>CM057456.1:1079367500-1089367500 GCA_016271365.2 Neoceratodus forsteri
CCACATCCAGATGGACTACTTACCTGGCGTAGGCTCAGAGGGCACTGCACATCAGCATCTGTAGCTGCAAGGAAATTCTGCAGCCTGACAGACTCCACATTTGGTGTGGACTGCATCTGTAGCCAGATAAAAGAGTAGAGCCCAGATTTTGCAATCAGATAGACTGCTCACTTGGCACAGGGCTCTGCGTGTGTGCATCTGTAGCCACACAGAAGAGCTGGGCCTGGAGTGCCCTGCACTTCACAGCCAGATGGATCTGTTCAAGTTAGTCCCTAAGGGACCTGCTTGAATGAGGATACGATTCTATTAGCTCAAGAAGAAAGGAAATTAATTGCAAAAAAACTATGCTTATGCAGTATTTAGGGTTCAACTTACTGCAACAAAAACAGGGAAATGTGGTGGTAAGGTTTCCAACCCTAACTCCCCATCCCCTCAGCAGTAAAAAGACAAGAACATACAAGCAACCCCAGACAGCCATCATCAGGTAAGATAAATTTACAGTTAGACAGAAGAAAACTGCACTTGAGGCAAAAAATGGAGCAGAACAGCAAAGTGAGTGTTGCTATTTAATAAATAGTGAGTAAAAAACAAGCATTTGTCAATGCCAAATGTTTGCTTGCTGGCATTGGCATTGGTAGTGCAGAAGTTACAGAGCTGCATAATAGGAATGGCAGTGAAGTATTAAACTGAAGTCAACCCCACCACCACCCTGCAGAGAGTGACAGGCATTGGGGTGTGCCTTTGGGTTGTCAGGCATAACGGCCACGCCATTTCACCACACCCTACCCTGCAGACACTGACAAGTGTCACAGTGTGCCTTGGGGTCTTTGGCCCTTATGCACACCCCATTCCATCAGGAAATATGGTGAGATGGGTGCGGTATAGGAGAATGGGGTGAACTTTGGGGCTGAAGAGTCCAAGGCATACCTCGATGCCTCTCACTGGTTGCAGGGTGTGGAATGGTATGAGCATTACAGGCAAGAATCCCAAGTCACTCCCTGATGCCTGTCATTCTCTACAGGGTGGGGCGTTATGGTTGGAAACCCTAACAGCTCAGGCATTCGTTGGTATTTTCACTCCAAATTTCCAACATGTTGTTTTTGAGACCCCCACCTCACGAACAGTGGCAATATCAGTTTGTTAGCCGAAAGCTGCTTATGCACAGCGACTACCGCATTTAGCACCACAGGTGCAAAAACACATTCCGAACAGGATGTGAAAAATGACAGCTGTACTGTTCATGGGGAGGTGGAAAAAATGGCAATGTTGCAAATCTGCAGTAAAAATATTAAAAAAACTGGTGAAGTCATGAGTGTGCATAGAAACTGTGCAACGCACACCCATAATGTAATTAGTGTGGGCATTTTTTACAGCAGATTGTCAACTCAGGCATTTTGGGACCTCCGATCATGAACAGTGTCACTGTGATTTTCTTTATCTGTCCCGAACAATGATTTCCCACAGCGACCACGCATCTCTGCACTGAAAGTGTGAAAACACATTTCCGCCATGTTGTGAAAAATGACAGCTGTACTGTTCATAAGGTTGTGTGGAAAAATGCAACTGGTGAAACTCTGGACTGAAAATATTACAAAGTCATGAACTTACGAGGGTGTGTGGAAACTGCGCAATGCTGACTCGTAACACAGTCATTTTATGGACTTTTGTCACCAAATTTTCAACATAGCCATTTTAAGACCTCTGCTCATGAACAATATAACTGTGATTTTCTTAATCTGTCCCAAACATTGCTTTCACACACCAACTGCACCATTGTGCGCTACATGTGCGGAAACACATTTTGGGCGACATGTGAAAAATGGCAGCTGTGCTGTTCATAAGGAAGTGTAATAAAATGGCAATGTGGAAATTCTGGACTGAAAATATAGAAAATTCGCAAACTTACGAGTGTGTGTAGGAACTGCGCAACGCACGCTCATAAAACAGTCATTTTTAGGAATTTTTTCACCAAATTTTCAACATAGCCATTTTAAGACCTCTGCTCATTAAAAGTGTCACTGTGATTTTCTTAATGTGTCCCATACATTGATTTTGCACACTGACTGCGCCATTGTGCGCTACATGGGCGGAAACACGTTTTGGGCAAGATGTGAAAAATGACAGCTGTACTGCTCATAAGGAGGTGTAGTAAAATGGCAATGTTGAAAATCTGGAGGAAAACATTGAAAATTCTATCAACTTACGAAAGTGTGCGAGGAACTGCGCAACGCACGCATAAAACAGTTATTTTAGAATCTTTCCAATTAAATTTCAACATAGGCTTTTTGAGAGCCCATCTTATGAACAGTGGCAGTGTTGTTTCATTACTCAGTCCTGAAAGGTGATTTCACATAGTGACTGCGAAATCACCCTTCGAGCCCGAATAACGCCATAACAGTGCAATAATTCATGAGGAGGGGTCCCAAAAACCCCATGTTGAAAATTTGGGCCCAAAATTCCCAAAAATGCCTGAGATATGCAAAAAAGTTGAAAAAACCCTATCATTTAAACAATAAGGCATGACCAGGGGTTAGATTAACAGTCTGTTAATCACCCACTAGGGGTGTAATGTAGCACGAGGCGCAGCCGAAAATATATTGCCTCTAGGGTGATTAACTGACTGTTAATCTAACTCCTGGGAGTGCCTTATTGCTATTATAAAAAACACACCAAAAGAAAAGAGTTTAAAGTATACTTTTTCAATGTTTTCCTCATTTAGAGGGAGATTTTTAATAAAATAGTTCTTCCACCAGCAGTTTAAGAATGCTGGTTCAAAATCAGAATGCATCATTCCACACAATCAGCAGGGCTAGAGGATGGAATGCTGACAGAAAGAATCCATGTGCCATGGTGATCAGGCTGTACATGACAGTATAACATGGATTAAAGTAAGGCTGTTGGAATCCTAACAGCCAGTCAGATTGCAGCATTTCTTAGACCCTTTTTATAATATACATTATACAGCTTACCGGCATTTCCTTAGTTCGCGGTCGGCTTTGAAGAGTGCAGACGTGTTCCCGGTCCACCGAAGATCATCGCGCCGGAGTCCGGAGGTAAGTATGGAGTGAGGGGGGTGTGGAGAGGCGGGGTGCGCAGTGGTTGGACATGGGTGGGTGCAGACACAGCGAGGGACCGTTTTTGATTTTCAGTTTTTTTTTTTTTAATGACGACGACGCGGGACGTTTGCCACGCTGGGGTGGGCTCCCAGCATGGCAGAAGGATGGCTGGTTGTGAGGGCGTGGAGCTGACGGGGGATTGGGCATCCCCATCAGCTATACGAGGTGTAGCCACGCTGGGGTGGGCACCCAGTGTGGCATATGGACCTGTGTTTTGGGGGGGTGCAGCACAGCCGATGGTGGATTGGGCACCCCCGTCGGCTATATGAGGTGTAGTCACGCTGGGGTGGGCACCCAGCGTGGCATATGGACCTGTGTTTTGGGGGGGCGAGCACAGCCGATGGTGGATTGGGCACCCTGTTGGCTATACAGTGTGTGCGTGGGGAGTGCAGCACGCAGATCGTGTGTGTGTGTGGTGTGTAGGGGGAGCGCCGATGCAGGTGGATATCTGATCGCTGCTCACTGAAGCATAGCTCCCCATTTCAACTGTATGCCACTGCATTTTGGAGCTGTCATAGACAGCTCCAGCAGGCATTGGAGAACTGCGGCCACGCCTGCAAACACACTGACTGAATTGGAAGAGGGCTGACACACCTCCGAAAACTCGGATGATGGCACTATGTTTCTTGCACATGCGTGCAAGCAAACATAATAACAAATAGGTACAGTATATAAAGGAGAATGCCAAACAAAACTCATGGTGCTTCAACCTAATATTCTTCAGACTAACTACATACAACTGTTTCCAGATGACACAAAAGATATCCAGTGTAACAGTCCAGTGTTTTTGCAGCCCTGGTTGCATATTTTATGTATTCTTTGTTGACCGTACAGATACACTGGCACTTGGTGCCTTTTTCAGGCATGACCCTGGTACTATAAGTACATTATGTAAACAGCAAAATAATGATGTAGGACATGATGCAGTAGTGAGAAACAATGTGAAAGAGACAACATCATAAGGTACAACAAAGTGACACAGTTTTGCATTTTTACATAGTGCAAAAGAGGTATGCATGTAATAATATGTATGATTATTAAATTGTAGCAGACTGATATTGCTTACTTCCAGGATGACATCTTCTGTGACTGCCAATCCCAGGATCCCCTGTAGCTGACACAGGAGCAGAATTGCAGCAGTGAGAGATATGATTGCATAAAGGGCATGTTGGAGCTTTAGTGAGCTCTGGTTAGGTGTTTTCTGGCCCTGCTTTTCTCCTGGGGCTAAGTACAATCCTCTGTGACTGTTCTTGACCCCAAGAGAACAGTGGGGCCAGCAGACAAAAGATTGGAGTTTATGTAAACTCTGACATGCCTGCAGGCTATTAAGCTTTCCACTGGTGCAGCCTGCTCTAATGTCAGCTGCAGGGGATTCTGGAATTTGTGGTTGTAGAGGATGTCAGCCTTGAAGTAAGCAAAATTAGTGTGATGCAATCTATTACACAACAGTAAGTAAAAAAAGGGGAAAAAAATGTCACACAAACTGCATATTTGGACTGACCCACTCTTGGGTGTGGAGCTCTTAGTGATGAGTGTTCTGAGGCTGAGGTTTTGAAACAGGAGGAGAAGGACTTCAGGACAGGCATCACCAGCAACCTTGAACAGGCCATGCATTGTAGGAAGACCATAGCCAAGGCAATCAGAATATCTATGCTGCATTGCTAGAGGGTTCAGGAGCAGAGGGGAAGAGGTTATAATGCCACTGCACAGATCCTAAGTGTGACCATACCTGGAGTACGGTGTGCAGTGCTGGAGCTCTTACCCTAAAAGTAGATATCAACCAGCTCAAGGCAGCCCAGAGGACAGCAGCAAAGATATTTTAGGGAGAGCAGGGCATAAGAGGACAGGTTGAGAGAGCTGAAAACTTCTTAGAGGAAACGAGGAAGAGCAGTGACCTGATTGAAATCTTCAAGTACCTGGAAGGTATGAACAAGGTGGATATCAGGGAACTCTTCTATCTCAGTGATAACATGACCACCAGGGCACACTGTTTCCAGCTTGGGCGGGGGGGAGATTCGAGAAATAGGTCAGGAGACACTTCTTTACAGAGAGAATAGTGTCAGGATAAATGAACTCCTATCTGAGGCCATCCCCAAAAGACAGTGGGTGGTTCAAGAGAATATGGAATAGGGTGATGGGGAAGATCAGGGGGGGGGAGGGTTCACTGTAATCTCTGGATCTGTGGCACAGCAGTTACGCAGATTCAATAAACCATAAGGCCTCTTTCTGCTGGCAAATTCCTATGCTCGTAAGTTCCTGATATATGCACATTTGGGACACCCCATTTTTGTGCATACATTTGAAATTGTATACAACCAAAACTGTATTGAAATCAATGCAGCCACTCAGTAAAACACTTTCTGACTTACCACCCACTTTCACTGTTATTGAATGTATCAAACTCATTGAAAACATGCCAATTCATCAAATGCTGCACACTCTGAGCTGCTTAAGCAATTTGTTTTCTTCATGGTTGCTTGCTCTGACAAAAAGACAGGCTGAAACTGACTAAAACTTACATGTATTTAACCAAAGGCAGCACAGTTTGCACACATTTAACAGATGTGATTGACAACATTAATGTCTGTGGAGCCCCTGTCTGTAGGAAAAAGTGTGCATACAACCAAAATCTGGTGTGCTTACAAGCAGATTTTCTTATCATTAAGTACAAAGGATTGAGCATGGGACATGCAATTTTTGCGCTTATAAAAAGAATGTACATACATCCAATATGCATACAACTGAAATATATTCTTTCTATCTATCTATCCATCCATCCATCCATCCATCCATCCATCTATCTATCTATCTATCTATCTATCTATCTATCTATCTATCTATCCATTGAAATAAGCAGCAAACCAGGGTGCCCACCCCCCATATCGTTTCTTTCTCCCTTTCCCCTCCAGGTAACCCCCCTTCCCATGTTTAATTTGAAGTTTAATAAGTGGAACAGGGTGTCCATCCCTGGTACCACTTCTTCCTCCCCCACCCCTCCAGGTCACACACCCCCCTTTCCCATGTTTAATTTGAAGTTTCATAAGCAGATTGGGGTGCCCACCCTAGGACCACCTTTCTTCACCTCCATGCTATCCTAGTCACCGCCCCCCCCTTCCTTATATGTGTACTGGCAGTAGCCTGACACTGTGGTGCCCAGTCTCCAGTGTCGGAAAGTCCCTTGAAACTAACAAAACCACCCCTCATTGATTTTTTTTGTTTGTTTCAACCTGTAAAAAGTAAAATGGTCCCTTGCTGATCTGACCCCCACACCCTCAACCCACCCCACCCCAGCCTCCCACTCAGCACCCCCAACATACACATACACACCCACACTCACCTGATCATGCCCCATGATGATGATCCGCTCTCGGATCAAAGACACATTTTCTTGCTGGAACTGGCAAATACAATCTGAGAAAATAAGTTAAGTCCAGTTTAATGTATTTCAACAAGGTATGAACTTTTATTCCTAACTTTGTCATTTCTGAATATTTTTACACCAAATTTTTAACATGGCCTTTTTGGGACCCTACCTCATGAACAAGGGCAGTGAAATTTTGCAGATCTGCCCTAAAAGATGATTTTGCACTGTGTGGAATCACTTTTCAGGCAGGGTTTGAACATTTTCACCACCCTTGTTCATGAGGTTGGGTCATAAGAAGGCTATGTTGAAAATCTGGGATATAAAATACTAAAAAAAACAACAAAGTTAGTACCTACTATCATTATTTTTGGTATTGCCTGGAGCAGCAACCTTTTTGGTCTCATATAACAACAGAGGTATCTCAGATTTTTAACAAGCTAATTGGGGACATGCCAATATCACTTCTGTTCGGGGTCGAAGACATGGGAGAAGAAGGGTAGGAACCTTACCCAAGAGCAATAAGAGTCCTTTTAGTCCTAGCACATCAATGCATACAGAACATGGGGGTCTCGCATGTTAAGCTGAGTCTGGGTCAGTAGAAAGCTTTGGTGATACAAACTTTAGCTATGGAAAGACTCACCCACCTACTGTAAGATAAGGAAGAACAGTTCCTGTGGGGCTGGGAATGCTACATTAACTCCCTTACAGTTGGGGAGGCCATGTTGCTCTGACAAGGGATGCTGTGAGAAATGGACAATTGCAGCCTATTCTGGTCTGGGTGATAGTTGTGACCAAGTGGGGAAGAAGGCTTGTCATTTCCCCTTTGACTTACCCCTCACTAGGGGACTAGCATAGATCTCTGAATGTAAGCCATGAATGATTTGTTACAGAAAGGAGTCACAACCTACCAACTCAGCACGGAGTTGAGAAGGGGGAGGGGATTTCTCCCCTTAGGGGTTGTGTTTTTTTTTTCTTCTCTTCTCTGTATATGTAAGACTGCAGGGATACTATATGACCAATTAAGTATGCTTGTTTAAGTCTATCAGTAGATGTTTTGCTTTGTGTTTTGAGCTGTATTATATTGTTGTTGGAAATGTTTTGTTTTTTGTACTGTCTTAAATATGTTAAAATTTTAATAAACAGATGTACTATATGCAGATGACACGGCCCTCTTTGTCTCTGTTTCATCGCCATCCGAGCTGATGGCCAAGCTCCAACCTGATTTTGACTCACTCCAGAAATGGTTCCAATCTAATCAGCTTTCACTTAATGCCAAAAAGATGGTCTTCAGGTGCTTTGGCACAAGATCTAGACTCTCCAAATTACCGGACCTTCCCATCTTCCACGTCCTAGATGGAATTCCTATTGATAATGTACCCTTCTTCAAGTACCTAGGTGTCTGGCTTGACTGTCACCTCCATTTCTCCCAGCTTCTAGATGCTATTCACAAAAAGCTTCATCCTAAACTTGTTGCCCTCTATAGGCATAAAAGACACATCCCCTCCCCGCCTGCAGAGAAATCCTCACCAAGATGATTCTCCCCATCTTTGATTATGGTAACCCAGTCTATGTTGCTGCACCTAAGACCACCTCTCTTCCACTCTTTCTGCCACTTTGCTGTTAACTCCTCTTCTTAACATCATAGTAGTCTGTACTCCTCTCTCTCTCTCCCCTCCATCAAGGATTGTTGTCTGTCCCACTGTGCCTCCTTCACCTCAAAATTCTGGCTCTCATCTCTACCATCCCTACCTTGACTCCCTACTCTCTCCCTCCACTCTCTCCTCCTACTCCCTCTGAAAGTCTATGTTTCACTCCCTTAAGATCCCTCCTCAAAAAACTCTAGCTGGCCTATCAGTCTTCTGTTTCCGCTTTCCTAAACTCTGGAATTCTCTCCCCTTAAACATTTGCTCTGCTCCATCTAAACCCACCCTTATTTCTCTTCTCTGCACGTTTACTTCCCCCTTCTGCCACTGCCATTAGGTTCACCTCGGTTTCATTTGTCTGCTAACTCACTGGAACAGCTTTCATTGTAACTACACTTTTGTATTCAATTAAACTATTGACACTGTATATTGCACTTTTGAGCTACCACCTTGCACTATATATTGTGTTATCTATGCTCCTGTCTTCTGACTTTATATAATCACAGATATTGTATGTCCACTTGTTTATTCTCTGCTGACAATCTGTTCAATGAATCCAGTTGTATTGTATACTATGTTACATTTTTACACTACTGTACTTATAATGTTCCCAAGTTCCCCTTCCCCTGGGACACATCTAGAAATGAGCTATTTGAGCTCAGTATGTTTTTTTCTGGTGAAACGCTTTAATAAATAAATAAAATAAATGAATGAAACAAAAAAAAAGTTATGAGCGTACATAGACAATTTTCTAGGTGCACTCATAACTTTGGCAATTTTCCATATTTTGACCCAATTTTTTAACATGGCCATGTTTTCACACCACCTCATGAACACAGCATATACTTTATGCCACAAGGGAGTCAAGATTGACCCCTGCTGAACCCCCAAACCTCTGCAGATAAGAACACCCAACATCATTAACTTGCAAAAGACCTATCAGATAAGACCTGAGCCATTGCAAAATGGCTACCATCAAACTTCCAAGGCACAGCAAGCTGTCAGTCCAAACTCCACCATCCTTTGATGTGAATGTCATGGAAAGAATGAAAAGCACCAGCATGGACAAGGAACTCATGCTCATTATGAAAAAGAGATAATTCATGACCTGAATCACATGTTGTCTCAGAAATATGGCCCTGTCAAAAACCAGACTGTAACTTGTTAAATACAGTAAAGCTTCTGAGATGACTAAAGAGCTGTGCTACAGCCACAGTCTCCAACACCTTTCATAAATGAGAGGATGGACACAGGCAAATGACTGCCAAAGGGGGAAGAGGTACTGTAGTTTCTCAAGTAAAAGTCTCACTACAGCTTTCTTCAAGGCATGTGGGACTCGACACTGCAAAAAAAGAGACCCAGGCACCTATGAAAATTATAACAGCCAAGATTTCCAGACATGTCAACAGCAGTTTTGTGGAGCATGGGATCAGCCTGCAGGTGATAGAAAGCATCACAGATACCAAACTTAGAAGCTGAGCCTGAGACAGTTGACAAGTCTCAGCCCAGACAACAGATTCGCTTGTAACTCCATGATTTTCAGTTCTCTTCAAATGAATAGCCAGGGGGCATGCCACTCTTGATTCCAATGAATTTGATCAAAAATGATATCATACATTCCTCACACATTCAAATAGAGGTCTTACATCTCTGATTAAGCCAATTAACTTCTTCTTCTTGAAAGATGGAGGTTAGTCTCTTTTTACCCCAGACTAGGAGCAATGAGAAGTAACTCAACTTCACTTAAGTGATGACCATCTGCTTTTTAAAAACAATAGCAAGTAAATGCATTGCTTATGAAATGTATCTGGTTTACAGCAATGGAGGGTAAAGGCCTCTATTTATCCACCCACTCAAGGAGGAACCACCTCATAACTGAAAGGGTAGTTCAGACTCCATGCTCAGTTCAGTCATTTGCCTCTCATGTGAGACTGACAACCAGGGTGCTAATTAACTCCAGTTGTGTTGCTGGGTTTTGCAATATGTGTATCTGTCCACTAAGAACTAAAATGAGACTGCTGCAAGTCACGGAGTGTCTTGCTTAAACTAGGTAAAAAAACCAAGGTCTGCTTTATCATACACGCTGCTACAGGAGCTGACTCTTCTTTCCTCCAAGGCTAGTCATGGGATCTCTCACATCAGGGCTGGATAGGCATGCCCAATCACAAACTCAGCTCTCCATTGGTTCAGTCCCAAAAGGGGTGGAGAGCTGCTCTCAATACCACATACTATCTATAACTACTGGAACAGATTACCTAATGAAGAGGTATGTGCAGAAACAGTGGTGGAATTCAAGAGGGTGTGTGGGACAGACACAAGGGGTTGGCTAGTGAGCAGAGGAAAATATCCCTGAGAAGTAGAGACAAGTAGGCAGGGGTGGGAAATGGGCAGACTAGATGGACCAGGATGGTTCTTTTCTGCTGACACATTACTACGATACTATGATACCAGTTTCTGGACTAGCTTATCCTTCACCTCTCTCAGGTATATCAATACTCCTACAATACAAATCCTGAGTCCCCTCAAGGAGCTCTCAAATCCACAATTCTCTTCAAGACTGGCACTCTTTGCACCATACAGCTGATCGGATGGCATTTTTACCTTTTAACCCCTTATAGGACACTGAGGATCAAGCATGATGATGGCCAAGGGCTTTGTTTACATTTTTAATTATGACCCTTTCCATCTGCTTTGACCGCACAAATGCTGTCTGAATCCCCACTGACTGCCCCAGTTTTCAAAAGTGCACCTTCCATCCCTCATTGTAATCAGTCGTTAGTCCTGCAGCTGAACAGATGAACAAGGACATCCTGGATCCTTTTGCCAGGCACATTATTGTAATCTAAGTAGTGGCATTCAGACAGTCACATGCACTTGTAAAAGTACATATTTAAACCCCACAGAAATTAGGATGGGACACGCTGGATTGCACTTGTGGTAGATCAGGGCTAGGCAGATGTGGTTCTTGGAATTGGCATGGAAGAATTACACTTGCAGGATACCTGAACCTGCTGGAGAAGGACAGAGATCAGTGTGGGAGTTATAGATGGGTGATATGTTTGAGCTGGTGTTTGGGGGGATCCTGGAGTGAGGATAGAAGCAGGGGGGCACTGGAGCGACTGGATGCCAGGGGCTGGATGCAAGCCTACAGGGGTCTTGGTGGAACAAAACAGGTATTCCCTATAAAACACACACACACACACACACACACACGAATGTGCACACATACATACATGGCGACAATGAATAAGGCACACTACAAGCGCAGGATGGATGGGGACTACACACATGGCTGTGCTCCCACGAAGATTTCAGAAAGTATAGTAATAACATAATTGTGGGATAGTGACATGAAAAATATGGGGAAATGTGAGACTTGGTCTACAAAATGTGAGACACTGGTTTTAAAAATGCACCTTTACAAATGTGAGATAATAGTTTACAAAATTTTAGAAACTAGCCTTTAAAAGTGTGAGACTGGCTTTTAAAGAGCAAATGTCAATAAGGATTCATATCTTAAAGTTTGAAGATTTGGTGCCTTTAAATGTCTCAGTAGACATTTTGTTTGCTTTTACTTGTTGCTTTACTTACCTTTTCATCATTTTATCATGTGACTGTTTTTTTTTTTTGCCAACTACTAGTAAAGAATAATCTAATGGAATTCTTGTATAAGGAAGTCATAAAATATGTACTGGTAAAGCTGGCAGTGTATTTCAATGAGAAACTGCAAATCTGTTTTCAGATTTGTATAGTAGAATAAAGCTTTTTGCCGCCAAACTATTATAGATTTCTTAGACATTTGTAATGTTTCATAACCTGTGATTATTTATGATTTAGCTAGTGATATGTTCTTCCTAAAAAGATTTTACTCAGAAATAAGGAAAAAAAAAGAAGTCAATATTTAAAAAAACAATTATAAAATTATTGATCTGAATCACAATACTACAAACACAAAAGGAAATGTTTGTTGCTAGAATACACATCTATTTCTTTTCGAAAACATAGAAAAATGTCTCTAGTTACTCATTGAAATACACAATGCTCCTAGGTAGTTGGCAGTTTCTTACATCACAATTCCAGAATTCTGTTGAATTCTCCTTTTTTACTAGCAGTGTGGAAGGCAAAGGTGAAACCCCAGTTGGTTCACTACGTGAATAAATACTTTATCATAAATAAAAGTAGAAAGTAATTACTAACCCATTAAAACACAATAAATAAAATAGTGTGTTGTCTGTTAGAAGTAAACTCATGGGCCGGGATATTCGAAGCAGTTGTACATGGGGCAACTGAGTTGCACCGGCACAGGTGCAGACTTGTGCCAAGAAACAATATTCAGTGGAGCACCAATGCGCAACTATAATGAATGCTTGTGCAAGAGCAGGGGTCATGCCCATGAATATGCGTCGCAGTGTGATATTCAACCATGGAACCATGGTGCAAGTGTGGAGCAAATCCTGGATGCGCCAACCAGACTTGAGCCTATAAATACAGGTCACAAGCACACAGACAGCACTTGCGCTAGGGGAAAGGGAGTGAGAGAGAGAGAGTGCTAAGAGAAGGCGGAGAGACAGAAACAAAGACATAGCATGGGAGACAGAGCCAGTGAGGGACAGAGTGACTGTCATAGGCAGCCACTAGGGGTGTGGGACAGAGGTAGCAGTGGACAGTGAGCCAGGGGCTGAGAGAGTGAGAGGGAGAAGCAAGCAAAGTGCCACACGTGGTGTACCAGGGTGGCATACAGCCCACAGCAGCCAACTGCCCAGGGGAAGACAGGACGTCAGGGGCCATGGCCAGTGCACCCTTCCTAATGGAGGCTGTAATGAAGGGTGTGAGGAGGCAGGAGGAACAGCGATATGGCCATGGAAGGGCCCATCAGCGATACACCCTCAACAGGTGGTACTGTGCCCTCACCACCTTTGATAATTACACTGATATGGAGATTGTGGGCTGGTATCATCTAAACAGGGCCTTTCTGAGGCAGCTCTGTGAGCTGTGCAGTGAGGAGATGCAGGCACCCACAAGACGGAGCCACATAATGTCTGTGGAGACAAAGGTGACAGCTGTCATATGCCTGCTTGCCACGGGCACCTTCCAGAGACCAACAGTGGACACTACAGGCATAACCCAGTCAGCCATGTCCCACTCCTCACACAGTTCCTCAACACCCTGCTACCACATGCTTCAGAATACATTCAGTTCCCCAGCACACAGGCAGAGCATACATCAACCATGCAGGACTTCCACATGGTAGCACACATGCCTGGCATGCTTGGGGCCATTGACTGCAACCATGTGGGCATCTGCATGCCTTGCATCTGCATGCCTTCTGGCTGTGAGGATGTGGTCTATGTGAACAGGAAGGGGTTCCCCAGTGTGAACTGCCAGGTGGTGTGCAATGCCAAGGGTTGCATCACCAGTGTCTGTGCCGCACACCCTGGGAGTGCACATGATGCATTCATTTGGCACAGCTCTGCACTGTGCCACAGGTTTGAGCATGGGGACATCCCCATGGGCCACCTGGTGGGTGAGTATGGGACGGGCAAGGGGTGCCAGGCAGAGCAGGGCATGGGATGGGGGGGAAGGGTGGGTGCACTGGTGAGGGTGCCAGGGATAGGCAAGGGCACAGTAACTGAGGACACAGGGCTACCATATCATTATCCACACAAATGACAGTGGCTATCCACTCAGACCCTGGCTGCTCACCCCCTACCGGTGCCCGTCATCCCCAGCAGAGGACCAGTACAATGAGGCACATGCCAGCATGCAGGACATCATTAAGCATGTATTTGGGATGCTGAAAGCATGTTTCCATTGCCTCAACAGGTCTAGCGGTCCCCTACAGTATAGCCCCTCGAAAGCTTGTGGCCTATTCCTGGCCTTCTGCATACTGCACAACATGGCCATTGACCGTGGGATTGCTGTCAAGGCTGATGAGGGTGACAGTCATAGGGATGACAAGGGCAATGGCCCTGAGGGTGGTGGACAGCCCCCCAGGGTGGAGGGACCCCCGGTTGCAGAGGACGGCATGCCAGCACAGGGTCACCATCGCACAGGAGCACTATGGTGCACGCAGGTAGGTGGCACCACACCCATACTTTTTCTTATTTTCTACTAATATAAAATATTTCACTCTTTCTATGTATACTTTTTATGCTAATTTTTTTAAGATAACTTCATTACAGGGGAGCCCATTTTATAAGCACAATAACACACTCATGCCTTAGTACACCCCTGGGTGTGCTCTTATCAGGCGATAACCCACATCTCATCATATGTTATTCCTTGTGTAACAAATCTCTTCTGCTTTTATGAAAATAAGAAACACCTTGACAAAAGAGGAACAGCTAGCATACTGTTGAATTTTTGTAAAGCCTTCAACACTGTCCCACACTGGGCAGTAGTCAATAAAATGCAAAATCTCAACATAAACAGTTAGTTGCTACGATGGGATAAAAACTGGGTTATAAACTGAATGCAAAAAGTGTCCATTAATGGCTATCTATCATGTGAAGGTAGGGTGACCAGTGGGGTGCCTCAGGGGTCTGTTCTGGGGCCCATCATTTTCAGATTTTCATTGCAGACATAAATACAAATGTCACAAAACTGGGTTACAAAATATGCTGATGACACCAAATGTGGTGGTCCATGTGACATGGAAGATAACATAAACAGTTTACAAGTATATTTAGATGAAATAATTAAATGGGCATACAAATGGGACATGTTTCGACATAGATAAGTGCTGTGTCATACGTTTGGGTAAATAGCCAATATCTCACCAGTATATACTATGTGGCAATGTATTGAAAGTCACAGGGATGGAAAAAAGATCTAGGAGTTACTATTAACAGCCTTTTTGACCCTAAGGATCACTATAGGGTGGCAATATTCAAAGCCAACAGGGTGGTAAGTGCTATAAGAAAGAAACATATCCAGTAGAAATAATTAAGTAATTATGTCTCTGTAGCGCTCATATGTTAGACTGCTAATGGGGTATGGTAGCCAAATATGATGCCCATATAAGAAAACTGACATGACCAGAATTAAAAAAGTACACAGGAAAGTTACTAAAATCTTAAAAAAAGACATCAAGATATGTCATAATTACATAACCTGAATCTCTGTTCCTTAGAAGACTGGAAGAAAAGAGACAATATCTTACTATTGTTTGATACAGTATAAAACATATATTATTAAAGGAGCTAAACATGACCTTTAAAGACAATAAAACAATCACCAGAGGACAAGTGAGGTTCAGAACAAACAAGCAAAATGTTTATGTTATAGAATGTGTAATAAACCTGTGGAATAACCTCCCAGAATATGACATCATTAGTGAATCTAAAGCTACATTCAAAAGTAATCTGGACAAATTTATCAAGGAAGGTGCTAATCTCAATTATTAAACATAAAATAAAAGAACTAATAATAGACAGCAGTCTCTTCTGCTCCTGAAACCTTCATTGTGAACATTCATTGTTGTAAATCTAGAGACTCAAGCAAAGGAACAAGGAACAAGGAACCTAGAATTACAGAACATCTTGGATAGTAGGATAAATAGTAAATGACTACACAACCTACAAATTCATCCCTACCTGGGAAGCAGGGTGGGGGTGAAATTATGGACCCAGAGTCCCTTCTGACCTTATAGTACTATATTATGACAGTATGTACTATGCTACTTACTGTAGCACAAACAAGAAACAAGATGAAGTGGGGCCAGCCAGTTCTCTAAACTGGTGCACCCCTTCAAGGCAATTCATGAAGCAGAGATTGAAATGGCTCAGTGTCCCTTTCCTAAAAAAAAAAAAAAAAAAACAATTTAAATAAATCAATAAAATCAGATCAAATAGCTCTTCAATTGATTTACCCGTCAAGGTACAAGATTGTACAATTTATTCCCCTTGGTGAGCCTAACAGAGATGCAGAATCTAGTTTGGTGGTAGAGCAAGTCTGGTGCATTTTGGACTCCATGTTGAGGGTACAGACAGAAAAATAAGGCATGTTACCCATGGAATTGTTTTCTTCACATTCTGTTTTTGTCTTTCATGTGAAACTTATTTTGTTTTTCTGGTTATGTTTTTTTTTTTCTTTTCCTCCCTTCCCTTCTCTGTTCCTCACTTACTTCTTTCACAAGTTTGTTCTTGGTGTTCCCCTGTTGAAGTTAGTCTTTCTTACCTTTTTTCTTTTGATCTAAATGGGATGTACATCTGATTAATCTTGGTTTGTGGCATGATTGTTTATGACATTTGTTTAAATAATAATGTCCCTATTTCCAAATTAGGTAATGTAACGTTTAATACTTATCACCCTCAGATCCCTTGTAATCTGTGGAATAAGGATTTGTCATATGCTACTGTATGTTAATCTTATTGAGTGTGGTGTGTATTGTGTGTTGTTTATAAATTTCATGTCATATGTCTGTTGAAATACTTTGAATAACATATTTAACAAAATAAATTCCTCTGCTCCTTTCAAGAACTGCTACGAGATCTTTAATGTCTACCTCAATAGCCACCAGATGAGGCACACAGGATCTCGTTGTAATGTTTCATCTGAAAGATAACTTGGGACCTTTGGAAGTAATAGTTGTGTCTCTCCCTTTTCTCCCCAAGCACACAAACTAAGTGCCATGTTCAACATGATATATGCCTTGCAACAGCAAGACAAGGGCTTAAACAAAGTGTGACAGTCTAGTGAGAGACATACTGTACATTTTTCAGCAGCGAGGCTAGAGACAGAGGCTGAGAGTAACACCCCACATCACCAGATGCCTGACTGGAGGTTCTTTTCATTTTAAACCTATGGCTGCCTGGCCTGCTTGTGAGCAAGTGATCACAAAATTCTATATGTGTGCATGTGCTCATGGCTACCTTACATGTCACCTGTTGTATTTTCACACACATACATAGGTAGTTTGTTTTGTTATATGCTATCTAGAGGGCAAACACTGCACTGCATAGGTTTACAACTTAAATGACCTCTGAGAGTTGATGTCAGAAATTGGCACACGTCTTGTCTGAGGGGAGAAGCCCAAATGGTGCAATTGCTCCCCCAGCACCCTCTAGTTCTGCTTGCCATCTTGTCCCTGTCTTTCTCAGGTGGCAGCTCCAGAATTACACACAGTACAAGAGGCAGATGTGTTTCCTCACCAGCGACCAGTACAGCATGATCACCTCCTTTCTGCAACTGGTAAATATGTGCCTAATATATGCCGGCATCCTAATTGCCCTCCCATATGACATACTACAATTAGAAGACTTCATGTTATCTCTAATTATAAAAATGGCAAGAAAACTTTCTGGGCTCTGATTGGTCAGTTTTGACCTTCAGCAATGGTGTTATCCTTTCACATTACACTTAATCAAAAAGCAACTAAAAACATATTTTAAAAATGTATCACTATAGTAGAGAAATCTCCTCAGCATGTGTGGGGTGTGGGTGTGTGTGTGTATATATGGGTATATGTGTGTGGGTACGTGTTGTGAGGCACATGACTATAGCAGGGGTGGGGCTTGCTGTCACACTGAGGTAGGTTTTTATTTAGATACATGGAGTTACAGTGTGTTACTACTCTTACTTCACACATATAATGAATATTAATTCCTCCCCACTTGTTACCTTCACCCAGGAGTGGGGTTTATTCCATTGTGCCATATTCAGATTACCTTGCCTGTTACTGTGCATACAGGAGTGTTATCACAGACTGTCACAGGTTTTTTTTTTAATCTAAACATATTGGGGTGAAAGATCTCATTTGCATGGCGGTCATGGACAGATATTTTTACATTAGGCTAATATTGTAGTGAATTGTGGAAATGTAGGTATGTTAGACCTCTGGTCTTACACACATACTTAATATTTACTTCTAGTTACCCTACGCTGGGGAGGGCGGCAGTTTTATGTCATTGTGGTTCTATCCAGAATCCTTGGAAATGTTACTACACAGATAGGATTAAGGTTAAATAGTGTCACATTTTTGCTCTGTAGGTATTAGGATACATGATCCCTTTTACTTGAGGATTTCATGACAAGTTGAATTCCTTTGGGGAACTATTGCAGGGATTGATATGAATGAAAGTTTATTAGGAGAGTGTTGTGTGTGTGTGTGTGTGTGTGTGTTTGTGTGAGACAGAGTATCTCCTTAAAGCTAGTTATTCCCCCCCCCCACATTATGGGGATGTGGGTGGGGTAAGGTGTACTGTTTGTGTGAGGAGGAGGAGAGAAATTTAATTTGTATCTCTTTTTCAGATTTCTTGGACACTTCTGGTACATCAAGTTGTTATAGACTGAGAATTTATTGACATCAGTACATATCAGGCTACATGGTCTTAATTCCGTGATGGTCCTCGACAAGAGTGTTTTGTTTGTTACTAACACTGTCAATTCATATTTAATTATCATTTATAAAATCCTGTCAATACACTAGAGGTCTTTGAAGTTTATGGGGCATGATATCTAGGTGGAGAGTATAGCTGGGTGATAGGTCCAGCTAAGTTTTACACATCATACAGTGTGCACTGATGGTTTTAAGACAGCTTTACTGATAACTTCTTGTCTGTAATGCATACATTGAAACTTCTTGGAGTTCTTGACAATCTTAGTATGTCTTTAATCTGGGTAGGGTTGTTTTTCAGTAATCATGTTCTTATACACACTGTATACACACTGTGACACTCATAGCTTGATTTAAGAGTCATCTGCTACAGCAGTGTTATCCTGTCAATTTAATTTATATGAGTAGGATTCTTTGTATGTGTTTTGCACAAAGCACCTTTGACCCCTGGGACCCTCCCAGTTGAAGGTAATATGGTACTGTTAAACTTCTCTGACATCATCATCTGTATTTTTTAAATGAGTATTTTAAACCAGTGGGGAATTTTTCAGTTTTTTCTGCATGATCTAGCTGTTAAAAGTATTGTTTTTTCTAAATAACTGCCATTAGGCTTCTGAAGAAGGACTGGTTGGTCCGAACACTAGAACACTTGGTTCTGGTTGTTGCATCTATGTTGGTCCTTTAAAAGGTATCAAATCATTTGCTTCTGGATCAACTCTAAATCTGAAACTCCAAATAATGAGGGTACTTGGATTTTAGAATTGGTTCAAATGTCTGAGTAATCTTGAACCAACTCAGATTCAGCACCCCTTCCCTTGAGTTTCTGTTATAAAACCACTGCCTCCCCCTACCCAGACCTTAATAGTCACCCCAATATCCTATCGCCTTCCACTCTTTCCTTGATAAAGCTATCTTAAAGTAGCACCACCCTATATGCCACCTTTTATCCACAGCATCATCCGAGAGTGGAACCACTTCACTTACACAAAGGGTTGGTGCCACTATATAGGTGGCCATTCGTGCAGCTACAGTGGAGCGGGCCAGGATGCAATGCAACACTGCAGCATACTGTAGTACTGACTTTTATTTATTCTAATAATTTTATTGTGCTTTTATTCATATTTTATCTTTGTTATGCTTTGTTAGGCACCCAGAGCCTCAGGTATTGGGTGCCCTAAAAATTAAATTTGCCTTGCATTGCAGGAAGCAAGGTAATTTCAATGGCAGTCAATCCCTTTTTTCATGCAATAACTTGAGACACTGCACTGCATCCTGGGCACCTCCACTGTACATTTAATTAAATAAATACATTTTAGGGCTCATGCTTAGGGTGTACAGCCATGTGTACAACCCAGCCTTCATTTACAGCTGACACCCCACTTAGGTGCCCTCCACCACAGCAAACACCTGTGTCACCTGGTCTGACTTTGGTAGGCCGGAATTCATGGACATTGTGAGGATTGTCCAGACTGTACGTCCAACCAGCTGTAGTTTGGATCCGGGCCCTACGCCTCTATTATTGGGTTGCGTAGATATTATCTGTCCTACCATTGCTGAAATTGTCTGGAAATCTTTGGAGCAGGGGAATTTTCCTGAACCCTTAAAGGAGGCGGTCATCTGACCACTCCTAAAAAAACCTTCATTGAATCCTGACTGTCCAGCTAACTACAGACCTGTCTCTAACCTGCCCTTTTTGGGTAAGGTTATTGAAAAGGTGGTTGCACTGCAACTGGATGACCATCTTACAAATCACAATGTCTATGATACTCTTCAATCGGGATTTAGGAAAAGACATAGTACTGAGACTGCTCTTGTCTGGGTTCTAAATGATCTCCTGATAGCAAGAGATCAAAAGGCTTGTACTATTCTAGTCCTTCTTGATCTCTCTGCAGCATTTGACACTGTGGACCATGGTGTGCTTTTGGAACACCTGCGGTTTTTATTGTGGACTGTCTGGCACGGTTCTGCAATGGTTCCAATCTTTTCTCACAGGGGCGGAGACAGAGGGTTATCACTGAATTTATTCCTCTGACGCTGTCTCTTTGCCTTGTGGGGTTCCTTTAGGGTTCCATTTTGGCACCCATGTTGTTCGCTGTCTATATGCTGCCATTGGGAGACATTATTAGGCAATATGGCTTTGGTTTTCACTGCTATGCAGATGATACCCAGCTATATTTGTCCTTTAGTCCGGCAAGAAGATGCAGTCTCTATACTTAACAACTGTCTATCCGAGATCAATGATTGGATGAGTGCCAGCTGGCTAAGGTTAAACCCGGATAAGACTGAGGTGTTGGTGGTGGACCCAGGTCACCTTGAGGCGGTTGTAGGGCTGGTCTCCTTCGGGCGATGGATCGATGGTGCCCAACTCACCCTCAGACCGGTGCGTAACCTGGGCATTATTATTGACGACAGATTGACGCTGAAATTTCAGGTGTCTTCTGCTGTTAAATCTTCCTTTTTCCATCTGAGGAATATTGCTCGGGTGAAACACCTTGTTCCTCCGGCTGACCTTCCGACTTTGGTCCATGCCTTTGTTATTTCTCGTCTTGATTACTGCAATGCCCTGTACCTGGGGCTGCCGGGGGTTGATATCCACCGCTTGCAGCTAGTGCAGAATGCAGCAGCCAGGCTTTTGACTGGAACATCTATGAGGAATCATATTACGCCTGTGCTGCGTGAGCTGCACTGGCTGCCGGTTCAGTGGCGGATCACCTTTAAGGTCGGGTTACTGACCTATAAAGCCCTACACGAACAGGGACCGTGGTATCTTCAAGATCTGCTTGTTCCCTACTGTCCCTCTCGGCCACTCCGCCTGCCAGCGAGGGATTGCTAGAGGTTCCCAGGTCGCTTAAAACTTCGAGCACGGCATTTTCTTATGCTGCCCTACCCTGTGGAATTCTCTACCTCATCGGATACTTAAGCTGCCTGACCGTTGAGAGCTTTAAGTCAGAACTTAAAACTTATTTATTTCAAATAGCATATGGGGAGTGACTCATTGTATTTTATTGTAATTATATTATTATTATTTCTGTTGTTGTGTTATATGTATGAAATTTGTATGTATTTAAATTGTTCTATTTGTACAGCGCTTTGATATTGAAAAGCGCTTAAAAATAAATTTTTACTTACTTACTTACTTACACTCCCATTATGAAGGGGAGCAGGCTAGCACCACATGGCTCAGTGTGCCCCTGGGAGCTAGAATAGAAAAAACAAAACCAGGAATGAGATTCAGGGCAGACCCTGATGCATCAGTGTTGACATGCTAGGGGCAGGCCTCAGGTAAGTGAACCTAATTACAGAGGAATCTTAAAGTCAACTCTGGTCAGGGGGAGTAAATTAGTAGCATGACTCAGATGGGCTCTGAAAGGAACTATGCTACCGAGGTTATTTTTGTGATGGTTGGAAACTTGTTCCTGCTGTCTAGACCCAAGTACGCATGCTCACCTGATGAAATCTCTTTTGGAGTATGGGATGACCTGGTTGGATGTCAATGTTTTTTGTATTTATTTTTCTTGCAGTTTTTTTTAACTATGTAGAGCAGCCAAATCTTGCATGATAGGGTGCTTTATTAATAAACATTTGTCTTGCTAATGAGCATTTAATTAAAAAGCCTCCAACACCACATTAACAAGTTTGAAACAACAGAACAAATACACACAACTGAGCTTGCATTTCATATATTTGCCTTCCTCATGAACTTTTCATGCAAACATAATCTCCATCAGTTGGTCTCCATCTGCTCGGGCTGATTGGCTATGAGGGACAGCCCATTCCTCTACTTGTGACATGACAACTGGCTGTTGTAGAAATTATTATGATGCCAAAAGAGAGGATTATGATGCCACTTACTGACAAGCAGCCCGAGCACATGAACACCAAGTGACGATCCTGTATTCACACAGCTGTCCTTAGACATATAGAATTAAGGGAAAGTTAATACAGGAAAGATCTGAATTGTAAATGTCATTCTGTCTAAATGAAATATTGTTTTTCAGAGTTTTTTCCTGTGACATCAGAGGCTCCTTAATATACAAATGTATGGCAACTGCCTTATTTGCATACTGGGCAGTTTTTATGTAATAAAATTGTAGTAACCCAGTAATTTGAGGTTAGAAAGGCATCTAGGTGTATCATCCCCCATCCAATCAGGGATGAATATCATATGGTATGAAAACATCAACTAATTTATAGGGATATCCCATTTTGGTTCTGAACTTTAGAGACAGCTAGGTTTGGGAGCGGGGTGGGGAGTCAGTTTTGTTCCAAAACAGTTGTACCCATTCCTAATTACTAGATTAGGGCAGCCTTTGCACTCCTTCAGCTGCCCTAAAAATTCATACACTGTTCAGGCTGAATGGGTTTTAACTCCATCCCATTCACACTCAACAATTGCAAAGAATTTCAACATACATTGGCTTTCTGCACAAAAAAAACAGTCTGTTACAGCGAACACAGTGGTGTGGCTGCTGTGTACAGTGTTGCCTCCTGGGGGTGAGGAACTCAAATCTTGGGGAGTGGGGGCAGGGCTGAACGCCATTTGCACACACCCTCCCAGGCAATAATGGAGCAAAACTGCATGTGGGCTGTGAAGGCAGCTACTTACTATCCCTCCCACCCCAATTGTCAGTGTGGGGGGTGGGTGCAGGGACAAGAGCAGAAAAAGAAGGTAAAGCAATGATAAAAAAGTCTGTTACATCATGCCATGCCACTGCAATAATAGCCAGACAGGACCTGGCAGTACACCATAAATACTGTATATCAGTAGTACTTCCCTGCAGTAGTGATGTACTCCCCTTCAACTTCTCATCCATTCATAGTCTTGTCCAGCTTTTTAGACAAAGAAAACAAGGCTGCTCTGATGCCTTGGAAATTATTTTAGCTCTGGGTCTCATAAAAAACAATCAGCTGACACTCACTGCAGTAGCTGCTATTCCCTCCACATACCTCTTGTGGCCCTGACTAGACTCTGGCAAGTAGCATCCTGCCTTGGCATTCTAATTACATTTCAATCTTCTCAGAGGCTCCATCTGAGGTAAGCTCTCCCACTGGATCACTGCCGGGGATATTTGATTCACAGAACTGCCCTATTGTCAGGCTCACATAAACACCAAGACAAGTGTCTAGTATCAGAAAATACCAGCTCTGTCCCATGTGCATGCAATGTTTATGTGAAGCATTTAAGCACTTAAAGCAGCAGTGCAAAGAAAAATGTAAATGTTTTTCCACAAAGCTAGTTTTAACAACTATTAATACAAATATTAGCATGATCTGTCAAATCTATGTTTCTAGGTACCTCCTTTACTGCACACCATGAGTTTTTTTTTATTATTTTCTCAGTGCTTACCCTTGCCAGGTCTACAATGCTATTTCAAAGGCAAATGTGATGACCATCTTCTCTTGAGACAAAAAAAAACATAAATTAAAACATTTATAAAATACTCCAATTTGGAAGATCTAGAAAATCTTACCACCAAACAAAACTGAAAAATGCCTGGAATATTTTATAGTGAAAAAAGGTAGGGTCACATTTTTTTGCCCAATTTCATTGCACTGCTGCTTTAAAAAGCCTTGCAAATAAACAAGGATTATGTTGCTGAGGTAACAAAGACCAAATCTCAATTCAGTTTTAAATGATGCACAGTTAATCAGCCCAAAAATGTTGATAATGTTTCTGGTAAAGAATTGTTTTAGAGAGTCTTGGACCCTTGCCTTGCAGATTTCAGGGGTTCCACTAAAGTTCTCATCCTGTTTTGTATCAAGCTTTTACAGTATGCACCAAGGCAATGACTCTACTCCCCCTGCCTCATTTTTCCTGGTCTGAATCCCAGGAGTGACTGACATAATGAGGTTCCCCCCAAGACTGATGGGTGCATTCCTATCTCCCTACCCACTGTAAACTACCCAGCTATCAGAGCCCCCCTATAGAGGAAGAGGGAGTGCGTGCTTCCTGAACTTTCCATGGCCCACCAGCTATTCCATGGCTGATTTACTGTATAGCAAGGCAGTTCCCAATGGTACTGGGTCAATATGTTGAGGCAATGATAGCGTGGAAGAATCCATGCTGTGAAAACCACACATACATTGACAGTGACAGAAGTACAATAGCAATAGTGCATTACCGTTCCCCTGTCACTGTTCACCGAGTGGAGGAAGGGATCAAGTACCGTGATGTGTGATGCTCTGGCCAAACAGCTCCAGTGGCAGAGTGGCTAAGGCAGTAGCACCTAGAGATGAGCACTTCTGGAGACCAGGGTTTGATTCCTTGTTTCAGAAGGTTGATTTGTTTGTCTATAATATTCAAATGTTCTCCCTCCCGAATTTCTCCTCGTCCCCACAGTCCACACCTCTTGAAGTTGATTATAATAGTTCCGGGAGGTGTGGGGGGCAAAGTCCCTCACATCTGGGGGTATGGGGGGAGCAGTACCCCACAAATACAAAAATCTTCTATGTTTGGCCATTTGTTTGGGCTCCGCCTGCAGCATTGTGTGACAGTCGGTGTTTTCACCAACCTTATTTAGGGTCACAGCATTATGCTTGTAGCATTGTGTGACAGTCAGTGTTTTCACCAACCTTATTTAGGGTCGCAGCATTATAACTGTAGCATTGTGTGACAGTCAGTGTTTTCACCAGCCTTATTTAGGGTCGCAGCATTATGCTTGTAGCATTGTGTGACAGTCAGTGTTTTCACCAACCTTATTTAGGGTCACAGCATTATGCTTGTAGCATTGTCTGCCGCACTGTTTTTGTTTGCGAGTTATGACCCCTTCCCTTCCCTTACATGTCTGTCTCCAGTTTGCCAGAAAAGGCAGGACCAAGGCTTGCCCCCAAACTCAGGTCACCCACATGGTAGTACGACATGCTTCCACAGGGCCCTCAGGGGGCTCCCAGGAGTCCATTTTAAAGGGAACATAAATTGTTTTGGAATTACTTCTTATGAGCTTTAGGAGCTATTGAGGCACATCAGGGTCCTATCTTTAAATTAAACCCCTTCCCATTATAAATCAGTGGCAGTGATTAGTGAGCTACTAGCGATCACTTCAGAGCTATGAGACCTGACAAGTCCCCCTGTAATTACAACACTGAAACCAATTTAATCTGTTTTAATTAAACTGAAGTGTTAATCACATGTGTAGCCTCCTTCATCTCCCTACTGTATTTTTTTGTATTTGTATTTATTGTTTTCCCAGAATAAATTCCATTGTCCAAAACACACTTTCAGGGTGGGTCTTGGATGGTATAGCACAGAACACAGTTACAGCTGAACAGAAACTTGATTAAATGATAAGATAACATTACAGTGTAAAGCATTTTAAGAATACATGGCTATATTAATCAGCACTGATGCGACAAGACGTTAAAAGTAATACACTGAATGCAATTAATGATACAACAAGAGACCAAGTTGACTTTAAAGAAAACAGTTGTCTACAGAACTAGCAGTGATCACTGCAAAAAAATGGCAGTATTGACAGAAGCATTTATGAAGAATAAACATCTTGTGGAGTGCCAGCATTTTCAATTGTTGGTAAAATGCTTGTCAATCAAATCTTTGAAAACAGTACCGCTTAGATCTCCTACAACTTTCAGTGTGGCTTGCAGTTTATCCCAGTGTTTTGAAACATTATATCCAAATGCCATTCGCCCAAAGTGCATGCTAAAGTACCTCAATGATTGGCTGAGAAGAGCTTCTGAGTACATATCCTGAACAGGTTTTTTAACTTTGTGCTTCCATTAGCAATTTTAGAAGTCGGAACATTCCATTGCTTAGCCATGATGCATAATAGCTGCCTCACAGGAAATGAGTTTCAAATACATGTGAAATGTATTGAAGCATATTGCTTCTTATAGCTTTGTATGACTGTAAGTAAAAGTTTTTCTAACCATATGGCACTGAGCTTTTTCTTTTATTCATTTTGACATTTTCATTATTTTTTCTTTCTGTTAGGGTTCTTTATTGATAATGCCTTTTTCCCACCTGGTATTCTTTTTTTTTTTAAAGATAATTATCAATCAGTTTCAGAACCCCATGACCATCAGCTGAGCCGCAGCCCTGCACTGGAGCCTGTACAGTGAGCTTCTGCTCAACTAATGTCACCAGTTTCCAGAACTAATCAATTATAACTAGAAAAGAAATGTGCTTCTTTCTGACATAATTATGGCCACTAATGCAGCGGACATTATAATATCAAGCGTTGTCTTCCTCTACGGAGCCATTGAGCATCTATTTTTTGATACATTTTAAGTTTGCTGACTCACTGATCACTACATAATGTTATGGTTGAAAGTGTATTGATGAAAGTAATGCTGAGCCGCTGATGGAACCAGATGTGCCTGACTAGTGCTACTGAACCACTTCCAAAAGAAATTACTAAAATATATTTTAGAATCAGCTTTTGAAGTAATCTTACAGACTACTGACTGAAGAAAGGTCCAGGAAACATCATGGTTGAATCGGTGCTGCAGATTCATCTGAATTTCTTTTTTTATATCAGAGATGCCTGCAGCAACCTACAGAAAGCAAGGAGAGGCCCCTGCAGCAGCAGGATCAAGGGAAGATGGTGCCTGTAAGGTGTATATTGCAACTGCAAACTGAACACTGTAGCAGCTATGTAAATCCATGCAAGAATTTGATAAGAAACTTGACAGACTGGACAAGCTAATTCACAGTGTGGAAGTAAGGATGGAAGGGGCAGAAACTGAAGCTGAACAATCAGTTACAGACAAAGTTCTCCCCACCGCTGACAAGCTGGTGAAGGAGAACAACCTATTGCGATCTAGGCCTGAAAATCTTAAGAACCAGATCTGAGCAAGGAATGCAAGGGTACTAGGAATTCCTGAAAATACAGAAGGAGAAAAAATATTAGGGACTTCACCTGCACCCAGCTAACAGACCACCTGGGTTTGCCCCAAGACATTCTACCTCTTTGGGTGGGCAAAGTCTACATGATCATCCCTAGAAAGCTTAAAATATTGGAGTCAGGTCCCTGCACTATCCTGCCAGCCCTGCATGGCTCATATGAAAGGGATGCCATCCTTCAGGCAGCAAATGAGCAGGGCCAATACAATGGGAGGACTCCTGAATCTTCATTTCCCTGGGCATTGGTTATTCCACTCAAAAGAGTAAGAAGGCATTTGATGAGGATTGTAAGTCTTTGAGGGAGCAATGCGTGCAGCACCCATTAGGTTTTCCTATCGCACCTTCATACTACTACTGGCGATCGGGAGTACTTTTTTTCAGATCTTCAGCAGCAGGCTATCTGCATGCTACAGCAGCTGCAAAAAGATTGTCCAGTGAGAAATCAGATATGGAGGACTGAAAGTGATTAATGACAGTGTACTATAGAAAGCAAGGATTGAGAGAGTTAAGGGAAAGATTATGCTAATTTAACCTTTTAAGATTGTTTGGTAGTCTGCACGTTGTGTAGCTATGAGGGCAGTTTGTATGACCAGATGTAAGAATGGGTCACTTTTTCAATAATAATCACAAAAAAAACGGTGGTTTCCCACTTGAAGGGCATCTTTTAAGTCCTCAGCAGTGAAGCCCACAAACGTTTTGCTCTCTAATGGTGCCAAGACTCTTAGAACTTGCTAGTTGCACATTCTCCCTCAACATGCAACCCTAATATGTGATGCCAGTTTAATATGGTTGATCTAGATATGTTTAGCTGCAGTTTTCATATAATTATGTTTAAACATAGATCAGTTTATGCCAAGAGTTAAAAGAGTTAAAAGTTTCCGAGAATGCTGGTAAATCAATGCACCTCCTGAGCAGAGGATATTACAAACTCACATGCAACAGTTGATTGGAAGCTTGGAAGTCTAACTCAGCAGTGTAAATATGTACATCTACCTGTTGGATATGAATGGTGGAGCCACCTTGAGATGGACAGGCCACTGATAAACTCCTTTCTTGATTTCATTTTTGCCTTTAGACTTGTGACTCCCTGGTGATCTCATTGCTAAATATCACCTTTATGAGATGAAATACTCTGTAAGAATGCCCCCTCCCCCCAGTGATGTACCTATTAAAAGGGGGTGTCCATTGGTAAATCCTTATTGTACTGTATTGATCAATCAATTTATCTTCTACCCTCCTCCCTCCTATGTAGTGTTTTTTATTCATTTGTTCACAAGCAAAATCAAACAAATCAAAAGTTTTTTAACAAAATGCACTGATGTAAATCAACCTGTATTAGAGCATGGGAACTGCATTGACAGGGCACTGCCATATCAACCGGATTTCAAGTTTTAATTTAAAAAAAAATTTCTTAGACTTAATGGTTCAAGAATTCACCCCTTTCAATTTCAAGAATATACTGTACCTTTAGAATGGGCTATGGTTGGAAATGTAAAGAGTATGAATATTTTTTTAAATGAAAGGTAAGTGAGATGGCCATCGATAAGTCCTTTTGATACAGTTTCCATGTGTCGACATTGTTAACTATAACGTTATGTTTAAAGTGAATTTGTTACTTTTGGCAACTCTTAGAAAAGTATAATATTTAGACACAGTTCAGCTTATACAGTATTTTATATACTTTCCTTAGCTCTTTCCTTTTAATCATCATTACTAGGGTCATTGCCAAAAAATAGCATCCGTGCCCCCTACAGTTGATCTATTACAACATTTTAATCCTTTGCTGACACCACAGTACACTTTATATGACATCACAGTAATTTCCACAGCTACCAATTGTGATGTCACAAGCAGGAGACTACGAGAGACTTCAGCAACGGATCAGGCAGCAGAGGAAGAGCAACTCTAGAGGACAGTGATCCTGTTTCCATGGCAAGTAACCTAGCAATGAAAAAACAAAGGGAAGAGAAATGCAGACACGCTATAACATATTGGATGAATTTTGTCTAAATATTATGGTTCTCAAAGTTTTCTCCAAAGTGACAAAATCCCTTTGAAGCTGTAATGTTAAAAAAACAGTGATGCATGACAGAATGAAATAGTATCAATAAGGCACAACCATGTTGGCTTGACTCAGAGCTTTTATTTATTTTATTTTTAAAGTAAGTTGCTGGTCCACTGACACAGCATTGGAGCTACCGCTTGTGGCGTCGGTGACCCATGTTCAGGAGCAAGGTTGAGTCATCGGGAGCTGGGCAGGGAGAAGGAAGATTTAGAATCCCAGAGGACACTTTCTTTCTCAAGAAAGAGAGGGTAGCTACCACTGCTACAATACTGTCATCTGGTTCACCACAGGTGGCAGTGAAGTGGCAATAGGGGAGAGGGGGGACAGCAGTCGGGCTCCACTCAGGCACGCTCTGCATGTGAAACCATGGAACTCCTATCATGCCAACATATTAGGGGCACAGAACCATGGAACAGGGAAGCCAGCCTGATTCCTGTAGGATTATCCCAAACTTGCTCCATCCCTGACCCTGGCTACAGTCTTCTCTCCTATGCACCCCCAGGAATTCCTGCCTCCAATCTAAGGAAGAGGCAGTATGTTGGATCTGGCACAGCTAGACCCTGCCACAGATGGGAAAACCCATGGGCTTGGAACTGGAGACAGAGGTAAGTTGCAGAGACACCAGCGAGGAGGGTCTGGATCAGACCAAAGAGAAGGGGGCCAAAACAGTGAAAGGAGCATAAACAATGAAATAAAAAAAATAAGTTATTTTCCCTGATTTTTCCAGAGTTAGACCTTTTCAAGGAAAGCTCTACTTCTGGTCACTGTCAATTGCAGGGCCAGAAATATGTCACCCACAAAGACTGCAGTCCCACATTCCACCACAATACATGTTACCGCCAAGGGACAATAATGAAGAAGTGGTAGCTTTTGAGGGGGGCTTTGCCCCCATACCCCTCAATGTGAAAGACTTCTCCCACCACATTCCCTGACATTCCATATAATCACCTCTATACCTGGACATGAGTGGACAGGAGGTGAACACTGGGGGCGGCAAAAACGTCATGAGTGCAGGTGCTGCAAAATCCATATTGCCCCTGTCATTTATGACATTTTCCCATTGCTCTAATTGCAGTGCCATAATTAAGTCACCCCACTAATGGTACAGGCTCTAGGTCTGGACTTCTATTTTTTTACAGTTCTTAGTTGAAGGTGCATAGCCATGCAGCTTCCTTAAGTTGCTGTATCACTGATTATTTTTTTGCTATAAAATAATTTATACTAGTTTTGCATACTGTGACACTTATGCAAAACTAAACTGGTGCTAAACTGCCCCAAAATGTGCACTATTAATAGGGCTGAAGTAGGTGCTAATTGGTTAGCATAATTTTGGCTGATTAGCCTCAAGTGTCAAATATAACATACATAAAAATAAAAGAAAAAATAAAGAGTTCTACAGTATTTTAGTAATGTTATATTTCATGATACTGTCTTGGTATTGCTCTCCATGCTGTAACAACCTGTGAGGGAGTGCTTTGCTTCCAACTCTAATTATCTAATTAGTTAATTATCTCCCTATCTCCATCTTGTCTCCATTGTCTAAAATCCTGGAGAAAGACATCAACGATCAGCTCACACACTATTTGAACAACCATGGCTACTTGCCAGTGAGCAACATGGCTTCAGGAAAATCCACAGCACTAGGACAGATCTGCTGGAATATACAAATGCTCTGCACTGTGCCCTTGACAAAGGTGAAATTGCCAGGTCCATATATATTGACCTCACCAAAGCTTTTGACCTTGTTAACCATACCTTCTTCTGCTGGAAACTTCATTCCCTCAGCCTTTCCCTCAGATGTTGTGTCCTGGTTCGCTAATTACCTGGGGGGGCAGATCCCAAGCAGTTAAATGTTGTAGAGCACTTTCCAACACTCTACCAGTAACCATCAGAGCCCCCCCAAGGATCCATCCTTGGTCCACTTTTATTCCGTCTCTTCATTAATGAATTGCCCACATTCCACAAGTCCACTAATGTTCTGCTTTATGCAGATGATGTGGTCATTTTTTCTGGCGTTATGAAGCTGGGGATTCTGCAGCATAAACTCCAAACTGACTTCAGTGCCATACAGGACTGGATTTCCTCCAACCTCTTTGTCGTGAATACTAAAAATATGAACTCCACCTGAGATAAATCCTCTTCCTCCCATAAAGTCTCGATTACCACCTCTTTTGGCACTACCCTGGAGCAAGTGGACACATTCAGATACCTAGGGGTTACTCTTGACCAAACTCTCTTCTTCTCTGCCCACATTGACACCCTAGTCAAAACCATCAACATGAGGCTCGGCCTTCTCTTCTACTACAGAAAGAGCTTCCTTCCTGAAATCAAAAAGCTGCTCGTTAGGTCCTACATCACCAGTCTTACTGACTACGGGTTAGCTGTCTACGGCTCTGCAAATGATGATGAGCTATCTAGAGTTCGAGGTGTCCTTAACAGGGCCTACCATTTTGCCCTCAGCTTAAAATGCGACACTCATACATGTGTACTGTTCCCCACTGCACCTCAATACCCTTATCACTGGACAAACAAAACTTTTTGGCTTTCTATCCCCAGGCCTTCAAGCCATGTTTGGCTTTGTAGATCAAACATACACCACTAGGGGAGTAGTACAACACACCCTGCTCCTCCCTTGATGGAAAACCTCGCTAGGCCAAGCTGCCTTTTCCTATAAATTTGCCAAACTATGGAATGGGCTGCCTCCCTCACTAAAAGCATACTGCACCCTTTCACAGTTTAAATCTGCTCTCTTCTCCTCCCTCGCCTTATCTGGATCTGCTGAAACTAAATGAGCTACTGTAAACTGTTATTATTTATTCTGAACAGATATTATTAACTGTCTTTAATTACACTCACAGCTTGAGCGTGGCAGCCACATAAATGTAAATAAATGTAGTAGGTAACAAATTAGTGAATCAAACTGTATAGTATGGCTTTGTCTGAAGTGCGGTAACTACTCTCCTGCCTCAGGACTGCACTAATTTGTATTGTATTTCACCTGTTCTTATTTCTGTTAATACTGACTCTAAACCCTTTGCAAATAGGCCCTGCTTAAAGGGCTTTGTGTGGAATAAATAAATAATGCTGTAACTGTCTCATTTTTTCTGGACTTTACTTCTTCTGTGGATCACAACTGTAAGTGTTGTCTCACAGTCAATAAAACATAAGTTAAAAACTAAGAAGTTAAAGACTCCCCTATTACCATAGTAATTCACTTCAATAATGCACATTTTGGAATTTGAGGTAACATAACTATAACCACTTTTAAATGGCCATCCCTTTAAGAAGTACATTGAATTACAGATTCTATGGCTCTTTAACTCTGATTGGCCGTCTGAAGCATGGCTTTTGCATTAGCTGTCAGGTAAACACTGGTGCTGCTGAGCAGGAAGCAATGTTTACTGTACTGGCATGCATACAGACTGACTAATGTAACCTGAAAAAAGGGCAACTCATTTGAAAATGGAGCTCACCAGAGCCAGCAGTAAAAAGCATACATGAGTATTTAATCATTTCTGCAGCAGCTGGAAAGAGTTCCTTTTAGTGCATAAGCTGCCACTCTGTAAATAGCATTTGGCTAAGCATTTCTGTATTTAGCTGCAACTACCATTGTTCAGTTATTCAGACTGCTACTTCAGTTCCACTGGCTGTGGATCAAAATTCAAGAATTTTTTTAAGGGTTGGCTCTAATTTCATCATTTGGCTAAACGGATCAGGTGAAAATTAGTCTAAGTGTTATAGCGTTTTAGACTCCCAGCTTCAACACTGTATTTACTAACAGATCTGCTTTGGATTTGCCTGCGTTCTACGCTCTCATTTGTTCATTCCTGGAATCCCCATTCTACAAAACTGCAGAATATTAGTCCTTTATGTATGCTTAAGGTAAAAACATGAAAGAACTTTATAACCTAACTTGCACTTGCTTTTGCTTGTTCCTGCGTAGTGCTTGAATGAATATATTCTTTATTGTCTGTCTTGGTTTTGTAGCTGTAACCCCGATACCAACAACAAGATTTCGCTGTTAAGATTTTTTTTTAATTCCATCCCCTTCATTCAGGCCTAGCCCCTTGGACCAGGTGACTTTTCAACCCACACATCTTACCTTACCTGTGATCAGGGCACCCATTACAGCTTTGCCTCTGTGGTGGGACCTTCAGGACAGGTTCCTTTGCCTCTGGAAACCAAACCTACTACCCAGCCAAAGTGATGAAAACTCAAGCCCAAGACAGTCGTGTGTTAATCAGAGGTCTACAATGTTGCCTCCATTTTATCTCTGAGGTGCCAGTGGCTCTTCAGACCCTGCTTTCATGTGCACATGCACTCACACGCACACACACACACTCTGGTGTGCTGCCAGAGAGACTCACAAACATCATTCCCCCAACTCAAAAAGCTGCAGTGCCTGCAACTGCTTCCATTGGCTACTATGAGTCACGTGCCACTGATACGAATCCCCCACACAGTGAAAGCATTCTCAGACTAGCCTGTGTGACATGCCACTCTTGGGGTGAGAAACTGGGTCACCAGCATGACAAAGGAAGACCCAGCCCCCGCTTTATCAGGCCAGCCCATAAACAAGATGTTTCATCTCAGTGGGACTGTGTGCTATCACTAATTTATTTTAATTTATTTATTTTACAATTGACTTATCCAGGATAGCCCAGCTAAAAAGCAATATCCCATTTTCAGTGAGGGCCTGCTTCTGCCTACTTCTGTGACTGGGTGGACTGCAGCACTAGGAGATTCAGTGACTTGCTCAGGGTCATACAGTGTGGGTTTGGCTCTGGTGGGATTTGAACTTGTAATCTCCTGGTTCACAGCTGGTGCTCAAACTATGAGGCCACACTGCCTGTCTATATGTATGTATTTATTTATTAAAAACTGGTAACCACGAAAAAGCACACTGAGCCAAGGTTCATTTCCAGGTGCAACCTGGGAGAAGGGGTATAGAAAAACAAAAACATTCAGTGTTAAAGTGTAGTAAATAGAAACAAATCAGTGTTCTGGCAATACAAGCTACCTTAGAGGTAAACTAAACAGCAGGAAGGTGCAGACAAACTGTACAGTAACATAAGGAGCAGGCAAGATGAACAATCCATGACAACATACTGTATACTAAGGCAATAAAATAGTATGCATAATTACATAAAAAGCACCTACCATGCCTCTGCTTCTGTGCATTACAGGTATTTATCAAATGGAGTCTGGAAAGTCCTGCTCCCTAAGTGGTCAAAATCATGGTCACATGGATGGGGTGATGCTACATGTCCCTTTACCAAAGAGAAATCAAAACTATGCAGTCTTATTATTTCAGCAAAATCAGTGCCATTTAATAACACACTCCTGAGTGTGTGTATTAAGCTGACTTCGAGTGCTGCTAATTCCTCCTCTTCATGGCTTTCCATGAAAACACTGCCGTGAATGAAAATACGGATTTGACAGTGCAGGGAATGCAGGGCACCCAGATTTATGAGGGCACTCTATTTTACAGGATTTAGGCACCCAAAAAAGGACATGGGAAGGAAAATGGTGTTTGCACCAGTCTACGGAAAAGCAACCTGCTCCTAAAATGGATGCTAATGACCCCGTCACCCACCTGGTAAATGGCCACCAAGATTGCACATTCTGACCATGACAGCTAAAAAGAGCTTCTGATTGTCCCAGCACCTTCTGACTCCCTGGGATTCCTCAGGCACATTGACCTGTTTAAAAATCATGCTTGGGCTCTCTTCAATCTGGCACCATAGATTTGCCAGAACTCGTGATTGTGGTCCATTAGTTCTACAGGTCAACAGCAACAAGAAGCAGTGTTCTGGTTTGCTCCCTCAGTGGTTTTACTTACTGTGTGGTTTGATTTATGTATTGCAGGGCGAGTGATGAGTGGCACATGACACGGAAGCAGCCAGCAACACAAGAGCGTACAGATCTGAAGGAAGTGAGAGAGAACAGAGAGCCTTATTTCCTTTTGGAATCAGGTGCTACAAATCCAGTGAGCCATGAGGTTACTATTTTCAGTGTTTTAACACTTGGGCTGGTTCGGACATCATGAATCTTTTTTTGCACAGTGGGGGTGTAACTGGGCCAGGAAGTCCAGATAGAAAAGAAAAGCACTAGCAGACATAAAACAAACACAACAAAACAAACAAAAAAAAAACAACAACAGAAAAACACTGATTGTGTGGCCAGCCCAGCAACACTTTTCATGGGGTGGGGAGGGGGTGACTGGGCCAATACTCAAAACATGAGCATGCTCCACAAAATTAACAAAAAAACAGCATTCTAATGATGTGGCCAGCTGGCCACATGATGCTGTGTTATCAAATGTGGAAGATGGGGCATATTAAATTAACATCGGTCAATCTAGTTTTTCATCTGGATAGCCAACTAAAGATAATGAAATTAAGATGGCAGCTCAAAAGCTGTGCAAAATGATACCCTAAGCAATAATTGATTAATCTTCTGGTAGAGAAGAAAAACACACAAAAACCCCTGATGAATAGTAATCCTAGTGTCTGTGCTAGTTTTCTGGCATGTGATGCATCTCTGGGCAGCTGTCTGGTATGCGGGGGATTTTTGTTTTAAATAATAAATTATAACTATGCAGGACATAGTGTGGGGCATAAGACTAAGGCAATTGTGTGTTTGGGGTGGATACAATATTACCACCGGGCCAGGCTGATGCATGTCTTGTAGTGTTATATAAGTACTAATTGCACATAGGCCAGTGTGCAAGAAACCACTGAGTTCTAAAAGAGCATGCAGACATAAAAATGACTGATTGAGTGAGACACTGGAATTATACACTGGACACAGTAGTTGGGGAAACATTACTAATGTCAATTTATACTTTTGGTCTGTCACAGTACCTCAAAAATACGTTTTCGTATTATTGTAGCATTATCCTGATTTTTACAGTTGAGCTAGTAACATTTTTCAAAGGGTAGAGATATGTTAAGTGCAGAGGAAAATGATAAGTAAGGAACCAATGACTCGTAGTAAAATCTACAGGGATTTATACAAGAATTTGATCCGGTCTCTACAGAGAGAATACAAGAAAATAAAGCCAGGTTATAAGGAAATGGCTTACCATCTGGCAGCACTGGAAATGACAGCTCTGTAAAGGGCTAACATTAGAGCTCCACAGAAAAATAATAGCATTAAGTTGTGCTAACTAAAATGTGAACAGTGTGTGGCCCCTGCTCCCTCACTCTGACTACCCCAGGGAGGAGAAACATGTTCGATCAGACAGCCAGTCCCTCCCTGCTGTCCTCCACTCTTGATGTTTTGGGTTTCGGGCTTAAAGCTGGGCCATTGTTGTGTAGAGTGGTCCCATCCTATTCAGTGCCACAAAGCCAGCTACATATTACTTAATGCATAAAAATATCACAGTTCATAGGTACCTTTAGTGTTATCATAAAGAACACTTTGACTACATTTTATTTGAGCTTGTAGTAGTTAGAGGCCAGGATATTCAAAGGGATTGTGCATGGCGCAACAGTGTTGCACCTTGCGCAACCCACTGATGCACCCAGCGTGATATTCAAAAGGGGATGTTGCACTGCACAAATCCCGATGCACTGGGGTGCACCAGTAATGCATGCGGCGCAAGTGTGGGGGGCGTGCCCATGCATATTTGGTACATCCTGATTTTCAGCCTGATGCGGGCGATATGCAGGCACATACCGCCTTGTATCGCATCGGGGCAAAGATCCACTGAAAAATTGCTACCAAGGATCACACCCACAGGTGAGCTGCCATATTGCAGGGCACAACACGGCAGCCGCCTGCTGTGGGTGGCCATCCGATCTCCCGAGACACAGGCCGGGTGTCGACCCCTCCCCCATGCCCAAGCGCAGGCATTGTAAATGTAATATATCCCTGGTGGTCCAGTGGTCCCTACCCCCTCACCCAATCACAGGTGTAATGACATAAAATCATTCCCTAGTGGTCCAGTGGACCTGCTCCCCAGCCCGATCGTGGGCTTTGTAAACTTAAAAGTATCCCTGGTGGTCCAGTGGACTGAATCCAGCCTGATCGTGGGCTTTGTAAACTTAAAGGTATCCCTGGTGGTCCAGTGGGCTGAATCCAGCTCGATCGCGGGCTTTGTAAACTTAAAAGTATCCCCTAGTGGTCCAGTGAATTGAATCCAGCCTGATCGCGGGCTTTGTCAAAGAAGAACCCCTAGTGGTCCAGCGGTACCCCCCTCCCCACCCGTCCATGCAGACCCGCCACCCCACTCTCCCCCCCATCAGTGGCAGGTGGCAACTCCCCACCTGCAAGCCACCCAGCTGCCCGCTGACTGACAGCGTATAGTACGGCTGTACGCCCATTGGTCCACAGCATGGGCCAATGGGCATGCAGACTGTACTGTACAACATGGTCCTGATATGTGAATGGATTCATCTCTACAAGGACATTTAAAATCTTGTTTGGACTCTAACATCAAAACAACGTATAGCTTAGAACAACAGTATCTAGTGTTTTCTGTAAACCATCCAGTTTTTACTTCTGATATTGCCTGCATTTAAAAGTTCATCCAAACTGTAGACTTTTCTGTATTGCTTTTATTTTAAGTAAACTTTTATGATTTTTCTTATAAACTCTGCCTGGGGTCTGATTGTGTGACTTAACATTTTAACAGAAGGATTTTGAAAAGACTGTGTGCCTTGACAGACAGTACCGTTCAGCTATCATATGAAACTACTTAGGCAAGACATAGCCAGTGGCCATGGTGGGATTCAAATACTGCACATAGTGCAGAGTCAAGGGAACTTGAAACTATGGTAACCACCATCCCACAGGGAAAATAAAAATTGGGAAGTCTTCCTGAACCCTTACTCTTGCCCACTAGTTCTTAAAAAGGGGATCCACTCTGCAAACAGGAGGTCCTGCTGGGCTGCCTGGGATTTGGGGGCCAGGGGCTCATGGCAGCACACAATACACAAAGTGCGATACGTGAGAATTCGCCCTAATTCACTAAGGTCAGATCGAACGCCAAGTGTGGAATTTCGCTGTGAAATTCCTACTACTTACACAAACCCCTGGCTACAGGGTATCTGGGGCCCCCACCAGACACAGTCACAACAATCACCCTCCCACCCCCAAACACTCACAGGATCACTGGCCAGTCAGTCACAGGCAGCCCACAGTCCATATAAAAACATTCCCTGGTGTCTAGTGGACCCCCCACTCTATCAGGTAGTACCCCCACCCTGCTCCCCACAACCCCAAGTCTGAAAATTCATTAATCCCTTTCTTGGTGTCTAGTGGACCACTCACCCTGTCAGGTAGTACCCGCACCCTGCTCCCCCCAACCCCGAGTCCGATATATTTAAAAATAAAAAAAGCAAAAAATCATTGATTAGTTTCCTGGTGTCTAGTGGCCCCCTCCACCCCTCAACCTGTCTGGTAGTGCCCCCACCCCATTCCCCCCCAACCCCTACCAGAGCAGGCCACCGGCACAGCCCTCCACTCACCTCCATGGCTGGCAGCCAGCCCAACTAAGCTCAATGAATGAGCACATGCTTGTACAAGCATGCACTCATTCAGTGATAGATTAGGGGTGGTGTTGGGGTGAACTCATGATTTGTAACCTCAACTTGTAAAGTTTTGGAGAGACTTATTAAAAAAAAATAGGCAGGGTGATTCAAAGTCAGGGATAGACGATCTCCTACAGCATGGATTTCGTAGGGGGTTGTCATGTGTCATCAGTCTGGTATCCTTTTATGATTATGTGAGTGACCATATGGAGCCTGTTGACGTTATTTTGCTCAACATAGGAAAGGCTTTTGATACTGTCCCACATGGCTTACTAATTAGTAAACTCATAAACAAATTCATTGTGAGGTGGGTTAAAAATTAGTTAGCAAATTGCTGCCAGTCAGTAAGGATTAATGGAGCAATATCAGAGGGCGAACTGGTTGCCAGTGGGTTTCCGAAGGGGTCAGTGTTGGGACCAGTTCTATTCAGCCTCCACATCAGTGGTATAGGTTCTGGACTAATAAGTAGGGTATCAAAATTTGCTGATGATACCAAAATGGGGGTTCAGTTAAAACATTAAATGACCATCAGATCCTCTAAAACGATCATAAACAAATTGAATTATGGGGTAAGACCAATAGAATGAAATTTAATCCCCTAAAATGTACTGTTCTGCACTTTGGACATAAAAATCCAGAATATGTATACAGCCTGGATGGGAAAATACTAAGATCCTCCAAAACAGAAAAGGACCTGGGAATCTGGATAAATAAAGAACTTACATCCAGTGATCACTGCAGACATATTATACTGACTATAAATAGATTAATACATTCTATTAAAAAAACATTCATAACTAGAAATAGTAATTGTATCCTACAGTTATATAAAACATATATCAATCTCATCTAGATTTTGGTTCTCCAATTTGGAGTGCACATCACAAACGGGATATAAATTTGCTTGAAAAAATACTGCACAAACTTACCAAATCTATTAGGGGGCTTAAAAGTGTAAGTTACAATGAAAGAATGAAGGTATTGGCATTGTTACCTCTAGAAACAAGAAGAAAAAGGGGAGACACCTTGCCTCTATATAAAATCCTGAAAAATAAGGAGCTAATGAATCAGTGTGGGCTAAAATACAATTACAGGCATAATAATCTAAGATCCCATAAGAAACAATTGATTATTCCTAAGGTAAATACTGTCAAAAGAATTAACTTCTACACCATCAGATCCATTAGATATTGGAATTCATTGCCAAGGGAAATTGTCGAGATACCCACATTTGAGAGCTTTAAACAAAAACTGGATGAACTATTCCTTAAATCCTTGTTTTACACATAAACCCACATGGTGTGGGAGACAATTCAATGGGCTTTGCCTACTTTTTCTAACAATATCAAGTAGTATTACCAAGTATTAACTTGCTTTGGGGTTTTTAAATGCAATTTACACTTAAAAATCCCCAAAGCAAGGCAAAGTCATAAATGACAAATTCCGGGTAATTTAAGAAAATTGTGCAAAGTGCTATGCGGGACTAAATTGCCAACTTTGCAGCAATTTCACCTGCATAGTAAAACTTTGCTGCATCTCTAGCAAGGACCTCAAGTCCTAAAGGCAATGTAACCATTCAGCTAAAGGAAAATTCCAACTTGGGAGGTTAAATAGCTCTTTTTCCTGATATGTACTATGTTGTAAGCCACTGCCTTTTTCTCACATACAGCAATTTGCATGCAAACATATGGCCAGTTTTGGACACAAGTCCATTTGGTGTTGGAGTCTGGATGAGAACCTCTTCAGTCTTGGGCAAGTGGAAATGAAGTGCTGCATAACACTGCATGCAGAACACATTCCCCTGTACATACTTGTAGGGGTGTAGAGGCAGATACTTTGGAGAGTCTGGGGAAGACTCAGGTTTCTAGAATAAAAAAAAAAAATCCAGACAATTTCAAAATATAAGTCCAAGTTTTTGTTGTCTTACAGTTTGTGACAGCAAATCCCTATTGTATCCAAACAAAGACCTGCTTCTGTTGAAACTGTGGTTACTACAAGGTATTGCTTGCCTCCAAAATAGAGACGCAGGATGCAGGCCAGCCATGTTTGGGATGTAGTCCCCTTCAAAACTATGGATGTAGGCTGATTTAAATGCAAGACTACCCTGTGTCCAAAGGTTTGAATGCAAACTGGTTTTGTGTCCAAAATGGAGCATGGTAAGTCCTGTCCCAGGACTCTATAGCAAAATACCACAGTTAGGTTTGGATTCAGACTCGCATAGCACATTTGTCATTATAAATGCTCAGTGAAAGAGGAAGAACATGATTGTCTGAATCACATCATGTGACTGTACAGTAACATCTGTTTTACAGCACAGTTGACCAATCAAATGTGTTACGCAAATTACAAGTAGGGATGCTCAGAATCGAATGATTCCAATACGAGTTTAGGATTTAGGATTTTAGGAACTTCCGAATCCTAATTCAATTCTGTTTGAAATCCAAAAATTGGATTTCAGACTCATATTTTAAATCCTAAATCCTTAATGCTTATGTGAAATATGTTTTAGGATTCAGTTTAGGATACAGGAATTTTCAGACTGCAAATCCAAAAATCATAAATCTGAAAATCTGATCATAATCCAATGAATCTGATTCCGTTCAATGGATTTTGAGCAACCCTAATTAGAAGCTGCCTTTTAAACACAGAAACCATCTTGTTCAGATTTTTGTTTGCCTGCCCTGAGCCAGCCTAAAGGCACACTGACACCATTCCAGGGTGTGGGATAAGACCATACTTCCCAGCTGGGTAAAGGTTTTTCGTGTTGTATGGTACTTCACAACTCACCTGGATAATATGGTACAATGTCTCTTACCACACATCCCATTGTGGATTGTTGCTTACCTAAATTTCTTCTCCTGCAGGCTGTTGTTTACATTAGAGCCCATGTACAATAATGTACAGTAGCTACAAGTGAGTAACCCACTTTGCGACCATTAGCTAGCCTAACACATTAACAGCCTTGGGAATTGTTTGCTATTGTTAGGACTGTCAGATTCTTGTTTAACTATTATAAGTCATCCTCACTGATTCAGCCATTCAATCAGCACTGAGATTCAGCCAATGCAAAAGGATCTCCTATAATGATAAGAGGCTATGTTTTAATAAGTGGAATATCCCTCTTGATAATATGTGCGTGTGTTTATTTGTATGCACATGTTGCGTGTGTGTGTGTGTATGTGCATGTGCATGTGTGCACATGTGTATGTGTATGTGCATAGGTGGGTAGGTGTGCGTGTGTGTGTGTGTGTGTGTACAGTACGTATGCTAATTTCAAAGTACTGTTTTTTGGGGGAGAGGAAGAAATATTGTTATTCACAGTCTCTAGAAACATCTCTAAAATCTTTCATTTGCAAACTCTGCTGATGTCCCTATAAATTATGTGAGCACTTTTTTTGTGATCCCCAAACAAACAGGATTCACAAATGTACAAATATAAGCAAACTGAACAAGCAAATGCTTTTCTTATCTTGACTGTAATGTACAGTAGGGTGTGCCTGTTTGACAGTTACAGTAGATGGGAGGATGACATTAAAAGTACAATTTCTACAGAGGCAAAAGCTAGTGGGATGCTTAAAAAGGTAAAGACTTTAATTATCACAGATCTTGTTTTTGTACTTCACTTCTGTACTTTGATCTTTTGAAAAAGCAGCAAAGTGTAGAAGTCCCGTTCCCATCAAGGTGAATGGAGATGCTGTCAGTTGGTTAGCAAAAACAACAAGACCTGGGCCACTGCAGCAGAACACAGTAAACTCATTCAAAGAGGTGGCCCAGTGGACTGAGAAGTGGGATGCATTAACATAGCTTGGGGGACTACTTCTCATGATGCAAGCAATAGAGACATTAAATTAAAGTCTGCAAGCAAAGGGATGGAGAGTACATACACACACACACAGACTACATAGTTTGAAGCACCCTTTGACATATCCTTACAGATGTTTCATTCCATGCGTGTGATGAAGTCATTGTAGCTGAACAAACAACATGAGTGTGTGACTCCTCTCTCGCCCCCACACACACCTGGGAAGCACATTTTCATGTTTGGAAATCTTCATTCTCAGCAGGTTAAACAGGTTTATGTTGGAAGATGATCATAGCGACTGAAGAAAACAGATGTGTGGCAATGAGTCCAGCTTTCCAACGCTCCCCAGTGGAGCTTATGCAACACGCAGCTGAGTATGTCAAGTCTGGATCCCAAAACATCTCTGTGTGTATGTCTCTCTCTCTCTCTCTCTCTCTCCCTGATTAGAATGAAAAGCCCATACCATCACTACAAGGGTGTAGGCAGTACATACACCATGTAAGCCATGGTGTACACATTCAGTTTTGAGGGACAACATTTTTCCTAACCCTCAGGGTACTATTTATACCACCTTCTTATGGCATGATTGTTGGTGCTTTGAGTAAGCAAGTAACTATGCAAATGCATACAACTGGATGCTGATTTATTTTGGGGGTATACAACTGTTGAACATTAAACAGGTTACATGTAGGGGCAACAAACTGGGTATGATTTGTGGAAACAAGCAGGGTATGGGAAGCAAAAAGAGTACAGCTGGGTCAACAAAGAGGGTCATGGTGTCCAAAATGGTGTACAAACTTTACATTCCTAGCTACTCCCCTGCATCACTACACAGAAACATAGAATTTGTCATCAAATAAGGACTGCTTGGCCCACCTGGTCTGCCCATTTTACCCACCTGTTTGATATACTGCAGATCCTAGATGATCTGTGGCTTGCCCTCTCTTTCCTATCACTAGAGTTACTTTATGTCTGTCCCATGCATTTTTGAATTCTCCTACCATTTTTGGCCCCACAACTTGTGCTGGGAGGCTGTTCCATGGATCCACCACCCTTTTTGTGAAGAAATACTTTCTCATGTTGCCCAAGTCTACCCCCCTCTATTCCCATATCATGTCCCCTTGTCCTTGAACATCTTCTTTTATGAAAGATGCTACCCTCTTGTACCTTATTTATACCTTTGAGATATTTGAAAGTCTCTGTCTTATCCCCCTGTCTCTCTCCTCTCTTCCAGGCAATACATATTGAGATCCTCTAGTCTCCCCTCATATAACTTTTGATGCAACCCCTGCACCATTTTTGTCACTCTTCTCTGAATCGTTTCTACTCTGTCTATGTCTTTCTGGGGATGCTGTCTCCAGAACTGGTCACAGTACTCTAGATGAGGTCTCAGCATTGTTTTCTACAGTGGCATCACCACCTCCTTCCTTCTGCTGGAGATACCACTTCCTGTGCACCCTAGCATTCCACTGGCTTTCCTCACAGCCTTTGTACATTGTTTGGTAACATTTTGGTCATCAGATATGATAACTCCCAGGTCCCTTTCCTGTTTAGTGGCTGTCAGTACCTACCCCACCCCATATACTCCCACCCTGCATTTCTGTGCCCCAAGTGCATGATTGTGCAATTTGTTTACATTGAATCGTAGCTGCCACACTCTTGACCACTCCTCAAGCTTACTTAGGTCCCTTCTCATTTTCTTTACCCCTCCTGGCATGTCAACTTTGTTGCAGATCTTTGTGTTGTCTGCAAAAAGGCATACTTTCCCTTCCTTTTTAGACATTCTGCAATGTCACTTACGAAGACATTAAAGATATGAATCCATTACTCACCCCTACATGAACCAGTCAGACTGGGCTGGGACTGAGGGCTTAGCCCTAAAAAGTATATTAACCAGCATTGCAATTACTGTTACAATGTGTTTCTCTTGCCAACAGAACCTGCTGTAAAGAGACAGATGTAAAACAGTTTCTGTTACTAAGTAACAGCAGGGTAAGTACTATGTAATTACCAGGTACTAGGTTAAATACAATGATTTGTGTGTGTAAATATAGCATTTTATCAAGGACAGTGATCCCATGTCTTACTTTTATAATTCAACATTTGTTTATTTGCTTATTTACTTGAAATTCTTTTTATCAGATAAGCAATACAGAGAACAACTATCTTGTTTACATACACAACCTCGGGAAGGGGAAGGGGAGATGGTGGGGGGAAGAATGTACAGGTATAAAATAAAATGAACAGCAGTAACAAGAATTTACACACCAGTTAGAGCATAAATTGTAGACAAGAAGCTTACATTACATTATTAGCTTTCTAGGATGTGCTGCTCTGTAAATTAGGTGCATTGATCTCAACATGTTAGCAGATTATATATACACAGTATTGGAAAGGTGTTTAATATATGGTTATCTGTACAGTTACTGTAGTGTGTCTAATATGTTTTATGCACAGTTCCTGTGTCTCTTATGGTTATTATAAATCACTAAGGGGATTTCAGCCAATCAGTGTGCAGAGCCACAGTATTTCTTAACCTGTGTACCACATGCTGTCATGCAGGCCCGTTAGGGGAGCGCACTCCACTTCAGTGCTGGGAGGAGGACCACATACCACAGATCAATGGCTTGTGGGTGGTAAGGCATTGTGCCTCTCTGTACAACACACTTCTCCCACAAACACTTCATGAGGTCCAACATGAAATTACCCCCTCGATCAGAGATAACCTCCTGTGGAAACCCAACATGGGAGAAAATGACCAGCAAAGCATCTGCCACCTTGTCAGCCTTAGTGGAGGACAGTGCAATGGCTTCATGATAATGAGTAGCATAATCAACAACTGCCAATATATACCTTTTTCCCTGAGGAACTTGGGGTATTCAAGCTCCTTATTTTTCATCAATAAAAAACTAAATGTTATGAAAATTGTGATAAGGGTTGGCTACAGTAACTATCAGAAAGTCTACTAGCTTATCAGACCTTTTCAGAACGCAACAACTTGTTACAGTTACCCCATCACTACAGGTCAGCTAATCAGGATGCTCCATTTTCAGCCATTGTTATACACCTGAGGGAAAATATAACCCTGCTTCAAACTCACTGCTGGACAGTTTGTCCGATAGCTCAGTTGGTGGAACACCTGGATGGTATGCCATGGATATGGGTTCAGTTCTCAGTCTGCATCATTTCATTCTCATGACAACTTGTGCTGCTGGGTGTCAGTCAACTGATTGCTTTTTGGTTGCTATTTAGCTTGTATTACAACTGTAATTATGTATATATTGTTCCTAACTATGATTATCTACAGTGGTTTGAATCTGTAGTGCACCATGAGTGGGTATCCTAAATTGGCACAAAATAAAGGATTAATTGATTAATTAATTGATTGATTGAATAAAAGTCCATCCAATAATATTACCCTTGAAACCCAGTACAACACAACCTACTAAAGCTTCTCAGGATTGTACTTTCTGCCTTAGATAAACTGGGCATCCTTCTGATAGAAGCACAGGGAGATAAGCCACCGGAGTTACAGGCAACCAAAATACCACCAAGATCAACAGATAAATCATCCTTACTAATCCAAAAGAAGTTTAGGCACTTGGCTAACAAAATAACTTCCTGTAACAAGCAAGCTCAATTCAACAAAATAATATTTGATGATGTTGAAGTAACATGTCCTAAACACATTGCAAATGTCTTCAATAATCGTTTCACAAACCTGGATGCATAAGAACAAAACTCTCTACTGCTAAGTTATTCATTATCAAAAACGGGATCTACCCCACTACCCAGTATAGGCTTTAACAGGTATTTGTGTAATACTGACTGGAATACTGAAACCTTGGATTTCAAGAAAGACTCACAAAATGTTTAAGCATTCTAACTCACTTGATGCAACAATAACAACAAGTGGTAGTGTTGGTCCAGTCCCCAAGCAAATAAAATCTGTTGAGAAATAATTTTGTATCCTTTGATAATTATTTGCAGTCTATCTCTGGAAGTGGATGTGGCACCAGATAAGAGAAAGGAGGCCACTGTAACCTCAGTTTCCAAATGTGATTTTAATATGAATGTTACTACCTTGAGATCTTTCTCTGTAACCTCAGCCCTTGTACAAATATAAGAAATGACAGCCATAAATTGGCTATTGGACTACTTTAACAAGTGCACAACTCTTAAATAGCCAATATGGGTTTAGAAATGGACAAAAAACATTCTATCTGCCAGTGATTAAGCAATAATGCATAACAGGGTGTGTGTCATGCTGGGATAACATCATGCCTCAGGTGGTTGGGCACAAAGCTGCAGACCAAGTGCATCCAACACCTGAGAAGTGACATTGTAGGTTCATAGAAGTTTACAAGTACAGTAGGCACTAAACCCTTTATTGGACTCACCATCCATATGCCTTATAGGTGGAATTCAAACTTTTTATCCCCCATAAAGTCATCCAGCCTTTGCTTAAAAATTGTTATATTCATGCTATTAACAACACTCTCTCACGAATTATTCCAACCACTCAAAATATATATATATATATATATATATCACACTCTGTAGGGCATTATTGCTATTATACAATGGCTCTTATTTACTAATATTGTGGGGGAAAAAATGAGCACATGTACATGGCTAAAACATTTCATAGTTAGGAAGAGAACAAGTGCCACATCTCCTTTATACTGTTGGACCATCTCTTTTATAGTATTAGTTTAACAGTTTTATTTTTTTAAAGAAACACTCCCCATGTGAAAGCACTGCATCATGGGTATGCAAATAATCAATTGTCTGGCATCACTGCAGTGTGTTATGTGATACCAGGCATTAGGTATTTCCATATCCATGATGCAGCATATTCACATGTGGTGTGTTTCCTCATAAAAATGAAACTGTAAAACTAATACTGTAAAACAGATGTTCCCACAGTATAAAGGAGATGTTCTGACACTTGTTTTCTGCCTAACTATGAAATGTTTTTGTCATGACAAATATGTTAGTCCTCACAATATTAGTAAATAAGGTTTTTATGTGAAACTCAGCTTTTCCTACTTTAGCTACAAAACATCAAACTCCCTTGGTAAAATGTCATGCATATGTGGCTGGACTGCACACAGTAATGTTATAATGAGATAACATCACTGTTCCAGGGACACATTGACCAATCGGAGCTCAGGGATGCTTTTTGGCATTGTATAATAAAGGAGAACTATGGGAGCTGTGTTTGTTGATTTTATTAAAGCCTTTGACCCTGACAGTCACTCATCAACTTGAAAGGCTTTTTGACTTTGACTCTGGTAGAGCTATTGTGCACTAGTTTCAAAGGTCTCTTTCCAACAAAACCCAGATGGTTAAGACTGGAGATACTTTGAGTTTTAAAAATTGTATCATTTCTGGATTCCCTTCAGATTCAAATCTTGGGACCCATACCATTTTCTTTATTAAATTAGAACCTTACCATCAGCTTGTTTCAAAGCCCTGAGTGTGTACTCATTGGAGAAAAGGTGAGAGAGAGGGGCTATGATAGAGGCCTTCAAGTTCCTGAATGGAATAAACAAGGTAACTGTGGGGAAGTATTTAGCAAGAGTAACACAAGCATGAGCTCTGCAGCAAGCAGACTTGATAGACCATCCCTGCTGGCTTTCCTTATGTTTGTAAGATCCCATTTTCATGCAAATGTCCTCTGGGATAAAGAATAAGTTACTCTGAGCTAATGAGAAAAAAAATATGCATATAATTTATTATTATTATGTATAACTATTATTTTTGCAATGATGCTAATTGCTATTAATTAATTTATTTCTCCTTGTGTACTAACTCCATACTCCTCCCCCAGGATGCATCTGGAAACCAGCTGTTATCAGCTCAGTATGCCTTCCCTGGTAAAACATTTGAAATAAATAAATGAGGGGACATTGAAAAGCAATAAAATATAATTTAAATTGTGTCTGAATATTGTATTTTAAAAAGTTTTCCTGGATGCTGGGAAAATGTGTTGAGGAGAAAGCAAAATGGTTTGAAGAGAGATTTGTGACCCATTTCTAAATGCAGCAGCAGCGACAATAGAGGATATAAAACTGAAACAGGTACCAGAAACAAGACTGTGGCCTGCTGAGCTTTCTACTGCGCTTTAAGTCACGGAATGTGTGAACACCATCTAATAATGTTTGTGTTTCATTAAGTAAGGGTAATGTTTATTTGCATGTACCAAAATTATACCATGTCACAGTTGTTTTTGTAGACAAACTTCAAATAATAATATTAATAGCTCAATCCCCTAGAGAGAAAATGTCTGTTAATTTGCCTTACATCAGGCTATATTAAACCACAGTACTGCAATAATACTGGTGAATATGGAATTAACAGTATTTGTAGGTAAAAGATTACTACAGCATGCACTCTCTGACCAATCTGCATAGTTACAGGATGTCAATAGATGCTGGTCCAAATCAGGATGCACTAGAAAACTGTAAGTTTCTAACATGATCTCAGCCAATCAGCGTGCAGAGCCACTGCACCTCTTATCCTGTGCACTGTGTGCTCTTCTGCAGCAGCAATAGGAAGGAGCATGCCACTTGAGCACCAGAAGGAGGAAGGACTGCAAAAAAGACTCTAAATGTATTATAAGTCACTAGAGCTAAATCTGAGTGATTGGAATTAAGATAACAATACTATGATCTATAATTTATTTTATTTGTTTATGCTCCTTCAGTGCAGGCATATTATCTTGGTCCAGCCCCCCTTCCCTCAGTCAGCATCCCAGGGACTTAGCTTAACCTCCATTCTTCCCCTATGGCCTCCGTCCCGCATGCTGAGGTTGGCAGGTCCCCTCTTACCTGCCAGAGAACAGATCCAGTTATTGGAAGGAGGGCCCTGTTGATGGTGCAGGGCCTGTGAGGGGCTGGACCTCTCATCATTACTCTGTCCAGGATTTTGTCTCCTGGTTTTCTCCCAGTGGAATGCTGGCTTTGGGATGATGCACCAGCTCACATGCAAGCATGGTACATTTCAACACTGCCGTCCCCCACCTAGTAAGTCTCTCTGAGTGCACTGTCACCTGTGGACATGCAGATGGCAGTACTGTACTGGACCATGACTTCTCATTCCTCCCTGGATGAGGGCAGCATACTCTGGGACACTCAGACTTCCTCCCTTGGCAATCCCCCAGTGAACCAGGCTTAGTCTCAGACCAGTGCAGCAGCAGATGTAGCATTCAATGCCTCAACCCTTCATCCCACTGGGCTGGCCTTTGTTGATCTACAATTGACCATCTAAAGTCCTTGTGAACCATCAGCTGCTTCAACCAAGGAAAGTGATTGGCCCCTAGACTACGACTGTGTGGCAGAGGGCCTGGCCTCTTATAACCAAAAAGGAAATAATGTAAAGGGTAGATCATTCCTCTCACCAAGGTGGGGAGAAGTGATCTTGTCTTTAAATCAACTCTTTAAATGGCATTTTTAAAATATATATATGATGATCTACAGTCTGTTCATATACAGAAAAAAAGATGCCTGTTTTTTCCAAATGTTGCATACTACTGAGCTATAGCCTGTACAGGGCCCAAGTGTTATTCTTGTATCACTCTTGTAAATACTTACTTTGGCACTTTCATGATCAGCCGTACATGTTTGTAGCATAGTACAGTAAGTATTTTAGTGTGTGAAACAAAATCATGTAGCAATTTACTTGACACTCATCTACTTCTAAGGAATAATATGAAGTAAGGCTCATCACATTAGTGAAAGGGGCCAAGGTGTTTTGAGTGTATGGTTATTTCTAGGTCTCAGCCTTGTACGGATGAGGGAAACCTATAATTTGAGCCAGTGGGTCCAGTAATTTTGAGCTTGCACTGTTCTGTGTGATTAAAAGCAGGGCACATTGTTTTGTGAGAGCAAGTACACAAGAGGGGATGGGTGGAGGGGCTGGGTGAGGAATAATCCCATACTGTGAATATGTCAATCTCTAATTCACTCCCTCTGGTGTCATTCATGCTTTACATTCCAAGTACAGTAGGATGCAGCACTGCACATTTATTAAACCTCCCCTCATACTGTGTTACTAGCACCTACTGTTATAACTCTGGTAAAGCATATTCTAAAGACAAGAGGGGATGGGTGGAAATGCCATGCTGCCTGCTCATGGTTTATCCATGGTTTGCTCATGGCATTCAGAGTTTATTTACTGACTGATACACTGGTCAGTCAGTCATTCTTTGGACCTAACTAGCCAGGAGTCTTACAGGAAAATATGCTGGAAATGACTTTAAGATTTGGAATACAACAAAACTGCACAAGGGCAAATCACTGGGCTCTGAATGGCTGTTCCAACCTTTATGAAATAATAGGCAGGCAGCTGAAAAGTCATTTGCAGAAAAACACTCTGCTGGAGGGGGGCTTATCTTTGTCACTGGAGGGGGTAACACTGCAAAGAGAGGTAGCCCTCACCAGTCAGCATGTTGCAGGCTTAGGGCATACTAGGAAAAATATAGGAGATGGGGGGGGGGGGATTCCAATCCCAATGTCTGAAAAGAAAAAAAAGATGTAATCAGGCAGAAGGGGTCGACACTGTCCATTACAGACTGAAAACTAGGCAAAGATCTAAAAATAAAATACAGGGCAAGGATCACCGGGAGTCACCTTTTTTAAAAAGAACATAAGCTCCTCAAAGGTCAGCAAGCACCATTCTAGCTCTGTGGAGTAAAACTCCGGGTTTGAAGAATGTCCTTTCAAAAGTAATTTCACTACCTGAGCTGTAATGAGTTTTTCAGCCTCTCCTTGTTAGATTACACTGCCACTTTCAATTTCTACCTTCCTCCATCATATTAAAGAAAGCTGAAGTTCACAGGCAGTAAAAAAAAAAGAAGAGAGAAAGAAAAAGGAAAAGAAAATCTTCTATTGTGTGGAGACTGATTACCATAAAAAAAAGGCTGGCACACAAACTGTATGAGACAGAAACAGAATACCTGTCCTGTTCTGTGAAGGGCTGACAAGTAGTAGGGATCCACCTCCTGGAATCCTGTTGGATGTTTGTACACCTCTGTTTTTCTTTACCGGATTTGATTATGTCACCGCTGGTGAGAGATGATACCATGTTAAAGGTGGGCATGTCACATTATTGGTGAAGTAAAGGAAAAATGGGCTGAGATCAGTGTTATCAAATCTCATGGACCATATTGGGGTAGGTGTAGGGGGCAGTGATATCTTCACTCCAAATCTTGAAGCCCTTATATTACCTTTTGAGGACTCTGCCACTCATTCCTGATGGCCATCCCATGGCACCTTTGCTAAGGCCCATGCTGGGGATATTCCTGCATTGGTCCATCAACATCCTTATGGCATGAGTGTGATACCCAGTAGCCACTTCAGTCTTGGATACATGGGGTCTTGCCAGAACTCCCTGTCACTGCCTGGCATCTATGTGCAACCTGAGTGTCACTGCCCCTGTAACCCTGGTCATCAGGGGTCAGCCATGCAGCTGTAGGTGCCAAACCGTCCTCACCAAAGTCATCACCCACCTCCTGGAATGGCACTTTGACTCCTGTTGGCCTGGCTTGGAAAAACAACTGGGGTTCCTGATGTGGCAAGTGGAGACGCTAGCCTTTAGCCTGTTGGGTGGCCTGAAAGGAATTTTTACTTGCATGGGTATGGACCACAACCAAGTACAGGACAAATAATTTGTTTTACTTTTTTTTATTTACACTTTAAGTCCTCTGATCTCCCTCATCCCCAAACTTGTCCAGCACTTGCATTTTTTAATGATCCACTACCCTCCTACAAGGCAGGGCCATCCAGGCTTGTGCAGTGGAAGCCCATCCAGACCAGCCCTTAATGTATAGCTGGGCATTGTGGTGTTGCCAAAGAATGCGAAGCACTGGGATGCTTCCTTCCATTTAAATCTAGCTCCACAATGCTGGCTTGCTGGCAGCTCCAAGCATGTGCACTGTTGCATGTTGATGTACAGCACAGACAGCATCCTCCCTCCTGCAGTACCTTCACTGCTCTCCCACCTGTGGTCACTCAGGTGGCAGTATTGTGGAGAAGACAACAACCCACCATCTCTAAAGGTGAAGAGCTCTCAGCTGAAGGCAATTTCTGTGTTGTTTTTCTGTATAAAATAGCAATGTGTTCCCAGTAGTTCAGGAATGCCCAAGTTCATACTGCAGGGACTGGTAGATGCTGGGCCAGGAAGGAGTGGAGGAGGCACCTGCTACAGCAGTTCTTCCTGTGTCATCCCAGCATTAATGGCATGGGTGATCATGAGCTGCCACTCTAGCCCCACTCAGTGGAGTGTCACTGAGACATAAGGGTATGTGGGTGGGTGGGATTTTTGGGGTAGGACAAGGGGAAAAGCAAACTCGGTAACTAGCATGCTGATCCTTCTCCTCCCCAGCCACCCATATCACTGTGCTTTTGATGCGCTGGCCTATCATGCCCAAACAGACTGCCTCCTTTTGGGTGACAGAAGAGTCTCCCATACTGGGATAAAACAAGGGTCTGTAATGGTAGTGGCACTGGGGTCATCACATGGGGGATCGAGGGGCCTGCAGAGTGCCAAGACTGGCAGAGAGGCATTGAAGGGCTTAAAGGAGTGAGGGACCAGTGGCTATGTTGGAAATAAACAAGACGAAGAAAGAACCCATGTAAATGAGCAAGAGTTACATTTGTCACTTTATTTTTTCCCCAGAAAAACAATGTCTCCTATGCCTACTAGAGGGCTGCTAGAATACAAGTAACAACAACAACAAAAAACCTTTTATTGTTTTGAATCATACTTAAAATTAAAAAGTTTGCTCTCCCCACCAAAGCTTATAGAGGCCAATATTAGTTACTTTGTGAGAGAGACTGGATTCACTGCAAAAGTAGTATATTTTTTTTAAACATGTCTCTCAGCCTATGCCTCCAACAATGAATGTGTTGATTTTGGTGCTTGCCAACAGAAGGTCTGCATATGCTGCTGTTGTTCAAAGGATAGATTTGCTAAGCACTGGCAACCACAGATTCTTTCAGTGAATTCATTTTTTTAATGCATGTTTGTACTAGGGTCTCGCAGTTTCCTTCTTGTTGTACAACCAATAAGGCTTTAGTAAACAGATGTCAAACAAAGAACATGGTGACCACCTACTCTAGTATGAAGAGAGACTACTGTGATCCATGTAAACAAAAATGGTATGGTGGGTATTGGATCTATATTCTTATAGGAACATCTGTAGCCTCCCCCAAAAGAGGAATTGGAAACAATACAAATCAATGAAGGTGGGGGGGGCCCTTGAAGAATTCTCAAACGAGTTCTCTGTGTTGTAATTTCCTTTTATTCTGAATAGACCCCTACGTTTCACCCACAAAGTGGGCTTGTTCACGGGGATAATTTGTAGATTTTATATTCTGAATTTTTCTGCAAATTAATACAAACATATTTTAATACATTATCTTTCATAAACTTACAATATGCTTAATAAGGTAACTTCAGAACATTATATAATTCTCTATCTTTCCCATGCCTAAGTAAAGATATTGACTTTGTTCACTTGAAAAACTGTGATATTCAAAAAACTGAATGAGCTTTACTTGCTTCTCAAATCTCTATAACATATATAAAACAATAGTCTAAATATATGAAACAGTCATTGTGGCAGTGACTTATATATAGGTTATAAACCTTGTACCACTTTGTATCTAAAATCATTTTACATACCTTTAACATATATAGTGTAGAAACAGCCAAAATGTGGATTTTAAGGTACTATATAATTTCTATAGAAATAGAAAATCATAATAATTAGATTGAATTCCTTCAATTTAAGGTGGCAATCTATAGCAGTTCATAAAATTTTTGTATGTTACCAAAGCTGTTCATACCTAAATCTATGTGTTTTATTTGATGTGAAACAATGTGTACAAGGACACTAATTGAATTTCTGTGGAAAGAAAACCACAATAACAACATTTATTTAACTTCATTTGAAAGCATATCTTTAAAATATTATCTATATTCCAAAGGAATTCTTTTACTTACTAAATGGCTGTTGTAGTTAAAGTTCTTGAAAAGTGCAGTTTTCCAAACCACAAAAATGGCTGCTTGTGTTTGTTACAGCCTCTTTGTTACTTTATGTGCCTCTTGTGCCTGCTTTGCTAAAATCCCGCCAGAGACGTGCCGAGCGTGATGATCGCCACAATCGCGCTTAACCGGCGCATGCGCGATGACGTCACCATCACGCTACCGCACATGCGCGAACTGACTGCTGCAGCAGTCCATTAGCTGGCTCATTCCTAGAGCCATGGATTATATAGCCAAAGCAGGCACTTCTATTAAACTGCCACTGTGACTGTGTCACCACAATTATTACAACATGATATCCCATATTAAATATAAAATAATGAACAATGCTGGGTGAAAAGACATACAGGGTAGGCTTACATTTTTGCATTTTTTCATTTTATGAATTTACAAAAACATTTCTAAGTGATACCTAACAACAAAACCCTAAAACTGAATTGTTTCAAATAATGTACCAAAGAGGGCATTCAGTTATTATGCAATATCATTACATATAAGTATAATGTTATACAGATAATTCTACTCATATTATAGCACTGGCACAGGAGCTGGTCAGGCTAATGGATCCTTTACTTCACATGCCAACATTATATATATTTCTACATTAAACACAGGCATGCCAATTGGTTTCAACATTCATACCTATATTTCTATCCAATGTATGCATTTTAAAAATCCATCTCATCTCTGCCTTTAATAAGATTTCTCTTATATTGCCTCCTCTAACGGGAATATATACCTTTTCCAAACCCCAAAATCTAAGAGAAGCTCCAGAATGTGAAGCCTCATTAAAATGTTTGGCCACTCGTGAATTTTCATCGTGTTTTCTTATATCATCTTTGTGTTCCTGGATCCTTGTACGTAATTCTCTACTGGTCTACCCAATATATAATAAATCACAAGGGCATTGTATTAAATACACTACTCCTTCCGTAGTGCAAGTAATATGCTGTTTAATAAAGAATCTCTCTTGTGTATGTGGATGTGTATAGGTCTGTTTAGAACATGGTGACCACCTACTCTAGTATGAAGAGAGACTACTGTGATCCAGTTTGGATTCCATACCAATTACAAACCAGTCTTAGTCAGTCCAGCTTTTAAGGGGTTCGGATCTAAAGCCATGCCATGTCACATGTTACAGTATATGTGACTCTGCTTCAATTTAATACAGTACTTATTTACTTACTTGTTTTTTATTAACTGGTTAAGCATACTAGACAAAGGAATGCCTATTTATAGGTACACTCACACAGAGGGTACAAAACAGAGGCAGAGAACAAAACATGTTAGTTCCATATGGCATTCAGCATCAAACTACACTGAACAATTTAGATTGAAAAACATGAAACAGGTGATTCTGCAAGTTAAGAAAAATAATAGTGAATATAGTTAACTTAGATGAACAGCATTGCATGTAAGCAGTAACCCACAACAGGGCATGTGTTTCTGGAGAAGTAATCCACACCCCGTGTGAACTGCGAGGCCAATGGCCAAATGACTTTCAATGCACCCACAAAGTGCATTCATTCTCAAGAAACCCATGCCCAGGAGAAAGGTTACTGTGCTTGAATAGACAATCCTTAATTTTTTAATAGAAAAAAAGCTTTTGTTTTCCTGGAGTTAGTCTTCTGCTAGGTAAAATATGTAAGTTTGGTAACAAAGGCCACTTGCCTTTGAATAAACCCAGGAAGTGCATTTAATACTAAAAATACAATGCCCTTTTGTGAGTTTTTTTGCTCAACATATGGAAACATTTCTTTAATGGAAAAATGTTTTATTTTCCTTTAGTTAGGTTGTTGCTAAGTAGATTAGGGTAGGTTAGTTACAAGCTGTGCATACTGTATATCAAGGAATAATGAATGGTTAGATGATGTGTTTAGACCAATAAAGCCGAAGGATTCTGAAGCCCATTTTATAACATGAAAAAGTGAAGAAACTCTAGCAATCTGATTGACTAAGTGTGTCATGTTACCATCCAATTAACACAGCACAGTCAGACACTGAGATATCATGGCTGAATTGTTATTAAATGTGTGGGGTAATTTGCAATTCTTATGACTATTTTATAAGAGGAATAACACACTTCAGGGTGTCCATTTGTTTTAGATATAATGACACATTTACTGGTTAAAAGACATGCAACACCTAATGCTTTATAACGTTCCAGAAATGCCCACATGGTTGTGTGTGTTTTTATATTGCATGATTCACCTAGCGTAATAAAGATTGCTTGGTAAAATAATCAGAAGAAAATATGTAAAGGAAAATGTGCCTGAGATGATTTTGAACAGATATGAAGCAGCTCTCCTGGTGGTGGTGCGGGGAGTGGGGGGTATCCATATCTGAATCCAGAGCAGACTGCTTCACCCACTCCTATGAGAAGCCATAGCACGTGTGCTAATACTAATTTTCACTGTTCCCTTCAACTTCTGCAAGATAATAAACAAGCTTTGTTTGTATACTTTTAAAAGCCCACTTGCCACTAGCTGAGGTTTGCCCAGGAAGAGCAGCAAGTTTGGAGAAAAAGGTTGCTTACTTTGTGTAATATATTATCAGTTACAAGAATTCAGCAAGGGTGCTGTGTACCCAAAAGCCGGTTCATCTTAACATTTTAGAAGTTTCTAAAATTATGTTTGATAACTTTCCAATATTCTTTTTATGTTAACCTCTGTTCAAGCAATGAGTGATCTGCATCTAAGCAATCGTTATATGAGAATGGAAAACTAAATACTACCTGATTTCACTTCAGGACTATGTTTCTTCCCCTATTTGGAATGACACATTTCTGTAAATGTTGAAAATCTGGGATAAAAATATTGAAAGACAAAGTAACACATGTATGTTGACATTTTTCAGTGTTTGCTAATTTGGTAATTTTCTATATTTTAACAAAAAAATTACAATGTAGCCATTTTTTTACACCACTTCATGAATTTGACAGGTGTTGTTTTTCAAATCCTGGCCAAAATGTCTTTTTGCACTTCTGGCATGAAATGATGTTTCAGACAGTATTTTATAAATGACATCTATCATGTTTAGCAGGAAGGGTCATAAAAAGACACTGTTGAAAATCTGGAGTCACAGGACCGGATTCTAAATAGGGTTAGAATGACGCAAGGGACTTGTGTCAAAAGAGTTTGATGCAAGTGGTGACTTGAGTCACGTGTGCCAAACTGCGATTTTGTAAGGCAGCCTGAGTCTGCCACAGACATGTCTGCACCAAAGACCCCTTGCTCCAGGGTTGAGTCCAACAACCAGTGTGTCAGGTTGTAAGGGGGCTTGTACCATGGTGGGGCTGCCACATCCCCTTTTATTGGATTTTCAAAGCACCACCATGGATGCAGCAGAAGGCACCACTTAGACCGGCCAAGAGGTGGTCTAAGGGGTAGCACCACAGGTACTTGGGATAGCAGTGGTCAGAAGAGTGCAGTAAGGGCAGGGAAAGAGCCGTGGTGAGTGTCAGGGCACAGCTGTCCATCACCCCTAGTGATGTGGCACCCCCCCCTGAAAAAAAGTTTTAACATCCTGCCGTTACTGTAACAAACATGTTCCCTGGTAGTGTAGCTCCCCCATTCCCAAAGCTGATGTCTCAGTCCTGGTGGTATAGTGAGTCCCCCCACAATCCCTGTTCTCCCCCAGAAATGTGGTATAGTGCTCCCCCCAATCCCCGATCTCCTGAAAAAAAACCAAAAAAACTCCTGTCATAGTTCCTGGTGGTCTAGTGGCTCCCCTCCCTCTTCACCCTGACAGGCAGTGGCCAACCACCCAGCTCCCCTCTCCCCCATGCTCAACCTACTTCTGTGACTGGTACTTCCCTCCTCATACTTCCATGGCCAGCCACAGAATGCATTCACACAGACTGCGTAAGTGAACAGTACGCTATGCAGTCTTTGTGATTGCATTCTAAGGCTGGCCATGGTGGTGTGAGGAGGCAAGTGCCAGTCACAGAAGTGGGTCAGGGATAGGGGGCAGGGTGGTTGATCACTGCCTGTTGGGGTGGGGAGGGGGGCCCACTAGACCACCAGGTACTGAGGTGGAATGTCTTGCAGGCATGTCAGGAGCATGGGGGAGGAATGGACTAGAACCGTGGCTTTGGCTTATGAACATGAGGATAAGGGCTAATTGTGGGTTGGGGGGCACTATATCACCACCACATTGTGGCATTTTCAGGGATTGCAGGTGTTTGGCACTAGCCTGCCACAGCAGGCATTCTACACTGGTGCCACAAGGGTTCCCTGGCAGTAGTGGCACAATGCCATACAGGGGAAAGGTGCCCCATGCTACAGCCTTGCGGCGGCTGCCCCTTCAGTGCCCAGGTTCCAGACTTGCTGCTCCTTCTGGCACCTGGGGTGTTCTCCTGTGCACTTGTCCGCAGATGCATCTGCAGACATGCACCAAGACCCCCGACTGAGCCCAACTTTCATCTGCAGGCCAAATTTTGTGGCTATGTCAGAAGACATGACACAAGTCACCAACCTTTTGGAATAGCAACTTTGTGGTTACCACCACTGCGTTGGATGCATCCCCCCTTTCAAGTTGTGTCTGATGCAGGTGGCTTCTAAAATCAGGCCCACAATGTCAAAAAATAACAATGTTATGAAGAAACAAATTTTTTTCAACATTTACTCATGACATTGCAATATTTCCAGATTTGGGCCCCAAATGTGCATACAGTCCTTTTGTTACCCTACCAGTTGAATATGACAGGTGTAATTTTCAATTCCTCTTTGAAACATGTTTTTAGAGTCCCACTGTGAAACCTCCATTTGGATAGGATTTTAAAAAGTTCACCTGTCTTGATCATAACATGGGGTCATAAAAAGAGTTTGTTGAAAATCTGGGGCTAGATTCATAAGAGGAGAGGGAACTGCTAGACCACCAGGGATAATCTTCATTATATATCATGCCGGTGATCAGCTAGCGGTGGGACCACTACACACAAGGGAAAAGCATTATTTTCTATTAGGACAGTGATCGGTGTGGGGGGACTTCAGACCATCTTGGGTACTCTTTGTTACACATCAGGCTAGTGACCATTGAGGGGGAGCCACTAGATCACCAGGGAATATTGATTTAGATGTGGGGGAAAGGAACTGGGTGGGGAAGGGGTCACTGGATGCCAGAGAGATATATATCTTTTCTGGATCAGGATGGTGATCGGTTGGGGGTGGGAGACCATTGGACACCAGGGAGACTTTATTCATATAATGGGCATGTGTGCAGGTGGGGGGAGGGACTACTAGACGCCAGGGATACTTTATTTCTGGAACAGACATGTGTGGGTGGGGTGAGAGACCAGTGGACACCTGGGTAACTTATTTTTTTATACTCGGGCCAGCAATTGCTGGGGGACCACTAGCAATAGGGAAATATTATTTCTAGATTTGGCTTGGGTGTGGGTGAGGAAAGGGACCACTGTACACCAGGGTAACTTGTTTTGTTATATTGGGGCTGGTGATTTTGGCAGGGGGGAGCCACTACCACCAAGGATAAGTCATTTTACATCTTGGGCCAGTGATCAGCAGGAGGAGGGACCACTAGCCACCAGGGACTGCAGCTGCGTATAAGCCAGGGGTTGTGGGGGCTATGCAAAGCTCCCAGCAGTGTGCACAAATGGGCCCATAATGGGCATGTAAATGGTCACCTAGTGTCTTGTATGCCCACGGGGCTCATTTGCATGGCTGCCTTTGTGAATTGGGAATAGCACACCTGCGCTAATCATTGTGGAACCATGCTCCTAGCTGCATGTCTGGGTGGTGCTACTGGGGTTGATGCTAGTGGTAATGGTGTCACTGTTGCCTCAACCTAGCCCTATTCACAGCTGGATAGCGCATTGCGCTATCCAACTGTGAACAGCAAACTTGGACACCTGCATGATCTCAAAGTGCAGCAAAAACTTTTGCACTGTACCTTGCACTTTTTTGTAACTCTAGCCCCTGGGGTCAAAATGTTAAAAAAACAACTAGGTTAGGAAGAAACATTGAATTGTTCCAATGTTTACTCATAGCTTTATTTTTGCAGATTGTGGCCCTAATGTTCACTATATCCCTTGGGTTACTCCACCTCATGAACATGACAGGTGTAATTTTTCAAATCCCCTCTGGAACATCAACTGCAAAATCACCTTTTGGATGGGATTTAAAAAAAAATTCATCTGTCTTGACTGTAATGTCAGGTCATAAAAAGAATATGTTGGAAATCTGGGGTCAAAATGTGGGAGCCCACTGAAAATTAGATATTGCTTCTCAGCTGGCCTGTCCTGGGTAAAAACAATCTAAAAATGTGCAACAGCAAGAGATCACTGAAAATTAGATATTGCATCTCATCTGGTCTATCCTGGGTAAATACATAGTAAACATGTGTAAAAGCAAGACGCCAGCATAACACAGCAACTACTGAACTGTGCATCTATGCTGCTCTATCCTGAGAAAAATACATTGTAAAAGCTAGACCCCACTGAAAATGTAACTTGCCTTTCAGCTGGGCTATCCTCGGTAAATACATTATGACAATGGGTAATAACAGGGCCTCATCAAAAATGAGACATTACATCTCAGCTGTGTTGTTCTGCATAAATACAATGCAAAAATTGGGAAAAGCAGGATCCCACTGAAAACAAAACAGGAGCTGTGTCATCCTGGGTGGATACAGTACAAAAATATGTCAAAGCAGGACCCCATTGAAAATGAGGTATTGCATCTCAGCTGGGTTATCTTGAGTAAATATATTGCAAAACTGTGTAAAAACAGGACCCTCCTGTACAACCTCACTGTAAAGGAGATGTTGCATCTAAGATGATCTGTCCTGGAAACATAAATGATAACAGCTGGGCCACATTAAAAACAAGCTCTCATATCTCACCACTACTATCCTGGGTAAGTGCAGTATAAAACTGTGTAAAATCAGGACCCCATTGCAAATGACATTAATCTCATCTGGTCTGTCCTGGGTAAATATATAGTAAAAAGGTGCACTAGCAGGACCTGGTACAACAGCAATGCAAGGAGCGAACGTTCAGCATTGACAAATACTTATTTTAAATGACCACACTAGGATAGCCCCATATAATGTACAGGTTTAGGAACCATCAGAATTAATTAGGGGGTTATAACCAGTTAGTGAATGCAAAACATATGATGGGGGGGCTTAAAAAAATCAATCCTGTCAATCACTGAGGCCATTTTAGAGTTCATGATACAGGGGTGTAAGGTGGTCACATTTACTTTTGCTTATATTTTAAAACAAGAACAACAGAATTCAGTGTTGGTTGTGCATGATCTAGCAGAGCCTCTGAGAGACCAGCCAGTAGTAATCAATACATGAGGTTATCACATCCCACAGGTAACAAAGATTCAGTGGAAGATGACTCCAAGAACAAATTTAACCCTCTAACATTCAGAAAATGATAGCAAGCTGTTCTACAAGGACAACTATAATGAAATTCAGATGTGGGCTGAGGCTTAAATGTCATGGTTAGGTTACACAATGCTTTTTTTCCTAAATGTCGGCAATTTAGTGCACTGAGAGGTAGCATCAAGAATAAGAGAGACAGATTACATGAAGGGCAGAATCATGCACTGGGATTCATAAACTATATACTGGAATAAGTCAAACTGTTTCGTTTCTAGTTCTCTTTCCCTACCATATGCATACACTATAAAGCCTCAAACCCAGTGAAACGCACCATGGGTAGCAATATACAAATCTTTATCTAAGGACGACTTCACCAGAACAAGCGTTGCCAAAAACATAATTACATTTGTTTCAGAAGCCAGCCTGGTGGCGCTGAGGGCTTAAGCGTTAGACACCTTACCACGTGTTGTGCTTGCGATCTGGGTTTGAGAGTGATCTCAGGTCATCAGTGTGCTGGCATGGGGGGAGGGAGCAGAATAGAGCAGCTGATGGCAGCTCTTCCCTCCCAGGGGTGGTTGTCCACCCCCCATAGTTTCGCTCCCATCAGGTGGCGGTCCGATGGGAAGTGTAGGCAGGAGGGGGCAGCAGGGATTGCCAGAGATGGGGTGGAAGGGGCTGAGGTGGTTACTGGCATGCGTGTGTGCCTCCAAGCACATGCACATGTCTGCTGGGGTCCCAGGTCAGGGTGAAAAAGGGGAAAAGCCATAAAAACTACATATAGAAAAAAATTGTTCCATTTTAGAATGGAAAGAATATATTATGTGTGGTTCATAGCTCAGTGCTTATGTAACATAGTTAAATGATGAATGTTGGTTTGTTGGATACAGAGGCCAGCATTAAGAGGACAATGTTCATTAGGCAGTAGTATAGAATGTTTGTGCTTAGGTACTTGGATGCTTGAAATGAGTCATTTGATAATATTTGATGGTTTTGGCCTTTCTCTGTATCCCACCTGTAGGAAGGAGGCTTGGTTTAGAAGTATGAAAGCCCCCCCGGTGGGATAAGAGTGCCGCAGAAGGAAGAGGTGTCAGGAAGGATGCCGGGTGAGCGCGACTCACTCTAAGCAGAGCGGAAGTCAGCTGGATGCCTTAAATAGGCTGTGGGGGAGGAGCTCTTCCCCCACATAACACCAGGCAAGCCTTTCCATTATGTGTGGTTCATAGCTCAGTGCATATGTAACATAGTTAAATGATGAATATGGTTGTTGGATACAGAGGCCAGCATTAAGAGGACAATGTTCATTAAGCAGTAGTATAGAATGTTTGTGCTTAGGTACTTGGATGCTTGAAATGAGTCGGTTGATAATATTTGATGATTTTGGCCTTTCTCTGTATCCCACCTGTAGGAAGGAAGCTTGGTTTAGAAGTATGAAAGCCCCAAAAAGAATAAATATCAACGATTGTTTAGTAACTGAATGCTGAAGAATCGTGCATAACAACTTAGTGATAGGAATAGACGATCACCTCCTCCAACTCCGGAGAGTGTGACCAGTAGCACTCAGGAGAGGAAAAACCCCCCTTTGGGGGAAACCACTGAGGACCTATGGCTACTGACCTGCCCATCCTTCTGGGCATACTAAAGGAGAGAGATCCTAATTAAACTAAATTAATCAGCTAAATCTGAATTCTAATTTGTAGAATTTGATCCAGATAAACGGAGCTTAAGAAAGAACTGAATTGTAAATGTCCATTGAAGTAATTTCCTCCTAAAAACTCTGAGTCTGAGAATCCATGCACAATTCAGAATGACGCAGAGTGGATATGAAGAACCTTCTTCCGGACTTCGGTTGTTAGAGTGCATAATCTGGGAAATGTATGATGGTGGAGATGAAGTTGATGACTGACGAATTAAATACAGGAGACCAGACGTAGATAGTTGCATCCAAACTTGACGTCAATGAGGCAGGATGAATAGAAGTAGTATGATTTCCTGATTTCCAATAGAGAGCTTGTATAGTACGTGTAATGAGAGAAGGCTTGTAGCCAGGCTGCTGACTGATGAATCCAGTTCTGATAAGTGAAGTATAATCTTAGGAATTGATATGAAGACAATGGCTGTAGAGCTGAGCTGGAATAATCGCAAGCTGTAGAGGATAATCAGAGACGCTGGTACAAGGTATGAAGCATCCAAATAGTAGAAGAAGGTGAGCCCAAAAGTAAGCAAGTCAGGTGGACTGATAATCTGAAGTGAAGTAGCAGGAGCAGGGATTGCACCTACGAAGGCAGATGAGAAGGAACAAGGCATGGCAATCAGCCCCTGAAGAAACGCAGCTTAACCGACAGCTGGTGAGGCAGGAGAGAGAGGCAGCTGATTCCAGGTATGAGAAGTGCAGACAGACCCATGGAAGTCTGCTGGTAGAATATAGCATGCAGTCAGTCCTTCAACGAGAAGTGCAGCTTTTCCATCAGCTGGAGAGGTAAGTAGAGAGGCAGCAAGCTTCAGGCAACAGGAAATGCAGCCAGACCTATGGAGGCAGCTAGCAGGAATAATGCGTGGCATACAGCGTCTAGAAGACGTATCTTGAGTCAGTGTAGGGCAGAGTAATACTGCATTAGCAAGGCAGACGTAGAGAATGCAAGGGCGCTGAGGACCGACGGATCCATCAGATCAAGGATGGCAGGGATCGCATTGAAGAGACCGTGGCATAGAGATGGCAACTGGACGAGGAATAGTATTCGAAACTGTAGGTATGCGATGGTTGAGGCAGCAACAACAAGATGAGACCCGAATAGTCAAGCATAAGTGTCCTGGATGGAGAGAACTGAAGAGGCTGAGTCAAATGGAGAAGCGTTGTCACAGGGTCAAAAAGCGGTAGAGCACAATCAGGATAAGGTCTTCATTAGAGACGCAACTAAGTGTCCTGGAAAGGGTGAAGCAGCAAGTCCACACAGCTGAAGCAGCAGGGCAAATCATCCAAGAATAGAGGAGGAACAAAGCAATGGCTAGATGTGGATCCATAATAAAGGAGCTTCTAGCTGGCTGACATGGCAGCAAGTAAGTGTAGAGTAGAATGCAGGAATCTCCAGGCCCCGATCTGGCGAAGCAGAAGTAGAGCAGAAGTAGGTAAACCTCCCAGGCCGATGGGCGAAGGCAGGTCATAGAAGCAGGCATGTAGTGGGTAAACCTCCCAGCCTGATGGGCGAAGGCAGGTCAAAAAAGCTATAAATCTCCTGGCCCCGAGCTAAACGAGGCAGGCATAGAGTAGAAGTAGGTAAACCTCCCAGCCCAATGGGCGAAGGCATGTCGGAAAGCAGAAAATACGTTGAATTAGGAAATATAACAAAGGATCTCTGAGGCCCATAGGGGCACAGGTCTGACAGAAGCAGTAAGCATCCCGGAACTGAAATGATACAATGTAGGAGGTATTGGTTCAAACAGGGAGACAATAAGAAAGTTCAGCAGGGAATACTGGCTGAGGCGGCAGTAGTAACTCCGGAAATTTTAATTAACATGGGAGGAGCATCCAACGCGGCAAATTGAGGCCGGAATCAATGAGCATCTCGATAGGAAGTATCCAGGGATATATGGAGGTGAGTCCAAATGAGGTGAGGATGTGCAGCTGAACCACGGAAGGTAGCTGATGAGAGGTAGAAGGTAGGAGTGTGGCTGACATGTGGGACAGTCATTAAATGAATAGTCAATAGTAGCTAAACCCCACGAAGGCTAGTGTGCAGCTGGACTCCATGTAAGACAGCTGGTAAAATAAGTAGAGTGGCAGCCAGCCCCATGTAAACTAGCATGCACAGCGGGACCCCTTGAAGGTCAGCTGGTAAGGTAGTAGAGTGTAGAGAAGCAGTGAGCAAGGGCGCCTCCTGCGCCTCTAAGCAACATCACCCTGGTAACATAGAGAAAGCTTCAGAAAGGTAGCGACAATGTGGTAACCATCGCAGCTCAGGAATGCAAGGTCCGACCAGAATAGCTCAGGTAGTCAAAAGGAAATCAGGACTCCGGCACCAGTTGAAGCTAAATAAATGGCATTAGATGGACCGTCCCAAATGCATCCCAAAATGTCTCAGGATCCATAGCAAAAGATACGCTGTACATAGAATGGTAGAGTAGACAGGCACACAGGTAGCTTGCCATGGTATTGGAAGGCAAGGGACATGCAGTTAACGAAATTGAAGTTTGTGCTGGAGGGAGCCATGTAGATATACATAGGTGAATAGCAGCAAACATGCCATTATCCACTGGCCAGGAAACTAAACAATAGTGAGTGAGCAGCACAAGGAACTGCATGGGCTAGGGTATGCAATAAAATTCATGTAAACCCGGAATGCGCTATAGTAAAATAATAGCAACCGCTAAAGCAGGAAGGAAGCAGCAGACAAACCATCTCAGCAAGTCCCGTAAGACCGGTCTCCCTTGAAATGTAGAGAATGGAGTTCGAACAAATGAAACAGGCCAGGAACACTCGAATGAAGAGCTGCAGAATGCCAGTAAAGGGAGAGTAAAAATGTACCGGTAAATAAGCACGGAGTGGTAGGTTCAGGAGAGCTGGTAGCAGCCAGTTGCAGAATAGAGGAGAATGTGTCATTGACTGCGCAGCATTGAGAGAGACATTCCGTAGGGTGCTGTCCTTGTTGTTCTACGATCATGGTAGATAAGTCACCATCCATGGAGGTCACCGGACCAAGGCATACAGGAAGGAGCAGGGTCCCGACTGGTGAACAAGAAAGCTGCAGCTGGACAAAACGCACAGCAATGGGGAGTGGATGTAAGTAGCAAGGAGCATAGAGATGCAGGAGGTAAGCAGGGAATTCTAGCAATCCAGGCGAGAAAGACAGCAGGGCCAGGCGTCTGGAGGACAAACTATGTGGCATGGAGCAGCGACTGCTAGTGGGAGAAGAAACAGGAAAAAAGGGATAGAACGCCAGGTGGAAAGACAGAAAGCGGGGCAGTTTAGAAAGCTGCCGTGGAGCAAGGGCACACCACGGTCAAGAGAAGAAGCTGCAGAGGAAGAACCCCCCCCCCCAAAGGAAACACCAGGGACGGGAAAACAAAACAAACAAAAATGAAAAGGGGAGCACAAACGGAGGCAGAAAGCCAAAACACAGTAGTGGGTGGGTGGGGGGCAAGAGGAGGCGCAGCGAGAAAGGAAAGGAGAGCACAGCCGCCAGACCAGCAGCTCCTGCCAGGTGAGCGCGACTCGCTCTAAGCAGAGTGGAAGTCAGCTGGATGCCTTAAATAGGCTGTGGGGGAGGAGCTCTTCCCCCACATAACACCAGGCAAGCCTTTCCATTGTATTTTATCCTTTTGAAACTCCTGAAGTGTGCCATATTATTTTCAATATTAGAATGTATTTACCTAGGCTAACCCAACTAAGATGTAACATCTCATTTCCAGTGGGGTCATACTGGTACCCATTTTAAATTTCACTGGCCAAGTCAGCATGAAGTGGGCCACTTTGTGTAGTGTCCAGGAAGTGGCTAATTCCTACTACAATTCATTAAGTTAACTTCACAAATGTTCTACTTTGTTGTAAAAACATAGCTGCCAAGTGGTGAATTAACACACTTTGCATAGTTTTTATGGGTGCAAGAAATGCGAACTTTGCAAAGCATACTGCTACCCAAAGCTACACATTTTGCAATTAAATTCTCAGAAAGCACAGTTCTCCACTCTGCATGGAGCTACTGGACAGTCAAGACTGCAAGTGACTTGCCCAAGCTCCCACACAAGTATCTGGCATTAACAAGGTTTGAACCTGCAATTTCATTGTTCTCATGCAGACACTCCTACCACTACCCCCCACTTCCTCAGTTAAGTACTGTACCAGGTCAACTCCAGAAAAAACAGGCATTTGCCTCACAGAAGTAGCACACAGGAGATACATTTTTCATTCCCTTAAAGACTGACCGACTCCATTCCCAGCATGACTAACATGTTACAAGTGCCAGGCTGAATTGTATCAGTTTTTCACCACTTGGAGTGAGAAGTGTTTTTTACCCTGTTACTACTCTCACTGGCACCATCACTCCGAGATGTCAGTAGGCAGGCAAATGCAAACAACAGTCATGAAGTGGCTTCTCTGGGTCTGCTGCTGCCCTCCTCCCCCAAAGGCTGAAGAGTCAGTACTGCATCTCCTGGACCACCAAAGTGTGGATTCTACAGCCTGACTGAAAGTTTCTGAGCAAACACTTCTATGGACTTGCCCACCAGTGAGACTCTCAAGTTGTGACGCAGGCCGCATAAAGTTTCATTTGGGCAAGCTTCTCTCTGAATGAAGCACATAATTTGTTGGAAGCAGGTCTATAAGTAAATTTTACTGAAGTGACATCAAGGGCCCCAGAAACCAGAAAACAGCAGCAAGAAAGGGAGGGATATAAATAAGAAAGCATATTTGGTTGGCTCTGATGAAACATTTCATTGAAACTCAACAGACATGAAACATGTTAGAGATCCAAGAGTTCTGATGGGAACACTCCACAATAGGATCATGCTTTCCCCCGGTGTTTACACTGCCATTTGGTCCAATTTTATAAGATGTTTGTCACATGTTCAAAACTGCTTTCATAGTTGTTTTTCTGAAGCTGGCCAAATCTCACTCTATTAGGAATACAGCTTGTGTTTGCCTCCAAACAAGTCAAGTACTAAAGCTGCATTGCTTTCTCAAAAGGGGCGTTCACAGCGGATCTCAATGTGATATTAGAATCCTGTACTCCTCTGAACAGACTGGGCTCGTCAGACATGTTGTTAGCAAGCACCACCTACTAACATAATTCTGCATTCACAATCCTTTCCCCTGTTCTACTGATGCCCCTATCAAGGTAAATGACTACCATTGGATAAACACTATTCCCCAATCAACAAGAAAGGCTAAGAACAGCACTAACATTGATACTGTCAAGTGTGCAGTACCAAAAAGTGCACTGTACAAACTCCTTTGTTTTGAGGGAGACATACGGGAGGTGGGGGCACTGTTCACTTGTTCCAGGTGTTTCAAATGGGAGCATGGTAGGCTGCAGTGGCTCCCCACAGCAACATGTCTCATAGCACTCCAGTCTGGGTTCTTCAGTTTGGATTGCAGAAGATCTATGTCCAAAGTGGACTCAGTCTCCAAACCATAAACCCATCTCAATAGCATGCCTGAGCCAGGGCATGCTACATAGTTGCAAAGGCAGGAACCCATGCATAGAGATGGGCAAAGTTGGCAAACTGTGTTCCGTGAATTAATCTGTGAATTTTGTGCAATTTCGCGAAATTCATGGGGCACTTAATGGTGAAGTTCTGCCACAAAGTGAGGAATTTCACCCACGAACAGCAGAAATTTGCCATTCGCAGGTGAAATTCCACCGTTTGTGGGCAAAATTCCACACTTCACAGGTGACATACAGAAATAAATTAGTTGCCATATTGGTCCTTGTAAGAACACATCCAGAAGCAAATGGTTTGATACCTTTTATTGGACCAACATAGATGTTACAAAAAGAAAACAAAACATTTTGTTTTCTTTTTGTAACATCTATGTTGGTACAATAAAAGGTATCAAACCATATTCTTCACAGGTGGAACTTCACAATTTCAGGTGAAGTCAAAGTTTCTGATGGTGGGGAAAACTTCGCAGAGCTCCGCAGAGGTGAATTCCGGTCACTTTGTGCAACTTCTCCTGTGAATTTAAACTTCAGCCCATCTCTACCCATGCATCAGCCGTGTAAAGTGGTGTGCCAGACAGGTCAATGGTTTGGTATTTGGGCTATTGTGTTGAGAGGTTATAACTGTAGAGATACCTTCAGTATGAACTTCAATTGAACCCCAAACATTTCAGCTGCAATTGAGGAACAAAAGTGTATGTAAAATGTATAAAAAATGGCCACAGGATGTGCTAGTAATGGGTAGCAAAAAACGGCAGGATTTTTAGAGACTGGTTTTTGCATGTGGAGTAACTACAGACGTTTTATGCCACAGCTGTCTTTTACACTTAGGATGGAGTCACTTTTCAAATATCATTGGTGACAGCAACTTGTTTGTTTGTGAAAAGGACAGGAGAGCCAAGAAAATGCTACATGCATCAAATGCATGCAAGTGTTTATAAGCTCTACTACAGCTTGTGGTATTGTCTTTTCTTTTATTTTGTTAACAATTCAGCCTTTGTTGTCTGCAAAATGCTGAGTGCCTACAAGGCCCCTAGAAACTCCAAAGTAGCACGGGTTATCCACCTTACACGGTGTGTGCCAGTGTGGTAAAGTGTTTATGTTTTGCATTGCATTAGGGCAACAGTTCTTAGACTTTGTCACAGTGAGCCTCCCCAAATCCATGGAAAAGATTTTAAGCCTTCCCAAAAACTGAAATAATCTTGGGCCTCCTCAAAGAAAATTAACATACTTTACTTTGCACAGTACACCATGAATAAATTGAAACCCCTCTGAGTACTTGGCTCTCATTCGGTTCTTTGTCTTTCACTGATGTGGAACCTTTGAAAAAGAGCACCTATGCTCAAAGGTGTTAACTGACTAACAAATAAAACAAATGTTATTCAGCTTACTATAACCCACCACACACACACACATACACAAACAGGCCAGCCTACTTGCTCCACTATTTTGATTCTTGAACTGTTGTTACCCCTTGTTGCAGTACCTTCATGGGGTCAGACTACTTTCTCTGTTCCTCTCTATCTGGAATAACCTTCCTACATACCTCACCCCCGCTCTTATGCAACTTAGGGACTACTTTGCTCCTTCCTACTATTGTTCTTAGCACTTCTATGCTCAACCCTTGTATTTGGGCTGTTCTGCCATCACTCTACAAATTGATCAATTACCACCACTCATTATTAATTTATTCTTCATATTTGTTTGCACTATTGTTCATTTTGTATTGCTTGACTGCTTTGCAGTTACCTTTTGAATTGTATTCACTCCCTACCCTTCTCCGGGTACTCCTGAAGTAAGTCTTGACTCCTTCACCTTCTCTTGTCAATGATTTGTAAATAAATACATAAATGTCACCTACTATTATCCTCTTTCAGTTTGCTTCCTCCTTTCAAACAAAATATCAAAAACTCAAAATTTAAATACAGTACTTTTTCAGAATTGCTTGAGCCTCCCCTGGAACAGGTTGGGGCCTCCCCAAGGAGGCTGGCCTCACCATTTGAGAACCCCTGCATTAGGGCCATGCCTGCAGGATGACTGATCAGACAACTTAACAAAGGCAGCAGCAGTCCCAGACATTCTGTCCAAAGCTAAACTGGTTGAAGCCAGCATTCTTTTATTAGTGTATCAACATGCTATGATAGGTTCCAAAGCTACTGCAGCTGTCCACACAGGGCAGTCTTTAAGCCTAGGAAGGGGTGAACTTTTTCCAATGTCAATTTAACTTATTTTGATTGGAAATGTAAAATAAGTTCTAAAGGTTTCCAGTGCCAGAACCTAGTAATTTGAAATGCATTTGCAGTTCAGTTGTATGCTAATGATGTACTAATTACTCATTTGAATTTCGGTCTACTCAGTTACTTTTTAATAGGGTTCAGGTCTAAATTTTGGAACCGGACTGATTCTAAGAGGTTCTTGATGTGTTTCAAACTGGTTCTTCCAATCCCTATTTGTCAGTTGCAGAACTGATGTCCAAAGCTGAAGACATATGTGCTGGCATTCTTTTCCTCACTTTATCATTGCATCATGATGTGGCCCCTGCAGCCTCACCACTGGATTGATGGAAGCAGACATTATTTTCATCATTTTATCATTGCATAATGATGTGGCCCCTACTGCCCACCCCATAACTGGTAGGGTTTTCTTTCTTTCTATCACTTTAACTTTGCATCGTGATGCAGCTCCTGTAGTACCCCACCACCAAATTGGTGGGAGCTGGCATTCTTTTCATTCCCTTATAATTAGGGATGTAAGTTTGTCATGGCAGTCATACACGTCATTGATTCCATGATGTTTGATCTTTATTCAGGACTTCCATGACTTTCACTAGTGCCATCAGAATGTAGCAATGATGACAGTGCCACAACATTTACTACTGTTTACTAATGATTTCATGAACAAACAATGAGTCATTAAAACCTCATTCATGACAAACTTACATCCCTACTTATAATCACTTCACAGTATGGCCCCTGAAGCCCCATGAACAGGTGGGAGCTGACATTCTTTTAATTACTTTATCATCACATCATGATGTGGCACATACAGCCACTCTATTGCTGGTAGCTGTTTTTCTTTTTAGCACTGCATCATAATATGGCCCCAGCACCCCCTCTCCCCCCCCCACCTCCGTGAACTGGTGGTAGCTGGCATTTTATTGCTGTATCATTGCAGTATTTTTTTTTTAGTTATTTCATGTTTTGGAAATAACGTTTGAGCAAGGTGCTCATTTTCCAAAGTTCCACATCAGTATTGACCAATACAATACATACATTTATACATACATTATAAGAACTTCAGTTCACAAAAAAATAAAAAAACAGAAGGAAGTACATTTTACAAAGGTAAGGGAATAATTCAGGCAACACCATGTACAGTCACTAATAACTTGACATATAGCAAGTAAGGGATAATTCAACCTTGGCAATGTTCAGGCAAATAATTAGTTGACGTAGAGCAGATGCCCAAGTTCAGAGTACCCCTGACACAATGAGTAAGCAGATGTTCATTTTATTGTTCAACAGGTATAGTAAAACACATCATTCAGTTTCAAAAAAACAGGTGCAAAGCCGCCTGGTGGGTAGGCTCCATCGAGGGGGTGGCAGCCTAGAGGGTAGGCTCAGTCCAGGAGTTGAAAGGCTTGGACGAGGAGGAGGAGGAGGAGGAGGAGGGAGGAGGAGTAGACTAGAGGGAGACTAGTGAGAGAGAGAGAGATCAAATTTAGGCAAGATGGAATGGGGGGGTAGGGTCCATCGAGGGAGGATAGAACAGTAATGTAAGTAGGGGGGCTTTGCGTTAAAAGGGAGGAAAGATAGAATGAGAAGGAGGAAAGGCAGATGCAAAAAGGGTAAGGGTGGGAAGACTGGTAGTAGCAAGAGCTTAGGGCATAGGAGAAGAGGAGAAATTTATTAAGTGCATCAAGACACTGAGAAGGGCTAGGCACCAGGTCAGTGGAGTCAGCTCATACTGGGCATATGATTCAGGCTAGGGGAAAGATGGGGTATGACATGGCTCCTGCAGACCCACTTAACTGGTAAGAGCTGGCATTCTTTTCATCACTTTATCATCACATTATGATGTGGCCTCTGCAGCCCCCTGAATTGGTGGGAGGTGGTTTTCTTTTCATTACTTTATTGTTGCATCAGCATGTGGCCCCAGCCATCCCAAAGCTAGTGGTAGCTAATATTCTTTTCATTGCTTTATCAGTGCATCATGATGTGGCCCCTACATCCCCAGAACTGATGGGAGCTGGTATTCTTTTCACCACTTTATTGTCACATCATGATTTGGCCCCTGCAGCCACCTCCCCCAAAGTGCTGAGAGCTTGCATTCTTTTTATTACTTTATTATCACATCATGATGTGGCCTGCAGTCCCCACACCCCACCCCACAACCACCACTGGAACAGGTGAGAGCTAACATTTTTTCATCATTTTATCATCATATCATGATTTGGCCCCTGAAGTCAACACTGAAGTGGTGGGGAATGGCATTCTTTTTATCCCTTTATGACTGCATCATGATGTGTCCTTTGCAGCCACCCCTGAACTGGTGGGAGCTGGTCTTTTGATCACTTTATCATTTTATAGTATATGGTTAGAGCTTATTGTGCATGGACTTCAAGCAGCTCAAAAACCTTGCTGTGCACGATTTAAAGGTGTTCTGCCCATTCCAAAGGTGTTGTACATGTTCTATAATCACCGCACCTGTGCCCACTCATACTGACTGCCTTTCACCTGCATGCTTTCATTTTACTTTTGGTGCTTCAGTAACTACGGTGCGCAATTTGTCAAGTTTTAGCTGTTACCTCATGTATTCATGAGTATATGGTCCTAGTAAGTGAATTGCAACATTATTTAATAAAAATAAATGTCCCAAAGATTTAAACTTCCCTTCCCAAACATGATCTAGAACCTCTCACTTACATCCAGTGCCACTCAACCTAATGTGTACTGTTTTGTGCAGTTACCCGTGTTTATATGGCTGACCTCACTCCTTCAGTGGAGCATTGCAGAGCTGCCTGGACTCAAAAGACGCTTGTCTAATGCATCTACACAGCCCTCCTCAGCGCTGATGTAATACATGCTGGGGAGGGGCTGGGAGTTGAGGCAGTTGGTTGATGGAAGCGGCCCACAAGATGTTTCACATGGGAGTGAGTGGTGCAGCCTGTCCACATGGCTGGTTAATCCACTCACTCCCGAAGCATCCCAGACTTTCTAGGAATGCAGAGTGGAGTAAAGAGTGGCTCACTATCTCGGAAACATGCAGGCATTTGCACCACAGCAACCCGAACACTTGAGTTGCTGTGGTACAAATGCCACAGTGTAAACACAGCTCATGATAGCACACAGTGCTCCTAATTGTGAGCACTCAATCTCTCTCTCATTCTCATCATGACTGACTGAAACAATACCAACTTACAGTATACTGAAAAACAGGCAGAAATACAAGAAATGAATAATAAAAATAGTAAAACAAAGGTAATAAAGGCATATTTATGCCCAACTGATTACCACAGTGCCACACAGAAGCAAAAAAAAAAACCCTACTACAATGCTACTTTTATTAAAACCATATACTGTAATAAAAAAAATAAAATATGGGTCACCATGCACCCAACTAGCCTTGTGTTTCCATCTCGGGGCTGAGAAAATAGCAAGGACCTCTTCAGCTTTGCTCTTGAGGCCCACACAATGTTATCTCAACCTTTTGATGAAAGCACAGGCTTGTTGTGTATGGTTATCCATATCTTATTGCTTATGTCATGATGTGGTCTCTGCAGTCCCCCCCAACCCCAAACAGGTGTGAGCCGGTATTCATTTCATCATTTTATCATCTCATCAAGATGTAGCCCCTACATGCCCCCTCCCTGTATTCATTTCATCACTTCATCACTGTATCATGATGTGGCCCCTAAAGCCCACACCAAAGTGGTGGGAGCTGGCATTCTTTGTATCAAAGTCTAACATTTTATCATCACATTATAATATAGCCCCTGCAGCCACCTCTGAACTGGAGACAGCTGTTATCCTTTTCATTACTTTATCATCGCATCACGATATGTCCCCTGAAGCCAAAACTGAAGTTGTGGGAGCTGCCATTCCTTTCATCAATGTGCAGTTGAATCTTGGATAAGTCTCATGTGAGACAGTCACAAGAAAGACAGAAACAATCTAGTAAGTCAAAACTTTAATGGCTTGTAGTGAGAATCTTAAATAGTACCAAGAACCACTGGAATACAATGTTTCTGTTTCTATTCATGTTACCCAGGACCACTGGGATACAATGTTACTATTTCTGCTCATAGTACTCAGGACCAGAGGGATACAATTGACCATTGGGATAACAATGTTTATATTTCTGCTCATAGTACTCGGGACCACTAGGATACCATATTTCTAATTCTACTCATAGTACCCAGGAGCATTCGGATGCAAGGGTATTATTTCTGATCATAGTACCCAGGACCCCTGTGATACAATGTTTCCATTTCTTTTTATAGTACCCAGGACCACTGAGATACAATGGGTTCCATGTCATAATAGTGATCGCAAAACAGCGATCACTATTATAGTGAGTGTATATCGCTGAAAAGCAAATTGGCAACATACACTTTAAGGCGACCCAATATCCAGATTTTAAGAAAGTGTTTTTCCAGGGGGGCTGTGCCCCAGTGCGCCCCCCTCGTGAGGGGCATTGCCCACCACACCAACCTGAATTATGATTCTTAACTCCAGGGAGGTGTATGTCAGAGAGGGGGCAAAATCACGATGTTGGGGAAAAAAATTAAGTGCCACAGCTCGCAGCTGCGGCAAAATGTAATCTGCTCCCAGCAAACCTAGTACCTGCTGTACCAGAGCTAGCCTCCCACACCACCATGCCACATGGCTAGCTCAGCAGCAGCAGGTACTCCAGTCCCTGAAAACCCCTTCCCTGTCCCTCCCCCTTGCTGTTCCCCCCTTCTGTTCACTTTTCCCCATAGTCACTGTCCCATACTCTCGCTATTCTGCAGGGTAGCCCAGAACAACAGCACCCAAAATGAGTCGTTATTTTTGTAGACATTCATTTCGGAGCGCTATTATTATGTGATACCAATACAATGTTACTATTTCTGCTCACAGTACCTAGGACCACTAGAATACAATGGTACTATTTCTGTTCATAGTACCTAGGACCACTAGAATACAATGGTGCTATTTCTGCTCATAGTCCCCAGGACCACTGGGATACAATGGTGCTATTTCTGCTCATGGTTCCTAGGACCACTAGAATACAATGGTGCTATTTCTGCTCATTGTCCCCAGGACCACTGGGATACAATGTTACTATTTCTGCTTATAGTTCCTAGGACCACTAGAATACAATGGTACTATTTCTGCTCATAATACCTCAGACTACTAGAATACAATGGTACTATTTCTGCTTATAGTAACGAGGACCACTAGAATGCAGTAGTACTATTTCTGCTTGTAACATGGCATAAAAAAGAGAAACAAAATGAAGCAGTCAGATAGGTGCAAACACACCATGTGGTACAGTAGAAACCATGGTCTAATACCATAGTAGATCATGGTTTGTATTGTAATACCTCAGCAATCCACTATAGGTAAAAAGCAGTATAGAAGAGAAAGCAATATGCAAATAGCTTGCAGTGTATAATTGTCCCAAGTTGTATTTACTAAGAATTTTCCTGGCACAGAGGTCTTGACTTTTTCAAGATTGTTCTATATTCTACCTACAACAGAAGTTCATGAGTTACTAAAGATTGTACATTTAAACTCCACATATACTGTTAATTATGCTGCAGCAATATTCCTGTAGAAGTGAACAGTTACATACTGTCACCATCCCTTCTGATGTACTGCTTTGTAAGCAACTGTGGGTGCAATGCATTGTGGATGACTGAATAACATTATCTGGCCTAGCCTTGTCTTGGTGAATACACAGTGGTAAAGATGACCGAAAGCAAAAGTAACAGACAGTGAGATAAACAAAGGAAAATTAAAGAGAGAGGATACTTCTGTGGGTGAAAAGAAAAATAAATTGAGAGAAACAAAAAGAAATCAAAGAGACAGATTAACAATAGTAGTCAAAACAAGTATTTGAAAGATGAAAGCAGTAAATGTTATGTTGTTCTATGTCCTGCTGAGTTAGGTAGTTTAGAGGAAAAAAGTGAAAATAATATTCCGCAAAATAGTAGTTGTTCAATAAAGTGTTTTTCAGATTGTCTTAGTTCAGTACATTTGGAGAAAAGGTGCTTGTGCTACTAGGATTGTGTGATAGCCACCTATTGGTGTGCAAAGGAACTGGAGAAAGAAAACTGAAATGTACCATAGCACACTCCCATCATGCAGTGCAGCCCATATCTTCTAATACATAGAGAGGAAAATCAAAGCACCTAGAATGGAAAGTGAATTGCAAGGTTTTGAAAAGTTGTAAAATATGTTCTGATGTTAGAAAGCTTAAAGCTTGTAATCTAATGTATTTTAACAAAAGTGAAATAGCGGCCACGATATTTCCAATAGGTGTGTTCCAATTGTTTTCAAGTATATGTACATCATGTTTAATAGCTCAATTTATAGTATTCTGAAAGTAAATCAGTGTGATTGTACTCATTTATTCAAAGACTATTAGTTATACAGTCATTTCCATGTTACAAGCAGATTAAGCCACTCGTGAGGATGGATCTACAGTGGAATTAATCCATGGTTGGTTAGTTGGACCCATTCGGCCTTCAGCCTCGTGGTCCAACCCCCCCCCCAACCATGGATTAATACCACAGTAGACCCATGCTTTTCTCGTGGCTTAATCCTTGCTTATAGTACCCAGGAGCACTGGGATACAATGTTACTATTTCTGCTCATAGTTCCTAGGACCGCTAGAATACAATGGTACTATTTCCGCTCATAATACCTCATACTACTAGAATATAATGGTACTATTTCTGCTCATAGTATCTAGGACCACTAGAGTACAATAGTACTATTTCTGCTCATAGTACCCAGGAGTACTGGGATACAATGTTACAATTTCTGCTCGTAGTACCTAGGACCACTAGAATATAATGATACTGTTTCTGCTCATAATACCAAGGACCACTGGGATGCAAAGTTACTGTTTCTGCTCATAGTGTCCAGAAACATTGAGATACAAATGTTCTTATTTTTGATCATAGGATCCAGGGCCACTGGAATACAATGTTGTGTGACTGCATACAGTGTGGTGACTTAAATATCTGAGCCTGAAGCTTGTATGAGTCTGTAGACAACTGACAGCATACCCATTAGTGAATCCTAGCTCAAGTCACTGTACCTGACTGTGTAAGTTTGTATTGTAAGGGGGCTTGGGGCACTAAGTAAGCATTAATCACCGCCAGAGGAAGGCTCTGCCGGTGGATTAATGCCCGCTGGGGGGGTGGTGCCCGAGGGCTACAGCCGCCCAGCGGGCATTAATCCACGGATGCACCAAGGGAACAAGAACCCCAGAACCGAGTACTGGATGTTAGTGGTTGTAAAGCTGAGAACTATGACTGAGCAAAGGGACCTAGGATTTATCATTAGTGACTCCCCTTAAACAATAAAGCCAGTGCAACAAGATATATAGTAAGGCAAATTGGATGCTGGGAGATACTGTAATGGGTATTGACAGTAGAAAACAAGAGATATTACTACCTCTTTATTGATCATTGGTGAGGTTGCATCTGGAGTACTGTGCCAAGTTCTGGAGTCCACACCTCAGAAAAGTACAGACTAGAGATGGTGCAGTGAAGGGTGACCAGGATGTTTCTGGGTCAGCAGGTCAGATCTTATGAGGATTAGCTCAAGGCACTTGAACATGTATCTGCTGGAGATCAGATGAGAAAGGGGTGGTATGATAGGGACCTTCAAGTTCCTGAAAAGAATAAACAAGGTGAACTGCAAGAAACTATTTAGCATTAGTAGCAGTTTAAGGACATGTGGGCATAAGTGGAAACTCTTGGGCTGGAAGTTCAAGAGGGATATAAGAAAGTTAATTTTACCGAAAGGGTACTGGAACTGTAGAACAGTCTGCCTGCTGAGGAGGTGGGCATCAAAATTATAAATGGTTTCAGACAAACCTGGAACAGAGTGAAGGGTATAGGGGCTACTCAGGATGGTAATAGTAGGGTGGGGAATAGGAGGGTGGATAGTGAGGGATAGTACCATGTATGGACACTAGGTCCCAGAGTTTGCTTATGAAACTATGGGCAGACTGGATGGACTGTTGATCTTTTTCTACCTTCATTGTCTATGTTTCTGTTACCACCCTCTGTGTCTCCCCCCACCCCAATCAATTCTCCACTCATCTTGTTAGTTTATCCCGTACCACCAGGTCCCCAGTTTTTGATTATCCTCCTAACTCCAGGAGCAAGTCAAGTGCCTTGCTAAAATAAAGATACAGTATGTCAACAGCTTATCCTTTTACCCTTATTAACTAGCCACAAAAGACCATCGGATTTGTTTGATAAGACCTTTCTGCCACACAACCATGCTGTCTACCATCTTGTAGCCCATTTGCCTCAGAAAATCAATATTTCTTTGATTATGGTTTCCAGTAGTTTACAGACTATTGTCATCAAACTGACTGGCCTTCAGTTTCTCGGCTCACCCTTTCTACCATTTTGTGCACAGTTAGTGTGTCTGCTGTTCTCTAGGCAATCAACACCTCTTCAGTCTCCAAGGAGCAGTGGAAGAGATCAGTCATGGCCTCAGCCACTACCTGTGCCATTTCTTTCAGCACCCTGGGTTGCAAAATGCCAGGCCCTGGGTATTGTATTTACATTTGTAACACGGCTGTCAGTCGGGCGGTGGAAAGGAGCCCGACGATTGGCAGAATGGGCACAGCTGACTGAAACCGAGCGAGTATTAAGCCAGACATAATGCCCGCTCGGTCAGTACCAGCTGTGGCCATGGAGGCTGCCAAGGGTAGCAGCCCGCTGAGGCACCACCTCACGGCGCCAGTGGCGGCGCTGCAACCGCCCACCGATCCGCGTCAGGACCAAGCGCCACAGGGAACTTATGCAGTAGTGAGAAGCTCCTGATCGCAGAGCAGAAACCCATGGCATACAGAGGTACTGTAACAGAACAGCAGTAGCAGGGAACCGAAGGGATGGAGTCGCACACTACAACGTTTGCACTCTGTGGAGTGCAGGGCATCAGCCGATGGGTCGCAGAGCAGTTTGGCACTGAGGCACCTGTGTGCAGAACGATACCAGCTGTTGCGCCTGTGACAGGAGTGCTCAGACCTTCCAGGAGCGGGGCCATGGACAGCAGCAATTGGCCCCACGAGCTCTTGAAACCCACATGCATGCCACCGTACCAGGCAGTGCTGTTGTACTCAGCAGCAGATGGAGGCAGGGCACAGACCACATACACTGCTGATCGGGCTCTGCAAGATGCCAGCCCGCAGCACTGCCCACTCAGTACAGGAAGAGCAGCAGTCACCCAACAGACCGCCAGCAGTGGCAGCAGGGCAGCAGCCAGAGCACAGCACGTGGATGGCAGCAGCCCCGCAGGCAGCCTGGGTGCATGCCATGATCCTCAAGTCCATCCCACAAGCCATTCACCACCACAGCCGGCTGCCAGGCCCACTAGCAACTGCAGTGGCCACATGGAGAGAGGGTCAGTGAAGGGAACCATCAGCAGCAGCATGCATGGCCGCCACGCCAGCCTCAGTGACAAGGAGGTGGACAGCCTGGAGAGCAGGCACATTGAGGCCAACACACAAAAATACAGCATGGGCCTCCAATGTCCTCCTAGACTGGCTTAGAGCAGCAGGCCACCAGGTGGACCTCAGCACTCTGCCATCATCGGAGCTGGAAGCTCTCCTCTGGCAGTTCTATGCATCGGTGCGCACAGAGCAGAGAACACAGTACAGCCTGAGCTCATTCATCGGGCTGCGCGCAGGCCTCCAGCGCTACCTCACTGGACCACCAAACTACAGAGTCCTGAATGTCATCATGGACGCTGAGTTTATTGCTGCAAACAAGGTGTTTGTGGCAGTGCTCAAGGAGTACCGGCAATCGGGCCAGGACAGAGCTACACACCACCCCAGCATATCACCAGCCGACCTATCAAAGATTCGAAACTGTGAGCGGCTGAGCCCAGAGACACCATACGGGCTAGTACGCAGGCTCTGGTTTGAGGTCCAGCTAGGCCTGGCTTGGAGGGGCACAGAGAGCTGCGCCAAGACTCCCTAACTGTGCAGACTGATGAGGAAGGCAATGAGTTCCTTGCCCTCTCGTTCAACGAGCAGACAAAGAACCATGCACAGGTGGGTGACCCAGCACGGCAGACCATGAGAGGCATGTTATATGGCAGCCCTGGCAGCAGGGACTGCATTGTTGCACTCTTCCAGGAGTACATCCAACAGTGCCCACCCAATGCCCCTGCCTTGTACCTACACCCACAGAAGGTAGACCACAAGCCCCCAACAGAGCGTGCCTGCTGGTACACATGCCAGCCAATGGGGAAGAACTACCTTGGCTCCCTGATGCCCCAGATTTCCGATGATGCCCAGCTGTCGAAGCAGTACACCAACCACAGCATTAGGAGTACAGCTGTCACAATGCTGAGTGACGCCGGGCTTGCAAGCAGGGAGATAATGTCAGTCACAGGGCATCGGTGCGAGACAAGTCTGCGTAGCTACTGGTCGCTGTCCACTGCAGACTGGAAGAGGTGGTCCACCGTCCTCTCCAGTGCTACAGCTGCCCAGATGACTCCCTCCACCCCAGTGGAACCCACCAGCAGCTCCTGCTCCCTTAGACAGCAACCCTCCAGCAGAAAAGCACAGGACAGCACCCAGCAAATATCATGCCTGACACCATCACCACACCCACCGGACCCAGCAGCAGTACCAGCAGACACCCAGGGCAGCAAAGACTTCACAATGACAGGTGCACCAACCACAGAGAACCACAGCAAGACAGCCAGAGGCATCGCAGAGACCACCTGCACAGCACTGACCATGGCCCCCCCCAGCCTCAGAGCACCACAGTGCATCTCAGCCTGGAGGTACCCCCCCTGCTGGCTGCCCCCCTCCCAGCGACACATCTGTTACTCACACCACCAGCACACAGACCCCTGGTGCAGACCCAGCCTCCCCCTACCTCAGCAGTGGTACTTCGCCTGTACAGCAGCCACCTGAGCCTCAGGGACATGGTTGCACCAGAGGATGGGCAGCGATGCAGGGTCCCGCCTGCCAGTCATTCCAGATTCAGCACATAGTAGTGCATGGCCCAGTAAGCTTCTGTTGTGGGCCGCCCGGCAAGCCAGCCGATTAGAGCACCTCCATGTTGCACCCCCCCCCGCAGAGATGCAGAGCATCTGGCCCGGTAAGCCTCTGTTGTGGGCCGCCCGGCAAGCCAGCCAATTATAGCATCTCCATGTTGCGCCCCCCCCCCACAGAGATGCAGAGCGTCCACCTCTGGGCAATGGCAGAGGGCCGAAATTATTGAGCCCTGCTGTCGCCGAGGTGGGAGGAGACGAGCCACTGAACCGGCTGGCAGCAATGCGATTGCAGCACCTCACTGATTCAGGTGTCCTGCAGCTGGCAGAGGACCAGAATGATGCAGCCGACCATTTCTCAGAGTACCGGGAGGCAGTGACCGAATCCGGCAGCCAGCAGAGCGATCAGAGCCCCTCAATCATTGAGCAGGGCTCCACGAAGTAAGACTTACAGCCTGTCCCCTCTGCCTGCAACAGAATAAAAATATGTACCTGTAACACCTGAGTGCCGCCTCTTCTGTGCATAGGGCTCGCGGCGGAGCATACAGAAATCCGCAGCCGACCGCTGAAACGATCCTGCCCGCTGGAGGTTATGCCTGTAACATAGGCTCAGCGCCGCACAACGAGCCTATGTTACAAGCGCATTAATCACCTTCAGCTCCCAATGCCAGATCGCGGGCAGAACGTGAAACAACCCCCCACAGTGCCCGATCACGGGCAGAATGTAAAAAGACCCCCCCAACCCGAATATCTCCCTGGTGGTCCAGTGGACCGTAATGCCCAATCGCGGGCAGAATGTCCAGTGACAACTCCCCCAAACATCTCCTGGTGTCTAGTGTCCCCCACCCACCACCCACAAAGCCCCACCACCGCTCCCCGGCGCGGCGGGCGGCAGCATCCACCGCCTGCCGCCCGCTGACTGACTGTCAGTAGGGCTGCCGCCCATTGGTGCAGAGCTAGAGCCAATGGGCATGCAGCCCATACCGTACATGACAGTCCAGATTGTGAATGAACCCATTCACAAATCTGGACTGTCTCTGCAGTTATAACTGCATGCCCATTGGCTCTGCTCCGCCAATGGGCGTGCAGCCCTGTTTCAATCAGTCGGTGGGCAGTGAGGCCGTGAGTGGGATACTTCCCGCGCCCGGCTGCAGGGAGCGGAGTGGTGGGGCTTCGTAGGTGGTGGGGTGGGGACACTAGACACCAGAGAGATGTTTGGGGAGGTTGTCACTGGACATTGCCGCGATGGGCATTACGGTCCACTGGACCACAGGGAGATATTGGGTTGGGGTCTTTTACATTCTGCCAGCGATCGGGCACTGAGAGGTTGTTCACGTTCTGCCCTGCAATGGGCATTGGAAGCTGTTTAGCGGGGGTTGTCCATGATCACGTTCTTCACTGTGATCGGGCATTGGGAGCTGTTTGGGTGGGGAGGGTTGTTTACATTCTGCCAGCGATCGAGCTGGTGGGGCACAGGGACTGAGTTGGGGGCCAGCCACGGGTGGCAGCTGCTGTGTTCGCCCTGCAATGCAGCAGCTCACCTGTGGGTGGCCTCAACGATCCTTTTTTTGGCTCAAAGTTGTGCAGGCGCAGGTTGGGGGTTGCGCCTGCACAACTCTGCACAACCCGACTGAATATCGGGTTGCGCATTTTATGCATGGTTCCTCCCCCTCCTGTTGAGCATGCATTCATTTGCATTGTGCTGTTGCTCAACCTGTTTTCAGTGGCGAAACTGCCTCCTGCTGAATATCGCAGAATGGCGCAATGTAGGACTTGCGCATGCGCAACCCTGTTGCGCATGGCGCAACCCTTTTGAATATCTGGGCCTTTGTAAATAGAGAAGGTTTAAATCCTGGTTTCTTTTGGATATAGTTTATCAGATGGCAATTTGAGGTGCATACTGCCTTAAATGTTATTCGAGTGAAAGAGTTTCTCACTTTTGGCCTGTGAGGCAATTCCCCCATTGTCTCTTAGCTGATATTTATGATTAATAATGGCTCCTTCTATTTTATCCATTAAATATTTTTGTTCCTCTGTCCTTAAGAGTTTATATGTAAATGAAGCCCCTTTTAGTTTTCTCCTATTTTCAAGCGTTAGCCAATCTAAATTTTAGTACAATTCACAGTGGTGGGTTTTAAAATCACACTGTAAAATGAATCTGACTAAATTATTATAGGTAACATCTACCTTTTTCAGAAGAGAATTTGTAGCCATTCCATATAAATGGCTACCAAAGTCTATAGTAGAAATTAGTAGTTGATTTACAATTGTTTTTCACATTTGTATATCGGTACATGATCTGTTTCTTCAAAAAGACCCTAGCTTTTGTTTATTTTATTCACCAAGTCAATTATATGGACATCAAATTTCAATCCTTGGTCCAACCACACCCCTAAGTACCTTGTGGACTGCCTGATCTCCAGGCAGTCCACAAGGTGCTCTTTGACTAGTGACTCCATCAGTTTACCCATAACAGAGATAAGACTAGGAGGTCTGTAGTTCCCTGCTTGTTCTTTCCCCCCTTTATGGAATCAAACTACTGTACATCAGCTACCCGTCAGACTTTCTGAACTACCCCCATCTATAATGATCTATTGAATAGCCCTTCCAAAGGTTCAGCTAGCACCACTTCCAGTTCATTGAGTAACCTCGGATGCATCCCATCAGGCCCCATGGCCTTATCTATCTTTAGGGCTGCTAGTCTTTTCTGGACCCCTTGGCTGGTAAATACTGGCTGCCTCACCTTCATGGCCCCCTTTATGGCCACTTTGATGCCACTCTCACAAAGGCCAGCTGTCCGCTGTGAAGACAGAGCAAAAGTAATAATTAAGGATGCATGTCTTTTGCATGTTCTCCTCCATTATGCTACCTTCCTCAGGTAGCTTCACAGTCCCCTCCCCCCCACACTTTTCCCTAATATACCTGAAGAAATACTTTTCCCCACCCTTGACCACTTCCACAATACTCAGATCAGTGTCTGCTTTTGCCTCCCTAACCAGCTTCTTTGCTTCCTTAGCTTTCAGTTGATATTCTCCCCATTCTTCCTCCCCCTGAAGTTCCTTGTACCTGGTTAATGTCTTTTCTTTGGCCCCTACTGTATCCCTGACCCCTTCAGAGATCCGTATTGGTGTCCTGAACCTGTTTCTTTTGGTTACCATTCTCATGCATAACTTAGATGCCTCAAGAATGACCTTCATAATTGCCCACCATCTCTCCTACACACCTCAGATGCTGTCCATCCCTAGTAACTTGTCCTGAACCAACTCCCTCATCCTGTTGAAACCTGCCCTTCTGAAATCAAGAACTTCATCCCTACACTGGAACTTTTCAGTACCAAGGGCCATCGCGAACCAAATAGAGCTATGGTTGCTGGACCCTAGTAGCTCCCCTACCTGCACACCTCCTATCACCTCAGAGTTATTGAGCACTACATTCAGAATGGCACACCACCTGATGGAAGCCTTGACCAGCTGTACCAGCAGACAGTCCTGGATTGTATCCAGCTAGGCCTCAGTTATGGTGCTCCTGGTAGCTGGAACATCCCAATCAATATCTGACAGGTTCAGATCACCCACCACCATTTCTTTCCCCTTTGTCACTACCCTTGCTAGTTCTTCCCAAACTTCCTACCCCTCCCTCTCTTTCCTTTTTCCTGGCAGTCTATAGATTACTCCTAATCACAGTTTCTTGCCTGAGCCTGCTGTGAGCTGCACCCACAGTGAATCTAGTTCCCCTTTACTTCTTCTGATGTCTTCATCTTCCATGGCCTCAGTGCCTTCCCAGTCACATAGGGCTACAACTCCCCCTTACCTTTTCCTCTATCTCTTCAGCATTGTGTAACAGAGACTGTCAGGACCCAGTCATTATTTTCTAAGGCCCAAGGTTCTGTGATGGCCAACAGGTCCATCTCAGTGTCTGCCATCATTGCCTGGAGCTCACTGATTTTTATTACCAAGACTCGTGACATTAAGGCAGATCCCCTTCCATCTAACCCCTGATCCTTTTACTTGTCTTATTCTTCATTGGTCTCCTTAACTTCTTTTTTTCATGCTTATTATAAGCTTTGCAAGCCCTCCCTCCTTGGATCCTTCCCCAGCCCAGTTTGAACCTCAACCTTATTTTTGCCCACCATGCTGCTATGAGTCCCCAGATTGGGGGAGTTAACTGTCCAAGAAAGACGTCAAACTTTTGCCCCAGTGCACTTCCCCCTGTAAACTCTTACCAGGAAATTCTCAGGAATAAGGGAAGTCACCAGTGGGGTACTGCAGGGGTCAGTGGGTCTTCATTAGTGACATAGGTGAAGGCATCAGAAGGGAATGCTGCCTATAAACAGATGACACCAAGCTCTGCAGCAGAGTTACTCTGAGGTAGGTATCCTTGAGTAAAGAAAGGACCTGGACAAGCTCGAGAGATGGTCAAAGATTTGGTAGCTGGGCTTCAAAACCAAAAAGTGCAAATGCATGCATGTGGGAAACACAATTCCAGAGGCAGAGTACACATTGGGGAGGTTTGACAGTTACTGTGACAGAGAAGAAACAGGATCTGAGGGTGGTGATCTCTAAGAGCCTCAAATCAGCATAATTTAATAAGGTAAAAGGGAAGACAAAAAGGTTGCTGGAATGCACTGGCAGGGGATTCAGCAGCAGTAATAAGGTAATCATATTTCCCCTGTATAGGACTCTGGTGAGACCATACATACAGTATTATGTACAATTTTTTTTTTAAACTTTCATTTTTATTGACACATATAAAAAGGCAAACAAGGACAGAAATATAATAACTTAAAATGAACAGATTCCACTCTGAAAATAAACTTACATAATAAATTAATACAGTAAAGCTGGGATGGATTTCAGTATAAAATATATACAGTACCTCAGCTATTTAGCAGAATAGAATCAAGAGTCTCAGTTGATAAAGTCTCTATAGTTGGGTCCAGACTCCTCTAGTCCACTGCAGAGCTGAGCAGTATTACCAAAGTCCCCCAGAGGGAGATCAGTCACCACCAGAGTCCCTGTCTCAGGCTTTATTCATGGGATAAAAGAAGAGTCCTGCTCTGAAATATAAAACACCCATTTCCTCCATCTAATCTCAAATTGTGAAGTTCTACCAGTACATCTAGCTGTTAGCTGTTCCAGGGAATATATGTCATTAATAATATGATGCCAGTCCTCTAGCGTAGGTGTCCTGGTTTGACACCAAAGGCAGGTAATCACCTTTTTTGGCTGTTAGAATACATGTAAAAAGAAGTGAACTTCATTGTATATGAAGATCGTCAGGAGGGATGGATAGGAGGACTAGCTCTGGGGTAAGAACTACCTCATCCCCACCAAAAAACACAAATTATCCGTAATTTGTTGCCAAAATTGAAAGTTTTAGAAATGTCCATAAGACATGTACAAGAGTAGCTAAAAGGTCTTCACATTGTCTCCAGCAATGCCCAAACTGTGCTGGAAGGAACTTAGTTAATTTGGCTGGGGTGTTAAAAAAGTGATTACGGGCCTTCCAAGAGAATTCTCTCCAATAGGAGCAGAGGAGATCCTCATTGAAAGGCATGTGTTATCTTATCCACGTATCAAATGAAACTAAAGAGGCTAACTCTTGATTCCATGTGTTCAATATTCCCTGCGTAGAGTCTTCTACATAGTCTCTAAACACCCTATATAGTAGGCCAATTAAGTGCTGCCAGGTTGTACCCTTTATGGAGGGCATAAATAAATTCAACAATAAAGGCAAAGGATTGGGTAGTTGAGCTCTGTGTAGGCCTTTATGTGGTAAAAAGGTTTGTACTTGCAGATATTGGAACTATTCCCTATTGGTCAGCTCATGGACCTCCTGAAGCTGAGTGAAGGGAACAACCCCCCATGCATCTAAAAATTGGAAAATGAATGAGATGCCTTGTGAGTGCCATCTACGAAAAGTAAGATCTATTTCTGCTGGCAGAAAGTCTATCACCGCCATTAGCAATCTTAGGTAATACAGTGTGGATGCCAGTGATGGGAGGGAAATGTATCTGAAACCAAATATGGAGAATATTCTGGGCTCCCAGGTAGAAATCAGACAATTCAGGAAGGGGATGCCAGGGGCGCAAATATCACACAAGTCACGTTGTGTAAATCATTAAGTGTACACTCAGTATACTTCCAGGGTGTTGTATATTTGGGGTTTAGCCAACACAAAACAATACTCATGGTAACTGCATAAGCATAATGCAGGAGACTGGGGAGATTCAGTCCACCTCTCTCAATGGGTAGTTGAAGGGGGGACCATCTGAGATGAGGGCGGTGACCCAGCCATACAAATCAGGAGAGACATTTATTCCAAGATGTAAAAGAATATGGGGGTGGGTGGGATAGGAATAGTTTGAAATAAATACAATAACCTGGGCAGAATGTTCATTCGGATTGTTTCTATCCTAGAATAAAAAGATAAGCGCAGTTGCGACCATCTATGAAGGTCATCTTCTATTGTTTGTGTAAGTGGATCATAATTAATTAAACATAAGTTTTACAGGGACTGTAGTAGATAAATACCAAAATATTTATTTTTTGTACTTCTCCATTTAAAAGAGAGAAGGGCTTTTAGAAATGGGGAAGGGGAGAAATAGTACTATGTACAATTTTGAACCCTCACCTAAAAAAGCTCATCAACAAGCTACAGGCAGTGCAGAGGAGGGTCATCAAAATGATTCAGGGGCAAGAAGAGAGGACATACATGCAAAGATTAGAGTGCCTCAGCATGTACTCACTGAAGGCCAGAAGGGAAAGAAAGGCCATGTCTGAAGTGTTTAAATACATACAGAGTGGTAAAGTACAATCCAGAGGATTGTTCACAACCAGCGGCAGTACAAATATCAGGGGGAATAGTATGAAATTGGCGGGGGGGGGGGTGATTCAAGAGAAACCTGAGGAAATAATGCTTCACGGGAGGGGAGTAGAACAATCTACCTGAAACACTGGTCAGTGTGAAAGGGGTGAACAGCTGTAAGAGGGGTTTGGATAGACATAAAGGTCTGGTCACGGGATCTGGGGAGGCGGGGGGGGGAGGAGGAAGTTGGTCATCCCCTAGAAGGCATGTACAATCTCATTGGGTAGACCAGATAAACTGCAAGGCCTTCTTCTGCTGACAGTTTTCTGTTTTCTATGTATCCCCAATTGTAAAAGCTTCACAAGGGATAGATTAAATATGTAGGAACAGTGGTAGTGTCATGTTTTACTGTAGGGAAGACCTGGAGGCAACTATATCCATACCTCAGCCATTACAGAGCTATTTGTGTGAATGAATCATAGTTAAACTCCTTCTGGGAAAAACTGAAAAACAATCTATACTGTGTTCACAACAATCCCCTCTGGGTGGGAAACAAGACCTTAGAGCCCTGACCTTAAAAATTTCAAAAAATGGAATACCACAAATCAATCATGGGCACCTATGTACAGTAACATTTTAGCTAGTGCTAAGCTAAAGAAGATGATCTCTAAACATGTCAAGCTAATTCTATTTTCTAAAAAACACACTTTACTAGACTGAGTGCTGTTTGAAAGAGAGGGTACGATTAGACTATCAGGTCAATGTTCCCCAGTATGTTGCGTATGGCACAATAGTATTGTTTAAGTTTCATCCAGTTATAGAATTTGAAAACTCATAAAGGAGGGCAGAGGAAAGATTTCTACCCTTAGAGAGTAGTTTCAATGTAGAATACACTGCTGGCAGCAATGATTGACACTGCATCAATGGAGATACTTACAAATTATCTGGATGAGTGCATGAGGAAAAGAGATATACAGTGGTGTTATCAGTGACTAGTGATCGATGGACTCAGTGAGCCATGTTTGGCTTACCTCATTCTTTAATGTCTATGTTCCTATCCCAGCTTCCCTGGTTTGCTCCTGAATTTGGACTGGGACCATTGGAGCAACACTAGAGATGCATATATTTACCATGTGTAATCAGTGTGACTCTTTCCCCTTGAGCAGACTCAACTTTTCAACTGAAATGTCATCTCAGTTCCATTTATTGTGACATTTATTCAGTCTGTATCTTCAAATTCCCCACAATGGGAAAAGGGTGCAATTTAGGTTCAGGAGATCAGGTCATTTGGATGCTTTTAACTTGAGGCAGTCTCTGTGGGCCAGGACTGAGTTCAGGTAGTGGAATAGTTAATAAATCTGCACTGCCACAGTAAAAATGAAACAAAGAACTGCAGCATTCCCTGAAGTAAAATATCACAGCACCTCATTAGTTTTAAAGGGGCCATGGTTCAAAAAAATCAGCTAGGTACTATATGTGACAATAGGACATGTTCATAGTATGATAAGCATGAATGGCAGCATCATAATTATTATAAATACTGTCAGTGATGCAGTTACAGTGGGGGTGGGGGGGGGCTTAACACCTACAGCTTTGAACTGAGCCCCAGTAGCTCATGCACTACTGTGACTTGCTTTCAGTAAATTGGGGATATGACCCCTGTTTAAAGACAGAGACCACATGGGCCTCCTTATAGCCCCCAAAGTTCTTAGGGCCCAATCCACAAAGAGCCTGGAATATGCATGATATGAATGGCTGCTTGAATTGTTATATCTGTTATAATTATCTTTGTTATACGAGATCTTACCTTCCATGTTGTTGCATTTATTGATTTGTTTTATAAAATGGTAATGGAAAATCCTGAAATCTGATTGGCTGTTACTCATGTAGCAATTATGTTCCACACATGGAAAATAAAAAGTGCTGCCAAATGTGCATTGATAACCACTGGAATCATTATGCTAACAGAATGTTAAGAATTCAACTGGCAGCCATTGTTTTTTGCCCTGTAACTGTAGGCATCACATTTACTTGCATTGGGCCCTAAAAATAAAACTACTTTAAATACAAAATAAAACCGATTAATTAAGTGTTGTTTTCCTGATCATCACATTCTCCTTACACACATAAACAAATTAAAAACATTAAGTATTGTTTATAGTTTTCATTACAACTGTTTCTTTGCTGACAATGAAAAATTCCCCTTCTATCTTTACCTGCTCATCAGGGAAATCTCTTCTCCTTGCCCTGACAGTGATATAATTGAGTCTCTGGCTATAACAGAGGCCTTTATAGTGTATGGTAGAATGCTGTTATGCATGGAATTCCATGCCTGAAATATGCTTGTTCTGCTTTAGTAGTGACATCATTATGTTGTTCTGCTGCAGTAGTGATGTCACTGCTGCAGCAGAACAACTTGGAACACTGCCACATAGTTGCTTTCCTCTATCCAGTTAAGCAGAAAGTAGTTTTTTTTCTAAACTTGAACTTGCAGAAACATCTGCAGCACACTGTGCCAGTTAAAAAAAGAAAATGTTTAAATTTCTAGTCTCCAATGTCTTCACTAGCAGATTTTGTGTGATTTTCTATGCTGTGACTACTCATACACTATAAAAAATTGTGTATGAGCAGTTATACATAAACAAGGATATTCTTGTATCTTGAGGTTCCCTTGGTAATAGAGCAGCTATCGAGCTGCACCCTTGAGGTCATCTGTTACCAAGGAAACCTCTCGATATAAGGATATCCTTGTTGTGTATGACTGCTCATACACAATCCTCTATGTTGTGTGTGTATAGTATTTTAAGAGAGTAACATTCTACCAATGGAACTGAGCAGAACTTTGAATCCATGTATTCTATGGTAAACATTTCATGACAAACATTCCATATCTTGAATGTGGAGAAAAACACAGAAAAAAGAACAGGAAGAAGAAGAAAGTAGACAACAATACAATGCCATCATCAATTACATCATTTGTAGTGGGCGGAAGGACTATTTTATCATAAATGCACACAAGTAAGTCTATTGTTTCTACATGTAAACATGCTTTTCCCAACTGTAAAAAGTTTTTAAAAAAGGGGCCCATTTTATAAGCGCAATAAGGCACTCTGGGATGTGCGTGGAACACATTTTACCACATAGCCAGTGACTAAAGTCACTTGGCCTTTGGCCTCATGCCTTATTACTCCCCTGGCTGTGCGGTAAAATGTGCTCCATGCACACCCCATCATACCTTATTGCTTACATACCCAGTGTTTATTATGTGTGATCTTGTTTTCCATGTTGTCATATTTCATTGCCAACATCGGTATTGTCATGCCATGTACTGTTATGTCATGTACTGTACTATAACTCTTTCAGGTCATGTCAGAAAATGGGCATTTGTTTGCCTAGTGCACTTACCTGGTTAATAAAAAAAAATAACCAAGTAAATAAGTAAATAATTAATTAAATAAATAGATAGGCAGGAAGCTCCACACCCTGGGCCACTTTCACACTTGGTAGAATTTTGAGCCCCTGACTTCCCCATTACACGTACATGAAGGTCCACTTGTGGGGCAGGGTAAACTCAGGGGGGAGGGTGGCAGAGCTAGGCCACTCTGGGGTTAGCTGCAGTGCGGACCCCCTGCTCCATGCAAATCCGGGGATTGTGGGATTGGGCAATCTTCCAAGGCTTGCCAGATCCCTAAATGGACCCAACATTTTCTAAATACAACCAAAACCACTGGCACTGTGCCTCCCAACTCTCCATGCTGGTTTAGAGAGTTGGGGCTGTTTGGAACCCCATGTCTGGAGCTGCTGGCCCAGATGCCCAGAAGCCAGGAGGTGGTAATGCAGAGGTCCCCCTGATGTAACCTCTGTAATTTTCCTTTAGCCCTCTGCATTGTGCTACTGGTTGAACAGATAGGGAATCTAACTCCCAATCCATCCCCTACCCAACTGCTCTATGGATAGTGAAGGATCAGGTAGATTGGTAGATGTACGATACACACAGAAGGAGCAGGACAGAGAACTATATCAGTTAAAGCAGAAGTAGGCAGAGAAGTCAATCAGAATAGCAAAGGCCCAAACTGTGGAAAAGATAGCCAACTCTGTTAAGAAGGGGAATAAAACCTTTTAAATGTACATTAAGGAATAAGAAAAGACCAAGGGAGAGACAATGAGGCTTAATAAAGGGGAGGGGATGTGGGCAGAGGGTGACAGTCAAAAAGCAGGGATACTGAGGGAAATCTTCTGCTCTATATTTACAAAAGAAGAGGAGGGAGAGGTACCTAAACCAAACAGTAGACACACTCTGGATAATGAGGTTGATACCAGTCCATTCACAGAAGAAAGGGTTCTGAAAGACCTCTTAAAACTGAAGGTGGACAAAGCAATGGGCCCTGATGGGATTCACCCCAAAATTCTAAAAGAACTAAGGGGAGAACTACTGACACCACTGACTACCCTCTTTAGCAAATCATGGGAGGATTGGGTGGTATCTGAGGACTGGAGCAGGGTGGATGTGATTCCACTTCACAAAAGTGGGAGCAAGGCAGAGGCAGGAAACTACAGACCTGTTAGTTTGACCTCAGTGGTAGGGAAAATAATAGAATCACCTATGAAGGAAAGAATTATTGAGTACCTTGAGGCCAGTGGGGCATAGGACCCAAGGCAGCATGGATTCACTGTGGGAAGGTCATGTCAGGTGAATCTAATGGATTTCTTTGACTGGGTGACCAAAGTAGTAAACCAGGGAGAGGCTGTGGACATGGCCTACCTAGACTTTAGCAAGGCATTTGACACAGTCCCACACAAAAGATTAATAAACAAGTTAGCCAGCCTTGGAGTGGATCCCAAGGTGGTAGCCTGGGTAACAAAATTGGCTGGATAACAGGATGCAGAGGGTAACAGTAAACGGAGTCCACTCTAAAGAAAGAGAGGTTACTAGTGGAGCACCAGAGGGTTGAGTACTTGGACCGGGCTTGTTTAATGTCTTTATGAGTGACATTACTGAGGGACTGGAAGGAAAAGTTTGCCTCTTTGCAGATGACACAAAGATCTGCAACAGGGTTGATACACAAGGTGGGGTGGAAAGGATAAGAAGGGACTTGGCATGGTTGGAGGAATGGTTAAATGTATGGCAACTTAGATTTGACACAAAGAAGTGCAAAGTAATGCACCTGGGAAACAAAAACCCAGGGGAAGAGTACATGGGGGGGGGTGAGATACTAACCACAACAAAAATGCAAAGGGACCCGGGGTAGTCATATCAGATGACCTAAAGGCGGGCAAGCAATGTGAGAAGGCAGTAAGGAGGGCTGGGGGGATACTGGGATGCTCAGAGAGAGGCATCACCAGTTGAAAACAGGAAGTTACTATCCCTCTGTACAGACAGTTAGTGTGACTCCGACTAGAGTTCTGTGTGCAGTTCTGGAGACCCCATCTCCGCAAAGACATAGACAGGATGGAGGTTGTCCAGAAGAGGGCAAGTAAAATGATGCAGGGTCTGCACCAGCAGCCATATGAAGACAGATAAAAGGAGCTTAATATGCATGCCCTCAAGGAAAGGAGAGAAACTTTCAAGTACCTCAAGGGGAATCAACAAAGTACAAGAGGGTAGCATCTTTCAGAAAAAGAGATGTGCAAGAACAAGGGGGCACAATTTGCAGATAGAGGGAGGATGGCTCAGAGGTAATGTAAGGAAGAATTTTTTCATGAGGAGGGTTGTGGGTGCGTGGAACAGCCTTCCTGAGGAGGTCGTGGAGTGAAAAAAATTGAGGGAATTCAAGAATGCATGGAACAGACATAAGGCAATTCTAATGGGAAGTAGGAGGAAGTAGGCTGTTGGTTAACTAGGATCTGCAGCTTATCCATTAGGTAGGGAATGGGCAGACTAGGTGGGCCAAGCGGCCCTTATCTGCCATCAGATTCTATGTTTATATGATTCTACATAGCCAGCAGCAGACAGCTCTTTACACCTGAGGAGGGAATACTAGCTATGTCTTAGTCCATCATTTAATGTATAATTTCAACACAATACTGTGGTATTACATTAATCACTCTTTGGGACGTGAAGCTGTAGGACTTTGAGATTAGGTCTGCAAAGGAGGAAGGAGTAACACTCCAACTTTAGGGGAAAGGTAATCTGGGGACTTCTGAGGTGGCAAGCCTGAAAACCACCATATACCTTGAGACATGATTATTGTGGTATGGGAAAATTACTCACAGTATCAATACCATGACTTCCCGTGCCACAGTATACTGGGAAACCATAACACTGTGACATCCCTAATATGGTTGCAATCCTTTCCTAAAGGGAATAATCTAACTGCACACTTCGTCTGTGGCTATACAGATGGCTCCAATTTCTAGTGTCATCAATCATCCATCATTCATAAGCATTTAAATAATTACACTCAAAAGTGAAATTAAGAAACATTTATATAACTAAATCCCAGGGAAAAGTCGTTGAAACCCAAACATGACATCATATGAAGTTATGATGGGTGGAATTAGAGTGAGGTGATGTCATCTTTGTCCTGGACAAACTAAGTTGTGTTGTAGTGCATTCTGCAAACCAGGAAGATAGGCTCTGCCACTATTGGAGGCCACTGTCTGCATTTTATGAGGACTGGTGTTGTGCTGAGCACCAGAATAACCCCTCTTTGTTCTGAAATGTTTTTAAAAATAATGAAGGATCCATTTGTTAATTTAATGATTCATTCATTTATTTAAAATGTGTCAAGTGCACTAGATATACAATTCCTATTTTCCGGCATGACCAAGGAATATACTGACTACATGAAAATACAGAATTACAAACTACGGCAAGTACAGCATAAATGTACAATATAGAGAATTACAGAAGATGCATACAACATACTGCAGTTATAGATGATAGCAATGTATAATCTTTACAAAAAGCATGGATTATAAAATTATGTGGAAAAACAGGTATTTAATGTATATAGATATTTTGTTAGTTCACTTCTGAAAAAACAAATGAGTGGAGATGTTACACAAACCCAGAGTAAGAGTTCCAATAAACGGAACCAAAGGAGGAGGAGAAGACCTGTATCCCCATATTAGTATGTTTTGGAAAAAATAACAATGACTTCTAACTGGATCTGAGAGCAAAGGTACACAAGGGGAACCAAAACAGCAGCCAAAGAAGAAGACACTCCTGATCTTAGTAGTTTAGCAGTAAGGCAACCAAGGTGAATAGGTGTTTAGCATCAGGGGATAGGGAAGTAGGGAGTATTAATGGTAGTGGTGAGTGAGATGATTGGCACAGTATCAAGGGCAAAGCAGCAAATGATATTATTGGTGATATACCACTTGGTCAGGTTACTTTTAAAAATATTAGAAAAGGACAGCAGTCCGTAGTTCAGGCTAGACAGTATGGCTCTATGTGTAACTGTCAAGTGAGTCTTAGGGGCAAGGTATGATACATTTTATAAACAAGGCACAACTTTAAGTTGAGATTTACACACAGAAGAATTATGGTGAGAAAAGTCTAATGTGGTTCTAAAATGATCCCTAAGTATTTAAAATGACTGGCAGTATACAATAAGGACTCATCAGTGCTGGAGACTTTTAACTGACTGGAGTTTACAAAAAGTTTAAAGCTAGAGCAAAAACAACATGAAGTACGTCCTTTTTGGTGTTTAGGACCAGTTTGTTAGCAGAAAGTCATCCCTAGACCGTGAGAAAGTCAGAACTTAGATGACAACTTAAATCAGCCAAACAGTGGGCTCTATTAACTATTCATGCATGAAGCAAATGTAGATACTCTGTGTTGCTCTGCACCCCCATGTGAGTTTGTGCATGCTGGCATTCACGATTGCAGGCCAACGTACTGTGGCCTAGCACCCCCCCGGCATGTAGCGGCGAAGGTGAGGGGCATGGCTGCAGGGGCAGGCAACCAATGGAATGCTCATCCCAGGTCCTAAAGTGGATCTCTTGTGCAGATGGGTGTGTGACCCTCGGAAGGTATGCACCCCCCCCTGGAACAAACAATGGGTGGTTGCCCATATGGACACCCCCAGACCTCTGAGCAGCACAGTGTGCTGGTGCTGCTATGTGCAGGGGGATCCTGGTGCTGCCATGCCCCACTGTTAACCTGTGAGGGGGTGCATAACCACTTATGCCTGGGTCCCCCCTGCAGTAGATATCCAGCCCTGGCCCAGTGTGTAAGTGCATTAGTGCATACGTGCTGCTCAGGCATCCCCCCGGCATGCCCCCATCCCACCACTGGTGCAGAGCCACGTGGCCTGTACAGGGATCCCTTGTGCAAGGTGCTAGCATGCCATTGGGGAATGCCACTGGGGGTGCACAGGGCCCCACTGTGTGACATTCAAGAGTAGAGGAATGCCTACATGCCACCCTAATGCAGTGCATAGGTATTTGTGAATAGACCCCATTGTGAAGTATTATATAATTCCAAGTCATCAGCCTACATTAAAGAGAAACAAAAGGAAGTGAGAAGAAGGATGTTATAATGAAAAGAGAGAAATGCAGAGGACCCAGGATCGAGCCTTCTGGGACACCAACATTTGTAAAAGCCAGATTATAATGACAGGGATCAAGAGTCACAAGTTGCTTCTAGTTATACAGGTAACCTTCAAATCAGGATATTGCAGCGGAAGAAATATATAAGGTTAGTAGCTGAGAGCTTACCTTTTGTCCACGTTTATCTGCAGCCATACTACATACTGTTAGTGTGGCTAATCTGCACTGCTGTTGCCTGTATACTATACTGTCCGACGAATACCTCATGTTCATACATACTTTTAGTCAATGTTATTCATAAAGATTAGTGTAGTCAAATGTTCTTATCCCATGGCTGCTGCTATATGCATCCTACTTTTTGTCTGTGCATCTGCTTGTTTCACAGATGTGTTATATCACTGTTCTTACCCATGTTGTGCACTACTGTTACCATTATTATGGTGTGCCTATCCAAGTCTGGATCATACCTGAAAAAGGCCCCTTGAATCAGTGCACTTACCTGGTCAAAAAATAAACAACTAAATAAAAGGGAGTGATCTACAAGGTCAAAGGTCTTGACCAAGCTGACAAATACAGCACCTGTCAGCTTCTCCAGCAATACCAATACAGTGTTTATTTTATCAAGTGCTGTAGATATTCTGTGACCCTTCCTGAAGCCGTGCTGGGATGAGGACTACAGGCTGTGCTTGTGAATGTAGTCAGTGAGTTGAGCATGGGTAAGAGAATGTTAAGAATTTTGCTAAGTGTGGATAAAATAGCAATTGGATGATAACTGTGAACAATCCTAGGGTCACCCCTCTTATAAATAGGAACACCTCTATCTACTTTCCAAACAACAGGAACTATGCTTGAGGTAAGGGATACATTGACTATCCTAGGTAAGAGGGAATCAAAAAGGGGGCAGCTGGTTTAAGTAGCTTGGGCTCTAAACCATCTGAATCTATATTATTACTAGAGGAGAGAGTTAACAACAGCTTAAGAACATTGGCGTGACTCACAACTCTTGAATAAACTGAGAAAAGTCAGCTGGCCCATTGGTGTGGTGATAGGACTACAACTCTTGACACCAGCAACTTGAGTTCTGGAATGAGCCTGGGGTCATTGTGAGCTGGCCAATGGAAGGAGGATATGGTGCCCCAGCAGACCCTCACCTCTGGAAAGGGAAAGTAGTGAGCCCTGCTACAGTACTTCCCCCTGTGTGACCACAGGTGATGGTGGAGCAGCTCTGGGGAGGGCAGGGATGCCATTTGACATTCATATGTGTCAAGCAGTTCCTTACCAATGTATATTTCACTGTATATAGATGTATACTTCACTGTATGTATAACTCACTGCACTCGCTATGTTAAATTTATTTGCCGCTACTCTGTATCCCCCTTCCCCAGGATGCACCTGGAAATGAGCTTCTGTTCATGGTGCCTTTCCTGGTTATCAACTTTTAAATAAAAAAATAAATTGGTGTCCCTGAGGGCTTGGAGAGAAAAGGAAACAAGCCTGGCTATGCAGGCCTCACACCACTGACCATGGCACCTGCCTCTGCCATGCATGAAGCCTGAAGGGGTTTGAGTGGAGCCCTTATGGCCCCACCTTGGGGGGTAATCCATGAGGTCCAGGAGGCAGGAGTAATTACCCATAGAATGTGGATGATGTGGCTGAGGAGAAGCCAGTGTGGGGGGGGGGGGTAGAGACAAAAAGGGCATGAACATGAACAGATGGTAAAAGAACTGAGGAAAATCAGGGATGTTGTCAGCTTGATAAGAAGACAGTACAGTAAAGCAGGCATATCAGGTAAACAAGAAGAGGGACAAGTATAGGCAAACAAGCCAGGAAGAGAACAGGATGTATTGAGGATATGAGGTTTCAGACAGGTTTCACTAAACCCAGTAATGTCAGGACTGTAGATGGTACCCCAGGGTACCAGCTTTCATCTATTACCCAGAAGGCTACAGATGTTAACATGAGCAATTTATAGTCCTTTTATGCTAGGCACTGAAGTGTAGCAGCGTAAGGGGAGAGGGAGGGGGAAAGAACGACCATGATTAGACTCAACATCATCAGATAAATTAATACACAACATAAGATGTCATAGATGACATAGATTTACAGCTAGAGAATTCACAGATGGGACATACTAAGGGCACCTTTTAACATGCAGTGTTACAGGAATAAAAAACTTAGACTTCAAAAGACAGATCTAATTAATTACACTGGAGTTAGTCAGGAGTGTATTAGAAAAAAAGTAAATTCAAGTCATAAGCCTGATAGACATACTTCCAGGGACGGAATGTAGTAAGGGAAAGGATCATAAGTGGCAGTAAATGCCAACAAGAATCATCCTCTGAATATTATACCCCTGGGAAAGAGCAATGAAAAGTACAACAAGTTGGAGCAAAACAGGATTAGCAGCTGTTAATAAACAAGTAAGTACTTTCAGGTATAAAATAATGTATCACAAGACTTCTCTAAAGGGAATTACTCTAGGGGACAACATCTCCTGCCTACTGCCACCACAAATTGATACTCCAGAGAATGAAACTGTTATGCTCCTGCCCTTGATCTTCGTTTCACTGCGTGGCGGTCCACCTGATTAAGAACCCTTACAGAGGGAGAGCATGAGGGGACCCTACCCTCAGCTTGACTGGCTGAGCACGTCATGACACTACAATAATTTAGATATACAGGGTGCATACTTGGGTATGCCTGCATGCAGCCATGCTTGAGTGTACAGAGAAAGGGCTCAAAAATCAAAAGTCCAAGGGAAAAATTTGTATGTTTTTATTTATTTTATTTTTATTTATTTTATTTGTTTTTGTTTACCAGGTAAGCACACTAGACAACCAAGTGCCTATTTTCAGGTGTGACCCAGGAGATTATAGAGATACCTTCATGATTACAAGGATACAATCAGGTACAACAGGCAAACAATAAGAGCAGGTACAAGTAAGGACATCAGTCATAAACATGGTAAATGCAGCAACACCAGAGGACATTACCTACCCAGTGGCAGGAAGATAAAAACCTAGTACACAGGAGGCAGCCCATCGACTGAGTATAGCAGACAACACGGCATTTGTAGGTTAGGGGTAGTAGTGAACATCAAGGAGATTAAAAAAAGGGGGAGAGGAGAGGCCAATAAATCACTCAGAGGAATAAAGCAGATGGCCTAGCACAAATTGATCCAGTAGAGCAAGGAAGGATCTATCCCAAGCAGATTCATTGATCTCCGTATGTTTCACCAGAAGGGAGGGTCAGGATATCCTACACCATAGAGCAGTAAGAAACAGTGGGATATGCAGCAGGAGTACCTTAAGTGCAGGGGTAGGGAAAGGCAGACTCGAGGAAGCCCCAGAGGGAAGCTTTAAAACAGGAATGGGAAGTGGAGGAGCAAGTGCTCGCTGGAAGGGAGTTCCATAGTCTGCGGGCAAGGGTAGTGAAGGCCCGGTCCCCCATTTGAGTTTGCGTTTTAGGAACCAGAAGGACATGGGAGTCGCTGGACCTTAGGTGGTAGGGGGAGGAAGGGGGAATGAGGGTAGCGGCAAGGGCAAGAGGGGTGGCAGTTCTGATAACATTGTCAATGAAGTTGCCTAGGACGAAGGACTGGTATTTTTCCAGAGGAAGCCACTCCAACTGAGAATAGAGCTGGCAGCGGTGAGTGAGGCGGGGGGCAGAGAGTGCAAAGTGACATATATTATTGTATGCTGTATCCCATTTGGAGAGATTGTTTTGTGGTGAGGGCAAAGGAGACAAGGCCGTAGGAGAGCATGGATAAGAGAACTCCTTTGACTAGGGTGAGACGTGCTGCCGGGGTGAGGCAACTTTTTGCTCTATACGCAAGGCCCAACTTACTGTTAGAGGCCTTGCAAGCATTGCAAATGTGCAGAGTGCAGCCCAGTTGTGGGTCAAGAGTCACCCCCAGGTACTTGATAGATTCAGCATCATGTAGGAAGGATCCATCGGCACATGAGATCCTTAGGGGGGAAGGGACAGCTTTTAATTTGGCTGTGGAGCCAAAAAGCATGGTTTGAGTTTTCTGCAAGTTGATAGCAAGCTTGTGGACATCCAGCCATGACTGGATCTGGTTGAAGTCAGCGTTAAGCTTGTTGTTGATGTCAGAGCTGTCCTGGGAGCTGAACAGAATGACTAAGTCATCAGCGTACAGAGTAGAGCGCCATTGGGCCGGGGCCAAGGGCAGCTGATTAATAAAGAGGGAAAAGAAGGGGGCCCAAGGACAGAACCCTGAGGGATCCCGCAGTTGACAGGGGCAGGATTTGACAGGGCCTTGTTAAATGAGGTGTACTCCTGTCTGCCCAAGAGGTAGTTGCGGATCCAGGCAAGGCCGGGGTAGGAGAAGCCCAGAGACTGGAGAGAGCAGCGCCGGATTGAGTGGTCAACATGGTCAAAGGCTTTTGAGAGGTCCACAAAGAAGGCTCCAGTTAGTTTGGCTTGATCAGCAGCAGATCTGATCTCAGAGGAGACAACTGCTAGGGCAGTGGAAGTACTATGCCCTTTTCAGAATCCGTGTTGGGCAGGGGAGAGTACATCATAGGTTTGCAGGTAATGGGAGACCTGCAAGGCAACCACCCTTTTGAGAAACTTACTGATCGCTGACAGTATCGCTATCGGTCGATAGTTCCTGGGGTCCTTGGGGTCACCCTGTTTGTGAACAGGGATGACTTTGGCCACCTTCCAAGTGTCAGGGATGATGCCCGTCAGAAGGGATCTGTTGAAAATGTGGGTGATAGGGTGGGCAAGTATGGAGGCCCCAAGTCTGAGTAGGTAAGGCTCAAGGCTGTCATGCCTGGTACCAGTGTGAGGGGGGAGACCAGCAAGAAGCTTCTGGGTCTCCAGGACGGAGATGACCCTGAGGTAGAAGGGAGGTTGAGGGCTTGCATCGACAGGGGTAGAGTCCCAAGTATTGGAGATGTGGTTGAGGAAGGGGAGAGCCGGCAGATTGGTGAACAGGGTGTTGAAAGCACTGGCAATCATAAGGGGGTTATTGCAATTTACCCCCCCCCCAATGTGCATGTCAGAGACCTAAGCTCTAGCGGACCCACCAACCAAGTTTTTGCTGTTCTGCCAGAAGCTCCTCGAGTTTTTGGCTGAGGAGAGTAGGGCAGATTGACAATGTTCACTCTTGGCAGAGCGAATGGCTGTTTTGCAAGTGTTTCTCACTCATCTGTACTCCTGAAGGTCGGTACTGGAGAGGGAGACCTTGTAGCGAGAACAGCATTTGTCCGTGGTCTTCATGAGGTAGAGAAGATCACCATGGAGCCACTTAGTGACTGTGTCCCTTACCCTCCTTTTTGTTAGGGGTGCATGCTTGCTTTGCAGGGGGGTAAAGACAGCAAGAAAGTTGTCTAGAGCCACAGAAGGGTCATTTGCGGCCGTGACCTGAGTCCAGTCTGTTTGTCGCAGGTCAGAGAGGTAATCTTCTACAATAAGTTTGGAGAAGTCCCTCATCTGGATCACTTTGCAGGGAATTTTGGGAGCAGAGATACCCCAGATGCAATAGATGGGAGAGTGATCTGAGATGACATCAGGGAGGGTGCCACTGGAGACTATTTTGTCTGGTCTGTTACTCAGTACCCAGTCAATAAGGGATCCCTTGTCACCTCGTGAGGAGAGCCTCGTGGGATCCTTAATGAGTTGGCTGAGGGAGAGACCCACCAGCAAGGGCTGATATTGCTGGACGTTGTTGCCCACCCAGTTTAGGTTGAAGTCCCCCAGGACCAGCAGCTCATTTGAGCCAACGGAGGGACTGAGACTATTAAGGAGAGAGGATAGTCCTAGCACGCCCCCTTGGGTGGATTGTAAGCACATACCAAGTGTATCTTTTTGGTATTGCCAAGCAGGAGTAGAGCATGTAAGGACTCAGCAGCAAGGGGTAGGAGAGAGTTGTGCTCTATAATGGATACATTTAAGTGAGTCTTGTAGTATAGGAGCACCCTGCCCCCTCTTTTGTTCCCAACTCTGTCCTGCCTGAGGAGGTTGTAACCTGGGAGGGCACATGCAGAGTCCGGAATGTGTGGCTTCAGCCAGGTTTCCAAGATCCCCATAATATCAGGGTTATAATGGGCCACCCATGCTGTCAACTCTGTTATGTTGGGTAGTAAACTTCTAATATTCAGGTGCACCAGCTTCATGCCTTTGGCAGATAGCCAGGTGGAAGGGGACTTCAGTAGGGACCTGGTAGCCTGTAGTCCATTTGATAGGACTGAGGCGCCCGCACAACCAGTCAGAGGCAGCATGTTTGGCAGACACAAGGAGGGAGGTCCAACTGGACTGACCTTAGGTCTGTGACGAGTACAGGTAGTGGTAGCCTGGGTGAGAAGGTGGTGTACCCTAGGGTAGTCCTCCCTGGGGTAATGGTGAGGGGTCAGGAGGCTGGGGGAGGTGAGGAGGGCCAAGGAGACTAAGGGAGGAGACTCATGACTAGTTGGTGGTGTCACAACTGGTACAGGAAGCACAGGTACGTTACCTGGTACCCCTAGCAAGGAAGAAAACACACAGATAGCTGCCTTGGTCACAAGGTTAACTAAGTTTGCAATAATTGAACAGGCATTAACTCTAACTACAGTGAGATGTTGTTTCAGACCCAAGATAACCACATGCACTAGGACATTAAGTAGAATAGTCGTAAGCACTTGACAACAGCATTGATAGCACTCTGTAACAGCAGGATACACAGCACACTACACTAATAGATACACATTCCCTAGAATAAATTATTGCTAGCATTTAGCCACAGCAGGATGCAACATCTTTAGTGAGGATACATTTAGAATAAAGTAGCCTAGCACGGCGCCAACCGGGATGAAGAGTACGTAGGCCAGCCCCAATGTTGGTAGGAGGGGCTAGCTGAGTATTTAATGGGAGGAGGGAATGGGGTGGGTGGGAGAGTGATTTTTTCCCCCTCGTGGCAGTCCGTCCCAACAGTAGAAGCCTGTCCAAACCAGCAGCAGCACCACTGGTAAGTGGTACCTGATTTCTTGTGATTTGTCGAAAGTCCCAGGTTCTGAGGTGCCGGGGGAGGTCCGCCCGGTGATGAAAGTGAGCTAACACCTCTACCCCGGTATCATGGCCGAAAAGAGTAGCGTGACACGAGGAGTCAGGTGCGGGGGGGGGGGGCATTGAAGCAGGGACTCCCTTGCCTCCCAAGGCAGGACGCAGCACAAAGAAGCCACAGGGCTAGTGAGTGAGCCTTTTATGTGGTGGTCGGAGGGCCAAGGAGCCAATCAGCCGCGAGCGCTCCTTTCAAACTTGCTGCCAAACCCTTGTGGTCTTTGTGTGTCTGGCGAGTGATTTTTTCCCCTCTTAGCAGTCCATCCCAACAGTAGAAGCCTGTCCAAAACCAGCAGCAGCACCACTGATAAGTGGTACCCGATTTCTTGTGATTTGTCAAAAGTCCCAGGTTCTGAGGTGCCGGGGGGAGGTCTGCCCGGCGATGAAAGCAAGCCAGCACCTCTACCCCTGTATCGTGGCCGAAAAGAGTAGCGCAACACAAGGAGTCAGGTGCGGGGGCCTGTTGGAGCAGGGACTCCCTCGCTTCCCAAGGCAGGACGCAACACGAAGGACCGGTATTTTTCCAGAGGAAGCCACTCCAACTGAGAATACAGCTGGCAGCGGTGAGTAAATATCTGCTGTCTTTTCCTAGTGTTGGTGGGTGTAGGGTGGGGGGGGTAGAAGGCACCCACCTTGTTCTACTCTCTCCCACTTGTAGTAGTGTTCTGAAGTGGTTCTGACTGAGCCTGACTGGCCCCGTCAATTAAACAGTGCCATTGATTCTGTAATTGCATTGGTGGTGGTGGAGAGCAGAAGGCTCATGCAAACTCCACCCACTCCCTTCTTTAAGTGGCAAGCAGAAATGACTCCAGCTGAGCCTGACTGCTCCCTTCAACTGATATGGATGAATCTGTCCTGGTGTTTTTGGTGGTGGTGGGGTGGTTGAATACTCCTGTCTTGACCACCCACTCCCACATGCTGCAGTGATCTGAAGCAGCTCCAGCTGAGCCAGGCTGTCTACATCAGCACATATAATGTGATTCAGCTTTCTAAACAGTCCAAAAGGAAACAGGTTAGAGAAAATGCCCAAGGCAAGGAGACCCAGGAGAATGGGAGAAGCAGCAAAAAGCCTACTTTAGAATAATGAGCCAATTCTAAGAGGATGTTAATTACACTCCCAGAATAGAAGCATCATAGTTCCTTGTCCATAATCTGTAGCAGATCTTTGAAGTTGCCAGATTATACAGTTTTGTGTATTCTGTGTTAACTGCACTTGGTACTTGTGCAACTGATGTTTCAAATGTACAATTTGCTGAATAATAGTGTTCCTTAGTTTTATTTATTTATTTTTATTGTTTATTCTATTCAAACCTGGGTGGCTTACAAAAATTGGATTTTACATAAAAGGGCTGTTACGTGGCAGTGATGATTTGTAGGAATTCCATCCATGAGACATTAGCAGATGATGTGTGCAAAAATGGTGTAGGTGTTCCAGGTAGACAAACATACACATCCATAAAAAAAACAAATCTACAGACACAAACTCAAACAACCACCTGCATGGGCCAAGGTGGCGTGTCTCATTTTCTTACAGTGTTAGCCATAATACAAAAACAAACTGAAATCAAGTGCCACAAAATGGCCCACATGCGTCAGTCAGTTACACTGCAAAGAAGCCCAGTTTTAAAGGGAAATACAGCCTCTATCTTTTGAACACAATGAAAGGTATCATCTGGGACTTCAATGTGAAAAGTAATTCCAGTAAAATATAAAAATGAAAATCAAAATATATTGTTTTTCTGCTTAAAAATTCAGAAATTCTTTGCATCTGTGTATGCTCAGTTCAGTATTAACCCGTTCCCTTCCAAAGGAAACAGGTACAGTATGTCTGTTATTTCCTGTGCCAATCTGAGGCCATTTCAATCCTGTGTGAGGAAGCAAGGAAGGGCTGAAATTCATTCCACTTATAAACCTGGTCAGAGAAACAAAGCTTCCCAATTGGGTGTCAGCATTCTGTCCGCCTTATGTCAGTCTCTGGATAACATATATGTAGAGCCTGATCACATGTTTATCAAGGTTCAACACTATTTTAAATTCCCATTTTTATTATAATAGCAATAAGGCACTCCTATAGGTTATGTTAATGGCCAATTAATCACCCTCTTGGGACATGTAGCACTCAGCTATGCCTCCTGCTGCATTATGCCCCTAGAGGGTGATTAACAGATTATTAACATAACTCCTGCTCACCTTATTTCTGAATTATTGTTTTACCAGGAGAGATCCACTGAGAGAAGCTCATGTTTTTAGAATACCTTGGAAGAGGCATGTTGCACGTTTCAGCAGTAACATCACAGTTTTCATGCTTACAGAATTAGGACAGTAAATAAAATGCACAACGCAACATCATTTTGAATGTTATGAGTGTATGTGTGTGTGTGTGTGTGTGTGTGTGTGTGTGTGTGTGTGTGTGTTTATGTGACACACTGTACTACTTATTTGCTACTACCTTGAGATCCATATGAAGAAGAAACATCACATTTCATTGGGCCATTTGAGAGGACACAACTGCAAATCTTGCTATGTTTTTGTAATTACATCTGGAGAATAATTTAATGAATGCATCACAACATGGATTTAGGAGCAGTAGGTCATGCCTAACCAACCTAACAGATTTTTTTCAAACAGGTTAGCAAGACATTGGATGAGGGCAGACTATTTGATCCCATCTATTTATATTTCAGCAAGTAGTCTGATACCATACCATATGCTGAGTTAGTAATGAACCAATTTTGGATTAAATAACAACACTGTGAGATGGTTAGGATCATGGCTAATGGATTGAAAACAGAATAAATGGTTATTACTGTAATTGGATTACTGTGACTAGCAGGGTGCCGCAGATTTCAGTATTCAGTCCACCTTTATTTAATATACTATATATGTCGCATCAATGCTAGTTAATAGAGGGAGTTGGCTGCCCAGATTTGCAGATGATGCTAAAATTGGCCACGCTGTAGACTCGGAGGAGGAAACCACAAAATTGCATGATAAATTACATGAACTCAATGCATGGGCAAAAAGGCAAAAAAGAATTTCAATTGAGATAAGAGTGTGTAATGATGCACTTTGGGTATAATAACCCTAGGAGTATATATTTCTTATAGTGAGATGTGAATAAGCTGTCTGCTAGTGTGAGGGATCTGGAGAATACGGTATCCAACGACATTTAAAAAAATGAGCACTGTGGCCAAATGGTGAGAAAGTGCAGTAAGATATTGAGATGTGCTAAGAATAAAACAGTAAGTTGGGATAGGGAGGTGATTGTGTCAATCTACAGGGCATTAGTCAGGCTGCAGTTAGGGTAACATGGCTTGTTTTGGTCTCTACAAATTAAGGAAGACATTGTAAGAATGGAAAGGAAGCGATGGCGAACTAATAAACTGATTTGAGGTTTGGAGAGGAACTTTATGAGGCTAGACTAAGTGAGCTGGACATAGCCTAGGATTAAGGAGAATGAGAGGGCACTTTATTGCAGTTTTTGAGTAACCAAGGATATGGAGTTTGGCGGCACTGGCATTATGTTCCTTGTGCACCTGTGGAGCATTCTACATGGGGAAAACTATATGACAACTCAGGCAGAGAGTGGGTGAACACCGCAGGGCAATTTTAAAGGGAGACCTAGAATATGCCACTGCACAACATGTGGTCAGCCAGGATCCAAATTCCACACACAGTTTCAATTTATTGGCAATGACAAAGTTTTGCCCAGTGCCAGAGGTGGGAATTTTGATGAAGTGGTTCTTAAAAAGGAGGCTTTCTGGATCTTTATGTTAGGTGCCACACAATGGCCTGGCCGCAACAAAGGTTTTGATCTTATCCCATACTTAAGATAATGACAACTAGTAACTGTTCTGTTTTGGTGGGTTTCACTTGTACTATCAGAAATCAACATCTGTGTTTATGTTCTCTTCTAGCAGCAACTGAACTGTTTTACTACAGTGCCACAAGTGAAAGGATGTTACTGCAGCATCCATCAAAGGGGAGTCTGTTTGAATGAACACTGTTATGATAACGCACTAAATAACTGTAACTTAAAAACTTAATATTAAATATCTTTACTTACATTTCATGCCTAAGTCTTTACATAGCAGTTCATGTCTTTAAAATACTTATGAACTGATATGTTTAACATACTTTTTAAATCATATTTATACGGTTATATTTATTTACTTGCACCAGTTCACTTTGGGCATTTTTTGTTGGAGGTCAAAAGGTTATGACACACAGTAATACTTGCCAGTGTCTCTTTAAAAGCTTTTAATATAAAAAAAAGTATTTCATAATCACGTGCCTGGCATTTAATAAAGCATCAAATTGGATGTGAAATGTGTCAGGCAATGCACTCTCCGTGCTGGTGGGGTCTGCACTTGTTTGGAATGCTGCACTTAAATCTTTGACTACAATAAAGACATGAAGTGAAGCATGTATTTTGGACTCCTTGACTGTTCCTAATGGTGGTGAGTGCCCATCTTTTACTTTACAGTTCTTGTCTCTGCACTTTAGCAGTGAGCACCTGCTTCTGAGTGTGGCTCTCCTTTTTACAAAATAGAAGTTTATTTATTTATGTAATTATTAATAAATTTAACAACTTGGTGAGTATGCTGAGTCAGGGGTCAGTTTTCAGATAAGAACTGAGACAGAACAGGCACAATAACAAAGTACATACTTCAGAGGTGATACACATATAGTTACAGTACTGTACATACATGAATGCTCAAGATTGTTGAATATGGGAGGGTGCTATGAAACAAAGTAAAATGCCAACATGTTAACTGCTGGCTTCCTCACAAGGGCAGCCAGCACTCTTACTAGCACCTAACTGTCAGCGGCTCAGATGCACACATGACACAGAGCACTCACTGGTCCCAACTCCATCACAACACAGCAGTGTGCAAGCCTCCTCCCAGGCTCAGACAAGGGGGTAGGGGGGCTGGGGGCCACTGGAGAGAGAAGGAACTAGCCTTGGCACAGGCTAGCCACTAGGTGGCTGTTCGTGGGCTAGGGAGGGCTGAAGGAAGCCTAGGAAAGACTTTGGCTCATCCCATGGCCCAGAGACCTGAGCAGCTTTGACATCAGCTTCTATGAGGCACCAGATAATAACAGAATTACATTTGGGGTGATCCCAAGCAGCACTAGTCTTGGTTTGAACTGAAGCATGGTAAAGGATGCTTTGTTCACACTGGGGTCCTGTCTTTCCTGGGGCCCTGGTTTACACTGAAGAAAAAACATTTTTTTTAGTGATTTGTGGCAGGACAGCTTTCCCACCCCCAGCTAGTTACTTCTCTAGTAAAAGGGAAAGAAACAGCAGGGTGAAGGGAATGTGACTATCAATATTGGTATTGTTCACTGTGCAACAGAATGTATATAATTTCACCTGTTCATGCAATATGATACTGACACAAATAAGATTCTCCAGGAAGGGTTCACTACCTGATGTCTTTTACACAAATAAAGGGGCTAAGCATTGATGTATGCTTGCCTTTTTATTATTCAATGTCTTCTTAAATGATTTCCTAGTATCCCTGTCTGTGTTACAATGTGAGCCATCAAAAATAGGCAATATTAACATTTTGAGTTTAGCATATGCAGATGATGTTGTCTTGCTATCAAATGAAAAAGGGGTTGCAATCACCACTAGACTTGCTTAAGGAATTTTGTTATATGTCACATTTAAAGGTAAATCTTATTAAAGGCACTGTAAGGTAGTATAATCTGGTGCCACCAAAAAAAGTTTGTATATACTGTATGAAAGACAAAGTAACAAGATAAAATTATTGAGACTGTACGCAGCTATACTTATCGTAGTCTTAAATTAATGTATAATCTAAGGTAGACTGGACATTTCATGATATAGGTAAAAATATAGAAAATGTGTTAATGAGTTTATTGAAATTTACTAGCGATATGGAGGTAATGCAGCAATAGATACATCTATTCAGACTGCTAATGTTAAGCTTCAGCCAAAAATACTTTAAGGTGCAGAGATTTGGGAAACTACTGACCTTGAGTTATTCAATAAAAACATGTAAATTTTCTTGAGAAGGTTACTGGGCTTGCTGGGGGGGGGGGGTACCCAGAAGTGCTGTTAGGGTAGAATTAAGTCAGCCACCAATGGACGTACATGCTAGAGCAAGATTAGTTATGTATTGGCTAAAGTTGCAAAAGATGGATGAAAACATACTACCTAAGTTAACATATAGGGACATGTTAGACCTTAAAGGTAGGAGTCTACAGTCAGGGTGGCTATCTAACTTTGAAGTATGGTACTATCATCAGAAGTTGAGTTAAATAACGTGTTACATCTCACAGAAAATGGTATAGTCATCAATAAAAGTTACAGGAAGATAGTTCTTCTGAAATTGGATGATGTTTAGAAACAGAAAGACCTGACTAGTGAAAGCAAATCAAAATTTAGCCATTGGCCAATTACATGGAAATGTAGTCATAATCTGGAACCTTATCTCTTGGACATAGTTGACACACAATTAGGACTGAGTATTACTAAATTTAGGTTCCAGATACTGTATATGAATCTAACATTCTCAATGCACATTATACAAAGAAATCACATATCTATGAAGCCACTATGTGGATACAGATTGCATTGCCCAGAAGATACAGTTCATGTAACATCATTCTGTCCCAGGTATGACAAGCTAAGGAAAAAATGGTTGGCATCTATCTGTTTTGATCTCTTGACCCTTTAAAAAAGCTAATCCAAGTTCTATTATAGGAAAAAAATATCCTTTTTAACTAAATACCCTTTTTATGATTGCTGTATATGTGAATTGAAATGGCTTTGTAAGCTGATCAATAAATTATTACCTACCTACTTACCTGCCTACAAGCATTGTAAGATTAGTATATTTGACAAATTTGATAGATGTAAACTAGTTTAATAAAGCTATGGGGCAGCATTAACTACTGAATGGTTGTACCTGGTTGTCTTTGTGGGGTGCTGTACAGAGAAGGTGGCAGATATGCACTTTAACCTTTGCTGAGTGGGTAATTTATTTTCCTCCCTTATTCACTCATGTCTCTCTTCTGGTCAATAAAACTGTGCTGAAGCAAGCCAAAGTGCATGATATACTTTGTGGAACTATCACATCATATGTGAATACATTATGGGGTCAACAAATCCTCAGCAAAGGTATTTATACAGATTTTAAGCATAAAACAGCAAAATATATAGTTTAATCCTTGGGTAAAATACTGAGAATTATACAAATTATTGTCTTCTACACTGTACTAATAAAATAAATGATGTTTACAAAATACATACTAAAAATGTGATCTTTACAGAAAGGCATGGCTGGGGATGGTTACTTACATGATTACATTATATTTGTTGGAGCGTATGAAGCAATAACTAGCTGATGTGGGTAATTAAAGGTCAATAGCTGAGGTGTCTATGTGCCTGCAGAAGCTCATTACTACAAGTGTATCCAAAAAACTGAATTTAATTACTATTGTTCTACAGGTAAAATATTAAAACAAACAAACAAAAAAAAAAAAAGAAGTGAAGAGGGGACTAAAGTTTTAATTAATTACTGTTTGACTGCTGCTGTGGTGGAGAATGAAATACTGTAACTGTCTGGGATTGTAACTAAACTGTATAATGGCCTTTGGTGAGGGCTAAATTGTATAACTGGTGTTGGGTGTGGGTAAATTGTATAGTTGGTGTTGGGGAGTGGGTAAATTATATAGTTATTGTTGGGCAATGGCTAAATTTACTAACTCATGTTGGGGATTGGCTAAATTGAATAACTTGTGTTGGGGAGTGGCTAAATTGTATAACAGGTGTTGGGGATTGGGCTAATTTGAATAACCGGTGTTGAGACTGGTAAAATTGCATTGGTGTTGGGGAATGGCTAAATTGTATAATTGGACCTGGGGACTAGATAACTAGTGTTGGGGAACTGTTAAATTGTATAACTGGGAATAGGCTAACATTGAATAACTGGAGTTGGTGACTGGCTAAATGGAATAACTGGTGTTAGAGATTGGTTGAATTAAATAAGTGGTGTCAGGATGTGGCTAAATTGTATAATTTGTGTGGAGGAGTGGCTAAATTGAAGAACCAGTGTTGGGGAGAGGCTGAATTGTCTACTTGGTCTTGGGCATTGGACTAAATTAAATAGTTGGCATTAGGGAGTGACTAATTTGAATAACTGATGGTGGAGATTGGCTAAATTGTATAATTGGTGTTGGGGTTGTCTAAATTGTACAGTTGGTGTTAAGAAGTGGCTAAGTTGTATAACTGGTGTTGAGAAATGGTTAAATAACTGGTGCTGTGGATTGGTTAAATTGAATAAATGGTGTTAGTGATTAGGTAAATTGAAAAACTGGTATGAGGATTGCTTACATTGACAAACTGGTGTTGGGGAGTAGCTAAAGTGAATAATAGGTATTGGGGAGTGAATACATTGTACCACTGCTTTTGGGGAATGGCTAATTCAATATCTGGTATTGGGATAGGCTAAATTGAATAACTGGTGTTTGGGATTGGCTAAAGGGAATAACAAGTGTTTGGTATTGCTTAAATTGAATAACTACCTGTAGCTCAATTTTCCATTCGTCAGGTAGTTTAGTTTATTATACTTATTAAATGTGCCCCTCCAGGGCTTGGTGCACCTGTACAATATAGTACAGCCATAAATAAAACATAAAACAAGGCATACCAATTACATTCATAAATAAATAAATAAACAGTATCAAATTTCCAAGGAGAGTGACAGAGGTCAGTTGTGTGAACTGGGTCAGAGCAGAAGGGGGACAAGTACCTGACTGAAAATAATATTACGGACTGCAATGCTAATAAAAGCAGTGTAGACCTTCATAGAGTTTAAGGACTTCTTCTAACATGCTAGAGTTTCCTATGTCCCTATTTAAACAAGTCCAAACAGATCTGAAGTCCCTCCACAATGGAATTTCTGCACACCTCAATTGCAAATTAGGTTGGTTATTTGCAGCACTTCAACTTAATTATGCAGCTGGTGCATATAGTATGAGTGTATGATTTCCCCTCAATTTTCTAGGTGAAATAGCATGTGGTGACACCATTATGCAAGGAAAAATCTTTCTGGTCAAACAAAAAACTATATATTGGAACAGAAAGTGCTACAGCTCATTACCCAGGTTTTAAGAAGGCCATACCCCTTTCTGGAGCATTATTTTCATTACTACAAAAGATTTAAAAACAACTTTCATGATTTTACTGTTCATTTAAAAACAAAGTCTTCTGTAATTTGTTTTGCATGCAATTAACATAAAACTTTGAAAGTTATAAAGATATCCTTCAAACTGACGCCATGCAGACGACGTGCATTCCTGCATTGCACTCGGATTTAGCAAAGCGTTGGCAATGCTGTTTCTGATGATATCCACTTAATTTAGGAGTCCTTCTGATGCCTAATCCAGCTGATGATTTGAGAAGCATGTTTGGTTAAGTAGCAGCACCTCCCACACAAATTCTGGTGGTGCTGGCTGGTCTCCACTATAATCAACTGAAAAGTACTGCAGGTTAGAGGTGCTACTCCCAGTTCCCAATAATGCTGGGAGTTCTGCATATACTCAAAAGTTTCAGAACATTGAGAGGCTCTAGTCTGCTTCTTAGTTTTCAAAGCATTGGGATGGGAGGAGGGTGTCAACAAACTAGAGGAACAATATTCTAGGATACAACAATTTTTCTGGTGGGCTGCCTACTGCTGCACATATACAGTAAGGTCACAAACGAGACAACTGGTGGCCTTGCAGTGTGGTAATTTTTGTTGGGTCAAGGGGCTAGCAAGACATTAGAAGACCTTTCCTGGTCAACAAAAACTTAAAAAAAATTATGATGGGCCTTCAAGAAGACGATGGCTGAATTCAGGTGGCCTTCAATACCAGATTATAAAAGGATATGATAATCTGTCATTAGTATTCCATGTATATAACACTCCTGCAGCAATTAGCAAGCAGAAATACCATGCACTGTTCCCTACAATGTGAGGAGCTCTCCACTTACAGTATCCAAATAAAATACAGGACTGGGGCAGTGTGCAAACAGTGCCACATCCACAGTGCTTTATGGCACTGCAAGCTGACTGCATACATAAATCAGGTGTAGGAATGTGAGAGATAGCAGCAAATGTAGTTTCTGAAAATGTTTGGGATACTTAGAAAACAGTTTCCATGGGCCTTGTACAATCACTAGTGTTTGGAAAGAAACTGTATACCAGCTCCTTCTAAACAGCCAGTCTTTCTCCCTATTTGCAGTATCCAATAATATAATAAAAAGGATAAGAAAAACACTGGATCCTGTTTGGTTGAGCAGGATTTTCACCAGTGCTATTGTAATGGGGTCATGGATCACCCGCTTGTGTCTAGGAGTATATGATGGTACCTCATCCAGATCAGTACCCTTGCCCTTATGCCATGAACACCAGTTCTGCACCACAACCAACTGCCTTACCATCCCAGATCATGGGGGAAGGGGACCAGGCACACCTTGAATAATACTCTGGGGCACCAATAACATGAGACCACACACAAATTATAATGCCCACACCAGAGCTGTGATCAAGTATGGCAGTTTATTATTATAGGCTGCCTAGGTGGTACGTAGCTTTTCAGGCAATCCCTGACCATATATCTTTAAGATGGTACATGCTCACACTACTCCTTCCTTACTTCATGGGCCATGCCCTACATGATGGTTCTTTCAAATACTCTCCTGGGGCTCTACATAACCCCCCACCTTTAATGTGCCATTAATCTTGACTATCTCCTATCACTGGACTGATGGTACCCAGCATACTTGTGGGGCCTACTGCCCACCCCACGACAATATCAATGTCCAGGTCTACCCCCTATCATAAAGGGGCACAGTTACAGTTTACTGCAACAGTCAGTCTTTTTCAACCCTATTGATCCTTTACCTCTCTTTCAAGGTTCCTGGAGCCCTGGTGCTCCCATGACTAGAAGTGCAGTGGCACAGCCCCCAGGCAGGGGGAGCACTACCCTGAGGGGCAAGCTATGCCAGCACATTTCTCAACATGCCCAGACAGACAATAAACAGAAAAGCACATCAGCATATGATATCACTACTCAGTGCATATAGCATGGTTGGTCTGGCTGTGTGTGTCTCCCTTTGACATTCCATTGATAGACCTTGTGGCCCAAGAAACAGATTCCCATGTCTAGTCCCCATTCCCAGGGACTTGCTGATCACAACCCTTGCCAGGCCCCCTTCTACCTGATGCCCATTCATTCAGCTGCCTGTCAAGGGTTTTACTACTTAAACTGCTTGAGACTTGTCACAAACAAAGAGCATTGCATTTAGCAAGGTGAACTTACAATTTGCTCCAAACACTGACTAACTTCTTCCAGTCTCCTCTACTGCTAGTGGGGAAGAACCAGCAAGGGTTCTGGTAACCTAAGAGGTGGCCCACCACTCTACCAAAGTGGCCGTCAGGTGCTGATGATCTCCAGTCCTCTCAAAGCAAGTTCCTGGGGCCTCCTTCCTTCCTGTGGCTCCTGCTGGTATCCTTCCCTTGAGAAGAGGCATTAGGGGACCAGTGCCACAGGATCCCAGGGACGCTGCCACCATCCCTCAGACCAGAGGTCCTATCAGTCCAGTCACAGCCTGAGGGTCTGGAGTGCTCCTCTCTCTGCACCCAGCTCCAGCCAGCCACAGCCTTGATGCCTTCCCCTTACATAGGCTTTCAGGGGAAGGGCAGAAACATGTATGTCCATGCTCCAGTTTCCTGCTCTTAGCTTAGCCAGGCCACTGACAGCATTACTAACATTCAGACATCCTGCCTCCAGGCCTTTCCCCCAGAGAACAGCTCTCAGGGTTTGGTTTAACCTTTCACATGCTCCCTGGTAACTTGCCTCAAGCTGGCAAAGGAGAGAGGCTGGTTAAGCTATTATTGCAGCACTACAAGGGGCACACTTCAATGCACAGAGGAAATAAATACCTCCCTCATTGTGTGGTTTCATTTAAAACTCAGTAACCTTAATTAAAGCCTGGAAACAAAATGGTCAAACTCACTTGAAGATTTCTTCTGACGCTCAACTACTGTGGTGATAGGGGTCATAAAAGTTGCTATCTTCCCTGCTAGAATAATAGTTGTTGTGTTCTACTTGGCTACCAAAACCATACCTAGAGACACAACTTGTTCACCAAAAGCTCTGGGAGAGGGTCTGCTGTAGCAGACCAGGTTTTTTTCATGTAAACATCTTGGGTTTGTAAAGGTGCGTGAAATACAGATGGATACAATACAAGATTTTTGGTGCAACCCACTTTTTCTAAGCGGGATGTTTATTTTGTGATCATAAACAGCAACAGCTTTGCACCATATAGAGTAAAAATAAAACAATCAGCACGATTCAAAAGAAAAACTTGTAAATACTTTTCACAGTTTTCTCCTTAGTGCTGCACATGACTCTCTCAGTCCTTCACTTACACTCAGTCAGAAAACACTGACCCTATCTAACATCTGTTTGCTCAGGCAGTACTATTTATACCCAAATCCCACATCCCATCAGCCAAACATCTCGCCTGGCCCACATGTACCAGCACCCTCTACTCCCCCTGACTTTGGCTGATCCCACCCGACACTGCCCATGTACCCTGGCCCATGGCACTCAATTCTGAAACCTTTACACTGCCTACCCTACCTCCACATGTGGTCATATTTGTCCTTGCCCTACCTACCCTTTGAACCCTGTCCACTCCTTGTTCCCCCATGGCCTCCCTCCCATCCCTGCGTACCCACTGTAAGCTTACACAGTACCACCCCCTGATCAGGGCCTTGGTCTTCCTACTACTCCTATTGGGTAATATACATCCAAACCCGGGCCCAGTCTCCTCCAACCCACCAGCCGGGCACAATGGTCTCCACATAGCCTCCATGAACATATGCAGCCTAATGAAAAAAATTGATGCCCTCCAGTGCTGGGTGATGCTGCCTCAACCAGACATCATAACCCTGGTTGAAACCTGGCTGTCCAAATCCACCCCTGACTCCTTTGTCTCCCTCCCAGGCTATACCTTATACTGCGAGGACCGAGTAGGAAAACACGGGGGTGGCTGTGCAATCTATACCAGGGACACAATCATCGGACAAGCGCTCCCTGCCCCAGCTCTTGTAAATGGGGCCCAAGCCCTCACCCTCAAACTCGCTCCTGACCCCTCCAGTGGCCCTCTATATCTCAACACCGCCTACATTCCCCCAAAGAACCAGAGCCCGGCACTGATATCTTTAACAGAATATCTTGCGACCCACCACCACAAGGCGAAACAAATCCTAGTGGGGGCCCTAAACGTGAACTGGCTCAGCACCTCCTCATCTACTACCTGAGATTCTTTCACCGCCCTAGACCTGACACAACTCATTTCCCAACCCACCAGAGTAAACCCAAAGAGAGGTACCAGTACCCTTCTGGACGTCGTTATCACCAACCGCCTCAATAAAATTCATAATATCCAGGTCTTCCAGACTCGCTAAGTGACCACTCCCCTATCCTATTCCTTTGGACGCCCCCCCTCCCAAATCCACAGTCCTGACCACATCCCACAGGCGCCTCCACCCTGGCGGCCTGATGAAACTCAAGCATTTTCTCGCACAGATCAATTGGTCCCCATTAGCCTTGCACCCGACATAGACACTGCCCTCGCCTTTTCTCCCACACCTTTAACAAGGCCTGTGACCTCCTATGCCCCTCACAGGAGGTCGACCCAAAAAACGCAATGCACCCTGGGTTACCCCTGCCCTACTACAAATGCTCAGAAATAGAGATAACCTCTGGCACCTTGCCACTGAAACGGGATGGTTGATGGATAGACAGGCCTACAATGCTGCCCAGAACAAATGCACATGGGCCATCCGTAAAGCCAAGGCCAACCATTACCAGGCCACCCTCACCTCCTCCTGGGGCTGTGCCCAGACTTTCTGGGACAATGTTAAACAATTAAATGGGAAACCACGCCCCCCCATCCCAGCTTACAATTGATGGCACCACCTTCACCGACCCTGCTTGCATAGCTAACCACCTAAATAATGCCTTCGCCGACCTTAGCTCTGTCCTCCCTAGTAATTTCTTTGACCCTCCCCCTACCCTACCTCCCTCTCACCTCCAACGCCCCAGTTTTCATCTACGTAGGGTATCTGCCCAGGAAGCCAGACCACTCCTATATAAAGCTTTAAAAGGCAATAGTCTCGGCAGTGACTCCTTGGACCCCAGCATTCTCCAGCTGGTGCTGGATGAAGTCCTTGACCCACTCACCAGCTTACTCAACCAATCTCTCTGCCTGGGGCAATTCCCCACTGCATGGAAAACAGCCACAGTCATGCCCATCCATAAAGGGGGTGACAGGTCCTCCACCGGGAACTACCGACCTATCTCCATCCTTCCTCCCCTCTCCAAAGCCCTGGAAAAAATCGTGTCCATACAAATTACAGAATATCTTACTAAACATAACGTCCTATGCCCAGAGCAGCACGGCTTCCATGCTGGTCACAGTACTGGCACTGCATTAATTGAGTTCTCCAATTTCCTACACTCCTCCCTAGATGCTAGCTTACTAGCCGGTGCAGTGTTCATTGACCTCTCAAAGGCCTTCAACACTGTCTCCCAACCCCTTCTGCTGAATGCCCTAGGCCACATTGGTTTCTCCACGGGCCCCCTCGCCTGGTGCGCAAGCTATCTATCCGCTTGTTCCCAATGTGTAAAAATCAATGGAACACTCTCCGGAACCCGACCCATCAACTCAGGGGTACCTCAGGGCTCCATCCTGGGGCCCCTACTCTTTCTGTCTATCTAAACACCCTGCTAATGCCTGCTCTGGCAATATTCTTATGTATGCCGACGATGCTGTCATTTTTGCCACCCACCGCAATCCCGTCTTACTACAGGACACTCTGCAAAAATCCTACGATGATGCTGAGGCATGGTTTAAAGAGCACAGACTAGTCATTAATCTTAAAAAAAACAAAACTATGTTTTTCGCCCACCCCCAAAACAAAGCCTGCAATTTCCCACTCCATATCCTCCCTAGTACCAATCAACCGCTTGAGCAAGTCAGCTCCTACAAATACCTTGGGGTCACTTTCGACTCAACCCTCACCTTCCACACCCACATTGATGCCTTGCCTCTGCCACCAACACACGCGACTGGCATCCTCTACTGCCATAAAACTGCCTCCCACCTGGCGGCTCTCCGACTAGCAGCTACATCTTCAGTGCTGTCACTCATTGACTATGGCCTGCCAGTATATGAGTGCGGCTGACACCACCGCCCTCAACAAAATTTGACTCACCCTAAATAAGGCCTGCAGACTGATTACTGGTGCCCCCAGGCTCACACATACTTGTCTTCTCTATGATGAAGCAAAATTACTAAACCTTGATGAAAGACTGCACTATCAAATCTGCCTCCTCACAAAGAAAACCCTACTCGGACTGTCTCCCCCTGGGGTGACAGCCTCCATCCGCCATTCCCAGCCCTCCATCCCAACCCGAACCTCTAGCAAGTCCAGTCTTCTGGTCCCCAGATCCAGGACCACCCATGGACAGAGGTCCTTCTGCTACAGAGGCCCATCTTGGTTTAACTCTCACCCTGCATCCATCTCCAAAGCCCCTACAATCTCCACCTTCAAAAATGCCCTTCGGAGTCAACTGTTTAGCACTCGCAGCTGTGCCTGTCTGTAAACAGCGCCTTGACCTAAATACACTTGACAATGCCACTTAGGCAGCACTCAAACTCACCCTCCCCAACTCTCCCCATCATAGCCTAATGCCTCTGCTATTACCAGCGTGTTATCAGCTGTATCATTGTAATATCTACCAAATTGTTTAAAATGTACGGAACCACTGTATGTAACCCTAAGTATGTAACACTTATGCTGTAACCAAAAAATATATTGACTTTCTACGTATGTATGTAACACTTTGCTGTAACCAAAATTTACTGTCTGTTTGTCCTCAATGTGACGAGGTACCTTTGGAAATGAGCCTCTGGCTCAAAGATTGTAAACCAATGTACAAATAAATAAATACCCACCCACCTGGGTCAGGTGACAAAGCATCATCGTGGACCTTCATTTAATTAATTAATAACCGGCTAAAAGGATTTAGTTACCCTTCTTTGTAACATGGCATATAAAATGCCACTGAAATGGAGACCATAGAGTGGTCAAAATGCATCAGGTGTCCAAAAGTGAGCGTTGATTAACCCAGCAGTAGAGCCCACTGTTGCACCGCTCACAGTGGCCACTAGAGAAGCTGTAAGTGATGAAGGAAATAGCAAGGTAATACAGAGACAGAAGGACAAGACTATGTGGTGCAGAAAACAATAAAACATGCCTAAGGCATATGTCAAGTAATGAAGTAGAACACACATATAAGCAGCAGAGTAAGCGGGGTATAGGAGTGTGAAATAAAGACATGAGCCAGCCACCCACCCACCCAGTGGCGATCGTAAATGACACAGTGATAATGAAGGAGACACAAACATAGATAATTGTATTAGCACTCTGTCCTTGTGTGGAGGACAACGAATAATTATGTGTGTTGATGATGAGTATAGCAGTAGCGGGCAACAAAGCAGCAGCAGGAAAACAGTGGTGAGGAAGTCAAGCAGGGCACTGACAGTGGAGATAGCCAACACCGCAGCGGTGATAGGTAGAGAAAGAAGTGAGGGGGGAGAACACATAGAAAGAGATGCAAATGAGCGACACTGAGCTCCTGAACCTGTCAGAATATGGGCGTTCCGCACAACGCTATGTAAGTTTCCAATGTTTTGCATGCATCGATATTAAAATAAATCACTCAAGCACAGTACTCGTGGAGTGCACAGTAACAACAAATCATGTTGCCTTTCAAACAAAGTACTAAGCACAATATAAGTAAATGTCATTGTTCAGACCAAAGTACGTGTCAGAGAATTATGTCAGCAGTCAGTCGATGTGTAAGGAGTCTATAATGCAATGCTTCTTACAGACTCACACTACTGTCCAGCACTTGCCATGTTACAAGCGCATTAATCCCCTCCAGCGTCGGGCTTTACCGGTGGATTAATGCCCGGTGGGTGATTGGAAGCACTCGGCCTTTGGCCTCGTGCATCAACACCCCCCCCAACCCGGGCATTAATCCACCAGTATAGCCCTCCTCTGTTGGGGATTATTGCTTGTATAATGAGGAGCAGCTTTAGATATTAGAAGGGACTTTCCCAGAAGGATTTTCCCCTTCTTAAAGGTGGAAAACTTTCCACTGGGACTTGAGTGACAGACAGCTTACTATAAAAAGGGGCCATAAGGGGCAGCTGTTCCCCTATACATGATATTATATTCTTTCCCCTGCTTGAGGTAAGGACAGACTTAATTTATTTCTTCTCTTTCAAGAAGTACATTTGTTTAAAGCATATTGTGTTGCCAGAAGAAGGTTTGTGTTTTCTTTTACCCCATTTCAGTATTCTAGCCTTTAACATAGAAACATCAAATTTGATGGCAGATAAGGACCGCTTGGCCCAACTAGTCTGCCCATTTCCCTACCTAACAGATAAGCTGCAGTTCCTAGTTAACCAACAGCCTATTCCCCCCCCCCCCCCCCACTAGAATTGCTTTATGTCTGGCCCATGCATTCTTGAATTCTCCCACTGTTTTTGATTCTATGACCTCCTCAGAAAGGCCAATCCATGCATCTACAACCCTCTCTGTGAAGAAATACTGCCTCACATTACCTCTGAGCCGTTCCCACTCTATTCTCAAATTAAGCCCCCTTTTTCTTGCGAATCTCTTTTTTCTGAAAGATGCTACTCTCTTGGACTTTGTTAATTCCCATTAGGTATTTGAAATAAAAGGTATGTTATGTCTTCACTAGCTATGTTTATGCTAGGTTCTTTCATGACAGTAATTTTCCCATGCTGTAATCTTTATTATGCAGTACAATGAATTCAATAGATAAACTGTAGCATTCAGTACAGGTTCAAACATTTCCATTGTGGCAACAGGTTACAGATAATAAAAAGGGAAAGGGTTTTGCAGCTTTGCAATAAATACTAATGTACAGGCTAGTCATGTAGGTCTTTCTCTGCCTACACACTAAATAGCCACTGTATCCCTTTTGCTTAGGGTGCTTTACTGTATACAAGACATATTTTACATTCTAGCTACAATAACCAGCCATTCTATAGAGCTGTGGCTATTATTATATCAGCTCCTTTTGTCTGGGAACTCAAGATCACTGGAAGTTGACCTCTATGCATACGGACCCATGGAAGGAAGAGAAAAGAAAGTTAAAGAGAAGCACTGAGGGTTGTCTGGAGGTGGCCTGCCTCCAGATGTAAAGAAAGGGATAGCTTTATTAGATAAGAATATATGTAGAGAGAGATTGCAATCTAATATACTCAAGGGGTCCTGCTACAGTGGCAGGGACACGCGCGCCGTCACAGGGTTGAACAACAGAAGGAGAAGGAGAAAGAATGGGAGACTCAAACCAAGTTTGCAGCTACATGAAAGGAAAGGTTAGCGAAATGAATTAAAATAAACTGGAGAATGGAGCTGCTGTCAGAAAGGTGCAGTCTTCAGGTCATGATGATGTGCGTTAGAGATGGAGGAGAAAATAACAGTAGTTCAGAGAATGGCAGCAAATACGGCAACACAGCTAAAAACAGATGTTGCAAACTATATTGGCTTGTTTATTATCTGTGACCTAAGCCCAGTGAAGGAAGCAGCCTACCCATAATGCCTTTTGTAAGACACCCACCCAACAAAGGACATCCACGCCTGACAGAAAGTGTGACCTGTGACAGCAAGAAGTCTGACCTTAGTGCAGTCTTACTAGCAAAATGAGGTGACAGAGTGCACTAGTACTTTGGGCAGTGCTTCAAGGCGAGTTCAAGTTCGTCAGGGAGCACTAAACCACATTTTCTTCAGCCATCAGGGAGTGACCAACTCATAATAAGCAGAAGCATGAAACCAGCTGAGTATTCTAAGCTAATAAACCTATGAAAGTAGCTGAGTATTTTAAGCTAATAAACCTAAGTGAGATGACCTCAATAATTCCTACCTAATATGAGCTGTATACTGGACTCAAAATAGGTATGATGTTACAAACTGGAGGAGGGGGCATACCAGCATGGCGGAAAATAACCCTAAGGTCTGTGTTTAACTCATTGCTTATCAGGAGGAAGATTTACATGCACTTTTCTTATCTGTTTTAATTCAACTATTTCTTTTCTTCATAATGGTATATGATAACAGTGAATGTACAGGTGCATATCTGTGGTACTGTCTGGTCATGAAACTGTAAATATGTCCATTTAGTTATTTCACAGGATATATGCTATATGTTTCTTAGATTTGATAGTTTTGCATAGTAAAACAAAATGCTTGTTTTATTTAATTTTACTTTGGCCATTTCACTTGTGTCTCCTACCTGTGGTCCAGAAGTTAATTTTAACAATGGGTAAATAATAACATTGCCCCCTTGTAGCTCAGAATTAGATTAGAATTGAACATATAGTAAATTAAAGATCTGGAGTTTGAATTGCTCTGGTCAGCAGATGTTTTTAATAAAAAGGGGCATCCCTGGTAATGAGTGGTGAGATTGAATCATCGGTTGTGCAGTACAGTAATACATGTACTAATTATGTCCATTACTACTGAATATTGGTATAGCGTAGTGAGGTTTATAGTTTGCCCTTAAATCATCTGGCAGTCGAACCAAATTATTATTTGGGCACAGATTCAGTTCAAATGTTACAACCCAACAGGATGGCTGAAAGAACTCCAGCCAAAAAGGACATGGCACATACAAGGAGACCCATTTGCCTTCACGCCACTCTCAAATGCCCACAGAAAACATGACTGCCATGGAATCACCTTAGAAGTCAGTCGAAACCCATTTGCAGCACATGATTCACATTCCCACTCCAAACCCTTTTTTCTTCCCTCTTCACAAATCCAAGTTCGTGTGTACATATCCTGAAACTGCCTCTGACCATGGATCCTGAAACTGCTCCAATGCCATACCCCAATGGGACTCACTAAACTGCTTCCAAACACTGCAGCTGTTCGAATGCCAAGTGGGGGTTAAAATGACACCTGCTGTTAAGGGTCTAGCAAGGCTTGTGACACTGCTGCCAATCATGGCTCTTCTGTAAAAGCCCAGGTGGGGTCAAAAAACTGACTGTGGCTCCTACTAAATACCCTGACAAGGCTTTGACTTCCATACTCATCACTGCCATAGACAGCACTACCTGACAAGTGTACTGCAACTGCCACTGACTCACATGCTCTGTATTGATGTGTCTGTCTGCCTTTACTTTGCTCAGCACTGCCCTTACGTTCCTCAAAAAAATAAAGAAAAGCAGTTTACATTCAGCATTGGCGCCACCTACTAGCCGAACACCAACACTGCAATGAGTAAGAATGGAGGACTATATTGTTTTTTCATCTTTATTAACTTTCTCCCTTTTACTAATTTAACTAAAACTTTTTTTTTAAATATTTGTTTACTAATGGTAATGGATCTGTTTAATTATTGCAAGAAAACCCCAAGTTGTGTGTTATGTGGAATAATGGCAGTTCTTGAGTAAAGGAAAAACTCAGCTATGTGCTTTAACCCAAACATGCTGTAATCCCACAAAGATGCATTTCCTGTCATGCCTTATTGTGTAATTAGAATTTTGGAGAAGTGCTAAAGCATATATTGATAGTAATGCAACCTATAGTTAGCCTAGGGAGCACGATGGGAGCAGAGAACAACAGATTAGAGATTTGCAAAGCTCCATAGCTCACTACCTACCATGGGGCATTTTGGGAATGTGCTTAGGGCAGAGCTCATTCCACAGTGTCAAGGCTGGGGAACAGCAGGATCAACCAGATAACCTTTCCTGGTAAAACTCTTTCAACGAATAAATAAATAAGTACAAGAATTACAATAGCAGACAAATCTGCACCTCACATAATCTCCTGCTTGGGGGCTGCCCCACATTTAGGTGTGGAACTCTGTGCTTAACAGTTTAAGGTACAAGAGCTGCCAACTGGTGAGAAGTTCAGGCACACTAAAGATGCAAGAGACACTTTTAAAAGTATAAAAGTGCTCCTCTGCATTCTATTTGATTTTTATTTTCTGTTTTTCCCTCCTTTGGTGCCTGCAGACAACTCTCTCTCTCTCCCCCCTGCCTGCCACCTATGTCTGTCCACCCCCCCCACCTGGTACCAATGAGCACCAGTACTCCCACGGATTTCTCCCCCATGGCAGGACTGGGAAGGGGAAGGCTGTCCTCCCCCCACCCAGTGCATCTAATCCTGTTCAGGGCTTCAGGTGATCCAGTGGTGAAGAGAGATGCCAGTTGTCAGGCAGGGCTTCATGAAACCTGTAGACACCTCTTTTTCCATTTTTCTGTCCCTCCCCTTCATGATCATGGGTTCACGCACATGGAGGTGTGCGGGCACCCGGTTGCCATGTCCTTTTGGCTCCCTGACTTTGAGTGCTGCCATCCAACCTCCACCAGGAGGCAGCCAAGGTGTGGGATGACCATCCCTCCCTCCCTCCCCAGGAGAGGAGAGCAGTCTGTTGGATACCTGACCCTCTTCCTCCTGTGCTAACCCCCGGCAACCCGAGCTCACTCCTGAGCCCGGGTTGCCAGCATGGCGTCCAGCGCCTCAACCTTCAGCACCACTGGGTTGGCTGCTCTTCAGCATTCTAAAAATATATTATACATTGTCTGATTCAGCCAGCACTTCTGCCCAGTGGCAGAACCAGACCAACACTGTAGCAGAAACCAGCCACTTGCCCTCAATGGAGTTTGCAATATAAAAATGTTTTTAAGATGTATCGTTCATGATTTTTTCTGTCTTGGCCCTCCATTCCCTTGGGAAGGTCCCAGCCCCAACTGCCTATGTCTCTGCCACCTGTCAGGAATGGTTTACAGACTGATGAGTTTATCTCTCCCCCATGGTAGAATCTGGCCACGCTGGATCCAGCCTCCCACCTCCTCCTGGACACAGAGGCTGGAGTTTCCATGGTTCTGCTGCCGGAGTGCAGTAGTAAGGGTCAGGGCCCAAGCACACCTGAGATCATCCTCCTCAGGACTGTATTCTACTGTTTCTGTGGCCCCACCCCTCCCCCAGGTTGTTGGTATGTTAGGGGCTCCAAGCTAATGCACATCGAGAGTGCTACAAGTGGAACCAAACTAATGTCCCCCATTATCACTGTGCTCTCACTATACTACCACATGTGGCCGTGAAGGTGGCATAGTGGTAGTGATAATATCTACTCTCTTCCACTGGAGGAAGAGCGTGTCCTCTGGGATACTCGATCTTCTTCCATCCAATCAGCATCCAATGGCCCAAACTCATTCCCAAACTTGGGTCACCAGTGTCATGAACAATAGCCCTAACACTGCACTGATGGGTCATCTAGTACAAAAACTTTTAATGCAGTCTGTCCTGTAACATTTTCCAGCAGCCAGACAGCAGGCTGTTGTCACAAGTAGAAGAACTAACTGAGAATTTATTGGGTGGTAGAAGACACATTAAACAAGCAGCCACTAATTTCCTCTGTGGTTTGCTACTTTAAGGCCTTGTTCCACAACATTAAGCTGAAAATTCCTTTAAAACTTGGTGCAGTGATGGTTCCAGGAAGCCAAATGATGAGAGACTGCCCTGCCATGCTCTAAACCTGGGTTTCTGCCCTAAGACCAGGACATGAGGAGTGGAGGCAGGCAGGGAGAACTCAGAGTGTCTGACGGGCGCTCTCCTCCTGGGGAAGAGGGATGTTGACTTTGAGGCTCTCACAGTTGCTCCTGGTTGTGGTGTGCTTGAGGTGCCATTGATGGCGTGGGCAACCACACATCATTGGGCACCTCCCCAGGCCTGCCACACAGGATGTCAGGCAAGGTAATTCATACCTCCACTAGGCCAGCGGAGGCCTCTGGCATGGACAAGCCATACCAGAGAAACTGGAGGTCAGGTTAGAGCTCGACAACAGCTGGGTGTGGCGTGGCAGGTTGTGGAGCAGTTGTAGTGCCTAAAGGAGTGGGGTAGTGGTGGTCAAGTGAGGGGGCAAAATAAGAAAAGCTTGGGGTAGCAGTCCAGAAATGCAGGTTGAAAGAGAGGATGCCCACGCATGCTCCCAGAAGTGAGAGCACACGTCTGCTAATGTTTTAATTGCAAGACATTCCTCTTCAATGCTTTTACATTGCTGAAAGATAATATTTAATGCACACTGAAAATAGGAAATAGTTAGAATCAACGTTTCAACAACAGGTCTTCTTCAGGAATTATCTTAAGCTAGAAAAAAAATAAGTGGCAGAGTAAGGGGAAATAGGGGATATATATATATATGTGTGATATATATATATATATATATATATATATATATATACACACACACTGTATGTGAAGAAAGAAAATAGAAGGAGGATCAATGTGAAAAGTTGATAATAGGCAAGGTAAGAATAGAAGCTGGAAAACAAAAACAACTGATGATGGATATGAGAAGGTGTAGTGAGAGTGAATGAGTTGAGGAGTCCTTAAGGGGGACTAATTAACAGGGCATAGAAATAAGGCTGAAAGATGATGAAAGTGGAGAAAGGAGACAGACATCTGAAAAAAATGGATATTTGCTTTTTTCTCTTTTATATAATTCCCGGAGAAGACCTATGGGCGAAACATCAATTCTAACTCTAGTCTCTATTTTCAGCATGCATTTACTATTACTTTTTTGTTTTATTTTCAGCCCACACACTGACACAGTGGCTTGTTTTGTTGCTCTGTATTGCAGGGCTGGCCTGGTTCTACTGCCACACAGAAGAGTGACTTGATATGGTTTTCCCACTTCAGACAGCGTGCACCTCCCCTTATCACTTTCAAGGGAACCTGCCAGGATGCCACACAGTGTCTCGGTTACTGAATGACACGGGATTAACTGCCAATGAAATTGCCTTGTTGCTTGAGTGCTGCAGTATTGTGCTGCATTCTGGCAGGCTGTGCTGTATATTGCCTGATTTATAATATACTGTATATACCTGTACATATATATATATAATAATGTATGTTTAAAAATAGGACTAAAAAAAAAAAGCTGTCCCCTTTGTGAACGTGGCAAATTTACCTTTTCCAAATCGTGTGCAAGAAGCTCATTATGGTTACTAAGGTTTTTTTATGCACAAGGAAATTGTTGACATTGAGTGGCTGAGTCAGCATTGACGATTCACAATCAGGACCATTCTTATTCAAGGAAAAGGGGAACCACTGAAATTAGAATCTCTTTGACAAGGGTGGTCTGGCCTTGAGGCAACCTTCAGGACTAATAATGATGTAGATGATCACCACAAAGACAGCTGAAGGACATACGCAGAGCAAATCTAAGCAGCTTGCTCCAGCTGGACATCATAACAATCAGTGGGGTCAGATCCAAGGCTTGGGACCAGACATGAGGTGTGGCAGTACAGGCAGTTGAAGACATGAAAGAAAAGCAGGAGCATTTATGGATGCAGATGGAACATCTACTTGTTGGGGGGGTGGGGGCGTGTACTCTCTGGTCAGCCCTGCTCTAATGATCATGAACAAGCCGGGATTAAATACGGGTGAACTGCAGTATGTGGTGAAACATGAACAAGTTGAGTCAAATATGGAAGCACTTGGTCAAACCTGGATAAACCATGGTCTAATAGGGATAAACCATGGTCTAAAAGGGATGAACTATGGTTTAATACGGAAACCAATGACTTTTTCTTGTCTTTAACCTGGCTGGCTAATAGCTGCAACACTCAGCCATATCTCATGATTAAGAATGCATGAGTAAGGTTGTTCTACTGTTTGATTAATAGTAGATGCTGGAGAACTGTACTCATTCCAAATAAGGTGTTCCAGTGACGATTACCACACACTTTGCAAAGCCTGCTGTGTGCGACTAAGTTTTGCAGTTCTGTAAGCCAGCAACCTTTATGGTTTAGGGTCTCTCACTGTGATCTAACATTCTGACCAAATGTATTGCAGTCCATAACAAAACAATATTTGCAAGGATTAAGCTAAATAGCCTTTACTATTCTGATGTGAAAAAGCCTATATGCAATTCCCAAAGGACACAACACCCCTTGCTGTGTACTGACACAGCTTCCAGCACTACCTCCAAGAAATGCTGTACAACATGCCTTGTTAGCCAACAAAAAGGAAAGGAAATAAATAAAAAATGGAGCACTGGCAAAGCTAATTCCATATTAGGCACAACTAATGCATTAGACATACAAGTTTATTAAACACTAGAGGACTGTTCACCAGGTATACTACACCAGCTGCATGATACGCTAGTCTAATACATTTTTGGAGAAAACATGTGCAGTCAAATCCTTGTGGCATCCTTTTACAAGTCTTGCAAAAACAGATGGGGGTGTAGTGCAGCCGCAGGGGTGGCAGTTTTCATGTTAGTGACTAAAATCTGCATCCTGAGACCTGGTCTTGTAACTAGCTGGCCAGAGAAAACTGACTGTCCTACTTGTGTACCCATCTCCTTGAGGACGGTGGGGTGTCCACACCACTCTTGGCTTGACCCTTATTGCTCGTAGAGGTGCACAGAAGAAGTACTTAGCATCCAGTGAACTATGGATGTGTTTGTTTGGGCCCGCCCTGCTGACTCTGCAAGAGGGTGATGGGATGTACAAAACGTGAAACAAAGTTCACTGTGGGCCCTCCTGCAAATGCCAGACACACAAATTATGTTTCTCCTGACATCCCCTAGTTCATGTAAGTCTGGGCTCTTGTCTGGGGGGACAAAGTGACTGGTGTACTTACCATTGTATACTGGTGCACTAAGGTGGGTAGAAACCTGGGGAATGCTGAAGGAGGTCCCAGTAATGGTTGGTTGTCTCTCTCCCAGGCAAATTGATGAAGTCCTCCTGTGTCCTAGGAGCCCTCTGTGACTCCCTAGCAGGCTCTGGAGCCTGATTAGCTGTTGCTTCATCCTTTGACCCTGTTGGCAGATTAAGAGGGGCCAAAGGGATAACAAGGTGGCTGCTGCCCTGGTTGCTCATGGGTCACTGACTCCAGAGTCCTTATTTTGAAGGGCTTCTGCCCTTGACTAATTTTTTGTGCCCCTAGTGATCAGCATGTCTAGCACTTAAGTGTCCAGTCTGTCAGTGTTACTGGGGAAATGGCACTTGATGGCGATTGCTCCTCCATGGTGGCAGGCAGCTGCCTTTGATATGCAGCAGGAGCAGTGGTTCACTGATATGGCCGGCTTCAGTAAATATGCACCAGTTATAAGGCTCGCCCCTTCACTCCACTCCACTCTGACTCCTCCTTCCAGTTCAGGCACTTGGGAACCAGAGGAAGCAATGCAGATGGTGGTGGCAGAGTGTTGGCACAGTGAAGCCAAAAAGATAAGCCTTCCCATGGGGGGGCTACGTAAAGCGATAGAATAAGATTATATCATCACTACTTTAGTATTCACTCTCAGTAGGCTACTGGGCCATTTTCCACCCACCCTAAAGTTAGTTTCTGCCCCTTTAAGATGTGATAAAATGAATCATGCCATATCTTCTTTTACTACAAATTCAGTTGCAGATTGGTACTGACAGCTGCCAGCTGTGAAATATTTGGCCAAGAAAATCTTGCTGGAATGGCATATCACATTTGCAAGGTTGCTGTTTAGGAGGAAGGGCAGAAGTGGCAGCAGTGATGTCAGTTTAGGGAATTACATTGAAATCTATGTAATCTGTCTCTGTCATTAATCATGTGGGGAAAGCTGATCAGCTGGCTAGGGTCCCCTCTAGTGCAGCACTGTATAAAGCAGAATGTGGTAGTGCCTAATAGCCTGAGGCACTGGGATAAAGGTTAAAATTGATTAACATGCCCTGTAGCAATGTATGTTCCTCACTTTCACTTCTGTGCTAGTGCCCCAGGCTGTAGCATATTACCACATGCTGCTCTACCTAGCGACATGCTTCAGGAATGGGAGAATACAAGAGGGGAAATGGAGGGACAGAGAAGGTTCAAAAATAGGCACAGACTGAAGAGGTTCAGAGTGTGTGGGAGAGAGACAGAGAGAGAGAGCAAGAAGTGCAGAGAGACACACACACAAACACACACACACACACACACACACACACACACAGCAAGAGAAAGACATAGCAAAAAGAGGCACAGGCAGGGTGAAAGAGACAGCAAAGAAAAGGACAGATACGTGTGTGTGTGTGTGTGTGTGTGTCTGTGTGTAAGAGACAGAGAGTGAGATGTGCAACAGTGGGCAAGAAAGATCAAAGGAACACATAGTAATTATAATAGAGAGAGCACACATTTGAGCAAAGAAGGGGAAAAAATTAAGAAAGCATAGAAACAGAAAGGAGCACAGGATCAAATTAAATGAGAGTGAGACGCCAAACGGAGCACAGAATAAAGCTGCAGTGGATACAAAGAGAGGGGGCACAGACCAGGAAAGGAAGGGGACAGAGTTTAGAAGTAGTGGCACACAGAATGCAGAGGCGCAGAATATATTAGTGGGGCAGGAAATGGAAACAGAATGAAAAGAGGGACAGACAGTGGAAAGGAGAACGGGAACCATGAATGAAAAAAATAAGAGAAAATCTGACAAAATATGCTTTTGTTAACTGAAAGAGTGAGGGATTGAGCGAACAGTGGGTAAGTGCATAAGGTGTTCTAGTGATAAAAGGGGAAGATGTGGGTACTGGGACTCATTGGACACCAGGGAAAAAATGTGCAAAATGATATTTTTCTAACTTCCTATCATCATTTATTTGTCTGTAGCTGGAAACATGATATACATTTTATGATCCTATTCCATAACTCTCAAGATGTCATGCTAATTAAGAGGAAGGATCAGTCCATAGGCACTTTGACCAACTCATTCTCTCTTTTTTTTTCCATTTCTTTTTTCCTCCAGTCACCAATCCTAAGGATATCCCTCAGATGTCACCGCTGGCTTTCCCACCCAGCCTGAGACCTCCCATCCTGGATCCCCTCCCAGAGCTCTAGTTGCCACACTCCTAGCTGCGAGAGACCCCTTGGCTTGTGCCCCCTGGGTCAGGACCACCTCCACTACTACGGTACTCCTTGAATCCAGTTTCTGCAGGTAAGGTGTGTAGTTTGGAGAATTTGGACCCAGATGAGTGGGGTTTGACAGTGGGCATTGGGATGTGATGTATCGTCACCGTTCCAGGGATTGGGGTGTTTCTTTGTTCGCGGTGATGCCCTCCCTCATGACAGTGAGCGTGGATATGCAATGATGTCCAGGAAGGCGCGTGCATGCTCCCGTGCATGCTCTGGCAAAGTCCACCACTTTCTGGCTCCCCGGTGCTCAGAGGATTGTCAGCTCAGTACCTTCCAGCTACTGCTGTGATGCACACTATTGCCAACCCCTATAACCCTCCCCCAGAGAAGGTGAGCTGTCATTAGACGTTCAAACCATCTGATCCCTTGCTGAGCCCCTGGCACCAAGGGCTCGTTCCCGAACTTGACTTGCCAGTGTGGTGCGAGGTGTGACATCTGGCACCTCAACCCTCTGTGCCACTGGGTCAGCCAACTCATTCTTTTTTTGTAACTCAAGTTAATTGAGAAGCACAGTAAAAGTACAATAGAGCAGTAGATATAGCTTCATCTCATTTCAGTGGTTACAGGTTGAGTCATTCTTTACATTTAATTTATACATATATAGCCTCCTGATTTAAACCAATTACATTAATAGTGGGGCAGATTACATTTACAGAGAAACACAGAAACATAGAATTTGATGGCAGATGAGGAACATTTGGCTCACCCAGTCTGCCCACTGTTCCCTGCCTACAGCATCACCACAGATCCTACTTGATCTCCAGTTCATTTTCCTCCCCCCCTTACGTCAAGATTCCCTTGTGCTATCCTGTGCATTCTTCAACCCCACCACTGTTTTTGTCCCCACCACCTCTGCTGGAAGGCTGTTCCAGGAATCCACAACTCTCTGTGAGGAGGTACTTTCTCACATCTCTCCTGAATTTCCCCCCTCTAGCTTCATATCATGTCCACTTGCCCTTGAGCACCTTTTTTTCTGAAAAATACTTCCCTCCTATACCTTATTTGCTCCGTGTGGTATTTAGAAGTCTATATCATACTTTCTCTCTTCTAGTGTATACATATTCAGGTCCTTAAGTCTCTCCCCATAGGGCTTCTGATTCAGACCCGCACCATTTTTGCTGCCCTCCTCTGGACCGCCTTAACTCTATTTATATCCTTACAGAGAAGTGGTCTCCAGAAGGGGATACCGTAGGTGGGGTCTTATCAGCAATCTATATAGAGAAAACACCACCTCCCTCTTTCTGCTGGTGATACTAGATACTAGCATTACTAGACTATTTCCTAAAAATAATGATGCTGTCCATATAATAATTCAAAGTAGAAACTCTTTCAAGGTTCCTTTTTTTCATACTTCTTTTTTCAAAATTCTATAAACTTTGTGGCTATAAAACTGTACAATAATGTATCTAATTCTATTGTTGCTTGCTATAGGTTGTCTGTATTTAAGAAATCCCTCAAAAGTTATTTATCAGATAAGTCTGTATGCAAGTGTTTCAATTGATCAGATAATCTTATACTTTTTTTTGCTGTTTGTTAATCTGTCAATTATTGTGTTTTAAATTTTGTATGTATGTAGGTATTGTTTAAAACTGGACGCCTGTGAAAATGTGCCTTCCGGTATAAAATAAACATGAAATGAAATGAAATCATACCCCTCTCTATGCACCCCAGCATCCAACTAGCCCTCCCAGTTGCCTTGTCACTCTGTCTGGCCACCTTTAGGTAATCCAATATGATTATTCACAGGCCTCTTCCCTGTTTGGTTGTCATCAGTGTCACCCCACACATTTTGTACTCTGCCCCTGGGTTTCTGTGCTCCAAGTGAATTATTTTGCACTTTTTTGCATTGAAACCCAGCTGCCATACCTTTGACCACTCCTCTAGTTTTTGCAGGTCACTGATCATCCTGTCCACCCCCTCTAGCATGTCCACTGTATTGCAGATTTTAGTGTCATCCACAAAGAGGCAGACACTACAGTTGCATAAGAACTTACCATAACAGTAGATCTTCGAGAGACTCTCTTGCAGCAGGCCATTACTGGTAGGACTATAGCCTCCAGGCACTAGAACCACATGGAAACTTTCTAGCTAGCAGTCTACCAGAGGAGACAGCCCATCTCCGACATCAGCTCCTGATGTCAACCAATCCTATAAAGGTGGGCGGCCCCCATACCCTCCTCAGTTCTCTCGCCAGAGACCAAAAGTTGGATGCCGTCAGGGGGAGCCCAGGAGGATTCCAAGGTATCCCGATAGCATATGTAAAATGAGAAGCAGAAGACTCACCCCTATGGAAGAGGGGAGAGAGAGATTGGAAAAGGGGGAATGAGGGAGGGAAAGCAGGGCCTGCTGCAAGAGATCCTCTTGAAGATCTACTGTTATGGTAAGTTCTTACGTAACTATACTATCTTACTTCGGTGGTATCTCTTGCAGCAGGCTGTCACTGGTAGGACTGAGTCTCAAGCAGTTTTAACAACTACAGGCAGACAGACAGTCCAGATGGAAGCAAAACTGATGGCCTATGAAAGGAGGTCCTGAAGAACAGCTTGGTGGGAGTTGGCCCTACGCCTAGTGCCGATGTCCAGACTGTAATGCTTGGTGAAGGTGTGGACAGTGCTCTGGGTAGCAGCAGCGCAAATGTCAGCAACAGATACACCTCTGAAACAAGCTACCAATGTGTCCATACCCCTGGTGGAATGGCTCTTAACCATGCCTGGAAGTTCCTTACCGTACCTCCAGTAACAAAAGACAATGCAATTGGCTAACCACTTAGACAGCAGGCCAGTACACTGGTCAGAAAATGGGGGGGGGTCTTTTTTGGCCAAGATGGAACTATGGGCACCAGGCAGCACAAGTCATGCTGACAAGCGAGGGTATCACTGAATGAGAGGTAGACTCGGGGTTTCCACTAATGCCTGCTGGCAATGCATTGAGAACCGGAGACAAGAAAACCAGTCACCAGCCACGGTCCTACAGGTTGGTATCCCAGGTAGGGCACAAGAGCCAGTGCAGTGGCTGCCAGTGGAGGACTGCCTGGAATAGGACACGTTCCTCCTCTGGGGAGGGAGGGACGGTACCTGTGCTGCAGCACTGCCACAAGGTCCATGGGTGGCAGTCGCAATGGCTGGGTGGAGGATGCTAGCATGAGATCAAGCCAGGGTCCTGAGGGAAGAAACAGAAAAATGGCCACAGGAGACATGAGTCCTCTCAGGCCCAATACACAACTGTCCTTTTCACCACTGTGTATCCCAAGGGGGGACACCGAAACACAAGGCCCCTGAGGGACAAGCCATGGGGTGGTGGTATGTGAGAAAATGGATACCACACATTTAACCCAAACATAAAAACAAAGCCCAAATTAGTCAGAAATCAGAAACCGTCATTGCCAGTAGCACTGTGCACATGAAGTCAGACACACACTCAGCAAGTTAGTTCCAGCCAACCAAATCAACAATTCATTAAAGCTGGGTTGCAAAAATGCATCTAGAAGAACTGGGCTAACAACTGACCAGACCAGCAAGTCACCAGGCAGTCGTCGGGACCTATACACACACAAAAAAAAAATGCCCCCCCACCCCAGCATACGGGACTGCTGCACAGCTTTCCTATTGATGCTGATTTGCATGTGGAGTATTCACAAAGTCAAATCAAGTACCGCCTTGCCACAATCTCACATAGCAGTGCCCCTTAGGTAGCACACAGGTCATGTATTGAGTCCTTTGCATTGAACACTGGGAATGGCTGCTGGGCTGCTTACTGGGAGTGGGGAGGGTGGGTGGCATGATTTATTTATGTTATAGGTGGCCAGTACACAGGAAACCAACTAGTTGATAAGGATGCCATGGGGAGGAGGATGGTAACTTTCGAACTGATTGCCAAAATTGGGGGGCATTAGGTGTGGGTCAGTGGGTGAGGGTCAGCCTTGGTTTCCCAAACCATCGACTTGCTTGTAGAGCAGTATCGTCAGCCCCAGTGACTGTAGAAGACTGCAGTGTGTGGGAGTCCCCTCTGAGACAGTGTGGAGACAAAGGTTTCTGTGCTTGTGCCTCCATGTTTGAATGTCTGTACCAATAAAAAAAAAAGGAAAAAAGCAAACAGTGTGAAACAGAGTTGGACACTGGGGCACCCTCTTTCCCAGGGGCGAATGAAACAAAACAACTGACTAGACTTCCTGAAGTCTTTGGTCTGGTGGTGTGTATAGTACTGCAAAATTCTGTGCACATCCAAGGTATGGAGCAATGCCTCCCCTTGATTGGAATGCTCTGGAAAATAAACAGGCAGGTGGATGGATTGGTTCAAAGTAAACTCTGACACCACCTTAGGAAGGAACTTAGGGTTGCTTCGCAAAGACGCCATGTCTTTGTGAAAAATTAAATAAGGCTCTTTACACATCAGGGCCTGAACTCAGAAATCCTTCAAGCAGAAGTAATGGCAACTAAATATAACACTTTCCGCTACAGAAAGCACTGCTTGCAAGATGTGGCTGGTTGAAAGGGAGCTAGTCTAAGCTTTTCCAACACAAAATTGAGGTCCAAGCAGGGACAGGATCACAGACAGGAGTCTTCAAATGCAGAATGCCCCTCAGGAGTGTGCGAGACACATCCATTTGATTCACTGAATGACCTCTACAGGTACATGGTATGCAGAGATGGGAGAAAGATGTACCTTAATTGAGGAGTACCACAGACCCAAGTCTGAAAAGCTCAGAAGGAACTCCAGTACCTGATCCACTGGATAGGTGAAGGGATCCTAATGGTGCAATGTAGCCCAATGAGAAAAGCGCTTCCATTTCATAGAGTAAGTGGCCCTGGTGGAAGGTTTCCTGGCCACTACCAGGACATCCGCCACTCTAGGAGACACCCCAAACTGGGCGATATCTATGTCCTCAGGAGCCACACATGGAGATGGAGAGATCTGAGGTCCAGATGGACCAGAGTGCCCTGATCCTGGGACAGCAAGCTGTGCTTAGGGGCAGAGAGACCAGAGGTTCCTTGGCCAGCTGTTGAAGCAAGGGGAACCAGATATGATGAGGCCAGAAAGGGGAAATCAGGTTCCTAGTGGCCCCTTCCATCTGAAGCTTGATCAAGACAAACTGAAGGAAGGGGAAAGGGAGGGAAGGCATAGAGGAACCTCCCTTTCCAAAAGAGGGACAACACGTCTTGCTGGAAAACTCCAGGCCCTGGATCTAGCGAGCAGAAAAAGGTCAGTTTTACATTGTGTGGGGATGCAAAAAGGTCCAACTTGGGACAACCCCATCTGTCAAATAGATCTGCAACCACTGAGGTCAAAAGCTCCACTCATGGACTGGGTTCTGGACTGTGACTGGCTTAGGCTATCTGCCAGGACATTTTGGTCACCAGGAACATGGATGGCTGAGAGTTCAAGCCCATGTTCTATGGCCCAGCACCAGATTCTCATTGTTTCCCTGCACAGGGATAGGAATGAGTCCCCGGCTTGTTTATGTAATAAACCATCCACATGTTGTCTGTCTGAATCAAAAGTGAACCCAGGGATAGCTGAGTCCGAAAGGCCTACAGGGCGGACAAGACTGCTTGCATCTCCAGAACATTGATGTGGAGTGCCATCTTCACCTCAGTCCACGTGTCCTGAGTTTGGTGGACCCTCAGGAGAGCACCCCAGCATAGATTTGAGGCATCTGTCATCAGGACCCGCTGAGGGGAAGAATACAGAAGGAAATCTCCTGAAGCTGGTTCCTAGGCTCCACCCACCATAACAGTACCTTCCTGACTAGACCTGTGACCATAACCAGCTGATCAAGGGCATCCGTGCGTGGGGCCCACTGGATTCAAAGTGTTCATTAAGGGACTCTTATATGCAACCTGCCTAAGGGAACCAAGGAAATGGCTGCAGCCATGAGGGCTAGAAGATGCAGAAAAACTCTCACCGGAACATAACGGCTGGAGTAAAGATGACGGTCTTTGTCCATCAGATGCTCTGATCTGTCTGAGGGCAGGAAGGCCATCCCCTGAACCATGTCCAGGGTTCTATGTGATAACGGCGATCGCAGAATAAAAATTGCCATTAGGGCTAGTGTACATCACTGAAAATGAATTTTGACGATGCATACTCGCGGCGAATGGGAAAAGGGCGCCCAAGATCTATGGGTTTCCTTTCAATGCAGGGGGCTGCACCCCCTGCACCCCACTACTAAAGGATTCTGAACTCTAGGGGGTGCATGTCAGGGGGGTGAAATACTTAAAGAGAACCGTGCCACGCCAGACCCAAACCCTGCACCCTGCACCTCCCAGTCAACCACCCTCCCTACCACGCTAGTGAACCAGCTCAGCAGCTGCCCACGACACCCCCTCCCACATATCTTCCCTGCCCTTCCTCTGCCCCCCCATGTGCATCTACGCACGTACTTCCCATTGTCCTATCTCACCCACCCAGGTATCTGGTCGCTACCTTACCAGGTAGCCCTGAACACAGGTGCTATAATTGAGTCACCGCTTTTGTAGGCGCTCAATTGTGGTTACCTTATTCACTGGATACTCATGTCCACCACTGCCGCTATGCACTGGAGACATTATCAGGGGGTTAGAAAGGATTTTGGCATGTTGATTGTGATGACAAAAGCCTGGAAAGGACTGCAGGTATGCACCAGGGTTTGAAGGAGACATTCCCTGGACGGGGCAGCTAAGAGCAAATTGTCTTGGTATGGGAAGATGTAGAAACCCTGCTGTCTCAAGGCAGCTGCCATGACCGCTTGACATTTGGTGAAGACCCTGGGCACTGAGGACAAACAAAAGGGCAGACCTCTGAACTGGTAATGTGCTCCCTGGCAATGGAAATGGAGGTAGCCCGGTGGGGGGCTGAAACCTTGATATGCAGGTAGGCATCCTGCATATCCAGAGAACAGACCCTGTCCCCCTCATGGAGCAGGGGCAGTAAATCTTGAAGGGTAACCATCCTGAACTGTTTGTACTCTAAAAACAGGTTCAGCTGGCTTAAGTCCTGGATGAGCCAAAGATCGCCTGTCCTCTTGGGGACCAGGAAGAGGTGGGAGCAGAAACCACTGCGCTGCTGAAACTACAGGACTGGCTCTATAGCCTTTTTTTAAGTAAGGCCTAAATTTTCTCCTGGATGAGGGGACCATGACTGGACAGTAAGAGGACTGGCCCGGAGGGTTTTCTGAAGGCCACTCTATGAATTCTAGCATATGGCTATGCTCGATGAGCTCCCTATACCTGCCCAGGTGAAGGGAGAAGTGACCCCCTACAACCACCTCCTGATGTTTTACTGAAAGGGGGGTCCAGCAAGGAACCAGGGGGTGGGAGCAGCTGCTGTTGAGATTACTGCTGCACCTCAGGTGCTACAGATGACACAGAGGGATGGGGGGAAGCTGCCCCCATCTTGCCCTTGCCCTGAGCTTTGGGAGGGGGTCTGCAGGAAGAGCAACAAAAGGAAGCCCTCTGTCCTGACTTCATCTAGGTATGATACATTGAGTGGACAGATGTGAGAGCCCGTCCCGAGGTCTGCACAATGGAGATGAGATCCTGAACGTTTCCCCTCAAAAGTTTTAAACCCCTGAAAGGGGCATCCATTATGCTAGACTGGATGTCCTGGACGAAGCCCGAGACCCGTAGCCAGGAGTGGCACTTCATACAGATGCCTATGGTGCTGCTTGGCCAGAGGCATCCACTACATCATAGGCAGCCCTGAGGACATGGGAACCAACATCTGAGCTTGTTTTGAGGGCTTGAAGGGTCTGCTGCTTGGAAGGGTCATCTGGCATGGCTAGGACCACCTCCTAGCCTGGTCCCATAAGAGATTCTGAAACTGCACCATATGGGTCAAGTAACTGATGGCTTGAATGACCATAGTGACAGAGGCAAAAGCACGCTTACCCAACTGACCCAGCTGGCGAGACTCCCTGTCTGGAGGGAGGGAGATAAGGTGTTTCAGCCTCTTGCTGCGGTTGTGCACAGCATTGATGACAACCGAATCGGCCTTGGATTGTTCCCCAAAATATGACTTGCCATCCGGGGCGTGATAACATTTGCCAGCCTTTTTGGATACTGCCGGTAATGTGGGGGCAGTTCCAGGCAGCCCAGGTAACATCCTCATAGGAGTCCATGAGTGGGGGGACCACCAAGTGAAGAGTGTCAGGCTAACATAGGTACAGTGCTAACCAATGCCTCTCAGGGTCCTGCTCCTCTGTCTCCCATCCAATAGTGGACTGAATGGGCCTCATGATGACCATAAAGGTGGGGTCATCCGGCAGGATTTGGGGACATTGCTTGGAGCCTCTTTCCCTTCTGAGGAGCCTGGGGTGAGATAGGAAGATTTACTGCTGACACTGTCACCTACATAATCCATGTCATCATTCTGCTATCCTCGGGCCGACGATTGTCTGAGTGGACAGCTCAGGCCTTCCCAAGGGGGGGGTGCGAGAAGCACTAGGGCCAGGTCAAATAGGAGCCGGTAGAAGGGGTCCAGAGGAGGTCCTTGAGGGTGGGTGGGCTGGGGCAGGTCTGCTCAGGGTGGGAGCCTGTGTCTGCATGAAGGACCACGAGGCTGAGATCAGACCATGGTAATCAACAGGGGCTGGCACCAGTCCCCCAGACATTGGATAGTTGTAGACTGGCAGAGGCTCAAGGGGTGTCCGGTATGGATAACCTGGTGCAGATCCCGCTAGTGTGGAATAGGGGTAGGCAGATGTTGGCGTAAGGTACCCAGGCAGAGGTCCTACAGGCGCATGTTGTGGTGGGACTGGTGCCAGTCCTGCAGGAGCAGGTTGTGGCAGGATGGACGCAGGCCCAATAGGCATCGGCTTGGGGACAGTGTAGATCCAGAAGGTGCTGGCTGCAGAAAGCCTAGTGCAGGCCCCACAGGAAGGACAGGCAGGGCTGGTGTGGGTCCCATGGGCTGTAGTGGAGAAAGGATAGGCACAGGCCAAATGGGCGTTGTCCAGGGGAGTGCCAGAGGAGTATCCACAGATGCTGGTAGTGGGGAGACAGGCAACAGAGTGGAGTGCGACCCCCCCCAGGTGAAGGCTGAGGAGAAACTGGGTCTGAGGAAGCACCGGTGTCCTGCAGTGTCTGCCCCTGAGAAGAAGGAGCAGAGCTGGCTGCAGTCCCAGAGGATAAGACTGACACTGGGGCACGGGTGTTGGGAGGTGGCCACTAGAAGACTGGCATCTGCTGCACCCATGCTGGCTGAAGGGACTCTGTCCAAGCTGCCTGTGTGCCCACCAAGAATAAGGGCTGAAACAGCAGGGGCTGGGGAACAGGATACAAAGTACCCTGACCTGAAGAGCCACCGCCACTGAGGGAGACCGGGCGGGTGGCTGGGCCACCAGTAGCCCTGTAAGAGTTATGGCATGAGGGGTTGAGGAGGTAAACCCACCCCAAGGGAAGAAGGCTCTGGTGCAGTCAAAGACTTCTTGTGAGGAGACTGCGAGTGGGAGGCAGACCAGTGTTGGTCCCAATCCTTGTCCCAGTGCATGTGTGTCCTTGCCTTATCCTTGGACTTTGAGAATGAAGAACCCGGGCTGGGCTGGGGAAATGGAGGAGCTCCTGGTCTGCAGCTCCCATTCTATCGAGGTGACCTTTTGCTTAAGGAGATGGTTCTCCAGGATCTTCTCGTGATGTCTCCTGATGGCCAGGTTGAACATCTGGCAGGCCTCACAGGCTTGGACATTGTGGTCTGGGCCTAGGCACAAGATGCAGGCAAGATGGCCGTCCTTGTCCGGGATCTGTTTGCCGCAGGTACACTTCATGGAGCAGTCAGAAGAAGAAGAAGAATGCTGAGAAGACATAAACTGTTCAGTGAGAACACCAAAACTTTGATGTTAAATCCAAAAGAAATCGATAATTAACAAAGCACAGTAAATGCAGGAAAATGGCAGTCAACTAGCTGCAACGGTTCCAGCGGTCTGACGTGTGTTGGGCAACGGCAAGAAAAAAAGTGAGGAGGGTATGGGCTGTCCACCTTTATAGGATTGGCTGACGTCAGGGGCTTATGTCGCAGGTGGGTGGCCCCCTCTGGTAGACTGCTAGCTAGAAAGTTCCCATGTGGTTCTAGTGCCCGACAGATATAGGCCTACTGGTGATGGCTTATTTCAAGAGATACCCTCTAAGTAAGATCTTCCCTTCCAGCTATGCTACAATGTCACTTACAAAGACATTAAAGAAAACTGATCCCAGCACTGATCACTGTGGCAATATGCTGGTTACCCTCCTTTCCTCAGAGTGAACTCTGTTTACTGCCACCCTTAGCTGGCTGTCCCCTAACAATTTTTTTACCCAGTTAACCACCACTGGACCCACCCCTATGCTATTCAGCTTACTTTCAAGTTTCCTGTGTGGAACGGCATTGAAATCCTTACTGAAATCTAGGTAGACTATATCCACTGCTCCACCCTGATCTAGTTCCTTGTTCACCCAGTCAAAGAAATCTCAGATTTGTTTGACATGACCCCCCCCCATGAATCCATGTTGCCACAGGTCATGTAGCCCACTAGAATCAAGATATTAACAACTATTTTGTTTGCAAAGTCCATGTGCCTTCCACTGTAGTGTTCTTTTAGAAGAAATAAAGATAATGACAAACAGTCCTGGTCGTAGGTATGTTCATACGTCTTCTAGTAAAAAATCTAGTGTATAAACAGATTAATGAACAGTGAATTTGTGAAAAATGTAATGATTCTGTCATTACTTAGTTAAGAAATGTCTCTGTGATTAATTGGTACTTCATTAGGTCTTCTGATGCCCTCTGTCCATTCAATGTGGGATTTGGTGCGTTTCCCACTTTTCCCATTTTTCTTGGTATTTACCCTATTTAACCTTAGGCTTCTTTGATCTTTTCCATGTCCACCACTTGCTGGACTCTACCCTGCCACTCCAGAGTTGTTGGCACTACCAGGGAAATCCTGTGACATGTAAGAGATTTTACTGCCATCAGACAAAAACAATATAGCAATCCCCTTTGCTGTTGACTCTTTGGGTATGGTGGGGAAAGTCCTAATATTAGTGTTTCAAAAATTTTGAAGCCCCATGTGCATTCCAGTTCTATACATATTATGTGCCAATAACTCTGGATTTTTGGGCAACTCCAAAATATATGATAATGTGCCCCCCACCTTGGCAGCCTTCCAACATGTGTCTGTGCTGCCCTGGCCAAAGTGTGCAGTTATTGTAGGTGTGAAGGAGAAATGTATCAAAATCTTCCATCGGTATTCCCTCCATGAAGGGAGGAGGTGACCTTCCAACTTTGTTCCAAAATCTGTTTCCAACCAGTGTCTGGAACAGGCTGTCCCAGCTTTCTTTCCCACCTTGTTTTTCTTTCTGTCCAGGGTATATCCCTGCAATTGCCTTAGCAGATTATACATAACAGAAATGGATATGTGCCTATCTTTCAGACAGATCTCCCTAAACAGGCAGTCTTCCAATTTTGACAACTCTCGTTACTAAAGTTTTATTCTCTCCTGTTAAGACATAGTGCCTCACCTGTAAGAATCTATAGTGGTCACTATTTGGTAGGTTAAATCTTATTTTAAGATTGAGAAATGACAAACATACCACTCCCCCACCCCAGAAATAAGCTGCAAAAAAGTAGAGAGGCCTGCCTGGTTCCATTTCTGGAAACCTTGGTCTGAGTGCCTTTGAGGGAAGTTGGGATTACCTATGATCATGGTGAGTGGGGTAATTCCTTCTCATGTCTGTGTTTGTTGATACAGCTTTTGCATTATTCCGAGTGAGGTCCTAGTCCAAGGGTTCTCAGTTTGTTTGATGAGTGAGTCAGCCTAGGTCATAAAAGGTAGTGTGCAAACTGGTCCAGATAATGTTTTCTGTCCTCCAGTGTATACTGCTCAATTTCTATGGTTTGTTTCACCACGGCTATTATCCAAGCTGACTTGGCAGTACCCTTCAAAATTTGGAAGTCCCATGCCTTCCTTATTCTATAGGGAGACAGAACATGCTTAATCTGACTCTCGCCCTATGGCCTTGCAAAAAGAACTTTAAAACAAGTTTTATGGAGCTGATTCCAAAATGACTTGTGCATCATTATGGGCAAGGCCTGGAAATAGACAAGTAGTCTTGGGAGCACATTAATTTCTATTGTAGCCCTTCGGCCTCCCAAGGACAGTGGCAGCAATGTCCAGGTACTGAGGTCCTCAGCTGTCTCATTAAGGAGGCACAGGTGATTCAGTTGCTATAATTTAGGCAACTATACAGTTATTTTAAACTCCAGTTATCAGATCTGGTTTGAGAGGCTCATTTGAAAGGAAAGGTATCATTCAGGTGTAGGAAGATTATTCCCCCGATGACTAATCTGGGACCAGCCTGGTCTGAGACCAGTTTCACAGCTGCCTGGTCTTAGATCAGTTTCCACACCTAACTGGTCTGGGTTATGTTACTGTTACATATGCATCTAACCACAGGCTTGCTATGCAGCAACCAGTATAGTGTAGTGGTTAGTGCACTTGCCTTTGATCCTGAACGTCTGGGTTTGAATCTCACTTTCCCCTAAAATTCTTTTGACCCCAAATTTCACTGGTGTGGTGATCCATGGAGGCATGGAGTTGATAATAGTAAATGTACACTAAAGGGAGTTGGTTCTGGAAAAAACTAAGTGCAACAAAAAAAGCTCTGATAACTGGCCGCAGACCAGCCTGGTCCCACACCAGCCTGGTCTCAGACCAATCATCAGGGGAACAAACTTCCTGCAGCTATAATTCAACTGTGCTGGGCTGCATCCAGAGACTAGCAGCACCTCCGATTTACTATAATTTAACTTATACCCTAAAATGGTACCAAATGTTTCCAGTTCCTGGCATACGGCTGGGGTGGAAGACTCAGGTTCCAGCAGAAGAAAGATTACATCATTAGCATAAAGGGCTAAGCTGCCCACCCACACACTTTATGCCTTTAATGTCTAGGTTCTGTCTCACTGCTGCCACCAGAGGCTCAATGTAGAGAGCAAATAGTGGGGGGAGAGAAAGGGCACCCCTGCCTGGTTCCCCTCCGTAAAGGGAAGCAAGATGAGATGACCCCATTTACCCATACTGCAGCCTCTGGATTAGTATATACATTGTCAGTGCATCCTCTTAATAATGGCCTGAAGCACATAGCTGAGAACATGTGCTGTAAGAAGGTCCAGCCCACGCAGTCAAGGATTTCCCTGCATCCATTGAGACTGCAGTTTGAAATTGTGGGTTGCCCTTCTATGAGGAAAGGATACTAAGGAGGCACCGGATATAGTCATGAAGCGTCGCCCTTTAATGAATCCTGCTTGATGTGGGTGGACTAGGTTGCCCACCACATATTGCAGTTGTCGAGCTGGTATAGATGTGAATAATTTCAGATCAACCGGCAGTAGAAAAATGGGGCAGTAAGACTCACATTTGGTAGGTTCCTTGTCTGGTTTAAACAAAATGGAAATCTGAGCTCTCTGCCAACCCTTAGGTACTGCCTCTCTACCCATGACCCCCTCCCCCCAAACAAGTTCAGCAGTTCCAAGGTGATGTCCTCCCTCATGGACTTGTAAAATCTGGTGGTAAAGCCATCCATGCCTTGAGATGTCCCATTCTTCAGGTCCCTAATCACCTCCTTCAGCTTCTCCCCTGAAGACTGGCTCCTCCAACCTCTTCATGTCATGTTGGGATCATTTGGATAGTCGGATCTTATGACAACGAGCTTCTATTAGCTCCCCATGATTTATCTGTCTCTCCTGAGCATATAATGGCTAATAATAGGATGCAAAGGTGGTTGCTATCTTTGCAGGGTGTGAAATTAATTTCCCCTTACCCCCCTCTTCTCTGGATCCTGAGCACTGCTCTGTTAAGTTGCAGCATCTGAATTTGCCATGCCAGCAGCCACACAGCTTGGTTCCGAGCCTCATAAAATCTCTGCCTGATGAATCCCAACTGCTCCTCAATCTTTTGTTCTATGTACACCTGCAATTTCCATTTGCATTCCTGTATTTTGGGGAGTAAGGTATTATTCTAGGGTGATTTTGTGTGTTGCCTCAATATCAAATAGTTCCTGTACTAGGGACAGTCTCTTAGCCATGTCTTCTTTTTGTTTCTGAGAGGCATATTGTATGATGTCTCATCTTAAGGATGCTTTAAGCCCATCCCATCTACCCCTCATGGATGCCTCCTCTTCCCAATTATGGAGCAGGTATTCACCAATTAGTTATTTCCGCAGCATGGTCTCAAATTTGGGGTTATTTAACAGGGAATTATTGAACTGCCAGGCAGAGTTTTTGCAAGAGGGGTCAACTGTGAGCCCCCACCAAAACTGGTGCATGGTTGGACTGTGTTACATTGGCTATAGAGGCTTCTTGAACAGTAGATAACCATTCATTATATAGGAATAGCATGTCAATTCTAGAGTATGAGTTTTGGGATGCAGAGAAAAAAGCAAAATCAAGTTCCCAAGGGTGCATTATCCACCAGGTGTCTTCCAAGGTAATTTCTTGTAGGAGTTTCAAAGCACCATGCTACATTTGTCTGTACCCTGTGTTCACTCACATGATCCTTTCTGTCTAGCTGGGTATTTATGACCATGTTAAAGTTGCCCCCTAGTATATACAACTTCCCAGCACCTGTGGGGAGCTGCAGCAGGACTTTCTGATAAAACGCCACCCTCTCCTGAACTGACCAGGGGGCCTAGATGTTTAACAAGGCAAATGGTGTGGCCCTATAGTAACCTTCAGTCTAGATGTATTGAAACATTTCATCTTCCTCCACCTTGTCTACCTGCAGTAGTAGACCACTACATATAAGTACTACCACCCCACGCCACTGTGGGTGTTGTTAGAAAGAGGAGGAGTTTCATTCTCCCACCCATGCCCTTTTCAATCTTTTTGTGTTCTTCCTGCATTACGGCTGTGCAAAATGTATCTTCTGCCAGTAGAATGCTAGCAAAATGTTGATTTTGCATCCATGAAATTTTGAGAAATGTCCATAAAATTTTGCCAAAATTGCAATTTCAGTTATGTCCATCTAATTTACAATCTATTTATCCAAATTGCACTATATTTGGTAAGGTGACTTTGCCAATGCCCATATAGATGAGTACCATGTTTAAGATCTCTATCTTTAAAGGTGACTGAAGTAGAAGCCTCCTAACATTCCAAAATTTTAAATTTATAGTTAACAACTATATAAACTAAAAAATGTTTGCCCACATTGCATTATATTTGGAATGGTGACTTTACCAATGCTGATACATACTGTACGTGTACAAAGTTTCAGATCTCTAACTGTAAAGGTGGCTGAGTTATAAGCCTCCCAACTTTCGGAAATATTAAAATTTTACATTTTGAAATTGTGTAAATTGCTGGATTTTAAGCCCCTATTAGCTTAAAGCTGGACAATGGAATAACACCAATGTTGTTAGGTTCCTTGACCTTAAATATTAGCCTTTAAGGCAACCCCCATGGATCAGCATCAAAGTGTCATGCTGCCATGCTGACAATCCGGGTTTGGAAGTGACAGGAGGCAGTCCATGGCTAAAACTTCCAATTTACATAATTATTACTTCTCCATTTAGCAGTTTCTATGATTCTTCCAAGAAAGTATGCATCTAAGTTTTCAATTATATAGTTCCAAACGTAGCTAATGTGTAAGCATAAAAATATTTTCTGAAATTTTCCCATGAACATTAAATTGCCAGACTTTGAGCCCCTATAGCTTCTCAACCCTTCATCCAATATGTTATGGAAGTTAGTAAGCTTTTCAGGCCCATATCTGATAAGATACATGCCAAAGTTCAGACCTCTAGCTGCTACAGGAACCGAGTTATGCCCAATTAAAGAATTTCAGAAAATTCCAAAACATTTCATGAAATTTTGCAAAATGTCACAGATTTTCAAAACTTCCACAAATTCAGAATTTAGAACATAAGAACATAAGAATCTGCCAGCAGAAGGATACTATGTGGTCCATCTAATCTGTCTGTGTCTTCTACCCCCACTATCAATTTGTCTTGCTAGGGTGACTATAATGTCTATCTTATGTAAATCACAAAACAATGGCACCGCAGTATTTGAAAATCAAGTTTAATGTGAGCAGTAAATAGCAAGGCCACCCATACAATACAGGCTCCCAAACCTCAATTAGTTTTGCACTACATGTGCATCATCAGGAGGATTCAAGGGTCCACTACCCTCTCTGTGAAAAAGTACTTCCTAATATTTGTTTTGAATTTATCTCCCACCAGGAGCATCGCGTCCTCTAGTACATGCTGCCCTGTTTTCCTAGAAGAGGTTCCTGGTTTGTATTGTGTTGATCCCTTTAACAAATTTAAATGTCTCAATCATGTCTCCTCTGTTCCTCCTCTGTTTGAGGGAGAATAAATTTAGCTGGCTGAGCCTAGCTTCATACGTTTCATGGTGCAAACCCTGCACCATTTTGGTGGCATGTCTCTGCATCGTTTCCAGATGGTCTATGTCCTTTTCTAGGTGAGGTCTCCAGAACTGCACACAATACTCCAAGTGAGGTCTCACCAGGGACCTGTACAGCAGGAGGATTACATCAAGCTTCCTACTGGTAATACCCCTACCAATACATCCAAGGATGCTGCTTGCCTTTAGTGCCGTTTTTTTGCATTGCTTCCCTACCATTAAATCATCTGAGATCATAACACCAAGATCCCATTCCAGCTTTATTTCTTCTAGTAGCTTCCCCTCCAGGTCATACTTCATGCATGGGTTAGCAATTTGCTAACTTCACCACTCTCTGTCCTACATGAGACAGGATTGTTGCAGCACAGCTATAGAGGTCTTCTTCTTCTGCAGTTCCTGCAACATTCTGTTACATTTAACTGGGTCAGCCAACCCCTTCACATTACATGTGACAAGCTTTAATTCAGCTGGTCCTGCCATAACTGAGTAAAAGTGTTACTAGTAGTGTCTGTCCTGTTACAGAGGGACCCTACAATACCTTTCAAATAGTGCATTGTGACAGAAAAAAGAGCATCATTTAAATCAGTAACCAACATGCAATATTGAACAAACTCAACTTCAGGGTGCTGAGGCTTAGGCTGCGAAGATGCTGTGTGTGCATGTGACCTCAAAGCCTTAGGTAACCCTAAGTACCCACAAAGTATCTCACCCATACCCCCAACCATTAGCAAGTTTTGTGTTACATCTTTAATCGCTGTACACATTTGTACCAGTTCCCGCCTCTCATACTTCATCTATTTAGTAATTGTTTAATTCCAGATGCAGGCTTATTAAAGCACTGAGAGAGAAAGCCCCTTCCCCACAATGTTCCCCCTGCAGAGTTCCTCATGTGAGTGCACTGCCTGGCACTTTATACACCAAAAGGTCCCTCTTAAGTGTGGGAGTGGTATGGGCCAGAGGTATGGTGCTAACGGCAAAAAATGTATATCATAGTTCCATCCCTCTGACCTTCTGTCTCTCACGAGACTGGTAGACACCACAAGATTCTCCTTACATCCGCTCTCCGCTAAGGCCAGAAGTGAAGCTCTACACGGGATTTTCCTTTATTTTTTTCTTCCCCAATACAGGGCTATTACTAAGTTAAGCAGTACTTGGTGGTGGCACGTCAAAGTAATTAGGTTAGTTAGCCACAAGGAGGGTGGTTCCGGACATGAGCCTTGGATCCACGTTTCCCCATGGTGCACCATCTTCCATATGCCTGTTGCATGTGTGCCACTCACCCCTTCATCTAAGGCTTGCTAGCTTAGCTCTTAGGGCAAATACCTGCCCTCTTCCCAGACTCACAAACACCACTGGCTCTTTAAAGTAATTCTGCTCCGGGTAAATTCTCACATCCTTGCCCGTGCTGTCCCCCCACCCAACTCAGTGGGAATGTTTTCTGCTATACAGACTCAGGCCACCAAATCTTGATTCCTCAAGCACTCACCTCCCACTCTAATAGACCACCCTGGAACCTGCATTTGCACCCCCCCCCCATTTTTATATAATCAGTATTGTAGGCTTTCATCATGTGCAGCAACAAAGTTTGTTTCATGCTATTTCAGTGTCTGATTCATGTCCCTCCCACATCAGTAGTTTGAGACAGTGAAAAGTCCCCAAAACAAATCATAAGTCCAGAACAAACCCTTTTTCAGTTGGGTAGTCTCTTTCTGGATTTTAGTTGGTAAATAAAAGTACCTTAATATGCAGAACCCACTGGTCACCTTGTGGATGAGATATAGTTCAACAGTAACTTTACATTGCTCATTACCTGACCTGTATGCTGTTGAAAAAGGAATGGTTTCTTATCATGTGGATGGTGTCATTGATCATGGGTCATGCCAGCGAGATAGGAAGATGCAACTTCAGGCATCATTTTGGGTGCCTCTACCTACCCTTTGCAGAGGGGCTGCTGTCAGTTCTTGCTGTTTAAGTTGTGACATGGTCTTTGTCAGTTCTGGATGATCCAGTGTGGGTAGTGGTACCCCCCCCCCAATTTCATGAGCAGACCCTGGACTTCATCTAAATTTTTGAAGAACTCAGTTCCCAACTCCATGAAGATGTGCAGCTGTGCTGGTGCTAACAGGTGAGCTTTAATGTTTTTTTCCTACAGACTTTCCAGTACCTGCAGGCAGGACCTTGCATCTTTTGTCCATTACTCTGGCAGCAAAATCATGGTAAAAATACAGCCTTGTATCTCCAAAAGCCACTTATTTTATGTCCCATGCCTCATGGAGGAGAAGCATTTTGGTGCCGTAAGTTATGCATCTGAGGAACACCAATCAGGGTTTGTTGTGCTTGTTCTTTGGTTTGGGTGCAAGTGCCCGATGAGTGTGCTCTATCCCCAGATCCATGTCCGTGGGGAGGTCTACCAGTTCCTTGAGACAGAAGTGAGGAAATCTTTCATATCCCCTGTTCAGTGTCCTCCAATAGACCTTATATTCTCATATTGTTACTCCGAGACTGAGATTCTGAATCCTGAAGCTTCTCCACAACTGCTTGGTCTTGGCGGTAGAAGTAGATGAGGGCTGTGTTGTGCGTGTTGACTTGGGAGGCTGTGGTACTGAGGCCCTGCTCTATCTTGGAAGTTTTTTCCTGCAGTTCCTGGATGTCCTGTCATGAGGAGGTAATTTCCTCCTCCAGTTTTATTGGTTTAGAACTGATGTTGCACAGCTCCATTACAAGAGTCTTTGATGTAATCATGTAGGATTCCTCCTCCATGTCCATGTCTGAGGCTTTCATGTGTGAGCTGCCAGTTACTGATGGGGCCATGCTGTTAGAACATGAGAGCAAAGTCTGTTTTCCCAGCTGGTTATCTTGCAAGAATTCTGCCTACTTCTATCTTTCTGGATTTACTGTGCGAAGTTGGGTTAGAGCATATTTTTCCCTTTTTGCTGCTGTTAGAAGGTGGATTATCATGGGTTTAGGAGAGTAGATGCATGGAGCTCTTTCTGCCTGCTGCTGCACTGGTGATGATGACACTGGAAGTCCAGACTAACCCATTCTTTGAAAGAGACCAAGCTGGATCAGTATCTTAAAAGTTTAACCAATTGTACGAGTCACTTTTTAGCTTCAGGGTGGTACAGTATAAAGCATCATGCCTATATGCTGTTTTTTATTGACAAGTCTGTCAAGTCATATTATAGTCTGCTTTTTCATGGCCTCTCTTGGTAAGGTTCCTCAGTCATTACACAGAGATGGTGGACCCATAGCCCACACGTGTAATCCAGCACTGACAGCAGCTCCTCTTGTTGTGCAGAGATCAATTGTAATAAATGTGGGCAGCAGCATAAAACCTCCACAAACACAAACAAATACCTTGGACCTTATAGTAGCCAGAGATTGCCTAGGCAGTCACTGACATCAAATATTTTAAAGCCAAGTGCTTCAAGGGCAAGTGGTTTATTAGCTCATGACACTCCCAGAATGAAATTATTTTAGACTTCATCCATCATTTGTTTGTCTGGATTTAGAAACACGATAATCATTTTATTGTCCTATTTTATAACACTCAAGCTTTTCACTTTTCTTGATATGTTTCATGTAATACATTTGAGTAGTCATGCATTGCTTTATTTTCACTTGTATTAAGGATAGTGCTTATTTCTGGTCATGTGACCAGGATTTGGCCAATAACAGGCCAGAATTTGGCCACTTTTTCACCCTCTGGGTAATAGTTTTTGATTATAAGCATCAACTCCAGTCCATATTTGTATAACATGTTCTGCTACCAGGCAGGGTCATTTGATAACCCAGCACTAATGTGCAAATCAAGACACTCTACAGAGCTTGGAGGATAATGTATGGGCAGCCATACAAGATAAGCCTGTGTCTGCATTGAGAGGTTTCTATGCCAATTTGCTCTTGAGGTTCACTGGTTGCCATAGAAAGCTCGAGATGAAGACACAGACTTGACTATGTATGGATGCCTATAAATTATATTTTATACTGTATGGACATCCATGCCTATTTCAGACAGTCTGCTTCTTTTCAGTGAACTGGGTATTTGGGGGAGGACTTGAGGGTTGATGGCATGGTCCAATTACTGATTCAATGGTGCTGCAGCTTTTTCTGTAAGTTCAAGTTTAAGAAAAGAACAGCTTTCAGCTTGACTGGCTAGAGGAAAGCAGCTGTGTGGCAACATTATAAGTTGTGCTACAGTCATGACATCACTACTGCAGCACAACAATGTAATTATGTCACTTTTGCAGTACAACAAGCATATTCCAGGTATGGAATTCCATACATAACAGAGTTATATGATACACTTTATACTTTTTTGTAAATTTTGACTTTAGTTCCCTTTAAACAGTGTGTTTACAATTGGAAATGTTGGTTAAAGTTGCTTCTTTAAAAAAATATTTTGCAAAATTGCACAAAATTACACAAGAACGGGCACAATTTCAGGGTATAACTGTTAACCCTTAGGCTGCCAGTAGGTTTTGAATGTGAACCACACAGGGTAAGATTAACCCAACTCATTATGAGGAATGGGTGCTTTACACTGTGACATGGATATCACAAAGTGAGAACACAGTTCTGCCAAAGCAGGGGGTAGGGGTGGGGGGAGGCAGTGACACTTCCCAAAAATAATTTTGTACCTTGTGTACAGAGTTAAAAAGTAAATCAATTTGACTAAGTCACTTTTGGTATCATGTGGCTTGCTTCAAATTAATAAGTAGCATATAGCTCACTTAGTGAATGAGCTATATGTTAACTTATTAATTTGAAGCAAGCTTATGATATCAGTAAAAAAGTGATTTAGTCACATTATCTAGAACAAATATTTCAACTATCTACAAAATGCATAACTTTTTCTGGAAGTGCAGTGACCCCCCACATGCACTTCAGCAGGATGTGTTTTCACTCTAGATTTAGAATGTATTGAAACTTAGAGCATACACAAAAGTCCACAAGATAACAAGAAGGATGGCCTCAATGGCCCAGCAGTCATACTCCCGCTCATTTCACCTATGTGGCCGTATTCCTAGATTCTTGGATTTTGGCTGTGTTCACAAGCCATGGTACCCTGCTAAGCAACAGCCCCTCAGGAAACAGAAGCAAGAATGGTGTGGCTTTAAAACACCTCGTGAGAATAAAGTTATGCTGCTGAAGAAAGAACTTACTGCAGCTTGCTCACCTACAGATCAGTCTGCTAGGCCGGGGCCAAGGCCAACTTCATATAGATCTCAACATCAAGAAAGAAGAGGGTTCTCATTAAAGAAAAATCCAATTTCAAACTGTTGAACTTCTGTTACATAGTAGTATCATACTGAGGGGAAAATGGCCCCTTTAAACAGGTTAAAGAGCTACTATAGTAGAACAAAATCTAGCAGACAGGAAATATATATTTTTTATCTTTCAGAGGAAGCCAGTTGTTAGTTTTTATGGCTGAAACACTTCCATTTTTCCTTTTACTCATCAGACCGTTTTCTACACAACAGTGGGATGTGAAGAGCAGGGAAGGATCAAAACTGACAATGGCCAACTACCCAAATACTGGTAGATTCTGTTTAGGGTCAGTAAAGTTTTCCTTTAAATAGCTCTGCTGACCTGTATTAGAAAATGTCACATTTCAATGAGCACATTAGTTGGGCTAATGGAGAAGTCTGTGGGGCTAGTAGATTTTCACAGTCACTGGCCCTGGCAGCTATTGTCTGCAAAACATAATTTCAGCCCCTGGCAGGGGCCCAATTTTCAGAGGACCAGGACTGGCCCTGGGGCTAAGTCCCTTGCACTACTCACCAGTGCAGGAATTAAAGTCCCACCGCATTGAACTGTAGGGGGGAAATTGTTTAACCAGCAAAGGCACACAAAGCCGAAGCTTCTTTCCCGGTGTGACCGGGAAACAAAAGGAAGTTAAATGACTTGCTCAGAGTCACACAGTATGCAAGTGGGGGCTGATGGGATTCACACCCAAGTCTCCAGGTTTGCAGCTCAGTGCCCTTAACCACTATGCTATACTGTAGAGATTTGCCCTTTCTATAAAAATGCCATGCCTGGCTATGCCAGTAGCAGCATATGCACAGAAAAACAGCCACAAGCTGCCATAAGGGGGTCAAGGGTCATGAGACGATACCGAGAAGAAAACTGCGCTCATATGTCAGGAGTTATGGGTGTGTTCAGCAGGATCCCTGTTGTGAACCTTTTCCTGGTGCATGAGTATGATTTTCCCTCCTTGAAAATCAGGACCCAGCAGTTTTGCTGAACTGTGACGTATCTAGTTCTGTTCCTCCTATTAACTTTTTTGCATCGTGTCCTCAAAAACAGTAACATTACTGGTGATCAATGTGGCAGAAGGGGAATGGCTCTTTTTTATCAGTCATGATGTCACTGTCAGTGAGATCACAATGATGATGAGGTGTGAGCTGGAACAGAACTCGGCATGTCACTTTCCTGGTAGTGTGCTTTTCTACATATCAAGACTAATACTGTCAGGTGGAAAATGTTCCAATTAGCCAAAGGGGAAACAAAAAGGGACTTCAGTTATAAATTTATATTAATTTCAGGCACTGTACTAACTGTTTCAGGTTGTTTTCTGTTTTCATTTTGACTGTTTTTTAGGGCAGCAGTTTATCTTTGGCCTAACAGGGACACTGCTGTGCCTAGCTTAAGTTTTTGTTTTTTAAGTATAATACGGACCACCACAGCCTAAAGATAAGGTCCTAATGAGTTTGGAGAAGAAAGGGAAAAACTGTTCTGCTCTGACTGAAGAACAAGAACAGTAAGAAAAGTGCAACCCTACAATTTCTGAAGCTGTACTCAGACAACACATTGACCCCCTTGAGCAGAAGCACATTCGGATTCACTCCAGTGTGCTACCTTTCTTGCTAACTCTGTAACCTGTGGCCGGACAGCAGCATCTGTTATCTGTTGCCAAGTCGGTTTCGTGGAGCGCTGTGTAGTGCACTTCAGTCAGGTGTGCTGTTGTTTTTCTTCTGGATACAAGCTGCAGGCCAGTGTAATTTCAGAAAATGTGGCTTTTTAAATCGGTAGACTCAGCACTGTATATAGGAGACCAGCATTGATATTCAGACTTGGAGATCCCAGGATTAGAGTAAGCTAAGTGCAACACTAAATTGAGATAACTGTTTCCGCAAAGAAGGAGGTGAGTACGGACCATATAGCATTTGATTACTGCCTGTCAACTGGCTGCATAGCTACACTGGCGTGGGTTATGGAGGCAGCTGCACACTTGCCCTCTGACCAGCCAAAAAATTGCAGTGCAGCAAAACCAAGGAAGAGGATGGGGGACATAAGGGGGGATGGCATATAAAAATAAAGGAGACATAAGACTATAAGCAACATACTCCTATCCTTTGATGAAACATATATTGAAGTTCATTTTATAAATGCATTGGGGCCATTTACATGTTTGTTATTTCTGGTATTCAGTTAATTCAGTTTCCTAGTAGAAGTATATAATACTGAGGTACTGCACAGCAGATGAAGCACCTGTGCTACAAGACTGCTTTGAGATTCCTCTAAGTTTCTACAACAAAGATCTGGTTAAGTTACAATGTGTTCTTTTTTGTGCATTTCAAATGAAATCAAACAAGAAATTATCAGTATATTTAAAAAAAAAACATGACATGCTGGAGATGACATACAGCAGAGCCAGACATGAAGCAACATAATAACTTGCAGTAAATGACGTGTCACGAAATACTGCCTGACAAAAGGGCTCAACTGCCATTGTAACATAGCTTTAATGAGAGAGGTGGAATGGGCAGCAGCGATTGGCGCAACGGCATCACGGGACCCAAATCGGAGCGGGTATTAACCCAGGATACATGCCATGCACGATGAGGTAGTACTCAAAGCAGCCAGACCCCCAGCTTAGCAGCACTGGGCACAGGTGGGCAGCGAGTGTTAGAGAGGGAAGCATGGCAGGCGAAGAGAGAGGCGATCTGGAGGCAGATGGAAGCGGCGGGGAGGGAAAGCAGGTGCGCACAGGAGGGATAGGCAAAAAATGAGCGCTAATACAGCTACATACAGCTACAAAACACACTTGAAAAGCAGAGCCAAAATCTGGTGCATGTACAATAGTGGCTTGCTCTTGCACGTTCATGTGATCTCTTCTCCAGGCCACTATTGTGCATGCACGGGATTTTGGCTCCTCTTTTTAAGTGTGTTTTGTAGCTGCATTAGTGCTCATTTTTTGTTAAAAGAGGCATAGTTCAATTTAGGATATAGAAATATGCTGCTTAAGCAGCTTCATTCGTAGGGCATGTTAAAAAATGTACATCGTGACTGCACTCTGTTACAGACACGTGTCCTCGGCATGGATGTGATTCCGGTGATCGGCTGAATTACGTTCAGACCGCTCCAACAGAAAATTCAGCAAAATAATGAAAAACAGGTAAAAAATATAACTTTTTGCACATCCAGGGCCATTGTACGCTAACAGTTTGTTTAGTATGTGCCTAGAGGAACACTGCTCAGAAATGGTCAAAAAACAGAGGGACAAAGCTGACAGTGTCTCTTTAAACTGTTAAAAGGAGTTAGGCAAGGGTATCCCCTGAGCCCCCTTTATATGTCTTTTCCTTGAACCTCTTAATCAGAAGACTAATACAAAATCATCACATACAGGGCTTAACAGCACACCAACACAGTGACAAAGTGAAAAAGCATATGCAGATGACATATGCCTCTTGGTTAAAAATACTGAAAGTTTCCAAGTGATGATACAGGAACTGCAAGATTATTCAACAGTATCCAATGCCAGACTAAACTTTGATAAATTTACAGGGATGAAATTAGGGAACATACAGACTGTTTCACCCAATCCAGCTAGATTATGCATTTCTAATGAACCAATTAAAATATTAGGACTGCACCTTGGAGGTCAAAATATGGCATTAATAAATTGGAAATCAGCTTTAACTGTATGTTAAAATAAAGTTAAACAGTGGAAAGGGTGGAAATTATCTAAACTAAAAAGGGTACAAATAATTAAGAAATTCCAGATCCCCTGTTTTTTATACACAGGTAGAGTTTTTGCACTTCCTGCTACCTTAGAAACCCGGTTATGTAGTTGTTTCTTTCAAATGTTGTGGGGTAGACTGAAGCCTATTAAAAGAGCCTTTACTTATTTACCAACAGAAAAAGGTGGCATAGGCATGATAGATCCACTGGTATTCTTTCATGCCCTTTTCCTTTCTCAGACAATTACAATAGGTCTAATTCCATTTGAGACATTACAATATCTCCAAACACCACATTACAGAATACAGGACCTCAATTATGCAAGATTGTCATGCAAAACATTGGCCCCTCAGAAACTGATTTCAAAAACTGTCCTCCTAGTAAAAGGTATAAAATACTGGAAAACCTGAACAACAGAAGCATCCCTAAGCATATGTGGGAAAAATTATGGCTGTGCTCCCATGGAAGACTAAATGTAAGGGGTAACAGTAAGCAAAAGGCCTTGGCAGAATGTTCTTGCCCATATTTTGATTGTGCAGCCCCAGAAGAAACCATGGGGCATTTTTTGTTATCTTGTTCCTATGCTCGAAATCTCTGGTACTTCTTGGCACAACAATGGAGTTTGCCTTCGTTGACATATCTTTCCTATGAGATTTTTGTTCTAGGAGTGTATCCCCCTTTTTTAGAAAATATCAAGCAGGCACATTAACTGTGTTTTTCACCTGTCTCAAGTTTTACTTGTGGCATGCTAGATGTCAGTGGGCAATGCAACAGCAACACATGCCTTATGAAACTTTTAGCCTTTCCTTTTTCTTAGAATATAAATATGGATCAGCATGTAAACCTATGTTTTTGCTAACCACTAAACGTTATTGTACATGATTTTGGATACCCTGTGATGAAAACTTTTTTTCCTTTTGTGCTGTCTGATTGTTTGGTTCATGTGTTTTCTAAATAAAATTCCCCTGCTCTTCTTGAAAAGTGCAACGGGACCTTTAACATCCACCTAAACAGCCACCAGAAAAGGCACATAGGAGCTTACTGTAACATCTCATCTGAAGGATGGCACACCCCGGGAGTACAGTATCCCCCTAGTACTGCCTTCAGGTGCCAGCATTTATGGCATGAGCCCAATCCAGTGCGGGCATAGAACCCATGACTTTGTGACCCAGAGGCAGATGTGCTACCAACTGAACTATGCATCCTTTACCCTTGACTACATCATGCAACAGCATGTTTCAGCAGTCGACATCGAGTGAGATCAGATCAGGTCCCAAACCAAACCCATATTTTGCACTGTTACTTTAAGTTTCGTACTTCACTAAACAACACCTCTGAGTAGCAGAGAAGCAGAAGCATCAATATTTGCTGACAGAGCAGCTCTGCTGATTCAGTGCTAGGGCAGAGCTTTGAGCTGAGCCTTTGATTAGAAAGCATCTCTCCATGTGCATTTCCACTTCTTAGCCGGGGACAAAAATCAGAAGAACAAAAACCAGAGTCATACCTTTGCCATTTGTGCCTGAACACCATTAGCTTTCAGAGATGCTACCGCTTTCTGTGCTGCTGCTGGACTGTCGAAATCTACAAAACCATAACCTGAAAAAAATAAAAATATATTTCTTAGTATGAGAGTCTAAAGATGACATGTGAGAACAATACACAGGAGAAGCAGTTCAATTCTTTACGTTAACACCATGTCAGTTTTTTCCTAGACTCTACCTGTTTTTGCATATCAACACTACTTTATGGTTCTTGCATATGTCAAAATCAATTTTGAAACCATAGGATTTTGCTATTTTTTGGCCAATACGAACTGCATTCCCAGTTATGTCAAACCAAAATGCTTTGGGGATTCTAGTGATTTGGCCAATTTTTGCCTACTGAATTAAGTCTGCTACTTCTTAACACTGGTAAGCCTCAAAAGGAACGACTGGGTAACCAATGTTGTCTCAGAGGAAAGCATGCCTCCAAGGCAACCAACAAAGCTCCTCCCTCTCATTCTGCTGATTGGCCAGCACCTGCATGACAGACCCTGCCTTTGAGGCAGGTGTTCATCCATCAGGCAGGCCCTGCTTCCAAGAAAAGTACTCCTTCCACAATGACAGGCTAGGTATACCTACCTCTGAAATAGGTGATACCCATTGACTGAGGCAAGTATTGCCCCTATTGAGGTAGTCCCTGCCTTTAAGGCAGGCATTGCCCTGGAGAAAACTGCTGCCTCCAAAGCAGTAGTTACCCCTGCCAGGTAGGTTCTGCCACTGAGACAAGCATTCCTCTCTAAGACAGGTTTTGCCTCCAAGGCAGGTGTTGCCCCTAGACAGAGACAGCCCTTGCCTCCGACACAAGCACTGCTTTCACTAGGGCAGTCCCTACCTCCAATAAAGGCATGCTTACTCAGACAGGCACTGCCTTCAAGGCAAGCATTCCCCACTCCCTCCAAACACAGAAAGGCTGTCTCAGTGTAAAGGCAATGACTAGGCATCACCAGGAGCTAGCCAATCAGTGGAATGAGAGAGAGGAGATTGGTGGGCTCCTTGGAGGCAGGTCTGCCTGAGGCAACTTGTTTGTCCATTCATTCCTCCTGCCTGGTACACCAGGGTTCTTGCACTTCACATTATGAACTTCTTCAGAGGAGGTAGGTTTATGCAATACAGTCCTTGGGAGCAAAGGTAAATCAGAAATGATGGGACTGGTGAAAACTCACTGTGTTGGGTGCCTCCTTCCTTGAGCTAAACACTCTCTGAGACAGAACCACCAGTTTAGGAATGGGCACACATGCACATCACACTTAATGTCACCATAAACAGATTTTTTAAAAAAGTAGCAGAGCCATTTTTTAATGTTGCTATTTTGGTGATTCGTGTTTCCAAGATATACTCTGTGGCCCATTAAGGTGCAGTACATCACAGATGGAATGCCAATAGTGGCAGAGACAGTGAATCTGGATTGGCACACCCTCTGGGAGGATCGTCAGCTCCCATACACCACTCCATACTTAAGCTAACTCAATTTTGGAAGTATGACTCCAAAAATGGAGCACAGGAATATTTCTGTGACATCTAATTTTGCAGGCACTGAAGTCAAAAATGATTGATTTGTTTTTAAAGAAAGAATATTTTACCAGCAATATGTCATATCAGCTTCCAAAACCTGGTCTGTCTTAGAATGCTGACTTTCACAATCTGAAACCCAGGAAGTATTTTGAATTTCAAATGAAATAAATGTCCCTTCTATGTCTGGAGTTCTTCTTTTAAATCCTCACCTCATCTTCTCTCACACACTGCTATAGTTCATTTGGGAAGGAAGGCCACTGTACATCAGGCATTCACAATTCCTACCTCTCCTCTCTCTCTACTGCATGCACTCACAGTGCATCTTGCATTCTTAATATGAGATGTTAGTCTTGGACTGAAATTTTCAAAAGGAATCACTGGGGCTCAGCTACAGATTTGGGAAATTTCCTCACACACTCCCCCCCCCCCATTCATTTGTAATTGGGAAGGGATCGAGGCCCAAAGTTTGTAATCAGCCAGTTTGACCTTTGCTCTAACAACTGACTTATCTCCTCAAGTGAAACTCATGAAATGTTAGGCAAAGTCCCAGTCACTAGTATGATGTCTAATGTTGATATGTGCAATGAGTGTTGCTTCAGTTATAAGTGTCTTCTCTGCGTTCTTTAGGCAAGGGAACAGTGATGAGAATCTCAGCTTTCTGGCATCTGAATGACTTCTAAGAAGACAGTTTATATGTCCATCAATTAATTTACAATTTTTGACCAAGAAAGGCTCACTGAGCTGTGAAAGTTCATTTCTAGATGCATATAGAATTATATGGACCTGTTTTACTGACTGCCATAATGTTGACCAGAACACTACTACTCTTATGATAAGTGCCTTGCGATCTTTAACCTGCATGTGGACAGACACCAGAGATGAGCACAAGGGACCTCGGTTTAATATCTCACCTAAAGCACAACACCTTAGCAGTGCAGTACCCATACCCCTTGTGCTGGACTGCAGTGTCAGTATTGGGTTTTAGCTCAAGTTTCTGGTGTAGGATTAGAACTCTCAACCTTTTCATCCTTTGGCCCCAGAGGTGTGTGTGTATTCTAAGCCACTGAGACTGCAAATACAGGAATGCAGGCTGTCACAAATGCACTCTGCAGGTCAGGCCCTCTGCTCCCACAGTGCCAACCTCAGAGTGCAATAGTGTGATCAGGCAACAGACAGGGTAACCCTCCTGTCGCTTTGGGTCTGAATCACCTGTCAGCCTCAAGTTCTGGAGGGATTCAAACTGTGAACCTTATGCTAGCATACCCAATTACAGGCTCAGATATGTACCCTCTTCAGGACTGCAGTACAATCTTTCACCAGGGGCACCAAGCCAGGTCTCCAAAATGAACCCTTAAAACTCTATAAGAGACCTTAGGTATATTCGTACCTTTTCCAAGCTTAGTAACACCATGAAGCCTTTTTAAAAGCTGTCAGACTTAACCACATATACATCACATGCAAAAAGAAACTGAGAAGACACCCAGGCGGTATTTCAAAGAAATGGTTGTTTACTAAAAATATGATAAAACAGGTAAAATTAAACACAGAACAATATATCATACAGCTTACAATCTTATAAAATAAAAAGGAAAATTCATAACAACACTCCTATCACAAAGACTTAATTGCTTTCTAACTATTACCTTTCTAAGTGCTCTCCCAGTCAGAGTCTATTTCATATGTCACCATTCCATTTACAATGTTCAATTTTTAACTCTATCTGGCCCCACCCCCTTTTGTTGAGGTCAGCTAGATCCTCTCTTAGATTTTAATTTTCTGACATAAATGTCTCTGAGGATGTGAGTCATTTCTTTGAGAAATCTGTAACTAGCCATTTCCCAAATATGATAGTCTTTAATTAAACATTTCTCTTTGAACTTAACAATCCCACACTCGTGTCCCATGTCTGATTTCCTATGCCAGTGAGATCGGAGGGATTTTATAACTCTTCAGCTATTTGCTACAATGAGATGAACCAGCCCAATTCCCTTTTCCTCTTGAAACGTCATAAAATTCATATTTAAGTTCCAACTTCAAAAGCAGCAGCAGACAATAAACTGTTTCTGGAAGGATGTCTCAATTAATGGTTCTCCTGGTCTGTTTTACAACATCCTGTGATCTTAGCTGCTGACCTTGTAAGTTGAAGGCCAATTCTCTCACATACTGTCATTTCATACACAGACCATTTTATTTATAATAATAATATCATACAGGTAACCAGAATCAGGGGCGCAGCATCACACAGGCATCTCCATATTTATTCTCCAAGAAAGTGAACTTATGTGTCCTTTTGGTTAGAGTAATGAAACTGAAGGTGACACCCTAAGAACAGAATAGGCAGCAGCATCCCTGAAGAGTACAGAGATGCCTTGGCATCTGAATTAGTATTTTATAAATTATCTGATTTATGAAACATTAATAAATGCCAAAACGCAGTCCAGCCAAGTGATGTGGCAGCTTGGGCATCCCATGTCACAGGAGGATTGAGTGTCTATAGATGGCTCACTTCCTTTGGGGAGTGAGGAATGCACATGCCTCTGGTTGGCTGCCACCTAGCAGAGGCTAGCTGACACAACAGTGGCAACCTCTTGGAGGGTGGGCACAGACGTTGAGTGCATGTGGCACTTTTACGCCATACCTCCACATCATGGCATGCGTGCCGAGCTGGGGGAAGGGCAAAACTGGGAGTTGAAGTTCTGTGACTGACAGGGTTAAGAACATCAACCCAGCAGGTTCCATGACATTGATTGTGCTATCCACCTACACATGGTGATCAGAAGAAGAAGATGGGCTAAGTCCTGGGATGGTAGGTGATGGAAAGGAGGGGTCTATATTGGAGGGGAGCCAGTCGGGTGATACAGGTGACAAATACAGACAATGAAAAACGAAAAGCCCAAAATGTTTTAAAAATGAAAGATTTTATTAAATTAAAATAACCCACCCCTTATAAAAGTGGACCAATCTACTTTCACAGTGCATGTGAGAGCAAGTGTATATCAGCCTTTTCTGATCTCTTGGACTTTAAGCAGTCCTTATGCACAAGAAAACCTTGGAAAAGATGATTTATTAACTCCATAAGAGACATGATGTCTAAGCATGTAAGCATATAGGAGAACAAGATTCAAGCATGACAAAAGGAAATACTTTTATACATGCTGGGTTATAAACCCACGGAACTCCTTTCCAGTTAAAGACGTTGCAAGTAAAACTAAGGCAAAGTTTAAGAACAAGTTGGATAGAGACATACAATCTGGTGGTCTCTTAAGATATTTTGAATGGTTTCTCTATAGGAGTATATATGGGCATTCACCTTCTCGCTACTTTCAGTCCTTAGTATGAACCTTAGTATATAAAAAATCATATTACGTAGTAGAAAGTTATACTGCTTAGTTCACAGAGATAAAATTACAGACATACCCCCTATAAACACAATGGAGTATTCATGACGAAGTCAGCATTTTGAAGCTGCTGCTATGAGACATTCTCAGCACATTAAGGGGCTGCATAAACAGTGGCAGTCATTGGTGGTGCAGTTCCTTGGGGCAAACAGGCACCCCACTGTGCTGCCACCAGAAACTGCCTTACACAAAGCTCAGACTTAGATGTCAGGGATTGAGTCTCATCTAGAGACAAAGTTGCCATGCCAAATTTTAATCAGCACAAATAGGGTTTGCTGCCACTAACATGCTAGTTAGCATCAGGTACTGGAGTCTGGGCATGGTTAGAAGCAGTTCACTGGTAGTATTCCATGCCCAGAGACCCAGTCAGACAATGCTACCACCATAGACATGTCTCCTCTGCACCCCCAATCCCCAGTTCTGCTTATGGGTCAATGCATGTTGATTTTTGTGGGCATTGCATCATCTTCCCTTGTGATTATGTGGCCCCCCCTCCTACTCCCAGGCCAATTTTATCTCATTGGCCCATTCTTCTGCATTCACCTCTAGGACAGATGTGGCTCCACATTGATCTCCATTCCGTGATGGTATTAACATGGTGACTGCCCCGTCCCTTTATGGACCCAGCACAGTAGGGTGTGAAACAAGAGCCTGGTGCAAAGCAGTTAATCCAGTCACCTGGTGCCATTTCCATTGTATATGGTGATTCCTGGGGGCTAGAAATAAGGGTTTTTGATTGGCTAAAAAGATTCTAAGATTTATAATATTCCAAATAGTAAACATTAAGAAAGGATCTTTATTCTGTTTTTCTCGCACCTATAAGTAGCCCAGTATTTACTTATAGGACCTCATACACTTTAAAAAAGGTCCCTCAGACCAGTGTACCTACACTGTCAACAAATAACTAACTAAAGAAATACATTCATGCATGCATACGTAAATATATACACAGTGCTCCCTCTCTATGAAGAACTCTTCTATAACAAACTCCCTGTTACAGTGAACACCTTTGATGGCTCCCTTTGTTCACTAAGTAGGCATGTTAGCGCCTCGCTATAGTGAACACCTAGCTATAGTGAACAACTCAGCTGGCTCCAGAGGTGTTCACTATATAGAGGGAGCACTGTGTGTGTGTGTATATATATATATATATATATATATATATATATATATATGTTTTTCTGACTTTTTAAGCTTTAACAATGTATTAATGCACTTTTATAGCCTGCCAAGAGCTAACACTTATAGTACATTCCCTGCCACTGCCAGTGCACTGAGTTGTTTTATGTGTTTACATGGCTATACCAATGTCACCAGTGGTCTTCTCCCATCTGTCTCCACCTTGCGCACCAGTGCCGAGGCATATTTTCATGACCTCTCTTAGCACTTATGCAAGTCACGCTGGAGATGAGCCCTGAGTCCAGGGGTGGGTGGGTGTTCCATGATGTAAGCAGTGACACATCAGATTGCTGACTTCATTCCTCTGAGGTAGGTAGGTAGGTAGGTGGATAGGGGGCACTTTGTAAAAGGCAATAGCCACGTGGCAAAGTGTGCTCATAGTAACCCAAACAAGTTAAAGCCCTCACAGACAGTAACACATTTACAGTAGAACATGCACATATTGAAAAAATAGCAAACCACTAAAACTCTGTAAAAAGCAATGTGAAAACTGAAAATGACAGGATAGTCTGATAGCAAAGAGTGCTCATCAGAACCGGAAACAAGTTTAAGACCTCAGCCATTCACCAGTCCTTTCAAAATGCAGTACATTCTAGAGTGTTCAATCCCTTAACCTAGGCTGGGAAAAGAATGTGCCGAGTGCATTTTTATTAAGAGCAGGTTTACACTTAAGCCACCTTTATCTGTCAAGCACAGATAATTTTAAGTTATGTGGATGCCCAGTTACTCCACAAAGAACTAAAGGCTATAAAATTATGGGAGGGCAGAGGAGGATGCTGGGGGCGTCTGTCTTGCATCAGAGGGAGTGGTGCTGCCTGTCCACATGGCTGCTTATAACACGGGGTAGGACAATACACAGAGTGGATTGGTTCAGAGGCATTACATGACTGTTCATTAATTCCTCATATATGCACAGTTAGTTGTGAAGTGGATGTGGAGAAGAGATCCCTGGGCAGACCTGCACTCGTTATGTGTGGAAAACTAATTTTTGAAATGGCAGCCATTAAAATCCACAGCAAAGAGAGTGCTATAATTATGTGGCGTACGTGTGCTGCCATGCTGAAAACAGATACTTATTTATTCAGCGGACATATATTTAAAAACAGGTACATGACCCCTGAGTGAACAAACAAGAACTGCCCTGTTCTGTTCACTCCGGGGTCCATGTACCTGTTTCACCAGCTCTTCTGTGTGTGGGAGTACTTTTTTTAACCAGGTATAGCACAGTAAGCTGAAAGCTTTTTTACAGGAGTGACCTGGGAGCACAAGGAGGTTAAGTGACTTGCTCAAGGTCACACAGTATGCAAGTGGAAGCTGTGGGATTCAAACCCAGGTCTGGTCTGCTGGTTGTCACCAGATTTGCAGCTCAGAGCCTTAGAGAAGGCAGCCATTTACATGTATCATAAAGTGGGTGACAGTGTTACAGTGCAAGAGAGAGCTGCAGGACACTGAAACCTATTCCATTGATAAATACAAGTGTGCATATGTCCCTGACTTCGGCAAAGAGTGCAAATCATTAACCTGTCTTGGTACTGTGACAAGTTCCCAAGTTCCAAGAGCAGTGTACTGGTAACCCCTCCCCCCATGTGATCCACAGTATCCTCTCCTGTATTTCCCGGCCGTGCGAGAGTGGGTGCTTCACAGGGAGTGAAGTGAAACCTGGCTAAGAAATTTGTCCCCGCCATTCACATTGGTGGCTGTGGTTTGTCCCCTCCTGCATTTGCGGTTGCTGTGCCCCTTGCTGCACTCTCCTGTCACTGTGTCTCTGTAGCAAGAGGGAGAAAGAGACAGACAGTGAGCAAGGGGACTGGGACATTTCTGTGTGTGTGTGTCTCTCTCTCTCTCTCTCCCCCATTCTGAACATCACTTCTGCACTGTAGTGACACAGACAGATGGGCAGAGAAACAATGGACAACAGCAGTCAGGAGAGACAGAGTGCGGTTTTGGGTGTCTCCAGCAGTTCATGATGGGGGAGCGAGCGAGAGAGAGAGAGAGAGAGAGAGAGACAGCTTGTGTGCAGCCCATGGTCTGTTTTCTGTTGTTCCACAGCATGGTGTCTGTTGTGTTGGAGAGGAAGAGAAACACAATGGCAGCAACATGTCCTGCTTTCACTTGGGCTCTGCACACTCCTCCCCCCCCCGCAATCCGGTCAGCAGCCCCACCAAAGCCTGTCATCTGTCACTGTGATGAGAAGCGCATATTACAAACACATTCACTGCACAGTAATGACAGGTGGCCCCCCTTCTGATAGTTGGGGAGGAAGAGGGAGCAGCCTTGCTCACCGTAGCATGTTAACACTAGAGAGCGACAGAGCGACAAGCAATGGAAAGCAGCACTCAGGAGAGACAGAGCACAGGTTGTGGTGTATGTAGCAGTTCACAACAGGAGACAGAGAGAGAGAGAGAGAGCTTATCTGCAACCCGTGGTCCATTCTCCATTGTTCCCCAGCACAGTGTAATGAGGCCCCCCTCCCCTTGTGACAGAACAATGGAGATATGCTGGGGAGAGTGAGCGAGCAGGCTTGCTCACCCATCTGCAGAGAGAGAGAGAGAGAGAGAGAGAGAGAGAGAGGGAGAGTCACAGATGGGAGACACACAGAGCGAGAGGCTGGTGGTGGAAACTGGCTCAGTATTCAGCAGTAGAAAAGTCATAATAACACTCATGTTATGAACTGCAAATGTGTGAAATAATCCTAATAGTATATTTTCAGAATTTATGTGTTTGTAACATCAGTCAGGTATACATTACTTCTTGGGGACTACTTTTTAAGGCAGCAGGATGCACTAGGATTTATATAACGTCTACTGGAATAAAACCCTCTGACTTGAATAAAGTGCTGTTATGAGAGACCCCATGTTGTAAATGCAATAACCCACTGCAGGGTGTGCAGATTTTGGGGATTAATCAACACCCCAGGTGCTGTGAGGGCACAAGCCCACACAATGCACCCAGAGTGTTGATTATTGCCCAATAACCACACATCCTGTCATGGGTTATTGCTTACTTGCACCGCTTACTCTTGAATGTGTCCCCAGCTCTGCTGTGGCTCAGCGAAAGAACAAGGGATTGACTTATCTCAAGAGACGGGGCTATCCTGGATCTAGTACTGACTAATGGGGAAAAGATCACAGACCTCCAGGTAGAAGGTCATCTGGTAGCCAGTGACCATCACATGGTATGGTTCAATTTGACCACTAGAACTAAATCATCCCATTCCAAGGCAAAACTATGGAACTTCAGAGGAGCTGACTTTGATAAGATGGCCAGGAGACTTAAGCTAGCCCTGGCAAGAAGAAATACAGGTGAGGGGTTACAGACAAAGAGGGCAAGCATTAAGGATGCAATACTTGAAGCAAAATCCCACTGTGTTAGGGAGAAAAGCAAAGGCAAAAGAAGGAGGAAACCACTTTGGTTCTCAAAAACAGTAGCAGAAAAGGTCAGAGCCAAAAGATTGGCCTTCAAGAAATATAAGGGAATGCAGTGGGACGAAGATAGGGAAGCATACCAAACTTCCCTAAGGGAAGCAGGGAAGGCAGTAAGGCAGGCAAAGGCCCAAACTGAGGAAACACTAGTACAAACAGTAAAAGAAGGGGACAAGACTTTCTATAGATACATTAGTGAAAGAAGAAAGTCCAGAGGGGGTATTGCTAAAATCAAAGGGGATAAGGGGGAGTGTGTAGAGGAGGACCAAGGAAAAGCATCTATCCTAAATAGATACTTCTGCTCAGTATTTACTGAGGAGAAGGTAGGGCAGGGCCTACAACTCAGCACCATGGACACAGGGTGGAGGGAGGTATGCACAAGTACCTTCACAAAGAAAGGGTCCTACAAGATCTCGCTAAGCTCAGGGTGGACAAGGCAATGGGACCTGTTGGCATACATCCCAGGGTACTAAAGGAGCTGAGGGTGGAACTAGCAGAGACACTAGCATAACTGTTTACTGAGTCTCTGAGCCCAGGAGAGGTCCCAGAAGACTGGAAAAGGGTTCATGTGATCCCACTCAACAAGAGTGGAAGCAGGGAGAAGGCAGGGAACTACAGACCCTCAGTAGTGGGCAAAATTATGAAGGCACTCCTTAAGGAAAGGATAGTGCAACACCTGGAATCCATAGGAGCACAGGACCCAATACAGCATGGGTTTATACAGGAAGGTCCTGTCAAATTAATCTCATAGATTTCTTTGACTGGGTAACCAGAGTGGAGGACCAAGGGGGTGAAGTTGATGTCGCCTACCTTGAATTCAGCAAAGCTTTTGATACTGTTTCACATAGAAGATTGATTAATAAGCTGGGTAGGCTCAGGGTGGGTCAAAAGTAGGTCAACTGGGTGGCAAACTGGTTGGTGGGCAGAAAACAGAGAGTGGCGGTACATGGTATATAGTCAGAAGAGATGCAAGTCACAAGTGGGGTACCTCAGGAATCAGTCCTGGGGCCAGTCTTCTTCAATATCTTCATCAATGACATTGCAGATGGACTGGAGGGTAAGGTTTGCCTGTTTGCAGATGACACCAAGATCTGCAACAGACTAGATGATCCAGATGGGATGGGGTGGGGTGGGCAGAATGAGATGAGATTGGGAAAAACTGGCAAAGTAGTTTAAAGAGTGGCAACTGGGGTTTAATGCAAAGACATGCAAGATCATGCACATAGGGAAGAGAAACCCTGAAGCTACCTATAGGTTGGGAGGGGAATTGCTGGCAATCACAAGGGAAGAAAGAGACTTGGGCATCATCATCATAGATGATCCAAGCAGACCACTAAAGCAGTAGGCAAGGCTAGAGGGATGTTGGGGTGTATTAGTAGGTGTATTACAAGTCATAAGAGGGAGGTAATAATCCCTCTTTACAAGACACTGGTTAGGCCCCATCTGGAGTACTGCATGCAGTACTGGCGGCCTCACCTGCAGAAGGACATTAACGAGATGGAGGCAGTCCAGAAAAGGGCAACCAAAATGGTGTAGGGACAGCATCAGAAAACATATGAATACAGATTAACGGAGCTCAATATGCATACTCTAGAGCAAAGGAGGGAGAGAGGTGATATGATTGAAGCATTCAAATATCTTAAGGGCATTAACAAGGTGAAAGAGTCTAACATGTTTCAATATAAGAAAAATGGCAGGACAAGAGGACACAGCATGAGATTAGAGGAAGGCCGATTAATGGGTAATGTGAGGAAATTCTTTTCCACAGAAAGGGTGGTGGCTGCATGGAACGGCCTTCATCAGGAAGTGGTGGATATGAATACAGTGCAGGGCTTCAAACAGGCTTGGGATTGGCATAAGGAAGCAATACAGATCAGTATGAATAGATAGGACATTGACAGAGTAAAGGTCTATGGCACATTCATAAGGTAGACAAAATAAGCAGACTGGATGTGCCTTGAGGTCCTTATCTGCCATCAACTTCTATGTTTCTAATCAGAAGAGTGTTCACACTTCTGCATTTCCACTGTAGCAGCATGAGCACTCTGGCATTTGTGATGCAAATGTGGCAGTGCAAACAGGCCTTTTGTTATTTATTTAGTTATATATCTATTTTTAAATTTTTTGCTATAAAGGCTTTTGTCTCTCCAGTATGCAGAAGTGGCTGATCAGCCCTGTCCTCACTTCCATATGCTGGCCACCATCTCCCCTGTGGCTTCCCTGATCTGACTTATTCCCCCACAAATTTTCCCCTCGTGGCAGGGCCGGAGAAAAGAGAGTCACCTCCAGTTCCACATTCCTTTTTTTATAATATAGTTTTTATTAGTTTTTCAGCAAGAGACAGAGTTAGAATAGGAAATCGAGCTTCAATGTGGCACATGTACACAGACTGTGAAAAATACTGTAAATGACATTGGGGGCATTTGGGGCACTGCATGTTAATGTAAAATGCAAACACAGAACTAGTCTCAAATTGAAGTGGAATGCTGATATGAATGAGTCACCCTGGGCCCTCCCCTATTGATTTTTTTCATGTGAGTCACTGTGTCAGCTTTCCAGGTGGGTCCCCCCATACCACAGTTTGACCCTAATCCATGGGGAGAGTACAGTGGAACAAAAACTACAAAGAAAGAAAAATATTTAACAGATTCTAGTGCCCTAGTCCTCCATTACTAAAGTCGATGTATATAAAGGTAGACTACATGTCATTTGCAACGAATGTGAAAAACCTGCACCGACACCAAAAACAAACTACATTTAAAAAAACTTTAATTTGTGCTACATTTTCAGCTTCCAGCACCATCAAAGGAAGTAAGAGAATGCTCAGAGCAGGGTTTTAAATAATTGATTAGCAGTTTTTTTCTTGGGACAATACTAACTGTGCAGAAAGTATTTATATAGGTTTTCTAGAAGTGATATGTTTGTTAAACACAGTGAGGCAAGTGCTATGCATTTTCCCAATGTTTTAGCACTTTTATGAGCAAAACGCGAATCAAGTTTTTGAGTTAAATAAAATCCTGCAGAGATAGCCTTGGCCAGTTTTGCGCATGTGCACTTCCTCAGGGAGGCCGGTCGTGTGCACCCACTACCAAATTTATGCCAAACTGGGAGGTCACGGGGTGAAATAGGGTTGACCTCCCAGGTTACAATGAGTGTGGACATTCTATGATACTATTAATTGGGGAAATTCTATCATCATACCATCCAAACTGGATGGAATCTGAGTCCACATGTTAGGTTCTAATACATAAAAAATTTGCATGCCTGAAGGGATCCCTCCCATTTTCGCAGTCGGGGTATTGTTTTTTATTGTTTCAGTCGGGACTGAGGGACTGTTGAGCTTCCCGTATTGAACTGCATCCTGACTGTGGTGAGAGCTCAATCGGGCAGTAGTTTGATCCTTGTCTGCGGTGGGAGCGCAGTCAGGAAAGGAACTATAGGCTATCATTTGGTGGATTGTGAAGGTGTTTTCAGTGACTAGAAGATCCTTGAAGGTGGTTATAAAGTGTGAAGTCTGCTGTCGTTTTCCTGCCCATTTGAGCAGACACTGGTGTGGTGAGAGCGTATCCAGTGTTTAGAAAACATATTTGAGAGCGGCAGTATTTACTCCTTTGGACTACGGATGAAAGCCTGGATTCTGGACCTTGTAGTGTTTAGGAAACTGTGAGCGGGGGACTGATTTGCTGATCAGTGCCCCCTTTTCTTTCTTTTTGCAATTTTATAAATTATTGGTAGTCCAGAAGTAGGTCAGTACAGTGGTTTGGTTGTGGGTTCTGTCCCCCCCACTGGTGCCTGGGTAATTTTGCTATCACTTGGGACCGAGCGGGAGCTACTTTGCTCTCCCCTGGGGAGCCAGGGATTAGTAGGGGGGGGCTCCTAAATTCTCCCCAGGTTGGTCCTTCTGGTGAAGCCTTGGGATATTTGTGGTTGCAGGTCTTTTGTGCATAGCAGGACCTGATAAGGCGGATTGGGGGGTGAGGTAGGAGGGGCCCTTGCCTTCCATTGGTCTGGCCTGTATTTACTTCTGGCAATTTTAACTTTTTCCCAGAATATCCGCTGAGACTGAACATTTTCTGGAAACTTTTATTTTGCTTCATTGGACTGGATATTTGGTTTATTTTACGTTGAATTATTTGGATTGTCACGGCTCTCCTATTGTTTGATGCATTTTTTCCCTGATTTTTTCTTCTTTTAACTGTTTTATAGTTTTCTGGTAGTGAGAGTACCAGTATGTTTTGTGTGTTGTGGGTTGTGCTTTGTTATTTTTCCCAGCTGTGGGAGGGCTGGGGGAAATTTATGTTATTGTAATTTGTTATTGTTATTTTTGTTTTGAATACCCCGTGAGAGGGGGCTGTTTTATTATTTTCTCCTCTTTTTGGTTATTTTCTTTTCTTTCAGGGTTTAAATGGCTATCTCATAGTGGGAGGGGGTAGTTTATTTGATTTATTTCAGGGTTTTAGTTTTGTTTATAGTTACATTTCATGTTTTGAGAAATTTGAGTTTTGTGTTTTTATTATTTTTTATTATTTTAATAAGTGCTAATTGCAATGTGCTTGCATGCCCCTCTTGTCCTGTGCTACTCGGCCTCTGCTCTCCATGCCCTCTGCCCTATCTCTTCTCCCCCCCGCCTTCTCTTACCTATCAATGCTGCCAGACATTGGGGATTGCTCATGGGGGCAGTCGGGGTGGGTGGGGGTTGGACTAACAGAGTGAACGGGTCTCTCCCATAGGGGTGGTTAGGCCCAGAAGATGCCCTGGGGTGAAATGGTAACAGGAACATGGTGATTCCATCCTGGTTCCCATACCCAAGGGCACCTCAAGTTTGGGAGGGCAAGTAGTTGGGACAGCTCGCCAACCTCATCCAACTCAGGCACTGTTATGCAATGCCAGATCTGTCTGCAACAAGACTAGTCTTATTTCAGACTTTGTTGCTGGGGCAGATCTGGTTTACATTACCGAGACCTGGTTGGATGGAATGCGGCCCCCTTTTTAGAGGCCGCTGTTCCCACCGGGTACTCAGTTATACATCGCCCGAGATTGGACTGCGGGGGGGGGGTTGCAGTCTGTTTCAAGACCGAACTGGGCCTAACTGGTGTACCAGTTGAGGAGGCCAGGTCATTTGAGTGTACTGTGGTAGCTGGTGTCGGGTGCAGGATTGCCATCATCTACCATCCACCAGGTGATGAGAAGCTATTCCTGCAGGAAATAGCAGATTTCGCCGCCAACATGGCATTGGAGTAGCCCAGACTGATGGTTCTGGGAGACTTCAATGCCTGGGTCGATGACGAATCTTCGCTTTTTGGTCAACATTTCCTCCAGGTGATGACATCTCTGGGCTTTACACAGGTTGTTTCCTCAGCTACACACAAGGGAGGTCACTCTCTTGACCTGGTCTTCCTCCTGGAGATCGAGGCCTCCAATTTAGTGGCAGAACCAGGCAGTTGGTCTGATCATTACTCAGTTGGGTTCAATTTTGAGGCCCCCCTGGGTAGGTCGGCCCCTGTGGAGTTGGTCAGGTACCGCCCTTTGCGGGATGTGGTCCCTGAAGACCTGATGGTGGTTATTGACTTCTCCTTGTTGGACGAGTCTTGCACTGATCCCAAGCAGTTGGTAGTGGCATATAATGGGGCCATATCTTCAGCTCTTGATCAGATTGCTCCTGTCCGTGTTTGCCCCCTTCCGCGTCGCCCTGAAGCCTCGTGGTTTGATGGGGCTCTGAGAGAGCTGCGGAAATTTGGGCGTAGATTAGAGCGTCTTTGGAGGAAGACCGCCACTGATGCTGACCACCGTATTTTGCTAGAGCATTATAAACTCTACCACACAGAACTTTACCACAAGAAGGCAGAATTCCTGTCCAGGGAAATTTCTGTCACTTGGAACCGACTGGCTCAACTCTTCAGAACTGTTGACAGGCTGTGCAACCCAGTCTGTCAGCAGCTTGGTCGAGTTTTTACACAAACTGATCATGATGAGATTGCTCGCTTCTTTGCAAATAAGGTCGACGACATCAGGAGGGAGTGCCACCAACTTCACTCTAAGGGGGTTGCTGTTGATCGGTGCTCTGTCGAAGAGCCCGCAGTTTCCTGGAGTACCTTTGACCTGCCGGATTTAGTAGACATTATGAGGATTGTCCAGAAGATGCATCCCACGTGCTGTAGTTTAGACCCTGGCCTTACTTCCCTGATTTTGGGTTGTAGTGAGATCATTGGCCCGCTCTTAGCTCAGATTGTCCAGTGTTCTTTAGATATGGGTGAGTTCCCTAGCTCCCTGAAGGAGGGGGTGGTGATCCCCCTTCTGAAAAAAAGCTTCTTTAGACCCGGAGAACCTAGCAAACTACAGGCCTATCTCTAACCTCCCTTTTGTGGGGAAGGTTATTGAGAAAGTTGTGGCTGCTCAATTGGATAACCATTTAACCATCCATAATTTATACGACCCTCTCCAATCTGGTTTTCGCAAGAGGCATAGTACTGAGACTGCTCTGGTTCAGGTGCTCAATGATCTCCTGATGGCGAGAGATCAGAGACACCATTCTATCTTGGTTCTCCTGGATCTGTTATCAGCTTTTGATACTGTGGATCATGGAGTTCTGCTCGAATGCCTGAGGTTCATCTGTGGGCTGTTGGGTACAGTCCTCAGATGGTTTTCATCTTTACTCGTTGGGAGAACGCAGAGGGTGGTCTCAGGTTTGTTTTCATCCGGGGCTTTCTCTCTGCCTTGTGGGGTACCTCAGAGCTCGGTGCTGTCCCTCATGTTATCCGCAGTATATATGCTACCCCTTGGAGACATTGTAAGATGGTATGAGCTGAGGTTTCACTGCTATGCTGATGATACCCAGCTCTACCTGTCTTTTGCACCCGACCAAGTTTGTGCTATCTCGATACTGAACAACTGCCTCGTAGAAATCCAAGATTGGATGAATTCTAGCAGTCTAAAGTTGGACCCAGGAAAGACTGAGGTTTTGATTGTGGATCCGGGTCATAGGGTAGAGGGATTGAGTACTGGGCTCCCTTCCGGTTTAGTTCTGGGGGAGGCACAGATTCTCACCTCTGAACAGGTGCGTAACTTGGGAGTGGAGCTTGATGATGGTCTGACTCTTTGACACCAGGTGTCGGCAGTCATCAAGCTAGCCTTTTTCCATCTTAGGAACATTGCCAGGATTAGGCACCTTGTTCCACCCAGTGACCTGCCTGTCTTGGTCCATGACTTTGTGACATCGTGCCTTGATTACTGCAACTCCCTTTATCTAGGGCTTCCTGGGGTTGATATCCGCCACTTGCAGCTAGTGCAGAATGTGGGAGCACGTTTGTTGACTGGGGCATCTAGGAGATCTCATATCACCCCTGAGCTGCACGCTCTGCACTGGACTGGCTGTCAATACAGTGGCTGATCACCTTTAAAGTAGGTCTACTGACTTACAAAGTCCTACACAGACAGGGTCCCGATTACTTGAAAGAGCTCCTGGTCCCTTACACTCCTCTGCGACAGCTCCGCTCCGCTGATGAGGGGTTGCTGGAGATTCTGAGGGTTAATTTGAAGTCATCTGGTGTGTGTACCTTTGGATTTGCGGCACCTACCCTCTGGAATTCTCTGCCCGGTCAGTTCCGGGAGTGCAGGACGGTGGGGAGTTTTAAACAGGCACTAAAAACTTTTCTATGGGGAAAGGCATTTCCAGTTTTATTGTGATTTTATATTACATGTATTTGTATATGTTTTATCTGTACTAATACTGTACAGTGCCTTGGAATCTTGAAAGGCGCTTAATTAAATAAATTTTATTATTATTTTTATTATTATTATAATGTAAATGCCAGCTGGCTATGATTAACTGAGTGCTGCTGGTAGATTTTTGATTTTTAAATATGTAAATGTTGTGTGCTTAATCATTAATGAAGGAAACCTGAATGTAATTACTGTAATTGTTAACATAAATTTGGTAGTAGGTGCACACGACCAGCCTCCCTGAAGAAGTGTGCAACTGTGAAACCGGTCGGGGCTGTCCCTGAGTGCTGTTCTACTCTCTTTGATGGTGCTGGAAGCTAGGAATGCAGCACAAATTAAAATTTTTTAAATGAAGTTTGTTTTTAGTGTTAATGCTGTTTTTTTCATGTTTGTTGCAATTTACTAGTAACCCAGTATGATAGAGAGTGAAGCTCCATTTTTTCTATTGTTAGACTATATGTAATGTGTTAAGCTTCCAAAACCTGATATTAATTTACACCTTACAACAGAAAGGGAAGAAAGAGTAGATAAGAGGATAGTTAGTTAAAAGAGATTGAAAGGAAAAATAGTGAATACTGGGGGAGAGGGGCTCCATTATGGGACAAAATCAGGGGGAGTGATCAAATTGATATACAACCCAGTGGCACCACTGTTCCTCAAACAAGGTACACTACTATTCATGGTAGATGTTAACCTCTCCAATCTGTAAATATGCAAGAGGGCATTCCTCCAATGGAGAAGTGTGTGTGTGTGTGTGTGTGTGTGTGTGTGCCAAAGGTGTTCTTTTTTTTTTTTTTTTGCTGCTAGTATAAATATTAAAGGTAACGTGTTTGTCACAATAGGGAACTGCCAAGGGTAAAAACTGCCAGCAAAATTAGAGAGGAGGTCACGCTCCCAGGGCAATTAAAGATTTCTTCTACTTTCTCAATGACTGCATGCCAGAAAGGCTGTAGAACTGGGCATTGCCAAAATACATGGGTTTGGTTAGCAAAGGGCTGCCCACATTCCCTCTCCATTCCCACATATTTGGCCACTATCTCAGGGGAATGAATGAATCTGGAATGGTATTTCCAGGAAAACCCGTGCAAGTAGATTGTGTATTGTGAGCTGGTAAGGCGGAACTGCATAGTTTAGCCATGCAGCTAATGTGCATTCTGTTCACGGCTCAGAGCACCCTTTTTGTAAAATGGACTCTGTGGTATCTGGCACTGTATCCAAAAAGGCTCTGTAAAGCTGGCCTATAAGGTGTAACCACTGGTACCCTTTAATATGGCTCTTTAGAAGATGCAATAGTGGAGGGGGCTTCTCTGCAAAAGATGCCATGGTGGGACCAAAGTTTGACAAGTAAGAACGGACCTGGAGATAATGACAGTGGTTTGTTGTGAACACTTGGTAGTGTGTAAGAAGGCAAGGGGAACCACACCATGGGAATCCAACAATTGATAGACAAAGCAGAGTCCAAGGTGGCTCCACTTCTCCACCCCACCCCAGAGCAGTTCAGGCAAACTTCATGGGTGACAGCGCTGACACTGAGCAAGCAAGCAGAGCTTCATATAGCCTCCATTACACTTTCTCATTTTCTCCCCACAGCTGCTCCCAGGATGTCTAGGTGTGTGTGTGGAGGTGAATACATCTGACCATCCCGCAACTTCCCACCATTTGTGCTGCTCATGCTGCACTACCACCGGTCCTCCACCTGGTGGCAGTCTAAGGCCAGGCCAACATCCCTACCCACCCCGGGAGAGGAAAGGAGAGCAGTCCCTCGAATGCTCAGTCCTTTTCCACCCCGGCTGACAGCTGGAAACCAATGTCCATTCCTGAGCCCAGGTTGCCATTGCCAGCATGGCATGAGACAAGGTGCCAGCACCTTAGCTCGCCACAGCAGGTGAAGCTATTTATTTGGAAGACTAAGGAAACTGGTTCAACCACAGGAACAGGATAAAATTTCAGACCTGCATCCTAGGAACAAAAGACAGGCTAGGTCGTGTAACACTCTGCATCCAACAAATGGTCCGGACAACAGTCTCTCAGCCCAATACCAGGGGGACCTCATGTTGCTCACTTAAAGTACCCTTCAGAAGAACATCCCTAGGGCAATGCTCTTTCTCCTATAAGGCTCTGCAATGGGTGAATGATCTCCCTGTTCTCCAAACTGGTGTTGAAAGCCTAAAGATCTTCAAAACACTACTGTTTCAGCACCTCACAAACTTAACCACCTGCAACTGCCTCATGTAACCAACTTTCATTTGGTGGATCCATTTCCCACACTTACGAACAGCAATAGCCTCCTACCTCTGACACCCCTTTCCTAAATAACTACCTTCATCCACCGCACCTGAAATGAAAGGCTCTTCCCCCCCACCATCCTTACTAGTGCATGAGGGCCCATCTCGTTCTAGCTAAAGGCCCAAAAATATGCTTCTTAGGCTGTTTCTGAGGCTTCACAAAATATACTGGTTAGACTGCTTCTCCCTTCACCTTCTCTCTTCCACACCTACCCTCACTATTTCCTCATCCTCTCCCCTTCCAACTCTCCAAAGACTCAATCCCCATCCCCATTACGGCCTAGCTATCTAATTTACTTATATCCGATAAAGCCTACATCTGGCAGCATTGGGCTCTCTTACCTTCTCTGTAAGCCATTCTCTTCTTTCACAGCCTCACTAGTTAGCACTTTTAGCATGCCATACTCTTAGCCTTCAATGTCCCTGTTCATTATAATACATGTCTAGAACAAAATTTTTAATTTTGGAACTGTGTGTAACTATAGTATGTATTGTGGACCTTGCTTATGCGATTTTGCAATCTGATTAATTGTGACCTTACTATGTGTTGTACTGTAAGCTCTAGCATGACGTGGAACCTTTGTAAATGAGCTTCTAGCTCAAAGGTTGCTTCCAAATCAATAAACATGAAATATGAAATCCTAATGTCCAGTGCATGATAAATCATACAGTAGCATGCATCACACATGCTACCATAGGGATACTTTTGAAGGGCCAGCAACTGTCATTCAAACAACATCTATGCCAGAAGTGCAGATTCTTTAAGAGTATTCTGATTGAAGCACACACTGTATGCTTGGGTCAATCCCATGCTGGCTGTTTGGATTTCTTTGGTCAATCCAAATTAAAAGCCACTTTAAAAAAAACTATATTAATATCTTTAAAAAAAAACTCGCTGCCCACACTGTCTAGATCTACATACGCAAAGGTCAGCAATGGGGCAAGGGTGGAGCTGGGCCAGATCCGGGTCAGCTGCAGAGTAGATCCCCTGCTCTGCATGGAGCATGGTATTGTGGGATATGGTAGTCTCTCAGCCTTACATGATGTTTCAGAAGTCTAGAAATAGTGTTGTGGGGGGGGGGGAGTTGTACAGATTTCTTCAATCCCTGGACTATAGCTAACCAGTGAGGCACTACTACAGAGTTCCCCTGCCATAGCCCTTGCAGCCTTTCCCAGCACTTCATATGCATATCACCCACTGAGAGCTGCAAGGATCATAAATCCACCCTCCCTACCTGCCTCACACAGCTCCACATGTGGTGTGCGATCAGGTCTGGAGGGCATGTACATGACATTCTGGGGGCTCCTTGGATGCCACAGAATGCTTCACATGTGTGGAGAGGCACTCCACTGCCTTAAATGGCTCTGCTCAAATGAGGAGAGTGTAGATAATTGGGTCCTTAGTTCTCTTCAGGCTTTTAAATACCACTGTCATGTTTTTAGCCCACAAAAAATCAAAAAAATGTGGTGGCACTGTGCCTCTATAAATTTACTAAGACAGCACTGTGACCCCCTGCCCCTGTCTCAGGTTGAAATCTACAGGGACACTGCATGTTTGCATATTTCAAAGAAGCATGTTATTTAAAAAAAAAAAAAAAAAAAACATGTGCTGGCTTTGTGGCACTGACCGGTAGAGGTACCCCTCTGGCATGCTGGCAATCTGGGTTTGCACACCAAGCCCAGGGCATTGGAAGCAGAGGCTGGTAGGGAGGGTGAAATGACATCTGCAAGGACACGTTCCTCCGAGGGAAGTAAGGAAACATGTACTGCTCAGAGAGCACCTGCTGGCAGCATTGGGCCAATAGCTAATGTGGTGACTATGTGCATGCCCAGATGACAGGGGGATGGAGAGTGGGGTGTGTAAGGGCAAAAGCCCTGTCACGAAGTCTTAGGTGACTGCCTCTTCATGCTTGCTCCCCCCCCCCACCAACAGGCCCTCATCAGTGGTGTGCCTGCTGCCCAGCCCCTGGTGCCTGGGCAATGGCTTCGGCAGTATGCTCCTTCCTCTCCTCCTATAGCCCTGGAGGAGTGTGGCCCTGAGGAGGGATAGAACCCAATCTAAGTACTGGGGGACAGTAATGCAGATAGACAGGGGGAGATGTCGGCAAGCATTAGCCTGGAGGGAACAGGAGCATCACAGATTAGATGAGAGTGCCTGAAAAAGTGAGACTCCTTGGGGCATAGAAGGAGACAAAAATCACATTTGATGATTATAAATATGAGTTTATCTGAAGGAGTGAAAAGAAGTAAACAAAAAAAACACACACACCAAATAAATAAAACAGAGGCTGCCTTACTCTCTGCCTGCACACGGCAAAATCAACTAATCAGTTTTCATGCCTGAAGAGTTTTTATTTGCTTGATGTCTATGTAACAGGAAAATGGAAATAATTCAAAGTACAGGATTGCTGGGCTGCATTGCCAATGTATCCCCTGTTGCCTGTCTACATCAATTTTCCTATTAATTAGCTACTGACTTGTAATGCCACCTTGCTAAAGCAGAATACTAAAACAAAAGGAACTGTTTTCTCAACACCCCCCCCCCCAAAAAAAAATTTCTTAGAAACAGAAACACAGAATCTGACAGCAGATAAGAACCACCTGGCCCTCCTAGTCCACCCATTTTTCCTACCTGTTTCATATACCACAGATCGTAAGTGATCTGTGGCTTACCCTCTCTTTCCTGTCACTAGAGTTCTCTTATGTCTTGAAATATTTTGACAAAAATCACAATGGTCTACGAAGATTAATGCGTTTCCATTTTCTGAAGAGTTACAAGGAGCAGTCTGGAGTGCAGAAGACTTCTCCAAATGTTATAGAACAGTCTTAGATTTATTGGAAAGAAACCAGTACACCATACAGAGCTGAGCTTCCAGTTTTCTTCTAGGGGTATACCATGGGGCTGAATGTTGTTCTGCTAATTTTTAGTTTTTCTTGCTCCCATTTACAAATAGCATCTGGCTCCTTCTGACCTGCCTATGTCCTGATGCCAGCTGAGACATTCTGCTATTACCCACCAGAAACCTTTTTCAGATACCCCCCGGCACCCCAGCCCACCATAAGACACTTCTGATTTATCTCACGTGGAATGGACATGGTGTCCATAATCCAACAGGCCAGCTGGTTTTCCCTGTTCTCCCTCTGTCTACTGCCATCACCACCCCCAGCACTCCACCCTGTAGGTGAGACCCAGCTAATATGTGATCACACAAGCAGCCATTGTTCTGCCACCTGCCACCACCGGGAGATAATGTACTGTGACAGGCTGTCTCTATGGAAAGTCAGAGAGATTACGGTAGTTTTCTTTTCTTTTCTTTTCTGTTTTGTTTTTTTCACTTTCTGTTTTTCAGGTTTTCCATTAATCCATCCACATGCCCTGGATCTCATACCTACTGGAGCTGTCACCACTGGCTCCCAGATACACCAAATCTGTCCCTTTGAATACAGCCCTGGACTTACAAATACAGATGTTTCCTGAGTGGGTGGGAGCCAGGAGATCCAGAGGTCTTGGTGCTACAACTGAGCAGGAACAGGGTAGTGGCATCTTCTGCCTGGCCACCTTTTGTTTCCCTCCATTTTCATCCCCCTCAGTCTCACCCCGCACTATTGGAGGCAGAGGACCATTTTAGCCTGTGAGAAGCATGCTAGGACCAAGCCCACCCACCACACTCCCAGCTGACGCTCATTGGCACGTGGCTGACTGAATGGGACCACCACATTCTACTGTGTGTCTTTTTTTTGAAATTTAAGTTTATTATTTTCACAAAAGAAAGAAAAAATACAACCATACCATAGTATTAGAAAACCAATCAGTAAACCAAAGTCAAATCAACCTCTCGACTATACAAATAGCAAATAACAGATCTATTAGTATCAAAAAAGACATCGTAAAACATGTTTATCTATGAGCAGAAACCCCAGAAAAACAACCCCACCCCAAGGTGCACCCACTTGAAACATAGCTAGCAACTTTCGAAGTCTGGATACCACATTTAGGCAACCATCTTTTTACTGGCTGTGTTTATAGGTCTACAATACAGTGAGAGAGACTGGGTTGTATCACTTTAAGTCATATACTAGGATGGCAATCGATATACAACATAGAGTAAGGGTCCAGGGATCGGATCACAAAACTTTAACCTCCTGGTAGGTAAAAGGACTGAAGTATACCCCATCTTTTATAAAATAAATCCATACGCTGCTTGTAGCTGGCAATCAAACTTTCGGACTGGAGGTAAGACATTAATTCTTTTAACCAATCCACAAGGGATAATACCAATTGGTCTTTCCAGTGCCTTAAAACCAGTTTTTTGACTGCCATTGAAATCAAAGCCATATGGTACCTGCGCTCCACGCAGTCTATCTGAGAAAAGTCCCCCAATACGCAGATACCTGGAGAGAAAAACCTGCTCAGACCCAGAAGGGGATCTAGACTATCCATAATAGCAGACCACAACGAGGCCACTTTAGGGCACTCCCAGAAAACATGAATCAAGTTACCCTCATCCCGAACCAGCGGAAACACCGTGAGGAAGAGATCATCTCACGCTGAAAAAGCTTGACTGGAGTATAGTATAGATTGTGAAGACAATATTATACTGTACTAACGGAACCTATCCCGAGTATGGTATTTGTGCAGATTAGGCCATAGGGTTCTCCAAAATGGCACCTCTTCAGGAAGAAGTTGCGTCCAGAGCAAGGGACCAGTTACCTCCTCTTTCAGGTTGAAAGTCAATAGATAAGAGTAGATCTGCGAGATGGAATGGGGTTGAGATGCCAGCCTGATGATATTAGAGAAAAAGGGGTGTACCACAGATGGTTTAAATACCAAACCAAACTTGTTACAGACCAGATGACGGAGTTGAATACTGTATGTCTGCCTGTGACATGCTTGTGCCAGGGTTTCGTCCCCCTCTGGAGCCATGTAGTCCAGCCCAAATGACACCCTCCTCCTAGTCCACCAGGGTGCAGTCATGTAACAGCAGGAATCTCCCACCCTCCCTGAGGCATGAGATGTCCACAACTGATGCAGTTTAGTTCTGCTTGATGTTGAGAGGCTAATCCAGGTGAGGTATCTGTTTCCTTGAGCATATAGTGTTGAAAAGTCTGCATAATACTGCACAAAATGATACATTTGCAAAGATGCCTGAACCAGAATTCAAACAAGATAGTCTTGCTGCCCACCATGGGTAGCGCAACCAATTCTTTTCCAATAGGATTCCATCAGAATTTCAGAATATCTGATTCCAAATTCAGTTTCATTCTGGTTCTGAAAGGGCCACAGAATCAGACTTGGAATCAGAATCCTAAATCCTAATTTTCAATATAACGGCATTTTTTATGACAATTCTGAAAATCCTAATTCAGAGAAAATTATAGGAAGCTTACGATTCTGAATCTGAGTCTGCAATTCCAAGCATCCCTAATTCAGACAGTATCTAAAAACTGTGTCACAGGCTTCTGGTCCAGCTTTACAAGGATGGGAGGAATTCATGTGAACACCACAGCCTACACAAGGTATATTCTCAGGAAGGCAGATACCTCCTCATTTCTTTCTGTTGGGAGAGGGAGAGGGGCAATTAATTTGCTTTTTTTTTAACATCATCTTTCATACCGACTGTATCACAAAATGCTTTACAATCCAGAAGGGGAGAGGGAAGACTAGTGCTGCCATTCGGCCCATGGTGAGAATCAAACTGCAGAAAGATCAGAAATACAGTAGCTGGGATGCACTGCGAGAGGTATCTCCGACTCCAGAAGGAGTAGGGAGGTGGTGTTGCTACTGCATCGCTCACTGGTGAGACCTCACCTGCAGTATTGTGTCCAGTTCTGGAGGCTGCACCTCAGACAGAATATAGACAGGATGGAGATAGTCTTGAGGAGGGCACCTAAACTGGTGCAGGGGCTGCACCAAAAGTCCTATGAGGCGAGACTGAGGGATCTCAACATGTATACCCTGGAAGAAAGGAAAGTGATGAGACCTATAAGTACCTCATGAGGGTGAACAGGGTGCAGGAGGGGAGTCCTTTGCAAAGGAAGAAGAGCACCATGACCAGAGGGGAAGCAATGAAGGCGGGGGTGGGGGGCTAAAGAGGGATATGAGGAAGAACTACTTCACTAAAAGAGTGGTAGACACCTGGAACAGACTGCCAGCGGAAGTGGTGGAGGCAAGAACAGTCAAGACTGTTCAGCATGTTCAGCTTTCAAGAATGCATGGGATAGCATATTGGAATATAAGTGAATAGGCAGGGAGGAGTGAGGGTTGCCAGAGATGAGTTAGGGCCTATGGTGGCAGACTAGGCAGGGATCATCTGTGCAGCCAAGTGTGCCGGTGTGCCAAGTGGTCCTCTTCTGCCAACAGATTCTATATTTCTATATATTTCAATAGATTACAAAGAGGTTAATCATAGTGAGCTTAAGTGACATATGGGGAGGGGGGGTCATAAGTGGCATATCGGGATTTAAACTTGGGTCACTAGGTTCATAACCTTTGCACACTAACCACTGAACCAAACTGTTTAGTTTGGAAAAAGGAAAGATTAGTTTTATATTGTGCCTTTCATATAAACTAAATTCCAAATCATTTACAGCAAAAGAGAAAGAAAGTGGAAGAATAGTTCTGCCATTAGGCACACAGGGGGATTCTACTAGCACAGAAACAGAGTAAAGGGAGATTACAGAGGGGTTAACACCAGGGAGGTTAAGTGACTGTCAGTGTCATACATTGAGTACATGGCAACTGAAGGAATCAAACCTGGGTCTCCAGGTTCACAGCTCTGTGTTCCAGCCATAAGACCACACTGCTCGAGTGTTTAAAGTATATGCACATAAACACACACACACACATTTATACACCAACAACTTATTAGAGCTAACCCCCATTGCATAAAGTTCCCAAAGTGAATGCCCATAATTACCCAAGGCAGGAAATAGCCATCCACTTCCCTTAACAAACAAAACAGATGGAGGCCTCAGTTCCCCACACTGTAACATAGGCTGTTATTGAGTTTTGCAGCAAATCCCTTGCCTTTGTTTTCTTTGCTTGTCAGCAGCAGATCATTGGAGCAACAATTAGCAGCAGGCACTCCAATGAAAAAGAACCGCATACACTAATTACGCCACTCTCCCAGTCTCTGTGCTGAAAATACACCACTATCAGTGCCAGCACAGCTTTAAACATGAGTAACAATCAAGACTTATCTACTCCCAAGTGGAAAGCATGGTTGTTCTCAGCTGTCTGAGATAAACAAACAGCTACATGAAGTTACAACTAACTGGTCGACATATCATCTGAAATGGGCAGTGGCACTGTTGTTCTTTCTCTTCCCTTTTGTGCCGAACTCCTTCCCTATGTACCTTCCAGAATTAAAACCCTTTCTTTTCTCTTTTCTTTTTGCATCCCTGTATCTGTCCGGCAGCCCCATCATCAGCATCTCCCCAACCTGATCACCTGCTGTCTCTGGGACTTCCTTACCCGCCACTTAGTGCCCCACATCTTCTCGACTGTGGCGGAGCCCCTCAGTGTTCCCAAGCCCTTAGGCATATTTGTATGGACACCCTTTCATGGTATTATGTGACCACACCTTCCCCAGCTCCCACAAACTTTCCTACACTACCTTGCCAATACCACCCAGAGTCCAAGGTCACCAGCTCAACACTGCTTATGATGCTACCATGCTAGGTGTCACATGCCAAAATGCCAAACAAAAATGTTTCATGACTGTAAGCAAGTTCTAAGTGAAGCTAAAATGGCACACACAGTAGGAACAACAAATAAAATTAGAAGTAAACCCATAAAGGCCCATTTTCTAAGGTGACCTCCACTCAAAATATTTTGTAATCAGTACTATGATACTCAAATTTAAAAGAACACTGTTAGCTTTCAGTGGGCTGTGTTGGGCTCCAACCAGGGGAGCTTCCATTCTCTTAAAGAACTAGTGGAGCCAAAAGAGACAGACAGGAAAATAATACAAATTTTTTTTTTTTTTGCCATGAAATGTTTATTCCAATTTTTACAGAGAATACATACAAGCACCATAATCATAAGCATAAAACATACAGGAGTGCACCAATACATCATACAATTATTGACAGGAGTCTTTCTCTGCAATACCCCCCCTCCCCAATAACAGCAAACAGAACAAAACAAAACAAACACCCCGAAAATAAATAAAATATAAACCCCCCAATAAGGGTGAGGTTCCTTGCCCCCCTCTTCCCCTCCCTCCTCCCTACACAAGACCATTCAAACTAATTTCAACCCAAGAGAGTCCTAAATCACTCACAATGAATAAATAGTATAAAATGGCCCCCATATCTTTTCAAACAGATGACTCTTGTTTTGGAGAACAGCTATCATCCTTTCAATCCTGAGGCTTGAAAGAAGTTCCTCCAGCCATTCAGAATAACTGATCACACTATTATCCTTCCAATGTCTGAGGACCACTTTTTTCAGAGTAATCGAGATCAAGGCCATATAGAACTTCCTATTCTTAACCATAATACTTGACATATCCCCCAGCAGACATATCTCAGGCTTAAAAAGGTCATCCAGACCCAGCAAGGGGTCTATCTTATTTTTAATCTCTGTCCAAAGTGGGACAATTTTTGGGCAATTCCAAAAGATATGTAATAGGTCTCGGTTTCCAAAGTTACATCTATTACATTTGAGATCCTCTATCAACTTTAAATTCGCAAGTTTTTGAGGGGAGTAGTAAATGTTATGGAGAATTTTAAACTGTATAAGCCTTAACTGATCTTGCCGGTTAAATTTATAGCAACCTTGCCAGAGGACGGCCAATTCAGAACGTCAGGAAACACTGTGGCCCAATATGAATGGAGGCGAGATTTTTAGAATAGGCCCAATTAAATAACACGGTATATACCTTGAAATTGCTTGAGAGTCCACCAGAAGCTCCAAGGTCTCAAGAAAATCAACCTGTGGAGACTGGACTGAATTCTACCTACTTTTTGAGTAGAAGGTGCGAAGCTGATATGTTTTGAAAATTGCTTTAGAGGCAGCTTAAAATTATGCAAAATCTCCAGAGAACATATATGTCCTTCCTCATTGAGAAAATCTTTCAGACAACATTTATCTGGCAAGATCAGCCAGTCGGGTCTGATAGGTTTATTATCAATCAAAAAGCGGATTACCCCAGATAGGTTGGGACCAGTCCTTAACCTGGTCATATTTTAAGCTACAAAGTTGAGCATGGATCTTTAGGGATACACCTATGGGATTTTCTCAAAGGAGAGGGAAGTAGTTTTGGAGTAAGATAAAGTAAGGCCTTTGGGGCCAGCCCATGTTTCTTGATAAGACCTATCTCCAAATTTATCCACAAGGGTACATAGGTTGACCTCTGAAGCAAGTCCGTATGTTGGACCCATCTACAATATTTATTAACCTGACCCGCCCCAAAAATAAAGAGCAAAATGAGGTAGCCTTAATCCCCCAAGTAATTTAGGGGCCGCCAGTTTGTGATATGCCATCCTGGCTTTCTTATATCCCCAAATAAAGTTGGCTATCATCCCATGAAGCTTCTTGAACCATGAAAGTGGAAGCCAGATGTTTAACATACTCAAGGGATAGAAAAGCCGAGGGAATACATTCATCTTGACTATATTTATCCTACCCCATAGAGAAAATGAAAGTTGTGCCCATCTTTTGAGATCTAAATCAATGGTATGCACCAGGGAATCCAGATTCAGCTGGCGAGTCCGTACCATGCTCCTCGTCAGAGTAAGACCCAGATATTTGAGAGAGTCAGATTTCCACCCCAGACCTAGCTCGATAATCTCTTGCTTGAAAAGGTTTTTACTAAGGGGGGTAAACCACAGTTTTATCCTGATTCAGTTTATAATTAGCAAGACAACTATATTCCCGAATAGCCTCTAATAAGGCTGGGATTGACGTATTCAGCCTGGATATGTATACCAAAAGATCGTCTGCATATGCTGTTACCTTAATGGCCTGATCCAGTATTTTTATGCCCTTTATCTCCCTGTTATGCACTATGCTCCTGATAAGAGGTTCCAAATACAAATTAAAGAGAAGGGGGGACAAGGGGCATCCTTGTCTAGTGCCTACATATAGTGGAAAGGGGTCCGATGTGGCCCCATTGCAACTGATTCTAGCTGTGGGATTTGAGTACAGGGCACCTATCCATTCCAAGAACCTCTCTGGAAACCCAAATTTACCCATTGTGGTTAACAGAAACTCCCAGTGTACCCTGTCAAACGGCTTCTCGGCATCCAAGGAGACCAAAGCCATGGGAGAGTTGTTCCCCTCGGATGCCGAGAAGACGTGGGCCAGTGTCCTAATATGATCGACAGCAGACCTGCCTTTCATAAAACCCACTTGCTCTGCACCTATAAGTTTAGGCAATATTCTATTCATTCGTTCCGCCAGAAATAATACAAATTTTAAGAAGTAGTCAGCTGTAACTTTTTGTTTCTGAAGTATTTTTTTCCTTTTCCATTTGCTCATTATAAAGTCTTCTATGTGATAATATGGTGCTGGGTGTGTGGAACTACTCTTCGCCTGGCAGCTGACATACTGTATCTAGTTCTACTGCCTATGAGAGGGCATAGGTGTAAGTGGGCAATCAAGCAGCATGATACATCACCATTTCATTTTAAAGTTCCAGTTCTATTTAATCTTTCTTCGATAGTAGTTTACAGCAGGACAGAATGAATACAACAGATTGATCTGACAGCTTAATCTTCCATTTGGCACAGAAAATAATCACTTCTTGACTCCTTAGAGCACATTCACATAACATCCTGGAGTTTACCTCCAGACCCAAAAGCAATCTGATTACCTTAACCAAATGTTCGACTTTTATACAAGACAGGGTCAGGTGACTTCATAAACCCCTCCCTATATTTTATTTTAAACAGTACTTCTTTATCTACAACAGTTTTATTTTATAGAACATATCTTAACATCATATAATTAACATAACAACCTAAATTTATGCACAGAAGTGAATTACACTCTTTCAGTGAGTTTTTTTAATGTATTTTCTAACCCCAAGGAGCAACACCCCTTTTCCCTAGCATAAATGAATGGGGAGATCAGCCAGCCGGCCCTTAAGCGCAAGCTACAGCTGGAAACAGAAGAACTCCAGAGCTCTACAAAGCTCAAAATCCCCTCGCTTCGTGACAGACACCAAATCAACTCCAACCCAAAGGAATTTGCCTCTGGAAGGTATGTAGAGCGATCCCTAATGTTGTCCAAAAGATAATATTGCATTTTACAAAGAACTAGAGGGCTAAATGCCTTCACGACTGTGTACACATTCGAACAGGAACTCAGCCACTCGCATACGCACAGTCGCGCAAGAGCTCAGTGGTAAATATTTACAGAGAAAGCTGCTTTATCTAAAAGCTCTTTGCGATAAGGCAAAACAGGGAACAAGAGAGTGGACCAAGAGATCCTCTATTATTTTACAACTAATCAAGGCACAAACAAGCCCTCTGAAGTGCAGCAAAACTAATAACAGGGCTTCAACTATTTGTCTACACAGCACCTTTCAAAGGATTTTACAGAGGGCTGTTTCCTCACAATAAAACCCTCAAAACAGGTTTCTTCGAAGAGAGGGGTGCGATCTCAGAAGGTGGAAACAAATCAATACATTTTATTTCTAATTACAGGAGCATAACTCAAGCTCCAAATACCCATATGAAATGGATAAAACAGGGGAGGATCTGATTATTAATACAGCACTTGCAATACCTATGCAAGGCTTTATCCCGACGGCTGATATTTCAGCCTATGAGTTTAAAATTATTTTGTAACTTCACAGCACTCTAGTTCATCTTCTCCTAAACCATTATCTACTACTTTTAAACTATGTTTAGAATATTATAATCAAACAAAGCGTTTACTTCGTTTCTAAGCGCTAACTTTTACTTTCTCACCTCGGGGGGGGGGGCAGAAGAAATTCCAATATACCCAATCTAACGCTTATTTATACTCCTATGGAACCAATAAAGACACAGGAATGTTCCAAGTCCATCAACTGCCTTTACCAACAAATCCCTCACCCAATTATTTCAATGCCTGACATGCTAGGATGCAAGGTCCAAACAGACTCAAGGCTCAACCAGTGACCTCCTGTATATCTAGTAACCCTAGATATAATTCCATCCGCATGTTCTGCAGAAAGCAATGCTCCCCACTTTACTTTCAATTCAACCCCTGCCCTAAATAGTGATTACTTGTTGGACTAAACCAGTGTACCTAATACAGTAACAACTTATTGGAAAGTAGCAACGCCGACCACAGTATGACTGTGTGGCAATGGAATACCTTTCCGGTCACAGCCAACAGGACATTTATGCCTATATAGACCACAACAGAAAAGGAAATATAAAAATAATTCCGGGGTCGCTAGACCCTTCACAGCGGGACTCTGACACTCCTCTCCACCTAAGAGGGCAACCATTACTATGGTTGTCCTACTTCTTTAAATCCTCAAGCTCATACTTAAGATCAAAAGAGGGAAGGGATAATTTATGGAGCTCCGGCCCACCCACACCTTAGAGCTCCACCCCAGGGTCCCTTAGTACATCAATCAGACTACCTGACCTGGCACTCTACAAAACTTTACCCTGGGGCTTGCTTTGTATATTACCACTAAATACCCTGTGTTCAGATTCTGCATCTCCAACTGTGAACCAGTTTTAACTTCTAAGCACTTGCTAGTATTTCCAGTTTCTGGATGATCTTTAACACCATAGGATGCCATGTCTAAAGCATTTTATGCAAATGTGTTGTCTTTACCCACATTGACTACTTTTGCTACAGAAATCTGTGTACTATGCAAAAGTGGAATATTAACCCTTAGGCTGCTGACAGAATTAGAATGCACAGTAATTCTGGACTGATATATCAGTCCGCAGCACAGCAAGGGTTAAGTTTAGCTTGTGAAATGTTCTCATCATACAAATTAGTACAGCTAGAAATAGCTAGCTTACTTCGTCAGCTTCACATCCCCCTACTCACTGAACAACCTCTCCTAAACAAGCAGATATTACCTTTTCCATCTCAAAACAAAATACAGAAAAACTAAAACAAACCCAGCAAAAATATAAATATAAATATATTAGAACAGAATAGAGATGGCTGCAGGTGGCCAACCCCCTAGTCATTAGAGAAAATATTAATAGGAAAGAAATATCACTTAGCTTTAAGAAGATAACTGAAGCAGGCTTAAATATATGTATTCCTTCATTGAAATGAGAACAGGTCTTTACCCTTATCGAAATTGTCCCAATCAATTACCCAGCACACAGGATAATGGAAACCCCATTGTACTCATACCATATATTAGTGTACCAAATTGTTTCCATTGAATGCTTCCCATCCTATCTGTCTTACTCTCTATTCAGACAGTATTCCCTGACGTGGACATCCCCAATTTTCAAACAATTTATCCCCACTATCCCATTTACTCTTCTTCCAGTAAAGGGTCATAATTGTACTACCCAAGTCAGGATACCCCAAGGTATCCTAGCCTAGTACAAATCTTTTTGGGCACCTACCATCTATTACCCTTTTAACTAGTAACCCCCTCATTACTCTCAACAATTACTAATTACCCAAAATATACTAGGGTTTGAGTCCTTGATGGGAAGCCACTTAGGTACACAATATGAACAGGGCTAGTCTTCTAGTCTCCTCACCAACTGTATTGCCCTTTATTAACCATACAGTAACAGCAGTACCCATTGTATACATTTACCATACTATTATTACTAAGGATACCTAAATTAGCATACCCCTTTCCTACTGTGTAATAATAAACTATGAGCTTCTACCATCTACAGCTCATGTCCTTTTGAATCACCCTCCCCTTTTTCCAAGGGAGCCAATTATTACGTTATTTTCCCTTCTGAGTTATACTCATGTCAGTTTACCATGTCTGTCTGTTCTGAGTGGCTGCCAACTTCCTTAAATAAAGAGCCACTTGACTATACATCCCAGGCCAATGGAAAGAAGGAATGAGATGCCCCAAACGTTCCTCTTGATTCATGTGCTTAGTGTTTATACATAATGCATTTAAGACATCCTTTCTATATCTACGAGGTACCACCACCCTAGAATCCACTTGCTTAGTACAGGGATTTGGCCTCATATGGTACAATATCTCATCCTTCACTTCGTACCACCATAACTGCCCTTTTCCCCCATCCATACCTGTTCTATCCTTATTCAGGGTAACAGAGCTAATTATCTATTGAATTTCAGGATCCTCAGCCTGTACAGTTTTCCAGCAAGCAGCAGAGAAATTAATAAAACATTTTTCAGAATTATCACATGTCAATAAACAAGTCCCTTTGGCAACTACTGCCTCTTCTGTTTTGCTTGTATCCTTCACCCCAGATACCAAAATAGTCTCACCTGGGGACTTATCTGACGTCGGTCTTCCATCATCTCCATCATCTCCAACCCAATACATTCCCTGGAACATGGGTAGAATAGGAAGCTGGTCCTCAACACAGTTCACACAATCCACACAGGACATCTTTTATGCCATCTTCACAGGCCTTTGAAACACAGAATTGTCCCTTATTACCATCAATTGGCTCCACACCTCCTGATACCTTCGTTCTGCTTCTTTCCACCGGCTCTCCGCCTCCATCCAGTGATTAAATAGCCATCGTATGGCATCCATCCGATCACTCTGGTCACTCTTCTGGTCAGTCAAAGTTTCACTGTGGATCCTCATTTTTAACTTAGCCTGTTCAAGCAAGGCCTCACCATCATCCCAGAATCATCGCTCAGCTGGCTCTATGCATGGGACAAAGTCCTCTCACCAACAGCCAATAAAGATTAGCCAGTCTGATGTACTCTCCTGCTAGTCTCACTGCCCACCAGACCTTATGCAGGTCACAGATATCCCACTTCTCACACCATATGTGGGAAAGCATAGGTGTAAGTGGGCAATCAAGTAGCATGATACCTCACCATTTCATTTTAAAGTTCCAGTTTTATGTAATCTTTCTTCAATAGTAGTTCACAGCAGGACAGAATGAATACAACAGATTGATCTGACAGCTTAATCTTCCATTTGGCACAGAAAATAATCACTTCTTGACTCCTTAGAGCACATTCACATAACGTCCTGTAGTTTACCTCCAGACCCAAAAGCAATCTGATTACCTGAACTGAATGTTCGACTTTCATACAAGACAGGGTCAGGTGTCTTCATAAACCCCTCCCCTATACTTTATTTTAAACAGTACTTCTTTATCTACAACAGTTTTATTTTATAGAACATATCTAAACATCATATAATTAACATAACAACCTAAATTTATGCTCCGAAGTGAATTACACTCTTTCAGTGAGGTTTTTTTAATGTATTTTCTAACCCCAAGAAGCAACACCGCTTTCCCTAGCATACATGAATTGGAAGATCGGCTGGCCGGCTCTTAAGTGCAAGCTACAGCTGAAAACAGAAGAACTCCAGAGCTCTACAAAGCTCAAAATCCTCTCACTTTGTGGCAGACACCAAATCAACTCCAACCCAAAGGAGTTCACCTCTGGAGGGTATGTAGAGCGATCCCTAATGTTGTCCAAAAGATAATATTGCATTTTACAAAGAACTAGAGGGCTAAATGCCTTCATGACTGTGCGCATATTCGAGCAGGAACTCAGCCACTCACATACGCACAGTCGCGCAAGAGCTCAGTGGTAAATATTTACAGAGAAAGCTGCTTTATCTAAAAGCTCTTTGCGATAAGGCAAAACAGGGAACAAGAGAGTGGACCAAGAGATCCTCTATTATTTTACAACTAATCAAGGCACAAACAAGCCCTCAGAAGTGCAGCAAAATTAATAACAAGGCTTCAACTATTTGTCTACACAGCACATTGCAAAGGATTTTACAGAGGGCTGTTTCCTCACAATAAAACCCTCAAAACAGGCTTCTTTGGAGAGGGGGGTGCGATCTCAGAAGGCTGAAACAAATCAATACATTTTATTTCTAATTACAAGAGCATAACTCAATCTCCAAACGCCCATCTGAAATGGATAAAACAGGGGAGGATCTGATTATTAATACAGCACTTGCAATACCTATGCAAGGCTTTATCCCGATGGCTGATATTTCAGCCTATCAGTTTAAAATTCTTTTGTAACTTCACAGCACTCTATTTCATCTTCTCCTAAACCATTATCTACTACTTTTAAACTATGTTTAGAATATTATAATCAAACAAAGTGCTCGTTTAGTTTCTAAGTGCTAACTTTTACTTTCTCACCTCAAGGGGGGGGGAGAAGAAAAACTAATATACCCAGTCTAACACTTATTTATACTCCTATGGAACCAATAAAGACACAGGAGGATTCCGATTCCATCAACTGCCTTTACCAACAAATCCCCCACCCAGTTATTTCAATGCCTGACATGCTAGGATACAAGGTCCAAACAGACTCAAGGCTCAACCAGTGACCTCCCCTATATCTAGTAACCCTAGATATCATTCCATCTGCATGTTCTGCAGAAAGCAATGCACCCCACTTTACTTTCAATTCAACCCCTGCCCTAAATAGTGACTACTTGTTGGACTAAACCAACCAGTGTACCTAATACAGCAACAACTTATTGGAAAGCAGCACTTCCGACCACAATATGACTGTGTGGCAATGGAATACCTTTCCAGTCACAGCCAACAGAATGTTTACGCCTATATAGACCACAACAGAAAAGGAAATATAAAAATAATTCCGGGCTCCTTAGACCCTTCACAGAGGCACTCTGTGAGACTCCTCCCCACCTAAGAGGGCAACCATTACTATGGTTGTCCTACTTCTTTAAATCCTCAAGCTCATACTGAAGATCAAAAGAGGGAGGGATAATTTATGGAGCTCCGCCCACCCACACCTTAGAGCTCCACCCCAGGGTCCCTTAGTACATCAATCAGACTACCTGACCTGGCACTCATAGAAACTTTACCCTGGGGCTTGCTTCTATATTACCACTGAATACCCTGTGCTCCGATTCTGTATCTCCAACTGTGAACCAGTTTTAACTTCTAAGCACTTGCTAGATTTCCAGTTTCTGGATGATCCTTAATACCATAGGATGCCATGTCTAAAGCATTTTATGCAAATGTGTTGTCTTTACCCACATTGACTACTTTTGCTATAGAAATCTGTGTACTATGCAAAAGTGGAACATTAAGTTTAGCTTGTGAAATGTTCTCATCATACAAATTAGTACAGCTAGAAATAGCTAGCTTACTTCGTCAGCTTCACATCCCCCTACTCACTGAACAACCTCTCCTAAACAAGCAGATATTACCTTTTCCATCTCAAAACAAAATACAGAAAAACTAAAACAAACGCAACAAAAACATAAATATAAATATATTAGAACAGAATAGAGATGGCTGCAGATGGCCAACAACCCAGTCGTTACAGAAATTATTAATAGGAAAGAAATATTGCTTATCTTTATGACGATAACTGAAACAGGCTTAAATATATGTATTCCTTCATTGAAATGAGAACAGGTCTTTACCCTTATCGAAACTGTCCCAATCAATTACCCAGCACACAGGATAATGGAAACCCCATTGTACTCATACCGTATATTAGTGTACCAAATTGTTTCCATTGAATGCTCCCCATCCTATCTGTCTCACTCTCTATTTAGACAGTATTCCCTGACGTGGACATCCCTAATTTTCAAACAATTTATCCGGAATATTCCAGTTACTCTTCTTCCAGTAAAGGGTCATAATTGTACTACCCAAGTCAGGATACCCCAAGCTATCCAAGCCTAGTACAAATCTTTTTTGGCACCTACATAGAAACATAGAAACATAGACTTTGATGGCAGATAAGGACCGCTTGGCCCATCTAGTCTGCCCATTTCCCTACCTACAGGATAGGCCATAGATCCTAGTTAACCAATAGCCTATTTCTTCCTACCCCCCACAAGAATTGCCTTATGTCTGTCCCATGCATTCTTGAATTTTCCCACAGTTTTAGACCCCACAACCTCCTCAGGAAGTCTGTTCCATGCATCCACTACCCTCTCTGTGAAATAATACTTCCTCACATTGCCCTGAACCGCCTCCTCCTATCTTTAAATTGTGTCCCTTGTTCTTGCAAGTCTCTTTTTCTGAAAGATGCTACCCTCTTGGACTTTGTTGATTCCACTGGGGCACTTAAAGTTTCTATCATGTCCCCCTCTCCTTCTTTCCTCAGGGTATACATATTAAGCTCCTTTAGTCTCTCCTCATATGGCTTCTCTTGCAGACCCTGCACCATTTTAGTTGCCCTCCTCTGGACTACCTCTATCCTGTCTATGTCCTTGCGGAGATGGGGTCTCCAGAACTGGACACAGTACTCCAGATGGGATCTCACCAACTGTCTGTACAGAGGGATAACAACTTCCTGTTTTCTGCTGCTGATGCCTTTCCCTATACATCCCACTATACCCCCCAGCCCTCCCTACTGCCTTCTCACATTGCTTGCTAACCTTAAGTTCATCTGATATGATTACCCCCAGGTCCCTTTCCTTTTTTGTTGTTGTTACTACCTCCCCACCCATTGTGAATTCTTCCCCTGGGTTCTTGTTTCCCAGGTGCATTATTTTGCACTTCTTTGCATGGAATCCTAGCTGCCATACTTCTGACCATTCCTCCAACCTTGCCAAGTCCCTTTTCATCCTTTCCACTCCTCCTTGTGTATCAACCCTGTTGCAGATCTTTGTGTCATCTGCAAAAAGGCATACTTTTCCTTCCAGTCCCTCTGCAATGTCACTGATGAAGACATTAAAAAGGACTGGACCCAATACTGAACCCTGCGGTACCCCACTAGTAACCCCTCTTTCTTCAGAGTGGACTCCATTTACAATTACCTTCTGTGTCCTGTTGTGCAGCCAATGTTTGACCCAGGCTACCACCCTGGGACCCACTCCCAGGCTGGTTAATTTGACTATTAATCTTTTGTGTGGGACTGTGTCAAATGCCTTGCTAAAGTCTAGGTAGGCCATGTCCACAGCCCCTCCCTGGTCTACTACTTTGGTCACCCAGTCAAAGAAATCTATTAGATTTGTCTGATATGACCTTCCCGCTGTGAATCCATGCTGCCTTGGGTCCTGTGCTCCACTGGCCTCTAGGTACTCAGCTATTCTTTCCTTCAGAAGTGACTCCATCACTTTCCCTACCACAGAGGTCAGACTGACAGGTCTGTAGTTTTCTGCCTCTGTCTTGGTCCCACTTTTGTGAAGGGGAATCACATCCGCCTTCCTCCAGTCCTCGGGTACCACACCATCCTCCCATGATTTATTAAAAGAGTAGCCAGTGGTTTCACTAGTTCTCCCTTAATTCCTTTAGAATTCTGGGGTGAATTCCATCAGGACCCATTGCTTTGTCCACCTTCAGTTTTAGGAGTTCTTGCAGAACCCTTTCTTCTGTGGAAGGACTGGGATTGACCCCCCTATCAAGAGTGCTTCTGTTAATTGGATTAGGCACTTCCCCCTCCTCTTTTGTGAATACTGAGCAGAAATATTCGTTCAGTATCCCTGCTTTTTCACTGTCCCCTCTGCCCACCCACCGTTCATTCTATTCAGCCTCACTATCCCTCCCTTTGTCTTTCTACGCCACTGATGTACCTATAAAGGTTTTATCCCCTTCTTAACTGAGTTGGCTATCTTTCCTCAGTTTGGGCCTTTGCTATTCTGACTTCCCTCCCTGCTTCCTTCTGCCTTAACTGGTACAGCTCTCTGTCCTGCTCCTTCTGTGTTTCCTTATACTTGTGGAATGCTATCTTTTTCTTCCTGACTTTCACAGCCACCTCTTTTGAGAACCATAGTGGCTTTTTCTTTCATTTTGATTTGTTTATTTGCTTCACACAAAGGCTTGTTGCCTCTGTGATGGCAGTTTTGATGATTCCCCATTGTTGCTCCACACCTCCTTCTAGCCTGTTTGCTAGTGCTTTTCTGAGGCACTCTCCCATCTTGCCAAAGTCAGCTCTCCTAAAGTCCAGTACCCTCACTTTTGTATGGCTTGACTCTGTAGCTGAGTTTAACGTGAACCACACTGTTTGATGGTCACTTGTCCCCAGATGGCAACCCACTTCTAGATCTGAGATACTCTCACTGCCCCCGTTTGAGAGTACGAGGTCTAAGATTGCTCCCTCACGAGTGGGTTCTGAAACTAGCTGTCTAATGCCTGCCACCTGTAGGGCATCAAGAATGGCTCTGTTCTTTGATGTGGCTGCAGCAAATGTGCTCCAGTTAACATCTGGCATATTCAGGTCTCCCATCAATAGTATCTCCCCTTTCTCTGCCATTCTAAGAATGCCTTCTATCATATCCTTGTCCATTCCCTCCCCTGACATGGGGGTCTGTACACAACCCCTGTGCGGATTGTGGTGCCCTTTCCAGTCTCCAAGGTGACCCACAGTTCCTCCTCTTCTTCCTGTTTACTCTTTTGTTCAATTGCTTTTATCCCTTCCTTTACATAGAGAGCTACTCCTCCCCCTCTTCTCCCCTGCCTGTCTCTCCTGTAGGTTATGTACCCTGGTATGTTAACATCCCAGTCATGGTTCTCTGTGTACCATGTTTCTGTGACTGCTACGATATCCAGGCATCCCTCTTCCATCAAGACCACCAGCTCAGGGAGCTTGTTGCCCAGACTATGGGCATTGGTACTCATTACCCTCCATTTCCTGATGGCCTTACTCCCTTTTGCCCCATCCCTGTCCTTCTTGCCTTTGTCACTTTCTCCATTTACTCCTGCCCTTCTCCCTATCGACACCTCTATGTTGGTGTTTGCCGCACTTACTACCGTGATTATTTGGGGGCTAGGATTTCCCTGCTCCTTTCCAGTGCCTCCCCCCTTGGCTAGTTTAAAAGCTTGCCAATGAAGCATTTAAACCTATCACCTAGGATTCCGGTTCCCCTCCCGGACAGATGCAGCCCATCATGCCAGTATAGGCTTGCATCACTTCAAGTGGACCCCCAGTCCCCAATGAAGCCAAATCCATGAACTCCACACCAGTTTTTCAACCACTGATTGAATCCCATGGTGTGGAACACCCTAGCCTCTCCTATGCCATAGATGGGCAGCACCTCGGAGAAGGTTACCGTGCGTGCTACTTGACTAAGGCCCCTCCCCAATTCCACAAACTCTTCCTGCACTTCTGTAATCCCTTTCTTAGCCAGGTCATTTGTCCCTAGGTGGACAATGACATCCAGCTCCCTCCCCTGTGCAGCTGCTCTGGCAATCCTGAGGATTCGCTCCCTGACCCTCCAAGCCATGGTGCCAGGCAGGCATCTTACGTCCCTCTCCCCTTCCTCCCCCAGTTCTACCTTCCTAACAATGGAGTCCCCCACCAGGAGTTGTTTCCTTCCCCTGCAGGGTCCCTTGCCACCCTCCTGTGGGTCTCCTTTGTCGAGGTTCCCAGTCTAGTACCCCTTTAACTAGCAACCCCCTCATTACTCTCAACAATTAATAATTACCCAAAACATAGTAGGGTTTGAGTCCTTAATGGGAAGCCACTTAGGTACACAATATGCACAAGGCTATTCCTCTAGTCTCCTCACCAACTGTATTACCCTTTATAAAACATACAGTAATAGCAGTACCCATTGTGTACATTTACCATGCTATTATTATTAATGGCACCTAAATTAGCATACCCCTTTCCTACTGTGTAATAATAAACTATGAGCTTCTACCATCTATAGCTCATGTCCTTTTGGATCACCCTCCCCTTTTTCCAAGGGAGCCAATTATTACGTTATTTTCCCTTCTGAGCTATACTCATGTCAGTTTGCCATGTCTGTCTGTTCTGAGTGGCTGCCAACTTCCTTAAATAAAGAGCCACTTGACTATACATCCCAGGCCAATGAAAAGAAGGAATGAGATGCCCCAAAAGTTATTCTTGATTTTTGTGCTTAGTGTTTATACATAATGCATCTAAGACATCCTTTCTATATCTACGAGGTACCACCACCCTAGAATCCACTTGCTTAGTATGGGGATATGGCCTCATATGGTACAATATCTCATCCTTCACTTCGTACCACCATAACTGCCCTTTTCCCCCATCCATACCTGTTCTATCCTTATTCAGGGTAACAGAGCTACTTATCTGTTGAATTTCAGGATCCTCAGCCTGTACAGTTTTCCAGCAAGCAGCAGAGAAATTAATAACATTTTTTTCAGAATTATCACATGTCAATAAAAAAGTCCCTTCAGCAACTACTGCCTCTTCTGTTTTGCTTATATCCTTCACCAAAGATACCAAAGCAGTCTCATCTGGGGACTTATCTGACGTCGGTCTTCCATCATCTCCATCATCTCCAACCCAATACATTCCCTGGAACATGGGTAGAATAGGAAGCTGGTCCTCAACACAGTTCATACAATCCACACAAGACACCTTTTCTGCCATCTTCACATGCCTTTGAAACACAGAATTGTCCCTTATTACCATCAATTGGCTTCACACCTCCTGATACCTTCATTCTGCTTCTTTCACCGGCTCCCCGCCTCCATCCAGCTATTAAATAGCCATCGTATGGCATCCATCCAATCACTCTGGTCACTCTTCTGGTCAGTCAAAGTTTCACAGAGGTTCCTCATTTTTAACTTAGCCTGTTCAAGCAAGGCCTCACCATCATCCCAGAACCATCGCTCAGCTGGCTCCATCCATGGGACAAAGTACTCTCACCAACAGCCAATAAAGATTAGCCAGTCCGATGTACTGTCCTGCTATGATCACTGCCCACCAGACAATATGCAGGTCGCAGATATCCCACTTCTGACACCATATTTGGGAGGGCGTAGATGTAAGTGAGCAATCAAGTAGCATGATACATCACCATTTCATTTTAAAGTTTCAGTTTTATTTAATCTTTCTTCGATAGTAGTTTACAGCAGGACAGAATGAATACAACAGATTGATCTGGTAGCTTAATCTTCCATTTGGCACAGAAAATAATCACTTCTTGACTCCTTAGAGCACATTCACATAACATCCTGGAGTTTACCTCCAGACCCAATAGCAATCTGATTACCTGAACTAAATGTTCGACTTTTATGCAAGACAGGGTCAGGTGACTTCATAAACCCCTCCACTATACTTTATTTTAAACAGTACTTCTTTATCTACAAGTTTTATTTTTATAGAACATATCTAAACATCATATAATTAACATAACAACCTAAAGTTATGCACAGAAGTGAATTACACTCTTTCAGTGAGGTTTTTTTAATGTATTTTCTAACCCCAAGAAGCAACACCCATTTTCCCTAGCATAAATGAATGGGAAGATCGGCCGGTCGGCTCTTAAGCACAAGCTACAACCAAAAACAGAAGAACTCCAGAGCTCTACAATGCTCAAAATCCCCTCGCTTTGTGACAGACACCAAATCAACTCCAACTCAAAGGAATTCACCTCTGGAGGGTATGTAGAGCGATCCCTAATGTTATCCAAAAGATAATATTGCATTTTACAATGAACTAGAGGGCTAAATGTCTTCATGACTGTGCGCACATTCAAGCAGGAACTCAGCCACTCGCATACGTACAGTCATGCAAGAGCTCAGCGGTAAATATTTAGAGAGAAAGCCGCTTTAACTAAAAGCTCTTTGTGATAAGGCAAAACATGGAACAAGACAGTGGACCAAGAGATCCTCTATTGTTTTACAACTAATCAAGGCACAAACAAGCCCTCGGAAGTGCAGCAAAATTAATAACAGGGCTTCAACTATTTGTTTACACAGCACATTGCAAAGGATTTTACAGAGGGCTGTTTCCTCACAATAAAATCCTCAAAACAGTCGGGGGGGGGGGTGCGATCTCAGAAGCTGGAAACAATTCAATACATTTTATTTCTAATTACAGGAGCATAACTCAAGCTCCAATCACCCATACGAAATGGATAAAATGGGAGGATCTGATTATTAATACAGCACTTGCAATACCTATGCAAGCCTTTATCCTGATGGCTGATATTTCAGCCTATCAGTTTAAAATTCTTTTTTAACTTCATAGCACTTTATTTCATCTTCTACTAAACCATTATCTACTACTTTTAAACTATGTTTAGAATATTATAATCAAACAAAGCACTCATTTAGTTTCTAAGCGCTAACTTTTACTTTCTCACCTCAAGAGGGGGGAGCAGAAGAAATTCTAATATACCCAGTCTAACACTTATTTATACTCCTATGGAACCAATAAAGACACAGAAGTGTTCCGAGTCCATCAACTGCCTTTACCAATAAATCCCCCACCCAATTATTTCAATGCCTGACATGCTAGGATGCAAGGTCCAAACAGAATCAAGGCTCAACCAGTGACCTCCCCTATATCTCGTAACCCTAGATATCATTCCATCCACATGTTCTGCAGAAAGCAATGCACCCCACTTTACTATCAATTCAACCCCTGCCCTAAATAGTGACTACTTGTTGGACTAAATCAACCAGTGTACCTAATACAGCAACAACTTATTGGAAAGTAGCAACGCCGACCACAATATGACTGTGTGGCAATGGAATACCTTTCCGGTCACAGCCAACAGGATGTTTATGCCTATATAGACTGCAACAGAAAAGGGAATATAAAAATAATTCTGGGGTTCTTAGACCCTTCACAGAGGCACCCTGTGACACTGCCTCCCACTACATCATCAGCATTCTGATCTCACTGACAGTGACACTACAGGTGACTAACCTGGCAGCTGCTGAGTGGCTGTTCCTAAGCAGCAGCGATATCACAATCAGTGAGGTCACAATGCTGATGATGTAGTGAGGGGGGATAGAGACAGAGATGTCAGCTGCCAGGCAGAATGCTGTCCCACACATCACACCTACTAGCTCAGGTAAATAATCTTCTGGTTAACCAAAGGGAAAAGAAAGATTACTTCAGATATAAAAGAGTAATCGCTGACTGCTTTTAAAAAATAATATTACTTTTAGAGAGTACACTAACTCTTTAAATAAAGTTAAGTGTTTTTCAAATCCAGCCTCTGCCCAAAATTGTTGTCTAAGTCCTGTTGCCCAATATAAAACAAGGGGCTTCGGAGTTCTGTCCTCCGGGCTGATGGCCCTGGGCTTATAGTTGTAAGTGTGTTGTTCCAATAGGGCAGTGACTTCATCCAAGGTGATGCCTTTCTAAGGCAGACCTAGAGGTGCTGTCCCTCAGGAAGTGCACAGCACAGTACAGTGCCACTGGCCATTCGCTTTTCCCGGGCGGGGTACTGGCGGCTACTAGCATACAGACTGGGTGACCTCACATGCCTATGGTGACAGGCTCAGACCTCATTAAACAACAGCTCCCCAGATGACCTTACATCTTCAGTGCATCCCTGAGCACCTCAGCTTCTCTATTCATTGCACTGGGCAGATATAAACATGGCAAACTAATGTTTAAGTTGCAACGAAGTAATAAGTTGATATATAATTTACTGCACATGCCTTTTTGTTTGATGCAGTCACACATGCCAAAGGAATATAGTTGACTGACAGTTTAGGGTACATGCTCTCCATAAAAAAAGCTTGCTCTATGGTTGTGGAGTGAATTCTAGTAACATCTGCCTAGTTTAGGGAACTTCGACTCACCACACTAGTTTGGTTACAAGCTGCAGCATAGTGGCTAATGCCAGGGGTTCACAGCAGGACTCAAGAATGACACACAAGTAAAGCTTTCCTCTACCTATTAGCTTGGAATGTTAGCACTTCCTTCTGTGAATGGGAGACTGTGAGATGGTACAAGCCCTTCAGCGCCTGTCTCAGGTGGGAAGCTGTATGACACCATCTCTAGATGGACTGCCATTTTCTTGTACTATAGAACCTTCTACTGTACCTCCCAACCTCCTTGATTCACACAGTTTACTCATCTCCTGTGTGTCTGGTCTAACAAAAATCAGCTGGGGATCTGTCAGACAGGACATCAAAGCAGCCATCCAGGTGAACCCCCTGAGAGGGGGAACCCCCATAACAGGCCTAACACTGTGCTTCATGGTTCTCTCTGTCCTTCACTGTCAACCAGAGATGAACCATGATGGGAGACATGTGTGACACCCCAGTCTTAGAACCAATTATGTCATTTCCTGAGCCTGGCATGTCCCTTTACCCAGTCAAAACTGGCACCACAAGATGAATTCCTCCAAAACCCTCTGCTCTGAACTCAGAACTGAACTCCTGTGCTATACCAGCCAAGGGCCTTGTGACCCCCCCAAGAATAGACCATGGAAGGGGCAAGCCCTACCATGGAGAAAAGTATTGATGACCCACTAATGGCCCTACATTTCAATGGTGGGTGTGTTACACAAATGTTAAAAACAGTGCCAGTTGTCATAATACTGGCTTGCTACCATAGAACTATCAAGATATTTGTACAGAACTCTCTCAGTGCCATATATAATGAATGCCAGCACTACACTATATTCACATTTTAATAAAAAACACTCAGGACAGAACAATTATTTCCCAGGTTTTTCTGGAGTGACAAGCAAAATGTATTTTCTCTCTGTTGGCTTAAATTTGTTAAAATAACAAAATTTCACTAGCCTACACAGTCGGTATAGTGTTATACTTGTACAACTGTGTTAGTTTGGTTTTGACTGTTCACACTCTCTATTCCAGAGGAAGTGCCACCCTGTAGGGGTGCGAAGGCAAGGAACCCTCGGAGAGGGCTCCACCCCTAAAGGTGCAATGGGATGGTTCCCGTGGCTAAAGGTACCTTAGGAATCCCCCTAAGGAGAGAGTGCTGCTGCTGGAGGAGGAGGGGAGGATGGTGGGGCAAAGAAAATATGCTTTACAGTGAGGCTTAGAGGAACTGATTATATAGCTTAGGAAGTGGGAGTGGCTGGCTGCTTGGTCACCGAACTACAAGCAAGCCTTTCATTTCACTGGCCTACGCAGTCAGTATAGTGTTATGCTTGTGCAACTGTGTTAGTTTGGTTTTGGCCATTCACACTCTCTATTCTAGAGGAATTACCACCCTGTAGGGGTACGAAGGCAAGGAACCCTCGGAGAGGGCTCCACCCCTAGAGGTGCAATGGGACGGTTCCTGTGGCTAAAGGTGCCTTAGGAATCCCTCCCCAAAAATGTAGTATTATCCTCAAAAAGGAGGCAACATGAAGCAGATGACCAAGCAGTAACTGTGACACAGGAGTAGTAACTGCAACGTGGTAGTAGAGAACAATAGGCAGTTTTATAATGCAATGAGATGCTCAGTTGTCATAATGACTGCCCAGAGCTGCATAGCAGGATACTGATGGTTTCTTTGAGAGTAGGGGAACCCGTAAGGAGAGAGGGAATGGCAGGACATCCTCCACCTCCATCCAACAATGGAACCTACCTAAAGAAACTAAGGGAAACAACTAAGCTAACTAAGTGTTATGACCTGAGGCAACGGAGAGAGAAAAAAAACCCTATGAGGAGGAAATCTCTGGGGATCAAAGGCCTAGGTCACCTTCCTTCCAGGTTTGGGATAGTTTATTTAGTGATGGCTCTGCAGCTGCAATTTGGAAAACCCAATTAAAGGGAGGTGGAAAATATTCCAATTTGGAGGAAGGCTCTCACTCAAACCCTCTAACAGGAATGCCGTGGAAGGATGTGAGAAAACTCTGCAACAATACGTGCATCCAAGGCGCAGGAGGAGAGCAACAACTGCTGAGGCACTCACCTGGCCTACCCGCCCTAAATCAAACTAGGTGAACCAGAGGCAGTCATAGGGAGGATGCAGTGAAAGTGCCTCACTAGGGAAACACTATATAGTGGAACACTAGAGCCAAAGGAGATCATCATAACAACCATTCACCGCTAGTCTTAAATTCTATACCAGGAGCTGCTGTCACATAGCAGGCAGCTAAAGCTAAGCCCAGGGCAAGGACATTCCCAGCTATGGACCAGGTGAGAAGGATTCCACCCCAAGTTGGACACGCTCGAGATGCGGACTAAAACAGAGTGAAACCATTGGCTGCAGGAACCCTGCACCAGAATATAATGGCTGACATGCCCCAGAAAGTGATTGAGAGCTGAAAAGCTGGTGAGCTGAATGAGCACAGCGTGCTGAGATCATAATGAGCATTCAGTGCTGAGACCTTGCAAGGTCAAATGCAGATTGAGTGCAGCAGAATCCCAGGCTGAAGCCGAGGGGATGGTAGCAGGCATGAAACAATGGTTTGTATAAGCAAGGAGCAATGGTTGCAAAAGCAGAGTGGACCTGCATGGAGGTCAATAAGAAGTAGTAGTGATAGGAGAACCTGCATAACATATGGTATAGCAATTAAACAGCACTGAATTAAGGGCAAGCCAGCCAAACAGGAATACCCAAATCAAGGTGACAAACACTCTGAGGATTTTCGGTAGTGAGGCAATTTTAATAACAAACTATATTAACAGCCTCAGCAGGAGCTTAGTTGGCTGACCTCAGAGTTGTGCTGTAAGTGCAATAAAACAGGAGACAATGTTTGAAAGCAGGTGTAGCTAGGCAGTGCAATGAAGCTGCAAGAAAATGAGAGCTGCAATGAGCAGCACAGCTAAGGTCAGTAAACTATGTCAGGTGAAAAGAATTGAGTATGCAACATGGAGCAGCAATGGTTGAGCTGAAACGCACAGATAATAATTGCAGTTGCACTGCAGTAGTTTGAGCATGGTGAGCACAGCATAAAACACAAGCACTGGGTACAATAGTAATTAAAATAAATAGTCAGCAGCAGTGGCTGTAGCTGTAGGTAACTGAAAGCAGTAGCATGAGCTCTGCGTAGGCAGAATGCTAGGAGTTGCTGTGCAAGTAATTTGAGAGTTGTGAGTAAGCAAAGCAAGCAGTATGAGCGCCAGAGTAGCAGTATGCTAGGAGCTTAGAAACAAAGCCCCCCAAAAAGACAAAGCCAAAACACAGCAAAACAGAAAACAGGGAAAGGCCGAAAAACAAGAAACACAAAACACAGGGAAGCACACAGCTGGATGAAAGATACAAACCAGAAGCAGGAAAACAAACACCAAAGAGACACTAAGAAACAGAAGGGGGGGTGGGGGTAGGCCCCAGCCAGCTCAGAGGACAAACCAACATAGCCTCCGGCTGCAAAGAAAAAATGCTTCACAGTGAGGCTTAGAGGAACTGCTTATATAGCTCAGGAAGTGGGAGTGGCTGGCTGCTTGGTCACCTAACTACAGGCAAGCCTTTCATTTTTATTTTGTACAGGGGGGATATTCGGTTCAAAAGGTCCATGTTTATCTACCATGACATAATGATCTCATAAATATTTAAGCAAAACAGAGTCAAAAGAAAAAAATAATATATTTTTTTTTAAAATAAGAAGAAGCGAATTCTGAAGATCAGCCTTTTTTGTCATGGCCTAAAGCTGATTTAGAGGAAGTTAACACAGGATTGAATTCTGGTGTTTGAGTATTGTCAGTTCCCACTGTTACTTAAAAAGGGCCAAAATTAAGCCAGCTCCATGGCTACAAGTGTATGTGGATTGCTCTCATATCCCATCAAGTGGACAAGTAAATCTGGGTGCCACAAAAAGGGTGACAGTTAAAAGGGCAATCTTGATTTGAGATTGCCCCTCACTCATGTCGCCCTTTGCACCCCCAGAGTTTCTACCCCATTTCTGGGGGAGGGCACTTTGGTGCTGTAACTCCTGGAAGATGAAATGCCTGGCACTGTCATGCCAGATGGCATTTTGCTGGTGTCGTAATCTGTGTTGGCAAACTGTATGTCACTGTGGCATGGATGAACCATTGCTCTGACATTCTAATGACCCAGCTTCACATTTCTAGTCCAGGATGTCAGGAGCACATGTTGACAGGGAGGGCTCAGAGCATTCTTGAGGATGCTCTCCGCTTGAGGCTGGGTGGGATGCAGTGCCCATCACATGCTGACACTTAGGGGTGGCCCAATGGAAGTGCCTTTTGTGATGTACATGACCACACAGTGCCTGGCACCCTTGCCCCTATGGTAGTCGCAAGTGTGCACACACAGACATTGGGTGGTGGAGGGCATTAAGGGGAACAGAACACTTCAGGACTGGAGCAGCATTAAGGGCTGGCCAACTGTTGTCCATGCTTGCAGCCTGATGATGGAGCATCAGAAATATTTTCTTCCCTCTCTGACTAGGGAACAGTCAAGCAGAAAGGAAGGGAGGAACCTCTCCAACGGGGATAAAATGAGGTAATCTGGGGCTCCAGGTTGATGGGTGATGGAGGTGGTCAAGAGCAGTGAGGAGGTATAGCATACAACAGAACTGAATTGAACAAATGGGCAGACAGACATATATATATATATATATACTGTATATATATATATATATAGAGAGAGAGAGAGAGAGGGAGAGATACTGTAGATAGATAATGTATGCACAGGTAAGAGGTAAAGGCAACATCATCATTGTTGTAAAACAACTTAGGAAAAAGGATATGCAGAAAGAATATCTATCCAGGCAGAATAAAAAGGGGAAAAACAATGTTTTCATAATATATAGAGGAAGATAGAGATAAAGGGACACAGAAAAACTATGAAAAATGAATAGAGACGGAAGGAGATGCTTGCCTTTATGTAAGTCAACTTAATGGCCACAAGCAAGCAAAAGGAAGAACCCAGGTTTATGGTACTGTGATTGGGGAATACCAGAGGGTCTGGTGCTCATCTGCTTTGTGGAGAGCTCAATTTAACCATCATAGGGTTCCATTTTCCATCTGATTTATTTAAAGATATCACCCAGCAGAAAATCCCTCGGACCTCTCCCCACCCCCATTAGTTATAGGAAACTGTGGAGTGGTGGCAAATAGCTAAACACACACACACACACACATACACACACACAGCTCATGTGAGTTATGATGAGTGGAAGAGAGACACAGAGAAGGTGTGTGTGTGTAGAAGACAGCATAAGTGAGTGAGTGAGTGAGTGAGTGAGCAAGAGAACTAGGGAAGAGTTACTGCTCCTCAGAATTTCCACTAGAGCCCAATGACATAGGCCACTAGGTCTGTCCAATAAAGGCACACTATGCCAGACAACAGCTCTAGCGGGGTGGGGTTCCGGTGCAGCAGGTTTCACTGCACAACTGAAAGGCATTTTAAGAGCAACTGTGGTACCTCGTTAAGGCACTAAGGAACTTGTTGTTTCAAAAGACATATACGCACAGAAGGTTTGGTGCATCAACTAGCCTTCTGCTTTAGAACTCAGCACTGAGAAAGACCTATTGCATGAGAATCCTCATTAGAAACAGAACAGATGAACTGTAAAAATTATATACTAATTCAAACAAATACTCGTGTCTGGTTCAATTTATTCTTGTCACTGACTTACCCTTTGATCGTGCATTATTTTATTTACCCATGTGAAAACAAACATTGCATTGTAATATACTAGATATGCTAGTTAGCGATTAATGATATGCTAGTGTACTCAATATGCAAATCCCTTTCATTAAAATGTGAAATTAATACTAACAAATAGAGCACAAGAAATCAGTTTTAAGGGGTGAAATGAAATCTATGCCGAATGCCATATCAGAAGGAAACATTTTCCACGTTGTTTTTACTAGCCTAATGGGCAAGCAACAAATACAATTCAGACTGGGCAACCAGGCATCTTGATGGCTCATCAAGTCAGAGACCTGTGTGGCCCCATAGGTTGTGTAATATATCTGTGTTTATCCAATAAAAGGTATCACCCAACATGTCTGGTTTTCTGGAGATCAATATAGCTATGAACATGCTTTCTTACATAACGTAAACTCAACATGTTTTGCTACGGTTCACTGCCAGTCAGTGCCTGGCCTTCTAACTCAGCAGATTTTGCATCTGCAGGACCCCTGTAATGCCACAAACATTTAGAAAGTCAAGACACTGTCAGCTCACAAAGTGCCAAGCATAGCTCAGACATGACTAATTCTAAGTGGTGGGGGGTGGGGGGCAGTGGTTCAATTGGAAATGTTTAGTTGGGGTGGGTACTCGCATACCTAGATTTTTAGGTCAGAGAACTGTCATCTCTGGGTGGTGAAACTCTGCAATAGTATTCAATGGAGAATACTGACAGAGGAACAGGGACTCTCATGCAGTTTTATAGGACATGTCATGATGAAACTAAGTTCATGTGGGTTCCTGCCCAGTTCAACTCATGGCTCCATTACACTGCTGATGCTGCATGAAAATGAGTGAGAAATTAAAATGGACTTTACTGGAGAGACTTATTAGCATAATACATTCTGGACCTTTTTGCTCAATTATATTTTATTGAACATTTTAAAAATGCAATTAAGTAAAAACAAGCATTTCAATATTAAAAAACCTTTTTTTACAACTAAAGCACTATTGAAAACATAAAGAAAATAATATTATAATTATAAATGTTAGCATCTGTTAAAAAATATATTTATGAAACTATCAATGTATATGAATCTCTTTTGGTAAAGAGCCTTTTCTTTCATAGTAAAGCATAAGAACCAACTAGAAAACAGTTATTCCTTTTAATGGTTCCATGAATGGTTTGGTTCACTTACAACAGTTAAGTTAATAATCAATCAATCAATCAAAGTCTTTATTTAATCAGGCGATCACCGTTGAGCAAGCTAATTTTCGAGGTGGACCTGGGTTTGTTAACAAGGAACAAGGGACAATATACATGGCAAGCAACACACAAGAAAATAGTAATAATACAAATAAAGTGAGATACAATAATACAGTATATACAAAGTATCAGCAAGTAGCATTGACAGTAGTATACGTTTGGAACAGAAGATACAGCTAGTTTTGGGTAGGACACACTTTTTCATAAAAGAAAAGAAATATACATATCAGGTGCACTGAACACAAATAAAACCTAATATAAAAAGATATATAGTGATACGGTATGGAGAATTTAGAGCTGGAACCAGGGTCAAAGGAATGTGGAAGGGACAGATATGGGGGTAGAAAAAGGGAGAGGGAAGAGTCGATTATAGATGTGATCAGTCTTTTAGCAGTAGTAATTGGAGTGTGCTTGGACTCATAGAAGTCACTATTTAGGGTAGACAGGCATAGGACTCCTTATTATGATGTAGATATAGAGATTTAAAAGCTGCTAGGCTGATGGGGTGAGTTAATTTCAAAGTTTTTTGCAGCTTGTTCCACAGCTGAGGGAGTACAAAGCTGATGGCTGCTCTGCCAATGTGAGATTTTGCTTTGTAAACATAAAGGTAGCTATATGAGGTGCTTCTCAGGGCATACTTCCCCAGAGTGCACAAAGGTAAACATACAGAGATATACTGGGGCAGTTTATCTGAGATAGCTTTGTATGTCCAAACTGCAGCACTCATAAGATGAAACACATAACTTAACTTGAAATGAAATTCTGCCCAATAATGCATATCACCTTTTCAAGTATAAATACCATGTTGGTGGCACAGGTGTTCCATCTTGAATCTGATATGCCACACCACCCTTCATGTTCGTTCAGAGTGTTACTTTTCACCACTTAATGGGACCCTTGGAATTCTACTGCCATATATACTTTGAAACAAAATAGGCAGATTGGATTTTCATTGTTTTTATTTTTCACCCACACCCCATTTCAGGGGCCATTTCTAAACTTGTCATTAGAAAACAAATACTCAAGTCAGGATAAGCTCTTCCAAGTCTCACTCCCTCTTGAGTTTCAATAGTTTTATTTGTGCTCTTCAGTCATCAGCATGTCTTTTTTTTATTCAAATTTTTATTAGTTTACAGATACAGAGCAAATGGTAACTTGCACAAAACATATATCATAATGCACATCGGTTGCTCTCCCCATGCTCCACCCCACCCACAAACTCCCCCTCTAACATGCAGTCAAAATAAAAGACCAGTAGCACAACCTAATCATGAATCTCAGAAATGTATTCCAGGTATACAAGTTCTATTCTATACGGTTAAACCCTCTCAGACCAGTGATAGAATATGGCATCTATAATAAATAGAGGATGTGCAAGGTATCCCATGTTTCTGAGTACTTTGGAAGGCAGTTGTTAAGGCTTGCTCCCATTTTCTCCACACCCAGGTTGAAGAGAAGTTCCTGGTGCCATTCAAGATATGTCAGTGGAAGATCATCTAACCAGTGTCTCAACACCACTTTTTTGAGCGAGTAGGAAATGGCAGCCATGTAATATTTCCTAGCCTTCACCTGTATTAGAGAGTAATCTTCATCAGCATATCTTAGTGGTGTCCTGGTCAATCTCTGAGAGTCGCAATGAAAAATATGTGACTGTTACCACAGTAACTATACTTGAAACCAGGGCTGTAATAGATTTATAACACCCGCCACCCAAGGAGTATTCTATGGCATCCTATGAGCTTTTAAAACAAGCCTTGGTTGGTTAACTAATTCATCAGATATAATACAGACAGCCCTGCAATCTGTCTATGGCCAGGCTATAGTAAGCTGTTTTGTTCCTTCTCGATAATGAAGTGCTAGTACCTTAGGGAGTCGTTCATACGTTTGGGTAATAAGAGCATTAAGCTTAGAATACTTGCTTGGTTTCTGAAGCAAATTCATCATGTCAGCATAAATTAGGATTTACAGTGCAACTTGTTCAAACTGACAGCATGGCTAATATTATACAAAGAATAACAGAATACACCAGCCTCACTAGTTTCACCACATGCTAGAGGATTAGCTGATTCCTAGTTTCCAGACATCATAAGGTTATCACATTCTAATAAAGTCATTGCAGCACACAGCAAACAGATCAAAGAATTCTTGTCGCAACACTGGAGTACCTTTTATGAATAGTTTGACCATTATATTTAAGATAGCAGTGCCACAAAGAGGGTCTACCCTACTGAGATTGCATTGCAAACCAGCCCTCTTTATTGCCACTTGTTTAATAGTAGTACTTTTAGAATTTTGTGGCCCTGTATGATTACATAAATGTTACATTTAGATTTTAAAATACTTCCCTACATGTGTGACCTTCGGCTCTACAATGTCCAGTCTGGTCATGCATACTCCTAATTGATTGCCTTTTTTTCAGTCAGTAGTTTTTCTCCCTTGCAGTCTGCCTGACAGCACCCCCTGCCCCGTCATTGACCTACTTACAGACTTACCGGTTATCCACTACTTACTCAGAACCTCAATGAGTGGGGGGGGGGGGCTGCCGTGTTGGTCATGCGAGAGCCTGTGGGGTTTGTTGACCGTGGGAAAACAGGGTTGCCAACCGTAGGAAGCCCAGCATGTTTTTCCTCCATTTTCTACCTCTAGGCTGTAGCACTGGGATGTGTGCACCAGGTGCACTACGCTATAGCCCTGCCCCATGTGCATGCCCACTGCACTGCTGCCCAGCCTCCACCAGGTGGCATTCTCTGCAGCAGGACCTGGTGTCCCCCTTCCCAAGGAAGGAGAGCTGTGCTCTAGCCTCTCTCACCTGGCTGGCGCACCGAGTGACCCTTGTCAACTCTTGAACTTAAGTTGCTGGCATGGGCGGGGGGGGGGCAAAAGCACAATCACGCCTCCACTGAGCTAGCTCCTAATTGATTTCTATTAGAAATATGCAAGTGGATTGGACTGAAAGGGCAATGGCTCTGTAGGTGCTTGCAATGCCAGTCACCTGAGTTTCAGCCCTGAGCCTAGAACACTGCTGTGGGTCAGAAGGAGGATGAGGAGGCATCCGCTTGGATGCTACAAGTCTCTGCGGGAAAAACAGGCTGGTGTGCCCTGTCTAAAACTGCACTCTGCTGCCCCAAGGAAAGTAGCTCAAGTGAGGCAGGCACCCCAATGAATATGTCTATTTGGGAATCTGTTGTCAATGTCTCTGGGAGAGAGGGTGGGGGATGAAAGATAAAAAATTAATCACTGCAGGATGAGGGCCGCAGACATCTTCCAGTACCACTCTTGGCCCAAACTGGATCCTGTTTCTGGACGGGATGCCATTGAAGGCCCCATCCTGAGGGTCAGGCTGCTGCTGGACACTGGATGAGGATAGGTGGTTCTTGGGGTTGGGCAGGAAGAGGAAAGCTTGTTTGGGGAAAAAAGAAGCCGAGAAGCCCTGGTATCAAAAGTGTCAGACTGGTTCGTATTTTTTACTTTCTTTATTTCCCTTAGCCACTTAATCAGGATCTTCCACAAGCCCTGAATCTGATACCTACTGAAGCTGCCACCACTAACCCCAGCTATCCACTGCATGTCACCTAATATACTGTCCAATTATACTGTTCAACTGCCCCTCATTATGATGGGAGTCCCACATTTACTTCATGGAAGCCATCTGTCCTACATGGAAAGGTGCTGTTGTCCCACATCATGCACTGAGGGCTGAATTTTCAAAACTACCTCTCGGACTTGTGCCACAATTTCTGTACAAGTCCACAAATTGCATAAAAGGCATCTATCTATCTATCTATCTATCTATCTATCTATCTATCTATCTATCTATCTGTGTATCTACCTATTATGTGCAAAAGCCACATGCTGTAGCATTTTGGGTCCCAACTGTATCACAAAAAAGATGCAGGCATCAGTGTTCGGTGCAATATCAAGTGAACACAGTGACTGTGATTGAGCGACTACAAAAAGAGTGACTCAATCACAGTGCCTGTGTTTTGGGCTACCTGGCAGGGTAGCGACAGGATATGAGAGTAGGCGAATACTCCAACTGGATGTCGCTATGTATACATGTGCATGGAGGGGAGGGACCACACCGCACGATGGGTGAAAAGGGAGGGAGGGTATGTGGGGTGTAGTGCGGCAGTTGGCTGCTGACTGGCCATGTGGTGTGGTGGGTAGGGTGGCAAGCTGGGGTTGGGAGGGTTCCGGGTTCAGTTCTGGGGCACAATTGCTTTGTGGGCCGGGTCCATTTTTTAATTTTTTTTAAGTTTTACACCCCCCACATACACCCCTGGAGTTAAGAATCTTTAAGTAAGAGAATGCGGGGAAGGACAGCCCCACAAAACATAGAAAACTGTCACCAGTTTTAGAAGCTATGCAGTGTGTACATCATTGCTATTTATTTTTGGCAATGTACTGGGCCCAAACGGCAATTGCTATTCTGTGATCACCGTTATGACATAGAACCGTTTGATTCATATGCCATTTCTGTTCTATTAGGCCTCAAAATGTTTGGATATAGCATTTAAAAGTTTTGGCACATTTATTTTGACACAGGCAGAACTCAAAATCGGGAATTATGCATGCATCAAAACATCTTAGAATCATGGCCTGAGACTTGAAAGCAGAAATTCACATTCATTTATGATGACCAATCAGCAGTAAACTTAAGAAATACCATAGTAGTAATTGCCTCTATTTCCTCATTGTTCTAAATTTGAATCTCTAAGATGTCTGGGGAACTACAGACCGGTGAGCCTCACATCCATCAAGGGTAAGCTAATGGAGACTATACTGAAGGAGAGGCTGGTGGCCCTCCAAGAGGCCAAAGGACTACAGGACAGCAGACAGCATGGCTTCATACATGGCAAATCCTGCCAAACCAACCTGGTGGAGTTCTATGGCTGGGTAACTAGGCAACTGGACAGGAGCCATGCAGTGGATGTCCTGTATCTGGACTTCAGTAAGGCACTTGACTCGGTGCATGGAAGGCTGGAAAGTAAGTTAGAAGGCACAGGGCAGGTGCAAAGCTAGTGAGATGGGTAGGGAACTGGCTTCAGGAAGGCAACAGAGAGTGGTGGTGGGTGGGAGCTCTCACACCTAAGGGTAGTGACAGTGGTGTTCCACAGAGCTTCGGTGTTGGGACCAGTGTTGTTTGGGATATTCATTGCAGACATATCATTGGACATCAAGAGCAAGATCAGTCTGTTTGCTGATGATACCAAGGTAGGAGCAGTGGTGAATGACCTAGGGGGATGGCAGGGGTTGCAGAATGATCTGGCAAAGCTTGAAACCTGGTCAAACACCTGGCAACTGGGGTTTAATGCCAAAAAGTGCAAGGTGCTGCATTTTGGGATGAAGAACCCAAGGAAGAATTACAAGCTCAGGGGAGTGCAACTAGCCCAGACACAGGAGGAGAAGGATCTGGAGGTGCTCATTACAGGGTCAATGAACAACTCGGCACAATGTAGGAAGGCAGCTGCAAAGGCCAACAAAATGCTGGGTTGCATTGCAAGTGGTATATCCTCGTGGAGGGAGGAGATGATTCTGCCACTGTATAGGTAATTGGTTAGACCGCACCGGGAGTACTGCGTGCAGTACTGGTGTCCGTATCTGAAGACAGACATTGAGTTACTGGAGGGGGTGCAGTGCAGGGCAACAAAGATGATCAAGGGGCTGGGGAACTTATCATACAAGAGGAGGCTGAGGGAATTGAACATGTACTTGCTGGAGGAGAGGAGGGACAGGGGGATATGATTGAAACCTTTAAGTACATGAAAGGAATAAACAAGATGGGTATAGAGGGGCTGTTCAAAGTAATGGAGGAGGGACACCAGGGGCCATGATATGAGACTGGAGGAGGAAGGTTCAGGAGGAGATGAGGAGACACTTTTTACAGAGAGGGTAGTAGCTGGGTGGAATGCATTACCTGCAGAAGTGGTATCCAGTAGAACAGTGGACTGCTTCAAAAGGGGATGGGACAGGACAAGGGGGAGGGTCAATGTAGGGGAAGGGTGGAAGGGAGGGGCAGCTGCAGAATAAGGGGTGCTAGCTGCGCATTCGAGCAGACTTGATAGACCTCTAGGCCTTTATCTGCTGGCAAATTTCATATGTTCGTATGTCATTAAGTTGTCAGACATTACATCCCTTTTCTCAGATTTTGAGGGTCACTGTCCCACATTTGATCCCTTTGCCAAAAAGCTACTAATTAGCTAATCCAAATGCAATGTGAATAAATGGTGAGAGACATCTATGTTGTAATACCTGATTGTCTGAGAACCAGCCAATCAGGTATTACTACTAGCATAGACACCACTCACCATTCATTCACATTGTAAATACAGCAGAGTGAAGATGCTTACTGCAGAGGGGATGGTTTTCTTTTTTAAAGGTATTTCTTTACACTTCAGACTGGTACTTGTGGGTACTGGAGGGAGGGGTTTATTGGCTAGAGGGTGGTGAAGGGTGGGAAGTTTCAGTTATTATTTTGGGGGACAGGGTGGAAGAATATAAGGGGACTTGTTTTTGTTTGTGGGGAAGGGATTAAAATTCAATTAAGTAAAGTGAATTATAAAACTTCACAGGGAATAAGGGAAGGAGGGAGGTGGGAACTTAGTGGGGGATGGGAGGGAGGATAGCAGTTTAAACAGTAATGCAGGTTAGGAGGATGGGTGGGTAAGTGGAACCCCAAGGATGGGGATGTTTTTTCTCCTGTTTTGTTTTTTAACAAAAATAACACATGGCAAGGCCACTTTGCATAGTGCTTCACCAGCAAAAGCTATGATAGTGGCACTTCATGAGTAACATTGCTGGCACAGTGCCACAATGTGTAGTTTTCATTGAGTAAATTAGGTACTTCTCTGTCCAAAGAACTACATGAAGTCACACTTCAAAAGTTAGGAAACTTCACAAAGTATTTGCCCAAAACAAAGTTTCCTGACTTGGCACATGTCTTGTCAGCACCCTATTAATTCTCCTGCTTGCTAAGACCTGTTAACTAATCGCTGGGCATTGCTGCATTACTGTTATTCATAGCCCATTTGTGGAACAGTGACAACTAGGAGAAACTAACATCTGTCTTTAGATTATATTTGTTTAGGATCTCTACCCACCACCCTTCTATTGGTGCCACGCCATTGTCCAACATCAAGCCTGCAACCACCCACCGTATGCACAAATTAGGAGATTGTTTGGAGGACTCCTAAGGGACTTTGGGGTACTAGTGCACCGGTAGGGGGAAGCTGTATATACTGTGTGATTATACACAAGAGGGCAGTGGGATCTGCGGTAGGAGATCAGCACAATATTGCTTTATTGCCTTTAACCCATTCTTCCCCTATCCAGAGTCTGTTCCTGTCCCCGTCATACATACCCATTGTTTTGAATCAGATTTATTGTGTTTCTGCATATAATTGTGTTTGCTTTTTTTGCACGCTTAGAGTATAATTTAGGGGGTTTTGTGTATAAGTGTGAAGGTTCCCTGTCACTGATGGTAGGGTTACATTAATTTCATGTGGGGCAGCACACTCACAGCCACCAGGTAAAAGAATCCCCATAGGTGGGGCACTGCACTACTTTATAATTACCCCCGCCCATACCAACTAAGCCCAGGTGCCATTCACCCAAAGGCCTTATAGAGTGCCCAGATACCATCAGACAAGTCTAATCTCACACCTACCAAGTGGGAGTGGCTTCATATTTACCACACTTTGTGTGAAATACAGTAGTGCTTACTAGTGTCCCCCTTCATCTATCTCCCCCTAGCTTCAGTGTATGTCTTCTGGTTCTACTATATCTCACCATTTCAAGGATCCCTTGAGTGGTCATTCTTGTCATACCACTTACACATTCTAAAAAATATAATTATGTCCCCCATTCACTCTCCTCTAAACTATGCACATTTTGTTTTTCCAATTAATACTCATCACTCATGCTCTTCATCCGCTTTATTCATTGGTGCCCTACTACACATGTTAGTAGAGATGAACCCTATCCAGAAACACTTTACGAGTGAGTTACTTGCCTCATTCACCACAGAAATGGAGGGGAGGGGCCAGGTGCATACATTATGTGTAAAGAGATGGAATTCTTTTTTATCACTCTTGTATGAACATTAACTTAAGTATAGAATGTACTTAACCACTTTAAACTTAACCCTTATCCAACAGATATACCCAGTCCATAGAAACAGAGAAATTGTTGGCAGATAAGGACCAACAGGCCCATCGAGTCTGCCCAAGTGGTCTACCTACCTGTTATCCAAGGACCCTAGTCCACATGAATATATTGCCTAGGATATTATACATCACACAGACTCTACCACTAAACCCAGGCAAGAACAGTTTTAGACTGCTAAGCAAATTAATCTCATGCTATATATGGAATGACAGCAGTCTACGCATTAGATTCTCAGTTTTATAGCTACCTAAGCACAAGAGAGGGGTCTTGCTCTCCCACACTTATATTATTCGGCAGCACAGATTTGCATGGTGATTTACTGGCTCACCCCATCTATAAAGCCCACTCAAAGAATCTAGAGCTCAGAGAGGAAGACATTTTAAATTTACATAAAACTCTTCTAGCATATCACTCACCCCCTCAGCATCCATTACTAGTAACCCCTTCACATATGTAGTTTTACAAAGTTGGAGACAGATGCTTAAGTCCCCTAGATTAGCACCATATAGGTTCCTATTATTCTCATTGTCCTACCTAGAAACTTTTTTACCAGCTACCCTAGACAACACCTTCAGACACTGGGAAAGGTTGAGACTACATATTGTGGCCCACTTTCTCCAAGATGGAACTGTCACATCTTTTGCAGATCTCCGAAACCGATACTCTCTGAGAGTCCAGGATCAATTTCAGCATTGCCAGGTCCATTCCTTTCTAAAAACATTACTTCTGCCCCCAAGGGACTGGACAAAGACTCCTCATTTTGTTTCTTTGCTCCACGCAGCACTGGGAGGATCTTCTCCACTTAACCATACAATTTCCACTCTTTTATCAGTCCTTAATACAAACGTATGCAAACTCTGTGGATTCAGTTAAGAGATCTTGAGAAGCAGATTAATTAATAGACATCATGGAGGAGGATTGGTGAAGATACTTGCCTATTATACTGTACATAGCATTGCAGCTTCACATGCCTAGAGAGAACTGGAAAAATACCATCCAGGATTTCAGGACCCCCGACATTCTAAGCAGATATATTGTAGGGAAGGGATCATCATGTGGATGATAATGCAAGCATTTTCCTGCCACACATGAACATATTTTTTGGACTTGTCCTTGTTTGCAATCATTTTATACTTCTCTTAATAAAGAATTGTCTGAGCTTTTTTGGTCATCAGGTACAGCTTATACCCCAAATGGGTCTCCTGTCTGAGGTGCCCAATCCATTGCAATCCTATTCCATCTGTATGTTGTGGAACAATATGCCTTCTTACAGCAAAGAAGGCAATTGCAGAAAAAAATGTCTTACCCCTGGTCCCCCTTCTATTTGGTTTTGGCATGACATAATGATAGAAATTTATCATATGGAAAAAAATTACAGCCCACTTAAATCACATAATGGAGAAGTTTGAACTCAGATGGAGATGGTGGGTATTATGTATTATGTCTCTTCATCAGGACTTTGTACCTTGAGGAGTATCACTTTAGCATTCTCTTGATGAGACCTGTGTACATAGTCTCTGAAACTTGTTTAGATGTCACTAGATGGCCAGACTCTACTCAATCTAATTTTATGATATCCTTGTATAATACTAATTTGGGTCTTAGCTCTCAACCATCATTTTAATACTTTAGGGCTCCACTTGGACCAATCACAGGCCAGATGTACTGTAAGTTCAACTTAAATGTACAGTTCCTGTAAGCCAGCAGCTTTGTTAAACTGTTGCTGTTTTGTTGTCTATATTTTTGTAATAAGGTTCTTATTTTCTCAATAAAGTTAACAGAAAAAAAAATAGAAGTATAACTTAATACTCTTAACAACATACATTTACTTAATAGTAGAAGTACAGAATTAGTGGCAATAAAAAATGGTGAATGAATAGACTGCTGAGAGGGGTGTATTTTCTATGCAGAATTCACCTGTCCTTGACAGTGCTGAAGGTAGCAGAGGCAGTCTGCAGTCCAAAAATATTATTTTGACAGGATGAAAGGAGATTAATTTTTTTGACCAGGAGAGACACACTAAGCTGAAACGTGTTTACAGGTGTGACCTGGGCGCACAAAGAAGTTAAGTGACTTGCTCAGGGCCACACAGTATTCAAGTGGGGGCTGTGGGATTCAAACCCAGGTCTCCAGATTTGCAGCTCAGAGCCTTAGTCCACAGCGCTACACTGCCTCCTAAACTGATGATTATTATGGGAAGAAATGGGATGCTGTTGATGACCTGTAGGATGGAATAAGTAGAGGGGAAGCTGATGATGAGAATATTATATTATATTATAGAAAGATAAGTAGTTTTTTGGTAAACATGAGGAGGAGGGTGATGATAGAAATGCAAGTGAGAAAAGAGCAAATGAGTATTATTCACCTAAATGGTTTATGACAGAAGGGTAGATTTCCACTAAACTAGGGAAAACGAAAATGACTAGTTCTTCAGGTATCTTAATCTGTCCAATGGAGAGCTGATGCAGAAAGGGACACAAATAACTTTCATAATATATAGTTAACCATTATAATTTACAGATACTCCATACACCTTTTTTGTCATAATTCACAGCTGTGACATAAAAAAATCCCTTAAGCATCAGTATTTGTTAGTAATGATATCGGGCTTTTTTTTCAACAATAACGTTTGTCTGGCAGAAAATTCAAGATGAACATTTTTTTTTCTTTTCTACTCTTTCATTCCTGACCCAAAATACAGGATTTTAAAGTTTTTAAAAGTTCCCACTGCTTCCCCATGCCATACCAGCCATGAAAAAATTAAATATCACTGATTCATCTGCTTGTACTTCCGACCCTGGGTTATTTCAACCCACAGAAACTTTATGTACAGGTTATTCTCGTCTCCGTTGCTGTCCCTTATGTACATTAGTATTATGTCTTTCCACTGTTTTGATTGTTCTACTCACCTGTTAATTGCCTGTTGTTGTGCTTATATACAATGTTACTCTGATGAGGAGCTTTTGCAAAACAGTTTATGACTCAAAGGGTTATAATTCCAATTTTCTTAATAAATAAATAAATAAAATATCTTGGCTCAGTATTGTGAGGTTTACCTTCAGACACATGTGGTAACACCATCCCAATACATCCACAGTATGAATCTAGCATTCATTATACACTCAACATGTAACCTCAGTGGATGAGATTTTTAAAAATTGTGAGTGGTAGACACCTTTATTGGTGTGAGTCATTAATTAAAAATGTAGGTGTAAAAGCAGTTTTAACAGTATCTGAGAAAACTAGAAATACACTGAGCATGAACCTTAAGATGTCAGAAATAAATTTTTGCTAAAAAAACAACTATATGATAGAATTCTCTGCCGCCTAGCAAATGCTGTTGCTTAAATTTGCAGTTGTGATGTCTGAACTATGAATTGAGGCTTTTTTAGAATGTCTGTGTCAATCAATCTGTCTGAAAAGTTTCACATACCCTAGAGCATTCTTAGGTTGAACAATCCCTGCTTGATTCACATTCTACTGAAAAGGTAACAACTTCATTCAGTTTGTTTTATTTTTATTTATTTAAAAGTTGATAACCAGGAAAGGCACATTGAGCCATGGCTCGTTTCCAGGTATGACCTGGGGAAATGAGGTACAGGAGAATAAATAACAATCACATCATATAAGCAGCTGAAGACAGTAGAGACACCACTACAACAGATAGCTTTAGCGAGGACTAATGCAATACTAATATACTAAGTTTGACCTGTATACAATGAGGATCTATGCGTGGGTGAATCAATACAGCTATACAGTTACTGTATGTACAAAGCAGCTAGACTGGACAGAAACAGCTTCAGAATGATGCTCAGGGGAGGCAGGTTTTAATCCCTATCAACACTCTTTAGACTTATATTATACTGAAAAAGATCCCTGTTAACCAATCAGAAATGGAACAGTGGCTCTCCATTCTGATTGGCTAAGAACAACAATGGGACAGTGGCTCTGCATTATAATTCCTTACCACTTCAACATGCAGCAGCCAATCAGAGACTCTAGTAATGCTACAGCACTTCTATGAGAAACAGTTCCTACTTTCTCACAGATGCACTGTAGCATGACGCACAATGCAGTTTAAAAAAATTGTATTTTAGTATAATAGCTGCGACAGAGTGACCTCTGTCAGGGGAAGGTGCTCGTAAATGGGATAGGTCTCTTGTCCCCTTGGTTACCTTCTACCTTTAAATATAACAAAAAGGTGCAGAGAGACTGGCAAAGTGCCAGCCTCTATGTTGCAGGACCACTCCATGTCTCAGGGTTATTTGGTGATATTTTATGATGTCCCTTTAAATAGCCAAAAACCCTGGGAAATAAGAAAGGGAAAATGGGGTCTACTGTAAAATTGAGGCAATCCTGAAAGGAAGAGTATCTTGCCCAGGGTTTGAGAAACTGCCACATGGTGTGGTGGAGAAACAATATTAAATAAATTATAAGAAGCTAGATATCCAGGATGTTGCCAGGTGAGACAGTTTTACGCTGAGGAGTATTTACCTCACTGCACCATACCCTCTAGATGGCTGCTGGTGTATAATGAAGTATGCCCCAGATTTATGTGTAATACAGAAGCATATATAGCTATGTGTGAAACTCCAGAGTGGGCGTATAATAGGGAAAGGCACAGAATGTGCTTTCAAGTAAAAATGCTGGTACCCCAAAGAAAAGAATGGTGCTAGTGGTGGGATACTAGCTAAAAGTCTAAGTAGCTGGGAGATTCTAGCCAGGTGGTACCAGCCCTGGTACTATTCGAGACAGCCAGAGAGGGAGTCAGTCTAGCACTGACTATGAGAGAGAAGGGTCAGTCTCCTAACTGACTGAAAGGAGCCATTGCTGGGCATCAGACTGGCCTTTCAAAGGCAATTGATGTCGGATTGATTTATGGAATAGCATACGAAGTAATACATCACTTTTTATTTTCTGTATATGCTCTCATTTTAAGAAAAAAATAAAATGATAAGTGTCATCATGGTGCTTTTTATGCACCAAATCTAAGTGTCTGCCTAGTCAATTGTATCCTGTTATTCAAGCCCTACCACAATTGGTGTGAGAAGTGGAATGTCCTAGTCAACCCAGGAGAATTCAGTTGGAGTATCTGAACAGACATCACAGGATACTGGCAGCCCAGTGCATGGTGCCAGAGCAGAGGATGTGGAACAGGAGTGGAAATAGTGGCCTGGACGAGGCACCACCAGAACAGAGGATGTGGACCTAGAATGGAAATGGTGGCCTGGGTAAGATACTGCCAGAGTTAAGGAGGTGGATCCAGGATGGAAATGGTGGCCTGGATGAGGCCCCACTATATCCGAGGATGAGTGGTGATGGTGGTCTGGGTGAGGCACTGTGAGACCAGAGGAGCCTGATACGCTGGTTGCATGACCAATGGATGGATGTTGAGCATCGTTGGAAAGAGGCCAAGGGGAGATACCTTAAGCTGAGGAGCCAGATGGAGAATGCCAAGGATGTACTGAGAAGGAAAGGGCCTGAGATGTTGGAACCAGAGGAAGCCCCCGATGGAGTGCTTCATTTTGGACTTCCTGATCTTGCCCATGTTTTTGGGAATGTACTGGCTGGAGGATATTGGAGAGATGACCTCACAGAAGTCCCCAGGTAGGACTGTTCATATAAATGTAGGGGTGAAGAGTAAGCCTCCAATTAACAAAGACAGAGTGCCAGTGAAGAACTGACCAGGAGAGGTGCAAGATCTTGTGAGATAGTGCTCTCACACTACCATTGTGAGGCAAAACTAACAAAAATAAGACAGCCACTGGATAGGAAAGGACAGTGAATGAAAAGATGTTGGTTCTCCTGAGAGGTCCGCATTGCACACAATGTGGTAACTCTTCTTTTTTCTTTTTTTTTCTACCTTCTTTTTTATCCCTCCTTCTCACCCTCAGCGTTCCACTCCTTGAGGCATTGCTCATGCCATCCATGCTTCCTTGACCTTGAGTCTGCTCCCTAGAGTGCCTTGGTAACTCCTTCCTCTCTCCCCTCCTATCTCTGTGGATCACCTGCACAGTGGGGGTCTGCCCATGGTTCCTGGACTGGATGGCGTGGAGCGGTCATCATCTAGGCCCGCTGACAATTTTTCCCCTTTTCTCCCTTCCTGTCCCCCCCTCCCCTGAGGACGTCGACTCGGGCAGGTGCATGCTGATGCACGCCTGCCAAGTGCCTAACAATGTCCTCCCCCCCAACTCCAACCCTCTGGAGACGCCAATGCCCTGTGAGAACTGGTGCTCCCACTGGCCCCTAGGGATGTCAGGTGCATGTAGCACCCCTGGTAACCCACCCTAAAGGAGGAGAGCATCCATTAGGATGCTCACTCCTCCATCCCCCTGCCGACCCCCAATGACCTGAGTCTGTACCCAAACCTGGGTTGCCGGCATGGTGCGAGGTGTGGCGTCCAGCGCCTCAACCCTCAGTGCCACTGGGCCACAATGTGGCACCTCTTCTTTAATCAGAGCATGTTTGGCTCCATGTTTACTTTGGAGCAGAAGTATGCTCCGAAGCACTAGACTACACCACATGTTGTGGTTGGGTGTCCCTATGAAAAATAAAAATATTTGCAGTGTCCCTTTATTAGGACTGACTGTGGGATCAGAAAAAAAGGGGAGAAAAAGATTTAAGACAGAGTTGATTTTAAAAGTAAATTCAGAGCATGCTTGCTCCTAGCTCTCCCTCTGTCTTTGCACTGTATTGCAGGTCAAAAGCAGGGCGGCATATCAATGTTACTTTCAGCCTCCTCACTCACAAATATAGTGCTGCATACTCAGAAGTGCTTTCATGTAAAGGGACAGGAAAGTCCCTAAAGGGAAGAAAATAAACAGAAACATAATGAATAGGCTGCCCAAATAAATATTAAACTGCCAGAAAAGGGCCAAAATGGAAAAGTCCCAGGTAAAACTGTTATAGACTTTGTGCCTTTGTCATAAAAGGAGACATAACTTTGAAACAGGTACTAGGTATGCTTATGAAAAGAGGGCACAAACATGTAAGGATTGAAGTTGTGTGGACAGTATGGCAATTAAACATAGAGGTTTACTATGTTTAACTGGAGGATAACAGCCCCAGGGTTAAAGTATGGGTAGTTCTTGAGATGCTTCACATCCTTACTAGCATAATTTATGGGACCCTGGGTGGAGCTCTACGGTGAAGGTGGGCTGGAGCTCCACCCTACCCTCTTTGGGTTGGTAAACATCTATCGGACAACCATCAGATGGTTGCTCACTTAAGCGGGGAGGTATGTGACAGAGTGACCTTTGACAGGGGAAGGTGACCGGGAATGGGATAGGTCCCTTGTTCTCTTGGTTACCTTCTACCTTAAAATATAATAAAAAGGTAGAGAGAGACTGGCAAAGTGCCAGCCTCTTTCCACCTTTTTGTTATATTTTAAGGTAGAAGGTAACCAAGGGGACAAGGGACCTGTCCCATTTCTGGGCACCTTCCCCTGATAGAGGTCACTCTGTCCCAATAGCGATAATATCAATAGTGGTCTCAGTTTTCTTGGTAATAACTGGACTAGGGAGTTAATAAGTACATTGGCCTTCGGCCTCTGTGTTTATTGCCTCTGGTCCAGTTAACCTCAGAAACCTAGATCACAATGGTATTATCACTATATTATACACAAAAAAGGTCCAACTGTAAATTACAAGGTTTATAATAACTGGGGAGCATTTTCTCCCATAGGGAAACATGGTTATACAGTAATTCACCGTTGTAACCTATGGGTTATAACGGTGAACACAACCGGAGTTTCCTTTGCTCCATGCATGTAGCAGCCAGTTGTCTTCCCCTCGTCACAGCACAAAAAGCTCTGTACCTCTAATAATACTTGCTTTACATTTAACTTTAAGAAAAAACTTTCTGTCATGCTTCTATGTCATTAATTCAATCAATCAATCAATCATTCAAAATCTTTATTTAACCAGGCGATCACCGTTGAGCATAACTCATTTTCAAGGTGGATCTGGGATATACAGAATAAAACAGATCAGGAGAAAGATACAATGAACAATGTACAAGGCAGGAATAAATACAATAAAAAATATGTACAATAATTAACAACTAGAGGCATGTACAGTAATGAAAGACAGTTGGGATATGGGTCAGGGATCTAAACTGGTAACACATCATACAAAGTATATATGAGAGTATGCATGTATAGATATAACAGTTGATGGGTACAGCAGATTAAAAAAGCGCCCAATATACACTATATGTAGAGGTCTGGGGTAGGGGAGAGGGTTACAAGGCTACTCTAGATGGTATTTCTGAGGAGGTAATAACAACAGATTAAGGTTACGGTCAGGGAACAGGGACATAGGGGAATTGAATGAAGAAACAAAACATATGTTGTTGATATGTGGACTGCCGCAGTAGCAGAGAATCTAGGTTCAGCCAACAATAGGATTCAAGGAGGAGGAGAGAGACATGGGGGTTAGGAGGATGGCAAGTAAACTAAGTTCAGGGTTATACAAGCCAGAGATGATAGAAGAGGCAAGAGCAAGAGCAGCGGGTAGGGGAAGGCAATGGGGGAGCCCCAAATTATAAATATCAAACACAGTATATCTGTGGAGGCAGGACTCATCTGGGCTAGGGTTATAGGAATATTAATTAATTAAAAAGATTCTGCCAAGTACCTTCCTTGGCAAACAATCACCCCTTCCTCTTCCTGGGCAAAGGTTCAGTTACTGTAAGAGTGGCATTGAGTAACAGTGAGGGAGAAGGGGTACCAAACATTTCTAACTTGCGAGTCATCATCCAGTCTTCTCTTGGTACATTTTAATATCACACTGAACTGTACTGGGCTAACAGTGACCAGGAAACACTGCAGTGTGGAGGGGGGTGCAACTGAAACCATATATAAAAAAGCAACCAGAGGCAAATCAGAGCATAGGAAAAACAGCTCATGGAGAAAAAGGGAAAACAACCTTCTGGCTGCACAGCGCAAGTGCTATGTTTCTATTTTATATAATTGCTGTGACAAAAAAATCTCCCCAGCAATTATATAAAATAAAACATGGGGTGGTGTGTAAAACTGGAATTTTACACACACCCTTGGTGTTGGATGCCTAAAGCAACAATGCAATGAAAATATGGGCTAATATTTTACCCTACCTTATTTTCTTCCTTGTTGATGACAGATGTCTTCCAGTTTATTTTGGTGGTAAAATTTTCAGTTTCCACTATCATTTAAGAATTTTATTAAACTTTTAAGTTAATTATTTCTCAAGAAAAAAAGATGGCCACCTCACTTTTGCATAGAAATAATACGGAAGACATGAGAAGGGTAAGAATCCAGATGCAAATGTATAATATGCAGCACAGGAAGCATCCAAAAAAACTCAAGTCAACAGTTCTGCCAATACTTTTTCATAACCATAGCAGAAAATTTGTTTTTTGGAATAGCTTTTTTCATTGCTTCACTCTTGGGGTTTATGTAGCATCCAACACCTTGTGCGTGTGAAAAATTCTCGTTAAGCACACCATCCCATGTATTGTTCTATATATAATTTCATAATTGGGTTCTGGTGACAGTTACAAACCACTTGTGCCTCGTTCATGTGATTTACGATGACACCTGAACCCTTTGATGTATTTGCAGCCTTGTAATACACAGCTGCCTATCATTTATTCTATGTATAATATACGGGTGTCATTTTTTCCCATAGGGAATCATTAACATCAAAATTCCATAATGCTGTCACTCAGACATCACAAAGTTATAATACTATCATTCTGACATCAAATCAATGGTACTGTATTATGAGAAGTAATGTTTGGAGTGTTCCATATAGCACAAAAAATAACACACAGGAAACCAGCAGTAACCAGGCTTGTCATTCCATCTCAGGATTTTGGTGAAATTATAAATCACTCAAGCTTCGCTCTTGGGGTTTATGATGTCAACCCTGATAGAATTACAACCTTGTTGCTGATGATTTCCTGTCCATTATTCGACTTTTAATTCACAATTAGGCCATGCAGAAAAAAGTCATCATTCTCAGTTGAAATGTCATGATGTACCGACGTCATAAATTCAAGAGTATGCTGTCATGCCACTGAATTATGAGTTTTACAGAATGTTATGAGCTTCACAGTAAGCTTTGACAGAATCAGCCAAATGCCTCCAAAATAGATAAAACAAAATGTTAAACGTTTTTCAAAATTAATCCTAGCGTAAATAGCTAATAAATTTAAAGAGCGGGTGTTCACTTGTAATAAATACACAACTGTCTATTTTGTTGATTATGTATTAATATGTTAGCAATTTATTTCTACTTCTACAATCAAAAATCTTTGTTTTTGCAATGAAACAACTGTGTCTTCACCTTTACCTTTCAAACTGCTTGATAAAAGAATGTAATAGAATTCTGGTACTGTGATATCAGAAAATAGTTCTGCACAATTTTTAAAAGCCATAACTAGCTTCTGTTCTCTGCTTCTCAAGTAAAATCTGTTTAAGGAGAAAATATTCCCCACTAAATCCTAACAAAAGCAGTTTGACTCTCAAAAATGACATATTTGTGTTAAGTCATTTTAAATGAGAACACACTTTATTTCTCTGTAAAGGCCTGCAAGTAGATTTGCATTTTCTCATTAACATACATTCAATGGGCCTACACAACCAGAGTAGTGTTATGCTTGTGTAACTGTGATTACAGTTTGGCCATTTGCACTCTCTATTCCACGGGAAATTACCACTGTGTAGGGGTATCGAAGGCAAGGAACCCTTGAAGAGGGTTCCACTCCTAGCGGTGCTGCAGGAAAGATTCCCTTGGCTAAAGGTACCTTAGAAAGGAGCACCCCAAAGAAAGAGGTGCTGCAATCTAGAAGGCCAATCCACGGGGTGGAAAACATACATGTGATGTCTCCCGTTTTGCCCAGGAGAATCCTGTTTTTTTAACTAAACTCCCGCCCCCCCCTTGCATGGGAAAGCAAATCTCCAGATTTACACAGATAGTCAATCACATAATACAAATCTTGTATTCTCAGTCCATTCATTTAATGATGTGCCATCGGCCACCATGATTGTAACTGATTGCCTGCCTGACCGCAACAATTATCACCTCTGATTTGTGCTTATATACTTCGAGGCAGCTCGCAGTGCTCCGAATAGCTCTGACAGATTTTACTTGTTCCAGTGATTTGTTCACTGTTCCAACAATGGCTGAGGAGAGGTAAGGGTTTTTTATAACTTTTATTTTAATGAGCTGAAAGGTTGGAAAGGAGAGAACTCACTTACTTGTACATTCCACCAAGGCAAACACTATACATTATACATAAGGTGTTTCTATTAACCAAGAATGAAGAGGATATATGGCTGGAGTTTGTGAAATTTTCAGAAATAAATCACTCTCAACAAGATTTGCCTAAAACTGCAAAGCAGCGGCCGGCTCTTGTACTCGAAGCAATCTTTCCAATTCCAAACCATGTAGGGACTTTTTAAAATGTCCAAACCACATACCTCTGTTCCAAAATGAAATAAAATCAAAAGGAAATTGGGAAAATAATGTTGTTTTCAACTATAAGCTAGATAACAAGCTACTGAAGGCAGCAAGATCAGCCTGCAGTACAGCTAGACAGTAGAAAGTATTTATTAATGATGTATCAGTGTGGATTTTTACAATTTGTATTTATTTGTGTACGGTTTTGTTCTAATTGAAGTAATAAAGTGCATTTTATATATATATATATATATATATATAAATATTCATTATTAAATGGCCAACTTGGTGCGTTTACGCATTCTCTCTCCTAAAAGGCCAATCTCCCTCCTAGCTTCACAAAACCTCCTTCTCACACAGTTTATATTATCACATGTATGGGAAAATATTCCAGTTTAGGGGACAACTCTCACTCTGTCCCTCTAACAGGAACACCTTGGTGGGTTACGAGATACCTCTGTAACATGGGATACATGGCATGGTACCAGCTTCAAGGCAGGAGGAGGAGAGTGAGGACCACTGAGGCACTCAGCTGGCCTACGAATCTAAAACAAACTAGGTGAACCGGAGGAGGTCAAAGGAAGAATAGCTTAGATGGTACCTCTGATCCCACTCAGCTAGCTAAAGGGGCCCAGACTGATGAGGCCCCCACCTCACAGCTGATGTCTTAAATTCTACATCAAGAAGTGCTGCCAATGAGTTAGATGATTGAAGCTCTGCCTAGAGTGAGGATATTCCCACTATGGGCAGATGAGAAGGACCCCACCCCAAGTTTCACATGCTCAAGATGCAGACTTTGTGGGTGCAGAGCAAGACCGTCAGCTGCAGAGCAAGCCCTGAGTCAGAAAAGGTAATGGACATGGTTGGCATGCCTCTGATTTATGAGTGAGAGCATGAATCAACTTCAATGTGCCAGATAGGAGGAGGCCGGGTGAAGCCAGTGGCTGAGATTAGGTAGCAGATTAGTGAGGAGGCGGGCAAAGCCAGTGGCCTGGAGAGGTAGGAGACTGTAGTGCGAGCCATTTGATAGTAGTGGCAGCCAGCAGACAGCAAGCTAACCAATTCCATTAAGGAAGTCAAATTAATAGTGACATAGAGGTAGGTGTTTAGGTAGTGAAAGGCTGTGATGTTAGTGATTGACTCGATGAGGTTTAGCAGATGATTGCTATGGTTTCAGCATGAATAGTGAATTGATATGATTGGCATGATTACCTTAAATACCATTAAGGCAGAGTTAGGGTAGCCATTCAGGCAGAGTTAGATTATTTCAGTATGGAGCATTTGCAAGGCAGTAAGTATTTGCAATATAGTAATGAAATGCGACAAATATCTTAAAGCCATGTAGGCTGTGAGGTAAATGTATTTATGCATGGATAACTGAAAAGCCATGTAGGCAAAGGAGAAGGGCAAAATCATATGACTTACATAAAGGCGTGTTTCTGCTACTTTGAGCTACGATGCCTCTCTGTGACATCACAGTCCCCAACTGTGGGAATAACATGGAAGCCAAGCTGAGCACCATGAGACCAAACAGCAACTGTAATGTTGGTAGGGTAGGACCCCCAAAATAGAGGCGCTTTAACAGACAAGGTCCCAGTTAAGGACAGAGCCATAAGATAGCAAGCTGCCAGAGTAATGTGAGCAAGTTGAAGCAAAACAATGCCTGAAAGGGTCAGAATAAGTGAGTTCGGAAACATACTACTAAAATGCCTGCAGCTGTAAGCCGTGTCAGTATAGTAATACAGCAACATGAATATACTAGAGCAGCACAAACACTAACCTTGGGAGTAGAGGCTGCCCAACTGAGCAAACACTGAATGAATTAAACAGAGCACACTGAATACCAATACTGAATGAACTTGAGCAGAGCTGGTGAGAACAAACCTAGCAGTGTTGGTAGAGCATGAATGGAGCTAACACTGAGTGAATTAGGCAGAGCTGTTGAATAAACATTGCACAACAGAGAGTGGCACTAGCTGGGAGCAGGCTGAGGCCTGGACCGGGTGCAAACAATTAAGGTTGAAAAGCACAGAGACAGCAGAGGCAGGGAAGTAGTAGCTTGAGCTGAAGCATACATATAACATCCAGTTGAACTGAGGGTTTGCAAAATGTGGTGAGTAAATGGGAGTCTGAAGAGTACAGACACAGAATTAGCACAATACAAACAAGGGTAATAGGATGCTATGAAAACTAGAACGTGCCCCCCCCAAAAAGAAAATGAAAAATGAAAAAACACAAACACAGGAGAACAGGAAAACAAGCACGCAAAGAAGCACACAGCAGCCAGAGGCAGAACAAATACTACCCAAAGCAGAAGAAACACACAAATGAAAGCCAGCACAAACCAAGCAGAGCCCAAAGCACAAGCAATGCTGGAAAAGAAAAAAAAAATGCTTCAGAAGGAGGCTGTGAGGAACTGCTTATATAGCTCAGGAAGGGGGTGTGGCTGGTTGCTTACCCCGTCGAACTACAGGCGTAGCCTTCCAAAATACAACCTAGTCAGTAAGGATTTTCTGATTTCAAAACATTAGGATTCCACTAGATTATTTGTTTACTAGTTGAAAAAGATAAGTAAAGAAAAAAGTATATTATTAAGCCATCTAAAGCCTTCCCACCTTCATTCTTTCAGATCTATATCCTTAGTATGTACCTGCTCTTTAAAATAGTAATCCTTATAAATCAGTACATGTATGCATAACATATGTATTCATTGTCGTTGTTTTACTGTGCGGAATGAATGCTGACATCAACTTCGGCCAGGACCCATCTGTTCAAGAGTTCCTTGGGACAGATGGCAGCTATCCTGATTCCTGGTTAAAGTGATTTTCCTGTTTTCTGCAACACACTGACAGCTAGCATCAGCAGGACTTGCATCTCATAACAGTCCAATAAATTTGGAATGTCAGGACACACATTTCTTATTAGGGATGTTCAGAACTGGCCAATTCTGATCCGATTTTAAAGAGGGACTCCAGCCCAAAGTGCTATATTGCAGAATTAGAATAAGCATACCCCCAATAAATCTCATACCAAAAATTAGGTTTATACATTTTTTCATTTTAAAGAAATGAGCTATTTTGTAACTCTGATTTCACTACTTGTTCAAAAAAGCCAGTGTCAGTGAAGAGCTGCTGTTGATGTCATCTCCTGAACTCACAGTCTAGTCCTCCCTGTCAGCAAGCTAATAGGATCTCACATCTCTCCTGAACATCTGCCTTCCAGCCATAACCACTCAGTACAGATCTGGCCCACTGGGTCCTTCCTCCATCCTCTACCCAACCTAGTTTCTGGATTTTACAATATCATCACCTCCAGTTTGCTTCAGGATAAAGACCTGCTTAAGGAGTGCACTAGGCTCCAAATGCAATCTTTCAAAAATGATCAGAACATTTTCAGAACTTGAAAAAAGGTTCTGATAAGGTTCTTTTACCAAAATGCCAGAGATTCTGTGAGGATCTGAACTGATCGGAACTGTCTTCCCATCCCTATTAGTAAACAACTTATATTAACTTCAGACACAGAATTACCTAAGCAGGACTTCAGAGGTCCTATTTATTTAGAGGATTTCCTCACTGGGATAGTCCATTTTAGATGCATCACCCAGTTTGCAAGATATGTGTGTGTGTGTGTGTGTGTGTGTGTGTGTGTGTGTGTGTGTGTGTGTGTGTGTGAGGGTCTCCCAGGGGAATGGGCAGCGGCAACAATCATTACAAAAATTCAAATACAAGATTAAGGACACTGTTACTTTGCAACAAAAGCATACCCATTTGCACAAACTTGAAAAGATTCTTCTCAAGGGTGGACATACAGTATTTACACTGAGTAAATTCACATACAGCAGTAAGTGACTAGAGAAATTAAACAAGGCTTGTGTATGTGAGAGACGGGTGCATGAAGATTTGAAAAGGTGAAATCATTTCTTTCCAACGTTGACAGGCTAAAAGTTTTTTTTTTTTTTTTTTTTATTAACTTTCTGTTTCCTCTCATTTTTGCTGAGGTACCATGGCCAGGTCCTTATTCAGTTTTTTGGTACATTGCTGATCCTGCCTAAGAGAATGCCACCACCTTCCCTATCCAAACATGTGGACCAGCACTGATGCAAGAGTGGGGGCTGACAAGGTTGTAACAGACCTCAAGGATGAACTGACATGCTCTGTACAAGAGATGGGCATGAAGGATGGTGATGTCTTGGATGCCCCCTGGAGGGCATGGTGAAGGGCAAGACTTTATCAAGTCAACCAGCCCCCTTCTTATACAGCAGTTCCCCACAGCCCCCCAATATAAGGCATAGTCTGTAGCATGGTCTTCCACCAACCTGACCTGTATAAGTCAACCCTAATGCTGGATGTTAGGTGCCTTTGTGTCTTGACCTCAGTCATAACAGATTGTGTCAGTGCCTAGACGTGTGCTGCAAGACAATATGTAGGTGGTACAAGGCTTATGGATGGCTCTTTTATTTTACCAAATTGTTTGCCTAGTACAGCTCAGATGGGCTGCAAAATCTCATTCCCAGTAGGGTTCTGCTTCTATCCATTTCTGTAGCTGGTTAGACTGGAATGCTGGGAGGTTAAGTGGTGTGGTCAATGTCACACAGTGAGTAACTGGTTCTTGTTTTAACCTTTGATCTCCTAGTTTCCAAGAGGCTGCTCTAACCACTAGACCACACAGCCTCCTAATCCATGAAATCCAGGCTCTGGAACTGTGGTGTTATCATGGAAGATATGGTACTAAGGTAGAGTTTTAGCAGTTGTTCAGCAGAGGACTATGAAAACATTTAAAAATGCCTCTATTTGCCAACTGTCAGGATCTGGTGGTCCACTGGAGATTTCAACACATTTCCTAAAACAGCACTTTTAGAAGTCCACACATTTCATTGTTTAACCTAGATACAAAATGGATCCTCAGAGGTACTGAAGAACAGCCTGTCAAAGTAACATTGTCACAACATGACTTTAACCTCCCCCAGTCTCTTTCCAAGAAGAACCACAGACTGAGATCAAAATATGTTTCTGGTTATGCATCTCACATGAAGGATTACAACATCACATTGCATTATGGGGGTATGTATGATTCTGTAATCCTTCATGTGAGAAGCAAAACCAAAATCGCATTTCGATCTCAGTCTGTGGTTCTTCTTGGGAACAGATTGGGGGAGGTTAACCTCATGTTATGGCAACATTCCTTTGAGGGGCTTTGCTTGAATTCCTCTGATTTGTATCTTACCCCAAGGGAAAATGAAACAGCCCTAATATGGTCTTATGGGTTTGGGTCATGATGGGCCCAAAATAAGAAAGCAAGCTAAAAAGGTAAAGAACCTCAGCACAAAAGCATTGAAACAAGGGTTATCAAAAGAGGGCACTGGCAACAAAACCAGGTTTTACAAATTCACACACACCCATAATGCAAACATTTATGGGATATACTGTATATGCAAAACATGAAGGAAGGCACCTCCATCCTTTAAGAAACTGTCCCTTGCTCTCCAGCACTGGCAGAAGGGATCTATTTTGAACCAATAATTTCCTGACTCAGGGGCAGCAGTGCAGTCTACTGTGGCTCACCACTGATATTTGTACACTGGAGCACTGATAAAGGACATACGAACATACGAAATTTGCCAGCAGATAAAGGCCTAGAGGTCTATCAAGTCTGCTCAAATGTGCAGCTAGGACCCCTTATTCTGCAGCTGCCCCTCCCTTCCACCCTTCCCCTTCACTGACCCTCCCCCTTGTCCTGTCCCATCCCTTTTTGAAGCAGTCCACTGGTCTACCGGATACCACTTCTGCAGGTAATGCATTCCACCCAGCTATCACCCTCTCTGTAAAAGTGTCTCCTCATCTCCCTCCTGAACCTTCCTCCCTCCAGTCTCATATCATGGCCCCTGGTGTCCCTCCCCTCCCTTACTTTGAACAGCCCCTCTGTACCTGTCTTGTTTATTCCTTTCATGTACTTAAAGGTTTCAATCATGTCCCCCATCCCTTCCCTCCTCCAGCGAGTACATGTTCAACTCCCTCAGCCTCTTCTCGTATAAGTCCCTCAGCCACTTGATCATCTTTGTTGCCCTGCGCTGCACCCCCTCCAGTAACTTAATTTCCCTCTTTAGATATGGGTGCCAGTACTGCACGCAGTACTCCAGGTGTGGTCTAACTAATGACCTGTACAGTGGCAGAATCACCTCCTCCCTCCTCGAGGATATACCCCTTGCAATACAACCCAGCATTTTGTTGACCTTTGCAGCTGCCTTCCTACATTGTGCCAAGTTGTTAATTGACCCTGTAATGAGCACCCCCAGATCCTTCTCCTCCTCCTCTGTCTGTGCTAGCTGCACTTCCCCCAGCTGGTAACTCCTCCTTGGGTTCTTCATCCCAAAATGCAACACCTTGCACCTTTTGGCATTAAACCCCATTTGCCAGGTGTCTGACCAGGTTTCAAGCTTTGCCAGATCATCCTGCAACCCCTGCCATCCCCCTAGGTCATCCACCACCACTCCTACCTTGGTATCATCAGCAAACAGACTGATCTTGCTTTTGATGTCCAATGGTATGTCTGCAATGAATATCCCAGACAACACTGGCCCCAACACCAAGCCCTGTGGAACATGCTTGTCACTACCCTTGGGTGTGAGAGCTCCCCACCCACCACCACCCTCTGTTGCCTTCCCTGAAGCCAGTTCCCTACTCATTTCACCAGCTTTGCACCCGCCCCTGTGCCTACTAACTTACTTCCCAGCCTTCCATGCGGCACCGAGTCAAATGCCTTACTGAAGTCCAGATACAGGATATCCACTGCATGGCCCCTGTCCAGTTGCCTAGTTACCCAGTCATAGAACTCCACCAGGTTGGTTTGGCAGGATCCGCCCCATATGAAGCCATGCTGTCTGCTGTCCTGTAGTCCTTTGGCCTCTAGGAGGGCCACCAGCCTCTCCTTCAGGATAGTCTCCATTAGCTTACCCACGATGGATGTGAGGCTCACTGGTCTGTAGTTTTCCGGTTCATCCTTGGAGCCACTCTTGTGGAGGGGCACCACATGAGCCATCCTCCAGTCCTGAGGTACACACCCCGAATGTAGTGAGGCATTAAATAGGTCTGCCAAAGGTCCTGCAAGGACCTCTGCCAGCTCCTTCAGTATCCTGGGGTGGATGCCATCTGGGTCTGGTGCCTTATCCAACCTCAGTGCCTTCAAACCCTCCCGAACTCTGCCTCCATGATTTCCCCATCTGTCACCCCCTCTCCCATTTCTGCCATTTATCCCCCCTTGGATGTCACTCCCCTCTTCTCCTTAGTAAACACTGAGTAGAAGTACTCATTCAGTGCTTCTGCCTTATCGCACCCTGCTTCCACCCAGCCCCCCTCCTTCCTAATCCTTACTATGTGGCCCTTACAGCTCCTTTTCTCCCTGATGTACCTAAAGAAGCCTTTCTCCCCCTTCTTAATGCCTTGTGCCAGCCTGAGTTCCGTAGATGCCTTGGCTCCCCTTACTGCCCTTGTCACCTCCTTTGATTCTATCAAGTACCCCTCCCTGTCCTCCCCTCTCCCTGTTTTCCTGTACTTCCTAAAGGCAGCTCTTTTCCTCCTTACCTTTTCCATGACCTCCTTGCTCAACCAGCTCAGTTTCTTAGCCCTAGCCTTCTTGCTCTGGGCCTTGCAGCAGGTTTTGGTTGTCTCCACTATCCCTAGCTTTATGAGCTCCCACCTCTGGTTAGTATCCATACTAGATTGAATTCTGGCCAGGTACCCTTTTACCACTTTCCCCATCCTCCCAAAGTTGGCCCTCCTGAAGTCCAGCAATCTTGTGCCAGATTCCACTCCTTCCTTGCCCATATCCAATGTGATTCAAAACTGAGTGGTGGTCACTCCCTGACAGCGGCTCCTCCACTGTAAGTTCTCTCACAAAGTCCCCATTTGCCAGCACAAGGTCAAGGGTATTCCCTAACCTGGTTGGTTCACTGACCATTTGCAGCAGGAAGTTGTCCTGGAAGGCATCCAGCAGTACCTGCTCCCTTCTGTTCCTGGTTATTGGGATACTCCAGTCCACTCCTGGCATGTTGAAGTCCCCCACAATCACCACACTACCCTTCTTGCAGGTCCTCCTGATCTATCCCACTAGTTCCCTGTCTAACTCCTCCGTCTGAGATGGCGGCCTGTACACCACTCCCATTCTAAGAATCCTATTCTTGGAATCCTGGATTTGCATCCAAAGACATGCAGTACCTGGAATACTTTATCTGGGTAAATGGAACTTCGGTGCCAGATCAATGTTTTGGACCCCATCATTTAAGTGAATGTGTGCTTTGGGACAAAATACCTGCATATACAAACAACACTAACCAAGGAAGGAGACCAAGTCACTGGACCCTGAGGAGACATTGCACAGTGCCGTAACTGAACTGCTGCAAGATCTAGACATCTAATGAGAGAAATTGGCAAAAATACTCTCTTTTTGTTTTAATTATAGGACAACATGTTACTTGACTCTTTAAATACCATACCTTTGGAAATCACACACCAGGAAAATCACACAAGGGATATGACACTAGTCTGTAGAACCATTTCAAAGTGTGGCCACTGGCTACCAGCATTCTCACATTAGTTGTCAGTATCTCTCACAGGGGAGCACGACAATTTGCTCCCGCGATTTCTTACCGCGTCATTTAGCTCCCGACTATACACTCCTGCGGCAATTCATCCCTATGACACTATCCACCCTATAACAATTCACTCCCGCTGCAGCATTTTAATAACAATTGAATAACAAACTGCGCTTACCAGGTCACTTACATAGTACCCAATCTTAAAGGCCTGCAACTGGATACCTTGCCCTATACTAACAAACACCTCCCAACTGACTGAACCTTGATGCTAGCAAGTACCTCAAAGGATGTCATTTACTAACAGTCTTCTGTTCTCTGTACCACAGAGCATCCTGCGCATCCTGTGACTCATGTTAAATGGTTTACATTTTGCTGGCCGACGGAATGATGGCTGCCTAATCTTCTCAACTCTCCCTAGCCCGGCTGATATCCGTGCTCTGGCGCCATCATCATTGGACGTCGAGACCCCCTAGCCACCTGTTAATGCTTGGGTAGCTTCCTCCTACTGATCGGCGACTACATTCTGTGGACTCCAATGCAATTTGCTGACTCAGCAGCACCGGGTTTCTATGAGTCATTCTGTTGTTCTTGCAATTACCTCAGCCCCTGTTTCTGGCAACAGGTATTCAGTGGGGGAGTCAAGCTTGTTTGTTGATACTGGGATGAATTCCTGATACTGGATGTAAGCTTTTTTTTGAAGGGGGGGGTTTGAGGGGGTGCTGGCACTGGGGATGAATACTTTCAAACCTATGGTTACCCAGGATGCTAGCTGCAATTACTATGTAAGTATGGGGGTGGTAACCTAATTAGGGAGCGAACTGCCACAACATGAATTGTCGTAGGACTGAATTGCTTCTATAAAACATCTGAATGTGGTGACCTAGTAAGAGCAGTTTGTTATTCAATTGTTATTAAAATGCTGCAGCGGGAGCGAATTGTCGTAGGATGGATAGTGTCATAGGGATGAATTGCTGCAGGAGTGTGTAGTCGGGAGCAAATAGTCGCGGTATGAAATCATGGGAGCAAATTGTCATGTATCCCTCTCACAGGCACTACACAAAACTGGGGGCATCCTGTCCCTTGCTCCCAATACTGCAGTTGTTTTGTTTGAGCCGAATACATGAGTTCTGATCCACATCACTCTATTTAGCTTAGCATATTATCTGGCTATAGGTGTGCTGCTTCTGTACAGGTTCTGAATAGTGTGTAGACACTAGCCTAGAACCAAACAAAATATGGTAGCATTTGGTGTTATATAATGCACACTGAATATGAAAGATTTTTCACAAAGCAACGACTTAGATACTAGAGAAACAGGGATGGTATGTAGACAAACGTCACAAACTATTGTATAAGTAGACAACAATGTGGAAACAGCCAAGGACAATGGCAAAATGGATTTTGTTAAGAAAGGGAATGTTGTCTAAAATACCAGGCATATATCCTACTCTTTTTTTTTTTCCATATACATTTTCTCTCCTCAGAGCACAGGAAAAGGCTGGCTTTGTTCCCCTTCCTCAGGAGGACTCGCTCAGCCCTGTCCATGTCAGGGGCTTCCTGTGCCTGCCCCAGTACTCCCTTTTCCCATTGTTTCCTCATGATTTTTCCCCTTAACTCCCTGGAGTCCCAGTGCAAGTATATAACATGCACGTGGAGGCACATGCGTCACCTTGGCCAGGGCAGTCTTGCTCCTGCCACCCCTGGCCTAACACCTACCCCCCCCAATACCCACACTACCACCATGCCGCAACATGATGGCAGCAGAAGGCTGGGTAGGCTGACCTCCCTGTTTTGGAGAGGAGAGCTGCCAGTCAGCAGTCTGATCCTCACCCAGCCCTCCCCCCCGGCCTACCCCTGGCAGCCCATGTTCGCCATCGAACATGGGTCACCAGCATGGTAGTAGGTAAGGCAAGGATACCTCAACTCTCCATGCCACTGGGCCAGCATATGCTCTACTCTTTTGGGAACGTGCCGTGGATGTAGTGTGCAGTCCTGGTCCCCATATCTGTGGGAAGATATCAACAAGATCAAAAAGTGCAGAGAAGAGTAACCAATACAGCTGAAGGCTTGAAAACATGGGCTATGAGGACTGAATAGCAGAACAAGGACTGTTCTCCACTGGGAAAGACGAAGACTCAGGAGTGACTTGATTACAGTGCTCAAATATCTGAAAGCTATAACACAACCACACAAAGTGTAGTTCTTCACAATGTACAGGGTTATAGGGCAACGAGGCACTTGGATGCATTCTTGCTTTCTGTAAAAGTAAAACCACCTGATCACATGATCAGCTGATTTTACTATCACAGAAAGCTCAAGCATGTTCATTACTTAGAAGTCGTCCAGCCGTGGAGCTGGGCGGGTTGTGCTGATCACCTTTCAGGCTAATGAATCAGGTGCTGGAGGAAGGGAGATAAGGGGTTTGCCAGGGTAGGGGAAACAAGGGGGACTTAGAGGATACTTAGTGCATGCACTAAAAAAGCAATTTTAAGATGGTGGCTGACAATGGAGGTGGGCAGGTCGTGACACTTGTCCACCACAGCTGATACAATTTAATATTACTATAATATTATTGGTGCTGGTGGGAGGAGGGTGGTATTGGGGTGCAGACAGCAGATGGAGGGGATGGGGTAACTGTGTCATGGTGAGGACGGGAAGGTGGGACATTTAAATATAAGCAAGGGTGAGGAGGAAGGTTTTTATTTTATTAAATTGGGAACAGTAGTAGTTCTCCAAATATGAATGTCGTCCATTTCAGAAAGGGCTCCCAGATATTCAGGAGCCCTACCATTCATGGTATTTGAAAAATATTATTTGACCCTTGCACACCCCTAGAAAATACCTCCCAAGAGGAACAATGCTTTTTTGGAAATGTGTGTGACAACATCATTAAGGTTTTAAACAGGCCTAACATAAAAGTTAATCATGGTGCTGACTGGCTGAATCAGGGCTGATGATTTATAACTGTTACAAGAGGAAAGTACGTTTGTTTGACAGGTAGTGCTGTCATGCATTAATGTGAAAACCTGCTAATGGTATTCTGGTAGTCGAGCTTCCAAATAAAATTATATCTTCCCATGTTTGCTTAGGCAATCTTCACTTAGCAAACATGCTAATATACACAATTATTGTAATTATCCTCCTTTCCAAAACTAACATTTTATGTATTTTTTCCCCAGACATTTTTATTTGTAAAGAGGATTATTAAAATAAATGTATGATTTATCTGTGCTATGTTGTATGCATAATTACTCACATGGATTGCGTGGTGACATTTAATGTCAGTAGATATCATTAATGCCAAGCACACCGCCGAAGGCTGTGGAGTGGCAGCTTTAGGCTGACTGGTGAGATGGGTCTATTTACATTGCAATTAATTTGTCATGATGCGGCCGGATTGACGATCAAAGCCTGCTACCTTATCAAGGACAGAAATTTCTATAGTACTCCAGCTTAAGGCCAGTCTAATGAAAAATTAGGGCTACAGCTGTTGTTATATCTCAGAGCCAAGCTCTGAAGCAACTAAAATACACGCTAGACCCATGTTAAAGGTACTAATAGCATGCACTGAGATATTTAATGTCTGTGATATACAAAGCACACCTGGGTAGGAAGGAGGGGCTGTGCCTCAATCCCAAAGCAATATCATCAACTGTCCCTGATTTTTGGGGACATCCATGATTTTAATGTGTAGAAACACAGGCAATGACGGCAGAAAAAGACCACAGGTTCATCTAGTCTGCACAGAGTTCCCTATCTCAAACTCCAACTTTTTATGGGTGGGGGCCATCTGATATCCCTGTGGGGAGAACAATGCACTCCCACGTGGGAGAATGAAGTTCAGGAATAAACTCAGGGAACCTACTGGGCAGCCCAGAGGCTGGGGAAGTTCTGCCATGTGGCAGCACTGCCAGTCTGTAGAGAGAGATGGCATTGGGTTCTGCCATGTGGCAGCACTGCCAGTCTGTAGAGAGATGGCATTGGGTTCTGCCAGGTGGCAGCACTGCCAGTCTGTAGAGAGATGGCACTGGGTTCTGCCATGTGGCAGCAATGCCAGTCTGTAGAGAGATGGCACTGGGTTCTGCCATGTGGCAGCACTGCCAGTCTGTAGAGAGATGGCATTGGGTTCTGCCATGTGGCAGCACTGCCAGTCTGTAGAGAGATGACATTGGGTTCTGCCATGTGGCAGCACTGCCAGTCTGTAGAGAGATGGCATTGGGTTCTGCCAGGTGGCAGCACTGCCAGTCTGTAGAGAGATGGCATTAGGTTCTGCCATTCTGGCAGCACTGCCAGTCTGTAGAGAGATGGCATTGGGTTCTGACATGTGGCAGCACTGCCAGTCTGTAGAGAGATGGCATTGGGTTCTGCCAGGTGGCAGCACTGCTAGTCTGTAGAGAGATGGCATTGGGTTCTGCCAGGTGGCAGCACTGCCAGTCTGTAGAGAGATGGCATTGGGTTCTGCCAGGTGGCAGCACTGCCAGTCTGCAGAGAGATGGCATTGGGTTCTGCCAGGTGGCAGCATTGCCAGTCTGTAGAGAGATGGCATTAGGTTCTGCCATTCTGGCAGCACTGCCAGTCTGTAGAGAGATGGCGTTGGTTTCTGCCATGTGGTAGCATTGCCAGTCTGTAGAGAGATGGCATTGGGTTCTGCCATGTGGTAGCACTGCCAGTTTGTAGAGAGATGGCACTGGGTTCTGCCATTCTAGCAGCCTCTGCAGTGGGCCAGAGAGCTTGCCTCTTCCACAGGGGATGTCAGAAGCTTGGCGAGGCCTATAGTGGCTATGGCCAACATCAGAAGTTGTGGGTGGGGAGAACATGGAAAATAATATGCCAGCAGGATGATGCCACTCTGCTCCTCATAGGCCCTGCACCACAGGCAGGACCCTGACTCCTCATCTGGATTATGGTCTGGGTGGGGGAGAAGAAGCACCCCCCCCAGCTTCACCATGGAGGAAAATCCAGGGGAGATCTCTGGGGTCCAAGTAAGTCCCTGAGATGATGAGTGATGAGGCTGTGCAAGCAGAGGGCTGAAGAAGGCCAGGCAGACTGGGAGACAAAAAAAGCTTATAGCAAAAAAAAAAAAAAAAAAAACTTTCATTACTCCTGCCTAAATTTGACATTTCTGTCATGGAAGAGTCGGGATTTGAATCATAAAATAATGTCAGACATTAGTGTTAAAGTTTAGTTCTCCTTCAGGACCTGATTTTTTTCAATAAGCAACACACGGTAACAACTTCTTGGCCCATTACAGTGTTTTATGAAGTGCTCTGATTTTGGTCTTTTGTCCCTAATGTTTCTAAGCCCTCTTCCAGATTCATAGGGTAGGGAGTGGAGTTGTATGATAAGGGCATGAATATCAGATGACAACTGGTGTCCAAATGGTATAAAATGTGTAGTGCCTACATAGTTACTCTTATCTGCTGATGTAATACATTATTATTGAGACTGGCTACATCCATACTCAGAACTCCCTCTTTCTTTACTCTATGCTTAACTGGCCAATTTAACAAGGTCTGCGGTGCTCACAGCCACACTACCAGATCCAGCAGCAGAGGGAACCGGCATCCCAAAACCAAATGGTAAGGCATAAACCCAACAGTAATTCAGCAAAAGGAAAGCTGTAGGAAAGGAAGGAAAAGAGACTTGGTTTTATATAACACATCCCTTACATACTGAACCTCAAAGCACTTTGCAATTCCTAGAGAGGGGGGATGGAGAGATGTTGCAGCCATATCAAGTGCACAAGATGATTCAGTCAGCAGAGAGATCTGCTCAGGGTAACACAGTAAGTGAAAGTTGTGGTATTCACCCCACGGTGTCAGAGTTCTTACCTCTGTGTTCTAACCACGAGGCCGAACTATGTTCTTTAATGAACTACCGAAAGGTTACATATGCTCTGGAAGTTACTCCGTTCAGAAATCAGGCAGGTCAGCCTGTCCACACATGCATGGTGATGAGACTAGAATACATAGATGCATACATAGATGTTGTCGGCAGATAAGGACTGCTAGGTCCATCCAGTCTGCCCATTTAAGCTGCCTAACGAAGCATCCAGTGACCCTATCTGGTCCTTGGCTTTAGCTTTTTCTTCTTATCTCCATTATTCCTTTGTTTCTGTCCCATGCATGTTTGAAGCCCACCACCTCCTGGGACAGGCTATTCCGTGCATCCACCATCCTTTCTATAAACAAGACCGTCCTGACATTTCCCCTTTTGCGGCCACCCCTCAGTCTCACGTCATGTCCTCTTGTCCTGGCACTACTATTAATCTGGAATATGTTGTCCCCTTTTACATTGTTAATGCCCTTGAGGTGCTTGAATGTTTCTGTCATGTCACCTCTCTCCCTTCTTTGTTCCAGCATGTACAAATTGAAGTCCCTCACTCTCTCTTCGTAAGGCTTGTGATGTAATCCCTTCACCATTTTGGTCACCCTCCTCTGCACCATCTGTATTTTTTCAATGTCCTTTCAAAGGTGTGGTCTCCAGAACTGTACACCATATTGAAGGTGATGTCTCACCAGGGTCTTGTACAATGGAACTAATACCGCTCTCCTTCGGCTTGTGATTCCCCTTGAATACACACCAACATCCCATTGGCCTTTCCCACCACCTTTGCCATCTGCTTTTTGGCCTTCAAGTCATCTGTGATTATGACCCCTAAGTCCCTCTCCTCCTTAGCTACTGTCAGCAGCTCCCCCAAACCTGTAGTTCGCCTCAGGGTTCCTGCTCTCCACATGCATGATTTTACACTTCTTTGTGTTAAACCTTAGCTGCCATGCCCCTGACCATCTCTCCAGCAGTTCCAGGTCTTTTTTTGTCCTTTCCACCCCCTCTGGAATATTCACTCTATTGCAGATCTTGGTGTCATCTGCAAACAGGCAGACCTTTCCCTCCAGTCCTTCTGCAATGTCACTGATGAAGACATTGAAGAGGACTGGCCCCAGAACTGACCCCTGAGATATCTCACTGGTCACCTTCTTTTTGTCTGATTGGGTTCCATTCACCACTACTCCCTGTTTTCTGTCCCTTAACCAGTTTCCAATCCAGTTCACCACCTTGTGTCCCAACCCCAGGCAGCCAAACTTGTTGACCAGTCTCCAATGTGGGACTGTATCAAATGCTTTGCTGAAATTGAGGTATGCAATATCTACTGCCCCCCCCCCCCACGCCACGTCCCCCCGATCTACTGCTTTTGTCACCCAGTGAAAAAAAATCTATTAGATTAGTTTAACAGGATCATCCTGCAGAGAACCCATGTTGCCCGGGATCCACTGGTTCACTGGCTTCCAGGTGTTCCACTATTCTTTCCTTAAGGAGTGCCTCCATTATCTTTCTGACTACAGAGGTTAAACTAACTGGCCTGCAGTCCCTGCTTCTTCCTAACTACAGCTCTTGTGAAGAGGGACAACATATGCCCTTTGTCCAGTCCACTGGGACCACTCTCATGTCTAAGGACTCACTAAACAGGGCTGCTAGAGGGACTGCCAGTTCAGTCCTCAGTTCCATTAGGACCCTGGGATGTATGCCATGTGGACCCGTGGCTTTTTCCACCTTTAGCTTCACCAATTCTTCTAGGACCCTCTCCTCTGTGAATGGACTGTTTACCTCCTTATCCTTTGCTCCTTCGAAGTCCAGCTGCAGGCCCTGCCCATCCCCTTCCACAGTGAAGACTGAACAGAAATATTCATTCAGGATCATTGCTTTTTCCCCCATCTCCCTCCAATATCTTCCTCTTGGCCCCTCTAAGCTTTACTATGCCCCCCTTTGCCTTCCTTCTCTTGTTAATGTACCTGAAGAATGTCTTATCTCCTGTTTTAACCGACTGAGCTATTCTCTCCTCTGTCTGTGTTTTAGTGCTTCTCACTCACTTTCCCACCTCTCTCAGACACTTCTGGTACACTTCCTTGTCCTCATCCCTTTGTGTCTCCTTATACTTCCTGAAAGCTAGCCTCTTGGCCCTTACTTTTTCTGCCCACCCCTGAGAACCAAAGTGGTTTTCTTCTCCTTTTACTCTTGTCTATTGACCTAAAGCATTGTTTTGTTACCTCCTCTATAGCCTCCTTGATGTGTTTCCATTTCCCCTCGATGTCCTTGCCTATCCCCCTCTTTTCAAGGGTTTCTTTAAGCTGTTGTCTCATACTGGTAAAGTCCACCCTTCTAAAGTCTAAGACTCTTGCCTTTGTATGGGTTGACTGGATCCCTGTGTCCACTTTGAACCACATCATATTGTGGTCACTGGACCCTAACTGACCTTCCACCCTAAGATCTGCTACCCTGTCCCCATTGGTCAGCACCAGATCCAGGATTGCCCAGTCCCTGGTAGGTTCCTGAACCAGTTGCCTAAGGCCAGCCCCCTCAAGGGAGTCCACAAAGTCCTGTGTCCTAGCTGAGGCCCCTGTTAGGATGGACCAGTCTACCTACGGCATGTTAAAGTCTCCCATTAGCAGCACCTTCCCCCTTGCTGCCATTTTATGCATGTTTTCTAGAAGCTGCTTGCCAGTTACCTCAGCCTGAGCTGGGCTCTGTAAATGACCCCTGTGCGAATTGCTGTTCCATTCCCTGGCTCAAGGGTGACCCAAACTTCCTCCATTTGCTCATGCCTGTTCTGAATTTCAAGTCACGTCTATGCTCTCTTTGACATAGAGCGCAACCCCTCCTCCCCTTTTATCCTCCCTATCTTTTCTGAAAAGGGCATAACCCAGTACAGTTATGTCGCAGCTATGGTTGCTGGTGTACCATGTTTCAGTTATTGCCACTATATCCAGATCAGCCTCCGTCATTGCAGTCAGCAGGTCTGGAATCTTGTTCCCCAGACTGTGGGCATTTGTGTGCATGACCTTCAATGAAATGTTGCATATTTTTGTTCCCTCCTTGTGTATTGTCCCTTGTTTGCTTCATCCTACTTTTCCTGGAGTGTTCTAAGTGATGCTTTCTTTTAATTATCTTACTGGTTGGTTGTGGTTCAGGTCCTTTTATTGGTGGTGATATCATTATGTCCTGAGTGCAGCCTGTCTTGCCCTGCAGTACCCATATATCTGCCCCCGGGTTGACATCCTGGTCTTGCTTGATGTGTGCACTAACCTGTGGGGGTGGGCTGCCTGAGTCTCCCCGCTTTTGACAACCCCCACCAGTGGCTAGTATTGAGGACAGACACACCCTCCTTAGAAGGATACAGGCCGTCCTTTTTGTAAAGTTGTGCATCATCCCAGGTGGTGCCCCAGTCCCCAATGTAGCCAAAGTTGTTTTCCCTGTACCAGTCTTTCAGCCACTTGTTGAATGTTTTGATGTCTTGATTTCTTTCCCCCTTCCTTCCCCTGACTGGTAGCACCTCTAAGAATGTAACACAGTTTGCTATCCTCCCCCCAGGATCCTACCCAAATCCCTAAAATTCTCCTGAACGTTCTCAACACTTGCTCTTTTTTTGGCTAGGTCGTTTGTCCCCAGATGGACAATGATGTCAAGCCCTCCCCTTCCTAGCCACGGCCTTAGTGATACTGTGGATCCACTCCCCCTCCCTCAGAGCTGTGCCTCCTAGGAGACCCGTAACCTCCCTCTCCCTCCTGATGCCTGATCCTATCTCCATCCCTCAAACTACTGAGTCCCTCACTAGGAGAAATTTCCTTCTCTCCTGGGATTCTCTGGCCCCTTTTCCTGTGCCCCCTTCCTGGTGGGTCTGCCCATCACCACTGGTCACAACCTTGGGTTCCCTTTCAGATCTCTCCCTCTCCTTGAGAATATCATATTTGTTCTTTAGTTGTACCGGGTTGGGGGGAGGGTGCTTGAACTCCACTGTCCTCAATCTCCCTGAGCCCACTGTAGTTCATCCAGGCCTTTGTCTGGGTACCTTCTGTGGTAATGGCTGGTGATATGGTGGTCTCTGAGTGGGGGAAAAGGTCCCCAGTACTCCTGTCAACTGTGCTCAAAGCCTGGCAACCTCCCTGCTCAGCCCAGAGAGGTGCCTACAAAAGGGATAGCACTGCAGTTTCCAGAAAGTTCTTCTGAACACCGCTGCTCCACCCCATTGCACTGCAACACTCCATGTGTCATTCTACATACTCCTTAAGTATGCTCCTACCCTCTTTTAGTGTTTTTTACACTCTCTCCCTTTTACAAAATGTCTTTGTCTATGACCCTGATATGTTTATGCAGTCCTTGTCCCTTTCTGCTCTACACCCCTGTCAAACTTATTCTATTCCTAACAGAGTGACATTGACAAAATCCTGCAGTTTAAATGTACAATTCTCCACATTCATGATATAATCAGAAGCTCCTTCTCCTTTTGATTTTATTTGCTCTTTAGCAGTCAGCCCACCCATGGGCAGAGCCTATATGCTTCTCCCAACTAACTAAGCATTTAATAATGTGTAGAGGTGGGGGTGGAATGGAGGGCCAAAAAATCTCACAGACAAAGTGCCTCCTGAAACAGATTCAAACTCACATCTCCTACCTCACCCGGTAGCAAGCAGAATGCACAGCCAAAAACCTCCTGGAACAGTTAAAGAGAGATTGAAACTAACAACTGCTACTTGATTGACTTCTTTGTTTTTGGGCAAAAAGTCCCCTCCCTAAGCAGCCAGCAACAGTTAAAGAAACAGTTAAAGAAAGATTCAAGCTAATGCTCACCCAAAATGTCTTCTGGAACAGCTGAAGAAAGATTCAAATTCACAAAAACAATTAAATTCACCAAAACAATTAAATTCACAAAAAAAATGTTGAATCTCACAGACAAAATACCTCCTGGAACATATTCAGACTCACAACTCCTACCTCTCTCAGCAGCAGGCATAATGCACAGACAAAATGCCTCCTGGAACAGTTAAAGAGAGATTCAAAAAGTACCTAAACAGGAATATCTTAATAGCCCACAGCTTGGAGAATAATAAGTGGTGAGTGTGTGCAACCAGAATTTTATACACACCTGAGATGTGTGATGCTACAGAAACCAATAGAGCAAAGCATGAGAGGGTTATAAAAGTATCACACATCAAGAGCGTATAAAAAAAATCTGAAAGACAATCACCAATGTTTTTTTCATAATTGCTGGTCCCACTAACTGAATAACACTGTCAATTGTTGCTCAGGGGCCATCCTGTCATAAAGGCTTATATCAGTTGGGAGGAGAACAGTGCCTGACTGTGTGCAGAGGGGTGTGAGGTCTTCTGCCATGTGCCTGCGAGGTAAAATCATATGAGTGAGGGATAGAGAGAGAGAGAGAGAGAGAGAGAGAGTGGTCCTTGTCTGCTTCATGCTGAGTTTGTGCTGCTCATTTTGAGAGTGGCATGTTTGCTTGACAGTTCTTGATTACACGCAGATGGTTGTAACGGACAATTGCAATATGGTTATGTGTGTATTAAAAGCGATGACCAGTAATTATATAGCCATTACTGATTGCTAACCATGTACTGATTGTATGAGCCATATTCTGTGCAGATATGACTACTGTTCCCCCACTGTACACTGCACTTGTAATTATGTATGCCAATTTTGTTACATCTGTCCATCAGAAAAAAGAGGAAAAAATAATAACTGTGCTCCTGGTCAACTAGAGCGTGCCTGCTCCCAGCACTGTGCTTGGCCCATCTGTTCTGCTGGGCACTATACAAATCTCCACTGGAACCTGCTGTCCCTCTGCACAGTCCCACCAAGTCACCCAAGTTTTTAATCGGTGTAGACCCAGTGCATACTGTACATGTGATACTGTATGTCCAACTTGCTTAAGAGGGAGATTGGCTTGATAGTAGGGAGATGCTATAACGTCATGTGTTTGTCCTTAATTGGCATCAAGAAAATAAGAAAAAAGCATTTAAAAACATTTAATATATTTCATTTTGTCAGGAATAAGCACTAAAAGCAATCAACAACTAGCTGTACAAAGTTATCATTTAGATTGTTCATCACTAATTTTACTTTTTATGTGTGTTTATCTGCAAAAAAAAAGCATGAATGGATATTTTGGACAGAATTTTACTTAAGCAGGAGATTTTGTTTCCTTGGAGGGTGGGAGGGAGTTCAATCAAAAAACCAGGAGCCTCCAGTGAAAAGAGGGAGATATCACATGTACAGTATGCCAGTGGTCAAATCACCCATAGTTGGCTGACGATGGCATTCTTAAACACAATAATGCAAACAAAAGAATCTGCAATCCTGGCTGGATGGTCTAGTCCATTTACAAGCAGCCCAGTTGTAGCCCTATCTAACTAAAGGTTAGTTGCAGAACTCAAAAACCCTGATCTTGTACACATGGTTCTGCCAGCTGTGTAAACCTAACCCCTGGCCAAGGCCCCAGCTGGATTTACTGGCTGTATTCTGTAGCTCTGGCACACCACTGATGACTCACTCAACTCCTGTGCTTCTTAGGCTCTCTGGTACCCCTCAGACTGTCTGGGCATTCCCTTTGAACTCTCAGACAGTTGGATAAATATCAGGATGGCAAACTCAACTCCTGCAATGCAATCTCCAAGGTAGCACCTATTCTTTGATATGACAGCTGGCTATGGTGGCTTCTAGGCCTCTCTGGCTCCAATGGTTGCTCCAAGTCCCCCTTATCTTCTGCTGGGCAAAATCTCTCTCTCACTCTAAAAGATTCAGGTACTGGGTGACCCCCCCAGCATACTAAATCTCACAGTAACTTGCTAAGAATTCGATTGCAGATATTCTGCATTTAGCGGCTGCCTCCTTCTTGCTGTAGAAGCACAAGTCTCCCTCCAAAGTAACAGCACAGCAGTTCTCCCATCTGCATGGACAAAATGTCTATATTCAGAGTACCACACAGATTTACTGAGTGCTGAAAAGTTCCTAGGAGAAGAAGGGAGCTAACAGCCCTCCCATTTTTAAAGGCCTCCTGTCATTCACTTGGGAGGTCTGGCGAAATGTTCCTCAATGGCTGACTGGTTGTCTAGGTTCTGAGGGAATTATGGAGTCTTCCTGAGGCCCATGAGTCCTCTTGGCTCTGATTTTGGTCCTGGGTGCCCTGATTGGTTACAGTCCAGACTCTGACCCTTATTGTCATGATGAGATGTGTCAAAGGTGGCAAAGATGGTGGCAGTCATCAGACCTGAGCACTGAGTTCAATAAAGTCCTTTTTAACAGGCTTCTTCCCTTGGATCACACTTTAGCTGCTATGGTAGAGCTTGCATGGATAAATGAAGGCTTCTAATTTAGTCATGGATTAATTTGGGGATTTCCCAGTTCCATGATTGCTCCCTGCACTCTTCAATCGGTGGCATAGAAAGCAGTTGTCTGTAGTTTGGAAGGCACCAAAGAAAAGGCAATCCTTTTCAGTTCCTTCCCTGCCCCTGACTGGCAGTCTAAGTTCTGGGGCCTGAAGATAACAATGCAATAGCAAAGCTGTGCTGTGACTCCTTAGCACCAGATAAGGTAAGCCCACCAAACTGGAGTGGGGGGGGGGGTTAAACTCTGAACCATATTTATTAATTCCTCAAAATTCACAGAGTGACATAGTACTTTTAAAAAATAAAGTTATCTCTGCTCCCCAGGCTGCTGAAGTAAAATGTTCCACATGAAGTTGCCACACAGGATGCCAACTGTGCAGAGGATAAGAGGCCCTGAGGTTCTGCGAGCTAAGTGCCTCAAATCACTTACGTGATTTATAATGAGATGCAATAATCTCTGTAGCATTTTCCACAAACCATGGTACTGCACAAAAGGAACCCACACCAATCTCTAAATGCAGAAACAATACATCAAAAAGTATGGATCCACTATTCAAAACACTCATACAAGCAATTTACTTGTCTGGCAAGTTTTAAAACACATTTTTATTGGCAGACAAATGCCTGTCCCACTGCTGGTTGAACTTTCAAAACTATGCAGGTGATAATATATTGAATTTACCTTATCACAGTTCTGTTTTTGGTTTTGTTTCATGCTCAGACTCTTAAATCAAGCATGGATAGAAAAAAAACTTCCACTCAGAATGAGTAAGACATCACTATAAGAAGTGAGAATTCCCTAAAGATCAAACATGATGAGCAGAGGTCAGAATTTTCAGCTTGCAGCACCTACCCCGTGGGACAAATAACATTGAGCCAGTGTGGCCTATGAATTGAAGCAACGGCTTGGAAACCAGGAAATTGCAAGTTAAATCCCAAGATCAAAAACAGTCAGTGTGTGTACTTGGGCAAGTCACTTAGTATTTCAGTGCTCCAATCTACCCAGCTGCAAAAACTGGTAGAAGCAGGGTCTTACTAAAAAACAAGATGTTGAATCTCAGCTTAGTTATCCCGGATAAATGAATAAAAAAAATGCACTACCTAAACACAATGAATGAAAGGAAATAAAGTTAGATCACTCTATAAATGAGGAAAGGACCATCACAAAAAGTCAGTAGCAGGGGCCTACATTTCAAAGGGCCTGGCATGGCCCAGGGACAAACTCCTCCTTGCGCAACTTGCTGGTGCAGGGGGAACACCCTTGTATTGTCAATTTTCCTTTCTTATGTAGGTGCAGAAAAATGCTATGCCTGGCAATACCAGGTGTAGCATTTTTGCACAGTTGTGCAAAAAAAAAAATATGTGTGTGAGGTACCAGCCACTATGGGAAAGACTGCAAAAAGGCAACCTTTTTTAAACTGAGCACATGTGGAAAAAATTGCTGTTGTGCAAGTATACCCTCCTTGCACAACCCTTTTGCCACATGTATGTGATTTGTACACTTTTGAAAATCTGTCCCCAGAGCTTTATATTTGCAATGCTTGTAATGCTGAATGATTTTTAATTTATGTTTATCATTGAAATGTGTTGTGTTAATTTAGTGATTGTTTTGTAAGACCACTAGACACATGCAGATGGGAGACATATAAAGGACAAATAAATCTAATTAATACATTGATTTATCCATATGTGTGTGCATTATATAGTATATACAAATATATGTATATATTATAGAGTAGAACCCCTGTATGAGTAGTGTATTTAATGTTAAACCCCCTAACTCTACACCTTAACAGCTGCACAACTATTTAATGGAATTGTATGAAATTGTTCATGCACATTCTGGGGGGCAAGGTCTATTGATCTGGCAAGTTTCATGATGGCTGGTTTCCAAGATCCAGAACCAGCAAAATGTGGAAAAATTGAAGGGGGGGGGGTGCTGTTTTTGACTCTCACCTACAGCCCAGATGGTTTAAAATTTTGTTCTGAAATTTTTAGGCTAAAAGAGGCTAGCCCAAGAAACTTGTCTTTTTTTGTTTGGTGAAAAAAAAGTAATCAGTTCCCAGGTTATATGAATATGAAATTGTGGTTCTGAGTATTCTTAGTAAGGTCTTTCATTTATACTGTATGTTTGATATGAAAAAGAATTCCTGGCTCATGAAAGAAGCATCTTCTCTTGTGAGACAAAAATTCTTCTTTCGTGAGAAAAAAATCTTGTTTCATATGGCAGCTATCTTGTTTTTTTATTTTAAAAAAATTGAAAACCCATAAAAATTATGCCCTGGAGAAAAAACAAACACAAGAATCTCACTAAAGGGGACCCATCTAACTGAAAGGACCTGTTTAGTTAGTCTGTGCTTTGTTATTTGAAAAAAGACCCTGAAATATGGTTTTGGGACATCCTTAAAATCTTAATGAGGGGTACCGATTCTTTCTTCATGAACCAAACTTCTTCTTTCACGACTCCCACAAAAGAATCACAGCTCACAAAAGAAGATAGTGAGACGTATGCTTTTTTTTTCCGTAGTTCTTTTGTGAGCTGACCTCTTCTTTCATTAGTCATGAAAGAAGTCACAACAGAAGAATCTCAGCCCATGAAAGAAGATGGTGGGACCTAGTTTTTTCTTTTCATAGTTCTTTCATGATCCAATCTACTTCTGTGAGTCACAAAGAAATCACAAAAGAAAATGGTTGGCTCATGAAAGAACTTTGAAAAAAAAAACTGAGTCCCACCATCTTCTTTCTTGAGCTAAGATTCTTATTTTTTGAATTCTTTCATGACTCATGAAAGAAAAAGGTCAGCTCAAGAAAGAAGGGGATAGGACGTAGTTTTTTCACAGTTCTTTCATGAAGTCATATGAAAGAAACATTGTTCTTTCATGAGATCTCACAAAAAAACTGTCCATGACTGGGACTTTCTTGAATTGAAGTTGCAGCTGGACTCATGCTGCCAGTTTTAATTAGAGCAGTGAGCCACCGATCCCATGATCTGTCTCTCTCTGTCTCTCAATCTAACTACATACAGCTATCTTCTGTCTATTTTTCTGTCTGTCTGTCCATCTATCTATGTGTCTGTCTCTCTATCTATTACTCTTATTTTTTTATTTTTGTTAAGCAGACAGGGGTGCCCACTCCCGATACTGCTTCTCTTGCCCTCTCCCCTTCAGGTCACCCACCCTCCTTTGTCCAATATACATGTCAGCACCAGGGTGAACACCCCTGGTGTCACTGAATATCATCCTGACACTGTGGTGCCCAATCCTCAGCTTCTGTCCCCTACAATAAAGAAACAGTCCCTTGTTGATCTTTTTTTTTAGCTGAAAAAAAGAAAATAGTCTATCAGTGATTTCACCTCCCACACCCACTCACCTGACCCAGACCTCCCACAAAGCACCCACCTCCCCACCTCCACACACGCCCTCAATCACCTGAACATGTTCCATGATGTGTTCAACCACATTCTCCATATGAAAACATTGGAACTTTCTTGAGATGTGAAGCCACAGCCAGAGTCATGTTGCCAGCTTCAATTACAGTAGTGAGCCACTGATCCCCTGATCTTTCTCTCTCTCTCTCTCTCTCTCTCTCTCTCTCTGTCTCTTGCTCTATTTATCCATTTGTCTCTCTATCTATTTTTCTTAAGCAGACTGGGGTGCCCACCCCAGTACTGCTTCTTTCTCTGCCCTCTCCTCCAGGTCACCTGCTCCCACCTTTTTTTGTTAAATAGTAAATGGACCAGGGTGCCCACCCCACTACCATTTCTCTTGCCCCTTCCCCCCAATTTGCCTGCTGTCCTTCATTCAATATACATGATGGCATCAGGGTTCCCACCACTAGTGCTACTGAAGATCATCATGACACTGGGGTGCTTAATCCCCAGTTTCAGCCTTTGTAATCCTACAGTCCATCTATCTCCCTATCTATCTGTATGTCTATCTATCTATCTATCTATCTATCTATCTAGCTATCTATCTATCAACATAGAAACTGTCAGCAGATAAGGACAGCCAGGCCCATCCAGTCTGCCCGTAAGCCCTACCCTACCCTAGTTTTTCCTACCAAGCCCTACTTGGTCAATGACTTTTCACCCCTCCTTTCCACCTCTAAGGTACCCTTATGCCTATCCCATACATGTTTAAATTCCTCCACTGTGCTCACCCCCACCACCACCTGTGGCAGTCTATTCCATGTGTCCACCACCCCTTCTGTGAAGAGCAACTTCCTCACATTTCCCCTCAGCCTGCCACCCTCCAATTTCATATCATGCCCCCTCATTCCTGTACATCTCTTATGTTGGAAGATGTTTCCCCCCTGCACCTTGTTAATGCCCTTAAGGAGCTTGAATGTTTCTATCATATCCCCCCCAATCCCTCTGTTCCTCCAGGGAGTACATGTTGAGGTCCTTCAATTTCTCCTCATATGTTTTCTGATGCAAGCCCTGCACCATCTTTGTTGTCCTTCTCTGGACTGCCTTCATCCTGTCAATGTCCTTATGAAGGTGCGGCTTCCAGAACTGCACACAGTACTCTAGGTGAGGCCTCACTAGTGTTTTACACAAAGGCATCATCACCTCCCGCCTTCTGCTAGTGATATCTCTGCCTATGTACCCCAGCATGCCACTGGCCCTCTCTGCGGCCTTTGCAATCTGCTTTGGCATCTTGAGGTAGTCTGTAATGGTAACCCCCAGATCACTTTCTTCCTTGGTGATTGTCAGCAACTTGCTCCCATCCTGTACCACCCTGTGTTCCTTCATCCCAGGTGCATTATTTTGCACTTCTTTGAATTGAACCCCATTTGCAGCACCTCAGACCATTTTTTTAGCTTTTCTAGCTCCCTTTTCATTCTCACCACCCCATCTAGAGTATCCACCCTGTTGCAGATCTTGGTGTCATCTGCAAATAGGCAGGCCTTACCCTCAAGCCCTTCTGCAACGTCACTAATGAAGACATTATACAAGACTGGCCCAAGAACTGAGCCCTGAAGTACCCTGCAGGTCACCCCCTCTCCTCAGATTGGATTTCATTTACCACCACCCTCTTCCTCCAGTCCATTAACCAGTTCCTAACCCAGTTTACCACCTTATGACCCATGGCTAGACTATCCACCTTGTTTACCAGTCTTTTATGTGGGATGCTGTTGAAGGCCTTGCTGAAATTGAGGTAGACAACATCCACACACCCCCAATTTACCTCCTTTGTCACCTAGTCAAAAAAATCTCAGATTTGTCTGACATGACCTTTCTGCTGTGACTCCATGCTGCCTCATATCCTGGGCACAGTGCCTCCATGGTCTTACCCACCACTGATGTGAGGCTGACTGGCCGGTAGTTACCTGGCTCCTTCCTTTTCCCACTTTTGTGTAGAGAGACTACATGAGCCCTCCTCCAGTCCTCTGAAACAGATCTATCTTTTTTTAATTCAATAAGCTTTATTGATTTTTATAACAGCAATACATAAACACATCAGAGTAAAATAAATAAAAGAAATTCATATAAAACCAAATATATGTTATTTTAAGGAGTACTGCGACCCTCATTATTATCTATTAGACCAAGTAGCTTATACATTGGTAGCTTGTAATATTTCAACTAATAATCTGGTAACTAACTTTAGGCTGCAAGAGTAGTAATATGATATGATACAACCCCATTAAAGTGTCACCTTAGGTCTACAGTCAGCAGATGGGCGATGATATAAGGAAAAAGGGTAAGAGAATAAGTTAAAAAAAGGAGAAGAAACCCCCAATACAAACACCCCTCTCCCCCATCCCTCCCACCCCTCTAAATCACTCTCTTTGGGATAATTTATCTCTATTCTTCTTTCTTTCTTCTTCTCAAATGGAGTGCCATCAAGCACTAATCTTATCCATCTCCTTTATTTCAGGACAATGCCCCTCAATCCCAGGCTTACTATTAGGCAATGAGTAATACTCATTTGGTCAGCTACTGTTTGGGTTCTCTGCAATAAGCAGTGCTTCTAAGGTGCCCCATCTTTCAATGTATGTACTTGATCGATTGTTCTTGCTGGCAATATGCTTTTCTAACTGCAGGGCAAGCAGCATTTCTTTATGCCACTCCCATGTGGTAGGCAAAGTATCTGAGGCCCAGTGTCTCATAATTATAAGCTTGGCCACTGCAGAGATGAGAGCCATGTAATATTTCCTTTGCTTCAAAGTTCCTACTGGGAAGATGTTAAGTAGACATGTATCCGGGGAGAACAGCAGGCTTAATACAAGTATTGGACACAGAGAGGCCTGTATACTTTTCCATAATGTTTGAATTTTAGGGCATGCCCACAACATATGGTAGAGATCCCCTCTCCTGCAAGAGCAGCGAGGGCAAGAAGGGGTAAGTATCTGACCCATTTGGTAGAGTTTTAGAGGGGTATAATATGTATTTTGCATTATATTAAACTGTACGAGCCTCAGGCGGTCCTGTTTGATAAACCTATATAGGTTATTCCAGAGTTGTTGCCAAAAATCGGGTGTGAGTGGGAGAGACAGTGTTTCCACCCAATACTGATTTATATCTGATGGCAATCTCGTATCGATGTGATTGCCTAGCAGTATCTAATAGGGATACTAAGGCAATCCTAGGGGGGTTGAGGACCTTATGGTTCTTTATAAATCGGGATATTGCGTGCATAATTTGCCAGCATTTAAAAGGGCGTCTATTAGCTTCCGGAATTTTTTGTACAAATCGGTGGTATGGTATTAGGTTGTTATTGTCCATAACATCTTTAAGTTTAACATCTTTTAGAACAGGCCAAAAGCTTAATGTAATAGGTTTTCTTTGAATCATAAAATGAGGGTCGTTTAAAAGTGGTTGTTCCCCATCTACATGCCAATTTATCTTCAAATGGTGCTGTAGTTGGTTTAAAGCTCTCAGAGACCATCCTATTGGGGAGTTTTTGACCATAAGAGGGATATATTTTAAGGGTAAATATAGTAGAGCCTGCAGCGAGCATGAGGCGGGGGACATGAGGGTCTCCTCTATATTTAACCATGCTGGGGTGTAGGACTCCAGTTCCCTGTTATTTGAGCTGTACTGCCAGGTAGTCAGTTTTGTAATATGGATTGCTTCGTAATAATGGAAGAAGGACAGAAGGGAGAGTCCTCCGTGGGGCTTTGGGGCTGTCAATTTGTGGTATGCTCGACTCACTGGTTTATTTTTCCAGAGGAATTTATTAATTATTCTCTTTAGATCAGCAAGCCATTTTTTAGGGAGATAGGGGGCTAACATACTAAGGGGGTAATGGATTCTAGGAAGGATATTCATTTTTATAATGTTGATTCTTCCCCATAGTGATATCTTCAAGGTATTCCACTTTTCTAAATCTGTCTGGATTATTTTTTATTAATTTGGTGAGGCTTTCCTTGATCATAGTGGATGGGGATTTTAAAATTTTTATACCCAAATAAGCTTTTATTTTCCCATTGCAACCCAAATTGTTGCACATCTCTTTTGAATAGTTTATGATTCAATGGGTAGATAACGGATTTAGTCAAATTTAACTTATAGTAGGCTACCTTGGCAAACATTTCAATTTCTTGTAATAGGATAGGGACAGTTGTGTAGGGGTTTGTTATATGAATTAAAAGATCATCTGCCTAGGCTGATATAAGGTGTTGCCTGTTCCCGACCAAAATACCCTGCAGGCCTTGGTTCGCAAGCAGTTTACGGATAAAGGGGTCTATATAAAGGTTAAATAGGAGTGGGGAAAGGGGACAACCCTGCCTGGTACCCCGACTTAGTGGGAAAGCTTCTGAGAGGCAGCCATTGCACCAAATTGAGCAATGTGGGTTCAAGTAGAGCAACTTGAACCAATTGATGAATATTTATGGACTCCATACCGGAAGCGGTGAAGAGAAAGGCCAAGAGACCCGTCCAAAGGCTTTTCTGCATCCAAAGCTATTAAGGCAGCAGGTGAAGGTAGTCCACTATGGAAATAAGATGTAGTAACAGACATGGTCACTTGAAGACCTTCCCGCATGAACCCCACTTGCTCGTTATGGATTAGCCTGCCCATAAAGGGTCCTAAACGGTTGGCAAGTATTTTAGTTAATATCTTAACATCAGTGTTAAGGAGCGAGATAGGGCAGTAATTTTCTACATAATGAGGGTCCCGGCCTGGTTTGGGGATAATAGTAATCAAGGCTTCAAGGTATGCATTTTCTGAGAGGCCTGATTCATACCATGAGTTAAAGACTCTTGTTAGTAAAGGAGCAAGTTCCCCGGTATATAACTTGTATAGATTAATAGGAAGGCCATCCGGACCTGGTGACTTGTCTGGTGCTAGCTGCTTAATTGCTAACATTACCTCCCATTCCATAATAGGGGAGATCAGGGGTTGCTGCTTATCCTTGGGTATTGTTGGGAGCACTAGCTGGTCAAAATAGGCCTGTACTTGGTCAATTGGAGTCTCTTCACTTTTACAGTAGTACAGCTCTTTATAGTACTTGGCAAAACTTGATATAATCTCCCTCGGTTCTGTGATAAGGGGGCCCCCTTTATGTGGGAAGAGCCCAGGTACAAAGCAGGTTGTCTCCACTTGCTTAAGCCTGTATGCTAGCAGTTTACTAGCCTGCTCGCCCACCTCTAAATACTTTATCTGAACTCGTTTTAAAGATAGTTCTGCTTTATGATAAACTAGGCCCGAAAACTGAGCATGTAATGCATGGAGTTTAGTCCACTCAGACTCTGGAGATTTTTTGTTAATGCTGGATTCCACTTTTTTAATTTCCTGAAGGAGGGTTTTAGCCTGGCTATCACTTTTTTTCTTTTGGGTAGTTGCTATTCGTATACATTCCCCATGTAGGGTGCATTTCAGGGCTGACCAAATTATATCTATTTTTGGGACAGACCCCTCATTGACATCCAAAAAGGAGGTGATAACATTTTTAAAATGATTCTGATTATGGGAGGGCTGAAGTATTTGTGTATTCATTCTCCACAGGAAGTCCCTTTTGAGTTCACGTCCAAATACTCCAACAATGGAAACAGGGGAATGATCTGATATTACTCGTGGGTGAATTTCGGCTTCTACAATGTCGGGTAACATATGAGAGCTTACCAGTAAGTAGTCTATACGTGAGCACATGTTGTGGGGATGGGAGAAGAAGGTATATTGTTGCTCATTGGGATTTAGTATCCTCCAGATGTCTAGGACACCCAGTCCGTCCATTACGTAATGCAAGGCTCTCAGAGCCGGGGAGGGGCCAACCTTCTTAGGGCCTGATTTATCCAGTAATGGTCGGGGAATGATGTTCCAGTCATCTCCCAACACCAGAGCTTGAGGGGATAAGGTGGGCACAGTACCCGCTAGTTCAGTGAAGAAGGCCAGAGAGTCTCGGTTTGGACCATAAATCGATCCTACTGTTAGCTGGTGCACACCCAGGCTGCCATGTAATATTATGTATCGCCCCTGGCTGTCCCATATTTCATGTTCGAGCCTAAAGGGGACATTCTTATGAAATAGAATGGCAACACCACTTTTATTTGTAGAATCTCCCGCCCCACAGGATTGTCCTACCCATCCTTTGCACCTTAACGGGGCGTCCTCCCTCTTAAGGTGTGTTTCTTGTAGGCATATAATATCAGCCCTAAGGGATTTAAGGTGCCTAAGTATTACTTGTCATTTAGTCCTATCTTTGGCACCCTTAATATTCCAGCTAATAATCTTACTAGGACCTGTCATTATTAATCAGGAGGGTCAGGTTGTCGGTTTCCCTGGAAAGGATCGGATTTTGAGATGAGTGCTTGATGCCTCTACTACTTCTCCACAAGTATAAAAAGAGAGAAAATGATTTAGTAAAGTATTTACCCACACCCCACTCCCCCCCGTTTTCTTACACGTGTCCCAAGTCAACTCTCAGTTCCAACAAACTAACTCCTATTTGCAACGTCAGGTGATGTTAATCAACAAACAACCCAGAGAACCCCCACCCCTGCCAGCCTCCGTCCCAGCTCGCCAGGTTGTCTAGCATTCACCTTACACTGATAACTCTGGCGATATTGTCAAAGAACTATCTATGAAGGAAAAAACATCTGCAGTTTTAGTTAACAATATACTGGTCTGTAGTGCACAAAAAAAATAATTAGGAGTCTTCAAGATCACCAGTAAGTCTTCAGGCTTAGGTATAGGTATACCAGAGTTTGTGTAACTAAAGCTCTTTTTGGGATAATGTTAAATATAAAGTGAAATCCCTGTGTAACAGGCTTGCTTTCTTCTTGGATCCAGGCAGTATTCCGGTTTACAGCTCATATAAACATAGTTATGTAAGTAGAGCCTTCGCTCACCCTTCGTAGCAATCCCTATGTACCGAGTTTACCCTGTCATGTTGGGTCCAAGCTTTCCAGTTGTGGTAACATCAATATGCTGTCCTGCCTTTTAAATTGGAAATAAAAGTGTCATATGTATTTCACAGTGGGTACGAAACACATCTACATTATGTGCAGAAGTGAAAGTAGGAGAGGAAGAAACTGAAATGCCCCACTGTGATACGACACCAACAGGCTGATCGCATCAGAAAGTGTACCTCAATCATGGCAACACAACAGGGAGCAGTATGTGGGTGAAACCAGGGGTCTTCAAGATCCATCGAGTGAGTGAAAGATCTACCAAAAGTAATTTTCAGGTACCCTGGATTGCAGCCGTGGTAGTTTTAGCATGAGAAAGCTGCCACTACATGTAGAGTTGTGATGGTATTACAGGCACTAAGTCGAGTCGTAAAAGTTATAGAGGATACGCATCTTCCCTTTATATTTTTAAATGCAACAGTGTGGTTCTGTGCGGAGTTGAGGCATCAATAATGGCATTAGTGGCATAGACACATATCGTTGCCACCACTCGTGAGGGAAGATAGCACATAACAGCTTTGTTGTTCATTTAAACAAATCTGGGAGTGCAGCTTTAAGTTCGCGTTTGGCTTGCTCGAGGGTTTCAAAGGATTGCCAAAGGAGTTTCACTTGAAGAGTCACTGGGTATTTGACTCAGAAGGGCGTACTGGCTGCAATTAATTTTGTGATAAGAGGATGGAGTTCTTGCCACTTGACATGGACCGCATATGGTAGGTCCTGGGCTATTCTGATTTTTTTCCCCTCCCAGCAGATCTCCTGTAGTGCTTTAATCTTTGCTATGATGTGCTGTTTATCTTGAAAATTAAGCAATTTGAAGATAATGGGCCTAGGTACTGAACCAGGGGGTGGGGGTGGCCGGAGTGCTCGGTGGGCTCTTTCGATGATATAAGTCGAGCCGTTGGGGGAGGGTCCCATGAGCTTTTCACAAAGGTTCTGAACAAAAAGGATGGGATTTGTACCTTCTTCTTTCTCCGGTATGCCCATAATTATCAAATTGTTTCTGCGACTCCTTCCTTCAAGATCAGTGAGCTTATCTTCCAACTTTTTAATTTTCCGATTTGCTAGTGTATGATCGAGCATGAGTTTGTCTAGTTTTTTCTCCACTGTTGTAAGACGAGTTTTGGAGTCGGAGACTCTAATAGCCAGCGAGTCCGTAGTTGCTTTTATTTGCCAGATTTCTTCAACTACGTTGTTAAGCGACTCCTGCATCGGCCTCATGATCTCTAGGAACTTGTCTTCCATTAGCGGTGATGCGCCTGTGGGGATGGAGGAGGATTGAGCCTTAGGCTGTTTTGGGGCCTTGTCCTTCTCGGGAGACTGCGGTGATGAGCGTCGCGGAGGAGCTTTCCGCATGTAAACTTCCATCGTTAATGTTGTTATCATCTCTTAGATCTTTTCCCAGATGTTATGAAGTTTAGGACTGCCTTTTCAGATAGAATGCGCTGTGGTTTTGCGTGTTTTTAGCGCGTGAGATATGGAGCTACCGGGGGTTGCCACTGCTCTCTTAGGCTGCCATCACGTGACCCTTGGAACAGATCTATCTATCTATCTATCTATCTATCTATCTATCTATCTATCTATCTATCTACCTATCTATCTGTCTTTCTATTTGTCTATCTATCTATCTAGCTATTTTTCTTAAGCAGACTGGTCCTCACCATGTTGCCTTCTCCCAATGTTTTTTTGGTCAAGTAGTAAGTGGACCGGGATGCCAACCCCCAGTACCACTTCTCTTGACCCCCTCCCCTCCAGGTCACTCCTGGCAGCACCAGGATACCCACCCTGCTGCTGCTGAAGATCATCCTGACCCCACACCACCCCCACGCAACCCAGCCCGACCCCACCACTCAGCATCCACCACCCCACACCCCCACATGCATCTTTACTCACCTGAACATGTGCCACAATGAAGATCCACTCTCTGATCAAAGACATGTCTCGGTGTTGGAACCAGAGACTGCAATATGAGAACATAAGGTAAGTGTGGTTTAATGTATTTCAATTGGGTTTAAATGTTTATTCATAACTTTGTCATTTTAACATTTTTACACAAAATTTCAAACATCACTTTTTTGGTATTCCACCTCAGGAACGAAGGTGGTGAAATTATGTAACTCTGTCCCAAAAGGTGATCAGTGGTTGCTGCCTGAAATCACAATTTGGGCAGGATTTCAAATTTTTCTCCACCCTGCTTCATGTGGTGGGGTCATAAGAAGGCTATGTTGAAAATCTGGGGTACAAATATTTAAAAATAACAAAGCTATGAGTGTACACCGAAAAGTTTCAATGAACATTCATAACTTCAACATAGCCATTTTTTACACCACCTCACATTGCTGCCATTTTTCAAATCCTGGCCGAAATATATCTTCACACTTGTGGCATGAAATTACTTTTCGGTTGGGATGTGAGAAATTTTAACTAATGGATTAATGAGGTTGGGTTGTAACACAGCTGTGTTGAAATCTGGGATCAAAATATTTTAAAACAACAAAGTTATGAGCATAAGTTGGAATTTTTCTACACTCGCTCATAAGTGGGTCATAATTGACATTTGTAGAGTTCCTCTCATATTGTCCAATTCTATGTCGACTTGTTCTTTTCTTATTTATAATTTGCACTTATTGTATACATCAGCATACTATCTTCAATGTTTAATTAATTTTGTACTGACTGTCAGCTTCCATTGCATTGTATTCTACTACCTGAGTATCGTTTTGTTCTACCACTATTGTTGTTTTGTATTGTATTTCACCATATTGTAACCTCCCAGGTCATGCCTGAAAATAGGCATTTTTCTATGTCTAGAGCACCTACCAGGTTACCAAAAACAAATAAATAAATAAAAGTTATTGCCTGGTACTCTTCTGAATCCCTCAGGACCTCCTTGTAAATGAGCTTGCTCAATGGGATTTTCCTGGAAATAACTTGAAACTTGAAATAAGTTTGATAAGTTTCAATAGTTGGACCCCAAATGCTCAACATAGTTATTTTTTTCACATCACCTCATGAACATGGCAGCTATCATTTTTCAAATTCTGGCCAACATGTGTTTTCACACCTGCAGTGCAAAATGATGTTCTAGCAAGGATTTGAAAATTTTCACTTACTGGGTTCATGATGTGGGGTCGTAAGAAGGCTATGTGGATAATCTGGCATACAAATATGGTAAAATTACTAAGTGATGAGTGAAAGTTGAAACATTCTTTGCTGTTCCACAGGCTGATGACTCCACATTTGGTGCAGAGCACAAACAACCCTGTGCCCTATAAATGCACAGAAGCACAGGAACCCTTCAACAGTCAGACAGACTCCACACTTGGTGCAGGGCCCAGAGGGCCATCTGTGTCTACATCTGTGGCCACATGGAAGCATATGGCCTGGTGGGCCCTGTGCTTCTGCAGCTTCATGGAGTCCTCATTTGGTGCAGGGCCCTCATCCATAGCCACATGGAAGTGCAGGGTCCCTTTGGGCCCTCTGCTTCTGCACTGAGACAGATCTGTTCATTCAGGTCCCAAAGGGACCTAAGTGAACAAGAATACCATTCCACTATCTCAAAAAGAAAGAAAATTCATTGCAAAAAACTGCATCAATTCACCAGGTAAGGTGCAACTTATAGTAACAAATGTAGGGAAATGTGGCATTAGGGTTTCCAGCTGTAACTCCCCACTCCACCGGCAGCAAAAGGACAAGTCCACACCTGCAACCACAGACAGCCATCATCATCAGGTAAGACAACATACAACTGTTTCCAGATTGCAGATTGCACAAATGCAGTAGACCTGATGTGCTACCCTTTTTAAATTTATATCTGTGGCTGCATAAGCACATGCCCCAGAGGGATATGTGTTTATACAGCCATACCTGTGTGTGTATGTTGTACAGCTTAGAAAAAGGGGTGGGGGTGCTTCTCAAAAAAGAAATTCTGCCAATCCTTGTTGAATTTTCAATTTGTTTATTTGTTCAAAGTACCCCAACATTTCGCTAAATTATTAAATGACTTCTTCAGGGGGACTTTCTTTAACATTTCATGTGTTCTAGAGAATTATAAATAATTAATATGCAGTTAAAAAACTACAAACTGTAAAAAAAAATGTGTAACAATATTCTTGTAGTGCAACTGATTTAGAGTACCTATGTCTGGTACCCACCTCTTCATATAATTGTTTAAAACTTTCCAACTGTGCTTGAATATATATATATATATATATATATATATATATATATATATATATATATATATTAATATTATACTGACACAGTAGCGCCAGTATAGTTAGGGTTCAGTAAGCACTTTAATGTTAAATCTCAAATTTTGCACCTTAATAACTTTACCACCGTAAGATGGATTTACCTGAAAGTTTGCATGCACGGTCTGGTACCATAGATCTCTGGATCTGGCAAGTTGTGTTACAGTCGGATGTACAGTTGTTGAGCTGCAGAACGCCAAAAAACAGACTTTTTGCACGTTTCTTTGCTCGCACCCACAGTCCATGCAATTTGTTCAGTCCAAAATCTTCAGGGAAGATGCAGTCTGGGTCACCAATGTGCCTTTCACAGATTTAGTGTAAAAATATTAAACCGTTCAAAAAGTTATTCAAAAAAAAAATTTCCCATGATAGTCAATGGGGAAAAATACATGTGCGTCATGAAAGTCTTGCAAATGCAGTTTTATTTTTGCAAATGGCCCTCTTACTTTTGTGCTTTGACCATCTTGCTTTCAGTTAGTGAGTGATAAAAATGCCTGATGTTTAAATTTGGGACCCTCTAGGTAAACATTGACTGTTGGGTTTACCTAGTCGTGTCCTAAGGATCCTATCGGGGAAAAAATACTTTCACAAATCATGAAAGATGTGGCCAAAATACTTTTGCAAATGAGAAAGTTTCATGCTACTTTTTGCAAAACTTTCATGATTTGTGAAAGTATTTAAAAAAAACTGCAAATCTTTGCCATCCTCCTGCAACAAAATGGTTTCGTCTTTTGGGCTGAAATTTGCAGGGTGGCAAGCCCTGGCCCCACAGATGTGCCTTTTGGTGGTTTGGTGCAAAAACATTCAAGAGGCAAAAAGTTACAGCATTCTGAAGTTGATAAATTTCCCATAGGATAACATTGTGGCATCGGGGCCCGTATCTCGAAAACAAAGCGAGATACGGAGTTTTCACTACTGGCAGCTTAGTTCACCTTTTGGTGAACTAATCTGCAAAAACAAATTTGGAAATCATAGATGACACCTGCTGTGGAATTTTTTTGCCTACTTGCTATGGTTACAGAGATATTGGCAAAAACATGTTCCAAGGGTTCCAAGGGTGCCTTTTCACTGCATATCGGTGCCCGTCTCTCATAAATGATGCAAGATATGGATTTGGTTGATGTATGGCGCATGAAGTACTCACTGTCATGATTACACCAGCATTGGAATATTTTCCCTAGATGCTACAGTTGCTGAGACATAAGCAAATTAGTGTTACAAGAGTTCTTTGCCCTATAGGGCTACTGTATGGCTCCTTAGTTACGTATAAGTGGGAGCACAGGGCCTGGAGGACACGTGCTCCCACATGTGCATACCATTATGCCAAAAAATAGACAATATGAAGGGAGTACAGGGCCCAGAGGGCCCGTGCTCCCACTAACACATACTACTTACATTACACTTTCTCAAAAAAAAGGGAAATTCATAGCAAAAAACCCCATTAATGCATTAGTTAGGGTTAATAGTACAGTGACAAAAGTTTGGAAATGTGCTGTTAGGGTTCAAAACCCTAACTCTGCATTCCCCTCCACTGCCACCCCCACCACACACACACGCAAGACACATGCAAGATTGTAAGACACTATACCACTCTGTCACCTCTGTAGTCACAATAATCACAGCACTGTACTTATTTCACATAACACTATGTAATGAAAAAACAAATATAGTATCATCAACTCTATACTGCCAGCACAGTATGTTAACACATTATTGCTGGCATATCTTCTTCATACAATGAGACTTAGTCTTTACACATTTTCAAAATACTGACTTTAATGTGTCACTATTCAACAATTGGGTTGCTGCAGGCTACCACATGGGCATGTGGTAGCAGAAAAGATAGCGATGACACATACTACTTTTAAGATACTGCTGAAGTATGAAAGTAGCACCATCACATATTGTTATACTGCTGCATTACCTGGAAATACTCATTAGCAGTATGTTATTGTTAGCTTTGGATGTTACAACTGTTGCTTTCACATGTTAATTGTAAACTATACTACAAATAATTACTTTTATTATTACTACTGTTTGTTATTAGGACTGACTCACTCTATCAGAAAAATAAATGCAAACATCCAATGACTGTTGGTAGGCTTATACTAACTCTCATTTCCAAGAAACTATCTGTGGATAACATACTGTGTGTTACATCCCTTCTTCACTATTGAAATATAGGCATCTGCTTAAATCTTGTTATTGCTGTTTGTAATACAAAAATGCTTACAGTGGGGCATCACCCATGGTTGCCCAGCATGTGTGTCTACCCCAAGGCACTATGATGGTGGCAAAACTCATACAGTTGGTGACCCATGATGATGGATGTGTCTTGCAGTACATTTAGAGAGTTGTACATTACTTCTGTTACCTGATGCTGATTGACTCTGATTGGTTGTGTTGCCTTGGCCCTTCCCCTTCTTTCATATGTGTGTGTGTGGGGGGGGAATGCGGAGTTAGGGTTTTGAACGCTAACAGCACATTTCCAAACTGTTGTCGCTGTACCATTAACCCTAACTGATGCATTAACAGAGTTTTTATTATATATATATATATATATATATATATATGATTTTTCATAAATGATGTGTCCTTATAAATTATTATTACTATCCATACTATCCACCAGCATCACCCAGTGCACTTAGTGTCATGGTACTCATTTGGCCTTTACTCCCTATAACTAGAAGAAATCACTCCTACACCTAGCAGCATAAGGGGTTATTGTTTCAAATGTACCTGTTCAAGCTTGTTTTAGGCTCTAAATTGCCATCTTCAGTTCAAAAGCCTGAAACTGACACAACCAGCATATTTTTAAAACTTAGGTTTGTTTCTATTAAGCCACTAAAACACAGCACCTGAAAAGGTATTACTCATTTACAGATAAACTTATAAAATAAATAAAACTCACAGTGCCCAACATGGCATTCTCTCTCCATGCTGCCCAGGGAGGTGTGGTTCTTCCCCACTTCTGCTTAGACTCTAGAGCCAGCTTGATGTCCAATGTCACCAGACATATGAGAGCGGGAGAACTCACTGTGTTGCAAGGCAACACACTAAACAGGCACATGAGTACATTTCCTACCCTATCCTGTTCTTAATGTACAGCCTGTGAGTGCCTGGCACCTCACACTCCTGATGTAATCAATTTATATCATTATCAATTATGTCTATACAATACTGCATATTACTGCACATTGCTGTGCCTTGTTGTATTATTATATTACTGCACTTTCTTCTTGTTATTATGTACATATCCCAGCCCCCCCCGACACATCTGGAAATGAGCTTTATGGCTAAGTATGTGTTTCCTGGTAAATCTCTTTTAAATAAATAAATGAGTGTCTGTTGGCTGTGTGTTCCAGGGCTTAGTACTTAAAGGAACAGATGCTCGTATAACCATCAGATACAAAAGTCACTTAAAACGGTACAAATATTTTGAAACTGATTATTCAAATATACTTCTACCATATTATTCCAAACATTAAAAACAGTAACCTATTTTAATATACTTCAAACTGGAGGGCCCTAGGCTTCTGCAACTACATGGACTCCTCACTTGGCATGGAAATGCAGGGCTCAAAGGGCCCTGTACTTCCAACCCCAAATGGACTCCTCACCTGGCACATAGCCCTCATCTGTAGTCATATGGAAGCACAGGGCCCCTTTGGACCCTGTACTTTTACACCCAGATGGATCTGTTCATGTAGGTCCCAAGGGCACCTGTGTGAATGAGGATATGAGTCCACTATCTTGAAAAGAAAGGAAATTAACTGTAAAAAACTGTATTAATGAACTAGTTAGGCTTCAAATTAAAGCAACAAAAGTAGGGAAATGTGGCATTAGGGATTTCAACTGTAACTCCCTCCCCAAGCAGCAAAAAGGACAAGTTCACACATGCAACTGCCGACAGCCATCGTTAGGCAAGACAAACAACATACAACTGTTTTTAGATGACATAAATATAGTAGCACTGATGTTCTACCTTTGTGGATTTGTATCTATGGCTGCATAAGCACAGGCCCCACAGGGGCATGTGCTCACATAACCACAGCTATGTGTGTATGATGTGTGGTGTGTTCTGCAGATAGAAGGCCCCATATGTGCCCCTGTAGACAAAGGTACTCATGCAGGCTATAAGACATATCTCACTATATAGCATGCTCTTGTAGTGCATGGTTTTCTAGATGCAGCTGTGTAACTGACAACCTGCTACACCTTTGAATAATTTCTACATTTGCTGCTGAAACCATGATACAAACAGTGTAACAGTACTTCCATTAGTTTACCTATGCTGAATTGACAACACTGTTGTCAAAGTTAGATCCCCAATGTCGGCAAGCTAAATTTCACCTGTCCGACATTGGTTTGTTTCTCTTGGGGGGCTGCACCCCTGAACTCCCCATGTGGGGGGGCTGTTCCCCCTGTGCCCCCCTTCTATAGATTCTCAACTCCAAGTTGATTTGAAGGGGGAGTGAAACACGGCAAAAGGACAAAATTTTGCCCATAGGTCCCTCACAGAGACAATCTCAAAACCTGTGAAGACTGTCACTGGGAAGGATTTCACCACAAAAGTTTTGATGTGCAGCTGGAACACCACTTTAATCTGCATGGGGCCTGCCCTTCTGGAGCCAGAAGTCAGTGTGTACATCTTACACTTGTAAGTGAAGAGGTGCAGTCTACTCAGTGCCATATGCTTCGGCAGACAGAAATACTCTTGCAATTTTGGTATCATGGATTTTGTGGCTCCAGTGCTTCTGCAGCTAGAAGCCAGTGTGCAGGTCTTACACCTGGGGCTGCAGAAGTGGAGGCCTGTCAAAAATGTGTGCATGTCTTAAAGAATGCATGAGTACCTGAGGCTACAGAAGCTGTGATTCCTTATGGGCCTGCACTTCTACAGACAAAAGAACTCTTGTAATTTGGGTATCATGTATTTGCAGTATATCTGTAACTGCAGGTGTCTGTGCTTCTGCACACAGAAGCAGTGTTGTGATTTGAGTATCCTGGATTTCTATCTGCAGTGATGAGTGTGCTTGTCTTGTGGTCTGTATGTCTTGCAGTTTGCATTCTGCAGATACAAATCCATGAAGCTTGCACATCAGTGCTACTGCATTTGTGTCATCTGGAAACAGTTGCATATTGTTTGTCTGCTGATTATGGCTGTCTGTGGCTGCTTGTGTGGGCTTGTCCTTTTGCTGCTTGGGGAGGTGGGGAGTTTGGGTTTGGAACCCTAGTGCCACATTTCCCTACTTTTTTTGTTGTTTTATGTTAAACCCCAACTGGTGCATTAACACAGTTTTTCCTTTGCAGTGAATGTACATATACCACACATACACACACACACACACACACACACACAAAGTTGATAGACTTATAACATTAGTTTGGTCAACTGTGGAACAAATACAGAGAATTGGGAAACAAAGTGAATGGTCAGTGTTAAAGGACTTTACAATCTCAGCCTGGTGGCACCAGACAGCAGTACACTGAACTATCTTGGGACAACCTAGGGAGCTGAGTCTGTCTCCCCCACTCTGAGTCAATTGGGTCTGAAGAACAATGTGGAGACATCACTTGTCATCCCTAGGGGAGGAAAAGGAGCATCCCGCTCTAGGAGTGCAACCCTTCAGGTGAGAAATAGGGGCTGCCTAGGAGCTGTGGGTGCAGAAATGGCTGCCCCCACCTCCAAGCCGACGCTGTGAGCACCCATTGACAGTATTCCAGGGAGGTATGCAGACCAGAAATCAGGGAAAATCCCACATATAAAAAGCACACAAAGGACTGAATCTGCTCACACCGATGCCGTCATACTATCCAGTTCACTTCCATCATGACTCCTCCAACCTTGGCTGCTCCTCAGTGGCTCACAGCATATGGGTTGGTCATTGGGGCCTTGCACTTGGGGGGGAAGGGCATGAGGTAATTTGGAAAACTTGACCAGATCTGACTGGAGAAGCCACAAGTTAAGTAAGTGCATGTGGTGGGAAGCCAGGTAAACAGGAGCATGAGAATGTGCAGTACTTGTACAGTGTTTAATGCAATAAGCAGTAAATAAACAAAAAAAGAACTTTCGAAAAATTCATTACTGACCTATGTGATGGGTCAAGGCAAACTCTTCTATTCGAATCTTAAAGCACATTTTTCTACTCCTCGAATGTTTTGGAATACAGTAATTGGATGGTTATGAAAGTCACAATGTCATCACTCAGGTGAGGAGTGCCAATGGTATGATTACTGATCCACTTGGGACTGCAGACTGTTACAATGAAAATCTGTACTGAATGTGCCACTTAAAAGCTTTAACATGGCCAATGGGCCTTCTCATTCTGTACTCCTGTTTTCTCAAACAGCTTTGCATGCGTGGTACAGACTGCTGCAGCTCACCCTCAGTTTAAAGTGTTAGCTCATGTGGTAACTACAGTACTTCCTTCACTGCACAATTTGCCCTTGCTAATGCACATGTCTGATTTACACAAACCAAGTGAATTAGACACTCACCACCCCAATTTCAAACAAAAGACACAACTCTAGTCAAAGTTCAGTGTAAAAATGTGGTGGTTTTATTTTGTGTAATAAAAACAGATGTTGTGCAGGAACGTCTGACGCATTTTGGATAAAATCCTTTGTCAAAGGCAAAGCATGTATATTTATTCAGCTATGTACCTACACTGCGAATTGTAATCTTGTCACTCTGCAGTTTCTGCTTTGTGGCTGAGACATGTCTGAAAAAGGGCCTTGACCCAGCATGCTTACCCATACCTCTCAACCTCCTGCCTCATAAATCAGGGACAATGCTTAAAAAAATCAGGGACAAAGGACCAAAATCAGGGACACATCTTCAAAATTGGTGATATCCACTCAGGAAACTGGCAGAATAAGGGGCTTAGTGTAAAATGTATTTTCTAAGGAAGAACAAGTCTGTAACTTTAATGTTTGACATTATTTTGTCCTAACACCCCCACTGTTTGGTCAGGGAAACACAATTTTTAGGAGGGACAGAGTAAAATTTTGAGGCAAAATCAGGGACGTCCCTGAAAATCAGGGACAGTTGAGAGGTATGTGCTTACCTGGTAATCAAAGGAATAAACACATACATTACATAAACATGAAACAAATGTGGTTTTTAACTTCCTTAGGGAATGGGATATATCATCTGTAAGTTTGCATGTTTCACTGTAAATTTCCTTCAAGTGAAGGTTGTCCTACATCCAACCAGACCAGTTCAGCCCTACAATAACAGTTTATTATGTGAACACATTTTCCTGTGCCATACATAACAGAATTCAGAGTCAACCGAAGAATATCTACATCATAGCTGCAAGCCCCCCCCCCAACAGTGAGGACCATTCACAACTTACTACTGACATACTGAAAAAAAGTCTTTAGTTGGTCCAGTACAGAAAACTGGCTCACAGAATAAGCTAACAAAATCCTCCAGTGGCAATACTCAGTAGCATCCAAATTAGTCAGAAGGCTATTACATAGATTGTACAAATCACAGAGTACACAGAGCACAATTGCATTTCATCTCCTACTCAGTTTAGTTTTTAAGCTCATTCCACTGAACTGGCACTTGTAAAGCTGGTAGATGATATAGCTGTTGTTGAGGATAAAGAATTTGTTACTGCTCCAGTGTTTTTGGATTTAACTAAGGCACTTGACATCGTAATTCACAGAACACTGGATATGATGGGAGACTTGGGTTTCTCAGCAAATGATGTGTCCATGCTTTATTTATTTATTATTTATTTATTTCAAAAAGTTTCAGCAGGGAAGATATACTGAGCTATTAAAGGCTCCTTTCCAGATGCATCCTGGGGGAGGGGGTAGAGGAGGCTCATGAATAAATAACATACAGCACAGTATTTATACAGGTAAAAACATAGCTAAGTATCTTAAAAGCATCATATAACAAGCAACATCAGAAGCATTTAAGGAAATATGTACATTGGTAGGGATATAGCAGGACTGATCCTGCAGACAACAAGAGAATGCAAATTAAGTGCAAAGTGCAGATAATGCAGGCAAGTGGTAGTGAAGCTAACCAGTAGATATTCAAGAAGAGTTTATTTGAGTGTGGGGGTAGGCAGCTAGAGCTAGGGTGAGGAATTATAGTTGGGGGAAGAAGAAGAGGCATGGGGTGGAATGAGTGGAAGGAGGGGGGAGAAGCATGGGGGTCAGGAGCATTTGCAGGAGTGAGAAGAGAACTTGAGGAGAAGAGAGGAGAGGGAGCATAAGTAAGAGGCAGAGTGGATGGGGGGGGTAATTCCATAGTTTAGATGGGGTTTATTCCACCGGTACAGAACAGTGTAGCAAGATAGGGGAGGTGAGATGGATCTGGGTCAAAAAACAACTGCGGTCCCACAATAGTTCCTCCATTGCCCTCTGATGTTTGTGGCTCTAATAAATGTGGTCACAGCAGTTTGTGAATTGAATGAAATTCTGAATGCAGTTGACGGAGTCTTGTTTACAGTTTTTCCTTTTTTTTTACTTTAAAAGCCTTCCTTAACTTCTGCTTCTGTGTAAAAGCAAAACTTGTTTTTCAATCTCCTGCCATGTTGAAAAAGTTATTAACAATATAGGGTCTTGCTGTCTCAGACCCCAAAAATTATTTTCTACTCCACTGTAGTCTCAATGTCCTTCAATGTCAGGTTCAGAGTTAGATTTGGTATTATTTTACCAGGAAGGTAAAACTGAGATTGTGCCCTTTTACAAGAAGGCCTTGGATTATATAATCAGAAAAAAATATACAAAAAAAATCCAGACATTTGATAATAAAAAAAAGACTTAATTACGGAACACTTTTGATCACTGATAACAAAAATCACAAACAATTACAGAAAACTTAATTGATATCAAGCAACCCCTTAAATTCAATTTCTTTCACAAACATTTATATAACACCAGTGGTTTCTTTATTTTATTACCAATTTGTTCTGTAAACATTTATACAACACCAGTGGTTTATTTATTTTACTAGGAGGGTGGACCGGATCAGATGATTCATTTTCAACCATGCCTGGGGAAAAAGGGTTACAGCAGGAAAACATCACATCATACAACATGCATCAGATAAAAGTAAAATCAGATATTAAAATATTTTGAAAATATATTTACATATATATTATAAGCATCCCTCCATCGATCAATCAATCAAGTGATTTCTAACCAGTTACAGATTGATGAAGCCTATAGATGTTCCTTTGGGCTTCTCTTAAATATGTGTGTCTTTAAACTAATATCCAATCCAGTTTCTGCCAGTTTATTCAGTAACTTTGGTCCATAATGTGACAGAGAACACTCTGCTACTGTATCTTTGTTTTGAATCTGATTTCACTGTGGAAGTTTTACATAAAGTTCAGAAATTGTGAGTTGGTGACAATCTATTACTTAATACACTAGAGATATTTTCAGCTAAATTTTAGTATAATAAATCCTTAACTGAGGTGAAAGTATCCCAAAGTTATGGTAAAGGTCAGAGTGAGTAACATTTTTTTGTGGGATGGGTGGCAAATCCAGCAACATTATTAAAGGTTACAGCATGTTTATGGAAAGTTATACCTGAGAGACCAAACAATAAAACTGGATTATATTCTAAAGCAGGTAAAAGGATTTGTTTAGCTATAATATTTTTGACATTTGGGATTAAATTCTTTAGAGTTTTATATAAACTGTCCAGTATGCTGTTTACTTTCTTTATGACCTTTAGTATATGTGCCTGAAGCATCAGAGACTGATCCAACATAATGCCCAGGTAGTTACAAGTAGATACATCTTGCAAACTGTGTCCATTTACCCATCAATTAACATCTTGTTTGTTTTAATTTCAATTTTCTGTTTGATTCCAAAAACCATCATTTTTCTTTTCTTTTCATTTAATGAAATTTTGTTAGTAGTAAACAAGTTTTGTAATTTATGATAGGTGGGTTAAGTTTTCAGTGTTAGATCCTCACCTGACTTCCCAATATGGTATAATACTGTGTCATCTGCATACATTATTGTTGATACCCCTCTGCATACCCTTGGTGGATCATTAACAAAAATCAAAAACAGGAGTGCACCTGAAAGTGAACACTTTGACACCCCTATAACTATTTCTCTCAAAACAGAGCTCTCAGAATCTACTTTTACCATCTATTTCCATTTTGGTAAATCGTGTTCAAACTAATTTTTTTGTCAACTATTTTTATTCTCCTACTTACTATCACCTGCACTCTCTCTGGTGTGGTTGCTTGATGCCGCTTTCTTCCACCCACCAGAAGTCCTCCGTTGCTGCTCCAGTGTGCCCATCTCCACTTTAACCTGGACCACCTGACCCTCCAGGCTCTGATTCACCAAGGGTGGGACCACCGACTCCTACTGGTCCTCTATCTATAATCTGATAGAGCAGTCAGGATTAGCAGAGGACCAGAGACAGGCATGGAGGACCCAGCAATGGGCGTGGGTGCAGCACCCCTGAACCCACCTTTACCTACCTGGAATAGGACCATTTTCCTTTTTATTCCTCCCCCTGGTGTGGATACAATGGCATCAGCATGCAGATGGGATGTTCCCGCCCCCCTCCCACAGAGGCCCACCAACATCAGACCCCCACTGACTGTCCCCACCTATGGTGTTGCACCTTCCAGCTGCTGCCAGGAGCTGCCACCAGGTGAGGAATCCCCAGAACCCACCCGAGGAGAGGATAGCAGTCCTCCAGATGCTCAATCCTCTCCTTCCCCACCAACCCCTGGTGGCCCAAGCTCGTTCCCAAAACTGGGTTGCCAGCATGGTGTGAGGTGTAGTGTCCAGCACCTCAACCCTCAGCACCACCGGGCTGGCAACGATCAAACCATTTTAACATATAATTTCCTATACATAGTTTTACTAACTTTTTTATTAATGGGGGTGGTCCACCAGGTTGAAGGCCTTGGTCAGGTCAATAAAAACAGCCCCAGTGAGTAATCCTTTTTCCATGTTATCATAAATATCACTGGTCAACCTGACCAAGGCCATTGACGTGATATACCACCTAAAGAATCTATACTGGTCCTCTGTGAACAAATTGTCTTCCAAAAACATTGTTAGTCGATCAAAAACCACTTTCTCTACTAGTTTTGCCAGTACAGATAAAACAGATACTGGCCTATAATTTATGATTAATTGTTTATTCCCAGCCTTATACAGTGGGGTAACCACAGCAGTTTTTTCAGCAATCCAGAAGTTGATTTGTACAAAGTTATAAATTAAAAAGAAACTTTACTGGTTTTGTAACCTGCTTAGCTACTGTATTTAACATTTTTGGTGAAATACCATCAGACCTTGCCTCTTTTTTCACAATTGCATTTCAGTTATAATTCATAAACCACTTTGTCAGCTAATTTAAAAAAGTTACATGTTTTCAGAAGTACCTGCCTTCTGTCTGGTTCCCCACTATTAACACGTGCCTGGTCTACCTTTGTTTTATACTCTGTCATGTTAGCAAAATAAAATCATTACATTTCTATGTTGTTGTTTAATAAATCATCACCAACTCTTATTTTGTCAATCCCTGTTTGATTGATAGGTTAGTAGAAGTCTATAAAAGAATTCCACAAGTTTCTAGGATTTGCTAGGACTTTTAATTGTCTATCTTTAAAGTATTTTTGTTTTGATTTCATTACTTTAGCTGTACAAAGATTTCCATATCTATGATTGGCATTTAAGTCACACTTCAGATTTGATTTTTTTATACTGCTTCCAAAGCCTAGCCCTTGTTTTATTAACTCAGTTAAGTCCACATTTAAACATTGTAGGTGTTTAGTATGTACTCTTTTTTTTTTGTAGGTGCATGTTTATCAATAATATAATTTGATTAGAAAAGGTCAGAGCCTCTTCAATGTGGCTAATAGTATAAAGTGATGACCAATCTATTTTGCTAAATTCTTTTATGAGTATGTCATCAGTTAAATTCTTAAAAGACCAACATTCCTTTATGATAACTTTATTTTCTTTCTCTTTTCTCTTTTTTTTCCGATTAGGTAGATCAGACAGTGATTTGATATAAAATATGTCAAAACTCCAGAGCTGACTAAAATATTAATCCTGTTTATTAGCACCCAATCAATAATAGATCCCTCTGGGAGCAGTGAGAGGATTTCAGATCTAGAAGTGGGTTGCCATCTGGGAACAAGTGACCATCAAACAGTGTGGTTCACGTTAAACTCAGCTACAGAGTCAAGCCATAAAAAAGTGAGGGTACTGGACTACAGGAGGGCTGACTCCAGCAAGATGGGAGAGTGCCTCAGAAAAGCACTAGCAAACAGGCTAGAAGGAGGGGTGAAGCAACAATGAGGAATCATCAAAACTGCCATCACAGAGGCAACAAGCCTTTGTGTGAAGCAAATAAATCAAAACAAAAGAAAAAGCCACTATGGTTCTCAAAAGAGGTGGCTGGGAAAGTCAGGGAGAAAAAGATAGCATTCCGGAAGTATAAGGAAACACAGAAGAAGCAGGACAGAGAACTGTACCACTTAAAACAGAAGGAAGCAGGGAGGGAAGTCAGAATAGCAAAGGCCCAAACTGAGGAAAAGATAGCCAACTCGGTTAAGAAGGGGGATAAAACCTTTTATAGGTACATCAGCAAGCGTGGAAAGGCAAAGGGAAGGATAGTGAGGCTGAATAGAATGAACAGTGGGTGGGCAGAGGGGGACAGGGAAAAAGCAGGGATACTGAACGAATATTTCTGCTCAGTATTCACAAAAGAGGAGGGGGAAGTGCCTAATCCAATTAACAGAAGCACTCTTGATACAGAAGAAAGGGTTCTGCAAGAACTCCTAAAACTGAAGGTGGACAAAGCAATGGGGCTTGATGGAATTCACCCCAGAATTCTAAACGAATTAAGGGGGGAACTAGTGAAACCACTGGCTACTCTTTTTAATAAATCATGGGAGGATGGTGTGGTATCCAAGGACTGGAGGAAGGTGGATGTGATTCTTCTTCACAAAAGTGGGACCAAGATGGAGGCAGGAAACTACAGACCTGTCAGTTTGACCTCTGTGGTAGGGAAAGTGATGGAGTCACTTCTGAAGGAAAGAATTGTTGAGTACCTAGAGGCCAGTGGAGCACAGGACCCAAGGCAGCATGGGTTCACAGCGGGAAGGTCATGTCAGATGAATCTAATAGATTTCTTTGACTGGGTGACCAAAGTAGTAGACCAGGGAGGGGGCTGTGGACATGGCCTACCTTGACTTTAACAAGGTATTTGACACAGTCCCACACAAAAGATTAATAGTCAAATTAACCAGCCTCGGAGTGGGCTCCAGGGTGGTAGCCTGGGTAAAACATTGGCTGGACAACAGGACACAGTAGGTAATTGTAAATGGAGTCCACTCTGAAGAAAGAGGGGTTACTAGTGGGGTTCCACAGGGTTCAGTGATGGGTTCAGTCCTTTTTTAATGTCTTTATAAGTGACATTGCAGAGGGACTAGAAGGAAAAGTATGCCTCCTTGCAGATGACACAAAGATCTGCAACAGGGCTGATACACAAGGAGGTGTGGAAAGGATGAGAAGGGACTTGGCAAGGTTGGAGGAATGGTCAGAAGAATGGCAGCTAGGATTCAATGCAAAGAAGTGCAAAATAATGCACCTGGAAAACAAGAACCCAGGGGAAGAATACACAATGGGGGGTAGTAACAACAAAAAAGGAAAGGGACCTGGGGGTAATCATATCAGATGACCTTAAGGTTAGCAAGCAATGTGAGAAGGCAGTAGGGAGGGCTGGGGGTATACTGGGATACATAGGGAGAGGCATCACCTGCAGAAAACAGGAAGTTGTTATCCCGCTGTACAGACAGTTGGTGAGACCCCATCTGGAGTACTGTGTCCAGTTCTGGAGACCCCATTTCCGCAAGGACATAGACAGGATAGAGGCAGTCCAGAGGAAGGCAACTAAAATGGTGCAGGGTCTGCAAGAGAAGCCGTACGAGGAGAGACTTAAGGAGCTTAATATGTATACCCTTGAAAGAAGGGAGAGGGGGGCATGATAGAAACTTTTAAGTACCTCAGTGGAATCAACAAAGTCCAAGAGGGTAGCATCTTTCAGAAAAAGAGACATGCAAGAACAAGGGGACACAATTTAAAAGATGGGGGACTCAGGGCAATGAGAGTATTTTTTCACAGAGAGGGTAGTGGATGCATGGAACAGCCTTCCTGAGGAGGTTGTGTGGGTCTAAAACTGTGGGAGAATTCAAGAATGCATGGGACAGACATAAGGCAATTGTTGTGGGGGGTAGGAAGAAATAGGCTGTTGGTTAACTAGTATCTGCGGCCTATCCTGTAGGTAGAAAAATGGGCAGACTAGATGGGCCAAACGGTCCTTATCTGCCGTCAAAGTCTATGTTTCTGTGTTTCCCTCCTGTTCTGCAATGTCTTCTAGTTTTCTCATTTATCACTTGGTTACAACCATTTGCCATTTAACATCCCAATTACTTTATAATTTTTACTTAGGGTTGCCCAGTCTATATTAAACCCCTCATAATTATCTGTTCTTTTTTCTTTTCATTTAAGGCCACCAACTTTTTTATCACTAATATATAGTATAAGGTTTTTGCGGTCTTTGGTGGCAGATATGCACATGTAAAGAAAACCTCTGTGCCCTTTCACTGCCTAATATAATTTTAATAGTTATGTGTTCAGCAAAATTACAAGAATCTGCTTCATCTTAATCTACCTGGTACCAGAGGTGCTAAATGTTCCTTGATAAATCAGTCACGCTATCTAACCTGCAGATAAACATTTATCTCGAGGTTAGATATGCCATAGTAACTCTCTTTGACCTTTGCACAGAACCAATCAAAACGCTGCTGTCACAGTGCTCAAGACATTACAACAGGCTTGTGCCGCATGAAAGCCAGCAGTTTAAATAACAGAAAAACAATATAATCTTTACACAAATAGATGATTTAAAGATGGCAGTAAATCTGTGCTAACTGGCAGCAGTTAATAATATTCCTTGTAACAGAAATGAAAGACTTAACTCCAGCTGAGCTATATTTAACAGTACCTGCATAAACACTGCGTGAAAAACTGTGTTTTAATGGTTTTATTTTTATTGTCAACATTCTATAGTGTTTGTTCATGGAACCAGTAATCTGGAATTTTTACTATGTCACAGTTTGTGTACAGAACGCTAAGCATGAGCTATTGTCACATCAGAAGCCTGCTTGAAGTTCTATGTACAAACTGTGACATAGTTAAAACTCCAGATCACTGGTTCCGCGAAGTGAACTGTAACAGAATGCTGCCCAAAAAAAGAAAATAATGCAAAATATAGGTTTTCAAATCACTTTTTATTCAGGTGCAGTTACATACAGATCATTTAGGCATATGGATATAATTTCTGCCAGTGGGAACAATATAAACAGCTACCAATTAGAAATAATTTCCTGTCCTCTTTAAAAAGTTTTAACTGTTCAACTAATGTTACATAAATCAAATAGACAATGGCCTGACTCAAAATGCACAATTTATATCCACTTGTGAAGGGGTAAGACCTTCATAACTCACTCATGCTTTGCCACTTGTAAGTTATGTTCTTGCCCCCTCATACTTGGAGATAAATTGCATACTTTGAGTCAGGCCATTGTGTAACCCATACTTATAACGTCTGGTGGTTTAGTGAACGTGTAGTTGGAAAAAAAAATAATTTTTACTATTTATCTTGTGTATGGAGTGATATATATATATATATATATATATATATATATATATATATATATATATGTCATAATGTAATTTAAAAGAAGAAAATAGGCCTGTGTGGGGAGACTGAGTGTACCATGCATGAAAACTGGGGTTTTATTTGAATATGGGGCACCTAGTACCTCTGTTCAGGGATTTGATCTAGTGTTTCCATTTGACATTTTTGCAGAGGATGGCATGCACTACTAAAGCCTTTTAATTTTTAAAGCAATGTAGTCTGGTAGTTAAAGCATTGAACGGTGTCACTGAGCAACACTAAGGACATCACTAGCCTTCCCTTTTTCAATCCTCTGAGTCTAATCTGTGATAATTGTGCAGAAGCAGAATCAGACTGTAAACAAGATGTTACACCTCAGCTAGACTATGCTAGGTAAATAATAAACAAAAAACATAGTATCTTGAACTAAAAGGGACTCTGGGTCCCACTCACAAAAGGTATCTCAGCGCTACATACCCCAATACATGGCACATAGGGCTAGGATATGCACAAACTGGGTGTCTGATGGACTCCCACAGGTGCATGAATGATGTACATCTCCTCCACACCCCTGACTGGGGTCATCCACTGGGCCCCCCCCACCACCGTGCAGCTGGTCTGGACAGGAGGCCAGGAGTGGGCATACCCGTGGAGGGCCAGAATATGCATGGCATGCATGATGCCCTTTGTGCTCTGCAGGGCCAGTGTTGGGGGGCTTTCCTTTATGCCAGTCACAGGCTGCTATAACCACATTTTACACCCCCAACCAGAGCTCACACTGCCATATGGCACCATGCAGCCACAGACCCTGGCCCCACTCCATGCCACAGAGGGCTGTGGGGTGGATACCAGCTAAAAGGTGCAGTTTGCAGAAGTAATTTGTGGTACTGTTGATAGTGGACAAGGCAGTTGGTACATGGGCCACCATGTCCCATGATACCCTGCTTCTGTGGAGCAGGGAATCCACTCTGGTACCAGTCAGAGCTTTTGATTGGAAACTCCCAATCTGACCCATCTCTGCCCCCTGGCTGTCCCATGGATCTACATGGCTGTGCATCGGGCAAACCAGGGTCATGCATACCGGTTCCATGCATCCAGTGTGGGCCGACTATATGGCATATAACTGCACAGCCCAGTACTGATGCCAGGCATAACAGTGCACAGGGCCCTCTGAGTGTCATAGGATTGTCCTACTATTAGTTTGTATAAGGTTTTACATATAGCCACGTACATGGATTTTATTATTTTCAGTTGGTTCCTTTTTCTGTTTGATTATTTAGAATGTTACAGACTGTGATTTTCTGATAGCATTTTGAATGTAGTACATCATAAAATAAAATTTAATATTCGAAAAAACATAATGGATTTCCATTCTGAGATGTTATGTAAGGCATAAGGAACTCACATTCTTTACACTGGCAGAGAGGAGGCTTAGTGGGACATGGTGAATTAAAGCAGTATAGTCTAATTGTTAGAGTGCAGAGACTAGAACCTGGAGACTCGGGTCTGAATTCTACAGCTGCCTCTTATTGTGTAACCCTGAGCATCTCACATAACCTCCCTATGCTAAACTCCCTGTAATCTGTCTCCCTTATCTATCTTTGTATCATCCCCTGCACCTAAGTGGCAGCAACATTCTTTCCCCTTCCTCTACTACTCTGTAATGCCCTTTGAAATACAGTTTGCATGAGAAGCACTATATCAATCAAAATTCCTTCCCTTCCTTAAAGGGATCTACACTGCAGTCTTCAAATTGGTTCAGGGGAAATCATACAAGGAATCAGGGGGGATACTACTCTTCCTAAAGAATAGTCAAGTTAGGGCTGCTTGATGGCATGTCTCCTACTGCTTTGGACGCTAAAGATTATTCATGATATAGAGAGCAACACCTCTCTCTGTTTGTTTCTGTCTTGTCTGTACACAGGAGATCTTTATGTAGTGGAGCCAGCCAGGATACAGTGCAGAAGCATGCAGTAAGTGACATGTCACAAAATACTGCCTGACAAAAGGCCTTAACTACCATGGAATTACATTGTTCCCTAGATCATACTGCAGCATTTTGTAGTAATACTGCAAGGTACTGCATTGCATCCTAGCTGGCACCGCTGTAGTTGGATATGTGAATCAGGAATTCTGGGATTAAGTCACATTTCCAACAATGCTATACAAATGAATGATGCAGGGTACTATTGCTGATACAGTAGAATGATGACTGTGATGGGTAATAAGCATTTATTAATTACTAACATCCTTTGTTCATTTCAGGCAAAAAAAAGCATTTTCAGACCTAGTATGTCTGTTTTCATGGCTCTCCCTAGTCCCTAAATAGTACCATATTCTGGCCAGAAGTGTGGGCAGGCTCCCCCCCCCCCACAACTCACCTCAGAATTATGACACACTAGGATGAGGAACCCAAGACTGTTTATAAGCCTAGGTGCCACTGTACCTATGGAGAAAGACTTACAATTACTTGTAATGGTAGGGACAGCAAAAGCTATCGCTCACAGAGGAAGGGAAACCAATTTTCTGTGATGTGTTTTTTCCACAAAGTTTTTTCCTGGCAGGCACAGGTGGGCAGGCTCTCAGCAATGTCCCCACTCCTCCCAACTGGCATCTGCCTCCCCTGAACCAGCATGGGCTAAGACCCCCACTAACTTCCCTCTGTGGTGGGGTCAGGATAAAAAGGGTCATCCTCACCCTTGGGGTACATATCCAGATCCTGCCCCCAACAGTGATCAGATGGCAGTGTGGGCCAAGAGAGGGTGGGCAGGGCCTAATGAAGCCCATCTGTCCCCATTTTCCTGATTTCTGGTCCCCTTCCCCCTGTGGCAACAAAATGTAAGGGCATGCACGTGGAGGTGCACACACACTTCAGAGTCAAGGCCCCTCCATTTGAGCTTAAGTGCTCATAATAATTCATAAGTTTTGTGTCCCCATCCTGATTTTATTTTCGTGGCTCGATGCTGTATTCTTTCAATGATATTGATGACCCTTTTCAGGTGAGAACTCAGTAAGGAGGAACAGTAATCAAGATGGTGCCTTAAGTAGGTCTTGCATAAAGTCAGTACACGGTTCTTATCTCTAGAAACAAATGCACTTCTTATGTAACCTGAGATCCTCCTTGTTTTCTGTATAACCTTATTACAGTGGTTGCCAAAAGAAAGCTCTTTATTTACAAGTGCTCCCAGATCATTCTCTGTATTTACGTTTCTCAAACAGTTACCCATCAGACTATGTGTAGTATTAGTGTTATCTTTTCCCAAGTGCAAGACAACACACTTGTCCAAGTTCAGGTACGTGCTGTTGTCATGTGCCCATTTTCAAGCTTGGCAAGATCTTCTTTAAGGTTATCTATTTGCTCTTGTGTCCTTACCACCACCCCAATTTAGAATCATCAGCGAATTTCACAAACCTGTTCCTGGTTACCTTGCCCATATCCAAAATGAACAGACTAAATAGAACCAGGCCCAACACCGATCCTTGTGGGACTTCGCTGGTAACCCCTCCAGTGTCTGACAGGTTTCCCCTTATTCGAACTTGTTGAGTTCTGTTTCTCAGCCATTCTTTTATCCATGCTATTAAATTCACATTCAAAACTAATTTATATAGTTTCTTGATAAGTAAATCATGTGGAACCTTATCAAATGCTTTTTGGAAATCCAGATATATGATATCAACTGGTTCATTCTTGTCAATTGCTAAACTCACGTTCTCATAGAAGACTAACAAATTGATTAAGCATGACCTATTCTTTTTAAATGAATGCTGCCCAGAGTCACTGATATTCTTATTTTTCATATCAGACTCTATCATTTTTTTAATTAATGTTTCCATAATTTTACACAGTACTGCTGTTAAACTAATGGACCTGTAGTTGGATGGGTTGGTCTTGTCCCCCTTTTTAAAGATTGGCACAACAGTCACCCTTTTCCAGTAATCTGGAACTTTACCACTGTGACAGGGACAGAGCCCCTGTCTGAATTTGTGCTGTATTTTCTTTTACACTGTCCTGTTCTTGTAAGTTTACTGTTCTAGCTACAGGCTGAAATCTGGCCACTTTCAGTCTTGTAGTCCCACCCCCTTTTCCCATGGACTGTATAAGAAACATATAAGTAAGACAAGAGGCAGTAAGTTACTTGCCTTTTCCTGTGCTGTACTGCAGGCAGACACAGAGGGAATGTAAGTAATGAAAAATAATTGAAACACTGAGCCTTGTACTCTGTGTTTTATTCTGTGTAAACTGCTTTGGGTCTGCAGCATGCCAAAAACAAAACATTTTTCCTAGGTGAAGCAGAGGTGTGTAAAGGTCAAATGAGTCAACCTGTCTGTATTTATTTAGGATGAGTCAGCCTGCATTTGTTTACTTACAGAAATATAGCCATTGCCAGGTTTGGTGTCTCTAGTAGGGTGGCAGACATCCTAGTGGCTGCTCGCAAGCCCCCCACTCCTGCCTCTTATTCCATGAAGTGGAAACAGTTTGCCATCTGGGCTGCCAAATGTTCCCTTGACCCCATCACCAGCCCAGTGAAGCATGTCCTGGACTACCTGACCTCTTTGTCTGACTCAAGCCTCCTATATTCTTCCCTCAAGGTCCACCTTTTGGCTGTTTATGCCTTCCATGAGCCTGTAGGTGACTGCACAATTGCTCAATGGGATGTCTCCATACCTTCCTCCAGGGCATCCTACATATGACCCCCCCCCCCCCAATCTGTTCTCCTATCCCAGCTCAGGACTTGAATTTTATTTTGGAAAAGTTGACCCTGTCTCCTTTTGAGCCAATTGTGACTTGCAATTTGTGCTTTCTGTCTTGGAAAGCGCTCTTTTTTGTTTCAATTACTTCTGCTCAAAGAATTTCAGAGCTTCAGGCCCTGTGGTATGATGCGCCTTATTTGATTTTTCACAAAGATACAGAAGGGTGTCTGCACACAAATCCTAAGTTTCTTTCTAAGGTGGTTTCTGAGTTTACACTCAATCAGTCAATTCACCTTCCTGTTTATTTTCAGGAGCGTGCCAATCCAGGGGAAGGACTGCTCCATACTTTTGATGAGCGCAAAACTTTGAAGTATTACCTGCTCAGGACTAAGGAATCCAGAAAATCTAAGCAGTTGGTTGTTTCTTTCACTCCAGGTAGAAAGGACGCTTCAGTTTCTAAGCAATGTTTATCCAAATGGATGGCAAATTGCATGTAAGTATAGCAAAGAACTGTTGGGTGCTGTCAAAGCTCACTCCAGCAGAGGCATGGCTACCTCTGTGGCTTCTTTCAAAGGGGTCTTAGCCACTGACATTTGTGCTGCTGCCACCTGGAGTACAGTCCTCACCTTCGCCAAGCATTACAGTCAGGACATCACTTCTAGAGCCTGTGCAGGATTTGGAAGGGCTGTTCTGCAAGGACTCCTGTCTTAAGTTTATGGAGTTCCTTGACTGGTTGAGTTTTCAGGGTCTTCTGTCCTAAGTTTAAGAAGCTCCTTGTCTGGGAAGGTTGTTCCACCTCTCTTGTCTTAAGTTTATGGAAATCTAGCCTCCCAGACTGTCCATATACTCTTGTCACTGCTTGGGACTCATTCCTACAGTGCAACCTGATGACTGAGATACCCCCAAAGAAGATGGAAGAGTTATGTAAGAACTTACAGTAACAGTAGAGCTTCGAGAGGATCTCAGTGATCAGGTCTATTTCCTTCCACCATCCCCCTTTTTGGGGCTCCTATTCAGGACCTGGCTGTCTGCTGGTTCCATCATTTCTCTGAGAGCCAGGTCCCTTGCTCTCCTCAGGTCCCCAGGGCATCAGCCTTGCTCCCTTCATCTCTGGAGGGAAAGAACTGAGAAGGGCACGGGCCCATCTATGCCTTTATAGGGTTGGAGAAGGCATGGGTGGGCCAAGTTGTGCTGCTGGGAATCTTCTTCATGGATGATGACTGAGATCCCCTCAAACATCTAATGTTATGGTAAGTTCTTACATAACTGTTCTTTCCTGTAACTTCATTGATTGTATTTTGTTTTAATTGAATTTCTTGCAACAATGTAATGTCTTGTTAACATTGTTACAACTTCATTGTATCTTACTGTGATCATACTTAACTGAATGAACTTCCATGTTTATCTTTCTATGTGTAATCTCACAAGTTGTACCTGAAAATAGACATCTGTTTTCCTAGTGTGCATACCTTGTTAATAAAAACTGAAGAAAGAAAGAAACTACGCATCAAGTGTTATCCAATTTCAAACCATGTATCTGAGGATGGAAAATATTGCATGGGCCAAGGGCTTCAGGGCTATACTGAATGACAAAGGTTAGAGGGGACATGCCTGCCTGGTGCCCCATGTCCCTCAGAAGGGTGATGAGGTAAGCAATAATATGCCAACAGGATGTGCATTACAGCATTTGTGATGCACACCCCAGGGTTTTGTGAGGCACGAGAGAGATGGCATCCCACAGCAGAAGATGTGCAGAATATTTTCTTATAAATGGTCCCACTCAGTGTGGTCAAAAGCTTTCTCTGCATTGAGTGAAACCAACACAGGAGAGTGAGAAATCTGAGTAATAATGAGAGATATGAAGAGACATTTCTGCTGTGAATAAATCCAGACTGGTTAGGAGATATAAATTTTGAAAGAACAGATTCAAACGAAGGGCCAGTAATTTTAAGAGGGTATTCCTGTCACTGTTAAAGTGGAACAGTCAGCACTAAGAGCCGTACACCTAAGAGTGGGGTTGAGCTGGTCCCAATTTGCACTTTAAGTGCAAAAAAATTTTTTTTTACTAGCTGTTTAGTACAGTATAGAGGATTGTATCAGACTGGTTTTGCTAACTGCAGGCTGATGTTTTCTGTGGCTGTAGATCCCAGGGTGCCCTGTGGCTGTCATCGGAGGAGGGTTGTGGCAGTGGGAGATTCAGCAGCCTGCAGCACATGTTAGAGGTCTTACAGGCCCCCTGAGGAAGAGGTGTTTAATGCCTTGAAGCGCTGGGACTTATCAGGTTGTAGTTTGTGGTCCTATATGCATTTTGTGAAAAAAGTGATTGCATTGCATGCCAACTTAATTCATTATTATGTAACCAACAACTGTGTACATGCAAAAAAGAAAAATAACAACTCTTTGTGTAATTATTTGAAAAGTATCTTATGTTTGCATTGCTCCCTTTCTCCCCATCCCCTGGGTTGTACCTGGAAACGCACCTCAGCTCACTGTGCCTCTTCTGGTCACCAACTTTAAATAAAAAAATAATAATAATGTATTTATTTAGGATGAGTCAGCCTGCCTGTGTTTACTTAGAGAATTGTGAGTCAGACAGCTCACATAGTGCTGACATCATCAGTAGGTAGGGATAAAAACCTACCTCCTGAGATGCAAAACAGAGGTGTCAGATGAGTCAGTCAGTAGAGACCTAACTGTTGTGGAGGAAGCAGCTCATAGTACACGCATGTTTTCAGGTGCTAGGAATCTATTTGGCTGGAGAGAAGCTTGGAAGTTGTGCACTGAGGGAACTGTGCACTGTTTTTGGAGAAATTAAGGACTAATCACCTATTTCCTTTCTGTATGTTTATTATTTTATTTTGGAAAATAAATACTGCAAACTGTGTTCTACACCTTTTACCTGAGCATGTGCATCTGTCTCACCCACTAACCTTCACATCTGGTGCATCTAGGCTGGGAGAGAGACATTACCAGGGGATATTGCTCTGATATCCTGGCAGATGTCACAGGAACAGCAGGTGCAGAAAGGTAAGCGTGTGGAATACAAGTCACCTATCTTGATCAGAGTGATGGCAGAGAAGACAGGTGAAAAGCCTCTTCCAGGATTGGACCTAAAGGCCAGGAGCAAAGCCAAACCTAAAGTATAGGACGGCATACCAAAGGCCAAAGAGGACGTCACATCAGCATCACCAGAAGAGGTCAGCAAGCTCCTAAAATGGCTGTGCATTAAACGGATGGAAATGGAGAAGAAAAGAGGAACAGAGCCTGCCATGTGTACTTTTTCAGGACTTAGGTTCAGGTGTCCAAAATGGGCATGGAAGCTTTACAGGAGGCAGCACTGAAGAGGTCTTCTTAAGACCAGAAGGGAATAAATCATTGTTTCATGGGGTGATTCCCTGTGATGAGGTGGACTTGGATAAGATGCAAACTAATGATATGAAAATTAGGAAACTGTATGCTATGTCCAAACAATTGATAATGTTTCTGTCTGTAAGGGTAAAGTATACTATTCTAAACCTGTATATGCTATAGAAAAGGGAGTTATGTATAGGTGGCATCTTAACTCCAGGACCAAAATAAGAGAGAAACAGTTGATCATGCCAGATCTGTACCGCATGCAAATTATACAAATGGCACATTCTGAGCCTGGTGGAGGTCATCTAAAGTGTTGCGTAACACTGGAAAAGTTGCTGACCCAATACTATTGGCTTGGTGTGTATAAACAGGTGGCACAGTATTGCAAAACCTGCTCTGTTTGTCACAAGGTAGTGGCCACTGTTAGGGTAGCAGCTAGAATAGTTCCCAAGGGAGGCTGGAAAACATCCCAAACAGGTGGAAAGGGTACTGACCTGTGGAGAAAACCAGACATAAAGAAGAGGCCTTGGTTGAGGTCAAATAGAACTGACCTTCCACCTAAGGTAGAGAATATGGGTTTGAAATAGAAAAAGGTTGGTAATGTCTGTAATGACAATGAAATGGAGAAATGTTACTAATGTTAAGTCTGTATGCTTATTGAAATATGTGAATACTCCTGAAAGATTTGAGGGACGTGAGTTAAAAGTAAATCTGAAAATGTATGGCAGCTGGAATTTAAACATAGAGGGAGTCAGGTATGGTTCTCATAGAAATAAGTAAAAAGGCTGGAAACCAGTCTCACTATGCAAGAAAATAAATAGTGAAGACTGGTTCCCTTTTAAAGAGGGAGGTATGTGAAAGGGCCAGAGCCCCTGTCTGAACTGGTGCTACATTTTCTTTTATACTGTCCTGTTCTTATAAGTTTACTGTTCTAGCTACAGACTGAAATTTGGCCACTTTCAGTTTTGTAGTCTCCCCCCCCACACACACACACACACCTTCTCCCAAGTACTGTCCTGTTCTTGTAAGTTTACTGTTCTAGCTACAGGCTGAAATCTGGTCACATTCAGTCTTGTAGTACCCCCCTTCTCCCAAGGACTGTATAAGGAACATATAAGTAAGACAAGAATCAATAAGTTGCCTGCCTTCTCTCCTGCTGTACTGCAGGCAGACACACAGGGAATGCAAGTAATGAAAAAGAATTGAAACACAGAGCCTAGCACTCTGTGTTTTATTCTGTGTAACTGCTTTGGGTTTGCAAGAAACCCAAAAATAAAACATTCAGCCTGCATGTGTTTACTTACAGAAATGTGTTTATTCAGGATGAGTCAGCCTGCCTGGGTTTACTTAGAGAATTATGAGTCAGACAGCTCACGTAGTGCTGACATCATCAGTAGACAGGGATAAAAACCTACCCCCTGAGATGCAAGCAGATGAGTCAGATGAGTCAGTCAATAGAGACATGACTGTTGTGGAGGAAACAGATCATATTACATGCAAGTTTACATGTGCTAGGAATCTATTTGGCTGGAAAGAAGCCTGGAAGTTGTGTACTGAGGGAATTGCACACTGTTTCTCATAGTACATGCACATTTCCATGTGCTAGGAATCTATTTGGCTGGAACAAAGACTGGAAGTTGTGCACTGAGGGAATTCTGCACTGTTTTTTGCAGAACTGAAGGACTAGTCACCTATTTCCTTTCCATATGTTTTTTATTTTATTTTGGAAAATAAATACTGCAAACTGCGCAAAGTACATTCTACACCGTTAACCTGAGCTTGTACATCTGTCTCACCCATTAACCTTCACAACCAGTTTCAATGGACAATCTAAACAGGGTGGTTAATGGGGCTGCTATCCATTCACCTATTTCCTTTAATAATTTATGGTGTCATTTGTCTGGCCCTGCTGATTTAGTAGTATTTATTTTGTCCCTTTCTCTTACTTTTGTGAAATTAATGTAGGTATCAAGTAGATTTCATTTATTTATTTATTTATTTATTTATTTATCAAGTCTAGGATTACAAATACCTTTGAGCCATGGCTCTTTTACAAAGGTCCCATGTCAGAGAAATACAAATTATGGGGAACATCAAGACAGGCATTACAACAATGTGGACATTGAAAACAGAGTACAGATTAATACAGTTCAAGGGTAGCATTGTAACAAGGCAGCCAGTGGCATTTGTCAGAGAAAATAGACAACGGATAAGAAGTGCCAGAGTCATAGGGAGAGGGAAGAGGGTAGGGGGGGAGAAGGAATGTAGGAAGGGTGGCAAGAGGGTGAAAAGTGCAGCATTGGGTATACCAAGATGTGAGGGTAGAATCCAGTGAGGAGGGGAGGGAGGGGGACAACTAGAGCAGAAAGGGAAGTGGAGAAACAAGGTTAAGTTGGGCAGTCACAGGAGCTGTTGGAAGTGAGATAGTCCCGGAGCCTAGTTTTAAACATACCAATAGTTGGGGCAGAGGAGATGGTTGGGCTGAGGCCATTGAACCAGAGTGGTGCTTGATAAGCAAAAGAGCGTTGTCCCTGTGAAGTGTGACAGTGGGGAACTTTCAGTAGCTGTAGCGTGGATCTCCTAAGGCACCATTTGTTAATTCGGTGTTGTAACAGAGTTGAGACCCCAGAAGGTGCAAGGCCAAGGTAGATTTTTTTGACCATGGAGCAGGTGAGAAACTTTATGTGGTTTGATAGTTGGAGCCAGCCGGTCTGAGTGTACAGGTCACATGTGTGGGTGAGACGGTGAGCACCAGTGATGAGCCGACATGCTTTATTTAAGTCAGTTGAGAGGCATCTAAGGGTTGTGGTTGTGGCCGAGCCATAAATGATGAGACCATAGTCTATTACAAAGATCACAGAGCTCAGGACTGCAACCTTCAAAGCTTCTGGTGTGAGGTGTGGTCTGTGTTTGTAGAGGAGACCGAGCCGTGTATTAGCAGCTCTAGCTACATTATCTACATGAAGTCCATAGGAGAGATTAGGGTCAAGCTGTATCCCTAAGTATTTGAAGGACACCACCTGATCTAGAGTGTTCCCCTGGGTGGTGGAGATAGCCAAGTGGTGTAGCTTGTGTGGGTTATGAGAGCTGCAGAAGAGCACAGATTTGGTTTTCTTGTCATTGAGGACCAGTTTATGATTAAGAAACCATGTCTCTACAGAACTGAAACCAAGTTGAAGGTTGTGTTGAAGAGTTGCAGGATCTTTGTGAGTGGAGAATACAACAGCATCATCGGCATATAGTATGATCTGCTCAGAGCAGTGGTAAGGGAGGGAGGGAGTTTAAGAAAAGGCTAAAAAGGAGGGGTCCCAGTATGGATCCCTGTGGGACACCCGAGTGAACAGGCAGGGTGTTAGAAAAAGCGTCCACAATTTTTATTCTCTGTGACCGGTTTTCTAAGTAGCTTTTAATCCAGAGAGAAGAGTCAGGTGATAGCCCGGCATTCAGCAGTCAGTGTATTAGTAGTCCATGGTGTACTGTATCGAAGGCCTTGGAGAGGTCGACGAAACGGCCCCTGTGAGAAGGCCATTGTCAAGGGATTTGTGCAAAGCTCCAGTGAACTCAAGAAGGGCTGTGGTGGTGCTGTGACCTTTCCGGAAGCCGTGTTGTTGTGGACAAGGTATATTGTATTTATCCAAGTGGTCGGTAAGCTGATAAGCCACGATGCGCTCAAGTGCCTTAGACAGTGGGGGCAGTATGGAGATAGGACGATAATTTGAGTGAATCGTCTTGTCCCCACTTTTATGGACGGGTGTCACGGTGGCTGTTTTCCATAGGTCTGGGAATTTTCCACAGCTGAGAGAGAGGTTTAGGATTTTTGTTAATGGATGAATTACCTCATCGAGGGTGAGCAACAGAAGCGTAAAGTCCAGGGTGTCGCTACTAGATCTAGATTTAGAGATAGCTGCAGTAATATAGCGGCGAGCTTTGTTCAGCCTTACCTTCCTGAAGTAGAAGAGGGGATGGTTAGACTGAGGGGCTGAGGTATTTGGGGAGTAGGCCCTGTTTTCGAAAAAGTCATGGGGTAGAACAGCACTAAGGTCTGAAAAAGCCGTGTTAAAGATGTTTGCGATCACCTTGGGATCAAGGGTTGAGGATCCACCAACCATTAACATGGCCAGAGAGGTTTTTGGCTGCTTCCCTGTGACATCCTTGATATTGCCCCAGAAAGCATGACCATTTCCCCATGTATTGGTGAGACCGTCTTTGTAATAGGTGGATTTCATTAGCCGTATGGCTTTTGTGCAGGCATTTCGTGCTTGTTTGTAATTTTGGATGTCCAGTTGTTTGCCAGTGGCCCTGGCAACTGCCCAGAGGTGATCCCTTAGTTTCAGCTGTGAGAGAAGAGCCACGGTGACCCATGGGTGAGAGAGAGATTTTGTTTTGCGCCTTTTAGCTGGGGCAAAGAGGTTGCAGGCTTTGTTGAAAATTGAGATTGTTTTGTATTTTAACTTCCACAATTTCTGATTCAGTAATATCATGATGTGATGCATCCACTTTGTTATAAATGGAAGAAAAATTATTATTAAAGGTATCTGCCATTTGTTTTGGATCTGATACTTCTAGTATGCCTGTTTTTAATGGAGCCACAGACCTATCATTCCCTCTATTGTTGACATATGCAAAACATGATTTTCTTCCATCTTTGGTAGAGGCAATCTTAAACTCTAGATTTCTTCTTTCATACTTTATTAATCTTTCACTGATTTTAAGTTCATTTCTATACTTCTCTCTATTATATGTATTGTTGTCCCTATTCATTTCTTTATGTTATTTTTTTTTTATCCAGCTGCTTTCTAATTCTATTAGGGAACTACTGTGGTACTTTACCTTTTTTTATTATAGATTTTTTTATTTGGGATATATCTATGTTCTAAGGTCAAAAGTTTATTTTTGATGTCAGTCCAGATTGTATTAACATCCTTTGTATTGAACGTATTTTCCCAACCCCACTCTTTCAAATGTCTAGTGATAGATCTATAATTGGCTCTAGCAGAGTTTTTAACAATTGTATTGCTATTCATTTTTTTATGCTGTTAGAATAAATGTAACGATATCATGATCGCTGTTCAGCAAGGGTTAATTTATTGTGACATCACCTGCATTATTAGTCATGTCTGCGAGTAGAATATCGAGTATGTTGTTCAATCTAATAGGTTCCCTAACCATTTGTTGCAGTCCATATTCAATCATCATGTTAAGAAATGATTGTTCTCTATTGTTAGTTACAGAAAGATTTTCCCAACTGATACCATGGAGATTAAGGTCACCCATGAGAATTATATTTCCCGTCTGGGCCATATCTGATATGTATTTTACTAAATCTATGTGGTTCTGTTTAATACAATCCAGTGGTCGGTAACACACTCCTACAAGTAATTTCTTCTCATCCTTCCTGTTGATCTCTAACCACATGATTTCTAATTGATTATCATTTTGATTAGATATTTCATTGCATATGATGTTATTCCTAACATAAATTGCTTTGCCCCCTTCCGTCCTTTGTACCCAGTCCCTATATAGTACCTTGTATCCATTAATGTTTCTGTTCCAGGTGTTATTTTCATTCCATGATGTTTTGGTAATAGCAGCTACGTCAGTATCTCTTTCAATTAATATTATTTCCAACTCTGATTTTTTAATGACATTTAAGCTTCGTACATTAGTCAAAAGAAATTTTAAATCTGCCTTTTTTTGTTTTATTAATCGGTTTTCCCTTCATTACTGAAGGCTTCTCCCCCGTTTCCCCTGCCTTACTAGTTTAAACCAACAGGATTGATATGCTTATTGTATATGAAATGTTTCCCAACATCTTTGAACCCTTCCTACTTAGGTGTGTAGAGATCACTTCTTCCCTCAAAAATCTCCCAAGTTGTAATGCACTTGATACCTTCTACTAGGCACCATCTTCTTAACCAATTGTTTATTCTTTTAATTTTATTATTTCTCCCTCTACTGCCCCTTGGTACTGGTAGGATCTCAGAAAACATTATTTCACATTTGCTCTCAACTATCTTATTTTTTAATGTTTTGAAATCTCTGATAGTTTCCTCTTTAAGTTGTATTCCAACATTATTTGTACCTAAATTAATTACAGCCAGGGGTTTTAATTTTGCAAGTCTTATTATGTCTTTAACCATATGTTGGATGAGAAAAAACTAGAGGCTACGTTCTCTTTATTTCCCCTTGTGCCATAGCAGTCTGTACATTTAATCATTGAGTCCCTTATTATATAAATCTGCCTACCTTCTGAGTTCACTTCCTCATTACAGTTATTCTCCACAGGTGCAGGGATGGTTTTAACTTGATTAGTGTCATTACTAGCATTGCTACTCACAATATCTAATATATCTTGGGATTGCTCCTCAATTTGCATAATTATAGGGATTTGTGTTTGTATTTTCACTTTTTTTTGCAATTTATTTACTTACAAGAGCCGCACTGAAATGCAACATCTCATTCCCAACAGTGTCCTGCTTCTACCCATTTTCACAGCTGGGCAGACAATGTGAGTCGCTCAAGCTCACATAATGAGTATTTGACTCTGATGATGTTTGAGCTTGTTTTTAATTGATTGGATTAGTATTGATAGGAAAACTGGAGCAAGCAGTGCACTCAAGCATATCACAAAATATATTTATTTAATTTGTTAACTGGGTTGGCTCACTAGGACAGAATATGTTTTACAGCAGCCACAGAGCCACATTCAGACTGGACTAAAAGAGTTAGTTAACAAATGTGATCTTTGCCCGGATTGACTGTACTGAATTTTGTCATAGCCTAAAGACACGGAAGTGTTAAGAGTGGGTGGTAATGTCAGCTGTGTGATGGGTTCTATTACAAAGCTGAAAGTGTTTGTAGAAAAGGTTCATATTAAAGGAAATCTGAAAGTCCAGCTGTTCCATGCTTGAGCCTATGACTTTTTAAAATAAGACCCATCAAAGGTTAATTTCCCAAATTGTTGCTATCAGAGCTTATCTGCTGCTCTGCCTAATAACTGGAATGGAAAATTCATTATTCCATTTCAAATGTGACTTTTCAAAACTGTTTTGATAAGAGCAGGAATTAAGAAAGAAATTCATGTCCATTGAGAAATGACAGATCTTGGGCCTCAACATGCACATAGACACTACGGAAGGATCAATCTGCCTTAAAAGTAAAGGGAACCATTGTAGTATCCTCTGTTCATATTTGCTTAACCCATGTTTTCCTTCTGTATGTCTCTCCTCTTTTTCTGTCCCCCTGATTTTTAAAAGCAGCTCGGTATGTAGAATTCACCTATCATGCAATGAAATAGCCTTTTATTATTTTTTACTATTATTATTATTTTTATTATTTTTATTATCATTATCATGACCTTGTTCTAGTGATGTTTCTCTCCTTCTGGTATTCTGAACAGACTGTCTCTCTGCCCTCTGGACTCACTGCTGGTACTGATGCAGAATTACTGACTCCCAGAGTTGTCCCTGGTTTCTGGGTTCTAGGTGTGTTCCTCCCAAGGGGGCCCCATCCTCTCCATTGCTGACATCATAGTAAAAGAACTACCTTAGAGCCCTTCAGATAAGTGCTGGTGAACGTGCATGCCCCAGAGGAGGGTCTATTGACATGCGGTTTCAAGTGAGAGGAGAGCTTTATCCAAAGCAACCAAGTCAGCTGAGTTTCATATATTTGTGGGATCACCCACCTCCTTCATGTTATGTCCATGATGGCATTCTGTAACAGGAGTGTGTTTGACATATGTGTAGCATGCAGTACCACATGCCTACCACCAGGTGCCACTGTAGAATGGTCATCGCTTAACCCTCCCACAGGAGAAGAGAGTTCACATAGACACCCTCTCACCCTCCTTGCTAGCCTCTGTGCCCGATGCACCAGGCTTGGAGTACAAACCTGGGTCACCAGCATACCGAGGCAGTGCCACACTGATGAAAATGAAGCACCCCTCAATGTGCTCAATGTTCATCAAGGAACAACCAATGCAAGTGGTGATAGCAGCACCAGAAGTGAATGACTGATTGCAACCAATGATGTCACTGGTTAGTGCACAGGTAATGGCACAATGGCAGGGTGGGGTATGTAAAGATAACAACAAAGATACTCGCATTGCAGCCAAGTCCAGGAGGGGTGCAAGCCCAGGTAGCCAACCACTTATGAATGAATGTCAGAAGAGCTGCACTCTAGGGTAAAGAAACTTGCAGATACCAATTGCTGGAAAAGTAAAGTTCTTTAATCCAAACTGGAAAATAGTACAACAGCAGGCAAACACTCTCTGTCCAGATACCCCTGTGCTTTGACCATTAGGCCATCCTCAGGGGGCGGGCTCTGATAACTAAATTGTCTCTATTTAAATCCAACATCACAATGACATCACTAGTCACCTAATAATCACTAAATGCCTTATTGGCACAGTAAATATAAGTTGCTTATGCTATTTTTCAAAGTCATTATCACAAAAACCTAAGGTGAATATGATGTAATAAAAAAATTAAACATGGAAACATTAAAAATAAAAATTATTAGATCAATAACAAACAAGATAGAAAACAAAATACAGCAATAGTAGTTGCTAATGCATTTCACAATTAATTTAATAACACCGTTATAGTAAAGGTGGACTAAGCAAGACAAAAATGTTGGAATTGGCACATACTCAATTGGTACATTTTTAAGACATTATATATTTTGAAAAAATATGGTGTACAATATCAGAGAAAGAGAGGGAGACTGCAGGAGAACAACAGGCTATCACCGAGTTACACAGACATTACCATAAAACCATCAGATAAAGGTGGTGATACTGTTATCATAACAAAATAATTTTATACGGGTAAGGGAACTGTTGGAAAATATGGATAATTATTACCGTCTATCAGGTAATCTATTATCCATTTTTAAACAGAAACTACTAGAACTACCTGAACAAGTCAAAACTAACAAACTGATAAGTGAAGCAGAATTCCATTTCCCATAACCAAAGTCTCCTTTAACCCTGTGCTGTACATTTTGCCCAAGGTGCATAAAAATATGGAAACCCTGCCAGTATGCCCGATTGTCTTGGGTGTGGGTTCATTAATTGATAATCTTTGCACCTTCTTAGATTTCATTTTACAATGGAGTGTAGTGTCCTTGGCATCCTATATGAAGGCCACCATGCATCTGTTACAAAAGCTAGCAAAGCAAAGCAACTTTATAAAATAGTGCTATTCACCCAAAGGACCATAGCGCTAGTACAATAAATGATAAAATCCCAGCTAAAAACTCCATCCATCATTATTAAGTATCAGTATCAGACTTATGCACCATCAGAGAAAACAAGATTGAATGGATATGTTTTCAATGTAGCTAGAAGATTATTAAAATAGGAACCTGTTATTTTGTGGCTTGGCATTGATGTCGAGTCTCTATATAAGTCTATGCATCATGGGGACGACATAAAGGCTTGTAAGTACTATCTGAATAAGGATCCAAACAGCCACAGACACTTACAAAACTCTTTTTTATATTTAAAGTTTATCAACACAAGGGAACACATCAATGTACATTACAAGAAAAAGAAAGTACAGTGTTAGAATTAAGCATAACATCTCATCTTAAAATATAGTTTTGTACTGTGCTTTTTTGTTTTTCTTGTTGCAGGTACATAGACAGATAGATACATAGAAGGTGACGGCAGAAGGGGACCACTAGGTCCATCAAGTCTACCAAGGATTTGTAGGTTTCTACCCCCCTTCCTGATTACCCATTCTGGATAATGATGCACCTATGCCTGTCCCATGCTTGCTTAATGTTTCCAATAGTTTTGGCCCCATGACCTCCGGGGGCAGGCTGTTCCAAATGTCAAGCACCCTATTTGTGAAGAAAAACTTCCTGATGTTTGTCCTGAACTTGCCCCCTTGTAGCCTCAAATCTTGCCCTCATGTTCTACTACCTTCTTAGAATTGGAAAAGTTCATGCACTTGAACCTTGTTCACACCCTTGATGTATTTTAATGTCTCTATCAAGTTGTCCTGCTCCCTCTTCTGTTCCAGGGAGTACATGTTTATATTCCTTAACCTTTCCTCATATGGCTTCTGGTGCAATCCCTGAATCATTTTTATCACCCTCCTTTGTACTGTTTCCAATCTGTCTATGTCCTTTCTGAGGTGTGGTCTCCAAAACTGTACATTGTACTCAAGGTGGGGCCTGACCAGTGCCCTGTACAGTTGCAATACTACCTCCCTCCTTCTACTTGTGATCCACCTCCTGATGCAACCCAGCATACCACCAGATTTTAGTGCTGCCTTTTCGCACTGTCTTCCCACCTTCAGATTGTCTGTTTTTATGATCCCCAGATCACGATCCTCACTAGTTTTTGCTACTCTTTCTCCCCCCAGATAGTAGTCAGTTTTTGGGTTGCTCCCTTCTAGGTGCCTAACCTTCCACTTTTTTGTGTTGTATTTCAGCTGCCATACTGCAGACCATTTTTCCAGTTTCTCTATGTCTGACATCATTCCCATCACTCCTTCTGTAGAGTCCACTCTGTTGCATATTTTGGTGTCATTCATGAGCAGGCACACTTTTCCCTCGAGCCCCTTTGCAATGTCGGCTATGAATATGTTGAATAGTAGAGGCCTCAAACAAGTGAAATATATATTTCTAAAGGAGGCACACAAAAAAAATGAGGTTGGCATTGAAATTAGCCAGGCAGTGTGATATAACTCCCCGACACAGGGTGTATCCCATACTCCATCCTAATGTAGGTTAGCAGTAAAGCACAACAATTATAGGTGCCAAAAGTTGGGTTGGGTCAATGCACCATGGCAGCCAGTTATCATCAACTGTAGCATAATAAAGCACCCAAGACTGCCACCATACTGCATATTTCTCTAAAATGTTTTGGTCGGTAGAATATAGTTTTTCCATAGGGCATATTTCCATCATAATACAGTGCTACCACCCCAGTGCTGGAAGTTCTGGTTTCTTCCAGAGGTGAGTAATCCTATAGAGGAAGACTTGGGGGGGGGGAGACTAGATGGGCCAAGAGGTCCTTTTCTACCATCAAGTTCTATGATTCTATTACATGATTCTATGATAAAATATAAGTCCAAATAAGGGATTGCTGAGACAGTTGCTAATGAGGAGGGGGAATGGATAATAGGATAAATTCAGGATTAATCAGAAAGGAGTTACTACTAGGTATATCAAGTTAGGAGAGTACCTCTGTCCAATAGGTAGTCAAGACTGGGCAAGAAAAAAAAAACATGATCCTGGTCTGCTGGGTGAAACCCACAGTCTCACCAGCAGTGTCTAGAATGATGTGGAAGCTTTGCCGGTGTACAAAAGTAACGGGATCTACATTTCCAAGCAAACTCCCTCCATAGAGTGGAACATGTAATTTTGATTGCTGGAACTGCATATTGAATTCATGATTGATAATCTGTAGTAGTAGAAAGCTCCTTATTCCACTTATCTAAAATCAAGTGAGTAGACTCTGTTTCCAAATCCTGCAGTCCCTGGTAAACGTGACCTATGACTTTTCCCCATGGGTGGTTATTATGAAAAAATATATAATAATAGGCATTAATAATGGAATCGATTGCATTTAGTGTAGTCCTTATGCTTATTAGTAAATAAATCCTAACTTGTTGATACTTGAAAGTGTTCTCTATTGGTGAGGCCATAGGTTGTTTGAAGAACTTCGAATATATATAGTGACCCGGTAGTGCCAATATAGTTAGGGTGAGAGGGCAGTTTAATGTTAATCCCGAAATTTTGAACCTTAATAACTTTTGAACTTGTTCAACTGATTTTCATCCAGTTTGGCAAGAAGAAGGTCTGCTGATGTGCCACATTTCTGTCAATCCCTTGAATGGCTCAAAAGTTATTAAACATTAAAAAACCCCAACATTCCCAACTTTTTGCCTTTTTTTGTTGTTGTTTTTGTCGTGGATATCTGAGAAATGGCTTTATGAATTGCTTAGAAACTTTTAGGGTAGACTGCCTTAGTGCCACAGAAGTGCCTTTTGAAGGTTTGGTCAAAAAATATTAATCCATTCAAAAGTTATTTAAATTTATTTTTTCCCATTATTTACTATGGGAAAAAGTTAGATGTTCTGTGCGAAGGTTTTTGTGCGGTACTTTTTGGTGCATGGAGGGTCACATGCACCCATTTCTTTCAAAAGAAAATATTGTCTTTTTGCCTGTAGTGGCACACAGATCCTGCTTAACTTTCACAGCGCTCTGTTGTGCCCGCCATTAAAGGCTTAGCAAGAAGACTTCTACCCCCTTTCCCTGTATGAGAACACCAAAGTTTTCTTGACTTCTGCAGCCGCAGCTGGAACTCATGCTGCCAGCTGCAGAGTCATTCTTAACTGGCCTTTTCCTGGTGTCTATTGGCACCCCTCAGCCCATCGTCTTTATCCATGGTGTCTAGTGACACCCCCCATCATGTATCCCCTCCCCACAGCAGTCTGGGACAGTGGAGAGCAAATATTTAGAAACTTAAATAGAGAACGTAGTCTCTCCTCTTAACACTGTAGGAAAAGGCATAATTGGTGGCACGAGTTACACATATAAACAGAGTGTACTGCAGTGTATTCATTTGTACTGTAGATGCAGAGAATGTCTTAACACCTCAATGGAACCTATTGGTCCTGACATTTATACAGATATTCTAAAGCACTGACTAATAACCCCGGACTAAACATTTGGTATGGTTTTGTCCATGAAACACTATGCAAACATCTGCAGTGCAATGCATAACTACTGCATCTTAGATGCACAGCTCCATTTCCAGCAAGACGAAGGTGGGAAACAGCGCCATTGGTATTTTAGCATTACAGAAGAATCAAAATCCCTGATCCAGTGATCACTGTAAAAATAAGGGTCTGACAAACACAGTGGCCCAGATGTTCAGAAGGGTTGCACATGGCGCAACAGTGTTGCACCATGCGCAACCCACTGATGTGTCCCAGCGCACTATTCAAAGGGGGATTGTGCCTGGCACAAATCCCGATGAGCCTGAGCGCATCAGTAATGTATGCGGTGCAGGTAGGGGGGGCATGCCCATGCATACCCCGGACATCCCGATATTCAGCCCGGGATGTGCTGAGTCCATGCATGCTCAACCCCTACTTGCGCTGCACACAGGTGAGCTGAAAAAAAGGAACAACAGCTGGCCACCCACAGGTGAGCTGCCAGACAGGCAGCACAACACGGCAGCGCTGTACCTGTGGTGGCCACCTGAGTTCCGGCTGCACCTTTGTGGTGCCCCCCCATGTCCGATCGCGGGCATCTGTGTTAAAATATAAGTCCAATATCCCTGGTGGTCCAGTGGACCACTTGCAGCCTGATCATGGGCATCTGTGTAAAATGATATGTCCAATATCCTTGGTGGTCCAGTGGACCGCTCACAGACCAATCGCGGGCTTTAGTATGAAATAATATGTCCAATATCCCTGGTGGTCCAATGGACCGCTCGCAGCCTGATCGCGGGCTTCAGTATGAAATGATATGTCCAATATCCCCAGTGGTCCAGTCGACTGCTTGCAGCCCAATCACAGGCATCTGTGTAAAAATATAAGTCCAATATCCCTGGTAGTCCAGTGGACCGCTTGCAGCCCGATCGCAGGCATATGTAATAATAAGGAGAGCTCCACGGTACCCCCCTCCCCACCCACCCACTGAAGCCCATCACCCTGCCCCCGGTCCAGCGCGGTGGCAGCTCCCACCCACCTGCCACACCACTGCTTCACCGACTGACATTATGCGGTAGGGCTGTACGCTCATTGTCCACAGCGTGAGTCATGAGCGCAGTCAGTCCTACCATACTACATAAGTCCGATAGTGAATGGATACATTCACATATCTGACTGTGTAGTATGGTATGGGCTGCACACTCTATTGGCTCACGCTAGGGACCAGTGGTTAACAGCCCTATCATACACTGTCAGTCGGCAGGTGGCGGGCAGCAGGGTGGGTGCTGCACCGCCACGGACCGGGACGGGAGTGGGGCGGTGGCTCAGTGGGTGGGTGGGGGTACCGTGGAGCTCCTCTCACATACATATGCCTGTGATCGGCTGCAAGCGTCCACTGGACCACCAGGGATATTGACTTATATTTTACACAGATGCCGCGATGGGGTTGCAAGCGTACACTGACCACCAGGGATATTGACTTATAGTTTTACACAGATGCCTGTGATCGGCTGCAAGCGTCCACTGACCACCAGGGATATTGGACAATTATTTCAATTCACATATGCCCGCGATCAAGCAGAGGGGCGACACATGTTGTGTAGGGGGCGCCGGTCCTCGACGGCTGCTGCCTGGCAGGGTGCCAGGTGCATGTTGCCAGGATCGAGCACCTGCATGCAACAAGTATATGACATGCAAATGCCCCATTGCGCCTTTGCATATTATGGCCCCATTTGCATGTGCACTTTTCAATATCGAGGTTGTTGCGCATAGCGCAACGGAACTTGCACTAGTGCATCCCCCTGCTCCACTCTGGCCACTTGCGCTGGTGCAGTGCCACTGCGCCATGCACACTGCAGGTGGCCAGGGTGCAGTATTCAACTATGCTGTGCCATGGCGCAGCTCCATTGAATATCGCCCAGTCAACGCCCCTGCGCAGCCAAGTTGTGCTGCACCCAGGCTTGCACCTCAGCCTGGCACAGTCTGAATATCTGGGCCTGTATATCAATTATATCCATGCTGTCGGTAGTCACTGTTCAAACCTATTAAGTTTAATATACTGTAAGGCCCAAGCAATCCAGATCCCACTGAGTATTTATAAAAATGCAACTTTTGATAGCTTATTCTCCAGCCTATGAGCTGTCTTCTTCCTGTCTGGCCATTTTACTTTCAATTTTTGTGATCAGCTTGTCTGTGTCTTTGACTTCTTTAAACAGATATGATTCAGCATTCCATATCAAATGGAGTTTAGTTGTCAGGCATTTGGGTTTCCAACCCTAACGCCCCACCCCTACCCCCACCCTGCAGAGACTGGCAAGCATGGGGGGTGAGCCTTGGGGTCATCGTCCATAACACTCACGCCATTCCACTCTCACCCTGCAGACACTGACAAATGTCAAGCTGTGCCTTGGGGTCATAGCCCCTAACTCTCACCCCATTCCATAAGTAAATAAGCTAGCATGGGTGCAGTATAGGAGAATGGGGTGCTTGTTAGAGGCGACAACCCCATTCTCCTATACTGAAAAATGTAAAATGTAAAAGTTGGTACTGAATTTTTAACAGCCTGAGTCTGCTTCTGGCAATGTTAAAAGCTTTGTGAGGGAGCCTGGTACTATATGCCAAGTTGAGAAAAAGTTCTAAGTCTGTTTCTTCATACCTTAGTCTCCACAGTTGTTTTGCAGTCACCAGTGCCTTGTCCCTGTCCCCCAGTCCCTTGCAGGTAATAAGAAAAGTCTATAGGGTCATTGATGTTGCTGTTGTGGCCCCATGAGTGATTATCCTATATGCTTCCTCAATGGACATTGGGCCATCATCATCTGTAACACCAAGTATCTGTAGGAGAAACATCTTTGCATACTCCAAGGAGTCCTCATCCTCTGTGGATTCTGGTAAACCCACCACACAGAGGTTCCACTCCTGAGCCTGATTTCTAATGGTTTCAAACTATTGCCAAAGAAGAGAGTTTTCCTTAATTAAGCTGTGGTACCTACTGATTTTAGAGCTGAGGCCTCCAAGTGTAAGACTGTCTAGTCAATTGTATGTATCCGTATTTCATGAGCATAAACCCTTGGCATGAGAGTATCAAATTTGTAGTCTAGATCTTGGACCATTTTTAATAATTTGCCCAGCATCTGATTAACAGTCATTTGGGGAACCTCTCCAATTTCCTGATCTGTTGAGCCCTAGGTTAGGGGGCATACCCTCCGCATGGTGAAACTTTTACAGCGAACACATCAATGCCGACAACATCAACAGTTCACTGTAAAAGTCCACCCGGGACCCCAGCACTCTTTCCCCAAGTCCTGTACCCCTCCTCGAATCAACTCCGACTCGGAGTTGAGAATCCTTAAGTTTAGGTAGCGCAGGGAACAAAGCCCCCTTCATGGGGGGGTTCAGGGGCGAAGTCCCCCAGTGAAAAAGAAACTGTTTCCCTAGATGGATTTATGTCAACCGCAAATTGTGGTAGACATAAATCCATCGCTGTAATGTTGGTCGACAAATAAATTGTCGAACCAGCATCATAGAGCCAGGTTAGGGCCTGCTACAATGGCTGCTCACCTTGCTTCTGATCTTTATGCTTGGAAAACATCAATCTTTCAGCCATTACATTCTGCAGTTTACCCACTGGAGGATTGTTAGATGTCTTCTGCACCTTGAAGAATTAGAAAAGGCAGGTATTCTTAAGTTTCTCAAAGTTTTAAAGTATAAGAATAAATTCTCCTGGGAACTCAAGATGGATGTGCCTTTCCTCATCAGCTTGGAACTTAATTACAGATTTTATTAGCATTAATTGCTTATGTAGCCAGCCTCTCTCTTCACTCAGCTCAAGGGTGGTTACTAGAGAGCTTTTAAAGGGTTAAGTTTGACCCAGAGTGTTGTGCTCCAAAGGGAAACCTTGCTCACATGGAGACAGGATGTCTAGTTTTTTTGTGTACAGAGTGTTCTGGGTCTGCCAGAAGCCAGAAAACTCTGGCTTGAGTATTCATGGTCCTACATTCTCCTTTACAATATATAATATGGGGCAGCAAGTGGGTAAGGTGTGGTTCAATTCATGTTCCACAGCAGACAGAGAAAGCAGAGGAAGTCCATCCTCCAGCTGCAACTGAGGCAGGGGACTTGCAGGCCGAGGGATGTGGCATGGTCCCTGGATCTGGGTGGTACTGGTTCCCTGTGGAGGTCTCCGGAGTTCCACCAGAAGACACCAGGTGGATGGGTCTCCAAGGAGGGTCTCAAGGATCCCATCAGATAAGGAACCAGATGGCACCACAGGAAGTAGTGGAAGGCTGCCCTACAAGGGTAGTCGCTGGGGATACTTGTGGATCCACTCCCACCAGAAGCAATCTAAAAAAAGCTCAGCTTGGAAAACAGCGCAGTTCACTGTGGGCACAGTTGCGAGTAAGCCTTGCATTAATAAATATATCAAGAGAATTCTGAAAGGCCTAGGTAGTATAGCATAGATCCCCCTTGCAGTAAGCCGAATTCTAGGTCATCAGGCAGAGGAGGCCTGGCAAGGGATGGGGTTGGTAAGTCCCCCTGTGATGGGACAGGAATGGGAGCTTGTTTTTTGGGTCATTAGGGTTACTGGTATGCTGCTAGGAGGAGGCAGATATGGCTAGATCAACTATCAACTATTAGTAGTACTATCATAATGCTGACATGTTTTTAATGTAAAGTTGTCCTATGTGGACATAATGAGACAAGTGCAGGAATGGAATTGCCCCAGGGATAGTGCTCGCCCTACCTGGAGCAGCCAACCAGGTGTTACTATTGGAAGATGTCATCATTTAGTCACCTACTTGAATCAAAGATGACAGCAAGCTGCTCCACCATGGGAGAGCTCTATGTTAAATACAAGGACCTGACTGGGGAATTTATAATTTTATCTGGTGCTATGGGGGGGAGGAGGGAAGTGGAGGCTAGTGGGTGTGTTGAGTGGGAAACTTAATTGAATTGGGGTGAGTTTGAAGGTTTGAACCAGGGTGGGTGGGAGGACCTGAATAGTGTGTGTGTGTGTGTGTGTGGGGTGCCTTTTAAATATACGGAGGCAGGAGCTTCTGCAGTGCTGATCAGAGTCATACAGACTTGGGCTGGTTTATTACATTGAAGTACTTGTATGTGTTTACAGGGCTGGAGGGGAGGAGGAACTTTGAGGCTTACAGGGTGGTTTGGGTGGTGATGGTGAAGTTGCTTTGTTTTTCTGCAGGGTAGGGGGAATGTTACTTAGGGTTTAGGATAATATAATGTTAGGGTATCCAAATCTGACATCCAACTGCATTTGAGGCTAGGGTTGGATTTTGTTCAAGTGGCATACACAACTTAGTGAGGAGTTATGCTTGTGCAACATTGTTGATAGTCTGAAGGTACAGTAGTTGAATGAATACATGGATACTTTGGCCATTCGCACTCTCTGTTGCATGGGGGACTATCACCCTGCTAGGGTACCATGAAGGCAAAGAAACCCTCTTGAGGAGGCTTCTACCCCTACAGGAGCTGTAAAAACATAATCCCTTAAGGCTAAATTTATCCCAGGAAGGAGCCCAAAAGTACTTCACAGCAGGTGGTGAACACAGAAAATCAGTGGAGTACTGACTGACACCAACTGATGATCACTGATAACAGACAGAGACTAATTTGAGCAAGGACTGACAGCAAATGGTAACTGATAGCAGACAGAGGCATGACTTCCAAAAGGAGAGAGGGAATGGCAGGTTTAAAGGATGAGAGAGCCACCATCCAACCTCAGCTTATAGCAGAAACCAATTGCTAGAGTAAATGCTATACTTACATAGATACATAGATACTGTCAGCAGATAAGGGCCTATGGCCCACCCAGTCTTCCCATTTGAGCTTGTAAGTTCCCTTTACATTTTTCTAGAAGCCTGTTGCCCCTTATCCAGACCTCCAAGATTTGCTTATGTATAGCCTATGCATTCTTAAATCTTGTGATTGTTTCAGCCCCCACCACTTCCATTGTCAGGGTAATCCACTTATCCACCACCCTTTCTGTGAAGAAATTCTTCCTCTTGTTTCCTCTGAATTGCTCTCCCTCCAACTTCATCCCATGCCCTCTAGTCCTGGAACATCTTTTTCGCTGGAAAATAGTGTATTCCTGCACCCTGTTCCTCCTTGTAAGGTGCTTGTATGTCTCTATCATATCCCCTTTCTCCCTCCTCTCCTCCAGGGAGTACATATTCAAGTCCTTCAGCCTGTCCTCATAGGACTTATGACACAATCCCAGTACCATCTTTCTTGCCTCCTCTGAACCTTCTCCACCCTGTCTATGTCCTTACATAGGTAAGGTCTCCAGAACTGTTCACTGTACTCCAGGTGGGGCCTCACTAGTGTCTTGTATAGTGGAATTATGACCTCCCTTTTTCTGCTGGTGAGGCCCCTGCCTATGCAACCCAGCACCCTATATGCTTTACCTTTTGCCTTGTCACACTGTTTCCCTACCATCGTCAAAGGTGATAACCCCAAGGTCCCATTTCTGTTTGGTACATGCTATATCCTCACCCCCTAACGGATATGTTGTTCCAGGGATCCTGAGCCCCATATGCATTATTTTGCACTTCTTTGCATTGAATTTCACCTGCCAAGCCCTTGACCATTCTTCAAGCTTCTGCAGGTCCCTCCTCATTCTGTCCACACTCTCTGGCATTTCTACTCTGTTACAAAGCTTTGTCTCATCAGCGAACAGGGAAATTCTGCCTTCTAGGTCCTGCACAATGTCACTGATGAAGATGTTGAATAGGACCAGTCTCAGCATTGATCCCTGCGGTAACCCACTGATCACACTTCCCTCTGTGGAGTGACAGCTATTTACCACCAACCTCTGTGTCCTGCCGCCCAGCCAATTACTCACTCACTGCACTAATGTCCTGCTCACTCCCATATTCCCCAGTTTGTTTAATAGCCTTCTATGCACCACAGTGTGAAAGGCCTTGCTGATGTCCAGATAGGCCACGTCCACTGCTCTTCCCGATCCACCTCCTTTGTCAAGCAGTTGAAAAATTCAATGAGGTTGGTCTGGCATGACCTCCCACGGTGAAACCATGCTGTCTTGAGTTCTGTAGTTCATTGGCAACCAGATTTTCCACCAGTTTCTCCTTCAGTAGTGCTTCCATGATCTTCTCAACTACCAAGATCAGGCTGACTGGTCTGTAGTTCCCTGCTTCCTCTTTGTTCCCACTTCCTTTAGCTTCCCGCTTACTTTAGCTTAAATGTGCATACTACAGTATAGCTTTCAGCACTCATAAGAGACAGAAAAAAGCCTGTGGAGGATATCTCTGGAGATCCATGGCCTCAGCCACCATCTCTCCTGACATGTGAGCTTATTACTGTGACAGTACAGAATGCTAATTTGGAGTTCAAAATTCAGTGGAAGTTTTTGGAGGGATAATTCTCTCTCTCTCTCTGTTCTTCTAACAGGATAACACTGTGGAGTGCCACTAGTCAGTCTTTGCGGCTAAAGGAAGTTCCCTGTGAAGGAGGCTCACCTATTAAAGAGTGGAATTAGGAGAGTAGCAACAGGTGAAAGGCTATCATCCAGCCTCAAGACCATAAGGAGACCTATACTTGAATGAAAACTAAAGGAAGAGGATATGGAATGAGTCTAAGTGTACTTTAGGCAGATGCAGGGAGAATAGCTTTCAGAGGTGTTCCTGATGTGGTGTGCACAGCTAAAGGAACCCATGTGGGCTTAAAGCCCCACCCTATCGCAGCTTAAGTCTTAAATGCTACACCCTGAGGTGCACCGACCAAGGGACTACATGGCTAAAGCTTCCCCCAGAGCGCTGGACCTTACCACCAGGTGGGACTGCCAGAAGGCACCACAGGAGACAAGCAGCCTACAGAGAAGGGCCCCCACCCAAGACAAGGGACTCACTCTCAAAATTCAGACTTCAAGGGGAGCAAGAGCTGTTTACTCACAGGGGGACCCCTGGGGGCAGGATTCTAACTGAATAATGACTGCTGAATGGAATGACTGATATTAATGGAAAATACAATGACAGAAAAGGTACTGAAATTTGAAGCCAGGCAAAAGCAATTTAGGAGGAATGCAGTGGAGCTGAGAGGTTTGCAAGTAGCCAGGTATGAACAGCAAAATGGAAAAGCCTTAAATAGCACAAGGCAAAACATCAGAATGACATAGGTAGGACATACTGTGGAAACTGATAAGCACACTAGAAGCAAACCAGAAAGAAACACTGGAGATACATGAGGACAAAAGTGCAGCAGGAGTAGCTAACCAAGAGAAAGAAGGAAGCACAAGCTGTAGCCAGAAAAAGTAAAAAAGAAACACACAAAATACTGACCTAGAAAGCTGCTGAAGGTACAAACTGAAAAGAAAGCACAAAAGCACAAAAGGAAAGCGGCAGACAAACATGGAGAGAAAAGGGGAAGGATGCAACAAAGAACCATTGCTTCTGAATGAGGCTGGAGGAAGCTACTTTAAATAGCTTGGGAAAGGGTGTGTGGCTGGTAGTTTCTGCCCATTGAACTGCAGGCATAGCCTTTGTGATACAGATTATCCTGACACCCTGCTATCATAGCTCAGATTGGGTTTTAAGGTGTCCATGTAACTTTAAAGGTGAGCTTTGAGGTAGAACTCAGTCATAAACCAGTGCACTCTTGTATTGTTGACATCGCTCCTCACTACAGTTGTGCAGGTGCTCCCAGACTCCACACCATCATAGGTCCCAAGTTTGACTCTCCCTTATTTAAAGTCTTTCTGGGCAGTTAAAGTGGGAAGACATTAGGACATTCACTCGGTCGCTCAACGCACTGGCCTCCAGGCAGACAGACAGATTCCAAGATAGAGTTGGTGATCAGAGCTCCATTCCCAGTGAGTTACTGATCCAGTGTGGCAGCAGAATGTGGTTAGGCAGCATCAACACTAACAGTAGTTGTCCAATTGGCAGGCTCGTGGTTTAATGGGAGGTAATGGTCATCTTGGATCAACCATGAACAATGATATTGCAGAATCCTTCAGTTTTCTGCCTTCTGCCCAGCTCCATAATGGTGTATGGATGCCAAGTCTTAGGTTACAAGCAGTGCGCTGATCATCCTGGTGAGTCCCAGCTACATGAGTGCTGGAAAAGGAGAAGCTGAGGGCTAACACAGACAGGTTGGCACTTGGCAGCACAGTTAAACAGTCAATCAAATCATGGAGGTTGCAGAACAAACAGAAATAGTGTGCTGCACATCATCACGCTCACAGCTAAATGAACACTTTTTCTAACGGGTGAGGCTCCTGCTCTGGGCCAGCCCCGGACTGCCACTCATCCCCTCCATAGATCATGAACCAGCGAGTAATAAACTGAAAAGAAAATTTAGCAGCAGCAGTGAGAGTGAATGTTTAAGTCAGCTGCATTGCTGTCTTAGCTACCAGCTTGCATAAGCTGGTAAAATTATAGCACAGGGGGTTAGGCAGGGAGATAAAACTTTCAATAGATACATGAGAGAAAAAAGGAAGAGTAAAGAGGGAATAGTCCAACTAGCAATAAGGGAGGGACAGCTATTAAAGAAAGATGAAGACAAAGCAGAGTTGCTAAACAAATTCTTCTGCTCAGTCTTCACAATGGAAGATGCTGGTAAAGGACCTACACTAAGTAAGACAGAGCAGGATAGTGGAGGGGCAGACACAAGCCCCTTCACTAATGAGAGGTCTTAGAAGAGCTAAGCAAACTTAAGGCGGATAAAGCCATGGGGCCAGATGGTACCCACCCCAGAATACTAAAAGAGCTTCAGGAAGAAATAGCTGCAGCAATAGTTGAGCTGTTCAATCTATCTCTGAAAAGTGGCAGAGTACCTCAAGACTGGAAAAGGGCAACAGTTGTGCCCTTGCTCAAAAGTGGAAGCAAGGAAGGGGCAGAAAACTGCCACCCAGTCAGCCTGACTTCTATAGTGGGAAAAATTATGGAAACACTACTAAAGGAGAGAATAGTTGACTACCTAAAGCAAACTGGAAAACTCAGCCCTAAACAGTATGGCTTCATAGCAGGGCACTCATGCCAAACACATATGATTGATTTCTTTGATTGAGTTACCAGAACAGTGGACTAAGGTATGACAGTGGACGTGGTGTACCTAGACTTCAGTAAGGCCTTTGACACCGTTCCCCACAGGAGACTTGCTAATAACCTAGAGCACACTGGAGTCAAACAATAATAGTAAACTGGATTAGAAACTGGCTGTAGAATAGGATCCAGAGAGTTTTGGTCAATGGGGCATTATCAAGGGAGGGAGATGTGACCAGTGTCATTCCACAGGGATCGGTGCTGTGTCCAGTCCTCTTCAACATATTCATCAGTGACATCACTGATGAACTGGAGGGGAAGGTTTGCCTGTTTGCAGATGATACAAAGCTCTGCAATGGGGTGGATACACTAGAGGGGCATTAGGTATGGAAGTTGACCTAAGGAGACTGGAAGAATGGTAAAGAAATTGGCAGTTAAAATTTAACACCAATAAGTGTAAGGTAATGTACTTGGGGGAAGCGGAACACAGGAAAAAAGTATGTACTAGAAGGGCATCAATTAGAGGAGACAAAGATGAAACAGGATCTGGGTGTGATCATTACCAATGACTTAAAGGTAGGAAAACAATGTGAAAAAGCAGAACAGAAGGCAAATGGTATCCTCGGATGCGTAGGAAGGGGTATTACGAGCAGAAGGCAGGAGGTTATCATGCCTCTCTACAGATCCTCGGTGAGGCCATACCTTGAGTACTGTGTGTAGTTCTGGAGGCCTCACCTAAAAAGAGTCATCGACCATCTGGAGATGGTGCAGAGAAGGGCCACAAAGATGATGCAGTGGCTGCATCATGAGCCGTATGAGACAAGACTCAAAGAGTTGAATTTATTCTCTTTGGAACAGAGAAGAAACAGGGGGGACATGATAGTAACATTTAAGTACGTCAAAGGAATTAACACAACTCAGAAGGAAAACCTCTTCCAGGAAAACAGTGTGGCACGTACAAGAGGGCACAACTTGCATCTGGTGGGAGGCAAGTTTAAAAGTAACTCTAGAAAGTACTTTTTCACTGGGAGAGTGATAGACCCATGGAACAGCCTGCTACCAGAAGAGGTGGCAGTAAGGGAATTCAAACTCGCTTGGGACAGGCAATGTGGGCAACTTAGGAAAAAAATATAATTGGGGAGGGGTAGACACCTTGGGGCAGACTAGATGGACCACACTGTCCCCATCTGTCGACACTTTCCTTATGTTCTTATGTAACCAGTTTTGCATTGCCTGTAGGTCATAACAAAGCATACTATTTATTTTGCAGACATCATTAGAACTAAAAACAAGTGCAAGATCATCTGCATATAGTACTGGTGTCCTGTACTTCAGGCATTCATGCGGTTTGTTAATATGTATTGAGAACAGAAGCGACCTCAGTATTGAGCCTTGGGGAGCTTCGACAGTGGATGATGAGGGCTCAGAGAAGGACATGCCAAATTTGACCAACTGCTGTCTATGCTGGAGATAATTATTAAACCAATAAAGGGCAGATAGCAACAGATCAAGATCTTTTAAGCTTGATATAAAGTAAGGAGTGGTCAACAAGGTCAAAAGCCTTAGTTAGGTCTATGAACACTGTACCAGAGTAATCACCTCTATCCATAGGAGTAGCTATACAGTTGGTAAGCACATTGAATGCACTGGTTATAGTGGAAGGATTATTAGAGTTTATACCCTTTATGACCATATCAGGAGACACAGAGTTATTGTTCTGGCCCAAAATTTGTTTTATGTTTTCAGTAATGTCAATGGATACCCATGGTGGCAAAGAGGAGATTTTTAAAGTAGGAACTCTTATTATGCTTTATGGCTTTTTTACACTTGGATCGAAGTTGCCTATACTTTTCCCAGTCAGAGACCTCCCAGATGCCTTAAATCGGGTATCCCCCCCCAACAGTGACACCAATACAACGACCTACATCACTGCTGATAAAATTGACAGTTCATCGACAGGTCACTGTATTGGTGCACCAGAGACAGGGGAACTCTGTCTCCTGGTTCTGCACCCCTCCCTGAATCAATTCTGGCTCAGAGTTGATTATAAGTAGAACGGGGGTGAGGGGGCACAGCCCCCTGCATGGGGGGTTCGGAGGGCAAAGCCCACTGATAGAAAAACGGACCTGAAGTCCATCAGGATTTATGTCGACCACAACTTGTAGTTGACATAAATTCCAGCGCTGTGATGCCAGTCAACTAAATTGTTGTTGAACCGGCATCGTAGAGCCCTTAAATCACCCCCAGTATCTGTCTCGGTCTTTTAATAATACATGCAACTTTCAGTTAAGCCACTTGTTACAAAGCCCACAATTCTTTTAGTAGTGATTGGTACATGTTTATCCTGTACGGCCTTAAACACCTTACTAAAATATGAGACTGTATCAGTAGCCCAAAGATAAGACCAGTCCATATCTGCAAGGTCATTCTTAAAGGCTATGTAGTCAAATTTGGAGAAATCTTAGAAATAAATCGTTCTTGGTGAGGGGAATCGCAGTTTTAGCCCTCCACAGACAATAGGTAAGGGAATGGTCATTGAACAAATCAGGGAGAATGCCAGAAAGGGAAGTTCTATCCATCCTGGATGTAAGGATCCAATCCAGCAGAGTAACCGTTCCCCCGCAGCCTTTGCCAGCCTAGTAGGTTCCACTAGGATATGTGTGGCATTTAGTTTACTTAAATAGTGTTCAATAGTGGTTCTATTTTTACCAAGTCAGTCAACACTGAAATCACCCAGTATAATGAGCTCATTACCCTTGACCTTTGCACATACTAATTCAGTTAGTTTAACAATAACATTGAGGCCACCAGTAGGAAGCATGTATACACAGAACAGGTGTAATTTTTTTGACCGTTCCTAATAGGAGCACCACCTGACAGTACTCCAGGTCCACATCAGGGAATGTTAGGCAATACACCATTGAGGCATTTAAATGGTCCTTAATGTAAAACAAGGCACCATCCCGCCCACACACACTTTTGGGCCTTTGTCTATCCTGTCTGATCCAGATGTAGCCAAGCAGGGCACACACATTGTCAGGAATGTTAGGTTTAAGCCAGGTTTCAGAAATCTCCTATACATCAGGCTGATAATGATGTACCCAAGTAAGTAAGTCATCAAAATTAGGGAACAGATTTCTAATATTTAAGTGAGCAATTTTAAGCCCTTTAAACATAGACCAAGGGGATGGGCATAAATTGTGGAGTAGATGAGAGACAGGGCCCAGATTAGGTTCAATATCCCCAGCGGCAAGAAGAATTATCATTGCCAAGAAGATAATATAACAAAACCTGGGGCATTTATGGACACTGAATGATCTCCAGCTGAGTCTTTTTTAGGACGAGAGTAGTTCTCAGCACTAGGTGAGGGGTGCAAGACATGATATCCAACCAGGATTGATTAGTGATGACAAGCAAATTGAACATATCAAATTTTGAGCAGGAGCACTGACCATGGTAAGAGGGTACACCAAGAGGTAATGTATCAACCAGCAAGATACAGCCAGGAGAGACCACCATTAGGAGCATCCTACACATGTATAAGCAAGCTAATGATAGGTACAGTATTGAGATATACAAATACTACAGAGACTTCAGGTAAGAGACCCAGGTATACAGAACCCACTCCCCTAGGGAAATACAAGAACAAAATGGCAAGTGTGACCTGCCAATGAGAACTGAACTTATCACCAATACAATCAGCACACTTTAAGAGGAATAAACAATCACTGCAGTAGCAGAATAGACCATCAGAACTGAATGTAGATAGTAGGGAGAGAAAGTGAAGATAGTGGGGGGGGGGATAGGCAGGGGAGAGGCTGGGATAGGCTCAGGGAGTAAGGTAACTGAGAGTAGTGCAGGAAGAGTAAAATAGGGGGACCCTACATAGGGAGCCCACACAGGTGGCACAAAACACAGGGAGGTGGAGCAGAGGGAACAGCAGTGAGGGGGAAGGAAGATTGGTATGAAGACAGAAGGTAGGTACAGTAGGAGTAAGCCCAGGGGGGTAGGGAGCTGAGTGGGAGCAGCTCAGTGAGGGATAAATAGGGGAACCAATATAGAGAGTCTAGAGAAACAGGTAGGAAGATAAGGAGAAACAAAGTTACATTACAAGTGACAACTTGAATAGAGCAAAACAAACTTTTGTACAGACTGATAGCAACTGAACAGACTACCATATGCTACAGACATGTATCTGAACTAGAATGCCAGGGCAGCATAAATAGTAGCATGTGACCCTTCATAGAAACATAGAAATTGTCAGCAGATAAGGACCGCCAGGCCCACCCAGTCTGCCCATAGGCCCTATACATTGTATGTGGCCACTAACCCTATGTGATCAATGGCTTTTCATCACTCCCTCCCCTCTCAAGGTTCCACTGTGCCTGTCCCAGGCATGCTTAAACCACTCCATTGTGCTTGCCCTTACTATCTCCTGTGGCAGACTATTCCAAGTGTCAACTACCCTTTCTGTGTAGAAATACTTCCTCACATTACCTCTTAATCTACCCCCCCAATTTCATACTAGTAATTTTTCTACATCAGAAAAGGTCCCCCACCTGCACCTTGTTTATGCCCTTGAGGTACTTGAAAGTTTCAATCATGCCCCCCCCCGCTCTCTCCTCTCCACCAGTGAGTACTGTCACAAACTCGCTCAACCGGTCAGCCCTCTACTCCCAAAGTGCCAACCTCTGAGCGTATGATTTGTGGACAGTGAACAGAACAAGGTAACCCTCTTGTCTGTTTTGTGGGTTTGAGTCACCTTAGTCTCAAGTTCTGGAGGGATTCAAACTGATAACCTCTTGTTAGTGTACCTAATTATCACGCTCAGATAATTCTGTCTTCGGGGGGCCAGAGATCTTTGCCTAAGGGCACCTAATCAGGTATTTCAAATGAACCCTTAGAACTCTATGCAAGACTTTAGAGAACTCTGTCTGTTTCCCAGTTTGGTATACAATAAGCTCAACACAGTGTTAACTATAACCACTCTAAGCTCTACTTAAATAAAAAGAAATATCAAGGCACTCCAGGCAGTTTCCGTTTTAAAATATATGTCTTTACTTTTAACTAGGAAAATAGCAAAACAGTAAAATTACAGAACAAAATATCCCAACACATACAGCCTTAAAAACAAACAGGTTTAAGGTGAAAGTTTCTACAATACATACATTCAGACTAGTCTAATCTTACTCTCTTTCAGTGCTGCAATGTTTCTTCCTCGGTCAGATAATATGAAAAAGTGTGTCTGTCAAGGTTCTCTCAGCAATTAAACACAGTTCTGAGCTGGCCTTCTCCGAGGTCACCAAACTCTGCCTTGGTGTAACAAAATCTATATTTATTCTGACACAGGATGTCTAAATAAAATATTTAAGAAAACATAATAGCTGACCTCACTGACTTTCCTTTCCTCAGGTTAACCAGACAAAACTGGTTTGTGCTCTGATACACATACATATCAAAGTGTCTTTGATATAAGTCACTGTATTCAAAGCAAAAGTGTATTTGACTATTTAATCCCGTCTGGACCTTGGTATCTACACATCAAAGGTCTCTCTGATGTAATTCAAGGGTTTCCTGGGAATTGATATTGGACTTTCCAAATTTTTCTGGGTCTTGTTTGGCCCATATATCAACCTCTTTGATGAAATAAGCTGGCTTCCTGGGCTGATGCCAAAAAAAAAACATATGCATACTCTTTCCATTTGACACCTAGAGCAAAATCAAAGGATTTCCCTGGGAATGCCATGAATGGCTAATTTCATTTCCTGAGATCAAAGCAAATTTAACATGCTAATTGAACCTCAGAACTCTGTAGTTTAAAATACCTCCTGTTCTTTGAACTTATCCCTGGGGAGTTTTGATGTGTCAGTTCAGCAAGACTATAGTTTCCTCAAACTGACCTTTCCATCACATATTTTATATGTAATCAAAAAGTTGATACAGCACTCAGAACTGGCTGCCTATGTCACACTTCCTCCCCACCTAGACTGAATTTGGAGACTCTATTCCCCTACATTGGATGAGGTTCCTAAATCAGTTCACTCCTCATAGAACCTAGACAGCATATCCAAGTTCTGATTCTTGGCTCCAGCCCTATGTACGATTTTCAAATCATTCCCTCGTAAAGCAAGACTCCATCTGAGCAGTCTGCAATTGTTTTTCCCCATCTACGTCAACCAAACAAGGGGGTTGTGGTCAGTCTGCACCTATGGCTCCAATTTCTTTAGGGCCCACACTAGGACAAGACACTCCTTTTTCCACCGTGGAGTATGCTTGTTCCCTGGGGAGCAGCTTCTGGCTCAGGTATGCGATAGGGTGTTCGGTCCCTTGGCTGGATACCTGACTCAGAACTGCCCCAATACCCATGTCTGAGGCATCTGTCTGAAATATAAAAGGTTTGCTATAGTTGGGACTTATCAAAACAGGAGCACTTCACAGTGCCTCCTTTAGTTAGGAAAAGGTGTCCTCACAGGCTGGGCCCCAGGTAATTTTCTTGGGCATCCTTTTCTTTGTCAGGTTAGATAGGGGCACAGCCAGGGGCACTGTAATTGGGTACAAACTTTCTATAGTACCCAGCTGTCCCGAGAAAACTCCTGACCTGTTTCTGAGTTTCTGGTCTGGTCCATGCCTGAATTACCTCTATCTTGATTTGGTTAGGATGGAGCTGTCCTTGGCCCTCCACATGCCTGTGGTATGCCACTTCTCCCATGGTCACCTGGCACATCTTGACTTTGACAGTGAGCCCGGCCCTCTGTATTCTGCCCAGCACTTCCCTAAGGTGTGACAGGTGTTCCTCCCAGCTGGTACTGAAGATGGCAATGACATCCAGGTACGCCACGGCATACTCCTCAGCACCATCTAACACCTGGTTCACCAACCTTTTGGAAAGTGGCCAGGGCATTCTTCATTCCAAAAGGCATTACTCTGAACTCAAATAAGCCTATCGGAGTGATGAAGGCCGACCTCTCCCTGGCTCTGCCCATCAACTCTACTTGCTCGTCTACTCATCTGGGGCATCGGGTTGGCGTCTGACTTCGTGACTGCATTCAGTCAATGATAGTCTACACTGAATTGAGTTGAGCCATCTGGCTTGGGTACAAGGACTACGGGTGAGGCCCAGGGACTGTGAGATCTTTGGATTAACCCTAAATCCAGCATCTCCTCCACTTCCCTCCTAATGTCCTTTTGGACAGCCTCTGACACCCGATATGCTGTCCGCTGTATGGATGTCTGTGTCCCTGTCTCCACATCATGTGTTGCTAAGGGAGTTAGTACAGGCTTGGTGCTAAACAAGATGACAAAGTCTGCTAAAACCTCCCTCACTTTCTGGATCTGGTCCATGGTCAGCTGAGGAGACAATTTTACTGCCTCCATGGAGGACTCCCGTTTACTCTCTTCCAGCAAGTCCAGAAGGTGGTCTCCTTCATCCGCCCCCTCCCCATGACTACACACTGCGAACACCATGTCAGCCCTATTTGCATATGGCTTTATCATGTTGACATGGCACATCCTTTCTGTCTGTCTGTGGTCACGTAACTCCACAATGTAGTTTACGTCATTTACCTTCCTAACCACTTTGTACGGTCCTGCCCACTCAGCTTGCAGTTTGTCTTTCCAGACCAGAATAAAGACCATGACTTCCTGACCCACCATGTATGAGTGAGCTCTGGCTCTGTGGTGGTACCATACCTTTTGTTTCTGTTGGGCAGCTGCCAGGTTGCTCTGGGCTGTCCCCATAAGATCCTTCAGCCTTTCCCTAAACCTAAGGACGTAATCCACAAGGGGAGTTCCCAGGATGGCATGCTTGCCCTCCCAGTCCTCCCAGATCAAGTCTAGGGGCCCACGTACCCGGCATCCATACAAGAGTTCGAAGGAAGAAAATCCTGTTGACTCATGGGGCACCTCCCTGTATGTGAACAACAGGTGAGGAAGGTATTTCTCCCAGTCTTTCCCATGCTGTTCAGCAAATGCCCGGAGCATTGACTTTAGGGTACCACTGAATCATTCCACAAATCCATTGGCTTGTGGGTGATATGGTGTTGTGCATCTCTGCACCACCCCACACTTCCTCCATAAACATTTCATTAGGTCTGACATGAAGGAACCCCCTTGATCAGTGATTACCTCCTGTGGAAACCCAACACAGGAGAAAATCCCAAGCAAGGCATCTGCCACTTTGTCTGTCCTCAGAGAGTATAAGGTGACTGCCTCTGGGTACCGGGTGGCATAATCCACCACAGTCAGGATGAATCTCTTCCCTGAGGAGCTGGAAGTATTTAAAGGCCCCACAATATCCATTCCCACCCTCTGGAATGGCTCCTTCACTACAGGCAATGGAATCAGGGCAGCTTGGGTTTTCTTGCCCACCTTTCCTATTTCTAGGCACCGGTGACAAGACCAGCAATACTCCTTCACCTGCTGGCTGAAGTTAGGCCAGTAGACATTCTGGGCCAACTGCTGCATTGTGCGTGCGATTCCCAGATGAGCAGACAAGGGAATATCATGGGCAACCTTAAGCAACTGCTCACGGTATCCCTGGGGACCGACAAGCTGCCTGCCTAGCATCCCTCCCTCTGTCTGTACTGCCTGTGTATACACAAGTCCATTTTCCCAATAAACCTTATATCTGCCGTCACCTCCCTGTGTACCATCCGAGTTTACCCAAGCCCTCAGCTTCTCTAAACTAGGGTCACTTCTTTGAGCAGCTGCGAACCCCTCACACCTTCCCAAGGCATGGGACGGGTCCCCTTCAGTCGCTAAACTAGAGTCCCTAGCACTAGCATTAGGGCCCTCAGGATCACTGTCAATCCCAACCCTCTGACAAGGGGTCACCCCTCCCTCTTCAGAGTAACCCTCTGTAGTTGTGTGGTTACTTGCTACTGGGGAAATTTCTACCCCCCTTCTTATCAGTCTCCCCATCTCTAGACACAGGCTGGGGAACCAGCCGCTCAGTGGTTTCCACACATGTTTCTGTGGGATTCAGGGAACTACTATTTTCTCTGGCCGCTTGGCTATGGGTAACTGCACATACCACCCCCTGCTGAAGATTGTTACTCAGGATCACATCCACTGCTAATGTGTTGGCTACAGCCACCTGTTGCACAGTTCCCCATTTCACCCCAGTCCAGGAGAACACTAGCGAGTGGTAATGTTTTCTCTTCACCAGTAAACCCTTGTACAGTTACGGATTTATTGGGTATAAGCTGACCAGGCTGTACCAGATCCCCCTTTACCAATGTCAGGGATGCCCCTGTGTCCCTTAACTGCTGCATCTGTACACCATTTACTATGACTGGGTGCATGTGTTCCCTCATGTTCACTGGCATGCTCTCAGGGACACAAAAACAACCCACTTCTTTTCTAGCACCCTGTTGTGTATTATGGATTGCCTTCTTAGGGCACTGTCAGGCAATATGCCCAGTTTCCTTACACAGCCAGCAGGCATTTCTTACTTCAGATAAATCTTTTCATTGAAACCTGGGGCTAACTGGTTTCGGTGGAGGCAGTGAGAGTTTTAGCTGCCCTGAAGGCATGCTTCTCCCTTTCTGCACTACCACACTTGCCCCATTCACTCTCAGAACAGGTCTGCTCTTAGCATAGCAGTCCGAGAGTTCAGCAGCCTCTAGCACTGTTTTTGGATCTCGGTCCTCTAGCCAGGTTTTTAGCTCTGCTGGGTTTGCCCAATAAAACTGTTCTAATAAAATCACATTTTCAATGTTATCAACAGAGTTTGCCTCAACTCCTTCCCACCAATGTTTTTGAAACTGATGTTGTTTCATGGCTAGCTCCTCATAGCTCCTATCAAGGCTTCTCCTGAGCTTACAGAATTTAGCTCTGTATGATTCAGCAGTTAGTCCAATCTTTTTTAACAGTGCAGCTTTTAACTTGTTGTAATCATCACTGTCCTCATTGCTCATTTGACCCAATGCATCCTGAGCTTTCCCGGTAAGTAGCGGGGATAGCTGGAAGCTCCAGGACTCTCTAGGAATTTTAGCCTGAATACAAACTTTTTCAAAAGAATTTAAAAAGGCATCCATGTCCTCCCCTTCCTTAAACTCAGCTATTAATTTGGAGTTCAACTTGTAACCCAGTCCTGTAGTCCCAGTTAAACCCAAACCACTTACCTGCCCTGGTGCCGCTGGTTGGAGTCGTAGCTTCTCCAGTTTGCATTGTGACTGGCACTCCTCTCTCCTCTCCTCTCCTCTGCAGCTCGCTGGTGCTCACACTCCTCACAGTCTGCCTCTCTCTGTTCTTGCTCTGCCTCACAGTCCACTTCCCTTTGTTGTCACTCTGCCTCCAGTTCCATCCTGCGCAACTCAATTTGCAGCTTGACTACCTCTGGATTCAGGATACTGGTGACCTTCCCCTGCTGCTGTGGCCCTTCACTGACAGTGGCCCTGCTGTCCACCTCATCGGCTTGGGACCCCTCACTGGCCGCTAGTCCTGCCACACTTGAGGTCTGGTCCCTTTCAGTCACGGTCTGTGACTCTCTGCTCTGGGTATCTGCTACCATCAGGGTCTCTATGAGGTTCTGCTTTCTGGCTGTCACCTTGAACAGGACTCCTCTGTCCTCACACAACTGTTTCAAGTGATCTACAGTGTGCCTGCTGTAGTCGGAAGCCATCTTCTTCCCTGACTACGCTAATCTGAATGGCACTTTAGGAAAAAAATAAAATGGGTAGGAACTTGACTGTAAGTCAAGGGATATAGTTCTGTTTCCTTTTTAAATAAAACACTGCCTTTCTTGTTTCCAAGTGAGCTGAACGGTTTCAAGCTAACCCACTGAACAATGAAGTTTATACCACCAAACTTTTTATGCCACCACTGCCAACCAATCTGTCACAAACTCGCTCAACCGGTCAGCCCTCTACTCCCAAAGTGCCAAACTCTGAGCGTATTATTTGTGGACAGTGAACAGAACAAGGTAACCCTCTTGTCTGTTTTGTGGGTTTGAGTCACCTTAATCTCAAATTCTGGAGGGATTCAAACTGATAACCTCTTGTTAGCATACCCAATTATCACACTCAGATAATTCTATCTTCGGGGGGCCAGATATCTTTGCCTAAGGGCACCTAATCAGGTATTTCAAATGAACCCTTAGAACTCTATGCAAGACTTTAGAGAACTCTATCCATTTCCCAGTTTGGTATACAATAAGCTCAACACAGTGTTAACTATAACCACTCTAAGCTCTACTTAAATAAAAAGAAATATCAAGGCACTCCAGGCAGTTTCCGTTTTAAAATATATATCTTTACTTTAAAATAGGAAAATAGGAAAACAGTAAAATTACAGAACAAAATATCCCAACACATACGGCCTTAAAAACAAACAGGTTTAAAGTGCAAGTTTCTACAATACATACATTCAGACTGGTCTAATCTTACTCTCTTTCAGTGCTGCAATAATTCTTCCTCAGTCAGATAATATGAAAAAGTGTGTCTGACAAGGTTCGCTCAGCAATTAAACACAGTTCTAAGCCGGCCTTCTCCGAGGCCACCAAACTCCGCCTTGGTGTAACAAAATCTATATTTATTCTAACACAGGATGTCTAAATAAAATATTTAAGAAAACATAATAGGTGACCTCACTGACTTTCCTTTCCTCAGGTTAACCAGACAAAACTGGTTTGTGCTCTGCTACACATACATATCAAAGTTTCTTTGATATAAGTCACTGTATTCAAAGCATAAGTGTATTTGACTCTTTAATCCCATCTGAGCCTTGGTATCTACACATCAGAGGTCTCTCTGATGAAATTCAAGGGTTTCCTGGGAATTGATATTGGACTTTCCAAATTCATCTGGGTCCCATTTGGTCCCTACATCAACCTCTTTAATGAAATAAGCTGGTTTTCTGGGCTGATGCCAAAAAAACACATGCATGCTCTTTCCATTTGACACCTAGAGCAAAATCAAAGGATTTCCCTGGGGATGCCATGAATGGCTAATTTCATTTCCTGAGATCAAAGCAAATTTAACATGCAAATTGAACCTCAGATCTCTGTAGTTTAAAATACCTCCTGTTCTTTGAACTTATCCCTGGGGGAAGGCGGGGTTTGATGTGTTAGTTCAGCAAGACTGTAGTTTCCTCAAACTGACCCTCCCATCACTTATTTTATATGTAATAAAAAAATTGATACAGCACTCAGAACTGGCTGTCTATGTCACAAGTACATATTGAGGTCCCTTAGTCTCTCCTCATATGTTTGGGGTGCACGCCCTGCACCATCTTTGTTGCCCTTCTCTGGTAAGTCTCCACCTTGTTTATGTCATTCCACAGGTGTGGCCTCAAGAACTGCACACAGTACTCCAGGTAAGGCCTTACCAATGTTTTATACAATGGCATAACCACCTCCCACCTCCTGCTAGTGATACCCCTGCCTATGCACCCCAGCATGCCACTGGCCCTCCCTGCCAGCATTGCACACTGCTTTGATACCTTAAGGTCATCAGAGATGATAACCCCTAGATCCCTTTCGTCCTTGGTGACAGTCAGCTCCTCCCCCGAATCTGTAGCTCTCCCCAGGATTCCCTCTACCCAGGTGCATTGTTTTGCACTTTTTTGCATTAAACCTCAGTTGCTGCATCTCTGACCATCTTTCAAGCTTCTCCAGGTTCCTCTTCATTTTCTGCACCCCTTCTGGAGTATCCACCCTGTTGCAGATCTTGGTGTCATCTGCAAACAAGACCCTCTGCAATGTCACTAATGAAGACATTGAAAAGGACTGGTCCCAGTACTGATCACTGCGGTACCCCGCTGGTCACCCCCCCTCTCCCCAGATTGTTTCCCATTTACCACCACCCTCTAACCCAGTTCACCACCTTGTCTCCCATGCCCAGATTACCCATCTTGTTAATCAGCTTTCTATGTGGGACAGTGTCAAAGGCTTTGCTGAAATCTAGGCAGGCGATTTCTACTGCCCCTCCTTGATTTACTTCCCTAGTCACCCAATCAGAAAAATCTATCAGATTCCTTTGACATGACCTTCTTGCTGTGAATCTATGTTGCCTCGGATCCTGGGCACCCCCTGGATTTCAGGTGTGCCACTATCCTTTCTTTCAGCAGTGTCTCCATGGTCTTTCCCACCACTGAGGTGAGGCTAACTGGCCTGTAGTTCCTTGCCTTCTCCCTACTGCCACTTCTGTGCAGTGGGACCACATGTGCCTTCCTCCAGTCCTCTGGAACCACACCCATGTTGAGTGACTCTGTGAACAGGGCTGCCAGAGGTGCTGCCAGCTCCCTTCGCAGCTCCCTTAATATTCTTGGGTGGACACCGTCTGGCCCCATGACCTTATCCACCTTCAGCATTGTGAGTTCTTCCAGAACTTTACATAAACATAAATCATTTTCCTTACCATACCTGTGATACAGATTTAGTCCAGAGGAGCATGTAGCAGAGTGACCAGCAGACCAGCTGACTACTGGCAGACTCTGGCAGACTGAAGGCAGACGACTACACTGTCCATAGTGCATGGTCCTTTGCACGAACAGACCACTACATGGACAGGCTGCTTGTAGACAGTTCCTATAGCAAGCATTTGTCAATGCTGAATGTTGGCTTGCTGGCATTAGCATTGGTAGTGCAGGAGTTAGAGAGATGCATAATAGGAATGGCAGTGAAGTATTGAACTGACACCAACCCCATCCCCACCTTGCTGAGAGTGACAGGCATTGGGGGTGTGGATTTGGGTCATTGGCCATAACACTCATACCATTTCACCTCACCCTGCCCTACAGACACTGACAGGTGTCGGGTGTGCCTTGGGGTGTTCGGGCCTTATACTCACTCTATTCCATAAGGAAATACACTGAGATGGGTGTGGTGTAGGAGAATGGGGTGAACGCTGGGGCCGAAGACCTCAAGACACACCTCTGTGCCTGTCACTGGCTGCAGGGTGAGAGTGGAATGGTGTGAGCATTACAGCTGACGATCCCAAGTCACACCCCGACATCTGTCAGTCTCTACAGAGTAGGGCGTTATGTTAGGAAACCCTAACACCCAGCTGTTTGTTGGTATTTTTGCTCCAAGTTTTCAAAATGGGATTTTGGTGACCTCTCCTCACGAACAGTGGCACTATCATTTCATTACTCAATCCTGAAACGTGGTTTTGCACAGTGACTGCACCATTTGGAGCCACAGGTATGAAAACACATTTCTGGCAGGATGTAAAAAATGACAGCTATTCTGTTCATGAGGTGATGTGAAAAAATGGCAATGTTGAAAATCTGGAGTGAAAATATGAAAAATTGGAGAAGTTATGAACGTGCAAATAAACTGCGCAATGCATGCCTGTAACAATAATTTTTTTGGAATTTTTTCACCAGATTCTCAACATGGGCATTTTTGAACCTCTCCTCATGAACAGTGGCACTATGATTTTGTTACTCTGTCCTGAAAGTTGATTTCCCATTGCGACTGTACCATTCTGCACCACAGGTGTGAAAACACGTTTCAGGAAGGATATGAAAAATAACAGCTATACTGTTCATAAGGAGGTGTGAAAAATGGCAGGTTTGAAAATCTGGAGAGAAAATATTAAAAACTGGCAAAGTTAAGAGCATTCTTAGGAACTGTGCAACACACGCTCGTAACGCAGTCATTTTTGGGAATTTTTTCACCAAATTTGCAATACGGGCTTTTTGGGACCTCCCCTCATGAGCAGTGGCACTGTCATTTTGTTAATCAGGTGATTCCATGCAGCAACCATGAAACTACCTTTCAGGACCGAGAAACTAAATGACAGTGACATGTTCATGAGGTGGGGTCCCAAGAACCCCATGTTGAAAATTTGGGGCCAGTCTCGGGGGGGGGGATAGTAATCTGTGCTCCCATTGGAGCGACGGTGCAGGGGATGGCTGGAAAGAGGCAAACAAAAGCCCTTGCAACACCTGATATGGAGGCAGAAGTCCAGCAGTGTCTGAGAGAAGGCACAGATTGTTCTGTTTAAAGAACGCTGGTTTTCACACTCAAAGGGAGCGCCACCTCCTGGCACGACTGCGTGTTCCGATTGGCCAGCCCATTCAGTGGGAGGCTGGTCAGCCTCTGGGGACTCCGTAGCAGTCCATGCTCCCATTGGAGCGATCAGTGTGGGGGAGGGCTGGAGAGAGGCAAACAAAAATCCTCATGACACCTGATATAAAGGCTGGAGTCTGGCAGCACCTGAGAGAAGGCGCAGATTGTTCAGTACATGCACTGAACTATAAGACTATTTTTTTAAAGCAGTTTAGGCCTGCCTCTGCCCATTTTCTTTTGTTTCACCCCCATCCCCATCTTTCTTTATATAATTTTCTCCCTTCCTGGCCTTGTTTCTTTTTTCTCTTTCTTTACCCACATTTAATAGAGAGTATATTTTCCACAGAATATAAGAATTCTAAATTCTGCACAATTCCACAGCATGTTCCTCCCCTTCCCCACACACACAACAAAAGGCCTCATATGGAATCAAGATACTCGATTTTCAAAAGTTGGGACTGGTGCAAGGGGGCTTGCTGCAAGGAGGAATGGCACAAAGGGCTACTTGCGCTACACCCTTCATCTGTCCCAATTTTGGAAGGGCCCGTACACCACTGGGTGGGCCACCTGCACCAATTGGGCATGTGCCATCCTTGCAACAGCCACATTGGTCCACAATGTTGGAAGGGGTTAGTGCCATGGTGGGGCTGCAGCATCCCCTAATTTGGGAGATTGAAAACCACGCAGTGGCCACAACTTGTGGCTGCAGTTAGACCAGCCAAGTGCTGGTCTAACAGCCTTTGTGGCTAGCAATGGACCTGTGTGTGGGGAGAGGGCACCCAGAAACCTGCATAGGACACTGACCAGGGACCTGTGGTAGTGCCCCAAGGGATGTTGTGTGCATGGACAGCAGTGCCAGGGCAAATGGTGGCATCAGGCAGGTGTGACTGCATCAATCTCACAGACCTGCAGATAGGGTACTGCTTAGTCAGACTTACTGTACAATGAGTACAATAAGCCTAACTACACAGCACCCTATCAGTGACTCTGTGAGTCTGATGTGAGCATGCTTTCCCGGTGCCATCATTTGTCCTGGAACTGCTGTCCATGCACACAGTGCCCCTTAGGGCACTCCCACAGGTCTATAGTCAGTGTCCCACACCAGTTGCAGGGTGCCCCCCCATTTACTGTACTGCTGTTCCAGTGCCAGGTCTGCACCGGGTGGGAGGGGCATAATGGCATCCTCCATCAGACTCCTCTGATGCACCACCTGTTTTGGCACAGCACTCCACCTGCAGCAAATCTGGGAACTTTGGTGCAGGGATCCCTGTTGTTAAAAAATTCAGTGCAGGGTCTCTGGTGCACCTGGAGGTTGTGGCAGGCAGGGTTTAGTATAACTTGTGCCACTCTATGGGTGCTCTGAAAATCGAGCCCAGTGTGCCAATTTTGTCTATAGCAGGCTAAGCATCAGAGATTTCCCTATGTAAGAACAGGAGTGAGATTTTGCATGGTCAGTGAAGAGACACTGGACTTAAGCACTGACATTTTTAATTTGTGTAAGGGGGTGATGAGGGAAAACAATATTTTAATTGATCTGCCTTTTTAATTTAAGGGAACTTTATTTTTAGGGCCTAGCTGAAGTGTATGCACCCCCTTTTGGGGATGCTTACTATAGTGACCCTGTCCTCCCAGTTTCCCATTTTTGGTATGGGGGCTGGCCCGCCCACTGGTCGGATGAGGCCAGTCTTCCTGGGGTATTCAAGGGGCAGTTTTGCCCACAAGGGTAGGGGCTGGTGGGAGAAAGAGAGAATGAAACACTGGCAACTCAGCATATTTAGGCTGCTCGGAGATTGAGGGTGGTCCAGGTATCTGTGGTGTGTTTAGGACTGAGCCCAGTGGTTGGGAGCCACGGTCTGAGGAGGAAAATTGAGCCCATCTGCATGCACCACAGCATTGGTGTGGGAGGAGGGCCTAGTTCCTGGATGTGTGGCCTGGTGTGAAGTCTGGAGTGGAGGGGGTGGTGTAGTGTGGCAGCTTGCATCGTGGGGATGGCAATGGTAGCAGCCCGCCTCCCCATACCCCTGTGGCACTCTGCTCCAGTGAAGACAGCCTGTGGGGAGAGATAGACTGGTGCCCAGTGTATCCCTTGGATTGTCTGCATCTGCACTGTGTGGGGATATCAGGGGCTCGAGCACCATAGGCCCTGTGTTGCTGGATGAATGGAAAGGGAACTGGGAGTTGCTGCAGCCTGTGTTCTGTCAACACGAATGTGCAAGAGGAAAAGTGATAGGCTTTATGTTGAGCTGCTGTCCTAGTGTAGGCCAAGAAGTAAGAGGTGACTGGCCTGTGTCGCGCTGCTACCAAAAGTTTTGTTCTGAGCCCCTCGACTCTGTGGGATCCAGCATCACAGCCTTCTCAACCACAAGATTGATGCTGTGGCTCTGTGCAACAGAAGTGATGTTCTCCCTGATCTAGCCATGCCCTCAGCTCCTGGGAGCAGTGAAATTCTGTTTGGCTTACAATAAATTAATTTGTTGTTGTTAAATTTTACTTCAGTGTTGCCTCCTGCTGTTATTTTATAAACTGTGATGCTGCTTGCTGGTAACCATCTTGCCACTACAGCTTGGGACTCCTATTACCAGCACCCTGTTTTGGTCATGCTCAGCAACCTCCTGTGGGACCCTTTGATCTATGCCCAGCCCAGGTATGTGCCAACTATGATCTGCTTCTGGATGTTGTTCTGCTGCTATGTGGTGCCCCTCCCCTTTTTCCACAAAGCCCTTAGACAGCAGGGGGGGTCTACAATGTGGGGGCTTGTCCAGGATAAAAAATGTTGGGGAGCAGGACAGTACCTTAATGTCTGGAGGGCATGCTGCAGCAGTTGTGTGGACTGAGGCCTGGTTCCTTCTGTGCATCATTCCTGGACTGCACCGCCATGCTTGGAGCTTCATGCCTTTTCTTCCCTTGGTACCAGAGAGGGGAACAGATTTGCATTGGCGATCCTATGCTAACCAGACAGTGGTAGCTGTTGATTGGCTGAGGCAGAGTCCGGGATTGTGGGAGACCGAACAGGCAGCCACCATTTCTGGTGAGAATGTGGGTGTAATAAAAACCTTAAGATTTGATCAAAATGACAGACAATCCTTCAGACAGAGATCCATTAGCGATGGTGCCAGCATCGCTTTTATCTTGGCTCTGTAGCAATGCGGGATGGGAGGGCTCCAATGTACAGATGTGTGAGGTGTAGCTACCAAGAGGTAAGAGTGGTCTGGTTGCCCCTGTGTTCCTTGTGTGCTCAAGGAGTGTCTTCTATGGCCAATGTATATACCATACCAGCCTACATGCCAACCTGGCCGTAGGCACCATCTATGTCCCCTGGGACCACAACCATTTTATACATTTGCAGTCTGGAGAACTGGGATGAAGTAAGATCAGCTATGGTACCTCTGGAGCTGTCTGCTCCTGAAGCTGGGCCTGAGGAGGATGAGGACATTCAGGTGGAGAGTGGGCACAGCTATCTGCCCAGCCCTTCCCCACCAAAGGCACCTGTACCTCCCCGTGGTAGAGGGAGAGGGTGTGGGAGAATCAGAAAAACTGCTGACTCCTCAGGGCCCAGGGAGTCAGGGCCTGCTTCCATGCACACCAGGGCCTTCAGCTCCACAGGCCATAAGGAAAAAGCTATGGAAAAGGAGTCACCTGATGGTAAGACAGAGGAAACTAGCCCTTGTGGCTCTGCCCATGGAGCCCCCCCCCCCCCCACCGTGTTGCCACCCAGAAAGTTGCCCACACCAATGGCATTTGAGGACCGGGACATGGAGCAGGCGATCCCTCAACCTTACCACAGCCATCTTATACTGCTTGACAACACACTGAGACTGCCCAGTTGTGTATTCTTTTCCGGGACAAGATGGATGGACTGTTTCCTGATGACCCCATGAATGTAAGGTACTGTTCCAGTGTGTGACTGGAAGAAGGAATGGCCCCTTGGACCAGTGTACATAGCATCCTGGAATGGTCCCAAGCGGAGCGGTGGGTTCACTGTAGGATTCAAGCAGAGTATCCTGAGGAGTATCCATACATGCCAGAACGAATCTGAGACGTGATTGAGGAGAAGGGGTCTGATCAGGGGCTTATAGAGGAATAGTAAACAAGCTTCGGCAGAGCAATCAGCAATCTGAATCCCCTGCAGCTTCTACCATTACTAGGTAGCTCTGCAACTCCACGGTCTGAACTGGACTCACTCTATTTAAGCATTTGCTTTAATTCAAGATGTCATGGGAAGGCCCACCAGTTATTACATCATATCCACTGATTCTTTTGGTGCTGAAACAACCAGGCCTGATCCGCAATTTTATTACCCTTTTGGCAGAGCACCAGCCCTGTAAAAGGGTGTTATATTGCTGTATTAATTAATTGTTTCTAATATACTCAGGACTGTTATTTAGACACCCAGACTTTTGTGGGACTTCTTCCAAATGGGTGAGACCTTTTCAATTTCTCCCTCTGTTAACTGTTAAAATGTTGTAGTTCGTGTTACAGTTGTTCATGTTTTGATAGAGGGAAACAGCCACCAAAATGTTAGCTTAATCATTGAAAAGATAGGTTCATGCCCCGGACTCGAATGCCACTGAGCTCCTCTGGACTTTGTCACCTTATGGACTGTGAGGTAATATGCCCATTTGATTTAATACAAGGGGGCAGTATGGTGAGTGAGTGAGTGAGTGAATGAGTGAGTGAGAGAGTGAGTGAGTGAGGTGCGTAAATGAGAAATGTTTGCTTGTATGGAATGGGTTAGGTGTGGGTTAGGTTAAAGTTGAATGCAGGAAAGACTGAAGTACTGGTGGTGGACCCGGGTCACAGGACAGAGGGGTTGAGGGCTGATCTCCCCTCGGGCTTGGTCCTGGGGGGGCTCAGATCCTTACCTCTGAATGGGTGCGGGACCTAGGAGTGGTGCTTGACGATGGTCTGACCCTTCGTCATCAGGTGGCGCCAGTCGTCAAGTTGGCCTTTTACCATCTTAGGAACATTGCTAGGATCAAGCACCTCATTCTGTCTAGTGATCTGCCTGTTTTGGTCCACGCCTTTGTGACATTGCGTCTCGACTACTGTAACTCCCTTTACTTAGGGCTTTTTGGGGTTAATATTCGCTGGTTGCAGCTAGTGCAGAACGCTGTAGCACGTTTGTTGACTGGGGTATCTAGGAGATCCCATATTACCCCTGTGCTGCATGATCTGCACTGGCTGCCTGTTTAGTGGCGGATCACCTTTAAGGTAGGTTTATTAACCTACAAAGCCCTACACAGACAGGGCCCCGACTACCTGAAAGAGCTCCTGGTTCCTTACATCCCTCTGCGACAGCTCGGCTCGGCTGATGAGGGATTGCTGGAGATTCCGAGGGTTTACTTAAAGTCATTGGGGGCACGAGCCTTTGGGTTTGTTGCCCCATCCTCTGGAATTCTCTGCCCCATCAGTTACGGGAGTGCAGGACAGTGGGATACTTTAAGCAGGCATTAAAGACCTTTTTATGGGGTAAAGCCTACTCTGAATTTTTTTGATTTTACTGGTATTTATTGTATCTACTGATTTTATGTGTTTGTTCAGCGCCTTGATATGTGAAAGGCACTATGTTAAATAAAAGATATTATTATTATTATATTAATTTTAATTAGATATGCCTGGTGTGTGTATGTGTATGTGTGGTGTGTATGTGTGTGTAAGTGCAGTGGTAAGTCTGGAGTGCATGGGGAAAAAGAACAATGTATTAAATGTCCTGCAGCATTTCTTATAATTTGCCCTGTTGTTGCTGTTACATTAATTTTGGGGGACTTTGTGGTTTAGGGTTTCAGTAACTTGTGAATGCTGGATCCTAAATTTGTTAGAAGCATTGCCTTTTGGAGTGTTAGGGGTCTTGTGAACGACCCTTTGTTGAGCTCTGTGGCTGATTTTTCCCCACGGGGGGGCAGGAGAGTACACCTATCTTGTCCCTTTTTCTGGATTGGTGGTGGCCAGGTTCCCCATTCACCAGGAGGTGAATGGTTTAAAAGAGGGGAGAGTGTAAGCACCCCTTTTTGGGGATGCTTACTATAGTGACCCGCTCCTCCCAGTTTCCCATTTTTGGTATTGGGGGCTGGCCTGCCTGCTGGTTGGGTGAGGCCAATCCTCCCGAGCATTTAAGGGGTGGTTTTGCCTGCTAGAGGAGGGGCTGGTGTGAGAAAGAGAGAACGGAACATCCAGTCAGGCCGGCGCACTGGTCACAGCCTGGGTTTCGGGCCTTGGCAATTCGGTGTATTTAGTCTGCTCGGAAGAGATTGAGGGGTGGTCCAGGTATCTGCAGCATGTTTGGGACTGAGCCCATCAGCTGGGAGATGCAGCCTGGGGAGGAAGATAGAGCCCACCTGCATGCAGCATGGCACTGGGATGGGAGAAGAGCCTAGTTCCTGGATGTGTGGCCATGTAAGAAGCCTGGAGCAGAGAGGAGTGGCATAGTGTGGAGACCTGCATCACAGGGATGGCGGTGGTGGCAGTCCACCTCCCTGTATCTGAGTGGCACTCTGCTCCAGTGAAGACAGTCTGCTGGGAGAGATAGATTGGTGCCCAGTGCATCCCTCAGATTGCCCGCGTCTTTATTGTGCGGAGATGCCAGAGGCCTGGGCACTTGTGCTGCAGCATAGATAGCTAGAAAGGGAACTGGGAGTTGCTGCAGCCTGTTTTCTGCCACCACAAATGTACAAGAGAAAGAGTGGTAGGCCTTTTGTAGAGCTGCTGTCCTAGTGTAGGCAGAGAAGTAAGAGGTGACCAGCCTGTGTTGTGCTGCTACCAAAAGTTTTGTTCTGAGCCCCTCAACTCTGCAGGATCCAGCATCATGGTCTTCTTGGCCACAAGACTGGTGCTATAGCTCTGTGCCACAGAAGTGATGTTCTCCCTGATCAAGCCATTCCCCCAGCTCCTGGAAGCCATGAAATTCTGTTTGGCCTACAATAAATGAATTTGTTCTTGTTAATTTTACTCCACTGTAGCCTCCTGCTGTTATTTTATGAACTGTGATGCTGCTTCCCAGTAAGCATCCTGCGCCAACAGCTTGGGACTCCTACTACAAGTTCTCCATTTTGGTCATGCTCAGTGACCACCTGTGGGACCCTTTGATCTGCACCCAAGTATGTGCCAACTTTGATCTGCTTCTGAATGTTATTCTCTGCTATAAGGTGCCCCCTCCCTTTTTTCCACCAAGCCCCAGACAGCAGGGAGGGTGTGGCTACAGAAAGTTTTAGCAAGTAAAGGTGGCAGCCATGTTTGTGATGGCAACTGAAGCTCCCAGGGATAAGCGAAGAAGTACAGGTCACTCAGCTGCAGAAATGGATAAAAGCAAGTACCCACTGAAAAGAAAATTTGTGTCTCTTAGCAGGGCAATTCTTTGTAAATAAATTGTTCAATAAATAAAATAAAATGAATCTCCCTGTATTTTGCTAGCTTGAAAGACAAATTCCAGGCCTTTTCCAGATAATTCAGTTCCAGTCTAATAACTTCATGGTCTAGGCCATGATTGACCAATCAGATCACTGATTTTATCCTGAGCCATTTTATAACATTTCAAAAGATACTATTCTGACATCATAATACTGGTGGAATATATAGTTCTTACATTATCAGGCTGCTGTAATACCGTAGAGCCAATATTCAACACTAGACCTTTGAAGTTAGAAGTAATGGAGCTGCACTAGTTAACAAAAATTGAGATGACCCACTTGGTAGTTAGGACAAACAAAAACATCAAAATATCCATTTTATTTTAGCTTTATTTTATTCCTGAGATTAGATAAATGGTTCTGAAGTTCTTAAGCGTTTCTTCTTCCTTACCAGGCCCACCGCCCACCACCATGGATGCAATCAGATCAGGGTGGTGGTGTGGTCTTGGTAATCAGTGATATGCTGGAATTATGATTACAGTGGACGCAGTTAAACAGTGACCTCAGGGAAAGAGATTTTTAACAACTGCTAGGGACTGCCATCTTTATTGTAGATCTACACAAACTACAAAATGAGTAATTAAAATTTGTTTTAGAATTAGCTTAATGATTTAAAATAGCACAATGAAGAATATAAAAATATCAATAACATCACTACCAAAAAAGTAAGGGATTTTTGGCGACTAACTCGTACTGCTTCTGAAACTCTGTCACTGAATATGACTAACCATTTAAAAAAAGAATCTTAAATTTGAAATGCTATGAACCTATAATGAAAGAATCACATTTGAATGACTGATGTTTATTTAAAACAGTGAAAATAAAAACTTCTTACTGAAGTGTTTAACTTTTGTGATGCCGTAATTTTTCCTTCTTCCATTATAAAGAATACAACTGGGACAACCTTCTCTCAAGGTTATAAATCCATCTTGGATATGCGGTGACAATAACGGACCATTCGAGCTTCACGCCTCTGGTTTATGTCATCATAACCCCTCAATACAACTACAGCCACTTAATGCAAAGTTAAGAAGCCTATTATTCTATTTATAACATGGCTGCCCTGTTACTTTACCATAAAAGAAGATTTACATCTGGTGAAGGACTAAAGGAGCCCTTTTAACAGCATGCAGAAATCAGAGCAACAGCAGGCAAATGTCTTTCATTGGCATTTTTTTTTTCAAATATAATCTTGAAAAGTGGTTTATTTAAAATCATAGCTCACAGTTTTATTTAATGAATCTGGCATTTTGTTGGAAGTATTGCAAGGCAAATAAACTGCTAAAGTCCCCTTCAGTCAATCAGTATTAGCCACCGCAATTACAGTACAAATTTGTTACATTCACTTTGGCTCGTGCTGCTGACTTCCTGGCATTCTGTGACAGCCTGGTAGGAACTCCATTTTTTACAGTATCTAATTACGCAACCTAAATAATGGTGTGTGATATCAAGAAAATTATGCATGCAGTGCACTCAAGTAAAGAGAAAGCAAGTGAGTTAAAAACAGCTTGTCAGGATCTGAACTGCAGTGCTGATGGCCAGACCAGCTGGAAAGCAGCCCTGAGGACATTCCCAATGTGGTGGGCCTATTCTAGGCCCTCAGTGTAGAAGGATTCATTCTCAGTGAACTCTGTGTGAGCTCACGAAGATGAGTGGGGTGACTAAAGGGGCTTATGTCAGGTCCCCCCACCAAACTTGTTTGTCCACATCAAGTCTCTGCAAGTTTGTTATTAAATAAGTTTATTTTTGATTGAACAAGTTTTCCTGTGAGAAACCGTGATAAAAAACAAGCATTTGTCAATGCCGAATGTTTGCTTGCTGGCATTGGCATTGGTAGTGTAGGAGTTACAGAGCTGCATAATAGGAATGGCAGTGAAGTATTGAACTGAAGCCAACCCCACCACCACCCTGCAGAGACTGACAGGCATTGGGTGTGCCTTTGGGTCATCAGGCATGACGGCCATTCCATTTCACCACACCCTACCCTGCAAACACCGACAAGTGTCACGATGTGCCTTGGGGTCTTTGGCCCTTATGTTCACCCCCCATTCCATCAGGAAATATGGTGAGATGGGTGCAGTATAGGAGAATAGGGTGAACTTTGGGGCAGAAGAGTCCAAGGCACACCTCAATGCCTCTCACTGGCTGCAAGGTGTGGGTTAGGGTTGAATGGTATGAGCATTACAGGCAACAATCCCAAGTCACACCGCTGATGCCTGTCAGTCTCTACAGGGCGGGGCGTTATGGTCGGAAACCCTAATGCCTCAGGCATTCGTTGGTATTTTCACTCCAAATTTTCAACATGTTTTTTTTGTGACCCCCACCTTATGAACAGTGGCAATATCAGTTTGTTGGCCAAAAGCTGATTTTGTACAGCGACTATGCCATTTGGCACCACAGGTGCGAAAACACATTTCAAACAGGATGTGAAAAAGGACAGCATGGGGAGGTGTAAAAACTGGCAATGCTGAAAATCTGCAGTGAAAATATTAAAAAAAAAACTGGTGAAGTCATTAGTGTGCATAGAAACTGTGCAATGCACACCCATAATGTAATTAGTTTGCAGATTTTTTACAGCATATTGTCAACACAGGCATTTTGGGACCTCAGCTCATGAACAGTGTCACTGTGATTTTCTTAATCTGTCCCGAACAGTGATTTCCCACAGCGACCATGCATTTCTGCGCTGGAAGTGCGAAAACACATTTCCGCCATGGTGTGAAAAATGACAGCTGTACTGTTCATAAGGAAGTGTGGAAAAATGCCAGTGGTGAAAATCTGTACTGAAATTATTACAAATTCATTGAACTTCAGAGGGCGCGTGGAAACTGTGCAATGCTCGCTCGTAACACAGTCACTTTATGGACTTTTGTCACCAAATTTTTAACATAGCCATTTTAAGACCTCTGCTCATGAACAGTGTCACTGTGATTTTCTTAATCTGTCCTGAACACATCGATTGCACCATTGTGCACTACATGCACAGAAACACATTTTGGGTGAGATGTGAAAAATGACAGCTGTACTGCTCATAAGGAGTAGTAAAATGGCAATGTTGAAAATCTGGAGTGAAAATATTAAAAATTTGTGAACTTCCGAGCATGTGTAGGAATTGCGCAACGCGTGCTCGTAAATCAGTCATTTTTGGGAACTTTTTCACCACATTTTCAACATAGGGTTTTTGGGGGCCTTCCCCATGAACTGTGACACTGCTGTTTTATAAATCGGTCCCGAAAGGTGCTTCCGCACAGTGACCGCGAAATCACCTTTTGGGGCCGATTAACGCCATAACAGTGCCAGAATTCATGAGGAGGGGTCCCAAAATTCCCATGTTGAAAATTTGGTGCCAAAATTGCAAAAAATGTCTGAGATATGCCTCAAAGTTGAAAAACCCCTATTTATTCCATTATACAGCTTACCGGCATTTCCTCAGTTCGTGGTCAGCTTTGAAGAGTGCAGGCATGTTCCGAGTCCACCAAAGATCGTCATGCCAGCCTCTGGAGGTAAGTATGGGGTGAGGTGGGGGAGTGGGGAGGCAGGGTGCGCAGAGTGTGGGCTCAGGTGGGGGTCAAGACAGTCAGCGAAGGACCATTTTTTCTTACAGGGCATGTTTTTTTTTAAAGACGATGGGGAACTTTTGCCATGCTGGGGTGGGCTCCCAGTGTGGCACCTGGAAGTCTGTTGGGGGGATACAGCGGAGCCGACAGAGATTGGACACCCCCCGTCGGCATTACGGAACTGTTGCCATGCTGGGGTGGGCTCCCAGCATGGCACCTGGAGCTCTGTTGGGGGGGGAGTGGAGCTGTCAGGGGATTGGGCACCCCCGTCAGCCATACAGTGTGTGTGGGGGGAGGAGAACATGTGCATGCTGGAGTGGGCTCCCAGCGTGCTACTTGTTAGGGGACGGAGCTGTCTATGACAGCTGATTCAGTGCAGTGCCGACGTGTAGACAGTATGCAAATTGCCTACACGTTACTACCGCTGATTGCAGCAGTTTTTTGTCTTCAACTGTACGCCACTGCATCTGAAGGGCTGTCATAGACAGCTCTGACATTCATGGGTGGGGTGGGGCTGCGCCTGCAAAAGGCAGCAGGGCATTTGAAATGGGGGAGGCACACCTACGAATTCTCATATGGTGCACGCACTATGTTTCTTGCACATGCATGCAAGCAAACATAAAAACAAGCTAAAATACAATTATAAATCACAAAAAGACTGAATTACCATACTGCAATTAAATCAACCTAAGTCAAGGAAGGCCAGAGAAAAAAAAAGTTGAGCTTTCAGTGCCTTCTTAAAGGCCTCCACTGAGAAGCTACAACATAAAGAGTGAGGAAGGGAGTTCCACAGGCAGGGTGCAACAACTGCAAGAGCCCTGTCCCTAGATGACTTCTAGCAGGTATGCAGAACCTCTAAAAGATTCTCTCCCCTGTGGAACTGAGAAGGGGTTCCCAAGTATACAGACACAGGAGGTCTTTTCTGAGCAAGAACTCACCCAATGCAACCAAACACTAATTGCTCAGCTACTTCGTTAAGAACACAAGTATGATGATTGTGACGTACTGTGTGTGTAGCTTCAGTGGTTCATGTGTAGATCAGCTCTGCCACCCAGCCCACCTGTCCCCCTTTCCAGTGACGTTTTAAAAATCTTGGGCAGTTATTCTTACATTTGGGTAATCCCAGTAAGACTCGGTCTTGTAAAATAAACATCACTTCTTTAATAGAAAAAAATATAGATCCAAAATATATCAGAATGTGGGTGCAACTGAAAGAGACAAGTGGGCATTTAACAAGCCCCTGATTTCTAAAAAGCAGCTTTTTAAAAACATAATATTACACACATGCATGCTTATTCCATAATTTATACATGTAACCTGCCTATTATTATTATATGGGTTGTTAATTAACCTGTTTATTTATGCTGTGGTAAAAGATTTTGCACTAAATGGTTAATACTATAGTCCAGTTTCACAGTGAATGTGCCTCCTGTCTACTGCAATATTTTCTGCTTAGTGACAAATTGTTTCCTGTTTTATGCATGTGGTCTAATGCAACTTTTTGTCCAGGCATTTTCCTGCCCTCCAGAGGCTTATAACACTACTGAGCCTTTTTCTCGGTCCCAGCTGTGCTTGAAACCACTAATGGTTCTTGCACCCACCACCTCTGCTGGTAGGCTGTTCCACAGCCCAGCCACTTCCTCTGTAAAATAAACTTTTCTCATGACCCTCTTGAATGTCCCCTATCAGCTTCCACTCATGTCCACATGTTCTTGATCTTCTGACATGTTGATCCTTGGATCTTGACATGTTCAGTCCTGCTGAATATTTCCTCATAATCTAGCTTGTTTATCCCGTTTAGGAATTTGAAGATCTCAATCATATCGCCCTTCACCCTTCTGTTCTCAACCAAGTACATGTTCAGATCCTTAAGTTGATTCTCAAAAGACCTAACCTGCTGGCTATGAAAGCTTATAATCTTGCAAGCTGCCTGGAAAATTTAAAATGAAATGCTAGCCAAGGACTAATATCTTTTTTTTTAAGGTTTGATGATTGGGAGAAGTGGGCTAGGAAACATTTCCTGTTGTCAGCAATGTGTCCAAGGTTGGAAGCATTGTGATCCAGTTGTTATAGCACCAGATTAGGGACCATTTGTCACCAAGGGTAGAACACTAGAATAGGATGGTTCAGAAAATGGGCCGCACGGGGTCTTGGTGGGGGTGTAAGCTAGGAGGTGATAAAATAAAAATACAAGCAATAATGGAACAATCCCAGACAAGATTAATTTTTAAAAGGTAAACTTCAGTATCAATCCTGAAGTCCCCCCACCACCCCCACAGGAGTCTAATGCAATCACTGCTAAAGGCTAATTTGTAAGGCTTAACCCATTTTAATAGCACAATGACAACTCTGTGCTGTTTGTCTAACTTTGTGGTTATAGCAAGTGGTTAAAAATTGCAGTCTCTGTGTTTCCTGGCCAAGAGTACAGAAATAAAAGAGAAAATGTTTACACACACATATCCTCTTCTTGTGTGGCTTTGAAGCCTTGATTTATTTTAAACTGGCATTTAACCTTTCAGGACTGACTCTTTCACTATTGCATTAGACATTCAAATATCAGTCATAGCTAGAATTCAGCAAAACTGTCTATGCAATACGTTGTAAAGCAATTTATAAAGATATGCCACCTACATCAAATGAAAGAAATTGATACAACATCGATAGTTCAGCAGCATTTACTGTATCATCAGCAAAAGGATTGTGTTAAATCCCTGGCCCCAAGGGAGATGGAGATCCTTCCTGAATCATTTCTTCAACTTCACACCAATGGCCAACAGCTGTTTCACTGCTTCTCCCCCATGACTAATGGTGCCCTGTAACCATATCTCATTTCCTTTTTATTCCATTTTCCCTCTTTCTCCTCTCACTCTCATCTTTTTCATCCATCTGTGCTTGCTTCTATATCCTCCTTCCAAACTCACCCAACATTACCTTTCATATCTGCTCTAGCTGTCACAGTGCTTCCCTTCCCTGTCTTCAGTACTTATCTCCCTTCCAACCCCTTTACACTCCCTCCTCTACCTACCCCCACCCTCCTCCTCCTCCTCCTCCTCCCTAACCCACTCCTGCCCCCTTTCCTCATCAATACCAGACTCATTCCATCCTCTGTTCTCAGCCTTGAGTTTCTGTAGAGATCAGTCTACCAACTCCCTCCTCCCTCCTCCCCCCTCTCTCCCTCTCCATCTCTGTTTCTCCTTGATATAAGAAACACCACTCCCTAAAACTCCACATGGCCCTATTGCTTCTGCTGTCTGGAGATACTAAGCTCAACCCTGCCCCCCACCCTTCATTTTCTCCCCCTCCCCCTTTACCTCCCCAAATGTCTGAGCAATACTCACAATAATGCTTAGTAAGCAGGATCAAGTTAGACTGTGGATTCAGCAACAAAATAGAAATATTGAAACAGAATGTGAGTGTGTCAGCAGAAAAGGACCAGTAGGCCCATCTAGTCTGCCCTATTTTCCCGGCCTAACACTACATCCTGGTGTCCCTCCTCCCTCCTTTGCCTCCATTTCTTATACCCGTGTGGCTGTCCCATGCGTGTTTGAAGTTCCCCACTGTTTTCACCCCTACAACCTCTTCTGACAAGCTGTTCCAGGTGTCAACCATCTTTTCTTAAACTCCCTCCCCCAAGCTTCATTGCAAGCCCCGTGTTCTAGTAGTATTCCCCATGTGAAAGAGTCTCCCCTCCTACATCTTGTTCACCCCAGTGAGGTACTTATAGGCCTCAATCATGTCCCCTCTCACTCTCCTCTCCTCCAGGGAGTACATGTTGAGTTCCTGCAGCCTCTCTTCATATGGCTTCTCATGCAACCACTGCACATTTTAGTAGCCCTCCTCTTGATCACTTCCAGTCTGTCAATATCCTTGCAGAGGTGCGGCCTCCAGAACTGGACTCAGTACTCTTGGTAAGGTCTCACAAGTGAGCAATGCAGAGGTAACACCACCTCCCTTCTCCTGCTAGAGATCCCCCTCCCTATGCACCCCAGCATCTGCCTCACCTTGCCTACTGCTCTACCGCACTGTGCTGCCACCTTGAGATCATCAGCTGCAGGAAGCAGGGTTACACCACATGTTTTAATTTATGTAAGGTATGCTATCAAATGCCTAGAATGTAGTGTGCCGACCCAGTTTTGTGTGAAGCGAAAGAAGCAGAGTGGCCAGTCAGATGGCTATGGAGGGCTAAGGACTAAAGGCTCTGTCCAACCCAGTGGAAAGAAGTTCAAACAGAACTCTAGTGACAGCGATCTGGGTTATTTACTCCCAGCACAGCCAGCTACAAATTTTACTCAAAAAGGGCAGTTTCCTCATCTCTATCTTTATACTCTCCTTTTATTATGATGTGTCGTGTGTATACCTTGGAATTCAGAGGGGAGTTTGCGACCTCGGAGCCTTGTGGTTTCTGCTGACATATCCCTGGGACTGTGGATTTTGGTCTGTGAGTGGACTCCTTCTTTGCCTGCTTTCTTATTGTGGTGGGAGCACATGAAATATCAACGCTAGAAGTGGGTTTTGCTACTTGTCTGGAATTATTGTTGGGGCAGTGAGAGTGCCTGGAGTCCAGGGGCAGTTAATGGAGGATTTTTGATTTCCATCTGGATGTGGTGAGATCACTTGTTTGGTGTACCGAGGACAGAAAGAAGCATCTTCTCCCTCTGAACTTTTAGGCAGATGCTCCTTTCCTCTTGGTGTGGATGATTTACAGGGTTTTGGGCTGTTTGGGGAGGAACTGCAGGGATTTGAACTGGAGGGCTCCTTTTTCCTGTGGTTGTTGGCGAGGGGACCTCAGCAACTGGTGGGCAGCTGGGGTTGCAGATTTCTCTCCTAGAGCAGCCTGCTACTCTTGTGGGTTTTACACTCCTGGGGATTGCATTCTACCTTTTGGACCATGGCTCCTGAGTAGGAATTGTGGCTGAATTTTGGGTTGTGTTTTAGAGTGAACTCCTGGGGGCTATATGGTGGTGGGGTCCCTTTTTGGGGGTTTCTTAAGGTTTCTTTGTGGCGGGAGCAATATGCTTCTCTCTCTCAGGGCCCTATTTCTGAGCACAGTCCTTCAGCTTTACCCTGACTTTAGTGTCTTGGCCTGAGTATCGGAGTGTTTTCTGGAAAGGATTGAAGAAGAACTGGTCTCTGGGAGGAATTTTTTGCAGATTAGACTAGAGAGCCCCTCTTGTTACCTTGAAAAGCTTTTTTTTTTTGATCTTGAAAGTCTTCATGTGTTTCTAGATGCTGATTTATCGAGACTATAGGGAGACTTGCATTTCTTGATTTTGATCTAGAATTGAAGGAGGGTGAGAGCCTCTCTTGTTCTAAATACACAGTAATTTCTGGACATTTCTGGACATTTGATCATTTGGACATTATTTATTTGGATTTTTTTATTTTTTTTGTTTGTCTGATTTAATTTGTTTTGTGTTTTTAATTTTATCTGGTTTAATTTGGGTTGTTCATATTTTTGTTTTTGCTGGGTTTAGTTGCGTGGGTGTGGAGTATTTAATATGTGTAGCGGGCCTGCCACCATGGTCATATGCTATTCATCCTCTGCTCTTCGCGACGTCCGCCCTTTCTACCCCTTGCCATTACAGCTGTCAACCTACCAGTGCTGTAGAGTGCTGGGGAGTGTGTGGAGGGGGAGGAGAGGTTTTGGGGGGAGCAAACAATGGAGGGCCAATGAGTGGGTACATCGTATTGGGGTAGTGGAAACCAGAAGACACCCTGGGGCAAAATGGATTCTGGAGCTAGGTCACTCTTGTCTGGTTTCCATACGCAAGGGCACCACTACTATTAATGGTACTGGGCAAGTAGTCTGTGCCACTCCAGAGACCCATCCAACCCAGGTGGTGTTGTGCAATGCCAGATCCATAAGAAACAAGACTACAGTTGTTGCAGATCTTGTGGAGTCTGTGGATCTGGCCTGCATTACTGAGACCTGGCTGGATGAAAATGCTGGTCCAGTTTTGGAGGCAGCAATTCCAGCTGGGTACTCAGTGTTACACCACCCGAGGCTGCACCATGGGCGAGGGGGGGTTGCGGTCTGTTTCAAGACTGAACTGGGCCTCATAAGTGTACCAGTTGAGGGGGCTGAGTCCTTCGAGTGTACTGTAGTGGCAGGTGTGGGTTGTAGAACTGTTCTCATTTAACGTCCACCAGGTGATGAGAAACATTTTCCACAGGAAGTAGCTGACTTCACCATTGACATGGCATTTGAGTCACCCAGACTGATGGTACTGGGTGACTTCAATGCCTGGGTCGATGATGAACTCTCGCAGTTTGGACAACACTTCCTCCAATTAATTACATCTTTGGGCCTTACACAAGTGGCTACTTCCCGCCACTCATAAGAGTGGACACTCCTTGGACTTAGTTTTCCTCCTGGGGATTGAGGCCTTTGACGTGGGGGTGGAACCCATCAGTTACATAGAAACATAGAAACATAGACTTTGATGGCAGATAAGGACCACTTGGCCCACCCAGTCTGCCCATTTCCCTACCTATTGGATAAGCTGCAGATTCTAGTTAACCAACAGCCTACTTCCTGCAACCCCCCACTATAATTGCCATATGTCTGTCCCATGCATGTTTGAATTCCCCCACTGTTTTAGACCCCACAACCTCTCCAGAAAGGTGGTTTCATGTGTCCACCACTCTCTCCGTGAAGAAATATTTCCTCACATTACCCCTGAGCCATCCCCCCCCCATCTTTAAATCATGACCCCTTGTTCTTACACATCTCTTTTTCTGAAAGGTGCTACCCTCCTGGACTTTGTTGATTCCCTTGAGGTACTTAAAAGTTTCTATCATGCCCCCCGTCCCTCCTTTCATCAAGGGTATGCATATTAAGCTCTCTCAGTCTCTCTTCATGTGGTTTCTGATGTAGACCCTGCACCATTTTAGTTGCCCTCCTCTGGACTGCTTCCATCCTGTCTATGTCCTTGCATAGATGAGGTCTCCAAAACTGCATGCAGTACTCCAGATGGGGTCTCACCAACTATCTGTACAGAGGGATAACCACTTCCCTTTTTCTACTTGTGATACCCTTCCCTATGCATCCCAGTATCCCCCTGGCTCTCCTTACTGACTTCTCACATTGCTTACCCACCTTTAGGTCATCTGATATGACTACCCCCAGGTCCCTTTCCATTACTGTTGTTGTTAGTACCTCCCATGCTATTGTGTACTCTTCTCCTAGATTTTTATTTCCCAGGTGCATTACTTTGCACTTCTTTGCATTGAATCTAAGTTGCCATATGTCTGACCATTCCTCCAACCTTGCCAAGTCCCTTCTCATCCGTTCTACTCCCTCTTGTGTATCAATTATGTTACAGATCTTTGTGTCATCTGCAAAGAGGCATACCTTTCCTTCCAGACCCTCTGCAATGTCACCTAAAAAGACGTTAAAGAGGACTGGACCCAGTACTGAGCCCTGAGGTACTCCACTAGTAACCCCCCTTTCTTTGGAATGTGTTCCATTCACTATTACCTTCTGTGTCCTGTTGTGCAGCTAGTTTGCTACCCAAGCTACCACCCTGGGACCCACTCCCAGGCTGGCTAACTTGATTATTAATCTTTTGTGCGGGACTGTGTCAAATGCCTTGCTAAAGTCTAGGTAGGCCATATCCACAGCCCCTCCCTGGTCTATTACTTTGGTCACCCAGACAAAGAAATTGATTATATTCATCTGACATGACCTTCTTGCTGTGAATCCATGCTGCTTTGGGTCCTGTGCCCTGCTAGCCTCTAAGTACTGAACAATTCTTTCTTTCAGAAGTGATTCCATCATTTTCCCCACCACTGAGGTCAAACTAACAGGTCTTTAGTTTCCTGCTTCTGCCTTGCTCCCACTTTTGTGAAGGGGAATCACATCTACCCTCCTCCAGTCCTCAGATACCACCCCATCATCCCATGATTTGTTAAAAAGTGTGGTCAGTGGTGTCACTAGGTCCTCCCTTAGTTCTTTTATGATTCTAGGGTGAATCCCGTCAGGCCCCATTGCTTTGTCCACCTTGAGTTTTAGGAGTTCTTTCAGGACTTTCTGGTCTGATCATTACACTGTGGGGTTCAGTATTTGCACCCCCCCAGTAGGCCTACCCCTGTGGAGAAGGTTAGGTACCACTCTTTGTGAGATGTTAGCTCTACAGGCCTGGCAGCGGTGGTTGACCTATCAGAGTTTTTTGGACTGAGTGATGGTCCAGATGACCTGGTGCTGGCCTATAATAGGGCCATCTCCTCGGCTCTCAATCAAATTACTCCTGTCCGTGTTCATCCTCTCCCCCTTCGAACTCGGTCTCCATGGTTTGATGGGACCTTGAGGGAGATGCAGCGACAAGGAGGAAGGTTAAAGCGTCATTGGCAGAGAACTGCCCTTGATGCCGACCATCTTAGACTGATTGAACACTACTGACTCTATCATTCCGCAATCTCTTGTAAGAAGGCAGAGTTCCTGTCTAGGGAAATCTCTACTCAGAACTGACCAGCTCAGCTTTTTCAAACTGTTGACAGACTGTGCAACCCAGCCTGTCTTCAGGTTCGGAAAGCCTTTTCACAAATAGAGTGTGATGAGCTTGCTCGCTTCTTTGCAGATAAGGTGGCTGACATCAGGGCAGAGCTTCAGCCTGCTCCCTCTATGGGAGAAGCTACAGATCGGTGTTTTGTTGCATCCTCCGGTCGCTCCTGGCATTCCTTTGACCGGCCTGAGTTCATTGATGTCGTAAGGATTGTCCATAGTATGCGCCCTACTTGCTGTAGTCTGGATCTGGGCCCGACATCCCTGATAAAGGGTTGTCTTGATATCATAAGCCCTGTCCTAGCACAGATAGTCTGGTGCTCCTTGGATATGGGTGAGTTTCCTAGCTCCCTGAAGGAGGCAGTGGTGACACACCTCCTGAAGAAAGCTTCCTTGGACCCTAGCTACTTTGCTAACTATAGACTGATCTCTAATCTTCCCTTTGCTGAGCAGATTATTGAGAAAGTAGTGGCTGCACAATTGGAAAACCATTTCAGAAGAGACATAGTACCGAGACAGCGCTGGTTCGGGCACTCAATGATATCCTGATGGCCAGAGATGAGAAGAACCGTTCCATTCTCATTCTTCTTGATCTCTCATCAGCCTTTGACACTGTGGACCATGGTGTACTTCTCAAATGCCTGGAGTTCATCTGTGGCCTGTCAGGTACAGCCCTCAGTTGGTTTAGATCTTTCCTCATTGACAGAACTCAGAGAGTGGTGTCAGGGATAAATTCTTCCCGTCCAGTCTCTCTGTCATGTGGGGTTCCCCAGGACTCGGTGTTGTCCCCCATGTTGTTCGCAGTGTATATGCTGCCCCTCGGAGACATTGTAAGAAGGTATGGACTTAGGTTTCACTGCTATGAAGATGATACCCAGCTCTACCTATCTTTTACCCTGACCAGGATAGAGCTCTCTCAGTCTTTAATAGCTGCCTCACTGAATGCTGGATGAATTCAAGCTGGCTGAAGTTGAACTCAGAGAAGATGGAGGCAATGGTTGTGGACCTGGGTCATAGGGTAGAGGGGATGGGAGCTGGTCTTCCCTAAGGTTTATTTCTGGGAGGCGTCCATCTCCCTACCTCTGAACAGGTGTGGAACCTGGGGGTGATTTTTGTCAATGAGCTGACACTTCGGTAACAGGTGTCGGCAGTTGTCAAACTTTCCTTTTACCATCTTAGGAACATCGCCAGGATTAAGCACCTTGTTCTGCCCGCTGATCTGCCAACATTGGTCCATGCATTTGTGTTCTCATGCCTTGATTATTGCAGCTCCCTGTATCTAGGGCTTCCTGGGGTAGATATCCACTGCTTGCAGCTGGTACAGAATGCTGCAGCCCGGTTATTGACGGGTATGTCTCATGCCTGTCATATTTCGCTGGTGCTGCGTGATCTGTACTAGCTGCCAATTCAGTGGCGGATCACCTTTAAAGTTGGTCTTTTGACTTAAAAGCCCTACATGGACAGGGTCCGGACTACTTGAAAGAGCTTTTGGTTCCCTATTGCCCTAAGCGATCTCTCCACTCGGCGGACGAGGGGTTGCTAGAGATTCTGAGAGTTTCTTTAAAATCTTCCAGTGCTCGTGCATTTATGTATGCTGCTCCAACCCTCTGGAATTCTCTACCCCATCTGCTTTGTCAGTGTGCATCCGTGGAGGAATTTAAAAAGGCCCTGAAGACCTATTTGTGGTTGAAGATTTATTTTAATTAATATTGTAATTTTAGGAGCCCAGATTATTATGTATTGGTTTTATTTATTATATTGTCAGATATTGGAAGGGGCCTTGAATTTAGAAAGGCGCGATATAAATAAAGCTTTATTATTATTATTATTATTGTTATTATATGGGGAATTTATAAAAGATTGACGACTTTAATGGCTAGTTCAATAGTCTCTTTTTTATAACTGGTTAGATGAAGAAACTTTACTGCTAGTAATGTTATCTCTAGCAGTGGTGTAATTGCATTTTTTTTAGATATATTTACTCTGGGTTTCAAGTTTTTTAAATTTCTTTTTATATTTTATTTGTTTTTTCACACCGATTTGACACCGTTCTGACATTTGGTGCATGTGACATAGCCATTTATAAGTGTGCATGTGTCAGGCTGGTGTTCATATCTGCCTCTGCACCATTGTTGAATAAGGAGGGTGCTTTTATCTGGCATTTTACATGGTTTTGTTTCTGTCCAGTTTTGTTCCAGTTCTGTACTCTTTCAAACAGTGAGGGCAAACTGTGCTTAGTGTTCATCCCATACTCGATACAAAGCTTGAAAATCTGGTAACAGATGGCACAAAACATTTTATGCGCTAGAGTGGTCTGAGACAGACAGGATAGGACAGGATCTGAGATTTGAGATCCTCTGTTCTCCGTGACTGATATTTTTTCTGCAACAGTACAGCCTGGGGATAGTAAGTAATCCTCCAAGTCTCAAAATATAAGTCTATGTTATATATTGTTTTAGAAGTTTTATTTCATTGAGGCACTTTTTTGATCTTTCATTCACTTAAGCACATTCATATTTTAAATAAAATAAAATGTGTTATTTCAAGATGGTTACTGAGATACCGAGGGAGCACTGGATATCTAGTATTCATATTGTTTCTTGTATTTTATGTTTTTAGATTGTACTTGTCAAATGTTTGTTATAAACAACGAGTTTTGATCTAGTTGCGGTCTGAGCACTGACCTTCTGTATTTATTCCTTTTGTTTTTAGTGGGGCTTCAGAAGGCTCAATATTTGCTTGCACATAGTAAGGAGTTTTTATATTTTATCCAACGGATTTATGGTTTTTGTTGGACTTATTGGCACCACTGGTTCCACCAGCTCGTCTGGCTTGTCTGGCTCTCTCGGAGCTTTTTGAAGAAAATGAGATTACCTTATAGTGGAACATTACCTTGAGACTCTGACTAAGATACGCATTTTTATTTTTACAATTGATCCTGTTGGAATTACATTGGACTTATACTTGTATTCTGATTGGGTGGACACTGTGGGCCATTGGTTATTGACTCTTTAAACCTCAAAATACAACCTTATATATCTACATATTCATTGCCATAATTTACCTTTTGGGAACCTGCTTTCAAAGTATTTAACCTTTGGAACCTTTAGAACTATTGTGATCTAAATGCTGTGACCTGAGACCTGAGATCAAGAAAGTGAATATTGGGAAATTATTCTTTCCACCAAATAATTATACCAGTGCTGGAATTTGAGATACATGACCTGAGACCAAGGAATTGAATAGCAAAAAATTGATATCTGTGTTTTGGAAATTTAAATACTAGAATCTAAGAACTGAAAACCAAATTTAAAAGTGGTGTGATCTTGTTTGACTATTCTATGTTTTATTGTCCTTTACTTGTCACCATACTTTATCTGGATATATAAATTTTAGAGGCAAATATGGTTTCTACTAGGCTGCAAAGACTGCAAAAGGAAGATTCTTCACCTATGCATGAATTAATGTTACCATAAAAACCAAAGAAAGTGGTTAATAGACAGTCTAAAATAACAGAGCATCTGGCCATCAGTCTGAGCGCTGTTAAAACCTCAGTGCCTAGAGCTGGAATTATTTCAGCCCTAACAACAGCTTTAACATCAACTGATGCGGGTAATGATAGTAGAAATGATAGAAAAAAGTGTATTATAGTTCAAGACAGTAATTCAGAACTGAAATCTATGTAGGAATCTAATATCACAATTTCGGATGATTATAAACAAGGGGTACAATTAAGGGCAGAACGTGAAGACGTAAGGGGAGAAGTGGAAATAAATGTTTCCAATACTCTGATATTTACCCCTAATTCTCCTAATTTGATGAATTTGACCAATGAAAATCAATCACCAAAAGAGCCTATTAGGGAGGAAACATCCTATGAGAAATCTTCCAAGTGGTCTTTCAATGATCAGGAATCCTATGAAGGAAATGGGGGATTTGGCTCTAAGATAGGGCATGTAATGCAGGAACTCCAACAGACCATTAGTGGTCTAAAACAATTAGATAGGAGTAAAGTATCTCCAGTCCCCATTGACTCTCTAAATAACTGTTCAATCTGTGGTCATGATGTAAGACTAACTTTAGAAATGGAAGTCTTTCAACCCACTTGTTTAAGCAAAGAACTAATGTATCAATTGAAAGATCCTTATAATGCCCATCTGATGATAATGGAACAGATGGTTATTACTAAAGGTATTTCAGAAAAGTTATGAGCAGATATAGCTCTAAATAGAGCAAAAATAAATAAAATATTAGTAAAAGAAGGGGTAGTTGAGGAGACGGTAGACATTTCTAAGATAGAAGAAGGACTAACTCTAATAGAAAATACAGTATTGGACCAAAACAAAATAAGAACAGATTTTAGTGTAAATGAATTCCCAGAGTCCATGAATAATTCCAAAGGAAAAAGAAGGAAAAAAAAGGGCAAACAAATATAAAGGGGGCAATATGAAAACCAAACACAAACCTCTTGTAACAGTCTTACAGGATAGCATAGATAGTAGTACAAATGAAGAAGAAATAGGAAAAAAACATAATTTTACTCAGATAGAGGATAGTCAGACATTGAATGAGAACCAATCTCAACTCAAAGGAAAACGTATTGGCTCGAATTTAATGTCAAAGTTGGAAATATTAGAACAAGAAATTGCAAAGTTAAATCAACAGTGGGGGAATCCAGTCATTGATGGAGGAAATGAGACCACTGTAATTACTTCCCCTTCTGACTCAAGGAGAAGCATCGAACATGAAAATAAGAAAAAAACACAAAATCAGAAGAGTGATTGTAAAATAGATCTCAGTACTCAAGTAAATATAGATTCCAATCAGATAATAGACAAAAGAATAAATAAGCCAACTAATTGGACAGATGACTACCCTTTAATTAGGTTTTATGGCCCATTAAATTGGGGCAACTTTAATTGGACCAAAATTGAGATGGAAGTGATGCAATTTCTAAACACAAAATTGGATATTAAGATAATGGAAGAATATATCTTGGAAATAAAAGATATACCAATACCAGAAGCTACATTGATAGATGTGATATTTATATCTCCAAGGTTAGCTAACTATATATGGCTTAATAGATGGGTGATACAGGAATCTGACCTAATTATCACCTTTCCTAATAGATCATTGTTCAATAAAGGGATAGTAGACAAAGAGACAGAAGCTACTCTTAGCATTTTTGGTATGGCCCATCTGAAAGGAGAAAGTAACATTAAATTAACAAACTCTATAAAGAATCTGTTGACTAACTTTCTAGGAATTTCAGCGGATGAACTTGGACATATTTCAGCAACCCGAGCGGGGGAAAAAAGTCAAATAGATATCAGCGTGTCTAATCTAAAATTAGCTGACCTTATTATGGGGAAAACCAACATTTTGGATAATCTGGGTCTGAATCTTGTGGAGTCATCTGTTTTTAATAATTGAAGGATTGGGATAATAATTTGGGCAATTTTTCCAAAGAGAATGACATCTCCTTAAATAACAGATTTATAAAGCTAGCAGGTTATGAGGATAACTGACTACAATTGAATAATATAGATGCAACAAAAAAGGAGCCCAATGAAACTCACAGGCTAATTTTTTTGACTTGGAATATTGCAGGCTGGCAATCACCAATATCTGATATGGAATGTATGGCTTTCCTGGAAATGCATGATTTTTTCTGCCTCCAGGAAACCTGGCATTCAGGGGATGATGAAATTAAGATGAATGGATATGAAAGCTATACAATACCGGGGAAGAAAGTTTCTAAATATGGCAGAAATTCTGGTGGGTTAATAACTCTTGTGAAAGTGGGCAAATTCAACAAAATAAGATTTACAATATTGTCTAATATACTGACTACACATGTTAATATCGGAAATATAGATTTGTATGTTCTAAACTGTTATGTACCTCTGGAAACTTCAAGTTATTATGTTGATACAGCATGGAATGATTTGACAGATGAAGCCATGCATATCTATCAGGAAAGCTCATCTGCCCAGATTTTGTTATTGGGAGATTTTAATGCCAGCATTGGATCATATGATGGTTTTACAGATAATCTGTTATATATATCACTGCAGCCAGATCTTCAATCTATGAAAAGAAATACAAAGGATATGAAAACTAATAAGACTGGAACAAAATTTATAGATTTCATGATGGAAAATTTATTATACCTACTAAATAGGAGATTGAGAGGGGACACGGATGGTGAATTCACATATGTATCTGAAAGAGGAGCTTCCGTGGTTGATTATGCTATACGGTCAGGACAAATAAATATGTGGAAAGCCATATCAATTCTGGTAAGAGCAGAAAGTGACCATTATCCCATTAGTTTGGAATTTAATAATCCAGAACAAAGTTTATCAGTACCAGAAATTACCCCACTGCTGTTTACAGAGTTAGATTTGCAAAAAGAATTCTATGGCAAAAAAAATTCAGTTGTGGGTATAACAATATTACTGCAGGAATCCTGTCTAATTCATAAGTGTGTACAATTATGGAAAGAAGATGCGCAGACCTTAACTCAGATGTTAAATATTCTTTATTCAGAAATACAAAAAGGTTACAGGCTGTGTATTTGACCCAGACAGTGCCCCTGGGGGTTGAAACTGTTTTTTTTTTGTGTGTTTATCTCTGTGTGCCTTAAAAAGCCAGGCCAGACTGTGTCAGAAAGTGCTTATATCACAGCTACTTATCAGCCAATAGCTTTGGAAGAGTCTTACAGACCTGATAACAACAGTACTAAAAGCAAGTGGTTTATAGCAGACTCATCAGAAAAGCTAATATTCTTCAGGTAAAGCTACCACTGGCTGGAAGCCGCAATACTGGATTTAGGATTTGCAAGAAAGTGAGTTGTGCTCACAACAGAGGGAGGTGAACCTTGCAATTTGCAATTGTTGTTGGTTTGTAGCAGATTCATTAGGAAAGTTAATATTCTTCAGGTGGAAGCTACTTCTAACTGAAAGGTGAAATAAGGAACTTAGAATTATCAGAAAAGGCAGTCTTTCAGTCTACAGAGGGAGGTGGACCTTGCTTTACTTTTGTTACAGTTGTTAAGATTTTCAGTGCAGGAAGAGTTTAAACCCAGAGGGACTGAATACTGTTTACTGTGTCTGTCCTTGTGCACAGCTGACTTGTTTTGGGGCTGACTGCTTTCAGAGCACAAGTCACCAGGCTGTTTTGGGGCTGGGGAGGGTTACTTGTGTCTGACTTGGATGTGTGGATTTTTCTCTGTTTGATTAGCAGGGTATTTTCTCTGTCAAATTGTCATGTAGGGCATCTTGCTGACAGGAAGGCACTCATCGCAGCGGTGGGTCAGAGCTTTTAGCTGATTGTTTCGTGAGGGCACAGTTTAGGTCCAAACCCTTCCCAACCCTCACCCCACCCACCTCTGGAAATAGTTCCTTTATACCTGGGGTTCTGACATCATTTCCTCAAGAGGGCAAGGTACATATCACTGTCATATCCTCTCTAGCACACTGCACTGACAATATAAGCATACACATTGTATAATATATATATATTTCTATATAACAAACCAATCACACACACACACAAAACACAAATAAATAAATAAATAAATAAACAAGAAGGTAGACAGACATGTGGGGAGTAGGCAATGTAATGGCTGTGGGGCAGCAGTCTTCTGGGAGTCTTTCTGGAGGCTGATATGCTGCCCTATTTGCAGAAAACTCTCTGCCCTGAGGGAGGAAGTTGCCTGTCTTCAGGCCACACTGGACAGTAGTAAGGGAACCTTACTGCAGGTCACAATGGACAGTAGTAAGGGAACCTCCCCCATCCAGGGAGCACCAGAGCCACCACCACTACCTCAGAGGTTGTGAAGAAAGCACAGCAGTTGGACCACAGTGGGCTCAGGGAGGGTAAGGGTGGTGGAACAGAGGCACACCCAGTTAGTTATTCTACTCCACAATCCATACACCATTCTGGGGGAGCATAGTTCCCCTGTGGATGCACCCACAGAGGAGACTAAGGAGGTTGCGGACAACTGTCACAAGGGAGGCCCTCAGGAAGGAGGCAGAGGATACCACAGGGAAAGGAAGCAACTCCTGGTGGGGCACTCAATTGTTAGGGGGATAGAACTGGGGGGAGCAGGGAAAACTGAAGTAAGGTGCCTGCCTTGTGCCACGGCTTGGAGGGACAGGAAGCACATCCTTAGGATCATGAGAACAGCTGCACAGGAGTCTGAGCTGGACATCATTGTCCACCTAGGGACAAATGACTTGGCTCATCATGAGATCAGAGCAGTGCAGAAGGATGTTTGTAGAGTTGGGGAGGGGCCTAAGACAAGTAACACACACAGTATCCTTCTCAGAGGTGCTGTCTGTTAATGGCATGGGTGAGGCAAGGGTACTTTGCACCATGCAGTTGAAAAAATGGTGTGGAGCACAGGGGTTTGGCTTCATTGGGGACTGGGGTTCCACCTGGAGGGACGCCAGTCTATACTGGCAGGATGGTCTGCATCTGTCCAGGAAGAGAACAAGTCTTTTGGGCAATCAGTTTAAATGCTTCATTGGCAAGCTTTTAAACTAGTCAAGGGGGGAGGCACTGATAAGCAGCAGGAAAATCCCAGCCTCCGCCTACAAAACAGGGTACTAAATGAGAAAAAGACTAAGGTAGAAAGGTCAGTGGAGGATGCTGCTACAGAAGGAAAAGCCATCAAAAAATGGAGAGCAATGAGTACCAATGCCCACAGTCTGGGTAACAAGCTTCCTGAATTAGTGGCCATGATGGAGGAGGAACATCTGGATATTGTGGCAGTCATAGAAACATGGTACACACAGAACCAGGACTGGGATATAAACATACCAGGATACACTATCTACAGGAGGGACAGGGAGGGTAAAAGAGGAGGAGTAGCTCTCTATATAAGGAAAGGAATCAAAGCAACAGAACAAAAGGGTAAACAGGGAGGAGAAGAAGCACTGTGAGTCAATTTGGAGACAGGCAATGGCACCACAATCTGCACAGGGGTTGTATACAGACCCCCCTCTCAGGGGGATGAAATGGACAAGGAAATGATAGAAAGTATACTTAGAATGGCAGAAAAAGGGGAGATATTGCTGATGGGTGATCTGAATATGCCAGATGTTAACTGGAGTGCAGTTGCAGCAGTCACTTCTAAGAGTGGGGTTCTTCTAGATGCCCTACAGGGGGCATGCCTTAGACAACTAGTATTGGAACCCACTCAAGAGGGAGCAATCTTAGACCTGGTTCTCTCAAATGGAGATGGATAGAGGATCACAGATGTGGAAATGGGTAGCCATCTGAGAACTAGCGACCAACGAACAGTATGGTTCACAATAAACACAGCAATAGAGTCAAGACATACAAAGGCAAAAGTACTGGACTTCAGGAGGGCTGACTTTGCCAAAATGGGTGAGTGCCTAAGGAATGCACTAGCAAATGGGCAGGAAGGAGGGGTGGAAGAACAATGGGGAATAATAAAAACTGCCATCACAGAGGTAACAAGCCTTTGTGTGAAGCAAATAAACAAAACAAAACGATGTAAGAAACCACTATGGTTCTCAAAGGAGGTGGCAGTGAAGGTTCAAGAGAAAAAGAAAGCATTCAGGAAGTACAAGGAATCACAGAAGGAGCAGGACAGAGAATTGCAGCAGTTAAAGCAAAAGGAAGCTGGGAAGGCAGTTAGAACAGCAAAGGCCCAAACCGAGGAAAAGATAGCCAACTTAGTTAAGAAGAGGGATAAAACCTTTTATAGGTATATCAGGGAGCGAAGGAAGACCAAGGGAGGGATATTGAGGCTTAATAAAGGGGAGGGGGGGCAGAGGATGACTGTGAAAAGGCAGAGATACTAAATAAATATTTTTGCTCAGTATTTACAAATGAAGAGGGTGAGGTACATAAAACAAACAATAGAAACACTCTGGATACAGAAGTTGATACCAGCCCATTTACAGAAGAAAGGGTTCTGAAAGAACTCTTAAAACTGAAGGTGGGCAAAGCAATGGGGCCTGAAGGGAATCATCCCAGAATTCAAAAAGAACTAAGGGTAGAACTAGTGACACCAATGACTACCATCTTTAACAAATCATGGGAGGATGGGGTGGTACCTGATGACTGGAGGAGGGCAGATGTGATTCCACTTCACAAACGTGGGAGCAGGGCAGAAGCAGGAAACTACAGACCTGTTAGTTTAACCTCAGTGATAGGGAAAATGATGGAATCACTTCTGAAGGAAAGAACTGTCGAGTACCTAGAGGCCAGAGGGGCACAGGACCCAAGGCAGCATGGATTCACAGCAGGAAGGTCATGCCAGATGAATCTAATAGATTTCTTTGACTGGGTGACCAAAGTAGTAGATCAGGGAGGGGCTGCAGACATGGCCTACCTAGACTTTAGCAAGGCATTTGACACAGTTCCACATAAAAGATTAAAATACAAGTTAGCCAGCCTGGGAGTGGGTCCCAAGATGATAGCCTGGGTAAAGAATTGGCTGGAGAATAGGACACAGAATGTAATAGTAAATGGAGTCTACTGTGAAGAAAGGGGCGTTACTAGTGGGGTACCACGGGGTTCAGTATTAGGACTGGTCCTCTTCAATGCCTTTATAAGCAACATTGCAGAGGGACTGGAAGGAAAAGTATGTCTCTGCAGATGACACAAAGATTTACAACAGAGTTGATGCACAAGGTGGGGTGGAAAGGATGAGAAGGGACTTGGCAAGGTTAGAGGAATGGTCAAATGTATGGCAGCTTAGATTCAATGCTATGAAGTGCAAGGTAATGCACCTGGGAAACAAAAACCCAGGGGAAGAGTACACAATGGGGGTGAGATACTAACAACAACAAAAATGGAAAGGGACCTGGGGGTAGTCAGATTAGATGACCTAAAGGTGGTCCAGCAATGTGAGAGGGCAGTAAAGAGGGCTGGGGGATACTGGGATGCATAGGGAGAGGCATCACCAGTAGAAAACAGGAAGTTGTCATCCCTCTGTACAGACAGCTGGTGAGACCCCATCTGGAGTATTGTATGCCGCTCTGGAGACCCAATTCCACAAGGACATAGACAGGATGGAAGCTGTCCAGAGAAGGGCACTAAAATGGTGCAGGGTCTGCACCAGAAGACATATGAAGAGAAACTAAAGGAGCTTTAATATGTATAGCCTTGAAGAAAGGAGGAGAGGGGGACATGATAGAAAATGTCAAGTACCTCAAGGAATCAAAAAGTCCAAGAGGGTAGCATCTTTCAAAAAGAGATGTGCAAGAACAAAGGGCACAATTTGAAGATGGGGTGCGGCTCAGAGGTAATGTAAGGAAATATTTTTTCACAGTGAGGGTTGTGGATGCATGGAATGGCCTTCCAGAGGAGGTTGTGGAGTCAAAAACAATGGTGGAATTCAAGCATGCATGAGACAGTCATAAGGCAATTCTAGGGGATGGGGTAGAAAGAAGTAGGCTGCTGATTAACTAGGATCTGCAGCTTATCCATTAGGTAGGGAAATGGGCACACTTCGTGGGCCAAGCAGTCCTTATCTGCCATCAAATTCTATGTTTCTATGTTTCTATGTATCCAAAAATTGCTTAGAATTGGTTTGATCCAGATTGCAAAAATAAATAAATGGTTATATGGAAAAAGAAAAAGCTCTTTAGGAAAACAAGGTCCAAACAAGTTTTGACCGAATTAAATTAAGAAAAAAAGAATTTTAAAAATATAATAAAACAAAAAAAGTTGAAAATTCAAGAGGAAATCATGGGAACAAATGCTATCTGCTGTTGAACAAAATAATATTAAGGACTTTTGAAATTTGGTAGCTAGAGGTAATAAAAATTCCAAGACTTAAATTGATACCTTCATATCTGAAGACAAATGGATTGCTCATTTTTCAAAATTTTTTTATGACAACAATGAAGATAACATCTCAAAGGTGCACTTTATGATTCAGGAAGGTTATATATTAATCACTTCTGAAGAAGTTTATATGGCAATTGCCACGTTAAAAAAAAAAAAAAGCAGCGGGTCCCAATGGGATCCTTGCAGAAGTATTTATAAGTTCACCTTCATTATGGGTAAAATTTCTGGTTATTTATTTTAATAAATGTATAGGATCAAACTCCTTCCCAGAAACATGGAAGGGAGCTAATATTATACCAGTACATAAAAAAGGGTGCTTATTAGATCCCACAATGTGTAGGCCTATTAGCCTAATGGATATAGACTAGAAGATACTGATGAAGGTCATATTTGAAAATTTAAAAATAAGGTGCAAAAAACAAGTGGTCTCTCCAGATACCAGGCAGGATTTAAAGCTAATTACTCCATGCTGGATAACATATTTGTTTTAAAACATCTTATAGAAAAATATGTGAAACGTAGACATCGGAAACTCTATGTAGTATTTATAGACTATTCATTAGCATTTGATTATATATCTAGATATTATGGTCTATACCAGAAGACAGAGGGATTGATGGCAACATCATCAGTATAATTGTGCAACTATATAATGACAACTGGGCAAAGATTAGGATGGGAAGACAAGGTAAATTAACAGCACCATTTAAAATCAATAGAGGAGTTAGACAAGGTTGCATTATGGCACTGCTGCTGTTTTCCCTCTATATTGACAAAATGTTAACAGACAGCGAAACCACCAGTATAGATTCACCAAAAATATCATCTATGCCTTGTCCATTATTAGCCTATGCGGATGATGTTGCTATATTTTCCCTCTCAAAATCAGGTCTTCAAAAAATTTAGGTTTTATTTATAATAGATCCAAGGATTTGAAATTGAAAATAAATCGGAATAAAACTAAAGTGCTCATATTTGGAGCAGGAAAAAAGAAAGATTCAACATTCTGGAAAATAGGAAGAGAAAAAACAGAAGAAGTTAATAATTTTGTTTATTTAGGAATTCAATTCCAGGAGAACTGTAATTGGACACAACATATAGAAATGCTAGTACAGAAATTAAGACAGGTGCTGGCAGGTGTGTCACATTTTAATATAAAGTATGGTGACATGACAAAAAAGCCACTAATACAGGTAATTAAGACAAAAGTTAATGCCAAACTTTTATATGGAGCAGACATATGGGAATCTATAAATTTAAATAAACTAATGTCTCCTCTATATAAAGTATTCTGAACAATCCTAAAGTAGGTCACTCTTGCCCTTCAGCATATATACGTTCAGAACTGAGAATTGTGAATATAGAAGCCTTGATAGAAATTAGAAAAGTTAACTATTGGAGTAGAGTATCTAGACAAAAAAATAATACATTTGCAAATATGGCACTTAAGGAAAAACAAACATGGTGCGACTTGGGTTACCAAAAAGGTTACTGGTATACTATAGTTTTAGATATATTGGAAAAAAATGAAATGAGGAATTTAAAACAGGCGACAGAAAAAGGGATTACACTTAGTATAGAATATAAAAAGTATATTACTGAAAAAATAACTACAAAATGGAACTGCCAGGATTTACAGGTGATAAAAAATTCACGTTATTCAAGATGGTTCTCACAGAACAATTATTACTTTGGGTTTAAACCATATCTGGAAATCCTCACATATCCAAAATTAAGATTCTTAATGTCTAATTATAAATTTGAGCAGTGTGAAAGTAATATGTCATCATATTGATATAAAAAGGACGGCCTCCTATCTGGGGAATGTGAATGTAATAAAGGGGGTGAGGAAAATCTAATGCATATACTGTGGGATTGCTCATGCTATATTAATCAAAGGAGATACTGGTTACACTCCTTTATAAATGAATTATATCAAATAGATAAATCAATGTTAACAAACATTTTATTTCACACTAAAGATGCATGGTCAGTGGAAAGACTAGCAAAATATTTAAACTTAGTAAACAAGATAAGAAGCAGGATATGTATAACATAGATCATTATAGGAATTCTAATTCTGTTTTATGATGGTGTTTAGATAGTACTCAAATATTGTCAGTATTCAAACTATTTATGTATAACACAAATGAAATATAGTGGGGGAAATATATTCTTACCTATGGCTGAGTTTAATGTTTACTTATCATGACCAGATTCTAACAATGTATTAGGATTTGAACTATTTATATGTCTTTCATAATGTATTTGTAATGTGAATGTAGTTTGTTGATTGCAGTGCTTATTTTGTAAAGGCTTTTTAGACATATATAATAACATTGAAATTGATTGATTGATCATCAGATATGATCACCCCAATGTCTGCCTCTTCCTTGGTAACTGCAAGTACCTCCTCCTCCATCTTCTAGTCAGCCCCCCAGGTTTTCTCTCCCTAGGTGCATGACTTTGTACTTTTTGGCAGTGAAACTCAGTTACCACTCCCTAGACCATCTCTCTAGTTTCCCCAGATCCATTTGCATTCTCTCCTACCCTTTCTGGGTATCCACCTTGTTGCAGATTTTTGTGTCATCTGCAGAAAGACACATCATCTCCTCCAGTTCCTTAGCAATCTCACTTATGAAGACATTTAAGAGGACAGGACCCGGTATCAATTGCTGTGGTACTCCACTGTTCACTCTCCTGTCCTCTGAGTGACTACTGTTTATGATCACCCTCTGCCTCCTATCTTTCAACCAGCTGGCTACCCAGCTCACCATGTTCTCTCCCACCTCCAGGCTGCTAAGTTTCTTTATCAGTCTCCTGTGTGGTATGCTGTCAAAGGCCTTACTGAAGTCCAGATAGGCCACATCCACTGGCCTCCCTGATCCACCTCCCTAGTTACACAGTAAAAGCAATTTATGAGATGTGTTTGACATGACCTCCCACTTGAGAAGCTGTGCTGCTCATGGTTCTGCAGCCCATATATCTCCAGGTACTCAATCAGTCTCTCCTTCAGCAGGGACTCCGGTAACTTCCCCACCACTGATGTGAGACTGCCTGGTCTGTAATTCCTGGCCTCCTTTCTGATACGGCTGTTGTGTAGAGGGACAACATTGGCTCTCCTCCAAATCTTTGGAACCATCACTGTCACCAGTAAGGTGCTGAATAGTTTGCCTTAGGAGTGGCTAGCATCATGTTCAGATTCCCCGAGTACCCTTGGGTGGATCCCGTCTGGTGCCATCATTTTGTTTTCCTTTAGAGTTTCTAATCCTGGTGCACTCTGTCTTCCATAAATGGATTTGTGTCCACTCCCCGATTCCTGTTTATGCATGTCAGCCCATCCTCTCTTCCACTGTGAAGATCAAGCAGAAGCAGTGATTTAAAATTCTAGCTTTTCTTCTGTCCTCCTCTGTACAGTCCCCCCTCCTGATCTCCTGATCTTCTCTATACCCGAAAAAGTTGTATCCCATTTTTTTGACCTCTTGCATGATACTTTCCTCTGTTTGGGCATTCGCTGTCCTTTCCCTGCTTCCTACCTACTATTATTTCTCTAGATATACTTCTCTGTCCACCTCCATTTTGATCTCCTTATACATCCTGAAAGACATTTTGTTCTCCTTAATGCCTTAGCTACCTCCTTTGAGAACCACAGTGGCCTTTTTCTCTTCTTTCCCCTGCTTATTAAATTCAAACAGCTAACCTTAGTTATTTCTTCCTTTATTCTAGTCTATTGTGGCTCTACCCCCCACAGCTATCCTTCCACCACCAAGGTATCTCTGGAGGCAGTCTCCTATTTCTTTAAAATTTCCTATCTTGAAGTCCAGGACCCTCGTCCTAGTGTGTTTTTTTCCCCTGGCTCAATCCGTATGCCAAACCACGCTGTACGATAATCATTAAAACCCAGGCGGTTACCCACTGTGATGTTTGCAATGCTGTCCATGTTTGTGAGTACCAGACACAGCAGTGCTCCCTCCCTAGTGGGATCTGTAACCAGCTGCCTTAGAAATGCCCATTGCAGGGAGTCTATGATAATCCTGCTCCTAGTTGTTGCTGCAATCAGGATCTTCCACTCCACATCCAGCATTTAAAGTGATCCATGTTAAGCATTTCCCCTGTTCTTGCCATTTTACCTATGGCCTCCCACAAAACCCTGTCCAATTCCTCACTCTGTGCTGGTGGCCTCTACACCACCCTCCTATAAAGGCCTGGACCCCATCTCTGTTACAACCCAAAGAACTTTCAGCCCCTCCATTCCCCCATTGTGGATTTGTATTTCCATGGTCTTTATACCTTCCCTTACATATAAAACAACCCCCCTTCCTTCCTGTACTATCTTTCCAAAACATGTTCTTATAACGCAGTATTGTCACCTCCCAGCTGTGGTTATCTGTGCACCATGATTGTGTTATGGCCTCCAGATCCAGGTCCATCTCCACAATGGTAGCCTCAAGTTCAGGAATTTTGTTCCCTAGGCTCACTGCGGAAGTCACATGGCTCTCCACACCTTTTGTCCATCATTGCCCCTATTCTACCCTCCTTTCCCAAGTCCATCCTTCACCCTTCTGTTTTCAAGGGTACTATCCTTCCCTTTTTGAACCTCTCTCTGCCCACCCTCCCTAGTATTTGTCTCAGCCTTTGTTCTACCTCTTGACCCCCATCCCTTTCCCCCTCTTGTCCCTATTCCCCAAAACTCTAGGGGAACTTTACTTCCCCTGGGCTTTTCTTGACTGCTCTCCATTACATGGGTGGGGGCATTCACTGACTCCCTCATTTCTTCTGCCTCCCCCTCATGGCTAGTTTAGCTACCCATTGAAGTAGCATTTAAACCTTCTAACCAGCACTACCATTCCCCTCCTGGATGGATGGAGGCCATCTCATTTCTACAGGCCTTTATTCCTTCAGGTAAGACCCCAGTCCCTGAAGTAGCCAACCCCCTCCTCCCTGTACCACACCTTTAACCAGTTGTTGAAGACCACAGTGTAGTGCTTCCTCTCTTCCTCCTCCCCAGCCATGCATAGGTAGCACTTCAGTGAAGGCCACCATGTGTGCTGCTTGTTTCAGGTCCCTCCCCATCTTCCTAAACCTATCCTGCACTGCTATGGCTGCATCTTCAGCCAAGTCATTTGTCACCAGATGGACAGTAACATCCAGCTCCACCTCCTGCCACCTCCCTAGCGATGCTAAGGATCTGCTTCCCATCCCTCCATGCCAATGCACTGGGTAGGCACCTGACCTATCTGACCTACCTACCTCCCTCCCTCCCTCCCATGGTGTTTACAGAACTACCCCCAATGACAGTTCCCCCAAATAAGTTATTTCCTCTTCTGTTGGATTTCTGTTCCTCCCACCTTGGGACCTCCACTCTGAAGGCCCCCCACATGCTCCCTTGCCACTATGATGGGTGCCTTATCTTGGCAGTCCCACACTGCCAGGGTGGCAAAAGAGCTTTGTAGTGGCACTGACTGAGGAATGTGTTCCCTTACCCCTACCCCCATCCTCCCAGAGCCCACCACTGTCAAGCCAGCCTTCCTTCCAGGCATCTTCTGAGGCACCAACATGACATTCTTGTTTTGAGTTCTGGCTCTTGGCCAAGATCAGTGATCTAAATGTCTCAGTTGCTGGGTATAATATTAGCAGCAGGACTGTGGTAAGTGTGGGGCAGCATGGCAATGTATGTGCACCTCATCCTCAGTTCTTTTTTTTTTAAAACACTTTATTAAAGTTTATAATAAAATATCAACAAACAGTCATTATAACACATGCAGAATAAAACATCACAAACAAACAAGTATACAATCAACTACTGAAATAAACCCCCTCTCCACTACCCATAACCCCCTCTCCCCCACGGAGAACCTCGGAAGTCAGGAGTAGATGCTTAACCAGAAGAACTAAAACACTGCATAGATCTAAGGAGGATATACATTATTCAGTCCATTAGAGACCACAAAAAAAGTACATTATGTAATATTCTCAGTTGTCCATGACAATAAAGAAACAAGCATTTTTCACTGCTGATTGTTGTCTTGCTGGCATTGGCATTGGTAGTGCAGGAATTAAAGAGATGCATAATAGGAATGGCAGTGAAGTATTGAACTGACGCCAACCCCACACCTACTCTGCAGAGACTAGCAGGCATTGGGGTGTGCCTTTGGGTCGTTGGCCATAACACTCAAGCCATTTCACCTCCCCCTACCCTGCAGACACTGACAAGTGTTGCGGTGTGTCTTGGGGTCTTCAGGCTTTATGCTCACCCCATTCCATAAGGAAATATGCTGAGATGGGTGCAATATAGGAGAATGGGGTGAACTTTGGGGCTGAAGACTCCAAGGCACACCTTGATGCCTGTCACTGGCTGCAAGGTGGGGGTGGGAGTGGAATGGTGTGTGAGTATTACAACCAATGACCCCAAGTCACACACCTGTGACACCTGTCAGTCTCTACAGGGTGGGGCATTACAGTTGGAAATCCTAACGCCCCAGGCATTTGCTAGTATTTTCACTCCAAATTTTCAACATGGGCTTTTTGTGACCCCATCTCATGAACAGTGGTGCTATCAGTTCGTTAGCTGAAAGGTGATTTTGCACAACAACTGCACCATTTGGCATCACAAGTGTGAAAACACATTTCAGGCAGGATGTGAAAAATGACAGCTGTGCCATTCATAAGGAGGTGTAAAAAATGGCAATGTTGAAAATCTGAAGGGAAAATCTGAAAAACTGGTGAAGTCACAAGCGTGCATAGAAACAGCGCAATGCACACCCATAACACAATTATTTTTGACATTTTTTTAACCACATTTTCAACACAGGCATTTTGGGACATCCCCTCATGAACAGTGGCACTGTGATTTTGTTAATCTGCCACGAAAGTTGATTTCCCAAGCGACCACGCCATTGTGCACCACAGGTGTGAAAACACATTTCAGGCAGGATGTAAAAAATGACAGCTGTACTGTTCATAAGGAGGTGTGAAAAAATGGTAATGCTGAAAATCTGGAGTAAAATATAAAAAATTGTCGAAGTTACGAACATGCGTGGAAACTGCACAATGCACGCTTGTAACGCAGTCATTTTTTGGATTTTTTCACCAAATTTGTAACATGGAATTTTTGGGACCCCACCTCATGAACAGCAGCACTGTTGTTTTGTTAATTGGTCCCGAAAGGTGATTCCATGCAGTGACTGCGAAATCACCTTTCGTGACTAATGAGATGACAGTGCATGTGTTCATGAGGTGGGGGTCCCAAGAACCTCATGCTGAAAATCTGGTACCAACATTCCAAAAAATGGCTGAGATATCCACCTAAGTTGAAACCCAACATTGCCTGCCATTATAAAGGTTATCGCATTTTGTTCAGTTCCCGGTCGGCTTTGAGACGTAGTCCCGCTCCACAGAAGATTGCAGCGCTGGCTCTCTGGAGGTAAGTATGGGGTAAGGGGGTGTGGGGAGGTGGGGTGTGCAGAGGGTGGGTGCTGGTTGGGTGAGGGGGTGTGCAGCGAGACGATGAGGGAATCCTTTTTTTTACAGGTAAAAAAAAGAAACTGGACTTCAGGGGAACAGTTTTCTTTATTTATAGGTAAAATAAATGATTTTGGGCACAATGGGGTGGGCTTCCAGTGTGTCACAAGTTTGGGAGGACATGATGTCAATGTGGATTGGGCACCCCCATTGGCAAACAAATTGAACTGGGGGGACATGCCTACACAGGGATTGGGCATCCCCGATGTTGACTTTGCGAGGATTGTGTGGTGGGTGGCAGGAGCCACAATATTTATTGGAATGTTTCACCAGGAAAAGCATGTAACAGAGCCTTGTCATCTGATGCTTCAGTGAGGAAACTGCACCTCATTGGAGTGGAGTGGCAGATTTCTTTCAAAGTTTTGGCTCTCTTTGAAGTTTTGCGTCATCGTGAGCATGCTCGCTAATTGGTGGCTGAGGGATGCAACCACTAAAGCGTTCCCTGCATTCACCAACACTGACACACCTCTGAATGTGCTACTACCACAAGACAACATAAAAATAGAGGTAGGTTTAGGCTGTGCTCCATCACTCCGCTCAAGGGCCAGAGGTAAGCTAAAATAAAGTATGTAATTTACTCCACTTCTTGGTATAAGTGGTTAACTGATTACAGAGGCTGGCTATCATCTTCTCAAGATAAAGGTTGGCCAGAAATTTGTTAAGCCCCGCAGGATAAGAGATATCCTCTTGATCCTTCCAGTGGTGAAGTATCATATGCTTAAATGAGAATGAGATCATGGACACATAGTATCTCTGCACTTTAACCCCAATCTGTGAATAATCACTTATGATACAAATTTCAGGAGTGAAATAATTCTCTAGACCCAAAAGTGGATCCACTTTCCGTCTGAATTTTTTCCCAGAGAGGGAAAATTTTGGGACAGTCCCACAAAATATGAAAAAAGATCCAGTATCTTATCCATACCTGGTACACAGTGAAGAGGGTAGCTTACCTAGCACAGCTAATTTGGAAGGAGTAAAATAAATATTATATAAGATATAAAACTGGGTAATTCGTAGTTTATCATTAGTGGTATATAAATAAAGATCAGTCCAAATGTGGTCCCAATTAAAGATATTCATGGGGAAAGAAGACGACCAGCAATACAAATGCCCTTTAACAACTGGGAAGAGTCTAGGAAATAGGGCAAGGACAATTTGGGATACTGAATGAGTTTTCCAGGCCAAGAGTGGAGCATGTGATATAAATCTTCCTAGTTATTAGACCAAGGGGTCATACCAAACCAGCTAATCAGCAAATGCCAGAGCTGGTAAATCATAACGATGGATTTAGGTGGCAAGCTGAGTTTTACCAATAAGTCGTGGCTGGTACCAATCTGATCATCGGACCTAAAATCACTTACTCTCTTTCCTTCCAACTAAGAGATTCCTTCAGGAGTCACCATCCATCCACACAACTTGAAGTTAGGATTGTTGCATAGCAGCTGAGAGATATCTGTTAGACTGTCTTAGTGTAAGGGCCCCTACATAGCTGGTCATGCACCTTCAGTGAAGTAAATATAACTGAATTATGAAGTTACTGCAGCAATAATTTAGGGGAAAGAAAGAAGGCTATCAGGGGGAGAGATGAATCTTTAATAAGGGTTTTTTCAATCTGTAGCCACATTGGGATATAACTGGGTTGCCCCTGTGATAGGGGGACACAGACCGTGAAGCCTATTTAGCTATGTGGCTAGCCAAATAATATAGAAAAAGTTAGGTAGTTTAAGGCCACTTTGCTGCTTCTGTGCCCCTAGATGAATATATGACCGCCTTGAGGGCTTCCCTTACCAAATAAAGGTAGAAATAATGCTATGCACCTTTTTAAACCCGCTAAGGGGGAGCAGAAGATTTAACATGCGTAGAGGATAAAACAACCTGGGAAGGATGTTCATCTTGATAGCACTAATTCTCCCTTGAAGGGATAAATAAAGGAGGGAACCACCTTTCAAGGTCCTGTTGAATCGTACCCAAATATTGTCAAAATTCAGCTTTTTCATTAAGGTAGAATTTTGGGTAAGGATTATCCCTAAATATTTGAACCGGATGACCCAGGTGAGGTGCAAATCTACAATATCTGATTTAAATACTCCTGAATTTAGAGGTATGGCTACCATCTTGTCCAGGCAAGTTTATGACTGGAGAATTTTATGAAGTCTTGGATAAGGGTTAACACCGCTGGGATGGAGGTAGTGGGTTCAGAAAGATGGAGAAGGCTGTCATCTGAATATGCGGAGAGCCTGAAGTTAAAGGAGCCAACTGGAATGCCTTTAATAAAAGGTGAAGTGTTTAGGTGGAACCACAGGGGCTCTAAATATAAATTAAAAAGTAACAGAGAGAGCAAGCACCCTTGCTGGGTACCACGCTGTAGTGTAAATGTTGAAGATAGTACCCCATTGCAATATATTTTCGAAGTAGGTTTCGAATATAGAACCTGGATCCATCTGATAAAATTGGGGGGAAGGGGACCGAATTTATTGAGAACCACAAACATAAAAGTCCAGGTCACCCTGTCAAAGGCTTTCTCCGCATCCAGAGAGACCAGAGACATGGGCTGGGAGGCCTCCCTGGATGCAAAGAAGATTATGAGATAATTTATGGAGGTGGTCCATCGAGGAACGACCTTTCACAAAGCCAACTTGTTCCTGACTAACCAGTCCCTCGTAGGCTTGCGTAATTCTATTAGCCAAAATTTTGGCAATGATTTTAATATCTTGATTCATGAGAGAGATAGGGTAATAGTTAGTCATGCTGTCACAAGATTTATCTGGCTTTGGCAGAACCACTATTGTGGCCTCTAGAAATGTAGGATCTGATATCCTAGATTCACAATAATATGAAAAGAGTTGCTGGAGCAGGGGTGCTATTCCATCAATAAAAGTTTTATAAAAGTTTGACAGTAATCCATCAAGTCCAGGGGCTTTATCTAAAGGAAGGGAACTAATTGCCTCTGATATTTCTTGCAACGTGATAGGCCTGAGAAAAGTGTGCTGGGCCAAGGTCAACTGAGGCAGTGGAATATCGGCCAGGTAAGCTCGAGTCTTCTCAATGGAGGGTGCATTGGTAGGAAGATTGTACAACTGATGGTAATAATACTCGAATTCCTGAATGATATCTCTAGCGGAAATTTTTAAGGAGTTATCTGTTAAGGAAGAAAGGGCCAGAACTAAAAATGATTCTTCTTGCTTCCACAATCGTAAAGCCAGATGATGACTTGCTTTATCGCCCTGATCAACATAGCAGGCTTGGGTTTTGAGAAGTGCATATTCAGCTCTCTCCCTCAGGTTCTCCACATATTGATCCCTGAGTACTGCTAGGGTTGCTCGTTCCTCCTCAGGAGTGACAGGAGAGAGGTTTTGCTCCATTTCTTTAATATGGTTTAAAAGAAGAAGCAAAGAAGCTTCCTGCTTACGCTTCCTCATGGTGGCCAGTCATATAAATTCCACTCTCAACACACTTTTCTAAGTGTACCAGATCTTGTATACCTCAGAGATGGAACCAATGTTATGAGCCACAAACTGGGCCATGATATCTTTGATCCGAGCCAGTATCTTATCATCTTTAAGTATCTGTGTGTTCGGCTTCCAGGTCTTATCCCTGTGAATAGTAGGTAGACAATTACATCCTAGCCATGTTGGGGAATGATCAGAAAGGACATGCAGTGCTATTCCACTACTCAGGATACCAGGCAGGACAGTCTTGGTGACCAAAAAGTAGTCAGTCCAGGAGTAGGACTCATGGAGTGGCGAATAAAAAGTATACTTCCTAGCAGAGGGATTCAAGAGTCACCATGGGTCACAAAGGCACACCGTGTCTGTTGTTTCATGGAGGGACCACTGAGCAGGAGAAAGTCCAGAGCACCTATGACTGGACCTATCCAAATCAAGGGTGAACACCAGGTTCCAGTCCCCCACCAGTATGACAGGAAGGTGGAGATAGGGAGCCAATAAAATGGATGAACTGGAGTATAAGTTGGGGTATCTCTATTGGATCCATAGATACAGCCCAATAGGACCTCAGAATAATCCAGTACCCCTTCTAGCAGGAGATAACGCCTTTGCGGGTCCTCCAAAGATTGCAGCAACTGAAATTGTACCCCTTTAACAAGTAAAATAGCCACACCCCTTTGAGAAGTGGAGTTATCAGCTGCATAAGCCTGCTCAATAGCCTGCTGTTGGAAGAGAAGGCCTTCTGAGGCATGCAGATAGGTTTCCTGAAGGAAGGCTATGTGACAGTGCAGCAGATTTAGGCCCTGTCCACACTCACAATCGCATGGAGCATAATGGTTTGGTACTGGTTTAGCGCTTCCCGTTACAGCCGGTCCACGCTATCCAGAACCTGTGACTTGACTTAGTGTACTCTCGCTCATCTTTCATCCACATTCCACCGCTCCAGCATGTTTCGTGAAGGCAGCCATGATCCAAATTCAGCAAAGTGATGCACACAATCCTAGAATGCTGTACGTCACTTGTTTCCATGGGTGCAGTAAACGGTAATGAGCATGGGGCTCCAGTGTAAGCAAGGGGCTCCAGTGGCAGCACCAGAGTACCTAAAGCCTAAATTGTCCCAAAATTGTAACTGCCTGGCTAGTTGGCCACCAGGCTGGCTAGCTAGCATGAGTACACACACACAGGTCTGGATGACACCCTGTGTAATGTTGAATCATGCTGTTACTACAGGGCATTTAAATAGCCCACTTCACAGCACTTCTGGGTTCATGATGCCTTAACATGCATGTTCATTTGCCATGCTCCTACATGGGATGCCTGGTGGGGCCATGGAGGACCAGCAGTTCCTGTAGGTGCAGTCTCCCATCTACACTGGTGAGTTTAAAGTTTTGGGCACTGGTTTGCCAGCTAACCATTTCTGCTACCGATCTCCAGACTACCTTCCAACAGGTCTCGAGAACTGTAGCAAAAACACATCAAGTACCCGTTACCAGTGCGGACGCGAACCATTTTTAGCATGTTCTATAACGGTTGCGACCCGTGGTTACAGTACTCGCAGGTGAGTGTGGACAGAGCCTAAGATGCTTAAGAATCTGGTACTGTTTCACCCTTGAGCGGGCCCCTTTAACATTCCAAGTAACATATCTCATACTATAATGATGGATCATACCTAATGTACCTTAAAAAGGACCCCCCTGTGGATAATAAACCAATGGAAACAGCCAATAAAGTTCTTCATTGAAATAACCCCACAACAAAGCCCCAGTGCAGTGACTGAAACTCCCAAGGAATGCAGGCTAAGTATAAACAATCAAGATACCAGAACACAACATATAGGCTGTAACGCAGGGTGAACACAGTTGTAATACGTATTTAACTGCAGTGTGGGGAAAAATCCCTTCCCCCATTGCCAAAATAAAAAAAAAATTAACACCATTAATTATAGCCACATTTAGAAAAACATCATTAAACACTGAGCACAGTGTAGTGCAAAAACACACCCCAGTAAATAACAATTGACCCAATACAAATTCCAGGGCATGCATCATTAGAGAAATAACCAGTATCCAAATTATAAAGAAAAGGCATGATCTTCAATAGTCCAGTAAAAGTGCTTAATAGAAATAAGCCCCCAAAAAATAGAGAAGGAGTGCATATTCCCAAAAGAGGGCAGAAGATGAATATGTAGTCTCAGATTCGGTATCATCAGCCAGACCATGCTTCGGGGGGGAGGAGCTACTTATCAACCAGTCCAGTACTGATGCAAGGGGAATAACATGGAACATGCAGCACAAAGTCACTTCAGAGAACTGGGTGTTCAGAAGCAGATGTGGACAGGCGAGAGCCACTAACAGAAGCAGCATTTTCCACATAGTCCAGGAAAGAAAACAGGGAGAAGTTATTAAGTAGGGGCAAAATATTCAGGCCAGTTTCACCAGTGTACCAGGCAAGGGTACAGATAAAATATGCACCACAGTGAGGCTTTGGAAGTGATGCTGCCACCCAAATGCTGGAAGGAGGGCTGAGCATGGGATAGAGAGTCATTTCACTACCAGAATGGAAATAAACTGCCACAGAGCCCCTAAATAAGGTAGCAGATGGCAAGTAACGGGGCAGTCTTCATGCTAGTAATGAGCAAAATCGAGCGGCCAGGCAAGAAACAATGGAGCCCATCTCAAATATTAAGTCTGTCATTAGGGGGCTGCAGTGCACAATAAGCAATAGCATTCACTTACAGAGCAAAGTACTGAGAGGAAAAAAGATGATAAAGTCCACAAAATATAGCTGAAACTGACTGTGTGCTTCCCTAAATGTCCATTCCAGTTAGATCACTTAAACAGGTCCAGGAAAAGTTATTTCAATTCAGTGCTGACTTTCTCTGGGGAATCAAAACTTTGCCACTGACCTCTCTTTTAAACTTGGAGGACAGAGAGGTAGCACACCCGATATTTTTTCCTGGCTGCAATTAGTTTAGAAACCATAGCGTGCAGAGCCATTCTTCTTTGCCGAACAGTATAAGGGAGGTCATGGATGATATGGAGCCTCTTTCCTTCACACTGCAGCTCCTTGAGGCCATGAATTTTATTCAAGATGAACTGCTTGTCCAGAAAGTCCAATGACCAAAAAATCAGGGGCCTTGGAGGTGAACCTAGAGGGGGTGCGAGCCGAAGAGATCTGTGCGCCTGTTCGATTATATAGCTTGGCCCATTTGACGAAAGGTCAGCCACTCGCTCAAATAGCTTCTGTGCAAAAGGGATGACTGAGGAGCCCTCCTCACCCTCCAGAAGACCCAGCACCACAAGATTATTTCCTTGGGATCAGCCCTCCTGGTCCTCCAGCTGATCCTCCATCTTTTTAAGCCTCTGACAGAGAGTAACCACTTCTGGGTCCACTTTAGCCCTCCAGTCATCTATTGAGGATATACGGGCTTCATTGTCTCCAGTTCAATGAGTTAGGGCTTCCATGGACATGTACATATTTTGGATGTCAGCTACCAAAATCTGCAATGTGTCCTTGATGGGAGTAAGTTACTCCAGGAATTTGGACTCTGTAAGAGTGGTCTGGGGAGTAGCATTATCAGTACTCCTGCTCTGACATGCTTTGGCTCGCCTGAAATTTTTATCTCGGTCTGGGGTTGACGGCGGGGTGTGCTTTGGGAGCAGGTTCTTCATTTCAGTGTCCATTAATGCAGGAGAAGTTGTCCAACCACAGCAGAAGCAAAGACTACAGAGGAGTCACAAAAGCAATTTTGGTACGTAAAGTGACTATATAACATGAAAATTTGGCAAAAGTTTGAGAGCTCAGAGAGGCACGTCTGCTCAGGCAGCCATCACGTGACCTTCCCCTGTCACCTCAGCCTCAGTTCTGATGTCATACATTATTCCATCATTCCTTCCTCACACAAACTCATCCTGTGGATTCTCTTCTCCTCTCTCCTAGCATTTTTAGGTGGTGTCTATGGCTGACCAGTTACAAGCCCGAACTCCTTAATTTGACCTCTTATCTTCCCTCTCCACCCTCTCCTCCTCTGGTGACCTCCTTGTTCTCAGAGACCTCCTTACCAACTAGCACTCCCCATTCACAAAAAAAGTATGCAAAATATTCAAGCTGCAAACCTCACCTAAGGTATCTCCAAGTCTACTAGACTCAGCATCAGCTCCTCTAAACACTCCCTTATAGGCTGGGTATTCTCAACTCATCCTCACTACACTGTTGAATCTGGCAACCTTCTTGATACTATCAGAGATCATTTGATGTTCTGTTGTGTCTAGAAATGTCAAAGCACACAAACCCCCATTCCTCCCAGTACAGCTACTTCAGGTTGCTTAACCTGGCTTCCCTGTTAGATGACCTTCAGACTGCTGACTCATCTTCCATCTTTGCATCTACTGACATATGGCAGATGTAGCCCCCTCTTATTTTCACACTTAATGCGCATCTGTTTGAAAGAAACATGCCACATGGCCGGCCCGCCAGCACAGTGGTAGAGCTCCTGCTCGCAATATCGGCGATCTGGGTTCTGGAATGATCCAGGGTAGTCAGATGGATCGCTGACGGAAGGAGGATGGAGTGCGCTTGGGCTGATCTCCTCCTCTGGAGTGGGAGGGCTGTCATTCCCACTGCAATACTGCCACCTGGGTAACTGTGGATGGCAGTGCAGCCAATAACTCCAAGAGAGAAGGGAGGTCGTCGGCTTGGGTCTGGAGTGGCAGCACGTCTCTGCATGTGCAAGTCTTCTTGGACCTCCCAGTATGCCACCTTCCTCAGGGTTAGGGAGAAAAACAGAAAATGGAGCCCCGCGTCCATCTCTGGCAATGAGCACCTGTGCCTAGCAACTGGACAAACAAGAGGAGCACAGACAGGACCTCCTGATGCGATTTGTGTAGGCAGAAAGAGGCTGCACTCTCTCCTTCCATGCCAGGGGGGGTAAACCACACCTGGATGGGGATGATCCACTGGGCATACCCAGTAGTTCGGCAAAGCCACAGGGAACCTTGGGAGTCCATGAGAACAATGGACAATTGCAGCATTGGAAGGGGGCATAAACAGAAAACAAAAAAAAAGAAACATGACCCTCTCTGGAGGTCATGTGTTTGGGGCTCCCATTTCCCCCTCATGTGCCACAGACCAAATTATTTGCTTAAAAGTCTATGACTCTGTGTGGTACCAGCATAAAGCCTCTTGCTCCCCAGAGGACTCTCTGTGATATAAACAGCTCTGTGATGCCTGTACCAAGACAATCAGGAAAGTCATACCCAATTATTTTGCCACCAGCCTCCTCAATAACCTTAAGTCACGATCTAAATTCAGGAAGATCATATCCGTTTTTGATCTCCCTTCTCTCCCAGATCTACCACTCCTACCTTTGAACCAAAGGACTCTCCCATTTCTGAGGATTCTGAGGTCACCTCAACCTTCAGTCATTGCTTTAGCTTCTGTGACCTCTCTGCTTCATTCCCCTTATCCCTGGTTCTCCTCCTACCCTGTTCACCTCCCTCCTGCAGTCCTCCATCCCCTCCCCCCTCCTCTCCACTCACCCTCCTCCACTTTCTCTTCTCACATTTCCTGGCTGATAAATTATTAGCTTTACTATCCCAAAACACATCAAAAGGCAGCAGCCCTGTTGGTCTCAATCCTAAACTCCTTCACCTCTCCACTCCCACTTTTGCTTGCCCTATCTCTTCTCCTCTAAATCTCTCCATCCAAGCTGGCAATGTTCCTATAGCATGAATCTGCTGTCTAGGAGAGCTGTTGACCAGACAGAAATCTGCTGAGGTCCTTTACTCTACCAAATACCACTGGTTGCATAGGTGAGATCTAAAACATTTAGATAAGTTGGACAATCTTTTACTCAGTGGACCTAACATCCATCCCAGTTACTGTGGTTACTGACATCAGCAATTATAAAGCATGCTAATATACCAGCAAGACATAAGGACATCTCTTCTCTTTTCTCCTCTTTTTATGTATCTCATACTGGTGAGTTGAACACAATTTGAAGATTATCTTACTGTATAACCCATTGGATCACCATACCATATAGAAATTGAAGCTCAATGGAACAGTCCTGAGGCCCCTAGAAACTAATTGACCTCCTAAAATGAGCAACAGTGGGATTCCTTGGGTAACCTTAAATGGGATAGACTAACCTGCAATGACCCCAGTTGGGTGGAAAGACATCCATAAAGAATTAAAGGACTGAAAGCTCAGCAGGCTAAGGACTGCAGAAAGTAGCCTACAATCACCTAGTAAATCCCACTTCTGAAGATATTCACACAAAAGATCTGAGCGACAACAGACTCATGGATTCCCCAAGGACTAGGACTCTGTATAAGCACTCTATCCATAATAGTCTGGTTTAATAAAGATAAATATATATTTCCAGCTGATAACAGTAACAATTGATTGGCAAGCTTTTTTCAATTGTTTTATTGCTGTTAACTCTGTTATGGCATTAACCGAGTTGGGACTATAGCTAGTCACAGGTTCTTTCTACAACTATTAAAAACATTTAGAACTAACCAGACTGACTGTACAGTCAGTATGGTAGCAATAAGCAGTGGTAAAATAATTCAAAGTGAGGTGTGTATGAATCTAAAATAAATAGGGTTGTATTCTTATTAACATAAGGAAAAACAATAAGTCAGCACTAATTCCTAATCAATCAATCCTTTATTTATAAAAGTGCTTTTCCAGAGCCAACACGCCTGTACATCAAAAACACATAATATAACACTTAAAAACATTCAATATTCATAAAATAAAATAAAATATCCATTTTTAGTAAGTAAAAATCATATACCAAGCATGGAATCATGCACTAGAGTCTGGGAATGTCTGACTAAATAAATATGTTTTTAAAGCTATTTTAAAGCTGTGGACAGTAAGTACTCTTGAATCCGATGAGGTAGAGAATTCCACAGGGTGGGAGCTACAAAAGCAAAAGACCGAGCCCCATATGTCTTTAAACACACCCTGGGAATCTCTAGCAATCCCTCATTGGCGAAGTGGAGTGGGAGAAGGGGGCAGTAGGGTCAGAGGAGATCTTGCAGATAATGAGTTCCCTGTTTGTGTAGGGCTTTGTAGGTCAGTAACCCGACCTTGAAGGTGATCCGCCACTGTACTGGCCGCCAGAGCAGTCTGCACAGCACAGGCATAATATGACTTGTCCTAGAGGTACCAGTCAAAAGTCTGGCCAGTGCATTCTGCACCAGCTTAAGTGGTGGATATCAACCTCTGGTAGCCCTAGGTATAGAGCATTGCAGTAGTCAAGGTGGGAGGTCATGAAGACATGGACCAATGTTGGAAGATCATCAGGAGGAACCAGATGCTTCACCCAGGTGATATTCCTCAGATGAAAAAATAAGGTCTTGACAACGGTCGATATCTGAGATCTAAAGGTCAGGCCACTGTCAAAAATAATGTCCAGGTTCCACACTCAGTCTGAGGTAGTCAGCTGAACATCCCCAAGCCAAAGCCCAGAGGGCTGTCCTGACAACAAACCCACCTCCTGATGACCTGGGTCCACAACCAACACTTCAGTCTTATTCGGGTTCAACCGCAGTCAGCTGGCACTCATCCAGTCCTGGATTTTGGAAATACAGTTATTAAAGACTGAGAGAAGGCTATCTTGCCTGGGCACAAAGGACATGTACAGCTGAGTACCATCTGCATAGCAGTGAAAACTCAGCCCGTACCACCTAATGATATCTCCCAATGGCAGCATGTACACTGCAAACAGCATGGGTGACAAAATGGAGCCCTGTGGTACCCCACAGGGTAGGGGGAGGGGGATGAGGAATAAATCCCAGACACCACTCTCTGAGTCCTACCCTTGAGGAAAGATCAAACCATACCAGACAGTCCAAAGATGAACCACAGGCACTCCAGTAACACCCCATGGTCCACAGTGTCAAATGCTGCAGAGAGCTCAAGAAGAACCAAGATGGAATGGGTCCTCTGATCTCTCACTATCAGGAGATCATTTAACACCCGGACAAGAGCTGTCTCAGTACTATGTCTCTTCCTGAAACCTGACTAGAGAGAATCCTAGACATCGTGGATAGATAAATGATCATCCAGCTGCAGCGCAGTCACCTTCTCAGTAACCTTGCATACGGATTAAAATATTCTTAGATAATACCCCCCCCCCCCAGTATTACCATCAACTCTTGCAATGTTTACAACACTTTGGGCCATTTAATTGTTGATAGTGGGAGATAATTAATGATACACATGCATATAGGTCTTCACTCAATGCTAATAAAGTGATTGCCTGTATTTAGGGTAATCTTGAACATTATTTAGTGGATACTACTTCATACTTCCAACAGTCTTGTTGATTGTGCTAGGATAGGTTATCTAAATGGCTTAAGTCCAATAACAGTAAATAAAAGTCTCTGCAAAATCAGACAAAAAAGATATGTACCACATCCCACACTTAAGGCTGCCCTTCCAAACTGCCCTTGGTGAGGAGTAGCATGGGCAATAACCTCAGGGACAATTCCCGTGTCCAGGGGTATTAGGATAGAATGTCTTACCATGAGCCACCCCTGTGTATTATACAGACCCAGGCTTGCTAATGCCCCCACATCCCTGGAAGTGTGGCCCATTGATGTGTGGCTCGAAAATCCTTATGCACTTCAGCAGAATCACTCCGGCCTTACTACCTGTGCACCTGCTGGGAAGTCCAGCCACCTTCTTCCACTGAGTGGGCTCGTTCCTGCTGTGACAACCACAGTTTTCATTTCATCTAGGGTTTCAACTCTCCCTGGCACAGGGATACTCTCATCCTATGTTGGGGGTTATAACCAGAGTCACCTTTATTGGTTAAAAAATAGATTCAGTTTTACACTTTACACAGTACACATTACTGTCCCCACAAAGGAATGTGAGGAAGGCCTTAACTGATTTAAACAGTAATCTCATAACTTTATTTGCATTGCATCAGCAATTACATATAGAATAAAGTATGGGGTGGTGTGTGTAATGAGAAGGTTACACACACCCGAGGGGTTAGATGCTACAAAAACACCGAGAGCAAAGCTCGAGGGGTTTGTAAAAGCATCTAACCAGAAAGATGTGTGTAAACTTCGAGTTTTACGACACACCACCCCCTATTTTATTTTAGATAATTGCTGGGCCAGCGGTTTCTTTCGGTGAGGAGGCAAGCGGAGAGCAGTTGGGAAGTACCGAAAACTGCAGAGGGTGCATGCGTAAAGTGAGGGAGACCGAGCACCTGTTTGCCATAATAAACACTCCTTTATTATGGCAAATAACACCACAGTTCCCCTATGGGAAAGATAGAAACCCAGTTATTATAGTTGCATTAAACACTGTACCCTTAAGAAATCACTCAGACACAATGCATGACACCTAAGGCAGGAAGTGTCTTACAAAACTCCAAACATTTGTTTACTCTACATAAGCTAGAATGCTCAGTTTGAGATAGGAATAGCAAGACTGCAGCTGGCGTCCAGGCCACAACTCCTGTTTTTGGTCCAGTTTCCATTCAGCATTCCAAATCAAATGTTACAGTCAACATAATTCAGCATTACTTCAAACAAGGAGAAGGTGCGTACTGGGATGGTGGTGCTCTCGATTAATATAACAGTCAAACCACAGTACAGGAATCGGGCATTCACCAGCCTACAAGAATAATGACTCCACAGCTTTCTTCAAATAGTAAGACATTTATTATAAAACAATAAAAAACTCGCAGTACACAGACAGTGCAGCAAGTTTGACATAATCACTGTCACTGTACATGCCCCTTGACCTGCTGGTTATGGGTTCGATTTTTACTGGCAGCATCACTTACTTCACAACATATTTACAGTTTAACTGGACAACAAAATATGCTGATGACACTAAGCTGGAGTGGCAAAGAGATGCATCAGTAGAAACAGAAAGTATCCAGGCTGGCCTAGACAGCATTACCAGATGGGCATATGAATGCGCTATGTATTTCATCTTGGGCTGCCAGAACTCAGGAAAGTTCTGAACCTTACTAGAGAAGAACTGGAAAACGGGGTGGGGGGGGGGTTCTGATTAGTTCTGATTATTTTTAAAAATTGAATAAATGCAATAAAATGCATAAAAAGGGGCCAACCTCTGTAATATTTAACACAGAGACCCAAAAGGGAATAATTTTATTCATTATTTGTATGAAAAGTAAAGTAAAACTGCTAAAGCGTAGAAACTAGTAGTTCCTTCATGATGTCCCTTTGTGGCATTCCTACTTGGGCCCACGACTGCTGGGAGAGAAGGAGAGAGAAAGAGAAAGGGAGAGAGAGATGACAATACCCGCTACCATACCTACCAACCAATATTAAGCAACTATGATATTTTTTATTAATGCTGGGAGTAGTATTTTGATGACTGTTCCAGAGGAGACAAGGCCCTAAAAATGGCTAATGAAAAAATGAAAAGCAGTAAAAGCCCACCCTCCCTACCCATGTGATGTAGCTGCATTGCATGTCCCAGTGTACTGTGGTTCGGTGGTTCTGTATGTTAATCATGCAGTCAAAGCCAGTGTAGTCAAAAAGGGTATTGTGCAGAAAAGGATAGAGTTCTCTAAGGTCTTGCATAGAGTTCTAAGGGTTCATTTTGTAGACCTGGTTAGGTGCCCTTAGGCAAAGATATCTGGCCCCCCGAAGACAGAATTATCTGAGCCTGATAATTGGGTACACCAACAAGAGGTTATCAGTTTGAATCCCTCCAGAACTTGAGACTAAGGTGACTCGAACCCACCAAACAGGCAAGAGGGTTACCTTGTACTGTTCACTGTCCACAAATGCTACACTCAGAGGTTGGCACTTTGGGAGTGGAGGGCTGACTTGTTGAGTGAATTTGTGACAGTCCTTACTTTAGTACAGGGCACCGAGTCCAAAGGGAAGTTTGGCATAGATGGCATCGATGTGCGCAGAAAAGTCAAGTTTGCTATCAAGTCACACACCAAGGTACCTGGAGGCAGGGACAACCTCCAGGGGTGTGCCATCCAGAGTGGAGAAAATAGGGAAGGGTGAGAGCCTGACCAGTTTCTGCTGGTGCCAAAGGTCACAGACACAGTCTTTTTGGTGTTGACCCTGACTTGGTTGGTGTGGAACCAGCGCACTACATAAGACATGAGGGAACCCTTCTTGAGTGTGAGTCTTCAACAGGCCCCCCGCTGTCCCCAGTCTCAGAGCCCAGTTGGGGACTGAGCCTGCAGAGACATGCACCAGAGGGAGCCAATGCCAACCAGACCCAAGAACCATGCCACCATTCCTGGGCCCACAGACCCCGTTTAGTGGGTCAGAGCCAGAGAAGTGCACCTTTACCTACTAAAGCTGAAACACTGCACACTTGTGCCCTGGACTAAGGAACCTTAAGAACAAGAAAACTACTGTTGACAGGCCAGATACTCTATTTATATGCCCCTAGCAGTGCGAAAGTATTGCCCGGGAACCCTCCAACAAATAGGCAATTGTAGGTGCAATATTGGCACCTAGGAATACTGTCAAGAAGCAGAAAATGCATTGTGAAAAAGCATGCACATCATTAACATTCAGAACATTTCAGAACCTTGATATGAAGGGCTTAAGCTTAACCACTTAAAGGAAAACTACACCCTCATATCTTGTAAATTTCATTTGTTTCCATGTGAACAGACAACTCTTTTTGTGTACCTATTAGAGATGTATGCAATTGTTTTAATTTGTTTTCACAGTTCATACTAGTCCCTCTGACCATATTGGGGGTCTCCATTTCCTGGTCGTTGAAATCTCATTGTCCCTGAAAGCTGCATTAGCATATGAGACCATGATTTGTAATCACCTTTAGACTCCACAATATGCCTGTCTGCCTAATTAGACATCAAAAAAACATGCTGCAGGAAGGTTTGAAATACCACATTTAGCTTTAGTTAGCTTTGCAAACTGTCCGAGTTGTAATGCAAGGTTGCCCCCTTTAAATTGCATTCAATTTATGTGTTTCCAGAGAGTTTTTGCAGGGTTTTTGTTCCTTAAGCATAGAAATACATGGTATAAATGGGTGATCTGAGATCATGTTCTCATGTGCTAATGCAGCGCTCATGGACAGTGAGATTTCAACAACCATAAAATGGAGATCCCCAAGGTAGTTACATGGGCTACAACAAACAGTGAAAACAAACTAAAGCAAACACATATAGCCCTAACAGCTACAGGAAAAGAGTTGTCCGTTGACATGGAAGCAAATAAAATTTACATGATATGAGGGTGTAGTTTTCCGTTAAGTGCACTTTAATTACAGACAGCTTAGTGGGTCCAAGTATGAGCTTAATGTCTTCAAATGGAACCCAGTTGAAATAGAACAATTTTAATTTGCAATTTCATCTGGGATTACCAGAGAAAACCGATGATTACTGATACATTTATGGGAGATGTTTCTATTGTACTTTCAATTCATGGTCTTTTGAAACCTCAGAAGAATCAAACAAATTACTGTTGCTCTCAGTATGCCATTTGTTTAAAGATTTACTGGGTATTAGGTTAGGTTGCAAGGGTAGTTTCAACGTGTGCAGACATGATGGTAATAATCAGGGACAGCAGCTACATTTTTAGGTTAAGAATGATCTTGTAGCAAAATAGATACTAGAACAGAACCCCAAATGTGACCAGCCATGCTTAATGGATCTGTTCACTAAAGGGTCTGACTACCTATGCGCTGCGTAGTTGAGGCACGTAGGCAATCCTATGCCTGAATGCTGCATAGTGGGAGTCCGGTGTACTCCTGGTGGTATTCATCACAGGTGCACTAGTGTCTTGTGCCTGGATCCCTTGACCAGCCATGTGACTCAGCACCGGGGAGGGCTGGGGGGTGCTCAAGCTGCATGTATGCAAACAGCACTTCTGTGCCTAGCCATGGCATAAAAATGTATGTGAGGGAGGACCCTGGCATAAGTAGTTACACACTCCCCCTGCAGATTACCAGTAGGGCGAGACGGCACCGGGATCCCCCCACAAATTCCTACCCTGGCCCACCGGGCCACTTGGGATGTATGGGGGTGGACATTTGAGCAAATAGCCATTGTTTAAACCTGGTGGGCTATGAGCATTCCCAGGATCCCCTGCCTCTGCATGGACGGAGATCCACTATGGGGCCCGAGATGGACATTCTACTGGATGCACACCAAATCCTGTGCTCCACCCCTGTGATGCCACATTCCTCCACCATGTGTTTGTGTACTGAGGGGTAGTCCAGTGGTTGGCGATCATGAATGCTGGCATGCATAAGTGAAGAGTGGCATGGACAGAATGTGTGTTTCACGTACTTCCCACCCACTAGTGAATAGACCCCATTGGTTGTAAATATGAATGACCATTAAAACAGAAAGATATTTTGATTGTAGAAGAACTCATATTCAATATCAATCAGCCACAACCCAAAAATACTACAATGCATTACGAGCAAAAAGCAGATTGCTTGGAGAGTGTCAAAATTGGTTTCTCTTGAATAATCAGTTTGCTCCACTAACCAACCTTCACACCAACAGAGGCATCGATTAAAAGGTGAACTGTCATCTGCAAGGATATTTTAATATCTAAAAGCCCATAAAAAGATCATTTGAGTGAGCATTTGTGTTTATCTGTGAGTCTTTGCAGTCCAGAGTTATTCATATGTAAATCAGCCTGTAATTAAGGGCTGGTGGTAGTCATATGTTTTGGGCTCCCGACAGGAAGTGATGTCACCGAGAGTCTTGGTCCTCTTTGACTGTATTTAATCCAACAGGTTAAATAGGGAATTTGACTGTTTAATTAAGTGTGTTTTAAGGTGTCACTACAACACTTTCTACATCTATAATAATTGTTTTGTATGTGCATTGAAACTAGTGAGTTATCACCTTTACATTTCAAACTGTTAGTAAAAATAATCCATCTTCAGTATCGCTTTAACCTCTAGGCTATACTGCCAGCTGAACATGTCATTACAGATTTCTAGGGCTGCCACAGTACAAACTTACGTCTTTTTCCATTTCCTCTCTGACAGCCTTTTCTCTTATGATTTTGGGTGTGAACTTGGGTCTACAAGATGCAAATGTGGCTACGTACCTACTGGCCTGGCATCAAGGCCTCCCTGTGCCCCTACAAAACACCAAGGAGCAAGCTATTGCTCAGTGTTCCTTTCCTGGACAAAGACAGTAAAAACAATCTGAGCATGTTTTTATGATTCTGAAAATATTATGCTCTTTCTATCCAGATTTGGCTTGAAAAGAAAAAAAAATAGGTCACAATTACTTGTTACTTGCATACTTCTCTTTTCGCTCCTTAGTTCTGTTAATGAATATATGTCATTATGTTGCTCCTATAATCTGTTACTTTCTGAATTGCTGTAATTGCATTGTATTTTGTTTTCTTGTCTTTCCTGGGTCAACCCTGAAAAGGGACTGCAATAGTCTCAGTGGTCCTACCCGGTTACCAAAATTCAAATAAATAATAAATTATTCATTGCAAAACACATAGCTGGACAACATTGTTAAAACATACAAAATCACACATATCCCCATAATGCAAAGTATCATGGGCTGCATATGCAAATTACCACAAAATATTATGCTGGTTCAACTTTAAGCAGAACTGCATGGTGCCGAAAGGCCTCTCACACAATATGCAAAGGGTGCTAACAGAAAACATAGACACGTGCTTCGTCCTACCAGGATTCATCAGTATGCCTCGTCTGTTTGACACCCCAGTGGAATGAATCAGCTAACCTAAGTTGAGCTATCTGGGTTGGGTTGTGATGAGCCCAATAAAAACAAAACAAAGCAAGCTAAAAAACAAAGAACCTTAGTGCGCAAGCACCGAGGTGAGGGTTACCCCAAAGGGCATTGGCCTGCATAATATTTTGTGGTGACTTGCATATGCTGCCCATGATGCTTTGCATTATGGGGATATGTGTGATTTTGTATTTCTTTGAAACTTGGCTTCCTGGCCAATGCCCTTTGGGGTAACCCTTGCCTTGGTGCTTGCGCACTAAGGTTCTTTGTCTTTTAGCTTGTTTTTGGTTTCTATTGGGTGCCTCACAACCCAACCCAGATAGACCAACATAGGGTAGCTGGTTCATCCCACTGGGGTGTCATACAGACAAGGCACACTGATGAGTCCTGGTAGGTCCAAACGCGTGCCTGTGTCTTCTGTTGGCACCCTTTGCATACTGTGTGAGAGGCCTTTTGGCACCATGCAGTTCTGTTTAAAGTTGAACAAGCATAATATTGTGTGATGATTTGCATATGTGACCCATGATGCTTTGCATTATGGGGGTATGTGTGATTTTGTATTTCTTTGAAACTTTACTTCCCAGCCAATGCTCTTTGGGGCAACCCTTACCTTAGTGCTTATGTACTAATGTTCTTTGTATTTTAGCTTGTTTTTTATTTTTTTCGCGCTCACTGCAACCCAACCCAGATAGACCAACTTAGGGTACCTGGTTCATTCCACTGGGGTGTCATACAGATGAAGTACACTGATGAGTCCTGGTAGAATGAAACACTTGTCTGTGTCTCTATTGGCACCCTTTGCATACTGTGTGAGAGGCCTTTCAGCACCATGCAGTTCTGCTTAAAGTTGAACCAGCATAATATTTTGTGGTGATTTGCATATGCAGTCCATGATGCATGGTATGTGTGATTTTGTATTTCTTTGAAACTTGGCTTCCCGGCCAATGCCCTTTGGGGTAACCCTTGCCTTGGTGCTTGTGCACTAAGGTTCTTTGTCTTTTAGATTGTTAAAACATGCATAATCTGAAATGCATTATTAAAAGAGTATTTTACTTATTTTGATGAAGTTAAAAGTATAACAGTTTCTTACTGAAATACATTGGATGGAATGGGATTTTGAAATTACAACACTTTCTACATTTATAATAAATGTTTTGTATGTGCATTGAAACTAGTGAGTTATTGATTTACATTTCAAACTGTTAGTAAAAATAATCCAATAGAATTCTGGCATTGTTACGGTTACAGTTCAAAGTGCTGATTGAGTAAAAGTGACACTAAGTGTGGTACAATGTTTATTCAGGATAGAGAAGTGCAGTAAAGTTTCAGATGCAGGAGATGATTGACTTGGGATAGGGAGCAGTAGGCTATGAGCCGCCAGAGGAGGCATTGTCACATAGGCAGTAGTAGTGCACAGCAGAGTATGGTGGGGTATCATAGGGATGAGAGATCGAGGAGGGAGGTTTGGGGGGGGGCAGGAAATTCCTGACAGTGGGGGGAGGGAGGCTAAGCTAAGATAGAGACAGGTTAAGACTTAAGGTCCAAAGTTGTTTTCAAGGGCAAGACAAGACAGAATTTCTTATCACCTCTAAGAACACAGTTTTAGTAAATGACAACTTTTTTTATTGCTTCTGATTAAATTAACCCCTCATGCTAATCAAAGTGCTTATATCCTTCCAGAAAATTCAATATATTTTAATGAAAATATTTGGCAGCATGTGGTTGCTGTGATCAATAATACTCTGTTAAAATATCCAGAGGCATGCTTCTTGATAGATGAGGATTTTAACTCTAGAATTGGCTCTCACAATAACCTGTCTGACAGCCTGATTCCGACTAATGGCTTTTAAAAATACAGTAGAGAGATTGTGGACAAAGTCATAAACAAGAACGGTCTCAATTTAATACAAAAGTTAGAAAAGAATAATCTTATAGTATTAAATGGCAGATTAATCAATCAATCAATCATTCAATCAGTCAATCAATCTTTATTTAGCCAGGTAAAACTCCACTGAGCAGGCTCATTTTCAAGGATGGCCTGGTAGGTACAGAATAAATAATACAGTAGCACAGTAGAGCATATAGCACAAATGGGCATTGTAATACAATACATAGCAACAAATGCAAAGTACAAGGATAATCAATGAGGCCCGGTCACAAGGTGTAGCCTCATCCCAGTAAACAGTACAGCAGAGAGGTCAAAGCAAGTCAGCACCAATGTACCGAACCAGTGATTTTTAGACACCCTGTTCGCTCTAGCAGAGCAGAGTTAATGCTAGTGACAGAGCAAGCTGGGGGCTCAGCAGCAAGTAGAAAGCAAGGATGAATCCAGGAACATGGCTTAGGGTAATTCTAATGAGAGGACAGAAAGTGTAGAGGGTTGACTGTAAGAATAGCAATGTATGGCTACAGTTTAGCGACAGGGAGGGCATTGACAAGGCTCTGAGAAGTATCTCGAATAGAGTGACTTGAATTCCGCAAAACCAATAGGATGCACCAATTTTATGGATTTCTGGATCTTGTTTCACCAATTAGATAGAGATAGACATAGAAAACAATGTACAATACCTTCCCTGTAATGGGCAGAGTACTATAGACTACATGATCTGTTCAGCACTTGACGTTAATATCTACCAATACTTAATTATTCAGACATGAGTGAAAAGTGATCATTTACCACCGGTACTCAAGGAATTATAGATGCAAGTTCCAGGAAAAAAAGCTACTGAAATTAATGAAACCCTTCAACCTCTGTTTCTAGTTTACAGTTCAAGAAGGATTAGGTGGTATAATGATATATTAACTCATATTTTCAAGTCACTAACTAGTGATGTTCTACAAGACAAATTTGATAAAATTATAAGAGAAAATTCTGGGGGAAGAATCTACCCCTATCTTACATCTATAGTGTATTTCAAATTCTTATTCCATGCATCTAAAAGATTAATGACATCTCCATGGCATCCAAAGGCTGGTTTAATTGAAGGTGTCAAATTTACAAAACAAAATTAAACAAAACTGTTCAATGGGTAAAATTACATCTGTCTAGGGATACTTTCAATTTTTTTAATTTAAAAAGTAGATTACAAGCAAAGTTTAGCAAATGAACAAACAATTTACCAATGTAGCTTATGGCATTAATGCTGAGGCTGTAGAAAACATTAACACAGAATAGTTCTAGTACCTAGTGGCTTGGGGCACCAATAATTGTAAAATTATACAATGGGGTGTGAAAATCCTGTAAACTCATTGGTCAACAAACATTACATGACCGTGGGTATATCCTGCAATAACCCACGGCTGAGAAATAGCATTTATATCAAACATAATTAAACATATTTAAAATGTTTTTTACACATGGGCCCATTATATAATCACAATAAGGCACTTCAGGGTGTGGGTTATTGGAGGATGTAACCACTTCTTGTGTGGTTAAGTCACTTGGCTGTGCCTCGTGACATACCACACAAGGTGTGGGTAAATCCCCCAATAACCCACACCCTGTTGTGCCTTATTGCTTAAGTAACATATCTGCCCATATATCAGCCCAAGACTGGTTCATACGTTATAAAGTACAGTTATGTAAGAACTTACTGCAACAGTTAATCTTTGAGAGGATCTCTTGCAACAGGCCACATTGGTAGGACTTAGCTGTCAGGTGCTAGGATCACACCAAAACTTTCTAGCTAGCAGTCTATGAGATGGCCTGCCCACCACCGACATCACCCACTGATGTCAGCCAACTCTATAAGAGTGGGCGGCCCCCACACCCTCCTCAGTGCTCCCACTGGAGACCAAAGGCAGAACCTGCCTGGAGAACCAAGGAGGAAAGGAGAACTGGGGAGGAAGCTGAGGTAACCGTTAGAAAGAAAAGGCAGCAGAAGATTCCCCTCCAAAGGAAGAGAAAGCTACAAAGAAGGAAAGTGAGGGGGAAGAAGGAGGTAAAGCATGGCCTGCTGCAAGAGATCCTCTCAAAGATCTACTGTTATGGTAAGTTCTTACATAACTGCACAATCTTAGTTTGAGGGTATCTTTTGTAGCAGGCCACACCGACAGGACAAGTCCCAAGCACTTATACAAAAACTGTCAGACAGTCCGGGAGATTGGGAGAAAGGACCTAAGAATGGAGGTCCTGATGGACAGCTAGTCCAAAATTGGCTCTGTGCCGAGAGGTGCTGTCCAGACTGTAGTGCTTGGTAAATGTATGGACCGTACTCCAACTGGCCACTGTGCAGATCTCTGCAGTGGAGACATTTTGGAAACAAGCAACAGAGACTACCACGCCTCTGTTGGAATGACCATGAACCACACATGGAAGTTCCTTACTGTACTTCTTGTAACAGAAAATAATGCAGTTGGCCAGCCATTTGGACACACACTGCTTAGACACAGGGACACCCTCTTTCCCAGGGGCGAAGGAAACAAACAACTGAGGACTTACTACTGCACTCCTTGGTTTGGTGTGTATGGTAACATAAAATTCTATGCACATCCAAGGTATGGAGCAATGTTTCCCCGGACTGGCATGCTGCGAGAAATAAACAGGTAGGTAGATGGACTGATTCAAAGTAAACTCAGACACCACCTTGGGAAGAAACTTAGGATTGTTATGCAAAGATACCATATCCTTATGAAAAACCAAATAGGGCTGCTCATACACGAGTGTTTGGATCTTAAAAATCTTCAGAGCAGAAGTAGTAGCAACTGAAAATAATGCTTTCCATGACAACGTAACTCACAACTTGCAGCCGTTCAAAAGGAGACAGTGATGAGTTTCTCCAAAACAAAATTTAAGTCCCAATCTTGAGCAGGTTATGTATTGGAGGCTTCAGGTGCAAGATGTCTAGCAAAAATTTGCAAGATACATTTAGCTGAGCCACTGAATGACCATCTATGGTGACGTAATAGGCAGATATGGCTAAAAGATTAACTTTAATCGAAGAGTACTTCACATCGAAGTCTGAAAGGGAAGGCAAGTACTACAAAATCTGGTACACCAGACAGGTGAAGGGATCCAGATGGTGCAATGCTGCCCATATGGCAAAGTGCTTCCATTTCATAGAATAGGTAGCCTGAGTGAAGGGATTCCTAGCCACCACTAAAACATCTGCCACTTTAGGGGTCACCCAGAACCTTGCGATGGCTGCATCTTCAGGAGCCACACATGAAGATGGAGAGACTCAAGATCTGGATGGACCAGGGTGCCCTGCTTCTGGGAGAGCAAGTCTGTGCAGATGGGTAGTGGCAAGGGAGACTCCTCTGCCAGCTGCTGGAGCAAGGGGAACCAGATATGATGAGGCCAGAAAGGGGCGATTAGAATCATGAAGGCCTCTTTCATCTAAAGCTTGATTAGAACCTTCTGAAGGATCAGGAAGGGAAGGAAGGCATTTCCAAGAGAGGGACAATGCATCTTACCAGAAAAATCCAGACCCTGGAGCCAGTATGCAGAAAAGTAGCAGTTTTGCATTGAGTGGGGATGCAAAAAGGTCCAACTCTGGATGACCCCACTAGTCAAACAGATCTTCTACCACAGAGGTCATAAGTTCCCACTCATCAGATAGTGACTGGCTTAGGCTGTCCACTAAGACATTTTGGACACTGGGAACATGCACGTCTGAAAGATGTAGACTGTGATCTATTGCCCAGTACCAGACTCTCATCATTGCCCTACACAGGAGGTAAGAGTGAGTCCTTCCCTGTTTGCTGATGTAATGGACCACTCTATAGTTGTCTGTCTGGATCAGCAGTGGACCCAGGGAGAGATGTGTCTAGAAGGCCTGGAAGGCATACAAAACTGCTCACATTTCCAAGATGTTTATGTGGAGACCAGCATCCACAGAGTTCCCCCTCCCTTGGGTCTGGTTGGCTCCCAGATGATCCCCCTAGCCTAGACCCAAGATATCCATTGTGAGGATCTGCTGCGGGGGAGGAATATAAAAAAGTACCCCTGTCAGGAGGTTGCTGGACTGCAGCCACCACAACAGCACCTTCTTGACTGGATCTGAAACCAGGACCAGCTGCTCTAGGTCATCTACCTGTTGGTCTCACTGGACCCACGGAGTCCGTTGGGAAATCCTCATATGCAGCCTGGCTAGAGGAACTGTAACAATGGCTGCAGCCATAAGATCCAGAAGGTGTAGAAAGACCTGGTCTGGTACGTGACAGCTGGAGTAAAGCAGACAGGCTTAATCCATCAAATGCTCTGCTCTGTCGTGGGGAAGAAAGGCCATCCCCTGGGTTGTATCCAAGACTGCCTCAATGTATTGTAGCCTTTGGGAGGGGGTCAGAAAAGATTTGGGTAGGTTGATGGTGATTCCCAAAGCCTGAAAGAGGCTGCAGGTGGAGTCCAGGTTTGAAGCAGTCACTCCCTGGACAGTGCTGCCAGCAGCCAGCCATCCAGGTAAGGAAACACATAGAACCCCTACTGTCTGAGGGCAGCTGCCACCACCGCCAAGCACTTGGTAAACACCCAGGGGTCTGAGGATAAACCAAAAGGTAGAACCCTGAACTGGAAGTGGGTCCCCTGAAAATGGAACCTGAGGAGATGCCTGTGAGAGATGCATACCTTGATGTGTAGGTACAAATCCTGCATGTCTAGGGAGCAAATCCAGTCCCCCTAGTGTAAGAAAACAAGGACAGCAGTCCCTGAAGGGTGATCATCCTGAAACCTTTTGTACTGGATAAACAGATTTAGTTGGCTGAGGTCGAGGATGGGCATTCGAAGACAATCCATATCAGCTGAGAGGACATGACAGACAGTTGAAGGAAACAATAAGTAGAACAAGAATAAGAAGAAATAGCTTTATATGTAGATCAATAAAAATGTGGAATGGACTGCTGCAGAAAGTGGTGGAGGCGGACAGTGCTGGTAAATTTAAGGAAAGATTGGATAGGTAGCTTACTGATGTTGGTAACTCCGGTTATCACCACTGAAAAGTGGGGAAATTCTATATGGGCTATGCCTTTTTGACTTTCCTATTTTTCCAGTATGAAATCCAGTATGAAATGAGGTCTTCGGTGTGCTTGGGGACAAGGAAAAAGTGAGAGTAGAAGCCCTGTCTTTGCTGGTATTTTGAGACAGGCTCTATAGCCCTTTTTCAGAGCACAGCATGAATTTCCTCCCAAATTAGAGGGATGTGATTGAAGGGTAAAAGGACTGAACTGGGGGATTGTCTGGAGGCCACTCCAGAAGTTCTAGCAAGTGACCAGGAGCTATGAGCTGTAGAACACAATTGTTGGAAGTGATTTCCCTCCACTTGCTTAGATCGAGGGAGAAGCGACCCCTACAACTGCCTCCTGTGTTACTGGAGGGAGGGGATCTGGCAAGGAGTCAGGAGAGGAGGGGCAGCCACAGCTGGGGCTGCTAGACCCCCTCTGGAGCTTTTGCTGGTAGAAGGATTGGGGGTAGGCTGGTCAGACGCTGCCACCCTCTGCTTGCCTTGGGGCTTAGCTGATGTCTGGGACTGTCTGGCAGTGGCCTGGTGAAATTAAGTTCTCTGACCTGATCTGGGTTGCGTATGGTATAAAGATTGGACAAACCTAATGGTGCTCCTCCAGGCATGGAGCCTAGAGAGGATATCCTCTACATCATCTCCAAAGAGGATTGCCTCTGAAAGGAGCATTCACAATAGACAACCGGATGTCTTGGGCAAACCCAGTCACCCAGAGCCATGAGTACCGACACAGGCATATTTACTGGTAGCTGCTGCTTGGGCTGCCACAACCATAGCAGGTGGGTACTGATGTCGGAGGCCAACTTAAGTGCATCCAGGGCTTGCTGTTCGGTAGAATCATCGGATAGGGACTGGACAGCATCCCTGGCTTTGTCCCACCATGTATTCTGATACTGAAGCATGTGGGCTAGGTAATTATGGGCATAGATCGCCAAAGCAGAAAAGGTGAAAGTCCATTTTCCAAACAGGACCAGCCGACAGGACTCCTTGTCTGGTGGTAGACAGCACAAGTGCATTGTCTGCTTAGTACAGTTGTGGACGGTATTGATATCCACCCAGTCAGCATGGGCCTGCTCCCTGAGGAAGGGTTTACCCACCAATGCATGATACGGGCCTGTCAGCTTTATGAGACATGGCTGGGACCAAATTTGGTCTCCTCCAGGCAGCCATGGTAATGTCCTCGTAAGTATCTGTCGTAGGGTGTGGGATTTCAAATCATAAACAGGCAGACAAATTGTAAGGTGCATAAAAAAATGCTTAAAAAGCATTTGTCATTTTATTGTAACTCAGAAATAATATGGTGAAATACAGAAAATAAAGGTTAGTAGATGGTTAGCATTTTTCAACTTAGCCTGGTGTGACTCCAGCCTCCCTGCTGAATACCCTGAATGTCTCACACCTTCCCTTGCCTGTCAGCAACCGACCGGCCCATCAAAAAAAAAAAACTAGCCCCTAGTGGCAGACTTAAATACATTTCTAAGAGTGACATCACCATCAGATGACCATGTAATTGTCTGTCTCCCTGTAATTTCTTCTTTTATATATTACTAAAGTCCCTTTACAATCTGTTCTTTGTTGTGGGCTAACAGACTACATCATGACATATAACATTCTCTAGACATATATTACTTAGAAGTTTGCTAACTTCTTAATTATGATCTGTGTCCTCATAATAGGGTTAAGCCCCTCCCTTGGACAGTGACCTCACATCTTCAGATCATTATAAATTCCTACACTAGGGGCCACTGCTGCCCTATAGTGCGCAGTTCCACAGGAGACTTCCCCTTGAAACAGCAGAGCCCACACTTGTTTGTGAACTAGGGCCATTAGAAAAAGTTGCTACCTTGGGGCTCCTTCCAGTCACTAGAGACCCACTTATTGAGCAGGGTAAGTTCCTATTTATACAACATGTCAATATGCTGATAAGATATAGTAGCTTGTACTAGTTTGGCTGGGTGTGTTCTGTTACAGTTTTGTCCCCAGCTACTATTATACGTTTACCAAACTGAGAGTACCAGCTCTATAACATCCAATATAGCACCACAGCTAATGGAACCTTTATATACAGATAAAGCAGCATTGTGTAGCCCAGCTGCAGTTTCTAGGATAGAAAGGGGAATGGAAGAATGAGGGTGCGCTCCTCTTCTCCCTTCTCCTGCTAAGTCAGTAACTGCAGAATGCATACTCTACTATTGTTTATTTTCTACCATTTTGTGTGACTATTATCTTTTTCATATTCTCTCACATGACAACCAACTCTCCTGCCTTCTCCCCGGGGAGACACTTTCTAAATTCAGAAGCTCCTAATTTTTAAAGAGCACTTTACCTAGTTCTCTTCCTTTACCGGGGGGGGTGGTAAACCTAAGACAGGGGTTATCCTGTCACAGTATTAATGAGAATGGGAACCACTGAAAGAGGGGAGTAAGGCTGGCGAAGGTAGGTCATGAGCCAATGTCGCTCCGGGTCTTACTTCAAACCCCATCACCTCCTAGATGTGCTGTATGATGGCTGAGAAGGAGGGGTCATCTGGAGGGGATTTAGGTATGTTTTTCAGGGCCCCTTGCCCCTCTGAGGAACCCGTGGAGGGAGTGGGAGACCCGCTAATGTCTGTCTCCTCCTCATTGGACAAAAGCAAGGCTGAGCAATTGTCAGAGCCATCGTCGGGTGGGTGACATGAGGTGTGAGACTGCTGGGGTGGAGGGGTTGGCCTGGAAGGAGCCATTGTGGTAGGCCCTGGAGGCAGATTCTTGGGGGCAGGGGTCACCGGCTTCGAGACGTAAGGACCTGCATCTGCAAACAAGGGTTTGAATATCCACTAGGGCCGGTGATGGTTCAGCTGGTGCAGGGTAAGTGTATATACAGGTGCTGACCTAACGAGCGTTGGTGTGGGATAGGCTGGTGATGGCCCGATGGGTGTAGGCTGTGGAAGGATAGGCTGAGAACCAGCAGGCATCAGCTGAGGGTAGGCCGGCATATGCTGGAGGTAAACAGGCATAGGTCCAACTGGCACTGGGTAGGGGAAGACCAGCAAAGGCCCAACAGGGGCCAGGTGAGGCAAAGTCCGAGGGGGTCCCACAGGTACAGGCTGAGGAGAGGTGGGTGCCGGTGTGGGAGCAGCCCAGGCAGGCGACAGAAGAGGGGGACTCAGCTCAGGAGAGAAACCGGTGTCCCTCTGGACCTGCAAAGGAGTGGCAATGGAACTAGTGGAGGAGTCCGATGCCAGAGAGGTGGGAGGCAGGCAGGGAGAAAAGGAAGACCAAGTGGCATCTGATCTCAAGCTGACTGAAGAAGCACCAGCTGAGTCACTATGCTGTGTATCCAAGTTACAAGGGGCCTAAGCAGCAGGGGCTGAGGGGCAGGGGAAGAACCCTGGCCCAAGGAGCCTCCACCTGAGACAGTGCTTATGCTTCCCACTGGCCTTGTCTCGGGGCTTAGAAGAGTGAGAGCCCATGGACTGGGCTGGGGAGGCTGAGGAGCTCCTGGCCTGCAGTTCCCGTTCAATGGAGGTGAGCGTCTGCTTTAGTAGAAAGTTTTTAAGCATCCGCTGGTGGCAGCGCCCGGTGGCCTGGTTGAACTTCTGGCACAACTCGCAGGCCTGGACATTGTGGTCTGGGCCTAGATAGCAGACACAAGTAGAATGGCCATCCTTTGTGGGAATTTGCTGACTGCAGGCACACTTCACGGAATGCTCCATAGATGATGATGATGATTTAAAAAACTTAAATGAACGAGAAAACCATTGACAGATGGAAAAATACTGGTGAGAAAATAAAGAAAAAAGGCTTGAAAATGGCAGTTGACTACTGTAGCGGTGGTGGTTTCCAAAGATCCAACTTGCACTGGTTGATGGCAGAAAAGAACTAAGGAGGGTGTTGGGGCCGCCCACTCTTATAGGGTTGACTGGTGTCAGTGGGTGACATCAGGGGGTAGGCTGCCACCTCTGGTAGACTGCTAGCTAGAAAGTTTCTATGTGATCCTAGCACCTGACAGCTAAGTCCTACTGGTGTAGCCTGCTGCAAGAGATACCCTCGAAGTAAGATGAACATTTCCTTTGACCCTTTGGTTCACGATGAGTTCTCTTTTTAGTTGACAGCTGATATAGAGAGATACAGTCATAAAAAATTATATATGAAGTGGGGAAAGCTATAAACTCATTAAGGCTAATAAGGCATTGGGCATAGATAAAGTTCCAACTGATGTAAATAAGTCTGAGATATATTAGTGGATCACCCTGCTTACATATTTTTTTAATAAATATCTTAGTCAAGGATTTGTACCAAGTGCCTGGAAAAGGAACCAATCATTCCCATCTATAAACAAATGCATAACAAATTATCCTAATATGTATTGCCCCATCAGTTTGGTTGATTGCATATTAACACTTTTGGCCAAAGTGCTGTCAACACATCTAGAGACAAGAGTCACTGACATGGGTCACTGAAAATATGATAGTGATGATCCTAAATATCTACCAGGCTGGAGTTAGAACTGGATTTTCTACTAATGACCATTGCTGCACTTTAATGCATTTGACTGAAACGTATGTGTTTGTTAGGATACAAAAGTTCCATATTGCCTTTATAGGCCTCATGGTAGTATTTGACTCCCTTTTCAGGCAAATTTTAAGACAGGGGTTGGTTGATATAGGCACTGATAAAGGGGTTCTGATGGTCACTGTTCAAGTACAGAGATTATATATAAAAAACTAGAGGGGTCATTGTGGAAAAATAGAGGCTTTAATGTCATCACATGCAAGGAGACCTATATATGGGCTCCATGGGGCTATTATGTAAATAAATGGAAGGGTCATGTGATGACCACTCTAGTTTTTGTTACATGTTATCTCAATGTATTCAGCTCTAGTCCCGAACTTGGTCACCATTCAGATTTTACATTAACAGTAGAACAACTGACAGATTTAAAACCAATAAAAGGGTGAAGCAGGGTAGTTCACTAGCCCCTTCATTGTTTAACCTTTACATTTAAGATATTCCATGTTTAGTAGATCAGGAGTCATTTCATTAACCAACAATTCTAAAAAATGTATGTCAAGTCCTTGTGTACACTGATGACCTGGTGGTACTTTCATAGTCCCTCGTCATTTTACAAAGGGAACTTTAATGCACTTGAAAAATGTTGTAGAGATTTACAACTTCTTATCAACCGATAAGTGCAATGTATTGATAACTGGTGGCAATAGCTTGGAGTTTTGCTGGCAAACCAAATGCAGAAAACTGGAAACTGTGAGAGACTATAATGATTTAGGGTCACTATTAAGTTATACAGTAATTTGAAACTGGTCAAACATCAGAACACAGTCTTTATCAAGGAGACTTAGACAAAACCTGGGCTGCTCCACTTTAACAGGAAATGCAGGATTGCTCAAGAGACCAAATATTTTTTTTGGCCCAGTATGTCACCCCATCAGCCCTGCTCATACCTGGACCCTATCAACATTCCTGGGGACTGACCCTTCCCTGTGTTCCACCATGGCTTACACCCCACAGTGGGCCCTCCAGGGCTACCCCACATACCCCTGCACACCATGACTGATGTCCGGGGAGGTGCCACAGGTCGGCTAATGCAGAGTCACGGCGCTGTGGATGGCATCATGCACCTCTGGCATTTTACAGTATATTTTGTATGAGAGGTGTGATGTGCAGTGATGCCAGGGTGTAAGAATACCATGCATCTGTCACACATCTCAGGCACAGCAAACTCCAGCTGTTAGACTGTCCAGCCCCCACTGGGTGTCATACAGGCACCGGTAGCTTCCCCCTCCTCCTCCTGAAGAGGAGAGCAGTCCATAGGATGCTCGATCAACCTCCCCACAGCAGGCCCTCCAGTGCCCAGGCTCACTTCTGAACCCAGACTGTCAGCATCATGAGTGGTAGCGCTACTGCTGCACCAGTGGGCCAGCTGTCATGAGGCCAAATTAAACTCACTGGCATTACGCACTGCTTAAGTATGGAGTAATATTAAATGCTACAAACTGGATAGAATCCTGACTAGATTTTATACATCCTTATTAAAAGTCCCACTATCAAGACCAGCAGCATAAGTCAGACTCGAATTACAAAAAGTTTACAAGCCTTTCCAGTGTAAGACTGTTAAGATTAAAACCATAGGAATGGAAATGGATCAATTTCCGTTTCAGTTTATGTTTTATACAGGAAAGGCATGTGAGCAAAAATTGCCCATTTTCACAAGCAGCCAGTTAAGACAAACAACAGTAAGGTTACAGGGTTTACAGGAAAGTGCATTACATAGGAATATTAGACTTAAAAGGGTACAAACTAAGTGGCATCATATTGGAGCCTATTCACTAAGAAGCACACAAGAGGCACATAGCAGGGTGTGCAGCTCCGCACTCGAGGGATTTCTGCACGGGGCCACATTCGTGAACACAGGCCCCCACCCAGCTCCCTTACATGGCCCCGCCCCCCCAACACGCAGGTCAGTGGGGGGGGGGACAGGTGGATGTGGAGTGTGGATCCTGGCGGGCAGCCAATCGGTTGTCCAGGCAAGGACCTCCAGTGGATCCCTTGCATGTTATGGGTGCCATGTTGTTGGCTCGCATGCAGAGTGCTGACCATGCTGATGTGGGTGTTTACCCTGCCCACCAGACCTGACCTCCAGAAGTGCTCCGACAGCAGGGGCTGCATTGTTGGAGGGGAGATGCCCCTCACTGTGCCCACTGCATCCAGAGGCAGCCTTCTCGGGGAGCATGTAGCCGGCCCTGGTGGTTTATGGCTGCCTCACAGATGCAGAGCCAGAATCCCTGCACAAAGCACTCCATGAGGTTGTGCATGCCGTGGAGTGCTGGCTCACCCCTGCACTGCCCCCTGGCCTGCCCCCATGTGGAGCTTCATGATTGGATGGGTTATCTGGTGCATGGGGGGGTGCATCATTATTGGGAATGTGGCGGATGGGGGTGCAGTGGGCATAGGCAGCTATGCAATGGCTACGTGCCCGACTTACATGGCACGTAGCCACAGCAGCCATTCATGAATAGGCCCCAAAGCAAATAATCCAGTACAATACAGTCAAAGGATAAATGGGTCAAGCAAGAGATAATAATCAGTTTCATAGGTAGTGTCAGGTTAAAACAGACATTCCAGGAAAATCAAGGCCTGGGGCATTTACATGCATGGATCATTTACCATATTGTCTACAAGAGAAGTTCTTGCATACAAAAATCAAAGTTTGTGCCATGGTTAAACTACCTGGTGCAGACTTTACAGTCTAGTGATTTGTGTTTTCTCTGGATGTATTTTACAAATAGAACAAGCCCCAGAATTATATAAAAAGTGGTTATTAAGCAGAAATTGTTCATTCTAGCATGACAGAGGGATTTGGAAGAACTGCATAACTCCAAAATGAGCCCTAGGTTATCCTGAAAAAATGTGCATAAACTAGAACCATATGTGATGCTTTTAAACACACCTGCAGAAAGGCAGTGGTGTTTTTTTCACACTTTTTAGATTTTAATTATGCCCCTTGAAGTGTGTGGAAAAAAAATAGAGGACTGGGTGAATATTAAATTGGAGTGTGACTGTATCATGAGACACACAGAGGACATTAAACATATATTGCTTCTATGTCCTTGATATGAAGGGATTCAAACCTATTAACTGGCTAACAATTTAACTAATTCTTATTTAACTATATATTAAAATATTGGATACTTATTAAACTCTAGACACAATGAAATGGTATTAAAGGTCTCCTCATTTTTAAAAGCAGTATTGGTAATTCACAGGAAATATAAAAATATTTGGACAAATTGGCACAATCTGATTTTTGGACATCCATTTCTGTACCAAATGATATGGAGCATCTAAATCATTATTACATATTGGGTTTTGTACAGACTGTTCTGTCACTTAACCAAGTAACTATTACTGTACATCAGTTGCTCTTAGCTACTAGTAGGAGAGGTTATACATGGCTGTAGGTTGTACCACACAGAATGAGGATATCTATGCAAGCAATAATACCCGACAGGGTGGGCAGTATTGGGAAATACCAGACCGCCCAAGGGTGTAATGAGGCCTGACGCCGCAGGCAGAGGGCCTTATAGCCCCTGGAAGGTCCAGTATTGCCCATACCACCCACCCTGGAGGGTATTATTGTGCTTAGAAAATGGGCAACTGTGTTAAATTTTTGAAAACAAATATGAAAATAAAAAAAAATATGTGAAATATATATAAAAATCAACTGAAATTAAGTTGTCTGGTTAAAAAGTCCCTGCATTGCTACAATTGCCACAGGTGGGCACTGCTGTTTTCCCCCCTTTGCTATCAACATTTCTTTCAGTTTGCTATTTTGTCCCTCCCCACACACACACACTGAGGCACCATAGTGCAGTTCTTTTATTTTTTGATGGGCGACTTGGAATTGTAAACATAGTGTGGTAAGATGTATATGAAGAAAGGTACCTTCATTTTTTATTTTAAATTGGTTTTGCGATGTGGAGAGAGTTTCAAATCCAGAAGTATACTGTAATGAACAGGCTAGTGTAAAGAGGAGGGAAACTGTGTTGACTGGAAAGAAAAAAGAAAGAAACTGGCAAAATATGAAGGTACAGCACTCAGGAGGCATGGCAGAGGTACAGTTTGGGTTCGGGAGGGATGGTCAAACTTTGTGTGTTGCGGCATGTGTTGCAAGCAGCAGACTGTTCACCTGGTTGCCGACAGACTGCTGACTGGGAAAAAAAAAGATTTTGTGACTAGCGTTTCTTCCTGCGTTTTGATGTGTGTGTTTTATGTGAACTTCTGCATAGAGGCGGTAGTGATGTTGGCTGCAGTGCTGAGCTGTTTGTGAAGAGGAGAGTTACCGCGGCCGGGACAAGCGGTGAAGCTTGACGTGAAATTATGCTTTAGTGTGTGCTTAATATTAGAGATGCTGCTTATTAATCTCTAGCTGGACATTTTTGAATAAATATAGAGACTGGGAAAATGGGAAAAAAGTGATGAGCCTCAGTGAGTGTTCCAAAAACAAGACAGTTGTGCTGGATGGGGGAGTTCGATCTCTTCTAAGCGAGGGGGAAAAAATGGTGGTGATTTCAAATGGTGACATGGTGTTTTGGCCAATCAACAAGCAGGGTGATGGGCACACAAATACTTCAGTGGGTAAAGGGGCACTTGGGCTGGCACTTATTTCCTGGGCATCTATTGAAAGTTAAAGTACCCCCCCTGGCAGGGGTACCAGCCAATCAGAGCCCAGGAAATAGAAAGCCCATTTTCTAAATTATTTGTACTATACTGGCACACTTTCCTTTATTGTCAGTTGCCATAGGGAGCTTGTTCTTAATACTACTGTTTCTTTTAGAAACATAGAAACATAGAATTTGATGGCAGATAAGGACCGCTTGGCCCACCCAGTCTGCCCATTTCTCTACCTACTGGATAAGCTGCAGATCCTAGTTAACCGGCAGCCTACTTCTTCCTACCCCCAACCCCTAGAATTGCCTTATGACTGTCCCATGCATGCTTGAATTCCACCACTGATCTTGACTCCACAACCTCCTCCGAAAGGCCGTTCCATGCATCCACAACCCTCTCTGTGAAAAAATACTTCCTTAAATTACCTCTGAGCTGCCCCCCCTCTATCTTCAAATTGTGCCCTCTTGTTCTTGCACACCTCTTTTTTTGAAAGATGCTACCCTCTTGGACTTTGTTGATTCCCTTGAGGTACTTGAACGTTTCTATCATGTCCCCCCTCTCCCTCCTTTCCTCGAGGCTATACATATTAAGCTCCTTTCATCTCTCTTCATATGTCTTCCGATGCAGACCCTGCACCATTTTAGTTGCCCTCCTCTGGACAGCTTCCATCCTGTCTATGTCTTTGCGAAGACTGGGTCTCCAGAACTGCACACAGTACTCCAGATGGGGTCTCACCACCTGTCTGTACAGAGGGATAACAACTTCCTGTTTTCTACTGGTGATGCCTCTCCCTATGCATCCCAGTATCCCCCAAGCCCTCCTTGCTGCCCTCTCACATTGCTTGCCCACCTTTAGGTCATCTGATATGACTACCCCCAGGTCCCTTTCCATTTTTGTTGTTGTTAGTATCTCACCCCCCATTGTGTACTCTTCCCCTGGGTTTTTGTTTCCCAGGTGCATTACTGCACTTCTTAGCATTGAATCTAAGCTGCCATACATTTGACCATTCCTCTAACCTTGCCAAGTCCCTTCTCATCCTTTCCACCCCACCCTGTGCATCAACTCTGTTGCAGATCTTTGTGTCATCTGCAAAGAGACATACTTTTCCTTCCAGTCCTTCTGCAATGTCGCTTATAAAGGCATTGAAGAGGACCAGTCCTAATACTGAACCCTGCGATACCCCACTAGTAACCCTCCTTTCTTCTGAGTGGACTCCATTTACTATTACTCTCTGTGTCCTATTCTCCAGCCAATTCTTTACCCAGGCTGTCATCTTGGGACCCACTCCCAGGCTGGCTAACTTGTATATTAATCTTTTGTGTGGGACTGTGTCAAATGCCTTGCTAAAGTCTAGGTAGGCCATGTCCACAGCCCCTCCCTGATCTACTACTTTGGTCACCCAGTCAAAGAAATCTATCAGATTCAGTCTGGCATGACCTTCCCGCTGTGAATCCATGCTGCCTAGGGTCCTGTGCCCTCTGGCTCTAGATACCAGACAATTCTTTCCTTCAGAAGTGATTCCATCATTATCCCTATCACTGAGGTTAAACTAACAGATCTGTAGTTTCCTGCTTCTGCCTTGCTCCCACTTTTGTGAAGGGAATCACATCTGCCCTCCTCCAGTCCTCGGGTACCACCCCATCCTCCCATGATTTGTTAAAAAGGGTAGTCAGTGGTGTCACTAGTTCTACCCTTAGTTCTTTTAGAATTCTGGGATGAATCCCATCAGGCCCCATTGCTTTGTCCACCTTCAGTTTTAAGAGTTCTTTCAGAACCCTTTCTTCTGTAAATGGGCTGGTATCAACTTCTGTATCCAGAGTGTTTCTACTGTTTGTTTTATGTACCTCACCCTCTTCATTTGTAAATACTGAGCAAAAATATTTGTTTAGTATCTCTGCCTTTCACAGTCTCCCTCTGCCCACCCTCCCTCCCTTTATTAAGCCTCACTATCCCTCCCTTGGTCTTCCTTCACTCCCTAATGTACCTATAAAAGGTTTTATCCCCCTTCCTAACTGAGTTGGCTATCTTTTCCTCGGTTCAGGCCTTTGCTGTTCTGACTGCCTTCCCAGCCTCCTTTTGCTTTAACTGATACAGTTCTCTGTCCTGCTCCTTCTGTGATTTCTTGTACTTCCTGAATGCTTTCTTTTTCTCTTGAACCTTCACTGCCACTTCCTTTGAGAACCATAATGGTTTCTTACACCGTTTTGTTTTGTTTATTTGCTTCACACAAAGGCTCGTTACCTCTGTGATGGTAGTTTTTATTATTCCCCATTGTTCTTCCACCCCTCCTTCCTGCCCATTTGCTAGTGCATTCCTTAGGCACTCACCCATTTTGGCAAAGTCAGCCCTCCTAAAGTCCAGTACTTTTGTCGTTGTATGGCTTGACTCTATTGCTGTGTTTATTGTGAACCATACTGTTCGATGGTCGCTAGTTCCCAGATGGCTACCCACTTCTACATCTGTGATCCTCTCTCCATCTCCATTTGAGAGAATCAAGTCTAATATTGCTCCCTCTCGAGTGGGCTCCAGTACTAGTTGTCTAAGGCATGCCCCGTGTAGGGCATCTAGAATAACTCCACTCTTTGAATATTCACTTTTCTTATCTTACTAATGACTATGACAGCCAACCAATAAAAGAGTTGAAACTGACAGAAGAGCAAGTAATGTAACTACTGAAATATTGTAACCTTGATAATAATCTAACTTCTGTAGTAATGTAACCATGCTAGTAATGTAATTTGTAATACTGTAACCATGCTAGTTTTGTACCTTTTCCAGTACTGTAACCATGATATTAATGTAACTATTCTAACAGTGTAACTATTGTAAATACTGTACTTATGCTAATAATGTAACTATTGTAACATTATAACCATTGTAAAGTAACTATATACAATAATGGCGGGGTAGGTGGTCATGCCGAGACATTTACACACACCCGAGGTGTGGGATGCCACATAAACCTGAGAGCGAAGCCTTAAGAGTTTGTAAAGGCATCCCACAACAAGGGTGTGTGTAAAATTTGAGTTTTACACACCTACCCAGCCTTTATTTTATACAATTGCTGGGGATTATTTTTTCACCACAGCAATTATATAAAATAAACAGACAGCCCTGCAGAGCCGTGGACCAGTGGGGTTTCAGCATGGTCTGTAGCTGCTCATAAAACCCCACTGCGGTCCGTAGTGGCTCATGAAAGAAACGTATATTTACTTTTTTTTTTGGTTTGTTTAAACAGCCAGTATAAAAGTTTGTTTTAGCCTGGTTAATATTTAAAAAAAAATAAATAAATAACTTACCACCGACTCTGAGTGGCGGTGAACTGTCCAGAGCTGAGGAGCAGGGCCGACACAGAAAAACAGAAGAGTGTGGTTGGTGTATGCATGGAGTGAGGGAAACTCAGTACATGTTTTTCACTATAACCTGTAGGTTATAATGAGCAGATTATAACCGGATTTCCCTATGGGTGAAAACACCCTAGTTATTATATTATAATAAATGGGGACCATTTTTTCATTAAGGAAAACCCGGTTATAATTTGCCATTATAACCATCTGGTTATAACGGCAAAGACGCACCAGGTTTCCCATGCTCCACACATGTGCCAACCTCCAGTCTCATCTTCCTCAGCTGCCAGCTGCCATAACCTACTGCCGGACACTTCACCACAACTGAAACTTGGGGGGTGAGCTAAATAAGAACATAAGAATTAGCTGGTAGATGGGAACCACATGATCCATCTAGTCTGCCCCAACTTTTGTACCCCTTCCTGTTTTATTACCCCTTCAGGTGCCCACACTGCCTAAATTAAAAAAACAACAGAACCCCAAAGAAGGTACAGGGAAGGGAGGGAGGGAGGACATAGAAACACGAGTCGCAGGTCGCGGACAGACAGTCACAGGGGAGCTGACAGCTGCAAGACAACCACAGAGGAGCTGTTGAAATGGGAGGGAGCAGAGATTGAAAACAGGCAACAGCAACCGCGGGGATGGTGGAAACACATAGACAGCCACAGGCTAAATTTCTGTGTTTAAATTGGAAGACTATGCCTGTAGTTCAATGGACAAGCCGCCAGCCACTCCCCCTTCCTGTGCTACATAATCAGTTCCTCTGAGCCTCTTTCTCAAGCACTTTTTCTTTGCAGCCAGAGGCTCTGTCCACCTGTTCTTTGCAGCTGCTGGGGCTTGCCCCTCCATGCCTTGCTGTGTTTTGGCCTCTGCTTGTTTTTGCTGGACTTCTGTTTTCTGTTCTCCTGTATTTGGTTTGTATTGCTTTCCTATGGCTGTGTGCTTCTTTGTGTTGCTTGTTCCTTGTTCTTCAGCGTTTTTGTGTCGCATTCTTTTTGGGGGTCTTCTGTTTCTAAACTCCTTGTATTTTTGCTAATCCAGAGCTTCTGCTACTTGCTGCAATTTACCTCACATGCGACTACAATCATTATCTGTGTGTTTCAACTCAAGCTACTTCCCTGTTGCTGCTCTCCATGCTATGCACCTTAATTGTTTTCACCTGGTTCAGGCTCCCTCTGAACCCTAGCCCATACAACTCAATCCTGCTTCCTGAACTTATACCATGTACCTCGTTGCTGCTGTTTTCACTTCACTGCCTAGCCAATTTGCTGCTTTCAGAGCATTGCCTCCCTACAGCCTATGTTCGATCAAACTGTTACCCCTATAACTCATAATTACTCAATACTTTTGCTGCCCTATTATGTTTGCACACTGCTATTATACTGCTATTATACTCTGGAGGTCAGCTAAGCTACAGCTAATGCTGTAAACTAGTTTTAATATATGCATGTAGGTCATGGCACCTTCCCATTGCTTTCTTGTTTTTCCTATGGCAGGGGACTGGAGGTGTTGAGGATCCATGGCCCTGTGTGGCATACTTAACTTATGTTTGAATCCTGCCTTTGCTACTAAACTCCTCTGAGTATTTTGTCACCTTTCATTGGCTTCCTTGATGGCCTGGCTGGCTTGCCCTACTATTCATATTTGCTGCTCTTTCAACCTCTGTGCATGTCCAACCATTTGCTTACTGGCCTACATGCAGGTCCACTCATTGTGTATGCAATTAATTTGCTCAGTGCTTGATACTACCATATCTGACCTACGTAAGGGTCCCAGCACTCAATGCTTCATTCAGCTCTGGCTCAAATTGTTTTCTGGGGCATGCCAGCCATAACCATTCCATGGTGCAGGGTCTCCCTGCAGCTGAGGTCTCACTCTGCACCTATGAAGTCCACATCTTGAGCATGCCTGACTTGGGGTGGGGTCCTTCTCACCTGGCCCATAACTGGGAATGGCCTTGCTCTGGTCCTGGCTTTAGCTGTTCGAGACTCGATGCCAGCTCCTGGTGTAGAATTTAAGACTAGCCATGAAAGGTGGTTACAACGATCTCCTTTGACTCTAGTATTCAAGGGAATCATCCTGCGCACCTCTAGGTGTGGAACTCTCTTTGAGGGTTCCTTGCCTTTGGTACCCCTAAAGGGTGGTAATTCCTCTGGAATAGAGAGTGTGAAAGGCCAAACCAAGTAACACAGTTGCACAAGCATAACATCATACTGGCTGCAAAGGCCATTAAATTGAAAGGCTATGCCTGTAGTTCAATGGACAAGCAGACAGCCACTCCCCCTTCCTGTGCTACATAAGCAGTTCCTCTGAGCCTCTTTCTCAAGCACATTTTCTTTGCTCCATCATCCTCCCCTCCTCCTCCAGCAGCATCGCCTCTCTCCTTGGGATGCTTCCTAAGGTACCTTTAGCTAAGGGAATCGTCCCGCGGCACCTTTAGAGGGCTCCTTGCCTTTGGTACCCCCACAGGGTGGTAATTCCTCTGGAATAGAGAGCGCAAATGGCCAAACAAGCAACATAGTTGCACAAGCATAACATCATACTGGCTGTGTAGGCCACTGAATTCATAAAAATGAAAAATAAAAAGAAAAAAGGGAATGTTTCCAGCCACTTCCAACCACAGACCACGCTTCATCCCAGCTGGACCATGGCTGATTATAGATGTACCTTTATTTTATATAATTGCTGTGGCTAAAAAATGCTCCCCAGCAATTATATAAAATAAAGGCTGGATAAGTGTACAAAACCCAAATTTTACACACACCCTTGGTGTGGGATGCCTTTATAAACCCATTGAGCTTTTGCACTTGGGGTTTATGTGGCATCCCACACCTGTGTGTAAAATTCTCGTTATAACCACCTACCCAGCCATTATTCTATATGTAACATCATAAAAATGTAGCTATTGTAATATTGTAACATCATAATAATGTAACTATTGTAATATTGTAACCATTATAATAATGTAACCATTGTAATATTGTAATCATACTAATAATATAACTATTGTAACACTGTATCCATGCTAATAATATAACTATTGTAACATTCTAAACAAGCTAATGATGTAACCACTGTAATATGGTGATATATAAGTGAGGGAAGGTATAAAGGCCACATAGATACAGGGACACTGATGGGGATATGGAAGGGCTGGAGGTACTTTGAGTCAGCTTAGAGACAGGGTCCAGGGTCTTTATCCACATGGGGGTGGTGTATAGACCAGCAAGACAGGGGGAAGAGTTAGAAAAGGTTTTGGGGAGACCATTAGCAGAATAGCAAGCAAGGGGGAAGTATTGATTACGAGAGACTTTAATCTGCTGGATGTAGACTGGAGCATTCTGGCCATAGCTACAATAAGAAGCTGGGCCATACTCAACTCCCTGCAAGTGGCATGTCTCTGGCAGTTGGTTACAGAGCCCACTAGAGATGAGGCAGTGCTGGACCTGGTAGTTACAAACTGGAACAGCACTGCAGATGTCACAGTGGGTAGTCTCCTGGGTTCAAGCAATCACTGTACTATGTGGTTTGCTATATGAATTAGGCAAGATGGAAAGCACACTAAGATGAAGGTCCTCGATTTCAGGAGGGCAGATCATAATGAAATGGGTGACTACCTCATTAAATACCTTGGGGAATGACTGGGGGGGGGAGTGATGACCCAATGAAAAAAGATCAAAGATGGAATGGCTAAGGCAACAGCATGCTGTTTGAAGAAAGTAGGAAAGGAAAGGAGGAGGAGGAAAAGGCTGCTATGGTTCTCAAAGGAGATGGCAAAGGCCATGGAGCAGAAAAAAACTGCATTTAGGGAATACAAGGAAACCCTGAAAGAGGTGGATATGGAGGAATATCTGGAAAAGCAAAGGGAGGCATGAAGAAGGATGAGGACATCTAAGGCACAAGCAGAGGAGAGAATCATCAAGAAGGTCAAAAAAGGGGATATGACTTTCTTCAGATATGTGAGTGAAAAAAGGAATGCAAGGGGTAGGACAGTGAGAATCAGGAGGATGGGGGGACTGTACAGAAGAAGATCAGAAAAAAAAAATATTAAATGAGTACTTCTGCTCAGTCTTCACAGTATGGTGGGAAGGCCCAACATGTACCAGCAGGCACTGAGGGTGGGGGCAGGACACCACCCACTTTCAGAGGAGAGAGCCTGGAAGGGATTAGAAGCCCTGAAAGAGAAGGCGATGGGACTGAATGGGATTCAGCCAATGGTTCTAAAGGAACTGAGCACTGTGCTAGCCAACCCTACAACAATGCTATTCAACACTTCACTGGAGACAGTGATAGTTCCAGAGGACTGGTGGAGGTCAAATGTGGTCCCTCTGCACAACAGCAGCAGCATGGAGGAGGCTATCAAATACAGGCCAGCCAGTCTCATATCAGTGCTGGGGAAATTAATGGAGACCCTGCTGAAAGAGAGGTTGATGGAGTATCTGAAGGCATACTGTATGGACTGCCAGACCACTGGCAGCATGGTTTCACAAGGGGGAAGGCGTGACAAACAGATTTCACAGATTTCTTTAATTGGGTGACTAGAGAGGTGGATCCAGGGAGGGCAGTGGATGTGGCCTATCTGGACTTCAGAAAGGCCTTTGACAGTGTGCTGCACAGGATGCAAGAAAAGAAACTTATCAGCCTGGGGGTTGAGGAGAAAGTGATAAGCTTGGAATAAAACTGGATGAAGGATAGGAGGCAGAGAGTGGTAAGCAGCAGACACTCAGGTGATGAGAGAGTGACTAGCGGGTTGCCACAGGGACCAGTACTGGGACTGGTCCTCTTCAATACCTTCATAAGTGATATTGCTGAGGAACTGGAGGGGAAGGTGTGCCTCTTTGCAGATGAGACAAAAATCTGCAACAGAGTTGACACTCAGGAAGGGGTGGAGTGAATGCAAAGGGATCTGGGAAAGCTGAAGGAGGGATCTTGGGTGTGGCAGCTGGGTTTTAATGCCAAAAAAGTGCAAAGTCATGCACCTGGAGAGGGGAAAGCCTGAAGCTGTGTATAAGATGGGGGGAGAGAAGTACTGACAGTCATCAAACAAGAACAGGACCTCAAAGTAATCATATCTGATGATCTCAAGGTGGTAGGGCAGTGTGAGAAGGCAAAAGGCAAGGCTAGTGGGAGGCTGGGTGCATAGGGAGGGGGATTTCTGGAAGGAGGAGGGAGGTGGCATTGCCAGTGTATTGCTCACTGGTGAAAGTCCAGCTGGTGTGCTGTGTCCAGTTCTGGAGGTTGCATCTCTGCAATGACACTGACAGTGTGGAAGCAGTCCAGAGGAGGACTACTAGAAAGGTGTGTGGGTTCCATGAAAAGCCATATGAGGAGGGACTGTTGGATCTCAACTTGTACTCCCTGGAGGAGAGGAGAGCAAGATGAGACATGATTGAGACCTATACAGTAAGTACCTCAAAGGGGTGAACAAGGTGCAGGTGGGGGAGTCCCTTTCAGATGAGGAAAAGTACCAGAGCACAGAGGCATCAATGAAGCTGGTTGGGGAGTTTAAGGAGGGATGCGAGGTAATACTTCTTCACAGAAAGGTTGGTGGACACCTGGAACAGTCTGCTAGAAGAGATACTGGGTGGAAAAACAGTGCAGATTTTCAAATATGCGTGGAACAGGTGCAAAGATATAATAGGCAGAGGAAAGGGGAGGAGGGAGAGATGTCAATGACCAAATAGGGTCAGAGGTGTCAAAATAGGCAGGGGAAAAATAGGGCAGACTGGATGGGCCTACCAACCCTTTTATGCTGAAAAATTCTATGTTTATGGTAACTATGTTAATGATCTACTTATTGTAATATGGTAAGCACGTCAATAATGGAACTATCCTAATGCTTTAACTGTGTTAATGCTAATGATGTGGCTAGTGTAACATGGTAACCGTGTCAATAATGTAACTATTCTAATACTTAACAATGGTAATATTGAAGCCATGATAATAATGTAACTATTGTATTAGTGTAGCCATTGCCATGTAACTATTCTAATATCATTTGTGCAGATGTATATTAATGTTTGTTTATTAGATTTCTACAAAGCACTCCTCCAAGGCTCAGAGCAACTATACTATAAATGCAATAACTAAGTCTTCCATAAACTACATAAAAACACGATACACACTATATCCATTTGTACAAAAAACATCTTCTTATTATACTATTCATACATATATACAGACATAAAAACAATTTCAGTAAGTAGCTCTGGTTAATGATAAGCTCTCAGAAGTAGATAACTTTTTAGTTTCTTAAAAATACAGAACTGGCATGGTGCATCCCTTCAGAGACTGCATTTCACAAGGTTGTGGTTGCCACTGAAAAAGCCAGATAACCAGCGGACTTCAATTCTGAAGAAGGAACAGCTAACAAATGACCTTTCTGCAAGATCTTAAATCTCTAGGTGGGATGTGGGGAGTCAGGAGATTACTGAGGCATTGTGGATCCAGTTGGTTCAAGGCTTTAAACATCACCAACAATACTCATTCCCTTGGCAGCGCCTCATCAGTGGCTCCGGGAGGGCTCTACACCTGGTGGTCCCATGATTGCCACCGCGATTGTAAGACCGTCTGACTTTATGTCTCAAAAACTGCGTAGATGGGAACTGAGCCCCATAGTGTACTGGTACCACCTGTCCAAGGGAAAACTGTTTTCAGCTCTTTTAAGGGCTCATGTGTTTATATTTAAGGACTGTATTGCTTTAAGATTAATGTTCTCCAAGATGGCAGCCCCCACTGGACTATGAAACACTGGGGACTGCTGGGAAAAGACTGTAAGTAGAAACATGGAACACAGAAACATAGACTTCGATGGCAGATACTGACCGCTTGGCCCATCCAACCTGCCCATTTCCCTACCTATTGGATAAGCTGCAAATCCTAGTTAACCAACAGCTTATTTCCTCCTACCTCCCCACTATAATTGCCTTATGTCTGTCCCATGCATTCTTGAATTCCCCCACTGTTCTTGACCCCACAAACTCCTCAGGAAGGCCATTCCACGTATCCATCACCATCTCTGTGAAAAAATACTTCCTCACGTTGCCCCAGAGCTGTCCCCCCTCTATCTTCAAACTGTACCCCCTTGGTCTTGCATATTTCTTTTTCTGAAAGATGCTACCCTCTTGGACTTTGTTGATTCCCTTGAGGTACTTAAAAGTTTCTATCGTGTCCCCTCTCTCCCTCCTGTCCTCTAGGGTATACATGTTAAGCTCCTTTAACCTCTCTTCATATGGTTTCTGGTGCAGACCCTGCACCATTTTAGTTGCCCTCTTCTGGACTGCCTCCATCCTGTTTATGTCCTTGCAGAGATGGGGTTTCCAGAACTGCATGCAGTACTCCAGATGGGGCCTCACCAACTGTACAGAGGGATGACAACTTCCTGTTTTTTACCAGTGATGCCTCCCCATATGCATCCCAGTATCCCCTCAGCCCTCCTTACTACCTTCTCACATTGTCTGCCTATCATTAGGTCATCTGATATGACTACCCCAGGCCCCTTTCCATTTTTGTTGTTGTTAGTACCCCCCCGCCACTGAGTACTCTTCCCCATGGTTTTTGTTTCCCAGGTGCATTACCTTGCACTTTTTTGCATTGAATCTAATCTGTCATACTTCTGACCATTCCTCCAACCTTGCCAAGTCCCTTCTCATCCTTTCCACACACCCCCTCTTGTGTAGCAACCCTGTTGCAGATCTTTGTGTCATCTGCAAAGAGGCATACTTTTCTTTCCAGTCCCTTTGCAATGTCACTTATAAAGACATCAAAGAGGACCAGCCCCAGTACTGAACAATACGGTACCCCACTAGTAACCCCCTTTTTTTTGGAGTGAACTCTGTTTACTATTACCCTCTGCGTCTTGTTGTCCAGCCAATTTTTTAACCAGGCTACCACTCTGGGACCCACTCCCAGGCTGGCTAATTTGTTTATTGATCTTTTGTGTGGGACTGTGTCAAATGCCTAGGTGAACTACTTTGATCACCCAGTCAAAGAAATCTATTAGATTCATCTGACATGACCTTCCCCGCAGTGAATCCATGCTGCCTTGGGTCCTGTGCCCTGCTGGCCTCTAGCTACTCAATAATTCTTTCTTTCAGAAGTGAATCCATCATCTTCCCTATCACTGAGATCAAACTAAGGGGTTTGTAGTTTCCTGTCTCTTCCTTGCTCCCACATTTGTGCCTTCCTCCAGTCCTCAGGTACCACACCATCCTCCCATGATTTGTTAAAAAGGGTAGTCAGTGGTGTCACTAGTTCTCCCCATAGTTCTTTTATAATTCTGGGGTGAATTCAGTCAGAATCCATTGCCTTGTCCCCCTTGAGTTTTAGGAGTTCTTTCGGGACACTTTCTTCTGTGAATGTACTGGTATCGACCCCCCTATCCAGAGTGCTTTAGGTCACTGAATTTGCCCGAAACTGCATCATCCAATCAAAGGAGGGCTGGATACAGACTATAAATAGGATTGGTAGCCCACCAAAATAAGAGATTTCCCAGAGGGGGAGCGCATTACAGCTGGAGAGGGCTTCACCACCCCATAGCTGCACTCAGGTCCCAAAGCCTAAAGATCAAAAGATAGTGAAAGCTGGACTACAGAGTAAGTGCAGAGTTTGCAATAAGATACTGAAAGCTGGAGTACTGAGTAATCACAGAGTTTGCAATAAGATACTGAACGCTGAAGTACAGAGAAAGCATAGAGTTTGCTATAGGAGCCAGAACCAGTTTGGAGGTGGCTGCAGACACATTGGTGCTGGAGTTTAGCTGAAGGAAAAAAAGTGAGCTGAAAGCTATTTAACTTTGGGGCTGAGTGACTAAATGAGCCGAAAGCTGTTTAAGTTTGGAGCTGAGGACTGGGTAAAGGTGATTGAATTCAGAGCTTGAAGAAGTAGTCACTGCAGTTTAAGTTTTTAGTTGGAACCCTTCTGTCAAGCTTTAACCTTCCCCTTCTTGGAGGAGTGTTTTAGCAAAGGGAGTAACTGAGAGTGCTGGTGTCAGAGACTTTGGATTGGCCAACCTGCCTTAGAGAGGAACAGGAAGAGCCTAGAGCTGGGTGAACAGACTGAGTAAAGTGCAATCTGAAGTTATTTGCCTGGTTCATGTGTGATTGAGAGGATTCAGAGGACCAAGTGTAGTGCCCCCCCTGGATTGAAGATGCAGAGAGACCTGTGGAGTGGGACAAAGAGGCCTGTCTAGTGAACATCGTTTATAAAGGTTACTGGGTGAAAAATTAAAGGCTAAACAGGTGAAGATCATCTGTTTCTGGATCTTCTGGCATTGTCACTTGTGCAGCATTCTTCTGGGACCACTACGGTAACATGCAACTGCTACTGCGACTGCCTTTTAGCCGGGCTGCAACACTCCTGTGCAGACATCAAAACTGTGAATACCCCAAGCTGTGGCTGTAAGGAGTTTCTTGTTGCTAGATTGCTGGTTAGAGTCTGGGGCAATCCCCATCAGGACTGTTGGGAAACAAATACACAAGGTGGGACAAAGCAAAAGATTTAAGGTGTTATAAGCAAAAGTGGAAGTAGAGACAAAGCAAGTTTAATGTGTCACAAGGGAAAGTGAAAATTGGGACAAGCCAGGTTTAAAGTGTTTCAAGCGAATATAAAAGTGAGACGGAACAAGGTTTAAAGTGTTGCAAGTGTTTAACAAGTGTTGGTCCCCAATGAAAATTCTCAGGCCTGTATCTCTATTTGATGTGGTACCCACCACAGCAAGGACATTACAGGTGCACCCTGGGGTGGGAAACCCAGATACTGAGGGTAACTGTGTGGAGAGTGCTTAAAAAAGGTTGTATTGCCATTTACATCCCTTTTCCCCTTTCCCCAAATAAATTGTTATTCTGTTTGCATGTTAATGCTTGTGGCTCCACCCTGGGACGGTTCACTACAGATATATATCCATATGAACTGCAGTTCACCTTATCTTATTTCTTATTACTGTTATGTACCCCCATCTCACAAATAGCCCAGACCCTAAGACAGATGCCCCTAATTTCCTCTTTCTGCAGAGTCAACTGCCTAAAGATGCCCTAACTCTACAACATCCTTACACTGGAACTTCCTACGTGGAGGAATTAGAACTTTTTAGAAATATGAGACTATAGTTCTATTGCCATATCCCACTAAGTAGGCCAGCGAGTGTTTTGTTTTATACTCAGTCTCTTTACCATTATTATGCTACTATGCAGACAAGGCAATTGTATCCTACTCCTTGCAAATGGACCAGACAACACCTTCTCAAAGTCTCAATAAATGGAATACTAAAGCTTCTCCTGTTGATGCTACTCTGCTCTGGAAATGTGGAATTAAACCCAGGACCTTTCATGCCTATTGCTGCCCCAGCTGAGCTAGCCCAAATAAAAGATATCAGCATACTGCACTTTAACGCATGCAGTCTGTTGAAAAAACTTGACCTAGTACAGGCCTGGGTACTACACACAACACTGGATGTACTGGTGATATCAGAATCATGGCTGAGGGGTTCCACCCCTGACCACAGTGTCAGTATCCCATCATGTAACATCTTCAGGGCTGATAGACATACTAGAGGAGGTGGGGTTGTAATATATGTGTCAGACAAATTCTCAGCCTCAGTTATTGACTCTTCCTCTATTCACAAAGAATACGAATGTCTAGAACTAAAAATCTCTCTCCCTCTCTCTCTCAAAGAGAATCTGTTTGTGTGGTAGGCTGCTACAGACTTCTGTCAGGAGGGCTAGAGATACTAAACTTTCTTCACAAAATTTTAAACTTGACAGATTCAGAAACTATGATTATGGGAGACCTCAACCTAGACTGGAACTCTACCTGTTTACTGCCTCTAAAGGACTTCTGTGATGCCTATGGTCTTTATCAGCTAATCTCAGAAACGACACATCCCAACAATAAAAACCCAGTGCACAGTACACTCCCGGATTTAATCTTGACTAACAAACCCTATAAATTCCTCCCACACAGGAGTATTTCACACCAACATTAGTGACCACAGGGCTATAGCTTTTGTAAGGCACATGCCAAAAATATCCTCCGGGGCAGGGAACATCTACAAAAGGAGTTACTGCAAATTCAATCCCACAGCATTCTTGGTTGATTTCAGCAGAATTAGATGGCAGGAATTCTACCTTGCTCAATTCATCACTGATGCCTACACCACATTTCAGACTCTAGTCCTAAAGGTGATCGATGCCATGCACCTGTTGTAAAATTCAGATCGAGGAAAAAATCATGTCCCTGGTTCAATAGCACCTTTAACACAGCCCTATGCCACAGGGATGCTCTCTGGAAAAAGGCTAGAAAAACCAAATCAGAATCAGATTGGGCTGCCTTTAGAATGATTAGGAATCACTGTACCAAACTAATCAGATCTGAAAAGGCAAATTACTACCAAAGTGCATTGGAGTCCAACAAGAATAACGGTGCTAAATTCTGGCAGATCGTGAATGATGCAGAAGGACATAAATTGTCCTCCTCATTTCCATCCAAAATCATCTCTGGAGATACTACCTGGACCAACAAACATGACATCTTGGAAGCCCTCAATAACCACTTTGCCACTGCTGGCCTAGCCTTTGATACCTCTCCCATAGGCAAATTGCTGAACCAGCAAACCGGCATCACCACACCTTGGGCCCCTTCCAGCATCTCCACCTGCTCTACCAAATTTAGTTTCACTCCTGCTTCACTCAAGCAAGTTGAAGACCTCCTAATCCACCTAGATATTAAAAAAAGCACAGGGGCTGACCAAATTGCCTCCCTCTTTCTGAAACTAGACTATTATCATTCTAGCCCAGCAAATCACTCACCTCTTCAATATGTCACTCCTTCAAGGAGCACTCCCTCCAGTGTGTAAAACAGCCCATGTCATCCCTCTGCTCAAATCTGGTGAACCAAGTGGCTTGAACAACTACAGACCCATCTCTCTTCTTCCTATTCTGTCAAAACTTTTTGAAAAGCTGGTAAACTGTCAACTAAGGGAATTTTTGGAGAATCACAACCTACTAAACCCTCTACCATCTGGCGTTAGACCAAGTCACAGCACAGTCTCTGCATTAGCCAAGGTTACTAATGATTGACAAATTTCACTTAACGCGAGGAATCATGTGGCTACGCTTTTCCTTGACTTAAGCAAAGCATTTGATATAGTGGATCATGATCTGCTACTGACCCTGTTACATCACATTGGGCTGGATGAAAATGCCCTAAAATTGTTTTCATGCTACCTTGTTGGAAGGTAGCAACAGGTGAAGGCACAGGGCGACCTTTCTCCCTGCAAGATCCTTCCGAGAGGGGTACCTCAAGGTTCAATCTTGGGCCCTTTATTATTTGCAATATACATAAACAATATTGACCACAGTATTACATCTGCTAGTATTCACCTATTTGCAGATGATACTGTGCTTTATGTCTCTCGTCCTACCATTGAATCTGCCTACAGGAATTTAGGGCAATAATTTAATATCCTACAGCAAAATCTGCTACATCTGAAACTTCTACTCAATGCCAAAAAGACAAAACTCATGTCCTTCTCCCCATCAACTAATGCATCTTCCAGATCACATCAGCCTGCCAATATGCATATAGTATCTATGCAGGGTGAAACCCTGGAAAGAGTAGACAAATTTGAGTATCTAGGCTTCTGGTTGTACTGTAAGCTCTCGTATATCCCTCATGTTGAAGAACTCTCCAAAAAACTAAAACAAAGGCTGGGATTATTCTTCCGTATTAAATGTTTGCTTACCTGTGAAGCAAAACTATGATTAATCAAAACAACACTCCTTCCACTAATTGACTATGCTGACTTTCTTTACAGTCACTGCCCCAAAACTGTCCTTACTAAGCTGGACATCCTGTACCACAGGGCCTTAAGATTTGTGACTGACTCTCCATTCAAAACACACCATTGTTCACTTTACAGCCAACTCGGCTGGACTTCCTTATCTACCAGAAGATGGTATAATGCCTCCATCTGAACCTTCAAAGCCCTCACTAACAAACTCCCTCTTTACATATCCAGCCTCTTTAAATCAACACCTTGCACGTACTCACTTAGGAAATATGATTATATCTTGCTTGATACCCCCCCTGGGTAAAATCTCGTTTTGGCACCATATCCATTAGCCACACCTTACCAACCTTGTGGAACTCCCTCCAAATTACCCTAAAACTGACTCACCTTGTTAGACTAGCTTCCTATAAATCTCTTCTGAAACCACTGTTGAAGGAAAACTGCCAGTGCTACGCCTAGGGCCCCCCCTTTTGATATTTTATATGGCACTTACTGCTATATTTGCCCCTGGCTCTCTCTGCTCCCCTTCTTTCTTTTGTTTTGTACTCCTGTCTGTCTATGCCCTGCTACTCCCTGAGCCTCTCTCACTTATACCTTTTTCCCCCCTCATCCTACTTATCTTCGAATATTCCTACTCACCTTATGGATCATGCTCTACCTTCCTCCTTACCTCCTTCCATTCCAATCATATCATACAGTTAGCTGCTTGCACTCATGTAGATTTGTAAAAGTCTGAGTAATAAGACTGTACCTTGTTATGTATTACCCACTGTATTGTGTTAACTATTGTATAAATCTGTAGCGTTTTCCTTTTATGTATGCTATGTGTGTGTCCCCAGGACCACCTTGCAGATGAGTATCTCAATGGTGTATTTCCTGGTTAGAAATAAGATTGAGTTGAATTGAACTGAATTATGTGCTCAAGCTACTGTGTGTGGGGGGATTGTTATTGAGTGGGGACGTGTACTAGAGGGCAAATAGTGTTATTTCCTGGGGGGTGGTATCCTGCAAGTTTTCCACAGGTATTCCCTGCCACTGCCCCAGGTGGAGGCACTGTATCAACAGATCATCCAGTTGCAGAACCAGGTCCGGGCCCCTTGTAGGTGTGTTCCAGGTAAAGACCGAGGGTCCTGGAGCAGCCTAGGTGTGTCAAGGGGCAGTTATTCCAAAAATCAATGTGCCACCTAATAGGCAGCCAGCTCAGAACTCGTGATCAGAACCAGCAGTGATGGAGTAATATGCTCTGACCTCCATGTGAAGGTCAGGAGTTTTGATGCAACATTCTGAACTACCTGTAGGCAATGCAGTTGACTCCAGGTAAGCCTTTATAGAGCAGTAGTCAAGCCAGGAGAAAATGAGGGCACTGACTCATGTAACTAGATTGACAGAATCAAGCAGTGGTTGCAGTCTGGAAACATTCTTAAGATGGCAAAAGCAGCTCTTGATCACAGAAGCCACTTGCAAAACAAATGTCAACTGTCTGTCAAGAACAACTCCAAGACTGCAAATCTCCTCTGTCACCTGAAGACACACCTCCTAAGAGAAGGAAGAATCAGGCCACCTCAAATGACTGAAATTTGCTTCTCCAAGATCACCACCAGCAACTAGTCTTGGCTGGATTCAAAGCCAGCCAGTTGGAGGCCATCCAAACCCTAATTTCCTCTAAGCAATGTTCTAATCTCAGCACAGAAGATACCATATCAGGAGCAAAGAACATGTACAGCTGGGCACCATCTTCTCTCCCAGTGGCAGCATATACACCGAGAATAAAGCAGGTGAAAGCACAGAACCTTGAGGGACACTGCAGTCCAGAGCAACCATCCAGGAATGACAAGAATTAAGCACTTCTAACTGCTCCCTTCTGACATGGAATGATTAGAACCATTATAACACAGTCCTGGACAACCCAACATGTTCCACAAGTCTGGCCAAAAACACTGAATGATCCACATTGCCAAATGCTGAAGAATGATCTAATAAGATTACAATAGAGATCTCCCTACAGTCTCATGTCAGGAAGAGATCACTGCATACCCTGACCATGGCTGTCTCCATGCTGTGTTTGCTGTGGAAGCCAGACTGAAATGGCTCAAAGAGGAAAAGTTTTCTCACCATGATTCATGAGCTGGGCTGCAAACACCTTCTCTGCAATCTTAGCCAAAAAGGCAAGATTGGAAATCGGATGAAAATTGACAAGTATGTCAGGCTCCAACAATGCCTTCTTAAGGAGGGGCTCCATCACAACCCTTTTTAGGGATGTTGGCAACAACCCCTTCCAAATAGAAGCACTGATGATACCTGTAAATGTTGGAACCAACTCCCTCCCTCCATCCAGCCTTAAGCAGCTGGGTGTGTGTAGGGTCCAGAACTCATGTGGTGCATCACAAACCCATTACCACCCCAAAGACCTCCTTCTCATCCAGTTGCTGAAATTCCCCCCAATCATTCACAGAACTACTTGCACACTCCTCTCTCTCCCTACTGACCACAAACTGGGCAGTTGAGAATTCTGGTCACAAAAGCCCATAACTTTGGCTTTGAATAACTTGTTTAACCACTTGTACTTCTCACTGGAAACAAGTTCCTTATTGTCCAAACAAGATTTAATGAAATGTCTACAACATGGAAAAGTGTGGCAGGATGGTTCTTGTCAGTGGAAATCATAGTTTCTTCATACACCTGAGGGTTGTGATGCCACTTAAACCATCATGCAAAGCTCGAGCAGTTTAAGATTAAATCAGAAAATAAATGAGTGATACACATCTGCAAATATTTACTTTTTTTTTTTAACTACTGGCACATTAAGTAAAGTTCACACAAGCCATGAATGATCAATGCTGCAACCTCACTGCAAACTTACCCAAGCAGCACACAATGTCCATGAAGGATCCAAGAATCCATGCTTTTAGTATCAGTGGGCTTAATCTTGGGATGGCTTTGCATAGATGTGTAACAGGGACATGATTGGCTAAAATGTATTTTTTATTTGTACCCTTGCTCCTACCTTAATTATTGAGGTTCAGAGAAGTACTGCCACTGACAGGATGAAGCAAAACCAGCAGTTTGAAATATTTTGCTGCACTGTCTCCCACTCTAATTGCAGATGTCTCATGTGTGCGTGTGTGTGTGTGTGTGTGTGTGTGTGTGTGTGTGTGTGGGGGTGATCTTGGCCAACAATTGTGGCTGTTTCTGACATTTTTACAGTGACACCCTTTTGACAAGAAAACTGCTGTCTGAACACTGCACTCGAGAGTGTCTCAAGACAGGAGCTGCTTGTCACTATGTATGTACATGTCTGCAATAATAAACATCTGGTTATTAACTGGCCATCTACATTGAACTATTGCAATACTGTAACCATGCTACTAACGTAACTATTGTAACATTTTTACCATGTTAATAATGTAAATGTTGTAACATTGTTATCATAATAATATAACTATTGTAAAATTGCAATGATTATGATAATGTAACTACTATAATAGTGTGACCATGATAATAATGTAACTATCATGATATTTGTACCATGATAATAATATATATCTTGTAATTTTGTAACCGGGCTAATAATGTAACCATTGTAATACTGGGGACAGTAGTGCAGACATTGGGTGGGCAGTACAGACAAAAACTCTATGTAGACAACAGTATCAAAGTGAGATAGGATTTGACAGGCAAACTGGAGGGACTGATGGTCTTTTTCTGCTGTCATTTAATATGTAACACTGTAACCCTGCTAATGGCATAACTATTGTAATACTGTTACTGTGCTAATGATGTAAATATTGTAATATGGTAACCATGCTAATGATATTATTGTGACAATGTTAATAAATAACTATTTTAATATGACAATAATGCTAACAATGGGCCCTATGCATGAAAAAAAATGTTGCCTATGCGCCATGCAACTGAGGTACATAGGCAACCTTACGTGTGAATGCCGCTCAGCGGGGGTCCCGTGGATCCCCAGCGGCATTCACCAAGGGATCACAAGACCCTTGTGTGTCACCACCCTAGCCCCTCAGGGAACATCGCACTGTGGGCGTGTCAGGGGTGTGCCTGCACTATGCAGCATTCACAGAGCTGTGTAGTGCCAGGCTTAGGGGGCACTGGGTACACCTGCCGAGACCAGGTGTAACCCGGTACACACTCCCATTTTTCCCAGCTGCCTGGTGCAGCTGCACCACATATATGACCTCTGTGCTGCCTCAGCCCACTATGCTGCAGAGGAGGGCTGGGTTGGCAGCACAGGTGCCTACCCATTGGCTCCTCAGCAATGCCACTATACACGGTTCAACTTCACCCCCCTGCACCCTCCACAGGGTGCAAGGGATCCACTCAGGGACCCAGTACAGACATCCGATTGGATGCCCACCCAGGTCCACAGCTCTGCCCTGACCGCCTATGTGACCATGAGCTCCAGGGTTGCAGGGCCGCATATGGGAGTTGTGCAGTGGCCACCATTCATGCATATGACCACTCATGGATTTCCCACAGTTGCATAGCTGTGTGGGCAGGGTACATGCCTCAGGCACTTATTACCTGCCCCTTCGTGCACAGGGGCTAATAAAACTATTGTAATATGGTAAACATGCAAATGATGTAACTATTGTAACCATGCTAATAATATAACAACTGTAAAATGTAACCATGTTAATTACATAATTATTGTAACACTGTTACATACCTATTGTAATATTGTAACTGTGCTATAAATATACCTATTGTAACTGTAACCATGGCGGTACCATAACCATTGTAATACTGTAACCATGACAATAATGTAAGTATTGTAATATTGTTACTATCATAATAATTTAACTGTTGTAATACTGCAACCATGCTAATAAAGTAACTAGTGTAATATTATTATCATATTAATGAAACTGCTGCAATACTGCAAGCATGCTAATAATATAACTATAGTAATATGTAACCATAATAACTTTTGTAATGCTGTAACCACCATAATAATAATAATGTAACTATCATTATATTGTTACCATTATAATAACGTAACTCTTGAAGAATTATATCCATCGTAATATTGTAACTGTTCACTAAGCCATTGACAGGTTAGCCTGGGTTTTGGTCAATAAGTTTACATCTGGGCATAGAGAATGTAAAGCTGCTATGCAGTATGCTGTACAAATGGCCTGCCCGTTTCTCCCCACAGATCTCTACACATAAGTGATTGCTCCATACTGAATAGTGTGTTGATTGTAAATGGTCTGAGATCCTTACATAAAAGACAGTAAAGAAATGCAAATGGTTTGGCAACATGTTATCAAATGTTGATATAAATGCTGTAACATAAATACTGTGCATCAAACTGATTTTTAATCTTTATGATTTCAACCTTGCTGAGTGTGTGTGTGTGTGTGGGGGGGCAATAAACAATAATGTACACACCCTTTCCCTCTCACTTTCCAGTAAGGGCTCCCCCACTCTCAGATCAGGTGGCAAGCAGCCCTGAGAGCCTCCTCAGCTGTAGAAGTGCTGACCATCTATGCCTCTTGGCCAAGGGTTGACACCCTGTTTACCCTCTCTAAATACCAGGCAGAACCCAGGGTGTGGGCATGGTGCCAGGGGTACCCTCTGTGTTGAGGAGTATGCTAATGGTGGCTGCTCGCTGGAGGCCTCTCCTGTACAGTTATTCAAGACATTCCAACAATGTACACCTCAACATTTTCTTCACTGCTTACACTGTAGTTATCTTTGTTTGGATCTGTCCCATAGGTACAGAAATAAATACTTTGAAAGCAATCAGATCTGTTGTTATTGTTGCATACATATTTATAGTTACACTGAGGGAACATGGCCCCCAAAACATTCTCCCTATTAGCACTACTACGACAGGCTAAATTCTGAACTTCAGGGTCCCTTTCACAAATACTGTACCCTTTTCACACACTTTCATGGATCTCATGACTCTGGTTATGCTGTATGATTCACCAGCAGGTGAGGTTATACCTCAGGTCAGAGCCTCTCTTCTCTGATGTCTGAATCTATCAGATCACCCATGTTGCTATTCACTTTGGGTTACCCACATTTCACATATACAGTGACATTTTGGCATCAGGTTAACTGGTGTGAAGGAGACAGTGCCACTGGAGGGACTTTCACTCAGATTTCACTGGCTAAGGGCCACACCATCACTGGGTACCTCACCCATACCATAATCTTAATCTCACCAGATTGTATGATGGGCAGCAGCCCCATGACATTCACCTCAATCTGACCTCTGGCAGGGGCTGGCAATCTCCTCAGGCCCTCTGCCAGAGGCAGCATCTCCAACTCACATCATGGCATGGGACTCTTTGGTAGTCATTTGGCATATCTCCTACCTGCATCAGCAGCTCAACATCTGACACTAGAGCTTTCTGTATCCTCAGCACTGCAGGTAGCATCTTTTCTCTCTTCATAGGAGCTGGACTGAAATCACCTCCCAGAGGTTCACACCTGCTTTAGAGAGATCCATGTGTGCTGCAAGACCACCAGGAATGTCACTTGAGTAGCAGCCTCTTAGGATTCTCCCTTCCTCCTGGTGATTACCAACACTCCCACACAATTAATGAGGATCTACACTAAATGGCTTCTGACTCCAAAATCCTTATAGTCTTTACTGCTGTCATGGTGTCTGTCCCTGGAGGCAACCAGACACCAGACAATGAGTCCTGTTGTTCTCACATACATGGGATTCACAGACAGCTACTGCTAGTGAGGGATCCGTGCCTTCTGAGGTGGCCTGGCAAGCAACTTGAGGCAAGAGTGCCTGGAGGCACTCCTGTACCCTCCTATCACTATGCTATACTGACACAGATCTGCCAGCATTCAGAGCTGGAACTTTAGCTCCACCCAGGCCATTGGCAGTCAGAGACTCCACCAATTTGCAGGCTGCTTGGTCTGGTTGCCCAGTAAACAAGCCTCTCTGTCCTTCTACTGGCAAGAGAGGGTTGTCACAGGAAGAAAACAAGTACCAGCAGCTGCAGCAGAGCACCCTCTCTGTTTCACCACTGCTTTAAAGCTTTTTATGTTGCTTGCATGCATGTGCAAGAAACATAGTGCCATCATCCGAGTTTTCAGAGGTGTGACACCCGTCTTCCAATGCAGTCAGTGTGTTTGCAGGCGCGGCCCCAGTTCCCCAATCACTGTTGCAGCTGTCTATGACAGCATTGAAAATGCAGTGGCATGCAGTTGAAGGGAGGCTCCGCTTCAGTGAGCAGAGCTCCCCTCCCACCTGCGCATGCACTGCGTGCTCATGCACCTCCCTCCCCCACACTGTATGGCCGACGGGGTGCCCAATCCCCGTCGGCTCCACGCCCCCCCAAAGCATCCAGGTGCCATGCTGGGAGCCCACCCCAGCATGGCAAAATGATGTTATGGCCGACGGGGGTGCCCAATCCCCCGTCAGCTCCTGCCCCCCACCAACATCCTTCCAGCTGTCACGCTGGGAGCTCACCCCAGCGTAGCAAATGTCCCTCGTCGTCTTAGGAAATAAAAATACCTGTAAATACAAAAACTGTCCCTCGGCGCTTCTCCCTGCCCCCCTCCCACAACCCGCACCCAGCCACTGCACACCCTACCTCCCCACACCCCTCACCCCATACTTACCTCCAGAGCTTGGACGCGACAATCTCGGCAGACCGGAACACGCCTGCACTCTTCAAAGCCGACTGCTAACTGAGGAAATGCCGTAAGCTGTATAATGGATAGATAGGGTTTTTCAACTTTATTGCATATCTCAGGCATTTTGGGAATTTTGGGTCCAAATTTTTCAACATGGGGTTTTGGGACCCCCTCCTCATGAATTCTTGCACTGTCATAGCGTTAGTGGGCCAAAGGGGTGATTTCCGCGGTCACTGCGTGAAATCACACCTTGGGACCGATTAATGAAATGACACTGCCAGTGTTCATAAGGTGGGCTCTCAAAAGTCTATGTTGAAAATTTGCGAAAAATTCCTAGAAATGACTGTTTTACGAGCATGCATTGTGCAGTTCCTACGCATGCTCGTAAGTTCGCGAATTTTCAATATTTTCACTCCAGATTTTCAACATTACCATTTTACCACACCTCCTTTTGAGCAGTATAGCTGTCATTTTTCACATCTCATTAAAAATGTATTTCTGCCCATGTAGCGCACAATGGCGCAGTCGGTGTGTGAAATCAATGTATGGGACATATTACGAAAATCACAGTGACACTGTTCATGAGCAGAGGTCCTAAAATGGTGATGTTGAAAATTTGGTGAAAAAATTCCTAAAAATGACTGTTTTACGAGCGTGCATTGCACTGTTCCTACACACGCTCGTAAGTTCGCAAATTTTTAATATTTACACTCCAGATTTTCAACATTGCCATTTTACCACACCTCCTTATGAGCAGTACAGCTGTCATTTTTCACATGTTGCCCAAAATGTGTTTCCGCGATGTAGTGCACAATGGCTTATCTAGTGTGTGCAATCAATGTTTGGGACAGATTAAGAAAATCACAGTGACACTGTTCATGAGCAGAGATCTTAAAATGGCTATGTTGAAAATTTGGTGAAAAAATTCCCTTCAGACGTTCTGCAATATTACTAATGAAGACATTGAACAGACCTGGCCCCAGGACCGATTCCTGCAGCACCCCACTGGTCGCCCTCTCCCTAGACTGCACACCATTTACCACCACTCTCTGACTCCTGTCTGTTAGCCAGTTTCTAACCCAGTTTACCACCCTTTCCCCCATGCTCAGCCTACCCACCTAGTTTATCAGCCTCCTATATGGGATGGTGTCAAAGGCTTTGCTGAAATCAAGGTAAGCGTTGTCCACTGCCCCACCCTGATTCACTTCCTTTGTCACCCAGTCAAAGAAATCAACCAGATTTATCTGACATGATGTCCCCACTGTTAATCCATGTTGTCTATGGTCCTGGACTCCGATGGCATCTAGCTGCCCCACTATCCTTTCTTTAAGCAATGTCTCCATGATCTTCCCCACTACTGAGGTGAGGCTGAACAGCCTATTGTTCCCTGCCTCCTCCCTGCTGCCGGACTTGTGTAGAGGGACCACATGTGCCCTCCTCCAGTTCACTCATGTTGAATGACTCAGTGAACATGGCTGCCAGAGGTACTGCTATCTCCCTTCGCAGTTCTGTTAATATCCTTGGGCGTATGCCATCTGGTTCCATCGCTTTGTCCACCTTCAATTTAGTGAGCTCCTGCAGGACTCTCTTGCCTTTGAATGGACTATTGTCCACCTCTTCACCCCCTTGGCAACTGCTGCACTGCTGTGGCCCTTGCCCCTCCCACTCTTCTCTGAATACTGAACGGAAAGCCACAGTAGATGTCTTGGGAGGAAGGCATGGAACTATCACTTCCAAATACCTAAACAGCACATACAAGCAAGCAACATTTGGCATTGACAAATGCTTGTTTAGTTAGTGCTCATAAAATGCCAGATTGAGAGCAACTAACACAGCCAGCTTCCTCATTGTGGCCTGCCAATGTGCCTCAATGCTGTCCAGGAGGCCACCTCTAGTGGGTGAGATGGAAGTTCAGGCTCATTTTCCACTCAGTCCTGGGTTTCTCATGTTTGAATACCAACTATAGGACCAATTACAATGGTGTATTTTGTGATGTGACTGCTTCTTCACAAGGCCCAAGCCCCCCCTCCCTCCAGTAATACTTTACTTAAGTTTCTCATAACTACACTGTTGTTACATAACAATGTAAGTACTGTACACTGTAACTGGAGGATAACTGCAATGTGGTTACATTACATGCTACAAACATATACCTACTGCATAATTTCCTCTATTGCATGTAATTAACAATTACCTACCTATGACATTTAAAATATACTGTTACCCAACCACACATTTCACAGAACCCTGTAACAAGCCCCACCCAGGTCCTTGTTTGCACAAATACAGAGCCCTTCTGTAGTCAATGCAAAGTATTGAAGTATTTTAACACTTGCATATCTTTGTCAAAGTATAATGATTTATGAGTACAACAAGAAGTTCCATAGAAACACAGAAACATAGAATTTGACAGCAGATATGGACTGCTTGGCCCACCTAGTCTGCCCATTTCCCTACCTAATGGATAAGCTGCAGATCCTAGTTAACTAACAGCTTACTACCTCCTACCTCCTACTAGAATTGCCTTATGTCTGTCCCATGCATTCTTGAATTCCCCACTGTTTTTGACTCTACAACCTCCTCAGGAAGGCTGTTCCATGTATCCACAACCCTTTCTGTGAAGAAATACTTCCTCACATTACCTCTGAGCCATCCCCCCTCTATCTTCAAATTGTGCCCCCTTGTTTTTGCACATCTCTTTTCTGAAAGATGCTACCCTCTTGGACTTTGTTGATTCCTTGAGGTATTTGAAAGTTCTTCATGTTCCCTCTCCCTCCTTTCCTCGAGGCTATACATCTTTAGTTCCTTTAGTCTTTCTTATGTCTTCTGATGCAGACCCTGCATCATTTTGATTGCCCTCCTCTGGACAGCCTCCACCCTGTCTATGTCTTTGCGGAGATGGGGTCTCCAGAACTGTACACAGTACTCCAGATGTAGTCTTACCAACTGTCTGTACAGAGGGCCAACAACTTCCTGTTTTCTACTGGTGATGCCTCTCCCTATGCATCCCAGTATCCCCCCCAGCCCTCCTTACTGCCTTCTCACATTGCTGGCCCACCTTTAGGTCATCTGATATGACTACCCCCAGGTCCCTTTCCATTTTTGTTGTTGTCAGTATCTCACCCCCTATTGTATACTCTTCCCCTGGGTTTTTGTTTCCCAAGTTCATTACTTTGCACTTCTTTGCATTGAATCTAAGCAGTCGTACATTTGACCATTCCTCCAACCTTGCCAATTCCCTTTTCATCCTTTCCACCCCACCTTGTGTATCAACCCTGTTGCAGATCTTTGTGTCATCTGCAAAGAGACATACTTTCCCTTCCAGTCCCTCTGCAATGTCACTTATAAAGACATTAAAAAGGACCAGCCCCAATACTGAATCCTGCAGTACCCCACTAGTAACCCTCCTTTCTTCACTGTGGACTCTATTTACTATTACCCGTTGTGTCCTGTTGTCCAACCAGTGTTTTACCCAGGCTACCACCCTAGGACCCACTCCCAGGCTGGCTAATTTGTTTATTAATCTTTTGTGCGGGACTGTGTCAAATGCCTTGCTAAAGTCTAGGTAGGCCCTGTCCACAGCCCCTCCCTGGTCTACTGCTTTGGTCACCCAGTCAAAGAAATCAATTAGATTTGTTTGACATGACCTTCCCACTGCGAATCCTCTTTGTTCAGCCTCAGTATCCCTGCCTTAGTCTTTCTTTGCTCACTAATGTACCTATAAAAGGTTTTATCCCCCTTCTTAACCGAGTTGGCTATCTTTTCCTCAGTTTGGGCCTTTGCTATTCTGACTGACTTACCCGCTTCCTTCTGCTTTAACTGGTACAGTTCTCTGTCCTGCTCCTTCTGTGTTTCCTTATACTTCCTGAATGCTATCTTTTTTTCTCTTACCTTCCCCGCCACTTCTTTTGAGAACCATAGTGTTTTTTTCTTTCATTTTGATTTGTTTATTTGCTTCACACAAAAACATGTTGCCTCTGAGATGGCGGTTTTGATGTTTTCCCATTGTTGCTCCACCCCACCTTCTTGCCTGTTTGCTAGTGCTTTTCTGAGGCACTCTTCCATTTTGTCAAAATCAGCCCTCCTGAAGTCCAGTACCTTCACTTTTGTGTGGCTTGACTCTACAGCTAAGTTTATCGTGAACCACACTGGTGGTCGCTTGTTGCCAGATGGCTACCCACTTCAAGATCAGAGATCCTCTCTCCATCCCCATTTGAGAGTACCAGGTCTAAGATTGCTCTGTCCTGAGTGGGTTCCAAAACTCGCTGTCTGAGACATGCCCCCCTGTAGGGCATCAAGAATGGCCCTGCTCTTGGATGTGGCTGCAGCAAAGGTGCTCCAGTCAACATCTGGCATATTGAGGTCCCCCATCAGCAATATCTCCCCTTTCTCTGCCATCCCAAGGATGCCTTCTATCATTTCCTTGTCCATTTCCTCCCCCTAAGACGGGGGTCTGTATACAACCCCCGTGTGGATTGTGGAGCCATTTCCAGTCTCCAGGGCGACCCACAGTGCCTTCTCTCCTCCCTGTTTACCCTTTGGTTCTGTTGCTTTTATCCCTTCCCTTACATAGAGAGCTACTCCTCCTCCTCTTCTTCCCTCCCTGTCCCTCTTGTAGATTGTGTACCCTGGTATGCTGACATCCCAGTCATGGTTCTCTGTGTACCATGTTTCTGTGACTGCCACAATATCCAGGCATCCCTCTTCCATCAAGGCCACCATTTCAGGGAGCTTTTTACCTAGACTATGGGCATTGGTACTCATTACCCTCCATTTTTTTATGGTTTTATTTCTTTTTGCCTCATCCCTGTCCCTACTGCCTTTGTCTTATTCTCCATTTACCCCTGCCCTTCTCCCTGTCGACTGCTCTATTTTGGTGCTCACCTCACTAATTACCCTGATTTTTGGTGGGGGCTAGGATTTCCCTTCTCCTCTTCAGTGCCTCCCCCCCTTGGCTAGTTTAAAAGCTTGCCACTGAAGCATTTAAACCTATCACCTAGGATCCTGGTTCCCCTCCAGGATAGATGCAGACCATCATGCCTGTATAGGCCTGCATCCCTCCAGGTGGAGCCCCAGTCTCCAATGAAGCCAAATCCATGAGCTCTGCACCAGCTTTTCAACCAGTCATTGAATCCCATGGTGTGGAGTGCCCTAGCCTCATCCATGCCATAGACAGGTAGCACTTCTGAGAAAGTTACTGTGTGTGCGCTACTTGTCTAAGACCCCTCCCCAACTCCACAAACTCCTGTTGCACTGCTCTGATCCCATTCTCAGCCAGGTCATTCGTCCCTAGCTGGATAATGACATCCAGCTCCCTCCCCCTTGCCGCTGCTCCCACAATCCTGAGGATTCATTTCCTGTCCCTCTAAGCCTTGGTGCCGGGCAGGCACCTTACCTCCCTTTCCCCTCCCTCCCCCAGTTCTACCCTCCTAACAATTGAGTTCCCCACCAGGAGTTGTTTCCTTCCCCTGTGGGGTCCTGGGCCACCCTCCTGTGGGTCTCCATTGTGGAGGTTCCCAGCATCCTCCTTGGTCTCCACTGCAGGTGCCTCCATAGATGAACCATGCTTTGCCAGAGTGGTGAATGAATTGTGGAGAGGCACAACTGGAGGGATGCACCTCTGTTCCACCACCCTCACCCTCCCTGAGCCCACCATGGTCCAACCACTCCTCTTTCATGGTAACTTCTGAGGTAGTGGCAGTGGCCAGGGTGGCCCCTGGGTGTGGGAGAAGGTTTCCCGAATCCTTGCCAGGGCAGCATGGAGACGAACAACCTCCTCCCTCAGACCAGAGAGGTGCCTGCAAAGAGGGCAGCAACGCAGTTTCCAGAATGTCTCCCGGAAGACTGCTGCTCCACAGCCAGTGCATTGCACCACTCCCCATATGTCTGTGTCCCTTCCAGTTACAGATGCTTTTTTGTTTTTTTTCTTGTTTTAGTGTGTGCAAGCTTGTGAGTGTCTCTACCCTTATTCAGTGTGCTGTGCCTTTAAGGATATGAACAGGTGTATGTTGTTTGCAGTTTTGAGGAAATGATGTCAGAGCCCCTGCTATAAAGGAAGTTATGCACTTGGGGTGGGTGGGGTGAGGGGAATGGTGGGTGGGATTAAACCTATGCTGTCCAGAAACAATCACCTACAACTCTTACCCTCCACTCCGGGGAGTGCCTTCCTTCCTTTCAGACACCTATTTCACAAAGGCTAAGTAACAGGTCTAGTCACAACTGACTGCAAATATCTCCCAGCTACAGTTCCTCCCAGGCAAATTAAAGTTAAAACTAAGAAAAGTCCACCCCAAAAACAGAATCAATACTAGTTACTTACACAGGTCCAGAAAGTAATAATTCAGCTCAGAGTAGTCTAGAGGTCTTGGAGCATTTGACTAAACTCTATCTGTATAATCTCCATGAATACAATACCAATATATAGTGCTGGAATTATGTAAGCTACAGGCTCTATGGGGACCCTGAGCCCCCCCAACCACCACCAGCCATGACATAGCTTTATAAAACGATGACTGGAAATGGAGCATTCTGATTGGCTGAGAGCATTCCAAGAGGGTTATGTTAATGTCTGGAAACCGTCATGAACAATACAAGAATTGCAATTTTAACTACTAAAATAGTCATTCTGAAGAAAACTGAAACAGTTAAAGTGACACGGTCAGCTTTTCATCCCATTTTTAGTGCCCTGTAGTATTTATGCCTGTTTACAGAGCTGTACTTAGAAATTGTTCTGATTCTGTTTTTAAAAGCATATGTGTCTTATTTAATATATATTTTTTACCCAAACAACTTTTGGTCATCTCGATTGAAATGTGTGGTCTGCTTCCTTCCTGTGCATCCTTGACATAAGGAATGGCCCTGCATGACACCGAACTTGAACATGAACAAGTTTGGTGCTTTTGGAGGCATGTAAACTAAACAGATTTTTGAAGATTGCCAACTGTGCGGATGTCCACATATGAGTGTTTTTTTAAACTGAGCGCTACTCTAGTAACTGTTGTTTGAAAAGTCAAACTGTGACTCCAGTCTTTAAAACCAAGGGCTATTTCCCATAGTATTTGTTGTTTGAAAGGTGAAACCAGGACAGGAGTCCCAGTTTCACTTTTCAAACAACAGTTACTAGAGGAAATAGCCCTCGGTGTTAAAAACCAGGAACACTAAATATAGGCTAAAAAGCTGAGAGTGTCCTTTAAATAATAGCATTAAGGCATTCTGAGGGGTTGGGTTACCTTTGTTTATCTAACCCTATAGGCATAATACACTCGGCTTTGTCTTGTACCTCAGCTGGTCACTGGCATCACTGGGACATAGCTCCGTTAGTATCTCATCCATTTTCTGCAATTCTGTTTCTCTCTTTGTCTTTATTACTGAGGAGAGCTGCATGAAAATGAGATCCTAATTCCTCTAGTCTTTAGCTGTTCTGTTTGCCTGTACACCTGACATTCTGTTTATGTCATCATAAGTGTTGCCACAGCAACAGATCATGATGTAATAAACAGAATTACAATGTCAGGTGTAGCCCAGCAGCCAGATCATAAAGGGTGGATATCCTGTTTTCATGCAAATATCCTTAGTAGTAAAGACATATGGAGAGAACTACAAGGAAAAAATAAATATACATAGATTGTGGCTAAAAGTTGCATTTTATCAAAGTTGTCCCAGTGGGGTTGGGGGCTCTTTAAATGCTAGTATTTCATAAGCTACTAGGGACTTATTTTAGAGCTGCAGGAACTGTGCCCTGGAAGCACTCCCACCCCTCACCCCACCCCCGATTCCAATACTTCCAATATTAGTCTTTGTTGTAAAGAATCCTGAGAAACACAATCTCTTGGAAGCAGTCTCACATTCTCTACATCAATTCTTGGCTGCACTGTATAGCCAAGCATTCTAAAAAATTGAATCTGTAGAGCCATGAACATGTGTTCTCACAAGACTAGACTTAAATAAGCCATGTTCAAGACTGGAACTGTTCTGGTCACAAGCACAGACCCCTATTTACTTTGTTTTGCCATTTCTCTATAGCAGGAATGCCAGTCAGCTCTGTCACACTAAGCAGTGTTCTGTCTGTTTTTGATGGTCCGTTCTTGCTTAACAAAACATACATATGACAAAATCCTGGCATTGCTACCCTGACAGTATCACTCACACACACACGCACACACAGCTTTTATACAGTTTCAAGAGAACATTTGACATTTTTAATGCACGTAAGAACACTGAACTCCATTCTGTGCAAACAACTGGACAGCCAGCCAGGCTAAGGGCCACTTAGTGGTCAACAGGAAGTGAACTGGGACAAAAGGTCTAAGTTTGGGAATATTCTTCTAGGTTCTATTTTTTGATGTACAGCCCAATAAAACTCATGGAGCAATGCCAGCCCTGAAAATGTATGCTGAGCAACTGCATTTTTTGATTAGAAATCCATAGCCTACGATAATAAAACCTCACCAGAGAGGAAATGCAACCAAAAGGAAAGATTTCAGCTTATGAAATACAGCACATGCCCTTCAGCCTGTTTTTAAATGCATTTTATTGACTTTTTTGCTCCATTGAAGATTCTTTTCGCATACCTTCTGCATTTATTTATTTATTCTGCAGTGGATATCAATACCAGAAAATCAGTCAGAAGGGCTGCCTCACTTTTAACACAAATATTTATTGACCAAGCCCCACTTTATAATTCATATACTTATTATTTTCTATTGGGTTTCCACCCCTTCACATTAAATCTCAGCTGCATACTATATGTGTCCAGTGACTGTGTTTATTTATTTATTGAAATGTCTCACCAGGAAGGCACACTGAGTAATAGGTTGCTCGTCTCCCGGTGCAACTTGTGGGGAAGGGGTGCAATAGGGATGAGACATTTTACACTCAAGTTGCAAAGATCAACATAGCATACAATTAATTAAGGCAGTTGCTACAAACAGTGTTGCATTCATATGTAATTTGTGAGAACAATTAATAAGTGCAATGGTAATAAGTGAACAAGTGCTATCATGAAATAAGGGATGAAGGAGAGAGAGGATGAGATGACATATAGTGCAGAGTTGTGTCACAGAGAGACCCCTTCAGGATGCGGGGAACCCTGCAAGGGGACATGGGACTGGAGTAGGGATTGCAGAAAGGGAGTAAATGTGATTAACACCTAGGAGGGAAAATAAGGCCTGACCCAGAAAGAGAACCCTTCAGGATGTGATGAACTCTGCAAGGGGGCAGGGAAGTTCAGGTGATTGTACCAGTGCTTAGAATAGTACCCACCAGCAGTGAAAAGCGTGGCACTGATTTCAGTTTCCCCACACCGGTGCCCTGCCAGAGGTACTGTATGGGACAGCTCAATGACACTGACAAGCTTCTTCCATCCATTTATTCATTCCCCTATGGAGGGTAAATGGCTGATGGTGAATCTTTCTTCCTGGCATGCCAAGATTCAGAAACATACTAGCCTCCTCCTGTTTTACATTTTAAGTCTAATTAAATATCTATAACCCTAGTGAGGCTCCTGATTACTGGATTGATCATTGATGTCTTAGAAATGACCCATCCAGCTGCCAACTGACGCTGTGTGGCATGTATGACTTGCACCACTCTGCTCAAAACCTGTTAAGTAAGTAAAAGAAAAACAGTAAAAACCAAAGTTGTTATTCTGATTAGACTTAAAATCAGTATAATGCATTTAATATTGCATAATAATACAGGGCTTTTGACTGTACTCGCAGTCTTTAAAAGCAATGGAATCAACACCAACTGCGCTGCTGTCTGCCACCTTATTACCCAATTGCACCTTTTCTACAAATGAGTTATGTGCCATTTTTATGTGTGAGTTGACACCAAGTTGAAACTGCAGCAGTTCCTGTAGAGCAGAATTGGGTCTAGGCATACGGTAGCAACACAAATGCTTCAAATGCCAAGTCGGCTGAATTTTTTGAAATCATTGCTTGGGAATGTGGTAAACAACAGTATGGTAAGTGTTACATTATTATGCATCTTTTTAAGTACATTTTGTGGAAATTTATAGTTTTATTTTGGAAAAGTATTATTCTGCTGTTTCTCAAGGCCCAAGATCTGAAAACATGTGTAGGGCAGTCCCTGGACCACGAATTTCCTTTCTTCTACTCACATGGAGTACTTAGGGCATCTTGAGACCCTTTCCCTCTGCAGATGCCTGCTTCCAGTCCTGTTATGTCCATGGACTTGTGTGGGTAGTCAGGCCAGGGAGCAACAGAGGGCAGGGCCTCGCTACATGACTTTCTGAGCCTAGGCACAAACCCTTAAGTTTGCAAGCTAAAAAAAAAGTAAAAACAATGCTCACTCCAGTAACCCACCCAAACCCTTCGACCTTCCCCTGCCTAAATGGGCAGGTTGATAGCACCACTAGCAGAAACACTCCCTGTCTTTATACCCCATTAACTGCTCTGCCAAATGCTGGTACTGTCCTGGAAGGGTCTTCAAGAGTTGGGGAGACCTTACAAGGATGGCCATTGATGCTAGTTTCATAAAGTTACCTAATGGAGAAAGAATACGAGGTAAATTGTTCATCAAACTGGAACCCTGAGTACTATAACTGTGTTTTAGACTAGAAGGACTCCTGGTTAGCTTCTCCATTTGCTATGCTGATGCATGAAATAGGGATAGCTAACACCAAGTCAAAGAGTTAGGGAAGCTCTGAACTTGTAGGGAACCAGTGTGGGTTACCATTTAGAATACAGAGCATGAAACCTGCAGACTGATGTCTGAAATTGTTCCTGCCTTCCTTCCTTGCTTCCTTCCTTATCCCTCCCTGTCTACTGCTACTCCCTTAGGCCATAGAAACATATAAGGTGATGGCAGATAAGGACCGTGTGTCCCACCTATTCTGCCCCTTTTTCCTATCTAATGCAATACCACAGACCCTAGTTGGTCTGCAGCTTACCCACTCTTCCCTACTGTGACAGTACTCTTGTGTCTATCCCATGCATTCTTAAATTCCCCTACCATTTTTGCCCCACCACCTCCACAGAGAGGCTGTTCCAAGCATCCACTACTCTTTCTGTGAAAACGTACTTCCTCATGTTGCCCCTGAGTCTACCCCCCCAGCCTCATATCATGCCCCCTTGCTCTTGTACACCTTCTTTTCTGAAAGATGCTACCCTCCTGTACCTTGATTACACCCCTGAGGTACTTTAATGTCTGTATCATATCCCCCCCTCCTCCAGGGAATACATATTGAGGTCCTCTAGTCTTTCCTCATAAGACTTTTAGTACATTCCTTGCACCATTTGTGTTGCCCTTCTCTGGACTGCCTCTATTTTGTTAATGTCCTTCCAGAGATGTGGCCTCCAAAACTGGACACAGTACTCAAGTTTAGGTCTCACTAGTGATCTGTACAGTTGCATAACCACCTCCTTTTTTCTGTTGGTGTTACCTCTCCCTATGCACCCTAGCAGCCCACTGACTCTCCCCCACAGCCTTCTCACATTGTTTGGTTACCTTTAGGTCATCAGATATGATTGCACACAGGTCTCTTTTTTTGATTGGTGGTCATCAGTACCTCTCCCCACATCATGTACTGCTCCCTTGGATTTCTGTGCTCCAAATGCATGATTTTGCACTTCTTTGCATTGAATCTTAGCTGCCACACTCTTGCCCACTCCTCAAGCATGTTTAGGTCCTTCCTCATTTTTTCCACCTCCCTTGAGTTTCAGCCCTGTTGCAGATCTCAGTATCATCTGCAAAGAGGCATACCTTTCCCTCCAGACCCTCTGCAATGTCATGTACGAAGACATTAAAGAGGACTGGTCCCAGCACAGATCCCTGTGGCACCCTTCTGGTCACCTCCCTCTCCTTGGATTGAATGCCATTTACCACCACCCTCTGTGTCCTGTCAGTCAACAAGTTTCTGACCCAGTTTACCACCTTGGGGTCCACTCCCTGCATTAATCTCAACTTTAAAAGGAAGCATTTACAATTTCAGAAAAAGTGCTCCACTGTAAAAGAAAAATTGCTCCTTAATTAAAAACAATCTAGATCTGACCCTGCTTGTAGCTGCTGTTAGCTGTTCATGGCAAGTAAAGCTATTTGGCATACTGTATATAGAGAAGCCAATAAAAACAGATTCCTTTTCTTTTCTAGTGTCCAACTTATCCATGTGTTAGTATGTTGTCCTGAAGGTCAGACTATTACAGCAAGCATTCTATAATGCCAAGGGACTACAGATGCGAGCAAGTTTGGCATTGACACCAAAAGCTGGCTTATGAAGCTCCTGATCCTACATTCACTACTATATTTTAAGATAATCAATGTCACTTTTCTTCTTGTGCTTCTCCATTGTTTATTTGAATATTTCTAAAAGGAAAAAAAAAGCTTGCCATAGTACCTGTCAATTTAACATTGTGCAAGATAAGCAAATTCCAAATTTGGATCTGCACCTCCCCCAAGTTTTTCACACTAACCTTGTAAATGAATACTCCAGAGGCATGGGACATCAGGCAACTGATCCATTAGCAGTATACAGCATTTACTTGAGCATGAGGTAGCGCAGGGATCCATCTACCACCAAATGATGCCCCTTAAACTAATGCATTATTCGCATCCTGTACAGTGGTAATACCTTCTTACAGAACTACATTGGAGTCTGGTGCAGAGTGCATTTCACAAACCCAAGGCTGAAAAACATTTGCACCTCTCTTCAGTCTGTTGAATCTTTTCATCACAGGATTTCTATGAACTGGGGGTGATAAAAGATTACAAGTTCTGTTGTATCAGCTTTATCAGCAACTGGCTGCCTCACACAGCTAGAACACTTATCAAGTCAATTCACTTCAATAATGTTAGGGCTAGTAAATCTTAAAGGGGTCCATTCAGTTTGCTGGTTTGCAGAATCTCAGTAATCTGATGTAGTTTTAACATAACTGAAAAGACCCATGGGTGCAACACTCCAAAACTGCTACTTCTGCTTCTATCTAGCTGATGTAAACAGATTTTTTTAAATGTCTGGGACTCCCCCAACTCCTTTTTCTGGATTTCTTCTTTGGTTTCCTTGGAGTTTCCTGTTACTTCCACTGTCCCACATTCAACAATCGGGGGGTCACCATGACTGTATCCTTCTTCTGGCTGGGACAGCATTGAGTGAATGCATTCATAGCAGATCCCAATGCTGCCCTGTGATGGACTGCAGGAGATATGTGACTTCTGGGTGGCCAATTTCATCCCTCCTCCCTCAGAGTACAGAACCTCACAATCACTACCTACCAACCCCCAGCTGGCAACAATGTAGGCTTCTGTGGTACGTGCACAAACACCCATTTCCAAGGTGCAGTGGAATGTTCCTATATAGATTTTTAAAGATCTTAACAAAAGTTTCCCCGGAGTCCCATCCCAGCTAAACACCAGGGGCGAAGAGATAGGGTGGCTCAGTGGCTTGGTAAAGGGTTAAGGAGCCTTTCACAACTAGGTATGTCTGTTCATCCAGCCCAGGTAAGAATTAGGGCTTGATCCACAAATGTTGTGGGGCTATGCTTGGATCAATCATATTCCCACCACACCACTTCATGTTCTAGAACTGCATGGGGATAGGTGCAATCCACAGTTCCATCACCCCGCGTTATCTGCAGATGTGGATCCCCACACAGGAGCTGTAGATGGCACCAGGTCACCATGGCTAAGATCACCTGGTATCCACTCAGATGCCCAAGCTAGCTCTACAGTGGATCTCTTTGCTCTGTGTGGCACTGGAGTCCTTGAGATTTGACTTAGGAGGCAGTATAGTGTAGTGGCTTAAGGTTCTGAGCTGCAAACCTGGAGACCTGGGTTAGAATCCCACAGCCCCCACTTGCATACTGTGTGATCCTGAGCAAGTCACTTAACTTCCTTGTGCTCCCAGTTTGCACTTGTAAACAAGCAATCAGCTTAGTGTGTCTCTCATGGTTTTAGAGAAAAAAAGTATACTTACATTCTAAATAAGATAAGCATGTGGTGCCACTGGCAGACCTGCTCAATACCTCCCTGGTCACAGGATGTATACCACAGGACTGGAGGATGGCCCATGTGGTGCCCATCAATAAAAGTTGGCCAAAGGATGAACCAGAGGACTACAAGCCAATGAGCCTCACCTCGATCGTGGGCAAACTCATGGAGACTATCCTAAAGGAGAGGCTCATGAGCTTCTTGGAGGCAAACAATATCCAGGACGACCAACAACATGGGTTTGTCATGGGTAGATCATGCCAGACAAACCTGGTAGAGTTCTACGACTGGGTGACATGGGAACTGGACAAGGGCCATGCTGTGGACGTCCTGTACTTGGACTTCAATAAGGCCTTTGATTCAGTGCCTAACACAATTCAGACTTGCCTGTGCCTGGGAGCGAGTTGGTGCAAAAACAAGGCATGCAGCCCCAACATAACCAGAAACCAAAACAGTTCTGCACTCACAGATTGTAGAATAGCAGATAGTAAATAGGCAGTAGTCCAAATGGTCAAGCAAAACTTGCTGCAAGTTTATTCTATAATCCATGAGTACAAAACTCTTTTGGTTTCTGGCTTTGATTCAGTACTGCATGGCAGGTTGGCAGGAAAGCTGGCGTATATGGGGGCAGGACCAAAAATGATGACCTGGATCAGGAACTGGCTGAGGGGAAGAAAGCAAAGGGTGGTGGTAGGGGGGAATGCTCATCACTGAAAGCAATGACAAGCAGGGTACCACAGGGATCTGTGTTGGGACCAGTACTGTTTGGGATTTTCATTGCAGGTATCTTGAATGGGATCTAGAGCAAAATCAGTCTGTTCACAGATGATACCAAGATGGGAGCTGTGGTAGATGACATGGAGGGGGGAGGAGTTGCAGGAGGATCTGAATAAGCTGCAGGAGTAGGCAGATAAATGGCAGCTGAGGTCCAATGCCAAGAAGTGCAAGGTTCTGCACTCTGGAGCCCTGAACCAGGGGAGGGATTATCACTTAAATGGGGTTTATTTGGGTTGCTCCAATGAAGAGAAGGACCTAGGTGTGATCATAACAGGTAACATGAACAACTCTATTCAATGCAGAAGGGTGGCAGCAAAAGCCAACAAAATTCTGGAGTGTATAGCTAGAGGGATCTCCTCCAAAAGTAGGGAGGCTATCCTGCCCCTGTATAGGTCACTGGTCAGGCCCCACGTGGAGTAGTGTGTGCAATACTAGTGCCTGTTCCTGAAGAAGGATGGCAGGTTGTTGGAGTGGGTACAGCGTAGAGCTACAAAGATGATCCAATGATTGGAGGGCAAGACATTCAAGGAAAGGCTGGGGGAGTTGAATATATACCCTCTGGAAGAGAGGAGGGACAGGTGAGATATGATTGAGACCTTTAAGTACCTGAAGGGAATAAACAAGGCTAATAAAGAGAGGATTTTCCAGAGGAGAAAGGGGAGGGACACAAGAGGACACCAACTGAGACTGGAAGGGGGTAGATTCAGGAGAGAGATGAGGAGATATTTTTTCACAGAAAGAGTGGTGGACAAGAGGAACTCCTTGCCAGGTGAGGTAGTGGCCTGCAAGATGGTAGACAGCTTTAAGAGGGGTTGAGATAGGGTAAGGGTAAGGGGTAATAAGATGGGGTGGAAGGGTGGGGCAGCAGCATTATAAGGTGCTAGCTGCACACTCGAGCAGACTCGATAGACTGTGAGGCCTGTTTCTGCTGGCATTTTCATATGTTCATCTGTTCGTATGTTCAAAACAACCATATTATAGCACTGTAAACAAATTTTTATTTATATTTTCTGTCAGTCTGTTTGTTTAATTCCCTTTCTGACTCTTCAGCTATAATGGGGATGTACCTCATATCATCCCAGGATTCCACAAGAGACCACCACCCAGGCACCATCCCCCCAGCTGCCCAGTCTGGGAGGGCCAGACCATGACTTATCCCTCACGGCGGTGTCCTCAACAGGAAGGGAATATATGTCCCTTGGGTCCCAGCTGAGACTTATGCTGTGGTATTGTTTTGGTGTGTAGGCTTTTCAAGGTCTCTCCAGCATCATGATGCTACCTGCCGAAGGGTGTTTTCTTGTTTGTAAGTCCCCCCCCCCCATCGGGCTTGGACATGCAGTGACATCTGGGGCATGCCATGCATGCTCCCACGCATAGCCATGCCAATGTCCACCATGCCCCAGACCTGCACACACAGGAAGTGTCAGGTGCACTGACACCCAGTGACTGCTAGGTGTCAAACTATTGCCAACTCCTCATCCCACCCACCCTGGTGCAGAACAGCAGTCCATCAGATGCTCTTCCTCCTCCTGATGGTTGACCCTCCAATGCTCTGGGCTCGTTCCTGAGTTTGGCTCATTGGTACCGCAAGCAGTAACACTACCACTTGTGCCTGCAGCCCAGCCATATATTGAAACTAACTTCTAAAAGTGTTCTGCTTTTTCTTTACATTTTTAGAAAAAGATCATTTTAAAAGTGCATTAAGGTCCTTCCAATTTGGTGCTGTGGGGAATCAATGCACTCTTAGATGGCTCATCAGTGCCTCATGCCTCACAACACACTGGGGCACACATCAATTTCCCACAATGCTCACCCTGCCATGGCTTATTGCTTTCCCACTGCTGGTAGTCTCCCATGAGAGTCAAGGACTGAATGAGCATGGAGTCTACACTACCATCTACATAGTGATCCCTCTATGACAAGGTTAATGCACACTGTGAGGCAGCTTAGGGAAGCTGCATGTCTCTATTTTTTTAATTACTGTCTATCCCCAAACTGTCTGACTCTTGCCCCCTTCCATGGGACACCTCAGCTCCATTATGCCCTTCTTTGGAGCCTGCCTCCAATCCTCTGGTTCCCCTGTAGTTAACCACTCATGTGCTGCCAAAACCCCTCCAGAGACTGAACTCAGATGGGGCTGGAGGACTGAGTTGGAGGTGTGAAGTCTGTTGGTGTAGTCCATGTCATCCTGACAGGGTTGGGGGTTTTCCACTTTTTTCTTCTTTTCTCAAGATGCTGAGGCGAACGTGCTGCTGAAATTACATGCAATGGGTCTGGGCAGAGTGAAGCTGTGTGTCTTGGCCCTCCCCACTGCTGTTCTGTTCACTGCTCCATCTATGGAACATCAGGTTGTGCTGGCACAGAGGGAACGATCAACTTCCCTTCTCAGAGGCTATGAGCATCCTGCATTATGCTCAAACCTCCTGCCAGTCGTCCAGCATTGCTGGCTCATTCATGAATCCAGGATGCCAACATGGGAAACTTGTGTTTCAACTGCGCATGCTATACCTGTTATGAGGGTAAAAGAAAATTCACAACAAATACAAGTTAACAAACAAAAAGGAAAAGAAATATATACCAGTTACCTGATATTTAAAGAGGCAATGATGGGTATTTTTTTTCCAAATATGTAACTAAATGAAAACTTTACCCTGTTATCCTGCATTCAAGTAAAGTAATTATGGATCAAGGGAGTGCTCCCGTCCAATTGGAGCATTCGTTTTGCTCTGCATGTGAGACACTCATATTCTGTGAAGAGCATCTCACATGCAACTGCCCTGGAAATGTGCATGTCTGGGTAGTTTTTTTTTAAATTAATATACTATTGATCAAGCGCAATCAATAATATATTAATTCCACCATTAAGACCACTCTTACAGTTATAAGAGTGGTCTCACAATATTAGGTTATCAGAACTGCTTACCTTCAGTTCATAGTTTTTAACAGATTTTTAAACTAACAAGATCTACTTTATTGTGATCTGACAGTTGTATTTATTAGAAATGGCTGTATTAGGTCTGTGTGTAAGGATCTTGTATATTTTATGTATGCCAAGCACAGACATTGTAATTGCAAAATGCTGTTTACATGAGACTAAATATTCAAGTAATCCAAATAATGCAATGCAAAGCTTTTTGGGTGCTATCACATATTACTACAACTTGACACAATGTTAAATAATAGGGGAGTTTAATAAAAAAAACTGGGATATAATTTGCGATATGTTATGCGAAATCAAATGGGCTATTTGCAATGTCTCAGCCATTTGTAATAGCAAACATGTTTGCGTTGTTGTTGGCCGGGGAAACTGAGAGCAACCCTGGCCACCCCAGCTAATTATTTGGCTGGCATTGATTAATTTAGGACTGTGACACATAGGACACGAATAATTCATTTTAATGCACAAAGTCTTTTGTCTAAATTTCATGAGGTAGAGGCTTGGATTGCAAGTTACAACCCTGATGTATTGGCCATAAGTGAAACATGGTGGCAGCCACAGTTGCAAACGATGAAATAACTCTCCCAGGATATAATATCTATAGGAAAGATAGGTCAAAGGGAAGGGGGGAGGGTGGAGTTATGTTTTATGTTAAAAACTCACTTACCATAGAGGAGAGATGTATAATGAGTGCCACAACAGATAATTGTAACTCTTGGCTATTCAAATCGAATTGGGATCAGTTAAAAATTTGACGATATGCTGTGTCTATATATACCACCAAAGATAAATAAGGAAGAGTTACAGAAATTTGCTGACTTTGTGGCTCACAACATTGTTGGTGAGCTCATAGTGTTGGGAGATTTTAATTCCAATTGGACAGGAGTTGAAGTTCCTAAATTTACTACAGTGGAGCCCTCTTAAGTGCACACCATTGGGATAGAGTTTTTTTGTGCATGTAAGCAGACTATGGACTGAAAATCAAAAAGGAAAAATAAATGTGCATTTAACCGAAATGTGTACTTACATTTAGTGCACTTAAGAGGTACATTTAAGATTGGATGAACAGGGAAAAAATCAGGATATGGAAAAATGTGCATTTATGCGGTATGTGCACTTATCCGATGTGCACTTAAATGGGCTCCACTGTAGTACACTCATACATACAAACTTGCAACAACTAATTAACCTTCCTACTAGATTAAATTTGAAATCAAAAAAGCATACATTTCTTGATTGGTTATTGACTAATAGGCCAAAAACCACTTTACTAAATGTGGATTAATTGCTGACTTGCTCAGCGATCATTATCCAATCTTTTTGTATTTGGAAGCATTCAAGTAACAAAAAAATCAAACCCAAGGTATCTATATTTAGAACTTTTCAGGATTTAACATATTACATTTTCAGGAGAGTATGCAGAATGTGGACTGGTCATATTTAAAGATGATTCCTGATGTAAACTGTGTACTAGATTATTTTATTAATGAGTTTACAAGAGTACTGGATTTACGGTACATGCTCTGTATAGTAAAAGGTGCATTAGTGGTATAGAATCTAAGTTTGTCAACTTCCTCCCTCTTCAGATCAATGAAGGAATGAGATAGAGCATGGAAGCATTACAAGCAACATGAAACAGTGGAAAATATGCAACATTATTGATATTTAGGAGATACTTGCACAAATAAAATAAAATTGGCAAAGATTGAATATTTAAAAAAACAGCAAACCGAGTGTTTATCAGACAATAAAAAGTTTTGGAAGACTATTAACAGTCTCAATAATTCTACACTGTGATCTGATGTAGCTAAAAAGAGGGGAGGCGAGAAATTGTTGTGTCCTTTATCCATAGTTACCGAATTTAATAGGATGGTTACTGACTTGGACACTTATAGTAAAGATTGTAAGGACTGTCCATTAGAAATAGGTTTTGACAAGCCCTTGGGCAGACCAAACTTTTATATGATGGCTGTTACACGGTATGAAGTGTTTACATTTTTAAATCAACCCAAACCAGACAAATCTGATGGATTTGACAATTTGGCTCCAAAACTATTATGACTGTCATCAATCAATTTAACCTATCTAATGTGTAATTCTTAATTTATCTTTTTCTTTGGGTGAAGTGCCTGACTTATGGAAATGTTCTTTTGTTATACCTATATATAAATCAGACTCTCCCCATGAGTTCAGTAATTATAGACTGATTGCCATTCTATTGGTTCTCTCAAAGATACAAGTGATGGTAGTCTATAGTCAACTTACTGAATATGTGGAAACTCATGGTCTTATGTCAGAGAATCAATATGGATTCAGAAAAGAGAGGGACAGAGACTGCCTTGGTTGAGTTCATGAGCGTGGTTCACAAAGGTATCAAAAATGGATGCCTGACTGGTGCCACATTCGTGGACTTGACCAAGGCATTTGACCTGGTTGTCGATGCCCTCTTGATCAGGAAACTGAAATCTCTGGGACTGAACACCAGCCTTGGGTTGGTTTGCTGATTATTTAAGAGGAAGCTATCAGTCTGTAAAGTACGGGGGCTGTATCTCAGATAAGGCTAGAGTTAAATGTAGAGGCCCACAGGGCTCCATATTGGGCCCAGTTTGTTTTTCTTGTTGTTCAATTCAATTACAACAGCCATTAAAGGTGCACACTTAATTATGTACGCTGAAGACACTGTGATTTATTCTCATGGGTTGACACCAGTTGAACTAAATTGAATTTTAGCAAGGGAATTGTGTTTTATGGAAAGGTAGTTGATAAAAAATCAACCTGGGGTTAAATAAGTTAAAAACTAAAACAATGCTATTTGGAACCTCTGTTAGCTTGAGAGACCATGTTCATAGTCTCCAGGTTGTGTCATTAGATGGTACTACTTACAAAAATGTAAATGATATTAAGTACTTGGTAGTTATGTTAGATTTTACTCTGAATTTCAATTCCCACATACAAACTACAATGGCAACAATTCATACAAAACATGCTCTACTGTATAGGCTAAGTAGTTTTTTAAACATAGAAACATAGAATTTGATGGCAGATAAGGACCGCTTGGCCCACCCAGTCTGCCCATTTCCCTACCTAATGGATAAGTTGCAGATCCTAGTTAACCAGCAGCCTACTTCTTTCTACCCTCACCCCCAAGAATTGCCTTATGACTGTCCCATGCATGCTTGAATTCAACCATTGTTTTTGACTCCACAACCTCCCCCGGAAGGCTGTTCCATGCATCCACAACCCTCTCTGTGAAAAAATACTTCCTTACAATACCTCTGAGCCCCCCATCTTCAAATTGTGCCTTCTTGTTCTTGCACACCTCTTTTTTTGAAAGATGCTACCCTCTTGGATTTTGTTGATTCCGTTGAGGTACTTGAAAGTTTCTATCATGTCCCCCCTCTCCCTCCTGTGCTTGAGGCTATACATATTAAGCTCCATTAGTCTCTCTTTATATGTCTTCTGGTACAGATCCTGCACCATTTTAGTTGCCCTACTCTGGACAGCTTCCATCCTGTTTATGTCCTTGCAGAGATTGGATCTCCAGAACTGCATGCAGTACTTCAGATGGGGTCTCACCACCTGTCTGTACAGAGGGATAACAACTTCCTGTTTTCTACTGGTGATGCCTCTCCCTATGAATCCCAGTATCCCTCCAGCCCTCCTTACTGCCTTCTCACATTGCTTGCCCACTTCTAAGTCATCTGATATGACTACCCCCAGGTCCCTTTCCATTTTTGTTGTTGTCAGTATCTCACTCCCCATTGTGTACTCTTCCCCTGGGTTTTTGTTTCCCAGGTGCATTATCTTGCACTTCTTAGCACTGAATCTAAGCTGCCATAGATTTGACCATTCCTCTAACCTTGCCAAGTCCCTTCTCATCCTTTCCACCTCACCTTGTGCATCAACTGTGTTGCAGATCTTTGTGTCATCTGCAAAGAGACATACTTTTCCTTCCAGTCCCTCTGCAATGTCGCTTATAAAGACATTGAAGAGGACCGGTCCTAATACTGAATCCTGCGGTACCCTACTAGTAACCCCCCTTTCTTCAGAGTAGACTCCATTTACTATTACCCTCTGTGTCCTATTCTCCAGCCAATTCTTTATCCAGGCTATCATCTTGGGACCCATCCCAGGCTGGCTAACTTGTATATTAATCTTTTGTGTGGGACTGTGTCAAATGCCTTGCTAAAGTCTAGGTAGACCATGTCCACAGCCCCTGCCTGATCTACTACTTTGATCACCCAGTCAAAGAAATCTATTAGATTCATCTGGCATGACCTTTCCGGTGTGAATCCATGCTGCCTTGGGTCCTGTGCCCCTCTGATCTCTAGATACTCGACAATTCTTACCTTCAGAAGTGATTCCATCATTTTCCCTACCACTGAGGTTAAACTAACAGGTCTGTAGTTTCCTGCTTCTGCCTTGCTCCCACTTTTGTGAAGTGGAATCACATCTGCCCTCCTCCAGTCCTCAGGTACCACCCCATCCTCCCATGATTTGTTAAAGAGGTAGTCAGTGGTGTCACTAGTTCTACCCTTAGTTCTTTTAGAATTCTGGGATGAATCCCATCAGGCCCTATTGCTTTGTCCACCTTCAGTTTTAAGAGTTCTTTCAAAACCCTTTCTTCTGTAAATGGGCTGGTATCAACTTCCGTATCCAGAGTGTTTCTATTGTTTGTTTTAGGTACCTCCCCCTCTTCATTTGTAAATACTGCACAAAAATATTTGTTTAGTATCTCTGCCTTTTCACCGTCACCCTCTACCCACCCCCTCCCCTTTATTAAGCTTCACTATCCCTCCCTTGGTCTTCCTTCACTCCCTGATGTACCTAAAAAAGGTTTTATCCTCCTTCTTAACTGAGTTGGCTATCTTTTCCTCGGTTCGGGCCTTTGCTGTTCTGACTGCCTTCCCAGCTTCCTTTTGCTTTAACTGATACAATTCTCTGTCCTGCTCCTTTTGTGATTCCTTTGTAATTTCTGAATGCTTTCTTTTTCTATTGAACCTTCACTGCCACCTCCTTTGAGAACCATAGTGGTTTCTTACATAGTTTTGTTTTGTTTATTTGCTTCACACAAAGGCTAGTTACCTCTGTGATGGCAGTTTTTATTATTCCTCATTGTTCTTCCACCCCTTCTTCCTGCCCATTTGCTAGTGCATTCCTTAGGCACTCACCCATTTTTGGCAAAAGTCAGCCTCCTGAAGTCCAGTACTTTTGCCTTTGTATGGCTTGACTCTATTGCTGTGTTTATTGTGAACCATACTGTTCGATGGTCGCTAGTTCCCAGATGACTACCCACTTCTACATCTGTGATCCTCTCTCCATCTCCATTTGAGAGAACCAGGTCTAAGATTGCTCCCTCTCGAGTGGGTTCCAATACTAGTTGTCTAAGGCATGCCCCCTGTAGGGCATCTAGAATAACCCCACTCTTAGAAGTGTCTGCTGCAACTGCACTCCAGTTAACATCTGACATATTCAGATCACCCTGAATTTTAGAATTTTAACCTTAGACACTACAATAGCTATAGTAAGCAAAGGTCTTTTGCCCATGGTGAACTATGCATCTATAAAAACTGATAATTACAAGTACACTATTGAAGAAATCTATCTTGATACAAACAATAGGCAAATTTGCACTGATCGCGCGTAATAATTTGCACCATTGTAATGTTCTCAACAGACTGGGATGGCTACCTATTATGCTATCTTTTAAGCTTTCGATGCCTAGATTCATTTTTAGAATCAAAAGAACTGGAACCCCTTCCAGTTTGTCTAGTCAACTGATAGAATACAATTTTAATTACAGTTCTAGTACTATTAATCTCTTAAATATTCCCTTGATGCGTACTTCAAATGGGCAGCGCACCCTTGCCTATGTTGCTTCAACTACCTGGATTGAAATACCATCACAGATCAGGTATTTAACAAGCTATAATATTTTCTCAGGTACTTTAATGCAGTATTACAAGGACCTGTTTAAATGTGATTGCTTTTAATGTACATGTATTTAATAGAGGTGGAATAAGTTTTCATAATTTATGTGTAGTAATGTTTTTATGTATTGTGAATTGTATTGTGATAAATGTTTGACCACGGGTCATACCTGTAAAAGGAATTGTATTCTAGAGAGGTAACTCATTAAACAAATAAAATGAAATAGTTCTCACACCCTAAAAATGCATGCGACCCATACTTACAATCGTAAGAGTAGTCTCAGTGGTGGTATTAACATACAACTGACATCTTTGTGTTCTGATCCTAATTATGTGTGCACTGTTGAGAATAAGTAAAGAACAGTTATGTACTTACTGTAACAGTAGTTCTTTGAGAGAATCTCTTTCATCAGGCCACACCTATGGAACATTAGGCCATCAGGAGCTAGGACCACATGAAAACCTTTGCTAGTCATTCACCAGTGGCCACCCACATCAACATCTGGACACAGTTCCTCACATATAAGCATGGGCAGCCCCATCCCTCCTTGGTTCCCCCACCAGAGATCATGTTCGGAGGACCTCCCTATAGGGAACCAGTAAAGAGACTATAGCTCTGCCCATCAGCCAATGCAGAAAACAGCAGAGAAGCCCTTAGAGCAGCACTGGTATGGTCCTAAGGTCCTGAGGGGATTGTGCTGAGAGCACCTCTCTCTAGGAAACCAGGAAAGAACAAATGGTTCCATCTACCAGGCACAGCTGGAAACATCAAGTAGACCATTCCAGAGAAAAAGCCAGAAAAAAAACACCAAGAGATAAAGAAGGCTCTATGTCAAAGGGTGACAGAGGGTGGGATGGCATGGCCTGATGAAAGAGATTCTCTCAAAGATCTACTATTACATTATATACGTAACTGTTCTATCTTCTTCAGGGATATCTCTTTCATCAGGCCACACATATGGAAAGAGTATCAAGCAGAAGTGACCACAAAATAGTGTGGGGGGCTGGAGCCTACATGCCTACAGAAGTGGCACAGAAGCACAGCTAAGCCAAAGCCTGCCCTTCTCCTTGAGGCAATGTCCTGACTGTAATGTTTAGTGAAGGTGTGTACAGTACTCCAGGTGGCAGCTGCACAAGTCTCAGCAGCAGACACATTCCTAAAACCAGCAACTGCAGTGGCCAAGCCACTTGTGGAGTGGCCATGGGCAACTACAGGAAGTTCCTTGCCATCTTTCCTGAAAACAGAAAGTAAAACAGTTATTTGAGCAAACACTGGTTTGAAACTGGAACACCCTCTTTCCCAGGGGTGAAGGAAACCAAAAGCTGCAAGAACTTTCTGCAGTCCTTCATACAGTGGATATAATATCTGAGCATGCCGAGATCCTCTAAGGTGCAGAGCAATGCTTCTCCTGGATTGGCACGCTCAGGAAATAAACTGGCAGGTAGGTAGTTTGATTTAAGGTAAACTTGGACACCACCTTTGGCAAGAACTTTGGACTGGTGCACAAAGACACCTTGTCCTTGTGGAAAGGCAAATAAGGCAGCATGCACATAAGAGCATGAAGCTCATAAATTCTTCAAGCAGAAGTAATGGCAATGGAAAATAACACTTCCCATGACAGAAAGCGTTGCATACAAGTTGTGGCTGCCTCAAAAGAGTCAAGGATGCTTCTCTAACACAAAATGCAAATCCCAAGTCGGGACAGGATTGCCGATAGGAGAATTCAAATACAAAATGCCCCTCAAACACGTATGATCCACCTCTAGCTGGGCAACTGTATGACCAGCAATAGGTATGTGGAAGGCTGAAAAGGCTACCAAGTTTGTTTATTGAAAATTTTGGAATTACAACCTTTGAGTCAAGGACTCCTTTGCAAAGGCTCCACGTCAATCACGCCAGAATATTAGGACAAGACTGTTTGTACAAAAGTTTTCAAGACAGAGACATTACATTTTGACACAAATGTTCAAGATCATAGCATAAGCAAGGCTACATGTCAGTTTAATACAACATTACATAGAGCAAACAGAGATATTACATTACGACAAAAAATTTAATATCATAGCATAAGTAAGGCTACACGTCAGTTGTACTAGGGGTACACAGAAACCGTTGTATTGAAGTTTCAAAATAGGACATTACAATGGTTCAAAGATTCACCGTAACAGGTATTGCCTAGGTTCAGCAAATATCTGAGAATAGAGATGCTCCTAACGCGAGGAGACCCCGGTGACCAACCACCTAAGGGGAAAGAGGGAGAACAGGTACAGATCTCAGAGTTAAGTAGAAACTTCTTGATCCCAGCTTTGAATAGACTTAGATTAGGGGCAAGTAAGACGGAGGAAGGTAGATTGTTAAGCCAGAGTGGAGCTCGATAGCGGAAGGATCTTTGCCCTAGAGATGTCCTACAATGGGGGACTGTAGGAGGTACCAGCAAGTCGTCTAGTGGTGCCCCTATGATGGGCTGGGCGGATGAGATGGTGGAGTCCAATTGGTGTTTCTTTCATAAGGATCTTTTTGGCTTGGAGGCAGGTTTGGTACTTAAGCCTCCCTTCTAGGGTTAGCCAGTCTGTGCATTTTAGTAGAGGAGTATTGTAGGCCCTCATCAGATAAGGACAGCAAATACTCTAGAACCTGGTTTACTGGACAGGTAGATTGGTTCAACTGATGGAAAGTGGCCCATAAAACAAACCACTTCCACTTTATGGACTAAGTGGAAGGCTGTCTGGCAACCACTAAGACATCAGCCACCTTTTGAGATGCTCCAAACTGAGCAATGGCTATGTCTTCAGGAGCCACGCATGAAGGTAGAGATACATGGGATCTGGATGAACCAGAGTTCCCTGTTCCTGGGACAACAGACCCTGGCATAATGGTAGGGGTACTGGAGGCTCCACTGCCTGCTCTTGCAGCAAGGGAAAACAAATCTGATAAGGCCATATCAGGGCAATGAGTATGAGCGCTACCCCCTCCAGCTGAAGTTTGATTAGTACCCTCTAAATTAGAGGGAAAGGGGGGCATACAGAGGCCTACCATTCCAAGAAAGGGACAACAGATCCCATCAGAAAACTCCAGGCTCCCTGAAGTGAACAAGCAAAAATGTGGCTGTTTTGCATCATGTGTGGGCGCAAGAAGGTCCAACTCTGGGTGACTGCACCCATCAAACAGGGCCTCTGCCACTAAGGTCAACAGCTCCTAGTAATGCACCTTGGGCTGTGACCTGCTTAGCCTGTCTCCCAAGACTTTTATGGCACCTGGCACAGGAACTGTGGATAGTTCTAGACCATGTTCTAGAGCCAAGTACCCAAGTCTCATTGCCTCCCCGCACAGGGGATAGGAAAAAATCTTTCTGTGTTTGTTGAGGTACTGCACCACACCAATGTTCTCTGTTTGGATTAATGGACAACTTGGGGACAGGGAGTCTGGAAGGCCTCTAGGCCTTACAGTGCCACTCCCATTTCTAAGACCTTTAGTATGAAGGTGGTCTCCACTTTTGTCCATATGCCTTGCATCTGGTGAGGGCCTAAGGCTCTGCCACAGCCCTCTTCTGAGACATCTGTGGTGAGGATTTGATGAGGGGATGGGATTAGGAATGGTACCCCTTAATCATGCAGTTGGGATCCCTGCACCACTGAGACACATCATGAACAGGGGAGGGCACTAGAACCAGTTGTTCTAGATTGCCATTAGTTGGCCCAGCTGGGCTTTCAGGGCCCAATTTTCAAAGACCCTTTAAAGCAACACAACTTGCATCACTCTAAGGATTGGGGTAAATCCCAGTTGCACCAGGGACTTTGTGCCAAATTTTATAATTTGCAGGGTCCCTGCACCAAACTCCTGAGTTTGCTGCAGACCGTAAGATGCACCAAAGAGTTGGCCACATCTGTGGGATTTGCCACAGGCATGCAGTGGCCCCCCTAGTGTTGCACTAGATGGTGGGGGGGTGAAGAAATGTTGTGCAAGGAAGGGCCCTGGGCCATAGGGGAAAGTGAGAATGCAGCAGGGGTGCAGGGGCACCGATGGGCAGGAGATTCAGCTATGTGACACCCAGTGGTGTGCTGCTGTAATGTGGCAACACAAAATGTATTGTAAACTGGTGGCTGTACTGTAAGGTAACTGTCCTGACAGTCCAGCGGCCCCCCGTCACACTGTGCATGTAGTCCCCACTACCAAAGTGCCCCCCCACTGATCCCCGATCTTCCCCATGTAAGTAGTCAAAAGTGCCCCCATGCTCTAACCCCGGTCCCCAATCACACGAAAACATTGCAAAAATAATCCCTGGTGATCTAGTGGACCTCCACCCTCCCCACCCTGTCAGGCATTGCCATGACCACGCTCCCTCATTCCCTGATCGATCATGTGACCAGCACTACCCTCTGCACACCACCATGGCCAGTTGCAGAATGCATTGTCTCTGTGCACATAATGCATACAGTATGTGCATAACACATTCTGTGGCTGGCTGTGGTGGTGTGTGGAGGGCAGTGCTAGTCACAAGATCAGAGCAGGGAACAGGGGAAGTGGGGTGGTTTGATAATGCCTGATGGGGTGGGAGGTCCACTAGACCGCAAGGGATTATTTTTGCAATGCTTTTCAGTGTGATTGTGGACAAGGGGGGCACTACAGCACAGGGGCACTTTTGACTACTTACACGGGGAAAATCGGGGATCGGTGGGGAGGGCACTATAGGACTGTAAACTATGTGTACAGTGTGACTGGAGGGGCGCTAGACTAGCAGGACAGTTACCATACAGTAGGGGCACCAGTTTACAAAACATTTTATGTTGACAGATTACATCAGCACACCGCTGGGTGCCACATAGCTGAATATCCTGCCCATCGGTGCCCCTACACCCACACTGCCTCCTTCCATATTTGCTCCTATTGTCCCCTGCACTACCCATCCCACCGACACAACCGCTTAGACCATTTCCTCACTGGTCTAAGTGGTGCCCCTTGCTGCATCCATAGTGGGGCTTTGAAAATCACAGAAAAGGGGATATTGCAGCCCCACCATGGTGCAAGCCCCCTTGTGATCTGGTGCACCTGTTGGTTGGCACAACCTGTGGCACAAGGGAGCTTGGGCATAGCTGCTTCTAGAGTGGATGCAGGCTGCCTTAGAAAATCATGTTTGATGCAAGTTGTGATGCAAGTCACCTCTTGCATCAAAATCTTTGGGCGCAAGTCCCTTACGTCCCTCTAATCACTTTGAAAATTGGGCCCCCCTATGTCCACCGTGGGATTTTCACATGTAGGCTGGTCAGTGGTACTGTGGTACTGGACACTGCCATGAAGCCTAGGAGCCTCAGGAATGTCCTGCCTGTGACATACCTGGAGTTGTAGACCTAAACATGGGCTATCAGACAGTCTAAGACTGCCCCTATATACTGCAGCCAATGGTAAGGGGTCAGATCTGACTTTGACTCATAGATCATGATCCCTAGAGCATTGAACAGATGCCTGTTGTGCTCTAGGGCATGTAATGGCCTGCACCTTAGAGGGGCTTTTGAGAAGCCAGTCATCCAGGTATGGAAGTATGTACTATACAGACCTTCCTTGTGGAAGGCTGCTGCCACCACTGTTAAACATTTAATAAATACCTGTGGCACTGGTGACTAGTCAAAGGGCATTATCCTGAATTGGTAGTGTTTCCCCCTAAAACAGGAATCTTAAAAGAGTTCCTATGAGTGGTGCAAAGCATAGATGGTGAACCAAGGGGAAGCTCTTGAAATAGTGAGATGGCCCCGCATACAGAACCTGAAGGGTTCTTACAAGTTTTATAACATGTATATGCCTGTTGGTAGCAAGGTTACCCCAAGGATAAATCCAGTCAACTATCTGTGATAGTGGGGCACTGGTCTGGGGCAAAGAGACCAGATCTGCGACTGCCTGCCACAACAAGGCATACACCTCCTCCAGATTCACGGGAAGTTGGTCTGGGGGCTAATGGGGAGTCCTGGAGGAAGATCTGGAAGCAGTTTTAGAAGCTCCAGAGTACGACCTCACACCCTTGTGCCTAACAGAATTTGCAGTTGGCACTCTCGCCTAGTCAACATGGAAAAGGTACACCCTACAACTCCACTGGGAAGAGGGACTGAGGTTGTAGGGGAATACAGACTGAGTCTATTGCTGCAGTTGACACTTCAGTGCACCCTCGGGGTATTTAGAGAGGAACCTGGAGAGGGTTGCAGGGGTAGGCAAGATGTCTGCTACTCTATCCATATCCCATGGAGCAGCAATGATGAATGGCAAACACAGCTTGGAGAAAAAGACACCCCCTTGCTGTCACTTGGCTGGAAGCTGCCAGGATAGCATAATGGCATCCGAGTCCTCTCTATATATCTCTTAGACCAGAGAACATAAATTTGCACCACCCTGTGGCCAAATTGGATAACAGACATACTACAGAAATGGCTGTCTGGGTAAAGGTGCCCAAGAGGTGCCTATGACACACTCCCCAATGGGCTGTTAAAAGGTGGAAGGTGGGTTTGGTGTTCAGCAAGCCCCAAAGCCAAGGAAGGTGAGGGCCAAGGTTGTGGTGCCCTAAAACCCGTAATCCCCAGGGTTATAGTTTATTTGTATAGCCACCTAAAATTGGGTGGGCTCAAGGCGCAGCGAGTCTCATTCCCAGAGGAGGTGTAGGATTGTCCCCAATCAGATGGAGGAGGGGAAGGGCTGGTACACCTAAGGGGCAGTCCAGTGAAAAGTAGACTGGTGTACTCCTGTAGTAGCCAGGCAAACCACACTGGCTGTGTTCCAGACAGAGAAGCAATAGGGGACCTTCAGGAACCCTAGACCTTGCAAAACCAGGTGGCAAAGATAGAGCTCTCCACTGAGGGGTTGTGGCAGGCTACATCAATGGTGGGAAGTAATAGGAGGTGCCAACAAGGCTGTGCAAAAATGGAGCCTTGTGGATAGACCGAGACCAGTGAGCCACCCGACATCGACGTCTGTACTGTCAACGGCCAGAAAAAAGAGCTGACGAGGAAGGCAGAGGTTCCACCATCAGTGTAAGCGCACTACATCAATGGAAAAATACCAGAGGGAGTGTTGACAAGGCTCAGCACAACCAAAGCCTGGTCCAAGCAGGAGGGACCAAGGCAAGTGAGCCACTAGGCGGTAATGTCTGTGTCACCGATGGGCTCATGAGGATAGCTGATGGGGGAGGCAATAGGTGCCACCATCAGAACAGTCACTCTGGCCATCGCAGTGTGATGGGGAGCGGAACATCAATGGGGAGGCAAAGGGCACCACTGTCAATGAGCCTGGGCCAGTCGTGACTGGTCTAGGAGGGAACCGGATATACCCCATCTATTAGGGCAATGGGAGGCATGAGGAACAGGAGAGACTAAGGCATCACCATCACAAGTGCCAGCTGCAGCCGGGACACCGAGACTCTCCCTGGAACCCCCTGCCTGGATGTCCTGTCGGTGTGGGGGGGGGGTTGCTGCCATCCAACGGTGATCTCTGGAAGGAAAGGGCCCCAAGAAATCTATAGACCCCGCTGAAAAGCACCCAAGAATGGGTAAATACTAGTGAATCTTGTGGCTCCCATGAGGTTACCATGTCCACCGGTGCCATGAGGAGGGCCCCTAAGCCAGATGACCAGTCGGGAGCTCAGTCTAGCTCAGTCCTACCACGTAACTCCAAGCCCATTGTCGGTAAAGAATTTGAGTGTGGTCGGGGCCTGAGTCACAGGTGGTAGTGGCATGGGAGCGGACACCATGGATTCCCATACTCCATTTGAAGAAGACTGCTGAGAAAGGCATTTCTGATGAGTCTTGATCAACAGCGGTAAAAGAACTGAGGAGGGATGGGGCTGCCCATGCTTATATGGGAGGAACATCGTCAGACGTTGATGTCGGCAGCCCCTAGTGAACTGTTAGCAAAAGTGTCCATGTGGTCCTAGAGCCTGATGGCCTAATGTTCCATAGGTGTGGCCTGATGAAATAGATATCCTCAAAGAAGATTGATGTTTTTAAGGATTTTTTAAAAATGTGTTTATGCAGGATAACCTATATGAAATGCAGTATTACTGTTGCAGTGAGAACACTACTTTTTCCCAATTTTTACAGCTGGATTGACTGAAAAAACTGAGAGATTAAGGGGACTCACTCAGGGTCATACAATAAATCAGTGGCTCTGGTGGGATTTGAACTTGGGTCTCCTGCTTCCCAAACCTGTGCCAAAACCAGTAGGCCACACTGCCTCTTTATGTAACCATGGGTTACTTCAAGTTATTGTTAATGCTCTTCTCACCAGCCCTGCCCCCCACGCCCTATTCATGACTACTTACCTGGAGATCGTTTTTCCCTCTTGTTTTTTGCCATATTGTGAGTCCATTGCAACAGCCTTCCTGTGGAACCCATTTGGAGGAACCCTGCAAACAACAGCTGTATGGGGCCCAGGAATTGCAGCACTGATTTCCTGCCTCCCCTCTATTTTTGTGTCACCAGTTTTTATATCTGTTACTGTATAATGCATTTATATACACATTATGTGGAAAAGAGGCAAACATGGCCAGAAAACCACCATTAAGGCGGGTTCCAGATTATAAACCAGTTTGGGATGCTCTGTGTATGAAAGGTGCTATAAAACTTAATTCCTTTCCTTTGGTGTGTAAGAAAGTAATCCTAATGCTCCTGGTCAAAAAGTCTAAAATTAAAATAAAAAAATGATTATGCCTCTATTCGATAGAGCAGGAAAAACTGAGAATTATTTTGTTGCTTCAGGAGGTACACTGCAAGTGGTGGATTTATCATCCTGCACTTCTACTGAGACATCAGAATGGACAATTATATTAGTATTCTTTTTCAGAGGCTTTCAGAGCACCAATCTAGATATTACTAAAACAGTATAAAGGGTCCTTCTTTAAAAACTAAATTTACTAATGCACTATGTTTTAACCCCCTCCCCCCCACACACACACAAATAAACGCTGTTTTGATGTAATAAAATGATACAGTCCACCAGAGAAAAACTTCATTTTCTTGTGCACGGCTAATGAGAAAACAGAAAACCGCATGCACAGTACTGGGTGTAGTGGCATGAAAATGGGAACAACAGTAATTGAAGTGATTTTACCTTTATTTTCATTGATACTAAAGCTGACATGGGGTTCATTTTCTGACAGGGGTTCACAGGTGACCTTTAGGTGGCTGCATCGCAGATTCAGTTGGAATCTTTGGGCACAACAATGTCCTGAAAATTTATGTCCTTTTACTGTTGAGAGGTACACAAGGTGTAACAAAGGTGTCACCAGAATTAACTTCTTTTATACTTTTAAATAATGCCTTCCATGCAGCACCTCATGTCCCCATAAATCAAGTGTGGGCAATATTCTGAATATTAGCCCTCTTGTCTACAGCAAACACAGTGAACAGGCAGGAAAGCAGAGCACTGGCATGCAACCCACAGATAATTTAATTCTTATTCTCCCGTGAAAAAATTGCAAACAAAAAACAAGTTGACAGTGTGGTGCAACTTTTCCGTAGACGCAGATTCAAGTCTCAAGCCTGGCTCCCTTTCAAGCCAGCATGGGCTTCCGACATGCTATGGATGCAATGTGCAGGACACATAGTTGTGTAGCTTGAACATAAAGCTTTAGTGCCACCAAGAGCCCTAGTGATGCTTCCTGGGTGTGAAGGTACTAGAGACATCACCCTCTGAAATGGGGACGGGGTACACTGGTCTCTTTAGGTGGGGGTGACAAGCAGGAATGAAATCCTCCTCCCTAGTGCGAATGGTGGCTCCATAGTGACCATTGAACTCCTGCCCTGTGCTCTAGTTGGCCCTGCTTCAAAGGGGTGTAGGTCATATGGCCAGGTTTTTATAACAGAGGGTAAGAGGGAAGTTCATAGTCAGATATGAGACAAGTGGGGGAGCAGAGAATAAAAATAGGAGTCTTCTGAACCATACTTTGGAATTATCAGATGTTCTAGTCTGCTTCTGTGAGGAAAACAAGCATCATCATGTAAGAGATAAGACATGAGTATAGCTAAAATATGAGAGGATCTGTTTCTGTCATTACAGTATTTTATTTTTTCAACATTTGCTTGCGTACCTTGGTCAAATAGGCAGGACCTCATCTGGCTGCAACTGTTCTACCTGTCTTGAGGGGCTTTCCTAATCCAGTGCACCACAACCCTGGATGCTGCACCAAACCCATCACTCCATTACTCCCCCCCACCACACACACACACGCACACAGACTGCTCCTATAGCACAGCCCTGCCATTCAGCTCCTGGGCAGCAGTTACTAAGATCCAGTCACCAACAATGTGGGAACAGAGTCACCTGAGGCCATCACCAGAGGTGGAGGGAGAAGGCCCTTGATGGGCATGTGGGCACCATCAAGCCATCCAGTGTCCCGCCTTTTTCCAGATTTACTACCCCCAAATCACTACCCTAGAGTATGCAGTGCTGGCGTGCTGGCCATATTAGCATTTGCATCCTCCCCTCCTACACATGCTCTTCCAAATGCACTGTCACATGTGGTAATCCCAGGGTTGGTACAGGAGTGGAAATTACAACTCCCCCTTCCTTGAAGAGGAGAGGGTGTCCTTTTGGAAGCTCAGTACTACTGCCATTGTGCTGTGATGTCCTGGGTTTGGAGTATTTATTTATTTATTTCAGATTAGGAGTAATACCTTTGAGCCGTGGGCTCATTTACAAAGGCTCCAAGTTAGAAGAAAATACATGACATAGCAGGTCATTAGCGGGTACATACAAGTGAAACCATTAATTAACATGAGGGGTATAAGTGCGGTTTCATCACATTCAGGGATACAAGGACAGCAAGTAATAGTACAAGTCTATACTTGCAGAATAACCTTCAAAAGCAACACTACAAGAGTGTGATCCAAAGCTTAGTAGATATCAAGCAGTAACCAGAGGCAAGAGAGCCCCGGGCTGCTGGGGGAGGGGGCTAATTAGGTGCAGCCAGGCATGACTTAGTCTGCTGAGAGGTGGAGGGGTGAGGTAGGGGAGGGCAGGAGGCAGGGGGAAGGGGGATGGGGATGGGAGCAAGAGAGAGAGGGAGGAGTCTAAGTGCTAGGGCGGAAGGAGTAGTGGGGTTGGGGAATATAACAGAATGTAAGGGTAGTATGAGCCAAGGTTACCAGCAAGGCATGCTGGGGCCACTACACTATCAGAACTGTCGAGAGGGTAGGATTTTAGTCAGATTTGGCACAACAAAAATTTGTTCCTCATGGCACTAAGTACAAAACCTAACCCATTACAAAGGTTAAGGCCATCAACATAAGTAAAGCCAGTTTATCCTCTCACTAGCAACCCTCCTTCACTACACTGCTTTCTTCAACGAACACCAGGCATGCACTGGCTATTGCACCAAGCATTTATTTGTGTTTGGATTTCTTATTCTTTCCCACATAACATAATAGCAGCCTTAATCACAGTGCCAAACCAATCTTTTGACCTGCATACTATGAAAAAGAGTCTTCCTGAGTTATCAGATGATAAGCGGGCTCCTCAAGTCAGCCCATCAGTTAGACTCCTGCTTTCAAAGCATCACTTGTGAGTGTTCATTATTTGGTAAGCACACATTTCTTCTCAGGCCCAAATCTCAGCATTTACTGATTTAGATATGTGTGAAAATGGAATCCGCATATCTACAAGTGCTGCGTGATGTTTACATTTAGTCTTAAGCCTGTTGATGGGAACATTACTGATATGGAGTCAAATGTTTCCCTTATGCAGCTGTTCCCATTATCAGTCACTACAGTACTATACAGGGTGGGGAAGAACCGGAGAAGGCATGCATTTTCCTTAAAGTGCTTTGCATGTTTCCCAGAAAAAATAATTATAGTTGCCATAAGCAGGACTTAAATCTTGTATCATTCTAAAAAAAAAAAAAATCAGAATTTCAGGACTTTCTTTCTTTCTTTCTTTCTTTCTTTCTTTCTTTCTTTCTTTCTTTCTTTCTTTCTTTCTTTCTTTCTCTCTCTCTCTTTCTTTCTTTCTTTCAACATTTGTTAACCAGATAAGTGTTATGAGCCAAGGCCCTTTTTCTTTTTTTTTTTCCCTCCTCCTTCCCTTCAGCACCTCCTCCCTTTGGGAGACACCCTATGGCCTGATCAGTCCCCGCTCACCTACCTGGACCTCTGGTGCAGTCCATCCCTATGCAGCTGTGGTTGTACCCTCTAGGCGTGGTACGGGTGGGGGCCTTCCATCTGGCATGTCTGACTTTCATTGTGATGCTGTCATTAGGGCATTGGGGATCGAAATTGGTGTTCTTCACTGGGAGTGCTGCAGGGTGCTTTTCCAATATTCTCAATGTGCTATATGCCCCAACATCAAGGCACTTGAGCGGCAATGTCCAGCACGTCAATCCTATTTTTTTTGGCTTCGGTCTTGTTCTACCCCAGGTCTCCACCCGAGATCAGACAAGAGCCGAGCTCTAAATCCCCCTTCCCCACTGGAGAAGGTGAGCTGTCCTTGGGACGCTCAAGCCTCCTCCCGCCGGCTGACCCCCCAGCTCCCGGGTCTGTACCTGAATCCAGGGCGCTGGTGTCACAAGTGGAAATCCAACTGCTGCACCAGCGGGCCAGCCTCCAAGGCACTTTTTCAAACATGACCCAGGACCATAAAAAATTTACAGTCAAGATGTTACAAAAACACATAGGGTGGGATATTCAGACTGCGCCAGGCAGGGGTGCAAGCCTGGGTGCAGCACAACTGGGCTGCACCAGGGCATGGACTAGGAGATAGTCAACGATGCTGCACCATGGCTCATCACCGTTGAATATGGCAATGAGGGTACATGCACATCACACGGCAAAGTGGCACTGCACCAGTGCAAGTGGCAGGAGGGGAGTAGGGGGATGCGCCAGCACAAGTGCGGTTGCGCTAGGCACATCAACCAAAATATTCAGCACTGGGCATGCAAATGAGCCATTATGCATGCAAGGTGCAAATGGGGCCATTTGCATGTCACTATGGCCTCATTTGCATGCGGTGCACCAATTATGGTGACTTGTGCCTGGCACCCTGCCAGGCTGCAGCCATCGGGGACCGACACCCTGCTGACCCTAGGCAGGCTCCGCACCCGTATGCCCAATCATGGGCATAGGTTAAATAAATCCCTGGTGGTCCAGTGGACTGCTATCCATCACCTGATCATGGACATAAGTAAAATAAATCCCTGGTGGTCCAGTAGACCGCTATCCATTGCTCGATCACGGGCATAAGTTAAATTAATCCCTGGTGGTCCAGTGTACCACTATCCATCACCTGATCGTGGGCTTCGGCGAAGTATAACCTTGGTGGTCCAGTGGAACCCCCCCAGCTCCCGATCGCAGGCTGAATGAATGAAGGACACCCTGGTGGTCCAGTGGGACCCCCCTTCCCCACCCACCCACTGGGGCCCCACCTACACACCCCCCAGTCAGCGGCCAGTGGCAGCACCCTGCCCATAAGCCACCCAGCCACCTGCCGACTGACAGTGTACAATAGGGTCTGTCGCCTATTGGTCCACTGCATGGGCCAATGGGCATGCAGACCATACTATACACAGGCCTGAAATGCAAATGGTTCATTCACATTTCAGGCCTGTGTAGTAGAGTATGGTCTGCACCCATTGGCCCATGCAGTGGACCAATAGGCGACAGACCCTTCTGTACACTGGCAGTTGGCGGGCGGCTGGGCGGCTTGCAGGCTAGGTGCTGCCACCCACCACTGACTGGGGGTGCAGGGTGGCGGGGGCCTCAGTGGGCGGGTGGGGAGGGGGGTACCACTGGACCACCAGGGTGTCCTTCATTCATTCCACCCGCGATCGGGTGCTGGGAGGTGTTTCCCACTAGACCACCAGGGTTATACGTCACCGAAGCCCGTGATCGGGCGATGGATAGTGGTCCACTGGACCACCAGGGATGTATGTAACAGATGCCCATGGACAGGCGAGGGGGGCATGATGACCCCTGGGCAGGAGGCATGTGGACTGTGTCCTGGGTGGTTGGGTGGCCATCCACAGCAGGTGGCTGCTGTGTTGTAGTTGCAATATGGCAGTTCATCTGTGGGTGGCCAAGACTTGTTCCTGGATCCACCAGGCACAACTTTCACCCCCCTGAGTGGCGCAAGGTTGGTATGTGCCAACATATATGCCGCACATCCCGGACTGAATATTGGGATGTGCCGCATATGCATGGGCATGCCCCCTGCACTTGTGCCGCATACATCACTATTGCACCCCGGCACATCGGGGGTTGCGCAGCACAACTTGCCCCATTGAATATCGTGCCAGGGCACAACCCTTTTGAATATCCCACCCACAGATTGCAACAGTACAGATCCAACTAATACAATACAAATATATACTGACAGCTACATACAAGAGAATCAGCATAACATTTATTTAAAGAAGTTTTAAAACTATCATAATTCTGTAAGTGTTGTATGGGGAAAGGTAAGTTGTTCCAGTATAAAGGAGCAGAAGCAGAGTAAGCTCACTTACCAACACATGTTTTCACCCATGGGACCATAAGTGAGGTAGAAGTATTAGATCGGAAGATTCCTAACTGTTTTATGTTGATATAACAAAGGATAAAGTGGAGATAAGATTCCTAAGCCTTATGAGTCAATCAATTCAGGCTAAAGTCATTATTCTGAAGCAGTGGTAACCAACCAGTTAATTTGTACAGTATATAATGGTGTGTACAGAAAGGTTTTTTTAAAGTGAATTGACATATCGCATGGAAGGTTGTTGTAATCAGAGACATTAGATTTTGCCAAAAACAAAAAGGAATTATAGTTTAATATTGATAACAAAACATTGTTACCAATAGCAAACCACGCTTGTTTAGTAAACAAATTTTGTAATCTGAACAAAACCCCTAATCGTTAATATTTCTACAAATTAAATTTATGTGAGATGAGTATGTCAAACTAGAATCAAGAGTGATTCCCAAATATTTAAGTTGGGAAACTTATTCCAGTACAGTCCCTTTAGTATTGTAAACTATAATAGGATCACTCCCCATGATACACTGTCTAGTTCCAAAAAGCATACTTTTTATTTTATTGCTATTTAATATCAAATGTTGTTCTCTTAACAATGTATCAAGGACCAAAAAGTCAATATTTAAAGCTGTATTTATACAATCCACAGATGAAGAACTAATGTACAAAATGATATCATCCATGTACATTAAAGTATGCAAGTGTTTTAACAAACAGGGCAATTTGTTTATATACAATGAAAATAAGAGGGGCCCCAAAATTGATCCTTGGGGCACCCCCATTTTCATTAGCCTAGTTTGTGAGATGTCACCACCAAAACTAACTCTAAGGGGGTGCTCCATCAGGTAGCTGCCAATCCAACCACAAGGTGAATTCCCCCAAACCCAGTTGCGCCAGTCCCTGAGCAGCAGGGAATGATCAGCCGGGTCAAAGGCCTTAGACAGATACATGAACACAGCACTGGTGAGTTTCCCATTATCCATGGCCCCACCAATATGGTTGTGAACCCAGTAAAGGCTGTCCCCATACTGTGGTATTTATGAAAACCATGCTGCTCAGGGGACTGGAGACCAGTCAAGGTACTCAACAAGTTGCTCTTTCACAATTTTCTCCAGCAATTTGCCTAAGGATGGCAAAAAAGAAATGGGTCAGTAGCTATCCAAGTCTGCTAAAGACCACCCTTTAAAGATGGGTTTTATTGTTGTTTGTTTCCAGCTAGTGGGAAATTCAGCAGTGATTAAAGACAAATTAAACACCTTAGTAAGGGGAAAATAAATATGTGGTGATATCAAATGTAAAAATCTTGGCTCCAGACCATCAGCCCCTGAACTTTTGTTTGGAGATAGATTTCTAAGTAATTTCAGTGCTTGCCTTAGGTCTAATCAACCTAAAGTAAAATGTATGAGTAGATTGAGTAGAAAGGTCAAATATTTTATGAGTAATGGATTCATCTAAAGGAAACTGGTCAGTATATCGAGATGTCAATTAACTTTTTTAGAAATGCCTCAGAGATAACATTAACATCTGTAACTTTTTTACCATGAAATCAAATGTGTCAGTTGAATCTTAGTACTAGGCACTGTTAAAGATTTAATTGCTGACCAGAATCTTTTGGGGTTTTGAAGCTCCGTCCTTCGATTACTTAAAAGATAGTCAGATTTGCTTGTCTCGGTTTGATTTTGCATTTATTCCTTAACCTACTGTATTCAATTAAATCGATTTCAAGTTGGGATTTTTTATATTTAAGCCCAGCTGTAGCCCTGGATTTCAATAGAAAGAATAACTCAGGGGTGATCCAATTGTTGCTAAGCCGTCTAACCCTGTGTTTTTTTTATTGAAAAAAATGTGTCTCGTAACTTCAATAATGTGTTTAAAAAAAATCAACATCAAGATTTACCTCAGGGATTGAGTCTAAATAAAACCATTTAATTGATTGTAATTCAGTAACAAGATTATCGGATATCAGTGAGGTGAATGTTTGAAAAAGTATATATCTGGGAGGGGGCTTTAACTTTTTAGACTTTCAAACACAAAAAATCTCAAGATTACTTGGTTTACTTGGTAGTTGTAGACAAAAGGGAGTCGAAGCCCATCGGGATTTTCCCCCACACCTTGTGGGTCATATTCCTAAATCTGATTTAACTGTAACCATTTATCTAGGCCTATTTTAAAGGCAGAGAAACGTGTTACTATCCACCAAGGTCTTGTGGGAGTTTATTCCATAGCCTTGGTGCTCTTACTGTATAGAAATGAAATCTCTTATTAGTTCTAGCCTTACCTACAACAATTTGTTTATTGTGAAGTCTGGGTACTATCTTTCTCTGAGAGAAGGCTAGTCCACATTGCTGCATCTGTTCTTAAAGATGATCATTGATTCCATCTGGGAGAGTACCACTCTTGCAAATTTTATTAGGCTTGTTAATCAAAATCCAGTCCAGTAAAGTATGATTTTTACTAGTTAAATTCATTTGAGTGAATGAGGAAATAAGCTGACAAAGACTTGCATTGGTAAACAATGACTCAAGCTCTGGTGTAGCTAAAGGCTCCCAGTTAATATTAAAATCATCAAGTACAAGTATATCACCTGTCATGTAATTTTGTCCTGTATGGTGCAACAAATCCTTAAGGCCCTTAATACCCATGTTTGGAGGATTATAAACTGTGCAGATTTTAAGCCTACAACAACCCTCAAGTAGTAGTTGCATCTAAATCCATTCCCAATCTGTATTACAAGTGAACTTTGGGTTCAGTTAACTCTAGGTTCTCTTTGTAGTAAATTAATATGCCCCCTTCTTTCTTCCAGGCCTATCCCTCCAAAGTATGTTATAACCATCAGTCATGAAGTATTTACTTTCAACAGACGGTTCCAACCAAGATTCAGTCAAACAAAGCACATCTGGTTCATGTAAAGTTATCAGAGCTTCAATCTCATGGAATTTAGATTTTATGCTTCGAACATTTAAGTGTATGAAGCATAGCCCTGTAGAATTTTTGCCATCATGAGAGTAAAAACAATCATTATTAAGAGGGCCTGGATTAAGTTCTACATCACCAGATAACCCCAATAGAAAAAAAGACAGCAAGAAGGGTGAGAACAGCAATCAATGCTGTCGAACAGGGGTAAGATAATTTCCCAGACTGGTCAGAGTTCGTTTCTTTAAGACACCTAAAGTTTCAACATTAAATGACAAAGGTTTAGTAGAGTTTAACAATAAATTGGAGTACAGATACTCTGATTGTGAAGAGCTCTTATCTCCCCAAGTTCCTATCATAGTCTCCACTCGTAACAGTTGGTAGATAAAAGGTACTGTAATCAAAACAGACAAGGGCCACAAGAGAACAGCAAATCTCAAGGTATTTACCCACATATTGAAGTTGATTTGATAAATTATAATAAACAAACTAAAACAAGACCCTAAATAAGAATAAGCTATCACATATGTAAGTAAAGGTCAAAAGTACCTTCAAATTCAATGTCATTACTGTGATAAAATTAGCCAAGGGTTAAAACTATGAGTAATCCTAAGTAACTACTAATGGCAATTTCATGACAATAGAATCTTTGTGACCCTTAGACTTCCTATGTTCCTGCTGCATTCCACACCCTGAAGTCATAATCCTCTGTGATGTTAGAATAACGTCCATAGCAACAGTCTGTGGCATCACAAGCAGAGGACTATGATTCCATTGACTGGTACAAGCAACATGAACAGATAAAGTCTGAGAGGATAACATTGTTTGAAATGAGAAGACAATATTTTCAGTAAAAAAACAATGGAAGGTCCTAAAATTCAAATGTTACGTGATCTTGTGTACTGAGTTATTTAGATGCCAGCTGTACATCTTATTTTTCTGAAAACTAGAAAATATCATTATCTCTTATTATTAAGATGCACATTATCAGACTTCTGTTATATCATTTGTCACTTGTAGTTCAGAATGATGCAGAGTAGCCTAGCTCAGATGCAAGGAGTCACTTTCTGTCAACAGTTCTAGTGGTAATGCACCCGATGACTTACCAGGGACAATGGACAGTACCACGTCAGCCAAGAAGTGTGCCTTAAGGTATGAGTTGGCAGAAGGAGGGTACACTTTGGCTGTAGCACAGGTGCTCAACTACGTAGATGGGATCTATAGCACTGCCCCCTCCTCCTCCTCCCCCCCTCACCAAATTGAACACCATCTGCAATGGTTTCTGTTGCTTTGCTTCACTCTCCCACACTCATCACTGCTCCCTCTACTCCTCATTTTCCATCCTCCCTCTCCCCTCACATTGTAAGAGCCACTATGCTTCTCTGATCTCTAAATACTGGTTTGGTGCTCTCCCCTCTTACCTACTCTCACTTCTCTCTCCCATTCCCTTCTCCTCTTACTCCCACCACTCTAGGGACCACTGCACCTTTTTCCCATCCTGCCTTCACTCCTCTGCTGGACAGTCTGCCTTCTCCTATCATCTCCCCTCCCTTCAGAACTAACCCCCTTCTTCCATCTGGCTCTCAGCCCTTCTCTCCACCCTTAGATACCAGTTAAGGCTTCCCTCTTGTTCCTGCAACCCCCTTCCTGGCCCTTCCGTCTGCTCCTGACCTCTACTCCTGGTAGTCTCCCAACCCCCTTCCCACATGATTTTTGGCTCCCACCTGTAAATTATTACTACCTGTTTTATTTATCTGATCACCATGCACTGCCACTTTTATCGGCATCATGCACTGAACCTATGTTTTTGTGTTTTCAGCGGTTGCAGCCTGGTGTGCTAATTTTTATTGGCACTTTGTAACTCTTCACAGCATTCCACATTTGTTATTGCTCAATGTATGTTTCTAATCTGTGCTCCCCATTTCCCCATCCCAAGTCACACCTTGCAAAGATCCTTGGATCAGTGTACCTTTTCCAGTTACCAACTGTAAAAATAAGTAAATGCACCTTGTGCTACCCCAGGCATATACCTCCATGGGTGTTACTAAACAGGTGCTTGTAACATCAAGTTCTATTTTAACCCATTATCAGTTGGCAACCCTTTTTTGTATTCTGCCATACTTGCAGGGGGAGCGCCTGCCTTGGCAACCAAAATAAATTTCTTAGGATAGCTGCTAACTGTGGTGATACAATGTGGAGCCTGTTTACCTCCTGATTTACACTGCAAAATTTTGCAGCTGAACATTGGCACATAGTCTCCTGTCAAAATACTGAAGTATTTAAATACAGGTGCAAGTATCTCTTCTTAGGCCTTGGTTGTGCATCCACTCCATCAACCATCATATTTTGTAAAAATCTTCCAATTTCCCTGGTACTTCTCCAAGCATCATTTTTTTTATTTATTCTTTGTTGCAGTGTTTTGTTTATTTATCTGCAGTGATTCACTGAATACTGAAATTGATCATATTTGATTCAAAGATCATAGACAACAGATTCCTTGTCCTGTCTTGTACTAGCCTAGCAACGCTGCATGCATGGAGACTGGTAAGCTCAGTTTTGCTCTTGAAGTCTCCCACACACACACACACACACACACACACACACACACACACACACACACACACATCAGAGGCTTACCTCACAATTATCTCCATGTATCCCAGTGCTTTCATGACAGTCTCAAGCAAATCTCCACATGTCAGCTTCACCCAGTTCCCATCCTAGGCCTTTACTGCAGTAGCAGGGCCAGGGACCAGACAGTGCATTGGGAGTGGACTGCATCTGCGTTGAGGCAGATCCTTGGCTCTTTGTGATATACAGGCATGCTGCGGATCGTGGCTCTGCTGATGCCTACTGTATATGCCTCCAAGCACATGGGAAGCGAACCGAGAAAGTGCCAGCAGAGGACAAAATTAACAATGTAAACAAACATGGTAGTACCCATGCTGTTATGACTTCAGACTCCTACTACTTGTGAAAAAAGGGCTCAGGTGTCAGAAGACAGTTTATTTTGAGCTTGTGCAGCAAAGATTGCATGTACACTCTTCATAGACTGTCAAGCCCTCAAATGTCAATAAACTTGGAGCCAGAATTCTGAGGCCATAAAAGTCTGTTGAGCCAAAGAATCTGAGCTGTTCTTACTGTAGTGTGAAGGGATCTAGACATGCTACCAGTGTTCTGGGTTGAGTCGGTAGACCAGACCAAGTGTGTACATTCAGATCCATTGGAAGAAGCAGTTCCAAACTGGGGCTGCAAAGAACATGGATAAATTGTTTGGAGCTGAGCAGGGTTTCCCATAAGACTTTCTCCAAGCAGGTTATTTTTCCAGCCAGCTGGACACTGATTCAAATTGGGGCCATTGCCTTCTGAAAGTGTGTTACAGCCGGAGCCCAGCCAGAAAGTAAGAGGAGACCGTGTGGAAGCGACTAACCCCAGCATCAGTCTTGCCACTGAGGAAGTTGACATGATGGGCAGAAGAGGAGAAAAAAATCCCTACCAAGAGGTGAAAACAAAGCCTCCACTCACAGTGACAATGTTGGAAAAAAATTGGTTGCCTGACCACAGCTCGTACCTGCAAGCTTCTCATGCTGCTCGGATTGCTGTAGCACCATGCACATGGACAGCATCCAAAATGCAGCTGCTGCACATGAGAGAATAGCAATTAATCCTTGAGGCTTTTTGAGGTCTGAGCTGGTCTATAAGCCGTGTTCCAGACCTTGGCTCTGTAACCCTTTAGTGAGATACTTAGGGCAGGGGCGACAGAAGTCCTGGACAGAACTGTGTAAATTTTTGGAGTGCCCAGACAGAACACCTGTATTTAGGCCATCAGGCCTTGTTTTGTATTATAACTGAGATCACTTTAATTGTGACCTTGGTGACTGTGCATGGTGAATATTCTTCATCCACTCCGAATTGCAGGCCTGTAACAGTTCAACAACTGCAGTAGCAAGTAACATTTAGTGAGATGCCCAAGAAATATTCAGGGAGCTAATTCTGGTACAGCAATCAGTGTGAAAGGCTCTGTGGGACTGACAGACGACAGAAGGGATCCAGTGGGGTTGCACATTATATGTTTGTTGTTTGCATTTGCCCTACCCTTTCCTACCTTAGATTTTTGTTCCAGCCTTCCCTAATAAACCTTACTCCTTGGTTTTTCATTTCACTCCTGTATACTATTAGTTATTGCTTGGTTACTATGTTACTGCATCATGTGGGGTGGGGACTATGTGGGACTGTTCAATATATTATTTCCTGGGAGGAAACATCTTGAGCTCTAGCAGGTATTTCAAAGGGCTTCAAAAGAAAGAAGTCCTTGAGGGCATTCATGGTAATAGTTTTGGCTTTTATGATATGTAGCCATTCTATGAGATGCACTCTTGAACCAAGGCCAAGAGGGACATTAAGTTACTGGAGGGGGTGCAGCTCAAGGTAACAAAGATGATCAAGGGGCTGGGGGACTTACCATATGAGAGGAGGCTTAGGGAGTTGAACATGTACTCGCTTGAGGAGAGGAGGGACGGGGGGGGGATATGATTGAAACCTTCAAGTACATGAATGGAATAAATAAGACAAGTAAGGAGAGGCTGTTCAAAGTAAGGGAGGGGAGGGACACCCAGGGCCATGATATGAGGCTGGAGGAAGGAAGGTTCAGGAGGGAGATGAGGAGACACTTTTTTATGGAGAGGCTGGTAGCTGGGTGGAATGCATTTCTGGCAGAAATGGTATCCAGTAGAACAGTGGACTACTTCAAATGGGGCTGGGACAGGGCAAGAGGGAGGGTCAAGGGAGAGGAAGGGTGGGAGGGAAGGGAAGCTGCAGAATAAGTGGTGCTAGCTGCACATTTGAGCAGACTTGATAGACCACCAGGCCTTTGTCTGCTGGTAAATTTTGTATGTTCATAAGGCAAAGGTATGGAATGCTCTGGGCCAGAGAAAGCCCAAGCCCTCAGGATAAAAACATAATCTTCAATTATTGACACATTCCCCAATACTTCACCATTTTTATGGCTTCTTCTAGGGGGTACAATATTTTAGTTCATTTTCAATTAATGTCCCATATTCTGGGATGAGTTTCTTAACCTAGAATCATGCTGCACAGAGGCATGGCTGCACTTTATAAGAACCTGGTAAATCAGTTTCTTTCTCCAGACCGCATTCATAGGTGCATACTGGCTTCAGTGTCTCAGCATCCGAATCACAGGGCAAATTGACTGTCTACCCTGGGATTCGTATGCTGAGACAATGAAGCCAATATGCACTTATGAATATGATATGAGGAAAGATACTGATTTAGCAGTTGTTTACTACTGTAAGTGCAGCCAGGCCTCTGTACAACATGACTCTAGGTTAAGAAAACCTTTCCAGAATTTGGGATATTAATTGATAATGAACTTAAATAGTGTGCCCCCTAAAAAAAACCCATAAAGAATGGTGAAATGTTGGGGAATATTTCAAGGGGCTTCCCCAGGTGGAGGGATTAGGTCACTAGTTATTTGCCAGCTAATAACTCTTGAACTTAGGCCCCTCCCCCAAAGGTTAAAAGATCCCAGCCTCAGAGAAGAGCAACTAAAATGTTGCAGAGATTGCACCAAAAGCCCAATGAGGAGAGACTGAGGGATCTTGACATCTACACTCTGAAAGAGAGAAGAGTAAGACAGGACATGACAGAGACCTACAAGCACATCATGGAGGGTGAACAGGGTGCAGGAGGGGAGTCTCTTTCAAAGCAAAAGCAGAGCTGGGACTAGAGGACATGTAGTGAAGTTGGGGTGGAGGTTAAAGAGGGATGTGCGGAAGTACTGCTTCACTGGAAGAGTGGTTGACACCTGAAAGAGACTGTAGCAGAAGTGCTGGAGATGAATACAATAGAGGGCTTCAAGCATGCATGAAACAGACATAAGGGAATATCAGTGAATAAGCAGCAAGGAGAGAGGGTCACTGGAGACCAGTTGTGGTCTGCAGAGGCAGACTAGGCAGGGATAATCTGGGCAGACTAGGTGGGTGAAGTGGTCCTTTTTTGCCATGAAGTTCTATGTTTCTCTGTTTTAATCCCAATCATCAAAAGAGCCCCATTCAGTTCATCTCCTTGTCATGGACCCCAGTACCTAGGTTCAATACAGGGCATATCTTCTTCTTTCAGGTATGCATAGCTACTGTTTTTCTGAAAATATCTGTTTATGCTCTTAATTTTGTTCTTGTAATACATATGTTACTCAAGTCAAGCACTAGACTCTTTGGGGATATATATGTTTATGTTCTAGATAAAGTTCGGACCTTGCAGAACATATACACGCTAATAGCTCAGCTCTTCTCCCGAAGCCTTGAAGAGGGATTTGACTTGACTAAGATAAGAAGATATATCCTGTGTGCTTATGTCCAGCAATGACTAGTTGAGAGAAGTTTTTCCCTGATGAGTACAATAATATGGCATTTACCTTGCTGAATCATTGGGTCACTTCAGTATATCCCCTCCTTCACTAACCTTTAACCCAATATTCATCTCCCCACATTCCTATTCTCCTCACTGGTAGTATTGGATAGGCACTTTGCAGGACCTGTATCTCTCCTACCTGGCAGACATGAATATACGTATATTACCATTAGGAAACACCTGTACATATTTATCAATGCATTCTGTTGACTATTTCATGTTCAAATGAAGTTTCCCATGTCCCTTACTTCCCCCTGACTTTTTTCCCTCCTTCCCTCCTGTTTTCACCCCCCCTTTTATTGGTTTAAAGTACCTGTACATTGCCTGTTTACATGAGGGCTTTAGCCTCAAACTCTATGTTTAGTCAACTCTTTTTTGGAAAATAAAAATGTTATAAAAAAAAAAAAAGAGCCCCATTCCTTGCAGAAACGGAGCAGGGATGGCTTACACTCAACTTGTGACTCAAAAATGTCTCTTAAAGAGAATATCTAAGATTTGGGTAATGGCTTTTAAAATACTGTACATTAGTCCATTGCTTTATGCTAGCGACACTCATTTGAGCCAGAAAGGAATCTTTTTCATGAAATCCACTACAGAAGGGAAGAGATTGAAAATTGTGCTGAGCAGATAGCCAGTTGAACTCTTCCACTTCTCAGTAAGCAGGTGCCACCCCCCTCACTCAGATGTTTTCTGATGTCTAACCAGGCAGAGGTAGGGGATGTGCTATGTAGAAGTCAAAGGAGGACATTTTCTGAACAGTTGATGCTGTATATACTAAAGTAATCTTAAATGAAAGTCATTGCCCAACTAACAGAGGCCCTATAAATTGAGCAATCACTTTTATTTATAACAAAGGTTGCTTTAACATACATAAAACTGTTTCAAAAATTTCCTCCATTTACTTCTAGGTGGCACACTCCTGTGTTCTGCCTGGTTAGACATCACAAAATGCCTGAGCATGGGGGTGGGGCTGGCAGGTCAGGAACTGAGGGGGTTGCCTGGCTATCTATTCAGCACAATTTTTGATCACTTCCCTCCCATAGTTGACTTCAGGAAAATATTCCTTTTGGTGTTCAGATAGCTATCCCCAGAAAAAGGTAATGAGCTACTGTATTTAAAATGCCATTTCTGAAATCTTAGACGTTTCCTTTAAGGACTGTTCCACATTTAGAATGACTGAGATATTTGAGCATGAAGCATTTTATTGCAGATTGCAGTCTTTGCCATTCAATGACGTCCCGATCTGATAAAGTATTGCAACCTCCTCCATGAGTTCCTGAGGTCTGCCTCAACTTAATTTGTTCCCCAGGATCTGAGAGGCTCTAAAGTCTCTAATGATAAGCAAGCCTTGGATTCTGGGCCTGAAAAGCTGAATATTCACTATGCTGCTTCTCCCACCTACGATCTTGATCCTTGGTCCATGTACTCTTCAAAAACTTGGTTCAAGGATAATAGTACATAAGTCTAATGCACACAGAGTGTGGGAGACCGGATTATGGGCAAGTGCCTTCTTCTGTCTTACAATACCAAGTTACCAAGTCTACTAATGAATCACACCAAATCCCAAGCCATGCTCTTCGGATCCACCCACCAATTAAAAAACACTTGTACTCCACTAAGAGTGGTCTGTGACAATGCCCCCCCCCCCCAAACTCTGTAAAATCCTTTAAACACCTTGGTGTGACACTTGATCCTCCCTTGACTTCTCTTTACAATGATCTTCCATCAATAACAATGTTAATATCAGTCTTGGCCTAGCCTACCGTGCCAGTCCAAATCTTTCCCCATCAGCTCATCTAACATTGGCGCATGGCTTACTGCCTCCCAAATTAACCTAATGCCTGTCCATCCTTGCCCATGCCTCTAGCTCTATACTGCATAAGTGGGACGTGGTATACAACAATTTATGTCATTTTGCCCTTGCATGCAATTGACTCACTCACCATAGTATACTTTATTCCAAATTAGGCTGGCTCTCCCCTTGCACTTTACTGGACCTCTCCATTGGAAGAATTATCCATAGTACATTGCTGAACCAAGTTCCCCACTCCTTAGCTTCCATTCTGGTGCCTTGCAAAAACACGTACTCTCTCAGATCCTCCAACCTCAGCTCGCTATCCAGCCCAAAATCAAGGACTAAGTTTGGTGAGATAGCCTTTGATATCACTGCTCCCAAATTATGGAACAGCATCCCTCCTCACATATGTCAAGGTCAAGTCGTAAAACATCTTCTGGTGCCAGTTCTGATCTCTCCTGCTCCAATGCTGTATTTGTGCTTGTCCCTAACCACTAACTTCAGTGCTATTACTCCTACTTACAATTGTCAGCTCATAGCACTTACTTACTCCTTTGTCTGTACTTCTCCTCTTCCCTCCTCTGTGCTCCCAGTCTCAGGCAATTGCCATGCTGCGTTTCCACTCCTGTCACTTTTTGTGCAGCAAAATTTACAGCTCACTGTATGGAACGGTATAGAACAACAATGTTTTTGTACCCCAATGAATCCTTAACTTATGTATTGTGCACTTCTGGTCCTCATGATAACACTTTGTGTTATCCAGTTTGTAGATTGTAAAACTCTGGCTCTTTTGTTAACAATATCCTTTGTCCTTTGTAAAGGTCTGCTGATGTACTCTCCCAGGTCATGCCTGAAAATAGGCATAGGTATGCCTAGTGCACCTTACCCAGTTAACAAAAATGAAATAAATAAATAATAATTTTGAAGTAGGTGATCACCCAAAATATTGTTCCCCTCATCTTCTAAAGGAGATAGGAAATGACTTGACATAGTTAACTGCCCTTCCAGCTTCCTTTCCATGTCAGTTATGTATTCTGATATGCTTTGATAATTTTTTGATAAATAAATAATCTAGCTTTGTGGAGCCATCAGATCTACACAGAGTCCCACTCTCCTCACCAGCTACTGCATTTTCTTTTCATAGGACATTCTGTGACATCAATAACTCCCATTCCATGCTATTCATCTGTCATAGAATGTTTAGACTGTATGAAAAGAGAGAGCAGCAACTGCTGTGTAGAGAGGGATTTGGGGTAATTAAAAAGGCAACAAAATTAGATTATGAATTTAACAAAAAAGGTAAAAACATATCAGAATACTGGATAGACAATAAAAGAACAACTAGAGGGCATCTAGAGGTGTAAAAATGTTTGTATCACCTTTAAAGTTATTATAATGTTGAGGAAACTGTTGCAACCCCTCCCCATGGGGCTTTATCTTTAAGGCTACCTTGCACTTGCACATCAAAGGTCCAACCACTGCAGATCAGGCCACTGCTTTAGCACTCCTGACTGGACTGGGAATCCCCAACTGCAACTCCAACCAAACCAGACATGTAAGCCCCTCCCATGAAGGATTGGTTTGGGGTTGCCCAAAGACCACAATTTGGTGGTCATCTTTGTCCTCTCTAACCCAGGGTGGCATGATGATGGAGTCAGAGGGTGAATGGGTGAACAATCAGAGTCAGACTTCTTGAAGAGAGAGCTGCAAGGACTTGTGGACTTGTAACACAGATAATAAATTCAGGCCCATTTGCAGCATTCAATTGCCTATCATGTTACAGATCTCCAGGCTTGCTAATTTTGACCGCCAATTGAGAGTTGCCACTCCCCAGTGAACAACAGGGGCTGCTTCAGACCTAATTCACTCTGTATGAAACTCCGAAGCAGACTGGTGCCTGTTTGTTTTTGACAGAGGCAGCTTGCACTGCTTGCTGTACTGAGGAGACAGAAGCAGAGTCAGCAGAATTTCTACAGTGTCAAAAAAGTAGGTGCTCTCTTCCTAAGTGCAACATGAATTGTGAGACACATAAGCCACTTTTACACAGCACCCTACCAAAATTGCAATGTTTTCAGTGCGCTCACAACTACCACAACTGCACTGCTGTGGTTGCTTACATATGGCAGTCCATACATTGCTCTCCTGGGCTGTTCTGTGGTTTTAGCAGCATTTCCGTCTGAGAATTGCCAGACTCCTCCCCTTCAATTTACATGTTTTACCCGAGCTGAGCTAAATCTATTTTCAGATGCTAGAAAGAATGCTGAAATCAGGAAACTAGCTCCCTTTTCTGATATGGGGGCTATAAAGTACTTTTAAAGTGCTCTGAAAGGGAAACTGCGATAGTGGGCATGCACGTATGCATATTCATATCTCAATATGCATAAGTGCATGCTCAATATTACTGCTCCACTTTCAGAAAACTTTTAAAGTACTTTTCAGCCCCATTTCAAAAAAAGAACTAGATTTTTGAGATCAGCATTCTTTCTACTATCTGAAAATTTATTTAGCTGAACCCGGGCACAATATTGCAGGTACGAACATCCAGGGAAGTGCTGCATGTGAGAGTAACAGGGGATCCTGAAGGGTCTTGAGAGACTCTCTCTGGGATTGATGTGAGCAGTGTGCTGCAATTACATGGCAGCATACAATGGGAAACTGCAACATAAAACAACAGTGAACCCAGGAAAACAGAGAATGCTGGATCAGCGAGTGCTCATTTACGATGTGGTGTGGTTTGCCTATACACAGCAAAAGAGGAAACGCTTCAGGAGCTCTGCACTGCTCACTACAGTGCAGAGCATATCATGTAAAATGGGCTATAGAAGCACAGACTTTGACAGCAAATAAGGATCATGTGGCCCACCCAGTCTGCCCATTTTTCCCTACCTCCAATATGACTGCAGACCCTAACTGATATCCCATGCATTCTTGCCCCCAACTGTCTTTGCCTCCAACAACTCCATTGTGAAGCTGAAGGCTGCAGCAAATCTAAATAAAGATCTTTGCTGTGCTGCTTCTGGAGACCATGACTGAACATCAGCTCATTTAGAAAGACACCGAGCCAGTACCACAGCCCTGTACTGGTTAATGCTAAACATTAATGACTGAACGCCAGGACATGGTACGTGGAGCTGACAGACTCAGGTTTTCACAGGTGTAGCTACCCTGTGCACTGGAGAATCATCTATTGATTGCTGATGCCAGATGACGCCTGACTAGGACTTGAGAAACAGGCTATGTGCAGTGAACACCAGAGGCCTTCACAGAAGGAAGGAGGAGAGACAGAGTGAGAGGAAAACCAGCCAGAGAGAGAGAGAGAGAGAGAGAGACTCAGTGCAAACTGCACCATCACCCCTGTGCAACAAGCCCCTGGTCTGGGAACCATGAGTAAATTCAGAGCTACAAAATACCTGTGTCATAGTTCAGGAAAGCATTTAATGGATGAGTCTATCCAGCCAGGATCTGCTGGAGATTAGCAGCTTTCTTAACATGCCTCACAAGTTTGTGTCATATGTTCAATGTCCATGTCTATATTTGGCCACCACAAGAAACTTAAGGCTTACCCATTAATTTCTGTGATCCCTGGATGGGTCTGATGCAGTACATTCAGAACTAACTCTCAAACTTGTTTTGGAACTAATACACATCCATTCTGCACACTAAGTTCAAGCCTCTGATGAAGTGCCCTCTAACATGACACGCATAAGGCTGTTGTGACTTTCTTGCACCCACTATGTTACTGTCTGTGAGTCTAATCTATTGTTCTTATCTGTATTAATAAACTTTTTTGATAATGATATTTGCAGTACATCTGCTTTTGTCTGGGTATATCCCAGTTGAGGTTAAGTGAGTGCTGCATTTTCTATCAGCATATGACACAAATTCACTGACTTTTTCAAGTACCAGATCCTCACAGGTTCAGGTTTTAACCTGCACTACTGTAACAAGAGGTATATCCAGGTAGTCTGCTAATAACACTCTTTGGTTGATTCTTTCAATGGAGTTTCCAGTAAGGGTAAACAAAACAAAGCATCTGCACTTCCCAAGCACTTTTCAGCTTTATAGACTGTGGTATACTAGTACACGTTCAATGCTATGGATCATCTCTGGATTCTGGGGGAGGCCATCTGTGGAACAGCCTTCATCTCAATAAATAAGGAAATCAAAGGTTTATGATCTGTATAGGTGGTAAAGTCCACCCACAAATGTATTTGTGGAGTTTCTGATTTTTCTACTCTAAATGTTACCACTAACCCTTCAAAATCCAGCTAAGAATAATTCTGTTCAGCAGCGGAATTGTGTCTGGGACAAAAATCCTATTGGTTCCTCAGAACTGCCCAACATCTTTTGAGCTAAAACTGCTCCAAGTCCATATAGAGATGCATCACATGTGAGGATCAAATCTTTGTCAGCATGATTTTGTACCAGAATTTCTGAAGACTGCAGCAGATTCTTAGACAAACTAAAGGCTTTGTTCTAAGCAGGGCCACAATTCTACATCACTCCCTTCTTCAGCAAAAATACAATGGTATGAGGGAGGTTGACAGATTTGGTATTAATCTGCAATAATAGTTCAATTATAGTTCAGTAGGCCCAAATATGCTTTCAGTTCATCAATTGTTTAGGTGCTGGAGCATTTTGAACTGCCTGTACCTTCTCATTCACTGGGTGCAACCCTTGGTCATCCACTTTCTGACCCGGGTATGTTACTTCAGGTACAAAGAAAGCACATTTTTCCCTTTTTAAGCATAATCCTGCCTCCATCAGTTTCTTAAACACAGCAGCCAAATTCTGTAAACGTTCTGTTTCTATTGTTCCTGTGATCAATGTATCATTCAGACATGCCACACTGTGTAGGATCCCTTGAAGGCAACTCCCTCCATGGTAGTCTGGAGAATTGTGGTGGCTGAAGGCACTCCAAATGGTAACCGGATATATTTAAACAATCCCTTATGAGTCTTTATTGTTGCATAGCATTCTGACTTTGCCTCAAAACCCAGTGTTGATAAGCATGACTTATGTATAACTTTGTGAAAACCTTCCCTACAGCCATAGCTGCATACAAGTCTTCAATCTTAGGAACAGAGTACTGTTCTGAGACACTCAGTTAACTGTCAGTTTGGAGTCACCACAAATGTGTGCTAAACTGTCTCACTTTAATACTGGAACTATAGGGGCAGCCCACTCAAAAAACTTTACAGGTTCAATAGTATCAGTTTTCTGTAGTCTCCTCTGTTCCTTCTCAACTTTTGTTTTACAGCAAAAAATACTGATTTTGGGTTATAATTTTCAGCCATGCCCTTTAGTGTATCCAGTTCTTTAAATACCTGAATTCAGTATATTCTCTTCAGTCTAATTACCTCTGTTTTGAGTCATTCCACTTCCCGTCCCAACTTAGCAAAAGCTCTCCCAACCAACTTCTGCCAAACAAGTTTGAACCACAGCCTACTACAACTACTAGGGGCAATTGTTTAACTTGGTTCCGACAGCTGACAGATACCTGAGCTTCTCGCAGTATTTCAATTATTTCCCTTCTATGCTTTCAAAGATGTCTCACTCTTTAGAAGTACTCTCTTGCCATCCTGCAAATGATCATACTGTATGTCTGCTGGTTTAGTACAGTCACACTACAGTCTATGGCCAATTAAACCTGTACAGTTTTACCATTTATTGTCAGGTCCATGTGAACAGGAGCTACTTTCAGAATTCCAGTTTTGGTCATAGCATCCATAGCTAAATCTTCAGCCTCATAATTACAACCAGTCTCTGTTCTCATGAACATAAGTACTCTATACCGCTTGATTACAATACGACTTGCTTCTTCCTTAAATTTATCAGAAGTCTGCTTGACTCTTTTGCCTTTATCTTTACTTCTGCATGCTCTCTTAATGTGCCCCTTTATGCCATAAATATGAAATTTTTCATCCTTGACTCTGCATTCTGGAAGGGAAAGTGCTTGACGTCACAGCAACATCAATCCTAACCAGTCACCTTTTGCTGCTTCATGGTGTCTTAACAAGCTTGTGTTGTATTGTAACCCTTACAAACCAGGCTTGATGAACAAATACGAAGCTTTATTCTACCAATATAACAAGTTTTCAGCAGATCCTACTCTGTCCACTGCAGCCTTGCTCTGACTGAAACAGACATGAAATACCTTCTAGAACCATTATACAGGGTTTACTGTGTACTAGGTCCTTCTACTGACAACTTCCATAATACAGTTACACTATGGCACCCTGCTTGCTAACAGCAACTGCATCATCAGTAAGGTATCCACTGCAACTAAGAGAGCTCTCACCTATGGCCTGTGGAGGGAAAAAATTGGGTGCACCCACTGGGCAATTTGTGTGACTGTCAGGAGTGGGCAGATTGTGTAAGGCTATTGTTTAGAGCATAGAGTATAAGAATTTAACTTCTATCCTTCTACTCCCATTTTCCCCTACTGCCCCTTATTCTTCCATTACCCTCCTCTGTTAATAAAACAAATTGTTGGAACTACATTTCTTTGAGGAGGGTTGTTATTGATGTATAGTGTCACATGTTTTGGGAAGCTGTTGTGTGGGTAGAAGTAATGATATTGTTCTTTGGGACTGATAGTATTGCGTGCTGTATCTAGGTACCCCTATTGATAACCCAGGTAGAGGCATCACATCACTGTTAGATCTGAGTCCCCAGCATAGAAGAACTTCTTCAATCCAGACCTGCCCCCTTGAAGATTTGGGAGAGGCGGACTCTGAAGGTCCGGGGTGGATGCTACACTACGTATGGGTAATTGCCTATGCTCCAGATTGATTTATTTTATTTAACATTTGTTAACCAAGTTAACTCCATGAGCATTAAATGACCATTTTTATGGATGATCCACATGTAAAACAAATGAATAACATATAGAATAATACATGGGGTAGTGTGTTTAAAGGAGAACTATGGAGAACCCTAATTACAGGATCGAAACCCAGTTCAGGGATCCAGTACCCCAATCCCCTGCAGTGACATTATACATTCAATAATTTCAGTACCTTCTCATTCATAAATTCATGGAATCCTATCAGTGCCTCCAGCATTTTCTAATAGGGGGCACTGGCTGCTGGGAGATCACACTGCAAATACTGCGATACACTGATGTTTCTTTGCCCCTTCCTGTATTGTGTCCAGCATTATTTTTACAAAATTAGACTAAATGCCATGTGTATGCCTGGCACATACATGGCATTTATGCTAATTTTGTAAAAACAGCGTTGGGCATGGTAGATACAGAGATTATTCAATCTCTGTATATATCGGCACAATACAGGAAGGGGAAAAACCGCATCAGCATATTGCAGTATTTGCAGTATGATCTCTTGGTGGCCAGTGTCCCCTATTAGAAAATGCCAACTGTGCTGATAGGATTCCAAGAATTTATGAGTGATAAGGTACTGAAACTATTAAATGTATAATGGGACTGCAGAGGGGATCAGGGTTCCATGAAGTTCTCCTTTAATGAAATTTTACACACACCTGAGGTGCTGGATGCCACATAAACCCTGAGAGCAAAGCTCAAGGGATTTACTTAAGCATCTAACACCAAGGGTGTATGTAAAATCTCAAGTTAAACACACCACACCATGCTTTATTTTATGTAACTGCTGGGGAGTGCTTTTTCACCACAGCAATTATATAAAATAAACACATATTCCTGTGCAGCTTTGGTCCGGTTGGGTTTCAGCACAGTTGAAAGCAGCTGGTATAATGAAAAATGTTCCTTTTTTTCTTTTTTTTTTTTAAAGGTTAAGCATAATTTTTTTTTCATTTTATTTATTTAAAAGTTGTTAACTGGGAAAAGCACACTGAGCTGAGGCTTATTTCCAGGTGCAACCTGGGGGTAACATAGAAACATAAAAACATAGAAGTTGATGGCAGATAAGGACCGCAAGGCCCATCCAGTCTGCCCATTTTTTTCCTACCTTATGAATGAGGGAGTACAAAGAAAGGTGACTAAATGCATTAGTGACATGACACGCCTAGAATATGAAGCAAGACTTCAAGCTTTGGACCTCTACTCCATGGAGTACAGACAACTACAGGGTGATCCCTGCTTAACATATAAAGCAATCTAAGATCCATTTCTCTTTGAAACTCTGGGCTTAATGAGGAACAACACTCACACTATCACTACAACACACAATCTTAAACTTAAAGGACATAACTGTAGAAGTCAAAAAAGAAGCCACTGGTTCACCCAACGGGTTGTGTCACAATAGAATGCCCTGCCAAGAGAAATAGTTGAGAGTAACACCATGAATCTATTTAAAAGACAACTTGATATTTATATGGGCAGCAAAAAAATATCCTATTTATAATAGAACGTCAATCCACCATATTGGTGGCGAGCTCTATATGGGCATCTTGCCTCCTGATCCTGTTACAGCCTATGAAACCTATGAAATGTGTCATAGGCCTTTACGCTGTCAATGGCCTATCTATTCATACTCATCTGTATTCCTCCCTAATGCCTATCCCATGCCTGTTTGAAGCCCTGCACTGTATTCATATCCACCACTTCCTGATGTAGGCAGTTCCATGCATACACCACCCCTTCTGTGAAAAAGAAATTTCCTCACATTACCCCTTAATCAACCTCCCTCTAATCTCATGCTGTGTCCTCTTGTCCTGCTATTTTTCTTATATTGAAACATGTTAGACTCTTTCAGCTTATTAATGTCCTTAAGGTGTTTGAATGTTTTGATCATATCACCTCTCTCCCTCCTTTGCTCTAGGGTATACATATTGAGCTCCATTAATCTGTCCTGATATGTTTTCTGATGCAGTCCCTGCACCATGTCAGTTGCCCTTCTTTGGACTGCTTCCATTTTGTTAAAGTCCTTGTGAAGGTGCGGCCTCCAGTACTGCATGCAGTACTCCAGATGGGGCCTAGCCAGTGTCTTGTAAAGAGGGATTTTTGGCCCCCTCTTATGACTTGTGATACCCCTACTAATACACCTCAACATCCCCCTAGACTTACCTACTGCTTTAGTGGTCTGCTTGATGATTTCAAGTCATCTGCGATGATGATGCCCAAGTCTCTTTCTCCCCTTGTGATTGCCAGCAACTCCCCTTCCAACCAATAGGTGGCTTCAGGGTTTCTCTTCCCTACAGTATGTGCATGATCTTTGCGTTAAACCCCAGTTGCCACTCTTCTGACCATTTTTCCAGTTTATCCAGATCTCTTCTCATTCAACCCACCCCATCTGGATCATCTACTATGTTGCAGAGCTTGGTGTCATTTGCAAACAGGCAAACCTTACCCTCCAGTCCATCTGCAATGTCACTGATGAAGATATTGAAGAGAACTGGCCCCAGGACTGATCCCTGAGGTACCCCACTTGTGACTTGCATCTCTTCTGACTGTATACCATTTACCACCACTCTCTGTTTTCTGCCCGCCAACCAGTTTGCCACCCAGTTGACCACCTTCTGACCCACCCCAAGCCTACCCATCTTATTAATCAATCTTCTATGTGGAACACATACAGGGCAGAGAAACACAGAAGGTACATATCCAAAATAAAAATACACTGTTAGGTACTTTTGAACCAGAGGGGCACAGTGCAAAAAAATAAATTCAGGAATTTACAGCAGCATCAGTTTTGTACAAAGTAATACAATATTTACATGATACATACAATACAATACAGAGAAAAACATTAATTACCCGAATACATACAGAAACAATTAGAGAAAGTACATATTAATAAATGTTAAGGATTGGCGACTCTGGCCTCAGCAGACATGGAGGAGGCACAGTTCTATTTAGCAAAACAAGCAAAAAGAAGGGTGCCAGCAACCAGATTGGAGGGGCCCCTTATGTAAGTAAGAGTGCTGGTCCTTTGGGAAGTGTGGGGAGGGGTTTGGGAGGGTGGGTGGAAGGGAAGAAGGAGAGGAAGGACAACTGCAAGGAGCAGTGGAAATGGTGCAAAGCAGGGATTTGATTGCAGAGAAGGTGGAGGATGATAGTAGAAAGAGCCCAGTCAATGTCATTTTAAATTAACTTACTGCTGACTGCAAGTGGCAGTGAAGTGTCTGGCACTAAGGAATAGCACAGAGCAAGGGAAGAGCGGTGGGTGGTGCATGCATGGACCAAGGGAAACCCGGCACATATTTGCCATTATAACCTGCAGGTTTTAATGGTGAGTTATAACCAGATTTCCCTATGGGAAAAAATGCTAACCAGTTATAATACAAATAATAATATACAACAATTATTGAAACACATTAGACACAAGTACAAGATGATTTTGCATTTTTGACCTTGCTTTTGAATGACAAATATGACTTTGCAAAATGTAAGTGGGTGGCCAAATTATTCCATTCAGAAACCACATTGTAAATAAATGACCTTTGAGCAGATGTTGTTTTTGAGAACAGGGAGTTTTAGAATAGCATCATTATGAAATACAGTGAAATGAGTGGAATTTAGCTGAGTAACGTGTTCTTTAAATGAGAACTAAACAGGACCCTTCTAAAAACCACCAAAAAATCTAAAGTAAATACAATATTCCTCAAAAGAAAACCATTACAGAAATGAATAAAGTTGACAATAATGGGTCAGTCTTGGATAGGATGATACAAGTTGACAGGCATTACTGTACAACGTTCTAACTCTGGAAAGTAAAGTCACTAAAGCTGCAGAATATATCGGTGAATCAAAATCAATAACAGGCAGAACCAAAGACTGAATTAAAACTTTCTTAGCAACAAAAGCTAAGTAATCTTGAATCTGATATAGTAAACCAGAACAAATATTAACAGTCTTTATAACAAAATCTATATGAACATTATACAATAAATTACACACTATATAAAAACCTAAATATTTAAAACAACTTTTTCAATAACATGTCCAGCTACAAATTTAATTTTCCAGAGTACAAACAAATTGCTTTAATTTCTGTTTTGAACACAACTTTTGTCTTTGTAGAGTTTAACAATAAACTTGACTCCCTCGACCATTTAGTAACTAACAGAAAATTACACTGTAACTCAGAAAATAATTTGGCAATGTTCAAACTACAAGAAAAAAAAACAACATCATTTGCATAAAGCAAAACTCATGAAAAGTTAACACACAAAAGTGAATCATTTAGAAAATACTAAATAAAAGAGAGCCTAAAACTGAGCCCTAGTGTACTCCAATATTTATGTTAGAAACTGGAGACATGACTTCTTGCAGCACAAATCTTTGTTGTGGTTAAGCAAATAACTTTCAGACCATAACACATCATTAGAAAACCCCAAGTCCCTTAGTCTGGAACACAGGTGACCATAGTAAATCAGGTCAAAGTCCTAAGAAAGATATAAAAAATAGCCACTGCTGTTTCACCCCATCCAAGGCCCATGGAGAAAACTAATCAATTGAGTCAGTGAAATTAAGATGATATAATCCTTCATAAATCCATGTTGTTAAGGAGAATGCATGGCATAAGCATCCAAAGAAACCTTATTCTGGTTGTATATTATCCTTTTCAAAACCTTAGATCTATAGGCTGTGTGGCAGATATTTGCTGTGGGACAGTGATTCCAAATATACAATTTTTTTGTAAACTTGTACTATAGCTAAACAGCTATCTGTGCAGGGGAGCGATCTGTTTGCTGGTTGCTAAGCAACAGATTGGGGGCACAGACAGGAAGTACAGTACGGTCTGTAGTCTGAAAGAGTAGAATTACTAAATACCAACCAGGACATTATTTTGTATTTTAAAAGCACTAGATGATTGAAAGGGGAGCATGACTAGCCTACAGCTCTTGTAAATCTAAAAGTAATTCTTCATAGGAGCGCTCGTTCGAGGCAGGTAGTCACATGACTTCCGGGTTGCAACTTACTAACAGAGTGCCCAGAGCACATGGTTGCCATGCACAGAGATGCACTGTAGCCACGCACTGAGATGTGTGCAGAGACAAGTGCATTTAGCGCATGTCCTTCAGGGATGTGGGGACAAAGGCAGAAGACTACCAATCAGCACCAGCTCCAAACAAATAAGCCTAAAATCTTGAAATAGGTATTTTTCAGTGATAGCACCATTTCTGACTTAAGAGGTATTACTTGAGTGTATGTTTAAAACTATAATAGTGCTTATAAACAAAAGGGGAAATAGAAATCTATAATCCTTCAGATGAAGGAAGGGAAGGGACAGGGAACATTGTTTAACCAGGAGTAGCACACTAAGCTGAAGCTTGTTTCCAGATGCGACCTGGGAGCACAAGAAAGTTAAGTGACTTGCTCAGGATCATACCTAGGTGGCTGTTGGATTCAAATCCAGGTCTCCAGATCTGCAGCTCAGAGCCTTAACCCACTGCACTATACTGCCTGAGATTACTTCCTAACTATCCTTTGTAATGATGGAACAATTGATAAATGTGGTAATTGTCAGATGTATACAACAGAATCAATTGAATCGGCTACAGAAACAGACATATGTAAAAAATGCATAGAAATGGGTCAACTAGTGAGAGAAGTAAATACCCTAAAAGAACAAGTGAGGTGGGCCTCACTTAAAACCATAAATTCTGAACAAAAAGAGAAAAGAAAAAGAGAGTCACAGCATGTAAAGGATGATAACGAGTCAGATTCCGAAACTGACCATATGGGTGATAATGTACCAGACTGGACCTTTGTGCAAAAAAAGGGAAATAAAAGGGGTAGATGAGCACTTGGAAATTAAGTGCCATTACAAAATAGATATACTTCTCTTGCTGATAGTGATGTCGTGGGGGGACAATATAGGCCAAAAGGTTCTTGTTATTGGAGACTCTATCCTATGCAGAACAGATACTGTTATTTATGGTTCTGATAAAGCAAATAGAGAAGTAAATTGTTTACCTGGTACAAGGGTAAAGGATGTCCAAACCATATTACCCAAAGTAATAGAAAAAGATCCCAAATCACAAACAGTAGTCCTTCATGTTGGGATCAATACTGTAGGCAAAGACCATGAAAAAGATATTGTTGAGGATATAATGGATCTGTGCACTTTAATTGAAAACAGGATAGAAGGCAGTGATATCAGGCATTTTACCATTAGTTAAGGGCCATCCAGAGAAAAACAACACCATCCAGTGTATAAATACTCAACTACAAAACAGGTGCAATGCCAGGGGGCTTACCCTTATTAGCACATGGGAAACATTCTATAACATTAAACAATGGTACTCAAAAGATGGGTTACACCTAAGTATCGCTGGCACAAACACTTTGGCAACAATGATTAATGGTGCAGTCTTCAGCTGATAATTTGAACTGACCCATGGAGGGGGTAGGAGCAGTGTAAAAAAAATCATATAAATAAGGTATGGGGTACTAAAACACTAGCTAAACCAGAATTGATAGTGTGGCACTTGTTAAAAGCAAGAAGTCTAAACAAAAAGAAAGAGGAGTTAGAGACCTTGTTAAAGCCTAATGGGAATGCAGATATGGCTTTCGTTACTGAAACACTGTGGACAGGGAACGACAAATGGAATAAGGACATTCATGGATATCATCTTTACCACTTGGGTAGGACAGGGAAAAGAAGTGGGGGAGTAGCAGCATATATATCAAAACTTATAAATTCAAATGATATTTCACATCAAATAAAAAAGGAAAACAGTAAGACTGAACCCATATGGATCAGAATTAAGACAGCAAAGGATAACACTATTATCATAGGCTTATGTTACAGACCACTCAATAGTAGCAGTGATACAACAGATGAAATAAAAAACGAACTTGAAGCTGCTTGTGAGCTAGGATGTGTGTTTTTTTTGGGTGACCTAAATTATAGCGATATCAAATGGGACAGCATGGAAGCAATATAGTCAACATATTACATTTCTAAATAAAATGGACCTGTTAGGCCTTAGACAACACATTACAGCTCCAACTAGAGGTGAAAATATACTGAATATATTATTAAGCTCAAATGAGATAAGTCTGTCTAATTGTAAAATACAAGCACCACTGGGAAATAGTGACCACAACAGCATATCTTTCTCACTACAGGAATGTATACCGATAAACAAAGGGTGTAGGGAAATTCATAATTACAAAACAGGAAACAAAACTCAAATTTTTGAAGACCTAAACAGAATCTATTTTGAAGTGGAATTACAGCATAAATCAAATAATGAGATGTGGAACACTATAAAAAAGCACATATTCAGCATATGTGACAGAAATATCAAAAAAAAAAAAGAAAGAAAGAAAACGCCAAACGCATCAAACCTAAGCGGCTGGCAAATAATCTAAAAAGATTACTAAAGAAAAAAAGGCAACTTTATGATCTATATGTTAGAAATAAAACTGAAGACAATTGGAAAACAAATATAAAACTATACTACAACAATGCAAGAACAGAATAAAGAAAAATAAGCAAAATATGGAACTCAGACTGGCAAAAAATGCGAATAAAGATAACATGGAAGGTTCCTATAGCTATATAAACTCTTGCCAAAGTTCAAAAACAGGATTATGTTCCATAACGTCATATGATCAACTAATTGAAGAACCAAAGGGAATTGCGAACATATTTAATTCATACTTTGGATCTGTTTTTTTTAAAAAAAGAGGCTTACCAAGGTGAAATTAAAAGAAGTCTTACAATCGGAATACACATAACCACAGGTTATATTATTAAAATAAACAATCTAAAAATGGCACACTTAGCAGGCCCAGACAATATATTTCCATTAATGTTAAAACTCCTATCACCTAATATAGCACTTTCATTAAAAATGTTATTCTCAAGACAAATATCCAAACACGAAGTCCCACCTGATTGGTTAAAGGCATTAGTGATACCGATCCATAAACAAGGAAACAAAGCAAACCACACAAAATGCAGGCCAATTAGTCTGACCTCTGTCCCAGGAAAGATTATGGAGTCTATAATCAAGGATTTAATAACCAAACACATAGAGAAACAAGGATTACAAGATGTAGACCAGCACAGTTTCACTTCGAGTAGATCCGGAGTGACAAACCTACTGTGCTTCTATGAGAAAATATTGGCTGCCCTAGACAAGGATTTGGAGGTGGATTGTATATACCTGGATTTTGCTAAGGCTTTCCACAAAGTACCCCATAAGGCAATAATAAAGAAATGAAAAGAAACACAACTGTATTATAGAATTATAAAATGGATTCAGGCATGGCTGGAGGGCAGAACCCAGAGGGTTAGCATAAATGGGTACCAATCAGAACCTATAGCTGTGACTAGTGATGTGCCACAGGGGTCAGTCCTGGGGCTGGTATGGTTCCAAATATTTGTGTCCAGTATGGGTCAGCATGTCACAAATTGGCTAAGCAAATATGTGGATGATACAAAATTAGCTGACATAGTAAGAACAGAAGAAGATGTGGAGACAATCCAAAGGGATCTAGACAACATAACAAAATGTGCCAGAATATGGGGGATGAGTTTTAACAATGAAAAGTGCTGTGTTATTCATTTGGAAAGACAAAAAAATAAAGCAAAGTATAACTTCAACCAGAAAACTCTATGAGAATCAAGTGAGGAAAAAGATTTAGGAATAACAGTCACCGAATCACTAAAATATAACAAACATTCTATATGCAGAGTGTGGTGAATTTGTGGAATAAACTACCATTAAACAAAGGCAAAGATATTACTCTGGACTATAAAAAGAAACTTTAAAAGTAGAGAAGAGTGATATGCCACTGTATCGATACAATGTTAAACCACTACTAGGCTATGGAAGCCCAGTATGGGGACCAATCACTAGAGGCACTACAAATACAATAGTTAAGGTACAGAGACAGGCTACCAAAATGATATACAACCTAAGTACTGTGCCATACAATGAACTATTAAAAAACTTAAACCTGATGTCCCTGGAAACAAAAAGAGTATGAAGAGATTTACTGTTATGTTACAACATCATGCAAGACAATTATCTGATAAATGAATTGCGTCTTGAGTTTAAAAATGATAGGTTAGGTACAAGGGGCCACCCACTACAACTGAGACCAAAAAGTTTAAAACAAATAGAAGGAAATCATTCTATATGCAGAGAGTGGTGAATTTGTGGAATAAACTACCATTAAACATTATAATCAGTAAAGATAAAAATCCGTTTTAAAAAATTACTTACTGAGTACATCTCAAATGGAAATACTCTGAGCTATTACAGATGAATGGCAGGAGCATATATGGGACCCCAGCCTTCTTAGTTCTTACACCTTAGTATGCACTGTAATATACACCTTGGATGGGGGTGACAGCAGGGAAATAGGCCTATGATATATGACCTGGGACCTATCCCCATTTTGGAGATATGTAGCATGGTCACCTGCTTCCAGGACCCAGAGAGAACATCAAACTTTAACAAAAAGTTAAATAATGTATTCATAGATACACAGACAGTGTCGCAGATAAGGGCCTATGGCCCACCTAGTCTGCCCATTTGAGTTTGTACTTCAGTTTATGTTTTCCTACAACTTTGTTGCCCCTTACCCCTGACCTCGAGAATTCCTTTATGTCTATCCCATGCATTCTTAAATCCCGTGATTGTTTCAGCCCCCACCACTTCCTCAGGGGAAGGAACAATCATCAGATCTAACACCAAAGAAAAAAAATTTAGGACAGTTCCGTCCTCCACTGTATGAGATTTTACATTCTTTGCATTAATATACTTAACTCATCATCTACTTTATATTCTCAAGCATTATTAACCTCAGTAATTAGAGAATCCATTTTATTAGCATTACAAAATGTATTATGCAATTCAGTGGTAATCAAAAGTCAGGTAAATAACTCCCCACTGGAGGTTGTAGGCGATGAAATCACTGTAGATTTAGTCCTGCCCATCAATTCATTTAAAACTTTCCAGTTGTCATTGACCTCTCTGCTTCCATCAAATTGTCTGGTTAGATAATAATCAACCTTGGTTTTCTGAATCTGTTTTTTACATAAGTTACAAAGCTTTTTCTATTCAATTAACAATAAGGGAAGTGTCTCTGTTTTGTACAATCTCCATATCCTGTTCCACTCCTGCATTAATGTTATTAGATCAGCTGTTATCCAATTTGAATTTCTATTTTTAATCCTTAGCTTCATTAAAGGGGTAAATATGTCACCAATTACCAAAAATTCAGCTGAGGAGAAGGGCAGCACTGAATCAGTATCAGGTATTGTCATCAAATAAGACCAATCTATGGCAGAAATCTGCCTCCTGAATTCAGTTACATCCAAATCATGATTGAAGTTGACATGCTGGCCACATTTACACAAACACAGCAGGAGTTCACTTAAAATGGTGGTTGCTAGAACCTGACCTCTTATTTAATTCCAGACATTCTACTATATGTTTATATGTATAGTTACTGCATCTGTTATGGTAAAAAAAGTGCATTCTTGAATTCTTTGGATGAGAGAACTGAGAAGCAAAGCTGAGTAGTTCTAACACACAAAGGACTTGAGAAGAACTCTTATAATCCTGAGACATAGGGACTGTACATATAAACATATTATAAATATGGGATATACACTGGCCAGCTCAGAATATGCCATTTATCCTCATGAGTGAGAAAGCAGGACCATAACTCATGAGTGGCAGAGCCATGAGTAAGCTATGAAAGGCCTGCTCCCCCACAAGTGATGATAAATGGCATATTCTGAGTGAAGCCATTGTGTGTCCAATTTATACAGTGTATATGAAATTGTAAAGTTTTCAAATTAGTTATTTTAATGAAGAAATAGAGAATACTGGATGGACAACTATGCAGAACCAGTGTGTTCTGCCACAGAGGGATTCTGATTCTATCTAACCTCGAGAGCAAAGCTCAAGAGGTGCATGGGAATCAGAACCCCGAGGTGGCAAAACACATTGGTTGTGCATAGAGTTACTCATCCTGTATTTTTTATAGTGTATAGTACTGTGTGAAATATGTGTTTTGTGAGTTCTTTTGCTTTCAAAATGAAACTGGCCCATGCAGTCTCTAGAGGTTCTAGAATGCTGTTCTACCATAGTAGGGTAGAACAGCATTCCATGATATTGGAACTGTGGTAGAACAGCATTTTGAAAGGGATGGAATTCTATACAAAACAACACACAAGCAATAAAACCCTCCAGGGTGGGTGGCATTGGGCAATACTGGACAGCCCAGGGGCGTAATGAGGCCCGATGCCGCAGGCGGAGGGCCTTATAGCTCCTGGAAGGTCCAGTATTGCCCATACCGCTCACCCTGGAGGGTGTTATTGTGCTTAGAAAATGGGCTCACATTAACATTTTTTAAAATAATGAGTTCATACAAAAAATAGTGTAAAATATTAGTACAAATTAACAGAGAAAATAAAAAATAAAAGTAAAAATATTAACTTAAAATAAATTTTGTAATAAAGTAGTCCCACTGCCAGTTTTGGTTTTTATACTACTGGGGATTCCATAGTTGGGGGGGGGCTGCTGGTATGCAGTTTGTGACAGAAGCTGCCAGGGAAGGCTTTGAATACACGATCAGGATATTGGGTGACCGCTCATTAAAGAGATTTTTTATGGTGTAGCGTGTGCGCCAGTAGTTTCGGCGACAAGCACGGTTAAGAGACAACATAGTAGCGGGACTTGTGGCATTCATTGATGGATGTGGTGAATCAGGCCGGGAAACAGTCATGCACTTTCGTGACTTGCAGTGCCCGTGGATAGAGACGCGCTGCCTGGCGTCAGGCAGGTAATGGATTGCCCAGTCTTTGGGGACCTTGGGACACAACAATTTCTTTTCACCATTTGCTGATAAAGGTTACAGAAAAAAAATATTTGGACGTAATTTTATCATTTTAAATTTTTTAATAATATGTAGTACTGTGCTTTAGTTGGGTTGTGTGGGGGTGCATCACGGCCTCGCTTGCTCCTCTGCTTACCAAGTGGTAAAACAATGTCGGTTGACAAAGTTGAAGATTTGGGGTGCCCAAAAATATCCAAAGTAATTGGGTATCCCGAACAGGAACTTGTTTTTCAACGGGCATCTATCGAGAAATACCCGCCCACTGACATTGGCATCCTAGCCAATGAAAAGGCTAGGATTCTCAGACCCATTTTCTAATCCACTATACACTATAAAACTGTCTTTGTTTAATTCCATTGCTCTGTTTTGACTGCAGCAGAGGTCATTGTGATATCATCAGACATTGTTCAAACTGCACTCCCATTGGTTAAGAGCTCCTTTGTGACCAACCTCAAGTGAAGATAAATGGTGATGACCCACCTCTAGTGATGATAACAATTTATCATCACTCCAGCATCCTCCTGCCATGTAAATATTTAATTTATCTGTATAATTTTGTCTCACCCTCTTTGTATAAATCATGTTAAAGAGCTTTTGTTTAAAAAAATAATTTAATTTGAATTTAAAATCAAAATGTTTTTCTTCGCAGAATAAAAGAGGATTTCCTTTGCAAAGAAACTGAATATATGAGAACCCCCTGTGTATATCTCACTGTCCTTTGTGTCCCCCCCCCGATCCCAGTTGCCTTTGTCACTGTGCCTCATTTATCTCCAAATTTTGGTTTGGCTCCCTCCCCTCATATCTTGCTTCTCTCCTGTCTCACACCCCTTCTACCTCTTACTCCATTCGCAATGCTTGTGTTCACTCTCTTGCTCTTCCTCCAATGAAATCTACTGCTGGCTAAGCTACCTTCTCATTCCACTTCCCTTAAAGTTAGGGTCCTCTCCTCTGCCCCCCACCTTTGCTCTGCTCCTTCCCTTCTCCCTCTGAAATGTCTCTCCTCCATGATTTCTCTACTCACTCCTGCAGCTGTTTCTGACATTGAGGTGGAATTCCATAACCAGCCTTCCTCCCTACACTGACACTAGCTTATATCCTCTCCCTCAGTTAACCAGTCATTACTCCCTACTCATCATATTATTGTTTTGTTTCCAAGTTATGTTCTTTTGTCTGTTTTGAAATTTACTATATTGTATTTACTGTATGGCAATCTTGTTCTGAAATTATCTTGTAATTTGTATATATTGTTTTACCTTTGTTCTCATATTGTACTATTTTGTATATTGTACCTTGGATCTGTTCTCTTCCCCCCTCCCCCCCCGGACCCAGGACACATCTGGAAGTGAGCTGATACCAGCTCAGTATGACTTTCTTGGTAAAGCTTTTGACATTAATTAATAATTGCTTAATTTGTTGGAAATGGACTAAGCCAACTGAACCTAGAACTTCAGAATTTAAGACCTATGTGCATGAGACACCCTCCTATGGTTATAATGGTTCCAGTACTGGGAATGTTTAGAAATAAACAATTCTGATTAGATAAGAATGATGTCACTATTTACAAAGTGCATAGGGAGTCATTCAGTTTTACAGTAACAGAATATGATATATTGCTCAAACTCTTTCTGGGAATCGAGAAGTTCATACTTTCTAGGTTAGTAAGTGTTAATGTTAACTGATCCCCATCTAGTCTATTAGTCCACACCGCACACACACAACAGTATTTAGATACTCCCATCCTCCATCATAGCAGTCTTTGTGAAGTAAATATGAATATAAAACTTAAAATGAACACAAAAATGAGACTCATCACTAGATATCTGCAAAACATACTGAGATCAGGTTTAAACTCATCTTAGTTTCTGGTACTCCCTAGAACAATTTTTCACCACAATATTCTGTGGATGTTGTTTCATTTACAGTAAACGACCCAGTACAAAAGTGTTTCCTCCACATGTACCCTACAGAGGGCAGCAAAAGCACTGTAAGGGCAGAGTAATTAGTATAGGACATCAGGCTAGACTTGGTGTACTCACAGGGTGGGATTTTGATAAGCCACAAAATGGACTCAACTCCTACTTATGTCAATGTCAGGAACTGTTCTGGTATGGCTCAATCATGTTCTGTCTTACTGATGCTATTTTGTAAGGTTGAACTCATCTACAGCATTTCAAGTTGTGTTATGGTAGCTTACATCCAATTTTTGATACAAAACAGCTAGTGACAGATAGGTTACACTTGGTCCAGCATCCGTGTCCAGACACGACAACAGCTGAAGTTTGTAAACTGGAAATAACTAAGAGTTTTTAAACTGGACTTAGCTATGCCCTCACTTTCAGAATTGGACATTGGGCAGTTTAATCTTATGTTCCAATTTGTACAGCCTAGAAAACTGCATCTAGATATACAGTAGGCACTGAAAATCCCCCCTCCCCAAGTCTTTTTCTGTCCTGAATCGTCTACAGTATGTACAGAACCCATGTAGTACATTGCATGGGTGGTAAGGCATTTACTAAATGTTCAGGGTCAGTAGGGATTGCCTGCTCTATGAGGAAAACCTATGCAGTGGTTATAAATAGTTCTGATGCCTCTCAATTGCTATGTACTTCCCATAGCACTATGTATTTTACATTCAAATTTACCCTTGTTCCACAAAGATTTCCTGATATTCCTTATAATGTCGGAGCTATTTCTGGACACACTGCCTATAAAAATTTAAACATACTCGACAGAACCATTCCTTAACACTAAATATCAGTGTTGGGTAAGTTACTTTTTCTATTACTTTCTATTACTTTTGGAAACTTGTTCCAGAAAACTCTGTGCAGTCACTAGCAAGAATGGAGAAGTACTGGAAAAAGTAATACACCTTACAGTTACAATTACTTATGTCTTATTATACAAAAGTACTACGTAACTGTAACTGATTACATTTATTTGAAAGTAACTAGTAACTGATCTATTACTTTCAAATAAATGTCATCTGTTATAGTTTTGTTATTATTTTTGTATTGTTTTGGTATAAAAAGAAATATGTAACTATAATTGTAAGGTGTACTACTTTTTCTAGTACTTCTCCATCCTTGCTAGCGACTGCACAGAGCTTCCTGGAACGAGTTTCTAATAGAAACAGTAATAGAAAAAGTAACTTACCCAACACTACTAAATATACAGTGGCCACTACTCTTAGACGTATTATTCTTCAAAATAAGAAAGTGCTACAGTACACATTCTGGTCAGCTGCTCTGCATTTTGAGGGCTGCTGCTATGCATTTTAATGCAGACAGGCTGAGAGGCATAAAGATTCCTACAAGGCAGCGGTTCCTTTTATAAACTCTTTTCCTGGTACCACAATAAACTAATGGATTACAACAGATACAGACATATCATTTAGTTCAGGTTGTCAGTCTGCTTGTTCTTCTTTCTGCCTCTCCTCAGTCTCTGTTTTCTAGCTCTGCAAGTTGTCCCTTCCTTGTCTGTCTAGTCAGTCTTGCATAATCAATCCTCGAATCATTTCTTAATTTAGACATTACTAATAGCCATGCATTTAGGCATAACTAATTCTGATAACACAATGACCATAATTTTTGTCTCTTACTTATATTTCCCCCTTCCCCATCTTTTCTCAAAAAATGTCCTCATTTCAATTATATTACTAAACTGAAAAGATAAATGTGTAACAAGGTAAAAGTTCTGGATACAAAATGAACCATTTAGCATATAATCATTATCTGAACATTGTATATTGGGTAAAGAAACAAGTAACTTGCAAACAATATTAAATCTTAAACAAGGAATTCCCCAAAGCTAGAGTTCTTAATGCACTCTTTATCAGGTCTCAGTACAGTACCATGTCCTCAAGATACCTAGGCAGGCATACTCTTCATCCTGAGCATGTCATTCTTGTCTCAGGCATGTTAGAATCCATTACAGCACGTGAAGGGGCATCTGGTTGTTTAGGTACATTTCCAACATTTTGAGTGTCTGCTAGAGGAGATGGTGTGTGTATGTCTTACATCAGTTTTCAGCAGCCCAGCTCTAATAGTTTGAGAGACACAGACTTCTGAAAATGGCAAGTTAATGTTGAAAGGCACAGCTGTCCCTGGTACTGTCACTATATACTCCAAGAAGATTTATAAATTCACCCCACGTGTGCATTAAAGGCCCATGAGGGAATACTGCTCTTAGTGTTACAAAAGAGAAATATAGTCTTTGATTTCTGTTGCATCTGTACCACTGAGAATGTCTGCACTGCCCTCTCTGGTGCGAATCAGAGGCTTATGCCTGTTGCAGTCTGTAGCCAACCGTGTGGGAACCAAGTTTGCCTCACTCAACAGGGAGCTATCTGGATCCCCTTTGATCGCACCCTTCTGTATTCTGTCAGCACAAGGAGTGCAGCAACAGCAAAATGTCATCAGCCTTGATTTTTGTCCAAGAAAACCAAGTGTACTGTATGTGTGTTAGATGGGGGAAGGGGCAGAAGGGAGGAGAGGCACATTTGTAAACAGCAATAAAGGATTCTACCTCTAAAGTAAAACATAGCTAATGCTCAGCACATTTCATACACATTTTATCTCATCATGCTTTATATACCAAATGACTCTCATGCAATGTCTGCTAGACCAGGATTATTTTCATATAACTGCTTTGGTAGATATGATTTAGCTCAGTTGGGCTAACATATATTGACAGTGTCAGTGTGCAAGCTTTCTGAAACTCTAAAGTCTGTTCATCAGGTACCTGAGCAAAATAGTTTAGGTCTTGACCATCTTATAAATCTGTATACTGAGCCCTATCCACAACAGAGTTTCTTTCATTTAGTGCCTATGGGAAACACTCTACAGCACGTGATGCCAGTGAACCAAGGACAGGAATGATCCTGGATCATGAGAGGACCGCCTGGGGGGGCAGGATTCATCATTCCACAAGAATGCTCTCCTTTTCTGGAGTGGGAGGCTCTCTCACACCACTCTTTGAGCTCCACCTGGGTGACCACAGACAGAGCATCAGGATATAGTGTAGCAAGTGGCAGAAAGGATACTGGCTGATGCCAGCACCAGCATAATGCTGTATGCATGCACATGTGCACCCTAGTCGCTGGTGTCCCAAGGGCTGGAGAGGACCAGAAAATGTGAAAACACCCAAACCCAGCAGGATGAAGCTATCAATTTGCATGCCCTGAACCACTAACTCACTGCCCTCCTCCACAAAAATTCAGCAGTTGGAGGCAGTGTTTAAAGTTGCTAATTGCCAAATTGCATTCTGCTATTTATTTCTGGATTAGGCTATTTTTTTCTGGGCTCCAAACTGCCAGATTTTAATGCTGATGGCTGCTGTGCATGTGACTAGCCAAATAAAATGTTTGGATTTGACTACAGATATGGGGATCACACCACCAAATATCAGTAGCAAGTCACAAAAAAAAGGCAAGTTTTAAATTTCCAGCATATACCCTGGGAGGGGTTAAGGGGGACCCCAACTACCCTTCCATGGGGGGTTAACCATGGAGGAAGGAGGCAAGGGACTAAGCCCAAGGAAAGGTGAGTGATGGGGTTGGGGCCTCCAGGCAGAATGGGGAGAGAGCAGAGAGAAAAGGAGGATTAAACAATAACATAAAATAATTATTCATCAGCCCAGTAAAGTTATACAGTAATTGTGACCTAACAGATTCTTTTTTCCACAGAGTTCTTTCACTGTGCTGATCTCACCCAGTGGCACCCCCCCAGCCCTGTTACCAGTCTTCTTATGGACATAATGGTTATCCATCACTTGCCAAGACCATATAAGGTGGCTGGCTAGTTGTGTTAGTCATGCAAGAGCCTGTGGGGGGGGGGTGCCAGCTTGGATGGTCAACCTTTTTCTTACTGCCTTCAAAATTCTTCCCTGGGATGCTGGCATGTAATGATGTGGTTATGCATGTGTGCACTGGCACTTATGCACAACAGGCATCTGGCGTCAGCCCCTCCCCTCTGGTGTTCCCAACTGTACTATTAACTGGTCTCTACCAGTTGCTAGTCACACAGAGGGAACAGCAACTCACCCCCTTAGGAAGGGGTGCAGTTCCTGGGATACTCAATCCTTTCTCCCCAGTCAGTCCCAGATGGCCCACACTTGTTGGAACATTCGGGTTACTGGCGCAGCAAGTGGAAGCACTACCCCTATGCTGCTGGGCCAGCCCAACCTACCATTTTCTTGATTTTTTTGCTGGTTAACATGGCAGACCACAAATGCTCTACAAAGGATGCTTTCAAGGTCCCCCCTTCCCCATTCATCACCCCACCACTACCTGAACCTGTAAATGAAAGCTACTGCTCCAGTCAGGAAAGTCAGTGTGCCACAAGCTTCACAACAAACAGTTTGCACAAGTCATTTAATGAGAGCCACAGTCAGAAGACATGACAAGGTGCACACTGTGGCTTTGAAACTAGTGAGTTATTGCTGTGCCCCATCACATATGAAGCTGAATTGCATATTTTGAGTCAGTTTGTAGCATGTCCCCACATATCTAGCTATTTACTGGGATGTATCTCTGGCTACTGTATTTCCTAAAATTCTCCAATTTACATACTTCAGTTCTGGAATCTAGTGCCTTGTAGCTAACTGTATGGCAAGTATGCTTTTTGACCTCTGGCAAGGCATTGTGGGTCAAACATGGCTGCACTCATAGAAACGCAAGGACTAGAATGGCAATCACACCTGCTAAGATGTGCAATTGCCAGTGATGACATTATCCTAGTAGGCACACTTCTGATGCATGCCTGTCACTCAGATCTCTATGAGTAGAAATGGAAGTATGGCCACCAGTATGCAAAAAAAAAGCTATTACTGCAGAAGCAACATGTATCATAATGATTCACATAGATATGGCATTGCCATTTCAGTCCTTGGAGTTCTATGACTGTGCCGATGCATGTTGTTTATATTCACATAGTGATTGTGTCACTCAATTGCTCAAATGTTGTCCATGTCTCTGCTTCCTAGCCTGGGATCCACAGATGCACCTTTCAGTCCCTTGTAGCAGACAATCAGCCATCAGTCATGCAACTGAACATATGAGTAAAAACACAGAAAAAGCCACCCTTCAGTTGGGTGTGCTTAAAGGAAACTCATACAACAACTCTCAAATCATCCTGCACCACCCACCACAGAGAGCCAACAGACATAGAAATACTGTATGAATGCAGTTTATTGTAGCAACCAAATAATAGTGCAGAACTCACCATGCACACGGCACAGACCAGGAGACAATCCAGCAGGGTCCACAGACTTCTACCGGTTTCGCTGAAACGTCATCAGGAGGTGTCCCTAGTGGGTGCACCCAACATTTTTATCCATGTATTGAAGGTACAGACACCCATTGTCAATTCATTATCAATGTATACCACCTGAAATCCATTAAAAATTATGTTGCACAATATGTGGTAAGGGTAACAAACTAACATAAGCTAAACGGTAATTAAAACCATATAAGAATACAATCAATGACTATGTTGTATATGCAATCTTATTATTAATCATGTATTGCTATGAAAGGACTAGCGGCCTTCAGCAACCACACCAGTACATAGAATTTAATGATAATGTTCCCTGGACGCCATAAAAAAGGGGGGATGAGAAAGAATAAAGTGAGGAAGGGAAGGGGGAGTCAATTAGGGAAAAAAACAACAAAACTGGTAGAAGTCTATGGGCTCTACTAGACTGTCTCCTGATCTGTGCCATGTGCACGGTGAGTTCTGCACTATTATGTGGTTGCCACAATAAACTGCATTCATACAGTATTTGTATGCCTGTTGACTCTGTGTGGTGCGTGGTGCTGGATGATTTGAGATTTCATTTACTGAACAAATGAACAAGAACACCCGTATTGTTTTGTCAGGCACAGCATTATCAATCCACATGAGTGGCATGCCACCAAAATCATACCCACTTGGAAAGGTACAAAGATAATCCCCATGGAAGTGAAGGTGGTTGCACAACTTATTAGAAGTTACAAATAATTACTAAATTTTCCTAAAAAGTGACATGTTAACTACATTACATATTGAATAATATATGCACAACCATACACAATAAGGCTGTGCTTCCATCAAGGGGTGAGACAAACTCAGCCATATACTACAATATGTTAGAATAATGTATGGGCAAACATACACAACATAGAGAATACTGGCTGGACAACTATGTACAACCAGTGTGTTCTGCCACAGAGGGGTTCTGATTCCTTCTGACCTTGAGACCAAAGCTTGAGAGTTCCATGGGAATCAGAACCCCGATGTGGCAGAACACACTGGTTGTGCATAAAGTTGCTCATCCTGATTTTTTATAGTGTGTAGTATTATGTGAAATGTGCGCACGTGGGTTCTTTTGCTTTCAGAACTAAACTAACTTGTGCAGTCTCTAGAGGATTCAGAATTCTCCTGTACCACAGAGGGGTACAGTCACATTCCATGACCTTTGAACTGTGCTAATACAGCATTTTGAAAGGGATGGAATTTGATCTAGAACAGTGTATTACTATACACTATAAGGCTATGTTTCAGTCGAGGGGATAAGATGGCAGCATATGAACTTTGACAGTAAAACTCAAGAGATCCATGTTGTCACCTCAAGTCCGAGATGGAAACACATGCCAAGTTGTGTGTGGCTACCCATATTTTATGTTATATATGTTTTTTTAAATAGGAGTCAAATAAGCATCTCTTCCCCGCAAGTAAAACACGTTTCCTTGTTAATGATAAAAGAGCCCCCACACCCAACTGTTTACTACCCACCTGGTTCCTAGTACTGTAACTTTTAACTTGAACAAGCTTATACATTTAATTTCCTACTGTAGAAGTGTTCAGTGCTAGGTGTCAGTCCGGCAGTATTAAGCACTTCTGTTACAATAACACTGACTGCAACAGAAGCACTTACTATATGACAGGATGGTCACCCAGCACTGAACTGTTTTGTGATCAAAATAAAATGCACAAACGTTTACAAAGTTAAAAGATACAACTCTGGATACTGGGTGGCTAGTAAGCAGCTGGGTGTGAAGTAAATGAGACATTTAAAATTGTATGACATCTAAACTGTGCAGAAAAACTGGAATGTGCACAGCAAGGAGTCTGAGCAGAATGATTTTCACACTGAACAATGGCTAGCCACATACTATTGGTCAACTCTTTTTTTCAGCATTTGACTTGCTAGATTAAATTACTATCAACCGATAACACTTCCTACAAATTACTGGCAGAATGGATAAACACTTTTGATTGGGTTAACTATTTCTGTTACATTATGTTTTTCTTTGAAATAGCTAAAGTTGGGGGGTCTCATTCATTTCAAACCATATGTTTCAGTTCTAGTATCTTTCAGGCCAGCAATAAATAATCAGCTCTGGTTTCTGATTCTGTCAGATGGAAATGGTCCAAAGAGTGAGTCATCGTCATTCTCATTTGACTTCGATATCCTTATTTGAACCCAGTAAAACAGAAGTTCATGCTAGCGGAGGAAATTCTTCACTGCACCATTTTTTTAACAGCAGCTATGTATTCCTGGCATCCTTAGTCACTTCTGCAATATTTTAGTCAACTCAACCATTTTTAGAAATCTGCATTTATTATCAGTTCTATAACTAGTGCATGTATCCACAATAAAAATGGTAGGCCCCCGCAGTTTTTAAAGATGTTCTGCCCCAAGGTCCCTATTTTCAGCTGTGAAAGCTGTAGGCACAGTGTGAAGCGGTCAAGTTGGTACAAGTTCATGTTTATGAAGGAAAGCACAGTATTGCAAAACAGGATTTATCAGGGTTCAAGATTCAAGATTTTTATTTATAACTAGGAGAAAGATGACATACAATCAATTGACCGTAAGCTCATTTACAATAGTTTCCTGATAGGTTTTACATTATTAATTTCTTGCAAGGTAAAAATACATGACACGCATAATAATACAGACAACAGATCAAAATACTTAAAACTTGCAGGTGGGCCTAGAATGGGCATGGGAACAGAAGCTTTTATTTTTTTTAATTAAGTTCCTTTTATTATTTCCAAGTTACAACAGGAAGAAACAAATAAAGAAAAACAGGAACAAAAACAAAAACAAAAAATCTCAAAAACTATGAACAACATAGAGTTTGCCATGCAGGTATAAAGTATACAATAAAAAAGAGGGTGTTAAAGCTAATAAAATATCATGGGTGAGATCACGTATGAACTAAGCAGGATTCTAACACATAAGATGCAAATATAATGTCAGTTTCGAAGGATGGAGAAAGAAAAAAATAAAAATGAATAAATAAACCAGGGAGCAATGGTTTAAGACAAGGTATATAAAGTATGTAATTTCAACCACCTTTTATTGTAAAGCGGCAAAGTGTTCTGGGTATTGTCAATAAGTTTCTCCATGCAGAGATTGGAAAATAACTCATTAAGCCATTCTGTGAGCAAAAGTATGCTGATCAGTATCATGAAACTAACTTCTTACCTGACATAATGACTATCATTATGTGGTATTTTTGCTCTCTAGATGAGAGTAGGGTCAGGTCACCAACCAAGCAAATTTCCAGGCTAAATAGTCTTGAAGACCTAGAAGTGGGTCTGCCCTGGTTTTAACCTCATTCCAAAGAAGACGAACTGAGAGATGATCCCAAAAAATATGTAGAAAGGTATCCTCCACAGAACCACACCTAGTACACATTCTGGACTCTAATTTCCCCATCCTATGCAGTTTATGAGGCGTATGATACAAATTATGTAAAATAAAAAATTCAGTCAACATAAACCTATTTTGCATAATATATTTGAACATGGATTTCCATATCCCTTTCCAATTAAGGTCCACGCACTGGAGAGCTTCTTGCCAGTATGTGCATTGTATGTCAAATATATTATATGATTCTATGAGTAAAATTTGATAAATCATAGAGACACCATGAGGTGATATGACAAGGGATTTTAAAGAGAAAAAAAAAGGTTCACAGGTCTGAGCCCATGGGTATGTACCCATGTGGGATTTAACTGCATGCTGACGTTGGAAATATTTAAAAGTAAGATTACTAGCCCATTCAAATATGTCACTAGCATCTGCAAAGGAAAAAAAAGGCACCATCAATCAGAAGATCGGAGAGGGAGATAGCTGCCAGATTCGGCATCCAGCTGGAAATTATAGGAGCCCCACCTATACAAAAATTAAGGTTCTTAATGATGGTTTGAGAGATATCTAAGGACAGCGGTAATAACAAGCTGGCCAAAAACTGTTTCAATACAGAGAGAGAAGTGCCAATGACTGTATGATGGATATTAGTGGGAATATGGGTGATCATAGTATAGATAATCGAGTGTGGAGTCAGGCTCCAGTCATGAATTAGATCCTGCTCTATAATGAGCCATAACGGAGTATAAGAACTTGAGGAATATATAGCAACCAGATGGAGCCACTTGAGTATATAGGTTAAATGAATAGCCCAATAATACAGCTTGAAATCTGGTGCTTGTAATCCTCCTAGCCATTTAGGGGGGATTAATTTGGAATAAGCACAATGTGTCTGCATGCCAGAAGTTAGCAATTAAAGAATGCAATGATTTAAACCACTTCAGAGGGAGATATGAATTAACCATCTGCAAAGGGTAAAATATCTGAGGGAGGATGTTCATTTTAACAATATTAAGGCATCCCCATAAAATTAAAGGTAAATGGCGCTGTCACAAACCCACTTAGCAGGTCAGCCCTCTACACCCAAAGTGCCAACCTCCGAGTGCAGTCTTGTGAACAGTTAACAGAAGCAGTCCTGTCTGTTTTGTGGGTTCGAATCAACCTTTGGTCTCAGTTCTGGAGGGATTCACACTGTGAACCTCTTGCTAGCGTACCCAATGCACAGGCTCAGATAATTCTGTCTTCAGGGGGCCAGATATCTTTGCCTATGGGCACCTAACCAGGTGTACAAAATGAACCCTTAAAAACTCTAATATAAAGACCTCAGATATCTCTTACCTTTTTCCAGTTTGGTATCACCATTCAAGCTTATGCACAGTGTCTACTTTAACCATATATACTCCACTTGTTAAAGAAAAGAAATTCAAAGACAGACCAAGTAGGCTCTAAAAATAGAGTTTTACTAAAATAGATTAAAAAAATGTAAAACATAAAGTACAGAACTATATATCACAAGAACCATACACTCTTTTAAAAGAACAAGGTTTTAACAGTGCAATTCCTACTACAATACTTTGATTTTGTCTTTCTCTCTCTCTCTCTCTCTACCTGTATACTTGCTTGAAGTGCTCAAAGATGTTTCTTTGTCACAGTCTAGATAAAAGTGTCCCTGAAGAAAAACAGAATATTCTTTAAAAAATCTGTATTTGCCAACCCCTTTGTGCGAGGTCACCTAGCTCCTCCTCTGTCAGGATATATATATAAAAAAAAAATATATATATATATACAAAAACAGGATGTCTTTTCAAAGTATTAAAGTCTGTAATCCTCAGCACAACTCATTTTCTTCAAATTATTTTCTTGGATCTTAGGAGCAGCTTCCCCTTTCCAGGACATCAAAGCATCTTTTATGACTTCGCACTAAAACGTCATAACCTGCTCTTCTTCCTCTAACCATTATAAAAGTTTATGATCTATCTTGGCAGTTAGGTATCTTCTAGCCTGTAATTAGCTTCTGGCCTTCCAGGTAACACCTTGTATCTAAAACCTGTGTGTGTGTGTGTTTGTGTGTGATCTCACATGCTGTCTCAGCATCTCTCATGAGAGACAGTCCATAACACATTTTTATATTACAAAAAACATAGGTTAATCAGAACCAGCTGTCTGAGTGTCACAGGCGCCATTGCTACAGATCTGTCTTGATGGTATTTACCAGGTTATCTAAACTGAGTTTCGTGAAGCATTTAAAATCTAAAGAAAGGTCAATGCTCAGATAATGCAGTGAATGTGGTGCCCTTACCATATGGGACAATATCTGCCTGGTGAAGGTACTTGGTGAGAGGCAGAATGACAGTTTTAGTGACATTTAGCTTATAATTGGAGCATGTCCCAAATTCTTGGATAATATTAAATAACAGGGAACAGAAGTTTAAAAAAATATGAAACAGTTATTTGGGGAGTGAAATCTAATGCCAGAAAACACTGACGTCTAATGTTGTTATTTGCTTTAACTGCTAAACTGGTTATTTCAGCTTTTAGGAGGGTAAACAGCAGTTTCAAGGCAATAAATTGTGCCACATTTATTTCACATATTATTGTTTTCTCAGCCCCTAGACCAGTATTATCTAATGGGTGTCAGCACAGGGAGACTGTTGCTTCAAACTTGATTAAAAAAAAATACAACTTAAACGGGTTGACAAGAAGAGCCAGTACACCCTCACCAGAGAGGTTGTGGAGTTTTAATTTGCTGGTGAATTCATCAACTTCTCTTTCACTAGTCAGTTCACAAATGCTTGCTATTTAGTAGGAAATGAGCCTTTTACAACTTTGCCTGGCAGCATTGCCTGTAACTTTGGCCTGACTAGGTCTAGGTTTATCAGGTCTTTCTGGGCAAAAGAAGGCCTATGAGCCTATCAGGATTGCCCCCCATAGTAGTTGGACATTTAAACCAGAACCCGTTTTGTGTAATAGTAACCATCTAGTGCTTTTTTGATGCTAGCTGCATTGTTTATATCAACAATCTCCCGTCTGTTCCAAGCTTTCACTGTTCTTACTGTAAAGAAATTGTCTCTTTTATTTGTGATAGCCCATGGGACCACTAGTTTCCTGTTATGGGATCTAAGAGTATCTCTTTTCAAGCAGAATTGTAATTCACACTGGGAACTTAGGTCTTGGGAATGCATTATTTTATGCAGTAGTAGCAGTTCACACTTCTGGCATCTGATCTCCAAAGAAAATAGTCAAATTTCTTGTACCCTTTCTTGATAATTCTTATGTTATAAGCCTAGGGATCAGTTTTGTCACCGTTTTTTGTACCCTCTCCAACTACTTAATGTATTTAATCAGGTACGGTGACCAAACAGGGCATCTGAAGTCCAAATGGGGGCCTAACATAGCTTCTATACAAGGGGATCACACACTGCTCATTTTTGCAAATAAAAGTGTGCTTGATTCTTTTAATAATTCCTTTAGCCGTTCTAGCTACCAATGTACAGTGGTTTATTGAGGAGAGTTTGTTATTAATATGGACTCCCAGGTCACGTTCTAGTAGAAAAGATTTAATTGGGATGTTATTCAATGTGTAGGCATAGTTAGGATTATTCCTACCGGTCCGTAGTGCATAACCGTACATTTGTCGACATTAAAAGTCATTCCATTTGTTGATGCCGTTTAATGTGGTACATTTTGGTGAAGTTTTGTCAGAAGGAGGCTACTGGGAAGCAAGTCACTCAGAAGAGTTTCTTCAGTTCAATGGTACTTCTCTATAAAGGAGGTCTGCTTCACTTATGGTTCTGCAGTGTTAGTCAGTGGAGGAGATGGGAGCCTTACAAGCTTTCTGAGCAGAAAATTGTTGGATTCAACAACACATTTCATTAGCCGAACAGCGTTTTCTTATTCTTTCATTTAATTCTTATTGAATTCCTTGTGTTCTAAATAGTAATTTAGTTTTTGTTTCATCTATAGTTTGCCATTTTTTAGTAATAACCTTTAGGTACAGATTATATTTTTCTTTCTTTTTCAATGTGTTTCTGACTTTTCTTTCCTCTCTCTTTTTCTTCCTCCTTTTTGTATCTTTGTTAATGATGGAGTTCAGGCAGGTTGTGTGTGGAGTGGAGTCATATGCCTGCACCAGACAGTGTACGGTCCAGATGTAGGAGGCAAGTGCAGTGGGAGGGGTGATCCACTAGCCTTCCCACTACCACCACCACAGCAACACAGCAGCCTCCAGTGCAATAGCAGCCTCTAGCCCCAGTACAGCAGCAGCCCCTAGTTCCCACAGCTGTGCAACAACAGGATGAACCCCCTGTGCCTCCATGGTACCACAAATGCCACCAGCTGTTCCACCTGAGGAGCCACATCCTGTTTCATCATCTTTGGCACCTCAGTACCCCATGCAAAGAAGCAGCTAAGGTCTTCCCTCATTTGGGAATTTTGCATAAGTGGAAACATTTGCCCTTTCTGTTCACATAAACTGTTAACCACAAAGGGGTAAAGGACATGCTCTCCTCCTCAAGAAGAGCCCCTCACCTAAATATGCGTATCCCACTGCTGTCTCCATCTTGTAAAAAGTATCAAAGGATTAGTGTAATATTCATGAATGTTCATCAGTAATTCAGAAATGTGGCTAAAATTCATGAATTCCCATGAATTCCCATGGTGGTACCAGAGGACTGGAGGAGGGCAGATGTGATTCCCCTTCACAAAAGTGGGAGCAAGGCAGAAGCAGGAAACTATAGACCTGTTAGTTTAACCTCAGTGATAGGGAAAATGATGGAATCACTTCTAAAGGAAAGAATTGTCGCGTATCTGGAGGCCAGAAGGGCACAGTACCCTAGGCAGCATGGATTCACAGCGGGAAGGTCATGCCAGACGAATCTGATAGATTTCTTTGACTGGGTGACCAAAGTAGTAGATCAGGGAGGGGCTGTGGACATGGCCTACCTAGACTTTAGCAAGGCATTTGACACAGTCCCACACAAAATATTAATATATAAGTTAGCCAGCCTGGGAGTGGGTCCCAAGATGACAGCCTGGGTAAAGAATTGGCTGGAGAATGGGACACAGAGAGTAATAGTAAATGGAGTCCACTCAGAAGAAAGGAGGGTTACTAGTGGGGTACCGCAGGGTTCAGTATTAGGACCAGTCCTCTTCAATGTCTTTATAAGCGACATTGCAGAAGGACTGGAAGGAAAAGTATGTCTCTTTGCAGATGACACTAAGATCTGCAACAGAGTTGATGCACAGGGTGGGGTGGAAAGGATGAGAAGGGACTTGGCAAGGTTAGAGGAATGGTCAAATGTATGGCAGCTTAGATTCAATGCTAAGAAGTGCAAGGTAATGCACCTGGGAAACAAAAACCAGGGAAGAGTACACAATGGGAGGTGAGATACTAACAACAACAAAAATGGAAAGGGACCTGGGGTAGTCATATCAGATGTCCTAAGGTGGGCAAGCAATGTGAGAAGGCAGCAAGGAGGGCTGGGGGATACTGGGATGCATAGGAGAGGCATCACCAGTAGAAAACAGGAAGTTATTATCCCTCTGTACAGACAGCTGGTGAGACCCCATCTGGAGTACTGTGTGCAGTTCTGGAGACCCAATCTCCATAAAGACATAGACAGGATGGAAGCTGTCAGGAGGGCAACTAAAATGGTGCAGGGTCTGCACGGAGGACATATGAAGAGAGACTTAGGAGCTTAATATGTATAGCCTCGAGGAAAGGAGGGAGAGGACATGATAGAAACTTTCAAGTACCTCAAGGAATCAACAAAGTCCAAGAGGGTAGCATCTTTCAAAAAAAGAGGTGTGCAAGAACAAGAGGGCACAATTTGAAGATGGGGGTGGCGGCTCAGAGGTAATTTAAGGAAGTATTTTTTCACAGAGAGGGTTGTGGATGCATGGAATGGCCTTCGGAGGAGGTTGTGGAGTCAAAATCAGTGGTGGAATTCAAGCATGCATGGGATAGTCATAAGGCAATTCTGGGGGGTTGGGGTAGGAAGAAGTAGGCTGCTGGTTAACTAGGATCTGCAGCTTATCCAGTAGGTAGGGAAATGGGCAGACTGGGTGGGCCAAGCGGTCCTTATCTGCCGTCACATTCTATGTTTCTATGTTTCTATGTTTGTATATGCATTATTTATAAATGATAAAAGTTCACGAACTGATGAACTGTCATGAACTTTGGGACTTTTCATGAACCATCCAGCCTAAAAAACCAACAAGCCATTCATGAATAAAGGAATAATGCATGACAGGGGGTGTGTGTTGTGCTGGGATAACATCACACCTCCGGTGGTTGGGCACAAGGCCAAGTGCATCCAACACTAAAGAAGTGATGTTATCACAGCATGACACACACCCTGGAGTGCATTCTTCCTGTTATACAATGGCTCCTTTACTGAAAACAAATTTGAAAAAATGTGTTTAAAGTACCTTTTTTTGTTGTTTTTCTTAGGGGAGGTATACAGTACCTTTTGAAAAAGGAGTCTGTGGTTTCTCTCTTGTCCAGCAGGTGGCAGTGCAGCTACATGGCTTCCCAGTGCTGCTGCTAGTCTGCTCTCTCTCTCTCTCTCTCGGGATAGCTGTTTTTTGTCACTGTGTTGTCCTGTGCATCTCCCCGCCCCCCAAGAACTTTTTCTCTTGTTGTTCTGACAGAGTGCAAGACTGCTGGTGTTTACCAGGAGACGGTGCATTCAAATTTAAATCCAGGATCATTTATTCAATATATGGAGTAGAGGATGGTAGCAAGGGAAGGGAAGAGAAGGTGCTTGATGGCACCTGGTAAGTGCTTTTATTATTGAAGAGTGATGGTTCACAGTCCAGCTTGCTTCACTTAAATCTGTTTTGTTTTTGTTTTTTGGGGGGTCCTCCTTAGGACCAAGTGTGGGAGTTTGTTGAACTGGGCAGTGTTTGAGGAGCGAGCGTATCAATTACAGTACTCATGTCTGCATGCGCTCGGATGACCACACTGCCAATCATGGGACCTGATACGTGCTTGAGTCAGGACCTTGTTTTCTTTTAGTTTAACTTTTTTTTTTAACTTGGACTTTAATTTTGAGCTTGATGGGGGCCGCATGTGACTTAAACAGTCAGGGAGCAACTGACGGTTTGCGGTACAATTGTGCTGCAGTTTGAAAGCAGCTGAGTGGTAGCGGCATTGAATGGGCAGTGGGCAGTGATTTATTTTATGTTATTTGGTCATTTGTGTGCTGGGACAAGATTCCTGATGTTATAAATACATAGATACTGTCAGCAGACAAGGGCCACCAGGCCCATCTAGTCTGCCCGTTTATGCTACCTGAAAAAGCAGCCAGTGATCTTATCTGGTTACTGGCTTTTGCTTTTTCTTCCCATCTCTAATATTCCTTTATACCTGTCCCCCATGCATGTCTGAAGCCTGCTACCATACGGGTGGCCACCACTTCCTGAAGCAGGCTATTCCATGCATCCACCACCCTCTCTGTAAAAAAGAACATCCTGACATTGCTCTCTATGCGGCTACCCATCAGTCTCATACCATGCCCTCTTGTTGTGGCACTACTTTTAAAATGGAATATGTTATCCCCTTCCACCTTGTTCATGCCTTTCAGGTATTTGAACATTTCTGTCATGTCACTTCTCTCCCTCCTTTGCTTCACCATGTACAAATTGAGGTCACTGACTCTTTCCTCGTAAAGCATGTGATGTAGACCCTTCACCATTTTGGTCACCCTCCTCTGCACCACCTCTATTTTGTCAATGTCCTTACGAAGGTAAGACCTCCAGAACTGGACACAGTACTCAAGATGAGCCCTCACCAGGGTCCTGTACAGTGGAACTATCACCTCCCTCCTTCGGCTTGTGATTCCCCTTCCAATACACCCCAAGATCCCAGTGGCCTTCCCCACTGCCTTGGCCATCTGCCTTGTGGCCTTCAGGTCATCTGTGATTATGACCCCCAAGTCCCTCTCTTCCTTAGTAACTGCCAACAGCTCTCCCCCAACCTGTTGCTTGCTACAGGGTTCCTGCTTCCCACGTGCATGACTTTGCATTTCTTTACATCAAACCTTAGTTGCCACGCAATTGTTATGCTGAGGTAATATTGCAGGGCCTGTCCCAGACTGACCAATCAGATGCCAGCATTCTTTCTTGCCATTGTATAAGGTTTATTAACAACCTTGAATAATCACAAACACACAGGAACAATTGTGCTCATAGCTGTTCATGAATGTTCACGACCTTTATTTATTTAGATTTTGTTTACCGGGTAAGGCCACTGAGACCAAAGGTCCCTTTTTCAGGGGTGACCCGGAGTTAGTTACAGAAAGGACACTGGAAACAATAATTACATTAATTAAGTTAGTTACATTTGTTACATCACAGTATAATGATATAATTTATACAAGGGTAGCAGGAGGGTTCCCATACAGATTCGTATTAAAATCAATATGTTAAGATCTCACACATTATATACAATTTGTACATAAGTTCTGCCAGAAATCATAGTCCACATTATCATTTCAAGTACAGTCAAAGAGAGAGTTCAAGCAGTGAAAGGGCCCAGGGGACTGGTCTAGGGAGCTAGCGGTTACAGCCACAGAGACTAAGATTTAGAAGATATAGTTTGAGTCCATTTTTAAACTGAGTGAGAGTGGCTGAGTTTGTCAGACCAGGTGGTAGGGAGTTCCATAGGTAAGGGGCAGCAAATTTGAAGGAACGTTTGCCATGGGTTGAGCACGTTCTAGGGGTGACGAGAGGGTGACTTGCTGTTGATCGCAGGGTTCTGGGATGTTTTCTGGGGGAAAGAAGTCCTCTGAGATGGGGAGGGGGACCTAGGTAAGTAAACTTGAAAGCTAGGCAGGCAACAGGATAGGCTAGCTTATGACGGAGAGAGGGCCAGTTTAGCTCCTTTAGGGCCTCACAATGATGTTTCATAGGGGAGGAGTTAGTGGCAAAATGGGCCACATGGTTATAGAGTACAGAGAGCTTATTATATTCTGTCTCACGGAGGAACTGCAGAAGAGGAGCACCATATAGGACAGATGGAAGGAGATTGCAGCATGCGATAGCATAACGTGCAGTAGAAGATAAGGAGTTCCCCAGTCAGAGAAGGAGGCCAAGCTTTTGATGGGTGGACCTGGTTATTGAGTCGATGTGGAATTGGTAGGTCATTTCTTGGTCTAGGTGGACTCCGAGGTATTTGAAACTAGGCATGACCTCGACTCTTTTTCCTTGGCTGGTACAGATCTGGAGGAACTGGCTTCTGTCACAGCCCAGTCATCTCGATCCAAACAGTACAGCTTTGGTTTTTGCATCATTAAGTTTAAGGGAATTTGCAGAGAACCAGGCCTCAAGGGTGGAGAGACTATTCTGCAGATTAGTTGAGATGACACTAGGTTGTGGGTCACTGCAGTAAATGACAGTGTCATCAGCATACAGAATGAGATTGCTGCAGAGGCTGCTTCCCTCAATATTATTCAGTAAGAGTGAGAAGAGCACAGGGCCCAGGATTGAGCCCTGAGGTACCCCAGCAGTGACCGATCTAGGTCCAGACTGTGCACCCTTCCAGCGGACCTTTTGGGAACGGTCCCTCAGGTAGCTCTTGAACCAGGAGTGAGAGTGGTGATCCAGTCCCAAGGTCTGGAGTTTAGAGAGGAGGAGGTTATGGTTGACCAAGTCAAAGGCCCTGGATAGGTCAATGAAGAGGGCGCCTGTTGGGGAACCTTGGTCCATATAGGAAAGGATGTCCGTAGTGAGTCGGATAAGCGCAGTGTCAGTACCATGGCCCTTTCTAAAACCATGCTGAACGTCAGCCATGAGAGAGTGCAGCTCAACGTAGTCTTGGAGTTGGTTTGAGATTAGCCTTTCCTGAATTTTCCCCAAGGGACTGAGAAGGGAAATTGGTCTATAATTTCCTAATTTGTCTCGGGGACCACTTTTGTGGACAGGTATAATGGTCGCAACTTTCCACATTTCTGGGACCTTTCCTTCCTGAAGTGACCTATTTATAAGTAAGGTGACAGGATAGGCAATAGCCGGGGAGGCAGCCCTCAGGAGGCGAGGTTCAAGCTGGTTATGCCCTAGCGAGGAAGAAGGGTTAATTTTGCATAGGAGAGGTAGCACCTCTGCCTGTTTTACCAGCTTTAGGTGAAATTGGGGCCGAGGATGGGCCCATTCATCACCAGGGTATGGGTTAGGCCCATGGGGGACCAGAGGGGGAGAGCCACTCAGGATAGAGTAGGAGGCACAAAATGCCTCAGCAACTATGGCTGGGTCATTTGTCAGAGAGTCCCTCACTAGGAGGGAGTCCATTTGGCTGGTTGAGGAGCCCTTAATAAGTAGGTTTAGGTGACCCCAGAATTTTTTTGGGTCCCGTAGGTGCCTTGTTTGTAGGTCATGTAAGTATTGAGACTTGGCTTTTCTCGAACATTTTTTGCACTGATTTCTCAGCTCTCTGTACTTTTCCCAGTCTGTTGTGCTGCCAGAGGATTTGAAGATACCCCAAGCTCTGTCCCGGAGGAGCATGGAGTGCTTGAGACAAGGGCTCAGCCATTTATGACATTTGCCCTGTACCCTGAACTTTTTTATCGGGGCGTGAGTGTTAGATACAGACAAAAAGATCTGAGTGAAGTACTCGAGAGCCTTGTCGAGTGTGGGGAGAGAGGTGATAGGGGCCCAGTCGGAGTTCAACAGCTGGGAATGGTAGTTTGCAGGTACAAATCTACTGTAGTTTCTTGCTTCAATGATCTTTGCGGCAATTTTGGGGGGCTTGTTGGACCATATGCAGAAAGTAGGCGAGTGATCGCTCAAGGAGTCAGCCATAATCCCTGCAGACAGAATACGGCCCGGGCAGGAGACAAGGATCCAATCAATGAGAGAGTGGTTTCCAATCTTGGCATTGTGTCTTGTGGGGAGGTCGATGTTCTGGGTAAGAGGTGAGCCAAGTAATGGGTTTTTAATAGAGGAGGAGAGTAGGGACGGCCAGTGCAGATTGAAATCCCCAAGTAGTGGTTTCCCCCATGGGGTAGTCCTCAAGGAGGCTAGTTATGGCTTCCAAGGAGGAGGCAGCAGATTGAGCAGGAATGTAGACACCTCCTATGGTAAGGGGTTTGGTGTTACCAAGTAGTACTTTGACGAGCAGCATTTCGGCCAGGGAGTCACTATGAGAGGGGGAGTCCTGCTCTGTGGCTTTGCACATATGAACAGCCATGGACACTGTTCATGAACATTCATGAACTCAAGAGTGCCATTTAATGTTCATGCACAGTCCGTGAACATTCATGAACCACATTGATGAAAAATTCATGAACTGTGCATCAATATCTCAACTGGGTATATAAGAGACACATAAACTATGCATATAAACATGTATAAGAGACACAGTGTTTGTACATATAAACATATATGAAACACAGTACTATACATATAAAGCTATATAAGAGACAAGGTAACTGCACATATAAACATATGTAAGAGACATAGCAATAAGTGTACATATACAGTGGAGCCAGCCATGATGCAACACAGTAACTTGCAGTAAGTGACATGTCAGAAAATATTGCATGACAAAAGGGCTTGATTGCCATTGAATTACACTGTTCCCTGCAGCATACTGCAGCATGTTGTGATATTCTGCAGCATTCCTACACTGAATCCTGGCTTGCACTACTGTAATTATATATAAGAGACACAGTAACTGTATATATAAACATATATGAGACTAGTAACTGTGTATATACTCTTAAGAGATACAGTAATGGCATATATATAATTATATAAGAGACATAGTAACTGCACATATAAACATGTATTAGACACAATAACTGTACCTAAAAATATGTGAGTCACTCTAACTGTACATACTATAAAATCATGTACAGGAGACACAGTAACTGTATATATAAACTTGCGTTGGTTGGAATCCTCCCAACGGAATCAGATTCATTGGATTTCATTCCGATTTTTGGAATTAGGATTTTTAAAAATGCAAACATCCTAGTTCCGAAATAGAATCATAAAACCTTATTTTACATAGGAGTTTAGGATTTAAGAGTTATGATTCCAAATCTGAATCTGATTCTGATTTTGATGTCCTTCTAGGATTTGAATCAGAATTGGATTAGGAATTGGATTTCCTAAATTCCTGAACAGTTCGATTGGATTGGAGTCAGTGAATTCTGAGAAGCCCTAATATCAACATATATAAGCACCACGCTAACTACAAATAAACATATACAATTTCCCCATTTACTAAAAATACCACCAACAGCTTAGTCAGGCTTAATTTCAGTTGGTTTGCATCTGCATTCCCCGCGACAAGGCTGAAAATAGGCAGTACTGTCCAACCCTCATTTTCTGGTCAACAAAAACTATTATAGGGGCACTGTAGCACCCTATAGTTAGGGTTGCACTGGGGTTTCTATGTTAAACCTCAGATTTTGCACTTTAATAATTTTGCAACTGTCCAACACATTTGCATGAAACTTTTCATGTGCAGTCTTGTGTGGTAGATCTCTTGACCTGCACAGTTTCCTTTTGGTCAGATTTGTAGATTCTGAGCTGCACATAGTGCAAAAAATGTTAAGTTTTTTGCATTTATTTTGTCATCACAATGCACCCAGATGATTTGGAATTTTGGTCTAAAATTTTCAGGGTACAAAGGTATTGACCCACAGAAGTGCCTTTTGCTGGTTTGGTGAAACAAATATCAGCCCATTCCAAAGTTATTTAATTTTAAAGTTTTGGGTTCTGAGCATGCTCAGTACAGTCTTTTGGATACCATCCTGGATCGACAAAGGAATTTGGTCTCACGAAAAAGGATTCTTTTTATTTGAGGGCTCAATCCTTTTTCATGAGAAAAAAAATCTTTTTTCGTGAGCCACCATCTTGTTTTCACATTTTCGACACAACAAACTGTCATAAATCTGCATAGTGATATCTTCTACAGACATCCAAACATGTATTTTGCTCATCAGGAGTTGCTAAACTTAATTCTGTTGTTTTTAATAGCTATCATGGCCCCAGAATACATTATTCACTATTTAAATCATTTTTCACAACTCGCTAAGTTCCTTTTCTGTGAATCCTTTTTCATTCTCACGAAAAAGGAAACCAGCTCGTGAAAAGGATTTAAAAAAAATTAGGTCCAAAATCCTTTTTTATGAGCTGATTCTTTTTTCACATGAATAAAAAAGGATTCACTAAAATGGAATCGTCTCACATTCCTTTACACAGAGTGCCTTTTCTCATTTACAGCATGTATCATACTTTACTGAAGCTCCCAATCCTGGAACAGAAGATAATGACTGCTTTAATTATTGTTATAACATGGGTTAGGAGGAATATGAAAGCCCATTGGTTTACAGCCCCTGCATAGCCATGCATTAAGAAGCCCTGTTAATGCATGGTATCATGGAGTGACTCAGTACAGTGCCCTCTGAACTTGTTTGTCCTGCCAGCCTGAAAGCAAAAGCACAAAGGCAGCTATTTAAAACAGCATCAAGTGCAGTGGTGAAGCAGGGCACAGACATGAAAATATACCAGAGTAAATGTGTGAAATAATCTGTAAGGAGATGCTCCCACTGTGCCCAACATGAGTGGCAGCCCACAGGGATCAGTTGGCCCAGCATCCGAGACAGAGAGTTGGAGACAGAGAGAGAGAGAGAATTGTCTCTGGGCACCCCCCCCCCACCTAACAGAACAGTAGCAAGAGAGGGATGAGAGAGAAGGAGAGTCCGAGATGGAGAAGTGATTGTCCTGTACCCCTTGTGCACCAGTCACTTGTGTGCGTTTCTGCACAGTACAGAACTGAGACACCAAACTGCACCTGCTGTTAATGGGGAGAGGAGAGCAACCACTGCTCATGACAGCCTGTCCTCCATTTGACAGAGAGACATAGAGTGCTGCCAGTGTTTCTTGTCACCCTCCTCCCCTCCCATTGTGAAAGCCCCAGTGCTGTGATGGTCATGCCTCGGTGGCAGCCCCCTATCCAGCGGCTGTATGCAGTAGCCAGTGTAGAAAGTAAATCTCTCTCTCTCTGTCTGTGTCTCTTTTCCCCTGTAGAGACAAGAACTGTCATGGCACAGTCAGAATTGGGTGGGAGACATGGAGATATGGAAGTTGCTGCCCCCAATCAATGAGCGAGAGGAGAGAGAGAGAGAGAGAGAGAGAGGGAGAGAGAGAGATTGGGACAGTTGGGTTGGAGACATCAACTGTGCCCTGCTTTATTTCACACAGCGATGGTGCAGGACAGAGAAAGAGACCAGGAGCAGCAAGTAGTTTGAGCGAGACGGGAATGGTGCACACACCTCGAGAGAGACATAGGGAGGGAGGGAGGAGGGGAGAGAGAGAGAGAGAGAGAGAGAGAGAGAGAGAGAGAGAGAGAGAGAGAGAGAGAGAGAGGGACACACAGTGGCCCTGGTCAGTGCAATGCCTTGCCAGTAACATAAGTAAATCTCTTTGTCTGTGTCTGTCTGTCTGTCTGTCTGTCTGTCTGTGTCTCTCTCCCCCCATAGAGACATGAGTTGCTGTGGCACAGTAGGGATCGTGTGGGAAGCACAGAGATATGGAAGCTGCTGTCCTCCAGTCAGTCAGTAAATAACAGCAAGAGAGAGAGAGAGAGAGAGATCGGGCAGTTCCTGAAGTGTCATCTGTCTTTGTGATGACTTTTTTTCCTGTCTCCGGTGTGGTTTGATTGTACAGAGAGAGAAAATTGGTGAGTGCCGAGTGTTGCTCCCTCATTTCCCCCTCCCCTTAGGAGGTTACAGTGTTCTTTATAAGCACTGCCACTGGCCACCAGTCACATGTGTGTGTGGGGGGGGGGCAAATGAAATGTACTGGCTACCAGTCCATGTACACATAGACAGAGAGCAAGATGGGGAGAGGCACTGCAAATTCCAACACTGTCTGTGTGTCTGTCTTCTACAGCATGCGAGTGTGTGGGGGGGAAGCAAATGAAATGTTGTTGGCATGCTACCAGAGCATATTATGAACAAAAAATGTCACAGATCATGTCAGTACTATATGTATGACATTTCCATGTGCATAAGATCAAGGAAATGGGTATTTGTGCTTAGGGACTATTTTGTAAGGTAGCAAGATACAGTACCTTTTTTGGTGTTTAAACATGAGGAAAAAACATTTTTGTGGGTTTTCTCATATTTTTGACATGACCCATGTTATAAGTGCAATACCCACTCCAGGGTATGGGGTTAAGAGGATATAATGCATGGCTGGGGTGCTGTGAGGGCACTTGGCCTATGGCCTCGTGCCTCACAACGCATCCCAGTTGTGCATTAAATCCCCATAACCCCATACTCTGGAGTGGGTTATTGCTTACTTAACCCAGTCTATCAGTAATCTTGAGAAAGACAATGCAGTGCATGCTTTCTGGCTGATAGGTTAGACATCAATTGGAACTAGGCATTAAAAAGTAGCATTTGCAGACTTACCATGCAGTTAAAAGCTGTAAACTGGCTATTTTTATAACTGAGATTCCTAAGCTCTTAGTTCCCATAAAGGCTGGATTGCAGCCAGTTGGAATGGTTAGTCTCAGCTGCACAGATATCTTCCACACAGGAAATAAAAGACTTTAAGCACTAGAGTCATTTCCTTTAGTTCCCAGCCCATTTATGAAAAAAATGCCCTTTCGGTCAGAGGTCTCTCATATGTGATTCCTGCAGCATGATTCTTAAATAAGAAAAAGGGCTTTGGGCTTTTCCCCTAACACTGAAGTGTGGCTTTTATGAAGGTTCTGGACTAGTGAATCTGGGAATGTTCCTCTTACCAAGCACCCAGAGGACCTCATCCTAACCATGTAAATCATGCTAAATGATCATTATAGAGAGCACAATACGGTAAAGAACAACCAACAAGCTCCTAAACAAAGCATAATCTAGAAATGTATGATTTCATTTATGCTTACAGTGTTCTCCGTGGTTTAAAGGGTTTGGCTCCTTGCTTGGTTGGGACAAGGGAGGATGTCTTTGTACAGAATTCAGGGACTGCCAAGAAGGAGAATGTTCCGCCTCTCATAAACTGTGTTTAAAATTGTATTCCTTTTTATATTTGCTTGCTTGTACACACAGTGAGCAAGAAACATATTGAGATAGTAGAGCATTGAAGAGGTGTGGCAGTGTTGTGGCCGATGTACTGGATGCTTTAATGGGCACGTCCCTCGGCCACCAATTAATGCTGAAGCTGCCAATCATGTTTCAGAGTGAACACTGCACTTGAAAGAAATCTGCTCCTGCAATCAGAGACAGTTTTGTCATTGCAGCCCCCCCCCCCAACCAGGCATACAGCAGGACAACAAATTTAAATGTTAGCTCCATCCCACTGCTACTGCCTGCTCCACACCCTCCATTCTCTGTCCCCTGCCAACATTGAGGTGCTCAATCCCCGTGTCAGCATGTATCCCCTCCCTCCATTAATGTGGCACACTGGGAGCCCACCCCAGTCTGCCAAAACATACTTTTTTGATGTTTCCAAAACTGGGATGCCCACTCCCAGTGTTGGATGCACCGCCGCCCCCCCCCCATGCCCCTATGTTCTCAGCCGACCTCGGTCCCAATCCCAGTTGGCATTGATCCCCTAGTACTCTGGCACACTGGGAGCCCACCCCAGTATGCCAAAATCTGTTTTGTTAATGTTTCACTTGTAAAAAAGGAAATAGTCCCATGACATCTTTTTTTTAAAAACCTAAAAAACAAGAAAAAAGTCCCTCGTCGTTTCCGCCGGACCCCTTCCACCAACCCACACCCTCCCTCTGTGCACCCCACATCCCCATACCCCCCTCACCCATACTTACCTCGGGAGGTTGGGAGCAGTGATCTTCTGTGGACTGGGAACACGTCTGCACTTGTCAAAGACCAACCGGGTACTCATGAAACAACGGTAAACCCTATAATGAAAGTCAATGGGGGTTTTCCAACTTAGGCTGATATCTCAGCCTAGTTTTGGATTTCTGGTACCAAATTTTCAACATGGGATTCTTGGTACCTCACCTTGTTAACACTGGCACTGTCATTTCGTTTCTATGTCTTGAAAGGTGATTTTGCGGTCACTGCACAGAATCACGTTTCGGGACCAATTAACAAAATGACAGTGTCACTGTTCATGAGGTAGGGTCCCAAAAAGCCCTTGTTGCAAATTTTGGGAAAAAACTCCAAAACATGACTGTGTCACGAGTGTCCATTGAGCAGTTTCTGCACATGCTCTAACTTCATCAATTTTTAACATTTTCACTCCAAATTTCCAACATTGCCATTTTTTCACACCCTTTTATGAACAGTACAGCTGTCATTTTTTCATCCTTCCTGAAATGTGTTTTTGCACCTGTGGCACAGAATAGTGCGGTCGCTGTGCAAAATCAACTTCCGGGACAGATTAATGAATCACAGTGCACTGTTCATGAGGGGTGGTCCCAAAAAGGCCATGTTGAAAATTTGGTGAAAACATTCCAAAAAATGACTGCGTTATGAGCGTGCATTGCAGTTTCTACGCACGCTCGTAACTTCACCACTTTTTCATATTTTCACTTCAGATTTTCAAGATCACCATTTCTTCACATCTCCTCATGAACAGTACAGCTGTCATTTTCCACATCCTGCTCAAAATGTGTTTTCGCACCTGTGGCACTGAATGGCACACTCACTGTGCGAAATCACCTTTTGGGATTGAGTCACGAAATGATACTGCCACTGTTCATGAGGTGGGGTCCGAAAAGCCGATGTTGAAAATGTGGAGCAAAAATACCAACAAATGCCTGAGACATTAGGGTTTCCAACTGTAACACCCACTCTGCACAGACTGACAGGCATCGGGGGTGTGACTTGGGGACATCAGCCGTAATGCTCACACCATTTCACCCCCACCTTCACCCTGCAACCACTGACTGGCATCAAGGTATGTCTTGGGGTCTTCAGCCCTAACATTCACCCCATTCCCCTATACTGCACCCATCGAAGCTTAATTCCTTATGGAATGGGGTGAGTGTAAGGGCTGAAGACCTCAAGGCACACTCCGACACCTGTCGGTGTCTGCAAGGTGGGATGAGATGGAATGGCATGAATGTTATAGCTGATGACCCAAGGCACACCCCCAATACCTGACAGTCTCTGCAGGGTGGAGGTGGGGCTTGGCATTGCTTCAATACTTCACTGCCATTCCTATTATGCATTTCTCTAACTCCTGCAGTACCAATGCCAATACCAGCAAGCAAACATTCGACATTGACAAATGCTTGTTATATATATCCTTTAACATGCCAGTGAGCTGCTATTTTGTGGCATTGGGCCATTTCATCTGGGCTAAAGTAGTATCTTCTCTTTTTAGGGGTGATCAGCTATTGCAAAACTCAATATGACAGCAGATTTCAGATTTCGGACTATGCTTGTATATCCTAGTTTGAAATCTAAAATGTGTCTCTAATGTTATAAAGCACTTCTCTCTAGCAGCAAATAAACCCATCTACCCCCACCCTGCAATTAGGCAACCCTGCAACCTACCCACCCCTTAACTCTCAATCTTCCCCCTTCCTTGCAAGCCCCCTGCAAAGTTACTTTATTAATTACAGGGCTGCTGCATGTTGTAAATGAATCCCACCACCCCACCTCTGCCAAATCACAAGCCACACACCTCCCCCACCTTGTCAATCATCACAACCCCAAAGTTTAAATGACAAGCCCCCATATACCCTGTAGCCTCCAGTATCTTTTCTGCCTCCCCAAAGCCCCCAAATTATAACAGGCCCATTGCCAGCTGAGGTTCGTCAGGTTTGTAGGACCCCCCCTTCATGAATCCCCATTTTTTTTCTGTGTTTTAGACTGAGTGTCATGTCCCTTCAAATCTCCCCACACTGCACCAGACTCACTGGTATCTGCATGTTACGGTCAGGTGGTAAGGTTACCTTGCCCCTTCCACCATCATACATCCCTGCTCCAGTCATGATCAGCTAATCATCATTCTAATGACATCCTCTCATCACACTGATTGGCTACAGCAAACTGCACATGCAGCTGCAGCTTGAGAGTGTGCCACAGACATGACGTCGAGTGAGAAACTCCCAGTCATTGGGCCCTATGCATGATGTGGGTTCAGGTACATGAAATAAGCAGGTACTCCCACCCGGGAAGCTGTGCACCTGTGGACAGGGTGTGCCCATATCGGCATTCACTAACACCGGCCACCTGTCCGTAGCTCCTCCCCCCAGCATGCAGGACTCTGCATGGCAGCCAGGGGTGGAGTCGAGGCCTCGGGAGGGCATCCAATGGGATGTCCCTCCCTAGTCCCAAAGTGGATAGCTCACGTAGCGAGGCACGGGTCCAGGGCAGAGCATGCCCACAGCAGGCACCCGGACCCACGCAGCCAGTGGTGGGCTGTGTTCCCCCATTCTCCATGGCATTGCCACCACCACTGCCTCCCCCTCATCACCTGTACATGCCGGATACTCACCCAACCATCAGTCCCTGCCCCCCCTTATTGCCCATTGGGTCACAGCAACACTGGAGGGTCATGTCCATGTCCTGCTGAGACTGATGGGAGGTATTCGTGGGGGCACGCAGTGGGTTATAGCTGTCTACCCTGGCATATCCTGCACCACCCTCTGCACCCATGTGGCCAGCACTACATGGTTTAGTGCATACTGCATAGTGCTGGCACACCCCCAGAATGCCCCCAGTGTGGTGCAGTCTGCGGATGTGGGGGATCGGTGCATTGGTCTGCATGCCCCCCATTTGTGCATCTCACATAGGGGCACAATGGGTGGAGGGCTATGCACCCAAAATACTCAGTAAATAGCCACTCTGCCCCTTCATGCATAGGGCCCATTAAGTGGACTGGCAACTGAGGAGATGAGGTGCAGAGAGGGAAAAACAGCTAACATGGATGTGAGCTTATTAGCTGCTATTTTCAGGGACTGATTGGTAAGCTTTCCAGATTGCATCATCTAAACAAAAAAAAAAAAAGAAGACTCTATCCCTCTGGTAGCTTCTCCCCACACTAGTGCTACCTGGGATGCCCTCCATGCATCTGCGGCTGGGCCATGATTACAGACATTTCCTACCAGGACATGGGCAGGGGTGTGAAACCAGAGACAGCCTGACCTAAGCTAAACAGCCACCAGAAGCCAGAGAAGATTAGACTGTACTGGAGAAAGAATGCCTGCTGAGGTCCTTGACTCTGCAATGTGGCCGATGGATTTTAGACAGAGACAATCTCTGATGCTGAGTCCCTCGATTCCAAGTGGCCTAATATAAACTATCTGTGAGTTAATATTGCATAGATATATTTTTTTTTACAAATGACTGTTTTGTGTGTGCAGATGCAGACTTATTTTTTTATGGTTGCATGGGCAGAGCCCTACAGTCATTTTGGGATCACATCACTATAGGAAAGAAGCAGAAACAATCGCTGTCTTCTCCTAGAGTGATGCAGTCTCTTGTCCACAGCGCTGCAGTCCCTGTTGTCTTTTCCTCCATGGACGCAGCTCCCCTCCATGACAGTCAGGCCCCTCTTGTGCACTACTTCTCACTACTGCAGAAGTGACGTGGTGCCTCTGACTCAAACTGCACATGTGCGAGTGTCGCGCATGTGCAGATCTGTCGGAGCTGCCATCTTGAGGATGGCAGGTGGCTGTAATGCACGGCAGCAGTTCTGGTCATACTGTACTTGCGTGAGTGTCAGACATGCGCAGATCTGACAGAGATGCCATCTTGTGCAGGGCAAGCTCTGGTGTGGCGAGAGTTTGGAACTTTTACCTGAATGGACTCTGACCAGAGTTTGTTTAGATAATATGGTAACAAAACTATTACACTGCTGTACTTCTGTAAAAATTATTTAATATGTTATCAACAGAAGATGAGAGAAACAAATACATTTACTCATGTGCTATGCAGCTATTCACCCACCCACCCCCTCCTCTGACAATGTGGGGCAAGTGGGTATGACTTGAGGATTTTGGCATCTTTTCTGCCTCAGTTAGACTGGATCTGGGGATATTTCATGCCATTCATGCCCCCGCCACTCAGGTGTTCTATTTTTGAATCCACCACTATTCCCTTTGGAGTGGGAGGGAGTTACTTTGACTGCTGCTTTAGGAAATTGAGGCTTAGGTGTCATAATGAGCATTGGCTGCTTATAAGAGGAACAGCTGTCACTAACAGCCAGCCCCCACACCCAAGTGTAGTGCTGCTCTGTGTAAAAATATTATTTTTAGGTACCAAACAAAGTTTGGAGCCTATTGTCGTGGGTGTGACTTATTTGTGTGTCAGATTTTCTGATGTGTGGTGTGTAAGGAACCATTCCCCATTGACACCCCAGCAGAGAATCGGTACATGACTTGCCTTGGTTTCAGGCATTGACTTGCAGTGGCGTAGTGATATATTTAGAGTGCTTGCTGTGCCTGAAGCTTGCTGTTGCAGACAATCAGGATTTGAGTGCATTCATCTCCCTCTTCTAGTGCGTCTTCCTCCTTCCTTTATTTGGGGAACCAACCAACCTACCTGGTGGTCTTGTGGAGGGGAAAATGAGGTGAAATAAATATGCCAGTAACCACAGTCCCAGGGAGATCTTTGCTGTTGCTTCTGTTGCTTTCACAACTGGAGCTCATAGAGCCACTGTCCTTATGCCACCGCAAACTGCACTGGCACTTAACTCTTTGATCAATACTTCCTGATCTGCCCAATTACATTACCATGTCAGCATCCTTATTTATAGGAAAAATACCTGGTGGTTTAGTGTGGGGGCTAGAGAACAGCAAATGTCCACCCAAAGGTCTAGCCCCCTATGAGCCAGCTTGTACACTGGGGGGGGGTGGAGAACAGTAAATGTCCACCCAAAGATCCAGTCCTCTATGAGCAATTCTTGTACATCAACTGGATGTCACAGAAAATGTAATGTTCTCCACCCTCCCAATTAGACCATCAGGTACTTTTTCCTATAAATGAGAGTACTAACATGGCAGGATAATTGGGCACATCAAGAAATAATGATCAAGGCATCTGAGACTAGGAGTCAATGCAGTTTGCGGCATCTGCTGGGCATGAGGATGGTGAGTCTGTGAACTCTGACTGTGAGCGACAATGCTGGTGCCAAAACATATATTACATATATTAATTATATTATATGAGCGGACTGGGGTGCCCTCCCCCCAGTACCACTTCTCATCTTGACCCCATCCACTCAAGGTCATCCTGCCCCTGTTCCCACAAAGAAAGTGGCAGCACTGGAGTGCCCACCCCTGGTGCAAGCAAACAGCAGCCTGACAGTGGGATGCCCAATTCCCAGTGTTGTAATATTCCCTGAAATAAAGAAAACTGAACCTCAATTTTTTTTAACCCTGTAAAAAAGGAAACAGTACCACACACACCCCACCCCAAACTCCCACTAAGCACCCACCACCCCACACCACCACAAAACCTAACTCACCTAAACATGTCCCACAGCAAAGATCCACTCTCTGACTGAAGACATGTCTTGCTGATGGAACCGATGACTGCGATATGAGAAAATCAGGTAAGTGTGATTTAATGCATTTCAATGGAGTTTTGAACTATGGTTCATAACTTTATCATTATTACATATTTTGACCCCAAATGTTCAACATGGCCTTTTTGGGGCCCCCACTCATAACGAATAGCAGTGGAATTCTGTAAATCTGGCCAGAAAGGCAGTTTTGCAGTCGCTTTACAAAGTCACCCTTTGGGCATGATTTGAACATTTTCACTGCACTTGTTCATGAGGTGGGGTCATAACAAGGCTATGTTGAGAACTTGCAGTCACAATATGTAAACATGACCAAGGTATGAGTGTACAATGACATTTTTCTATACTCACTCATAACTTTGGTAATTTTAAATATTTTGATCCCAAAGTTTACACGTAGCCATCTTTTCACACCACCTTATGAATATGACAGCTGCCATTTTTCAAATCCTGGCCAAAATGTGTTTTTGCACCTATGGCACGGAATGATGTTTTGGTGGGGATTTTAACATTTTCAACTACTAGATTCATGTGGTGGAGGTAAGAAAGGCTATGCTGAAAATTTGGTGTATAAAAACAGTAAAATACCCAGGTTATGAGTGAATATTGCAGTCCACTCATAACTGTGATAATTTTCCATATTTTGACTGTGCACTATCCACACAGTCACTCCATCCCAACTCTGCATGCAGGAACAGGTGTGTGATGTGCTGTGGGGTTGTCAACCCAAATCTCACCCCATTCACATACACTGTGCCCATGTCAGCTTACTTACACTTGGAATGGGGTGAGCATTAGGGCTGAAACCCCATGCCACACCCAATGCCAGTTCCTGCCTGCAGTGTGGGGGTGTGGTATAAGGGTTAGGGTGAGGGTGGGGTGATAGGATTGGAAACCTAGGGTGGGGTGGAGTATTAGGGTTGGAAACCCTAAGACCGCATTTCCAAACTTTTGTCACTGGAACCCTAATGGTGCATTAATGAAGTTTTTTGCAGATAATATCTATCTATATTATAGAGGTGTGGTAGCACCCCTATAGTTACATATGAGTACAGTGTTTAATGTTATACCCCTAAATTTGCACCATAATAACCTTACCCCCATTCAATGGAATTGCATGAAATGTTGCATGGTGCAGTCTGGGGAGCAAGGTCTCTTAAATTGGCAAGTTTGGGGATGGTCAGCTGCCCAAATTCTGAGATCCAGATAGTGTAATAAGGGGGGAAGTGGGGGGGGTGTTGTCCCTCACCTACAGCCCAGACAGCTTGGAATTTTGTTCTGAAATTTTAAGGGGCTTGCTAGAAAAAGGCCCCTTTTTATTGGTTTGGTGAAAACATATTAGTCGTTACCCGAATTATGAGGATTTGAAAGGCAGTATAGCACAGTGGTTTAAGGCTGCAAATCTGGAGTCCTGGGTTTGAATCCCACAGCCCCCACTTGCATACTGTGTGACCCTGAGCAAGTCACTTAACTTCCCTGTGCTCCCAGGTTGCACCCATAAACTAGCTTTCAGCTTAGTGTGTCTCACCTGGTTAAACAATTGGAAAAAAAAAGAAAGTTTGGTTTTGGAGCATGCTTGGTAGAGTCTTTTATTTATACGTCTGATGTGAAAGAAGAACTTCCGGCTCACAAAAGAAGAATTTTCTTTCATGAGTCAAAATTCTTCTTTCATGAGAAAAAGTGCCTTCCTTTGTATGGCCACCATTTTGGTTTTAATTTAAAAGAAGAAAAAAAATGAAAAACCATATAAATGGTGCCCTGAACAAAAAAAAAAAACCACCAGACTCTAGCTGAACAGGCCCTGTTTAGCTTGATTCTGGAGTTTGTTTTTTGAAAATATGGTTTTGGGACATCTGTTTAATCCTAGGTGGAAGGCTTAGTGAGGGTTTAGCAAGGGTTTATGCTTTCATGAGAACAGCGGGACTTTCTTAAATTGTGAAGTAGTAGATGAAATCATACTGCCGGCTTCAGTTGGAACAGTGAGCCAGCAAGCTTTGCAAGGGCTCATACGAAAGAACAATATGAAAGAACTATAGTTCTTTTGTTGAAATCCTCATTAAGCCCATCAGCTCACTACTCCAACTGAAGCAGTCAGCACAACTCCAGATACGGCGTCACAATTCAATAAAGTCCCATTATTCTCTGGAAAGAACAATATGGAATATCTATTCTTTCATATAGTTCTTTCATGAGAGCAGCAGGACTTTCTTGAATTGTGAAGCTGCAGCCGGAGTCGTGCTGCTGACTTCAATTGCAGCAGTGAGATGGCAATCCCCTGATCTCTCTTTCTCACTCTGTCTGTCTGTCTGTCTGTCTGTCTATCTATCTATCTATCTATCTATCTATCTATCTATCTATCTATCTATCTATCTATCTATCTTTTTTATTCTCTCCCTCCCCCACCCAGCTCAGCCAGCTCTCCCTCATTAATCCCTTATCCCTTGAGTATAATGTCTTTCTTTGTAAATGTAGGTTTATTAAAATAAATTTCCATACAATACAAAGGTGTCTTGGTCTTTATTGTTGCATATTGCAGTGATGTAAATATGGATACACTCAACAGCATGTGAGTTTAACATACAACAACTAAAGTCTTTCAAGAATATAACTTGTGGTTCTAGCCAGCATTCGAGCCCCTGTACATTTTGTTAAGAATTTTTCTTTCACATAGCTGTCATGTTCATAATATATTGAATAAGAGGTGGGTGTCATAGGGCAAGTTGTCCATCCCCTGATTCCCTCCTCCCCTTCTGCATTCTCCCACTGTATTGTTATTTGTGGTATGAAAAGTGGACCATGCTGCATTGTATATAATAAACAGGCATTCCATCTAGACCTACACTTTTCCTGTTGATCATTACGCCGATAAATAATTCGCTCAACCTTATATAGATGGTTAAGTGTATCCCTCCATTCTGTTAATCCTGGTATGGTATCAGTGAGCCAGTTCCTCATATGGCACTTCTTGGCAACTACTAATAATATACCTAAAATATATTTGGCTTGCTGACCTCTAGGGTGTTTGGGGTACTGATGAAAGAGATATATTTCTGGAGTCAGGGTAAATATAGGAGATAATATGCCTTTTATGACCTGTTCCAATTCTCGGTGGAATGCAGTCAGCCGGGGACAGGCCCACATAATACACAGATGCATCAAACTCCCCTCTCTGCAACCTCTCCAACAGGCAGCACTGTGCCCCTTACCAAACTTAGCTCTGATAACCGGGGTGTGGAAATAGTGCACCAACTACTTCCATGCATATTCCCTCCATACATGATGATGTAACCTGCCCAACCTCCCAGCATCCCAGGTCCCACTGTTTTTGCTCAGTTTTTTTCCCTAGTTCTTCTGATAACTTAGAGGCTATACAGTGAGTAATATGAGATTGGGAGTCCTGTAGGGCTCTAGAGATATGAGTAATAAGGTGTGTAGTAATCAACGTTTGGGTCTGAATCAGCAAATCTGCTACTGTAGGGGTAGTATCTGTACAGGTCCTGATTCCCGTAGTTTGGGTTTCTAAATAGTGATGAATCTGGAGGTAACAGAAAAAGACATGAGTCTTGAGGCCACATTTGGTCTGCAAGGCCTCAAAGGCTAGCAATTCAGAGCCCTCACAAAACTGTGCCAGATAAGTAAGACCTCTGTGTCTCCATCTACGAAATGTAGGGTCCAAGTGTGCCAGATGAAAATCAGGCAGAAGGGCTAATAGGACACCCACACTAGAAGCTGGAGGTCTGAAACCATTCTCCGGCAAGCCTGGGTTGTCAGCATCTGTGGTATATGTAGTGTCAGGGAGTGAGGCAGCTCATGAAACTAGAAGAGATTTCAAAACCTGTCCCAAAATGTTCAGATGGTTTGTCCAAACTGCAGCCATTGCAGGCCACCCCAGTTAGGTACCATTGGAACATGACCCTACGTTGTGCTGCCACATAGTAAGTACAGAGATCTGAGAGTGCCAGGCCTCCTCAGACTTAAGGGATCATCACGGTATGTAGCTGTATACAAGTTTTTTTTGCCCACTCTGGACAATTCTGGAAACTGCAGTCTGCCATTTCTGCCAGGTTTGGTCAGGGATCAGCACTGGTATAGTTTGAAATATATATATATATATATATATATATATATATATAATAATATAAAGCAGTGCAGGGTGACCATAAGGATCATATCAATCCTGCATATCAGGCTAAGGGGAAGGAGATTCCAACTCTTTAAATCAGCAGCAAGTTGGGCCATCAGAAGTTCTACATTGGCTTCATAGAGTCGGTCCATATTTAATGGTAGCTTAATTCCCAGATATTTGATATAATAATAATAATAATAATAATAATAATAATACTTTATTTATTATGCGCCTTTCAAATATCAAGGCACAGTACAATAAAACAATAAAAACAGAATCATCATCACAAATGTTCAATACAGATCGGCAACCATTGCTACTATATGCTTTGAACCAGGGAAAAGATTTTAGGGCCTGTTTAAAGCATCCCACGGTTGTGCACTCCCTAATCCGACGGGGTAGAGAGCTCCAGAGGGATGGGGCTACAAACATAAAGGCACGGGCCCCAGCAGATTTTAAAGTCACCCTCAGAATCTCTAGCAACCCCTCGTCAGCCGAGCGGAGCGGTCTCACAGGGTGGTAAGGAATCAGGAACTCTTTCAGGTAGTCAAGGCTCAGTTCGTGTAGGGTTTTTTTTAAGTCAGTAATTCAACTTTGACGGTGATCCACCACTGAACTGGCAGCCAGTGCAGTTCCCACAGCACCGATGTGCTATGGGAAGATCTAGGAGTCCCCATCAACAACTGGGCTCAGAATTCTACACCAGCTGCAGGCGGCGGATATCGACCGCCAGAAGCCCTGCATGGTCCACCGAAAGGTGAACCAAGCCCGGAGAGCTATAGTAGGTTGCCAATAAAAAGTCAATACCTCCATCTTCTGAGTATTAATCTTGTATCCTGAAACTGCCCCAAACTTGTCTAGTACAGCTAAGGTATCAGGATTAACCAGCTATAGTAGCACACTGTCTGTGTATAGAGTAATTCTGTGCTCCTAGACTCCTAAAACTATTCCCAGTATGTCAGGACTTACCAAGATGGCCTGTCCTAATGGTTCAATATATAAAGTGAATAGGAGGGGGATTGGGAGCATCCCTGTCAGGTGCCCTTATCAAGAGGAAAAGAGTGTGACACATGGTCATTGACCTTGACAAAAGCTTGGGGAGTGGAACAGATGCTCTGGAGAAGGTTGCTAGAGGCTGCCAAGAAGGCCATTTTCTGCATAGTCTGAAAAAGACAGGGCATTGAGACCCTGACAAAGGCCTTCCATGAATTTAAGCTAGTGAGGAGGAAGGGGGTAGCTGATGTTTTTACGTAATGTGATTATGTGTAAAGTGCGATGGGTGTTATCAGTCAACTGTCAGGCTTGGACAAAACCAGTTTGGTCTAGGAGGTGAATTAAATTGGGTAAGTGTTTCTAGCCTACTAGTCATCACTGCCATAAACAAGTTGCAATCAGTATTTAGAACTGATATTGGCCTGTATGCCGGGCATTCAAGAGGGTCTTTGCCCAGTTTCAGGATCAAGGAGATGGTGGCATTTTGCCACAATTCAGGAATCTCCCCTCCTGCCAAGACTTCCTTACATACTGCAGTCAGTTGGGGGATGAGGAGATCTTGTTGAGATTTGTAGATTTACATTATGTACCCGTCTGGACCAGGTTCTATCTGGGTTTTCATTTTCTGGAGTGCTAGTAGCAGCTCTTGTTCCTGGATAAGCCACATTAGACTCTTATCTTGGACTTGTGAGAGCTGCGGGAGAGCTGGGGGGAAAGGACATCCTCCATCTGTGGGAGGGCTGGAGAGCTTCAGGAGTATACATTGCAGTGTAATATGTACAAAAGGCCTCAGCAATCTCAGAGGTTTTGAGGAGTTGCCTATGAGCGGTCAGATGTTGAAGCTTAGCTACAGTGGCTCTGGTTTGTTGGCACTGTACCTGATGGGCTAGAAATCTAGTTGCCCTTGGGCCCACACTTCATAATATTTATGAAGTAAACATGTCAAAGCCAATTAAGTTTTTTCTAGAATGAGGTTTTGTCTAGTCATGGTTTTACTGAGGTATCGCCTTGCATGTGTGTCTGCTGCAGAAAGTGCAGTGTGTCCTGGAGCTGCTCTAGGTGTTGCTGTCTCTCATGTGTTTTTCTCGCAGTATAACTAATAATACATCTATGAAACACTGCTTTCAGAGAGTACCAGAAAATAGCTTCAGAGTGTTCAGCCCCAAATTAAGTGTCAGGATTTCTGTGATTTTGGTGGCTAAGAAGGTGCATAGTTCTTTGGAACAATGGAGGAAGATGTTTAACTGCCACTGTGAGTATAATGTTTTAAAGGCAGACTGGGGTTCCCACTGCCAGTATCACTTGCCCACCCCCCTCCCGGTCACTGGCCCCACCTTACCAATGTTTTTAACATTATAAATATTATTATATTTTAAATATTAAGCAGACAAGGATCGCACCCTGGTACCACTTTATACTGACCCCCTTCCCCTTCAGATCACCCATTACCTAAAATATAGGTGGCAGCACTGGGTTTCCCACCCTTGGTGCCACCAAACAGTATCCTGACACTGGAGTGCACAATCCCCAGTATCAGTAACATCCTCCTGCTAAATAAGAAAACCATCCCTCATTGATGTTTTTTCTAAATTTTAACCTGAAAAAAGAAAATGGTCCTTCAGCGATCTGACCCGCTCTAACCCCACCCACCCACCTCAACCCCTGACTCAGTACCCACCATTCCACACCCCTACACCCTCACTCACCTGAACATGTCCCGCAGTGTAGATCCACTCTCCGATTGAAGACACATCTTCCTGCTGAAACCGGTGATTATAAGAAATTATAACATGGCTATCTAAAACACAATCATTTCATTGGTCAGAACACATCACCTAACCATTGATTAATCCCCGATATACCAACAGTTGCCTTGCTGGTCCACAATATCCTGATTGACAGCAATGTAAACTGACTTAGAGGAATCACTCCACCATAGTCACATTGTAACAGAGAAGGCAAATTTCACCTTTCAAAGTGATATTTCCCCTTGAAACGGCAGAATTTTACCTGGAATGGTGGAATTTCACCTTGAAATGGTAGAATTTCACCTGAAACAGTGGAATTTTGCCTTAGAATAGTGAACTTTGCATTGCAAAGGTGAATTTCGCATCTTTCACAGCACTTGCATCCTCATAACAACAAATCCACCTAGTGGACAACTACAAAGACAGCATCCTCTATACACATTATTCATTAGGCGGAAGGACTATTTTAGTATAAATCCATGTTCAAACACATATATTTTAATATTCCTTTACATAATCCTCTAACATAACGTGGCTCATGTTATAAGAGGATTAACCCACTTCAGGGTATGGGTTTACTGAGCATTAATCCACGCCTGTGACCTCGTGACTCAGACCCCCCTTCCGGCATGGATTAATGTTTAGTAAACCCATACTCTGTCATAGGTTAATCCCTCCATATGGTAAGTCCGGTTCAAGTTTCAATGGGGTTCATATTATTATTCAAAATATCATTTTTTAATATTTTCACGCCAAATTATCAGCATGGCCTTTTTGGTGACCCAACCATATACACAAGGGCAGTGGAATTCTTGGAATTAGAATTTTAGAATTTGTGGGGGGGGGTTGGGAAAATCCAGCTTGAAAGATAATTTCGCAATTACTGTGTGAAAGCACCTTTCTGGTGGGATTTGAACATTTTTACCATGCTTGTTCATGATGTGAGGTCAAGAAAAGTCTATGTTGAAGATTTGGGGTAAACATATTAGAAAAACAATAAACTTTTGAGCGTATATTGAACATTTTCAATGCTTGCTCATAACTTCAGTCATTTTTAATATGTTTACCCCAAATTTTCAACATAGCCATTTTTTCACACCACTTCACGAATGTGACAGCTGCCATTTTTCAAATCCTGGCTGAAACATGTTTTCGCACCTGTGGCACAAAATCACCTTTTGGGTGAGATCTGAACATTTTAACCTACTGGGTCATTAGATGGGGTCATAATAAGGATATGTTAATATGTGTACCCTTGAGGAAAGAAGGGAGAGGGGGGACATGATAGAAACTTTTAAATACCTTAGTGGAATCAACAAAGTCCAAGAGGGTAGCATCTTTCAGAAAAAGAGACATGCAAGAAAAAGGGGACACAATTTAAAGATGGGGGGATGGTTCAGGGGCAACGTGAGGAAGTATTATTTCACAGAGAGGGTAGGGGATGCATGGAACAGCCTTCCTGAGGAGGTTGTGGGGTCTAAAACTGTGGGAGAATTCAAGAATGCATGGGACAGACATAAGGCAATTCTTGTGGGGGGTAGGAAGAAATAGGCTGTTGGTTAACTAGGATCTGCGGCCTATCCGGTAAGTAGGGAAATGGGCAGACTAGATGGGCCAAGCGGTCCTTATCTGCCGTCAAAGTCTATGTTTCTATGTTGAAAATCGGGGGTAAAAATATTAATAAAACAACAAAGGTATGAGCATACATTGAAACTGTTCTATGCTCACTCAAAATATTAAAACACAGCAAAGTTATGACCGTACATTGAAAGTTTTCCACACTCACAATCACTGATAACTTTGGTAATTTTCAGTATTTTCACCCGAACAACAACCAATCAACTCCTCTCAGTGCAGTTTATGAGCCACTGCAAGGCAAATTTAGATCATGAACTACAATGAGCCAATGTGTCTCATTGTAATTCATGATCTAAATCTGCCTTGCAGTGGATCATTAACTGCACTAAGAGGAGTTGATTGGTTGCTGTTCTGATGTAATTCTTAGGCTGCAAAGTAACACAACACCAGAAGAGGGAAATGTGAATTTCAAGGGAGGTCTGGGACAGATGCTACAGCTTTGTGAACCATGGCTCAGTGGCAGAGTACTAGCATGGAATGCTAGGGGCCCTTGGTTAAATTCCCAGTGGTTCAGTATTTTCACCCCAAGTGTTCAACATAGCCATTTTTTTCATACCACCTCATAACTGTGACAGCTGTCATTTTCCAAATCTTGGCCGAAATGTGTTTTCGTACCTGTGACATAAAATTATGGTTCGGTGGGGGTTTGAAAATATTCAGCTACTAGTTTCATGAGCTGGGGTCATAAGAAGTCTATGTTGAACATCTGGTGCAAAAATATGGTAAAATGACAAAGCTACGATATAATTTTGAAATATTTCAACATTCACTCATAACTTCGCTAATTGTCAATATTTTTACTACAGATGTTCAACACAGACATTTTTTCACACCATCTCATAAATGTGACAGATGTCATTTTTTAAATCCTGTATAAGAAGTCTTTTCACACTTGTGGTGCAAAATGATGCTTCAGCCAATATACTATAAATGTCACCTGTCATGTTTACAAGGGGGGGTCATAAACAACTGTCTTGAAAATTTGGAGACAAAATAAAAAAAAAATATTAAGAAACATTGTGTGTAGTGCCAAACTTTACCCCAGCAGGTACTGCTTTGTAATCCCATGTAGGTGAGCAGAGTTCAGAGGCGAGCTTAGTGAGCCACCTGAATGAGGTGAGGGTGGGGGTATGGCACTGTTATGCAACACCTCCCCAGCCAGGGAAGAAAAGGTGCAGGGTTGCCTGCACAGGCCAAGGTACCACATAGTGTAGACAACTCTTGTCTTTGCATAGGGCCCTGCACCTCTGCACCAGCTGGTGGCAGACAGACCTGTTCATTGGCTGAGAGATGGACTCTTTGCCTTATGCATCTGTATCTGTGGCAGCAATGAAGCACAGAGCCCGGAGGGCCCTGTAATTCTGCGACCCACCAGGCAGCCCCATGAATTCTTGACATCCATCACTGTGCAGGCATGCAGGGACAGCAGGCCTCTGTACTTCAATAGGTGGACAGAGTATTCCCTTGGTGTAGGGCCCAGAGGGCCATGCACATTTGCATTTGTTCACATAGTTCACTTCGGGACCTGTGTGAATGTGGATACAATTCCACAATCTCAAAAAGAAAGGAAATTATTTGCAAAAACTGCATTAATACACCTGTTAGGGTTCAACTTAAAGCAGCAAAAGTAGGAAAATGTCGTGTTAGTGTTTCCAACCTTAACCCCCCCCCAAAGCAGCAAAAGGACAACATCACACAAACAACCACAGACAGCCATTATCAGGTAGGACAAACAACATATAACTGTTTCCAGATGACACAAGTGCAGTAGCACTGATGTACTGCCTTTGTGGATTTGTATGTGTTGCTGTGTAAGCACAGGCCCTGTAGGGGTCTGTGCTTATGCAGCCACACTTGAGTGTGTATGCTGTATTGCGTGCATGAGCATGTGTGGCTGCAGAAGCACAGGCGAAGACCCCATGGGGCCTGTGCCTCTGCAGCCAGAGGTACAGTGATGTCAGCCAAGATGCAACACAGTAATGCTGCAATATGTCACAAGATGCTGCAGTATGCTGCAGGGAACATTGTAATCCAAAGACAATCAAGCGCTTTTTTACTGCAGTATTTTGTGACATGTTATTTACTACAAGCTACTGCATTGCATCATGGCTGACTCCATTATACTAATGCACACTGCATGAGGTACCTCGTTAGATAGCATGATTCATTAGTGCATGCTTTTCTATACGCATTTGCATAATGGAAAACTGCTACCCCTATGAACAATTTCTAGATCCACTGCTAAAACCATTATACCAACATTGTCATAGTAGTTTCACCTGCATAACTGCAGACCCCACAGGTGTCTGCAATTCTGAAGCTAGAAGTCAGTGTGTATGTCTTACACCTGTGGCAGAAGAGGCGCAGGTCACTCTGGGGTCTGTGCTTCTTCAGACAGAAGTAATGTTGCAATTTTGGTATCATGGATTTAGTGGTGCCTGTGCTTCTGCAGCCAGAGATCAGTATGTATATCTTATACCTGTGGATGCAGAGGCACAGGTCTGTCAAGTGTGTGTATGTCTTACAGTGTGAATGAATATCTAAGAATACAGAAGCACTGTATGTCTTACAGTGTGAACGAGTATCAGAGGCTACAGAAGCACTACCCCCATAGGAGTGGATGCTTCTGCAGACTAAAGAACTCTTGTAATTTGGGTATTATGGATTTGTATTTGTTGATGAAGGAGCCTGTGTTTCCATACACAAAAGCAATGTTGTACAGTAATTTGAGTGTCATTGATTTGTATCTGTATCTGCAGTGACAAGTGAGTGTGTATGTCTTGTGGTATGTAGGCCACAGATACAAATTCAGAAGATAGCACATTAGTGCTACTGCATTTGTGTCATCTGGAAACAGTTATATGTTGTTTGTCATACCTGTTATAGATGTCTGTGGTTGATTATATGATGCTGTCCTTTTGCTGCTTTTGGGGGAGGGGGGTGATTTAGGGTTAGAAACCCTTATGCCACATTTCCTTACTTTCGTTTCGTTAAGTTGAACTGTAACTAGTGCATTAACTCAGTTTTTTGCAAAGAACAGATAGATAGATAGATAGATAGATAGATAGATAGATAGATAGATACATATGAAGGACATGCAATGGCCTGATTCAAAATATTTAATAGTGCACATCTTCATGTGTAATGGGTCAGGACCATAACTCATGAGTGGCATAGCCATAATTCAGTCATAAATGTCCTGTCCCCTTACAAGTGATGAGAAACTATGTATTTTGAGTCAAGCCTTTGCATTTTTGATTTATACAACATCAGTTTACAAGTTATTACTTTTTAATCTCCTGTTATGTAAAGATTTAACTGTATATTTTTTTCATTTCAACTGCTGGCTTCAGTGCTGCAAAGGGGTACTGGGATGTCTTCATTATGAAAGCTGCTCTCTGACTGGTTCAGTAGCCAATTGTGATGTGGTTAACATGGCAAGATATCATCTGTGACATACACAACTCACAAGATAACATATATATTATCTTGTGAGTTGGGTATAAGATACTACTTTTTATCTTGTCATTTTTATCTCCATCCACTTTTTTTTTTATCTGTGGTCCAAGATTAGCAGAACCTAGAGATGTTCCTTTGGCCAATTAAAAACAGGAGAATATAGGGTTCTCTAGAGGAAAGGGCAATAAAAAAATTAAGAAAGAATACAGAAGGGAAAGGACATACAATCTGACAATACCAGACCACCATCTGGTAAAAAACAGGACTTTCGACTACATTACTGAATTTGAACAATTAAGTTCACCACATAAGCCACGATAAGTTAGTGTGGTAGGGTTGCAAACAACCTTCGTAAATATAAATGGAAATTAATACATTTTCTTAAGGGATTTTTGGAAGTCAGCTCAGAATGGTTATGGAAAAATGTCAACATCTCCTGTCCTGAAACGTCAGAAACTCAGAAAAGTATTTGACTTCAAAACTTCCTTCACACACCACAACCCACCCACTCCCCACCCACTGCCACCCATAAACCACCATAAGTCAGTGACCAAAAGTGAAATTTTTAATACACACAGGTCTTTCCAACTTTCATGGTTTACTAAACAAAGTAAGTCAGTATTTATGTGGTTACAGGGGGAAAGCAAGTACCGCAAACAGAATCTGTAAATAGTTCATGTGAAGCCAAAGCAAATATTATTGCATGGCTTCTCTTTCACACTCTACAGCTTCTTCTCACTCCCAAGGAAGCCAAACCCTGAAGAACCACTTAGATAAAATGATATCCAAAAATGATGGGTGAGCCTTTGTTTTTGCTAATTCGTGTAGGTATACAAGCATAATTTCTTTCACCATCTACAGCAACAGTGCCATACATAAACAGTGACTAATGAAAGGCTAACAGCTCCATGGAAAAGTTTGAAAAATATGACATTTAAACACAGTTCAGCAAATCTTTCATATAGTTTCTATATTTTTGTTCCTATTGTTGGCACGGAGGACCTCTGCATGAAAAACAGGTTCCTTCTCCATCAGAATGTATGGCTTCTACTGCTTATTCCCTGGACTGGGATATCACAAGATTATGTCACAAGCAGAGGAGTATGACTCCAGGTGGAGAATAAGCAGCAGAACATTGCTTACTTATGGAGAAAGATTCGGTTTTCACTCATATGTCCTTAATAATGAAGAAGTAAAGAGCAAAGACATGCAAATATAAACCACACTGTCTGAATATTATACTTTTTCAGAACTTCCCAGTGGTGATAGCCTATCCTTGAATGCTGTTTTTCCCATCTGTCAGATTTATGATGAATATTCTCCCTGTTACACTGGCATACTAAAAGAAGAACCCCTCCCCCAAGCTGAACTCAATTTTGGGAGAAGGGCCAGCAGAGGTTACAGAATGGTTTAGCAGATGCACGACTCTGTAATTATTCCCCAACCCTTTGGCAAGCATATGTAGTCATGCCAACACTGATAGTGTGGCCATCTTGATTAAAAAAAAGACGGGTCAGAGAGAATAGGGCTTATAAGGTCCTACTGTACTTCAGACTGGTAATTCCAATTTCCTCTAGCATCAGAGAGTCTTCACACTTAAAAGCAAAAAGCACAGTTCTAAAGATTCTAAAATGTTTATTGTGAAGACGCCTGCTACATTGATTTGCTATCAACTTGTACTCCTCTACTAATTTTAGAAATCATTTTTAATTTTGGCTAAATTTGTCTAAATATATTTTCACAGAATCATAGAGGGCTGTCAGCAAACAAGGACCTCTAGGTCCATCTAGTCTGCCCATATCCCCCCCCGGAGGATCTCCTCAGTCAGTTTTCGGCCTGCACTCTGCCCGCCTTTCCCATGTGCATGTTCCAGGCCCTTTTGAATTTCTCCACTGTATCCACCTCCACCACCCACTCCAGTAGCCTATTCCATAGCTGTAACACCCTCTCAGTGAAGAACCTGCCCCTGATGTCCCCCTTCAGTCTGTGGGTATGTCCCTTCGTGGAATTGTTCTTACTTGATTTGAATAAGCTGTTGACCCTCACCCTGTTAATGCCCTTCAAGTATTTGAATGTCTCCACTATATCCCCCCTCTCCCTCCTCTCCTCCAGCAAGTACAGGCCCAGCTCCCCCAGCCTCTCCTCATATGGCCTTCCCTGCATCCCCCGCACCATTTTGGTCACTCTTCTCTGGACCCTTTCCATCCGGTCCATGTCCCCCTTCCTGTATGGCCTCCAGAACTTGACCCCATATTCCATGTGTGGTCTGACCATGGTTTTGTACAGCGGCAGGATCACCTCCCTTCTACTGCTTGTGAAACCTCTCCCTATGCATGCCAGCATACTCAGTGCCTTTCCTGCTGCCCTGTCACACTGACCCACGACTTTCAGATTGTCTGAGATGGTAATCCCCGGGTCCCTTTCCTGCTCTGTCTCTTCATCTCTTCCCCCTCTAGTTGATAGTTTGCCTTCAGGTTGTTACACCCTGTGTGCATAATCCTGCACTTTTTTGTGTTGAACCATAATTACCTCCTTTCTTACCATTCCTCCATCCTGGCCAAGTTCTCCCTCATATCCTCCACCCCCCCCCTTCCTTCGCATCCACCTTGCTACTACAGATTTTCATGTCATCCGCAAACAGACATGCCTTCCCATGCAGACACTCTGTAATGTCCCTATGTATATGTTGAAGAGTATGGGTCCCAACACAGACCCCTGTGGAACTCCACTTGTCATGCTTTCCTCCTTTGAGTGCATCCCATTAACTCTGACTCTCTGAGTCCTCCCCACCAACCAATGTTCCACCCATCTAGTGAGCTTACTTCCCACCCCAAAGCTTATCACCTTGCCTACGAGTCTCCCATGGGGGACAGCGTCAAATGCCTTTCTGAAGTCTAGTAGGCCACGTCCACCACCCCTCCCTGATCCCATATCTCTGTCACCCTGTTGAAGAATTCAATTAGGTTGGTCTGGCATGACCTGCCACCCATGAATCCATGCTGATTGTCATTCAGCAGGCCCTCCCCCTCAAGATGCTTAACCAGTCTTTCATTAATCAGTGCCTCTATCAGCTTGCTGACCACCGAGGTCAGGCTTATCGGACGGTAGTTACCTGGCTCTTCCCTTCCACCCCCCCTTATGCAGTGGTACTACCTTGGCCTTTTTCCAGCCCTCTGGAACCCTTCCCTGTTGCAGTGATAGATTGAATAGCCTCATGATTGATGCCGCCAATTCCTGTTCCAGTTCTTTAAGTACCCTCAGGTGAATCCTGTCTGGCCCCATTGACTTGTCAGTCTACAGCCTGCTCAATTCCTCCAGCACTCTAGCTTCAGTGAAGGGACTGGGGTCCATCTACCTACCTGTCTTCCCCTTATTTTCTAATTTAGGTCCCCTTCCCTCCTCCACTGTAAGACTGATGCAAAGTATCTGTTTAAGACATCAGCTTTTTCTACGTCTCCTTCCACCAGTGCTCCCCTTCCCCATTGAGCCTCACTATCCCTCTCTTCTCCTTTTTCCTGTCACTTACATATCTAAAGAACCTCTTAACCCCCCTTGCTACACGTTCTTCTGTTTCAGCCTTGGCCCTCTTGATCACCTTCCTTGCTTCCCTCAGTTTATCCCTATACACCCCCCATCTACCTTTCTTTGTGTCGCCTTATATATCCTGAAAACCCTCCTCTTCTCCCTGACTGTTTTCCTCACTTCAGTAGTGAACCAAAGTGGTTTCCTACCTCTCTTTCTCTTGCTCACTGCCCTAATGCAAAGCTCTGTGACTTTCTGTAGTCCACTTTTAATTTCCCCCCATACCTCCTCCATGTCATCCAGGACTTCCACTCCCCCCCCCACCAAGCTCCTCTTGTACCATTGCTCTCATTCTCCCAAAGTCTGCCTTGCTAAAGACAAGCACCCTAGTGTTTGAGTTGTCCTTGGTCTGACCCTTGTTGATCCTAAATTTCACCACCCTCTGGTCACTGTCACCCAAATTTTCCCTGACCCCCACTCCCTCTACGCTGTGCCCATTTGTCAGAATCAGGTCCAGAATGGCTCTCCCTCTAGTAGGTTCTGTCACCAGCTGGCTGATGAATGCTTCCTGCAAGCCTTCCAACAGCCCCCTGCTCTTAACTGTGGCTGCAGCTGGGGTGACCCAGTCTATGTCAGGTAGATTTAGGTCTCCCAGAACCATGATTTTCCCTCTGTTGGCCATGTCCTATATCTCATTAACCATCTGCTTGTCAACCTCCTCCCCTTGATTTGATGGTCTGCAGACCACCCAAATCTTCACTGCCTTCTCCCTTGTTCTGCTTAAGGACACCCACAGGGTCTCCGCAGATCCATCCCTCCCCGTACAACAATGCCTCTATACCCTCTTTTACATAAAGGGCTACCCCTTCCTATTCTGTCTCTCCTGTACAGTATGTACCCTGGTGTAACCCCCCTGCAAATGGGGGTTCCCAAAAGACTTCCAGGAGCTTGCTTGAATGCTCCAAGCCTGAATGGTGTTTGGCATTTAAGCCATTTATCAGTGAGTGTTTTTAGAGCCTCTGGTACTGTCTCTTTAAGAGCTGTCTGCTTGCAGACATAATTAGTTTGTATGGGGGACTGTGTGTTTCTTTGATTGAGTACCACTCAAGCTGCTGCCAATTCACTTCATTTTTGCAGTCACTAGGAGTGCAAAGGGAACCTATCTGAAAGATGTAACTGTTTGCCAGAAATTATTTAGAGTAATAATGAAATTACAGTTTGTCTAACCTGCTTTCTTTGCAGTCAGAACTGTGTCTGCTAGTTCCCCATTCTAGTTTTGAACTGCTGAACTGGACCAATCAGTGTGGGTAAGCTAGCTCTAAAATGATGCCTTGGACCGAATCAGAACTTGGACTCATAATCTGAGCCAGCCACAAGAGGATTGTATGGGCAGTGACTTGGGAGATGTAGTTTAGACTTCAGTGCCTTTTGGACCAACAGCAGCAGTCTATTGTGAGTGACAGCCAATCCAGTCAAGAACTGGGAGGAACTCAAAGAAGTGCCGGTCTTGTCGGGTTGGAGTTTCAGTTGAGCTTTGGCAGTGAAGAAGGAAGGAGCCCTGTGCTTTTTCAGTGTGCAGTTTTAGTCAAAAAACGTGTAAGGCCCAGAGTTCCGGGTCTGCAGCTTGTTAGGACTGAACTGTCCTGTGAAAAGAATCAAAGGATCTCTGAAGAGTAGAAACCAGGCTCACCCTGTAGAAGACTGGAAGAATTGCTGAAAATTGCACTCGGTCTGTCAGGAACTGAATCTGCTGTGTGTTCTCCCGGTATTGTGCAGTAATTGCGATCGATACAGATGCAGCCTGCCTGGTATAGTACTTTCTTTTATATGGATGTGTGAAGAGGTTTGTGTACCTCAAGTGAGCCCTGCTGACATTGAAGGACCCTATCTTATTTGGAGGTCGGAGTACTAATTCAGGGTTGCTCCCTGTTGAATTGCCACATTAAATCCAAATGGAATTACTGTACTGCTGACTGTTTAATTCTCCTTTCTCTGTGTGAAAGGGCCCCTACCAGCTGCCACGGTTTGGACTAGCCACTAGGGCTTGGGTACCCAGGGACAGTAACTGATAGGGATAGGCCTGTGCACAGAGCCATAGGTAGATTATTAGAGTGATAAGCTAATTAACCTGATTTCCCTGTCCTTGTTATATCCCTAAATAAATCAGAGCTGCTTGTTTCAGCAAAGTTATACTGCCTGAGGTATTTGTCTATGTAAAGTACTGTACTGTGATTGTTGCACTGTATCTCATTTCACAGGAGGTCCCAGTGCGGAACCAGACCTGGGGGTAAGTGTATACTGTGAAGGTAATTTGATATATTTGTGGGCCACTAGTGGAAGAAGGAGGTTGCAGTGTCCCAGAGGGCTGTGACCAAGTTAGTTTAACTATTGCAAACCCTGACCTCTGGGTGGAGGCACCCGCCATTGGATCCAGGCCTCAACCTGTTAGTGGCAAATCAGGCAGGGGTAGTAGCCCCGGGATAGCGCCATCTAGGGGTTACATCTTGGAGGCTCACCGCTGGGATTGTGTGTCCTCTAGTGGCCATATTTACTAACCACTGTTAAGAAAAAATGGGTACCCGACAGAAGTGGCTGTGCACCGCTGGTGGAGTGGTGTACTGGGGAGGAGATCGACCCCAAAATGCTATGCTTATCCTGGACATCCCCCTGGTATCAACATGGACACTGTGCAGGGAGTACTTTCCAAGGTGGAAGGTTTACAAACCCTGTGGTGGTGGGTCGGCATGCTAATCTGCTCACCCACACTTTCCTGGCCTAGTAGAGTTTAAGGATCCCATAGATAGCTCCAAAGTGCCACAGACCATTACCCCAGAGGAGCCCTCACTGCTTGGAGAGTGATAACTAGGACAGTAAAGACCGGGGAATCAGCCCCACCACTATCTGAAACTTTTGAGGAGAAATTTGCTGAATGGTTGCTGGGAGAGGGAAACTGTGAGGACTTGAAGAAACTATTCTTGCCACCTGGGGTGTTCTCCCCAACACCCTCCTCCTGCTCCAGTGCCCGTAATGGTGGCTGAACCAATGCAGACTCCTATTTCGCACCTGCCATTAGTCACGACTCTTACCGAAGGTTGAGGATCTTCTCTGGCACTCCTCCCACCCCCAAGGGAGGATGACTGGGAGACCTGGATAGACTATGTTGCCCCCAAGTGCTAGAATGGCAATGCTCGGAAGGTGAAAGCGGAAGAGGGTTAGTGAGAGCCTCCGAGGTCCTGCCCCTGGCTACCATCCGTTGCAAGCAACGGCCAGTAACCCTGAAGCGACTGCACAGGCCTATCTTGAGGCCTTGGAGAATGTGTAGGGAGCCCAGATTCTGATGAGGACCTATGGTGGAGTAAGAGATGCACAACAGTACCAAGGGGAGTTGTTGTCTGTGTATGTATTCTCGGCTGGAAAAATTGTTGCAAGAATGCCTCAGAAAAGGTAGTTTACCAGCGATTGAACTGGACCGAACCAGGCTGGACAGGATCCTTAAGTCTGCCCCTTCTCAGAACTGCTGTTGCTTCAGTTACACCTGGCAGATCGACTGGAATCCCCACCCTCCTATGATGAGTTAATGAGAGAAATTCGAGAGTTGAGAAAGACGACCTCGGGAGGGACCTGCACCAATAGCTGCGGCCTACGACCGAGTGACTGAGGGTGACCCATCAAGTGAAGTTCAGGGGCAGAGGTTGGCAGTCAATGAGTGCTCTGACAAGGAAAAGATATGTCACAATGGGGCGAACTGTTGAGAGAGATCCGGAATTCAAAACAGTCCCTTTATGAAGGCCACGCCTGCAATCGCAGACCTGACCTATATCCGACTGCATCTGCTACAGGTGGGGTACCACCCATGTATCTCCTGCTGATAACAGCTCGAACTCGATTCCTTGACCATGAAGTGGAGAAACTGACGAGATGTCTCCAAATGCTTATCACGCCAAGAAGACAGAGATGGCACCAAGGTTTCCAGTTAGTAATACTCCCCCCTGGCTCCCATGTGGCGCTCGGCCAGCTCAAACTCCAGAAAGTATGTTTTGCTATAATTGTGGGAAAGATGGGCACATGAAAAGGGAATGCCAGTCCCCAAAAGACACTGACAAAGTTGCATATAGGCTACAAGGAGAGCTTCGGAGAAGAAATCAGTGGTTAAGAGGTGACCACATGATCCCAGTGAGGGCACCAAAAATGCTAATTCACGCCCTTTGTGGCAAGGTCAGTTGCCCAGCCCCACTACCGCCTCTCAGACTGGTCCAGAATAGTGGTCCTCCATGGAGACCACTGTAAAGGTGAACGGAGTGTCTACAAGAGCTATATTAGACAGTGGCTCCAAGTGACAATTATGTTCCAAGATTGGTATCAGAAGCATTTGTCAGACGTACCCTTACAACCATTAGAAGGACTGCATGTATGGGGGTTAAGTGAGAAGGCCTACCCCTATTCCGGTATATCGAATTTGGCTGTCTTTCCCACCTCCGTGGCTGGAGTGGCCGAACAAGTAGAGACCCTAGCCTTAGTGTGTCCCCCACTGGACTGTATGATGGTGTCCCTTTGTTGATTGGAACAAATGCTCATATGTTGGAAGGCTGGCACAGTTGTGTTATGAAAACAGGGTCAAAGACTAGTAGAGCTTTAAGAGTTCCGGCTTTAATTAAGAAGGCCTATGAGGCACAGAGATGCTGAAAACAGAACCAGAGGAACCGGTCGAATTGTATGGAAGAAGGATCCTGAGTCTCTGATCCTGGCGCCAAATGCCCAGTGTACCTTACAGGAGAGGTCCAGATCAGAAAGGATGTTAAGAATAAAATATTAATGTTGGATGCACCAGCGATGGAAAATTGCCAGAGGACTGCTGGTCAAGCCTTAGTATTTTGCCCGCTAGAGCCCATGCTTATGCCAGAAGGGTAATGGTCCAAGTTCATAATGTGTCTGAAAGAGACATTCGAGTAAACAGAGGTTGCATCCTGGCTAATGTGCATTGTGCAGACACTGCAGTGCTACCCAGCAGCAAGAGTTCAAGGAAGAATGACAGAGTAACGCCTGACTTGTTTGATTTCGGCGACTCCCCGCTGCCAGCTGAATGGAAAGTGAAGATCAGTGAGAAGCTTGCCCAGAGAGACCAGGTGTTTTCTTTAAAGGAATGGGATGTAGGATGCATGCAAGGAGCTGAGCACAATATCCGGCTGCATGACGAAAGACCATTTCGTGAGAGGTCTCGACGCCTGGCACCTGCTGACATAGATGATGTGAGACGGCATCTGCAAGAGATGTTAGTGCTGGTGTAATACAAGAATCCAGAAGCCCTTATGCTTCCCCATTGTGGTAGTGAGGAAAAAGAATGGAACAGTAAGGATGTGTGGATTATCGCACCTAAACCGGGCGGACTATCCCTGATCAGTACACAATGCCCGCATTCAGGATGCTTTGACTGCCTAAGCAGGAGCAAGTGGTTCTCTGTGCTGGATCTCCGTGATGGGTACTATCAGATCCCGATGGCCCCAGAGGACCGTGTGAAAAGACAGCCTTTATCTGTCCGCTAGCTTCTATGAATTCCTGGAGGATGCCTCAAGGATTTCAGGTGCCTCAGCCACTTTTCAATGATTGATGGAGCTGCAGTGGGGACATGAACTTACTAGAGTGCCTGGTATACCTAGATGATGTTATTGTGTTTGGCAGCTCACTGGAGGAACATGAGAGCAGATTATTTAGGTATTGGACCGACTGGAGGACTTTGGCCTTAAACTGTCCATTGATAAGTGTCAATTTTTCAAACATCAGTAAAGTATGTGGGACACATAGTATCCAATGAGGAATAGAGACCGACCCTAAGTAAAGTTGAGGCCTTGACCACCTGGCCACAGCCCAAAAATCTAAAGAACTGCAAAGATTCCTGGGATTCTGTGGTTATTATCGGCGCTTCATCAAGGACTATTCAAGAGTGATCCCGCCCTTTACTTAACTCTTACTCAAGGGTATCCCCAACCCACAAAAATACCAAAAGTCAGCATCCTCAAGACTGAAAGAGTGTATTTTCATCCGAGTGAAGTATTTGGGGCCGCTGGACTCCTGATTGTGAGACTGCTTTTCATGAGATCATATATCAACTTACCCATGCTCCAGTGCTGGCCTATGCCGATCCAAGAAAACCTTCGTCCTGCACACTGATGCTAGCTTACAGGGTTGGGGCTGTGTTGTACCAAGAGCACGAGAATGGCCTGAGACCAGTGGCCTTTGCCAGTAGAAGCCTGACCCCATCCGAAAAGAACTATCCTGTACATAAGTTAGAGTTCCTAGCTTTGAAGTGGGCTATTATTGACCAATTCCATGAGTACTTGTATGGGCTAAAATACTAGTAAAACTGACAATAATCCTTTGACCTATGTGCAGACCTCAGCTAAGTTGGATGCCACTGGCCATAGGTGGCTTTCTGCATTATCTACATATGACTATGCTCTCATACGAGCAGGTCTGAACCACATAGATGCTGATGCTCTCTCCGGAGGCCTGTTCCCCAGAATGATTGGGTCCGACTGGCAGAACCTGACATTCGGCACTCTGCGGAAGTTTGACAGGGAGGAACAATGTCCACGGACGCAGTGGACTGCATAATGGATTGCTTGGGAGCCTCTGAGAATTGCATACCTGCTGCTTATTGCCACTTTTCTGCAATAGACATTGGTGCACTGCCTCAGCTGGACAATGACAGTATTCGGCGGGCTCAATCCTGATCCCATGATCAAAGCAGCTTTAGAAGCCCTCTATGCAGGAAAAGATGTGTCCAAATTACGCCCCACTGATTTGAGAACTGCACTGTTATACAAAGAAGGTCCTAGGTTGAAACTGATCAATAAACTGTTATACAGAGAAACAGTAGACAGAGGGGACAAGTAGACAAACAACAACTAGTGCTGCCCACTGCCTTTCGAGACTCAGTATTGAGGTCCTTGCACAACCACATGGGCACCTTGGTATAGACAGAACACTTGACTTGGTGAGATCCAGATTCTATTGGCCTAAGATGGGGCTGATGTGGAGCACACATTCGAACTTGTAGTAAGCTGCTTACAGAGGAAAGCTTTGCCCCAGAGGGCTGCCCCCTTGTTAACATAACCACCAGTGCACCCATGGAGCTGGTCTGTATTGATTTTCTAAGTTTGGAGTCGGATCAAAGAAATATCAGTAATGTGCTGGTGGTCACTGACCATTTCACGAGATATGCCCAAGCTTTCCCACCAAAGACCAGAAAGCATCCACTGTAGCCAAAGTACTTGTAGAAAACTTTTTGTTCACTATGGGGCTCCACAAAGAATCCATTCTGATCAAGGAGAGACTTTGAGAGTCGCCTGATCAAAGAGATGCTTTCTCTGTGGGAGTGCGAAAGTCAGAACCACTCCTCACCACCCCAGGGGACCCACAGCCTGAACGTTTCAACCGCACTTTGCTAGATATGCTAGGCACCCTGCACCCAAAGGACAAGCCTAGATGGAGCCAACAAATTAGCACCCTGGTACATGCTTATAACTGCACCAAAGTGATGCCACTGGATTCTCCCCTACCGCCTGATGTTTGGAGAGAAGCTCTGACTACCAGTAGATGTGTGTTTTGGGGTCTCCTGATGGGGTTCAAGCTGACAACTATTTACAGTATGTGCAAAGTTAAAGGCCCAGCTAACTCATGCGTACCAACTGGCTCAAACCATGGCTGCCAAAAGAAATCTGGCCAACAAAGAAAGGTATGATAAAAGGTGAAAGCACAGGAACTCCAGGAGGGGAGATCGGGTATTGCTAAGAAATCTGGGACTGCATGGCAAGCACAAGATTGCTGACAGATGGCACCATCTCCCTCACATTGTAGTGGGCAAACTAGATGATCTGCCAGTGTACAAAGTAAGGCCTGAGAATAATTCAAAAGATGTAAAAACAATGCATAGAAATAATTTACTGCCCATTGGACAAATCTTAATTGAGTCTGAGCCCTAGAAGATGCCCCTCTGGACCAGTGACTAGAGCTGCTGCTAAGAAAAGATCAAGAAAGTCTGCACCTACAGAAGTAAAGTTAAAGTGTTCCCCTCCACAAGTCCCAGTTGAGCATGACTGTCAGTCCATATCGGAAGAAAGTGAGGTGACTTTGAATACTATCCTTCTTATGAACTGAGTCAATTGTTTCGGGCAATCCCTAGTCAATACTGGAGACAAAGCTGGGCCTTCTGGACTGTCTAAGCCCCAGCTCCATCCCTGGAGCCAATGCTCCCAGAAAGTGAAGTCAAAGCATCAGATCAGATGAAATGGAATCATTGTGCATGGTTGAACTGTTTGAGCTTTCAGGGAGAAAATGATAGATTGGGGCAGACTGGTGATACACCGAACAAGAAGAGTATTTTGAGTGCCCTGACAGTCCACTGCCAGTGTCCGAAAGCTCTCCATGCGAGCCAAATGTTGTGGACTCAGAAACTGTAACTCCTGGAGCTGAAAGTGCCCCAAGTTCTAGCCTCTCTACCCCCATGGAGACTCCCTGACAAGTGAGGACAATGCTGAAAATGAGGCTCAGAGTGCAGAGACTATAACAGTCTCCCCTAGAAAGACTGGTCGAGCTGTAAAGCCTGTGGTGCACCTCAGTTATGATTCACTTGGGAGGCCTGTGGACTTGCCTCTCAATGTTGTCCATAAAGAGTGTATGTGTCCCGAGCTCATTGCCCAAACTGAGCATCAGTGCTAACTCCAAGTTACTTGTGTTGCCTCTAAGTATGGTGCCTTGCCCCATCCAGCCCCAAGGTAACTGATAGGAAGGGCCCCTCTCTTCAGGTTTCATGTACAAGAGGTAATAACTTGAGTTATGGTACAATGTATGTAATACTGTGTAAGGTGGCGTACTGCAATGTTTCAGAAATGTGTTCTTGGTAAAATGATATATTGACTGATGATTACATATGCGAGCCTAATGCAAATGTATATGGTTGCAGTTGAAACTTATGGTACTTGCTTGACGCGGACGCCAAGCTTTCCCAGAGCCAGGAAGGTGTAACCCCCTGCAAATGGGGGTTCCCAAAAGACTTCCAGGAGCTTGCTTGAATGCTCTAAGCCTGAATGGTGTTTGGCATTTAAGCCATTTATCAGTGAGTGTTTTAGAGCCTCTGGTACTGTCTTTAAGAGCTGTCTGCTTGCAGACATAATTAGTTTGTATGGGGACTGTGTGTTTCTTTGATTGAGTACACTCAAGCGCTGCTGCCAATTCACTTCATTTTGCAGTCACTAGGGTGCAAAGGGAACCTATCTGAAAGATGTAACTGTTTGCCAGAAATTATTTAGAGTAATAATGAAATTACAGTTTGTCTAACCTGCTTTCTTTGCAGTCAGAACTGTGTCTGCTAGTTCCCATTCTAGTTTTGAACTGCTGAACTGGACCAATCAGTGTGGGGTAAGCTAGCTCTAAAATGATGCCTTGGACGAATCAGAACTTGGACTCATAATCTGAGCCAGCCACAAGAGGATTGTATGGGCAGTGACTCTGGGAGATGTAGTTTAGACTTCAGTGCCTTTTTGGACCAACAGCAGCAGTCTATTGTGAGTGACAGCCAATCCAGTCAAGAACTGGGAGGAACTCAAGGAAGTGCCGGTCTTGTCGGTTGGAGTTTCAGTTGAGCTTTGGCAGTGAAGAAGGAAGGAGCCCTGTGCTTTTCGGTGTGCAGTTTTAGTCCAAAACGTGTGTAAGGCCCAGAGTTCCGTCTGCAGCTTGTTAGGACTGAACAGTCCTGTGAAAAGAATCAAAGGATCTCTGAAGAGTAGAAACCAGGCTCACCCTGTAGAGACTGGAAGAATTGCTGAAAATTGCACTTCGGTCTGTCAGGAACTGAATCTGCTGTGTGTTCTCCGGGTATTGTGCAGTAATTGCGATCGGGATACAGATGCAGCCTGCCTGGTATATTTCTTCTTTATATGGATGTGTGAAGAGGTTTGTGTACCTCAAGTGAGCCCTGCTGACATTGAAGGACCCTATCTTATTTGGAGGTCGTGAGTACTAATTCAGGGTTGCTCCTGTTGAATTGCCACATTAAATCCAAATGGAATTACTGTACTGCTGACTGTTTAATTCTCCTTTTCTCTGTGTGAAAGGGCCCCTACCAGCTGCCACGGTTTGGACTAGCCACTGGGGCTTGGGTACCCAGGGACAGTAACTGATAGGGATAGGCCTGTGCACAGAGCCATGGAAGTAGATTATTAGAGTGATAAGCTAATTAACCTGATTTCCCCTGTCCTTGTTATATCCCCCAAATAAATCAGAGCTGCTTGTTTCAGCAAAGTTATACTGCCTGAGGTATTTGTCTATGTTAAAGTACTGTACTGTGATTGTTGCACTGTATCTCATTTCACAGGAGGTCCCAGTGCGGAACCAGACCTGGGGTAAGTGTATACTGTGAAGGTAATTCTGATATATTGTGTGGGCCACTAGTGGAGAAAGGGGGTTGCAGTGTCCCAGAGGGCTGTGACCAAGTTAGTTTAACTATTGCAAACCCTGACCTCTGGGTGGAGGCACCCGCCATTGGATCCAGGCCCCTCAACCTGTTAGTGGCAAATCAGGCAGGGGTAGTAGCCCCTGGGATAGCGCCATCTAGGGGTTACACTGGCATTTCCACTTCCCAGCTGTGGTTCTCAGTGCACTAGGCTCTGTGACTGCAACTAGGTCCAGGTCACCTTCTGCCACTGTCACCTGCAGTTCTCCCGCTTTATTACCCAGACTCCTGGCATTGGTCAGAAAACCCCCTCCACCAGCCCCTTCCCCTCCCCTTGTCAGTTTCTCTTGCCCCAACTGTAGTGGAGAGCTAGTTAGGCCTGATCCTCTCCTTCCTTCTACTGGGCAACAACTAGCTAAGCCATACCCCTCTCCTAGTTTAAATTCTTCCCTAGTATTTTATCTATAAAGCCCTGTAGCTTCCCCCTCAAAATCCTGGCCCCCCTTGTCATTTATGTGCAACCTATCTTGCATACAGATGTTGATCTACCCATGTGTCTCCCCAATCCCCTATACATTCATAGCCCTCCTTCCTGCACCCCTGCCTCAGCCAGTGATTAAAATCTTTGATTCTCAATTGTTTTACTGTACTGGCGCAGTGAATTGGCAGGATTTCTGAGAAGGCTATTGTGTCCATTATCCCCTTGCACCCTCCAGCTAGTTCCATAAATCTTCTCTGTACCTCTAAGACCTCTTCTCCTGCCAGATCATTTGTACCAAGGTGTACAACCAGGTTTTGTTCCCCCAATCAGCCTGATACAGTCCTTAATTCTTGGGAAAGCCTTGCCTGCTTCCATCCCAGCTCGCAGAAAACCGATCTCCCTTTGATGGCTAAACCCTTCCTTAACCAATGGATCCCTTTAATAATGGAGTCCCCATACACCATCACTGATTTTTTCATGTGTTGCCCGGAGGGTGCTTACCGCCACCCACCTGGTTATTCCTCCGGCTTCCCTTGCACGCCTTCCACCCAACCTTCCCTATCTGTCTGTCCCCTGACCAGACTGGTGCCCTTGGTCTCGTCCCCTCCCAAGGTCCCTCCCTCCTCCCACCTTGCTTGTTACACTCTGTCATTCTCCCACCCACCCTCTCTGTGAATGCCAGTCCCATCTCCGGCCTCTTCTAGCGACACCCTCCTTTGCTGCCCTCTCCTTCTTCCCACTGTCTGCTACACCTAGTCCCCCCATAGTATCTTTCCCTTTCCACTTACTGCCCCCCCTCCTGGCTTCTATAGCCCGATCCTCCCCTTCTCCCGACCTCCCCTGCCCTTCCTGTTCATTCCCTTTTCCATGTTTCTCCTTCCTTCCTTCCTTTCCTGGTTCTCTTGTTTGTTTCCCCCTGTCTTGAACCCATACAAGTCCTCCTACTCTAATGTCCTCGTAAAGGGCCAGTATCTGTTACAGCCAATTGTGTACCTATGCTCAAGAGCGTTGGTACACCTGCCTGTCATGGCCCTATCCTCTGACCTGGAACTCCTGCCCATCGTGTCCCTGTCCTCCGACCTGGTCTTCCTTGCTTTGCCACTCTGAGCGACCACCCCCTCCTACCTGCCAGGTTGGTCTGCCACCCACCCCCTACCTGGCTGCCCTCCGCAAGGTTAGTAACTAAGTCTTTCCTTGTCCAGAATAGCTTTCTTTTTAGCCATGCTAGCTTGGCCTCCAACTTCCCCAGTCTTAGACAAACTGGGCATGCCTCCAGTCTCCACAGAGTACTCATAAGCACTGCTGCACCGCAGCTGTTACATCCCACGACCCTCTCACCCACGTGTGCCCTCTTCCCCTGGCCATATCTCCCTGTGCCCCCACTGCCTCCTAACTTGTTCCCCATCCCCACTACCTTTCCGCTGTCCCCATCCTCCCGATACATGCCCTTCCACCCCCCAGTGCACTCCTTTCCATAATGCCCCCTTCTCATTTCCTTCATTTTGCTAAACCTACCTTACACATGCCCTTAGATCCTACCACACAGCCTGTGCCCAGTGGCCAGATACCTTATTTGACCCTCATAACTTGCTTCCGAGTCCCACCTTTCACTTTGGTTCCTAGATTCATGCCCCAGAATTCCACATTATAACATAACAGATTTTCACTCAAGTAATATTATATCATATTAAATTGTGCCCCAGCATTCCACATTATAATATAACAGATCCTTACTCAATTAATATTAAATCATATTATTCAGCTCAGGGCATTCACACAACCTTCAAGGGTTCTGATAAGATTACGTGTGCCCAGTATACGCAAACATAGCACAATGATCTAGTATTCTAGAGGACAGCTCTCTCTAGCCTCTTACAGAGCCTGCCTCCAACCATTAGTGGACTAATCCTGGCTCCTCTGGGTGGAGCTAAAGACCATAATAGGTTGGAGGAGGGGGTGGGTGGCAAAACAACTTCGCAAGCTGTATGTGGGAAGGAGGGGGTCCCAGGAGACCAAGTCCAACACCCTCCTTCCACCTAGTCCACACACAATCTGCTGGTGCCCAGAAGATGCAGCCCAGTTTAAACTGCCCCCTGCAGTTTAAAATTGGTGCCTTTTTTTTGTTCTGAGCAAGCAGCTCCTTTTACTATTAAAATCCTCCGGTGACCCCTGATTCAATCCGGGATCCTGCTCCGGTGTATGAAAGGAGCCAATCGGGTCCTGGTGCAACAGCAAAGTCCCCAAACAACTTTGGCAAGCGATGCGGGGAGGAGGATTTTGAACTGATTATTTTTTGTACTTTATTGTATATTTAAATTTTTTGATGATTTTGTTACTGAAAAGTATCTGTTTGCTATTGTTTATTTTCACTGACGTCTGACCAACTGGAGGCTGAAATCGTGTGCGCCAGTTGGATCTACCTAACTGCCGATTTTCCTGTGTGAAGTGTGACTAGATGCCAGCAGGAGCTTTGTATATCCATGGTGTGTTCCTGCAGGGTTAATTTTGCTCGTTCAAGGGCTTGGTTATTGGAACTCTCCATCTGCAGTTTTTACTGAGATTTGATGGTGTTTTTGGTCTTTGTTTTGCTGATCATAATTTGGAACTTGCTGAAGTTTGGATTCCTCTCTACTGGTGTCATCTAACTAGAGATCCTAACTTTCTGGAAATCATTTTTTGTCTGATTTCTGCTTTGCATTTGTTCAAATTTTAAAAGCAAAACCTTTTTTGTGTTGCAAAGAAACATCCTGTGCATCATATTTGGAATCTTATGACATCAGTCTGTAGCAACGCAATAATCCAAGCAAAAAAAAAATCCAAATTCCAGCCACTCTCAGTCATTTAATTTATTTTTCAATAGATTTTTATTATTTAACAAACCAAGCACAATTCCTCTCAACCATGCCCAAATTTTCACAGAAATATTTTGCGAAATGCCCGAAATACATGAAATATTTTGTCAGGTGAAATTTTCTAATTTCGCACAACACTAGCAGTGTGGTGGCAAGGGGGAAGAGATCGGGTGGCTCACTTCATTCCAGGAACTTGGAGCTATCATCACTACCTCAGTCCACATAGAAATCTGTGGGAGACGGCCTCCTTGCAGTTCTGGCCTCAGGCCTGTGAAAATCACTACCAGTGAACCCTGTAATTGAATTAAAACCGCTCCTTCACTACACAGTTTAATAAAAACACTCAAAATATTCTGTTTTAGACAGGTATTCTGTATAGAGTGGTATACTGTTACTATTTCCTATGTTGTTATGTACTAGTTTGGTGTGTTTTATTGTTGCAGATCAGCAAGGGGAGTTACAATATCCAACAGTCTGATGACATCAGACACTAGCACATCATTGATAGACCCTGTTCATTGGTCATGAGTGGTTATTCAGCAGCCAGGGCACTTTCCCACATTAGGCTACAACTATTGGAATGTGGCTGACCCATTGACAGTGCAACACACTGCAGAATTGGAGATTTGCTTTGAGAGTCAGTGAGTCTCTTGCACCCAGAACTGCTTTGAGTGCCGAGCAAGTGATGCCTTTATTCTACATAGCGAAGGACTAGTCTGCTTTTTCCAAATGTTCCTCCCCCTTCACCATACCTAATTCACAAGTGGGACATGGAGTCAGCTTTAGAGAAGGCCATTTACCTGAATCCCTCACTGCCAGGGGTGGGTGCCCAGATGCTCTGATAAGAGGAGGATGACAGGCTGTGGGACAAAGGGGTGGGGAAGAAAGAATCATTAAATAGATTTATGAATATAGCCATTTTTCTTGGTCATGCAAAAATGAGTACCCATATGTGAGGTTGCCTTTGAATAAGCAGAAATTCTGAATAATTCAGCCTTCTATGTTTCATGGGGAGGGATTCAGTTCCCTATTGATTGAAAGTGTATTATCAAAGCTGGAAGTACTTGATAATGTCCCTCTAAGGGTCAGTAATACTATTACATGACAGGTGGTTTGTTTTCACACAAAACATTTCCTCAGGAAGTATTCATGGACTCTCCTTTGGGCAGGTCCCTTCTGAAGTTCCGGGAGCCATTACAGCAATGGGAAATGGGATATAGACTAATCAAACTGCTTTTGGAGCAGTTCCTTAACCATTCATGAGAACAGGGAGTATTTCTGCAAACAGCTTGAGGCTAAACATTTGTGAAGGCTATAGGTGTATGATTTTATGGAACAAGACCAAGTGTGAACTGTCTTATCTTTGGCATAAACCCAGCACAGTAAAGACTGTCTCAGCATTGATTTGGAAGAGAAAATTATTTAAAATACTCCCTTTACAGTTAATTGAAATTCATGTTCTCTTTTTTGTCATCAAAAGCAGTTTCAAGATTCAAAAAAGGGTTTGACTATATCACTTCATATTATGCCTGTCTGCAATATTGCACTTAGATAATCATTGTGTGAAAAAAACAAAACCTGTGTGCACCTTTAATCTTGGAATTGGCAAAGTGGAGAAACTGTTCAGCGCAAGAGGGGTTAATTGTCATGTATTTGTATCTCTGTACTATATGTTATGTATTTGTATCTCTGTATTAAGTAAATGTAAAAGTCATCTTTTTGTGTAACATCTTGTGACTGTTTTACAGTCTCGGGTCGCATGTGAAAAAGGGCCTTGGCTCACATGTTTACCCGGTTAACAAAAGAAATGGAAAAAAAATATAGTGTTTTTCCAACACCCACCTCTTTCGTTCATTCTCAAGCAAGATTTGTTTTAACTTTCAGAATCAAGTACCTGTAACTTCTTTTGTTTCCAAGTCTGGATAATACAGAATATAGGGTGCAGTGTTATTATTATAATGACATGCCATCAATCCGTGTCAGTGTCTTGTAACACTCTTGCCTGTGAGACAGAAAGATTGGATGGTATGGATTCTTGTCCAGCACCAGCCACTTAGGCTAATACCCAACACTGAGACATAAATGTCCCATGGGAGGTCCCTGGCACTTAACATGCCATCTGTTCATCGCTGCCACCCCTCCTTGTGACTGTTCCACCTATAGCCTGTGTGATGAACACAACTCTATCTGCCAGGGTGGGTAAAACATAAATTCATTCCCTCAGCTGCATATATGCATATATGAAGGAACAGCCTATGATTAGGTGTGTGGCAATGCTGTAATATCACATGCCCAGGGTGGGTTGTGAGGCCCAGTCACAGGCCATCTGCCACACAGCATGTGCAGTTATTATGGCACTCTCACATGCCAGGAGTAGCTTATTCCAATGACACTAATCATAAAAAGCATAATTTGTTATAAATATACTGTTTGCAGAACCGTTTGAGATGTTCATTCAAATTAAAGTAGCAGTACAGTATCTGTTAGTCGGAAAACAATTTCATCATTACATTTTTTAGCCAAAATGTATTTCTGACATCCTCACATGTATTCATTCACATATCTGGACTGCCTTGTACAGTATGGCTGCTGCGCCCATTGGCTCTTGCTCTGAACCAATGGGTGCAGCCCTACTAACAGTCAGTTGGCAGTTGGCAGGCGGCAGGCAGGTGGGATGCTGCCCGCCAGCTGACGGGGGAACAGGGTGGTGGGGATCCGTGGGTGGGTGGGGTGGTGGGGCCACTAGATCATCAGAGACGTGGACCTCCAGGGGTGGTGGACTCTAATGCCCGTGATTGGGCTTCGGTCCACTGGACCACCAGGGATATGTTCTTGGGGGTTGAACTCTGTTCTGCCCGCGATCAGGCTAGTAGGGGTGGGGGATTACTATGGGTTTGCCATGATTGGGCCAGTCGGGGTGGGGTTTTACTACATGCCCAGCGATTGGGCCAGTCGAGAGAGGAAGGGGTTACTACACTTATGCCTGATCAGCAGACCCAGTTGGGGAGGGTTGCTATTATGCCCGATTGGGCTGCAGGGGCTGCAAGAATGAGGGTCAACCTCAGGTGCAGCAGTTGCTGTGTTGTGCCCTGGCACGCGGCAGCTCACCTGTGGGTGGCCCTCGACTTACCCTTTTTTTGCTCAAAGTTGTGCAGACACAGGTTGGGGTTGCACTCATACTCTGCACAGCCCGCTGAATATCGGGCTGTGCAGTTTATGCATGGTTCCTCCCCCTCCGGTTGAGCATGCCTTCATTAGCATTGCGCTGTTGCTCAGCTTGACTTGGGGGGTGCAACTGTCTCCTGCTGAATATGGCAGAATGGTGCAATTTTGGACTTGCACAGGCGCAACCCTATTGCGCATGGCGCAACCCTTTTGAATATCCAGCCCACTATATTCATACTGTGGATGTATGGATGTAGTAGGATGTTGCTGCCACAAGCTTCTGATGGTAAACAGCATAGCACTGTACCAATATACAAAAAATACTACCAACTATTTATTTCACTGAAAATATCACCAACAACTTAAACTGGTTAGATGCCAGTTGGTTACCAGCTGTGTCCACCCCCACCCCCGGGAACAAGGCTGAAAATAAGAAGAGTTGCCTAGTCCAATTTTCTGGTCAATAAAAGCTAACTAAATAAAAAATATATTGATATTTAAGTTTTAATGGCAGTCATGACATAGGAGTGGGAATTTTTAGAGACTTCACAATCCTGTATCTTCATTCGAGAATGAAAGAAAACGAAAAGAGAAATGGATATCTCTATATCTTTTTACCAGAAAAACATTATTGCTGAAAATAAACTATATAGTGACTAAGAAACATTGCTGATTTCAAGTTGCAGTTAATGTTAAAACATATGTTGTATACTGTATTCCATACTCCTTTGCTATCCTGAATTCATTTTGTGCAGTTAATTTTTGTTTACAAGTCTGCTTCCATTGTGTCATATTTCATGTTCACTGTGTTAGAGCTTATGTTTTGCGGTCTTGACTTTTTTTAGTTACTTTATTTTTATAATGCCTTTCATTCAACCATCTCAGAGCACTTTATGAGCAACACAGAACTTACAACAAATGATCACTTAATGCGGGCACCTCTGGGGTGGAACGTGAAAGCCATTCAGTACCAGCACACTACACAGCTGCTCTCCAACTTTCTGCCCAGATTCAAACTGGCAAGTGTGCTACTTACTGAGCCACTGACATTGACAGTGTGTCCCTGATGTTGCCAGTACCCCAAAAGATCAGGAAGCAGGTTCTGATGCATGTTAGTGATAAGAAATGTGATGTTAAATATAGCTTCCCATAACCTCCACTTGCGTACAGTGTGACCTTGAGCACATTGCATAACCTCCTCAGTGCTCTCTGGTCACCCCTGTAAGCTGGCCTTGTGACCAAAGGGTCTTACCTGTTACCAAAGAATAAAAATAAAAACAAAACAAACAACGAATCAAAGATAAAAGCAAGAGTATGAGATACAGTTTGAAGGAAAACCTAATGTTTTCATGTGAATGTCCTCAGTGATGCAGAATAAGAGGACATAAATACAAGACAATTAATAAAACACAGGTTGAATAATGTCAGAGTATTACAGAATACTTTTAAAATATTTTCCTGGATACTGGAAAAATGCTTTATTAAATAAATAAAAATAAATAAAGTGTTTTCCCAGGAAGGTACACTGAACAATAATGCTCATTTCTAAATACGTCCTGGGGTAAGGGGAAGTGGAGATACATGTAATGTGGTGCAAAATACAATTTTTACAGACAATAGTGGAATACAAAGGACAAACATATAAGATTCATAAGTATACAGTAAGTGCAGCACTGTAAGTGATATTCTGAGTACAATGATAAAACAAACGAACAGAAGAAACACAAGCAACTGCAAAACGGTGAGTAATGCAGTGATACAGAATCACAATAATCGAGTATAAAAGGAAACTGATTACTAACAGTAGAGTATAGGGAAGGAGCCACAGTGGGCATAAAGGAGATAAAACACAAGTCCTGTGTTGAGTAAACATTTAACCAGGCATGTGGGATTAGAGATGGTTTAAAGGATTGAGGGATACAAAACTTTGAGCAGAATGCTGCCTATAAGCCTGGAATCGGCACTTCTCTCTGCTGCAGGCCAGAAACTTGATCAATACTTGGAGTCAGCAATGGCATTTTACTCAGTTAGCTTTTGGACTCTGTAACAGTCTTTCCCAGAATGACAAAAGGGAATTGGCAAATCAATTAAAAAACAAAGCACGAAAACACACAATTTGCATTAAACAAATGTCTATCTATAGCTTACTATTTCTCCCTGGCAATAATGCTTTTTATAAAAGTGCGTTTGTTCCTTTGGCACATCTATCTAAAGTGCAGAAATGTATATTAGTTTTTGTTTGTTTTACTATTCAGTTTATCGTCCCTGCTCAAGGGCTGGTACACAGTCCCACCACAATCCCATGCCACCAACTCCATCCTAATCCAGTGGCTCTTCATGTCTCACCCCAGTGCTATGGTCACCCACCTCAGCCATCAAGTTAAAGACAGGTGGAACTGCGTGGAAGTTCTATGGATCAGGTGGTGCCTGAAAGTCAGGGAGGTGGCACTGGGGCTGGGTGTTCACAGCCCAGAAGCCCTTTTCCTGTTTTCTTTGACCCTATCACTGACTCCTCTGATGCTAGCATGCACACTGCTTTTCACTGATGCACTCACATACCCTCAGCATCCCTCCCTGTTCCACCATGCCCTCATCTCCTGGTTCCTATGGGATAAAGCACTGACAAGTTATTTGTCATCTGCTCTTTGCCCACCCACAGTGGTCCCCACCAAAGAGGGATAACAAATGCATTGTCCCTGAGGATGGAAAGTGCTGTTATGGGAAATACCTCCCTCCCAGCTACTGGACTGTGGGTACCCGAGGTTGGAACCCAAATCCAGGTCAGCAGAATGGTAACACAATGCACTATATCTGGGCCATGTAGCTGGCCCATAACTATTTTTTTCTCTCAAATACTCTCACATGATCTAAGCTCCATCATGCAAGTGCTTCAAAAAATTAGGTAAAAAACTGGCACTTTTGAATTTTTGTGGACAGCTTTAGGATTTATGGATTGATTAGAATGTCCATCCTCATATGACTACAGGGCCTGCCTATCAAACAAACCAAGGTCCTGACAGTTACAATTTGTTCATTTTACATTTACCCAGCTAACCAAACTGAGATGTAGCATCTTAGTTTCTGGGGGGAAGGGGCCTGCTCAGATTTACAGCTGTGAGGGAGAGAAGTATGGGGAGGTCAAGCAGCTTGCTATCCAGTCTACTATAATTCTAACACAGGTGCTCGTCTCATTTGTTTGGTGGTGGGGGTTTGATGTCTTTTTGTAAAAAGTTATGTTTCAGTTTTTTTTTTTTTTTATGTTAACAGAAAACAAAATTTGAAAATATAAAAAAAAGGACCTCAGTGTAACATCTGATTGATGACATCACCAGCAAGGTAGCTGTCCTCTAGCACAGCATTGTAGTGTAGGTGTTGGATGAGCACCCACCCCTATTATGTGACTTAAACCCACGATCTTCTGGCTACCAAATGCATTCTTCTACCTCTAGCAAGACAAAAGGTTGTTACAGATGGAAAGGGTACCATAAGAAAAGAGAGAAATTCAGATTTATAGATTGTCTTTCTGGCACACTGTATACCAGAGCTCTTTATACGCCATGAACAGTTCGGCACCAGCCATTAGGTGCACACTGAGAGATTAAGTGAATTTTCAAGGGCAGCTAAGGGAAGCTCAGGGGGTAACCACAGAGAAAGAACAAGTGGGAAGGGAGACACAGAAAGAGCTGTTTGAGCCCAGGAGGTTAAATGACTTTCTCAAGGTCACACAGATTCAAACAGTTCTGAGCTCCAACCACTTGCTACTTACAGTAGATAATGGGCAAACCTTTCACTATAGGCACCCTTTCCTAAATGATTAGTGTGGCAGCTCACCAAGGAGAGGTGACCCCTCTTACGTGAACAGGAAGAGAATTGTACTTGGATTGGACATGGCCTAGTGATTAATGCACTGCCTCAAGTTACCACTGTCGTTAATTCCAAGTGAAGGACATGCACAGCAATTTCATCATGTTACAAACTGCAAACAAAGAATTCCTGTTGTAGTTTGCTAAGAACCCTTAACAGCCTTTCAGTGCCAGCCTTTCTAAAGAAAGGTTCAGCATTTTTCTTCTGTCCCTCCCCTAACAATGAGGTCACCAAGACTGCAACTTTCTTCTGACTGGGAGGGAGACTGATCAGCTGACTTATAACTTCGTAAACAATGTCACTGTGGCTACAGCGGCAGCTGGCAGGAGGCTGGAAAATGGCTGATGGACTGCACTGTCCCAAAGAGAGACAGAGAGAGGTGACTTATCTCCGCTATCTATGCTTACCCAAATCAACCCCTGTGGGGTGTTTTTGGAGCTCACATCAGAATCCTGCTCTCCCAGATAGCAGCAAAATGCACTGTCACAGCACCATTTATCCAGCCTAGTTCAACAGATTTCACTGTGAACCTCAGCCCATGAACCACTGCAGTGGTTATACCAGGAACCAAAATGAAAGGCTGTTCAATGAATTGGAGTCCAGGTGCTTCAGGTGTGCTCAGTTAAACCCTCAGGTGCAGATAAAAAGGCAACCAGCCCACGAAAACAATATCAAGTAGAGGAAATCTGCACACAGTTTACCATAAAGGAATGTATTCTCACCACGCAAATATGTGAAAAATCATATTTTATTGCAGACAGAATGCCCAGGTAAAACCTCTCCCAGTGCTTCGGCCAACAAACAATGTTTCCTCAGGGGGCAGGTTGGACTGATAGAAACATAGTATTTGACAGCTGATAAGGACCGCTTGGCCCACCTAGTCTGCCCATTTTCCCTACCTGTTTCATATACCGCAGATCCTAAATGATCCATGGCTTACCCTCTCTTTCCTATCACTAGAGTTCCTTTATGTCTGTCCCATGCATTTTTGAATTCTCCTACTGTTCTTGCCCCTACAACCTCTGCAATACTTTCTCACATTACCCCTAAGTCTACCCCTCTCTATTTTCATATCATGGCCCCTTGTTCTTGAACATCTTTTTTTTTTTTTTAAAGATGGTACCCTCTTATACCTTATTTATACCCTTGAGGTATTTGAAAGGCTCTATAATACCCCCCTCCTTCAGGGACTACATATTGAGATCCTCCAGTTTCCCCTCATATGACTTTTGGTGTAGCCCCTTCACCATTTTTGTCACCCATCTCTGAACCGCTTCTACTCTGTCTATGTCCTTCCGAGATATGTAAGAAAAATAGAGAGAAAGCCTTTGACTGGGAGCTCACTGGATCTGTCTTTTCAGGTTTCACATGATCCATGAAGAATTTAGACTAAAGTTCTAAAACTGTATGCATGACACACAGATTGTTTCCTCAAGCTCTTAAGTGCATGTTGAAGGACATATGTAAGTGGCACATTAGACTATAATACTGAGATATATATATGTTCAAGAATAGTACAACACTGGATAGAGTTTTGAGAATGCAACTCTAGAAATTTGCATCTTAAATTTACACCTGAGATGCAGTGAAACAAATTTAGTTCAATATTTGCATCTGTAGTGTGAACTGAATATGCTAATTCAAAAATATTTATTAATAAAACCTACTCAGTAGCCTAACATTAATATCTGTGCATTAAGTCATCTTATAATATATTGGAAATATTTGATATAGTGACAAGGGGTCTAACCATGGTATACAAAGCTATAAAATATTTCCAATATATTATATGACTCTACCTGATTAGCAGATGAACAGCCAATTAACTGCTAGTGCTCTGCTGGCATGTTATTAGCATCTTAATAACACATTAATACCTAACCCAAACCACTAGATTACATCATTATTAACACATGTAACAACCACATTAAGAACACATGTAACAGCTATCTTATTAGCACATGTTTTATTTTTATTTAGTTTTTATTTAGTTTTTGTTGACCGGGTAAGTGCACTAGACAAATCCTGCCTATTTTCAGGCACGACCTGGGGAAGGGGGATACAGATGAATGCCAGCTGACCTTGAACCAGATTAAGCTGTTGGTGGTATTTTTAGTGAATGAGGAAAATTTGGCCATGACACCGGGGGAAATTCCCCTACTCTTTTCGATAAGTGCCATGGGATCTTTAACATCCACCTGGACTACCACCAATCCAGGCAGATGGTACCTCGGTTTAATGTCTCATCCAAAAGACGTGATGTAACAATCACCTTCAAAACCTCCAACTCTCTCTCAACTTAAGCATCTGAAAACCAAAAGCTTGCAAAAAAGTAGGAATGGGTGGGTCAGCTGTGCTCCAGTTCTCATTCCAACTCTAATTTTTTTCCAAAAGGTTTTGATTTACTCTGATAAATTGTCGACCTATTTTAGCCTATTTAAGTACAAGAAATGTATCAATATTATTCTTTTAGATCCCTCTGTTAAAATAAATTAAAAAAATTAGCCTTTCAAAAAAAAAAAATTGTGTCTGTATTTTTGTGTTGTTTGGTCAGCAAGCAGCCAGCTAATAATACAAAATAAGTATCTAACAGCCACCAGTACTGCAGTAGTGAGTCACTGAACAAGGTGGTCAGGGCAGGGTACCCAAAAATAAAAAATAAAATATTTTTTTTTTCAGTCTCTTACCAAATACTCCCTGGACCCTCATGACTAACAAGTTGTATGAAAAGCAAGACTCGTGATAGTGGGTAGAGATGCAAAGAAGTAAAATTCTGCCTGCGAAGTCGACGCAAAGTGGCCCACTTTGCTTTACCGTTCCGCTACGCGAAGTGCCCATTTAAAACCCTCACTTCACCACTTTGCATTGTAATTATGACTTTGCATTGCTCACTCTGCCTTCCTTTGCTTTAAGGCAGAGTGAGAATTCACAGGCAGCCACACGCATCACATGGCTTTCACAGTGTAGGTCACATGTTTCAGGCAGGCAGGCAGGAAGTGACTCATGCTTGAGAGTTTCACTTTCACCTTATAGTAGGAGAAAGAGGCTGTGTGTAGAGATGCAGCGAAATTAAATTCCTCCAGCGAAGTAGACATGAAGTAGACCACTTTGCATCACTTTACAGCTATGCAAAGTGGCCATTGAAAGCGGTACTTTGCCACTTCATCTTGTGATGATGGTGATAATGACTTTGCCATTGCTCACTCCACCTTTAAGGGTGGAGATAGAATTTACAGGCAGCCACACACATCACATGGCTTACACAGTCTAGGTCACATGCTTCATGGAAGTAGGAAGCGAAGGATGCTTGAAAGACAGTTTCACTGCAGTCCCTGGCTCCAACAACACTTGGCCCCCCCCACCTGTACCTGGTCCTCCCTGTACCTCATTAGTGTGGAAGTTCTTTACTATACTGCCTGGGGACAGCAGTGTAGTGAAATGTAATCTGTGTGGTGTGGAGGTGTGCCGTGGCCCCAAAGGAACCCACCTTGGCACAGGTGGTCAGCACACCCACCTGTAGAACCACCACTGTGTACAGTGGTAGGCCAAAGTTGCAGAACAGGACACTAATGTACCTGCTGGCCCTGCTGGGAAAGAGGAACAGCACGGCATCCACCTGCGTGTAGTGGTGTGAAGCGGGGGAGGGCCTTGGATCAAGGGCTGCTCTACCACCATAACCTGCAGCAGGTGACGGTGGCAATCCTGCCCAACTACCTGCCACACAGGCTGATTCAGGCTTGATGTGGAGTGAGTTGGAGGCTGTTAACCACCATCTTGACAACATTGAGCAGCAGTTGGAGTGAATTGAGGGGCACCAGCTATAAATTATGGGGATGCTTCAACTACTGCTGTCCCATCAGAATGTTGATCATTAGTTTTATTTTGTCCTTGAACCCACCACCCTCTGTGTGAAAAAATTGTTCCTGATGTTGCCCCGATCTGTCCCCCCTCTATCTTCAAATTTTGAGCCCTTCCTCATGCACATCTCTTTTTCTGGATGATGCTACCCTCTTGTATATTGATGATTCCTTTTTGGTACTTGATATTTTCTATCATGCCCCCCCAGGTCATCATCAGCAACAGGAACCGCTACATCACAACTTTTTTGAGGAGGGGAGGATTTAATACCAACAGACCCAGACAAAGCCACCTTGACTTTTTTTTTCTTCAGTTCCCAATCAACGTATCATCAGAACTGAAAAAAAAATGCAACTGCTGTGACTCATGAAGAACATGATTTGTCTTGTGATGTGTGACTGGTGTGACATGCCTAATGAACTGTACGCAAATACCTACGGATATACTTTCCTGACCTGTACCACCCCAAACACTCTGACTTGAAAACACATATTAATGAGTACAATGCTCAAGCTGAGATACTACAAAACAGGGTTACATGCAACTTACAATCCAAAAATGTAAAGTTTTGTAATTCATGAATCATTGTGACCATGAAGATGAAGAACAAGATTTGTATCGTGAGTGACTTGTGATGATCGCCCTGACTTAAAAATGCACATTAATGAGTACAATGGTCACACTGAGATATGCACCACACGATACTCTGAAGGGAAGCCAAATCAACAACTGTGACTTAAGTTATAGATGGAGATTGTGCCCTAAAGAGATGCAAACACACAGACAGATTAAGATTGCGCTGCGCACTCAAGAGCTGCAGATGCAAAGGCACAATAACTCCTTAACCAGTGCTCACAAGTCACAAATCCAAATCTGGAAAAGAATACCTTTTGTTGGTTGGGGGGGCAGTGCACTGCAGTAACAGTCCACTACCAAGATACCACAAAGCAGTACAAAATAACACATGTGCAGTGAATAGTAGGTTCACAGTGCTGCAATTACTGTGTGGCATAATAAAATGTGTCTGATTTGATGGCACGCATCACACACACGCTCACACACACACACACTAGAGGTAATGCATTGCGCAGCAAATTGGAAACTTTAGTAATATAACCAAATCTTTTAAACAAACTAAAATTATGCACTGCTGCACCACAACAATCAGCACAAAAATGTCAAAAATTACTGAAAATATTACTGTGTGCACATTAACACAGCAAGACAAATATTACCAAAACAGAAAGACTACCTTTCTCTCAGTTTATCTACCTCCCTCCACCACAGATACACCCCTCCCCCAAGCACACTTAAAGTGTCTGTCAGTATACAGACTGAATGTTCTAAATTAACATTCAAAATCCACACACAAACAATAAACACTCAATGATATGAGCACAGGAAGGTTTTCTACAATCGATGTACTAAATTGTGAGCAAATAAAAATGGCTCAAAAAGGTTTTTTTAACAGCTTTTAGAAGGTTTGGATCACAGAGCTCTGACAGCAAACTGTCTGCAGCTACCACTACACACACTACACAGAACTGAGGCTTTGCAGAACAATCTAGAGCCCATTTGACCTGCAATCCCATGAATCACTGCAAAATGTGCCTTGGAGCTCACCAACAAGGTGAAGTGATGCGAAGTACATTGGTTTAGATGTACTTCGCAGTAAAATTGGTGCAGAGGTGGTTGGGGGAAAGCGGAGTAATGCAAAGTCATTGTTTTCAATGGACTTCGTATTCCTCATTATGATGCAAAGTACTCCATGCATTTGCTTGGATTACTTAAATTCACTTGTAATCTGCGACTGCTTCATGGAGTGAATTTTGGCCACTTCGCCCCCCTCAATACTAACATACTAAAATGCCAGCAAAATAGGCCTAACGGTCTTTCGTGTCTGCTCGTTTGGTCAGCCTCCACCCTGGGTGCTGACCTTGCTGCCCCCCTCGCCTCCTCTGGCTTCTCCCTTCCCAGTTCTGGATATTCTTGCTGCATTGGATTTTGCTTCCAGAACCCTTCCCCTGAATCTGTCCCATCCCCTCTTGAACCCCTCCACTGTCTCTGCCTCCACCAGCCCCCTAGGTAGCGCATTCCATGGCTCCACCACCCTCTCAGTGAAGTAGCACCTCCTCCTTTCTCCCCTGAATCTTCCCCCCTCCAGCTTCCACCCATGCCCTCTAGTGGCCCCTCCTCCTTCCTTCGAAGCATCCTGAGTGTTCCTCCCCTATTTACCCTCTTCATGTACCTGAAGACCTCTATCCTGTCCCCCCGGTCCCTTCTCTCTTCCAATGTGTGCATATTTAGCTCTTCGAGCCTCTCCTCATAGGTCCTGTCCCCCAAGCCCCAAATCATTTTGGTTGCCCTCCTCTGGACCCTCTCCGGGAGGGTAATGTCCCTCTTTAAGTGTGGCCTCCAAAACTGCACGCAGTACTCAAGGTGTGGCCTCACCAAGCAGTTATACAGAGGGAGTATCACTTCCCTCCTGGAGGTGATCCCCCTAGCGATGCATCCCAGCATCCTGTTGGCCTTGGCTGCTGCCCTCCTACAAGTCTCCGAGTTGTTCGTCTTGACATCTACCACCACCCCCTGGTCCTTCTCAGCCATCGAGACTTGTAGCATTCCCCCCCCAGGGTGTACACTTGGCCTGGGTTTCTGGCTCCCAGGTGGAGTACCTTGCATTTCTCTGCATTGAACCGCAGCTTCCACTTTCTATACCATCTTTCCAGAGCCTCCAGGTCCCCCTGTAGGGCCACCCTCCCCTCCTCCCCATCCACCACCGCCCCCAGTTTTGAGTCATCCGCAAAGAGACTCATCTCACTCCTGATTCCTGTCCTTATGTCAGAGACATAGGCATTGAAGAGGAGGGGCCCAAGGACTGATCCCTGTGGGACCCCACTAATGACCCTCCTTGGGGATGAGACTATCCCGCCAACTACGACCCTCTGGGTCCGGTCCTGGAGCCAATTGCCTATCCATCTGATTATCTGGTTCCCCACCCCCATTTCTCCCAGCTTATCCAACAGGCCCACGTGAGGAACAGAGTCAAATGCCTTGCTGAAGTCTAGAAAGAGGACGTCCACTTGTCTACCCAGGTCCAATAGTAATAATAGTGGGGCACTGAAGGGAGTCAACCAGTTAGGGTCTTTTTTGTTTGACTGACTGTTATGCTTGCCAATCCTGTGTGTCAGCCAGAGTGCTATACAGATTTTTTAGGTGGGGGGGCATCACTCACATCTAAGACTTTGTGTTGCCCATCTCTAAGCCTGAACTACTACTAGGTCATAGTACTACACTACTTTGAAGGAGGCTGTCACAGCTTGGATTCTGAGTTGCCCATCCCTGTGACTGATCCCAGTAAACCCAGTTAAAATTTGAAGAATCATCTAGTTGATAGGAGGTCACCATGCTGCCCCCTCCATTCCTACTAAGACCAGTATGGAATTACCATCTAAAACCATGACCAGATCCTCTAGAAAATTAATTCTCACTTTACCTCCGACGGGTTGGTTTTCGACTCTTCTCTGTATGCTGGACTTGTCAAGCCCACCCAGGACAACAAATCCCTCCAGGTCCCCCCCCCCTTACCTCACCCTTTCCAGCTGCAGCCTGTTTCCTACAAAGAAGCAGAGGACCTCCTCTCCAAATTAGACATTAGGAAGGGTGGTGGCGAGGATGGGCTAGAAACAATCTTCCTAAAACTAGGTTATTTCCACCTTACTGCCCCCATACTTCAGATTTTTAACCTCTCCATTGGCACCACCTCAGTACCTACCTGCTGGAAAACTGCACATATCATTCCATTATTTAAATCTGGTGACCCATGCAACTTAAATAATTATAGGCCCACTTCCATCTTGCCAGTATTATCCAAAATCTTTGGAAAATTTATCTACTTCCAGCTAAAACACCATGTTGAAAGCTACTCCCTCCTCAACCCTGCCCAATCTGTCTTTAGGCCCAACCACAACACCATCTTTACCCTCGCTAAAGTAACTAATGATTGGGTTATAGCTCATGATTCAAAAAAAGTTACAAGTCCTGTTTTCCTTGATCTTAGCAAGGCCTTTGACACCATCGACCACAACCTTGTTATCAATAGTCTTGTTAAATTAGGAGCCACTCTCTCAACAGTCCAATGGTTCACCAGCTACCTCTCAGGTAGAGTCCAGAAAGTGAAAGCAGATGGCCTATTCTAAGTGTCTCTCCCTATCACCACGGTGTTCCTCAAGGGTCAATTTTAGGCCCTATTCTCTTTTCTATCTACATCAATAACCTCGATGCCAATATCACTAACTCTAAGCTGCACTTCTTTGCAGATGATACAGTTCTGTATATATCTTAACCAACCCTGTCCGAAGTCAGCAATGAACTTCAAGCCAACTTTGCACAGCTCGAAATGAACCTCATCAACTCAAAGCTCCTCCTAAATGTCAAAAAAACAAAGGCCGTGTGTTTTAGCCTTAATAACACCCCCTCCTCTTCTCCAAACTCATTAAATGTCTCTATTGTCACCTCCCTAGGTGAACCTCTCGAGGTGGTTTCCAGATTTAAATACCTAGGCATATGGATACATAGCAAGCACTCCTATAACACCCACATTGATAACCTGACTAGCAGGCTCAAAGCCAGACTAGGTTTCTTCTTCAGAAACAGGTCCCTCTTCCCAACTGAGACTAGAACTAGACTTGTCCAGGCCACCTTCTTTCTGCTACTTGATTATGGTGACTTCTTCTATAACTCCGCCTCAACTACCAACCTGAACAAACTGAATGTCCTTTATCATCGAGTCCTACAGTTTATTACCAAATCTCCTTTCTGTACCCATCACTGTGGCCTACAGTAGTAGCCACAGACATTGCCAGCTATTTCCAGATATTTCACGGAATTTCTAAAGAGTTTCTCTCTGTTGCCCCTACTGTGGAGGTGGAGAAAGCATTAGATATATCTGGAAATATCACAGAAATTTTAGGAAATAGCTTGCAGTGTTTGTGGCTGCTACTGTATATGCAGCTGTTGGTGGACTTCTCTCTCAGTCAGACATTTGATTCACTCTGGAACCTGAATGCTTAAAATCCTGCTGAATAAACTCCCAGAATATATATCCTCACTAATCCACATCTCCCATTGCTCGTACTCCCTTAGGAATTCTGACTTTATCCTCCTTGATGTTCCTGTGATTCGTACCTGCTTTGGTAAGCTGCATGCAATCTTCTATGCTCTCCCTGCAGCCTGGAACAAACTGCAGTCTATCCTTAAACTTTCCAGCCTTGTTTCTGTTAATTTCTTTAAAGCATTAGCCACAAGAAATGTGAAAGATATATACAGTTGCCACTAGGCCTAAGCTGTAACTTAACACCTTTTATCCATTGTCTTCTCCTTTTCCCTCACCTTCCCCACTCCCACCTTTCCTGTTATATCCCAGCTTGATCTCTTTTTCTAGCCCCTCATCCTGTTCTGTTCACTAGGGCTTTGTGTTCAAATTCTCAGTTTGGAAATCTCATAGTATACTAGGTAATTTATAGTGTTACATTGTAAATATTGTAGATATTGTTTATTTTGTATACATTGCATACTGTATGTCTTGTATAAATTGTACCTTGGTGCTGTATGTTAATTATGTTCAAAGACTGTTTGTACTATTCCCTACCATCTCTCTGTATCTGTTGCTGATATATGATCTCTGTACATGTTGCTGATTTATGATCTCTGTACATGTTGCTGATTTATGTATATGTTACTGATTTATGTTCGGGACCTCCTTGTGAATGAGCCTGCTCAATGCAGTAATTCCTACAATAAACTTGACTTGATCTACTGCTAGGTCATACTGCCTCATGTATTTTGGGACGGGGGTTGTCATGACTCATGTCTCAGACTCTGCTGCTCATCTCTGCATCCGAGCTAATACTACTTATTAAGTAATTAAGCTGGACACCAAAAATGGACTCAGAATCAGAAACTGTTATGGAACACGTGGCCAGCACCAGCAGTATGGCTGAAATTAGTACATGTAACAATAAAAATATTTCCTGAAAAGAATTTCGGACAAAAAAAGGGAAATTTACTGCTACAGACATAATGAATACAATTGATAAAAATGAAGCAACTAGAAAAAAAAAAGAATGTTGCTGAATGCCATGATCAAAGTAATGCAGCATTGTCGGTATTGCCATAAAAATCAGAAAAACACAAAAACAGATAGGACAGTTTTACCTTGAAAGTCCATGATAAGGAAAAGGTTCTGTCTAGTACCATTAGACATGGCACTCCATGATATGCCACTCATGCATATCATGCTCCTTCATCAGAAAGTAGTGCCTCTGATGAAGATGTTGTAAATGTACAAGAACAAGACACCACCATGATGTAGCACAGTTATGCTCTTCCAAAGGTGATGAATCAAAATAGGATGTCAGTGAGTTAGAGGATGCCACCTGGGTTCCCAAACCTAAAAAGAAAAAAAAATAAACAAATACAGCAAGCTCCACCACTAACTATAGCCAGTAGTGGAAAAAAAAAACAATAGCAATCATAGTAACCCTTCTGGGGACAGCCGCAGTGTGCATGAATCAGGGTCAGAAACACCAGCCACCAAAACTGCTGCAGTTCCCTGCATGACAACAAAACGTTCCGCCTCAGTTGTATGGAACTATTTTCAAATAAGTCCCAAAAATGAATGCTTTGCTGTCTGCATATTTTGACATTAGGAAGTTAGCAGTGGGAAAGGGAGGGTCCAGTTGGAGACAACATCACATTCTGTTGGGCAGCAGTCCTGAGCAAGGGAAAAATATCTGTGATGAAAATAATCCTACAGACATAGTGATGGTGAAGAGACTGAGAGACAGGGCAGAAGAAAAACATGTTCAGCTTCACTGACAAAAGTATTTGGACAAACTATCACTTCACCATTGCAATCCCATGGTTTTTGCCCCCCTGCACAGAATAAACAGAAGACCACTGTGATGCTTGAACAAAGAACTGCCTACAGTAGATCACATCAAGTAACATTAAACATTAATCAGTTTAAAGCTAAATGTATGCCTGTTGTAGATCACATCAATCAAGTAACATTAAATTAATCAGTTAGTAGCTGAATTTATTGCCAAGGACCTGCAACCATTTTCTGGGATGAAGAATGAAGGTTTTAGAGCCCTTTTAAAATATTCTGCTCCACATAACTTATGATATAACAAGCCATAAATATTTTGAAAACCGTCGCTGTTCCCAAAATGTTTAGTGGCATGATTCGTGACTATGTGATGTGAAATAGAAGATAGGCTTGCACTCAAAAATTAAGTGGTATCAAACAGAAGATTCAATAACACTGAAAATCGCTAAAATTGCTACAGAAAGACATTGACGAAATGACTTAATTAAACATGGACATGAAACAGAAGATTCAATAAACAAACAGGGTGGCATCAAAAATTAAGTGGTGTGATTCATGAGAATCATAACTAAGTGACGTGAAGCAGAAGATTCCATGAACAGGGTTGCACCCAAAAATTAAGTGGCATGATTTGTGACTAAGGGACGTGAAACAGAAGACAGGGTTGCACCCAAAAATTAAGTGGTATCATACAGAAGATTCAATACCACCGAAAATCATTAAAACTGCTACAGAAAGACACTGACAAAATGGCTTAATTAAACATGGAAACCCAACTGAGAAAATAAGTGTTCAAAATCTGTGAATTCAGCAATCAGCCTACAGGAGTAATTTATAAATTGTTATGCTATCAAAAAAAATTGAGTTTTATTTTAATTTTTTTTAAGTTTGTATGGACTCTATAATGAAAAAATATATATGCAAGTTTAATTTTGCACTGTAATTCACATAAGTATATATATATCCATATATATATATATATGTATACTACAAAAGAACCCCAGAGAAAATGTAATGGGGCATGGGTTATCCCGCAGGATATTGGCCATACAGCCAAATTTTAAAGAAAACAACTTGCACGTACCCCAATAATGCAAAGCATCATGTGAAGCATATGCAAATGCACACAAATTAGTTTGGACTGGCTCAATTTTAAGCAAAAATTGCATGGTGCCAGAAAGCCTCACAATACAATCAGCAAAGGCTGAGAACAGCAGACACAGACACGTGTTTCATCCTCATTTGGACTCCTCAGTGTGCCATATCTGTATCTCAGCACAGGGGGAAGGGGCCAGCCTATAGGGGATCTTATTTGTTTGGGTCATGGGCAGCCCAAAGGGGGGAGAGAGACAGAGACAGAGAGACAGAGACCAAGAGAGAGAGACAGAGAGAGAAAAGAACCCCAGAGCAAATGCAATGGGATATGGGTTATCCCAGAGGATATTGACTATACAACCAAATTTTAAAGAAAACAAATTGCACATACCCCAATAATGCAAAGCATCATGGAGATCTGCTGTTCTTAGCCTTTGCTGATTGTATTGTGAGGCCTTCTGGCACCATGCAATTCTGCTTAAAGTTGAGCCAGTCCCAATTAATTCATGTGCATTTGCATATGCTTCCCATGATGCTTTGCATTATTGGGGCATCTGCAATTTGTTTTCTTTAAAATTTGGCTGTATGGTCAATATCCTCCAGGATAACCCATGCCCCATTGCATTTGCTTTGGGGTTATTTTGTAGTTCTCTTCTTTCTCTACTTTGGGCTGCCCACAACCCAAACAGATAAGATCCCCTATAGGCTGGCTCCCTCTCCCTGCGCTGAGATACAGATATGGCACACTGAAAAGTCCAAATGAGGATGAAACATGTGTCTGCATCTGCTGTTTTCAGCCTTTGCTGATTGTATTGTGAGGTCTTCTGGCGCCATGCAATTTTGCTTAAAATTGAGCCAGTCCAAACTAATTCATGGGTATTTGCATATACTTCCCATGATGCTTTGCATTATTGGGGTATGTGCAATTTGTTTTTGTATATTTTTATTTTTTATTCTTTGGAAACTGGGTGAGACCCACTAGTCAGTAGTGCCTATTTTTGGGGCAACCTGGGAGCATGGGGGAGGTTAAGTGACTTGCTCAGAGTCAAACCATATGCAAGTGGAGGTTGTAGGAATCAAAACAATGTGTGCTAGACATATCAAACTCATTCACAGATCATTACTCTAACCTCAGACTAGACTGCCTGCCATATGAAAAATAATACCAATGGGTATAAAAAAGATACTTTATTTTCACTGATTGGGAAACTGAAATGAAAAAGTAATCATTTATTTCAGCTCCAGCTCAGAGAACAATGAATATGACCTAGATGTAGTTCAGGCACAGAGATGGGCAACACAGAGTCTACACTATGGTGATAAGACCTAGTAGTAGTTCATGCACAGAGATGGGCAACAGAGTATACAGCAGTATGACCTTTCAGGGCAGCACAGACATGGGTAACACAGAGTCTGAGATGGGGGTGACAACCCCCCTTCAAAATATGTATGGCACTATAAGCACCCCCCCCAAAAAAAATTCTGAGCCACTATGACCTTCAGACAGAGTCCTTCTGTCCTGTCTGAATCTGCTCCCCTTAATATTTTTTTATTTATTTTTATTTTCTGCACTCTACTGTTGTCTGCTGTTAAATTCATTAGTCTCTCTCTCACTAAGGAAAATGGGTGTTTTTTCTTTTTTTTTACTGTATGGTGTCTGCAACGTCTGCACTCTGCTGCTGTCTACCCCGTACTCTGCTGTTGAATTTGTTGGTCTCTCACTCTACTAAAAAAAACATATTTTTTACAGAGTACTTTGCAGTCTGCTGCAACATCCGCTCTCTGCACTCAGCTGTTTATTGTCTGCTGTTGAATTTGTTGGTCTTTCAGTCTCTACTCTCCTGCTCCCTCTCCAACAAAATGAAAAACATTACTGTATAACAAATCATGGGAGGATGGTGTGGTACTGAGGACTTGAAGAAGGCTGATGTGATTCCCCTTCACAAAAGTGGGAGCAAGACAGAGGCAGGAAACTACAGACCTGTCAGTTTGACCTCTGTGGTAGGGAAAGTGATGGAATCACTTCTGAAGGAAAGAATTGTTGAGTACCTAAAGGCCAGTGGGGCACGGGACCCAAGGCAGCATGGGTTCATAGCGGGAAGGTCATGTCAGATGAATCTGATTGATTTCTTTGACTGGGTGACCAAAGTAGTAGACCAGGGAGGGTCTGTGGACATGGTCTACCTAGACTTTAGCAAGGCGTTTGACACAGTCCTACACAAAAGATAAGTAGTCAAATTAACCAGCCTTGGAGTGGGTCCCAGGGTGGTAGCCTGGGTAAAACATTGGCTGAACAACAAGACACAGAAGGTAATTGTAAATGGAGTCCACTCTGAAGAAAGAGGGGTTACTAGTGGGGTACTGTAGGGTTCAGTACTGGGTCCAGTCCTTTTTAATGTCTTTGTAAGTGACATTGCAGAGGGACTGGAAGGAAAAGTATGCCGCTTTGCAGATGACACAAAGATCTGCAACAGGGTTGATACACAAGGAGGCATGGAAAGGATGAGAAGGGACTTGGCAAGGTTGGAGGAATGGTCAGAAGTATGGCAGCTTGGATTCAATGCAAAGAAGTGCAAAGTAATGCACCTGGGAAACAAAAACCCAGGGGAAGATTACACAATGGGGGGTAGTAACAACAACAAAAATGGAAAGGGACCTGGGGGTAATCATATCAGATGACCTTAAAGTTAGCAAGCAATGTGATAAGGCAGTAGGAAGGGCTGGGGGATACTGGGATGTATAAGGAGAGGCATCACCAGCAGAAAACAGGAAGTTGTTGTCCCCATGTACAGACAGTTGGTGAGACCTATCTGGAGTACTGTGTCCAGTTCTGGAGATCCCATCTCCGCAAGGACATAGACAGGATGGAGGCAGTTCAGAGGAGGGCAACCAAAACGGTGCAGGGTCTGCAAGAGAAGCCATACAAGGAGAGGCTAAAGGAGCTTAATATGTATACCCTTGAGGAAAGGAGGGAGAGGGGGGACATGATAGAAATGTTTAAGTGCCTCAGTGGAATCAACAAAGTCCAAGAGGGTAGCATCTTTCAGGAAAAGAGATGTGCAAGAACAAGGGGACACAATTTGAAGTTAGAGGGGGGACGGCTCAGGGGCAATGTGAGGAAGTATTTTTTCTCAGAGAGGGTGGTGGACGCATGGAACAGCCTTCCTGAGGAGGTTGTGGGGTCTAAAACTGTGGGAGAATTCAAGAATGCATGGGAAAGACATAAGGCAATTTTTGTGGGGGGTAGGAAGAAATAGGCTGTTGGTTAAATAGGATCTGCAGCTTATCCTCTAGGTAAGGAAATGGGCAGACTAGGTGGGCCAAGCAGTCCTTATCTGCCATCAAAGTCTATGTTTCTATGTTTCTATGTCTCTGTTGAATGCAAAGCCCCAAATGTGCTCGATATTCAGTTTCTTAGGAATGTCCTGTGGTGGCTGACACAGAGGATTGGCTAGAACACGAGTTAGTCTCAGAACAGGGACCTCGTTGGTTGGCTCCTTTCAGTGCCCCAGAACCATGAGTGTTTGCCGTTGTTGGTCATGTGACAGTCTAGGGACTTGGGAGTCTTCATCAGAGACTAGGAACTTTTTTTTTCTTCACCTTTCTGTATCCTGTCCTGTCTTGTGAGAGTGTTATTCCAGACTGGACCGAACTTCTGAACTGGGCCAACTCGGCAATTCGGGTTGAGCCACGAAAAGCTCGATTTTCATGGCCAGAGCTGAGTCAACCCAGTCCAGGGGGGTTCAGAACTTCACCAGAGCCAGTTCGCCCATCCCTACAAAAAACTGTACCTATAAAAAACTGCCCTAGCCTAAATTACCGTCACTTGCCAAACACCTCTCTACAGCCTCAATGCTGCTTTTATCTCCATGCTGCTCCTAGCACTGACTTCGAGTCACTCACCCACGCTGCACCTCACTCCATGCTACTACAGACCACCTCTCCCAACCAGACACTGTACACTGCTCAGGACCACAGCACCCAACCACGCGCACACATACATGCTACTCTGAACCATCACAACCGACTGCATACATGCTGCTCCAGATTGCCAACACCTACTACACATGCCACACCACATGCCCCAGTACCATCCTGAAAATGTAAAGGGTGGATCACTTGCATCACATCCCCTTTATACAAGGAACACAAACACATGTATGCATGCATGCTAAGATGAACACAAGCATTCCACAGCAGTAAGGGAAAAATCCTACAATACGATAAAACATAGTGCATACAGTACCTTCCCACTACACTATGGAAACGCACTAAACATACTCAAAAACCACAAAACCTGGAGAATAATGCTACAAAATTATCCAAACATACTCAAAAACCATAAAATCTGGAAAACAATTGTACAAAATTGTCAAAACTCATGCATATATATATATATATATATATAAAACAAATTCAAAAAAGGGCTGTATGCTTGTGAAATAATACCATCCTGGGAGACAATGAGCTTCATAAAACTACTTGCTCTTCTAATCCAAGATTTATAAGCTCATTAGCTCCTCAGTGGTATCATTTCCTTTTACACAAATCATTTCTAGCATTTATTCTCATTCTCTGCATCTCTTTCTCTTTCTCACTATATTTACAGTACTCTCTCGCTATAACAAACTCCATTATGGCGAATTGATGGGTACACTGAATGGAGTTTGCAGCTTCCAATCTGAAGCTGCTGTCAGAAGACAAACTGATGTTGGAAATAAAGCAATTCTGACAGGGTTTAGTATTTTTAGTGTGCAAATTGCACCACATAATCACTCAATCACTCAATCAATATTTCCACAACATTTCCAATTATTTATTTATATATTTAGCTTTTGTTTACCATGTAAGCATGCTAGACAGTCAAGTGCCTATTTTGATATGCGACCCAGGAATTAGCACATTATTAATTGCCTGTACTATAAGTAAATTATTAAAACACAGTTTAAAAGTTGTCCACTGTTAGGGACTGTTAGAACACTGCCGCAGCAATCATGAAGTGCTCACTCATCATACTCCTTGGAGACCAGGCTAGAAATCTTGGAATGGCTCAAGGCTGGAGAGGGCTTAAAAAAACTTTCAGCAGAGACTGGCTTCTCAAAGTTGACAATTTCAACCTGGCATAAACAAGAGCCCTCACTACTGGAGTTGGTCAATAAGTGTGCTGAGTACAAGGGACTGACCCATAAGAAACTCTGGTGTGCCAATGAGACTGAGCTACACAACTCTGGTTTTCTCAGCAATGTGTGAATGATGTCCCACTGTCAAATTAAATTTTTTTTGATTTTTGATTTTATTTTTTAATTTGTTAGCCAGGTAGGGACACTGGACAGGTCCTTTTTCAGGTCCGACCTGAGATGTAAAGCATAAACAACATTAAACATAAACAGCATTATATAAACAAAACACGCATACAATGCAAATTACAAACAATTATTACAGCCATGTCATTGATAACAAACACAAGAGGACTTTTCCTATAAAAACTGCTTAAAATTAACCTTAAAATAGTCCACGGAAGTTATGGTACGCACGGCTTCAGGCAAACTGTTCCAAAACGTGGGTGCAGCAATAGAACAGAAATGCAATCCATAACAGTTTTTATGAAGTGATGCCTGTAAAACAATTCCATTTGCAGATCTAAGTTTTGAAAGAGTAGTACAAGCAGTTACCAAATCAGATAAAAGAAAAGAACCAGATGAAAATTTAGACTTATGAATTTGACATCCAAAAAATAGTTCTATTCTAGCCCTAGGAGACATCCAGTTCAATTGGTGAGTATAAGTCATAGGGAGAGGTAGAAAGCTGGAACATTTTGCCCGAAACACTCAGGGACTTGGCAGCCACATCAAGTCATCCTTGGGGTGGCAGTGGCACTTTCAGCACTGCCATGCCATGGCATTCAGAGTATAGCCATCACAGGTGAGCAGCAATCCTGTGATGGCAATGCTGCTGAACTCCAGCCAAAGTTGAGGGATTTCTTTTTTTTTGGTGGGGGGGGGGGGGGCTACCTACCAGAACAGGTCTATAATGCAGACAAGACTGGCCTGTTCTGGCAGTGCCTCTTTGATGTTACTTTGGCTAGTAAGAAGGAAGACAATGCTAAGAAGCAGTTTAAGCTCTCTAAAGACCATGTAATGTTTTTATTCTGTAGTAATGCTCCTGATTCTCATAAGGCAATGCCCTTTTGTATCAGCAGCTTTCAGAAGCCAAGATGCTTTCACCTTGTTAAACATTAAGTGCCTACCTGCTGAGTATAAATCCGGTCCCAATGCCTGGATGACAAGCATCATTTTTGAGACCAGATTTTTAAACACATTTGTCCTTTTGGTGTGCTATCACTTAAGAAACAAATGGCTGCCACTTAAAGCCCTACTCTTGCTGGACCAATGCCCTGCCAATCCTGCAGAATCCAAACTGAAATCACAAGATGGTAAAATCAAAGCCATGTTTTTGCCCCAAAACACAACATCTCGGATACAATCAAGGGATGGAAACATTATCACAACTTTCAAAACACACTACAGAAAGAGACTTTTAATTGATCTTGTCTCCTCCTCCTCCTCCTCCTCCTCCAGTGGCACAACTGTCACTGAGTTTCTTAAAAATCTGAACTTACTCAATGTGCTGACACTGACTGGTGAGGCTTGGTGCAACATTTCAGAGGCAACTATAAATCACTGTTGGATCTCAACTCAGGTCAGCATTTGCTGAACTGGTGCAGGCAGACTATGACTTACAGCCAGATAACACAAGAAAAATCACAGATTCTGCCATAGAACTACAGCTGATCCAGCCCAGGGTTGCAGCATCAAATGTGATTGATGATTAACTGACTTTTTTGCCAAAGATGCTAAACAAACACAGGGGGCTATGCACGAATGTGTGCTGTGCAGTATGCATGGAAGGGTTGCGCACCCCTGGCGCACACAATCCCCCCAGACAATCACACAGCTATGTGCCATGGGTAGTTCAGGGCATGTCTGCACTCCATGCCATTCACAAAGGTGTGGAGTGCTGGGTGATGGAAGCATACTCTATGGCAGCAGGGACCCTGCTGTATATGTTGCGCACCCCCCAGAGTATCCCTGCTGGTTGCGGGACAATGGAGCCCCCACCTATTGTGCTGCCTCAGCCCTTTGTCCTATCAGGGTGGGCTGTGGGCAGCCAGTTGGGCACTCATCCATAACAACTGTTGTGTGCTGTTCTGCCCTGTCCCAGAATCCCTTGCTTGAATGAACAAGGGATCCACTATGGGACTCAAGATGGACATCTGATTGGATGCCTGCCTGTGTCCCTCTATCTGCCTCCTGTGATCATATGCATCAGGGGCAGGGCTGTGGGCAGGCTCCCTACAGGTGCATGTGATTGTGCATGCCATGCACCCTGCACCTGACTGCAGGCACATAGCTATGCAGGATGGGTACATGAGAATCATGCACACCCAGCAAACGTTCGGGTACAGGTTCCATAAAGACTGAGCCAGAGGTAATGTACAATACTGAAACCATTTTTTCCTCCTTTGGTTCTGAGCATGCTCAGTATGTTCTTGTGGACAGCTTCTTAGAATGAAAAAATAATTTGGCCTATATGAAAAAAGGATCCTTTTTCATATGGGGGTAATCCTTTTTCATGAGGAAAATGCCATCTTGTTTCCAGTTAAAAAAAAAATAAAAAAAAAACAAAAATGACATCCTGGATAGGCACCAACAAGGTCATCAGGACCCCGTTAGGTGGATTGTGCACTTAATTGTTGGAAAAATTACCCTAAACTGTGTTGTTTTTTTTTTTTAAATCATTTTTCGTCACTCGTTACCTTTTTGTATGGCCATGTGAAAAAGGAATTCAGCCACACAAAAAAGGATCCCTTCATATGAAAAAAGTATTGGGACTTAGTTTTTTTCTGATTCTTTTTTATATGAAGGGATCCTTTTTCATATGAATGAAAAACACATACAAAAAAAGGATCCCTTCATATGAAAAATGAATTATGGAAAAAAACTAAGTCCCTATTATTTTTTCATACGAGGGGATCCTTTTTCATGTGCTTTTTTCATTCATATGAAAAAAGATTTTGGACTTATTTTTTTCCCCCAATTCTTTTTTTGTATGTTTTTTTCATTCATATGAAAAAGGATGCACTCATACGTAAAAAAGTTTTGAACTTAGTTTCCCCCTCATAGACATAGACTTTGAAGGCACATAAGGACCACTTGGCCCATCTAGTCTGCCCATTTCCCTACCTACAGGATAGGCCACAGATCCTAGTTAACCAACAGCCTATTTCTTCCTACCCCCCACAAGAATTGCCTTATGTCTGTCCCATGCATTCTTGAATTCTCCCACAGTTTTAGACCCCACAACCTCCTCAGGAAGGCTGTTCCATGCATCCACTACCCTCTCTGAGAAAAAATACTTCCTCACATTGCCGCTGAACTGCCCCCCCATCTTTAAATTGTGTCCCCTTGTTCTTGCATGTCTCTTTTTCTGAAAGATGCTACCCTCTTGGACTTTGTTGATTCCACTGAGGTACTTAAAAGTTTCTATCATGTCCCCCCTCTCCCTTCTTTCCCCAAGGGTATACATATTAAGCTCCTTTAGTCTCTCCTCGTACAGCTTCTCTTGCAGACCCTGCACCATTTTAGTTGTCCTCCTCTGGACTGCCTCTATCCTGTCTATGTCCTTGTGGAGATGGGGTCTCCAGAACTGGATGCAGTACTCCAGATGGGGTCTCACCAACTGTCCGTACAGAGGGATAACAGCTTCCTGTTTTCTGCTGGTGATGCCTCTCCCTATGCATCCCAGTATACCCCCAGCCCTCCCTACTGCCTTCTCCCATTGCTTGCTAACCTTAAGGTCATCTGATATGATTAGTCCCAGGTCCCTTTCCTTTTTTGTTGTTGTTACTACCTTCCCCCCCATTGTGTAATCTCCCCTGGGTTCTTGTTTCCCAGGTGCATTATTTTACACTTCTTTACACTGAATCCAAGCTGCCATACTTCTGACCATTCCTCCAACCTTGCCAAGTCCCTTCTCATCCTTTCCACGCCTCCTTGTGTATCAACCCTGTTGCAGATCTTTGTGTTATCTGCAAAGAGGCATACTTTTCCTTCCAGTCCTCTGCAATGTCACTTATAAAGACATTAAAAAGGACTGGACCCAGTACTGAACCCTAGGTACCCACTAGTAACCCCTCTTCTTCAGAGTGGACTCCATTTACAATTACCTTCTGTGTCCTGTTGTCCAGCCAATGTTTTACCCAGGCTACCACCATGGGACCCTCTCCCAAGCTGGTTAATTTGACTATTAATCTTTTGTGGGGGACTGTGTCAAATGCCTTGTTAAAGTCTAGGTAGGCCATGTCCACAGTCCCTCCCTGGTCTACTACTTTGGTCACACAGTCAAAGAAATCTATTAGATTCGTCTGACGTGACCTTTCCACTGTGAACCCATGCTGCCTTGGGTCCTGTGCCCCACTGGCCTCTAGGTACTCAACAATTCTTTCCTTCAGAAGTGACTCCATCACTTTCCCACCACAGAGGTCAAACTGACAGGTCTGTAGTTTCTGCCTCTGTCTTGGTCCCACTTTTGTGAAGGGAATCACACATCCTTCCTCCAGTCCTCGGGTACCACACCATCCTCCCATGATTTATTAAAAGAGTAGTCAGCGGTTTCACTAGTTCTCCCTTAGTTGTTTTAGAATTCTGGGGTGAATTCCATCAGGCCCCATTGCTTTGTCCACCTTCAGTTTTAGGAGTTCTTGCAGAACTCTTTCTTCTGTGAAAGGACTGGGATCGACCCCCCTATCAAAAGTGCTTCTGTTAATTGGATTAGGCACTTCCCCCTCCTCTTTTGTGAACACTGAGCAGAAATATTCATCCCCCGATTCTTTTTTCATATGAAAGGATCCTTTTTCGTGCCTGTTTTTTGTTTATACGAAAAAGGATGCCTTTATAAGAGAAAAGATTTTGGACTTAATTTTTTGCTGATTCTTTTTTTGTATGAAGGAATACTTTTTTGTATGTGTGCTTTATTTGATGCAAAAAAAGATCCCTTAATATGAAAAAAGATTTTGGACTTAGTTTTTTCCCCACATTTGAACTTCAGTAAGCCATAACTCCCTCAATATTTGAAGTTAAGGGACAATCTATATATCAAATAGGGCCATGTACAAAAAAATAAATTAAAAAATGCAAATCCCCTGCATCTTTGTAAATTAGGCGTGGGGTGTGCCTTGGGGATTTCAGCCCTAATGCTCACCCCCTTCTCATATACTCTACACATCTCAGCTTATTTACTGATGGAATGTGGTGAGCATTAAGGCTGACAACCCTGAGGCACACCCCACACCTGATCTGTGAAGACAGAGGAGTTCAAACCATTGTTTTTTTCCTGTTGCTTCCTGTGCGGTGGGAGTGGGATGTTTGGGTTCTGAACCCTAACACCACATTTCCCTACTTTTGTCACTTTAACCTTTACCAGTGAATTAATGAATTTGTTTGCAATGAACATACTGTGTGTGTGTGTGTGTGTGTGTGTGTGTGTGTGTGTGTGTGTGTGTGTGTGTGTGTGTATATATATATATATATATATATATGTATATGTGTAAATATATACAGTATATATATATGTGTGTGTGTGTGTCATTGTTGATACCTTGAACTGATGAACTGGCTATACACAAACAACAATTAGAACTTCAAAGATCAGAAGTCTGACCAATAAGTGGGAGTATGAAAAGACACCATTTTTGATTTAATAGCTTTTGTTTTGTGTAGTGACTCCCACCCCATCCTCATCATGTCAGCCTGATCTGTGCTCTAGTTCTGTAAATATGGGTCAGTAACTACCAGCTAATTACAATATTTGAAAACACCAAATCTTCACAACTGTTAATTGGGCATGAAACCTTTAAGTCAAACACTACTCAACAGATTGAGCTGAAAGTTTCAAGGATTTTTGGTTCAGTCACTCCAACCACATTCTGAAAATTCCAGCTTGATCTGCATACTGGTTACATAACTATAGGTTGGTAACTACCAACCCACTGCAATACAAGAAAACAATGTCAAGTCTTCAAAATGGTTATCTTGGCATGAAACATGCAACTCAAAAACTACTAAATTGAACATTAGGAAAGTTTCAGAATTTGTTTTGATCATTTATCCTTACTGTATTCTGGCAACTGAAGACAGATCTGTGAATCTGTTCTGCAACTACTTGTCAGTACAGCAACTACCGACCTTTTGTGATATATGAAAACATCGTCCAGTCTTTAAAACTGTTATCTGGGCATGAAACCTGTAACTCAGAAATTACTCTATGGATCAGGCCGAAACTTTAGAATTTGTGGATGCTGTTACTCTTATCAAATCCTGAAAATGTCAGTCTGATCTTTTTCCAGTTCCATAACTACAGGTCAGTAATTATCAACCCACTGCAATACATGAAAACAATGTTAAATCTAAAGGTTATCTTGGCATGAAAACTGTAACTTAAAAAACTGCTAAACAGAGCATATTGAAATTGTTAGAGTTTACAGATTGTGCGATCCGTGCCAAATCCTGTGAGATTAAGCCTGGTTTACATACAGGATTAATAACTAGTACTAGTGATCCATTGTAGTATGTGGAAACTGGCAAATGTTTTAAACTATTATATTGGCATGAAACATACTAAGAACTTCTCAACAGATCAGGGTGACACTTACAAGATTTATAGATACATACACAGATACCAAGCACTGGAAATGTCATGCTGATCAGATATCTCACATCTGAACTACCTATGATCAAAGTTAGTTTCAGACCTCTTTACTTACCGTGCATAGGCTCTGTATAGCACTCCCTCACTGTCTGCTCCCCGCATTTCTCAACTAGGGCTACCTTTGGGACTGACCAGTCCTCTGCTAAGTTCTGTAGTTGGATCGCTCCATTAATACTGGGTCAATTTGTAACCCTAGATTGTATTAGTAGCATTATACTCTGCAAATGCTGGTTCTACCAAACCCTAGAATGCTTTGTTCTCTAAACTGTGTGCACTGCAATTATCCGGCTCTGTACTGTAATTATATAACTCTGTATTTTGACGTGGAGCCTTTGCAAAGGAGTCTATGACTCAAAGGTAATAAATCCAATTGTGAAATAAATAAAATGAAAATAAAAAATATAAATGAGAACATAAGAAAGTGCTGACAGAAGGGGACCATATGATCCATCTAGTTTGCCCATGTGGGCTATTCCCCCTAGTCTTTTTTCCTTCCTAAGTTTCCTCACTGCCTATCCCATACTAGCTTGAACTCTCTCACTGTCTTTGTTGCCACAACATATTTTTTTTTTAACCAGGAGAGACAGACTAAGCTGAAAGCTTGTTTACAGGTGTGACATGGGAGCACAAGGAAGTTAAGTGACTTGCTCAGGGTCACACAGTATGCAAGTGGGGGGCTGTGGGATTCAAACCCAGGTCTCCAGGTTTGCAGCTCAGAGCCTTAAACTACTGCACTATACTGCCTCCTATATATACATACATATATAAATACTTATGACCTCTAAGGCAAGAATATAACTTTTAATCACAATTATTTAAAAAGTTATACAAGTAGGATTACCAAAACAGAGTACAGAAAACTGTAGACTAATTGACTGATACATGTTAAAATTCAATGTTTTCATGTTTTGGTGTAGAGTTCAGCAGAAAATGAAAGAAAAAAATGACAAATCTAAAAATACGGACCTACTGAAGTACAAGCTGGGTGATCAGAAATGTTTCCCACATTATTTTTAACTTCAGTATTTCAAAACATAACAGAAAGTGTTACTTTTAACACACTATGCAATCCTTCCACACCATTCTACACCACCTAACCATACCAGCTTTCACAATTTCAACTTTTATACTTTTCAGGGGGGTGCTGTGGAGCCTGAGCTGTGATGTAGCAAACTGTAACAGCTCCAACTTCTCTACAGAGACCTGCCAACATTTGACAATTTCCTGACTAAGTGGACAGTTTTAAATACAACCATTTGAAAGAGGTACTTTTCTTAGCCAGAATGGGTAATCCTTGAAAAATGAAAAGCACGGCTGAGGCAGAAAAAATCAAGGTAACGTTGCTGCTTACTCCTCGTGGTCTAGAACAGAGCCCCAGGCCATGGCTGAGCACTTCTCGTAAAAAATGCTCTCATCCTTGGGCCTGAAAATTCAGAGACTGATTTCCTCCATCTCAGACCTAAGAACCAAAGTGTATGGTTTTAATTCCAGGATCACTATTGTGGAGACAGCAGTGGATGCCCTAAAACAACATGTGAGTGAACCACAATGGCAGACGGTGGCTACCGCATCTATAACTACTTTGTTGGTAAAAGAGAACACACAACTCAGAGCTGGACTGGAGACCCTAGAAAACCAGTCTTGATCTTCTAACAATTGAATTCTTGGGCAATCGAAGGGAATAGAAGGTGAACATTGCTTAATGTTCCTTCAGAAGTGGACCAGAAAAAGTTCCTCCCTGAAGGACAACCCAGTGACTTTGGCTTGCAAAAGGCTTATCAAATAACCCCTCATGGCTGCTAACAGGACTTAACAGAATCCCAAACTATGTTACTGGTAAAAAATGGAATTGGCACCCAGAAAAGGAACCTGCAGCTGTCTAGACAACAGGGGCCAATCATGCAGGATGATAAAAGTATTAATTGTTCCCTGACAGTAGCTACGCCAGTAGGCAAAGGCATAAAAAATGTGACAAGGTACATGAGCAACTCTGAAATGCCTTGGTCATTCCTGCAATGATTTACCCAGCCAGGCTGAGGGGTCATGCATGAAGGGAACGTGTGGGCCTACTTTGACCCAATGGAGGTGGGTAGACAGATCAACTGGAACATGGCTGGACTTTGGGATATCAGCGCCGCAGGCCCGTAGTACCTGTCTCAGACACTTAGGATACTTGATCTGGCAGTGTATTTTGTATTTTAATTTCTCTGCATACCCTCAAAGTCTTGCTTGTTGTTTCCTGCCTGACTGCAACTGAACATTTATTTGCACCTTTGTATTACATCATGAAAAAAGGTTTGCTGGAATAACCAAAGAGAGTTTGGTATCTGTAACATTTTCTTTTTTTCCCAAAAAGCTGACCCTCATTTAAGAATGCAGTATAGGGTGGGGGGGAATATTTAGCACACATTGCCTTTGTTTATTTACAATGTTCAGGTGTGGATTAGAGGTACATGTTACTTGGAAACTATTCCTCCAGGTTAGTATGGTATTTTTCAATGTAAAGGCTATCTTATTATCATTATTTATTATTTGGTAGATTCTCTGTTTAAGGAAGGGATGGGAATATTGTCCATTACTATGCTTTAACAACAGTCTGTTTTCTTCTAGCTGCCATACACACCTTGCACTCATTCTTTAGTTCTACAATATGATGCCTTAAGCCCTCTGGAAAGGCATAAAATACAAGACTTTCATCAGGACTTTTTGTTTTAGTAATTAATCATACTGCTCTTGGGTTCCACTCATCAGCAATACACTGGAACGTTGAACCTATAACTGCATATTTTTGTTTTACCCTTCTCTGTGGTATCACAATATAGTGGATGCATTTTCCTCCTGTGAGTAAGGGGCTGCGTCTCCATTTGGTGAATGAGTCTTGTATAGTTGTGAGCAGTTTGTATCAACTCACAAAAATAACATTTTTTGTGTTTTTTTTACTTTTATACTTTTCTCTCTACACAGCAGCAAAAAAGTTATAAAGTACTGATACACTGATGTACAAAGTGTGGGTTTTCATAAAGTAAGACACAAATCTTCAGTGTTTTATTCTTTTGACCCCCTAAGTGACCCATTTAAAACTATGAAAGGCAAGAGAGTGTGGCCAGTTACACTGTTTCTCAAGCTGTGAGGCCAGCCTGCCACAGGAGGTCCTGACTTCTTTCAGGGGAAACTTAGGCCAGCCTGATAATATACAGTGGTAGTTATCTAAAAATAGACTACCACTGTGCAGCTGACAACAAATCTAATAAATGTGAATAAAGTCAGACATTTATTCAAAGACAAGCTACATTATTCCCAGTATTCTGTGCAAACTACTGTATGAATTTATTTGTGCAGTATATGACAGAAAGGTGGAATGAGGTTTTTTTCATAGCTTAAGGGAATCTCACACTAGTAAAATATTTTGCAATATATGGCGATGAAATGCTACTGAGCAGTCATAGTGGAGAACAGCTGTACCCTCCTGTGTACAGCTGTCTCCACATCCTACATGCCTCAATGCACTCACTCCCATTTCCATGACTTCAGTGAGATCTGCTCGCTTTCACTCAGCCTGAGAAACTAGTAAAGAGGACTGTCCTAGTTCCATCTGTTCCTCTGAGCCTGAAAAGGCCTGGTTTGTACTGTGCTAATTTTTTTTTTAAGTTTCCCTGTGAAGACTTAAAGCAAACCTTCTCTTTTCTAGTGGTGAGGGCCCTGAAATGTGAAACAGGAGATCCCAGGCTCACACCCATTCACTGCCACTGGCTCACTGTGTGACCTTGAGCAAGTCACTTGACCCACCTGCACTTCTGTCCTCCCTCTCAGCTGAAAAGCTGGGTAGAAACTGCACCACATGGAGAACTAGATGCTGCATCTCAACTGAACTATCATGGGTAAATACAACTGTAAAATAAAAATGTACAAAATCAGAGACTGGGGACTGTCTTGACAGTGCAGTGGTAGTGCTGCTGCTCTCTAGGCCAGCAACCTGGGTTCAGGAACGGACTCAGGTCACTTGCATGCCAGCCAGGGGAGGAAGGACTGAGCACTCCATGGACAGCTCTCCTCCCTTGGGAAGGGGGGACTCAGCATCTCACTCAGCGAGTGCCACCTAATAGAAGCCATGTTGCAGCATAGCACTCAGCACAGCGAGAGGGATGGCGGACGCATGCTAGCACATATATGTACCCCTGCATATATGTGTGCATGTCATTAGACATTATCATCCTCACTGGGAGAAAATCCATGGAGGAGAAAAATGCTGAGCATGCCAGATCCATGCCAGCACCCCCTGAAGGCCAACTCACAACTGACAGGTTAAGTCACCCATCGCACGGCGGTCCTGTGCAAGTAAGTGGTGGATAACTGGTAAATCCCTGATAAGGTTGTTGATGGGGATCGAGGGGCACCCACTGGTGGAGTGATGGACCAGAGGGGCCTGAGGAAAGAAGTAAAACTGAAAAAAAAGTAAGAGACTGTCAGCGCTGCTGAATGAAGCCTTTTGTTTAGTGCCTGGTCACGTAAGACAGTGCAGTGTGAATCTCTGTCATAGTACTTTTGCCAAACTGTTCACATTAACAAATGAAAGAAAAATGTGTCTGTCTTGTCTTGATCCTTGATGGGTAAAGCTGTATACTATATGAGATGTAGGGCACAACCCTAGCAGGACTGAAACAAAACCATCATGTTTATTTCAATTTGATTATTTCCCTTGCTCAGCCTTCTGTGCTTTATGCTGTGAATATGATGAAGTTAATTAAATAAAGGTAACTGTAGCTAGCTCCAGCTTGAAAAATGAACATTGTAAAATAAACCTATTTAGGAGAAAATGTACATCTAAGTAAGGACTTCTGAGCTTGAAATGTAATGAGAATGAACCTGAGTACAGGTACATAGCACTGTTTGTTAGTTGTAATTTGTATTTTGTATTATATTTATTTTGTACGTTGCACTTTTTTGCACTTTGTCACTTTTTGATGATGTCAGAGCCCTCTGTGTATTTAAATGACCTTGTCTGCTCCATTGCCACATTCCCTGATGAAGGCGTAACTGCCGAAGCGCTGGGGTATTGCTTGTGCGGCTCAGTGTTTGCAAATAAATTTGCACTGCATTTGCATCTAATTTTATGACTGACTGTATATATTTTTTTTACCTGAGTGCTGTGATTTGGAACTATGTTCTTTCAATTGTAAACAGAGCCTGATTTCAATCTTACCACCCCAAGGCTAAAAGGTGTTTTTTCCAAGAACCAGAATGCAGCACTCAGATCAGGACTACATAAAGGAAATCCAGTGGCTTTCCAATGTCTAGGCAGCATCTGGACAGTTGAGGAAAACTTCTGAGCATAAAACCTATCTAATTTCTAAGCACTTCTTGACTCTTTTTTTATATATATATAAAGCATTTTGTTCTAAAAGTGATGCAGACTCATAGAGTTTCAGTCCAACACATAATAAATAATGTGTAATCTATCCATCGCATGTACTGAAATCACAGTCCATTCACTGGTTAAGTTGTTTTTATTTATAATGCACCCCTCTAGTCAAGCCCACCAAGAGTACTTGTGTAATATAAAATAAAAAACAAATAACACATAAATTACATGGAACAACACCGACAGAAAAACCAAACATTTCAAATGTGAGACATTAACCATATGCTCTCTTTAAAAGGAGCATTTTCAGCTGCCTCTTAAAAACCTCAGTACTGGGTACATATCAGAGGGTTGAATGCAGTTCACTGAATGGGCGAAAGACTGCTACTACCAATGTGCCGTCACCTACAGACTTTAAACAAGACATGGGGACTATGAGGTTGTTTTTAGTCTGTTAGCGCTGAGGCAGGACATAGGCAGGAACATCAAGTGGCACCTGAAGTAGTCTGGACCCAAACCATGCAAGGCCTTATATGACATAATAAGCAACACCTTAAAGATCAGCTGACATGATCACAGGCTCCAGTCAGGCTACCCATACCAAGAAACAGTCTGCCCTAGGAGTTAATTTAGCAATAGTTTAAATGTTTGGTGCAGTATAAAAAACAAATATTTAACTTGTAATGCTTGGCTCATAACTTCTGTGTACAAGCTGAAAGGCCACTAAGCGCTGCAGCCCTGCCCCTGAAAATAAGCTTAATGATGACTCATAGTAGGGAGCATGGCTACAGGTACTCTATGTGGATAGTAATAGCATCGGGGAAGAAGGCTTTCTAAATGTAGAGTATCTTTACTGGCAGTTCTACATGTAAGTTTTTTATTTTTTTAGGGACGGGTCTTCAGCATAGGTACTGTATAGCAGGAAATATTAGCTTTCAGATTATTTTTGCTATATTAGCTTAACTGACAAAAGCGCTAAAATAAGCAGATCGCTAATATTACAGGGAGCATAGTGCTGTAATTGGACATGAAGCTGATGCGCTAATTTAACAGGGCGCCAAATAGTACTGCATCCCACTTCATGCTAAATAAAAAGGGTGCCAATATAAGCTGCTATACAGTATATATGAATGTAACAGGTGTGGGTATGAATTTATAAAGATAACAAGTGATATCTTTGAGCTAAGTTTCAAGATATCAAGATATTGGCTGTTAGAAACCAATATATCACCACTTAGATACATCACAATTGATCTAGTGATAACTTGACCAATAGCAACAATACATACCACATTACCCCATCACAATCCTTGACAATATTACTTCACACATTCTTCCTATATATTCCATTCATTGAAACAATAATAAAAACAGTGAATGAAAGAGGAAAATCTCTTTACAGATTGATTTATGAAACTTTCTGGTCCTGTTGTATACATCAAATATGAGCTGAGCTAATATATGATATCAGAAATATTTTCTTTGTTTGTACATGACCTCTTGTGACCTCACTCATAGCTTTGCCACTCGTGAGGTCATAAGTCAAATACAACTCAAGAAGGTATTTACGTTATCTTACATTAGTTCATCTCATATCCTATACATATCTATCTACATATATAACAGATAATCCACTAGAGGGTGTGCAGTCATGGTCTGATATACACAAGTCTTCGGTGTGTTCTGAAGCATGAGGTTGTGTGCCAAATGCATTCAACCACCCAGGACATGCATATATCAGAGAATGACAACATGCTCTGTAGTGGATTATCTGTCTTATAAAATGTCCAGAAGGTTCAGAGGAATAGAAAGAAGGACAGAGCCAGCCTTAGCATGCTGCGAAGTATGCATTTGCACAGGGCCCCAAGACCAGAGGGCACCACAAAAATCCTAAACTGTCCAGCTGACCTCATTTCTTCTTGGTCTTTTATGTTCTAATTCATGTAAAGTGCATAAATGACACAAAACTAGCTGAAAATAAAGATACTGGGAGGCCATGGTGGGGATAAAGTTGTTCCTTGGGGCTTTGCAACTTCTGATAAGGGGCCCCTGCAAGGAAGTTTGCACAGGGCCCCAGGATAGCTAGAGCCAGTACTAAAGAAGGACAGGCATGCAGTCATTGTGGAATAATGCATGGTCATGTGGTGTGTTTCATCCAATCAGGAGACTGAATTTTCACAGATTTTTCTTACCCATTTTATAAATACAGGTAGACAGACAGACAGTATATGATCCTTGTCCTTTAAAGTCAATTTTGTCCCGGGTGAGGTCATAATTCTCTGCTTTTGCCATTGAAAGCCTGCAATGCCACAAGCAAAGGATTATGACCGCAGCTCCTGGACAACATCAGAACAAACAGAACTGTAAAGGACAAGAGTTACACTCTCATATATAAAAACACGAAATATGCCAGCCCAGTGGTGCCAAGGGCTAAGACGCTGGATGCTGCACTTCACACCACGCCAGTAACCAGTGTTCAGAAACAAGCATGGGTCACTGCGGGTTGGCAGGGGAAGAAAGGATTGAGCATCAGATGAACTGCCCTCCTTCTCTGGGGAGGAGGTCCATGGCAGTCTGTGCAGGATTGCCTCCTGGTGGAGGCTGGGGGACAACTCTCTCTACTGTACATAGGGGAAGAGCTGGGAGCAGACGTCTGGAGGGAGCACGTGTGGACGCATGCATGCTCCCCTCCGGCAGTGTCACTACATGTCCTCGGCTCCGGAGGAAAAAGCATACAAAGAAAAAGGGGTTGCCATCTGCATCAAGTGGCTTGATGGCCATCCAAGAGTTTTGCCATGGTTGCCTAACTCAATCCGTGTTCTGTGGGGAGTCGGGGGCTCCCTGCAGCCCCACTGTGGGGGGTTAAAACCGCAGGAGTTAAGGTGCCGGGCAGATCATTGCAGAGGCGGACGGTGGCTGGAATCTCCAAGAGAGGATGCATTGTCAGGGGAGTGCAGACCAGGCGGCCAAGATAGGAGGTAAAAAATATAAAATAAATAAAAACAGGAATTGCCATTTTATTGTGGAATGCTAAGCAGTTGGGATCTGCTGGAGCCAACTGGAATTTTTTACTGGAGATTGACCAGAGGGGGACCCCCTTTGCATTTAAAACAGAATATTAGCATGTAGTTATAGGTAAGCATGCAGTACTGTCACTTACAGTAGTACCATTCTAAAGAACTTTTACACTGCACATTCCATCCACACGTTTGTATTAGAATATACAGCGCATAATACACTGCACATTCCATCCACATGTTTGTATTAGAATATACAGCACATAATACACTGCACATTCCATCCACATGTTTGTATTAGAATATGCCATGCATAATACTCTGCACTAGATGGTACATGCCACCAACAGGGCCAGAAAGAGACCACTGCAAATGTTATGTGAAAAGAATGCTCAGGAAGTATCCAGTGGCATCACACTGAATAAAAATACTGGTTCTGTGTAATTGTGCTATGTTTCAGGTGATGTTAAACTGTGCCGACAACTACAAGAATGTCTCATTTTTTAACAGAGCTTTGATTAGCTATATTATTTTTTAAAGCAACGTGAGAGTTGCCTGTGTTTGACTTTTCAATTATTCTGCATAAAGCTCTCCTAAGTAAATCAATTACAGTTTTTCAAAAGCTATGCCACAGACGTCCTCTCTGTTATTCATTTTGCACGAAAGACTGACTACCAATCTGCTCAGCTCAAGTGTTGGGAGAAAACTGCCCACACGCTTCAACATGATTAAACAGTTTGCAATAACAGATGTAGATGACAATAATTCACACCCTGAGAAATGTGCCAGTATATTCTCTGCTGGCAGATTAACTGTCGCACATTCCTTCACCATGAGGTAAAAAAGTGCACTGGGAACCATCCATTACTCATTCAGCTCACTCCAAACACTCCCAGTCGATCGCATCCATGTCAAGTCTTCTTCAGAGCAAATGCCAACAGAATGCTGGCTGAATTCAGGATTTTAATCTCATCTAACAGTCTGACTTCCTTACAAAACACAGACACAGACAAACACACATATATGCATTGACTTCAGTCAAGTTCTTGTGAAGATTTGGGGTGAGGGGTTAGCTAACTTTTGTATAGAACCAGATTCTTCTAAGATCCATCGTACTGTACCACGTTTAGTTGCTATTCAAATTTACACTTGATTTGAAAAGTCATATTTTGATAAGCTGTTTCTTATACAAAGACCTTACATTGTTACATGTATGAATTAAGGGGGAACTGCATCAAATCCGTAAGTCATTTCTTCCTATTCAATCTGTTATTGTTTTTTAATACTAGTACCTATCTTTTTACTGTTTTATCTTTTCTGGTATTTTAGTAAACTCAGTGGGTTGTTTCTAATTTACACACTAGTGGTTAAGTACCATTTGAGAACTTAATGATGTAGGTTATGCACCATTCAACCACAGTATTCCATAGTACAGCACAGGCATATTGTTTGACACAAGGTCAACACCCACACAGAGAACACCAGCACAGTGCCAAATTTCACCTGTCTGTGGCGAGTCGCTGTGCTGGTGTGAGGAAGACACCAGCTCTGTGGCACCCGGTGTTGCCCCCCCCCCCAGTCCTACTCTGACTCGGAGTTAGATATTTAGAGACCAGGGGATGCGGGGGGTGGAGCCCCCCAATAGAAAAGCACCAACATCCCAGATGGTACAATGCCGACAGCTGGCATTGTGGCTGTCGCTGTGCGGGATGTCAGTGCTAGCACTGTCGAAGCGCTATAGTAAAACCTTCACCAACTATCAAAGCACTCAGCAAGGGCATAAACCGAATTACATAGTTCTAAAACTAAGCAATAATGCATTCCAGGGTGTGTGTCATGCTGGGATAATGCCATGCCTCAGGTGGTTGGGCACAAGGCCGCAGAACGAGTATGTCCAACACCCAAGAAGTAATGTTATTCCAGCACGACACACACCCTGGAATGGAATATTGCTATTATACAATGGCTCATTTGTAAAACAAACAAAAAAAAGATGAAAAAGTACATTTAAAGTACATTTTTTGTTATTTTTTGAATGGGTAGACATACTTTAAAAAAACAATAGTGCTGATTTATTATTTCAGCCAGTAAGTGGAGCTGCTGTGTTTTTCGTGTGGCTCTGCACTCCCCATACCAACCTTTGTTAGTGTCACCAGTCTTTGTTATCAATCTGCTCTATTCCCTGTTGTGTTTTTTCATGCTTTTGAGTTTTGTTTCCCTGTCTTTGTATTTGCCTAACTCTCTCTTCATGCTGCTGCTGCAGAATCAAAGAATGCCGCCCCCCTGCCCTTATGACTGCCCGCTCACTGCTATGAGGATGGAAGTAGGGAGAATGTTTGTGACTGCTTTTACATGGTGGAGTTACAACAAAAAGCAGAAGAATGTTAGTTGACGTGAGAGTGAGTGTTATGGAAAGAGCCACACGCTAACTGTTTAAAGAAGCTCTTGCTCGCTTACTCGCTCAGTCCGGTTTCCAATAAGAAGGATTGTGGTGTTGTCAGACAAAAAAAAATGAGGAACAAGAGCAATGAGGGGATAGCTAAGAGGATATTTTGTACTTTTTTGGGGGGGAAGGGGCAGAGTGTGACATGCTGGGAGGGGGTTCAGTGTGACGCGGTATGAGGCAGGAATCATTATGGCTTTGTTCTGGTTTTGTGGGTAGTGTTGAAATTTCATTGAAATGAGTCAGGGGCCTACAAGAAATTTTAAAACTGATTGAATCTGGTGCTGTTCCCCACAGTCGAGTGGAACCGTGAAGGTGGTTGTGGACACTGTGTGAAGCCAGTCATGTGTAGCGAGTCTTTCTTTTTCACAAGAGGAGTGATTTCATGTTCATGTGCTGCTGTCATCTGTGTGGCTAGACTTGATACAGTGATGTTATGGTCAAATAATGTCACTGTCCCAGGGATGCTCTGACCAATCAGAGCACAGGAAATTTCTTTGCCATTGTATAATGGTCTTTAGCACAAGAGTAGAAGTCAGAAACACTCACAGGATTTACTCAAAGGCCAGTAAAAATGGAACAGTAATGGAATGTGAACCAGTATTTGAGAAACAGCTTAAAATGAAAATACAGTCTTGTAGGGTAAATGTAATTCTTCTTTAAGTGTGATTTTCTTAGCACTGATGATACCATATGTTGTATATATATTCTATACCTTTTGTATATAGAGAGTATTCAATAGGCTGATCTCAAAATATGCAATTTATTTTTATGTGTAAGAGGTCAGGACCATAACTCACAAAGTGGCAGTGCCACTAGTGAGTCATGAAAGTCTGGCTCCCTCACAAGCGATGATGTAATGTGTATTTTAAGTTAGACCATTGCATATTCAATTTATATAACATACGTTTACTACCTTTTTTTAAACTTCAGCTTTAAGTACATTTGCAAACATTGTTGATATATAGGTTTATCAAAGTGCTTCATCCTGCTGTATGTTACAGTAGCTAATAATTTACTACCTTGTAAATCTGTTGTTTCAAATGCTGGCTTCAGTGCTGCACTTGGCTATTGTGATGACACCAGCATTGTGAAAGCTAATCTCTGATTGGGTTAGTATGAACTGTGGCATACCCTAATTTGTAATATAATATTATCTTGTTATGTTGGACAAAGATAACACTTTTCGCCTTGTTATTTATCAGTACACATGCATTGTATACATATATATATATGTCCTTTTAGGTTTATATGGCAGACTGATCAAGCGACTAGTGGTCACAAAATGTTGCCGTTATCTGCATAGTTATTGTGCCTTCCTATCTGTACATGAAATAAAAATATGTTGTCAAATATAAATACAGGGTGAGTCTATTACTTCATAGTGATTAGGAGCAATTCAACTGTGAAAAAAAACTTCGGATGTTTCTTTTTTTGAGAGCCTCACTGCCCTGATCTTTTCTAAGCAAGTCTCTCCCTCTTTCTTCTTCCACCATTCCTTGTTTTCTCCAGCATTTCACTCACTTTCCCACCCTTTTGTAGCATGTAGCATGTTTAGCATTAGCTCTGCCTGGCCTTATTATTACTCTTTTTAAGAACTCATACAGGTCATTTAAATTCACTGCTGCCCAAACAAATCAGGCTTTTTGGGGAGTTCTGAACTGATATGTTAGTTAAGCTGGCAAAATACTCCTTAAACAAACTGCGCAACTAGCTGTCAGGCCAGGAATAAAAAAACTGCTTAAACCAGAAATGGGCAATTCCTGGCATTCTGTCTGTTAAAAGTATGTACAGTAGCTGCATGTTACCACTACTTACACATCTTACTCACCACAGCTACTGTGTACCTTCCCTCCCCCTCCTTCCACAATGACTAGGGTGGAGAAAACAAGAACTGGCAATCAGAGAGGAATATGACTGATCGTTCAAAGTATGTCGACAACACATTAGTTTGCTTGGTATCTCCTCTGCCTGAGAGTGTTTATTTAACATGTGCTGTCAAAAACAGCTTTGATTTCTGTAGAAAAAAGTGTACCCATGGAAATCAACTTTGGCCTCTTTATCTGGCACCATATGTGCACATGGTATATCACTAATTATCTGTCCTTTCTAGTTCATAAGCAGTTAATAGGAGATCTTACAGCTGTCAGCCACACTCTTCAGTTCTGTGCTTATGAATACCTGCTAGAAAGTTTCTAATTCTTACCAAGGTCCATAGGGGAAGAAGAAGGCCATGTGACCCATCAAGACTTTCCCAGCACACTGCTCAGTGGTACTGTAGCACTCATTAATGTAACCACTGACCCCAATGCAGCCTTGAACAGTGCCTTGTTCTCACATATAGGAATTTCTGATGGTAATGAATTACAGATATTAATCACTCTCTTGGCTCAGTTCTCAAATGTGTCGGGGATGCCGCAAGCCTGGGTGCACAGAACATATGGTGCATGGGGTTTGTAGCATTCCCTGGCCAGCAAAATCCTGTGCGCCACTTGCCACAAGTTAGACCAGCTTTTTGCTGGTCTAGCTTTGTGGCATTCATGGGTCCTTTTTATGGGGTTTGTGCCAAATATTTGATGCAAGCTGCTGTAAAGAGGGTAAAGTGTCACAAATGCACACAACATGTCCAAATCGGGTGCACGCTGCAGTAATGTGTTTGGTGCAGCACTGGGTTTGTTGAAGGATTCACCACAAGCCCTGCGTCATACTTTGAGAATTGATCCCCTCTGACTGAAAAGGAACTTTCTTTTCTCCAGTCTAAGACAGCTTCTCTTGAAAGGAAACATTCATGTACAGTGGGTGACATAGACTGAAAGCTCGTGAAAAGCCTTTTCAATTGGGGTAATGGGCACACCTATAGCTGGAAGGACTCCAGACATATAAATGACTAAGTATTTTCAATAATGACACTACATGGACTTCCAGTTGGCAACCACTTAAGAAGGCCACCTAACTCAAAGGCTCTCAGTAGCCATGTCCGTGATCCTCTGCAATCTGCCATGAAACATGATCAGTGTGAGGAAAAAAAAGTCAACTACCGTACCAAAACAGTACACCTCCCTGACTCTGCTGATATTAAAATTGTTTCAGTCACGCAAGTGGGTGGAAAGCTAACATTGAGCTCATTCACTACAGTGGCTGACAGGATCTGACTAAAATGGCATCAGTGGTCACCGCAGTAGCCCTTGCCAACTTGTCAGACTTTGGCACTATGTTGCAAACACTAATCAGTGACATCCTTGCTATGGGGCAGACCATTTCAGAAACAGAGAGTAGAGCTGAAGCAGTAGAAATCCAGATGGCAGACCACGAATTATACACCTCGGTGATGAACACACAAGTGGCTGATCATGTTGATAGAATATCAGTCCTGGAACAACAAGTGAAGCAGCTTAGTGAAAAAGTCAGTGACCTCAAAAATTAAGGCTCTCACAACTAGAGGTTTGTTGGCTTCCCAGAGGGAGTGGAGAAGCGGGAGGTTACATTTTTTCTTCAAACTGCCATCCCACAGTTGCAGAATGATTTCTGAGATTACCCCCAGGAAATAGAAGAGCTTACAGGTCACTGGGGCCACCAACTGTGAGAGAGCCTCCCACCCAATCCGGGCATATCTATTCCACTTCAGCATCAAACGGCAGATTCTCCAGTTAGCTAGGGAAAAGGGCCAACTTTACTGGAATGAGTCCACTAGAATAGTCCATGTGTGCCCTAATTCTCCTTTGAAACTAAGCTAGTTTGTTAACTGAAGGAGTTCATAAATTCTGCAACTATGTCACAACTCCAAAAATCAAAAATGAGACTCCATCCCAGTGGCCATTTTCTTTATTTCATGTAACAGGCCTCAGTGCTATGTTTCGACGTAACATGGCTTAATCATGTGTGGTGCTCCTTATGTAGTTCATGGATACTCATTTCAAATTTCGATCAAGTTCCAGAATTTAAAATATCTTGTGGGCTTTTCAAATGCTCTGCCCAGCCTTCAGTGTCATGCCCACATACCCTGGGTGTGATGTCATCCCATTCTCCATTGAGTTGCAGCTTTACTGGAATAGCCACAAAAGTTCAATCTTTTATGATTTTTTTCAAAGGATCTGGCAGATAGGCAACAGGTGTATGGCCTGGTAAAAAAGGAACTCATGCGGCTATAGCTGCACTACACCCTCATATCCCACCACTCTTCAGATCCACAGGAATGGGAGGTGGGTGTCAATCTGTATCGCTCAAGAGGAAGACCTCTTCTAGAGAAAGAACTGTCATGCTGGTACAAGATACCAAGGCAGCCACAACAACCTCAGCTCAATACAGCAGCTCACAGAGGAGGGAGCTCTGAGGCAGCAGCCACCTGAGGACCAATTTGATTGGGTATCAAGAAGGGAAGCCTGGCAAGCAGTTAAGCCCAAATATCACAAGAAAAAATCAAAGATAGATTGGGGAAAGAGCCAACCCCAACAGAATGTACATGAAAACATCAAATGAGTTTTGAGGCTCACCACACAAGATTTCAGTTCTTCGTCTTCAGAAGTGGAGTCGTTGTCCAAGGTGGTGAGGGAACCAGACACTGAGCCACCTACAGTAGACATGGAGGATCTGCAGGGATGCTCAGGAGCCCAACCATCACTGGAAAACTACCTTACTCTGCCACAGGACACTTACTCCTTATGACCAAGTTGGGCCGTAATAGTGGAGAGAGCAATGACAACAGATCTGCAAAATACCACGTCACAGAACCCTGTCCACAGCATTGGTGTGGAGCACGGAACTGATATGAATAAACTTCTTCTTTCCTCCTAGTACAGAATCAGCAACAGGGTCATGAACTCTAAACCATGTATATGAAAGAACAGTTATTTACTTACTGTAACAGTAGATCTTCGACAGAATCTCTATCATCAGGCCACATCTATGGAACTTATAGCCACCAGGCATTAGGACCACATGGAAATTTTTGCAAGCAGTCCCCTACAGGCTGCCCTTGACAACATCCTACATTGACTCTCCCTATATAAACATGGGCGGCCCCTTCCCTCCTCAGTTCCCTGCTGGAGATCATGCTTGGAGGGCATCTCTTCAGGGAACCAGGAGAGAATGCATGTCTCTGTCAAGCAGGTGAGACAGAAAAATAGCAGGTCGACTTTCATGGAGAAGGAGACAGCATCTACAGAGATGTAGGTCCCTAGGGAGAGGGAGGGTGGGTAGGCATGGTCTGATGAATGAGATTCCCTCGAAGAGCTACAGTTATGGTAGATACTTAACTGTTCTATCTTCTTTGAGGATATCTCTTTCATCAGGCCACAGCTATGAAATGAGTACCAAGCAGCACCAACCATAAACAGTCTGGATGGGTGCAGGCACCAGGCCTAAGAAAGAAGGCTTTAAAGCACAGCTTTGCTAAAGCCAACCCTTTTTCAAGATGCAATGTCCAGACTATAATGCTTGGGTGGTGGCTGCACAAATCTCTGCAGCACATACATTTTTGAAACATGCAACAGAAGTGGCCATGCCTCTAATGGAATGACCATAAACCTTACCAGGAAGTGCCATACCCAACTTTCTGCAACAGAAAGAGATACCAGTGGCCAGCCATCTGGATAGGCACTGGTGAGAAACAGGATCACCCTCTTTTCCAGGAGTAAGTGAAACAAAAAGCTGTGAGGACTTCCTGCAGTCCTTCGTATGGTGTATAGAATACCTGAGTATTTATTCTACGTACATCTAGAGTATGGAGCAATGCTTCACCTGGAGTGGCATAGAAACACAGAAACACAGAAAGTGCTGGCAGAAAGGGACCATGTGGCCCATCTAGTCTGCCCTCCCCTTAACTACTATTCATTGTTAAGGTGCCCTTGTAACTATCCCAAGCATTTTTGAAATGCTCAGGAAACTAAATTGGCAGTGGATGGTTTAATTTAAACTCAGACACCATCTTTGCTAAAAACTTAGGGTTGGTGTGCAAAGAGACACTGTCTTTGTGAAAAATCAAAGAAGAAGGTGCACACATGACAGCCTGAAGCTATGAATTTCTTCAAGCAGAAGTAATGACAACTAAAAACAATGCTTTTCCAGAAAGAAAGCGTAAACCACAAAGTTGCAGTTGGCTCAGAGGGAGCCAAAGCAAGCTTCAGCAACATAAAGGTCAGGGCCCAAACTGGGACCATCCTGCTACTAGGAGGTTTCCAATGTAGACTGCCTCTCAATAACGTATGGGCCACCTGCAGCTGGGTGATCATATGACCCTCAATAGGGGAAAGCTGAGGTAGCAGCCAGGTGCACTGTGACAAAAGAGTATTGTAGGCCTGCATCTGACAAGGGCAGCAGATCCTCCAGAACCCTGTTTACTGAACAAGTAAACAGATCCACTTCTGAAGAGATTGTCCATTACTGAGATCAGCAGTCTCCTTTTGTGTATTATGGACTGTAACTTGCTTAGCCCATCTGCTAAGCAGTGATGGGGCTCCTGGAACATGTGCTGCTAACAGGTCTAGACAGTGTTCTAGAACCCAATAATCAGACTCTCATCGCATCCCTGCAGAGGGGGTTAAAATGAGTTCCCCCTTGCTTGTTGTTGTAAAGCATCACACTGATGTTGTTCATCTATGTAACCCCCCTGCAAATGGGGGTTCCCAAAAGACTTCCAGGAGCTTGCTTGAATGCTCCAAGCCTGAATGGTGTTTGGCATTTAAGCCATTTATCAGTGAGTGTTTTTAGAGCCTCTGGTACTGTCTCTTTAAGAGCTGTCTGCTTGCAGACATAATTAGTTTGTATGGGGGGACTGTGTGCTTCTCTGAGTACCACTCGAGCTGCTGCCAATTCACTTCATTTTTGCAGTCACTAGGAGTGCAAAGGGAACCTATCTGAAAGATGTAACTGTTTGCCAGAAATTATTTAGAGTAATAATGAAATTACAGTTTGTCTAACCTGCTTTCTTTGCAGTCAGAACTGTGTCTGCTAGTTCCCCATTCTAGTTTTGAACTGCTGAACTGGACCAATCAGTGTGGGGTAAGCTAGCTCTAAAATGGTGCCTTGGACTAATCAGAACTTGACTCATAATCTGAGCCAGCCACAAGAGGATTGTATGGGCAGTGACTCTGGGAGATGAAGTTTAGACTTCAGTGCCTTTTGGACCAACAGCAGCAGTCTATTGTGAGTGACAGCCAATCCAGTCAAGAACTGGGAGGAACTCAAAGGAAGTGCCCGTTTTGTCGGTTGGAGTTTCAGTTGAGCTTTGGCAGTGAAGAAGGAAGGAGCCCTGTGCTTTTCAGTGTGCAGTTTTAGTCAAAACGTGTGTAAGGCCCAGAGTTCTGGTCTGCAGCTTTGTAACAGCTTGTTAGGACTGAACTCGTCCTGTGAAAAGAATCAAGGATCTCTGAAGAGTAGAAACCAGGCTCACCCTGTAGAAGACTGGAGGAATTGCTGAAAATTGCACTTGGTCTGTCAGGAACTGAATCTGCTGTGTGTTCTCCGGGTATTGTGCAGTAATTGCGATCGGGATACAGATGCAGCCTGCCTGGTATAGTGCTTTTTTATGGATGTGTGAAGAGGTTTGTGTACCTCAAGTGAGCCCTGCTGACATTGAAGGACCCTATCTTATTTGGAGGTCGTGAGTACTAATTCAGGGTCGCTCCTGTTGAATTGCCACATTAAATCCAAATGGAATTACTGTACTGCTGACTGTTTAATTCTCCTTTTCTCTGTGTGAAAGGGCCCCTACCAGCTGCCACGGTTTGGACTAGCCACTAGGGCTTGGGTACCCAGGGACAGTAACTGATAGGGATAGGCCTGTGCACAGAGCCATAGGTAGATTATTAGAGTGATAAGCTAATTAACCTGATTTCCCTGTCCTTGTTATATCCCCTAAATAAATCAGAGCTGCTTGTTTCAGCAAAGTTATACTGCCTGAGGTATTTGTCTTGTTAAAGTACTGTACTGTGATTGTTGCACTGTATCTCATTTCACAGGAGGTCCCAGTGCCGAACCAGACCTGGGGTAAGTGTATACTGTGAAGGTAATTCTGATATATTGTGTGGGCCACTAGTGGGAAGAAAGGGGTTGCAGTGTCCCAGAGGGCTGTGACCAAGTTAGTTTAACTATTGCAAACCCTGACCTCTGGGTGGAGGCACCCGCCATTGGATCCAGGCCCCTCAACCTGTTAGTGGCAAATCAGGCAGGGGTAGTAGCCCCTGGGATAGCGCCATCTAGGGGTTACATCTATATTAACAGAGGGTCCAGGGATAACTGAGTCTGAAATGCCTGTAGGCCATACAAAACAGCTCATGTTCCCAGACCACTGTTTTATGTTCCACATACCCTGTGGCTTGTGAGCCCCTAAGTGGGCTCCCCCCAGCCCCTCTCCATGATATTTGTAATTAAAATCAGATATGGGGAGAGGAACAGGGAAGGAATCCACTTAAGCAGGTTGCCAGGTTTCATTCACTACTAGAGCACATTGCGGCCAGGAATGGGTACTAGAATCCTGTGTTCTCGAATGTCTGTGTGCTGATCCCACTGGACTCTTAGAGGCCACTGAAGGATTCTCATGTGTAGACTGACCAGGGGTACCATGACAATGGCCACTGACAGCAGGCCTAGAAGCCTCCGGAATGTCCTAGCTGCAGCATACCAGCTGTCATGAACCATCTGGGCCTGTTTAACCAGGTGTTCAGCCCTGTCCCAGGGCAGGAAGGCTAAACCTTGGGTTGTGACACAGACTGCCCCATGTACTGGAGGCACAGGCAAGGAATCAAGACAGACATGGGCACATTGAGTGTGAGCCCTAGAACATCGAACATATGTCTGGTACATGCTAAAGTATGTAAAAGCTGCTCCTGGGAGTGAGCCTTTAGTAGCCAGTTGTCCAGATAAGGGAAGACTTAAAGGCCTGCCCTTTGAAGGGCTGTTGTCACCACTGCAAAGCATTTGGCACAGACCTGTGGCATATATAATAAGCCAAAGGGCAATACCCCAAACTGATATGATGGTAGTCATTCTTTATATCCAGGGGAACAAAGCCAATCAACAACCTGCAGTAGTGAGAGCAGGCCCCGCAGAGTGACCATTGTGAGCTGCTTGTGCTCGATAAAAAAAAAGTTCAGAGCCCAGAGATCTAGGGTAGGTCTCAGATTTCCTGTCCCTTTTGGGACTAGGAAGTATCCGTGGTCTGGAGACAGTTCTAGAAATTCCAGAGCACGTCCTAGTGTTATTATTTCTAGGGCCCAGGCATCTGGCATAAGTAACCTCCACTGGTCCAGGTGAAGGGAAAGGTGACCCCTGACAACCACCCTTTAAGGCAATGGAGGCTGAGGGCTGCGATGGAAGTCAGGCAGAGTCCATTTCTGTGGCTACCACCACCTTGCCACCCATAGGGACTTTTGAGTGGGCACCAGTAGTGGTTCCTGGGGAAGGCAGGTCTCCGGCTGCACCATCTTAGTCCGTGGCATCTGGCAGTTTGATGTCTAGCACTGGCTGGAAGAAAAGGCACAATTTGTCTATTACTTAGCTGGTTTTAATAGAGAGGATGGACAAATCTGCCTGAGGTCTACTGATTAGCGAGGCTATCTTAGGTAACTGCCCCAAATAATTTATATCCTCTAAAGGGGGCAGTGATAATGTACTGTTGCACAACACATGCAAAACCAGCCATCCTGAGCCTGGGTACCGCCTGAGGCATATTCTAGAGGCAACTGTCCTGGCAGCAGCATCAGACGTTTAATAGGCCATGGGTAGGAGGTGTTTACCTACATCTGCTCCTGCTGTAAGAGCTTTAAGGAGCTCCTGCTTAAGTGCAGCTTCTGAGAGCTTGAGCAGCTGCATCAGCTTGCCTCCAGAGTGCATTTTGATATCTGCCTATATGGACTTGGTAATTTGCAATGCTCATGTCCAGAGATAGCTGAGGCAAATGTTCTTTGCTCAGAATATCTAGCCCCCTGGATTCCTTATCACGGGGCAGAGAACTAAGGTATCTTGACGCCTTAGATCTGTCATGGGCAGTATCTATGACTACACAGTTTCCCTCAGGTTGGCCAGGAAAAAAGGCTTGCCTGTGACTAGGGTTACCCAGATAGTGCTTTTGTGGATCCTACCACTATCTGTCAGATAGTGCTGGTATCCTACCTAGGATCCTACCAGAAATCCTATCAAAGACAGATGTAGGATCCAAGGTCAGATAGTGATGGATCCTAGTTAGGACCCAGGGATCCTAGGTCAGATCCAGGGATCCTAGGTCAGAAAGTTAGGATCTGGGGTCAGATAGCAATGGATCCTAGTTAGGATCCAGGGATTCTAGGTCAGATCCAGGGATCCTAGGTCAGATAGTTAGGATCTGGGGCCAGATACAGTAGCGATGTATCCTAGAACAGATTCAGGGATCCTAGGTCAGACAGTTAGGATCTGAGCTAGATCTGTTGCTAGGATCCACAACATTTGTTGCTGGGATCCACAGGATCCACAACATTTGTAGGATCCATGCACTGGATCCTAGAGGGTAGGATCCATGGTCAGATAGCAATGCTATCCTACCAGAGCAACTATCTGGCCAAATGGGAGCTATCTGCTTGTATCCTAGTTTCTAGGATACTATCTGAGCAACATTATCTGAGACCTTTTTGTCTGCCTTTCTAAGTATGGCAGAGATCATGGTAGGCTTATGCCAAGCAGTGAGGATAGCATTCTGCAAGGCTAGTATGAAGGGAGAGATGATACTGAAAAGGGAATCTGGCAACCGAAGGACTCCACCAGGTGGTTCATGGTTATGGCCTGTCCCACTGAAACAAGCCCCATGGCAGCCTGCAACTGCTGCATCATGACTGCAAAAGAGGGGACCTCAAGGGGGAACTGGGTATAACATAATGGGTTCTCACTCCCCATTGGCACAGTATAACAGGTCCTCTCATAAGGACTTTCCCATGATCATCCCTCTCCTCTGTATCCTGCATTATAAGGACAGGATGGTACTCCTGGGTGTTGACAAGGTGGTCAATGGGTCACAAGGAGTGAGCTATTGAGGCCGTTGATGCATGGGAAGAGAGCTGGTGTAATAGCTGTATAGGCGTCAATGTGGGGCTTTGGCTTAGGTAAGTGAAACTAATCAGTACTGCTGTTCACAGAATCTGGTGTAGCGGTTCATGAAAAGCTATCAGAATTCGAGGGCCTGGCCGCAGTTCACTGCGATGGATTGAGGGGGAGGGGTACCTGGACTAGATCACAGGAAACCTTCACTAGACCCCTCACTTGGGTTGCTTACATTTTATTGTGGCTACAATATATTTTCCATTTATGTAAGACCTAGAGACAGTATTTAAAGTGGAGAGGCACACCCCACCACTAGCAGAGCCAGACATTTAGGATTTGAGGTTCCCATTATGAAGGCCACTTACCCCTTTTCAATGGTTCTCTCCCTCCACACCATTCTCTTTGCATGACAAATCTGTGGACTAGCTAATAGCCGCTTAGAGCAAAAGATGAATGTGGACATCTGAGGAGCGGTGGGTCCAGTGGCACCTTCAATCTAGCTGACCGCCTGAGGACTAAGGTACAGTGAGCAAGGAAAGTCACCCACAACTGTAACTGAGCAACCTGCTACACATGAAATATTCATCATCTCCAGTTTTGGAGTGGGTCAGGTAGCTGGCCTGGCCCCATTGCTTGAGGCTAACAGATAGATTATACAGCATCACAAAGTACAGGAAACAATGCTGCAATCAATGTCTGAAAGGTGGACAATACTGGACTGTGACCAGAAAGGTGCTCATTCCCCCACCCAGCCTACTACTCCAGGGGCCCTTCACAACAAATGTTCACTCTTGGCAGTTCTCTGCAAAGAGGTCACTTGTTGCAGCACTCACTGATCTTGCCCCACACTATCTACCACAGATTGGGGCAGCAAAATCTGAGATGATATACCCCTCCCAACTCAAGCTGGTAAGAGGCAGGAGGCTGTACTGGGACTACAACAATGGTCACATCTGACCCTGCTCTGATTTTGATGGAAGGAGTAGGGGTGATTTTATAATGCCAAGGGATCCATCATCCACTTGAATTGGATGATTAAAGAGGGTAACATTAACCACTCCACAAAGGTGAGTCACCCAGAAATGTGCCTGATCCTGGCACAGGTAATAGAGGTGGGAGATAGCTGACCCCAATAATAGCCACCATGAATGGATGGTGCTAGGATTCCTGAACCTATCATAGCACAGGTGGGTACTTAGAATGTAGGTAAGATACACCTCACCCTTTACCATGGCAGTGCACCACACCTGCTCAGAATGGACAACACGCAGAAACAGGACGTGTGTTAGGGGAAGAGGAAACAAGCAATGTATGGGTAATGGGGGGTAGGCACCAGAGAAAGGATGGGTGCTCGGAAGCAGACTCATCTCAGTTTGTCACTACTTGGGATTTCTAATATTGTTCCTTTACCTGCTGCAGGCTGGCATGCCGTTGTTTGATCAAAAACTTTTTCCCAAGGTACATTACAGTGACAACATCGACAGATTGCTATAATATACCTGTTGGACCCTGGCACTGCTTCTCTGGGTCATGCACTCCCTCTCTAAATCAGCTCTGACTAGAAGTTGATTATAATAAAATACAGGGGGTGCAAGAAACAACCTTTTTGCCTGACAGCTTTATGCCAGCCTCAATTGCGGTCGCCATAAAGCTGTCAATGTAACTTCAGTCAGCAAATTGTTCGTTGAATCGCTGTCGTGGAACCCGGCATGCCACACTTGCCATACCCTAGTACTACAGTTCCCTTTCATCATTTCAAGTCAGAATGTGTGTATCTCCCATCCAGCTGATAACTCAGTTACTAGATGGGACAGGTAAGGATGTATGTTCCCGCTCTTCACAACAATCCTCTATTATCATCATTTGGATAGATGGCTGAGCATAAGGTAGTAACCTGGAATGTGCAAGATATCAACCACCCCACTAAAAGAAACATTTTTATCATACCTAAAAACTCCTGATGTGACATTGCCCTAATACAGGAGACCCACCTCCTGGAGAAGAAGGCATCTAAATTGATCTGGGGATGGCTGGGGAAAGAAGTCTCCAGCTGCTTCACTGCTAAAAAAGGAAGAGTCACCATATTAATCAAGAAGGGGTGTCTCCTGGTGATACAGCAATGGCAGAGGACAAGGCAGGTTGGTTGATCAGTGTGCAAGGGAAGATACAAAAAAGGATGTTCTTTTAGTTAATATCTTTGCTCCCAATGTGGAAGATGAACAATGTTTTGTCACCCTAACCCAACAAATTACAGCTCTTCTGATTCTTCAGGGAACAATTCTCCTGGGAGGAGATCTAAACTTGGTCCGAGTTCTGATACTAGACAAGTTGCCCAGAGAAAAGAAGACAAGACTGGCTTTAAAGAGAATGTGCAAAGAGCTGCAACTGGTACATGCATGGTGGTTCACAAACCCCACAGTGGTAGACTTCGCCTTCAGATCAGCCAGACATGTCACCTGCAGCAGGTTCAACTACTTGCTTACTAGCTCCCATTGCTCCCATGAGGTGCTTGATGTAGAAATTAAACCGATCCTGCTATCAGATCATGCACCTCTGGTTATGGCACTTTGCCAGAATCAGACTCTGGCTAGATCCTGGTCAGAATCAGACTCTGGCAAGATCCCCCAGGTGGAGGATCAGCTCCTTTCTACTGCAATTGCAGGACTTCAAGACCTGGCTGCAGGATGAAATCAAAGATAGTTCAAGACAAACAGTATGCCAGAGTATCTGACTTCACCATATGGGAGGCATTCAAAGCACACATACGGAGCTGTATAATCAGCCATTCTTCCCACATTAATAAGAAAAGACAGCAGGAGATACAAGACCTAGAGAAGGAACGTAGAGCAGAAAAAGAACATAACTATGCAAAGACCACATAAAACTGCTGAGGACTTAATGAAGATAATTCATCTTAAGTACCAGCTAAATTCCTTTTTACACCAGCAGGCTGAAAGGGCACTTTTCTTCACTAAACAAACCTATTAGGAGCAAGGTGAAAGGGCTAGTAAATTCATGGCATACAGTCTAAGAAAAAACACTGAGTGACTCCCATATACCTCCCATCTGACTCAGTGATAGCACTTGCACAACAGACTCTTCCTTTTAGGAATTCTGTGCCAGTCTTTAATCCTCACAAGGGGACACTCACACAGAATGCATAAGAGACTTATTGGCACACAACCCATTGCATAAGATACCACTGCAGCTTTCACAAACCCTGAATCTGGGAATCATACTAGATGAGGTATGGAAGGCTGTAATGATCTTGTCTTCTGGAAAGGCCCCTGGTCTAGATGATTTCAGTGCGAATTTTACCAGACATTCAGCGCTCAGCTGATGTCTTACCTCTTCAAGGTCTTTCATAGTGTGCATAAGGCAACCATTATGGTGCTGCCCAAACTAAACAAGGTTACAGCACAGTGTGCCAGTTATAGGCCCATATCTCTCTCTAAATGTTAACGCCCAAATTCTAGTGAATGTTCTTGCTCTGCTTATGGAGAAAGTTCTTACTTACCTTACCCATATATCTCAGAGAGGGTTCGTGAATGGGTGGCAGGGGTCAGACAATCTATGCATGGTGTTGAATATGCTACACCAGGCACAGCACCAGCGGGACTCAGCAGTACTGGTATCAATAGATGCAGAAAAGACCTTCAACTCGGTGGAGTGGGAATGTTTCTTTAAGGCACTTAAAGCACAGGGAGTGGGTCTTCACTTCATTAGCTGGGTCAGAACCTTGTACAAATCTCTGAGAGCCAATGTTCTAATGAATGGCATACTATGCCAGCAGTTCCTGCTCCACTGAGGAACCAGACAAGGTTGCCTACTATCTCCACTCTTATTTGTCATAGCAGTGGAACCACTGGCAGCCAGATTTATGGCAGATTGAGATATAAAAGGCATAGTGTTTGGTAGTCTTGAGAACAAAACCCTCCTACATGTGGACAATTTCCTCCTTTACCATCTCCAAGGTGGAGACTTCATTGCTCAAGGCTTTATCACTGATCTCAGACTTTGGAGATATCTCTTGTCTCTGAGTCAGTTCCCTAAATTAGAACTGCTCCCCCTACAGCACTGCTACCAACAACCAGTGCACATGCAGGAATACTCACTAAAGTGAGGCCTCAGAATCAATTACAATTACACCACAAAAGGTATGGTGAATAGCAACATCGGTGCTCTGCTAGATAACCAAGCAGAGAACATGATGAGGTGGAAAAAGTTCACTCTCTCCCTCCAGGGAAAGACTGTGGCCTTCAAGATGGTGGGGCTCAGCCAGCCCGGTGGCACTGAGGGTTGAGGCGCTGGATGCCACACCTCGTGTCACACTGGTGACCTGGATTCGGAAACGAGCCGGGGCTGCCGGGGGTCAGCAGGGATCGAGCATACAGATGATAGCTCTCCCTTCCCAGGGAGGGACTCTGGGGTTTGCACCACTCTGTAGCAGCATCTGGTGGCTGTTGGATGCAGCACAAAGCACTTGGTGCAGAAGGTAACAGGGGGAGGAGCTCAGCAAGTGGCAGCATGTTGTGCCCAGCGACCACTGCACATCTGAGCTCCTCGGGGGGAAAGTAACAAGCAAGAAAAATCCCCTTCAGCGGGAATAGGTGAAGGCGCCTCCCCCGATCCACACTCCCAATGCTGGGCTCTCGCCTCTTCATCCCCTGCCACTCCAGGCCCAGCACTCTACACTATAGAAAGAGTGCCCTGGGCAGATAGGCCAGTCCTTCCCCATGGGGGTTCAGATCCAGGGGTTCTGCCAGGTCCGGAGCAAGGAGTAAGGCAAAAAAATCACAGTGGGAGGTAGAAATCATGGAAGGAGGTAGCTGGAGAGAATTCCCCTCTGGAGGTGAAGAAATAAAGTATATAAAAAAAGATGATGGGACTACCCCACTTACTGTATTGTATTAACAACTTAGCACTATCCATAACCACCACAATATGGGCCAGAATAGACATCCTCATACAGAACTTTCTAAGGGAAGGCTGGAACCCTAGATTCAGTAAGTGTACATTAAGAACTAGCCCTAACAAGGGTGGGTGGAACTTGCCCTGGATGTGGACATACCTTTTAACTAATGGTATGAAGCAAGCCCTACAATGGCTCAATGGGACTAGTACGCATGCTCCCTTATTGGACGATGCAGAACAAGCCCATATGCCCATTATTGTCAAGTAGTCTAGGGAGGCCAGGAGAAAGAAGAAAAGAATAAGTGGATGGACAGATACCTTTTTGGGAATGCAGGAATCTATCTTGCATAATCCCAGATTTAAGATAGGAAAGGAACCATTGAATTGGCCCTTCTGGAGGACCAACGGGGTACTGACTCTACAGCATCTTATATGCCCCAGTTCAAAACTGCTGAAGTCGTTCACACAGCTGCAAGAGGAATTCAGGCTTGATAGGGTTGCCCACTGGAGATATCTGCAGCTACAACATGCTCTTTGGCCAATGCTGGCTGAGGACCTTAAGTTAAAGCAAGGTGAGATGTTGAAATACCTTGCCCATTGGGGGACATCACAAAAGTCCAAACATGGCAGCATTTGCCACTATATACAGGAACTCTATCAGCAGAACTGGGACTCTCATAGATTCAAGTGTCAGGTAGGGTGTTGTTATAACCCCAGGAGTATAGGAAAATGCTGTACTGTGACCCACATTGGCAAAACTGAACCCAAATACCAGATAATACAGAAAAAAAAGTTTTGGGGAGATGGCATAGAACACTAGCTAAACTGGTATGAATGGGAATACCAGTCCCAGATCAATGCTGGTGCTGCACTCACTCACTCACTCACTCACTCACTCACTCACTCACCAGTGGACATAAGTCATATTTTGTGGATTTTCCCACAAATCTAAGCACTGTTTGAAGCACATCGGGGATGTAGCATCTGCTCTCACACAGTCCTGAGTCAATAGATCTCCCATATTTTGGACTCTAGGGGATGCCTCTCAACTCCTGGGTGAACAAACCAGATTCAGAAGCCTAGTGCTGGTCCTTGCCATAGAGGCCAAATGTCAACTCATTATCAAATGGTATCAACCACTGGGCCCCACAGATGTGGATTGGGAAAACAGTGTCTCAAGAACAGAACCATACTTGTGGATCACTTACATGGCAAGGGGTAAGGTACATAGATTTAACTCCATAAGGGGCCTATGGTTCCAAGAAATGAACCGCAACACCGTGGAGGTATGTGTAGTTCCTAACTCAGGAACTGAATCATCAATGTAAAGTAGCTTAACATCTTTCCCTCTGCTACTAAATACAAAGTAGGATGAAACCAGCCAAGAACTGATGGGCCCATGGTTTGGGAGGTTGAGAAAAGAAGCAACTTCTTATCTGGCAGTCATAGAATTTAGGTTAACTGGGTGGTAGGCCTCATCATGGCATAGAGTGAGATGGTACAAGATGGATCACTTGCACAGCCCATACATTTTAGCAGGGAACAGACTAAAGAGAAAGATAACACAGAGACATTTGTTTGTTTACTTCCATCCCAGGCATATGAATCTTATTTATTTATTTGTTTATTCATTCATTCATTTGTTTGTTCATTCATTTGAAAACTGGTGATCTGGAGGGGCACACCGAGCTGAGGCTCATTTCTAGGTGCGACCAGGGGGAGGGGAATAGTGAATAGGGAATAAAAAATACAAAGCACAGACACAGTTCTGTAACTACTAATAGGAATCCCCAAAATATACAGGTATTGGAGAACAACAGGTGCTATACAGTGATGCAAAAGACACGGCATCAAAAAGGATGTTGCATGTTGCAGGATTTGGTGTACTAACTCAATGCATGATTTTATGTTAAGTATACTTTGAGGAGAAAAGTTATGTGTTTTCTATGCCTTTAATTGATTTGCTGTTTTTCTCTGTAAAAATGTGTTCATTATTTGCAGGATGGAAACCCTCTGTATTAGAGATAGGTATCCTCACATAACTGTGCATCAACCAAGTTATGAAATAAGTATACATTCTTTACATAGCTGTGCAGCCAAGAGGTGTGTGGTCTGGCCAGGCTGTTTGTTTATTATTCATATTTCATATTAAATGCTTGCTAATTTTTTTTAACAAAATCAATAAAATATTATATACAAAAAATAATGACACTACATTGCAGTCATTCGTAGAACACTGTGATGTCATCAAGGAACAAGTCATGCTTGACTCAATGTAGTTAGGCACAGCTTGTTCCTCGACGACATTACAATACTCTGAAAATGGCTACAGTATAGTATTAATGTTGAACAGACTCAGTTGTCTTTGTCTTTAGAGAGCAGTCAGCTACAGATGAGTCAAATGCCTTGTTTAAAAAGGCATTTCATGGGCTTTCAAACTATGATGACCACTGGCCATGAATGTGCCTCCTTAAGTTGTCTGTTATGACCTTTTAGAGATGTGTATGGGCACAGGTGACTAAATATGTCTTTCTCAGGTAAAATGGTACCAAACTTTTCTGTCCATCCAAAGTTACATACCTAAGTCTACTGGCTAAAACTGAGAAATAACTCTTGTGCAGACATTTGCCATGAGAAAACATGAGCAAATAAACAATCCAAACTGCAGGATCATGACTTTAGATCCTTTAGATGACAATTGTTAGAGGGATAGAGAAGAAGTTTAGCACAATTAGGTTAATAACATAATTAGTGCATTTCATGCAGCAAACTCAGTTTTCAGCTCATTTTTACCTTTAGTAAAGTTACATTCTTTCTGAAATCAAGTCAGTCTACTACTAAGTATTTTAGTGCTCTACTAAATTTGATAAGTTGGTACCCAGACTAAATACCATGGGGAGGCAGAGGCCGGATATATATATAATATGGACAACTGTATGTACACTTGTAAATTAGTCAAATAGAAAGGTACAAAGTACACAAAAACTTGGCATGGTGTATACATGAAGGGCCAGAGATCCAGTTCTCACAGTCAGGAAGCTTATGTTTGGCAGAAAATGGGGCACATGATAGACTCCAAGCTCCTTCAGCCATCACAATTCAATGTTACTATGTTGTCATCTAGTTCTTTCCATACTCAGGATAAACTATCAGATACAAGTTAGTCTCAAATCATGTAGTCTCTTGGTGCTCTGCAGTGGCTTAAGACTTACTCATTGCTTAACGTGGAGTACTGACTCCCAGAGAGACTGGTAACTGCTCCCGTGCCATACCTACTAAGATGAAGCCAAGTATTTTGTTGTACTACTCTGCTGCTTACCATAAGAAATGTATTCTTTAAATGCTACCCGGAGGCCAGGGCAACTCAATTTGGGGTGCAGACTCAGGTCCCTGTGGCAGAATTCTAACAATGGCAGCACATCCAAGCTCAATGGAGGTGTCAGCGCCACTGTATGGCACTGCAGTCTGGCACTGCAGTGGCCCATTGCAGCAAGTATGAGAGCTACCTCCCTCATGAGAGGTAGGCACTCAGCTGCTGCTACTGCTGCATGTGTACAAGGCCCATGAGGAGCTCTGCATGGTGCCACTGGGGAGTAGGGAGGGTCAAAGATCACACAGCATGGAAGAAATGCAGGAGGAAATTTGGAGGTATCTAGGATGAAGACTCTGGTGCTCTCCAGTCCCCCGCTGGATCAACACATTCTGGCTAAAGATAAACAGCTTTGATCTTTTGTTTGTTGGGCCCGTCGTCCTCCCTTGGCTAAATACACTCACACAGGAATGTACATATCTCTGTGAGAACAGTGGGACTTCAAACATCTGATCGGAGCTTATGAAAGTTGTAAAATGCACTGCAGGCCATTTAATCTGCCACTGCTGCAACCCTCCTCTAATGTTAGCTGCAGGGGATACTGGGATTTTTTAGTTATAGAAAAAGTCAGCCTGCAAGTCAGCAAAACCAGTCTGAAACAATCTACGATACTGCAGTAAAAAGTTAAAAAAAGGTTCTGCATACAAAGTGCAAACTGAGAATCTTTGTGCTGACTGAGTGGGGTGGGTTCGTGGTATTGGGTAAAGCTTATATACAGATACATGTTCATACATGGACATTTTAGGTACAGTATCTCATTTACTAGGTAGTCAGTGTTGTGCCTGTTTCTTTTATATGTACAAACTCTTGGCATCCAGTACATCACACAATGGGGTTACGTTGTGTGATGACTATTTGTTCACATACATAATGGATACATGATTCTGTCTGACCAGTTATCAATACATTGCTACTCCCTTGGGGGGGAAGGTTGATTCCCTTAGGTTTTGGTTTAGATTTCTAGGACTATTACCGTATATACAGCAGAATGATTATATACTGACACATTATAAACCAATGAGCATATTAGGAAACAGGATCTTTGCTAGGTTTGATTTTTAATGGTTTTTCATGATATATTAATAATTGGAGAGAGGGGGTTGGGCTTGGTGGTGGAGTGTCGATTCCCTCAGTTTTTGATTTGGATTGATATATCTGTTATTTAAAGAGCAGCTGACGCCTTGAGGAAAACTTTAGCAAAACATAATATTTAGACAAAGTTCAGCTTGTATTTTACATTAGTTCTGTATTTCTCCTAACCATTATTTATCACTGAGGTCATTTGCATGAAAACATGATCTTTGCTTCTGAAGAGTTCAACTATTCCTATTGCGTTCTGCCTACCTGAGGTCTTAATGCACTGCTTGTGACATCACAGTTATTCCCATGGCAACAGAGTGTGACAACAGAGGATTATGATTTGAAGTAAGGAGTAAGTTATAGACAAATTAACACCAAGGGACAAATATTATGTATTTATGTAAATTTTCTCAGTAATAAATAATGGGGAGGAGAAATCTACAGAATATATACGGAATGCAAGCTGAATTGTAACTAAGTATTAATTTTTTCAAAGTTTTTTTTGAGGTGTCAGCAGCTCTTTAATAGTACAGAATATTAAGTATATACAGACACATGTTGATACATGGATGTAAAATCAATAACAAAAATGGCAAATATCTGCTTAGTATCATGTCTAAAATGGATTATATAATTTTCAATGGAAGAACAAAAAGTGACAAACAAGGAGAATGTATTTTTATAGGTCCTAAGGGGTCCTCTGCAAATGACCAGGTTTGGGGAAATATTGAAGCAGTAGGTAAAATAATAAATTTGGAAGTAATTTTAACATCAGAATCTGCACATTTGCCTGTGCTGACAAAATGGCAGCTAGGAAATGAGATCGGTATGGTAAATGAGAAACAGAATTGGCTCTGTATTGAGGTTATAAATAAAAAAAGAATAAGATGGCAAAATACAAGCATTCATCAATTTGCTAAGATATTGAGTGGTGCCTATATGGAAAGATATAGGAATGAACTGTTAAAGATCAAGCCTTCAATTAATGCAATAACACTTTGGGAGGCTATCTCCTTTTATTTGAAACCTCTTTTTTAAACTTAATTCAAGGAAGGAAAATAAAACATGGTTTAACGTAAGATGTAAGAAAGGTAAACAAAAATTAAATAAATTGGTTAGACAGTACAAAAATGGGAATCCCAAAATAATAAATAATATTTTGAATAAAGAAAGAAAATATTACAAGGAAATGTTATCCAATGAAAGATTAAAGTATCAAAAAAGTATGTGGGAAAAATTAAGAATTTCCATTGTCAAGAAGGATACCAAACAATTTTGGACATTGGTTAGTAAAGGATATGATACATATGCTATAGATATCAAGGCAGGGATTACCCCTCAAATCTGGGAACAATATTATTTGGACCTATATTTTTCACAAATTGAAGATGGACATAATTTTAAGTAAAAAAAAACATCAAAATAATTTTTCCTAAACCTGTATATATAACCTCATTGGAAATTCTTGAAACTTTAGATACAATATCAGCAAATAAAGCCCCTGGTCCTGATCAAATATTGGCAGATCTATATTGTTCCTTTAAAGAATGGTGGACCCCAGTTTTGCAGATTTTGTTTAACTATTGTATTCAATGGGAACAGTGTCCAGATTCGTGGAATGGCAGTATAATATGCCCAATTTATAAAAAAGGAGATACTAATAACCCTGCAATGTATTTGACCTATTAGTTTGATAGATGCCTTGCAGAAAATATTTACCAGAATAATACTGAATAGACTGCAACAATGGGCAGAGAAGAATAATATAATATCAGAGTTGCAAAATGGATGTAGAGCAAAAAGATCAATGGTACAGCATTGCTTTGTGTTACAACATATTATTTGGAAGTATGTAAATATAAAAAGGGCAAATTATACTGCTGTTTCGTCTACCTCAAAACTGCATTTGATTCTACAAGAAGGAAAATACTATGGTCAAAATTAAAAAAAGTATAACATAGATTCTGACCTCTTAGATATTGTTATAAGGTTGCATAATAATACCTGGCTTAAAGTTAAATATAACCAACAAGGGGATCTTACAAATAAAATATATACTAATATAGGAGTTTGCCAAGGTTGTTTGCTGGCACATTTGCTAATTAATTTATATATTAACTCCATCTTGCAGCACTTAAATAATCTAGACTTTCACTTCCCAACTGTTTTTATAGAGAAAATCCCCCTTTTAGCCTATGCAGATGACATAGTTCTTATAGCTACATCTCTGCTAGGCTTGCAATGTAAGGTTAATACGTTTTCTGAGTTATGCAAGAAGGATGGATTAAATATTAACCTTCAAAAAATAAACATAGTGGTTTTAATAATAGTAGGGTACCCTCACTATTTACAGGGGAAAATAAAGTGTAATTAAAACCGTACTACGACCATTTAGGTTTAAGATTTTCATCAAACCTCTCTTGGAATTTACATATTAAAATTATGATACAGAAACTGAGAACAGCATTTGGAGCTTTCAAACGATTTAATGGGAAAATGGGTTAAAGCTTGATCCCAGGACTTTTAAAAGTTATCAATACAAAAATTAAAACAAGCATTCTATGTGCTATAGAAATATGGACTCCAGCTGATATAAAACCACTAAAAGTAATAATAAATAAAATGTATCATTTTATATTAAGAATCCAACAATCTGTCCCGGCTGAAATGCTGAGGAAAGAACTGGGACAATTCTCTTTATTAACATTGGCAGTTGAACGTAGAATCACTTTCATATTACAGTTGTTTCTTCTCCCAGATTACAGACTGCCTAAACTGTGTCTGGAAGAACAAATAACATATCACAATATACATTTTACATCTGGAACAATTAAAACCATAAAGGAGAATATATTACAATAGGGTTTGGGAAACATTATATGAAATGTATATTACACCATTCTCCAAGATAGTGGAACAAATAAAAAAAAAAGAGTTAGAGACCACTTCATAGCACTGGATCAAGAAAATATTGATAATTTGAGTCATTTTCATTGGTTCAAATGAATGAAAATAAATCATGGCTTAGGATTTTATTTGATTGCTTTGGTAGACTCCCAGGAGAGAAGATTGCTTACTAGGTATAAGCTCGAGTTATACTTAGCCAACTACATATTATATGATCAGAAATGCCCTGGGATAATGAACTCAGAATGTAATAGTTTGTTAGGTTTCCAGGATGACCTTAAGCACATAATTTTACATTGTCCAAAATATGAGACCCTTAGGAAGAAATGGTTGGCCCCAATATTGGCTACCCTTGGTCTCTGCTCCAAACAATTAGTTATCCTTTTGTTTAATACAAACAATAGGAATATATTGACATCGTTTGTTAATTTTCTAAAAAGGATGTATCTGTAATGAGGTATTAATGAGTTTATGAATGATATTCTCTTACAAAACCTTGTATAAGATTGTGTGATGAAAACAATAAAATATAATGTGCAATAGAAATGTAAATGGCTGTCAAATTTTTAACAGTTTTTGTAAAGACTTTTAGTCGATCAATAACATTTATCTACCTCTCTACCCCAGTTCAGCTGGTTCATTTGGGACTCATTGGATTGTATTTATATTGGTTCTTTCTCTCTGTTTCTGGATCCATCTTCCACATTTTGTGTGAGTGTGCACCCCTTCAGCCCTGGTGGGCTGCCATATTGGATAGTCTTAAGCAGTTATAGGTGTCCCTATTGTTAGATCCCCAGCTTTTGGGATTTTGGGTGGCCCAGGCTCCTTGGACTGTTCCATTAGAATATATGCTAATTTTTTGTTTGCCACAGCTTTGGAAGCCAGACATCTGCTTCTCCTGTACTGGTGGTCTCAACTGCTGCCACCGCTAGAGAGGTGGAAACAGGTTTTGATGAAAACCGCTGCTTTTTATCAGATTATGTACCATAGGTGCAATGTTATTTCTAAATTTCATAAAGCATGGGTTAGGTGGGTGTCTTTTTCATGTCTTACATATGGGGATTTGATTGGGTCTATTTCTGACTCTTGATGTTACTAGGACTAGGATTGTTCTGATGGTAGGTAGGGGGTGGGGGATCTTTCACCAGCATCCATGGGATTGTTCAATTCCAGCTGGTATTTTAAGGGGGCAATGACTATATTCTTTATGGGATGGTTGTTTCTGCTATTTTGGTGTTGTACAACACATTGTTTGGTGTTTATTGCTTGTGCTTGTTCTTCTGTTACTGTACCATATCTTTCAATAAAATGTTTATATACAAACAAAAACATAGCTTGAAATGGTTCTTAACCAATCAGATTCAAGGAAATCTTTTTTTTATTTGATAATATATTATGCCTTCTCTTACCCATTACATGCACACACATCCAACTGACCAATCACGTCTGCAGAGTATGAGTCACAGAATTTGTGACTAGAGTTGTTTTAACAGAAGTAATGTTATGACAGAGGTTTTTGTAATGAAACGTGAGTAGTCAATTTTTTTTGGAACTACAGTAAGTCTAACATGCTAAACAAACACTGGCACTATCTTTGAACTACTGCCATTCACCTGCTGAAGTTCTTCCCCACACTCCTATTCAGTTATCAACAACCGAATCACAGATAGCTCCAGAACTGTAAACCTGCAAACTAACTTCTTCAGGCTAAAAATAGCAGGCAGGTCCCACTAACACTTACAATTACAAGTCTAATTGCAATAAAAATTTTTGCTTTTACAGTTAAATGTGCTTAATTTAATAAACATTTTTGCTTTTACAGCTACATTTACTTACTTTTCCTTTTTTAGTGGTGTGTCACAAGCGATGCAGCATGAGTACATCAGTGTTGCATGCCACACAACATCAGCTGACAGCTGGATTGGTAATTACTAAGATGTTAATGACCATTCCAATTGTCAATCAGGAACCTTGATAGCCTCATCAGTATTTAATTAGACTTATAATTATTATTTACAAGCAAACACCATGTTGTTTGGTGTTCTCTCCAGACTAAAACCAACACCAATTGCTTACTGATCTCTGCATTAGATGACTCCCCCCTCCCACCTTCCCCTCTCCTCCAGGGAAAAAGCTTACAGTGTCTGGGTCTCAGGCCAGTTGAAAGTTTTAAAAATCACATTAATACCATTACTGTATTAAACAGATAAATATTAGGCTCTGGTTGCATCAGTAGAAGGGCAAAGGCCAGTTTTTTTTTCTCATTATATCTAAAAAGAACTCTGCCCTATTACTGTTCCCAGTAATTATGTATGATACCATGATTTAGATGAGTGCACCTCAAACCATCTTTGAATTGGGAAGTCAAGGAACAAGCCACCAAGAACTTGTTAAGTGAATTTTACCTTGATTGTCTATTTTTTGCATTCATGTAATTTAATCATATTGTAACAGGCAGACAAAAAGATATGCAGATATACAATATATTTTGTTATATATGCACTCATGCTGTAATTAGCCAAGATGTATGACAAGGAGGTATTTAAGAAAAATATTACATACCTTTGCATTGATTTGTGTTTTTGTCTAGAATTGCCTTTGTGGATACAATTTTCCCATACCTAAAAAACAAGAAGGCACAATACATTTAGTTTAGTTACACTTTCAGGTTTTGCTAACAACTTCAGCCTTTTTCAAGAAAAGAGAACATTATTTGTATTTCTGCTTACTGTTAGGGCTGGGAGAAATTTATCTTCTACCAGCAGAATTCTGGCAAAATTCCAATTTTACTTCTGTGACATTTCATGAAATTTCCACAAAAATGTCACAAGACTTTGCCAAAATTGTGATTTTAGTTAATCCCTTCTTCCTTAAACTGTGTTTGTCCAAACTGCACCCACTGTGGTAGGATGACTTTACCATGATCCATACAGAAGTGTACAAAGTATCAGATCTCTATCTTTAAAGGTGACTAGGTTATAAGCATCCAGACATTTAGACATTTTAAAATGACATTTTCCAATTTTGAAAGCTGCAAAATGTTAAGCCCCTATAACTTTAAAACTAGAGAACAGAACATCACCAATTTTCTTAGGTTCTGTGACGCTAAATGTTAGGGTCTGAGGCCACCCCCATAGTCCAGCAGCAGAGCATTGCTCTGCCATGCTGATGACCCAGGTTTAGAAGCCTACCTGAGAAGTCATGTTGAAAGGCAGGCCATGGCTGAGACAGCTGCTGCTAGGCAGTGCAGCTCAGTTGGACAGGTTTGATGGTGGGTTCCAGCAGCACAGTGATCCTTGAGGCTGGGCCAGGGAGCTTGCTGCTGCTGCAGGGGAAGTTGTGGCTGTGTGAGGCTGTCAGAGGCCCCAGACCCACTAGCAGAGATGGGAGGGAAACAAATTTTGGAGGAAAACATGGTAGCCAACTGAATGATGACTGGGTTCAGCCTGATCAGGGTATATCCCTGTCAACAGTGCACATCACTGAGAGACCAGCTGCCAGCCTGGAGAAAAAAACAATATGAAAAAAAGAAGCTGGGTATGTCAACTCTGTAATCTCTTGCTCAAAGGCTGGCCAAGTTATAAGCAGCCAAAGCTTCCAAAATAACATCAGAAATTGAAGTTGAATTTCATGAGCTTTTTGTGAAATTGTGGAAGTTTCTGATACATTTGTCTAAGCCATGTCCATACATTTTACCCAGTCATACACTCAAGTTGTCATTATAGAGGAAGGTAAAGGATGGGTAAAGTGGCAATAGTTAGCATTCATGGGAGGCTCCATAGTACAAGTATAGTGGTGCCAAAGTGTTAGGTCACTATCTTGAGTGACAAACCATGAAGAATAATCATGGACATCACTGTGCACCAGCCTGAACTCTTGCAGTATGCCAGATAACCACTAGAGCTGATTGACTTAAAGACCCGTGGAACCACGTGCATGTGCAGCAGTGTTTCTGTACAATGCTAGCTGCTGACTCTTCAACAACCCTGTAGATAACAATGTATATTTTTACTGTATGAAAATGGTGGCACAAAGTCACACCAAGGCTTACAGCTAGATGCAATTTAGGTCATTGTAACATAAGTATCTGGGTATCCTTAGTTATGATGGAGCATGATGCTGGGCATCACTGTTGCAGGAGTGTTGGAGGGTATTGCAGGGCCATGATGCTTGTGCACATAGGTAGCATGTAATTTGGGTGAATCTAAAAGGGTGTGAGCAATTTGAGTAACAGCATTTCGGTGAATGCGAGTACAGCGACCATACATATGGGTGATTGCCAAAATGGCGACACATGCTTCCCCCCTCCCCAAGGTGCTATGACCTTGGAATTGGTTATTTTAGTAAGGGGGGTGTGGGAGCATTTGTTGCCGTTTCATCGATCACCCATACGTATAGTCACTGTACTTGAATTTGCCGAAATGCCATCACCCATATTGCTTTCGCACATTTTGATTCACCCAAATCACATGGAGCCATGCACATAAGGTGATTCAGTGATGATAAGTACAGTACTTTGTGGAAGTCACATTTCACAAGTGGAATTCCAGTTGCATTACCTATTATGGCGTCTTTGAATTTTTGAGCACATTTTGCCAATTAGTAATTTCTAAAGTATCCACAATAAATGTTAACCTACTAAACCATATGTATCCAGCTGAATTAGATGCCAGGACATATTTACGTTGGTATGCATGCCAATCTTGAGTGTATACCTACAATAGCAGTGGAGTTAAAAACATCCAACTATTTTGAAAATGTTCACACAATTTAACAAATAATTAAATTGCAAAATGTTGGACTCCTATAACCTACAATTTACATAATCAATTACCTCTCTACTTAACAGTTTCTATGACTCTTTCAAGAAAGTGTGCACATATATTTTCAATTATCTAACTCCAAAAATGTCTAAGTTGCAAGCACAGACATATTTTCAGATATTTTTATATGAATAATAAAATGACAGACTTTGAGCTCTTATGATGTACCCATACCTCATCTTTATGTCATGAAACCTGGCATCCTTTTAGGGCCACTTTGAAACATTATTTAGTGCCTCTTTGAAACATTATGCATGCTAAATTGCAGATGACTGGCTATAATATAGTACTAAGTTATGACCAACTAAACCATTTTGGAAAATTCCACAAAATTTCACACATGTTGTGGAATTTCCTGAAACATTCGGTGAAACTGCCTTACCATTTTCAGATATACCAATAAATATCCTTTCTCACAGCTAGGGTGACTAATTTTGCAGATGATTCAGCCAAAAGGCTACCACCATTTCCATCTTTTTCAGTGCCTTTCCACATGCTGGCACTTGTATACCAAAGTGATGGCTCCCTTCTCAGTGCTGGTAGGAATCATATACTGTGCTAAACAGGTCAACAGATCTGTTCCTAAAAAAATGTAAGAACAACAAAAAAAAAGGTGTTGTGTCAGCATGTCAACTGAAAACAAAACAAAAAGACAAAATGAAATGAATGCTGAAAATAGGAAACAGTTGGAACTGATGTTATGACCATAGGTCTTCAGGAATTGTCTACAAGAGAAAAAGCAAAGTTAGAACTACTTTCAGCATGCATTTAATATTACCTTTCTGTTGTGTTCCTAAAACTTTCTTGTTGACCTTTTAAAAAATAACTGCACTTCCAGATTTCTAGCATAACACTGATAATCACTGTTCGGAGAACATATAATCCAGGGGGAACATCCTTCCCACAAGCTGTTCCATGCTTTTTCCATTCTGTGGATTTCTCAAATGCTTGCACTGCTCATATGTTGAAACAGACACTTTATAAACTATTTTTAAAAGGATGCTGTCACCCTGCCAGCCTGAAAATAGGTGCCTCTACCTGACGACCTCGAAGACTACATAAGCAATGTCTGAAAACTATATTTTTAGAGCCTCTTAAGGGACCAGGTGAAACAGTGATCTATTGCCTTATCTTTTACTTCCAGCAGCTCAGCTGTTTTGTGAATGCATCACATCTGGCACAGCTGTCAGACGTCACTCCAAGTAGTACAAAAAGTGAACATTTCATTCTATGTCTGAAGGAAGCTGGTTCTTCACCTTCCAAAGTTAAACTGCACTGACACTTGGGCTGGATTTAATTTGAAGCAGAGTTCTTCCAGGACATCAAGCAGATGCCCACACAGTGGCCATATTTTTGGGCACATTGGATTATCTGGATTGAAATCATTATCAGAGGAATCCTTGGATCAGGATCAGATGGTGTGCTATCTAAGCATATATAATTTTAGGATAAATACAGGGTTTTCATCCCCTGTGACAGTCCAGTCATCTGCCATCTTACATAGGCAGGACACTTACTGAGTTTCATCAGTAATAGAAAATTACACCCTCTCCCCACCCTACCTACATTCCTCCCCCCCTTCCCTCTCCCTATGACTCAGGCACTTCTTATCTCTTGTCTGTTTTCTCTGACAAATGCCGCTGGCTGCCTTGCTTACAATGCTACCTTTGAATTGTATTAATCTGTAATCTGTTTGCAATGTCCACATTGCTGTAATATCTGTCTTGATGTTCCCCATAATTTGTATTTCTCTGATGTGGAACCTTTGAAAAAGAGCCTTGGCTCAAAGGTATTTGTAATCCTAGACTTAATAAAAAAAAAAAAACACCCCCAACACGACAATAAAATACGTCTGAAGCAGAGGCCCTATAACAGAAGAGTAACACCATTATGAACTTGTACTGTCTGTATATGCTTTTTAGATATCCCTTATGAAACATGATATCCTAAAGGGAATTGTCCATTTAGATGACTTTCACCAGTGTAATGTGGAGAACAGCACAAGCAGCCATAGACTGGGTGGGCTGAAACAGCTCTAAAAATCTTCCCAATCTGGTTGCTTTTAAAATTTAGAATCAAAATTAATCTACCATAAAAAACAGAGGGTCACCATGGGGCTCAGCTGTAGTGCACTGTACTGCCATACAGGTGATCCAGATCTGAAACATACATAGAATCTGATGGCAAAGAAGGATCGCTTGGCCTACCTAGTCTGCCCATTTTCCCTACCTACTGTAACACCGCAGACCTTACTTGATCTTTGGCTTTCCCCCCTTTTCCTTACCACTGAGGTTCCCTTATGCCTACCCTATGCCTTCTTAAATCCCACTACAGTTTTTGCCCTCACCACCTCCACTGGGAGTCTGTTCCAGGCATCCACCACTCTTTCTGTGAACAGTGGCAGAGCTAAAGGGGAGGCTGGGGAAGGGCAGGTGCTCCACCAGTACCATTGCCTGTGTGGAGTTGCCCCCTACCATCCCTTTTTTACACTAATCACCACGCCCCTGTGTCAATGTGTCCACCTGATCAAAACCTTTAATTTTTAAAAAGTTAAGGGCCAGATGAGACACTCCAAAGATGAGGAGGACAGGTGCAGGGTAGCTAGTTGTTATCCAGACTTCCACAGTTAGCCGATGGCTGGTGGGGAGCTGTCGGCTTTACACGTTGTTGGCTGTTGTGTAAAGTCTGTCAGCCAATTGACACACAGGTCAGGTTTTCTTTTGTTGCCTCTGCCACGCCTCCCCCCCTAACCTTCTCATCCAACATTGCACTGACGCAGGATGGTGTGGTTCATGCATGCTTGAAGGCAGCCAGGCAGACTGTAGTAAAAAAGAGCAGGAAAGGCGTCCGAAAGGGAACCATCGTGTATGTCATCTGTCTCTGTAGTGCTAATCTGTTGTTGCCGAGACCGAGTTGCCAACTGCCCAACTTGCCTTACCGTCTTGACTTTGGTCTTGTCTCACTGTTGCCGAACATCCAATCCTTTCCAGACCATTCAGATAGTCTGACTGTCAAACTGTATGAAGTAGGTAAAGTGACATATGAGAATGAGACTGACCGACCCAATGGCACTTAGCACCGGTCTACCAGCACTCACTAGCTAACTTTAAGTTCAACTACCAGCCAGCCCAGGCTTTGAGTGACTTCTCACAGTCAGTGTAAGTTTGCAGTCTGAGCAAGACAGCACTGCAGTTGCTTACTGTTTCCTTTTTTATCCATTTTTTCATTAAAAAAGTTTTGTTTTTGTTTGACTGAGAGAGACAGAGTTACCTCCTACCTATCACCAGTGTTTCTCTGAAGACAGGCCAGGCCAAGTGATGTGGTAACACAAATTCTCATCTTGGTAAGAGTTCTGTAGGGAGGCTGGTTATGGGGAGATGGCAGCGGGTAGAGATCGAGACAGGTATAACTCTGGAAACAGCCTAAAGCAAAACAGACTATGTATGGATAGACAGGGAAACAAGTTTAGTGTTCATCCTGGCTGGCAATTGGGTCAAAAAGACACCCAGTTTGCTTTCCTGAATCATAGGCTGAAAATGTACTCAAGATTTGCTGAATCATTCAGTACTGCTGCATGCTTAACGGAGTTATAGTGGTGGGGTTGAAAGTTATTGCAATTCTGTTAGTTGTTTACAGTATGTTCTAGTATTTAAAATGGCATTCTTTAATTGTTCATAAAATACCGTTTTATGCATGGTATGGCAAGGTTGTTGCAGTAGAGTAAAAGACTCTGAAAGAGGTCTGATTACTGTAAAATACTGAATGCTGTTAGAGTAGACTGAGTGTTCATTTGATCTGCTTGGGGCTGCATAGGATGGTTGAGAATTGAAACTTAAGAAAATCTTCCGCTAATCAAAAACTGCACTTAAAAAAATTCCTATTTTAAAAAATTGAGACTACTCGGGTGGCAGTGGTGGTCAGAGTGGCTGGGCCTGGGCTGGCAGGCTTTCCAGAGTAAACAGTGCACTGTGCATGTCACTGGGGGAAGGGGACTATAGCTGAATTGCACTGAAAAAAGTACCTGAAGAAATGATATTGTTAATAAAAACAGAGAGACAGACTCGTGTTTCAATATGCAATTGGGCTGCTTCAATGGACACTTCATGTCCATGATAGTCACATTTTCAAATTATCCCTTTTGCTTGCTGCCATCTTGGATCACCCAAGTGACTAAATTGCCCCCCCCCGACTCCCAAAACTGGATCCGCCACTGTCTGTGATACATGTCAGGTGTCTGCATTTGGCAGCGTGTTGGGTGCCTGCGAGATGGCAGTGACCAAGTCAAGAGTACAGCCGATGGCAGTGATTCCCTGACAAGGGAGGGATGCTGATGCTGACTCCCTAGCACCAGCAACCCCTGTGGTGGGATGTGAAGGCTTACCTCTGTCCACAGAAGGACTGCATTGTGGGCATGATCAGACATTGAACTGCACTGCACCATAGAAGAAGGGAGAATGTAGGGTAGAAAGCTTGTGGTGGAAAACCCAGGAGGCTGTCTCTATGATGCTCCACCATCCCCTGGGCATTGTCAGGTCCCATGCCATCGACTGTTGCCAGAGCTGAGAGAGGCTGCCTCAAAGTGGAGAGGGCCCAAATCCTACTCGGAGTCAAGTGACTTATTTTGGGAATATTTTTAGGAAAATAAATTAACATTTACAATTTTTTTTTTATTCAATATACTTTATTCAAGTTCAGTAACGTACATAGGACTTATGTGGCAGTTGCAACGACACACAGATAATGAAACATATCACTATAGCCATAGGGTTACATCGGCTCAATTATATCTATTACGCTAACAATCCCCTTAGTCCCCCCCAATCCCTGTTATAAGCCCTCTCTTTATCCCCCCTTCCTTCAGGTCTCCCCTCCTCCCAACCCTGAGAAACAGAACTATCAGAGAGTGTTAAGCTATGGGCACCTATTGATGGTTATGGGTGAAAAACGGAAGGTCACCTAACAGATCTGGATGTTAGGAACCTTCTCCGTTTACTGAAATAAGGAAGGGTATCGTTAGTCAGCTAGCAATCTCATACCTATTTCTTACTTAGTGATCGAGGTCAGTGTGTAAAGCTTGCCCCATTTCTTGTCAAAGCTCGAAGAGTTGTGTCTGAAGCTTGCTATCATTTTCTCTAATCTTAGATTAGAGAAAAGTTTGTTTAACCACTCCAAGTAGGATATAAAAACAGAGTCTTTCCAGTGTTTCATTACCAGTTTTTTGATAGAAAGTGAAATAAGGGACACAGCATATCTCCTTTCTCGGACTGGAATATGGAAATAGTCTCCCAATATACAAATCTCAGGGGTTAAAAGCAACTCCAGCCCTAGAAGGGATCAAGCTTGGTCTTGATTGTCTGCCACAAGGGTCTGATTGAAGGGTAATCCCAGAGAACATGAAGTATAGTACCGTCATCTTTGTCACACCTATTGCACTTTGGGTCCTGCAACGTATCCATATTTGCGAGCTAGGCTGGGGTAAAATAGATATTATGCAGTATATAAAACTGCATGGCATGAAGTTTGTCACTGGATGTGTAAGAATATACCGCTTGCCAGATTTTATCCCAGCAGAGCTCCATATTTGGAAATTGGGTCGCCCAATATGGAGATTCCCCTTGGATATCAGGGAAGATTGCTTTGTACAGTGCTGCTGTAACTTGAGATACAGCATGTGGGTTCTAAACCAGGTTGCAGAGCAGTTTGAACAGATCCTACTGATCAATATTCCAGGTAATATAATAATAATAATAATAATCTTTATTTATATTGCGCCTTTCTGAAATCAAGGCACATTACAATAAAATAACATCGTATTAAAACATCATAAAAACATTAAAATCAACAATAAAATCAACAGTATCAGTCCATGTCAATACCATCCCCCGAATGCCTTTTTCCATAGAAAGGACTTCGGTCCTTGTTTAAACCCCCCCCCCCAGTCATGCACTCTCTAATCCAACAGGGTAGAGAATTACAGAGGGTCGGCGCCACGAACATAAAGCTCGGGCACCGGAAGATTTTAAAACTACCCTTGGAATTTCTAGCAACCCCTCATTGGCTGAGTGGAGCGGTCGCTCCGGAAGGTAAGGAACCAGAAGATCTTTCAAGTAGTCAGGGCCCAAGCCATGTAGGGCTTTATATGTCAGTAAACCGACTTTAAAGGTGATCCGCCACTGAACCGGCAGCCAGAGCAGATCCCACAGCACCAGTGTAATGTGGGGGGAACAAGGAATCCCAATTAACAACCAGGCTGCTGAGTTCTGCACTAGCTGCAAGCGGCAGATATCAACCCCAGAAAGCCCAAAGTATAAAGGGAGTTACAGTAGTCCAAACGCGAGGTCACAAAGGTGTGGATCAGCGTAGGCAGGTCACCAAATGGAACAAGGTGCTTGATCCTAGCGATGTTCCTCAGATGGTAAAAGGATACCTAGCCTTGCTTGTAGAGCAGAAAGCAGCTAACTAAAAGAAGCTACATTTTCTTATTAATTTAACACTTATATCTTAGCAGGAGTCAGTGTCTGTTGAGATTAAGCAAACAGATACTTTATTAGAAGTAGAAGGGGTCTTATTTAGGGTTTAAAAAAAAGAAAAGAAAGAAAGTCAGTGTGTGTTCTGTGCTGGGTAGGGTTCTGTATCAGTTTACTTTGCTAAACCAGTAGGAGGAGAGAGAGCTTAATTGGGGTGTGGCTTAGACACTATAAAAGCAGGTGACTCAAATTACAACTTCCTGTTGCTAGCCTCGCTTGTTGAGGAGAAAGCAGCTAACTAAAAGAAGCTACATTTTCTTATTAATTTAACAGTTATATCTTAGCAGGAGTCAGTGTCTGTTGAGATTAAGCAAACAGATACTTTATCAGAAGTAGAAGGGGTCTTATTTAGGGTTTAAAAAAAGGAAAGAAAGAAAGTCAGTGTGTGTTCTGTGCTGGGAAGGGTTCTGTATCAGTTTACTTTGCTAAACCAGTAGGAGGAGAGAGAGAGCTTAATTGGGGGTGTGGCTTAGACACTATAAAAAGCAGGTGACTCAAATTACAACTTCCTGTTGGTAGCCTTTTTTCTTACTAATTGCCCTCCATCCCACCCACACTAAGCCAGTTCTACTTTTATAGCCACTGGATTTGACTGTTAACAGAAACTTCCTGTTTGGCAGTAGGAAGGGAAGGATCATAGAGAAACATTGGTTTTGTCAACCCTAAAGGAAAAAAGTAGCTCACTCCCCCCCAGCTGCTGATGGTCTGACGCTGAGCAAGGAAGAAGGAGGCTACTGAAGAATATAGGAACTTACTGTCCCAGAACAGGAAGGGTGAGAGTTGTAAGGAGAGGAGAGAGTAAGCATACAGAGAAACAGGAGAGGGGACACAAAATAAGACATGATAGGAGTGGTGCAGTGCAATGGCTGTGGGGCGGCAGTGTTCTGGGAGACATTCTGGAGGCTGCGATGCTTCCTTATTTGCAGGCACCTCTCTGGTCTGAGGGAGGAGGTTGCCTGTCTCCAGGCTGACCTGGCTAGGATTCGTGAAACCTCCTCCCCCACCCAGGGACCACCAGGGCCAATGCCACTACCTCAGAGGTTGCCAAGAAAGAGGAGAGGCTGGACCAGGGTGGGCTCAGGAGGAGAGGGGTGGTGGAACAGAGTTGCATCCCTCCAGCTGTACCTCTCCACAATTCATTCACTCTTCTGGTGGATAGTGGTTCCTCTATGGAGGCACCTGCAGTGGAGACCAAGGAGGATGCTGGGAACCTTCACAAAGGAGACCTACAAGAGGGTGGCATGAGACCCCACAGGGGAAGGAAACAACTCCTGGTGGGGGACTCAGTCATTAGGGGATAGAAATTGGGGAGGAAGGGGAAAGGGAGGTAAGGTGCCTGCCTGGTGCCACGGCTTGGAGAGACAGGAAGCGAATCCTCAGGATCGTGGGAGCAGCTGCATGAGGGAGGGAGCTGGATGTCATTGTCCACCTAGGGACAAATGACCTGGCTAGGAATGGGATCAGAGCAGTGCAAGAGGAGTTTGTAGAGTTGGGGAGGGGCCTTAGTCAAGTAGCGCATACAGTAACTTTCTCAGAGGTGCTGCCTGTCTATGGCAAGGGTGATGCTAGGGTACTCCTCACCAGGGAATTTAATGAATGGTTGAAAAACTGGTGTGGAGCTCAGGGTTTTGACTTCATTGAGGACTGGGTAGCCACCTGGAGGGATGCAGGCCTATATTGGTGTGATGGTCTGCATCTGTCCAGGGGGAGAACCAGGATCCTAGGTGAGAGGTTTAAATACTTATTGGCAAGCATTTAAACTAGCCAAGGGGGGGAGGCACTGAAAAGGAGCAGGGAAATCCCAGCCTCCCCCCACAAACAACAGTAATTAGTGAGGTAAACACCAAGGTAAAGAAGTCATTAGGGAGCAGAACAGACATAAATGTAAAAAAAGGCAAAGGCAGTAAGGACAGGAATGGGGTTAAAAGGGGTAAGGCCATCAAAAAGTGGAGGGTGATGAGTACCAATCCCCATAGTCTGTGTAACAAGCTCCCTGAACTAGTGGCATCGATGGAAGAGGGTTACCTGGATATTGTGGCAGTCACAGAAACATGGTACACAGAGAACCATGACTGGGATGTCAACATACCAGGATACACAATCTACAGGAGGGACAGGGAGGGTAAAAGAGGAGGAAGAGTAGCTCTTTATGTAAAGGAAGCGATCAAAGCAACAGAACTAAAGAGTAAACAGGGAGCAGATGAGACACGCTGGGTCACCCTGGAGACAGGAAATGGCACCACAATCCACATGGGGGTTGTATACAGACCCCCATCTCAGGGGGAGGGAATGGACAAGGAAATGATAGAAGGCTTCTTTAGAATGGCAGAAAAAGGGGAGATATTGTTGATGGGGGACCTGAATATGCCAGATGTTAACTGGAGCACCTTTGCTGCAGGCACATCCAAGAGCAGGGTCATTCTTGATGCCCTACAGGGGGCATGACTCAGACAGCTAGTATTGGAACCCACTCAGGAGGGAGCAATCTCAGACCTGGTGCTCTCAAATGGGGACGGAGAAAGAATCTCAGATTCAGAAGTGGGTAGCCATCTGGGAACAAGCGACCACCAAACAGTGTGGTTCACGATAAACACAGCCATACAATCAAGCCATACAAAAGCAAGAGTATTGGACTTTAGGAGGGCTGACTTTGGGAAAATGAGAGAGTGCCTCAGAAAAGCACTAGCAAACAGGCAAGAAGGAGGGGTGAAGGAACAATGGAGTAATCAAAACAGCCATCACAGAGGCAACAAGCCTTTGTGTAAAGCAAATCAGCAAAACACAACGAAGGAAAAAAACACTATGGTTCTCAAAAGAGGTGGCAGGGAAGGTTAAGGAGAAAAGGATAGCATTCAGGAAGTATAAGGAAACACAGAAGGAGAAGGACAGAGAACTTTATCAGTTAAAGCAGAAAGAGACTGAAGGCAGTCAGAATAGCAAAGGCCCAAACCAGGAAAGGATAGCCAACTCTGTTAAGGGGATAAGACCTTTATAGGTACATCAGGGAGCAAAGAAAGACCAAAGAAGGGATACTGAGGCTTAATAAAGGGGAGGCAATGTGGGTAGAGGGTGACAATGAAAAAGCAGGGATACTGAACGAATATTTCTGCTCAGTATTCACAAAGGAAGAGGAGGGAGAGGTACCTAAACCAAACAAGAGAAACACTCTGAAGACGAGGGTTGATACCAGTCCATTTACAGAAGAAAGGGTTCTGAAAGAACTAATAAAATTGAAGGTGGACAAAGCAATGGGGCCTGATGGGATTCACCCAAGAATTCTAAAAGAACTAAGGGTAGAACTAATGACACCACAGACTACTCTCTTTAACAAATCATGGGAGGATGGGGTGGTACCTGAGGACTGGAGGAGGGTGGATGTGATTCCTCTTCACAAAAGTGGGAGTAGGACAGAGGCAGGAAACTACAGACCAGTTAGTTTGACCTCAGTGGTAGGTAAAATGATGGAATCAATTCTGAAGGAAAGAATTGCTGAGTACCTAGAGGCCAGTGGGGCACAGGACCCAAGGCAGCATGGATTCACGATGGGAAGGTCGTGTCAGATGAATCTAATAGATTTCTTTAACTGGGTGACCAAAGTAGTAGACTAGGGAGGGGCTGTGGACATGGCTTACCTAGATTTTAGCAAGGCATTTGATACAGTCCCACACAAAAGATTAATACACAAGTTAGCCAGCCTTGGAGTGGGTCCCAAGGTGGTAGCCTGGATGAAAAATTGGCTAGACAACAGGACACAACGGGTAGTAGTAAATGGAGTCCACAGTGAAGAAGGGAGGGTTACTAGCGGGGTACCGCAGGGTTCAGTACTGGGACCGGTCCTTTTTAATGTCTTTATAAGTGACATTGCAGAGGAACTGGAAAGAAAAGTATGTCTCTTTGCAGATGACACAAAGATCTGCAACAGGGTTGATACACCAGAAGGAGTGGAAAGGATGAGAAGGGACTTGGCAAGGTTGGAGGAATGGTCAAATGTATGGCAGCTCAGATTCAATGCAAAGAAGTGCAAGGTAATGCACCTGGGAAACAAAAACCCAGGGCAAGAGTACACAATGGGGGGTGAGATACTGACAACAGTAAAAATGGAAAGGGACCTGGGGGTAATTATATCAGATGACCTAAAGGTGGGCAAGCAATGTGAGAAGGCAGTAAGGAAGGCTGGGGGGATACTGGGATGCATAGGGAGAGGCATCAATAGTAGAAAACAGGAAGTTGTTATCCCTTTGTACAGACAGTTGGTGAGACCCCATCTGGAGTACTGTGTGCAGTTCTGGAGACCCCATCTCCGCAAAGACATAGACAGAGTGGAGGCTGTCCAGAGGAGGGCAACCAAAATGGTGCAGGGTCTGCACCAGAAGACATATGAAGAAAGACTAAAGGAGCTTAATATGTATACCTTGAGGAAAGGAGGAGAGAGGGACATGATAGAAACTTTCAAGTACCTCAAGGAATCAACAAAGTCCAAGAGGGTGGCATCTTTCAGAAAAGAGATGTGCAAGAACAAGGGGACAATTTGAAGATAGAGGGGTCGGCTCAGAGGTAATGTGAGGAAGTATTTTTCACGAGAGGGTTGTGGATGATGGAACAGCCTCCCGAGGAGGCTGTGGAGTCAAGAACAGTGGGGAATTCAGGAATGCATGGGACAGACATAAGGCAGTCCTAGTGGGGGGTAGGAGGAAGTAAGCTGTTAGTTAATTAGGATCTGCAGCTTATCTGTTAGGTAGGAAAATGGGCAGACTAGGTGGGCCAAGCTGTCCTTATCTGCCATCAAATTCTATGTTTCTATGTTTAACAACCGCCGACACCTGAGCACACAATGTCAGCCGATCGTCAAGGATCACCCCTAGGTCGCGCACCTGTTCGGAGATAGGGAGCTTGACATCCCCCAAGAATAAACCTGAGGGATGGTTTGCTCCCCACCCCCCCAATCCGGTGGCCAGGATCCACAACCATCCCCTCCATCTTCCCAGAATTCAACTTCAACCAGCTGGACCTCATCCAACCTTGGATCTTGCCGAGACAGTTGTTAAACACCGAGAGTGCTCCATTCTGGTCAGGTGCAAAAGACAGATAGAGCTGGGTATCATCAGCATAGCAATGAAACTCCAGCCCATATCATCTTACAATGTCTCCGAGGGGAAGCATATACACCGCAAACAACATGGGGGACAGGGCAGAGCCCTGAGGCACCCCACAGGACAGAGAGGTAGGATCGGGGAAAAATAGCCCCAACACCACCCTCTGAGTTCTGCCTGTGAGGAAGGAGGTAAACTATCTGTGAACCAGACCTGACAGCCCACAGCTGCATCTCAGGCACTCAAGCAACACCCCATGGTCTACGGTGTCAAATGCTGCTGAAAGATCCAATAGGACCAAATGGACCGTTTTTTATGGTCTCTCGCCATAAAGAGATCATTGAGCACCCGAACCAGTGCAGTCTCAGTGCTATGCCTCTTTCGAAAACCTGATTGAAGAGGGTCGTAGATGTTATGGATGGACAAATGGTTGTCTAGCTGGCAGCCACCACTTTCTCAATTACCTTCCCCACAAAGGGAAGGTTCGAGATAGGTCTGTAGTTAGCAAGGGAGTCTGGGTCCAGAGAAGCCTTCTTCAACACTGGTGTCAACACCGCTTCCTTCAGGGAGCAGGGATATTCACCAGAGTCTAGGGAGCACCAGACTATCCTAGCTAGAACCGGGATGATAACCTCCCCACAGCCCATAATCAGGGCCATTGGGCCTGGATCTAAACAACAGCATGTGGTGCGCATACCCTGGACAATCCTCATGACATCTTCGATTTCCAGCCTTTCGAATGAACTCCAGGAAAACGGAGGGCTTGCAACCGCAGACTGGTCCACTGCAACTCCCATAGAGAGTGCTGCGTGGGTCTCGACCCTGATGTCATCCACCTTATCTGCAAAGAACCGAGCAAGCTCCTCACACTGCATTTGTGAAAAGGCTCGACAAACCTGTAGACAGGCTGGGTTGCACAGCCTGTCTATGGGTCGAAAGAGCTGGGCCGGTCGGTTCTGTGCAGCAGCAATTCTCCGGACAGGAATACTGCCTTCTTATGAGTAATTGCTGACTGATAGAGTTGATAATGCTCTAGGAGTCTAAGAAGTCGGCATCTAAGCCGATTTCCGCCAGCACCTCTCCAACTCATGCCCTAATCCATCTCTCTCAAGTCCCCATTAAACCATGGGGACCAAGGGCGAAGGGAGAGAGGGCGCACATGGGTGGGAGCAATAGAATCCAGTGCAGAGATAATGGCCTTATTATAGGCCAGAATCAAAACTTCAGGATTCGAGCTCATCACAGGAAATTCTGATAGATCAAGTACCACAGTTAGGCCATCGGGAGTCACATCCCATAAAGGGCGGCACTTGACCATCTCACAGGGGTTGGCCTACGCAGAGGGGTGCAAAAATTGAATCTCACAGTGTGATGGTCAGACCATCCGACAGGTTCCACCCCCACATTGGAGGTCTCCATCCCCAGGAGGAAGACCAGGTCAAGGGAATGGCCATGTTTATGAGTGGCAGAGGTAACCACCTGTGAGAGGCCCAATGAATACATCAATTGGAGGAAGTGCTGTCCAAATTGCGAGAGTTCGTCATTGATCCAGGCATTAAAGTCACCCAGCACCATCATCCTGGGTGACTCAAACACCAGATTGACGACAAAGGCCGCCACTTCCTTAAGGAATAGCTTCTCGTCTCTGGGTGGACGATAGACGAGCGCCATCCTATAACTCCCACCTGCCACTATGACACATTTGAATGATCTGGTCTCCTCAACTGGGACACTAGTGAGATCCAATTCAGTCTTGAAACAGACCACAACCCCCCCACCCCTGCGATCCAATCTCGGGCGGTGTGTCACCGAATACCCGGCTGGAACTGCTGCCTCGAGTACGGGGCCAGCATTGCCATCCAGCCAGGTTTCGGTGATGCAAGTCAGGTCCGCTGTACCCACCAAGTCTGCTACAATGGCTGCCTTGTTCACAACGGACCTGGCATTGCATAACACCACCCGGGTTGGATAGAACTCCTGGGATGCCCCAACCACCTGCCCACCATTTATAGAGGTGGTGCCCTTGGGTATGGAGACCAGACAGGAAGGCCCACAGTCTGCACTCCATTTCACCCCAGGGCATCTTCTAGACTTAACCGCTTCGATGCAATCACCCCCCCCATCCATCCTCCATTGTTCATATCCCCCGTCCCTCCCCAACCTCCTGCAAGCAATTCCCAAGGCCCTGCAGCGTTGGTAAACTGGTAAAAGGTACCTGACCCCAGCTTACTAATCAGTAGGTGCCTGATTTGGAAACCTCTGAATATCTGCCTAGCAGGAAGTTGCAGGGAAAGCAGAAGTGCTGGTGTGGATTTAATTCTGCCCTGCTCTAATAAGTCAAGAGATTGTAAGATCGATCAGGGGGAACCCTCTCTGGGCCTCAAATAGTGACCATCTAACATGGAATTTGGATTCAGGTGTAGTGGTTGGGAGACATCTCTGTTGTTATCATACTTAAGAGCCTTACATAGTTGGGCATGCACCTTCATGGACGTGTAGATCAACTCATTCTTTAAGATGGTCAGGCTTACTTTAGGGAAAATATATAGTAAGCTAACTGGGGAAATGCCACTCTGCACAATCATTTGGCATTCAAATTGTAGCCATATCAGTACATATTCAGAACCAGAGAGTGGAGAGACAGGAGGATACCAGCATAGATATTTAGCCATGTGGCTTACCAAATAATAATGGAAAACATTGGACAACTTAAGGCCTCCATGTTGTTTAGTTGCACCTAATCTAACATAGGACCTCCTTGGGGGTTTTGCATTCCAGAGAAATTTGGAGATCACTTGGTGTAGCTTTTGAACCCAGGACTGGGGAAGATACAAAATTAAGCATGTTCAGGGGGTAAAACACCGTGGGAAGAATATTCATTTTAATGACACTAATTCTTCCTTGTAGGGAGAGATATAAGTGGGCCCATCTGTCCAAATCCTGTTTTGTAGTTCCTAGCAAGGCATCCAGATTAAGCTTTTCAACCTGTGACATATTTGAGGTTATCGTAAATCCTAGATATTTAAGCTGGGACAACCAATCCAGCTGTAGGCCTGCTATCTGTGATCTGTAGGTATGGGAATTTAGTGGCATTACTGTTGATTTTCCTGCATTCAATTTGTAGTTAGATAAGGCCCCATAAGATTCTATAATGGATAGGATAGCCAGGAGGAGGTCGCCAGATCTATGATATGCAACATAATATCATCAGCATACACTGGCAAACACAGATTCTGCTCTCCAACCTGGATGCCTTTTACCGGGGGGAATGCTGGAGTTGATATAGGAGCAGTTCAAGATACAAATTAAAGAGCAGTGGTGAAAGATGACACCACTGGTGTGCCCCTGAGTATAGGGGAAATAAATCGGAGAAGATCCCATTACAATAAACCTTTGCTGTAGGGCACGTGTAAAGAACTTGCATCCACTGGATAAGTATTTGAGGAAGGCCAAATTTACCCAATACCTCAATCAGAAATGCCCAACTAACTCTGTCAAACGCCTTCCCTGCATCCAGGGACACCAAGGCCATTGGATGTGGTGCCAACCTCGACACGGAGAAGACGTGAAACAGCTTCCTTAGATGATCAGTGGAGGAATGACCAGCGAAAAAGCCTACCTGTTCTGAACTTAGGAGGGTGTCCATACTTTTGCCAATCTGGTGGCTAGTATCTTAATGAACAGCTTGATATCATAGTTCATTAGGAGGCTTGGGCAATAGTTAGTAACCAAATTTTTGAGTTTGTTCAGTTTGGGCAACACTATTATCATAGCTTCTAATAGGGAGTAGTCTGAAAGGTCAGATTCACAGAGGTAGTTGAACATCCAGAGTAGCAAAGGAGAAAGTTGCTCTTCGAATATTTTATAAAAGCAGGGTGGAAAGCCATCTGGCCAAGGAACTTTGTCATCTGAAAGAGAGCAAATGGCCTCTGACAACTCCTGTTGGGTTATTGCACACACTAGGGTTTCTGTGTGTAACTGTGAGAGAGAGAGGGGAGTGGGAGATTGTTTAAGTATGCCTGTATTTCTGCTGGCCTGAGGGGCATGTACTGGAGGGGAGTATAAAGCCCTATAGTATTCCTCAAATTCCTGGACTACTTCCACTGGGGTAGTGAGAAGGGAATTATCTTTAAGGGAATTAAGTGCTTGTTTCCTCCTGCTTCTGTAAGTGGAGGGCTAATAAGTGGCTGGCATTGTCCCCTTGCACAATATATTTAGCGTGGGTTTTGAAGAGGGCATATTGGGCATAATGGAGGAGCATCGAGTACTTTCACCCCGGACCACACACCTCAAGGCGCATCACAGTTTGTCAATATGTTCTATAGTGCCCTGATTGTGCAGGAGGAAATGTTCGATTGTCTCTTTGAGTGAGTGCATTATATGTTCTTCTTGAAGCAGCTGGAGATTTAATTTCCAAATCCCGCTTTTGTCTTTATGAAAGGAGAGAGTTCCCTCCAGTCAGATGGGAGCATGGTCAAATACAGTTCTTGAAACCATACCACTGCCTATCAAGCCCGCTAGTGCTACATTATTCACTAAACAATAGTCAATACAGGAAAGAGATCTATGTGCTGGGGAACAGAATGTATATCCTCGAGTATTTGGGTTCAATAGTCTCCATGGGTCACTAAAACTATGGTCCGCCATAAACTCCCTTAGAGCTATTTGTGCAGGGGAAAGAGAGGGCCCTCTATAAGATGATTTGTCCAGCTCTGGAGAGTGGACCAAATTCCAGTCTCTTGCTATAATAGTGGGTAGCCTGGGAAAAGAGTTTAGGGTAGTTGAGAGAACCACAAAAAAATCAGGGCAATCAACATTGGGCCCATATACTGACCCCAAAATCATCTCTGCATGATCCAGGAGCCCCTTCAAAAATATAAATCATCCCTGTGGATCTGATTGGCATTGCTGTATCTAAAATTGTGTCCCCCTGGTAATAAGGATTCCCATCCCTCTTTGTGCCATTGCTTTTCTGGCCGCATATACTTGACTCATCTGGCATCTCCTAAAAAGCTTTCCTTCATGCTCCAGCAGGTGTGTTTCCTGAAGGAGAGTTATATTACAGTGTAAGGATTCTAGATGTCTAAGAATTTGATACCGTTTAATCTGGCTTCTAGCCCCCTGACATTCCAGGACATGTATCTTACAGCCATTTAAAAACATAGCTATGAGCTGGGGCTGGAAGGGAACCTTCCTTGCAAAAGAGGAGGTTCATAAGGTCCTGATTTAGTAGCCATAGGTAGTCTTTAAGTTTCATTAAACTGTGCTTAACTAGGTTTTGTTCAGGAACCCTACTTGCCATGGAATGAGATGATCCTGTATCCGCAACCCCCCCAACCCCTCTCCCTTGTGACTTGGGTCGAAGAATGACCTGGTACTAACCCCCCTAAAACAACATAGTCCCATACCAACAAAATTAACAAAACACCCCAGTCTGCATGACTGCACTCCTCTCAAATTCTCGGTTGTTACTCTCGACAACCACAAGACAGCCTTTAGCTAGACCTTTCCTCCTCCCCTGTAGAATTGTAACAGCATTATAAGGCCATCATTCTGTCATATCCATAAGGCCTATAATCTTATCAACTTAACACTATTTAACAGTAAATTGTCAAACACTTGCGAGGCCTATAACGAACCCCTTCAAAATATTTACAGTTCAACAAATTTGGATATAAACCCAGCTCAGTCCAAACAGTGGAACCATGCGGTCTTATGAATGACACGTCAATATCGCCTTAAAGTAAGGCCCTACATGAATATACATTGTGAAGATAGATATGCCTTTCACGTTTTGTACACTGTAGAGTAGTACCAGTAATTAAGTTCAGATCGTTAAGTTCCTGGCATCCAGTTTGGATATTTGGCAAAATCACTTACTGCTCAATTTTGTTTGTATCACTGAGTCCCAAAATCTTTCCTCCTGGTCACTTGAAGAGATCAGGGTATAGTTTCTTAAGCTCACCTGTGGCTGAGGTTAGTGAATCATACGAGAGCCATTGCCCCTCTTTGTTGACCTGTAGCATTTCTGGATATCGCATATGACATTTTTTCCCTGCCGCTATAAGTTTTGTCACTAAGGGTGCATTTCTGTGTGTTTCTGCCTCATGGACAGTGGGAGATCTTGCGCTATGCAGAGATTTTTATTGCCCCACTGAATGTCCTTGGTGTCCTTCAGTTTGTCGAGAATTACATGCTTGTCCAGGTAGTTCATCAGGCAAAAAAATCAGAGGTCGTGGGGGAGAACCAATTGGAGGTATGGGCTGAAGTGAGTGATGTGCTCATTCCACGATGTACACTGGGCCATTAGGAGAAGGCCCAGCGATCTTGGTACAGAGATTCTGGACAAAAAGTATGGGTCTCACCCCTTCTTCACCCTCCAGGAGACCAAGAACAACCAAGTTGTTCCATCTTGAGTGATCTTCAAGGTCTTCAAGTTTGTCCTCAGCCTTGCATAGTCTCTGCCTTAGAGATGCAACCTCCAGATCCATTTGGGCCTTCCAGTTGTCCAGGAAGATATACAGACTTCGTTGTCTCCCATTCCAATTGTAAGTTGAGCCATAGAAGTATTTTAGGTCTGAAGGTCTCCCACAACTGCCTGAAGAGATTCCTTTATCGGGGCTAGGCCTTTGAAGAAAGTTGCCTCAGTTAACGGAGCTGGAGCAGGATCTTGGGCGATATTCCCTGAGCTGCTCGCTTTATTTCATTTGGCCGGCTTGTCTTTTGCATGGGATGTCAGCGGCTTATGTTCGGGCTGCTGGGGTTTCATTTTGATGTACATAAATGGGACGATTGTCAACTTCTGATGTAACAATATAAGCTGTATTAATTGCTAGGGTTTCTCCCAAGGTTTCAGTGGATTTAGAGGTGCTCGTGGTGGTTTTTAGCAGAGGGGGTTAGCAGAGCATTGCAGAGCATGACTACTTGGTAGCCATTACAACCGGAAGTCATAAATTAACATTTAATACACACTGTCTGATATAGACTTCCTTTATTCTTTCATTTTAAACTGCAATCAAATTATGACTGTCACAAAGTCCATTCCTGTAGGAAACACCATGAGTTTGTTATCTTAGCTCTGATTACATGGCATGAAAGGACATGCTCACAAGGGTAGGGGGCATCTACAAACATTCTGTAATTTCCAATCTGTTTATAGTCACAGTGTCTTGTTAAGTCTTTTATTGTAATGCACATGTATTTAGTAAAATACATGAGGCAATGTGGTCCAGTGATTGGAGCACTAGTATGGGAATTAGGAGATCACACGTTCAAACAGGATCCCAATGAAAATGAGATGTTGCATGTCAGCTGAATATTTCTGGGCAAATAACTTGTAAAAAAAAAAAGTTACCATCAGAACCCAAGGCTGTGTTAAAAACTGTGAAGGTGCAGCTCCAGCACTATCAGATAATGCCATATGCCTGGCTTCCCATTGGAAATGTACAAGATGTAAGAGTTGTATGTTGTGTGATTCACATGATACAACTTTTTTTCCATTCCACAACAGGGCTGGGTAGTGGTGGGAGGAGAACTACCAGAAGCATGACTCGATGTGTCGGGTCAGTGCTTTTTCTTTGATCTGTACTCCCTCCCCCTCCCCATGTGTGCATACATAAACAGTGACAGCCTGAGAGAACATCCGCACTGCATGGTCATCCAGACTGCCTAGAATATCACCACCATGCCACCACTCAGGAGCCACCAGAGTAGTGGTGCACTGCCTCCCTCCCACCCCAGGAGAAGAGCATCCAAGGGGTGCTCTTTCACCCTCCCTGCCAGACTCTGCTCTTGATGTCTCAGGCTCAGAGCATGAATCCAGGTCACCAGCATGCTAGAGTGATCCTCCATTGCTCAGCACTATGGAGTCTTCAGTTTCCATTTTGCTAAGCAGGAGGGTCCTTGGACAACAAATGTCCATTTTCAAGGATGATGCAGGTCAAATAAAAACACTAACAGTACAATCAGTGCACCATCAAATACAATTACGGAGTAAACTAACATACAGACACTTCATAAAGACAGCAATGACTCAATACACTTTTATCAATGACGAACATGTGTGTTTGCTGTTACAAGTGACAGCAACAGTATCTTGGGGCTATGGGCAGACCTTGTAACCCTCAGTAACCATTGCCTAGAGCGCTTTGGGTTACACTGGGCTAAGAGGACTAGAGCAGGAAAAATGAAGAGAATGATGACCATCTAAAGATAAGGTTACCATTGCTTCGTAACTTTGTTGTTTTTTGACATTTTAACCCCAGATTTCCAAAATACTTAATTTATGACCCAACTTATGATCAACACCGGTGGAATTATTTAAATCAGGTTCGAAAGGTGATTTCTTGGAGTCACTGTGAAAACCTGTTTCAGAGGGAATTTAAAAAATTACAGATCTCTTGTTCATGAGGTAGGGTAAAAACACAGCTGTATTGAAAATTTGGGATAAAAATGTTACAAAATGACAAAGTTATGAGAGAAAATTCAAAATGCATTAAAAACCCATTAACTGGACTTCCCTTGTTTTCAGTCAGTTTGTGGTCAGTGTTGGTAGCAGCAGAACATTTGGCACTGAAGAGTTCTGCATTGGGCTGGACAGGTGAGAAGTGTGGGTGTGTGTGATGAGAAAGTGGTCAAGTGGGGGTTGGAGGATGCGATGGGGAGCAGAACACGTTGATGAACCTTTTTATTTATTTCAGGTTTTAAAACAAAACAAAGATGACAACAAGAAACATTTTTTTTATTGCAGTGACCTACACTGGTGATTGGGAACCCCAGTGTCAGTGTGTTGGCTGGCAGAACCGCGGGTGGGCACACAGTGTCGGAGTATGTTGGGGAAGGATTTTGCTTGGTCGTGCAGGAGACGGGCTACCAGCAGTGGGATTGAGAACCTGCGACTAGTACTATTTGCAAGCTGGATCAGGTGGGAAGTGGGATACTGGCAGTGGGGTTGAGCACCTGCTATTGGTGTAATTGAGAAGCTGGGATGGCAGTAGGGCAGATGCTGGCTGTATGATGGAGCATCTTCTGGTGGTCCTACTGAAAAGATGGTTCAGGTGGGAAGGGGACACTGCTTAACTGCCTGATGAAGGTGATATGAAAGGATACAGCAGCACTGTGAGAGGTGTGGCTGTATCCTTTCATATGTGAGAAGTTTCTGCCCACCAGCCAGTGAAGCAGCATCGGCATGAACCTCATCAGTAATGGGTTTGCAGTTAAACACCTCCTGGAGGAGGTGTACACCATTTTGATTGCGACTTTTTTGGCTGCAGGCTCAGCTGCATTGGCTGCTACAGTGTACACCTCACCAGCCCCTTTCACTATCCCAGCTACCCCAATATGTTTGCTTTGCAAAGATATGCAAGCAAACATAAAAACAGCAAATACATTTGCACAAAAATCAACCATAACATGGGCATCTTGATACATTGCTCAAGTGCAATATAATTAAACTCTTTAAAGTTAGGACAGATTTACATTCACTATTATCAGGGAGTAAAGATTTCTAAAATTTGGCAATATGATAGAAAAATATTCTTTGCCGGTGGGGGATTCTACATAAATTATTCTCTGTAAATATTTGGTTGGACCACAATCCATAACTACTACTTGGCAAAGCAATCATATCTAATAAGTTAGACAGTGCTTCTCCATCAATAATATTCCTAACAAGCACAGTATGTTTTCATAGTACTATTGCCACAGTTCTAAAGGTACCAGTTAAGTTCCATACATATAGGTGACAGTGGTGGGTGCACATATTAATGGCAACATGGTAATTAGTAGGGGCTACCTGCAGTTTTGTAGGGCAGCAAGAAACTTACACCATGCCCCCATGAGCATCACATAAACATTTGGGTCCAGATATTCCAAAAGGGTTGCGCATGGGCGCCCATGGCGTTGCGTCACGCAGCCCACTGATCGCGACCCGGCATGATATTCAAATGGGAAGTGCGTCTGCCACAAATCCTGATGCACTGGAATGCATCAGTAATGTATGCAGGCGCAGGTAGGGGGGCGTCTCACGGCATACCCGCATCCCGATATTCAAGCCCGGATGCGGATTACGGCCGCAACCCCTACTTGGCGCCGCACAAAGTTGATCCAAAAAAGGAGCAATGGCCGCCACCCACAGGTGAGCTGCCGTATTGCAGGGCGCAACACGGCAGCTGCCACCTGTGGATGGCCACCCGAACTCCGGCTGTACTTCTGTGGTTTCGCCCCCCCCCATGCCTGATCGCAGTCATTGGTATGAAACAATAGAATCCTATATCCCTAGTGGTCCAGTGGACTCATCTGTCGATCGCATTACGTAACATAATAAATCATTATTATGTTACTTAAGCCCGCGATCGGGCTGACAGTGGTCCACTGGACCACCAGGGTTATAGGAATCATTATTATGTTACTTAAGCCCATGATTGGGCTGACAGCGGTCCACTGGACCACCAGGGTTATAGGAATCATTATTATTTTACTTAAGCCCATGATCAGGCTGACAGCGGTCCACTGGACCACCAGGGAAAAAGGAATCATTATTATCTTACTTAAGCCTGCGATCAGGCTGACAGCGGTCCACTGGACCACCAGGGATATTGGATACTTTATTATTTTTCAAATGACCACGATTGGGCTGTGGGGCACATTGCTGCGCTGCAGGGGGCGTCGGTCCCCGACAGCTGCTGCCTAGCAGGGCGCTAGGTGCAAGTCGCTGGAGATCAGCGCACCTGCATGCAAATGGAGCCATAATGACAGGCAAATGGCCCCATTTGCACCTTGCATACATTATGGCCCCATTTGCATGTGCACTTTTGAATATCGCGGTTGTTGCACCTAGCGCAATGGAACTTGCGCTAGTGCATCCCCCTGGTCCACTCTGGCCATTTGCGCTGGCACAGTGCCACTGCGCCATGTGCACTGCGGGTGGCCAGGGTGTGATATTCAATGATGCTGAGCCATGGTGCAGCTCCATTGAATATCGCCCAGTCAACACCCCTGCACAGCCAAGTTGCGCTGCGCCCAGGCTTGCGCCACAGCCTGGTGCAGTTTGAATATCTGGGCCTTAGTCTTTTTTTCTGCAGCCACACAACTTTCCTCTGCCATTACTTTTATTTACAGTATGCCTTCCCACATCCTCATGTGTTTGTGGAGCTGCTGCTCTCAGACATCCCACCCAGCACTGCTCCTCCCTCTGTAACCTTTGCCACCACTAGTTCTGTTGTCTCCTATGTTTGCTCCTGCATTCTGTCCTTTGCTGTCTTCTCCTGCACTCCTGTCTCTGGTAGCTAGCTGGAATGTTAGCTGAGGGATCCCTTTCCTTCCCTTTCCTTCCTTCCTTCCTGCCATCCTTGTACTGCCTAGCTGCTGTGGCTGCAGTTGCTGTTGCTGCAATTTCCCTAGTTGTTGCACTTCTTTCTCCTGCATTGGATGTCAGCCTTCACCATTCTGTGCTTCTGGGCTTTTGATCTGATGCTGTGTTTCCCAAATGTTTCCCCTCTTACTTACTCAGGCAGCTGTCCAGCTTCTTCCTCTAGGGCAGTGCTGATCTATACAGTCAGGGCTCCACTCCTTCAACAACACTTTCAGGCACCAATGCCCCAATGACTACCAGGCACTAATACCCTACAGCTACCAGGCAACAATGCCCCATGACTACCGGGTACCAGTGCTTAACAACTACCAGGCAACAATGCCCCAACAGAGGAATGGAGCTAAGCAACCATGAAAAATAAACACTTAACAAAATGCACTGCATAAGAATTTTTACTTTTATTGGGGGGCTTTGACCTTGACAAAGTACTAATCAATCAGTCAATCAATCAATTAAAATTTTATTTCTAAAGCGCCCATTCCGGGGGTTCAGAGCACTGTACAACACAATTCACACATTCAAAACATCACAAATTATTCATAAAAACATTATTCATATGCATACTTCAGAGCATTACCCTCTCACCCCCCCAACAGAATCATCTACTAAAATTCACTATTCTTTATCAGTAGCAGCTATTAGCCCTAACATATAAAATTATAGAAGGCTATATGCTTGTTCGAATAATAGTGTCTTTAGCCCCCTCTAAAAGGTTTTCAATGAGGGGGCTTCTCTAAGATTGGTTCCAGGAATTGAACCATGAACAGTGATGTAGGCAGGTGCCAGAGGAGGGCAGCTAGCCCAAAACAGCAGACCCAGTTCCAAAATAAATGCAATTTATTGACTGCCTGATGAAGGCTTACTGCCAAAGCGCTGGGGTTTTTGGCTCCAGTGCAGAGTCAATAAATTGCATTTTGCATTCAACTGAATTGCATCCTGAGGGTCTTTGCTCTGAGTGCTGAGATGTTGGCTTCTCTAAGATATAGTGGCAATGAGTTCCACAGGACAGGTGTGGCCACAAAAAAGTCTGATCACCTGATAGCTGCAACCTCATTCTGGGAACGTTCAAGAGGCCACCTTCGAAGTACAGAAGGACATGGGATGGGCAGTGAGGAACCAAGAAGTCTTGCAGGTAGTCAGGTCCCCAACCATGTAGGGCTTTGTAGGTCATCAAACCTACCTTGAAGGCAATCCTCCACCTTACCGGCAGCCAGTGCAGCCCATGGAGAACTGGCATATGTTCAGATCTAGAAACACCCATCAGTAGCCTGGCCACCATGTTCTGCACCAGCTGCAGATGGTGGAGGTTGCCTCCTGAAAACCCCAGGTATAAGGCATTGCAGTAGTCAAGCCTTGACATGACGAAGGCATCTATTACAGTGGTCAGGTCATCAAGCAGAATCAGGACACTGATCCGGACAATGTTTCTCAGATGGTAAAAGCCACTTTGGATGAAGGCTGACACCTGTGCATCAAGTGTCAAGCCATCTTTGAGAACAAGACCCAGATCTCTAACCTGAGCAGGGGGATCAAGGATACGCCACCCAGTTTTAAACCCAGATTGCTACCCGGTACCCTTCTGCCTCGCCAATGACCAGGCTCCACCACCAATACCTCTGTCTTGTCTGGACTGAGTCGTACCCCAGTTTTGCATCATCCAGTCCTGAATCTCAACCAGGCAGGTGTTAAACACAGAGACCACTATCTGGTTTTAGGGTGCAAAGGACAGGTATAGCTGGATATCATCAGCATAGCAATGAAAACCCAAGCAATACAACCTGATAACATCTCCCAAGGGCAACATATACACCATGAACAGGAGGGGCGAAAGGACTGAACCCTGCAGAACTCCACAGCACAGAGGCATTGGGTCAGATGAGGATAATCCCATCATGAACCTCTGCACTCAGACAAAGCAAACATAAGGGACAGGGGGGACATGATTAGGGACAGGGGGGACATGATAGAAACGTTCAAGTACCTCAAGAGAATCAACAAAGTCCAGGAGGATAGCATCTTTCAGAAAAAGAGATGTGTAAGAACAAGGGGACACAATTTAAAGATAGAGGGGGGACGGCTCAGGGGTAATGTGAGGAAATCTTTTTTCATGGAGAGAGTGGTGGATGCGTGGAACTGCCTTCCTGGGGAGGTTGTTGGGGCTAAAACAGTGGGGGAATTCAAACATGCATGGGACAGACACAAGGCAATTGTAGTGGCGGGTGGCAGGAAGTAGGCTGTTGGTTAACTAGAATCTGCAGCTTATCCAGTAGGTAGGGAAATGGGCAGACTGGGTGGGCCAAGTGGTCCTTATCTGCCGTCAAAGTCTATGTTTCTATGTTTCTATAAAAACTTTCCCCTCACCATCCTCAACTCCAAGGGCTCCCCACTTGACCTGGTACCCACCTTTAAATACCTAAGCATCACCCTTGACTCCTCTCTCACTTTTCATGAACACATCAATCTCCTCTGCTCCACTGTCAATGCTAAAATAGGGCTCTTGTATAGGCATAGGAGTTGCCGGCACCCAAATGCCCTAAACCTTACTGTGACATCATCGGTGTTCTTACTTATCGCCTATGGGATTGTCATCTACGGCTCCGCTGACCCCACTGCCCTACACTGCATTAAGATCACCCAAAATAAAGCCTGCAGACTTATCACAGGATGTGACCAGTGGACCCATACCTATGAGCTTTACCTTTGCACCAACTGGCTTAACTTTGATGGACGGCTCAGACACCAGACCTGTCTACTTGCCAGAAAGCTCTCACTCTGCTCCTCCCCCCTGAGACTTCACCATCTTGTGCAGCACTCCACCCAACCCTGGACAACTTGAAGCTCTCTGTCTGCACCTCTCTTAGCACCCTGTTGCAGGACTTCCCTTGGCCAACACTCCTTTTTCCACAGGCCCCCCTCTGGTTTAATGAACTACCTCCTGCTGTCTTTCTGGAGCAGTGTCTAGGCCCATTTAAATTCTGATTCTGCCCGGACATTCTCTCCCACTCCTGCTATGACTTCACCTAGTCCCTATCTGCAACGTGGACACAAGTCACCCACCACTCTCCCCCACTTCCCCTTTGACCTGGGGTCTGCCCCTACCACTTGACCCTGCAGAAATTGTAACCAGACTGCAGTTTATTGATCACTGTCTTTTGGTACTGTAACTATTGTTGTTTACTGCTTGCTGTCTGACTCGGGCTGAATCTCTCCTCCCTTGAATTTTGTTACGTGTCCTCTTTTCAATATTGTAATATTGCTCTGGTCTTGTCTTTCTTGTACCCTCTTATGTAATTTCATTTTTGACATTCAGCCTTTGCAAAGAAGTCCTTGACTCAAAGGCTGTAATTTCAATTCTTTCAATAAATAAATAAATAAACTACACTCTGTCCATGAGGTAGGACTTAAACCGGCTGATGACATTGCCGGACAATCCACATCAGTTCCACAGGCAGTCCAACAACATCTCATGATCCAAAGTGTCAAACACTGCAGAGAGATTGAGGAGAAAAAGAATAGATCATTCTCCTCTATCCCTCGCTCTCAGGAGATCATTAGACACCCTTACCAGGGTGGTCTGCATGCTATGCCCAGGTCTAAACCCAGACTAGAATGACTTTAAAATGGCTGAGGAGGTGAGACAAGTCTTAAGCTGAACAGCCTCCATGTTTTCTATAACTTTACTGAAAATGGAAGGTTTGAGAATGGTCTGTAGTTGGTGAGACAGTCCAGGTCCAATAAGGACTTCTTCAAAAGGGGCCTCACCAGGGCCTCTTTCTAGGCCACTGGGAAGACCCCACTAAGTGTCAGCACAAAACATTGGTTACAGTTGTGTGTGTGTCACTGTGCTGCATTTTTATCAGTTGTTATTGTATCAATAAAAGTAAAAATTCTTATGCAGTATATTTTGTGAAGTGTTGATTTTTCATGGGTACTTAGCTTCTTTTTTCTTGCAGCACTATGGAATAGGTTTGGAGCAGCCTCGTTGTCTAGTCTTTGAACAATGTCCCAACAGATACCAGGCACCAATGCCCCAATAACAACCAGGCACCAGTCCCCAATGGCTACCAGGCAACAATGCCACAATCACTATCAGGCACCAATGACCCAACAACTACAAGGCAAAAATGCCTTAATGACTACCATGCACCAATGCACCAAGGAGTACCAGGCATCAGTGCCCAGTGGTTGCCAGGCAACAATGCCCCAAAAACTACACGGTAACAATGCTGTAATGACCACCAGGCACCAATGTTCCAAAAACTACCAGGCACCAGTGCTCAGTGTCTACCAGGCAACAATGCCCCAACAACTACAAGGCAACAATGCCCCAATGACTACCAGGCACAAATGGACCAACAACTACATGGCAACAATACAGTAGTGACCACCAGGCACCAATGCTCCAACAACTACAAGGCAACAATGCCCTAATGACTACCAGGTATCATTACCCCAATGACTACCAGGCAACAATGCCCTAATGACTACCAGGCACCAGTGCCCAGTGTCTACCAGGCAACAATGCCCCAACAACTACCAGGCACCAATGCCCCAACAACTACAAGGCAACAATGCCCCAATGACTACCAGGCACAAATGGACCAACGACTACATGGCAACAATACAGTAATGACCACCAGGAACCAATGCCCCAAATACTACCAGGCACCAGTATTTTAACAGCTACCAGGCAACAATGCCCCAACAACTACCAGGCACCAATGTTCCAACAACTACAAGGCAACAATGCCCTAATGACTACCAGGCACCAATGCCCCAATGACTACCAGGCACCAATGCCCAATGGCTACCAGGCAACAATGCCCCAATGACTACCAGGCACCAATGCCTCAACAACTACTAGGCAACAATGCAGTAATGACCACCAGGCACCAATGCCCCACAAACTACTAGGCACCAGTGCCCAATGGCTACCAGGCAACAATGCTCCAACAACTATCAGGCACCAATGCTCCAACAGCTACAAGGCAACAATGCCCTAATGACTACCAGGCACCAGTGCCCCAATGACTACCAGGCACCAATGCCCAATGTCTACCAGGCAACAATGCCCCAATGACTACCAGGCACCAATGCCTCAATAACTACCAGGCACCAATGCTCCAACAATTACAAGGCAACAATGCCCTAATGACTACCAGGCACCAGTGCCCCAATGACTACCAGGCACCAATGCCCAATGTCTACCAGGCAACAATGCCCCAATGACTACCAGGCACCAATGCCTCAATAACTACCAGGCACCAATGCTCCAACAATTACAAGGCAACAATGCCCCAATGACTACCAGGCACCAATGCCTCAACAACTGCAAGGCAACAATGCCGTAATGATCACCAGGCACCAGCGCCCCACTAACTACCAGGCACCAGTGCCCAATGACTATCAGGCAACAATGCCCCAATGACTACCAGGCACCAATACCCCAATGACAACCAGGCAACAATGCTGCAAGGACTACCAGGCACCAGTGCCCAGTGGCTACCAGGCAACAATGCCATAATGACCACCAGGCACCAGTGCCCCAAAAACTACCAGGCACCAGTGCCCAATGACTACCAGGCAACAATGCCCCAATGATTACTGGACAAATTCCCTTCAATATTTCTCCTGTATGGTGCAAGGGCTTTATACTGGACTCTAAATTTGGTTCTCCTCAAGAGCTTAGCATTCCATAATGCTAACTGTTGGTTCAGAACTTTAAAGGAGAGTAGCTTGGCAGCCATGCCTTCTGTAGCTGTTAACAGGCTGGTGTCTCTTTCTCCTCTGGGTTTCATTCCTCAGTGTTCTTTTAGCTGGGTCATACCCTTGTGCCACCAAGGGTGGAGTGCTCGCCTATGGGTTCCTGTAGTTGCTGAGGTCCACTCTGTAGCATCTTATGAAGGTGAAAATCTCAGAATGAGATGAAGGCTGAGGATATTACTATAATCGCTTTCATGAAACGGTGTTTCATGGCTTTGATGCACCATCTTGCTTTGACATTGTACCTAAATTCAAAAAAAATAATCAATAAATTACTTAGCCTGAAGGGACATTGACAAAAGACCCTGGATCCCCAGAAGTTTACTCCACAAGGGAGGTTTAGTACTACTCTGCACCAAAGGTCAAAAAATGAAATAAATTCTGCCATGGGATAGGCTTGGATGGTGGCTTTTTATATTCCTGGACAGCCACTTCTTCTAAAACTAATCTTCTGTTCACCTTTGACCACAAGTGTCTCTCTTTAAGGGGAGTAACCTATGCTCTAACCATGCTTCTCAATGTGTTTGGGTCTACATTTTAAGCATATTGCCAAAGGTATTTTTTGGCTAGGGGGCACCTTGTACGTGCAGCACCTGGAAGGGTGGAACTCTCCTCAAGAGGATTCCTTTACTTTCATAGTTCCTTAAAAGGTTGGCAGTCCCCGTAATGGGGACAAAGAGAGAGAGAGAGAGAAAGAGAGAGAGAACTGCCAAATCTATGTTGCATTAAGCACTCAAACCACCAACAGCAACAAGCATCACATCTATAAATTCATTCTACCTAAGTTACACAAGCATACCATTCTTAGATGTCCACTGGACTACTGAAACTTAAGAGTGTTGATACAATGATTAAGAGCCACTATAAACTGTAGGGTAGTGGCTAGCTACTAATATTACAAAAAGAAACCAGTCAAGTACAGTGCAGACATGTGGCAAGTTTCTTTCTGTGTTCAGCAGCACAGCGATGTCTGTTACTGCCAACATATCAGCTCAACACCAAAAAATAGAATTGGTTGTTTTGAATAATGTTAGTGTTGCACATAAGCACAGTGGGGTTTGACTAGGGCTGGGAGATTTTTTTTTTAGGAGAGTCAAACAAAAAATTATACAATTTCTGTTACAGTGAATATTAAACGAATTGGCCATTTCTGCTCACTGGTGAAATTTCATGGACCCCATATTCATGTAAAATCACCAGCTGAGCGACAGAAAAAAAATGTTTTTTATGAAAAATGGCAAATTTAAGCATTTATTTTCTGTCAGTTTCAGCACTTTTGCAAAAAGGCACGAGTCTGATCTACCCAGCCTTATTTCTGACTGTAGCCTCTGATCAATGGAAAGAAATATGCCACATGTCAGGAAGCAAATCATTAACATAGCCCCTTACAGAGAGTGTATGTAAATAACTGTAAGGAACTGATTTGTAACAAGTTGTACTAGAGTTGAGCAAATAGTTTGGAAGAGATATGTAGGTCCAAAGATGAAAATGTAAATTTTATGTATTTATCTATGTCATAATTAAGTAAATAAATGACAGAGTGTGGTATAGCATAAGATATCGTCACACCTGAGGCATGAGGCAATGGTGAGTGTTTTCAAAGACCAAATAAGTGACAATATCCCATGATATACCACACCCTGGAATTATTTTTTAAATTATAAAATGGTCCCAAAGTGTTAGGGAATGACTGATATTGGTAATAAGTTTTGAACGATAATGATATACTTAAACATCGTCATGGGGCTTCAGTCGATCAGCTTCCAGAATTTTTCCTTTCTATTTTATAATTACTGATATTATATGCTAAGTGGATATAATTGGAAATGAGCTTTGGATCAATGGCTTTGTTACATACTCCACATAAAAACACAAATTATTTATAAGGGATGTGCTATAGAGACCCTGTGACATAATTTTTTTTTATCCACACCAGAGCATTTTGACCTTGGGTAACCTCACAAGTGGTGTAAGACACGAATGACCCACCTGAGGTCAAACTGCTCCGAGTGCAGATAAAAATTTATCACACAGGTCCCCATTGCATATTCCATTTACAGAATAAGCTAAGACATTGTGTGTGTGTGTGTGTTTTCAATAGTTCTTTTTTAAGTAATGTGTGTAAGTCTGTGAGTTTCTTTTGTGCTGCAGTGCTCTTCTGTGTTATTTTCACATTTCCCTGTTGTCATGCCTATTGCCATGGAGGCGCTGTGTAGAGGACCCAGTGATGCTAATAACATCGTAGCTGGTTGGCTGAGCGACTGTTAGAGAACAATTTCTTAGTCAGTATGGTGGCATTAGTTATCAAGGGCTTCTGGATGTGAAATGTAGTGTGGTATTGGGCACTGCAAGATTTGTGGTGAACTCACTGTGCTGTCCATTTTTTAATTTTTTAACTGTGTGGAGGATTTTTGGTTTGGGGTACCAGCAGGGTATGAAGGAGGACAAGTGTTTGCCATCAGTAGTGCCAGTGTGGGTGCGAGTGGAATTGTGCTGTCAGCTGCTGTCTAGGGAGTCACTTTTGCAGAGACTGCTTTTTTATTGGAAAAAAAAAACTGGTGGTTTAGGAGAACAATGGTGGAAAAGAGGAGCTGGAGACCAGGTAGAGTGCACTGGTGATAGATGTCTGTGGAGCTTTTAAGATACTGTCATTTCATATTTAATGTACTACAAAAGGAAAACGTGCCAGCAGGCTGGTGAGGGGATGTGGTTGGACTATGACATGCCTATTATATGTATAAATTGTCATGACATGTGTACTTTGTGTGCAAATGTTATTTATCACATAGCAGGCACAGATATGCAATTTATCACATGGTTTTAGGGTCCACACAATATGTATAAATATATTTATACATATACTTCTAATAGCCTATCTGTTCAGGTGTCATCACTACAAAAAAGCAGGTTACCATCATCTATATTCAGAGGGATCTATGTGATAACGGCGATCGCCGATGAGCGATCGCTGTTAGGGTGACGGCACATCACCTAAAAAATATTTTGGCAATGTACTCCCTGGTGCACAGCAAAACATCACCAGGGAGTTGGGATTTTATGTTTTATGCTGAGGGCTGTGCCCCCTGCACCCCATCAAGGGGGGCTTTGCCCCCAAACCCCTTACTTAAGGATTCTCAACTCTGGGGGACTGCATGTCCAGGGGGGTGCAAACACAGCAAAAATAACATTTTGAGCCAGGCACAACAAAAAGCACCTGTGCCCAGACCCAAACCCAGCACCATTTCTGCCATAGCCCTGAACCCACCATGCCACGGAAGCAGCTTGGCAGTTCACCGTGGTGCCACCCCCTACAACCCCTCCGTTCCCTCCCAGTCCACACTTGGCAGGCTCCCCCCCCCACACATAGGCATGTAGTGACAGGATGTCGCTATTTTGTGCACCCTCCATCCGGTTGTCCACCTTTCCCAGTTGCTCCAATGACAGGCACCGCGACTGAGTCGCCCTTTCAGTAGGTGCCCAATCGTGGTCGCCAAACTCATGGGATACCTGTTCGGAGTAAGCTGAATAAATCTTTCAAACAATTTTCCATACAAAATTTAATCATGTTCAGGAAGACAGTTTATAGGACTTAACTTTTATTAGTGCAGCCAATTACAAGCCAGAGCTTATGTAAAGTTACTGTAGATCATTGTGTATCTTTAAAATTAGGAGGTTTAACATCAATGGAGCCTGTACACAATAGATTTTAAAAGCCAAGAAATGTCCTCTGTGATCTAAGAAAGACAATAATTTGCTGACTACATAATGAGAAGTAAATGCTTCTGTCAGTGCTGCTCACAAATATTTTACTCAGTGGAGACTGGTGCCATTTATTGGAAAACTGAGATAGAAATGGTAGGTGTGCAAAATCCTGAGATAAGCACCCAAAATCCTGGGGCAGAATTTTGCAAGCTCAATTTTAGACACAAGGCCAGCTTGCTTGTGTCAATACATCCATATAAAGGCCATTCTAACATCCAAAACTGCTGATGTCCATATTTTCCTTGAAGCATGTATCTAGAACAGGAATGGACTACAGTATATGCATTGTGTCTTTTTGGATGTAAGCAGTACCTAATGTCCATTATTTGGATGTCAGCTAGTCTGTTTTTGGATGTGAGGCAGGGTTTTACAAAGGGAAATCTTTACATCACAAAGTTTTGTTGCAACGGTTCCATGTGACATGAGCAAACGCAAAATAGCAATCGCCATATCAGCGAGTGCACATCAGCGAAAACACAAATGGTGATGTGCACTACACCGATAACAAAAACAGCGCACATCGGCATCATACTCGCAACGTGCAACAGTAACTGTTTCTTTTTTATGTGTGGGTCTATGCCCCCCGCACTCCCCATTATTAAGATTATCAACTCCAAGGGGGGACCTGGCACTGGGGTACAGGGGCATCTTCGGGAAGGAGCAATTCAGATCGGGACACACAGGGTAAAAAATACTGAGTCCCAACAACAACCAGCATAAACAAATTTCGCATACGCAGCTAGCTCCGAACATGGAGGCCCTCACACCACAGGCACACATCCCTACCACTACACCAAACAGCCAGCTGGGAACTGCTCGTCCACACTTCCTCTCATATGCTGTTCCCCTATACTTCCCTGTCATAGTCACCGTATCTCCGCTTCACGATTCTTCTCAGTTACAGTTGCTGTTCCCCTCTCACTATCCTTTCCTACTTGCTATTATTTCAGATGGTCATATTGAGTTCTTCAATTTGACTCTCCCATATCACTGGATACCATTGTAACAGTTTGAAAAGTCACCTGGCTGGGACTCCAGACTTCCCCATCCTCTCAGGGGTCCTTCCACCAATACACTGACCATATTGTTTGAGTTATTTGTTTATTTATTTACTTATTTATTTAATATTTCTTAACTGAGTGAAAGCTCAAACTCTTCTCTTACAGGAGCAACCCAGCATTAAGGGTGGTTACAAACACAGAGTAGATACATCATGTAAGATGGCACATATCTTAGAAACATAGACTTTGATAGCAGATAAGGACCACTTGGCCCACCCAGTCTGCCCATTTTCCTACCTACTGGATAAGCTGAAGATTCTAGTTACCCAACAGCCTACTTCCTGCAACCCCCCACTATAATTACCTTATGTCTGTCCCATGCATGTTTGAATTCCCCCACTGTTTTAGACCCAACAACCTCCGCAGGAAGGCAGTTCCATGAATCCACCACTCTCTCCGTGAAAAAAAATGTCCTCACATTACCCCTGAGCCGTCCCCCCTCTATCTTTAAATTGTGCCCCCTTGTTCTTACACATCTCTTTTTCTGAAAGATGCTACCCTCCTGGACTTTGTTGATTCCCTTGAGGTACTTAAAAGTTTCTATCATGTCCCCCCATCCCTCCTTTCATCAAGGGCATACATATTAAGTGCTCTCAGTCTCTTTTCATATGGTTTCTGATGCAGACCCTGCACCATTTTAGTTGCCCTCCTCTGGACTGCTTCCATCCTGTCTATGTCCTTGCGAAGATGAGGTCTCCAAAACTGCACACAGTACTCCAGATGGGGTCTCACCAACTGTCTGTACAGAGGGATAACCACTTCCCTTTTTCTACTTGTGATGCCCCTTCCTATGCATCCCAGTATCCCCCGGCTCTCCTTACCGACTTCTCACATTGCTTACCCACCTTTGTAGTGCACAAAAGACAACACACAAGTTATAATGAACAACAGCACAGTTCAAGAGCAGTTCTAGTAAGAATGGCACAGTAAAAATGTTTTCAGATTGAATTTAAATGGTCACGGGGTTTGGTATGTTTAAATTCAGGTGGTAAGTCATTCCAGATTTTGGCTGCTATGTTTAAGAAGGTATTTTGGCCCATGTTTGTATCCATCAGATCTACTCATAAGGTGTTTCACTGTGGAGGAAACCCATCCTTTACTTTTGTTACAGTTTGTTTTTTATGTTCGTGGTGCGTGCACGCGCAAGCGAACATGTTGGTATGAGATCTGCTAGAGAGGGGTGTGGGGGGGTGAGTCCAATGGAGAGTGGTGTGCTGGGGGCTGGTTTGTAGCAAGCGAATCAGCAGGCAGTGTCCTGATGACACTGGTTTTCTGAGGGGGCTGGTCTGGTCATGCACTTCAAAGGACAGAGCAGATGTAGTAGCAGCATGCCTCGGTTCTTTGAAGTGCAAGTCAGGATGACAAGCACTGTTATTCCCCCCACCCAATCCTCCCTCTTAGCACCCACCATCCGACAACCCCCCAAACTTACCATAGTGACACTGTGGGTGTCCTGTCCCCCATTGTCCTCAAAATGTTCTGCAAACTCTCCTGAAAGAAAGAAAACTGTCCCTTGTCATTTTTTTATCCTGAAAAAAAGAAAACCATCCATTGTTGTTTGTTGTGTAACCCCCCCCCAAACAGTATACAGACACTGCTGGTACCCAATATCCCGGTGTCCTCCTCTGTTCAGCAAATTGTCCCTGAAAAAAAGAAAACTGTCCCTCATCATTTTTTTTCCTGTAAAAAAGGAAAACATCCATCTATGTCCATTGTGCCGTTACCCAACCTCCCCACCCTCCCACTCAGGACCCACACCCCCATATTTACCCACCAAAGGTCCGTCTCCGTAACTTTGGACTGCAGGCATGTTTTCACTCTTCAAAGCCCAACCATGAGCTTGAAGTAATTGCTTCAATGTATTTCAATGGGGGTTCGGCGTCACTGTATTTCAATGGAGTTTTCAACTTAGTGGCATAACTTGGCCATTTTTAAATATTTTTGCCCCAAATTTTCAACACACATTTTTGGGACCCCACCTAATGAACAATGCAAGTGATGTTAGGTAAATCTGTCTCAAAAGGTGATTTTGTGGTTGCTGCACGAAATCACCTTTTGGACAGGAGTTAGAAAATTTCTCCACTATTGTTCATGAGGTAGGATCATAAGAAAGCTATGTTGAAAATTTGAAGTAAAAATATTAAGAAACAACGAAGTTATGAGCCCATGTTGAAATTTTCAAATGCAGGGTCGGGACTTTGGTAATTTTCAATATTTTAACCCCAAATTGTCAACATAACCATTTCTTCATAGCTCCTCATGAATGTGACAGCTGCCATTTTTCAGATCCTGGCCAAAATGTTTTTTTGCATCCTGAAAGCGATTTCACAAGCACGCATGAAATCACCTTTCAGGCGGGAGTTGAAATTGTCTCTTTGTTCATGAGGGTGGGGTAATGAGAAGGCTATGTTGAAAATTTGGCATAAAAATATTAAAAAATAACAAAGTTATGAACCCGTGTTGAAATTTGTGAACTCGGGCTCATAACTTTGGCAATTTCCAATATTTTGACCCCAAATTTTCAATACAGCCATTTCTGTACAGCACCTCATGAACATGATAGCTGTCATTTTTCAGATCTTAGCAAAAATGTGTTTTTGCATCCCAAAAAATGATTTTGCAGTCACTGCACAAAATCACCTTTTGGACAGGAGTTGAAAATTTTCTCCACATTTGTTCATGAGGTGAGGTCATATGAATGCTACTTTGAAAATCTGGTGCATAAATATTAAAAAACAAGGAAGTTATGAGCCTGTGCTGGAATTTACAAATGCAGGCTCATAACTTTGATAATTTTCAATGTTTTGACCCCAACTTTTCAATATAGCCATTTCTTTACAGCACCTTATGAATGTGACAGCTGCCATTTTTCAGATCCTGGCCAAAATGTTTTTTTTTTGCATCCCGAAAGGTGATTTTGCAGTTGCTGCATGAAATCACCTTTTGGACAGGAGTTAGAAAATTTCTCCACTATTGTTCATGAGGTAGGATCATAAGAAAGCTATGTTGAAAATCTGAAGTAAAAATATTAAGAAACAACGAGGTTATGAGCCCATGTTGAAATTTTCAAATGCAGGGTCGGGACTTTGGTAATTTTCAATATTTTAACCCCAAATTGTCAACATAACCATTTCTTCATAGCTCCTCATGAATGTGACAGCTGCCATTTTTCAGATCCTGGCCAAAATGTTTTTTTTGCATCCTGAAAGGTGATTTCACAAGCGCTCCACGAAATCACCTTTCAGGCAGGAGTTGAAATTGTACTCTGCCTTTGTTCATGAGGTGGGGTAATGAGAAGGCTATGTTGAAAATTTGGCATAAAAATATTAAAAAATAACAAAGTTATGAACCCGTGTTGAAATTTGTGAACTCGGGCTCATAACTTTGGCAATTTCCAATATTTTGACCCCAAATTTTCAATACAGCCATTTCTGCACAGCACCTCATGAACATGATAGCTGTCATTTTTCAGATCTTAGCAAAAATGTGTGTTTGCATCCCAAAAAATGATTTTGCAGTCACTGCACAAAATCACCTTTTGGACAGGAGTTGAAAATTTTCTCCGCATGTGTTCATGAGGTGAGGTCATATGAATGCTACTTTGAAAATCTGGTGTATAAATATTAATAAACAAGGAAGTTATGAGCCTGTGCTGGAATTTACAAATGCAGGCTCGTAACTGATAATTTTCAATGTTTTGACCCCAACTTTTCAATATAGCCATTTCTTCACAGCACCTTATGAATGTGACAGCTGCAATTTTTTAGATCCTTGCCAAAATATATATATATTTTTTTGCATCCCGAAATGTGATTTTGCAGTCGCTGCATGAAATCACCTTTCGGGCAGGAGTTGACATTTTTCTCTGCCATTGTTCATGAGGTGGGGCCATATGAAGGGTATGTTGAAAATCTGAGGCACAAATATTACCAAACTAGACACTTACACTGCCCAAAATCATCACTTCTACTTTGCATTCTTGAATGTTAATGCACTAATTCCTTCACTGATACAATTTTCAAACACCCCCATGACACCTGTGCACATGATGAACATTCAGCATTGACAAATGCTTGTTTCTCTCTGTGTCTAAAGCACAGAGGCTTGCATCCAACACCTGACTGACTTGTGTGCAAATTTTAAACATGAGTCTGGACATCAGTCAGTCTACATCCAAAACCATAGGAAGCCAGATACATAGGCATACAGTATGTACACAGATACTGATGGCAGAAAAATGGCTATTTGCCCATCCAGTCTGTCCACCTTGTCTCCCTACACTGCCCTGGTGCTAGTGAGCATCCCATCCCTTAGTTTCTGCCTTCGTCCCATTTCTGTCTACACCCATATGCCTATCCCATCCATGCTTAAAATTGTTTACCAATTTAGCCTGTTCCACTTCTTCCAGCAGCTTGTTCAACTTGTCCATTGCTCTTTTTGGGAAAACGTGCTTGCAGACACCTTTCTTGACTCTCCCCCTGCTGTTTTAAGTGAGTTCATCTTGTCCTTGCATTTGAGCTCAAGGGGAAGAGATCCTTCTATGTTTCTATTATGTCACCCCTTTTTCTTTCCTTCTGGAGGGTGTACTTGCCAAGTCCTACAGCCTCTCCTTGTATGACTTGCACCCTACTCCCTGGACCCTTTTTGTTGTCCTGCACTGTACTGCTACCACTTTGTTGCAGTCTTTCCTCAGGTGTAGACCCCAGTAGCTTGTGAGTACTCCAGATGTGGTCTCATCCTTGACCTGTATAGGGGGAGGATCACCTTCCAAACTCTGCTGCATATCCCTCTCCCTATACACCCCAGAATCATGTTTGCCTCTCCAACTGCTCTGTTACAGAGTGCGTCAGATTTCAGGCTCTCTGATATCATGACCCTTAGGTCCTTTTCCTCCATGGTGCTTTCCAGCCCCCCCCACACATGTATACACACAACACACACACACAAACACACACACACACACACACACACACACACACACACACATTTTCTACTGCCCTCTTAGGTTCCTTTTCCCAGTGTGCTTCACCTCACACATCTTTGTGTTGAAGCACAGCTGCTAGTTCTTTGACCAGCTCGTCAACCTGTCCAGATCCTCCTTGAGCTCCCTTATCCCTCCTCCATGACAACCCTAGCACAGTTCTTTTTGTCATCTGGTAAGAGGTAGACCAGACCTTGCCCTTAATGCCTTTCTTTATGTCACAAATGAATACACTATAAAGAAGAGGGCTCAGCACTGATCCTTGTAGCTCTCTGCTTGTAACCTCCCTTACTTCTGAGAACTTCTGATTTACTACAACCCTTTGCATCCTTCCACTCATCCAAGTTCCTCCCTCAGTATGGGCTTCATTATCTTTTCCACTATAGATGTCAGACTGATTGGTCTACAGTTCCCTGAGCTGTCATTCCACTCTTGTGCAGAGGGACCCCATCTACTGTCCTCCAGTGCCTAGGGACCACCCCTGTGGCCAGACAGCAGTTGAATATGTCTGACACTGGAACTGCTAACACTTCCACAGCCTGTTTGAGCATCCTAACGTGCACGCCATCAGGTCCCATAGATTTATCTACTTTTGACACTTTTAACTTTTCCAACACCCTTTGTAAGGGTACAGTCCCATATTTGACAAATCTGGTATTTATATTTGACCCACCCACATGAAATAACCTCAGCCTCCTGCAAATCTGTAGCAGCATCTTGGGCATGGGGTTCAAACCCAGGTAGTACACATGGAAAGCGGTTTGCCCAACAGCTGTGCTAAATGGCCAGCCCAAGTTCAAATATTTCTTCTGTGAAACAAGACAACCAAAGAACAAACATTCAGATATTCTGCAACATGTCAACATGTGGCGCTACTGGTGATGATGGAGGGGCAGTGTCACTGTGATGGTGCAAGGTTAAAATTTTATTCCACGGTTAGTATTTTTGGTTGCCTAAAATTAAAGACAGTGTTGTCTAGTGGTAAACTTAATTGTAAAACAGACAATCACAGTTCTAATTCCACAACAGTCTTTGGCTAACACATGACTCTGGGCTTGTCACTTGACCTTCCTGTACTTCCCAGCTGTCAAACCGGGTCCAAGCAGGATCTATGGTAAATATGAAGTGCTACTGTACATTACAGTTGGGCTGCCCTGGTTTAATAAACTGTATAAAGTGGAGGAATAAAGCAGTGATATCAGTACCAGCAATAGCATGTGCCTTCATGGACTCAACTTAGCATTAACTGTTTTAATGAGGCCTCTTCATATAACTATTTTTTCTTTCAGTGAACTGTTTCCATTAATTAATGGCGAACTGTCAGCACAAAGGGCCTCACACTCAAGTGTGGGGCTGGTCCCAATGTGAACTTTGTGGGCAAAAACATTTTGGTTGACTTACTGCCTACTGTAGTATAGTAGATTTTACCAGACTAATTTTGCTTGGTTCTAGGCTAACACCTTCTTTTACTACAAATCCCAGAATTTCCTGCAGCTGACATCAGAGCAGTAGACAGCACTGGGAGATTCAATAGCCTGCAGTCCATGTTAGAGCTTTTATGATGTCTGATCAGATGTTTTCCATGTCTGCTTTTCTACAGGGGCTATGTACAATCCTCTGTCACTGTACATAGTCCATGGAGAACAGCAAGACCAGCACAGAAAAGATCAGAGCTTATCTAAGCTCTAACATGCTCTGCATGCTATTGAATCTTCTCACTGCTGTCTACTGCTCTGATGTCATCTGCAGGGATTCTGGGATTTATAATAAAAAAAGATGTCAACCTAGACATAACAAATTAGCCTGATGCAGTCATTACTACAGTAAACAATAAGTAAATTAAACATGTTTTTCCACACAAAGTGTACATTCAGACCAGCCCCGCACTTCAGTGTGGGGCCCATGGTGGTGACTGTTCCCCTTCAAAAATGTCTACAGCAAAACTACAGGTTATCTTGAAATACAAAAGTGTAACAAGTGGCAAGAACCAAGGCTGAGATTGCATTTATTTGTTCTGGTCATTATCTTATGGAATTCCCAGGACAGGAGCCCCCCCCCCCAACACACACACACACACATTTGAAGTAGTTGCATTTCTCTTTTGCCACAGGACATAGTAGCTAATATTAGCTTCAGTTTTGGTACTTTGTGGAAACTGAATTCCATGATGTGGCACACAGTCATAGCATTTAGAATGAACCTTAAACTGCACCATATGGAGGTACCTGGGGATAACACTTCTCTACCCCCCAAGTCCACCAATCAAGGTCAAGGCCAAGGGGAGTCACGTGATGGCAGCTTGCTGAATGGCAGCAGGGGCTTAGAGCTCTCTCCTCCATCCGTCCCAACTGCCATATTTTGCGATCTTCAGATCATAGGATTTGGTCAAATAGCTACCACTGGGTCGCCTAAGCTTTAATTACTGACCCTTGGATGTGAATTCTGTCAGCCTTTTGGATTCGGTGAGGAGATGGATGTGGATAAGAAGCAGGCCGCGACCAGACATACGCCGCCCGCGACCCCCGAGAAGCAATCAAAGAAGCTGCGGAGCAAGGCGGGTATGGGAACTGAGAAAACCAGAGAGAAGTCCCAGTCGCTGGGTCTGCTTACCGAAGACAAGTTCATGCAGGAGATGGCCCCAATAAAAAATATCTTGCAAGATATCACAATGGAGTTGAAATCACTACGGGGGGATCTCTCCACTCTTACCATGAGGGTGTCGGACTCGGAGGCCAAGATCTTTTCCTTAGAGCAATGGAGGGTGAAGGCTGAAGTGGAGATGTACGGGCTGACCCTACAGGTGCGGAAACTCCAATTGAAAACCGAAGATTTGGAGGGCCGCAACCGGAAGAACAATCTCCTAATCTTGAGCCTGCCGGAATTAGAAGAAGGACCAGACCTGATGGCGTTTTTACAGCGATTCTTCAATAAGATAGTTGGGCCCTCACCGATTAATCCAAGTTATCACCTCGAGAGGGCACATAGGTCACTGAGACCCCGACCGCCACCTGGCTCTCCCCCGTGACCTATAATAATAAAGTTCTTGAGTTATATTGAGAGGCAACATGTTTTCAGCAAATCCCGAGATCTACAAGAAATTACATGGGGATCAGCTAGACTACGGGTTGCACAGGATCTCCCCAAAGAAACAAGACTTAAACGGGCTGCTTTTTACTCAACAGTTCAAAAACTGATCACGGCGTCTATCCTTTTCAGGATGGTATATCCCGCCACCCTTAGAGTCTCAATTGCCAGTGCCACCTACAGCTATGACCCGCCAGATGCGGCCCAAAAAGACCTTGAGGCCAAGCTTCCTGATCTTTTCAAGTTGAAGGGTTGAAAGTGTAGGGGACATTGCATCTGTGAGGTCCTTTGAATGGGTTTTGGTTTAAATTGGGTTTTGGGTAGTTATTTCTGTCAGCTCCCTTTGGTATGTGCTATGATACCCTAGTCGCCTATCTCCCGGTTGTTTTTGGAGGTTCTTACCTGCCTTGGTCAGTCCTTGGGTCCTTACTGGGTGGGGGATCCTGGCAGACTGTGCAGGGGTGAACTAGGCCGTGATCACGGACCTCTTGGTCCTTTCCCGGAACTATGTAGCAGAGATGGGGTTTCCCTGGGGCTCTGGTTTAGGTGTAGGACCGTTTTTTTGGTCCTACTATTATGTAGTGCCCCCGGAAACAAAGCGGCCCGGTTGATGACCTCCCAATCTGTGGTTGCCCAGCTCGTGATGGTGTTCTCCTTTCCCTGACTTACCCAGGGGGTGAGTAATAACGCCTTTTTTCGGAGGTCTTTCCCTCTTAAATTTAAATGGGGAGGGGGCTGTAGCCAGTATGGCTCACTAATTGTTATGGGTGGTGTCAAAAATCTTTTGTTTTTATTCTTTCCCCTTTATATAGATGTGGCAGTGGGCGGATGGTGGGGAGCGTTTTTCTGGGCCTGGCTCCTTGTAGTAGCTGAGTCGCGAGCCCATGGATGGGGGGTTTGCCAGTCCAGACCCACCTGCAGAGTCCCTGCTGGCTTTCTTTGCGTGGGTTGAGAAGGATGTTCCCTCCAATGGGATAGTTTTCAGATACTTCCTTTTTCTAATTGGGCTTTGTATGGTGGGAGACTCTGGATTCGCATTGGGTAGATGGTTCCCAGAGCTTTGGATCCCTCGTGTTGGTTTTGTTTTTTCCCAGCTCTGGTACCATATTGTATATAGTTACTTACTGGGGTTTAGGGAGGGTATTTTGGGGGAGGGGAGGGAGCTTGCCTGCCGAGTTTCACATGGGTATGATGGTTTTAATTGAGGCTAGTTTTTCAGGTTGCCACTGCTGTCAACAGATATTCTTTGGCAGGGGGGGACATGGGTTTTTGGGGTTCGAGTGTGCCTTTATTTCTGTTTTAATTCTGGATGTTCTATTATCTGTCCCCTTGTTATACTGTTCTTAAAATGGTTACTGGTGATACTAAAATAGCGTCGTGGAATGTGCGCGGGCTAAGGGAAAAGGTCAAGAGAACTCAGATCTTTAACCACTGTACTCTGATGCAAATAGATATATTATTTCTCCAAGAGACCCACCTAAATGGAGTGGAAGTTAAGTGGTTGTCTCGATCTGGTTTCTCGGAGGTGTATATGGCGGGTGGATCTAATTATAGTAGAGGAATAGCTATACTCATTAAAAAGCAAGTTCTGTTTACGAGGGACCTGGTAGTGAAGACCCGGATGGGAGGTTTATTTTGGTTAAGGGCACTCTTAATGGGAACACGGTAGTTTTAGGCTCTATTTATGCCAGTTGGGGAAGTCCTGAATTTTTATGGTCCTTGCCGATAAACTGAGTGCTTCCTTCCTCCCTAATTATTTTGGGGACTGAATGTCCCACCTTCCTGTCTTCTGGATAGAGACCCCAAGATAATCGGCCCGACATCTACACAAAGGGCTTTGCATGATTTCTCACAGATGTTGGGGCTAAAGATCCTTGAGACTCTCTAACCCTTCCTTCAGGCCTTCTCATTTTATTCCCAACCCCATGCATCGTGGTCGAGAATAGACTACATCTTGATTAGTAAATCCAGTCTTTCGGAACTCCGCCAGTCTAGCATTGAACCGATTATTCTCTCTGATCATGCAATAGTTTGGATCAAAATTTCTCCTGACCCTGAATTCCACCGCGATACTGCCTGGAGACTTAATACCCAGCTACTTAAGGACCCTCATACGGTGACGCAAATAAGATCCTTGATCTCCCTTTTTATGGAGGACAACCTTGGTTCTTCCCCGAGGTTTGATGTTATTTGGTGTGCGCTAAAATGTTACCTCAGGGGTGAGCTAATTAAATTAGCTTCTGCAAGGAAGAAAGCCCGGTTAGCGCGAGCAGTCTTCTTAATGAATAGAATCAAGGAGCTAGAAGCTGCCCATTCTCCGACTTCTCCGTTGTCTTCCTTAGAGGCCCTTGTGGCAGTCAAAGACGAGTATACTGACCTTTTAAAAGAGAGAGCCGAGTACTGTCTTGTTAGAACCCAAGCTAAATACATTGATCATGGGGAGAAGGCCGGGAGGCTCCTAGCTCTATGCCTTCATACATTGGAAGGTTCCAGGATAATTCCAACCTTGCAAACACCCACCGGTTCCATAGAAACCTCTCCCAGAGAAATTGTGTGAATTTTCGAAAATTATTATAAGGACCTATATAGCTTGCCCCTATCTCCTGCCCCTCTCTCGGACATTAAGGCATACCTAGCTGGTATTGATATCCCTCAGCTTTTGTCTCCTCACAAAGAAATTCTGACTGCCCCTCTCTCTCTGGCGGAGATAGAGAAAGTTATTGTCTCTATGACTTCGGATAAGGCACCCGGCCCCACTGGTTTTCCTGTCAATTTCTATAAAGCTTTTTCTAAAGATCTTGCTCCTATACTTTTAAACTTTATGAATGTCTTTTCTTCCTGTGTCATGGACCCTACTCTTTTGAAGCCACCATTATTTTAATCCCCAAGCCAGGAAAACTCCTACAGATCCAGCTAATTATCGACCCATATCCCTGCAAAACTATGACATGAAAATCCTCTCTAAGGTTCTGGCCGAAAGGATTAAGACTGTCTGGACTCATCTACTTAGCCCAGAACAAGTGGGCTTTGTGCACTCTAGATCTTCGACAGACCATTTAAGAACCCTTTCCCATATCTCTCAATATGCCCGCGCATCTCAATCCCCTATGGCCTTAGTTTAGTTAGATGCAGAGAAGGCTTTTGACCGGGTGGACTGGTCCTTTCTTTGGGCTGTGATGGCCAGGATGGGTTTCCCGGCTTCCTTCTTAGAGTGGGTTTCAGATCTTTATAAGGCTCCTTCGGCCAGAATATATTGTAATGGGGTTTTCCTCACTGTTTCGCTGTACACAGGCACTAGGCAAGGCTGCCTCTTCCCTTTCTTATTTAATCTATATTTAGAACCCTTCTTATTAAGCTCAAATCCTCTGCACTTATCAAGGGATGCCAGGGTGACAACAGGAGTTGGTTTTCTGTTTATGTGGATGATATACTCCTACATATTGAATCTCCATGGATTCCTTTAGATCTGCATTGGATGTCATTAGACAATATGGTGCCCTTCTCAGTATAGACTGAACATTTCTAAATCAGAAATCTTCCCATTAAATATCCATACATATAAGCAGGACTTTGTTAATTTTGGTATGAGATGGTCTCCTAGATCGATTAAATACTTAGGGATCCATTTCTCAACGGACCCTTCTCTTTTTAAGAAGCTTAATTTGGACAATCTTAAGAGTCTCATCCAGCAAGATCTGTCGAGATGGTCTGCTCTTCACATATCTCTTTGGGGCCAGATCAATATTATTCAAATGAATGTCCTTCCCCGTATCTTTTACTCCCTTAATTTACTAAACCTCTGATTGCCCGTTTCCTATTTTCAGCAGTTTCATGTGATGTTTTCAAACTTTATCTGGCGAGGAAAAGGAGTGCGGCGATCGTTTAGCAAGCTTTCCCTTCCCAAGGATAAGGGTGGCCTCCGGCTCCCCAATCTTTTGCTTTACCATTGGGCGGCTCACCTTGTTAAATTGGGGAGATGGCTTCCCGCTGACCCGGACTCCTTTTGCCCAATCTGGCTCCAATCCGAAAAGCGGATTCTTACGGAAGCTAAGATAGATCCTTATGCCATCTTCTATGCCCCCCCTTCAGTGCTTTCGCAGTGGATAGAGGATCGTACGATTCTTGTGTCACTTAAGTCTCTTTTTCAGTGCTGGCGTTATGTAAATACCTTCCCTGCGTGGGATTTGGGCCAACCGGTTATGCTTAACCCCAATATTAAGCTGGGCAACTCGATGAACACCCCCGAGTGGCTCCCGCAAATTAAGGATGTTAATCTAGAACATTTCTATGACCAAGGATCCCTCCTCTCATCAGTGGACATTCTCAATAAGTATGCCATTCCTAATACTATGATTTTCAAAGTTTACCAACTGATACACCTTATTGCAGGGAAATTTGGCACTCTTTTTAGTGAGCCGAAGATCCGCCCCTTCCTTTCTCAAATAGTAACCCTTGCTTCCAAACCGCATTCTATCTCATTAATATATTCCTTTCTCCTAAACTATGAATTCCCGGAACCTGTCCGGGGTCCTAGTACCTGGTCTTCGGCTACCTGAATCTACTCTGGATTGGTCTTGCATTTGGAAAGACCTCCACAAATACCACTCTAGAGACAGATTCAGGCTTACTCAATATTATATAGTGAATAACATGTATTATACTCCTCAAAAGCTCTTCTGCTTAAGAGGCTTCCTACTTCTCTCTGCTCCAGATGTATGCAAGGATGGAGATTTCTCATATTTTCTGGTTTTGTAGTAAAGTTGCTCTACTATGGTCCTCTATCCGGGATAATTTAGATCCACTACTAGGTCTCTCGGACTGTTTTACCCCTGAGATTTGTATTCTGGGCGATTATGCTAGCATAGACAGTGTGGAGCGTCTGTACCACATTGCCTTAGTGTCCGTTATGGTTAAGAGACTAGTTCTTAGGCATTGGACTGATCAATTGGCGCTGTCCTATGCTGAGTGGTTGAACGAGCTCTCTGCCAACCTTAATTCTGAAAACTTAGTGGCCAGTTTGCGAGGCCGCATGGATTTGTTTCGGAAAAAATGGGGTAAGTTGCAAGCACTATATTTGCATCAATGAGTTCCTGACCTTTTGCCTGATGCCCATGATGGTATTCTGTTTTTGTCACATATTGTTGGTTGACATCTCTCAAGTCAGGGAGCGGAGTATTCTCCAAATAGTTAATATGTTAAATATCCAATTTGGATATATTGGTTACCTGGCACACTCAGTTTGGTTGGGTGGGAGGAGTAGGGGTGGTCTCTGGTTGGGAGGGAGGTGGTGATGGGTGGGTGAAAGGGGTTGGGGAGGGAGGGGAGGGAGTGGTGGGGAGGAGGGAGTTGGGGGAAGTGTTTTTTTGTTGTGTCTTTATTTTTTTCCTGTTTTACACTTGCTTGCCTTATGGTTGTTTTGCGTAAAATCAATAAACTTAAATTTCAAAAAAAAAAAAGGTCAAGGCCAAATCAGAAGAATGGACCAAAACTCAGGAACAGAGTTTCATATAAATTGGCAATAATACAGGAAACTGTTAGAACAACAGATATGTATAAAAAAGGGAAATTTCTGAAGGAGAACTAGACTGTAACTTTAATGTTAGATTTGTTTTGGTACTTTGGAAATGCTTGTATTTAGTGACAAGAATATCCATTTCAAGAGGGTTGGAGGAGTGTATGATGTCAAATCCGGTACAACCCAGAAACCTGCTAGTAGCTGAATTGCCTGGTGCAGATCCTGTCTGCAGGTGTAGGCACTGGTCCTAATTTGTCATCATCTTCTTTGCACTTCTGTCATAAGTGATGAATTTGGTGCCTGTGTAAAGTAAGGAATTAACTGAACTGGAAACTGGAAGCTTTTGTCAATTGCCAGTTTCAGTGCAGGGGAGCCAATTCAAGCCAAAGTTTCTTCTCCCGCTCTGCCTATCGAGGGCTGTATATCTAGGGTGCTGACGTACAGCAATTATATAGTTCTGGTTAATATTGAGGAGACAGTGCAGCTGGAACAAAAATACATTTGATTTATGCCTCTGTATTGAACCACTGTGTTATTATTAGATTTGTGGCTTTTTTTTCACCCTGGGGGGATACTGTAACCAAAAACTGATCACTTGACATGTCTAAGCCTATCTGTCCTGGTAAACAAGACAAATTGATTTATTTATGTGAAACATATGCAAACAGGTAAGCAAGCAGAGGCCAAAAATAGACTTATTTCTACCTGCAACTGGGGGGGATAAGTAATAGAGAATACGACATAAAAACAGTGACTACAAAATAAGAATGAAGACAGCACTGGAATTCTTTAAAGAGTGCTTTCAACTTCCTAATTCTGCTAGCTTTAGATATTTCTGGATCATTCACTCTACCTCAACATTTTTGGGCCCAAGATTGTGGACATGGTGTGACTCAGTGGTACCCAACTCTCTCTATTCTGCTGCCCTCCAGCCACATTTAGTGTCCAAACTTTACCAGCTCTTTCAGACTATGGATTCCAATAGCCCAGTAGGGACTTGCTTTTACTGGCAGCAGGCCCTACGTCTCCAGGAAGACACTGAACTCTGGCACTCAGTTTGGCAGGCACTCTATAAATACAATAAACAGGACAGGTTTCAACTAATTCAATTTTGCACCCTTCACAACATGTACAGTATTACACACCACTCAAATTATTCAAGATGGGCAGATTACCTTCATTACTATGTATCAGATGTGGTCTTGTGGAGGGTATGCTGAAGCATATGTTATGGGTCTGCGATAAAGTGGCCCCTTTTTGGACCAACATAAAGGACTCTCTGGATCCCATTTTAGGCTTGTAGGATCTTTTTTCCCCTGAAATTTACATAGCTGGAATTATCCCCTGAACCTACTTAGTATTCACAAAGCCCATATGGCAATGATAGCAATAGTTGCAAAGATCCAGCACTGGTGGAACACTTCTGTACCTCAGTACAGAGAATGGCATCAGGAAATCTTGATGGCGTTGATGGTAGAGAAACATATAGCTTCTCTTTGGAAGTGTCCCGGACGGTATTGATCTAGATGGTAACCATTACATACCTTACTGTCGATATCGTCCCCAAGTCCAGGGTTGTAGCTTTAGTTTATTGGTTCATTATGCATATCACCCTTTGGCTTTCGTTCTTTCTTATCCTCTGAGCCCCTATTTTATTTTTGCATGTTACTGATCTCATGGCTGTGCCCAGGATGGGGTGGGAGGGTTTCCTAAGGAGTGGCAGGGAGGGGTTCGTTGTTTCACTTTTGTTGATTTGTAGCTATGTTATTTTTTATTATTACTGTTTGTTGCTAGTGTTACTCATTTTATGTGTTATTCTTATTATATTATTGTTCTGGAAATTAATAAAGTATACTTTTTAAACAATGAAGACAGCAAATAATGCAACCACTTGCAAGTAGGTATGGGTATATAACATCATTTGAACAATTTAATCAGACAAAGTCTAGGAGGAGCCAGCAGACAGATTATATTAACATCCAAAACATAATCTGTGAACAGGTTTGAACTACAGTAGCGTATGTGGACAGAAAGGCTGGAGTAGCTGCAGATCTTTACAACAAAGAAGGGAAGAATGAGGGAGGGAAAGGACAACAGGGTTTAAAACTTTGAAAGGTTACAAGGTAAATCAAAGTAAGTGGTTTCTATTAGTACAGGATAGCAGAACAACAGCCATCACATAGGGGAAGGAAAAGGGTACATGGAAATGTCATAAAACGTTTTTTACTCAGAGGTTAGTAAGTCAGTTTGAGCAAATGTACTTTAGAAATTCCTACACTAGTTGATCTCCAAGTAATCTCTTGGCAGCTCATTCCACATATTTACTACTCTCTTACGTTTTGGGTTACGTTCTTTAAAGAACACCATATTACAAGATATGAATCTCAGGACAGAGCAAACTAAGAGGGTATGTTTTTTAATGCACTGTGTCTCCTCAGTTTGACTGCAGTTATATCATGTGATGTAATATGTTTGCATACTAGGATAGCCTCATTAAGGTACAACACCTAGTTTCCAAGAGGGTTCTTGGGTGGGGGTGGGAGAAGACAGAATAGCAGCAGAGTTGTTGTTACAGATAAAATGGGGACACTGCTACATATTATATACCATTGCAAAAGCTACGGTAAAGTATCGGTTAGGGTTGGAGCCTGATGTCTGAAAAGGACGTGAATGCGATGTTACCATAGTGGTTGCATTGATTGTGCAATGCAGCGTTGGCATTGCCCTAACTTCAGCAGCGTCTTTCCAGGCACAGAAATATATTTACACACTAACGCTTGCAGTGAGGGTGCCCAAGTCAGAACAATGCCATTGCTAAGTTGAACAAACTATTTAATGAAATGTGTTGCTGTACTGTATTCTACTTGTTATTTGTGTTACATTCATTGTCAGGTGTGGCTAAAAAGGAGATTTTAACTCAACCCTCCACCTGGTTAAACAAATGAAATAAAAAAAGCAATAATAATAATAAAAAAAAAAGATCTCTCAAACCCTGAGAACACCATGCCACAGATTCATTAAGGCTTATCAATATTTTTTTTTTGGGGGGGGTGAAATATCAGGTGTTTGCTACTCTCTGTCTACTCTGGATTTTAAGTTTCTGCAAAAAAATAAATGGGAAGCTTTGGTTACTTCATCTGAGGAGAAGCCAAGACCAGTGTTGAGTTAATGTTCTGCTAATCTCCCTATAGGGATGTACTGTGGCATGAGATGTAACTAAATGCTACATGCCCTATGAGGGTGATTAACTGAACATTAACATAACCCTGAGAGTGCCTTATTGCTGTTATAAAAATGGTAATTTTAAAAGAGGGCTGTACCCTGTTTGGGATTTGACTGGACTATATGTTTACCTAAGACTAACATAGGCCTAATATAATGCTTACAGCCAATTGGGAAGCTCTATTTCACCAACCATTTTTATAATGTAGCATGCCTGGAAGAGCCTTGTGTCCCCAAAGGTGTCTGCCACAAGCTGCAAAACATAATTCTGTTGTCTACAGCAAACCCTGTGATGGGTGCAGCAGCTGACGTGGCAGGAAAACAAAACTACGAGTAAGAGAACAAACGTTCCAGGGTGACAAGTTCCAGTAAACAAGACACAAACTTAGAGGTTTGAGGATCCTTCTAAGGGTGGATGAAACAACTTCAAATGAAGCACAATGAAGGTTCAACTCTTTGTATCAAATGGCTTATTACAACTTTCGCTTTCTACCTCTCCAAATCATGAAACAGGTATGGCTCCAGAGGACTGGAAAAGGGCAGATGTAGTCCCACTCCATGAAAGTGGTAGCAGGGAGGATGCTGGCAATTATAGATCAGTTGCCTCACATTGGTGGTGGGAAAGTAAATGGAATCATTGCTGAAGGAGAGGATAGTTGAATATCTTGAATCAAAAGGGTTGCAAGACCCAAGACAGCATGGATTCATGGGAGGGAGGCCATGTCTAATGAATCTTATAGATTTCTTTGATTGGGTGACCAAGGAATTAGATCAGGGTGAAGCAGTAGATGTGGCCTACCTAGACTTTAGAAATGCATTCAACTCAGTTCCACATAGAAGATTTTTAAATACGATGAGCAGCCACGGAACAGATCAAAAGGTGATAAACTGGGTAAGAAATTGATTGGGGGATAGGCAGCAGAGGATTGTAGTGAATGGAGTTTAGTCAGAGAAGGGAAGGATGACCAGCAGGGTGCCTCAGGAATCAGTGCTAGGACTGGTCCTCTTTAATAGTTTTATAAGTGAGACTGAAGAGGATCTTGGAAAGCTAGGTCACACCCCACGCCCAAAGTCATAGAATCACTGCCTCCAAACATTCCCTACATACTTTTAGCCATGACTGGAGTCAGGTCTGGGACATGAACCCAAGTTTCCTGCTCAACAGAATATCATATTACTCCCCAGTGCAGCTGAGCTAGGTGAGAAGATTTCTGAGAAGAACAGTCTTGCTACTCAGAGAGCCCATTCAGATGCTTAACTGATGCCAGGGATTCTAATGCCAATGATAAGTAGCACAAAAAATCATATCCAGTACTATGGCCATGGACTTTCAGCAGCCTGCAGTAAAATTGTAGGCCTTTTTACTATAACATATATACGCTGTAACTACTGAAAACATAACTCTGAGATAATGCTCTTCCAACCATTAAGATTGCTAGACTTATCTTGGTTTCTGCTGCCACTTAAACTGATGACCATTTTACGGAAAGTTGTGAGGTCTGCATATTGTACATTTCATAACACTGCCTCCAACAACATTCTCCAGGACTCAACAATGCTCTTCTGTGGTCCCATTTTGATGTAAAGTTGTTTCTTCATTCGTTTATTTACATACTTTCACTACTTTTCTTTATGGGTATGTCTCAGCAAAAACAATATTTATAAACATGCATAATGCTTGTAATTCCATTTAAATGCCCTACATGTCCACACCGGAAAAAAAAAATACACAGATCATTGCAGTCTGAAACTGGCATCTACCCACCCATACCTCTTAGCTTCCTGCCTCACAAATCAGGGACAAATGATCAAAGTCAGGAACAAATCGTACAGTGTTCATATCAGCTCAAGATGCTGCTGCAATGCATGGCATACAGTGTAAAGGAGAACTAGAATGTAACACTATTGACTGTTAATATTTTTTCATTTGATTCCCTACTCCAGTAATGGAAATGGCAACATAGGAGGGATGGAGGAAATGTTTGACTTGGTGCCAACTGAAAGCTGGTGCACAAGACTGGGAAACATGGTGCGGGGATACTGAAACAGACAGGAAACTACAAAATGGAATGGCCCAATGGGTAGTAGTAAACAACAATTTCTCAGGTCTGAGGCAGCTGACAATTATGGCACATCAGTGATCAGTGCTGGTACCACTGCTGTTTAAAGAGCAACTCTGCACTTAAGGAGCCCCTGACCCACTTGAGACAGCTTTGGAAAAACATCATATTTTGACACTTTTCAGCTTATACTATATATTTTTTCTGTCATTATCACACTTCTTCTTTATTAATAAGGACATTAGCATGAAAACGGGATTCTGACATTATCTGCTATGACTGCCTGTCTACACCTGACATCACAGTTCTCAAGCTGTTGCAGTAAAGACAATTATGATGCTATAATAAGCAAGGGATTATGATGTCAGGTGTAGACAAGCAGTCAAAGTTAATGAAGTCTACGGGACAGTGATTCTGTTAATGCAACTCTCCTCAGTAATAAAGAAGAATGGTGGCATAACTGCAGAAAATATATGAAATATATGCTGAACTGTATCTAAAGCTGACATTATCCAACATTTTCCCAGTGGTGTCGGGGCTCTTTAAGCATTTACTTTCATAAACATAATGTTTCAGCTATTAACATTTACTTGAGAACACTTTTTGTTTTTCATTGTTCCTTTCTGGAGTTTACAACACATCTTGATATTGTGTTTACTGTAACAGGCTGTGATGCCACAAAAGCAGCAATTGTGAAGTCAGTTGGAGTGAGTAAAAGTCTGTTTGAAAGACATAATGAAAGAGGTACTGCACTGTCTGAAATACACTAACAGGAGAATAAAAAAACACTAAAGTTAAACATTTTTGTAATTATCATAATTTTGAGCCTTTCATTTTAATGGCTACTTGCCCTTTCATATGTTTATCAACAATCTCAAGGATGGTGGTGCATCAGGTTGCCAAATCTATAGACAGATAGATAGACAGACAGACAGACAGACAGATAGATGGCCAGCTCAGTCGACACTGATGAGGAGGGTGCTAGGTTAAAGGGGTTTGAAGTGACTAAGGGACTGGAGAGAAGAACAGAAGACACTACTTAGTGTGGATAAATGCAGAGAAATGGGCAGGCCTGCTGGCACAGTGGCAGCATTGCCACACACAATGCCAGCAAGCTGTGTTCAGGAATGAGCTCATGATGTTGGAGGGCCAGCAAAGAGGGGAGAAGGACAAAGCATGGCAAAAGACACTCTTCTTCCCCAGGGAGGGTGGAGCACTGTCACCACAGGTGGCAGTGGATGGCAGCTGCGGGGAGAGGATGTTGACAGGCTTGGTGCAGGCAAGCCCAGGGCCCCATGACTGTCGATGTCTTGTGGGTGGAGGGAGGCAAAATAAATGGAGGAAAAGAACTGGCTGGCAATTCAGTATGACACTGTGGGGCACTCTCGGGCCATGGGTCACCACAACCTGGAGTCCAGCTAGGAAGCCTTCTGGACTGGTCTACCCAATGGCATGTCATAAAGGGTATGACTGTGACCCCATGGTTAATCCTGGGTTAGGCGAATTACATGGGTGGGAGGTCACCCTGTGACCAGAGCCAAAAAGAGCAGCCAATCAAGGGAAAACAGGTGAAATAAAAAAAATAATAAATATATGCAAAGAAATGCGTATATACAGTAGTTGCCACCCAAACATGAACATACATGAGAAAGGAGTAAAACTATGGTAAAAGAACAGGCAAAAGATCTAAGCATCATTATAAATAGGACTCAGCAGTAGGCACAACCATCTCTCTCAACAGTCTCTCATTATGAGGGACAGCTCTCATTTCACTATCTGGAGAAACCCTGGCTCCTTATGGAGAAGGTGCTGCCCACTGAGATTCTGAACAAAAATTAATATTTATCTTTAATTCCTCTATAAGCAGCAAATGATTAGTACCAGGGTGCTAGTTTTGCAGTGTTCTGAGCTACACTCTCATATCTGATTGAGATATATGGGCACAGCAGTACGCAGCAGCAGTTCAGAAGGCCAAAATGATGCCTGCATGCACCATGAGGAGAATATAACACTAATCAAGAGAAGTGACAGTGCCACTGTACGAGACACACTGGTGAGGTTTTATTTAGAGTTGTGTGCCCAATGTGGGGCACCACACAACAAGAAGGACATTGGGGAAGTGGAAAAGGTTCCAGGGAGTCACACAAATGATCAAGAGCATGGCAGTCCTCTGCATACAGACGGACATCAGCCATACAGAACATATGAAAATGTTTTAACTAGTGACCTCTAGCAGGATGTGGGGACATGTACTGAAGCTTAAAGGTTGAAAATTCATTGGTAACAATCAGGAGGCATTTTTTTCTTCCAGAGGGCAGTGAAGAGCTAGACAGATTTAAGAGGCTGCAGGGCCTTTTCTGCTGACAGTTTCTACGTTTCTGTATTGTACAGGCCTCCAGGGTAAGCCCGAACAAATTTCTGCTAACCAAGAAAATCACTGGGTACCCTGCATAGTAGTAGTATAACCCCACTTTAGGCAAAAATGGGTTAGAAAGCTCTGCACAAATGAGTCTCCTCTCAGGGAGGAATGTCAACAGGGTTGCTCAGATATCCATTTTTAACAAATGAAATACCTTGGATATCATTGGGACTTTTGAATAAAACTGCAGAAAATTTAAAATCCTAGATATTACAATGTGTATAAAAAAACTACCCATCCTGTACAAGCCTCCCACCCCAATATTATTTATTAATCCCCTCTCAAACCACCCTCTAACCTCCAACTCCCCTCCCCAAGTGCCCAGTGAGCAAATTACAGTTTATTATAATAAGCCACCTTATTTAAAAAAAGTACCCCCACATGCATCAGATGACTAGCCTCCCACCTACCCCCACTAACCCACTTCCACCAGTTTAGTAAAGCAATCCCCCACCTAACTCAGCCACTAACCCTCACTTACTTCCTTCCCCACCAGCCCCTAAAAGTAAAAGATATTCACATTGGGTGAAGGGAAGAAGGAAGATGACATCCCACCATGGAGAAGTGTGCTCATTTTCAGTAACAAATGGTAGGAATGAAATGGTGACATACTCCTATAATAACACCTAACTGTCCACATGTTAGCCAAGATTGATCCCTGAGGCACTCTGCTGGTGACAACACTCTTCTCTGAGTTTGGACCATTCACCACTACTCTCTGGGTCGTCCCTACCGCCCAGTTTCCAATCTCTCTGGTTATGCCGTCCTCCAATCCCAGGTCTTCAAAATTTTTCAGTAACCTATTGTGAGACATCTAATTGACTGCCTTGCTTAAGTCCAGCCAGAGGATGTTAATGTTAATGGCCAATCTCAAACCCACTGCCTGCATTAAGACATTGAAGATGACAATGTGGTTCGTCTCATAGGCTCTCTCCTTCACAAAGCCATATTGCCTTGAGTCCTGCAGGCCACTGGCCTCCAGAAAACACCTGATCTTTCAAGATGGTCTCAAGCAGTTTGCCGACAACAGAGAAGAGGCTCACAGTTTGCAGTTTCCCAGGTTCACCTTGCCCTCCCTTCATAGAGCGGTATACTATCCACCTTTCTTCAGTACCCAGGCACTTTTCCCATTTCTAATGATCAACTGAAGATGTTCACAGCAAGCACCCTCAGTAGTCCTTTCAACAACACCCAGAGGTATAGTACAATCAGGCCTGAAGATTTGTTGAATTTTAAGGCCTGAAGATCTTTAAGAACCCAGTCTGCAGACACCTGCCCATCCTTTCATTTCTGCCTTTAGTACTGAGCTCTAGCTACATCTAGCTACTTATTCCATGAATTAGCAGTGGGACATCATTTCCTTTGTGAAAACTGAGAAGTAGCCATTCAGGACATTCAACTTTCTCTGGCCATCCTCTACTCAATCCATCCTCTTGCTAGTCTTTTAATGCCCTTTTTTGTTTTCCTTTTCTTGCTGTTGTACCTGAAGAAGACCTTGTTGTTGACTTTGCTTCCTCTGCTATCCTTAGTTCAGTCTCCATTTTGGTCCTCCTCACCACTGCACTGGCCCTTCTGTGTTTTTCTCAATAGTTATGCCTAGCGAAGTCCAACTGTCCCCCCATGTATTTTCTAAATGCTGCCGTTTTCCTCCCCAATTGCCTTCCTTACTTCACCTAAGAATCACATTGGCTTTTTTCTCCTACTGCTCTTCCTAACCTAATACAGCACTTGGTGACATCCTGTGCTTCCTTCTTTATGTCCTTCCATTTTTGCTCCACCCCTTTCATCTGCCTCACTCCACTGAGCTTTGCCTTCAGGATTTTCCCCATTTTCACCAAATCATCCCTCCTGAAGTCCAGAAGAAGTGTTCTGCAATTCAGATGCCTGTTCCTAAGATGGATCTTGAACCACACTGAGTTGTGTTCTTTTGTTCTGAGGGGGCTTCAACTGTAACCCCTTCAATGAATTCATTGTTAAATAGCACCAGGTCCAGAATAGCCTTCTCCTTGGTTGGTTCCTTCACATGTTGGTGGTGGTATCCTTCCTGGAGGGTGTCCATGAAGGCCTGGCTTTTGGCAATTCTCGCTCCAGTTAAACTCCATTCAGTCTCTCGTAATCTCAGAGCCCCTTCCAGGATTACATTCCCCAGTGCAAACACCTTTCTGATTTCTCTTCCAAGGGCTTTGTCTTCCTCCTTTGCTTGTTTGGGGGCTTGTATAACATACCAAATCTGAATCTCTTGCCTATCTCCACATTCAGTTGTGCCTTTATTGACTCAATACCAGCTTTCTTAATGATTGATTGATCCTCCAATGCTGTGATATTTTACATTATACACAGAACCACTGCTCTCCTCTCCCCACTACCCTGTCTCTCTTGAAGATGCCACATACTAGGATCAACATGTCCCAGTTGTGGTTAGGTGCTGCCCACATTTTCCATGATCACTATAATACCCAACTGTCCCTCATCTGCAGGATCTCTTCTTTAGAGGGAAGATTTAGAAAAATAAAGAAGCATTTCTTCACTCAGAGTGTGGTGCATCTGTGGAGTAAATTGCTCTAGGAGACAACTGATTTAAATTATTTGGGTGCTTTAAAGCAGCAGCACAATGAAATTGGGCCATAACCATGACCTTACCTTTTTTTCCCCACTATAAAAGATTCCAGGCATCTACCACTCTTATTTGGTTATAAATGTTCTAAGTTACCAACATTTCAGTATTTTATAAATGTTTTAATTTATTTTTTCTGAAGTAAAACAAATGGCATCCACATTAGATTTAATAATAACACTGTAGACCTAGAAAGTGTAAGGACTAGGAAAATGTTAAAAAGCATGGTGTGCAGCATAGGCGGTACCTAGTAGAGTAGATCTGACAGGTGTGCTTATATTTTTATTAACTGTAGATTAAATTAGCTTTCTGGAAACACATTTTTTGTTGCACTGCTGCTTTAAACAAAAACTTTCTTTGCAAGGAATAATTTCACAGGATACAACTGCTACGACAGCAGTGATACTGATGTGATGGACTATTTTGTCTTTTTTCTTCCTATAGTACGCACCTATGGTAAGTTAATATTTCACTTTTGGAAGCATCTGTTCATTTGAAGAAGGCCAAAAGTTGGATCCCAACCTATAGGCTGGAATCAAACTATTATATCTGTTACTTGATAAAAAAAAATGGATTCTTTAATTCCCTCCAGACTTTTAGTATATTTTGAAATTCCAGATGGTAAAGGCATTCTCTTTTTCCTTATTAGTTCTTTACAGAAACTGAGAGCAACTTGTGACATTCGTTGAAATTCTGATACATCTCGGATGCCATAGAGCCTACTCACTGTTCTCCTTGGTTTAACTATGAGACAAAACAAGTAATGAGTGACAGAGACGTGCCCTGCAATGCTAGGGCTACCAAACTGCCCAATGACTGGATACCGTTTAGGTAAAAGAGAAACCACTGTACTAAATTAATCAGATCTCTTAAAGCTAATTTCTGTTTGAACTTATTGGAAGAAAACAGAAATGATTCTTCTAAGTTTTGGAAGGCTTTTAAATGGCAGCTTCCTCGTCCCTATCAAAGCAGCTTCAAACTGGCAACGAGTAAACTATAGATAAACAAGTGATTGTGGAGAAACTAAACGCCCACATTGGCACTTCAGGAATGGCCTTCCAAAGGTCCCCTGCTGCCTCTATTCCAGTACCTACTGTGTCACAGTCTAATCCCACTTGCAACAGGAAGACCTCCTTTCAGTTTTAATCCTTCTTATGCAGATGGAATGACTTCACTAAAACCTTGATCTTAAGGAAACTGCTGGGGCTGATAATCCTGAACCACTGTTTCTAAACATAAAATATCATGTCTTAACTGCCCCCATAACTCACCTTTTTAATTTCTCTGTATTTAATAATGAAATACTTGTGCTTCGGGAAACTACTCATATAATCCCCCTTTTAAAATCAAGTGATAAGGCTGCCTTAAATAATTACAGGTCCATATCTCTTCTCCTTATTGTGGCCAATTTATTACAAAAACTGGTGAACAAACAGTTTTGAAAGTACCTCGACAACTTCAATATTATTGCTCTAGCACAATCCAGCTTTTGATCTCAGTATAGTACTTCAACTGCTCAGGTTAGTTTCCAGTGAGTGGCTCACATCACGTGACAATAAACTTACTAATGTAGCCATATTCCCAGATCATAGTAAAGCTTTCAGCATAGATAACCATAATATTCTACTGAGTAAGCTTGTGAATATAGGTATTAGTTCTTCCATTTTATCCTGGTTTAAGGAGTATCTTTCTGGCCATCAGCAGGAGCTTATGTTGGAAGGCTACTCATCCTCTTGTGTACCTATCTGTAAAGGAGTGCTGCAAGGAACTATATTAGGGCTGCTCTTAAATATGCCTATATGTGGTCTATGGCACCATCCCCTCCACCTTCCTGGCCAGTCTGGATATCCTCTGCAACTTCTTCTTCTGCTTTGCCACCAGCTCCCCCTCTCATACTCATCATTGCTCACTTTACTCCTCCTTATCCATTCTCCCTCTACCTTCACGTCGCCAGATCCACTGTACCTCATTCATATCTAAATACTGGTTTTGGTCCCTTCCCTTCAACCTCTAATCACTCCTTTCAATCATCCTCTGCCTCCTGCTCCCTCTGCTCCGGGGATCCCCGAACCTTCGCCATTTCTCATCCTCACTCCTCTGCAGGGCAATCAGCCTTTTCATATCATCTCCAATCACTCTGGAACCATCTCCCCTCTTCCCTCTACTTCACTCATGTTTCAGCTGAAACTCCTTCCCTCCACTCCTGTTCCTGTCTTCTCTCTCCCAGACTGTTCCCCTTGCAATTGTAGTATTCCCAGTATAAATGTGACTGAAATGCCCGGTTTGTTGCTCCTTCCTTGTTTTCTTATGTAACCGCCCCCCCCCCACAAATGGGGGTTCCCAAAAAGTCTTCCTTGAGCTTGCCTAAATGCTCACTGCCAGGCTGGTGTCCTGCATTTTAGCAGTTTAAATATGATTACCAGAGCTTGTATAGTCTCTGTGTACTGTCTCTTTAAGAGCTGCCTAATTGCAGTTTAAGTAATCTGAAGGGGGAGCTCTCACTTTGACTGACAGCCAAATCAGCCAACCAAATCTTTTGGATCTTGGGGAAGTCCCGGGCTGCTTGCAGTTTTCAGTTAGAACTAAGCTGGAAGCTGAGCAAGAAGGAGCTAAAGTGATTCTGAGAGCAATCCTGAGTGAATTCGCATGGGAGAACTATGAAAAGGCTGAGAGTTTGGCCTCCATGTCTGCCTGCTGCTCCTGAGAGGGAGAGAAGAGAATTATTTTGAACTAAATCCAAGTTTGTGTGACTAAAGTAAGCTACTGAAGTGGGCCAGGCTCAACCTGAAGAAGACCGAATATTTTTGCTGTTTGCGATCGGCCTGTCAGGAATTCCAGCAACCCCTAAGCTCCCGGTGTGTGCAGAGACTTTGCGATTGTGCCCGGGAAGCACTCTGCCTGGTACAGTAGAATTCCCGTACATGTAAATGTGCTATGAGCTGCTAGTGGGTTGTGACTTAGTTCCCCACTGTGTGAACTGTATTCTGCTTGCGGGAAGCTGTATCCAGCCCAAAACAGACTGCTTCCGAACTTGTCTCCATGAGGTCTGGGCTTTGCCAGACTGGCCCAGCCAGACTACCCACTGCCCAGAGAAGCCATCGACGAGAGATCTGCCTGGGGATCAGCCCCCTGCTCCACGCTTGAACAGGAACGATGCCTCTGTGGCTTGTGTGGGCCCTGCTTCTCCTGGCATTCCAGATCAACCACCTGTAGTCTCAATTTTCATCCAGTCTGTGTCCAGTCTTGGGTATCGTGAGTAAATACCAGGGTAGCTCCCTACAACAACAGCTTAATCTGAGTGTGTCATCTGATTGTCTTGTTGTTTTGTTTCCTTTACGAACTGAGCCCTCTGGCTCTGGATTACAAATATTGTGTACTGTGCATGTTGTGTTTTCCATCACAGGGCCCCAAACAGCTGCAACCCCAGGCAACTGTCCTGGCTAGCCCATCTCTTCTCTACCTGGGTACCCAGAGGTGGACTGTGTGGGGGGACTCAAAGCGCATGTATAACCGCTTGATTGATTAACCTTTAAGCTAATTAACCTGATTTTGCCTCTCCCTTGTTCAAGTCCCCTGAATAAATCAGATCTAACTTTTTCTGCATATAATCTGACTGTGGTTCCAGTTTGTGCTCAAAGTACTGTACTGTTGCTATTTGCTGTGCTTAACCTTGTTTTACAGGGTGGCCCCAGGGTCAAGCCAGAGGAACCAGCCCTGGTGGTATGTGCAAACAGTATGGGTACTTGTGTGGTGTGCCAGGGGTATTGTGAAAGTGATTATTGTACAGTGTTCAGGCCACTAGAGGGGAAAGAGGGGGGTAACAGTGTACCGGAGGGCTGTGCCCAGGTTAGCTTGACCACTACCAACCCTGACCTCCGGGTGGAGGCACCTGTTTCAGAACTCAGGCCCCTTAACCTGCTGCTAGCCAAGCAGGCAGGGGTAGTAGACCATGGGATAGCACCATCTAGGGGTTACACTTATTTTGCACTTACTCCTGTAATTAATTAATGTTCTCTGACAGCACATTATTGTAACTGCAAACTGTGTCTGTGCTTTGTATTTTGTATGCCCTATTCCCTTCCTCCAGGTTGCATGTGGAAACAAGCCTCGGCTCAATGTGCCTTTCTTGGTCACCAATTTTTAAATAAATATGATTTATACTATTGATGTAGGGATGGGTAATATGAATGCCAAGCTGCATTTTTATGCTGACGATACTGTTCTGTCTGTAGAAAGACCAGGTCTGGTTGCAGCAGTGAATGATTTTCAAATTGCATTTGGTCATCTTAAGAATGATTTGTGTACTTCTAAACTTCTTCTAAATGCTTTAAAAACTAAGTACAGTGTATGATTTGTTTCACTTAATAGTAAGCAGAATATGAATGCTCCCACTTCTTGCATCACCACTATGCTGGATGATAAACTAGAAACTGTTGAGACCTTCAAGTAACTTGGCCACTGACTGAACAGCAAGCTTTTAATACCCCTATAGGGGCTTATTCACAAAGGTGTGGAGTGGGATATGTGCCATGCATCTCCGGAGTGTAGCCCACTCAGCACCTGTCAGCCCCCCTGCATGCATTCATGATGTAATTACATTCCCCCTATGCACCCGATCCCCTGGCCGAATGTGCAGCTTCATGCTGGGGCAGGCTGGGGGGCATGCCAGCACCCGCATGATTCTCAAAGTCATGAGTGCATGCAGCAACCAGCGGCAACACATCATCGGGTCAGCCGTAAGCATGAGTGACCAGTTACATGCCCCCAGGAAAGCAGCCACTGGCTGTGACAGACATGGTGGGGGGCATTGTCTCCCCCCCAAATAGGGAAGCTCCTGCCATCAGGACACATTGGAAGTTCAGCGGTTAGTCAGCCGGGTACCCCGCCTCAACATTGCAGTCAGTGCTCTGCGTGCCATCCGACATCATGGCACCCCACAGGTGCATGGGATCCACTGGGGGACCCTGCCCAGGCAGCCAATTGGCTGCCTGCCCGGATCGACCGCTCCGCACCTGCCAACCTCCCACGGACCTGCACGCCAGAGGGGTGGGGCTGTGTATGGGAGCTGGGCGGGGGCTGGTGTTTGTGAATGTGGCCCTCACATGGATCTCTCCTAGGTGTGGAGCTGCATGCCCAGATATGCATCATCGGGGCACACATTAGTGAATAGGCCCCATTGTTAGGCTTTGTAAGATGCTACGCTATAGGCTAGGCTTCTTTTTAATGAATTAATTCATCTTACAGAGGAAGCAAAAAAAAAAAAAGATTAGTTCAGGTGACTTTTTTACCTTTGCTAGACTATGATGATATTATCTAAGAAGTACCTCTACTACACATCTAGCCAAATTAGATGTTCTTTACCACAGAGCACTCTGTTTTACTACCAATCTGCCTTCTAGAACACATCATTGTACTCTTTACTCTGCTGTGAACTGGCATTTGCTTGCTACTGGAAGGTTCAGAAACCTACAAATATGGTCCTATACAGCCCTTTGGAACTTGTTGCCACCATATATTACAAACCTCTTTATGAAGTCTATTGGGTTGTATAATCTAACAAAAAACAGTATTCTTCTTCTTAATGCCCCAAGGCACTTCACTCATTTTGGAAAAATGGCCTGTAGTCTGCTTGCCCTTACATGTTGGAATTATCTAGCTGGCCCATCAGTGCAATGGTAGTGCTATCGCTCACAATGCTGGAGACCCAGGTTCTATAGTGAGCCCGAGTCATCGGGGGCAAGATGGGGGAGGAGAATCAAGTATTCCAGAGGATGCTTTCCTCCTCTGGGGAGGGTTGGAGACCACTGCCACTGTGTGACTGCCGCCTAGGTGACTACAGGTGGTGGTGCAGGCATGAGTACATGCAGAGGTGGCAAAGTGCTACTTGGCTGTGAGGGGCTTCCCATACTACCTGTGTATGCTGCTTTCAGCCAGCACTTCCATGGGAGGGGAGAAAACATAAAAGACCCACAGATGAGGAACTTGATGGCCCTGGTCTCCCACAGACCCCACACCCACTGACCTAGCTCTCTCCGGGTGATGCTACCTGAAGTCTCCAAGGGACCTGGCCTGGCCTGAGGACTCCACCGATGAGGGTAAGCCACAAGGTAAATGCAAGAGAGGTAAGACACCAAGAGATGGCAGGGTGATGGAGTTGGAAAGACACAGGAACCTGATGGTGAGGCCAGATGTCAGTCGAGAGAGGCAGTAGAAACAGACAGTAACAAAAAAAAAAGATGTTGGAATAAGCTGCAAGTTGCTTAAACTGACTTCACTAATTAGCCTTGATTCTTTCAAGGCTCTTCTTGATTGCCACTGTACAGAAAAATGTGAATGTTACCAATTTTCTTGTTATTATTCTTAACTGTTTCAGACTGCACTTGTCCTAGGTCTGTATGCTCTCAGCCATTTTACTGTCACTGTGTTACTTGCCGTTATTTAATTGTATCAGAACCAGATTCTTCACGTAATCATGCTTTAAAAAAAAACTGCTGTGTCTGTTACTGTTGACATGTATAATACTTTTTTCCTTTGACCTATTGTATTGTTGTCTGTCCTGTACAGGACCTCACTGTAAATAAGAATTGTGCAATAGAGCATTTTATCTTGGTAAAACAAATAAACATTAAGGAAGCATAGCTGACAGGTTCAGAAATAATGTTGTACAGTACTGTATATCTGGGAAAAAAAGCCCTCATCTTCCTTTGCCTGCCTTCAACCTTTTATATTTTTACCCTTGGCCTTCTGCCTGCCCATACAAATCTTAAGATTGTCATTTCCCAAGTTCTAATCAACCTCTGAGGAAGATGTGCCACTAATGGCAGGAAGAGAAACAGAGAATGATGTCAGCATGTTTTCTGGATTTGGTCACGTGAATTCCCAAATGTTGCAGACTGAAAAATATTCCCTTTCAGTCCCAGTTTCTGTTGTGACAATATGTCATTTATCATGTCATAAGCCAGGAGTTTGGCTTTAGCTATATTCAGTCTAAATATTCCCAGTGATCTGCATGTATGTCTCATGATGCGTTGCATTATGGGGGATGTGTGATTTTGCATTTATTTGAAACCTGGATTTGTTGTCAATGCCCTTTTTGGGTAACCCTTGCCTTGTTGCTTTTGTGCTGAGGTTCATAGCCATTTTAGCTTGCTTTCCTATATTGGGTTCACCCTTGGGAGAGATACAGATCAGGCACACTGATGAGTCCTATGTAGGATGAAACACATGTCTGTGTCTTCTGTTCTCAGCTTTTGCAGACTCTTTGAGAAGCCCTTTGGCACCATGCATTCAAACTCAAAGCAGAACCAACATAAATTTTCATGGCGATTGGCCTGTATGTCCCATTATGGGGGTATGTGTGACTTTGTATTTCTTATACATCTAAAAATACATCACTGACAAACTCCTGCTTTATATCTGTGATTTGTCTGTCATAAAGGAGAACTGCCTTTTACCTGCAAGCCACATTCTCTGTAGGAGCAGTATTTCAAATAATAGTTACAGTTCTGTAATTGTTCAATTTTTTTTTTTGTATACTTTATTTTTGCACTCATTCTGATGGACTTTCTCAGGAGTGGTTTCTTGGTGGTGGCTCTGCTGCCTGCTTGAAGCCACCGACTCTGGCACTCACTGAACCCCGGACCCTCCTTCTATCTGACCCAGCCACTCAATTCCCCAGCTCTGAACCCCCCGGGTTGGACTGCCAACTCCTCCAGTGCTCTATCTACAATTTAATGGAGCGACCAGAGAGGCGGAGGGAGACTGGGAGAACCAGGATGGATGGCCTGACATTGGGCATGGGGGCCCACCACTGAACCACACTGTCACCTACCGGCATGGTAAGGGATTTTTTCTTTGGTTGTTTCCCCCAGGAGTGCAGCTGTGCAATGATGTCAGCACGGCTGCCCACAGACATCCACCTCACTCCTCCCTCTTAGCTGCTCCATGTTAGTAGTATCTCCGGTCTCCACTGGGTTCTCTACTGTGCCGGAGGCAACCAGAATCCCTCCCCAGGGAGAGGAGAGCAGTCCATTGGATGCTGGATCCTCTCCTTCCCCTGCTGACCCCAGGCACCCGTGCTCGTGCCCGAACATGGGTCACTGGTGTGGCGCGAGGTGTGGCACCCAGCACCTCAACCTTCATCGCCACCCAGCCCAGACCAATTGTTCCATCTTTAATGATCATTAAGTAAATTGAGTGTTTCAGATTCATACACTGGTGGTAAGGACCATTTTTGAACTGTATGGTAAAGCTTATGTCACCGTAAAGCTCTTGCATTGTTGTCACAATATATCCATGTTCTACAATAGAAAAGATGATAGAAAGGGATGTACACTGCATCATACAGTTGTAAAATGATACTAACCACCAATGTAAAAAACACAAATACCCACTCAGTTTACTAAAATGCCAATAAATTTGGAATAATTACAGAACTGAAACCAGTAAAAAACAACTCTTCCTGGCTGACATGACTTAAAGGTTTAGTGTACATCTTTAATTTCTTCACTTTGTCACCCCCATTGCATCAATGGTTCACTTACTAGGACAAAAATAAGTGCACAAATGGCACGTCCCTGTTTCATCTCTCTTTCATTTTAAAATCTTGTGAGTGTACTCCATTATTTAGCATTTTGCATTCTATTTTTCCCACTGCCCCAGTGGGCCTGGATGTCTTTCTGGCCATCCACAAGACCTTGATTCTATGCCCAATGAAACAGTTACCACTTGCTGCAGATACCCCTTGCTTGTCCTCTCGTAGACTGCCCTAAACATAACCCTTCCAGGTGGAGCCAGCTAAGGAGTAGAGCAGAAGGTTCCTGACAAAAGAACACCTGTTTGTCCAACCTGCACCCCACAAGGGTACCGTCCAACAAAGAAGATCATTCTGACCCATCAGAGGTGGGCAAGCATTAATCAATTAACCAGACATTGCCTGCACACTATGTTGTCTTCCAAATAGAAAATGGATATCTGAAATAACCAGACTTGCCCATGTTGTACTCATTTGCCCATCCCGTCCCAGTAGTAGTCCATGACCATAGCGACCAAGATTGAGTGCCTAGAAAAACAGCGAGTCAATCTCAGTGACTGTGATGACGGCTACCTAGGGAGGAGGGTGACCGGTTACCGCAGTCGGTGAAAACCGCAACAGGAACTTGCGCGTATACATGCGCGCATGCACCCACGAGGGGGGAGATGCAGGGGAGGGATGGCATGTGGGAGGGGTTGCAGCAAGCAGCTGCCAAGCTGGATCACTGGCATTGTGGGGAGGGTGATCGGCTGGGAGGCATGGGGTACCGGGTTCTGGTCCAGCGCGGTGTGGGTTTTTGCCACCTGGCAGCATGTATTTAGTCAGGTTTTTCACCCCCATGGAGGTGAGAATCCATAATTAGGGGGGCGCAGGGGCAAAGCCCCCCACATTAAAAATGAGACCTGTAGGTCTCGGGTGCTGCTTTTCTGAGCGCTGCCAGTGTGCATCGCCAAAATTATTTTTCGGTGATGTACACTCACCATAATAGCGATTGCTGTTTCTCAGTCGCTAGTACGACATGCAACTGCCCCAGCACATGCAGTTTTAGTGATTTTCCTTCCTGATTATCATCTACCATACCCCACTTCATTTCTATTATTTTTTACTTTCCTTTTTTTAAAAATACTTTCCCCTTCCCCTGCCACAGCTACCATTTGCTTTGTATGGCAACCACCCAGCCCTGTTGCTTGCCTGTTGACTTACCCCAGAGCATGGCCTTTGAGTCAGAATCTGGTGGCAGGAGTACAGGAAGTATGGGGCTCAAGCATACTGAAGCACTTTCCTGCCAGGCTGGGAAGCATTCTCTCTCATTTCTTCCACCCCTCTGATGCCAGCTGGGAATGTTCATGCCATAGGCATGCAGCTGGTGTGCATAGTGCACCTTAAGCCTCTGCTTCATACCCCATGCTATTCTCGACAGTGTGGTACCTCCTGTAGGCCCCCCAGCTGGTGCTCCTGCATTCTCCCATCACAAAGAAGCAAACATCCTGCAGGATGGTCAGACTACCTCCCCCCACCAGCCCTCCAGCTTCCAGAGCTCATTCCTAAACCTGGTTCATGTATGGCAACCCTGCAGCTTATGCTGACTTGCTGTCCCCCTTCCCCGTTTCTTTTTTACTACACAGTTTTTTGTCCCTGGAGCCCCACCTTCTCCTGCTCTCAGCCCCTTCCACCAACAATGTCCCATACCATCTGCTGCTCCCAACCCCCCACCATTAAGACCAGTGGGGCTCCACACAGTGAGGGGCCCAGGGGTACCTGCTGCCATCATAAAGGCGACCCATGAGACATGGGTTTTTTTCCTAGTCTATTTTTTATCCTAAGTCCCACATAAGCCCCTCACCTCCCTTGGCAGTGCCCCATCAGACCATGTACAGGTACACATACAGTGACATCCCTGCCAAGGAGATAGGCTCCCTGGCTCACTGAAAGGGGTTGCTGCTGTGGCAAAACCACAGTGCCATCCCTCCCCCCCTGGGAGCACTACCATATAGTACTACCACCCAAACCCCCTCTGCCATCTGATCCAGTTCCTGAGTTTACTCCTGAACTCAGGTCACCATGGTGGGAGTGCAATGTGCTACACGCTAGGTCATTGGTTGGTCCTTCTCCCTTTTCTAAGAAATCTGTCACTATACCTCTCTCTCCATCTCACCCTCCATCTCCCTTTCTCTCTCTCTGCAAGGTTGGCAGAAAGTAACTGAGAGGAATGCTGAGCAGTGCTTCTGTCACCCGGTGTATGATGACCTATACTCTGGATGTGAACCCATGCTGTTAGCATGACAAACCACACTCTTTATCCATTAGGTCACATGGCAGCTATTAGTTACTTTTGTAACTGCTTTAGAATGTGAGATGAGACATAGTGCTTAAAAAAGAAATGATTAGTAAATTATGGTATCTGGCCATGGTGATGGGAATGAAGTGTACCTCTTGTAAGATGGGATTGAGGAGGGTTAGGAACAAACAGAGGATTTAACTTTAGAGGGATGCTGCATATTTGAGTTCATATTGCTGAAGCCAAGACATTTAGTGGCGTGGCTCAAGGCTCCACTAAGGGGAAGGCTACAGTAGAGTCCTGACCTTTCACCACTTATTGCTTTGGGCCTCTCTGAAAAAGGAACTAATAACGGGGGTGGTGTGCATGGGAAAATAAAATCAGGAACCAAATTTAAATTGTATATGATTTAAGGAGCATACTGCATTCAGAAGGTAATTTTAATACAAGTCCAAATAGCTGTGGGCTGTGGAACTGTAGCCTTGTATTAAAGTTACAGTACAGAGCTTCATAATTAGGCCACACTGTTCTTTCTAACCTAGAACTGCAGAGCATATATATCTTAGCTCCTATGACTTTGTGTTGCTGTTTGAGTGTGGCTGCCTAGGAAAAATGTCTGTTGTGGTCACCCTTTCACTACTGATTTCATTTCTCAGGAAAAAAAAAACAAGTATTGCAGACTACAAACAGAAGAGTGGTGGAAAGCTGTAGAGAGTTAACCACAGGAATGCATTCAGTCAGCCACAGGTCATGGAACCATGAGCTTTTCACTTTAGCATGCAAATGCAAACACTCTGTATCCGCATGCGAGAATAACATGGAGCATAATGAACTTAGACAAGATGTCCAGAGAGTCCCCCTCAGTGCTTCCAGAAACTGATAATGCAGAAATCTGACCACCTGCTCCAAGCCCAGATACCAACATTTCACAGGTCAAGGAGGTATTCCTGTTCTTTGGCCCTACTATAATCTCCTGTTTGGGTGATAGATGAATTTCATTAACTTGATTCCCTGTGTGTGCATCAGTTTCCCCCTCCTCCCATCATGCATGTGGTGTAACTATAACCCCATATGCAGAACTTGCTGGGTGCATGTAGATTACTGCATAGTCTACAGACAGCTTGGACTCAATATTCAGTCACAATTTCTTGGGGCCACACAATGGCATGCTGTTGAGCTGACTTAAGAAATTGCTATATCCAGAGCATAAGATTTGCACCAGGGAGCGGAGACATCCCACGGCAAATATCCTGGAATGCAAATGAGGTATTCCAGTTATTACTGGGCACACACCAGATTTGCACATTGTAACGGGGAATGCATGGAGCACCGCTATACATTTAAAGTTCATGTGTGTGCCACTCCAGTGACGATACACATCCTTGCACCAGCTCCTTCGGGATGTTTGTGGTCTGCCGTGTAAATCTGTAAATATGTCATTCATCATTGTACCTGGAAGTCCAGTGGAGCCCTCTTCTCAGTCCCCAAATTTTGAAATTAATGACTCACGTCATTCAAAATGAATGCGAGATACAGTTTTTAAAAATGTCTTCAATTGCGGTTACCTGTTGAACGTACATACTAGGTTTATACTATTGATGTAGACTGAATTAGGATGATGCTACCATATGTTTCTAATGGTTAACAACACAGCACTGTACCAAGGTATTTAACTTTCTCATGGTGGGCATGGGAGGGAGAACTTTTAAATCTTCAAAATCCCCTATCTCTGTTTAAGAATGAAAGAACATGGAAAGAAAAATGGGTATTCTTATATTTTCTGACAGAAAAAATATTATTCCTGAAAAAAAATACATGGTGACAAATATTACCACTTTAACCAAATGGGTATACAGGACTGGCAGCAGCCAGTATAAAATATTACATATTATTATAGTTATTATTTGCCATTCATGATGTCAAAAGGTCACACAGTTGTGAAGAATATTGGCAAAATTTCTCCTAGGGTCATGGCATATTACTTTTATCTAAAGTTTGTTACGTCAAGCTTTTAATGTTTTTTTTTTATTCGTACTTTGTGTTCTTTTTTGTTTGTTGTTCAGGATGGCTGAGTGATGAGAGACGCATGATTCATGTGACGCTTTTGCATGTGTTATTGCATCATCACACTGAGAGGGTTCAGTGTAAGAGCTGAGGAGCTAGCTGGCACAAAACGGGAGCAGGGGTGGCTTTTCAAATAGCAGCCAGGAAGAGCCTGCATGTTGGTATGGAGATGTCCTAGTCAAGATCGTGGAGCAGGTCAGAGCTGCAGTCAGTGGTGGCTGGAGGTACTGTACAAAAAGCTGCTGACTGTGGCTGCTATGGGGGGAGAAAATGAAAGATAATGAATACTTGGGGCATGACGTTGATTTGTAAATTTTTTTGAGTCACTATTTTTTTGAGTTGTTATACAAAAAAGAGTCAACAGAAGCAGAGGGGAGAAAAACAAAAGTAGTGTAAAGGAGTTTCTGCAGAATTAAAACCAGTTGCTGGAAACCAGCATGCAAGTGAAGTTTTCAGTCCTAAAATAAGAACTGTGCTGCTCGTACTGCTGTATTCCACCAATCAGGATCTATAGTGAGAACACTTTTTCTCATGGGGACCTAGAATATTTTGATATTCTCACTCTAGATGGGAAGGAGCAAAACTACTGTGATAAGTGCCGTAAAATATCATCGGAAGCATTGGAGAAATATGTATAATTTATAAAGTGAGGGTGCAGGGCCTCATAGCTCCATGGGATTTTTGCATTTTTATGGTGCACTCTAGTGCCTCTTACTTTGCTCCACTTTGTAAACTATATGTGTGTGTGTATATCTATATATATATATATGTATATGTATATATCATATTTATATATCACCTAATTACCATTATCTTTTGAAGAGGATTAGGAGATTCAAATGGGTAAACACAACCTTTGCATCTTCTTCTTTCTTCTTTTCTATTTTTCCCATTCTGTATGCAGTTCTTCCTATCTTTATGTATTCCTATAGAATGCATTTTGTGGGCTTCACCCCCCACACCCCCCTAACTAAACATTATAAACTCCAGGGGGGTGCACGTAGGGGAGGGGGTGAAACTTGTAAAAAATGAAATACTCCCTTCTGTACCATAAAAATAGTGGGCGCCTCCCCAGTCCTGAACCCTGCACCCTCCCCACTGTAGCCAGCCACCCTTACCACCACACCACATGGCCAGCTCAGCAGCCTCTTGCCACACTACCTCCCGCATACCTGCTGTCCTCTTCCATTCCCCTGCCGTCCTCTTCCACTTCCCCCTACCGCTCTTTCGCTCGCCTTTTTGTTTGCCCATTGCTACCCTTTCAGGGTAGCCCATATAACAAGTGCTGAAACTGAGTTGCTCATATTCGAGTTGCTCCATTTCAGTCACCGTCTTGATGGGATACCATTTTCAGCCATGTGTGGGGTGAGGGGAAGGGGTCAAACTGTAGGAAGACAATAACTTTCACCTCTGTCATTTTTATACATCAGTCATTTTATATATTCACAACCACAAGAGAAACTTAACATCAAACCCTCCCTCAAATTTCTCTTAAAACTGGACACTTCACAAGTGGGTCCAGACCCTGTTGAACTGGCTGACTGGTGAGCTTTCATCCATAAGAGAAGAAAGATTGTTCTGCAACTTTTGGAAACTTTCTCATCATAATGTTTCATGGAGTATTTGGTTTTAGTGGACAGACATATTTTTCCACTTAGTGCACTTGGTATGTTTGATACAAACAGTTTCTGCACAAAACTCACCTTTCTAATAAATATTCTTTTTTAAACTCTCTATTTTTTAATCCATATTATAACCCAGGCTAGAAACACACAGAAACTCGCATTCCCATCTGTTTCAAATGCAAAAAATGTAATTAGTAATAATAAAAGTTACACAATGTATCCATAAACAAAAATCGTACAAATACCCCAAAATGTGCAATAACTTCATGGATCCACTGCGGGCCAACCTGCATAACCCCAGTGCTTTGTGGGCGTACCCTCATTCTCAGGGTAGCCTCATGGCTGATAGCTGACCAGAGTGTTTGAGTCTCATCTTCCACCTGGTCAGGCAAATAACTACCAGTACAGATTTTGCACTGTTCCCTTTCAACTTTTTCCAGTACATTTTATTTCTCTGCCCCCTTTCCAGTTTTAATCTGAGCCTCTTTGTTGAGAATAAGTGATATGAGCTCAACGGCTTTGGCTGAAGTGCTGGTTATCAAAGTTACAGAGGATCCTGGTGCTGATTCATTTTCCTTTACAATAGATTGGCTTTCTCTGCGTGCGTTTTGCTCAGTGGATACCAATGTAGATATAATTGGAAGAGAAGACTTCAAGGTTTCAAGCAAAAAGGAAGGTAGAGCTAATAAGAACGTTCTGGGCTCTGTTTAGCCACATCCCATGAATCACTTCCTACCGAGGGTTGAATACCAAGGTCCAGCGCTGCTTCAGCATCTTGGAATGCTTGAAAATAAAGAGTATACCCATTAACATGTACTCTAAGCTGGGGGAAGGGCATATATGGGATTCCTCTACTTCGAAGATACTAGCATCTATCTCATTGGTGTAAAATGACTGCCATGTTTGGCTACATACAGGCCCTTGAAAATCTAAAATATTATTTCGCACAATGCATGCGTAAAAGGAGAACTATAATAAAAGAAAACAATTGCAATCTGTGCAGTGTAAACAGTTGATGATTTTTCATAATAAAACAGTCACAAATGTACAGTATTGGACTGAATGCTTATTTCTATACTTTACCAAGAGTGAACTTTCTCTTTTCAAAGTGTAACTACATTTTAAAGTTGTTTAATTTCTGCAGAAAATGACCTGCTATTGCAAATGTAATGCACTACTGTTTTTCCTGTTTGAGAAATGCTTAATGCTTTTCAGGTCAGGAACATTATAGCAATACTATATTGCATTAGCAGACGTTGTGGCTCTGACCAGAGTTTGTTAAAATCAAGCCATACATTTAACATATGCAAGACTGCACATAAGCTGATCTCATGCATAGTGCCAGTACTTTTTTATAACACTTCAATCACTGGTACAGGTTCATCCACTAATGCCGTAATTTTGAGCAGGCTACCAGTATGTGCTGCATTTGAAATCTAAACGAAACTAAAAAAAAATTAAAAAACATAAAAAAGCTACATCCTGAAGATGGGAAACCAAGATTCTGTTGCCACTCTCACTCTGATTATACTCCCAATCACAGCCTTTCAGTTATAACCTTCTCTTTTCTAATCAAAGGAACTGACTTTACCACATTATCCAGCCACAGGCAGAGTTCCCTGTATGAATGGCCAGTGCTAGCCTGTGATTACAGAACCTACTGGATAGGTTTATCCTTTTGTTAATTAGAATTGGCACACTGCTATTTTAAAGCAGTAGTGCATGACGACAACCCCCTTAAAATAACCTGACATGTTCATTTTACCCATAGCTTCAATAACAACAACCCTCCCCCCAATCAAAGAGACACTGTCAACAGCTTTAGGTCCCAAAGTTTCTTTAGTTTAAAATAACACATTTTATGCTGGCCTGCTAGCGCAGTGGTTGGATTTCTGCCTGCAACCCGGGTTCAGATATAAGCCTGGGAGTCGGAGGGCCGGCCAGGGGGAGGAGGATCTACCATCCGATGGACTGCTCTCCTCCATGGAGGAGAGTGGGCTAGCACACAGCGCTTGACTGACCCCTGGCAGAGGCTGGGGGGTGTCACGCCTGAGGCTTGCAGGTTCCAGGAGGTATGCCAGACATCGATGTGTTATGCATCTCCATGTCACTGCATGCCACACCTCCCAATAATGGGGGAACAAAACCCAGCAGTGGCATGGAGGATGTCCATCTCCCACACTAAGCCCCACATATCTGTCCAAGGGACTGGATCTCCACGTGGCACCATTCAGGGAGTAGTGCAGGGGGCTCTCTGACAGCCCCACCCTGAGGGGGTAATCCAGGGAGTACTCTGGTGGCAGTGGGTAAGTCCTAGGGGATGGGGCAAGGTGGTAAGGATGGCAGACCAAGGGAAAACCAGCCAAGGAATAAAAACAAAAAAAAAAAAAAAAAAAACACATTTTATGAGTGCTCGCATTCTGTAGAATTGGCTGATGTATCTGCTCAGTGTGATTCTGATTCCTTTTTTTCTTTTTTAAAAATGAAAGTCTGCCTTCCACATTGGTGTTATCAGAAAAAACATGTTTGTTTACAATCCTTGATCAACTCCCATTGCATCTTTCCTGGACATGGGATCACCCCCAACACAACATAGCAACTTATGATGCAGTGGGAAGGGAGGAAATGAGACTTATGCATCAAGAGTGGATGCATTGTTTAGAAGAAGAAGAAGAATCAGCATTTATATAGTGCTTTTCATACACAGTATCACAAAGCGCTTTACAAGCGATGCTAGACTGGTAGTGAAGTGACTGAATGTGTGATGGCGGCCATATCGCACATCATCACCCACACACAGCCTGGATAATTGCATGAACCAGTTTATGGGAAGGGGAATGTTGGCCAGGACACCGGGAATGTTCCCTGCTCTTTGCAAAGAGTGCCCTGGGTTCTTTTACTTCCACCTGGACACCCACCAGGACAACACCAGGATGGGCAGAAGGGACCTCAGTTTAACGTCTCATCCGAAGGACAGCACACCCCAGCAGTACAGCACCCCCTAATACTGCACTCGGATGCCAGCGAATTTTAGGTGCAAGTCCAATCCTGGTGTGGGACGAGAACCCACGACCTTCTGGTCCAGAGGCGGATGTGCTACCAAGTGAGCCACGCTGACACCTTTAGGGGTGTTCCTAATGTACATGAAGTATGCAATAAGAGTAGATCAAGGATTTGAAACAAAAACCATATTGGGTCTAACCATACCATTACCATGCATTTCTGTTTTACTGTGAAAGGAAGCAGATAAAAAAATAAGCAACATCAACACATTTTAGAGATGGTAAGCAATCATAAAATGTGGGTTTTCAACCAGAAATAATATGATACAAGCAAGTTTTTTTTTGTTTGTGAAATTTAATTCATTGGGTTACACATTGATACTGATAGATAATGACATTTCATGTTGTGTAATGGAGCATGTATCAATAGATGACATACAGCAGACAAAAGGTATATTCATTACAGTTGAAATATGACCAGAAAATACTATGGTCTGCCTCAGGAATATCATAGAGGCTATTATAATCATGATATTTCAGCTAATAGTTGTAATAGTCAGGTGGGGAAGGTACCTGATTCTATGGCTGCTGCCAGTGGGCCCATATCAGTTTAAATACATGGAGCATACCATCTGATCTGTATCGTATGTTTTCTATTTTCAGGTAGGATTGTAGATTATTGGCTCCACTGTGCCACACTTAGCTAATCCTTGCCCATCCAGGTTTGGGCTACAGTTTTCCTGGCATTGATTTAAACTAGCCACCAAAACTGATTTACTCTAACTAGCAAGCCAAGGCAGTTCTCCACTCCCAAAAGGAGCTCAATGGGAAGGGGTGCTAGGCAGGATGTATCCCAGGACCTTCTGCATAATACTGTGCTGCCCCCCAAATCTACTAATTTTTGGGCATGTAAGTGTCATGTGCAAGAAATCTTCCTCTTCAGCATTACATTTTGGGCACAGTGGGGACTTGGTGGGGTCAAATGTATTCATACATTGGGGGTGAGGTATGCAAGGTACATAAAATGTAACTGGACTTGCCATAGGTGGCTACTCCTTGCACAATCTTTAAAGTGTGCTAAGGTCCACTTCCAGGTTTTGTGGGTCATAGAGGTGCTAAGGTCTGCATTCCATTTTGCAAGTAACTCTATCAAAGGGGCAGGCAGCTCCCCACCCCCAGTAGTAGCTTGTAAAAGGCTGTTAGATTTCTACATTGAGCCAGGGAGGGAACTGTATATTGGAGCTTCTACGAGTGACATTTCCATTTCCCTCGTACCCTGTGTCCTCTTGCTTTTCAGCCAGGTTCTGAGACTTAAGTATGCAAAGAAGTCTCCAACCTGTATCCCAAAGAGGGCAATAAGCTGCATGACAGACTTAAAGGTACCACCCTCATAGAGCTGACTAACCTGCTCCTGAAAGAACAGTTACATATTTACCGTAATAGTAGATTTTTGAGAGAATCTCTTTCATCAGGCCACACCTATGGAACTATAGCCACCAGGCACTAGGACCACATGGAAACCTTTTGCAAGGAGTCCGCTACAGGCTGCCCATGACAAAGTCCTACATTGGCACATCCCAGGTAAATGTAGGTGGCCCTTTCCCTTCTCAGTTCCCTGTTAGATATCATGCTCAGAGAACCTCCCTTTAGAGAACCAAGAGAAAGCTTATGATTCCACCTACCAGACGAGGCTCAAAACAGCAGGTAGACCATCCTGGAGAAACAGACAGGAGTTAAAGAGCTCCATGTCTGAGGGGGATGGAGGGAGGAATGGCATTGCCTGATGAAAGAGATTTTCTCAAAGATCTACTCCCTTACAGAAATATAAGTGTATTGTGTACATGCAGAATGCATGCCACATTCTTAACTGAAATGTTTGCATGCATTTCACATACACAAAGTGAACCTATGCAAACCATGTCTAAAAAGCAAATCAGGTTCACATGCTACAAGCTTGACATGTGCATAGCAGGTAAGCTGGTGTGAACATCTTCTAAAAACTACATCAGGTTCGCATGTTGCACGCTTGACATGAGTGCAGCAGTTAAGCCGGTGTGAATATCGTTGAAACATCACATCAGGTTCACATACTGCATGCTTGCCATGTATGCAGCAGTTAAGTTGGTGCAAATCTCATCTAAAAAACACATCAGTTTCTATTTCTTATAGTACTGCTAGCAATTAGTCATTAAAATACTTTTTTTTTGAATTCCCATAAAAATTAGGTAAACTCATTAATTCTGATCGTTTTGCATGTTGTTTATGGCTTTTGATTTTTGTCATTAAATTGCCATTAATTTGTAAAGTATGGTTTGTTTGCTGCATTAAATGCCTAGGATATAGCCAGTTAACATCCTCCATTTCAGATGTACGAAGAGGGGTCTCTGTGTTGCGAAGCCTATCCTTTATGTTTTGGATCATGCAAATCCATTATGCATATTTAGTGCTACAAATGCGTTTCTCCATGACTGTTTCATCTCACTTACTTTCCCTTTGTCATTCTGTATTGAGCATATACACTATGGCCATGCTCAGCACTCTTTGTGCTGAGTAGGGTCTTGAAAGCATGCACCATACCTCACATTTTGTTACTGAAATGAGAGACATGGATACTCTGAATGAGGGACACTAACCTACATGATGATCAGGACTCATCATGAAACATGGAGATACAGCACCTCAGAACACCATGGAAACCATTGGATTAGCACCTGAGAATGAATTTCTACTAAAAAGCAGGGGTGCCATGTAGGTAGGGCAGAGGGGGGACAGTCCCCCCCCCAATATTTGTGCCTAGGTTGTTCTTATGGTGTGGCAATAATAGCTTTAAATTTGGATTTAATCTTTTGCACAAGTGCCCATCTAGCCAGTGTGTGCTCATGCTGCAGGTACTCCCCAGACTCGACTGTGTCTATTGTGTTGTCCACTCTCTCCACCTATTAGCGGTGGCACAATCACATGTGATGTGGATGAGCTCCAGCCAAGAAAGAGCGCATGAGCCTTGCAAGTGCGACACTGTCTTTCCCACCACAGAGTAGACTACACACTGCAGCTTGAAGGAGTCAGTGGGCACTTAACTCTCTGTAGCAGTGTCGTGGCACCATATTTTTGTTGTTCTACTCTTAGTGAGTCTCCATCTCCCCTGATGGCTAAAGGGGCAGAGGGTGAGCTAGAAGCAAACCCAAGACTATACTACCTAGCTACTCTACTAGGCTCACCTTGCAAAAATAAATCAGCACAGACCCTCACAGCAGTAAGCTATGCTTAGCAGCAGTGGTGACAGCAGTGTGGGTGGCCTTCATAGGCCTTGATCAGAGCAGGGCAGCAGCAGCCAAAGCAGCAACCAAGCAAGAAGAAAGCAACCCAGGTTGGGTGGGCTCATCTCAGTGTGTGTTTCTGTGTTAGGGAAGGGGACTGTATCAACTTAGTTTGCTACATAAGGAGCAGAGGAGAGAAGTTAATTGGAGGTGTGGCTTGAGCAGTACAAAAGCAGGTGTTTCCAATTACAGCTTCCAGCTGCTAGCTTCTGGCAGAAGAATCTTGCTTTCAGAGCAGGAGACACCTGACTAAAAGCTACAGCTTTTCTTACTGATAAAAACCATTCTATTTCAGCAGGAGTCCATGCCTGTTGGGATTAAGCAAACAGATACTTTATTAGAAGCGGGGGGGGGGGTCTCATTTAGGGTATATAAAAAAAAGAAAGCCAGTGTGTGTTTCTGTGTTAGGGAAGGGGACTGTATCAACTTAGTTTGCTAAGTCAGGAGCAGAGGAAAGAAGTTAATTGGGGGTGTGGCTTGAGCAGTACAAAAGCAGGTGTTTTCAATTACAGCTTCCTGCTGCTAGCTTCTGGCAGAAGAATCTTGCTTTCAGAGCAGGAAACACCTGACTAAAAGCTACAACTTTTCTTAGTACTTGCCCTGCCACCCTCCCTAAGCCAGTTCTACATTTATAGCCACTGAATTTAACTGACAACAGGAACTTCCTGTTTGGCAGTAGGAAGGGAAGGATCACTGAGACACATTAGTTTCATCAACCTTGAAGGAAAAATAATAGCTCTTTCTCACCCCCCCCCCAGCTGCTGAAGGTCTGAGTCCGAGCAAGGAAGAAAGAGACTACTGAAGAATACAGGAAGTTCCTGTCCTAGAACAGGAAGATCAAGAGCTGCAAAGGCTCATAGCCAGTAGGAAAGCAGGTGGAAAATACATAAAGGGAGGAGAGAGTAAGCATGCAAAGCAACAGGAGAGGGGACACAAAATAAGACATGATGGGAGCAGTGCAGTGCAATCGCTGTGGAGTGGCAGTGTTCCGGGACACATTCTGGAGGCTGTGATGCTGCACTATTTGCAGGCACCTCTCTGGTCTGAGGGATGAGGTTACCTGTCTCCAGGCTGACCTGGCTAGGATTCATGAAACCTCCTCCCCAATCAGGGACCACCAGGGCCACCACCATTACCTCAGAGGTTGCCAAGAAAAAGGACCAGTTGTACCAAGGTGGGCTCAGGGAGGGAGAGGATGGTGGAACAGAGGTGCATCCCTCTAGCTGTACCTCTTCACAATTCATATGCTGTTCTGGCAAAAAGTGGTTCCTCTATGGAGGCACCTGCAGTGGAGACCAAGGAGAATGCTGGGAACCTCCACAAAGGAGACCCACAGGAGGGTGACATGAGACCGCACAGGGGAAGGAAACAACTCTTGGTGGGGGACTCAATCATTGGGGAGGTAGAAGTGGGGGAGGAAGGGGAGAGGGAGGTAAGTTACCTACCTGGCACCACAGCTTGGAGGGACAGGAAGTGAGTCCTCAGGATTGCGGGAGCAGCTGCATGAGGGAGGGAGCTGAATGTCATTGTCCACCTAAGGACAAGCGACCTGGCTAGGAATGGGATCAGAGCAGTGTAGGAGGAGCTTGTAGAGTTGGGGAGGGGCCTTAGACAAGTAGCACATACGGTAACCTTCTCGGAGGTGCTGCTTGTCTATACAAGGGTGATGCTAGGGTACTTCGCACCATGGGATTCGATGAATGGTTGAAAAACTGGTGTGGAGCTCAGGGTTTTGGCTTCATTGGAGACTGGGGAGCCACCTGGAGGGATAAAGGCCTATACTGGCATGATGGTCTGCATCTGTCCGGGGGAAGGAACCAGGATCCTAGGTGATAGGTTTAAATGCTTCATTGGCAAGCATTTAAACTAGCCAAGGGAGGAGGCACTGAAAAGGAGCAGGGTAATCCCAGCCTCCCCCCAAAAAAACATGGTAATTAGTGAGGTAAATACCAAGTTAGAGAAGTCATTAGGGAGCAGCACAGGGGTAATTGCAAAAAAAAAAGATAAAGACAGTAAGGAAAGGGAAGAGGATAAAAGGGGTAAGGCCATCAAAAAATGGAGGGTGATGAGTACCAATGCCTGTAGTCTATTTAACAAGCTCCCTGAACTAGTGGTCTTGATGGAAGAGGGTTGCCTGGATATTGTGGCAGTCATTGAAACATGGTACACAGAGAACCATGACTGGGATGTCGACATACCAGGATACACAATCTACAGGAGGGACAGGGAGGGTAAAAGAGAAGGAGGAGTAGCTCTCTATGTAAGGGAAGGATTAAAGCAACATAACTAAAGACTAAACAGGGAGCAGATGAGGCACTATGGGTCACCCTGGAGACAGAAAGTGGCACCACAATCCGCATGGGGGTTGTGTATGGACCTCCATCTCAGGGTGAGGGAATGGACAAGGAAATGATAGAAGGCATCCTTAGAATGGCAGAAAAAGGGGAGATATTGTTGATGGGGGACCTGAATATGCCATATGTTAACTGGAGCACCATTGCTGCAGGCACATCCAAGAGCAGGGTCATTCTTGATCCCCTACAAGGGGCATGCATCAGACAGCTAGTGTTGGAACCCACTCGGGAGGGAGCAATCTTAGACCTAGTACTCGCAAACGAGGATGGAGAAAGGATCTCAGATTTGGAAGTGGGTAGCCATTTGGGAACAAGCGACCACCAAACCATGTGGTTCATGATAAACACAGCCATAGAGTCATTCCATACAACAGCAAGAGTATTGGACTTTAGGAAGGCTGACTTTCGGAAAATGAGAGAGTGCCTCAGAAAAGCACTAGCAAATGGGCAAGAAGCAAGGGTGGAGGAACAAAGGGGAATAATCAAAACAGACATCACAGAGGCAACAAGCATTTGTGTGAAGCAAAGCAACAAAACAAAATGAAGGAAAAAACACTATGGTTCTCAAAAGAGGTGGCAGGGAAGGTTAAGGAGAAAAGGATAGCAATCAGGAAATATAAGGAAACACAGAAGGAGCAGGACAGACCTTTATCAGTTAAAGCAGAAGGAGGCAGGGAAGGCAGTCAGAATAGCAAAGGCCCAAACCAAGGAAAAGATAGCCAACTCTGTTAAGAAGGGGGATAAAACCTTTTATAGGTACATTAGGGAATGAAGAAAGACCAAGGGAGGAATACTGAGGCTTAATAAAGGGGAGGAAATGTGGGTAGAGGGTGACAGTGAAAAAGCAGGGATACTGAATGAATATTTCTGCTCTGTATTCACAACAGATGAGGAGGGGTAGGTACCTAAACCAAACAAGAGAAACACCCTGGATAGGGGAGTCGATACCAGTCCATTCACAGGAGAAAGGGTTCTGAAAGAACTCTTGAAACTGAGGGTTGACAAAGCAATGGGGCCTGATGGGATTCACCCAAGAATTCTAAAAGAACTAAGGATTGAACTACTGACACCACTGACTACTCTCTTTAACAAATCATTGGAGGATGGGGTGGTATCTGAGGACTGGAGGAGGGTGGATGTGATTCCACTTCACAAAAGTGGGAGCAGGGCAGAGGCAGGAAACTACAGACCAGTTAGTTTGATCTCAGTGGTAGGGAAAATGATGGAATCACTTCTGAAGGAAAGAATTGTTGCATACCTAGAGGCCAAAGGGGTACAGGACCCAAGGCAGCATGGATTCACAGTGGGAAGGTCATGTCAGACAAATCTAATAGATTTATTTGACTGGGTGACCAAAGTGGTAGACCAGGGAGGGGCTGTGGACATGGCCTACCTAGATTTTAGCAAGGCATTTGACACAGTCCCACACAAAAAATTAATATACAAGCTAGCCAGACTTGGAGTGAGTCTCAAGGTGGTAGCCTGGATAAAAAATTGGTTGGACAACAGGACACAAAGGGTAATAGTAAACGGAGTCCACAGTGAAGAAAGGAGGGTAACTAGCAGGGTACCGCAGGGTTCAGTACTGGACCAGTCCTCTTTAATGTCTTTATAAGTGACATTGCAGAGCACCTGGAGGGAAAAGTATGTCTCTTTGCAGATGACACAAAGATCTGCAACAGGGTTGATACACAGGGTGGGGTGCAAAGGATGTGAAGGGACTTGGCTAGGTTGGAGGAATGGTCAAATGTATGGCAGCTCAGATTCAGTGCAAAGATGTGCAAGGTAATGCACCTGGGAAATAAAAACCCAGGGGAAGAGTACACAATGGGGGGTGAGATACTAACAACAACAAAAATGGAAAGGGACCTGGGAGTAATTATATCAGATGACCTAAAGGTGGGCAAGCAATGTGAGAAGGCAGTAAGGAGGGCTGGGGGATACTGAGATGCATAGGGAGAGGTATCAACAGTAGAAAACAGGAAGTTGTTATCCCTCTGTAGAGACAGTTGGTGAGACCCCATCTGGAGTACTGTGTGTAGTTTTGGAGACCCCATCTCTGCAAAGACAGTAGACAGAGTGGAGGCTGTCCAGAGGAGGGCAACCAAAATGGTGCAGGGTCTGCACCAGAAGACATATGAAGAGAGACTAAAGGAGCTTAATATGTATACCATCGAGGAAAGGAGGGGGAATGGGGACATGATAGAAACTCTCAAGTACCTCAAGGGAATCAACAAAGTCCAAGAGGGTAGCATCTTTCAGAAAAAGAGATGAGCAAGAACAAGGGGGCACAATTTGAAGATAGAGGGGGGACAGCTCAGAGGTAATGTTAGGAAGTATGTTTTCATGGAGAGGGTTGTGGATGCATTGAACAGCCTTCCTGAGGAGGTTGTGGAGTCAAGAACAGTAGGGGAATTCAAGAATGCATGGGACAGACATAAGGCAATTCTAGTGGGGGGTAGGAGGAAGTAGGCTATCGGTTAACTAGGATCTGCAGCTTATCCATCAGATAGGGAAATAGGCAGACTAGGTGGGCTAAGCAGTCCTTACCTGCCATCAAATTCTATGTTTCTGTGTTTCTTAAAGACTCTTGTCTCTGGCTCCCTAGTACTAAAATAAGAAACTTTTTACTTACATCTATGCTTGGTGAGTTGTCTGTAGCAGCATGGCCATACCTTCTACAGTGTGTGTGCATGGTGGGGAGGTGGGGATGGGGATTGGCCATGTGGTATGTGTGTCGAGTTATTGCTAGTTTTGTCTTTGACTCTTAAAGTCTGTTTGTGTGGAAGCATTCAAAACTATAGAGAGAAAATAGTAGGACTACAGGCTAGACAGAAGTAATAAAGCGGTTTTGTGGGTAAGTTTGTGTATTGGGGTGGGAAAAACATGTGTTTCCATTGGTATGTGTGCTACAGTTCAACTGTGAAAATGAGGTGAGGGAGAGAAGAAAACTGAAAAGCATAACAGTGGCTACAAGCATGCCGCATGCGTGCAGATGTATTCAGATACAATTTGTATTGAAGTATAAGCAAGCCACATGTGTGCAGACAGTATGGCTTAGTGGTTAAAGGCACTGAACTGCAAGCCAGGAGACTTGGGGGCATGAAGACCAGGGTTTGAAGCTCATCAACCCCCACTTGTAGATGGTGTGATCCTGAGTAAGTCACTTAACTTTTATATGTGCAGTTATCAGGGACCCCTTGCTTTTTTGCATGCATGCCACATGCATGCAGTCTTTCCCAATTTAACATAAAAATCATGGTTTCCACACTTACTTGCTGCACGCATGCCATGTGCATGCAATTGGTTCCAATTTAACATTTAAATCATACTTGTAGCATGCATATCACTTGGGTAGTTTTATGTGTGCAGCATGAAAACATTTCATGTAATTATTTTTGTAAGGGTTGTTATGGTAAGCACGTAACTGTTCTATCTTCTTCAAGGATATCTTTTTCATTAGGCCATACCTATGGAACAAGTACCAAGCAGTACTGACAATAAAACAGTCTGGGTGGCTGGAGCCCACAGGCCTGAGAAAGGAGACCTTGAAGCACTGCTAGGCCAAAACCTGCCCTTTTCCAGGAAGCAGTGTTCAGACTGTAGTGTTTAGTGAAAGTGTGGATAGAACTCCAGGTGGCAGCTGCACAAATTTCTGCAGCTGACACATTCTTGAAACAGGCAACAGATGTTTCCATGCCTCTTGTGGAATGACCACGAACAACATCAGTAAATTCCTTGCTGTACTTCCTATAACAAGAAGTAATACAGTTTGCCAGCCATCTGGACAGGCACTGCTTAGAAACCTGTGTGCTCTCTTTCCCAGGGGCAAAGGAAACAAAAAGCTGTGAGAACTTCCTGTAGTCCTTTGTGCAGTGTATATAGTACCTGAGTATTCTATGTACTTCCCCTGGATTGCCATGCTATGGAAAATAAACTGGAAGATGGATAGTTTGATTTAAAGTAAATTCAGACACCACATTAGGAAGAAATTTAGGACTGGTACATAAAGACACCCTTTCTCTGTTGAAAATCAAATAAGGAGGCTCACACATCAGTGCCTGAAGCTCTGAAATCCTTTAAGCAGAAAGAAGTAAGAGCAACTAAAAGTAATGCTTTTCAAGAAAGGAAGCGTAGGCCACAAGTCACAGCCAGCTCAAAAGGAGCCAAAGTAAGTTTTTCTAACACAAAATTCAGGTCCCAAGCTGAGACTGAATTGTGGATAGGAGGCTTCAAGTGTAGAATGCCCCTCAAGAACATATGGGCCACCTCCAGCTGAGCAACCATATGACCATCAATAGGCACTTGGACAGCTGAAATGGCAGCCAAGTGCATTTTGACTGAAGAGTATTGCAATCCTGTGCCTGAGAAGGACAGCAAATACTTGGGCACATGATTTACCAGGCATGTAAAAGGGTCCAGTTGATGAGAAGTGGCCCAGAAAGCAAACCGCTTCCACTTCATGAAATAAGTGGCCCTGGTAGAAGGTTTTCTAACAGCCACCAGAGCATCAGCCACCTTTTAAGAGACCCAAAACATAGTAATGGCTACATCTTCAGGAGCCTTGCATGGAGATGGAGTGATTCGATGTCTGGATGGACCAGGGTCCCCTGCTCTTGTAATGGTAAGCCCTTGCACAGGGGTAGAGGCACTGGTGGTTCCACTGCCAAGCGTTGTAGTAAGGGAAATCGTATCTGACAAGGCCATAGTGAAGCAATGAGTATCACAGCTGCTCCTTCCATTTGGAGCTTGATTAACACCCTTTGGATTAGAGGGAAGAGAGGAAAGGCATAAAGGAACCTCCCCTTCCAAGAGAGGGACAAAGCATTTTGCCAGAAAACTCCAGGCCCTGGAACAAGAGAGCAGAAACATGGCAGTTTTGTGTTGTGTGGGGACATAAAAAGGTCCAACTCTGGATAACCCCACCTGCTGAACAGGTCTTCTGCTACTGAGTTCAGATGTTCCCACTTGTGCAGCCTGGACTGCAATCTACTTAACCTGTCTGGCAAGACACTTTAGATGCCCGGAACATGAACTGCCAATAGTTCTAGACTGTGTTGTAGAGTCCAATACAAACCCTCATCTCTTCCCTGCATAGAAAGTAGGGGTGAGTTCCCCCTTGCTTGTTTATGTAGTGCACTACACTGATGTTGTCTGTTTGCACCAGCAGATGTCTCAGGCATAGATGGGTCTGGAAGGCTTGTAGACCATACAGAACAGCCCTCATTTCTAGGACATTTATGTGGAGGGTGCTCTCCACCTTCGTCCATGTTCCCTGTGTCTGAAGAGGCCCCAGATGTGCCCCCCAGCCCATCCCCAAGGCATCTGTAGTGAAGATCTGATGAGAGGAGGGGGATCAGGAAAGGACCTCCCTTCAACAAATGGCTAGGTTCCATCCACCACTGAAGCACCTTTCAGACAGGAGACATTACCAAAACCTTCTGCTCTAGGTTGCCAGTCTGTTGGTCCCACTGGACTCTTTTTTTTTTTATTAAGCATACTTTATTCATTTTGAAATATAAAAAACACAAGAAAAACACAAACACAATAAAAAAAAACTCTCACAAAAACCCACCCCACAATAGTTAAACTAATGGAAACCATGAAAAAATAATTGAGCCAAAGCCCTAAACAGAGCCCACACCCCACATATTTAACCATGGCAAACAAAATACTAAACCAAATAATCCATTCAAATTATAAAGAAAAAGAATATGATAATGAAGAAGGAAGACATAGGATCAAAAGTATTCCAAACACTTATAAAGTGGATGACCATGCATATGAAGATCCCCATTGAGTGAAATAAGATGCAGGTTTATGGTGAGTGTTAGCAACGTGTAGCTCTAGATTAAGGGTGCAAAGGATCTTTTTATGCCATTCATTCCAAGATGGAAGAAGATCATCCAGCCAATGATGTAGGATGACCATGTTGGCTGCAGTAGCTATAAGAGTTTTATAATGTCATTGTTAAAAAAAAGGAATATCCCAAACTTTACCCAGTAAACAAATCTTGGGGGTAAAAAAAATCTGCTAGATCAAATGTATGATCAAGCCAGGTCTTGATAGTCTCCCAGTATGGTTTTGCTTTGTCACAGTGCCACAGAATGTGCAAAAGAGAGTCTTCAACCTCATAGCATCTGAGACACTGACCATGATCAAGTCACCCCATTCTTCTTAGCCTAGTTGGGGTAAAATATAGATTGTGCAGGACTTTAAACTGCATCTGCTGATATCTGTCCTGTTTTACTGTTTTATAAAAATCCTTCCAAAGATCAACACAATCCAAAGCATCCCAAGTCAAAGAAAGGGAGGCCTGCCAATAATGAGCAATCCCTGAAGGGGACATCCTGACTCCAGCACCTCACTGGAGTCGGGATGTGTGCCACTGGACTGGAGGATGGCACATGTAGTACCATTACACAAGAGCAGACCAAGGGATGAATCGGGTAATTATCATCCGGTAAGTCTCATCTCCATAGTGTACAAACTCATGGAAACGATACTAAAGGAAAGACTGGTGTTGCACCTGGAGGACAAGGGCCTCCAGGGTGTGAGGCAGCATTGGTTTGGTTCAGGGAAATCTTATCAAACCAACCTGATACAATATTATGACTTGGTGACAGGCGAGCTGGATAAGGGTCATGCAGTGGATGTTCTTTACTTGGACTTCAGCAATTTAGCATTACTTTACTTTCAGTTGGCGGGTGATTTAAAAGCCAACCGCTCTGGCAACTACTTTTTTATAAAATGGAAAACCAGGTAAAAAATATCATTTTTAGATGCACAGTAATACTCTAGACTCATTGTGGGACAAGAGTGTGCCAAGAGGCAAACTTCTGAGACCTGCTTGAAAACGTTCTGGGAAAGCTGACAGTTTCCCTTTAAGCATCCCAAGGGGGTATAGTATAATGGGAGGTATGTTCATTTTTATCATACTAGTCCAGCCCCATAAAGAGAGGGGTAGATTAAGCTATTTGTCTAAGTCATGTTTTATCGTACATAGCAAAGGGTCCAAATTAAGCCTAGACAAGAGAGTAGGGCATCATGGCATTTAAATACCTAAATAGGTGAGTGCTTTGGACTCCCATTGTAGGCCTAGAGATAGAATATAAGCCTTATCTACAAACATATTCAAGGGTAGTACTTTTGTTTTACAAAGATTCAATTAATAAGCCGAGACGTGACCAAAAGATTGAATTTCACCCAGGGCAGTCGAAAGAGATTGCAACGGATCTGAAAGGTGCAACATGATGTCATCTGCATAAACAGCTAACTCATACTCCAATGCCACCACTGTGATGCCCCGGATCTAGGGGTTTCCTTCTAATTTCAACAACAGGGGCCATATAAATAAACTGAATAAAAAAGGGGAGAGGGGACACCCCTGTTGGGTGCCAGCAGTAATTGGAAATGGACGGGAGAGAATGCTATTACACTAGATAACTGCAGATGGTGATTATGTAAGATCTGAATTCATTTAATGAAAGAAAGAGGAATGCTATAAGCTAGGAGAGTTGCAAATACGAAAGGCCACAAAACTCTATCAAACACCTTTTTGGCATCTAGGGGAGACGAGGGCAGCAGCTTCCCTGGACTCCCCATCGGCTTCCAGCAAGAGACAGAGTTTCCCAGTATGGTCACTAGAGTGCCGGCCCTTCATAAAGTCAACTTTCTCCAGACTAATAAGCTGTTCTCAAACCAATTCCAAGCATGAAGTTAGTACTTTAGCCAATATTTTAAAATCACTGTTAATAAGGGATAGCCTGTAATTTGCAGGAAAAGAACCATCTTTGCCTGGCTTAAGTAAAAGAATAATATAGACGTGGGAAAGGGGCAGATCAGAAAGTCTATTGTCAAACAGATAATTAAAAACATCAACCAGGACAGGGACGAGTTCTGAGGCAAAGACTTTAAAAAAATTGGCTGGGAATCCATCCTGACCAGGGGCATGATCAATAGGAAGAGATAAAATGGCTAGCCTTATTTCGTCAGCAGTAATAGGGCCCCCTAACAGGTCAATTGAGGAAGGACCACTCTCCGCAAATAATTTGAAATGTCATCTGGACTGGTAGACACCTCCAGGGAAGCACAGTAAATTTCCACAAAAATATCCCTGAAGATGTCAACAATGTGACTGGGCTGAGTAGTTAGTAGTATATCCAAACCTCATCTATATAAACTGGAAACCACTCAGGCAGCTTCTTGTTGACGAAGGCGAAGTGCTAATAATTTACCCGCCCTTTCCCCCTGTTCTAAATAATGACATTTAGTGTGCCTGATGGCTAATTCCACCCTCTCGTTAAACAAAGATATATGTATCCAGGTCTGTTCTGGGGTATCTGAAGATAAGGCACATTCAATAGTGCAGATACTCTGTAATAAATCAGAAAGCTGCTGCCTCCAAATTTTGGCCCTTATGGTAGACAATCAGATGCACTCACCCTGAAAAGCAGCCTTAGCTGTCCCCCAAATCATATCTAAAGGAATCCCAGAATCCAAATTAGTGGCAAAAAAGTTATTAATAAACTGACATAACTTATCTACTGCAAAGGAGTCCCTCAACAGTTGTACATTCAGGCACAACAGAAATCTTTTTGAACACTACCCCATATACTAAATGTTAGACTTACTGGAGAGTGGCCAGAAATGACTGTTTCCCAAATGTCACAATGGACCACTCCCAAAATCTGTTCTTGAGATAATAAAAATAATCAATATGGGAGAACGATCTGTGAGGGGGAGAATAAAAAGTATATGCCCTATCGGAGGGATGGAGCAGCCTCCAAGGGTCCACCAGACCAACTGTGTCCCACTGGACTCTTAATGTCCATTAGGGAATTCTCATATGCAGTTTGGCCAGTGATACCGTAACAATGGCTGTTGTCATCAGGTCCAACAGTGGCAGGAATGCTCTGGCTGTGACACACCTGTTGTATACCATCTGGGCCTATGCAATCAGGCATTTGGTCCTGTCCTGGGGTAGAAAAGCCAAGCCTAGGGCTGTGTCCAAGATTGACCCCATATCCTATGCTGGCCACTCGCATGGGTATAAATACAGCATCTATTTACATTTTCAAGCCCATGGAGGCAGATTTGGCCACAAGCCATCAATGCACCCCACTAGCATGGTTCAAATCAGTCTCTCATCGCTAGTAGCATATACAACTCATGTCCTTCACTGGTGGTATACAATCATGATCCCAATGTGTGCCATGCACGTGCTGAAAAAGTGGTGCCTTCCTGCTGGTGCCCAGTCTCTACTTCAACATTCTGGCTAGATGATTGGGTGAAGATGTCCGAGCTATGGACTGGAGTCTGTTCCCATTGCTGGCTGTTGGGTGCTGGGTGGGGCACAGAGGTATGGCCCAAATTGGAGGCAAGTAAATAACTTTTTTTGGTCCAACTGAGTTCAAGTTCTGTGTTTTTATTACTTGCTATATTTACTCTATCTCCTTTTTTCAGTCTGCCCTCAGTCCCATATACCAGTACTGTTTTAAAAGGTTGCCTTTGACTTCCAGTTACCTATTTGTACCTACTAGCAATCACTTGTGTTCTGGGCTCACTCCTCAATCATCAAGGAGTCAAAGTTGTCTGGAACACTGACGGTTCATAGAGGGGAGGTCAGGGACCTGGCAATTCAGACACCACAGTTGGGTGGGATGAGCACAGTAGTATCACTCACAATAATGTACTGTACAACTGTGTTTTCTCCTGGGGCTTATTTTCTTCCCAAAGTCACACCTCTTGGTGACTGGGTATAACTCAAGTAAAAGACCTCTTATTAACCAGAAGTAGGAGAAGACCAAGTCCATGCACCACACACTGACTGGTATAATCTGACACAGAACTAGGCACACAATATCACTGTGTCATGCTGCTGGTATGCTTGCAAGACTAAGAACATGAAAGATCCCTCCAGGGTACTCTCCTATTGACACCCCAAATAGGTGAGTGCAATCCACAGTGTGGCAAGTTTGTTGCACTAGTGTGCTACTGTTGGTGCTAATTATTCAAATATGTTGCAGCAACAAGAAAATCAGAGGTTGGCTCCGTATGTTTTTTTCTCTGTTTGCTATATGGTGTTCTGAACAAATATGAGCATTTGAATTACCACAATACTGCAGTTCTGTTTCTTCTGTCTACATTTTGGGACACTTGAATGTAAAGATTTCTTGCTGCAGCATATTTGAATAATGAGCTCCAACAGGCAACAGTAGCACACTAGTGCAACAAACTGGCCACACTGTGGAGTGCACTCACCTGTTTGGGGTGTTGGAAGAGATCAGGATAGCTTCCCATTTGTGAGAACACACTCCTTTCAGCAGTGGGTTCACAGTTCGCTAGACTGTCTTTTACTCTCCTATTGAGCTTAGCATCTGCTCAGGCATCAAATAGCCGCCAGTGACACCCCGGCATCCTCTGCAGTAGTGTAGTTGTGATGGTAGCCTACTCATCTCAAAAATATATCAAAATACTCCCCAAATGCACCACAAAGCATGAAAAATCCTATAGCTTCTGGGGGCCCCCGGCCTTTTATAATGACCCTGACTCACCCTGGTGTTTGCAATATTTTCATTTATTTTTTTTAAACATTGTTCATCACATCACTGTAATTATCTGACTCAGTCTCAGTACATGGCAAAGCAAGGAAAGACCATTTTATTTGTAGGGCACCCAATCCTGGAGGCTCTGGGTGCCTAACAATAGTTAAAACAATACATGATAAAAAAAGCATAAATAAATAATACAATAATAATGCTAAATATAAATATGGCAATTCACAATAGATTAAAAAGGGGGTCAGAATCACACAGCAGGGACAAACACAGAATGTGCTTAAAAAGCTGAAAAAGCAAGGGCAAATAGGTGGGCCTTCAGCCTCCACTTGAACACCTCTCTGAGGGAGCCTCCTGGACAGAAGGTGGTAACAAGCTCCACAGGGTTGGTACAGAAACACTACATGCCCAATCTCCTGAGGTCTTAAGCGAAAACCTGGGAATGTTCAGGAGGCCCCTCAAAGAGGAGTGGAGGGAGCGAGCAGAGGTCACCAGTGCCAGGAGTTCTGACAGATAACGAGGCCTCAGTCTGTATAGGGCCTTGAAGGTGAGAAGAACCACTTGAAAAGGACCCTCCATCTGACCGGCAGCCAGTGTGGAGCCTGCAGGACCAGAGTCATGTGACTGGACCTTGAAAGGCCCGTCAGCAACCAGGCCACCATGTTCTGCACTAGCTGAAGTCTGTGGAGGGTCCTGCCCATGACCCCAAAGTATAGAGAGTTGCAGTAGTCCAGTCTGAAGGTCACAAAGGTATGCACTATCATTGGCAGGTCCTCAGATGGAATGAGGGGCTTAATCCAGGCAATGTTCCACAGATGATAGAAACCACTACTAACAACAGATGACACCTGGTCTTCAAAAGTCAATCTATTATCAAGGATCACGCCCAGATTTTGCACCGTTGGGGCAGCCACCAATGGAGCAGAACCCAGGAAAAGCCCTGAGGCAGCCCTGGTGGTGGACCATCACATTCACGACCAGGCTCGATCACCAGTACTTCCATCTTAACTGGGTTAAGTCTCAGCCAGCTGGAAGTCATCCAGTCATTGATTTTAGCCAGACAGTTGTTAAGCGCATCAACCACTCCTGATGTTCTGGGGACCTTTCTTGAAGCTGCCTCATTTCTGTTTTACATACATCATTTCTGTTTTGGTTAGAGATACTTTTTACGGCTGCAGTGGGCAGAGCCTGCAGACATTTTGCATGTACAAAAGGGCTGATGTCATGTTTTCTGTCCGTGGAACTGACTGAAGGTGTAAATAGTCTCCTCCGCCTTACCATCCTCCAAGAAATGGTTTCCACCCTCAAATAAATATGCTTTCACGTTAGTCAATGGCTGCAGGGCACTATTTTCTTTCTTAAATGGGCAGTACAAGAACTGGAACCTAAGTAGTGGGAGGCAGCATTAGTTCTTTAGGGGGAGTAAGATCCACCCCCACTTCCACCCGAGAAGCTCCTAAAGATCCACCCCCATCTTTTTTTTTATTCATGTGGGAGGGGCATGAGGTGGATCTATCATGCTGGAACAACTGACTATCAGAGCTGCCTGGGGAAGTAATTAAGGGGTGCCTAAAACTGCATCTAGGCATCCCCACACACACACATAGACATCATGATTTACTTATTTTTTAACTCTAAGACTGTCAATATTTGGCTCTAACAGCAAGGGCAAGTTGGGCATAAAAATGAAATAGAAAAAAAAGGATCAAGCAGGTCCCTTTTCCTTTGTCAGATACTTGCAGACAGAAGGTCACAAATCCTGCATGACAAGTTCATTATATGGATATTTTCCATGTAAAACAGAAATTTTGTTATTGTCATGTCTGTAGCATCGTTTGTAGCCAGTAAACTATTATTTACGTAGGTACTATAAACAACAGGTTTTAATTCAGAAATCCAGTCTTGATAAATTTGTTTTTTTAGCAGTCCTGTAAGATTTATGTCTCTCTGATGTAAGAGTGCATAGCACAGAAATGAAAGGGTTTGTCTAATTGATTGTTGTTTGCATGAGAAGTGGGTGTGACAGTGGCATGCAAGAGTGAAGTCTAACAATTGTTTCTTGGTCATTCTGGGACCTGAAGTTTAGCAGTAATGTGTGAAGAGAATAAAGTCTTGTATTTTGTGCATTTGAACAGGTTTAGTGCTTTGAAGTTAAAAGATATAGATATATATACATAGTGTCATGGGCACCTGAAAAGGGAAGAGATATTACTGAAATAAATGCTATTCTGATTATTTATTTATTTATTTATGTGTAAGATTTCAAGTGTAGTTCTGCCTAGGTCACAGACACATAAGCTATAAAAAGTACATTTAAGGATAGATGTATTAGTTAAAGCTTGTAATAGCAAAATAAAGCAAAACAAATAATATATTGTATTTTTTTTCTTCCAGTTGTTTAACTGGAAGTGGCACACTAAGCTGAAAGCTAGTTTACAAGGGCAACCAGGGAGCACATGGAAGTTAAGTGACTTGCTCAGGGTTACCTAGTATGCAAGTGGGGGCTGTGGGATTCAAACCTAGATCTCCAGATTTGCAGCTCAGAGCCTTAAATCACTGTGCTATACTGCTTCCCTAGTTATGGCAGTCATCTGTTTTATGATTCATGATGTTGGTGTAGTAAGCAGCAGTATACTGCATAGCAGGTGTAAAATGTCAATAAGCAGGTCATGCAATAGATGTGCTGAGCAGTTACTGAAGCAAGAAATGTATTTAGGATAGTAAAATATTCCTGTTAGAAAACTGATAAATGTGTGACATTTGCATCTCAATTTCAAGGAGTAAAAACCAAAACAAGGCACTGCATCAGCATGTGGTCTAAAAGCAAAACAAAATGGTTATATTAAATGCATGCTGAAAATAGAAAATAGAGTTAAAAATCTTTGTTTCGACCTTAGGTCTTCTTCAGTAAATATCTAAAAGAGAAAAAAACACAAAGCTGGTGTAGATGGGAGGTAATATATATATATATATACAGTGTATATATATATATATGTGTGTGTGTGTGTGTGGGAGAAAAAAGGAGGCTCAAGGAAAGACGGATAAATAGCAAGATTAAAAGAGAATCTGTGAAACAAAAAGGTGATAATGGGAAAGATAAAGCATAACAGGAGTGAAAGAGCTAGTGAAGTCCCCAGGTGGGAACTAATTAACAAGGCCTAGTAAGAAGGCTGAAAGGTGACAAATGTGTGGGAAGGAGACAGAGATGGAGACTTATGGTGAAAATGAAAAAGAAATTAAATGTGTACAGATACAAACAGACTTTAGGGAAAATACGGGGTGGCTGAAAGATGTTCGTGGAAAATAAGTCTATCATTTAAACCAGAGGGCTGCTGGCAGCCAAGGCGGATGATCAGCTTGGCTTCCATGTTTTTTCTATAGTCAGAATCCCAGAAGCCCTACTGAAGGACACAAACACAAAACAGGTAGCCCTGGTCATCCTATTGTGTCTGCCTGGTCCTGCCCCACATCCCACATCTCTGCATTTTTGGACAGCCTCATGAGACCCCCTCGTTGAGTCCCTACCCTCCTATGTTAAAGACACTAACCATGCTCTCCAGTTATTTGACAGGTTCAGATTCAGTGACTCTCATCAGCTCATCTTCACCATGGACATCAAATCTCTTTACACAGTTATCCCCCACGATGATGGTCTGACAGCTCTGCAGCATTTCTTGAATAATTGGGAAGTCCAGCAGCCACCCACACACACACTAGCTCGTCTGGCAGAACTTGTTCTTACACTCAATGCTTTTTCTTTCAATAACAGTTTTTTTCAGCAGTCAGTGGAGTTCCAATGGGTACCAAGATGAGTCCCAGCTTTGCTAATATGTTTGTGGGTTGGGTGGAGGAACGTTTTTTTTTCTCATTCACAGGGACTGTGCCTGAACTCTACAAACGCTACATAGATGACTGTGTGGGGGTCACCTCCTGCTCCAGGGAGACCCTCCAAGTCTTCCTTGACAAGTTTACCACAGCCCATCCTTCCCTTCCCTTCAATACACTGTTGAAGTATCCTCCTCTACACTGCCTTTTCTGGATATCCAACTGTCAGTACAGAACAAGGTCTGAAGACATCAGTTTATTACAAACCCACTGACTCTCACAGTTTCCTCCTCCACAGCTCTTTCCATCCTAAGCATGTCAAGAATGGTCTGCCTTATTCACAGTTTCTTAGACTTCTCAGGTTATGCAGTGAAGAGGATGATTTTGCTGGACAGACCCAAATAATGCACATTATTTTTTATCAACAGGGGATACCCTAAAAGCACAGTGGACAGAGCAATCTCATGGGTCAGTAACATGCCCTGTAACCTTGACCCCCACAGGAAAGATACTGTCATGCAAGAACAATGGCAAATTCCACTAGTGCTTCCTTTCCATAGAGCACACCTTCTCTTCACAGGATCATCACCAGTAACTTTCCCATTTTGCAAACTGACCCTAACATGGGTGCTTCCATTACAGAACCACCTATTGCCTCCTACTGCCGGCCACCCAACCTGTGGAATCTCCTGGTTAAAAGCAGCCTCCCTACTACTAACAGTTCCTCCCTACCAGGTACCAAACCTTGCAACAGGACTCACTGCTACACCTGCAAATTTGTTTCCAGTGTGACTGAAATTCAGGGGCCCACAGGTGTTTTTCATATCACCAAGGAGTTCTCATGCACCTACACTAATGTGGTATATTGTATTCTTTGCAGGAAGTGTACAGCTATTTACGTTGGAGAGACTGGTAGGCACCTTGCTGACCATTTCAGGGAACATTACAGAGCAGTCAGGAATGGTGACACTGCTAACCCCATTGTATCCCACTTTATCTCCAAGGACCACAGTGTCAATGACCTTTCTGTTTGTGCCCTTCAGCAGGGCTTCTGAGATTCTGACCATAGAAAAAACATGGAAGCCAAGTTGATCATCCACCGTGGCTCCCAGCAGCCCTCTGGTTTAAATAATAGACTTATTTTCCACTAACATCTTTCAGCCACCCCTTATTTTCCCTAAAGTCTGTTTGTGTCTGTACACATTTAATTTCTTTTTCATTTTCACCATAAATCTCCATCTCTGTCTCCTTCCCACACATTTGTCACCTTTCAGCCTTCTTACTAGGCCCTGTTAATTAGTCCCCACCTGGGGACTTTTCTAGCTCTTTCACTCCTACTATGCTTTATCTTTCCCATCATCACCTTTTTGTTTCACAGATTCTCTCTTAATCTTGCCATTTATCACGTCTTCTCCCTGAGCCTTCCTTTTCTCTCTCTCTCGTCTCTCGCCTCTCTCTCTCTCTCTCTCTCTCTCTCTCTCTCTATATATATATATATATATATATATCCCTTATTTTACCTCCCCTCTACAACTAACTTTGTATTTTTCTCTTTTAGATATTTCCTGAAGAAGATCTAAAGTCGAAACATAAATTTTCAACTGTATTTTCTATTTTCAGCATACATTTAATATAACCAATTTTGTTTCAATTTCAAGGAGGTCCTTATGGGGTGTCAATGTACAATATAAAGTAGTTATAGTTTTCAAGTTGTGTGAGTAATTGATTTGTACTACCACTGATACTAAAATTAAATTATGCTATGAAGGAAATCAAGTTTATATAATTGTCTGTAAATGTATTAAAAATATTTACTTGTCCTTATAATGTAATGCATTAAATGCTGTTGCTAGGTTAAGAAGTCACATAACAGTAATAGAGATGAAAACAATGGGATGCATAGGAATTTGAAAAAAAATATGCATTAGCAGGAACAGTGTCATGTCTTCACCATTTTTTTATAGTTTCACTCCAGATTTTCAACATAACCATTTTTTACATCTCCTCATAAATAGTACAGCTGTCATTTTTTACATCCTGTTCAAAATGTGTTTTTGCACCTGTGTTGCCAAATGGCACAGTTGCTGTGCAAAATCTCCTTTCAGCTAATGAACTGATAGTGTCACTGTTCATGCAGTGGGGTCACAAAAATCCCATGCTGAAAACTTGGAGTGAAAATACCAAGAAATGCCCAGGGAATTATGGTTTCTGTCCATAACACCCTGCCCTGTAGGGACTGACAGGCATCAGGGGTGTGACTTGGGATTGTCAACAGTAATGCTCACGCCATTCCACCCCCATCCCCACCCTGTAGCCAGTGACAGGTATCGAGGTGTGCCTTTGACCCTTCAGCCCCAAAGTTCACTCCATTCTCCTATACTGTACCCATTTCAGTGTATTTCCTTATGGAATGGAGCGAGCATAAAGTCTGAACACCCCAAGGCACACCTCGACTCTTGTCTGTGTCTGCAGGGTAGGGTGAGGTGAAATGGCATGAGCGTTATGGGCAATGCCCCAAAGGCACACCCCAATGCCTGTCCATCTCTGCGGGGTGGGGGTGGGGTTGGCATCACTTCAGTACTTCGCTGCCATTCCTATTCTGCCTGTCTGTCTGTCTGTCTCTCTCTCTCTCTATATATATATATACATATATGTCTATGTAATTATCTTTCTATCAACTGCATGTATCACTAGTTTTACCTATTTCTAAAACAAACCTTCATATTACATTTGCCTGCACTCTGAGCACATACTTATGAAACTGCGTATATTTGTACTTCACTTCTGCACCGACCTCATACTTTCCTAATATGCCCATTATCACAAACATCACAACCTTGCCCTTATCAAAAGAGACCCCTATAAAAGTTACTATCACATTTTCTCTGCTAACAGTCCATCATTACACCTGACCTCCTGACATCAACACATTGCTTAAATATAACTTACATCACCTCATGGACAAAAACCCTGTTTCTCAAAAAAAAAAAAAAAAAAACCTATATAAATAATCCCAAGGCTGAACATATGCCAGCCATTACTTTTTCATGTACTGCCATCTTCTGTACCATCATGGGGATTTGCATATGTTTCCCATGCTGCTTAGCATTACTGGTGTATGTGCAATTGTGTTTTCTTTAAAATTTGGCTGTCCAGCCAATATCGTCCGGGATAATACATACTTCAGAGGCATTTGCTCTGGGTTCTTTTGTAAACCTATACTGCTTCCTATTCCTTCCATTAAAATGTAGACCTCCATATATTTTCCTAATAATGTGCATGCCTTCCTTAGAACAGAAACTAAAACAAATCTTACTACTTACAAATCATTGTGCTGTTTCTCCATACCTCCTTAACAATTCCACACAACTTCACTAACTTCGTTATGCAGCAATGGTGTATCTGACCAGAATTTGTTTCAAAATGCAACAGTTTTGGGTTTTGGGCTAGCAGGTGTATCTCAAATGGGAGTTTCCCATTTTCCTATGCACGTTTGAAGATGCTTTGTGTCTCAAAGGTCTGCCTTTGCACTTTACTGCTTGAGAATACAGCATCATTTGTTGTTGTTTGTGACACTTGTTTTTTTGGTTTTCATAAGGGTTAATATTGCTTGGCTTTCATGATCCTGCCCCAGCCTTTTCTCAGATTATATATTTACTGGACTTTTGTTATGTTTAGCAGCTCACATTTACAAGAGAGGAAAATAAGTGTACTTATTTTTCTAGTGAACTTACCAATGTGCAAGACAAACAGATTTAAATTAACTACTATGCTGTCCATATTCTTTGTATGGATGTCTGAATCATTGTCCTTGACAAAAAGTGTTACAGCTGATCAAAAACAATACACAATTCAACTGGGTCATTTTATTTGTATGTTGACAAACAAAAGTTTGCCCTAGGGGTGCTGAATCAGTTGACCAAGTATATAGGCAGCATGTGAAATGCCATTTTGGGTCCAATACCTTATAGGAAGTCCTACGTTATAAACAGTCCTCTGCAAACAAGCAGATACTTCTGTGAAGCAGAGATGCAGAATTGCAGAAGGCAGTGTCTTCAAATGGTAATGAATTAGAACCCACAAATGTACATTTATTTATTATCTACTGGAATTTATTAAAGAAAATATTATCTTTTTTTTTAAGTTGGTACAGAACTGTATTGGGCCTTGTTCATATCCTGGTGATGTGCATGGAAATCACATTTGTTTAAGCTATTCTCACATGCTTCCAAGGTTCTTTTTGTTCTAACTAGGGTCATGTTTTTTTTCATGAAACACTGAGCACATAAAGCTGATTGACAAGGCGAAGGCTGTGTGGTACTGCTGCTGACCACGTTACCCTTTGGCTCAGCTTGCGATTTGGCTCTAAGAGCCAAGCCAGGCTCTGACTTGGCTCTTCCTCAAAAAATCAAGGCTTGCCCAGCTCTACTTAATGGGAGCAACTCATTCTTCCCCCAGTCTACTTTGTGCCCTGAAAGAGACCCATATTCTCTTAATAGTTTGTGTGCAGCCTGTATTCCCTCGGCTGGGTTCTGTAGGTAAAGAATATCATCATATGAACATACCAATATATCAAGAAGCCAGCAGAAGATCACCATTTGGTCTATTTAGTCTGCTCATATTGAAGAGTCCACAGGTTGAGCTACCAACCCTGACTCTCCACTCCACCCAACCCTTCCATCCTCTCTACCCATGATCCTTAACTTCCCCCTATGCCTATCCCAGCCTCTCTTGAAGCTGCCTACTGTCTTCAACAAGATCACCTCTTCCTGCAACCCTAAGTGTTCACCACCCTGTCCATGAAGAAGTTCTTCCTGACCTCCCTCCTAAACTCCCTCCCCAGCTTAAGGCTGTGCCCTCTCGTGTTTTTGGTTGCCACTTAGTTTAAAGAGACCCTCCTTATGCACCTTATTTATCCCTTTCAAGCACTTGAAAGTATCAGTCATGTCCCTTCTCACTCTTCTGTCCTCCAGGGAGTACATTTTCAGTGTCCTCAACCTCTCCTCTTATGCCTTATCCTGCTGACCAACTATTACCTTTTTGGCCCTCTTCTGGACCTTCTTCTGCAAGTTAATGTCCTTTTTGAGGTGTGGGTGCCAGAACTGAACACCATACTCTAGATGTGGCCTCACCTGTGACCTGTACAAGGGCAGTATAATCTCCTCTCTCCTACTACTGATCCTCACCATACTGATCATCAGCAAAGACTGACAACTTATGTTCTTCTTTTTGTCCACACAGCAACCCTCTGATCTGCGTGTCTGTGCATATTACATTTTTAATCATACTGAACAGAGGGTCTTGAATATCAAGCAGAAAAGTCTTATGAAAGTCTATGGGCAGACCGTCCAGTCTAGGAGCCTTACCTCTTTTACTACTGCCTTAATTTCTTCTGGTGTCAGTGGAACACCTAGACTGGGGCTACTGGACTCAGGGACTGGTACGATAGGGGGCCTTATCAAAGAATTCCTGATACAGGGTCATAGGGGAATCAGCCTTCCCTAGATACAGCATTTTATAAAAAGAACAAAAGGCATCTCCCATGGCCCGTCCCTCCACCGTGAGGGTGTCATTAAGGCCTTGAAGTTGAGCAATGGATCTGGCATTCTTTCTGCTCCTCAGCTGCCACGCCAATGACCCACCACCCCATCTCTATCAAAGTACTGGCTGGCCTGATTCAGGAGGGTGGCTTTTTCCACTTCAGCCCTAGACTCACTGTTATATTCCCATTTTACTTTTTGCAGCCTACAGTAGATAGCCTTGGAGGGGTGGACATATGGTCTCTCTCTACTTGTGTGATCTTACTCTCTAGCACCTGCAGCTTGGCCTTTTGAGATTATTTGAATGGGTTTTCATGTAATAACTGCACCCACAAAACCATGCCAGTCAAAAGAGTGATGGCAAAGACCAAACGTGGAAAAGTGGACATATGGAAAACGGCACCGAGCAAGGATAACGAAACTTCTGATAGGACTCACTGTCCTGGGGTGGGGTGGAAGTCGGGGTGGGGGACACAATTGGGAGGGAAGATTTACTATTCTTAACTCCGAAGGGGTGCAACTCAGGGAGATGGAGAAAGCTGTCAGTTGCCAAAATTACAAGTGCCGTAAATACCGGGTTGCTCAAATGACAGGAGCTGTTTTGCTCTCACTGTTTTCCCTTCGCTCTTTTGGTAGGACACCTTTGAATGGTAAGCATAGGATATGTCAAGCCATGTAATAGTACCTTCAAGGTCTCCCATCCCACTTAGTATGAGGTCTTTCCTACTTTGTTGTTTGCTAAGTGGTCCTTGCTTCCCTAGCTCATACTGTAACCATGTTGGGAGAGCAGTATTGGGTCTAGTCTCCAGACTCGAGGCAGGACTGGTGAGCCACCCAGCAACAGGGTCAGTCAAGCATGAGCATGGTCAGTAACTAGAATGGACTCATATGATGTCATATGGACCAAACATAACAAATGAGTGGCGACAAGGAGCCAGTCTATTTGCGTATATGAGAGGTGTGGGAGGAATAGAAGCTGTATACTCAGTCAGAGGGATTCTCATGCCTCCAGCTTTTAATGAGAGTGTGGGTACACATTAGTTCCTTAAGGGATTCTGTACTATGTGTGAGGAGCACTGGGGAGACATTGGACCTATCTAGTGTGATGTGCAATACACAACTGAAGTCTCACCCCAGGATCCAAGGTCCATGAAAATTTGTCATTTCCACTGAGACCTTTTGATAAAATGCCTGGTTGTCTAAGTTGGGACCGTAGATGAGCCCACCAAAAATGCCTCACCATTATGTAACACAATGTGTGCTAGGGTATACCTTTCTCCCAGGTCTGTCGTGACCTGTTTTACCTCACCGGGAAAGTTTGGCTTCTGACAAGTAACTGTGCCTCTTGACTTAGCATTCAAAAATGCCCCATGGCAGGTACCACCTCAATAAGCAGCTGTGCGAAGCATTTCTGCTTCAAGTAATATGGGTCTTCTCCATTAAAAGTATATCCTATTTGAGCTTTTTAACCCGGCCTAGCACTCTTCCCCTCTTCACCACATTTTTATCCTAGTAGCATTCCAGCTTACAATTTGTAAACTACAGCCATATTCTTTCTTGCAAGATGGCCCTCTGCTGATTACCCCACTTGTTGCTGCATTCATTGTTTGCTTTGTAAGCACTTGCCTACAAATGAGACACAAAACAATGTTTCTGACATGCCATGAGCATTTTTTGAACAGAAAATATGTCCCCCTACCCAACACAGACAACCCTCTCTCACCCTCATATTGAACTTCCCTGTACCCCAACCCTTTCCTGCAAAACAAGATCACCCTCTATAATGTAACTAGAATCATCTCCCCCACAATATTAGGAACATTAGACACTCCATCAGCAACAGGCTGTCTCCCCCACTTCCCTGTTGAGCGTCCTGTGGCTCAAGACAACTCCTCCTGCAAAAGTATAGTGGATTTGGTAACTTCTACTGGCTTACATGCTGTTAATAACTATTTTAAAACAACACTGAACATATCAGCTTTGAGAAATTTTCCAAATCTTAAAACTGAGATGGAGGTATAATCTTATAAAAAGAAGAGTGTGTAATTACTAAGTAGCTTTCAGCAACTCTTACTTTATTCCAGTGAGCATTGCATAGGTATATTCCTATGTAGCATATTGTGTAGTTTGAGTTGCTCCACCATAGCTCTCGCCCATAATATGTTAGTGGGCATTTGAAAAAGTTATAACCATGAAGTAACCCTTGCAAAGATTGCTACACACATTATATAAAATCAGATATTTCCTAACAACAAAAAACAATCATAGAAATATTGGGCCAGAGTTAAATATCATCAACCCTCACTGGTACCCATGGCCCCTTTTGAAAATCTGCCATGGTCAGAGGTAAGAAACAATCATGTATGCACATTGGGTCCTATGCACAAACCGTCCAGAGGTACGCGGAAAAGTCACGTACCCTACCCACAACCCTGTGCCTCATGGACAGGTGTGCTCATACTGACATTCACCAATGCTGGCCACTTGTTCGTGGCCCCTCCCCCCCAGTGCACAGGACTCCGTAGGATGGCTGGGGGAAGGAGTCATTGTCCCAGGTGGCCATCTAATGGGATGCCCCCCTGGGACCCATAGTGGATCCCACGCATAGTGTGGTGTGGGTCTGGGGCTGTGCATGCCGATTACAGGCACCCAGACCCACACAGCACCATCCACTTCTGAAATTCCCAGGTGCTCACCCATCCAGCTATGCCTGCTGCCTCCTGCTGCTCAGCGGTCAAGGGCAACACAGTGTGACCTGTCCCCGGTCCCCCAGCGCCTGCAGGCCTGTGCCCGTGGAAGCATGCAGTGGGTTACAGTAGGGTCTCCCTGGCATACCCTGCACCACCCTCTGCACCCATGTGGCCAGCACTACACGGGTTAGGGAATACTGCATAGTGCTGGCATGCCCCCATAACACCCCCAGCACGGAGCTGTCCGAGGACATGGGGGATCAGGTATGGTGGGTCTGCGCACCCCCACTTTGTGCATGCCATGTGGGGGTGCAGTGGGTGCAGAGTGGCTATGCACTCCAGATATGCGTGCATAGCCACTTCAGCAACAATAGTGCATAGGGCACAATATAGGTAAACACTAGTAGTGCTATCAGATTTGGTATCAGGCACCTTTGCTAAGTTCACCATTGTAACTTTCAGTGCACCCCACATAAAATGATGAATGCATGGACCAGCAAGAGCTCTGCTGTAACAGAATGGCAATTAGAGTGTGACAGCAATCAACTGAACAGAGAACACTGTGCATAAAAAGTTATGTCCATGAAGTGGTCCCTGCAGTGGTTGCCACACACAGTATTTATAATCAAGGATTTTCTAACAGCAAGAAAAACAATCATAGTTCCACTGGGGCCAGGGTTGAATGCCATCTGCCCTTGCAGATACCCATGGCCCCAGCAGCAGTTAAGTGCACACACTGCAGATAAGCACATGTAGCACTATTGGATTCGATATTGATCACCATCGTTAAGAGCACCACTGCAGCTGTCAGTGCACCCCACTAACTGTACCGTGAAAATATGGCAAAGAGATTATGAGGGCTATCACATGGAAAGAGAGAAGCTATGCATACCATGACACAGCATTGCAAAAGGTTAGTCTGCTATTCCCACACTCGCTTCCAAATTGTGCACCCCCCCCCCCGGACCCAGCCACCCCACACCAAATCCATATCTTTAATCTTCTTGGGGTGTATAAGCCGGCAGCTCGAGATGCTTATGATTTTAAGGAAAATGCTAGCAGAAAAGTGAGGCAAGCTGAGCCGGAGATGCTCAGCCAGTGGTGCACAAAGCTCTATAGGACCTTTGATCAGGCCAGCAGCTGTGTGCATCATCATGCAGTCAAGGCCCAGTGATTCAAGGAGCTTGTGGGTAGGCAGGGCTGGTATTTGCAAGAATCCCAAAACAAATACACTGGTCAGAATATACTACGATGAACATGGGCACTTACTATACCAGTGGAGATCAGATGGTTGGACCAGTTTTGCTAGCTGAGCTTCTACATTCTATTGTTGAGTCTTCAGCATTGACAAAGTTCTCTGCCTCCTGGGGTGAACAGAAAAACCTCAGAGTGTAGCCAGGTCTAGTAATGTTGAAGTGAGAGGAATAATAAATGTGCAAAATTCCAGCCTCCTAGATGGATCTTGGACTTGACACTAGAGAATTGCTGCCTGCAGATTTGTAACTCCCATTTGTAACTTTGACTAAGATTTGTAACTTTAATTTGCTCCCAGGTCGCTCCTGTAAAAAAGCTTTCAGCTTAGTGTGCTATACCTGGTTAAAAAAAAAAAACAACTAAAACTCTCTGCTAGAGTCCTGAAAAATGTGCACTTTCCCTCCATCTACAGTTAACACTCCATGGCATTTTGCACCTCATACCATGCTTTCTTTGTCCAGAAAGTGCAAGCAGCAGGTGAGAAAATGTCTGGGCCTTCCTCCTAGTTTTGCTCAGGGTCCAGTGTGGTGTGCCCGCTTGACTTCGGAATGATAGCTTCAGGACTCAGTTTTAACTGTTTAGTCATCCATTTGTGGATGATGTATCCTGGTGAATTGCCTTCCACACCTTCAGGTAACCCCATATATACAAAGGTTGGAGCAGCAGACTCTAGTCTCCTGATCTTCTGACTGCTCCTGTACCTCGCCTATGCTTTTCTTGAGAAGGTCCCAGTTCCCCATCATGTCTGCAAAGGGCATCCTCTAGATCACTCTCTCACTCCTACATTTTGTCCACCCTAGTCCCATGTGTGGTGGTAGTTTCAGTAAGTCCAGGCAATATGTTTTGAATGTGCTTAATTTGTGCCAACATTTTGAAGGCCCACTTTTATTTTGCTTTATACATTCCATATCATCACTGCGAGTGGGTGGTCAGGGACTGGGAGATCTCCCACTGCGTTCCCGACCAACGCTACTGCCCTTGTCTGAGCTCAGCCTGCCTGAGGAGCAGGAGAGGATCATGTGGCGGCTGTAGCAGGCTCAAAGTTGAGTAAAAGTTGCTTTTTTTTTTGCAATTTTTGTGATGCCATGAAGATTTTCAGTTTAATCCATCCCAGGTTGAGCAAACAATGCTGTTTCACATGACATTGGCGCTGATTTTAGTTAGTGCAGTGGAGCTAAGGAGCAACCACCATTGTGACCTGCCAGACCACACACACACACACACACACACACACACACACACAAGATGCAAAAAAAGGTTGACGGTGTCCCTCTAAGCAGTAATTTTTATGTGGTCTTGTTAGATAACATTTTGTTAACTTACTGAAATTAACTGGAGGGAAAACCACAAAATATAGCTTTTTCTTCTTCTTCCTAGACTATAGTGAGTCCAACTGTGATTAAAGTCCAATGCAGGACACCTGATCAATGACTGGTCACACTGCATATTCTGTACTTAGCAATGAGGTACTAGGATCAGGACCAGTATGTCTGAGCAGCAAACAGCTCCAGGCTGCATTATGTTTAATTGAATTTCCCTGGGCCATGGCACACTCCTGTTGCTCACACTGGAGTGACTCTGTTTACAACATACTGGGGTGGAGGAGGATCACAGGATCAATCAATTAAAGTGAGTAAAAACATTACTGTGGAGATACTGTGTGGGGCTTTCAGGATGGATGTTGTGTTTTAAACAGCAGTATTTGTTAAGAGAAAAAATGTCGCCATACCTTTTTTTGGGAATGATGAATTTCTGGCAGAACACATCGGCATATGCCTTTTCTTTTCATTGTACTGTGTTTTCTTCCTAAACGGAGGTATGGGGTTTTAAAGTTGTTAAAATCCCCTGCTCTCCTCCCAAGTCTGCTATGAAAAAAGTACATATCTCAGTGTGGTGCCGTGCGGTTTACCATGAGCAACAGGTGCTGCACGCTCCATCCTAATACATCCACTGTATGAATCTAGGGTGTAAAGTTAAAAATAACATCAAGCCTGGCCCAGTTGAGCCAGCTAGTAGTGATTAAGACTGACCAGTGGGATGAATTGCCCTAGAGGGTGGAAGCAGGTACGCCTGCTCCTTTAGCACCTCCTATGATAAGATTTAAGGTAGCAATGACATTGTAGGGGACCACATGACATCAACCACTCTCTCCTGTAGGACAGATGCAGCAGACAACCTCCAATCAAGTGGGTGGTAGAAGGGCCTACACAAGGGAAAAAACACTTCTCCTTACACAGATGAAGTCCGGCCATAAATTTCCCACTTCACAGCTGCTGAACAGCCCAGGGTCCCCCACTCTGCCTCCAGTAACTGGATATTTACTCCTGGAAGGCTCAGAATTGCATCTGTCCCAACTGGGCCCAGCAGCAGGGAGAAAACTGCAGGGGTACAGACAGAAGGAGAGGATCTGACCTGGAGACCCACTGAGCCTGGAAAGTGAGGGAGAGGGGAGCTGAAGCAGCAGGGAAAACAACACCAAAAGTAGGAGAATGGAGGCATTAGAGGCAGGGTACAAAAAGAGAAAAATAAATAAATAAATAACCTGAATGGAAGACATTTTAAAAATGTCTATCAGCAGTAATTTTTTATTGCTTTATCAATTGCAAAATTTGCAATTAAAGCTGTTTCAAAAATATCTGAGATAAATAAAAAATACATTGAAGAGGAATCTAAGGATGTTAGAAATATAATATTGCTTAAAGCTAAATGATGAATTTTTTTTGTAAACAGACAAACAAATGCTGTTGCTATAAAGTATTGGCATAGGCCAGCTGGAGCAATGGTAGCGCTTTTGCTTGCAATGCTGACACCCCGGGTTTGGAAATGAGCCAGAGTTGTTAGAGGTCTGTCCAAGGGAGGAGGATTTAGCAATCCAGTGGATGCTCTTCTTCTTGGGGGGGTGGATCCCATGTCCCGCTGCCATACCCTCACTTGGGTGACCACAGGCGGATTAGTGGGGGAGAAACATAGAAACATAGAATTTGACGGCAGATAAGGACCGCTTAGCCCACCCAGTCTGCCCATTTCCCTACCTAATGGATAAGCTGCAGATCCTAGTTAACCAGCAGCCTACTTCTTTCTACCCCCACCCCTAGAATTGCCTTATGACTGTCCCATGCATGCTTGAATTCAACCACTGTTTTTGACTCCACAACCTCCTCCAGAAGGCCGTTCCATGCATCTACAACCCTCTCTGTGAAAAAATGCTTCTTTACATTACCTCTGAGACGCCCCTCCATCTTCAAATTGTGCCCCCTTGTTCTTGCACACCTCTTTTTTTGAAATATGCTACCCTCTTGGACTTTGTTGATTCCCTTGAGGTACTTGAAAGTGACTGTCCCATGCATGCTTGAATTCAACCACTGTTTTTGACTCCACAACCTCCTCCGGAAGGCCGTCCCATGCATCCACAATCCTCTCTGTGAAAAAATACTTCCTTACATTACCTCTGAGCCACCTCCCCATCTTCAAATTGTGCCCCCTTGTTCTTGCACACCTCTTTTTTTGAAATATGCTACCCTCTTGGACTTTGTTGATTCCTTGAGGTACTTAAAAGTTTCTATCATGTCCCCCTCTCCTCCTTTCCTCGAGACTATACATATTAAGCTCCTTTAGTCTCTCTTCATATGTCTTCTGGTGCAGACCCTGCACCATTTTAGTGCCCTCCTCTGGACAGCTTCCATCTTGTCTATGTCCTTGCGGAGATTGGGTCTCCAGAACTGCACACAGTACTCCAGATGGGGTCTCACCAGCTGTCTGTACAGTGGGATAACAACTTCCTGTTTTCTACTGGTTATGCCTCTCCCTATGCATCCCAGTGTCCCCACAGCCCTCCTTACTGCCCTCTCACATTGCTTGCCCACCTTTAAGTCATCCGATATGACTAGCCCCAGGTCCCTTTCCATTTTTGTTGTTGTTAGTATCTCACCCCCCATTGTGTACTCTTCCCCTTGGTTTTTGTTTCCCAGGTGCATTACCTTGCACTTCTTAGCATTGAATCTAAGCTGCCATAAATTTGACCATTCCTCTAACCTTGCCATGTCCCTTCTCATCCACCCCACCTTGAGCATCAACTCTGTTGCAGATCTTTGTGTCATCTGCAAAGAGACATACTTTTCCTTCCAGTCCCTCTGCAATGCCGCTTATAAAGACATTGAAGAGCACTGGTCCTAATACTGAATCCTGCCGTACTCCACTAGTAACCCCCCTTTCTTCAGAGTGGACTCCATTTACTATTACCCTCTGTGTCCTATTCTCCAGCCACCCTTTTACCCAGGCTAACATCTTAGGACCCACCCCAGGCTGGTTAACTTGTATATTAATCTGTGTGGGACTGAGTCAAATGCCTTGCTAAAGTCTAGGTAGGCCATGTCTACAGCCCTCCCTGATCTACTACTTTGGTCACCCAGTCAAAGAAATCTATTAGATTCGTCTGGCATGACCTTCCCGCTGTGAATCCATGCTGCCTTGGGTCCTGTGCCCCTCTGGCCTCTAGGTACTCGACAATTCTTTCCTTCATAAGTGATTCCATCATTTTCCCTGTCACTGAGATTAAACTAACAGGTCTGTAGTTTCCTGCTTCTGCCCTGCTCCCACTTTTGTGAAGGGGAATCACATCTGCCCTCCTCCAGTCCTCAGGTACCACCTCATCCTTCCATTATTTGTTAAAGAGGGTAGTCAGTGGTGTCACTAGTTTTACCCTTAGTTCTTTTAGAATTCTGGGATAAATCCCATCAGGCCCCATTGCTTTGTCCACCTTCAGTTTTAAGAGTTCTTTCAGAACCCTTTCTTCTGTAAATGAGCTGGTATCAACTTCTGTATCCAGAGTGTCTCTATTGTTTGTTTTAGGTACCTCCCTCTTCATTTGTAAATACTGAGCAAAATATTTGTTTAGTATCTCTGCCTTCACCGTCACCTCTGCCCACCCTCCCTTTATTAAGCCTCACTATCCCTCCCTTGGTCTTCCTTCACTCCCTGATGTACCTAAAAAGGTTTTATCCCCTTCTTAACTGAGTTGGCTATCTTTTCCTCAGTTCGGCCTTTGCTGTTCTGACTGCCTTCCCAGCTTCCTTTGCTTTAACTGATACAATTCTCTGTCCTGCTCCTTCTGTTATTCCTTGTACTTCCTGAATGCTTTCTTTTCTCTTGAACCTTCACTGCCACCTCCTTTGAGAAACCATGGTGGTTTCTTACATCGCTTTTGTTTATTTGTCTCACAAAGGCTTGTTACCTCTGTGATGGCAGTTTTATTATTCCCCATTGTTCTTCCACCCTCCTTCCTGCCCATTTGCTAGTGCATTCCTTAGGCACTCACCCATTTTGGCAAAGTCAGCCCTCCTGAAGTCCAGTACTTTTGCCTTTGTGTGGCTTTGACTCTATTACTGTGTTTATTGTGGCCCATGCTGTTCGATGGTCGCTAGTTCCCAGATGGCTACCCACTTCTACATCTGTGATCCTCTCTCCATCTCCGTTTGAGAGAACCAGATCTAAGATTGCTCCCTCTCGAGTGGGTTCCAATACTAGTTGTCTAAGGCATGCCCCCCGTAGGGCATCTAGAATAACCCCACTCTTAGAAGTGGCTGCTGCAACTGCACTCCAATTAACATCTGGCATATTCAGATCACCCATCAGCAATATATCCCCTTTATCTCCATTCTAAGTATACTTTCTACCATTTCCTTGTCCATTCCTCCCCCTGAGAAGGGGGTCTGTATACAACCCCTGTCCGGATTGTGGTGCCAATGCCTGCCTCCAAATTGACCCACAGTGCTTCTTCTCCTCCCTGTTTACCCTTTTGTTCTGTTGCTTTGATTCCTTCCTTTATGTAGAGAGCTACTCCTCCTCCTCCTCTTTTACCCTCCCTGTCCCTGCTGTAGATAGTGTATCCTGGTATGTTTACGTCTCAGTCATGGTTCTGTGTGTACCATGTTTCTGTGACTGCAGATAACCAGATGTTCCTCCTCCACCAAGGCCACTAATTCAGGAAGCTTGTTGCAGACTCACGGGCATTGGTACTCATTGTCTCTCCATTTTTGATGGCTTTACCTTCTGTAGCAGCATCCCCCACTGGCCTTTCTACCTTGGTCTTTTTCTCATTTAGTACCCTGTTTTGTAGGGGGAGGCTGGGATTTTCCTGCTGCATATCAGTGCCTCCCCCCTTGACTAGTTTAAAAGCTTGCCAATGAAGCATTTAAACCGATTGCCCAAAAGACTTGTTTCCTTCCTGGACAGATGCAGAGAAAGTGGAACGAGCTGGAGTGTGGCAGTTGGCAGGTGTGTCAGATGTGTTGGCACTTGCTGATGGCACCATGGTTCTGAAGGGAGGGTGGAATTAAAAGAGGGAAAATGGGTGCTGATATCAGAGGACTAAGTCTCTACCTGCCCACCACATCCATCCAAGACTGTTGTGGCCAGCCCTTGGGGACACCCCCAGTGATGCACCCACCCTGTGTGGCCAGATAGTGTAGATAAGAAAGCCCAGGGAGCTGAAGGGCAACCCCAGCCTTGGGTGGGTGGGTGGGGTAGCCAAGGTGACTGTTGGCAGTACAGCAGTGTGCCACAGGTGGGCTGGTAGGGGTCCCAGGGTGACTGGCTGACAAGATCTTAGGGAACCGGATAAGGGCATTTGTGGCTGGTCAAAGGAGGTCCAAGTCAGAGGCCTTTAGGAATAAAAACAAAAAGTATGGGTGTCAAAATACAACCAAGAACATTGATGAAAATCTTGCAGCAGGTATATTTTATGATAATCACCATTGATTATTTCAAATCTTAACAGAAACACTACAGCAGAGTCAAAATGGAGGAAAAGAGGCATCCTACTAGACAGTGAAAACAGGGGCTCTAACATGGAATAGAAAGATAAAGGTACAAAAGATTCACCATAACATGGAACTACTGCTTTAAAATCACTTAGTAACCTTCTTGATATAGAGCTGGATTTAAAAAAAAACACTTGACACAAGCACAAATCCTGGGTTTTGGCACAGCTTGCATCATGGCAAATGCACCAAAACATTTGCATGCTACCTTCAAATGTTTTAACACACTTGTGATACCTCAGTTTACAGCACAAAACTGAAGTATGTGTCATTTTCAGTGCATCTCGTGCCACTTGTAACAATGTTAGATCATGTTTTCTGTGCTCTAACATCCATGTCACAAGTAGCACAGCTGCATGAGAATCATGATGCATTTCTCTGAAAACCCAGCCCCTAGTCTCACTATCATTGCCACTGATGTAAAGAATATAGTCGTCTACATGGATATGTATTTACAAGGGAGTGGTGTGCATCTATATGGAATCCAAACAAACAGAGGAGAGAAAGAAATAAGTGTCTTTGTCTACACAGAAGTGGTGTTTGGTATATTTGAGGCCATCACCAATGTTGCTAATGGGACGCCCCAAAGGCCCAGCAGTAATGTGTTACCATACAGGCAACCCAGGCTTGGGAGCAGACCCGATCTTTGCTATCATGCAGACCCAGGGTCAAGAATGCTGCCAATGGAGGGAGGCACCCTGGTATCCACTTCTACAACAACTCCTGTAGTAAGTCAAGGAGGTAGTTCTCTACCTCCTTGACAGGGGAGCCACTGCAAATCTGAACATCGCGCATGGGCGCTGCATGGGCATAATGTGGAGAACAAAACTGGGGAAAATCCCAACAACCATCAAAATGACAGTTGCTGGTCCTCATGCAGGGCTTGTGCACCAGTTGTGACTGTGCAGTGATTGGCAGCAATGGGAGGTCATCAACTGAGCTTCAGTGGGGAGATGGTAGTGAACAGGGATAAAAACCTATAGTATATGAAAGAAGCGCAAGCGTTAATGACTAAGGAGAAGAGTGCTACAGTGGCCCTAATACAAACCCTGAGGAATGCCTCGACAAAAGATCAAGTTACAGTAGTTCAGACATTGCCATTGATTTTAACAATCTGTTGCAATCAAATGCACAGAACGATATGAGTAAATGAAGTATAAAATGTCCATATCTGCTATTAGCAAAGTATTATATGGTCTGCAACAGCAGAAGCTTCAGTTACATCAATAAACAGTGCCCCAATTACATCATCCTTTTGCAAGGTGTTTCAGTCCTCAACAGAGACAACTGATGCTGTGTACTGTGACCTTTTCAGAAACCCAGATATTGATTACTAGTAATACCTTATTATTTGATAAAGCTTAAGTCAGACAATTGTGGATGAGTTTTTCCAAAATGTTCACAGCTACTGACAGAAGCAATATGAGTCCAACATTATTTAGCTCATTGTCAGGGACAGATTTCAAATGGGGTAAAACATGAAGGACCAATACACAGTCACAGTGCAAAGAAGCACCTCATTGCACCACTGCCAAAAACTGCAATGTACCAAGCCCTGTTAGTTTCCAGGAGGAGGAGCCTTCTCTAAGTCCCAGTGCAATCATTCATCCAGAAGATAGTGGCTACAAATAGTATTTTCACTCACTAATGTGTTGGATAGTGACAGATAGACATGGGAGGGGGGTCTATGCCATGCCCTGAACACTGGCACTACCCCCTAGCTGACTGTTATCTTTAGGTATGCTTGTGGGCAAGTGACTATTGCATTTTTTCTGGATAGTATCTGGGACCCATGATAGTCCAGGGGCCTGCCCCACCCACTCTCCAACCTATGCAAGTCCCTTTCAACCCCTGGAACCCTCATCCTAACCCAATTATCCACCACCAGCTTTTGTCTTAATAGTCCCATGATGGCCCATCTTTAGGTGGTTGCTGTTCTCTGACACCCCCTTCTGCCTGCCTGCAGTAGTTCTACAGGTTGGGGGTGCTGTAAAACTCTATGACAGACCACCTGTGGGAGACTTACCATGCTTTGTGCCTGGAGAGTGGTGACACCCAGCCCCCCTCAGTTGCCGCACAATAGAGTTTGAGAATGGAGTTTGAGACCACACAGGGAACAGTTTGCAGCCCTGTTCAGTATGGTGCAATGGCACTCAAGACAAGGGACTGTTGCTGCTAAATGGTTGTTGCAATCACTCAGAGACAGTCCCTTGGGACTGTGTATGACGCCCGTTCTGTTTTCCAATAAAAAGAAAGGGAATACATTATGTGCACTGCTCAGCAATAACTGGCCATGCAAAATGTAAGAGTCTTGGTTCAACATTATTTGCTCTGGCTGGTTTGTTATGTCCCTTCTTGATTTCTTTGGGTGGGAAGACTGTGAAGCAAAGCTGAGCAGTTCTGGCACACAAAGAACTGAAGGAATCACTCTTACAACCATAAGAAATGCCAAAACTGGATATATATACACATTATAAATCATGTTAAATCTTCTGTTATTAAAACTTGAAACTTGTATTTAAAATCAAAATGTTTTACTTTGTAAAAAACAAACAAGAGAATCCCCTGTGCGTGAAACTGACTATACAAACTGAAGTTAGAACTTTAGAACTGCTTGAAGACCCTCTTATGGCTATAAAGGTGTCTGGAATGTTTATAAATAAACAATCCTGATTGGCTAAAATGATGTCATGATTTATAATGAAACATTAATTTGACTAAGCTGCTCTGATAATCAGTATGTGAAAATGTTCTAAATAAAAAAAAAATGCCATTAAAATTTAAAGTGCTATTCTGGATGGTGCTGAAGGGGTACACAAACTGGCAAATAATGATGTGATGAAATATCTACCTAATGTTATTAAAGAGTTAAAAAGCTTTATAAAGGGACCCTATTTATGCAAATCCCTACCACAACAAAGACCTATATAAAGCACATAAAAGCTGGTTAAATAATCTTTTTACAATATTTTATCAGTATACTAACAATAATGGCACAGCATTGGGGGGGCTCACTCACACGTAACCACATCTATCAGCACATATACACTGAGGCCATTGCATGAGCTAACAGACATAGTTATTACCTCATTAATACCAGAACTATGTCTTTATGGCTGTACTATACCACACAAGTTCTCCGGATTAAGGCATTTTTTTTTAAGAGGTACCAAATCTCTGTGCCCAAGGTGACGATGATCAGTTTGGACACATATGATGTTAGTTGCTGGTACTATAATGCAAGGGCTCAATTCACAAAATACAGAATTTAATTATTTGACAGGGGTTTACCATGTAAACATATCAAGATAAGCAGAAATCTCATTTACAAATGTGATCAAAGGTAAGGGGAAGGCAGGAAAACATGATAACAATAACACACAACAGGGTGTGGGTTGTGCTCTTATAACCCACTGTGGGGGCAGAGGCTGCTACAAAATGACCCCCCCAAATAGGTTTAAAAAAATAAACCCTCAACCCTCAAATGTGTCATTGTGCTTACTGTGTAAAGTGGGACATTCTTTACCAAAAGTTAGATATGGCGCTACTCGGGACAGGGGTTGATGCATCTTAGAGGGCTGGTTAAACTCTTCAATAAGTAACAGTTCCATACAGTTTAGGACTGTATTCAGAGGGATGCACTTTAATAAGCACTGCTAATAGCATTCACTACTAGCTAGTAATAAAACTTCACACTACCATTCCTACAGCAAAAAGTACTTTCAGGAATTGTATTGTAACAACCAACTTCATTGAAGCAGCAATAAAGATGTGCAAAAAACAAACAAAGACAAAAAATGAAAACAATGCTCTTCACCATAAGGCTATACAGCAACGCAGTAGTAGTAACATATTAATGTGTCAGCAGAAAAAGACCATCCTGGCCCATCTAGTCTGCCCATTTCCCACCCGCCCCTACTTCTCTCCACTTCCCAGGGATATTTTCCTCTGCCCGCCAGCCATCCTCTTGTGTCTGTCCCTGTCCCACACCCTCTTGAATTCTTCCACTGTTTCTGCACCCACCACCTGATTAGGTAATCTGTTCCAGGGTTCCACCACCCTCTCAGTGAAATAACATCTCCTTACATTGCTTTTAAATTTTCCACTTTCCAACCTTACATTATGACACCTTGTTTTAACTACTAATTTCCTATTGAATACTCTACCTTCATTCACTTTATTTATTCCCTTCATATACTTAAAAGTCTCTATCATGTCACCTCTATCTCTTCTAACCTCCAGTGGGTATAGATTTTAATTCTCTCCATCTAGTCTCGTATGGCTTCTCTTCCATACCTTGCACCATCTTTGTTGCCCTTTTCTGAACCCTCTCCAACCCATCTATATCCTTTCTTAAATGAGGCCTCCAGAATTGTACCTTGTACTCCAGGTGTGCTCTAATCATGGTCTTATATAAAGGCATCAACACCTCCCTCTTCCTACTTGTTATACCCCTTCCTATGCATGCCATCATTCTATTAGCTTTACCTCCTGCCTTACTACATTGGTCTCCTACCTTAAGGTTGTTTGAGAGTATAATCCCCTGGTCCCATTCCTGTTCTGTTTGATTTATCAGTTTCTCCCCACAGTGAGTACTCAGCCAGTGGATATTATATATATATATATTTATTTATTTATTTATTTATTTATATATAATATATATATATATATATATATATATATATATATATATATATATTATAGTGGCTCGGTAGCGCAACTATAGTTAAGGTTGAGTGGGCACTTTAATGTTAAACCCCAGTTTTTGCACGTTAATAATTTTGCAACCATTCAAAAGATTTGCACAAAATTTGGAATGCGTGGTCTGATATGGTAGATCTCTTGGTTTCCAAGTTGCATTTTGGTCGGACTTACGGTTTCTGCACAGCAAAGCACTGAAAAACGTGTTTTTCACCACTTTTGACATGTTTTTTGCTCATCGCGCTGTGACTACACCATTTGGTGTTTTGGTCTGAAATTTGGAATTTAGAAAGAGCTTGGGTCAAAGAAAAATCCAGCATTGATTTGGTGAAAAAATATTAATCCATTCAACAGTTATTTAATTATTCATTTTGGGGTTTTGAGCATTCTCAGTTCACTCCAAGATTTATATGTATGTTTTGCAAAGGGGATTGGGCTCACAGTCAAGGATTTTGTCAGCTCACGAGAGAGGATTTAAAAATTCATGATGGTGAGAAAAAATTCCTCGTCTGCGAGCCGTCATCTTGTTTTCATTTTTTCCATCAAACAAAATACCGTAACTTCCTCACTGGGTGATTTCTTACACAAATAAGATAAGGGTTTTGTTCAGGGTGACACCCTCTACAAACCCCTACCTTTGGTTTGCTTCATTTTGGCCAAAAAACGGCTGTTTCAAATGTTAAAATTCTTTGTCCGTGACTCACTTCCGATCCCCTTTCATGAACTGACAAAATCCCAGTCTGTGAGCTCATCCTCTTTCGTGAGGGAGCAAAATCCTTGACCATCACTTTGTGACCAGATGGCTCTTCTCGTGAACCAGGATTAACTCACGGTCAAGGATTTTGATGCCTCATGAAAGGGGATCGGCTCGGAGACTGGGATTTTGTCAGCTCGCAAAAGGGGATTGGTTTTTTGAATCCCCTTTCGTGAGCTGACAAAATCCCAGTCCACGAGCTGACAAAATCCCCATCTATGAACAATCCCCTTTTGTGAGGTAGCAAAATCCTTAACCGTCACTTATGGACCAAATGGCCAAAATCTTATGGTCAAGGATTTCTCGCAGACGGCAATTTTGATGGCTGGCGAATGGGGATTGACCTTGCAGTTGAGGATTTTGCTACCTCACAAACTAGGAATTTTTTAACTTTTAAAAATGTTCCCACTGCATTGTAAATTAATGGTTTGGTCTTTTGACTTGAAATTTGTAGGGGATGTCCCAGAGATGTGACTTACGCTATTTAGGTGTTGAAAAGTTAATCGGTTACATAGATATGCCATCTCAAAGTTTTGATTTTTCCCATAGGATATCACTGTGGCACCCATAGTGACTTTTAGCACCCATATGTCAAAAACGAAGTGAGATACAGATTTTGCACTGTTTGGAAGTCATAGATTACACCTGCAGTGGAATTTTTTTCCTACTTGCTACGGTTACTGAGATATTGGCAAATCAGTGACACAAGGGTTCCAAAGGTGCCTTTTCAGTGCTTTTCAGTGCCCGTATCTTGTAAACAATGTAAGATATGGATTTGGTCACCTTATCTTGCATGGAGATCTCACTGTCATGATTACAACACTTGAATTGTTTTCATAGCTGCTACAGTTGCTGAGATATTAGCAAATTAGTGTTAAAAGGGTTCCTTGCCCTATAGGGCTGCTGTATGTCTCCATAGTTATGTGTAGGTGGGAGCACAGGGCCTGGAGGGCCCATGCTTCCACAGACACATATCGTTATGCACAAATGGGTAGCTTTTGGGCCCCGTGCTCCCACCAACACATGCTATTTACTAGTTATATTACACTTCTTCAAAAAGTAAAGAAATTCATTGCAGTAAACTTCATTTAATGCATCAGTTAGGGTTAAAGGAATAAGAGTGGGGAAATCAGACATTAGGGTTAAGCCTCTAACCCCCCCACCACCCATCCTCCACAGACCGACAGACGCTGGGGTGTGCTATGGTGTCATGAAGCCTAACTCTCACTCCATTCTCCTTTACTGTAGCATGTCAACCTGTTTACACATGGAGTGGGGTGAGAGTTGGGCCTCACGACCCCATGGCGCACCCTGGCATCTGTCAGTCTGTAGAGGATGGGGGTGGGATTGTGGGGGGGCTAGGAGCACAACCCTAATGTCTCATTTCCCCACTTTTGTTACTTTAACCCTAGCTGATGCATTAAACAAAGCTTTTTACAATGAATATATATGCGTGTGTGTGTGTGTGTGTGTGTGTGTGTGTGTGTGAACAGTATTCGAGAGACTTGGGTGTGCACTTAAAATAATGTCTGTATTTTACTCATAGAGTATTAAAAATACAGAATTTGTGCTCTGTATTGTTGTCAATATGGTCGAGAGATAGTGTGCATATAAAAGGGTGTATGTATTTTTATTTTATTGTGGCAATATTTTAATAATGAAAATAGCCTTAAAAAAGCTGCCATTTTGTGACATGGCTGTGCTACACATCTTAGTGACCATTAAATTTACTGTATTTCAAGGACAATACTAAAAGTTTTGTTTTAAATTGATAGAGTGGGTGTATAACTATCCTCCAGTGAGTAGTGATTTTATGCACATTTAATAATATTTACATGACACCACATGTAATTTATTACTTTTGTATATTACATGTGGTGTTTATATAGCTGCATTATCTGTCTAGTTTATTATGCCTTTATGCTTTCTGTTTTTTTTTAAATGTCTGTTCACATTGTTTTATTTGTTTCCCCCACGCAAGTCTGCAATCTTCATGCTGCGGTCCATAGAGTCTGCTAGGAGCAGCAACATCAAAGGCTGTGGCTCTTGTTGACATGTCCGGCTGTTACCCATGTGGTTGATGATGCTGGTATTGGTCCAAACAGCCGGGAACCAGAAGTGACATCAGGTGTTCGGTTTTGGAACTCCGGCTCTATTCAAAAGTGTTCTCTTCCCAGGGCTTCTCCCTTTTGCTTTTCTGAAAACCAGGGAAAAAGGAGCATCGTCCGTCTTAAATCTAGCATGCTGCACAGAATTCGGACGGGTCTCAGAGGTCTCTATCTCTAACCATGTGACATAATCGCAACATTCTGCTACAACTGGTAAGTTAAAATTCTGGGAGGTGTATTAAATATTTACTGGCTAAAGTGCAGCGTTGTGCTGTGTCATTTGGGGAAGAAAAGTAAATTTTCACCTCCGGACCGCATGGTCCTGCTGTTTGAGAAGGGCCCCTCTTCAGACTGGAGGATGATTGGATTAGTGAGCTGTGCAGTATAATGATGAGTATATTTTAAAGTTTTGTTTGTGATGTATAATATTTTGCATACTATCGTCCACTGGGTTTGCATGATTTGATTTTTCTGAATAGTGGGAATATTGGGGATTTACTACATCAGCTGAACCTTCCTCTGGTGCTGTCACTGTTTAAATGGGGCATATTAAACACTATCTGGCTAAAGTGCAGCAGTTGTGCCGTGTCGTTTTGGGGGACACAAAAGTTAAACCTGTGTGTTCCCTCATGGTCCAGCTGTTTGTGAAGGGCTCCTTTTCAAAATGGGGCTGTGCATATGTGTGACCAGTCTAATCGAATAGAGTTTTGTTTGTGATTTATAGTATTTTGGTTACTATCCATCCAGCGGGTTTTCATTATATGATTTGATTTTTTCTGAATATTGTGAATATTGAGGAACTTTCCTCTGGTGCTGGCTTTAATCATGTTTAAAGGGGAAATACAACACCTGTGGGGTTCCTACTGGTAACGTTTTGAGAATGCGTGTGCATGGAATGAATATAAAAGCTGCACCTGTGGATGTGATGATGGCTCTATTTTAGATGTGTGTGTGTAGAATCAATATAAAAGTTGCACTTTTACCATGTTTTAAATTAAAGACACACCTGTGTGTGTGAGATGTTTGTAATTTTTGGAAAGAAGGGGGTGATGCTGGCTCTGGTTAGTGTGTGTGTGTGTGTGTGTGTGTGTGTGTGTGTGTTATATTAAAATGATAAAAAGTTGTGTTTGTTGATGTAGGACTATAAAGCAGCATTATTGTATTGGCATACTGAACTAGGGGATGAGGCATGGGTGTTGGCATAATATGTTGGAACTGTTTGAAATAAAAAATACAGCATTTAGGCCTACCTCGAAAATGCTGCTCATGGCATTGCTCAGTACAGTCAGGGGTATGGGGGAGGGGATAACAAGTGTAGTAATCTGGTCATTGCCTGGGTGTACTAGTGCCTGTAGTGCAACATCAGGGGTTTGGATTCATCAGGTAAAAACATTTTCCTGATTTCTTTATAATGAGACTGCATCTAAATTAGATGTCAAGTGGTGGCATAATATGTTGGAACTGTTTGAAAATAAAAAATACAGCACTTGGACCTACCTCAAAATGGCTGTTGGAAGTGTTTGAAAATACAGCACTTAGGCCTACCTCAAAATGGCTGCTCACAGCATTGGGAGGGGGGGTATCATGGGTAGTAATCTGGTCATTGCCTGGGTGTACTAGTGCCTGTAGTGCAACATCAGGGGTTTGGATTCATCTGGCAAAAACATTTTCCCAATTTCTTTGTAATGAGACTGCATCTAAATTAGACGTTACATGGTGGCATAATATGTTGGAACTGTTTGAAAATAAAAAATACAGCACCTGGGCCAAACTCAGACAGTTTAGATATGGCATTCCATGTGCAGTGCAAGAACCCCGCAGCAGTGGCTTCCTTGTAATGCATGTGGTGGTGAGCACAGGGTGGGCCCGTGTGATATTTTGGCATCATCTTCCCCACAAAAGCCAGCACGGGGGTACAAGGGAGGCAGCATACGGCACTCGCATCTACAGTTATCCGCTCCAAACAGCTTGCCTGGGTGCTTTCTGGTTGTTAACTGTGGTTGGGCCTGGACTCGGCATGGCTCCATGGAGGTACAATAATGTCAAAATGGCCTCTGATGTGGCTCAGGCCCACCGTGTAACATCCAGCTGTCTCTGGTCTTGCCTTTGCTTATTCATGGGGCACTTTGGTGTATTATTTTGACTCATAGAACAGTTTAGATTTGGCATTCCATGTGCAGTACAAGAACCCTATAGCAGTGGCATCCCTTCGATGCACATGGTGGTGAACTCGGAGTAGGCCTGTGTGATATTTTGGCACCATTTTCCCCACAAAGGCCAGCACAGGGGTACCAGGGGGGCATCTACAGTTATCAGCTACAAAGTCTCCTGTGATGCCATTGAGATTTACACATTTGATGCACAGGTAATAAACAATCAAAATAAAGGATTTCAGTGCCCATTTTATAAGTGCTGTTAAGTATTAATGTGATAAGCATGATATTGTTTCAGGGTGTTGGAGTCAGGTGAGAAATGCAAAGCACCATGGTTTTATACACCTTTGCCCTTTGGATGACCCAGTGTTGGTCTTTTCTGGAGTATGTCTCCTGGAACTGCCTTTCTGTACATTGATATTCCCTGTCTAGCCCATTGTTCTCAGTCTTCTATTTACAGATTCTAAGTATAACTAACTTAGTGGATGGTGAAAGATTGTTGTGTATGGAAATCTATACACAGTCAAAATGCTGTTCTGCAGTAGTTATGTAGCTACTAATGCAGAATGACGTTTCATTCTACGTTAGCAGCTACAACACACTGCAATGACACACACAACAGCTCTGATCTCAGGGAGCAGTCAATGTACCATGTATGCAAGTGGGCCGGTGGGCAGATGGTCATGGAATGTTGGTCCCTGGGGGTAAACTATGGCAGGAAAAACAAAGTACGCAACCTTGTGTTTTGCCACCATACACTACATAGAAAGTGCATGCAAGCCCAAATACACAACTGTGCTATCCTCATACTTTGTGGTTTCACTATCAAGGTCCCTTTTGTCATAAAACTGCTCAGTATGAGAACAGCATGGCAATGAACGGGCTGCCACACACTACCCTATTTTCTCAAATTTAATTAAACTGCGTTCTAAGAGAAGTAAATGTTGTTCTTGGTAAAAGTAAATGCATGGCTTGTGTTAACCCCCCCTCCCCAATAAAGTCCTCAAATGAAATTTTTTGTGGATCTTTGAAGGACAAAAATAAAAGCAGTGCTTCAGCAATAACACTGTATATTAAAAGGTTTTCACCGTTATCATTGGCAGAAAAAGAATTGATTAATGTTGTGCAAAGCCAATCCAGAAATTTCTGAACCTAAAATTGTTTGGTCAGGCCACCAACATTTGAAGCAGAGAGTCAGACTGACTCCTACTTTACTACTGCTAATGCATGTCCTGTAAATATCCCCAAATAAAACAATGTAACTAATGTATTCACCACTGACGTGGTACATATCAATCTGTTTTGGCTGTTTGGTTGTTAATAAGCCACTGATAAAAGCTGTACTTTGTATTTCTCCTGTTGCATTGCTGCTGTGGTGTCCATGTTACCCACATTAGTAGTTTGCAACAGAGATGGTCACATAATAAATCAAGTGCAACCAAGTGATTTATTCATGTTTATCTTTCTGCTTAAGGTCCAGCTTAACTGTGAAAGACATGTAGACTGGGCACAAACAGTATAAGCATGAAGCAACAAGACTTTGGTAACCTCTTGTTTGTATTTTTAGTGCTGTCTATGTTGGAGGATAAATAGCGACACATAGGTATGAAAGAACATCGAATCATTAAATGTTGCAAGCTAATACACTTAAATAAAAGACATTGACACTGCATTTGAAAATTTAATTTATTACTAAAAATTGGAAATAATGGCCAGCCTGGTGGCGCTGAGGGGTGAGGCGCAGGACACCACACCTCGTACCACTCCCGCGACCCGGGTCATTGGGGGTTGGCAGGGGAGGAGAAGGATTGAGCATCCATAGGACTGCTCTCCTTCTCCGGGGAGGGGGGAGGGTTGCCTTCGGTACTCTGGTGGCCCCTACTAGTGGCTAGGGGTGATCACAAGTGCACTGGCAAGACCTATGGGGACGCACTGGGGCTGAAGCCTGGATCAGAGTGCGTGCGGAAACATGCATGCTCAGGACCTTAGGCATCATTGCATGCCACAGACATCAGGGGAGAAAAGCAGAAAAATAAGGGCACCAGTTGTGGCAGGATGATGGCCGTCTCGAGCAGGGACTAGTTTGGCCCGAGAGTGTGCAGCAGTTCTGGATACTGACCCGAGGGCAGAGCTAGGGGGAGACCTCCCCTCCACCCCACCACAGGGATAGCTGCGGGACCCAAACTAGGAGCTGAGGAGAGTCCCCGGAGTTGGCGGCCTGGGACCTGAGGAGGATGCCTGATGTGACGAGGTAGGCAGACTGGTGGCCCAAGGGGGCAAAAAAAAAAGGGGAAATAATGCATAATGGACACCGACTTACCCATGAAAGTAGTTTCCATGTCATAACTAACTGTGCCATTTTTCCAAACTTAGAAATATAGAACTACCTTTATAGTTTGTATTATGCAACTACCACATATAGACATTAAAATTAAGGTTGTGTCATGACAAATTATAAAACTTTTTTTTGAGTGTATGAACGTCACACTTTGTCTCTCGAATACTGTCCATACAGCTACATATATGTGTACTATTACTAATACTTGCAAATAGTGCAAAAGACACCATGAAGGAAGGTTATGCCTTACTAACATCACCTCTCACAAAACCATGAACATGCTCAGCCCCTAAAATGGGACATTTACTGGTAAAGACAATTATGACAGACTGGTATCCTTAAGTGTGAAAGAGAAGTCTTTGTTATAGTAGCTGTATTCTGCTGCAAGAGAAAATATTACATCTTAAAACAGCTGCAACATATATACGTTACTTGTTCATTGAGATGTACTGCTACACATTTTATAACTGCTAAAGTATGTGCTCCTGGAACTCCAATAAAGGTACAGAGACTGCAGAACAGTTAAGCTGATTTAGAGTGACACTAAAGTAGCTTCCTATTTTGGGGAAACTGTGCTGTGCCCATTAAGAGCACTGCTGTAGGCTCTGGCTACTGCTGCTAATTACATGCTACAACCAAGCTGTGTAGCTGCAGCTTTGTTAAAGGGGGTTGGGATGCATTCAAGGGAGGGATAGAAAGGAAGTAGATTAGGATACAGAAAGACGGGGTACTGAAAGAGAATAACTCTCAAAGAGGACTAATGAGTTTGTAGGTGTCATCAATGGGTGTGGTGTAGTCATTTTCTTTGTGTTCTGAGGTTTGGTTTTCAGATTAGGGTGCAGAAAAAGTTCCATTCTATGAATTATGCTCTGATCATTTTACTGCATCTGACATTTTTAACCAATCACAGTGCAGTATTGTCAACACCCATTTTATAAGGAGGGAGAAAAAATAAGAAAAAGTCAGAAAAGAATACTATCAATCAATAAAGGCAAACATATAACAACAACGATGGTAATACAGAATGGGCTGGATATTCAAAAGGGTTGCACCATGCACAATAGGGTTGCACCTGCACAAGTCCGAATGCGCCATTCTGCGATATTCAGCAGGAGGCAGTTGCACCCCCCAAGTCATGCTGAGCAACAGCGCAATGCTAATGAAGGCATGCTCAACCAGTGGGGGAGGAACCATGCATAAACTGCACAGCCCGATATTCAGCCGGGCTCTGCAGAGTTGTGCAGGCGCAACCCCCTACCTGCGCCTGCACAACCATGAGCCCCAAAAGGAGAAAGTCGAGGCCACCCACAGGTGAGCTGCCACACTGCAGGGTGCAACACAACAGCTGCCACCTGTGGTGGCACTCACTGTTCCTGTGCCCCCCCCTGCAGCGGATCGTGGGCAAATGTGAAATCCCCGGACTGGCCCGATTGCAGACATAACATAAAGCAACCAACCCCCACTGGCCTGACTCATGGGCATAACATAAATGAACCCCTGACTGGCCCAATTGCAGGCATACGAACTCCCCCACTGGCCCGATCGTACAGAACGGAGTTCACCCCCAAAGAGCAATATCCCTGGTGGTCTAGTGGATCATGAAGCCCGATCATGGGTATAAGAGTCAAACCTCCCAAAAGTCCAATTTCCCTGGTGGTCCAGTGTCCCCCACCCCACCCACCCACAGAGCCCCACCATCCCTCTCCCCATCCGCCCCCTCCTGCCGCCCTGCCGCCCGATTGACAGCTCGGTAGGGCTGCATGAATTCATTCACATATCTGGACTGCCTTGAGAGGTATGGCTGCACACCCATTGTTTCTTTCTCTGAACCAATGGGCATGCAGCCTACTGAGCAGTCAGTCGGCGGGCGGCGGGTGGCAGGCAGGTGGGGTGCTGCCACCCGCTGGCTGACAGGGGAGGCGGGTGGTGGGCTCCATGGGTGGGTGGGGGCCACGGACCACCAGGGAAATTGGACTTTGGGGTTGACTTGCGCCCGCGTGATCGGGCTTCACGGTCCACTGACCACCAGGATATGGCTTTGGGGTGGACTCCATTCTGGCCACAATCGGGCCAGTGGGGAGGGTTTCACATTATGCCCGGATCGGGCCAGTCGGGGTTCATTTATGTTATGCCCGCCGACCGGGCCAGTGGGGGTGTTTCATTTATGTTATGCCCGCGATCGGGCCAGTCAGGTGGGGTTTAATACTGTTATGTCTGGGCGCGATCGGCCAGTGGGGGGAAGATTTACTTCATGCCCACGATCGGGCTGCAGGGGGCGTCGGTCCCCGACGGCTGCTGTCTGGCAGGGCGCCAGGTGCAAGTTGTCGGGGATTGACGTACGTACATGCTAATGGCATGCAAATGGGGCCATAAGTAGATGCAAATGGCCCCCCCTGCGCCTTGCATAACTTCTGGCCCCATTTGCATGTCACCTTTTGAATATCGGAAATTTGCGCATGGCGCAATGGAACTTGCGCCACCGCATCTTGAATGCTCCACTCTGACCACTTGCGGTGGCGCAAGTTCCAGTGCACCATGCACAGTGGCTGTGGCTAGGGGGCGATAATCAAAGGAGTTGCTCAATAGTGCAACTCCATTGAATATCGCCTCGGCCACACCCCAGCACAACTTTTTTGAGCAGCGCTAGGGCTTGCGCCACAGAATGGTGCAGTTTGAATATCCAGCCCTATATGTATAGAGGTTATGTACAAAGATCATGTGACTACATAGTAATTTTATTAACCATAACAGAGGAGAAATGCTGCTTGAGGAACTATTCTTCAAACAGGTGGTTGATGGGTGGGTGGTAGTGGATGGAAGGTTGTTCCAGAGATGTGAAAACCGGTAACGGAATGCAAGTGGACCAGAGCTCCTTTCACATCTATGGATAAGGAATTAGTTACCAGACCAGGAGCACAAGTGGACGGCAGAATTTATATCAGGGGCAAGCCACTAATTTCAGAGAGCTTGCCCAACCAATGTTTAATGGCTAGCAGACCAAGTTGCTGAAAGTATCTGCTGTCCAGTGTGGTCCAGTTCAGGCATTCATATAGGACACAATAATGAGTCTGGGAGCACAGAGGAGCAAGTAGCAGCAGAAACAAAGTTAAGTAGTGTAGTTCTGGAACCGTCACGTATATTACATCACCATGGTCAACACAGGAGATAAGCATGTGCTTGATGAAGTGCCTTTTTAAAACTTAAAGTGATTTTCTGAGGTTTGCCATAACAAATGGGAGAAGTAAGTTGTGAATCAATCTCCTACTATTCAAACTGCCAAAAAGTGCTGTTTTCCATGAAAAAATGCTTTTCTTTCTGTGCTCTGCTTCATTTGCATAACCCTGCCTGTTTTCTTTTCTCAGTGCTGCAGTCCCCAACCGTGGCATCATGCAAGGGAAACAAAATTTTGTAACAGAGACCTCTGTTGGTCAGTCTTGGTATTGCAGACATTCTTTTTCTGTCACAATTTTGAACTCCTAGCATAAGCTTGACACCAAAGAAAAATAAAAGTATTCTGACCCATAATTACACTCCTGAACTACTTATAGTCATTAAGGTCCTACAACATAAACATAGAAAAGTACCATTGCACTTCCACATTCTGACAGGAGCTGTCACTGCAGACCTGTCACTTCACAAACAGAAAATAAAAGTGAAACACTGAATGGCAAATTATCTTTTTGGCTTACCTGCATCACAAAACCATTTTTCTAAAAACTTTTCTACAGATTGTACTGCTGTAAACACTGCCAAAATAGGAGACTGCACTTTGATTAGGGAGACAGAAAAAACAGCTATTTCTGTGGTCACTACAGAAATAGGAGACTACATCTCTTAGTAAATACATCTTGTCAGCTAGATTCTATATGTTGTTCCCAGGGGTTACTAGAATCCCACTTGGAATCAGTGGCAGGCAGGGAGAGGCAGCTGGTGAAATGCCATTTAAATGGATTTCACAGTGTCCCACTCTGTTTTTCAGTCACAGCTGAGCTGGAGTGATGATGTCACTTTAGAATTGTCGCAGCAGCATAAGTCACATTGGAATACTAGCTGGGGAGTTAGCTGTAGAATGTTGGGTTTGAGTCAGTAGTCTGGGGAGTAGTCTGGAGAGTGGAGTTCGAGGAGGAGTGCTGCAGTAGGCAGCTCCTCAGTTTTTAGCTCTGACAGAGAGCTACCTCTGTAGTTTGGGTAGTTTGTTCTCACCCTAGAAGAAGAACATAGAAGACAAAGAGTGAAGTGGTAGAAACCATTCCAAGAGGGTTTTCCAGTGCCCCATGCCCGGAGGGATGAGGGAGGGGATTCCAGGATTCAGGGGCACTTTGGTGGTCGAGGGTGCCACTAGTAATTCCTCATGAAATATGGTAAAGTCTCCTAGTACTGGCTGAGGGTGCCTAGTCAAGGGAAGTGTTCGCTGTTTCCATTTCAGAACCTGAGGGTTCACTGTGTGTGTGTGTGTGTGTGTGTGTGTGTGTGTGTGTGTGTGTGTGCTCTGTACCTCAATAATCTGCATTACCAGTAGGAGGAGCCCTGTGGGGTCCATCTTCACTTTTTGATTATTCTCTGTGTATGTGAATAAAAGCCACACTCTAGAATCCCAGCCTGGTTTGGACAGTACTGTTATTGCTTCCACTGTGTCTGGATTTATTTGGGTGCCCCTGACCAGAAGTACAAACCTAGCATAATTGTGAGCAAACGTTTTCTCCCAGGGACCCAGGTTGATGGCCATGGTAAGTGGATCCCCCCCAGGTGTGAGCCAGGTAGTTGCCACACTTGGTTTGCCTGTCTGATGATTGCAGGTTCTGAAGTAGAAGTATTGGTAAACTGTACTGTTGAAGTGACAACCCCCACCCCTCTCGTTGGCACCATGTGTGAGAGAAGCAGCCCTGCTAGTTGAACAAGAGGGGGCCGGTGGAGGGAGGTTACGTACGCACAATGCCTTGTTTTGAAAATAAACATATGAGAGCTTTTATTGTTGAAGCCACTACAGAACTATGAGACTGCACTTTACAGTAAGGAAACTGGAAGACAACTTCTTATTGCACCCACAATGCCTTGCTACATATGTACCTACTGAGTACCCCTTCCCCCTCTCTCCCAGGAAGCATCTGGAAATGAGCTCTTCTGCTCAGTATGTCTTTCCTGGTGAAACTTTTAAATACGTATGTCTATACAGTAGGTGCTATGCTGCAATCACCACAACAAAAATAAGGGACTGCACCTCTGAGTAACGAACATTTAAATTACTTCTATAATTTACCGTATAAAAAACATTGATAGTTCCCTTGCATGACATCATTCTGGGGATGTGGGTGCACACAGAAAACTGGAGAATGGGCAGAAACAAAGTGCTGATAAAACATTAATAAATTGCAGCTTTAACATCTGAAGCATAGCATACTGAAATTAAATATTTTTATTGTTTTCAGGCACCCACACAACAATACATTACATCACATGGGGATCACTGCAACATTTGGTGTCTACAGGTGTATTCAGGAACATGACTGACCACAGCATTACAAACATTGACAGGCAATGGCATACTATGTGAAAAAGGCATCTGAGAAATCTCAGAAAATCACTTTAAGATAGACAGCCATGTACCTGGTAAAGTAAAGAACAGTCAGGGTTCTGAGCAAGCAGAGAAAAAGGATAGACAGCGCAGCTTCAACCAGCGGGTGTTGAATACGAGAGGTGCTAACCTCAAAATGACAAAAAACAGACTTGAAGTGAGCACTCAGTAGTGGGTTAATTCAAAAATAAGGTATTTTTATTACAAGGAAGATCCAAAACCCCTGCACTTCGGCTTATCGCCTTCAAAGGGGGTATCAGGTTCTGAGCAAGCAGGATCCCAAGGTATACCATGACACAGAACCTAACAAAGTGGGCATGAGATCTGAAGGCTTTGCACCAAGGAACAGGTCAAGTACACTATACAGGAGCGAGGGCAGTACTCCTGGGCAGAGAATGGAACTCTACTGAATGTGAGGCATATCTCCAATACACAAGGATTCATGGCACAGTGGTCAGGTTGCTAAATAGTCAGTACTGAAATGTACAAAATGCCACATAGAGAATGCTGGATGGGCAACCATGCACAACCAACCTGTGCTGCCACAGAGGGTTGTTGATTACATCAGAACCATGACAGCAAAGCTCAAGAGGTCTGATGTAATCAAAAGCTTGAGGCGGTAGCTCAGGCTGGTTGAGCATGTGATTGCCCATTCAGCATTTTTTACAGTGCATCATTTTATTCTTTCTTTTTTTTTACCTTTTTTACATTCAGGGAAAACTGGTAGTGGCATCTTCTTGCTCTCTGCTACATCACTCGATTAGTCTTTCTGACAATATGTTATATCCAATTTTAGGGTTTACAATTTTTATGGGTAGTCGGGATTTGTTTTTGGAGTTTAATAAACAAGGGATGGTGGTCCAAAATGTGGAAAGACTGCCGCACCCATTACAGGAGTTTACTTTTATTTTCAACTGCTTGATGTGCGTAGGGTGGTTGTTTCCATTCCGAACTGAAACTCATGCAGTTTCTAGAGGATATCAGAATGCTCCTTTACCACAGAAGGGTGTAATCACATTCCATGACCTTTGAACTGTGCTAAACAGCATTTTGAAAAGTATGGAGAGCTACGCACAACAACGCTCTACTATATACTGTAACACAATATTGCACTTTGATTCTATTTCCAGCAGACACAGAGAAAACTGTGCAAAACTTGAATCCATATCAAAGTGCTGCAGTCCTAAAGTGCTCCTATACCGTCTGGCAGCATCATTTCAGATTTCCAGCATAAGGCTGAGGTTTGAAGTTTAGGTCATATTTTATTTGGGCACTTATTTGAATCAAAGTGCAATGTTAAAGTTTACAGTATGTTTGGTTTACAGCTAGGTGATGGACAGTAAAACAGTTCAGCAGGGTATTACAGTACTTACACAGAAAAAAAAAACAGTGGCAAATATTCATGAAGGTTACTTCCAATGTTAGCACCACTTTACTTAGCCTTTACTAACATGATTCAGCAATCTGCCATGTTATTCAATGGTACATTGCTGAATCAGATTAGCAATGGCAAACTGAAGTGGTGGCAATGTTCATACTGTAAGTATAAAGCAGGGTACAGTCACTTGCACGTTGTCTTGCAGATGACATGGGCTTGACCCACAGTGGTGGTCAAGATATGCTGGACTTGAGCAGATCTTGGCTGCATAATATCTCACCCTGATGGCATGACAGATGGCAGTCACAGCCTCTTTCACTGTGTCCCACATGTGGAGAGCACCATGCAGGGGCAGGGGGTGGCACAGAAGGTGGTGCTGGAAAGGAAGTTGGAGATTCAGCTGGATGTCCAGGTTGGCATAGTAGTGCATCCCTTTCTTCTTAGGGAACAGGGGACCACCACATATAGCAGTCTGTGGCAGCCCTCCACAGATTGCCATATCCCTGTTGGGACAACATCCATCCATACCGGTGCAACCAGTCAGCACCTTCAGACCACATGTCCCTTCCTGTCTACACAGAGGGCTAGTGGAAAAGGTGCTAATTGGGCATCAGAGAGTGTCCTGCGGCCAGGCCAAGTGGGGCATGTAGGCACTATTGAAGCCCCTCAGGCTGCATAGCCTCTGTCCCTCCCTTGACACTCTGTGGTATTGATTAGTGCACTGGAATTGAATGCACCTTTGCCTGCCCCCAACCCAGCAGGGTATACAGCAGTACACAGGGCTGGGATCAGGTGCAGAGGGGGTACCCCACCAGAGCTGGGGATGCACAGAGGTCTCTGCATTTGTGATGTGGAACCTCTGCACACCTCTGGCTTGCGTTGACATCATCCACAGATGCAAAGCCCTTTGCAGATCAAGCCCTTTTCATTAGGTACAACTACTAGCATATGTGATTCAGTAAACAAGAGTTCAACCTGCCTAATTCACTTATGGCCAAATATGCACCAGTTACATGCCACTATGTCAGATATGTGCTTGAGGGTGTGTATCTCCAAACAAGAATGGTTTGGGGAGGAACCAAGCAAAGTTCCCTTTACCAGTCATTTGAAGCCATTTATATGGAGTTTAATAAACAAAGTGGTTACATAATAACATAGTAATTTAAGGTCAGAAAGGACTCTGAGTCCATTATGCCCACCCCCGCCTGACCAAAGCTGTGTTATAAGCAGGTATGAGTAAGACTGATGTGCAAACATGTACTATTTTATTATGCAGGGAATACGGTGATTCCATTGGAAAGCAGACATTTGTGCAGACTTACTTTGAAGGCCTGTACTTTCTTCATGTCTGCTGTCTCTACTGGTGGGCTGTTTTATAGGTTCTGCACCATGTGGGAGAAGTGCTTCCTAATATTACTCTTGAATGTGCCACCTCTGAGCTTCAAGTCGTCCCCCCATATCCTGTTGAAGGACACCAGAGCAAACACCTGTCTGATAGGTCTTGTTGATCCCCTTGAGAACAGGGATAACTGAGATCATGTCCTCTATCAGTCTACTCTTCTCCAACGTGAATACGTTAAGAGCCACCAGCCTCATATGGTTATTTCTGTCTTCCATACCCCTAATCATTTTGGTGACCCTGCACTGACCCTCTTGACAGCCATTCATCTTTTTGTATTGCAGAGCCTAAAACTGCATGCAATGCTTTAAATGGAGCCTTACCGGATCCTTGTAAAAAGGCAGGATTACTTCTGCTAGTCACTCCTCCCCTCCTGCCCATGATGCACCCCAGTATCCTGCTGGCCCTCTTAAAGCAGCAGTATTTGTCAATCAGAAAACATTTCACCATATAGGCTGTATATTTTTTATTTAAGTTTTATATTCATAATCAGTATACTTTGAACTCCTTCAGATACTTAAATATACAGCTCTTACAAGTATTTATGTAATTAATGACTTTGTAAGGGGTTCCTCTCTCTTGTGCGCACCCTGACACCCCCTCACACACCGACCTACCTTGAGGATGGCCTTGGTTCTTTTGGGTGCTGTACAAAAACTGAATACCAAGAACAGGTGTTGGTGCCTCCACCTGGGGTAGGGGTATAGAAAGGCTACCCAGTATTGCCCTAACCTCCCCCCTAGGAACAAATAACATTTTCCTTCCCACACAAAGGTACAGTAACTTTTCCCTACACAGCATACATGCACACAAAGCAATAACCATGAACCAAAATTGTGAAGTAAACTAACCTCAGATTTATTATAGGGAAGGGGTGAAGGGGAAGCAAAAAACATGTAACAAACCATTTTGATTTCAACAATTGTCCCCCTACAGTCCCCATACCACCCCCATGGGTGCACCCAGCTTTTCCCCATGGCCATAAGAGCTGTTACTGTCTGTTGCGGTGGGTACCTCACCAGGTTACTAGTGGCCAACCAGATGATCTAAGGCTGAAGGTAATTTGGGGATATGGTGAAAACAACAGTCTTTTGAACTAGAACTGGTAGAACTTGGTAAGGTGCCACAAAACAAGCAAACAAGTAATTTATCAGTCTTCTGCCTGGGCTTATCCTGTAGATTAACAAAGTCCTGTCCAGGATTTCATCCCCTTTTATATATCTAGCTAGCTAGCTAAACTGCAAAAGAAACTCCATGGTGCCGCATTCCAGAGGTACTCACAGTTTGTGGAAAGCCTCAGGGGGTACTGATGAATGACACAGACTAGCGGTACTGCTCTTAAATCGGCAGAAAGTCTCTCAGGGAACAACAGCCGCAGGCTGAAGATTCTAGGCAAGTGCTGGATTCTTCACCCATCATGGGCCCTTCATCATCTTCACCCCATGGGCCTTTTGCTGTCTTTATCCTTCTGGCCTCTTGTCGTCCTCAAATCTTAGGCCTCTCACCATCGTCGCCTCTAAGGCATTTTGTCATCTACACCTTTCTGGCCTTTCATCATCTTCACCACACAGGCCTTTCATCATCTTCCAAGGTGAACACACAGGCTTGTATCACCCAGAGCATCCAGGGCATACAGTTTCCCTGGGACTTAAACACAGCCAGGCTTACAACAGTTTCAAACCCAGCCCTAACATCTTTTCTTCGTGGCTGGCAAACAGTTCCAACAGTTCAAATCAGGCTACAGACTTAAAACACTAGAGAACAGCAGTTCAAACACATCCCACTGGGAAAACAGGTTAGCAGTCCTCGTGATTCTCTGCTGAGAAAAGGATGAGTATGCATTCTGCCTCACTTTGTGTTTGGGCTAGGAGGGCCTAACTGCACTACAGTTAGCCACTGGCACATGCAGCCCTCCTACACCAGTCTCCACTTCTCCCTCCTACAGCCGGACTCTACGGGGAATCCCCCCTTTACAGGGCACAACCCATTTTATAGCAGCCCCATACTCCCCACCCAATTGGCTTGTAATTTCCCTGGCTCAGAAGGATGCCCTTTGACCCTTACCATAACCCTTGGTGGTGGGGAGAATCACAGGGGGCCACCATGCTTATTTTCAATTATCTGCCTGGCTTTTGCAGCCTCCCATTAATTTACCCCCCCCCCCGAACAGAAAACTATATACCCTGTCCCCGCTTGCTGAGAAGGGGCAGGGAATCCCTTACTTTGTTTTTGGGAGCCCTATTTGGCTGTCAGGGCTCCCACAGGATAGGCACCTTTTACATGCCCTCTCAGGCAGTGGGTCCACATGTTCACCTCACCTGATTCTATTCTTAGCCTCACTGCCTAAATGGGGACCAGAAAACCCCCACCACTACACCCAGTGGGGTTTTTACTTAGATCCCAGTTCCGATGCCTGCCCTGGAGCTGGGAAAGTCTTTTTTTATTTATGGCACACAGCTAACACATTTTTAGGAGCCGAGGCTCCTTTTGAGGATCATGCCTGTGCATGCGCAGCTCCTGCATGCTCACCTATTACTGTTTACATTCCTGTTTGCTCCCACTAACCCTGGAATGGGCAGAAGTCTCACTGAGGAGCCCAGAGGTGCAAACAACAAAATGGACTTCAGTCCCTCTGCCAACATGGGGCCATGGAACAAGAGTAACAAGCTGCAGAGATTGGAGAGAGCCCTGGCACGAATCCTACCCAGGGATCCTGAATATAAACCCTCCAATCCCAATTCTACAGCACATGGGACTGGAGGAAGAAACAGGACATCGGAAGCAGCAAGGACCATAGCCCACACCCCATGCCAGGTAGGCCCCACATGGGGGGGGTTACGACATCATCCCATGATGTCTGACCCTATCTACTCCATCCCTGGTTATAGCTTTATCTGCAAGGACAGGACATCTTCTAAAATGAATTGGGGTGTCCTAATCTAGTTTAAGGACCACCCAAGCCTAGCTGGTAATTGCTAAATACCCTACACTCTCATCCCCTACAAGTACATGCACTATGTAATTCGACTAGGTAACTTGAAGAAACTACAACTGGTGTGTGTTTATAATCCACCATGCAGTAACCAATCTGATCTTAATTTTTTTTCCACAAAGGTTTTTATCCTCCCTAGCAGACCTAGGAGGCTATCAGCTGTGTCCCTGTGCTCGGTGGCCATCCCTCACCTCACTCCTGGCCTGAGAGCTAGTTCTCCCACAATTTTACCCTATGGCAGGGTCGGAGGAGGAGGAGGAGAAGGGCCACCCCCCCCCCGACACACACACATCCTGATCACTCTGGGAACAGAGCAATAAAGTGGACAGCTGAGACACAGGCAGGGCTTTACATAGCCCAGGCTCCTAGATTTTCCTCCTGATTTCTTTCTCCCTCCCCATTGCTGGGGTGTGCATGTTGACACAAGTGTGTAGAGGCATGCACATGCTGCAGAAGTCCAGAAGCTCCCTCCCATTTTTGCTGCTCCCTAACTGTCCTACCACCAGGCCTCCACCTGGTGGCTGTCATACGGTGAAGCTGGTAGCCTCCTGTCCCAGAGACAGGAGAGCAGTCCATCGGACCATCATTTCTCTCCCCTCCCAGCCAACCCCCAGCAACCCGAGACTGCTCCGGATCCCAAGTCCCGGGCGTGGTGGGTGGTAGAGCTACCACTTCGCCACTAGGCCACCTCTCTAGCCTTTCTTGTTTATTATCTGGCACCTCTCTTGGTCTTTACAGGCTAATACTGTTTGGGGACTTCAATCCTGATTTGTCCTGCAACAAAACCAAGACATGAGAAATGCTTATCCAAAAAAAATGACCTCTCCTAACCTATTTTCGATCCCACCAGGCCTCCTGGTGAGGGTTTAAAACACTTCCTGCTAAATAAGTTCCTCATCAACAGAGTTGACAAAATAGTCTTCACAGGTGCTACACTCTACCAGATTCTAGCAGTGATTACTCCCCCATTTTTGCTGTATGGAGGAACTGCTCCCCAAGTACTCCACCTAAGGCTGCTCTGGGATGTCTCCAAAATACAGCCTGATGACTTTGTTCATGATCTTATCCATACTGACTGGTCCTGCCATTACATCCACTTCTGCGCATATGCTACGTTAACCTCCTTCTTAGATATTTTCTTAGTTATTCAAAATAATTAAGTGCCTATCCCCCATTGTAGACTCTTGAGGCTATGTCACCAATTGGCTCACAGGTTACCTTCTAGTCCAAATGAAAAAGAGAGAGAGAAATGCTGGAAAAGGTTCAAGTAATCTGGGTCAGTGTCTGCTGGGCTAATTATTGGGAATGGCAAAACATTTGAATAAAGCTAGAGCTAAAAAGAGCTCCTTCTGTAAGGAGCAATTTGCTACATCTGCTGGTGATCACTGCAGATTCTGGGATAACATAATGGGTCACATGGGAATGAAAAGAATTCTCCCTTACTGATGTAATCATTGATGGTGTGAATTGTAATATCCCCACTACAAATGCAAATGCATTTCATGTCAAGTTCTTGAACCTACTGGCATATTCTACTGGTCCCAACGTGGCCCCATCTGCCACTACTTCAGCCTCCCCTCCTATTCCCTCTACCAGGTCTTGCTCCTCTCCCTTCTACCTCTTCCCCTTCCCTCCCTTCCCTTCTACCTTTGGGCAGTAAGAGTATCATAGGTACTGAAGCTGCTAACTGGCATTACCTGAGATAACAATGCAGGTACTGATTGCATGAAATCCAAATTACTAAAAATGGCAGCCCCACATACAGTACATCAGAATCACTTACAAAGATCTTAAACCTTTCCCTCACATCTGGGCTTGTTCCAGATATGTGGAAAGTTGCCACAGTAGTACCAGTCTTCAAAGCAAGTAACCACAGAAACATGAACAGCTATCATTAGATTGCTATTCCTTCTGTCCTTGCTCAGAGTGAGACACTGGTGGTTTCCCGGCTCACTGATGTATAACTAAGTATGACCTTCTGTCACCAGCTCAACGTAGATTCTGGAAAGGTCATGGTATGACCTCAGCTCTAACTAAAATCACAAATGACATTAGCCTGCCCATGGATTTTGACCGGTTAACCAGTGCGATGTTTGTCATCCTCACTAAAGCATTTAGCCTAGTTGATCACTTGCTACTCTCGTCAAATCTAACTTCCTTCCTTCCTCTAAACAGTTCTCTAATTATTTGTATGGATGAAGCAGCAAGGCAAGTTGAACTCCTCTGTATCCACCATAGCTTGCATAAAGGTTGATATTCCCCAAGGTTCTGTACTGGATCCCTACTATTATATTAACCATCTCCTTGATGTCATTAGCCAGTGTAACAAATTGATGTATACTGATGATCTAATCCTATATCACTGTGCTGCTGACAACTCTGAGATGTGGTTTAATCTCAGAAAATGTTTTTTTTTCTGTATCCAGCAGGTTAAAAAGATGAAGGTGGTGCTGGTTCCATGCCTAAGCTTCGTTCAGGCAGGCCTCATCTCTCCCTGCCCTCTCCTGATGGTCCCAACTGTAGGAAGTCAGCAGTTTCAAATACTTAGGAGGTCACCCTGGTCCCCTCACTGGCCTTTTTTTTATTTTAGTCTTTGGTAACCAGGTAAGGCCCACTAGGCACAACTGCCTGTTTTCAGGGGCGACCTGGGAGCACTGAGCAGTTAAGTGACTTGCTCAGAGTCACACAGTATGCAAGTGGAGGTAGTGAGAATCAAACTCAGGTCTGGTCTGCTGGTTGTATCAAGCTCGTTCACACCTCGTTCCTCTAACCTCTAGGCTATATTGCCAGCCCATTTTCCCTTCATACTGCATCCATCTGTCAATCTTTGAACTCTAAACTGGGCATGGCCTGCAGGGTTAGACATAACCTCTCTCCCAGAGCACACCTGGTTATTGTTCAAGGGGTGCAGCTGCCAGCTCTAACCCATGGGCTGCTGGCCTACCTTGACACAAATAAACATACCCTTCAAAGTGGAATGTGACAAACAGTATTTGTCACTTTGCCCTGGCCATTCCCCGCATATCCACCACTGCCTGCTGTACCCTGTCTTGGGCTGGCTGTCCCAGGCTGGCAAAAGCTCCTTCCTCCTGGGCTGTTTTGTGGGCTAATTGCTTTGATCAGATCCCCAAGTGTGCTAGCTGAGCACTTGCAACACCAAGTCAATGTACTGCTTGAGATCTACAGCATCTCCTCAACTCCAAGAGTGCAAATGTGCCACAAGAATAGGTCATATTGCCTTTGCCTGTCATGCACCTAAATCTTGGTACTCCATGCCTCCTACTGTAAATCGTGCTCCCAGACACCTGTATTTTTGTAGAGACCTGGCTCCTCTCTAGTTATTGCTCCTGTACTTGATTTTGTAACATGGGGAAGAGATAGGGTTGTGCAGGATTGGTCAACTTACATCAGCTGACCATACAAACCATACATAAATCCTCAATTAATGTATGGTTGTGTCCGCTGACATTGTCTTCCCCCCTCACAAGATCCTCTTACAGATGCAGTAGTACCATTCAGTCTTAGCCTGCAATTCACAGCCAGCCAACAGATGGATGTTAAACAAGAACAGATATGCTTAAGTGAAATTTCTGGTACTTTCATGATGTCATAAATAGCTTGAAAACATCTCTATGATTATGTAATGTGTTTTTTTTTAACTTGGTCTATCGGCTCTGAAACACATACCCTTTCAGTAACTACACAGTAATGTATGCCACATATGATTTCCAGATTGCCTCCATATTTTTTTTTTTATATATTTTAAAAAACTGCTTAAACAGTGGGACCTAAAAACCACAAAAGCACACACTTTGGACCAATCTCAAACAAACCTGAAAGTTTCGGGTTTCAGAGGCTTCTATTTTTTTAGTTAGCAGGTGGCAAAAAAAATTTAACATTCAAAAAAAACTGAGACTGTTGCATTGTTTTACACATCTGTAACTTTTCCTCCCCTGAACCAATCTACATGGAATTTACAAGATCAAGAGTTCCTGATACATAGGCTGTGCTTTCTAAATTTTATGTAAATCTGTTGAAAGGGGGCAACGTTATTAATGTGCAATGTTGGCTGTAAAGTTCACAGATTGAAAAAGGTGTAAGCCTCAGTGTACTACCATCTGTTGGTCTGCAAGGGCATTGCAGCAACAACTGCCAGATCTCAAATCTCCTCTGTATTTAAATATATGCATTTCCCATAATGCACAGCAGCCAAATCCCAAACATAAAACAGCAGAAAAACAGAGATGATTCCACAGTTTATAAAACTAAGTCAGTCAAAATGAGCTCTTATTCTGAAATGTTGATCACATCTGCATGTACTCAGTAATTGTTCACTATTGCAGTCACAATATAAAAAAGTTCAGCATGTATTTTTCTTTCCCATGGTAGAAACTTTAACATTCTCCCGAAACCTTTATAATTTTGCACTTTAGAATTATTTTAATGAAAATATAATATGAGGAAGAGAAACATACAAAAAGAGTACTGAAGCCTTTCTCTTCCACATGTTATAAGAGGATTAACTCACTGAAGAGCACGGGCGTCTCAGGGATTAATGTATGGCTGGGTGGTTGGAACCACTTGGCCTTTGGCCTCGTGGTCTAATCTCTTCCCCCCCCCCCCCAAGCCATACATTAATCCCTGAGAGACCCATGCTCTGTTGTGGATTAATCCTTACATAGTTTACTACTGCTGCTATCTGTGGCTTGAAATGGTATTACACCATGCATTTTATGTACAATACTGCTGCTATCCTCTACCTCTAGTCATTAACGTTGCCACCACATGGCTATCTAGTGACTCCTGGTTGATCTTGATTATATAACTGCTGCTGCCATGATTGTTGCCTTTTTCTTACTGTAACTGTTACATTTTTAGACTATGTTCACCTGTATTATGTGCCGTCATGCTTGCACAGTTTTTATTTTATAGTAACTCTTCCAGGTGAAGCCTGACAATGTGCATCTTCACATCTAGTGCACTTATCTGGTGAACAAAAACAAATAAGTCATTAAAGGAGAACTGTGCTGAACCTGAAAGTCATTTTACCCAGTAAAAGTTGCTTTTTTAAATACTGGTTCCAATTTTGTTACTGTTCCATCTATATGGGTAGTTTATAACCTCAGCGAGTGTTTTAGATTTACACTCTGGTGGTAAGTACCATTTTAGAACTGTGTGATGCAGTTTGTGCCCCTCTAAACCATAGAGTTCTACAGTACAACATGGAGTCATTGTGCCAGCAGTGGAAGAACAGAGCAAGGACATTAACTACATCATCCCGTTCTAACATGCTACTACCTATGTGTAAATCAGAAACACCCACTGGGATAACTAAAAACCCCACAGGGATGGACCTGTAAGAGAACTAGGAACAGTATTTCAGAATCATTTTTTACATGGAAACTGGCTTACAGGTTCAGCGCAGTTCTTCTTTAATGATGTGCACTCTACACAATATTTACAAGTATTTTCTGTTGAAAGTACCTTTGGAATATATGTACTGAATTTATGCTGCGGATGTAGTAAGAGGGTAGTAGCACATGTTTTTGACAATAAAGAGCAGCACACCACACCAAGATGTTTATTTTTCTTCAAGGTGAGCACGTATCTCAGTTCAGGAATGAAAGAAAATGACATGAAAACTCAGTATATTTCCAGAAGCACATTGTTAGTAACAACAGCACCAACAACAAACAAGCATTTGTCAATGCCGAATGTTGGCTTGCTGGCATTGGCAGTGCAGGAGTTAGAGAGATACATCATAGGAATGGCAGTGAAGTATTGAACTGATGCCAACCCACCCCCACCCTGCAGACAGTGACAGGCATTAGGGTGTCCCTTTGGGTGTTTGGTAGTGCAGAGCGGGGAAAACATGTTGGGCAGGATGTGAAAAATGGCAGCTGCACAGTTCATAAGGAGGTGTAAAAAAATGCCAGTGTTGAAAATGTGGCATGTAAATATACCAAATTTGCGAAGTTACAAGGGTGCGTGGGAAATATGCAACACACTCTTGCAACACTGCCATTTTTATGGGCAATCGGCACCAAATTTTCAACATAGGCATTCTAGCACCTCTGCTCATGTACAGTGTCACTGTTATTTCCTCAAAGTGTCCCAAGAAGTGATTTCGCATAGTGACTATACTATTCTGCACCGGAAGTGCAAAAACACATTTTGGGCAGGATATGTGAATTGACGGCTGTACTGTTCATCAAGAGGTGTCAAAAAATGGCAATGGTGAAAATCCAGAATGAAAATATCACAAATGCACGACAGTATGAGCGTGAGTGCAAGCTGCCAAAACACGCTCGTAACACAGTCATTTTATGGAGTATCATCACCAAATTTTCAACATAGGCATTTTAGGACCTCTGCTCATGAACTGTGTCACTGTCATTTTCATAATCTGGCCCAAACACTGATTTCCCACAGCGACTGCGCTATTGTGCGCCAGACATGCAGAAACACATTTCGGGCAGGATGTAGAAAATGACAGCTGTACTGTTCACAAGGAGGTGTATAAAATGACAATGCTGAAAATATGGCATTAAAATATTGCGAATGCATGAAGTTATGAGCCTGCGATAACACTGCACAATGCAGCACATAAAACAGGCATTTGTTGGATTTTTCACCAAATTTGGAACATATGCTTTTGAGGGTCCACCTCATGAACACTGGCACTCATCATTCATTAATGGGTTCGGATTTTCGCAGTGACTGCGAAATCACCTTCGAGGCCGATTAACGCTATGACAGTGATAGAATTCATGAGGAGGGGCCCCAAAACCCCATGTTGAAAATTTTTTGCCAAAATTCTAAGAAATGCCCGAGATATGCAGCAAAGTTTAAAAAACCCTATTCATTCCATTATACAGCTTACCGGCATTTCCTCAGTTCGCGGTCAGCTTTGAAGAATGCAGATTTGTTCCGTCCACGAAGATCGTTCCGTCCAGACTCAGAGGTAAGTATGGGGTGAAGGGGTGAGGGAGGCAGGCGAGTGGGTGAGTGCGCGTGGGGAAGGGGCATCAAGACTACGAGGGATGGTTTTCGTTTACAGGGTGAAAAAAAACAGGAAAACCATTGCGAGTCAGTTTTCATTTCAGGCATTTGTACGCTGGAGTGGGCTCCCAGCATGCCACCCTAACTATTTTGGGGGTGTCAGCCGGTGAGATTGGGCACCCTCGTCGGCCACACAACATGGGGGTGAGAGAATCTGCCGACGGGATTGAGCACCTCGCCGGCAAACAAATAAAGTGGGAGGATGCGAGCCGAGGGGATTGGGCACCGGCATTCAAAAATTGGGGCTGATGCCGATGGGGAGGGCCCCCTGCCGGCACACAAAGACAGCGGCGGGGTTAACGACAGGGATTAAGCACTCGATGTCGGCAGATGTGAGGCGGTTGCCCACTTGATGACTAAGCTTCATAATGGCGGCGAGTATGGCAAGCAAAGGACCAGCTGCATGATAAGTTTGCTCGGCTTGCAGTGGACCTTGCTTAGATGTGCTCGCCCCATTATGTATGCATGGTGTGGTGCCGGGCATGCAGGCTGATTGGGGAATGAGGGATGCACCTATTGATGCATGCCCTGCATTCGCCCAACAGCGGCCTCGCCCCCAAATCTGCACTACCGCAAGATGTTGACTTGCGTGTAAGCATGGCAAGCCAACATAAAAGTGACAGTTGATCAGCCCATGGGTGCAGCAGTAGCTCTACTGCTTGCAACACCGGTGACCTTGGTTCAGAAACGAGCCTGGGTCATCAGGGACTTGCTTGGATGGAGGATAAAGGACTCCACAGGACACTTTCCTCCTCCTTCAGGGATGGGGATAACTGGTCCCAGTGCTATACTGCCACCTGGGTGACCACAGTTGGTAGTGCCCATGGGACGGTACAGTAGTTGGGAATGGGACGTCTAACAGCATCATGCACCATATGACTGCGTGCATGAGCTCATAACAGCATACAGTCAGCATTACACATAATAGGGGAAAGAAAAACATGGGCAATACACCATGATGGACCCGGCCACCACAACCCCCCCCCACTGGTGGCAGGACACCCTCCTGGACAACACTGAATCCATTCTGTTGGCTGGTTTGAGGGGACCTATCGACCTCTGTCACAGGGGAAATGCTGTAGAGGAACACACTCGGGATTGCAGGTAAGCCCCTGAGGAGCTGGGTGATGGGGGTGGGACGGTCAGGACAGAGCCACAGCCAGCACCAGACAGAAAAACAGCATTAACCAAAAAAATGAGAGTGACATAACAAATACTGCTGCTTTAACAGTGGCTGCATAGTGTTTATCATGCATCTTCCCATTGTTTGCTGCTCTAGAAAGCAGTCTTTGAAGGAGGACAGGAACTTTGTCTCAGCCCTGCTGTTAGCCCTCCCTCTATGTGTAGTTGTGCATAGATGATCTTACTTCAGAACCCAGGATATCAGATGCTTATTACATGTGCTCCATTTAACTTAAGCTACCTTATACTGTAAAATGGGCATATACTGTCCGTGCAGAAACATTTGCAATAGGGTTATGGATCCTTGACTTCGAAATGTGATGTAGGAAATTCATCATAATAGTGCTGTGCATATTGCCATGTATATTGCCATAGCATTCCTGAGACAATCTATGTGCAGGACAGTATGTCTACCTCTGGCCAAATGGTGCCTAATTAATGAATGTTCCCCCTGTGATGATGACACAGAGAGGGAAAGGAGTATTGTGTATAGTGACAGTCCTAGAGATCTAGAACCTCTGTGTGATTCTTCTTAATGGGGGATGCCTTAATGTGGAGGAAGAGCACCCAAGAGATATCCACGTCCCTTCAACTGCCCCCTAATATTTCCTTGTTCTGTATAATTACATTTCTTACTAGTCCTTGAATTCCTCTAGAATTAGAATGTACTGTTAGTTAAGGCAAGGAGGCATACAGAATTAGCAATACATTCTTTAGAAACCTAGACAGAGAGAGAGAGAGAGAGAGACACACACACACACAGAAAACCAAGAGGAAGTGAGGCCAACAGGACATCAAAAGTTTTGAGGGGAACCCTCTGTTCTGGGGACCCTGTGTGGCTGCACAGTTTGCACTATGTAAAGACAGATTGATTGTGGATGCAGACAGTATTATGAAATGTGTCATTTTATTAACATGGAGCAATCAATCAATCAATCAATCAAAATCTTTATTTTGCCAGGTGGAACATCATTGAGACAAGCTCATTTACAAGATGGACCTAGGGCAAAACAGTTGCCAACAGGGTTAAGACATCACAGGCTGAGTAAACGTACATAATAATTATATAGTAATAATAGCAACATAATAACATATAGCCATCGCATGTGACAAGATACTTGCACCAGAACATAGCAATAGGTTCAACAGGAGGTAGTGCCATTTAAATACAATTGCATGGACACAGATATATGGATGTAAGGTAATGAGCTAAAGTTTATAAAGTAAACATCATTGGAGGAGTCATAGTGAGCAGGAGTGGCAGTTCCTCTAGCATCAAAGTTCGAAGATGCTTGAGATATAAGAGTCCTTTGATAAGTACTGTAGGCATGGCCTGGCAAGTGGTGTAGGAAGGGGAGGAGGGGGTATAGTGAGTGGGGAGGGAGGTCAACCGAGATAGTAGAGGGTTGGACATGATGGCCTAGGGAGGAAGGACGACAGATGCTACAGGCAATGGTTGGGGTTTAAGTCCAATATTTGAAGCAAAGACAGAAAGTGATGTTGGGACCTTGATTTGAACAATGACAGAAGGGAGGACTCAAATGACGCCTCAGGCAATGGTTGAGGTTTAAGTCCAGAATTTAAAGCACTAACAAATTGTAATGTTAAGACCTTGACTTGAAACAATGACAGACCTCAGAGAAGGTCCTCAGGAACAAGGATGTGAAGAGGAAGAACATAACGCGGTAGCGATCCTTAAGGTTTTCTGGATCTTATTCCAGAGCATAGGAAGAGTGAAGCTTATTGAGGCTCTACCATAGCGTGTTTTAACTTTAGGGTATAGCCAGAGAAATGATAGTAAGACTTCTGAGAGACTAGGCACTAGGGAAACAAGGAGTTAGGCAGCTTGTGAGGTACTGAGGTAATTTATGAGTGATTGCCTTGTATTTATTTATTTTATTTATTTATTTAGGAAATCGGAATTACAACCGTTGTCCATGGAAAAGCATTCTTTTGCCTCCTGAAGCTAAGGGAGGTCCAGTCTATGGAAGAATAGAGGATGCAATGGTGTGTGTCATAAGGGGCATCCGAAATGAACCTAAGGACTCTGTGTTACAGGGTATCAAGCTTGGAAAGAGCTGTGCTAGTACTATGGCAAAATAGGAAGTCCACGTAGTCTAGGAGAGGCAACAATGTAGCTTGGACTATGACTTTTCTAGCCTCCTGGGTTAGTGAGTGCTTGAGCCTGAAGAAAATACCAAGTCTTTGATGCAGTTTTTTAGTGAGTTCATCAATGTGATCAATGAAGGACAATTTGTAGTCAATCCAGACCCCCAGGTATCTGAATTTTTCCACGAACTCCAGGGCTTCTACCAAAAGGGTTCTTATGTGAGGAACCTTATCTGTTTGTTTTTTTTGAGATGAGGGGCCAGCGGAGAGAAAATCATGGCCTTAGTTTTTTTGGCATTGAGCAGGAGTTTCAAGTTGAGTAGATTTTTTTTGGAGGATGTCGAAATCATTCTGGAGGTCCAAAATGGCTTGATCCAGAGTTGATCTGTCAGTGTATAGTACTGTATCATCAGTGAAGAGATGGATACTAGATGACTTTAGGCCAGTGTCAATTTGAGTAGTATAAATGGCAAAGAGAAGTGGACCAAGTATGGATACTTGGGGGACACCTCTAAGGAGTATTTTTTTTTTTTTGCGATAGGTCTCCTTCAGCTTTGGCCTGCTGCTCTCTTTCCACAAGATAGTTTGCAAACCAACATAGGGCAGTACCTGTTTCTGTTATCACGGCTCCAGTCTGTATGCATTTCAGAATGGCAGGATAGTGGATACCTATAGAATAAAGGATAGGAAAGTGTGTGATATGAGAATTTAATGCACACCTGAGGTGTGGGATGCTAAGAGTTTATGTAGCATCCCACACCTAGGGTATACATTAAATTCTCATATCACATACTTCCTCATCTTTTATTTTGTATAATTACTGGGGATCAATTTTTTCCAGCCCCAGTGCAGTGACCCTGTGTGGCACAGAGAAAACACACACACACACACACACACACACTCACACACACACACTAGTTTTACACAGTCAGATTTTTTTTAGTGTGTTTTTTTTCTCTTGCAGTTTGAAAATAAATGGCACTCACTGAAGCTAGTCATTCACTGACTCATTCCCACTCGGATTGCAGTATCACCTGACGCTAGCAAACAGCAGGATCAAGCAGATATGTCTTTTTTTTTTTTTGTAAATTAGGAGCAACCAGATATGTAAACAAAATGTGGATGAGATAAATTAATAGAGAAAATAAAGTGAGGAATCTTTGTATGGTGGCTCCTCATTATCGGAGACTCACAGCTGCCATGTCTGATAAACTGTTCAGCCCACCCACACACTCTATGGGGGCCAATGAGGGAGCACTTGATTTTAACTGACAGAACACGTATTCACTGTAATATCCAGCTGGTTATTATGGTGAATATCAACTGGCTGAACGCTAAGAAACAATTGCTCTCCAGTAATTATTCGTCTTTATAAAACAAATATTGCTTCCTGAGTGGTTATAAAACCCAGTCATATGGGGTGGATAGCATACCTTACTCGAAGAAATCAAACTACGAAGTCTACTTGTTGTTTTTTTCAGCAAACCTGAAACCATCTTAAAAAGTAAGTGGAATAACACTCTCCAAAGTTTGTGGATTAAGCTATGATAACACCGCAGGGTGCTGGGGGTAACACTGTTCAACACCCACTCTGTAGCACACTTATGTATCTACCATGCAAGCTTTTGTATAGTAATTGGGGGAGGTTACAACACTCCAGTTCTTTACACAATTGAAGTGCATGACAAAAGTAACATTAATTCTACCCAAATAGCTCCCACATTGAGGTCTACCCATTTCTAGAGAAATGATGTACCATTTACAGTAAGGAGTCATTAATGAACTGAGCCTTGTGCTGCATACTGTTAAACCCTGAAGCTACAACAGACCATTCTGGCAGTGTAACCATTTCTCCTTGCCAAACAAAAATGCATTTCTTTTACAATGAATTTAACCAGGGTAGCCTGACTGAGATGCTAAATCTCCTTTCTAGCTGGGGTCCTGATTAGTTTTATGGCTGCAAGAACTGAAGAACAAATGGCGTGCTGCTCTACATCTCGAAGTTAGCCCATGACTGTGCCAGGATTTGAAATGAAAAGGGTGTTGACAGCTGGCATGATGTCACTGGCTAGTAATGACTTGCATTTCTGTACAGAAGAGACCTGGAAATGAGAATCTATTCTGACTCCAATGGCCCAGGCCAGTGGGGGCTCTGTACATGCTGCAGAAGTAGTGTGCACAAGCACTGGGGAGGGAGGGAGGGATGTGATTGCAGATTTCATAGTTTCTCCTGTGGATTGCTGGGGAGCCTTGATGTTATAAGTGACCATGTGGTGATGCCTCCCCCCCTCCCACACACACAAAGACACAAAGGCCTGCACCAGCTTGGCAGTTGACAGAAGTCATCATGGGGAAAAAGGAGGAGCCCACAACAGTGGCAACAAAATATCCACCAAGGGCCATTAATGATGGCCACTCCCCCACCACATCACCATACTTGCCACTGTCCACGCCTCCCATTTGATGCCAGACCACAGGCTTGGGCCGGGGCTTACAGTACATGGAAATTGTAGCTCTGGCAAGGTGGGTGATGGACTTGGGAGTGAACTGGTGGTAAAGCTGGGAACAGGAGCAGCCAGCGAGAACCCTCGGGTCTGGTCTGCACATGATGTGGGGGATAATTTTAAAATAAAAAAAAAATGAATATGGCATTAGCTTTTCCAGGAACTGAATGTGCAATTTAACAGCAACACAGCCAAACCATGGGGGAATCATTGCATACAGCAGTGAGTGTTCTGATTGGCAAAGTGGTGCACTTCTACAATCTGTATTAGGTCTCCTCCAGCCAGCCCCACTTGGAAAGTAAACTCTAACACAGCAGAACAGGAACACCAAACAGATAAATAACTTTCAAGGCAAGATCCATGAGGAGAGACTGGACATACTCAGATTATTTAGGATACTGCAGAAGAGAGAAGGCTGAGAGGAGACATGGTTATGGTTTCCCATATACTACAAGGAATACACAGGGTGCAGTATACACAGATGTTTGAATTGGTGAGTGTAAGCACAACTAGAGGGCATGCCCACAAGTGGAGTGGTTCACATGTGGACTAGCTTTCCTGGTGAGGTTGTGAAAGCAAGAACTGTTCAGGCTTTCACAGCAGGCCTGGAAAGATTCATAAGGGAGAAGTTGAGCGTTACAGAGTATGAGCATCAGTAGCAGTCAGGCTGTCAAACTTAGCTGTGTGTCCACACTCAAACTGGGTACATTTGCTGACATGCAGCAGAAGAGGTGCAAAGGATGGAGCTTAAAGACATCACTGGGAAAATGTTGAAAAATGTTAAGATTTAGGCACAACTCAGTTTATATTTCATATTCTTTGCAAGAAAGCTGTTAATGCACCAGTTAGGGTAACAACTTCACAAAAGTAGGGAAATGTGGTTTTAGGGATTCCCACCCTAATGTCCCCCCCAAAGCAGTACAAGAAAAAAGCATTAGAGTTTTGGGTCTCCGAAGTCTTAGTAAATCAGTGGTGGGGTTCCAACAGGGTTGTCAACTCTAATGCCCACCCCATTCCATGAGCAAACAAGGTCACATAGGCGCTCATTTTCACGCAGAGCCCACGAGGAGTTGAGCATTAGAGTTGACAATCCCCAAGGAAGACCCCACCACTGATTCACCAAGACCTGAGACCCAAAATCCTAATTTTTTTTCCCTTTCCCTGTTTAAAAGTTAGGGGTATTAGGTGGAAACCCTAAAGCCATATTTCTCTACATTTGTGGCATTAAGTTACCCTAACTGGTGCATTAATATAGTTGTTTTTACAAAGAACTTCCTTACTTTTTTAGATAGTATAATCGAATCCTCACCTGTCTGTGGGAGTGCAGGGCCCTCTGGCCCTATGCTCCCATCACTCCATGGATGAATACATGTATGTTGCTGTGGAAGTGCAGGGCCCTTGCATTTCAGCCAAAACAGCAAACAAATTCTCAGCATAACCTTGTTATTACCCCCAACTCATGAATGCCTTGCTGATAATTTTCAAATCCCTAACGAAACATCATTTTCCTGACGAAATGTCATTCTGCAGCACTACAACGTCATTCTGTGACCCAGGTGTGAAAACACATTTTGACAAGGATTTGAAAAATGACAGCTGACACATTCATGAGGTGATGTAAAAAAATGGCAACGTTGAAAATTTGGAGTCAAAATATTTATAATTTCCAAAGTTATGAGCGCACGTAGTAAAATTTCAATTTATGCGCATAACTTTGATATTTTTACATATTGAATTTTTATTTATTTTGACCACCAGCATAGCCTTCTTATGACCCCACCTCATAAACAAGGGTGGTGAAAATGTTCAAATCCCACCTGAAAGGTGATTTTGCCAAGCGAATGCTAGATCATCTTTCGGGCCACATTTGTGGAATTCCACCATCATTGTTCATGAGGTGGGGTTCCCAAATGTTTTTTTTGAAAATTTGGTGTCAAAATATGCACAAATGGCTACATTATGCATCAAAGTTGAAACCACCATTGAAATACATTGACCCACACTTACCTTAGTTTCTCATATTAAAGTTGTCAGTTCCAACAGCAGGATGTGTCTTTGATCAGAGAGTGGATCTTTGCCTTGTGACTTGTTCACATGAGTGAGGGTGTGTGGGGTATACTGGGGGGTGTCAGATATTGGGTGTTGAGTGGGAGGTTGGGGTGGGATGGCAGATCGGTGAGGGACCATTTTCTTTTTTGCAGGTTTACAAAAAAAACAAACATTGAGGGACTGTTTTCTTTATCTCAGATAGGGATGGTGATCAGAAGGTTGGGGTGCCACTAGACACCAGGGAAAGGTGAAAAATCAACAGGGGGCAGTGATTGGAGGGTGAGGGACCACTAGACACCAGGAAAAGATGACAAAACAATGGGGATAGCAATCGGAGGGTAGGGGTGCCACTAGACACCAGGGAAAGATGACAAAACAAGGACGATGGCGATCAGAGGGTGGGGATGCCATTAAACACCAGGGAAAGACAACAAAACAACAGGGATGGCAATTGTAGGGTGAGGGTGCCACTAGATAGCAGACAAAGACAAAAAAACAACAGGGATGGTGATCGGAAGGTGGGGGTGCCACTAGATACCAGGGAAAGACAAAACAAATAATGGGAACAGCGATCTGAGGGTGGGGATAGTGATCAGAGGGTGGGGGAGTTTCACTAGACACCAGGAAAAGTTAAATTAATTATGAGGTTGATGATCAAAGGGTGGGGGTGCCACTAGACACCAGGGAAGGATTAAATCATTATGGGAATTGTGATCGGGGGGGTGCTGCTAGACACCAGGGAAAGGTAACACACATAAAGGGATGGCAATAGGGGGGCACCACTAGACAATGGCAGCTCATTGCTCTCACTGCAGCCTACAGCATGAGTTCTAGACAACAAAGTCCCACTGTTCTCACACAAAAAAAGTGAGTGAACATTACCTCTCGCTAAGCTGGGCACCCAGGATTTTGAATGCCTAGATATGGTATTTCTGGCCCTTATTATAAAAAAACAAATATCAGAATCTAGCTAAACAGGGCCCATTTTACTAGGTTCTAGTGTTTGTTTTTTTCCCTTCTAATTACTCTGACTAGGTTACAAACCCAGCAACTTATCTGGAATGGATTTCATTAACTGCAGGTACTGTGGAACAATTTTCAGAAGGACAGTCTTACAGGATTTAGGACACTGTCCTACATGCTGGGCCTTTGGAGATCTTAGGGCTCAGCTCCGGGCAGCATGGGCAGAGATTGCACGCCTCAAATTTCATATTGAAGAGGAAATACATTATAGGAACCACCCGCATTTCCCCAGCATCCAACAGAAAAACCCCGACCGCAGAGGGTAGTTGGTCCAGGAGGTTGGCAGGTGGTTAGGAGGAGCAAATCAGGTGCCCCATCACTCTCTGCTCTCCAACACATTACCTCCAAAAACCATATAAACACTACAAACAGGTATCTGCCTCTATCTCTGAAATCAAAAAAGAGGCAGAAGACACTGCAGAGCAGGACACTGCAGCACAGGAGCTAGCACAACAAAACTCACCCAAATCAGGAACCAAAACAAAACAAGCACAAAGGAAATCCAAAAAACTTCTGATCATAGGAGACTCCATGATTTGGGGAGTTGATACCCATCTCCAGCCAGGGGTGAGGGTCAGATGTCTCCCAGGTACATCAGCATGGAGAGACACTGACCGCATTGCTAAAATTGTTCACAAAGCAGGAGAAAACATTGATGTCCTAGTACACATTGGGACTAATGATCTCGCCAGCCGGTCAGTTGTGGAGACCAAGGAACACCTGACTAGGCTGGGTGACAAACTATCATCTATTTCGTCTGGCATCTCCTTCTGAGATCCTGCCAGTCTGGAAGAAGGGAGCAGATGGACAGAAGGTCAGAGAAGGGAGATAGGGAGCTAAACACGTGGCTCAAGGGCTGGTGCCAGGAAAAGGACACAGATTTGTAGGGAACTGGCAACAGTTCTGGGAGCGAAAGTTCTTTAAATTTGATGGACTGCATCTGACTAAAGAGGGAGTCAGTGCATTGGGGCAGAAGTTTGATGTCTTTGCAGAATATTTAAACTAGCAAATGGGGAGAGGGGTGCAGCACCCCATACGTCGAATGGGAAGAACACCCTCCCCTCAGCTAGTGGTCAAACAGGAATTCAGCATGTTTGCCATTCATTTGCATCACCAGGTAAGAAAAAAGGTTTGTCTCCCCCATACGACGACAGGGGTAATGCCAAACTTCACCCAACAACTAACACACCAAAATCTGGCCAATGGAAAATCATGTACACAAATGCTCACAGCCTGGGAAATAAGATCCCAAACCTGCAGGCACAATGTCAGAGGCTAAACTGGACATAGTAGTTAATTAGGTGAGACGTGGTTTACCAGTAACCACACTTGGGAGACTTCAGTACCTGGCTATGTATTGTCTCAGAAGAGACCGAGGTGTGTAAAGGGGGGAGCATGGCCCTATGTTAAATGAAAATATCAAAGCCACAGAAATTCAGAATACACATAAGGAGCCAGAAGAACTGTGGGTCACCCTGGAAACAGGAAATGGGACAGCCATAAGAACTGGGTTGTCTACAGGCCCCCAGACCAGAGGGAGGACATAGACACATTACTGTTAGAAGATATACAAAACATGACAGCCAAAGGGGAGGTTCTGATAATGGGAGACTTCAACATGCCGGATACAGATTGGTCAATACCAGCAGGAACATCTGCCAGAACTAGACTCATAGTGGATTCCCTGCAGGGGGAGGGTCTCAAACAACTGGTACAGCAACCCACAAGAGACAGGGCTATCCTAGATCTAGTACTGACTAACAAAGAAGGGAATCACAGATCTCCAGGTAGAAGGTCACCTGGGGGCCAGTGACCATCACATGGTATGGTTCAATTTGGCTACTACATCTAAATCATCCCATTCCAAGGCAAAAATATGGTACTTCAGAGGAGTTGACTTTGATAAGATGGCCAACAGAGTTAAGCTAGCCCTGGCAAAAAAAGAAACACAGGTGAGGGGTACAGGCAAAGTGGGCAAGCATTAAGGATGCAATACTTGAAGCAACATCCCATTGTGTTAGACAGAAAAGGAAGTAAAAGAAGAAGGAAACCACTTTGGTTCTCAAATACAGTAGCAGAAAAGGTCAGAGCCAAACGGCTGGCCTTCAGGAAATATAAGGGAACACAGCGGGATGAAGATAGGGAGGCATACCAAACTGCCTAAGGAAGCAGGTAAGGCAGTAAGGCAGGCAAAGTCCCAAACTGAGGAAACACTAGCACGAACAGTAAAGAAGGTGACAAGACTTTCTATAGATACATTAGTGAAAGGAGAAAGTCCAGAGGGGTATTGCTAAGCTTAATGGAGAAAAGGGAGCATGGGAGGAGGAGGACCCTGTAAAGGCATCTATCCTAAATAGATACTTTGCTCAGTATTTACTGAAGAAAAGGGAGGCAGCGCCACAGCTCAGCATCATGGACACAGGGGGGAGAGAGGTGAGCACTACTCCCTTCACAAAAGAAAGGGTCCTACAAGAGCTTGCTAAGCTCAGGGTGGATAAGGCAATGGGACCTGATGGCATACATCCCAGGGTACTTAAGGAGCTAAAGGAGGAACTAGCAGAGCCATTAGCAGAATTGTTTAGTGAGTCTCTGAGCACAGGAGAGGTCCCAGAAGACTGGAGAAGGGCTCATGTGATCCCGCTCCACAAGAGTGGTAGCAGGGAGGAGGCGGGGAACTACAGACCCGTCAGTCTTACCTCAGTAGTGGAAAGATTATGGAGGCACTCTTAAGGAAAGGGATAGTGCAACACCTGGAACCATAGGGGCACAGGATCCAAGACAGCATGGGTTTACAAAAGGAAGGTCCTGTCAAACTAATCTCATAGATTTCTTTGACTGGGTAACCAGAGTGGTGGACCAAAGGGGAGCAGTTGATGTCACCTACCTTGACTTCAGCAAAGCTTTTGACACTGTTCCACATAGAAGATTGATAAATAAGCTGGGTAGGCTCAGGGTGGGTCAGTGGCAAACTGGTTGACGGGCAGAAAACAGAGAGTAGTGGTAAATGGTATACAGTCAGAAGAGATGCAAATCACAAGTGGGGTACCTCAGGGATCAGTCCTGGGGCCAGTCCTCTTCAACATCTTCATTAGTGACCTTGCAGATGGACTAGAGGGTAAGGCTTGTCTGTTTGCAGATGACACCAAGATCTGCAACAGAGTAGATGATCCAGATGGGGTGGCAGAATGAGAAGAGATCTGGATAAACTAGCAGAATGGTCAGAAGAGTGGCATCTAGGATTTAATGCAAAGAAGTGCAAAATCATGCACATAGGGAAGAGAAATCCTGAAGCCACCTATAGGCTGGGAGGGAGTTGCTAGCAGTCACAAAGGAAGAAAGAGACTTGGGCATCATCATCACTGATGACCTAAAATCATCCAAGCAGGCCTCTAAAGCAGTAGTGGTAAGGCTAGGGGTGTTAGGGTTGTATTAGTAGGGTATCACAAGTCGTAAGAGGGAGGTAATAATCCTCTGTACAAGACACTGGTTAGGTCCCACCTGGAGTACTGCTGCAGATTGGAGGCCACACCTTCACAAGCACATTAACCAAATTGAGGCAGTCAGAGAAGGGCAACCAAAATGGTGCAGGGACTGCATCAGAAGACATATGAGGACAGATTAACGGAGCTCAATATGTATACCCTTGAGCAAAGGAGGGAGAGAGGTGATATGATCGAGGCATTCAAACACCTTAAGGGCATAAACAAGGTGAAAGAGTCTAACATGTTTAAATATAAGAAAAATAGCAGGACAAGAGGACACAGCATGAGATTAGAGGGAGGCCGATTAAGGGGAATGTGAGGAAATTCTTTTCCAGAAAGGGTGGTGGATGCATGGAATGGCTTACCACAAGAAGTGGTGGCTATGAATACAGTGCAGGGCTTCAAACAGGCATGGGATAGGCATAAGGGAGCAATACAAATGACTATGAATAGATGGGCCACTGACAGAACAAAGGCCGATGGCACATTTATAAGGTAGAAAAAGAAATGGGCAGACTGGATGGGCCTTGCGGTCCTTATCTGCCATCAACTTCTATGTTTCTATGTTTCTAAATGCCAGCATTTTTATATATTTTCCATTCTTGTTAGTTTGTGGAGAAAAGCAACAAGACAGCGGTTCTCATGGCACAAAAAATGTTTGATGCTATGCCAAACAAGTGATAAGAAACGAAAAAAGGGTCCTGTTACATCCAATTTTTCATCATGCCAGAACATTAATTCAGAAACCCTACTGAGCGTACTCGGAATGGAAAACACAAAACTTTATAACTCTTATAACTCTGTAACCATTTAATATTTTTTCACCAGACCTTTCAAAGGCACCATAGGATATGCTACATGTGCCATGCAAGTTTTGGGAGAAAATTCCCTTACATATAGGCTGTAGATGAGAGCAAAAAAAATAAAAAAACATGTTAAGTATAAGAAAAAATTAGACATTTTCAGAAATTGACATACCGATATGCAGGTCTCAGAAACCACAGAAAGAAACTGTAGAAGCTGCCATCACAAAACTTTCCACAGATCAAGACCTTGCCTACTAGACAACACATGCAAAATGTCAGCTGATTTAATCAAACGGCCCCAAAGCTATTAATGTGTACAGTTAGAGGTTTAACATTGAACAAGCTACTCAACCCTATAATATTTTCTATAATTCAAACCCTATAATATTTTCTATAATTCTGCAACACTGTGGGTCACCCTGGAGACAGGAAATGGCACCACAATCTGCATGGGGGTTGTATACAGACCCCCATCTCAAAGGAAATAGACAAGGAAATGATAGAAGACATCCTTAGAATGGAAGAAAAAGGGGAGATATTGTTGGTGGGGGACCTGAATATACCAAGTGTTAACTGGAGCACCTTTGCTGCAACCACACCCAAGAGCAGGGTCTTTCTCGATGCCCTACAGAGGACATGCCCCAGACAGCTAGTGCTGGAACCCACTCAGGAGGGAGCAATCTTAGACCTGATACTTTCAAATGGGGATGGAGAGAGGATCTCAGATTTAAAAGTGGGTAGCCATCTGGGAACAAGCGACCACCAAACAGTATGGTTTATGATAAACACAGCAGTAGAGTCAAGCCATACAAAAGCAAAGGTGTTGGACTTTAGGAAGGCTGACTTTGGCAAAATGAGAGAGTGCCTCAGAAAAGCACTAGCAAAGGGCAAGAAGGAGGGATGGAGGAACAATGGGGAAAAATCAAAACTGCCATCACAGAGGCAACAAGCCTTTATGTGAAGCAAATAAATCAAAATGAAGGACAAAAACACTATGGTTCTCAAAAGAGGTGGCGGGGAAGGTTAGGGAGAAAAAGATAGCATTCAGGAAGTATAAGGAGACACAGAAGAAGCAGGACAGAGAATTGTACCAATTAAAGCAGAAGAAAGCATGAAAGGCAGTCAGAATAGCAAAGGCCCAAACCAAGGAAAAGATTGCCAACTCAGTTAAGAAGGAGGGTGAAACCTTTTATAGGTACATTAGGGATGGAAGAAAGACCAAGGAAGGGACAGTGAGGCTTAATAAAGGGGAGGGGGGAGGGCAGAGGGTGACAATGAAAAAGCAGGTATACTGAACAAATACTTCTGCTTAGTATTCACTAAAGAAGAGGTGGGGAAGTACCTAAACCAATCAATAGAAGCACTCTAGATAGTGGGGTCGATACCAACCCATTCACAGAAGAAAGGGTCCTGAAAGAACTACTGAAACTGAAAGTGGGCAAGCCAATGGGGCCTGACAGGATCCCCCCCCAGAATTCTAAAAGAACTAAGGGGAGAACTAGTGACACCACTGACTACCCTTTTTAACAAATCTGTAGCTTATCCAATAGGTAGGAAATTGGGCAGAATGGGTGGGCCAAGCAGTCCTTATCTGCCATCAAAGTCTATGTTTACCGTTTTATCCTTATTACTGAGGACAGCTGCATAAAAACAAGATCACTTCCCCTAGACTTTATCTCCTCTGACTGCTTGTCTATATCTGACATCACAATCCAGTTTATGGCATCATAAATATCTCCATCTCCACAGAAACAGACTGTGATGTCATAAACAAAACTGTGATGTCAGGTGCAGACATGCAGCAAGAGCAGATAGGACCAAATCCTGTTTTCATGCAAACGTCCTTAGTAATAAAGAAAGAAGGGTAAGAATTACAGTAAAAATGTGAAATATAAGCTGAAGTATGTCTAAATATTACATTTTTCCAAAGTTGATGCAGTGGGGTCTCTACGTCGATTCTGTCACCACAATAGTATAAGTACTATTTGAGGGGACAGCCAGTGGAGACCTAGGGGCCAGTGGGGACCACTGTAGTATGTGGCATCCTGGGAGCATTGAGAGTCTGAAGAAGAACCAGCTCACTTGGAAGGATGCAAAACTATAATGTAAAAGGAAAGGCTTTGCTGGATTGCCAGGTGCTAAAATGCACAAAATGAAAATCAGGGCACTATCCACCATGGTAGACAAGAAATGGTAAATAGCACTCACAGAGCTAGATGAAGTGCAGACTTTATTAAAGCATTTCGATTACAAATAAAAACTGCTAGTGCATGAGTACAGGAAACGTGAGACCCCCTGAATAATAGTCCTACCTGATGATTTTTGCTTCCACTTTGTCTTTGACAAAGATAATGCATAAGTACAGGGTTGGTCTCTGTACTCATGCATAAGCACTTCTTGCTTGTTGTTTGTAATCAGAGCACTATAATAAAGTCTGCACTTTACCTAGCTCTGCAAGTGCTATTTAGCATTTTTTGTCCACCACTTTGGCGAGTTCCTGACTTTCATTTTGTGTAGTTACTGTTTTCAGTTGTGCATCTTGCTCCTAGTGTGGCTTTTTTCAGTTGTTCACAATGACACAATGGTAGGCATCTCTGTCTTCAGGGTGATGATCTCTCAGTTTCACATCCTGTGTCCAGAGTGTCACGCACTGGGTAAAAGAGACAGTTTTCAGTGCCCATTCTGGATGTCTCCTGCCTCAGGGAAGATAAATGGCTCTTGCTTACACACAACTGCCCCTTGGTAGCTTTTTGAGAGTTTCTTGCAAGCAGGAATACCCGGTCCCCTACTACAGAGAAGAAATCCAGCCGTCAATGAGATACGGGATGTTGCCACATCCCACAAAGGCCCACGCAGATAGTCCTGTGCTAATGAGTAACTGTCAGAGTTCAGACCACTTCTAGTTTTTCTGCAGGTCTCCCATCTCGTGCCACCTCCCAGGGCATGAGTTTTGGGACAATGGGAAGAAAACACCCCCCTCCAAGAAAAATGGTGGTTCTTAGGGAATGTATGATGCCCCCTTACACAGCCCAGTTGTGGAGCACCCCCATGATCTGTAAAAGTACCCATAGCTCAAACTCACACCTACCAATCCGAGACTTTTAATCAACCCCTCCCAACCTATTTTACTTAATTCGAGACAACTGATTCATCCAAATCCAAATCAAGATGGGGACAATCAATATACTGACCCTCAGAGTTTGCTGGGCAGTTTTCTGGAGCAGTGAGCAACATTTTCAGAATCTATTTCCCTCTTCAGGCTTTACAATTATAAAATCAGTGACACTTTACACTAGATTTTGGTTTTCTAAAACCCAGCAGCTGACATTGTGCTACCCAATAAACTGATAGTTTCATGGAAGCACACTTAAAGTAATGAATGACATTAAGAATAAGAGAATTCCGAAGATCAATATGTCATGTTACCATGGCCTTACCAGTTTAGCCAAACTCAGATTATTACTTTATAGGGCTGTGCGAGCAATGAATAATAAACCCAGAGTACCTCAAAGTCTGAATACACAGTGTTTTACATTATTTGGAGTGTTCACGTTCAATAATAACAAAGGAAGTTTAAAAAAGAAACAAATAAGTCTGGAGTATACATATCTGACAATTGCAAAAAAGTTTAAAAGCAGACACAAAAATACAATTTCCTAGAACAAGGCACGCACTCCCGGAAGAGATCAAACTTCATGATAAAAAACTTTTATTGTACATGGTTGCCCTTAATTCTAAAAAAGATTCAGCAGCTCTCAAGATGTTGTTGTAGGACAGCTCAAAGGTCAAAAAAGTTGTACTATCATTTTAACGTCACATTGATAGTACAACTTTTCTGTACTTTGAATGAGCATGTGCTGTCACCGGCTTTCCCAGTCACTCTGAAAGCCAATATTCTGTCAGAGCTGCTCATTCAGGACAAGTCAGTGAAAATTCCAAGTCTCCTAACTAAACGTGCCTGATTCTCTCTTTTTTTTTGTACAAATGTATTAATTTAAAAAAAAAAAATCACTCGTGAAGGCAGAGAGGGGGGTGGTACCACAGTGGTAGCCAGAGAAACACAATGCGGCCACTGAGTCATTACTGATTATGCACTCTCTTTCTTCAAGAACCTGCAACACAAAGTCTGTAACAGCTGAGTGAACAGTATTTAAGTTGTATCCTGATCTGATGTGCACTTAACACTTGGTGTTTTTTTAACTGTTCTAAAAATCACATTGTTCTGTAATGTTCTGCAGTACAGTGGTTACACTTCAGCCTGCGTCTTTGCTTTTTTTTTACTGCATTTTTAATACACCACCTGAGACGCTGAAATCTATATAGAATTGAGGGCAACTATATACTATATAAAACACTATATGGGTACCCATACACCTCAAGGCAGTGTTTCCATCTTGGGTTTGTGATGACATCATGGGGACCTCTCAAGCTTCGCCTTCACGGTCCCTATGATGTCATCACAAACCCTTGATGGAAACACGGCCTTGTTGTGTAAGGTTACCCATACACTATTCTACATATTTCTTTACAAACAGCCACGTCCAACAGTGGTATCTTACAAAAACACCTAATATTTCATGCCATTGCTGAACTGATGTTTTCTTTGCTGCACAACCTTTGGATATTGATGTACCACCACTGTCTGCAACTGAAATAAAAAAAAACAGTCCTCTACTTCAAATCATTGATCTAATTTCACTGCATCCACTGACGGAGCTAGATCCATTTTGGAGGGGAGCTGAGTTAGGGAGAGGCTGGAACGCAGGAAAGTTGAGTCAGGGGCAGGGTGTGCAGGCACTAGGAGGTGCAATTGTCTGGAAGATCCATTTTTATGATTAAAAATAAAAAAAAAAGGTTTACAAATTGTATTTTTATATGTATACATTTCAAAACATTAGTTTGGTTTTGTTCAGTTTCGACCAGTGGGTAGTACTGCTCTGAAATATATGACAGACTTGTGGAATGGAGGGATTGGAAGTTGGTAATAAAAGCTGTTGCTTCAGACTTTTACTTACCAGTGATTATGTGCTGGTATTTAATAATGGGGTAAGAAACTGTCATGAGAAGAACATAAGAACATGACGGCAGATAGGGACCATATGATTCATCTAGTCTGCCCGTTATTTGACCTACCCCTCCCAAGTATATTCCCTTATTTCAATATTCTGCTATGTCTGTCCCAAGAAATTTAGAACTCCTTAAGTGTCTTGGTGTCCATGACCTCCTGTGGCAGCATGTTCCATGGTTCTACCACCCTTTTGGTGAAGAAACATTTTCTAATGTTGCTCTGAAATCTCCCTCCCATTAGACGTCTGTTGTGGCCTCCAGTAGGTGCCTCCTTATTTTCTTGAAAGAGGTTCTGTTCTGCGCTGAGTCGATACTCTTTAGGTATTTAAAGATTTCTATCCTTCCTCCTCTTTTTCTCCTCTGTTCCATGGAGTACATGTTTAATTCTTTAAGTCTTGTCTCATAGGGTTCATGGTGGAAGTCCTGAACCATCTTTATAGCTCTTCCTTGCACAGTTTCCAGACAGTCTATATCCTTTTTTAAGGTGGGGGATCTAAAGAACTGGATGCAGTATTCCAGGTGTGGCCTCACCAAGGATCTAGAAAGTGTGATTATCACTTCACGCTTTCTGCTTGTGATTCATCCTCCGATGCAACTGAGGAAGTTACTGGCTCTCTGTGCTGCCTTCTCACATTGTCTCCCTACCTTTAAGTCATTGAATACCATGACCCGGATCTATGATACCGGTTTGACAACTTTTGTCGACCGGCATCTCAGTGATGGGATTTATGTCGACCACAAGTTACAGTAGACATAAATCTCATATGTCTACCAGTCCTGTTTTTCTATCCCCCCGAACCCTCCATGTGGGGGCTTTGCCACCCACACCCCCTGTACCATGGATTATCAACTCCAGTCGGAGTTGATTCAGGGAGGGGGTGCAGGCCCAGGATACAGTGTGTCCCGTCTCGGGTACACCAACACAGAGACCTGTTGGCAAAGTGTAGATTTTCCTGACAGAGAGGTATGTTGATGTTGCCATTGGGTCGGCATACCCCATGACCCCTAGGTCCCATTCTAGGTTTGTGATGGCTAATTGTTCACCCCTAGATAGTAATATTTTCCTGGGTTTCTTTTACCTATGTGCATGACCTTACACTTCTTGGTACTGAACTTCAACTGCCAAGTTCAGGATCATTCTTACAGTTTTGTTAGGTTCAATTCCATTGCTATGGCCACTTCCTGTGTGTCCACACTGTTGCAGAGCTTGGTGTCATCTTCAAACAGGCATACTTTCCCCTCCAATCCATCTGCAGTGTCGCTGATGAATATGTTGAAGAGGATTGGTCCAAGCACCAAACCCTGCAGAACCCCGCTAGTCACCATCCTCTCTCTCAACAGGGTGCTTTCTCTACAACATTCTGGGTCCTCCCCTGAAGCCAGTTTCTCACCCAATTAACAATTTTCTCTCCTACACCTGCATTTCCCAGTTTGCTAATAAGTCTCCTGTGGGGGATGGAATCAAAGGCCTTACTAACCTCTAGATATACATCTACTGCCCCACCTCAGTCTACTACTTTTGCCACCCAGTCAAATAATTCTATCATGTTTATCTGGCATGACCTACCAGTTGTGAAGCCATGCTGCTTAGGGTCTAGTCTCCCCCTGGTTTCAGGTATGCCACTATCCTTTCCTTTAGTAACGATTTCATAATTTTCCCCACAATTGAGGTGAGGTTGACAGGGCGGTAGTTCCCTGCCTCTTCCTTGCTTCCACTCTTGTGTAGGGGTACGACAGTGGCCTTTTTCCAGTTCTCTGGTACCTGTCCACTCTCCAGTGATTTATTAAAGAGTTTGCCCAAATGGAGCAACGAGTTCCTCCCTAAGCTCTTTCAATACCCAAGGATGAATTCTGTTTGGTCCCATAGTTTTGTCTGTCTTCAATTTATTTAATTCTTCAAGGGCCCTCTCTTTTGTAAAGGGGTTTGTGTCTGCTTCATGGTTGTGGAGCCCCGTAGCTAGTGTTGGACCATTGCCATTCTGTTCTCTTGTAAAACAACAGAGCTGAGGTATTCGATTAATACTTTTGCTTTCTGTACATCATCCTCCACCTGCTGTCCTTCCATGTTTCTTAGTCTGACTATCCCCCCCCCCCAGTCTTTCTTTTTCCCTGGATATACCTATAGAAGGTTTTGTCACCCCTTTTAATTTCTTCCATAATTTTTTGCCTAAGCCAGTCTTGCTGCTGCATTCTAACTCTCCATTGTTTAAGCAATAATTATGACAAAGTGCGTTATATCATGGATACCATCACAGCATGAGTGCACTATGAATCATGATGCCACAAGCTGAGTAACTCCTGTAGCCAAGTAGTGAAATTATCCCATTATATGAAACATCCTGGAGTGTATTATTGTTATTTTACAATGTACAGAAGACTTGCAACAGTCATCTTTTTTAATTGAATGTATTTGATAAACAACAGTCGCAACTTTAAGTTAACAGGTTAAACAACTTAAAGAGAAACACTCATGTTCAGTGGCAGACATAGTTTGAAAACCCATGAACAGCTCTTTCAAATGAGGTATTGGGCTAACCTGTAGCTGGAAGTACTACAGAGATATAGACGACTGATTCTGTTCAGTATTAATACTACATGCAGCCATTTGCAGAACATTGTGATGTCATCTAGGAACAAGCTGTGCTTGACTCAATGTAGTTAGGCACAGTTTGTTCCTCAGTAACATCATAATGTTCTACCAATGGCTGCAATGTAGTATTAATGTTGAACAGACTCAGTTGTCTATCTCTCTGAAGTGCTTCTAGCTACACGAGTCCAATACCTCATTTTGAAGAGCCTTTTGTGGGCTTTCAAACTATGATGTCCACTGGGCACTTATGTGACCCTTTAAAGTTAATACAAATAGTTAAATATACTTCAGAAATGCCTGGTATGCTGTGACTTTCAACCCTCTAAGGTAAGGTCCTCCGAAGAGAATGACAGGGTAGTGATGTATTGTTTATGTTACGAGATGTCTGACCAGAAATTGTTTTTCCCTATCTATTGTTATTTATATTTCTTGTTCTTGGTAAGTGGGTAATCCCACTGTAACTAGAAGTCCCATTTTGGGGTGACCCAGAATTAGTAACTGATAGAAATTCACTCAGAATACTATTAAGACATTGAGGTACAAACTGCACAGGAAAGTGTGTTTCTGATAGAAACTCACTCAGTATATTATTCAGATGTTGTTGTATGAAGTGCAAAATGAACTGTGTAAGGCATTTGCAACAATTGTTGTAACTAATAGACAAGACATTACACAATTTATAACAATATTAATCGCAAAACATAATCTAAGAGGTAGAAGGAGAGTGGAGTAGAGTTCAATTACGTGAGGTCAGTAAGTTACATAATGTTACTAGTTCACATAAAATGGCTAATGTGCTGAGATACAACTCCACAAGGGCAAGCAGTGTTAATGTGCTGGAATTTACAACAGCTCTCAGCCCGTGAAGTGTTATTGTCATTTAAAGGAGATAGGAAATGATTTTCTGCTGTCATTAATTGTCAAATAAATTATAACTAACAAACAGTGGCCTCTGTGTGAGTTTTTATTGTATTTTAAATGTATGGAATGCAGATTTATTTATATGATCATTATGTTGGACACACCATCGGCCTGAGAGTCAATGTTTTTGTATCAGGAGTCGGCACATGGCAGCTTTCAAATGCTCATGTCACAGACTCCCGATACAATATTCAGTTAGTTACAGCATTACTGAGCTCCTCACAGCTTCAACTGTAAAGATTGGTACAGTATCACACTGTACTTCTAAGATTAAACCTTGACTAAAATCCACTTATTATTTGGTGACACTCACCCCTCCCCCCCCCCATCTTCAGCCAATTGCCAGCGCTCATTATTATTTTATTTAAACTGTTTTTTTGTGCAGGAAAAAAAAAACAAGTTACTTATTTATGCCATTCCTGGTGTTGCAAGGGTCCCCACCCTGTTCTCTTGCTTTTCGTTTGACACCACTATCCCCTTCTCTCCCAAGGAAGGTCTGTAGTTAACGCTTCACCCCTTGTGCAGCTCAGCAGCCTTCCAAGTGCTGAAATCCTTTCTTTCCTGGGAAACACCAGAGAAATCAGTAGGCAGTTAGTAGCACCAGAAGTAAATTTGCTGCACTGTTTGGTTGTGCTTCCCACTCCACTGTGGTGCCAGCATGGGGGCAAAAGTTTTTCATGACCTACAGATCTGTGGGCACACAAATGAGCTGATGGTGCACTTCATGCTTCCTGCCCTGGTGCTGGATTGTCTCTGTGGCAGGGGGGTGAGAAAACCTGTAGTAATTCCAACCATCAGGTCAGGAGAAGGCATGCTGTTTCTTCTATAGTCCAAATTTGCTGAGTTGGTGTGGTGTGGGGGGATCAGACTCATTGAGTGACTCGCTCCATGCATGAAATGGAGCAGATATTTCCTTGCTTCCTCAGCCACAGAGGCAAGGACTGTGGCAATTTAGAGGTTACTGGTGCTGATGCGCTCCACAGAAGTGGAAAGGTAAGATGAAGAAAGGGGGGTGGGTTTAAACAAAAAGAGAGATTATAGGTAACTATAGAATAACTGCAGGGTTTTCTCACTCCACCTCGGCACCACGGTGGAGTGGGAAGCACAACCAAACAGTGCAGCAAACTTACTTCTGGTACTACTAAGCACTTACAGATTTCTCCGGTGCTTCCCAGAAAAGAAAGGATTTCAGCACTTGGAAGGCTGCTGAGCTGCGTGGGGATGAAGGGTTAACTACAGAGCTTCCTGGGGAGGGAAGGGGATGGCAGGGTCAAACGAAAACAAGAGGATAGGGTGGGGACCTGTGCGACACCATGAAAGACATAAATAACATATTTTTTTTTCCTGCACACAAAGAAAAAACAGATTAAATAAAATAATTATGAGAGTTTCCTTGACATCTGGGGATTGGCTGAAGATTGGGGGGGGAGTCACCAAATAAAAAGTGATTTTAGTCAAGGTTTAATCGTAGAAGTATAGTGTGATACTGCACCAGTCTTTACAGTTGAAGCTGTGAGGAGCCCAGTAATGATGTAACTAATTGAATGTTGTATCGGGAGTCTGTGACATAAGCATTTGAAAGCTGCCATGCACTGACTCCCAATACAAAAACAGTGATTGTCCGGCCGATGGGTGTGTCCAACATAATGATCATATAAATAAATGTGCATTCCACACAGTTAAAATACAATAAAAACACACACAGAGGCCAGTTTTTGTTATTTGTAATTTATTTAACAATTAATGACAGCAGAAAATTGTTTCCTATCTCCTTTAAAAATGCTGTATAACGTATATTATGAACTGGATATAAGAAATTAGAACTGTGTGTAAAGAATCTAGAAATTTGACTGGCTGATAGCTCCTCTCAGCCATGATTAAATCTCACCATATGCTCACATTAAAAAAGTTCCTGATAATAGATCTTTTACCCAAATGCATATCAATACACTCCTTTGCCCTTTTGCCCATGAATGCCATGACTACCATGATTTCAATACCTCACCATAGTATACTTCCAGCTCCCTCCCACTGTATAAAAACAAAATACCCAATTTTTGTTCCACAAACAAGAATTTCTCCAAATCTATCTACAAACTCCCCTGATTTAGCAACAAATTACAAAACTACCCCCCCCCCCCAATCAGCAGCATGTCAACCTTGCTCCTTACTGACGGACTCTGTTCCCCACCCAACTAAATCACACATAGGATAAATCCATTGATTACTGTCCTAAGCACTACTACCCATAAATCACTAAAACTGCCACTTTGGAGAATTGTTCTCCACAAGCATTCCAATTTCCAGTCGCAAGTGTGTGTACAATTCAAAACAGCAGTGCTCACAGCACTTAATGAACACTTCCTTTTGGTCCTGCTGCTTCCATTCTATCATACGAAAATAAAAATACCTGTACAAACCAGAAGAAGGACAACATTGAGAGAGTGCAACATTAAAAGAGTGACAGCAAGGATGGGGTGGTACCAAGACAGCAATAGTGGTGGGGGGGGGGGTGAAGCTGCATCAAAGACCAAGACCAAGGGGAAAGGGGATGCAACAGGGAACAGCTGCACCACAGCAGCACCACTACTAGACAGAATACAAATTATAGACTTTTCTTAATAGATGTACCTCCACATACATTCTCTGTGTACTAAATCTTACACAAAATCATTAATAATATTTTAAAACTTTTTTTATTTTAAATTGATGCCGAAACAAATCCAGTTCATAATGGCAATAATATACTCCATGGTGTAGTATATTATCAGAAATCATCACTTTTCAGATGCATGACACACTCAGCCTGTGGCTTTGTGTATCAATATGCACCTGAGGCATAACGCTCTACATAGAATAAACAATTGGCAAGTGTGAGTTACTAGGTGATAATTCCATCGAGGGATTTAAGGAACATAATAATCCATGAGGCTGATTGGATTGTCACTTTGTAACTCACAGTTGCCCATAGTTTTATTTTTTATATTTTACAGCTAATCCAAAGTTTGGGTGAAAATTGTACAGAACAATGTTTGTTTGATTACTTACGCTACTGTTAAAGTAACACAGGTGACTGAAGGTGTTAATGGACACCTGTTTGGATCTGTAAGCGTAAGATAGTGATTTTTGATACATTCATTATCAGTTCCTTCCCGGTCAGTACATGACAGTGACAACCTAAATGTCAGCATAACTCCAGTTTAGAAATACCACTACTCACAGTGCAGTTTAACCCCTGCAAGGTATATCATTTTTTAAACCAGGATGGGAAATGAGAAAGGGAAAATGTGTAGGCGCACCGGGATTTGAACTCCGGAGTTCAAATCCCTGTGTGCCCACATTTTCCTCTTTCATTTCCATCCTTGGTTTAAAAAAGCATAACTCCAGAAAACTTGCTCCCATGCTACTTCCACCTGGCTCACCACATGACCTGTCCTCCGCCCAGCCACTTGTCTGTTACTTCAGAATCTCCACTGTACTCCAATCCTTACAATGCTGCTCCCTGTACCATACTGCCCACTTCTTCATTTCCATTGGCCTGGTCTGTATCTGATAGCAGGAACGTAAACTTTGGCATATCTCTCGCGATCCTTGTTCTATACCACTTTTGGTTTTAAAAAAATACTGCAGTTTAAAAAAAAAGCAGCACAGAAACATGCCATGCAGGAAACATAAGTCAGTTGGGAATCAGGGATAGTTAAAAATGGTCTATGTGTGTACAGTGAGTTCATGAAGTTGGCTTTCGGTGGCATGAGAGCAGTTTTCTTTTAGTTTTGATAATCCACTGTTGATGATTAATAGATACTGATAATCCACACTTAGAGATGGATTATCACCAGCTGTTAATCAAAAAAATGTGGAGTATCACATTTAGAAAAGTGTTCTTGTCCATGGATTATTGACATTAACCATATAATATTAAAGGAATAATGCCCGACAGGGTGGGTGTTATGCTGGGATAACATCCCGCCTTGGGTGGTTAGGCCCGAGGCCACCGGCCGAGGGCATCCAACACCCAAGAAGGATGTTATCCCAGCATAACACCCACCCTGGAGGGCATTATTCCTATTATACAATGGCTAATATTTAACTTGAAAGAAAAAAAAATAAATAAAAATAAATGTTTTTTAAGTTTTTTTACTTGATTTCTGTGCATGGAAGTGTATTTACACGAAAAGGAGTTCCTTTTTTCTATCTGTCCAACAGGTGGCGCTGTCTGTGTGCAGTACATAGATTTTATTTTAACGTCTGCGTCTCGTTTCGGTATGTGCTTTAGTTTCTTTCCCTGTGCCGTGCACCCCAACTGTGTCGCAGTTGTAGTTTACACTTTGTTACCTATTTAAATGTACCGGGATATTATTTTGACCACCGTTTACCGCTCCCGCTTCATTACTCTCCTGCGAACAGCCCACTGCCACGTTCTCAAAGGGATGACTGGCAGTTGAATTTAAGAAGCTACAGGAAAGGAGGTAGGGTGGTTGCAAGGAGAATGTGTTTCCCCCATATTTTCCGATAAAGATACATGCCGAACATTAAAAAGAAAAAAAAAGAACGAGTTTATGGTTATGACGAGGAGGACTACAGCCACGCTCTCACTGCTGAAAGACGTGGTTTCCTGTTTTTCTTGGGAGTTCGGGGCGAGCAGACTGAGCGCCACTGCTGAAAGACGGGTTTCTGTTTTCTTGGGAGTTTAGCGGGGGAGAAAGCACCGATTCTGAGCGGGTGGGGATGGCAATTGTTAGCAGGATAAGTAAGTACAGATAAAGCTGCTCATGGGGACGGTTGCGGAGCGTTTTTTTTCCCAATTACTTATGTGGTCACAAGTGTACTGGGACTACAGCCGGGATGTTATGCTGGGATAACATCCCGGCTCCAGTCCCAGTTTGACCAATCAGGGAACAGGATTCTCTCTTGCCATTGTATAATCCGCGTTATAAAATGGCTTGAATCAAGGAAGCAATCTGATTGGTCAAAACTGGTCACATGACCATGCATTAATTTCAATTACTGTGCAGCTCAAATTTTACTTTTTTCCCCCTGCTTTTTTAACTCTTAAAATCATTTTAAAAGTATAATAACACACTCTAGGGTGTGCAGTAATGCCATAAATTACCACACTTCCCAGTTGGTTGAAGGTACTCAGCTGTACCATGTCCTCATAACCCACCTGGGGCATGCGGTATGCGGTTAATTTACATTACCACAACCACACCCTGTCATGTGTTATTGCTTAGGTATACCACACCATGTTGTGTGCTACTGCTTCATTATATCACTGATGCTATGTTTGTCTGCGGTTGTCACTGAAACTTTGAATATAGCTTTAAATATAAAAAGGAAATTTTCAGCATGGAAAATCCTCTAAAATTCTTGACTCTGTCTTAAAATCATTTCTGCATTTGATCTTTATTGATGGGTTGACCAGGCCACTGTGTTACTAGCTGGTCATGCCCTTTGGCACTACAGGCTTCAAATACAAATGGAAAGCACAGCATTAAAATGCAGCACATTTTCATGCTGACACAGTCTAGTCATTATGCCATTTACAACATTTGTAATCAACCATTTCTAAAGTCCTAAATTTACAGCAGCACTTTCTTAGAAGTCCCAAAACATTACATTTATGTTCTGCTTTCATCTTGCATGGTCTTAGTGCAGAAGAAAACAATAGCTGTCTGTAGTGTGGCAAAAACAAAGACTTCAAAGAACAAGTTTCCATCTAAGCTAAGTTACTGTATTAGAATTAGTGGATAGCTGCTCTGGGCTAAACTCGGCATACTGCTCCCCTACAGAATTAAAAAATGTATTTATGACTTCACTTGCATGACTTAGTCTAGTGAAATGGAAGTTTCATTCCTTCTCTATCTCCGGTTGACCTCTGCTGTGAGACTCTCTTAACAAATACTGATATTAATGGTAATTTACAGCATATTTACACAGCCAACATTCTTAAGCCACTTCTAAAAGGATTGCAAATGCACCTAAAATGTTACTGCTAACTTCTCCAAAACAAAACATCCAAGGCCACTGGGTGTTTCTGCCAAGTTTCAACATTTTTAAATCATGTATTTTCTAGTGCATTGTGAATAACAGATCATCAGTCTAAACATAATTTGGCATCTTAATGGTCCACCCTGTTTAAATAATCTTCTTTCAGTCAGTAAAAGTGGAGAGCTGGGGGAAGAGGGAGGCACTGATTGCACAATGATCTAATAGGCTCAGTCTTTGAATGTGACAAACTGGAAAAGCCTGATAGTATTAGTAGATCTGCTTGTGCGTAGTAACCCACAGTCCAAAGGCATTATACTGTTTGGTAGTTTGTTTTTTTACCAGGAAAGGCACACTGAGCTGTGCAAGTTTGTTTACACTTGTGTCCTGGGGGGTTACAGGGATCTGCTTTTTTGACTTGGGGAATGTTGGCCATGACAACGGGGAAACTGCCGCACACCTGGACAGTGACCAGAGATGGACAGAAGGGTCACAGCCTAATATCTTATCCAAGGGATGGTAGCTCAGCAATGCAGCACCCCCAACCACCGCACCACTGTGTCAGATATGGGTATTACCCCAAGTACCTGGTGTAGGGACAGAATCATGACCTTCCAAGTTCAGAGGTGAGCGTGCTACTCTCAGAGTCACTGACACTGGCACTGACTAGCACAGTGTAGCTCAACTGGCCACCTTTCCTAAAAAAGTCAGAATAATGAATCATTGAGCCACCGGATGGCTCAGCCTCAATGCATTGCGCTGACATGCTGGCAACCCGGATTTGAAAGTGGACTCCGGGATCCAATTTTGGGTGTCCAATAGCTGGGACAGTGCATCCCAGCCCAGGGAGGGCTTGTTCTGAGTTCTAGCACCATAGCAATCCCTATGGTGGGCTGACATACAGAAATATATTAATTGTCTATTGGTCCTTATAAGAACAGATCCAGAAGCAAATGGTTTGATATCTTTTATTGGACCAACATAGACGTTACAAAAAGAAAACAATGCCTATGATGGGCTTGGAAGCATGTTCTGCCCAATGTGACATTGCTTGTAGGAAAACTAACAGGATGCTGGAGTGCATTAGGATGACCTTTTTCCAAGTAGAAGGAAGGAAGGAAATTATTCTACTCCTGTGCAGGTCCTTGGTGAGGCAACACTTGGGAGTACTATGGATTCCAATGACCATTGACAAAAGGGATGGAGATCTGGAAATGTGCTGGATATGCATGTTGTAGGCTTTGGAATGTCATGGTCTCAATGACCAATTGGAATTTTGCTCTTTTTTTTTTTTTGTTAATCATTTTTTATAACTTTTGCAAATAATGGAGGCTATTCATTAATGGGCAGAAACTACGCTCCAAAGGCACATACCCTGCCCATGTTGTTCCGCACCCGTGGACAGGTGTGCACAGGCTGGTATTCACTAACAGCCACCACCTGTCCATGGCACCTCTCCTCCCAGCCCGCAGGACTCCGTAAGGTGGCTGGGGGTTGGGTTGCAGACTCAGGCAGACATCCAATAGGATGCCCATTCTGTGTCTCAGCTTCGATTGCCTACATGGGTTGGCATGGGTCCAGGTTGGTGAATAGCACCTGCAGGCACACAGACCTATATTGCATTGTCCCAACTGCTGGAAACCACTGGCTGAACCCCTGGTGATCTGCGGCCATCCACTGCACACTCCAGCCCCAACCCCCGGAATATTAACAGCCCCCCTGCCCCACCACATGACAGTCCCAGAACATGAAGAGCCCCCGCCCCAATACATGACAGCCCAGACCCCAGAACATGAACAGCCCCCCTGCCCCACCACATGACAGCCTTGACCCCAGAACAGGTGACTGGTACCATTGCCACACCCATACCTGGAGGCCGCCCTCTCCACACATGCCCCGGTCTACAAATACCCACCCCCTGACCCAGTACCCCAGTATTTGCAGTGGTGGCCAGTGGGCCCTCTCCCACCTGCGGCACTGACACCCCCCACCAACACCAACCCCATACCTGCTAGTCAGTGCCAGAGCCCCAGATGACCAGTGGCACAGTCCTCCTCAAACCTCCATGGACACCGGCTGTCCGAGTGATGCTAGGAACATAGCCCTATGGTCATGCTCCCAGCATCACTGAGGCTGAAATGGTCAAGGAAGGTGAAGATGAACTGCACCGCTGGCCACTGGGATCGCAGCACCGACTCTCATCAGGTGAGGGCTTTTGGTGCCGCGAGGGGGTGGGGGTGTTGAATATTTAAGGGAGCAGGGTGCCGGGATTGGTGGTCGAGCTGGTATTGGGTGGCGTCCTATCCTTGCCTGCCACTTGCTGCAGGCAGGCATACACCTGCATATGCCAGTTGGGCAGTGGCAGGAGGTGGTGAACAGAACTACCTAGCACCTGGGGCACATGAACACTTCTGGGCATGTTGGGGCACTACTACTGGTCGTGCTTTACTGGTTGGGGGGTGAGTGTCCTTGTAAGGGGCTTGGGCATGGTATGTGCAGGGGGTTACCACAGTCATGAGGCGGTGTCCCCAAGTGTGTGTGAGAGCCTAGCAGTGCTGGGGTGGGACACGGCTGTGTGCTGTGGTGGGTGGGTGGGCAGGCATGGGGGAGCGTTTATGGGTTCTGCTGCTTTGGGACCGGGGCTGTTTGCCAGGACTGGGTGGGTGCCTGTTTGCATGCCCGCACATACTGCAGTTATGGCTGGGTCCCCTCTGCCATAGCCTGCACTCCCAATATGCCACCCTGCAGCCGGCACTATGCGCCTTTGTGAATGGCATGTAGTGCTGGCATGCCCCCTGCCTACCCCCAGCACATTGCTATCCACCCGGCCAGGGGATCAGTGTGTATCCTCCTGATAGTGAATGCCATGCAGAGTCCACAGGACCCCACTCCATGGCATTCACACATATCAATGCCTACGCACCCGGTTTCCATGGTGCGTAGGCATTGTGCATAGGGCCCAATGTGAGCACCTATCTGCCTAGTATAGTAGCTTTTTCCATTTACTCTCCCCCTTCTCCCTTTTGCCTTTTTTACATCCTTCCCCTTTCTTTCTGCTGCAGCCTACTTACCCACCCTATTTTTCCCCCAATCTTTCAATCTCCTTCCCACCCTTCCCTCTTCCCTCCTCTCTTTCTCTTTTTTATTTTTTCCCACTCCATTTCCCCTTTAATCATGGGTTTCTTCCTTATGTATCTTGAATTCTTTTTTCCAACCGTAATATGGTATTTAGATCCATGTATATTTAATTATATCTATATTTTTTATTGTAGCTTCTGAGTACAGTGATGATCTGAGTGCAGTGATACTGCGAATGATGGCTTCAAAAAATCCAATCCATGGGACTGAAGAATGCTGCCTACCAAAGAAGTACATCATGTATCAAGCAAGAACATTTTAATTCTAATGTAGTGCTAGGTCTCTGTTTTGAATTTGCTGTACTTAACTCTATTTGCACACCTTCTTTGGCACATTGAACTTTATACTTAGTTTTTCACTAATTAAGTATGATATTAAATTGTATGTAATTAAAAAATGGTTCTGCACTTTGTCAGTAGTGGTTATACCTCCTATACCTTATGAACTGTAATGAAATTGGGTATGGCACCTTAAAATGGGTGATATTTAAGCAGGTAATCAAGAAGTATGGTCCATCCCTTAAAAAAGTCCTTGTAAACATGTGGGAAACATTGGTACTTTGTTGAGGCATCTGTGCTGAATTCAACCTATGGCACTGTTAACTGAACCTTGTGCTTGAAAAAATTAATTTTGTACTAGACATTTTTGTGGCAGCCTTGCTTTCATTTCTGTGAGGTTTTCTTTGCTGGTCTTTTTTCCCTTGTTAAATCTTTTTTAAGTTGTAGTGTTAGACCTTGTCTCCTTTTCTTAGTCCTGCTGCAGAAGATGCAGCACACAGTGGATGACAATCTCTTAGACCTCACTTGGATGCATATCTCAGCTCTGCTGCCTCAAGGTGGAGTGAGAGGAGCACTGGGCTTCACTGTGGTTAGAGGAATAAGCCTTGTCACAGGAAATACAGTAGGAGCTGGCATTTGAGCACTGAAGCCTAGTCTGGCATTTTGTTTACACTTGCGATCTAGACGTGAACATTGAGCCATGGATCTGGGCTCTGGGGTGCTTCTTTGTGCTGCTACCCATTGTGCTTCACTTGGCTTATGAGAAGAAGCCTTGTCAGAGCATGGACAATAGGAATTGACTATGGTGGACCTGAGCCTTTCCTGGTACTTGTTTTACATTTGGGGGCCTTAGATCCTGTTTCCTACACAGCACTGCAATTAAGAATGCCATGATGATATTGGAGATTATGGAAAGGGCTTGCGTTTGTCAGAATAAATTATTCTTATGGAGTAATCCAGGTACATTTGCTGAGACTTATAATTTCTCTGCCCTTAACAGCTGTTGGAATGATTTCTAACCCAAAATGCTTCCAAAATGGCCGCCACACTCAATGCAGTCTATGTGCAAAGATGCTGGTCACCTACGTGCCATGAATCTGTGGTGTGAAAAAGTGACCCTAAGAGTCAATGCTGTGCAATGGTGGTCCTGTGGACCCCTGCATGCATGCACAAAAGGCAAAAGGGATGCGTGTACCTTCCACACCCAATACCCGGCCAGTCACACTGCTACATGTGCGGCCAGTCCTGGGGGTGTGCACTCACTACATGGCCTTCATGAAGACTCAGAGTACCATGTGAGGGGGATGCAGAATACAGCAGGAGGGACCATGCTGTATCCTTTATGGGACCCCTCAATGACATCCACCAGCTGCAGCAAGGCAGGATATCCACCCACTGTGCTGCCCCAGCCACTGAGCTGACAGGGAGGGCTGAGCGCAGCCATTCAGTCACTCACCCATACTTCACAAGCCAACCAGTCCAGCACCATCCCATAATCCCCTGTTCATGTGGAGCAGAGGATGCACTTTGGGACCCAGAATGGGCATCCGATTGCATGCCTGCCTGTGTCCTTCAAACTGCCCCCCCATGCAGCTGCACACAGGGAGGGGGGAAGCAGCAGACAGACACACTGCAGGTGCATGTAGTTATGCAAACTGTGCACCCTCTATCTCTCCCTGGGTGTGTAGCCACCTGGCTGCAACTTCAAGCATAGGCCCCTATGTGCACAAGCAAACTAGACTGTACTAAGATGGCTGCTGCACTTACTGTGCATGTGTGACCTGCAGCAAGATGGAAATCTAGAAAAGAGCAGTATTGTTGTTGCAAGATGGCACCAACCCTGCATGCGCACATAACACTGTGAGAACCCCTTGAGTGTGCACAGATCATGCAGTGCTCCAAATAGTAACTCAAACACTACCATAGCCCCCCCAAAAAAACAACTATAAATTTGCCTTGATGGGGGATGGTGAAAATCTGCTCTGCAAGGCCCTGGAAGGAGGGTTTGGGCTACTGCAGCTCTATAAGTTATTGCAGCCCAGGGGCTCCTCACCTGCAGATCAAGTCCCTGCCAAAACAAAGTGTTGCAGAATAAAATCCTTCTGTGCTGCTGCTGCTGCCTGTAGATAGATTCCCATAGAAGTACCAGAAAATCTGAAATGTTTCTGTATTATCAATAAAATTTCACTTGCTGAGAAGAAAAGAACCCCTGAAGAGTGGGGAGCTGTCTATCAGCTACAACAGAATGAAAAGGACCTGAGGGAGTCTGAGAAAGGGCAAGTCCTAAGACTTCTCTCTGACTGTTTCATCCTATTCCAGCTAGTAGGGGAGGACAGCCTGTACCCTCTGCCTATATGAGCCAACATGCAAAAGGTTTGAACTGAACTTTTTGCATGTGAACTGATATATCAGGGATACCTTTCTACCAATAGTTCCGACATGAATCAATGAGGGTCAGTCTTCAATTTCCCGATGTGAGATGCAATACTGTGTATGAAACTGATAATTTAACAGTAGCAACCTACCAAGGAAAAGGATTAACGTACAATATCTTTAAGAGTTGCATCAAGGGGCTATTGGAATACTGACCTCTGCAAAACTGCAAACATTTATTTAGGGTTACATAGTTTAGTGGAATATCATTTCATTTTCTTCTGACTCTGCAACTTCAAACAAACTCCTACATAGTAAAACAGATGTCCTAAATCAGTGGATTAATTTAATATACTGCCTTAAGGCCCAAGGGCTTCACCTTTGCCCTATCTGAAATCTAGTTCAGGCCAAAGTGACACAAAACCACTTTGTAGTGACAGGAACAAAAGATCACAGAAGGTGGTCCAGTTCCTGCCGAACCCACTAGGAGTCTGTCGAAAATTAGCATTAATCTGTCATCTACAATTCCTTGAGGCCCAAACACTGAGGGTGGGAAAAAACTGAAACACTGTGTTAGCACAAGAAAAAGGGCTTATCCATGAGGCACAGCTACTGTAGGGGGCCCCATTGGCAATGCCAGTCGACTAAGGTCTTGAACTCTTACTTAATTTTTATCTGATCCTATGAATAACTGGCCAGGTTAAATTAATATCACAGGAACTACTGACCAGGCTTCACTAATGCCATAGTTACTACTGGCCAGGTTACACTAATATCACAGGTACTACTGACAAGGCTTTACTAATGTCATAGTTACTACTGGCCAGGCTACATTAATACCACAGGAACTACTGACCAGACTTTACTAATGCCATAGTTACTACTGGCCAGACTACACTAATATCATAGGTACTACTGACTAGGCTTTACTAATGTCATAGTTACTACTGGCCAGGCTACATTAATATCACAGGAACTACTGACCAGACTTTACTAATGACATAGTTACTACTGGCCAGGCTACATTAATATCACAGGAACTACTGACCAGACTTTACTAATGCCATAGTTACTACTGGCCAGACTACACTAATATCACAGGTACTACTGACTAGGCTTTACTAATGTCATAGTTACTACTGGCAAGACTACATTAATATCACAGGAACTACTGACCAGACTTCACTAATGCCATAGTTACTACTGGCCAGGCTACACTATCACAGGTACTACTGACTAGGCTTTACTAATGTCATAATTACTACTAGCAAGGCTACATTAATATCACAGAAACTACTGGCCAGGCTTCACTAATGCCATAGTTACTACTGGCCAGGCTACACTAATATCACAGGTACTACTGACTAGGCTTTACTAATGTCATAGTTACTACTGGCAAAGCTACATTAATATCACAGGAACTACTGACCAGGCTTCACTAATGTCATAGTTACTACTGGCCAGACTACACTAATATCACAGGTACTACTGACTAGGCTTCACAAATGCCATAGTAACTACTGGCCAGGCTACACTAATATCACAGATACTATTGACTAGGCTTAATTAATGCCATAGTTACTACTGCTGGGCTACACCAATAACATAGGTAATGTTGACTAGGCTTCACTAATGCCGTAGTTACTACTGGCCAGGCTACACTAATATCACAGGTACTACTGACTGGACTTCACTAATAATGTAGTTACTACTGACCAGGCTACACTAATATCAAAGGAACTATTGACCAGGCTGTATTAATATGACAGGTACTACTGACCATGCTTCACTAATGCCACAGTTACTACTGACTAGGCTGCATTAATATCACAGATACTACTGACCAGGCTTCACTAATGCCATAGTTACTATTGACCAGGCTACACTTATATCACATGTACTACTTGTGACGTAGACAGCCAGCTCTGAGTGCTCGAGTGCTGTATTAATTTTTTTTATTACATATAAAATATGTGATGGGAAGGTCAGTTTGAGGAAACACTGTCTTGCTGACCTGACACATCAAAACCCGCCAGAGATAGTTCAAAGGACAGGAGGTGGTTTGAGTCTGCAGCTATTTAAAATGCAATTCCTTTGTTCAATTTTCTTTGAAGGCAGGAACCAAAGTATCCACTTTATAATGCCCTCAGCGAGATCCTTTGACTTGCATAGTTGCCAGAAAGGACTTGTGGGGAGGGGTGTCGGAGAGAGGCCAGAATGAACATTGAAGAGGTTTGATGTCTGAGCCAGAGAGGACCCAGATGAATTTGGAAGGTCCAATATACATTTCCTGGGGAACCCTTGAATTACATCAGAGAGATCTGAGGTGTAGATTCCAAGGTCCAGACGGGATTAAAGAGGCAAATACACTTTTGCTTTGAATACAGTGACTTATCAAAGAAACTTTTGAGATGTATTTGTAGCAAAGCACAAACCTGTTCTGACCAGTTACCCTGAGGAGAGGAAATTGAGTATGTCACTTATCATTTTTTTTTAAATCTTTTTGGGACATCCTGTGTGGTAACATACAACTTTTAATACACCAAGGCAGAGTTTAATGATCTCAGAGTGGAGGCCGGCTCTGAACTATTTTATCCAACTGAGCAAGCCTTAGAGACACACAAGACAATATTATCTGACTGAGGGAGAATCATCATAGCACTGAAAGAGAGGAAGATTAGACCAGTCTGAATGTATGTATTGTAGAAACTTGAACTTTAAACCTATTTGTTTTAAGGCTGTATATGTTGGGGTATATTTTGCTCCGTAATTATTGTTCTGTTTTGATATTTTTAAAGTAAAGATATATTTTTACAATGGAACTGTCTGGAGTGCCTTGACATTTCTTTTTATTTAAATGGAGCTTTTAAAGGTTATAGGTAACACTGTGTATGGGCTTATTTTATAACAAACTGGGCAAAGGATAGAGTTCTAAGAGTTCATTTGAAAGACCTGGTTGGGTGCCCATAGGCAAAGATATCTGGCCCCCCGAAGACAGAATTATCTGAGCCTGATAATTTGGTACATTAACAAGAGGTTTGAATCCCTCCAGAGCTTGAGACTAAGGTGACTTGAACCCACAAAACAGACAAGAGGGCTACCTTGTTCTGTTCACTGTACACAAATCTTATGCACAGAGGTTGGCACTTTGGGAGTAGAAGGCTGATCGGCTGAGCGAGTTTGTGACACTATTGGCCAGGCTACATTAATATCGCAGGTACTACTGACCAGGCTACATTAATCTGAGAGGTACTACTGACCAGGCTTCACTAATGCCATAGTCACTACTGACCAGGCTACATTAATATCACAGGTACTACTGACCAGGCTACGTTAATATCAGAGGTACTACTGACCAAACTTCACTAATGCCATAGTCACTACTGACCAGGCTACATTAATATCAGAGGAACTACTGACCAGGCTACATTACTATCACAGATACTACTGACCAGGCTTCACTAATGCAATAGCTACTACTGACCTGGCTACATTAATATCACAGGTACTACTGGCCAGGCTACATTAATATCACAGGTGCTACTGACCAGGCTACATTAATATTACAGGTACTACTGACCAGGTTACATTAATATCACAGGTACTACTGACCAGGCTTCATTAATGCCATTGTTACTACTGACCAGGCTACATTAATATCAGAGGAACTACTGACCAGGCTACATTAATATTACAGGTACTACTGACCAGGTTACATTAATATCACAGGAACTACTGACCATGCTTCAATAATGCCATAGTTACTAAAGGTCAGGCTACACTAATACCACAGGTACTACTGACTAGGCTTTACTAATGTCATAGTTACTACTGGCAAGGCTACATTAATATCACAGGAACTACTGACCAGGCTTCACTAATGCCATAGTTACTATTGGCCAGACTACACTAATATCACAGGTACTACTGACTAGGCTTCACAAATGCCATAGTAACTACTGGCCAGGTTACACTAATATCACAGATACTATTGACTAGGCTTCATTAATGCCATAGTTACTACTGCTGGGCTACACCAATAACATAGGTAATGTTGACTAGGCTTCACTAATGCCGCAGTTACTACTGGCCAGGCTACACTAATATCAAAGGAACTACTGACCAGGCTACATTAATATCAGAGGAACTACTGACCAGGCTGCATTAATATCACAGATACTACTGACCAGGCTTCACCAATGCCATAGTTACTACTGACCAGGCTACATTAATATCAGAGGAACTACTGACCAGGCTGTATTAATATGACAGGTACTACTGACCAGGCTACATTACTATCACAGATACTACTGACCAGGCTTCACTAATGCAATAGTTACTACTGACCTGGCTACATTAATATCACAGGTACTACTGGCCAGGCTACATTAATATCACAGGTACTACTGACCAGGCTTCATTAATGCCATAGTTACTACTGACCAGGCTACATTAATATCAGAGGAACTACTGACCAGGCTACATTAATATCACAGTTACTACTGACCTGGCTACATTAACATCACAGGTACTACTGACCAGGCTACATTAATATCACAGCTACTACTGACCAGGCTTCAATAATGCCATAGTTACTACTGGCCAGGCTACACTAATATCGCAGGTACTACTGACTAGGCTTTACTAATGTCATAGTTACTACTGGCAAGGCTACATTAATATCACAGGAACTACTGACCAGGCTTCACTAATGTTACTACTGGCCAGACTACACTAATATCATACATACTACTGACTAGGCTTCACAAATGCCATATTAACTACTGGCCGAGCTACACTAATATCACAGATACTATTGACTAGGCTTCATTAATGCCATAGTTACTACTGCTGGGCTACACCAATAACATAGGTAATGTTGACTAGACTTCACTAATGCCATAGTTACTACTGGCCAGGCTACACTAATATCAAAGGAACTACTGACCAGGCTACATTAATATCAGAGGAACTACTGACCAGGCTGTATTAATATGACAGGTACTACTGACCAGGCTACATTACTATCACAGATACTACTGACCAGGCTTCACTAATGCCATAGTTACTACTGACCAGGCTACATTAATATCAGAGGAACTACTGACCAGGCTGTATTAATATGACAGGTACTACTGACCAGGCTACATTACTATCACAGATACTACTGACCAGGCTTCACTAATGCAATAGTTACTACTGACCAGGCTACATTAATATCACAGGTACTACTGACCAGGCTACATTAATATGAGAGGTACTACTGACCAGGCTTCACTAATGCCATAGTCACTACTGACCAGACTACATTAATATCACAGGTACTAATGACCAGGCTACCTTAATATCAGAGGTACTACTGACCAAACTTCACTAATGCCATAGTCACTACTGACCAGGCTACATTACTATCACAGGTACTACTGACCAGGCTACATTAATATGAGAGGTACTACTGACCAGGCTTCACTAATGCAATAGTTACTACTGACCTGGCTACATTTATATCACAGGTACTACTGGTCAGGCTACATTAATATCACAGGTACTACTGACCAGGTTACACTAATATCACAGCTACTACTGACCAGGCTACATTAATATTACAGGCACTGCTGACCAGGTTACATTAATATCATAGGTACTACTGACCAGGCTTCATTAATGCCATAGTTACTACTGACCAGGCTACATTAATATCAGTGGAGCTACTGACCAGGCTACATTAATATCACAGTTACTACTGACCTGGCTACATTTATACCACAGGTACTACTGGCGTGGCTACATTAATATCACAGCTACTACTGACCAGGCTACATTAATATTACAGGTACTACTGACCAGGTTACATTAATATCACAGGTACTACTGACCAGGCTTCACTAATGCCATAGTTACTACTGACCAGGCTACATTAATATCAGAGGAACTACTGACCAGGCTACATTAATATCACAGTTACTAATGACCAGGCTACATTAATATCACAGGCACTATTGACCAAGCTATATTAATATCAGAGGTACTACTGACTGGGCTTCACTAATGCCATAGTCATTACTGACCAGGCTACATTAATATCACAGGTACTACTGACCCGGCTACACTAATATCACAGGTACTACTGACCAGGTTTCACCAATGTCACAGTTACTACTGGTTAGGTTACACTATTGTCACAGTTACTACTGGTCAGTGTACACTAATATCAGAGGTACTACTGACCAGATTTCACTAATGTCACAGTTACTACTGGTTAGGTTACACTAGGGTCACAGTTACTACTGTTCAGGCTACACTAATATCACAGGTACTACTGACTAGGTTTCACTAATGTCACAGTTACTACTGGTCATGCTACACTAATATCAAAAGTACCACTGACCAGGTTGCATCAGAGTCACAGTTGTTTCTGGTCTGGCTACTCTAATTACACGGGTACTACTGTCCAAGCTACTCTAATATCACAGGTACTACTGACAAGATTTCACTAATGTCGCCGTTACTACTGGTCAGGTTACACTAGTGTCACAGTTGTTACTGGTCAGGCTACACTAATATCACAGCTACTACTGACCAGGTTTCACCAATGTCAGTTACTACTGATTAGATTACAGTAGTGTCACAGTTTCTACTGATCAGGGTACACTAATATCAGAGGTACTACTGACCAGATTTCACTAATGTCACAGTTACTACTGGTTAGGTTACACTAGTGTCACAGTTTCTACTGGTCAGGCTACACTAATAATACATGTACTACTGACCAGGCTGCACTAATGTCACAATTACTACTGGTTAGGCTACATTAATATCACAGGTGCTGCTGACTATTCTGAATTAATGCCAAATTCACAACTGACCAGTTTAAACTAATATCACAAGTGCAGCTGACCAGGCTTCTTTAATGCCCTAGTTACTACTGGTCAGGCTAGACTAATATCACAGATACTACTGACCAGGCTTCACTAATGTCACAGTTGTTACTGGTCAGGCTACAAAGCTGAGGATAGGCAAATTCATACAAAAGTATATGACTAAGGGGGCCAGGAAAGTCCCCCATCACCACCAAACTAGTGCAGGCAAGCAGTACAAGATCAGGAGGAGGGGATGATAAGGTAGAACATATAGAAATCAAAAGAGAGAAGGGAAGGGGTATAAAGGAAGGAGAAAGACAGAGGGCAGTACAGCACAGTAGGGGTAGGAGGTTGTGAGAAAACAGTGACTTTTTGGAGAGAATCAACTGACACAACAGGGATGGACAATCATATTTGCTAGTGCCAGGAGCCTAGGAAAACAACCTGTAACCTCCAGGCAATAATGGTTGAGGCACATTTTAATATGGAGGCTGTGGCTGAGAAGTGTGGGCAACTCAGCACCACGAGTGGGAACTGCAGGTACAGTACCAGGTTACACACTGTTCTGGAGAGATAGGGAAAAAGGGAGAGGATACGTAACATAGTGTGTCCTTGCCTCAGAAATCCAGGAAGCAGGCACTGCTAAAGGGACCAAGATCATATGGGTAAAGGTCATTGTTAGGGGAGGGAAGGTAATTAGCACTGGAGCAGTGTACAGGTCACCAGCATAGAGGGATGTGACAGACGAGTACCTGGTAAACAAAAACTAAACTGATAAGCAGGATGGCAGAATTTGTGGAGGTATTAATATTGGGAGATGTCAATATGTCAGATGTACAATGGAGCACCTCCATGGCAGTGAGTGCAAGGAGCCTCACTCTGGTGAAAAGAATGCAGGAAGCATTCCTGGGCCAGAATGTCATGGATTCCACTAGGAAAGGGGTCATATTAGATGTAGTCCTGACAAACAGGAAGAGTGTAGGGAGGTAACCGTGAAGAAAACCCTGGAATTATTCAACCACAGGAGCATGTTGGCTGAGGCAAACTTAAAGCAGAGAGGGTTCACTGCAGGACTAAAGTCCTGGATGTTTGAAAGGCAAATTTGGGGAGGATGAGGGAGGTTTGGGGGGATAAATTATAGAAAGTGGAGGAGGCAGTAGAAATAGCCAGAAAATGAGATCTGATTAAAAAGAGAGTACTAGAAGCAACAGATCTCTACTTAAGTGGGTAGGGAAAGGTAGGAAGGGAAAGAAACCATTATGGGTTCTCAAAGAGCACTGGAGAGGCAATAGAGAAAAAAGGAAGGTATTTGTTATGTACAAAAGGAATCAAACAGAGGAAGACAGGGGGCATACAAGGGTAAAGTTAGAGTGGCAAATGGCAAAGAGACGGGCAAAGGCAAAAGCTGAAGCTGAAGTAAGGCTAGCAGAAGGGCAGAAGGGGTTAGGATTGTGAGAAGGCATTTTTACACTATATACAAGAAACAAAACCAAGGGATGAGTGATCGGGCTAAAGAATGGGGAGGAAATGGGTAGAGGATGAAAAAGGTAGGCGTGTCTACTGAATAATCATTTCTTTTCAGTATTCAAGGTGAAAGACAGGGAACCTCAGCCAGACTGCAGTTTGGCAGCCAGAAGGGGATCGCTAGCAGGTGACAACAAGGAGCCTGTTATAAAGGAGAGAAGTATTGTCGAGCATTAAATGAGAATAAATCAATGGGCCTAGATTAGTACACCCAAGAGTGTTACGGGAGACAGGACAGGTCCTGGCAGGTCCACTAACAGACCTCATTAACTGCTCTTTGGAGACAGCATAAGCACCTACGAACAGAGGACAGCAAATGTGGGTCTCCTATGTAAACGTTGGGAGTCAGGAGGAGTTAGGCAACTATAGACCAGTTAGTCTGACATCTATAGTGGGGAAACCTCTGGGGTATATAATTTAGGAAAGGATTGTGGAGTCTGTGACGCCTACTGTCCGAAGAATTCCAGGCGGTATGGATTTACCAACAGGAGATCATGTCAAATGAACGTAACTAAAGGCCATGGATAGGAGTCAGGTGGTTGATGTCTTGCACCTAGACATTAGCAAAGCCTTCAACTCCATCCCACATGTTAGACTGACAAAGAAGTTGAGTGATCTGGGATGGGGATAAAATTATGAGGTAGGTGAAAAATTGGCTGAGTGGGAGGACACAGAGGGTGATCTTAAATGGATAACACATAGGGGAAGGGAAGTCATAAGCAGGGTGTCCAAGAGATCTGCTCTAGGAACAGTTCTCTTTGAACATATTCCTAGAAGATGTGACCTCCCCAATACTATCTCTATTTGTGAGGACCACCTTCCCAGCTCTACTGCCCATTTAATCTTCTTTCCCAGTTCCCTATCAGTCACCTCTTTCTGAGATGGTGGTCTGTATACCACTCTAATCCTGATGTTCCTCTCCCTCCCCATGACTACATGCACCCTCCCCTTGTTCCCATGCCCTTGCCCCCCCCAAGGTCCTTGACCTCCCTAGCTTTGACACCCTCCCTTACTATAATATCCCCTTCCTTGCTCCCTACTCCTCCTAAACATTTCATAACATGGAATGGTCAAGTCTCAGTCATGGTGCTGTGTTGCCAATGTCCAGCTGGGCTTCTACCACCATTGCCTGCAGGCTGCAGAAATTTTTTTTTCTCCCAGGTTCCTTGAATTAGCACACATTGCCCTTTAGACACTTATTTCCTCCTTCCTTGAGGATATTTCATACCCACCTGCCCTTCTGCCCATATCCTTGCCCCTGCCCCTGCCATATATCATCTTTCCTGGACTCCTATCACCACTGTCTTGGTATCCTTTTCTGTTTCCCCCTTTCTACAGCCCTTTTTTGCCCAGCCATCAACTTTGTCTTAACTAACACTGGGGGGATGCCAGCTTTGACTCCCTCAGTAAAGTAGGTGTAACTGTCAGCAACTGTACTGCCTCCCCCTCTGCTAGTTTAAAAGTGCCTTTATATGTTCTGTAAACCTACACCCTAACACCTTGGTGCCCTCCTCACTGGGGTGTAGGCCATCCCACATCTGTAGCTTTTTTCCCATTAGGAGTGCCCCCAATCCCCCACAAATCCAAGGTTTTTCACTACACCACTCCTTCAGTCAAGAGTTGAAGAGATTAATCAGGAAAAGCTGATACTCACCCTTACATCAAACTGGCAGGACCCCAGAAAAGCACACTGAGGATGCCGGCAGTTTAAGCCTCCCTCGCAGCTCCCTAAATCTGTCCTTCACCTCATTTAAGGATATGCTAACCAGATCATTAGTCTGCAGGTGGATGATGACATGTCCTTGGCAATTTTCCTTATCCTGTGTATAATCCTCCCAGCTGAAGCCCCTGGAAGGCACATAGCCATCCTGCTTCCCAGGTCATCTGCATACACTACCTCCTCCATTCTCTAAAGATAGAATCCCCTACCATGAGTACCTTTCTAGTCCCTCACCTTTCCTTGGACCAAGGTCATTACAAGTGCTACCTTAGAGGCAGACCTATCTTCTGAGGGGCAACAGGTCCCAGTACCCTTGGGGGTGACTGGTCATAGCAAGTTGCTCCAGGGAGCAAACTGGTTCACTGTCGTCACCACTGGGCTGACCGGCCCACTGGCGTAGTGGTTGGATTTCCACTTGAGATGCCGACGACCCGGGTTCAGGAATAGATCCAAGAGTTGGAGGGCTGGCTGGAGGAGAAAGATTGAGCATCCTATGGACTGCTCTCCTTCACCAGGGTGAGGGGGGATAGAGTGTCCGGTGCTTTACGGACCCCTGACAGATGCTGGGGTCCATTGCAGCCAGCGCCACCACCTTAGGAAGGTTGGGTGGATACTGGATGTCATTGCACGTCCCCACCCCCAGGGATCCAGCAAGCATTGAAAAAAGGCAGCCCCCCGCCCCCGGCATGATGACCAGATCTGCTGTTGTCTCCACTGCCTTCGACGTCCACTGGGGGATCCCGCTCCTGTGGCCCCTGACCAGGGGGGCTTGCCTACAGTGTCCATTGGAGGGAGAGCCCTCCCAGTGGCCCCAACCGGGTGGGGTAAACCTGGGCATGGGGGGATGACAGGCAGGGCAGGTCTGACCTCTGCATGGAGTACTGGGGACCCGGGACCAAGTGGTCCTTCTTTTCCCTTCCACCTCTTTTTTTTATACTCAGTTTTATTTATTAGTCTGATTCTTATTACATAAATGTATTACAACAGACAATATATACCTCAGCATCCATTTCCTAATACATCAGAAACATTGTTAACTCAATCAGTAACAAAACAATTCATCAGCTTCAACAAAATAGGCCTGGGGAGAGGGGTTAAAAAATCAAGTCACAGTTTAGTTCTATGTGATAATAGCGACCACACAAAGGCGATCGCTATTATCCCAACCTGCAATATCGGCAAAAACAATTTCGGCGATATGCACATTAAGGCTACCAGGGTGCACTTCACCCCCCACCACCTAAATAAGATTCTCTACTCAGGGGTGCATGTCAGGAAGGGGCACATCCGGCTCAAAAAGATTCTAAGTCCAGCAGCTACTTGAGAATCGTAAAATTATACACCCACCAGCCAGTCCGCAACCTCTGAACCTGCTCTGTCTGAGCTATGCACCCTACCACCACACAGCTGGGTTGGCTGGAAGCAGGTTCCCGGGTCACATCCCCATCCCCCATCCCACCACATCCTGTTGCCCACCCTCCCTTCCTGTCGCCAACCCTACTGTTGCCATGTAGGCAGTCGCCATCCCCCTACGGTCCCCCACGAGGAAAGCGCCATTATATGGGTCGCCATTATGACGGTCGCCCATATTCAGTGACTTTCCTCACGTGCTACTCACAGTTTGGTTTATAGTTGAAGTGTTAGGAAGAAAGCTATACATTACATTTCCTGACACCACTATATGTCTACCATTTTAGGTAGTTAACCTGGGGAGTTCATTAAATTTAACACAGGCTTGCTATATAATCTTAATTAAGTTTATTTCATTGTATTCATGACATTGGGTTGGTTCAGTCTGGGATATCTGTCTGGTACAGCTCCCATCTAGTCCACCGATTTAAAAAATAAACCATTTCTCTGTTATAAATCCAATGTTAGCCTCTCCATGGTTTGTATATTAATAATGATTTGTTTCCAATCTTTTAGAGAAGGTGGGTCAGCCTGGAGCCACCTCTTTGTTATTGTTTTATATGTCACCACCAGTAAGACATCCCAGAGGCATACAACATCTTTGTCTGTAAGGGATTGTGGAGGGAGGTGTAAAATAACTGTTTTGGGGTGAGTAGCTCCATTAGGGAAAATAATGTTTTGAGATGGTGGAGCACCAACGCCCAAAGGGAAGTCAATTTAGGGCACCGAGCAAATATATGTGCATGTGTAGCCAGCTCTTCACCACAGTTTCTCTAGCAATTGGTAGAGGAGCCTGGGGACCATTTAGCTACAAATGTAGTGGTGAGGAAGAATCTTACTTTAACTTTCCAGGTATATTCCCTCCATAGGGGTGAGGAGGTGGTGGCCCAAGCCCGTCTCCAGACCCCCAGCCACTGCTTGTCTGTAAGGGTAGTATCAAGCTCCTGCCCATTTCTCTGTCAAATACTCTGCTTGTTTGTATTTGGGTGTTAATAAAGCCTGATAAATCAAAGATATAGCCTTCTCTCCCCCAGAAGATAACCAAATCTTAATGAAGGGCAACCAGTCCTCCTGCAGTTGGGGTTGTAAACTGCACAGTTTAATGCCTTTAACTATATAGTTTTCATTTGTAGGTACTGTACATAAAGTGGTCAGATTCCCTCCAGTGGTATCTTTGTTGGACCTGATCAAAAGTAATTACATTTGAGCCCTGCAGTAGTTGCCAAGGGGCAGTAAAACCTTTAGTGGCTTGATTCTGAAACCAGGGGTCTATTTTGGCCGGGGTGAATGAGGAGTTGTGTATCCACCAATTGTATTTCCAAAGAAGTGGTATGGTTGTTTTATTAAAAGTGCCTCTACGCCATCTGTCTAAGATGACACCCACCACCGGGGGAGTGATTTTTGCAATTTGGAAAAGAAGGAAGGGGAAAAACAGCATTGCCGGAAGAGCAGTGTGGGTTGGTCTAGAGAGATCCATCACCTTCCAGTGGGCATCATAATTTTAGTTTCCCTGTAGTAATGTTAATTTCATCGGGGCTACTGCCCAGTAGTTTGTAAGGCAGGGGAGTGCAAGATCCCGCCCCCCCCGGGACTTAGGTAAAATTAGAAGCTGCTGTCATATCCGGGGCACTTGTAATGCCAGATAAAAGACAAAAAAAGTGCCTGCTATTTCTTTAGGTCCCCATCTCTATTCTCCTCTCCGGAAGAAAAACTTTCATTTTTACTTTACTGTGGAGTTAAGTACTCTGCAATGTCTTCTGCAGCACTCTGCTGTTTGCTGTTGCATTCGTTAGTCTCTCTCTACTGTCCCACTCTATCTGTCTTCCTCCCTTTCTCTTCTGACTAAGGAAGAAAATGTTTTCTTTTTTTTGTACTGTGGAGTTAAGTACTCTGCAAAGTCTGCACCAAATTCATTGGTCACTCTCTCTGTCTCTACTCTCCGTCTTTGTCTCTCCCTCTCTCTTTCTTTCTGACTAAGAAAAAAAAACGTTGTTAACTTGTTTTTTTTTTATTACTAGAGCCTCCATGACACAACCATCTCCATTGAATGATAAGCACCAAATGAGCTGGATACACTGTTACACTGTTTCCTATGGCATATCCTGTGGTGGCTGACACACAGGATTGGCTAGAACACGAGTCAATCACAGACAAAACACACTGATTAGCTGGCTCCCTTCAGTGCCCAGTATCACAAGAGTTTCCCTTTATTGGTCAGGTGACAGACCAGGGACTTGGGAGTATTCAGTAGCGATCGGGGACCAAAAAAACAAAACTTTTTTTTAATTTTTGAAATTTCTGTGCCCTGCCCTGCAGCTTGCTGCCTATAATCCAGTTGAACCGCACTTCCAGACTGGGCCAAATCAACAACTCTGGTCAAGCACGAAAGGCTTGGTTTTCCCGAACAAAGCTTAGCTGGTCAAGGAGGTTCGGAAGTGCAGCAGACCCAGTTCGCCCATCCCTAGTTTCACTGTCATATTATTACTACTGGTCAGGCTTTCCTTATCTCACAGATTCTACACTACTGGCAAGGCTTTCATTCTTCAGAACTTCAACAAAATACTTCAGCATGAAAAGTAAATAACAAAATATGCTTTCTGACAAATTCAGGTAATGTCTGTTTGGGTAGTCAGCCACCCTTTTAGCGAATGTCCTCACAAAATATGTCAATATGTTAAGTGGCTCCTTTGCCTGTGTCACAGTGGCATATTAGTTCACTTACCTCAGCACTTACTTTAACTCTTTACCCATGCAGACTCTTCAAGTGTGGCCTTAGCATTCCCCAAAAAAGAATAAATACATCTTACAGGGAGGTGGGTGGGCAATGAAGCAGACTGGATGGGTGTCCACAAGCTTCATAAAATTTAAAAATAGTGAGTGACAATCAGCATCTTCTACGTTTGCTTGGGAAAGTTTATTTTAGCAGAGCACAGTCCTTGAATCAAAAGTATAATAAGAAAACATGAAGATAAAATAAACAACGTGAAAGCATTTTTCTCATCACCATGGTAGGAAGCATAGAACAGGTTGTCAACATCCATGAGATTTTGTCCAATTTCTAGTTATAATTTAAGGACCCAGGTAAAATGAAACAAGCCTAAAATAAGAACAAGGGTATATGAAAAATCTTTTTTTTGTTAACTATATGGATGCAATGACCGCAATGACCCCCCCCCCACGCCATTCTTCTCACCACTCCTTCTCTTTTACAGATCTATGAGTGACTCTATAAAACAAACAAATAGACAGGTTGTATACAATAAATGTATTTTCCCCATGAAAAGCAATGTAAACTATTCTGAAAGTAAATACTTACTTGAGTTTAGGTAGATTTTTGCAGTTCATTTTTAAATATGTATTAAATTAGAATTCTTACTTTTGTTCCTGTTATTATGTTATGTGTTTCTGATCATTTTAAAAATGTATATGCATTATTCCTTATTTAAACTTCAGATCACCTCAGTGAGATTCAGTTGTATGGTTTCAATAAACTAAACTCCGAAACTCCAAGGTCTGCAGCAGAAGATGATTCCATAGTACTGTACAGTATGTGAGAATGTATCACAGCAGAATCTGGAATTTCTCTGTGGCATCTAAGCAGCAGCAAAGACACTGGATGGTGAAAACAGAACAGCTGACCAGAGGCATCAATAATAATGTGGAACAGAAACAGAAACTTAATGTAGAGCCACAAAAGGAAGTGCATGTTGCATGAGGCTGGCCTTTCCTGCCTCAAAGCCTGGCTTGTAGTAGGGCCGGTGGGGAGGGAAGTCTAAAGCATCCCAGAGAATGATCTCCTTCTCCAGGGAAGGCTAGAACTTAACTCCACCACAGCCCCACCACCTGGGTGACCGCAGTGAAAATGCAGGCACAGAAGGAGGGGACAAAAGATACCTAATGGCTTTGTGTCATGACATGCAAGTTGAGCGTGCATGCATTGGATCTCTAGCTGCAAGTGTCTGCAGAGAAGGGACAAAAACAGAGATACATGCCCTAATCTGAACTGTGGTAACCCAGTACATTCGAGGTCCTGCACTACCAACTATACTATCACTACCTAGAAAAGGCAAGGCAAGGCAACATTTGTTTAAAAGATGCCCAATCCCAGAGGCTCTGGGCACCATACAAACAGGTAAAACATGTATATAAAAACAAATCAAATGAACAAGAAGAATAAGTATAGACATATAAATAATTAAATCCTCATAAAAACAGTTCCTATAAATAATAAACTAAACATCATATTACCACTATTGTAATCAGATTTATAGATTGAAGGCCTGGGTGAACAGGAGGGCCTTAAGGTAGGCATTGAATACCTCCAAAGTGGGGGCACCCTTAACCCTAAGGGGCAGCAAATTCCACAGGATGGGGGCAGTGACACTAAAGGCCCTGTCACCAGCTGATTTCAAGCTCATCCTGGGAATTGCCAAGGGGTCTCCACAGGAGGAACGGAGGGGGGCAAACCGAGAGAGCAGGTGCAAGAAGGTCTAACAGATAACCAGAGCCCAGACCTGTAGGGCCTTATAGGTGAGAAGACCCACCTTAAAGAGGATCCTCCACCTGACTGGCAGCCAGTGCAGCTCACGCAACACCGGCGTAATATGGCAAAATTTTGGCTGCACAGTAAGTAACCGGACAGCTGCAGTCTGCGGAGAGATCCTCCCGTGACCCCGAGGTAGAGCACATTACAATAGTCAAGCCTTGATGTATCTAAGGCATGCACCAAAGTGGGGAGGTCCAGAGGCAGAACAAGGGGCTTTATCCTGGTGACATTTCTGAGATGGAAAAAACAGGAGCAGATGGTGGAAGATATCTGCGCTTCCATCGACAAACTCCTATCCAGAATGACACCAAGATTTCTCACCTTAGAGGAGGCCTTCAAAGGAACAGATCCCAGAACAAGTCCAGTTTCTGATCCAGAGGCCATCCTGTCATGCACTCTGTTCGACTCCACCACCAATACCTCCGTCTTATCAGGGTTCAGTCGCAACCTGCTAGAGGCCATCCAGTCGCTGATCTCAGCAAGGCAGCTGTTTAGCACATCTACCATGTTGAATGTTCCTGGGGCAAAGGATAAGTATAGCTGGGTATCATCAGCATAGCAATGAAAACCCAAGCCATACTTCCTAATGAGCCCTCCCAGGGGCAGCTTGTACACTGCGAACAACATTGGGACTAATACCGACCCCATAGCGACTCCGCAAGATAGGGGGCTGGGGTGGAGGAGAAATTCTCCATCACAACCTGTTGCCGCCTGTTGGTTAAAAAAGACTCAAAACAGCAGATGACAGTGCCAGTGAGTCCGCAGAGTTCCCTGAGGTGGTCAAGCAACACACAATGGTCCATAATGTCAAATGCTGAAGAGAGATCAAGGAGAACAAGAATTTTCTTTTCTCCTTGATCTCTAGCCCTGAGGACATCATTCTGCACTCGAACCAGCGCGGTTTATGTGCTATGTCTCACCCAAAACCCTGACTGGAAGTGTTAGTACAACTCATGGGTCACAAGGTGCTTCTCTAACTGAAGCGCCACTACCTTCTCCACAGTCTTCACCAAAAAGGGAAAGTTGGAGATAGGTTGGTAATGTGCCCTAACCTCCGGGTCCAAAGATGGTTTCTTTAGGAGTGGTCTCACCAATGCCTCCTTCAAGGTATCAGGGAAGATTTCCTTAGATAAGGAACACTGGACAATCAGAGCAAACACCGGGCCAATGGTGTCGCTTCATCTCATAAAGAAACACATCGGCATCGGATCCAGTTTGCAAAAAGTATGTTTTAGATTGGTTGCCACCCCAATGATCTCACTTACCTCCACTAATCTAAACTCCTCCTAACCAGGCAGAGTGCACTCAGAACACTTCAGGTGACCACTGCCAGCTGTAGCATTGCTGACTGGGGGGGAACTCCATGCCGGATACCGGACACTGTGTCTGAGAAGAACTGAGCAAACTCTTCACATTCAGCATTAGAAAAAACCTTCTTTGGCTGTAGACAGGCTGGATGAAGTAGCCTGTCCACTGTCTGAAAGAGTATAGCTGATCGGTTCTTCCCAGCAGCAATCTCCCTGGACAGGAACAATGTCTTCTTATGGTTGATTGCCTCCTGCTATGCTTTATAATGCACACACTCAGTGCCAGTTTGTCCTCCTCCAGGCCAGACCTCCTCCAGCAGCGCTCCAACCTCTGACCCTTTCTCTTCATCTGCCCGAGGTCCCCATCAAACCATGGTAACCTCAGGTAGGAAGATTTGGGTCATACACAGATAGGTGCAAGGGAGTCAATGGCGTTGGATAGTACTCTATTATAAGAGCCCACCACAGCTCTTATAATAGAGAAGAACAAATTAAAAAAATCTAACTGGCATGGATATTAAACTCAATATTGGTATTCCTAAACAAAAACACACCTCTACCATGAAGCAAACAGCAGCCGTTGTAGATTTACACAGGCAAAAATAGTTTTCCACGCAGGAGGCTGGAAGTTGTAGAAAATTCAGTAAGGACAGCAATTTATGGAGTTTAGTCCTGCCCGCTGTTATTCATGCCTTCAGAAATGACTAAAACTGCAGAATCCAGGCATCTGAAAGGTACTGAGTTTTGAAGAATCTAGTGACCAAATGTCAATAGAAAAGCACTCTTGAATTTCAGTAAGGGAAGGCTCTAATAATTCCATCACTTAGCCTGTGATTATCATTTTATCTAACAAGAGAATCTTGAATGTTGCTTGGTTACACTCTCCCCCATAGCCCGCTCAACCCCAGACCCAACCGTTTCCCACTGTCCTTTAATTTTTTTATTTAAACACTGGTGACCAGGAGAGGCACACTGAGCCTAGGCTTGTTTTCAGGTGCGACCCGGGGAAAGGGGAAGGGAGAGTACAGTTACAAAGAAATACAAACCAGGCTGATAATGAAATTACAAGAACAATGACATAAAAGTGCAAAAGTCGAGTGTAATACAGACAGTAGTGCCAAACACTGCAACGGGGTGCCAAATAAATAACACACAAAATCAAAGGAAATCATGCAAGTATGGTAAATTCGAAAGTGCAGGGAACCCAGACAATAGGATGCTGACTTTTTTTCATCAGTCTTAGGGGGGCCCTGACCTGACAGCTTGCTCCACCCCCAGTTCTACAAATTTCCTTAAAGACACAGCAGGGCAACAGCAGTTAGTGCACACAGCAACCTAACTTGCTGAGTACTGCTACCATGGCCTAGTTGGGAGGGAGGGGTAATTTTAATATATTATAATCCTTAGAGCCTAGTACCAAATTCAGCCTGACTCCCCCAGCCCACCTTCACCTTCTCTGGGACTTATACTTCCTCTTTCCCATTGATTGTACTTCATGGTAGGGCCAATGGGGGGGTCAGACCCCTCCAAAGACTAAATTTATTGAACAGTGCTGTCAGTGAAGTGGGGTCAGAGGTCATTAGGCTTCATCCTGCAAGGGGCTGGCATGTCCTCTTCTGATTTCTTTCTTCCCCCGGGATAGGGGCACAATGTGTCTGTATTGTGCAGAAACAGGCATGTAGAGAGATGGGCTGCTTATGCCCCCTTCCCTTGCTGTGCCATATCACACCAGGCCACCTTGGGATGTTAAGAGGCACCATCAGAGCAGACCACATACATCCACCAACCCCAGAAGAGGCAAGTGCCTACTGGAATGGTCAAGCGGACTCTCCCAACCACTGGCAGCTGGGCTTGTTGCCAAACTTTGGTTGCCAGCAGTGCAAGTGGCAGTACTGCTGTTGCACTGACAGGTCAGACCCAAGAGGGGGTAGGCTTTACAGAAGAGTGTCCAGTCAAAAGATCGAAGGTCTTCTGCAAAATCTTCCCTACTCCAGAATCAGCCATGTTAACTGTACTTGGCAAGTTCTGATGATGATTGCTGTGTGTCAGACTGCTGCCTGACCAGTTTTTCAAGGAAACTAAAGAACAGGAGGGAGCCAAGAAACCAGGGCATTGACCCCCCCCCCCCCGAAGATCTATGGAAAAAGTTGAAGGTTAGTTGGTACTGTTGGGGCTGGTGTTGGGCTGACTACAGCAGACAGTGACCAATAGAGTCATTTGTCTTGGGTGATTGTCTGGGACTGGGGAGCAGATATTAGCAGGGCATACTGCTAGATAGCAGTACTAAGGACCTCCATTATATTCTATTATTGACTTTTAAGGGCGGACTGGAGTATTAAACAATCTTGACATCAACTAGAGCATGTAACTGGTCTAGTCAATCCTTAATTTTCCACTAAAGAACCAAAACATTAGTCTTTATTGCTTAGCTATTGTGTTGTGGATTCAGGATTCGAGACTGGTATCTGAACTCTGATCAGATCGCATTATCTGAAAGCAGTCCATTAATGATCTTGCCAATACATATCATCTATGTCTGCTGCTCTTTATGCTTTAGTGCTAACATACTGAATTGTGTGAAGTCATTTTATTGAGACTGTACAAAATGATTTCCACAGAGTATTACATTCAATATTAAAAAGAAAGTAGAGCCTTTAAAAATATAACTACTTTTTGTAAGCAGATCACTTGCCAGAACTACCTTTTAAATTTACTATTTAACCTCCTACCTGCAGAGCTCAGGCACTTTTCAGCCTTGCAGCAGCTGAGCCCACTGCTTCCCAGCAATGTACTCTCTGACAAGGCAGACTGCCATCTCCTAAATCAACATAGGATGGGCCAGTGAGGTGGAGACCCAGAAGTCATTGCAGCCAAACAGGGCAGGGGTGGGTGAGCAGGGTGGCTTTATTCACTTACTTGCACCCATGTTGCCCTCCTTGTTCTCCCCGCCCAAGCAATAACCCTGACCCAGACAGAGTCACAGGCTCCACGCTTGCCTGCACCAGGCTCTCTTGAATACTAGGGGACAAAGCCCCCCTTCCTTGGATATAGAAGAGGAGTGTCCTGTTGGATGTCCTATCCTCCTGTTGCTAGTCTATAGCAGTGCTCTGACCTCAAAAATATAAGCTTAGATGGCTTGACTGTGGCATCACAACTGACCAAGTGCACAGAAGCATGAGCAGCTCTACTTGGTCAGTTGTGTTTGTCTTTATAGATCAAGGGAGTACTTGTGACCAACTGGGGTACTCCTCCCCTTATACTTGAGATACTCTTACACTGTAAAGAGTGGCTCATGTGTAGGTGCCTGAAGATTTTTACATTTTTAATATATTATTAATCACCCCAATCAATAATTGCAAAGCTATAGACTGATTTTGGTAGGCAGTGAGTAACACTTGCCATGCACTCCCCTCCCACCCGGTTATTAAGGGATGCATGCTCAAGCTTCCTCCGGAAGCTCATTTTCTTTGCTGTAGTCCTGCCACTTGGGTTGCTGCAATCTGCCTGCTGAGGCAGGGCTCCTTGCCCGCCACCACCACCAGCTTCCCACTGAGGTTCTGCTATGTCTGGTAGTGTTTCTCTTTGAGTGTTTGGGAAATTCGTATCTGTATTTGCTGCCTTCAGCAACTTGCTTGTGTCAGTATTATACTTCATTTATACAGGCATATTTAGTAGTAGCTACACTAACATGCTCTGTTTATGTCACCTGTATTTTACATTATGTTTTACTTTTAGTGTATTTACCAGTCTTGTTCAGTTCAAACTTTCCCATCCTTTGAATTCTTCTTGCTACTTTGGAAAAGCTTTCCAGTGACGTTCTCCAAGCAAATGCACTCAAGTTTACTGGCTCAGTTTCAGCACACTTGAAACTCAGTTTTAGCAAATTCTCCTGTCTCTTGTATAACTGTTTCAAGTTTTGTCATTTCTTTCCTCTTAGGTGGCCCAAGCAGCCACTTGTTCATGTAAGGAACATGAAACTCAACAATCCATTTATTTAGGTATAGCTCCAGTATCTATTAAAGAATGCGTGTCTGTGCATTTAGAACATTTCCAGTTAGTTTCAAAACTAGATTCCTTATGCTTTACCCTGCTTGCAGTGCTGCTGATTCTTCGGTTGTCTGGACTGAACTTTTAGGATCCAGAAAATACCTTATTCTCAGTCATGTTCCAGATAAAGTTTGGAGTGGATTACTAACTTCACTGGTATGAATACTTTGCATCTGACCACTACAGTTGTTCTTTTCACCTCACTCCTTCACATGCAGCATTTCAGCTATGATCCTTTATGAGCGTCACCCAAGACTTCACTTGTTTCTATGACTACAAGGTCCACACTCTTCTATGATTTGGGCTGGCATCAAATTGCTAGTAAACATGCTGGATTACCTACAAAATGCTAAAATACAAAATCCCAACGTTCGATATCCTGAGCTTGACATCCCAAGATGACGATCGCTTGACAGATCACCATCCCAAGGATGGAAAACCCGATACTGGACTACTGCATGTAGGTGGGTGGGTGGGTGGGCTCTAACCCTGCACCCCCCAAAGGAGGGGGCATCACCCCCTGCACCATCATTAAATAATATACTCATCTCTGTGTCATGGCAAGTTGTGGTGTTGGGCTTTCTGTCCTCGGGATGGTGATCTGTTGGGTGATCATCATGTCAGGATACCGGGCTCAGGATATCGCATGTTGGGATTTTGCATTTCAGTATTTTGTAATACTCCCGCCTTGTGCACAGCAGATGTTTTAGGGCGTCTGCTCCAAATGTCCTCTCTTTTTCTTTGGGATAATTCATAATCTCAATGTTCCTTCAGCTCCTGTGTAGCCTTCATGCACCTTTCAATGGTATAGCCTTCACAGCAGGGGTTCCTTTGGTTGCAGGGCCTTGCCCTGCAGCAACTTTGTGAGGGTGCGAGTCTTGATGAGACAGAAAGAGAGGCCGGTATTCATCCTAATAGTTCAGCAGCATCTGGCAGGTTCAGTAACACACTAAGTTCTAACAGAATCATTAGCTCTTTCCATCTGGAGTTAGCATTTTCAGTAGCAATGTAATGAGATCAAAGTTGTGCCAGGAGGGATGGTGAACCAAGGTCTTGGATCCCCAGAGGTTTCTTCTACAATGGGGGGTTGCTCTCCCTTGTGCCAAAGTTCACAATATAAATCTTTGTATACATAGTTTTTAATTAGAGAAATTCTGGCAGGAGCTGGGGTTGAATGGTGGCTCCTTAATACTATTCATTCATCACCTCTACTCATCATGATCATAAGTAATTTCCTTTCTTCTTACAAGAAGCCATACCTCAGTCAGTGAATGTTTTAATCTTGACTTTGGCTCTAAGGCACCTTTAACCTAAAGGAACTTTATTCCCATGGCACCTATAGGGGTGGAACACCCTTCAAAAGGGTTCTGAGCTGGTCTAGTGGCGTGGAGGGCTGAGGCACCTAGCGCCTTACCTCTTGCCACACCGGCGGCCTGAGTTGGGAATGGAGTCGGATTGTTCGGGGATTGGCTGGGTGAGGGAGGATCGAGCATCTCACTGGACAGCTTTCCTTGCTTGGGAAGGGGGATACTGTGACCCACTCTTTGCCACCTGGAGGTGTCCAGGTGGTAGCACAGTTCAGGCACACTCAGCAAGTCAAACACGGGTATATGAAGATGTCTCTGTGGAGGGGGAGCTTGTCTGTCACATCACTGCACACAGGGTGGCTGTGGGTAATGGCAAAAAAAAACATGGAGGAAAAACCCCTCTGGCTCCAGGATGACATCCAGGACTTCGGAGGCCACACCCTGATAACCCAGCATAGTTCCCGGTGGGTCATTGATGCATCAGAAGAGGTCTGGACTGAAGGGGGTGGTCTTCAGGCATAGGTAGACAAAGTACTGATGGAAAGAAGGGTTCCTGTGCCTAAATCGTACTCCAAAGGGGTGATAGTCCCAGTACAGGACAGAGGGCATGAACAGTCACACAACTGTGTTGGATAACATTTCATATCATTTTTTACAGGTGCTAAAAACTAACTTGTAATCTAAAAAGAAACAAAAAAAATACCTATGAAGAGACAAAGGGAAGAAGCAAAGATATTAAATGTTATCTATGGAGCTGCCTTATATACATAACAAACGCTAACATTGTCTTAATATTACAGAAAGGTGTTCTGCCATGCTTATATATGATATATTGATTGTATCTAATTTTATTTTCCTTTGGAATATTTTATTGTAAACTTATGTTTATTCCCATGTAGTAATAGTTTAAAAGTGTTTATTGTTATTTTATTGTTTTTCAAAACTTCAAGCATATATTTCTAAAAATATCCCACATTGCATAAGCATTCAAACAAGTGCAGACATCTTTAATTACAAGTATCCACCCTAGTAACATACTGCGTTATACATGCACTATTCTGACAAGTCATGCTTTATCCCTTACTGACCCATTGAACATTTGATCTAAAAACTATTATACTGAGGTAACAGTATCCAACAAAACCAACCCAAAAAAGTATTACAAAAAAACACCACAGCGATTAATAAAATAGTACGACACATACAACAGGGGTAATGGGTAAATAAATTATTACCTATTAGCAGCAGACAACACCTCCCCTTAGAAAATCAGGGATCAGCAGTGTGATCTGAATAAGTACTACTAAAACCAACCCCCCAATATATATTTTTTGTTTGTTTTTTTCTTTCTTTTTTTTTAAACACCACAGGGATTAAAATGACAGTGATAATGGGTAATTTAATATTAAGTATAATAAAAAGTGACAGAACACCATTACTTTAAGAAATATTTAACTAAAAATAACGTTGGAGACCTTCACCTGATGACCGTGAAGGTGGTAATTCTCTTTAACTACCACCATGGTAGCTCCTGTGGCTGCATCCATTTGCTTTCAGATGTCAGCCATCTCCATTTTATCTACTGCACATCCACTGATGTTTCAGCAATCACCAGCTGACCATTCATTGTGTCCAGTTTGTCAGAAAGCCCCAAGCCTGATTTTATTAACCTCTGTATTTCAAGTCTGAGTGACTGCAAGGTTCTCTCCTGCTCTGAATCAGGTGCATCATCTTTCTGGCCCACATCAGAATTCAAAGCAGCAGCACCCATAACATTTTTATTTTCCAAGGTATCCAGTGATAATAGCGACTGAATATGGGCGATCGTCAAAACGACAACTCCATACTCGGCACTATTGGGATAGGCAACACGCAAGGGTAGTGATTACTGCTACCACAAGGGTAGGGGAAGGTGACTGGAAAGAGGGAATGGCAAGGGAAAGGGGAGGGATAGGGAAGAGGGTTATCTGGAGGAACTGCGCCTGCTGACCAAACCAACTGTGTGGTGTGGTGAGGAAGGTTGCCTCCGGCACAGCGGGAACTGGGTTTGGGGCTGTGGACGGGAGGGTCTGACTTTTGCCACTGCCTGCTGCTCCCAGACTTTTTTGGTTTTGCAGCCAAATTTGTGCCCCCTCCACGACATGCACCCCCCTGGAGTTAAGAGTCCTAATTCAGGGGGGTGAGGGGGCAAAGCTCCACACAAAAACACTTTAGGTTGCCGGGTGTTGGTTCACTTGTAAGTGTATATCACCAATTTGCTTTTCGGCGATATTCACTCATCATAATAGTGATCACTGTTCCGCATTCACTATTATGACATAGAACCCTTTTTCTAGCATCTGTTGTCTCTGGTTTTGCTGAGATTTGCTCACGGTTCAGTGGGGGTGGACAGCAATCAAGTCTACTAAAACAGTGTAGTTTTATGTGATGTGGTGTTTAAAGAGCAGGGGCATGATACTGGAATATGGGCAAAAGCGTAGCACAAAGGTTTGTACTGCAGTTGTCTATGCCTGCAATCTTGAGGATGCTATAATCAGTCAGATAGTGCACCGGTGCTATCCAACTGAATATAGGGATGTGTTGGCATGGCGTGACATCAAGCAGCACTGCCCCAACAGGAATCTTGGCTGTATACTGCTCATAGGGATGGGAGGAAAACAGCACCCCTAGACCTGACAGTGCCAGGAGTCCCCAGTGCGATATTCAGCTGGCAACATACAAATGGGCCCATTGGGCACACAGGGCACTAAGGGACCATATCCATTCCGATTACAGGCTCATTTGAATGTGAAGCAGCTGAAGGCTGCAGACCTCCAGAGGCTGCCCACCACGTCAGGCAGGGTGGCAAGCCCCCCCCACACAACCCAAGCACCTGTCCCCACAAGTTACACAACCTCCCTGGTGTTTACTGGCACCCCCACCCCATCCCCATACCAGATTAGCTATTTCCTGGTGTCTAGTGCCACCCTCTCCCTCCAATCCCCATCCCCGTAAGAGTTTAGGTATTCCCTGGTATCTATTGGCACCCCGCAGCCCTCCCTTCCTCGTTCCCATAAGAGTTTCGGTGTTCCCTGGTGTCTAGCGGTACCCCCCCACCCTTCAATACCCATCCTCATCACTGTATCCTTATTCCCTGATGTTCAGTGGCACTGCTACCCACTGATCGTCCACCACTGTAATACTGAGGAGGTCGCTGGTGTCCAGTGGACCTCCCACCCTCCAATCAACCACTGCTGCTTCAAAAAAGGTACTCCCTGTTGTCCAGTGGAACCCCAAAACTCCATCCCAGAAGAAAGCCCATATTCCCTGGCATCTAGTGGCCTCCCTTACACTGGCCACACTGGGTACACCACCCTGCCACCCCCCTTACCATAGCTGCACTAGCCATGCAGCTCCGATACAGTGACCGGCACAGCCATCCTCTCACTACCTTAGCCAGCCGCCATATATAATGACAGGGAGTGCATGTACTGTCTGCAGTATAGGTGACAAATTGGAAGGTAGGGGGTCCCAATGGACACCAGGGACCTCCTTAGTATTACAGCAGCAAGTGATCATTGCAGGGAGGGGGTGCCACTGGACACCAGAGAATAAGGATACAGTGACAGGGATGGGGATCGGAGTGTGGAGGGTGCAACTAGACACCAGGGAATTCTTTTTTTATTATAGCAGCAGGTGATCGGATGGTGGAGGGGCACCACTGGAAACCAGGTAACTCATTACTTCTATAGACCAGGGTGGGTGGATGCAGTCCCTTTGCCCACCACCAGAGCCTTGTACCCAGTTAATGTCAGGGTTTGCAGAGGCAATAACTTGCACCCATTCAGGTGGCATTTACTGCCTGTGCGAACCTTGCAATATCCTGCTGTGTCCGTATGCAGGGGAGGACCACCTCATCCACACGGGCACAGCGGTAACTGAGCACTCGGGTGCTAATGGATTTTGCCCAGGCTGTGGGGCTCTCTGAATACAGACCCCACCCACAAACAGGGCACAAACCCTAGTTAGCATGGGCAAACACCCCTTAGAACTCGGGCTAAGTTTTGAATATCTGGCCCCAGATATTACCTTATATAACTTATAATAAATAGATAACTATTTTATTTATTGTATTTTGTTGTTTTAGTAAATGCTTTCTTCTTTGATAAAATATTTTGTTTGTGCAGTGAAACAAGACTGCTTTAGTATTTTCTTTTCACACTGCTAGTAAGAAGAATTCAACTAGTCTCTGGAATTGCTATCTCAGAAACTGACGGACTAGGATCCCAATGTATTTCAGAGAGAAAGTAACTATATTTTTCTATCTTCCATTGTGGTCCAATGTGACCAGTGGGGTTCCACAGGGATCAGTGCTGGGTCCAGTTCTCTTCAATATCTTTATCAGTGACATTACAGAGGACCTAGGAGGGAAAATTTGTCTGTTCGCTGATGACACAAAGCTCTGCAACAGGGTGGACACACCAGAGGGTGTGAATAGAATGAGGAGAGATCTGCAGAAGCTCGAGGACTGGTCAAGGGATTGGTAGTTGAAATTTAATGCAAAAAAGTGTAAGATAATGCACATGGGGCACAAAACCCCAGGAACAGCATATCAGCTGGGGGGGGGGGTAATAGAATGCTCCAAGCAGGAAAGGAACCTAGGGGTTATCATCTCTAAGGACCTCAAGGTAGGGAGTCAGTGCAACAAGGCAGCAAGAAAAGCAAACAGGATGCTGGGATGCACAGGCAGGTGCATCACCAGCAGAAAAAGGGAGGTCATACTTCCACTATACAGGACATTAGTGAAGCCACACCTCGAATACAGTGTCCAGTTCTGGAGGCCTTACCTATGTAAGGACATAGACAGGGTGGAGGAGGTCCAGAGGAGGGCAACCAAGATGGTGCAAGGATTACATCATGAACCCTATAAGGACAGGCTGAAAGACTTAAATATGTACTCCCTGGAAGAGAAGGGGGATATGATTGAAACATATAAGCACCTCACAGGGAGAAATGCTTGCAGTATAGCCTAGAGGTTAGAGGAACAAGGTGTGAACAAGCTTGAAACATCCAACAGACCAGACCTGAGTTTGATTCTAACAACCTCCACTTGCATACTATGTGACTCTGAGCAAGTCACTTAACCGTCCAGTGCTCCCGGGTCACCCCTGAAAACAGACACTTGTGCCTAGTGGGGCTTACTCGGTTACCAAAGACTAAAATAAAAATAAAAAATAAAATAAAAAAAGAAACAAGGTACAGGAAAACACAATTTTCCCAAGAAAAAGATGCTCCAGGACTACGGGACTTGGGATGAAACTGGAGGTAGAGAGGTTCAGAGGGAATGTGAGAAAGTACTTCTTCACAGAGAGGGTGGTGGACAAATGGAACTGCCTGCTGGAAGAGGTGGTGGGGCAGAACCGATCACAGGATTTATGAATGCATGGTATAGGCATAAGGGGATCCTGGTAGTCGGGGAAAGATGACAACCTAGATCCAAGGTAGTTTGAAGAAGCACAGTTATGTGCATTCATGGGCAGACCAGGTGGGCCAAAGGCCCTTATCTGGCGACAACATCTATGTATCTATGTTCCTTAAAATAGATACTTCTTTCAGCAATAAACTTTGCTTTTCATATGTCTGTACTACTGTGATCCATCTGTATCATTACAATTTTTAAAATAGTAATTAGTTTCTCTTTTCTACTTCTCAAATAAAATCTGCTTATGTAGAAAATTTTACTTGGCTGTCCTGCCAGTGCAGCAGTAGCGCTACTTCCTACGGTGCTGACAACCTGTGTTCTGAAGCAAGCATGGAGCCTCAGAGGGTCAGCTGATGGGAGGTTGAATGAGCATCCCAGAGACTGCTCTCCACCTCCAGGAGGAGGAAGGCTGTCATCCTGCGCAACCTGGAGATTTTCTGTGTTTCTCCATGGAAGATGTGACATGCGCTGATGTCAAGACACACGTGTTGAGATCAGCAGCATCTCAGCACCACTTCAACTCAAGCTGTGTCTCCCCTGGCCTCCGCCAGTGGTCAAATTAACCCCTCTTTCCCTCCCAAGAGGAGGAGAGTGGTCCTGTGGATGCTGAATCCTCCTCTCTCCAGCCGGCCTTCCGACGCCTCAGGCTCGCTTCTGAACCCAGGTCATTGGTGTCACAAGAAGTAGTGCTACTGCTACACCAGCAGGCTGGCTAAAAGGCACATATTTCTATTAAATATATAACATTGTGATGATAGAAAGTGTTATTTCTCTATAAAACCTGAAAACAGGTTTGCAGTTTCCCACTGAAATACACTGCTAGCCTTTCAAGAAAAACTCTCCTGACATCATAATACAAGAATTCCATTGGATTTTTTTTCCACTAGTCGTTGGCAAAATACAAATAAAAGGACACAATAGTAAATAAAATATGAAATAAAAGCAAACAAAATAATTACAAAGGCATCTAATGGCCATAAACCTTCATTCTGTAAGATATGTATCCTCACTAAGCGATTGCTCTTTAATTTGATTTGCTTTGCCGTGATCTACAGAGCTGTTCCATTAGGTGGTCATGTTGCTTGGCATCCCCAGAGCCTCCTCAGGTCTTTGTCATGATCTACAGAGCTGTTCTGTTAGGTGGTCATGTTGCTTGGCATCCCCAGAGCCTCCTCAGGTCTTTGTCATGATCTACAGAGCTGTTCCGTTAGGTGGTCATGTTGCTTGGCATCCCCAGAACCTCCTCAGGTCTTTGTCATGATCTACAGAGCTGTTCTGTTAGGCAGTCATATTTTTTGGTCTCCCCAGCACCCCTTGTACTGTGTCTATAATGTGGATTTTCCAATGGATATTAAAAATCCCATGGAACCTAACCTGCGTTTGGGAGTGAACTCAGCCCACCAGAGGGCCAGCGGGGGAAGAAGGCTTGAGCGTTAGAGGGGACTCTTCCCCCTGATGAAGCTCCTTGTAGGAGGCATTACATATGAATGTTTAGCCACCGCTTCTGTGGTTGATGTCTCTGCATGTAAATTTAGTACATTATTACTGTAGTTTTCCCCCTGCCACTGGTGTGTGCATTGATTTGTTTGTTTTATATGATCATTTCTGAGTTGTATGGTCGGCTGCACCCTTGATGATTATGGTGCATGCTCTGTTTGTGATTCTCTGGGAGGGGGACTGGCTGTGCAACTTCTGCAACATCAGCACCACCTGGGATACCACAGCTGGTGTGATAATAAAGATTCACAATGAGTGGGCAGACAGCAACATCCACGCACTGCCATACAAAAAAAATCTATAACCAGAGCCAAAATATCTGTTAATGCATTAACTTGCTAAGCAATATTGAATTATTTTGTGTGACTTGCATTGCTATTTATTTGCATTATCATGGTAACAGAATCCCACAAATACATCACATTATAAAACAGGCAAGAAAAATGCAGTGATCTGATTGGTCAGTAGCTGTCCAGGCCTCTATGGTAATTAATCAATAATCCCGCAGGTCTGGAAAGTGACTTGCAAGTCTTGGAACTACACTGCTTTGGAATTCTCAGTAATTGTGACAGCTGGGAAAAAGAAGGTTCAACTGACAACAATAGTGAATTTCCTGCCAGACAATTTAACCTCCTTGATGGGGCAAACCTACCTGTAGCTGTTTGGTGTGAGAACCAATTTACCAATGATAAGGATTAATTTATTCTTAATTTAAAGATTCATTCAGTCTAGTGTTTTTATTTTGGTGCCATTTTATAAAAACAATAGTACATTTCAGGGCTTGCAGTTATTTTGTAATAACCACACTTCCCTCCATCCTCACCTCTTGGTTGAAGGGCATTCAGATAACATCTTGTGCCTCCAACCCATGGAGTGGGAGGGGGCGTACAGTCATTTCCGATAACCGCATGCCACTGTGTGTTAAACAGATCAAAAAATTAAAAAGTCACACTTCAAGCTAATGTAGAAGCAGCTGTTGTTGGCAATTTGTTTACACAAATCATGTTCCTATGTGCTGAGCAACATGGCTTTAGGGCAGGGCACAGCACCAATACAGCCCTCCTGGAATACACAGGCTTCATCTAAAAATCTCTCGATCTTGACCAGCTCATCAGGGCACTTTATATTGACCTAACAAAGGCCTTTGACACGGTCAACCATGCCCTCCTAGTCGAACAACTCACTGCCATAGGCCTTGCCCCAGAGGTGGCTGGATGGTTCCGCAGCTACTTGCACTGCCGTTCACAGCAAGTCAGGATAGGCACCATTCTCTCTGACACCAAGCCTGTCTGCTCATGCATTCCACAGGGGTCAATACTGGGCCCCCTCCTTCTTAGTCTATTTCTGAATTGCCTCCCCCTAGCCAGCCAGGGCCGTATCCTCCTCTACATGGATGATGCGGTTATCTTCTCTAATGGCTCTGACCCAATTGCCCTTGAGCAACAACTATTGTATGACTTCACCAGTGTAGAGTCGTGGTTCAAAAATCATAAATTGATAATGAACTATAAAAAAACAAAAACTATTGTTGTTCACCAGCCTTCAGAACAAACACAAAAACTACCCGCTATCAATATGTGACAGGGGTGGTGTTCTTCTTGAACATGTTCATCACTTCAAATATCTTGGAATCACTCTTGATAGCTCGATCTCCTACACCCTCCACATAGACATCACAGCTATAGCAATCAACAAATGCATAGGGCTACTTTATCACCATAGGCAGAGCCTGACGCCAGATGCCATCAGCATAGCGGTTCACAGTTCTGTGGGTTCCCTAGTGGACTATGGACTGCTGATATATGCCTCTGCCACAGATACTGCCCTCCGATGTATAAAAACTGCACTTAACAATGCCTGCAGGCTTACCTTAGGGGTACACCGACTAACCCACACCTACGATCTCTATGCAAAGGCTCACTGGCTAACACTCTATGGTCGTTTAAAATACTAATCCTGCCTCCTGGCCAAAAAGACCTGCACTGGTCAGTTCCTGCCAGGGGTCCAACAACTCCTGGTTCCCAGCGTAAATCCGAGGCCCACCTATAATTCAGAACTGCAGTCCTTCCTGCCTCCAAAATATTGTACATCTCAAGGAGAAAGGTCCTTTGCCTATTGGGCCCTGTTATGGTTTAACTCCCTCCATGAGGACATTGTTAGCCTGCCCATACTGTGGACCTTCAAAAGGAACCTAAAGAACCATTTAATACTGGAATCTCAATGCATCTGCCATTGCTAGCATCAAGCTAAGGCATCTCATACCATCGTCCCCTCTGCTGAACTGATCTCCCTCTCTCTCTTGTACATACTGCACTTGGGGCTCATCTCCCCACCCCTTTCTCTCCAGCACTTCTATGCCCTATCATCTTTGAGTTGCTGACAACTAACAGGTTCCCTGTTGGGCACAATTATTTAGTCTGTTCCTGTATGTATCTGACTGTGTTTACTTAATCCAGTTTTAGTTATCATATTTTTTGTATTCCTTTGTTTAATGACCAAATGTACCTAAATGTCTCATTCTAATCCTATTTGCCTTGTTTGTCTCAATCCTCTGTACAATGTCCTACTTGTTCTGAAATGTACTGACATGGAATCTATGTAAAGAGCTCTGAGCTCAAATGGTTAATCTGAGAACTGAAATAAATAAATAAATAAATATTTAACTAAATAGAACCTCCCCAAAAGTTTGAATTCTGGTGATGTCCACGTTCAAGTCAGTGGCTTGAACTGCTATCTACATCTCCCACCCTTTTTTTTTAATACTTCCAGCAACTGGCTAAAAACTACAAACAACTATCAGCTACCTGAACAAGGCTATGCATTTGTTGGGATGAGTTGGGTGGGAAGCTGCAGATCAGGCTCTGAGTCAAAGGATGGAGGAGGACTGCTGGAGGGTGACAGAGTGATGGACTGTGGGCCTCATCAGCAACCACACACTCCCACCACCACACAACTGCCAAAAATACACCCTGTAAACAAAACTGACAAACATACGCCCTCACTGGAGAGTTTTGGGAGGACAATAGACATCCTCATTCAGGAACATAGAGACTTTCGAAAGGAGGTACAGTTCACAACAGCTACAATTTGACAAGATCCTGTATAATGAAATTAGACAAGCGTTGTGACTGGACTGATGAACTGCTTACAGTCTCTGACAAAAGAATTCAGATGGCTTTCCTCCAGCAGCACCATAAGATCCTCTCAACTGATAATCAGCTAGAAGATGTCAAAAGCATTATCCCCACAATAACGTGTAGCTCTACATGGTACAGGATGGGGCTGAGGGCCAACCCATGACAACCTTTTGTAACAATTTACTGCATGAGGCCTTAAATCTCCCAGAAGACTGGCAGCTAGATATAAAATGAGTGCGCTGAGGGCTCAGGCTTACACCAATGGCCCTGGATGCTTGTCCATACTCCATTGGGATGCGACTGCTTAAATGGCTGCTAAAAGAGTTGATTCTGTTGAGAGCATGGCAACTTAATGAAGTGCACCACCAGGGTGAGCGTGTCTTTTTTCACAATGATTTCCCTTCCTCCCTCCTTAACAGTGAAATAATGTGAATATATTCCCCTTATGAAAGCTCTCAGTTCTCAAAATCTTAGATTGTGTACCCCTTGCCCTGCAAAGAAAGGTTATTGTGGACTTCCCAGATGGCAAGAAAGCCTACCCCACAGCCAAGGCAGCACATCAAGATTTGTCAGCCCAAGGATTTGTAGTGGCTCCATGTCAGAGCCAGGGACAGTCTCAGTCAGTAGTTGGGAAGTTGGCCAAAATGAACTGGCAACATAAAGCCTCGGCTGATACTAAAAAACAAGCCAACAGCACAAAGCAAGAGATCATGAAACACCTCAAGTTATCACAGCACTGACAGACTAGTTCATTCCATGGCACTGCTTCCCGAATGGCTGATAGCTGAATGGCTTGAGGGTAGTATCCTTTTTATCCCTTAACTAAGCCTTAACTAAGGGAACATATAAGCGGCTCTGGGTCTCTCCTCTATCCACTCGTGTTAGTCCTTCATTCCCTATCACCATAAACAATTTATTACTCTATATATCTGGGGATATCTCCTTCAGGTCTGGGGGGAGGGGGATGGTTCCATCCCAGGATGTATCAGGCACACTTTGACCGGTGCCACCTGGAACAAGGGTCAGTTAGGCCTGGGTCCTTGGGTCAGTGCCAGATAACAGTTCCTGCAATCTTTATGATAAGGTTTAGTGTCTCACTTGTATCATTTAAAAGACTGATGTGACAATCCAGGCCACAGCACATTTTCTGAGAGTCTACCTCACTGGGGAGGAGCCAGCATGTTAGCAGTTATACCCTAGTACAGGAACAATGACTGTGGAAATGTGATTTGCAGTACACAGCATGCTGTGACATGGGCCAAGGAGTTGAAATGGCAGTAGCTGTGGCCTGAATCATAGGCTCAGGGTCTTAATGTGATTAGGACTGCAGTGGCCACTAACCAACATCAGCAGGTTTAAAACGGCGTGGCCACTTGGTGAGGGTGCCCTTGCAGGTGTGGCTTGTTGAGACGACACTGATACAATCCAACAGAATATGTCTGGCTCTCCCACTTCCTTGCATATGATTGTTGAGGGTGACATGATGTGACATGAGGACAGGTCGTGGGGGTTGGGGCCGGTGCCTGTCACTGGGGATGTGGGCTTGCGGGGCTCTGCTGGAGGTGGTGCAGCAGGGGTGTAGGCATCAGGGGACCACCTTGGGGGGAGGGTTTCCTCTGATTATCTAACAGGGGAGAAATATATACCTCCAATTGAAGGGGAGCCAAACCCGCTTTGATGCAGTATGGGAGTACATCTGGGCTCCTAGTAAGCTGAAACTGACTGCTACCAGTTGATGTTGGACCATACTATACAGAGAAGTGGAGATGACCATTCTGCTTTAATTAGAAGCAAGTTACACCCCTTCCTTTGTGAGTGTCCCCTTTTTCAATTGTGCTAGAGATTCTCAGATGGCTCCCCAGTGATTCCTTCTGGCTACTCTGTCTAGACAATAGTGGAATATAGACCAAACTCATTACAGAATACTTCCTCCACCCTTGCAGACCTACTTTGTATGACGTGTAACTCTGAGAATGAGCAGAGACTGCTAGCTTGAGTTTTCTGACAAGCATCCAGACTGCAACATGCAGCTGCACCAATTTTATTCCGACTATTAGCTACACAAACGTCATTCTTTTCCACTACGGAGATTTAAAGACTTAGAGGTTACTGGGACTTCGCTGAATGTTTATGCCTAACTTTCTTTATGTCATACATATTGCACTATGCAAGGATGGGAGACAAGGGATCATTATGTCAGCCTTCAGACCGAATGTCTCTGCTTTGCACTCTGGCTTTCAGACCATATCGGAGGCTGCTGACCCTACTTCATGATTGTGCTCTAAGTAGATCTAAACTGAGGGAGAGATGGAGCCGTATGTTTGTTTCTGACTTTGCTCATTCCTGCAGTGTATCCACTACTGAAGCACATGCATTGATGAGAATATCCTCGTGACTAGCTCTGTACTAGTTTAAAACTCTGTTTGGAATCTCCACCTTGGAGGACCATGTTATTCCATCTTGTTTTAGTCCCACTGTTTGTACTGTTAGCATGATTGTCCCAGATATGTTCTCTGGGGCAGACTGTTGGCAGGTGGTTTCCTAGTAAAGGTATCACTGTTTTCTTGCCATTTTTTCTGAAGAAGACATGTATGGCAACAACAAACAATGGACAAAGTCATATGCAGTGCTGGTCAGGGAGGAGGCAGGTAGAAACCACATGTGTATATATGACCCAGTATTGAAATGATACTGTCATCTGTTTTCCTTTAAACATTAGATGTAAGCAACCTTAAGAACCCTGTCAGGAGAACAAAGCTTTAGCTCAAGTTAAATGACAGAAACCTGATCTATTTCACTTTCAGGAAATTCACTTAGATCCCACTAAACATGCCAATCTGCCAGAATATGGCAATGCACAGGTGTATGCTCCCTCTCTGCAAGGTAGGTGGTAGAGAATAGTGTGGTTATCATAATTTCCAAAACAACAGGATTTTGAGAGGCCAAAATAATACAGGAAAATGAGAGGTGCTTAGTCTTAGTGCAAGGCTTGCTAAATAACATAGAGGTAACCCTAGCAGTATATATATCCCTACAGGAGCAGATACTCTATTTACTTATCACCTTCTCAGTTAATCCCTTCCTAATATCCAAGACAAGCTGCTCCTAGCTGGGGACTTTAATGTGATCACGTCCCAAATTCGGGGTACTTCAAACATCAGACCCCTAAACATCTTTTGGCACATACATTCTGTATTGCTCAACACAGAGAACTCGGCTTTAGGGATATATGATGGAATCTCCACCAAAAAGATAGAGGGTATACACATTATTCAGCAGTTTATCATATCTATACAAGGACAGATATGGCATTTGCACAGGTGGAATACCTGAAAAAGTCCAGGACTATATTCTAGGAGATACAGTTCTCTCAGATCACTCCCCATGCTTACGTTTATCAACTTAGGAAAAAACAAACTGACAAGGTCTGGCATTTAAATCCAGTCCATGTTCAGTACCCCGATTTTAGGGAATTTTTGGTGGAATGATTAGAGACATAGTTGAGGAAAACTTGACACACACAAGAGATGAGATCAGCATATCTTGGAATATGGATAAGACTGTACAGAAGGCCACCTCATGAATTACACCGCACTTAAAAAGATGGAACAGCTCCAGAAACTTTAAGATTTAGATGGGATGTACCATTTTCTGGTATTTGCCCATAAATAGGGGGACAACTCTGTCTTACCCCAGCTTAAAAAGGCAGAATGGCAATTGACGAGTGGTATGCTAAACACACAGAGCTTTCTCTCACTTTTTTATGACAAAGATTCTATGATGTGGGGCTGCAGGTGACAAGAATGCTGTCCCACCACTTTAAGCAGCAGAAAACATGAGCAAAGATCTCCTCGATAATCCACCAACTCACTAAAGTCAAAGTCACAAAGATTATTGATATTTTATTTTATTCTTTGGTAACCGAGTAAGGCCTACTGAGCACATGTGCCTATTTTCAGGGACGACCTATAGAAATATAGAAACATATAATTTGATAGCAGATAAGGACCGCTTGGCCCACGTAGTCTGCCCATTTCCCTACCTAATGGACAAGCTGCAGATCCTAGTTAACCAACAGCCTACTTCCTCCTTCCCCCCACTAGAATTGCCTGATGTCTGTCCCATGCATTCTTGAACTCCCCCACTGTTTCTGACTCCATGAATTCATCAGGAGGGCTGTTCCATGCATCCACAGCCCTCTCCGTGGAAAATACTTCCTCACATTACCTCTGAGCCATCACCTCTCTATCTTCAAATTGTGCCCCCTTGTTCTTGCACATCTCTTTTTCTGAAAGATGCTACCCTCTTGAACTTTGTGGATTCCCTTGAGGTACTTGAAAGTTTCCATCATGTCCCCCCTCTCTCCCTCCTTTCCTCAAGGGTATACATATTAAGCTCCTTTAGTCTCTCTTCATATGTCTTCTGGTGCAGACCCTGCACCATTTTGGTTGCCCTCCTCTGGACTGCCTCCACTCTAACTATGTCTTTGCAGAGATGGGGTCTCCAGAACTGCATGCAATACTCCAGATGGGGTCACACCAACTGTCTGTACAGAGGGATAACAACTTCTGTTTTCTACTGGTGATGCCTCTCCCTATACATCCCAGTATCCCCCAGCCCTCCTTACTTCCTTCTCACATTGCTTGTCCACCTTTAGGTCATCTGATATAACTACCCCCAGGTCCCTTTCCATTTTTGTTGTTGTTCGTATCTCACCCCCTATTGTGTACTCTTCCCCTGGATTTTTGTTTCCCAGGTGCATTACTTTGCACTTCTTACGTTGAATCTAAGCTGTCATACATTTGACCATTCCTCTAACCTTGCCAAGTCCCTTCTCATCCTTTCCACCCCACCTTGTATATCAACCCTGTTGCAGATCTTTGTGTCGTCTGCAAAGAGCCATACTTTTCCTTCCAGTCCCTCTGCAATGTCACTTATAAAGACATTAAAAAGGACCAGTCCCAGTACTGAACCCTGCGGTACCCCATTAGTAACCCCCCTTTCTTTACTGTGGACTCCATTTACCATTACCCTCTGCATCCTGTTGTCCAGCCAATGTTTTACCCAGGCTACTAACCTGGGACCCACCCCCAGGCTGGCTAATTTGTTTATTAATCTTTTGTGTGGGACTGTGTCAGATACCTTGCTAAAGTCTAGGTAAGCCATGTCCACAGCCCCTCCCTGGTCTACTACTTTGGTCACCCAGTCAAAGAAATCGATTAGTTTAGTCTGACATGACCTTCCCACTGTGAATCCATGCTGCCTTGGGTTCTGTGCCCCACTGGCCTCTAGGTACTCAACAGTTCTTTCCTTCAGAAGTTATTCCATCATTTTCCCTACCACTGAGGTCAAACTGACAGGTCTGTAGTTTCCTGCCTCTGTCTTGCTTCCACTTTTGTGAAGGAGAATCACATCCACCCTCCTCCAGTTTTCAGGTACCACACCATCCTCCCATGATTTGTTAAAAAGGGTAGTCAGTGGTGTTACTAGTTCTCCCCTTAGTTCTTTTAGAACTCTGGGGTGAATCTCATCAGGCCCCATTGCTTTGTCCACTTTCAGTTTTAAGACTTCTTTCAGAACCCTTTGTTCTGTGAAAGGACTGATATCGGCCCCCCTATCCAGAGTGCTTCTATTGACTGGATTAGGTACCTCCCCCTCCTCTTCTTTTCTGAAAACTGAGCAGAAGTATTCATTCAGTATCCCTGCTTTTTCACTGTCCCTCTCTGCCCCCCACCCTCCTCTTTAGTTAGCCTCAGTATCCCTCCCTTTGTCTTTCTTTGCTCCCTAATGTACCTGTAAAAGGTTTTATCCCCCTTTTTAACCGAGTTGGCTATCTTTTCTTTGGTTTGGGCCTTTGCTGTTCTGACTGCCTTCCCCGCTTCCTTCTGCTTTAACTGGTATAGTTCTCTGTCCTGCTCCTTCTGTGTTTCCTTATACTTCCTGAATGCTATCTTTTTCTCCCTAACCTTCTCTGCTACCTCTTTTGAGAACCATAGTGTTTTTTTCTTTCATTTTGATTTGTTTATTTGCTTCACACAAAGGCTTGCTGCCTCTGTGATGGCAGTTTTGATGTTTCCCCATTGTTGCTCCACCCCTCCTTCTTGCCTGTTTGCGAGTGCTTTTCTGAGGCACTCTCCCATTTTGACAAACTCAACCCTCCTGAAGTCTAATACCTTCACTTTTGTATGGTTTGACTCTACAGCTAAGTTTATTGTGAACCACACTGTTTGGTGGTCACTTGTTCCCAGATGGCTACCCACCTCTAGACCTGAGATCCTCTCTCCATCCCCATTTGAAAGTACCAGGTCTAAGATTGCTCCCTCCTGAGTGGGTTCCAACACTAGCTGTCTGAGGCATGCCCCCTGTAGGGCATCGAGAATGGCCCTGCTCTTGGATGTGGCTGCAGCAATGGTGCTCCAGTTAACATCTGGCATATTCAGGTCCCCCATCAGCAATATCTCCCCTTTCTCTGCCATCCTAAGGATGTCTTCTATCATTTCCTTGTCCATTTCCTCCCCCTGAGATGGGGGTCTTTATACAACCACTGTGCAGATTGTGGTGCCATTTCCAGTCTCCAAGGTGACTCACAGTGCCTCCACTCTTCCCTGTTTACCATTTAGTTCAGTTGCCTTGATCCCTTCCCTTACATAGAGAGCTACCCTCCCTCCTCTTCTACCCTCCCTATCCCTCCTGTAGATTGTGCACCCTGGTATGTTGAAATCCCAGTCATGGTTCTCTGTGTACCATGTTTCTGTGACTGCCACGATATCCAGGCATCCCTCTTCCATCAAGGCCATCAGTTCAGGGAGCTTGTTACCTAGACTATGGGCATTGGTACTCATTACCCTCCATTTTTTGATGGCCTTACCCCTTTTTGCCCCATCTCTGTCCTTACTGCCTTTGTCTTTTTTTCCATTTACCCCTGCCCTTTTCCCTATCGACTTCTGTATCTTGGTGTTTACCTCACTAATAACCCTGATTTTTTTTTGGGGGGGGCTAGGATTTCCCTTCTCCTTTTTAGTGCCTCCCCACCTTGGCTAGTTTAAATGCTTGCCAATGAAGCATTTAAACCTATCACCAAGGATTCTGGTTCCTCTCCTGGACAGATGCAGACCATCGCACCAGTATAGGCCTGCATCCCTCTAGGTGGACCCCCAGTCCCCAATGAAGCCAAAATCCTGAGCTCTGCACCAGTTTTTCAACCACTAATTGAATCCCATGGTGAGGAGCACCCCAGACTCACCCATGCCAGGAACACTGGAGAGGTTAAGTGACTTGCTCAAAGTCACACAGTATGCAAGCGGAGGTTGTGGGAATCAAACCCAGGTCTCTCTGCTGGATGTACCAAGCTCATTCACAGCTTGTTACTCTAACCTCTGGGTTATACTGCCAGCCCCAATTGGTTATATTGGCAATGCCTTCAGGGAATTCTATAAAAATCTGTACACCCTAGAGGCAAAGCCTGACAGGTAGACAATTAAGACATTTTTAGGAAAGCTAAGACTCCTTAAACTAAAAAGGGACAGCCTGAGGGCCTCCTTAGTCCCATCACTGATGAAGATGTTTATCAGGTGCTAAGAAAGGGGAAACTCAAAAGGCTCCAGGCTCGGATGGATGTACACTCAAAGTCTATAAAACTCTATGGGATGTATACACCCCATATCTGCTCCACGTATATAATGCAGTCCTGATGGGAGAACAACCCCCTATTCCTGGGATTATACCACAATCTCTGTAATTCCAAAACCTGGGAATAATCCTAATTATTATGAATCTTAACACTCAGTTTCCATATTAAATATGGACTACAAACTTTTTATGTCCATATTGGCTAACATATTAGACAGAATACTGCTTAACCTGATAGGTATGGACCGGACGGGATTTGTTCGGTCACAATAGACCACTGACAACATCAGACAAACCCTACACATTCTCAGCCACCTAAGGCAACATCGTATTCTGGTTATGGTGATAAGTCTGGATGCCAGAAAGGCCTATGACTGGGTCTCCTGGCCCTTCCTGTATAAGGTGCTGGGAAACAGGGTTTCCCGGTCTAATTTCTCAAGCAACTTCACCTTCTCTATAAAGTCCCATGTGCGAGGGTCAAAACCAATGGCCACCACGCTTTGGACTGTCTATCAGACAGGGTATCAGGAGTGTCCCCATCACCCTTATTATTTGTAATCTTTATTGAACTCCTAGCCCACTTAATATGTTGAGTTGGTAATATGTCGGAGTGGAGCAGTGAGGTCGGGAACATTGTATCACCCTATACGTGGACAACACACTTTTATATCTGTCAGACCCAGAAAACTCTATCTTAGTTGTGTTCTCTCTGCTCCAGGAATTTCACAAGGTAGTGGGATATAAACTAAATACTGCAAAAACAGAATTATTAATGTTTAACTACTCTCCTTCTCCAACCCTTTGACAGCAATACCAACTAAAATGGGTTCTTAAAGCATTAAAATATTTTGGCATTTGGCTTACCAAAGAAGAATTGATGCCAATTATGCCCCACTAACTTCCCAGATGAATCAAGATTTAGAGCACTGTGCTCCTATTCATTATGACACCTCCCACAGAGTTGATGCTATCTGCATGGTAACTTTATCTCAGGCATTATTTCTATTTCAGAACCAACCCTTATGAATTGTTTCTGGCACATGGTAACATTGGCAGATACTTATTTCTAGTTTAATATGGGCCAGTAAAAGGCACTTAATACTCCCTTCCTCAGCTCCCCAAATCTGGGGGTGGGAGAGTGGCCGCAGCCTGCTGGACATATGGGGTCTATTATTGTGCCATGTAGCCCCATTGATAACTAGAGCCGAGCAGTACAGAACATCTGTCTTCCAGGATTTATCAAAGTATAATGGAATCCAGACGTCAGGAATCAGATTCTATTAGACTAAAATGGGCAGAGGAATTGAATATAAACATAGACAGAGAGGAGTAGGTGTGGAATTGTGGGGAGACACATAAAGTTACCCATTCAAGGGGATGGAGAGAGTATATGTTTAAACATATGATATGCTACTTCAGAACCACCATAATTATGACACAGCATTAGACAGGGCATAATGCAGGGTGTTGGAGTAACTGTGGGAAAAATAGGGCAGGACACTTTTATATCATGTGGGACTGACCAGTATCAACCCAATCTAAAACTGAATTAAGATGGAGCTTTCTGAAATCCTACTGCAGACATGATTCCTCACACCACAAAACTCTTTCTGCACCTATCCTACCCTCCCCTCCTGGTTGTAGAAATCGAGTTACTGCCAGCCCGGTGGCACTGAGAGCTGAGGTGCTGGATTCCTTACCTCACGCTATGCTGATGACCCGGGTTCGGGAATGACCTCCGGTTGTTGGGGTGCTGGCACGGGGGAGGGGAGCAGGATTGAGCAAGCTGGCGGGCTGCTCTCCTATCCTGGGAGTGGGTTGTTGCCCCCCCGTAGTTCCACCCCTACCAGGTACCAGGTGGAGGTTTGGTGGGGTAGCATAGGTGAGGAGGGGGTGGCAGTATGGGTGAGCAGATGGGGCTGAGCTGGCTTCTGGTGTGCGTGCCTCTCCATGCACATATGTCTGCGTGCCGGGGCCTTGGGCAGGGGAAAGTGGGAGAAAAACTTATAAAACAATAACATAAAAATCTCTATTAAAAAAAAGAAATTGAGTAATTAAATACTTTTTGGCTGTAGTAACTGCTGCTGCTAAAAAAAAATAATTAGCAAATGGTTAACCCCACATGCTCCCACACTAAAAAAGTGGGGGGACTTAGTATATTTCATTTTCATTTTTTTGTCCAGGAACAGGCTCCATTGAGCAAGCTCTTTTTCAAAGTGGGCCTAGGTAGGACAGCACACATAAGTTAGGACACAATGATGTATGAGACAGGGTAATACGTACATATTGAGCAACAGCATACAGAACATAGTCAGGGAATAATAAAATACAATAATGATAATATAAGAATTAAAAATACAAATTATGAAATAAATAGAATATAATATTCAACAGCTTTCAGATATACACTAAGAATTGTCACATGATCTAATCTAAGGCAGTTTGGAAAGGGCAAGGGAAGAAGCCTGACATAGTTTATCTACAGGAATAGGTCTCAGATTGGAATTGGAAGATACATAGTTGACCAGTGAGGCCTTGAAGGTACTGAGGCTGACCAGAGCGTTATGTTTCAAGGAGGACTGTAACAAGTTCCATGCTGCAGGTATAACACGACTGATTGATTGCTGATTTTTCCAAGCTGTATAGCGTATCTTGGTGTGTCCAGGAGAATATAGTTACTCTTCCTGAATCAGTAGTTGTTGTGGGACATAGGGAAGAGCTCTGTGATGTAGTTTGGAAGATCATTTAGTAACACCTTGTATGCCCATGTGTGTAGATTTAATAAACTCCTGGCAGCTAAATAGGACCAGCCAACAAACTCACACAAAACACAGAGCTGGGTCCTTGGTAAGGTATCTATGATGAACCTAAGCACCATGGGGTAGAGCACACCAAATTTGGTAAGGAAGGCAGCACAGCAACAGCTGTGAATTAGGTCTGTGTGGTCCAGAATCGGTAGAAAGATAACTTGGACCAGGCAATTCAGGGCATCGAGTGGGAAACAGTGCTTGTTCCTAAAATAAAAGTCAGTCCTGGCCCTCAGTTTTTATGTCTGATTGCAAGCATGTGCAAGAAACATAGTGCCATCATCTGAGTTTTCAGAGGTATGGCAGCCGTCTTCCAATTCAGTCAGTGTGTTTACAGGCGCGGCCGCAGTTCTCCAATTAACACTGCAGCTGTCTGCCGACAGCAGTTAAAAATACTGATGCCGTACAGTTGAAGGAGCTCCACTTCAGTGAGCAGTGACTCCCCCTCCACAAGCATCGCATGCATATTGCTATACACCCCCCCACGCACATGCTATAGGCGGCCGAGGTGCCCAATCACCCATTGGCTCCACGCCCCCAAAAGCTTTCCAGGTGTCATGCTGGGAGCCCACCCAGCGTGGCAAAAATTGTTATCGCCCGGAGGTGCCCAATCACTGTTGGCTCAGGCCCCAAAACATCCTTCTAACTGCCACGCTGGGAGCCCACCCCAGCATGACAAACGTCCCACGTCGTCTTCCTAAAAAACAAACAAACCTGTAAACAGTTCCCTCGGCAGCCTCCCTGCCCATGCGCGTCCACCCACTGTGCATCCTGCCTCCCCACACCCCCCTCACCCCATATTTACCTCCGTAGCTCAGTGCAATGATCTTCGGTGGACCGGGAACACATCTGCACTCTTCAAAGCCAACCACAAACTAAGGAAATGCCAGTAAGCTGTATAATGCAATAAATAGGTTTTTTCAACTTTAATGCCTATCTCAGGCATTTTTGGGAATTTTGGCACCACATTTTCAACATGGGGTTTTTGAGACCCCTCCTCATGAATTCTTGAACTGTCATGGCATTAATTGGACCCGAAGGGTGATTTCACAGTCACTGCGCTAAATCCCCTTTCGGGACCGATTAACGAAACAACAGTGCCAGTGTTCATAAGGTGGGATCTCAAAAGCCTGTGTTACAAATTCGATGAAAAATTCCTAAAAATGACTGTTTGATGAGCGTGCATTGCGCAGTTCCTACGCACACTCGCAAGTTAGTGAATTTTTAATATTTGCACTCCAGATTTTCAACATTGCCATTTTACCACACCTCCTTATGAGCAGTACAGCTGCCATTTTTCACATCTTGCCCAAAATGTGTTTACGCACATGTAGCACACAATGGTGCAGTCGGTGTGCGAAAGCAATGTCTGGGACAGATTAAGAAAATCACAGTGACACAGTTCATGAGCAGAGGTCTTAAAATGGCTATGTTGAAAATTTGGTGACAAAAGTCCATAAAATGACTGTGTTATGAGTGAGCATTGCACAGTTTCCATGCACCCTCGTAAGTTCATGAATTTGTAATATTTTCAGTCCAGATTTTCACCAGTGGCATTTTCCACACTTCCTATGAAAAGTTCAGCTGTCATTTTTCACAACATGGTCGAAATGTGTTTTCACACTTTCAGTGCAGAAATGCGTGGTCGCTGTGGGAAATCATTGTTCGGGACAGATAAAGAAAATCACAGTGACACTGTTCATGATCAGAGGTCCCAAAATGTCTGTGTTGACAATCTGCTGTAAAAAAATTCCCAAACTAATTACATTACGGGTGTGCATTGCACAGTTTCTACACACGCTCTTGACTTCACCACTTTTTTTAATATTTTCACTGCAGATTTTCAACATTGCCATTTTTTACACCTCCCCATGAACAGTACAGCTGTCATTTTTCACACCCTGTTCGGAATGTGTTTTTGCACCTGTGGTGCTAAATGCCGTAGTCGCTGTGCAAAAGCAGCTTTCGGCTAACAAACTGATATTGCCACTGTTCATGAGGTGGGGGTCTCAAAAAAAACATGTTGAAAATTTGGAGTGAAAATACCAACGAATGCCTAAGGCATTAGGGCTTCCGACCATAACGCCCCACCCTGTAGAGAATGACAGGCATCAGGGGTGTGACTTGGGATTCTCGCCAGTAATGCTAATACCATTCCACACCCTGCAGCCAGTGAGAGGCATCGAGGCATGCCTTGGACTCTTTGGCCCCAAATTTCACCCCATTCTCCTATACCGCACCCATCTCACCGTATTTCCTGATGGAATGGGGTGCGCATAAGGGCCAATGACCCCAAGGCACACCGTGACACTTGTCAGTGTCTGCAGGGTAGGGTGTGGTGAAATGGCATGGCCGTTATGCCTGATGACCCAAAGGCACACCTCAATGCCTGTCACTCTCTGCAGGGTGGTGGTGGGGTTAGCTTCAGTTCAATACTTCACTGCCATTCCTATTATGCAGCTCTGTAACTCCTATACTACCACTGCCAATGCCAGCAAGCAAACATTCGGCATTTGCAAATGCTTGTTTGCATTGAGACTTGATGTGGGCAGAAAAGGACAATCTGGTACTAAGTCATACACCTAGGTATTTGTATTGGACTACTACCTTGAGTGTATCACCCAATAATGTGGTGATGGCAGGGACTGAGGGGCCAGGGGAGGTAGCATTGTTTGGTGTGAAGAATAAAACCTTGATCTTCCTGGCATTTAAAAGCAGTTTAGATTGAAAAAGATTGATCTGTAATTTATCAATGGCAGTTTGGAGGTCAGAGCAGACAGTGTCAGTATTAGAATTTGAGATATACAGGGCTGTGTCATCCTCATGAGTGGGCATGGGGTCATATTGCCACAAACAAAAACAGCACAGCAATAAACACCACAAGCAAAATGATGTCCTCTGAAATAAGGTTGGGTAAAACACTGACCATAGAAAAACAGTGCACACCATAGGGAACAATGGGACTTTTTCTCTATTAAGGGGGGCCCTGCCACCTGCACCCCCTGATGTGGAGGGCTTTGCCCCCCATACCCCCTGGACTTAAAGTAACCAACTCCAAGGGAGTGTGGACTTCAGGGATGGGGAGAAACTCAGGACGGAGGAAATTCTCTTTTTTAAAAGTTGCAGCACCAGGAGACCCGGGGGGAACCGAACCATGGTCCTAGGTCTCCATCCTACAATGTGCTGGTGCCTTAGATACTCCACCATGGGAGTGACTCAACCAGGTAACACACCAACAGCAACTTGATCCCTACAGAGCTTCAGCACACAGTGGCAGGAGTAGCAGTAATTCACTACCGCTATTATACCATTGTCCCTCTAAATGCTTTTGCGCTTTACACAGCGTGGTTCTTGCCTCACTATTCTTGAAGTGGCATATTGACCTGATACCATAAAAGTGCATACTAGCTAATATATGGCAAACACAAGATGGAAAAAAGTATGTACTTTCTAAAGATAGGGAAGAACAGTTCTCATCCTGATGGAATACCATAAGTGGATTATGCAGGCCATGACTAAGGATGATAGTGTCATACCTTAATAACTGATAGAAGTGATGTTAAGATGGTTCCCAGCACCCTCATGATTTATAGTGTGGAGATGGCTTCCTCCTTCTAAAATCCTATCTGTTCCCTACCCCTCCCAGTGTTCCCCTTTGGTTCACTGCTACCAATGTTATGAGTCAATTCCATGTTGTATCTATTATGCCTACGCTATATGAGAAATGTATTTTCTGAACTTGCACATTCTCTGTCACTGCATGATAATAAAAATAAAAATTACCAAAAAAGAAGCCGCCCCCAAAGGTTAAAGGGGATCCTACCTTTCCTCACAGGCAATGAGTCAGAGGACCTGCCCCCACCACTGAAATGCAGCAGTATGGAGAGCTGGAGCAGGAAGAGGCAGGCACATGTTTTCACCTGGTCTCCATGGTCAACATCAGAACAACTGCAGAATCCATCCATACAAAGGTGAGGGTTCTGGACTTCAGAAGGGCTGATTTTACTAAGCTGTGTGAATGTCTCATGAAAGAACTGACAGGGGGTGGGAACCTTGGGGGTGGAAGATAAGTGGGCCAGACTTAAAGAGGGTATAGTGAAGGCAACACACCTCTGTGTTAAGCAAGCAAGTAAGCAACAGCAAAAGACAGAAGAGACCACTATGGTTCTCAAAAGAGAGGTAGCAGAAAAGATAAAGGCTAAAACAGTAGCATTTAGAAAGTACAAGGTGACAGAAAAATGAGAAGAGGAAAATATACCAGGGAAAGCACAGAGAGGCAAACAAAACAGTAAGGAGAGCAAAAGCACAAACTGAGGAAAGAATAGCTCTCAGAGTATCAAAAGGGGACAAGACATTTTTTCTACGTATGTTAGTAAAAAAAAAAGGAGGGGGGACTGCACAGAGGAAGACCAAGAAAAGGCTAACATTTTGAACAATACTTCTGCTCAGTTTTCACAGTAGAAGAGGTTTGGGAAGGACCACTAAGAGGCACCAGAAACTTAGAGGTGAGAGGATTAGACAGTAGTCCATTGCAATGGGGAGAGTCTAGAAAGTACCCCTGAAGGTAGACAAAGTTATGGGGCCAGACAAGGTGCATTCCAGGATACTTAGGGTACTTAGGGAGGTACCGGCTACACCTCTGACAGACCTTTTTAACATCACTGGAGACTGGTGTGGTTCATGAGGATTGAAGAAGGACGAATGTGGTCCCACCTCACAAGGAAGAGGTGAGCAAATATAGGCCAGTCAGCCTGACATTGGTGGTCTATAAGTTGATGGAAACACTACTGAAGGAAAGGATAGTGGAATATCTTGTATCCAACAGATCACAGGACACAAGACAGCATGGTATCACAGAGGGGAGGTCATGCCAAACAAATGTGATAGACTTCTTTGACTGGGTGACCAAGGAGCAGGATCAGGGAGGTGCGGTAGAAGTGGCTTACTTGGATTTCAGCAAGGCATTTGACACCGTTCCACATATGAGACTGGTGGGCAAGTTGGGTAACCTGGAGATAGATAATAAAATGATAACCTAGATAAGAAACTGGTTGGCAGATAGGACACAGAGGGTAGTGGTGAATGGAGTGTGTTCTTAGGAGGGGATGATGGCCTGTGGAGTTCCTTGGGGATCAGTGTTGGGACTGGTCATCTTCAATATCTTTGTAAGTGACACAGCGGAAGAACTAGTAGGGAAGGTCTGCCTCTTCACAGATGACACAAGATCTGTAACAGAGTGGACACACCTGGGGGGTGGATAGAATGTGCAGCGATCTAAATAGACTAGAAGAGTAGTCAAAGATATGGCAGCTGGGTTTTAATGCAAATAAGTGCAAAATAATCCATCTAGTTCATAGGAACCCAGGAGCAAAGTGCAAGATGAGTGGAGCAATACTGACAAAGACTAAGCAGGAAAAAGACCTAGAGGCAATCATATTGGATGATGACCTCAAGTTGGCCAGGCAGTGTGATAAAGCAATTGGGAGGGCTAGTGGGATGCTGGGGTGCATATGTAGGGGTATCTCCAGCAGGAAGAGAGAGGGGATTCTGCCCCTATATAGATCACTTGTAAGACTACACCTTGAGTAGTGTAGTTTTGGAGACCACATCTCAGAAAAGACATCAGACAGAGTGGAAGCGGTCCAGATGAGGGATACCAAAATGGCTCAGGGTCTGCATCAAAAGCCCTCGAACAAAGATTTAAGGAGTTAAATATGTACACCCTAGAGAAGAGGAGGGAGATAGGGGATATGATAAAAACTAAATATTTGACTGGGGTTAATAAGGTACAGGAAAGTATTTTTCAGAGGAAAAGGTGCTCTAAAACAAGGGGGCATGATATGAAGCTGGTGGGGGGTAAATTCAGGAGGGATGTGAGAAAGTACTTTTTCACTGAAAGGGAGGTACATTCCTGGAATAACCTTTCAGAAGAGGTAGTGGGGGCAGGAACTGTAAATAGATTTAAAAATTCTTGGGATAGGCACAAGGGAATTGTAGGGTTAGGGCAGAGGGTATAATAATACTAATACAAATAAAATAAAAAAAAAATTGGGGCAGACTGGGTGGGCCCAGTGGCCCTTATCTGCCATCACATTCTATGAATCTACTGACTGGAATTGAAAACTGGGACAGAGAAGGATGATGCATGTGGCAGTATTTTTCTCTGTGCACCAGAGGTGCTCTGGACATGTCCACAACTACAGCAGGAGCTATGGATAGGTTAGTCAGTGGGAGGGGGGTATTTCAAGACAAACTAAATTTCAAGGTCAAATTCTGATTCAAAAGTTTATTTCAGCTCAAAATTAAAAATGAATCAAATCCTAACAAACTGGGAAATGAACCTGCACTATAATGTCTAAATGGCACTACCCTCCCTCTCACCATCCTGTGGAAAATAATCCCTGGTGTCTAAGGTTTGACTACTGCAACTCTATTTACTTTTGGGTCATGGGAGGGACCCTCCACAGACTCCGTTAGTGCAGAACGCGGCAGCCCAGTTACTAACGGGCCTTTCGAGGTCCAGTCATGTGACCCCCAATCCTGTGGGCTCTGCACTGGCTGCCGGTCAGGTGGAGGATCCTTTTCAAGGTGGGTCTTCTCACCATTAAAGCCCTATATGGATTGGGTCCTGGCTACCTGTCGGAGCTCCTGACACCTGTGTTCTCTGCTCGCTCCCTCCGCTCCTCTTCGAGGGGCCTCCTGGACATTCCCAGGATTTGGCACAAGACTTCAGGAGATCATGCATTTCACATCTCTGGGACAACCCTGTGGAATTCGTTACCACCTTTCGCCCGGGAGGCCTCCTCGGTTGAGGTGTTTAAGTGGAGGCTGAAGGCCCACCTTTTTGCCCTGGCATTCCTAGATTTCTGAGTCCATTCTGTGCTAGTCCCATGCTGTGATAGGCTGATAGCCTTTTTTATCCATTTTAACTTCTTATACTAGTATTTGTGCATTATTTTCATTTTATGTTTTATGCTGTTTTTTATGTTTTGTTATAATTTCTGTTAGGTGCCCAGAGCCTCCGGGATTGGGCACCCCATAAATAAAATTGCCTGGCCTTGCCTTGCCACAGTGGCATGCCCACCCTCACCTCATCCCAAGCCAAGTACCTGCTGGAGTTTAAGTGCCCCCTTCCTCTTCCCATCCTGTGCCAAGTAATCCATATTGTCTAAGTGGTACCTACCCCCAGCTGAACCAAAACCACTACACCCGTCCTGCAACAGAAATTAGCACAGCTCTCCAGTTACATCCTTGGCCGGGTGCCATCTGACTTACATATGGTATTTCTTTTTTCTGTTTGGGTTCGGTTGAGAAATCAGGAGCTGCTTTCTATTATTGCAACCCAACAAAAAACTGTCCATTTTTTTTATTCATATTTTATTAAGAGTTTTCAGGAGCTTTACAGACTTAATTAATCTTTCAACTGAAGATACAGACAGTATCACATATTAACATCATTTGGCAAATTACAATCAACAAATACCCTACAGATTAGTCCAAGGTGGACAGTTCCTCTGATGTACTAACAGTATTTTTTTTTTGCAGTTCATTTGTTTATTAAGATTTGTTCATTACATATAGTACATTTTACAATGTCTGAGATAGACAATATTTCACATTATATACTGGGTAATAAAGATAATAATGTGTTAAGCGTATTAATTTGTCAAGTTACCAGTATACTAAATCACATACTTAATACCCTAATAAAGGGTTTATATTCACATGTTACAGTATATATTCTCAGTTTGTACTATAATGTCAATCTAATAAAAGAAAAGGAAAGAACAAAAAAAAAACATTTCACTTGACATAATTATAAGTTTTATACTAAACCTAGGAGCTGCATAGAAAGTTGTCTATGCAACTAGATTTAGTACTTAAGATATGTCTATATAAAGAGAGAAAGACATTGTACAATGCTTATCCCTTATGAGTTTGAAGAAAGTTTAAGTAGTCCTGCCAACACAGATAGAACTCATTGATTCGGTCTGTTATCAGGTATGAAATCCTTTCCAGGGAGGCGATGTAAGTCAAATTATTTAAGATGTCTTTAAGAGTAGGTATAAATTGAGTTTTCCAGTGAGTTAAAGTCAATCTTTTAACTTGCATGAATAAGATCTGCAGCCATTTATGTTGGTATTTTGTTAAATTTATATTATAATTTGTAATTCCTAAAAGGCAAAATTTAGGTTCGAAAATGATATCACGTCTGATAATCTGGGTGACTAAATCATGGACAGCTTACCATAGATTAGATACAGGTTTGCCTGACCATAATATATGTAAGAGATCTCCATTTGGCGAGTCACATCGCCAACACTTATTGTTGGGTACTAAACCTATATTATATAGATGAGACGGTGTTTTATACCATAAATGTAAAATTTTAGATTGAATCAACCTACTACGCACGTCTTTAAAGGCATCATGACAAAGTTTCCAACAACTGTTCCAATGAGAGTCCGTAATATTTACATTTAGTATCCAATTCCATTTATCTCTAGCTAAAAGTGATTGGTTCGGTAATGTATCTCTAATCTGCTTATATATTTTACTGATTAAGCCATAGGAGGTATTAATCCATATCTTCATATATGAAAATGATGATTCTGATTTATTAATTTGTTGAAAGTTAGAGAATATGGCCTTACGAATTTGTAAATATTTCCAGTATTCTTCCTTAGGAATATTCCATTTTGTTTGAATATTATTAAAAGAGTTTAATGTGTTACCATTGTCAGTTAAGATATCATTCAAGAATAAAATATTCTTGTACATCCATGATTTACAATATATTGGTTTATTTTCTAGTAGACATTTTGGATTGCCCCAAATGGGTGTAAAAGGTAAAGGGGAAGGATCAGATTTAAGCCATTTATGCATTTTAAACCAATAATAAATTGATGCATTAATTATGGGATGCTTTTTTAATTTAGAGGATAATGTAAAATAGATGTTGCTGTTATGTGTATATCCTGGAGACAAAGAAGCTTCCATATCATACCACAATGGTACATTATAATTGGGTTTAATAAACCACTTAATAGTTTGTGAAGCTCTAAAAGCCCACAGATAAGCCATATACCATGGTAATCCAAAACCACCCTGAGACCAATGCGATCATAATTTAATACAGTTAAACCTTGGAGTACAACCTTCCCACAGAAAGTTTCCTATAATTTTGTCAATATTTTCCAATAAAGAGGGAGAAATCTTGAGTGGAATACAGGCAAACAGATAGAGAATTTTAGGTGTGATATTCATCTTGATTGCAGATATCTTGCCAAGTAGAGATAGATTTAGGTTTTTCCATTTATCTAAATCTGCTTTAATATTAGTAAGTAGTGGGCGTAAATTGTTTTCCCATATCTTATCCAAATCAGTTGATACTTTAATCCCTAAGTAGGTAATGTGTCGTGGAGACCAGAAAGCCAGATGTATATGCATAATGGACATACAATGTTTATTCAGTGGTAACACCTCAGATTTTTGATAATTAATTGTAAGTCCAGAAAGTCTGGAAAAAAGATTAAAAATGTTTTTAAGCAATTCTCCAGATATTTTTAGATTATCTAGCAAGATTAACATATCATCAGCATATGACAGTGTTGTCTATTGCGTATGGCCAATAGAAATGCCCTTTATATCATTACTCTGTCTGAGAAAAGCAGCAAGAGTTTCCAGAGCTAAAATAAAAAGAGATGGTGAAAGAGGGCACCCTTGCCTGGTACCCCTTTCTAACATAAATGACTCTGACAATGTAGAATTGGTAAGTACCCTGGTACTAACAGTATTAACCCCAGCTTTCTCTATATGAAAATCTGTGGAACCACATCAGATCTATGGTCCATAATCCAAAGCAACCACTTATTCCAGATTTCTCTGCAATGTTTCTGTTTAAGATTAAGGCCAGCTGTCAATTTTTCAAGAAAATAAATTTGCCAACTCCCATCCTCCCATTCTCTTTGTGTTGGGGATTCACTTTGTAATCACTTTCCGGTTAACACTTTTGTGGTGGCCGACATCATAACGATCAGCATCTTTTTAGTGTGCTGATTCCGTATATGGTTGGGGAAGTGGTGAACAAGTGCAACCTGTGGAGACCAGTCTCCCATTTCCGGGAAAAGCTCAGCAAGGCCCCCTCCTCTATAGACTGCCAAAATGGCCATATAACTGAGCAGTCCCAAAAAATATGTTTATGATCTGCATATGTTTCACTGCAGGCTCTCCAACAAACTGTGCCATGCAATAGATTATATTTCCCTGTGATCTGTGGTGTTCTAAAATACCTCATTATACATTTCCACCCATACTCACATCATATATAATAAGCTGTCACGTGATGAAATAGCAAATTCATCACAAACCAATCTGTATTTGACATTTCTACTTTCAGATCTTCTTCCCACCATATTTGAACTTTTTCTTTAGCTGGCTCTGACCCAACCCAGATGGATTTATAAGTTAGGGAAATGATATGCTCTGGCATTCGATTTTCCAAAGTAGTCATAATTATTTGAATTAGTCGGTGGGCCTCTTCTAGAGACCACGTCAGTCCAAACCTTTGGTCAAAGTAGTGTCTGGTCTATAGATATCTAAAATAATTATGTTGTCTCAACTGATATGTTTGTCTCAGTGATTGGAAGGTCTGAAAAGATCCATTGTCATAGAATTGATAATTGTATTTTGGGCCTCTTCTCTACCAGAGTCTGAACGTGCAATCCATCCAAACCGGGGCAAAGTTTGGATCCAGGGCCAGCATTTCCAATATCTGGTTGTTCATTTTATCTCTGAGGATCCCAATAAGAGCCTCCAAGCTTTAATAATGTGTCTAGTATATGTTGAAGAGGCATCCCCCAGCCCTCCAATCTGTTAGTTATGCTTCTAAACAAAGCTATGTAGATTTGGTCATGGCCTTCACTTAGTTCTAGGTCTTTTCAATGTTGTTCTGCCTTCTGATCCAACCAGTGCAGTACATGGGAAATTTGGGCTACCTGGCAGTATCTCTCCAGACTGGGCAAAGCCAGCCCTTTCCCTTTTCTTAGGGGGTTGTAGTAATGCATAAGCCTTTCTCAGTTGCACCCACCCATATAAACCTCAAAATCATCTTGTCCCATTTTTTAAATTTTAATTTATGTGGAAAGAGTGGGATATTTTGAAATAAGAATAAAAATCTCGGAAGGACATTCATTGGAATAGACTCTATTCTGTAAATCAGTGAAAGAGGCAAATGACCCCATCTCTCTAGGTCCTCCTTGACAGCCGCAATTAATGGGCCATAATTTGAAACATACAGAGTTTTTGAACCTTTAGGAATTATGATCCCAAGAAATCTTAATTTTTTACATTGCTATCTAAATAGGAAGGTAGCCTGGGTGGCCGAATGTGGCTCATACCTGAAGCAGAGTACTTCTGTCTTGGGAGTATTTAATTTGTAGCCTGCTAATGCTTCTATGTCCTTTAGTAAAGTGAACAATGCAGGTAAGGAAGTCTCAGGATTGGTCATATAAAATAACAAGTCTTCGGCATAAAATGCTACTTTGTGTTCCATCCTCCGGTATGGTACTCCAGTAATTTGTGGATTCTCCTGTGCCAGCAGTTCTGCGTATAGTGCGAATAATAAAGGGGAAAGGGGACACCCCTGCCTAGTTCCTCTAGAGAATGGGAAATGGTCTGAATATGTACTGTTCACTTTTACCACCGCCTGGAGGAAGCACACAATGTTTTAATAATCTGATGGAATTCTTTGGGGAAGTCAAAGTGTTCAAGGATAATACATAGAAACATAGAAACATAGACTTTGATGGCAGATAAGGACCGCTAGGCCCATCTAGTCTGCTCATTTCCCTACCTACAGGATAGGCCGCAGATCCTAGTTAACCAATAGCCTATTTCTTCCTACCCCCCACAAGAATTGCCTTATGTCTGTCCCATGCATTCTTGAATTCTCCCACAGTTTTAGACCCCACAACCTCCTCAGGAAGGCTGTTCCATGCATCCACTACCCTCTCTGTGAAATAATACTTCCCTCACATTGCCCTGAACCGCCTCCTTCTATCTTTAAATTGTGTCCCTTGTTCTTGCAAGTCTCTTTTTCTGAAAGATGCTACCCTCTTGGACTTTGTTGATTCCACTGAGGTACTTAAAGTTTCTATCATGTCCCCCTCTCCTTCTTTCCTCAAGGGTATACATATTAAGCTCCTCTAGTCTCCTCCTCAACGGCTTCTCCTGCAGACCCTGCACCATTTAGTTGCCCTCCTCTGGACTGCCTCTATCCTGTCTATGTCCTTGCGGAGATGGGGTCTCCAGAACTGGACACATTACTCCAGATGGGGTCTCACCAACTGTCTGTACAGAGGGATAACAACTTCCTGTTTTCTGCTGATGATGCCTCTCCCTATACATCCCAGTATACCCCCAGCCCTCCCTACTGCCTTCTCACATTGCTTGCTAACCTTAAGGTCATCTGATATGATCACCCCCAGGTCCCTTTCCTTTTTTGTTGTTGTTACTACCTCCCCACCCATTGTGTATTCTTCCTTGGGTTCTTGTTTCCAGGTGCATTATTTTGCACTTCTTTGCATTGAATCCTAGCTGCCATACTTCTGACTATTCCTCCAACCTTACCAAGTCCCTTTTCATCCTTTCCACGCCTCCTTGTGTATCAACCCTGTTGCAGATCTTTGTGTCATCTGCAAAAAGGCATACTTTTCCTTCCAGTCCCTCTGCAATGTCACTGATGAAGACATTAAAAAGGACTGGACCCAATACTAAACCCTGCGGTACCCCACTAGTAACCCCCCTTTCTTCAGAGTGGACTCCATTTACAATTACTTTCTGTGCCTTGTTGTCCAGCCAATGTTTTACCCAGGCTACCACCCTGGGTCCCACTCCCAGGCTGGTTAATTTGACTGATAATCTTTTGTGTGGGACTGTGTCAAATGCCTTGCTAAAGTCTAGGTAGGCCATGTCCACAGCCCCTCCCTGGTCTACTACTTTGGTCACCCAGTCAAAGAAATCTATTAGATTCGTCTGACATGATCTTCCCGCTGTGAACCCATGCTGCCTTGGGTCCTGTGCCCCACTGGCATCTATGTACTCAACTATTATTTCCTTCAGAAGTGACTCCATCACTTTCCCTACCACAGAGGTCAAACTGACAGGTCTGTAGTTTCCTGCCTCTGTCTTGGTCCTACTTTTGTGAAGGGGAATCACATCCGCCTTCCTCCAGTCTCGGGTACCACCCCATCCTCCCATGATTTATTAAAAGAGAAGCCAGTGGTTCACTAGTTCCTCCTTAATTCTTTTAGAATTCTGGGGTGAATTCCATCAGGACCCATTGCTTTGTCCACCTTCAGTTTTAGCAGTTCTTGCAGAACCCTTTCTTCTGTGAAAGGACTGGGATCGACCCCCTATCAAGAGTGCTTCTGTTAATTGGATTAGGCACTTCCCCCTCCTCTTTTGTGAATACTGAGCAGAAATATTCATTCAGTATTCCTGCTTTTTCACTGTCCCCCTCTGCCTACCCACCGTTCATTCTATTCAGCCTCACTATCCCTCCCTTTGTCTTTCTACGCTCGCTGATGTACCTATAAAAGGTTTTATCCCCCTTCTTAACTGAGTTGGCTATCTTTCCTCAGTTTGGGCCTTTGCTATTCTGACTTCCCTCCTGCTTCCTTCTGCCTTAACTGGTACAGCTCTCTGTCCTGCTCCTTCTGTGTTTCCTTATACTTCCGGAATGCTATCTTTTCTTCCTGACTTTCACAGCCACCTCTTTTGAGAACCATAGTGGCTTTTTCTTTTGTTTTGATTTGTTTATTTGCGTCACACAAAGGCTTGTTGCCTCTGTGATGGCAGTTTTGATAATTCCCCATTGTTGTTCCACACCTCCTTCTAGCCTGTTTGCTAGTGCTTTTCTGAGGCACTCTCCCATCTTGCCAAAGTCAGCCCTCCTAAAGTCTAGTACCCTCACTTTTGTATGGCTTGACTCTGAAAAAAGTTCCAAGAAACTTGGTTAAATGCTTTTTGTGCATCCATACTTAAAAACAGTACTGGGTTTGAGTCTTTTTGGATTTTTTCTACTAGATAAAGTGTATGTTTGACATTATCTGAAGTGCAACTTTGGTGTATGAAGCTGGCTTGATCTTTATGAATGATGCTCAGAAGTATTTTTTCAAGTCTCTTGGACACTATAGAAGCACAACATTTGTAATCTTGGTTTAAAACCAATATTGGTCTGTAAGAGTCACATTTTAGTGGATCTTTATCTGGTTTAAGTATTGTGGATATAGTAGCATATTTCCAACTTGGGGGGGGGGCGGGATCTCCTTTATGAATATCTCTAAATAGGCTTCCCAGCAGGGGAGCAACTCTTTCTGAAAAGTCTTATAGAATTCTGCTGTGAATCCATCTGGGCCTAGACTTTTCCCCAACTTTGCAGCCAGGGATTTATTTAACTCAAAAAATTGACTAGCGTTTTGCTCATAAAAGTGCTAAAACATTGTGAAAATGCATAGCACTTGCCTCACTGTGTTTAACAAACATAACACTTCTAGAAAACCTATATAAATACTTTCTGTACAGTTAGCATTGTCCCAAGAAAAAACTGCTAATCAATTATTTAAAAACCTGTAGCATGTTTGAGACTCACTATAACATTTGCCTGTGTGATTGGCCTGATTAGCATTTCTTTTTGGTCATCAGTAAGATGTAATAAACTGATTTTCTGGAAAACATTTCCTGTATTTATCTTCATCTGGTTCTGTGTCCTGAGTGTATAAGCGAGCATAATAATCCTTAAATCTCTCCAGTGTCTCTTTTGTTTTATTTAGAATAGTTTGGGTGAAGGGGCGTTTAAGTTTTGTAACTGGATATTTTCTGTGGTTGTTTTCATCTAAATTCCAGTATTTTTGATGCTTTGGAATCTCCCTCGTAGTATCTCTGCTTCAGATACATAAGGGCTTGTTCTGTTTTATAGGTTAATGTATTCTGTAATTTCTCTTTTACTTTTTTTAGTTGAGTCAAGAGAGATGTGTCTCCTTGCATATGGGCTCGCTGCATGAAGTCTAGCTCGTCTTCTAATTCTTTCTGTTCCTGATTTTGCCATTTCTTTTTCTAGAGGCATGGCTAATCAATGCATCTCTTAGTATGGCTTTCTCCATGTCCCAAAGGGTTCCCACTGTTATGTCCGGTGAAGTATTTTCCTGAATTATTTGTGGGATCCGATGTTTAAGTAATTTTAACAGTTGTGGGTCTCTCATCAGGGTATTATTAAGTCACAACTGTATTAAAGCTTGCTCCTCTAAGGTAGACAGCTCTATAACAATCGGGGCATGGTCAGACAGTAAAATGGGATGCACAGACATTTTACTTACTAGATCTACATGTTCCTGTGTTATAAAAATATAGTCCAAGTGAGAATATGTATAATAAACTCCAGAGTAGTGGGTATATTGCCTACTCAATAGGTATAAGTGTCTCCACACATCTAGGAGCCCCAAATCTCTAATTAGCCTCCTATCACTTTTCTGCCCCGTCGTTGCTTTAGGTGGGCATGGGTTCAAACTATCCTTACCTGGATCCATTAATACATTCACATCTCCTCCCAGCAAAAGAACTATCTGTTTAAAATCTAGTATCTTATTGAATAAGATCTGATGGGTAGGGGCATCAGCCCCTGGAGGTATATATATGCTAGCCACCATATACTGCTGCCCAAACCATGATCTCATAATCATCGCCAGCTGCCCCTCCTTATCCTGATAGTTGTGCATGACATTAAATGCTGAGTACTTTGGAATTAATACTGCCACCCCCCTCCTTCTGCTGGCATGATAGGTACTAGCAATAACCTGAGACATCCCAAGCTTGACCAATTTCTGATATTCTATGACTGTTAAATGAGTCTACTGAAGCAAAATAAGCTGGGGGTGACATCTCTTCAACTTGGAAATTATTTTGCTCCATTTCACTGGGCTGCTCACACCATTGACATTTTGGGAAACCACCTTCATAACATCTGCATTATTCATTTTTCAGGGTATTTATGTAATGCATACTTAGTGTACTGTCTTCCATTAGTACTAAGTATCCAGCTTCTTGTGAAAGAAAAAAGGTAAACATACTCTCTTAACTCTATATATCTCTACTGGTTGTCTGATGGGCCAACTGGGTCTGTCAGGCCAAACACTAAGTTCCCCTTGTAAGGAAGGGTTATTTATCCTCCCCACAAATGGGTCAACTATCTTACATAAATGCCATAACTGGGGACCTCTGACCAAGAGAGACACCTAGCTCCCCATTCCAGAAGGTCAACTATGATACAAACCGTGACTTCCAATATGCATAAGAATGTTTTATCACCTAAAGGTGGCAATAACCTTGGCCGCCAGTTGGGATATCATTTTGCCCAAAAAGGGATGGTTCCCTGGAGATAAGTATTCCATAGCCCTGGGAATGTGAGAAAAACAAGATTAAAAAAAATTAAAAGGGGCTGCAATCTAGGAATAAAGGAAAAAAGGGGGAGGTAGGAAGAATACCAAAAAAAAGAGGGAGTGACATGTGCCTTCTCCCCAACACAACTTCATCTGCCCCCTCCCCATTGCCCTCTCAGTGTAGCTACCCCAAAAAGGGAGCATTATGAAATAATGTATCTTACTTCATATTGTATATTTAGTTAGCATCTGCTAAATAATAAAGAAGAAACTAAATCCCCCATGTCATTGCGTTTCTACCTCATTGACTCCACAGCGCCCCACACCTGGATAAAATAAAAGATCATTACAGAATATGCTTTCGTATGATCCATTATAGTCTCTAAATACAGTGCTCGGTCAATGTTATGGCTTTGAATGGAACACATCAGCTCCCACTCCATCCACTGGAATAAACAGTACACTATGGCTCAGTCACTGCATAGTTAAGAATTATCTCTTCAAATGTTGCAAAAGATATTAGAAGAGGGGAGTCAGTGCTCCTCCAACTGATTACAAACAGTGAGCTTAGCCAGTATTGAAATCCTTCATTCTTCTGGGTCACCTCTCTGCCCTCAGGTGGAGAAGCCAGGAGCAGCTGGCAGGACCATGATCACCAAATCCCTCAGGCCTCAGGCCGGCCCCCAACCCGGGGCACACAGGTCGGAGAGAGTGATCACCCCCCAGTCTTGTCCCCCCCCACCATCTCCTCCCACCTAGCTCCAATCTCAAAAACCTGCCAATTCCACTCTGTTGGAACCACTCTGGAAATGCAGCCTATGTAGCCAGGCAAGACCCGCATCAACCCATTATGTGGGCTCCACCTCCATTCCCCCCATCTCAGCCTTATTCAGCAGTGATCGTAACTAAATCAGGAAGTCATGGAAGAGGAGAAACCAAGCCCCCCCTCCATTCACCTCCATCCCTCTGTCGTATTCTGTGGTCTGAATCAGGAAGCGAGTTCAATGCAATGTTATACACCCTATTTAATGCGCATTAAGGGGGATTCAAGGAACAGGTCCCAACTCTTGAGGCCTGCTGCAATTTCACCCATCCCCTCTTAAGAGTATAAAGGGACTCCCCCTGACTTCCAGGTATGTCTCCTATTTAATGGAGAATATTACTTACTGGGGAGGCAGGAAATCAATGGAACCCATCATGGGAAAAACGCAGGCACTCGGCTCAGCTGCATCTATTTTTTGTATTCAAGTCTGGCCGCATCTCCCTGTGGAGCCAATCCCCAAATTCATCACTTGGAAGCAGGAGTAACAGTAAGGGATCCCTCCCAAAGGGTGGCTCATCCCTCCCTGCCACCCCCCCCAGGCCAGGGGTAGAGCTGACCAAAGCCATCCCAGGGCAGGGACCACACATCTGCCAGCCAACCCTCAGCCCCCCTCCCAGATTCAGGCATCATTCTGAATCTTGCCCAGCCTAAGTTGGGCTACTCACTGTGACTTCGCCATTGCCAACATCAACAAGTCAGGTATCAACTGCGGAAAATCATGTAAGCAGCTTTTTTAGCATGGTCAGCATGGCCTGCTGGGTCGCAGAGTCTTGAGGGAAAGGATGGCCACCCTGTCTCGATGGTGTAGGCTGCAGTGATAAGGCAATCTGAGAGGGCACAGGAATGCCCCATTGTTGCCGGTCTGCCAAGGCCTCGGCCGCCGACTTGTAGCTTTTTTGCCCAGTAGGATACTGGATCACCAAATTCAATGGATATGGGGTTCTGCATTTTAATTTGTGTTGCCTCAAACTTTGGAACAAAGGGATATAGTTCTGATGCTTCTGCATGGTCACAGGGGCATAGTCATCATCCATGAATATTCTATGGGGACTGTAAAAAAACTTGCCCTGTGACCATGCTTTCCGCATTATCAGTTCCTTCATGGTATATCTGAGGAATCTGATAATTATCGATCTCAGCCTGGCATTGGGGTTATCTGATTTAGGTCCCAGTGCTCTATGAACCCATTCAGTCTCCAAATTCAAGTCAGGTTCCGGGGTCAGAGAGGTCTGAAGAACCATTTCCATGAACCCCATTATGTCGCCGCCCTCACTGTCCTCCGGAATTGCATAAAGTCTGACATTCCTCCGACATTGCCGGTTTTCAGAATCTTCTTGGTGATCTATCATCATCTGGCAGATCTGGATGACCTGCTCCAGAGTTTTTTGTATTTGATTAATTTGTATGGCCTAAGTTCCAGCAGATACCTACAGGGTTCCCATTTTGTTCTCCAGCTTGAAAAGATCCACACAGAGAGCCTCTTGGGCTTCCTTGAAGGTGTGGATTTCAGATTTTACACCTTGAATTTCCATCGGTATTTGGTCTAATTTAGCATCCATGTTTTTTTCTGGTTTGCTGCACTGATGAGATGTTTTAGTGCCTACTTTGTGGCTGGAGTGCTGTGGTTGCAATTGGAATGAGGCCTCTGAGTCTATGGCATCTGTATCCGATTTTGTATCTTCCGGGGCTAAAATTGAAAATGTATTTGTGCCACCTTGTAATTTCGAAGTTGTCATTCCTTGCCTGCTAATTTAAATTGTTGCTGTGTGATTTAAGCTACTCTTTGTCAGGATTTTGAAGAAAGGCATGGGGGAGCTCTCCAACTATGCTGCCATGTCAGTCAGGAGTGGCACCAGAAGTCTATCCATTGTTGGTTTGATTTGTGGACAGCGAGGTTGAGGGAGCTCCTGCAGAAAGAAGATTATCTAGCATGGCATCCTTACAAGGTGATGGTGGTGAAAACAGCATACAGTACATGTATTTCTGTTTTCTGTGGCTCTTAAAAAAACAATCAGTGGAAACAATGAATAAACGGGAAAGCAGACTTTATGAAAGCTGCCCCCATTTAGTCGCCACTCTCAATTAATAGCCTAGGCTCAAACTGCCAAATGTAATTAGAAGCCGCAACTTTTAACAAGGAAATGTAGTAACTGCAAACCACTATACTGATAGGTAGAATACGTTACTATAGATATTTACATGATGTCTAACTTAATATTGCTCAAACAGTTATTTCAATAAAAAAATCCTGACAAGACCACCTTTAGCTCTCAAAATCTTGTATGCACATGACTCAACAACTTTCATCATCTCAGGCACACTTTTGGAGAGTCAAAGATAACTCACATCTCCAAGCTATAGTGCAATTAATAACAACATTATTAAGATAATATGACACCTGGTACAGGAACAGTTCTTTGAAGAGAATCTGAAGACCACCCCATAATGGCCAGATATGATCTAAATAAACTTGTTACTAATTACACTAAAACTTGGAGTGCTGGGTTATGTTTGAATTTCCTGTCATATGCCTGAGATGATAAAAACTGCTAAGTTATGTGCACACAGGATTTTTGAGACCAGGTGGTCTTATCTGGATTTTATATACGCATAGTTCCCAGGCACACCATGCATCTGGTGCTTGAACCAGATCTGGAAAACAAGCACGGCAGGCATTTGTGCAGCAGACCACAGCCAAGAGCACAACAGCCTCCCTGAAATCCCTACTACAGGCCATTACAGTGCTGACAGTGATGGTCTGCAAAATAGATAAAATGCTGGAAAGCTATGAAGAAAGGGAGATTGTAACTTGGTAGGGAATGGATGCTGTCATGGACAGCATCAAGGATTCAACAGCAGTAGCAAAGAAAGCCACGAGGACATCAGTGATGGTGATGGAACATTTTTGTTAAATCATGACTCAAACCACTTGAAAATGCTGTGTGCACACCAAATGTACGAATATTACAGGTGCCACAAGGGACAAAGCAAAACAACCCAATGGGATTCATGAGGAGCTTCATCCTTTACAAGTTTGGTGCTGACCTTACTTTCCATGCAGTGGAAGCTTACAGGATCAACTCAAGGAGTGCATGTGGGGATGGCCCCTACACACTGCTACTGATCACAGCATCATCGGGAGGTAGAGACAACATCCTAAAGTCCTCTCAGTTTGTGGGGCATGTGAAAATTGATAAGTACAGACTTCTTTTTTGTTTTTTCCCCCAGATTTGTGATTCACAACATGAATGAAAAGGAAAACTTTTAATAATGTTAAACAGAAGCTTACGGACCTCATAAAGACAACCTGATATTTCCAGCCCAGGATCTATTTTCAGTCAGTAACAAGCATTTTCAGTGTACTGACCCAAAGAAGGCAGGTATATGTTTCACTAAGTTAGAGCAGGAGGTGCAGGCAAATGATGCAGAAGATCATTCAGTGTCTGAAGGGGGATGACGTAATCTGAGTGTTGGACTAACAGATTATATCATCAGTTAATATGTTTTGGACAATTTTTCCTGTAAATCAGTAGTAATTGGTTTGCTAGGTGGACTTGTTTAAATCTGCTTGCTCTTAGAGACATTTTCACGGAGACTAACAAATTGTTGCTGGTTTCACAACTTTACATACATTGTTTACATACTGACTGTGCATCTTGATGTTTTATATTTTAGGAACCCACTAGCTATGATGTCATTTCATGGGTGGAGACATTTGGAGCCTTCAAAGTGTGCGCTATTAATTCTGAGTGACAAAATTCTAAGCTAAACAGAAACAATACACAGCCATTGATGGCTTAAAATGCCACTGTGTATAGAAAGGGCTTTCAATCTGCAAACATCTAGATTGTGAGTGACTGCACCTCCTTTTTTGCCCCTGGCAGTAGCTGATCCAGTAGGTCAAGGGATGCCCTAGGATTACGGTGTGGTGTAAACACACTACTGATTTTGCTTTGTGTAAAAGGCTTAAACAGTCACTCTGGGAGAGTGTAGTAGGGCAGGGAGAAAAGAAGGGGAGGGGGAGGCAAAGGCAATAACCCCAACTAGACATTAGGTCCCAGGGTAGGGTAGGATAGGGTAAAACAAGGGCAGATTGGATGGACTGATCGTCTTTTTCTGTTGACATTTTGCATGTTTCTATGAATACCAGGAAGGGTAGGTATACAGGAACACTAAAGCCAGTTCAGTTTGTTCCATTTCAAGCTTACAGTAATCACGTTAAGAGTTTCAGCATGGTTGGCTGCTCCTAGCTCCTACTTTGGTAGTAGCCTGCAGCAGCAGGGGTGGGTGAGCCCGAACCTACTCCTGTGGTGTGCACTTAATAGACAGCAGGAGTGCTGGCGATGATAAAGCTTTTCTTTCTTCATTTCTCTATTTTAACGGTTCCTTCTGTACCAGTTTATGTAGGTTACTTGGAATGCAGATATATCTATTACATAGGCTCAGAGGGAGTGTTTCAATTGAATTCAGTTTATTTTATTTTTTTATTCCAAGGCAAGTTCAGCACAGGTCTTATTTACAACTGCATTCAGTACAGTTCAGAAAAACAACAGCATGGAAATCGCAATACTAGGCAAACGTATAAATAGAGTTTAGTTTAGTTTAGTTTATTGTTCTAGGAATTACTACCTTTGAGCCAGAGGCTCTTTTACAAAGGTTCCACGTCAATTAGGTACAGTACAAAAGGTTACATAGATAACACAACAATTTGTGTTGTGTCAAGAGCAAGAAAACATATACAAATACATATCAAATCATTTGTGCAAAAGGACATGAGATATCAATAATCACATTATTATTACAAGAAAGAGGTCATGCCAGATTAGAGAAACAAATTGGAAAAAGTCCAGAACAGAGAGGGTAAGTGAAAGGTGTGGGGAGCAGACAATAGCAGGAGAAAAGGTTTCCCAAACATGTCTTTGTCAAATAACGGGACAGGGTGGGTAGTGAGAAAATAGGAGGTTTAATCAGGGCAGTCACAGGAGCTGGAGGTGGCAAGGTGAGAGAAAAGCCTTGATTTGAAAATACCTAGAGAGGTGGAGGCAGTAATATTTACTAAGTAAATTACTAATTAAAATAAATTTTAGTAAATTAGTAAATTAAATTAAAGTTTAGTAAATTAAAGTAAATTTTAGTAAATTTACTAAGAGTAAAAAAATCTTGCTGCCATGACTATTCAATTGAAACATTCACAATGATTAAACAAGGTATTGGGATCAAAGTCTTAAATTTAGACACAGTAACCATCATTTGTTGCTTCAGAGATCCTGGTAGTGAGGATCATAAGTGGGCAGTTAAAAACCTAAATGAGAAGCAAGCTTTAGAGCTGAATTTAGGGTCACTAAGCAACACGACACTGACAGAACAAAGTCAGTACTTTGTGGGTTTAAATGTAATGAGCCACACCAAGGCTTTTAAAAGTAGGCTGAAGGCATGATGCATGAAGGAGGGCTTCAGCTGCCTGGGGAACTGGGGTCCAACCTGGGAGGATATGGGCCTCTGTAGGGGAGACCGACGGCATTCTCCCAGGAAGTGGGCTGCAGTCCTTCATGAGAGATTTAAATACTATTTGGATAGTATTTAAACTAGCCAGTGGGGGAGGCAGTAAAACCAAGGGAGGCAACAACTGCTCCACCCCAGATAATGAAGCAGCAGGGAGGGAGGGCCTGAGGAGAGCAAACAGGGGGTTACTTTGGGTAGAAGCCCACAGGAACTAAGTTCCACCATCTCTTAAAAACTGCATGACAGTTCCATAACCTCTGTCATTTTTCTCCATTGATGTCTAAAGGAGAATTTCACCACCTAAAAATGACAGTTTCACCACCTAGAAATCAAGGTGTGAGAGTTCCCTTACCTAAACATTTTCAATTTAACAGTGGAAGTAAGCTCCCCAAGGGCAGAGGCTCAAGACAGGGGTGGAGTCAAGGTGGAGGGCAAGGGGCATACAAATCAGAAAAGCAAGAAGAAAGGAGTAAAGACAGGTAACAAAGAAGGTAACAAGTGAAGTGGTGGGAAAGGGAGAACTTCAGGGAGCAGCACAGGCAGGAGGGGGATGCAGGGAGGGAGGGAGGGAGGGAGTAAGATATGGAAAGTCATGTGCCCCAATGCAAGGAGTCTAGGAAATAAAGTTCCAGACCTGCAGACCATTGTGATGGAAGACAGTCTGGATTTGGTGGCCATAACAGTCATGGTGCACTGACAGCCACGACTGGGAAATGGCCATACCCGGCTACTCTTTTTTGAGGAGAGAGATGGAAGGGATGAGGAGAGGAAGTATTGTACTATATGAGAAAGAGGGAATCAAGGCCCTGTAAGTACAGAGGCACTCCATGAAAAAGGAACGGCTGCAGGTGCTATGGGTCATCCTGGAGGCAGGCGATGGGGCCTCTATCCACAGAGGGGAGGTATACAGACATCCAGTAGAGGGAGCAGTTTTGGATAAGGCACTTGGGGAAGCCATCATTAGGATGGCAAGTAAGGGGTAGATGCTGGTATTTGGTGATTTCAATCTGTCAGATGTGGACTGGATCCTTCCAGCTGCACCTCTGGCAAGGAACAGGTCCATCCTTGCCTTACTACGAGGGTCTTCTCTCAGACATCTAGTCCATGAACCCACTGGATGGCACAGTGCCGGACCTGATGCTTAAAAACAGGAATGGCACCGCAGGTGTCACAGAAGGCAGTCAGCTAGGTACCAGTGATCACTGTAAAGCATGGTTTAACATTAAGTTGGGAGCAGTGGCAAACCACAAGAGGATGAGTCTGCTGGATTTCCAGAGGGTGGCTTTTAAAGAAATGGGAGACTGACTCAGAAACTGCCTTCATAGGAGGATTGCAAGGGAGGGGTAGAGGCACAGTAGGGAAAAATAAGGGAAGGAATAATTAAGGCAACCAGCCTGTGAATGAAGGAAGTGAGTAAAAGCAGAAAGAAAAGGACACCATTATGGTACTCTAGTGAAGTGACCAAGGTGGTGATGGAAAAAAATGTGGCATTTGGAAGGTATAAGGAAACGCAGAGGGAGGAAGACAGGAAGGTGTACCAAGTAAAATGCAGGAACGGTGGTGAGGGGAGCAAAGGCATATATAGAGGAAAGGATAGCCAAAGGGGTAGCTAAAGTAGATAAGACTTTCTCCAGGTACATTAGTGAGAAGAGGAAAGCAACAGAAGGGATAGCGAGGATAAGGAGGGCAGCAGGAGGAGACTGCACAGAAGAGGACCAAGAAAAAAGAAGAAGACACCTTGAACAGGTACTTCTGCTCAATCTTCACAGTGCTGGGAGGGAGAGAGGGAAGGACCACCAGGGAACAGCATTAACAAAAGGGGATATGGACACAAGTCCATTGTCAGAGGAAAGAGTCATGCAAATACTTGAAGCTCTGAAGGTGGACAAGGCTATGGGACCAGACGGGATACATGCAAGGGTACTAAAGGAACTCAGGGAGGTGTGCGCAGAGGGAGCTATGCACTGTGCCGGGTACTGTAGAATCAGGGGCTTGCAGTCAGTGGTCCTGGGAGAAGTGGTGAACGGCCACAACGGAGGACAATTGGCCTGGGGGGGTCTCGCAGTTAGCAACCCTGAGGAAAGGTGGAGAATGGCCTAGCGGAGGTCGACTGGCAGGGGTTGTAAATCAGCAGGCCAGAAGGAGCAGCATAGAGGACGATTCAGCAGCCAATTGGGTTGTTGCAGCAGAGGGGGTAGGATCTTTGGCCAACTGGAGCCAGAGGTGTGAGTTTTGGAGTGTGTGGCCAGGTCTTGAAAGTCGCACGGCTGGGTTGCTACTCCAAACTCACAGAGGGAGCTGTGCACTGTGCTGGGCACTGTAGGATTGGGGGCTTGCAGTTGGCGGCCCTGGGAGAAGCAGTGAGTGGCCACAACAGAGGGTGATTGGCCTAGGGTGGCTCACAATCAGTGGCACTGGGGAAATGCAGAGTGCGGCCATAGTGGTGGTCGATTGGCAGGGGGCTCGCAAATCAGCAGGCTAGAAGGAGCAGCGCAGAGGATGATCTGGCAGCCAGTTTGGCTGCTGCAGCAGAGGGGCAGGATTTTCGGCCCACCTGACCTCCCCATCACTGACCGCTATTAAATGCGGGAGGTGAGAGGAGCCTGCAGTCTACAGACCTGTGACTGGCCGAAGGGGTATGGGCTTTTAACCAGGGAGTGTTATATGAAACCTGATATGGACTTTTAACCGTGCTTCCAGAGCTGTGAAAGGAGGCATAAGGAAGGGTGCTGGGCAGGAGCCCCCCTTTGGGAGAGGAGTGGAGGATCGAGAGAGCCCTCCCAGCCACATGGAGTGGGCCAGGGTGAGCAGCTAGGCAAGAAGGAGCTGTGCACTATAAATCCATAAGACTGAACAGGAGTTGGACTGGGGGGGGAGAGAACCCTAGAGGTGGGGCTGCAAGCATTGATGAAGCTGTGTTGGGGTTGACTTTTACAGGGGGCCTGTATCTGTGGTTTGCTGTGTATGGATAGATTTTTACCACGTCTGTAAGGGCAACCTTTAATTGGTAGCTGGCCCAACGGGCATCGTGGGGGGGTTCAGACATGCTCTGGCACTGTTAGGACAATTGGGAATGGGAAAGCTGAATGGAAGAGAGATGGTGGAGGGTCCACAGAGCACAAGGGCTGGTATCTTTGGAAGGATAGTGGGGTGCTACGTGCAGGTCAGCCATAGTGCTAGCCCTGGCATGGAGGATGGGGGGTATATGGTGTGCCAATGGTTGGCACATCTCAGGGAGGAGATCAAGTGGCTAAGGTGGGAGTTGGGGAAGGGGTGAAAAGGAGGGTGGCTTTGGGGTGGGTTGGGGCAGTAGGGGAAAAATGGCAAACTGGTAGGAGACTCATGTGAGGCACCCCAATTGGGAGGGAACAGACAGGAGAAGGATGGCATGAGTGCAGGGGACTGTGCTACCAAAATGGGGGGGTGGGAGTGGACCCAGGAGGAAGGAGGGGAGCAACAGGGGGCATGGGTTGGGGTGGCCTTGAGCAAAGTAAGGACCAGGGGGACTGACATGAGGTTAGGAAAAATAAGAATAAGAATCAGGGGACCTGGCAAGAGGACAGGAGAAGGGCTCCGGGGTATGGGCAAAGAAGAACTGATAGGCAGTGTGAGTCAGCACTGGGAGGCCAGACAAATGGCATAGAGCATAAAAACAGATTCACACTCCTGACTCTGACAAGCAAGAGAGAGGAATATGGAGAGGAGGAGGCTCCTCTGGAGGCAGGTAAACGGGGGATGGTAATGGGCTCAGCAGGTAAGGGAGGGGAAGGAGTTACTCCCATGCATAAAGTCTCAGGAGGGACAGGACACAGAGGCTGCATGAGCACTGTCAGGAGAAGTGGGAGTGGGAGAAGTGGGAGTCAGGTGACAGGGGGAAGGGAGGAGATGGCAAGGAACCGGGAGCTCGGAGTGGGGAGGCCCGAGGTGAGGGGACTTAGTAAAGGAAGTGGGTATAATATGGGATGAGGTTATGCACTGAGGAGAAAGGCAGGTCGGAGAAGGAAGGGAAGGGGCAGTGCATTACCGGGGGTCCCATGTTCTAGGAAATACTGAGTTGGGTCTGGAGCAGTAGGAGGAGGGGATGTGATGATAGAGGACAGGTCTGACAGGGAAAAGAGCAGGGGGCAGGGCGGGCCCTTGATCCTGGGGGAGATACGAGGTTGGTCCCAGACATAGTTGGGGAAAGGAAAGTGGCTGAGATAGACAGGTCAGTGAGGAGGAAGACCCCGGGGCAGAGGGGGGCCCATGCTTCTGGGAGAAAAGCAGGAACGGACCACAGTGCTATAACAGGAAGGGAAGAGGCCAAGGAGGTCAGGTCAGTGACAGATAAGGGTTGGAATGGGAGGCGGGTTGGAATTTGGCATGGGGGAGGGACATGCACTAGCGTGGGGGAGGAAACTATGGAATAGCGAGCAGGGTTAGGGAAAAGGAAGCAGTAAGAGTGCTTCTCCTGGGGGACTCCATGATTAGGGAGATCAGGTGGAGAGGGAGGGGGGAGGGGGAACTTCATGTGGATAGTCCAGGAGTATATCTGGCTTGATGGTGCATCAGGCAAAACATCTATTCTATTCTCTAGCGCAGGAGTGTGGTGGGGCCTCTGACATATTAGTGCACCTGTGTACAAACGATATAGAGGGGAACAGTGAGCTGGAGATACAGGCTAGGTTTAGGGAGCTGGCCAGGGTCTGTCAGGACATGGGGTGCTTGGTCTCCTTCTCGGAGATACTACCGGTGCCTAGGGCCAGTGTGGAGAATAAGCAAAAAATAAGGGATGTAAATGTATGGCTTGGTAAATAGTGCGAGGTCTGGGAGTATGGGTGGGTGGGGAACTGGGGTGCAACCTGGGAGGACAAGGAATTGTATGCAAGGGACAGGCTCCACCTTAGCTCAGAGGGAAAAGACATTCTGCAGCCTAGACTGGCAGAGTTCATCTGACGCAGCTGGGGTTTAAACTTGTGAGGGGGGAAGGGAGGGAAAGGGCTTCCTTGCAGGACAGATCAGGCCAGGGAGGCTCTGGCCTTCTCCCACAGGTGGGGGAGAGGGGGCACAGAGCAGGAGCACCCAATAGTGCACAAAGGGATCCTTGTAGGCAGGGAACAGGGAGACCTCAGGACAGGGGAGTGGGGGGCAAGGGAGCACATTGGAAGGTGGTCCTGAGAAACACCAGGAGCATGGGAAACAAGATGCCAGAACTTCAGGTGCTGTTGGTGGGGGGGATGGATGTGGCGGCTGTCATAGAGACTTCGGCCACTTCCAGACATGATTGGGACCTAAACCTACTAGGGTACACCACGTGCAGAAGAGATAGGGTGGAGGGAAGGGGGGGCAGCATTTATCATTAGGGGTGGCATAGGGATAAGCAAGGTTGAGGATGCGGGGCATCAGGTGGAGGCTCTTTGAATCACCTTGCAGGCTCTGGGGGTAAACGGGTGAAGATGGGGGTAGTATACAGACCACCCAGGCAGGGGGAGGAATAGGAGGAAGGGCTGGTGGCTAACCTTAGGGACCACTGTAGTAGGGGAGAGGGCAATACTGTGGTGCTGGGTAACCTAAATATGCCAGGAGCAGACTGGGAACTATGGCGTCCTCATTGGGCAGGGAGCAGCGCCTGCTAGATGTCTTGCAGGATGCATTCCTTGCCCTGATGGTGACTGATCCGACGAGGGAGCGGAGTGTCCTGGATGTGGTCCTGTCAGAAGGTGAGCTCATCAGGGACCTAGTTGTTGGGACCCACTGGCGAGAAGTGATCATGCCATGGTTTGGTTCTCCTTTGAACTAGTGGGAGAGGTAGAACACACAAAAATGACAGTGGTTGATTTTAGAAGGGTGGACTTCAGGGGATGGAGTGGATCCTTAGGGGCTACCTAGATGAGATCAGGCCAAGCATGGGCATGGAGGCCCGGTGGGAAATTATTAAAAAGGGGCTCCTGGAGGCTACCAAGGCCTGCATGAAGGACAGACCCAAGTGGGGCAAAGCTAAGAGGCCAGGCTGGTGGACAAGGGAGATCCAGGAAGCAGTGAGGGAAAAAAAGGCTGCTTATAGCTGATACAAACATTCTCGGAGGGTTATATCCAAGGGGGAGTATGATAAGGTAGCCAGGAGGGTCACAAGGGTGGTGAGGTTGGCCAAGGCAGGGACAGAGCTGAGATTGGCACAGAGGATTTAAAGAGGGGAAAAGGGTTCTTCAGGTATATCAGGGAAAGAAGAAAAGGGAAGGGGCAGATTAGTAGGCTGAGAATGGGGAGTGGGTGGGTGGAGGAGGCAAGGAGAAGGCGGAGGTACTAAATGACTTTTGCCTCGGTCTTTACCAAGGAGGACGGGGGGGGGGCGGCATGGCAAAGGTAGAGGAAGGGGCTGGCTGATGAAGTGGGGGAAATGGATGCTGAAATACCCAGTGGGAGGGTGTGGGAAGCCCTCAAGGCTCTAAGAGGGGGATAAAGCACCGGGCCCAGATGGGATCCATCCTGGGGTGCTTAAGGAGCTGGACGATAACCTGGCCACACCCCTGATGGACCTTTTTAACTCCTCCCTGCAGTCGGGGTGGGTGCCTCATGACTGGAGGATGGTCCAAATAGTCCCTATATACATGGGTGGCTCGCAAGAAGAGCCGGGAAACTATAGACCAGTTAGCCTAATGTCGGTAGTGGACAAAGTGATGGAGATCATCCTGAAGGAGAGGCTGGAGGGGGAACATTATCAGCGCAAGGAAAAAGAGTAAGGCTTATTTTGGCTCGGCAGATTTACTGTGTGTTACTATTTTCTTTTGTGCTCACAGGTTTTGTTACTGTTTTTCACTTACATTTTACTGCTTTATTGTTCTCTGATTCAAATTGCTGTTGCAGGGTATACTTTCTGCTGCATTGTTACAGGGTGTTCCTACAGGTTTGTTACTGTTTTGTGCTTACAGACTACTGCTGTAAACTTCTCTGATTCAAATTGTTTTTTGCAAGGTATATCTTCTGTTACTGCTTTATTTTTCTCTGTAGCAAAGTGTTTCTTACAGGGTAAATCTTCTGTGAAATTATTACAGGTGGTGTTTTACAGTTTTACCTATCATTAGGATAAGCTTTCAGGGCTACTGTATTTGTTGCTGGCTGAGTGTTTCTGCTCTTACCTCCTTGTTTCTTTCGTCTGTGGTTCTTTTTCGGCAGGGGAAGGACCCAGCCACCCACCCCCATCCCCAAGCACCCCATGCTACACTCCTTTTATAGAGTAGCACAGTCATGATATTTCTTGTAGCAAAGCAGGAAGGGGAGGATCAGAGGGGTATCCATGCAGTGACCTCACTTAGAGGGGCACAGGTAATTTAACTTGTTATAACAAGTTATACAAAAACAAACACACACAAAAAAATCAAACTTTTGCTTAATTTTCTTCCTATATAGCAAACAAGCAAACTCTATTTATATAGCGCCTTTCGTAGTCAAGGCGCTGTACAAATTATAAAAATATAAATACAATATAGATCACTAAAATAATAAAATATTTAAAAATCAATTCATGAGTCAACAAATTAGGGAAGGCCAAAGAAAATAAATACGTTTTCAGCATAGATTTAAAACTGCTGGCGGTCAGGCATTCTCTTAACCGACGAGGTAGGGAATTCCACAGGGTTGGTGCTGCAAATGATAAAGCATGCACTCCAGATGTTTTAAGACAAACCCTGGGAATCTCTAGCAATCCCTCATTGGCTGATCGGAGAGGACGATTGGGGAAGTAGGGAGACAGGAGATCTTTCAGGTAGTCGGGTTCCTGTTCACGTAGGGCTTTAAAGGTGAGCAAGCCCACTTTATAGGTGATCTGCCACTGAACTGGCAGCCAGTGCATTCAAGCAGCACAGTCATAATATGACTGATCCTGGAAGTACCAGTCAACAGCCTGACTGCAGCGTTCTGCACTAGCTGCAGGCGGCGGATATCAACCTCAGACAGTCCTAGGTAGAGGGCACTGTAGTAGGCAAGACGGGTGGTAATGAAGGCATGCACCAATGTTGGAAGGTCGCCTGGAGGAATCAAGGTTTTTCACCTGGGCAATATTTCTCAGATGCTAAAATGAGGATTTGACCACAGCTGACACCTGTAACTTCAGGGTCAGACCGTCATCAAAAATTATGGCCAAGTTACACACCCAATCTGAGGTAGAGAGCTGGACACCATCAAGCCACAGGCCTGACATGAGCCCAGCTCCAGAACCCACTCCCTGGTGACCCGGATCCACAACCAACACCTCAGTCTTATCCTGATTTAATCTCAACCAACTCGAGCTCATCGAGTCTTTGATCTCAGAAAATCAACTATTTAGCATAGATACCGCATCAAACTGTTCTGGCACAAAGGACATATACAGCTGAGTATCATCTGCATAGCAGTGAAAACTCAAGCCGTATCACCTGATGATATCTTCCAATGGTAGCATATACACTGTGAAAAGCATGGGCACTAATATGGAACCCTGCGGCATCCCGCAGGACAGGGGAAGGGAGTCAGTGGAATAAATTCCAGTTACCACCCTGTGAGACCTGCCTATGAGGAAAGCTTGAAACCATTCGAGGACTATACCCGACAGTCCACAAAGGAACCGCAGAGTTTCCAAAAGCACCTCATGGTCCACAGTGTCAAAAGCTGCTGAGAGATCAAGAAGGACCAAGATGGTACTATCCTTTCGATCTCTAGCCTTCAGGAGGTCATTTAATACCCGAACAAGGGCAGTCTTCATGCTATGCCTCTTCCTGAAACCAGACTGGAGAGCTTCATAGACATTGTGAGTTACCAAATGATAGTCCAGTTGCAGCGCAACCTCCTTCTCAATAACCTTCCCCATAAAGGGAAGGTTAGACACAAGTCGGTAGTTAGCTGGATCGACGGGATCCAACGAGGGTTTTTTAAGGAGTGATTGAATAACCGCCTCCTTTAGGGGGTCCAGAAAGATTCCCCTCTCCAAGGATCTCCATACAATTTCAGCTAGGATCGGGCAGATAATATCTACACAACCCACTAATAGGGAGATAGGGCCCAGATCCAAACTACAACAGGTTGGGCGCAGAGTCTGGACAATCTTCAGAATGTCCATGAATTTCAGTCGGCTGAAATCCATCCAGACAAACCAGGTGTTCACCACCTCCCATCGATCTCCGCAACTCCTCATAGAGCGAGCCGGGCTGATTCCAGACCTGCTGCTGGCAACCTTATTTGCAAAAATCTGAGCTAGCTCATCACACTCAATTTGTGAAAAAACTCTTCCGGACTAGAGACAGATTGGATTGCACAATCTGTCAACAATTCGAAAAAATTGAGCCGGTCGGTTCTGTGCAGCAGAAATCTCCCTAGACAGGAACTCTGCCTTCTTACGGGTGATTTCTGATTGATAGCCCTTATAATGTTCCATCAATCTAAGCCTGCCAGCATCCAGACTGGACTTCTGCCATGCTCTCTCCAGCCTTCGACCAACCCGCCTCAACTCCTTCAAGGACCCATCATACAACGGGGACCTTTGGCGAAGAGTGAGTGGTTAAACACGAACAGGAGCAATCAAGTTCAGGGCCTCTCCCACTGCCTTATTATAGGCAAGTACAAGGTCCCCTGGACTTGTGCTTTCACCCAGCAATCCCGATAGGTCCAGCACCACCGATAGACCATCTGGGGTAACTCCCCTTAAAGGGCGGTACCGGACCATCTCCAAAGGGGTAGGTCCATTTAGAGGGGCCCCAAAACTGAACCCTATGGTGTGATGGTCAGACCAGCCGACTGGTTCCACACCCAAGTCAGTGATCTCCACCTCCAGAAGGAAAAGCAGATCCAATGAGTGGCCTCCTATATGGGTAGAGGAGGTAACTAGCTGTGTAAGGCCCAGCATTGTCATTAGCTGGAGGAGATTTTGACCAAATTACGAGAGTTCATCATCGACCCAGGCTTTGAAGTCCCCCAGAATTAACCATTTGGGAGACTCCAACACCATGTGGATGATGAAGTCTGCAATCTCCTGCAGGAATGCACCTCCATCACCTGGTGGACGGTAAATGAGGAGTATCCTGCAGCCTACACCCTCACCCATAACACACTCAAAGGATCTGTTGGTCCCCACTGGAACATCCACAAGGCCCAATTTGATCTTAAAAAAGATGGCAACACCCACACCCCTATGATCCAGCCTCGGGCAGTGAATCATCGAAAACCCAGCTGAAACTGCAGAAGCCAGTACTGGGCCTGCATTTTCATCCAGCCAGGTCTTGGTGATGCATGCCAGGTCCACCGTTTCAACAAGATCATCTATAATGGCTGCCTTGTTTTTGATGGACCTAGCATTACACAACACCGCCTCGGTTGGGTGAGATGCTGGGGATGACCTTGACTCCTGACCAGCATTAATTGCTGGACCCTTGGGTATGGGAACTAGGCAAGGACTACCCCTGTCCCGGCAACATTTCGCCCCAGGGCGTCGCCTGGTGCCCACCACCCCGATACATCCCCCCCTTTCCATTTTCCCACCAGGCCCGGTTCTGCCCCCTTCCTGCACCTCCTAGCAATCCCAAGGGATTGACAACGTATGTAAGTCTCTGTTGGTAAGAAAGGGCATTCAAAGGTTCGTAGTTCCCTGAGCCTGGTGGAGGAATACTGCCTGACCGTCCTTTGATGCTCCCTACACATACTAAGACACTAATCCCAAAATTATAAAATAAATTCTAAAACATAAATAAATCAGTCTTCAAATCTAGGACAACAGATTAGTCAGCTTAAAAACTCAATCAATAACTAATCAGAGTTCTTAAACAATAACTCAAATCCAAAAATATTACATACATTCAAATAAAAATAACAAAAAACCATCAGCCCCCCTGAGGCCCTCTCACAGCCTGAGGCAAGCCAACTAAATACAAATACTTTATCCCCCCTTTAGATGCTCCTCCTCTCTCTTTCACCAAGAGGACAGAAAATCCAACAATTAGACTAACTTAAACTATAAATAACTCTATACACCCACCCCACACATACAATAAACTATATTATAATATAATTATAAGAAGTTAAAAATTATAAACTGGCACTCCAATTTAAACTGTCAGGCTGAACACCAAAGTCCCAGACAGAAGATAGCAAATCAAATATAGTCCAGTTTTGAAACTGAAATTAAAATCACAAAGTTGTAAGTTGGCCAGTAACACAGTTCACCAAGAAAAGTTTGCAGATGGAAATGAGGGCTCTCACCACCTCCTCTTTGTTACAGTTAGTCTGGCGGAATAACCCTTCCACAGGCAAATCCCAACTGTACAGGGTAAGTTCTCCAAAAAAGAAGCCCTCTCTCTGCCTCCTCCAAAAGTTTTAAAAAGTTTTTGAACTTAAACAGTTTCAACAAGTGTGGATAAAAGGCCAGATGAAGGTCCAAACAGTCAATAATAATCAGTCAGACTTATCAAGTTAATAAGGAAGGTAGCAATGATGAAAATCATCTGGTTCAAATAAAGCCACCCCACCTGGATCGCTGAGGAAAGTCCAGCCTCTGCCCGGCAACCCCCGCAGCCCCTGGAAGCCCCGTGAGCACTGACCCTCCAGTAAGCACTCCTGACCCTCCTGGGGAGAAACAGCTACACCCCACACCCACCTCTAGGTTAGCCGGGCTGGCTGAACCTCTCTTCCTCCTCTTCCTTCCTTCAGCACATCAACTCAATATCAGGCCAGCAGATGAAATATCCCTCAAACACCAAGCCAGATCCAAAGCACTCGATTTATCTGCTATTCCAGACTAACTCCATCATACAGGCAAAAATTTTTGGGACAGCACACAGTAGCAGCTATAGAAGTCAATACTGATACCGGCAGTAATCAAATAACTTGAGTTATATACAGGCTCCAGTAACTCAAGTAATGGAGGCATACAAACAGAACGCTCCCGAAAAGACTTTCCCTGGTTCCTTAGATTTCGGAATGTTTCACCCATCAGGGCGTCAGGGCGAGATGCATCAAAATTCATGGAAAATGCTGCAAACACCCATGTCCCGAGTCTCAAAACATCAAGCGAAGACAGCGAACCGACAAGCAGCAAACAGACAAGCATAAACGACAAAATAACTAATAACTGAAGAACATTGCAGTATAGAACATAAAAGCTTCATGTATAAACTAAAAATAAAGTAAAATCTATGGAGCTACATTTGTAGCTGGCCCAGCGTGGCCGCCATCTTTTTTTCCAAAGGGGTGACAGCCGGTATGCTAATGACACACTGTGCTATGCACAGTCACTTCCTACTTCCTATACTCAGACCAGGTTATAAACTTCGCAACTCAACTGGAATGGATATTGTTAACTGCAGGTACTGTAGGACAATTTTCAAAAGGGTAGTTATACAGTATTTAGTGCGCTGTCCTACATGCTGGACCATTGGAGATCTAAAGGATCAGCTCCAGGCAGCATGGGCAGAGACTACGTGCCTCAAATTGCATATTCAGGAGGAAATATATAATAAGAACTGCCCGCCATTTCCCCAACATCCAATTGAAGCACCTTGACCGCAGAGGGTAGTTGGTCTGGGGGGTTGGCAGGTGGTTAGGAGGGGCAAATTAGGTGCCCCATCAATCAATGCTCTCCAACATATCTCCACAAACCATATAAAAACTACAAAGAGGTATCTGCCTCTATCTCTGAAATCAAACAAAGGGGCAGAGGATACTGCAGAGCAGGACACTGCAGCACAAGAGCTAGCACTACAAAACTCGCCCAAAACAGGGACCAAAACAAAAAAAGCAAAAAGGAAATCCAAAACACTTCTGATCCTAGGAGACTCCATGATTCGAGGAGTTGATACCTACCTCCAGCCAGGGGTAATGGTTGGATGTCTTCCAGGTATATCAGCATGGAGGGACACTGACTGCATTGCTAAAATCATGCAGAAAGCAGGAGAAAACATCGACGTCCTGGTACACACAGGAACTAACTATCTCGCCAGCCGGTCAGTTGTGGAGACCTAAGAACACCTGACCTGGCTGGGAGACAAACTGTCATCCATTTCATCCAGCATCTCCTTCTCTGAGATCCTGCTGGTCTGGGAGAGGGGGGCAGATGGATGGAAGGTCAGAGAAGGGGAGATAAGGGAGCTAAACATGTGGTTCAAGGGCTGGTGTCAGGAAAAAGGACTCAAATTTGTAGGTAACTGGCAACAGTTTTGGGAGCGAAAGTTCTTTAAATTTGATGGACTGCATCTGACTAAGGAGGGAGCCAGTACATTGGGGCAGAAGTTTGATATCTTTGCAGAATATATAAACTAGCAAATGGGGAGAGGGGTGCAGCATCCGATACATCAAATGGGAAGAACACCCCTCCCCCCTCAGCTAGTGATCAAACAGGAGTTCAGCATATTTATAGTTCATTTGCATCAGCAGGTAAGGAAAAAGGTCCAGCTCCCCATACAATGCACAAGGGAAATGCCGGACCTCGCCCAACAACTAACGCACCGAAAAATGGCCAATGGAAAATCATGTACACAAATGCCCACAGTCTGGGAAACAAGACCCCAGACCTGCAGACAACAATGATAGAGGCTAAACTGGACATAGTAGCCATTAGTGAGACATGGTTCACTAGTAACCACACTTGGGAGACTTCAGTGCCCGGCTATGTACTGTTCAGAAGAGACCAAGGTGCAAAAAAGGGGGGGGAGTGGCACTTTATGTCAATGAAAATATCAAAGCTACAAAAATTCAGACTACACATAAGGAGCCAGAAGAACTGTGGGTCACCCTGGAAACAGGAAATGAGACATCCATACGAACTGGGGTTGTCTACAGGCCTCTAGACCAGGGGGAAGACATAGACACATTAATGTTAGAAGATATACAAAACATGACAGCTAAAGAGGAGGTTCTGATAATGAGAGACTTCAACATGCCAGATACAGATTACTCAATACCAGCAGGAACATCCACCAGAACTAGACACATAGTGGATTCCCTGCAGGGTGAGGGCCTCAAACAACTGGTACAACAACCAACAAGAGACAGGGCTATCCTTGATCTAGTACTGACTAACAAGGAAATGATCACAGATCTCCAGGTAGAAGGTCACCTGGGGGCCAGTGACCATTACATGGTGTGGTTCAATTTGGCCACTAGAACTAAATCCTCCCATTCCAAGGCAAAAATATGGGACTTCAGAGGAGCTGACTTGGAAAAGATGGCCAACAGAGTTAAGCTAGCCCTGGCAAGAAGAAATACAGGAGAGGGGGGTACAGACAAAGTGGGCAAGCATTAAGGATGCAATACTTGAAGCAACATCCCATTGTGTTAGGGAGAAAAGCAAGAGTGAAAGAAGGAGGAAACCACTTTGGTTCTCAGAAACAGTAGCAGAAAAGGTCAGACTCAAAAGGCTGGCCTTCAGGAAATATAAGGGGAACGTAGCGGGATGAAGATAGGGAGGCATACCAAACCTCTCTAAGGAAAGCAGGAAAGGCAGTAAGGCAGGCAAAGGCCCAAACTGAGGAAACACTAGCACAAACAGTAAAAGAAGGTGACAAGACTTTCTATAGATACAGTTATGAAAGGAGAAAGTCCAGAGGGGGCATTGCTAAGATCAAACGGGATAAGGGGGAGTGTGTGGAGGAGGATCAATGAAAAGCATCTATCCTAAATAAATACTTCTGCTCAGCATTTACTGAGGAGATGGTAGGGCAGGTCCCACAGTTCAGCACCATGGACACGGGGCGGGGGGAGGGAGGTGTGCACAAGTCCCTTCACAAAAGAATGGTTCCTACAAGAGCTCGCTAAGCTCAGGGTGGACAAGGCAATGGGACCTGATGGCATACATCCCAGGGTACTAAAGGAAGCTAAGGATGGAACTAGCAGATCCATTAGCAGAACTGTTTAGTGATTCTCTGAACACAGGAGAGGTCCCAGAAGACTGGAGAAGGGCTCATGTGATCCCGCTCCACAAGAGTGGTAGCAGGGAGGAGGCAGGGAACTACAGAGCAGTCATTCTTACCTCAGTAGTGAGCAAGACTATTGAGGCACTCCTTAAGGAAAGGATAGTGCAACACCTGGAATCCATAGGAGCACAGGATCCAAGACAGCATGGGTTTACAACAGTAAGGTCCTGTCAAACTAATCTCATAGATTTCTTTAACTGGGTAACCAGAGTGGAGGACCAAGGGGGTGCAGCTGATGTTGCCTACCTTGACTTCAGCAAAACTTGCGATACAGTTCTACACAGACTATTAATTAATAAGCTGGGTAGGCTCAGGTGGGTCAGAAGTTGGTCAACTGGGTAGCAAACTGGTTGGCGGGCAGAAAGCATAGAGTGATGGTAAATGGTATACAGTCAGAAGAGATGCAAGTCACGAGTGGGGTACCTCAGGGATCAGTCCTGGAGCCAGTCCGCTTCAATATCTTCATCAGTGACACTGCAGATGGACTGGAGGGTAAGTTTTGTCTGTTTGCAGATGACACGAAGATCTGCAACAGAGTGGATGATCCAGATGGGGTGGGCAGAATGAGAAGAGATTTGGATAAGCTAGCAAAATGATTGAAAGAGTGGCAACTGGGGTTTAACACAAAGAAGTGCAAGATCATGCACATAGGGAAGATAAACCCTAAAACCACCTATAAGTTGGAAGGGGAGTTGCTGGCAATCACAGGGGAAGAAAGTGATTTGGGTATCATCATCATCACAGATGGCCTGAAATCATTCAAGCAGACCACTAAAGCAGTGGGTAAGGCTAGAGGGATGTTGGGGTGCATTAGTAGGGGTATCACAAGTCGTAAGAGGGAGGTAATAATCCCTCTTTACAAGACAGTGGTTAGACCCCATCTGAAGTACTGCATGCAGTACTGGAGGCTGCACCTGCACAAGGACATTAACAAAATGGAGGCAGTCCAGAGAAGGGCAACCAAAACGGTGCAGGAACTGCATCAGAAAACATATGAGGACAGATTAACGGAGCTCAATATGTATACCCTAGAGCAAAGGAGAGAGGAGAGGTGATATGATCGAAATATTTAAACATCTTAAGGGCATTAACAAGGTGAAAGAGTCTAACATGTTTCAATATAAGAAAAATAGCAGGACAAGAGGACACAGCATGAGATTAGAGGGAGGCCAATTAAAGGGTAATGTGAGGAAGTTCTTTTTCACAGAAAGAGTGGTGGATGCATGGAACGGCCTATCTCAGGAAGTGTTGGATATGAATACAGTGCAGGGCTTCAAACAGGCATGGGAAAGGCATAAGGGAGCAATACATATGAGTATGCAAAGATAGGCCATTGACACAGTAAAGGCCTATGGCACATTCATAAGGTAGAAAAATGGGCAGACTGGATGGGCCTTGCGATCCTTATTTGCCATCATCTTCTATGTTTCTATGTTTCAGAAGGCAAGGGGTCACCTAGATGATCACTAGCATGGCTTTGCTAAGGGCAGATTGTGTCAGACCAACCTGGTGGAGTTTTATGAAGAGGTGACGAGTGCACTGGATCAGGGCAGGCTAGTGGATGTCCTCTTTCTGGACTTCAGCAGGGCATTTGACTTGGTGCCACATCCCAGGCTATTGGGAAAGCTGGAGGATATGGGGGGGGGTAGATGGTCAGGTGAATAGGAAACTGGCTAGCGGGGCATGTACAGAGGGTGAGGGTGGGGGTCTCATCCTCTAGGAGAGTCATAAGTGGGGTCCCACAGGGGTCGGTACTGGGCCCACTCCTGTTTAACGCCTATATTTTAGACATCAGAAGTGGTATCTGGAGTGGGATGAGCCTCTCTGCCGATGACTCGAAGCTGTGGGTAGTGGTGGAAGGGGAGGAAGGGAAGGTGGCTCAGGAGGACCTGGAGACTCTGGGGAGGTGGTCATGAGCCTGGAAGCTAAAGTTTAATACACCTGTGGGGAGGCACTGAAGGTTTCTGGGGGGCGGGAGAAGGACCTCAGGGTGGTGGTGGATGCCAAAATGAATAACTCAGAGCAGGGTAGAAGGGCTGTGACCCAAGCAAATAAAATGCTGGGGTGCATAGCCAGGGGAATAACCTCAAGGAGTCGAGAGATGCTCCTTCCACTGTACAATTGCCTTGTTGACCACACCTTAAATACTGCGTGCAGTTTTGGCATCCTTACTTAAAGAGGGACATTGCTCTACTGGAGAAGGTGTAGAGAAGGGTGACCAGGATGATACTGGGGCTAGGGGAAAGGCCCTATGAGGAGAGACTAGAGGAGCTCAACCTATACTCACTGGAGGAGAGAAAGAACAGGGGGGATATGATATAGGCCTTGGAAAGTCATATTAAAGATATGATCTCACCAATGTTTAATCTTCATGACCCAGAACAACATTGTTTTAGAAGCGGTAGAAGTTGTGTAACAAATCTGGTTTGTTTTTACAAACATACAAGTCAACTTCTAGATAGGCATATACCTTGTGATGTCATTTTTATTGATTTCAGCAAGGCCTTTGATATTATGCCTCATTGGGCTTTAATCAGTAAACTTAGTAAATTTAATATTAACTATTTTCTTATTACATGGATAAAAACTTGGTTGCATCGATCACAACCGGTCATAATCAACAGATTTAATTCAGTTAGAGGTGATGTGACTAGTGGGGTGTCCCAGGGCTCTGTTCTGGGCCCTTGCCTTTTTCCAAGCATTTATAGCCGATCTAACAACAGTTTGCCCATCCTTTACTACTGAATACACTGATGATGTCAAGATTGGTGGACCTTGTGAGTCAGTAGCTCAAGCTGAAGCCATCCAGCTTGACTTAGACCACATTTCGTCATGGGTGAATGAATGGGGCATGACCTTTAATGTATCCAAATGCAAAGTAATGCATTTGGGAGCTAAAAACTTACAGTTTGAATATTCGTTGGGTGGAGCCTTACTGGAAACAACAACTAATGAAAAGGATTTGGGTGTCATAATTTTGGATGATTTGTCACATAGCCAGCAGGTTAATAGCACCATTAACAAAACCAACAAAGCAATTTGGTCCATTTTGAGAAACATTGGGTCTAGGAATCATGAGGTGATCATGCCATTATACAGAGCATACGCTCGACCACATCTGGAATATGCCTCGCAGCTCTGGTGTCCTTATAAAAAAACTGAAGGGCACCAATTAGAAAAAGTTCAGAGAAAATTTACAAAGAAAATAGCTGGGCTTGAAAGTGTGTCTTATGATGGCTGGTTAAGCACTTTAAAACTTATGCCCCTTTCCACGCGCCGACTTAGGGGTGATTTGTTGTTTCTGTATGATATTGTTCATGATCCACACCTTATGTGTGAATTGGGTTTGGACTATAAAACATGTGTACTGTATATAATTTCAGGGGACGTCCTCTGCAACTAGAAAGAAAATAATTTATTCATGTCAAGCGGAAATATTTTTTCACCCTGTGAGTCATTGGCCCATGGAATGGGTTGCCCTTGCATGTGGTTATAAGTGAGACCAAAAGTATTTTTAAGTACCGATTAGATCAATTAATAAGTACAGGATACTCACTGTCCTATTATTTGGTGGCTTAGCATAACAGCATTATGGATCTCTGGCCTCCTGGATCTTGAATTGCCTGTAGTAGTAGTACGATCAGGCACTTGATTTTACATGGAGGTGAAAAAATAAAATCTGTATACCGTGCAAGAAATAAGCAGTTTCACGAGTATCTGTTAGAGAAAGTCTTTTCTGCTACTTCACCTACCCATGTATGCTCACCTGGTTGTTGGATGAATATTATGTTACAGTGAATGGTTTTAACCAAAACCCTCAAGACCCTCACAGGTTGAGCACTCCTTAATATTAACTGAGCACAGGTTTATCTATTGTGTGAAAATACAGTGTAACAAAGCAGTGGGTAGGGCCAGTGGGATGCTGGGTTGCATAGGGAGAGGTATCTCCAGCAGGTGGAGAAGGAGGGTGGTGTTGCCACTGTATCACCTGCTTGTGAGACCCCACCTTGAGTACTGTGTCCAGTTCTAGGGGCCACATCGCAGAAAGAATACAGACAGGGTGGAGGCATTCCCGAGGAGGGCAAATAAAATCATGCAGGGGTTGTATTAAAAGCCCTACGAGGAGAGACTGAGGGATCTCAATGTATACACCCTGGAAGAGAGGAGAGTGAGACAGGACATGATAGAGACCTACAATTACCTCTGGGTGAACAGGGTGCAGGAGGGGGGTCTCTTACAAATGAGAAGGAGCACCAGAACCAGAGGGCATGTGATGAAGCTGGAGAGGGGTAAGTTTAAGATGCATGTGAGGAAGTACTACTTCACTGAAAGAGTGGTGGATGCCAGAAACAGACTGCCAGAGGAACATATGAACATACGAACAAGCCAGCAGAAGAAGGCAATTTGGTCTATCAAGTCTGCTCGTATTGCAGGGGCCACAGCTTGAGCTACTGTCCCTGCCCTCCCTCCCTCCTCCCCTCCTCCCATCCTTCCTACCCATGATTCTTATCTTCCCCTATGCCTGTCCCAGGCTAAAGCTGCTCACTGTCTTTAACAAGATGACCTCTTCTGGCAGTGCATTCCAAGTGTCCACCGCCCTTTATGTGAAGAAGTGCTTCCTGACATCCCTCCTAAACCACCCACCCTCCAGCTTAAGACTGTGCCCCCTCATGATATGGTTGCCACTCAGCTTAAAGAGACTTTCCTTATCAACATTATTTGTCCCTTTCAAGTACTTGAATGTCCCAGTCATGTCCCCGCTCTCTCTCTTTCCTGTCTTCCAGGGTGTATACATTGAGATTTAGCAGCAGATGAGAAAACATTAGTAGGCTTCAAGCATGCAAGGGATAGACATAGGGGAAATATAAAAAAATGGTCCAGAGACCAGTTAGGGTCTGAGGAGACAGACTAAGCAGAGACAATAAGGCAGACTGGGTGGGCCAAATGTGCTCCTTTTCTGCCAACAAATTATATGTTTCTGTGTTTCACTTTACCTGATAAAGTGAAATGGAGTACAAGAATCTGTGGCTCACACCTTCAAGGTGAGGCAACAAGTAACATTTAAAAGGGAAAAACGGAACCGATAGCACTAAGCGTGAAACTATTTAGCAACTGCAAACACCTACTATGACCATGGGAACTATGCGTAAAGCTAACAGCAGTTTGGTAAATCAATAAGCCTGGTGTTTACTTCTGTTAATCAGGCAATTGTCTAATTTAATAACTGTATTTTAATGTTTTTGTAAAAGACTTCCTATTTTTATATTAATGGCATTTTTTGTACAATGAAACTATATGGTCCCCTTTTACTCTTCCCGCTGCTTGTAAAGCAATCAATAGAAGCTTACTTCAACTACTAAAGCAGCCCAACAGATTCAGTAAGAAATTATAGATTTATTTCTATCTAGTTCAAGAGAAATAGGCACTTCTTTCAATAACTCATTTCCCTTCGATATGGTTGTAATGTTATCCATCTGTGCAATTTTGCAATTAATAAAACATAGAATACTGTATGGGGGGCGTGTATGAGGTAGTTTTTACATACTTGAGGTTTAAGATGGCCTCAAAAACTTCAAGAACAAGGTCATCACAAGCCAAGTGTATGCAAATGAAATAAGTTGACACTACCCCATCCCCGTATTTTAAAATAATAACTAATTTTTTCAACGCCCAATACCTTGTTTGAACTTATGAAGTCTTTCAAATTTTTGTCCTCATGCGAAATTAAAAGTCACATTCAGTTCTAGGATAATAAGAATTTACTGTAGGACTGATGCTGTGTACAAAATATTTCCAAAAGTGCATAAAAGTGCACCAAATATAGTGTTCACATGTAGCATTTGATAGGGAAACATGCCCCTGGACAACCCCCGCCCCCCCCAAAAAACTCACGCACAATATTGTTTCCTACACTAAAGGGGGCCCCGGTGATATTTTGGGATCTACAGATATTTCTTTTCCATTTCCATTACTCTGCACTGTAGTGTGTCAAAATGCAAGGCTCCCCATGAGGAACAGAGAAGTCATCTGTGGTGTTTAAGAAGAATCTAGCCACTACGCATGGCCTCCCTGGCAAGCTGTCAAGGTATTTGAGGACTGGAGGCCTAAGGTGCTGTGTCTGCATTCCAAGCCCTAATTAAGACACATCAGCTCTGTAGTAAGCAAATGTACACAAAGCAGAAATACTGACAAGCTGTAGTACTCTCCTGAGTGTTTACCTCTTCTAATACCACATATACATTGTTGTTCAGCCCTGACACCATTTCATGAGATCCTTTTTTATCAGAAATCTGCTGCCCATTTTATATCCTCAGCAAAAATAAACTCTTACGCCAGATAAACTGTTTCACTATTCACCATATGTCTATGGGATTGTGGAATTCTAGAATGCTGACAACAGCAGAGTGGCTGTGACTGTGTGGAGCTCCCATAGCTAAGTAAACATTTTCCATAATTTTTCTAATTTTTAAAAAATGTTATTTGTGTACAGTTTGTGGATTGAGAAGGAGGGTATTGTTACCTACAAGAAAGTGTGGGATTTGTGTGTTTGATGCTGGTTGAGAGCAAGACAGTCACCAGATTTGTTAAATCACATCTAGCGTAATTTTCATTTTATTTATGTACATTAGTTTGGCTATTTGCTTGTGCCTTTTGTGGGGTTTTCCCTGTCACCAGTATTTGTTGGCTTGTTGGTGTGTGGTATCCTGTTAATTATGTGGTACTGTGATTTTGTTTGTCACTGTTTGGCGGGCTTTCTGGGCTGCTGATTTCTTGTTTTAAAAATAATCATTTATTGGAAGCAGTTTTAGCCACAATAAAGCCATAGTGTATGGTGGAACCCTGTTATGCATGGTTTTCCATACCTGGAATATAGAGGATAATGTATGGGCAGCCATGCACAACAAGCTTGTGTCTGCATTGTGAGTTTTTTTACGGCAGACAAGAACCTTGTGAGTGTAGCTCGAGAGGTTCACTGTATGCCATAGAAAGCTCAATATGTAGATACAGGCGTGTCTGTGCATGGATGACCATGCATTATCTTTTATAGTGTATGGGCATCCATACCCATTTCAAATGCTTAGCTCCTATCAGTGAGCTGGGGGTTGGGGGAGAGGCACTTGAGGGTTGATGGAAAGCTCAGCTTACTGATTAGGGAAAAGGAAAGGGAACATTGTTTAACCAGGAATAGCACACTAAAGCAGTGTTTACACGGCTCACCTTGCTCCTTCAGTGGAGAGTTGCAGAGCTGCCCCGACTCAAAAGATGCTTGTCTCACGCATCTACATAGCCCCTCTCAGCGCCGATGCAAGACGCGCTGGAGAGGGGCTGGGAGTCGGGGCAGTTGGTTGATGGAAGCACCTGCAAGGTGTTTAATATGGGAGCAAGCAGTGCAGTCTGTCCACATAGCCGCTTAATCTGCTCGCTCCCGAACGCATCCCCAGACTTTCTGGGAATGTGAAGCAGAGCAAGGGAGCAGCTTATCACAATTCAGTAAGCTTCCACATGGCGGCATTTGCACCGCAGCAACCCAAACACTCAGGTTGCTGTGGTGCAAATGCCGCTGTGTAAATAAGGCTTAAGCTGAAGCTTGTTTCCAGATGCAACCTGGGAGCACAAGGAAGTTAAGTGACTTGCTCAGAATCACACAGTATGCACCCAGGTGGCTGTGGGATTCAAACCCAGGTCTCCAGATCTGCAGCTCAGAACCTTAGTCCACTGACTATACTGCCTCCATTAAATGTGCTCCAGCTTCGTACTGGGTCATAATGTTGTACGCTTAATAGCATATGGCATTATAGTGAATCCCAGACCTGTGCACTCTCCGAGTTGGACCCCTCAGAGTTAGAATCCTTAGTGGGGGAGGGTCCGGGAGGTGCAGAACAAAAGTTAAAAAGAAATCGCATAATGTGATTAAGTCGCACGGCAGACATTTTGACCCCGTGCCCCTCCAGCTTGTTCTGTAAGTTCAGGTTTAAAAAAAAAGCACAGCTTCCAGCTCAATATAATAGAGGAAAGCAGTTATGTGGCAGCATTCTAAGTTGTTGTGCTGCAGTAGGGACATTATTATGTTGTTGTGCTACAATAATCATGTCACTACTGCAGCACAACTTAGAATGCTGCCACATAGCTGTTTTCCTCTATCCAACTGAGCTAGAAGCTCTTTTTTTAAACTTGAACTTACAGAAAAAGCTGCAGCACACTGAATCAGTAATCTAAACTGGCCCCAACCCTCAAGTGCCTCCTCCCCAACCCCCAATTCACTGAAAGGAACCAGAGTGTCTGAAATAGACAGGCATGGATGCCCATACACTATAAAAGATAATGTATGGGCATCCATACACAGGCAAGCCTGTGTGTCCATCTTGAGTGTTCTATGACAACCAGAGAACCTCTTGAGCTTTGCTCTCGAGGTTCCTGGTTGCCATACAAAACTCTTGATGCAGACACAGGCTTGTTGTGTATGGCTGCCCATACATTATCTGCCTAGGAGGGGAAGTACTGCAGGTCACAGAACTAGAAAGGGACCTGGAAATTTGAATAGCTGACATTTTAAAGGTTAGGAGCCAGTGCAATTTAGCAGCTGGTAAGGCAACAAGAATGTTGGCGTGCATTGGGAGGGGCTTCGCAACTAGAAGGAGGGAGGTGATCATGTCACTATACAAAACACTGGTCAGACCACAGCTGGAGTATGGAGTTCAGTTCTGGAGGCCCCATTTGTTAAGTTATAAGGATAGGTTCGAGAGGGTCCAGAGGAGGACGACCAAGATAATCCAGGAGATGTAAAGGAGGCCATATGGGGAGAGACTGGAGGAGCTCGGTCTGTATACACTGAAGATGAGAAGGGAGAGGGGGCACATGGTGGAAACCTTCAAATACATGAAGGGACTAAATAAGGTTAAAGGGGACAGCATCTTTAGACTGAGCAAAAACAAAACCACCAGAGATCATGCACTCAGGCTGGAGGGGACAGATTTTGGTGGGATGTAAAAGGGAGGAACTTCTCACAAAGGGTTGTATGGCCATGGAAGAGGTTACCAGAATGGGTAGTGGGGGTGGATACGGTGGAGAAAGTTGAAAGGGCATGGGACAACTACATGGGACTAGGCAAGGGAGGTGTGAGGGGACAGTGGAGTGGTAGGTAAATGGCAGGAGGAGGTGGGCTATCTCTTACGGGCAGACTTGATGGGCCTAATGGCCCTTTTCTGCTAACAGGATTATTTGATTTTCGTCTATGCTGTTAAGAATCAGCTTTGCTGTTATAGTATCCTAGTTCTGAAAGAACATCTGAAGTAGCAGCTCACCGAGTTCTAGAATATTGATAACTTCTGTTACATTTGGATGATACAGGTGAAATAGAAATGTATACATGTTTGTATTTTTATATTTATGTATACATGACAGGAGTGGGGATAAAAATGACAATAAAGATGTCTTAGCTAGTGACATCACTAACAGCAACATATCAAAAATTTGTCACAGTGGATGTTTTTAGAGTTAACTATCATCACAGCGGAATACTGAACCAATCAGATAGAAGGTTTCACAATGCTGATGACATCACAGTGTTTATTGCAGTACTCAGCACTAAAGCAAGCTTTTAATAATCAAAGAAAAGCAGCAAAATATTCAAGCAAACTTTAGATTAAAAAGCTATAACATGTAAACTATTGTTATACATATCAAATATACAATAGCCTGACTCATAATATGCAGCTTATCATCACTTGTGAGTGGGCAGGACTTTCATAACTCACTCGTGGCTTTACCACTTGTGAGTTGTGGTCCTACCCCCTCACACTTGAAGATAAATTGCATATTTTCAGTCAGCTCATTATATATCCCCTCTATATGTGTACGATACAAATACAAATAAAAACACATAATTGTAATTAACCAATGGTTAAGGGATTAAGTAAGGGAGGTGTAGAAAGAACTACAAATATAACAAAACTCCATATATAAGTGTAACCCTCCTGTTACCCAGGGTTACTAGAATCCCAATAAGACCTAGAGGTAGGCATAGGCAGGAAAGGCAGCGTGTGAAACTCCAGTTAAATGGATTTCACACTGTCTCACTCTGTTCTCAGTCTCAGCTGAGACTGAGGGATGACATCATTTTGGAACTGTCGCAGCTGCATAAGCCACACTAGAATGTTGCAGTTGGAGGTTAGAGTAGAAGGTTGGGAAATTTGAAGGCAGTCTGTGTGCAGTCTGAGTGAGAGACTGCAGTGCAGCAGAGTGTGTGCAGGCTCTCAGAGCTTTAAGCTCTGGTAAAGAGCTACTTTTGTTTAAGGTGTGTGTTTCCACCTGAAGAGGAACACAGGAACTGGTAATTGAAGTGGTGGAGACCGCTTTTCAATGGTTTAGAGCCCCATCTCTGAGGGGATGGGGGGACGATGTCTGCCTGTTTTCCAGGGGCAACCCCCCTGGGTCCGGCTAAGGAAAAGAAGCTGCCTGTTTGAGTTGTGCTGAAGCACCAGAAGCTCTGAGAGGAAGATTCCATGAGGAGGAAATGCCTGTGGGGCACCTGCAACCAAAGGGTGAGTTCGCTCTGAAAAAGGGCCAAGTGTTTTCACCTGAAACAGAAGGAAACTAAAGGGACTGTTACTGTGGGGTCAGGAAAAGAAGGCCAAGTACAGTTGGAAGATGTAGGGATTGGACTGCTTAACTCAATGGGGGGTCTAGAGTAATGGACAAAGCCACTTATAAGTATGTTCAAGTCCAGCACAAATGGAAAGAAAGAATGTGGGGATTGGACCGCTTAATCTGTGGGGAGTCTAGAGTAATGGACAATGCCACTTATCTTAAGTATGTTCAAGTCCAGCACAAATGGGAAGCAAGACAAGTAGATTGAATGTGAAATATATTTAGCAAGAATGTACACAGCAGAGTGTTAAAGGATGAGGTGTTTACAGTCTAGAGAAATGGCCGGGTATGAATTGTGGGAGCGAGAGGTGGGAGACCCCCCCATCAGTAGGAAACAAATTCACTTCTACGGTTTTGCTCTGAGACACCTGTTGCTTTCTCTCAGGTACTTAGCCAGTGCCTGAGGAAAGTACCCAGACGTGGGATTAAAGAGGAAGATTCCATGATGGAGCTGAGGTGCTCTTAGGTGGTTTAGGGAGCCACCAGAAAATGTTTCCATGATGTATGGAAGGTGTCCAAGTGGCTGACATGGGAGCTGAGCCAGAGAAAGCCCACAGTAGTGTACAAGTTTGGGCTGTGTAACCCAAAGCAGCGTAAAATCCTGGGCTGTGTGCCCAGTGTGTGGTAGAGCCTGAGGACTAAAGTGATGAGGATGTGTTCTGGTCTCCTTTAATCTGCATTACCAGGAGTGTAGCCCCATGGGGTCCATTTATGCTTTGTTTATTCTGTTTGGATGTGAATAAAAGCCACACTTTAGAATCCCACTTCTGGTATTGGACTTAACAGTTATTGCTTCCTGTGTTCGGAGTTACTTGGGTGCCGCTGTGCAGAGTAGCCAAACCTAGCCTTTGTGCCGTGTGACCTATTTCTCCCCGAACCCAGCCTACCTGGTTTTGCTGTTAGATAGAGACGGCAGACCAGGTAGGGGTTACAAAAATGGAGGCACCGCTGAGGATTTGGGTTTGGAATTTAGGGAGGAATGTAAGAAAGGTGCTCGGGCAAAGAGGCTAGCGTTTTGGTTATCTGGCAGTGGGCAGCCCAAAAAGCTGAAGCAATGTTAACTAATGTGCCGCTGTGTGCTGTTGTCCATGTGCTGCTATTAAAATGCCAACTGTTTACCAAGCAGCAGTAAAGCCTGAGCTTGTATGCCCTTGTCCTGCATCAAATTTATAGCATTTGCCAGCTGTTAAAACTGTTGTGACAAAGAAAAGTATGGAAAACTGTGGGTAGCAAAAGGAAAATTGTGCCCTAGACGTTGGAAATGCTTTCTTGTGAACTGAGAGACTTGTTGTACTTATTGGCCATGAAAAATGGTTGAAATGGGCTCCTGCCATGGAGTCAGTTGAAAAAAAAGGAAAAGTGTGGTTTTGCAGTTTAAATTTGCCTGCTCGATGATCGCCGTGAGGAGAAGAGCACTCGAGAGGAAAGAGGCTCATTTGCATGGCGTCGAGTGATTGGTGAGACTGCATCATTCCCAACCCCAAGCCAGCTCTAGAGTGACTGCCCAGCATTCGAGAGGGAGAGTGAGTGGAGTGTGCCTACTGGCTTATCAGGAGGAGCGTCGCGGTGACTGAAAGCACTATAAAAGTTTGAAAAACTGACTTTTCTGTCTGAATTTGGGCTCAACCCGCATCTCGATCGACTGAACTGTGAGTGTGGTTTTCAGAGGGACAATCGGCAGGACTGCCAACCCACTTCTTTCAAGAGGCCTCCAAGACTGGCTGCAGGCCATTTTCCATCGCAGCAAAGAGCTACTGGTAACAGTGAGTACCAACAGAAATAATTGCTCAAACTAAGTGATTTTGCCAAAAGCCAGCTGAATCTGTGTGTAGCAGTGTAATCGCTTTGCAAAGAAGGACTGTGCTAAGTTTTACCAGCAAAAGCAAGCATTTTAAGCCATCGACTGTGAGCATAATTATAGGTTCAGCGTCAGTATAAGTTTCAAGGCCATGAGAGAGACCGTGAGTTGTATCCAATATGCAGCAAGAGTTACAGGCAATCCTGTGCTATGAAATTCTGAGGCTTTAAGGGACTGTGAGCTAGAGCAATGTCTGCAGTAAGTGAAAAGTCTGTGGTAAATCATATAAATGTGCTAGAATAAAGAACAGTGCAAGTTTGTGCAGTTTGAGCAAAGTTATCAGTAGAGTGTGTAAATCGGATGCGCAGTGGCTTGACCCAATTTCAGAATGTTGATGCGTTGGAGTGCTGCTGCCGCCATTACAGGGTGGGGTAGTTATGTAAACACAGCAGCAGAGGAGCCATTTTGAAAGAGAGAGAAAGTTTTCAGTGATATGGGACTTCAAATAACAGTGAGCGTTGTTTGTTTTTTCTCTGCAGTCATGGCTTCAGGACCAGCCCGCTACCCGGATCATGCCCGGGCTGTGGTAGCAGTAGAAGTCAACAAGTTAAGGGACATTGAGAGATGTTACTATGGAGGACTAATGCCTCCCCATGTGGCGATTCCTAGATATCCAGTGCAAGTATGTTTAATGTGCTTAAATGCTGGAAGGGATGTCTTCATGGTACCGCACTGTTCTGGGTGCTTAGAGGAATATGGTTTGTTTAAAGCGCCCAAGATTCGATGGCTCCCACGTGGACAAAAGTTCAAGAATCTGCAGTTAGCAGCACACAGCACCAGACAGAGCCTGTTGGAGAAGGTCCCTCAGGGGAGTGTGGCACAAAGCAAGAGGGTGCAGATTTACAGACAGAACAATGTGCTGATGTTTTGGATTCTGAGTCGCAGAGAAACATATCAGGAAGAGCATCGGTAGACCCTTGGAGAGGGGTGCCTAGCCCAAGTCTCATAGGTGAAGACGAGATGAGGGAGGCATTTGAATAGGAGGTTTCGACCACCGCGCCCATCAAAGTGTGGATAGTCTCAGGAGTGAGGACGACTGCTCACTCCTGGGCACAGATTCTCAGTGAGGAAGAAGAAGAGGGGGAATCTATGTGGCCTTGTGAAAAAGGAACTGGTACACAGCCTCAAGCTGTTGCCTCAGAGGAATGCATGGAAGAGAATGGTGATTCCACTGCCCTGGCTGTGCAAGACGAAGCCAGGAATCCATTTTTTGCGTCTTTGAGTATGCGTAGCTGGCAGAACCAGGACTGACCGCCCCCAAGCCAGGCCAGAGGTCTCAGGTTGACCAAAGCTAGTAAAGAGGAAAGACTGGCTCGTAGGAAGGTGAATGAAATCTATGGGATGTCCTTTCCTACCTTTCCTTGGAGAGTCTGGGAGGAGATTGAACAAAACAGAAAGTCCTGGATTTAGGCAGAAGCAATGAAATGTGTGCATCCTGGTGCACACAAGCATGTCAAGCACAGAATGTTTCACAAAAAATACAGCCAGTGGAAAAGAGGCAGGACACTGTTAATGGACGCTGTTCGAACTGTGGATGGAGAGGGACGTGAAACCTTTCACAGTGTGAATTATGAGCGCCCAGATGGGGTAATAATTCAAGCGCCTGACCCATTGTGCTATTGGCCACAATGCAAAGACCTCCCTGCGAATGTGCCCATGTCTACCAAATGGAAAGCAGAGCAGTGGTAGCCAGTGCTGCCACTCCAGCCATTGCAGTACCTATGTTGTTCCACCAGTATGGACGTCCAGGACTCAGGTGCCCCACATTCTTCAGTTCTGCAGTGTACTGGCCTTCCAGAATCCATCAACTGGCCCACCAGATGACTTCAGATCCAGAGAGGACACCAGCCCAGCTGTATCCTGACTCATCACCTGGTAATCAGATGGCTTCAGACCAGCTGTTTTCCTTTTTGTTCCTGTTCCAAGGTTCCATCTCCAGAGATGACATCAACCCAGCAGTTTCCAGATGTGCCCTCCTGTCGTTCCCAGAAGGTGTCCACCCAGCTGTATCAGAAGAATGCTGCCAGGGAGAGTATTCGGCTGAGGACCAGATTTAGTGCCATTTTTGTTCTACAAGGGACTGGTAAGTCCAGACTTTTCTATTCTTATGACACTGCAGTACACACCCTACACTAGCAGACTCCAGATGTTTGAACTGTCCTCAACGACTCTCCCCTTTGGGACTGTGGCCTGCTAGAACTGTGCTTCACCGGGCTCCAGCCCAGGAGAGACTCTTTAATGGACTTGCCTTCGGGCACTGTGGTCACTAGATGGGACTTTTAGGGCACTCCATCCCCCAAATATGGTGTATTGTAAATAATGTCATTGTTTTCTACTGTTTTCTAATGTTTATACTGTTTTTTCTACTTTTCTAAAAAAAATCTTTTGGGGATTCTCCAGTGTTTGATGGTAGGGGTTTAGATAGACTGTGTATGCAGATTAGGAGTGTGTGTTGTCTTTCTTTTTTCTTGCAGGTGTTCCTGAAGAAGATAGAAGAGAAGACAAGAAGAGGAGGAGGGACTCAGCGGAGTCCCTCACTAGTACTTTAGCGTGTAGTGTTTAAAGTACTGTTGTTGTTGTTGTTACTGTGTGTAACTTTTTCCATCCACAGGTATGGTTGTAGGGAGTGTGGGAGTAATGCATGTGTATGGTATTAGCTCCTGGTGGTATGGTTGCATGGTGTCCAGGGTCAGGGAGGTCCCCTGATTGTTTTGTTTTGGGGAATTTGAGATAGAGGCAGACAGGTTTTCCCTAGAGGGCTAGGGGGGGATAGACAGGCTGTGGCCCTGAATGGCCTTAGGGGCTGCAGTGCTGATCTATTAGGGCTATGCTCTGGACAGTTCTACCAAAGCCACTAGGTACCCATAGTTAGTGGGTAGAGTAGAGTAGAGGCTGATGTGTCAGCCAAAGGCCTCTATGCCCTTAGTGTTGCCTGCCTGTGCTAGCACATGGTAGGGGAGAAGGTAGCGCTACCTTCCTGTAGTCAACACATGGGGCGAGATGGCCTAAGCCGGGTGATTAATGACGGGGGACAGTCATTTTCCTGGCCCAGAGTGAGTGTAACCCCCCTGTTTCCCGGGGTTACTAGAATCCCAGTAAGACCTAGTGGTAGGCAGGGAAGGCAGCTTATGAAACTCCAGTTAAATGGATTTCACACTGTCTCACTCTGTTCTCAGTCTCAGCTGAGACTGAGGGATGACATCATTTTAGAACTGTCGCAGCTGCATAAGCCACACTAGAATGTTGCAGTTGGAGGTTAGAGTAGAACGTTGGGGAATTTGAAGGCAGTCTGTGTGCAGTCTGAGTGAGAGTCTGTAGTGCAGCAGAGTGTGTGTGCAGGCTCTCAGAGCTTTAAGTTCTGGTAAAGAGCTACTTTTGTTTAAGGTGTGTGTTTCCACCTGAATAGGAACACAGGAACTGGTAATTGAAGTGGTGGAGACCGCTTTCAATGGTTTAGAGCCCCATCTCTGAGGGGATGGGGGGACGATGTCTGCCTGTTTTCCAGGGGCAACCCTCCCTGGGTCCGGCTAAGGAAAAGAAGCTGCCTGTTTGAGTTGTGCTGAGGCACCAGAAGCTCTGAGAGGAAGATTCCATGAGGAGGAAATGCCTGTGGGGCACCTGCAGCCAAAGGGTGAGTTTGCTCTGAAAAAGGGCCAAGTGTTTTCACCTGAAACAGAAGGAAACTAAAGGGACTGTTACTGTGGGGTCAGGAAAAGACAGCCACATACAGTTGGAAGATGTGGGGATTGGACTGCTTAACTCAATCGGGGGGTCTAGAGTAATGGACAAAGCCACTTATAAGTATGTTCAAGTCCAGCACAAATGGAAAGAAAGAATGTGGGGATTGGACCGCTTAATCTGTGGGGGGTCTAGAGTAATGGACAATGCCACTTATCTTAAGTATGTTCAAGTCCAGTACAAATGGGAAGCAGGACAAGTAGATTGAATGTGAAATACATTTAGCAAGAATCTACACAGCAAAGTGTTAAAGGATGAGGTGTTTACAGTCTAGAGAAATGGCCGGGTATGAATTGTGGGAGCGAGAGGTGGGAGACCCCCCATCAGTAGTAACCAAATTCACCTCTACGGATTTGCTCTGAGACACCTGTTGCTTTCTCTCAGGTACCTGGCCAGTGCCTGAGGAAAGTACCCAGACGTGGGATTAAAGAGGAAGATTCCCTGATGGAGCCGAGGTGCTGTTAGGTGGTTTAGGGAGCCACCAGAAAATGTTTCCGTGAAGTATGGAAGGAGTCCAAGTGGCTGGCACGGGAGCCGAGCCAGAAAAAACCCACAGCAGTGTACAAGTTCAGGCTGTGTAACCCAAAGCAGCGTACAAGTCCGGGCTGTGTGCCCAGTGTGTGGTAGAGCCTGAGGGCTAAAGTGATGAGGATGTGTTCTGATCTCCTTTAATCTGCATTACCAGGAGTGTAGCCCCATGGGGGTCCATCAATGCTTTGTTTATTCTGTTTGGATGTGAATAAAAGCCACACTTTAGAATCCCACTTCTGGTATTGGACATTACAGTTATTGCTTCCTGTGTTTGGAGTTACTTGGGTGCCCCTGTGCAGAGTAGCCAAACCTAGCCTTTGTGCCGAGTGACCTATTCCTCCCCAAACCCAGCCCACCTGGTTTTGCTGTTAAATGGAAATGGCAGACCAGGTAGGGGTTACATAAGGTAGACCTTTTTGTATCAAAGGATCAGTGTGGAGATGAGGTACATCAGGAAGGCAGTCAGTTGTGGGAGCTGTGGGGCACTCTTCTCCAGGGTTACGCTTTGGAGGAAGGAGCAATGCCCCATCTGCAAGACCTTTGTGGAACTCCATGTTCAGCTGCTAGCAGCAAGAGATGAGATACAGTATCTTAGCTGCAGCACTGGCTCAGCTGGGGTCCACCCCTCACTCTCCCAGAGGCCCACTGCCCCAGGGGGCTGAAGGGTAGTGAGGAAGGGCAGGGGAAAGGGTGGCAGGAGCAGCCACAAGGAGTTAGACCAATCTCACACCACTGAGACAACAAATCACTTGGCACCCCTGGAGGAGGCTCAGATACCTGATTCCATCAGGAGGGACTCTATGTCTGGCAAGGAAAATGGGAAGGATGACTTGGTGACACCCAAGGGGGTGAACAGAAGAAAGTCAGCAAGGAGAGTCTTAGTGATTGGGGACTTAATGATAAGGGAAGTAGAGAGGGTAGTGGGTGGGGGAAGCAAGAGAAGTGAAATGGTCAGATGCCTTACTGGTGCATTAGTCATGAGGGATAGAGAAAGGATAGGGAGGATGGTGGAAAAGGGAGAAGGGGTGCTGGTACACTTGGGTACCAGTGACCTAATGAACTAACCTTTGAAGGCAGTGAAGTGGAACTTTAAGAGGCTGAGGGACAGACTGAAGTCACAGTTGGCTTCCCTGGCCTTTCCCAAGGTCTTCCCTGTGTGGAACATGGGGAATGGGCAAGATAGAGCAAGGAAACATGAGACTGATGAGTTTAATAGGTGGTTGAAGGGATGGTGTCAGGAGGGGTACCACTTTGTGGAAGACTGGAAGGGGGCTTCTGGAACAGGAGTTTCTTCAAAGGTGATGGCCTTCACTTGATGAGATAGGGGACCACTGCTCTGGGGCAGAAGTTTAGTGTTTACACTGGACAGTTAAACTGACTGCAGGGGAGATGGAGGTTACAGCTACCACTGAGAAGGGAGAGCAGGTGAGGAACCAAGCTAGGGCTCCCCCTGAACAGGGGACTAGTAATAACAAGGGATATCACGTGAAGACAGAGAGGAAAGAATGGCGAACGTCAAAAGGGTGAATAATTATTGCTGAATGGGAAATTCAGCGACATCTCTGTACCCCCTTCCCAAGGTCCGCTCACCCAGGAGTTAGTATATTTAGAAAAGGGTGTGTGTGGGGGGTGCAGTGGAGTGCGGGGGTCAAAGCCCTCCACAAAAATAGACATCGGCGAATTCCCCATTCGGCATTATCTATGTGCCCTTTTGACGGTCGCCGTCTTTTAGTCGCTGTTATGACATGGAACTGTAACAAGGTGGGTAACAGTAAGGTTGAAGTTCAATTTAAGTATGGAGAAGAGGCTAAAGAGGGATGGCTGATAAAGCCTACATTCAGCATGAAAAATAAAAAAATTAAGGAGACTAGGGAAGAATAAGGGAAAAGGGATAGAAAAAGGCAAGAGGAGATAAGAAGAAAGATGGAAAGGGGTCTGACTTAATGCCAGGAATCTGGGAAATAAAATTAGTGAACTTCAGGCAATGGTGGCAAACATTGAGATGGATCTAGTAGCCATCACAGAATCTTGCGCCACAAAGAATAATGACAGGGACCTGACAGTCCCAGGCTACACCATGTTTAGACATGCTAGAAGAAAGATAAAGGAGGAGGTGTAGCCCTATCTGTCAGGGAAGGCATGGGGCAGTGACAGATGAAAACATCAGGGGTGGTGATGGGGAAACAGAATCACTGTGGGTTAAGCTCACAGCATCCTTAGGCAAGAAACTATGAATAGGGTTGATCTATAGACCTCCGGGTGAGAGAGATAAGGAGCTAATGGTAGAACTATAGAGGGGGATGGCAAAGGGGGAGGAGGTGGTGGTGGTGGTGGGAGGTCTAAATCTGCCAGATATTGACTGGGCCATTCTAATGGCCAGGAGCTCCAGAAGTCAGGCCCTGCTGGATACTTTGCGGGACTGCCTGCTGGTGCAGCTGCTTAAGGAACTCATTAGGCAAGCTGCCATTTTTGATGTGGTGCTCACCAACTCAGAAGTGGTTGGAGAAGTGAGGGTAGGGGAGCTACTAGGTTCCAGCGACCATCACTCTATATGATTCAACCTGGCCCTTGTGACAAGTAAGCCCTCATCAAAGGCTGAAGTCCTAGATTTCAGAAGGGCAGACTTCAACTGGATGAGGAAGCTTGTCCATGAGATGTTAATGGGTGTAGACAGCATCAGGGATGTGGAGGAAAAATGGGGGGGGGCGATCGAGGGGGCCATTCTTGAGGCAACAAAGTCTGGCACGAGACTGGCAATCAAAAGAAGAGGCACAAGAGACCAATATGGTTCTCTAGAAAGGTCAGGGAAGCAGAGAAAGCCAAAAAGAAGGCCTTCAGGTACAAAGCAAAACAAAGGATGGAAGAATGGGAAGAGTACCAAATGAGAACAAGGAAAGCCAAAACAGTGGCCAGAAAAGCAAAGGCAGACACAGAGCTGTGTATTGCAGAGGGGTTAAGGGTGGGGAAAAAGAGTTCTCTAGATATAATAGGAAAAAAACAAAGAAGGGAGGAGGAATTGTTAGGTTAATAGATAGAGGTAGGATAACTGATGAGGACGAGCAGAAAGCAACCATTCTTAACAACTACTTTTGCTCTGTATTCAAAAGGAAAGACAGGGGGTCTCTGCCAGAGATTGCCATTAAGACAGCTGTAAGGGGGATCCCTGAGATGAGGCAGCAAGTATTTACCAGAAAGGGCTTGGAAAAGGCTAGCAGCCCTAAAGATAGAGAAGGCCCTGGGGCCAAATGGGATGCGTCCGAGGTTGCTCAAGGAACTGGCAACAGAACTAACTGAACTCCTGGTGGGACAATTCAGTAGCTTAACTCAGACAGGGGGAGTTCCAAAAGACTGGAGTGTAGTAAACATAGTCTCGCTCCATAAGGGACGGAGGGGACAAGGAGCAACTGGGTAACTACAGATTTGTCAGTCTTACCTCTATTGTGGGTAAACTGATGCAGACACTAGTCAAAGAAGACCTCGTTAACTACCTGGAGAGCAATGGACTCCAGGATAGTAAACAACATGGGTTCATGGTAGAAAGGTCTTGTCAGACAAACCTGATAGTATGCTTTAACTGTATAAGAAAGGTAGTGGATAAGGGCCATGCTGTGGATTTACTCTACTTTGATTTCAGCAAGGCTTTCTACTTGGTGCCTCACAGAAGATTGCTGAAGAAGCTAGAGGATCTGGGTATAACGAAGGACACAGTCAGATGGGTGAGAAACTGGTTGGAAGAGAGACAGCAGAGGATTGTGGTTCACCAGTGAGGTGCCACTATGATCTGTCCTGGGTCCAGTCCTTTTCAATATGTTCATTAGCGACATGGGAGAAGGAATCCAGGGCAAGATGTGTCTTTGCAGATGACACTAAGCTCTTTGGCAGGGTAGACAATGAGGAGGGGGATAGGGTAATGCAGAGACACTTGCAAAGGATGAAGAGGTGGTCAAAGGTCTGGCAGTTGAAATTCAATGCCAAAAAGTGCAAAGATGCACATAGGGATCAGGAACCTGAGGACAGTGTACTAGATGAGGGGGTAAAGCTGTACATGACCACTGCAGAAAGAGACCTAGAGGTCATCATCAGTGACTCCCTAAAACAATCAAACCAGTGTAGCAAGGCCTACAGTAAGGCAAACAGGATGCTGGGGTGTATAGGCTGGAGTACTGACAACAGAAGGAAGGAGGTATTGCTACCTTGCTCTAGATCACTACTGGTGAGGTCCCACCTGGAGTACTGTGCCCAGTTCTGGAGTCCTCACCTAAGGAAAGAGAAGGATAATCTGGAGACACACTGAACATGTACATGCTGGGGGCCAGATGAGAGTGGCGATATGACAAAGTCCTTCAAGTTCCTGAAAGAAATGAACAAGGTAAACTGTGAGAAACTATTTAGCGTATGTAGCGAATCAAGAACATGGGGGCACAAATGGAAAGTGGTGGGGGGATTCAAGAGAGAAAAGTGAGAATGTTTTATTTTACAGAAAGGGTGGTGGAACCATGGAATAACCTGCCAGCTGATGTGGTGGGCACCAAAAGTTATCAATGGTTTCAAAAACAGCTGGGACAGAGTGAAGGGCTTAGTGGTTGCTCAAGGAGATAGTGGTAGGGCAGGGAGCATGGGGGTGAACAGTGTGTGGGCTAGAACCTTGTATGGACAATAGGTCCCAGGTCTGTTAGGGTTGATGAGCAGACTGGATGGGCCAGTGGTCTTTTTTCTGTCATTATTGTCTGTTTCCATGTCAGCTTATAAATCAGCCAGATTAAAAAAAAATATGTGAATGGAAACAAATGGAAATCATGGCTGTTCTGTGCATGAAAATGTCAGGACTTATTTCAGTGGTTGCGGTGGGGGGGGGATGGATGCCATAGGGCCCAGATTTTCTCTTGAAAAGCCTATGTCATTTTTTATTCTCTCATTTTACTCCCCAGCCCCTTGTTCATCACCTACTCTCTCAAGCCTCTCAAGGCCACTGTTTTTCGGTTTTTAACGGAAAATCCGGTAAAATTCCGGAATTAGGACTGCCTGAAGACCAGTAAAAACAAAGATTTCATGGAATCTGGCATTTTATATCAGATCAGTAAATCTACAAAACTTTTTCTTAAATGTTAATTCCTTCTTGTACTATTTTCAAGTTGCTTTATTTAATGCCCTGTACATTAAGTCTTCTTTAATTCTGATTATTTATGCACATACTAAAGAATGATAGCAGAATCCCGGTGAAATCTGGAAATTAGAGTAACAATCACTAGTGCAATTCCAGAATCTGAAGTCTTGAAAACAGAATTTCATTGTTTTAATCACCGAAAATCAGTGGCCTTGCTCATTATTGTTCCACACCAAGGCTATAATGAGTACATGTTAACAATTCGGCTCTGAGACCAATGCTTCCTGTTCCAACACACTTCAACACCCCCCCCCATGAAGCAAAAGTAACACATTTACTCCCCGAAGGGGGAGCTAGAATGTGCCCAAGCACCTCCTTCTGCCAGTGCAGAATTCTGCTCTCCAGCAACACAGAGTGAGATACCCCTGTACTACTCTGCATTAGAAAATGACAAGAATGGATTCTTCACTCTGATTGGCTAAAACCAACTCCAACCTGGGTGTCTATTTTTCAATAGATGCCCAGTGAAAAATAAGAACCAGTCCAAGTACCACTTCACAAGGTACCCTTATGCCCATCCCCTTCCTCATTGGCTAAAAAGCTGAGCAACGAAAAATTTCAAAATCAAACAGGTGCCATTTTTTTCCATTGTTAAGAAATGCGCTAACCGAGCCAACAAACGAGACAAGATCCCTCCAGCACAATTTAATAAATACGTCCTCAGCTCACAAAAAACAATCACAAATCAAAAGAAAGAAAATAATGACAGCCAAAAAAGTCTTCACCATTTCTTCTGGGAACATCATAAATACCATTCGTACGCTGACTGCAACACAGACCCACCTCCTACAGTGGACCGGCTGCTTGCTTAACTCTCACAAGCCGGTGAGCGTCCACCAGCGGGAGAAAGACGAAGCAAAAAGTATACCGTTCCTACAGCGAGTGGTATGGCATAGTGCTCATTTAGAAACCCCAAATAATTTTTTTACAGCATTAGTTACCTCACACTCAGTACACTCCCGATGGTGCTCATTCTTTCTCCCTGTAGTCTGCTGTACTGCAACAGAGTGACTCCATAGATAGCTCGCAACCGACCCCCCCCCAACGCCCATCACTGACGAGATGCATCACAGCATAAAATCAAAAATGCTCTGCTCTCAGTAACAGAAATGTGGTCCAGTCCAGTAAAGAAACTGAATCTATTACCTCACATTCCATAGACTTTCGATTGCGCTCATTGTTTCCCCGACATACACTGCAGTCTGCTTTACTGAAACAGTGACTCCCTACACACTGAAAAGTCGCGATTGAGCCCCCTCAAACAAATTATCACTGGCAAGATGCAGGAGAGCACGAAAAACAACACAGACCACAATAAAAGAAATGCAGCAGTATGAATAAGTACGATCCACAGTAAACAAACTGTGAAAGACTAATATGCCCTCTGCTGGGAAATACGCCAATTCAGGGACTACTTTACCACTATAATAGCCTTTCTTTATTTTACTCATAAGAAATATATATTTTTTTCTATTTTCTAAAACAAGCACATATAGGCCCATTTCTAAGTGCAATAATACCCTCCAGGGTAGGTATTGGAAAATACCGGACCTTCCAAGGGCTATAAGGCCCTCCGCCTGTGGTGTTGGGCCCGACATTCCTGGCTGTCTGGTATTTCCCAATACCGCCCACCCTGTTGGATAATATTACTACGTACAGTATGTCACTACCAAGTTTACAGATAGCTTTGCTGCCTTGTTTCTTAGATTACCCAGTGCACAACCCCTGTACCAGCATGGAAAACACAGCAAAGAATTCAAACAAACCTCTATAGTATCCTAGAGATTAAGACATTGTTGTGTATAATGTTAAATGAAAGTGTGTGTGTGTGGGGGGGGGGGAGTACTTTTGCCATGTGTTCAGTCATTCTCATCCTGAGCAGCTAGCACAGATATCCACTTACGTGTTGTACCCACTAATCCTGAAGTGTGTATGTATCCTGAAGTATGTATGTTTTTTTGAGCCTGTGATACATGAATAAGGTTTTGACTGCAGCCTGCCTGCGTGCATCAGCAGTTTACCCACCACATCAAAAGTACTATCAGAATGGCAAGAGAGCCCCAGGATTAATAGGGTTTGAAATATGGTGATCCCTGCTGTAAGTACATGGGTCCTTGATCAGAGGAGTGCTTTTAAGATTAAGCCTGCCACTGGTACTGGTGATTAGCATTTCCATGGTGTACACAGCCGCATATCTTTTTTTTTTATACAATTTTATTTACCCAGGATAGCCCAGCTGAGAAGCAACATCTCCAGACCACTCGGAGGTGAAAATGGCTTTCCCAGGGTAACACAGTAAGTATTTTAGCTCTAACAAGCCTTGAACCTTTAAACTCCCAGTTCCTAAGCTGGTGATCTAACCACTAGACCACAGAACATTCACATTTTACACTGCTGTAAAGATTGGTGACTGAGTGAAATGGAAGTCAGCCCCACCACAGGCCACAACACGGCAGAAAATCTTAAATCCTACACCGGAGCTGACAGTGGGTCTGGCGTATAAGGGAGGCGAGATGCTCAGCTGGCAGAAATGAAACCCATCCAGCATATACGCACCTCTTGCTGTCTGACCAAGGCTAAGCACCGGCGCCAGCTATGAAGGCAGATGCTTGTTCATCCTCCTAGCCCCCAACATCAAGGTGGGGGACAGGGAACCATATGGGGAGAAAGTGATGAAAAACAAAATAAGAATACTAAAAACAAAGGGTGTGAATCAGAATGTGTGAGCAAAAACAAGTTTTGCTTCATTTCCTATCACTTAATCTGGGTGTTCCCGTATTGCTTACTATTTAGGATGCCAGGACACAGATGCATGTAAGGCAACCGACCATAACAATCTGCTAAATCAGAGGAGTCTGCACACTTGAATTCCACTGCAAAGCAGCTCCTCTTCATTAGAGACAATTAACAGCAGCCTGCAGTCAGTCTGTTAACTGATTTATGCTGTTGGTTCTGAAAACGGTCCAACAACATCAACAGTGACATCAGCAGCAGTCTATTCTAACAGCACTAGACTTCTTTGAGAGGAATAAAAAAAATACTTAGCTGCTTGGCCCTCTAAAAAAATATACTCGAGCTGCTTGGCCCTCTGTCAGTTCAGAGGTGTGAACAGTTTGATTAAACTCAAAAATGGTTCAACCCCATTTGAGTTTGGTTTGAATCTGTCCATTACTGTACGTAGAGTTTAAATGGTTCAAGCTAATTCAGACTTAAAGTTATTTGTTTAGTTAGTTGGTTTGTTATTCAGTTAATGCAGCACCATGGTTCAACCCAGTTAAGACTTAAAGTTATTTATTTATTTGTTTAGTTAGTTGGTTAGTTAGTGCAGCACCATAGCCTCCTTTACTGTATGGAGATCTAGGATGGTTACGGCAAGTGTACGGAAATTACGCAATAAAATTCCAACATTTTCTGAAAGTAAGGTCAAGAGGCTTATTTGCAAAGGAAAACAATGTAATGTATTTATACAAACAAGCTTTGTGTACCTAGGACACATAAATAAGGTTTCGACTGCAGCCTGCCTGGACTTAAGAGCAGTGAACCCACATCAAAGTACAATCGGAACTGCAACAGAGCCCCAGGATTAGCAGGGGTTGAAATATGGTGATCCCTGCTGAAAGTACATAGGTCCTGGATCAGAGGAGTGCTTTTAAGATTAATCCCTGCAACTGATGCAGTTAGAGAATACTCAGTGGTTATCAGGGTGCACAGGTGTTTCAGGCATGAATTGGAGAGTTACTGCAATTCAGGCAGCAACAAGGTTTGGTCAGTCTTCCAGGCATAGACAGGCATCCTGAGAAGGCTAACAGTAGGGATGAGATAGCGTTCCTGTCCACCCTTAAGGGTTGCTTCCTAGAGCCACATGTCCAACAGGGGACTAAAACTGAGAGCACCTTTCACTTTGCTATCAGCAGTGGAGATGAGGCTATCTCCATCGTGAACGCCCAATAACCAGTGGGAGGCAGCAACTGCAACTGGATAACCTTCTCCATGGTGACAGGAAGTCAAGCTAGGCCTCAGCCACAAATACGTGGAACTTCAGAAAGGTAGTCATTACCTAGCTGAGGGACCTAGTGATCAATGGATGGGAGCAGCTGCATGAGGCTGGTAATGCAGAGCACACGTGGTGTGTGCAAATCAGCACTCAGGTCTTTATCCCTTTAACCCAACTGTTTTATTACTACTTCATCCCAGTAAGCAATAAGGGTAAATGGGTCAGAAAGTGACCTCTGGCTCAACATGGGTCTACGGAACCTAATACTTAACAAAAAGAAGGTCTGTGACTGCTAGAATGAGACAGGTTGCTCCAACCACACCAAAACCTTCTGCCAGTACATTAATGGAAGCAGGAAGGTTAGGAAGGGGATAGGGCCCCAAAAGCGATGAGGGGAAGGGGGGCTGTGTAACAGCTAGGACAATGGCTGAAATGCTGAATGAATACTTTACTTTGGTGTTCAGCAAAGGGACCGGGGTGGGGGGTGTTCATCAAAGAGGCTATAGTATCAAGTACTCACGATACAGTCTGAAAACATATCAGTAATCACCCACCCCGCTAGCAGGCTACCAGATGAAGATTAAGCCAGGTAAGTTCCCAGGGGCAGACAGGATATGCCCCTGGATCATAGCTGAGCCAAAGTAACAACTGGCAGGGACACTTGCAGTATTCTTTCAGGAATCTGTCTAGACTTTACAGGGAGGTAATGGAGGGCAGGGTCCTTCCCCCTAATTGGCAGTATGGCACCATCATGTCCTTTCCTAAATCAGGTTTGAGCCATGTTTGCCGTCCTTCTGCTGCCCCTTATCTATCCTTAAAATAGATTATAAATTATATACATCAATTTAGCTGCATATGTTGGATAGGTTGCTCCTGAAGCTGTTACACAAGGACCAAGCTGGCTTTGTGGGATGATGCCAGACTCCACAATAGTATTAATTGAACACTTCATCTAGCAGATTATATCACCATCACTCAGGAAAATTCCATCCCTCCTGCTTAGCTTGAATTCCAGTTTCTCTGGGGAACTCTGTCAGCCTTTAGTTTCCCAGATGCCTTCATACAGCTGCTTCAGGGCTTATATGCCCCCCTAAGGCATTTGTCCAAGCAAATGGCATGCTGTAAGCCCCGATTTATTTAGGGAGGTGCACCCATTAGGGTTGCCCCCTCCACCCATTACTTTTTCCTTATATTTTGAGCTCTTAGCTGTGGCAATCCATCTTAATGATCTTATTGAAGGAGTCCCTTTAGTGGGACATAATTATAAACAACCTTGTTTGCCAAAGATATTCTCCTGTCTCTGTTATCCCCTGATACCTCACTCCCAGCAATCTCAGTGGAAATTAGAAATATTGAATGCCTAGTAGGTTTTAAAGGTGACCTGCAAATTGATTCATGCAGTCCACTCCCAACCCACATATCTTTGTAAGCTGTGGTGGGAGTCTGAGGCTGCTGTCGGCAACATTTTCTGAATAATCTTCACTTTTTAAAGTACTGCCGAAACTTTTCAGTGAATATGGTAGTGGCGGCCAGGTTCCAATCAAGTGGGCGCAAGTTTACCCGGGTAGTCCACCCAGTTTTGTGACATTACAAAGACCATTGCTTTCTATGGAGCAGCAGGGGATGGGGGCTTAAAATGCTTATTTTAGTACTTTCGCGGGGGTCTTGATGCTTAAATTAATATCTACAGCAATGGCTCGTTCTGGTGTATTTACTTACACTCCTTGCAATCCTATAATGCCCTGTGGAAGGACACTGAGTTTGAGCTAAATGTTTTTTATAATATAGACAGTTATTTATTTGAATATCCTTTAGGCAGTCTTTCCATGGGAAGGTTTTCTACATACTTTGTGGTTCCTTTAATTCAATGGAAAACACTTTTCCAGATTCCTACCCTAAATTAATTATTTTCTACCGAGTATTACCCCATGACTGAAATTTCCATACTACTCAACTGGATGGGGGTTCACACAATTGGAGTAGACAGGGCCTTTTACAATTCTTGTGCCCACAAGCATTCATCCCATTTAAGGATCTTTGCTCCACTTATAGCCTCCATACCAGAAATCATTATACGTATCTTCAGGTTTGTTCCCTCCGGCAGGAAGGACTGGGAAGCGGCTCGACTGTCATCTCCTATGCCTGACTTAATTAGGCTTATGATGACAGCAAAACATGGAGTCTATTCTGGACATTTAATAGATAATTTTTTATATGGTTTAAACAAACTACTTGTCTGTACTTCTATGGTTTCCATCTTGGAGAGGTGGCCATGGACGTTTCATTAATTTATTTATTTATTGAACATTTCAGGTTTACAACCTTTGAGTCAGAGACTCATTTCCAAAGGTACCACATCAGTAGACAAGTATGTAACAATTAGGTCAACATATACAGTTTGGGTACATAATATTTTACAGTAGATAAGCATTGAAATAAGAGACAGTCGTAGTCAGGATACAGGTCTGACAGAGTCAAGTACAACAGTTAGGTCAACATATACAGTTTGGGTACAAATGTTTTACAGCATATACAGTGCAGTTTTGCAGTAGATAAGCATTGAGACAAGGGTAAGTTATAGCCAGGGTATAGTCCTGACAGTGTCAAGTTCAACAGGAACTTTGTGAGCAATGGTTGCTCTTAATTAGTAAAATAGAGCTGCGGCTAGGGCGAGAGAGCAGAAGGAGAGTCCATTGTCAAGGGTCAAGGGGGTTAAGAACAGTCGCAGTCATTGATGGTCTGGGGGTGGCCTTTGAGGAGGCTTTTGAAGAGACTGAGTTTGAGCTCAGATGTAATGGGGTGAAGAGTGGCGTTCATCCAGAGTGGGGCTCAGTATGCAAAGGTTCACTGACCGAGTGACGTTCGGATGCGAGGGACAAGAAATGGGGATTTAACAGAGTTGTGAATGATTTTTGTTTGGGGAGCAGGCATCAGGAGGGGAGCGAGACCGGGGGGGGGGGCTAGCCCAGTGGCAATCGTTTTGGCCATGAGGCAGGTGTGGTATTTGAGTCTGTTGTCGAAGTTGAGCCAGCTGGACTGCTGGTAGAGGGAGCATGTGTGAGTGTAATGGTCACAGCTTAGTATAAGGTGGCAGGCCTTGCTGAGGGTTACTCTAACTCTCTAGAGGGATGTGGTATCAGCTGCATCGTAAATTAGGATCCCATAGTCAATGAGGGCAAGGACGGAGGAGGAGACAGCAAGATGGAGGGCTTCGGGGATGAGGTAGTGTTTGGCCCAGTGTAGATAGCTGATCCTGGTATTTACAGCAATGCAGAGGTGATGTATGTGAATGTGGAAGTTAAGGGCAGGGTCCAAGTGAATTCTGAGGTACTTGAAGGATGTAGCATGGTCAAGAGGTTGAGACTTGGAATTGAGGATGCTGAGGGTGTGGTCCTTATGTCGATTCTGGGGGTTAGCAAAAAGCATCACTTTTGTTTTTTTGTAGTTTAGGACAAGTCGGTGTTCTGTGAACCAGGACTCCGTTTCGGAGAAAGTCTTTTGTAGATGGAGTTTGAGTTGTTGGGGGTTTGAGTTGGAAGTGAACAGTACAGCATCATCTGCATACAGAATCAGATGCTCAGAGCAAGCCATGGGGAGGGTGTTGAGGAATATGCTGCAGAGGAGGGGCCTGAGGATAGAACCCTGCGGGACCCCAGACCTGACATGGAAGGAAGAGGAGAGAGCAGTGCCTATTTTTATCTGCTGAGTTCTACCTGAGAGGTAGTTAGTGAACCTTCTAGTGTCTTCAGTGGAGAGACCAGTGTTGGTTAGTGTAGATAGGAGGAGGGAATGGTTAACTGTGTCAAATGCCTTCGACAAGTCCACGAAGACTGCCCCCACAAGATGGCCTTTGTTGAGTGCAGAGTGCAGGGGGTAGCGAACTCCAGCAAAGCAGAGGTGGTGCTGTGGCCCTGGTGAAAAACATGCTGCTTGCAGAGCAGGTCGTATTTAGTGAGATGTTCAGTCAGTTGGTCAGAAATGATTCTTTCCAGGGCTTTAGAGAGCGGGGGGGGATAGAGATCGGCCGGTAGTTACCTGCATTGGACAGATCCCCACCCTTGTGTATTGGTGTGATGACAGCAGCCTTCCAAATGGAGGGGAAGGTCCCTAGGCAGAGGGAGTGGTTGATGATGGAGGTGGGGGGGGGGAGGACGGTGTCGAGAGTGAGGCGTAGAAGCTTGAGGTCAAGGGAATCAGCACTGTAACGGGCATGCCCTAAAGCCTTTAGCAGGTAAGGCCTGGCTTCGGAAAGGGGAGACCATCTTGAAGAGAAAAGGTGGGGTTGAGGTGGGGGAGGATCAAAGAAGTGTGAAAGGAGTATCTCACTGAGGTTGGAGAAGGGTTTTTTTAGAATATCAGCTATGTATTTGGGGTCTGAGACAGCAGTGCTGTTGTTAACAATGGGGGGGGGGGGAACGACACAGGTTTGCCATCTAGTTCTTTCAGGTTGTCCCAGAACTTTCTGCCTGAGTCCCAGGTAGAGGTGAGGGAGGACTTGTTATGCACAGCCTTTGCTTTACGAGTCTCCCAAGTGCATTTGTTTCTCATGGCCCGATAGTTTTGTTTATCAACCGGTTTGCCTGAGTAGAGGGCATGTTGCCACAGGGAGTCACGAAGGCACATTAGGTCCAGGAGGGTCTGGGTAATCCAGGGAGTGGACTGACCCTTGATGACACATTTCACAAAAGGGGCAAATTTATCGCAGGTAGTGGAGAAAGTGGAGATAAAGTGGTCAAGTGTCACGTTGACATCAGGGGCATTATGGATGGGTGACCAGTCTAGGGAGTTGGGGTGCAGTTTCAGGTGCTACAGCATGCATGGCTTAAGACGACACTGAAAAATGAGTTTGGGAGGGGTTGAATTTTTACAGGACCAGGTACAGGTCACAGGGGAGTGGTCACTCATGGCGCTGGGAAGCACTGTTATGCTTGAGATTCTGCAAGGGTGGTTATATAGTATCAGGTCAAGCAGGGTTGAGGTGCCAGTTTTAGGGTTAAGCCTGGTGGGGGTGGGGACTACTTGGGAGAAGTCCATTGCAGCAATGGCATCCTTAAGTGGGGCAGCTGAGAGGGAATGCCAGTTAACACTGAAGTCTCCAAGAACTAGGCACTCAGATTTAGGAGGCAGCTGAGATAGATAGTCAAGGTTAGCGAGGAAGGCAGCCTTTTGGTTCCTAGGTGGGATGTAGACTGCAGTAACTAGAAGGGGGGCAGAGACTTTGTTAACAGTGACTTGCAGAGTGAGGTCTTGGGCACTGTGGTCTAGGTGGGCTGGGGGGAGGGGGAGGCACTGCAGGGAGTCATGTAGGTAGGTGGCACAGCTCCCTTCACGTTTACCGCACCTGTCAGCCCAGAAGACTGAGTAACCAGGAATGTAAATGGCATAGTCTGGGGCATTTTCAGAGAGCCATGTTTCTACCACACAGAGTATATCAGGCTGGTGCTAGGCAATCCAGACCTGAAGGGAGTCAAATTTTTTCTGCAGGCTGCAGATAATAATAGTAGCTAATTTCAGTCCATCAGCTTTGGAGTGACTGGGAGTGGTAGGTGAGGGGGGCCTGGGTTAGGGTGAACATTGCCGGATATAAGTAGGGTGAGTAGAAGCAGGGGCCGGAGCAATAATAGCTGGAGTTGCTTGCGGGAGCATCGGGCGTGGGAGGTTAGATGGGCATTTTTTGGGCCAAAAACAGGGATAGGGAGGGAGAGTATGTGGGTTATATATTATGGAACATGATACCTCCTTTATGACTTTACTGGGATGCACTTCTTATTGATGAGGGTCAGGGACTTTGCCTCCTCTAAGTTGCAGCTTGATATTTAGTATTTTAATAGTTGATGACCCCCAAACATTCTTGGTTAATTACTCTGAACTAGCTTACAAAGTGGTTATAGCTGTACATATGTTAAAAGACTCACCCCAGTCTTTACTGTTATGTCATAAAGTCAGCTCAGAATTATTAGTAAGCACAATCTTACTGTTGGATGTTGTTTTGTCCTATTTCTGTGTTGGTGCATATATATATCTGTTTCCTAAAAAATGCAGTAAAAATCAAATATAAAAGGGAGCTTGTCTAGACAGGTGAGGTACTGAAAGACTGAAAGGTGGCCAATGTGGTCCACAATGCATCTTCAAGAAAGGGGTGAGGTCAGATCTGAGTAACTACAGGTTAATCAGTCTGACCCCAGTACTGAGTAAGGTCCTCCAAGCCATTATCAAACATGGGTTACCCACATTAGGGCACATTTTCTAGGGTGTGGTAAATCAGGACGGATGAAGTAGGTTGGGAGAAATGAGAGTGACCGGCATTTGTGTTGCCCTCAGACAAGAGCGGAACAATTGCAGGAGCAGAAGTGACTGCTGTGTGCCTGCATTTATGAGGGGGGCTTTGCCCCCCACACCCCTCAGTATTAATATAACCAACTCCGGCCAGCACATGTTGGGGGGATGAGAAAATTTCAGTAACGGTGGCAACCCCCACCGACATGCTTTAAGTACAGGTTACTGCAAAATCCTAGCCCTCATTCCTCAAGACATTGTTCATCTACCCTATTTCCCGCTCCCCATTATTGGGATAACATCAAACACACAATAATGGAGCACTTCTTTCAGACCACAGTTCTTGCCCAATCTTAGCAAGACTTTGGGGGGCAGATTTTGCCAGGTCAACCTGATCACCTTCTTTGATGGGGCGACAATGGAGATGGACAGAGACAGGGCCATAGACGTAGTAAGCAAGGCCTTTCACACTGTGACAGATGAAACACCTCTTTGCAAAGTCCAACAGTGTGGTATACATGAGCATACACAAGGTGGATTGCTTACTGACTTAGGGTCAGGAAGAGGAGGGTTGTGTGGTGGACAGCCACTACTCTGAATGGAGAGTACTCCTTAGTGACATACCACAGGGATCTGGGCTAGAGCTACAATTGGTCAATATTTTCATCAATAATCTAAGGGCTGGCTCCCCTGTCTGGCTGTTTTAAGTTCTCTGATGATACTAAACTGGTGGACTTCGATGAGAATGGGGGCAAATTTCAGAAAGACCAAATAAGCTGGGTGATTGATCAGAGCCCTGGAGTTGCAATGTAGCCAAATGCAAGGTACTATACTTGAGGAGGACTATCAGTGGTAGGAACTGTACTGTGGGGTTCTGCTTGCTGCAGAAGGAGAGGTAAAGAAGGACCTGGGAGCCATAATAAACAAAGGGTTGAAGAATGGCAAACAGTTTGCAGCTGCTATCAACTGGGTCCAGCTGAATGCTGCAATTCATCAAAAAAGGGCAGACCATCAGAGCACGGGAAGTAATCCTGCCTCTTTACAAGGATCTGGTTAGGTCCAACTTGACATACTGTGTACAGCTCTTGGCTCCTCAATACAAAAAGGACATTAAGGCAGTTGAAAAGGTGCAATGCAGGGCCACCAAAATGATCAGCGGTATGAGTGACAAGAACTATGAGGGGAAGCTGGAGGCCCATAAACTGTTCATCCTGGAAAAAAGGAAGCCAATGAGAGACATAGTCCCAGTATTCTACATACTTAAGTGTATTGACAACATCAAACAGATGGAGATTAGGTAAATTTAGGAAGTGCTTCTCCCAGAAGGTGGCGAACCTATGTAACAGACTGCCAGAGGGGAAATGCACATGAAGACAGTACAGGCCTTCATGGACTGATTTCTGCACACCAAGGGAACCACTGGATACTCTGGGTAGTAGAGTGTGTAGAATATCCCTTTAAAGTCAGTGCTGCACAACATACATATTTGTCCCCACCTATGAAGCAGGGGGTGAACATGATGAACCTAGAGTCCCTTATGACCTTAAATTACTCTTACTGTGTAGATGTTTGATGTAGTGTGCTCCAGCAGGATGCGGTGAACTAAAGGATAGTACATACAGAGATAACATCAAGAGCCACATCTTCTCCCAGAAGGTGGTGAACCTACAGAATAGCCTCCCAATGGAGCCAGTGGATATGAAGACAGTACAGGCCATCAAGGTCAGATTTCTGACTTCTAAAGACATTCATGGGCAGCCTGGGTAGAAAAGATCCCTATAAATGAGTATATATGTTTCCAGAACAGTTATTATTCCCTGCTTATGAAGCTGGGGAGACCTTATTTATTTATTATTTATTGTCTTGGATGACACCAGAGCGGATGCTCATTGAGAGGTTCCACGTCAGATACATTAACACAAGAAGACACAATACAGTTACAGTAAATTATATAGAGTACAAAAAATTCAGCAGTACATGGGTTGTAATGACAAGCAATTCACAAATCATGCTAAGGCATCGTACATGGTATGCCAGCATCCTGCAGAAGAGAGAGAGGCAGAGGCAGACTGTTAGGGTGAGGTAGGGAGGGGCTGGGAAGGGCAATGGGAGCTGGGATAGGGAGGGCAGAGGGAAAGAAAGATCCAAGGGGTAGGGGGTGGGAGGCAAGTGCTAGGGCAAAGGGAGTGGGTGGCAAGTGCTTGGGCAAAGACTTAACCTGGCAGGCAAGGAGTTGGAGTGCTGAGGCAGACTAAAGCTGCGGGTACAGACTAGCGGGGGCAGGTACTATTGTCGGTGAGGTGCTGATGGAGTTTGCGCTTAAAGGAACCAAGGGTTGTGGCTCCAGCGATGTCAGGTGGTAAACCATTTGTCCACAGAGGGGCCTGGTGAGCAAAGGATTGCTGGGCCATAGTTGTGCGGCACCTGGGCACATGGAATACTTGTGTAGTTGAGCTCCTGGTGTGCCTGGCATGTATAGGTGGTGATAGAAGGATCAGAACTCCTTGAGAAAGTAAGTTTAGTGAGACCTTTTTTGCAAGTAGGCAGGTTTGATAAAGTATTCTGTCATTCAGTTGAAGCCAGCCCGATCATGCATTAAGCTCACAGGTGTGGGTGAGTTTTGGGGCGTTAGTGAGCTGGTGGCAGACTTTGTTTAAGGCTGTTGAGAGGAGTTGAAGCGCTGTGTCAGTAGTGGAGCCGTAGACAGCTAGGCCATAGTCAATCAAGGTGATGAGTGAACTGTTAATTGCCAAGTTCAGAGCTTCACAGGTCAGGCAATGTCTGTGCCTGTAGAGGATACCGATCCTGGTGTTAAATGCTTTGACCGTGATGTCAATGTGCTGTGTGTAAGACAGGGCAGTGGCCAGTGTGATTCCCAGGTCCTGATGGTCCTAGAGTCCCTTCTGACTTTAAATTACTATGTTGCTAAGAATCTGTACCCCTCCCCTCCCGAATCTTTGCTGCATCTACAGTGTGCCAGACTCCTGCAGCCCTTGTGAAGGTGTCAGGTTTCAGATGTGAGCATGAGTCTACTGCTCAACAGTGCAACTTGCTGACCTCATAGCCACATGGATTGAGGAAGAGTCCTTTTTTTAAAATCCATATTAATCTGAACTGTTGTCTGGTCTGGAGGGGAGTAGCAGCCGGATGCTACAGTACTTTGTTATATAGTTGGATCTATTAGTGATCTTGTCTGTCCTCCCACAGTATCTCTAGTATCACATGTCAGTGTGAGAATCAATATGGGATTTGACAATCTGTGACCCATCCCTTCATGAGACTATGGAACTGTGTGATTTCACTTTATTATAACTTCTTCTTATTCTTTAATACTTTATTGCTTGTGTCACTGGATAACTATGCATAAATGTATTAATATTTCATTTACTTCATTTAAAAGACTCACTTCTCAGCTTACACTCCTCCCTCTGAGCGGTAACTAGAAGGTAATAAGATACTGCTATGGACTTCACGAGGGGGAAAAGAAAATGAAAATCGGATGGCGCCCTGCAGGAAAGCTATTATGCATTTTAATTGTTGGGCAGGTGGGGAAACATAATGCTGATAGCAGTTCAACTTTGAAGATGTCTTTTTTTTAATATTCTTATTCTTCTAGTTTTCCCTTAACTGTTCCTTCCTCCATCCCCCCACCACTGGTGCTCAGAGCCGCCACTGCTGCCCTCTTTCTTAGGCCAGCAGCACTGATGAATGGCAGCCTTCATCCCAGACTCCAATGCCACTCACTCTGGAGTTGACTGGCAAGGAGTGTGTAAATGCCAGGCAGCATCAGTTTTCCCTCACAGGGAGCAGAAACATAGAATATATCATCAGAAAAGGACCACTTGACCCACCCAGTCTGCCCAGATGGTGCCTGCCTAGTCTGTCTCTGCAGAACCTAACTGGTCTCTGGTGACCCTCCACCCTCCCTGTCTATTTACTTATATTCCCCCCATGTCCCACACATGCTAGAGCCCCCTGCTGTCTTCATCTCCACCACTTTTACTTGCAGTATATTCCAGGCATCTGCCACTCTTTCAATGAAGTAGTACTTACTCACATCCCTCTTAACTCCCCCCTCCAGATTTATCGCATGCTCTCTGGTCCTGGTGCTCTTCCTCATTCGAAACAGACTCCCCTTCTGCACCCAGCTCACCTCTCTGAAGTATTTGTAGGTCTCTATCATGTCCCCTTTTGCTCTTCTGTCCTCTGGGGACATATCGATTTGTCCTAGTCATTTTGCTTCATGACAACTCATTCCAGACTATTAGCTCCGGCGTTACCTATTACATATCGTACCGCACTCCAACAACAATTACAGTACAACTTCCAGGTCTACAAATCTTGAGCATATTGGCTCATCTGGTGAGTGAATTGAGCCCATTTGGAGTTTATTTTATGATATTTATGCTGGGAGCATATTGCCCGGGGATGAACTGACGTGGGAGCCAATTGACACCCGCAGCAATTAATCCGGGCTGAGTTGTCATGGTGCAAAATGACCAGGATAAATTGACCTGTAGACCCTCTACCATCAATTCATCCCAGTCATTTCAGTCTGTGACAACTCATCCAGGACTACTAGCTCCAGCATCAGTCAGCTCCCACATCAGTTCATCCCCAGACAATTTGCTCCCACTGCATATCGTACTGTACTCCAACAACAATTACAGTATTACTTCCACTTCTACAATCCTGAAGTACATTGACTCAACTGGAGGGCAAATTGACCCCACCTGGAGTTTATTTTATAATATTTACACTGGGGGTGAATTGTCATGGGATGAATTAACGAGGGAGCCAACTGACTCCAGAGCTAATAGTCTGAGTTAAGTTTTTGTGGTGTAAAATGACTGGGACAAATTGACATGTAGTCCTCTCCTCCAGGGTGTACATGTTGAGATCCCTCTGCCTCTCCTCATAAGACTTTTGATGCAATCCCCTGCACCATTTTAGCTGACCTCCTTTGAACTGCCTCTGCCCTATGTCTTTTCTGAGGTGTGGTCTCTAGAACTGGAAACAATACCCCAGGCGGCGTCTCACCAGTGAGCGATACAATGGAACAACCCCTCTCTCTTCTTGCTGCATCCTTAACAGCTCAGCCCAGAGTCCAGCAACTTTCACCCTCAACCCAGTGAGGTAAGTGCAAATGGGGCAGCACCTCCTGAATGTGTCCTGAAAGACTGTGGCTTCACGCTCATTACACCGAGCCACTCCGATGCTCTTCCCTACCATATCCATTTTATCTGTGGAACCTTCTCTGCACCTTCCTACCTCATTTCTATGCTGCTGATTTCCTACCTCTTTGTTTACTTGTTTGAAATGTATTTGTTACACTATCCTAGATAGGGTGTCTCCTAATTTCCTTTTCAATTCTTCTACAAGTAGCTACCTTTTCCTGATGTTTACTAGGTTCATACTAACGTTCATACCATGGAGGTAAGGGAGCAAGAAGGCTGTTATGCCCCGTTGCTCTGACTGATTAGGTAATAACTTAATCACAGTTCATTCAAAGTATCCATCTTATCTCTTATTGAATTCTTCTTTAGACTTGCTTGAAATAACCTCAACGGGTAACAAATTTCAAACCTTAACCACACATTGTGTAAAAAAGTACTTTTTTTCTGGTAGTTTTAAAGATTTCCCCCTTTAACTGGAATGGGTGTCCTCTAGTATTAATATTGATTTGTTTAAAATTCAAATGCATTATTGAATATGGGTCCTGCATAATATGAAACAGGGTTAGTAGGTCCCCACGTAGTCATCGCTGCCCCAGCAACATTAGATTGAATTAAGTCTGGATTTGTATGGTAGATTATAAATATTAAAGATTGCTTTAGTAGCTTTTCTTTCAACCGGTTCATTATTTTTTTGCTTATAGAGACACCAGACAGGGGCTTCATAGTCTAGAAGAGGCTGTATATATGCTCTATATAGGGGAAGTATTACCGATGCATCCCTAGAACATATGTGCCTTTTGATGGCACAAAGAGCTGTATTTGCATGGGTTACAGTGGTAGTTCTCTGAATTCCTAGGTCAAAGTTATTATCAATAATTATGCCAGATCTTTCTGGTACATACCAGCAAACTACCACACAATGTATATGAGAATATTCTATTTCTGCGACCCAGATGCATCACCTTACATTTTTCAGCTTTAAATTTCATCATCTGCCAGTTGGAAGACTATGCTGAAGACCATGCTGCTAAGATGTCAAGGTCATTTTGTATTAACATGTGGTCAGCTTCTGTGAGGCAGTTTCCCCCTAATTTAGTATCATCAGCATATTTGACTATCCATGATGACAGATCATTAGCTAAATCAGAAGTAAAAATATTAAAATGTATTGGCCCCTAGACTGACTCCTGAGGAACACCACTAGTTACATTCTGACTGCTAGAAATGAATCCCCTAATGTTTACACTCTGATGTTGGTCTTTAAGCCAGTTGCTAATCTATTTAATAAGTTTTTGTTGATATTAAATTTGAATAGCTAATGAATTATGGCCAAATGTTGAACAACATAAAATGCCTTAGAGAAATCAAGATATGCAATATCACATGGAATACCACGATCCAATGATACGTAATTTTCTCATAGAAGCTTAGAACATTTGTTACACATGACTTACTGGAAGTAAAACCATGTTGCTCTATGTCTATATTGACATTAGAAGTAATATGATTTTTAATTATGCCTTCAAAGATTTTACCTGGAATAGAAGTGAGGCTTATAGGTCTGTAGTTGTTGGGATAGGACCTATTACCTTTTTTACAGATAGGGGATATGTTTGCCAATTTTCAACCCATAGGGACTCATCCACTATTGATGGATGCCTCAGATATGATCTTAAGATGCAGGATGATGCTTCCGTAAACTAGTTTTAAAGCATTTTGGCAGTAATATTGTTAGACCCAGGAGCCAAATTCCTTTTTTGGATTATTAATACTGTTGCATGATAGGCCTATATCCATTTATGTGGGCTCATATTGTATGTGTTGTAATAGACTTTAGAATGGGACACTGTCTCTTTAAAAGGCTTTTAGGAATAAAATACCAAATATCCAGAATTTCTATAAAGGCTAGTGTGGACCTGTTATGTCTCCAGATAAGGGAGGCAGTTTTATAGAGCCAGAAAATCATAACTTTTAGAGAAAACTGGGTATCTAGCTTTCCATGACAGGAAGAGGTCAGGGGTTAAGACAAATGCATGGAACAAATGTCATTGGGGTTGACATGAAACCTGACATGGAACCACAGTAACACCTACAGGGAAAGGTAAAGTGTTGCACCCCATCACACTATGGGTGTGACTTGAAGATGACCAGCCTGTATGTATAAGACACACATTTTGAACTCAGAGCAGTTGATAAACAGTTTAGCTGGGGGTCAGATAGCCTGGTCCAGCTGACATATACTTGAAGACCAGAAGTATGTGTCTAGGCCTGGAAAAATCTCTAAAACCAGATATGCGTGTGTGAAAAGTTTGACTTGTCACATACTGAACAGGAAATTCTCATTTTAAGTCAGAATTTGGGAAACCAAGACTTTTCACCAAGGAAAGTGCCTAAATACTTTTTTTTTAAAAGGACATTCAGAGGAACTGACTTAGAAGAAACACTTGCTACAGAACTGTTGCTTAAGGACTCATCTCTACAAGGACATTTAAAATATTGTCTGGACTCTAACATCAAAACAAGGTATAAGTAAGAATAACAGTATCTAGTGTTTTTCTGTAAACCATCCAGTTTTACTTTTGTTATTGTCTGCATTTCAAAGTTCTTCCTAACTGTAGACTTTTCTGTACTGCTTTTATTTTAAGTAAACATTTATGATTTTCTTATCAACTCTGCCTGGTGTCTGATTGTGTGATTTAACATTTTAACAGAAGGGTTTTGAAAAGACTGTGTGCCTTGACATATAGTACCACTCGGCTATCATACCCAAACTACTTAGGCAAGAAGTAGGCAGTGGCCATGGTGGGATTCAAAAACTGCAAGTAGTGCAGAGTCAAGGGACCTTGAAACTACAGAATCCACCCTCCTACTGGAAAAAGGAAGGCAGGTAAGTCTTCCTGAAACCCTTACTTCTGCTCATGAGTTCTGAATAGGGAGATCCGCTTTGCAAACAGGAGGTCGTACCAGGCTGCCCAGGGTTTGGGTCCAGGGGCTCGTGACAGATTTGGTGCCAGCTACTGGGATTTTGAACGGTCTTGCAAAACCATCACACAATCAAGGGCAGAATTTGGAAAAGGGAACATGAATTTATTTGCAGACAATAGACCCTATCCTGTTTGATTTTTTTTTTTGAAAAGAATAGTGTAGATAGAAGAATGTCTGTTCAGTACAGCAATATAAACTTGGAACAACTGAGGAAGGTTTATGGGGAGAAGAGCTCTCCTAGTGAAAACAAAAATAAAAGGCAACTCATGGAGGCCCTTCTGGTAGCTGAGACGGAGGAAGTGCCAGCCCACTTAGTGCCAGAGGTGGTGATTTCAGTGGTCCAGAGCCCAGAGGAGAAGGAGACACCTACAGACAAACAGCTGGAGCTGAGGAGGCTGCGGATGCAGGAGAAATAGCTTAAGAAGGAGAAAAAAAGATTTGAGAATGAACAAAAAAAGCTCGAGATGGAAATGGAGGACCGACGGCAACAGAGAGAGAGGCTGAAGAATGACAGCACCAGGTGAAGGCAGAGGCTGATGAACGGCAGTGCCAGAGGGAACATGAGCTGAAAAAGCTGACGATCCAACCGACGGCAGCCCCTGAGCAGGTAAGTGGTAGAGCTGGGTTAGAACCTCCGGGACTGGAGTACAAGTTAAATTCAAAATTAATGGCTGAGTTTAAAGAGGGAGAGGATATGGACATGTTTTTAAATTCATTTGAAAGGGTCTGTATCCAGGCCAATCTGCTCAAAGAGACCTGGAGCTTTCACCTGTCTCCACTACTTATTGGCAAGGGGAAGGAAGCATTGGGGCAGATGGACAGTGTCAAAAGTAAATATTTTGACAAGTTGAAAACTGCTTTATTAAAAAAATATGATCTGAACCCTGAGGTATACAGAGCAAAGTTCCAGAAACTCTGAAAAGGGCCAGAAATGAGCTTTGAGGAGGTAGCCACAAAACAGCATCAATATTTAAAACAGTGGGAGGGAGTGAAAGTAGATTCTGTTGAAGCTATTGAAGGGGTGGTATTGCTTGAACAGTTTTATTGGATTTGCTCACCTGACTTAAAGCTTTGGCTAGAGGACTGAGATCCAAAGACTGCCAAAGAGGCTGCAGAGCTGGCAGATCACTATGCTCGAAGCAGGGCTGCTCTCAAGGGGAATTCAGGGGTGAAAGTGAAAAGTGGGCATTTTGAACAACCAAAAAACACAGGACCTCTGCAAAAAGAAGGGAATCCCCAGGTGCCCAAAAGGGAGGTTGGGGACAAGAAACATGATGAATGCTGGTATTGTCACCAGATAGGTCACCTGTCTAGGCAGTGTCCTAAGAAAACCCAGAAGGTAAAAGGGCCTGTGCAGTTGGATACAATAGCCCACTGTATCACTGAGGCTCTCCCTGGCAATATGAGAGGGCATATTCACACAGTCACTGTAAATGGGGTACACAATAGAGGGCTAAGGGATACAGGAGCATCCATTACCCTGGTGAAAGGGGATTTGGTGGGAGCTGAACAAATACTGTCACATCAGTTTGTCTCTGTGAGGGATTACACAGAGGAAAGGAAAACTTACCCATTAGCCAGCGTTACCCTGGATTGGAGAGTTGCAAATGAAGGGGTAAGGAAGGTGGCTGTAGCTGAAAAACTCATTATGGATATTATTGTGGGGAATGATGTTCCACAGGGAGTGGTTTGTGCTATGACCAGGAGCCAAAAGAATAGAGACTCCTGTGATCTTCAGGACCCCACAGAAATTCAGACAGGAGAAGTTGGAAGACAGGCCACCCAACCTGTAGCTCTTGCAAAAGAGGGTAATAACAGATGGATGGAACACCCCCTAGTGGTAGTTAACCCAACTGCTACCGAAGGTTGCTTTCAGGAGGAAAGGGTGACACATATCCCAGGGGAGGGGGAAGGTTGTGATACTGAGTCCCATACTGCCACAGCTATAGACCTTAGCCTGGGAACTGATGGGAGCATGTCCCATGCTCTGGGTAAGTGGAAAGACTTAGCAGCAGCGCAACAGACAGACCCTAGCTTACAGAAGCTGAGGGCCTGTGCAGAGTCTGCTGGGGCACAGGGAGGTGATAGAAAGCATAGAGTGAATTGGGACAATGGACTGTTATACACACAAGACATCAGGACAGAGGGAGGGGTGATGGGCAGGCAGCTTGTTGTTCCCCAGGAATATCATGGGTTATTGTTCAACGTAGCTCATGATATTCCCATGTCTGGACATTTGGGCATTGCTCATACTATACAGAGCTCAGCCCACAATTTCTACTGGTCCGATATTACCAAGCAGGTGAAGGAATACTGCAAATCCTGTCACTGGTGACAGGAAATAGGGAAGGACGGAAGCAAAGCTAAGGATACCCTTACCACTTGTGGAGTAGCCATTCCACAAGGTTGGAATGGATACTGTGGGTCCTTTGAATACCCCAAGTTCCTTGGGAAAAAGGTATATATTGACACTTGTTGATTATGCTACCTGCTCTCCCGAAGCCATTGCACTGTCCTCTATTAAGTCAGACAAGGTGGCAGATGCTTTGCTGGGATTCTCTCCTGTGTTGGGTTTCCACAGGAGGTTATCTCTGATCAAGGGGGTAACTTCATATCAGACTTAATGAATTGTTTGTGGGGGAAGTGTGGTGTCATACAGAGGTGCACAACACATTACCAATGATCTCGTAGAGAGATTTAATGGGACCCTAAATGCTATGCTTATGGCATTTGCAGAACAGCATGGGTGGGACTGGGAGAAATACATGCCCCCCCTGCTGATTGCCTACAGGGAAGTGCTACAAGAGTCAACTGGGTTTTCACCCTTTGAGCTCTTGTATGGACACTGGGTGAGAGGGCCCCTAGATCTACCACGAGAGGAATGAGAAGGTAAGCAAGCCACCCAGGGGACTCCCATAGTGTAGTATGTGTTAAAATTCAGGGAGACACTGAAGGAGCTTACAGGTGTGGCCCAGAGCAACCTGGCAGATGCCCAGCAAAAACAAAAGACCTGGTATGACTGTGGAGCCAGAGCTTGCTCATACGGGTTAGGACAGGACGTAATGATTCTGATCCCAGTCCGGAGGGACAAGCTACAAGCTGAGTGGGCAGGGCCATACAGGGTAGTCCGTCAGGTAAATGATGTTAATTACATTGTAGAGTTACCAGACCAAAAACATACTCACAGGATGTATCATGTGAACATGATGAAGCCATATTTTAATAGGGCTGACATGGTACTTGCAGTTTGCAGTCCTGGACAGGAGCTAGGTGGGGAAGACCCCCTTCTCAAATTGTTAGCCGAGAGCAAGCAGGAATCATCTGTGGAGACCATCATGCTGTCACCCCAGTTGACATCTGGACAGGCCCAAGAATTGAGGACCATTTTGTGAGACTTTGCCCCTTTATTTATGGCACAGCCTGGACAGACACCTCTAGAGGTGCATAACGTAGACACGGGGACCCAAGCACCCATATGTAGGGCAGCTTACTGGGTGTCAGAGACAGTCCTTTGTGTGAAGCAAATAAACAAATCAAAACTAAAGAAAAAAACACTATGGTTCTCAAAAGAAGTGGTGGGGAAGGTAAGGGAGAAAAAGATAGCATTCAGGAAGTATAAGGAAACACAGAAGGAGCAGGACAGAGAACTGTACCAGTTAAAGCAGAAGGAAGTGGGGAAGGCAGTCAGAAGAGCAAATGCCCAAACTGAGGAAAAGATAGCCAACTCGGTTAAGAAGGGGGATAAAACCTTTTATAGGTAGATTAGGGATCAAAGAAAGATGAAGGCAGGGATACTGAGGCTGAATAAAGAGGAAGGTGGTTGGGCAGAGAGCGACAGTGAAAAAGCAGGGGTACTGAATGAATATTTCTGCTCAGTATTCACAATGGAAAAGCAGGGGGAGAGACCTAATCCAGTCAATAGAAGCAGTCTGGATAGGGGGGTTGATATTAGTCCTTTCACAGAAGAAAGGGTTCCAAAAGAACTCTTAAAACTGCTAGTGGATAAAGCAATGGGACCTGATGGAATTCACCCCAGAATTCTAAAAGAACTAAGGGAAGAACTAGTAACACCACTGACTACCCTTTTTGATAAATCATGGGAGGATGGTGTGGTATCTGAGGACTGGAAAAGGGTGGATGTGATTCCCCTTCACAAAAGTGGGAGCAAGACAGAAGCAGAAAACTACAGACCTGTCAGTTTGACCTCAGTGGTAGTGAAAATGATGGAATCACTTCTGAAGGAAAGAATTGTCAAGTACCTAGAGGCCAGTGGGGCACAGAACCCAAGGCAGCATGAATTCACAGCAGGAAGGTCATGTCAGACAAATCTAATTGATTTATTTGACTGGGTGACCAAAGTAGCAGACCAGGGAGGGGCTTTGGATATGGCCTACCTACACTTCAGCAAGGCATTTGACACAGTCCCTCACAAAAGATTAACAAACAAATTAGCCAGCCTGGGAGTGGGTCCCAGGGTGGTAGCCTGGGTAAAACACTGGCTGGACAACAGGACACAGTGGGTAACAGTAAATGGAGTTCACAGTGAAGAAAGGAGGGTTACTAGTGGGGTGCCACAGGGTTCAGTACTGGGGACGGTCCTGTTTATGTCTTTAAAGGTGACATTGCAGAGGGGCTGGAGGGGAAGGTATGTCTCTTTGCAGATGACACAAAGATCTGCAACAGGGTTGATACACAAGGTGGGGTGGAAAGGATGAAAAGGGACTTGGCAAGGTTGGAGGAATGGTCAAATGTATGGCAGCTTAGATTCAATGCAAAGAAGTGGAAAGTAATGCACCTGGTAAACAAAAACCCAGGGCAAGAGTACACAATGGGGGTGGGGTAAGATACTGACAACAACAAAAATGGAAAGGGACCTGGGGGTAGTCATATCAGGTGACCTAAAGGTGGGCAAGCAATGTGAGAAGGCGGTAAGGAGGGCTGGGGGGATACTGAGATGCATAGGAAGAGGCATCACCAGTAGAAAACAGGAAGTTGTTGGCCCTCTGTTCAGACAGTTGGTAAGACCACATCTGGAGTACTGTGTACAGTTCTGGAGACCCCATCTCCTCAAAGACATAGACAGGGTGGAGGCTGTTGAGAGGAGGGCCACCAAAATGGTGCAGGGTCTGCACCAGAAGACATATGAAGAAAGTCTAAAGGAGCTTAAGATGTATAGCCTTGAGGAAAGGAGGGAGAGAGGGGACATGATAGAAACTTTCAAATACCTCAAGGGAATCAACAAAGTCCAAGAGGGTAGCATCTTTTAAAAAAGAGATGTGCAAGAACAAGGGGGCATAATTTGAAGATAGGGGGGATGGCTCAGAGGTAATGTGAGGAAGTATTTCTTCACAGAGAGGGTTGTAGATGCATGGAACAGCCTTTCTGAGGAGGTCTTAGAGTCAAAAACAGTGGGGGAATTCAAGAATGCATGGACTGACAAAAGGCAATTCTAGTTGGGGGTAGGAGAAAGTAGGCTGTTGGTTAACTAGGATCTGCAGCTTATCCGTTAGGTAGAAAAATGGGCAGACTAGGTGGGCCAAGTGGTCCTTATCTGCTGTCAAATTCTATGTTTCTATGTTTCTATGTCCTCAAGGACATTAGGAGGGAGGTGGGAGAGATGCTGGATCTAGCGGTGATCCAGAAGTCCTACAGCCCCTGGGCCTCACCTGTAGTCCTTGTACCAAAAACAGATGGGACTACGCGATTCTGCATAGATTATCGTGGTCTTAATGCCATCATGAAATCTGATGCCCACCCAATGCTACATGCAGATGAATTGCTTGACAAATAGGGAAGGGCGACATACTTGATTACAGTAGACCTGACAAAGGGGTACTGGCAGGTGGAACTGACTGACAGGGCTAGGGAAAAGTCAGCATTCATCACCCCAATCAGCCTGTTCGAGTTCAAGGTCATGCCCTTTGGTATGAAGAATGCTCCTGCTACATTCCAGCAGTTAGTAAATCAAGTGTTACAGGATACAGAGGACTTTTCAGTGGCCTACCTGGATGATACTGCTATCTTCAGCAATAGCTGAGAGAAACACCTGATACACCTGACGGAGGTGTTGGGCTGAATACAGGCTGCATGTCTGACTATTAAGGCAGAAAAGTTTCAGGTGGCCATGGCAGAGGTTGTTTATTTGGGACATATGGTGGGGCTAGGCCAACTTCGCCCAAACCAAGCAAAGATAGAGGCTATTGTGTCATGGCCTACACCTGAAACCCAAAGACAAGTCAGGAGCTTTCTTGGGACAGCGGGGTATTATAGAAAATTTGTTCCCAAGTACAGCTCCCTGGCCACTCCTTTATTTGGGTTGCTGACAAAGAATAAGCCCAGGAAGGTAAAATGGGACTCATCCTGTGAGCAGGCCTTCACACAGCTGAAAACCTTGCTATGTAGGGCCCCAGTGCTGGCTAGCCCAGACTTTAACAGGCCATTTGTGGCACAGACAGATGCCTTACATGTGGGAATAGGGGCAGTCCTTGGCCAAGTATCCAATCAGGGGAGAGAGCACCCCACTGTATAGTTAAGCAAGAAGCTGCTTCCAGGGAACAAGCTTATTCAATAGTAGAGCAGGAATGTCTCGCCTTACTTTGGGTATTAAAAAAACTGGAATCATACCTTTATGGTGGCATTTTAAGGTCCAAATGGACCACATCCTGTTAATATGGTTGGACCAAATGGGAAAACAAATGGGAAACTTCTGAGATGGAGTATTGCCTTGCATATTTATGACATGGAGAGTTCACGTAGGCCTGGATCCAAAAATGGGAATGCAGATGGCCTATCACGCATACTGGATCTATATCAGAACTGGGAAGAACCGTCTCCAATAGGGGCGTGTTCCCGCAGGTTCTGTTTTAGGAGGGATGAATGTCACATGATGGGCCTGGATCCATTATGTGGGTTTGTATTGCATGTGCTGTAATAGACTTTAAAATGGGGCACTGTCTCTTTAAAAGGCTTTTAAGAATAAAATACCAAATATCCAGAATTTCTATGAAAGGCTAGTGTGGACATGTTATGTCTCCAGATAAGGAAAGCAGTTTTATAGAGCCAGGAAATCACAACTCTTAGAGAAAACTGGGTATCTAGCTTTCCATGACAGGAAGAGGTCAGGGGATGACCTAGGGTTCAGGGGTTAGGACAAATGCATAGACCAGATGTCACTAGGGTTGACATGAAACTTGATATGGAACCACAGTGACACCTACAGGGAAAGGCAAGCTATTGCACCCCATCACACTGTGGGTGTGGCTTGAAGATGACCAGCCTGTATGTACAAGACACACATTTTGACCTTGGCGCAGTTGATAAACAGTTTAGCTAGGGGTCAGATAGCCTGGCCCAGCTGGCATATACTTGAAGACCAGAAGTATATGTGTAGGCCTGAAAAATCTCTAAAACCAGACCTGAGTGTGTGAAAAGTTTGACTTGTCACATACTGAACAGAAAATTCTGATTTTAAGTCAGAATTTTGGAAACCAAGACTTTTCACCAAGGAAAGTGCCTGAAGTCTTTTTTTTAAAAGAGGAACTGACTTGCAATAAAAACTTGCTACAGAAAAGTTGCTGAAGGACTCATTGCTACACCATTTAAAATCTTGTCTGCAGAGCCGCATTAACTTAGATGGCACCCATAGGCTGAAAACTTCATTTGCCCCCCCCCACCCAAACATGGCTTAATTCAGGGGATAGCAACAATACATACAGTACCGTCTTTTTGTTGTTTGAATGACTCCTGAATAAAGCACTCTTTTCACTGCACCACTTTGGCCACAGCTTTTGTTCTTGGAGTGCAGTTTTGTTTTGCCTCTAGGAAAAGGAAGGCTGGCAAGTCTTCCTGAAACCCGTAGTCCTGCTCACAAGTTCCTGAATAAGGGGATCCTCTCTGCAAACATGAGGTCCTACTGGGCTGCCCGGGGTTTGGGGGCCAGGGGCTCATGACAAATACTATTTCTGATTTCTTCAGGGGTTGTGAAAATGAGAAGAGAGTCAGATGTATCCAGTGATGGTATCGGCCTAGAATTATTAGCAAAGACATTGCAAAATTTGATACTGAAAGCATTTGTCATCTCTAAAGGATCTGGAATAATGTCACTGTTGACTAGCACTGGTCCAATGGAATGTCTTTGATTCTATAAAATGGAACTATAACTATAAAAAGCTTTACTATTAGCTTTATTAGCTTCCTGTGCTAACCTAACTTCCATATTTCCTTTAGCTTTTTTAGTTGTGTAGTTGGTCTTTTTTAATAAGGCTTTGTACTTGTTCCATAAGGCAGTGGAATTGTACATTAAACATTTTTTATAAACCTTATTCCTTTTATTAATTAAGGATTTGACTTTCTTTGTTAACATCTTAACCTTTAGTTGTTACCCACTTACTGTAGCTACTTAACCTTAAGCTGTCTATTTTTATCCATACACAATACTGTGTTATCTCCTACATTGGTCTGCTGTCTCCCCTGTAGATGATGTCATCTTAGCCAGGCATCTCGTCCCTAGTACTGAATCCCTATGGAGACTTGTATATTGTGTGTAACATTAGTGCTACTGTATATGTGTACCTTATCATCTTTATCATTATTTAACTTGTACATTAGAGTATAATTGCAGATTATTAAAAATTGGGAGCACTGGTGGATAGTGAGGAAGTGAAGGAAACAGTCCAAGGGGATCTGAATACCCTGGAAGGGTGGTCAAGGAGGTGGGGACTGAAATTTAATGCCGGGAAATGTAAGGTACTTCATTTGAAGGTCAAAAACCCAGGCCATGTATACTGTACACCCTGAGGGGGGGTCACACTGCAAGCAACATTGGGAGAAAGGGATTTAAGGGTGGTGGTAGATGTTAAAATGAAGAACTCTGAAAATTATAGAAATATTGCAGCCAAGGCAAACAGGATATTGGGTTGCATAAGGGGAATTATGTCCAGAAGCAGGGAAGTGATCCTCACTCTATGTAATGCCTTGGTCAGGCCACAAATTGAGTACTGTGTACAGTTCTGGAGACCTCATCTGAAGAAGGACATAGCGCTGCTAGAAAGGGTCCAGAGGAGAGCATCCAGGATGATTCGGGGCATGGAGGGGAGGCCTTATGAGGAGAGACTGGAAGAGCTTAGGCTTTACTCACTGGAGGAGAGGAGGGATGGGGAGACATGAAAGAGGTTTTCAAGTATGTAAAGGGAATAATTAGGAGTGGAACCAGGGATTTGTTTAGGCTGAAGAAGGGGGGAGTGACCAGGGCCATGGGTGGAAGTTGGAGGGGGGGGGAATAGGAGGCATTTTTTCACTGAGAGGGTGGTGGAGCTGTGGAATGCACTTCCTGGGAGGCTGGTGGAGGAGGGCACAGTGGAGGGCTTCAAGAAGGGGTGGGACAGGTTCAAGGGGAAACTGAATCTAGAGAAGACACTCTTGGGGGCTAGGGGGTGGTGGTGAGGCAGGCAGCCATTAGGCTGCTGACTTTCGAGCAGACAAGACAGACCATGTGGCCTATTCTGCCTGCTTTTAGTATGTTAGTATGTAAGTTCAATAACAATAAAGATGATAAAGTGCACATATAGTATTAATGTTACACACGATATATAAGGCTCCATAGGGATTCAGTACTAGGGACAAGACGCCTCACTAAGATGACATCATCACATTGCATGTTCCTGGCATCCTTAGGCTCTGATTGGCATGGTGCTCTTAAATTGCTTCCTGATTGCAGCAAAGTGAAACAAGTCACTGAAAATGTATGAAACTCTTGATTTTAAAGTTCTTTATATTATACAGCACCTCTCCCTTTCTGTTATACTTCCACAGGAGTGTTTCAGGAACATGTGCCCGGTAACAACAGTGTTTAGATATCTGTTAACAGACATGTCAAATGACTTTAAAGCATATAAATGGGCTCTAAATAAACATTTTGTCAGAGTGAGGAACAGTGAGGCAAAAATCAGTTCTACGTAGGATAAGCTACAGAAAGAACAAGCATTTGTCAATGACGAATGTTGTCTCGCTGGCATTGGCATTGGTAGTGCAGGAGTTAGAGATGCATAATAGTAATGGTAGTGAAGTATTGAACTGACGACAACCTCACCCCCACCCTGAAGAGACACATTTTCAATATAGGCATTTTGGGACCTCCCCTCATAAACAGTGGCACTGTGATTTTGTTAATCTGTCCCAAAAGTTGATTTCCTACAGTGACCACGCCATTCTTCGCTACAGGTGCAAAAACACATTTTGGGCAGGATGTGAAAAATGACAGCTGTACTGTTCATAAGGAGGTGTGAAAAGATGCCAGTGTTGAAAATCGGGCATGAAAATATTGTAAATTTGCAAAGTTACAAGGGTGCGTGGAAACTGTGCAACGCATGCTTGTAACACAGTCATTTTAAGGACTTTCATCACCGCATTTTCAACATACGCATTTTAGGACCTCTGTTCATGATCAGTGACACTGTTATTTTCTCAAACTGTCGTGAAAACTGATTTTGCACAGTGACCACGCTATTATGTGCCAGAAGTGTGAAAACACATTTTGGCCAGGATATGCAAAATGACAGCTGTACTGTTCATAAGGAGGTGTGGAAAAATGCCAATGTTGAAAATCTGGAGTGAAAATATTACAAATTCACGAAGTTATGAGTGTGTGTGGAAACTGTGCAATGCACACTCATAAAACAGTCATTTTTTGGATTTTTTTCACCACATTTGCAGCATAGGCTTTTTGAGAGTCCACCTCATGAATAGTGGCACTATCATTTCGTTAGTTGGTCCCGAAAGGTGATTCCATGCAGTGATCGCAAAATCATCTTTCGGGACTGAATAACACCATAACAGTGACTGAATTCATGAGGAGGGGCCCCAATAACTCCATGTTGAAAATTTGGTGCAAAGATTCCAAAAAATGCCCAAGATAGGCACCAAAGTTTTAAAAAAAACTATTTATGCCATTATACAGCTTACCGGTATTTCTTCAGTTCACGGTCAGCTTTGAAGAGTGCAGACATGTTCCCGGTCCACTGAAGATCATCGCACCAGACTCTGGAGGTAAGTATGGGGTGAGAGGGGGGTGTGGGGAGGCAGGGCATGCAGAGGTTGGGTGTGGGTTGAGGGAGGGAGCAGGACAGACCGCGAGGGAACGTTTTTTTCCTTTACAGGTTTAAAAAAAAAAAAACATTGCGGGATGTTTTTCTTTTTGCAGGGTTATTTGGCACACTGGGGTGGGCTCCCAGCATGCCACCTGAGTGTTTGGGGGGGCTAGCTGACAGGGGATTGGGCACCCCATCGACACATACTGAAAGGGGGGGCTAGAGCCAAGGAGGATTGGGCACACAACAAAGGGGGGCATTATGCCGATGGGGAGTGGGATCCCCCATTGGCACATGCACTGGGTTAGAGCATGCTGACAGGAGGATTGAGCACCCCTGAAGTTGGCACTGTGGCAGATGGTGCCATGTTTGCTACAATGCTTCACCAGGAAAGGCACGTCGGGAGGTGCCACTGCGTGACGTGCTTGTCTTTCATTGCAACGGACCTTTCCTTAGATGTGCTCACCACATTATGTATTCCTGCTGTGGTGCCTACATGCTGGCTGATTGAGGAATGAGGGACGCATCTACTTATGCTCGCCCTGCATTCGCCCAACAGTGACCACACCTCCAAATCTGCTACTAGTGCAATATGTTGGCCACGCAAGTGCGAACCAACATAAAAATTTGAGATAATTGCACTGAAGGAAAAAGTCAAGAAGTTAGAGGACATAATAGAAGATCAAAAAAGAAGACATAGAAGGAATAATCTTGTAATTTGTGTGATACTAGAAACGAAAGAGAAAGCTGATATGTACATTTTATTTAAAATCTCTTAGTTCATGTAGTGGGGCCATCTTCCAAGGCATCAGCTTAAGTGGCAGATGGGGCACACCAGTCTTTAAGACCATAACCACAACTAGAAGAAAAGCCAAGACCACTTATTCTAAGGTATCAAATATGTCTCAAATAAATGGCACAGTTCACCAGCACTCTTAAAATATAGGCATATGCTCCTTTAATCTGGATATCTCAATTTTCACAGTGTAGTTGAAAATGGAACTTGTGGCAAACGGGTGTAGAAAAGTGCAGTCCAATCTCATATGCAAACAATGCTTCTACAACACTGTAAAACATTCTTACAGTCAGCTCCTAAAGGGTGTAGAAAATTGCATTTAAAAGTTCATGTGCAAAAATGATGTGCAGAAATGCTTCTACTTCCCTCCGAGGCAGTGAATGTTTATTGGCAAACTTAGGCTACTTGCAGTACTTTACCCCACAGCTGCCATTTTTCGTTGTGGTTCTATTGCCTAATCTGCATTATTGAGGTCCAGTGTCCATTTCTTGGAACTCATACCTTACACAGGACCAAAGGGACTCATGGAGAAGGACTCGGCCCTTGCATTCACGGTTTCGGATTTTCTTTGGAGACGGCTGCCCATATTTGTATATGATGTGTTACTTGGGCCTCACCATTCCTTTTTTCAAACTTCTTTTGCTTGTGTGACTGGGCTGGATTAACATGCCGACGTTTCAAGGTCACAGGCTTCTGCTTTGCTTCTGTGTCTTTATATATGGTTACGATTGCCATAGTGATGGAACACTTTTGTTCTCTTATAGTGCAAGTGCAATATATGTGCATCAATCCCTTGCAAAAAACCCACATAATGTGCTGTGTATACAATGTTTTCCTTTTTTATATATTATTAAAAACATCAAATTCTGCTGATATGTCAAAAGAGCTTAACCTTAAACCTGGACTTTTACTTTTTTCATTCGGTGGATGACAGATTTATCATACACTCAAATGCTGCAACCTCTTTTATACATTATAGTTGCACTAATGTATGAGGGCTTAGTCTTTTGGGTAGCCTTACATTTCATAAATAGCTACTATAACCATGGTCCTCATTTAACCCCCTTGGCCAAAGAGTTTGCAATTCAAAAATCCAGAATGCCTCTTTTTGTTACAAGAGGTTGTGCTGGTCTCCACCCCTTGGTAGGACTTGAACCTGTTGCAGTCCTACATGTCTTAGTGAGGCTGCTGATCCATGATTGGCTTCATAATAGTGCTTTGCCATTGCATACTTTAAGGTTTTTATCCGTATTACTGTTTTGTGTTCACTAATCCTACTTTTCAGGTATCGTTTTGTTTGTCCAATATACGCCATCCCATACGGACATGTTAACATAAATATTACATTTTCTGTGGCACATGTTATGAAACCTTCAATTTTATATTTCTTACTTGTCCTTGTATGATCAAATATTTTAGTATTGATCATGCTACTGCACTGGGCACAATTGCAACATTTGTAATTTCCATTTGGGGCAGCTGGCATCCAACTTGGTCTCACATTTTGTTGTTCTTCCTTAAATAATGTATCCACTAGAATGTCATTTAAATTCCAACTTTTTCTGTAACTGAATCTAAGCCCCTCTCCCCAAACATGTTTCAAACTTGTTTCTGCCTCAAGAGTATTCCAATGTTTCTTCAGCATGTTTATTACAGCCCCTTATGCTGGTGTAAATGTAGTACGAAATGTGACTTGTTATTTATCTATACAAGGTGTCTCTCTAGGTTTTAGCAAGTCATCTCTACTTCTTAAACTCTTTTAACTGCTTTCACCAAACATCCTGGTTCATAGCCCCTGTCTAAAAACCGTTGGCATGTACGTGCAAACTGTTCATGTCTGTCCTCCTCTTCACTACAATTTCATTTTACTTGTAAAGCAGCATTTTACTCGTAAAGCAGTCATTATTCCACTATATGTATCACTGGTTAGATCAAATATGGAGTATTGTTCACAAGTCTGGTCACCATACAAAAAAACTGAAATACAGAAGTTAGAGAAGGTGCAGAAGAGGGCAACACGGATAATACATGGTGAAAGGGAAAAGAATTATAGTGATGGACTGAAGGATTTGGATATATATGCACTGGAGTACAGAAGACTGAGGGAGACGTGCTTGTTGTACAAGGCACTAGCAGATGGGCAGTTGTGGGATACCTTGGGCTTGGAATTTAGGGATATTATGTGCAACATGCACGCACACACCCTTCAGTTAAAGGGGACAATTTTGCCTACCTTACAACGGCAACAATGGTTCAACCAATGAGTGATATCTTTTTGGAATTCACTGCTGTAGGCCATTGTGGGTAGTACCACCATAAATGAGTTCAAAGGGAAGCTAGACAAATATTGTCAACAAAATGGAATGTTAGAATACCATTGAACAAGAAGAGTGAGCAAAATGGACTTTTAGTCTTCTAAGCTCTGAAGAGACCTATGATACCTATGATGTAAGAGTTGACTATAAGGGATGTTATGTATAGTGTGTTGTGAATAGTTACTTTTACACTGTAAACTCGTCTTTCAGTCCATTTGCTTCCTACACAATTTACTTTCAAGTTTGTTGTTTTTCTTATATATTGTAATATCCAAAAAATCCACTTCTCCCTTGCTGTGCATCATTGTAAATTTCAAATTTACATCACACTCGTTAATGTGCTTTTTGAATGCTTCTAACTCACTTTCTGTACTATTCCAAATACACAATACATCATCCACAAAACGTGCCCACAGTACAATATTCTTTCTCCAGCAATTCCTCTCTTCATTCCAAATAGATTTTCTCTCCCAATCACCCACAAATAAATTGGATAATGAAGGGGCAAATGTAGTCCCCATTGTAGATCCATGCAACTGTTGGTTAAATGTGGAGCCAAATGAAAAGTAATTGGATTTTAGTGACAAAATCTGCCAATTGTACAAGGGAGGCTGATGGAGGTACCACCGCTTCTGGTCTGTTTGAAAGCTTGCTTTTAAATCATCCAGTCCAGCCCTATATGAAATGTTATTATATAAGTTTTCGATATCATATGTTGCCTGTATTGTTTCCTACTATACTTCTATTTCTTTTAAATATTCAATACATCCTTAGTGTCTATTAGATTTGATTTCACATCTTTTACCAAGGGTCTTAAAAAAATTATCCACATATTTCGACATTGGTTCTGTTATTGAGCCCAGACTGCTCACGATGGATCTTCCGGGGGGAGGGGGGGGTCTGTTTTTATGTATTTTTGAGAGTAGGTATATTGTTGGTTTGATAGGATTCTGTACTGTCAAAAAATGTTTTTCCTTTTCTGTTTTCCAACATTTTTCTCTTGCTTTACTAATCAGTTCTATTGCTTCTTGTTTTATTTATTTTGTTGGATCTCCTTTGAGTTTTTTATTAAATTTCTTGTCATTTAATTGTTTCTGCAATTCCAGTACATAATCCTCCTGATACCAAAGGACCAATCCTCCATCATTGTCAGCCTGTTTAATAATCAAATCCAGTAGTTCCTTTATGTCTTTCAAAGCTTGCCTCTCTTTCTTTGTTAAATTATTTTTCCCTTTCATTGTTTCAAACCTTTGCACTACTTTGCCCTTGTCTGCATCTACCACTTTGCTAAAAGTAGTCACGTTAATATCGGGTCCAATATCATATTTGGAACAAATCTTGACTTATTCTTAAAGAGTATCTTCTCTCTAATACAGTCTATTTTTCTTTCTTTCTTCCCCTTCAATCTCTATCATACTTTTTGTGGCAGTAATTATTTCCACAGTATTTTGCCTTGTTTGTTGTTTCCCAAAATGTACTTTTAGGTGCAGCTAATGCTAAAATTTACACAGATCTACTTTCAGATTAAAAGCATTTACTTTATTTTTAGGTGCAAAGGACAGGCCTTTTTTAAGAACGCGTTCTTGTTCTTCATTCAAGACATGATTACTAAAATTAATTAATTCCATCTCTTGGTCCTTGTTGACTGCTGGGGGCTCTGTTCTCCCTAGGAAAAAAAAAACTTTGAGTATGCAGTGTCCAAGCACTATTAAGAAGCCAATCATGGATCAGTAGCCTCACTAAGACACATAGGACTGCAACAGGTTCAAGTCCCAGCAAGGGGTGGAGACCAGCACAAACTCTTACTACAAAAAGAGGCATTCTGGATTTTTGAATTCCAAACATTTTGGCTGAGGGGGTTAAATGAGGACCATAGATATAGTAGCTGTTTATGAAATGTCAAATGTAAGGCTACCTAAAAGACTAAGCCCTCATGCATTAGTGCAACTATAATATAAAAAAGAGGTTGCAACATGTGAGTGTATGATAAATCTGTCATCCACCAAATGAAAAAAAGTAAAAGTCCAGGTTTTTCGATCTATCAGCAGCTTTTGTTGTTTTTAATAATATATAAAAAAGGAAAAAATTGTATGCATAGCACATTATGTGGGGGTTATACAAGAGATTGATGCACATATATTGCACTTGCATTTTAAGAGAACCAAAGTGTTTCATCGCTATGGCAACCATAACCATATATAAAGACACAGAAGCAAAGCAGACGCTTGCTCTGAGGATGGAGTCATGTGACCCTGAAACATCAGCATGTTAATCTGGCACAGTCATGCAAGCAAAAGAAGTTTGAAAAAACAGAATGCTGAGGGCCGAGTAGTGCATCATGTACAAATAATGGTGGCCATCTCCAAAGAAAATCCGAAACCGTGAACGTAAGGGCTGAGTCCTGCTCCATGAGTTCTTTTGGTCCTGCATAAGGTTCGCATTCCAAGAAAGGGACACTGGACCTCAATAATGTGGATTAGGCAACAGAGCCATGAAGAGAAATGGCAGCCATGGGGTAAAATACTGCAAGTAACTTACGTTTACCAATAAACATTCACTGCCTCAGAGGGAAGTAGAAGCATTTTTGCATAACGTTTTTGCACACAAACTTTTTAATACAATTTTCTACAACCGTTAGGAGCTGATTGTAAGAATGTTTTACAAAGTTGTAGAAGCATTGTTTGCAAGTGAAATTGGAATACACTTTTCCACACCAATTTGGCACAAGTTGCATTTTCAACTACACTGTGAAAATTGAGATATCCAGATTAAAGGGGCATAGGCCTATATTTTAAGAGTGCTCGTGAACTGTGCCATTTATTTGACACATATCTGATATGTAGTTTTCTGTCACTGTGCAGCACTTTACAGCCTCTGCTTTACAAAAAAGCTTAGAGAGCACAACAAATCCTAGCCTTTTGAATGCCACTTATTCTAAGGGTTTTACATTTTCTTGACAAAATACATATTCACAGAGAAGAGAGCGGGAAAGGAGAGCTTTATTGCAACTCAGCAAATTTTTTTTTCATCTACAATAACATGAGCCCTTCAGACAGAAATAAACAGATGGCAAGGAATTTGCTTCTGCAGAGAGAGCAGATAGACTATTATTTGACATCAAAAACTGGATACCTAAGGGAAAAGCAATGCTACATTGAAGTGTTATAACTTTCACTACTATTAAACATGTGAACTGCAGTTTTTCTTCAGGTCTCATCCTTACATCATTGTGACCCTTGAAAACCAGAACTTTGTTTCACAGTATAAAAAAGAACTGCAACGTTCTGTAGTCCAAAGAGCGAGTTATAGACTCTTTACTTCAGGAAGACACAGCACCAAATTTAAACTGTGTCAGTAATCTTTATGGTGCAAATTACACCGATGTGTTTCTGCAACAAGACATCATGCAGTAAAATATAATTCTAACTTTAAAAATACTTAGGCAGTACTCAAAACAACATGTGGAAATTGTAGTATCTGATATCAAATTAATTTTGAATGGGAACTCGTTTAAGGAGCTAGTGGAGCCAAAACAGGCAGACAGGAAAATAATACACATTTTAAGTAGTAGTCACTTGTAATTTTTAATTTCTGAAGTATTTTGCTTTTTTCTTTTGCTCATCAGAAAGCATTCTATGTGATAATATTCTGCTGGATGTGTGGAACAGCTCTTTGCCTGGCAGCTGACATATCTAGCTCTACTGCTCCCACATTACATCATCAGCATTATGATGTCACTGACAATGACATCACAGGTGAATCACCTGGCAGTCACTCACTTGCTGTTCCTAAGCAGCAGTGATGTCACAGTCAGTGAGGTCACAATGCTGATGATATAGTGTAGGACAGTAGAGCAAGATATGTCAGCTGCCAGGCTAAGAGCTGTTCCACACATCCCACCTGCTAACATCAGGTACACAATCTTCTAATTAAACAAAGGGAAAAGAAAAAAGTACCTCAAACATAAAAGCTAATGGTTGGTTGCTTTTAAAATCTAATATTAGTTTTAGGCAGTACACTAGCTCTTTAAATTTAGAATAACATTTGTTTTTTGATGGAGGGGTACCAATGTCTTCACCTGTCTAAAACAGTACATTTCATATCACACACGATGTCTTGAATCATGCATTTAAACTGGTCTGTCCTTATGGTGATGGACTTTGGTATCAGAAGTTATTAAAACAAAATATGGCTTGCAGAATATTGAGAGCCTAACTGGCTATGCAGGGTACATCCCCTATGCTTTTAAATGGGGAGCTTGAACCCTATTTACAATAGACTGTTAAGCTGAAGGATGATATTTAAACATGATATAAAAAAGATAGCTGATTTTATCCAGGGTATAACCCTGGTTTGTAGACATCAATTGGTCACCTCATATCTAGATTATTGGTGGAGCACTGGTGCACTGAATTAAGGGCAATAGGGGACATTCATTTGACCTTCTTCACATCTTACAAGTGTGCACTGCCTAAAAGCCAGTTACCTAATTTCTCTTAAGAAGTCTCTTCTAATTTACTTGAGACTACAAATAAGAATATATATTTCCAAATAATTTGTGCATGAACTCCCACTTACAAGAATTTTATATATTAGAAATTACAAACGAGAAAAAATGCCAGCAGATATAGGCCATATGGTCTATCAAGTCTACTCGAGTGTGCAGTTATCAGCCTAGTACTCCGCAGCTGCCCCTTCCCCCCTGAATAGTAGTGATCCTCCCCCTTGCACTGTCCTACCCCCTCTTAAAACTGCCCACTGACTTTAAGAATATCACTTCCTCTGGTATTACATTCCACCCAGCCACCATCCTTTCTGTGATGTAGTGCCTTCTCATTTCCCTCCTGAACCTTCCCCCCTCTAATCTCAGACTGTGCTCCCTAGTGTTTCTCCCTCTCTTGAATCTAAAAATCCCCTCAATACTAACCTTATTTATGCCTTTCATATAGTTGAAGGTGTCAATCATATCCCTTCTATCAGTCCTCTCATCCAGGGAGTACATGTTGAGCTCCCTCAGCCTCTCCTCATAGGGTTTGCCCTCCATTCTGAAGATCATCCTGGTTGCTTTGTGCTGACCCCCCCCTCCAGTAGATTGATATCTTTCTTTAGGTAGGGATGCCAGAACTGCATGCAGTACTCCAGGTTTCGTCTGACCAGTGACCTATGCAGTGGCATGATGACCTCCCACCTCCTGGATAATTTACAATTATTATTTATTAAGTAAAAATTATTACATTTACCTTACTAGTTTGGAATTAATTTCTGTAAAGGTTAAAACATATATGCATATTTGAACTACAGCTGATCCGCAAACATTTCCACCTTAACTATTACTATCACTATTATATGGCTTATGCAGATGACATTGTTCTGCTGTCCCTTACAAAAGGTGGGTTTTAAAAGCTTTTGGATCACTTTAACATTTTCTGTAAAGAAAAAAAAATAGTGGCATATCTCTCTAAAACCAAAGTAATGCAATTTGGTCAGAAATCATCAAAATCATAGAAATGGGGCCCAGTGGCACAGATGGTTGAGGCACTGGACACCACACCTCACGTCATGCCAGTGACCTAGGTTTGGGAGCAAGCTCGTGCCACCAAGGGTCAGCCTGGGGGAGGGCAAGGAGTCAAGATTGAGCAGCCACCAGACAGCTCTCCTCTCCGGGCAGGGACACTAGGTTTTCCCAACTCTTGGCTGCCACCCAGTGGAGGCTAGGTGGCAGTGCCAGGCCAGGAGAACCCAGGTGCTAGGCCAGGAGGGAGGATGGGTCTGTCACTGAAGCCACAGGATACATGTGTGCCTCCACATGCATGCATGACTGTGTACCGGGGTCCTGGAATAGGGGAGAAAAATATAAAATACCATGTCTCCCCTGTTGCTGTAAGGCAGGAGGGGCAATGGGGGAGTGCCAGGCTAAGGAAAAAAAAATCATAGAAATTGAATTTTAATGGAAATCCACTTGCACAAGTTAAATTTTATATTTACCATATTTCTCCATTTAGAAGCCACACCAATTTTGAGGGTGCCCCCAAACAGAAACTGCAGCTGAAAAAAACTTTCATTTATACAAGTTGCCCCCATATTGTAGTTGCGACTTCTAAACAGTGAAATACATAGGCTTGCTGACACGATTCCTCCTGTCTCTTTTCAGATTTCTCTAGTCTCACAGTTTTGGCAGCCAGTTTACAGTCCCTCTCTCTGTAAACATTTGCTTCAGTCCTTCCTCTACCCCCTGACCACTTGTGTGGAACATAAGCTATATCCAGTAGACTTAACAGATGCCTCCATCCTCCCACTACCCTCTGCCCCCCACCAATGTGGAGCATAAGTCAAACAAACCCAGTATATGGTACCTCACCAGCAAAATAAGTGAATCATGGTTTGGAAGAATTTAGTTCCTATTGTGATCACGATCTCATGAAATTAGGCAGTGCAGTGCGGACAGAGTGACTGGAGCAAACAGCAGATCAACAACCATGTGGCAGTATAGCAAATCAGTGTGCTGATCAGGGCTAAGCAAGTACACAGCATTTCTGGCAAAGATGTTTTTTAAATTACAAAAAAAATCTTTCTTACACTGTCTTACTTGTAACTTACCTATTGCTTAATATTTGCAAACAGCAGCACTGCCCTATGTCTTAATACCATGACACCGGTTTACCCGTGCAGCAGTCAGTCTCAGAACAGGGAACCACTGTCACTGTTTTTATATATTTTTATTTTTATTTATTGTAGTCTAGGATTACAAATACCTTTGAGCTGAGGCTCTTTTACAAAGGTTCCACGACAAGAGAGTACAAACATATTAGGCTAAGCTACATTGGCCTCAACATAGACAAAAAAAAAAACAACATTAATAAAGAGTTTAGAAACAACATCTATTGGTTCAAGTGATACATTCCAGTAATGAAGTAGTGAATCTCATAGGTTGGGATAGGTTCTAAGATCTATAAGGAGTCGGGGGGAAGGGTTGGAGGAAGGGGGGGGAAGGCAGCAGCTGAAAAGAAACTAGAATAGGTTCACAGCATTGTCATAGAACAAAGGAGAGGGGAGGTGGGCCACAAAGGGAAGAATGGAAGTTAGGAGAGGCAGTCACAGGAACTGGAGTCAGTGAGATGAAGATGTAGTCTCGATTTGAAAATGCCCAGTGCAGAGGTGGAGGTGATATGAGTGCTGAGGGTATTCATCCAGGTGGGAGCATGGTGTGCAAAGGATCTTTGACCCAGAGATGTGCGGCACCAAGGAATTTGTAGGAGCTGTTCTTCAGACCCTCTGGTGTGACGTGGATTAGAGATTGGGTGCAGGAGGGCTTGGGCACAAGGTGGGGTAGGGCCCAAGGTAGTTTTTTTTGCCATCAGACAGGTTAGGTACTTAATTCGGTTAGTGAGTTGAAGCCATACTGATTGGGCATAGAGTTCACATGTATGTGTGAGTTGGTGGGCTCCAGTGAGCAGTCGGCAGGCCTTATTTAGGGAGGTCATTATACACCTGAGGGAGGTAGTAGTGGCAGAACCATAAACTATGAGGCCATAGTCTATGACGGAGACCACCGAGCTCTGAATGGCCATCTTTTATGCTCCTTGGGTGAGGTGTTGCTTGTTGTGGTAGAGTATTCCAATGTGTGTGTTTACAACTCTGGCAATGTTATCGATGTGGGTCCCATATGACAGACAATGGTCGAGAGTAATAGCAAGGCATTTAAAGGATGACACTTGTTCGAGGATATGACCAGCACTTGTTTTGATGTCAAAAGAGTATCACCTGTATTTGTTTTGCGAGCTGCAGAAGAGCATAGATTTAGTCTTTTTGTGATTTAGAACCAGTTTATATAAAGCGAACCAGTTTTCAACGGAGGAGAAAGCGAGTTGTAGGTTGTGAATTAATGGTTTTGGGTCTTTATGTGGGGTGAGTAGCACAGCATCATCAGCATAAAGGATACTTTTTTCTGGGCAGGATTTTGGGAGAGAGTTTAGAAAAAGACTGAAAAGTAGAGGGCCCAGTATTGAGCCCTGGGGGACGCCAGAGCGGACTGGCTTGGAGTCAGAGACTTGACCTGAGATTTTGACTCTTTGTGAGCACTGGTCAAGGTAACTGTTGAACCATGCAGTAGAGTCCTGGGAGAGACCAGCATTCAGTAGCTGTATGGAGAGTAGGTCATGGTGAACAGTGTCAAAAGCCTTGGTCAAGCCAATGAATATGGCTCCAGTTAGATAGCCTTTGTCCATTGAGTCATGAAGGGCTCCAGTAAACTCAAGGAGGGCTGTTGAGGTGCTGTGCCCTTGCCTGAAACTGTGCTGTTGTGGGCATAGGATGTTATATTTGTCCAAGTAGTCTGAAAGCTGGTCAGCTACAATGCGCTCAAGGGTATTGGAGAGGGGGGGCAGTATAGAGATCGGCCGGTAGTTTCCCAGGATTGACTTGTCACCACTTTTGAAGACTGGAGTGACAGCAGCAGATTTCCATTTGCTTGGGAACTGACTGAGGTTGAGTGAGAGGTTGAAGATTCTGGTAAGCGGGCACAGGACCTCTTCTAGGGTGAGGGATTGCAGTTTAAGGTCCAGCAAGTTTCCACTGGCTCTGGACTTGGAGATAGCCCTTTTTATGTATTTGAGGACATCAACTGCCTTGGCTCTTTTGAAGTGGAAAGGTGGATGACTTGATGGGGTAGGGAGAGGGGTAGTTGCAGGGGAGTCAGTTTCTGAGAAAAAATCTGGGGGGAGGACACCACTGAGGTCAGTGAAGGCTGCATTGAAGGCGTTTGCTATGTCCAGAAGGTCAAGGGTGGTAGTACCATCAATAGACAGTAAGGTAGGAAAGGATTTGGACTGTTTCCCTGTAATCTCCTTTGTATTGTCCCAAAAGGCTCTCCCATTTCCACAAGTGTTGGCAAGGGCTTCTTTGTAGTAGGAGCTCTTTGCCATTCGTATTTGCTTTGTGCAGCTGTTGTGGGATAGTTTGTAAGCTTGAATGTCTGATTGGGCACCTATAGCTCTGGCAATTGCCCAGAGGTGGTCCCTTTCTTTTAGTTGGGTCAGTAACCCAGAAGTGAGCCAGGGATTGGATAGTGCTTTGACTTTGCACTATTTTACTGGGGCATGGGAGTCACAGGCAGCATTGAACGTGGTGATGAAATGATCAAGGGCCGAGTCTACATCCTGCGCATTGTATATGGGAGACCAATCTTGTCACCTAAGACAGGATTTTAAGTGGGTCAGTTTGCCACGGTGTAGGACTCTACTGGAAACAGTTAAAGGAGGAGGCTTACAAAATTTATTTGATCAGTTGCAGATGACAGGAGAGTGGTCACTGAGGGAGTCAGGGGAGGACAGTGATGTTGTTGATGTGGGTTTGGTGACTGGTAAGGACCCAGTCCAGGAGAGTGCTGGTACCTGACTTGTAGTTCCTCCTAGTTGGGGAGTTGACCATCTGTATAAGGTTGGCTGAAGAGATAGCATCCTTGTGGGTTCCTATGTCTGGGGCAAGCCAGTTAATGTTGAAATCACCAAAAAGGAGGATCTCAGAGCCAGTAGGCTGGGAACTAGCAAAGTCCAGGACAGCTCGGAGACCTAACCCTTGGTTTTTAGGTGGGATGTAGACAGGGACCACAGTGAGCATTTTATTTTGTGCACCAAGGAGTAATTTGACGGGCAGGAATTGCACTGGAGAGTCGGAGGGGGTAGTGGTAACAGGGTGCGCAGTGATGTTGTCTTTGATGTAAAGTGCACATCCCCTCCTCTTTTGGTCATCCTATCAAGCCTGTGAATATTATAGCCTTGTAGAGAAATAGTATGGTCAGGGGTATTGGGTGTTAGCCAGGTTTCAACAACGGATATGAGGTCAGGGTTATGCAGGTCGGCAAAAGTTTGAAGGGCAGCGAGCTTAGGTAGTAGGCTGCAGATGTTGATGGTGGAGATGATGAGACCTCCCTGCTGATTTCTCGGTGCTGGCTGGGTTGGAGGTTACCAGGCCAGGGTTTGGGTGAACAGTTCCAGACATCAATAGGAGGAGGAGCAGGAGTTTAAGAACAGTCTGCTGTTGATTGTAGAATGTGAGGTTTCACCTCCTTATTTTGCAGGGCCAGATCCAGCGCAAGTGCCGTAGATCCCAGTGTAGTGCAATTGATAGCAGCAAGGATCTGTTTGCCCTGGTTCCAGATTTATGTTTGTCAACGAGAGGCTAGTCCTTGGTGGGGGGGAGCCCTGAGGGGGGGCAAGGTAAATGGGCCAGAGTGCCAAGTTGGTGGTAGGAGCTGATAAGGCAGTAGGTATAGAGAGGAGAGGAGAGGGGTGGCAGGCACTAGGAAGATAGCTGAGGGGTGGAAGAAAGAAGAGAGAGAAGAGAGGCAGGAGCAGGTTATTGTGGAAAGGCATGGTCAGGGGGAGTAATTAGGAAGGGAGGCAGGGTGTTGGCGAGAGATAATGGGGGTGTGAGTGCAAAGAGGCTAGCGTGGGTGGGACAGGTAGGCATAGCAAAGAACTGAACACTAGGCAAAAATGTATTGCCTAAAAGGAAACCAAGAGTGTGAACGGAGCAAGTGAGTGAAAGTAGAGGATAGGAGGTGAAAATAGGCAGGGGAGGGACAATAGGGCAGGTGGGCAGAGCAGGGGGTCTACTTAATTAAGGCTGGAGGTGGAGGCAGGGGCAGGCATAAAATTTCGGCGGTTTGCAATGCTATTGAATGGGCACAGAGCCCAGATAGCAGCAACAGGGAGTAGTCCAATCAAGAGGCAGTGGCCTTAGCTGGAGACCAATCAGGTGAAGGAGCAGAGAGCAGTCAGCCAATTGCAGCCGATCACCGCTTCCCCAGCCCAGGATGTTTCCTTACCCGGCTTGCTGGAGCGCTGAGGCGGCATGTGGTGATGTCAGAGGTGGAGGCTTGAGGAGCCACAGCCACACCTCGGGGGACACAGCTGGCCCTTGCAGGGCAGGAAGAAATCTAAAGGGGGAAACAGAAACAGGCAGGGATTAATTAAGCAGCTGGAGACAAAGGACAATGATGTGGAGCCTAAATCGTAGGGCGGGGAATGCTGGAGATTTCCAGCTATGCAAAGGGAAATTGGTATGGGGGGGGGGGGGTGGCGGCCAGGACAAGAGGAATCAGTTAACTGATCCTGGTGCCAATAGGTTGGGGTGGAAGGCTGTGGGAGAGATGCAGGGGTGAGAGACAGGAGGCAGGGGAATTAAATAATACAAAGTAGGCATGGAAAGAGAGCAAGCAGGAGGGAATACAGAGCTGAAAACAGTTTCAGATAACACAAAACACTATAAGTTTTGGATTGAGGGCACCAAGATAAGCAATTTACAAAATCAGGACTGTATGATAATCAGAATCAGTATTACAATTTAGGCAAGACAGCAACAATACAGTTAAGGCTAACACAGCAGTGACTAGGCAATTTAGAAGCAGAGATAAAAATAAAACAAATAAAAAAGCAGAGATGCAGAGGTCAGGTTGCAGAAGTAAAATGTTGGCAGTTTGCAGTGCTATTGAATGGGTGCAAAGCTCAAATAGCAGCAACAGGGAAAAGTCCAATCAGGAGGCAGTGGCCTTAGCTGGAGACCAATCAGGTGAAGTAGCAGAGAACAGTCAGCCAATTGCAGCCTATCACTGCTTCCCCGACCCAGGCTGTTTCCTTACCCGGCTTGCTGGAGCACTGAGGCAGTGTGCGATGATGTCACGGGTGGAGGCTTGAGGAGCCGTAGCCGTGCCACAGGGGACACAGCTGACCCTTGCAGGGCACGAAGAAATCTGGCTTGCTGGAGCACTGATGCGGCATGCAGTGATGTCAGGGGTGGAAGCTTGAGGAGCTGCAGCCATGCCTTGGGGGACATGGCTGGCCCTTGCAGGGCACGAAGAAATCCGGCTTGCTGGAGCATTGAGGTGGCATGCAGTGATGTCAGGAGTGGAGGCTTGAGGAGCTGCAGCCGTGCCTCAGGGGACACAGCTGGACCTTGCAGGGCATGAAGAAATTTAGGTCACTAACTGGACAAGGACAAAACTGTCACTATATTCTGCTGAAATGAGGGGCTTAGAACACAAACTAGCAGAAAGCAGTGGGACTTTCTTTTCATTTAAACATTTCTTATTTGCTAGCATGGGATTATAAGGCAATTTTGGTACTCTGAATGGCAGCTTGTCAAGGGCACTTACCAATTAAAGCTGCCTCTATTTGTAGTCACCCCTGTTTCAAAGCCATGACTCATAATAGAAAAATTGGTAACACTTTATTTTAAGTGTTCTTAACTACACTGTAATTACTGTATAACTATGCTGTTACTGCACTGTAGCTACTGTGTAGTTACATGTAACTACTATGTAGTGGTTACCTAGTTTCACATTTGTGTGTTGTGTAGTTACACACAATTTGCTTGAAGCAACTACACTGTAACTACTGTGTAGTTACATATAACTATTATGTGATTGTTAACTAGTTTCACATGTGCGTGTTGTGTAGTTACACAACTTGCATACATGTGCAACTACTACTGTCTCCCTTTTGTGGCGCAAATTAATTCATTCTTACAAGTGTAACTACATATGTAATAGCTGTTGCAAAGTGTAACAGAAAATATATTATGCAATCACCACTCTATCTCTTCTGGCATTATGTTATTTGTTCTTATAAGGGTAACTACACATGTAATAGCTATTGCAAATTGTAACAGCAAATCTTTTGTGTAACTATTATGTTACTACTTTTGGCATTATTAAATCTGTCCTTACAAGTGTAACTACATATAAATGCAGGTCTTGTGCACTGTTTCAACTGTCAATGTCTAGCTGACATTTATTTAAAAGATAATCACACAGACAAATGTTAAAGTGTAATAAGAATGGTAACTAAAATATGAATGCAATGCAACTTCAGCCTGCTACAGTTATATGCACTGACTGGCAACTCTCTATATAGAAACATAGAAACATAGACTTTGACGGCAGATAAGGACCGCTAGGCCCATCTAGTCTGCCCATTTCCCTACCTACAGGATAGGCCGCAGATCCTAGTTAACCAACGGCCTTTATCTTCCTGCCCCCCACAAGAATTGCTTTATGTCTGTCCCATGCATTCTTGAATTCTCCCACAGTTTTAGACCCCACAACTTCCTCAGGAAGGCTGTTCCATGCATCCACTGCCCTCTCTGTAAATAATACTTCCTCACATTGCCCTGAACCGCCCTCCTTCTATCTTTAAATTGTGTCCCCTTGTTCTTACAAGTCTCTTTTTCTGAAAGATGCTACCCTCTTGGACTTTGTTGATTCCCTTGAGGTACTTGAAGTTTCTATCCGTCCCCCCTCTCCTTCTTTCCTCAGGGTATACATATTAAGCTCCTTTAGTCTCTCTCTCATATGGCTTCTCTTGCAGACCCTGCACCATTTTAGTTGCCCTCCTCTGGACTGCCTCTATCCTGTCTATGTCCTTGCGGAGATGGGGTCTCCAGAACTGGACACAGTATTCCAGATGGGGTCTCACCAACTGTCTGTACAGAGGGATAACAACTTCCTGTTTTCTGCTGCTGATGCCTCTCCCTATACATCCCAGTATACCCCAGCCTCCTACTGCCTTCTCACATTGCTTGCTAACCTTAAGGTCATCTGATATGATTACCCCAGGTCCCTTCCTGTTTTGTTGTTGTTACTACCTCCCCACCCATTGTGTATTCTTCCCTGGGTTCTTGTTTCCCAGGTGCATTATTTTGCACTTTTTGCATTGAATCCTAGCTGCCATACGTCTGACCATTCCTCCAACCTTGCCAAGTCCCTTTTCATCCTTTCCATGCCTCCTTGTGTATCAACCTGTTGCAGATCTTTGTGTCATCTGCAAAGGCATACTTTTCCTTCCAGTCCCTCTGCAATGTCACTTATAAAGACATTAAAAAGGACTGGACCCAATACTGAACCCTGCGGTACCCCACTAGTAACGCCCCTTTCTTCAGAGTGGACTCCATTTACAATTACCTTCTGTGTCCTGTTGTCCAGCCAATGTTTTACCCAGGCTACCACCCTGGAGTCACTCCCAGGCTGGTTAATTTGACTATCAATCTTTGTGTGGGACTGTGTCAAATGCCTTGCTAAAGTCTAGGTAGGCCATGTCCACAGCCCCTCCCTGGTCTACTACTTTGGTCACCCAGTCAAAGAAATCTATTAGATTCGTCCGACATGACCCTCCTGCTGTGAACCCATGCTGCCTTGGATCCTGTGCTCCACTGACCTCTAGGTACTCAACTATTCTTTCCTTCAGAAGTGACTCCATCACCTTCCCTACCACAGAGGTCAGACTGACAGGTCTGTAGTTTCCTGCCTCTGTCTTGGTCCCACTTTTGTGAAGGGATCACATCTGCCTTCCTCCAGTCCTCGGGTACCACCCATCCTCCCATGATTTATTAAAAAGGTAGCCAGTGGTTTCACTAGTTCCTTCCTTAATTCTTTTAGAATTCTGGGGTGAATTCCATCAGGACCCATTGCTTTGTCCACCTTCAGTTTTAGGAGTTCTTCAGAACCCTTTCTTCTGTGAAAGGACTGGGATCGACCCCTATCAAGAGTGCTTCTGTTAATTGGATTAGGCACTCCCCTCCTCTTTTGTGAATACTGAGCAGAAATATTCGTTCAGTATTCCTGCTTTTTCACTGTCCCCCTCTGCCCACCCACCGTTCATTCTATTCAGCCTCACTATCCCTCCCTTTGTCTTTCTACGCTCGCTGATGTACCTATAAAAGGTTTTATCCCCCTTCTTAACTGAGTTGGCTATCTTTTCCTCAGTTTGGGCCTTTGCTATTCTGACTTCCCTCCCTGCTTCTTTCTGCCTTAACTGGTACAGCTCTCTGTCCTGCTCCTTCTGTGTTTCCTTATACTTCCGGAATGCTATCTTTTTCTTCCTGACTTTCACAGCCACCTCTCTTGAAAACCATAGTGGCTTTTTCTTTCATTTTGATTTGTTTATTTGCTTCACACAAAGGCTTGTTACGTCTGTGATGGCAGTTTTGATAATTTCCCATTGTTGCTCCACACCTCCTTCTAGCCTGTTTGCTTAGTGCTTTTCTGAGGCACTCTCCCCATCTTGCCAAAGTCAGCCTCCTAAAGTCCAGTACCCTCACTTTTGTATGGCTTGACTCTGTAGCTGAGTTTAACGTGAACCACACTGTTTGATGGTCACTTGTCCCCAGATGGCAACCTACTTCTAGATCTGAGATCCCTCACTGCCCCCATTTGAGATCTGAGGTCTAAGATTGCTCCCTCATGAGTGGGTTCCAAACTAGCTGTCTAATGCCTGCCACCTGTAGGGCATCAAGAATGCCCTGCTCTTGGATGTGGCTGCAGCAAATGTCTCCAGTTAACATCTGGCATATTCAGGTCTCCCATCAACAGTATCTCCCTTTCTCTGCCATTCTAAGAATGCCTTCCATCATATCCTTGTCCATTCCTTCTCCCTGACATGGGGGTCTGTACACACCCCTGTACGGATTGTGGTGCCTTTCCAGTCTCCAAGGTGACCCACAGTGCCTCCTCTCCTCCCTGTTTACTCTTTTGTTCAGTTGCTTTTATCCCTTCCTTTACATAGAGAGCTACTCCTCCCCCTCTTCTCCCCTGCCTGTCTCTCCTGTAGGTTATGTACCCTGGTATGTTAACATCCCAGTCATGGTTCTCTGTGTACCATGTTTCTGTGACTGCTACGATATCCAGGCATCCCTCTTCCATTAAGGCCACCAGCTCAGGGAGCTTGTTGCCCAGACTACGGGCATTGGTACTCATTACCCTCCATTTCCTGATGGCCTTACCCCCTTTTGCCCCATCTCTGTCCTTCTTGCCTTTGTCACTTTCTCCATTTACCCCTGCCCTTCTCCCTATATAATGTTCCATGTCTGTATCCCAGTTTTTCATGAACTTGCAGGTTAGTAAACATGCAGTCTAATACTGTGAATTGATATGTACAGTACAAGTCACATTAAACTGTTCCTCCAATGAGTTGTTTTAGCATTTATGACTGAGTTGCATAAATGTTGCTAGATCCAGCACAAAGCCCTACTCAAACTGTTTCTTTAGATTTAAAACTCAGTTTTGCATTGCATTGTGACTGGACTGCCGATGCATTCCAATCGAGTGGCAAAAACATTTTACAAACATTGCTCTTGAGATGGTTAACACTGAAAAGCAATGCAATATGAATTGCCAATGCATTACCAACTGTGAAAAACAATGCTAAACCAACTCATTGGTGGAACAGTTTAATGCGACTTGTACTGTAACTGTACACAAAAATATTAAATTTGCATAATTACTAATTGGCGCTATAACAATATTGTGGCTAAGAAATAATGGTACTGTTTTCACAGTTCATGCCAAGGTAACATATTTGCAGTTTCACACACTTACCTTTACCAAATGTCAGTACTGTAGCTGTGATGTAAGATCTCATTCAGAAATCAGTCCCTCATGAACTTACTGCTTACTGAACATGCAATCTAATATTGAGCCCTATTCACATAGGTAGCAGGGAATGTGTCAAATGTGCATTCCCAGGCCTGATCAATAGCAGCCATCCAATCAGATAGACTGGGAACAGGATGGATTCTGCACTGTGTGTAGAGCAGGGAATTGTGGGCTATGGGTGGTCTTCCCATTACTGCTATTTTCCAGTAAGGGGATGTACTGGTCTGCCCGTGTGTATTGCCTTGTCCCCAACCCTCATGGTATAGTCAGAGGGCTGCGTAGCTTGATGTGAAGGATGGTGCTATGGCAGCCACACAGTTCAGTCAGTGGGGAGGGCATGTAATGGTTAAGGAAGAGTCCCTGCCTGTGTATCCAGCACCACCCATCACCACTCCACACAGCAGATTGGTGATAAAGCATGGTATGTGGCCATGCCCCACCCCCAGCCACCCACCTGAGCAGGAGCAGGATAGGGGTGTGGGTGTAGAAGAGGTGTGAGTCAATGCCACAGAAGCAGCATATTTCTCAGTAACTACAGCACTGTTTCAAGCAAATAAGTAATTATGTAAATGATTTTTATTGTATAAGTAAACAGTGTAGTTGTATAGCAATTAATAATTTTAGATTGCGTGTTTAATAAGCAGTAAGTGCACGAGGGGATGATTTCTGAAGGAAAACATACATCAGTACTACAGCATTGACATTCAATGTAAGTGTATAGCAGTTGCACCCTTCTTATGCATTATTTTAAGTGTCAGTTTCTGCGCACTTACTTTACAAATACATGTTAGTTAGGAATTAACTGTGGAAACAATGCCACAGAAGCAGCATTCCTTAGTAACTACAGCACTGTTACACCCCTTCTTCTTACATTTTATTTTAAGTGTCAGTTTCTGTGTACTTACTTTGCAAATACATGTTAGTCATTAACTGTGGAAACGATGCCACAGAAGCAGCACATTCCTTTGTAATTACAGCACTGTTACATCACTCTTCTTACACTTTAGTTATGTGTCAGTTTCTTCATACTTACTTTGTAAGTACATGTTAGTTAGGCATTAACTGTGGAAACAATGCCACAGAAGCAGCATGTTCCTTAGTAACTACAGCACTGTTAAAAAGCCAATAAGTAATTTTGTAAATTAATAATTTTTTATTATATAGTAATTTACAAGATTAGATTGCATGTTTATTTTTAGTTCTTATTTTGGGGGGTGGAGTCACAGTATACAGGTGGTGGCTCTGGGATTCAAATCCAGTTCTCCATGTTTGCAGGTCAGTGCTTTTAATCACTATACTATACTGCAGTAAGTTCACGAAGGAGTGATTTCTAAAGGATAATTTTAAGTGTCACTAGTACACTGTAACTACTGTATAACTGCACTGTAACTGCACTACTATGTAGTTGTTAACTAGTTTCACAATGCATGTTGTGTACTTACATAACTTTAAATGTGCTACTTCTGTGGGATTTATCCACACCTCTTCTGCACCCACACCCCTGTCCTGCTGCTGCCCAGGTGGGTGGCTGGTGGTGGTGCATGACTACCCTCAGATGAAAGGCCTAATTCTTCTGTACCCAAAACTATACTGTCCCGTTGTACAATGCTGAACAGTCATAAGACTGAATGATTGTACATCATGTATATTGCACCCACACTTTAGTTGTTAATAAATAAATAATAATAAAACTTTATTTATTAAGCACCTTTCAAGCACCAAGGCGCTGTACAAATGAATATTAGAATCAGAAATATACATATAAAATCAACATTCACAACAGCATCAATTTATAAAGGCCTTATTCCACAAAAAAGTCTTAAAATCCCGCTAAAAGGATTCCACAGTCATGCATTCCCTAAGCCGGCGAGGCAGAGAGTTCCAGAGGGTTGGGGCCACAAACACAAAATCCCTGGCCCCAGAAGACTTCAATATAACCCTCGGAATCTCTAGCAATCCCTCGTTGGCTGAACGGAGCCATCGTACGGGGCGTAAGGAATCAGAAGCTCTTTCAAGTAGTCGGGGCCAAGTCCATGCAGGGCTTTGAAGGTCAGAAGACCTACTTTAAAGGTGATCCGCCACTGTATATGCAGCCCATGCAGATCGCGTAGCACAGGGGTAATTGTTATTCTATTGTGTTTCAACTGTATTCTTGTACTTAATTGTACCTAGCTGTACTCAATATATTCAGTGTATTCTATTTCCTGTACCTTTCTCTGTTACTATAAAAAACAAAGGAGACTACCAGTATGGTATTCTTCAGCTACTGGCAGACATATCCGAGCTAAAAAAAAAAAGCTTTTAATAAATACAGAAAATTCAAGACAGAGTTGTACTGGACTAAATTTAAACAAAAAGCCAATAAAACCAAATCTGCAATTAGGAAGGCTAAGAAAGACTAGGGCCTGGATATTCAGACTGTGCCAGGCTGTGGCACAAGTCTAGGCACAGTGCAACTTGGCTGTGCTGGGGCATTGACAGGGTGATATTCAACAGAGCTGCGCCATGGCACAGCATCACTGACTATCGCACCCTGGCCACCCACAGTGCATATGGCATAGTGGCACTGTGCCATCGCAAGTGGCCAGAGTGGAGCAGGGGGATGCGCTAGTGCAAGTTCCATTGCGCTAGGTGCAAAAACCGCGATATTCAAAAGTGCACATGCAAATGGGGACATAATGCATGCCAGGTGCAAATGGGGCCATTTGCATGTCATTATGGCCCCATTTGCATGCAGGTGCACCCATCCTCGGCAACTTGAGCCTGGCTCCTTGCCAGGCTGCAGCCATCGGGGACCGACGCCCCCTGCACATCGCGGAAAAGTGCCCCAATACCCGATCGTGGGCATGTGCAAAAGAAGTACATGTCCTATATCGCTGGTGGTCCAGTGGACTACTTGCAGCCCGATCGCAGACATATGTTGTGAAATTAACGTCCTATATCCCTGGTGGTCCAGTGAACTGCTCGCAGCCCGATTGTGGGCATATGTAGAATAAAATAAATGTTCTATATCCCCGGTGGTCCAGTGGACTGCTCACAGCCCGATCACAGGCATATGTAGATTAAAATAAATGTCCTATATCCCTAGTGGTCCAGTGGACTGCTCACAGCCCAATTGTGGGCATATGCAATAAAAAGGAGGGGTCCAATATCCCTGTTGGTCCAGTGGTACCCACCTCCCCACCCACCCACTGAGCCCACTGCCCGCTCCCCTGCCAGTGGCGGGTGACAGCACCCACCACCTGCCGCCCAGCCGCCTGCCGACTGAGAACTGCGGTAGGGCTGTCGCCCCATTGGTCCACAGCATGAGCCAATGGGCATGCAGCCATACCTATACACAGTCCAGATATGTGAATGGATCCATTCACATATCTGGACTGTGTAGTGTGGTACTGGCTGCATGCCCTTGGCCTGCTGTGGACCACCGTATGACAGCCCTACCATACGTGTGTAGTTAGCTGGCGGTGGGCGGGGGAAGAGGGTGCTGCCACCCACCACTGACCGGGGACAGGCTGGTGGGGCTTAGTGAGCGGGTGGGGAGGGGGTACCACTGGATCACCAGGGATATTGGACTTCTCCCTTTTATTACATATGCCCACGATCGGTCTGCGAGCGGTCCACTGGACCACCAGGGATATAGAACATTTATTTTACAACATATGCCCGCGATCAGGCTGCGAGCAGTCCACTGGACCACCAGGGATATAGGACATTTACATCATTCTACATATGCCCTTGATTGAGCATGGGGGGCACTGCCACAAAGGTGCAGCCAGAGCTCGGGTGGCCACCCACAGGTGGCAGCTGCATGTTGCACCCTGCAATATGGTAGCTCACCTGTGGGTGGCCAGCTGTTGTTCCTTTTTTTTTCGGCTCACCTGTGTGCAGTGCAGGTAGGGGTTGCTCATGCATGGGCTCAGCACATCCCGGGCTGAATATCAGGATGTGTGGAGTATGCATGGCACACCACCCCTACCTGCGCCGCATACATTACTGATGCGCTCCGACACATCGGAATTTGTGCCAGGCTCAATCCCCATTTGAATATCGTGCCAGGGCACATCAGTGGGTTGCACATGGCACAACACTGTTGCGCCATGCACAACCCTTCTGAATATCCAGGCCTTGGAATATAAGCTGGTGACTGTACAAAAAGATAATAAAAAACTATTATTTAATTATATTGGTTCATTGAAGAATAATACTTGTAGGGTTGGTCTACTCATAATAAATGACAACTTGGTATCCGGTGAGCAACTTATGGCACATGAATTTAATAAGTATTTTTTCTAGCATATTTAAAGCTAAAGAACAAGTAGATGATATAATTAATGGCCAGATAGACTCACTTGTGGAATTTACTGAAGCAGAGATATATGCAGCTATTAACTCCTTTAAATCTTCCCCTATGATCAGGTCCTGATAATATCCCATTTGTTCTCTTGAAAGAAATTTTGTATGAGATAGCTGGAGTACTCATCTTATTGTTTAATAAATCATTGTCAACAGGGGTAGTCTTAAATGTATGGAAAGAAGCATTGGTAATTCCAATCCCTAAAGGAGGGACTAAACAAAATGTGAAACATTATAGACCAATTAGTTTGACTTCCTGTATATGCAAAGTAATGGAGAAACTCTTATCACAAAAAATAAGTTTACATATAAAGAGTAACGGTTTGACAGATATAACTCAATATGGATTTTCATCTGGTAAATCACACCCTAACAATTTGATTAATTTCTTTGAGCCAGTTAGTGAAGCATTGGATGCTGGTCTTTCTGTAGATGTCATCTTTCTTGACTATGAAAAAGCATTCGATTCTGTGTCCCATAAAATCTTGATTAAACGTCTATTGAATATGAATATCCCGAAGAACATTATAATATGGATATCATCCTGGTTGACAGATAGGCAGCAATTAGTTAGTATAAGGGGATATATGTCATCTGGAGTGTGATCACTAGTGGGGTACCACAGGGCTCAGTGTTGGGCCCCATTTTATTTAACATTTTGATCTCTAGCATGACTACATCTCATGATGTTTGGCTTAATAAATATGTAGATGATGCTAAACTGGGTAGTATTATTTACAACAGTAGCTCTGCACAAAATCTCCAGGATAACTTGGAAAAGATATCAATCTGGGCCAATGACAATAAATTAACATTTAATCTTCCTAAATGTAAAGTGATGCATTTTGGTAAAAATAACAGTTTGGTAAACTACTACATAAATAATACTATATTAAGCGAAGTAACATCAGAGAAGGATTTGGGAGTTTATATAACCAATAATTTAAAATTCTCTGAACACATAAATAATATAGTTAGAAAATGCCATAGATTAACTAGCTGTGTACTAAAAAATGTAAAATGCAGGGAGCCGGAAGTATTAATTCCACTATATAGCAGTATTGTTAGATCAAATATTGATTACTGCACATCCTTCTGTGCACCAATGTTAGTGCAGGACAAGCTTTCGATTGAAAACGTTCAATGGAGATTTACAAAAAATATTACAAATCTGAAATCATGTTCTTATGAATATAGACTAAAACAACTGGGTCTTTACTCACTGGAATACTGTTCACTAAGAGGTGACCTATATTTAATGTATAAAGCAACAAAAGATGAGGAATTATTTGAGACTATTTGCCTTAATTGGCATCCTTCAGTGAATAATACTCAATCTCATAAATCTAAGTTAAATATGAATATTAACAAGACTAATAAAAGAAATGGTTTCTTCACACAAAGAATAGTTCCAGTCTGGAACTCCCTGCCTCAAGACATGGTAAATAGTGATAACATACTGAAATTTAAACAAAATTTAGATTTATATACCGGAGATCTCAAATTCAAATTCAACCCAGGATAAAGGTAGCAAATTCATAATGGGCTAGTCCTTCGAATTCGTAATCACCTATGAATCTATGAACCTATGAATGTAAGTGTATTGTCTGTATTACCTATGTGCCATCTTTATGCCTGAAAATGGTCCATTGGATCGTGGAGGGATTCAAAGGTGCATGGGACAAGCACTAGTAGTTATCTAGAGGGTGGGAGGGATCTCTGGGTGGGGGGGGGAGTAAGGGGGAATGGGCAGACTAGATGGGCCAAGACGGTTCTTTTCTGTCAACAAATATCTATGAATCTATACTTTTGTGTCCTTGGTACAATATTATACAGAAAAAAAATGGTTGGAATTCTTTTTATGCCAATTCCATGGATCCCCCATTTCAGCAACTAAATTGCATGTTGTGTGGTGTAGATCCTTTTTATGTTTGCTTGCATGCATGTGCAAGAAACATCTTGTGGCAGTAGCACATTTCAGAGGTGTGTCAGCATTGTGGCCAATGCAGGGAACGATTTAGTGGGTGTGTTCCTCTACTACCAATCAGTGAGCATGCTGGCGATGACAGCAAACTTCAAAGAGAGCCAGAGTTGAAACAAATCTGCTGCTGCAATCAGCTGCAGTTTCATCATTGCAGCAGCAGATGAGAAGACTCTGGGCATGCACATTACAGTGAACAGTAATGCGCATGGCCAGCATTACTAGCAGTTGCTCATTGTGCCATTCCTGGTGAAACATTTCAATAAATAAAACAGAAGGGGCACAGCTTTCCACAATGATGGCTCCTGCCACCGGTCACACACTCCCACAAAGCCGACATTGAGGGTGCCCAGTCCCCATGTCTGCATGTGTTCTCCACCCCACAGCCACATTGTGGCAAACTGGGAGCCCACCACAGTGTGCCTAGACTTTTTTTTATTTTCCTGACACCGGGATACCCACTCCCAGTGTTGGATGTCCCCCACCCCCAAACTCAATTTCTTTGCTGATGAGGGTGCCAAATCCTATCAGCATCATGTTTCCCCTCCTCCAAGCTTGCAGAGAGGGGTGCCCAATCCCTGTCTGCATCATGTACCACCCTCAAACTCATGTGGCACACTAGGATCTCACCCCAGTGTGCCCAAAACTTTTTTTTATTTTTTCACCTATAAATAAAGAAAACGGCCCCCCAGAGTCTTTTTGTTTGTTAAACTGTAAAAGAAAACCGTCCAGCATCATCCCACAGTCCCCCTCCCCACCCCAACCCCCCTCAGCACTCCACTTCCCCAAACTCCCCTCACACATACTTACCCTTTGCAGCTTGAAGCAGTGATCTTCTGTGGACTGGGATGTGTCTGCACTCTTCAAATCCAAACTATGAACTGAGGAATCAGGTAAGCTCTGAATAATGGGAATCAATGGGGGGGGGGGTGTTCAACTTAGGTTGATATCTCAGCCATTTTTAGGAATTTTGGCCCAAAACATTTAACATGGGGTTGTTGGCGCCCCACCTCATGAACATGTCACTGTCTTTTCATTTCTCTGTCCCAAAAGGTGATTTCATGGCCACTGCGTGGAATGACCTTTCAGGACTGATTAACAAAATGTCAGTACCACTGTTCATGAGGTGGTGTCCCAAAAAGCCCATGTTGAAAACTAGTGAAAACATTCAAAATATTCATATTATGGGAGTACTTGTGCATTTACTCATGCGCCTCGTAACTCCGCCAATTTTTTATATTTTCACTCCAGATTTTTAACATTGCCATTTTTTAGCACTTCCTTATGAACATTATAGCTGTCATTTTTTACATCCTGCCCAAAATGTGTTTTCACACCTCTGGCACAGAATGGCGCAGTCGCTGGGCAAACTCAACTTTTGGGATGGATTAACAAAATCACAGTGCCACTTTTCATTAAGGGATGTCCCAAAAAGCCCATGTTAAAAATTTGGTGAAATAATTGCACAAAATGACCACGTTTCAGGCGTGCATTGCGCAGTTTCTATGCACGCTCATAACTTCACAAATTTTTCATATTTTCACTCCAGATTTTCAACATTGCCATTTTTTTCACACCTACTCATGAACAGTATCGCTGTCATTATTCACATCCTGTCCAAAATATGTTTCCACACTTATGGCGCTGAATCACGTACTTGCTATGCGAAATCACCTTTCAGGATTAAGTAATGAAATGATAGTGCCACTGTTCATGAGATGGGGTCCCAAAAAATCCCATTTTGAAAATTTGGAGTGAAAATACTGAGAAACACCTGGGGCGTTAATGTTTCCAACCATAACGCCGTCCCTGTAGAGACTGTCCGGTGTCAGGGGTGTAATTTGGGTATGTTGGCCGTAATGCTCACGGCATTCTACCTCCACCCTATAGCCACTGACAGGCATCAAGGTGTGCCTTGGGGTCTTTGGCCATAAAGTTCACCTCTCCTATACTGCACCCATCTCAGCTTATTTCCTTATGAAATGGATTGAGCATAAGGACCAAAGACTCCAAAGCAGTCCGAGACACCTATTGGTGTCTGCAGGGTGGGGTGAGATGGAATGACATAAGCGTTATGGACGATGACCCAAAGGCACACCCCCAATGCCTTTCAGTCTCTGCAGGGTGGGGGTGGGGATTGGCGTTAGTTCAATACTTCACTGCCATTCCTATTATGCATCTCTCCAAGTCCTGCACTACCAATGCAAATGCCAGCAAGCAAACATTTGGCATTGACACATACTTGTTTAAGAATGAAATGTGCACACTTTTTTTAAATTCTGTAATTACCCAAAGGAGAAATATGTGCAAACAATTTTTATACATTGTAAAATGTTGAATGTTTCTATGTTTGTGTTGTATTGTACTTTATAACCTTTTAGTTGTTTTCTGAAATGGTGTTCTGCTGATCAGTAATAATTATTACTTCTACTATTATATGATAGAAGAGTATTTAAGTTTTGTGAATATGATTACCAAGTGCAAATATTTATTCAAACTTTATCTTTGACTTCAGTAGCTTTTCACAGGACCTAGAGAAACTCCGTTTCAAGCTGATCCCTATGGAGCCTGCCATGGACAAAAAGTGTAAGAGAGGAATGCTAGTTACTACAATAAGGATGTTATTACTTTTTGGTGTCTAATACCACTAAGTTATTTGGGTCTGCAAGGTATAGGAATGAAACTTGGGAATTTTGCTTTTGTCTGGAATTAGGGGGACAGCCTGTCCTATTATGGGGGAATTTACTATTTCAATTCAGTCTTATTCAATTTTATTTAGGGAGTTATACACTGAGACAAGTTCATTTGCCATGCTGTCCTTACAGACTATGCAAAAAGTTTCAATTTTAATTAATACAATAAGGATAAATACAGAAAGCACAATATAAACGTATCATATACTGTCCGCAGGAATGACATTATGAACACTGCAGTAATATTTGGTGTAGTGTTAACCTGTACTTTATACAGTAGTTAACTATGCTATTCCACTATCCCCTGGGCAGCAAGGGCCAAATAAGGGGGTGGAATTCATAAACTAGTATTTCTTCTGTATAGATAGCTGGTAAGTCACCACCTAGAGTACCGTGTCCAGTTCTGGAGACCACATCTCAGAAAGGACATAGAGTGGACATGGTCCAGAGGAGGGCCACTAATATGATTCAGGGTCTGCATCAGTATCCCTACCAGGAGAAATTAAATGACCCAAATATGTTCACCCTGGAAGGGGGGGTATGACAGAGACCTTTAAATACCTCACGGTGGTAAACAAGGTACAAGAGGGAAGTATTTTTCAGACAAAAAGGTGCTCAAGGACAAGGGGTCATGCTAAGAAGGTGGAGGAGGTAGATTCAGGAGATGATTGAGAGTACTTCTTCACAGAAAGAGTAGTGGATTCCTGAAACTGTCCTCCAGAGTAACTGGTCAAGGAGAAAACAATAGTGGGATTCAAGAATGCATGTGATATGCCTAAGGGAATCTCAGAGAAAGGGATGCAGGGTGAATGGGCAGGAGATCAAGTAGGATCTGCAGTGATACCATAAGCCAGGAAAATTTAACAGACAAGGTGGGCCAAGCAGTCCTTATCTGCCATCCAATTCTGTTTATATGTTTAAGAGCACATTTGTTGGAGGTTTCCTGTTCTGAATCACCCTTAAAGTAGCTGAGAGGGAGTTCCAGATGTAGGGGACATAATAACTGAAGAAATTAGTTAACCTTTGAGTTTTACTCTAGGAGCTGTCAACTCGTACTGTCCGTCTGTTCTTAGTGACACTGTTTGGGGCCTACCTGATAAAACACTCCTTTAAACAATTAGGAACTTGGCCATAAATGCCCAACACTGTAAAAACAATTTTATGCAACTTCCTATGGTTGTCAAATGACAACTTTCTTTTATATAACTCACAGTGATGAGTTGTTTTTGGGCAGTCTACAATCAGTTTGGTAAGTCTATTGCACAGAACATCAAGCCTCTTCAATTTTTCAGCAGAAGGATACTCATAAATAATGCCTGTGTAATCAAAAACAGGAATTATTTCTGTCCAGATAATCATTTGCTGTAACTCACTGACTAAACAATTTTTACATCTGTGTAATAGTCCAACATGTTTACCAATTTTTTTAACAATACAATCCACATAATAGTTCCCTGTACTGCTCGGTTCAAGCCAGAATGCTAAATATTTATAGCAGTCCACCAGATCAAGGGTCTGCCCATTCTAAGTGGAAATGATAGATACATTGTTCTGTGTTTTCCTTAATGCTGCAGAAGATTCAAATAGCATCAGTTTGTTTCTGTTTGAGTTGTTTTAATTTGGAATTCTTTAAAAAAGTAGGAAGTATATCACATCCACTTTGAAGTGCTGTTTGGACATCTACTATAAGAGGGACCCTCCCAGAGGCATATATGACTGTGTCATCAGCATATAAATGGTACCTCAAGTTGTTAATGTTCTCTCCTCGGCCCGTCAAGTATACTTCAAACAGGAGAAGGCCTCACATTGACCCCTGGGGAACCCTCTCAAGATATCCAAATTCCATGAGATATATTCTTTTACTGCAGTACACTGTTTCCTTTTATGAAGTTACATGGAGAGCCAACTAACAGATCCACAATCCAACACAATATTGTCTAGTTTCTTAACCAAATATCATGATCCACCATGTTGAAGGCCTTGGGGAGGTCAGCAAAGATGGCCCCAAAATAATATCCAGTGTCCATAGCTTTGATGACATTGTGCAAGACACACACAGGAGATGGTACTATGGCTCTTCCAGAATCCAGACTGATAGGAGTCTTAAAGTTTGTTCCTTTCTACATAGTCCTGAAGTTATTTCGAGACTAATCTCTAACATTTTAGATTATTATTATTGAGAGAAGGGAAACTAACCCATAGTTGGTTATTTGATTGTGGTTATCACCTTTAAAGATGGGAACCACTTTGACCAATTTCCACCCTTCCAGGAGGTACCCAGACTCTAAGGACCAACTGAACATGTATATAGTGTATGGTAGAACGCAGTTAACCCAAGAAAATCATCATTTACTCATGTTGTTATACCTTCGATGTGACGTGTGACTGTTGTTAACCCATCGTTCACACGTCACATCGATGGCATAACAAACAATTCAGCCTCATGACTGTTTCTAAGGACGCCTGTGGCAGTACGCGATTAAAACAGACTACTTCAGTCCTGCAGTTATTTGAATCATAAAATCATAAAACCGCCTAAGAATCGAGCCGAACGAGCCGAAGATCTCCACCATTTCACAGCACAAAAATGCGTGACTTTTGACCTACATGACTTTTAACCTACTGAAGTAACTATTGGATAGCAGCAGTCACATGGCAGTCACTGACCCTTGACATGCATCTTTTGGCTGTTTTTTTTTTTCTTTCCGTAGCAGTTTAAATTGCTTGGTAATACTCTGAATTAAAATAAAAAGTGTTAACGGTTACAGGAATGTTAAGCGTTTTCATTTATGTCACAGCGTCCCATAATTTTCTGCGCAAGGTAGGCAAATTATCTGTTCACTTCCGAGCTGTGATCACACCTTGCCCATCCACTATAAAAGACAATGTATGGTCATCGGTGGTCAACTGCACTGTTCTAGCATCTTGTGATTCCCTTGGTAACCTAGGTTGACCTCTCGAGCTGCGCTCTCGAGGTTTACCTAGGTTGCCAAGGAAATCACTCGATGCTAGCACAGTGCAGTTAACCACCGATGCCCATACATTATCCTCTATATAATGTATGGACAGTGTCTATTAACCCCTGTTTTCAATCAGTTTATAACCTGATAATCCCATCATTATGACATCAGTATGCTGTAAACCTTGCTTAACTATATCATAATGATGGGATTACAGGATAGAATGTCACCACCTGTCAAAATTCCTGGAAAGGAAAGGTGATCTGCTGATTGGACATTCATTCAAAACACACATATTCGATTCAGACAGTTACAGACCCATTGCAGTATAGATTGCAATGGCTAATTTCAGCACTTCATTTGCTTAACATTCAAACCAGGAAGCATTCATAGCATAGCAGAACAAACACACATTGAAAAAACTGTATTTTTCTCCCACAGTGGCTAGTTTTTCCATACACTATAAAATACGATGCCTAAGTAACGGTGGTCAGCCACAGACATAATCACCTCTCACAGTTGCCATGACAACTGTAAACCTCTCGAGCTGCACTCTCAAGGTTTACTTGGTTATCCTGGCAACTGCTTGAGGTGATTACATCGTGGTTAACCACTGTTACTCAAGCATTATCCTCTATGTTAGTGGCTCAGCATTTTGACAGACTGATTTTTTGGGCAGATGGAATGGAGGGCAAGATCATCAGGTCCTCCACTCTTATTCTCTTTAATAACAGATTTAGTGTCTCTCTTCTTGCTTCATTTCCTTCATTTTTGGTATTAAAAAGGTTTTTCCAGAATCTAGAAAAATGAATTTAGTTCATCAGCCATCTCTCCACTCAATAACTTCCCCTCCTTATTTTTGAGATTGATATTGTGTCTTAACATTCTGTCTCCCACTTAAATGGTTTACTGTGTTCCAGAATTTTTAAACTCACTGGCCTCCTCAGTAGTTTTATTTTTTAAATAACGGACTTCAGTTTTTTGACTTCCTTAACATACTTGTTATGTGCTTCTCTGTAAACTTCCCAGTCCCTACTTTATTTTGAGTGATGAGCTTTATTTTCACTGTTTGTTTTTTATCTGCCTTGATTTGGCTAAGAAGGGGAACACCAGGCTGCCTTATTTTTTTGTTAACTTTCCTTGTTTTTGTTGGCAGATGGTTATTTAAGCAATAATCCATGAGAGGGTGTGGGTTGTGCTGGGATAACCTCACGCCTGGGTGGTTGGGCATGAGGCCACAGGCCGAGTGCATCCAACATCCCAGAAGTGAGGTTATCCTGGCACAACCCACACCCTGGAGTGCATTATTGCTATTATACAATGGCTCATTGTTCTACAAAATAAAAAACATTTAAAAAATGTTTTTAGCAGATTTTTAGTGTGGCAGTATATCTCTATTTCTGAAGAGAAGAGCAAACAATCATCGAAAAAATCAATGCAGTGAGGTTGTGCTGGATAACCTCACTGTGCCAGGGACACACTGACCAATCAGAGTCCATGAAATTTTCTTGCCATTGTATAAGCAAGCAATAACACACAATGAGGTGTGGGTTACGTGCTGATAAAAGTACGCCCAGGGATGTACTAAGGCACAAGGCGCTTGTGCCAAGTGCCTTATGCCCCTGGGTGTGCTCTTATCAGCACGTAACTCACACATCGGATTGTGTTATTGCGCTTATAAAATGGGCTGCTAAGTATTTAATGGTAAAATACAAAAAAAAAATTAGAGGAGTGAACAGTATAAAAAAACAGTTTTAATATTTGAAATAGTAAAAAAAATAGTTCCCTTAATATGTGAGTTTGAATATTATTTCATTGACAGCATGGGATTGTAAGTTCTGAGCCTCCCACCATGTTCTTTTTAGTTGTTTGATTTATTTATTTATTGTGTCTTTTTTTAGTGTCCTGCCTGGTTTTAAATGTGCTGGATGGTGTGTTGTTTCAGAGCTTTGTTTTGTAAGGTGGATCATCGAGTGAGGCAAAGGTACCCCCCGTTCGCTCGCTCAGTCTGCGTTTTGTTGTTTGCGTTATACATTTATTTTGTGTTATTTTTGTATTTTTTTAACTGTGCTGATGCTTGTGGAGTTATGGTCACTCTTCATATATATTCATTTGTTGACGGTATTCATCGTGTGACGTGATCAGTGAAGGATCACATCCGGGTTTTTGTTGATGTGGTTAGACATCGCAGTCGGTAAAAAAATGTATTTCTGTGAGGATGAATGGATAAGAGATTTTTAATGTACATTCAGAATCAGAAGGAGTGCCAGATGTTTCTGTGGTGCATCGTTATCGGGAAGTTCTGAATTTAAGGACAAGGCAACAGTCCGTTTCGGTTTGGTCGGGTAGCAAGGAAGACAGAAAAAGGCAGAGTGAGTTTTGAAATAAAAATAATTATGTCTGGAATTGTTTTGGGATTGCATCGGGTGCAGGGACAATGCAACACTAGGGAGTGGTTTGCAGGTTGGGGGGAACTGTGCACAGTGTTTACAGGTCTGGTTGCACAGAGCTGCAGTTCGTTTTTTTCAAACAGGATGGTGTTGGGGACATTGATATTTTTTTTTGTGTGGTATGGCTCAGCTTGGCAGAATTGGTGCCAGTTGGCTGTCTGACTAATCTGCGGACTAGTGGTGGTAGTAGCTAATTCACTCCATGAAGTGATCCGGGTGAAAGTGAGTCATGATGTGCTCTGCAGTCTGAGGGAGTACTTTGCGTTATTAATGGGTAACGCGAAGTCCATTGAAAACAATGACTTTGCGGTACTCCACCTTCCCAAACCACTACTCCACCAATTCTTAAGGTGAAGTACATTGAAAACACTTCACTTTGTTTTTAAGCTCCAAAGGCGAATTTTGCAGTGATTCATGGGATTTCAGGTCACATGGGCTCTAGATTGTTCTGCACAGCTTCAGTTTGCAGTAGTGTGTGTATGAAGCTGTAGGAGACAATCTGCTTTGAGAGCTCTGTGATTCAAACCTTCTAAAAGCTGTTAAAAAAGCCTTTTGGGGTCATTTGTTTTGCTGAAACTTTAGTTTATCGATTATAGGAAACCCTCCTGTGCTTATATCATCGAGTGTTTATTGTTTGTGTGTGGATTTTGAATGTTAATGTACAATATTCAGTCTGTGTACTGAGAGACGGTGGAAGTATGCTTTGGGAGAGGGGCGTATCTGTGGTGTAGGTAGATTAACTTGGAGAAAAAGACAGTGCTTTCTGTTTTGGTGATATTTTTCTTGTATAACTATGTTAATGTACACACAGTAATATTTTCAATAATTCTTGCCATTTTTTTGCTGATTGTTGTGGTGCAGCAATGCATAATTTTAGGTTGTTTAAAATATGTGGTTATATTACTGAAGTTTTCAATTTGCTACACATCACTTGGTGTGTGTGTATGTGTGTGACACATGTCATCAAATCAGACACCTTTTATTGTGCCACATAATTTCAGCAATGTGAACCTGCTATCCACTGCAGCTGTATAACTTTTTGTACATCTTTGTGGTATCTTTACTAGTAGTAGTGACTGCTACTGCAGCAGTGCAGTACACTGCCCCACGCCGCCCCAACTGGCAAAGGAATTATTTTACAGATTTGAATTTCTGATGGTGAGCACTGGTTAGGTGTTGTGCCATTGCATCTGCATCTCTTCAGTGCACAGCGCAATCTTAATCTGTCTGTGCATTTGCATCTCTTTAGGGCCCAATCTCCATCTCTAAATTAAGTCACAGCTGTTTCTTTGGCTTCCCTTCAGAGTACTGGACAGGTGTGGTGCATAATTCTGCATGAACATTGTACTCATTAATATACGTTTTTAAGTCAGGACCATCATCACGAGTCACTTGCAATACAAATCACGTTCTTCATCATCACGATCACAAATGCAGTCACAAATCACGATTTATGATCATGTCATGAATCACAACATTAATCTTTTTTAATAGTTACTTGGATGTGTTGTTAGCCTGTTTGGTAGTATCTCTCCATGCTTCAGCACCCCACCATTGTACTCATTAATGAGTGTTTTTAAGTCGGGGAGTTTTGTGAAACACCTCATTGGGGTCCGTTGAAGTACAGCCATAGTCATTCACATTTCTTCATCATCACAGTCACAAATGCAGTCATAAATCACGATTTATGATCACATCATGAATCACAAAATTAATTTTTTTTAAAAGTTACATGGATGTATTGTAAGACTGTTTTGTAGTATCTCTCCAGGCTTCACCACCCCACCATTGTACTCATTAATGAGTGTTTTTAAGTCAGGGAGTTTTGTGCCACACTTCATTGGGAACCGGGGAAGTACAGCCATAGGCATTTGCATTTCTTAATCACCACGGTCACAAATCACAGTATTAATTTTTTTACTAGTTACTTGGACGTATTGTAAGCCTGTTTTGTAGTATCTCTCAAGGCTTCACTATCCCACCATTGTACTCATTAATAAGTGTTTTTAAGTCAGGGATTTGGACAGTGTCTGCAGTACATACACAGACTGGAAAGAAGACTGACTGCACACATGCAGTTTAGCACAGTATACTTGTACTGCTCAGAATACAAAGTGTCACGCATACGGAAGACAACAAAAAGGGCGTAATTACATACAAGGGTCGGAGATGGTGGAGGAATACATTTTATAACACAGCAAGGAAGGTGTGGGGGACACATGGTGTGAGGAAAAAAAACTAATGTGGGATCCCATGGTGATCCAGCAGCAGTTCCAGCACTGACATAATTTGCAACTAATGTCCCTCTATGCGATCCTGGTGGAGCAGCAGGTACTGCTGTGGCCCTCCTCTTCTTAGGGATGCCACCATGCACAGCTGCACCCTCTGCCACAGAACAGCCAGCAGGTACAGGCATGGTCCGTTCTGTGGCAGCCTGCCACTCCAACTGGTGGTGATTGAGCATACGAGTGTACTGGCCCCCTGTCCCCTGGTGAGTCCTCCGGGGGCCATGGTGCACCTCCACCTCCACCTCACATAGCAGGACAGGAGGCGGTGCTGGTCCTGCTTCCGGGGGGAGGGACAAACAACTAACTACTTATAAAGGTAAGAAAAATAAAATTTACAGAAAGAACAAATTAAGTAAAAAAGAGTACAGAAAAGACAAAGAAATGTAGCTTTTAAAAAAGCTGTTGGGTCTAAATTACAATTTAAATCTCCTCCTCGCTCTGATCTCAAAGTATCAGCAGTCACAAAACACACTCCTCTCTCTCCATCTGCACAGGAGAAAGTAAAAGTGTCTGCTTGTATGACTCCCTTCCTTCCTGCTTAGCTAAAGAGCATTTGACTTACAGTACTGTAAGCCATGTGATGTGTGGGGGGCTGCCAAATCTGAAACACCAAGTGGATCACTTAGAATCATAATGAGGAATGTGAAGTCCATTAAAAACAATGACTTCGCCTTACTTCGCGTTGCCATTCCGACTTAACGTTGTAATGACAAGGCGGAGTGAGCACTTTGCATTGCCCAATCTGTGTAACGGAGTGGCAATGCAAAGTGCCCACTTCGCATTCACTTCGCCGGCGGAATTTAAATTCGCTGCATCTCTAATAATGACATGGCTAAAACTTGGTTTTAGCCAATCAGCATTCTGGATTTTTTAAGCCCATTTTATAATATATATTAATATTGTCTTTAGTTCATCCACAAAGAATACTCAGGCGGTAACCAGCTCCAGAATTAATTTTAGTCCATTCTATTATATATCCTGCAGGTCTTTGACAAATTCTAAAAAAAGAACATTTTTTGAAGGACCTATAGCTAAAAAGTTTAGGCGGACCAGTGGCTTCTTCCTGCCCTGATATAATACATCAGGTTATGGTCGCTGAAGAGATCAGTCCAAACTCCAGTAGCTGTATAATTATGGTGGGAGGGGGGGAAGATTAGATCAAGTGCAGTTGATTCAGTGGCCTTCCAAATATTTATACAAGTGTGCCCTGTAATGAGTTATTTTAGCCCCAGCTTAACTGCACATATTGTAAATGATTAGATTTCCCAGGGAATTGCCAGTCCATGTTGAAATCTCCTAGCAGTAGCAGCTCATGTAAGCCTAAATATACTGCTAGGGTTTCAGCAAGCTTATACTTAAAGGGGGCACTTGTGATGGTCTGTAACATCCAATTAGTAGAACAAATTTCAATTCAGAAGTTCAGTTTTAATTCCACAAGTATGTGCTCACAGCATTCAAAGTTAATATCCAGTTTTATTCTATCAACAATACATTTGTCTGCATAGTAAATTATTAGTCCTCCCCCCTTTCGTTTCTCTCTGCCCTTAAACAATTGTAGCCTTGACTCCCCTAAGTTAGAATCATCTTTTTGTGCTTAGCCATGTTTCAGAGAACATCACTATGTCTGGTTCTTTGCAGGAGACAAACTTATTGATTTCATCCATTTTTCCTATATTGCTTCAGACATTAGCATGCATAAAGGAAAATCCTCCCTTAAATGTAATATTCCCACCTTGCTTAATACATGGAGGGCCAAGATTGGGGTTGATGTCCCTGCATGTTAACAAGTGATGAAAACAAACATTTTGAACAATGCTTTAGTTTTATTGAAAAAGTCTCCCACCCCACTTCTTTGGTTTGAAAAATAAACGTTTACCATTATATACTATAACAGTGTTTTGCAGTGATATCTGAAGGGTACGCTCTCTAACAAGACCTATTAGTTCATTTCTATTCAAAAAATCTTTTTGCTTAAACATCACATTTTAAAACAGGTCAGTTACAGTACTACACCCTGATAAAACTTCCATTACCTTACCTCCCAACTGTGATTCACCCCACTCTTTCCATTATGCCTCTCAAACTTTATGGCGGATAGTGTCATGAGCGGTAACAAAAGGTAGTACCATTTATTTTCCATTTTAAAAGTCATAGAGAGGGCAAGATTAGCAGTGAGTGAGCTCTTTCTGTGAGTGGTTTCACAGTGCTTACAAACAGTAATCTTTACTCTGGCAGCGTGACCTGCCCAGTCTTTTCTGTCCCGGCTGACTCCGGCAGACTCAGTCCCTCCACTCCAGCTGTCCCACTCATGTATGTGTCACACACCCTGACCTGCTGGGGAGGGGAGGCAGCCCTTTAAACTGGGCCTGGCTCCACCTCCGTTGCACCTAATTGGTGCAGAATAGTCCTTCAAGGAGGCATCCGAGTGGATGGGGCTTCTGGTCCCTGATTGGTACGGTTAGAGAAGTGCTCAGTCCTGAATGACAGATCGAGAATCTAATGTTGGGCAAAAAGCAAACCAAGGTTGGCAGGTATTCCAGGCAGGAAACAGCAGTCCAGTACCAACATCAGGCAGCCCTGAGGTGTCTCAGCTGGTGGATAATTAGGACAGGCGGGGTACACTGCTACCCCAACCCAGTAAAGAGAAGGGGTAGACTATTAACTCATAGTAGTTCCTACATTGTAAGTCAACTTTTAATTGATTTTCAAATCTCTTTAGTAAACTTTGGATTTAGTATCAAAGGACTTAGTATTTTGATTCTGACACATGTAGTAAACCAGTTAAATGAAATGTAAGAGGATCTAGTTCTCCTGTTAAAAGGTCACGGAGTTTAACATATTTACAAAAGTCAGATGTAATAATTGTCTGTTTACAGGAAACTCATTTAAAGAAAGATCAAGGTAACTTTTTCATGTTACCCCCTCCTCGATAGGGGGGCTTAGCTGGACTGCTGCTGTCACCCTTCCAAGGTCCCTGGAACCACTGCTATTCTTGCTGCCGGCTCCCTTCTGCTCTACCGCATGTGGTGATAGGAGAGGGAGCATGGCAGCATGGATGTCCTCAGCACCTTTTGTGCCCTTTGCTGTAGCTGTGGCTGTGTTTCTTCAGTCTCAGTCTTCCAATCCTGGCAGTGGGGACTGGGAGAGACAGGGATGCCATGCCTTCTCTTTGGCACCTCGTGCAACACAAGGCAGACAGCTGCCATCTTTTGAGTGGGAGTCCACACTGCAGTGGCCCCTCTCCAGTGCTCTCTACTCCACCAAACCCTGGCCAGAGATGTGCTTCTCAACTCTGCCAGTCATGACAGACCCAACTGGACAACAGCCATAGGGGGCTGCAACAATGGCCTGGGCCAGCACACAATTTAGGGGGCACAGAAACAAAACAAAATAAAAGACTTTGGAGCAAAGGCTCCAAAGGAACATGACCACTGCCATCGTTGTGCCCTTTGACCCCCAGATCAACCAACAAGAGGGCTAGGAAGCCCTAAAAGCAGCAAAACAGACTTTTATAGGAATGACACCAGAGGACCCTCCCCACTGGTACTGGCAGGCTACAGGGGCCAATTGGAGGGGCAGAACAGTGCATATGACTGATTGACTGCCCTGCCTGACAAATCAGACACTGAACTGAGAGGAGGAAGAAGTTTTTGTGATCTCAGGGAGCTTGGGGCAGTCTAAAACAGACACCGAGGTGTTCAGACCAGCTACTGGTGAGATCAAGCTAGATGTCTAGCCAGGCCAAAATTCCTGTAAACCCATCTCAGTGTTCCTTCAACAAAATCATTGTGAGCCTTATCCTGGGATTGTACTGTCTGGAGACTATGCCAGGGAAAGTCAACCTTTTTAGTGAAAGCTGTGAAACTGTGCAGGACAGACACCTGTTGAATGAAATTGCTGACAGTCTGTGCCTATGGGAAATTGCTGACATGTTCAAAGTAGAGACAGAGACTTGCGTCCTACTCAGGTTGCTTCTGAGCCAGGTAAGGGGACTGCCTGTCCTTTTCTATTGGGGTGGATCAGAGAATAGGGTGTCACAGTGTGCATACCCTAATTACATGAGTACTCTCAATCTGGAGGGGAGTTGGACTGTGGGGATTACTGCTAGGGTCAGGGCTCCTTGGGAACCAGGAAGCCATTGCATAGTACTCCTGTGACTGAGAATATTGAGCTAGACAGATTGTGCTGCTGCCAAGTGTCTGAGAGTGTCTAAAGTGCTTCATATCCAAGCCATGGAGCCTACTGTGGAATGTTGTCTGACTTGCTGCTGTATGCTGATTCCCACCTTGTTTGAGCTGCTGCATCTGTAGATCACAGGAGTGCTGGTGCTGCTGGCTCTGGTCTTTGTTTTGTACTTTTCCTTCCTGGATTACAACTACCTTGTTGGGATTACAAAGTTGAGTTTTCTGATCATTTGGAGTTTCAAGTACTTTCAATTGTGCTAGCACACTATGGCCTGTTGAGTGGAGAAAGTGCAAGCTTGCTAAATTTCATCAAGTGCAACACTGAAAGAACTCATGCAACATAGCTACCAGGCCTGCATCAAGACTTAGTGTAACTCTTGAGTACCCAGAGTAATTCACTGTCATTTCATATTTACAAGTATAGTTCTAGTACTGGTACCAGTTAAAATGAATAACTCACCCTGTGTAGTGTAAGCTATCCTATCATGCCCCATGATTTGATGGGTGCTTATAGTGATTGTGAGGGATCTGAGAGGGTTGTAGTGACCCACAGTACAGTGGCTCCTGGGGATACTACTACAGGGTGGCAGTGCTCAAGGTGACTTGCAACTGTCTAACCCCCTCTTTTGCTCCAGCTACAAGGAATGTGTTCTTAAATAAAAGCACTGTTAATTTGATGAATTTCACTTTTGTGTATGCACTAGGGGTGTGCGAGTAATGAATAGTATTTCCCAGCTATCACGAATAATAGGGTATTCATTAGTTGGCAAGAAAAATGAATAATGTGTGCTATGTGGGGCTATTTCAGTGTTTTGCTTTTTGGCAGGAGTTCAAGATCTCCTTAGACATTATGTCCGATCAGAGGCCACTTGGAAGCTCATTGAAGGCAGGTCATGTGACCCAGCAGCCTGCACTCGCAGAAGCTACACACGAGAGAGAGAGAGAGACGTCTTAGCTACTGCGGAAGAACAATCTACCTTCATTCACTTGTTAAAATTAGCCAAAAAACAGAAATCTTGACAGTTTTTGTTCCCTTTCTGAATCCTAAGCTGAGAGTGTCAATTTGTTTACCCTTGTAGTGTGTAAATAAGGCTTTTTTTCAGGAGAACTGTTAGATTGAGAACAAAGTGAAAAAGTGAAACTATACTAGGGAGTGTTTATTGAGAAAGACAGGCAAGGCCCAGTGAGCAGACACACATAGCCAGTGTGTATACTAAAACCAAACCAGATTTAAAGCTGTTGTGTTTTAAGCAACATTTGTCAGTTTAGGGGAGTAAAGGAGATTTTGAAGGGGTTTATTTAGCAAATAAAATTTTAATGGGAACTGTCTGCCTTCCGCTTACTTTTTGGGCCGTATTAAGAAATGTGCGGGCAGCCCTGCAGCAGTGTATAAGTCAATCCAGAATACACTACAGAAATGTCTGCCTCGCATCCATACCCAATTTTAATCCATTCTATGGAAAACTGTAACTCACTCGGTCTACTCCTATTTGCAGCTATCTGACACCAAAGTGCACTCACATTTGTACAATCATCCTGAAACCCCAGTAGGCATGTCCATGGGTGAGTTTAGTACATTTTGACCAAGTTCAGCTGAACACTGCTTGTGGTACCAGACAGCAAGCTGAAATCAGCAAAGTATGTCATTTTTTAAAATGACCACCCTAACATCTATAAATCCCAGTCTGAAAGTCCAGCCTTGGTGTAAAGCATCCCTAGGTTTCTAATGCATCATGATTTGTGCGTGTGATTCCATCAGACCCATCCCAAGATGATGATGCAAGCAGTGGTACTGGTGGCCATGCCACATACCATTCTGTCTCTGAAAAAAATGCTGGTGTTACCACTCCTTCCCCCTTAACACCATAGAGTCTACTCACCCTCAGCACTCCTGCCAGACACCAGTCCATTGCCATTTCTACATCATCTGGCAAGTATGCAATATCTTCTTATCCATGGTCAATACTAATAGTGAAAGTGTTCCAGGCCAGAACTAACCACCTGTCATTCCATCCAACAGTTCAGCACATCACACTGCTTATAGGTAAAATGATGCTGTTGAATCTGAAGCCCTTTTCACTTGTGGAAGACATTAGCTTTCGGAGACTTGTGCAGAATTGCAGCCACTGTACCAGCTTCCATCACATTTCACATTTTCATAAACTATGGTGCCAGATATATGAGGATGTGACAATACCAACTGCCACACTACTCTCAGAGGCTGTGAGGACGGAGTTTTGCACTGTACCTCAGACTTCTGGATCAGTACAAATTCCATATATGCTTATCTCTCCTTGAAAATACAAAATCACACATGCCCCCACAATGCAAAGCATCATGGGCTGCATATGCAAATCACCACAGAATGTTATGCTGGTCCAACTTAAAGCAAATTGCATGGTGCGAAGGCCTCTCACACAGTTTGCAAGGGTGCTAACAGAACCCTTTGCAAACTGGCAGTAATAATTAAGTGGTCTCGCACCTCTGCTTCAATATTGACTATGCAACTGTAATACTATAACAAGGCTGTATGTTTATGCCTAACTGAAGCTTTCTTCCCAGCCAAATGCCCTTTGGGGTAACCCTTGCCTCAGTGTTTGTGCACAGAGGTTCTTTATCTCTCCTTGACTGCACCATGGTGTGTGCAAAAGCCTAGGTCTCCTGATGCCATTTCCTCCTTCTCTTCTTGTGTCACTGGCTCTCCCTTCATCCCTCCACAATCTGGCAGTCACTCTAGGTCTGCTCTTCTAAATATGGTGCTAATGGATAAAGACCACATGTCACCGAATATCCTGGCACTCATTCAAGACAGAGATGTAGTTGACTAAGTTATACTTTATTGTGGAAGGTGCTGCAAAGTTTCAAAACTTCAACTTCGCAAAGCTTCACAAAGTTCTTATTCTTATCACCAGCTTTGACTTCGTTGACTTCACATTTTTTCAGGTGAAGTGGCACTTTTTCCCACAAAAAGTGGGCACTTTGCAGGACAAAGTGGCACTTTGCCTGGCAAAAAACATTGCAAAGTCAACATTTCAAACTTCATGAAGTTGGACAACTTTGCGAAGTTCTGTGAAAGTAAAGTTTCCCCAGCACTGCACGTATCTAATTCAAGACATGCTGCAGTCATGGATGCTCGGTACCAATCTGCATGTTTTTTTCACCACAGATAATGGGACAAATACAGTGCAAGCAGTCAGTGATGGGGATTTTATGAGCATTCGTTGGTTTGCCCACACCTTAAATCTAGTGGTAACAGCTGTGCGATGTCACAGTCCTGTGGCAAACAAGACTGTCTCCACAACACGCTCCAGCTGTGCTCATTTTTATCACTCTGTACAGGCAACTGACCAACTAAGAGAAGCACAATAATGCCTTGGTCTGTTTCAGCATGGCTTGATACAGGATGTAAGTATCAGATGGAATTCATCATACCTAAAGCTGTCTGGACTACTAGAACAGAAGTGCACACTTCATGCCATGTCAAGGGAGTGTGACACTGGGGGAGTCCTTGGCCATCATAAGTAGTCACTGACTGACACCATGGTGAGAGTACTTGGGCCCTTTGAGAGGAGCACTCATGATCTGTGCGTCAACTACCACTCTGAGTCAGATGATCCCAGCAGTGCATATCCTGACAACATCCATGGAGAGACATGTAGAGGAACACATAGAAGATAATGTATGTTTGACTATACAGTACCCATTGAAAGATTGCCATAGCAACCATTCAAACCTCGAGAGTGAAGTTCGAGAGGTTTTCGGTCCACATGGCAAACTCAAGATGGGTACTCATGTTTTGTTGTGTATAGGGGAACACACATTGTCTTTTATAGTGTATGGTCCCCTAACACAAAGTAATAAATGTTTTTTTTACCATGCCGTTGTCCTCTGGGTCCTGCTGTCACCATTGCGTCCATTTTGGGAAGATTGGTAGTTTCCATATCACGCATGCGCAAAGCTTGTAACGCACATGCACAAAGACAATTCCAAGTTGTTGTGCTATAGTAGCTATGTATCTAGTGCAGCTCAACAGCAAAATTACATAGCTACTGCAGCACAATAAGTCCATTATGCAGATGGATTTCCATCCTCAACAATGTTCCACCATACACTATATGGAGATTTCAGATGGGTCAGCTGTGCTTGTGGAGCACCAGCAATCAGAACTGGAGGCAAGGTTTGTGAAAGTGCTGGATAATCACAGTCAGATTTCTACAACCATGCTGGATCCCTGGTTCAAATTTGAGATCCTTCACATGGGTATAGATAGCCTCAGAATGATTCACTTTCAACAAGAGCTGTGTGATGACTCTGAGCTGGCTGGTGGCATGTGGGGGCTGTGAAGAAACTGTCTGGCAAGGATGGTCATGATAAGAGGGAATGCTTTCTGGCAGGTCTGGCTCCACTGGTGGAGATGGGGATGAAATACTTGGTACTGACAGCAGCACTGTTGGGAGTGAGTGGGCACTGCTCAGCATGTCCTTACATCAAGACCAATGGAAGAGGACACAGTCACAGCCTTTTTCTGCAGAAAATACCTTGAACAGCTATTTTGCAGAGTTTCTTGAGTTATTTCAGGTTGATCTATTGACTACTGGCCACAGAAGTTGCATTCATTCCCTCTTTTGGTGCAACTGGCTGTGAGATACATCAGTTGTCACCCCCACAGGAGTGTGCTATCCAAGAGGATGTTTAGCACACTGGTGATGTTGTTGAGCCTTAACGTTCCACGCTAGACCCTGGACACATCGAACAGCTTGTTTTCATCAAGCTTACCATTACCTGGGTACATATATGAGTTATCCTATGAAATAGAAATACTGTAGTCTGCTTTTGCTGACTGTTTTTTTCCATAAAGTTAAGCTGAATATATCCCCCATGAGTCCTTCCTGCAGTGTTGCACACACCTTCATTATAATATAAATACATTACCTTTTTACTTGAACCAGATATAACTTCTCTTCTTCTTGCGTTAATACATGTCTGTTAAAAACAGAAAGGATGCTGAGCAAAAGGACAGCTACAATAACCCCATGGTAAAGTCAAAATCCAGGGTGCTTGCTTCTCAGCTTATGACTTCCTAACAATGAAGTTGTGAAACTGGATGCACAGATCCTCTCGGAATGGATGCTTTACAAATAAAAGATTACTCACTCACTCACTTACTCACTGCACAGTGCACTCACCATGCCGCATTTGCAAAAAATCTACAAAAAACAACATCTCACCCGGCCCAGTGGCGCTGAGGGTTGAGGTGCTGGTCGACACACCTCGCGCCACACCAGCGACCCGTGTTCGGGAATGGGCATGGGTTGCCATAGGTCGGTGGGGAGGAGATGGATTGAGCGTCCAAGGGACTGCTCTCCATCTCCGGGAAGGGGGGATTTGGGTGGCTGGGGCTTGCCTGACCCCTAGCGGAGGCTGGGAGGTCAACAGCACATAGCTGCAAGCTATGGGGGGGCGGGACGTGGCAGATGCTTGATTGGGGCACGCACGGGAGCATGCGTGCACTCAGTCGCTGGCATCATTGCACGCCATGACCCGCCAGGAGGAAAACAGCGTAAAAGCAAGCCCAGCAGCATGAAGTTGTTCCCCCGTGGCGCCATTCCTGGAAGGGCACCTCCCTGGCATGGATCCGTTGGGGTGGGTTGAGTCGCTCCCCACCACCCTGCCGCGAAGGGTAAGTCACGGGTCCACAAGAGAGGGATCTGATGTCCGGGATGGCGCTTGGGGAACAACGGAGGCGGGGTAGTACGGAGCTCTGAGGAGAGAAAATATTGACTTCAAAAAAAAATCCCCCAAATCTTGTTTTTTTTTAATTTTTTTTGCCCCTCCTACTGCCTGCCAACTCCGACCCTTCAGGGCATACAGAGTCATCCTCCTGCCCTCGCTGCTGAGACTCACCTCTTGACCCCCATGGAACTGCAGTTTTCTCCCGAAAGGACGGTGGGCCCCAACACCGACATCCTTCCTTTCGCTGGGCCAAGGGAGGTAGTCCGCGAGCAGGGGCACATTGGAGGCATGCACCGGAAGCCTGTCTGCCTCGAGCCAGCAATGGTTTTTCCCTGTTCTTTTTTACCCTACAGTGTGCAACCCTTGACGTCAAGGAGCAAGGCGCCGACGTCCACTTTGTATAGCGGCAGCCCATCCCCTACAATCAGGGCTTGCAGTACTGCGAGCCTCCGCTCGGAGTCAGGCAAGTGCACGGGTATCAGCCTCTGCCCTCCCTGGAGAAGGTGAGCTGTCATGGGATGCTCAAGCCTATCTCCCCCCGGCCAACCCACCAGTGACCCGAGTCCACTGCCGGGTCACCAGTGTGGTGTGAGGTGTGGCGTCCAGTGCCTCAACCCTCAGCGCCACTGGGCCAGCTTCAAATCTTCTTCTATTTTTTTTTTTTATAATTTAAACTTTATTAATACATTTCCTTATATAAAGGGCAGTTACAGCAAATCAAGGTTTGACATAGCACATACACAATAAGAACTGCCCAGCTCACCCTTCCCACCCCACCCCTCCTTACAGCAGTGACAAGACTCTAGCTCCCTAAAGTGCAGTGAGTATTTCTGTTGAACATATGAGTAAGACTAAGGTGTGATATAATCCTCAGTGAGACAACAAAAGTAGGGAATAGAGGGGATCCCATATTTAACCATACGCTGTTAGTCTGTTATGAAGACTTGCAATCACCCTCTGTGTTCGGAGATTAGCAATGATTTCATGTAGCCATTCCTGAAAAGATGGGGCGGATTGGTTCTTCCAATGACATAGAATGAGTTTTTTAACAGAGAGATCAACCATGGAAATATGGTATTTCTTGATTCTAACTCTAACCAGGGACATGTCCCCTAGGAGACAAACCTCAGGAGTAAAATACTCCTGAAGGCCCAGTAGGGGGTCGAGCGACATCTTAATTGAATTCCATAGTGAGAAAATTTTGGGACAGGACCAGAACATATGAAGGAGCGTTCCCTTATCTTGCAAGCACTTAGTACATGTACTAGAGTTCGAGAAACCCCATTTTTTTAGTTTAATGGGGGTACAATACATATTATGTAAAATATGGTATTGCATGAGACGCACTCTATCTTGGGAATCGTACTTATGACAGGATCTCCATAGGGATCGCCAGTCCAACTGGTATTGAGGGAGGAGTGAGTTCCAGAAACTAGTAGGTCCGAAGGAGTCCCCGTATTTTTTATAGTGCAACACCCTGTATAACTTGGATATGATACCTGAGGATCCAGACAATAGGGAAATTTCGGGAATCAAGGCTGACACTTTCTGAGAAGGGGGAAAATTCCCCAGGACTAAAGTGAGAAGATGTCTTAACTGCATGATCTTAAAGTGAGATGAGACCGGAATGAGAAACTTATCAATAATTCTACCTGGGGACAGCCAGTGCCCTTCCCCATCTACCAGGGAAAGCAGTTTTCCATCGCCTAATTGAGGCAACCATTTGCAGGGAATCTGCTTTCCATTAACAGTAAAAGATGGGGAGTTCCAAATAGACTGAGCTAAATCAGTCTGAGGAGAATAATGAAGAAATAAACATAACTGTGTGTAAACTCTCAAAGAGATACCTATTATGGTGCAGTCAGCCATCCTTACATGGGACAATTTGAGGTAAAATAAAGTTAAGGGATCCAGGCGTTTAGATTTAATAGCGTCTAACTCAATCTTAAGCCATACTGGTGGTGCCATTTCAGGGCCTGGGTCTATCCATCTCACACATTTTGCTAGATGACTGGCCCAGTAGTATCATGCCATATGGGGTATCCTCAGCCCCCCCCCCTCAAGTTTTGGGGCAGCTAGCTTGTAATAAGCCAAACGGGGATGTTTATCAGCCCAGATAAATCTAGTAAATATACCGTGCAATTTCGTAAACCAACATATAGGAATAAAAGAATTGAGAAGGGATAAGGGGTAGAAAATTCTAGGAAATACATTCATCTTAATAATGTTAATCCTGCCCCATAATGATATGGGAAGTTTGGACCATCTGTCAAGGTCATGAATAACAACCTGTGAGAGAGAGTCCAGGTTATCCTTAACCCACGCTGAGGGGTTACGGGATAGCTTAATGCCCAAGTACTTAAGTGCTCTAGGAGTCCAACCTAAGCCTAGGGGACAAATATCATCCTTAAATACCTTGTGATTTAATGGGAAAAATAAGGATTTACTAGCATTCAACTTGTAGCTGGATAGCTTGCTAAATCTGGCTATTTCATTCAGTAAGAGTGGTATTGATGAAACCGGATGGGAGAGATGTATCAACAAATCATCTGCATACACAGTGAGTTTAATTTCATGATGCCCAACCCGAATACCTCGTACAGAAATATTTTTGAGGATATTTTGAATGAGAGGTTCCAGGTATAAGTTAAACAACAGAGGCGATAGAGGGCAACCTTGCCTAGTACCTGAATAAAGAGGGAAGGAGTTAGAGAAGGCCCCGTTAGCTGAGATTCTTGCTGTAGGAGATTTATATAATGCAGCAACCCAGGATATGAATACCGGAGGAAATTTGAAGGAACTCAATACCTTAAACAGAAAGCTCCAGTTCACTCAGTCAAATGCCTTCTCGGCATCCAAAGAGACCAGGCCTGCAGGGAAGTCAGCATCTCTGGTAGCCAAGAAGAAGTGGGATATTGTATGCAAATGATCCGCCGAGGAGCGTCCCTTCACAAATCCTTCCTGATTCATACCTATTAACTCAGGGAGTACCACAGATAACCTGTTAGCTAAAATCTTTGAGAAGATTTTAATATCTTGATTTAGGAGGGATATAGGCCTATAGCTCTGGACGAGTTCAGGGTCCTTGTCTGGCTTGGGGAGAAGCACTACCGAGGCTTCAAAGAGATGGCAGTCAATCTCCATCCCGGACAGAATAAGCTGAAATAATCTAATAAGTATTGGTAATAAAAGTTCTCGAAAGGTTTTATAGAAAAAGGAAGAAAAATCCATCAGGCCCAGGAGTTCTATCTGAGGGTAAATGATTAATAACCTCAGAGATTTCTTCCTGAGTTATAGGAGAGACCAGAAAGTCTATGTAATGTGCTGGGAAGGAGGGCAGATGCGAATCCGTCAGATATTTCTCCACGTTTACAGGGCTGGGAGGGGGGTGCCCCATGTCCCCGTACAGCATTTCGTAGTATGCTGCAAACTCTTGAACTATCTCGGTAGGAGATGTTTTCAGAGACCCATCTACGGATACCCTGATAGAAGGGATAAATCTCACTGATTCTTGTTGCTTAATACTGAGTACCAATAGGCACCCTGCCTTCTCACCTTGATCAGTATAACTAGCTTTAGTGCAAATAATAGCTAACTCTGCCTTTTCCCGGAGTAATTCTAAATATTTATCTCTCAACACTAGGAGCTTTGCTTTATCCTCTTTTGGGGAGTTAACCGAGATATTGGATTCAAGAACCCGAATTTGGGATAACAAGGATAATAATTCTCTTTCCCTAACTCTTTTCCTAGCTGCCGAGAGGCTAATAAGAATGCCTCTCATGTAGGCCTTAAAAGCCCCCCATATAATATCTGGTTTTGCACTATTTAAAGGGTTGGACAGAAAAAAGGCCTCTATGTGCTCCCTTATGGTTTTGCAATATAGCAAAACAATATAGGTCTTTAAGCAGTTGGTCATTAAGCTTTCATCTTGTTTCTCTCTTTGACACATCCTGGATTGTCAGTTCACACAACACCAAGGAGTGGTCGGAGACAGGGCCAGGCTGTATCGATGAGGACCTAACCCCAGGCAGGAGAGTCTGAGAAGTGAATATGTAGCCAATACGGGACTGCGAGCCGTGTGCCAAAGACCTGTATGTGAAGTCCTTGGAATCCAGATTTAGGACACGCCAGACATCACAGAGCCCGCACTGATCCAGTAGGTCTCTAAAAGTCCTCTGACCTGGGGAGACCCCACCCGATCCACCACCTGACCTGTCAAGGCTAGAGTCTACAACTTGATTAAAGTCTCCCCCCAGGATAATCCTTATGGGTAGGAAAGGCAGGATTACATTTATAAGTCTCATGAAATAAATCTTCTTTTATTTAAAGACTCACCTTGTCCCAACGTTTCACTGGTAGGGCTTGTTTAGTGGACTGTTTTTACTGCTTTCATCATTTTGCTATCCCTTTCTTGCTTACAGTTACTTCATCTCACAAATAATAAAGGCTGCCTACTTTTACTGCTCTTTTAAAATCCTTTCATTCCTTTTTTTTCACACATCTGCTGCCACCCAGCTTACACTATGCGCTGCGGCAGTCCCACTGGGGGACGTTGTCTGTGCCCCCACTTCCTGAGAGGAGTGCCATCCATGGGATGCTGAATCCTCTCTCCCCATGCTGGCCCCAGGGTGACCATTGTCCATTCGGAAACTCGGTTTGTGGGAGCAGTATTGATAGTGTAGCACTATGGGGATGGCTCTTTCTTTTCATTTTAAGAAACCAAAATATTTTTTTAAGCAATTATTTTGTAATCAGCAAGGGAATGGGATATAACCTGTTCAGGCTCTATGAGTCATCATTGAGAAAGCAGGGAAGTTTTTTCGGTCGGACCCATTCCCTGACACAGCACCCACCCACCTCAGCTCCTGATCCTAGCCCACTGGGGCAGTCACACAAACAAAACATTTGGACAACACCATGTTGGTCTCCTAGTGGGCTGGGGATCCCTGCAAAGAGACAAACATGGTGCTTTATAAAAAATATTCTGTGAGGCCTTGCCCTTCGGCAGTCCTTGAAAATGAAATGAAAGGATGTAAAATGAGCCATTAAAGCAGATAGCCTTTTTTAAGCAAGAAAGGGATAGCAATATGAAGACAGCAGTAAAAACACTTCCCTAAACAAGTAAGGAATAACATCTGCTGAGGTGTCCGGGTGTACTCTGATATGCAGACACCTCAGGTGCTTTGTGAGGCATGAGGCCTATGCCGAGTGCCTTCAATAACCTGAGAAGTACATATCTCAGCACATCCAGACATCTCAAAGGGTGTTATTACTCTTATAAACAAGCATTTGTCGATGCCAAATGTTTGCTTGCTGGCATAGCCATTGGTAGTGTAGAAGTTACAGAGTTGCATAATAGAAAAGGCAGTGAAGTATTGAACTGAAGCCAACCCCACCACCACCCTGCAGAGAGTGACAGGCATTGGGCTGTGCCTTTGGGTTGTCAGGCATAACGGCCACACCATTTCACCACACCCTACCCTGCAAACACTAACAAGTGTCACGGTGTGCCTTGGGGTCTTTGGCCCTTTTGCGCACCCCATTGCATCAGGAAATATGGTGAGTTGGGTGTAGTATAGGAGAATAGGGTGAACTTTGGGGCCAAAGAGTCCAAGGCATACCTCGATGCCTCTCACTGGCTGCAGGGTGTGGAATGGTATAAGGATTACAGGCAAGAATCCCAAGTCACACCCCTGATGCCTGTCATTCTCTACAGGGTGGGGCGTTATGGTTGGAAACCCTAACACCTCAGGCATTCATTGGTATTTTCACTCCAAATTTTCAACATTGTTTTTTTTGTGACCACCACCTCATGAACAGTGGCAATATCAGTTTGTTAGCCGAAAGCTGCTTATGCACAGCGACTACGGCATTTAGCACCACTGGTGCAAAAACACATTCCAACCAGGATGTGAAAAATGACAGCTGTACTGTTCATGGGGAGGTGGAAAAAATGGCAATGTTGCAAATCTGCAGTAAAAATAATAAAAAAAACTGGTGAAGTCACGAGCGTGCATAGAAACTGCGCAACGTATACCCGTAATGTAATTAGTTTGGGGGATTTTTTACAGCAGATCGTCAACACATTCATTTTGGGATCTCTGATCATGAACAGTGTCACTGTGATTTTCTTTATCTGTCCCGAAAAATGATTTCCCACAGCGATCACGCATCTCTGCGCTGAAAGTGTGAAAACAAATTTCGCCATTTTGTGAAAAATGACAGTTGTACTGTTTATAAGGAAGTGTGGAAAAATGCCACTGGTGAAAATCTGGACTGAAAATATTACAAAGTCATGAACTTACGAGAGTGCGTGGAAACTGCACAATGCTCACTCATAACACAATCATTTTATGGACTTTTGTTACCAAATTTTCAACATAGCCATTGTAAGACCTCTGCTCATGAACAGTGCAACTGTGATTTTCTTAATCTGTCCCAAACATTGCTTTCGCACCCGACTGCACCATTATGCGCTACATGTCTGGAAACACATTAGAGGCGACATATAAAAATGGCAGCTGTACTGTTCATAAGGAAGTGTAATAAAATGGAAATGTGGAAAATCTGGAGTGAAAATATAGAAAATTTGCAAACTTACGAGCGTGCGTAGGAACTCCGCAACACGCGCTCATAAAACAGTCATTTTTAGGAATTTTTTCACCAAATTTTCAACATAGCCATTTTAAGACCTCTGCTCATTAACAGTGTCACTGTAATTTTCTTAATGTGTCCCATACATTGATTTCGCACACTGACTGCACCATTGTGCACTACATGGGCGGAAACACGTTTTGGGCAAGATGTGAAAAATGACAGCTATACTGCTCATAAGGAGGTGTGGTAAAATGGCAATGTTGAAAATCTGGAGTGAAAATATTGAAAATTTACAAACTTACGAGCGTGCGTAAGAACTGCGCAACAGCATGCTCGTAAAACAGTCATTTTTAGGAATTTTTCCACTAAATTTTCAACATAGGCTTTTTGAGAGCCCACCTTATGAACAGTGGCAGTGTCATTTCATTACTCAGTCGAAAGGTGATTTTGTGCAGTGACTGCGAAATCACCATTAGACCGAGTCTTATCATGACAGTGAGCATTCATGAGAAGGGTCCCAAAACCCCATGTTGAAAATTTGGTATAAAAATTCAAAAAATACCTGAGATATGCAGCAAGGTTAAAAAAACAATCTATCCCATTATACAGCTTACGGCATTTCCTCAGTTCGCGGTCGGCTTTGAAAGTGCAGGCGTGTTCCCGGTCCACGAAGATAAATCGTGCCAGAGTCTGGAGTAAGTATAGGGTGGGGGGTGTGGGGAGGTGGGATGCGCAGTGGGTGGGTGGGTGTGGGTGGGGCAGAGACTGCGAGGACCGTTTTTAGTTTCTGTTTTTTTTTTTTTTAATGACAATGCGGGACGTTTGCCACACTGGGGTGGGCTCCCAGCATGGCACAAGAGACGGCTGGGGCGTGGAGCCGACAGGGGATTAGGCCGTCTGTGATAGCATATGTTGCCACGCTGGGGTGGGCTCCCAGCGTGGCATCCTCTACTCAGGGGAGTGTGGAACCCGGTGGAGCGGCGGGGATTGAGGCACCCCGTCGGCTATGATATTGGCCACGCTGGGGTGGGCACCAGCGTGGCATAAGGAACACTGTTTTGGGGGACACGCAGCACAGCCGACGGGATTTGGCACCTACTGGCTACATATGTGCGTGGGGGGCGAAGCATGCAGGCGCGGCGTGTGTGTGTGTGTGTGTGTGTGTAGGGGAGCACGCATGAGCAGGCGATATCTTATCGCTGCTCACTGAAGTGTAGCTCCCCCTTTCAACTGTATACCACTGCATTTTGGACTGTCATAGACAGCTACAGCAGGCATTGGAGAACTGTGGCTGCGCCTACAAACACACTGACTGAATTGGAAGAGGACTGCCACACCTCTGAAAACTCGGATGAAGGCACTATGTTTCTTGCACATGCGTGCAAGCAAACATAAAAAGACCCTTACCTGATTTGTAAAATATAAACAGACATTAGTTGTGAAATGTCCAGGTGTGCTCTGATAACCGGACAGTTAGGTGATGTTCTTGGCCAATTAGATTGATAGGATTTCATAACCTATTTTATAAGCCATATTGGTGAAACACTGGGGTGACTATGTGTGGTTATAATGGGAAAAAGATTAACAACTTGATATTGGAAAGAAATACAAAATCACACATACCCCCATAATGCAAAGCATCATGAGCTGTATATGCAAATCACCACAAAATATTATGCTGGTTCAACTTTAAGCAGAAATGCATGGTGCAGAAAGGCCTCTCACACAGACTGCAAAGGGCACAAACAGAAGACACAGACACGTGTTTCATCCTACCAGGACTCATCAGTGTGTCTCGTCTCTATGACACCCCAGTGGAATGAACCCGCTGTCCTAAGTTGGTCTATCTGAGTTGGGTTGTAGTGAGCCCAAGACTCTCATACAGATGGCATCATGCATTTCTGCTTAAAGTTGAACCAGCATAATATTTAATGATGTTTCCTCACAATATGTTCTTTGCATCAAAGTATGTAACCTGTTGTATTGTATTTCTTTAAAACTTGGCTTCCTGGCCAATGCCCTTTGGGGTAACCCTTGCCTCAGTGCTTGTGCACTAAGGTTCTTTGTCTTTTAGCGTGTCTTTTGTTTTTATTGGGCTCAACACAACCCAACCCAGACAGACCAATGTAGGGTAGCTGGTTCATTCCACTGGGGTGTCAGAGTTTATCTTCTATGTATATTATGTTATTTTCTGATTTCAATGTACAGTATCTGCCTTACTTTGCTTCAAATTGTACTCTGTATGTACTCTTAATTCCTGTACTCTCCCGGGTCATACCTGAAAATAGACATATGTTTTGTCTAGTGTACCTACCTGGTTAACAAATGCTAAATAAATAAATACAGATGCAGCACACTGATGAGTCCTGGTAGGATGAAACATGTGTCTGTGTCTTCTGTTGGCACCCTTTACAGTCTGTGTGAGAGGCCTTTCGGCACCATGCATTTCTGCTTAAATTTTAACCAGCATAATATTTTGTGGTGATTTGCATAGACAGCCCATGATGCTTTGCATTATGGGGGTATGTGTGATTTTGTATTTCTTTGAAACTTGGTGAAACATGTGTCTGCGTCTTCTGCTGGCACCCTTTTCAGTCTGTGTGAGAGACCTTTTGGCATCATACATTTCTGCTTAATGTTGAACCAGCATATTTTGTGGTGATTTGCATATATAGCCCATGATGCTTTGCATTATGGGGGTATGTGTGATTTTTTATTTCTTTGAAACTTGGCTTCCTGGTCAATGCCCTTTGGGGTAACCCTTGCCTCAGTGCTTGTGCACTAAAGTTCTTTGTCTTTGATATTGGAAAGGTTCTGTATTTTTTGGCTTTGTGCAAATTGCAACTGCTAAGGGAGTGGCCTCTCAATGCTATTACACCTAATAAAATCTTTTTTTATCATTATGCCAAAATAAGTAAGATTTGCAAATGCTTGTTTTATTTACACTGGTGTCTTGCTTCTTCATTAACTGTGTCTTGTACTCCTTGACTCTGGGACTTGACTGCAGCTCGGCATTATTGTACTGTTCTTATACACTGCTGTTATGTAAAATGCCTTTTTGACACAGGCCAGTCTGGCCTGTCACATTCATAATTGTCGTTGTGTACATTTTTGTGTATTATGAATCAGTTAGTATTATCAGTCAGCCTGACCTCGGTGGTGGAGAAATTAATGGAATCGCTACTGAAGTAAAGGATTGTGGAATATCTTGAATCCAGTTGCTTACAAAATCTGAAGTAGCATGGATTCACAAGGGGAGGTCATTTCAGATTTGATAGATTTCTTTGATTGGGTGACCAGGAAAGTAAATCAGGGTGGAGCAGTGGATGTAGTCTACCAAGACTTCAGTAACACCTTTAACGCTGTTCCTCATAGGAGACTTGTAAATAAGCTGAGCAGCCTAGGGCTGAGTCCAAAAGTGGTAAACTGGGTAAAGAATTGATTGGAGGATAGGAGACAGAAGGTAGTGGTGAATGGAGTTCACCCTGAGGAAGGGATGGTGACCAGTGGGGTGCCACAAGGATTAGAACTCGGACTGGTTCTCTTTAATGTCTTTATTAGTGATGTTGCAGATGGACTAGAAGGGAAGGTATGTCTTTTTCAGTATCATGTCATAATAGCGACCCAAAATGAGCTACTAGAAATATAGCGACTCATTTTGGGTGCTATTATTGTAGGCTATCCTGCAAAATAGCGAGGATATGGGACAGTGACTATAGGGAAGGGTGAACGGGAGGGGGGGAATAGTGAGGGGAAAGTGGAGAGACAGGGAAGGGGTTTTCAGGGACTGGAGTACCTGTTCCTGCCGAACTAGCCATGTGGCGTGGTGGTGTGGGAGGCTAGCTCTGACTGAGCAGACACTGGGTTCGGGACCGGGATTAGGTTACATTTTGCTGCAGCTCTGAGCTGCAGCACTTAATTTTTGCCCGACATCGAGATTTTTCCCCCTCACCGACATGCACCCCCATGGTGTTGAGAATCCTAAATCTGGGGTGCAGGGAGCGCAGCCCCCCTGCAAAAACACTTTTTTGGTATCCAGATGTCAGGTCGCCTTAAAGTGTATATCGCTGATTTGCTTTTTGGCGATATACACTCACCTCAATAGTGATCACTCTTTTGTGATCACTATTATGACATGGAACCGTCTTTTTCCAGACAACATTAAGATCTGTAATAGGGCAGACACTCCGGGCAAGGGGGCGCAGAAAAAATGAAGACAGATTTAGGAAAATTTGAGGAGTGGTCAAGAGTGTGGCAACTGAACTTCAATGCACAACATAGAAACATAGAAACATAGACTTTGACGGTAGATAAGGACCGCTAGGCCCATCTAGTCTGCCCATTTCCCTACCTACAGGTTAGGCCGCAGATCCTAGTTAACCAACATCCTATTTCTTCCTACCCCCCACAAGAATTGCCTTATGTCTGTCCCATGCATTCTTGAATTCTCCCACAGTTTTAGACCCCACAACCTCCTCAGGAAGGCTGTTCCATGCATCCACTACCCTCTCTGTGAAATAATACTTCCTCACATTGCCCTAACCGCCCTCCTTCTATCTTTAAATTGTGTCCCCTTGTTCTTGGAAGTCTCTTTTCTGAAAATGCTACCCTCTTGGACTTTGTTGATTCCACTGAGGTGCTAAAAGTTTCTATCATGTCCCCCTCTCCTTCTTTCCTCAAGGGTATACATATTAAGCTCCTTTAGTCTCTCCTCATACGGCTTCTCTTGCAGACCCTGCACCATTTAGTTGCCCTCCTCTGGACTGCCTCTATCCTGTCTATGTCCTTGCGGAGATGGGGTCTCCAGAACTGGACACAGTACTCCAGATGGGGTCTCACCAACTGTCTGTACAGAGGGATAACAACTTCCTGTTTTCTGCTGCTGATGCCTCTCCCTATACATCCCAGTATACCCCCAGCCCTCCCTACTGCCTTCTCACATTGCTTGCTAACCTTAAGGTCATCTGATATGATTACCCCCAGGTTCCTTTCCTTTTTTGTTGTTGTTACTACCTCCCCACCCATTGTGTATTCTTCCCCTGGGTTCTTGTTTCCCAGGTGCATTATTTTGCACTTCTTTGCATTGAATCCTAGCTGCCATACTTCTGACCATTCCTCCAACCTTTCCAAGTCCCTTTTCATCCTTTCCACGCCTCCTTGTGTATCAACCCTGTTGCAGATTTTGTGTCATCTGCAAAGGGCATACTTTTCCTTCAGTCCCTCTGCAATGTCACTGATGAAGACATTAAAAGGACTGGACCCAATACTGAACCCTCACGGTGCCCACTAGTAACCCCCTTTCTTCAGAATGGACTCCATTTACAATTACCTTCTGTGTCCTGTTGTCCAGCCAATGTTTTACCCAGGCTACCACCCTGGGTCCCACTCTCAGGCTGGTTAATTTGACTATTAATCTTTTGTGTGGGACTGTGTCAAATGCCTTGCTAAAGTCTAGGTAGGCCATGTCCACAGCCCCTCCCTGGTCTACTACTTTGGTCACCCAGTCAAAGAAATCTATTAGATTCGTCTGACATGACCTTCCCGCTGTGAACCCATGCTGCCTTGGGTCCTAACACAAAAGTGTTAAATCATGCGCTGGGGGTGCAGAAACAAAAGGGGCAGAGTATAAAATGGGGGAGTGGTACTGGTGACCACCAAACAAGAAAGAAACCTAGGGGTAATCATATCTGATGACCTAATGGTGGACAAACAGTATGACAAGGCAGTGGGGAGAGCCAGTGGGATGCTGGGGTGCATATGTACTGCACTGACCATGTATCCTGGCCCACAGCACCCACCCCCTATCTACCCTCTCACTGCCCATCCTGACTTTCCATAGCTGGGTATCATCCTTGCCCTCCCAAATTTTCAAACCCTGCCCATTCCTTGCACTGCCATGGCCACCTCCCCACCCCAGCGCGCACTACGGAAGTTGACTTGCTGCCACCCCCGGACCACAGCCTTGGTCCTCCTTCTACTACTTTCTGGCAACACACCCCAACCCAGGCCCACCCCTTCCACCCAACAACTTGGTCCACTGGCCTCAAAATAGCCTCCATGAACATATGCAGCCTGCTGAAAAATTTGACACCCTCCAGTGCTGGGCCACGCACATCAACCTGACATCATAGCCTGGTAGAAACCTGGCTGTCCAAATCCACCCTGACTCATGTCTCTCTCCTGGCTATACCTTATACGGGAGGACCAAGTAAGCAAGCGAGGGGGCTGTGCAATCTACACTAGGGACACAATTACTGGACAAGCACTCCCTACCCCTGCCCTTGTAAATGGGGCCCAGGCCCTTACCCTCAAACTCACCCCTGACCCCTCTAGGGACCCTCTCTATCTCACCACTGCCTACATTCCCCCAAAAAACCATAACCCAGCTCTGGTATCACTAACTGATTATCTGGCTACCCTTCACCATGCGGCAGAGCAAATCCTAGTTGGTGACCTTAACATAAACTGGCACAGCTCTTCCTCTTCCGCAATCCGTGACACATTTGCTGCCCAAGACCTGATGCAACTTGTCACCCAGCCCACTAGAATAAACCCAAAAAGAGGAATCTACACCCTGCTGGATGTAGTCATCACCAACCGACCCCAAAAAATCCAAAACATCCAGGTCCTACCAGATTCCCTCAGTGACCACTCCCCTATCCTATTCCTTTGGGCAGTTCCCAATCCCAAACCCATGGCACAGACCACCCTCTGCAGGCGCTTCTGCCCGGGTGGGCTGAAAAAACTTATACAGTTTCTCACCCAGATAAACTGGTCCCCATTCAGCATGCACCTGACATTGACACTGCCCTCGCTTTCTTTTCCCAAACTTTCAACAAGGCCTGTGATCTCTTTGCACCCTTCACAAAAATCCGATCCAAAAAACAGAATGCACCCTGGGTCAGCCCTGCCCTCCTACAATTGCTCAGAACCCAAGATAACCTCTGGCACCTTGCCACTGAAATGGGCCGGCTGTCGGATAGACAAGCATACAGTGCAGCCAGGAACAAGTGCACTTGGGCGGTCCGAAAAGCCAAGGCTGACCATTACCAGGCCACCCTCACCTCCTCCTGGGGCTCAGCCCGGAATTTCTGGGATAATATTAAACAACTAAATGGTAAGTCATGCTCCCCTTCCCCATCTCAGCCCACTAGTGATGGCACTACCTCCACTAATCCTGCCTTCATAGCTAACTGCCTAAACACTGCATTCACCGACCTTAGCTCAGTCCTCCCAAGTAATTTCTTTGATCCTCCCCCATACCAACCTCCCCCTGTCCGCCACCACCCCAGCTTCCACCTGCGCAAGGTATCTGCCCAGGAGGCCAGACCCATCCTAATCAAAGCTCTAAATGGCAACAATCCCAGCAGCGACTCACTGGACCCCAGTATCCTCAGGCTGGTGCTGGATGAAGTCCTTGCCCCGCTCACCAGCCTCCTAAACCATTCGCTCTGCCTGGGACAGTTTCCCACTGCTTGGAAAACAACCATAATCACACCCATTCATAAAGGAGGTGACAGGTCATCGACCAACAACTACCAACCAATCTCCATCCTCCCCTCCCTCTCAAAAGCTCTGGAAAAAGTGGTGGCCATTCAAATCACTGAATATCTGTCCAAGCTTAACATCTTATGCCCAGAGCAGCATGGCTTCCATGCTGGCCACAGTACCAACACTGCATTAATTGAATTCTCTAATTTCCTTCACTCCTCACTGGACACCAGCTCCCTAGCTGGTGCAGTGTTCATTGACCTATCAAAGGCTTTTGACACTGTCTCCCACGCACTTCTGCTGAATGTCCTCTGCCACACTGGCCTCTCAGCTGGCCCTCTAGCATGGTGCTCGAGCTACCTAGATGCTCGATCACAGTGTGTTAAATAAATGGGACACTCTCCGATACCCGTCCCATACACTCAGGGGTTCCCCAGGGCTCCATCCTGGGCCCCCTTCTTTTCTCACCTCACTCTATCTGAACACCCTGCCCAGTGCCTGCTCTGGCAAAATGCTTCTGTATGCTGACGATGCTGTCATTTTTGCCACCCACCGTAATCCCATCTCCCTTCAGGAATCCCTACAAGAGTCCTTCAATGAGGCAGATGCCTGGTTTAAGGAGCGCAGACTCATCATTATTCTTAAAAAAACCAAAGCTATGCTTTTTTCCCACCCCCAAAACAAAGCTAGCAAGCACCCACTCCACATCCTACCTAGTACCAAACAACCTCTGGAGCAAGTTTGCTCCTACAAATATCTAGGGATTACCTTTGACTCTGCTCTCACATTCCATGACCACATTGATGCCCTTGCATCCACCACCACCAACATACGGCTTGGCATCCTCTTCCTCAATAGAAACTGCCTCCCCCCAAATGCACTCCGGCTCGCTGTTTCGTCCTCAGTACTGTCCCTTGTAGACTATGGCTTACCGGTGTATGGTGCTGCCGACACGACTGCCCTCAAAAAAATTCACATAACCCTAAATAGGCTTGCAGACTGATTACTGGTGCCCCCAGGCTCACTCACACTTGTATGATGATGCTAAACTCCTGACCCTTGATGAACGACTTTGCTATCATACCTGCCTCCTCACTAAAAAAACTCTACTCGGGCTCTCCCCTCTGGGGTGACTGCATCCATCCACCGGATCCCACCTACAATTGCTACACGGTCCTCCAACAAGTCTGCTCTACTGGTCCCCAAGTCAAGAACTACTCATGGTCAGAGGTCCTTCTGCTACAGAGCCCCATTCTGGTTTAACTCTCTCCTTGCCCCCGTCACTAATACCACAACTATCTCCAAATTCAAAACCAGCCTTCGAAGCCAACTCCTCAACACTCGTAGCTGCTCCTGTCTCTGAGTGAGGCTGGACCTCGAACCTCTCCACCCGTGACAACGCCCGCCAGGTGGCTCTCCTCCTAGTCCACCCCTCCACCCCTTCCCTAAGTATATCCTGGCTAGTGCCTGCTGTCTTATGGTAATGCCAGTAAATTGCTCAACATATGGAACCAGCTTGTGTAAGAACTATCACAATTACCTGTACCCTGTAACTCAAATGTATTTGTTTGATCACAGTGTGATGTGGCGCCTCTGATGAACGCCTATTTGAGAAAACCTGTACTATGTAACCTAAAATGTTATGTGTGTCCTCAATGTGATGAGGTACCTTTGGAAACGAGCCTCTGGCTCAAAGGTTGTAAACTGATTCTCACAAACAAATAAAAAAAACAAATAAATAAATATGGAGGGGTATCACTAGCAGAAAGAGGGAGGTGCTGATACCACTGTGGCGAGACCTCACCTAGAGTACTATGTCCCATTCTGCAGACCATATCTCAGGAAGGACAGAATAGAGGCGGCTCAGAGGAGAGCAACTAAAATGGTGAATGGTCTGCATCAAAAGCCTTATGAGGAGAGACTGAAGGACCTCAATTTGCGCACCCTGGAGGAAAGGAAAGTGAGAGGGGATATAACAGAGACTTTTAAATACCTCACAGGTATAAATAAGGTTCAGAAAAAAAAGCCTTCTTCAGAGTAAAAGATGATCAAGAACTAGGGCCATGCTTTGAAGCTGGAGGGGGGTAGACTCAGGGGAGATGTAAGAAAGTACTTCTTCACAGAAAGAGTGATGGATACCTGGAACAGCCTCCCAGAGGATGTGGCAGAGATAAAAACTGTAATGGGAATCAAGAAGGAATGGGATAGGCACATGGGAACCTTGTGGCAGGGGAAGGGAAGGTAAAGCCAGAGATCAAGTAGGGTCTACGGTATTACAGTAGGTAGGAAAAACAGGCAGACTGGGTGGGTCAAACGGTCCTTATCTGCCATCAAATAATATGTTTCTAATATATACCCCAATGTTAAATAGCATGAAGAAACAATACAGAGTTCAGGGGCTGTACAAGGGAAAGATAAGCAGCAATTCCGAAAACTGAAGTGGCAGCCGAAGCCCAAGGTCATGGTATGAGTCATGGCACCATTTTTGAGAAGTCAAGCAGCTTCAGTCCTGCTGCTACACAAAAATTGCTATTACCTATGATTTCAACTGCATTAGATTTACCTGTGAGTCCAACTCACCACCTCTGATGTGAATGATGATGAAATGGGTGTTACTGGACCACAGCTACTAAAGCTACTAAAGCTGCTGCTACTGTCCTACAGATGCCCAGACAGGATCCGGTGATGATTACTGAATACAACGCTGTGTCCTACAAGCAAAAGGTAGGCATTATTTGTGAGGTTTGTTTGGGGGGTGGGGAGGCGGCGTAGGTGGGAAAGGCATAACATACATTGCATCATAACAGCAAGGTAAGTATTCTAGGGTTTTATTTTTTACTCAGGGAGGTGGAGCTAGGTGGAAAGGTTTACTTTAACTGTACAGCCTGCATGTCAGTCTCTTAAACATGTTCATTCTTCTGTCTCTTATTCTTGCAGGTATAGATCACATGGGTGATGACAGATCATGTTGCTGTGTAGTTCCTGCCTGGATCAGAAGTGATGTGGTACACATCCCAACTAGACCCCAGAGCCACAGTTGGAATCATGGGCCGCAATTCAAGGCAGTTGCAATTAGCTGCAGTAACCCCCCTATAAATGGGGGTTCCTTAAAAGCCCCTTAGGAGCTGCCTAAGTGTTCCCCCTGGTGGTTGGCGTTCGGCGTTTAAGCCGTTTTAAATGGCAATGTTGTGAGTGCTTTTAAAGCCTCTACGTACTGTCCCTTTAAGGGCTGCCTGCTCGTTGTGATAATTAGTTTGAATGGGGGGTTTGAGTATTTCTATGTTCGAGTCCCACCTGGGATGCTGGAAATAGCTCCATTCTGCCATCGCTCAGTATGCAGAGGGAGGTCTGCTGAAGGATGTAACCATTTGTTGGAAATAACTTAGAGTAATAATGATAATGTAGTTGTTCTTACCTGCCTTCTTTACAGCAAAGACTGTTCTGATTATCTCCTCCATTTTTGTCCCAAGCTGCTGAATTGGACCAATCAGTACATCGGAACTCTAGATAGAGCCAGCTGACCAATGGGGACTTAGCTAGTAATCCTGGGAAGTAAAGTCTGACTAAGGGTGCTTTTTTGCGCCAATCGGGACAGGTCTTATAGCCTGGTGTCTGCAGCCCACCTATGGGAATGGGAGGCACGCGGGTGAGAAGGTGGCCCCTACTGCCTGAGGAGCAGAGACATTGTGACTGTGGAGCTGGAGGGAGCTCTGAGCTTCTGCGCCATTGAGTGATCGTGCGGGAAGCGTGTGAGAGGCCTAGGTGGCCGTTTTCAATAGCTAGACAGCTTCGAACTAAATCCGTTGGCGTGCAGTCGGAGGAAGCTGTGATTAAACACAGCTACCTACTAGGCTTCACCTGATGAGGACTGGAGAATCTGCTGAATCGCGCTTGGTCTGTCAGGACGTTTGAAGTTGCTGCTAACGCCCGCAATTGCTGTGAGTTCATTTGGGTCCTGGAAGCAGCTGCCTGGTATGGTACCCCTCTGTTGTTTTCCATATAAATGTGTGAGGAGGCCTTTGAAGCTCAGGCTCAGCCCTGCAAGTGGTGAAGGAGTGGTTATCTGCTGGAGTTGTGAGTACTGGATCAGGGTAGCTCCCTGTTAATCTTACAAACAAGTGGCAAAGAAAAAATCATTTTGTTATACTGCCAACTGCACTAATTGAGCTTTCTGCTCAGGAAAGTAAATGCTCATTTGTGTCAGAGCCCCAACCAGCTGCAACGAGGGACTAGCCATTAGGGCTTGGGTACCCATGGACAGTAATTAATAGGTTTAGGCCTGTGCACAGAGCCCTAGGTAGTCAAATATATTTTATAGTGATAAGCCAATCACCCTGATTTCCCCCAGTCCTTGTTATCTCCCCTTAAATAAATCAGATTGTTTGTTTTGCAGCTGTACCCTGGCTGGTTTGTGTCTTACTGAGAATATACTGTACAGTGAATATGATAACTGTGCCTTACTTTCCAAGGGGTCTCCGGAGTGAGCTGAGAGGTTCGAGCTAGGGGGTAAGTGTTCAGGGGGAGAGCATTGTAATTAATCCATGTGAGCCACTAGAGGGAAGAAAGGGGGGTTGCAGTAACCCAGAGGGCTGTGACCTAGTCAATCTTGATTGTCTTAACCCCGACCTCTGGGTGGAGGCACCCGTCAACGGATCTGGGCCCCTTATCCTGTCGCAGCTGAGGCAGGCAGGGGTGGTAGCCCTTGGGATAGCACCCCCTGGGGGTTACAAATTGGAGGCAGCGCTGTGATCAGCGTCCCCTAGTGGCCAAGTGAGTGAAGTGCATAAAAAATAGAAAAACTGGAAGGGGATATTCTGGCAAAAATTAAGTTGGATCCTATTACGACAATGGTACACAAACTGATGGGGTGGGGCAAAGCCGAAGAGCTGGACTCCCAGAGGATTGTGTTACTGTTAGATGTGCCCCTGGGAACCCCAACAGCTGATATTATTTCTACAGCAGAGCGTGTTAAATGTTTGGGAAAAGTGGAGGTAAAGGGGCGTATGGCTGACTTGCTCGACCAGACGTTGCAGGTGCTACTTTTGTGCAGTGTGGCCATCAACCCCGAGAGGATACCTCCAGTGATTTACCCGGAGGGTGCCCCACAGAGGTGGAGGCTTGTTCATATTCGGAGTGCATCAGTCACTCCTGGGGGGGTCCCCCAGACTAATAGTTTTAAAGATAAACTGCTTAAATTGCTGGCTGTGGAGGGGAGGACTACCCAGGAATTGCTGCAAGCATTGGATCTGTCTAGTGACGCTAACTCCCATGTCTCCCCAGGTACCTCCCCCTGTCCCCCCAAGAGTTCTATCTTGGCTCCACTGCCCTTAGTGGTCCCTCCTATACAGCTCGATTCTTACCGTGAAGCTGGAACTTTTTCTGGCACAGTGCCAGTGCCTACAGGAAGATGACTTGGAAGCGTGGATGGACTACGCCACCCCTTTAGTTCAGGGTGGCAATGCTCTGAGGGGGAGAAAAGGAAACGATTGATGAAGAGTCTGCGGGGCCCCACTTTAGAAGCCATTAGGTTCTTGCGGGCTACCAACCCGGAGGCCACCGCAGCAGAGTACCTTTCTGCTTTGGAGGGGGTGTTTGGGAGTACAGAGACTGGGGAAGACTTATTATGGAAATTCAGGTCTGCCAAGCAGTGGAGAAATGAGAAGCTGTCTGCCTTTGTTACTAGGGTGGAGCGGGCTTTGCAGAAGGCCTATAGAAAAGGGGGGATCACAGCCACGGCCTTGAACCAGGTCAGGTTGGAACTTGTTTTTTAGTCTGCTTGATTTTCTAGTGTAATATTGTTAAAGCTTAAGTTGCATGATCGACGGGCTGCCCCGCGTGAATACTGTCGATGAGGGAAATCAGAGAAGTGGAGACTGATGAGGAGGGGTGGGAGCCCTATGTGGGGGCTGTGAACCCGAGCCGGACCCCTGAGTCTAGTGCCCCTGAAGAGACCCATTTTTCCGGAAAGCCTGATGAGTCCCCAAATTTTCCAGGTGATGTGGGGGTGCGAGCTATTTCCTCTGATCCCCAAGTAGAAAGTGAGTTGAGGGCTGAGGTCAGAAATTTACAAGATCTGGTGAGGGACTTGAGGCGATCCACCATTTACCCTGTTAGGTCTGGGGAGCCTGAGTTATCCAAAAACCAATGCCCTGGCCCAGGGGAACCCTCTTATCCCCCACAGGGCCCACAGCAGACAAGGGGCCCCCCCTCTCAATAGAGACCCCCAGGACCCCCGGTTCTGTGACCATTGTGGGGAGGATGGACATTTTCAGCCTGAGTGTCAGATGCCGGAGAATTTAAGGAAAGTCAACAGCAAACTGATCACTTGGCATCGCAGGGCCCACGTCCGACCCCCCAGGAAAAGCTTTGTGACCCGGGCCAATGCCCAAGCAACTGTCAATGCTGCACCTCCCGAATGGTCTGATGTGGTTGGGCCCTCGATGGAGGCCCCAGTGCGAGGTAATGGGATTCCCACCTGAGCTGTATTAGACAGTGGCTCTCAGATAACCATCATGTTTCAGGACTGGTATCAGACACATCTACCTGGGATGCCCCTACAACCTTTGGATGGTCTACATGTGTGGGGATTGAGTGACAAGGCTTATCCATACTTGGGGTATATCCAGATCTGGTTGTCATTCCCTACTTCTGTGGCTGGAGTGGATGAACAGGTGGAAACCTTAGCATTAGTCTGCCCCCCCACTGGACTGTATGATGGGGTACCCCTGTTGATTGGGACAAATGCTCATATGTTTGGATGACTAGCCCAGTTGTGTTCAGAAAAGCAAGCATTCAGAACCAGGCGAGCCCTAAGAATACCCGCTGTGATCCAAAAAGCCGTTGAAACTCAGAAGAAGGTTAGCCAGGAGGAACCCGAAGGCCCGGTGGGTGTAGTGTGGAGAAAGGATCCGGCACCAGTGACACTTGCCCCGAATGCTCAATGTGTTCTGCACGGGGAAGTCTGACTGAAAACCGATGTTAAGAATAAGTTGTTGTTGTTGGATGCACCTGGGGAAGGAAGCTTACCTGAGAGACTGTTGGTCAAACCCAGTATCTTGCCGGCTACAGCTCATGCTTACGTTAAGAGGGTGATGGTTCCAGTGCATAATGTGTCCGACAAAGAGATTCGAATAAGAAGAGGGTGCACCTTGGCAAGTGCACATTGTGCAGATACTGCAGTGCTGCCCAATAGCAAGGATTCCAGGAAAGATGACAGAGTTACTCCTGACTTGTTTGATTTCGGTGACTCCCGTTGCCTGCTGAATGGAAAATGAGGATCAGTGAGAAGCTTGCCAAAAGAAACCAGGTTTTTTCCCTGAAAGAATGGGATGTGGGATGTGTGCAAGGGGCTGAGCACCACATCCGGCTGCATGATGAAAGGCCTTTTTGAGAGAGATCCCGGCGCCTGGCCCCGGCTGACATAGACGATGTGAGGCAGCATCTGCAAGAGATGCTTGCTGCTGGTGTGATACAAGAGTCCAGGAGCCCCATGCCTCCCCCATTGTAGTAGTGAGAAAAAAGAATGGGGTGGTCTGGATGTGTGTAGACTACCGCACCTTGAATCAGCAGACCATCCCATACCAGTATACCATGCCACGCATACAGGACGCATTGGATTGTTTAAATGGCAGTAAGTGGTTCTCTATGTTGGACCTCTGCAGCGGGTACTACCAGATCCCGATGACCCCGAAGGACTGAGAGAAGGCCGCATTTATTTGCCCCCTAGGTTTCTTTGAGTTTATTCAGATGCCTCAAGGGATTTCAGGTGCCCCAGCCACCTTTCAACGCCTGATGGAACGTGCTGTGGGAGACATGAATTTGCTTGAGTGTTTGGTTTACTTGGACGATGTCATAGTGTTTGGCGCTCGTTGGAAGAACATGAGCAATGATTGTTCAAGGCCCTGGGTCGGCTGGAGGATTTTGGCCTCAAGTTGTCTATAGACAAGTGTCAATTCTTCCAAACTTCTGTGAAATATGTGGGCCACATAGTATCCACTGAAGGCATAGAGACTGACCCTAGCAAAGTGGAGGCCTTGACCACTTGGCCTCAGCCCCGGAATCTGAAAGAGCTGCAACGGTTCCTGGGGTTTTGTGGATATTATAGGTGGTTTGTCAAAGATTATTCTCCAGTGATTCACCCTCTCCTCAACCTTACTCAGGGGTACCCTCCCACGCACAAAAAGTATAAGAAAGTTGTGCGCTCTGAGACGGAGAAGAAGTATTTTCAGCCGAATGATGTGTTTGGGGACCGTTGGACTGCTGAGTGTGAGGAAGCTTTCTATGACATCATATATCAACTTACCCATGCCCCAGTGCTGGCCTATGCTGACTCGGCCAAGTCCTACGTTCTCCATACTGATGCCAGTCTACAAGGATTGGGGGCTGTGTTACATCAGGAGCACTCAAATGGTCTGAGGCCTGTAGCTTTTGCTAGCAGAAGCCTGACTCCTTCAGAAAAAAATTATCCAGTGCACAAACCAGAGTTCCTGGCTCTGAAGTGGGCCATTGTTGATCAGTTTCATGACTATTTGTATGGTGCCAAGATATTGGTAAAGACTGATAACAATCCTCTGACCTATGTACAGACCTCAGCCAGTTGGATGCCACTGGCCATAGGTGGCTCTCTGCCTAGCCCCTCACTATGCTGTTGAGTACAGAGCAGGCCTAAACCATATAGATGCGGATGCTCTCTCTCGGAGACCTATGCCACAAACTGATTGGGTCAGGTTGTCAGAGCCTGACATAAGAGCCCTCTGCCAGAAATTTGACAAGGAGGAACAGGTGTGGCCTGATGCTGTGGACTGTATGGTGGATTGCTTGGGGCCATCCGAAAACTGCATACCTGCTGCCTACTGTCATTTTTCTGCATTAGACACTAGTTCACTGCCCCAGTTTAACAATGATAGTCTCCAACGGGCTCAAGCCCGAGACTCTATGATAAAAACGGTTGTGGAAGCTTTGCAGGCTGGGAGGGACGTGTCCAAGTTGCGTTCCACTGACTTGAGAACTGCCTTGTTATACAAAGAAGGGCCCAAATTAAAGCTGATTAACCAACCACTATACAGAGAGACTGTGGATAAGGAGGGCTGGGTAGACAAACAACAACTGGTACTGCCCTCAGCTTTTAGAGAACTGGTCCTGAGGTCCTTGCATAATCACATGGGGCATCTTGGCATAGACCGAACTCTTGATCTGGTACAGACCCAATTCTACTGGCCAAAAATGAGTACGGATGTAGAGCATTATGTCAAGACCTGTGACCGTTGTTTGCAAAGAAAAGCCTTACCTCAGAGAGCTGCCCCCATGGTCAATATCACCACTAGTGCCCCTATGGAACTGGTCTGCATTGATTTCCTGAGTTTAGAACCAGATCTGAAAATATCAGTAACATATTGGTAGTCACTGATCATTTTACCCGTATGCTGAGCCTTTCCTACTAAGGATCGAAAAGCAACCCACGGTGGCTAAAGTACTCATGGAGAATTTCTTTGTCCGCTTAGGGGCCCCAGAGGATCCACTCCGACCAAGGAGGGACTTTGAGACGGCTAATCAAAGAGATGTTACCTCTGTGGGGAGTATGAAAATCAAGAACCACCCTTACCATCCCAGGAGATCCTAACCTGAAAGATTTAACCCACCTTGCTTGATATGTTGGGCACACTGCAACCCAAGGACAAGCCTAGATGGAGCCAGCAGAGTAGCACCCTGGTTCATGCTTATAACTGCACCAAAAGTGATGCCACTGGATTTTCCCCATACAGGCTGATGTTTGGGAGAGAGGCTAGATTGCCCGTGGATGTGTGTTTCGGGGTTTCCCCTGATGGGGTGCAAGCAGAAGATTATCTTCAGTATGTACAGAAGTTGAAGGCCCAGTTGAACCATGCCTACCAACTAGCTCAGACTATGGCTGCTAAACAAAACCTGGCCAACAAGGAGAGGTATGATAAGAAAGTAAAAACAATGGAACTGAGAGAAGGGGATAGAGTGCTATTGAGGAATTTGGGACTGCATGGCAAACATAAAATTGCTGACAGATGGCATCACCTCCCTCATATTGTTGTGGGAAAACTGGCAGATTTACCTGTATATAAAGTGTGGCCTGAAAACAATTCAAAAGATGTGAAAACCATACACAGAAATCATCTGCTGCCAATCGGACAAATCCTGATTGAAACTGAACCTCTCACTGCCCCCCCATCCAGGCCTATGACTAGATCTGCTGCCAAGAAAAAAACCAGGCCACTTGATTCTTCAGGAAACCACATAGGAGGACCTTGTCCAAACCTTTCTGATGAAGATGATCACCACTCTGTGTATGAAGACAATGAAAATAATATTGAATACTATCCCTCTTATGAACTGAGCCAGCTATTTCGGGGCAATCCCCTTGTTAACTCTGGAGATGAGGTTAGCTTTCTGGACTGTCTGAGCCCCCAGCTTTGTCTCCGGAACCAATGCTTCCAGAGGATGAACTGGGTAGCAGCAAAGCCCAAGGGGTGGAGTCCTTGAGCCTGGCTGAACTGTCTGGCCTGGCTGAACTATCTGACTTTTCAGAAGAAGAAAGTGATGTGGGGGAACAAGCCAGTGATATACCAGAACCTGAAGAATATTTTGAATGCCCTGATGGTTCCTTACTAGTGTCTGAACAGTCCCCAGCTGAGCCAAGTAGTGTAGGTCCTGAAATAGAGGGTCAGGCCCCCGAAAGTACTATGAACACTGGGTCTCCTTCCCCTGTGGAGGTTCTCCCTACTAATTTCAATGAGGCCGAAACGGACTCGGGGCCTGTAGCAGGGTTTTCCGAGACCCCTAGACGCTCCAGCCGAGAAGTACGGCCAGTAGTAAAGTTGAGTTACGAGTCTCTGGGTTAGCCTGTGGACCTGCCCTTAAATGTGGTACATAAAGGGGTGTATGTGTCCCCAAGCTCTTTGCCTAAGTTAGCCTTGGGGGATAACTCTAGTCTGTTAGTATTGCCCTTCGAGTGTGGCACCCCTACCCCAGTTAGTGTGCCAGTAGCTGAAAGGGAAGGGCCCCCCTCTTTTCAGGTGTCATGGGCAGAAAGTAATGACCTGATTCAAAAAGGAAAGGTTATGTGTGTGTGAAACGTTGCATAAACTGTAGTAAACTGTGAACATAGTATCCATGCATGTAATCTAAAGGTGATATAATGTTAATTGAACTGTTTGCCTTAAAGTGATTTAGGGTAACTACTTATGTGACGAAGTTCTTTCTAGGCCAGGAAGGGTGTAATCCCACCATAAACGGGGGTTCCTAAAAAGCCCCTTAGGAGCTGCCTAAGTGTTCCCCCTGGTGGTTGGCGTTCGGCCTTTAAGCCGTTTTAAATGGCAATGTTGTGAGTGCTTTTAGAGCCTCTGCGTACTGTCCCTTTAAGGGCTGCCTGCTTGTTGTGATAATTAGTTTGAATGGGGGGTTTGAGTGTTTCTATGCTCGAGTCCCTCCTGGGATGCTGGAAATAGCTCCATTCTGCCATCGCTCAGTATGCAGAGGGAGGTCTGCTGAAGGATGCAACCATTTGTTGGAAATAACTTAGAGTAATAATGATAATGTAGTTGTTCTAACCTGCCTTCTTTGCAGCAAAGACTGTTCTGATTATCTCTTCCGTTTTGGTCCCGAGCTGCTGAATTGGACCAATCAGTACATCGGAACTCTAGATAGAGCCGGCTGACCAATGGGGACTTAGCTAGTAATCCTGGGAAGTAAAGTCTGACCAAGGGCGCTTTTTTGCACCAATCAGGACAGCTCTTATAGCCTGGTGTCTGCAGCCCACCTATGGGAACGGGAGGCACGCAAGTGAGAAGGTGGCCCCCACTGCCTGAGGAGCAGAGACGTTGTGACTGTGGAGCTGAAGGGAGCTCTGAGCTTCTGCGCCATTGAGTGATTGTGCGGGAAGTGCGTGAGAGGCCTAGGCGGCCATTTTCAATAGCTAGACAGCTTCGGACTAAATCCGCCGGCGTGCAGTCGGAGGAGGCTTTGATTAAACATAGCTACCTACCAGGCTTCACCTGAAGAGGACTGGAGAATCTGCTGAATCGCGTTCAGTCTGTCAGGACGTTTGAAGTTGCTGCTAACGCCCGCAATTGCTGTGAGTTCATTCGGGTCCTGGAAGCAGCTGCCTGGTATGGTACCCCTCTGTTGTTTTCCATATAAATGTGTGAGGAGGCCTTTGAAGCTCAGGCTCAGCCCTGCAAGTGGTGAAGGAGTGGTTATCTGCTGGAGTTGTGAGTACTGGATCAGGGTAGCTCCCTGTTAATCTTACAAACAAGTGGCAAAGAAAAAATCATTTTGTTATACTGCCAACTGCACTAATTGAGCTTTCTGCTCATTCTGATCTGTTCAGGAAAGTAAACGCTCATTTGTGTCAGGGCCCCAACCAGTTGCAACGAGGGACTAGCCATTGGGGCTTGGGTACCCATGGACAGTAATTAATAGGTTTAGGCCTGTGCACAGAGCCCTAGGTAGTCAAATATATTTTATAGTGATAAGCCAAGCACCCTGATTTCCCCCAGTCCTTGTTATCTCCCCTTAAATAAATCAGATTGTTTGTTTTGCAACTGTACCCTGGCTGGTTTGTGTCTTACTGAGGATATACTGTACAGTGAATATGTGATAACTGTGCCTTACTTTCCAGGGGGTCTCCGGAGTGAGCTGAGAGGTTCGAGCCGGGGTAGTGTTCAGGGAGGCATTGTAATTAATCCCGTGTGAGCCACTGAGTGGGAAGAAAGGGGTTGCAGTAACCCAGAGGGCTGTGACTGAGTCAATCTTGACTGTCTTAACCCCGACCTCTGGGTGGAGGCACCCGTCGACGGATCTGGGCCCCTTATCCTGTCACAGCTGAGGCAGGCAGGGGTGGTAGCCCTTAGGATAGCGCCCCCTGGGGGTTACCCTGCAATTACCCTGAGTTGCAGCCATAATTTAGTGGAGTCGCATTTGCCTTAAGTCACTGACTCAATTGTAGCTAGCAGCACTGCAGGCTCACCCGCAGCCCTGATACTCTAATCTGCCCCCCTTCGACACAGCGGAGCCAAGCCATAATTTTTCGAGCCCTGCTCTGTGTGAAGTTTGTGTTCAGATGGCCCAGTGGCATGGAAGGCTGAGTCAGCTATGCATTGCCTCCTGCCATACTGGCAGCCCATGTTGGTGGTGTGAGCAGGCCACCAGGGGTCCACTGGGGAGGGAGAGGACTGAGCATCTGGAGGACAGCTCTCCTCATCCTCTCCCAGGGAGGAAGGCTTGGCATTCCTGCCCAATGACTGCCCCCAGGTGGAGGCCTGTTGATGGTATGGGTCTGATGGTACCAAAGAAGGCAGGAGCTGTGGGACTTCTATGGATGTGCATGCACCTCCACGCATGCATGTCTGGCATGTGCACCATGGAGATGGGGAAAGGGAAAGGGAAGGGAGAAAATGGTGGAAAAGCACCCTGGGCTCCGGATGATGACCGATTCCTTGCAGGCTCCACATCTGGTGACTAGGCACAGTCATAGCCTTCCAGCTGAGGCAAAGGTTAAGGTAAGTCCCAGAGATGCCAGGGTGATGGGACTGAAGGAGTCTGTCTGATGGGGGCAGCCAGGGGAGAAAAGGAAAATAAATACCTATATGGAAAAAGAAATAAAGTTTGTGTTCAGAAACTATTCCCACATCTTGCCCAGTATATTTTTACAAGAGTTATAATCCTGTTTATATGAAGGGCTTGTGATGTAATTGGCCTATGTGACTATGATGTCACACATCCTGATTGTGCGACTGATCAGTGTACAAAATTTGATATGTTTATTAATTTGCTCAGGTGCACCGAGGTGAACAAACTCTGGTGATCATAGCTGTTCAACTTGTGAAGGTACAGCAAGTGTAGTGGTTCTGGCTATTCAATTGTCAAATATAGTAATACAATTCAGATATGACTTCATCTATGCTGTCTGTAGCAGCAGCAGCACTGTTAGGCAATGTCATATGCAAATTTTCCCAAAACAGAATTTCTTTGTAAAAATATTTTTAAATATTTAGCGTGTTGTTACAGCCATTGCTGTTGACAAGTGGTTGACTGGTTTTCAGTTTTGATGAGTCAATAGAGGAGTGTAGCCAAGATTTGGGAATTTGGGGTTTTCTACCAAATAAATCACTGTCTTGAGTTTGGGTGTACAAAAAGTTTTTTTATGAAAAAATATTAGGGAGATCTGTATGATCACCAAATTTAGAGACTATTACTAACAATGGCGACATAGGATGGGACTGGTAGTATGTTGACGTGTATTTCAAAAAATATACTGAAGGTCAGACAACAGAGAACTGTGAATTTGCATGGCTCATAGACTACATATTGTGATATACAAGAGCTATATGTAATGCTTAGGATTTCGAAGTTCAGTGATTACTGACTGGCCATAAACAAGATGTCTGTGTGAGTAGTGCATAGAGACTGCTGCTTGATTCATGGGGAATTCCAGTCATTAGATTTTGTCTCCAAGACGCCCCAGAAATTGCTTCAAATTGAAAAAATCAGTTGAGTTTTCTTTATTTAGTTGAAGTCATGAATTTGCAACTAGCTGAAAAAGTCAGTCAGACGTTGTGCAAGTCAGTCATAGTTTGAAATTCAACTGACTCCAAGGTCTAATCCCAACGTCATGCAGTAGGGCAAGCAGTACCTCTGCATTATACTGAAACAGAACTGAATCCAAACAACACTGCAAGGGAACCAAGACACAGGACTCAAGAATTAGAGCAACAGACACCAGCTGGTGGCAAGCTACAACCACCGCCCCAACCTGTGTTGGAAAATAAAACAAAAATGCAGAATATGTTTAACAGAAGATGGCCTAACCAATCTATCTGTCTCTCTAGCAGTGGTCTGCCCTTTTTAAAATTATTTTACCATTTTTGGCAGGGAAAGGCACACTCAGTTGAAGCTAGTTTCAGGACTGTCCCAGATCACAGGCTGGTTAAGTGACTCGATCTGCTACTACGTCATGATGCTTCCAGACCACCTTAGTGGTGCCAGTGCCATGCCCACTCTTGTCCACTTCTCCTAACCCCCCCTTGGCTGGCTGTAGCTGCCCGTCAACATTGTTCTTGTAATGTTCATTGATTTTGTTTAGTCTTATTTGTTGTTTATTGAATTATCTAGTATTGTTATTTATTGTCAGGTGTGACTGAAAAAGGGTTGTGCTCAGCTCTCTTCCTGGTTAAAAATAAAAAATGAAACTGAAAAAATGAAATCCTTGTATACTGCACCACAAGGATATCATGACTCTGAAGGAAAATTGTGCCCCCCCCAATCAGGCACTTGCATAAACAGTATGGCTGGCCAGTAGCCACCCACCACATAGTGGTCCTGGATAACTGTAGTGGATAACCTATTACGCTGTGAGAAATTTAGTGACGGGGCTGGGTGGTGTGGTGAAGGGATGCCAGACATCATCGAGGTAAGAAAAAAGCTGTACAGAAAAAAACACTCCTTTAAGTTGTTGAATATATCACACAAAAGTCTGACAAAAAGTATCCTATTTTATTTATTTCTAAACTCTAACTTGGCACTTGCCACTTAAGAAAGTGCACAAAAAGCTTCTGTTTTTATGTGCACCTGTGACAGATTACTTGCAGAGAAAAGTGCACCAAAGAAAACTGTCAAAATCTGTGTTCTTTTAATGTTCACCTGTGATGGATTGCTTGCAGAGCAGAAACAGATCTAGTAGTACTATTTTTTTGTTTGTGTTTTATTTTTCACTTTTAGGAAATAAAACACTCCTAGCAGTTCTCCTGACAAACACTTTAAATCATTGCACAAAAGTGTGAAAAAAAAATTACCCTTTCTAACTTGGGATTTAGAAATGGAACAAAAACTATCAAGATTTCTGTTTTTTGGCTAATTTTAACAAGTGAATGGAAGTAGGTTGCTCTTTCATAAGAGCTCAGACATCTGTCTCTCTTGTGTGTAGCTTCTGTGAATGCTGGGTAACATGGGCTGCCTTCAGTGAGCTTCCAAAGTGGCCTCTGATTGGACAAGAACTCTCTGGAGATCTTGAAGTTTCACGTGCTGTTCTAGTGGCATAATAATGAATAACGAAGCACAACTTGCTCCCAAATACAAATACTCAGTTGAACATTCTAAATAAGGTATTAACATACCCAGTGAGCACCCACTTTTTGTAACCTGATTGAAGTGTTCATTGATGAAGGTAACCACTGTCTTATTGGTCCCCAGCAGGTGGTCTAGTCCAGTGTAGGGAGGGAGGTAGGTACTACATCCTAGAGGGTGGTACTGCACACATCTGGCCTACTTATTCTCTCTGGGTGAGTGCACCAAGCTGATTTTTATTTATTCTGGGATGAACCCACTACCACAGGAGAAAGAGTGAACCCAACCCCCTTAAACAGGTGGGGCCTGTACAGTCACCAGGCAAGGGTGTGAACCCGGACATGGCGACCTGGGGGTTGCATTCATAAGGAATTGGGTAGGCCAGGTTTTTAGTGCTGTGAAAGAAAACAGCAAAGCAGGAGTGGCTATATTGCTGACAAGAAGCCTACATATTTTAGCATCAGGATGAAATAGCTGACCCTAGTAGTAGATATATTTTCATTAAAGGGGCATAAGACAGACATGAAATTGTCATTGCAAGCATTTATGCCCTAATTCAGACCATTTAAAGTTCTTTACAGATCTTATCACCTTAGTGGCTAATTGGACTCATCTTCCTTTTATTTTAAATTTGCCATCAAAAAAAGGACCGATTGGCCCACCTAGATTGCCAAGATGGTCCCTACCTAGTTTCCACAAACCCTAACTGGTCTCCAGCAACTCTCCCTCCTCCCTGCCTATTTACTAATATTCTCTTATGTATCTCCCATGCATGTTTGAAGCCCCCTACTGTTTTTGCATCCACCACTTCTGCTGGCAGTCTGTTCCAGGTATCCACCACTCAGTGAAGTAATATTCTTCACATCCCTCTTAAACTCCCTCCCCCATCCCAGCTTCATCACATGCCCTCTGGTCCTGGTGCTTATTCTCCTTTGAAAGAGACTCACCTGCTGCACCCTGTTCACCCCCATGAGGTACTTGTAGGTCTCTATCATGTCCCCTCTCGCACTCCTCTTTTCCAGAGTGTACATGTTTAGATCCCTCAGTCTCTCTTCATAGGGCTTTTGATGCAACCTCTGCGCCATTTTAGTTGCCCTCCTCTGGACGGCCTCTGTGCTGTCTCTATCCTTTCTGAGATGTGACCTTCAGAACTAGACACAATGCTCCAGTTGGGGTCGTGCAAACAAGCAATACAGTGGCAATACAACCTTCCTCCTACTGCTGGATATATCTCTCGCTATGCATGCCAGCATCCCACTGGCCCCGGCCACTGCTTTGTCACACTGCCCTGCCACTTTGAGGTCATCAAATATGATAATCCCAAGATTCCTTTCCTGCTTAGTGACTGTTAGTACCTCTCCCTCACCCTATACTCAGTTCCTTGGTTCCTATGCCCTAAGTGCATGATTTTTCACTTTTTTACATTGAACTGCAACTGCCATGCTCTTGTCCACTCCCTAAGTTTCCTGAGGCCCCTACACATTCTCTTCACCCCCTCCCGAATGTTGTCCACCCTATTACAGATTTTAGTGTCATCTGCAACAAGGCATACCTTCCCTTTCATTTCTTCCACAATGTCAATTATGAAGACATTGAAGAGGACTGGTCCAAGTACTGAACACCGAGGCACACAGCCAGGCACCCTCCTCTTATTAGAGAGATTGTGGTTAACCAACACCCTCTGTCACCTACCCATCACCCAGTTCCTAACCCAGTTCACCAGTTTGGATCCCACTCCTAGGCTGCTCAATTACTTTATCAGTCTCCTATGCGGCAATGTCGAAGGCCTTGCTAAAGTTCAGACAGTCCATGTCCACTGCCTTCCCTGTGTGGCACAGTGTTGAAAGCCTTGCTTAAGTCCAGATAGGTCATGCCCACTGCCCTCCCCAGATCTATTTCCCTGGTCACCCGGTTGAAGAAATCAATCAGATTCATCTGTCATGATCTTTCCTTGTGTTCATGATGCCTTTCATCTTGTAGCCCACTGGCTGCAAGATATTCTAGCAACCCTTCATTCAACAGAGTTTCCATTAATTTCTCCACCACTGATATGTAACTGACTGACCTACAGCTTCTAGCATCCTCTCTGCTGCTGTTCTTATCGAGAGGGACTATGTCTGCTCTCCTCCAGTCCTCGAGAATCATGTCTGTTTCCACTGAGCTGCTGACTAAGCTATCAGTGGGGCAGATAACTGATCCCTGGGTTCCTTTAGTACCCTTGGGTGTATCCCATCTGGTCCCATAATCTTTTTCACTTTCAGAGTTACAAGTACCTTCAGCACTCTTTCCCCTGAAAATGAACTTGTGCCTACCATACCCCCCCCCCCTCCATTATAGCTGCTCCCTGATGGTCTGTCCCCACTCCCTACACTATGAAGACTGAGAAGAAGTTCCTGTTCAGGATGTCTACTTTTTCTTGATCCTCCTCTGTGTGGTCACCCCCTGCCACCCTCATTATCCTCACTATCCCTCCCCTTACTTTCCTCTGCTCACTTATCTACCAGAAAGAAAGTCATCCCCATTAGCTACCCTTTTGGTTTAATTGACCCTTGCATTTATTACATCCTTCAAACACTGAATATATATTTCATTTCATACCACATGACATATTTTCCAGACCTGACTTCTTCCTAATTAACAAGGATACTCTGAGAAATATTCATCAATGTGAGATTTTGAGTCAGGTTATTTCTGATGATAATCCTGTCTCTCTAACTCATAATTTCAGTTCTGGCTTTGATACAGAGGTATTGGAGAATTAAATAATAAGGCATGACATGATGTGCTTTGTGCTGGGATATTGACCACTTCAGGTGAGTTGAAAAATGAGGTCAAAGACCAAGTGCCTCCACTGCCAGAGAAGTGATGTTATCCAGGCACAATGCACACCCTAGAATGCCTTATTGGGATTACGAAATGGGTCTAATGAAGTATTAGTAAGTCAAGTATTTTCTTAAATTGGGGGGGGGGGGGATTGGCTTTTCAATTATTGAAAAAATGCTTAAAAAATTACAAAAGAAAAATGTAGTTCTATTCCATTTCTGTAGTGGATGTGGTCTGCCAGGATGGGGCACAATAATGATGCATCTACTTTTTGAAAAATGCAGCCATGCCATTTCTTTGTTTCAGGGGGTGGCAAAGTTATGACTGGAACTGAGTTACTGTTTGAAAGCTGAAGCCATGGGATTACTGTGGCTTTTGGACAGTCAGCAAAACCAAACATGGACAAGACTGCGAGAGCGTAGCAGGAGCAGTCTCCAATGTTTAGAGGTAAAACAAAATTAGGTTTATTTTTCCTAGCTTTATGGTTAACAGAACATACACATATGAAAGTAAGTGTACCAGTGAAAGTTAGCATAAAGTTATTTGGTAAACCACTGAAAATTACTGTATCACAATTGGGAGGAACCCCACCAGTGTTCTGGGCTTTTTGTGTGTGTCAGAGAACATGGGAGGTAGTATTTTTGTTAGCTTCAAGGATCTGGGCTGAGAGCAGGAGCAGTAGTCAACAGGCGGAGTCAAGTTCTACCTAAGGCAATTTCACTTGGTGACACTGTCAGAACAGTGACAAGACTTGAAGAGCAGGAGTGAGCAGGCAATTGGCTGTACCATGGAAAGTATTTTTTAATTTTTTTTAATGTGAAGTGATATTGCAGTGGCTAGACAGGGTAAAAATGATTCAGAACTTCTTCTAATGCTGTTGTGCTGAGATATCAGCACTGTGTTTTGAAGTGCTCAACCAATCAGGTTTCTAAATGTTTTCGACCCATTTCATAATAAAGTAATTAGACATGACAGGGTGTGCATTGTGGTGGGATAATAGCACTCCTCGAATGTGCTGTGAGGCAAGAAACATCACTGAATGGCTTCAACCACCCGAGAAGTGCAATTATCCCACAACAAAGCACACCCTAGGGTGTCCTACTGTAATTATAATATGGGTCCAAGATTTATTTGAGGGTTGGAATGCACAACAATAAAATAGTGTTAAATATTTTAATGATGTTTTAAAAAAGTTCATCCACCCCATCAAAATAGTCCCAGCATATCTCAGCAGTAGCATTCCATCTCAGTTTCAAATACTATGCACAACAGCATTCAATTCTTTTTAATTAGCCCATAAACCATCATTTTTTCACCTACTCACTCCATTTATCTGTTTTCTCACCTTTCATCTATATTCTTTATATTATATTATATTACACTATGGAGGAAAGGAGGGAAAGTGAGGGCCATGATAGAAATGTTCAAATATCTCACTGGCATAAGGCATGACAGGGGGTGTGTTATGGTGGGATAGCGGCCCACCTCAGGTAGATTGAAGCACGCGGCATAGCCGAGTGCTTCCACCACCTGAGAAGGGCTATTAAACCACCATAACACATCCCCTGGAGTGTCTTATTGTGATTATGAAATGGGTCATTTTTAGTAAATGCAATGCCTTTTTTAAACATATTACTTTTAGCTGGGCCATTGTGCTGGGATAACGATCCAGTTGAAAGCTGCTGTTGGCCAATTAGGAGCCAGCATTCTTTCTAACCATTTCATAATAAGGTACATGAAAGTAGCATTTTACCTAGCAAAAGATGCTTAAGGACAAGAGGTCACGCTATTAAGCTGGGGGGAGACTCAGAGGAGATGTGAGGAAATACTTCTTCACGGAAAGGGTGGTGGACACCTGGTACAGCCTCCCAACGGAGGTGGTGGGTGCTAAAATGGTAGCAAGATTCAAGCATGCATGGGATAGACCCAAAGGGACCATAGAAATAAGGCAAGGGAAGAAAGACCAGAGATCAAATAGGGTTTGCAGTAGCACAGTAGGTAGGGAAAATAGGGCAGACTAGGTGGGCCAAAAGGTCCTTATCTGCTGACAACTTCTATGTTTCTAAAGGGTCCAAGAATGGCACACTGGGATTGACTGACTGGCACCTTTGAACTGTGGTAAATCTTAGCTTAACCACCACAAAAGGTGCCAGTCAGCCACTTTACCAATCAAAAGTAAAATTAAATCAATGCTCCTCTCCCAAAATCAAAACAAAAAAATATTGATTCACCACTAAATGCCGATGGAAAAACGGCAATGATGGAAATGGAGTGCAACTTCAGTTTAGCTGACAGTGAAGAACTAGAAGTGATATTTGGAAAACTGCTTGCAGCTGACACTCAACAGTTTAAACACTTGTTCTCTCACTGTCCTACCCTCAGCTCTCTCAAATTGCCATTGTCTGTCATGCCTGGTCCCAACTCCGATCACATCACTCATCTGATTATAATCCTTACTGCTCTATTTCTCTTCTCTGTACCACACACTTTTACCCAGGCTGAAGTACAGGAATGGCTGACAACTCCCACCACACTCACTAAAAGGAGCTGCTCACAGCTCTCACCACGCTCTCTCCAATAAATAAATAAATGAGAAAAACCAAAAGCAAGCATCCAAATTCCAGCATGTGTTTGTGTGTAATTAAAAGTGTGTGTTGGGGGGGGGGGCATGGCTCTGTCAGTCATATTTTACCTAGCAACAGGGAACTATTTCATATACACAGGAAGAATATTACATGAAAAATCAATGAAAAAATATTTAAAATTAAACGTGACCTTTTTAATATTTTTTAAATTATTTTTTTAATTGTATACTCATAATAATCATCCACTCCAGGATGTGGTTATGTTGAGATCTGCCAACTTCTTTTGTGGTTTACTTAGTTGGCCTATGGTCTTATGACCAAACAACACAAGGCGTGAGTAAATCCTAGCATAGCCATCACCCTGTTAAGGATTATATAGAGGATAATGTATGGGCATCAATGACAACTATGCTATGCTTGCGTTGAGTGGTTCCCATGGAAACTTATGTAAACCTCAATAGCGCAGTTCGAGAGGTTTACCAATGTTGCCTTGAGAACAATGGAAGCAAGCATAGCGTGCTTGTTCATCGATGTCCATACATTGTCTTTTATAGTGTGCGGGCATCAGTGCAATCAGTTTAGCTCAAACCATGAATGTTTTTAAATTGACATCCCCTCCCTGATTCTCCTGTTCCCCTCCCCCCATGATTTCCAGAATGCCAGCTCTCTCTGCACTCCCTTCTTTCACACTAAACTCACCCCAAACTGCTAATGCTGCCCAGCTCCAATAACAACTAGCACACTGGCCAAAAATGCTGTTTCAGCAAAAACATCTCTTCCCCGGCAACAACAGAATGAACCCACAGTCACCCACTGACCTATAAAACAAACTAACATTCTCTGCTCTGCTCTGTAACACAACAGCTTTTGTACCTCACAGACTTGCTTCTCCGCTCTACAAGGAGTCTCCCACTTTCTAGCAACCCATTGATCCACTGGCTTCTCCGCTCACACATTTTTATTTCATAACACAACGCAATCCATAAGGTGACACTAACAACAGGAGAAACCAGATAAGTTATGTACTCTTAAAAAAAAAGGAAAAAAAAGATTCAAAACACACCAACAGTAAAGTGGCTATTTGCAACTCTCACTAGGTGAGACAGGGAACTGCCATATTTTCAAATCTCTTCAGACCACCACATACTTGAGTTTTACTACACAAACACTCTACAACTGTGTGTGAGTGTGAGTGGGTTTCAAATGTTTCAGGGGGGCGGAGAGAGGCTCAAAAAAAATGTAAACGTTTGATCAGCCATGCTGCCAAGGCTACGGTTACATGTGTTAGTTCTATTTTGTTGTACCTGTGATGTGACATACCATCGATGGTATAACAATATCGTGACGACACATCGATGGTACAACAATACTAGAGAAAGATAGATTTTTGATACCAACAATGTTCTACCATACATTATTGCTTAATTATTTCTTCCTTTTCCCCACCCTGTTTCTTTTCTGACTTCCATACACTTAGTGGACAGAACCTTATGTTTAACGAAAATTGATCTGGCAATGTAAGTTGTTATACATAGTTTCAATAAAATTTAATTGACAAAAAAAATTCAGCGGACAGAATGTTTGGTAGGGATGGCACATAAGAATTCAAAATTCTGCTCAGTTCTGCTGGCAGACTGTTCACCCCACATTGACACAGCAGAAGGCCTCAGATGGAACCAGGACTTCTGTTTTATCTGCAGCAGGTTACAGAGCACAGATTTCACTGTAAGCAGGTAAAGATAGGAGGGAGATTTGTCATGGTCAGCAAAGAAACCCCAGAAATTAAAACTGTAAATGCTGTAGTACAGTATTTCATGTTTTCTTTTAAATTTATGTACTTCTGTGAAAGAAGAGAACTATGAGATACACATTTTAAGGCAGTTTTATTTTTAGGGCCTAGCTGAATATTTTTAGTGTATAAAGCTGGTGGCCATGTTATGATGGCAAACAGGGATGCCTAGTTAGTATTGATTTTATTGTGAAGAGGCTGCTGAAACTTTATCAAGTGCTGTTGTGCTGAAATAACAGCACAGGTATATATGGTACTCAGTCAATCAGTGTGCACAACTTTTAAATCCACTTTATAATCAGTAACAATTTACTTTAAAAAAAAGATTGTGTTAAACACCTGAAAACATTTTCTGAACATTTTTTTAACCAGTAAGGATGCAGACAGTAAAATGGATACTCTCAGGTGTGCATTTAAATGTGCAATTAGTGGTGAGTTATTAAGACTGACTTCCAGAATGAAAAAAAAAATATTCAAGAAAAGAAAAAAATGCTTCTGCAAATTAAAGATCTGGAAAGCTCTACCCTGAATATCTGACAATGATACTTGGATTAAACATAACACTATAAGAGAGAAATATAATGAAATTAATAGAAACAACGCTGAGAAAGCAATTTTTAAGGCAAAGATATGTTGAACTTGGTAACAAGGCTGATACATTATCAACTCTCCATCTTAAGAAACAAGAAATGTCCAGAATAATAGTCTTCAGTGAATCTCTGCAAAAAATGTTACTCATCCAAACGAAATTATACCACAGTGTCAGCAGTTTTATAGCAAATTGTACAATAATGCAGAGACCAGTACAGATATCAAAGAAATTGAAACCTTCCTTCTAAAGGCTAACCTATCCACTTTAAAGGAAATGTGTGACATATAGGGTAGGCCTTCATAGCCCGCTTCACTGGGGTGGCGATAGTTGATCTGTGTAGAAATTAGAAACCGTAACGCATTCCTTTGCGGGAGGGAAGGAATCATAATTCTGGCTAGAGTGCCAGCCAGTTAATTCCTTTCCACTTCCTGCTCTGCCTGCTCCATCCCTACTCTCTCACCTTTTGTGATGTGGTACCAGAGAGAGTGCGGGGACGCACCCTATACAAGTCTATGAGGTTAGTTTTCAGAACATTTTTAAGGACCTTTAAGCTACCTTTTGGTAAAAATGAAAGCCACCGGTCAGCTAATAGGGACCCTATTAGGTGTGCAGTGGCTTTCATTTTTGCCAAAAGGTAGCTTAAAGGTCTTTAAAAAATTCTGAAAACTAGCCCCATAGACTTATATGGGGCGAGTCCCTGCATTCTCCCTGGTACCACATCATAAATCATGACAGCACGGGGGCAGAGCAGGCAGACCAGGAAGTGGAAAGGAATCAGCTGGCTGGCAGTTCGACTAGAATTATGATCCCTTCTTTCTCACAAAGGAATGCATTACAATTTTTAATTTCTTCAAAGAGGGACTACTGCCACCCCAGGGTAGCAGCCTGTGAAACCTAGAACTTTATTAAATGTATGTCACACCCCCTCTTTAAGTACAGGACAACAGCAAGTATTATGAGTTTCCATTAGAGTTGATTAAGTTAAACGCTTTCGCATTTATAAGAAGCATAGAAAATGATAGGGCCCCTGGTCCAGATGGTCCTTCAGTGAATTTATGCAAAACTGTAAAGGAAGAAATTAAAACAACTTTAACAAGCATGTTTGATGAAACTCATGAATATTATATGATGGATCATACAACCCAAGAAGCTACGATTACTGTTATTTCAAAACAAACCTTGGTTAAAATGCATGTAACTAACTTCCGACCAATCTCTCTTTTGAATTTAGATTTAAAATTTAAACCAACATATTGGCTTCTAGACTTCAAAATGTTGTGGACTCTTTGATGGATGCCAAACAGATAGGACTTATGGCAGGCAGAATATCATCAGGTCAACTGAGGGCATTTTTAAATTATTTCTGTGTCTGGGAATAAGACAGTACCAGCTACTTTCATATCCCTGGCCAAAGAAAAAGCCTTTGACAAGGTATCTTGGTCATACTTCTTCACTGTAATACAGAAATACAACATTTTTCAAGAATGCATGGACTGGATTAAAGTACTGTATTCCAAACCAGCTGCTTAAGTTTAATGTGATGGAGTTTTCTCTGCCAAATGTTCGCTATCAAATGGTGCAAGACAAGGTTGTCCATTGTCTCCCTTTTTGTTCAATCTTCACTTAGAGTCCTTGCTTAGAACCCTTACAAATGACACTAAAATTAAAGGTGTTAACTTAGAAAAAGATTATTACTCTGTTTCTGCATACACTGATTGTATTCTTTTGCATTTAACTAATCCTAAACAATCTCTGCTAAGAGCCCTTGACATAATTAAAACTTTTGGGAAGTGTTCAGGATATAAATTAAATTTACAGAACACAGAGATTCTATCACTGAATTATAAAATAAAAAAAAAAGACTTTGAAACAATGAACATATAGTGGGAAAATGGCTACTTATCTAATCTGGGAATTGTGGCCAGCCCGATGGTACAGAGGGCTGAGGCATCGATTGCCTTACTTCTTACCACACTGACGACACAGGGTTGGGAGTGAGCTTGGGCTATTGGCAGTTGGACGGGGTGGAGAGGACTGGGCATCCAGAGGACTGCTCTCCTATCTGGGGGAGGGTGGGTTGTGATTCCCAGCCTCTAGTGACTTCCTGTAGAGACAGGAAGTATACTATCTGGGGTCACATCAGGATCTGGAGGAGGCATCAGCAGACATCCTGTGTGAGGGTGTGGGAGTGTGCTCATCCCATGCTGGACATCTTTGCATGTCCATGGGGGTGGGGGTACCATGGAAACTGGAAACACCCCAAGCCTTGGGAGGAAGACACCGTGATGCCCACCATGTCCCTCACTGGTGCTTACTCTCGCCTCTGATTATACCTGGCATTGGATCTTGAGGTATGTCCGCTGTGGAGAAGGAGGCAGTCCCGCCCCAAGGGTCATGACCAGGGCCACCACACAGGTGTGTCATGGGTGGGATGGAGGAACAGGACCCTGGAAGAGAGAAGCTCAGCAGGACAGGAACAGGGCTGAGTCGGTTGATGGGGACCCAAAGTGCGGTAACCTGAGGGAAAAATAATTAAAAAAATAAATAACTAATCTGGGAATTGAACTTTCTGCTAACATAGAAAATGAAATTATGAAATACTGACAACACTTGGAACAAAATTAAACAATGTCTTAATGGATGGGCCTCCTTAGCTATTTCATTATGGGACTGTAAAGTTGTAGTAAGGAGGAATATTGTGTCCAGACTGCTACATCCATTGGGTATGTTAACACTCTTTATACCATTTAAATGAGTCACACTAATTCACTCAGGTACTTCCACCTTCTTATGAAATAATAATCAACCCCATAGATCTTACACTAAACTAAAAGCTCCTAAACTTTTGGGAGGTCTTACTCTACCACGCTTCCATTTATATTACCATGCATTACAGGGTAGTATATATCTTAAATGGAATATTAAGAATTTTGAGTGCAAGACAAAACTCCACTTTGGCAAATTATCGAAAAACAGCCCTGTGACAAATATTCTGTCACTTCAGGCTCTATTCTACCATGAAAATAAAAAGTTACCAAATAAAGTGAAACACAGTCAGATTGGGATGTCTATGACCACTTGTAAAGGTTTACGTAGAACTGCTGATTTTTACCCTAAGTTTGATAAATCACAACCTATTTGGAATAAACCAAACTTTAAGGTGAAATGAAAAGGTCTAGAAAACAGGAACTAGGTCAGAAAAGTAATTACACAAGTAGGCCACTTACTAGATCATAACAATGACATTGTTAACTTTAATAAACTGAGATCCATGTACCATCTGCAAAAAATAGTTTTTTTTTAACTTTGTACAGATTAAACACTCTATTCTATTCTAACTGCCCTAGAGAAAACTCCCTGTTCAGTGGGTTCCTTTGCTGACATTGTAAATGTCTCCGATACTGCAAAGAATAATAAAGCTATTTCTTAACTTCATAAAACATTAACTTTACTAAACAAGAATCGATTTGGATCCCCTAACTCCTATTGGGAAAATAGTGTCTCCTGCCAGCTGGTTACACAAATTTAGAGCAATTATGGACCAATACTTATTGCGCTATTAGATATGCCCAATATAGATTACTAGAAGATCTTGAATGATATGTATATACTCATAAACAAAATTCAAGAATGGGGTAAATATTCTACAGCAAATTTTACGAAATGTATGTCTTAAATAGGTACACAAACACATTTTAAGGGACTGTGTCAAAACAAAGTAATTCTGGTTAGAAATACAGAACAAACTGGATACCAGTTTAAGCTTGGGAGCCTATTTTACATTCAAGATTTGTTTGCTTTCTGCTAATACTCCACATCTACCCCCCTCCAGCTCACTGACTCCAGCCCCTCCTATGTGGCATGGACATGGGCCAAATTACTTCTGCCATCTTTGTCAACTTGTCTATAGTCCTCAACACTGTGTCACACCCTCTTCTCCTGGACAAGCTTAGTACAGTGGTGCTCTTTTTCTCCTCAGTCAGCTGGTTCTGTTCCTACCTAGAGGGCAGGCTGCAAGCTGTCTATAATTGGAGACATTTTTTCCCCTCCACTCCCTATATGCTCAGGCGTCCCCAAGGATCTGATTTGAGCTCCATACTCTTCTCAATATTTCTAAATAACCTCCCATCTGCCTGTTCCTCTGCATCTATCCACATGTACACAGATACACAGTGCTGTTCACTTCTGATTCCTTTGCTGATGACCTTGCTGTCCATCTCCATCAGGATTTTGACAGTGCTCAGTATTGGTTATATTCCAACCTTCTGTCCCTCAAAGCCATGAAATCTGTCTACATCACTATCAGCTCCTCACAAAGGCTTGCCAGACTCTCTCTCCTCTCCCCTCTTGTGACACGCTTGACAGTACAGTGCTTGGTGATGTCCCCTCCTTCAAGTATCTTGAGATCTGGCTGGACTGGCACCTCAACGTCTAAGCGCACACTGATGCAGCCCACCACAAGCTTCACCCAAAATTGGGTTCACTGTACAGTAACAAAGCCAGTCCCTCTCCCTGCCTGCAGGGAGCTAGTCATGAAGATGATCCTTCCCATCTTTGACTACAGTGACATTGCCTGCAGTACCGCTCCAAAGCCCACCTGTGCCAGACTGGACCCCTTTTCCACTCCTTCTGCCACTTTGCCTTGGACTGCCACCCTTGTACACACCTCTGCTCAGTCTACTTCTCCCTCTCCCTCTCTTTCCTTAATGCCAGGTTCCTCATATACAGTGCCAGTATCACCTCCAAATTCTGGTTTGGCTCTCTCATCCTACCTCTCTGCCCTCCCATCCCCCCCTCTTCCTCCTACCCCCTTCAGAACACTGCTTCCCATACCCTCTCCATCCCACATGAAAATTTCCATGGGTCAAGCTACCTTCTTGTATCGTTTTCCTGAACGCTGGTCCTCCCTCCCCCTGTCTACCTTCCCAGCCTCATTCTTCCCTTCCCTCAAATCCTTTCATCATAACATTTCCACCCCTCTTGCAATTGTTTCTGATCCCTGACCCTTGTATTCCCTCCTCCTGTGTTGTTGACATCCCACTTGTTCCCCCTGGCTGTGAGCACCCCCCCCCACCAAGGCTAACTGTGCCTTAATCAGTTAATCCATTTTTCAATATTGTGTTCCTGAGCCTACCTCCTGTACTGGCTTAGTTAGCTCACACCTTAGAAGTCCAGGTGGTGCTAATCCTGCTACTGTCTGGTATTGCTCCCTGTACTGTATAGCACTTGTATCTTAACTTGTATTTTATCTCATCTTTATTTTTGTACTCCCGAATAGTCTGCCTGTAAACTATGACTGTGCACCATTATTTATTTTGGCTTTATTTTATTGTATGCATTTTAACTGTACTTCTTTTCATTATTACCGCACCATACATTATGAATTTTCATTTGTACATTATATACTGTATACTCCCCTTCCCCTATCTCCCCAGGATACATCTGGAAATGACCTGTTACCAGCTCAGTATGTCTTTCCTGGTGAAAGTTTTGAAATAAATAAATAACTGAATTAATGAATAATATAGATAGACTACGAGGCTCTAACAAAGTTTTCAAATAAGCCTGATTGCTGCCTCTGCCAAGAACATAATTTCACACCACTGGCTAGGCTTAAATGATCACACATATACAGAACAGCACAGAGAAGCTCTGCAGGCTTTACTTATACAGGATATGACTGCATCTACAAGACACAATCAGCAGAGAAACATGAAAAACTTTTCCACACTACACATCTCTAACTGGGAATGCTTGAAGAATGATTACTTTTCATGCTTCTGCCTAAGGTGGAGCATGTTCTATTGCACTGACTGATGGAAGGGAGGGGGCAGAGCAGGGTTGGGGAAAATGTTTATTCTGTTATTTATTGTTTATGTACATTTCATGAACTGATTGACTATAAAATCCTACAGGCATCTAATTTGCTGTATTTATCAGTTTATGTCACTTGTCAATGCACAGCAACAGAAACTATTGTATGTGACATTAATTTATGAATATTATAATATATGTTCTGTTTATTTTATGTGCGTTACACTTATATTACTGCAAAAAAAAATATTTTGGGAGACATTAGACAGCGTGATTTCCTCAGAGCCACAGAGTGAGTAAGTGCATTATCATGCATTATCGCCCACTTTCTGCCTGCTAAACACTGAAGGGTATATCAACTAATGGCAGGATTCTGTGTCTCAACACTGCCCAGCAATCTATAAATGAGAAGATTTATAAATATGTAATGGGAGAAACAAAATGAGAATCTTTCAGCTGAGTAAAGATAATACCTTTACTAGGCTAACGAAAAGTTAAAAGATACAAGCTGTTGAAGCCTTATTGCCTCTTTGTCAGGTATATGGGGATCTGGGAGCACAGTACATATCATATACGGTATACCTGATGAGGAGCCATTATGGCCTTGAAAGCTTGTGGCTAGGATTTTCAAAGGGCCGTGTCCATTTTTCTGACACAGCTGCTGAAATCCATCCTGGGAGTTAGACCATGAAAAGTTGGTCTACTTTCTTGGATGGAATTCCACAGATGTATCCGAAAAATAGATACAATTCCCACAATTGTGGCAGAAATTGCCATAAATTTTGGGAATCATCACAAATATATCCAAATATCCATGAATAAGGTGCAAACATTTGGGCGCATCTGCATGGATACAGCATGCATCCAAAAGATCCCTCCTTCTATTTTAACTTTTTGTTAGCCTAATAAAGGTATTACCTATACCCAGAAAACTGATTCTCTTTTGTCTCTCTCCTTCCTGCTTTTGTATGGGCTAATACTGCACAGCCCTACACTGATACAACTATGTGGCTTCTTGCAACCTATTTTTATTTTTACGATGTATACACCCTGCATAGCTAATCTGTAACTGTCTGCCTAAACTGGTCCCTTATAAGCAAGGCACCTACGTTGGACCAAGCCCTTAGCTTTCTCACTGAGGGTTTCAAGTCCATTTGTGATATCTATGCACCACGCACAAAACGGAAAATTCGGGGGGAGGTCAATGACTGGATTGATGGCAAACTTCTCTCCCTCCTAAAGGAGAGGGACTGCCTCTAGGAAACAGCCTTACATTCAGGTAGCAAGCACGACCTACAGTGCTACAAAACTGCCAAAAACCGCTGAACAAAGCTCATCAGGCTCGCAAAGGCTAACTTCCATAAGTCCCAACTTAACAAAGCATGGGGTGATGGAAAGCAGTTCTGGGACAACATTAAATACATCTTTGGAAAAGATCAGAAGCAACATCCTAAGATGATAAATATAAATAACTCACCCTCCTCAGACCCACTAGCCATAGCTGATGCCTTTAACCAAGCCTTTGCAGATCTTTCCCCAGTGCTGCCACCAGACTACCTTTTGCCTGCGGAGGACTTAGGCAGTGCCAGCCTGTCCACAATAAACCACCCAGCCTTCTACTTTAAGAAGGTAATGGCACAGGAGGTCCTAACAATGGTCAGGGGAGTCCTTGGTAAAACCAGACTGGGGAGTGACAGACTAGACATGAAGATACTATCTCTCACTCTCGATGTTATGATCATGCCCATAACAATGCTGTTCTATAAATCCCTAGCTCTAGCTCAATTTCCTGAGGTATGGAAGCAAGCCCTGGTGACGCCAGTGCACAAGAATGGTGATAAGGCACTGGTGGCCAACTACAGGCCTATATCTATCCTCTCCCCTCTATCCAAAGCATTGGAAAAAATCGTGGCAAGTCAACTCACAGAATACCTCAACAAGTACAATCTGCTCTGCCCAAACCAACATGGCTTCAGGCAAAAACACAGCACCACCACAGTGCTGTTGGAATACTCTGACTTTGCACACAAGGCACTGGATGAAGGAAAATTGGTGGGGTCCATCTTCATTGACCTCACCAAAGCTTTCAACACCGTAAACCACCCACTACTGCTACATCAGCTCCAAAGATTGGGTGTAGCACCAAACACTCTAACGTGGTTCAATGACTACCTGACACACATGAGCCAGCAAGTCAAAATCAGGCAGACATTATCCAGCTCCAAAGATGAACTCCTAGGAGTCCCTCAAGGATCAATTCTAGGGCCCCTACTTTTCAGCTTATTTGTAAATGAACTACCCATGGCCTGCAATACTAAACTTATCTTATATGCAGACAATGCCGTGCTGCTAAGCAGCAGCACCTCCCAGATAGCCATACAATCTGAACTAGTTGACTCCTTCAATAAACTCGAGGACTGGTTCAGTAGGCAAAAGCTGCTACTGAATTACAAGAAGACAAAGGCCATGCTTCTATCTAGCCCTCACCACAAGCATAGGCACACTTCCCTTGAAATCACTAATACGGCTGGTGAGCAGATTGAGCAGGTACACTTGTTCAAGAAGCTTGGGGTCATCATTGATGACTCACTCATTCATACACACCACACTAACTCTCTTGTAAGAGTGGTAAACACAAAGATTGGGGTACTCTACAGACGTAAGAAATCCCTCACCTCGGAAGCACTCCGAACCTCTGTCTCCAGCTCCATACTCTCCATGATTGACTACGGGCTGGTGGTCTATGGTGCAGCCTCTGATACTGTACTCAAAAAGGTCCAAATGGCACTAAATAAGGCATGTCGCCTCACCTTGTCCGCGGATCAATACACTCACACTTGTGCCTTGTATGAGCGTACAAACTGGCTCAACCTAAAAGACAGGATCAAATACCAAACCTGCCTCCTGGCAAAGAAGGCACTGCTCGGTGAAACCCACCCTGAGCCAGCCCAATGGTGCTGAGGTGAGGCTGGGCATGCCCGCGTACCATGCGACACGTGTTGAGGGCGAGCACGGGTTGCGAGGGTCAGCTTGAGGGAGGAGAAGGATAGAGCACCGATGGCTGCTCTCCTTCTCCGGGGGTTCACTGCATACTCCCGCTGCAATACTGCCATCTAGGGGAGCCTGGGTGGAAGGTGCAGTAAGGTGGAGGAGCAGCAAGGGATTGGGTGGACGCAGCAAAGGGGCAGAGCAGGAGGCACGTCTCGGCGCACCTGCTGGCTCCTTAGCCCTCATTGCACGCCAACGTCTGGGGACAAGAATACCGGAAAAATACCTTGGTCTTTCCTAGGTGATGACACCTCTCTGGGGGATCTTCAGGCTCGTTGGACAGACTCCATTGTCCCATCTCCACAACACACAGTATGTTAGTTTGAGGAGGTAAGCAGGGGGGTCCCTCCTCACCCCTACCTGGGGGGGGGTATACAGGGGGAAATTGCTAGTATGGAGACAGGTACTCTAGGAGCAGATCAGGATGAGAATGGAGACTGCAGCTAGGATGTCTGAGAGAGTGGAGAGAGGAGGCGAGTAGGGGGCATAAAAATAGGGTTAAAAGAAAAAAAACACCCTGCATAGGTAACCTGCTTGAGGCCTCTCCAACACCTCACTTCACCAGAGGAAGGAAGAATGGAGCACTCTCTATCCCATTCCACCGACCATCACTAGGACAGCGCGTTTTCACTTACCAGCCCCCTTCTGGTTAAATGAACTCCCTAAGATATTACAAACAAACAGAATATCTCAATTCAAGGCAGGCCTCAAACAGCATCTCATGTCATGTGCAAAGTGTACCTGTAGCACAGAAGTCACTTGATAATCTAGGCTTTCAACCTAGGTACCACCCAAGTGGTGCTACCTAAAAAACCCTGCCTCCTTTTCCAGCCCAGCCTAGAGTGTAAGTAAGCTACTCGATTCAGCTCTGATCTGTATGTAGATAATGCCTCTCCACATTCCCCCTCATCACCCCCTACTCAACAAGGCCTCTTGGGGCCACTCACCCACCCCCCATTGCACCCCCTCCCACCGTCCCCCTCTTCCCACCCTCCAAGGGTAATTTTAATCCCTTCCTTCTGGTTTATTTACAACCAGCCCACTACCATCAGAGAAATCATTTAACTGCTATGCAGTCACCTCAACTTTAGTCTAACAATGGACTCTGTAGGTCGCTGTGGGAAGGGGAGGTGGGGGTCTAATTGGTGCATATAATCCTTTTTCTGAAATATCTTCTACTCTGTTATAATTTTTGTCACAATTTGTATAACTTTCATGTAATTGCTCTTGTATGCCAATGAGCAGGTATCTGTAACCACTGTATATGTTGTATTGTCCTATTTGTCCACCCTGATGTGGAACCTTTGTAAAATAGCTCACGCTCAAAGGTCTTTCCGAAATATTAAATAAATAAATAACATCTGAGTTCCAGTAAGTTCCTGCTTTTAATTGTGGGGCAGACTGGAGCACAGAGAGGATGTCTGATGTGCTCAAGGTCAAGCAATGGGTGAACAGTGTCAGTATGAACCTAGGATCTCTTGGTTCGCAGTGCTCTGTGCCATAACCACTACCTCCTCATTCCCGAACCATACAGACCTCAAGGAAATGTCCAACAGTCTGTAGACAGGATAGCTTAGTGGATCATGCAATTTTCAACCTGTGTAGGGCAGCACAGCTAGAGGCCATTCCTTACTCTTAAAGAGGTAGAGGTAATGCAAGGAAGCATTTTCTACCCTCAGGAGTAGTAGATCATAGAACAAGCTCCCAAAGGAAGTGGCAGGAGCAGGGGGTAGGGAGCTTTCACTCTTTTAAACTCCCATGTGATCCATTTCTCAGGGAGAACAGCATTACTGGATATAGTATTTACAGTAATTCAATGGGGATGAGAAGGCCACAAGGAACATACCTCATAGCAGGATTAGTATGCCTAGGAGGAACAGGGGAATCAGTGGGCTTTGGATACCCAGGGTTTTTCTTCTCTGGCAGTTTCCCATTCCACTGTGCCAAAGTCCATAACATTTACTGGTACCACTACTTGTGAAACAGCTACTGGTTCTCAACATACCAACTGCTACAGTAGGATAGCAAACATTTATTTATTTGTAGGATTTTGTTGACCCAGTATGCTTGCTGAGACTTGCATTCCTTTAGCAGGAGTGACACAGAATAAGTTACATACTGAAAATGACTCGTTTTCACATTGATACAAATTAACAACATTGAGGATGATAATGACAGTGGGTGTTACAATAGGCACAACAGTGAGGATCAACAAAAATTATGTAACAGGTTCTTCACACACAATTAATAAGCAAAGTGCAATGTGTCACAATACAGTACCTCAAATCATGTTTAAACAACTGACTCAAGGCAGGCAGAGGGGGACAAAACATGACGGACCCTTGGTCTTTTTTTTTTATCTAGTATTTCCAGCGAGATCACATTTTTCTTCACTGCAGGCCTGTGTTTCAAATCCTAGTTTCAGACTCATATGTAATGAGGTTTGTGCCCTCATTGCCATTCCAATCACAAAACCAACACACAGAAATCAGCATACCAATCAGTCTCTGATAACACAAGGACAAGCTGTCAATGAACTCTGAAAATGAACTGTGCTCTTGTCCAAAACTAGCAGTTCTTTCAACTCAGTACTCTGAGGTGCAGTGGGACAGGGAGAGAGAACACCATCATTGCTTCTGCTGGCAATGCCCTTGGCCAGGGTTATTACTCCCTCAGTCTCAGAGGCCCAATTCTAGTACAATCCGCAACTGAGAAGAGAGGGATCCCACTGCTACCAATTGTGCCAAAGTCAGGACTTTTTAATTTTCTCATATACACATTTTGGTATTTTTCCCCAGTTGTTTTCTCCCTGACCCAGGACCCTGGCAATCATGGCAGTGTGTGCACATGGAGGAGCACATGCACTCTGGGCACTGGCTCAGTCCCTTCCTCTCCACCCCTGGCAATCGCTGTCTCCCCCTCCCGCCTACGCTGCCCATCGGACCGCCACCCAATGGGAGCAGAACTATGAGGGACGAGGGACAACCTCCCTGGGAGAGGACAGCTGCCTTTTGGCTGTGCAATCCTGCTCCATCCCTCCCCCCCATGCCAAGAGACAGCTTGAGGTTGTTCCTGAACCTGGATCACCGGTGTGATGCAAGGGAAGGTATCCGGGGCCTCAGACCTCTGCGCCACTGGGCCAGCGGCAAAGTCAGGACTTTTTAATGGAAGTGTCACAACTGTGATGCTTTTTAAACCACCACTACTGCCTGTGCTACTTTCTGCCCCATGTGGAACATTTTTCCTGTAACCAACCACTAAAGTAATCCAGCACCATGTGGCTAAACAGTAACAGGATGCTCTAAATGTTCCACAACCTCTGCATGCTTACTATGCAACTTTTAGAGCCTATTGCAAGTCTGACCCAAACAATGGAGAGGTTTGTGTGTGACCCACCAAATCCCATACTGTGGCCAGCTGAGGGCCAGGTGCATTGAGGATTTGAGGTAGTTGGCTCCTGGGACAGCCAGCGTGTGGGCTGCTCATCATTTTTGCACTCCTGCTAGTCAAGCATGGAGCAGCATTGAGATTGGCTATGAAGGTAGTCACTCACTTATACGAACATCCAATGTAGCCAGCCGAATAATGTCATTAGGTCTCTCGAGTCTGCTCATAAGGCAGGTTCCTCAGTGTCAGCTAATGACCTTGCCCCCTTCCCCAATCAACCATTCCCCTCCATCCATGCCCCACTTGATCCTTATTTTCCTCCTTCCTAGGCTCTCTTGAAGCTGTCACCCATTTTCAGTGAAACTACCTCCTCAGGAGGCCCATTTCAACCTGCCACCACCCTCTCCATGAAGAAGTTTCTCCTAACCTCCCTATTAATTCCTTTCAAATACATGAAGGTCTTAATCATGTCCCCTGTCTTTCTCGTCTCCCTCCAAGGAGTACATGCTCAGGGCCTCCAACCTCTCCTCATACATCCTATCCCGGTGGCCCATGATCACCTTAACTGCCCTCCTTGAAAGTATGGACATCAGTACTGTATGCTGTATTTCAGATGTGGCCTCACCAGTGACCTGTACAAAGGCAGTATTACCTCCTCCCACCTACTGATGATCCTCCTGGTAATATAGCCAAACATTTTATTTGCCTTCATTGCTGCCTTCTAACATTGAATGCTTCAGGTCACTAGTGATCATCAGCCCCAGGTCCTGCTCCTCAGATGCAGATGCCCGGACACCACCCAGGCTGTACTCAGTTCTCAGGTTCTTAGTGCCAATGTGCATAATCTTGCATTTCTTTACATTGAAGCCAAGTTGCCAAATCCCAAACCACCTATCTAGCTTTTCCAGATCTTCCCTTAGGTCCTGTATCCCTTCTGCTGTGCCCACCCTCACATAGAGCTTGCTGTTGTTTGTGAATAAGTAAATTTTGTCCTTAATGTCATCCCCCCAGTATCACTGATGAAGACATTAAAAAGCACCAGTCTAAGCACTGAACCTTGTTGGATCCTACTGGTAACCTCCCTTGTGCTTGAGAGATCACCCACTGCCATGCGCTGGGTCTTGCCCCTCAGCCAGTCATTCACCCACCCACCCAGTCAACTTCTCACCAACCCCTAGAGCCACCAACTTCTTGATTAACCTCTTGTGGGTTATAGAGTCAAAGGCCTTGCTGAAGTCCAGGTAATAGATGTTCACCACTTAGCTACTGTCCACTGTTTTAGGGACCCAGTCAAATAAGTTAATCAGATTTGTTTGACACAATCTCCATCCCAGAAACTCATGTTGCTGCTCATCCTGGAGGCCATTCTATTCCAAATACTCTACTCATCTTTCCTTAAGTATGGTCTCAATGATCTTGCACATGACTGAGGTCAGACTAACTGCTCTGTAGTTCCCTGGGTCATCTTGGGGACCACTCTTATGGAAGGGCACTACATGTACCATTCTCCAGTCCTGTGGTACTACACCCAACTCCAGTGAACTGTTGAACAGGTTAGTCAAGGGATCTGCAAGCTCCTCTGCCAGCTCCCTTTGCACCCTTGGGTGTATACTGTTGAGGTCTGAGGATTTATCTACCCTTAATAGTAGCAATCTTTTCCTCACACTATCCACCTCTATCAAATCATCTGTGTGCCCTCCCACCCTTCATTTCTTCTCCTTCGCTCTAGTGGTACCAGTCTGTCCCTCTCTCCCTAGTGTAGACCAAATGGAAGTACTCAGTCAGTTCTTCTGCTTTGCCCTCATTCTCTTCTACCCACCCGATCCCTTTCCTAAGCCTAACAATCCCAACTTTCTTGTCCCTTTTCTCATTAATATACCATAAAAAGGCTTTTTCCCCCATTTTTAATTCCCTCAGCTGGCTGCAGTTCCTTTTCATCTTTAGCCTGCTGGACTACCCTATCTGCTACACTAGCCATCTTCAGGTTGTCCTTCCTGTCTTCCATACTCTGGGTCTTCCTGAATGTCTTGTAGACTGACCTCTTATCCATTACTGCCTGTGTGACCTCTGTGCTAAACCAGCTGGGTGCTTTGGCCCTTGAGTTTTTCCCTTTTGATCCTAGTGCACTCTCTTTTGTCTATAATGATTCCCTCCTTGATGGTGGACCACCTTTGGTACACCCCCTACCCACCTAAATGCTTGCCAAGTAGCTCCTTAGCAACTTTCCCATCTTTCTCAAGTCTGTCTTTTTAAAATTCAGATTTTAGTCATAGTAGGGCCTTTTCCTTGCCCATCTCCAACTGGAACCACACAGTGCAATGGTCACTCCCACCCAGGGGCTCCTTGACCTTACTATCCTGGACATGGTCCCCATTCACTAGCACCAAATCAAGCAGTCTGTGATGCCCTTTTTCAGGAATCCGTTTTTTGCAGTGCATCTAGGATCACCTGACTCCTGATGCAAGTCATGGCCAGTACCATCCAATCCATCTTGGGCAGGTTATAATCTCCCACTTTTACCAACTCTCTCTTCCCTTCAGCTGTCATTATTGCTGAGCTCAGTTCCCTATCTTTTTCTTTCTCCTAGTTGGGTGCTCGGTAAATCACCCCCAATCTCACCTTCCTCCTTCTGTTTAACAATAATTAGATCCACATCACTTCCACTCTTCCTGCTTCTCCCTTGTACAAATGATACCCTCCCTAATGTAAACTGCCCCTTCATTCCTACCCCCTATCCTTCCTGTATAATTTAAACCCAGGGATCGAGAGGTCCCAGTCATGGTTAGGTGTGGACCATGTCTCTATGACCGCTGCAATGTCCATGTCCCTCTCCACCAACAGCACCTGCAGTCCATCCATCTTGTTTCTAAGACTTCGTGTGTTCTGTGACACCACCTTCTACCAAGAGTCTGAGCCTCCTTCTCTTCCCCCTTCTACATTCCTCATTACTCCCCTTTGCCTGTACCAACCACCCCCACTGCTAACCCCCTCACTTTTCCTCCACCTCTGCCCAGATCCCTCCTACTGGTCTGGGGGGGTTCAGCTGACCTCCTCCTCCCAGAGACATGGGACCTATATACCCGGTTGTCCCCCTCCCCAAGTAGTTTAAATCAAGGCTTTGGTTTATATACCCCCAGCTTGTCCCTGAGGGCTCTCAACCCCCCCTCTACTGAGGTGAAGTCTGTCCAGTAAAAAAGGTTTTTATCTAACCAGGTCTCTCCTGAGCCCCCAATACAGCTGTAATTTCCTCCAAGCACTAATCCCTCAGCTTGTCATTGAACTCCACTGTCCTTTTCTTCCCAATCATGCTGGCTCTCAGTACTGGTAGCACCTCCAAGAATGCAACTGATCTGGCTACCTCTCTGCAGGTCTTCCCCACCATTCCGAATCTTTCCTGTATTACCCACACCTCCTCCCTACAAGGTCATTGGTCCTTAGGGATATAACTACATAGGGTTCCCAACAACTCCCCATCTTTGGGCACACCCTCTCACTGTAATCCATGGCATTCAAACCACCATCCTCCCTGTTTCTGGGTCTCCTTTCATTCCCCAGTGAATACCCTTAACTATGGATTCTCCCAGGATTACCACCCTTCCTCCCTCATCCTCCTGGATGAAGAAAGCCTGCAGCTGGGGTGGCCCAGTCATTAGTATGAGGGACAGGGGGATCCATAAAGGGGGGAAAGAGTAGTGGTGCTTGGATAGTGAATTTGAGGATCCAACTGTTCTCTGATTGATAGTGCTGGTATCCACCTCTGAATCTTGTCAAATTGGGATTTTGGATTCAAGGTTAGATTTAGGCTCTGAGGTCTGATTCTTTGGATACGAGGTCTGATTCTTTGGATCTGAGGTTGGGTACTTTGATCTGAGGTCAGATACACAGGTCATATCTACAGATCTGACTATCAGAGTCAACAAATCTGAGAATTCTGATTGGATCCATCAGATCCATGTGTGGGATGCAAGGTTGACAGATCCATTCTCAGATGTCATTGCTATTCAATGACATCCAAATTCTGACATTCTGCCCATTATCTCATGGTATCTAACTTGCTCGGATATTATCCAAGCACCACTTGAAGGGGTGGGGGGAATAATAATAACTACATATTAAGAAGGAAAACCAGGCTATAACATATACTCCAGTTCACTAGACACTATCCAGTTTTCTGTTCTCTGGTGCTTTCAGGATTGCAATACATTTCTATTAACTGACACAGCAAGCTGGTCAACTTACGGCTGGCAGAGTTTGATGAGATCCTGGTCGGTGGTACCGGGTGGAAGGCCTCGGATGTACAGGTTGGTTTTACTGAGCTGCTCATTGCCGCTGCTGTTGTTACTGCTGTTGTTACTGCTGTTTGTGCTGGGGCTGGGAGGAGCCATGGGATGGGGAGCATAGGGCTGCTGAAAGAAAAACAGTGCTGTTAATCACCACAAAATATGTGTCCTACATGTGCAAACAGACAAAAAGATAGACAGACAGACAAACAACTGGTGAAAGAAAGAGGGGGAGATGTAGAGGCAAAAAGATGCTTTGCTGACCCTAGACATATTCTCTTCAGTCCAAAACTTTCATAATAAGTGCCTGGAAATCAATGACATTGCCATCAGTGAGGTATATTGGATTATCAAGATAATACCTACTTATTTTGATATTTAAATTCCTCCTTTCCAAAATATATTTCCCCCCCATGACCTAGGGTAACAAGTGTTCATACATGGCACTACTAGGTTATTGCCAGTGTCAGCATGTGTCCCATTAAACTGTGACATCATATAGTATAAACAGCATGCCCCCAAGTCTGAGCCAAGATTGACAAAGACACAGACATACTCCTACACGGGTGCAAGTTTAATGCTCCAGTACATGGCCTTTGTAACCATACTCAGCTATTCTTCCTAGCAACAACCTAACTAAAGGAAAATAAACCCCTTTTCCATGGACAAAAAAAACAACAACATTTTCTATTCCATAAGCACTGTAACCCATTCCAGGACATGGTTTCATGAGAATCAGTGCACTTCTGGGGTGCATTGAAAGTCACTCAGCTGTTGGCCCTCTACCCTCCTATTCACCCGGGGTTTGCATTAATTCTCTAGAAACACATGCCCTGCTGTGTGGGTTACTGCTTACATAACCCACTGGTGCTCATTCTCTGAAAACACCCATTGCTAATACTGTAAAACTCTGACCTCTTTACTTGTGTTGCTCGGACGCTATCTGCCAAAACTGGCTACCGTTGAGCACCGCTGATTTTCTTATATACAGTACTGAATACCACTGGTGTCTGACTTCTGGATTCTATCTCATAGGCTCCAACTGGATTCCAAATATCCAATGTGACAATCCAGGATCTGAGGTAGACATCCGACCCCGGATCCCTTTATCTGACCTTGGATCCAAAATCTGAATCAGGTCAGATAGGATCTCGAATCCAAAGCAGGACAGAAAGACAATCTGTAGGGTCCCACTGGAATAGTTAAAAGCACTATAAGAGCATCACTAACTATACAATCCTTCATTATCTTGCCCCTCTAAAACTACACTAGTAACCCAAAACTCCTCTCACACAGTCTGGTTTAATGTTCAGTACCTTAAGCTTAGTAGCCATCATCTCAAAATAAATAACAAAAAACAGTGGCACTTGGCTGGTCTTGAGAAATAAAAATAAGACCTCACACAGGGATTTACTAAATCTTCCAAATCCAGGTTCTAAGCTACAACCCTTGTTAAAGCACTTTTTGAGTTTCCAGCAAAATAATTCATAGTCACATCATCAGAACATTAAACAAAGTTTACAAAAATTTTAATTTCAGGACCTTCCATTGGTTTTTTTTTGTTTGTTTGTTTGTTTATTTTGTTTTTACTGGAGTCCTCTTCTCTAAAACAGATCATTCCCCTTAGACAGTACGGTCTATATTTTCTAAGACATGTATCATGATTGAGACACAATTACGATAAGTGTTTCAAGACAGTTACACTGCAAAAAGGCAGTCTAACTTCTCAACACAATAACCACAATATACACATAAAAAAATACACATGGGTCAAACTTCTTCTGCCATTCTTCCTGGTCTATTCTGATATATCTTCTCTGTAAAACTCCTTCTGTAAGACTTGCATTGGGTGTGTCAACCGCAACATTCATTACTTATCTTTTCACATCTTTCGTGCATCTGATGCTCTTGTCTTTCCTTCCACAATTCTGTTATGTCTTTTGGTACAAATTTTTCAAATGCAGTAACATGCTTTAATTTTGAAAGGAATATCTGTTCACTGTATAGTTTGAACACTAGTAGGTTTTTGGGAACTGTGTGAATATAGCAACAGACTTCAGAAGTGCTCTGGTATTCTGACTGTGATCCTCCACAGAGCAAGTTGTGATATACAGTATTGTTTTAATACAAATAATTTATTTGTTTTAAAGAGAATTCTCTTTAAAATGAATAAATTATCAATATAAAAACAATTAATTGTATAGTTTGTTTCTAGGCTTGGTTATGTTTAATAGTCATTGTAATAAAAGTGCGAACACTGTGTGTTATAAGCTTTATACTAATTATTGTTTTGCTGTTGATAATTGTAATGTGAATGTCTGTTTTTGTAATTCAATAAAATTTAAGTGATAAAAAATTCTGCCACATGTCAGTTTTGTGCATAAAGAGAGCAAGGTGTCACAAATATGTCAAAATGTTTGAATTTGTTTTTGGGGGTAACCATGTAAAGCCTACTAGGTACAAAGCCTGTTTACAGGGGTGACCTGGGAGCACTGGGGAGGCCAAATGAATTGCTCAGTGTCACACAATACACTAGCGAGGGTTGTGGGACTCAAACCTAGGTCTGCTGGATGTGCTGAGCTTTTTACCAGCTCACTGCTGTAACTCAAACTATACTGCCAACCTTAGCATTGCATACAAACATTTGGACACATTTATAGTGATGCAGTGGAGGCAGAAATACGGCTGCAAGTCTGGCATCCAAACCTTTGAAAATCCAACCATATACTGTATGTTTACTTTGCGTTTTTATGCCATGAAGTCATAAACCTCAGTTTAGGACATCACAGCCTGTTGCCGTGAAAATGATTCTGATGTCACAAGCATACTGGATTATGACATAAGGGCAGGACAAGCAGCAGGAGCAGATGAAGTCTAAGGGGAAAAGAGCCTGTTTGAGTGTAAATGCCTTTAGTAATAAGGAACAGAATGTCTTGAAATTTGGTGTTTGAGGGAAGATTTGAGCCTTACTAAAGACATCTCTAACTGTTTAACAAGAGACTGGATAATCATTAAAAAGGGAAATGCTCAGATCCTAGCTTGGTAACACTTTGTTTCTTTAACTACACTGTTATTACAGTGTAACTGTACTGTAACTGCACTGCAACTGCAAAGCGGTTACATGAAATAAACATGCAACTACCATGTAATTACTACCCCGTTTCATGTAATTAAGGATTACCTACCCAATAATTACTTTGAACCTGACACTTAAAATATTGTGTGACCCCCTCACTTTTTTGTCAAATGAAAAAATCTTGATTTACTTGGCTACCTTATAATTTTATTTGACCTGTTGATCCTGCTGCCTCCCCATCTCTTTACAATGACAGTTCCTAAACACGGCCTGTCTGGGGGAATTCAAAAATCTCCCATGGCTGACATAATCAACATGGGTCATTGGGGGGAGAGCAAATCCTTCCTTAAGCTTTTAAAAGCTTGAATATGTTAGTCAGTGGTACTGCAGTAATCCCAAGTCAAAGTATAGGTTGTGCAACTCGTACTTGGCCTCGGGAGTACTGCAGGACTGCTGCTCATCATATTGGAGCTTGACAAATATCCGGGAAGGGTATGCCCTATTTGAATCTCCTACGGCTATCCTCATCACAAACATCAGCCACAGGGGACTCTGGGATGCCACCTGTTTAGAACAGACAGGGATGGCAGAATCACCCAGATAAAAACAAATAAGACAGTAAAGTACATGAACATTTGATTACCTGCCCCATACCATAGATTTCAGTGGCAAAAAGAACGACGAAATGTAATCCATCAAGCAAAGCACTGGGGCATTTGTGGCCTCCTTCCTCTAGCTGTATTTAATAAAGGTGCTTGGAATTACTAAATTTGGGAAGTAAATTAAATGTATTCTGCATCTCTCATGCTTGTGAGTAGAGATGAAGTGAATTTAAAATTCGCCGGCGAAGTGAACGCGAAGTAGGTACTTCGTGTTGCTACTCCACTACGAGGAGTGGACAATGCAAAGTGCTCACTTCGCCTTGTAATTACCACTTCACATTAAGGCAGAATGGCAACACGAAGTAAGGTGAAGTCATTGTTTTTAATGGACTTTGCGTTCCTCATTAGGATTCTAAGTGATCCACTTGGTGTTTTAGATTTGGCAGCCCCCCCCACATCACATGGCTTACAGTACTGTAAGTCACATGCTCTTTAGCTAGGCAGGAAGAAAATGAGTCATACAAGCAGACACTTTTACTTTCTCCTGTGCAGACGGAGAGAGAGTAGTGTGTTTTATGACTGCTGATACTTTTAGATCAGAGCGAGGAGGAGATTTAAACATTGATTTAGACCCAACAGCTTTTTTAAAAGCTACATTTTTTTGTCTTTTCTGTACTCTTTTGTACTTAATTTGCTCTTTCTGTAAGTTTTATTTTTCTTACCTTTATAAGTAGTTAGTTGTTTATCTGTGTCTGTGTGACTGTGTGTGTGTTGTGTGACACAGTGAGTAGTGATTGCTCGGACTGAGGGAGCTCAGTAGGAGAGATGGACCAGGGTGAGGGAATGTCTGGGATGGGGCAGCTCTGGGAGAGCGTGGTAGTGGTAAGCATCGTACTGTGTGCATGTGTGGAGGGCATGGGCACCCATTCCTGTTGGACCGCTCAAAACTTGTGAGTGCCCCCCCAGAAGCAGGACCAGCACCGCCTCCTGTCCTGACTCTGAGGCCATTGAACCACCACCACAAGTCCAGCACCAGGTTCTCTGGAGCAGGATGTGCCTGTTCCCCCGGGCCCAGGTGTGGATCCCATCCCTGTTCAGCACCATGACCAGTAGGCTTACAATACATCCAAGTAACTATTAAAAAAAATTAATGTTGTGATTCATGACGTGATCATAAATCGTGATTTGTGACTGCATTTGTGACCATGATGATGAAGAAATGTGAATGCCTATGGCTGTACTTCCCTGGGCCCCGATGAGCTGTAGCTTAAAACTCCCAGACTTAAAAACACATATCAATGAGTACAATGGTGGAGTGGTGAAACCTAGAGAGATACTACAAAACAGGCTTACAATACATCCTCCAAGTAACTAGAAAAAAAATTAATGTTGTGATTCGTAACATGAATGATCGTGAATCGTGATTTGTGACTGCATTTGTGACCGTGATGATGAAGAAACGTGAATGCTTACTGCATATGGCTGTACCTCCCTGATGAGCTGTAGCTTAAAATTCCCACACTTAAAAACACGTATCAATGAGTACAATGGTGGGGTGGTGAAGCCTGGAGAGATACTACAAAACAGGCTTACAATATATCCAATTAACTAGAAAAAAAATGAATGTGATTCGTAACGTGAATGATCGTAAATTGTGATTTGTGACTGCATTTGTGACTGTGATGATGAAGAACGTGATTTGTATCACGAGTGACTTGTGATGATGGTCCTGACTTAAAAACACATATTAATGAGGACAATGTTCATGCAGAATTAAGCACCACACCTGTCCAGTACTCTGAAGGGAAGCCAAAGAAACAACTGTGACTTAAGTTACAGATGGAGATTGGGCCCTAAAGAGATGCAAATGCACAGACAGATTAAGATTGCACTGTGCACTGAAGAGATGCAGACACAAAGGCACAACACCTAACCATTGCTCACCATCAGAAATTAAAATCTGGAAAAGAATACCTTTACTGGTTGGGGCAGGGCCGGCCACGCAGGGTGGAGCAGTGTACTGTACTGCTGCAGTAACAGTCACAAGTACTAGTACCAGTACCAGTAAAGATATCACAAAGAAATACAAAAATCACACAGCTGCAGTGGATAGCAGCTTCACATTGATGAAATTATTATGCGGCACAATAAAAGGTGTCTGATTTGATGACACGTGTCACACACATACTCACGCACACACTAAGTAATGCATAGCAAATTGAAAACTTCAGTAATTTAACCACATATTTTAAACAAACTAAAATTATGCACTGCTGCACCACAACAATCAGCAAAAAAATGGCAAGAAATATTGAAAATATTACTGTGTGTACATTAACACAGTTAAACAAGAAAAATATCACCAAAACAGAAAGCACTGTCTTTTTCTCCAAGTTAATCTACCTACACCACAGATACACCCCTCCCCAAAGCACACTTCCACTGTCTCTCAGTACACAGACTGAATGTTGTACATTAACATTCAAAATCCATACACAAACAATAAACGCTCGATGATATGAGCACAGGAGGGTTTCCTATAATCAATGAACTAAAGTTTCAGCAAAAAATTACTCAAAAAGGCTTTTTTAACAGCTTTTTGAAGGTTTGAATTGCAGAGAGCTTTCAGAGCAGATTGTCTCCTACAGCTTCCTACACACACTACCCCAAACTGAAGCTGTGCAGAACAATCTAGAGCCCATGTGACCTGAAATCCCATGAAACACTGCAAAATTCGCCTTTGGAGCTTAAAAACAAGGTGAAGTAAGCGAAGTACATTGTTTTCAATGTACTGCCTTAGAAGTAGTGGAGTAGTGGTTTGGGAAAGTGAAGTAATGCGAAGTCATTGTTTCAATGGACCTCGCATTACCTGTTTGCACGAACTACTCGCTTGGCGTTGCGGAGCACTCCACTTAATTCGCCTTCACCATGGATCACTTTATGGAGCGAATTGGGGCCACTTCGCCCACCACTACTTGAGAGTGCCTTTCCTTTTTTTTGATCTGTTGAAATGTAATCCATCCTGGTCCTTATATTACACAGGAATGTGCATGATAGTAGGATACTTGTCCCTTAAACAGCCCTGACAGTATTGGGAAAACTTTGTAATTCTTTCCCACTTTTACTTTATTACCAAGGACAGCCACACAAAACAAGATCATTGCCCCTTACATTTCTCTGGCAGCTAGTCTACACCTGAAATCATAATCCTCTATTTCTGGCATCATACATAGTAAAATAGAAAACAATGGCGCAACAATGCTGGATCCCTGCAAGAAACTCAACTTTTAAAAATAATTCAAATTTACATTAGTACTGAGGACTTGATGTAAATATTAGACCTGTCTGAACCACAAAAATACACCCTACCTCCAATTTTAGGAGCTGCAGAAGGGCTGGCTTTGGGTTGCTGCTTCAGCCTCACTCTGGCACAGATACAGAAAGGCTGTTTTTGAGCTACCATGCCAAACCCACTACAGTAAGGATACAGAAGGGCCTGTATAAGGCTATGGGCCTTTGCTCTTTTTCTGCTACAGCGGAGGCAGAAATGGCCTCTCCTCCCCACATGAAATAGGAACTGGGGAAAGAAAATGGATTTCCTTTGGGGATTTGGAGCCCACAAGGTACCCTGTTCCAAAGACTGGTAGGATATAAAACTTTACTTTTTTACTTTAATAGCATTTTGGAAACCAGCAAGAGGGCAGCAATTTTTTCAGGTCATATGAACCTTTAATGTACTCCTGGTAGCAGAACCAGCCAGTGAGAGAAAGTACTTGTTTGTTATTATTTAATCTAGAAAGCAGCTTCCTGGCTGTGTATCAGTCCCCTCTTACAAAAAGTGAGTGTTTTTTGGAATTAAGATATTAAATGTTTATTTGTGAAAACACTAGCTTACTTTTAAAAATATGTTGTATAGACTGAATGTGCAATAATGCTAATGAATAAATGTCATTTATTGCCACTTATGAAGGGGCAGGTCTTTCATAACTAATTTGTGGCCTCACCTTTCTAGACTTATGGTCCTGCTCTGGCTGCCCACCTGACTCGTGGAGATAACTTTTGTAGTTTCAGGCAGACCATTGTGAATCCACTATATACACTGCATCGATATATTTCAGATTTCAGTACAAGCAGTGATAGGTGGAGAAAGGGAAGGGTTGGGGTAGTTAGGTTAGTCATAACAAGTCAAGAAGAGATATGTTTTGAGGAACGACTTAAATAGGGTGGGTGAGTCAGGGAGTCTAAGGCCAGTTGGCAGGATGTACCAGATGGAGGAGGCAGAATAGCTGAAAACACTTCATAGTTAAAGCCCAGGAATCCACTCCAGTGCGTATGTTCATAAATGTGATGTTTAGCGATTATAATTAATCTCATTGTTGCATTTTTTTAAATTTCAGTTTTTCTTTCCAGGATGTGTGCATCATGAATGCCCATGCACCGTGCAAGGGCAGCACACAGGCATTCCCACTACCAAATGCCTCACAGTGGTGCCCTGCACACCCCTGGCAGCATTCACCAATGGGCATATTAGCACCCCACACAATGGATCTCCAGCCGGCCATGGGGCACTGCACCTGAGGTGGTACAGGGCATGCCAGGAGAGTGCCTTGCAGTGCTGCCCATTCACAATGGCACTATGTGCCATTCGGGGCTGTATCCTGTACATGGGGGGAGCAGAGGAGTAGCCATTGTGCCCCACTCACAGTGTTGCTGCTGGCCACAGCAAACCACTGCTGTCCTCTTCTCCATGCTGCCCCTGCCTCATGAACTGGAAAGGGGGCTGGGGGGGCTACCTGGGCACTTGCCTGGTGCCCCTCATAGTCCCTGTGCACAGCTACCAGAACTTCCACACCATACAGGGCCAGGGATCCACTAGCAGACTGGGTAAAGGCATCAAATTGACTGCCCGCCCAAGTCCGCCGATCTGCCTCCATGCACTAGCACACCAGGGGAAGGTCCACATACTTGAGGTGCACGGTGGCTGGCAATTGTGAATGCCAGCCACAACACACCCATCAGCGGGTACAGAGTTGCGTGGGTGGGTTATGCATATCTTGTGCATGAAATCTGACCCTTTAGTGAATCTCAGCCATTCTTAGTAGCCTGCCTATCAAAGAAGTCTGTATAAAAATACTTTGACTGTCACCAACTGTCTTCGTAGTACTTTATAACATAATATTGCATACTATTATAATATACTACTGCACACTATACCATGGGAACAGTCTGTGATGTCACAAACAGCAACTGTGAGGTCACTTGGAGGCAGTCACATGCTTTTTGAAAGGCACAATGGAATATGAAGAGAGGCTAAAGGAAGTAAACTTGTACTCCCTGGAGGTCAGGAGGAGGTGGGTATGAAAGAGACATTCAGATATCTCAAGTGAATAAACAGGGTACAGGAGGAGAGTATTTTCCAGAGAAAAGGATATTCTAAGACTAGGGGTCACAATATGAAGTTGGAGGGGGGTAGGATCAGGGGTAACGTGAGGATGTTCTTCTTTACGGAAAGGATGGTGGACAACTGGAACAGCCTCCCAGCAGAGGTGGTGGGGGCAAATGTAGTCACAGGTTTTAAGTGTGCATGGGATAAACACATGGGTATCTTGGATAATGGAGGGTGGTGGGCGGCGGCCCATCAGTAATGGCTTGGGGAGTGCTACTGCGGGGATGTTATGGGCAGACTTGGTAGTCCAGGTGGTCCTTATCTGCTGACACAATTTATGAATCTATGAATGTACTGAATCCTCTGAAATACAGTATTTGGATTCTCAGTAACAGGAGGAAGTAACAAAACCAGAGAAATCTCAAACAAACATAATTGTTGTAAATATTATAGTTTGAAGCCTTTCATTTTAGTAGATACTCTACCTGCTCTTGGATTAAATAATACAGCAGCAGCACTCTCTACACTGCATCACCAACCCATCACCACCACCACCACTCCCACCCCACAATAATTAACCTCACCCAACCATTCCCACCACCTCAACACCATCAACTCTACCCACCACCACCAGCAACTCCGCCCAGCCACCAACACCATCAAGCCCACCAAACCACCACCATCAATCCCCAGCCACCACCCACTCTACCACAATCAACCCAATGTAAACACCACCACCACACCCCATCAACCCCACTCTACCACCATCTAACCCATACTACCTCCACCAACCCCATAACCACCACCGTTAACTTCATGCCATCATCAACACCATCACAATTGCTCCAACCACTAGTGGATCCAACTCTGTAGTGAAATGGCACCCCCTAACCCTGTAAGCCACCAAACAATAGCTGTTTTAGCCTCATTTGTGTTTCAAGTTTTAAGAGAGAACATTTACAAAATTGCTATCCCCTCAGAAAAAGTCTGGATCTCCACCCCGGCTCCAATGAAAGCCTAGAAAATCAACACCAAGCCTTGCTTCCCCCTTCTTTTCAGCAACAGAAGACCCATGGTTTAAGACACAATCAAAAAAGAAATGATCAAAATCAGACCTAAAGACAGTAAATATTTTGAGGCATTCACATAAATCAAAAAAAGTTTGACAAGGGCAGAAAATCACAAAGGAACTCTTTATAGCTGCGGAAGTTATTCCAGAGGCAATTGTGCTGTTTTATGAATGCCCATTGGCTAGCTATTCATGTCTAAATCTTTTTTTTTGCCACCCCAGCTGCAAAAGCTATAGATTACTAAACCCTCTTGCAACTAAAATACCCACAAATGATCATGTAGTATAAATCTCACAGTTCTTTGTGCTTGGATCCTTTACAAAAACAAATTGCAATTCAGGCAAATAGGTTATGTATTTCTATGCATTAGTGAACCCCTAAAGTCTGGCTTTATTCTGGGGCCAACAGAAATATTATGCTTGTATTATCTGCTCTACACCAATGTAGCTGGTGGTAAGAAACAAAGAGAAGAATGAGACAGGAGGGGAATGGAGGGAGTTCAGAAAGTCCTCAGTCTAGGAAAATGCGAAACAAGATACTTCCTTTATAAGAATATTTTTGTAGCCTGATGAAAACACATGTTTTAGCAAGGCCTTGCAACAAAGGCACAAAAACACTTGAACCCTGCAAGAAAGACATTCCTGGAGGAGGTACAACCAATTACGGTAAAATGAAAGAAAAAAGTATGTACTATTCATGCAGATGTCATGTTAAGGACTTTATGTCAAGGTGGGTTGAAAGCATCTTAATTTATAGGGCTAACTATGGTTAAAATTTGGAATGTGTTTTCATTTCGGTCTTTTTGTGCCCATTTCTATGCATCTATGCAATCCTCAGTTATTAAAATGGTAGGATATAGAAATATACAATTTGTCGGCAGAAAAAGCCCCACAGCCCATTGTGTCTGCCCATTCTTACCTAACTAATGCTGAATGAGAGAGGCCTAGAGGCTCCAAACTCCCTCCTACCTTTTTTTTTTGTCATCTTTACCAAGCCCTTCTATCTGTCCCACTTTCTTTTCAGTCACCCCACTGATTTTACATAGGCGAACTTCTCTGGCAACCCTTCCGTATACAGCCTTTAAGGAAGACAGGAATCAGTGCATCCTTCCCCATTCATATCTACTTACCCCCATTCTCTCTAGGCGTCATGTCTGTCTCTTTGTTTTCTGTCTCCCATGTCTTTAAAGCCAACTCTTTATGTAGCCCCAGTATTGCACCATTATGGATGCTCCAGCCAGCGACACCATCAGTCACGAGCAGACGGTGACTTTTAACACTGATTGTGCTACTTGCATACATTGCTAATTCATGGAAACAGAAAATATTGAGAAGTTGCTCCATTTTCATCAATATTTGTTAAAATTCATTCAAGTAGTGGTATCTCAGGAGCCTCTGACTAATTGCAGCTGACGATATCACTGAACAGAACACATTACAGCTCAACAGTAGTCTACAAACAGAACTGCTTTTATAGGTCAGGAAAACAGAAATCAGGTAGAAAGAGAGATATACAGAAAGAGAACGGGGCAAGCAAATAATAATTGGGAATGCTATAAAGCTTGTTTTCCTCTTTAAGTTGTGAGAGATCCAGGACAGCATCAGTAAAAGACGTAGTAAAGAACTCTAAAAAAAAAAAAAAGTTACTGAAGCACTTCTATGCTTTCCTGCTATTAACCACATTTTTCTGTCTAGACTGTGGGGCAGTATAAGAAAGGGATTGCAAAACTTCATCAAACCCAAGCAAGGAATGCATGCACTAACTAAGCGACGAAGGACTCTATGTAGGAATGAACCCAGGAAGGTGAGCCACATGTCTCTATCAATCAACCCTATTCCATGGTCAGGAATGTAGAGCACTCTTGACTCTTACCTCTGTGCACTACTCAGGCAGATTGGTGACTTTCAGACCTTGAGGTTCTTCCTAAATAACATAGAATATGACTGCATCAGCAGTGGGCATCCTTAAAACCTCCTGGAGGGAGAATAAGCCTGACTGTATGGAAAAAGAGATGACAGTAATGGTTGCCATATCAACTAACGTTTTACAACTAGATGTTTCTCTGGGTTTCTCTCCACCTCATCAAAGAAGTATGAATAAAACAGAGTGCTGCTATATAGATAATCACTGTAGTAGTAAGCAGATATGTTACAGTGTAGAGCACCTCAGAGACTGTCACAGGTAATTGTAACAGAGTTAAAGCCTGGAAGGCTTTGTACAGCATAACCATATGAGACACTGATGTTGCTCACTGCAGAATTGAGAGTTTTGAGAATTTCTGCAAGTACTGTACTGGAATTTGCTGCTCATGTGAGCCCCAACCATTCAAGACAGAATTCCAATATAAATATTATAAACTGATGTAAAAGAAATGATGTACAACGATAAGCTGAATCTGATCACATGACCATGGTACATCCCATGATATACTCATGATTTAGAACTCTTTTCTACAGTATGTTACTGTCTAACATAAACCCTTTACAATGTTAATAATGCACTCCAGGGATGTTGAATATCTTGAGATTTCTCATGTGGTTGAAGGCTCTTGGTTTTGCTTCGTACCTCAGAAAGAACCTGAAACATGAGTATATCTTATAATATAGCCACACTTCTTTGTGTATTATTGCTTATCTACCGGAAGGGTTGCAGTCACCTCCATGGGGGTGTTAGTGGGTGGGCACGACTCAGAAGATATGTCTAAACATGTAACAGGCAATTACAAGACAGGACTCCTGCATAATAATAAGGTCACCATGACCAATGTGGTGACAGTCCCAAAAGTAAGAAACAAGGAATGCAAGGGTCATTGTTAAGGTACAGACCAAAATGGAGTTGACAATAAACTAGCCAAAAAGGATGTAAGTTTGTCATGGATAAGGTTTCAATATCTCATTGGTTGGTCATGGAACCATTAGTAAAATTCCTGGCACTGTCGTGCTTGCTACTTTTTGATGGCATTAGTGAAAGTCATGGAATTCCTGAATAAAGACCAAACATCATGTTATCCATGACATCTATGACTGCCACGACAAACTTACATCCTTTTTATCATAAGCCATAAGTCAGATATACTGTAAGAAGGTTACCATAGCTGAAATGCTGAAAGATTCAAAATTACTAGCAAACAATATCCATATCACATTTCATCACACTTGGATATGCTGATCTCAAAACACAGGCCAAAAGAGAGTTGAAAATCTGAACAGCCAATCGGAAACCAGAATGTATACATAATTAGGTCATTAGAGCTTAGTTAACCTATAATTGAGCTGACAATTTAAAGGTCACTGGCAATAGTTGCTACTATAAGACCCCCTGAGGTAGCAAACCTTAAAGGAGTGTTACAGGAGTCCTGGTCCAGATAAACCATATTTATCTGCTAATTGCTAATTTTATCAGCTACTTTCATACTGTATATTATCAGTGGCACGTGATGAAAAAATGGCACCCCACAAGGTAATTAATAGGAGAAGGCAGATTTTAAATTTGGGAATCTGGATCTTTGATGAAGAACAGACTTTTTAAAACTTACTGCATGATCCGACTATTGTACAAAGACAGGCGATAGAAATCTGAGAACAAGATGGTCCAGCAGTGCAGCGGCTGAGGGTCTGCTTGCTATGCTCGTAACTCGGGTTCATCTCCCAAGCCCTGGAATGTCACTGCAGTCTAGCAAATGGAGGATCAAATATCCCGGGGGTTCCCTGGAAGGGAGTGGAACTGCAGGAGAGGCTGAAGGAGGTTCCGGGTACTCTCAGAAACACCAGAAGTTCAAGCAGAAGTAAACAAAGTGAAATCTGAAATTGGGATTCAGTGGGTGGGCTTGGTCTCAACACCACTTCCAACCTGCCAGATAAGTCCACTTACAAACTATGCCCTAGTGGGGTAGGGTGGAACTGGGTAAAATCAAGAAAAAACAAAGGAGAGCTTTAAGAGGGGTGGTTAAGGGATCCAGAAGGGCAGGTCAATCATGAATCAACATGATACCCAGGTTGTATTACAACCTCATTAGACAGACAGGATAGAACATAAAGCCTTTTGCTGATGGTTTTCTAATTTTCTAAAACAGATGGAGTTCAGATGATTGACACTGACAACCACCTCTCCGCACAAAGCTGAAGAACTCATGCTTCTGGGGCCCCCACCCCTTTCTCTTCTATAGTGTTCTAGCCAGTAGTGCCCCCAGCATGGCTAGCTGACATCAAGAAGAGGGGTTGTACAGGATGGAACTCACAGAGGTCTGTGGCGATATCTGGGGGCCAGGGATATGTGATGCATAGGTGCAAGAGTAGCCTGTGGACAGGCTGAAAGAGTGCCGAGTTCCAGTTAAGAGGTACTGGATGAAGAGTGAGGATACAAAATCTGGAATTTGTTTTGGGATCCTAGTTAAATTAATTGTATATGGGTCTTTCTCTGATAAAGCTGAGCCACTATATAGATACATTTATATGTGAAAAAAAAGATCATAATCAAATTGTTTTGTAATGTGGATGATTATTTAAAGTATTATATGAATGAATAATGTTCACAACATCATAATGTTTGGTTGTTTTTTGTCTCTTTAATCAATAAAAATACTTCAAAAAATGTGTCTCTGTCTACTGTTTATTGTGACATTCTGGCATACACCCTGCTGTTTAAAACATAACTGGAAACCATGACAATGACAGGACATCCATATATACAGCTAGTAAAAGCACAAGGATGTTGAAATTAATCTGTAAATTTTGTAGTTCACTTTTTTTAATTTTTTCTACATATAAAAATGTAAAGCAACATATTGCAGGTTACACCAGTTGTTAATTGTGCCACCTGCAATATAAAAACAATTGTCTTCAATTTAAAAGCACTTGCTTATGAGTCCTTGCATGTACTGCCCAAGTAATATGTACAACATCAGCAGTCTCACTGGTCTCCCTATTAATTATTGCGTCATTTGATATTTATTAATAAAAAACCAAAGTCTGTTTACCTTGATGTCAGAATGTACTGTTCTTTAATATTGGCTGCTTTTCAGGGTGCATCACATATGCAAATTAGGGGCATGTTATCATAGTTGGTGCACTATAAATAGTGATTGCAGGAATGATTGTGGGAGTGTGAGAGAAGGCATTCTGAGGTGTTGTCCAAACACCCCATGAGAGTAACACGCGGGTGAATTTGGCAGCTATGGAAAAGAAAAGTGAAACAAATCACAATTTCCAAATATAGATTTGTAGTACTCATCTTAAATATTAGTTGTGGGTTGGAATAGAGATAATGCTTTTTTTTCAGATATCCGATGCTGCAGTCCACCTACCACTTATGTGTCACGCATATTGACATGTCCATGGACCGTCTCCTTCTCTGCTATTATGATCCTTATTGTGATTCTACATTATTCACCTAAAAGCTGTTACCTAGCATGTTATCACTACTATATCTTATTTGATTATTATTGTTTGTAGATCTTTTCTTTTAATGTAACATGTCCACATTGAGTACTCATTTTTTTCAATCAAAAGTTGCTGTACTGTTACATAGATCAAAATATAAAGAAATGAAAAGTATTCACTGGGCTTAGTTCTGTGTTGTACTTTATTAAACCACACAATGTTTAAAAAAGTGATGTCGTACACAGGTGTACATGTAAAAATTATTCATGCATGTGACAGGGTCATTGTTAAATAATCAAAAGTTACTGTACTGTTACACAGATAGAATATAAAGAAATAAAAAGTATTTACTGGGCTTATTTCTGCGTTGTACTTTATTAAAGCACACATTGTGTAAAAAAGTGATGCCATACACAGGAGTACATGTAAAAAGTATTCACATGTGTGACATCAGATGTTATGCCTGTGACAGGGACATTGTTAAATAATCAAAAGTTACTGTAATGTTACATAGCTCAAATATAAAGAAATAAAACATATTCACTGGGTTTATATCTATGTTGTACTTTATGAAAGCATACATTGGAAAAGTGGTGTCATATGCAGACATAAATGTAAAAAAACATTATTCACGTGTGTGACATCAGATGTCACGCATGTGACAGAGACATTGTTAAACTGTAAAACATCATGTTATGGTCATTTTGTAAAAAAAAGGTTTTTAAATATCACCACACCACCACAATGAATTTGTTTCTAAAAATTTTTTTTTTTTTATTATATTCTAAAAACAGTGGGCACATGTAGTGCCGCAAATGTTTCTGCACTGCAAGATTTAAAGTAAATTTCCAACCTATTGCAAACTCTGTTTGGGCTTCATAGCCCAATACCTTATGGCAGCGTTAGCCAACTGCTGCCAAAGTTTTAACTGTGTCTTTTTTAGTTAGAGAAGGGATCGTAACTGCAGCTGAACCTATGGCCAGCCAATCCCTTCCACATCATAGTCTGCCAGCCCCACCCCTGCACTCAGATGTTTTGTGATGTCCAAGCAGGGAGAGCATGGGAATACACCCCACACAAGCCTATGGGGACATTTTTCAAGGCCATTTCGTGTAAGTTTAAGCAATCTTAGAGGAAAATCTGATGTCACATCATGAATAATTTTTACATGTACACAAATGTATGACATCACTTTTTTAAACAATGTGCGCTTTAATAAAGTACAAGACAGAACTATGTCCAGTAAATATTTTTTATTTCTTTATATTTGATTTATGTAACAGTACAGTAAATTTTGATTGTTTAACAATGTTCCTATTACACGCATGACATCTGATGTCATATGCGTGAATAAGTTTTACATGTACGCCTGTGTATGACATCACTTTTTAAAGAATGTGTGCTTCAATAAAGTACAACACAGAAATAAGACAAGTGAATTCTTTTTAATTCTTCATATTTGAGCTACGTAACTCTACAGTAACGTTTGCCTGCAAAAAATGAGTTTTCAATGTCAAAAAAATGTTACATTAAAACTAAAGATCTACAAACAAAAATAATCAAATAAGATACTAATAAATAACATGATAGGTAGCAGCTTTTAGTTGAATAATGTAGAATCACTGGAGGGATCATAGCAGCAGAGAAGGAGACTGTTCATGGACATGTCACATGCGTGACACAGAAGTGGCAGGTGGACTACAGCATCAGATATCTGAAAAACAGAAAATGACATTATCTCTATCCTAACCCATAATTGACATTTAAGGTGAGTACTACAAATCTGTATTTGGAAATAGTGATTTTTTTTTTTTTTACCTTAGTGTCACACTAGTGGTGACTCAGGTTTATCAGAGAATGACACATACAGTATGAATATTTTCAGAGGAGTGAAAGCATTCCAATCAAACTTTAGGATTTAGTTAGTACCAAGGACCTCTTCTGTTAATTTTTCCACACTGACATGAATAGGTGTGCACTAGTACTTTGTTCAAAGACACTGTAGCAGGTGAACGGAAAATCAATCCGGATGATTTAAATCTAGCCACAAGTGATCTGGAATGAAAATGAGTCACATGATGTCTAGCTACAGGGAATGAAGAGTCTTGGTGGGATCCCTACACACTCAGCCTCCAGCTTCATTCACAATTTAAACAATTTGCAATGTCAGCTGATCAATATACCCACACTGAGCAGGGTCAGGTACTGACATGGAGCTGGCTAAGCAGCAATAAAGGAAATTATATTCTTTAAAAAAGGGGAGGCTGATACAGGAAGAACTGACAATAGTGAGTTTCATAAATGTATTTTTTTCCTGCTAATAGCCTGCTGCTTTGATGTTGCTGGCTGCCTTTGCTAAATTCATTTTATTTTTATATACTTTCATGTCCATAAATAAAATGGGGTTAAGGCAGTCATTCAGCTCCTGACTTGTCTGTTCTAGCTTCATAGAAGGTCATGCTACTTATGTATACGTAAGGCTGGACTGTCTCACCATGCCGTCCTGTAAGGTTGTCAACAAATTTCAAATAAATCAATCAAAAGGTTGCTTGACACTCTGATGTAACCCCACCTCCCCCCCGGGATGGGGGCATCATTTATAGTGCATTGGGATGTGTATATTTTGGGACAATTGTGTTGGGTTATTTTGACCCAGGCGCTAAGGAGTTAATATTTTTGCCACCCTGGGGGGCTGCTGGCAGCACGGGAGTACCTTGGGACAGGCCTGGCTTTTTAAGGGAGTGCACAAAGAGAGGAGAGGAGGTTGATGTGGGGTGAGCGGGACCGATTGCCTGCTTGAGCGCTGTTTGGTAGTTTAATCTCGGGGAGAATGGAGAGGAAAATATCAACCCACTCTGGATGTGGTGGAGGCCATTGGATGGGCTCACCTGGCTACGGGGAGGGAGAGAGACCATCAACCCATGGGAGAAGTGAGAGGTTGAGTGGCAGGAGGCAGCCTTGGAGTCAAGGCTTGAGGCAGAGTGAAGGGGATGCCGAAGATATGGGAGCAGCATTTGAGAGTGAGTGCCTTGACTGGGACATCTATGGGGATGTGCCACCTGGATTTTCCTGGGGACAGTTGCCCAGGAGACAGTCCATGAATTTGGAGCCATTGGGAGTAGGGAATAGTGGCCCCTAAGTGAGAGGCTGACATGTTCCATGCTCCGAAGATCATGCTGTCTGTTGTGAATAAGGGAACAGCAGCCCTGATGTGAGAGGCTACCCCGTTATGAGCTGCAAGGGAGAGTGTGGGTCTTGTGGGACCGTGAGAAGGTATAGCCCCACAGGATCATTATTGCTGTTTGGATAAACTGAGCTGCCTAATTTGTTGTGGTCATCCAGATCACGCCCCACGGAATGGACAGTGTGTGACTGGGACATTATGGACTCTTGCCCTTATGTGACAATGTTGATCCGGTGTGATATGTTTCCCGCCTGAACTATGATTAACTTACTGCTCCATGGAGTTGACTTTTACATGTTATTAAATGGGAACCCACTGCATTCCTTGCACCTGCAGTGTCACTTCAATTCTTTGCAATGACTGTTGCTGCCACTAAACAACAATTTTCTTCTAGCCTGGCACCTGAAGGCCAGCTACACCTCACCAATTGTGGGACCTGGAAAATGCAAGCTACTTGGTACAGTTTCTGCTGTGGCTGCCCCTCCCCATGGACATCTACCATCATCATGCCCCTAGACATTGGGGATGGGTTGGCTACAAGTGGAGGCTTGTTCAGGATGTATTTTGGGGTGTCTGTGGCATGGTTTGGGTCCCAAGGATGGTGCTGGGTGAAGCTGATTGGTATTTTGGATTTATTTGCATTGGACTCTAAGATAACTAATATGGTGCTGGAGAGGTGCGACGATTCACGCCATTTGACTGGATGTGGGTGCCTGGGGGTCTGCTGGAAAACACTGTGTGTCTAGTCCATGTGAGAACTATGCAAATGGACTGGGAAAAATCTGTGGATTGGTCTGAGTGGGCCCACCTTGGTGGGATTGCTGATTTTCTGGATCTGGTGTCTGCATTGAGTATAATTAAAGCAATGTGCGAGCTGGATAGCATTGTTTCACTCCCTCAGTTTTAGGCAGACTATTGAACTGTTACAGGGTGATTTTTGGCAAAGATAGCACAAGTCTCTTCAGCTTCTGACTTTACGGAGCCATCTGAAATGTTTAAGTGGATGTGGGAGATGGTTGGCAAGTCGACCATGTCTAAAGACTGCACCCCTTGCCAACATAAGAGCATTGGAGTGGAGCTGTTCCCAGTATGTATGGTGTGCCTTGGTGCCAAGAGGCCTGCCCAAGGATCCCTGCTGCCTGGGTGGCCCTGTCATGGCCCAAGGCAGTCCATCACCTCTCTAACTTCAGAGGATATCAATGTGGTGGAATGGGAGGATATTGCTGAGAAACTGAGCCCCAGTACAGAGCTGAAGTCCATGGTGTCCAGTGAGAAGGAGGAGTTCAAGCCCCCTGAGGGAGTGGCAGCAAGAACAATGGGCAGTGCTGGAGAGAATAACCATTCAGCTATGCAGAAAGAGCCTACATTGCAGTTAATGACCCCAGAAGATTTTCATGCCTCTGGTCAGCAATGTGAGCTGCTTTGTCCAGCAGAGACTGAGAATACTACAGCTCTGTGGTCTGTGCACACTGGTGAACTTGCAGAGACCTTGCCAGCCCACCCACCGTCAAGCCATGGTCAGCCACCAAGTCCACTGGCAGAGCATCCTGATGCAACCAGCCACCATAGTTCAAAGGCTGAAGGAGCAGAGGGTATAGCAAATATTGAGTTGGAAGATGAGTGGAAGGAGACGTCAGAACAGGACCTCCCATCCCCATATTCCTCAGTGGTCCTGTCATCACAGAGGAGTTCCTCGTCTACTAGTGCAGCCCACCCATGGGCTTGAGACCGGTGTAACCAAGTCAGAGAGCAGGAGCAGCATGAGTGGGAGTATAAGGAGGGCACCTGGCTCCTGGAGGGACAGACTTCCTGAACAACCATCTGCAGCCTTCCAGAATGATCTCAAGCAGAGAGAATTGTGAGGAGGCATATCTGGCAGGAGTATTCCCAGTTCAACTAACCCTATCTCCCCAAGTGCATTTGGGACATCACTGAGGACAAAAGGGAAGGCTGGGTTTTCTGAGTCATTCTTAGGAAGATCTACAGGATGAACAATTTGAGTTCCAGCAACCCCACCATTTCCCTGCAAGAAGCCCAGTACGTTGCCAAGGGTATTTGTGCCAAGAGTGCATATGAGGGACTCACTTTGTAAAACTATGCCATGTTGCAAGTTTTGGATGGTGAACACATCAAGTATTGTGCGGGGCAGTCAATACATATGGTCTGTCCTGCACCAATCCATCCCCCAGCTACTATTTTGGCAGATGGTGAGGTGATCATGTTCAGTTCCCTGCAAAGCTGTGATGCCATACCCTCCCCCGGAGGACATTGAAAATGGGTGAGGCTAACCCTTTTGTGACTTTTTCTGTTAAGGTTTGAATCATAGACTGTACAGACTGTCTACAACAGCATGTTACTCTGATTACTGCCTTCTTGTTACAAGCCATCATGGCAATGCTATTGTTAATAATGTTTAGTATTACCATTGTTACTCTGTTGCTGTTGTAGTCAATGCATCAGTGTTGCAGTATGTTAAATGTTTAGGACAAGTAGTGCCATTGTGTATCCACCCCATTCGACTATTACAGCTATGACCATTGCTACTGTGTTTAGGGAACAATCTGGGGGGGGCATAATTTTTGAGATTCCATGCTAATTATGTGGCCACATTTTGGGCAGCAATTAGTTTAGTTAAGGCCAGTGTTAGATCTGGGGCACCATCTTGTGGGGCATAGGCAATCCATCTGGAAGGTCCAGGAGGGTGGATAGCCAGCAAATTGGAGTTCGGGTGTATGAGAGAGCCGAGGTGGTTTGGGGTCCCAGTGTGTAATTTATTAGATCCACCTTTGTAGTGAGGTAGCCCGAGCCTTCTCATGGTTTGGCAGAGGGAGGGTGCACATACTTTTTCTGTCTGGCCCCTGTGGAGTGGCTGGAGGTACCCTGAAGCTTGCTGGGGTGTTGAGCTTTTAAAGGGGGTGGAGTTGTAACCCACCCCAGGGATGGGGGCATCATTTATAGTGCATTAGGATGTGCATATTTTGGCATAATTGTGTTGAGTTATTGGCCCAGGCCCTAAGGGATTATAGTTTTGCCACCCCGGGGACTGCTGGCAGCACAGACGTATCCTGGGGAGTGGGTCTGGCTTTTTAAGGGAGCGCACAAAGAGAGAAGAGGTTGGTGTGGAGTAAGTGGGATCAATTGCCTGCTTGAGCACCATTTGGTAGTTTTAGCTTGGAGAGAGTGGAGGGGAAAAAATCAACCCTGCTCTGGACATGGCAGAGGCCATTGGAAGGGCTCCTCCGGCTATGGAGAGGGAGTTAGACCATCATCCCATGGGAGAAGTGAGAGGTTGAGTGGCAGGAGGGAGCTCTGGAACCAAGGCTTGAGGCAGAGTGAAGGGGATGCTGAAGATATGGGAGCAGCATTTGAGAGTGAGTGCCTTAAAGAGCTCCTGATACAGTTGAGACAACTCTGAAATAAATTTAATATTCAGACATAACTGTAGCTTATTTGTTGTATTTTATTCTGTAATTCTCATCCTTATTTCCTTGTTCTAGGGGTGTTTGCATCAGGACAGTATCTCTGCTCTGGCTGCCTGCCTACATCTGACATAATAATTCTGTTTATGACATCAAAATACGTTGCTATGGAGATAATTATGATGTCATAAACAGGAGATTGTGATGTCATGTGTAGAGAAGCAACCTAAGTAGATAGAGTCTAGGGAACAGGGATCTTGTTTTCATGCAACTGTTTTCAGTAATAAAGAAAAGGGGAAATTAATTACTGAAAATATATGAAGTACTAAAGAAAATGGGATGGAGCTGAATATAAATCTTACTTTTTCAAAGTTGTGCTAATGCTGTCAGCGGCTCTTTAACTGGGACATCCATGGGGATGTGCTATCTGGATTTTAATGGGGACGGCTGCCCAGGAGGGAGTCCTTGAATTTGGAGCCATTGGGAGGAGGGAACAGCGGCCCCGATATGAGAGGCTGACACATTCCTAGCTCCGAGATCATGCTATCTGTTAGGGATAAGGGAATAGCGGCCCTGAGGTGAGAAGCTAGCCTGTTCTGAACTGCAAGGGAGAGATCTTGTGGGACAGTGAGAAGATGTAGCCCTACAGGATCATTATTGCTGTTTGGATAAACTGAGCTGCCTAATTTGTTGGGGTCATCTGGATCGCGCCCCACACAGAATGGACAGTGTGCAATTGGGACATGATATACTCTTGCCCTTATGTGACCATGTTGGTCCAGTGTGAAATGTTTCCCCCCTGAACTGGGATTAACTTATTGCTCCATGGAGTTGACTTTTACATATTTTTAAATGGGATCCTACTGTTTTCCTTGCACCTGCAGTGTCATTTCAGTTCTTTGCAATGACTTGCTGCCACTAACCAACAATTTTCTTCTAGCCCAGCACCTGGAGGCCTAGCTGCACCTCACCCCTTGTGGGACCTGGAAAATGCAAGCTATTCAGTGTAGTTTCTATTATGGCCACCCCTCCCCACGGACATCTACCATCATCATGCCCCTAGACATCAGGGAGGGGTGGGCTACACTAAGTATTGCAGAGCAATGCCTCAAAAATACATCTTTTTATTATGTTATCCCCTTTTTTAACATTAATTTCCTTGCAAACTGCATCAAGTTTCAAGCCTTCCAATCTGCTAGTTCCTATAGCATTCCTTATTATTGACTATTTCAACTATTTCTAGGCCATCTAATGGTCTAAAGGTCAGTTGTGTAAATGACAATGCTGATGATCCATTGTTTGAGTCCAGAGAGAAGGCTGCTACACACCTTGGGCAGCAGACTTAGTGCTGATAATGCTTTGTGGACACCTCTAGAATAGGGGGTGACTTCTGTTGTAATGCAGTTGACCCCTGGCGGCCCAAGTGAAATGAGTCTTGTGAGCAGAAATACAGTGAAGCCCATCAGAATGCAATGCAACACTACAGCATTCAGCAGCAAAGAGTTACTGCAGGAAACAAGGAAATTTCAGCTGTAGTTAATCCCCTTTGTCATGCAGTAACCCGAGACACTGCACCCCATCATAGCAATCTCCACTCTACATGGTTCAGGGGATCCTGACACTGGCCTGACACAGAATATAAAACATCCTCTCATCATACTTCCTGTCCTGTACTGACGAGTGTCAGTCAAGAGTATTGTACAGTAGGTGGGTTTGGCCTTAACTGGCCAAAAAGATTTCCAGTCTCAGCCTGCTCCCCTGTGAGGATGGAAGCTGGATATGGGAGGATGAAAAACACATGGAAAGAATGGTATGAGAGGTGGGTATCTGTGAACCAGTGGCAACCACTCCAGTTGGTGTGGAAAGGAATCAAAGGCTTGTGGATGGACTTAAGAAAAGTCTACTCAATGTGGGCAGGAGGGACAAATACAAAGTAAAAAAGGAAAAGTATTTGTTAAGATGGCAGTGATTTCATCCATGTCTGACAGAGGGCCTAACTTCCCACTGGAATTGTTCCTTTGCATGGAATCTATTGTACAGTGTCCTTCAATGTCAGAATGAAGTTTTCAGTACCTATTGATTTACAAACACCCAAAGAGGATGGCTCCAACGAAATCGATAGAATTCCAGTGATCGCTGGACCATGGGCAGGCTTCACAATGTTCAAAAATGAAAATAAGCAAAAAATTACATCAAAAGTGGTGCAGCTGAATCCAAATTGAGGAAGGCAGTATCCAAAATGAGTGATGCCTTTACTCACAAAGATAGCTGCATCCAAAATGCGAGTGACTACATCCAACCCTAAATTACTCCAAAAACAAGAATTAAAAGTGATGCAAGTTTGTGATCATGGATGCAAGGATTGGGCTGCATCCAGATTTCTAGTGCAATATCCTCAATAACACAGCAAACACATGGGGTTGGTCAGCTAAGTGAGAAATGGATATTGCCGTTGGACCACAAAAGCATGGTCCTAGTATAGAGAATATCTTCACTGACTGAAAACAGCACAGCATATGGCAGTGGGAAGCCGAGTTCAGCATGAAGGAGGAGGACAAGGCCACACTTCCAACTGCTGATGCCAAGTCTGGGCCTGCACTAACAGCACCACATGTACTGTAAACTTGCTGGGTCCAATATGGTGCCATGTTTTATCCCTGCTGCAGACATGAACAAAGGTCATTTTGTGCTACAGCAACCATCTTCACTTGTACGAGGGGGGGGGGCTCAGTGCCAGTAAGCCATGAATTAGCGGGGTACTTTATGGCACAATATATTACAAGGTGTTGACCACACTTATACCTACATCATGGTAATTTGTACTCAGGCCACAGCAATACAGAACTAAAAAGGGATACATGCAAATAAACCACCACATGGGCTTGTAGTGCATGACAAATATTTATCATTGGTGCTCCACTTCTTGCATCTGTTTTGGTCTATTCTGGATTCAGTTGCCCCCTGTTTTGTAACACCCACAATTTCAGACTTAGTTTGGGACTACAACATAAGGAAGTGGATGCACCAATCAGAGATTAAGCCCCATTGGAGATGCAGCATTCCTTGCTTATGTTGTTTTTTTTGTTTTGTAAATCCTGCCCCAGGTGAACGGAACTTGAGAGGCCGATGTGAAAACTGTCTTCCTGAGCCCTACAGAGGTCGCCTGACCTTTAGCACATGGCTGGAACACTTTTGGTAACCTCCATCTCACATCCAGTACTGTTCGCTGATCAAAGGTTACATCAAACTACAGCATTTTGCACAGATAGCAATCTTTAGAAAAAAAGGTCAGTTTTTTTTTGTTTGTTTTTAAGATTAAGGGAAAAAAAAACATACCAAGCATGTGGGAACATTTTACGGCTCTGCATCTATGAAGGCATAACATCTGTAACCTAACAAAACCTGCCAATCTGGAAAGGATCTGTGGCTTGCATGGGGCTAACAGCAGTCTTGGCAAAGGCTCAGAACATCTACCCTACATGGAGCCATAATAAAAACTGCATTTACAGATGCAACAAACACAAGCACTCAATGGCATTTCTTTTAATATTTTGTTTATCCCCCAATACCTTATTTTTCTCCCTCCCTCCCTGCCAAAATTGGGGTCACCCTTTATTCAGCTTGGTGACAGTTGCAACACTTGGATTCAAATATAAGCAAAGCAACCTACTTCAACATAAATATCAAAATAATCTGCAACTATCACCCTTCTATAAACATGGTTTAGCCATCTCTGATGACCTTTATCACTTAACTAAGATATGCCAATTATATCAAACACACACAGAGAAATCTTTGTTTTGGGGATAAATGTGCTCGCCTATTCCAAGCAAAAGAAAACATTACCAAAGGCTATAATGTTGTTGGAAGATGAATTTAAAATAAAATACATGGCAAAGTTGTTTTAATCAATGGGTTGAATAGGACCGTGAAATTCTTCCTTTTATGAATGGCATGACAAAGTAAAGTACATCACATGGAAAATAGGGCCTGGATAAGGATTTACTGCTTTTTAGATGCTTGAGCGCGTTTTGTCCCTTACTGTGATTAGAAATTATGAAGCAACATAGGGACAGTGTGTAGGTAACCAGTCCCGAACCACCCCTGTTGTATACGTTCAAGAGTTCTTTAAATTAGTGAAGCATTATTTCTTATCCTTTTCCAAAAACTAAGGCAAATTTATGTTTTGTTTCTTGCATTTCTAGAACTAAAGTACTATTGTTGAAAGATTCTTTTAGGCAAATGGGTTTCTCTGGACTCTATGTCAGTTCCAGTTTGATACTGAAAAGCAAGGAATTTGTCAGCTGTTTGCTCTGGTAATCTATTTTTCAGTAATGACTCTGTTACCAGCTTACATTAACATATGATGGGCATATCGATATTTTTATTGTACTACTCTGATATTATATATATATATATATATATATATATATATATCAATATGTTATTTTAATTGATTGCATAAACTTATGTTGATAAATAAACTTAAAAACATGGCAGTACATGGCACTACCAACCAGGCAACCCAGTTCACAAGCAGAAGCCAACACTGGCCATATAGGGCTGTTATGAATGTTGCTGCTGGTGCCACAGCCCACCGTCAGTGCAGCCCCTTGTGTTCTGCCAGGGAACTTTGCTCTTTTAATGAGGTCACATGTAGACATGCTGTATGTGCACAAGGCCCTCAACTGTGGCTGTGCACAGCACCCCAGGAGGTGGGAAGTCAAGGGTGAAGAGTCACAGCATAAGTCTGACACCCTGGCATGAGTTGAGATTACAGAGTGGAAAACACCCTTCCAGTGCCATCTAAATAACAGTTTGATAATATTGAGCCTCCATAAGCAACATACTGCTTGTCAGGGGTGGATTACCCATCCTGAAGAACCCACCATGGGGAGGAAGGGGGAAGTACAGGATGCAGGATGCTGATGGGTAAGTGGTGTTGTGGCAAGGAGGTGGCCAACCTGAGACAGATGAATGCTGGCAGAGGGAGGATAAACACCAAATAAAACAAGCATTTGTTCAATGCCGAATGTTTGCTTGCATGCTGTTCTACTGGGTCTTGCTTGTACACATTGTTACTATATATTTACCTGAGACAGACCATGACAGGTAATATGTCATTTGTAGTGGGGTCCTGATTTTAAATACTTTTATACTGCATTTACCCAGGATAGTAGAGGTGAAAAAAACAACACATAACTGCTGCTGATCATGATTATATGCTACATCGTGCTCTAAGAGTACGCTGCTACTGACATCAGAGGTGTAAAGGTTCAATAGAGACCAGGTAAACTGTGTCTGTACATGGGGCACTGACCAAGCAGTTGTCAGCCAACTGTACAGGGTAAAAATAGGAAGTGGGTGGTGTTTGGCATCTCAGAACTCGAGAGTGGACTACAGCTTCTGGCTACACATTTATTTTTGAAACTGCACAATTGGAACTGAACTAAGGGGATAAAGGGATCTGTAAACAACTGGTGTTCCTTATTTTAAAAGGTGATAACGTATTTTAATTGTTTTTGTGCCTGTGCACATCTGGGCCACTAGTCACGTGACCTGAGGTAACTTCTGGGTCACGGACTATTTAAGGAGCACCCAGAGTGAGTGGACATGAGCTCGAGCAGGGGCAATCACACATTCGCCACATGCAGAGACATGCGCAGAGACACATGTATCTGAGTGTGTGTCTTGAATGTCCTGCATGGACAAGAAGACAAGAGCAGGAGTTCTAGGCACAACCAGTTCAAGTAAGCCTTCTTGGTTAAGGTAATTTTATCAGTGTATAGCCAAAGTGCTCAGTGTAGTTTATATCTAGAAAATAAGATTTAAATCAGGCTGAATACATTGGAAACTATGGCAGTCTATAATCCATATGACAACTTTTTATCACTGCCATGCAATGATGGCACGATAGTAACATGCTGCAGCTGCTTCATGTATACTACAAACATAACTGAGCCTTGTTCTAAAGCGTTTATGTGCCAAAAATGTTCTGAACTGGGGAAATTTCTGGGTGAGGTTAACTCTCTAAAACAGCCACTAAAAAATGACACTTTAAAAACGTTAATTCTACAGGTAACGATAAGAGGAAAAGGGAGACCGAGCATGACATGAACTCAGGGGAGCCTGATGCAGGACTTGCAATAGACACTGATCCTAGTGAACAAAGCAGCTCAGACTGGGTGACGGTACAAATCATACCAAAAAAGAAAGGGAGGAAAACATTGGGAAAAGATGACATACCACTAACAAACAGATACGCCCCTTTAATCCCAAATGAAGAAATAGAGGAAGACAAGGTTAACAACAAAGTGCTGGTTATTGGAGATGCCGTACTGAGGAGAACAGATTGGTCATGTTATCTCATTGGCAAATTACGCTGAGAGGTTAACTGTTTACTGGAAGCAAGGATACATGATGTCAAAAATATACTACCTAAAGTTATTGAACAGAAAGCAAATGAACAAACAGTAGTGGTAGATGTTGGAATAAATAATGTGGGTAAAGACCATGAGAAGGACATAGCTGATGATATTATGGAGCTAAGCCATTTAATACAAAACAAAGGCCAGAAGGCAATGATTTCAGGAATCCTATCGATGTTGAGGGGACATGCTGAAAAAAAATCTCACTATCCAACGCATAAATATACGCCTGCAGAACAGCTGCACCAAGGCAAGAGTAACTTTAATAAACACTTGGGAGACCTTTTTCACAAAAAAACACTTATACTCAAAGGATGGCCTACATTTGAATAACACAGGTACCCAGACATTAGCAGAAATGATGAAAAGTAAACTTCCGAAAGTAAATTTAAACTGACGGGGGGCCTAGAACAGAAAAACTAAAATCTAGCCAGTAAAAAAAAAAAGAACAACAACAAATGTAAACCCAAAGTCAAAAGTCTAAACTGCTATCTAATAAATGGTTGAAGTTTAAAAAACAAACAAGAAGAACTAGAAACATTACTAAAGCCAAATGGCATTGTTGACATGATGTCTATCACTGAAACATGGTGGAATACAAATGACAGTTGTGGCAGGGAACCCTGGATATCACTTGTATCACTTGGAGAGGGATGAAAGAAAGTGGGAAGAGTTGCAGAATATATATCTAATCAAATAACTTCTAAAGACATTTCGGGAAAAATAAAAAAGGTAAACAATAATACAGAATCCATATGAATTAATATCAAAACTGCAAGGTTAAATATATATATATATATATATATATATATATATATATATATTATTTATGCAATGGGGTGGACATATATTCAGTGTGATAAATGCATTTATCTGAGTCACTGTATGTATAAATATTTTTATACATACAGTGACCATTTATACACATAGTTACTATGTCACAAATCTCTTTAGAATTCATTTAGAATGCTCGGCCTCAGAAGCAGTACTAACCATATTCAAATGGAAATAACTTTAAAATGAAAAAAGATAGCATGGTACTGTGAGCACAAAAATTGTTCAGCACAAAATTATCTACAAAATGAGTGGTGTTTCATGTATAGATACCTTATAGATTTTTTACAATCAGCGAAAAAGCAGAAGAAAATGTAATTTTTTGTTCACTTTTTTGTCAAACAAATGTGAATAACTTTAAAACAAAAAGTGATAGCATGGTACTGTGAGCACGAAAAATGTTCAGCACGAAAATATCTACAAAATGAGTGGTGTTTCATTTATAGATACCTTTTAGTTTTTTTTTTATAATTAGCAAAAAACAGCATAAAATTAAATTTTCCTTTCCCTTTTTTGACAAACAAATGGGAATAACTTTAAAATGAAAAAGGTAACATAGTACTGTGAGCATGACATTTGTTCAGCAAGAAGTTTTTTACAAAATGAGTGGTGTTTCATTTAATAACAACCACCATGTTAGGCAGACATACTCTAGGAAAGTTAACCAAAATTCCCAGAAATTATAATTTAAAATAAAGATAAACAGTCAAAACCAAATGTTCCTGCACTGATAGAAAGCATCCCTATTGCATAAATGAAATATACAATGGTGAGCTGTCAGATAAATAAGTTATCTACACTTGTGCTGTTTGACCTTGGACACCTCTCACTGCGTGGCTTCGCCGCTTGCTGAGGTGCAAATCAAACAGCTCTTAATAGATAAATCATTATCAATCAACTCTCTATCCTATATATAACACATATCAGCCTGTGCTATAGACCATCCAGTTCTGGAAATGAGATAACTGAAGAAATAAACAAGGAACTAGAAAAGACATATGAGATGGGCAGAGTTCTGTTTGTGGGAGACCTAAACCTTAGTGAAATTAAATGGAACACAATGGACACAACTAGATAGCAAAGCATCAGATTTCTAGAAACAATTAAACAACTAGGCCTAAAACAGTACATAGAAATTCCTACTGGGGTGAAAATATCCCGGATTTAGTTTTAACTTCAAATGATATAACTATTACAAATTGCAAAACACATGAACCTCTTGGGAATAGTGATCACAATAGTGTTGATTTCATACTACAGGAATGTATTCCAATCAATAAGGGATGCAGAGAAATGTATAACTATAATTCAGCAGACCACAAAAAAATCCACAAAGAGCTAGATAAAATAAATTGGGAAATGGAACTGGAGAACAAAACTGCTAGTGAAATGTGGAATATAATTAAAACACATATTTTTTCAGTGTGTGACAAACACATTCAAAAAATTAAAAATACAGCAATGGCTTACAAACAGCCTGAAAAAATTATTAAAGAAAAAAACGTAAGCTATACACAGGGCCCCTGGTGTTCTGCGGCATAATTCTTTGATTTCTGCGGCAGGGCTCCTTGACTTCTGCAGCAGCATTTTCTGATTTCTGCAGCATGACTTATTCATTTCTCTGGCAGAATGCAGTCCTGTCATTGGCTAAATATGATGTGATGTCATCGATTACATCATATGCTGAGCATAGAGGAGGGGCTTCAGGATAAACAAGGTGGGAAAGAAAGCCTGACACTATGGAAAAACAGTATATTTATATGAAAATTCACCAAAAACAATGAATTCTATGGCACTATATATACTGCGGCATGATGCAAATTCTGCGGCAAATTCCACAACCGCAGAACCGCAGAAGTCCAGGGGCCTTGGCTATACAACACATTTAATAAGAACAAGACAGAAGGAAATTGGGTTAAATGCAAACAAGTACTAAAACAATGCAAACATAAAATAAAGAATAAATGGAAAATGGAGTTGCAACTGTCAAGGACAACTAGCAAAGATAGCATGAAAAGCTTTTATGGTTATGCAAAGTTTAAAAGGCTCAAATAATGGTATATGCTCTATAATGTCAAACAATCAACTAATCGACAACCCCGTAGAGATAGCTAATATATTTAATACCTACTTTGGATCAGTATTTTTAAAGAGTGAACCCCGTTCTGAAGACAGTCAAACAGATGCGCCATCTAATAGAGATATAAACCTTGACTTATCAACAGACAACATAAATAAAAAAAAAGATGCCTTAAAAATGTCACACGCTGCAGGCCCTGACAACATATCATCAAAAATGTTAAAGCTCTTAGCACCACGAATCACAAATCCTCTGAGAATATTATGTTTAAGAGCAATCTCAAAAAATGAAATCTTGCACGATTATCAGCAATTATTATTTCTATCCATAAAAGGGGTAATAAAATGAATTATGAAAATTATAGACCCATAAGTCTGACCTCTGTCCCAGGGAAGATTATGGAATTGATGCTAAAAGACTCTATTAACCTACACATAGAGAAACTTGGTCTTAGGGACTTGGAACAGCATGGATTTATGGGGAGTAGATCATGTGTGACAAACCTGTCATGCTTTTATGAGAAGATATCTGCAACCATGGATAGGCCAGATCGATGGACTGTATATTCCTGGATTTCGCTAAGGTTTTTTCCAAAGTACCACATAAAGCAATAACCCAAAAATTAATAGACATCAAAGTAGATCACAGAATTGTAAGGTGGATTAAAGGATGGTTAAGTGATAGGACACAAAAGGTTAGTATAACTGGGTATCTATCCACCCCCATAGACATAACAAATGGGGTACCTCAGGGCTCAGTGCTAGGACCGACATTATTTCAAATATTCTTATCAGATATGGATAAACAAGTAGCAAGTTGGCTAAGTAAATACACAGATGATTCCAAGATAGCCAGGATGGTTCAAACACAAGACGATGTTGTCTCCCTGCAGAGGGACTTGGACAATATATCCAAATGGGCTGATAACTGTGGGATGAGCTTCAACGTTGTTAAGTGTGGTGCAATGCACATGGATATCATAATAAGGAGGCCACATATTACTTAAACAGATTCCCACTAAAAACATCTACGGACGAATGAGACCTGGGAATAATTATCACCAACAACTTATCATATGATGAGCATTGTATATCACAAATCGTAAAAGCTGAGACTGTTATGGACAATCAAACAAAATTCTAAAAGTAGGGAAGAGAGGGTGATTATGCCCTTGTATCGATCTTATGTTAGACCACTGCTAGACTATAGTAGCCCAGCTTGGGATATGATAGACAAAGGTATTTCAGACAACACTAAAAGAATTCAAAGACAGGCAACTAAAGTGATATACAGTATGATATTAAGACATTACCTTTTGAAACTTGTCTAAAGAAACTAAACCTAATGTCCCTTGAGACTAGAAGAATGTGAGGGGGACTTACTCTTATGTTACATCATGATGAATGATGATTATTTACTAAATGAACTAGATTTTGTGTTTAAGAATGACACCAAAGGTATCAGGGGACACCCATTGCAGCTGTAACTTAAAAAGTTCAGTATTAATGTAACCCCCTGGTGGTGCTATCCCAAGGGCTACTACCCCTGCCTGCCGGACTACTGACAGGTTGAGGGGCCTAGGTTCTATGGCGGGTGCCTCCTCCCAGAGGTCAGGGTTTGTAGTGGTTAGACTAGCTTGGTCACAGCCCTCTGGGACACTGAGACCCCCTTTTATCCCTTCTAGTGGCTCACACAATGCACAGAAGTTACAGTCCCAGTACCCTACATGTACACACTGTTCAATCATAAAGTACCACTTACCCTCGAGACTGATTCTGAGGTTCGTCTCTGAGGACCTCCTGTAAAATAAGGTTAATCAACATACACCAACAAATACAATGCTTGATAAGTAGGTACTGATGCTTCAGACAGTTTAAAGTTTAACAACTTCAAATCTGGTTTATCTAGGGGACATTAACACAGGAGGGGGCAATCAGATTAATTGGTGGCATTAGATCGCAGTACTGTGCACATTACAGGGTCCAGAAAGTCACACTCTGGGTACCCAGGTTGGGGGGCTAGCCAGGTCCGTTGCCCGGGTTGGCCGGCAGGTGTAGATGGATCAGGCCCTGTAGAGAAGAATATGCACAACACCTAATTGTAATCCGGAGCCGGATGGCTCAGTCTTTGAAGAAGCCAAGAAAAGGAAATCAGATGAAACAATGTTGATAGATAATCGATTGCAGGGGATGCTCTGATTGGTGCTCACAACACGCCCCCCAACCTGGGTACCCAGAGTGTGACTTTCTAGACCCATGCTGAAAACCTGGTGCAGATAGGGGTTCTGGATTGCCAGACACCCACACACAGCAAGGAGATGAGATTTTACAAGCCAGGCACACAGCTTTGATCAGCAGACGGATTCAGTCCACATACATTCACTTGGCTTTCAGTCTACACCACACGGGGACAAGAGAACCCATTTAGCTGCTCCTCACAAGCATTCCACACATTTATATGTAAAGTAAATTACTATATCAGGCAGCTGCTTTCAGGTCCCGACCGCACTTCCTGCTAAACCTGGGAGTTCACACTGCAGCTTCACTTCCTGACAGACCGATCGCGATTCAGCAATTTCTCCAGTCTTCTACAGGGTGAGCCTGGTTTCCACTCTTTCAACCTCTCTTCCTCTCTGTAATCTCAGATTCAGTCTGAATCAAATTGGCAATGCAACACCTGACTTTAGGCCTCCCATGCACTTCCCGCACAAAACTACACAGCGCAGAAGCTTGAAGCTCCTTCTCTCATCATGGTCACAACGGATCTGATCTGTCCAGACACAAGGCAGAGCATTCTTTTCGGGCGCCACCCGGTCCAATTGATGGACTCAGCTGTCAATCACTCAGAACTCTCCCCGTTGGTGCAAATAGGCGCCAAGGTCCAGAACTTCACTTCCCAGAATTACTAGCTATATCTCCTCATGGTAAGCCGGCTCCCAAGAGAGTCTTGATTCTGGTTGGTCCAAACAAGCACCATTTTAGAGGCCCCCTGCACTGATTGGATCCATTCAACAGTTCAGATCCAAAATGGAGGGGCAAAACACATAGAGTCCCAGCTGCAAGAAAGGCAGGTTAGACAAACTGCATTCTATTTAATACTCTAACTGGTTTCAGGCAAACAGTTGCACCTGTCATTTAGGCTCTCTCTGCGCTCTTAGCGACTGCAGGAATGGAGCGTTTACTCAGTGGCCCAGGTGGGATTCGAGCATTAAATACACCGTCCCCCTGTACAAACTAATGAAGTCTGCAAGCAGACAGCTCTTAAAGAGACAGTACGTGGAGGCTCAAACAGCACTCACTTGAAACCACATTTAGTGGCTTAAATGCCAAACGCCAGCAGGCAGAGAAACACTTAGGCAAGCTCTATAGAGGCTTTTTCGGAAACCCCATTTGTAAGGGGGTTACACTAACAAAAGGATGGCATTTTACACACAGGGAGTAATTAACCCCTGTAATAAACTACCTTTATACTGTACATTGTAATTAGTAAAGACAAAAAACAGTTCAAACAAAAATTGGACTCCTACATCCTACAAAGAAATGTTTTGTCTTATTATAGATAACTGGTAGGAGCACACATGGGCTCACCACCTTCTCCTTTCCTTATACCTTAGTATGAGCCTTAGTAGTCTATGTAATATCATTAAGTTTTTATAACGTATTTTTCCAGGACAGATCATCTTAGGTGCAGCATCTCCTTTTCAGTGGGGTTCTGCTATAAGGTTCTGTTTTTACACAGTTTTGCAATATATTTACCCATGATAACCCAGCTGAGATGCAATATCTCATTTTCAATGGGGTCCCGCTTTGACATGTATTAATCTAGGATAGCACAGGTCAGGTGCCATCTTGTTTTCAGATACTAACATATTAAATTGCCAGCAGAATAGGCCTAATGGTCTTTCGTGACTGCTCATTTGGTCATCCCCCACCCTGGGAGCTGACCTTGCTGTCCCCCTTGCCCTCTCTGGCTTCTCCCTTCCCAGTCCCGGATATTCTCGCTGCACTGGACTTTGCTTCCAGAACCTTTCCCCTGTACCTGTCCCACTCCCTCTTGAACCTTTCCACCATCTCTGCCTCCACCAGCCCCCAGGGCAGCGCAATCCATGGCTCCACCACCCTCTCAGTGAAGTAGCACCTGCTCTTTTCTCACCTGAATCTCCCCCCTCCATCTTCCACCCATGTCCTCTAGATGCCCCCCTCCTTTCTTTGAAGCACCCTGACTGCTCCTCCTCTATTTACCACCTTCATGTACCTGAAGACCTCTATCTTGTCCCCCCGGTCCCTTCTCTCTTCCAGTGTGTACAAATTTAGCTATTCAAGCCTCTCCCCATAAGTCCTGTCCCCCAAGCCCCAAATCATTTTGGTTCCCCTCCTCTGGACCCTCTCCAGGAGTTCAATGTCCCTCTTTAAGTGTGGCCTCCAAAACTGCACGCAGTACTCGAGGTGCGGCCTCACCAAGCAGTTATACAGAGATGGCTCCTGATTTCCTCAATTTTTACTCTGTATTTACCCAGGACAGCACAGCTGAGATGCAATATCTCATTTTCCTTGGGGCCCTGCTTCTACACATTTTTATAATGCATTTACCCAGGATAGCCCAGCTGAAAGGCAAGTTACATTTTCAGAGGGGTCCAGCTTTTGCAGTACATTTTTCCCAGGATAGAGTAGCACAGATTCACACTTCAGTGGGGTTCTGCTGTACTGGGGTCCTGCTTTTACACATTTTTACTACATATTTATCCAGGATTGACCAGCTGACGTGCACTATCTCATTTTCACTGGCGTCCTGCTATTACACATTTTTAGACTCTATGTACCTGGGACAGGCCAGCTGAGAGGCAATATTTAATATTCACTGGACTCCCACATTTTGACCCCAAATTTCCAACATAGTCTTTCTATGCCTGACTTTATGATCAAGACAGGTGATGTTTTTTTAAATCTCATCCAAAAGGTGATTTCAGGGTGTGGCTACAAAACATGTTTCAGAGGGGATTTGAAAGATGACATCTGTCATGTTCATGAAGTGGGTTAACAATATATTTAACATTAGGGGCCAAAATCTGCAAAAATAAAGTTATGAGTACATGCTGGAACAGTTCAATGTTTCTTCATAACTTAGTTTTTTTTACATCTTGACCTTAAATTATCAATGAAAGGATTTTACTGTGGTTTAGAAGGCTGAGCAACCAGTCATGCCCTGTGCCTGAGCTATTTAAGTGTCATTATCTCTGCTCCTCAGATGCATTTTTTCTGTTTGGACTCCTCTTTCCTCTAGTGCTTTTGGATTTTCTGTTTGGTTTGTGCTTCCTTTCTGCTGGTTTGTGTTTCTCCTTCCTTGTTTGATCTGTATTTTGCTTTCGCCTCCTGCTGCTGCTGTTTGGGCTTCTCTCTGTTGCCTGTGTCTGTTCTCCTGGTCTTGTATGCTTGTGTTTCTTGGTTTTACTTTTTTGGGGGGGGCTTTCTAGTTTTCCTAGCATCCTGCTGCTCTCCTTTGGTTCCAGTGTAAGACTTTGTAGTTTTCCCTAGTGTTTTGCTGTCCCTTTTCCTTGCCTTGTGCTGTTCAGGCTCCCATTTACTTTTATCGTACTTTTAGTGATCCCTCAGTTCAGCTGTAATTATCTGTGTGCTATTTAGCTCTCACTTGCCGTTTCCCTTCCTGCTGCATTCTCCATGTACACCTCTCCTTAATTGTTTACACCTGGCCCCTCAGTGCCTGGCTCAACACAGCAGTTACAACTCCCCAGCTACATTAGAGACACTGACAACGTACTTCAAAAGCAAGCTCATATGTAAATGATATGAATTTTAAAACTCTTACTTTCACAATCCATAGTTCTGGGAAGGCATTTCAAATGTTTCTGTAAATGTTTCTACATTTGAATCAATAGGCATTTAAGTGTTATATATAAAGATTATGAATTCAAAAACTGCAATTATAAATTTATCTGCATGGTATCATGGTGGTCTGCTTGTGGCATCACTGTTATTCCCATGGCGGAGGACTGTGGTGTCACAGAGGGGCATCGTGGTTTCAGGTAGCTGAAGGAGCAAGCTTTAATGTAAGTTGTATGCTAATACACTGTACTGGAAATTCGAATTTCCCAATTGTTGGCTAAATCTTTTCTCACTAATATTAGATTGCCTGAAACTGAACCATTCTACAGCCTTCATGGAGCAAATACTATACGTAACTTTATGACTTTCAGCTTCACTCCTTAGAAGTTTAACTGCAGCCATTCTCTATAATTAGAGTATTTGAATGGCCTGTCATTGCAGATGAAGAGCATGGGTTCCAAATCTAAATGCTTGCATATTCGTACTACCCTCCCTAGTTCTGTGATGCTATTCAAAGTTCTGTGTAACAACTTGCTGCATTTCACAAATATTGAAACAGTACATATTTAAATATTATTGTAAACCTGTGAATTTGAACTATAACAAAAATTTTATTTTGGCATTAGTTTAGCATTCCTTAATGGAACTGGTTGGCATGCATTCCCTGGAGTTTACTCGAATTGCTGTTTGCTCTGTTTCTCAGACCCACATGGGGGGTCTGATGATTGCTTAGATTAACCTATGTGGAAGTTTGGTCTTCCTTGTGCTTGATGAAAAGTGTGCATGACCTATGCGAGGGTCCACAGTGCTTCAAAGTTGAATTCACACTCTCCTCCTAAATTGGAGATAAGCCAACCATGATCATTAATTACTGTGGCTCAGGGCCTGCCCTGCAGCTGATGGTTTTGCTCTGACCACGAAGTTCACATCTTGAGCATGCAAAACTTGGGGTTTGGTTCTTCTCATCTGGCCCATAGTGGGAATGTCCTCACTCCAGGCAGAGCTTTAGCCATGCAGATGTATGGGCAGCACCTCTTGATGTAGACTTTAAGACTTCAGCTGCAAGGAGTGGGGCCCTTAAGCCCAAGGGGGCTCCTTTAGCAAGCTGAGTGAGTTCGGTGACACCTTCTAAGTTATTCTCCCTATGACCACCTCTGGGTCACCTGATCGGTAGGCAGGCTGAGTGCCTCAGCAGTTGTCACTCTCCTCCTCCTGCCCTGGGGGATGGGGCTCCCATGTGGGAGTACCCTGTTGTTGCAAAGCCTGCTCGCAACCCTTCACAGTGTACCCATTGGAGGAACAGATTGAGAGCCTTCCTCCAAACTGGAACATTTTTCACCCCCTTAATTGGTTTCTAAATTGCAGCAGAGCCATCACTAATGAAATATCACAAAGGCTGGAGGGAAGGCGACCTTGGCCTTGGATCCCCAGGGGTTTCCTCCTCAAAGGTTTTTTTTCCTCTCCTCCATGCCAAAGATCATAATACCTAGTTAGGTTTTAATAGCATTGTCCCATGGTTGCTTAAGTAGGTTTCCACTGATGGGTGGAGATGGCTGGTGGTCCTACTTTGCCATTCCCTATCTCCTTGGGAAGTTATGCCCCCTTGCTGTCTAATTGTTTTAATCTACATCAGTGTTATTATTTGTTACCATTGTCTTCTGCTGACCAACATCAAGGTCCTAAATACACAATTCTCACTTGATCTATGCAGAGGTCTTCAATACAAGATACTTACTCATTCACTTTCTGCAATGGTTTCTGCTCTACGCTCTTTTTTGAGCTTCTTCCTAAGGTATCTTTAAAGTAAGGGAATCCTTTCTGTTGCAGCTCTAAGGGCGGAACTCTTCTACAGGTTCCTTGCCTTTGGCTTCCCTACCGGGTGGTATTCTCTGAGGAACAAGAGGTGAATGGCCACAAAGGTTTATTCAACAAGTTGCATAAGCACAACACTACACCAAGTTTCATAAGCACATTGAAATGAAAGGCTTTGCATTGGTTCAGTGGGCTGAGCAACCATCCATGCTCCCCGCCTGAGCTATTTAAACATCATTCTCTCTGCTTCTTTCAGAAACATTTTTTTCTTTGCCCCACCATCATCCCCTTCCCTCCCCTTCAGTGGCTCACCTGTGTCATTGGGACTTCCTACTAAGGTCCTTTAGCCTAAGGGAATCATTCCCATGACATCTCTAGGGGTGGAACCCTTCTCAAGGGTTCCTTGCATTTGGCTTCCCTACAGGGTGGTATTCCCAGAGGAATGAGAGGCGAGCAGCCACAAAAGTTTATTCAACAAGCTGCACAAGCGCAACATTACTCCACGTTGCATAAGTACATTGAAACAATGTCTTTTGTTGACCACATGTTATAATCAAGACAGGTAGAAGAAATGTTTTAAATCCTGTCAGAAAAGCGGTTTCACAGAGGGACTGTAAAAACATGTTTCAAGTACTTGATTTGAAAAATAACACCTGCCACGTTCATCAGGTGGGGTAACAAAAGGGCTATGTGCACACTGGGGCCAAAATCTACAAAAATCACAAAGTTATGAGAAAAAATTGAAAACATTCAACGTTTCCTCATAACTTTATTGTTTTTCCACTTTTGACTCCACATTTTCAACACTTTATTTTATGACCACACTTTATGAGCACAGCAGGCAGAAGTTATTAAATCCCTTTCTAAAGGTAAAATCACAGAGCAAATACAAAAACATGTTTAGAAGGAGTTTTAAAAAATTACACCTGTCATATTCATGAGGTGGGGTAAAAAGAAGGTTATGTTGATAACTGAGGGCCAAAATCTGCACACATTGCAATGTTATGAGAAAAAGATAAAAAACATTTGTTTCACCATAACTTAGTTGTTTTGTAACATTTTGACCCCAAATTTCCAAGATAGTCTATTTAAAATCCCTCCTTCTGAATATGACAGGTGTTATTTACAAAATATTGGCCAAACCATCATTTTGTGCCACAAGTGCAAAAACACATTTTGGCCAGGATTTTAAAAAATGACACCTGTCACATTCATGAGGTGGTGTAAAAAAATGGCTCTGTTGAAAATCTGAAGTTAAAATATTGAAAATTACAAACGTTAGGAGTGAACATTGAAAAATGTCAATGTACTTTCATAACTTTATTTTTAATATTTTTACCCCAAATTTTCAACATAGTCTTCTTACTGCCCCACCTCATGAACACAATCAGTGAAAATGTTCAAATCCCTCCTGAAAGGTGAGTTTACAGAGTGATTGTGAAATCACCTTTCAGGCTGGATTTGAAAAAATGTCACCTACCTTGTTCATGACGCGGGGTCCTAAAAATGCCATGTAGAAAATTTTGGGGAAAATTGTTTTAAAAAAATGACCAAGTTATGAGTACAAGTTCAAAATGCATTGAAATATATTGACACGCTTACCTAATTTCCTTCCCCCACTCTGGCCTGTGTTTCTAGTCCAGAGAGGATTACGTCACTGGGCCCCTTATAGATAAGTAAGGGGAAGGGGGTTCGGAGTGGTGGGTGCTGAGTGGGGGGTGGGATTGAAGTAATGGCAGCATGGGCAGCTGCAGTAACAAACATCAATGGACAATTTTCTTTTTTTCAGGGTTTAAAAAAATTAAAAAAAAAGACACTGAGGGATGGTTTTCTTTATTTCAGGCACCAACACTGGGGATTGGGCACCAGATTGTCGGTTTTATCTTTTATGGGTACAGGAAGTGATAGGCAGGTGGGAGGAATACTTGGCACAGGGTGGGATATTGGGATGGAAAAAGGAAATCCACCAGAATGTGGATAGTCTTTTTTTATGGTTTCCTCATTCAGTAAAGGCAGCTTAATGCACATGGCACAGGTAAAAGTCAGGTAGCTCATGAAGCTGTAAATGCTCATTAGATGCCACATGGTATCCAGGCAACCAAGTGACATGGAAACCCTGAAAACACTAGCAACTGCCCTGGAAACTGCCAGGTTTTAAAAAAAAGTTTTTTGTTTTTTTTAGTTTTACTTCTATAAGATACCGATCACCTTTTTCTTTTTTTTTTTAATTCCTTATTTCTGCGCCTTGCTGTGGTGCCTACCAGTTGGGGTATCCAGCCACCGGCCCTGCCTGTGAGGAGAGCAGCAGGCTCACTTGCATGATGAGGGGGTCCAGCACAGCCGTGGCTGACCTGCTGGAGGGCTCCCCCATCCCTGCCAACCAGACCAGCGCCGAACCCCCCCAGCTCAATTCTAAGACAGTCCTCCCCATGAGACAGGGTGCAGCCATCAAGCTGCATGGTTGCGTCTAGCCCTTTTTCCATTTTCTGCCCCAATGAGAGCATGGACATGCAATGATATCCGTGCACAGACATGCAGATGTCTGCTGTGCTTCTCCCCCCCATGTAGTACCTCTGGGCATCCCCAGGGACTGCCAGAGTGTGATGCAGAACCCACCCTTTCCCCCAGGACTAGGAGAGCTGTCATAGAACACTCAATCCTAGTCCTCCCCTGCTGACCCTTGATATCCCGGGCTCATTTCTGAACTCGGGTCGCCGGCATGGAGCAAGGTGTGGCATCCAGCGCCTCAAGCTTCAGCACCCCTGGGCCAGCTCATATCACCTTTTTTAAACTGTGGTGTGGTTATCTTATGAGCAGGAATGCTAAACTGGAGAATGATCAGACAAGTTCTTCGATGTTGTCTGGTTCGGCATCCAGATCTGAATCACTACCGCTGTCCATACTCCATGTAAGTACATGAGAGTCAAAATGCTTTCAGTTGCTACCTGCTTGATTAGTTTATTTATTCTCCCTGCTACTATCACACCCACAAACCAAGAGTACTGTAGAAAATCAGAAAGTCAAGAATTTGTTCCATGCTGCAACTGTGTTTGCTGTGAGTGTGGTGAGCAAGCGTAGTGGGAGATGGAGTAGAGTGATAGTTTGGTGACATATAGTTTATGAGATTAAAAGAGCCAGCCACCCTGTGAATGGTTCCTATCAACTATGAGAAGTTTCCACCCCATAAACAGAAAACCACATCATGAAAAGTCTGGCTGATCACTGGGCTCTCACTGTCAAGTCCTCTACAGTCTGAGCTACATTGGACCCAACAGTGACACACCTCTAAAATGCCATTCTTGTAACAAAATGTTTGCTGTGCATGCATGCACATGCAAACATAAAAAGGATCATACAGAGACACAGAAATTCAGGAAGAAATGAGGTCAACTGAACAGCTGAAATCCTTTGGGGTCCTTTAGCTCTTGGGACCCTGAGCGGCTGTACAGTTTACACAAATAAGGTTTTCTCTGCTTCTAGACAAACATGAAGGCAGCATCTAAATACTCTCTCTCAGCCTTATGTTACTGAAATGTGGGATACTGCCACACAAAATATGGGACATTTTCACACTGATACAGTATGTGGGACACTGGCTTACAAAATGTGGGGCACTGACAAAATGTGGGACACTGACACTGAAATGTGTGACCTTCACAAAACTGTGGGGCACTGACAAAATGTAGGGCACTGATACTGTAATGTGTGTCCTGGACAAAATGTGAAATACTGCCATGAAATGTGGGACACTGAATGAAATGTGTGACACTGACACACAAAACATGGAATGCTGACACAACATGTGGGACACTAACACACTGAAATGTGTGACACTGACTCAAAATGTGGGATACACACACCAAATGTAAGACACTGTCACACAAAAAAAGAGAGACACTAACACACTAAATTGTGGGACACTGTCACACAATGTGGGTGCTGTCATACAAAATATAGGACACTAAGATGTGGAACAATGATCTCAAAATGTGGGACATTGACACAAAATGTGGGGCACTGTCCCTCAAAGTGTGAGACACTGGCACAATATTTGGGACACATAAGCAAATATGAAGCTAGAAGCTGAGAACATTGCAGAAATGAATGTCTATTTGTGCAAAGTTTCAGTTTGATTCAGCGTCACTAATTATTATGATAAGTATGATCTGAAGTCTAAAATTTGCTTTTCACCAAGGTCTGCATGAAACATGAAGATACGTTACAGGTTCTTTCTTTTGTGATTCATTAAATAACTAAAGCCTATCTGTTGAGGCAACGTAGAGATAATTAGATTTCATCCTTGTTTACAAGGCACATTATGAGGATCATGAGTCATGATTAACAGAATACACCGGTATCTATAAAACTACTGCCTCTCCCCACCCAGTCAGTGTGCCATTGTAGTTCAATGTATGTCTGGCACTTGGATGCTGCAACCTGCCAAGAATGGATGGCTCCTACTTTCTGAATTTCTGTATGAGGCATAAATCAGATTAAGTTAGAATCAATACAGAATTGCATCTGAAAGCCACATTATGCCAGATGCAACAGTTTAATGGATCACAAAAGACCTGATCAGTTCTAAATGCAGTTGCTATGAGTAGCAGACTTTAATCTAGACCCCATATATACTTTGCCTCACAACCATGGCAGTGGTACACATTTCCTTGCACAGTATATCCCTGTAACAGAGAGCAGAAATTAAACTATCTTTTTTCATATGACCATAGTATTTCTGGAGACAAGAGACTTGCCATCTTATCTTAGAATCTGCCAAAGTGCCAACCATGATTCTGGGAACAAGCAACCACCAAACAGTGTGGTTCACGATAAACTTAGCTGTACAGTCAAGCCACACAAAAGGGAAGGTACTGGACTTCAGAAGGGCTGATTTTGTCAAAATGGGAGAGTGCCTCAGAAAAGCACTAGCAAACAGGCAAGAAGGTGGGGGGAAGCAACAATGGGGAAACATCAAAACTGCCATCACAGAAGCAACAAGCCTTTGTGTGAAGCAAATAAACAAAATCAAAATGAAAGAAAAAAACACTATGGTTCTCAAAAGAAGTGGCGGGGAAGGTTATGGAGAAAAAGATAGCATTCAGGAAGTATAAGGAAATACAGAAGGAGCAGGACAGAGAACTGTAACAGTTAAAGCAGAAGGAAGCGGGGAAGGCAGTCAGAATAAAGGCTCAAACCGAGGAAAAGATAGCCAACTCGGTTAAGAAGCGGGATAAACCTTTTATAGGTATATTAGGGAGCAAAGAAAGACTAAAGCAGGGATACTGAGGCTGAATAAAGAGGAAGGTGGTTGGGCAGAGAACGACAGTGAAAAAGCAGGGATACTGAACGAATACTTCTGCTCAGTATTCACAATGGAAGAGCAGGAGGAGATACCTAATCTAGTCAATAGAAGCACTCTGGATAGGGGATTGATATTAGTCCTTTCACAGAAGAAAGGGTTCTGAAAGAACTCCTAAAACTGAAGGTGGATAAAGCAATGGGGCATGATGGGATTCACCCCAGAATTCTAAAACAACTAAGGGAAGAATTAGTAACACCGCTGACTACCCTTTTTAATAAATCATGGGAGGATGGTGTGGTACCTGAGGACTGGAGGAGGGCAGGTGTGATTTCCCTTCACAAAAGTGGGATCAAGACAGATGCAGGAAACTACAGACCTGTCAGTTTGACCTCAGTGGTAGGGAAAATGATGGAATCACTTCAAAGAATTTTTGAGTACCTAGAGGCCAGTGGGGCACAGGACCCAAGGCAGTATGGATTCACAGCAGGAAGGTCATGTCTTTGACTGGATGACCCAAGTAGTAGACCAGGGAGGGGCTGTGGACATGGTCTACCTAGACTTTAGCAAGGCATTTGACACAGTCCTGCATAAAAGATTAATAAACAAATTAGCCAGCCTGGGAGTGGGTCCTAGGGTGGTAGCCTGGGTAAAACACTGTCTGAACAACAGGACATAGAGGGTAATAGTAAATGGAGTCCACAGTGAAGAAAGGGGGGTTATTAGTGGGGTACCACAGGGTTCACTACTGGGGCCAGTCCTTTTTAATGTCTTTATAAGTGACATTGCAGAGGGACTGGAAGGAACAGTATGTCTCTTTGCAGATGACACAAAGATCTGCAACAGGGTTGATATGCAAGGTGGTGTGGAAAGGATGAAAAGGGACTTGGCAAGGTTGGAAGAATGGTCAAATGTATGGCAGCTTAGATTCAATGCAAAGAAGTACAAAGTAATGCACCTGGGAAACAAAAACCCAGGGGAAGAGTACACAATGGGGTGAGATACTGCAACAACAAAAATGGAAAGGGTAGTCATATCAGATGACCTAAAGGTGGGCCAGCAATGTGAGAAGGCAGTAAGAAAGGCTGGAGGATACTGGGATGCATAGAGAGGCATCACCAGTAGAAACAGGAAGTTGTTGTCCCTCTGTACAGACAGTTGGTAAGACCACATCTGAGTACTGTGTACAGTTCTGGAGACCCCATCTCCACAAAGACATAGAAAGGGTGGAGGCTGTCAAGAGGAGGGCAACCAAAATGGTGCAGGGTCTGCATCAGAAGACATATGAAGAAAGACTAAAGAAGCTTAAGATGTATAGCCTCGAGGAAAGGAGGGAGAGGGGGGACATGATAGAAACTTTCAAATACCTCAAAGGAATCAACAAAGTCCAAGAGGGTAGCATCTTTAAGAAAAAGAGATGTGCAAGAACAAGGGAGCACAATTTGAAGATAGAGGGGGACGACTCAGAGGTAATGTGAGGAAGTGAACATGCTTGATACATCCAGCAGACCAGACCTGAGTTTGATTCTCACAACCTCCACTTGCATACTGTGTGACTCTGAGCAAGTCACTTAACCGCCCAGTGCTCCCAGGTCACCCCTGAAAACAGGCACTTGTGCCTAGTGGGCCTTAACCGGTTACCAAAAGACAAAAAAAAAAAAAAAGTATTTCTTCACAGAGAGGGTTGTAGATGCATGGAACAGCCTTTCTGAGGAGGTCGTAGAGTCAAAAACAGTGGTGAAATTCAAGAATGCATGGAACAGACATTAAGCAATTCTTGTGAGGGGTAAGAGGAAGTAGGCTGTTGGTTAACTAGGATCTGCAGCTTATCCATTAGGTAGGGAAATGGGCAGACTAGGTGGGCCAAGCGGTCCTTATCTGCCAACAGATTCTATGTTTCTGTGTAAACAACAGGGTTTGAAATGAATAACATTTTGTTGGCAGACCACTGTGTTATCCACTAATACTTGCATGGTGGTTAGGAAATCCCTATAAATTGGTACATGTATGCACAGCATGCTTATTTCATCCATGTTTATAAAGTGTGTGTGCGGGTGTGCGTGTGTGTGTGGGGGGGGGGTTACAGGATGAACCTACAGCTCCTTCAGACCTTAAATTACTGTTACTGTGTTGCATAATTGGGAGCCAGTGGTCATACTGAGGAGCTGACAGTTCCAGGTGCTGTAGTTACAAAATGGATAGGAGACATCCTGGAAGCTGATTGGCTGGATCAGTCTTTGACCTGTGAAAATGTCATAGGTCAGAACTGAATACCCAGATTATACAAATTCTTACATATTGGGGGCCGCTTAATGATTTCAATGATGCACTCCAGGGTGTGGTATATGATGGGATACCATAATTTATTGGGTAGTCGAAGTCAATCTGCTTTGCCTTGTACCTCACAACACACCCAAAGTGTGACAATATCTCATGATATACCATACCCTGTTGAGTATTATTGCTTAAAAACACACTGTAGTGGGGGCACTTTGCTAGGCACAGTACATGTCTTTTATCCTTATACCTTGCAGAATATAAAGCTTAAACTAGCCACTATACCTTCACATAGAACAGAGATTCCTTGGTTCCCACAATATGTAATAAATAGTGGCAGTGCTAGTATCTCTGCCTCCATTTTATTACACTCTGAGTTAGGGGAGAAATACCTCAGGACAACAGCACATTTTTGTCCATATAGCTTGTTTCTTTCCTGGCTAGTAGCATGTCTCAGGGATATACCCTGTTCAGAGGGATATACCCTGTTCAAAGTGATATACCCAGATCAGGCTGAACTGGCTGTAGTTTAGATGGTTACTGGGTTTTTCCTCCCTCTGTTTTTCCCCTCACTCCTCCCCTGGTGGGGTGATGCCTCTGCCAGCCTCGTACAGAAACAGCCTACCCAGTGGCAGGAGGAAGCTCCCTGGGCTAGCTACAGGAGTCGCTATGGAAGTGGAACTTGTTGTCAGTCATCCTCAGCTGAGATGCACTGTCGAGAGGCAAATGGCTTGGCATTGGCCTGCCTCTTAATGTGACTTTACAGGCTCACTTCCAAACCTAGGCTGTCGGCACAGTAGTGTCATTAGGGCAGCCCACAGAGCTAGTTTTTGTAGCACAATGTTTAGAATTTCACTGGTTCTTCTGCAGAAGTCTGCCTGCTGTGAACAGCATTTTTCCATAAAAAATCACTCCACAACCATTTCCACAGAAAATACTGAGATCCGCAGAATAATATTCTGTAGAATAGCAGTTTTTTCTGTGGAAAATCATTCTGCAACCATTTTCTGCTGTGGAATTCCACCATTCCGTTTATGTTGAAATTTGGCTGAATTTGAGTGGAATTTAAAAAATTCCACAAATTTTCATTCTGTCAGAATTTGAAAATGCCACACAGCACTATTGCCTATCCATTATTCTATATATATTTTCCATATATGATAAGACATGTATTGTAAGTTTCCCAAAAGTGACCCCTTTTTAAATGTTTAAATCTATGAAATGGGGGCAACTATGAGACACATATGAAGGTTGTAGTCCCTCACCAGGATTGGGTTTATACCATAAACACGGGTAGCTAAGTAAAGTACTAAGGGGATTCTGTACTCTCATGAGAGTGCCATCTTTTGGATGAGATGTTAAAGTGAGGTCCTGTCTGCTTTTCCTGGGTTTGTTCAGGTGGGCGTTAATGATCTTGTAGCACTTCAGTAAAAAGAGTAGTGGAATTTCCCCAGTGTCTTGGCCAAACTTGTTCTGTTCACTAAAAAGTACCACCAACAGCTCAAACTGGTTCCATTTCAGTTAGTTCACACACATACGCACACACACACATACATACACATACCAATTCCTTTTTTTTTTTTTTAACCAATTCTTTTACCAGGTGAGACACACTAATCTGAAAGCTTGTTTGCAGGTGCAACCTGGGAGCAGGAGGAAGTTAAGTGACTTGCTCAGGGTCACACAGTATGCAAGTGGGAGCTGTGGGATTCAAACCCAGGTCTCCAGATTTGCATCTCAGAGCCTTAAACCACTGCGCCATACTGCCTCCGATATACACATACAATTAGGCTGAAAATAGGCAGTATTGTCTAACCCTTCTTTCCCGGTCATGGAATAAATAAAAATAAATAATACATTCTTAGTGTAAAGAGTGTGCTGCATGTTTCATATATTGCCCATCCATATATTGTGGGTGTCAACTGTATTTTTGTATTTATTTGTTTTACCAAGAAAAAGCTCCTTTGAACAATGCTCATTTACAAGGAGGACCTGGTTAGGACAGCCAGCAGTACAGCAAATCAAAGACACTGCAGATCACAGAATACAAACGCATAAGCACAATATACAGAGATCAGTACACAGCAAGACTACATGGCACGGGTATAGATGGACATTGCATGGCATAGATATAGACGGTAGAGCATAAACTCAAGGCATAACATTATAGCTACTGTAGGTACATCATATACTTCTCCACTTTTTAGTATAATTTATATGTACCAAAAATGTACTAAAAAGGGGGTAATTTGCTGTATTTAAAATACTGTTTGCCATGTATGGAAACTGTATTGCTTTTCGTTGGGGGATTCATCAGTGTAATTTAGTTGCTTTTTAAATGAGAGACTTGATCCGCACCCAAAGAAAAAGAACATGTAATGTGTCACAGCACCCACAAAGCAGGTTTTCAGGACTGTTTCTATCTGTATATTAGCATTATCTTGCAGTGATTTTTAATATATATATATATATATATATATATATATATATCAAACCTAGGGGATATTCAAAGTATAAAGCTGCCAGAAATGAGTGCACGCGGGCAGTTAGGAGCACCAAAAGTAAATACTCCAAGGAAGCTCTCTCCAACTCCTGGGGTGATGGAAAAAAAATTTGGAGTAGTTTGAAAGACCTTACAGGCAAGGACCCTAAGTCACCACCCACCATGCTCAACATAAATGGAACACCAACATCTGACCTGTACACAATCACCACCATCTTTAACAATGCATTCTCCAACTTGGATAGTGTTCTCCCTTCTAATTTCTTTGATGCCCCCTCTAGTAGTAACCCTCCTGCAACTACTCCTCTCCTACACCCTGCCCCACAATTCTACTTCAAGGAGATCCCAGTGCATGAAGCCAGAACCTATATTCAGAAGGCCATTCACATCGCAGGCTACGGCGGTGACTCCCTTGACCTGAAGTTGTTAGCACTTGTCCTTGAAGAAGTCCTTGAACCCCTGACAAAGGTCCTCAATCTATCACTAAGGATGTCCCAGTTCCCATCTCGCTGGAAACAGGTGACCATCACACCAGTACACAAAAGTGGAGACAAATCACTGTACTCCAACTACAGACCTACCTCCATCCTCCCTCCATTGTCTAAGGCCCTGGAGCGCATCGCCTCAGACCAACTAGTCAAGTACCTGGAAAAATACGACATCCAGTGTCCTGAGCAACATGGTTTCCGAAAGGGCACAGTACCACCACTGCACTATTAGAATTCACGGGCTTCATCCATACCACCCTCGAACAAGGAAACTGTGTAGGGGCAGTATTCATCGACCTTATGAAAGCCTTTGATACTGTGAACCACCCACTCCTACTCAAGCAATTATCAAACATTGGGCTCTCCAATGAAGCGCTGCTCTGGTTTTCAAGCTACCTTGGGGAGAGGGTCCAGCAGGTTACGATTGCCGGTGTCACCTCGGAAGAAAAGCCAGTCCTTTCAGGGGTCCCACAGGGGTCCATCCTGGGGCCACTACTCTTCAGCCTCTTCCTCAATGACCTTCCCAGTGTCTACCACCAGAAATTACTGCTCTACGCTGATGACGCAGTCACGTTCACCAACCACCAAAATGCAGAGCTCCTTGAGAAACAATTACAACTTGAATTCATGTGCATCGAAGAATGGTTCAAGTCACACAAACTGGTCATGAACTACAGCAAAACAAAGGTTATGACCTTCTACAATGCCAGGAGCAAGTACAAATCCTTGACCTCACCATCCTAAACCAAACAGGGACCTTACTTGAACACGTTCCTGATTTTAAATACCTAGGTGTCACATTGGACAGCTCACTCTCCTACCATCGGCACATAGATTCTGTCGCCAAAGCCACCAACATCCGTATAGGCCTGCTCTACAGGCACAAACACTGCATGACTCCTGACACTCTCCGGTTGGCTATCAACAGCTCTGTCACCTCCATCATCGATTACGGACTAGCAATTTATGGCTCTGCCTCTGCCTCCGCCTCTTCCCTCCGCAGAATTACAGTTGCACTCAACAAAGCATGCAGGCTGCTAACTGGGTCTGACTGACTTACACACACTTGTGACCTGTACACTCAGGCAGGATGGCTTCCTCTCATCAGCCGGATACAGTATCAAACCTGCCTATTAGCCAAAAAAGTCCTCCTCGGGGTCAAGCCCCCGGGCACTGAAAAGCTCCTTTTGACCACCACAGCACCCAGTGAACTAGAAGTTCACAACAACTAACCTTCCTTGTCCCCAGATGCCAGACTACCATGGGCCAGAGGGCCTTTGCCCACAGAGCACCACAGTGGTACAACACTCTCAACAAAGAAACTCTTACTGCTGCTGCTCTTGGCCCTTTTAAGAGACAACTCCGACTTCAACTCATTTCAACTAGTCGTTGTGACTGCCTCTCCTAATCAGGGGCCCACCGCTCACTGCCCTCCACTTCAGTCTTGACAGCTACCTCTCCCACCTTGCCCCCCTACCTGCCTACCCCTTGCCCCTCTCCCTTTCCTCCCCCAGGCATTTCCTGACTTTTATCCTCCCCTCCCTCCCTCCCTTTAGAGCTCTTACCCTCACCTCTACCCTCTGACAATGACTTTCCTGCCTGCATACCCCACTCTCACCTGCAGCACTTATTTCTAAGATTGCCCTTGGCTGGTATGTCATGCTACCTAACATTTGGCACATTTTGAATTACTGGAATTTCCTAAGCCTCAGTCTCTTACTACTTTTTATTGTGTAACTATGTATTACTATGTTGACCTTTGTATGTATGTATACCCCATTCCTTGACGTGGAACCTTTGTAAGCAGAGCAGTTCCTGCTTAAAGGTATTTGTAATCCTAGATTTCAATAAAAAAAAATATATATATATATATATATATATATATATATATATGTCTGTGTACAGTACTGGAGAGACTTGCATCACCTCTACAATAATGGCCTGCAACTTCTTAAATAACTAATAAAATGTTTCCAGTCTAATACTCCCTAGTATTGTACTCAGTAAGGTTATACTGTAAATAATATCAGCCTCTGTTGTGTTGCTATTTTGCTGTGGACCCATCTGGATTGCCACATTTCCCCCTTAAGAAAGATGCCATTTTGTGACATTGTTCCATGTCACTCATAGAGTGCCTCATTTTATTCTCAACATTTACATTTTAAAGAAAAACAAGCATGTGTCAATGCCGAATGTTGTCTTGCTGCCATTGGCAGTGCAGGAGTTAGAGAGATGCAGCATAGGAGTGGCAGTCAGGTATTGAACTGATGCCAACCCAACCCCACCCTACAGAGAGTGAGAGGCATTAGGGTGTCCCTGTGGGTGTTTGGTAGTGCAGTGCGGGGAAAACATGCTGGGCAGGATGTGAAAATGACAGCTGCACAGTTCATAAGGAGGTGTAATTAAATGGCAGTGCTGAAATGTGGCATGCAAATATCTGAAAGTTGCGGAGTTGCAAGGGTGCGTGGCAAATATGCAAGGCATGCTTGCAGCACTGGCAGTTTGTGGGCGTTCGGCACCAAATTTTCAACATAGGCATTTTAGCACCTCTGCTCATGTACAGTGTCACTGTCATTTCCTCAAAGTGTCCCAAGAAGTGATTTCGCACAGCGACCACGCTATTCTGCGCCGGATGCGGAAACACTTTTGGGCAGGATATGTGAAGTGACAGCTGAACTGTTCATCAAGAGGTGTGTAAAAATGGCAATGGTGAAAATCCAGAGTGAAAATATCACAGATGCATGACGGTACGAGCATGCGTGCAATCTGCCAACGCACGCTCATAACACAGTCATTTTATGGAGTATCAGCTCCAAATTTTCAACATAGGCATTCTAGGAGCTCTGCTCATGAACTGTGTCACTGTCATTTTCATAATCTGGCCCAAACACTGATTTCCCACAGCAACTTTGCAATTGTGCGCCGGAAGTGCGGAAACACATTTTGGGCAGGATGTGGGAAATGACAGCTGTACTGTTCACAAGGAGGTGCAGAAAAATGCCAATGCTGAAAATACCGCGTTAAAATATTGTGAATGCGCGAAGTTACGAGCCTGAGTAGCAACTGCACAAGGCATGCTCGTAAAACAGGCATTTCTTGGATTTTTTCCACCAAATTTGGAACATAGGCTTTTTGAGAGGCCACCTCATGAACACTGGCACTGTCATTGCATTAATGGGGCCCAAAGGTGATTCGGCGCAGTGACTGCGAAATCACCTTCGAAGACAGTCGCATATGACAGTGACAAAATCATCGAGAGAAGCTAAAACCCATGTTGAAAATTTGGTGCCAAAATTCAAGAAATGCCTGAGATATCTAACAAAGTTGAAAAACCCTATTCATTGCATTATACAGCTTACGGCATTTCCTCAGTTCGCGGTCGGCTTTGAAAGTGCAGATGTGTTCGGTCCAGTGAAGATTGGCATGCAAGTCGGAGGTAAGTATGGGGTGAGGAGGCAAAGGTGCGCAGTGGGTGGAGTTTGGGTGGGGAGGGAGGCATGTAGACTATGAGGGGACGGTTTTCGTTTTCCAGGTGTAGAAAAAAAAAAAAGCGAAACCCTCACCAGACAGTTTTGTATTACAGGGCATTTGCTGGCGCTGGGGTGGGCTCCCAGCATGCCACCTACATGGGTTTTGTGGGGAAGTGCCAGTAGCCGACGGGGATTGGGCACCCTCGCCTGCACACAACACGGTAATGCCAGCGGGGATTGGGCACCCCGCTGGCAAACAAAGAAAGGGGGAGCGAGCCGAGGGGATTGGGCAACCCCTCAGCATTCAACAGTTGGGGGTGATGCCGATGGGGAGTGGGCTCCCGGCCGGCAGCAAAGAAAGTGGGGCGAGCCGAGGGGGATTGGGCACCCCACTCGGCATTCCATATTTGCAGAGGAGGGGATGCCGACGGGAGGCTCCCCGTTGGCACACAAACACGGGGGGGGTTGCCGACAGGGGGATTGGGCACCCCCGATGTCGGAAATCGTGAACCGGCTGCCCGCTCGCCGACCATGATCATAATGGCGGCGAGCGCGGCAATCAAAGGACTGCTGCGTATGACGATTGCAGTGGACCTTTGCTTTGATGTGCTCGCCCCATTATGAATTCATGGTGTGGTGGTGGCATGCAGGCTGATTGGGGAATGAGGGACGCACCTACTGATGCGTGCCCTGCATTCGCCCAAGAGCAGCCGCACCCCCAAGACCCACACTGTCACAAGATGTTTCTTGCGCATGTGCACAAGCCAACATAAAAAGTTGTATGCTAGTATCTCATAGTTAGCTCTTGAGCTTCTTAAAATTTTCTTACTTCTAAATTTATAATTTATGTAGTTTTATATGCCTTTTTTTCCCTGGTAATGTGCGAACCAGTGGTGTCCCCCTACAGTGCTTTCAGGACTTGTACAGACCTGGTTTTCAAATAGCTTTTTTTCTAATAAAACCCCCCAATTGCAGTGCCTCTGACTCTCCTTAACATCATTTCTAATTTCTTTTTTCTTTACTTTGCAGTATTCATGATGTTTTAAATAAATATTTGGATCCTCCTCCCTTGGCGTCCCCCTGTTATGTACAAGACCATGGGTCCAAAAATTCTCCACAACACCAGTGGTCCATTTGCAGAACTAAAAGCACTTGTCTGTATTGTTGCTGAACCTTTGAAGGTCTTAAAAGCCCCACATCTGCCTAAGAAACTTCCTTTCTACTTTTCATCCTGGTGAGTGTTTTTCTTGGTGTCTCCATTCCTCTCACTGTTACATACATGACTTGTTGTGGTGTCACTGTTATGTACATGACTTTTTATGAAAAAAACAGCTTTTAAATAAATTACAGCAAGTAATTAGGACAATAAGTGGTGTCTAACTTGTCAGCCAAGGTTTAAATTGCTGAGTAAGAAAAAAAGAGCTGTAAAATAAACAGATATGGTCAGCAGGTAAACTTTGACACCTCTGGAGAAAATGCATTCAAAAGTAAATGTTTAAACATAACTATGGTTGCATTATGTACATTAACAAAAGTGTTTCTTGTTGCAGGACTATATCAGATAGTTACACTTATATTGTTGCTTTTGTTGGGTCCCTGTTAACCACATGACTTGATGTCGTGTCACTGTTACATACATGACTTTTGGTGTCACTGTTACATACGTGACTTCTTACGAAAAAACTGTTTTTGAATAAATTGCACTGAATAATTAGGTAACTCAGTGGTGTCTAACTTATAAACAAAGGTTCATATAGCTGATTAAGAAAAAAAGAACTGTAAAAACAAAAAGATGTAATCAGCAGGTAAACTTTGACATGCCCAGTGAAAATGTATTCAAAAGTAAATGTTTAAAGATAACTATGGTTGCTTTATGTGAATTAACATAAGTTGTTCTTATAGTAGGACTTTGTTGGATAGTTACACTTACATTGTTGCTTTTGTTGGGTCTCTGTTAACCTCATGACTTTATGTGGTGTCACTGTTACGTACATGACTTGTTGTGGTGTCACTGTTACATACATGACTTCTTATGAAAAGACTGTTTTTGAATAAATTGCACTGAACAATTAGGAAACTCAGTGGTGTGTAACTTATCCACCAAGGTTCACATAGCAGATTAAAAAAAGGGGATGGTAAAAAGAAAATGGATACAATCAGCAGCAAAACTTTGACATGTCTTGTTTTCACAGCAGTGGTGCCCAAAGATAATGTGTGGCGTAATTACAATGCATAGACTAAAGTAATGAACTGTTGCATACTATGGTACCTAAATAGCTTCAATAACCATACTAATTTGGAAAAACTAAAAGAAATTTAAACTGAAAATTCAACAGAAGGGATACTGTGTTACATACGTTACCTGATTCATATGCTAACTTAAAGATTAATTTTCTTATACTTTAAGATGATGAACTATATTTATATTTGGTATTACATTATCTCCATATGCACTCAATGTAACAATAATATAGTTACGGGATTTAAGTAAAAAACAAAATTGGGACATGAATGTCACACTATGTCTCTCCAGTATCAAATACACACTCATTATATATTTAACCTTACTGCTACAGAGACTGCTACTATACTCTCTCCATCCAATAACAAAATCTTAGGGGTTCCAAAGACAGTATCACTTTACTTTACTTTTCCAACCCAATAACAATGATATTACCTTGCTCCGCTCATTAGTAAAGATTGATCATCTGGTGGAGTCAGAGCCCTCCTACGAACAGTACAGTACGTGGGTGTCTCAATTACACCGATATTAAATACCATATATTCACTGTGTAGATGGCCTGTAGGCACTACAACAGACACACTACTGTACAGACACCAGCTGCAGTCTTGGTTTAATTGTTCTATAATTGTTCTCAAATACCTTATACAGCAACCCAAGCTCACCCCTTACAGGCAATGACAGAGTACTACTTTTAGGGGTCCACCATCATCAACCTGGAATCCTATTCAGAATAAGTAATTCTTAGGGGTGTGCAACACAAATATTTAACAAACCACATAAATTGTGCACTAACTGTTGTTAAGGATACAGATCCAAATACAGATAACTCTTAAGTATTTGTATCAGAGTTAAACCCCCAAAACGTATTGTTAGGTATTGGCCGAGGCTGGTGTGATACACATGTAATTAGTTGCTCTTAAACCCTTGATCATACGTCAGCATTTAAAACAAAAAAGTCTAAACTGTAAAACAAACCAATAAGCATGAACATGCAAACAACTGCAGCTACAAATATGAGCAACACATGTGCAAACAGCATTAGGCATTTAGGACAGTCAGAGGTAGAATAGTAGATAGGCAATTCACAAGAAGAGCAGTGCGCAGGAGCCATAAAAGTAAGCAGGGAGAGAATGAATGTCCAGCTTGTGTGGGTTTTGTCCCTCTTTCCAAACCACACACATACTCTAAAACATCAATCCAAGAGCAAGGCGTCATGGGTATGCAAACGTGTTGGACAGGCTGACATGGCTTTGCCAGAACAGATGTCGCCATTTAAACAGGCTCATAAAACTCATCCAGTAGGATCTGAGAATGACAAACTACAGACATGTGTTTCATTACTTTGGGACTCCTTACAGCAGCACAGCTACTGTCTCAGCCAAGCACCAGGTCAGGCCAGGTGAAATTAGACATTTACTCTACTCAGAGGTGGCATATCAGGCAGGCAGTTCAAAAGAAGAACAAACTGAATTGCAGGCATTTGGGGGTCAGTTCACAAAATAAAATGTCATGCACTCTGCACACTACCAGGAAATTTTGGAAAAGACACTGGAAAACGTAAATCGAACAGCCAAATTTAATTTAGCATTTCAGTGTTAATACAGCAAATACAAGTTGTAAGTTTATCCTCCTATTTGAAAGTGCAAAACAGGGTCACAATACATTTTTTGTGCAAAAAAAGTTATATAAAAAGAAAAACTGTGCATGCTTAACCCTTGTGACAGCTACCTCTAACCCCTATTAAGAAACATGGTAAAGCAGCTCGGTTCGTAAAGTTTAGAAATAACTTACGAGCAGCTTCTCTGAGTACACCCCTGTATCACACAACAGCACAGCATGCACAACCTACAGTATGTGAATATTGTGAAGTAGTCACATAGGCATCAGCCAATCAGAAGGCTGGATTTCCAGATTAAGCTTCATCAATGGGTTTTGGTTATACGCTGTAGAACTGTATAAGGCGATGGAGGTTCATTTGGAATAAAAGGTTAGCAAATATTGGACATAGCTGTTTTGCTGCCTCCCTAGGTACCTAAGGCTGGATTTTCAAAGAGTGATGCAGGACTTGATTCAAGCCCTGCATCAGACCCTTACAGTGCCGCAGCTGCATCACAGCTGAATGCCGCAACAGCAATCGATTCTATAATCTCAGGTTCAGTTGCAACAGTTGACACAATTTACGACAGCCTGCGGCAAACTTCTGCTGCAACCTGCTCATTAATGGTCCCCTGCACTGACACACTCTAGACCAGAGCATGATGGGTCTAGCAAGTATCACTTTGACGCAATGGACTCAGAATCCTGCGAGATTGCTACAGTCCCAGTGCACCATATATTTGGTGCACTCTGGGCTCGCAGCAATTCCAGACATTCAAAAATTGGGCCACTGCTGTCTGCAGTTCTGTTGCAAGCAAGGCATTACTGCAGTATGGCTGCACACACACACACACACACACACACACACACACACACACACACCACACCCACCCCTGCATGCCTTGGAGCAGTTTACCAGTATGATGACTGAGGTTTGAGTGCAGAGCAAACTGTCACAGTGTCACACATTGGGTGCCAGTCGCAGTACCATCTCAGATGCCACATTATTCACAGAGAGTGAGTGGCTCCTCCCATTATATACTATGCAGTCATGAGCACAGAAATATGCATCTCAAGACCGAGAGGGGAAATCCTGCCACTAGTGTGACACAGGGTGCTGACATATGACATGGTGGTGTCATATATCCAGTTCTGTGCCAGCGAAGGTCAGCCAGAGTATGCAGAGGGATTGTGAGCTCAACCATCCCACATTTTACTAGCAAGAAAGATCACATCATCTCAGCTGGTACCTTTGCTGACTCAATTAGTGACCACTCCCCAGTTTTTTGCACCTGGCGTGCTGCTAGACAATCATCTCCCCCTCCGAAATTAATCACTTTTCGTAACATGGCTAATTTTAATCCGACACAGTTCCTGCATGATCTCTCACTCATTGATTGGTCACCTATCTTTACCTCTCTTAATGCACAATCTGCCCTAGATTACTTCCTTGATAAATTTGTTGGTTCTCAGGACCTTCATGCGCCTCATGTCACTCGCCGTATCAGAGGTACACAAACTAAGTGGCTAACCAAGGATCTCCTTGCTCAGCTTCATAACAGGGACAAAAACTGGCGTCGTTTTAAGGCCTCAGGACTACAGGCAGATTACAATCACTACAGGGCTTTGAGAAACTCCTGCAAAAGAAACACTCGTCTAGCAAAAAGCTCTTTCTGCAAAGATTCACTAATTAATGCTGGCGGAGACTCGCGAAAATTTTGGTCTGTCATCAAAACTCTCCTTGGTACTGATAAACCATCCACCTCAAATGATATGCTGCTGAATGGCGTACATTGTAACAACCCTGTGACCATTGCCAACTCCTTCAACCATCATTTCTTGGCTCTGTCATGCTACTTAGACTCCTTCCCCTCTAGCCACCTGACATCCTCTCCTGTGGCCAAGGTTCCGATACTCTCTTGTCCACTTTTCAGGTTCCGGACCATCACTAAATCTGAAGTCCTTAAGCTGTTGCTGACAATCCCTGACAATACTAGCCCTGGCGCTGACAGTCTTGAACCTAGGCTTCTGAAAGCCGCTGCTCCGCTCATAGCCTCCCCCTAACTAAAATCTTCAGCCTGTCGCTATGTCATGGTGTAGTTCCTAATGTTTGGAAGATAGCTAGGATAACACCAATCCTAAAGAAAGGTGATCCTAAAGAGATGGCCAATTATCAGCCTATTGCCATCCTCTCTGTGCTCAGTAAAATCCTTGAAAAACTAGATGCAAGGCAAACTATAGAGTATCTCCTGAAACACAACCTCCTCTCTGGCTCCCAGCATGGATTTCAAAAAGGCCATAGTACTTCTACTGCCCTTCTGAAACTTACCAATGATATTTACACAGCCATGGACTCCTGTCTCTTGACAGGTACCACTTTCATTGATCTCACCAAGGCTTTTGACCTTGTTGATCACACCCTTCTCCTTACAAAGCTTACCTCCCTTGGTTTTGCAGCTGAATCAGTGAACTGGTTCCGCAGTTATCTATCCAATCAACAGCAGGCTGTTGCTTTTAACTCAGCCCTATCAGACCTATCATCCATACATGCTGGTGTCCCACAGGGATCCATACTTGGCCCACTGCTCTTCTCGATCTTCATAAACGACCTCCCACAATGAGTGTCTACTTGCTCTACCTTGCTCTATGCAGATGACCTGGTACTCTACCAAAGTGCCAGCAATGTATCGGACTTAAATAACTCTCTATCTCTAGAGTTCCAAAACATACAATCCTGGCTTACTGCAAACCGTCTTGTTCTTAATGAAACGAAAACTCAGGCAATGCTCCTTGACCCTCCAGCTAAATTAAAAGCAAATTGGAACTCCTTCAAAATATCCTGTTTTGACAATTCCCTGTTAGTCAACACCACATCCTTTAGATACCTTGGTATTCTTCTTGATGAATCCTTGGACTTTGATTTCCACATCACTACAACTTGTAAATCAGTCAATGCCAAGATTGGAGGAGCCTACCATACTAACTATGCCCTTACCCTATCAGCTAGGCTTGCCGTGGCACAAGGCCTTCTTCTCCCATCCTTGGCTTATGGCTCTGTCATCTATCTAGGTGCAACCAAGACCTCCCTCCATACATGGGACACTACATATAATAACATTTCCCGTTACGCTTCTGCCTCTCCTCGGCTCAAACATCACTGTCTGCTCTATGCGGACCTAGAATGGCCTAGTCCTGTGGCCCATCGCCTCCTAACTTATGGCGCCTTTATTGATGGAACTATAAGAGTAGGCCTCCCTCAATCTCTTGTTTTGCTACTACATCCTCAAACCCCTTCCTATGGTCTCCGTTCAGTTGACCAGACACCTCTGTACATCCCTAGATGTAGGACCACAATGGATACATGAGCTTTCTCCCATGCTGCCCCTAAATATTGGAATACTATCCCTCAAGCTATTCGTCTTGCCCCTTCACATACTGGCTTTAAGAAGCTCCACCATCAACACCTACTTGCAGGAAGTCCCTGTAGCTGTTTCCAGCCACCATAAACCCATCCCCTGCTCTGCTTGCCCTTTATCTACTTCCACCCTACCTGTATACACCCCAAACTACCCTCTTCTCCTCACCCCTCCCTCCGCCTCCCCCAGATACTGTTGCATCTCGGACTTGCTAACTGGCATTTTACTGCTCACTGTTTCATGCTAACGACTTATATGAATCTCTTAACCTGTGTTGCACTTATCTCATTCTTCTCAATGATCTTGTTATCCATATTTTTGACTACCCACTTTGCTTGACCATGTATTTTTATAGTCTTATTAGTGATTGAGATGTTCTTTACTCTCCTGGCTAACTCTTTACTGTATAGGTTATGTGTGCTGCATCACACTGATGTTGTTTTGTATTTCACTTGTATCCTCCCAGGTCGTACCTGAAAATAGGCATTCCTATGTCTAGTGGACCCACCCGGTCAACAAAAGCAAATAAATAAAATAAATAAATATGCTGTCAGTGTGGTGAATCATGAGGGAGATGGGAAACATGTAGAAATCACTGTGGTGCTCAGATGGATGATGGTACCATGCTCCCTCTGCCTCACTGCAGTGCCTAGATTGTGGGGACCCTGATCGCCAGCCCAGAAAGTGCCAGCTGGCCCAACCAGAAGGAATCTTTCAGGGCAACAGATGAGCGAACAGACAAGATATATTTGCCAATCACTCCAATAGGGGAAGGAGCAAAGGCTTGTGGCTAAAAGAGAGTCTGAACCACCAAAGAAACATGGGCAGCTGCAAACTAAATACAGAGAGAGAGTAAGTGTGTGTGAGTGTGTGTTTGCTTTCAATATAATACGGTGAAATTATTTACTGTGATGACCTGGTGGATCTGGGGGCTGCCTAGACTCCCATCAACTTTTTTTGTGCTTTACTATAATGTAGTGCACACCCTCTTTTATGCTATTTCATGCATATTTGATTTTGAGTACAAAAGTGTTAGGTAGAATCAATGTCGTAGCCAGGATTTGGTTGGGAGGTTTCCAAACACTCCTATGAGGGTCCGCAGGCATGCCCCCTTGGAAAAATGTGATTATTTAGGAGTTAAGTTGTACAGTACTGTGCATTTTCAGGCTCTATTGGGTCACAAAATGTAGTGACTTGAACTTAGGATTCTTTCATCACCTTTAATATTTCCATCTTCCATTGCTCTGTATCCCCATCATTCACTTCTCTAGCTCTCTCCCCATTTCAATTACCAGCCTTCACCCCTTGGCTGTGCTTCCAGATCCTAACATACTAAAAATCCAGAAAATTAAGCCCAACAGTCTATTTAGTCTGCTTGTGGATCAGTGTCCACCTCGGGCACTGTTATAGGCCCCCCTTCCCCACAAGGTCCCTCCCCAACCCCCTGTGAGGATCTGGGATGCACCCTCCCCCTGTACCTATCCCAGTCTCTTTTGAACACCTCCACAATTGCAACAGCCACCAGTTCAGCAGGCAGCGCATTCCAGGGCTTCACAACCCTCTCTGTGAAGTAGTGCCTCCTTGTCGCCCGATTAGTCTCCCACCGACCGGCCTCATTGAGTGCCCCCTGGTGGTCCCTACCTCCCTTAGCTGCAGCACCCCCTCAAGGTTGACCCTGTTTATTCCCTTGAGATACCTGAAGACCTCTATCATATCCCCTCTGTTCCTCCTCTCCTCCAGCAAATACAGGTTGAGCTGCTCCTCATAGGGCTTTTCCCTCAGATCCTGTATCATCCTGGTTGCCCTCCTCTGGACTCTCTCCAGAAGACCAATATCCCTTTTTAAGTAAGAATGCCAAAGCTGCATACAGTATTCAAGGTGTGGCCTAACCAGGCAATTATACAGTGGAAGGAGCACCTCTCGGCTCCTTGAGGTTATCCCCCTGGCAATGCACCCCAGCATTTTATTTGCTTGGGCCGCAGCCCTTCTGCACTGCTCTTCTTTTTTTGTTTCCAAATTTCCAGTTTTCCCATCATCATTTCAGGTCTATCTCTCCCATTGCCTATATTTCCCCTTTTATTTCCATCTTCCCATCTCTTCTCTTACATGCCATCTCGTTACCTTTCTCCTACACCCCATCCATTACATGCATGATCATAAAACTGTCCCCTTTTCTGTAAACAATGATTGCCAGGCAATTTATACATTGTATAATCAGCCAAATCAGCAGTTAGCTTACCAGTTAATCTGTCCTGTGTCTAGTCAGGTTGTATTTTCACAGTGGCCTTTGATACCACAAACATGGGATTGCAGCATGGAAATTGCATGCGAGTAATTCCATCCAGACCTGCTGGCTGCCGAGGTGATGAATAGGTGAGCGGGCACTACATAAGATAAGCAGCAAATGGTAAGCCTTGTGGCAGTAACAAAGAGCACTTAAGAGATTGCCAGTCACTTACCAAGTGTGGGTCCAGTCAGATGTCCCAATCTGCATTTGCAAGGCAGCCTTCAACACAGGTGGGTATGCTGCCTAAGGCTTGCAGTGCCCAACAAGTTGGTGACTCCGACCTGATAACACATACGTATGAACATACGAACATAAGAATGTGCCAGCAGAAACAGACCACCTGGTCTTTCTAAGTCTGCTCGAGTGTGCAGCTAGCACCCCTAGTTTGCAGCTGCCCCAACCCTGCAAACTAGAGCAATATTAGAGGGAAGGACTATAGCGTCAGAGTTTAGTGCTGGAAATGTGCATAACACAGTACGTTCAGGAGCTGTTACTGACGTTGCAGACAGGGATGTGATTCATAAGATTTGGAGGGCATGTAAATGGCTGAGGCAGCGTGAGCTACAGCCGGTAAGACAAGAGCTGGTGCAGGGGTGGCTGGGTGGAGACTCAAGACTCAAGGACCTGACAAGCTTTTTGACTGTCACTTTAAAACAAAATGGATTTTGTGAATGTCAAGTCCAGCTAGGGGGTCTTCAAGACATCCAGGACTCACCCCCAGTCATGCCTATGGGAATCCTACTAGACAATATTTCAACAGTTTATGCAGAGAGGGAAGACATTTACTGTAGTTACTTATCCACCAGGTAACAAGGTCTATCTACAACAAACTTGGCACCATGTACAGGCTAAAAAAACAACTTATCCCAGAGGTTAGATGAGCAATTGCCTCCAGTGTCCTCCTACCCACATTAACCTATGCTGCCCCAGTAATCCAGGGCATGGCAAAGGGTGAGGTTAGCAGGCTTCAGGTCCTGTACAACAAGGTCATGAGGTTTGCGACAATGTGTCAACCAAGAAGCCACCCCTGCATCTCACTAGCCCAGCTGCAATGGCCTTCTTTCGAGGCTCGTCTACAGTATCCCCTGCTCTGCCATGCATACAAATTGCAGAGCCCGGTGGCCCCACAAGCCTAACAGGAATAATCATGGCTAAGCCTAACCCTTGAATGCTTAGGACCTCGGGTCCGTCCCTACTGTCAATCCCCAGAAGAAAGACTCACAAGGGAGGCAATTCCTTCACTCTCACAGCCCCTAAACTGTGGAACACTCTCCCACCTCTAGTACAGGAAGCCCCCTCGCTACCAATCTTTCGCACTAGGCTTAAGTCCCATTTACTTGGGACAAGCTCATGCCACTGTGAGGGTATAGGATAATCACCCCCGATCCTAATCACCACACCCATACCCCCCCTCTCTTCTCACCTTAACCTACATTAAATCATGCCTTAAATCCTTAAATCTTTCAAGTGTTGCGCTTATGGTCTACGGTTTGAATAATTGCCTGTACTGTCATCCTCATTATCTTGTCTACTTCTTGTAACCCTGTATCACCTGACTGTATGTATTGTATTGCTTCTGGATCACCTGATTGTATGTATTGTATTGCTTCTTTTCCCCGGGTCGCCCCTGAAAAAGGGACCTTCGTGGGCCCAGTGGGCCAACCCGGTCATCAAAATTCAATAAATACTTATCCAATAAAGTACCCTGATTCAGCTTATAAACACTTTTAAGCCATTCCCAGCTCATCCAGTCAGGATAAGAGCAGCTGACAGCAACCCGGAGAGAGAGAGAAAGCGTGTGAGAAGGGATAAGGGTGTGCCACTGATGAGCATACAAATCCAAGCCATCAACACAGTAACTGCAAAGGAAAACACATTTTAGAGGTCCTGTTTCCAACACTGAAAGCAGAGCTGGGGATGGGTTCAGACTGTCGACTGTTTTTTCCTCTGTCACTTAGTTGGTACTATTCAATTTATTCAAAGCATGCTGCTTTCTTCTGTTTGGGGAGACAACATTGATCTCAACCCCCCCCACACACACACACAGAGCTGCCCTACTAAGTAAGAAGAAAAGACTAGAAAGCCAAATAAAAGGAAAACAAGAGACTGGAATGAGAAAACAGAAACAAGAATGGGGTTGTTATAATGGTAATGTGATGTACTGTAGGTGGGTCAGCCTGTAATGGGCGTTAATGAGAGGCTAGAGCGTTGCTCATGTAGCTGGTCATTAACTGGTGAAGAAGGACCCAACCACCACTGTACAAATGAAATAACAGGGCAATGCTGCAGCCAGCCCAGCCCAGCCCAGCAGCTGATAAGGATTATCATTAGATGCACCGTCTTCCCTGATGACGTGGCACCCTGACTGGCACCATGATGTCAGACACAAAATGAAAGGGTAGAGGAAGGAATTCCAGGTACCAGGCAGCTATAGCACAAAGGCACACAATAAGCCAATCAGTGTTCTCAGCTTTTGGAAATCCACAGCACATTGGAAACTAAGAAGTTTCCAGAAAAGAGTCTCCACCTTTTGCCATGTATATATCAACGACAACAAAAGTTGAATAAAGGTCTCTGCAAAAACTGACTGCTGTTTGCATGAGAAGTATTTTTGTTTATGCTTCTATTTTATTGCTTTTGATCAAAATCAGTTATGACCTTTACGCAGAATAAAAGGGCTGGCAGTATAGCATAGAGGTTAGAGTAACGAGCTGTGAACGAGCTTGGTACATCCAGCAGACCAGACCTTGGTTTGATTCTCACAACCTCCACTTACATACTGTGTAACTCTGAGCAAGTCACTTAATTGCCCATTGCTTCCAGGTCGCCCCTGAAAACAGGCACTTGTGCCTAGTGGGCCTTACCCAGTTACCAAAGACTAAAATAAAAAATAAATAAAGCTTAGATATATACTATACACTAAACAAGAAGGATTGTATGCAGCTGTATTATGTATATTCCCACTACTCACCTCATAGGGGCTGGATCAAACCTAACTATATAAAAAAATTGAGTCTGGGCCAGTGGTGCAGGCGGAGATTGTTGGCTCCAGTGTGGGTCACAAGTCTTGCTCCACGAGCTTGGCTCGTAGTCGCAGAAACGGGCCAGAGAGATTTGGGGGTGGGGGAAGAGTTTTTCTCCACATTGCTTGAGCACCTTCTAAGTCTTAGACATTGTGGGTAACCACACAACACATGCACCCCCAGGCTCGATGCTGCATCAGACACCATTAGAGGGCAGGACTACAAAGACAGGGGGAAGCCTTGATTGACAGATGATTCCACCCATACACCCATACCAGATTAAAATGCCATTTCAAGAATAGTGCAGTGAAAACCATGCTTCAAAGACAGCATATGCCTTGACAGTGACAGGCAATAGCGCATGTTAGTTACCGTTACCCCTGTAGCTGTCAAGGCAGACTGGAAGGAGTCAAGTAGCTGAAAGGGAGGTACCTGGTCAAGCTGCTCCCTTGGTGGAGAGGCTAAGGAAATAGCTCAGACAGCAGAGCAGACCTGGGTTCTGTTCCCAGTCTCCTGATTTGTTTATTTTCTAATTTTTATGTTCCCCCCGATTTTTATATTGTATATGTTTTCCACTCCCCAAGTGATATTTTTGTTCCCCGACTGTTGTTTTGCTTGTTAACCCCTCCCAAGGTTCTCCCCATTCCTGAGTTCCACCTCCCTCTCATGGAGTTGGTTATTTAAATATTAGGTGGTGTAGGGGCAAAGCCCCCACATCGGGGGTGTGGAGGGCACAGCCCCCCAGGAAAAACACAAGTTTTGTTTCTTCACCGTGGTAGTGGTCCTCCATGTGTTTTTGGATGGCTACCATTGGTGTTATTGTTGAATGTGGCATTTTTCATGGGAGCTGTTTTTGCTGGCAGCATTTTTACTGAGCGGTTCTTGACCACATTGTTGTTGAATACGGCATGTTAACTTAGTGCCGATTCCACCTCCCTCCTATGTCTCCAGCCTCAATATACCTGGCACACTTCCACCCTGGTGGCTTTTTGCAGTACCACACTGGAGTGCTCAGGACCTGCCATGGGGGACTTTTTCACAGGGTGGGGAGACCACTGGGCAGATATGCGGTCAGGGTGATACACAGCTCTTGTGAGGCCAATAAGTGACTTCTACTATGGTTTCCACTCTTACAACTCCTGGTGGCAAGTCTCCTTGGACTCATCCCACTGATACTGGCAATACAGTCCAGCTCCCCATTCTCAGCAGTAGCGGTGTGACTCCTCCTTCTGATGACATTTCAATAACTTTCACATTGAAATTACCAACAAGCTCAATACAATCAGGTGTACCACTGAGCACACAGAGTCGTTATCAGTTAAATAAAGCCCATAACCCCAGCCACCAAGAATGGAATGGCAGCAGAATGAGTGGTCTCACCAGCTACACACTGGTGTGCACAGTTCTCCAGTCTGACCTCATGTACAGCTTTGTTGAACAGAGGATAACGTCTGTGTTGTAAACGGCAATGTAATGCAATCCATTCATTACCTTCTTTTATGTCTTTATGATGCATAGCTTGTTGTATTTTTTTTTGGGGGGGGATATTATCATATCATTTAAAGAACAATGGGGCCAGAGAGAATTCAGTAATTGGCATGGAGGTGAGGCAGAGACTACAGTGGGATAAACACCCTGAAGTCAGCAAGAATAGTAATTATTTCTGTAGCTCACACTGGGCCATGTTGGTCTTTCTTTGTTTCGCAGACTCTCACAACACCAGAAACATTAATCCACAGCAGATGCATTCCAACAGCCTCTGCCACAAGTAAGCTTCAGTAATTAATATTCGCTGCTTGGCCTCAAGGCTTTTTTACACCCCTCTTTTTAGTCTGCTTTACCCCAAGGCAATTACTGCACAAGGAGCTGAAGTGGTTCAGATGAATTATCAAAGTTGAACTGAATTTGAGGGCTCTGGCTCGAAGCCGAATCAAAGTAGTTATTGGCCTATATCTCTTACCTTTAGTCTACATCTGAGGTCATAATCCTTGTGACATGCATTTACACAGCAACAGACCTTCACATCACAAGCTGAGGACTGTAATGTTAGGTGTAGGTAGCCAGAACAGATGGAATCTAAGGGACAATGATTAAGGTTTCAAGTTAATGTACAAAGCTGTAATGGAAAGGGTGGCCATATACAGAAACCAGATGACCTGTATACTGACATGTGCCTAAATATTATGTATGTATAATACAGTGTATGGTGGAACGTTGTTAGGGGATGGAAATCCATCCCTTCAAAAACATTGTTATGCTTCACTAACTACGTCAGCAAGTTTGTTATGCTTCACTAGCTGCATAGTTAGTGAAGCATAACTTAGAATGCGTTTGCGCATGCGCTATACGCGAATGTCCCCTGATTTAGACGGGGCTGTGGCGGTGAGAGAAAGACCGAAGTTGCAAAGAAAAGCAATGCAGTAAGGAGAAATTCATTTTAAATGGCTCAGTTTCGATAGAATAGCAGACCATATACTATAAAAGACAACGTATGGTCGGCTATCCATAACATGCGGGTAGCTGTCTCGAGGTTGCCATGGCGACCAAAACCTCTGGCACACTGGCAACCTCTCGATGGCATCCCACGCTTGTTATGGATAGTCTACCACACAGTATTCTCTCTCTATAGTATATGGTTCAGTGCTGTTTTGTATGGAAATCCATAAACTTTCAGATGTTGTTAAACCATAGTACAGTAGGGATGCCAGAATGTTGTCGTACCACAGTAGTGAATGATGTCAGAATGATGTAGTTCTACAGCAGGTATGTCACTACTGTGATGCAACTGCATAGAATCCCATGTCTATTAAGATTCCTCATGCTCATATACCCTGCAGATTCTTCATAGCGAAGATAGCAGAAGGACTAAAAGCACCCAAAGAGCACCACTAGGAATGTTTCCCCGGTGTCCTGGCCAAATTTCTCTCATTCACTAAAAATACCACCAACAGCTTAATCTGGTTCAAGGTCAGTTGGAATTCATCTGTATCCCCTTCCCCCTGGGTCATGCCTGAAAATAGGCAGAATTTGTCTAGTGCACTTACTCGGGCAACAAAAACTAAATAAAATAAATAAAATGTTGCCAGCTTGTGTAGCTATTGTTTAAATCACATCAAATGTGTTTAATCTCATACGGTTATTAGCTCTGTTTTCTTTTTTTTATTTGGCCACACTTCAAGACAGAGTTAGAAGGAAGGTAAATGAATTAAAACAGACACATACTACATAAAATAATGTACAGGCAACCATGCACAACATAACTTATGTTTCCATTGTGGGGTGAGATGACATCTTAGAGTACTTTTGAGATCCGCTCTTCATGTCTCTATGATGTCATCTCACTCTTCCGTGAAAACACAGCCTTGTTGTTCATGGTTACCTAAACAGTATTCTGTATGTTGCCAGTGAGATGCCAGCCAGGGGCTGTTTAAGGGAATGTGGAAGTGCTGGAGGCTCACACCCTACTGCATGGGAATTGGGTGCACTGCAAGACACATAACCACAACTGGTTACAGGGGGTTACCCAGGTTTACCACATGGTATGGGCACTGTTGCTTTGCCATATGTGCAACTGAAATAAGTCCCAACTGGAGGGCAGTTATGTAACCGCACTGTCACACTCCCAAGTTCTCATTTTCTCTCTCTCACTACAATCTCTCTCTCTCTCTCTCTCTCTCACTCGCAATCTCTCTCTCTCTCTCTCTCTCTCTCTCTCTCTCTCTCTCATATACCCATAATCTGACTGCATCAGCTCTTTCATCAGAGGAAGTGCCACTTCCTGGAGTGTCAACCATGCATTCTGGACAGGACTCTGAAATAAACAGCATTGTCCTTTGCCCTCAAAAAAGATTGAAACCACTATTCTCCCCTTCCCCTCCATGCAATACAATAACTCTTAAATAGCACTGTTCATGGCCTGCATTCCAAAGCACTTAACAAGGAAGTTGTGTAAGCCAGGCAAACAGAGACTGCAGAAAGACACAGAATCAGTTCAAAGGAGACGCCAACCCTTAACTGGGGACAGCAGCGACACAAACTGTTCTGATGTTCTGAAAGGCTCTGATAAGCCATGAACAATTCTGATAGTTATCCAAGCCTTACCAAATCTTTGTTGTTGCTCATTTAAAGTAGATGCAGTACTCATGTACACTTTGTATTTTCTTTACTTTCTGTTTTTTCTTTCCGTACTCTGTGTACCACACTCTCCTTCAACCTATCTACAAGCCCTGGATCCCATGGCTACTGGAGTGGTTGCATACAGTACCTCTTAACAGACCCTGATTACAAGGGACAGTCCTCATATTACCCCTCAAAACTGCTGTGTCTCTCATCCATCCCTCATGGAAAAGGTACTGCTCACATATAGCATGTACTCTAAATTCAGACTTTAAAGCAGGACTTTATAATATTCTAAGATGCTAAATCAAAAATGAACTTTGTACAAGTAAGCACAATGGTTTCCATAGTGTTCTGAGCTTGTATCTCCATTTGAGGATGTGTCCCTAATTCTGGGGGTTAGTGTTCCTCACAGTCCCTCATTTTGAATGCCCGTGTCCCTCATTTCAGTGACAAAAAGTTGAGAAGTATGAGTGGTCCTCAGTAGCTACTAGTTACCACTGCCTGTCAATCCATATATTCTTGTGAACTTATTACGCCAGATGGGTCTGACCAGGAGGAGAGAAGACAGAACGTTCCTGACCCTGGGGGCGGGGGGAGCCATAGATACCAATGTTGCAAATGCGAAAGGAAAGCATAGTGGCATCCACCACTTAAGCTAGCAAGAGCTACTTTTGTTTCCACCTGCCTGTCATCACCCCATGTCCCACCTCTCACACTACTGGGATCTTTGTGGTCAGTCAAAAGTGAGCTGGGAGCAGGCCCACCCACCACACTCTGACACTCACTGATCCAGAACTGGACATATGACACCACTACATCACATTTCAGCATCCTGCATCTCACTATGGGCAGGATTTCTCCCCCAACCGAGCATTTCCTCCTCACACAACTCCCTCCACTTGGGCCACCAGGGGGGCAGTGGTGTAAAGCTGGAGCCCCCCTTCCCCCAAATTTTCCTGCAGTGAGAGACACCCAAGACAAATGAACAGCACTGCCTCACTCAACATGTCCACTTATTAATTCAGTTAGTATTGCTTGTATACCCAGAAGGATACTAAATCTCTGCCTCACCCAGGTCATAGAAGAACTGTTTTAAATAGAATGAGAGAACCATTTCAGATCACTTTAGAACTATCCAGAACCTGAGCCATTTTCTGTGAAAGAAGCTTCTCAGAACTTTTTCAGGTTCTGATAAGCGTCTGATAATTTTTAAAACACTCATTTTGCAAGCTAATATACTTCCCCAGTAGGTCTTTATCTAGAAAGAAGGACGGTGGTGGTGACAAAAAAGACATAGAAAGAAGGCTGGAGGTAGAGAAATGACCCAGTGAACTGGGTCTGTATTAAATGGAGATACCATATGTGATGCTATTCTAGATCGAGGGAACATTCCGGGCCAATGGAAGTGCTCCTTTCATCTGTGCATGAGACACTCTTATTCTGTGAAGAGTGCCTCACGTGCAGTTGACCTGGAAACAGGCACATTAAGGGCTGTTTATTTGACTTTTAATGCATTAGTAATGGATCTTGATCAATAATATATTAACACAGCTGCCAAGAGCACTCTTGTGGTTGTAAGGGTGGCCTCGCTTACATCCTTAGGGTATCAGAGCCCCTCACCTTCAGTTTGCAGTTCTCATAACCTAACAGTGCGGGTGAGACCACTCTTACAACCATAAGAGTGGACTCTGGCTGTATTAACACACAAACAAGGAGTCCTAACAGGCTGTATGACTAATTATTTTTATTGTTGTACCGCACCAAGTTGTTTTTATAATTCTTTTCCTTCACTGACAATAGCTCGTGACCAGAAATGATGGTTAAAACAGTTATTTAATTTAAACTCAATGTTTTTAAAGGTTTTGATAATAACCATAAAACTATTAGAACTTTTAATGGTTTATCAGAACCTTTCAGAACCTGTGGTCCTCTCAGACCTAGTTCTAAACTTTATTGCCACATTTCCTCACTGTACTGAAAGGAAATTATGCTGAAAACTGTTTAGAAAAGTACAAATACTACCCAGCGTCATAATGCTAATTAGTACCCTGCCCACATATGGCATAAAACACTAATTACTAATTGCAGAGTGAATGATTTGTTGAACACAGAGGGAGTACTGGCACTGAAACATAGAATTTGCCAGCAGATAAGGACTGCTTGGCCCACCTAGCCTGCCTGTTTTTCTCTGCCTATAGTATCACTGCACATCCTTCTTGATCTCTGGCCCTTTAACCCCCCCCCCCACTTCCTTTCCCTTTCCCTATGATTCCCTTGTGCTTATCCCATGCATTCTTGACCATACGACTGTTTTCTACCCTACCACCTCTACTGGAAGACTGTTCCATGAATCCACCACTCTTTCTGTGAAGAAGTACTTCCTCACATCTCTCCTGACACCCCCCCCAGCAGCTTCTTATCATGCCCCCTTATAGAAACACAGAATTTGCCGAAAACTATACTGGCATTACCAGAAAGCTGCTTCTGTTTTAATTCTTCCAAAAGAGGTGGCTGTATAGAAAAGTAAAAAAAAAAATTATGTAACTGACTTGAGAACTAACAGCTCAGATCATAAATGGGTCCAGCATACACACAATCTACACAGTGCTGGCATGTACAGCCCTGTGTCAAGGTGCTTCTCTGTGCTCTTTTGGTAGGATCTGAACTTGCAGACAGGCTGAAGAAGAGGCTGACATTACATGTATGGAAGAAAAAACAAACAACAGACAGTAAAAAAAAAGAGATATATATATATATATATATATACTGTTATATATATATAATCCAAAAGATTATACCTCAGAAGGCCACAGCAAAAAAAAAAAAAAGAAGAAAAAGGAAATAAATGCTACCACTCAAGTCTCCAAGCAGCTGGATTCAGATGTGAGACTCTGGAGCTATTGTTTTACCAGGCCATTGACCTTTTGTGTTTGAATCATTCACAATTCAATAACACATGGGGCCTGGCACTTCTGCTGAGACCCTGCCAAGTGCAAATCATCACATTTCTCCAGCCTAAATGGAACCGCACAAATCCTGTTTTCCAGCGTTACGCTCAGTAAATGTTTTTGAGACAGTACAGAGGGCCAAGAATAACCCAGCCTCTGGTCTACATACCATCCAGAGTATAAGCCAGCAGCAAGACTGTTTTCTTCAGCAGGCAGTGTTGCAGGGGGGTTGCTGTACCTTTTACGGTGCATGCCCATCAGCCACATGGTGCCACAACTAGCCCAACTGGACCACTGATTGCGCTGCAAGCTGAGAGCCCAGGGTCCTAATGCGAGTTCCAGAATCTCTTTTGAGGGGATAACTAAGTGCATTGTACACAAGAGGGAGTTTGAGTCCCAGGGGGAGATAGAGTGTGGGTAACCTGGCCTGTCCCCCCAGCTAACAAACCAGTGGCAGCAATATCATCGGAGAAGGCAGCACGCTTGTCAGGCTTCTTGTCAGGGAACGGGTAGGGGAAGAAGAGAAATGGGGGCACAATGTCATAAAAAAAAACAGCCAATGGCAAGATGAAGTGTTGTAGCTTACCTTGCAGAGGACCCAGGTTTGAGTCCTGAACTGATGTCACACATCCGGTTGCAGAGGTAGAGCTGATGGGCATCCACCCATAATGCTCTCTGCCTCCGGATGGTGCGCCGGGGGGTTCTGTCATTTCATAGCTCCCCCTGTGATCTGGAGGGGAAGGGTTGTGTCGGCAGTAATCTAAAGGTCCAGATGTGATGGGGGGGTCATCATGCTGCATAACATAAGGCTCCAATAAAGAACATGCAGGGACATCATATGTCCAGTCCTGTAAATGGGAGTGTCCATCTCAGTATGGTTGGTGAGCCAAGTTCATGACAACTTTTAAATGGCCAGTAAGGTCTTTCCTCTTGGGTTGTATCCCAGTGAACTGGGGGTGGGAGATAGGGAAATTGAGTATAGGTGGAAACAATGATGGTGCTCAGAGGGAGGATGCAACTAAGCTCTCTCCCCACCCATCTGCAATGTCCAGATCTGGATCCCCCCCCCACACACACACATATCAGGACCTTATCTGGCCCAGAAATGACCAACCCCCCCCACACATACAGATTTATTTCACAAACCTCCTCAGCACATAGTTACTGTTCCAGTCTGGTCTCCCTGGTGTCTAGTGGGGAGTGTAAAGGCCTTATAACGCACTGTTTGTATTCCATACACACATTAGTGATGTTGCAATACTGTCACAGGATGCCAGGCCATATCACTATCTATAGTACAAGTACCAATTTCAAATTATGCCACCTATTGACAATAACCAGCAAGATGGAACAGCAGTTGCAAAAATCGAGAGGAACTTGCTGGGTCTGTCTCATACTGCCTGCTAATGCCCCTCAAATACGGTTCAGTTTACTTTTTTTTGACAGGGGTAGTCATCTTACAGCAACACCACACAGAAATCATTTTAATCTGCAGTGGCACACCTTCTTCAAAACCCTGTGAAGCCTGGGTGGAACAGCTGTAGCAGACAGCTATGTGCTTGCACTTACAAACACAAACCAACAGCAAAATATGGCAGGAGCCCTCAAAAGAAACCATGCCATGTCAGCTGTAGGGCATTATCATCTTTACTCATAGTCCAAGCAGGCACTAATCATGTCTTTTGCACTCCTAAAGGAAAAGAACAAATCTGCTTAGAGTGCAAGCAGTCAAACATCTTCATCAAGCCTCCAGGAACCAAAAATGGCAACAGAATCCAAGACTTCTTTAACCTCCTCTGCTCTGTTCTCAGCAGACTGAAAACTAGAAATGGTTATCAGATGATGTAACAGCAATTCCTTAGAGTGGACACTTGGCACAATGCACTTTTCATGTGCAGTAGGTGTTTCCACATGAAGTAAGTGTGTGTGTGTCTGTGTGTGTGTGTGTGTGTGTGTGTGTGTGTGTGTGTGTGTGTGTGTCAGAAGGATCATGACATTTTGAAAAACAAAAACAAGGTGCTGCATCAGCATGTGGCCTAAAAGCAAAACAAAATGGTTATATTAAATACATGCTGAAAATAGAAAATAGAGTTAAAAATCTACATTTCGACCTTAGTTCTTCTTCAGGAAATATCTAAAAGAGAAAAAAACAAAGTTAGTGTAGGGGGGAGGTAAAATGGGGATATATATATATATATATATATATATATATATATATATGTGGGAAAAAAAAAGAGGAGGCTCAGGAGAGAAGTGATAAATGGCAAGATTAAGAGAATCTGTGAAACAAAAAGGTGATGATGAGAAAGATAAAGCAAAATAGGAGTGAAAGAGCTAGGGAAGTTCCCAGGTGTGGACTAATTAACAGGGCCTAGTAAGAAGGCTGAAAGGTGACAAATGTGTGGGAAGGAGACAGAGATGGAGACTTATGGTGAAAATAAAAAAGAAATTAAATGTGTACAGATACAAACAGACTTTAGGGAAACTAAGGGGTGGCTGAAAGATGTTAGTGGAAAATGAGTCAATCATTTAAACCAGAGGGCTGCTGGGAGCCAAGACGGATGATCAGCTTGGCTTCCATGTTTTTTCTATGGTCAGAATCCCAGAAGCCCTGCTGAAGGACACAAACGGAAAGGTAATTGACACTGTGGTCCCTGGAGATAAAGTGGGATACAATAGGCTTAGCAATGTCACCATTCCTGACTGCTCGGTAATGTACGATGAAATGGTCAGCAAGGCGCCTACCAGTGTCTCCGATGTAAATAGCTGTACACTTCCTGCAAAAAATACAATATACCACATTACTGGAGGTGCATGAGAACTCCTTGGTGATGTGAAAAACACCTGTAGGCCCCCAAATTTCAGTCACACTAGAAACAAATTTGCAAGTGTAGCAGTGAGTCCTGTTGCAAGGTTTGGTACCTGGTAGGGAGGAACTGTTAGTAGTAGGCAGGCTGCTTTTAACCAGGAGATTCCACAGGGTAGGTGGCCCACGGTAGGAGGCAATAGGTGGTTCTGTAAAGGAAGCACCAATGTTAGGGTCAGTTTGCAAAATGGGAAAGTTACTGGTGATGATCCTGTGAAGAGAAGGTGTGCTCTGATGGAAAGGAAACACTAGTGGAATTTGCCATTGTTCTTGCGTGACAGTATCCTTCCTGCTTGGGTCAAGGTTACGGGGCATGTTACTGAACATGTTACACACAGAATATTTTAAAAATATTGGGACCTATGCACTACAGCACATCAGGAACGAACATCAGGCACATACCCAACCCGCACCCACCCGCACCTCCTGACAGGTGCACACGGCTAACCATTCACAACTTCTAGTCGCTTGTCAATGGTCCCATCTTGCCGGTGTGTAGAAGCATGGTGGGAACAGGGGTGAGGTGCAGAGGGGTGTGGACACTGCAAGGCATCCATTTGGAAGTCCATCCTACTGCCAGAATGGATCTCCTGCAGGGAATTGTGGGACATGGTGGGTCCTGAAATCCCTTAAAGGGACACAATTCTGAGCACGTGCCCTAATAGTTGACCTCAGCCCAAGATGCAGGTATGGAGAACAGGGGTGGCTTGGTGGGGGGGAGGTCTCTCATCTTATCATGGCTGGACACTGTGGGACTGAGGAGGTGCATAGCAGCTACAGCAGGTGCCCTGCCTGTGTCCCTCCTCTGGCATGTCATGCCTTAGTGCATGCATGGAGTGTAGCATGGCCCCTTAACTACTCCCTCAGTCTGTCTGAATGTGCACAGCAACAGCTATACAGGGAATCAGGTGTGCAAGGGGCATGCACCCCTTTAGTGCACAACAGCTGGTCATAGTGAAGCCTATGCAATGTGTGTATGTGGCACATAGACTTCGTGCTTTAGGGCTATTGTTTGATTACGCTATCAATTGACAATCATATGACACAATCCATTGAATTTCTTTTTCACCCAAATCACTCAGTTGTAAGAAGGTTCTCTGCTATCTTTTTAAAATTTAGGTTACAAAATCCTTGAGCTATAATAATGTACTTAATGTATTTTTATGCATATGTTTAATTTTAAGTGGTGCAATGTTAAACAGTTTAGCAAGCTCAACTCTGGCTAATACACAGAGATTTTATCAAATTTTTCTAAATTTTTTGTCTTTATTTTTTTTAAATATGTTTACATGGGTGCACTTAGTGTGTGGCCAAAATCAAACATTAATAGTACCAGTCTCCCCCCTTCAAAAGCTGCTTGAAAGCTTATAATTTATTCAAGTCTATTCGATTTTCTCACTTGGTTTTCATTCCATCATTTTAACATGTTAGAGGGGTTCTCGCTCTCATCATTTGGCCGAGTTATGATCAGTCTGACCATTGACAATAAGGTGACTCCCTCGTCAGTCAGGTGCCTACACTTCAAATTTTAACATGCGAATGTGAGCTGAGGTCCCACTGCTATCTGTCTTTCTTGTGTGGAAACCACTTTCTGGCTTTGTCTTTTGTATAGTGTGCTCTGGCCCATAAAGGGCTTACAGGTGACCACTGAGGAGCTCACCAGTTAGGAGAAGGCCACACCTCTCCTGTTTGCAATGCAATGTTAAATTTTTAGCAAGCTCAATTCTGGCTAATACACAGAGATTTTATCATAATTTGTATACATTTTTCTTAATTTTTATATTTTTAGAGGGGGTGCACCTAGTGTGTGGCCAAAATCAAACAGTTACAGTACCAATGCCCCCCTCAAGACTGCTTGAAAGCCTGTGATTCATTCAAGTCAAATTCAGCTTTCTTGCTTGATTTTCATTCCACCATTTTAACACTTAAAGGGGTTCCTGGGCTCATCATTTGGCAGAATCACGATCAGTCTGATCACCGACGGCAAGGCGTTCTCCTCATCAGTCAGGAATCTACACTTTAAATTTTAACATGCCAGTGTGAGCTGAGGTCCCACTGCTTTCTCTCTTTCTTGTGTGGAAACCACTTTGGCTTAATCTCTTATAAGCCTTGTTTACACCGTCATGTTTGCAGCACATCAACCCATGTGCAGTGATTGATGCGCTACAAACATGATGGTGTGGACACTTAACGGAGCACGTCACGAGTGCTCCAGATCATTTCTGGTTCTGACTCAGGAGTGGGTACATGTAGCAGATCGAGCATATCAAGCTGCACTGTAAACTCTCTTCTGCGCTTGATCTGCTACAAAGCTGTCTCCCTCCATCCAAACCTGCGCCATGGAATGTCCATCCCTCCCCGCAGTGTGACCTGCATCACTGTAAGAGCCACCAGTGTAAACTGAAAACATTGGTGCAGCACACAGCGCAGTGGGAAAGGAGCAGCAAAGAAAAGCAAATGCTGCAGCTGTGTAAACACGGCTATAGAGTGTTCTCTGGCCCATAAAAGGCTCACAGGTGACACTGAGTAACTCATTAATTTGAAGAAGGCCACACATGCACAATCTGCAGTGTAATGCTAAAGGTTTAGTAAGCTCAACCCTAGCTAATACATGAAGATTTTTATCACATTTCTTATACTTTTTTCTTAATTTGTTTTTATAGGGTTACAGGGTGCCACCTGGTCTGTGAGCAAAAGAAAGAGAGAAATAAAAGGGATCTCAGCTCATATTGGCAATTAAAAGTTTAAAGTTAAATGATGAAGCCAGAGAATGGTTTCCACACATGTGAGAGAGAAAGCAGTAGACCTCAGCTTGCATTTTCATGTTAAAATTTAAAGTGTGGTTTCATGACCAATGAGTGGGTCACCTTTCCATCGCTTCTCAGGCTGATCATGATTCTGCCAAATGATGAGAACAAGAACCCCCTTTAAATGTTAAAATGATGAGATGAAAACCAAGCAAGAAAATTGAATTGACTTGAATGAATTACAGGCTTTCAAGCAGCTTGGGGGAGGGAGCGCTGGTACTACTACTTAATTTTGATTTTGGCCACACACCAGGTGCACCCTGTAAACATACAAAAACAATGAGAAAAATGTATAAGAAATGTGATAAAATCTCTCAGTATTAGCCAGGACTGAGCCTGCTAAACCTTTACCATTGAATTGCAGACAGGAGAAGTAAGGCTTCCTCCTAACTGGTAAGGTCCCCAGTGGTCACCTGTGAGCCTCTTATGGGCAAGAGCACACTATATAAAAGTTAAAGCCAGAAAGTGGTTTCTACATAAGACAGAAAGCAGTGTGACCTCTGCTCATACAGGCATGCTAAAATTTAAGGTCAAGATTCCTGATTGATAAGGGGGTCACCTTGCCTTCAGTGACCAGGCTGGTCATGATTCGACTGAATGATGAGACCAAGAACCCCTTTAAGTGTTCAAATGATGGAATGAAAACCAAGTAAGAAAGCTGAATTGACTTGAATGAATTACAAGCTTTCAAGCAGGTACTGTAACTATTTAATATTGATTTTACGTGGTGACATTCATCCCAGCCTCAGCCCTATATGTGAAGACGGTGCTTCCAGTCACAGAAAAGGCTTATCCTATCTGCATGGTAATGTTTCATAGTATACTATGTAAAATGAATCTGGTAAGAGAATGGGTTTTATCTAATAACCAACATCATTCAGCAGTATAAGAGACAAGGTGCTTTTCCAAAGTTTCTCATGCCCTAATTTCAGTTCTGGGATACCAAATATGAACTTTTGATACAGCTAAAAAGGGATGGGGGTGAACTTATTTATGGGTCACTACCCCATCATACTGCTCAAGTTCAACCTGTTTTAATTACATGTAAGTTACAAACTTGCAAGACAGAAGTTAAATTGACTCAATCCCCACCAATTTGCCTGATAGCTTATCAATACCCAAAAAACCTCCATGCTAATATGAATTATTTTCACTGTGACTGCCCCATTTAAAAATTATCATAAAATTGTTTTAATGGAGGACTTAAATATCGCTTGGACAACAGTTGCTAATTTTTCTTCTTTAAATGATGTACTTCAGGATCTGGATTTTAATTCAGCTGCCCTTGGAACCCACTCAGATTCAGTTTTAGTTGCCTTATTACGTAAACAGTCCTGCTAAAGCTACAGTTCCAGACATTATTTTATCTGATAACCTTAGCCATGGTGTTTTAGCAGAGTCATTTTTGTGATCACCAAGCTATTTGTTTGTATAACAAATAAAGTTTGAATTATTGGTTCCCCAAAGAACATACCTTAATAATTGTTTAAACAATTTGATGCGTGCTGAAAATAGAAAACAGAGTTAGAACAGACGTTTTAACCTTAGTCTTCTACAGGAATCATCTACATGAAAAAAAGGCAAAGTTAGTGGAGAGGTGGCACTCTAACAACTTTGCTTTTTTCTCTTTTAGATAATTCGTGAAGAAGCTCTACAGTCAAAACTTCAGTTCTAACTCTAGTTTCCATTTTCAATGTGCATTTAATACTACCTTTTTGTTTTGTTGAAACAATTTAATTATATGAAATGTATGGCTGATTTGTATAATGCACCTTGGATTTACATTGAGTTTTTTCATACACCATGGGATGCCAGGGATTTCTTTCTGCAACACTTTTTAATTGTATGTAACATGCATGCTCCCATTAGAACCAAACAAAAGGTAAAAAAAAAAGACCAATTCCCTTTGGTATTCATTAACTCTTTGTAAACTACAAAAGATAAACGAAAACAGCAGTTTGGAAAATAGACAAGTATCCAAATGCTGCAGCCAACTGGTATGTATTTGAGAAATAATTATTTAAACTCAATTAGATCAGCTAAATCTGAATATTTTAACAAATTATTATCTTCTCAAACTTCAAATCCCAGTAAAGGCTGGTAATTGGTAAACTCTCTGGATGGCCCTTCAAATTCTGAAATTCCTCATTCCTTCAAGATTGTTTGTTCAATTGTAAATAAGATGCCAGAGATTGCAAATTCTTTTTTAATAAATTATTTGTAAATGTGGATGAACAAAGGTAGTCTCAGTTATGTTTCAGTATGTCCAAATATGGTACGCTCCCTTTAGCAGCTTTTGACCCTCCCAAAGTTAGCTTAAGTTTTCATTTTCTGCATACCTCAGAGGTTTTGAAAGAACTTCTGAAGTCTAATCCAAACAAATCAGTTAGCTCACCAAAAATAAGTACTACACTACTTTGTTATTCAGCTCCTTCAGTCTTATACCCTTTAACCTACATTTTTACAAGTTTGTCATTTGAAAATTGTTCCTGATAGTTGGTAAAATACCCTTTGTGTTACTATATTTAAATTTGCAGAAAAGAATGCTATAAATAATTACTGACTCATATACAAATGGGATTAGATAACCATTTTTTTGTGGGTGCTATGTTTATAGACCTTTACAAGGCCTTTGATACTTCTGATCTTAGTGTTCTGCTCACCAAATCATCTAGCCTGAGTCAATCTAAAATCTCTTTTCAATAGCTGGCCCAGTGATAAAGAGGGCTGAGGTGTCCTGGGCACCTTACCTTTTCCTATGCTGGTGACCCGGGTTCGGGATCAGGAATGGACTTCGGTCATGGAGGTTGACCAGGGAGAGGAGGATTGAGCGTCTGGAGGACTGCTGTCCTCCTCCTCTGGGGGGGAGGGATGCTGTTCCCGGTGCTTGCCTACCCTCTCACAGAGGCTTGGGGCGGACTGCTTGGGACACCACTTTGGGGTGGAGGGATGGTAGCTGTCAGCATCTCATGCACAGCAGCATGTGTGGGCACATGTGGATGGCAGTGCACATCCATTTTCTTAGGGGGAGAAAACTGGAAAATGGCCGGGTGCAGTGCACAGTGACACCGACCTCTCACAGGCTCCACACTGGCTAAAGTCCCTCTCCCAGCACCGGCTCCATTTGTGTCAGCGATATGGCACCTACCATTGACCTTTGCCATTGGGGGGGAGCCATGGGGAAGCACCAGGATGGAGGTAAGTCCCTGGGATGCCAGGGGATATTGCTTGGTGGGATTGGTGGAAGGAGGTGCCTGCACCGCGGTGGGGTGGATGAACTGATTAACTGCAAAATAAAATATCTCTTTAATGCTTTGAAAACTACTGATCGGGCCATTCTTAACAGGTAATTTTGAATGAGCATATTGCTTTTACACCCTAAGTTATGTACATCCTAATGTATATTAGCCTACAATGGATAACACGGTCTTTGAAATTATTGAGTAGCTATGCTTAGCTACCACTACTGTGCTTTGTATTTTTGTTCACTTCTAATGGAACATGCTGTACAACTTTACTGTTGTTTGCACTATATACTATACTTGTAACTATATTTTAGTATTTCCTGTACTGTGTTTTCGTATTTTGTACTTGTATTTATCCTGTACTGTATTTTTGTATTTTGTACTTGTATTTATCCTGTACTGTGTTTTCGTATTTTGTACTTGTATTTATCCTGTACTGTATTTTTGTAATTTTGTATTTGTATCTACCCTTGCGCCATCTTCATGGCCCAGGTCATGCCTGAAAATGGTCCACTGGATCAGTGCACCTATCCAGTTAACAAATGCATAAATAAATAAATAAATAAAAATTAAGCAGCAGAACTAGATAAAAAAAATCAAATCTTTTGCAACAGTTTGTTTCCTGTGCTCTGCTGAGCACTTACAGTACCTGGCAATCTTTCTTGTTTTTGCATACTATCACCCAGTAATTTTGTTGTTTTTCTTTGGTTTTGTTTACATTTCTCCCACCGACCATGTTGAACTGAAATCCTCTGCTGCCAACCGCTCATGCGCATGACTCGCAGTACTACATAGACAGCGGGAATGCATAGCACAGCACAAGGTCCCACAGAAGTAAATAAAAGATGTGATACAACATGAGGGGGGAGCTCAGCTGCAAATTAGGTACCAGCCATAATTACTGTGGATTCACAACAATGGAAATAAATGAAAAATATCTGAAAAACTAAAGATCGCTATAAAAAAATATTTACAGATATGGAAACTGGAACTATGGCTGTATGCTTCCAGCCAAAAAGCTACATTTCGATCATCACTTCCTGAATATCCAGTACTGCTGCTTTAAGAAATACAAAATAACACACACCCAAAAATGCAAAGCATCATGGGACGTATATGCAAGTTACCGTTAAAGAATTAAGACTAACTCTGTTTTAAGCAGGAGTGCCTGGGTCCTGAGAAGGAAGAAACAAATGTCTGTGTCTTCTGTTTTCAGCCTTTGCAGTATGTGAGAGAGGTCATTTGGCACTATGCAATGCACTCCTGCTTAAAGCAGAACCAGTCTTAGTTATGTCATGGTGAGTTGCATATGTTATCCCATGATGCTTTGCATTATTGGTTATGTGCAGTTTTATATTTTTTTAAAAGCTGGCATTATTGCCAAGCCAGTACCCTACATGGGAATCCCTTGCCTCTCTGCATTTGCACTGAGGTTCATTTTCTGTTTAGGTATTTCTTCTAATATGCACAACCATAATGGTGGTCTTTGGGGTTCTATTTTTAGGCCCATTACTCTTGTTTATTCATAAATGATCTGTTAATGCATTTTAACAAGATTAATATTCATTGTCATGCTGATGATAAAGTTTTGTATTGTAGCAATTCTAATCCCCCGTTTATTCAATCTACTTTTCAAGCTGATTTTGATTGTATTCAGACCTGTTTTTATATTAACAGACTGATCCTGAATGTCAAGGAGACCAACAAGATGCTTTTTCCCTTCAGTCAAGTTTGTCTTCAAAGGTTCTACCAATTGATATTAAGGCCTTTGATAATACTTATCTCCAGTTTGTTGCTCAGCGTAATACTTGGGTGTTTGCATGAATTCCCATCTCATTTGGTTTTCCCATATTTAGATATTTAGGACTTAACACAATAGAATTTAAAATTGGCTTTGTACTGATATAGGATTAGTCTTGCTTCATCTTCTTGTTTAAAAATAGTGAACGCCATGATTCTACTTTGTTTGGACTATGGCGACATTATTTATTAAATTTTTGTTGACTGGGTAGGCGCACTAGACAAATTAATGCCTATTTTCAGGCACGACCTGGGAGGATTACAACACAGTAATACAATGAACAATTATATACGGTTGTGCAAATCAGTCATTGTTATGTAGACTAGATATCTCACACAACTGCATGGTGAGATTTATATTGCAAGCCCCTTTCCAAACTCATCACTGTGATTTATATTCTAGGTTGAATTGGCTGTCCTTAGTTGACAGGTGACATCTGCACTTGCTTCAGTTTATGCATAAATGCTATTATCAGCAAATCCCAAGTTATTGTACTAACTGTTTTCAGTTTCAGTGTTTACAATCTTCCCTTAGATCAGCAAGTGGCATTGAGTTTTCAGTTTCAATGGCAAAAACCAGGTCACGCTTCAGTTATTTCATGTCATCAGGTCCTACTATTTTAAATAGTCTCCCACTCACTCGGTGTCAAAAGATAAATTGTTTCCTTATCTTCCACTTTTTTTTTGTGTGTGTGCTATATCTCTTTATTACCATTGTGATTGTCATCATGTGGTGCCTTGCCTCCAGCTCCTATCCAAGGTCTCCTTTTTGTTGGATCAGAGCTCCATCAATAATGGTGCTGTGCACCACAGGCTTACTCCTGGGGGCCTACTTCCAGTTGCCTCCATTAGAGCTTACTCTGGGGGAACAATTCACCATGATGTGGTCCCTGGAGGCTTGACCTCTAAGAGTGGCCAGTGCACCTGGGCAGTGACAGGCCTTGCTTGACATCCTGCCACCAGTGGTGATTTTTCCCTACACAGTTCCCTCTGCATGAGTGCCCATGCTTGCTATGGTTCTGTAGGGGAGGCCAGCAGTGCGTAGTCATCCACATGGCCAATGATGCTCCACCAAGCCGCCTGACAGGTGTCCCTCTATGAGCAGCGCTGCACTAGCCGTCCCAGCAGATGCTCTTTCACCTTCCCTGCCAACCTCTGCTCCTGCAGTCCAGGACTCTGGGTTCTGAACCTAGTTCACCAGTGTGCCAGCACCTTCCCCACTGCTCAGCGCCATGAAGCCAGACCCTTTCATTACCACATTTAAAGAGATGGTTTATATTATCTATTTCTCACAGGGGAAAAACTGCTGTTCATTAATTCTAAATGTATGTATATTATAATTTGTAAGATGTCTCTGTACTTTATATGTATATTGCCAACCTGGGATCCCACAATAAATGAGCCTCAACTGAACTGGTGATATTCCCGATGATTTTAAAACACATCATTTACTATTACTACTATTACATTGCTACCACATAAACCCAGCTCTGCATTTGTATTGGAAGTAATTCATTTTTTTTTATTTCTTGAAATTGATTTAATCCAGCAAATACAACCATAAGAATCAGCATCCAAGGCAAGAAAAGTCCACACAAAAGTGAGGGAAAGTTTAACTCACCAAAAGTCTTTTATTACATGCCCAGAAAACAACAAACAGCCATAGCCATGTTTTTTTGGTGAATTAAACTTGCTGGCAACGATTAATGACGTCAATAGTGAGAGAAAGTTGTTGCCAGCGAGTTTACTGCACCAAACAACCATGGGTATGGCTTTCTTTCCCTTTTGTGTGGACTATTCTTGCCTTGGGTACAGATTATCACGGTTTTGTCTTAGTGTCATTTGGATATAGCACAATGGCCATGTCCCAGTGCTAGCCCACTGTCTTTGCTTTGTTTAATCCAGGCAAGCAGAGATATGTAATAGAAATCTCGTTTCCAGTTCCAGCTGGCAGGGTCACAAATAAGTAGGTGGAGGGAGGCTGTTGTACATCCGAGAATAACATTACAAATGAATAAAATGCTAATATAAATAAATTATGTATAATGTATGGGGAGCCCTTATTATTAACCGAAATCAAGCAGATCACAACCTTGTTATGTCATCAATGTGACATCACTCTGTTTTTACCCTTCTTGAGTATGTCATATCAATGGTATAACACAATGGAATGCTTATAACAATCAATGTTCCATTTTGAGAATGGCTATCACTAGTAGCTGTAAGCATTTGAAACTGAAATTCCATTTCCTTTTTTTTCCTCTCCCAGTTACCTTTGTTGAGGAACAGTCCACTCAAGCTGTGATCTGCTGCATGCAGTGGGGCCAACTAGAATCCATGGTGGCTACGTGGTGACATTACTGTAATGCCGTTCATCCAGTCCTCACGTGTTCAGCACTGACCACACAATCTTGGTAGCCCATACACTATAAAATATAATGTATGGTCTTTGATTAATAACCACCTTAGAAACACTTCTTGAGGTTGCCATGACATCTGAAAGCCTCTCGAGCTATGCTCTCAAGGTTTACAATGATGTCATGTCAACCACTCGAAGTGTTTACAATGTGGTTATTAACCAAAGACCATACATTATCCTCTATGTTAAACAACAATGCATAATGATTCACAGTATTCTAAGACAGTGGGTTACAAGTAAACCCTTGAGGATAACAGGACAATACACTTACAAATGACATCATGTGTAAGTAGTAAGAAGGACACAGTACCACAGGACAAGGTAAGCACGCATCACCAAGAACAGGTAGAATGAGGAAACGGGTTAAGCTTTCAATCTAGACTTTGTACTTTGAAGACTACAAGAGCTGCTAAGGTTGGGAGGGTGGGGTTATTCTGGATATCAGGCAACCTATATCAGAAGGTTGCTTAACCAGGTCTCCTTTTGCAGTGGCAAATAGGTAACTTCCTCGCCAAATGGTTCCTAAGCTGGTAGCCAAGGTGTATGGCTAGAGAAAACAGGCTGCTGAGTTTGTGGGGAGGGGGGAATGGGAAGAGTGCCAAGCCAAAATCTATGACCAATTAGGAAGGTGTGACAGAGTTACCTATGTTCAAGGTGTGCCCAGTCCAGTTGATCATACATAATGAAATGATGGTAAAGGCTGAACAGCTGAGCCGGCCCATCGGCACAGTGGTAGGTTTACCGCTCACGGCACCAGCGACCTGGGTTCGGGAATGGACTAGGGTAATTGGAGGGCTGGCCGGGGGAAGAAGGATAGAGCACCCATCGGCTGCTCTCCTTCTCCGGGGTGGGGAGGATTGCCTGTCCTGCTACTCTACCGCTACCTGGGTGACCACAGGCATCAGTGCAGCTGGGACAGTCAGTGGGGAGAGAAGGACACAGACCGAGAGTTGGGAGGAGATTGCACGTCAATACGTGCCTCACCCAGTGGATCTCCTTGTGTGTCTACATCCTTGGGGGGGAGGACACCAGAAAACCAGGAAATACCCCGCAGGACTCCCAGTAGATGGAGCTCCTGGCCACGATCCCCAGTGCCCCTAACGGCACCAGTACCAGCATCTCCCAATGAAATATAGACACATAGGGGTGTAAGGGCCCCACCCCGTACCCGCCTGGGGGAATATCCAAGACTCCATGGGCCCTACTAGCTATTTCATTTTGGACTATACACTGCAAAGTTTAAGACTTTTTCACTCTTCACTGATGAACACATTTTTGACATCATTTATTAAACTCTCCTCCCCCATGGCCCACAGTTTCTCCATGCCTTCACGTCCACAAGCTCCCATTCAACCTGTCTATTGGTCTCACTATTGGCCACCAAAACATGCTACCAGACTCCCCAGAGGGAGAGGTAGAGAGTGACATCTGTTCCAGGAATCTTCGCTGGGTGAGCATGTGCAGCACCATGGAGGGGTGAGTGGCTTTGGAGGAGCAGGCATATGGAGCCATTTTCAAATGACCAGGGTGGGTCTGCATTCTGTTTTCTACCCTCCCACATGGAGACGCATGTTACAGTTGATGTGGCGGGATGCTCAGGGCACATGGCTATCCATGCCGCCAATGGCACATCCTTCGACCCCTCTAACAGTAACCACTGCATGAATGGTGCAGAGTCATCCCTTCCCAGAGGAGGAGGGCACTGAGCAGAGACTTAACTCTCTCAGCAGGCCTACATTGCTTATGTACCAGGCTCACAGCAGGAACCCAGGTCAACTGTGTACAAAGCAATCTTCTTATCGATCAGTACCACAGAGTCAGTAATGCTGATCACCTTAAAATATATTCTGCTTTTTAAGTGCGGATGCTCCTGGTTATAGAGAGGCATGGTGAACAGCTCAGATGAACCCCTCCTTGAGGAATCTATTTTCATGTCAAACAGTGGTGTATCTTGCTAAGTTTCCATTTTTCTAGGTGGTAATGAGAAATAGTAAAGCAGAAGAGTAAATCTCAGCTCTTGCTTTAAATCTCAGATTATTTTAGTGCTGACAGATAGCTATCTCATTAATCATGATTCCAACTCCGTATACCCCCCCATTCCTCCCTCCCCTCTTGTGTTTGGAACATACTGTACACAACTACAATACAAAAGTGTCCATCCAGGCAAACCACTGACCTTCATTTCTGCAGCAAGACGGAATGTTCCACTGGTACTGCTGTCACATAACAGCACCCTCGGCCTGCAACAAATTCTCCAGCAGGGCTTGGCATTGGTCACAGGGAGAGATTCCCCCCCCCCATGTCCTTTGGGGTCAATGCACAGTGATGGGGATGGGTATTGTAATTAAAAAAAAAAAAGGAAAGAAAATGTGTACATTTTTTTCATTAAATAACAGCCCACAGATCTAAAATCAGGTAACTGCTCACTATAATTAGACTATAATTATTGCCCATCAGTTTTTTCTTGAGGAAGTGCCAATTATTTGCTGTAATAACTGGTTGAGTATTAGGGCATTCATGTGCTCACTGAACAACAGCTACAGTCTCAACATACTTTTGAGTGCAGCATTCAGTGAATAAACAGTTTGTACAGAGAATGTAGTCAGTGAAAATGCCTTTTGATTTGTCTTGTACTTACTTGTTGTCAGCCACTTCCTACATGCCCAACGATATTTCCTCTCCTTCTTTAGCCCAGTTCGCAGTCCCACTCTTTCCCGTCATTAAGTTATCCCTGACAAGCCAATGCCCCCCCCCGCTGACTCCCCCGTTTGTGTTCTGAACAGCACCATCCCTACACTGACATGCCGACTCATCCTTGAGCTTCATTCACTGACTCTTAGTGAGTGGTTAGCAAAGGAGTTAGCAGGAGCAGACACAGAAATGATAAGCTCTGTTAGAAGGCAATTTCTGATACTGATACAGCATGGCACAGCACTAAAAAACTCTACCCCTCTAATTACCAGTATTTTCAGCAGAAAATCATTACTGTACAACATGCAGCACTTACCACCCTCTGCCAGTTTGCTGCTCTATATATCTTACTAACTAAATTTAAATGATCAAATTTTTCATGGAAGGCCTATCATTTCCCTTTGATTTTTGCCTTGTATCTGCTTGAAACTGGAAAAAAAGTGTATGATTACCACGGGGGGGGGGGGAATAGATGGCCAGAAATTATATAAAATAAGCCATGGGGCAGAGGGGTTACTTGGAGTTAATACACACTCATGGTGTGTGATTCATGAATGAACCCCTCGAGCTTCGCTCTTAGGGTTTACGTTGCATTACACATCTTGGGTGTGTATTAAATTCTCATAATGCATACCACCCCATGCATTATTCTATATTTTAAACCTGCATGGTATGGCTGCCCCAAAGGCCCAGTGACCTGGGTTCAGATGTAAACTCAAGCTGCCTTCTCGGTAGGCAGGGCAGGCTAGGAAAGCTGCAGCATGGCAGTGTGCCTCAGTCTGAGAGGGTTGACGTTGAGTTCTGGAGTCACAGAAACCCCTGTGACTGGACCAGGGAGCTTGCTCCTGCCACAGGGATGTGGTGTGTGTGTGAGACCACCCGGAAGGCTGTGCTTCTGTCAGGGGAGGTGGGAGGCAACTACAGCAAAAAAATTCATGTCTATCTGTATAACTGTGTGGGCCTCTGGATTCCCCTAGGACCTACTGACTACCAGTACTGAATCCTAGTCTACACAGTGGACCACCTCAGGGGGGGCAGTCCACCTGAAGCCCCTGTCATGGAGGAGAAAGCTGTTGGATAATAGGTTGTAGAGACCTGGGGAGACAGGGGACATAGACCTGAACAGGGTATATCCCTGGAACCACATGCGTGGTCATGGGAAAATACTCTAGGTAAAAATAAAACAGCATGGTGACCTCAAATGGGTCACAGAGTCCTGAAAAGAAATGTGATAGTATCTCTTCATCAAGTGTACATAATGAAGTTGTTTCAGATCTCATCATACTAGAAGGTGGTGGAAGACTTCCCCCCTCCTCAGTTAGGGAGTTCCCAGTGGTATCTTTCTCCATAGGCTTCTGGAGAGAGATGTGTCATGGAGGTGGGGGGACTGTGGCTGTAAGTGGCATACAATAATGAACAGCATAGTTTGCTCACAAGCTGGACCTGGTCAACCGCTCCTTCCCAAGTGCCGAGACGCAAAACACGCCGGTGCTATGTGCCACAAGCCACTAGGGTGTTTGTCATCTTGGCAACTGCAGTTTTGTGGATTTACTTTTTATAAATGTGGTCACTTTTGATACCCAATTTAACACCCCTTGTACACTGCTTCATGTTTCATTGTGGTAGTTTCCGACCATGCCCTGTACAGCGGCATCAGCTCCATTTTGTGTTGAGCTTGCCTACATTTTAAGTTTGATTATTAGGTGCTTTAAAAACTCATTGAGTCCAGTAGACGCCATGTGGTGTCGGAACCTCCATTACAGAACCTGACCCAAAATGGCCACCAGGACTCAATGAGTTAATGGGTGTGGAAGCCAAGGCCAAGTAGTGTTATATCAGTAGCATCATATTAGCAAGCTCTGTAGTGAGGTACAAAGCTGCTATTCATCCTGTACTTACTACTCGTGCTCTGAAAAGCTTTGAGACACTATAGAAAAACTGTAGGTAGATTGGAATTGTGTGTATCATATATTTACAGAGAGACGGCAAGCAAAACGCCTCACTGTAAGCAGAATGTGAAGTTTGAACCATTTTCAGGGACTCCGTTAAAGAAAGGCAGCCAAAAGTAAGAATGTGGTACCCTAATCCAAAAGATTATACATTACCTTTTTATAGCAAATTGTGATTTTTAATAAGTAGCTGTGCTGCTGTTGTTTTACACAGGAAGCATTGGAAATGAGCGTGTGCTCAATGTTTTTGTCATTTCCTCTTCTAAACAAAACATACCCTACTTACTTACTTACTTACTCGCTTGCTAACTTATCTTTGAGTCATATTCCCTCTGAAAATCTCTAACTTTGCCTGCAAATAACCCCTGTCCACCACCTCCAGGTTCCCCACTCTCACGGACTTCAACACAAGGGTCCAAGCATTTATCTCAAGCAGGATGTTCTACAGGCACCAAATGACACTGTGAAAACACAAGACCCCTCCAGCTGCCAAAGCAGAAGCTGTACCACAAAAAATATCAACGCCAACTCTTTACCTCAACCTCCCTCCCCCACTCCCAACAGTTTAACAAAATATGTCTGTCAGCAGAACGGCCACTGGCTTAAACAGTGAAATCCATCTGCATATCTAACCTGGAAATGGCAGGATGTTTGTGGCACCCAGCAGCTGCTGTGTGCACTAGCTATGGGATCATTCTGTCAGCTATGTAATGCATACTGAATATCAGGCCTGCCCCACGCGGCTCTGAGGCAACACGATGCAAAATAATCACAGCAGTCCAAAAATGAAGCATTTGGGGTCTTTCTGATTTGGTGTCTTAAACCAGACTCTAGTAGCTTCTGCTTGTTGGAGTGCTTCTTTTCCATTTTAGTCTACTATATTTTTATCTTACAGCAAATATATTACTGTATGCTATGTGTTTTTAAAACAAAAAGTCCCTTAGCAGCTACAGCCCCATTTCCAGTGGTGTCCAGTTGGCATTACACATTATGGCTTCACTTGCACAAACTGTACTTAATTTATATTTTTTTCACTTCGAGTAACCCCCTTCCTGACGCCACCACCATCAGCACCACAACCACCAAGACAGACTAACATCTGCCAGTGAAAACAGTTAATCTGGTCAGGAGGGTCCTTATATACTCTATAAAGAGAAAAGGGTCTGGCTGATTTATTGAAATGTATCAACTGCATCTATCAGTTAACCCCTACTGGGTATGAATAAAGGAGAAATCAGCTTGAATCTTTTCTGAGGCTCTGAGGATACTCGGTGGAACTTTCCATATGTGTGGATAGTGAACTACAGAGTATATTTTGAAAGTGACCCTTTTGCAGTTGTACTTATATGCATTAGCATGTCCAGGTACAGCACGTAGCGAAGTAACACCCGCCACCCCCATATGCCAACAAAATGTAGCTGTTTTAACCCAATCTGAGCTATACAAAATAACATTTTACAGTTTGCGGGGAAAGTGCTACCCCTTGACAAAACTGTTACCCCTTTGAAAAAAAAATTTGTGATCTGCCCATTCATGTGGGTAAAGTCTACTAAAAGAAAGTTAAAGTTCAAGTTTATTGTAGGAAAACTCCGTTGAGCAAGCTCATTCACAAGGAGGCCCTTTGACACAGACAGGTAGTTACAGATTGCATAATCGAAAAAACAGTACAAATTCAAGTACAGAATTATGGGCAAGCATTAACATGTTGCATAAAAATGACAACGACATAGAAAAATACAAGTACAGAAAAAAAGGTACAAAGTGCTTGTTTCGGAGTATCAAGGCAGCTAATTTCTAGGTAAGTAAGAGGAAGCAGTGGGCTAGTGTTAGAGCAGTGAGCTAGGATTTAGAAGCAGCTGCATGTATCTTTTATTTTTGCTGCAGCCAACCTTTTATATAGGCTGACAGGGACAGTACCGGGAAGCTTCAGTACGCCTTGGAGTTGGTTCCAGATAGTTGGGAGTACACTCGATATGGCCTGCTTGTCGAGTGAGGTGCAAGTTCTCGGTACATCGAGGAGGAGGAGGTAATTTCTCCTAAGAGAGTAGGGCAAAGATCATGGCCTTAGTTTTCTTGGCATTGAGTAGTTTGGCATTGATTAGGTTGATTTCTAGTTGTCATTAAATCTCTCAGTGCTCCAGTCCACTAAGCTGTGGAAATGGGTAGAAGCAGGACCCCATTGAAAATGAAATGCTGCATCTCAGCTGGGGTATGCTGGGTAAATAAATTGCAACATATATTTATTGTCTGAGGAGAGATCAACTGAGCAGTTCTTGGGAGGCAGTGTCATCCAGTGATTAGAGCACAGAGCTGTGACCCTAAAGACCTAGGTTTGAATCTTATTGTTGCTACTATTTGTTTACAAGGCAGATTAGATGGATACAAGTCCTTATCTGTATTAAAGCCACCTATGTACTCTGTATCTTATTTCAAAAAGTACGCTGGAGAAAACAAGTAGGCTCTGTCGTAATATAAGTATGTTATACTTTACAGCATATGTATGCAACAAGCCAATCCAGGATGCTTGTAGCGTCACCACTGAACACCCCAGGTGTGCAATAAGGCAGGAGGATCTGCCAACTGTCTTGCCCCTGGAACTGCAAATGTGGCACAACTACTGTACCAACACCCTTAAGTATCTCACTGCACTTATAAAATAAGTACTAGGTAGTTAAAACATTTAAAAAATGATACTGTTAAGAGCAATTAAAAAATAAATGTATGTTTAAATTTAATGTAAAACAGCTCCTTTTGCAATAGGGAACTACTAGGGGTAGCTGGCAATTCTCAGTTATACATGAGTGTGAACAACAGAGCAAAAAACAGCTGCAGCCAAGTAACAACAACAACAACAAAACACTTCTTTTGTCCTGCATCATGCTGCTGTTCCAGTTGCACTGACTGGAAGAGCAGCCAGGTGGTACCGCTTAGTTTAGTTTCTTTTTTGTTGACTGGGAAGGAGCATTAGACAATTTTTTGCCTATTTTCAGCCTCGTCCCAGGGAAGGGGGACGCAGATGGATGCCAACTGAAAGTGAACCAGATTTAAGCTGTTGATGGTATTTTTGGTGAATGGGGGTAATTTGACCAGGACACCATGGGATCTTTAACATCCACCTTCTGAACTACCACCAGAACAGACAGATGGGACCTCGGTTTAATGTCTCATCCGAAAGATGGCACCTCAGGAGTGTAGCACCCCCCTCATGCTGCACTACAGTGTCAGTACTGAGATTTAACCCAAGTGCCTGGTGTGGAGATAGATCCCACAGCCTTCTGATCTTCTGGCCTCATAGGCAAGTGTGAAGCCTGTTGAGACACTGACAGCTTAACTCCTGTCAATATTTAAAGCCAGCCGTTCAACAAAATAAAAAGGGGGGAGTATGCTACCTCATTTTTTTCCACACCCACGGTGTGTGATGCCTGGTTAAACCACCCAAGCTTCGCTCCCATGGTTTAAATGCATAACATACCTTGGGTGTGTAAAGAAAAACTCCTAACACACTGCTCCCCAGGAACTAGTCCATATATAAACCGCAACACAGTTAAAGGAAAACTGTGCTGAACCCAAAAGTCTTTTTCCCCAGTAGAAGTGTTTTTTTAAATGTACTTTATTGAGATTTAAAATGAAGTATACAGACACTACAATAAGGTCCCCCCACAGCACAATATACAGAGACATGCAGCTTTCATAATACTGACAGGTTTTGTAACCACTACCCATGTTGTACCAGCTCTTACAGCCATGTTCATATTAACGCATTACTTCCTGGGCTGCCATTTTGTGTCAGGTAAACAATGGCTAGTACGGACTTCATATTTTGTTTTTTCCCATATATATATATATATATGGAGCTATTAGAGATAATGAGTTAAGTATTGGCAACATCTTGAAGGGGAAGTCAGGCTACTCCCATTCTTGTCGTAATATTTCAGAACAAGATACTTAACGTATGCATTTGACATTGCTAGTCTAATGCCACAAGGACATACAATTTCTCCCATTTGTTCTCATACCCTTTTATCCGGTTATGCATACTTGCAATGGATTTTTCCACCTTTAAAGCAAACAAAAGTCCAGCGTGTCATTCCTGTAGAACAGTATGTCCTTGTCTAACCAGTGGCCGAGCACCACTTTTTTATACAGGCTGCTATAAGGGCTATATGGTATTTCTGGTTTCCTAACAGGAGGCCTTTATAGTCACCTAGGATATATACTGACAGTGTAATGGCTGTTTCAGGACCTAATGAGGGGTTTAGTTTGTTTTGAATTTCTTGCCACTAAGGTTGTGCCTTGCAGCACTGTCATAATATGTGAAGCAGCATGCCTGGGCTAGTATTAACTCCGGATGTAAGTATCTGATGGAAGTCTTTGTATTTTATGTAGCTTCACAGGTGTGAAGTATATGTGATGCAGTATTTCAAGCTGCATAAGCTGATATGAATCAAACTTGACATGTTTGTGCAAGTCCTTCCAAATCTGGCCCCAATCATATTCGCCCTGTGCTTTAGGCAGTTAATACTGCCAGTATGGTGCTGAGCTATCTACCTCAGTAATAGTGAGATCATAAAGACACTGGTATACTGTACAGATGACATACTGGATGAGGCAGGCCAGTCCAGCTGATCAGGAGAGTATAGCAACACTTTGCCTTGTGTCCCATTGCCCTCTAAAGTATTCTGCTAAGAAAAAACTGCTCAGTTTGTAAGCTGGTTTCGTTGAAAGGTATGGAAAGTAATAATTTTGTTATCTACTTTAGGTATAGCTGCTCCACTCTGCTAATGTTAATTTTAGACCAGGAAGAAGAGTGAGTCCATCTATAAGAAAATTAGGATTATGGATCAGAGGTTGTATCCAATCAGTAGAAGCCTGCAGCCTAAGAAGTCTACAGAGTTGTCCATGGGTTAGTATGAATGCAGCAGGCAATGGGCTTGTCTCTCCAAGCCCACAGATGCCTCCGCATACTAGTGCAAATTAATGTCCTGGAGCTAATATTTGCTTTCCTGCACAGTGTCATCTCAATTTGAAGCCCCAGAGGGGAATATTTTGCACCTCATCCCTGGGACAGCTCTATAAGCGACCACACGTACTTGCTGACTGAAATTGCTAAATAGTTTAAGTAGAGATCAGGTAGCCGAAGGCCTCCCAGTAGTCTAGGTGCCACCAGTTTATTATATGCCCTCCATAGTGACTTACCAGCCCATAGATAGTTAGAGATAGAACTGTGCAATGTATTGAACCATTTTTTAGGGATGGCAATATTTATCATACTTAATGGACACAACTCTCAGGACAATAGATTCATCTTAATGAGGTTAATTTGCCCATCTATCCAAATCTACTTTTAGCTGCCTAATTAAAGGATCTAGATTCTGAGAGACTGTCTCCTGTGGATTATTCATAACCAGGATGCCTAAGTATTTTAAATGATGCTATTGCCACTTCAAGCCCAATACTATTATATCCTGTTTACTTAGTCCCAGATTAAGGGCATGACGTCTGTCTTATCTACATTCAATTTATAATTCGATAGTGGCCCAAATTCTTCAATAACCTGAAGGACCTGAAGCAGGGATGTTGCTGGGTGGTTGATTATGGAACAGGATGTCATCTACATATACAGAAATCTTAATTCCATACCTCCCACTGTTATGCCTGGGTTATCCAGTGTGTTTTTGAGTTTAAGTATTAAGAGTTCAAAAAAGAGATTAAACTGTAATGGAGACATGGGGCATCCTTGCCTCGTGCTCCCATGTCAAATGCCTTCTCTGCATCCAGGGAGATCAGCACCGCAGGGGTGTCTGGTTTCCTTGATGCAGAAACCAGGTGGGCCAACCTTCTCAGATGATCAGAGGACACCCTGCCCTGCATAAATCCTACTTGTTCACCTGCAATCAGGGTGCCCCACACTCTATTAAGTTGGTTTGTGAGCACCTTGGCCAGGATTTTTATATCAACATTTGAGAACAAAATTGGTCTGTAGTTCTCAAGTTGGGTATGGTCTCTTCCTGCTTTTTGGATTAATGTGGCAATGTGTCCATTAGATCCTATTTGTATACCCCATACTGTATATATAGTTGTATAGCTCGAGGAGCAGGGGACTAAGTTCTTCTCTAAAAATGTTATAAAAGTTGGGAGAGAATCTGTCTGGGCCTGAAGCCTTACTGGGAGTCAAATCTTTTACTGCTTTGTGTAATTCCTCTAATGTTAGTTCTGCGGAAACAAAGGCCTGTTGTGCCTAGTCTAACTGAGGCATCAGAATTGACCCTAGGCAAGTGTTGATCTGAGCAAAGGACAGGGATGGGTCTATTTTGTTACAGATATCAACATAAAACTTCTTAAATTCTTTCACAATCTCTTTCAGGCTCATTACTAGTGTGGGTCTACCCTGCACTCATAGCCCTTGAACTGTCCGAAAGGCCTCCTGCTGTCTGACATAGACAGCCATTAACTTATCTGCCTTCTTTTCTTGATCAAAATATTCAACTGTGGCCCGGTATATAGCGAGCTCTGCTGCTTCTCTATTGAGTTCAGCATAGCGAGCCCACAGTGTATTTAATTTAGTCCAGGTAGTCACAGGTGTATTTTTAGACTGGGTCTTCTTAAGTAGTAGAATCTGGTTAAGTAATTCACTAGCTGACTGTTCTCTCTGTTTCTTTGTTTTAGATGTAATCTGGATTAATTCACCCCTCAGACTACACTTGAACACCATCCAGAAATTGACTACTCTGGAAATGGAACCTTTATTATTTTGAATAAAGTCTAAGATATATTGTTTAATTTGTTCAGTAAAGGTTCTGTCTTTCAATATTTGGTTGTTCAGTTTCCACTTTCTTTCTTATGGGGGTGACTGTGTTAATTGCATAGAGAGTACAACAGGGGAATGATCAGATACTACTCTAACATGTATTTCACAGTGGCCCAGACCAGGGAGGCACTCACTGCTCAGCAGAAAACAGTCAATTCTAGAAAATTTGCCATGGCTCATTGAGTGGAAGGTGTATTCCTTAACCCCTGAATATAGGGTGCACCATGGGTCTTTAAGTATCAAGGTGTTGATTACATCTCAGATGGCCATTTGAGCAGGGGGACAATTTGCATGTAATTTCCACAAAACAAAAATCCTCGGCTGTCTACATTCAGGCTGCATATGGAACCCAACACCAGTACCTATTGTTTGAGTTGTTGCCAGATAAGTATTTATCTACCCACAACATCCACTGTTTCTTCCACTTACTTGAATTGCACCGACCTGGTAATCAAAATTGCCACTTCTCTTCTCTTTGTATCATCACCTGCACCATGAAATTGTCCCACTCAGTCCCTTTGGAGTTGTAATAACTGGTGCCCCTTAAGGTGGGTCTCCTGCAGGAATGAGATCTATGCATGTAGTTTCTTAAGTTGTTGCAGCACTTCATACCATCTGATTTTGGTCTGAGCACCCTTCACATTCCATGTAATGTATTTGATCTGATTACTCATGGCCTAAAATGGCAACATAATAGGGTATGTGTAAGTGGTCAACATGTTTCCTGTACCTGACTTCCCTCTGTCTATCCATGTTATTGTGCTCTGAGATCCTCGTGCCCCCGACCCCCTGACAGAACAAAACCCCAACAACAGCACAACCGTTTTAACTGGAATGTTAGCGTATCAGTAAGATACTCCTAAAAATTTATAACAGTAAGAACACTAATGAAACCTACAACAAACAGAGAGCAGCAAACTTACAATGTGCAGGCTGACTTCTGTAGAAAAGTCAGGCTCAGACCTGCTGCTGTACCCCTATCCACCTAGGTGGTGACCCAGGGATGAGATGTCTTCCTCTCCTTCTTCTATTTGTCCAACATGGCTGTGAACATGGCCACCAAGGAGGATGCCGCTTGGTATTTAAGAAGCACATAATATACTTTGCGTAAATGCCATATTACCATATAGATAGTGGAGGAATCTGAAACAGTAGGACTACCAGATGCCCCAGTAGCCTACACCTGAGCTGAACATTATCACTTGACCCTTCCTGAGGAAGGTATAAACTGTGACAGGTGAGTTAGAGAAAAGAAAACCACAATGTGTGCATAAAATATCTCGTTGAGATAACAATGCCATGCAAATATTTGGGAAGGAAATGAGAGAGTTCAAAAACAATACCCTATTCTCCTTGTGTTAGTTCCCCTTCCCCCACATACACACACAGACACACACACATACATATATATACATATTCAGTGACATATAGGAATATTAATCCACAACATTCCCTCAGTAGTTTTATTTCTGGGTCCCTAGGCATACAGTCAGAGGATTTCGAAGGTCTATAAAAGTCAGTTTAGATCCTGCTTCCAGTGTCACAGTAGTCACAAAGTTCAGAACCCACGACAGGGAGCCAATATAGAATTCTGCAAACAAAAAGGGGATGGGGTGGTATGTCAACCAGTGGTATAGGGGCAGCAGTAAATAAATGCACAATGGAGCCAGAAAGTTATCAAAGTTAGTGCCATCAGTTCAACTTGTGCAAGTCTGCACCAAGGGAGGTGCATTGTGTAGTCTGCTCCTGCAGTCATGTCCATATCCATCATCTAACTGGTATCCCCTCCCCCCTCAGAAGTGGTGTGTGTAATACAAAGGATCAGTGGATTACTGCAGCGGAACCCTGATAAGATGGAGGTTTTAGTAGTGGAATCAGGCTGAAGGCATGATAGGAAAGCCTTCAGTGTGGCAACTGGTCTTTTCCTAGAGCCTACACTGTTGATGGCCTCCTCCAGGGTATAAGATCTTGACATGTTCCTGGATGGCAGATTGGCATTTGAATCTCAGGTGTCATCAGTTGTCCAAAGTGGGTTTTACCACTTGAGGAATATCACCAGAATCAAACCCCTAGTTCCACCCGAGGACCTTTCTACTCTGGTTCATTCCTTCATAATGTCCAGGCTTGATTACTGCAACACTCTCTACTTCGGGGTCTCGGGAGGTACCCTCTGCTGACTGCAGCTAGTGCAAAATGCAGCTGCCAGGTTGCTGACAGGCCTTTCGAGGTTTTGTCATATAACCCTGGTGCTGTGTAAATTGCACTGGCTGCTGGTCAGGTGGAGGGTTATCTTCAAGGTGGGTTTACTCACCTTTAAGTCCCTGCACAGACTAGGCCCTGGCTATCAGTCTGATCTGCTAATACCTGCTGCCCTAGTCTGCTCCCTCCATTTCTCCTTTAGGGGCCTCCTGGTGATTCCCAGGACAAGACCTAAAACTGCCAGTGACAGGACTTTTAGTGTCGCTGGCCCCGTGCTGTGGACTTTGCTACCATAAGTCAACAGGCTGGCCCTTTCAGTCGAGATTTTCAAGGGCCATCTCATGACCAATTTATTCTCTTTGGCCTTCCCAGACATAGATATCTGACCTGGTGCAGTAAACATTAAGTGAGCAGAGCTATCTATTAATTTTATTATATTATACGTTTTATCATTATTTTAATATGTATTCACATGTGATTTTGTACTCCCTTTCATGTTTCTTGACTGTGAGGTGCCCAGAGCCTCCGGGAATGGGTTCCATAAAAATAAACTTTGTTTTGCCTTGCCTTGCTTTACCCCAAGGGATCACATTGCAGCACGTTGCTATTCAATTCCAAAAGGTGCATACCTGCAGTCAATGTGTCTGATGCCACCGAACAGCGAAATGGTGTTCATCAAGCTGAGGGAAAGGCAAACTTGTCAGAGTAAATCGTGAGGTTGTCTCTTTCAATGCAAGGTGGGGTTGCATAGCTTCATGTCGTTACTGCCATGCAATGTCTAGGGGAAGGTGATATCTTGCAGAGAGGCACTTCTGCTGGTCTTTAGTAAAGAGTGTACCGATAGTGAGAAAAAATAACAGAAAACATACTGCAGTTCTTGCCCTTATCATACCCCCTAAACTGGATATGCAGAAATAAATATGGACTTTAAGATGCTAGGCCTTTTCATGAGAGCTCACCTCTGTCTCCCTTCCAGTTATCTCTTTGTAAGCGGCAGTTGACTATTCAAGTACACATGACATTCTGAGTCAGTAATCTGGTTGATTTGTTGGTGGGAGGGAAGAGATCTAGCAGTAAATCTGGAAGTTCTGCCTTGCCTGCTCAGCAGAATGGAACTGTCTAGGCTCCTCATTAATTGTGACACACTGGCAGGCAGGGTACATAATCTGGAACTTGATGCCTGCAGCATGGAGTTTTGACTTCATATCTTTATATTCAGCTTGTTTAGCTCAGGTCTGAGGGCTAAGATCATTAAACAAAAAGAGTAATTTGCCTTCCCATTCAAGTCACTTGACCTTCTGTCCTTTAGCATGAAAATGTATTTTGTCCAAGTAATTAAGCAGTTTAAAGATGATCATTTGGGGCTGCTCGCGGTCACCAGGTGGAGGTCAAAGTGCTCTGTTGGCATGCTCTTTGATATAATTTGCACAGTGGGTGAGGGTCCTTCAATTCGCTCGCAGAGTTTCTGGACAAATAATGGAGTTGGAGCCTTCCCCTTTTTTAGGTAGGTCAACGATGATCAAATTATTGTGGTGGCTCTTACCCTCTTGGTCATCTGTCCTCTAGTTTCTTAAGCTTGCAGCTCAGAAAAACAAGTTCTATACTATCTCTAGTTATTTTTTCCTCAAGTGAGCTTATTCACGCTTCTGCAACCTCCGTCTGCTGTACCATGCTGTCCATGGTGGGTTTTATGCTGCAATATTCACCAACCAGTTCTAGCATTGCCCCCTTTATCACTGCTAAATCCTCTCATAAGTGATCGATCTTTGCCTCCATAGTTGGCTGTTCTGGTGAGACACCTGGTGATTCAAAGGGCTTGCCACATTTGCAGGCTGGGGATCTACCATGATCCACTGAGGTAGCCCATTAAAATAGCGACGCAAAAACAGCGACGCAATAATAGTGACATAATATCAGTGAATTTTTAAATAGTGACCACTACATAATAGTGAGATTACATAAATCGTGAGTTGCATAGGGATTAATAGTGCCAACATAAATTCTAATTGAAATTCTTACCATGCAGTGCTTGTTGCTTCAGAAGCTGTGATAGTGGTCGCAAAACTTGTTTCCTGCTGTCCATTGTCCTCCCCCTGCTCCCCCCAGCTTAGCAGGAATAAAGCCAATTCATACTGTATGTGGTTCACTAGTCGATCTGACGGTGATGCTGTGAGGTTGTGTTTCAGCATGCAGCAGAAGGGAATTAAGTTTGTGGCTAGTCAGAAAGGTAAGCCACTGGCTCTCTCTGATGGCTACCTATATCACAAAGAGAAGGAGAAGGCATCCAAAGTGTATTGGAGATGTGCAGAATTGCACAAGTATGCTTTCCTGGCAAGACTGCACACTGCAGTGGACACCGTTGTTGCCACAGTGAAAGAGCATAACCATATACCAGACGCTGCCGAGGTTGGTGTTAGGTGTGTTATGGCAGTCATACATAGTAGAGCTCATACCACTGTTGAGACAACCTCACAGGTTGTAGTTGAGTGTACTGCTGCTGCAATCAATGCTGTGACAGGTATGCTACCAGACATAAGCCTGATCAAAAGAACTGTTCAGCGCATTAGACAGCATGACAGGGGGTGTCCTGCCATGCCAAACACAGTGTAAGCTCCAGTAATACCACTTAAATTCACTGTGCTGAGCCTGGCGACTGTTTCCTTGTATTTGACAGTGGTCAAGAGCAAGATAAATTTCTTATTTTTGCCACTGATGGGAATTTGAGGTTTTTGTGAGAATGTAATGACTGGATGCTTGATGGTACATTCAAGTCTTGTCCACCACTGTTCGATCAACTATATACAGTGCATGGACGTCATTCTGGTACTGTGTTAATGGCTACATGTGTGTTGATGTGCTCGAGGAAGACTGCATCTTATGAGAGGGTTTTTTTCTAAACTGAAGACACTTGTCGGCGATTTCTGCTCATCAAATTCCACAATGGATTTTGAGAAGGCTTCATGGAAAGGCTTTGTTAATGTTTTTTCAGAGACACAGCTGCATGGCTGTTTTTTCCACTTCTCGCAAGCTGTTTGGCGAAAAATTCAAAAGTGCCCTGAGGTGGAGAAAAAAATACTGCATTGAGCCCAACTTCTCTGTACATATAAGGATGTTATTGTCTTTATCATTTGTTCCACCTGGTGGTGATGTTACCAAGTTTGAGGAGCTTAAAGAAATGGAGTTTTTTACTACCCATGAAGAGCTCTTGCAGCCGGTGCGCGGTTATTTTGAAGTTACCTGGCTAAGTAGCCCAAGAGGGAGGTCCGGACGAAGAAGAGCCAGTTTCCCCATTGAGCAGTGGAACTGTTATGCTATTACCCAGATGGGATTAGCGAGAACTAATAATGCTGTTGAAGGATGGCACAGGGGGTTTAACTCTCAGCTAGGCGCTTGTCACTCCACCATATGGAAGCTAACTGATGTATTGAAACAAGAGCAACATCTGAATCAAGTGAAAATGGAGCAGCTGATTTCTGGAGCAGCAAGTGCAGGAACAAAAAGAAAGTACAAGGACCAAAATCAGTGGATTGCATCCATTGTGTCCCAATATGAGTCCCACAATACCTATAAATACTTGTGAGGACTCGTGTATAACTTTCAGTTCAAGCAGTGAATACCAGATAGAGGTGACTGCAGTGTGGAATCCTGAATTGAGAATTTAATCAATACAGAAATAAAGGCTTTTTCCCCTAGCTTTGATCAGTTTTTTTTTACAGCAAAAAGTCGCTATTTTGACATGGTGTGGTGGATAAGATCCAGTGACTGATTTCTAGGTCACTATGGCGGTTAACAGGTTTGCTAGACTGATTGCTAAGTTAGTAAATGGGTTATAATAACTGGCTTCTCTTTTTCCCATAGGGAAACCGTGGTGTAATTTACCATTATAAAGGAGTGTTTATAACGGCAAACACGTACACAATTTTTCTTGCTGTGCACATGCTCAGGCAGCAGCGCAACCAGTCAAGACCACTCACCGCTTCCATTTCACCCGACACAGAGCCACCAGAAGAACTCGGTGGAAAGTTATTTTCGTTTCTTTTTTCCCACCACATACACTGGAAATATATAAAGACCTGCTAAAACAAATAAAAAAAAGGTTTACAATCTGGCAAATCTCAGCAGTGGGCTAAAACGAAACCACACCGCAGATGCACCTGAAGCTCTTTTTTTTTATATAATTGCTGAGGCAAAAAAGGGAAACCCAGCAATTATATAAAATAAAAAATGGGGCGGAGTGTCAAACTCGATTTTAAACACACCCTCGTTGAGGGCTGCTTTTCACAAACCCCTCGGGCTTCACCCTCGGTGTTTATGTAGCATCCCACAACTTGGGTGTGTGTAAAATCTTGTTACACACCCTGACCCATACTTTATTCTCTATGCTATGCTCAGTTATCTGATTGCTTGGTTGATAGGCAGGTTTCCAGGATGCTAGGCTGATTGCAAAGTTGGTAAACAGGTTGCTATGCTCAGCTGACTGATTGCTCGGTTGATAGGTGGGTTTCCAGGTTGCTAGGCTGATTGCTAAGTTGTTAAATGGGTTGCAATGCAAAGCTGACTGACTGCTCAGTTGATAGGTGGGTTTCCATGTTGATAGGCAGATTGATTGGCAAAGTAACGCAACTAGGAAGTGCAGCATGGGATGCCGTTAGGGGTCAAGAAAGGATAGTGCCACATGTCTAAAAAGGTAAGCAATTACAAAAGCGACTCGAATGTTGTTATTTTTACTTGAGCTGTTATGTAGCAGCGCTAATAGTACAGTCATCAAAATTCAGTCGTTGAAATATGGTTGTGATTTAAAAGTCACAATTTTCTCATGGAACCATCACCTATTCTGCTGCGTCTTCTGCCAAAAGGGCTTGCAAAACAGATATTTAGCAGTCCACAAGTAATCCTCACAACACTCGATCCTTGCTCAGCTCAGAGAAGCTGGTATTAGACAATTTTCTTGACTTTAGTCCAATTACTTATGATACCAAGCAGAGATCTCCTTCCCTGTTGCTATTCATTACTAGCCATCATAAGACTCTCAGAAACTGTTTTTCAAACACAGGTTCCCATACTGTTATTTTTCTATCTATGCATGCCTATTAGTAAACTCGGTTGGTGTTTCTGATTTACACGTTGGTGTTTAGTACCATTTTAACACTCTGCGATGTAGTTTATGCCCTTTTCAAACACAAAGTTCAAAAGTAAAACATAGATGCATTGTACCAACAATGTAAGAGCTGAGCAGAGACATAAACTACATCGTATAGCTGTACAATGGTACTTACTGCCTGTGTATAGATCAGAAACACCCACTGGGATAACCACAAAGCCTGTAAAGATTGAATAATGCCAGAATTGGAACCAGTACTTAGAAACAGCTTCCATAGCCAGCCCGGAGGTACTGCAAAGTGCTTTACCTTGCACTACATCGGTGACCTGAGCTCGGGAATGAGCTCAGGTTGTTGGGGGAAGACTGGGGGGTGGTAAGGCATGGAGAGGATCAAGCAGCTGACAGGCAGCTCTCCTGGACTGGGCTGGAAAGCCTTCCTGGCTCTTGGCTGCCACCAGATGGAGACCCGGGGGTAGCACTGACACTTGGAGTGCCAGACGGATGTCTGGGAGGGTGGAAGGAGGCTGTGGTTCCATAGTACATGTTTGCCTCCACCCACATGTGCTTCTCTGCTGCAGCTTCGGGCTAGTGGGAGAAAAATTGGTGGAAAATGAGGGGATCAGGCTAAATGAAGCCTTGCCTGAGGTGCCATGACCTGCCCTGTCAGTCCAATGGGAGGGGACCTCTGGATGAGAGTCACGGCCCTGCTGTGAGGGGCTATCTTCGGGGGACCCCACCCCCAAAGGACAGAGGCAGAAGGACAGCCAATGGCACCTGGGGACAATGCTGAACAACCACCTGGTCAGCCCTAGAGAGATAAAAATGTTTATTAAAAAAAGAAATACAAAGCTTCCACAGGGAAGCTTAACCTACTGGTTCAGCGCAGTTCTCTTTTAAGGGCATTTTTCAGCCAAACTAGAAGAGAGTTCTAATTAAGTGTCTCCAGATATGAGAACAAATGGCAACAGTATCCAAATGAAAAGCTCCAAGTCAGATTCTGAAGGCAGGCAATGTGATTTCAACATTCATCCTATGACAGTAAGTTGGTTATATCTCATGTGGCAGAGGGCTTTACAGGGCAGATGTGGAAATCCCAAGCTACAAGTACTCCACTGAAAAGTATGCATTTTAAATCATTGCGTTTTTTGTGGAATTCACCTTTGCAGGTCGTTTGCTATGCAAAGCACACTTACAGCACAATTTCTGCAAGCTGGGCTTATGTGATTATACTCACTCTGAGGCCATTGTTAGAGCAGATATCACTGCAAACACCAGCTCAACTATCTCTCCCTCCTTTTCATTTAGGTAGCCGCCACCTGGCAACTGAGACGAAATAACTGACTACAAGTCTGCTTGACAACTGCTGGAGGGCAGTCTCTTCTCCCAGTGTTTTTTGTACCATATTAAGTAACACTGTATGCACCCCTTTTCTTAAAAAATAAAGTATTAGGGGAGCTGCCCAATGGCCAGCTGAAACCAGTTACGCTTTCAGGACAGTGACCTGGGTTCAAGAATGAACTCTGAGAGCTAGGATTGGCTATAGCATGGGCTGGGGAGTACTGCTGACCACAGTACAAGCCAGTCCAGGGAGGGAGGGGGATGATGGTGCACATAAGCACAGCAGTTCTTCATGATGGGCCAGGAAGTCTGCTCCCACACGAGGAGTTGTGCATGTGCACACTGCGCAGAGCTGTGCAATGCCTATGGAGGCAATAGTTGAATGCAGAGGAGGTGAATAGAAGGAGAGTTCAAGGGAGAAAATGGGAGAAAGACCTACCATCTATATGATGGCTGCCAGTGCACTTGGGCCCCACATGTTGCAGCCCTACTCCTGCATAGATCCTTGGTTTCTGGGAAGGGCAGGATCCTACCGCAGAGGACAAGCTATGGTATAGAAGAGAGGTTAGTGGCAATTAGGGCTAAGTGGTTGCCTAGCCAGAGAAGGGGCCTCTAATGTGAAGACAATGAGAAGAAAAAGCTTGACTGAAAGAAAAAGAAGTACTGTATATGGGGAGACCAACATGTAAATGGATTGCTACTTGACAGGGCCCTAAGACTAAAGGGTGGCTAACAATGGCACTTTGGGGTTACTAAACTTTTGAGGTGACTCAAAACAAGTCCCGCAGGAAGACATACAGTACCTTACATAGTGTTAGGTGTGACTTCTGGAAATTGCATGCAACAAAGCAGTGGGAAGAAGGCAACAAGGCCTAGTGGACATAGCATGGAAATGTGAAACAGAGCTCCTAGGTTAAAATCCCACCACAGTCACTGGCTCACTATAGAACCTTGAGAATCCCTGGGCCTCAGCCCTCCCATCTGTAAAACTGGGTAGAAACAGGACGTGGCCCCTTGTTAACAGAGTACTGCATTTCACTTAGGATCACTCTCGACAGGTGGTGAATTTTTATTTTGGATGTAAACTTATTTCCAGTTCAATTTTTGTTTATTTAGTTTTTGTTAATCAGGTAGGTGCATTAGACAAAAATGATAGACAGACAGACAGACAGGCAGTAAGGCAGGCTCTTTATTTTTCAAGACCCTTTACTATGGCTGTGTGAATACCTTTTTTAGAATATTCAAACAAATTTTTTTATTCAGCAGTCAAACATTCAGGTATTTACCATTCGTGTTAGTTTAAAAAAATGGAAGAAAAAAAAAAAAGTCCCCCACCCTATTACCCCAGCCCAAAACTCATAAAAATATGCAACCCCCTCCCCCAACCCCCTGTCAGTAACCTAAGCCCATTCTCCTCCTTCCACCAGCCAACATCTGTTATTATTACAGTAAATAAATTAATTGTAAAATCCCACAATAGGCGACCGTCAGAACCTACCCTCTGTCACAGCCAGCTGCCATCTTTTACATTTCAAAAATGCTTATAGTGCTAACAAAAGGATTAAAGTATCCCTCCACCCTAGTAGCAGCACCTATTACCCACCCCCCCAGCACCAAAGTTTATTAGACGAAGGCAACCAGCACAACCTACTCTCTGCCACAGCTGGCCACCTTCCGATAAGTGAAAGTGTTCACACACTTCCTATCTCTAACTGTAACAGTACAATCAGCCAATTGTACTATTAGAGCTAGGAAGCACATGAAAGCTTTCACTCATCGGAAGGCGGTCAGCCATAGCAGAGGGTGGGTTGTGCCTGTCGTCTTCATCTAATAGAATTTGCTGCTGGGGGGAACAGGGTTGGAAGTGGGTGCTGCTACTAGATGGGGAGATGGGGAACACTTTAATCCCTTTTTAGCACTATAAGAGCTTTTGAAATGCAAAAGATGGTGGCCAGCTGTGGTGGAGGATAGGTTGTGCCAGTCGCCCATCGTGTGATTTACAATTCATTTTAACAACAGATTTTGGGTGGACTTAGGTTACTGACAGAGGGTGGCTGAATTTTATTCCGGGTTTGGGTTGGGCTAAGTGGGGGGCCTTTATTTTCTCCTTCTTTTTTTAGCAAGTTGAAAGGAATACCAAATTCCCAAATAATCCCCTATTCGGGAAAGGCTTCTGAATATTTGGGAGCCCTAATATTCATGGTATTCAGGAAATAATATTTGGCCCCTGCACAGCCCTGCACTTTACCAATTTCAAAGCACTGAACAATAAAGCTCGGGAGAGGCACTTATGGAAAAAAAAAACTGCCTGCCTTTCTGCCTATATGTACCTATCTATCTCACTGTCTATCTGGCTGTCTGTCTGATTGTCAAGCTATCAAGCTATCTTAACAAGCACAAAACGCATGTCTGTGTCTGCTGTTTTCGCCTTTCATGGATTGCTTGTGAGGCCTTTAGGCACCATCCAATCCTGCTTTAAGTCAAATCAGCCTTAGTTCTTTCATGATGATTTGCATATACTTTCCACGATGCTTTGCATAAGTGGGACATGTGTTATTTGCTATTTCTTTGAAACTTAGCTTTATTACTTACTAAAGCCCTTCTGATGTAACCCTTGCTTCAGGGCTTTTTGTAATAAGTTCATGTCTTTCAAATTGCTTTCCTATTTTGGGCTCATTATGACCCACACAACAAAACTGATAGTGTATGTCTGGTTCCCCATCTCAGTGTACTGAGATGCGGATATGGCATACTAACAAGCTTTAACAAGGATGGAATATGGGTCTACTGTTTTAAGCCTCTGCAGAGTGCATGTGAAGCTTTTCAGCACCATATGATACTGCTTAAAATCAAGCCAGTCTTCATTCTTCCTGGTGATTTGCATATACTTCTCACATTGCACTGCCTCATTACACAAACAGAAGCAGCACAACAAAATGTTATCGCACACAAACTTGAAATTAGTTAATTTGGTAATCCTTCAGGTGGGGGATGAAGCTGGTACATTCAGTAAAGTAAAAATATCCTTGTAAGCATATACTAGGACACTAATATAACAACATACTATACGAGAGGCATCTGCTTTCAGTCAATCAGAATTAAGAGCTATCATCAGTTTTTGTCCCACAAACTATATTGGAGATCCCCCTGAGTCGGTTATTCATCTAAACACCTCCCACAGTCAATCAGCCTCTAGCCATGCTTGCAATCAGTTAATCAGCTTCCAGTCATGCCTACAGTCATTCAAACCTGAGACCAAAAACAAAATAGAAACAACCAGCCGCAGCACCGAGCTGATGCACGAAGTATCCCCCCTGATGAAAAAAAGTTTTTAAACTTTACACTGAATGATTTCCCCATCCTTTGCTTCTCATCAGACTGAGCATGAAGGGGGATGTTTCTGTCCTGGGCTTTATTTAATCACTTCTGATCTCTGGAATTCATGTAAAAGCACTATAGCTGTAAACCAAAAGTAAGACCATGGCACCGACAGCAGCTTTTTTTTTGTTTAACTAAAATGTAGCTTAAACTTAGCCCCAAAATGTGCTTTCATTTTTTTATCCGAGGCAACACTGTATACACTCCAATTCATATAGCAGTAATAACATTCATGTAGTTGGAGTATACTCGCAATAACCAGTTTCTGTGGGGATTAAATGCCTCGACTTCACCTCGGCATTTAATCATCCACAGAAGCTGGTTATTACTTCATATACCCCAACTAAATGAATGTTATCACTTAATTATATACTTTATAAGCTCAATGTGACATAGTATAACAGCATTTATAAAATGGGCAAGACAAATCTGTGAAAATTCAGGTTCCTGATTGGATGAAACACACCACATTACCGTACATTATTTTATAATGCATGTAATCCTGCACTTCTTTTCATCCTTGAGAACCTTCTGGGCATTTTATGACACAGATAATCCACTACAGGGTGTGCAGTAATGCTCTGATATAAGTATGTCTTGAGTGGTTAAACATACTCAGCCTGTGGCCTTGTGCATCACAACACATACCATGGCGTGTGTACTATATATCAGAGCATGACCGCACACCCTGTAGTGGATTATCTATTACGTAATATGTAGGGGATTTGACATGGGATAACTTAAGACATCATTTTTATCTTAATGAAGGTATTTGTTTGTTGATATCTCATGCGTGGCAAAGCCACATCATGTCATACAAAAGGTATTTAGATAGTTTTGTGATAGAAATGGTAACATTTTACAAAACAAACAAAAGTACAACATGCAAAGTGAGGCTACCAGAGTGGTATCAAAAATGAATGGCCTTTCACATGTGAGAATAAATATCTGAACTTGCTCAGTGTGGACAAAATGAATTAAATACATTTCTGAGCATACGCAGTGACCAACTTCATTTTGCTCATGTTAGCAAAACATAACATGTTTATCTTGGCAAGTTTATTTTCATACCTATCACATAAATATGGGATATGCCATGGGCTGCATGAAAATAAGTGACTTACTTTGAACGGCTGGTTATGACCTCAATTGACCTCACGAGTGTCGTAGCCATAAGTAAAGTCTATAGAGGTCATACCCAGCCATTCAAAATAAATGAATTGTTTTCATGCAGCCCAAGGCATGTGCAATTTAAATAATGCCAGGGGCTGGTAAGTTTGATTGTTTTGTGCCTTTTTTGGTTTTTACCAAAAAGCATGGACAAAATGTTTGGCATAAAGACAGATTCTGCTCAGAACATTATGGAGCTAGAGTGGAAATATCAACTGTTTTCTGAGCTGGAGTGGAAATTTTATTTTCACTTCAGCTCCCCTGACCAAGAAAATAAATGCATTTATATAGTGGAAGCAAGACAAACATTTACAGATCAATGAAATATTTACATGGCAGTAGGACCTAGAGTGATGATAAATCATTTACCGTCACTTGAGGTTGGTCACAAAGGAACTCTTAACCAATGGGAGAACAGCTTGTACTATGCCTGATGACATCACCATGGCTTCTGCTGCACTCAGTACAAAGCAGTGAAATCAAACAGAAATAGTTTATTCTTCACTAAAAGAACTAATTTGAAAGCTTTAGAATTTAAAATGCATTGTATAAATTGGACACACAATGCCCTCACTCAGAATATACCATTTATCATCACTTGTGAGGAGGGCAAGACTTTAATAACTCGCTTGTGTCTCTACCACTCATGAGTTATGGTCCTGCCCCCTCACTCATGATGATAAATGACATACTTTGAATCTGGCCATTGTGTATTCTATATTTGTTTGTGATTGTTTTTATACCCACTGGCATTGTTTAAACAAGAAATACAAAATCACATATACTTCAATAATACAAAGCATCATGGGAAGTGTATATGTAAATCACCATGAAGGCTCCATGGTGATTTGCATATACTTCCAATCATGTTTGCATTATTGTGGTGTGTGTGTGTTTTGTATTCCTTTGAAACCTGGCTTCATTGCCAATGCTCTTTCCATGTAATCCTTGCATCAAGGCTTTTGTGCTGAGGTTCTTTGTCTTTTAGATATAACATATACACATCAAATAGGAAACAGGTAGAACAGCAAGGACTATATGGATATGCCAAATAATGCTATGAAAATGGATGAAAAAAAGAAACATAATAATACACTTCAGATCCCATAATCCTAGAGTTGGAATCTCATAATACTATCGTTCTGCACTCTCAACAGTACTATTATGAGACAACTGTCCTCAGTTTCGCTTTTCCCACTACCACTGTAGAAAGCTGCTGGTAGTCTGTCTCTTCTCCACAGCTACATTCTGGTCAGTCAGCTACCTCCTTGTCCACAATCGTGTTCTCCTCAGCTATATGAAAAAAAAATCTGGAACATACATCCCACTCAGTACACATCACATTACTCCACTCCCGATGGTCTTCCATTCACCAGACCCTTCATTTTAATTTTTAAACCCTGCTCTAGTTCTCACCTGCCCAATGATCTGACACTCACCCACTACCACACCAACAATGATGCAATGGATAACTTGACCCAATAAACAGAATTAATCTTTTTTTTTAACTTCACTAAAAAACTAAACCACAGCACAATTAGAGGCATGGAGCTCCTTTTTGACTGTTCACATAGAGATGCTGCCATTTTTCCAAGATCCTTATTCAAAAGACACGTGAACCACCAATATAAACACACACTGGCAACCAGCAAAACAAGTGAACTGGATTTACTGAGACATTTCACCACCAAGCGAGTTTCACCACATTTTGGTGAATACTTGGAACTCCTTGGATCCTAATGGTACAAAAAATTAAAAAAATAGGGGACTGTGTATCACTTGGCTATAATACCATCTTAAGGTTCTGGTGACAAGTTGGAACCTCTTGAGCTTTGCTCTCGAGGTTCACCTGTCACCAGAACCTCTCGATGGTATTAAAGCCTCATAATACACAGTCCCCAATCTATTATATCTATTTGTAATACATAATCATACAATTGGATATTGGTATAATGGCATATAATACATAAGCATACAATAGAACACTGATATAATAGCATATAACACATAAGCATACAATACGATATTGGTATAACAGTAAATACAAAAGCATACAATAGGACACTGATATAACAGCATAAAATACATAACTAAGCATGCAATAGTATATTGGTATAACTGCATACACATATAAGCACACAGTGAAACTGGTGTGTAATAACACATAATACAAATGTGTACAACAGGACATTGGTATAAAAATACTGCATACATTTCTGCAAGAACTTTACAAAGCTTGCTAATGCAGTTGGCTAGTTGTGCTGGATTTTTACATAGAAACATAGAAGTTGACGGCAGATAAGGACCGCAAGGCCCATCCAGTCTGCCCATTTGTTTTCTACTTTATAAATGTGCCATCGGCCTTTGCTCTGTCAGTGGCCTATCTATTCATAGTCATTTGTATTGCTCCCTTATGCCTATCCCATGCCTGTTTGAAGCCCTGCACTGTATTCATAGCCACCACTTCTTGTGGTAAGCCATTCCATGCATCCACCACCCTTTCTGTGAAAAAGAATTTCCTCACATTCCCCCTTAATCGGCCCCCCTCTAATCTCATGCTGTGTCCTCTTGTCCTGCTATTTTTCTTATATTTAAACATGTTAGACTCTTTCACCTTGTTAATGCCCTTAAGGTGTTTGAATGCCTCGATCATATCACCTCTCTCCCTCCTTTGCTCAAGGGTATACATATTGAGCTCTGTTAATCTGTCCTCATATGTCTTCTGATGCAGTCCCTGCACCATTTTGGTTGCCCTTCTCTGGACTGCCTTAATTTAGTTAACGTCCTTGTGAAAGTGTGGCCTCCAATACTGCATGCAGTACTCCAGATGGGGCCTAACCAGTGTCTTGTAAAGAGGGATTATTACCTCCCTCTTACGACTTGTGATACCCCTACTAACACACTCTAACATCCCCCTAGCCTTAACTACTGCTTTAGAGGTCTGCTTGGATGATTTCAGGTCATCAGTGATGATGATACCCAAGTCTCTTTCTTCCTTTGTGACTGCTAGCAGCAACTCCCCTCCCAGCCTATAGGTGGCTTCAGGGTTTCTTTTCCCTATGTGCATGATTTTGCACTTCTTTGCATTAAATACCAGTTGCCACTCTTCTGACCATTTTGTCAGTTTATCCAGATCTCTTCTCATTCTGCCCACCCCATCTGGATCATCTACTCTGTTGCAGATCTTGGTGTCATCTGCAAACAGACAAGCCTTACCCTCTAGTCCATCTGCAAGGTCACTAATGAAGATGTTGAAGAGGACTGGCCCCAGGACTGATCCCTGAGGTACCCCACTTGTGACTTGCATCTCTTCTGACTGTATACCATTTACCACCACTCTCTGTTTTCTGCCCGTCAACCAGTTTGCCACCCAGTTGACCAACTTCTGACCACCCGAGCCTACCCAGCTTATTTATCAATCTTCTATGTGGAACAGTGTCAAAAGCTTTGCTGAAGTCAAGGTAGGTGACATCAACTGCTCCCCCTTGGTCCACCACTCTGGTTGCCCAGTCAAAGAAATCTATGAGGTTAGTTTGACAGGACCTTCCTTTGTACAGCATGCTGTCTTGGATCCTGTGCCCTATGGATTCCAGGTGTTGCACTATCCTTTCCTTAAGGTGCCTCCATAATCTTGCCCACTACTGAGGTAAGACTGACTGGTCTGTAGTTTCCCGCCTCCTCCCTGCTACCACTCTTGTGGAGCGGGATCACATGAACCCTTCTCCAGTCTTCTGAGACCTCTCCTGTGCTCAGAGACTCACTAAACAGTTCTGCTAATGGCTCTGCTAGTTCTACCTTTAGCTCCTTAAGTACCCTGGGATGTATGCCATCAGGTCCCATTGCCTTATCCACCCTGAGCTTAGCAAGCTCTTGTAGGACCCTTTCTTTTGTGAAGATTGTAGTGCTCACCTCCCTCCCCGTGTCCATGATGCTGAGCTGTGGGCCCTGCCCTACCTTCTCTTCAGTAAATACTGAGCAAAACTATCTATTTAGGATAGATGCCTTTACAGGGTCCTCCTCCTCACATGCTCCCTTTTCTCCATTAAGCTTAGCAATACCCCCTCTGGACTTTCTCCTTTCACTAATATATCTATAGAAAGTCTTGTCACCTTCTTTACTGTTCGTGTTAGTGTTTCCTCAGTTTGGGACTTTGCCTGCCTTACTGCCTTTCCTGCTTCCCTTAGAGCAGTTTGGTATGCCTCCCTATCTTCATCCGCTGTGTTCCTTATATTTCCTGAAGGCCAGCCTTTTGGCTCTGACCTTTTCTGCTACTGTATTTGAGAACCAAAGTGGTTTCCTTCTTCTTTGCACTTCCTTTTCTGTCTAACACAATGGGATGTTGCTTCAAGTATTGCATCCTTAATGCTTGCCCACTTTGCCTGTACCCCCTCACCTGTGTTTCTTTTTGCCAGGGCTAGCTTAACTCTGTTGGCCATCTTATCAAAGTCAGCTCCTCTGAAGTCTCATATTTTTGCCTTGGAATGGGATGATTTAGATGTAGTAGCCAAATTGAACCATACCATGTGATGGTCACTGGCCCCCAGGTGACCTTCTACCTGGAGATCTGTGATCCCTTCCTTGTTAGTCAGTACTAGATCTAGGATAGCCCTGTCTCTTGTGGGTTGCTGTACCAATTGTTTGAGGCCCTCCCCCTGCAGGGAATCCACTATGTGTCTAGTTCTGGCAGATGTTCCTGCTGGTATTGATCAATCTGTATCCGGCATGTTGAAGTCTCCCATTATCAGAACCTCCCCTTTAGCTGTCATGTTTTGTATATCTTCTAACAGTAATGTGCCTATGTCCTCCCCTGGTCTGGAGGCCTGTAGACAACCCAGTTCTTATGGCTGTCCCATTTTCTGTTTCAGGGTGACCCACAGTTCTTCTGACTCCTTATGTGTATTCTGAATTTCTGTAGCTTTGATATTTTCATTGACATACAGGGCCACTCCTCCCCCTTTTGCACCTCGGTCTCTTCTGAACAATACATAGCCAGGTACTGAAGTCTCCCAAGTGGGTTACTGGTAAACCACGTCTCACTAGTGCTACTATGTCCAGTTTAGCCTCTGACATTGTGCCTGCAGGTCTGGGATCTTATTTCCCAGGTTGTGAGCATTGTGTACATGATTTTCCATTGGCAGATTTTGGTGTGTTAGTTGTTGGGTGAGTTTGGCATTACCCCTGTGGATTGTATGGGGAGACAAACCTTTTTCTTCACTGGTGATGCAAATGAACTGCAAACATGCTGAATCCCTGTTTGACCACTAGCTGAGGGAGGGTGTTCTTCCCATTCGACTTATGGGGTGCTGCACCCCTCTCCCCATTTGCTAGTTTAAATATTCTGCAAAGACGTCAAACTTCTGCCCCTATGCACTGACTCCCTCCTTAGTCAGATGCAGTCCATCAAATTTAAAGAACTTTTGCTACCAGAACTGTTGCCAGTTCCCTACAAATCTGTGTCCTTTTTCCTGGCACCAGCCCTTGAGCCACATGTTTAGCTCTCCTATCTCTCCTTCTCTGACCTTCCGTCCATCTGCTCCCCTCTCCCAGACTGGCAGGATCTCAAAGAAGGAGATGCCAGACGAAATAGATGATAGTTTGTCACCCAGCCTGGTCAGGTGTTCCTTGGTCTCCACAACTGACCGGCTTTGTGAACAATTTTAGCAATGCGGTCAGTGTCTCTCCATGCTGATGTACCTGGGAGACATCTGACCATTACCCTTGGCTGGAGATGGGTATCAACTCCCTGAATCATGGAGTCTCCTATGATCAGAAGTTTTTTGGATTTCCTTTTTGCTTTCTTTGTTTTGGTTCCTGATTTGGGTGAGTTTTGTTGTGCTAGCTCCTGTGCTGCGGTGTCCTGCTCTGCAGTGTCTTCTGCCTCTTTGTTTGATTTCAGAGATAGAGGCAGATACCTGTTTGTAGTGTTTATATGGTTTTTGGAGGTAATATGTTGGAGAGCAGAGAGTGATGGGGCATCCGATTTGCCCCTTCTAACCACCTGTCAACCTCCTGGACCAACTACCCTCTGCGGTCGAGGTTTTTCTGTTGGATGCTGGGGAAACGGCGGGTGGTTCTTATAATGTATTTCCTCTTGAATATGAAATTTGAGGCGTGCAATCTCTGCCCATGCTGCCCGGAGCTGAGCCCTAAGATCTCCAAAGGCCCAGCATGTAGGACAGGGTCCTAAATCCTGTAAGACTGTCCTTCTAAAATTGTTCCACAGTACCTGCAGTTAATGATATCCATTCCAGATAAGTTGCTGGGTTTATAACCTAGTCAGAGTAATTAGAAGGAAAAAAAGGAAAAAAAATGCAAGTAATGGTTTGATTGTGTTTTGTTTACTTGTTATAACAAGTTAAATTACTAGTGCCCTGTAAATGAGCTCACCTTGTGGAGGCCCCACTGATCCACCCCTTCCTGCTCTGCCACAGGAAATGTCACAACTGTGGTACCCTATAAAAGGAGTGTAGTGTGGGGTGGTTGGGCCCTTCCCCTGCCGAAAAAGAACCACGGACGAAAGAACAAGGAGGTAAGAGCAGAAACAATCAGTCAACAACAAATGCAGTAACCCTAAAAGCTTATCCTAATGTTAGATAAAACTGCAAAACACCACCTGTAATAATTTCAGAGAAGATATATGCTGTAAGAAACACTTTGCTACAGAGAAAAATAAAACAATGAAATGTTAGCAACAAACAGTAGCAATCCCTGTGAGTAAAAAATTAAAACAACACCACACAGTAAATCTGCTTAGCCAAAATAAGTCTTAATCCTTTTCCCTTGCTCTGGTAAGTTTCTCTACTCTGCCTTTCAAGCAGTCTTAGAAGGAAAGAGCTCAGGTGAAGCTAGGTGCCTTGGCCAGCAAACCAAGTCTTCTACCTCTTTTTTCTTTTACAAAGTGAAACAGAAGAGTGTAAAGGTAGTTGGCTGCAGTGTGATTGCATTCTTGAGAGAGAAATAAACGGTGCTAAAAAAACAAGAGCTTGTCTCTGTGTTGCCGCCTAACTACCTCCACTCTTCAGACTGATTTTCCCACACTGCAGCTGTAAGGGGCCCACATCTGTCTGATAAAATGTTGAGCAGTATGGTAGAGAAGCTCCCTGCTGTGATCTTTTGACTGCAATAGAAAAAGATACAGCCTAAGCCAGCAGTTTTCATTTGGAACTGCAGAACGATCTGCTCCCCCTCCCCAGATCAAACAAATTTAAAATTTGAACATTAACGTAAAATACTTCCCAAGCAAGGCTCTTTCTCTGTCTTATTTCTCATATACCAGCACGTGCACACTGCAAATTTCTAAAGGACTATAGACATACAGATTTAGTCTTTGCCGTATTGGTCCTTGTAAGAACAGATCCAGAAGCAAATGATTTGATACCTTTTATTGGACCATCATAGATGTAACAAAAAGAACAAAATGCTTTACCTTTCAGACCACCCAGTCCTTCCTCGGAAGCATATTGGCAGTTATTTGGAAAATCCCATACTTTTAACACCCAGATCATAAAAAAAAAAAAAAATTAAAAATTCTCACTGGTTTAAAATACTCATTTAAAAAATAATGCAAGACACATCAAAGAAGCTGAAAAATACTAGTTCAGTTCAGTTTAGTTAAAAGGAATATAGGGCAGTTTACATTTTGTTAGTTAACCCTTAGACTGCTGACAGAATTCGAACACATTGGATTTCTGGACGGATATATCAGTCTGCAGTTCTGTAAGGGTTTTAAGTTAAAGCTGGGAAAACTACTTTGAAAAAGTTCCACCTCCCTGCCATGTACACATTCTTTTTTAAAATTGTTGATAATTTCAGACCATCCAACATAAAACAGGGTGGGTGGCTGTAAATGGCATGGGGTAATCTCGCCTACAACAAAAAACATGCATCGATGAATGCTGCAAGCAAAAGGGCGTGTGCTGAAATAAGGCTGGGTAAAACATCGGCCTTAAGAAACAATGGGCTTCCTTGTTTTTTGCAGGGGCTTATGCTCCCCACACCTCATAACATCGGAGGCGTTGTCCCCCCACCCAACCCAGAATTTATATAACAAACTCCGGGGGGAAGGTGGACTTCAGGGATGGAAAGAAACTTGGGAGGGGGAAACTTTGTTTAAAAAAAAATGCAAACGTAATAGCACGGGGAGGCCTGGGAGGAAACGAGCCATGGTCCAAGGTCTCCACTCCCGCTGTGTGCTACTGCTTTAGCCACTCCACCATGGAAACAGCTCAACCAGGCACCCAGAACATGGCAACTTGATCCCTCCATATTACAGCATACAGTGACAGGGGCAGTAGTAATTCCCTACTGCTGTAAAACCCTGTCGCTGTAAATCCAGGCATGCTCTACACAGTGCGGTTAATGCTGTTCTGTCTTTCTTGTGTGGTATTGACCCAGTACCCTGGAAATGCATATAACCTTAATCTGAATGTTTTTCCATGTCAAATATGCAAAATTTATGCATAGAAAAGAAAGGCTTGGGAAAGGTTTGAAAATGAGAATGTTTCCAGAACTTCCTTTGGATTCAAAATGGTTTGAATCCAAGCAGTAAAGTGTTGTCCCAGGTAAGATGTAATTTTCAAGTAATTTATTGGCATTGGGTGCCTGAAGCCTTGGGGCTTGATCCATGAATGTGGCCTGGATATGCTCAAATTGAGTATATCCTGGCCATGCACTGCTCACCCTCATGCTGTGGAGTGAAGGACTAGATCCACAGTCCCGTCACCCTGCCTCTGCATGTGTGAAGCCCCATGCAGGGGCTGGGGTGCACAGGGGGCAGTGTTATCCAGGATATGAGGCATCCAATTAGATGTCCTAGTTGGCACTCTAGTGGATCCCTTGTTCCACATGGAGCAAGGGACCATGGGATATGGCAGTCATCAGTGGACTGTCATATACACTCCATGAAAAATGCACTTTTGGAAAGAATACTGGCTAGTGCCAATTACACCCTCCAGTTCTTTACAGAGGCTTCTAGGGCTGGGGGCCAGAGAAGAAAGAGCAGTTCAGGTCCAGTATCAGGCTGTGTGGTCAGGTGGAGGGAGATGCATAGGTGCTACGGCAGCCCCTCAGATGTCATGGCATCTTACATGGTGCATCTGAGGTATAGTGGATCAGATGCAGGCACACCCTGCCCTTCTGCATGCCCACAATCCAGCCAGGCTCGTAGCTGTGCTCACAGCCTGGGATTGGGTATGGAGAGGGCATGTGGCCAGGGCTAGCGATGAGTGGAAGTTTCCGCTCATAATCAGCCCTGGGGATAAGCGAAGGTCTCCGCATGTCCAATGCAAGGCCTCTGTGCACCCCCAGAGTGTGCAGGCACCCCTTCATGGATGCAGATCTATTTGTGGATCGAGCCCTTAGTCTAGCAAAATGCAGGAGCTGTATTACCAGAGAAGAGGACCGTTGTGTAACTTTACATAAGTGCATTGTGCTTTTAAATAAAGTATTACAGGGGGAATTCTGTCATAGAAGGGGTCTGCAACTGGTTTTCTAGGAAAGACTGACACACCCTAAATGTCCTCCTAGACCTGGCATGGTGTGTGTGTGTGTGTGTGAGATGGGTGATCCCTCCCCGGTGTAGCATAGACATCTTCTTGTAGACCAGTCAATTATAACTGGTTTTGGGCATGATGTCCAGATCACTCACATGGAAACCCTAGCCAACCACAGGAAGTGGTATCAGGAGGCAGTCTTAAAAGGATGGGAGCAAGGAAGATGCATGGCACAATGATATTCTGCAGGTAGCCTCCCTCTGTGGCATATGTGGGACTGAATGACTACAGCTGAGGATTAGTTTCCATCTACTGACCAGTTAACCTGTACACTTATTTTTGTTTTTAGCCTTTCCCTTTTATGAATATGCCAGAAAAAACTAAAAAAGCCCCATAGAAAGTTACCATTTCGGAGTAGGTTTCGATACTAATACTGGCCCAGCAGTCAAAGGCTAGTATATTTTTGCAATGGGTCAATTGCATTTTCCTTTTACTAGCCAATTGGCTTGTGTAGGAGGAGGTCAAGTTAAAAGATGTATACTAACTGGACCACTGAATTATCTGTAGAGTAAGAACTAGCCTTTCTAGCAAATGGCTGCAAAACTTAGTTTTTGAGCTCTCAGAAAAAAATGTCTTATCGTATTATAAAGTACAGGACTCAAATTAAACTAAGTTAATTAATGCACTCCAAAAAGAATGGGGTCCCTATTAGTGCTAATCCCAGCTGAAATGGGACGGCCTACCACAAACCCATCTCAAGCCAATGTATAGTCCCTGTCAGATGCAGCTGGCATGCCCCTGAGCGCTGCTTTTGTAATTTATCGGCATAATCTCAGTGCATGTGGATATGCATAATACGTAAAAAAGGACTCTACAGTTCATCTGATCATTTCCCAAGATGATGAAATGTGCACTCAATTTCAGTGAGTCTCCTCTAAACAGCTTTATTTGTAACCTCTGTAGAATGAACTAATAGGCTACAGATAACCTATCAGAAGGCTGAACAAAACAACTCAGTAGACACAGCAGCCCAGTCATGAATGAAGCCAAACCCCAAAAATAACTACGGATAATAGGATTGGGACCTTTTACTGGATTAATAAAGAGAATATTTATAAAGGCTAGAGTCTAGGTGCTACAGTAGTCTTCACTGGGCCTAATCAAAGGAGCACAATTCCACCCCTCAAACAAAAAGCTTAGCTTAGATGGTCTTTCTTTTCTTCCACCTGTGTGCAAGTCTTCAACATACCACACACTGGGTTGTCTGGAGAGGAGTGAGTCACAGATGTGAGGTGCTTAGTTCCTGGTGTGGGAGAGAGGGAGGGTGCAGCCTGCCTAGCATTCACTAGTGGATACAGCTATGTAACGAAGTAGCATCCACTACCTGCATAAGCTAGCAAACAGTATCTGTTTTAGCCTAATCTGTGTTTTAAAATGGGACATGTTTCTGGAGAAGTGCTACTCCTTTGACAAAACTGCTGTGCCCTTATAAAAGTTCTAGATCCACTCCTGCCAGCATTCATTTACACCCTGCCAACCAGCCAAAGAAGGTCCCTGATGCTGGCAGCTACGGTAACCCCCAGCATCAGAGTGTTTGACAGGGTGAACAACTGGGAGGATGGAGGGGAATCAAAAAACTGAGTCCAGTAATGGATAGCAGTAACAGGTTGTTCACATTTTCTACATTGTCCTAATATTAGAAGCCAAAGATTGTAACTCCCCTTCAAATCCAACAACTGTCCTCAGTTGTATTAATGCAACATTGCCAACTGAACTTGAGGAGCACTGCCATACCCCCGTCGTGTCAACTGTCTGAGAGCTACTGGCTTCCAACCTGTTCAACAAATGTTAGGTTATTCAGTTTGGATGCTATGCATGAAGGTGCAGAGGGTCTATGCACCACATAACTTGGGTGTGTAGCCACCCTGCAGCCAGTGTGCCCCCCGTGTGGGATACACAAACGTGGCATGCGCAGACCCACCACATCTGATCCACCATGTCCATGGATCGCACTATGTTGGGGGCATTCCGGGGGTGTGCCAGCACTACGTGGTATTCACTAAACCATGTAGTGCTGGCCACATGGGTGTGGAGGGTGGCAAAGGGCACTCCAGGGTAGACCCTGCCATGACCCTCTGCACGCCCCCAAGAACACCAATTGCTGGATGCTAGGGGGCCTGGACAGTGCTCTCTGTGCTGCCACTGCCCACTAGGTGGCCAGAGAGGACAGGGGCAGTGAGATGGGTGAGTGCACGACACTGCAAGTAACAGTGGCACTGGGATGTTGCGGGGGGGGTGTCTGTGGCACATGTCCACCTACAGGGGCTCAGGGGTATGGGGGTACTGGGGTACGGCCACATTGTGGGTGGGGCTCATCTGCCATTGCAGGCGTGTGAGCTGGAGGTGGGTCCTGATGCCGGGGTCCTGCACTGTGCTGGGAGGGCACCGTTTGCTGTGGCTGGGCCAGTGAAATGACTGGCCATAGGGGTCATGCCATGTGGGTCCAAGTGCCTGCAGTAGGCATGTACAATCCTGGACCTGCAGACAGGGTACATGACTTTTGTGCATACCCCCACCCATTGGTGTACAGTGCCCTTTGTTTTTTTAATCCTGTATTAATTGCCCCCACCAGTCTTGTGACCATCCAAACCAACACCGCTGACCTTCTGTTGTGTTCCAAATGACTTGCCCCCAGTGGCGGGTTCTTCAGGGCTAGGGTGGTCTGTCGCCACTCTGATGCCACAATTGGGTGAGGCAGCTACTTCAAGGAGTGAGGCCCGAAGGTACCAGGGTCGTCATTCAGACAGCATTGGGGGTTTTTCATCCATTAAGCAACTGAACTATGAAGTTACATGCTCGTCCCTCGGCCCTCCTACTTCCCCCTCCCTGGAAGCACTGTGCACAGCTCTTTTCTGAGTCTCATGTCCATGCAGCGGATATACTAATGTGTCATCCTGTGTAGGGGGACAGGCTGATAGACCCACTGCAAGGGGCTGCTACATTGACAGGCTATGACACTACTGCTCCCCAGACTGGACAGTGCTACTCTGAGTTAGGCATGCTCAGGCACAAGCTCTTGGGTTTGCTCACAAACCTGAGTCCCCTGTTTGAAACAGTGACATACTTTCACTGGGCAATTAGGTGGCTCATATTAGCTTATTTATTTGGGAATATACGCCTTATCAGGAAAGCCAATAAATGATGTTGTCAGGGTACAAGCTAAGAGCCCAGTCAACAAAGATTGCCCAAACACATGCAAGAGGTACATATCCAGGCCTGTAGCCCGCACATTCATAGATGACAGTGTGAGTGGTGGCATCCACAGCCCTCAGCTCCCTAATACACGAGCAGAAAGGGGTGCAAATGGGTTGAGGTGTGTCGGAGGATGGTGCAAGGACAGGTAGTGGACATACAATCGCATGCCTCTCCTAGCACTAGAGTGGAACCCCTGCTGTGCATGGAGCAGTAGACTGTGGGATACATCAGTCCTCATAGGACTGCTGTATCCCATTCAAAACATAGCCAAATAATATTGTAATTTTAAGCCCCCCCAACCCTTCATGCCAGCTAAAAGTAGGGCCTTGTAAGGTCCATGAAGTGCAGAGGGGACATGTGTAAGGAGGGCATGCATTACTCTTGTCTGCACTACACCCCCAGTGTGTAGTTTCTTCTGTTAAATGCACAGATGCACATCCATGTCCCCAAATCCACACCTCACCTATAGTAGCATGGACTGGACATGGGTAGGCCTCTGAAGCTGACTCACAGGGAGCACTGGATGCATGAAGATCCTGGCATGTGAGGAGCAGGACCTCTTTGCACCAGCATCCTCCCTATACACCCCAATACAGGTACACATGGCCTACACAGCCCTTTGTGAATTGGGTCTTGAGTAACAATATCACAGTGACACCAAGTCTCTCACAAAAAGAAGAAATATAATGAGCTCTTATATTGAACTTTTAATAAACCCTGTATCCCCAAGACCTTTACAGGCAATGACAGAGACTTTCAGTGGAATGACTGCTCACGTGCAGTGCTGGTCATGGCACTCATCAAATGCCACATCCAGACGTACACCTTTGCATGTACAGTGCTGGATTTTTGGTTAGGAGAAATGCTGCTGAGGGCACTGAGTAAGATCCCCTAGCCCTGTGCAACTCAATATAAATTTTGGGTGTGAAATTCAGGAGACAGGACACTATGGTATTGAACTGGCAGGAAAGGTTAGAAATATGTATTACTAGTGTAACCCCCCTACCAATTTGAGGGCTTACCTTTAGCCCAGTAGCTCCCATTTTGCTCTCCTCCAGGCGCCTCCTGAATGCCTGCTATTTTTTTTTCTCTGGTCCCCGCTCTGACCCATGTCCTGCTGTGCCCCTGGTAGCCCCAATAAACCCATGTGTAAATTCAGCCCATTCAGGCTCCAAAAGCCAGCCGCACCTTCCCCACTCTTTTCATCGCCGCCCGGGTGCCTCGGAGCTCACACACGTGCAATGCAGCACCTTTGATTTCCCGACCATTTACCTTGTGGTCAAGCAGGAGAGTTTGGTGGTCCAGGTGTCCCCATTTGCTCAGTGGGACCCGGTGACCACAGGAAGGGTCTTGAGAGCCCATTCTCCCCAGAAAATAAAGAGATCCATGAGGCAGTAGTGATCGGGGCTCGTGAATATTAATGAGCCTAGTGCCCTGATGCATGAATATTCATAAGGGTATTTTTGCCCCAGGAAAGCCGTGTTCAGCAACTGCTGAAAAAGTAATGAAATGTAGAAAAAATAAATGTAACTACTGTATATGTTTAGAGATGAATGTTTACATAGGGAAAGGGTGTTTAAATAATTTAATGCTCTAACCCGACTGCACCAGTATAATGCTGGGTCTCAGAAAAACAGCCTGCCTGCTGCAAAGGGAGCTAAAATACTGGCAGCAGTGACAGGTAAACAGACTGAGGGAATAATTAAATCTGGACAGCAACTTTAAGGACACTACCTTGGCTACTGAACTGTGGGGGTATTTGGGCAAATATATAGGATAGTCTATGGGAGCCCATATACAACCACGCTATTCTAATACTGAGTGGTTTCCATTGACAATGAGGACCTCGAGAGCGAAGCTTGAGAGGTCTCTATCATCAATGGAAACCACAAGGTATTAGAATACAGTGGCGTGAAAAAGTATTTGCCCCCTTCCTGATTTTCTCTATTATTGCATATTTGTCACACTGGATGTTTTCAGGTCTTTAGACAAAATATAATATTAGATAAAGGGAACCTGAGTGAACAAATAACACTTTTTTTTTTTACTTATTTCATTTATTTAATGAAAAAAGTTAACCAACACCAACTGGCACTGTGTGAAAAGTAATTGCCCCTAGTTAAATCAACCCAATTAAAGGGATAATAGAGTCAGCTGATTGAACACAGCCAGGCTTGATTACAGCCAGCCCTGCTCAATATAAACCTCACTTATTTTGGCCCTTACCATCAGAGTCACGTTGCCAGCACAAAGATTCAACAAGCACATTATGCCATGATCAAAGGAAGTTCCTGAAAAGATCAGAAAAAAATTTGTTGCCCTCTATCAGTCTGAAAAGGGTTACAAAGTATTTCTAAGGCTCTGGGACTCCATCGAACCACAGTGAGAGCCATAATCTCAAATGGAGAACACTTGGAACAGTAGTGAACCTTCCCAGGAGTGGGCGGCCTGCCAAAATTACTCCAAGGGCACAGTGTAAAATCATCCAAGAAGTCTCAAAGGATCCTAAAACAACATCCAAAGAACTGCAGGCTACTCTTGCCTCAGCTAAGGTCAGTGTTCATGACTCCACAATCAGAAAGAGACTGGGCAAAATGGGCTTCATGTGAGAGTAGCAAGTGAAAACCACTAACCAAGAAGAACATAAATGCTCTCTCATTTGCCAAGAAGCACCTGGATGATCCACAAGCCTTTTGGGAAAATGTTCTATGGACAGATGAGTCCAAAGTGGAACTTTTTGGACAACATGGATCCCATAATGTCTCGCGTAAAGCAAACACAGCATTCCACAGTAAGAACACCATACCAACAGTCAAACATGGTGGTGGTAGTGTGATGGTGTGGGGATGCTTTGCTGCCTAAGGACCTGGATGACTTGCCATAATTAAAGGAACCATGAATTCTGCTCTGTACCAGAAAATTCTTAAGGAGAATGTCCAGTCATCCTTCCATCAGCTGAAGCTGAAGCGTAGTTGGGTCATGCAGCAAGACAATGATCCAAAACACAAAAGCAAGTCCACATCAGAATGGCTAAAAAGAAGTAAAATTAAAGTTTTGGAGTGGTCTAGTCAAAGTCCAGACTGAAACCTAATAGAGATGCTGTGGCAGGACCTGAAACGAGCAGTTCATACCGAAAACCTACCAAATGTTACTGAATTAAAGCAGTTCTGCGAGGAAGAGTGGGTTAAAATTCCTCCACAGCGATGTGAAAGACTGATATTGAATTATAGGAAGTGTTTGGTTGCAGTCATTGCAGCTAAATGTGGCATAACCAGTTATTAAGTGTAAGGGGCAATTACTTTTCACACAGTGCCAGTTGGTGTTGGTTAACTTTTTCATTAAATAAGTGAAATTAAAAAAAACAAGTGTTATTTGTTCACTCAGGTTCCCTTTATCTAATATTACATTTTCTCTAAAGACCTGAAAACATCCAGTGTGACAAATATGCAATAATAGAGAAAATCAGGAAGGGGGCAAATACTTTTTCACGCCACTGTAGCTGGTTGTGTATGGGGGCTGCCATATACTTTTCTATACAGTGTATGGCCCCCAAAAAGAAGTATGCTTACTTTAGTATTTCTCTGTGATCAGTCCTTGCCACAGGATGATCCCTTCTCATTTTGCCGCTGAGTCGGCTCGCGCATGCAGCTCATCAACCGCCCCCTATCCAATGAACAGCGCTGTTTGGGTGCGGTTGTATTGTGATGTCCTCACTAATGCAGAACGAAAAGTCGTTCTGTGTTAGTGAGGACGTCACTACTGAAGCAGAATGACTTTTTGCTGTGTATGGATTTCCATACACAACCGCATTCCACCATACACTATATTTGATTTCTTCTGGCTGTACCAGGACTTTGTTTGGGACTGTATTGAGTCTGCTTTTGAGACTGTGTGTTTAACAGCCTTTACAAAGCAGCCACAGCCAATTGGAAAGCTAAAATCTTAAAGCCAGGACTTGTGGGACATTTGCCAAAGCTCATGGGAAACTACCCAGTGCTCATGGGGAACTGCAGGGACCTAATTTCAAGTGCTAAAACAGCAAACCAACTGTGCATCGAGGAGGCTTCATGAATAATTCATTTTTATGATTGATAAACCTTCCAGCCAATCAGAGCTAAAGCAACCAATAGCCTCAGCCAATCAGGAGCCTCAAGAGGGCCCCAAAAAAGGCTGTGTTTCTAGCTGTGCATGCAGACCAAGAGGGATTTGAGTGGGAGCCTCCCACAGGGGTGGGGGCTCAGGTCCCCAGCCATGCAACTGGGCCTGGTGATCCAGTGTAAGCCCCTACATCCAGGAGGGGGTTATGACCTCTTTGCAGCAAAATTAAAGTAGTTTAGTTTAATGCAGAACCTGCGATCCTGGGGGGTTGTCAGAATGTCCTCCAGGTGCTAGTCCTCCCTTCCATGCTTGGGGAAAGCGTGACCTGCAACTTACGAACATACAAACACGCGAATGTGCCAGCAGAAACAGACCACCCAGTCTATCTACGTCTGCTCAAGTGTGAAGCTAGTACCCCTAGTTTGTGCTGCCCCACTCCCCTCCCCTTTGTTATCCTGCTGCCGCCCAACACCTCCCCCACCCTCACTCTCCTCTGCTCCCTGTCCCATGCCCTTTTAAAGCTGTTCACAGAGTTACATGAAACCACCCATTCTGGTAGTGCATTCCATTTTGCTACCACCCACTCTGTGAAATAGTGTCTCCTCATTTCCCTCCTAAATCTTCCCCTCTCTATTCTTAGCCCATGCCCCCGGTGTCTCTCCCCCTAATTAGCTTAAAGACCCCATCTGCCCCATCCTTATTGATTCCCCTCAGATTCTTGAATGTCTCTATCATGTTCCCCCTGTTCCTTCTATCCTCCAGGATGTACATATTCAGGTCTCCCAGCCTGCTCTCATAGTCTCTCCCCTCCATTTCACATATCATCTTTGTTGCCCTCCTCTGCACCCCCTCCAGTAGCCTGATATCACGCTTCAGGTATGGCCTCCAAAACCACACAAAATACTCCAAGTGCAGCCTTACCAGAGACCTGTAGAAGGGTAAGATCACCTCTCTTTTCCTGGATGAAAACCCCCTCGCTATGCACCCCAGTATTTTGTTTGCTTTTGCAGCCACTCTCCTGCACTGGGCAGTATTGTTCATGGTCCCTGTTACCATTGTCCCTAGGTCCTTCTCCTCCTCCTTAGTGATCCCCAGCTTAACCCTCCCCCCCCCAGCCAATATTCTCTCCATGGGATCTTCGCCATCACCATCAAGCCAGCTATGAGAGAGCTAATCCTGCCTCAGTAGTGAGAGAACTGAAGACATCAGGAGCTTTCATTGTGGAGATCCTACCGTGAGGAGCCTGAGTGAGTACTCTTGTACCTCCTGGTGCAAGAAAGAAAGAAAATTGGTTGTTGGGGCTGCCAATGCCCTTAGTGACTGTTGCTATTTGAGACTGTTCTTTGGGTCTGCACTCTGCATCTGCAACGCCTAAGTCTTGCCCAACACAGGTGGACATAACTGCCCTAAGGAATCCATGTGAGTCCAGCGAAAATGTATAAATGTGCTGACATGTAATTATTTGCTCGGAGCCTACAGGACAGGAAGGGGAGCACTCAGAACCAGGACTCATCCTGACTTTGCCTGGGAGGTCCAGTATCTCTTTGAATATTTCGGTCAACATGTCCAGTGGAGCTGCAAGTTTCAACTATGTGCCACAAATGGGACTGAGACCTAATTTCTAATTGGATTTGACTACGTTAACCTGGAAATGACAGTTTTGACCAATAAAGTATGCTCATGTGAATGCCAAGAAACAGAGTCCCCCTAGATTTGGGGGTAAGCACCCACAGTTCTAAGTACAAAGTACCAGGGCGGCCATCCTGGCCCCTGACTGAAGGAACTACACCTTCATTCGATGTACTACCTGTGTTCAAAATATAAATATACTGGATGCGTTCAACAGACAGATGTACTGAATGTTCAGAGATTCCAGTTGGGCTCAGCCCAATGTAACCAGCTGGTTACACCAAGTCCTTGTTCAGCTTGTGCCATGCAGGACACCCCCCTGCGTATTTCCAACAGACTGTAAACAGTTCAAGCACCTAATGTTTTAAGTCCCCAGTCTTTCTAGTCAAGCCAGCCAATGTACAGCTGCACTGTCCAACAGACCCGTATCTTGCAAGAACTTTAAAGTACTGGGTACCCAGGTTTAAAATATTGGGTTTGCAGGGTTACAATATGAATTTGGGAACTGGTACCAGTTGTGGGAAATAATATTGAGTGTCATCTTATTCTAGGCAGCTTAGATAGCCAGTGCTCTGGTCATCAGTGTTGGTATAATGTTGATCACTTTCTGATTTACAAATAGTGTACCTACCCAGGTGGAGGGTTTTCCCCAGCACAAACCAGGAAACCAAATGCAATGTAAATATTGTAAATAATAGTACTGCATAACCTCTACTCTTTTTTTTTCCCCATTCCTAAGCCCTGATCCCCCTGTAAATAAATTGTTGTTGTTGTTTGCAGATAATGGTGTTGTGAGCAGATTATTAGGGGGTCAGTCAATAATTAGTAAAGGTATTGAAATGTGGAGAAGTGTTTACTAGGTCATGCATTGGGGTAGCTAATGGTTATAGTGGGTGGTACGGCATCCCAGGGGTTGTACCAGGTGAAAGCTAGCCCACTTAAAGCTAAACTCTGGGTGGAGGCATGGTGCAAATGTAATGTCAAGGAAAGAACCAGTTTAAATGTAAGTTTGGGAACCCAGACCCCTCAAACTTGTTTCAGCCAGCAAGGCAGGGGTAGTAACTCTAGAAATAGCACTGCCTAGAGGTTACACTAGGAATGTAACCCCAGACAGAAGAAGGTGCTACACTCACGGTCATGCTAGGTTCAGGGCAGAACACTGGAAAAAAAGGAAAACCAGCACTGACATCAGTCACTCTGCTAAATCACATTTGTTTGCTGTGTATAATTCCGAAACAGACTTACAGGGTCTAGCAACACAGGTAAGAAATTGTCAAACGCTCACAAGCTGACCTGTTTTGCATATAAACACTTCCTCATGGAGGCCGGTCAAGCACATTAACATTTCATTTATACTGTTTCAGTCTTAAAGGTATATTACACATAGAAACCAGCACATAAAGACCACAAACAAACAAATAAAATCAAAAAATGTCTGGTGGCAACACTCTTATTTAAATCATTAGTTCATTAAAAAAGTTGTCGCCTGCCCAGTGGTGCAGAGGGTTGAGGTGCTGGATGCCACACCTCGAACCACGCCAGTGACCCGGGTTTGGGAATGGACTCGGGATGCCGGGAGTCGGCAGGGAACGAAGAGGATTGAGCATCCAGAGGACTGCTCTCCTCTTCCGGGGTGGAGGGAGTGGGTCACCTCGCTCAACAGCAGCTCCCAGTGGAGACTGGGGGCACTGTTTACGAGCGGCACAGGAAGGGGAACACCAGGAAAACAGAAAATGACTCTGTGTGCTCGCTGGATGATGGCTCCCCCACTCCGCGACAGCGTCGGAACCTCCAGGGACTTCCTCTGCCTCAGCAGCGCTCCCGATGGCCTAACAGAGAGTGTGCTGGGTAAGCCTCCTCCTGGTGCCTTCCCCCTTGGAGGAGGGGGACCTGTCCGGTGAAGGGATACACTGGGCTTCCCCTCGGGAGCTGGCTGCAATATGAGGACAGTGGGGAGCCCAGGAAGAGGATGGCCGGTGAGTAGTGAGCACTGTGGATCCCGAAGGAGGGGGGAGCAGCGGAGCATGGAAGGCGAGTAAATAACATAAAAAAAAAAAAATTGTCTCTCAGTTTAAAGACCACCCTCCCCAAGTACAAAAAGTTGGAGTTAGCCCTTAAAAAGGACATGTAAAAATGAGACATAAATTTTAAACATTTTTAAGGTGATTGCAATATACCTGAAAAGAACAAAAAAGAGGGCATTCTTCCCATGTCCATTATAGACCTCGCTCCATTTTGAGAAACAGTAATACAAGGCTATCACACTACAAGTGACTAAGAGCCCAAGGATTTTTTATAAGAAACCAAGTATCCACCACAAGTCCCCAGGCACAGCAATCATCTGGTGTAATTCTGCATCTAAGAAGGATGACTTGGGGGGGGTGGGGTTATCATAGGCAGAGGAGAGGGCCACAAACAACACAACATCCTGAAGAGATAGAACATGGGATACCACAAGGGGAAGAAGAATTACAGGTAAATATAATAAATCTAACCTCCACTGTCCTGGCAAAAGAGTAAGAAAGTGTCCTGAGTAAAGGACTTAGCTTTGTACCAACTGTCAACAAATGCCTATGTGAACTTTTCTTGGATTTGAAAAAGTTCACTAAGAAGCTAAATCTGCTGGCCCGCCAGTGCAGTGGTTGGATTTCTGCTTGCGACGCCAGCGACCTGGGTTCGGTTACGAGCTTGGGTCGCTGGAGGGCCGGCCGGGGGGAGACAACTTGGGTGTCCCACGACTGCTCGTTGTCTCCAGGGAGGGAGGGAGGGCTGCGACCTGGTGTTGGGCAACCGCTGGTGGAGGCCAGGGGTAGGGCAACACATTGGGGTCATCGTTGTGTGGTGCGTGGCAGATGTCGGCTCTTGTCTTGATGTCCGGACATCACGCACCTCAAGAAAAACCAGGAAAATCACTCGCTGGCTGCCGGATGACGGCTCTCTGTTCCCTGAGTGCCTCCAGCGCCTTCCCGGGGCCTCCTTCTCCTCGGCAGCATCCCCGGGCCCTAGAAGCATGTGCTGGGGCCATCCCTCTCCCCTCAGTGCCTTCTCCCTCGGTGGAGGGGGACCCGCCCGGCGAAGGGATACGCCGGGATATCCCAGGGATCGGCTGCAAATACAAGGAACAAGAGGAAGGCTGGGTAAGGACAGTGGGGCCAGGGGAAACTTGCGGAGCCCAAAGGAGTGGGGGATCAGCGAGCAAGGAAGCAGAAAAGTAGAATAAAAAAAAAAAAGAAGCGAATCTTAAGGCACTCGTTAATAGAAGCAACATGTGCCAGGGTACAGGTATCAGAGACATTACAGAGGTAAATGGAGGACATTCCCATTTGGAATCCAGATCCAGTATTATAACATTACCATTCAAGCCACAGTCTGCCTTCATTCTACCTCAGAATGTATTTAAAAGAGATACTGATGCGTTCATTGATACACCAGCTGAGTATGGGGTTATTACTGATGTGTTCATTGATACACCAGCTGAGTATGGAGTTATTACTGATGTGTTCATTGATACACCAGCTGAGTATGGGATTATTACTGATGTGTTCATTGATACACCAGCTGAATATGGGGTCATTACTGATGTGTTCATTGATACACCAGCTGAGTATGGGGTTATTACTGATGTGTTCACTGATACACCAGCTGAGTATGGGGTTATTACTGATGCCTTCATTGATACACCAGCTGAGTACAGGGGTTATTACTGATGCGTTCATTGATACACCAGCTGAATATGGGGTCATTACTGATGTGTTCATTGATACACCAGCTGAGTATGGGGTTATTACTGAAGTGTTCATTGATACACCAGCTGATTATGGGGTTATTACTGATGTGTTCACTGATACACCAGCTGAGTATGGGGTTACTACCAATGCATTCATTGATACACCTGCTCAGTATGGGGTCATTACTGATGCGTTCATTTATACACTAGCTGAGTATGGGGTTATTACTGATGCCTTAATTGATACACCAGCTGAGTATGGGGTTATTACTGATATGTTCTTTGATGCACCAGCTGAGTATGGGGTTATTACCGATGCCTTCATTGATACACCAGCTGAGTATGGGGTTACTACTTATGCATTCATTGATACACCAGCTAAGTATGGGATTATTACTGATGCGTTCACTGATACACCAGCTGAGTATGGGGTTATTATGGATGTGTTCACTGATACACCAGCTGAGTTTGGGGTTGCTACTGATGCGTTCATTGATACACCAGCTGAGTATGGGGTTATTACTGATGCGTTAATTGATACAGCAGCTGAGTATGGGGTTATTCCTGATGCCTTCATTGATACACTAGCTGAGTATGGGGTTATTACTGATGCGTTCACTGATGCACCAGCTGAGTATGGGGTTATTACTGATGCACTCATTGATACACCAGCTGAGTATGGGGTTATTACTGATGTGTTCTTTGATACACCAGCTGAGTATGGGGTTATTACTGATGCCTTCATTGATACACCAGCTGAGTACAGGGTTATTACTGATGTGTTCATTGATACACCAGCTGAATATGGGGTCATTACTGATGTGTTCTTTGATACACCAGCTGAGTATGGGGTTATTACTGATGTGTTCATTGATACACCAGCTGAGTATGGGATTATTACTGATGTGTTCACTGATACACCAGCTGAGTATGGGGTTACTACCGATGCATTCATTGATGCACCTGCTCAGTATGGGGTCATTACTGATGCGTTCATTTATACACTAGCTGAGTATGGGGTTATTACTGATGCCTTAATTGATACACCAGCTGAGTATGGGGTTATTACTGGTATGTTCTTTGATGCACCAGCTGAGTATGGGGTTATTACCAATGCCTTCATTGATACACCAGCTGAGTATGGGGTTACTACTTATGCATTCATTGATACACCAGCTAAGTATGGGATTATTACTGATGCGTTCACTGATACACCAGCTGAGTATGGGGTTATTATGGATTTGTTCACTGATACACCAGCTGAGTTTGGGGTTGCTACTGATGCGTTCATTGATACACCAGCTGAGTATGGGGTTATTACTGATGCGTTCATTGATACAGCAGCTGAGTATGGGGTTATTCCTGATGCCTTCATTGATACACCAGCTGAGTATGGGGTTATTATGGATGTGTTCACTGATACACTAGCTGAGTTTGGGGTTGCTACTGATGCGTTCATTGATACACCAGCTGAGTATGGGGTTATTACTGATGCGTTCATTGATACAGCAGCTGAGTATGGGGTTATTCCTGATGCCTTCATTGATACACTAGCTGAGTATGGGGTTATTACTGATGCGTTCACCGATGCACCAGCTGAGTATAGGGTTATTACTGATGCATTCATTGATACACCAGCTGAGTATGGGGTTATTACTGATGTGTTCTTTGATACACCAGCTGAGTATGGGGTTATTACTGATGCCTTCAATGATGCAACAGCTGAGTATTGATACATCAGCTGAGTATGGGGTTATTACTGATGCCTTCAATGATGCAACAGCTGAGTATGGAGTTATTACTGATGTGTTCATTGATACACCAGCTGAGTATGGGATTATTACTGATGTGTTCATTGATACACCAGCTGAATATGGGGTCATTACTGATGTGTTCATTGATACACCAGCTGAGTATGGGGTTATTACTAATGTGTTCATTGATACACCAGCTGAGTATGGGGTTATTACTGATGCATTCATTGATACACTAGCTAAGTATGGGGTTATTACTGATGCATTCATTGATACACCAGCTGAGTATGGGGTTATTAATGATGCCTTCAATGATACAACAGCTGAGTATGGAGTTATTACTGATGTGTTCATTGATACACCAGCTGAGTATGGGATTATTACTGATGTGTTCATTGATACACCAGCTGAAAATGGGGTCATTACTGATGTGTTCATTGATACACCAGCTGAGTATGGGGTTATTACTGATGTGTTCACTGATACACCAGCTGGTGTGGGGTTATTACTGATGCGTTCACTGATACACCAGCTGAGTATGGGGTTATTACTGATGCCTTCATTGATACACCAGCTGAGTACAGGGTTATTACTGATGCATTCATTGATACACCAGCTGAATATGGGGTCATTACTGATGTGTTCATTGATACACCAGCTGAGTATGGGGTTATTATGGATGTGTTCACTGATACACCAGCTGAGTTTGAGGTTGCTACTGATGCGTTCATTGATACACCAGCTGAGTATGGGGTTATTACTGATGCGTTCATTGATACAGCAGCTGAGTATGGGGATATTCCTGATGCCTTCATTGATACACTAGCTGAGTATGGGGTTATTACTGATGCGTTCACTGATGCACCAGCTGAGTATGGGGTTATTACTGATGCATTCATTGATACACCAGCTGAGCATGGAGTTATTACTGATGTGATCTTTGATACACCAGCTGAGTATGGGGTTATTACTGATACGTTCTCTGATACACCAACTGAGTATGGGGTTATTACTGATGCGTTCATTGATACACTTGCTGAGTATGGGGTTATTACTGATGCATTCACTGATACACCAGCTGAGTATGGGGTTATTACTGATGCGTTCATTAATACACAAGCTGAGTATGGGGTTATTACTGATGTGTTCACTGATACACCTGCTGAGTATGGGGTTATTACTGATGCGTTCATTGATACACCAGCTGAGTATGGGGTTATTACTGATGCGTTCATTGATACACCAGCTGAGTGTGGGGCTATTACTGATGCGTTCACTGATACACCAGCTGAGTATGGGGTTATTACTGATGCCTTCAATGATACACCAGCTGAGTATGGGGTTATTAATGATGCCTTCAATGATACACCAGCTGAGTATGGGGTCATTACTTATGCGTTCATTTATACACTAGCTGAGTATGGGGTTACTAATGATCCCTTCAATGATACACCACCTGAGTATGGGGTCATTACTGATGCCTTCATTGATACACCAGCTGAGTATGGGGTTATTACTGATGCCTTCATTGATACACCAGCTGAGTATGGGGTTATTTCTGATGCCTTCCTTGATATAATAGCTGAGTATGGCGTTAGTACTGATGCCTTCATTGATACAACAGCTGAGTATGGAGTTATTACTGATGTGTTCATTGATACACCAGCTGAGTATGGGGTTATTACTGATGTGTTCATTGATACACGAGCTGAGTGTAGGGTTGTTACTGATGTGTTCACTTATACACCAGCTGAGTGTGGGGTTATTACTGATGTGTTCACTGATACACCAACTGAGTATGGGGTTATTACTGATGCCTTCATTGATACACCAGCTGAGTACAGGGTTATTACTGATATGTTCTTTGATACACCAACTGATTATGGGGTTATTTCTGATGTGTACATTGATACACCAGCTGAGTATGGGGTTATTACTGATGCGTTCATTGATACACCAGCCAAGTATGGGGTTATTACTGATGTGTTCATTGATACACCAGCTGAGTGTGGGGCTATTACTGATGCGTTCACTGATACACCAGCTGAGTATGGGGTTATTACTGATGCATTCATTGATACACCAGCTGAGTATGGGGTTATTACTGATGCATTCATTGATACACCAGCTGAGTATGGGGTTATTACTGATGAAATTGTTGATTTTTTGCATGTCTCCAGTCAAGTAAGGAGTACTATATACATACTCCCAATGGTACACAGATCACTAGAAAATCCACCAGGCCACCCCACTGAGGCAGGAATAGGCAGCCTCACGGACTCATTAACCCAATGCTTGGATGCCCATATAAAAGACATGGTAGAAAGTTTACCTTCTTACATATCGGATACTACAAACATCTTGAATGTGCTGGGGGACCTGCAATTGTAAAATGATTGGATTCTATGTACCATGGACATGGAATCATATTGAAATACCCCCCCATGGAGAGGGTCTGAATGACCTACACGACAGTCTGAGTCTCAACACCAATCTCACATTTGTAAAAGAAAAATGGTTTTCTTGTGGAATTTGCAAAATATGTGCTACAATGCAAGTCATTCAATTTTCAAAATGAGTACTACCAACAAATCAAGATTAATGCTATGGACCAACATTTGCCCCCAGCTATGCGAACCTATACCTGAGAGTCTGGGAGAGAGATGTGGTCTATTCACCAGAGGTCAATCCATATTTTCACAGGACAGATCACTGGTGATGCTTTATTGATGATACTGTACATCCCTGGTGTGGTGGGGGACAGAGGAAGAATTAAAAATAGTGTGACTTTCCTACAGAGCACAAACAGGAGCCTGTGTTTCCAAATGATTACAGCAAGGCTAGTGTTCACTTCCTAGATTTGAAAATCCCTAAATATAATGATGACACAATCAGTACAGATCTGTTTAGAAAAACTACTGACAGAAACACATTTTTACTATCGTCCAGCTGTCACTCTTGCAATATGGTGAGCAACACCCGTAAGGCACAATTCCTGAGGGTGCGCAGGAATTGCTCATCTGACTCTGCTTTCCAAGAAAGGGCCAATGAAATGCAACAGTGTTTCATAACCAGGGGCTGTAGATCTGAACTGGTAGAAGCAGCCGAAAGAGCAGCAGCAGCTACTGATAGGAGCAGTCTTCTAGTATATAACCAGAGTGAAAGAAGCCAAGAGAACATGCTTAACTTTATTACCACATGTTCCAATAAATCCCATGTGGCCAGAGAAATTATTAAAAAAACACTGGGGTATATACTCTGTAAAAAAGAGATTCTAGCCATATTGGTCCTTGGAAAACAGGAGATGATGGAAGGCTTGATGCCTTTTATTGGACCAATAAGTGTCTTGTACAAAGATGGAGTTATACACAAACTTTTGGGGCCTCACAGGTCCCTTCTTCAGGCAAATAGCAAAACTGAGCAACATAAGCAGTATTTATATCCACTGTGGAGCAATTAAAAATCAAGAAGTGAAGTAGGAAGGTGACAAAGAGGACTAGAGATGAAAGTTTAAGAAGCATAGTAAAAATATGAGAAGAAATGGGGAGGGGCTAAGGGGAACAGGTCAGTATTAGATGAAAGGAAGCTAAAGAAGTATACTCCAAACTGAACTGCTGCAAGAGGGAGAAGTGAATGTGCCACGCTGGATGGTTTACTAAAAGGCCCCCAGCCAGAGAGATGTTCCGGTGCACTGTATGCAGCCCACTCTTACAATGAAAGGTACATAGCTCTCTGAACCCCCTGAGGGATGCTTTCATTATGGTCACTGCAGACACTGTGAAACGTGCAAAAAACAACCACTTTTGGCATGGTCAGTTGCCCCAAAATGTTTAAAATCTGACAGTTTATCAACTGACCTACAAGTGGGATTATACACCTGGCCATATGTAGCTGTAAAGCATTTAATGTTGGAAAAATCGCCCAGATAATTAAGGTTAGAGTCAGGAAGTATCTTAACTCAGTCAGAAACAATGACAGGAACAATGCATTGTCAAAACATATTGCTGAAAGCCAGGACCCCAGTAACCACAAGTTCATGCTTTGTGGCACTGAAAAACTGACAGTGGGGAAACGAGGGGGTAATTTGGAAAATACAATATTATGAAGGGAGGCATTCTGGGTCTACCAGTTGGGAGCCCTGAAGAAACCAGGACTCAACGATTCTTTAAATATACTGCCTTTATTAAATAGAAGGTAGTTGAATTGCCTCCTGACAACTTATTTGACCATAATTCCTATATGGGTCTTTTTTTAGAAATTGTGCTTATGACTCAGCTGAAGAGTAAGTTCTCCAGTGGTAATTTTCTCTGTCTTTCCAAGCATTTTTTCCACATTGATGTATCAGCAGTTTTGCATTGTTGAGGTAAAGTGGTGATTCAAGTTTGCTGCATAGTTAATTTGCATACAGTATTGCATACATGTATAAACTGTACATTGCTGCAAAATTATGCCCAGCATGTAATTTAATACAGTATATATGTAGTGATGTAATTTAAGTTTGTGAACTATAATAATTTTGCATGTGGTATGTGAGCATATTATTACCCCACTGACATCTATGACCTCCCACACGAGAGAGTTACACAGTGTTGCAAAAGATATACTTATACTATGGAGAGGTTGTTGGGTCATACCTAGGGGTTGCATTATCAATTTGATCTTTTTCTTACTAAAAAAATTTCTTTAGGTCTCAATTATATTAACGGGTAAAAATGTTTTTTAAAAATACTGGACACGAGTTCAGCGCCAAGATGAAATGAAACTAATGATTTAAATAAGACTGCTGCCAATAGACATTTCTTGATTTTGTTTAAGTCGGTTTGTGCACTTTATGTGGTGGCTTCTACTTGTAATATACCTTTAAGATTGAAATTGTATAAATTAAATGTTAATGTGCATGACCCGCCTCCCTGAGGAGGTGTGCCTGCCTGAAACCGATTGGGGCTTGTGAGTATTTGCCAATTTCTTACCTCTGGTGCTTGACCCCGTAAGTCTATTTTGGAATTATGCACAGCAAATAAATGTGATTTAGCAGAGTACCTGGTGTCAGTGCTGGTTTTCATTAGGATTATAACCCCTGGGATCTACGTGGGTTTCCAGAATAATGGTTTTAGCTGCTGCTGCACCTAAAGGGTTAAACCCCTGTGTTCCCGCTGGCTCACTTCTCTGGGTCCTGCAAGCATCACAGAAGCAAGGCATGACATTCATTAGAAAGGGACTTAACCTTTGCAGAGGTAACAGAGCCATCTTTGGGGCACTGGGCTGAGGGACTGAGGTAAGGGCTTATGGCGCACTTCTGGTACACAGAGGTGTCACTTTCTAGAGCATAAAGGGGGAGCCCAATTAAAATATTATCAGGAATTCAGTCGATTGCTATTTTTTAGGAAACTATTAACAGGATAGATAATGTCAACACCAGGGCAGGAGAGTATATCGGCACACTTCTGAGTACACAGAATCCTATTTCAATACAGTAGCAGTTAGGTGGGGTCACTCAGGAATCCTGAACTGAAGCTACATCAGGAATGTATTGTAAACTAATTTATGCACTTACACTCTGCAGTTTTTTTGGGATAAGCAGTAAATGTAAAGCAGGGCATGGATTATAAACAAGTAAAACAAACACTGATCTGCTTAAATTGATACAAATTGCAAACCAAGCCTAGGATTATTGGCGTGCTTTTTAAGAGCAGCCAAAACAATAGCAATGTAATTCGAATTTTGTGAGGGAGTAAACAGGGATCCTAAATAGGAGGGTACTAAAAGCATCGTAACAAGGCTGGTTTAAGGGTCCTTAGGCTGATTTTGAGGCATGTCAGGAAAAAGTAAATAACTATCCTCGGCAGGGAGGTGTATGAGGAGAAGAAGAGGAAGGCAGGGAAAGTGGTGAGAAGCACAAAGTCACAGTCCGAGGAAAGAACTGCCCAAGGGGTAACAAAAGAGGCAAAACATTTTTAAGGTACGTAAGTGAAAAGAGGAAGACTAGCAGAAGGATAATGAATTTAAGAAGGGTAGGTGGGAACTGTGCAGAGGAGGATCAGGAAAAAGCAGATATCCTGAACAAATACTTTTGTTCATTCTTCACAGAGGAATAGGAAGGGGGTGGGCCACACAAAAGCAACAGAGGCACTGGAGAGGGGGAGGTAGACACAAGTCCTGTTACAGAGGAGAGAGTCCTGAAGGGACTCGCAAATCTGAAAGTGGACAATGCTATGGGACCAGGGACGGTACATCCAAGGGTACTGAGGGAGGTCAGGGATGTACTGGCTGCACCTCTGTTAGTCCTTTTTAACAACTCACTGGAAACAGGAGTGGTTCCAGAGGACTGGAGGAGGGCAGATGTAGTCCGGATTCACAAAAGCGGTAGCAGCAAGGAGGCTGGCAGCTATAGGCCAGTCAGTCTGATATCAGAGGTGGGGAAACTAATGATGTCACTGCTAAAGGAAAGGATTGTGGAGTATCTTGAATTCAGCAAGTTACAAGACCTGGGGGGGGGGGGGCATGGGAGGCATGTCAGACAAATCTGATAAATTACTTTGATGATCAGGGAAGTAGCTCAGGGTGGGCTGGTGGACGTGGCCTACTTAGAGTTCACTAAAGCTTTTGACACCATTCCACATAGCAGGCTCATAAGGAAACTGAGTGGCTTAGAAGTGGGTCCAGAGGCAACAAACTGGATGGGCAGTAAATTGGTTAAGGGACAGGGGTCTGAGGATGGTGGTGGTGCTAAATGGTGTTCAATCCAGGAAAGGAAGGGCTATCAGCAGGGGGCCACAAGATTCAGTAGGGGGACCACATTGCAGATGAGTTAGAAGGGAAGGTCTGCTTCTGTGTGGATGACATCAAAATTTACAATAAGGTAGACACTCCAAAGGGAGTGGAAGGAATGTGCAGAAATCTGAGAAAACCTGAGGAGTGATCAAGGGTATGGCAGCTGTGTTTCAATGTGAAAAAGTGCAAAATCATGCACAGGGCACAGAAACCCAGAGGTGGAGTACAAAATTGGAAAAGAGGTGCTAATGGTCACAAAACAGCAAAGGGACCTCGGAGTTATCATATCTGATATCTCATGGTGGCAAAGCAGTGTGACAAGACAATGGGTAGGGCCAGTGGCATGTTGGGGTGCATAGGGAGAGATATCACCAGCAGAAGGAGGGGGGTGGTGTTGCCACTGTACAGATCACAGGTGAGACCACACCTGGAGTACTGTATCCAGTTCTGGAGTCCACATCTCAAGAATGACACAGACAGAGTGGAGGTAGTCCAGAGGAGGGCAACTAAAATGGTTCAGAGTCGGCATGAGAAGCCCTACAAGGAGAGAATGTAGGACCTCAATATGTACACCCTAGAAGACAGAAGAGTGAGAGGAGATATGATAAAGGCCTATAAATACCTCAAGGTGGTAAATAACGTACAAGACAGGAGTATTTTTCAGAGGGAAATATGCATAAGAACAAAGGGACATGCAATGAAGCTGTAAGGGGGTCAATTTAAGAGAGATGTAGGAAGTACTTCTTCACTGAACATGTGGTGGATGCCTGGAATAGTCTTCCAGCAGAGGTGATGGAGTGAAAATTGGTGGGTTTCGAGCATTATTTATTTATTTAGTTAGTTTCTGTTAACCGGGTAAGGTGCACTAGGCAATTATTTGCCTACTTTCAGACATGACCAAGCAGAGTACAACATCAGGATAATATACAGGGTTCACAAAATGACATCATCAAGTAATACAGGGTTTACAAAACAACAGCACAAATTAAAAGGTTCTCGAGGACAATAAAAGTTGTTGCATTAGGTTGTAAGAAAAAACAGTAGTGCAAGTTTTGTTAGAGTGCACAATGGTGCATACAGCTGACCACACATTAAAAGACAAGCAAGAAGTTACAAAATTTAATGAAGAGTAGTTCAGTTGAGATTGTCACTGTAATAAACAAGGTAACAAGGAGTCCAGGTATTAGAATTTACAATAACGGGTTATTTCTTAGTGGTGTAAGATACAGATTATGACACTAGAGATAGACATGATTCTAGACTCTTAGCATGCATGAGGTAGACACAAGGAAATCTTAGTGGGAACCCGGGGGCTGAAGCCAGAGATCAGGTAGGATCTCTGATGGCAGTATAGGCAGGGGGAAAAATGGGCAGACTGGGTGGGCCAACCGGTCCTTTTCTGCCGTTAAATTCTGTGTTTCTATGTTTCACTGGCTCATCTGTCAATTGAAGACTAGTGCCCAGTCTGGAGGGGCTGTCTGCAGCAGCACATGTGCTAAGCTGCAGTATTCCAGAAGCAATTGTTCTATAGAGAGCCCCAGAGTAAAAGGACTGCCTGCCTCTTTCTGTCTGAAACCCATTTTCTCTAAGAAGGAGAACTCTGCCCTTTAGTGAAGTGGCAGGAGCTGGACAACAGACTGTGTTTTTTTTATCATGTGAGCTTCTGAGTACTGAGCTGCATTCAACAAAGAGACTATTAAAGTGACAGTTGTATGGGACACTAAAATAAATGCGAAGTGGAATCAATTTGCTGCTTCTTATTTATTTATTCATTTATTCATTCATTCATTCATTCATTCATTCATTCATTCTCGGATTACAATACTTTTGAGCACATAACAGCTCTGGTACAAAGGTTCCATGTCAGTGGGAATGGAGACAGACATAATACGGATGGTATTACATAAAATATTGACAAGAAACTATTTAAAATGACAATATGACATTAATATTGCAACTAAAATTAAAACTATGAATTGACAGGAAATCAAAAATAATCCAATAAAAGGAGGCAGCCCAAGGTGCTTTGTCAAGTACGTATAGTTAGATTTGGGTGAACAAACTTTCAGGCAAGTGAAGATAAACAGTGGAAAGAAGGTGGAGGGTGAGTGGGGTGAGGTGAAAGAAGGATCGGGGAAGGTGGCAGGAAATAGGGCATAGCCTTTAGGGTGAAAGTGGTCATTTGCAGAGAAAGGAGAGAAGTAGATACACGGATGTGTCAGTTGCTGAGGTAGTGTCATGTCAGAGCCCGAGGAGTGCCTTTTTAGTAAGCAAGCAGGTTTGATAGTAAATACTTCCATTTAGCTGAAGCCAGCCTGTTTGCACATACAGTTCACATGTGTGGGTAAGGTGTACTGCTCCAGTAAGAAGTCGGCATGCTTTATTGCATGCCACTGATATTCTGCAGAGGGTAGTGGTGGAAGCTGAGCTGTAGATAACCAGACCATAGTCAACAATGGATACTACAGAGCTACAGATATATAGGTGCCCTTGCTGGCAGCTGCTGTGCCCTCATCCATGCCATGTAACCAACAGAGGCTGGTGCTGCCGGTGGGTTCTATGTCATAACAGTGATCATGGAAATGCGATTGCCATTACAGCAAGTGTAGATCGCTGAAAAGCAATTTTGGCAATGTAACACCCGTGGCACTCAGCAAAACAGTGCCGGAGACTTGTTTTTTTATGTGGGGAGGCTACGCCCACCACACCCCCAGCGCGTGTGTACATATAGTGACATCCTGTCACTATATTCACTGCCCTCTATCCAGTCGCCCTCCCAGTCCAGCAGCCCTGTGCAGATGGTGTCATTATTGAGTCACCATTTCTGAAAGCATTCAATAGCGGTTGCCTCATCACAGGCTACCTGCCAGTGCCATCCCCAGAGAAGATTCAGAGCCCAGCTGCAGTGGAAGTACCTGAACTACGTTATTATTTCCGATGTATGAAGTGCTGATTGGTAGATCAATGGCCATATGCAGATGTCCTTTGATTGAGGGCTGGGCTCCAGGTGGGGTCACTCTCAAGTGCAGACTGCTGCCTGAGTCAGAGCAGATTCAGGACCAAGGTGCAATGAAAGTAATATGTTATTATTTTCAAATCTGTGGAGAGTGTGGGTTGGTAGCTGGATGGCCACCTCCAAAGTGCCCCTTAACTGAGGTTTCAGCTCCAAGTGGGGTCCATCCCAAGTGCAGGCTGCTGCTTTTGCCAGGGTGATATGCTCATTGTCTGCAGAAGAGAAAACCTGCTTAAAATGCAATCTGCTTGAATGTTCTGTAATTCTAAAGCACCCCTCCATGGGTCCTGCTGAGTTCCTAGTAGGAGCTTGTCCACCACCTGAAAGAGGGTGGTGGAGCTGATACAGACCTTCTGTATACCCAAGTATTTTTGCCCCTGGGACCCTTTCTTTGTGGGTGCTGCTAAATTAAAAAGTGGTAGTCTAGCTCTTGTCTCCACTGCGGTCTCCTAGCAGAAACTAGACACCCTGTAAGCCCAGTGTGTACATCTATGACAAAGGTCATGTGAACTGGACACAAAATGTATTGTCTGTATTAAGAATACCCATGTGGTTTCTGCTGGGACTACCATTACGGTGACCCAAAGTGAAGTTGTGGTAACACCAGTAAAGGCACAGCTACTTGCATCTATATTTTGCACGGACATTAATAAATGTGTGTGTGTGTGTGTGTGTGTGTGTGTGTGTGTGTGTTCTTGGGTCATCACTTGTAATATCACACACGTCTATTCCCTGCATCCCTAAAATCTGGTTGGTGCAAAATATAAATGTTCATGGTGTGCACCCTTCTCTGAGAGAAAATGCCATACTTGAAAGTCCCCTAACTGGAAAGGGGGCTTACAAGAAAAATGAGAGACAGAAGAAATGGAGCTTGTTTTTGGCCACATGAGTACAGATAATCAAGACTTTTATGGTGCCAATTTTATTTAACATCAGCTTTGTTATCCCCACCAGTGGTATGCAAAACCATACTTCATAGCATTTTCTTCCAGATGTTATAGGGGTGTAGGCTTAACCTGGTTAAAAGAAATGTGACATAATTTAAGGGTTGAGGCAGGTGGTCCTAATATGATAAATCTGATGGTGTTCTGAAATAGTGAATTTTTATTTGTAAATTTTTCAGTATTTGTCCAGTATTCATAAACCTTTGATTTCCTGGATGCAACAAAGCAGAGTCCCCCTGGTACAGGTCTGTGATCAAGGTCTTCTAGTAAAATGGATGGTAGTAAGAGGACGTTCTTTACCAGCAGACATACTGTAAGTCAGGCCTTCAGTTTAGTTTCAAGTGGAAGCTAACTTCCAGGCAATCTGAAAGTTGTACTGGAAAGCAGCTGTACAGGGATATGGCAGATACAATTTTCGAGCTCATTGTTCCGTAAGAAGTGCTCTTTGTAGCAAGAAAAAGAGGCCATGGTGGTGCTATGTGAATAAAAGGATTCCAGTAGTGGAGTTGGATGGATCATGGCTGAGCTTACATAGGAGGTTGCAGATCAAGGCAAATTTAAAAAGCGAAAGTCCCCGCAACCTATTTTCAATATACCTGTGTAGTTTGTAGGCATTAACAATGCTCACTTCTCTTACACCCCCTTAATTTAATCCTAATTTAAATTTAAATGATGTTTCTTCACTCTGTTCTGCCCTGGTGTGAAAACCTGTTGGACTCTATTGCAAAGGTTGTGACTCCACTCATGCAAGGAATCATGGGAGTTCATGTTGCGTACATGCACAAGCCAGCAGAAGTGCTGTCAGTTAGTTCTGTTGTACATAGAGTCTGAAGTCCCTGTATTCTTTTCTTGTGCTGGCCATCACACTTTTCAAGGTAAGTTCCCTAATGTTTTCAATTGTTTAAAGTGTATCCAAGATGGAAAAACGCAGTTGGAAGGATGCTGGTGCTTGTGACATTTTGTTATTCAACTAATTACTATACGTACTAGGAACTCTTTGTTTACTAACTGAGCTTCGCGTCCCTTTGATGTGCAAATGTACATTGTCAGCTCTCATGTTTTCTTTTATGAGTGGGGTCATGACAGTTGCAATAGAATCAAATGGGTTTTCACCACCAGGACAGAACAAATTAGGATTAAATTAGGGGGATGCGGGGGGGGGGGGGATCATTAGCCATGTTTACACAGCAGCAGCACTCTGAAATCTGCACCTCTCCCTTCCTACTGTGCTTGCCGCAGTGCTATTTACACAGTCCGTGCTCGCAGTGCTGCAGGTCACTCCAAGGAGGGGGCTGTTCATTTAAGGAAAGGGAACATTGTTTAACCAGAAGTAGCACACTAAGCTGAAGCTTGTTTCCAGATGCGACCTGGGAGTACAAGGAAGTTAAGTGACTTGCTTAGGATCACACAGTGTGCACCTAGGCGACTGTGTGATTTAAACCCAGGTCTCCAGATCTTCAGCTCAGAGCCTTAACCCACTGAGCTATTCTGCCTCCTATTTACAGAAGAGTTGAGGGAGACAGCCTTTTTAGTGGAGCGAGTGCAGCAAAGCATGTATACACCACCATTTACTGTGCTCCCTCCGATGCTGATGCCTCAACTGAGTCAGATCAAAATATTGATCCGAACGGCACATAAGGCACTCTAGAAACTACAGCCCTTAGGTTTCTCCAGATAAAAGGGCTCTCTTATGAAAGATTTGCATTTGGATTGTTTGAATGGCTAACATTTTAAGAAAAGCATTTTCCAGGTTATAGTTACAATTCAAGATATTTCCTCTGGCAGGCTGTCAGATGTGTGACACTGAATCTGGTAAAAATTCAACCAGATTTTGTTGTAAGGCAGGCTGCAAACAGCTGACTTTCAGGAACATACAGATACCATTTGAATTATGGTATGTAAATACTGAGACAGTGGGGTCTGGCCACAAAATGTGGGTTGTAGCTGTTTGAACTTGTATTCACTGTAATGGAATATAAGAATTTCTTGTATGTATGTATGTATGTTTAATTGAATTATTGTGTTAATTAGTTCTAAATAAACAATGTCCCTACTCTTGTGTAGATAGCCATACATTCTTTAACTTACAATCTGCCTGAGCACCCACCAGGTCAATACAGAGATGGGCAGAAAGGTCCTCAGTTCATTTATTTGTTTTTGTTCCCTTATTAAGTTTAACTGAGAGGGAGACTCCATGCACAGGAATGACCCAGAAAGGGTTCAAATGTACAGCAGCTAAGCATCACAGGTAAGAATGGAGAAAAGAGAGTCACTAGTACAATAACCATTAGGGGGCCAATATTCAAACTGTAGTGCCAGCTCTAAGGTGGTTTCATCAGCACTACCCGGGTCTGTACTTGCGCTGAAGGTGCAGCCATATTCAGAGGCCCAGTTAGTGTCCCCCCCAACCTGGCATCACACAAGTGCTAAAATACCACTGTACCTGTGCAAATGAGGGGGTCCCCTCATGCATACAGGTGCAGCGGCACTTCAAGGTTTGCTGCAGTGGTAAACAGCCCCCAAAATGGCATTGTTTATCACTGCTGAAAACCAAGTCTTAACAGGGCACTATGCCCACACCCCCACCGTGGCAGGGCAGCTGTACTGCAACTGCCCACCCCTGATCTCCTGTCCCCATCTCATATAAAACCCTGGTGGTCTAGTGTTGCCCCACCTTCCTGATTGCCAGCTGGACCTGTGTACTGAAATCAAGATCTCTGGTGGCAAGTGGCACCCCCATCACCTGTCCCCATCTCGTACAACATGCTGGTGATCTAGTTTCCATCCACCCTCCTGATCATCAGCAGGACATGTATAGTGAAGATCCCTGGTGGCCAGTGGTATCCTCCCATCATCATCTCATACAACACCCTGGTGGTCTAGTGTCCCCCCACCTTCCTGCTCACTAACTGTACTTATGTACTGAAGATCCCTGGTGGCTAGAGATAAGCCCCATCCCCCATCCCCATCTCATACAACACCCTGGTGGTCTAGTATCCCTCCACCCAACCAGCCCACTCACATGCCTCTTCCTCACACACCCCCACCCTGGTTGCCAGCAATCATCTTGGCCTGAAATGGCTACCTGCATAGCCCTCCTCTCACCTTCTTGACCAGCCACTGTATGAGCTGTCAGTGAGTGCGTGATACTGTATGTGTGCTCACTGACAGCTCATATAGAGGCTGGCCAAGGAGTGGAAAAGAGGGCTGTGCGGGTCACCATATCAGGCTGCAACAATCATGAACCACAGGGTTGGAGATGTGGGGAGGTGGTATGTAAGTGGGCTGTTGGCATGGGGGGGGATACTAGACCACCAGGATGTTGTACAAGACAGTGACAGCTGATGGGGGTACCTTTAGCCACCAGGGCATAACACAGTGTTGCAACAGCACCAAGGGTTGCTGTGCCCCAAGCAAATGGGCCAATAATGGGCATACAAATGATGCCTTAGTGCCTGGCATTCCCAATGCACTCATTTACATGTTGTAGCTACATATAGCCTACAGGGGTCGTGGTGCTATCCTGTTTTGGGCAGCTTTATTCCCTGTGAGTTATATGTAGGCCAGGTCCATGTCAAGGCAGCATGGTTGCACTTGCCACTGCAGCAGCATGGCCTAATATTCAGTTGCATAGTACCACACACTGTCAGGCTGAATATAGCAGCCACTGGGTCGGACAGAAGTGCAAGCATGGTGCAAGCCTTTTCACCATGTTTGCATGTCTCATTGAATATCGGGCCCTATAGATCATAAAAGCAATATAAAATGAATATAAATTTAAGTACAAGCAGGAAATTACTTATCAGTTCAAGCATTACGAGCCAGTTTAGTTAGACAAGTGCATTTAAAGTTGGCAAAAAAGGGATTCTTTTAACTAATGTTTAAAGGTGTCATTTAAAGTGGTCAAAGGTAATTGGGAATATAAAACATACCTAATATTATTCTCACTGTTGAGTTGGATTTGTAACAAAATACATTTTATTTGTAAAACAATTATGTTGAAATATAACACTTTGTTATGTTTTTCTCACTGCTGCCTCTGCCTGGATTTCTGAAAGCCACAACTTTCTGTGGGAAACAACATGATGTCATTTGAGTAACAGCAATTTTCCTCTTGCTACTGTACAAACAGGCATATTTAACCCGAGTATATCAAACTAATTCTGTAACTAAAAGTTTATGTCAATACTTAAAAAAAATAATTTTGGGCCAGTTTATCAACACAGAGGTAGACTTACCCTTTGTGACACTGGCAACCAGGGTCCAGGAATGAGCTGAGGTAATCAGGGATCAACAAGGGGAGGAGAGTCGAGGGTCCCCAGAGATGCTCCTCTCCTCTGGGGAGGTCTCACATCCACTGACCCAGGTGCTCTCCCCAGAAGACCAACAGAAGAATCTCTCAAGGGTCCACACCTAACATGAGGGCCCTACAACTAAGGAAAAGCCACAGGGGTACGACCGGGAAGCATGAGGTAAGTCCTGGGAGAATGCAGGGTGATGGGGTTGAATGTTTAGAAGCACAAAGAGAAAGTTAAAAAAAAAACATTTTATAAAGGGCTGGAGTAGAAATAATTATGTGTTGAATAACTGAAATGGCATCATCAAAATGCTGTGGGCCTGAGAGACTGGAAAAGGGGCAGCGATGAAAAAAAAAATCCCATTTTCACAACCAACATGGTAAGTGTGAGAAACATTTTCATTACTGAATACAGTATTTGTTGCTGGTACTTGCTATCACCAAAAATAAAACAACATATGCTCTATGTACAATTTCCATTGAGCTTTAATGTCTTATAGAAAGGATACCATCTCCAACAGTACAACACCCCCAATACTGCACTGGACTATAATGTATCATCTTAATTAGTTGGCACCCTTTGTATTTTGTTTACCCTTGCACCCCTCTATGTTTTGTAGACTCCCTCACCCCTCCCCTATGGACACATCTGGAAATGAGCATGGTTCACAATAGCTGTATGGTCATGTCATACAAAAGTGAAGGTACTGGACTTCAGGATGGCTGATTTAGTCAAAATGGGAGAGTGCCTCAGAAAAGCACTAGCAAACAGGCAAGAAGGTGGGGTGGAGCAACAATGGGGAAACATCAAAACTGCCATCACAGAGGCATCAAGCCTTTGTGTGAAGCAAATAAATAAATCAAAACAAAAAAAAAAACATGATGGTTCTCAAAAGAAGTGGCAGGGAAGGTAAGGAAGAAAAAGACAGCATTCAGGAAGTATAAGGAAACACAGAAAGAGCAGGACAGAGAACTGTACCAGTTAAAGCAGAAGGAAGCGGGGAAGGCAGTCAGAATAGCAAAGGCTCAAACCGAGGAAAAGATAGCCAACTCAGTTAAGAAGGGGGATAAAACCTTTTATAGGTATATTAGGGAGCAAAGAACAACTAGGGCAGAGATACTGAGGCTGAATAAAAAGGAAGGTGGTTGGGCAGAGAGTGACAGTGAAAAAGAAGGGATACTGAACGAATACTTCTGCTCAGTATTTACAATGGAAAAGCAGGGGGAGATACCTAATCCAGTCAATAGAAGCACTCTAGATAGGGGGGTTGATATTAGTTATTTCACAGAAGAAAGGGTTCTGAAAAAACTCTTAAAACTGAAGGTGGATAAAGCAATGGGGCCTGATGGGATTCACCCCAGAATTCTAAAAGAACTAAGGAGAGAACTAGTAACACCACCGACTACCCTTTTAATAAATCATGGGAGGATGGGGTGGTACCTGAGGACTGGAGGAGGGCAGATGTGATTCCCCTTCACAAAAGTGGGAGCAAGACAGAGGCAGGAAATGACAGACCTGTCAGTTTGACCTCAGTGGTAGGGAAAATGATGGAATCACTTCTGAAGGAAAGAATTGTTAAGTACCTAGAGGCCAGTGCAGCACAGGACCCAAGGCAGCATGGATTCACAGCAGGAAGGTCATGTCAGACAAATCTAATTGATTTCTTTGACTGGGTGACCAAAGTAATAGACCAGGGAGGGGCTGTGGACATGGCCTACCTAGACTTTAGCAAGGCATTTGACACAGTCCTGCACAAAAGATTAATAAACAAATTAGCCAGCCTGGGAGTGGGTCCCAGGGTGGTAGCCTGGGTAAAACACTGGCTGGACAACAGAACACAGTGGGTAATAGTAAATGGAGTCCACAGTGAAGAAAGGGGGGGGGGTTACTAGTGGGGTACCGCAGGGTTCAGAACTGGGGCTGGTCCTTTTTAATTACTTTTTAAGTGACATTGCAGAGGGACTGGAAGGGAAAGTATATCTCTTTGCAGATGACACAAAGATCTGCAACAGGGTTGATACACAAGGTGGGGTGGAAAGGATGAAAAGGGACTTGTCAAGGTTGAAGGAATGGTCAAATGTATGGCAGCTTAGATTCAACGCAAAGAAGTGTAAAGTAATACACCTGGGAAACAAAACCCAGGGAAGAGTACACAATGGGGTGCGATACTGATAACAAAAAAATGGAAGGGACCAGGGGTAGTCATATCAGATGACCTAAGGTGGGCCAACAATGTGAGAAAGGCAGTAAGTAGGGCTGGGGATACTGGGATGCATAGGGAGAGGCATCACCAGTAGAAAACAGGAAGTTGTTGGCCCTCTGTACAGACAGTTGGTAAGATCACATCTGGAGTACTGTGTACAGTTCTGGAGACCCCATCTCCACAAAGACATAGACACGGTGGAGGCTGTCCAGAGGAGGGCAACCAAAAATGGTGCAGGGTCTGCACCAGAAGACACATGAAGAAAGAATAAAGGAGCTTAAGATGTATAGCCTTGAAGAAAGAAGGGAGGGGGGGACATGATAGAAACTTTCAAATACCTCAAGGGAATCAACAAAGTCCAAGAGGGTAGCATTTTTCAGAAAAAGAGATGTGCAAGAACAAGGGGACACAATTTGAAGATAGAGGGGGGACGGCTCAGAGGTAATGTGAGGAAGTATTTCTTCACAGAGAGGGTTGTAGATGCATGGAACGGCCTTCTTGAGGAGGCCATAGAGTCAAAAACAGTGGGGGAATTCAAGAATGCATGGGACAGATATAAGGCAATTCTAGTGGGGGGTAGGAGGAAGTAGGCTGTTGGTTAACTAGGATCTGCAAACTTATCTGTTAGGTAGGAAAATGGGCAGACTAGGTGGGCCAAGTGGTTCTTATCTGCCATCAAATTCTGTTTCTGTTTTTCTATGTTTCTATGAGCTGATACCAGGTCTGTATATCTTTTCTGGTAAAACTTTAGAAATAAATAAATAATGATGTCCTGCACCCCACTAGTGCAGAGCCCTGTGGGGGCAGGGGCAGTGGGGTAGTGGAGCTAGACTGTGGGCATCGAATCAGCTGCCCATTTTGGCCATTCACTAGATCCTTGACTCCACATGGAGCAGGGAATGGTGAGATACAGCAGTCCTCCAAGGACTTCAGTATCCCCACTGGACTGTTACAGCTGTTTCAAACATTGCCAACTGGTGCTGACACCAGCCCACTATGGAGGTATGGAGAAGGTGGCCAATCAGACCGTGTGGACATGGATGTCACCATGCGGGGGTAGGGGATGCGTAGCCACTAATGCTGTCCTTAGGGCAGACTAGCTGCCACCCCTCGGCACTGCAAATCTGGCCCTATGAATGTAGTTCATACCTGCCCCTGTCCTGCCCTCATACCAGTCACCCCCATAGCCACACAGGTAGCTCTGAATTAGGTGTGGGGATGCTGACCGTCAAGACTGTGGGTATTTCAAGGTCCCTGAATGTACAGAGCAGGACCTCTGTGCACCACAAGCTCATATATCCATCTGTTAGCAGGTGCAGAAGTGGATGCAGTGCTTCTGGGGATTAGGCAGTCAGTGTTTTTTATTGTTACAGATAACTCGCTGCAAGACAGCAAGAAGATCAGTACTCTATCTATGAAAACAAGACCTTGGAGCCTTTTGTTATTGAACATTCCATCTGAAAAATAAAAACCTTATGTGGTTCACATCAAAGTCTTTAAAGCAAGCCCTGACATAACACAAGCCTGTGTCTTAGCAAAGAAGAAATTAGTTAGCCAGATGAATCCTGAACCTGCTTGTTTGTTAAGATATTTTATGCTCCTTCCAACCTCCAGTCACCACTTCCTCAGGCATACCCCAAGGTGCACCCGATGCCCTGTGCCTCTTATCTGAGTACCTGTCCTTCATGGAGTCTTGGTAATGCACCCAAGGTGCGGTTGGGATGGAAAGGGATTCACCCCTGAATCTATGTGCTTTGTCAGGTGGCACCTCTAGCGGTGGCACGAAGCCTGATTTTACAAGGTGGCCTTCATCCCGGCAGCTGAGGCCATTTCGCTTATGTGTCTCCCAGCACCAGGACATTAGAGTAAAAGGAGAGCAATGCAGTGGCACACACAATGGCATGTCAGCTGCAAGCCCAGCTGATGTCCCTCCACCCTACTCTTACGTTACGCTGTGCTACCACCTGTAGTCACCCAAGCGGCAGCACTGCAGCAGAAGCAGCGACTATCCCTCCTCAGAGGAAGAGAAGGCCCCCAGGGACACTCAATTTTCCTTCCCCAGCCACCCAGATGACCTGGACATTCCCACAGCCAGGTCAGCAATGTCATGAATGGAATCCCTACTGCTGTGTTAATGGGCCAGCTTTGAACTTGCTTTTCAAGTAATATATTTAATATTGTCCTGTCATCATATAAGATTATTTTAAAACAACGTACTGTGTGGGAAAGAAAAGCCACTTTCTTATGGTTTGAAAGGACATTGTAAACCCCCAGAACCAGTGTTGGGTAAGTTACTTTTTCTATTACTTTCTATTACTTTTGGAAACTTGTTCCAGAAAGTTCTGTGCAGTCACTAGCAAAGATGGAGAAGGACTAGAAAAAGTAATACACCTTACAGTTACAATTACTTATATATTTTTATACAAAAGAAATATGTAACTGTAACTGATTACATTTATTTGAAAATAACTAGTAACTAAACTATTACTTATTTGCTATTTATTTATTGTTTTAACTTACCCAACACTGCCCAGAACCCACCTATTATTATTATTCCCCAACCACACACACACACATACACACACGCACGCACACACGCACGTACGCACACACTGGGCTGAGCTTCAGCGCTGATCCCTGCCCCCGCCTGGGTAACCAGGCTCACTGCAGCTCTACTCTTCCTCTAGCTGAGAGTGAGCACAGGACTGCATTAGCAGGTTAGGGCTGTGTATCTATATAGTGAGTGCAGCTCCTCTTACAAACAGTTCTGTGAAGCCATTATTGAAATTTAGGATGGTTATTGTTATGGAGATTGCATTTGTGATTACGTTGTAGCACCAGAAGGTTTCTTGCAGCGAGAATAAAATGGTGTGTAGTAAGCACAGGTAGGAGTTTGGGTGATTTCTGGGTTTGGGAGGGTTTTGTGTGTCTTTTTCCAGATTCTTTTGCAGCTTGTTAATTGGTTTGGCTAGCTTCCTAATGCTGTGTTTATTGTGTTATTAGTGGTATCCCATAGGGTTTAATGTTGTGCTGCTATGTACTTTTTATTAGTGCAGGTATATAGCTGTAATTGATTCGATTAGTGCAGGCATATAGCTCTGATAGATAGATTAGTCTGAGGTATACAGGGAAAAAAATGATGGCCCTTTCCATGGGGAAAAGTTCCCATTCATGTATTATAACAAAATATATGACATTGAAATGGTATGAAAATTAACTTACATAGAAACATAGAAGTTGATGGCAGATGAGGACCGCAAGGCCCATCCAGGCTGGCCATTTCTTTTTCTACCTGTAACCCCCTTGCAAATGGGGGTTCCTAGAAATGCCAGTCTGGGTTTACCTTAAACCGGTTTGTTCTGTCCTTCTCCCGCTGTCTCTCTGGCTTCTCCTGACTTGGCCTCTAATTTTTCTGGCTTCCCAGGTCCTGTTTGCCCTCGTGTGTGCCCAGCTTGCAGTCAAATGAAAATCCAGCCCCTCGGGGCTTAAACTGCTGACTGCAGGCTCCCGCTGCAAAAGCATTACCTCCAGGGCAGTAGGAGTCGCGTTGGTGCGCAAAGCGCCTTTGATGTGGAGCTGCTTCTTTTGCAGTCACCTCGGGGACTGTGCCGTGGGTCCCGGGATCCCTTCAACCTATTTGGGACCCGGTGATCATGGACAGCCAGCTGGGGGAACACTCAGATGGGAATTAAAGGAGTTCTGACCGTGGCTCATTTGAGTATGCCTGTGCAGGGCCCCGGTCATCTGAATAATGCATAACAGTGTGTCTGGCTGCCTCCAGGGTAGCTATGTTCAGCTCCAGCCAAAAAATAAAGAATTGAAATGTTTTAAATAATAAAACTGTTGCTGCATGTTGGGAATATACTGTACATGTGGGGAGAAGTGTTTAAGGTTAAAATGAGTACTGTTTCCCTGTCAATTCCAGTATCTGGGACTCTGTGTGTCAGCCTGTCAGCTGCTGCAAAGGGAGCTTGCATAAGTGCAGTAGTGACAGAAAAAGTAAAAGAGCCATGTTTTTCATCTGTGCAGCTACTGCAAGTACAGCCTTTAAGCTATAGAACTGTGGGGCATGTGTGGCAAATATCTTCTTTCTGGCTGCACCAGGACATTATTCAGGACTGTATCTAATCTGCTATAAGGGACAGTGGGTTAAGCAGCCATTGCTAGCAGTACAGCCAATTGGAATTGCAGCAATAGATAGCCAGGACTTGTGGGACATTCACTGCATCTCATGGGTAAGCACCCAAGTGCTTATGGGGGCTTACAGGGACATTATTTTAGGCACAAATTCCACAACCCAATTGTGCCTCAAGTGTTCTGATTGACAGGTCCTTCAGCAACTTGGAGACATGTCACCCCATCCCTGATACCAATCAGGAGTCAAGCTAGGAGCTCTATAAAGAGACAATGTTGCCAGTTTATCTGGAGATTCAGAGGGAGTTTCAGAGATGCAGAGCTGAGAAAGAGCAGCAGAGCAGGCTCCAGCCTGCTGTGAACCCCCCATGGGGGAGGGGCTCAGGCTCCAGCCATGCCATCGGGCCTGGGCCACTTAATTCAAGCCCTTTCAGTCTTCAGAGGGCATTTGATATTTTCTTCAGTTAACAGTTAACTAGTTACAATAATTGGGCTTTCTGCAACAGCTAGTCTGGAGGTTGCCAGTACTGTCCTCCAGAGGCTAGCCTTCATTCCCACGTCGGGGAAAGATGTGGACCGAAGAATCAGATGTCCAGCAGCGGTGAGAGCACTGACCAGACCAGATGACATCATGCAGTGGTGAGAGCGATGACCAAGTACCTCAGTGGTGAGAGAGCTGAAGAAGTCTTCAGGATGCCTTTGATTGCGGACGAGACCCGTGGAGGACCTGAGTGAGTACCCTCGTACCCCCAGGTATGAGGGAGAAGCTAAGCAAGTAATCTTGGGGGCTCCAAGCCCCATTAAGAAATGTGTGCTGTTAAGTGTGAAGTATTGAAGTCATCAGTCTGAGCTACTAACCCCATAAGAGACTGCCTAGTTCAAGTAATGGATGCATCTTGTCTGTGGCCCAAATGGCTAAGTTGCAGGTGCAACAAGATGCTGGGCTTAGTGAATCATATAAATGAGTAGCTATGGGATAGAGTCCTGCCATCGTGGAGCTGTCTGCCAAGATGTGCTTGCCACTTCATGAGACAGGAGGCCCTAGAGCATATTAAGGTCTAAGATACCTTAAAGAGAATGTACCTATGACTGCACAGAATTTCATCTAAGAGCGCTTGGTATAAGTGTTAAATGGCTAGACGTGCTGGATAGGACTCCGCTTTTGGATAATGTTCTTGGTATATAGAATATACTGGATGTGACTGCCTGTGACTAAAGTATGGGATGCTTGATAAAAGTGTCGTTGCCAACTTACTTTGGATGGATGCCTTTTGGTATATAAAGTACTGGATGTGACCGTGTTTAAACTGCGTTTAGGTTGCTTGACAGAAGCATCACTCTCATTGCATTGGATGGGACTTTCAAATATTGTGCTGAATGTTCTGGATGTAAGATTCACATAGTTTGTTCTGGAATGTTCAGAAGTCTTCGAGTGCAGGGCAATCCCTGCTTTGTCTGTTAAAGTGCAGGGCAATACCTGCTGTGGTTGCAAATAGTAATTTGCTGCTTTACAAAAATCTGGTTCCAAGTTGCCCCCACCCTCAAATTAATAGTCAGCCACCTCGACCAGCTGCAACTCCATCAGGCCTGCAACATCTTGGACTGTGGTATCTGTTTAACCAGTATGGTATGAGATTGCGGGGTTTCTGCTGTTTCTAGGACTGGTACCAGTGTGGGTATTATTAATGTTTATGTTTAATATCTGATTTATCAGCAGCTAGATAGCAAGGGCTCTGGATGTCTTAAGTCGAATGGTAAAATGTGATTTATGTCTGCCTGTTAATATGTAGCCACCCAGCTGGAGGGTTCACCAGCAAAATCCAAAATGATCTCTGTACATGTGTAAATACAGTAAGATAACCTCTACTCCTCCTGTTTCCCTTTCCTAGCTCCTTTATTTCCCCCGAAATAAATATCTTGTTGTTGTTGTTTAAAATCCTGTGTGAGCATATTATTAGAGAGAGCCTTTAATTCAAAATGTTGAAATGTGGGGAACTGTGTATTGGAGCATGTCTGGGGAAGGTAACTGGTCACTGTGGGTGGTGTAGCAGCTCAGGGGGCTACACCCAGTACCATTTCACCCACGTAAAGCACCCTGAGTGGAGGCACTGCACAAAGGTTTTTAAAAAATGTTATAAGTTAGCTAACCCAACCCCCTTAGCCTATGTCCAGGGTAGTAGGCAGGGGTGTAAAACTGAGGGGTGGCGCCGCCCAGGGGTTACATACCTTATGAACGTGCCATCGGCATTTGCTCTGTCAATGGCCTATCTATTCATACTTATCTGTATTGCTCCCTTATGCCTATCCCATGTCTGTTTGAAGCCCTGCACCGTATTTATATCCACCACTTCCTTAGGTAGGCCATTCCATGCATCCCCCACCCTTTCTGTGAAAAAGAACTTCCTCACATTACCCCTTAATCGGCCTCCCTCTAATCTCATGCTGTGTCCTCTTGTCCTGCTATTTTTCTTATATTGAAACATGTTAGACTCTTTCACCTTGTTAATGCCTTTAAGGTGTTTGAATGTTTCAATCATACCACCTCTCTCACCTCTTTTGCTCCAGGGTATACATATTGAGCTCCGTTAATCTGTCCTCATATGTTTTCTGAAGCAGTCCCTGCACCATTTTGGTTGCCCTTCTCTGGACTGCCTCAATTTGGTTAATGTCCTTGTGAAGGTGTGGCCTCAGTACTGCATGCAGTACTCCAGATGGGCTCAACCAGTGTCTTGTAAAGAGGGATTATCCTCCCTCTTATGACTTGTGATACCCCTACTAATACACCCCATCATCCCCCTAGCCTTATCTACTGCTTTAGTGGTCTGCTTGGATGATATCAGGTCAGCTGTGATGATGGTGCCCAGGTCTCTTTCTTCCCTTGTGACTGCCAGCAACTCCCCTCCCAACCAATAGGTGGCTTCAGGGTTTCTCTTCCCTATGTGCATGATCTTGCACTTCTTTGCATTAAACCCTAGTTGCCACTCTTCTGACCATTTTGCCAGTTAATCCAGATCTCTTCTCATTCTGCCCACCCCATCTTAATCATCTACTCTGTTGCAGATCTTGGTGTCATCTGCAAACAGACAAACCTTACCCTCCAGTCCATCTGCAATGTCACTGATGAAGATATTGAAGGGATTGACCCCAGGACTGATCCCTGATGTACCCCGTTTGTGACTTGCATCTCTTCTGATTGTATACTGTTTACCACCACTCTCTGCTTTCTGTCTGCCAACCAGTTTGCCACCCAGTTGACCAACCTCAGACCCACCCCAAGCCTACCCAGCTTATTAATCAATTTTCTATGTGAAACAGTATCGAAAACTTTGCTGAAGTCAAGGTAGGCAATATCAACTGGTCCCCCTTGGTCCACCACTCTGGTTACCCAGTCAAAGAAATCTATGAGATTAGTTTGACAGGACCTTCCTGTTGTAAACCCATGCTGTCTTGGATCCTGTGCTCCTATGGATTCCAGGTGTTGCACTATCCTTTCCTTAAGGAGTGCCTCCATAATCTTGCCCACTACTGAGGTAAGATTGACTGGTCTGTAGTTCCATGCCTCCTCCCTGCTACCACTCTTGTGAAGTGGGATCACATGAGCCCTTCTCCAGTCTTCTGGGACCTCTCCTGTGCTCAGAGACTCACTAAACAGTTCTGATAATGGCTCTGCTAGTTCCACCCTTAGCTCCCTTAGTAGCCTGGGATGTATGCCATCAGGTCCATTGCCTTGTCCACCCTGAGCTTATCAAGCTCTTGTAGGACCCTTTCTTTTGTGAAGGGACTAGTGCACACCCCCCTTTCCCCTGTGTCGATGGTGCTGAGCTGTGGGCCCTGCCCTACCTTCTCCTCAGTAAATACTGAGTAGAAGTATCTATTTAGGATAGATGCTTTTACATGGTCCTCCTCCTCACATGCCCCCTTATCCCCTTTGATCTTAGCAATACCCCCTCTGGACTTTCTCCTTTCACTAATGTATCTATTAAAAGTCTTGTCACCTTCTTTTACTGTTTGTGCTAGTGTTTCCTCATTGTGGGCCTTTGTCTGCCTTACTGCCTTCCCTGCTTCCCTTAAGGAAGTTTGGTATACCTTCCTATCTTCATCCCACTGCATTCCCTTATATTTCCTGAAGGCCAGTCTTTTGGCTCTGACCTTTTCTGCTACTGTTTTTGAGAACCAAAGCAGTTTCCTTCTTCTTTTGCACTTCCTTTTCTCTCTAACACAATGGGATGTTGCTTCAAGTATTGCATCCTTAATACTTGCCCACTTTGCCTGTACTCCCTCACCTGTATTTCTTCTTGCCAGGTCTAGCTTAACTCTGTTGGCCATCTTATCAAAGTCAGCTCCTCTGAAGTCCCATATTTCTGCCTTGGAATGGGATGATTTAGTTCTAGTGGTCAAATTGAACCATACCATGTGATGGTCACTGACCCCCAGGTGACCTTCTACCTGGAGATATGTGATCATTTCCCTGCTAGTCAGTACTAGATCTAGGATAGCCCTGTCTCTTGTGGGTTGTTGTACCAATTGTTTGAGGCCCTCCCCCTGCAGGGAATCCACTATGTGTCTAGTTCTGGCAGATGTTCCTGCTGGTATTGACCAGTCTGTATCTGGCATGTTGAAGTCTCCCATTATCAGAACCTCCCCCTTAGCTGTCATGTAACTTACTTCAGAATAATTTTGTTTATGAACAGGCAATAAGTTAAAAGAAATGTTATTGAGGTATTGTAGACTTTGTATTTTCTGAAAGATGATTGGAAGGTTTACTGTATATGAAAGCACATAAAGCCCTTGCCAGGAAGCAGATCACGGAATTCCCACATGGTGCAAATTTGTTTCCAGATGCAATTCAATGCAGTGCACTTCAAGAAATTAAAATCACAAAGACATTAAAGAAAGCAAGTAAGCAAAATTACCAGTCAGAGACCCAAAAGAGCAGCAGATGGGGAGCATTAAGATGCCCCTGTTGGACATCTGTCCACAGTTCACTGGGAACACAGAAATGACTTATCCGGTTTAATCCCCAGTGCTTTGTGAGTCCCCCCCTCCCATTTGAGATTTTCTCTGTTTCCGAGAAAGACGTGCTCATCCTGTTGCTCTCCCCCACAGCCCACTGTCCTTACTCTCATGGATGCTCCAGTGCAATAGAGAATGATGAGTATAGGGGGTTATTAGGGACTCAGAACCACCCAGTGGATGACCTTTGTTCAAGAAGCTTATCTGGGGCATTCAGAACTGGCACTGCTGGTGATGGCTGGGTGTAGGAAGGGTGGAGTGGGAAGGTGAGAACATGCAATGGAGCAGTACACCAATGTATGAACATACAAAGAAGCCAGCAGAATAAGGTCATTTAGACTATCTTGTCTGCTTGTACTGCAGGGTCCACAGCCTAAGCTACTGTCCCTGCCCCCCAATCCTCCCAACCATTCCATCTGCCCCTCCCATGACTCTTACTTTCCCCTTATAGTATGTTTTTTCCCAGCATCTCTTGAAGCTGTCCATCATCTTCAATGAGACCACCTCTTCCGGCAGCACACTCTAACTGGCCACCACCCTCTCCATGAAAAAGTGCTTCCTAACCTCCCTCCTAAACATCTCCCCTCCAACTTAAGACTGTGCCCCCTCATGTTTCGGTTGCCAGCTAGCTTAAAGAGACCCTCCTGTTCCACCCTATTTATTCCTTTCAAATATTTGAAGGTCTCAATCATGTCCCCTCTCTCCCTCCTCTCTTCCAAGGAGTGTGTGTTCTGGGCCCCCAATCTCTCCTCATATGTTTTACTGTGCTAACCCACAATTATAATCACTGCGCTCCTCTGGACCATCTTCAGCATGTTAATATCCTTTTTAAGGTGGGGGCACCAGTACCGTACTCCATGCTCTAGATGTGGCCTCACCAGTGGCCAGTACAAGGGCAGTATAACCTTCTCCTTCCAACTGTTGAGCCTCCTGGCTATGTATCCCACCATCTTATTTGGCCATGCTGCTGCTTTCCTGCAATGCATGGAGTGCTTCAGTTCACTAGTGATCATCACTTCCAGATCCTCCTCCTCATCCTCTGTTGCAGGCACCCGGACCCCTCCCAGGCAGTACTCTCCTGGGATTTTTGACTTAGATGAGCATAACTTTGCATTTCTTGGCACTGAAACCAAGTTGCCAAAATCCTGGCCACCTCTCAAGTTTTTTCAGATGCTCTTTTAGGTCCTGTATCCCTTCGGCCATGTCCACCCTCTCACAGAGCTTGGTGTCATCTGCAAAAAGGCACATTTTGCCCTTTATGCCATCCCCAATGTTATTAATGAAGATACTGAACAACACCAGCTCTAGCACCGAGCTCTGTGGAACCCTACTGGTGACCTCCCTAGTGCTAGATAACTCTACCCCCACTACCACCCTCTGTGTCCAGTTCCCCAGCCAGTTTTCAACACATCTGGTCATCGTCTCCCCAACGCTAAGATCTGACAACTTTCTGATCAACCTCTTGTGGGGTACAGAGTCAAAGGCCTTGCTGAAATCTAGATAGAGGCTGTCCATTGCTTGGACCCTGTCTGCAGTGTTGGTGACCCAATCAAAGAAGTCAATCAAATTAATTTGATATAACCTCCTTCCCATAAACCCATGCTGCCTTGTATCCTGAAGACCATGCTCCTCTAAATACTCTACCAACCTTTCATTAAGTATGGTCTCCATGAGCTTACATATGACTGAAGTTAGACTGACGGGTCTGTAATTTCATGGGTCATCTTTGGGATTGCTTCTATGAAGGGGCACTACATGTGCCATTCTCCAGTCCTCTGGTACCATGCCTTACTCCACTGAACTATTGAACAGGTCTGCCAGTGGCTTTGCAAGCTCCTCTTCCAGTTCCCTCAGCACCCTTGGGTAGGGTGTACTCCATCCAGGCCTTGCGATTTGTTTATCTTCAATACTAGCAACCCTTTCCTCACTCTATCCCCCTATACCACCACATCCATGCTCCCATCTCCCCTGCTCCTCTTCTCCCCCACGTTGGCACCAGTCTGTCTTTCTCCCTGGTAAAGATGGAGCAGAAGTACTCATTTAGTACCTCTGCTTTCTCCCATTCTCCTCCACCCACCCACTGCCCTTCTGAAGCCTAACAATCCTGTCTTTCATGTCCTTTTTCTCACTTACGTAGTGAAAAAAGGCCTTCTCCCCCTTCTTAATTCCCTCCACTAATAGCAGTTTCTTCTGAGCCTTCACCTACTTGACTACCTTACTTGCCTCTGTAGCCATCTTCAGTTAATTCTCCTTGTCCTCCTCTCTCTTGGTTCTCCTGAGTTTCCTATAGGCTAGCGTCTTGTCTCTTACTACCTGGGCACCTTAGTACTAAACCAGCTGGGTGCTTTGGCCCTTGAATTCTTCCCCTTGAGCCTAACACACTCTTTTGTTGCAGCCATTATTCCATCCTTTATAACAGATCACCTTTGGTCCACCCACATATCTACCCTGATGCCTGCCAGCTGTTTCCCTCATAATCTACCCATCCTCCTAAAGTCTGCTCTCTGAAAGTCCAGGATTTTGGGCTTAGTGGGGCCAATTTCCCTGCCCATATCCAACTGGAGCCACACTGTGCAATGATCACTTCCACCCAGCCAGACAGACCAATGAGTATAGTAGTTATGTGAGATGGCATAATGTGTTGTCTGTTGAGCAGCAATCACAGTGAATGATAGCCTAACATACCAGTGAGTATGTTACCTGTTTGCCAATGGAATGTTATAGCTCTCTCACTGGCTTGTAAGATAGGAAATATCACAGAGATAGAATTGTCTTTTGGAGCATTGTGATAGATCAAATATGTGCATAGATCATAATAACCTGCAGTGCTAACTGGCTAATACATAGAATGGCGGCAGGGAAGCAGCTTTGTAACTCTCTGAGTGGCTGAAGCCGTGCCAGCACCCCAAAATCCTAAAGTAATCCCTATATGTTTGCATTGCCTATGGCAAGCAAACATACATGAACCTAGTCAGACCTCTCACAAAGCCTTTGGGTGAGCTGGTTTGTTCACAAGCTGAATGGCATGGCAAACAATTCCAGTTGCAGAGATGTGTGTGGAGTTGAACTCTTTTCATCTAATGCACCTATCTCACACCTGTTGACACCACAGCCTTCTAAGCATTTTTACATCCAGAACAATCATATTGACGCAAGACAATTGGGTGCAATCAGAGGTTGCCAGAAGCATAAATATGCCACTGAAATAAATACAACAAAATTCAGGAAAACAGAAACACTGGTTTATACACATGGTGTATATGAAATGTTTGCTATACCATCTGCATAACTTTTCATGTCAAATATCAAAGTTGTAGTCTAATTCTCCCTAATAATTTTTTTGGTAACCAACTCAGTTATTATAATGGTATCCTGAGGTAACATTACTGGCATATGCAATGCAACATTGTGTTAGAGCACTGCAGGTGAAACAGGAGACCCCAGGTTAGAATCCCACCATAGCCACTGTCCCATTGACCTTTGACCCCCCTGTGCTTAGGTCTCTCATATTTGTAAAACTGTCTCATAGAAACATAGAAACATAGAAACTGTCAGCAAATAAGGAACACCAGGTCCATCCAGTCTGCTCATTTTCCCTACCTACTGCAAAAGCCGCAGACCCTACTTTATCTCCGGATTCATCTTCTATTTCCTATTGATAGGTTTCCCCCATGCCTGTCCCATGCATCTTTGTATTCCCCCACTGTGTGTGCCCCCCACCACCTCGGCTGGTAGTCTATTCCATGCATCCACCACCCTTTCTGTGAAAAAATACTTCCTCATGTTACCCCTTAGTCCACCCTCTTCCAACCTCATGTTATGCCGCCTCGTTCCTGAACATCTCCTTTTCTGAAAGATGCTACCCTCCAGTACCCTATTTATGCCCTTAGATATTTGAGAGCACCTCCATGTGGTACTTCCACTTGGAAGAGTTAAAAATGTCCCCCTAGTGTTCATATACAATCCCCCTCAACATGGCCTATCTGCACTAGTCACCCTGATAACCACCTAACTCCTTCTGCTGGCTCTAAGGAGATCCAACTTTTTGGTGACCTAAACCTCAACAGGTTGAGTGTGAAAGTCAAGTTTTTCAATGTCCCTCAGAATGTCTGAGCTCTGCACCACCCACTAGTCAACAAGGGGGATAAGCATGCATCAGGAAAGAAATCCTTTCTCTGGATACCATCTTAACTGGATCTTATTACATGACAAGCAGTATACCATGCTGCAGCACTATCAGGGTGACCCTCTTACTTATCTCTTTTCTAAAAATAACTATACAAATTGCTTGCAAATACTTCACCTTTTTAAGAACTTTCCTCATTATGTGTTAAAAGACTACGACTGAACAAAGTGAACAGAATTATTTTCAGACACTGACCTCATTTGAAAATTGAAGCAAATCTCACATGCATTACATGTTTCTTTTATAGAAACACAGTAAGACAATTCCTAAGAAAATTTGAAGTGCTAAAGTTACTAGTGTTGCTCAGACAGTATCCTAGAATCTAGGAATCCAACAGAGACCTCCCATTTGGTCAAATAGTTGCTCTGGTAAAATAGAAGTCCTATCTGACCATGGATCCTACCTTCTAGGATCCAGTGCATGGATCCAACAAACGTTGTGGATCCTGTGGATCCTAGCAACAAATGTGGATCCTGTGGATCCTAGCAACAGATCCAGCTCAGATCCTAACTGTCTGACCTAGGATCCCTGGATCTGACCTAGGATCCATCATTATCTGACCCAAGATCCTAACTATCTGACCTAGGATCCCTGGATCTGACCAAGGATCCATCACTATCTGACCCCAGATCCTAACTGCCTGACCTAGGATCCCTGAATCCTAACTAGGATCCATTGCTATCTGACCCTGGATCCTAACTATCTGACCTAGGATCCCTGGATCTGACCAAGGATCCATCACTATCTGACCCCAGATCCTAACTGCCTGACCTAGGATCCCTGAATCCCAACTAGGATCCATTGCTATCTGACCCTGGATCCTAACTATCTGACCTAGGATCCCTGGATCTGACCTAGGATCCATCACTATCTGACCCCAGATCCTAACTGCCTGACCTAGGATCCCTGAATCCTAACTAGGATCCATTGCTATCTGACCCTGGATCCTAACTATCTGACCTAGGATCCCTGTATCTGATCTAGAATCTGTGGCTCTTAACTAGGATCCATCGTTAACTGACCCTGGATCCTTCATCTGTCTTTGATAGGATTTCTGGTAGGATCCTAGATAGGATACCAAAACTATCTGACAGATAGTGATAGGATCCACAAAAGCACTATCTGAGCAACACTAAAAGTTACCATTCTTATTCGGTGGATTAGCTGACTTGGGGCATTAGGGCTGTTTACACTGAGCTTTCTGCACCGGTGTAAGAGGTGAAGAGTAGCTGATCCAGTAGCAGATAATAGAGACCTGTTTAAACTGCCACACTTACACAGCAGCAGCCTAAGGGCTCAAGTCACTGTGTTGCAAGTGTGGCAGCATGGATGCTTACCTGATCGTGATAACATATCCACTTCACCTCTCCCTGAGCCACAACAGAGTAGGGGATGCATTCTGGAGCGAGCAGTGTAATCGGCTATGTAGACAGGCTGCAGCGCTCACTCTGACATGTAAGGAGAGGCAGTCTGTGGAACTTCTAGTGTGCACTGCACATAGACTCAGAGGATGCACTAACTAAGCAAAAGGAACCTAATAAAGTACTTGCTCTTGAGGCAGCCCAGCACTCATGCATATTTTTTATGAGTTTCTCCATTAATTCCAGACAGAATGCCAGTTTTCCTTTTCTGGCAATGTCAGATTAAGGGGGACCAGGACAGAGCAAGTACTGGGGGTGTGCTGGTGGAAGCATGCATGAGGACACGAACAACTTGCCCCTCTCAGAGAGACTTGCATCGGTACTGAGAGGGGTCATGTAGATGTGCCAGTGATGCGGAGCAGTATCAAAGCAGGACCGGAGCAGACTGCAAGTAAGAGTGCAGCAGCTGTGTCAACATGTTTGGGAGTATTGTAAACTGATCCATTTCAACTCCTGTAAAACTCTAAAGTGATGTGGAGATCAAATGGTGGTAGGGAGCTGAAACGGTGCAGGAGTTTTAAGTCCCTGTGTAAACATGTCACACCACCCGAAATGATGTATTGCAGTGATGTGGGACACAAAATAAGCACAAGGGGGGAGGGGGAACCAGGCTACCCACAATGCTTTCACAGCTGCTGCACTACTCTACAGCTTCTGTGTGTAGAGGCACTGCAAATGGCTGGAAGTGTTGACCACAATGCTCTTCACACACAGGTGCCATAATGGTGCAAAAACTCAGCGTGTGTGTAAACGCACCTGTGGTGGCTGTTTGACAGTTTCAGAACAAACAAATATTGCTACTTGATCTGTAAAGCAGCTACTGTCATCTCCCCCAAGTCAGTCTATTGACCTGCTAATAAACAAAACCCAGTCATTTGAGCACTTTAAAACCTTGTTCACACGGCAAAAATTAAATCACTGCCATGTTGATCATTGTGGCCAATCTTTTCAGAAAGGCTGTGAAGCAGTGTTCAGATGGCCGTGCTGTAAAGCACTGATTCCGCTGTTGTGGGGGGTTCTGTGGGATGCGGTGGAGTTGGGGTGGGTGATGAAATATGGAAAGGGTGCTACAGCACCAGAAGACTCGAGTATGAGTCATCATACCCAAGTTCAGCTAAAGGTTGCATTTTGTAAAAGAGTTGATATCTGCACTTGGCTTGCTTTTACCTATTAAGACCTACTGTGGTTCGGGAATGAGCTTGGGAAGCTGAAGGGCCGGCCGGGAGGAGACAGCTTGAGTGTTCCACAACTGCTCGTTGTCTCCAGGTAGGGAGGGAGGGCTGCAAGCCAGTGTTGGGCAACGGCTGGTGGAGACCAGGGATAGGGCAACATGTCAGGTCATTGCTGGGAGGTGCATGGCAGATGTCGGCTCTTGACTTGTCGTCCGAACGTCACGCACCACAAGGAAATCAAGAAAAGTCGCTTGCTGGCCACCAGATGATGGTCCTCTGTTCCCTGAGTGCCTCCAGTGCCTTCCCAGGACCTCCTGTTCCTTGGCAGCATCCTGGGCCCTAGAAGTATGTGCTGGGGTCATCCCCCTCCCTGGTGCCTCCCCCCTCGAAGGAGCAGGACCCGCCCAGAGAAGGGATACGCCAGGATATCCCGGGATCAGCTGTGATACGAGGTCCAGAGGAGGGCTGGGTAAGGACAGTGGGGCGAGGGGGGACACATAGGGGCCTGAAGGAGTGGGGACCAGCGAGCACGGGGGTGGGGAAGAAAAAAGACCTACTGTATCACAACTGCCAGTTTTTTATTCTGAGTTCTGGCCATACTAAATGTTGCAGTATGGTCTCAGATCCTTTATGTACTGCTGTGTCTGTGTGTGCATCTCCTTTTTGAAACTAATAAAATCTTTAACAACAAAAAAAGGTTGCTTTTTGTACTTTAGACACAGCTGAACTCAGGTAAGCAGCTCTTTTTGTAAACCGAGGGCTAAAACTTGCAGAAAACTCGGTCTCATCTGCATACGTGCATGCCCAGTGTCACAGCTCGACTCTGAGACCGTGTTTTCTACAGGCTTTAGCCCTTGGTTTACAAAAAGAGCTGCTTACCCGAGGGGTGGTGAGGCTCAGTGGGCAGGTGGGGAAGGGGGTACCGCTGGACCACCAGGGATATTGGACTTTATTTTTTTTAATACAAATGCCCACGATCAGGCTGCGAGCGGTCCACTGGACCACCAGGGATATAGGACCTGAATTTTTGTATACTTAAGCCTACGATCGGGTGTGTTGCAGTCCACTGACCACCAGGGATATAGGACGTGCTTTATTATATACTTAAGCCCATGATCGGGCGTGTAGCGGTCCACTGGACCACCAGGGATATGGGACGTTATTTAAATCTACATATGCCCATGATCAGGCAGAGGGGCACATTGCCGCACTGTGCAGGGGGCGTCGGTCCCCGACAGCTCCTGCCTGGCAGGGCACCAGGTGCAAGTCGCCAGGGATCAAGCGCACCTGCATGCAAATGGGGCCATAATGACATGCAAATGGCTCCATTTGCTGCATCATTATGGCCCCATTTGCATGTGCACTTTTGAACTCCGCGGTTGTTGCACTTTGCGCAAGGGAACTTGCGCTAGCGCATCCCCCTGCTCCACTCTGGCCACTTGCGCTGGTGCAGTGCCACTGCGCCATGTGCACTGTGGGTGGCCAGGGTGCGATATTCAATGATGCTGTGCCATGGTGCAGCTCCGTTGAATATCACCCAGTCAATGCCCCTGCACAGCCAAGTTGCGCTGCACCCAGGCTTGCACCACAGCCTGGCACAGTCTGAATATCCAGGCCCATATGTTTAGATGTATTATCTTTAACCTGTGTAAGCTGTGTGGGAGAGTAATGGCTGATGCAGAGGGGTCAGGGCTCGGGTTGTAGGCCTGCGGGCTGGTTCCATGGTTTGTACCTCGGGAGGGGCCTGGATTCAGGCTAACATCACCAGCTAACAACAGTAGTAGAGCAATGATGATGATGAAGTGGAGTTTGGCACTTCTGAACCAGGAATTGGAGCCCGGGTTGAAGGTGGAGGAGGACGGGGTGCAGGTCCAGGAGGCAACCAGCAGTTAGATGCAATAGGAGGAAGACGGTGTTGGGTATTTGGGTAACTGAGGCAGATGGGCAGATGGTTGAATACAACCAATGCTGATTACAGGGGGCTGGGATCACAGCTAAGGAAATTGGGGTCATGAAGGAGAGGGAGGTAACGGTTGAAGGGGTGGAGTGCAGCATGTGGTAGATGCATTAGTTTATGGGGAATGGGGTAGGAGAACAACTAGCAGACAGGGGCAGAGGATCAGTTTAAATAGTACTGTATAAGGCATTATTGGTGTAGCTTATAAGATGCAGCTAGGTTATGCTTGCAATAAGCCAAATTTAGTGAGGGTGGGGTTAAGTATGGGGATGATGAATAGTTCTGAAGAATAATCAGAATTCAGTGCAGTAGATCAGCAGATGGGATAGACAGCACTTGAAGGTTTCTCAGGTGATGATCTCACAGAAAAAAAAGAAATGCCTCTAGAATGAGATTCTACCCCTTTAAGAGAGAGAGAGAGAGACAGAGAGAGACAGAGAGTGAAACCTGAGAGAGGAAGGGGTGGGTCACTGGAGAAAGAAAGTGCATTTAATAGAGGAGGGTGACAGTACATTAGATCAATGAGTATGTATGGTACTGCAGCTGTGTCACATCACTTCATGTTCTAGAATTCCCATTACTGTGCCTGGCAGGAAACAGCAGGAGAATGGAACGTCATTATACAGAAACGTATATGAATGAAGCCCTGAAAAGAGGCTAAGTTCATATATCCTCACATTAGATAACAGCACCAAATATCAGTTGTTGTCTTCAAATGAGACACATACCATCATCATGCCCCCCAAATACTGGAAGACATACCTGTCTTGCACAATCACTTCTTGTAACTCGCATGGCAAATACAGGAACAAACTCAGATGATATAGAGTAGCAACTACTTAACAACGTACGTAGGGCATGCTTACTACCTGTGATACGGTTCCACATTTACACACACCATTCTCACTGACTGAGAAAACAGCCCCCTCAATTGTAGCTTTCTGACTGACTGAGGCTCTTTTACACCCCCTAAACTGATCCCAAGTTGTTTGCTTTGCCTACAAGCAAACATAAAAATAAAATAGCAACAGTACCTTAAGGCCAGATGGGACTCTTCAGGAATGTATAAACTTTTATGTACTTATTTTTTTTTTATTTAAAATTGTTAAACAGTTATACACTCATTGGAGAATTCAATCTCTGTTTAAAGGAATGATTTGGCCTGAGTAAACTAACAGGATATACAAGAATGTGCAAAGATGAAGCAAACCAAACACTACCAAAGAAACACATATCATTGTTCAAGTTATATTACATGTTGCAATGAATATTTGTAGTTGGGTTTTCCTTCAAGTAAACATAACTATTTTATGCAAAGCATGATTTCTGACATAAAATGGAATATTGCTTTTAGGGTTAAAGCAGCAGTGCACGAGAATTTTGACCTATACATTTTTGTTCTGTTTTAGACTGCCTCTTACCGCCTGCCTTCTAAGATATCCTATTTTTCCCCATTTTGAGTCTACTTTGGTACAGAATGCCTTTCCTGCCTCCAGCCCAGCAGTGTAAGAGCAGTACTTCAGGCAAAGTTTAGCACGAACAATCCTGACTGCTGCCAGAGATACAGGCTCTACAGCATGGTGAGCAAACTGAAGGCCATTTGTAGCACTTTGTATTAATGACAATGGGCTGGATATTCAAACTGCACTATTTTGTGGCGCAAGCCCTTGTGCTGCACAAAATAGTTGCACAGGGGTGTGGCCAGGGCGATATTCAAAGGAGTTGCGCTATTGAGCAACTCCTTTGAATATCACCCCCCGGCCACAGCCACTGTGCGTAAGCGCAGTGGAACTGCGCCACTGCAAGTGGTCAGGTGGAGCATTCAAGTTGCGGTGGCGCAAGTACCATTGCGCGCGTGCACAAATTTCCATATTCAAAGGTGACATTCAAATGGGGCCAAAATTCATGCAAGGCGCAGGGGGCCATTTGCATCTATTTATGGCCCCATTTGCATGCCATTAGCATGCAGATGCGCCCGATCGCGGCTTGGCTGCTTCCTGCCAGGCAGCAGCCATCCGGGACCCGGCCTCCCTGCAGCCCGATCGCGGGCAAAGTGTAAAAATCCCCACCCCGGACAGGCCCGGATCGCGGGCAGCAAAGTGTCAACCCTCTCAGACATATCCCTGGTGGTCCAGTGGACTGCGGAAGCCCTGACCGCGGGACTAGTGTAAAGTACCCCCCACCAGCCCAATCGTGGGCAAACATGTACAGTACAACCTCCCACCAGCCCGATCATTCATTCACATATCTGGACTGCCTTATGCGGTATGGGCTGCATGCCCATTAGCTCTTGCTCTGCACCAATGGGCGTGCAGCCTACGGGCAGTCAGTGTCGGCGTGACGGCAAGTAGTGGGATGCTGCCGCCCGCCGGCCGCGGGGAGCGGGTGGTGGGGTCAGGTGGGTGGGTGGGGGACACTAGATCACCATGGATACGGTCTTGGGGAGGTTTAAACACTTTGGTGCCGCGATCGGGCTTAGCGTCCACTGGACTACCAGGGATATGGTCTTGGGGTGTTGGAACATTTTGCAACCCATGATCGGGCTTAGAGGTCCACTGACCACCAGGGATATGGTCTTGGGGGTTGGACACTTTGGTGCCGTGATCGGGCTGGTGGGGGTGGGTTTTATTTTCACTTTTGCCTGCGATCAGGCCAGTTGGTGGGTGGGGGCTGTTTTACACATATGCCGTGATCGGGCCAGTCGGGAGGGTATTTTGACAAATGCCCGCGATCCGGGCCAGTCGAGGAGGGTTACTATATGCCCAGATTGGGCTGCAGCATGGGGAGTAGGTTGAGGCCACCCACAGGTGGCAGCTGCTGTGTTGCGCCCTGCAATGAGGCAGCTCACCTGTGGGTGGCCCTCGACTTACTCCTTTTTTTTTTGGCTCAAAGTTGTGCAGGCGCAGGTTGGGGGTTGCGCCTGCACAACTCTGCACAGCCAACTGAATATCGGGCTGTGCAGTTTATGCATGGTTCCTCCCCCTCCAGTTCAGCATGCATTCATTTGCATTGCGCTGTTGCTGAGCTTGACTTGGGGGGCGCAACTGCCTCCTGCTGAATATGGCAGAATGGCACAATTTCGGACTTGCGCAGGCGCAACCCTATTGTGCATGGCGCAACCCTTCTGAATATCCAGCCCTATGAATGCAACTTGGAATTGTTTAGTTTAGTTTAGTTTAGTTTAGGAATTGAAATATCTATTAAATGGGGTTACTTATATAATATTTTATTTTACCAAACAGGTTTCTAAATGGGATCCCGCACTGAGAATTCATTATAGTAAGAAATGCTGAAGTTGAAAATTGAGAGGTACACTGTGTAAACAGGACTTGTGCTCTGTCTAACCCATAACTGTACCCCCTTTGTCATTTCGAAGCATAATGAATAAACACTTTTTGAAATCCTTTTTAGATACATGAAAAGGTGTTTAACTGATGAATTACAACTATTAGAACAGAATTTAACAGCAACGGTATATTTATGTTTTATCTATATTATACATTTTGCTCTAGTGATACAAGACTGTAATTTTAAGATATTACAACTGGTCCTTAATAAACATAAGGAGAGTGTTAACATGCAGCTGGTGGCAACAAAGATGGCTGGACAGAAATATAGAGACCCTGACCATTTTTATTCAGTATAATAAAAACTGCAACATGATGCTAGTCATGAGAATAAAATGGATATACTCAGGAACTATTTTACCAAGGCCTACAGGAGGTCCAGCGGACACTGCCATATAAATAATTATGCACAGTAAATCCAATAACAAAATTAGAAGGTTGATGGTGATGAGGCACAAGATACAAATGGGGAGATGTTTCTTCTTTATGGAGACGTAACAAAATTATGATGTGAGACAAAAGTTTGAAATCGTATATTTGTCTAATTTTAACACTTAAATAATATATTTTTCTTTTTATGACAATTTTTTTTTTTACTTTTATTTGTCTTTTCATTTTTTATTTTCTATTTTATAAATTTTTTTGAAATATTGCGGGGCAGACTTATAATTGTACTACATCTAAGAATCACCTGGATGGATTGCTGAAGAGCATGTAAGCAGTAATACCCAACAGGGTGGGTGGGTGGTATTGGGCTATACCAGACCACCCGGGATATGATGAGAACCAATGATGCAGGTGGAATGCCTTATAGCCCCTGTAAGGTCTGGTACAGCCCAATACCACCCACCCTGGAGGGTAGTATTGCATTTAGAAAATGGGTTACATGTTGTGTATATGCCACAACGTGTCAAAAATGTTTTAAAAGCTACATAAAATGTAATAAATATCAATCAATAAAAAGGGCATTTTGTTGTAAGATAGTCCTACTGGTAGCACTGCCAATAGAGGGCACTGCAGTGTTTTTTTTATTTGTTCTTGCTATCCAGTACTTCATTTTTATCTTACATCACCCCCCCCCATAGAAATTATGGCAGGGACAGTAGTACTGAGAAGATGAGGAGACTACAAGATGGGCCGTCTAATAACTGAAGGCAGGGAGACTTTGCTGAAGTGGGCTATTGACTGTGATGTTGTAAAACACAAGCAGAGGTGAACAAGTGGCAGTTCTACAAGATACTAGCAGTAAGAAGCAATGTTCAGAGGTACGGACAGGTGGGCCATCTAGTTGTGCTATTGTCACTAACTTTAATTTTTTTTTTAAAGGTGACCTGCAAAATAGTGATGCAGCCCCGTCCCATCCTCACATACCTTGCAATACTGTTGCGGGAGTCCAGGGCTGCAGTTGGCATTATTTCTCATAAAGTGGTTTAATTTGAAAAAAGTGCCGAAACCTTTTGGCCGAACACGGAAGTGCAGAAGGGATCTGACTGAGCAGGTGCAAGTGTTCATGGGAATTACACCCATTTAGTGACGTCGCTCCCACCACTACTATTATAAGTGCAGCACTGGTGGTAGTTTATTATGTTCATTTTATTGCTTCCCCAGGGGTCTTGACACCCCAGATATGACTTAGAGCAGCACCTGGACAGTCTGTAGTGATGCCACACCCCTACAGGCTCTGCTTTCTCTTTGCAAAGTTAAATAAAATTCTACATTTTTTTTATAAATAAAACTGCAAACTGCACCAAACCGTTGACTGCACCGGAAGTGCCTCCACAGTTTCTTGTGCTGCAGCTCTCACTAACTACCACCACTTTTCCCTACAGTTTTCCAAAAGCCACTTATTGCACCAATCAGTGGAGACATCGACACAGGGTCCATATGCAATTTCCTTAGCAAAAGGCTTACCAGCTGGGAAGGGAAAACATGCAAAGTCACAGTACAATAACATAAACCCACAAACTCTGCTAAATTAAAAAAAAAAAGCAGCCAAAGTAAAATAGCCCAGCCTGCCTGGTTTTGTGGTGGGGCTGAGGCACTGGACACCTTACCTCCTGCCACGACAGTGCCCCAGGTTCAGGAATGGATGTAGGTTTCTCAGGGGCTAGCTGTGGATGCGAGGATTGAGCATCTCAAAGACAGGCTTTCCTCCCTGGGTGGGAGGAAGGGATACATGCATCCCACTAGGTGGTTGCCATCTGAAGATCTGCAAGGCAGTGTAGTGCGATGCAAGGGAAGAAGTCCCACTCGTTTGACACCTGGGGGCATCTCCACATAGATGGAGCTTGCACAATGGGTCACTGTATGCGCCGTAGGCCCAGAGAGAAACTGGTGGAAACCTCTCCCCACGCATGGCTGGATGAAGGCCTCTTCTACTCAAGTCTCACACCGGTGACTGGACATCCCCGGGTCCTGTGGCAGAAGACAAATGGAGCATGTGTGGTGAATCCCAGAGAAGCTGAGTGATGGGGCTGGGGGCTGGTCAGCAGGTAAGATAATAAAAGTACCAATTTAAGAAAAATAAATAAATAAATAACCCAGCACACGAGGTCCTACTGTAGTGCATAAATATAATATGCTATGGGGAACCCATGCTATTTGACGTTGGTTACCTCACTCATGACTTATGTCACTCATGAGGTTATTCGAGGTCAAACAGCATTTGTATAGATAAATCATTTATCCCACTGGTCCCCACTGCATATTATATATATATATATGTAACCCCTAGATGGCGCTATCCCAGGGGCTACTACCCCTGCCTGATTTGCCACTAACAGGTTGAGGGGCCTGGATCCAATGGCGGGTGCCTCCACCCAGAGGTCAGGGTTTGCAATAGTTAAACTAACTTGGTCACAGCCCTCTGGGACACTGCAACCCCCCTTTCTTCCCACTAGTGCCCACACGATATATCAGAATTACCTTCACAGTATACACTTACCCCCAGGTCTGGTTCCGGCACTGGGACCTCCTGTGAAATGAGATACAGTGCAACAATCACAGTACAGTACTTTAACATAGACAAATACCTCCAGGCAGTATAACTTTTGCTGAAACAAGCAGCTCTGATTTATTTAGGGGGATATAACAAGGACAGGGGGAAATCAGGTTAATTAGCTTATCACTCTAATAATCTACCTATGGCTCTGTGCACAGGCCTATCCCTATCAGTTACTGTCCCTGGGTACCCAAGCCCTAGTGGCTAGTCCAAACCGTGGCAGCTGGTAGGGGCCCTTTCACACAGAGAAAAAGAGAATTAAACAGTCAGCAGTACAGTAATTCCATTTGGATTTAATGTGGCAATTCAACAGGGAGCGACCCTGAATTAGTACTCACGACCTCCAAATAAGATAGGGTCCTTCAATGTCAGCAGGGCTCACTTGATGTACACAAACCTCTTCACACATTTATATAAAAGAAAGCACTATACCAGGCAGGCTGCATCTGTATCCCGATCACAATTACTGCACAATACCCGGGAGAACACACAGCAGATTCAGTTCCTGACAGACCGAGTGCAATTTTCAGCAATTCCTCCAGTCTTCTACAGGGTGAGCCTGGTTTCTACTTCAGATATCCTTTGATTCTCTTCACAGGATGGATTCAGTCTTAACAAGCTGTTACACAAGCTGCAGACCGGAACTCTGGGCCTTACAGCGTTTTGACTAAAACTGCACACTGAAAAAGCACAGGGCTCCTTCCTTCTTCACTGCCAAAGCTCAACTGAAACTCCAACCGACAAAACCGGGCACTTCCTTTGAGTTCCTCCCAGTTCTTGACTGGATTGGCTGTCACTCACAATAGACTGCTGCTGTTGGTCCAAAAAGGCACTGAAGTCTAAACTACATCTCCCAGAGTCACTGCCCATACAATCCTCTTGTGGCTGGCTCAGATTATGAGTCCAAGTTCTGATTCGTCCAAGGCACCATTTTAGAGCTAGCTTACCCCACACTGATTGGTCCAGTTCAGCAGTTCAAAACTAGAATGGGGAACTAGCAGACACAGTTCTGACTGCAAAGAAAGCAGGTTAGACAAACTGTATTTTCATTATTACTCTAAATTATTTCTGGCAAACAGTTACATCTTTCAGATAGGTTCCCTTTGTACTCCTAGTGACTGCAAAAATGGAGTGAATTGGCAGCAGTTCGAGTGGTACTCAAACAGAGAAACACACAGTCCCCCCATATAAACTAATTATGTCTGCAAGCAGACAGCTCTTAAAGAGACAGTACCAGAGGCTCTAAAAACACTCACTGATAAGTGGCTTAAACGCCAAACACCATTCAGGCTTGGAGCATTCAAGCAAGCTCCTGGAAGTCTTTTGGGAACCCCCATTTGCAGGGGGGTTACACCCTTCCTGGCCTGGGAAAGCTTGACGTCCGCGTCAAGCAAGTACCCCCCCATAAGTTTTAACTGCAACCATATACATTTGCATTAGGCTCACACATGTAATCATCAGTCAATATATCATTTTACCAAGAATACATTTCTGAAACATTGCAGCGTCACTCTTTACACAGTATTACACACACATTGTACCATAACTCAAGTTATTACCTCTTGTACATGAAACCTGAAGAGAGGGGCCTTCCCTATCAGTTACCTTGGGGCTGGACGGGCAAGGGCACCATACTTAGAGGGCAACACAAGTAACTTGAGTTAGCACTGACGCCAGTTTGGGCAATGAGCTCGGGACACATACACCTTTATGGACAACATTGAGAGGCAAATCCACAGGCCTCCCAAGGGAATCATAACTGAGGTGCACCACAGGCTTTACAGCTCGACCAGTCTTTCTAGGGGAACTGTTACAGTCTCTGCACTCTGAGCCTCATTTTCAGCATTGTCCTCACTTGTCAGGGGAGTCTCCATGGGGTAGAGGCTAGAACTTGGGGCACTTTCAGCTCCAGGAGTTACAGTTTCTGAGTCCACAACATTTGGCTCACATGGAGAGCTTTCGGACACTGGCAGTGGACTGTCAGGGCACTCAAAATACTCTTCTTGTTCTGGTGTATCACCAGTCTGACCCAATCCATCATTTTCCTCCCCTGAAAGCTCAAACAGTTCATCCATGCACAATGATTCCATTTCATCTGATCTGATGCTTTGCACTTCACTTTCTGGGAGCATTGGCTCCAGGGACGAAGTTGGGGGCTTGGACAGTCCAGAAGGCCCAGCTTCATCTCCAGTATTGACTAGGGGATTGCCCCGAAACAATTGACTCAGTTCGTGAAGAAGGATAGTATTCAAAGTCACTCTCACTTTCTTCCGATATGGACTGACAGTCATGCTCAACTGGGACTTGTGGAGGGAACACTTTAACTTTGCTTCTGTAGGTGCAGACTTTCTTGATCTTTTCTTAGCAGCAGCTCTAGTCACTGGTCCAGAGGGGCATCTTCTAGGGCTCAGACTCAATTAAGATTTGTCCAATGGGCGTAAATGATTTCTATGCATTGTTTTACATCTTTGAATTATTCTCAGGCCTTACTTTGTACACTGGCAGATCATCTAGTTTGCCCACTACAATGTGAGGGAGATGGTGCCATCTGTCAGCAATCTTGTGCTTGCCATGCAGTCCCAGATTTCTTAGCAATACCTGATCTCCCTCCTGGAGTTCCTGTGCTTTCACCTTTATCATACCTTTCTTTGTTGGCCAGATTTCTTTTGGCAGCCATGGTTTGAGCTAGTTGGTACGCATGAGTTAGCTGGGCCTTTAACTTTGCACATACAGTAAATAGTTGTCAGCTTGAACCCATCAGAGAGACCCCAAAACACACATCTACTGGTAGTCGAGCTCTCTTCCAAACATCAGGCGGCAGGGGAGAACCAGTGGCATCACTTTTGGTGCAGTTATAAGCATGTACCAGGGTGCTAATTTGTTGGCTCCATCTAGGCTTGTCCTTTGGGTGCAGGGTGCCTAGCATATCTAGCAAAGTGCGGTTGAAACGCTCAGGCTGTGGGTCCCCTGGGGTGGTAAGGAGTGGTTCTGGACTTCGCACTCCCACAGAGAAAGCATCTCTTTGATCAGACGACTCTCAAAGTCTCTCCCTTGATCAGAATGGATTCTTTGTGGAGCCCCATAGTGAACAAAAAGTTTTCTACAAGTACTTTGGCTACAGTGGATGCTTTCTGGTCTTTGGTGGGGAAAGCTTGGGCATATCTCGTGAAATGGTCAGTGACCACCAGCACATTACTGATATTTCTTTGATCTGACTCCAAACTTAGAAAATCAATACATACCAGCTCCATGGGTGCACTGGTGGTTATGTTAACAAGGGGGGCAGCCCTCTGGGGCAAAGCTTTCCTCTGTAAGCAGCGACTACAAGTTCGAATGTGTTGCTCCACATCAGCCCCCATCTTAGGCCAATAGAATCTGGATCTCACCAAGTCAAGTGTTCTGTCTATACCAAGGTGCCCCATGTGGTTGTGCAAGGACCTCAATACTGAGTCTCGAAGGCAGTGGGCAGCACTAGTTGTTGTTTGTCTACTTGTCCCCTCTGTCTACTGTTTCTCTGTATAACAGTTTATTGATCAGTTTCAATTAGGACCTTCTTTGTATAACAGTGCAGTTCTCAAATCAGTGGAGCGTAATTTGGACACATCTTTTCCTGCATAGAGGGCTTCTAAAGCTGCTTTGATCATGGATCGGGATTGAGCCCGCCAATACTGTCATTGTCCAGCTGAGGCAGTGCACCAATGTCTATTGCAGAAAAGTGGCAATAAGCGGCAGGTATGCAATTCTAGAGGGTCCCAAGCAATCCACCATGCAGTCCACTGCGTCCGTGGACATTTGTTCCTCCCTGTCAAACTTCGGCAGAGTGCCCGAATGTCAGGTTCTGCCAATCGACCCAATCATTCTGGGGAATAGGCATCCTGAGAGAGCATCAGCATCTATGTGGTTCAGACCTGCTCGGTATTCGAGCATAGTCGTATGTGGATAATGCAGAAAGCCACCTATGGCCAGTGGCATCCAACTTAGCTGAGGTCTGCACATAGGTTAAAGGATTATTGTCAGTTTTACTAGTATTTTAGCCCCATACAAGTACTCATGGAATTGGTCAACAATAGCCCACTTCAAAGCTAGAAACTCTAACTTATGTACAGGATAGTTCTTTTCAGATGGGGTCAGACTTCTACTGGCAAAGGCCACTGGTCTCAGGCCATTCTCGTGCTCTTGGTACAACACAGCCCCCAACCCTTGCAAGCTAGCATCAGTGTGCAGGACATAAGGTTTTCTTGGATCGGCATAGGCCAGCACTGGAGCATGGGTAAGTTGATAAATTATCTCATGAAAAGCAGTCTCACAATCAGGAGTCCAGCGGGCCCAAATACTTCACTCGGATGAAAATACACTCTTTCAGTCTTGAGGGCGCTGACTTTTGTATTTTTGTGGGTTGGGGATACCCTTGAGTAAGGTTAAGTAAAGGGCGGATCACTCTTGAATAGTCCTTGATGAAACGCCGATAATAACCACAGAATCCCAGGAATCTTTGCAGTTCTTTTAGATTTTGGGCTGCGGCCAGGTGGTCAAGGCCTCAACTTTACTTGGGTCGGTCTCATTCCTCGGTGGATACTATGTGTCCCACATACTTTACTGATGTTTGAAGAATTGACACTTATCAATGGACAGTTTAAGGCCAAAGTCCTCCAGTCGGTCCAATACCTTAAATAATCTGCTCTCATGTTCCTCCAGTGAGCTGCCAAACACAATAACATCATCTAGGTATACCAGGCACTCTAGTAAGTTCATGTCCCCACTGCACACTCCATCAATCGTTGAAAAGTGGCTGGGGCACCTGAAATCCCTTGAGGCATCCTCATGAATTCATAGAAGCCAAGCGGACAGATAAAGGCTGTCTTTTCACGGTCCTCTGGGGCCATCGGGATCTGATAGTACCCATCTGGAGATCCAGCACAGAGAACCACTTGCTCCCGTTTAGGCAGTCCAAAGCATCCTGAATGCGGGCATTGTGTACTGATCAGGGATAGTCCGCCGGTTTAAGTGCGATAATCCACACACATCCTTACTGTTCCATTCTTTTCCTTACTACCACAATGGGGAAAGCATAAGGGCTTCTGGATTCTTGTATTACACCAGCAGCTAACATCTCTTGCAGATGCCGTCTCACATCATCTATGTCAGCAGGTGCCAGCGTCGAGACCTCTCCTGAAATGGTCTTTCGTCATGCAGCGGATATTGTGCTCAGCTCCTTGCACGCATCCTACGTCCCATTCCTTTAAAGAAAACACCTGGTCTCTCTGGGCAAGCTTCACTGATCCTCACTTTCCATTCAGCTGGCAGCGGGAGTCGCGAAATCAAACAAGTCAGGCGTTACTCTGTCATTCTTCCTTGAACTCTTGCTGCTGGGTAGCACTGCAGTGTCTGCACAATGCACATTAGCCAGGATGCAACCTCTATTTACTCGAATGTCTCTTTCAGACACATTATGAACTTGGACCATTACCCTTCTGGCATAAGCATGGGCTCTAGCGGGCAAAATACTAGGCTTGACCAGCAGTCCCTCTGGCAATTTTCCATCGCCTGGTGCATCCAACATTAATATTTTATTCTTAACATCCTTTCTGATACGGACCTCTCCCTATAAGGTACACTGGGCATTTGGCGCCAGGATCAGAGACTCAGGATCCTTCTTCCATGCAATTCTGACCGGTTCCTCTGGTTCTATTTTTTCAGCATCTCTCTGTGCCTCATAGGCCTTCTTAATTAAAGCCGAACTCTTAAAGCTCTACTAGTCTTTGACCCCTGTTTTCATAACACAACTGTGCCAGCCTTCCGAACATATGAGCATTTGTTCCAATCAACAAAGGACACCATCATACAGTCCAGTGGGGGACACACTAAGGCTAGGGTTTCTACTTGTTCGGCTACTCCAGCCACGGAGGTGGGGAAAGACAGCCAAATTGGATATACCCGAATAGGGGTAGGCCTTCTCACTTAACCCCATACATGCAGTCCTTCTAATGGTTGTAAGGGTACGCTGACAAATGCTTCTGATACCAATCTTGGAACATAATTGTCACTTGGGAGCCACTGTCTAATACAGCTCTTGTAGACACTCCATTCACCTTTACAGTGGTCTCCATGGAGGGACCCACTATTCTGGACCAGTCTGGAGAGGCGGTAGTGGGGGCCTGGGCAACTGACCTTGCCACAAAGGACGTGAGTTAGCATTTTGGTGCCCTCACTGGGATCATTTCATGCACCTCTTAACCACTGATTTGTTCTCCAAGCTCTCCTTGTAGCCTATATGCAACTTTGTCAGTGTCTTTGGGGACTGGCATTCCCTTTCATGTGCCCATCTTTCCCACAATTATAGCAAAACATACTTTCTAGAGTTTGAGCTGGCTGAGGCCACACACTGGGAGCCAGGGTGGGGGTATTACTAACTGGAAACCTGGGTGCCATCTCTGTCTGCGGCGTGATAAGCATTTGGAGACATCTCGTCAGTTTCTCCACTTCCATGGTCAAGGAATTGAGTTTGGAGCTGTTATCAGCAGGAGATACATGGGTGGGTACCCCACCCCCATAGTAGATGCAGTCGGATATAGGTCAGGCCTGCACTTGCAGGCGTGGCCTTCATAAAGGGACTGTTTTTGAATTTCCGGATCTCTCTCAACAGTTCGCCCCATTGTGGCATATCTTTTTCCTTGTCAGAGCACTCATTGACTGCCAACCTCTGCCCCTGAACTTCACTTGATGGGTCACCCTCAGTCACTCGGGTCGTAGCCGCAGCTATTGGTGCAGGTCCCTCCGAGGTCGCCTTTTCTCAACTCCTCAATTTCTCTCATTAACTCATCATAGGAGGGTGGGGATTCCAGTCGATCTGCCAGGTGTAACTGAAGCAACAGCAGTTCTGAGAAGGGGGCAGACTTAGGATCCTGTCCAGCCTGGTTCGGTCCAGTTCAATCGCTGGCAAACTACCTTTCTGAGGCATTCTTGCAACAATTTTTCCAGCCGAGATACATACACAGACAACAACTCCTTGGTACTGTTGTGCATCTCTTACTCTCCACCATAGGTCCTCATCAGAATCTGGGCTCCCATACACATTCTCCAGGGCCTCAAGATAGGCCTGTGCAGTCACTTCAGGGTTACTGGTCCGCTTAGCACGAATGGTAGCCAGGGCAGGACCTCGGAGGCTCACTAACCCTCTTTCGCCGGCTTCCGAGCATTGCCATTCTAGCACTTGGGGCAACATAGTCTATCCAGGTCTCCCAGTCATCCTCCCTTGGGGGTGGGAGGTGCCAGAGAAGATCCTCAACCTTCGTAAGAGTCGTGACTAATGGCAGGTGCAGAAATTGGAGTCTGCATTGGTTCAGCCACCATTACGGGCACTGGAGCGGGAGAAGGTGTTGGGGGAGGAACACCCCCAGGTGGCAAGAATAGTTTCTTCAAGTCCTCCACAGTTTTCCCTTCCCCCAGCAACCATTTAGCAAATTTCTCCTCAAAAGTTTCAGATAGTGGTGGGGGCTCATTCCCCCCCGGGTCTTTACTGTCCTTAGTTATCACTCTCCAAGCAGTGAGGGCTCCCTCTGGGGTAATGGTCTGTGGCACTTTGGAGCTATCTATGGGATCCTTAAACTCTACTAGGGCCAGGAAAGTGTGGGTGAGCAGATTAGCATGCCGACCCACCACCACAGGGTTTTGTAAACCTTCCACCTTGGAAAGTACTCCCTGCACAGTGTCCATATTGATACCCAGGGGGATGTCCAGGATAAGCATAGCATTTTGGGGGTCGATCTCCTCCCCAGTACACCACTCCACCAGCCGGTGCACAGCCACTTCTGTCGGGGTACCCATTTTTTTCTTAACAGTGGTTCGTAAATATGGCCACTAGAGGACACACAATCCCAGCGGTGAGCCTCCACGATGTAACCCCGATGGCGCTATCCCAGGGCTACTACCCTGCCTGATTTGCCACTAACAGGTTGAGGGGCCTGGATCCAATGGCGGTGCCTCCACCCAGAGGTCAGGGTTTGCAATAGTTAAACTAACTTGGTCACAGCCTCTGGGACACTGCAACCCCTTTCTTCCCACTAGTGGCCCACACGATATATCAGAATTACCTTCACAGTATACACTTACCCCCAGGTCTGGTTCCGCACTGGGACCTCCTGTGAAATGAGATACAGTGCAACAATCACAGTACAGTACTTTAACATAGACAAATACCTCAGGCAGTATAACTTTGCTGAAACAAGCAGCTCTGATTTATTTAGGGGATATAACAAGGACAGGGGAAATCAGGTTAATTAGCTTATCACTCTAATAATCTACCTATGGCTCTGTGCACAGGCCTATCCCTATCAGTTACTGTCCCTGGGTACCCAAGCCCTAGTGGCTAGTCCAAACCGTGGCAGCTGGTAGGGGCCCTTTCACACAGAGAAAAGAGAATTAAACAGTCAGCAGTACAGTAATTCCATTTGGATTTAATGTGGCAATTCAACAGGGAGCGACCCTGAATTAGTACTCATGACCTCCAAATAAGATAGGGTCCTTCAATGTCAGCAGGGCTCACTTGATGTACACAAACCTCTTCACACATTTATATAAAAGAAAGCACTATACCAGGCAGGCTGCATCTGTATCCCGATCACAATTACTGCACAATACCCGGGAGAACACACAGCAGATTCAGTTCCTGACAGACCGAGTGCAATTTTCAGCAATTCTCCAGTCTTCTACAGGGTGAGCCTGGTTTCTACTCTTCAGATATCCTTTGATTCTCTCACAGGACGGATTCAGTCTTAACAAGCTGTTACACAAGCTGCAGACCGGAACTCTGGGCCTTACACACGCTTTTTGACTAAACTGCACACTGAAAAGCACAGGGCTCCTTCCTTCTTCACTGCCAAAGCTCAACTGAAACTCCAACCGACAAAACCGGCACTTCCTTTGAGTTCCTCCCAGTTCTTGACTGGATTGGCTGTCACCACAATAGACTGCTGCTGTTGGTCCAAAAAGGCACTGAAGTCTAAACTACATCTCCCAGAGTCACTGCCCATACAATCCTCTTGTGGCTGGCTCAGATTATGAGTCCAAGTTCTGATTCATCCAAGGCACCATTTTAGAGCTAGCTTACCCACACTGATTGGTCCAGTTCAGCAGTTCAAAACTAGAATGGGGAACTAGCAGACACAGTTCTGACTGCAAAGAAAGCAGGTTAGACAAACTGTATTTTCATTATTACTCTAAATTATTTCTGGCAAACAGTTACATCTTTCAGATAGGTTCCCTTTGTACTCTAGTGACTGCAAAATGGAGTGAATTGGCAGCAGTTCGAGTGGTACTCAAACAGAGAAACACACAGTCCCCCAAACAACTAATTATGTCTGCAAGCAGACAGCTCTTAAAGAGACAGTACCAGAGGCTCTAAAAACACTCACTGATAAGTGGCTTAAACGCCAAACACCATTCAGGCTTGGAGCATTCAAGCAAGCTCCTGGAAGTCTTTTGGGAACCCCCATTTGCAGGGGGGTTACATATATATATATATATAAGACAAAGAACCGCTGTGCACAAACACTGAGGCAAGGGTTACCCCAAAGGGCACCTGGCTGGGAAGCCAAGTTTCAAGAAAATACAAAACCACACATGCCCCCACAATATATATATATATATATATATACATATATATATATATATATATATACACACATATATATATATATGCAGGTATACTGTACATATATTATTCCGATATTTCTGATGACCTGGGAGCTGCATGCGAGTTGCAGGGAGGGCAGCTTCCTAACAAGCCGTCATGACCCATTGTTGCTACAGGGAAGCTTCGGGGAGAGTGCCAGGACAAATCTGAGGGAGAACAAGAAATACAGAGATAAGTAGGCAGTCTCAGGAGAAAGGACTGACAGCAGAGTTCTGGTGTTCTAGGTGCCAGATTGTGTATGGAAAACACGGTTGAAGTTCTTGGCAAGCTACGGTCCTGAGAGACTGACTACACGGACAAGTCAGACAGCAGGTGCACTGTATGGGTAAAAGCGCCATGCTCATATATTATGCCAAACTGACTCAAGATCTCTGGAGAGGGTGATATGAAGGTTTAGAGGAGCATTAGAGGTACTGAAATGCTTGCTGATATATATATTTTTTCCAGTTGTTTAACCAGGTGAGACACACTAAGCTGAAATCTGGTTTACAGGTGCAACCTGGGAGCACAATGAAGTTAAGTGACTTGCTCAGTGTCACACAGTATGCAAGTGGGGGCTATGGGATTCAAACCCAGGTCTCCAGATTTGCAGCTCAGAGCCATAAACCACTGCACTATACTCCCTCCTTGGCAGTATCCTCCTTGGATATTTAAAAAAGGTATCATGAATAAAACGTTTGGAGAATGGAATACAAAGAGAGATGAAGACTGAGAGATGTGATGATTTTACTGGAGGGACTCCTGAACCAAGAGAAGGGAGCACAGCTTGTATTTGTTCTATTTATGGTAACCTGCCTTGTTAATTTATATGGAGTTGCTGCTCTAGAAACAGGTATACATACAAAACATGGGCACAGAAAATTCGTAAAAGGAGGTTTAATGAAAAAGTTGGTAAGGCTTGATTCATTAAAACATCATACAAGCCCAGGCCCGGACAATATCAATTCCAAGTTTCTTATAGGGACAAAAGACTCAATTATCCTACCTTTAACAATTATTTTTAATAAATCCCTTCAAGAATCCTCAGTCCCTGTTGATTGGCGTACAGCCACTGTTACACCTATTTTCAAACAGGGTTCCCATTCAAAAGTTGAAAATTATAGGCCCATTAGCCTAACTTCTATACAATGCAAATTAATGGAAAAAATCATAAAACAACAACTTGAAAGCGAAATGGCAACTCTAAACATCAGTGATAATTACCAACATGGGTTTAAATCAGGTTTTTCCTGTACTACGAACTTGCTCTCCTTCTATAACCATATCAATTATAATCTTGACTGTAATATACCCATGGATGTCATTCTTTTGGACTATAGTAAGGCATTTGATAAAGTATCGCATGTCATCTTGATTAATAAATTAATCCATCTAGGTTTCTCATCATCCATTATTTCATGGATAGACAGCTGGCTGGGAAATAGGACTCAGAGAGTAAGGGTAAATGGTACAATGTCTGACATAGGAGAGGTGACTAGTGGGGTTCCTCAGGGATCAGTCTTGGGGTCCCACTTTGTTCAACTTGTTGTGATATGGGTATCTCGGTCAACAATTTTATGGTTGAATTTGCTGATGACACCAAACTTGGGAGTAAGGTCAACAACCAGGATAACAGTTATAACCTAAAACTTGATCTAGCCTCAATTGAGAACTGGGCATTTAATAATAGAATGTACTTCAATGTTTCTAAATGTGTAGTACTTCACCTGGGAAAAAAAACAACCCCAGACAAACTTATTTCCTAATTAACACCATTATTAGGACCTCTAATGTAGAAAAAGATCTAGGAATATTAGTAAATGATAAATTATCTTCTACTTCTCACTGTTCTAGAGTTGCAAATCAAACTAACGTGATACTTCGCAGGATTAACAAAACTTTTATTTCTAAAACAGAACAATGCCTCATGACTTTGTATAGGTCACATGTTAGGCCCCATCTGGACTATGGATCCCCATTTTGGAGTCCTTATTTAAAGACCGATATTAATAGAATCGAACAAATTCAACGAAGAGCCACTAAACTTGTCCCCCACCTCGCTCATCTTGATTATGATACCAGACTGCAAAAAACAGGACTTTATTCACTTAAGCGGAGACGGATTAGAGGTGACCTACTGCAGTTGTTTAGGATTCTTGAATCTCCTCCTCAAATGACGATATGTGGTATTGCTTACTCATCAAGAAAAATTGTAGCTAGACTCCACAACAAACAATTAAAAGTAAAAAAGGCAAATAACAACAAAAGGCTAAATTATTTTTCCATTAGAACACCTAAAATATGGAACACACTATCACAGGACATAGTTGACTCACCAACTATTACAATATTTAAGAATAAACTTGATAGAGGGATGGAAGATCAGAATTTGGGTTAAATGTTCCATGCATATGGAGGACAATCTCAACAGGCAAACCGCCTCCTTTTGTCCTATAAACCAAGTAAAGGCTGTTGAAGCCTGAAATGCTCGAACCTGAAGAAATCCGAGTTGTTAACAGGAGAATGGGAGCAGTGTTTGCTTGATTAATGTTTTGCTGGCTGTGGTTCTTTTCTACCAGCTCATGTAATGGCTGACTCAGCAAAGATGGGAACTCATTTAGGAGCCAGCTTCTGCCAAAAAGGTACTGTTTTATTTACAGGTCTTGACTAAAAAAGCTCAGAAAGTCCAGATTAACTAATAAAAAGATATTTCAGCACTTTGGCAGGATTAAAAAGATAATTTTTTTGGAGCTGGAACTCTCATTGTGAAGCCAAACTCATGGTTAACATTTAATCTAAATTTTACAACTGGGCTCTTTTAAAAATATTAAGTTGCTGGGTAGTGATTAGCGAATACTGGAGACTGAGTAATACTAAGGAGCTGCACTTAACTGAAACATTTTGCAGTCATTTAAGTGTTTTTTCCCGGCTGTGCACATCATTCCGATTGGCTTTACTGATGTAAAGAATTGTTTTCTGATTAACTTCCCACTGATCTTACGAAATTATTGTTTCACAGAGGAACTATATTAAATTTGAAGCCATGGGACTCCTACTAAAGGAGTCAACCACTTAATTATTGAGTAATTTCGATGAGACGTGCAAGAAGCAAGACATGTGCAAGAAGCAAATACTAACTGACCTCTGGTAGCCGGGACACTGTTTAAGACTCCTGTATTGATTTATTTGATTCATTTGCCTCTATATATTTTGTAGATGATGGTGAGATGTCTTACATTACATTCTGATTTTAGTCCTGCAGGATGTAGGGCGTATCTATTACAAGAATTTTAAAGAGCAACTAACCCAGCATTTCTCAAATTTGAGACAAAGAACACTACAGCAGCCTTACCTGGCTTAACTGCTCCTATTTTGGAAGGGAAGGGATTGTAATTTTGCTCTGTGAAGCCACACCACACCAATCCCTTCTGGTTCCTGGTACATTCAGAAAGTCTGATCCGTCCCCGCACTATCATGTTTGCTAATGTCATTATACGGACAGTTCAGGGGTGAGGGGGCAAGCTACATAGAAATGAATCGGGCCAGTTTTCAAAGTCTTGTTTTGGTATTTTAGATGGCCATCATGGACAAATCAAGAGTACCGCTCAAGGAACAAGATCCTAGCGCGGGGCGGATCGGACTTTCAGCATGTACCAGGAAGTGAAAGGGATCAGCGCGGGTTCCGGGGAGCAAATATATGATCCCTTCCCTTCTGAAATAGGACCAGTTAAAAATAAAAATACTGGCAGCATTTAAAAGGGGCCAGGTAAGGCTTCTATGGCATTCTTGGTGTACAGAGCAGTAAAGTTGCTCTTCATGCTAATAAGAATGGAATAAAAGCAGATAGAACTGATATTTATTACCATTGTTTTAAATTGTTTGTTCTTTTTAATCTGTGCTAAGTATTTTGCAATTGTTAAGAATGTTACAGTAAGGTTTATAAGTTGGATATGCCACTTAGAGAAACAGTATTATGGAAAGCTCATATTTCTCTCTTTCAGGATTGATTTATGTAGTACAAGGTATTTTTAACCTTAATTCAGGTTTTGCACCTGTGGTTACAAGATCTACAAGGATAACACTCACATGGTCTGTGTTTTGCTGTTTGGCCTGTCCCACAACATCAAGGCATACAAGATCTTCCAGGGATTTAACCAGGCCACAAGGAGATGCTGAAGGAAGGCTCTACAAGCCTTCATCGCCATTAAGACTCTGGAAGTTCAAGCCAAGGCATTAGGCTCAAAGTCAGCTTCTCCATCTCACTCGACTGCCTCTGGAAAGGGAATTACTCAGCATTTGTCAATGTTGTTGACATCATGGTTGTCAAGGACTAAAGACAAAGACAAGGATAAGTCATTGTTGAAGTCCCCTTCTTCTGGCCATCACCACAAGCATAAGGATAAAGCTCCTACTTTTACAGTGAAGTTGAGGTCTCCATTGACGGAGGGTAAGTCCTCCTCATCATCCACTTAATCAGTAAGAACTACAGTCTGCCACTATTTCTTAGACACCAACATCGGAGTCTGGCTCTGGCTGTGCCATACCTACTATGGATGATATGCAGCCCCCATCGTCAGGTTCTACCACTTCAAAATTGGTTGTTTTGGGCTCTTCACAGGTTGCCATCTAATCTCAGGTTGTGTTAGTGTCATTCTCTGAACAGTTTTGACTCCTGTTACTGTAGGTCCTGCCAATGATAATGGCTGTCCCCTCACCTGGGCCTTCCCCCATCGGCACCATAGTCATCAACAGCAAAAACACATCTATCATTCCTCCGTCACAGCAGCAGCCTCTGCTGATTACTCTGGTCATCATTCCAGACAATGAGGTAGAATACAGTCCTAATCTCCTTAATGTGAGGAGGATTTGGGGGATGCCAACAAGGATAATGATCCCTATGGGGGGGGGGGTTACCTTGCAGCTCTGCCCTCTCCTCTTGTAGTAAGGACTCTGTTGTATATACTACTAGATCTCCTACTAAAGGTCCCCCTTTTCAGACTTTGCTTAGACAACACCAAAATATTATTAGATGTAAAGCTGAAGAGGAAGATCTCACTAAGAAATATTTAATGGAGTTTTTGGAGGTATCCACTGTGCACTCCACTGTGGTTACTACTGTATATCCTGCCTTAGAAGATTCTACCTTTGCCGCCTGGCATAGGCCTAATACCTTGCCAGCAGTGCTTAGGAAGGCTGATAAACAGTTCCCTGCTCTGTCTGTTAAGTCTTATTATGCTTCCCAGCCTGAAACACATTCTGTGGTTATAATGGTTGCACATGACCATTCTAGGGTTGACTGGACACATGAGCACTGTGCCTTCTGACAAAAAATCCAGGGGACTGGATGTTTGTTTTTTTGTTTTGTTTTGTGTTAATCCTTTTTATTTCCTTCCTGGAACTCTGTCTAGTGTCCCTCACTGACCACCGCTGTGCTACAGCCTGCATGAAGCTCTCCCCACTGGGATAAAGGTGACAGATACTCCACCACCTACCTGATCAGTTGACCAGGCCCCACAATCACCAGACCAGGCAGGGCAGAGGATTGAGTGAGCTAGTGGATTGAGCCTGGCATTGGGCATGTGGTGGCGGATCATGGGACAGTGCTGTTGCCTATCCAGGGAGCGGGGGTGTTTCTTGTGTTTTTCCCCTGGAGCATGGACATGCAATGGCGTCCATGCACAGAATGTGCTGTTGCCTGCCACCACTCCTAACCCCTATGTTTGACATCACTAACTGCTGTGCCCCATTATCTCCACCAGGGGCCACTAGAGTGCGGTGCAGGTCTTCTACCCACTCTGGGAGAGGAGAGCAGTCCTCCGGACGCTTGATCCTCTCCCTCCCAAGGCAACCCCTGGCAGCCTCAGACCATTCCCGAACCCGGGTCGCTGGCGTGGCACAAGGTGTGGTGTCCAGCACCTCAACCCTCAGCACCACCAGGCCGGATAGGGCTGGATATTATGGGCAAAATAACTCATGCCTCTTCATCCTTAGGCCTAAGAATTATGAACTACCAGGCACACATGATTAAATATCAGAACAGCTTGTGAGATCTGCTAGATCTACCATTCTCGCTCTGCCTGATGGTCCTGTTAAGACTGACTTATTTAAGGCCACCTCAGCTGGTGTGGGTACTGGAAAGAATCTATTATGCTCTGCATATAATGCTTCTGATGCTGGGGCCTCTGACATATGCCTTTGGAGGTATTCCTGGATTATGGTAGCTGGATTTGTTATGGATGTGCAACAGACTATGCTGAATGCCCCTTTTAGAAGCTCCAGGTTGTTTGGGAGTGATGCTGAAAACAGTACATGAGCTTCAATCCTCCAGAATGACTTTTAAATCACTCAGATCTTGACCCCCTCAACCTGTCAGGGGGCATGGTAGGTGCCCATTTAGCAGATCTACTGCCTGAGATAGCCATGCCTCCCATCAGCAGCCCCATGCACAGAGCTATGGTAGTGGTCCCCTCCTGTGTTCTCCGACCTCCCTGGGTGCTCATGCAAAGGTACCCAAAGGTACTGGTCAAGGTGGAACCCCCGCCAGCCCATGTACCTTTCCCCACATCCTCTCCCTCCACTTTTGCCTCCAGGGGCAAAGTGGGACATGAAGGGATGGATCTGCCTTTGTTTTGTCAATGTGGAGGGAGATCAATTCACAACAGGTGAGTGGGTCCTGGAAATAGCATCAAAGTGGCATGCTCTCTAGTTGCTGTCTACCTCTCCAGTTCACCCTCCGCCTCTTGGTCATTATCTTCTGAGCCACTTGCCCCAACTGCTAGTGGAGTTTCATTCGCTCATACACAAGTGGGCTATTGAACCCATTCCTCCCCAAGAAGAAAATAAAGGGTTCTGTTTTAGATACTTCCTGGTTCCCAAATGAATGATAGATCTTTGTCCTGTACTAGAACTCTGAGACCTAAACGTGTTCATCGAATACAAAATGTTTCAAATGATGTCTCTTCAGGCTCATATCCCCCTGTTACAAAAGAAGGACTGGCTTTGTGTCCTGGACATGAAGGCTGCATATCTCTATATCAAGATCTGAAAGTGCCACAGGCAGTACCTTCATGCTGAAGGGCAGCCATTATCAGTTTTCCATGCTGCCCTATGGTTTATTCCTTGCATCATGGGTATTTACCAAATGCTCTGCAGCTGTGGCAGTAGCCCCTCAGAGGGAAGGGTTTTATGTCTTCCAGTATCTGGATGACTAGCTACTGAAGGTCCCATCCAGAGAAGCGATTCTATACACATTGGCCAGAATGAGACAACTGTTCAAGGAGTTGAGTGTTACAGTAAATATACCAAAATCCATACTCGTTCCTTGTCAGTGCCTCCAATATACTGGTGCGGTGTTGGACACAGCGATGGGCTGTGCCTTCCTGCCTGCAGACAGAGTGGAGGCTCTTGTTGCCCAGGCCCAGTTGATACTCAGGAGTTATTTCGTGTCAGCTCAGACCATGTTACACATCTCCTGAGGCTGACGGTGGCTGCCATCATTATGATCCCTTTGCCCTTCTCCATATGTGCATACTACATTGGTCTCTGGGTACAATGAGATCAGCTGACAGATGAGTTGGAACAATTAGTCACTATCAGATCCCCTCTCTGCCGTGCTCTAGTAGTTGTGGATGGACCATCAGAAAGTGTTACAAGGTATGACATTCTTTTTCCTGACTCCCATGCAATCCTCACAATGGATGCTTCTGGGGTTGTCACGGGAGCCCATCTCAGTTTCTTTTAGAATCAAGGGTCCTGGACTGATCTGGAGTCAGCTCTCTATATCAGTACACTGGAGATGTGGGCTGTTCTGCTTTGTTACCAAACTTTTCAGGAGCACCTCAGCTCCAGACCCGTGCTGATTTGGACAGACAATGATGTCACTGTCATGCACTATATAAGCAAGCAAGAGGACACTCACTCTTATCCCCAGTGCAGGGAAGCGTTGAGATTGTGGTACTTGCTGATGTCTCATGGCCTTTGGCTAGCTATCATGTTTCTCCCAGGTGTCCAAAACATCTTGGCAGACTGGCCACGCAGGTCTCAGTTCCTGGTGCATGAATGGGGACTGCTGACATCCATGGTACATGATGACCTCTTTGCAAGATGAGGTCATCCAGATTTGAACCTTTTTACATCCCCACACAATGCAAAACTGCCAAATTTCTGCTCACTCACTCCAGGGCATGGAGTTTTTTGGCGATACACAGTGTCCCTCTACTGAAAAGGAAGGTTCATTTTTACTTTTCCTCTCAGCCCTCTCACACAGAGGGTTCTGCTCAAGCTGTGGGTGGAGCATGCCACCATAATACTGGTGGCTCCCTTCTGGTCTGGCCAGATTTGTTTTCCATTTCTGCAGCATCTGGCAGTGAAGCCTCCTGTTCAGCTTCTCATTTGTCAGGGTCTGCTGTCTCAGGCCCAGGGGTTCCCTGGTCCATCCAGACCTTCAGTCCCTGTATCTGCATGCATGGCTCCTAAACACTTAGACAGTGTCCATTTTGGAGCTTCCCCAAGATTGCTGATGTTTTGGTTGTGGCCAGAAAGTCTTCTGCAAAATATACCTATTCTTTGAAATGGAAGCGCTTCTCAGCATATGGTGTGTTTCCCATTCAGTGGACCCATTTACATGTCCTGTGAATACTGTACTGGACACCTTCTGTCCCTATCTGACTAGTCTCCAGTACTCATCCATTAGGGTGCACTCAACTGCTGTTTCAGCCTTCCATGCCCCTACTGATAAGTGCACGTGGCACAACTAGAAGTGTCACGTTGATTTCTGAATGGTATTCAGCAGATGTGTCCCCCGATTCACAAACTGGTTCCGTCTTAGGACCTCAAGGTCCATTTTGGAAAAATTGACCTTGGCTCCATTTGAGCTTGTGGTGACCTGTGAAATGTGTTTCCTTTCATAGGAAATTATATTTTTGGTTGCCATGGCTTCTGCTCGTAGGATTTCCGTGCTTCAGGCCCTGATGCATGAGCCTTCTTATTTGATTTTCCACAGGGACAGGGTGCCTTTGCAGACCAGTTCTGTAGATTAACTGTGTGTTTGAAACCCACATGGTCAAAAACAGCACTGCACAGACCCTCCCAAACAGTGCACGACTGAAAACTGTGCTAGATTAAATAAAGCAACTCCGAACTGCGCACGCTGTTTTGACCGCGTGTTTTTCAACCACGGGTGTATTCCATCGAGATCTTGACAGTGTACCTTGTGGACCCATCCTCATTCTCTACCTAAGGTGGTATCCAATTTTTTACATTGAATCAGGCCACATACCGTGAGGCATTGCTCCATACACTTCATGCGCTTGATATACATAGAACTAAGGACTGAAGAACGTCCTCTCAGCTTATGTGTCATTCACCCCTGATTGGAAGGCTGCCCCCTGTGACTAAACAGTGCCTGTCCAAATGGCTGGATAACTGTACTGTATTTTGTTATAAAAAGTATGGTAAGGAGATCCTGGTGCTAGCTGTGGCCACTCTACATGTGGTATGGCCACTTCAATTGCTTGTTTTCAGAATGTTTCTGCAGCTGACATATGTGCTCCTGCCACTTGGAGCACTGTGCTTATTTTCACTAAGCACTACAGTCCAGACATCATCTCTCACAGACATGCTGGCTTGGTCTTGCGGTGCAGCAAAGCCTTCTGTCCTAACTGCATATAACTGCCATCCTCTCTGGGTACTTGGTACTGCTTGGGAATCATTCCAAGGGTATGACCCAATGGAAAAGATATCTTCAAAGAAGATAGTTACTCACCATAACTGTAGATCTTTTTTTCTATAATCTGCTTATGCTCCCTTAGGCCATGGCAGGCTTGGCTCCATATCAACCATTGCCCCCACCCCCCACCATCCATTACCTCCCAGGCTTACCTGTTCAGCTAGTACCCACTACAGATTTCCCCTGCAGTGGGGTCAGGATGGGAGGGCTGTCCTCCATCCCATGCCTGAATCCAGTTCCGATGACAGATCTCCTGGCAATGTGGCAGGTGAAGACGCAGTGTGTGGACACCATGAATGCTCTGGCATGCTGTCCTCTTTCTTCCTGTTTTCTCCCCATACCCCCCCCCAGCCGAAGCATACTTGGGTGGGCACATGCGCATGGAGATGCATATCCATCCTGGGACCATAGCTCCCTCCCTCCCCCACCCCTAAATCACGTCTGCCTCTCTGGCTACCATGGGCTACCTGCAGGCCTCAACTGGGTGGCAGCCAAAAGTCGAGATGGCCAGTCACCCTGATCTGGGAAAGGCTAGCTGCCAGATGGCTGCTTGATCCTCTCCCAGCCCTCCCCATGGCCAACCCTCGGCAACCTGTGCTCGTTCCTGAATATGGGTTGTCAGCGTGGCAGGAGGTAAGGCTCTCAGTGTCTTAGCCCTCCACGCCACTAAGCCAGCTGTAACAGTAGATCTTTGAGAGATTCTCCTCCATTGAGTCACAGTGCACCCACCCTCCTTAAGTGCATTATGTATACTTTATTTCTAGTCTAATGCCACACCTTGTGTGCTTGCTACTGGTTTGATCTCCTGGTTCCTCATGGTTAAGAGGCAATCCAAGCTTCTCCCCAGCGGGGCAATGAGAAGCAATGGGGCAACCCAAGATTATATAGGCGCTGACATGTTGCACATCATTGTGGGTAGCCCCAGCTAGCAAAAGTTTCCAAATAGTCCTGACACCGATAACTTACAATTCCAAAGGTGTAGCCCGACAGAGGAGATTCTCTGAAAGATCTACTGCTATGGTGAGTAACTGTTCTTTTTTTCTGTAGGGGGTGTTTCTTTTTAATGACCCTCAGTGTAATCCCTTATTTAATATGCATACAGTGACACTGCTAATAACATGCCATCACCACTCAATCTGAGTACTATTCCTGGCACCAGCGCTCATTGACCGTGCACTGTCCCTACCGCTGCATGTACGCATCCATGTGTCAGCCAGTGTTTAATTACACAAGCTTCAGGGAAAGCCAAAATGATTGACAGCTTCCTCCAAATTTGGGGCTGCAGCAGCCTGGTGAAGAAACTCATCCTTCTGAGTGTCTCAAGGACAGATTCCCACGTGAGGCTCCCAGCTCTGAGATGTCACCAGTGCTGACAGATGGGTTTTCTTCACCTCGAACTACCTAGAGGAGCTCTCAGCGAAATTTACATACTGGCAGTCGCTCAGTGAAATGGCTGAGATTCAAGTCAAGGACTTTTTACACCACACAAACCAAAGACAGACAGAGAGATAGAGACAGAAAGAAAGAGAGAGAGAGAGAGAGAGAGAGAGAGAGGCAGTTATCCAAATTCCATCAGTTTTTAGAGATTCTGGGGGGGGGGGGATATGTAAAGTATGTAAATTCCTTTGTTAGTTAGGCAGACACATATTAAATGCTGACTGCAGAGAAAAAGTCCAGAATGTGTTTTTTACTGCGTAAACAACGTTTTTTTCTTTGCATACCGAATGAAACTTTTTCATATGAAAGCATTAACTCTTTGTTCGCTGCATAATTCAGAATCCCATATAGTTTTTGTGTATTGGCCACTTCCCTCCACCCTCCTATGGTTATATAAAAATGAGGGGTCCAACTTACAGTGTCTCAATCTGCAAACTCATCAGCTGCCAAACAAATACTTGTAGTAGGTGATAATCTGTGATGGGGTGGGTTAGCGGTGTACTGCATCATGTTGCTGGGCCTGCAAGTGCTGACAAGAGTCTGAGAAAGGACTTGCAGGCAATTTGCATGGTGGCCCTGGCCCACTTCACTGACTATCCAAAATAACCTTTGCGGAATGGGTCGTGACCACCACTGACCTTGACTCAGTTGGGTAGCGATGTCCATGCTGATGCTACAGGGTCACACTGACCATTTGGTGTCCACGATAGTGACTAAGAATTGGGACTTACATGTCTCAGTACTGCCACAAAATACAAAATAACATCCCTCCAAAATTCTGCTGCAGTCTCAGTTTGTATCTGCAAGGGGACTGTGCCTTGTGACAGCCTGACAACCCCAGGTCAGCACAAATACATTTCCTCCATTCTAAGGCTAAAACCGGAGGGTCATGACAAAGTGCTTCTAAAATTCTGGCAGCAGCAGAGCGGCTGCGTTTGTGAGGCACTCCCTGAACTAAGTGCTATTTACAGCATTTTTCATTTTTAAAATGTTTCTTTCATGTCAATTGTGGTGACTGTGAAAGAGGGCATTGTTATTTCCAGGAAAGTGTCAAATTTATGTTATAGTTGTTGGTTGGGAGTCAGGCTAGTCGTCACATTTCTTTTGTGGCTGATTAAAGAGCAACTCTGCACTTCTGCTTGTGCTTTCATAAATAAGATGTTTCATCTATTACAATTTGCTAGAGAATACATTTTTTTTTTATTTTCAAGGTTCATTTCCAAGATTACAGCACATCTTGGTAGTCCATCTAAAATGTCTGTACAGAAAATATTTGAAAGCATTTGCCTCTTCCCTGCTAACCTCACAGTGCCTTTGTTTATGACATCATAGTGCTCACCATGACATCAGACTGTGATGTCACAAACAGCAATTGTGTGGTTTGTAGGGGAGAGTCAGATACAGCTGAAAGACTCAGTGAAATAACTGCTGCATTATCTACAATATTTAGCCAACCAACAACAGGGAAAGCAGAAAAAAACATATAACTAGAAAACAATAATGCTAAAACACAACTGGCATGAATCTAGTGTTTTAAGCTTTTTATTATTGTTGAGAGTTGCTCTTCAAATCTGAAGTGCTTTGTTTTATTAAATAGTGAATAGTAGAACATTATTCTGTCTGGAATTCCATCCCATTCAAAATGCTGCTGTACCACAATTCAAAGATCATGCAAAGTGATTGTACCTTTCTGTGGTACAACAAAAGTCAGCTTTGTTCTGAAAGCAAGAGAACAGCGGTATGCATATTTCACATAATAATATAAACATTTCACATAATAATATACACTATAAAAATACAGGGGCCTAGATATTCAAAGGAGTTCTGCCTGCCACTACTGAGTTGCACCGGCGCAACCCCAGAAATGCACCTCAGGGCTCTATTCAAAAGGAGGGATTGCACTGTGCAATTCCCAATGTGCCATGGTGAAAAGATAATGTATGCGGCACATCTCCGGGGGCGTGCCCATGCATATGTGGCACATCTCGATATGAATCCGAGATGTGTGGCACATCTGCCGGCACATCCCAGAGATATGCCGCATACATGGGAAGAAAGTTGAGCATGGAAAAATCATGCTCAAGTGGAAGCCACCCACAGGTGAGCTACTGTAATGCAAGGTGCAACATAGCAGCCACCAGCCGTGGGTGGCTACCCTCCTCCAGAACTCCGTACACAAGCACCCACTTTATTCCTTGGTAGTTTAGTGGTACCTCCCCTCTCCATCCCGTACCTCGATCACTGTAAAATTCATGTCTTAACATCCCTGGTAGTCTAGTGGTATCCCCCTCCCCATCCCATACCTTGATCCCCGTAATGCATATTTATCTCCCTGGTAGTCCACCCGATAACTGCATCCCCACTTCCATGGTAGTCCAGTGGTCACATACCCACCCCCCATGCAGCAAGCTCATTGGTCCACACCGATGATTAATGGGCTTGCTGTGTGTACTGTACTAGTCTGTTACAACATTGTGAATGAAGTCCTTCATTCACAATGTCATGAATGACTAGTACAGCGTGCATAACAAGCTCATTGGTCATTGGTGTGGACCACTGAGCTTGCTGCATATACTGTAAGCTGTCATTCGGTGGGCAGCTGTGGAGGTGTGCGGGCAGGTCTGCTTCCCACCGATGAGCTGGGGGGCAGTGGGGTGGAATGGGGTCCTGTGTGGGTGGGAGGATGGGGGGACTACTAGACTACCATGGATGTGGGGACTGGTTTTAAGGTGATTGGGTTACGGACGGGGAGGGGGGGGTACCACTGGCTACCAGGGATGTTAACACATGAATTTTACAGGGATCAGGATATGGAGCAGGGAGGGGGGAACCACTGGACTTCCACTGACAGCACTGCATGCTGTGCAGGGTGCCAGGTGCATTTAGCTGGCCAGACCTGCACAACATATGCAAGTGGGGCCATAATGACATGCAAATGGCCCCATTTGCGCCTTGCAGGCATTATGGCCCCATTTGCATATTTCAGTCTGAATATCAGGATTTTGCACCCGGTGTAACTCGGATGCTCCGGCGCATTTCCCGTTTCAGGTATTCAGACCTGTCTGGGATATGCACCGGCACACTGTATTTGCGCCACCCGTATATTTTGATATATTCAGAAGGGATGTGCCATTGCTTATCTCTTTTGAATATATCCCTTTGTTGCTCGAGCACAACTCAGTTGCGTGGAGTAACCACTTGCGCCATTGCCAGGTGCACTTTTAAATATCTAGCCCAGGATGAGCAACTTTATGCACAACTGGTGTGTTCTGCCACTTCGGGGTTCTGATTTCCATGGGCCTCTCAAGCTTCACTCTCAGGGTCAGAGGGAATCAGAACCCCTCTGTGACAGAACACACTGGTTGTGCATAGTTGCCCATCCCGTATTCTCCATATTTTTGACAATTTATACGAGTTCCTTTTGTGGTGTATGATCTTGAGGACCTAGGTGTCATTTCTGGGCATTTGGCCTGTTCTTGTGGCTCTTTCTTTAGTTTCTTTGTTTGTTTTTGTTAAACATTAAGTTTTTCTAGTGGTGCATGCCTAATACACTATAATACACCAGGTTTTACTGAGTCTTCTCATTGTTTATGTGTCATATCTTTTGGATTTGCTGATCTGTTGTGGCAGGCTGTGTGCATGGTACGTTGCTGTGGTCCTGTCTATTGTTTAAGGAGCTTTCTGGGATGCTAATTTCTACTTTTTTAATTTCTAATTGTTTTTACTTTGTGTTTATTTTAGTAAGACAACATCATAAGTGCATTTTTTTGCCAGCTGCTGACTCCCGCTAATAGCAGCTGTTCTGGCATTTTGCTCTGGTTCTGTGATGGAATCAGAAGTAGCAGCATACTGAGATGTTTGATTTCACTCAGTCCACTGAGTTCTAGAATAGCAGGAACAACAATTCTAGAATACTAAGTTTTTTGTAAGTCTTAAAAAGAACATTTTGTTGTTGTTTGTTTTAGCATTTAAATTAACTAAGGATAAGGGAGTAAGTAAGGGTGATGTAAGAAGTATATGTATGAGTGTGTGGAGTAGGGGCCTCATATTCGGAGCTGGCTGGCTGTGTGTGCACAGGGGGTGCTGTATGAAAAAATAGGGCCATCCAGCTCTGGCACCATATACAAACAGCACAATCTGAACTGACTGCCTTATCCATTTGAATATCTGGCCGTGGTAGCATGGCACACTGCCAGTGGTGCCAGGCCAAAGACCGCCCATGGGGTAAAGCACGGCACACACTGATTAGTGCCGACCCCTATGGGTGATATTCAACCCAAACATGCAGATGAGCCCACTGGGCATGTATGGTGCTACAGGGCCATTTGCATGCCCATTATGGGCTCACCTACATGCCAGTTCATTGGCTGAGCATGCTGGGACAGGTCCTCCCCAGCCCCAATCCCCTCATATAGGTAAAAAAAAGAAGCAGCCTTGGTGGTCCAGCGGTTCCTCCCTAACCCTGATCACCTCATGTATGTCAAAATAAGCAGCCCTGGTGGTCCAATGGTCCTCCCAAACCCCGATCCCCTCATGTATCTCAAAATAAGCAGCCCTGGTGGTCCAATGGTCCTCCCAAACCCCGATCCCCTCATGTATCTCAAAATAAGCAGCCCTGGTGGTCCAATGGTCCTCCCAAACCCCGATCCCCTCATGTATCTCAAAATAAGCAGCCCTGGTGGTCCAATGGTCCTCCCAAACCCCGATCCCCTCATGTATCTCAAAATAAGCAGCCCTGGTGGTCCAATGGTCCTCCCAAACCCCGATCCCCTCATGTATCTCAAAATAAGCAGCCCTGGTGGTCCAGCAGCCCCTTCCCAGTCCTGATCCCCTGTCATATTAATAAATAATACATTCCTGTTGGTCTAGTGGTCCCTCCTCAGCCCCGATGTCAGTGGCTGTCAACCAATGGGCAGTACTGTATACAGCACACGTTCAGTGAAAACTCTGTTAGCAGCCAGCTGAGGTGGTGAGCGGATGGCTGTGGAGCGTGGTGGTGGGACAGTACCTGAGGGGTGGGGGGTCAACTAGACCACCAGTGATGAATGTGTGTTATCATAACAGGGATCGGGTGGAGGAGGGACCTCAAGAATGTATTTATTATTAATATGACATGAGATTGGGTCTGGGGAGGACACTAGGAATGTATTTATTATTAATATGACAGAGGATAGGGGCTGTGGAGGGATGGCTGGACCACCAGGGCTGCTTATTTTGACATACACAATGGGATCAGGGCTAGGGAAGGACTGCTGGACCACCAGGGTACCCATCACATGACAGTGTATAGATGGGGTGTGGGGCACCCACCCCCTCTGTGCACTGTTCAGGGCTGGGTTTCAGAAACATTAAACTGTGTCTTGATGGTGGCCGTTTAGTGATTCTGAAAACTTTCAATATTGTGCTGCACCGCATATGCATGAGGGATCCCTCATTTGCATAAGCTCAGCACAATATTGTGTGTGATAGCGCTGTCGGGGGTGCACCGTGCATAGGTGGCTTTTGAATATGACCAGACCTCCAATGGCCAGCGTTATTTCAGGTTAGCACACTGCAAACCCATTTTGTGCCATACTAACCTTTTAAAAATGGGGCCCTAAATGTATTACAGTCAGGTCTTACAGCTGCATCCTATCTGGATGAGCACTACACGTGAATTTGGTACTTGTGTATAGTTACAGATACACCCTATCTGGATGAGCACTGCACGTGAATTTGGTACTTGTGTATAGTTACAGAGATACCCTATCTAGGTGAAGCTGTACAAGTTAATTTAGTACTTGTGTTATTTGGGTCTTACAGCTGCACCCTATCTGGGTGAGCATTACGAACTAATTTAGTACTTGTACAGATACACCCTATGTGGGTGTAGCTGTACAAGTTACTTTAATACTTGTGCAATAGCTGGGTCTTACAGCTGCGACCTATGTGGGTGAGCACCACAAATTAATTTAGTACTTGTGTATAGTTAAGTCTTACAGATATACCTTATGTGGGTGTAGCTATATGAGTTAATTTAGTAATTGTGTTATAGCTGTTTCTTACAGCTGCACCCTATGTGGGTGTAGCTGTATGAGTTAATTTAGTACTTGTGTTATAGCTGTTTCTTACAGCTGCACCCTATGTGGGTGTAGCTGTATGAGTTAATTTAATACTTGTATTTTAGTTAAGTCTCACAGCTGCACTCTAGCTGGGTGAGCACTATGGGTTAATTTAGTACTTGTGTTATAGTTAAGTCTTACAGCTATACCCTATCTGGGTGAGCACTACAAGGTACTTTTTATCTCTCTTTCCTGTGCTATAGCTGAGCCTAACAGCTACACCCTAAGCAGGAGAGCACTATGAGTTGACTTAGTATTTTATTCCCCTTGAACCTGTTGTTGGAGAAAGTCACATCAGCTAGGTTTAGCCTGATTCACTGGCCTGTGTAGGGATGGGGTTTAGAGGGGAGGCAGTCAGTTGTGGCAGCTGAGGAGCACTCTTCTCTAAGGATATGCTCTAGGGGGGAAGCACTTCCCCATCTGCAGGATAATAGCAGTGCTCCAGGCTCAGCTGGTGCCACTAGCTCAATGAGAGCCCACCCCCACATCTCCACTCCTCCCAGAGATCCACTGGTCCAGGGGGATGGAGAATGGTGAGGAGCGGGGGGGAGGGCACGGGTAGAAGGTTGTGTCTGGACCATCACCATCCAAATGGTGCACTGCTTCACACCCCAAAGGAGGCTCAGGCACCTGACTCCATGGGGGGTGGGAGGACTTCACATCAATCAGTGGGATTAAAGGATGCAAGAGGGGAGGGTGAAACCACGGAACAGGAGCTTAGGTAGTCAAAGAACTAGCCCTGGACACCTGGAGGAGGGTGAAAGGTCTTTTCAAAAGTGTTTTCTTTCTTTTTTTGTTGTTGTTTTGTTTTGATTACCACAAAGGACAAATATCAGAATATTTGGGGTCCTAAATATGAATACTGAGGAGAATAGTCAAATTAAGGTCTATGCACACCCCTACCTCCCAAGGAGCCTGGAGGTGAGGTTTTTCTGCTTAAGATGAGTCCAGCAAGGAACAGCTGAGGACCCAATAGAGTGAGGCAATAAAAAAGCATTTAGACAAGCATGGTGTAATGGTCACTGAGTAAAAGCAGAGACAATGCAGGAAGGGTCCATAGCGCCCCCTCTTCAAACAAAACAGACGGTGTACCTTTAATCATTTACATACTGACTTCACAGCATGGAGCAAATGATGCAGGCTGAGATGGCATAATCCCCTGACAACAACAGAGGGAACAGTTAAAGAGAGTTTGATTACAATAGGACTCAAGTTCCTGTGAAACTTGCCGCGGCTGCATGTCTGAGTAATTGCCTGCAACAGAAACCAATTAAAGCAGCTCGGCAGCAGCACTGACTTGGCTCGGCACTTTGCATTTTATAATCACTATGCTTTAATATCTCGTACAATATTCATGTAAATGAGATTCTTATGAGAAAGGAAATGAGATCAGTTTAATGGGGTGGGGTGAAATGGGGGGATTTCGAATGTGATTGCTAATCATATTTTCTTGTCTCCATGGGTCAACGCATTGACCAGGTTTAACGACACTGGTGTGTCCCAGGGGTTGTTTCCAGCAGTCCCATTTCAATGGACATCCATCCCACTTCCTGTCGCTGTGCTCTGTGGAATGTTGTGGACAAAAGATGAAGTGCAAACAGGCACTGTGGAAAAGAACAACTCCAGTACTCTCGCCCCCTTGCTTTTTCTCTGTCACACAAAGCCATCACTGCAGCACAGCAGCCAGCATCAGAGGCCCAGCAAGTTCAATTAATCTCATAACCCTATTTCAGTAATAAGACGCTACAGTTCCCAGCAGGGGGCAGGGGCCAGAATTTCAAATGCAATCTGAATAACATGAGTGTGTGGATATAGACTAGCTCTGGTGCACGGTGTTTGAAAAGAGCATGTTTCCACTACCTTTCTCCTGGATGGTTAGACAATGAACAGCTTGGGCGCATTTATGTTTGCCTATTCAACAATGGCTCATTTGCACACTGCAATCTGATTGGCCAGATAGGATAAGAGCTCTCAGTGATATGCCATGGACTGAAATCTTACGTCGTTCTTGCATTCTGTTCAGTTTATTTTACATAAAAATGATACATTTCTCCTTTTTTACATACTTTTAAACATTTTTTTTAATACAGCGTTTTAACCCTCACCCATTAAATCTCCCTCAAACTCACTTAGCCATCTCTGAGTCCTGACAACCACAACACAGAATAGTGGCACAGGGCCCGAGAGCACCAGAGGCTCTCATACTTGCAGGAGTCATGTGTTTTTACCCCAGGCCTTCCACGGGAGGTGGGGTTACTGTGACAGTGGAGCATGGCACCCTCCCCCTCCCTGGGCTACTAGGTATTCCACAGGTATGATATATTTAACTGTATGTTATGTCACAAATGTGACTTTATGTTTATGTATGATATTTTTTAACTGTATGTCTTGTTACAAATATAATTAAAAGTTTAATTTCTCAAATATGTTAAATGTTAAACTGTATGTCTAATTCTTCAACCAATTGTACCCCCCCCCCCCAGTCGCACTGGGAGATGAGCAACTTGTTGTTCAGTGTGTCTTCCTGGTGAAACATTTCAATAAATAAATAAATAAATGTGCTGCTAACAGCAGTGTTTTTCTAGCAGTTACCACCTAGCTGCTAATGACCCGTGCCAACTCCCGAACTTTGCCTACCCACTTGGTAGCACAGTGCGTTGCTGTTTGACTATCACCAGAATTACTTTTTTAAACCTGGGTTCCACTGTATAATTGCATGGCAAGGTGTCTGTCATGTGCAATATCCCCACTTCTTTGGTGCTTTACAGCACTTTGGCATTGCCTAATGTTACACTACCCTTGTTGTGGCGATATTCTACAGCAACACTACCCTGCTGTGATTTCTACTTAATATTTTTTTTTCAGCTTTAAGTTTCTCCTCCAGCTACCAGACTGCCTGCATTGGACCGCCCCCTTCCTGCCCCGAGTCACATCACTGCCATCCCCAGGTATTGTACTTACCCCAGACTCCACTGTGCCTCAGAAGCTTAATCCCCACAGTGGGATCCCCTGTAGGGACCACCACTTCCCCGTTGAATATAGGATCTGATCTGAAAGGTTGGTGCCAGATCGACACTGCAAGACTTGATTGGGGCCAGTCCCCACTGTGCCACATCAGTGAGTTGTTGGCATTCAATGACGTGGTGTGCACATGTGCAGTTAAGATAGAGCTCACATCGGCATCCGCAGCAGCCCCCAACCCTGAGGCAGCCTCCACTGTGAGGCAGTCAGACAGTGGAGGATGGAATCCCACACCCTGGATGAGAGCTGTCCAGAGGGATGCTCACACTCCTTTCCCCAGCTAGCCCCCTGCAAACAGAGTGCATTTTGAAACCTCGGTTGCCAGAGTAGTGAGCAGACACTTTGCCACTGCACTACCTGTTCAGCTGCTTTGCTGCTTAAATAATGCACAAAACCCAGCTTTTATCATTCTTCAGTAGCATTGTTACTTGAGTGACCCAGGCTCTGCCCACTTGGATCTACACATGGTGGATCATGCAAGGCCCCACCACAGGAAGGGGGAACAGGTAAGCCATGGAAGAATAAGGGCAAGTAAGGTCGGGAGAAAACCAGGTGTCAGGGCTGCTGGGGTCAGTCTGAAGGGAGTCAGCTGGGTTGGGGAGAAGAAGTGAAGCAAAAAAAAAAAAAAAACAGAACCCTTTTCTGTCACCAAAATAGCAAGGTTTTAAATAAGCTGCAAAAACTAATTAGCAGTTTGACGCATGCAAGTGCTGATCAGGTGTGAAAATGCATAGTACTTGGCACAGATTGATTAGCAAAATTTAAAAAAATTACATAGTTTTATTACTGTTGTGTACTGTGTCATGGATTCACCCAAAAAATGGTTAGCAGTCTACTGCTAAGCTTTTCTGACAATGGTTAGCATTACCCCCCTGTTTTGCTTAGTGTTTTGCTCTGCTAAACCAGCTATTTAATACCCTGCTTTAACCTTGCCTGCTACACCAAACCCAACTAGTGTGGAGGCCCAAATGTTGTATATGATATCAGATAAGTTATTAAAACATCTGACAGGTGGGACTTAGGATTACTGTTGGTTATACAACAATAAATGTAATACAATCAAAGCATCCTCACACATTAAATAAAAATCCTTGTCAATCAATGAAATGGAAACCCCACAGCTAAAGACTCCTTTGAGGGGCAGTGGCCAAGTGGCATGATAGCAATGCACTGCACTTCCAAGAGGGAGGTTGGGGCTTATTTCCTTCTAACTTGTCTTTCAGCCCCCTCATGTTTGACCACTGCACTTATTCCATGCTCTTCACCCCACTGATATGTTAGTTTACAGTATATGCATGGTATGTGTTTACTTGTGGGTATGCGTCCCACATATCTATTCAGGGTATCTGGGTTCATATTCATATGGGTATTTGGGCTACGTGTGTATATCCATATTTATTTTCTCCTGACTCCCTCACACACACACACACACACACACACACACACACACACACACACACACACGCACTCACACACACACTTGTGCCACCTTGTAGCCTTCTAACTCTATTTACTTATTAGACCACACTTGATGATTTGTCAACTCTTTCACTCCTACTGTCACTCTTTCATAATGTCTCTCCTCCACAAATCCACACTATTTTGTTTCCCATCTTCTATTCTTACATAGTCTATTACACTTCACTTTTTTCTCTAAGATCCATTCACCCATTTTCCATATCTTCACCACTCCTGACATCATAATATCATTAGCCTCTCATGAAGATAAATATGATAATATCTTTCTGTCAGGCCATGTCATATCCCCCTATAGTTATATATATAGTGAACTCCACCAAGATGCAATCCAATCCTGTAGAATTGTGCAGTAAAGTTACTGTGGAAAATAAGGCAATTTAAACGGGAGTTAATCCCTTTTGTCATGCAGAAAACTGCCACACCGGATTGCATCTCGGGAGGGGGTCACTGCAGATATATATATATATATATATATTTATATATATATATATATATATATATATATATATATATATATATACAGCATATATTCTTTGCAAAAGACTTCATTAATGCACCAGTTAGGGTAGCTTAACACTACTAAAGTTGGGCAATGTTGTGTTAGGGTTTCCAGCCCTAACTCCCCACCCACACCCCCCAAGCAGCAAAAGGAAAAACACACTAGTGATGGGGTCTTCTTTAGGGTTGTGAACCCTAATGCTTCCCCCCAGCCCATATCTATATGCAATGGGCATGATTGAGAATCATCACATAAACGCTGATATTTGAGCTACTACGTACAAAAATTTTATTTACTTATTCAAAAGACACATCAACAGCATTTATGTACACAGTAGACACATCATGATGCATTTATATACATAATAAACACATCACCCCCCCACCACACCTGCTCGCCAGCACTACTTTCATAGTTTCAGTCTTCCTTTCACTTTTCCAGCAGTACAGTTCAACAGCCAAGTATGCCACACACAACTGCTGTACAATTACTCACAGATTTCAGAAAACACCACCCAGTTCTTTAACCACATTTGTCAAAGTTCAAAATATTTTCTTTTTGTTTTTTTCACCTTGCCAGCCCTTTGCTAGCATTCCCTCCTGAGACTCCCACACATAGCTCCTTCCCTAACACACAATCTCTCTCAAGCAACTAGGCACATCTGCAACAACTGGCCAATCTACTTATCCACATTACTTCTACTTGTTTCTGTCACACTGCACCATCAGTTAAATTCCTCCTAAAGTGCTGCTTTTCTTAAAAAAACTGTTTCCAACTGACCTCCCAGATGGGAGTCACATACTCATCTCATGAAACACAGGCTGACTACAAAACAGACACTGCTCCTCTCCAATGGCAAAAATGCACAAGTCAATTTGTTTAAAAAAAATAATGCAACTGATGACCCTCTCCAACCACAAAAAAACAGCATACCAACACAGCATCACAGGCTGTCATAGGCTCTCAATAAAATGAAAACAGAGTCACTATGTTTTTTCCATGGAGCACTCTGGAATAGCTCTGGCTACCAAAACCAATCTACCAATAGCAAGGTGCACTCTCAACACAAGGGTGCTGCATCCCTGTGTATCCATAGTAACTAACAAAGCAACTAAGCTCTGATGTGGACACACACACAGCAGCTCACCAAAAGTCCTTGCTACTTTCATAATTTAAAAGCGTGCCGCAATATTAACAAAAAAAAAAAAAAACTTTAAAAAACACAGGCCTATTGCATAAATGAAATATGCAACAGGGACCTGTGGAATAAATTATTTATTTTCACTCGAGCTATTTGACCTTTGGCACATCACTCATGGTTTATGCCACTCGTGAGGCTACCCAAGATCAAACAGCTCTTGTGAAAATAAATCATTTATTAATTTATTCCACAGGTCCCTGTTACATAATATCTATATATATATTCTATGCAAAAAACTGTGTTAATGCTTCATTTAGGGTTAAAGCAAAAAAAAAAAAAAGGGACATTAGGGTTGAACCCCTAATTACCCCCACCCGATCCTCCACAGACAGGATGTGTCATTGTGGTCATGAGGCCCAAATCTTACCCTATTCCATGTGTGAGCACATTGACATGCTACAGTAAAGGAGAATGGGGTGAGATTTAGGCCTCACGACCCCAAGGACACACCCCAGAGTCTGTCAGTCTGTGGAAGATCTGTGGAAGATCGGGGTGTGTGGGGGGAGTTAGGGGTTCAACACTAATGTCCCATTTCCTGACTTTTTTTTGTGTTAACCCCAAATGATTCATTAATGCAGTTTTTTGCATAGAATTTCCTTACTTTTAGAATAAGTGTTAGTTGTTTAACTTGGACTAGCACATTAAGCTGAAAGCTTTTTTACAGGTGCGACCTGGGAGCACAGGGAAGTTAAGTGACTTGCTCAGGGTCACACAGTCTGCAAGTGGAAGCTGTGGGATTCAAACCCAGGTCTGGCCTGCTGGATGTCACCAGAGTTGCAGCTCAGAGCCTTAAACCACTGCACTATACTGCCTCTAAAAATTTTGAAAAAGTGTATTATAAGTAGTAAAATACACATATTGGTGAAGCGATGGGGCCCCGCTGAATTTACCTCCTAAGTTGCCAATTTTCATAAAAATATGCATCTGGGCCCACGCTCCCAGTTACACAAATCCACAGAGTCCTGCAACAGCCCTATAGGGCACCATACCATTGTAACAGAAATGTTTTTTTCCCCAATTGTTTAACCAGGTGAGACACACTAAGCTGAAAGCTTGTTTACAGGTGCAACCTGGGAGCACAGGGAAGTTAAATGATTTGCTCAGGATCACATAGTATGCAAGTGGGGGGCTGAGGGATTCAAATCCAGGTCTCCAGATTTGTGGCTCAGAGCCTTAAACCACTGCACTATACTGCCACCCTTTTGTGCATATCTTGTGAATCGTAAGAGCTAGAAAAAAATTCTAGCATCATTGTAATCGTGACAGCGAGTACTGCACGCAACATTGAAATGATCACACCTGCATCTCAAATTGTTTCTGATATATGGGCACCAAACAGCACTGGACAGGTACTTTTTGTACCCTTGTGACAGTAATTTCACAATATCTCATGAACAGTGCAACGTATGGAAAAAATTCCACTGCAGACTTACTCTGCAATTTCAAATCTTTTCTCAGCAAAGCCACGGTAGTGAAAAGTCTGTATCTCGCTTCATTTCTTAGATAATGGTGCTGAAAGTCATGCCACAGACTGCAAAGTAATCCTATGAGGAAAACGACAACTTTGTCATGGAATATCTCTGCATCCAATTAATTCCCCAACAGTTAAACAACATAATTGACATTAGTAGGGCATCCCTTCAAAACCCTGAAAATGCCATGTAAAAAGACCAAAGCAACGCAATGTAATCCTGTGGGGAATACCGCGTTAACTTTGTCATGGAATATATCTGCAACCAATTAATTTTCCAACACTGAAACAAGCTAAGTCACATCTCTAGGACATCCCCATAAAACTCTGAAAATTCAAGTAAAAAGACCAAACCATTTAAGAGTTATTTAATTCTTTGACTGTGAGGCTGCAAAAAAATCAGCTGCAATCGCAACCAAAAATTCTTCTTTTGCAAATCATACATCTAAATTTTCCCTTTGACTTCTAATGGGAACTTCAAACTTTAATAATGTATGGCAAGGCAAGGCAAGGCAAAATTTATTTAAAAGACGCCCAATCCCAGAGGCTCTGGGCACCATACAAGCATTTAAACAAACATATTTAACATAAAAAGAATATAAATTCACATATAAATACAAATCAATACAACATTTTTTAAAACCTAACAATAAATCCATCTCTAAACGTTAAATGCCTTAGAGTAGAAGAAAGTCTTGAAAGTATGAACGGATTAATATTTTTTCACCAAATAAAAAGTGACATGTTCCTTGACTCAGACGCTTTCTACCTCCCAAGCTTCGTTCTGGCAAATTACATGGTGGCCTCACAGCGCCTTGGACAAATACTGCGCAAAAATGGTGAAAAAAGTGTATTTTGTGGTGCTTTTCTGAGCAAAAAATGTATATCCAACCAAAACACAACGTGGCAAATCAAAAGGTCTACCATCCCACACCATGCATACTAACTTTCGTGCAAATCCGTGGAATGGTTGCAAAGTTATTAATGCGCAGAATTTGAGGTTTAACATTAAAGTGCCTACTCAACCCTAAATATAGGGGTGCGGTAATAATGGTAACTTCAAACTTTGATAACTTTTGAACGGATTAATATTTTTTCACCAAATAAAAAGTGGCATGTTCCTTGACTGAAGTGCTTTCTACTTTCCAAGCTTTGGAGTGGCAGACCACAAGGTGGCCGCCCAACACCATGGAAAAATACAGCACAGAAATGGTGAAAAAGTGCATATTTGGTGCTTTGCTGCACAAAAACTGTATTACAGACTGGAAAGCAACTTGGCAAATCAGGAGACCTACCACCCCACACCGCGCATACCAAATTTTGTGCAAATCTGTAAAACAGTTGCAAAGTTATTAACATGACAAATTTGAGGTTTAACATTAACGTGCCTACTGAAACCTAAATTCTATGCAAAACACTGCATTAATGCATCATTTAGGGTTAAAGCACAAAAAAGTCAGGAAACGGGACATTAGAGTTGAACTCCCTAACTCCCCACACAAACCCCCAACTCCGATTCTCCACAGACTGACAGACTCTGGGGTGTGTCATTGTGGTCATGAGACCCAAATCTTACCCCATTCCATGTGTGAGCACATTGACATGCTACCGTAAAGGAGAATGGGGTGATATTTAAGCCTCACGACCCCAACGACACACCCCGGAGTATGTCATTCTGTGGAGGATTGGGGTGGGGGTGTGGGGGGAGTTAGGAGTTCAACCCTAATGTCCCATTTCCTGACTTATTTTTTACTTTAACCCTAAATGATGCATTGATGCAGTTTTTTGCATAGAATTTGCTTACTTTTTGAGAAAATCTAATATACTGTAAGTAGTAAAATACACATATTGGTGGGAACATCACCAAGTTGCCAATTTTTGCATAATAATATGCATCTGGGCCCACGCTCCCAATTACACAAAGCCAAGGAGTCCTGCAACAGCCTTATAGGGCACCATACCATTGTAACAGAATTTTTTTTCCCCCAGTTGTTTAACCAGGTGGGAGACACTAAGCTGAAAGCTTGATTACAGGTGCAACCTGGGAGCACAGGGAAGTTAAGTGACTTGCTCAGGGTCACACAGTATGCAAGTGGGGGGCTGTGGGATTCAAATCCAGGTCTCCAGATTTGCATCTCAGAGCCTTAAACCACTGTGCTATACTGCCTCCCTTTTGTGCATATCTTGTGAACCATAAGGGCTAGAAAAAAAAATTCTAGCATCATTATAATCATGACAGCGAGTACTGCATGCAACACTGAAATGATCGCACCTGCATCTCAAATCATTTCTAATATATGGGCACTGAACAGGTACTCTTTGTACCCTTGTGACAGTAATTTCACAATATCTCATGAACCGTGCAACGTATGGAAAAAATTAAACTGCAGGCTTACTCTGCAATTTCAAATCATTTCTCAGCAAAGCTGCGGTACTGAAAAGTCTGTATCTCACTTCATTTCTGAGATAATGGTGCTGAAAGTCATGCCACAGACTGCAAAGTAATCCTATGAGGAAAACGACAACTTTGTCATGGAATATCTCTGCAACCAATTAATTCCCCAACAGGTAAACAACATAATTGACATCAGTAGCGCATCCCCACAAAACACTGAAAATGCCACGTAAAAAGACCAAAGCAACACAATGTAATCCTGTGAGGAAAACGTTAACTTTGTCATGGAATATCTCTACAACCAATTATTTTTCCAACACCTAAACAAGCTAAGTCACATCTCTAGGACATCCCCTCAAAACCCTGAAAATTCAAGTAAAAAGACCACACCATTTAAGAGTTATTTAATTCTTTGACCGAGAGGCTGCAAAAAGATCGACTGCAATTGCGACCGAAAATTCTTCTTTCGCAAATCATACATATAAATTTTCCCACTGACTTATAATGGGAACTTCAAACTTTAATAATGTTTGAAAGGATTAATATTTTTTCACCAAATAAAAAGTGGCATGTGCCTTAACTCAGATGTTTTCTACCTCCTAAGCTTCATACTGGCAAATTGCATGGTGGCAGCACAGCGCCTCGGACAAATACTGCGCAAAAATGGCGAAAAGTGCATTTTGTGGCACTTTTCTGTGCAAGAAACGTATGTCCGACCGAAACACAACTTAGCAAATCAAAAGATCTACCATCCCACACCATGCATACCAACTTTCATGCAAATCCGTGGAATGATTGCAAAGTTATTAATGCCTAGAATTTGAGGTTTAACATTAAAGTGCCTACTGAACCCTAAATATAAGGGCGCGGTAATAATGGGAACCTCAAACTTTAATAACTTTTGAATGGATTAATATTTTTTTACCAAATAAAAAGTGGCATATTCCTTGACTGACGTGCTTTCTACCTTCCAAGCTTTGGAGTGGTAGACCACAAGGTGGCCGCCCAGTACTATGGAAAAATACGGCACAGAAATGGCGAAAAAGTGCATATTTGGTGTGTCGCTGCACAGAAACTGTATTGCAGACTGAAAAGCAACTTGGCAAATTAGGAGACCTACCACCCCACACCGCGCATACCGAATTTTGTGCAAATCTGTCAAATGGTTGTAAAGTTATTAACATGACAAATTTGAGGTTTAACATTAACGTGCCTACTGAAACCTAAATTCTACTTAAAACACTACATTAATGCATCATTTATGGTGAAAGCACAGAAAAGGTCAGGAAACAGGACATTAGGGTTGAACCCCCTAACTCCCCACACACACCCCCAACTCTGATCCTCCACAGACTGACAGACTCTGGGGTGTGTCATTGTGGTCATGAGACCCAAATCTTACCCCATTCCATGTGTGAGCACACTGACATGCTACAGTAAAGGAGAATGGGGTGAGATTTAGGCCTCATGACCCCAATGACACACCCCGGAGTCTGTCATTCTGTGGAGGATTGGGGTGGGGGGAGTTAGAGGTTCAACCCTAATGTCCCATTTCCTGACTTATTTTTTGCTTTAACCCTAAATAATGCATTAACACAGTTTTTTGCATAGAATTTCCTTACTTTTTGAAAAAGTGTACTATAAGTAGTAAAATACACATACTGATGGGAACGCGGGGCCCATTAGGCCCCACTCTCTCACCAAGTTGCCAATTTTTGCATAATAACATCCATCTGGGCCCACGCTCCCAGTTATGCAAAGCCATGGAGTCATGCAACAGCCCTATAGGGCATAAAACCATTGTAACAGGAATTTGTGCATATCTTGTGAACCATAAGAGCTAGAAAAAAAAATGCTAGCATCATTGTAATCATGACAGCGAATACTGCATGCAACATTAAATGATCACACCTGCATCTCAAATCGTTTCTGAGATATGGGCACTGAACAGCACTGGACAGGCACTCTTTGAACCCTTGTAACAGTAATTTCACAATATCTCATGAACCGTGCAATGTATGGAAAAAAATTCCACTACAAGCTTACTCTGCAATTTCAAATTTTTTTAGGCAAAGCCACAGTAGTGAAAAGTCTGTATCTCGCTTTGTTTCTGAGATAACAGTGCTGAAAGTCATGACACAGACTGCAATGTAATCCTAAGAGGAAAACAACTTTGCCATGGAATATCTCTGCAACCAATTAATTCCCCAACAGCTAAACAACATAATTGACATCAATAGGTCATCCCCTCAAAACCCTGAAAACTTCACATAAAAAGACCAAAGCAACGCAATGTTATCCTGTTGGGAATACGTCAACTTTGTCATGGAATATCGCCGCAGCCAATTAATTTTCCAACACCTAAACAAGCTAAGTCACATCTCTAGGGCATCCCCTCAAAACCCTGAACATTTCAAGTAAAAACCTTTTGAGAGTTATTTAATTCTTTGACTGTGAGGCTGCAAAAAAATCGGCCGCAATCATGGCCGGAAATTCTTCTTTCGCAAATCATGCATATAAATTTTCCCATTGACTTACAATGGGAACTTCAAACTTTAATAACTTTTGAACGGATTAATATTTTTTCACCAAATAAAAAGTAGCATGTTCCTTGACCCAAGTGCTTTCTACCTTCTGGGCTTTGGACCAGCAGATGACATGGTGGCTGTACAGTGCCACAGACAAATACTGCGCAAAAATGGTGAAAAGTGCATTTCTTTTGGCGCTTTGCTGTGCAAAAACCCTATGTCCAACCAAAACACAACTTGGCAGATCAAAAGATCTTCCATCCCGCATCATGCATACTAACTTTCATGCAAATCCATGGAACAGTTGCAAGTTATTAATGTGCGGCTTTTGAGGCTTAACATTAAAGTGCCTACTCAACCCTAAATATAGGGGCACGACCACGCGCCATAATAAATATGTATATATATATATATATATATATATATATATATATATATATATATACATAAGTAGCCTGCTATAATGAACTTCATTATGCCAAATTATCGGCTGTAACGAACGTCCGTCTTGGCTCCCATCATAATGGTGTTACAGAACTATATTACTCTATTCCTTTGCTCTGTTCTCGCTGCTCTGAAACAATCTTCTTTTTGGATTTATTCTCCTGCCCTGCATGTTGTATGCCTCTCGCATCCCTTCCGTTCCCATCCTATCACAAAGCTTCAGCTCCACGAGCTGCACCTACCACCTAGTGCAATACTGTACAAAACAATGGTCTGCATGTCAATTGCAGATTGGCAGGTTGACAGATCTAAGGTTAGGAGGATGAAGTGATCTGGATATTCGGTTGAGCAAAAGCTTGCTATCCTGGACCGAATGAAAGGTGGCAAGAGTTTGGCCAGCATTAACCATGAAACCGGCTTCTCCAAGAGCACAATATACACTTGGAAAAAACAGGAAGGTTTATTGCGTGATTTTGTGCTTGAATGCTCTGAGGGGGAGGCACTGAAGAGAAAAAAACTCCAAAGAGCTGACGAAGCAGAAAATGACAAAGCCAACAGCTAAAGAAGAGAACGCTGAGGTGCTAATAGAAGAGTGGCTTACACATGATGATTGCATCCCCACTACAGAGTCACTGACAGACGAAGAGATTTTAAGAGCAATCTTAGGTGAGGGAGAACCATCTGATACTAATGACCTGGAATCCGAGGATGAGGATGAAGCTGATGAGGAACTACCAACAAAGAGGGAAGCAATAAGGGGGCTTGAAGTTGGTCTTCCCTGGCGTCAGACTCAGGAGATTGATCCTGTTAAAATCATTCAGCTTGGGCATTTGATTTCCTTTGCTAAAGATATCGCTCACAAATCATATCCAAAAAAGCAAATAAAGATGACTGATTTTTTAAAATAAAGTCACATTGTTTCAATAAAGTAATGAGCACCAAGCACAAGGTAACACACCAGCATAAACAAAAACAAAAAAAAGTAAGCACAAAGCACTAACAGCACTCCAATCACTTGCCCCACATATGCAGCAGTAAAAGTAGAGTACAGTACCACAGTGTCCTTACCGCAAACAGCGTCCCTCAGTTTAATGAACGAGTTGCTATAGCGAAAGAGCAGGATGGCTTCAAGCGTTCATTATAGTGAGGGGCTACTATATATATATATATATATATATATAATAATACAATGGGGTTGAGGGATAAATTAGTGAGATAACATGTTTTTTCACTGCAGTGGAATAACCACTGTGATGACATCACCACTGTGACAATATTTACAGATATACACATAGTGCCTACATCAGTAGCAAATGTTCTCACAGTGGTGATGTCAACAGAGTGAGAATATCTTCACTGCAGCCTGCATTTAACAGCTTCACAGTTTCTCATTCTCACTGAATCCTACAACTAACTCAATTAGCATTGCAAAAGACAATCACCTGTGTCCCACAGTTTTTCTGACACTCCTAGCCCATCACTGTGCTGCTCTAATCTTCAAAACAGCCTCCTTCATAAAGCAGTTTCTCTTTCTGAGTGCTGCCTGTAACAGTTTCTCTGTCTCACTGAAGCCTGCAGCTTATTCAGTTAGCATTGCAAAACACACCCACCCATGTCCTATAGTATTTCTAAAACTCCCAACCCATTACTATGCTACTCTCACCTTCAAAAATGCCTCCATTGTAAATGACAGTCCTTCACCACACAGTTTCTGTTTCTCACTCCTAGCTGCAGGTAACTCAGTTACCATTGCAAAACACATTCACCTGTTTCCCATACTGTGTCTAACACTCCCAGCCCATTCAAAAACACTTAAATACACTCAGACCACACAAAAACAGTGCTGCCAGTATAGCCTAGAGGTTAGAGTAACAAGCTGTGAGCAAGCTTGCTACATCCAGCAAACCACACCTGGGTTTTATTCTCACAATCTCCGCTTGCACACTGTGTGACTCTGAAGAAGTCACTTAACTGCCCAGTGCTCCCAGGTCTCCCCTGAAAACTTACCCAGTTACTAAACACTAAAATAAAAAAACAGAGTAGACAGGAAGAGAACACAGAAACAAATTTTCCTAAAGCTCCAAGCCCCATTGTATAAATCACACACATGATGTGCAGATCATGGGATATGGAAAATATTCTCACTCCTGCAGAGTGAGCTGTGAATTCTCACCCATACCACATGCAGCACAAATGAGAATACACAGCTCCCTCTGCAGGAGTGAGCCACGTATCCCTATATATATATATATATATATATATATATATATATATATATACTGTATATATATATATACATATATATATATATTAGTTCTTTGCAAAAACTTCATTAATGCATCAGTTAGGGTGAATACCACAGTGACAAAAGCAAAATGTGGCATTAGGGTTCCAACCCTAATGCACCACCAGGTTCCCACCCTACCACCCCACCCCATCCCCACCCTTCATAAACAGGCATTGTGGTGTTATTGTTGTCAGGCCCAACTCTCATCCCATTCCACATGTAAACAAGCTTACATGCTATAGTATAGGACAATGGGGCGAGAGTTAGGCCTGACAACCCAATGACACACCCGGATGCCTGTTGGTGTGTGATGGCTGGGGGATGGGGTGGGGTGGTAAGGGGTGGGAACCCTAATACCACATTTCCCTGCTTTTGTCACTGTGGTATTCACCCTAACTAATGCATTAATTAAGTTTTTTACAAATAATTTCCCTTCTTTTTCAGATAGTATAATTGTATCCACATTTTACTGTGGGAGCGCAGGGTCCAACTAGTACAACAGTGTTCAAATGTCATGGTGGGAGCACAGGGTCTAATCCCTCCATCCAGATAGTACAACAGTATCCATACATCACGGTGGGAGTCCCTCCATCGAGATAGTCCAACAGTATCCATATGTCATGGTGGGTCCCATCCCTCCATCCAGATAGTACAACATAGTACAACAGTATCCATATGTCTCTTCGGACCCTGCGATCCCATCCCTCCATCGAGATAGTACAATACTGTCCATATGTCACAATGAGAGCACAGGGTCCTTTAGACCCTGCGCTCCCATCCCTCCATGCAGGTAGCACAACAGTGTCCATATGTGATGGGAGCACAGGGTCCTCTGGACCCTGTGCTCCCATCCCTCCATCCAGATAATACAACAGTGTCCATATAGGACCCTGTACTCCCATCCCTCCATGCAGATAATACAACAGTGTCCATATGTCATGGTGGGAACACAGGGTCCTTTGGATCCTGTGCTCGCATCCCTCCACAGATGCACATATGTATCTAGCTGTGGAAACATAGGGGTCTCGGGCCCCTGCACTTCCACACATTAAGTTATGAGTAGACGTACAGAAATTGCAACAAATAGTCATGACTCTGTCATCTCAAATAATTTTCACCCCAAATGTTCAACATAACCTTCTTAGCACCTCACCACATGTACCCAGTACAACAAACTTTCAAACCCCCGTGAAAATGTAATTATGCGCAATTGTAACACCGTTTTTGTGCCACAGTTGTGGAAAAACATTTTCAGTAGGATTTGAAAAATGACAGCTGTACTATTTAAGAGGTGGTGTGGAAAAATGGTAATGTCAAAAATCTTGACTGAAAACAGTAAAAATTGGTGACGTTTGGAATTTTTTCACCAAATTTTCAACGCTGGCATTATGGGACCTCCCCTCATGAATAGTGCAACTGTAACTTTGTTAATGGATTTTGGAATCCATTCCAAAAATTGATTTCGCACAGCAACTGCACCATTCTGCGCCACAGGTGCAAAAACACATTTCGGGCAGGATGTGCAAAATGATAGCTGTACTGTTCATAAAGAGGTGTGAAAAAATGGCAATGTTGAAAATCTGAAGTGAAAATATAAAATAATTGGTGAAGTTATGAGCATGCATAGAAACTGCGCAATGCACGCTTGTAACGCAGCCATTTTGGGGAATTTTTCACCAAATTTTCAACATGGGCTTTTTGGGATCTCACCTCTTGAACAGTGGCACTGTCATTGCTTGAATTAGTCCTGAAAGGTGATTCCATGCAGTGAGCACGAAATCACCTTTCATGACTGAGAAATGAAATGACAGTGCCAGTGTTCATGAGGTGGGGTTCCAGGAACCCCATGTTGAAAATCTGGTGCACAAATTCCTAAAGTTGACTGAGATGTCAACGTAAGTTTATCCCCCGCCCCCATTGACTCCCATTATATGGCTTACCTTAATTCCTCAGATCACAGTTCGGCTTTGAAGAGTCCAATGAAGATCACCGATCCTGACCTCCAGAGGGTAAGTATGGATGAGGAGGGGTGCAGGGAGGTGAGTGCACAGAGGGAGGGTGGGGATGAGGGAGGGGGAAGTGGGGAGACGACAATAGACCATTTTCTTTTTTCGGGTTTGTTTTTAACATAAAAGACTATGGGGGACAGTTTTCTGTAGTAACAGGATAATTTATTTAAAAAATAAATATGGGCACACTGGGGTGTGCTCCCAGTGTGCCAGATGAGTCTGGGAGGGCATACATGATGCTGACAAGGAGATTGGGCACACCTGTCGGCACCGAAAGTGTCAATGGATGGGGCAGAAGATTCATTTTCTAAAATCCCCATTAATTTTACTTTTTTTGACAGTCCATGTCTCAGAAATCACGCAACACGGCCACACAAAATTTGACACGTCAGGAGATCTGTGCCTGGAGATTACACTTGCCAAAGTTCGTGCAAATCCATTGAACAGTTCCAGAATTATTAATGTTCAAAAATTAAACAACTTGGTTTCATTTTTGCAAGCAGACTCATTTTTGCAAATGGTCCATTTTCGTGCTAAACACAACTTTTCCCATAGGAAATAATAGGAAATTTAAAACTTTAATAATTTTCAAACAGATTAATATTTTTTCACCAAACCTTCAAAAGGCACATCTGTGACCCAAGGACTTTCTACTTTGAAAATTTCAGCCCACAATATAAAGCCGTTTCTGAAATCCAGGATGACAAAGAAATGTCAAAAAATCCAGATTTTCCTGTTTTCTTTAACACTTTATATCTCAGAAACCACTTGACAGATTCCCACCAAATCTGGCAGAGACCTACCCCTAAAGATTACACATGCCAGATTTCATGCAAATCTGTTAAACGTTTCCAGAGTTATTAACCCTCAAAGTTTAAACTTTAACATAGAAGTGCACTTTCACCTTAACTATACTGGCGAGACCGTGCCAGTATAATGTATATATAACTATGTTAATGCACCAGTTAGAGTTAAAGCAACAAAGTAGGGAAATGTGGTGTTAGTGTTCCCAACCCTAACTGCCTTTCCCACTCTGCAGGCAGCAACAGGAAAAACCATTATGGTTTCACCTCTCCTGAGTCTTCGCAAATCTGGCGTGTGGTGTACCTTGAGGTTGTCAACCCTACCGCTTATCGCATTCCATCAGTAAGTAAGCTGAAATGTGTAGAGTATATGAGAATGGGGTGGGAACACCAGGGAAATGTCCTATACATGAGGGGACAGTGATCAGAGGAGTGGAGGCACCACTAGACACCAGGGAAACATACTATACAGGAGGGGATCATGATCGGAGGGTGAGGTGCCGCTAGACGCCAGAGAAATGGTGGTGAAGCATGAGTTTCAGCTGCAGCTGCAGAACTCAAGAAAGTCCCACTGTTCTCATATAGAGAATGCAGGTGAATGGCTCCTCTCACAACGCTAGGCACCCTGGATTTTGGGTGCCCAAAAAGGTAAAAAAAAAGGAACACCAGAATCTAGCTAAACAGGTCCCATTTAGCTAGGTTCTTGGGTTTGTTTTTTTAAAAAGACATAATTTTTATGTACTTTAAATGTTTGTAAGTTTAAAAAGTAAAAAGAAAATGGCAGCCATCTCGACTGTTTTTCCCCATGACAAGTGAATCATGCAAATAACCACTCGCAATATATATTTTTAACTTTTCGCAACAGATTTTTTACCTTTCACAATAGTTTTTTTTTTTACCAGTTGAACTTGAACGTTAACTCAAAAAATCATTTTAACTTTAAAATGTTATAATATTTTTTCACCAAATCTTCCAAAGGCACACCCTTGGTATGGGCTCCTTCAACCCTTAAAATTTAATGAAAAAAGTCCACATGGTCTAGGCTGTAGGTGAGAGTCAAAAATACCTAATATCAAGTATAGGGAAACCAAATGTGTTTTTTTACTGTTTTTTGGTGCTTCGTACCTCAAAAACTATACAAGATACCATCACAAAATGCTCCATGTCTTGAGACGCTGACAGCCTAACCACGCATGCCAAAATCTGGGCTATTTTGTCAAATGACACCAAAGTTATTAAGGTGCAAAATTTGTGATTTATCTTAAAAGGCCTACTCAACCCTACCTACAGGGGTGCTACCACACCACTATAATATACAATAATCTGATTCAGTACACACAAGTTATCATCACTTATGAGTGGGTAAAACTTTCAAAACTCAGTTGTGTCTCTGCCACTCATGAGTTATAGTCCTGCCCTTCACACTTGCAGATAAACTGCATATTTTGAGTCAGCCTGTTGCATATCCACTATATCTATACTAATTACAAAACACTGTGCTAATGCTCTAGTTAGGGTTACAGCCACAAAAGTAGGGAACTATAACACCTCACCCCCACGCTGCACACACCAGCAGGCGTTGGGTGTGTGCCTTGAGGTTATCAGCCCTAACGCTCACCCCATTCCATAAATAAGCTGAGATGGGCATGGTGTAGAAGAATGGGGTGAGCATTAGGGCTGATGACCCAAGGCACACCCCAGATGCCTGTTGGTGTGTGCAGCGTGGGGGTTGGGGTCTACATTTCCCTACTTTTGTGACTGTAATCCTAACTAGAGCATTAGCACAGTTTTTTTTTTTGTAACTGATATAGATACAGATATAGTGGATATGCAACCCGAATGCCACATTTCCCTACTTTTGTGGCTGTACCCCTAACTAGAGCATTAATGCAGTTTTTTTGCAATGTATTTCCTTACTTTTTGAGATAGTATAATCATATCCTTATTTACCTCCCATCCCTCCATAGATGCATATATGTATGTAGCTGTGGAAGCACTTGGCCCTCGGGGCACTGCACTTCCATTTATAGGACAACAGTGATCAAGTTATCAGAATAGCCATCTTATTACCCCACCTCATGAACCCAGTACAGAAAATTTTTGAATCCCTACAAAAACATAATTCTGCACAACTGTAACGCCATTCCACGCCACAGGTGCATAAACACATTTTGGCCAGTATTTGAAAAATAACAGCTGTGACATACATGAGGCAGGGTAATAAGAAGGCTATGTTGAAAATCTGGGGACAGAATATTGAAAATGTCCAAAGTTACGAGCGTATGCAGCCTAACTGCAATGAATGGTCACAACTTTGGCATTGTTATGTAGTTATTTACCCCAAATTTTCAACATTGCCTTCTTATGACCTCTCATTAACAATGTTACTGTCATTACGCAAATCCTGCCGAAAGGTGAATTCACCAAGTGACTGCAAAATCACCTTTCGGGCAGGAGTTGCATAAAGGCAGTCATATTGTTCATGAGGTGGGGTTCCCAAATGGCTATGTTGAAAATTTAGGGTCAAAATATCAAAAAATGACAAAGTTATACACAAATTGAAAGTTCCACTGAAATACACTGAACCACATTTACCTTAATTTCTCAAATTGCAGTTGTCGGTTCCAGCAGCAAGACATGTCTTCGATCAGAGGAAAGTGGAACTTGAACCTGGAACCTGTTCAGGTAAGTGATGGTTTGTGGGTTTGTACTGGGGGGTGTGGGGTGGTGGGTGCTGACTGGGAGGTGGGGTTAGGGTGGGCTGATAAGCGAGGGACTGTTTTCTTTTGTTACAGGTTGAAAAAAAAACATTGAGGGATTGTTTTCTACATTTTAGGTTCTGGCTACAAGGGGAGGGTGGGGGGTGCCACTCTACCCCAGGGATTTACAAAATAATAAGGGGGATGGCAACTGGAGGGTGAGGGTGACACTAGATATCAGGTATCAACACAAAATAAGGGGGGCAGCAATCGGAGGGTGGGGGTGCCACTCGACACACCTGCCTTCTTCACATGTATTGCTTAAGTCACCTCCTGCCCATTGAATGAGTCTCCTCATTTTTATACAGTCATGATTTTTCCATACCCTGCACTCAGTTTCTTGCTGAATTATTTGTATAAAAAAAAAAAGAAACAACCAATTTCCACTATTACAGTATTTCATGCATCTATCATTAGTGCCCACCCAAAGAATCAATTAATATTGATGGTAATCATACAGCTATTATATTATCGAGGGAGGTTACAAAGGTCAGGAGGGAACTCATATGCTCATGCCATTTAAAAAAAAAAAACACAAGTCCCATTAGAATACGATATATAAATCATGAGGGTCAAAATAAGTCTGTTGGACTGTACCTAAATGACTTCTTGCCCTACAATTAAAAATCAGGAGGGCTTATATGGCAGAAAATTAGCATGCTTAATTCACTAATGAAAAAAGAGGATATTTCATACGTATATCATTAGCACTTCTTCATACCACCCCCAAAGAATATAATGCATTACCACTATCCTAAGGAGGTCACAGCAGTCAAGAGGGGACTCATGCTCAAGATGCAAAACCCCAGTTAGAATACCGTATATGAACCATGGTGTTCAAAATAAATCAAACTGCTTGTTACCCTGCAGTTTCATAGGTTTTGCAAAGCATAGTAGACATAGTCCATAGAGCTTGCCATCTTATCTAACTATATCCCTATACATTATCTATATCCCTGTACATTATCTAACTATATCCCTGTACATTGTCTAACTGTATCCCTGTACATTATCTAACTATATCCCTGTACATTATCTAACTATATCCATGTACACTATCTAACTGTATCCCTGTACATTTATCTAACTATATTCCTGTACATTATCTAACTATATCCATGTACACTATCTAACTGTATCCTTGTACATTATCTAACTATATCCCTGTACCTTATCTAACTGTATCCCTGTACATTATCTAACTTTAGAAAATGGGCTTTTTATTTGCTGGGCTCTGATTGACTAGTACCCCTGCTGGGGGGGGGTTACATTAACTTTCAATAGATGCCCAGCAAATATAAAGTGCCACTAACCTTACCTCATCATCACCTAACATATCCCTTTGCCTACTCTGCTTACTCATTGGGCAAAAGATCCTTGGCAAATTCAAAATCAGTGCCATTTTTTTACACGCTTAGCGAGCGTTACTGTCCTTGAAACACACGATGTAACACTCTCACCCCAATAAAGTTTCTTAAGCATTGTAGTCCACAGAACACTGTTTTTTTAAACTCCTAACCGTTTAACCCTGGCACACAGCTGAATTACTTTACTTACTCGAGCAGAGCCCTGCTCCTTCCTTCCTCCCCCCGGCCCCGTCGCCAGTCGCCTGTCATCATTCACACACAAACCGAGCCAGTAAAATGATCTGACTACCTGACTCGAGCAGTCTGTCAGGAATGCTTTGCATATTTTAAAAAAGCTTACATTTGTAGTTCTTGCCAGTATATGCTGCCCGTTCACATCTCCATCTGTCCTCCCGAAGACATCTCACTCACGCTTCCCACCTGAGATAACATGACACACAGCAGCTTTAATTTTGCTTGAAACGCTTTCTTCTGACCGCGCTACCAATGACAGTCTCACCCCACCTCAGTCTCTTAAAAAAAAAAAACGACAGTCACAGAATGACACACAAGACTAGAATCTGCTCAAAAAAATTAAAGGGACACAAGTCAATGACCTCTCAAGCAGGGATAAAGGCACATAAAATCAGGGCATGCAAAACAAAAGCGCCGTCTGTTGCCAGCTACACAGCTATACCACTACACAGCTATACCACTACATGGACTACTTTGCAACAAAACAATTTTTATTCCATTTTTTTAAGCACATTTGCACCACTTTTTAATTATTATATAAAACATTTCACAAATACCCCTTTTCTAGGCGTAATAATACCCTCCAGGGTAGGCGGTATGGGCAATACCGGACCTTCCAGGGGCTATAAGGCCTTCCATCTGCGGCGTTCGGCCTCATTACGCCCCTGAGCCATCCAGTATTGCCCAATACTGCCCACCCTGTCGGGTATTATTGCTTCCATATTCCTGTACATTATCTAACTGTAGTATCCCTATACATTATCTTACTATATCCCTATATATTATCTAACTATATCCCTGTACATTATCTAACTGTATCCCTGTACATTATCTAACTGTATCCCTGTACAATATCTAACTATATCCCTGTACATTATCTAACTGTATCCCTGTACATTATCTAACTATATCCCTGTACATTATCTAACTATATCCCTGTACATTATCTAACTGTATCCCTGTACATTATCTAACTATATCCCTGTACATTATCTAACTATATCCCTGTACATTGTTTTGAATCAGGTAGATGTCCAATAGTTGCTTGAATTTTGTCTTATTTTTACTCTCCACCACCTCCACCGGCAGTCCATTCCAAATGTTCACCACTCTGATACTGAACCAGTGTTTCCTTTTGTTTGTACTCAAGTGTTCCCCTGCTAATTGTATGGTGTGAGTTCTGGTATTATAACCTTTTTTCTTGATAATTATATCAAGCTGGTCTCTTAATTCATCCTCCTGCATTGCTCAGTACACCAGACACATATCTCCTGTTAGTCTTCTAAATTCCAAGGAGTACAGACCCAGCTGTGCCAGCCTATCCCCATATTCCAATCCCTTCAGTTCCGGAATTTGTCAAGTGGCTTTACGCTGGATTTTTTCCAATGCCTGGATCTGTGTTTGTAACCCGGGGACCAGAGTTGTGCACAGTACTCCAAATGGGGTCTCACCAAGGAAGTGTACAATGGCACTATCACCTATCTGTCTCTACTAGTAATGTATCTTAATATGCAATGTAGTATGCCACCAGCTTTTTTAATTACGGCATTACTATGATGCTTAAAACCTAGTTCTCGAGTTATTCTAATACCCAAGACTCTTTCATCTATTACTGTTCATAACATTTTCCATTCAATTTGTAAGCTATTTTGGGGTTTCCCCTTCCCAGATGCATCACAGTGCACTTCTCTGAATTGAAGGCCAGCTTATATTTGTTTGACCAAACTTCCATCTCTAACACAGCTTTTTGAAGAATGCTTGAATCTCCCTCGTTTTTTACAATGTGACCCAATCTGGTATCATCTGCAAATTTTGAAAGCCAAGCATCTGATATACATTTTAATGATGAAATATAGACGTTAAACAAGCAAGGCCCCAGCACTGAACCCTGGGGCACTCCACTAGACACATCAGACCATTCCGAGAAGGTGCCTCTAATGCACACCCTCTGCTTTCTTGATGTTAACCAGGATTCAATCCCTCTGGTTATGTTCCCCAGTAAATTATGTCCAACTAGGGTATCTATTAATTCCCTATGTGGGACCCTGTCAAACACCTTTGAAAAATCAAGGAAAATTACACCGAGTTTTGGTCATTCATTGCCCTACTAACCTTGCCATGGAATTCCAATAGGTTTGTTTGACAAGACCATCCCTTTTTGAATCCATGCTGTGTCCCATCAATATCTCCCAGGTATTCCATAAAGAATTCCTTTATGCAACCCTCCAGGACTTTACACAATACTGTGGTCAGGCTCACTGGCCTATAATTTTCCACTGAGTGTCTGCCACCCTTTTCGAATATTGGGACAACATCCACCTGTCTCCAAATTTCTGGCACCCTGCCAGAATCAATCAAGGCTTGGTACAGATGCGTAAGGGGATCTGCTACTTCTTTCTCCAGCTCTGATTAACCTAGATGAAATGCCATTGGGTCCTTGTGCATTGTTTATGTCTAACTTTTGCAATTTAGATCTAATGTCTGATTGGTTTATTACTAATCTATTTTCTTCAGAACTTTCTAAATGCCTTTGGGTGGCAGTACTACTCTTACTAAAGACTGAGGAAAAAAATTCATTAAACTAAACGGCCATGTTACTATTCTTGGTTATTAATTGAACTTCATTATTTTTTATGGGACCAACTGTTTTTGTTATACCCTTTTTTTGGTTTATGTATGCATGCAGTTAAAAATCGTATGGTCTTAAATAATGAAGATGTTACAAGTACTGTATGTCTGACTGCTTATTCCCCTCCATACCACTTTGAAACATTCACTGTTTTGATAACACACACTTGCTGTCCTTATCTAAAGTGTGTGGGAGACTTGAGTTATTAATGCTATAAAAAGGTAATTATGTTAACATTAATGGTTGTATGTGAGCTCCCCTTTTAGATCTCTGTGACCTTCCATTGTGGGGTAACAACACAGAAACATAGAATTTGATGGCAGATAAGGACTGCTTGGCCCACCTAGTCTGCCCATTTCCCTACCTGATGGATAAGCTGCAGATTCTAGTTAATCGACAGCTTACTTCCTCCTACCCCCCACTAGAATTGCCTTATGCCTGTCCTGTGCATTCTTGAATTCTCCCACTGTTCCTGACTCCACAACCTCCTCAGGAAGGCTGTTCCATGTATCCACAACCCTCTCTGTGAAAAAATACTTTCTAACATTACCTCTGAGCTGTCCCCCCTCTATCTTCAAATTGTATGTATAAAACTATATCCTTGTTAGCTGAGTCTTGTTGGAAATAGTGTGTGCATATGAGCCCCCTCCATTGATCTATGTGGCCTTCTACCTTGGTATAATAAGACATGCATATGCAATTAATTTAGCTTTTCTTTGGAGCATGTATACATTAATATTAGAAGCTGTGGGTGATAAACAAATCCACACTTGATCACCGTGATTTCTTTAGATAATGAAAGCAAGTGTTTGTTAGCAAAACAGTGCATTTTGGTAGAAAACTGGCATGCACTGGATAATTAAAGTAGCCTGTTATCTTGCATTACTAGTATAAGATGAGAAGCTTATTATTGGAATTAAAGCCGTGGAAAGTGATTTTCTTTAAGCTCCAATGCCATTTCTAACTTTTTGGTTACCTGACTACAACTTGCTGACAACCTGATATGTGCACTTTTATACAATTTCACTACGCAGTGAGAAAGCATGCTATCCTGATGAAGTGTCAGCAAGCTGTAGTCAGGTGACCAAAAAGTGTAGCTGTGTATACATATGCCACTTAGAAAGAGCATCAAAGTTTAAAAAAAGGCCTTTTTGATGCTTTAATCCCTATAATAAGCTTCACATCTCATACTAGTAATGCAAGATAACAGACTCTTTAAATTATCCACTGCATGATTGGGAGGAGGATGGTACTTTATTTAGAGAAAAATAACAAAGGCTGACAACAGAAAGCTAAAAATGCCTCCTGCCTCCTGCCTCCATAGTCAAGCATTTGTGTGCTTGAGAAAGGGTAACATGAGTGAGCACAAAACTGTTTGGTTACGGAGAAAAGAGGCGCTGTTACCTTTCTACTGTCAGTTTTTGTTATTTTTCCCTAAATAAAGTGTTTATCCACTGACCAGAATATTTAGCATTGCTACTTTTGTGCAGTGGTGTCCATGCAGCTGAGCCGCCTGCAAACTTATGAGTACTGTTCGCTTTTGGCTTCATGGCACTCAGCAATGAGGTGGCTGCTTTGCACATTGGTGATTGGGTCCTATGCTGGTCAACCCAAGACAAATGGAGAAGAGACCTTTGGGATGGGTGAGCGGCATGCGTGTCCATGCTCTCCCACCTGCATGAAAGGTAATGGAATGCTACACTCCAGGAACGGCTCCTGGTGGTTGCCAGGTGATGGCACACTTGGCAGTGTCAGTGTCCAGGCACCCCCAGGATATTTTGATGTGCCCATACTTATGGGAAGCAGGAGGGGGAGGGATGAGGATATGGGAAACAACCCTCCTGGATACACTGTGTGGTGGTCCTCTGTGGTTCCCCAATGCCTTGTGGCATATTGCCCCCACCCCTAGGCTGTTCTTGCAGTTCTGGAAGCTGTTTACCTCTGGGAAGAGCAAAGGTCCACCCCCCCATCCTCCAGAAGGAATAAGCTGGAGTTGTGGATAGATGGACACTGTCTGGCATGGTTGTATAGTCAAGAATGGCAGCATGCAGTGAGTCTATTGAACAGGTAGGGGGCAGTCTGTGAGACCAAAATGAGTGGGGCAACATGGGGCATGGGAATGAGCCAAAAAAAGAAAAAAAGGAAAAAAAAAAAAACTATTTACAGCTGGATATGTCAGAGCTGAGAAACTGGCAATGCATTTTACATTCATGATTCTACAGTAACACTTGATCAGATAGAGCGTCTGCAGAAGGAAAACTGGGAGTAGGTTTTGTTCTGTACACTAATTGTAAGTGAATGTAAACCATAAGTGTTTATGTGTGCAAATGATTGATAACACATTCCAAACATAACCAGTGCTTAATGTTACTGAGGGGATCAATTACAAAAAAAAAAATGGGCAAACATTTAATGAACAGGGAACCTCTATATGAACCTTAACAGAAGACTCCTCACTGAAATCTTTTCAAAGATTCAACAAAATGTAATAATTTTCCTTGCAGCTGTGCTGTTGTTCCACTATACCCACAGCTCCTGGTTTCTCTCGGATTCCAAACACCAGTGAAAAGACGGCTCATAGCTGACACTGCAGCCAGCAGCACGAGTTCAGCTGCTGCTGCAGAAGTCAAGAAATTCCTGCTGTTCTGATACAGAGAACACGGGGGAAGCGCTCCACTCGCTAAGCTGGGCACCTGGGATTTTGGATGTCCAGAAAAGGTATTTTTGGGCAGCACACTTAAAAACAAACGTCAGACTCAAGCTAAAGCCATTTAGCTGGGTTCTGATGTTTGTTTTAAAAAATTCCAACACTTTTATGCATTTTCCACATTTGTCAGTTTGTGGAAAAAATGAACAAGATGGCGGTTGGCACAGCACCAAAAATGTCTGGTTCCCTGCCAGTTCAGTGGTGCAAAACCAAAAACCAGGATTTGTGGCATCAAATTTTTACTTTTGCCACAGAACATTATCCGAAAACCCCTACTGCACACACTAAATCTAAAAGCCTTATAACTCGGGAATCCTTAAATATTTTTTCACCAGACCTGTCAAAGGCACTGCCTTGGGACATGCCACATGTCCTCTGCAAGTTTGAGGCAAAAATTCCATTTCATGTAGGCTGGAGGGGAGAGCAAAAAACTCATGTTAAGTATAAGAAAAAGTTAGCCTTTTACAAAAAATGACACCTGCGGATCTCAGAAACTGAATTAGCTGCCATCACAAAAAAATTAAACACATCAAGACCTTGCATCCTAGACAACCCATACAAAATTTCAGTTAATTTTATCAAAGGGAGACAAAGATATTTATGTGCACAATTTGAGGTTTAACATTAAACAGGCTATAGTGGCGCTACTGCACCCCTATAATATAATGGCAAGAAAAAAACTTAGAAACTTCATTGGCCAAGAGTTGTCATCTGACCTCCCATTACATTTCTAGCACTACACGGTCTGGTGCCAGTCTCTTTGCCATGGAAAAATGTCTCATTACCTACAAAATGAGGGACTATTTCATGTATATAATCCGGTATATGAAATTTATTTAAATAAATGATGTATATTAAAAACATTCATATTAAAATGTTTACATATTATATAAAAGAGCAGCGAGCCATTTTATAGTATAATAAGCCCCTTCAGGGTGTGCATTAAAGGATCTGCATGCCCTTCCCATGGGCTTTCAGCTTTGTGCCTCACTCCCTTCGGGCATGCATTAAAATCCTTTAATGCACAACCTGTTGTTGCTTATTGCTTACTGATAAAATGGCAAGAAAAAACCTAGAAACTTCATTGTCAAAGAGATGTCACTTGACTGTGCATTAAATTCCTAGCACTGCACGGTCAGGTACCAGATCTTATTACCAAGGCAAAAAAAGTCTCATTACGTTTAAATTTGGGGACTATTTCACATATATATCTTGTGACTAAAATTAAGCTAAACACATGATTTATGTAAAAAATTGTTTTAAAAATAATTCACTTGACATATAACGCAAAAGAGCAGCGAGTCCTTTTATAAGCATAATAGCCACTCCAAGGTGCAGATTAAGGGATCTGAATACACTTCCCAGGGGTGTAAAGACACTCAGCATTCAGGCTCATGCCTCACTTCCCTGGGGCAGGCATTAAGGAATAAGGCATGACAGATGGGGAATTATGCTATGTTAACGTACTAAGAGGTGGATTGGAGTCCCAAACCTGAAGGATGAGGGACTTCAACCACCCCAAGTTACATTAATTAGCATAATCTGTCTCAATGGCATTTCCTTATTCCACTTATAAAATGGGTTTTAGTAAAGTAGTGAGGGTATATAGCATGCTGGTACAGAGAGCAGTGGGAGCACATAATTGCAGTCCCACACGTGTGCTCTGTTCTGCTGTGCTCTCCTCTCTCCCTTTGTTCTGACTGCCTGTACATTTTCAGCAGCTAGAGAGCACTGCTGGGCAGCATTGTTCCTGTACATTCTGCTTGAACAATTTGGTGAGTGGGAAGGAATGGGAACGTGCGTTTCTCCTTCCCTTTCTGTAGCAAGTGGCATCTCCTTTCATCTGCTACCACTCACTTAGCGTGCGACAGTAAGAGCAGTGAGAGGAAAAGAAGTGAAAGGGAAATCTACTCACTGTGCTGTTGCAGCTTGTTTTGGCGTGTGGTACATTTCTGCTCCACCTTGGCTTGTTGTGGTGGGTACATCATGTCCATAAAAATGTGGATGTGCTGCTGGGAGAGGTATGTTTTGGAGGACATGCTGACTGGTGTCTGCTACTACTGGCTGGTAGCACCAGCGCATCATGAGGGGAGCAGTGCATTTGGTTGTGCCTATAGCTCAGCACTAGTTGAGTGCAGCTGCAAGTACTGCAGTCATGGCCTGAACGCTTCTTGTGGTGATTTCATTGGGAGTCAATTGCCTCTTGACCCCAACAGGTTGTGTTCTCAGGTAATGCATACCTGTAGTGTTCTCCATCAGGTAAAGCTATCAACTTCCTGAAGTCTAAAACTGGGACATGCCATAATTTGGAAATAAATAAATAATACAACATTTTTTTTTTAAGAGAAAGCCAACTTGTAACCTCCACATATTGAGACAGTACCTCTCAGATTCTGAAGCGCCACATACAAATGCCCACATAGTAAGTGAAAGAATAGAAACCCAGTCTGCAGGACTCAACTCAACATTCACATAATAAATCCTGCTGACCGTGAACCCCTCCCCCCCCGTGTCACTTGGCTGCAGTCAACAAGGCTGCACTGCACAAAATACACTCAGCTGGAGCTAAAAAAAGCTCATTTTCAGATTCTGCACCCCATCCTAACCATGCCCCCCCGTGTCACTTGCTCTCCCACCTTAGGTGCTATTCCACAATGGAAAGGCTTCACATTATACCTTTCAATTCATTCAAGTCCAATAGATTTTGCCACTTGCTTGGGCCCCACCATCCTACAAACAATAAATTCTGATGTTGCAATAACTTCAAACTTGCTAAGCTGACTGTGTTCAGACTCATTCAAACTGCACTCCACCTGACAGTCCCAGAGCAGAAGACCCATCCCAACCCCTTTCATGCTCACCTTCTTTGCTGAACTTCAGTTACTGTCACATCCATCACCATACCAGATTATTGTCACACACTGGGCTGACTCCATCAGGACAGTTTAGGACAGGTACCTTCACTGCTGCTGATCTCATCTGGACAAGTCCATCTCAGGCAGCTGCTGGCAGGCAGATGGCTGCACGTGCTTGCTCAGCAAAGAAATGCTTGCACCAAGCTGGACCAGTGGTGCTGGAGGTTGAGGCGCTGGTCGTTACACCACACACCACACCGGTGACCCAGGCTCGGGAATGAGTCTCGACCACTGGGTGTCAGCCAGGGTGAGAGAGGATCGAGCATCCAGAGGACTGCTCTCCTCTCTTGCAGGAGAGAGGGTTGTCATCCCTCTTGTTGAGTGCCCTCTGGTGATGGCCAGGGGGCAGTACAGGTCGGGAGGCATGTACCGACATCCCCACATCAGTAGGGGAGGCGGGGTGGGAGAAAAATGGTGGAAAAGGAGCTGGCAGGCTCCATGATGGCCTGTTGCATCCCTGAGGGCTGCCCCAGCTCCTGGATTATGCTCTTGGGGGGAGGGAAATAGCTGGCACCCTCCTCCCTGGCCCCGCCATAAGGGGTAAGCCATGGGGGAACAAACGGGGATCGTCAAGAGTGGGGACGCATGGCCTGGAGAGTGATTCCCTCTGAGGGAGGGCCACAACCACCTGCCAGGGCTCTAGGAGTATAAAAATATAATAGAAAAAAATAAAGAAATGCTTGCACTACCACAGTAGGAGGAAGGTGCTTTACGGTGCCCCAGATGATGCTGTCTGGCCCATTTGCCCGCTGACTACCTGAACATTTTCACATTCATGGCACAACATAGGCACAGGGGCGATAGTTGAGCAGTGCCACAGTGGTGATGAAAATGTCACTCAGTCAGCAGACAAAAAAACAGGACAAAAATGGGACAAGTTAGCAAAAACCAGAAAAAAAGTGACATTGTTGGGACACCGGGACCTGCTGCCTAAAAACTGCACTGTCCTGGGAAAATCAGGATGTTGGTAGCTTTACCAGTAGGTAAATATTGTATTTTAATGTTCTAGCCAATGGGACCCAGAATTAAGCAGAAATAACTGTACACCTGCACCTTTTTCTTATGTTTTTCCCCGTATATATTGTTTTGCACCCATTTTATAAGTGTGATAGCACACTGCAGGGCATGCAGTCATTGTCTACTATAGGTACTTCTTGGGTGGGTGAAGGAACTCAATTTTGTCACATGCCTTGTGCCTTGTGATCACACACCCTGTTGTGTGATCATATTTTTCCTTATCTTTTTACTAACTGTGCTTAATTCCTGTCAAAGACCTACAGTGGAAACGTCAGTTCTATCTCAGTTTCTATTGTCAGTGTGCATGTAATCTAACCCTTGTGTCTATATGCAGCAACACACTGATGCAGCATTTTGTTTTTTTTATCCTTACTTATATAAAAATCTTCACATCACCACTGGGACAATATGCAAATTATGTCCTGCTTTACAGCCAAGCTGCAGTAACATACACTGGCACATAATCTTCAAGGTTCAATACATAACACAATCCCATAACCAGCCTGATGTTTAGAAACAAAGAGTTCCACAATTCCTGGGCCTGGTTAGAAATGTTTTTAACCCAGATCTGGGTTACAAAATGGGATACTTTGTACAAAATACCAGTGGCTCTTAGATAATAAGCTCACACTTAGATAATAAGCTCAACTACATTTCTACACAACCTGCACAACCCTTACTCATGTCAGTATACTTTATAATCATAAAATGAAGCTCTAACCATGCTCAAAATCAGCACTGTAACTGGGGGTGCAAGTGAACAGCAGCAGTTTGTGTAACACTGCTATTTACATGTAATAGGAGTGAGGCTCAGTTTAAAGACAGTCCTCCCTTCACGACCCAACGTTCTTGCAGTTCATAAAATATAGAATAATGCATGGGGAAGTGTGGATTATGAGGATGTTATGCACACCCGAGGTGCGTAATGCCCCATAAACCCCGAGGGCCAAGCCTGATGGGTTTATCTCGGCATCACATACTTCCTCATGTTTTATTTTTTATATTTACTGGTTACTAAATTGGCTAGTAAGGTGTCCAGCTGTGCCACAGGGAATGTGATAAAATCTGCTGACTTACCCGTTTCCTCAAGGTATTTGCGGAACAGTGCCACTTTACATTTTTTTAAATGTATTTTTGTTTTCCTGGCCCTCGATAAATTCTGCTTTTCCGCTTCACTGGGAGCAGCAAAACTGGATGCGGTTGCCATTTTCTTTTGCATTTTTTTTCGGAGAGTTTGCTTTAAGCTGCAGCTATTTTTTTTCTTTCAGATCACCGAGAAGCATGTCTCTCGCACTGGCAGTTTTCTGTGAGGAGCTCAAGCTGACCTCCAGTGCGAGGACACCTTCTCAGGGAGGCACAAGGAGACTCATGCCTATGTGTCATAGCTGTGGTTTACGGAACTCCATAAACCACAAGTATGGTTTACAGAATTTCTGAGCACCTGCCTGCAATGCATTACAATAAGTAACCAGTACATATATAGAGAATAATGCACAGGCAACTCTGTGTTATGAAGTTTTTTTACACATCCAAGGTGTGTGATTACCCAAAAACTTTGATAGTGAAGCTCAAGAGGTTTATGTGGTCATCACACCGAGGGTGTGTAAAAAAGAAAAAAGCTTCATAAGCACATAGTTGGTTATGATTTATTTCTTATTATGACTGGTGCAGGGCCACAAGCACAAAAATTAAGTTTCCCAATGGGGAAAGTGAAGTGCAAGCACATCAAATGGTGTAATAAATAAGTATGATGTCATACCTGGTTATTCTGGCATTTGATCACACTGATAACCAGTGTGATAAATAGGGTCACCAGTTATTATATTCAGTTCTAAGCACAGCACTCATTTTTTCAGTAAGGTGGTTTCAAGGGTTCTGTGTGGTAATGGCGACCACCAAAGGGCAATCACCATTATGGTGAAGTCAGAGCACCGAAAATCAATTTCAGCACTCTGACTCCGTGGCACACAAAAAAAAACGGCACTGGGGACCAGTCTTTTTTAACATTTATGTGGAGGCTGCACCCCCATAAGGATTCTCAGCTCGGGGGTGCATTTCAGAGGGGCAAAACAAAAAATTAAATTTGGGTTGGGCACAATAAAACGAACCTGCATCCGGACCGAACCCAGCACCCTACACAGCAAAGCTGTGAGCTGACCACTGCACCGCAGGGGCTGGCTCAGCAGCCTACTGCAGCACCACCCTCAAATCCACACCCCTTGCCGACCGTGTCGCTTCCTCACACTCCCACGTGTATACCTATAGCGGTACGCTCGCACCTTCAAGATGTATACCGGTAGTGGCTTCCTGTCACCAGGTAGCCAACTCCATTCTATCGGTCGCTGTAGCTCCTGGGTTGCCACTCTGACATGTGCTGCAATTGAGTTGCCCTTTTGTGGGTCGCTCAATTGTGGTCGCCAATGTCACGGTATACCGTTTCAAGGAAGCATGAACCCTAGCTTGTTAGTATATTTAATGGGGTAGCATGCCTTGATGATTTCTTCATTGTGCCAAATGTCATAAATGTTTTTCTTCATGTTTAGAATCATGTTTCTTATAAGAAACTATTCTTACAATAAGTTAAGATTTAAATCACCCCACAGGTCAGAGCTAATTTAGACGAGCATTCAGTGCCACTCATGTGAATCACGGTGTTGCCTGCATAGAACATAACACTGCATTCCTGAGGGAGATTTGTTTATAATCCAAATTAAAAAAGGGCCCCAGGGTCAATTGCTGGAGTACTCCTAACCCCAATGCAAAGCATTAGGCACATTGATACACCTACACATACCTCCTAATGCAATGTGTCATGGGTAATGTATGCAAATCACCTTAAAGGCATTTAGGTTGGCCATTCCTCCTTGGTGATTTGCATATGTTACCCACCATGCTTTGCATTAGGGGCTTGTGTCATTTTGCTTTTCTAAACCTTGATTTTACTGTCGATAAGCTTTTTGCATAGCCCTCACACAGTGCTTTTGCATTGACATTCCTGGCTTTTAAATTATAGTCAAACAATTTTCTGGCTCCAGACAGTTAGATAATCTGTAAACCCTTTTGAGGCAGATGTTTCCTGAGCTGAAACTGAGCAAGTTCTGAACTAATAATTTGTGGTTCAACCAATCAAAGGCCTTACTGCAGTCGATAAAGATCAATCCCACCAAAGAACGCACTTGCCAAGATTACAAGCTATACCATTAGTCTATTTCAAAAAAGCCATTAGAGTAGAGTACTAAGGCCTTAAGCCCGATTGCTGTGCAGCTAGAATAGTATGATTGTTACAAATTCCATTAGGTGAGCATGAATAAGACTTTTTCTTGTACCATTGCCAAAGTGCAGAGTACAGAACCAAGGGACAGTCACCTACATCCTTACAGCTGCCAGCTGTTGTACTGTATGTTGGAGTAACGAATGCCTGTTTCCACCCACTGCAAAGGTAGTCCTCCAGTTTGAAAGGAGACAATGAAAACAAAAAACTGGAGGGAGAGCACTGCGGAGCAGACACTTCTAAATTATGTCCAGTGGCTCGCACTTCCACTGGCTGAATATCATTACGACAGATGGAAGATTCCCAGTAATTCTTATTCTTTATAGGATAAAATGAAAAAATTAAAAAAATAAAATAAAAACTCAGTGGGTATGGGGCTAATTCAGAGCTGTAAGCTATCTTAAACCAAGGGTGTGGATCAGCCACTCACTCACTCACCAAACACTTTTAAATGAGGCAGTATAGCGCAGTGGTCTAAGGCTCTGAGCTGCAAATCTGGTGACATCCAGCAGACCAGACCTGGGTTTGAATCTCACAGCTTTCACTTGCATACTGTGTGACCCTGAGCAAGTCACTTAACCTCCTTGGGCTCCCAGGTCACTCCTGTAAAAAAGATTTCAGCTTAGTGTGCTATACCTGGTAAACAACTAAATAAAAAAAAAACTGGTATTTATTCAATGCACATTACTGCAGACCACCCCACCCAATGGTTCACCCTTTTGGACTTCTTCTGGGGTACAGTGGTCTTAGTTACCTACTTCTCTCTTTATTTTCCCATTCCTCAAGTCATGGAAATTTGTAAATTTCTACTGTATAAAACAACTGTGAAGTTTTCAGAATTTTTACAAAAAGGTAACATTGGTGAATTCTTATCAAAATGAACATTTGACCAAACATCAGCAAAAACTCACCAAAACTAATGACATCACCACCAAAAAGCAGTGTACCACTAGCACAACCTGGACTCTTACCCAAAGCAGAAAGGCTTTTAACTGAAGTGATCCACAAGACACTGTGAAAAACTGGTGAACAAGTAAGGCAAGATATCCGTTTTAAAATCAGCAATTAGCTGAAAATAAGGAGGTGTTGAAATTTATAATATTCGCTGGCTATTAAGAAACAATGTAGAAGCACATCTGTTGAAAATACTAAATAACAGGATGTGCAGGACTGCACATCGGTAGAGCAGTAGCACAGTAGTCTGTATCTCTGGCAACACAACTTCAGGAATGAGCCCAGGCTGCCAGACAGCCGATTGGCAGAGGATGATTGGGCATCCCAGCAGATGCTTGCCTCCTCTGGGGTGGGTAGTTATCCACTGCCCACTGCACGCTCACCTCCTAGTGACCCTAGAGAGGGTCAGGTGTGATGCAGCACAGCAATGTGAGGGAGGATGAGTGGCATTTCTATGAGCATACCCATTGCCTTGTGTGCTGGAGACATGTAGTGCCACCGTCCTACAGAAGGGAGAAAAACTGGAGGAGATATTGCTCGCGACTCATAGGATGACACCTAACACCTTGGGCTCTGCTCCACTGACTGGGATATCCACTGATTTTAGTCTCTGTAGGGGGCCTGTTCCCCAAGCTGATGGCCCCACCATGGGGGGGGGGAGTGAAGGGGAAAAAGCATGGAATGCAGGGGGTATGTCCCAGAGAAGCTGGGGATAGAGCTGGGGGAGTCAAACTGAAGGGAGTAAGACACTGGAGGAGCTACATAGCACAGTGCTCTCTCTTGCTTATCCACAGGCTTTGGTGCAAGAAAAAAACTGGCGGACAATACAGGTCTAGTAAAAGCATACTGATTATCTTTGTTAAAATCTTAGCAGTTCCTAATTTGTACTGCAGGCTCATTATATTTAAAATTACATATTAAAAAGGAAAACTCAACCAATATCATTTTAATAGTCTGTGATGCACCTCTTTTTTGGCTGCAATTATTTTGTTTATTTGAAGGTAAATGTTCAGTTATAGTTTACTTGTTTGATCAACTAGTTTCCTGCAGGAATCTTAGTAGAAGTTTTTTTTGTAGTCACTGTATGTGAACGTGTAAGTAGTAAATTGTCAAGCGAGATATCTCTGTGACCATCTCCCCCTGAAGCACATTCAAATTTAGAATCAGTAGGTCCATCCCAAATATTTAGATATTTGAATCAAAATCCATTCAGAATGAAAGCATTTCGACATGAAAATCCTACCCTACCACTCACAAATAGGTTTACCTAGTGCTCTACTTAAGTAAAATGTTTTTTTCGACACCTTTGCCATCCCAAATTATTTCAGTCTCTACTGTATAGCAACAAGTCATTTTCCTACAGACTGCTTCAACACTGAATGATGTGCTAAAGGATGAACAGGCTAGTCATGCTAGAGTTGGATCGGATCCTCACTGTAAGGCCTTATCTGTCAATCCCTATAAAGCAGAACTTGTTTTCTCAGCATATCTATTAACCTCCACTTATGAACTGCGCACTAATGGACATGCAGTCCCTTTTAACCTTAATTACTGTGTTAGTATGTAATAACAATAATCCTGGTTCACACTGGAAGTTAAGAACCTACTACCAAGTTCTTCATGATGGACCAAGAGTAGAGATGCAGCGAATTTTAATTTCACCAGCAAAATTCCATCGAAATCACGAATTTCGCCACACAAAATATTTTGTGAAATTGACGATTCCGCTTAAATATTTTGCCGCTTGAGAATGCGGAATTTGCTGGCAAATGCTGTCAATTTTATCCGATGTGATGGTGGAATTTCACCTGCAAGTGGTGAAATTCCGCAGTTCATGGAAAAATTTCTGCATTTCATTGGCAAAATTCCACATTTCGCTGGCAGAATTTTGCATTTCACTCCCGCAAAATATTTTGAGAAATGTGCGAATTTCGCGAAATATTTTGCGTAACGAAATTTGCAGATTTTGCCCATCTCTAACCTAGAGCCCCTTCTGACCTTCAATTACAATGTTACTATGTAAGCTCTCAGCCTGTGTGTATACAAAATCTGCTTACTCTGTAAAGTACATGTCAAAATGTATCAGTAACTTGCACAGGTATATAAGTCATTCCTACCTCTTGTAACCTGCAAGGAGAGGACAAAGGAATTAAGATTTATATAGCGTCTTTCATACACACTGCATTTCAGAGTGCTTCACAAGAAGGCAGCAAGCAATAGGCACGCAGAGGAATGTTAGAGAGTAGGGACCTGGTGCCAAAATAAAGCCTACAATGTAGGATATTTATCTTGCTTATTTATTTTTAGTTCAGTTTTAACGGGGAAGGCCATGGGCAACAAGTGCCCATTTTCAAGGAAAATCCAGTGCAAAACAAACACAAGCTGGACATCCTGGCAACACATACAATAATTAAAAAAAGAACTTCATAAGCAGTAAGATTCAAATACACAATGAAAATAAAAATTAAGCACAGAACTAGCTCTTAGGCAGAATAACCAAATGAGAGTTGAGGAATGGACTTAAACACAGAAGCAAATCACAAGCAGTACGATTGGGGGTGCTTGCTAAGTTTTCATTAGTAGAATGGTCACGGGGGGGGGGTGTGTGCACAAGCCCCTTCACAAAACAAAGGGGCCTATAAGAGCTCGCTAAGCTCAGGGTGGACAAGGCAATGGGACCCGATGGCATACATACCAGAGTACTAAAGGAGCAAAGGGTGAAACTAGCAGAGTCATTATCAGAACTGTTTAGTGAGTCTCTGAGCACAGGAGAGGTCCCAGATGACTGAAGAAGAGCTCATGTGATCCCGCTCGCCAAGAGTGGCAGCAGGGAGGAGGCAGGGAACTACAGGCCAGTCAGTCTTACCTCAGTAGTGGGCAAGATTATGGAGTCACTCTTTAAGGAAAGGATAGTCCAACACCTGGAAGCCACAGGAGCACAGGATCCAAGACAGCATGGGTTTACAATAGGAAGGTCCTGCCAAAGATAATCTCATAGATTTCTTTGACTGGGTAACCAGAGTGGTGGACCAAGGGGGTGCAGCTGATGTCACCTACCTTGACTTCAGCAAAACTTTTGATATTGTTCCACACAGAAGATTGATTAATAAGCTGGGTAGGCTTGGGATGGGTCACAAATTGGTCAACTGGGTGGCAAACTGGTTGGCAAGCAGAAAATAGAGAGTGGTGGTAAATGGTATATAGTCAGAAGAGATGCAAGTCACAAGTGGGGTACCTCAGGGATCAGTCCTGGGGCCAGTCCTCTTCAATATCTTCGTCAGTGACATTGCAGATGAACTGGAGGGTAAGGTTTGTCTCTTTGCAGATGACACCAAGATCTGCAACAAAGTAGATGATTCAGATGGGGTGGGCAGAATGAGAAGAGATCTGGATAAACTGGCAAAATGGTTGGCACAGTGGCAACTGGGGTTTAATGCAAAGAAGTTCAAGATCATGCACATAAGGAAGAGAAACCCTGAAGCCACCTATAGGTTGGGAGGGGAGTTGCTGGCAATCACAAGGGAAGAAACAGACTCAGGTATCATAATCACAGATGACCTGAAATCATCCAAGCAGACCACTAAAGCAGTAGGTAAGGCTAGGGGGATGTTGGGGTGTATTAGTAGGGGTATCACAAGTCGTAAGAGGGAGGTAATAATCCATCTTTACAAGACACTAGTTAGACCCCATCTGGAGCACTGCGTGCAGTGCTGGGGGCCCCACCTTCACCAGGACATTAACAAAATGGAAGCAGTCCAGAGAAGAGCAACCAAAATCGTGCAGGGACTGCATCAGAAAATGTATGAGGACAGATTAACGGAGCTCAATATGTATACCCTAGAGCAAAGGAGGGAGAGAGGTGATATGATCGAAACATTCAAACACATTAAGGACATTAACAAGGTGAAAGAGTCTAACACATTTCAATATAAGAAAAATAGCAGGACAAGAGGACACAGCATGAGATTAGAGGGAGGCCAATTAAGGGGTAATGTGAGGAAGTTCTTTTTCACAGAAAGGGTGGTGGATGCATGGAACGGCCTACCTCAGGAAGTGGTGGATATGAATACAGTGCAAGGTTTCAAACAGGAATGGGATAGGCATAAGGGAGCAATACAGATGAATATGAATAGATAGGCCATTGACAGAGTAAAGGCCTATGGCACATTCATAAGGTAGAAAAGAATGGGCAGACTGGATGGGCCTTGCGGTTCTTATCTGCCATCAACTTCTTTGTTTCTATGTTTCTCAGGCCATAAGTATTCTTTAAAAGTAGGTATTCACATCCAACAAAACCAGGGGAACCTTCTCATCAACAATCTTCCAGGCATATATGCCAGTGAAGTATTTGGGCCACTGTTCAAATGCAAGCCACTCACATTCAGCATAAAGATAAAAAAATCACAACAGCTATATTAAACTTTAATGTTTTTTAGTGTTTTTTGCTTTCCCGGTACTAGTCTACTACATAATTCAGATAAAGAAGTATTTATTTATTTGTGCCTTTCAAAAAGACTCTATCCCCAACTGACCTCACAATTGCTGTTGTGACATCACAGTCTGTTGTCTTGGTAAGCACCATGATGTCATAAATTGAGGCACTATGTGGTCAGTTAGGAACAGTCGACTGCTTCTATATACACTTCTTAGACAGGCAAACAAGACCTGTTATAATCCTGGAAAGGGGAACTGAAAATGAAAAAATGAATTCTCTAGTGTCTTGTAATAGATGAAGAACTATGATTATGAAAGTACGTGATAAAATCCAGAGCCACTCTTTTTTTTTTTTTGCCTCCTCCGACGGTCCCCGACCAGCCACTTTTTCAGGTCACCTAGGACCCCCCGCTGGCACTCTATCCCCGCTGCCAACCACCACCCCACATTACAGCCCTCCCCGGGTATCCCGACATATCCCTTCGTCAGATGGGTCCCCCTGCTCCGAGGGGAAGGCGCTGGTGGGGCCAGCCAGCCCTACTTATTTAGCCTGGGTGCTGCTGAGATGGTCCGGGCTATCTGGGGTGTTGTGGTGGCGGAGGGCCGGCAACCATCATCTGGCCATCCAGGGAGTCATTTTCCTGTTTTCCTTTGGGGAGTGGAGCATCCAGGATGTCAAGGCAAGAGCTGACGTCCACCATGCTCCTGACATAACCTGACCTGACATGCTGCCATGCCTCCAGCCTCTGCCAAAGGTTGGCAAATACTGGGCTGTGGACCACCCTCCCCTGGGAGATTTCGAGTCATCATGGGTGCTTGAGCCATCTCCCCCCATTCCTGAACCCGGGTCATTGGCATCGCAAGTGGAAATCCAACTGCTGTACCAGCGGGCCGGCCAAAGCTGCTCTTTAAGTGAGACTAAGGGAGGTTATGAAACATTCAGGGGGTTAAGTGCAGAGAAGGAGAGTTATGTAAACACAGAGAAGCCAAGTCACTTGCTGAAGACCACATAGTGAGTAAGCGACAGTGGCAGGATTCAAATCTGGGTTCCAGGATCACAGTTCTGCACACTAACCACTAGGCTACACTGCCTCCTCTCCCTACTCTCCTGCTTGCTCTCTTCATTCCTCTTTTGCCTTCATTCTTTCCCTGCTCCTGATCGACCTTGCCTCTTTTGGGGTGGGGGGGTGAGTGTTCCTTTCGTTTCTGTACTCCTCATATCAGGTATAAACTCCCTCTTCATTTTCATCAAATGAACTCTGTTCTACATTTTAAAATCTCATCTCATTGCATTCCTTTTCTTTCCTGCCTAACCTTCATTAATTTTGGTAAGCAATAACAGTGACGTTAATTTAGTTTATACACACTTCAATACTGAACATATATCTTTTATCCTTTGTTTGCACCCTTTTTTCTTCTCCGGCCTCCCTTCGGCCCACTGCACAATCAGCCCCATCACTCACCATCTCCATGACTTACTTGGTTCAAGCCTGTACCTGGCAGGTGATGTGGAGCCTGTGGTGGGCTGGCAGGCATCATCCTGGCTGGTGTTTTTTTGCCGCCTTCATTTTCTCCCCATTCCCAGAGGTCGGCACGTGTGTTACTGCATGGACAAGCATTGTGAAGACGCTGCATACACTCAGCCCCTGCACCTGGCCCTCTGAGTGGCTGCCGCTGCTGTACCACCTAGCCAACACTAGGTGGTAGCAAGTAGCATCATGCACTGTCTCCCCTTCCCTCCTCTCCTCGAAGGAAGAGGGCTATCTGTGGAAGTTCAATCCTCCTTGACCCTAGACAGCCCCCAAACAACCCTGGTCCATTCCTGAATCAGTAAGTAGTGTTTCAGCCCCCCATGCCATTGAGCCTACAGCCAGTGCATTGATAATGAACAAATATGCAGCTTTGAGATGTTTTGCTAAGTATTATAATTTTACTGTTTTCTTGGTATCTTTATTCTTCATTTACAAAAGTTATTTATGTTTTTATTTTGTTATTTTATTAATGGTGAAATTGATGGAAAAATTATTCATATTATATATATATATATATATATATATATATATATATATATATATACTGGAGCGCTTGAGCCAGTATAGTTGCAGTTGAGTAGGTACTTTAATGTTAAACCCCAAATTTTGCACGTTAATAATTTTGCAACTGTTCAATGGATTTGCACAAAACTTGGGAATGCGTTGTCTGGTATGGTAGATCTCTTGATTTGCCAAGTTGTGTTTTGGTTGGACTTACGGTTTTTGTGCAGCAAAATGCTGAAAAACTCATTTTTCACCACTTTTGACACCTTTTTTGCCCATTTGGACTCATTTGACACCGTTTGGTATTTTGGTCTGAAACTTTCAGAGTAGAAAGAGTTTGGGTTGGGCCGATCCAGTGGTGATGAGGGTTGAGGCACTGGGTGCCACACCTCGCATCAAGCTGGCGACCCGGGTTCAGACGTGAGCCTGGGCTGCCAGGGCCTGGTAGGGGAGAGATGGGATTGAGTGTCCGGAGGGCTGCTCTCTGATCCCAGGGAGGGATCCAGGGAGCAACCATTCTGTAGCAGCCCCTGGTGATGACTGGGGGCACTACTAGAGCATTGCCACCAAGGGGCGGAGTGCAGCAGGCATTGGCACATTGTGCCCAGACATCATTGCACGCCCGCACTCCACAGGGGTGTTAAAACTGGAGGAAAAAGTGGCACAGGTTGGGTAGCATGATCTTCCGACCTCTGCGGCCCATCCTGAATGGTGCCTCCTCATCTGGATCCGACTTGGCAAGTTGAGCTGGGGTAGCTCCACACCACCCCACCATGGGGGGTAATCCGTGGGGGAATCGAGGAGGTGGCCTGATATCGGGTTCGAGGCCAGGGGGTTGATTGGGATGACATACCGACCGGTGCCAATGGGGAAGAAAATATACACCAAAAAAAAAGAAAGAAGGAGTTTGGGTCAAAGAAGAATCCAGCATTGGTTTGATTAAAAAATGTTAATTTGTTCCAAAGTTATTTAATTTTTATTTTCTGGGTTCTGAGCATGCTCAGTTCACTTCAAACTTTATATGTATTTTTTGCAAATGGGGATTGGACTCACAGTCAAGGATTTTGTCAGCTCACGAAAGGGGATTTAAAAAATCCCAGTCTGTGAGGAAAAATTCCTCTTTCGTGAGCCACCATCTTGTTTTTATTTTTTCTCACAAACAAAATGTCATAGCTTCCTCCACGGGTGGTTTCTTGTTGCAATAAGGCACAGGTTTTGTTCAGGGAGATGCCCTCTACAAACCTATACCTTTGGTTTGCTTTGTTTTGGCCAAAAAATGTCCATTTCAAATTTTGAAATTCTTTATTCATGACTCACTTCCGATCCCTTTTCGCAAGCCGACAAAATTCCCATCCACGAGCCGATCCTCTTTCGCGAGGTAGCAAAATCCTTGACCATCTCTTAGGGACTAGATGGCCCTTCTCACAGATGAGTATTGACTCACGGTCAAGAAGTTTGCTGCCTCATGGAAAGGATAAACTCATCGATGAAATTTCTCCAGCTTTGAAAGGATTGTGTTTCTGAATCCTTTCGTGAGCTGACAAAATCCCATCCACGAGCTGACAAAATCCCCATCTGCAAGTAATCCTTTTTGGCGAGTAGCAAAATCCTTGACCATCACTTAGGGACCAGATGACCCTTCTTGCGGATGAGGATTGACTCAGGGCAAGGATTTTGCTGCCTCATGAAAGGGGATCAGCTCGCAGACAGGGATTTTATCAGCTTGTGAAAGGGAACTGGTTTTTTTAAATCCCCCTTTCGTGAGCTGTCAAAATCCCCATTTGTGAGCTGAAAAAAATCCCAATCCACAAGCAATCCCCTTTTGCGATGTAGCAAAATCCTTGACCGTCACTTAGGGACCAGATACCAAAATCTGACGGTCAAAGATTTCTCGTGGATGGCAATTTTGACAGTTTACGAATGGGAATTGACCTTGTAGTCGGGGATTTTGCTGCCTCGCGAACTAGGATTTTAAAAACGTTGCCACTGCACTGTAAATAAACGGTTTGGTCTTTTGACTTGAACTTTGCAGGGTGTTAAGGGGATGCCCCAGAGATGTGAATTATGCTATTTAGGTTTTGAAAAGTTAATCGGTTCAATAGATATGATATCACAAAGTTTTGATTTTTCCCATAGGATAGCATTCTGGAGCCCATAGCGACTTTCGGCACCCATGTCTCGAAAAGGAAGTGAGGTATGGATGTTTTGATACCCGTAGCTTAGCTACAAAATCAAGTTTGGAAGTCATAGATTACACCTGCAGTGGAATTTTTATCCTGCTTGCTACGGTTATGGAGATATTGGCAAAAATGTGTTACAAGGGTTTCTTTGGAGTGCTATGGCGCTGCTGTATTATTTATTTATTTATTTATTTATGCATACATCGGTTTACAACCTTTGAGCCAGAGGCTCATTTCCAAAGGTACCTCGTCACAAAGAGGACAATTACAGAACAACACTTAGTCACAATATTGCAGTTACAGCATACATCTCCGTGGTTACAGTTTGGTAGTTACAGGCAGTTATAACTTAGTTACAATTTACGTGCTACAGGAATGGTAATCACAGGTAGTTACAGGTAGATTGAGCCGGGACTGCTAGGGATGAAAAGTTCAGGGCAAAGAGCGCGGTTTGTGAAAAGTTTGGGTGAGGCGCCACTCAGAGAGTTTTGTCAGCCAGAGGAGCCACTCAGAGAGCATTGTCAGGGCATGTCGGACTAGATCACCTAGTGGCAAGGAACAATACATGAAGTTGAGAAAACTGACGGTAAGTTTTGAAATGCGAAATTGTCGGGTGTCAGTGATGGAGGTGGGAGAGCGTTGTACCATGAGGGAGCTCTGGAGCAGAAGGACCTTTGCCCATGGGAGGTCCTAGACCTAGGGACAAGCAGGGTGGCCTTAGAGGTGTTATGAGTTTGGACTAAGGGTTGTGCAAGGTGGATAGAAGCTGTCAGACCAGGTGGGATAGTCCAGGAGGGTTTTTAGTAATGAGGCAGGTTTGGTATCTGAGCCGTTCATCCAGATTAAGTAGCCTGGCCGTGTCGTATAGTTCTGTGGTATGTGTGAGCCTAGGGGCTCCGTGGATTAACCTACAGGCCTTATCTAAGGTGAGGCGAATTTTATTGAGGGCGGTCGGTTCAGCAGCACCATAAACAGGCAAGCCATAGTCTATAAGGAAAGTATTGAGGAGGTGACTGCTAGTCGAAGGGCATTGGGAGAGGCAATGCTTAGAAGCGGTAAGGATTCCTAGCTGCATGCTTGTAGCTGAGGCTAGATTATCTATGTGGTCGTGGAATGTGAGGGCTGAGTCAAAGGAGACCCGAGGTATTTGTACAAGTGGACTAGATCAAGAGGATGCTTGGAACAAGGGAGGATCGGAGGAAATATCTGGATTTGTTTTGGGGATGGGCAAAGAGCATTGTTTGGTTTTATTCAGATTGAGTACAAGTCTGTGCTCTTTGAACAGGCTTCAGCATCGGCAAAGGCTTGTTGCAAGGAGTCTTGTAAGGTGTTGGGGTTTTGAGTGAGAGGCAAAATGATGGCATCATCTGCATACAGCAAGTTTTACCAGAACAAGCTTTGGGAGGGTGTTGAGATATAGTGAGAAGAAAGGGACCAAGGATGGAGCCTGGAGACACCTGAGCGGATAGGGCATGTATCGGAGAGGGTCGTATTAATTTTAACATGTTGGCAGCGGGCAGACAAATAGCTGGAGCACCAAGAGACTGGACCAGGGGCAAAGCCGGTATGGCTGAGGGCATCCAGCAGGAGGGGGTGGGAGACCGTGTCAAACGCTTTAGAGAGGTCGATAAACACTGCCCCAGCGAGGGAGCCAGAGTCCAGGGAGGAATGAAGAAAGTTTGAAAACTCAATGAGGGCTGTGCCGGTACTGCGCCCAGCCCGGAAGCCATGTTGTTCATGGCAGAGGATGTTGTATTTGGTTATGTAATCTGTGACTTGAGTAGCCACCAGTTTTTCTAGGGCTTTGGAGAGGGAGGAGGATGGAATGGGCGATAATTCCGGGGAAGATCTGTCACCTCCTTGAGAATGGGTGTAACTGTGGCAATTTTCCAGGCTGAGGGAACTGCCCCAGGCAGAGGGACTTATTGAACAGGCTAGTTAGTGGGCAAGGACCTGGTCCAGAACCCGGCGGAGGATGCAGGGATCCAGAGAGTCACTGCCAGTACTATTGCTCTGTAGCACTTTAATCAGGTGTGGCCTGACTTCCTGGGCAGTGACCCTGCGTAAATGGAAATTAGGATAGTGAGTGTCTAGGGCAGGTAGAGAAGAAGGAGGATCAAAGAAATCACTAGGGAGGACAGAGCTAAGGTCCGTGAAGGATGAGTTAAGGAAGTTGGCAATGCGGGCAGGGTCAGTGGAGACAGAGCCTTCAATAGTGATCTGAGAGGGGGATGGGGAGTGCACACTCCCATTTAGATGTTTAATGTTGTCCCAGAAATTTCTCGAATTCCCCCAGGAGGTGGTGAGTGCGGCCTGATAGTGCTCGGCTTTTCGCTTCTGATAGCCCAGGTGCATTTGTTTCTTGCGGCATTGTAAGCCTGTCTGTCTGCCAACCGACCAGATTCAGAGGCCAGGTGCCAGAGGTTGTCCCTGTGTCTGAGCAGTTGCAGCAGGGCCGGGGAAACCCAGGGGGCATTACGAACTTTGGTTCGTACAGCTGTGTGGGGTGCGAAGATGTCACAGGCTTTGTTGAAGGTTTGTGAGAAGAAGGCAAGGGCAGTATCAATATCAGGGGCATATTGAATGGGAGACCAGTTAATTTGGGCAAGATGTAACTTCAGGGCTTTGAGTCCACCCGGTCTGAGGCGCCGACGTAGAGAGGGGAGGACCATGGGTTTGGGAGTGGTGGTTGCCCAGCGGAAGAGGATAGGGGAGTGGTCACTAAGGGAATCAGGGAGGACCTGGGTATGGCTCAATACTTATGTGTAAGTGGGATTGCAGTGCCCAGAGGGCCCATGCTCCCACATATGCATATCGTTATGCATAAATGGGCAGCTTGGGGGGAGTGTGGGGCCCCCACCAACACATGCCATTTACTATTTATATTACACTTTTTCAAAAAGTAAGGAAATTCATTGCAAAAAACTTCATTAATGCATCAGTTTTTTGCAATGTGTATATATATATATATATATATATTGATTTATTTCAGGTTTAAGCTGTAAACCAACTTCAAGGCTTACTAGGTCAAAGGTCTTATAGGATTTACTAACTTAATTTGTAGTTAAATTTCATGTTAGTGTGTTTCTCATAAGGAATAATGCATGACTGGGTGGGTATTATTGTGAGACATGATTGACAGACTTGATGGGCCCTCAGTCTCCTTCAACTGTCAGATTCTGTGTTTTTTTTTGGTTTTTACCAATTATTTTACCAGGTGAGACACACTAAGCTGAAAGCTTGTTTGCAGGTGCAACCTGGGAGCACAAGGAAGTTAAGTGACTTGCTCAGGGTCACACAGTATGCAAGTGGGAGCTGTGGGATTCAAACCCAGGTCTCCGGATTTGCAGCTCAGAGCCTTAAACCACTGCGTCATACTGCCTCCTAGTTTGCCTCTTTGTTTCCATGTAAAGCATTATGTGATACTTTGGTATAAACAGTGCCATTTAATTTTTGTTTTATAAATATAATTCATTTACCCAGGAAAGCCAAGCTAAGATGTAACATTGTGTTTTCCTGTGAGGTCCTGCTTCTACCCCGTTGTGTAGCTGGGTGGACTGGAGCACTGGGAGGTTAAGGGCAGGATTCACAAAGCGTTTTGGGACTAAGTCCCACTCCGCAACCCCAGTTGGGCTTTGTATTCACCACAGCTGTGCTGTGGCCGATCCACAGCCGCAGCAGTTGTGGAGGGTGCTACGGCAGGTCCCACTGCCCATAGCAGCCTCCTGCAGCTGCGGTGCTGTCCCTGGCAACAGCACCCACAAGCTGCCATAATCCATGGAGCTGGTCATACTCCGGCTCCACCTTAGTGAATACCCGCAGCTGTGGGCGACCTGCGGCTTCGCAAGTGGAAACCCACTAGAGCCAATGTTTTCCTGCAGCTGCGGGACCTTCCCTGACATTCGTGAATCCTGCCCTAAGTGTCTTGTCCAGGGTCACACAGTGAGTATTTGTCTCTAGCAAGGTTTGAACCTGCGATCTCCTGCTTCCCAAGCCAATGTTCTAACCAGCAGAACACACCGCCTCTTCAAATGAAAAGGTGCTGTCCTGTATTAGATTACCAGAGGAGATTTCACTCCAACATTGCTGCTCTAATGATGTTCCCTGTACCCTACATTGTAAACTGCCTGCCATTTCTAACTGATGACCACATCATTAACTACAGTCAATGGCCCACAACCTTTTGTGCTATAATCATGCTTCATCCTTCAGTGTCAACTGGTCAAGTCCTGCACATGGGATGTAATTTTTTAAGATTCTTTGGAACCAGGTAAGGCCCACTGGGCACAAGGCCTGTTTATAGAGGTGACCCGGGAGTACAGGAAGGTTAAGTGACTTGCTCAGGGTCACACAGTATGCAAGTGGAGATTGTGGGAATTAAACCCAGGTCTGCTGGGATGTACCAAGCTCATTTATAACATGGCTCTGAAAAATGCACTGTTGTGATTCATCGTCACATATCACTTGATCATGGATGAATTCCCTAGTAATCCACGCATCCTACCTGAAGTAATCTAAGCAGGAGAAAGTAAGGTCGGCATGCCCCCTGCAGCACAGTCGTAGTGTTGCATCTCCCTTGCAGCTAGTACACAGAGCAGATCGCCACTGGCAATGTGTCCGTCACTGAATGGGTGGACAAGCACTATGGGCAGGAGTAGCCCCCTCCAAAGTGAAACAAAGTAGAAAAAACACAGATCCCCCAAACACTGAGCACCCAGACCCAATCCCAATATATGGGCCGGCACCTCTCGTTGACCTGCAGTGAACTAGATGACATTTCTGTTGTCCTCCTGCTGCATTACAGCATTGTTTCTGTTTGTAGTACAGAATATTTGATAAAAGACAGCTTGTACCTTTCATCGTGCAAGTTTGCACTGTTCCTGTTAGATGTGTTGTGCATCTCAGTTGTTTGTTCTCTGCACCTGGAAGCATCATTGCCCTTTCATCTGTGTAATCCCACTGTTTCCTGTTTGTCACAGATGTCCGAATGTACCATTTTGCAGTGGCATGTCGCAGTAAGTAGCTGCTGCATTTGGCAAATACATAAACTTCCCTGTTTGTGTTGCACTTGAAACACACTGTACAGTTCACTCTCTATGTTGTTAAATATAGTACGCTCTCGCTATTGTCAGAGCATCAGCCACTGTGGCATGTAATGTTTTCTGTTCCTGTTCTTCAATAAGCATCAGTGTTCCTGTTGCAAACGCATGTGACAGCATCATATTTGTCTGTTTCCTAGAGTGCATGCCGCATTTTTCAGAGCCATGTTATAAGTGCATTAACCCACTCCAGTGTATGGGTTACCTGTGAAATTAATCCACACCTGGGTGGCTGATGGCACTCAGCCTGTGGCCTGGTGCTACAACCCCCTCCCCGGCATGGATTAATTCCCCAGGATATCAACCCAGTTTGCTCTCCCAGGTGACTGCATGCCATAGAGTACTGTAGCTGTGTTACTATAATTAATCTTTGATTAAAGACACAAAGATGAGTGCAACAGAATCAAAGACAATGTGCTAAGACATCTGGTCCATAACTACATTATGCAGTACTATAGAGTGCATTCCTCTTCACTATAGGTCATAAGAAGGTTATTAAAGAGTAAACCAACAAAATGTTCTTGCACATGGTAGTGATCTGGTACACGTACGTATGTTAACACAGTATACCTTCAGAACAGCAAAGGCACAATATACAGTGGTGCCAGCCAGGATGCAATGCAGTGATGCTGCAGTATATCACAGAATGCTGCAGTATGCTGCAGGGAACACTGTACTTCAATTCCAATCAAGCCTTTTGTCATGCAGGATTTTGTGATGTCATTACTGCAAGTTACTGCATTTCGTCATGGCTGATTCCACTGTAGCACACAACAGAATTCCAGTGAACTGCTACAAATGGGGGTATATAAAAACTCCATGGCTAGCAGTGCGTGTGTGCGTGTGTGTGTGTGTGTGTGTGTGGTGGGGGGTATATCATTTAGAATTTTTGTAGACCGTTAATTTCTTAAAATACAGCCCCAAGTCTGGGTTCTGCCCCCCAGTCACACAACAATTAGTCATCGGCTTCATGTCCCTGAACAAATGATCACAGTGGTGTTGGACCCTCCTGCCTAGCATATTAACACAGATCTAAAACATTACTGCAGCCATCAGCAGATTAGTTGGGGAGCGAGGAATGTTAACTGTTTCCCCCATTGTGTACCACATCCTCAAGGGTTCATTGACCAATATAGTGCAACTCACTGTTAGCATTTACATTCCAGTGGTTGGTGGGTTACCATCCCCCCTTTTACTCAACCCCTGAACGCAGCCCTAGTTGAAAGACTGGAAGTACGAGCATGACCTGCCTGGCAGTGCCAAGGCTCCAACTAACAGCAACTTCCAAAGCTATTGTGCAATTTTGTAAAAGCTCGGAAAAAGATCTCAAGTCCCACTGTTTAGCAATCATTCTAGTCCCCTAAATGAACCAGCAGCACAAATGCTGTACTGTGGTGGGCACTTGTCTTTTTACTGCAGTGCGGTATTATATTACTTGAGTTTAACTCCCCCAGTGGACCAAGTCCACTTTCAGTCCTAACTGCATAACATCCAGGAGTGGCCTAATCCCCGAATTACAGACTTTCTAACAGCTGTGACTTAGAGCGCACTCAATGGTGTGTAGTACTGCTATCAGTTGCAGCACTACCACGCTGAACAGAAAATGGTAATACAAAAAATAAACTATTATCTGGTGGGTCAAAGGTCATCAGCATGACATCACAGTGTCTGTATGCTCTGTGTTTCTCTTTCACTCATTCCCTCTCAAAACAGTATGTGCTGAAACTGCCACTTTTCAGGGGTCCACACACCAGGCAAGAACATGAATGCCCCAAACACTGAACATTGCTCATATTGAAAATAACAATATTTAAAGAGCTGCTGACGCCTTCAGAAGAACTTTGCCAAAACATAATATTCAGATGCAGTCCGTCTTGTATTTCACATTAGTTCTGTATCTCTTCTTCCTGTTATTTCTTATTGTGGTCATTTGCATGAAAACAGGATCTTTGCTCCTGAAGAGTTCATCTATGCGTGTTGCTGTCTCCCTACTTGAGGTCACAATGCACTGCTTGTGACATCACAGTTACTCCTATGGCAACAAACTGTGATCCCACAACAGAGGATTATGACATGAAGTAGGGAGTCGGCTGTAGAGGTAGATAAACCCTGAGGGATAATTAAAGATCATGCATTCATGCAATAGTCCTTGGTAATGAGTACTGGGGATGAGGAATCTTTAGAAGATATATGGAATGGAAGCTGAATTGTACTTGGAAGGCTAAGCCTATAACCTGTAGTTCAAGGGGGCAGTTCAACTGGCCACACACCCCTTTGGCCTATTTAAGGGCTGTTCTCTTCAGTCCAAATGCAAACTTTTTTCCTTGCTGGCTGGAGGATCTGTTCGTTTGTCTTCTCACTTTAGGCCTACTGCAACCCCCATGCCCATCTGTTTTTTTTTTTTGTGTGTGTCCAGGACTGTGCTAAGTTTCTGATGGATGTGTTCCTGTGTTTCTCCTACTTTGGTTAGTATTTGTTTTGCTTCCGGCTGCTGTATGCTGTTTTTTTGTTCTTCTGAATTAATGTTTTGGTTTTGTGTATTCTTTTTTTTCTTTTGGGACTTTCTAGTTGCCCTTTATTTGTACTGTGTTGCTCCTTTGCTGTTCTCTGGTTGCCTGGGCTTGCTTGCACTTTCTGCTGAAGGTGTCATGGTGGACATCTTGCAGCAGAAGTGCTACGCTGGACGAGAGTCTCATGCTACACGAAAGTACCGCTCGGGACTACTCGTGTGCTGCTCGTAACACCACGTACCATCTGAAACTATAAGGATTACACATGAAACGTGGTCCAGTAGCTGGGTTTGTTTAGCGTAGTGGTTAGAGTAGTGGACTTTGATAGGGAAGTAGGCTGGGAATACAATAGGAACAGAATTTTCATATCAGTGTCGGTAGCTCAACAAGCATAATCCCCGAAGTCGCACCTGGAAATCGAAAATGGTCTAAAAAAATTTTTTTTTTCTTCAATTTGGTGCTACCTCAGAGTTGATTATATTTATTTACGGGGGTGCAGGGTACAGGGTGCAGAGCCCCCCGCAAAAAAAAAGTCTGACTTATGGTGGTAAAGGTTTGCCACAGACAGACAGTTATGGCACTTCATGTCCGCCATGACACCTGCAGCATAAACTGCAAATGCTCCCCCGTCCTCCTCAGCTACCTGGCATCCTCAGATCCCTGCATTGCTACCTGGCATCCTCAGTTTCCTGCATTTGTTGTATGTTTCGGCTCCCATTCAAACCCTCTACTGCTTTTTCCACTTAACTGCCTCCTCCTGGTCTAAGCTCTTGCTCTCAACTAGCTGCAGGGTGTGGCAGCAGGAACTTAAGGGATATACCTGTTCACTAGCCATCCCATTTTGAAAAACATCTCTCGGACAAAGGTCCTTTGCTTTCAGGGCACCCCAATGGCTAAATGAGATCCCAGCACACATCACTGCTTCTCCCAGCCTTTCTGCCTTACTTACCTTTTTGTGCCCTAAATTAGACCTCAACCCTTCTCTGATTCGACTGTAACAGAATCTCCTCCTGCACTTGAATTGCATATCATAACTGTAGCTGCATTTTTGTGTTGCCCTAATGTACATATTATATGTTTTTGAGAACCTTAGTCACTGCTTTTTACCTGTTGTATTAATCTTGTTTCATGATCTTGACGTGGAACCTTTGAAAAAGAGTAATGTGCTCAAAGGTTATTCCCAAACTATGAAATAAATAAAAATAAAAAAAATAAATACCACGACCGGGAGTGGGTGATGGCAGGATTTACCCACACTTGGTGTGGTTTGCTCACAAGGCAAGGCTGAGTGAGGAAACCAGACCACAAGTGGGCAAATCTTGCCACTACCCATACCTGCTAGTGATATATTACTATTATACAATGTGGAAAACAAAAGAAAGAAGTATTTTTTTTTTTTTTCACGCGTCCTGCTTACCGGGCGGAAAATAATATGGCGGCCAACAGCTTTGAAGTCTGGTGCCCTGATCGGCTGGCACTTCTACCATGGGATGATAGCATGATTTACTACTTGTAAATCATGACAGCCAGCCAATCAGGAATCAGCATTTTCTTGCCCATTGTATAATGCTGTGTTTCTGTTTCAACTCCAGGCAATTTGTGCTGCTTTTGCTCCTTCCTTCTTTTCCTTGGGGATTTCTCGCTACAGTATTCATTATGTTTAAAAATTATTCTACCTATACACTGCATTTACTCAGCCTGTAATTGCACTTCCTTCTTATCTGTGCAGACAGACTTATTTCAGTTTGCTTGGCTATTCAGTGCTACTAGCTATGCAACAGAATCTCACCCGATTCTCCTGCCCTTCCATGTTGTTCTCCTCTTTTGGGGTTCCTAATATGCTTAAACACATGCCAACCCAGCTACAGCTGTGGATAGTCATCATTTTAATTTCATCTACTAGTTTAATTCAACTGCTGGTACTTAAATTATTTTATCTTACTGGTTTAATTAGCTGTTTGTCATCATGGTGCCACTCTGTGGCTTCTCCATTTTGCCCACAGCGGGAAACTGTGTTGTTGCAGCAGGCATCGTGGCTGCAGGCAGCGAGAGCAGCTTTCAACTTCTTATATGTTTTATTGGCCACTGGCTCACCCTGGCCTTCTTTTGCTGCTCCACACAGCCTTTATGGCATTCCACAACCAGCTATTCCAGGCAACTCTCTACTTTAGGGCAGCTAGCTCTGCCCAGCCATCTACTGTCCTTTCCCTACTATTCTGCACCTGATTTACACAGTCATCCCAGCCTTCCTGTCCCTTGTAGTCCTCCCTGCCTTCCTGTCCCTTGCACTACCAGTATTGCTCATATACCAGCCGTCATGGCACTAGCACAATCAGCTTGCAAGTCCATTTATTCCATGACCTCTCCCCTTTCAATATTGGCATCCCCTGCCAAGTCTGAGAGCCTATCATGTTTACTTACTTTGAAAGGCACCTCCTACCATACTGGCTTTGCAGCCTGCCCCTACCTAACCATCTTCACAGCCTCCTCCTCCTCCTCCTGCTCTCCAACCATTGGCCTTGGGCTTTGCCCGGCCTTGCCATTCTCTTTCTCATAACATATTATCCAATTCACTCCCAATTGGCTTTCTAATGGACTTGGTCAGCATGCATTCCTGTAGTTGACAACTGCTATTTGCCTTACCTAGTCCCACAAGAGGGTCCATATTGCTCAGCCTGACCTATGTACAGGTCTCATCCAGTCAAGATCCATGAGAGGGTCCACAGTGCTCAGTCTGACCTATGTACAGGTCTCCCTATGTCTGCTAGACCTGGTACTCTCAAATGGAGAGAGGATCACAAACTTAGAAGTCAGTAGACACCTGGGAACAAGTGACCACTGCACAGTGTGCTTCACAATAAACACAACCATGGAGACAAGCCATACAAATACAAGGATACTGGACTTTAGAAGGGCTGACTTTGGCAAAATGGGTGAATACCTGAGGAATGCATTAGCAAATGGCCAGAAAGGAGGGGTGGAAGAACAATGGAGAAAAATCAAAACTGCCATCATGGAGGCAACAAGCCTTTGTGTGAAACAAATAAAGAAAACAAAGCGGAATAAAAAACACTATGGCTCTCAAAAGAAGTGTCAGGGAAGGTTAAGGAGAAAAAGGCTGCATTCAAAAAGTATAAGGAATCACAGACGGAACACGACAGGGAACTGTATCAATTAAAGCAGAAGGAAGTGGGGAAGGCAGTCAGAAAAGCAAAGGCCCAAACCGAGGAAAGGATAGCCAACTCAGTTAAGAAGGGGGATAAAACCTTTTATAGGTACATTAGGGAACATAGAAAGGTTAAGGGAGGGATAGGAAAGATTAATAAAGGAGAGGGGAGGTGGGCAGAGGAAGACAGTGAAAAGGCAGAGATAATGAATGAATACTTTTGCTCAGTATTCACAAAAGACGAAGAGAAGGAGTTACCTAAACCAAACAGTAGAAGCACTCTAGATAGTGGGGTTGATACCAGTCCATTTAAAGAAGAAAGAGTACTGAAAGAACTTCTAAAACTCAAGGTGGACAAAGCAATGGGGCCTTACGGGATTCACCCTAGAATCCTAAAAGAGCTAAGGGAGGACCTAGTGACACCACTAACCACACTTTTTAACAAATCATGGGAAGATGGGGTGGTACCTGAGGATTGGAGGAGGGCAGATGTGATTCCCCTTCACAAAAGTGGGAGCAAGGCAGAAGCAGGAAACTACAGACCTGTTAGTTTGACCTCAGTGGTGGGAAAATGATGGAATCACTTCTAAAAGAAAGAATTGTTCAGTACCTAGAGGCCAGCGGGGTACTGGACCCAAAGCAGCATGGATTCACAGCAGGAAGGTCATGTCAGACAAATCTAATCGATTTCTTTGACTGGGTGACCAAAGTAATAGACCAGGGAAGGGCTGTGGATATGGCCTACCTAGACTTTAGCAAGGCATTTGACACAGTCTCGCACAAAAGATTAATAATCAAGTTTACCAGCCTGGGAGTGGGTCCCAGGGTGGTAGCCTGGGTAGCAAACTGGCTGCACAACAGGACACAGAAGGTAATAGTGAATGGAACACATTCTGAAGAAAGGGGGGTTACTAGTGGAGTACCTCAGGGCTCAGTACTGGGTCCAGTCCTCTTTAACATCTTTATAGGTGACATTGCAGAGGGTCTGGAAGGAAAGGTATGCCTCTTTGCGGATGACACAAAGATCTGTAACAGAGTTGATACACAAGGGGGTAGAAAGGATGAGAAGGGACTTGGCAAGGTTGGAGGAATGGTCAGACATATGGCAACTTAGATTCAATGCAAAGAAGTGCAAAGTAATGCACCTGGGAAATAAAAATCCAGGAGAAGAGTACACAATAGCAGGGGAGGTACTAACAACAACAATAATGGAAAGGGATCTGGGTGTAGTCATATCAGATGACCTAAAGGTGGGTATGCAATGTGAGAAGTCAGTAGGGAAAACCAGGGGGATACTGGAATGCATAGGTAGGGGCATCACAAGTAGAAAAAGGGAAGTGGTTATCCCTCTATACAGACAGTTGGTGAGACCCCATCTGAATACTCGTGCAGTTTTGGAGACCTCATCTACGCAAGGACATAGACAGGATGGAAGCAGTCCAGAGGAGGGCAACTAAAATGGTGCAGGGTCTACATCAGAAACCATATGAAGAGAGACTGAGAGAGCTTAATATGTATACCCTTGATGAAAGGAGGGACAGGGGGGACATGATAGAAACTTTCAAGTACTTCAAGGGAATCAACAAAGTCCAGGAGGGTAGCATCTTTCAGAAAAAGAGATGTGTAAGGACAAGGGGGCACAATTTAAAGTTAGAGGAGGGGCGGCTCAGGGGTAATGTGAGGAAATTCTTTTTCACGGAGAGAGTGGTGGATGCATGGAACCACCTTCCTGGATTGGTTGTGGGGTCTAAAACAGTGGAGGAATTCAAACATGCATGGGACAGACATAAGGCAATTATAGTTGGGGGTTGCAGGAAATAGGCTGTTGGTTAACTAGAATCTGCAGCTTATCCAGTAGGTAGGGAAATGGGCAGACTGGGTGGGCCAAGTGGTCCTTATCTGCCGTCAAAGTCTATGTTTCTATGCTATCATCCATTATGACCCACGTATGGATTCCACGCTCCTTACCATGTGCAGGTCTCATGCTCATTTATTTTTTTTTATTGTTTTTTTAACCAGGAGAGACACACTAAGCTGAAAGCTTGTTTACAGGTGCAACCTGGAAGCACAAGGAAGTTAAGTGACTTGCTCAGGGTCACACAATATGCAAGCAGGGGCTGTGAGATTCAAACCCAGGTCTCTAGGTTTGCAGCTCAGAGCCTTAAGCCACTGCGTTATACTGGCTCCTAATTACAACTTACTTTTCCACATTTTGGAGACATGTCGACCATATCCATTACTCCAGGTCTCAGGGCTAGCCCTGTGGCTGATGGTCTCTCTCTGCACCCCTAAGTCCGCATCTTGAGCATGCAAAGCTTGGGGCAGGGTCTTTCTCACCTGGCCCATAGTTGGGAATGTCCTCGCTCCAGGTAGACCTTCAGTCATCAATCATACTGATGGCACCTCTCAATGTAGCATTTAAGACTTCAGCGGCGAAGGGGTGGGGCATTCACAGGAAGGGCCCCTTTAGCTGCCCGAGCAGGTACAGGGGCACCCTTTCATGCTATTCTCCCTACAACCACCTCTGGTTCATCTGGTTTGTTCATATATCGGTAGGCCAGCTGAGCACCTTGGCGGTCGTTACTCTCCTCCTCCCACCTTGGTTGACTCTTGTTGTAGACTGCTCTCGCAACCCTCCATGGTGTTCCCTTTAGAGGGATAACATGAAAGTGTTCCCCAAAACTGCAGTTCCCTTGAATTGATCTACTAAATTGCAGTTGCAGAGCCATCACTAACCAAAACTGTCCCAAAGCCTGGAAGGAAGGTGACCTAGACCTTGGATCCCAAGGGTTTCCTCCTCAAAGGGTTTTTTTCTCTCCTCCATGCCAATGGTCATAATACTAGATATGCATCCTTGTAGTCTCTAGGTCACTTAGGTAGGTTTCTGCTGTTGGATGGAGTCAGGTGGATGTCCCATAATTGTCCCATCTCCCCCTTTGACTGTTCTCTCTCTCCTTAGGAAGCCAAGCCTCCACGCCTTACAGTCAGACCTCTGAGTGGGTCACTATTCACCTGTCATTTCCTGCCTACTTTACTCAAACAATATGACCAACTTGCCCTACAGTATGCTACCAGCTGAACCCTATTACCAACTGACCTATGTACAGGTCTTTATTAACCCATGCTACCAACTGAACCTATGCTACCACCTGACCTACGTACAGGTCTTCATTGACCTATGCTACCAACTAAACCCATACTACCAATAGACCTACGTACAGGTCCTCGACCCCAATCAGTGTTCACTGCCTTGTATGCTTTGCTTGACTCTCCTTTTGGGCTTCTTCCTAAGGTACCTTTAGCCAAGGGAATCACTCCTGCGGCACCTCAAGGGGTGGAACCCTTCCCTAGGGTTCCTTGCTTTCATACTCCTACAGGTATATCCCATGGATAGAGAGGTGAACAGTCAAAGTTTATCTATGTTACACAAGCACGAAACCAGTTGCATAGGCACATTGAATTGGAAGGCTATAGTTTGTAGTTCAAGGGGGCGGTGCAACTGGCCACACACCCCTTTTGGTCTATTTAAGGGCTGCTCTCCTCACTCAACACACAAGCTTTTTTCCTTGCCCCTCCATCCACCCCTTTTCCTTCAGCGACACGCCTCTCTCTCCCGTGGGCTTCTTCCTAAGGTACCTTTAGCCAAAGGAATCACTCCCACGGCACCTCAAGGGGTGGAACCCTCCCCTAAGGTTCCTTGCCTTTGTATGCCTACAGGGTGGTATATCCAACAGATAGAGAGGCAAACAGCCAAAGTTTATCTATGTTACACAAGCACGAAACCAGTTACACAGGCACTTTGGACTAATTATGTTTTTCAAAGTTTTTCTAAGGCATCTGCAGCTCTTTAACACTAAAAACTTAAAAATAAAAAGTTAAAACATTAAAATATTTTTTAATATATGACCAGTATAGAAACAATATTTGCATAATACATTTTCCATATGAAAAAAGAGTTATATGCATGTTTAATATATTGCCCATATATTTGCATGCCGTATATGTCATGTATTTTCCTATGCTTTCATTTATTTTGTATAGGCCAAAAGGGATCCAGTTTTAGTATCTTTAAAATTCATGTTTGCAACATATGACAACTATAGTTATTGTTTGTATGGGTTGTTTTTGGAACTTGGTTCTACTTTTGATGCTGCTGCTGCGCAGCGCTTAGGGAGGTTCATCAATAAGTTCCCTACAGGTACTGTAGTTCATCTGATGGACTATCCTGCTGAACTCGGTTATGGTCCCAGCTGTATGGGCACAGTTTTATGGTATATCCAGTAGGTTATATGCCTTAAGGTATCCTCCCAAAGACTCTGTTGCTGGCCACAGTACTGGAGGGAGGGTGGTGTTCACCTCAAGCTGAGTCCTCCTGTCCCAGCTCCAATGCTGCCTTAAAGGATGAGCGGCACTACTGACTGCACAGTGAGAAAGTGCTTGGCTACCTCCAGTCATGAAATACAGAATGCTTGCACTGCCATGCTGAGAGTGTGTTCTAAAGTCCACTCACACTTCATGCTGTGCAACTGCTTAACGCACAGTCTATACTGCCACCCACCCACTCACTAAGGACTCAGCACAAGACCAGCTCAAGATATCTAAAGGGCAGTGGGTCTTTGGGTTCATCTGCAGTTTAGGGAGGGGACAGGGCCCTATCAAACAGGGCACTGAAAATGTCAGCTATACCTAAGGGAACCATTTAACCAAGAGCTGATGAGAATGAATAGTTCCCCATCAAAAGCTGACCACCCCAAATAATAAACACAATCCTATATCCTTAAAGTAAATCCCAAACCTGAAAAGAAATACTAGACCCTGTGCAACTCCCACCACAACTCCACAAGGTGCCACCACTGCTGTCACACCTCAGTCATACTAAGCCCCAGATTTTACTCACATGAGACAACCATTCTCCATCCCCTCCCCACCAGCAATAACTGAATGAGGTGATGTTTGTTCCTGCTATCAAGGTGTAAGGCCAGGTAGGTGAGGTGTGCTCCCTGGTTGGCTCCAGGATTAAGAAACTACTGTAAGGCCAGGTAGGAGAGGTGTGCTCCCTGGTTGGCTCCAGGATTAAGACACTACTGTAAGGCCAGGTAGGAGAGGTGTGCTCCCTGGTTGGCTCCAGGATTAAGACACTACTGTAAGGCCAGGTAGGAGAGGTGTGCTCCCTGGTTGGCTCCAGGATTAAGACACTACTGTAAGGCCAGGTGGGAGAGGTGTGCTCCCTGGTTGGCTCCAGGATTAAGACACTACTGTAAGGCCAGGTAGGAGAGGTGTGCTCCTGGTTGGCTCCAGGATTAAGACACTACTGTAAGGCCAGGTAGGAGAGGTGTGCTCCTGGTTGGCTCCAGGATTAAGACACTACTGTAAGGCCAGGTAGGAGAGGTGTGCTCCCTGGTTGGCTCCAGGATTAAGACACTACTGTAAGGCTAGGTAGGAGAGGTGTGCTCCCTGGTTGGCTCCAGGATTAAGACACTACTACCTTACAACACCACCAGGCTGCTGCAGAGGCTGTCAGTGACTCCTTCATTGCTGTCTCATTCAACAGTGGTGGGGGCATCCAAGAGAAAAGAAGTGGTGATTTAAACAGGCTTGATGAGTACAACCCTCTGTGATACTGCACCATTCCACCTCCTCACTGTGCTCACACCTTCCGTACCCCAAGAAAATACAGCAACCCTCCCCCCGCCAAAACAGCATGAAGAATGGTAAGGCATTCAATAACAAGAGCTGGTTTAAACAGCAAAAACTCAGCTGTGTTACCCACAAACAGACCCCGTGAGGGAAAATGGCTAAAGCAGGCACCAATGCAATATGGCACCTATAAGCATCCTACTAGGAGTGGCCTGGCTACCACCCTATCACTAGGCCCAGGTAGTTAAACCCACCTATATGTAGCTGATCCCCACACTGCAAAAAAACACTGGGAGCTCCTTATCATACAGTCCCTGGGTACTTCTGATGTTGCAGCTGTGCAGGCCCTATGTAGGTGCCACAGGTTGGCAGGTGTTGCTGCACCTTAACAGAAGAGCAACATGCTTGAATAAATAGTCCCCCAAAGGCCATGCATATGTTACATGGCATGAACAGCCCCCAATGTGGGGTATTTATAGAGCTGGCCCAAAGGTCAACTTGTAACACAAGATTCTAAAAATGAAAGGGCGCAGAATGGGGTTTCCCCATGAAGCAGGGGCACACTGCAGAGAATTCACAGTTCCCTCTGACAAGATAGAGTCTTCTGACTTGGAAGGCCTCTGGATCTCCACCCCTTCAGGGTGTCTCTGTCTTCTGGACTCCCTCTTTGCACCTCTCTCTTTCTCTCTCTCTCTCTGGTGTGCTGACTCTGTTTCCTCTCTGAAGTTTGGCTGTCTTTCAGTTACTCATTCCCTCATCTGATGAAGTCCCCTGCTGACCTACACATCCTGGCTTCCTGCTACTGTGGGACCTGGACCAGCAGCTCTGGACATCCACTTCGTGCTCCTAGGTGTCTTAGCCTTGTTGTGCTGCCCAGCATGCAATTGCCTCTCTTTCTCCTAAACAAGATTTTACAGCAAGACTCAAAATTCATCTCTCAGGTGCTCAGTCCGAATGGCACAGGTTGCATTCTCTCTCAGCAACAGGTTTCACCCATACCAAGATCTCTGGTCGATCTGCCAGCCTCCAGCACAGTCCCCCTTTTTTAGCACAACACTGGGGTCAGCTCTCATTGGTTCCACTGGGTGTCACTCAAAAACCACATCATACAGGTCCTTCAAAAGGGTACAAGAGTCCTCTGTTGGTCCTCACCAAGAGGCATCCAGCAGCTTATTTCAGACTTCCATCCCCAAATGGTTGTGTTGTGAGGTCAGCAGCTACCAAAATGGTGGCAGCCATGAAGCAATGGGACACTGGTCACCATTGGCACAACATATTATGGCTACTGCCCTTATTTGTAGCTCAAACCCTCTGATTTAGGTGGCAGGGGTGGGTGATTGTCTCTGGTCACAATGCGGTGGTGTTTGTTATGGTAATCCCCCATGGTGGTAGCTGCCCACCATTGATGTGCTCAGGATTACGGTTGGCAAAAATGGCATAGGACGTACCAATAAACTGTGACTCCAACCAGTCTCTGCAAGCTCCTGCCAGTCCTCTGTCAATTAAATCCAAGTCCAGCCAGCCAGAGGAGGTAAACAAGAGGTAGCAGTATACTGAGTCCAGGTCAGAGGCCCCCAGGTAAGCCCCATACTTTCTATTGTCACTGAATTATTCAAAACTGCTGGGAGTAATTAGGTCATCCTACTAGGATACCAACAAGGAACAACTTAGGGACAATGACTCCCTGTGACAACGAGTGACTCCTAGTGACAAGGTTCACCACTCTGACCTGTAACCATGTACTGATTATGGCCCAAATCAAGAGGACAGGTGCTGGGGAAGAGCTGCACAGCTGGCCAGCCAGTGGTACAGCAGCCTCTTGGGCTGTGTAATGCCACCAGTCTCTGTGCACCACCAGACTTGAAAATATAGTGCTTGCATGGCTCTCTGCCCCATCCCTCATCCTTGCCACATGTGCAGAGGCGCAGACAGCTCGGAATTGCGTTCCAAGGGGGCACCTCCCAGGACTGTGAATACACAGAGCTTGCCACTTTTTCAGAGTGTTACCTCTGCACACCACAGTCCACACCATGCACCACTATGTAACTGTGCAAGGCCTCCTCAGCTATTTGTGGAATGGACCCATAGTCAAAACCCAACTTTCTGGTTCCATGAAAGAACAGTGCAGAATGTTGTCCTAAAAGAATACAAAACACAGATTAGTTTTAACTTTTATTCAGATACAGTTAACTATGGAAAGATTCTTTTTTGGGGGGTAAGAATATCATTTCTGGCAAAAGGGATCTTACAAGCAGCTTAACATCACAAATAATTTCCGATCCCCTATACTACCGGTGATGTGTTCTTCACATTTTAATACAAAACAACAAAAGTGCACATTGTCAGTAGCTGTTGCAGTATCAGACTTGCTTGAGCCTCTTCTGGAACAGGTCGATAGGTCTAAGAAGCACTGCTCTAACCTGACTGTCTCTGTAAACAATACCCTCCCTCCCCTGGCTCCCCGCCCCCCTCTGCTCCCCAGTGCTGACCCCATGATTCATTAAACCAGTAACCTGCATTGATTTCTTTTTTGTCTCTAAACCAGCTTGTAGAGTGAGTTGACCCTCCTTCGTGGATCAATTTACAAGACTTTCACAGCAGTAAGGTCAAACGTATTGCTGCTGTTGTCTGCAGACCCCCCCCCCCACACTTCCTAGGAATGCCCCCTTCCCCACAACTCTCTTCCTACCTGTGGTGCCCTTAGGATGGAGCATGTCTAAGTAAGGAGCTGGACTTCAAATACAGGTCCTGCAGAAGGAACAGGAGAAAGGGTCATTTACTTTTAAAGCAATTTTTACCTGGGACAGAAACAATCATTTTGTACATAAAAAAATAGGCTCTCAAGGGTTTTGGTAGTACTTGCTATGCGATTATTTCATTTAGTTTTTATTGGCTGGGTAAGTGCACTAGACAAATATATGCCTATTATCAGAAGCGATCCGAAAGGTTACAAAACAGAGAGTGACAAAGCAGTGCCACCATTTTCAGTAGCACAGAATGAATGGGAAATAATAGGCACCATTTTATAGCAGTTTACAAAGGAACTTGATCTATTTGTAGGAGTGCTGGGGGTGTGTGTGGAATGATAACGGTTCTAAGAATGTTTCCTATCACATTTGCAGGGCTGGCTTTAGGGTTTTGGGGGTTCCCCATCAGATTAATGAAGTCATGGGGCCCCCCTACTTACCCATCACCCCATATGTTGACTGCAACCAATACACACATCATTTTATTGTATTTTCAGTGCTAACGGCATCTTAAAAAAATTTAAAGGGAGACCTCAGTGTCACTGTATACTGTTCCTTCTCTCACATCCATTGTTACCTATCTGCCTCTTATTGCCTGGGTCATAGCTTAGTAAGGCTTTTCATGAAATCATGATCCCACATCAAAATCTGTACAGTCCTTTATTGCTGTTTTAAGAAGATAATAAAAAAAGATTTAAAATAATTAAGATAAGATGTTTTAGTTGTGGCCCCCCATAAGCAGGGGACCACCAGCGATTGCAGAGTATGCTGGTGCCTAAAACTGGCCATGCACATTTGTTAGGGTGAGAGAATGGCAATTTGAAGGGGCGGAGTTCTGGCCCTGTCTGGCTGCAAGAGGAAATGAAACTCATACAAACATAGAATGCATTTTCAAAAACAGAGGTCCAACCAGTCTATCCATTTCCCTGCCTAGCTGTATGCTCTGCCTAATACTGGATTGGATTTAAAGAGCCAATAGCCTGAGTAGTTGACTGTCACTCCCTCCCCTGGGTAACCCTTCCTCACTTTGCCTTTGGGCAGTGGGCCTCTCTCACTGTTCCCTTATATCTAATCCATCCAAGCTTAAACCCCGTTACAGTCTCAGCCTCCACCACCTCTCTGGGTGGTTTGTTGCATTCTTAAAACCTTAAGCTTGCTCCTCAGTGCTTCAATAGATACATTATAAATTACCTGCTATTTATCATATAAAAATTACATTTAACATATTTTTCAAGGAAACAACAAATACCCACATTCTGTAAATGGAACATTCCACTTTTTAAAAACTGTGCACCTGGGCCCATCACATGGTATCGTCAGTGTGGAAACTAGCTGAATCAGCCTGGATGATTTATCATTTTAAAAATAATTTTTGCACTTGAGTAGTAGTGAAAAACGGACAAAACGCTTATCTAGTTTGCAAATCACATTCCCGTGAAAATTCTTTTTTCAGGAGGGGAAAACAATAACAACATCAAGTCTATGCTAGTGTTATTTTTTTTCCAAGCTTATGAGCAGTAACATGACGTCCTGTAACATTAGTGTGCATGGGTGGCTCCTAGTTCTATTGGATAATACGCCATAATGTGATCATGCACGCTTCAGCACCCTTAGATAACAAAACCACTGTTAACATGGCAGAGGTCAAAGCCCTGGTTAATTAACAGGTCAGAGGTCAAACACATGTCACAACAGATTAAAGCTACTATAGACAAACTGAAGTGACATATGTAGCAAAAAAAAAGGCTGGATAGAGTCTATTCAACAGTAGGGCGGCACAGTGTGCAGCAGCAGAACACCAAGACCTCATCTCTCCTTGTGTAGCATCACGATAAAGCAATCATTTCCAGTCAGAGTTATGAAAAATGCACATCTAAAAGGGACACTGCCTCCCCATCAGCCGATTCTATCCATTCAATGTATGAGGGATTCCAAATGTCCTAAATACAAGATTTAAAGTGCTAGTATGCCTTCTGAAAATACTAGGGTTATACTTAGTCTTCTGTTTGGTTTTGTTCTTACATTCATTTTTGGGTGCCCGATATTTGTTAAATAGCTGTTTTGGTTCATTTTGGGGGGTGGTATTTCAGTGCTGTGTAATACAATCTATTGTAAAACAGTTAAGTAGTCAACAACAATCATGAGAGGAAGAACAGAACCACCACTCAAAGGCTGTAAATACCCCACCTACTCCCATCCACATGCTGGAGGCACCACTGCCCCCACCCACCCAGCATGTCTTTTAAAGGGATTCCCCCTCAGCCAACTATTCTGTTTACCCATGTAGTTTGTAGGCAAGAACAATGATTGTCTCTACCGCACCCACCTAATTTCATCAGAATTTAAATGTACATGAAGGTACTTAAGTCTAATGTGAAAACTTGCTTAACTCCATTGCAAAGGTGATGACCCTACCCGTAAGGTGTCCTGGAATTTTATGATATGTTAGTACTAACACCTGCAGTAGTTGTACTATATTAGTCAGTGCTGTTGCTGTCCTCTGCAGTCCCTGTGTTCTTGTCTTATGCTAGCTGTTAAACTTTTCAAGGCATAGTAAGTACGCTGCTTTTTTTGGAAGTTTGAAGTGTATCTGAGTTAGAAATACATGCTTTTAGAGACCGCAGGGACTAAACAAGACATGTAACAGAACTGAATGACAGTATAGCTTCTGCTGGTGTGTGTAGCTACACATTGTCAACTCCCATGATGCCTTGTATGAGTGGGGTCATTGTCTCTGCAATGGAGTCAAATAGGTTTTCACACCAGGGCAAACCAGATTAAAGCAACTTAATTCATGTTTAAATTAGGATACAATTAGGACAATGCAAGAGAGGGAATCATAGTTCATGCCTACAGACTGCAGAGGTATATAGAAAATAGGTTAAGGGGACTTTCTCTTTATATAGTATACAGAGTCCCCATGCCCTACCACAAGCCAATACACCTTTAAAATGTATGACACAATGCTGATTGATCAGAGTATGATAGGCAGTGGAATCCAATCCTTAATCTGTGAAGAATGTGGACATCAAGTGTGTCTAATTGCTACTGTAAGTAAATCCTCTATATATATGCTGTTTCAGCAGTGGTCCAGTGATAACCTAGATAGCCTGTCACCACTGCTTCACTAGACCCACCAACACCCATTCCACCTTGATTACTCCCCAGTGTTCACTGGCACCCATTCTTCTCCCTATCTCAGGCCAATCACTTCCTGGAGCCCCCCTGACACCCACCCTTCTCTGCACCCCAGACGAATCACTCCCTGGAGTCCACTGGCAACAATCCTTCTCCCCATTCCAGACCAATCACTCCCTGGAGTCCACTGACACCCATCCATCTCCCCATCCCAGTTCAGTTACTCACCAGAGTCCATGATACCCATCCTTCTCTCCATCCCAAACCATTCACTCCTCGGAGTCTATGACACTCATCCTTCTCCCCATCCCAGACCAGTCACTACCCAGAGTCCATGACACCTATCTTTCTCCCCATCCCAGGCCAAACATTCCCCGGAGTCCACTGGCACCCATCCTTCTCCCCATCCCAGACTGATCACTCCCTGGAGTCCACTGAAACCATCCATCTCCCAATCCAACCCAGACCAGTCATTCTCCAGAATTCACTGACACCCATCCTTCTCCCCATCCCATACCAATCACTCCTCAGAGTCCATGACATACATTCTTCTCCCTATCCCAGACCAATCACTCCCTGGAGTCCACTGACACCCGTCCTTCTCCCCGTCCTAGAGCAATCACTTCCCAGAGTCCACTGGCACCCCTCCTTCACCCCAACCCAGACAAATCACTCCCTGGAGTCCACTGGCACCCATCCTTCTCCCCATCCCAGGCCAATCACTTCATGGAGTCCACTGACACCCATCCTTTTCCCTATCCTAGACCAATCACTCTCTCTTGTCTTCTGACACTCTTCCTTATCCCCATCCCAGATCAGTCACTCCCCAGAGTCCATGACACCCATCCTTCTCCACATCCAAGGCTGATCGCTCCCCAGAGTCCACGACACCCTTCCTTCTCCCCATTTCAGACCAATCATTCTCTGGAGTTCACTGGTCCTTCTTTCCATCCCATGACAATCACTTCCCTGTGTCCACTGGCAACCACCTCTCTCCTAATTCCATGCCAGTCACCACCATCTACTGGCAACCTAGGAGGCAGTATAGTGCAGTGGTTTAAGGTTCTGAGCTGTAAATCTGGAGACCTGGGTTTGAATCCCACAGCCCCCACTTGCATATACAGTATTGTGTGACCCTGAGCAAGTCACTTAACTTTCCTGTGTTCCCAGGTTGCACCTGTAAAAAAGCTTTCAGCTTAGTGTGTCTCACCTGGTTAAACAATTGGGGAAAAAAAAACTCATCTTCCCAGCCTATGCTAATCACTCCCCAGTGTCCACTTGCTCCCATCCTTCTTCCCATCCCATGGAAATCACTCTCCAGTGTCCACCGGCAACCAACCCTCTCCCAATCCCATGCCAGTCATCACCCCCAGTGTCTACTGGCAACCTCTTCTCCCCCAAGCCCATGTCAATTACTCCCACTGTCAGCTGCTCCCTCCACATCCCATGCCAATCACTTCATAGTATCTACTGGCACCTGTCCTTCTTCCTATCCCATGTCAGTCACTCCCCAGTGTCCACTGGCACTCGTCCCTCTCTCCATGCCATGCTAGTTAGTCCCTGGTGTTCATTGGTACCCTCAGTTCCTTCTCCCCATCCCATTCCAGGCTCTCTCTGGTGTCCAGTGGCACCCCCCATCTCACTCCCCTATGCCAATCCTTCCATTATGTCCAGTGGCCCCTCCATTGCAAGTGTTCCTAGTGTTTTTAAAACAAAGAAAAGAGCATAAACCAGTTGGTACATAAAACAGCACACTGAACATTATGGTTTAATTCAGCTTCACCCTTTTTACATTTGATGAACCTATGCACCAAATATTTTGTGACGTTCACAGGGAATTCACAGGTGTGTCACTGCCAAACCCATTGCATTTCTCAATAGCAGGGGATAGGCAGTCTAAACCAATAAGCACACACTGTGGTCCTGATGCAACTCTCTGCTTCATGGGCATAAACTTCGTGTACTTCAAAGGACCAAAGCTGCTCCAATCAGAGAGAGCTTTGGTACTTTGATTTGCATGAAGTTGCATCAGCAAACAGCTGAGCAGCTTAAGCTAATTCCAGCTTGCTCTGCCCCCAACACCAAAAAATGTCCATCCATGTCTGTTGCTGGCATCCCATTAACTCTCCCCTACCCAAGCCTACCTTTAGTGTAACTCGGCTGTCTGTCATTTCTAAAGGGACTCGACGGTTCCACTCATATCACCCATATATAGTATAACTGATGATGTTGTGAACTACTATGGCATCAGAAAAGCCACAATGAAGTCACCAGAAAAACAAAACCACCACAAGACACTTTAATGATGTACACCTATAATAAACTTTACATAAACGTCCTCAAACTTGTGCATTGCTATGAAGAGGCCGCAAAGCAAACTTAACATAAATCTTAACATTGTTTTTTTTTGTGGCTTGCAGTGAAACAGAAACATCATGAAAATGTTTTTTTCTTTGCTAAAAAATGTAAAATCTGTATGTTGACCTTCCTGTCAAAACGTTGGCCTCCCCTTGCAGCAGTGAGCCTCATCTGGTTCTCCTTAGCTGCTGTAGCATCATACTGAGAACAAAGTCTCTCAGTGACTGTCCCCTGCTTTGAGGACTGCCACTGAATACAGACATTGCAGAACTAACTCTATAGGTTTCTATAATGCAACACCATTTTGCAGAACATCATGGAGCACAAGAAGAGTAACAATAAACCAAAACTTCATCTTCGGTGAAAATCTGTTGCCCACCGGTGGGCTGGGTGCATGAAACTTTCACTCTGAGAGAGCCCTTTCTCAAGATGTTTAGTCAGCCTTAGAAAGGGATGCCAATACTATGTAGTCTCTAGTTTGGATTTTCTAAGGAATGAAAGGAGCGATTACATTTAGGAACTGGTAAAGCTTTTATTTTCCTTCCAAGAGGTTTCCTGCAGCTGAGCTCCAGAGCATGTGCTCTCTGCTTGTTTAAGGCAATAATACAGGAGGAAGTGGAGCCTTCCAGCAGAGGCCTGTGTCCTGCAGCTGCTGGGTTCTGCCCTCACAAGGTTTGGGTGTGCTGCCTGCAACGCACGCTGCCAGCGCTATATATGATGTCCATTACAGGCATCCCGCAACTCTCTTCCCACCCAACCCTCCCTCTCAGCAGCCACCCCAACCCCACAAACAACACTGACATGGGGGTACCCAATCCCCAGTGTCTTCATACATGAAATAAAGAAACTGTCCCTCGCTTTTTTATAAAACCCCTGAAAAAAAGAAACTTGTCCATCGATGTCTGTTGCGCTGTTATTTCCCCCCCACACCTGATCCTCCCATTCAGCACCCACCACTCCACACCCCTTCCTCAGCCCTTACTTACCCACTGGGGTCCGATGCCAAAATCCATTTTGGACCACAGACACGTCTTCACTCTTCATCGCCAGACCACAAACTGAGGAAATCAGGTATGCATTTAAATGTATTTCAATCGGGAGTTGAACTTAATGGCATAACTTGGCCATTTTTGAATATTTTGAATATTTATGCCTCAAATTTTCAATATGATTTTGTGGGGACCCCATCTCATGAACAATTACAGTCAAATAAGGCAACTCTCCCCTGAAAGGTGATTTTTCGGTCACTGCACAAAATCACCTTTCGGGCAGGAGTTGAAAATTTTCTCTGCCCTTGTTCATAAGGTGGGGCATAAAAAGGATATGTTTAAAATTTGGTGTAAAAATATTAAAAAACAACAACGTTACGAGTCTACATTGAAATTTGCTAACACAGCCAAGTAACTTTAGTAATATTCAGTATTTTGACCCCAGATTTTCATCATAGCCATTTCTTCACAGCACCTCATAAATGTGACAGTTGTCATTTTTAAAATCCTGGCCAAAATGTGTTTTCATATCCCAAGAGGTGATTTCGAAGTTGCTGAACAAAATCACCTTTTGGACAGGAGCTGAAATTTTTTTCTGCACTTGTTCATGAGGTAGAGTCATAAGAAGGCAATGTTGAAAATTTGGGGTGAAAATATTAAAAAACAACATAGTTATGAGCCTACCTTGAAATTTACAGATAAGGGCTTGTAACTTTGGTAATTTTCAATATTTTGACCCAAACTTTTAAATGTAACAGTTTCTTCACAGCACCTCATGAATGTGACAGCTGTGATTTTTTTAATCCTGGCCAACATGTGTTTTCCTACCTGTGGCACAGAATGACGTTTCAGTGGAGCAAAATGAAGTTTTGGCACAGATTTGAAAAATCTTCACCTACTGGGTCCATTAGGTGGGGTAATAAGTAGGCTATGATGAAAATTTGGTGTAGAAATACAGTAAAATGCCAGGTTACAACTGAATGTTACACTATTTCAGCGTTCACTCATAACTTCACTAATTTCCAATATTTTTACTCCAAACTTTCAACATAGCCATTTTTCCATACCACCTCATAAATGTGACATGTCATTTTTACAATCCTGGATGAGATGTGTTTTCACACCCCTGGTGAGAAATGACATTTCGGCCAATATATTATAAATGGTACATGTCATGTCTATGAGGTGAATCCTAAAACAAGGATCTTCAAAAGTTGGGGTCAAAATAATAAAAACAAAATTGCTTACCAAGCATCAAACATTCAGCATTGACAAATGCTTGTTTATTTCTGTGTTTAGTATGCAACAAATGCCTGTATGTGACTACCTAGTATCTAGAGGCATCACACTTCCAGATTAGGACCGGCATGGCTTATCCCTCAACTCCACAGCTCACCATCATCTGACTACAAGCAGCACTGTCATTAGTGGTCTGGCACTATTTGTAATAACATGGCAGGCAGACAGGGAGATAAGTTCAGGGCTGCAGTGACAGTGGAGTAGCAGGGTTGGGAAAGTCCCTCAGTAGTCCTGGATGGAGCTTCAGCCAGTTGGAGTGAGTGAGGTGCGAAAGGTTAATTTTAAAAAACTCAGGATGAGCTTGGGTTTTTTAAAGGTGTAAAAATTGTTTCTCCTACAAAGTCTGGGAGTAATTAGTGATGGCCCCCTCCTTACCACAGCCAGATTAAGATGACTTGATTTACATTCTCACCTAATCTAGATGCGATACGCTGTATCACAGATTCTTGCGGTTCAAAGCTGGACAACACAACAAAACATGCCACCGCTCCCTATATGATGCCCTAAACTGGACTTCCTTGGCCAGGCCAGCAGGAGGTTATATCTTATACTTCTGGATCTTCAAAGTCGTAAGAGGTGCTCTGCCCCCATAAATCACAAATTAGGAATGTGGGATCTGCATATGTTCTTAAAAGCACCACCTTCTTGCTTAGCCAAAATCTAAGCTATCACTCCCAGCTTTGAGAAATGGGAAAGGGAACATTGTTTAACCAGGAGAAGCACACTAAGCCGAAGCTTGTTTCCAGATGTGACCTGGGAGCATAAGAAAGTTACGTGACTTGCTCAGGATCACACACAGTAAGCATCTAAGTGGCTGTGGGATTCAAACCCAGGTCTCCAGATCTGCAGCTCAGAGCCTTAACCCACTGGGTTATACTGCCTCCTTGTGCCTTTGATGTTAATGGACGGTACCTCCTCCACCACAAATGGCGTTTGTAATGCACCCACACGTTGGAAGAAATTATGATTGCAATGGTCTTCTCTATTTGCATCTATTGTACTCAGCTCCGGCCTGCTTCCCTTTATCACTTGGAAGCATTCAAGGAAATTGGTCTACTTCATACTGTATGCACATTTGGTTTCTTTGGTTATCGATTCTTTCTTTGGCATGTTTTGGTAATGTTTATTCCTGGCTGTTCCTGTTCTGTAATCTGTTTCATTTCATTAACAACTGTTTCTGTTCTTCTTATTTTTTGTTGTAACCACTTATTTTAACTTGCTACAATTTGCACAGTATTGGGATTTATTTATTTGTTTTTGTTAACCGGGTGAGGTAACTAGCCATATAAATGACTATTTTTCAGGCACAAGCCAGGAGGTTACATGGCAGTGGTACAGAATACAATACAGGAGCATCACAGAACAGAGCAAAACAATAGGCAAATTGAAAATACAAAGTACAGAGTGAGAATAAAAGAAAATACAAAATGAATACAGCTTGACAGTGCAACCAAAGGTGAAATGTACAATATAAGTACAAACATTACATTCTCAAAGACATCTCATACGCCACTAATACAAAACAGGTTTTGTACGGGTTAGTAAAAGACAGAACAGACAGAATATTCAGGGAGGATTGAAACAATTACATTGAGCACTAGTGGTAAGTAGAGAACGATGCTTCTTTTTTAAATAGGGCGTGAGTGGGTGAGAGTCGTAGATCAATGGGAAGTGTATTCCAGTATTTGGGGGCAGACTGCAGGAAGGCATAGGCACCTTTGGTGGATTACTGTTGTTCTTCATAATGCTTTATTTAAATTGCTGTGTCTGTCTTATGTCAGTGTCCACCTTCACCGAGGACATACCTGGACACAAGCTATACAGCACAGCATGCCTTTCCTCACCAACTCTTTTAAATAAATACAAATAAATATCACAGACTGATTACTGTTTGACCTGGAGATGTAAACAAGCATTTTTTTTTTTCATTTATTTCTGCTTAGAATCTCATCTAGGAACAACACTGCACTTACTGTCCTGCTGTATTTAAAACGAGTGCTATTGGTCTAGCTTCCTAAAACTATAGATAGATCAGACATTTACAAAGGCTACCAGATTAGTTGGTACTAGTCCAACTGACTACCAGAAAATCCAATGTTTCTATGAAGAAACTAAAAGTAAAGAAGAGTTGTGAAAACCTTGCCCATTCCCAGTTAGGTTACGTTTATTTCTCATTATAATTTCACCAGAAGCAGAATTGCTTAGTGGCTAGATCACAGGCTTGGAAACCAAGAGATCCAGGTTCAAATCCCACCAGGGCACTTATATGCAGTGTGACCTTGAGCAAGTCACCTAACTGCTCTGTGATTTATTTATTCCACCCAGATGTAACAATGGATACAGCAGGACCCCCCATGGAAACCAGATGTTGCAAGTGGGCCTGTCAACCCTGCAGCAGGGCTGCTGCTCAGGACACCAGTGACCCAGGTTCAGGAACAAGCTCGGATTGTCAGAGGGTCAGTGGAGGAGGGAGGGTCCAGCACCCCAAAAGGATGTCTTCTGTCCCCCAGGAGGATTGACATCAGTCTCCACCACACAACAGCCACCTGTGTGACCACAGATGGAAGTGCAGGGTGGAGTAGTGTGGGGGGGACATTGACAGATTCTGTGTGATACTATACAATGTGTGCACACACTCACATTGGAGCTCTCATCAATGCTGATGTCCTGGGCTTCTCTTTTCCCCCAGGGCACTAACCCACTCCTAACAAAGCTTCACTGAGCCACCTATGACTTGTACTGTATAATTAACTCGAAACACAATTCCTTGACAATGACTTTGGCTGCTATTATTGTAACCTTACTTGTCTTTTTTTTTTTTTTGTAAGTTCTATTGTAATGATCATGTTATGTTTTGTACCTTATTGTCCTTATTGCCTTGACGTGGAACCTTTGTAAAAGAGCCCTCGGCTCAAAGGTGTCATCCGAAATACAAATAAATAAAATAAATAAATGATAAAAACCAAGGGAGAAATTTCCTGGCCAGCATAAATGATGTCAACTACAGTCATGTGCAGCACAACCTTCTGTACCCTCCACCCCATGTGCTCCAGAAGAAGGGGAAGTCCTGCCTCATTCTGCCCTACCTTGGTGGGTAAGATGGGGAGATGGAAGGAGGGATGCAGGTAGTGATGACATGAAGGGCCAACTGCAGATATAGCCAGGATTGAAAAAGTATCAATTAAAAAAACTCAAGCAAGACACTGCATCTCAGATGGGTTAAATTAAACTGCAAGTAAACAATTTGTTTTTTAAATGTTTAGCAGTGGTTAATTCTGCACCAAATAGTCTTTATCATCTAAATTGTTCCCAGCTTCAGGATTTGCAGTCTGACAAAGAGCGCTAAGACAGGAAGCTCAAGGTTAGCCAGTCAACCTGACAGCTCAGCTGGTAGAGCACCGGAATGGTATTCCGGCAACGTGGCTTCAATTCCTAACCAAGTTATATTATTCCTTCCTCACTGCTATTTGTCTCCATGTTTTGTTCCAGTCCAAAACCATGGTTTAGATATTTGTAGTAAAGCAGTGTGGGTCACCCCTTTAGTGAGCCTTGGCAGCTACCATAGATGGTGTCAGCAGGGTTGCCTCCTTGCCCTGTGGGCCTGATGGTCACTCTACAGTTGGAATAGAGTTCCCAGCTTCTGTTCACCATGCCTTAGGGATACAGTATTTAAAATATATACTCATGTAATGGTTGAGATTTTAGTGCCAAAAATAGACACTACAATTAGGGAACTCCACTTATACACAAGGTTGACTTACGCACAAAGTTTTCTTTGCTGTCTTATAGGAATTACTTGACCTATACACAAGACCAACTTATACGCAAGTCCAAGCCAGGGAGAATGGTTCAGTTTTGTCCTTTATGTCCCAATATGAATCCACTGTTACAAAATCTTTTCTCTGTATGTTACAACCTCAACCAAAGGCTCAGATTAAATATTTCAAAAAGGTACCCAGATGGGTACTGAACATGGTGGTAAAATGGGGTCAACCTATATGTAAGGTATTACATAAATCTGCTACAATCACATAAAAAGGGGGGCAACTAATACCTGAGTTCGACGATACATGAGTATATATATGCGTAAATGTTCAATGCTGGCACCAGATGGACCCAAAATACTCCTCTGCATGCATGTGGGCACGGTGAAGTCAGACAATCCAGTTTCTAACTGATTACAATACACAACTACCACAGTTACTAGCTGGGCCTGCGGGAATCTATTCTTCAACTATAGGTGCCAAACTTGTAAGGTACACACTACGTCAACAGTGTAATGTGGAACCAAAACGTTATGAGAGCTATCTGAATTGTTTGTTAACCTGCTTTTCCACCACATGGTATTTTTCCTTTGAGGTAGCAACTTGCATACAAGCCATACAAGCATCCAAAGCCTGCCCATAGTGGTGACATAGATGAAATGGTGTGAGACTTTTTATTTATTTTTATTTATTAAATTCTCAGATTACAAATACCTTTGAGCAGAAACTGCTCGTTTACAAAGGTTCCACATCAAAGGATGAGGGTCAACATACATACAGAGGTAGTAAAAGAATGCACAATAAACAACCAAAACAACTAAAAGAAAAAATAAAGATACTCAGTTATAACATACTTTGAGATAATATTCATAAAACGAGCAGCTTGAGTAGGCAGCTGGCTGCGGTAACAATAAGAGATAGAGGGCACCATAGGCAGTTAGTATTGCAGGCATGCAACCGGGAGAGGAAGTTGGCAGGCTAATGGGCCATTGTCCGATGGTGGTGGAAAATGTCTTGTACCAGTGGAGATGTGAAGCGGGAAAGGAGTCACAAGGAAGACCCAGTGCCAGAGGGAATGAGATTGGGAAAGGGTGGGCTGTGAGACATGAGTGAGCTGGGAGGTGTTTAGAGAGAGCTCTGTTCAGAGAAGCAGTCACATTGAGTGGTAGAGGTGAGGTAAAGTTTGAGATTCCTTTTGAAGGGTCCAAGTGTAGTAAAGGAAAGTGCTTCTTTATTGAGGGAATTGAACCATTGAGCGGCTCTATAGATAAAGGACAGCTGACCCATGGAGGTACGACATCTGGGAACCTGAAAGGTTAGGGATTGGGCACCACGTATTTGTTGAGTGCCACTTTGTTATCTAAAGCTTGTAACTTGGATTCAAGTGTCTACTGTGATTTCCAACAGCTGGTACCTGCCTGTGTGAACAATAAGGAGCATCTACCCTCAACAGATGGTGTGGACATTCACATTTGTAACCGTTATTACGACTATTGGTGCACAGTTTCACACTAGTTTCATCCAGACCTTGGATTCCATCTGAAACAAATAAAAATGCATACATGCTGGGCAACCCATCCTTGATTGCCAAGTGCCACCGCTTACAAATCCCCTAGACTGGGGACAGTTAACTTACAGTCAGAAGGGGCTCGAGGTCCATCAGGTCTGAATTCTCTCACCCCCATACATTAGCATGGATGAATGAGTATGCTGAGCGAAATTCACTGATCTAAAGGGACTCCCTCTCCACTCTACAACCCAGAGTAACCTGTCATTCCCTTGGTAAGCCAGTTCCCTTGGCAGTACCCCTGGAAGTACTGCACCAATAATCCCTTATCCCCATTGAGATCTACACAGAGAAAGACTGCATGCATGGTAAGGATCTTTTTTTATTGGTAGGATTTTAACACCAATAATTGTGTCCTAAGCCTTAGATGTTAAGGAAGGTTTCATTTACTCAAGGTGCACAATATATTTCTTTTGGTTCAACAAAGACAATCTATACTAGCAATAAAGAGGCAAGACACGCTACAGTATTTGTGTGTGTACATGTACACAGAATATCATTGGCAGAGTTGTACCTGGAGGATGCCTCAGGGACATTAGCACATTAAAAATCAAAATTGCCCGTCCAAATGTTGTCCCCGAGGGTACAGCTAATAATAGTAGTGAATATGCACAACTCGACTCCCTGTACAAATGATCATAATGGAAAAATAAAGTCTAAGAAATTCCTGGTTTTTTACACAGTATTTCCTCCAAAAACAGTTGCTGGTAAGCAGGCTTGGCACAACATTTATTTATTTATTTCAGTTTCGGATTACAACCTTTGAGCCGAAAGGTTCTTTTTCAAAGGCTCCAAGTCAAGATGAACTTGACAATACATTGAGTACAAGAGTTACAGATTGACAATGAATGTTAATACAATGACAGCAATAGTTCACATAATAAGATTACATTGATTGTTAATGCAAAGAGATCTCATTGAAGGTATCAGTATCAAAGTGCTAGAAGGGTAAAACAGCAGCACTACAATAGTGTGGTACATTGATTAAGCAGGTAAATAGTGCAACTTAGTTCCAGAAGCTCTAGCTGTTGGCTTAAGTAAGGGGGTGGACTATACGCAGCCAGAGGAGGCATTGTCAAAGGGTTCAGTAGAGGGACACAGCTATTAGGATGGGGCAGCGAGTAGGCAGACAGCTTGGTAGACAGCAAGGTGAGAGGTTGGTAGAGGTGAGTGATCAGTAGAGTGGTTAGATGGAATGGGGGGGATGTAACTAAGTAACATATCTTCTGGGCTAATATGCATACATGGACTCAAAAGAACACAAGACTAGGAGATAAGGGAACTTAGTTTCTAAATGTATTTTGGGATGCCAGTCCCCGCTGCATCCGATTTTCAATTTCTGAATCCCCTAGGACATGTGCTAGAACAAGTTAAGTGTTCTGTTTTTGCAGCCTGTTACATCCAAAGTTAGATGCCAGCTGCTGCAAAGTGTTTCCAACTGCTGCAAAACTCGGCAGCAATTGGGCACTTGAGCACAGGTGCATCTAATAGAAGAGATACATTTCCAGTGTCTCAGTCCATCACATCTGAAAATCAAGCCCTAGATGTGCAGATGGGAGAGCAGTGACTTGGGAACCAGGAGATCACAGGTTTAAACCCCTTTAGAGCTGAATACCCACTGTGTGACTTTGAGAAAGTCCCTTTACCTCCAAGTGCTCCTATCCACTCAGCTGCAGAAATTGGTAGAAGCTGGATACCACTGGACGTGAATAGTTGCATCTCAGCTGGGTTACCCTGGGTAATGTATTTTGTAAAAAAAAAATTATTTATGGCAGTGTCAGTGGCAAAGTGACTTGATAGGTTGAACACTTGCCTTTGCGGCAAGAAGATTAGAATGTTGCAGGCTCCAGTAGCTGGCATTTGTCTCTAATGTCCCAAGCACTGTGTGTGTGTGTATGTGTGTGTGTGTCTAGCATTTCACTGTGATGTCCCAAGAAGTGAATGTGTGCATGGAAGACAGCAACTGGTATTTGTCTGTGATGCTCCAAGCAATGAGTGTGTGTGTGTAAGTGTGTAAGAGAGAGAGAGTGCCTTGCATTTGCCTGTGATGTCCCAAGCAGTGAATGTGTGTATATGAAACAGAAAGTGGGCAGCATTTAAGTGTGATGTCTCAAGCAGTGTGTGTGTGTGTGTGTGTTTTGTGTGTCAGAACGGCTGGCGGCTGGTGACTGCCTCTGAAAGTGGTTGGCACTTGACTGTGATGTCTGAAGAAGTGTGTGTGTGCATGTGTGTGTGTGTATGTGTGCATGTGTACGAACGTGCGTGTGTGTGGCTGGCATGTGCCTGTGATGTCCCAAGCAGTGAATGTGTGCATGACCAAAAAAGTCACTAGCATTTGCCTGTGTTGTCCCAGGCAGAGGATTATGATGACTTCACATATAGCTTAATAAGGCACATGAAGTCCAATGGACAATGATCTTGTTGTCCTATAAATATTAATAATGCATTTATTTATTTTTATACAATTTATTTACCAAGGATAGCACAGCTGAGATGCAACATCTCAGTTCCGGTGGGGTCCAGCTCCTACCCATTTCCGCAGTCAGGTGGACGGCCGAAGGTCACACAGTGAAAAGTTGACAAGTTCTAGCAGGGCTGAACTTACATTCTCCTGGTTCTCAAGCCATGCTCTAACTGCTAGAGCACACTGCCTAAAAGGAATGAAGGAAAGGGAAGAACAGAAACTACTGGAACTGCCAGCTGAATTATTGTTCTTGGAATGTGAATAGGTTGTAAATGTACTGTGTACATACGAAAACTGTCTATTTTTTTGTGTTACATTCTTTCTCTGCCTGCTGTCTCCAGTCATGGTGGCATCTCTCTAGCCCTGTCACCAACCCATCTCATGGACTTACAGGTTAATCACCTCTTATGCAGAGCTCTACTGGCAGGCAACCTGCCACGTAGGGTTGTGTAGTTCCTGTGGAGGATGCTGAGCTGGCTGGGGAATTATCCCCCAGTTTCCACCCAAGACATCTGCATGTGACACATGTATGCTCGTGCGTATTTTTGCATATGCATGCTGCATCAGTACACCCCCCCATGTCTTGCAGTCCTGCCAGTGCTGCCACACAGCCTCCACTAGGTGGCAGACAAGCAGCAGCACTCTGAGTCTCCCCTCCCTGAGGGCACAAAGCTGTCCTGGGACACTTAACCCTCCCTCACCTGTCTGGCGCCTGAGCCACCCTCGTCCATTCTCGAACTTGGGCGGCAGTGTGGAAGGAGGTAAGGCGCAGTACCTCAGCCCTCCATGCCACTGAGCCAGCATCTATTTTTGCTTTTCAATTTGTTTTAAATATTTTTTTGTATTTAGTATTGCATCTTGTATTATAACATGTTTTGTCTCCCTTCTGTTGTAACCTTTATCCCCATGCATGGCTAAAAATGAATGATTTTGTTCCAGAGTCCTGGCAAAATGTAAATAAATAAAAAACGAAATAAACAAAAACAAGTGTATCTAAGCACCAGATAATTTCCTTGAGGCACCATCATTAACTCCAGTTCTTCTTGAATGAATAGCCAGGATGCTGGCTGCTGAACTGGCATGGCAGACTAGCTTCTTTTTCATGTCATTCCTTTGTCTCTCCATTTTCTCCTGCATATCTCTGAACTGTCCCTGATATTCAGGGATGTTCCTGATTTTGTTCAGAAACGTCCACCATCCCTTCCAAACTTAGTCATTTCTATCACTAAAGAGTAAGGATTTTATTCATAATATGATATAAGCCATTGGTATTACAGTCTAGTTCTCGTTATGAAACTGCCATTGAAATTAAGCAGCAGATTGTACTCAGTTTCTTGAACTAATATTACTATTTTTTTATACATGCTCCTGATTTTGGTCACATGTCCTTGATTTATTGCAAGCCTTTTCCCTGGTTTGTGATGCAGGAGGCTGACAGGTGTGCGCTCCCACTATACCGCTCAAACTTTTGCCACCTGAATGAGGGTCACCGGCCCTCAAAATGAAAGGGAAAAGAGACAAAATATGGGACACATCAAGAAATCCTGGAGATCTAAGCTTAGAACGATGGAACGGAGCCTTGGTAAAATTATACCATTCATTGATCACACTGAGCACCAAACATTTATGTACAGTATAGTGTATTGTTGAGTGTTGTTGTCTATGGAAGTCTGTACACTCAAAAAGTTGTTGTACAATAGTTCACAGGTCACAACATTTGTTGTACCACAGTTCACAGGTCATAAGTGTTATTGTTCCACAGTTCATAGGTCACAAAAGTTGTTGTACCGTAGTTCAAAGGTCACAAAAGTTGATGTATCCTAGTTCACTGGTCACAACTGTTGTGCCACAGTTCACAGGTCATACGTGCTGTTGTACCACAGTTCAAAAATGTCACAAAGTGTGTTATTCCACAGCTCACCAGTCACAAAACCTACTGTACCAGCCAGCCCAGTGGAAGACTGGTTGCACTTCTGCCCTCCACATCAGCGACCCAGGTTCGGGTCTCTCAGTGGGCTGTTGGGGTGGAGGAGGCTCAAGCACCCAGTGGCAGCTCTCCTTCCTCGGGGAGGGGGGACACTAGTTTCCACTGCAGGGACTGCACCCAGCAGAGGCTGGGTGGTAGCACAGTGCATGGTCATGCTAGTAAAGAGCAGAGCTGGAGCATTACATGCTGGCACACATGCTCTGGTGCTCTAGTCCGGGGAAGGAAAAATCAGGAAGAAAATGGATGCCGGGCTGCTCCTAGCCGCAAGCCCTGCAGGCTCTTACATGACTGACACTGCAGGCCATCCATCCAATGGGTTCTGCGCAAGTGGTGTATAACTGGTAAATCCATGAGAAGGTCAGTGATAGGGCTGGGGGGCGCTATTGGGCAGACTCAGAGGTGATAAACATAGAATAAAAAACTAAAAAACGAAAGTTGCTGTGCCACACTTCATAGGTCACAAACGTTGTTCCACAGTTCAGACATCACAGAGGTGTTGCACTACAGTACAAAGGTTGCAAAGGTTGCTGTTCCATGGCAGTGGTGTCTTTATTGTGGTATAGCAACTTTTCTACCTCATGCCCCCCCCCCCACAAATTCTCTTGTTTTTCTGTAATTTTTATACTAACAAAAAAAAAACACACACTGCACCAAGCTGCTCAGTAACCATTTGCCAGGTATCCCAAACCATACTTAGTAAAATAAATGTAGTTTTAATGTAAAACGCCAACTGCCAGGTGCCGATCCCTTACTGTAGGTGTTTCCATCTCTGAGTCAGGTCAGTCACAAGCAGAAAAGTTAAAGAAAACAAGCAGAAAGTCTGGTGTTTATGGAATGAGAAGCTCAAGGAAATTGTTCTATTTATTTTGAGAAACTATGGGTGCATACCATTACAAATAAGGGATGGAAAACTATGCACAGACAAGGGATGTGTTTCTATCTTAGAGTTCTGATGACATCAGAGATTTTGTGAGCTTCTTCTCGAGGTCAATGAGGTTATCATAGCACCTCAATAGAAATACATGCCTCGCTGTGCATGGAAGTTGTAGTACATAAAATTACCAGTGTGCCCATCTTTTAGCCACAATCTAACAATCCTGTTATACATGAATGTGACATTGTACTTGTGTATAATGGGATTTTTAGAATGTTGTGCTTTCAAACCTAATGGTAGAGTTGTGCGGAATGTGGAATTCTGCCAGCAAAAGTGGCGTGGAATGGCAATTCCACTTCTAAAATGCTTTTTGGAATTTCTTTTTTTTGATACCACCAAATTCTGAAATGCATTTCTGTGTAAACCATGGAATAATAGTCCTCAGATTACGTAATCAGCAGAATATTATTCTGCGGTTTGCAGAAAACAAATCCACATTTTACCTGAACTATGGAACAGATGCGCAGAGTGCTCCGAAAATTGATGGTATCCTAAATTTAAAAATGTATAACTAAGCTAAGAGACTTATGCTGTAGGTTTCTGTTCCATGTTGCATTTTGGGTGTTTTTATTACAATTTTATGTTAAGCACAGTTCTCTAGTTATAATAAAAAACAAATATCTGAAATAGCATTTTCTTAATCATAGGCATCCCCCCACTCCATCACATCCCATCTCATCCCAATAAGACCCCAGTGTCCAGTGGCTCCTCTCTCTCCATCCCATCCTATGCCAGTACATCTTTAGCATCTAGTAGTATTCTTTCCCTCATCCCAGCCTTGCAAATATGTATATGATATCTTGTTTCCTCGTCTTCACCCCAGCCTTTGCCAAGACAATCACTGGCATCCAGAAGCATCACCCTCACTCTGTCCCATGCCAGTAAATTCCTGGTATGCAGTAGCATCCCTCTGTCTCATTGTTTTATGCCAATAAATCTCTGTCATCCAGTGGTACTTCTGTCCCCAATCACAGGCCAGTAAGTCCCTGGCATCCAGTGCTACCGCCTCCCATGCAAATGTCTCTGGCATCTAGCTGATCCTCACCCATCCCATTCACAAAGTCTCTGGTAGCCAGTCGCATCCCCCCCTCCCCACTTACAGTAGTGACTGACATACTATAGCCCTCCTCTCACCCCCTCAGCTGTCTGCAATCTGAACTCTGCATTATAAATAATGATTTATAAACCATAAGCTCACTGCATGTGTTTCATAAATCCCTGGTTGTGATAAAGGGTTCAAATGGCGGCCAGCTGAGGAGGTGAGAAAAGGGTTAGGTCATTCACCATTGGGGTAGAGGATGGGGAGCCACTAGCTACCAGGGACCTTTGGCATAGGGTGGAGTGCTACATGGGAGCAGTTAGACACCAGGGACTCATTTGCATGGGTTGGGATGGAATGAGGGAGGACGGTACCACTGGAAGCCAGGGAATTATTGGCAAGGGATGGAGAGAGATAGGGGTACCACTGGAACCAGTGATTTACTGGCACAGAATGGGATGAAGGAGGGATGTGATTAGACAACAGGAACTTATTGTCATGGAATGGGGTGAGGGAGAGGAGTAACACGGGATGTCACAGACTGTCTTTAACATGATTTAAACCAATGCCTTCTTCTCATAAAAGCAAAACGTGAAGGCAAAAAAGTCCTTCAGGTGTTTTTTCTGCTGAGTAGTTTATGGTAAGAATAAGAATCTACATGAGGGAGGAGAGTTGTAAATAATTGTAAGAATGGATGAAAAAATAACAGTTCCCTTCTTGAGTTCAAGCACTGCTAGCCCCCTTATTTGCTCCATAACTGGAGTGTGAAATCAGGATCTTTATACAGTATGATGATCATTCGGCAGGGCAGGGCAGTTAGTTGCCAAAATGGAGTTTTCATACATCTGGTAAGCGTTTCCTTCCCATTGACACTAACTGAATGCAATACTTTTCACCTACTCATAGAAATGGGCACAAAACAGACATGACAAAATCACAGGCAGCACACCCCTTTCATGGCAAATCTACTGACTGAATTATGCTTCGAGCGAGGAGAAGCACACTGCCAAGAGACAGTCATTTACATGTTGCAAGCTGCAACTAGCAGTCCAGTGTCTGTCAACTCCTGTCTTTGGTGCTGTAGCGCCTGTATGATTCAGAATAAAATTCTGTGGTCAGGGAACTGAGAAGCAATTAAAGGTGCAGGCCACATTTTTATGGTTCACAGAAGCAGCAGAGGCGAAATTGGCAGCACACATGCACCACTTGGAACCCCTGACGCTACTGCCTTTGCTGAAGAACACTGTTACACAGTTGATGTAAATGGTACCCCGGTAAAATCGCGTCATCCAAAAGAGTGTGCTGTAAACTGCTCCATTGTAACTGTACATGAAGAAGAGCAAAGTATAAAAAATAGCAACTGCATTTAATTGTGAAATAGAGACTGCATTTAACTGTGTGTCTTTTGTGGATTTGATTTGATTTTGTATGATGGCATGTTTTGGGTCACTTTTTCCTTGACGTGGATTTTACATGTGGCTATTTTACACTGACGCTTTTCTTTCTTTCACATTATTGGCGGCACTGTTGACCACGCTGTCTTTGTTTGCGTGGTCTTGACGTGGAACCATGTAATCTATGGATTACTAACCCACAGTTTTTCAGAAAAACTATGTTTCTGGAATTTCAGAATTCTGCTTCTGGCAGAATTAGGCAGAAGTTCTGAAATTCTACAGAAATCCATCGGAAGCAGAATTTGAAAATTCTGCAGTGCTCTGCTGAATGGTGGAAAATGGAGACTTTCATACCTGGGAATTTAGTTTCCGCAACCTTTCATCTTCCAAGCTGTTACTGCTTGGGGAACAGCTCCACCTTGTGGAAAAACTGAGGCACGCCCTTATCTAAAGAAGACTGACAGGTAGGTGGGACTCTCCCCTTCCCCATTATATAATCTGCTGTTTCTATCATGTTTTATCCAGTTTGTCTAGTGCCACAGAAGGGCTTTACAACCAGAGCACCCTATCAAGATATAGTAAAGAGTAAACATCATCCCAGTTTTTGTACACACACAGCTAAGCCCCAAACCAAACTCAGGCCTCAACAGACACAACGGGGAGGGATGAGAATGAAAGACCATGGGGGTCTCCGGGAAACCAAATTTCCAGGTATGAAATTCTCTGTTCCCAGTAGTCTTCATGTCCTTCCATCCTGCAAGTTGTCAATACTTAAGGATTTACCAAGCAACATTTCATGCAGCTTTGAGGAAACCCTTGACTATGAAGCAGTTTAGTCTAGATGGGAATAACTGCTTGCAACACCCTTCTCGCAAATGTGATGTCTGTTGAAGCATTTATTCCATGGTACAACAAAGACCCTCAGTGCAAAAGCACCGAGGTAAGGGTTACCCCAAATGGCATGGGCAATAAAACCAAATTTCAAAGAATTCCAAAATCACACATACCTCCATAACACAAAGCATCATAGGATATATATGCAAGTCACCATGACATTTTAGGCTTGTTTATCTTTAAGCAGGAATGTGTGGTGCCAAAGGACCTCTCACACAATCTGCAAAGGGTACAAACAGAAGACACAGGCATGTGATTCATCCCATCTAGGACTCATCAGTGTGCCTTGTCTGCATCACACCCCAGGGGAAATGAACCTGCCCTAAGTTGGTCTTACTGCTTTGGGTCATGGTGAGCCCCCCCCCCCAAAAAAAAAAACAAGCTAGAAGACAAAGACACTCAGTGCAAAAGCACTACAGCAAAGGGTTACCCCAAAGGGCATTGGCAAGAAAGCCAAGTTTCAAAAAATTCCAAAATCACGCATACCTCCATAATGCAAAGCATTATGAGATGATATGCAAATCACCATGACATTTTAGGCTGGTTCAGCTTTAAGCAGCAAGGCATGGTGCCAAATGACCTCTCATGCAAAGAGTGCAAAAAGAAGACACAGACACGTGTTTCATCCTACCCAGGACTCATCAGTGTGCCTCATCTGTATCACATCCCAGGGGGTGCAGAGAAGGTGCAAGAACAAATAAGGATGCAAGAGCTTGTTCAGGTGGTCTGGGCCCAACCCATGTAGGGCCTTGTAAGTCAGCAGACCAACTTTAGAGGAGATGCACCACTTTACCAGCAGCCAATGCAGATCGCGCAGAGCCAGAAAGACATGACACAACCTCAAAAGGTTGGTCAGCAAGCTAGTAGCAGTGTTCTGCACCAGCTGTAGGCACCGCAGCATATCAACTGACCCTGTGACACAGAGTACTGCAATAGTCAAGCCTAGAACATACAACCATATGAAGAAGCCAGGAGAAGAAGGTCATTAGGTCTATCTAGTCTGCTCGTATTACAGGGTCCACAGCTTGAGCTACTGTCCCTGCCCTCCCTCCCCACTCCTCCCTACCCATGCTCCTTACCTTCCTCCATGCCTATCCCAGCCTCTCTTGAAGCTGCCCACTGTCTTTAACAAGACCACCTCTTCCAGCAGTGCATTCCAAGTGTCCACCACCCTCTCTGTGAAGAAGTGCTTCCTGACCTCACTCCTAAACCTTCCCCCTCCAGCTTAAGACTGTGGATATCCCAAATGCAAGCAGTAGTGTACAGCCAATGATTTTTTCATGTGCAAAAATGGCCAGTTCTGTTTGGCAAAATCTTAAAATCTGTTCTTTTTCTGTTTTTTCCCCAAAACTGAGAGCAAATCAGCATTTCTTTCACTAAAATGTTCTCAAAATAGAGTGGTTTGCTCGAAAAGTTGCTGCAAAATGTGGGTTACTGCATGATAAAGTGGTCAAAATAGAGTTTTATCATGAAAAATTGACTCCCACATGCTGGTTTAAAAATGGCACTTGTCTCACTTCTTTTGTCTAACTTAACTTCTCCCATCCCACTGATTTGGTGGTACTCCAAAGTCTAATCTCACTCTCCATTTTCTCCCCCCTAGGCTGTGGGGCTCTCCTGGCACTTCCGAGGGCTAGAAAAGCCCACAAAAAAGGGTGTATAAGTTCCAGCATCCCCAGCAGCCAGCCACCCACCTGTCCACTGCAAGGTATGGCCACCCATGGTCCCTGCATCGCTGGGTTGCATAATTTTGGTGCTTCATCTGGGATTGGCTGCCGCGAGCAGCACTTGTTCCCTGATTGGCTCGGCTCTTAAGCCTGGACTGTGCTAGCAATCCCACAGGTGCTCCTCTCACCATCGGACACTTGGGTGTGAATTTTCTTCCCACCTCTCTCGTCCCGACCCCGGACTCTATTAAATAGGCTGATGCCACGCCCTGTCCCTACATGTACACACCCACCTAGGACAAGCTGCCACAGCCTCTTAAAGCGGTACAGCAAGTTTCTCTGCCCCATCGTTCCAGTCACCCTTGTGACTAAAAACATTACCAAATCAGCATATCGTTACACACTACTGGCCACAGTCTCATAAGCTGTTAAACACATTTCTGGCCTTTTGTTCTTGTCCCCACCAGGCTCTGTCTAACTTGAATAGAAATGCTACTCCTCAAAGGGTGCTATGTAACACTGCACTTAGCATCCTGGATTGGTGTAGCTGGCTTCAGATGTCCTTCCAGGTCACAACTGCCATCACTTGATCCGCTTCTGAGCAATGATTGGGCTACCATGGCTTCATCGGAACACACCACAGCCAGCTGGGTGCAGGGTTCTGTACATCACAATCCCCCACATGCGGGAAGACTGACAAGCAACCCTAACATAGGAGTTGTAACAGTTAGCCTTACCCACAAGATCAAACCGATATCCAGCTGTCTGCAACACCAGAAGCATGTTCGACGGAAGGTGAAGTCTAACCACAGCTTGAACCTCTCAGCTAGAAAGATCATCCTTATGCTTCTGCTACTCTCTGGCAACATACACTCGAACCCGGGCCCAGTCACTACAATGGGTAATGGTGTGCATAAGAGCCACGAGCTAAAAATTGCCTCTCTTAACATCTGCAGCTTAACTGCAAAATTTGTGCAGCTGCAGGCATGGATGGCTCTTCATACCCCGGACATCCTCTGCTTAACAGAAACCTGGCTGACTGGTAGAATCAAAGACAGCGAAATTGCCATGTCTGACTACCAAATCTATAGACTCGATAGAACAGGAAAAAGAGGAGGGGGATACATTATCTATGCTAAGGACTCTCTACGGTATACTGTTCTCCCTGAAACCTGGGTGGCTGTTGACCATGAGACATTAATACTATAAGCTCAGATTGGGCAGAATGGCAAATCCCTAATCCTTGCATCAGTATATCTACCACCAAAGGGATCCACTGCAGGTCTTACCAAAGTGATGGAAGTCCTAGGCACTTTCCCTCATGGAATGGAGCAATTGATAACTGATGATTTTAATATAAGTTGGAATGGGAAGGAGGCTGCACCAGTTAGGGACATGATTGCCACCGCCAATATGTCACAACTAGTCACCCACCCTACCAGACAGAATTATAAGACTGGTAGCAGCACCCTCCTTGACTGGGTACTTGCAAGATCACCATCTCGAATCGCCGAGGTTAAGGTTCTGCCTGACACGCTAAGTGACCACTCCCCATCACACTGCTGTGGTCAAATAAATTCACCAAAAGCCCTCCCAACCTCATAATGAGCAGGGTCCTGAGAAAGGGGATGCTTGGTGCCCTCAAATCAGCATTGGCCCTCCATGATTGGACCCCAGTCAATCAGGCAACATCCCTAAATCAGGCCCTTAGCTGCTTCACAAACAGCTTCAACAGCATATGTGATATCTATGCCCCCCTCACTAAGAGGAAAATTAAAGGGCAGACCAAAGGGTGGATAAATGGAGAACTACTCTCCCATATGAACGTAAGGGATTCACTCTGGGAGAAAGCAAGAAACACGGGTAACAGTCATGACTACCAGTGTTACAGAGTAGCCAGGAATTGCTGCACTAAACTAATTCAGCTCGCCAAAGCCAACTATCACAAAGCACAGCTTGCTAACTCCTGGGGAGATGGCAAAAGGTTCTGCGATAGCATCAAGAGCATTCTTGGCAAGGAGGACAAGATGCATCCCTGTCTACTTAACACCAGTAACAATCACATCACCGACCCACTAACCATAGAAGAGGCCTTCAGCATGGCCTTCACTGATCTCACTGCAGTACTACCACCAACCTACTACCACCCTGAGCAGAGCCAGACCAACAACGGATTCTCCAAACACCCTCACCCACCCTTCTACCTTAAAAGGGTGACTGTGAAGGAGACCCTAGTTAAGGTCAGGAAAGTACTGGGCAAGACAAGACAGGATGGTGATGGGATTGACATGAAACTGCTATCCCTTACCCTGGATGTCCTCATAGTGCCCATCACCTGGCTGTTCAACAAATCACTTACTCTTGCTCAATTCCCAGGGGTATGGAAGCAGGCTCCAGTAACACCTGTGCATAAGGGTGGTGACAAATCCTTGGTTGCCAATTACAGACCCATCTCAATACTCTCTCCACTGTCCAGAGCCCTGGAAAAGATTGTGACTGGCCAGCTCATGGACTACCTCAACAAGTATAACTTACTCTGCCCTAACCAGCATGGTTTCTGACAACCCACAGCATAACCACAGCTCTGCTGGACTTTACAAACTATGCACACAAGGCCTTGGATGAAGGCAAACTGATGGGGTCTATCTTCATAGACATCACCAAAGCCTTCAACACAGTCAATCACCCCCTGTTACTGATCAAATTGGCAAACCTGTGAGTGGCACCTAGTGCACTATGTTGGTTCCAAGACCACCTTACAGGCAGAACTCAATGTGTCAAAATAGGCCATATAATTTCCTGTGCAAGCGAGATATCACTGGGGGTGCCCCAAGGGTCAATTCCTGGGCCCCTACTCTTCAGTATCTTTCTAAAAGACCTCCCCACTGAATGCGGTACCAAACTGATACTCTACGTCGATGATGCTGTGCTCATGGGAAGCAACATGTCCATTGCTAATTTGCAACGTGAGCTTCAGGCATCCTTCTCCACATCAGAGAACTGGTTCTGCAGACATAAGTTGCTTCTGAATGATACAAAGACCAAGGCCATGCTTTTTACCAGTACATGCAAAAAAATCAATCAAACCCCCTCATCATTGCAAACTCCTGCAGGGAGCCACTGGAGCAGGTCTGCATGTTCAAGCATCTGGGGATAACTCTGGATGAAACCCTTACATTTGCTCAACATATCGACTCCCTGGTCAAGACAGTCAACACCAAGATTGGTGTCCTTTATAGGCATAAGAAATACCTATCCCCCGAGGCCCTCCGCCTTGCAGTACACAGCTCCATATTATCACATATCGACTATGGAATAGTGATATACTGTATGGGGCAGCAACGGAATCTGCATTGAAATGGGTCCAGGTGGCTCTAAACAAGGCCTGCGGATTAGCCCTAGGTTTACAGCATGATATACACACATGTACACTATATGAGCTCACAAACTGGCTATCCCTAAAAAACAGGGTCATACAGCAGACGTGCACCCTAGGGAAGAAAGTGCTAATGGGGAAAACACCACCTTGTGTTGGCAATCTGCTAGTGGCTGCAAACACGCTACAGGCCACTAGGGGGAGGTCAAGAGGGGCCCTGACCATTCCCTTATGACGTACCTCACTTGGGCAATGGGCATTTGCCTACCGTACCCCTATGTGGCTGAATGAATTACCCGAGCACCTCCTTGCCAACGACTGTATAGCTAATTTCAAAACTAACCTCAAACAACATCTTATTACAATCTCTAAATGCTCCTGCAACTTATTTCCGGCCTCTCAATCCACTGCCAATTTATGACTTACGCAGTGTGTGCTCCACCTTGTTCCATGCCTTCCTGGCTGCTCTCTACCAAGGCAAAGCCCCCGTCTGCCTACACTTAACTCCCAACCACTGCTGTACAACTTCCTCTGACCTCGTAGGCCATCCACACACCCTCACTCCCAATGACAAGACTCCTTGGGGTTGCACTAGTCTCTGGCTTTTAACTGTGCTATTATATCCTACTGTCCTAACCTATAATCCACAATTGTCTTTGCTCATTTGTTAAATCATGGTGTCTTCTTACTTTATGTTTTCTTTTTTTTTTTCAATCACTACTTTGTACCTTGTCTTGTCACTGACGTGGAACCTTTGTAAAATAGCTTGGGCTCAAAGGTACTTTCCAAATCAATAAACTTAAAATGTCCATTTTTAACTGGTGTTTTCCTTTAAAAACAGAAAATCACTGGCCCTAATTGTGTTTTCAGCGGTGAAACGAGCATTCAATCAGCTGCTTTGTTTGGTTGAAAACAGAGTACCATGACCATGCCATGCGCATCAGTCAAGAGTACACACGCGTGCTCACAGCACTCTCTTGTTATGTGACAGACCTAGGCAAAGATTGTGCAGTGCTCTGGGATACAGGGGCTTATAAATTATTAAAAAAATACTATATGTTGCAGTGCTAGGTGCGCATGCCCTTACTCACCTAAGGTTTGATCAGGTGGTGAAGGTCTTATATACTAAATTGCTTGCCCTAGGTACACATTCCCTTTTGTAACCCCCCCTTGGGGGTTTACCTTAACTACCCCCTTGTTTCTTCCATTTTCCTCCCATTGCCTCCTGGTGTCCTTTCCCCTGGAGCTGTTGTGCACCCAAAGCAGTCCATTTTGTTATTTTAGCCCAGTCTGGGCGTAAAGCTTAAACCGCCATCTCTCGCTGTTGAAATCGCACCAAGGTGCAAGCTGTGCCTTTGATCTCCCAACCGCCATCTGTTTGCTGTTTGTGGGATGTGCTTCAGTGGTCCTGGTGCACATCCTCAGTTCACTGGGGGCCACTGACCTAAATGCTGAAGCACAGAAGCTGCTTAGGGGCTTTTAAATGAAGTTTGAAATAAGGGAATTTTTGAGGCTCATAAATATGCATAAGCCTCATTAAGATTCATGAGCTGCTGCCTGCCACCTAGGCAGAAAGTATTTCGGCGGCAGTGACTGCCAAAAGATAATACATAAATGTTAATAAATGGACTCATTCAACAGGGAATTGTTGGGGCTACATGTTTTTGGGGATTTAGAATAAACAAAGTTTATTATTTGGCTGCACCAGAACTCTAAAAGTGTGAGACCCCATAAACTGTACAGAATCTTTAACTGTGGTCACCATTTTGCAGCCCTGCTAGCCAATCACAAACTGGAATTTTAGCCAGAGACTCTTGGAAATGTACTAAGGACTTTGGGAGTTAATCAGGGACTAATTTCTGATGCCTAAAAAGTAACCAGTGAGAGGACCAGAGCCATTGCAAACAGCTTGGGCAGCCAATCAAAGCTTAAGGATTTTGTCATTATTTAAGAGGGTCAGTTTGAATTTAAGTCAGTCTGAGAGAGATTTTGAGGGACTCCAGCTCGAACCGCCAAGGGAGCTTGTGGGATCTGAGAAGATCTGGCCTGCGAGAGGCCTAGTTTTTCTGGTGTGCATCCTGGGTCCCAAACTGGGGATCAACTGCCAGGAACCACCTGACTGCAAGATAAGAGGTTTGCTCAGTAAATGGGCTGACATTGTGTATCAGCCAGGAGCCAAAAGAGGAATAGGAGAGTCTGATGTTTCCCGAAGTGAATGTGCTGAATGCTTATTAGGGGACAATGCCTACCGTCCAGGGACTCCTGATTTCTAGACAGGAGCCTGCCTTTACCAGTGACCAAACTGTCTACCAGCAGGACAGGTTACCAGCAAATAAACTGAACTTTGCCAGAGACACTCTGTTGAATTTGGGCTTAGGTCCATCCTGGTCCATGCACCCTGTTCTTGTGTCAGCTCCAGTGTTATTGGCAAGAGAACAGCTTCGGGGATCCAGCCCCTGTGCAGAAAGTCATCGCAGGTTGCAGCCACCTTTAAGGAAAGGATGTGAAGTGGAGGTTAGTTGTGATGGCCCAGCTTCCCCATGTGCAGCAGATTCCAGCATCAGCTTTTTAATTCACCAGGCCATCCTGAATCGACTGGTACGGTGAGTAAATCCAGGTTAGATCTCTGCAACAGGCACCTTAATTTCCCTATGGCACAATCTACTTGTTCACAGTTTAATTTTTATGGTTTCCAAAAGACTAGGCCAGCTGGCTGTGGATACAAATAATTTGTTTTGCCTTGCATAACTTAATAATCATTTTCTTCAAGGGCCCCAACGTCAGCTGCAACCCTGGGCATCGATTCTGGCCAGCCAGCATAGATCCTAGGTACCCAGTAGCTAAGGGGTGGCTCATCATAGAAATTAAATTAATGGTGTTTATTAACCTGGTTTCTAGAACAGTAAATATTTGCCTAGATTTGCTCCCCCTCCTTGTTTACGTTCCTTTAATAAACCTGATTTGCTGTGTCACTGTGAATCTAGCCTGTGAGCATATTATTATCTGGTTTAAAGTGATATGCTCTTTACTGAATGTGTTAAAAATGCATGCTGTATTGCAAAATGTCTTTATAGGGGCTTGCAGGGCACACACCAGGACCAGAATCCCTGATGGTAAGTGGGACAACCATGAGCATATTGTTAAGGCTTATTGCAAACTGTATGGTAACTGCTGCTAAGGGTCACTGTCTATATCAAGGTAATTGGCCACTAGGTGGGAGTGTGGGTGGTTGTAGCTTCTCAGAGGGCTATACCAGTCTAGATAGGAACCCATGTAATTATTTCTCTCGGTGGAGGCACCAAACTATTGGGTTTATTGAGGGTAAGGAAACCTCGGTACTTATCAGTTTTGAACCGAGGCCCCTCAATCGGTTGTTAGGAAGACAGTCTGGGGTAGTAGCCCTTAGAGTAGCACCGCCTGGGGGTTACACTTTAATTTCATCATTGTACAGAACAAAAGGGCAGCTGCTGTACATACAAACAATAATATGAACTATAAACTGAAATGTTATGGTTTCTCAAGGTTTCCTCAAGACATTCAGGGTTCTTTATAGAATGGCAAGGAAAAATCTTGAAACTTGGTTGGCTGAGAGACATCACCCAATTCTGCATTAAAAAGCTAGTGATGTACGGTCAGGTGCCAGATCTTATTACCAAGGCAAAAATGCCCCATTACCTACAAAATTAAGGTCTATGTCATGTACTGTATATAATTTATCCATTTAAAATATATCTAAAGAAACTATTTTATGGAAATAAAATCAAAATCAAATGTTTCACTTTACATATTATACATAAGAACAGCGAGTCATTTTGTAAGTGCAATAAGCTGTTCCAGGGTGTGTATTGAAGGATTTGAATACACTTCCCAGGAGTGTAAAGGCACTCAGCCTTTGTCCTTATGCCTCACTCCCCTGGGGCATGCATTAAAATCCTTTAATTCATAGCCACATAAAGCATGCCACACTGACTGCTTGGAGCCCACTGCTGACGGAATCACAGTAATAAAATTTCTGAGCTAATAATCATTTTCATATCCCTAACAGCAGGCCCTGTTAATGGTGACTCAGTGACCGAGGATTAAATACCTGTATATGCACAGCTGTTGTGATGCTCCCTCGATCAATATCCTGGGACAGTGTGGCACTCATTATGTACTGGGAAAATGAGAAATGAAAGGCAGCCGTTTAAAACAGTACTTAAGCGAGAGAGTGCTCCACTGCAGTCACTGGGAATAATGGGGAGTGGTAAGTGACTTTTGGCATGTAATCCATGGTCAGCTGATGGTAGTTCAGCAACTACATTTATTGATTTCCCTAACCCATGATATTGCAAAGAGAGAGTACCAGCACAGAGCTGGCTGCAGAGTGAGAGACTCACAGAGGTACATTCCATGGGCTTCAGTTGTGGTCAAAAAGCCTGCAGTTGCTGTAAGCTAAAAGTAGCTGAATATGTCCCCTCCTTCCTCCTGACAGTGACATCGAGTGAGTGAGACAGAACTATCCCCCAACATCATCACACTCACACGAGACAGACAGTACAATTCACCTGCCATGGTCATTCACAGCCAGGAAAAATGGGTGAAGCAGGATACAACAAGCTGAAGTATGATTCCTCCCGGCCCGTGTTGCACTAAGCAGCGTTGGGCGTATAGGTAAGCATGCTAGGGATAGGGATGATTAAAATGACACCACTGCTGACACATTCACAGATAGCGAGTGAGTTTGGGGGAAAGGACACTGCTTGCCTGCTATTCTGTGTCACAATCTGTCCCCTGGCTTGCACCAAATTTTGTTTACATCTGGCACCATAGTTTTCTGATGCTCCATTCCCTACAATGAGACATCTCCCCCATTATCTCAGGCAGAGAGAGAGCGTGAGAGACAGCAACATCACAGAGCTCAGTCACAGACAAAGAACAGTTACTTGTTTTCCCAGCCCGACCTATAGCCATCATACGTACTCCGAAAGTGAGCCATGCACCTCGAGAGACAGAGTACAAGACTGGGACATGTAAATCTGTCTCTCTCTCTTCACTCTGGCTCTCTGTCATGGTCATGCCTTGGTGCTTGCCCCCACACACAGCCACCCCAATAAAGTTTGTAATATGCTTGTTAGCGTCAGTAACTATGAAGTGACAGTATGTCCTCCTTTCTCTTGCAGGGTTTTAAATAATTGATTAGCATTTTTTTTCTGGGACAATACTAATTGTACAGAAAATATTTATATAGGTTTTCTAGAAGTATTATGTTTGTTAAACACAGTGAGGCAAGTGCTACGCATTTTTACAATGTTTGAGCACGTTTATGAGCAAAACGCTAATCAATTTTTAGAATTAAATAAAACCCTGCTCCAGATAGTGTCAGTTTTTGCAAACACTCTTACTCTGCACAGCCTGAGACAGAATGACAGTGAGAGAGGGAGACAGAGAGTGACAGTGATCAGGACATGCAAAACAGAATTCCTTCTAGCTCTGTCTCTCTCTCTCTCTCTCTCTCTCTCTCTCCTCTCTACCCTCTCTTTCTGTGTCATCAGGAGCTAAAAGTAAACTACCTTGCAAGTCTAAAACAGTATAATTATGCACAAGAAATGTCAGAAATCATCTCAGTATGGTATTTCTGATATTTGTATGTGCTTAAAAACAAACACATCCATATTATTTGTTAGGGACTATTTTGCAAGTGGCAGGATACAGTAACTATCTTGCTTTTTAAACAGGGGAAAAACACCTTTATGTTGTTTTTTCCTTGTTTTGAACATAATCCATGTTATAAGTGCAATAACCCACTCCAGGGTATGGGGTCATAGGCATTTATTCCATGCCTTGGGCACTATGAAAACACTCGGCCTGTAGCCTTGTGCACTGTGCGCTCACAACGTACCCGAGGCATGGATTAAATGCCTATAACCCCATACCATGTTGTGGGTTATTGCTAACTTAATTCACACCCTTTTGTAGCTTATTACTTACATAAAGCATGCCACACTGACTGCTTGGAGCCCACTGCTGATGGAACCATACTAATAACATTTCTGAGCTAATAATGGTTTTCATATGTCCTAACAACCGGCCGTGTTAATGGTAACACAATATTTATACAGCACAATCCCCAGTACAATAGAGCTTTTGTCAAGGAAACTGAATCTCACTTTGACAGAGTTCCATTTTTTTCCATTTGAATATTACTTCACTCCCTCAAATCACAATAAGCAAGAGAAAGGTCACAGGGCAAGCATATCTGAGTTTTGGAAACTAGTTTGCAAGACCTCGGAATCTGACAGAGATTGGTGATCTTAATGGGTGCAGGCTCTAGTATCTTTCAACACACTCATTAGTACCCACAGCTGTCCCACTAGCACCTGCAATGGCCTCCTCTCCCTGCTTGACACTTAGCATTTTATGCCTAGCTTCACATGTCCCTTTAAGTGACATGAAAGAGGGACTTTCATTTTGAAGTCAAATTTGAATTTGGGAATCTGACCACCGGCAAAAAAAGAAACTCACTAATAGAATTAACAGGGCACCTTTGTACCACAAGACAAAACAAGCGAATTGCAAGCCATTCCATTTCCATGAATTATTGCAAAGGATATTTCAACTGAAACAGGAGCTCTGTCCTTCTGGAACTGAAGTCTAGGTAGAAGTTAAAGATCTCAGAACACTTATTGTAAGAGTGCAGGAATTTCTATTTAAAAGTAAGGAATCTGATAACAGACTATACCAACAGATATGTTCATTACTTTCCATTTAATTGTACAGCCAGGAGCGCACAATAATTCCTCGCATACTACATCAATGAATTCATCTCCAACAACCCCAGATCACACTACATATGGTCAGAGACCGAGCAACATGACTGTTAAGCTGCAACCAAAGCCCCAGAATTCTAGAGCTCATTAAAATTATGTGTGTCCAATAATTCATTTTCCTTCATTAAATCCCTACCAATTATTTTTTTTTACCATTCACCATACCTTCTCTTGAGTCAGTATTATTTGTTTGATTGCAAAGTGGCATCATGTTTGCCAGAGCAAATATCTGAATAATGCAAAAATAGTGTATATGCATTATATTTTACCTGAAAAAGCATACCTAACACATCTATTAGCTGGTGTGCTGAAATCAGAATCCCTTGAGGTCAGAAATGCAAATGCCAAAACTTCCACCACACACTATATAGTCATTAGAAAACAAATGTCCCAAGGTTCATTCATAAGAGTAGGAGATTTCCCCCATTCCCAGGCCTGTCAATAAAAGAGCTCCAGGTAACCCACCCCCCAGAGGCCCCTAGTAGTGAGCTGTCACAGCTCAGTGTGCCTTTCCTTAACGGAAATTACAAACTGAAATAAAAAAAATGCCCTGCTTATGATATCACAGTCCTTTCCAGAGCAACAGACTGGAGTGTCTCAAGTAGGGTTTTCAACAGGGCAGGAGCCCACAGAAACTATCTTCTGGTTTTGTAATCTCTCTCCCTCTCCTTCCTCTAGCCTGACACTGCTTGTTTCCCCACAGCTCTACACTCCATGCGGAGGTTCTAGAAGGCCAGGAGAGGTCCTCCCACTCACCAACAATCCCAGATCCAGTCAATTGGTAGGCTCCATGGCCTGGAGACCAAATGCACTAGGACCGTCATTTATTTATCTGAAAATTGGTAACTGGGAAAGGCACATTGAGCAAAGACACATTTTCAGGTGCAACCCAGGGGCGGGAATAAGGGGGTGCAAAGTAACAGTGAACAACTAGCAAGATGCAGTAATGCAATGCATAAAGAACACAATCATAAAAATCAGTACAAGCATTAAATGGGTACAGTATACAAGTTACCATGCAGCAGTGCAGCCCTGCAGCAAATCTAACTGTATACAGAGGATAGGGTAGATCAAAAAAGTGCTCTGTACATAAGGTGCAAGGCAGGTGGCAATTTTGACAGGGGATGGATTTTCTCTCCATTGTCCTCTGGCCATCCCACTGCCCTCCACCCACATGTTGGTGCAGCCCTGTCTACCATGTGCCATGCACGCAGTCACCCTTAGGAGCAGCAAGCTCCCTGGGTCATCACAGAGGTGACTGTGGCAACAGACACAGCACCACCCACTACCTGGGCGGGAAGCTGCTGCTGTTGGCAACAAGTTGTCAGCCTGAATGATGATTCTGAGTGTTCCAAGTTCACTCCAACACCAGGTCGCGCCGTGGCAGCACAGTGCCTGCCGCAATTTCTTTTTGCCCTATTGTGGGGTGAAGGAATGGGGATACACCTCTTCACCACAATGTGCTCCATATTGCGTGGGAGCATGATACTGTTACATGCTGCTCAGGGCACGTATGCAAACATTAAGGTGAACTAACACTGGCAACTGCCTCCTTCCTAGCTCCCCTCCACCACCACCACCACCACCAACACTGGAACACACTGGAACGATTCTCTGAACTGAAATGCACTTGAAAGAATTCTAGACGTAATTGTTGAATCACCTTTAAAAGTCAGCTTACCAAAGGTAGAATCAGGGAAAAATAAAATCTCATGTTGCTTAACTCCCCCTTCCCCGACACAAATTAAAGGAAAAGTATGGTTTGGAACATTTTCAAGTCACTTTTTTATTTTAAACCAATACATGTTCTCAAGCCAGTCGATTCAAACAGTTTTCTATTAAAAGGCAGCTGCCATATTTCATAAACACAGGGGCTGAGGTCCAGCACAAGGAAAAGGGAAGTCACACTTATTATTTATATTACTTATTTATTTGTAATGTTTGACCAAGAAAGGCATGCTAAGCTGTGATAGCTTGTTTCCAGGTGCATCCTGGGCAGGGGTCACATCAACCTGTTTTATTGACAGGGGGAATGTTGGCTGTGACACCAGGGAAACCTCCCTGTTTGTCTTGCATTTACTGTGAGATTACTGAAACATTTGTAAATTGTGTAAAAATGCTATATGATGCAACAACCTAAATCCGAAATACAAATGGTTGGCTATGCCAGAAACACCAGATAAAAACAGGGGTCAGGTAGGCTAGCCCCCTAAATCCCTTGTGGTATGTTTTTTTTTTCAACTGACCGAGGACAGTACTTTAATGAACAATGACAGCTCTGGATATAAATAGTCTTCAGAGTAAGGGAAACATTCCACAAATCAAAAACATGGCATATGCGACTGACATATGCTTGTTTATAAAAGCTGAAACCTCAGGAAGACAAGCTTTGACACTCTTATAACTGCTATAATAACAATATGGTATCTGGCTCATCCATAAACTTGGAGAAAAGGCAGGGACTATTTATAGGGCTGGCGACATATCCGCCCAGAAACTGTAAAGGCAAAGAAATGCTCAAAAGAACCTATAAAGATCTGACAACTCCAATTTGGACCCAGGGAATATGACTGAAAGGAACTGGAAAGCAAACTGAATATAGCAAAATGAAAGGTGAGCATATGGAAAAACTGGCAATTATCTAAACAAAAACAGCAGCAATTATTAAAACATTTATTCTTCCCGTTTATCTTTTCTGAAGCTATGTTTACCCTCCCACTGTATCAACAGAATCTAGATTGTTAGGTACAGTTTTCCAAATGTCATGGGGAAGTATGTTCACTGCAGTGTATCAGGGCGCCGAGTCACTACGGTGCCAAATCCCAAGTTTGATGCCCCTTCCCTGAGGTCTGCCTCCCTCCCAGAGTTTGTATATATAATTAGGGGAGTGTGGGGGGCACGGGTGCAGCCCTCACAAAAAGAGTGGTCGGCGACATTGACGATTGACGCCGTGGTGACTCAGCGCCCTAACGCAGCCGCATTCCGAGGGTGGAACAAGTATGTTCAACCCCATCAAATGAAACACAGCTTATTTATCCCTGAAAGTAGGAGGACTGGAAATAGCAAATCATGGAGCCATTTAACTAAGTACATTTTCATCAAAGCATTACGCAACCCAAAGGCATCTGAAGCTATGGTGTAGCTGGGTGGAAAAATGGCTATAAACTTTTAAGTCTGATTGGCTGGCAGTATAGCCCAGTGGTTAGAGTAATGAGGTGTGAATGAGCTTGGCACATCCAACAGACCAGACCTGGATTTGATTCTCACAACCTCCACTTGCATACTGTGTGACTCTGAGCAAGTCACTTACAGCCCAGTGCTCCCAGATCACCCCTGAAAACAGGCACTTGTACCTAGTGGACCTTACCCGGTTAGCAAAGACTAAAGTAAAAAAAACACTCTGTAAAAACGTCCAAATATCCAAAGATAATAGTTGCCCAGAATGTGCTGAACCTGCAGTCCTAAAGATAAGAAAAGGGCAATACCATACAAATTGGTTTCAGACGGTAACAGGTGGCAAATCTATGGCCATATAATGACATTTCCAGCAGAAGCTGGCTTCCTCGCCTGTCCACCAAATAAGTTTAAAGTTGCTTTAAAGTTACACGATCTAAGAATTCACAAAAGAATAGGAGACAGTACACGAATGAGCTGTCAGGGTACCTTAGGGGTTATAGATTAACACAAAAGTGCAACAGAACTGTTCTGTCCAACACGATGCTGCATTGCACAGTTCTAAGCTACGGAACATAATTTTTTTTCTCTTCCTTTAATGCAGCGGTTTTGAAGATATAATACAAGGAGAAAATGGAGGGAACCTCAACTTTCAAAATTTACTGACGAGATCATTGTTGGCGATCTCTCTCTCTCAGTTGTAGAACACATCACACCAATAATTCTTTTTGCAGGAATCAGATGTTTTATTTGGCAAGCGAGATGCAGTTTAGTATTTCAACAAGTAATAGTGATACCACAAGTTCTAAAAGAAATTATAGAACATTGCTTGCTGGATATTTTTAGGAAGGAGTAAAATGCACTGCTGGGAGAGCTGGACACCTAAACCACCTTTTTCGCCAATAAAACATTTCAAAGATCCGGCTTCATACAGAGGTAAAGGAAAGGCTGTTTACATTGATGCCAAAACTGGATTTACATCATTAACGTAAAAGTAATTTTGTAGCATTTGAAAAATTAAAACATCAGCCTTCCCATTTCAAAAAATATGCCCTGTCTGCACCCTAAAATGGCCGCCAGACACACAATGTAATGACCTCAGTGCAATGAGTGGCAGAGAGCTACGTGGCTCTCTATAGTGCTAACTAGTACATTTATGACCTTTGTTTTGCATTGTTTCACCAAAATTATCAAAACCATGACTTGACCATGTGTGTCCTGTTGATCAGTACACATGTTAGGCTATGGTTTTATTAATTTGATAAACTTAAAACTGCAGAAATCATATACGATCTAACTAGCTTACCAAACCACAGTTCAATACATATTAAATACCTGGTAGTGTAGTGGTTATGTTCTGATGTTATGTTGACCTACCATTCCAGTTCTGTGGCAAAGTTAATTTTTCCAAGTTTGTAATCCAGCTCTTTTGAAACCTTTATTTCAAAATCCAATCCAATTGTAATAAGCCCCGCCCCCGCCCCCCACACAGCCAGTCCACCCATCCACCTGCCATCGCACACTCTGCCAACACTTATTACTGCCCGGTGCCTCTGCCTCATATCTGACTGCCCCTGCTGGTCCCAAGAACAAACATACAGAAGCACAGTACATAACACCCACAGATCTGATGTTGTCACTTTCAAGTATTTTGTGTGTGTGTAGAGTTATGCTTGCGTCAAGCAGGACGGGGTTCAGTGTCTTACACATAAAATTTAATTGCGTAATTAAGATTTCTCAGTGAAGCCCACTATTTAAAAAGAAATGCATGGTTCCATGGTCTGGTAACATCAAAACACAGACACTCCATTTGGTAGTATTGGACACATTTCTGGCATGTAAACAATGACAGTGGCCCACTGCAGCACTAATATCCTAGAAATACAACTAGAGTTTGTTAAAGCAGCAGTGCAGATGGAGTCTGTGGGAATTACACTGTGATCTGAGTGGCAGCAGTTCTACCATTTTAAAATAATGCTTAATACTACGTCAGACTGAGATCTGAAAATACTGGGACTGACCCATGGCATGGCGGTAGTGCAACCACTGGCCATGCCGGCAACCAGGATTTGTGAGCAGACACTTGCTGTGGAGGGCTGACTAGGGGAGGGAATATTGCGGCCAGAGGACAAAGATTGGTTTAAAAGCTAACAGCACACCAAGAAGAAATGCTTGTGGTGCCTCTTTCACTGCTAAACAAAAAAACAAACAAACAAACAGGGGGTCACCTGGATATGGCTGCAGTACATGATAAACCAAACTGGAACCAAAACAAGAAACTGGACTGAGAGCAGCCTAGCAGGAAAAAAGTCATACACTGAGCACTAAGTACAGTATACAGATTATGTTATTTTTATTTATGTTTTATTTATTAAATTCTCGGATTACAAATACCTTCGAGCAGAAACTGCTCGTTTACAAAGGTTCCACGTCAAAGGATGAGGGTCAACATACATACAGAGGTAGTAAAAGAATGCACAATAAACAACCAAAACAACTGAAAGAAAAAATAAAGATACTCAGTTATAACACACTTTGAGATAATATTCATATCACGAGCAGCTTGAGTAGGCAGCTGGCTGCGGTAACAATAAGAGATAGAGGGCACCATAGGCAGTTAGTATTGCATTATTATTATTGATTATTGTACAGTTATTAAGTACAAGTAGTGTGCAAAACTGGGGACTTTCCTTCTTTGGCCTCTTTCACTGCTCCCACCACCACATCACCTCCCTTCTGCCCCAGCCTCCATCTAAAAAATGATAAGATCTCTATAGATATATGGTTGACAGCAAAAGTTTTGTTTTTTTCCATTGACAGCTTTTGTATTTCAAGCTGATCGCTGCTTACTTTCTAATTTACTGTGTCCCATCTGTGGTGGCATCCCCAGTAGCTGCTCGGTTTGCCATTCCTAATACTGCATCTGCAGAGGACTGCTCTCCACTCCAGGGTGGGGGTCAAGACATCCCACTCAGCAGTCATCACTTGTAGGAGACACAGCAAGCAGTCTAAGAAGTGAGGGCACCCTCGAAGCTGATCTGGGTGTGTACAGAAGCATGTGCACACAATGAATCAGTGCACCCCGCGAACCTGGGGGATTGACAAGGAGGACCTCCACTGATAGCTTGATGAAGCCCCAGCCCACCACAACCTCGCACCACCATCTGGGGTAAACTCCATATCTGGAAGAGGACACTGCAGGGGGTGGCCCCTGGGCCTGCCATGGTGGGGCACTCCATACAGTATTTCTGCAGCTGGTAAGTCCCAGGAAAGGTGGGTGTCAGGGCTGGATGAGTCTGGGCACAGAAGGGGTCCGAAGGGTAGATGAAGAGAAAAATATGATGAAAACAGAGATTTTAAAATATCATTTTTGTATGACACAGAGCTGGTTCTGACCTTTGACCCTGTAACATCAAGACAGCTCATGCATGCTTCACAGTAGAAAGCTATTGGGGGTATGCTTGTGTGGGGCAGATGTCACAGGATCAAATGTCAGCACCCTTTTTTTTTTACATTAAAAATGTATTTTCAAATCTCTGTTCAACATACCAAGTGTATTAAATAAGCTGAAAAAAGATCATTAGCAGGTTTGCATGTAAAAGTGCTGATCAAATATGAAAGTATAAAGTGCTTGGCACAGACTGATTAGCAAAATTAACAGAGATTTTCTTTGTTCTTATAATTACCTGTGCCACAGAATCAGTCAGAGTAAGCGGTCAGCAGGTTACTGCTATGCATTTCTGAAAATGTTGTTTACTACACCAACCCATAACAGGCAGACTAGATGGATCATGTGGACCCCATCTGCCATCATGTTCTTATGTTCTAAACCAGCTATTTATTACCCTGCCTAGTAAACATAAATGTGAAGCCCCCCAAAATGGGACTCCTAAAATTTGCTTCCTCTAGGGAGCCACTGGCTCACCAGTGCAGCCTTATTCGGAAGTGGAGCACATGCTGCACTCACATGAGCTGCAGACTCAGCCCAGCCCCCCAGGAGCCTGGAGAGGGATCTGGGACTGTAAAAGCAAAGCTAGCTTCTACAGTGCCCAGACAGTGTAAAGGACATAGCGCACCAGTGACTGCAAGGATGGCATGAATGTAAATAAATTTATGCCTTGACTCCCCATGTCAGCTTGACAGAGTGTGCACTGAAGATCACCACCTCTGCCAATGGCTATGGTACATTCAGTTTGGCTAACTTTCTAATATTTCCAGTTGCAACTTTGGCTAAGGCATTTGGACAGTGTGAATTTTTATTGTTTCATTAACCTGATATAGTGGCTAATCCAGTTCACATGTGGTTAAACATTTTGTGCATTTCAGCCAAAATGGCTAAGAGTTTTTAGACCTTAGCATTCACCCAGTTTGGGTCAGGGTGAAGAGATAGCCTGCTAATGCACAGATCACCTAGAAAGTCAGCTTGGGCTCACACAGCCAAAGAGTGGCTGATAGAAGAGCTTACCAACTGCAGGGTTGTACCGGGAGATGTGTAGCATGGATCAGATTTGCCACCGGAGAACAGAGGGGCGCTCCCATTCAGGGTTCCAAAGCACTGCAGGAAGGAGGAGAAGGCTTTATTTTGAGTCTGTATTGAAGGCAGGGAGTGAGGACAGCCCAGTCAAGTCTCTGGAGACTAAGCCTGCTTACTGCTGCAGTGCTGAGGATGTGTGACAGAAGCTGCAACAGTCAGTGCTACCTCCACTTGGAGTGTTCTTGATTCTGCCTGTTGGGCATTTGACAGGGCCGCCAGCACCTTACCCGCCAAGTGAGTGCAAATATACAGTGGCATACATTAAATTTGGGAGGCCTCCAGAGGAGGGTCCTCAGCAGTTATTTCACAATTCGTTACCAACTCTTAGCACGTTCCAACTTGCTTTTCAATCAATCAATCAATATCTTTATTTATCCAGGTGGGCACCATTGAGCAAGCTCATTTACAAGGTGGACCTGCAGTCCTACAGTAATAATACAGAAAGATAACTTACAATAGTACAAACAGTAAAAATAGCTGCTATTATAGTAAAAATGCATATTTACAGGTAATATGCATTGAACATAGAACTACAAGGAGTCGTGGATAATGAACTTGTGCTGGATCCAAGCCCAAAAACTGTGCATTTTGTAGCGGGAAATATTAGGGAGAGGGTAGGCATACCAGATAGAAGATATCAAGCACATTATGTAGGGAGAGGTGGGGAATAGGGGCGCAAGTGAAGAGGACCCAATTGTTAGAGCAGAGTGAGGGATTGGGAGGGCAGAGGACCGTACAAAAGGCGACAAAGCAATTTTTGCCCCAAAACACGATGACATATGGAGGAGAAAAGCTGCCGTTGTACTAAGTGCAAGGGGAGGAATATAGCAGCAGGGGCATAACTGGGAGGGTCCTGGAGGGTGGGGCAGAGGGAAGTGTTGGATGGACGAGGGACCGAATATTGTTTTGGGCGAAATATGATAATTATCCCCAAGTGCGGTAGCATGTGCTAGAATCAGGCTACAGCTGTTCAGAGCATCAAAGAATAAGATATGGGAGTTCTGCAATAAATCCTGTGGATCTGTTGGTGAGCATGACAGAGGCAGAGGCACACATTTCAGCTGGGGGGGCTGCCATTTGTGGGCCGCCGTTTGAGGGAGGGAGGTTAGATAGTGTCTAGTAAAGCAGTTGCAAATTTCTGTAATGCCATCACGGTAAAGCCTTTTGAACAAAAGGGTACTTACTGGGGTTTTCAGCTTAAGTATTTTTGGGGTTTTATTCCATATTGATGGGAGTGCAAATCCATAGGTGGCTCTCCTGACTCGTGTGAGAGCCCTGGGTATATTTAGCAGGACTTGTGAGCAGCTTCTAAGGGAATAATTCCTGGGCACAATCAGAGACAGACAGTCGACGATGTATTGAGGGAGTTTGCCACTGAGGGCTCTAAGTGTCCAGAGTGCTGCATTAAAGTTGTGCCTACAGTGAAGTGAGGTCCAGCCCATGGTGGCTTATAGTGCACAATGATGGGTAGAGAAGGGGAGGTCAGTGATGAAGCGTATAGCTCTGTGGTAGAGCGTATCCAATTTTCCAAGATAGGAAGCTGCACAGGTACTGTATATGAAGTCTGCATAGTCAATTAAGGACAGAAACATGGCTTGGACTAGTCGTTTCTTTGTGTCTGCTGTAAGAAGTCTTTTTATCCTGTAAAAAAGGCCAAGTCTTTGTCTTAATTTTCCAGCAATTCTTCCAGGTGGTCAGTGAAGGAGAGTTTACAGTCGATCCAGACCCCAAGATATCTGAATTTCGGAGCGTGCTCTAAGCACTCTCCCAGCATCGTGGTTATTGAGGGGAGGGAGTCAGTAGCGCTTGTGTAGTTTGCTGGGGAAAATAACATGGCTTTAGTTTTCTTAGCATTTAATAGCAGTTTTTTACTGATTAGTTGGAGTTGCAGGAGGTTGAAATCTTTTTTTAGGTCAGTACAAGCTTCTTTTGGTGTGGGACGACTCAGGTACAGCACTGTGTCATCCGTGAATAAGTTAATACTTGCATCCTTGATTCCCTCATCAATGTTGCTGATATACACTGCGAAGAGGAGGGGACCTAATATGGATCCCTGAGGGACACTTCTTTGTAAGGGTTTTAGGGCAGATAGATCGCCATCCACTTTCACTTGCTGGTATCTGTCTGTCAGACATTCATAGAACCAGTTTAGAAACGTAACATCCAATTCTAGTCGAGGAGCAGGTCATGATCGACTGTGTCGAATGCTTCGCTGAGGTCAAGAAACACAGCACACTCTGACTTTTTATGCTCCAACTCCAGTTGCCAGTCATTGGTTACTTTAGCTAATGCCGAGATTGTACTGTGGTTGGCTCTGAATCCGGATTGAAGGGGGTTTAGTCATTTTTCTCTAGCGATGAAGGATCTTAGTTGGCCATTTACTATTTTTTCCAGTAGCTTCGAGAGTGTGGGTAGGAGAGAAACTGGCCTGTAGTTATTAAGGTCGCAAGGGTCTCCAGATTTAAATAGCGGGATAATGTGTGCGATCTTCCATATTTGAGGGAGGGTACCTTGTGTTAGGGACAGGTTGAATAAATGAGTAATAGACACTGCCAATACGTGGCATGCTATCTTTAGGAAGTATGGTTCAAGTGCATCTGCGCCAGCATTTTCTTAGTATCCAGGTGGAGAATCAAGTCTTCCACTTCCTTGAGGGAAAACGATGAGAAAGGGAAATGTTGACTAACGAAGCCAACATTTGGTGGGGTCATGCCAAGTTGCGCGTTAGGCTACATGCAGGCGAAGTTATCAAGGCTGTTTTGCTGTGGTGAAGTGCGTTTGAATGCCTGCAGTATCTCTTTTGTCATTGATTAGTGTATTGTCAAAGGTAATTTTTGTAGGGAGCATATTTTGTGACGTAGTTTCCGCCAGTTCTTTGATTGTGGCCCAGAATTTGGAGGGACAATTGGCTGCAGTATCTAGTTCTGCTTGGTAATAGCAGACTTTAGCTTCCCTAATCAGTTTGGTGCAGCGATTTCTGGCTGTTCTAAAGAGGTGCCAATCTTCCTCTTTTTGGGATTTGCAGGCAGATTTCCAGAGTTTATCCCTGGACAGTAGTGCAGCCTTGAGATATTGAGTGAACCAACGGCATTTCCTAGCCTTTATGCGTATTTTTGACGGAGGCGCTTGTAGATTCTTGGTGTAGGTAATGATTTCATATAGTATAGAATATGCAGTCTCCACTGTTTTAGCAAGGTAAAAACTCTGCCACAAAGGGGAGTTTATTAGGTCAAGTAGGTATGCCTTTGGGTCGAATGACCTGGTTGACCTTTTGGTGGAGAATTTGCCCATAGTTGGCGCTTTGTTGGCTGCCCAAACTCCAGCTACTAGGCAATGGTCACTAATATCTGCGTCAAAGGTTCCAACTTGGGAGAAGGAATGGGGTTTATTCACAAGCAGGACATCCAGAAGGGTACTTTTGGCTGTATTCTTTTTTTGATATGGGTGGGCTCTTCGTTGAGTAGGGTGAAACTAAGGGAGTCGCAGAAAGATTTAAGATGGTGACCGGCCTCTGACAGTCAATCATAGTTTAGATCCCCGAGGATAATTGTTTCCAGGGGGCTAGTGTCCAAGATAGTTGTAGGATATGAAAAATCAAGGGGAATTTTGCAGAACTAGCACTGAATCAGTGTGCATACAGTTGGAGAGAAACTGCGGCAGGGGGGAATGGTAAGTTACTTTACACAGACCGAGCACAGCAGGCTAAATTAAAATATATAAATTAGAAACTGAGTACAAGGATGCAGGCTTACATTAAGCCACACGTCTCAGGTGCTCCTGTCTCAGGTGAGTGAGACCAGCCAATCAGGGAGCTCTACACAGGCATGGAGCCAATAGCGCTATCCTGAGAAGGCGCTGAAATTGAAAACAGCAACTTGCAAGTGGTGATCCAGTTCAGCGTTCACACAGCCCAGAGAAATCGTGGCAATTTTTCAAGCATCATTCCTTATCTGTCTCTTTGGGGGCTAGGTGGATCAAGCTCCTTGCACTGTAGAGGTGCTATGGCTGGATCGTGACTGCTGCCCGAGGGGGCAAGTGGCACCTTATCTATCTCTTTGGGTGGTAGGTGGCTCAGGCTCCTAGCACCGTAAAGGTGCTGTGGCTGGATCGTGCCTGCTGCCCGAGGGGGCAAGTGGCACCTTATCTATCTCTTTTGCACAGACTGAAACTGCACAGAATGACAGTGACACTGTTTCTCCAGGAAGGCTCTCAGCATAACCATCACAGACTCTGGATATATGGCTCTAATATACTCTTTTCCTCATCAGAAACACATTGTATTCAGATGCACCTGGCTGAGTGACCCACTTCTGGGCTCCCATGGGCTACTGTTTATGGTCTTCGCCACTTTAGTAACCACTCTGCTTCAGTTCAACCTCAGACTTTGGAAAAAGGTAGCCACTGGAACCAAGGGTTAGCTGTGCAGCTAACAGAATTCTCTACAACTGGCTCCATCTCCTCCTGTGCTGTAGAGGAGCCCCCCAGCCCTTACAGTAAGAAAAATTCAGTAAACACTTTTTAACCCTACAAGTGCAAAGAGCAACAGAAGCCTCCTTTTTAACCCAAAATCACTATTTGGGGGGAGGGAGTCACTAAAAAGGAGCTCCTACAGACATGGGATTGGGAGTTACTCTTATGCACCAGTTAGATGAGGCATCATACTAGGTGTCGTGAGGGTTGTGTATTTATTATTGTTTGCACAGCATTCATTTCAGTGGTAATGTGCTAGTTCCTCACTTTACAAGGCAGTAATGTGGCTGTTGAGTGAAGAAAGTATGAGGCAGGAGGCTAAGTATTCATCCTGATAAGACAATCACATCTTTGCCAACAATAGCAAGTCAACTAACACATTACAGACGATAATAGATGGACAACAGTGAACAACAATGCTGTGTTCATTTCAAGAGGTTGTCATGACAAACTAGTTGTCACACAACCTCAAGAAGTGAGCTCAGCATCGTTGTTCACTATTGCCCATCCATTATTTTTTATATTGTATGGTCAACAGTTAATATCAATGGAGCACTTCTTGGGAACTTTGTTAAAAAAAAAAAACTGTGCGCCTGTTTCACACTTTCCCCCATGCCCCCATGACCAAGTCCCACTCGCTGTTACTGTCCTCAGTGTGGCAGTGTGCATCCTTGCTCCTCTCACTCGCTCTGTTAAGCTGTCCAAAACCACCTGAACCAAGTCCCCATCCTGCTAGTGAATAACTGCTCTCAATTTGAAAAAAAAAAAAAAGAAAGAAAACAAATGAACAGCAAAAGGTGATGTTTTTGGACGACAGTGCCATGATCAGAGACTGAATCAGCAGGGCACGAGTGCGTTCTAACTTGCTGCACCATCGATGTGATAGACTCAAGATGGTACAACAACCTCATGATGTCACATCAATGGCACATCAACACTAGGAATTCATTGAACTCCAGCTATAATAGGGTTCTCTCATACTCTATATCACTGTTATGCATCGTGTTAAAAAACCAAAAGCTACTGCCACTGTTTTTTGCCCCTAGGCAAGTCTGTGTTTGTGGTAACTCTGCTCCTCCCCCTTCCCTGCACTGCGCTTGTTTACAGTTGCTGCTGTGAGTGCAGAGCAATCAGACTGTAAGGTATGAGGAAGATGATGTGACCAGTGTCATTTTACTGACCAATAAAATGACAGTTCTGACATCTCAGCAGTCATTTTATTGAGAATAAACTGTCAGTTATCAGTTTGCTATGGAATAAATAGTCTGTATCCCTAGCCTGTGATTAGAGACAACAGTCCACATATAGTATCATTTTCTTTATAAAATGGGGCATAAAAAAACTGTCCAAATCGAGCAAATTCATTACTAAAAACACTGTACCTGACCATTGACTGCTCATCTAAAAACTGCACAGATCATAATTAACATGCCCTATTCTTTTATTTATTTATTTTTTTATTGAGATCTTGGATTAACACCTTTGAACAGATAGCTCTTTCATAGGTTCCACATCACGTAGGACACAAACAAGAATACAGATATGTTCCACAGGTACAGATACAGCAAGAAACAATTGAAAACTGTCTCCAGGCACAAATTCTAACAATAGTTACACAATCTAAGCACGTACAGGGTGCAGAGACAAAACAAGGGCTAACGTTTCACTAGGTAACAGTAACATAACATGAGGACACTTGTTTAAAAAGAATTGTACAACTAACAACATAGGCAGATAATTGGATGTGCCTGAGCCAAAGAAAGAAGGAAGATCTTGTACCAGGAGAGAGGGACAGGGGAGGGAGGAGGAAAGTGCGGGGAAGGAGAAGTCAAGCAGAAGTGGGGGTAGGATGGGGATAGATAGGAGGGAAAGGGAAGAAAAGCTATGTAGTCAAAGTGGAATAAGGAGGAAGAAGGTGGGAGGAAAGGGGGTGGAGGACAGTAGGGAGGAAAAGGTGGTGTAGGTAGGGGGGTGATGAAGATGTAATTAAGGTGGTAGGAAAGAAAGAGGTATGGAATGACGGAGGGGCAAAAAAGGAAGAAGAGGTGGAGGGAGGTAAGTGGGAAAATAATTTAGACAGGGGTAGAAAGCCCATGAAAGTATTATTCTTGCTAGGAACAAGCTAACTAAATGAAAATAAAACCTTTTCCCATTAAAATAAAAAACCTTTCCACATTTTAAACACAAAAATCCAAAACAAGGCATAGGTGTCATCAAAATAATTGCAGTTCAAAGGTTCATTCAAAAGTACATGGCCTATGTTTCCAACTCACCTATTCTACCTAACAACAACCTTACTAAAGGAAAATAAAACCATTTTCTATGGGGAAAAAATCAATTTTACAAGTGCAATAACCTTTTCCAGGGCATAGGTTTCTTGAGAATGAATGCACTTTCCAGGTGCATGGAAAGTCACTCATCCATTGGAATTGTGCCTTCCAATTCAACCAGGGCATGCATTCATTCTTTAGAAATGCATGCCCTGTTGTGGGTTATTGCTTACCTAATCCTGTGTCTCCCTCCCCAAAATAAATCTTTTCCTTCTGGTACTTGCATACAGGCTAGGTCACTGCATGCTGTGTATTGTCTGTGTTATTTAGAGTGCTCTGTGTACTGTAACTGTGTGTATCGTATTTCTTCAGGCACAACATCCTCGGTTCCCCTATGTGCACAAAGCAGTCACCCAGGTAAAGACACCATGCAGGCAACAAAGGGGGCTTTATTGCAAAACTATCCCAATAGGGCCGAATCTGGACCCCTTTCTCGTACTTGCTGCTTTAATGAGGTTTTAAACACAAAATTAAACTAAACATACGAGTGTGTAGAATTTTCACTTTTCTCCTCAGCCCCCCCCCCCCCAAGCTGTTTATCAATGAGTCAGTGGGTTGGGGTGTGTTTTTGCAATATTATTTCAACAAGAGAGAGGTAGCTTTATACTGTAGATTATCTACTGGGGTCCTAGCTCTCAGTGGCTCTTCAGTTCTAATTTAAGTCACAGACTTTGCTCATTTCTGTGGCATGCATTGCTGGGAAAGTTTTACTTTGCATAGATAAACACTGCACATGGAGGAAAAGGAACAAAATATTATGCTGCTTAATCAGTAGATGAAAGAACTCGGTAGACCAAAGTTTTTCAATTTTCCCCATTCATATGTTCATATGCTATGTTTGGCAACACGCTCACCCCACCCCTGCTCAGAGACTGAGTGCTTCCTCTCTTTATTGCTATGTTGCTCAGCCACCAGGTTAGGTCCCCACAGTCTACAACAGATACTATAAAAGTGCGGACACTCACAGATGCACATTCTGGACCCTGCCTACTGTGACTGACTGTGTTGAATGTCTTCTCTTTTAAATATAGCAGATAAATAAGTATGCTGTTGATGATAATGAAAAATGTAGGAGGACCTCCAGTTTCGTCCATCTTTAAAAATGTGAGCATCTCTTGCTCCTGAAAATGTATGGGAACAGGGCACAGAAGGCAGACAGCAGCATTGCAGGAAACTGCAAGCCTTGATGAGCTCTATTATCTATGTAATTACAAATCAATTTCACTTAATTAGATGTTCGCTTTCACAGGGCCGGGAGGGAGGAAAAGTCCATACCAAATGCCGTTTGTTGTCTAAACAGAACAACATAACATTTGTAAGATGGCTAGCATGTCTGTTTGTCTGTCCTGTTTTCTGATCTTGAGAACTTCACCCCCCCACCACCACAAAGGCTGGTTTCTGATACCGATGATACAGAACAGACCCTATTCTCATAACAAGATGGAAGCCCTCTGCAGAATAGCATGTTTCTCTAATTATCCCTGCCAGTTGGGCTGTAGCTTTTAACAGCATTAGACTCTCACCAGTGGGGCATGTCTGTAGGCATGCCATATGACTACGGTACTGGAGGCCATTCCTTAGGGGCCCTCACACTCATTTGTGAGGGTTCGTCACTACTGATGTAAGTAGCAAGGTATAAGCTGCATGCAAGGTAACGGAGGCTGATATCACCTAATAACCAGGGCTGGTATGATAATAAACTTCATTTTGAATGACTTAAAAGGTGGGGTCCAGCTGGCCAGGTGGTGCAGAGGGCTGAGGCGCTGGATGCCACACCTCGAACTACGCCGGCAACCCGGGTTCAGGAACGGACTCAGGTCACCGGGGGATGGCTGGGGAGGAGAGGATTAAGCATCTAGAGGACTGCTCTTCTCTCCTGGGGTGGGTTGGAGAAAATGCTTCATTCTGTAGTGGCCCACGGTGGAGACCGGAGGCACTACGAGAAGCATCGGAATGTGGGTTCTCCAGAAAAAATGTGACAGATGGCACATCTCCAACCGGATGACTGCAGCCCCACCTCCCCACGCCTCTCTGCCACAAAGCATCCAGGGTTGCAGTATCCACACTCAGCCCAGAAGCAAGAGAGTGCTCAGGCACTCTATACTCCCCTCCACATCACCCGCTCTGGGGCAGGGGGGCCCCTCAGCAAACTGATAAGCTGGATCAGTGGAGCGTTGCAGCAGCAGGATGGCGGGTCTGTGGCAGAGGCAAGGCAGCACTGGCTGCCTGAAGGAGTGGATGGAAACATGCCCAGTAGGCAGGGATAAAAAAAAAGTGGGGACCAAAATTCATAAGTGATCAGATGCTGCAATCCTGATAGCCAGTTTGTGGCCGTGCAAGGAAGGGTGCCAGTACGCAAATGACCCTCAGAGCTGTGTTTAAAGCGTGGCAGCTCTCCCTACCTCTGTCTTTGCCTCTTACCACCTCCCCCACCACCTGTAGAAGAGTCGAGATACATATCCATTTGACATGGGCTGGGGGGAGGGTACAGTGATTGCCAGGGAGTAAGTACAGTTCAGCCTAGCACAGGATTGGACATATGATAACACTGTGTTCATATGTCAACATTCTACATTGTGACAGTGGTACAATTGCACCCCTTCCCATCCTAGTCTGGTGCTGTGTATTATTGAATACAGGACTCCCTCTTGCTGGGCCAAAGGAGACAGGCTGTGTAATGGTATAAGCCACCCGCTCTCATGAAGGCAGGAGGCATCGGACACCGGCACTCAAAACATCCTCTGCTGCAAGATGTGTGACAACCCAGGCTCAGGACTCAAACCCAGATTGAAAGCAAGGTGAACCACACCTGTCACCATAAGATATCAAGTAACATAGAAACATGGAATCTGATCTCTGGAAAAGGCCCAGCGGCCCTACCTCCCTACCTGATTCTCCTAAGCTGGCCCTAGTGGCCATCCTTCTCCCTTACCCATTGCCCTCAGAGCCCTTACAATGGCCTTATGCCTATCCACCCTTGCTTGAATCCCCTTATTGTTTTGCAGATACCACTTCCTCTGGCAGTCCATTCCACCTGTCCATCACTCCTCTGTGGCTGAGATTGTGCTATCTTTAAGTGGAATTCTTAATGGAGTCTAAGTCTAGGAGATGCATCTTGGGAGCTTGAGGAATATCCTTTGCAAGAGAAACTGTAGGCTAGTACTTATCTGCCCTACAATAAACAATGACCATACATTTAAACAACAACAATCAGCCCAACAGCACAGCAGCAGTTCAGAGCCATGCAAAGATTCTGGGTTCAGAAGCAAGCGCAGAGCTTCTCTGATCTGCAGCAGTTTAACACATACATGCAAAAATGTTCTGGAAAATCCAGTAACTTGATTAACAGATCACAAGGGGTGTAAATGTTTTCATCTGACCACACGCCTAACTGCATAATTGTGGGCAGCAACAGCCAATGCAACCAGAAACTATTTTCTCTCCAAACCACATACACACACACACACACAAGCACACACACACACACACACACTCACGCACAAAAACTTTAAAACACCAGACCACTTTTTTTAATTTAACTTACATATTTTCTAAGTGGGGAAACACATTACATGGTGTGTGGTTGTTAGGAATATACTCACTTTTCTGAATGGCTAAAGGCACTTGGCTACTGCTTGTGCCTAACAACCACAGCCTGGAAAATAGAAACATAGAAACACAGAAGTTAACAGCAGATAGAGAGCATTGTTCCATCTTGCAGGCCCAGTGGTGTGGAGGGCTGAGGCATTCGTGCCTTACCTCCTGCCATGCCGGCGACCCTTGTTCGCGGTGTGAGTGGGCTGCCAGGGGTCAGCTGGGAAGGGAGAGGATTATGCATCTGAAGGACTGCTCTCCTCTCCTGGGGAGGGAGGTCTGGCATTCCCACCAAATGACTGCACCCGGGTGGAGGCCTGAGGGCAGTGTGGGACTGTTGGGCGCCATGGAAGGGAGGGTGCTGTAGGACTTTCACGGGCAAGCACATGCCTCCACATATGCATGTCCTGCATGTGCGCCTCAGCAATGGGGATGGGAGAAAATGGAGGGAAAACACCCTCAGCTGCGGATCATGACCAACCCTCCACAAGTTCCACACCTGGTGACTGGGCAGGGCTCTGGAAGGTAAGTCCCAGTGATACCCAGGTGACGGGGCTGGGGGGGTCCTTCAGAAGGGAGCAGCTGGGGGCAGTAAGGAGATAAACTGCACACCTGTATGTATAAAAAAAGAGCACTGTTCCATCTAGTCTGCTGTAAATACCCTACCTACCACCAAGACCTAGGACCGGATTCACAAAGCCCCTGAAAATCCTGCAGCTGTGGGAAAAACCCTGCACAAGTAGGTTGCAATTTTCAGAGCCACAGTTTTTCCTGCAGCTGCAGTATTCACAAAGGTAGAGTTGATTTACAGCCAGTTCCATGACTTATGGCAGCTTGTGGGTGTTTTTTTCCAGCAGCTGCAGAAATATGTTACGGCTGGTGGGACCAGGCGTAGCATCTTCACAGCTGTGGAGAACTGTGAATACAAATCTCCGCAGCTGTGGAGATTTTGGTCCACAGCTGGAGCTGCAGAGTGGGACTTAGTCCCATCTCATTTTGTGAATTCAGCCCTTAGTGTCTATTTGGGATTTACGCCCACCCTATCCACCATCATATTTCACTTCCATTGCGTGGTTCTACTGCCCTGTTCTTAAAGCAACTTATTCTGCCTCTCTCATAGGCGCTTGCACTCACTCATCCCTGGGATACCTGCATATTGGAACTATTTGATAACTCTGTGGCTTGAGTACTTCTGCTAGAAGTTTAGTAAGCCTAGATGCTGTACCTACCTCCCCTCTAGGCTAAATACAGATAGATATCACAGTAGATACACTGCAGCCAAAACCTTCTGTGTCACTTTTATCCTACTGGCAGGTGATATAAAAAGCAACCCTGGCCCTGCTAAGGCAGTTTGCCCTCTGCCTCCACTACAGCCTAACACCAAGAGAATGCACCTTGTGAGGCTTACCATCTGAAGCTTACTCCCAGAATGGGACCTTCTGAGAACCTGGACATTGTAATACAACCCAGACATCCTCATTATAACAGAGACATGGGCTTTGGCCCAGCATCCAAAATACTGAGCTTCTGTTTCATGGGTACAGAGTGATCAGGTAGGACAGAACTTCAGGCAGAAAAGGTGGTAGTATGCTACATAAAGCAACTTCAAATTTACTACATGCATGCCTAACACCCTTCCAACATCCAGAGCAACTCCAGAAATGCTTACTCTCAAAATTTACCTAAGAAACTCCTACTACAACTCTGTTGCGTATGTACACACCGAGTATTCCAAAGTCCTCTTTGCAGCTCCTCACAAACCATATACATAATGATTAATCTTACATTGAATGCCAAGATTATCATTCTGGGTGACAAGATCGACTGACTCAGCCCATCAGAAGTTACAACCAAAGACTGAGTGAATGAAAACAATATAATAACTGGCCATCAATTTTTCAATGGCTCAAGCCAGTTGATATTTGCCATAATAACTGGCCAGTTATTATATCAAACATGCGCACACAGCACACAGCTGTGCTATAGACACTTCAGCACAGTGTAACCACACTTAGTCGCCAATTTCAGCGGTTTCTAGTGACCACAACCCATCACAGCTCACAGAAGCTGTACAAGCACACAAAATAAAACCTGGCACAAATAATTAAATTTATTTACTTTAATTTTTTACTTCTAAGCACACAGTCCCACCGCTTCCTTTCAAGCCCTGACTGCTTCTTCTTGAGCTGGTTGTGCAATCGCATAGCAGCATTGGAAAAACAGCACTCAAAAAAAGACAAAGAAACATGTAATTAAAAGAAAAAAAAGATGGAAACTCATTTCTCTGTCACTAGTTCACTCAGAAGCAAAATGCCAGGAATTCCACTTTGAGTTCAAGTTCAAGTTTATTTTAGCAGGAAAAGACTCCATTAAGGAAGCTCATTTTCAAGGAGGTCCTGGGTAGGACAGCATACAGAATAAGCACATACGATTGAAAAATAAAATACAAATGAATGGAAGAGCAAAGAGATACAGTTGCTGTGCCATAGTCGAACAATATTTACCATATCGGTATTACCAGATATAAAAAAATACAATAATGAGAGTATAAGTCTAGTACAGAGCTGGATACACAAAATTCAAAAAGAGCATTTCAACATAGGACAGGCGAATATGCCAGAGTTTCAACAACAGGTACTTTCATGTTCAAGCATTATTGTAATTACAGGAACATTTCACATTACATACAATTTCTAGCAGTGATTTGAAGACACCTAGGCTTACTAAGCTGGCCAGTTTGAACGTATTCCAAAGCTTATTTCCAGCTCTAGGGATGATGCTACTGATGGCTGACTTTCCATAAAGATTGATGAACCTAGGAGTTTCTAATAATGCGTAAGAATTCTTTCTCAATGAGTAATTACTACATAAGAAATGCGTTCTGTGCTGTATCATGGCAGTTTATTAGTTAATAGTTCGTAGGCCCAGATATAGAGAATTTTAAGTCAACTTGTGTCATCTGATACTGTTCAACACTTTCTTAAAGGAGACGCAAAGCACTACCATGGCGGGGGGGGGGAATTGATGGGCAGTAACTATATAAAATAAAACATAGGGTGCAGTGCTTACTAAAATTTAATACACACCCTCAGTGTGTGATGCTTTAATAAACCCCTCGAGTTTAGGTAGCATCACACACCTTGGATGTGTATTAAATTCTTGTAACGCACAGCACCCCATGTATTATTCTCTATGTAATGCAGCTGATTATCAACACAACTAGAATCAACAACCAAACCAAAAGTGGTCCATGCATGGACTGGGTTACACCACTATCCGTCTTGATAGCGATTCAACCTCAGGAACCTATTCCCATTCGTTGAGTGACCACAGCTCTACCTTCATTGTGTGGGAAAGAAAAAACACAAGCAACTATATAGCACACTTGAGCCAACCAAGCCCTGCCAGTAACTCATTCAGGTTGACTGGGATCACCTTCAATGCATACTGTATGTGGAATGTGCTTGGCCATTCTTATCCAGCATACTAAAGACAATGGGCCTGATTTTCAAACAGCCCGTAGAGCAAGGGCTGTGGTGAACTCCTGGTGCACCAGGGACCCTGCACATGATTTTATATATACATTGAGGTCCTGGCACCAAACTCCACAAGCTTGCCACAAGTCGACTATTGCGCCAAACAGCTGGTGCACCTGCGGGAAATGTCACAGGGATCTGGCCCCCTGCCTGAAGAATGGGAGCTTGTGGTACCCGGTGTGGTGCATTTTCTGTTGCACGTATTCATGTATTTGCCATCAATACCTATTAAAGTAAAGCAAAGTACTGTACCCATATGTTATATTATGTTGGTAGGGGTTCCAGTGACAAAATGTGCAGCTGCCAGGGCTGTGCCTACCTGGGGCCTTGGCATGTTCTATCCCAGAAACCCCCCTCCCCCGTACAGTATAAGAATTTTTTTTTTCAAGCTCTAATTTTTCACTGTTCGACCCGGACTCTCTCAAGAGGGTTGCTCAGCTCTGTGCTATGATCCCGCCCACCTGAAGTCCTCTACTCTGCTCCTTTGTGGTTTGGTCCCCTACCACTACCTGGCCACTCACCCCCCCCCAGCTCTGAGTCCTCCAAGGTGGGGCCACCATACTCCTTTCTGATGCTCTATCTATAATCCAGAAAAGCAGCCAGGCAGGGAGGAGAGCCAGAGGAATGAGTGGAGAGATCCGGCACTGGGCGTGGTTGGCCAGCCCCTGTACACTCCTTCTCCTACTGGGAGGCAGGGTTTTCCATTTGTTCCACCCCCTGGTGTGGCATGTAATGGCCTCAGCATGGGACCTCCCACAGATGACCTGCCATCACCATGTCCCCTCCGCTTATCCCTGCTACTGGGCGATGCCCCCAGCTTCTGCCAGGAGCCGTCACTGAGCGAGGAATCCCTAGAACCCACCCCAGGAGAAGAGAGCAGTCCTCCAGATGCTCAATCTTCTCCTCCCCCTGATGACCCCCAGTGGCCTGGGCTCATTCCTGAACTCGGGTCGCCAGTCTGGTGCGAGGTGTGGCATCCTGCATCTCAACCCTCAGCGCCACCGGGCTGGCTGACAGTATAACATATAGGTACAGTAGTTGTGGTATTGTAATAAGTAATAATATAAATTACGGTGGTCTCAAAGTACCACGGTCCCCTCTTTCTATTCACAATCTCCCCATTTACTACACAGATATCTTCCCTGGTGGTCTAGCAGACCCCCTCAGATCCCCAATGTCCCCTAGAAATATTTTCACATCTCCCCTGGTGGTCATGCAGATCCCCCTCCCCCCAATCCACCTCAGATATATTTATATGTCATCCTGGTAGTCTTGTTCAAAAGAAGTGCCTCAAGGTTTACGTTTTTCTCAGAAATCATATTCATTTGTACAGTATTTGAAGTTATGCTCTCCAGAATAAGGCGTTTTGTACAATAAGGTACAACATCTCTTTTATGAGGGGTTCTGGTAACACAACGGACTAGTGAAAATATTTATGTAAGTTCACAATTTTTAAATGATACAGTTGACAGGCTGTTCGATTATATTTTTCCACTCCAAAATTAAACAAGGACTGCACGTTGTGATCATAGCAAAATACACAGGCTATTGCATGCTGCATTATGACAGCCAACTGATAATGCTATGCAATGTCCATACTTGACAGCTAAGCAGAAAGTTATCAACGAGACTTACTGAACACTTCTTTAGATCATGTGAAAGTCAGGGACATCACACGCTGCACTCCTGTCTGTCTTTCGCCCAGAGATTCTTTGCTGTCATTTAGAGAGCGGAACCAACTCAGTCTTTAATTTGAGAAGGGCACAAGCACAAAAGAAAGAGATCTGTTCTGGAAAAATACACTAATAACAGGACACTCTCATTAAGCTGCTTTACACAGAGGACCCTGCTGCATGCAACCGCGAAAACGCTCTGAGTTATGATAAGCTACAAGCACAATTAAAACCAAACTAGCCCTCAAAGCATGTCTACAGCTAGTACTGCTTTCTGCTTCAGAAGTACTGTACTAGGCAGCAGTTTCTAAATCAAAGGAGGGGAAGGAAAGAAATCCTGTAATCAGTTCCACTGCACCTGCTTCTCTGCTCGACTCTTAGGAAACGCACAGAACGGCACAAGTGCAAGATCCTTTTTTCGTTCCATAGACAAGAAAATTACTTCTGATTATCCTTCCCTACACATCTATATAGTACGCACTCCATTCTCCAAAGTCAGTAATGCTGTCTTACAACCACATTTAAACATTGGTGTCTAGATAAAGGGAAATTAGAGGTCACACTCAAGTGTTTCTTAATTTGAAACCCTGAGCTCCCAAGGTCAGACATTCTCTTCATGCTGCCTCGAGGGCTCTACCGTCACATGTCACCAAGGTATTGGGTTCACTGTGGTGTGTGTCTCACTGACAATTAAAGTGGAGGTCCAGTAAAAGGGGTCCAAGGTGCCAAGCCCTTTTCTTGAGCTGGGATGCCTTCTCCTTGCCTGTGAGTTTTCAATCTGTTTTAAGAATGATGCAATAGCACCAATATAGAGTACTTTAAAATTAAAATATTACCAAAAAAAAACAACAGGACTACTGTCCCCTTACCACATAACCTTGATTTTCTCTTATGCCTGCTCTTGTAGTTTCTGATGGAAATGGGCAAAAGAAACTAACTTTGTGTAACACCTCCCCCCAAGTTTGGGGTTACTAATATAGTCCAAAGTAGTTCTGTACAGCCAAAGACACCAGGGTTCATTGATCCCTAGAAATGCAGTAGCTTCTCTCCCACTGCAGTGTAAACAGCCTTCCCTGCTGGTCATCCGATGCATCTGGGGGTGAAAGCATCCTGAATAATACAAAAGGACACCATGCTTTTCCGAGAGTGGGGATGGTCCCAATTTGTTATGGTCGAGGGATATATAATGGGAGCCCAGGAAAAAGCAGGATGAGTCTGCAGTATGAAAGTACGGGAAATAGAGAGAAAATGAGGTGTACCAGTGAGAACTGGTCTGGCTGAGTGTCCTCTGCTGGTGCTTGTCCTTAAGAGCTCTTAGCCCAAGAGCTGTGGATGGCTGCCGCTGTGACCAAGGGGATAAACTGGATCTAGAATGGCTCAGGGTTCCATTTTTGGGGTCCAGCATATTCTCTGTTTCTAGTTCTGGCCTCCACAAGATCCACAGGAGACAACAATTGACATGCCATTCTGTACCCCTGAAGAGATTGCCAGCCACCAGGGTATGCAGAGATGGTAAGATGCTATCTGATCATATTACAGACTGATTCAAGAATATGTGTGTTTGCACCAGATCCCCAAGCCACCAGTGCTTCACCAAGGAAATGTCCCAGGGCTCCCAAGGAAGCAGTGCTGTGCCATACCATGCAATCAGTTCAAGACCCATCCTAGGGGGAAGAAAGATATTGCCAATTGTGCCTAGGTATTAAGTGGAAAGCCCATGATTCTTTTTGTCATGAATTGTTAAAAGATATAACCTTACCAGTAAACAATGAATGAGAAGGGTTAAAAGCTAAATGGTAATCAACTTTCTTCGACAGCTAATTTGAAACATGTCTATACACAATTATAGATTATCTAAGTAGAAAACTGAACATTATATTACATGACACCTTAACATCTCACTATAAATTCTTACAATGGAAAATATTAAATATGACACTGTGTAATGCATATGCTTTGATGTACTCTCTGTCTCCTTCCAGAAAAAAAAAGTCCAGGGCTCAAGTCCTGCTGCAGACTGATCAAGTGCAGCTCCAGCTCTGTTACTATAAAGGGAAAATGTCTGTTCTGTTCCCACTGTTGATGGGAAGATAATTAAATTAAAAGACGTAAGCAGAACTCCTATGTGGAGAGAGATTGAAACTGGGATCACTGCTGTGGCCACCCGATGTTCATGTGAATGTGACTGTACACTGGATGCCGTTTCAGTGCCCAGCTGATTAAAGTGCTCCCTGTCAAGAAGGGATGAGCTGATGCTGACTGTGCATTTGGTGAACCTGCTGAAATCCAATGTTTTGGACATCGCTGAAGCAGATCCAGAGGAACTTGGTTTCCCTGTGTAGCACTTGAATGTCATGACGCAGCACTTTTCACAGTGAACACACACACTGAGCATATCCAAGCTTGCTGGAAAGCCACAGAACCTGCAGCAGCTAACCAGCGATGAGGCTGGAGACAGAATTCTCACACTGCAGGCAGCACACATCTCTGTGCAATTTCTAGCTTTCCCTCATAAGGGAAGGACCTGGCATTAGTTACTGAAGGAACACTTTTTTATGTGAAAAAGAGGGACTTTTGATCAGAAAGCATTCACAATAATCAGAGAATTGTGCATTAACATTCAGGTTAAATAATTCTAATTACCTTTGAAGAGAATCTTTCTCGCCATTTGCAGCAACTAAACTGAAGAAACAGGAGGCTTTCTTACCTGAATGGGAGTTCCCCCTTCGTGGTTTTCAAATTGTATGCAGTATTTAGCCCCATAAGGAAGGGAAGGGATAGTAATTTGCCCCCAAGAGGCTGCTCAAGCCCTTCTCTTCCACTTCCTCAGCTCTGCCTCCGTGCTCTAACATTCTGTGATGCCACTATAAGGAGACCGCAGGGGCACGCTCCGTGCAAGTCTATGGAGTGTCATTTTAAATGCTGACTTCACAGTTTTTATCTGACTTTTTTACAAATCAAAGCCAGGGTTCAACTAACAAAGCTATTGTTACATCTTTAAAACAGAATGCTTTTTCCAGGTTTTCCATTAAAATTTCGTCAGTCCTATCCTGTAGTTGATTAGAGTTGCCTGGCAGCATCCAGGAAGTTTTGCTTTCAGCTACATCAAAACCACACAGGAGGAGCTTCACATTTGTCCAGATTTATTGGGACCATCCAGTTTGAATGAGCTTTAGTTTTGTGTCAGTTTTCCCTGGCTTAGTTGCAGCACCACAGCTGTGTAATAAATACAATATATGGTGTGTCAAACCCCACCCATACCCCTGTAGGTCTCAGATTGTCCCTAGTGTAAAAATACCATTTTATGATCTGATTGCTGACTTGTTGTACAGTTTGCTGGTTGTTCCTGAATACAAGTGAAAAACCGACTGTCCACCACACTGGTGTTACTACACAAAAATGGGTGCTCAGTCCTTAATCTATCCCCAGTGCACATACCTCCCAACTGTCCCTGATTACAGGGGATGTCCCTCATTTTACCCTTCCAAAATGCTGTTTCCCTCATCCATCCCTCATAGACAAAGTAGTGCCCATAAAGGGAACATGCTATAAATTAAAACTTTAAAGCAGAAATTCATATTACAAGATGCTTAATGAAAAAAATAAATGTTGTACTAGTAACCACAATGGTTTCCTCAGTGTCCTGAGCTTATATCGCAATGTTTGAGAATGTGCCCCTCGCCATGAGGGTCACTGTCCCTCCTTGTTCTAGTGCCACTCATTTCGGTGGCAGAAGGTTGAGAGGTATGCCACTGCATACTTTCTGAAACTTGGTAATGGGTCCCCATGCAATCTGACCATTCATGATGCAGTGGGAGGCTTAGGGGACTACTGCATCATACATGGCTGCACTGTTTGGGGGGGTTTCTAAAGCTCAGGAAGTATACAGTAGGAGAAGGACAAGAAATGCAAACAACAACACTTGGTATGATTGCACCAGTAGAATGTTTTCATTTCAGACTGGATGTGCCTTTTGGTCTTTATCTGCCAGCAACGTCAATGTTTTTATTTTATTAAGAAAAGTATGCAGTTAAAAAACAAGCACCCTCTGGGTATCATCAGATATTACAGAAGATGAGCAATCATAAAGTGTATTTTTTTTTAACTCTGGAAATAATATTAAGCCAAATGTGTTAATAGTGGCCTACTAAACAAACTCCCTCCTCCTTTCTAGTTCCCCAATTAACTGTGCCAGTTTTGAAAACATACCAACTACATAAAAGTTAAGTGCACAGATTGCAGCGTGGGGAAAATTCCATTGTTAAGATATGAAGGGGCAGGATTTTCAAATGGATCTGTTCAAGATACATCCGCTGCTATTAAAGCAGAAATCAGTACAAACCTGTTAGACCATCTATTAGATGGTCAAACAGTGTTCAAAGTTCACATCCAAAATAAGGTGCAGATTCATCCAAACTGGACACAGCTCACAACTGTAGCCATTTTCTGCTGCAAATCATGACTTTTTGTCATACTGCAAATAGATGCAACATCTGAAAACAGGAGCAGGGCTGCCTGGACTCAAGCAGATGGATGCATACACAAGCACAGCAGGCATTTTCATCCGCATCCATCCCTTTAGAAAATCTCACACACACACAGTTTCAGGTTAAGAATATTATCTTTTTGATGGTCCTGTAAGACCTTGCATCAAACTTAATAATCTCGAAATATAGAAAAAAAAATCAGTATATATAATTTTAAAATACATATTTTTATGGACTCTGTGTATATGTTGCTGTTATTTATTTTCTTTATAGACAAGTTAAAAGATCCCTGAATTATACCAAGAAGAAGACGAAGAAATTATGCATGCCTCAAGCAGCAAAAGAGTTAAAGTTATGCTTGCAGTTCAAGGCGGTGGTGGTAATCAAGCATGGGATCTAGTACAGGGTACTTTCCTCTATCTTGTCAAGTGAGGAGAGCACATAAGCTTTCATTTTCTGGAGACAGCAGACGCATATTGTTTTGTCTAGTGATGCAAACCATGAAAAGTCCAGCAATTTTGGAACATTCCATTCATGAACAATAGTGGTGCATGCCTCAGCGTCATCTCAACTGGATCTGAATGTTTAGCTCTGTGGACTCTACCTAAAATATCACTGCAGAATCAGGCTGCCCACCCCACCCCACCCAGTCAGGAAATGTTCTGTGTCCCAATTATTCGAAGTGGCAGCCAAGTCTATAGGGCAGGAAGGGCCGGAAGACAAAAATGGAATGCGGTAAAAGATTCGGACATCCTGCCTCTATGTACATGCATAGTAATTGCTGCATACTGTGCTGGCATATGACAGCAATACAGTTTGTTAAAGTGATACACACACATCTAACATACTAACATACTAAAATGCCAGCAGAATAGGCCTAATGGTCTCTTGAGTCTACTCGATTTTCAGCACCTGCACTGAGGGCCGATTTTGGTGTCCCCCCTTCCCCTTGGGTTATACTGTCCCCAGTCCCAGATGTTCCACCTGTATTGGGCCCAGTCAGGTTTACCATCCCCCTGTACCTGTCCCATCCTCTCTTAAACCTGTCCACAGTCTCCACCTCTACCAGCTCCCTGGGCAGTGCATTCCATGGCTCCACCACCCTTTCAGTGAAATAACATCTCCTCCTCTCCCCTGTGAGCCTGCCCCCCTTCCAGCCTAACCATCAGAAGAAAAGACAGATGGGAAGATTAGTATCCAATAGCCACAGATGCCCCCAAATAGTGCCCTTTTAGACAGTTAAGGGTAATATCTTCAAAACATATTGTACTTTAACAAATATGCAGTCTTGAGGTCTTGTTAGTATTATGATTTTGCTTTTTAGTTTCTGCATCTTTATTCTTAAGTCATTCAAATTCATTTCTGTTTGGATGTTGCTCTTTATTACTCTGTAAAGGTTTTGTCATTTTCTAGTCTGAAATGGTTAGACCACCGGGATGGTGTTCTGAGGGCCTGGGTTCAATTCCCAGTAGATCACATTATTTCTTTCTCACTACAATTTTCTGAAAGTCACTATATAAAATAAAAGTGTATTGCCTTGTACTGTAATACTTTTACTCTCAGTACTGCCATTTAACCCTAGCTTCTCATAGGCTAAACAGTTATTTCTTGCCCAGATCTTGAATATCGAAATTAAGAGAACAGATATGGAGTGGATCACTGACCAGGTAATTATTGTCCTATTCCATCCTTTTTGAATGAAGTGAAAATGGAGTCAATAAGGATAACTGCCAGATAATGGTGCTAGTTGACAAACGGTACGTGTACTGTCGCAAATAATTAATAACACTATCTGATCATCCTTACTTCAGGACTTGGCAGAAGGATTTATGTACTGTGCTACACAATGTTAAATGAAACACAAACCATGTTGTCTATGTTTTTAATACATGTATTACTATGTGGGCACATGTGAAGTCTGGTCAAGGACTCCAATGTATTATTTTGCATATTTCTTTTGAAACAGTCCAGTTTTTTTGCCTTATTTAGGATCCTTTTTGATGCCACCATTTTCCTTCCCAGTATTAATTTTTGAATAACCAAGCAGTCCTGGAGCCCTGTAAAAGTTGAGTGGGCACCTACAATGAAGCTCTCCTGCAGGGTGTCCACTCATCTAATGTCACTGGATTCTGAAGCTGCTGAATAATTACAAAATGATAACTGGGCAGGAAAAAAGACTGAATTAAAACAAACACTAAATTAGGAAAAAAGTAGAACAATTTCAAAACAAAAATACAAAAGAATGCACTGTGATTATTAAACAGACCTCAGAGATGCCCAAATTTACAGCCATATTAAATAATGTAACTAACAGGAGTTATTTTCCCCTTAAAGAAAAATACTCATTTTATTATCACTACTCTGCCCAGCAGCAGAGCCTGAACTTGGGGGTTGCCAGAGCCTTTAAGAGGTAAAGCTTCCTGCACTATAGCCTGCCTGTTGTGTGGCACTTCCCACCCAGGGCCGGTGCTTCATTTATTGCTGCTGGCAGGTCACGTGTCACATCATGTGACCTACCTTCTTTTTACCAAGTGTCCACTTTCCCATTTGCAGTTTATAGACACCAACCACTAGGGGTTGCTACACTCTCCACTCTAGCTCCTCTTTCAACTCTCCACCCCTTCCTAGCAACTGTTTGCAAACCCTACCCACTAGAGGTCCCTGCAGTTTCCTTTGAATCCATTCTGCTATCTTCTTTCCTCACTCCTCCCATCAGCCTACCACTAAGTGCCTGGCAGCCTCAAACTTTGTACCCTTTATTTCAAAGTCTACTGCCTAACCACTAGCCAACAAACCAAGCCAACATCTTCCTCTACTTTCAAACTCTTAACCCTTCCTCCCTCCTTCTCTGAATTAAAAAACTTTCTACACTCTGTCCCTAAGCTATACTCAAACCCAGTACCCTTGCCATCAGAGTCAACAGCTCTACCTCTTAACCACTTTATCTAGCTATTTTATTCCTACTTTCTAGGACTTTTAGTCTCTTACCCCCCACCCCCAATCTGCCAAAATATAAAGTTTTACTACTTCTCTCTTGCTGCCTTTGCAGGTATTGAACCCTGCACCCTCACTGTTTTAATCAGCAGTTCCACCACTCAGCTAGTACACCTGTCTATTATGTGTGCAGAATTTCAAACTCTAAAACCCTCTAACCCTCAGACACTGCTAAATTGTTGTCTGATTGTTACTGCAGGCCTTGAGCCCAGCTCCCTGCTGCTACAGCCACTGTCTGAGGTCCTTCCTGCTACCTGGGCAAATCTTGAACCTTGTGCGCTGTGCACTTCAGGCACCAGCTCTGCCACTGTACCAGTGCAACCGCACCTCTAGAGGTGACCCCTCACTCATCTCCCTCTATCATCCTAGCGTTCCCCATCTTTCTTCACTTCAGCTCTCTCATCCTTACCAATTATGCATGTGCACCTCCTGCCTACCTGCCTCTCTTCTCCTCCTCCTCCTTTTGCCTTCCACCAACCCCTATTGTCCCTGTTAACCCTCAGCCTCACTACTACTAGTGCTCCTACCTACCCTCCTGCCCTCCTCCTCCTACCACTGCTCCACCCCTCCCTCCTCCTCCATACACCCACATGCTCCTCTCCTCACCCCCATCCAGACATACCTTTCCTCCCCTTGCTCCCTTGGGCATCTGCATCACTCAGGCCTTCTCAGCCTGTGCTGCCCTACCCACCCCTGTGCTACGAAACCCCCTTCTTCCTATTGCTCCCAAGCAACTCTCCTTCTGCCACCCTCTGGCCAGAGCAGTTCTCCTCCTTCTGCTCGACGGGAACATACATCCCAACCCAGGCCCTGCCCTCCCACCCCACCTACTTGGCCTACTGGTCTCCAAATAACCTCCATGAACATATGCAGCCCGCTGAAAAATTTGACACCCTCCAGTGCTGGGCCATGGCTCATCAACCAGACATCATAGCCCTGGTTGAAACCTGGCTGTCCAAATCCACCCTGACTCATTTGTCTCCCTCCCAGGCTATACCTTATACCGGAGGACCGAGCAGGCAAGCGAGGGAGGCTGTACAATTACACTAGGGACACAATATTTGGACATGCCTCCCACCCCTGCCCTTGTAAATGGGGCCCAGGCTTTTACCCTCAAACTCACCCCGGACCCCTCTAGGGCCTCTCTATCTCACCACTGCCTCGTTCCCCAAAGCCAGCACCCAGCCCTGGTATCTTTAACTGACTATCTGGCCTCCCTCCACCATAGCAGGGACAAACAATTCCTAGTTGGGGACCTTAGCGTAAATTGGCTCAGCACCTCCTCTTCCATGATCCGAGACTCATTTGCCGCCCAAGACCTGATGCAACTCGTCACCCAGCCCACTAGAATAAAGCCAAGAGAGGAACCCAGCACCCTTCTGGATGTAATTATCACCAACCGACCCCAAAAATCCAAAACATCCAAGTCCACCAGATTCCCTAAGTGACCACTCCTATCCTGTTCATTGGGCAGTCCCCAATCCCAAACCCAAAGCCCAGACCACCCTCCGCATAGGTGCCTCCACCCTGGTGGCTGCAAAAACTTAAACAATTCCTCACCCAGATATACTGGTCCCCATTCATCGTGCATCCCGAGCATTGACACTGCCCCTCGCCTTCTTCTCACACACCTTCCAACATGGCCTGTGATCTCTTTGCACCCTTCACCAAAATCCGATCCAAAAGCAGAATGCACCTGGGTTAGCCCTGCCCTTCTACAATTACTAAGAATCGGATAACCTCTGGCACCTTGCGCATAAGCCGGTCAGCTGTCTGATAGGCAAGCTTTACAATGCAGCCGGAATAGTAGCTCTTGGCCGTCCGGAAAGCCAAGGCTGACTAGTACCGGCCACCTTTACCTCCTCCTGGGGTTCGGCTTGGACTTTCTGGGATAATATTAAACAGCTAATGGAAAATCACGCCCTCTGCCCCATTCCAGCTCACCAGTGATGGCACTATCTCCACCGATCCTGCCATCATAGCTAACTGGCTCAACACCACTTTCACTGACCTTAGCTCAGTCCTCCTAGTAATTTCTTTGACCTTCCCCAACCAACCTCCCCCTGTCCTCCACCACCCCAGCTTCCACCTGCACAAGGTTTCTGCCCGGGAAGCCAGACCTATCCTAATCAAAGCTTTGAATAGCAACAGTCCCGGCAGTGACTCACTGGACCCCAGTATCCTCAGGCTGGTGCTAGATGAAGTCCTTGCCCCACTCACCAGCCTAATTAACCGATCGCTCTGCCTGGGACAATTTCCCACTGCTTGGAAAACAGCCATAATCATGCCCATTCATAAAGGGGGCAACAGGTCGTCGGCCAACAACTACCGGCCAATCTCCATCCTCCCCCAAAGCCCTGGAAAAAGTGGTGGCCATTCAAATCACTGAATATCCGGCTAAGCATAACATCTTATGCCCAGAGCAACATGGCTTCTGTGCTGGTCACAGTACCAGCACTGCGCTAATTGAATTCTCCAACTTCCTACACTCCTCCCTGGATACCAGCTCCCTAGCTGGTGCAGTGTTCATCGACCTCTCAAAGACTTTCGACACCGTCTCCCACCTCTTCTGCTGAATGCTCTCTGCTGCACTGGTCTCTCGGCTGGCCCCCTAGCATGGTGCACGAGCTATCTAGCTGCTCGATCACAGTGTGTTAAAATCAATGGGATACTCTCTGATACCTGTCCCATACATTCTGGGGTTCCCCAAGGCTCCATCCTGGGCCCCCTTCTCTTCTCACTCTATCTGAACACCCTGCCCAGTGCATGCCCTGGCAAAATTCTTCTGTATGCGGATGATGCTGTCATTTTGCAACCACCGCATCCTTGCCTCCTTCAGGACACCCTACAGCAGTCTTTCAATGATGCCAAGCCTGGTTTAAGGAGCCAGACTTGTCATTAATCTTAAAACCAAAGCTATGCTCTTTTCCCACCCCAAACAAAGCTAGCAACCACCCACCATATTCTTCCTAGTACCAAACAGCCACTGGAACAAGTCTGCTCCTACAAATACCTTGGGTTACCTGACTCAGCCCTCACATTCCATGACCACATTGATGCCTAACATCCGCCACTAACACCGGCTGGGCATCCTCTTCCATCATAGAACCTGCTCTTCCCCAAATGCGCCCGCTCGCTGTTACGCTCTCTGTATTGTCCTTGTAGACTATGGCTCACTAGTCTATGTGCCGCTTATACGACCGTACTCAAAAAATTCACTTAACCCTGAATAAAGCCTGCAGACTGATTACTGGTGCTCCCAGGCTCACACACACCTGTCAGCTCTATGACGAGGCTAACTCCTTACCCTGGATGAACGGCTCCGATATCAAACCTGCCTCCTCACAAAAACCCTACTGGGCTCTCCCTCCTGGGGTGACAGCATCCATCCACGGATCCACCCACTATTGCAACATGGTCATCCAACAAGACCACTCTAATGGTCCCTCAGATCAAGAACCAGCCGTGGCCAGAGGTCCTTCTGCTACAGAGCCCCATCCTGGTTTAACTCTCCCCTGCCCCCATCACCAATGCCACCACCATCTCCAAGTTCAAAACCACCCTTCAAAACCAACTCATCAACACTCATAGCTGCTCCTGTCTCTGAGGCAGCCTCCACCTCGACTTCTCATGACAAACGCCCACCGAGCGCTCTCCTGGCCCACCACCACCTCTTCCCGATACACCGTACCTATGTCTAACCTGGCCAGTGCCTGCTGTTTTTATGGTATGCCAATTAGATTGCTCAATTTTTGATACCAACTTGTGTAACACCTGTCTCAATTACTTGTACCCTGTAACCTAAATGTATTTTGTCTGACCTCAGTGTGACGTGGCGCCTCTGATGAATGCCTATTTTTAGCAAACCTGTGCTATGTAACCTAAAACTCTATGTATGTCTTTATTGTGACGAGGTACCTTTGAAAACGAGCCTCTTGCTCAAAGGTTGTAAACTGATTTCACAAATAAATAAAATAAATAAATAAAAAAATATTTACATCCTCCTATTCCAGAAGCTAACTCTACGACTAGACCTAATTTGAAACCATTTTTTTAACTACCCGCATCTTTAACTGTAGTAAAGCAAACAGAGGCTCCACACCAGCTGAATGCTGGCACTGGTCCAAGCCATCTCACGTACTTTCACCACTATCACGAAACCATTGGTTGACAGCACTTATATGCATAGCCTGTACAGCATTATGTACGAGATAACGTGGACCACCACCAACACCTGGCTGTTATGGAGTCTAAATGTTTTACTGTTATTAAAGGCACAGGGGTATTTTGCTTTATCAATATCAAAATGTTACTAGCAATACAAATGACAGAACATGAATGTATCCACTTTAGTATGGTACCTTCTGTCACTGTAATTTATCTGGGCATTATAAGTTACTGCAAAATTATTTTTTTTTCCTTTTGCTAATTTTCTGCTGTCCTTCTCAAGGCTTACCATACACTTTTGCCAACCTATCCCAAAATGCAGAGGAAAAGATTTAGTGAGGATTTTCTGATCAGTGTACCAATTAAGACATCACAACACTCTTAGTGACAAAAGACTATAATGTCAGAAACACACTGTGTAGGTGGTCAGCTGCTGACATATGTTTTTTAGACATGGGGGAATAAGTCAGAAACCTAGAAAATGGCAGCTAAATGCGGGTACCTTAGTCTGTAAATACAATGGTTTTCTTTTTAAACATTGTTTTGGTTTTGTTTTAGTAGATACCTGCAATTTAAAAGACGGAAATACAATTTTATCAACAATGGGCTCTTCACTCCTGCCTAGAAGTGTCGAACAAGAAGAGGCTCAAAGTAGTCAAAAGCTCTACTGTCTCTACTACCTATCTGTTCTTTACCTTGTGTTATCGCACATTTTTGAGATGGAAAGGTGGAAGCTGGCTACTTCTTTGCAAAGGAGGATGTGGCCCACCACTGACATTCCCATCAAGTCCACTAATGAATCCAGCTATGTAAGAAAGTTTTACTCGGTATGAGAAGCATACCACTCAGGCCAAGGCAGAGATTTGGGTTGTTATGTTTTTCCCGTACTGAGTGGTGGACAGAATCAAACCTTTGCTGGTTTGACCTGATCTTGACCTAGAACTGAACTGATGTAAAAGGATGCACTCATGAACAAAACACTCATCACCTTTTCTCAGTCATTTAGAGCTCAAAAAAGAAAGCAGAGTCTTAAGGTCTTCATCTCGCTCATGGCTATCAATCCCAAAGATATCAACAACCATGGGGGAGCGTGCTTATTCTGTGCAGGCAGCTAAACGTTGGAATGTTCTGCCTTTATCCTGTCTTAATGCAAGCAGCCAGTCTGTTTTCAAAACTCAGTTAAAGTCCTATTTGGTGCAACAAATTGAATGTAATTGTTTTTAATGTTGTATGTTTTTGATGTTTTGGATTGTAAATTGTTAAAATGTTTGTATATTTTACTATGTCATCTTAGATATAGTTCAGTGGCTCCGGGTCATTTCTGAAAAGGGGCCTCTGGCTCAGTGTACTTACCCGGTCAACAAAGTAAATAAATAAATAAATAAAATACATGTAAAATGCCCCTCTCTGCAGAGGGAACCTGGGCACCATCTACTGCAACCTCTGCTCTCTGTGCAACTATGAATTAGTACATATTTGCACAGAACACTTTTTTCCCCTGCTTATAGAGCAGGGGGGGAGAGACATCATGACCTAGTGTCACTTTTGACCTTACATTACTATGTTACTAAACCTTCCCTCCCAGCTCCTCATTCTGCCCAGCTACAGACAGTCAACAGGCTGGGCAATATGCATGGGGGGTGGAGGTGGAGGTGTAGGAAGAAAAGTTAGACATTAAACTAAACGTTGACCTCATTTAGTGCTACAGCAGTAGAAAAATATGCATGTTACTACAGGCTCTGCAAACTATTTAGAAAATGGCCAATTAAAGCCTAATTGTTAGGAGATGAACCTCATTAAAAAAGGCTCCTCTAGTAGTTAACTGCAAGGGGATAACTAGAGCGATAAAACAAGCCTTTTCATTGCTAATTTTTGGGAATATAAGATTGAAATACAACAGCCCTTCTCAGGGTACAATTAGAGTGACACAGATCAAAATTAAGTCCAGGTTTGAGTTACTTATGGTGTGTGTGTGTGTGTGTGTGTGTGTGTGTATGTGTGTGGTAACCAGATCAGTTAATAAAGCCCATGTCAGGGCAAATGTTATGTTTAACATATTTGAGGCCTTTAGGCCTCATTTTTGGACAACAAGATTGAAATAAGATAGCTTTTTTGAGAGCTGTTTTTCTTTGAGAACCATGTCAAAAATAAAACCCCTGCCCTTGCAAATTTTGAGATGAACCACACAAAGGGCAGAATTTGGGTCACATCATGACTTTAATGCAGTTTCACAGAATTGCACCAAAGGATTTGGCACAGCTGGAGTACATTTATTTATTTAAAATTTGGTACTCGGTAAAGGCACATTGAACCGAGGCTTGTTTTCAGGTGCCACCCGGGGCAAGGAGAAGGGGAGGTATACAAAAGATATAGAGATACTTAAAATACATAATATACAGGCAGCACTGCAATTTATATGTGACACACAAGGAACATTGGATATAAGAAAACACTGTGGTATACAAAGGTTCGCGGAGAAGACAAGGCAATTTACAGTTCCAGTGAGATGCATAATTTGTGTGTGGAACAGAATGAGGACACAGTTTTGCACTGGTGCAGGAATGGAGTCAGTCACAGAGTGTGATACTAAATAAGTAAGAGCAGGAGCTGGCACAAGGGAAGAGCAGGATGTTGGGGTTTGAAGGGGAAGGGGAAAATAGTTGGGGGAGGGCATGCAGCTAAGGAGGGAGATGACATAGGCAGAGGGGGAGCTGACTGAAGTATTTTTTGAAAGGTAGTTAACCTTTGGCACAGTTATGCAAAATCATGTCAAAAATGTCAGTGCTCATAGCAAAAAAAAAAAAAAGGCAACCGTGAATTGTGGAAACTGTCACAAAAACGCATTGGCTTTTGAAAATGGCATGCTCAAGATTTGGCACAAATGGGAGGCTACAGATTGATGTAAAAAACATATCTGTATCCTTCTGCTTTGAAATTCCTGCAAAAAATATTTAACAGACTTTTATGTCTAATTTTTGGGAAAAGGGTCTCAGCCTGCCAGTTACTACTAGCTGCTACTCCAGTTGCCACAGTGGTGGGATGGGGGTTGTGCCTATTTATGGTGGCGAGCTATCCTGAGGGCTAGTTGCTGTATGTTAAATCATTTGTGTATTTGTTCATTATCTTTGGCCCTACCTACAGATAGTAGTGTACGAAGGGTACCCCAGCCTGCTAGTTATTTTGCCACTCCGGTTGCTATCCATTCCGATGCTGTACACTGTTGACTAGATTTATTTCAAGGGCTAGTTGCTTTTCAAGACCTTGTGCATTAATATTTCATTGCCATCAGACATACAGTGTGTACAGATTGTACCGTACACAGTATGGGGACCTCATCAGCTAAGTGCCAGTCACACTAGTGTTGTTCCCTGCTGCCTAGATTAATCCTAAGGGCTAGCTGCTGTTCAAGCACTTCTGTACTTTTCTGTTTATTATACAGTAATTGTATATGGTTAAGGCTTATTATGTAATCAAAATCGGTGGCTGCTCAAATGTTGTTGTGCATGTTCTAAATCTTATTGTGCACATTCCATAATTAATATTCATGAAGCGCTCTGCCATACGCCACCTGACTGGACAGAGAGCTTCACAGAAAAAGTCCAGCAAACATGGTGGTGCCACGTATCAACATGGTTTGGACATGGACTGCTGTATTCAGCTCTGTGTTTCTAAACAGTACCAATTTTAACATTTCTGTTTTGTAGTAATGAAGTGTGGCTGTGAATCTTTGGAGGCTCACACTCAAACGGGATGGCACTGATATGAGTACCCATACTCAACTTGCCAGGTGTTTCCATCTCAGAAGTGAGACACCAGCATGGATCTCTCAAGCTCTGCTCTCGAAGTCCATATGCTGGTATCTCAACCCCTCGATGGAAACACAGGCTTGTTGTGTATGGGCACCCATACTTTATTCCTTTTATTTATTTGTTAACCGGGTTGGTGCACTGATCCAGGGACCTTTTTCTGGCACAGCCTGAGCGTGATATAGTATATAATATTACCATTGTTATTATTATTTAAATATATAGCGTTTCGTTATTATACTATAACAGTTTTTATATACAGAAGAAGTAGTAATATACAGTCACAATCAGACAGACAAATCTCCAACCCCTTCCACTGCCTCCTGTTCCAATGACCCAGCTACTGTTTCAGCGAGCTGGAAAATCAGATCTTCACATGCCCACCAACTGTCTTTCCCTGCAACCGGGCTACCATTCAGTTGTTCCAGCTGTTGGAACTCCATTCAGACTTGGAGCAGATTCATATTTATTAAATACCATGTAGATTTACATTTAACCACAGAGGAGCTCCAGACATTTACCACACAGTCAAAATCTACATTGTAAAAATGCACTATAGAAGGCAGAGGGTGGAGTTGTACATTTTCAGATCGCAGACATTTGGACATGGTTTTATGTGATAATGGCAATTGCAAAACTGCGATCTCTGTTAGGGTGAGTATACATTGCCGAAAATAAAAACGGCAATGTACGGTCACAGCAAGGCAACTCGCTTTTAGTATTTATGCGGGAGGCTCCACCGCCCCCACAACTCCCTCACTAATAACAACAAACTCAGGGGGGAGGGTGCATGTCGGGAAGGGGGAGAACCACAAAAAAAAAAAAAATGCTCCAGAAAGGCACAAAATATTGTGCTTCTCCCCCAGCCCTGACCCCTGCATCCTCTCCACTGTAACCAGCCACCCTCAGCACCATGCCACACAGCCAGCTTGTCAGCTTCCTACCTCACCACCCCTTACATACCTTCCCTCCTCTTCCGGTATGCCTGTCACTCATCCCTTCTCCCTGTTCTTCCCCATCAATACCCTTTCAGGGTCACTGAGAGTACAGGCACTGAGATTAATTTGCTCAAACCTGAGTCACTCAATCACCATTTTTACTGGATACCTTTGGACACCTGCATCAACACATGGGCATTTTTTTCTCTCACTACACATTGGGTCACTCGCTTTCTATTTACATGAATTAGAACAGCCTGGTCAAACTTGTGCATGATCTCTGTGAGGAATATGACACCTTGAACTTAGAAGATGCTCTCACTCACTATACTGGTCGCTAGCCTCCCAGCAATCCACTGCTAGATCTTTAGTTTCTGCTAAAGAGCATTCAACCCTGATGGTGCTCCCAGCTAATTTGACAGCTAAGGCCTAAAGATTTGTTATTATATAAAGTTCTAAGTTTAGTAAGTTAATATATAGTGTATGGGAGAGGGTCATTAATGATGGAATTCAATGAATTCCTATCATTGTTATACTATCGTTGTGATATCAAGAGGTTGTTATACCCTCCTGAGTATGCCACAATGATAGCAAAACAACATGAATGTCTTTGTGCATGCGTATCTCGCGAACTTCCCGCATTTCAGTAAACAGCTGTGGCGATGAGAGCTGGCCCCAAAAGAGAGCGGCACAGAACAAACAATGGAACAATCACCATAAAGTAAGCGCGTAGGATTACTACATTTAAAATCACTTAAAGTAAACCTTGAGAGTGAACTTTTATGTGTGTGTGAGCAGAGGGATGGACTGGAGAATGGAGCATGGGGGGGCCTTTGTAACTGGGCACATGGGGGGGTGTTTGTAACTGGGCACTGCTACCAAATGAATTTTCTAAAGAAGTGCTCCATTGTCATTTAACTGTTGTCCATACACTATGAAAAACAATAGATGGGCACAACAATGCTGAGTTCACTTCTCGAGGTTGTCATGACAACAGTAAACCTCTTGAGCTTTGCTCTTGAGGTTTACTTGTTTGTCATGACAACCTCTCGATGTGAACACAGCATTGTTGTTCACTATTGCCCATCCATTATCCCCTATATGCTAGCTCTCTCTTCTGATCCATGTTTTAATGCAAAGAAAAGGTGATTTTCATATTTTTTCACTGTTCCCAAATGGTTCCAGGAATCGTGGCCTAAACTACAAAAGACACTCTGCTCACAGAGACTATGGTAGAGTTTCTAACTTAGAATAACAGCCTAACATTCTGTTTTAACCAGAAAAGGCATTAAATTGCTTCTGCCTAATTTTTACAGCACTTTAGGTTTATTTTTTCAACACAACTAGTGTGGTTGAATGTTTGAAAACTGGACCGCTCACAATGACTGTGGCCGTTAATAATGTGCATCCGTATATTTTTTCACAGAACTTTCAAACTGTTTTCAGCTCACAACAGCTGTGGTTGAATGAATGAAAACTAATTTTAATTCGCTTACAATGACTGTGGTTGACATAAAAACACCAACTCTCAATGACTGAAGGCAGCAATTTTACTGTGATGCCATTTTTTCTGGTCTCTCACATCTGAGTCAGAACTAAAATGAAAGCCTAAGAATGCACTGTGCCCACAGGTTTAAAAACCTGTCAAAAGTGTAGACACTGTTTGTCTCCGGAAGATAGGCATACTGAGTGCTGCAACTGTTTGGGCATGGATCATGATTGGCTAAATGATGGTCCATGCAAACTGTTTAGTCCTAAGACACAGAAAAAGAAACAAGCAAAAGGCAGTCTTTATTAGCCCCAGCCACTCCGCCTAGCTCCTAATGGTGATCCCCTACTAAAAAGGTTCAGAACATTTGTCATCAAGGCACAGGTCAGGAAGCACAGGAAAACCAGGAGCAGTTTAAAAATTCACAAATAGCATTTTATTTTTCTCAATAACAGCAAAATAAAAAATTAAAATTATTCAGTATAACTATTTACAAAGGCAGTGCAAACAGGGGAAAACTAAGTCCTCCTTCTGAGGGTATCTCTTAATTCCAAGTTTTAGTCACTCAGACTCTCACTCTCCTTGTCTCTCTAGCAAAAGCATTGCTGCTTTTTTAATAAGTCTTTGTCTGGGAACTTGTTTACACAGCCTGCTTCTCACAGAATGTTCTTGTCAGTTTCAATGCAGGTGCAGCAAAAAGAACATAAGTGACCCAGAACTGACCTCTTGTTTACAGCTCTGCAGAAGGCTTAAAAACTGCATCTCAGGTTAACACTTGAAGTTCCAAATAGCTTTTTGCAATCATTTCAATAGTATAACTATATACAGTTTTAAACAAAGGGATCCCAGTATCAGTGACATTTCCACATAAAGATTCACATATATTTTTATACCCACAGATATGCAAGGTGGAAGAAAAGACAGAAATGGCAAGGGAAGGCACAGAGATAGTGAGAGGCTGAGAATTACGAACCTGTCGGAGTGATCAGTTCGTAGGTCTCACAAGAAAATTTGGTTGCATAACCAGACAGACAAGAGACAGAAAAGGAGAGGATAAAACCACACCCTTGTTATTTAAACTCTTTCTGAATAACAAATGTCACAACATTCGTGTGATAATGCCAGCTGAAGCAGCTTCTCCTAAAGACCAGTCTATAGCAGAGTCTGCAGGGAAACCCACAAAAGAGCATGAATCCCTGTATGAGGAACACTCAGATAAAAGGGAGTCCAATAAAAGGAAGGCAGAGGATTCATCTTCTCACACTTGCCTTAAAAAAGACTAAAAAATGAAAAACATTTGGAGTGTGAGAAGAAAAGACAAATGAGTCAATCTTCTAGCCTGCTGGAGTTCCTCAGACTTCCTCCATGGAGGACTTTGAACAAATGTGGCAACTTATGACAGTCGAGGAATGACTGTTCTACAAGAAAGTAAACTGGGTCCCTTAATTGCTAGGAGGGGTCACCTGGTATGAGGTCTAGAGCTGGGAATCTGCCAGGAGGAAGGGTAAACCCTGTAAAATAAAACAAAAAAGGCTGTGAACATATTAGTACTGGTGGAGTAAAGATAAGGTGGGGGGTTATTGACTATACCCCTAACACATACATACATGACACTGACATTGTGTGTACAATGCCTGTCACCCTAGTGTTGCAAAAATAGTGGATGCAGCAATTTGGTAGTTGTGGGCTAGTAAGTATATTGCCCTGACTAATGAGTTAACCACCCTGGTGGATAAGTGGTATTTAGGGCAAGCCTGGGTAAAAGCAACAAAATGTTATTTTTTTTCTTTCATAATAAAGCTTGTGTCCCGTTTTAAGTGTTGTCTCCATTTGCTGTGGTGTTTAAGTGCAGAGTGGCAGCTGCGAGGCGTTGAGGTGCCAAGTGAGAGAATGAGGGTTTTAAAAAGCCAAGCCATGGCTCTGGAGTGTAGCGCTACTGTACTAAAGGGGAATCCCCCATAGCAGTTGAGAAGCAGCTGTGTGAAAATGCAACCTTGGTCATGCAGCAGGCTACGGTATGCCGAAGCAGTTCTTATTCGGGAGGAAGGCGAGGTGCTGGCAGGAGACCAGATATTTTAAAATAAATAAAGTGGTTGGTAGACAGCAAGTGCCAGGTATTGAATTTAGGGACTGGCTACCTTTAAATTATTAATAAAATAAAGGGGCACACAGAGTAAAATGAGGATGGATTGCACACGCACTCAATGCCCAGACCAGGCACCATGTTCGAGCAGCAGAGAAGGCTGCTAGTGCAAGAGGGTTAAGTTGTACAACTTCATAGAAATAAACCAACAACTGTGTTAAATCAGCTAACCAATGCCACAGGGGGCTAGTTTACAATCCAGTGAACACAAACATGTACATTTTATGCCACAGAAGTGCGTAGTTTGGAAAACTGAGCAGTGTGAGGCACACTCATGCAGGGAAATGAATCAGCATAAGTTAAAAAGCACCAAATATGTATAATTTTATTTTTAAATGGCACTGTCAAGCCGTTTTAAGCCAGATTTTCACCACACTTGGCAGTTTTACAGAGCAACAGATGTTCTATCAGGGAAAATTAGTTTTATTTCAATAAATGTTTAAGAAAGATGTGTCACTAATCTGCTAAGGAGGAGTAGTCGGGAATAGTAGTTGTGGCCCAGAACCCATGCAGGCAGGCAGGGTGGTGGAGGAGCCAGAAGAGGGTGTGTACTCTTGGGCAGGAGGTGTTACTCATGCCCATGAGACAGCCCCAGGGAGGAGTATTTAAACCCCCAGAATGAATATTTAACTTGTCTGAGCTCAAGCTGACCCAGTGGTGCTGAGGGTTGAGGCACTGGATGCCACACCTCGCGGCACGCCGGCAACCCAGGTTTGGGAACAGACTCAGGTGCCAGGGGTTGGCAGGGGAAGGGTTGAGGTCTGAGCACCCATGTGGTGCTCTCCTCCCCGGACCAAGGGGATTGGATGGCCCGGCATGCCAGTGACCTCTGGTGGAGACCAAGGGGCACTGTAGCAAGCTGGGCCAGTACGTAGTAGCGTGGCCAATGCAGGCAGGGTTGCCATGCGCCAGTTGCATTGGGGTGTGCACACGCATGGGAGGATGGCACAGAAAATGGAAAAACCCGGTCTTGGGGGTAGGTGATGACATCAATCCCCATGCCCGCAGCCGGGTCTGACTCCGACGGCCTTCATTGATCTCCCGCCCAGGGCCCACGTCTGCAGCTGGAGTCTAAACTTCAAGAGTGCCCAAGGTAGGAGGGATGGCCCCACCTTGGAGGGGTTAAGCTGGGGGTGCCAGCTGCGAGGCGGGGCATGGGAGAGGAAGGTTTGGATGGGGGGGCTTCAGGCTGGGCAGGAACAGGTTGGATGCCTGAGAGATGGCTCTCAGGACTGCAACTGGAGGAAAGAGAATTAAGAAAAACAAAACAAAAAAAAATGTCTGAGCTCCAGACTAAAAGGGAAAAGAGGTTATTTAAAGGGAAATGGCTCATTTTAAAGGTAACTTTGTTCTTGTTAGTGTGGAAAGTTACACTGCAAGCTTTTTCCACAGGGTGAAAAACTTTAAGCTTTATTAACTCCAGGATCTCATAATTCAGTTTATTAGTAGAAAACACTGGAGAAAGCCAGGAAGGGGAGCTTTCATTTGGAAGAAGTGTAGCAGTTTGCAGTAGTTTATTTGTGCTTAATGTTATGCATAATTACATAGAATCCTGGTTGACAGAGCAGAGCAGGCTCAGAATTTTCAGGAAAATCAATTGAAAATTCAAACTTAGGATTCCACTGTGGCTTGTGCTGCTGCAAAATACCAAGATGGAACTGAAGCTGTTTAGTGCTGAGATTTGGAACAGGGTCCCATCCACTTAGTGACCAGGATTTTGAGAAATGGAATGTTCAGAGGGCATGAAAGGAACTGCTCAGCTCATTTTCTGGGAGATCAAGCAGGGAGACAGACCTGAAGGAACCAGATCTGTCCAGAGGGTGTCCAGCCTACTGAGGCCTATCTGTTGTTAGGGCCTGGGGGACTAGCCCTCAGTTAAGTACTTTAGGGAATTACTTGCATCCCAGCATTAGGGATAGTAGGGCAATAAGTGAGAGCAACGACAGAATAGATTAGCCTGTTGCTTTGAGTGCCTGTTTTCCACAAGTGTTTTCAGCTTCATCCAGCAAGATTGCAATGGCTTTCAAGCAACCAGGTCATCTCCAAGGATCAACAGTACCAGACCTACTGCAGACTCCTGAGGTACAAATCACCAGTCTTTCCAGCCATTCAAGGGAAGTGGTACAGTAACTTTTATTTCATTGTGGGACTAGTTCAAGAGAGACACTCACTGGCATATTGAATTCCTTCTTTCTTCAGGGACTACTGCCCAGCTACTGAAGGACTGAATTAGAGACTGAGAGGGGGGAAGTATACTGTGAGTGCCATAGAGTAATTGTTATGTGATGCAAAGCAAATATTATTGTGGAATGTGTAGAGTATAAGTGAATAGAATGTATGAATAAGTTAAAGTTTAAAGTTTCAGTGTTAGATACCAGGGAATGGTATCTGTTAGTAAGAGGTGAGTGGGCTGACTGAGGTAGGTATAGGCCTAGTAACCACTGCACACCCTTAAAGTAAGTAATTTGAATGTGCAGCAATTGAAGTCCAAGGTGTAACCCAGTACTGGGTTAGGATTTTCTGTAATTGGAGGGCTATTGGGTGGTGGAATAGCCTACAGACTCCAGGGATAGCAGGTGCAGACCCGCGGGAATATAGAAGGGGTATTAATATGCCAGATATTTATTCAATGCAATGTTATTTGCATAAAGAATGTATTGCTGTTGCTAACTTCTACTGTTTTTATGCAAACTGTGTCTGTAAGTTGGCAGAGCAGTTTAGTAAAATGTACCTTAATTTTCACTTTGAAACTGTGTCAAAGTCTTGCTTCAAGGTTGTCCGACTCTCACATTCCTCTGGTCTTCTGGGTCAGTCTGGTGCAGCCCCTCTCTCTACCACACAGTTCCTGCAGCTACATAATGTGATTGGGGAGGTACTTGTACACGTTCCTATGTGTACCCAAATCAATAGCTGTGGGTGGGGAGAGAGGCAAAGAACCGCAGCCATGATTTCTATCTGTGTAGGCACTGCGTTCACCTGCTGTTATACACACATGGTGTTATAGGATATGAATGCATATGTTTGTGTTTTGTTATTAACATTTCTAGACCATGAACATACAGGCATCAACAATTCCCTCTCTCAGTTGCCCCAGGTGTCATAGAAAAGAAATGCTACTTTGAAGAAGATGAAAAATCTATTACTCTTGAAGTCACAGGTTATGAGGAAAGAGGTTTGCCTCCACATCCTTTAGGGGACTCTTCCTCATATTCTGCCTTCCTTAGAGGGATGCCAGTGATGACTGATATCCCACTGTGAAAACAGATTCTGACATTGGGGAGTTAGAATTTCTAAGCACGGTGAGACTGACTTCTAGAAAAAAGAGTCTGTATTCCCTTCCATGACACTTTTAAAAAGATGGGTAAATAGATTCTACAATTGCCTGCAACAGCAATTGATAAGAAAACAGAGAAAAAAGATTGTAACCAGTACTGGTTCAGAATATTTTACCTGCACCCTAATTCTGAGGATCTAATAGAGGCTGCAGCATGTGAAAAGGCAAAGACAACCTTTTCAGCAGCACACCCTAACAGGATTAAAACAAAACAAAACAAAAAAACACACACACTTGGTAAAACACTATGCTGTCCCACCACCCTAATCTTGAGGGAGACAGCTTTTCTAAATTGCATATCCCATTACCAGGAAACACCCTATGCCACCCTTTTTGTAGAAATCTGCATCTGATAAGAGGTCACAAGTGTTACAACATGTAAACGTAGTTGTAGGTGCCGTCAGACACCAGTTGCAAATGGCTGTAAACGTTATTGATACAGTGACCAGAGGCCTAGCAAATGCAATATCTGCCGGATAGTATGCATGGTTAAGAACCACAGAATTTTATTGGGAAACAGGACAGACTCTTCAAAAGTGAATAAACCTGCAACATTACAATATCAGACACCGAATCACAGACACATCAGCAGGTGAGCATTTCACCCAGTCTGGGACATGACTTGGGTGACATGTAAGTGGCGGCCCTGAGTGGCAACTTTAGAACGCCAATGGGGAGAAGGATTTAAGAGTTAAAATTTATATTACCTCTTAACACCCTAGAGTATGACCCCAATAAGGACAGAGGTTTCATGTCCCACTACTTAACATAGTCTTTGAACTTAGCATAGATAAATATATCCCTTGGTATTAAACAAACAGCAATACAGGACTGATATATAACAAAAGGCTATATATAAACAGTTTCTTGACTACTACTGTTTGATGTAACTCAGCATAACGAAGACTGCTTTATCCCTTGCCTGCATGTCTATAAAATACCTTCCTGTTTATACTGCGACAGCAGCTAGAATGCCAATAGTGACTGCATTCCTACTGCTTTGATATAAATTAGCACTTTAAAGTTTACTCAGGCCTCTGCAGTTTTTTTTTGGACTTGCATTGCTAGTCAGGACCAAATTCCTACAAAAGATGCCTCAGTTTACATTGTAAGATACCTGAAGAAGAGGCAATATTACAGGCCTCAAAAGCTTTTATCTTTACTATCCAAATAAACTATTTATTTATTGAATTTTGATAACCAAGTATGCCCACTGAGACTAGAATTCCCTTGTTCAGTGATGACCTGGAATTAAATATGTGGAATATAAAACCATGAGCAATATAAAACCATGACCATAACATAGACATAACCACTGGGTTACAGGGTTAGCAAACATTGCTCCACTTACAACAGACAGAAAACATGCTGACATGTTGTAAGTTCAATTACTACGGTATTTATTTTTTTGTACTTTCTTTTTATTGAGCTTTAAAACACTGAACAAGCCAATAGTAAGCACATTAATAGATTCAGGATGGATCATAATAGTCATGTTAGTACCCAGATAAAACAATCTATTACCTTTGATACCACATTCGGGGAAACCATCATTTCGTATTCATACTATTTGTTAACAAATATGCCAACCAAGTCATGTAATGTGGAAAGTTACGGCAATTATATATAGTAGAAGACAAATGTGACCTAAAAAATAGTCACTATTTCCACTTAACCAAGTGTACAACCCATATAACTGTGTGTTTCATTCTCAACCAGAAACAAGAACAATATGTGACTGTTGGCCCTCAGTCTCAGCACTGAGCTTCCCACTCCCCTGGATAGGATTTCAATTCAATCCCCCCCCCAAAAAAAAGGTTGGAGGGGGGAGACTTCCCTTAAGAGAGGAGAGGAGGAACTTGATTCAGAATCAGACACTTAAGAGTCTAAATCTGAACACGTTTTTTTCTGTTTTAATATGGCTGAGTTGGACTTACTCAAGTTTAATCTCTTGGACTTTTTCCACTCACTAAAATAGTGGGACTGTTATGTAGAAATAATTTCAGAGTTAGAAGTGTATAAGGGTCTTTGTTGTTGTGGTTTGATTACCATGCTGTGAGTAAACTACTGTATTATTTTAACCTAGCAAAAACATTTTTTTATATCTCTCCTGGTTTTGTGTGGGCTAACATGGCACAACCCTATACTGATCAGTATTTTATATATATTTACAGAATAAAGCTGCTGACTTCTTTGAAAGCACTTCTCACTTTGAGAACAGACAGAGTTACATGAACATGGATGATAAAAATAAAACTATTTTTGTAAGCCTTGTAGAAAAAGAAAATTACAGAGGTAATTAATGACTCTATGGCAGCTAAGGCATGAAAGGGGGTACTATCACAGGCAATGCCACCATCAACCATACAGCACACCCAGGGGTTTAAACGGAGGTAGAAGTAGAAGAGGCAAAAGACAAGCATCAGTCCTGGCTCATTCACCATCAACTAAAACTAACCCCTGATGACCATGTCACAGTGAAAGGAATTCTATTGACAGCCGTTACAGCGATGACACAATGCCAACAGCCAGCATTGTGCCATCCTGGACACAAGTGTTTTTTTGAACAGCCAGTTCTGTCACTGTACTGGTCTTCACTGTGTTACCATCACTGTAGCAAAGGTAAATGATGAGGGATAGGTCACCACCTCTCAACTCACGGGGGGGGGGGACATCTCTATCAGCACTTCCAGCCAGGTAGAACAGATAAATGTGTACCTGAAATTGTAAGAGAAGGCCTCAGTCTGTATTTTGTAACCAGTCAAAAAGAAAAGAAAGTCAAAATATTCAAGCCAAATTCATCGGAAGAGATGCAGCAAATAAAATTGGAAGTTAAAAAGCTGAAAATTCTTAATGCTGTAGCAAGGGAAAAAGAAAAGTAAAGGGAAACATTTTTTCTCAAGGTACTTCTTGAAAAAGAAAAAAAATTAGATGAGTGGTGACCAATACTGGACCTAAGGTATCTGAACAGACATTAAAAAAAAAGTTCAAAATGGTTACCTTGAGAACAGTAATTCCATCTTTACAGCAAGAGGACTGACTTTGCTCACTGGATCTGAATGATGCTTATTTCCACATTCTAATAATGGAAAGTCACATAAAATACCTACATGTCAGAGAAGGGAAGGGTCATTATCAATACAAGACAATGCCATTCAGGCTGACCTCTGCCCTAAGAGCATTCACTAGGTGCATGGCTATAATAGCAGCATCAGCACACTGAAGTAATGTGAATGGAGTGACTGTCTAGCTATACTTAGACAACTGGTGGGTGAGTGGGAGAACAAAGGAAGATGCCCTATCATCAGTGAGGCAAGCAATACTCCTAACAGAAAAGTTGAGGTTCATTGAGAATTTAGAAAAATCAAACCTAGAACCCAAACAAAATTTGCAGTTCACTGGAGCAAGAGCAGAATGGACACAGTTCAAAGAATATGCTTTTCTTCCACAAGAAAGGTTCTGGACAATGGTACAGTATGCAGCATCCTTCCCCATGGAGACAAGAAGGATTACATAGGATTTTCTCAAACTGTTGGGACTCATGTCAGACACAACCTCTGTGGTACCATTTGCAAGTCAGCAGATGAGGGAGTTCGATAGTACCCAAAAGAACACTGCTCTCAGCGCAAGGATTTCCTGACTGCCCTGACACTACTACACAAAAAATTCCTAAGTTCCTTCCATTGGTGGCAACAGGTGCAGTGCCTACGAAAAGGAGTACCTTTTCTACCAGTCACGTACGATCTAATATTGATGACCGATGCCTTACTCTTCAGATGGGGAGAGCATTTTATGCACCATGCAGTAAACTGAGTATGGAGCCCAGCAGAAAGAGAGGAACATCATCACTGTACATTTACTGTAGGACAAACCATTGAGCACAGCTCATTCAAATGGCAGCTTCAATCTGCTGGAGCCCAGAACAGGGTCTCTTTCCCCTAAAATCCTTCAAAGCACTGGTCAAGTACTAAGTTCTTATGATAGGGATAGACAATAACACAAACTGTGCATTAGATCCACAAGCACAGTGGTGCAAGATCCTCCCAAACTGTGCAAGGAAGCACAAACATTTGCAATCTGGCATATACACTCAGGAATATATATCCCTGCAGTCCATGTTTTAGGGAAGGATAATGTTCTGGCAGACTCATTCAGCAGAATGGGTCATATTATTCATGACTGGTCCCAGAAACAAACGGTACCATGATCAGTTTTCAAAACATTGTGTGTTCCAGAAATGGATCTTTTGGCCTTATAGGAGAGCAAGATACTACCACTGTTCTACTGCAGAGCCTGGGAACAGCCCCAGAAGATGCTCTCAGCATGTACTGGATAAAGGTTCTCTTATGCTTCCCACCTTTTCCTTTGATACAGTCATTCTGAAAGTGTGAATGGAACAGTAATCATGATTCTGGTAGCACCTGACTGACCCAGACAGCCATGGTACTCACTTTTACTTATGGTGTCCAAATGGACTCATACTTTATCTCAGTGTGAAGAATACTCCACTAAGAGCAGAGAAGCATCAGTGTTAGCAAGAAGGAATGTGCCATTGACAGACATTTGTAAACCCGCTACCTTGTCCATAGTCCACACATTCACATCTCATTATTGCCTGAATGTACAGGCAAGAGGGCATATTAAAAGTTCAGAATTCTGTACTTTAGAACCTATTCCCAAAGTAATCCTACATCTCTCCAACCCAGGGTACTGCTTGGAGTCTGCACCACTTTAACTAAGTTATTCTAGTTAATTTAGTTACAAGAAAAAGTTACTCACCATAGTACCAACTTTTCTTCTAATGGATTAGAAGATTAGTTGGTCAAACCAACTCTTCCCTTCCTCCCTTCTTTTAGGATAAGGTAATTAGGTTCTTCAGAAACATTTATTGGTATTTAAATCAGCAGTGCAATGAAAAACATTTTTCGAAAAATCTAGTTTTGTTTACAAGTAATACAAATATTAGCATACCTGTCACATCTACTTTTCTAGGTACATCTTATGATGCACACCATAAGTGTTTCATATTTTCTTGATCCTAACCATTGCCAGGTCTACAACGCTACAGTATTCCTAAGCCAACTGTGGTGACTATCTTTTTTTCTTGAGAAAAAAAAACTAAATTAAAACAGTTATACAATACTCAAATGTGATAAAAAATAAATGAAAACATTTATAAAATATTCAAACTTTACTAACAAATAAAACTGGAAGATGCCTGTTTTATTTTATATTAAAAAAGGTAGTCATTTTTTTCCTAGTTTAATTGCACTGCTGCTTTAAAGCTTGAGCTTTTAATGACTGCAGTTGCTTGTTCAGTATCATTAAAACCTGTTTTAACAATCTTAAATTGATATTGTTATCGCTGGATTTCTTTTTCGAATAAAAGCTCAAGACCAGTACAGTGAGACAGTGTTACCTTTAAAAAAGATTTCATGTTCTGGGGCACCATGCACCTCACAGACATGAAGCACAAGACTGACTAGCTGTGCTAATCCATTAGAAAAAAAAAAACGTTGCTACTATGAAAAAAAAAAACTTTCCGTCCTCTTGGTCATAGCAGTCAAATCTGACTCCAAAAGGGCAATGGTGGGGGAATGGTATAGTGTCACTGCTATGGATGGGGAACACACTTCAGTCAACATATATAATACCCTAGAGAAACTTGGGATTAACATTGGACACTTGCAGCCAGATTATAAATAGGAATGACAGTGACAGATAATAGGTCTAACATGGTGAAGGCTTTCTGTGACAGTGATGACAGGGTTGAAAGAGTGAATGTCCACTGATTGGCACACACATTCAATTTACAGTAGTTGTCCGCCTCATACTCTTCTTGTTTGCTGGTTGAAAGAGGAGAAAATGCACCATAGTTTCTTTTTGACTGCATTAATTTAAATGACCACTGCTGCTTTTTTTTTTTTCTCATTCTGTGGTATACCGTAACTGTCACTGAAACCTCATGTCATGAACCCCTGATTCAAAGGAGTTGCCTTTGAGTCTTTACTTTGATTATTTTTGTTGTTGATATGACTATGGCCACGTTACAGCATTTAACAAACAGTACTGCTATGTTAAATATTTAAAATGTATGAAACATATTGATGCACTAGTGTTAATAACATATATGAACAGTATGAAAACATAGACACGTGAAAAATAACTTTTTGCTAGTAACTGTTTCCTACTGTGAGACAAAATAAGCTCTTTTAGATAACTTAATATTTTCTTTCTGCAGCTGCATATAGCATATCCCTTATTGCAAATGGCTGGTCACGAGTTACAAGTGATAAAAATTGACATAATGCAGTTATGGTGATTGAACTTCCTGTAATTGATTCAGTCAGGTTCAGCGCAAGCTGCTGGTGTGAGTGTGTGTGTGTGTGTGTGTGTGTGTGTGTGTGTGTCTGTGCCCACATTCCATTATTTCCTATGTGCTGAGTTATTCATCAGTTTGTTGGTGCCACTGTCCATCTTCCTGTCACTGTCATTGAAAATACCAATATAACAAAGTGCAGGCCTTTTAGTTATTCTGAGAGAGAACTGTACTGCTCATGTGTGCTCTGTGCAACCCTTCAATTCTTTGATTACAGGAATTCAATTTGTTGGACTGAGAAAGTCAAACTATTAAACCAGTGTGAGTGTAGAAGTGGAGCAGGGTGGGTGGGTGGCAAAGAACAGGCAGGGGAGAAATAGGAGCCATTGGTTTAAACTATTCCTTTCCGTGCAAAAGACCCAGAGCACTTGTATAACATTACCACATGTTCATGTGTTTTTGAACTGATTGTGCTATTTGGTATCACTGTTTCATTTCTGTGATTGGTTCTAATTTAGCAGGTCCAGCCTGACCCATCAGCTACTGTTTGCTGGTCTAGCCTGCAGCAGTGTGCTAATCAGGTTTTCAGATTCTGATTCAGACTTTTTTTTTGGTTTTTATTTTTAATTATTTATGTAGCACAGAACAGTACATACATTGGACACATTCTAAACATATGCTCATCCCCCCTTTCCCACTCCCACCCAAATACAAACATAAAACATATATCCATTCCATAATTCATATATTTGGCATACTTTCTGTTATTTTACAACCAGGAATATTAAGAGTAAGAATAGCTCAGTTCGTCCGCCTACAGTATGTTCATCTTATAACTGTAATAAAGGAGGGAGCATATTTAATATAGAATTCCAAGTGACATCTAGGATATCATCATTGTTGCTAATATGGTCCATTAATCTTTCAAAAATCAGAGTGGATTTAACATTTTGAAACCATTTTGCCATATTAAATTCCAGTAGCTTCAATTCCAGTTTTCTAAAATCAATCGTTTAGTAGTCATAGTGGCCAAAGCAAATATTTTCTGTTCTTTTGTTCATGATTCCAGACCCTCAAAGTTATTAAATAAGATGATTTGGGGTACAAGTGGTATATTTTTATTAAGAATGTTATTTAATTCGATATGTGTAAGTTGCCAACCATTGAAATATTTTCTTTACAGTCCCAAAGCATATGAAAATGGTCAATTTTATTTTTACTTTAACAATTGTGCCAGTATTCTGTTTTATTTGTTGAAACAACATATTGTTGTTTACGTGGAATAATTTAGGCACAATCTATTATCTTATATTAGATAGATTTATTTTCAGCATATGAGTATCATTTATTAGCATTAATCCATATTTGTTTCCACCTAATTAAATTTGGCTTAATTCCTAGTTCCCGTTCCCACCTAAATTGTGAGTTTTTATAAATATTCTTCAACTTATTCAAATTTGGGTTGAAACAATTCTCATACAAATAAGTAATTATGCTGAATTTGGAATGTAAGTGTGGGTTAAATAATGTTGTAATGTCTAGAACATGATCTTTATTTTTTATTGAATCTGTATGTTTAATATATTTCTTCAATTTGTTTTATAACATTAATTATTTTATCCAGGAGTTCTTTATTTGGTTGTTTAAACATCTCTTTTCTAATTCCTTCCATGATGTTTCGATATTATTTTCAGCAAAGTCTTTCCAATTTACTTAATTTTCTTCAACTCTCTCACTAGTTGTAAACTTTCTGAGTTTTGATTCCATATGTTGGAATTCCATATTATACTAGATGTAAGTCTAGAGTTATTGTGAGGAAAGAAGTGTTGCCACTTATTGCATATCTTACAAACTGAATTAATTATTGGGTTTGTAATATAAGAAAACATTATCAGAAGCAAACAAGTTTTGTATTTTTAAATTTGAATCTAAAACAGTGGGAGAATTCAAACATGCATGGGACAGACATAAGGCAATTATAGTGGAGGGTTGCAGGAAGTAGGCTGTTTGTTAACTAGAATCTGCAGTTTATCCAAAAGTAGGGAAATGGGCAGACCGGGTGGGCCAAGTGGTCCTTATCTGCCATCAAAGTCTATGTTTCTAAGAATTTCCTTAATTTAGGACTGGTAAGAGCCTTTAATATCAATTTCAGTTTCCCCGGGTCTATCCAGTAGCTTACTTGTTTAAGTTTTGCAGCCCAATAATACAGCAGAGGGTCTGGGCAACCCTTTTTGCATATAAGGGTAACTTTATTCCAAGCAATTTGAGGAACTCCACCTCACCATAGGAATTTTTTAATGAGTTTGCACATCTGTTCAAGCCAGGTCAGTGGTATTTCCCCTTGCACATCTTGAAAGAGATACATCAGGTAAGGCATAAGTAGTTCCTTTGTATCTGATTGCATATTGTTAACAGGTAATATCACCGATTTGGCTATATTTAATTGATAGCCTGAGAACCTAGAGAACCTTTCAAAAATCTGACATCAATATTGGAAATTATGTTTTTGGATTAGTAAGAAACACCAGGATATCATCTGCATATACATTTTGAATTGGCCACTGGAATTTATTATTCCAGTGATCTAGTTATTTGCCGGAATATGATTTAATAAAGACTACAGACTTGAGATAAAAAGAATAGGGGACAGTGGGCATCCTTGCCATACACCATTTTTTATTAGTAATGGTTTGTATTTGTATTGGTTGATTTTGGAAAAAGTTTTTGGATTTGTATATAATGCTTTGATTGACCTAAGGATAATAGGGGTTAGTCCCCAAGCTGTCAGAGTTTCAAACATACACAACCAGTTTAGCAAGTGAGAAGCTTTAGTGGCATCCAAGGCAATTGCTATGGTTTTTGGATCTTTCAGTTGAACAGAGGAGATGGCAGCTTGTACACCACTCAACCCTTCAAAGATATTTCTGTGTCTAACGAACCCCTTTGATTACAGTGTATTACCTTTGGAATCTGGTCTTGTATTGTGATCATTATTCATTTGGTTCATATTTCATAGTCAGTGTTTGAAAGTGCCATGGGTCTATCATTTTCAGGATATGATATATCTTTCTTTTCCTTTGGTAACAGAATAATATTTGCCTCAGATAAAGATGAGGAAAGTATGTTCCATTTGTCATCTACTCTGCCATTTTCAATAACCAAGGAATTAGTTATTTAAAAACTTTTATAAAACTCAGAGATAAAACCATATGGACTTGGTGCAGAATAGTTCTTCATTGAAAAAATTGCCTCTGTAATTGCCTGTTTCATGAATTTGTCTGAAGATATATCTAATGGGGTGAGTTTTTCTTCTAATAAATATTCTTTAATTTTCTGTAAGTTGTTATAACTTTGTCTGTTAGAAATTGTTTTATAGTAGTTCACAAATATTTTACCAATATCTTCATGTCTTGTAAAGATCAGGTCCAGATATTTAAAACGTTGCCCCTGGGCTAAATTAGCACTGCTCAGCGTGCTAAATTAGCCCCGAACCAATAGCAAGCTATATTCAAAAAGGATAGTCCTGGTGCTAAACCTGCTGAATATAGTGTGCTAAGGAAGCCAGGCAAACTGGGCTGGGAGTGCAGTGCAAAAATAGCCCAGGAAATAAGACAGCTCTGAATATAGCAACCAGGAAGTGCAAACCACAACAGCAGCCCAGTGCACAGCAACATGAAGGAAGGTAGAGTTGAAGGCCAATGTGTGTGCTAGCAAAGGAGTGGATTTAGTAAAGTTGCAAGCATCAGTGCATGTGAAATTCTGCAGAAATGTACCATGTTTCCGAAATGTTTGTGTGGCATGAATACATTTGCTCAGATTTTGCACGGAGCTAAGCCATTTGCCCGGCACTATCACATTTGCCCGGGGCAAAAATTGGCTATATTCAAAAGTGACATGCAAATGAGCCTACTTAGGCAGTCTGTGGGCAAACATCCAGATTAGCATCTCATTATGTCCTGATTTGCATGCAGTTTGCCCAGCGCTATTGCAGGGTCCCACAGCTCCACCTGAAGTTCAGTCTGGAAGTACAGGGGCTGGCCAGATTTGCCCACAGTTCCACTTGTAGGTCAGTCTGGAAGTGCATGGTGGTAGCTGCAGGCTACATTTGTACAGAACTGCATAGAATATTGTGCTCCAGGGGACTATACAGCACAGGCACAGGTGGTGGTGCTGCATGCAATTGTCAAACTGTAGTTCCTGCTACAGTGCACAGCAGACACTACGGTAACAAGGGGGCCAGTAGTGTAAGGGACACAGCCATTTATTTATTTAGTTTTTGTTCACCAGGTATGTGCACTAGACAGATTCTGCCTGTTTTCAGGCATGACCCAGGGAGGGAGAATGCAGATGAATGCCAACTGACCTTGAACCAGATTAAGCTGTTGGTGGTATTTTTAGTGAATGGGAGGAAATGTGGCCAGGGCACTGGGGAAATTCTCCCACTCTTGCACCAGGGGGCTCTTCTTCCTGTGAGCAGGAATGGAGGAGCACAGTTTAAAGCTGGACCTAGGAGGAAGTGCTGATGTAGCAAAGGAGGCTGGTAGCCCTACAGGAGAGCAGGTCTCCCTCTCTGTAGGTTCAGCACAGGAGATAAGGCCAGAGGAAATGTCTCATGATATGGAAGGCATAAGTGTGGAATATGAAGCTCTAGAACTGACTGGATACATGGATTTCTGTGCTGCAGGCTTGCAGCAAGAGGTAGATTTTATACAGATGTTAAGTGGGGAACAGCAACACCCGTTTATTATTGGTTTCATCAACCCCAGACCATGGTAAAAGCTCAAGAGGCAATGTTCCTACTACTGATACTAGAATTGAGAACGAAAGTGGAAGCCCGAGCTTGGCTGTGCTGTGTATTGCTGTTCCACCCTGGAGCGAGGCTCCGATCCTGTTACAGAATGATGACTCACTGTCCTGCCAGGCTGCAGAGCTGTCACTGAATACAGTGGAATCCGCGAATGTAATGGACTCTCCTGATGTAACCGCAGTAAGTAATACTTGTAAATCTATCAATCTGGCAGAGGAAATTGTATCTGATGCAAGTACAGAGACAGTAACGACAACATGTAAAAATGATGCTAGCTTAAAGATGCCACTGGCGAGTGTGCAGTGGAGCGGCCTAGGGGATGAAAATGGTGATGCTTTGGCTGAGCACAGGCCAACTGGTTGGACTGTGGAGTTGGCACTAATGGGAGATGGCTGGAAAAAAACGGAGGTTGGGGGGTGGGTTTCTGACCTTATGGACATCACGGTAAAAAGGAACCTGATAGAGGATTCCCCTGTGGAGGTACACCAGGCTGATCCCTGTCCTTCAGTTCAGGCTGTAGTTGGCCCTGCACTGTCAAAAGCAGCCCCTAATAATTTTTCCCCTACTGTTCATAGCACTGTAGAATCTAGTGAGGAGCTCCCTGCCCAGGCTAGAGCAACATTGGGGGAACATACGGATATGGAATGCCCTATCTTACAGAAAAAGGGGGGGGGTACAGCCAGCTCTGCTATGGAAACAGTTTAGGAATCAGGAGTGTTTTTTTTTCCAGTAATATCCCAGCCCAGAGGAAAAATGCAGTTCTGATACAATACATGGGGGGTTTGCCTCTTCCTCCTGATAGAGTATATATTGGTAAGCCATTGATAAAAAATTCTTTGAGATTTTTCTCGAACAAAATATATGCATTAATACATGCAACGGTGATACTGTCCATGTTGTAGGCTTTAAATCCCCTGCAGGCCTTGATCGGTTTTGGACGTCATATGATAAAAAAAGCACCCTGCATTATGGATTCCTTTTCATGTTACCCCACTCACGAAACCTGCTATTAAACAAGTAACAGTTTTGTTTCAAAATGAGGGGGTAACTGAGCATGATGTGACTTACTGGTTGAAACAATGGTGTGTGGTTTTGGGGGACCACTCCCCGATTTTAGATGGAGAACACATTTGGACAGAGAGGTGGAAATATAAAGTCCATCTGAATTCTGGGCCACAGGTATCTAAACATTTACCTAGTGCGTTTTTTCTGGGATCTGAGAGGGGTCACCGTTTTTACCCGGGGGCAACCTAAGTCATGCTTCAGCTGTGGTTCACATCTCCACCTCAGCAATGTATGTGATAGAACAAAATGTGCTTCCTGTCTCTCCTTTGGACATACAAATACAGATTGCACTGAAATGCAAAAATGCAATTTATGTGATGCTCCAGGTCATGTCTTTAGACAATGTGAATGGGCCACACACAATCGCTCTAATCGACCTAGTCAGGAGGATATAGTGGATAAAGCACAGAGTCACAGTATTACTATTCAGAGACATGTTAAGGAAACAAACCAGAAGGATGCAACACTAGACTCACTGATACAGGGCCCATTAGGTGCCACAGATAGCCCTAGCGTGGTGTCTGAACAGAACCCCTCCCTGCCCCCCCAACCTCTCCTGTCTGAAGATACAGAGGAAGAGGTTCCTATTGAAGAACATAATTGTGTGGAAACTATTCTGATGGAGATGGAAATTGTGACAGATTCTCCAGGGATACAACAATCTGTAGTGGACATACCAAGGGAAACCCAGGTAGCGGACTTAAAGGATATGCCCCCTTCCCCAAGAAATGACTGTGGTGGTTTCAAAAAAACGTTCAATGAAAACAGTAAAAACTAAAGCCAAAGTACAAAAAATGGGAAAGGAGGTGCCAGATGTCCTGCTGTCAAATCCTTATGAAGTACTCCAACCTGTAGATACAGACAATGGAGAAGAATCAGAAGATTCTATGACAATTTCCTCTAACAAAGAGTTATCCTCTGACTCTGGGGAGGAGGATGTGATACTGGTGGACAAAGTAATATGAACTTGCCTAAAACAAGGCAGCTCACAGCCTAGATAAAGTCAAAGGCTGGGTAAACAGGCTGTGACTTGATTATATCCTACAGTTTCTTTTAGTGTTTCAATTTTGCTAAACTACAATGTCACAACTATATATATATATATATATATATATATAATATTGCCACAATTAATGTAAATAGTATTCATAATGGTCATAGACGTGTAGTAACCTTTTCAGTCCTCCGAGACTATCATATAGATATAGCCTGCTTACAGGATGTACAATTGTATATGGTTAATGAAGTAGAATGTGCAAAAAAACTGTGGTGTTGGGGCCCCGGCTTTTTTTTCCTCTTACCCAGGAATGTTATGGTGGGGTGGGGGTTGTCTTTTGGGGTTGGGACTATATGATCACGCTGGTGGTGGACATTGATCCAGGGAGGGCACTCCCTTTAGATTTTAATGATGGCCAGAAACAATGGAGATTGATTTCCCTATATGCACCCCAAACTAAAAAAGGGAGGATAGATTTGTTCACGGCGATAAAACCTTTTTTGTTTACTTCTCAACTTTTGATTTGGGCAGGCGATTTCAATTGCAGGTTACCCTTGGTTGGCACAGAGCTCAAGGGAAAGAAATTGTATTATGATTCAAATGCTTTAAATAATATAGTATGACAGGCAGGGCTTGTTGATGCTTATAGGCAAGTACATGCCTCTAGAGGGTATACTTTTTATAAAGCAAAATTGGCTACAAGAATAGATCTGGTATTGATTGCTGGTTCTTTGACGTGTATACAGGCTGCCACTGTTCCACTAGAGACTTCGGACCACATGATGGTGAAGGTCAGTCTGTCCTTAGGGGACGGTGTCAGCCATGGAAGGGGCATATGGAAAATGAATAGTATGGTATTACAGGAGATGTGGTGTGTGGCTGGTATCCAGGACCTAATACGGGCTCGAATGTCAGTTATTGAATAGGAACAAAATGTAAGCTGGTAGTGGGTTCAAACCAAATTAGATATTAAGTCCTTTATAAAAAAATGGGCATTCCATTCCCATTCGCAAAAATACCTCCAATATCTGACATTAAGGGGGAAATACATGCGGGTGGTGTCATTAGTTAATGAGGGATATGGTGAATATGCTAGTCAGATTGCTCATTTGAAGCTACAAATGGAAAAATTACAGTATGAATGGGCTTCTTCTCTTTTATACGAACATCGTATAAGGACCCCAGGAAAAACAGCCACAGGGGATATTTTTGAAAGTTGCAGAACAAGAGTGCAGCAAGGAGTGATGGCTTCACTATGCACCCTGAAAGAGGAGGTGGTACACTCTCATGAAGATATTCTTCATGAGGCTCATCGTCATATGGAATGTTTATATACGGCTTCTACGGTGTCACATGATATGATTGCAAACTTACTTCAACACTGTGTGCAACCTCCTTGTGAGCCTAGTCTGCTTTCTGATATGATAAAACCAATCACTGAACAGGAAATAAGGACAGCCATTGTATCATTAAATAATAATACAACTCCAGGACCTGATGGTTTCGCCTCAGAGATGTAAAAAGCATGTGTTTCAGAGTTGGCAGAAGTTTTATGTGTGGTCCTTAATACAATTCTGGATGGACAAGAGGTGGCCCCACAATTTGGTCATGCAGTGCAATTATTTGTGTTTAAAAAGGGAAACAGACATCTTTTACAGAACTGGCATCCGCTGAGTCTTATGAATATGGACTTAAAGATATTAATGAAAATCTTGGCAAATCATCTTGGGATGGTGGCCCCCTTCCTCATTGACTCAAGTCAGGTATATACAGTTAAAAGACAGAAACTAACAGATAATTTGATACTATTAAGAGAGGTGGTATCTCAAAGACAGAGGGATCTACTACAGGGATACCTGTTAAGTTTGGATCAGGAACAAGCATTTGACAAAGTTTCACATTTATATCTAAAAATGGTATTGGATCATTATGGAATACCAAGTATCTTCACAAACTGGATTATGACATTGTATGTGTCTGCTTCTTCCAGTCCATTAATAAATGGACATGTGGGCAGACCTGTGAAAATTGCTCGAGGAGTCGGACAAGGATGCCTCATGAGCCCTATACTGTATATTTTTAGTTTAGATTCAGTGCTCCATTTGATTGGACATAAGACCGAGATTAGAGCCATTCATATTCCGGGGATATTGACAATGGTAAAAATGCTAGCTTATGCAGATGATGTCTGTCTCCTGGTAGAGGACAAGGACTCAGCAGAATGTGCATTAGGGGTGATTCAGCATTTTTCACAACTTACAGGATCAGCTTTGAATATTAATAAATGTTGTGGGTATATTTTGAGTCCCAGTACTCCTCCCTTGAGAGAAATACAAAATATTTGTATGTCAACTGACTGTATTATGATTTTGGGTATTATATTTGGGTCGGGAGACATGGCAAGGTGAATTGGGGAAAGGTTTTAGAATAGTGCTGAGAAGGTTAATCAGTGGAAAAATTGGCAACAAACAAAAATGAAACGTATCAATTATTAAGACTTTTTTTTTGCCCCTGTTAACATATGTGGGGGTGATATTTCCTCTCCCGAGTTCAATGGGCGTCACCATTTTGTGCCAGACATTTCAATTACTTTGGGGGAGTCATTTGAACCCCATTACGAGGGAAATCCTGTATAGGAACATCAAGGAAGGTGGTTTACAGATGCTGAACCCTATTAGTTATTTACATAGCATATTTTTATTTAACACAATATCAGTTTTTCTTCATCCTGGTGAGAGAGGGTGGAAATGGGTGGCGGCCCTTTGGGTGGCACCATTGTTACAATTGTGGGCACAGGGTCCGCTAAGTACACAAAAATGAGAGATTTGGCCTCAATTTGTGGTACATGGGTTAGACAAAAATACGACGCTGGAAACTGACTAAAGCACAGCTCTCTGTTCCAAGCAGGAAGATGCTGTATTTAATGATTCAGGAAGGGTTTTATCAGATACCAGTAGCATATCCTTCACTGTGCTGTGAAGATCATCCATTAGTAGAGTCTTATTTAGTTGATAAAAGAACTCCACTGCGGATGTGGGATGTACTACGGCTGTGTATGCATGGTTGGCTTGGAGTTAAGGGTAATGCTAAACATAAATGCCTTGAGGAGAGATATTGCCCGAGGGAGTATTGTCTGACTCAGATTGAATCACAAGAGCATTTTTTTATTCACTGTCCCTATGCTGTGGACTTTTGGATTAATTTGGATCACAAATTGGGTGGGGTGGGATTGACAAAAATTACGTATGTCAATCTTGTTATGGGGACTGCACGGCTTACCTTGCAAATTGATGCCAGAACGATGCGATTGATTTTTACTATTATAAAGTTTTTGATGTGGCAGGTTCGATGCAAATTTGTTCTGCAACAAAAATACATTTCCCCACAGATTCTGGTATGTATGATTGAAAAAGAAATTGTTATTCATGCAAGCTTTGACAAAGAGAAGATGTCTTGAGAACAGTGGAAAAAGCGATGGAAGGATATTCCACTACAGTATATGGACTATGAACTTCCAGAAATCTGTCGGAACTGGTTTATTTTGTAACACTATGGGTGAGGTGGTAGGGTGTGTAGTGCTGTGTGCTTTATTCACACGGGTGTGGGAAATAATGTAGCCCATAAAGGACTCCAGTTCTCAGAAGTGTCCTTTACTGAAGATATTGTGATGTCTTTAGTATTATTGTCTTGGTTTTGGTAATGTTGACTTTATGTAGATTTTATTTTTTCCTTTTGGCATTATCCTAATGCATAGAAACTTGCTTTCTGATATTTTCTTTGATTTATGTATGTATTATGTAATGGTGTATGTAATTTGTATTGTTTCTGATTTTTGTGTAAGCTATGTGTTGTGAGTATTGAAACTGTATTGTTTGCTGTTCCAATACTGTACATATTATTTGCTGTAATAAAATTTCCCCCTACTCTTTTTGAGAAGTGCCATGGGATCTTTAACATCCACCTGAACTACCACCAGAACAGGCAGATAGGACCTCAGTTTAATGTCTTATTCGAAAGATGACACCTCAGGAGTGCAGCACCCCCCTCATGCTATACTACAGTGTCAGTATGGGGATTTAACCCAAGTGCCTGAAGTGGGGACCAATGCCTAGGGTGTGTAGGGCACCAATGCCTATAGTGTGTAGGGTATCAAGGACTGCTGCACTTTACACAGTGACAGGCCCATCTTGCAGGTGTGTACTGACAGTGGACATTACTGTTATTCTGTTGTGTGACCCACAGATGCTGCACCACTGGCATGGGATACTCACAGTGACATATACTTGGCTGGCTGTGTGTGCTGTGGTGTCTGTACAGATGTGCGGAATGTGGCTGGGGGGCACACACACCATCAAATAGGCACACTGGTGTAGGGGTATTCCCTACACTGGACCATTTGCACTGCATGGATTGTTCCAGCCGTGTGGCAGCACCCAGTATGTTGTGCAGAATGGCCACCTGTACACCCTCCCCTCAACACCCTCCATGCCCCCAGTGCTGCATGTGTGTGTGCTGGATTCTGTTGGTGTCCACCAAAGGGTGGTCTGCAGGTTTGTGCTGTATGGACACACTGCCATGGTGTCCACTGGGTGCCGGGTCATCACTTAATGCCTGGCATGGCTGGGGTCGGTGGCAGATGATGGCAACATAGGAGGTGTCATCTGTTTGCAGCATGTTTCTTTCATGTCTGGTTTCTTTCTGTGTTTAATATGTACTGGTTACGGTCAATAAACCACTGCTGGCAGACCCTCACAAGCTCCATAATTCACACTTGTGAATTACAGAGTTCCATAAACCATGGTACTATTTCGCGCAAAGTCATGCAAAGCCGTGCAAAGCAGCCCAAAGCCACAAAGTCATGCATAGCTGGTTTGCCCAGGGTTAAGACTACCTTTTCCTGGGCAGTAATTTGCACCTCTCATTTTGCGTGGTGCTAATGCACTGAATATAGCATTGTGCCTGTATTCATATACATGCCCCCTCTTTTTGCCCCTACATACATTATACGTTTGCCTGGTGCTAATGCAGTTTGCCCATTCTATTTGACCTTTTGAATATAGCAGACCTGAGCAAACCTGGCGAAAACCACATGCAAACAGTTAGCACCCAGTGCAAAGTTTTGAATATCCAGCCCCTGTTCTGTTGTATCCTTTATGTGTGTAATGGTATTTTGTTCCCTCTGCTTTTTCACTCCTCCCCTCTCTTCCCTTATGGCCTTCTGCCTGTTTCATTCTGTATTCAGTAACCTAGTTACAATTAGACTCAGGCAACCTAGTAACCATTAGAATCAGGCATACATTGTGCAATGCCTCTGCTGTATGTAAGATGTACCTCTGATCACTGTTAGTGTCATTTTCACTTTATTTTATCTATAGCAGTCTCCTGAATCTTCATCTCCTTTCTGTTTACACATAAATGTATTTAGGCCTGGTGACACTTGCAATGTAACTATTGTAAATGTTAACCTGACTATGTTATCATTCTGACGTGGAACCTATGTAAAGAGCATCTACTCAAAGGTCTTGAATCCAAGATGTTAATAAAATAAATAAATAATAATAAAAAAAAAAGCAGAGTGAGAATTGACATAAGGGTGGGTGCATCCTTATACATCATCCATGCTAGTTAATAGTGTGGGTTATAGCAATGCGGTCACACTGAATGTGATTTGAAATTGGCAATAAAAGTATACATATAAAATAGTGATCCTGAGCACAGAATTAGAATGTTAAGTATAGATATTATGAGCAGTGGTAAGGAGCAATCGGAGCAAGCCTGAGAAGGCGTGTGAGCACTGGGAGCAAAGATGCTTGCAAGAGGGTTGTTGAGATTTGGTTCCAGAGGGGTGGTAGGAGAAAGGAGAAGGCAGACTGTCCAGATTTTTCATGGGGGTGAGGGAGGGAAAAAGATCGGGACACCTTGGAGCAGAGTGGGTACAAGGAGGGATTTGCAGGGGATAGGAGTGAAGAGATACAGGAGGGAAAAAGTCTGAACCAGTATTTTCCTATAAAGGCAAGGAAGTGGACTTGACAATGGTAGGCGAGGGGGGAGATGGAAAGGGAGGAGCAGAGGGAGCAGGGGTGGGTCCAGTTGGGAGAGTTTGTGGTGAAGAAGCAAAAGGCATTTAGGAAGGTATCTAGTTTGGCAAGGAAAGAGGAGGAGCAGTGCTGTAAACGATATCAGCATAGTCAATTATGGGAACGATTGTTTTAGTAACCAGCTCATGGTGCAGAGAGAGAGAGAGAGGCATTCCTTCATTCAGTACATGATGCAGTACCACATTTTGGGGCAGAGTTTAGAGTGCAAGGTGTCAATATGGAGTGAATACTTTTGACCAAGAGGAGAAGGTGGGCAAACTCCTCGCATTGCATTTACACAGCCAGCGGGCTGACTGGATTATTCCATCCATCCAGTCTGACTCTGGCTGTTTACTCACCTCACCTAAAGATATTGTCCATCAGTTCCAGACCTTTTACAGCTCCCTTTACACAGCTCCCTCAACCTCTCCAGATCTTTTTGCCCTGGACTCTTTTCTCCAGGATCTTGACTTACTGAGATTAAATGAGATACAGGTGAGCTGGTTGAAATCCCCTTTAACTCTGGAAGAAGTTAAAACAGCTATAGAAACTTTAATGCTGGATAGATCCCCTGGTCTGGTTGGATTATCTCTCAATTTTTACCAGAAATACAAGGACCTTCTGGCCCCATACCTTCTGGAATTATTTCAATACCTCCACCAGACTAGTCTTACAGATACCTCCCTCACCACTGCCACCATAGTTGTCTTGCCCAAGCCTGGACGGAACCCCCTATTAGTGGCTAATTATAGACCAGTATCTTTAATTAATGTAGATATTAAGATACTGGCAAAAATACTGACCAAGAGATTGAAAGAATTTTGGAATGTCTCCTCAGCAGGGAACAGGTGGGTTTTGTTTCCGGTAGGCTGTCAGCTGATCACATTCGGAAAATTCTACATCTTGTCTCCGCATCCAGGGATTCCATTACACCCACCGTATTGGCTTCTCTGGATACGGAGAAAGCCTTTGACCAGGTTTCGTGGGATCCTGATTCATCTTCTTCCCAAGTACAGCTTGCTGGGAGAGTTCACAGCATGGATCAAAACACTATATACCAAACCCTCACCCATGTCTTTGGCAATGGGGTGTTCTCTGAAGTTTTTCCCTTGCAACAACAAACATGGCAAGGGTGCCCACGTTCTCCTTTTTTTTTTAACCTATATCTTGAGCCCCTAATTCAAAACATTAACCATTCCCCACAAGTCCAGGTTATAGCTATAGGTCCCTCGCAATGCAAACTTTCAGTATATGTGGATGGTATCTTTTTACACATTACATCTCCTGCTACGTCTCTACCAGAGACCTTGAGCATTATCACTCTATTTGGCTCCTTTTCTAACTATAAATTAAATTTATCCAAAACAGAACTTATGCCCTTGAACGCTTCCACCCACCACACCATGGTAGAGCACCTGGGGTTCTGTTGGGTAAAGGAAAAACTAAAATATTTGGGATTATACCTCAGTACTGACCCACTTAAACTCAAAAAATATAACTTAGATCACTTACTTCTTCTAATACAGAATGATCTCAATCACTGGTCATTACTTCCTTTGTCCCCTTGAGGCCGGGTGAATATTCTCAAAATGACTGTCCTTCCCCAAATTCTGTACCCCCTCCTTATGCTAGGTCTAGCCCTCCCTAAAAGTTGGTTTATTCAGATTAATAGGCTTTTCTCTCACTTTCTCTGGCAGTGGAAGCCACCCCGTAGATCACTAGTTAAACTAATGAGAGCTAAGGAAGCTGGGGGTCTAAAAGTTCCCAACATTTACCTGTATTATTTGGTCATACACTGCTCCCAATTCTCCCTCTGAAATTGCTCCACCTCTGGAACATCACATTCATTTTATACTCCAAAATGGCTTGATATAGAGGGGTTCTTGGCACAACAGATGGGCCCATGTCTCAATTCCCTACTGTACATTCCCATCAGGAAGATTCCCAAACCCTTAAAAGCTGCTCCTATTGGATATTCGCTTAGCGCCCATCACCAGTTATGTCAGCTGTTCATCTTAATCCTTCTCAAGCTACTCCACAACCCATACTGGATAATTTGAATTTCCAGATTGCTGGTAAAATGCTGATCAGGTCAACCTGGCCCACCCTGGAGTCCCTCTCAGTAGATTTGTTGTCTTCTAACAAGCTTCTTACCTTTAAAGAGGTACAACAGAAATATGGATAGCCCATATCCATGAGTTTCAAATACTTACAGCATTGTCATATGCAGTTAAGTCATTTTGGATGTGGGCTATGGTCCAATGAGTACAGTAATTTAATACACCCCCTATTATTGTCCTCTCCTACCTCCCACGTGGTATCTTTTTTTCACACACAGCTTCAGGCCCTTCTTGCTGAAAAGGAACAGGCATTTCACTATTATTGGGACCTGGCCCTTCCCCAACAGGACCAGCCCTGAGATTGGACCCTCATTTGGAAAGGAGTTTACAAATACATAAAATGGGACAGATACCATTTTATGCGATTTCAGATTTTGCACAATTTATTCTATACACCTATCAAATTACACAGGATGGGCAGGCTTCCCCAGGAGGCATGTACCAGGTGCCAGGGAGAAAGGGGCTCCTTACTTCATATCCTCCGGTACTGTGATAAGGTTAGGCCCTTTTGGGACAAGATCAGACATCGCCTGGATTCTCTTTCGGGGCCTCGACCAGGCATTCACACCAGAAATGTGTATTATTGGTAATTTGTCCAAAACTTTACTGGGTAATCAGAAACTGCATATAGCCCTAATAACAGCCTGTGCCAAAAAAGTTACCCTGCGACACTGGTGTGATCAAGCCACCCCCCCTTATTGGGAATGGCTCCAAGAAATCCTGTTTGCACTTCAAGCTGAGCGCATTATTGCCAGTACGTCATATTCATATACCAAATACAAACAAATCTGGGATCTTCTTTATATTTTGCTTATACTGAACCCAGGGTGACAGTAGGGAGATGTTTGCTGGTGTACATCTAGGGTCTTCCACTTAAAGATTGTTTTAATTGTTGCCATACTGTCAATCTTAATTATTGCCCAAATACATGGTATTGGGGCTTTTCTTGCTGTTATGTCATACCTAATGTCTCATCATAGAATTTTGTTATTAATGAGATGGGTGGGGATGTGGGAATGGTAGTTGGGTGGGTGGTAATTTTATTGAAATTGTAATTTGATTGAGTGGACTTCATGCTGTGATATACCTTTCTCTGTTTCTGTGCTGGATTATTGATATGTAAACTGCATATACCAGCATGTATCTTGTTTGTGGTATGAATCTGAGCTCAAACAGGTTTAATAAAGTTTACTGAATGGTAAAAAAAAATATGGAATGAATACTCTAGCTTATTGTCAATCCATACCCCGAGGTACAGTATTTGAAGGCAGAAACAACTTTTAAGAGTCAGCCATCAGAAGTGAAGAAGACTGGGGGGTTGAGAGTGTAGCCAGAAGGTCATGGAGTCTTTTTTGTGTTGACATGCAGTTGGGTTGCTTGGAACCATTCTAGTATGTTATTAAAGTCATGTTGGAGGGGGGCCTCCACAGCAGGGACTGAAGGACCTGTGGTGAAGATGACTGTATTGTCAGCATACACATGGATTTTTGAGTATGTGCAGACGGAAGGGAGGTTGTAAATGAAGAGGGAGAATAAAATGGGTCCTAATATTGAACCTTCGAGTACCCCAGCAAGGATTAGGAGGGCGGATGACAGGGCAGGGTCCACCTGAACTGCCTGGCTCCTGTTTACTGTAGGTGCTGAATCAGTTTACTGCAGGTACTGCTAGGACAACTGAGCACAGCTTACCAAGCAAGAATGGGTGGGACACTGAGTCGAAAGCCTTCGCCAAGTCGATGAAGAATGTTTTAGTAATGTGACCCAGATCCATACCTGAGAGTATGGTGTCTGCGACCCTTAGTAAGGAGGAGGAAGTGGAGTGGTTTTTCCTAAAACAGCTTGGACAGGAGCTAGAGTGTTGGTGGTAGAAAGAAAATCAGCTACTTTAGAGTTGACTAGAGACTCTTGAAGTTTGGCAAGGGTGGGAAGGAGGGAAATGGGGTGGTAGTTTCCAGGACAGGAAGGGTCACTGCCTTTGTGGAGGGGTAGGACCTTGGCAATTTTCCAGACTGCAGAGACAATGCCTGAGGAAAGGGAACGGTTTAGCAGGTGTATGTGTGGGAGGACAATGGCAAGATCAGAGATACGAAGGAATGTGGGGTTGCTACCATCAGGGCTATGCTTAGCTTGGTTTAATGACATGAGAGCATGGTAGACCTCGTGCTGGGTGAATTGGGGAAAGTGGTAGCCACTGGCAGAGTGTGGAGGGGACTGAGGAGTGGGGGAATAAGGATGGGCCTCTGTGGGGAAGTCACGGAGGGTGCAAGATATAAAGTATTTGTTTAGGGATTTCACTACTGAGGAGGGGGTCTGAGATTTGGGAGCCTTCAATTAAGAGGACAGGGTGGAAAACTTTGTGAAGGGCTTGATGAGAGAGTGGATAGTTTTCCAGAAATCTGTGGGAGAGCTGCAGTTAGATTGGAGGAGGTCCTTAAAATAGGCTGCCTTGGCTATAAGGATGACCTTTGTACGCATTTTTCATAATATTCTGTATAATTGGAGGTCAGTCAGGGACAGGGAGGATTTGTAAATAGCTAATGCGCGATCACACAGTTTGCACTGGGAGATTAGGCTTGCGCTGATCCAGGGATGTGGGTACATTTTACTCTCACTTTTTTTAGGGGTGCATGTGTGTTCCAGACTTTGCTGAAATTGCTTGTGAAGGAGGTTAGGGCTAGGTCTACATTGGTGGCAGAGAACACTGGAGACCAGTTGGCTCTGTAGAGATTTTGTAGAAGGGAGTTTGTATCGAGTGACCTTAGGGAGTGGTGCCATATGTATTTGCGGGCAGAGTGGGAGGGGTGCACCTTTCTGATGCAATATGTTCCGCAGTGGTCACTAAAGATATCTGGAAAGGTGCCTACTGAGATGATCCAGTGGGGTGTGAGGAGAGCACCCAGTCCAGTAGGGAGTGGTTTGGGGATCTGGGGTTAATGCGAGTAGGTTCTTTTATAAACTGAGTGAGGTTGAGGAGTTCAATGTTGTGTAGGGTGGTTTTGGAGGTCAGTGAGAGTCAATTTAAATTGAAATCACCAAGCAGTATCAGCTCCCTGGAGGTTGAGTGTGCTGCGATGGAGGAGATACAAGTAAAAAGAAAGGTTGGAGATAGTCTGGAGGAGGCATATAAAGCCTCAATATATAGCAGTAGCATGGCTGCAACACTCAGCCTGGCTATGATCAGTTCATGTGAGGAGGGTAGGGATTCTCTGAGGGAGATGGTACAGGAGAGGGAGTGCTAAATGTAGAGGGCAACACCGCTGCCACATCTGCCCCTATTCTGGCGGAAAAGATTATAGTCTGGTAGGTCAAGGTGGGAGTCAGGAGATTGCTGGGTAGTCCAAATTTTCAGGGCATCTATTTTGGGGGGCAGGCTCCTGGCATTAAAATGGAATATTTTAAGATCTTTTGGCAGGCAGGGGGAGAGGGTAGGGGAGGTGGATCAAGGTTGGGCACTATGTCACCAGAGAGGAGCAGTAGAAAGATTAACAGAGAAAGAAAGGAGTTTTTTTTTGTTGTTTATGATGCTGAAGGGGAGGGGGTCATGAGGGACGGAAAGGGGGTTAGCAGATGCAGTTGACGGCATCAAGGGTTAGTGAAGGAGAGCACATTACCCTCGGGTGTATGAAGTGGTGAAAAGAAGGGTGGAGCAGGAATGGGAGGATAGAGGAAGGGGGAGGGTGTGGAGTGGGGTAAGTAAGGGAGCAGGGTAGAGAAGGACTAGAGGGGCTGGGGCGGAGGGGATAGAACAGTTAGAAAGGTGAGAAGACCGAGGCAGAGGGGGACTAGGGATGACATGATCAAGTGATAGTGCAGAGAGGAGGTAGAGAAGATGCTTAGTCAGAGGATAAATTTTGCTGATTGATGACAGATTGGGCTTGGTGCAATAGTGAAACTAGTTGAGACTTGAGACTGTTTTGGGGTAAGAATTTACTGGGTTTAACTGTGCATGAGGTAGAGTACAAGCTCTTGAAATTAGGGTCCATGATAGTCAGGTGGATGCAGCTGGGGAACAGACAATCTTCCAATAAGAAAAAAACCTGTGCTCTATACAATAGAGGGGGTGCAACACCTATGGGAGGCCAGGTTACGGCTCACCCTAAATTTCAAACCAGGCTTCCTTTGTGCCGAACACAAAAGGAATGCTGTGCATCAGGTAAAAGGTGTGGATTAAAGGAGCTACTACAGTATCTCCACTTTTAAAAGATTTATTATGCCAAAAAAGTGTGTATAACTATGCAGAAAGTATATTATAACACATAACCTCACATATATTACCCCAGTCCAACAGTTACTACACACCCTACCTCTAGGGGAAGAAAACCAGGAAAACATCTCTGATGGCTGGATGAAGGTGGGTCTGGCAGATCCCACTCCACCACCAGCAGGGGCGCTGACCAGAATTGGATCCAGTCTTCGATGGGGGCCTGGGGTCCACCCGCTGACTCCGCCGGGGGGGGGGAAGGTCGGTGAAACCCAGTGGACATCAAGGGGACAGGACTGGGGCATCTTCCAAAACATGGGCCATCAGACAGGAGAGAAACAGAACACACACACACACACAAATAAATAAATAAACCACTAGAGGCCAAGATGCTGCAAGCAACTGCTGGCATTTGCAGTGAAATGGCCTCTGTGGGTTTAAATAGCAGCTCAACAACTCCCCAGTTATTTAAACAACCTGCTTACTCCTTCTCTTAACTCTGGTCACAACCTCTTTTCCCATTCCAGAAACCAGTTCTTCATTCCCAGGTGAAAACTGAAGTCCAGTGGCCAGTCAACTTGCCTTCAGCTATTGATTCCCATAGTTATGGGACACCCTAACCTTGGGTGGTTGCCGACCTGCCAGTGTTTCCTCTGCTAAAAAGTCTTTCAAGTTTTTGCTCACATCCAGCTGTAAGTGCACTTGACTACATATTTGTGAACTGTTCTTGAACTGATTCGGTTGTTCATTTTTGTATACTCTCACACCTGTTGGTTTTGTACCTCATATTGCAAAGACGCATAGTTTACTGTATAGCATGTATTTTATTATACTTTGTATAATTTCCTGTATAGCATGTATTTTATTGAACTTACAATTTCCCATACAGCATGTATTTTATTTAAGCAATAACGCATGACCTGGCATGGTATATCATGGGCAAGGCCACTGTTTTTTGGTTTTTACTGGAAAATCCATTAAAATTTCAGAATTAAAACTGCCCATGAGAATTTCTGTCCACTCTCCATCCTACCTCCCCTCTCAAAGGCACTGGAACGTATTGTCACAGACCAGCTGACTGACTTCGTAGACAAGCACAGCATACTGTGCAGGCAGCAACACGGTTTTAGAAAGAATCATAGCACCTCCACGTCACTACTTGAATTCATCGGTGCCATCCATCACTCATTGGATAACGGGCAGCAAACTGGTTCTACCTTCATCGATTTAGCAAAGGCCTTTGATACCATCCACCATGGCTTCCTGCTTGTCCAGCTCCGGAAAGCGGGGCTCTCACCCAACTCTGTAAACTGGTTCAAAAGCTACCTAGACAACCGGTCTGAAAGAGTGAAAATTGCTGACACGCTGTCAGATGCCAGACCGGTCTGCTCTGGTGTCCCCAGGGCTCTATTTTGGGCCCCTTCCTCTTTAGCCTGTCCCTGAACTCACTACCAGATTCCTGTCCAGAGCAAATCATACTCTACGCAGATGATGCTGTAATCATAGCCTCCCACCATGATCCAAAACAACTGCAAGGAAACCTCCAGCGAGGCTTCACATCAGTCAAAAACTGGTTCTTAAAGCACAAACTGATCCTAAACCAGAAAAAACAAAGACCATGAGCTTCAGCAGCTCTCACAACAAAAATAAGCAGTATCACCTCTCCATCAAAACCAAGCAAGGAGTCACTCTTGAACAAGTCCAGTCCTTCAGATACCTTGGCATCACCCTTGACTTCCACCTCTCCTTCGCTGCCCACATTAATACTGTGTCGAAAGCTGCTAACATCAGGCTGGGCCTACTGTTCCATCACAGGAAACATCTAACCCCTGAAGCATTACCAGTTGCCATCCAGAGCTCCATTGTTAGCATTATTGACTATGGACTCATCATTTATGGCTCCGCCACTGCCTCCTCTCTCAAACGTGTTTCTACCTCCCTCAATAAAGCCTGTAGACTCGTCACCAGATCTCACCATTTCACCCATACCTGCGACCTCTACTCTCTAACTGAGTGGCTGCAACTCAACAGCCGAATAAAATATCAAACCTGCATCACAGCAAAGAAAATAATGATGGGCAGTGCCCCTCCTGGTGTCTGCTCTCGCCTTAAACTCAGAAACAACTGCAACACCAGGAGGTCTAAATCTCAACTCCTGCAAATCCCTCGCTGTCACACATCCCAAGGCCAAAGGTCCTTTGCATATAGGGCACCCAGCTGGCTAAATAGTCTCAGCAGTGACATCACTGCCTCACCCACGCTGGGTGCATTCAAGTCCAAGCTTTGCCTCACTCTTCTTGCCTCCAGCACCTGTGACTGCCATGACTAATCAGTACTCCCACCTAGTTGCTGTTTGTTTTCTGCTGCCTGTTGTTGCCCCTCCACCTAGCACTTGCCTCCACCACAGCCCATCTGATGCACCTACCCCTGTCCATCCTTGACAAAGCCCCCATGGCTGCTATACCCCTGCCCCTGTCTCACCCCCGACGCATTCTCCTTTCCCCACCTCTCATTTCTCCTTTTCCCCTGTTTGTGTACATTTCCCTGTGTTTCATGTAGTAATCCTTGTAATAACATGTTACGACCATCAGTGTTACTGATTGTTCTATACTGTAATTAAAACTGCATGCCTGTACTCACTGACGTGGAACCTTTGTAAAAGAGCCCCAGCTCAAAGGTACTTTGTAATCCTAGACTTAAATAAATAAATAAATACAGAAATAAAAGGGCTGCCTGAAGACCGGTAAAAACAGATTTCATGGAATCTGGCATTTTATATCAGATCAGTAAATCTACAAAACTTGTGTTTTTCTTTTAATTCCTTCCTGCACTATTTTCAATTTGCTTCATTTAATGCTCTGTATATTAAGCCTTCTTTAATTCTGATTATTTATGCACATACTAAAAGAATGATAGCAGAATCCCGGTAAAATAAGGGAAAGGGAAGGGAACATTGTTTAACCAGGAGTAGCACACTAAGCCGAAGCTTGTTTCCAGATGTAACCTGGAAGCACAAGGAAGTTAAGTGACTTGCTCAGGATCACACAGTATGCACCTAGGTGGCTATGGGATTCAATCCCAGGTCTCCAGATCTGCAGCTCAGAGCCTTAACCCACTGCGCTATACTGCCTCCAAAATCCAGAATTTAGAGTAACAATCGCCAGTGCAATTCCAGAATCTGAAGTCTTTAAAACAGAATGTCATTGTTTTAATCATTGTAAATCAGTGGCCTTGATCATGGGATATTGTCATGCCTTGGGTGCACTGTGAGGTACAAGGCCGCAGGCCGAGGGCCTCGTGTACACGAGAAGTGATACCCCATGCTATACCACACCCTGGAGTGCTTTATTGCTATTATGAACTGGATCCAAATGTGCATTCCTAAAAAAAATGCTTCTGGAAAATTATTTACTTTTGGATTTGTAATGTGTAATAATACATTTCAAAAACATAGTTCTTTGGGCTGTGAACAGCAGGTGGCACTGTTGTATATCAGTGTATGTGTAAGTGTAGTGTACTGTAACTATTCTACAGTCTCTCTAGTTCTCTGTTCTCAGGATATGAAGGTCCCAGATGATCTAGCGTGTTGCTGTGCTGCTTCGTCCTGTGCCAGGACCAGCTGCCAGTGTTGCTCAAAGCGTTTTTTCAATGACTTTGTGACGAACATGCCATATAGCATCCGTGGCAACTAAGTCCGTCCTGCCAAGATCAGTTAGTTAACAACATTAGAGTGGTGGCATTCAAGATGTGTGGCTTTAAGTGCAAATACATGGTGTAAATTACTTCTAATGATGCAGTAGTTAGTTAAATGTTGAAGTTGCTGTTAGCACATGTGCTAGAATTGCTAGCAATCTCTTGTAGACTAGTTATGGTATGTTGGGATGAGAGCAGCAGTTTCTCCACGTGGTCGGCGTGTGGCTTTGTTTGAGTAGGGGTAAAGGTTTGCAGTTTTGAGCCATGGTTTGTGTACTATTGATACGAATGTAATGCAGTTTGTTTTGTGTTTTGTTTTTTAACTGCAGGGTTACACTGGGGCTTGTTTATAGAACAACTGTTTGGCATCAGTGTTTCAGGCAGCCAAAAAAAAATATTTCTTCTTAGAAATAAATTAGGTTGATGTGAACATGGACAGAGGGGTGTTAGTGTGGGGCAAGCAGATGTATCTGGGGAGAGTGAGGAGGCATGTGACTGGAGGGTTTTTGAAGCCGTGATTATGTGGTAGGATTTAATCACTGCTCCAAATGCCTCTCAGTCAATCAGCTACCTTGATTTTTTTACATTCAGTTCATAATGTACTTTGTATAATTTTCTGTATAGCATGTATTTTATTGTACTTTGTATAATTTCCCATATAGCATGTATTTTATTGTACTTTGTATAATGTCCTGTATAGCATGTATTTTATTGTACTTTGTATAACTTCCCATATAGCATGTATTTATTGTACTTTATCTAATTTCCTGTATAGCATGTATTTTACTGTACTTTGTATAATTTTCTGTATAGCATTTATTTTATTGTACTCTGTATAATTTCCTGTGTAACATGTATGTTATTGTACTTCACATCATTTCCTGTATAGCATATATTTTATTGTACATTGCATAATTTTCCATACAGCATGTATTTTATTGTACTTTTATATTTTCCTGTATAGCATGTATTTTATTGTACACTGTATAATTTCTCATACAGCATGTATTTTATTGTAGTCTGTATAATTTCCCATATAAGATGTATTTTATTGCACTCTGTATAATTTCTCATATAGCTTGTATTTTATTGTACTCTATATAATTTCCTGTATGGCTATATTTTACTGTACTTTGTATAATTTCCCATATATCATGCATTTTATTGTACTTTGTATAATTTCCGGTACATCATGTATTTTATTTGTACTTTGTATAAATTTCCTGTATAGCATGTATTTTATTGTACATTGTATAATTTCCCATATAGCATGCATTTTATTGTACTCTGTATAATTTTCCATACAGCATGTATTTTATTGTACATTGTATCATTTCCCATATAGCATGTAGTTTATTGTACATTGTATAATTTTCCATACAGCATGTAGTTTATTGTACTTTGTATAATTTCTCATGCAGCATGTATTTTGTTGTACTTTATATAATTTCCCTGTATAACATGTATTTTATTGTACTTTGTATAATTTCCTGTATAACATGTATTGTATTGTACTTTCTTCTATACAACTTGACTGCTCCTTATTGTGCTCCTACCTTGTAATCCCTCCTCTCCCCCTCACCCACCAGGTATTATCTGTACACAAGATTTTTGTTGCATCTCTGCATGGTTACCTGGTAAAATGATTTAAGTAAATAAATAAATAAACAACAAATAGTTAATCCACAGTTTAGACTGATTCAGGGGTTGAAGTCATAATGCCCTGCCTGTGACATCACAATCATTTCCACAGTGTATTGTATACAGAACAGATAACCAGATACAGAGTGCAGTCTGGTGGAGAAAGTGAAGACTGCAACATGCAAGAATAAGAGCCAGTCTAACACCATGGCTAAAATGAAGATTTCCTTTTACCTGACTAGTTAGAGCTGCTGCCTCTGAGACCAGGGATGAAAGTATAAAATCCCATGTCCAGTAATTCGGTTTACAGAAGACATTCCCCAGAGGAAACAAAGAAATTGTCAGCAGACATGGACTGCTTGTCCCACCCAGTCTGCTCAGATGGTTCCCTGCCTAGTCTGTCTATGCAGACCCTAACTAGTCTCCAGTGACCTTCCCTCCTCCCTGCCTATTTACTAACATTCATGTATGTCTATCCTGTGCATGTTAGAAGCTCCCTTCTGTTTTTGCCTCCACCACTTTCACTGGCAGTCTGTTTCCAGTGTTCACTGCTCTTTCACTGAAGTAGTACTACCGCACACCCCTCTTAAACTCACCCCCACTCCATATTTCATTGTATCCCTCTGATCAGAGTGGACATTGCACACAGCAGCACATGCTGTTAGAAGCAGAAGGTCATAACTATGGCTCCTAAATAAGCCTTTGCTGAAAGTGAACTGTACAGGACGAAGATCCAGTTATCATATAGATGTTCTTTATAACAAAGAACAAAATGGCATGACGTAAACATTTGGGAGAAATGTTGAGCAATTGTGTTTCTACTGCTGCCAACTATGACTGCTTTTTTACCTGGAGAAAGAAGCACCCTCCCTTACCTTGATAAACTGAATCTTCCCCTGCTCATGGAGTGTCAAAAGACCACTTGCCACTAGTCTGGAGCCACAGTACTGTGAGTATTAACATTAATACTCTTCAGAAAAATCCAGTTTGTACTCAAAGCCAACTGGCAGTGCTAGCAGGCAAACCCATGGCCGTGAAGCTCCCAAAGAAAGAGGTGCAAGTGGAGAGTGCTGAATCTTTTAAAGGGGAACTGCTCTGAATCTGCAATTCCTTTTTTCCTGGTCCCAGTTGTGTTATTACTCCATCTACACAGGCTTTTTAGTTCTCCCACTGGATGTTTCTGCTTCATGTTTTGGTAGAAAGGACTATACAATTTTAAAACAATATGCTGCAGTTTTTGTTTCTTGTTAGTCATAATGAGTATGTGTTCTATTATAGAACACCGTGGTTGAATTAAGCAATAAGGCACAATGGGGCATTGGTGGTACTAGGTTTACCCCACAGTCAGGGGCATAGTGAGGCATGGGATGAAGCTGAGTGCCTTCATACCCCTAATCATGGGGTAAACCTAGTACCACCAATGTCCCTTGAGTGCTTATTGCTTATATAAAATAGGTCTATAGGCAACTTTTAAAAAAACAACACTAAAAGTTTTCAAAACCACAAAAAATACAGTAACATGTTACTAAATAATGTAAAATAGTCCCTCCACAGATGTTTTTCACCTGTCAGTCATCTGTTTTTCTTCACATTCAATACATTGTGTGATTGTTTACCATGGAATAAAAGAATTCAAAACTCTGGATTTTTCCAGTAGTATAATCCCCCCCCCCAAAAAAAAACACACAAAGAATACATAAATTCAAAATTCTTCAGAGTTCCACTTTCATACACACAGACACACAAACACACACACAGGCCTCAAGTGGAGACAGAACCTCAATTTTATCTTTTGTCAGGTAAGGAGCAGGGAGTTCTCTCACAAATTAGTAGGGATAGGAAGGGGGATTGTTCATGGTCATCAAAGAAACAACAGCAATGGAAACTCTGAATAGTACTTATTTTTTTAATTTGTGTATGTGTGTAGGAAGGAGCTCTTGAGTGAAAATAACATTAAATTATGTACTTACTTACTTTAATTTAATAGATTTTTTTAGGACCTAGCTGAGGGTCTTTTTATGAGTAAAGGTTGCAGCCATGTTTATGATGGAAATTAGGAAGTAAGTGGCTTATGATTTCTGAGAGGTGCCCTGGTTGGCAGGGACTTGTTTGTAGCCATTGGTGGTGCTTTCTTACTGCCATGGCTAGAACCAAGTCTCAGCTCATCAGGACACAGGGATTTCCTTGCCCATTTTATATAGGGACATAAACTACATCATACAGTTCTAAAATGTACTTACCACCATAGCGTATATGTTTATATGTACAGTTACAGTGTCTCTTATGGTTATAAGAGTGCATTCTCGAGTTACTTGGGTGAGAGAACTGTGAAGCAAAGCAAGAATGCTGTACTGTACTATAAACATATTATAAATCATGCCGATGATTGCTGTTTAAAAAATTAAAATGGAACCTGAATTCAAAATGTTTGACTTTGCAGAAAATTATAGAAACCCCTGTTAGTGAAATGAACTATGTCAGTTGAACTCAGAACTTCAGAATTTGGGAATTATGTGCATGAGATACCTTCTTATTCTTGTAAAAGTAAATGGAATGTTCAGAAATAAACAATCCTGACTGACTAAGAATGATGTTCTGATTTATAATGTATGTTAATTCCACTGTGGAAACCACTCTTATGGTTGTAAGAGTGATTCACATGCATTCTTAGGGTGTGAGAACCATGAACTGAAGGTGAGCAGTTTTGATACCCTAAGAATGTAAGTGAGATCACTCTTACAACCATAAGAATGGTCTCAGCTATGGTATAAATATATTATTGATTGAGCTTGACCAATAATATATGATTTTTTTCAAAAAACTTACCCAAGCATGCCCATTTCCATGGCATCTGCATGTGAGACACACTTCACAGGATAAGAGTATCTCACGTGCAGAGGAAAGAAGGCATACTTAGGATGGCAGAGAAAGGGGAGATACTGTGGATGGGGGACCTTAACATGCCAGATGTTAACTGGAGTAGCTCTGCGGCAGCCACATCTAAAAGCAGGGCCATTCTTGATGCCCTTCAGGTGACATGCCTCAAACAGCTAGTTTTAGAACCCACTCATGAGGGAGCAATCTTAGACTTCATACTCTCAAATGGGGACAGTGAGAGGATCTCAGATCTAGAAGTGGGTAGCCATTTGGGAACAAGTGACCACCAAACAGTGTGGTTCATCATAAACTCTCCTACAGAGTCAAGCCATACAAAAGTGAGGGTTCTGGACTTCAGGAGGGCTGACTTTGGCAAGATGGGAGAGTGCCTTAGAAAAGCATTAGCAAACAGGCTAGAAGGAGGGGTGGAGCAACAATGGGAACACATCAAAACTGCCATCTCAGAGGCAACAAGCCTTTGTGTGAAGCAAATAAACAAATCAAAATGAAAGAAAAAGCCACTATGGTTCTCAAAAGAGGTGGCGGTGAAGGTTAGGGAGAAAAAGATAGCATTTAGGAAGTATAAGGAAACACAGAAGGAGCAGGACAGAGAACTGTACCAGTTAAGGCAGAAGGAAGCAGGGAGGGTAGTCAGAACAGCAAAGGCACAAACTGAGGAAAAGATAGCTAACTCGGTTAAGAAGGGGGATAAAACCTTTTATAGGTATATCAGGGAGCGTAGAAAGACAAAGGGAGGGATAGTGAGGCTGAATAGAATGGATGGTGGGTGGGCAGAGAGTGACAGTGATAAAGCAGGGATACTGAATGAATACTTCTGTTCAGTATTCACAAAAGAGGAAGTGGGGGAGGTGCCTAATCCAATTAACAGCAGCACTCTGGAGAGGGGGGTTGATCCCAGTCCTTTCACAGAAGAAAGGGTTCTGAAAGAACTCCTAAAACTGAAGGTGGACAAAGCAATGGGGCCAGATGGAGTTCACCCCAGAATTCTAAAAGAATTAAGCAGAGAACTAGTGACACCACTGACTACGCTTTTAACAAATCATGGAGGATGGTGGTACCTGAGGACTGGAAAAGGCGGATGTGATTCCCTTCACAAAAGTGGGACCAAGACGGAGGCAGGAAACTACAGACCTGTCAGTTTGACCTCTGTGGTAGGGAAAGTGATGGAATCACTTCTGAAGGAAAGAATTGTTGAGTACCTAGAGGCCAGTGGGGCACAGGACCCAAGGCAGCATGGGTTCACAGCGGGAAGGTCATGTCAGACGAATCTAATTGATTTCTTTGACTGGGTGACCAAAGTAGTAGACCAGGGAGGGGCTGTGGACATGGCCTAGCTAGACTGTAGCAAGGCATTTGACACAGTCCCACACAAAAGATTAGTAGTCAAATTAACCAGCCTGGGAGTGGGTCCCAAGGTGGTAGCCTGGGTAAAACATTGGCTGAACAACAGGACACAGAAGGTAATTGTAAATGGAGTCCACTCTGAAGAAAGAGGTGTTACTAGTGGGTACCACAGGGTTCAGTACTGGGTCCAGTCCTTTTAATGTCTTTATAAGTGACATTGCAGAGGGACTGAAGGAAAAGTATGCCTCTTTGCAGATGACACAAAGATCTGCAACAGGGTTGATACACAAGGAGGTGTGGAAAGGATGAGAAGGGACTTGGCAGGTTGGAGGAATGGTCTGATGTATGGCAGCTTGGATTCAGTGCAAAGAAGGGCAAAGTAATGCACCTGTGAAACAAAAACCCAGGGGAAGATTACACAATGGGGGTGGAGGTAGTAACAACAACAAAAATGGAAAGAGACCTGGGGTAATCATATCAGATGATCTTAAGGTTAGCAAGCAATGCGAGAAGGCGGTAGGGAGGGCTGGGGGGATACTGGGATGTATAAGGAGAGGTATCACCTGCAGAAAACAGGAAGTTGTTATCCCCCTGTACAGACAGTTGGTGAGACCCCATCTGGAGTACTGCATCCAGTTCTAGAGACCCCGTCACCACAAGGACATAGACAGGATGGAGGCAGTTCAGAGAAGGGCAACTCAAATGGTGCAGGGTCTGCAAGAGAAGCCATACGAGGAGAGACTAAAGGAGCTTAATATGTATACCCTTGAGGAAAGGAGGGAGAGGGGGGACATGATCGAAATGTTTTAGTACCTCAGTGGAATCAACAAAGTCCAAGAGGGTAGCATCTTTCAGAAAAAGAGATGTGCAAGAACAAGGGGACACAATTTGAAGATAGAGGGGGGACGGCTCAGGGGCAATGTGAGGAAGTATTTCTTCACAGAGAGGGTGGTGGACGATGGAACAGCCTTCCTGAGGAGGTTGTGGGTCTAAAACTGTGGAGAATTCAAGAATGCATGGGACAGACATAAGGCAATTTTTGTGGGGGGTAGGAAGAAATAGGCTGTTGGTTAAATAGGATCTGCAGCTTATCCTCTAGGTAGGGAAATGGGCAGACTAGGTGGGCCAAGCGGTCGTTATCTGCCGTCAAAGTCTATGTTTCTATGTTTCTATGTAAGGAGTGTTCTGATTGTTCAGCAGTGCTCCTTCATCTGTAATGTAGTTTAAAAATGCTCACAGAGTTTAAAGGACTGTAGAGCTAGACCAATAAAATAATTGGAACCCGTATTTAGAAACTAGCTTCTGCTTCCTTTAGACTCCAGTTGAATCATTCAGTTTCCCATGGAGAATAGCATTACAAGACACAGCATTTAATTCAACTGAAGAGTGGAGAGTTCCCAGAAGTTTCACATTTTTTACATAATGGTGGGTGCTGCAGCTGCCTGGATGCCTATAGATAAACACAGTTGACCCATCATCCTTTTTTTTGTCACACCTTTCCTATGTTCCTATTAAACACAGGGGTCACTGACTCAACACACCAGCATTGATCAAGCAGGGTTTTTTTCTTCTCATGGATAATTTCCCTTTCTTCCCAGATAATGACAGCACATCATACAAGAATGTATTAGTTTGATTTTAAGCCTAGAGACATGCTTTCCATTAAATACTACATGAGGCGTTTAAATCTGGACTTATTTAGCACTTTTCACACATGAAGCATCTCATAGATATTAACAGAGTAATTAATTAGATGTTGGCATGGTATTGCAGAGATTATGCAGACAAAGGGAGCTGGCTCATGTACCCATTGAAATCCCATTCTAAGTCATGGGCAACTGCATAAGGATCAGTTAAACCGAGAAAAGGGCTGGTGACCAGGACACCTAGGATGTAATCTGTTGTTTTCAGAAAACACCGCAAGATCCTTAATTTCTGCATGGATAGTCACCAGAAGCAGACAGAAGGGACCTTGGTTTAAAGAGCCTCTGAAGCAGCAGTTGAAACTTCAAACCAACAGTATACTTAGACACATTTCAACCTATTGTTTAGATATCTCCTGTAATTATATATAGCCATGATTACTACTGAGGACATTTGCATGAAAACAAGATCACTGTCACGTGATCTTTATCTACCTTGGCTCCGTGTCTGCCAGTGATATCACGTTAGGTTTTTATTTTAATATTTGAGTACTGGGTAAGTACACTGGGCCACAGAGTCCCGTTTACAGGCATGACTCGGGTAAAACATAAAGACAACATTTCATTTACAAAACTGCAGATGTTTACACCATTTGTTAAGATACAACAAACCATGCATGAAATATTAAAAACATTTACATTCAGTGGTGGTCTATAGGTACTTAGTCAATAATCCTCGCTTGTGATCTCAAACTTAATTGATGTAGACATGGGAATGATGTCATATGACATGCAGAGGATTATTATGCCACTGGTACACAAGCAGCAAGAGTAGACAAAAGCTAAGATTGTGTAGCTGGTTCATTCCACTGGGGTGTCAAACAGACGAGGCATACTGATGAGTCCTGGTAGGATGAAACACGTGTCTATGTCATCTGTTAGCACCCTTTGCAAACTGTGTGAGAGGCCTTTCGGCACCATGCAATTCTGCTTAAAGTTGAACCAGCATAACATTCTGTGGTGATTTGCATATGCAGCCCATGATGCTTTTCATTGTGTGGGCATGTGTGATTTTGTATTTTCTTGAAACTTGGCTTCCCAGCCAAATGCCCTTTGGGGTAACCCTTGCCTCAGTGTTCGCGCACAGAGGTTCTTTGTCTTTTAAAAAGTTAAGCTACCTCATACTGTATATACAAATTCAATGCGGGGGTCAGCCCAGGCCCCAACTCTTTGACATCCCCATTAATAGGCATCAGTGGCATTTAGAGCTGATTTGTAAATAGACTGTTAAGTATATAGTAGCTAATGTATGCAGCGTATCTAGCGTGTCATTGTATGCTTACTATAGCTGCATGTTGTGCTACCTCACTCACTGTATTATTGTACAGATACTGCAAAATGATGCATCTGTATTTTTGTATGGCTGCACCCATATGTACCCTTACTATATATCCAATGCCCCCGTGTCACACCCGCTGAAGATAAGCCTGGCTCAGAGTGTTTCTCCAGGCCAACATTTCTGAAAAGAGAGAGAAAGAGGGAGCTACATAGATAGATAGAAAGACAGACAGATAAAAAAAGAGATCCTGCTTTCAATAAACTTACATAAGTAATCAAGTAAGAAGGAAGGTAAGTATGCGAAAAACTAGCTAAATTGTGTCTGTATGTTTTATTTAAAATTGTCTCTGTGGTAGAGCCACTGCATGGCCCAGGGGAAGCATGCTGCTTTTCTATATCAGTGACCTGGCTTCAGGAGCACATTTGGGAGCACGATTCAGTGGCAGCCACAGGTTTGGGAATGCTGCCCCCTGCACTGTAAGCTAGTCCATGGAAGGAGACACTAGCACACTGCCAGGCCAGTGACCACTGGTGGTGGGCTTGGGAGCCTGCCCCTTGTGAGGAGCTGTGCATGAGAAGATTGCGCTGCATGAGCTGATGTAGCCTATAGCTCATGTCAGGGTGGAGGGTGGCGAGAGGACTGTAAGAGACAAATGGGGGCAGAAGCCTGCCTACCATCAGCATAATGGCCACTGACACACTTTAGCTTCACACCATGCAGCCTTCCACCTGAGCAGATCCTTGATACTGAGAAAGGAGGGGATGGCCCACCTCTGGGACCCCACGCAGGGGATAAGCTGTGGTGTAACCATCAGTGAAAGGTTTGTGGCAGATGAAGCTGGTGGTTGCCTGGCAATGGCCAGAGAAGGGGTTCCAATGTGCAAGAAGTGGGAGAAAAAAGTATGGAAATATAAACTGCCTCTGGAGTAGCAAAGTCTCTTTTTTTGGTTACTCTCTTTTTCCTCTGGCCATCCTGTGTCTTATAGTCATACACCCTGGATCAGGGATATAACCTGTATCTATCAGGCAGATGCAGTCATTCCAACAGCAAATGTTTCATTTTCTCCTAGCATTTCTCCATGTCTTTCCAGCAACTGCTATATCTTCGAGCTGCTTCCCAATGTGGCTTCTTGAATCTGCTCCCTCATCTGGGTCACCTTAGTGGCAGCACAACACATTGTCCCTAGGTCTTCGGGGTGGGTGTGAGTCTTTTTTTTTTTTTTAATTGACATTTTCTCTCTACCAGTCTTGGGTCTCCTTGGGCTATAACCAGCCACCATCTAGCCTCATCAACCCATGCCCCACTGCTGCCAATGTTCCATATGGCATCACCTCTGCAGCGCTGTGGGGCTCTAAGGGGGGGTTCTACCCACAGAAGCCTGTAACAGGTGGTGAAGTGTACTACATGGTGCCTATGTGGTACTGGCAGCCATCATTCAGATGTAGTTTGTGATATGGCATCCCTGATTTTCCCCCAGAAACCACCCACCAACCTTTGATGTGTGCACAGCCTCTGTGAGCTTCCCGAACACAGTGTGCCCCTGAAGGTGAGCAAGCTCCCAAAGCCTTCAGCAGGGTTGTTGTGGTGCTGCAACCTGCTGCCTGCCCTCCGGCATTCTGAGGTGTATTGCTGCTAGCTGCTGCCTCTACCCTAGCCTCTCTGGGCATGGGCTGTTCCAAACCCAGGTTGGCTGCTCAGCAGCACTGTGCATAGTGGCTGGTCTATCGCCCTCAAAATGCTCATATGGCCCTAATATCGATAACGGCCAAGCTGATAATTTTACATTATTGGCAGGATGATGCCATCCCCACTTACAGGGAATGGCACCAAGAGATTTTGAAGGTGTTAATGGCAGAGAAACAAATTGCCTTTTTACAGCATTGGGCCGAGAATTTTTGCAGCAGATGGGAATCACTTTACACCTTATTTTTGACAGCAGCAAGATTTCAGCCGGAAGATGTTTTGCTTTGGATTTATATTGTTATGTTTTCCCTCTTTTTCCCTTAGTTTCGCTTCCCTTTTCATTATTTATTTATTTTTTTAGATTGTTTTTATGCTCCTTGCTCCTGCAGCCCTCATGATCTGGGGAAGCCCCAGCCCCATCACTCCGGCATCCACCGACCGGTGCATATGCACCCAGGGTTTACCCCCCCCCATGGGGCGGTGGAGGGGGCCCTCCTCCACTGAGACTGGATCCAGGATTGCGCCGTGGCTGGCCGGGTGGGCCTGTAGTCTCTGCATCCACCGGAGCTATTTTCTTGATTTTTCTCTCCCCATGGGGGGCAGTGTGCGCAATGATGGCTGCAACAGCACCTCACATGCTCCTGTGTGTGACACTGTCTAGCATCTGCATTGCTCCCCATTTCCCATGCTGTGGCATCAGTGTGCCTGCCCCCAGCCTCTGTTAGAGGCCAGGCAAGCTCTGACTGTAGGAGTCCATCTCCCTGGAGAAGGATAGCTGGCCTCTGGATGCTTAATCCTTCTCCTTCCTGCTGACCCCCAGCGGCCTGCACTCATTCGGAATGGGTTGTCCAAGGTGAGGAGGTGTGGCGCACCCAGTGCTCAATCCTCAGCACCACCAGGCTGTCCATCCTGTTCATTACTGAGCTTTCTCTCCTTATATTCAGGTTCAGCCGCTTGGGGGATGGGATGTCCAGTTGCATTGCATTATTTCTTATGGTTTTCAGAGATCTTTTTTAATGATCGTATTTTTGGATACTGTTTTTTTAATTGTACTTTTTTTCTTGAAAATTAATAAAGCATATTAAATTAGTGGCTGACCTATCAGGTGGCCCCATGTCAGAGCCTCTTTAATGTCTCATCCGAGGCAAGTCACTTTGAACGGGACAGCACCTCCCCCCACCAAACCACCCAACCCCAGTCCCCTCCAGTGCTGGGAACATAAATATTCACCTCAATGTATGACATTTGGGGTTTTGCAGCAATGTTGAGTAAAGCTTAGTTCAGAGCCCCTGCCATCATAGTACTTCTGGTTAAAAATGTTTGCAGTACTAGCCTTTATGGGCCTTAAAGGAAAATGTTGCCAGTTACAAAAAAAAAATGCAGCTATGTTAAGCTCTATCACCAGTGGGGAGCTTCAGTAATGAAACCAGGATCACAGAAGTATTAAAGCTGACATCCCTGCCAGACACAAACACACACTTTTACTTAATTATTTTGAAACTTCAGAAAGAACTGGAAGGGGACAGGATCAGTTGTGTTCCAGGACAGTAGCTGCTGCTGTTGATTTCACAGGGTTCTTGTGGATTTTACTTGGTAGGTTAGTTCTTTTCTTTCTTACTTCTAAGGGGCTAGCAGGGTATTGTTTTGGGGGATGCTGGATGTTTGTAAACTGATTTGGTGGCTGTAAGTGGGGCTCTTTTTGTGGATGTTTCACTGTGTAACAGGCTGCGCTGGTAGAGGCCTATTTCTTCTGATTTAAAACCTATTTGGTGGGATTTGCTTGAGATGGTTATTTGAATTGGAGACCTATATCTGTTAATTTCAAGCCTATTTTGATGTGGTGTTAGTGAAGTTGATTAAATTGAGACCTGTTTTTGGCAGCAAACATATTTTGGGGGCTTTGACTTGAATTTTGATTCCTTGTGCTGACTCCATTAGCTGTAAAGGTTAGTTCATAGTGGTGGAGGGGTGTTAATGGTCTGGCTAGGTCTCACTCAGCCAATTGACTGGAGGCAGGGCTGAATCAGGTTGAGGTGCTAGCTGCTTTGTCTTCTCAGAAAGAACTGAAGGGACAGGATCAGTTGTGTTCCAGGACAGTAGCTGCTGCTGTTGTTTTCACAGGGTTCTTGTGGATTTTACTTGTAGGTTAGTTCTTTTCTTTCTTACTTCTAAGGGGCTAGCAGGGTATTGTTTTGGGGGATGCTGGATGTTTGTAAACTGATTTGGTGGCTGTAAGTGGGACTCTTTGTGTGGATGTTTCACTGTGTAACAGGCTGCGCTGGTAGAGGCCTATTTCTTCTGATTTAAAACCTATTTGGTGGGATTTGCTTGGGCCTGGTTCTTTAGCTGCAGGGCTTGGAGTGGAGACACAGGGCTGATGCACTCTCTCTTGTCAGGTGTCTGTCCAAGACCCACCCCTCCCTCCCCAGAAGTCTGCAAATTTATAGGGGAACACCTGCCCTGCAATTGGAGGAAAAGGCTGCTGGTGCAGCTCATGTAGTTCTAGCCACTGGGGTTGGATTTCAAGGCTGGGAGAGAGAGGAGCTTAGGGAGTTGTTCATTTCCCTTATAAGTTTAATGTGTTGTACTGCACCTAGTAACAGAGTTACTGGTGTACAGTGGGACTGTCTCTAAGATTAGTGGGTGACCTGATTAGGCAGTAGGGGTATCTTGGACTAGGGGGGAACCTGGTGGCTCACCAAAGGAAACCTATTTGGAAGGGGGATGGAACCACACATTAGGGCCGACATCTTTGGGAGGGTGGTGGGTGCACAGGTGTGGAGCAGCCATGATACTGGACTGGGCTTGGAAGTTTGGTGGTTGCCCAGTGTGCTACTCAGCTAGTACAGCTTAGGGAGGAGGTTATGGGATGAGGAGAAAGCTGGGGGAAGGGGTGGTATGGTTGGGAAGGGGCTGGAAATCTCCCACAGGGTTGCACCAAGCACTGGGGTGGGGTATAGGGAAAGGAGTGCAGGAGAATACTTAGGGTCACATAGGGACCCTGGTAGAGGGTCCAAAAGGACACTACCAAGGAAGCAGGCAGGTAACTGGGGACCCTCACAAAGGGGGGACGGAGGGACAACATTCTCAGGGAAGTAGGCAGATGGCCAGTGCTGGACAGAAGGAAGCAAGGTGGGGAGGTGGATCAGACCTTATACTCAGTAACCGCTTCAATTCTCTTCTTCTGCTCAAGGATGAGGGGGGTGATGTAGCCACAACAGAGGTGGTTAGAGACGGAAAGGTGTGGGAGTGGGAGGCAGGAGGCAGGGGCCAGATAGCAGGAAGAACAGGGGGACCTGGAATGCAGGAGAATGGGGAGCAGGAATCAGAGCAGGAGGGCAGGGGAAGAGGGAGGAAAGCGCAAGGAGAAGGACCAGTTGGGAGGAAAGGTAAAGGAGAAGGACCAGAAGTACAAGGAGGATTCAGTAAAGGAGCTGAGGGTTTAGGCCAGGGAGCACGACAAGCAAGGAGGAACTAAATGGAGACAGGAAGGAAGGGAGGATGAGTCAGGCTAGTTTAGCAGATGGGGAGAAGGACCAGCTATGGCAGTGAGGGGGAATTAGCAAGGTACAGAAGGATACTCAGGAGGAGGAGAGGCATAGGATTGGAGGGAAGGAGTGGATGGTAAATAAGGAGGGGTGGCATGTGGCACCCAGATAGGGGAGGAACAAGGAGCCAGCTGGTGGAGGGGCCGGTAGAAAGGATGAGGGACATGGAAGGGGGGAATGGAGGAAAAGGAGTGGTCAGAGTGCTCCTGCTGGGGAGTCTATGATCAGGGTATCAAATGGGATAAGGAAGGAGAAGCCTGGCCAGTTAGAACAAGATGCTTCCTGGACTAACGGTGCACAGGGCTAAGCACGAGGTATATCAGCTGGCAAGGATCTGTGGGGTTCCCAGACATACTGGTCCACCTGGGCTACAAATGACATTGAGGGAAATAACGAGCTAGAGATACAGGCAAGATTCAGGGAGCTTGCCAGGGTCTGTCATGACATAGGATGCACAGTTTCCTTCTCAGAAATCCTGCCAGTGCCAAGGGCTAGTGGGGAACACAAAAGGAAAATTAGGGTGATAAACCAGTGGCTCAGGGAGTGGTGTGAGGCCAGAGGGTATGGGTTGATGGGGATTGGGGAGACCTGGGAGGATAAGGAGCTGTATGCTAGAGATAGACTACATCTCAATTTGAGGAGGGAATCCTAGTTGAAAATAGAGGAGTTCTTTGGTGAAAAGTGGGTTTAAACTTGTGAAGGGGTGGGATGGGAGAAAAGGCTGTCAAGGGGTGCCGAGTAAAGGAGGGGCTCTGTTTCCACCCCTGGGGACCAGGAGGATTGCAGGAAAAGGCCAACTGGCAAAGTGCAGACCAGGAGAAAACAGAATCCCCATGGGAACACGAGCAGGAAATGGAACTATAGGGAAAGGGTGGAAGGTAGTCCTGCTAAATGCCAGGAGCTTGGGCAATAAAATGCCTGAGCTCCAGGTGATGTTAACTGAGGAGCAGTGGATGTGGCAGCGGTCACTGAGACTTGGGCCACTGCAAGACATGACTGGGACCTGAACCTGGAGGGTTACACTATGTTCAGGAAGGACAGGGGAGGGAAGGGAGGAGGGTAGCAATGATAGTCAAAACTGCATTGGCATAGGGGAGTAGAGGAGGCGGAGGGAACCGTGAAGGCGATTTGGGTCACCTTGATAACAAGGGGGCAAGAGAGTAAATAGGAGTGGTGTATAGACCCCTGTCCCTGGCGGAGGAGCTGGAGGACAGTCTGGTGGCAGATGCTAGGAGACACTGCAGACTGGGCAGAGGAAAGGTGGTGGTGTTAGGGACTTAAACATGCCAGGAACAGACTGGGAGACTATGACATCCTCTGTGACCAGGGAACAGAGGTTGTTGGATGTCTTTCAAGACGCGCTCCTAACTCAGCAGGTGAGGGAACCGACCAGGGAGGCACGGTACTGGATGTGGTCCTGGCAGACAGTGACCAGATTGGGGCCTGGAGGCAAGGGACCCATTACGCCGAGTGACCATGCCACGGTCTGGTTCTGCCTGGACCTAGGAGGGTAGAAGGCTGCACAAAGACGAAGTAACGGACTTCAGGGGGCGGATTTAGGAAATGGGAAGGATCCTTAAGGAGCATTTGATGGGATTGGGTCAGACATGGACGCTGATAGTAGGTGGGAAATCATCAGGAGAGGGGTGCAGGATGCTACCAGCACCTGTGCAAGAGTAAGACAAAATGCGGTAGGGCCCAAAACCTGTTGGTGGACCAGGAGGTCCAGGAGGTGGTGCAGGGAAGAAAGCAGCCTATAAGAAATTCAAGTGCTCAAGGAGGAAAGGGATCAAGGGGAGTACGAGCTGATGGTTAGAAGGGCCACTAGAGTGGTGAGGGCTGCCAAGGCAAGGAAGGAGCAGAACCTGGCCAGGGAAATTAGGAGAGGAAAAAGGGTTCTTTAGATACATTGGGAAAGACGAAGGTGAAGGGACAGATTAGCAGGATTAAATCAGGGGAGAGATGGGCACAAGACCCAGGGAGCAGGCTGAGGTACTAAATGAGTACTTCACCTCAGTTTTCACCAGGGAAAATGGGGATGCTGCATCATACATGGGAGGAGACAGAGATAATGAGGAAGGGGGACCTTACCCATCGGGCAGGTCTGGGAGGGGGCATCACTGGCAGGTGGGGAGGGCTAAGCAGGAGAAGAGGTACCAGAAGTGGAAATCACAGCAGAGAGGTGAGGGAAGCCCTCAGCTCCCTTAAGATGGAGAAAACACCGGATAAATTACATCCTAGAGTGCTGAAGGAACTTGCAGATGTCCTGGCGAACCCCTGGCAGAGCTTTCACCATCTCTGAGGACAGGGTGGGTGCCCCAAGACTGGAAGGTGGCGCATGTAGTGCCCATCCACAAGGGGGACTCAAGGAGCTGGCAGGGAACTACAGGCCTGTCAGTCTGACATCGGTGGTGGGCAAGGTGATGGAGGGCATTGTCAAGGACAGGCTAGGGGGGGACCTGGATAAGTCAGGGTGCCTGGACGATAGACAGCATGGATTCATCCCGGGGAAATCATGTCAAACCTAGTGGAGTTCTATGACTGGGTGACAAGTGCCTTGGACCTGGGTAGACCAGTGGATGTCCTCTTTCTAGACTTCAGCAAGGCATTTGACTCTGTTCCTCACATGGGCCTGTTGGATAAGGTAGGAGAAATGGGGGTGGGAAACCAGATGATCAGATGGATAGGCAATTGGCTCCAGGACCAGACCCAGAGGGTCGTAGTTGGTGGGATAGTCTCATCCCCAAGGAGGGTCATTAGTGGGGTCCCACAGGGATCAGTCCTTGGGCCCCTTCTGTTCAACGCCTATGTATCTGACATAAGGACAGGAATCAGGAGTGAGATGAGTCTCTTTGCAGATGACTCGAAACTGGGGGCCGTGGTGGATAGGGAGGAGGGGAGGGTGGCCCTGCAGGGGGACCTGGAGGCTCTGGAAAGATGGTCTAGAAAGTGGAAGCTGAGGTTCAATGCAGGGAAATGCAAGGTACTCCACCTGGGGGCCAGAAACCCAGGCCAAGTGTACACCCTGGGGAATACTACAAGTCTCAATGGCTGAGAGGGACCTGGGGGTGGTGGTGGATGTCAAGATGAACAACTCTGAGACTTGTAGGAGGGCAGCAGCCAAGGCCAACAGGATGCTGGGATGCATCGCTAGGGGATACTTCCAGAAGGAGGGAAGTGATACTCCTCTGTATAACTGCTTGGTGAGGCCACACCTGGAGTACTGCGTGCAGTTTTGGAGGCCACACTTAAGAGAGACATTAACCTCCTGGAGAGGGTCCAGAGGAGGCAACCAAAATGATTTGGGGCTTGGGGACAGGACCTATGAGGAGAGGCTCAAGAGCTAAATATGTACACATTGGAAGAGAGAAGGGACTGGGGGACATGATAGAGGTCTTCGGTACATGAAGAGGGTAAATAGGGGAGGAACAGTCAGGGTGCTTCGAAGGAAGAAGGAAGGGGCCACTAGAGGGCATGGGTGGAAGCTGGAGGGGGGAAGATTCAGGGGAGAAAGGAGGAGGTGCTACTTCACTGAGAGGGTGGTGGAGCCATGGAATGCACTACCTAGGGGGCTGGTGGAGGCAGAGACAGTGGAGGGGTTCAAGAGGGGGTGGGACAGGTACAGGGGAAGGGTTCAGGAAGCAAAATCCAATGCAGCAAGAATATCTGGAACTGGGAAGGGAGAAGCCAGAGAAGGTGAGGGGGACAGCAACGTCAGCACCCAGGGTGGGGGCTGACCAAACAAGCAGACACGAAAGACTGTTAGGCCTATTCTGCTGGCATTTTAGTATGTTAGTATGTTAAACTTTATTAATGGATATTATACATTTTCTGAATGCTATACTATGGATGAGAAGGAAGAAAATGCTCCTCACTTATATGTACAATGTTTAGATGTAAATGTTGTTTTTCTTTATTGTTTTGTGTGGGAGGAGATACTGTATATTTTGTTGTTTTTTTTGGGGGGGGAGTGAAGGGACATAGCATTGTATGTTCATTACAGCTTCTTTTCTATGTGATTACATGTGGATTTAAATTTGCATTACCCAAGGACTTACCTTCCCTCTTCACAAAAATAAAACTAAGATGATTCTTTATATATGCTACCATGTTAGACTGTACATTATGTTTTTCTAAATGTATTTTATTGTAATATGTCTGTTTATATGATCTTTGGATGTTAAATTATACTAAATTACTTGGATTAAAAGAAAAAAAGCAACATTTTTAATAACTGTAATAACCGTTGATCAAACAATAAACAAAGTGACATATACATTTATGTTTGATGTACAATTGAATAAGTGGAAACTTAATTTAATTGTCATATTGTTAGAGAAATACCCATAAACTGCCTGCAACACCTCACACAGCCCCCCCCCCCCCGCCTTGTGTGAAATAATCATTCCTGACCTTCCTAATAAAGATCTTCCCTGCATGACCCTTTGCATTCAGGAAGGGCTCCCTAGGACAAAAATGGACATTCCTGAAATTCTCAGCCAGGGAAATTGTTTAAGAACAAGATATGGGCAGCATCAGGTTTATGAAGAAGAAAAAAGGGTGAAGCTGAGCCGTCTGGACGGAAAAGATTAACAGCATGTGAAATGAAAGTAGGAGCACATTATTAAAGCACAGTACACAGAATGACATACTGTATATTACAACTGGAAGTAAGTAAACCTTGCTCTTTCCTCATAGTCCTCAACTTTCTGGTACAGATTTATGTCCAGTACAATTTTGCTACCCTGTTGGTCTGTAATTCTATTGATTGTTGCTACTACTGCTGCGATGCACATATGTTCCTTGCAAATACGTAATTAATTGGTATTTGCATGTTTCTTTTAGTCCTTATTATCCCTGCTAAGTAATTGTTTTGTACACGCACTGTCACATTACTCATTGTATTTCTTTATTGTCATTTGCCTGTAAAGACTGTAATATGTTTTTCTCTGCTGAATCCTTTCTTCCCAAAGTCACACCTGGAAATGAGCTGTGGTACAGCAAACCTCTCCTGGTCACCAGCTTTCAAATAAATAAATTTACACCTCTTCAAAAGAGAGTTTTTTTTGGGGGGTCAGACAGCAGGATACATATCCACTATCCTTAGGGTGTTTTAACATTTTACAGTAAATTTGTTCCTTTTGTGTCCCTGTCTGACAGCTAGCTTTGCAACAGTCCCCCTGTATAAAATAGAGTAGCAATCCCTACCCCCCACGCCATTGCTTTCTGTGCTGTACAAACGTATGAAAGTTCAGACATGCAAACTTCAATTTGAACTTGAAGTTTCAATCTCTTGAAGACTGGTTCTACTTTTTTTTCATCAGAACTCAATTTAATAATATTTTGCAGTTTGGGCGGAATCAGCAGTTTAATCCTTCAACTAGTTAAAAAAAAACTCAAAGGTTCAAGCTTGACTGACTTCTGCTCTACAGCCGTGTTTACATGGTGGCATTTGCAACGCAGCAACCCGAGCGCTTGGGTTGCTGTGGTGCAAATGCCTCCATGTGGACACTTACTGAATCACAATAATCCACTCCCTGCTCCACTTCACAGTCCCAGAATGTCTTGGGACATGTTCAGGAGGAAGCAGTTTAAGCGGCTGTGTGGACAGGCTGCATCGCTCACTCCCACGTGAAAGACCATGCGGGCGTTTCCATCAGCCAACTGCCCCAACTCCCAGCCCCTCTCCAGCATGTCTTGCATCAGCACTGAGGGGGGCTGTGTAGATGCATGAGACAAGCATCTTTTGGACCAGGGCAGCTCTGCAACGATCCGTTAAAGTAGCGAGGTCAACCGTGTAAACATGGCTTATGTCTTTCTGTTTGAAAAGACTCCTTCCCCTAACTTTTCAGGGCTCCGAGTTTTCTAGTTTATTTTTCACATCATTCTTTCAGCTCTGTTTGTTTTGTTGTATATGTGAAACTGTGCCATCTAAATGTGGTAACTGCAAATAGTAGAGCAAAGGACTGAGTCATCTAATACTGTGGAATGGTAACAGCAGTGTCCTCTAGTTATTTTGCCATAAAGGTGTTTCTACTTGGGCTACAAGCAGGTGGCCATCCCTCTGACCATTACTTGCCTCCCCTGGCAACCAGTAAGAACTCCCCACCAATTGTACCCCCCCCCCCCAAGTAGGGCAGGCATATCCAGATTCTGGTGGCCAGGTGACAGTGTGGGCTGGAGGAGAGCAGGCACAGCCTTATGAAGCCCACCCCACCCTGTTTTCCATTTTCTGGTCCCTCCCTGTAACTGGGGCACACATGTCAGTGCATGCACATGGAGGCATGCATGCACCACGGAGTCCCACAGCTCCCTCTCTACTGTACCACTCCCATTCATCCTACCACCAGGACTCCAGCTGGGGGCAATCTTGTGGCAAAACCAACAACCTTCCTGAGAGAGGAAAGTAATCCAGCAGATGCTCAGTTCTCTCCCTCCCCAAAGATGAGCAAGCAACCCAAGACCACTATTACCCACTGACCCACAGCACCAAAATGACCATGCAACGGGTCAGTGGGACATACATTTTTCCTAATCTCCATTTTCTATAAGATATTCTGTACCATTTCAGAAATGCTCACACAGAATCACTTACAGAGTGAGGAGTCGTTGCCAGGCAATGGATGTTTTACACAAGTCAAAAGCATAACTTTACAACACTTGCCAAGCTTGTTTGTGCCCACAAGCGGGTTTCTGAGCAACTGAGTGTGGGGTGCTTTTTTTTTTAATTATGAGGAAAAAACAGTACTGAAACAGAACCTATGGTTCACTGTGTCAGCGGCTAAAAAGCTATGTTAGTGCTTTAGACTTTAGACTATGTAGGTACTTTGGCTGAAGTCTCTCCCAGTCTCTGAGCAGACTCGTAGCCCATGAGTTCATAAGGTGTTTATTGAGGGGGTTATTTGAGGGATGTTTGGCTCTGGTGGTTGCAGGATGGCTCTTAAAGGTTGCTTGCTGATCATGGAGCGTACATCTCAAGTACTTAGGAGGGCCCAAAGAGAGAAAATGCAGAGCATGAATGAGACTGTGCAGAGCTAGGACAGCTGGAATGTGGCTCCAGAGGGAAAAAAGCAGTCAGAAAGGGAAATTACAGAGGAAGCATACGACAGTAGCAGAGAGACAATAGGACACATATCAGCCCCACAGCAGAGCAATTGCAAACAGGAGAGGGGCAGAGTGATAATGGTCATTTTGGAGGCAACATGTGTGTGCGTTATACAGCAGCTGGGAAAGGGTGGTTTAAATAGTCAAAACACAGCATCCGGAACGTTAAGGTAATTTGGATGGAGTGGGGGCAATTATTTTGAAACAAACCATATTCAATAAAAAAAAAAAGTGTAGGCCCCCCTCCCCAGTGTGTAGGGGTATGATGAAGAAGTCTGTGGGGAGGGGGGCCACAAGCAAAGAAACCACCAGATGGCTACATTACCTGGTTCTAGATCTAGCAAACAGGGTGCCCAGGATGGGGCCACTGTGGCTGCGGAGTAAATGAGGGATAATCACAGTTAAACTAGCTGAATAAATAAGTCCATTGTCCAAATGGTGTGAAAAGTTCATAAAACTCCATTTAATTGAGAACATGGAAAAAACAATGGCCACTCCATGAAGCATGAGGGGTTACAGTCAGTAGGAATTTATCTCGGGCACACAAGTACCTCAACCAGTGGTTAATTGTGATTATGAAGACATCCACTGTAGATGCCTTGCAGCCAAAACAGGCCTCCAAATGTGCTGGTGGCAGCAGCATGTCAAACACGGCCGAATTAGGCCTGCTGGATTACCCAAGGTGGCTCAAACTCTTCTCTATCCATCTCCTGCTCTCTTTTGGTTCCAAGAAACACTGGTCCCAAAAACGCAAACTCTTGGGTATCTCCCTGCTCCCCTGCCTCCAAAAATGCTGAATTGTACAATGGCATAAAACAATCTTGGACTCTGATTAGTCCATCTGGGACTGGAGCTGTGATGTTATCCCAGCACAACATCACGGCTCTAGTCTAAGTACACAAATGACCGAATGAACCAGTACCGGAATCACTGCATGATAGCCTGCTTCACTTATCATCCCAAAACCATCGGCTTCAGTGCCCTCAGAGATGGTAACAGCTGATCGCGTGGCTCACTGATGCCGCTCAGTTCCACACAAAACAGCAACTCTCCCCAAACAACAACCGCACAAAGGGCTGTAAAAAAGTTTAAAACTCCAGTACGAGTGGCTTCAGAAAGACGTGCATGTCCACTTGGTCACCTCACAAGCCGCAACTCCACCTCCACTTGCTAGTTTTAAATCATAATTTTTTCTTCTTTTTGCTCCCAGACCACATAAAAATGAACATTTCCTGCAGAGAAGCAACTGAATACATACCCGACCAGTTTCAGAAAACCAGAACTGTCCATCCGCTCCTCCCTTGTTTGTGATTTGAGATTTTCATTCATAGGAGACACTAGGTCACAAGGCAGGCAGCAGGACTGGTTAAATTAAAGTCTTTGACTTTGAGGGGGAAGCAAAGTCACAAACAACAGAAAAGAAAAGTTTAATGGGGCATGGGGGACCAGACTTGCAGAACAAACAGAAGAGTGTGTGTAGGGTACAGTCAGAGAAAAACACAGACCCACCCATTTAACAGCAGCACCACCTACTGGCCAAAAGAGAACTATTTTTTTTTACTTTTTTACTTCATACACCTCCACATTGATAAATCAGCTAAAAATCTGCAGAAGAAATGCTTTTTAAATCTTTTTTTTCTTATTATTATAAACGAGCCATTGTATAATAGCAATAATGCACTCCAGGGTGTGTGTGTTGTGCTGGGATAATGTCACTTCTGGGGTGATTAGATGCACTCGGCCTGTAGCCTCATGCCTAATCACCCCAGGCGTGACATTATCCCAGCACAACACACACCCTGTCATGCATTATTGCTTAAATAGCACTATTGGGGTTTGAACCTCTGACTGCTGCAATCTTAATGAGAAAACTAAGGCCGGACCTCCGCACCACTTCTTCAGGCTATCTCACTCTGCTGCTGAGGCCTAAGGCAGATGCTGAAATGGGCATACCGGGACACATGGCATGGACATGCCCATAGTGGTGGGCTGCTCGCAGAGACTTATACCCAGGCTCCTCATGTTATCTGCCCAGTCCCATCCACTCCACTCATGACTAGACAGCAGCACACTCCCAAGAGGTGTGAGGCAGGCTCTCAACTCTGCTCTGGAGGGACCGGGGCAGGCTCTCACCACTGCCTGCAGACCCCGCTCCCTCCACATGTGAACTAAACTTCAGCAGGAGGCCACAACACCCACAACATGTTTCCCGTAACATACCAACCACTGCCATTTCTATCCACCAATGACCCCATGGAAGACAGCTCAGGGGGGTTAGGAGGCAGTCACCCCACCCCAGCCACTCTTCCCCAGTCTGTCACCCAGGTTAGACTCCCCTTTTCATGCCAAAACTCCCCCACTTAAAGGCTTCCACACCCACCTGGACTGCTCGCCTGCAGGCAGCCCCAAGTGACATCAGAAATTAACCCTCTGAATCCTAGTAAGCCCCACTGGGGCTTACAAAAGTAATATCATAAAACAAAATACAGCAAGGTATGTGATTCCATCTTGGGATTCTAATGACTAACAGACCAATGAGCTTTGCTCATGTGGTTTATGACTTCATCAAAATCCCTTCATGGAATCACAGCATTGTTGTACATGGGCTGCTTCCTAGTATTATATTTTTTTAAATACTTTTTACCAAAATATTAGGCACTCACCTCCTCTTATAATGAACCACAGGATCAATTCATTTCTTGTATTTCTTAAACTTCATTTTATTCAAAACATTTAAAATACGAGAAAACCAGCATCCAGCATACATTCAGCTCACTTGATATCTCATGCCTGGGACCCATTCCACGCCTGATGTGTTAGGATCTAATGATCCTTTATCAATGGCCTTTGATGCTGGTTTTATCGTACTTTACATGTTTTGAATAAAATGAAGTTTAAGAAATACAAGAAATGAGTTGATCCTGTGGGGTCATTATAAGAAGAGGTGGAGGCCTAATGTTTGGTAAAAAATTGTTATAGTGTATTATGAGCACCATCGTCCTTGTGTGACTCTTTTTCAAAAGTTGAAGTTATTTTTTCCTATATTCTGAATGTTGCAGCATAATATTTAGATACAGCCACTCATCCATCCTAAAGAAGTGAAAATTCAAGTCATGAAACTTTGGTGGGTGTATACTATGAGGTGGCTTGGTGGTGCAAACTTACTGTCTATAATAATAAAAAAAAAAAAAACATTCTGGGTGCATGAGTTTGTATCAGGGTTTCCCATACCATGTTGCAATGCAACTGAGATGGCCCGGCAGCCATGCAACATCCCCAGCTGACATCTAATTGTCCTGGCAGGTCTGGCAACAGAACAGCATCAGGAGACTAAAGATAAAATATAGTGCATCAGCTGCGAAGCACATAGAAGAGCACATTTGACAGGAGGACTGCTGCTTGGTATGGATTTTAGCTGGCCACTTTGTGCAGTAGTTTTTGTGTTCTATATTTTTGGTGCACTGTTGTGTTAAGGCAGGCTAAGCAAAATGCATTTTCTTTTCAGTGGCACGGGAGCACTTCAGCAACCAGGATAAGCAGTAGCACAGAGGGAAGGATGCAAAGCTGACTATGGGAGAGCCTGAAAGAAGTCCGCCTTACTGGACTCTCCAGCAGACAATTCCCACCCCAATGATGCTTGTGCTTTTCCTGTTTACTACAGGGAGACCTGGCACCAGTAAACCGGAAACAGCAGTCTTGTCTGTCAGGCATGGCAAGTTTCACAGGCATGGTCTAACATAACTTTTAACTTACAAACATTAAATCTACAGTAAGTGGTCAGATCTTCCTAAAACAGTTGGATGAAACTTCCTGTTCCTTAGTCGCCATTGACCTTTGAGTACTATAGGAGAAATCTACCTTCTAGAGATGACCACCCCACCATCACCAGAACACATCTGGATATGAGAGTTTCCACTTCTGAATAGTTCAATTTTTTTTAACATCAGTTTTTATCCCCTCTCCCTTCTGTCATCTTAAGGGGTATACCCTGTTACTGGGGATATGCTTTGTTCAGGTGATTTACATCATCATTCTCAAGGCAGGTTTTTTTTTTACTTCCTTGTTTTCTCTCTCAAGACCCCCACAATGTGAGCCATGCCCAGTCAGCCTCAGTGACACAGTGTGCTGTCTGCAAAGGGAGTAAGCTCTCTTGGCCCACACACAGAGGTTGCTGCATGCGGAACCTGCGACCAGACCTCTCCGACCAGCCATGCTGCCCTCTGGCAGCTGACTACACCTTGACCTGACTCCAGGTGTAGCAACTTGAGTCACCTCCTCAACCTGGGTCATCTGCTAGGCAGCACAACGTGCTACTGCTGGGCCATCAGGGTGGCAAGCAAACATTTCTAATTTAACCATTGCCCATATGCATACATACTGGTGGTCATTGGACCATACTGAAATTACAGGTCAAGAAAGTCAAACTCCCAGACATCCATAAGCAACAAAGAAGTGTATGATGTACCATATACCACAGCATTTTAGAACCAAAGAAAACGTTTGCAGCAATCCCTCCTGTCTTCTGTCTAGACATTATGAGGGACAGTCCCTTATTTTACAACTCCAAGCACCTTTTTTCCCACATGGAGAGGGTGCTGTCCCACAATGTGTGCTAAGATGTTAGCAGAAATTCATAGCGGTCTATGATGATCAGTGAACAGCTAAATCTGGGAATATAAAAACACAAATGCCCACAGTGATCTCAGCTTCTGTCTCTGAGATTTGAGGAAAAGTTCCACATTGGGGCTCCTTCTCCCCAATTTTGAGGGTCAGCGTCTCCCATGGGTAAGTAATCAAAGTTTGAGGGATATGACATTGACAATGTTAATATTGTTTGTAAACTACAGTGCAAATCATAAACAGTGAACAGAGAATGACTACTGTCGCATGGACCACAGCCCTTCACAAACTGAAGTTTTCCTATGTCTGCTCTTAGCAGAAAGCAGCAGAGTTTGAATCAGACTGAGAAAGACGGAAAGGCGAGCGGATGTTTTCACTGCAATTCCCATCCTAGTTGGAGAGGATGTCTGAGCCGAGACAAAGCAGCCAGGAGACAGAGTTTCAAGGTAGACGTTAGTTAACAAAAGGCCACACGTTGCTGCCAATTATCTCTCTCTTGTACTTTAAATAAACATGGAAGTGGAGAAGATAAAATAATAGGGCCGCAGCCAATACCTTGCTGCTGCTGCTTTGAAGCTGTGGTAAGGGCACTGGGCATATTGTGGTGTTTGGCAATAAAAGGACTATACCTCCACTTTTGGAGGCACCAGAAGTAATTAAAATGGTAAACATTATTAGTTTTTTTGTGCATGACAGCACTGTGCCTGCCCAAAATATGAGCTGATGGGGGATATTAAGGAGCAAGATTGCAGTCTAAACTAATATATCTGAGTTAGGCCAGAGCAAATTATTTGTAGCTGAAAATAATCTTCATAAAGTAATTATCCTAGGAAGGTTAGTGATTTTTTTAATGAACTTTCTATGCAGAGGAAGGCAATCACCTCTGTAGTGTGACAAAGATTGCTGTCTGGTTTTGCAGTCAGCACTGGGTATCAGGTGTACCAGTAGCAGATCTAAGGAGGTTAGTAAGGCTGTATTGTGGGGATATGAAGAGATTTAGGTCTTTCTTGGCCATACCTCCTGTCACACGGCAGTGAGAATGCCCAGTTTCCATATGGACACATATTCAAGCTTAACAGCCAAAATGCTACCCCTACTCATGCGGTGTAACCCTCAATGCCATTCCCCCCGAAAAATCTATCAAGTCCTGCTTTAAAAGCCTGGACAGTATTAGCTTTCAGAACCTCAGTGGGCAGGCTATTCCACATGTTATTCACCCTCTGAGGAAAGAAATGGTTTCTAATGTTTCCCCTTTATTCCCCCCAACCCCGTTTGAGGGCATGCCCTCTAGTTTTACACTCACCAGCCAAACGTATTTTACCCTATCTATTCACTCTAATGTTTACAATACTGTGATCATGTCCCCTCTAAACCTTTTCTTTTCTAGGCTTACATCCAATTTCTTCTCATAGTGCTTGCCTCCTAGAGTCTTGATCAGCTCAGTGGTCCTGTGCTGGACCTTATATATACCTTATAGAAAGTTATGCCGCAGTGAGAAGATATTTAAATAGCACCAGGTGCGTACAAGAAATAAGCCATATAATCGGGCTCATTCTGTACTTTCGTAACCCATTCTTTATTTTCAGAATCTACTCATCGTTACTCAGTGGTGCTGTTCATTTTTACCATTGCTTTGCCCAACCTTACTATCAATATTGTGAATTCCCCCTGGCCGGCATCTTTGTCAGGATGACTTTTCTTTATTAGTTTTGCAGTGCATTACAGTGCACATGAAAGGTGCTGGATTAACAGCACTGGAGACTGAAGCTCCACCAGTTTATCAACATGACATGTACAACAAGGGTGGTTGCAGAGTGAGTTTCCCTACTCTGTCCCACCGATATGCCGATATGTCTTTCAGCACCCCCCTACTCTGTCCCAGTCCCACCAATATGTCTGTCAGCCCTGTCTAGAGGAACCATTTATTAAATGAGAAGGCAGTTCCATGCCTGTGCAGTCCTTGGTCTCTCACATGAGACTGCACACAAGGGTGTCGCAAATGAGTGTCACTCATGCTGGTGTCTTTTTTTGGGGGGGTTGTTATTAATTATTCAGTGTTTCTGCTCCTGCCTCCACTTACCCTTCTCCTATTAGGACTCTACGCCTCAGCCCTGTCACCCTGCTGTCTCCCAGGACTTACCTGTCCACTTCTGTTAGACAACAGTGGCTCACCCCCATGGCAGGGTTCATGGCTCTCCCCCATGTTGGAGCCATCAACAGGGTTCCCCAAGCCCCTTGAGAATATAAATCCTCAAGCTGGTGGGGGAGACTAACACCTATGTAGTCATGTGCAGGGCCTGCGGGTTGCAACATTTTTTGTGCTGCTATAGTGAGGAAGTAGTCCTTTTCTTTTCCCTTCCTCTGAGGATGATCCTAAAAGACATCACTGGATATGCTTGAGCTCACATGCCAGCACATGCACATCGATGTCAGCAGCTTCCTCCCCTCCCTGTCTCACAGCCTCAGCTGTACCACCCCCCGAGGTCACCCATGGGCTGGTATATCAGTGAGGCTTGACCCCCTCTGTTCCCAAAAAAAAGGAGTGCCTCTGACATGCTCAGCCTTTCTCCATTGGCTAGCCTTCCGATGATCTGAGCTCATTCATAACTTGGATCACTGGCATGGCTAGTGGTAGCCCTACCCGCTGCATCAACCGGTAGCCCTACTGCTGTGCTGATGGTTCAGCGTGTTGGTGGTTTTGTGAAATGGACACCGCACCTGCCCACTAGGAACTGGACTGCAAAACCACAAAATCTCATTTCACATAGTCGTCAGATGATAATGACTTGTGGCCACTACTGACCTGGGCCGGATTCGATTCTGTGAGTTAGAGAGTCTAAAGGCTCCCTAACCTGCTGAAAATCCAGTGAGACATCCATTTCCCAGTTTGGCTGCTGTAAGCTAGTACATTCAGGACAGGACAACGTGAAAAGTGACTGACAGATTACTGTGCACAGAGGCAGCATTAGGCACAAGTCAACTAAGTGACTTTTTGGGGTGCTGGCACAGAAGGGGAACATTAAAACAGAAAATAAAAGCTGGGGCAAGCTTTTTGGTTCTTTGCCTGCAGCAGAGGGCCTAATCCTGCACGGAGGTGTAGTTTGAAAACTCTACATACTCTCATGCTGTTTAAACCATGGTGTCCCATATTTTGTGGCAATGCATTAAATGAGATGTTACTACAGAAGCAGAATGTATTGCTGATCATTGTATTCCGTAAAGCTTTGTTTTGATTTTTTATGTGTGTTAGTAAATGCTGTATCATGTAGTGTGTCTTCTACTTTTTATATGCTTTGTATAGTCACTCACGTACCCACCATTTGCATTGTGAAGTGTATTTGGTATGTCTTGTTTGCTATGATAGATTCAATAAAAATATACAAAAAAGAAAAGTATAAGCAGAGATCATCATGAAACGCAAAAAGAAAGTCAATACGAAACCAAAATTCTCGTTGTGACCCTTGTGTTCAGAGACTTTTCACATATGGGGTGGCAGAAAGGAGGAGAAGGGGGCAGTGAGAGCAATGAAAAAAAGGCACCACAAGTGTTTCTTCTTGGGGTGCCATTAGGTCTAAAACCAGTCCTGACTGTGAGGGGGGACTGTAAAGAAGAGCTAGGGAAAAAAAAGATTAAGTTAGCTAAAATCAGACAAGCTGACATTGCACAAGTTCTGGGGGAGGATTAGCTCTAATTACCCTATTTTTATCTTAGAATTTCAAGTTCACACAGGGATTTCCGTTTCCACCGTACTTCCTGGTGTTGGATCATTCAAATCATGACTGATACAGCCCACTAAAGTGTGACAGTTCATTTCACTTCTTATACATTTAATTTGGAGATCAAAACCGCAGTTTCTGTTGGCCTTTCAGCCCTGCCATTGCTCCAAGTTCTTTGTTTTCTTTGTGATCCAAAAGTCAGTGTTTCCTCTAACAGGTACATTCCTGGATAAATCACTGGTGGGAAAATAAAACATCAGGAAAGGAGCTCCTCTACACAATCTGCAGCTTTTGCTTGTTTTATTTCTTTTTACCTCAGGTGTCGGAGGTACTGGTCAAACATCTATGAGCTACCATACATTTTAGACAATAGGGATAAAAGGTATGTGTTTGGTACTCTATCACTGCGTTTTCTGATTGGGGGAGAGAGTGCATTATGGAGGTCAGGCACTGATGTATCAGGGAGGGTAAATATGGACTGCATAGTGTCCCCATTCCCCCCTTGCTGACCTATCATGGAGTGTCAGACGCCATTTACTGTCCTTTGGTCAGAGAAAAGGTACTGCTACAAAAGCCTTGGCCGGGCGGGTGATGTGTAAAAAGCTGCATTTCAAGAACTGGTGACAGAGGGGCTATGTGTTTCCTAACTCCAAAGACAAGCACACTAACCACCTTGGGAACACCTGGAACTTAGATAATTAATAAAGCTTTTTTTCTGAAGAAGAGACTGTCCGTTGCCCGAAAAATTCACAGAAAACGCAGAAAGTCTGGACTGTCTCACTCATCAATTTAAATGTATTTAACTGATGCCAAAATGTTATTCTTTTTTTTTGTTTTTCAGCATTTCATAATTATTATTTCTTCAGGAAATGGCATACATCTAGATTATAAACAATAAAAGATGTGTTCAAATACTCTATTATATTACAATATTGTTCTAAAATATTCAAATATTTTATACTACTATACCAAACATACAAGTGGTACAAACTCATGGTTCAGAAAATAGTGAGTGTCCTATTTACTATCAGAAATCAATTTAATAAAAATCCTCCTGCAACAAATAACCATATTATTTCATTAGATCTATGTCCATTTTCATTATTAATTTAATTGTTTTAAGCTCCCATACCATACCTACATTCTAAAGTCCTCCATATCGTAATGAAATAAAGTGGCCATGCTTTAAGTAAAAACGAGCACTAGTAATGGCAAAAAATGCATTTAAACACTGGTGCCGAAATCCCGCGACTACGCGAATGTAGATCACTCCAGGTGCTGAAATCCCATGCATGCACAATACCGGGACAGAACACAGATCCCGTGCATGCACAGGAGTGGCCCACATTCACGCAGGTGCAGGATTTTGGCTCCAGTGTTTAAATGCATTTTTTTGCCATTACCAGCGCTCGGTTTAAAACATGGCCACTTTATTTCAATATAGTGCAAGACATGCTGCAAATAACTCTTTAGTGTGGGTATGTGAAAAATGGACATTCTTGCTGGTGCTTCGTGTCACAGGTGCACTGTAGGCATACAATTTCTTCCGGGGAAAGAGGTATTTTCGTCCGGGATGTTGCAATGCAGAAACGTGGCAAAATTGAAAAATACAGTAAGTGATCACTGTTACGGCATACTTGATGCCTTTATTTGGGGGATAAGTTGTAGGTAGTGCTTCAGTTCCATTGATGCAAGCAGACAAAAAAAAAACGAGGGCCAACGCTAACAGTGCCCCTTTAAGGTTATCTGATATGATTACCCCCAGGTCCCTTTCCATTTTTGTTGTTATTACTACCTCTCCCCCCCCCATTGTGTAATCTTCCCCTGGGTTTTTGTTTCCCAGGTACATTATTTTGTACTTCTTTGCATTGAATCCAAGCTGCCATACTTCTGACCATTCCTCCAACATTGCCAAGTCCCTTCTCATCCTTTCCACACCTCCTTGTGTATCAACCCTGTTGCAGATCGTTGTATCATTTGCAAAGAGGCATACTTTTCCTTCCAGTCCCTCTGCAATGTCACTTATAAAGACACTCAAAAGGACTGGACTCAGTACTGAACCTTGTGGTACCCCACTAGTAACCCATCTTTCTTCAGAGTGAACTCCATTTACAATTACCTTCTGTGTCCTGTTGTCTAGCCAATGTTTTTCCAAGGCTACCACCCTGGGACCCACTCCCAGGCTGGTTAATTTGATTATTCATCTTTTGTGTGGGACTGTGTCAAATGCCTTGCTAAAGTCTAGGTAGGTCATGTCCAAAGCCCCTCCCTGGTCTACTACTTCGGTCACCCAGTCAAAGAAATCAATTAGATTCATCAGGCATGACCTTCCTGCTGTGAACCCATACTGCCTTAGGTCCTGTGCCCCACTTTCAACAATTCTTTCCTTCACAAGTGATTCCATCACTTTCCCTACCACAGAGGTCAAACTGACAGGTCTGTAGTTTCCCACCTCTGTCTTGCTCCCACTTTTGTGAAGGGGAATCACATCCACCTTCCTCCAGGCCTCCGGTACCACACCATCCTCCCATGATTTGTTAAAAATGTAGTCAGTGGTGTCACTAGTTCTCCCCTTAATTCTTTTAGAATTCTGGGGTGAATTCCACCAGGCCCCATTTCTTTGTCCACCTTCAGTTTTAGGAGTTCTTTCAGAACCCTTTCTTCTGTGAAAGGACTGGGATCGACCCCCATCCAGAGTGCTTTGTTAATTGGATTAGGCACCTCCCTCCTCCTCTTTGGGAATACTGAGCAGAAGTATTCGTCTCAGTATCCCTGCTTTTTCACTGTCCCTCTCTGCCCACCCACCGTCCCTTCTATTCAGCCTCACTATCCCTCCCTTTGTCTTTCTACACTCCCTGATGTACCTATAAAAGGTTTTATCCCTCTTCTTAACCAAGTTGGCTATCCTTTCTCAGTTTGGGCCTTTGCTATTCTGACTTCCCTCTCTGCTTCCTTCTGCCTTAACTGGTACAGTTCTCTGCTCCTTCTGTGTTTCCTTATACTTCCTAAATGCTATCTTTTCTCCCTAACCTTCCCCGCTACCTCTTTTGAGAACCATAGTGGCTTTTTCTTTTGTTTTGATTTGTTTGCTTCACACAAAGGCTTGTTGCCTCTGTGATGGCAGTTTTGATGTTTCCCCATTGTTGCTCCACCCCTTCTTCTAGCCTGTTTGCTAGTGCTTTTCTAAGGCACTCTCCCACCTTGCCAAAGTCAGCCCTCCTGAAGTCCAGCACCCTCACTTTTGTATGACTTGACTCTGTAGATAAGTTTATCCTGAACCACACTGGTGATCACTTGTTCCCAGATGGCTACCCACTTCTAGATCTAAGATCCTCTCGCTGTCCCCATTTGAGAGTATGAAGTCTAAGATTACTCCCTCATGAGTGGGTTCCAAAACTAGCTGTCTGAGGCATGCCACCTGTAGGGCATCGAGAATGGCCCTGCTCTTGGATGTGACTGCAGAAAAGGTGCTCCAGTTAACAACTGGCATATTCAGGTCCCCCATCAACAGTATCTCCCCTTTCTCTGCCATCCTAAGGATGATGCCTTCTGTCATATCCTTGTCCATTCCCTCTCCCTGACATGGGGGTCTATATACAACCCTTGTGCGGATTGTGGTGTCATTTCCAGTCTCTAAGGTGACCCACAGTGCCTCCTCTCCTCCCTGTTTACTTTTTTGTTCTGTTGCTTTTATCCCTTCCCTTACATAGAGAACTACTCCTCCCCCTCTTCTACCCTCCCTGTCTCTCCTGTAGGTTGTGTACCCTGGAATGTTAACATCCCAGTCATGGTTCTCTGTGTACCATGTTTCTGTGACTGCTATGATATCCAGGCATCCCTCTTCCATCAAGATCATAAGTTCAGGGCGCTTGTTGCTCAGACTGCGGGCATTGGTACTCATTACCCTCCAGTTCTTGATGGACTTATCTCTTTTTGCCCCATCCCTGTCCTTATTGCCTTTGTCATTTTCTCCATTTACCCCAGTCCTTCTCCCTATCGACATCCCCATCTTGGTGTTTACCTCACTTACTACCCTGATTTTATGTGGGGAGTTAGGATTTCCCAGCTCCTTTCCAGTGCATCCCCCCTTGGCATGGCGTGGAGCACCCTAGCCTCATCCATGCCATAGACAGCCAGCACCTCCGAGAAGGTTACCATGCTTGCTACTTGTCTAAGGCCCCTTCCCAACTCCAGAAACTCTTCCAGCATTGTTCTGATCCTTTTCTTAGCCAGGTCATTTTTCCCTAGGTGGACAATGACATCCAGCTCCCTCCCCTGTGCAGCTACTCCAGTGATCCTGAGGATTTGCTCCCTGTCCCTCCAAGCCATGGCGCCAGGCAGGCACCTAACCTCCCTCTCCCCTTCCTCCTCCAGTTCTACCCTCCTAACAATGGAGTCCCCCGCCAAGAGTTGTTTCCTTCCCCATGGGTTCCCATGCCACCCTCCTGTGGGTCTCCTTTGTGGAGGTTCCCAGCATCCTCCTTGGTCTCCACTGTGGGTGCCTCCATAGAGGAACCACACTTTGCCAGAATGGCATATAAATTGTGGAGCAGTACAGCTGGAGGGATGCGCCTCTGTTCCGCCACCCTCACTCTCCCTGAGCCCACTGTGGTCCACTGCTGGCCATTGGGCTGGCACTCCTCACACCTCTCTCTAGCAACTCTCATATCAACATGTTTTTCTGCGCTTGCACACATGACGAACATAAAAATGTCTGCATGCGGGGGGGGCACTGTATATTATATTTTGCACAGAATGAATTATCTGCAAAATTTTGTTATTGTGTTTTTATTTTATTTGTTGATCTCCATACCTGTACTCCCCTTTGTAACCCATCCCACCCCTCCATCAACAGGCCTAAGTTCAGGGTGACTTTCCCAGTCATCAATTTTCAAATAAATAAATACCTGTTCTGCCCACATTCCAAGGATAAAAAAATAGCCAAATATTAGCAGATATCAGCTGAAAAAACTGGATATTGATCAAATAGTGTAAATAGTTCAGGTAATGGCTAGGATTATACATTATCTTTACTGTGTGGAAAATCTGGGTAATAAAAATACCATGACTCAGCTTATTCAGTTTGTAAAACAGATTATCCAAGCACCTCTAACTGGCAGGGGTGGGGGTCATACTGACTATAAAAAAATCAACAAACATGGCAGCTTTCCCTATTCATGATTTCTTGCCCACTGTTCTTTGACTGGATAGGTTTCTCTTTTTTGTTTTCTGTCTTTCTGATCTTTAGGACCAACTTAGTATGTAGCCTCCATGTTGTGCCATTACCCATTATAGGTGCATCAATACGTGACGTCACTGGAACAGCTCCTCAATGTGCTCAACTGTCATCAAATTATAGTGTGTGTATATATATATATATATATATATATATATATATATATACACCTAGCAAGATTCCTGGTTGGCTATCAGATTAGTTATTAATGTCTTAGTAATGAGTGATGCAGCTGCCATAAGGCACTGTGTGACATGCAAAGTCTTAAACATAAGACATACCCATGCCACACTACTCATGCATATCCACTCAAGCAGCAAAATTAAGTTAAAAAAAAATGAAAAATTAATGTTGTCATCACGAGTAGATTTTATTAAACACACACACACAGTATATTCATGGTAAAAAAACCTCACCAGCTATATGAGGTCTACTTCATGACAGTGTCATGGGGTACGCCAAGTGCTCCATACTTTTGTTGCTTTAATATGAACCCTAACTGATGTATTAACAAAGTTTCTTGCCATAAATTTCCTTACTTTTTGAGATAGTATAATTGTAGCCTTATTTGCTTGTCAGAGCACAGGGCCTTCTGGGCCCAGTGCTCCCATCCATCCATAATTTCTGAGAGATTGTAATTGTATCCTTATTTTCCTGTGGGCGACCAGGGCTCTCCGGGCCCTGAGCTCCCATCACTCCATAATGGTATGTGTATTTGCATGTGGGAGTGCTCAGCCCTGAGGTGCCATCCATTCATAAGGCCTACACTCCCATCACTCCATAATGGAATTCATATTTGCACGTGGGAGCACACAGTGCCATCCATCCATACTTTTTGAGCTATTGTAATCGTATCCCTATTACCATGTGGTAGTGCCGGGCCCGGAGGGCCTTGTACTCCCATCAGTCCATAATAGTATCTGTATTTGCATGTGGGAGTGCAGGGGCCCCCTGGGCTCTTCCCACCCATCCATGCATAATTTTTGAGATAGTGTAGCGGTATCTTTACTTGCCTCCCATCCTGTAGTGTGTATTGCCAAGTAAACACCTCAGATTGCAATGTCATCCCATAGAAAACACAGCAAAATTTGAAACCTGTGTACCTCGACACCAAATTAATATGTTTTCCCAAAACTAGCAAGAGGCATATCGGTGGGACAAGGCCTTTGTACCTTGAAAATTTCAGAGCAAAATTGCAAACCATTTCTTCACAACATAGTGACAAATATATGACTGTGTGCACCTCACATTACAATGTTATCCTTTGATAAACAAAGCGAAATTTGAACCCGCACAACTCCAGAGCAAAGTAATACCTTTTCACCAAACTAGAAAAAGGCACATCAGTGGGACACGCTCTTTGTACTCTGAACATTTCAGATCAAAATCACAAACCATTTTACTGTGAAGTGACAAAGAACAGCTCTCTTAAAATTCCTTTTTCACAAATTGCAAAAAAATAATCTTTTTCCATGGTTCCTTTTTCACAATTTGTGGAAAAGAAAATCCTTTTTTCCAAATTGTGACAAAGCATCCTGTTTCGCAATTCCTTTTTCAAAAGTTGTGAAAAAGGATTTTAGCATGTTAAAAAAGCACATTTCTAAGTAAATTCTTGAAAAAGTAACCCTGGAATTGGATTCTATGAGTCCCGATTAGGTAAAGACAACTCCAGAGCAAACTGATATCTTTTCACCAAACTAGAAAAAGGCACACCTGTGGGACAATCCCTTTGTACTCTGAAAATTTCAGATCAAAATCACGAACCATTTTACTGTGAAGTGACAAAGAAACAGCTCTCTTAAAATTCCTTTTTTACAAATTGCAAAAAATAATCTTTTTCCATGGTTCCTTTTTCACATTTAGTGGAAAAGAAAATCTTTTTTCGCAAACTTTGACAAAGCATCCTGCTTTGCGATTCATTTTTTGCAGTCCTGATTAGGTAAAGGCAGCTGTTGGCATCTATTAAAGCTGTCAGGTTTTTTTAGTTATTTAATTTTGTTGTCACCGCTAATTGAAAATAAGAGGGTGGCAACACGGAAATGTATTCTGCATTTGCAGTAAAAGATCCCATGTTTGTGAAAAAGGATTCCGCATTTGCGATTAAAAGTCCCTTTTTGAGTGGGACATCTAACTGGTCCCATAGGAAATAATGGTAAACTTTGACATTTTATAACTTTGGAACAGATTAATATTTTTCCACCAAATCTTCAAAAGGGACATCTGTGTCCCAAGACCTTTTTAACCTACAAATTTCAGACTATAATTCCACACCATTTTTACACAGCAGCATGACAATGAATTTTACAAAAATTGCTAATTTCCAAATTTTTTGATACTCTGTATCTCCGCACATACACATCAGACAGAAACAAAACTTGCCACACCAAGAGATCTTTGGTCTTGATTGTGCATGCACAATTTCATGTGAATTACATGAATGACTGCAAAATTATTAAAGTGCAAAATTTTGAGTTTAACATAGAAGTAAAGGTTGAACCCTAACTATAGGGGTGCAACCGTGCTCCTATAATATTTATAATACATATTAGACTTATATTTCCAATAGCAGCCTCGAAGCAGGTACTTTTCTTGGATTAACAACTAGCTGTTCCTTGGAAATGACTGACTTCTCAGTCATTATTGCTTAAGTAATAATCCATGCAAGTAGTGGTATCAGCATCTGGAGCCACTGAGTGCTTACAGCTGATGATGTCACTGACTGGAGCATAAATACTGGCACAATATTAGGGTGACAAACAGTGCTTGATTTAAAGTAGGGATGCTCGGAACTGACTGAATCTGATCCAGTTGGACTGTTAGGGATTTAGAAATTTCCAATTCTAAATCCAATTCCAATTGTTTTTTAAAGTTGAACATTTTTATTGTATTTCAAAAAAATACAACAACAATTACGTTATGCTATGAAAAGAGGACCCTGAGCAAAGGGCCAACTTACACAGAATTATATCTAAATCACTACAAATACTAAAATGTGCAAACGCAGTTTGGTATAACACTGCAAATCATCTGTGCATGGTCAAAAGTTTGGACACCATGGAGGGGCTCAGGGCAGACTTAAGATGGCTATCAGATCAAAATCTAGCTCAGACTGGAGTATGTACCAATGTGGATATCCTGTAACAAGAAAAGATGGGGGATGTCCCCCAGGCCTGTGGGGTTCAGGGGGCTGAGTGGCAATATTGTTACCTAAGGAATGGGCCCCAAATCTGGTCGTATTTGGGGATGGAGCCCTGTGCAAAACTGGATAGTTTCTCATAGCTGGCCACTTGTGCTAAGGAGTTTAACAGCTCAGCCAGGGTAGAGCTTTCTACAGTGCGCCATCTCATAAGCAGAAGCTTTTGGGCTGCTGCCCCCAATGAGGTGAGCCCCAAGGCCCTAGGGTCTGACATGTTGGTGCCTGCAGGGGCACATCCCAACAGGAGCAGAGGAGAGTCAATACTTGTGACAGGAAGAACATCCTGCACCATGGCAATGATCTAGCCCCAAAATCCTCTGATATGGGGGCATGTTCATAAGATGTGGTAAAGGTGTGCCCCGTCTTGCCCACATCTCCAGCAGTCATGAGTTGGTAGGAGGCCCAGCCTTTTAAGTTTTGTGGGGGTATGGTACCATCTATGTATGGTCTTATTCATAATCAGGTGTGCCCTCCCATCTCTGCACACCTGAAGGGTCCTGTGCTAGCAATGGACCTACTGTCTGTTGTAAATCTGAAGGTCTAGCTCTAATTCCCATCGGGTTCTGGCCTGTATGGAAGGGTCTGGTTGGGCATCTCTTAGGGCCCAGTATATCCAACTGACTCTTCCCCTGTGAAGTTTCAGCCAGGTTGTGAGTGGGTTTGGTGTCTTATCGGGGCTGTGCAAAGAATTTGTCGGTGCTGTATCCTTGACTGTGTCTCTAAGTTGGAGATATCTCCAGAAATGTTGTGAGCATAAGTGGTATTTCTCCTTCAGGACCTGAAAAGTGTCCACTACAGGAGTACCAGGTACCAGTAGGTTGCTGACCAGTCCAATGCCTTGTGCTTCCCATATGCTCCAGTGGACAGGGTTCTTGGCTATGGTGACCTTCTGATTCACCCAGAGTGGCATGTGCAGCCATGGGGTTGAAGGGGATTGCAAGGTTCTGTGTACTTTCCTCCAGGACTTAGTAGACAGCAATATTAGAGGAGGGTATTTTTGTGTATCCCATTTCCCCTGAATAGAGCACCGTTGCTGGAGATGGGGAACTAATGACCTTCAATTCGAGACCCACCTGTAGTGGGAAGGTCTCCTCCTGATATGTGAACTATTTAACAGTTTGTGTAGTAGTAAATGCCAGGTGGCATCCCTGGAACCAAGGTAGGCCCCATCCCCCCCCCCACTACAGTGTTGTCTCAGCTTTTGGTGACAGAAACGGGAAAGGCGTCCATCCCAGAGGAACCCTCCTATCTGGGTGTCGATCTTCTGAAGCCATTTCTGAGGGATGTCCATGGGGGTATGGGCCAGGAGATAGAGGATTTTGGGTGCTAGCATGAGTTTAATAGAATCCATTTTCCCCGCCAGCGATAGCTTCAGAGGTTTCCATCTGTCTAAGTCATCTCTAATGGTGGACAGCACGGCCCCAAAATTGGCCTTTTGGGAGATGGTCGAATTTGGGTGTGTCACCACGCCCAGATATTTGATACCCTATGGGTACCATTTTAGGCCTTGGGAGGTAAAAGGCTGGCTCCTGCTGGCTGCATTCAGAGGTAAAACCTCTGTCTTCATCTGGTTTACTTTAAGGCCTGAGACAGAGCTGAACCTATCCAGCAACTACAAAATGTCTTGAATGACTGGGGGGTGTAGGTCATGGTGATCAAGAGATCGTCCATGTAGAGAAAGGATTTAAGAGTGTCTTCTCCCACCCGTACCCCAGGCATCCCTTTGGCTTCTCTGATAGCTATCGCAAGAGGCTCTATATTCATGACAAAGAGCAATGGCAATGGAGGGAAGCCCTGCCTGGTGCCTCTAAACAAGGGGAAGGGGGAAGACCATCTTGTTTGTAAGAACTGATGCCATGAGGGATGTGTACAGTAACTGCACCCATGCTCCGGAGGTGTTCCAAGCCACCATCTCCTCTAGCACTGGCATTAAATAGGGCCATTCGATACTGTTGAAGGCTTTTTTGAAATGTACCGCCAGTGCTATTGCTGGTCTGGAGATGTTTTGGATGAGTGCATAATTGTAGTCAGGGTTCTATGATGGCCCAAGCCTAATCTCCCCTTGACGAAGCCTGCTTGTGCTGGATGTATCAGCAAAGCGAGAAATTTCTCGAGGCGGCCAGCTAGGACTTTCACCAGAACCTTGGCATCGCCATTAATGAAGGAGATTGGTCTGCAATTACTAGGGACCTGGGGGTCCTTACCCTTTTTCCGGAAGACCATAATACCCACCTCTCTGATGGTTGGGGCTAGACAGCGCGCTTCCAAGGAGTGGGTAAAGGCCCTGAGGAGATATGGCAAAAGCCCTATTCCTGCTACCTGGTAGAAATCTATTGGGAGCCCATCCTTGCCAGGGGATTTCCTTGGAGTCATGATCTTAATAGCTGAAGTGACTTCCTCCTCCATTAGAGGTTCATCTAACTTTGCTGACAGGAAGGGTCCCAGGTGGGGTATGGGGAGGTTTGCCAGGAAGGCTTCAATCCTCCCCTTCTCCGGTGGGGAGGGGGAGGAGTAAAGAGTCCCCTAGTATTTGGCCATGATTGCATTGATGGTGAATGAGGAGTAAGCTGGCCTACCCCCCACATCCTTCAAGGACAGGCTATTTCTAGCCGCCTGTCGGCATTTTAGCCAGTAGGCCAGTAGCTGGCTTGCCTCCTCCCCACTAGTAGGAGTGGTTAATCCTCTGGATTTGGAATTTGGCCTTCCTAGTCAGGTGGGAGTTTAGCTGGAGTCTTGTGCTAGTTAGCTGGGCCATGAGGGCTTGGGGTGGGTCTCTGTTTCCCAAATTTTTATATTGTGTTTCTAGGGCTGCCAGGGAACATTTGAGTTTGGCTTGTTTGGCTTGTCTTCTTTTTCTTCTGGCTGTAGCATAGGCAATGATCCTCCCCCTAATACTGGCCTTAAAGGCCTCCCATAGGGTTGAGTCGGAGACTTCCCCATTGTCACTGTAGTGCCAGCACTCCCTAACCTCGGTAAGAGTCATTCCCAGAACTGAGTGTCTTCCAACAGGAGGGCATCCAACCTCCACGAGGAGATATTTTTGTCTTTAGGGCCCCAGTCCATTCTCGGCTCTAGTGGTGCATGATCAGAGATCACCATCTGGTGTGAGAGGATCTTGGTGACCAGCCCGTATGAAGAACTGGATAACATCCACATGTCAAGCCTGCTAGCGGTGCCATGCACCGCCGAGAAATATGTGTAGTCCCTGGCTCTGGAATACTTGGTCTGCCAGACATCCAGAAGTGAGCGCTCACCCATCACACTTTTTGTGGCCCCAACTGCAAGTCTGTGGGGTTACTCGTTACCCCTGCTTCTATCGATAGTGTGGTCCAGGGTGAGATTAAAATCTCCCTTCCCCACCCCCACCACCACCACCACCTAGCATTTCTGCACATTAAATACAGTAAGATCTTGATTAACTTGTTAAAAAAACTCGGGGACATCTTGATTAGGGGCATATATAGTCAGAAGAATTAAAGGTTTCTGGGGGGGAGGCGAGTTCTGTCATGATCCAACACCCCTCCTTATCTGATTTTTGGTGACTCACTTTCCACCTCAGTGCTTTATGGAGGAGAATGGAAACCCCTCTTTTGCGTGAAGGAGCAGAACTGTGCAGCTCCTCCCCCACCCAACCCTGCTGTGGTTTGAGAGCTTCCCCAGGAGAAAGCTTGGTCTCTTGTAGGAAAGCTATGTGGGGGCCCAGTCTCTTTAGATGGAGAAGAACCTTCTTCCTCTTTATGGGGGAATTGAGCTCCCTCACCTTCCACGATACCATACTAACCTCCATCTTGGCAAATATATATAAATATATATATCACGGGGACTTCTACTCATGGTCCGGTGCATTTGAGATCTGTGCTCAGTCCCATCTCCGTGATAAGGTATATCTCCACATTCCTCCCTTTGGTGTCAATCCCCCCTCCCCTTATCTGCGAGAGCGTCCCAGAACCATTCACAAAACCGCCATCACATGTGTATAAAGATATATGATCCCTCTGCCATTTAAGTAATCCCCATTGACTGGCAGTAGGATAATGATTATGTTGAAACCTCCCTTCCCCCAGAAACATTCGGTAGACCAGCTGACAGCCTGTCCAATGGCTATAACTAGTCCAGATGGGGATGTCGGTCGCTGGGATGGTGTACGCTTTAAGAATGTGGTAGCTTCCTGCTACCCTACATCTGCATTTTCCTTGCCCCCCCCCAGTATGTGGAGTTGCATAGCAAGAGAAGGCCCTCTCATGTTTATCCTGTCCCTGGACTACTGTTTGTTATAGTGCCCTTGCTGCTTGTCGAGGGTGGGGTCTTATGCCATCATTGGAATTTCAAGTTCAAGTTCAAGTTTATTGCAGGAAAACTCCATTGAGCAAGCTCATTCACAAGAAGGTCTTGTGACATAAACACTTAAAGTACAAACACAGATAGGTAATAACAGTATATACATGAAATGCACGTTACATGATACAGGCTGGATATACATACAAGGGTACCACATAGGGTGACCGCAGGTGGTAAACATTGATATGAGACAGGGAAGCGATTTACAGGTTGCATACTGATAAATGAAACATGATGACTGGTGTGTGCAATACATATATTTTGGCAGCTAGAACAAACAACAGTCTACAACTGATATGATGGAGGAGTGATTTGATAGAGTAGCAGGAGGAAGCATAGATAAAGCCAGGAGTAGAAGGAAAGCAGTTAATATGACAAATCAATTATACCTTACCAGTGGATAAATATGGCACACATGGGGAAGGAAGAGACTTAATGACAGTTACAGGTGTCTTTTATTTTGGCTGAACTTAGCGATTTGTAGAAGTTTATTGAAACTGTGCTAGTTAGTTTCAGTACGGTTTGTATTGGTTCCAAATGCAGGGAAGGGCATATGCACAGCACGTTTACCAAAGAAGTCCGTCCCTGGTATGTCAAGCATAATAAAGTCAGATTTTTCTTAATAGTATGCACTATGTGAGATACTAATAAGGGAAGAGAGATAGCTTGGCAGTTTCTGCAGGAGCAGTTTAAGAGTCCATAGCCCAGCATGGAGCGGGCGTCTAGTAGTAAGGGATGTCCAACCAACAGCTGCATATAAGTCACAGTGGTGTGAACGGTAAGTGGAGTTGGTAATGAACCGTAATGCATGGTGATAAAGGATGTCCAGTTTACTTAGATTTGCAAGAGTGGTGGAGGAATAGATTACATCGCCATAGTCGAGTAGGGGGAGAAAAGTGGCCTGTACAAGATTGTTTCGAGTTTCAAGGGGGAAAAGGGGCCTATTTCTGTAGAAGAAACCTAACCTTGCTTTTAACCTTCTAGAGACATCTTCAACGTGGTCATTGAAAGATAATTTATTGTCGATCCAGATACCTAGATATTTAAATTTGGTTACAACTTCCAGAGGCTCATTTAGCGTGGTGACAATGAAGTCTTGGGCAAGGGTATTGGGGGGGCCTGTGACAGCACTGCGAGAGAATATCATCGCTTTATTCTTCTTAGCATTGAGCAGAAGCTTTGCCTTTATTAGATTATGCTCAAGTTGTTAAGTCCGCTGAAGCACTCCTGACTTCAGATAACGATGAGCCAGAAGCATAATAACACAGTATCATCTGCAAAAAGTGCAGATTGGATGTAGATATGTTAGCATCTAAGTCATTAATGTACACAGAAAACAAGATAGGGCCTAAGATGGATCCTTGGGGACTCCTCTTGCAACTGGCAAGGCAGCAGAAAAAGCCTCCGCTTTACTTTTGGAATCTTCCAGTTAGGTAGCTAGAGAACCACTGGGTGGTATGGTATGTGGCACCCAACTTTGCAAGGCAATTGACTAATAGTTTGTGATCAACAGTATCAAAAGCTTTGCTGAGGTCCAAAAAGACTGCACCAGTTACCTTCTTAGCATCTATAGCAGAGATCCAGTCACTGGTTACTTTTGCTAGTGCAGTGATTGTGCTATGATTAGCCCGGAAGCCAGATTGAGCTGGGTTAATGAGAGAGAAGGTTTCCAAGTGAGATTTTAACTGAATATGGATCAGTTTTTCAAGAACTTTAGAAAGGATAGGCAATATGGAGATAGGCCTATAGTTATTTACATCGCATGGGTCACCAGATTTAAATAGAGGAGGATATGTGCTGATTTCCAGCAGGACGGCACAATGCAGATGTAATGGAAAGATTGAAGATGTGGAGAATTGGGGCAGTGAGATGGGCGTAGCTGACCTTAGGAAAAGGTTCCAAGCCATCGTCCCTGCACTTTGTTTGGTGTCTAAGTTAAGAAGAAATCTTCTACTTCTTTATAAGTTATCTCACGCAGTTGGAAGGGGCAGGGTGCAGGAATCGTAGGTGGGGAGGGGTATGCTGGCTCACCGCAGCACCAGCATAAGGTGATGAGTCAAAGCTAATCCAGCTGTAGCAAAGTGGGAGTTAAGTTCCTCCAGGATTAGGGACTTGTTTTCCACAATCTTGCCACTTGCAACTATCTTTGTTGGGACAGGGGGGCCATGGGCCGTCCTTCTATAGCTTTGATAGTCTTCCATATTTTATGAGGGTTACCTTTAGCTTGTTCGAAAGTAGAAATATAATAGTTAGCTTTAGCAGAGCGAAGTTTTTTCACACAGTTATTCCTGGCTGTTCTAAAGGCCTGCCAATCCGAAGATTCTTTGGAATGTCTAGCTTTAGCCCAGAGCTTATCTCGAGCTATAAGGCTGCCTTGAGATCCGAGGTGAACCAGGGTTGGAATTGTTCCATACCCTTACTTTGATGAAAGGGGCATGCTTATTTATTATTGTAGTGAGATTGTCATTAGGATGTAAGCTGCCTTGTTGACATCTTTGGCTAGGTAGAGATCTTGCCATCTGATCATGCTCAGGTCAGATAGGAAGTTTACTGCACTGAATTTGCGAAAGGATCTTTTTGCTATAAAGATGGGTTGCGGCCGGGCCTTAATTTGAGATCTTATGCAAGCAACAATTCCATGATCGCTCATGTCGTTGTGAAACACTGCCGAATGAGATATTTTGTGTGGATGGGTGGTAAGTACCACATCTAGAATGGAACTGTTGGCAGTATTTAGAGTGTTGTTCCTAGTAGGTTCACTGACTAATTGCCCAAGACCTAGCTCGTCACAAAGGGATTTGAGACCGTGTGATTTAGGTGACAACCAGTCCATATTTAGACCTCCTAGAAATATTGTTTCAGTTTTTGCATCTGAACATGGATTTCAAAGATTAAGGACTTCATCACCACAAGACGGGGTCTATAGCCACCTAGGATAGTGATACATTCCGAGGAGGGAGATGAAGGCTCAGCGAAACTAACTCAAATTCTTTGGCTAGAGATTTGCAACTAATATTGGTGACCAAGTACTTAGATTTGGCGAGATAACCAAACCCCCGCCTAGACTCTCTATCTGCTGTAAATAAATTGTAGCTCTGCAGTGATATTTGTTGATCAGTGTTCATCTTTTAACCACGACTCAGTAATTATGATAAGGTCAGGGTTAAATGGCAGCCCAGGCTTGCAGTTGTACAAGTTTTTAGGCAGGTTTGAAATGTTGACCATCATCATTTTGAGACCTGTGGCCTCAGCAAAATCGATAAGCGAGGTGGTGGGGGCAGGGTTGAACTACATTTCCTGAGCAGAGAAGAAGCAGAAGTATAACTTTCTTTAAGGAGCTTATAAGAATGGAGACTGCTTTTTATTTCTTCTGGCAACCCATATCGTGATGCACAAGAGGCGGCACCACTGTAATGACAGTTCATCGTGATCAATGTAAGTGCTTGGGTAGACATAGGTGAGGACAGTAGCAAGAGGGTGTAGGCTAACCGGGGGGAATAGGCTAAAAGGGGAGAGGAGAATGACTTAGTGCCTGCACGGTAGACTGTTATAACATTAGGTATTGATAAGGTACATTGGAGAATTGATGTATTGAGGTACTTCGAATTGCACTGTATTGCTGGAAACTCTGCACCTTAGGAGCAATAAAAACACAATAAGGAGAGCCATGGTCCCAGATTGAGTGGTCTCGTGATTTGTATTAGTGCAATATTTTCTAGGCAAGTAATTTGCCCACCTAGGTACCAGCCCCAGAGAAGGAAACCCCCCCCCAAGTCCATTCTTCCCTTCTCTTCTATGTCTGGTCTGCCATGTGTGTCCGGACCTCGCTTAGCCACCCCCTTTAAACGCTGGCGTGGTACTCGGTGACACAAACCTGAAACAGTGGAGTTTATCTCCAAGAGAAAAAACATGCTGCCAACTATGTACATTTCTTAACTGATGCTGTGGCTTTAAGAGCCTGGGCTGTCACTGTGCGGTAAATGGGGACATCCAGCCTGGGCACTGCGCTACTACTGTGAGTGGGGTGGGAGTAGATGGCCCAACAGGTCATGCCCAGAAAACAAAAATGAACCCCTCCCACACCCACCATACCTGTAAGTGCTGCCCAGTGTACCAGGAGTACAGTATTACGGCGGTGTCAGCCTCCGCTGAAGCCAATAAACAAAATTCAGTCCCCCGTTTGCTCCAGTTTGAATTCCTTCAGTTGAGCATTGGGACCATGCTCCTGCTGCATTTCTCCGGTCATCTGGTTCACATGCCTTCCCCCGGCTGCCAGGCACATCTCGGCTGCTTCAGCATAGGACATCAAAGTTTTCTCAATCGTCTTCCCTCCTGTTATGATCTCCAGGGCCGTGTCAAAATGTGTCTCCAAAGGAGGGCCATCATCTGGCAAGTCTTTCAAGGCCTGAAATCGGTTTGAACTGGGAGGAAGTTGGAGGCTCAAAAGGATTCTTCCGAGCAGAGGCTGCTGTTACTGCAACTCCGTGATTGCAGCCTGGGAGCCTTGTTGAGGTGAGTGCCCGCAGGAGGTTTTCTTCACTGGCTACGGCGTTGGTTTTTCGGAACTTGCACTTAAGACTCTGCAGTTGGAGGCTTAGGGTTATGTTGCCTATGTGGTCTAAGAGCTGGGGATGGTGTGTAGGCCTCTTGGGAAGTACAGTCCATGCAGTCCAGTGTATCCAGTGAGCGGGCTTTAGAAGGGGAAGCATTTTGTCTGCTCCAGTCGTGTTTCGGAGCATGTTGGGCCAGGAACTGTTCCGCTGCCATAGGTGTGTCAAAAAGTCTCGGGTCCCATTGACAAGGACCCTCATTTGCTGGGTACCAGAGGGAGTACTCCAGGCTAGCCATAGTGCAAGTCTTCCTGGCATTGGTGAAGGTGCACCTGCGAGCTGACAAATCTTGTGAATAGTCGGCGGATATCTGTATAAGCTCCCAATTCCAGTGTAGAGTTGTTTTGGTCCTGGCTTTCTGTACAATAGACTCTCTATCTCTGAATCTGAGGAAACGGGCCAGGATCGGATGGGGTCTGCTCCCTGGTTGTGGCTTGGGGGCTAGGGATCTGTGGGCCTGGTCAATTTCAAGCACACCAGAGATTGCCAGCCCAAGATGTTTGGAAGTCCATTCTACAGGAAGGCAAGCAGTCGTGGCTCTCGCATCCCTTTGGGAAACTGACCAGCCTGAGGTTATTGCATTGGCTGCGGTTTTCCAGATCTTCAATGTGGCTCCACAACATGTGAAGTGCTTTATCCTGATCTCGGAGCTTGGCATCCATGCGATGGATAATGTCCTCATTATCTGCAAGACGCTGCTCCATTACATTAGTTCATTGGGATAGCGTTAAGATGTCAGAAGTACTGCGCTGTGCAGCAAGTGCCAGTGTTTCCACTTTAGTAATCATTTTGCTAAACATGTCCCTGATTTCCAGCAGGCTAGGGTCCTCCCTCATGGCGGCTGCCGCTACCATCTAGAGGCTCAAGCTTGTCCCCCAGGCCCTGTCTATGACAAAAAGAAGAGATGGAAGCAGCGCCAGAAGTTTCAGGAATCTAGAAATGAAAATTACCTCTACAGGTTCGGTGAGTCCAGCCCTTTTTGAATATATATGATGTAAGGGTTGCAAGGCAGGCAAGGTTGTATTTCAATTCGGATTAGTGCTAGGGTAGACAGAGCTGCAGATTTAAGCTGCCATACTTGCTGAGCTCCAAGCCACACCCCAAATCCAATTCCAATTTAAATCCTAAAAGGATTGCAATATCAGAACTGGATTCATATTTAGAATCCTAAATTCCTATGTTAAAATAGGTTTTAGGATTCAATTCAGGAATTAGGGGGTTCAGGCTGCAATTCTCTAATTTTCTGCACAACTCTAATTCTGTTTGGTGGATTCTGAGCGATACTACATTAAAAACCAGGGAAGGATACAGTAACACAAAAAAAAGAGTGGTACATACTGTATAAAGTGAACAGGGTTAAGCAAAGATGAATGGAGAATGCTGCAACAATGACTTTCTCCTTGCCTTTAAGGCAAAGATACTTAGCTAATGTATGGACTTTCAGAAACCCATGGATTTTCATGGTTTCCACCAGGAATGGGTAATACAGCCAATGGGAGCGCCACACTGCATTTGACATGGATCTACTGTATTTTTGAGACTGGGTTGTAGCTTTCAGGAAAATTCTTCTGGGTATCCCTGTACTGTAGGTCAAAAGCCTTTAGTATATTATCAAAAATCTCAAACCCCCTTTCTGAAACCAAAACAACTGAACTTACATCCTCCTCCATCCCTGCCCCCATAAGTCCAATAAAAAGTTACCTCCTGGCTGTCTAGGCAATTTCTAGACCCCTGCATGCATTTACATGTTTGTTAAGCCCTCACCCCCTCCCTCTTGCCCCCTCCACCCAATAGCCCCACTGATGACCTTAATTTGTGCAACTCAATCTTAAGGTGTCAGTACCCTGACCCCTTTGGATCCCCTTCCCCTGTTCTTTAGTAGCACACTCTTCATAGCAGAGGAAGAGGTAATAGGACTGGCAAAGTAGCACTCAGGACAGCAATTAAACTTGCTGAGTGCCTAAACCCTACTTTAATGGGACTTGTTCAGACCTCATGGGCCAATTTTGTCCCATTTAAAAGAAGATTATTAAAAAAACAGGGGGTTGACATTGACAGGTGTGGAATTTAATTACTGTATTTAAGACCAATCAATGAGGTTCAGTTTAAAAAAAAAAAAAAAACATTTTTAAAAATATTATGGAGACCCGCCATTATACTAGTGTGGTAGCACAAAAAGATAGGTGCTCCATTCACTTGCATTGAACCTCTTCCTGGCATGTACAGTAAACAGTACCAGCAGGGCATGTAAACAGTAATGGCAAGATTATGTGAGGTTTGCTTTCTAAATACAGATTTTTTTTTAAAAAGTTGAAATCGACGAGGTGGATTAAATTTTGTGTTTAAGACACTATCAATCTTCAAATTAGTTTGACAGGGACACAACTTACCAGTGGAAGAGCCTTAAAGAGTTTGAATGTCAAAAATAGCAGACAGAAAATGTTATTAATTTTTAAAAGAAGTTATATGAAGACAATATTTTTCCCACATTTTTGTAATCCATACCCCACATCCCCATGCCTACTTAAAAAAACAAAAAAACAATAGTTATCTTCTTTACACAATATGAGCTGACTCAGCGGGGGGTTGTGCCCCAGGTCCCCTTTGAAATCCCCGCTTCCTCTTTAGTTAACAGTGAGCCTGGCCTATTTGTTTAGATTCGCCCCCTAATAGCTGACTCCTGTTAATGATGGCAAAAGGGAGTGGGTAGATTTTTTTCACTATACCAAGATGGGTGTCAGAATTTTTGTGCAACTCTTTCTGGGAGGTAATGATATCTTAGTACACTGTGTATGGGTTTTCATAAGTCCAGAACCATTGGTTATCACCTTGTAAGGATCTGCGTATGGAACCTTGTCACTCAGTCAGGACATGACATAAATTTACAACCCATTTTATAAGTATGCTTCCCTAATGTTAGAACTGATTATTCCTAAGCATCATTGTGTTTGCTTGCACGACGCATGTGCAAGAAACATAGTGCCACCATACGAGAATTCGTAGGTGTGCCTGCCCCATGTCCAATGCTCTGGTCTGTTTTGCAGGCATGGCTGCACCACGCCAATGACTGTCCCAGCTGTCTACGACAGAGTTCAGATGCAGTGGTGTACAGTTCAGAGAGAAATACTGCCACAATCGGCAGTGGTAACGTGTAGGCAATTTGCATACTACCGACTGCAGTATGCAGATTGCCTACACATATGTCTTCACTGCATTTGAACTGTCATAGACAGTTCCGTCATCGCCCCACCCACTTACATAGCACGCTGGGAGCCTACCCCATCATGCTCATGCACTCCCCTCCACCTGCGTGCACTGTATGACCGACAGGGGTGCCCAATCCCCCGTCAGCTCCACTGCCCCCCTAAACAGACCTCTAGGTGCCATGCTGGGAGCCTGTCCCAGCATGGCAAACATTGGTATGGTTGACAGGGATGCCCAATCCCCCATCGGCTCCACTGCTGCCTCCCTCAAAAAATAAACCTTTCAGTTGCCATGATGGGAGCCCACCCTAGCATGGCAAAAGTCCTGTGTCGTCTTCCTGTAGAAGATGCCATGCTGGGAGCCCACCCCAGTGTGGCAAAAGTTGGCATGGATGACGGGGGTGCTCAGTCTCCCATCGGCTCCACTGCCGCCCCCCAACAAAAAACCCTTTCAGCTGCCATGCTGGCAGCCTACTCCAGTGTGGCACAAGTCCCATGTCGTCTTCCTGCAGTAGAAAAAAACTGTAAAAAAAATGGTCCCTCATCGACTGTCTGGCCCCTCCCAACCCGCCCACCCTCTGTGCACCACCTCTCCACACCTCCTGTACTTACCTCCGGAGTCCGGAGCGACGATCTTCGGTGGACCGTGAACACGTCTGCACTCTTCAAAGCCGACTGCGAACTGAAGAAATGCCAGTAAGCTGCATAATGGCATAAATGGTTTTTTTTTCCAACTTTGGTGCATATCTCAGCCATTTTATGGAATTTTTTCACCAAATTTTCAACATGGGGTTCTTGGGGCCCCACCTCATGAACTCAGTCAGTCATTTTGTTTTTCAGTCCCAAAAGGTGATTTCACGGTCACTGTGCAGAACCACCTTTCGGGACCGAGTAATGAAACAACAGTGGCACAGTTCATGAGGTAGGCCTCCCAAAACCCTAAGTTGAAAATTTGGTGAAACAATTTCCAAAAATGACTGTTACGAGCGTGCGTTGTGCAGTTCCTATGCACACTCGTAAGTTCACAAATTTTTTATATTTTCACTCCAGATTTTCAACATTGCCATTTTACCACACCTCCTTATGAGCAGTACAGCTGTAATTTTTCACATCTTGCCCAAAATGTGTTTTCATGCATGTAGTGTACAATGTCGCAGTCGGTATACAAAATCAATGTATGGGACAGATTAAGAAAATCACAGTGACACTGTTCATGAGCAAAGGTCTTAAAATGGCTATGTTTAAAGTGTGGTGACAAAAGTCCATAAAATGACTGTGTTACGAGCGAGCATTGCACAGTTTCCATGCACTCTCGTAAGTTCATGAATTTGTAATATTTTCAGTCCAGATTTTCAACACTGCCATTTTTCCACACCTCCTTATGAACAGTACAGCTGTCATTTTTCACACCATGGCCAAAATGTGTTTTTGCACTTCCGGCGCAGAAATGCGTAGTCACTGTGGGAAATCACTGTTCGGGACAGATTAAGAAAATCACAGTGACACTGTTCATGAGCAGAGGCCCCAAAATGCCTGTGTTGACAATCTGCTGTAAAAAATCCATCCCTACAATAATTATATTACGGGTGTGCATTGCGCAGTTTCTATGCACGCTCATGACTTCACCAGTTTTTTTTATATTTTCACTGCAGATTTTCAACATTGCCATTTTTTACACCTCCCCATGAACAGTACAGCTGTCATTTTTCACATCCTGTTCGAAATGTGTTTTCGGATCTGTGGTGCCAAATGGCATAGTTGCTGTGCAAAATCAGCTTTCAGCTAACAAACTGATATTGCCACTGTTCATAAGATGGGGGTCGCAAAAAAACCATGTTGAAAATTTGGAGTGAAAATACCAATGAACACCTGCGGCGTTAGGGTTTCCAACCATAATGCCCCACCCTGTAGAGACTGACAGGCATCAGGTGTGTGACTTGGGATTGTCACCTGTAATGCTCATACCATTCCACACCCACCCACACCCTGCAGCCAGTGAGAGGCATCAAGGTGTGCCTTGGAGTCTTTGGCCCAAAAGTTCTCCCCACTTTCCTATACTGCACCCATCTCACCATATTTCCTGATGGAATGGGGTGAACATAAGGCCCAAAGACCTCAAGGCACACCATTAGGGTGTGGTGAAATGGCGTGGCCATTATGCCTGATGACCCAAAGGCACACCCCAATGCTTGTCAGTCTCTGCAGGGTGGTGGTGGGGTTGGCTTCAGTTACATACTTCACTGCCTTTCCTATTATGCATTTTTCTTGCTCCTACACTACCAATGGCAATGCCAGCAAGCAAACATTCGGCATTGACAAATGCTTGTTTTTATGTTGGCCCTATGCTATGCAACTCACTTAATGCAGATATTAGAAAAAACACCCTTGCCACTGGAAAAGAAATAGCCACAAAACACTTTGAAAGAGATGTCATGTATGTTAAACATGCAGTATCTTGTCTAAATGTATTCTTGTGTAATGTATTCTCTAATCAGGATGGCTGTCTGTGTAAATGTTAACGATCAAGGGCATGACCCGCACTAAAAACAAATCACCGGGCCATTTCAATAGATCATCCTGTCAAAATATCTTCAATCAATTAACTAGGGATGGGAGAACTGGCCCAGAAAGTTCAGACCTTTCCAGGACCAGTGCCATTGTTTGTTAAAAAAAGGACATTGCAATGTTTTTCGGGTTTTGGTCAGTTTTAAAACATAGGTGTTGGAATTTAAAGAAGCGCTTCCTACAGCAGGTCTTTTCAGAAAAAGACTTGGTGTTGGAGAAAGATCCTGGTGCACAAGATCTGTATTAGTGTACAAGGCCGTGCTTACAGTGGTGTCACACGGGGGGGGGGCACTAATTTGCTATATGACACTAAGAAAGTCAGTACCACTGGAGTTATTAATACTATTGTTTCCCTTCACTGACTATAGTTTGTGGGTGGAAGTGAATTTTCAGTCAGTAAAAATCTAAAAGTTTCTGAAAGTTCTGATAAGGCTTGGTTACCTAACATGGCCAATCAGAGCTGTTCAGAAGCTCAGAACCCTTTTTGGCTCTTCCATCCTTTGGAACATTGCCAGAAACTTAGAATCTGTAGGCAGAAAAAGGCCCACTGGCCCATCATACCTGCTCATTCCTACTTACCTAATGTTGAATGAGAGAGCCCTAGAGGATCTTCACTCTCCTCTTGCCCCCCTCTGCTGTGGTCTCTACCAAGCCCTTGCATCTGCATACCCCCCCCGCATGGCAGTGTATTCCACCCTCCACTACTCTCTCCATGGAAAAGTGTTTCCTGGTATCTCTCTTTAACTTGCCCCCGACAGCTTCATGGAGTTACCCCTGATTCTGTGTTCCCACTTAGTCTGAGCAATTCCCCACAATCCACTTAATTTACCTCATTTTTGAATCCCCTACCCCACCACTTTCACGTGGACCACCTCCTTCAGCAGCCTATTTAATCCCCCCACCACACCATTGTGATGAAAAAGTCTTCTTTGATGTTTTCTGTACTGAACTATAAAACTACAGATCCAATTTCATATCTGATTCCCAGTGTCAACTCACTGTGTGACCTTGAGCAAGACACTGTGACCCCCTCCTGACTTGAGTCTCTTCTAGTTCTAAAACTGGGTAAAAGCAGGACCCCATAAAAATGAGAAGCTTCCATCTCAGTTGGGCAATCCTGGGTAAACACATTCCAAAAAAGAAAATGGAGCCACATGAAATAACCAAAATAACTAATTTCACTGGAGTCCTCCTTCTAACCTTCCACCCACCCACCCAGTATTACAGCTTAAAGGATAAAAGTCCTTCCACACGCATATGCACAAGAACTACATGTTTGTTGTGCAAGTGCACAGGGTATAGTTCGGGTGCACTAGAGCCACAGTGTAGGTTTGGGAGATTCAAAATCCAGACATCCCTCTTCCCCGACCTGAATGTCTGATTTCCAAACCATGAACTGTTTCCCATGAGCCATGGTAACCTGAGCATCCTCTGTAGCGTCTACAACTACAGTGACAGAATGACATACTGTAACAGCCACGATAACTGCCCTCAGCATGTGAATGCCAATGAGAAAGCAAGCGTGACTTCAGTGACATGAAGTGGCTTTCCGGGGCTTTTAATTAAAGAACATGCATTCTTGCCATATTTTGTGGTTTTGCAAGAAAACAGAAAGATAATTCAACTTGTCAGCTTATTTTTTTCCTTTTGTTTCTGATCTGACTTCTGCAGGAAAGGTACTATCTTGCATGGCATGCATCAGTGTCAAAGTGTGCTTTGTTCAGACGGCAGACAGCTCCAGTACACAGTGGCTGGCGAGACTGGAAATTAAATCTGCCATCTCAATCCTTCGTTTACTAGATTAACATTGTTGAAGACAGGATGTCTACTGAAAAATGCCATTCTATGAAAACACTTAAGCAAACTGTACTAAGTTGTGCAGGTAGTGTACCTAGCAATGTACTCAATGCAATAGTAAGTGCCTGTTACAGTTTCATTCGAAGCATAAGTATATATAAGAAGGAATACTGGACAAGGTGTCTGGTCTTGCAGACATTATGAATGCCTGTGCTGTGTTCTGAGGCATGAGGCAAAGCCAAGTACTTTCAACAACCTAATATTTCCATTAGTGATGCTCGGGTTGTATATAGACCAATCCAGATCCACCAGATACCTACCCTTGTGGCTGGATTGTGGATCCAGCTGGATACCATCACTATCTGCCTGTGGATCTGTCCACTGGGTCCCGGGTTGGATCCCGTGTTAACTGGTGCCTGATCCAAGGATCTGGTGCCAGGATCCAATGCCAGATCCAGGGATCTGGTGCCAGATAATGCAGGATCTGACCGAGGATTCAATCTCCGTATTCAGACAGATCCTGGGATGGATCCCATTCAACAAGTGCCGCCATCCATCAGATCACTGGTGGATCCATGGCGGCACTATCCGAGCATCACTAATATCCATATAATCAGGATGACAAGATCCCTTAAAAGGTGCTGTTATGTCATAAGACTGGTATTACACTGCTAAATTGTAAAATGGACCTGTAAAGAGACAACAAGTTCTGAGCTGTCAAGTCATGCAAATACTTGTGCTGCACATGACCAGAATCGAGAAATCACACTGACTGCTCAATCATACTTAATCTCTCTCTCTCTCTGTCTCTCTCTCTCTCGGTAAATATAGACAATAGATAGCTAGATAGACAGATAGACAGACAGATAGATAAAAGAGACACACACACACACACAGACACACACACTCAATGGCCTGACTGCAAATATGCAGTTTATTCCAAGAGTGAGAGGGTGGGAACATAACTCAGGAGTGAGGAAACTATGAATGAGTTATAGGTCCCACTCCCTTGCAAGTGAAATAAACTGCATATTCCTAACTAGGTCATTGCATGTTCGATTTACACAGCACCATTTCAAAGGTATAATTTTAACTTGGATCTTTACATAAAAAGTATGAATTATTCAGTTTAACATCACACCTTTGCTGTTGAAAAGTAGAAGGCCTTTGTGATGTCATCATTTTCTTTAATTTTTGTTAACTGGGTAAGTACACCGAGCCAAAGGCCCAATTTTATGAATCACTCAAGGCTTAAGGCCAATTACAAAAAGAAAACATAGGAACCTTACGATAGTTACATACGTAAAACAGTTTGAAAAAATATTAGCTAGATAATGCGCCCACATGCTGTTTAATTTAAGTTTATATCAATGGTCACTGGATGTCTGTCGCTGGTATTTAGGAAAAATTGTGAATGCTGCTCTCCTATTAAGTAATACATTGTGAAAGATCTGGCATGTAAACATTAGATGATGGTGCATCTACAGTGCCGTCAGCATTAAACTTTAAAATGAGGCCATTGATACTGCGGCGTTATTCAGTTAAATAACCCCATTTTCAATTAGCTGCTAACTCTAAATGTTGAAATTTCTCATCAAGCATGTAATGAAGTGCAAACCAGTTGTCAGCTCTGTGATGTAATCTAAATATTAGAAACAGAGAAAACTGATTAACAACTGGTTAACAACTGGTTACACTTCACTTATTTATGAAACAACTTACATTTAAAACTACTAACCAACTGAAAATCAACTTATACTCAAACTAGTCAACAACTGTGTTAGAACTAGAACTGGGTTCATGGAATTGTCAATTTGATGATCTTCCTAAGAGGGATTTCAGTTGATACAGGTATAGATACAGGTATGTAAACATGAGGTACAAAGACATGTAAGGGATAGTATATCATAAAGCAATAGGTATGTAACATCCGGGCCATTTCAGGGCACTGAGTCATTGATAAGCTGTCCCTGTGTGTGGCTGCCCAAAGGATAATTTGCCAGCAGAGCCAGTTGCAAGTCATGTGACTGCTGCAAGGAATGAAAAGAGGGGCTGACATCTGTTTCATAATTGGCAGTAAAGAAAAGAAAGTGCAGTAGTGGAGTGAGCAGAAGATTACCTCTCAAGGGTGTCACATAGGGGCTTTCATGAGTCCCGATCCCAGCTCACAGGTGGGGTCTCGATCATAAAGAGAAGGGACAATTACTGGTGCATTCCAGTCTGTTTGGAGAAATCCTGCAGTTCGGTCGAAGAAGAAACTTTTAATCAACGTTATTTGTGCCCCAGTTTGGTTGGGTGCTATGATCACACACTGGATTGTAGATATGATGTGTGGACATGTGCCCTCCTGGGAAAAGCAGATCCACCTAGTTGTCACCCAGTCTGACACCTCTGGTGGTGTTGCAGCAGGTAACAAGAGCTGGAGAAGGGTAATCTGTCTGGGGTAAAAACCCATGAGCAGTGCCTGTCTGGTTCCTTACCTGGGAGCCATAGTCCCTGTGGTGAACAGTATGAGACCAGAGGTGTTGAGAAGAATACTTGCTCAAGGTCTAGAGATACAAGAGGGAATTATTTGGATAAGCTAGCAGTAAGTAATTTATGTTATTTGGAAAGCATACAAAGTTACCAGCAGGGTGAGAACATACTGTAGTATGTTATTTTGTCATTTGAAGAGCACCTATAGTTACCAGCAGCTGGAGAAAATTGTTTGTGAGAGCCCCCTGTGCCTGGGTCCCTAGCTGGCCTGTGTGCTGAAAGCCTGAAATACTGTAGCTTTAATCAGGAAAGTACCCCTGATTGCTTAGAAAAAAGGGGTTACATCCAATGTCTGAAGTCATTGCGAACATTAGAGATCTGAAAACATACTGGTGTTGTACACTGCTACTGATATTTTATTTGATCTCTATGGCGTTGTAAACAAATAGCTTCATTTCTTTAACAGTGATTTCAGATGTGGACAATAAGTTTTTTGTTAATGTTAAAATGTGGTTGGGGGACCAACCCCTGTGGGTCATGCCTGTGCCCTGAGTTAGGAAATTTCCAGACTTCAGTCTGCCCTTGATACTTCTTCCAACAACCTCACTAGGGAGAAGGAGTCACAAGTACTAAATCACACAGAGTGGTACTCAATCAAATGGGAGCAATACACACATCCCCATAGGTATGTGCAAAGAGTAAGTCATATGCAGATATGTAGAATAATGCTATTGAAAATCATACAAAAAAATTCCTATAATATCACTGTTGGAATCCATCAATAGTATTAAGAGATCTCATAATGCTATTGATGCAGCTCCAATGATGGTAATATGGGGAAAGAACACTGAGCTTGTGAAACACACACTACTCTCAGATGAGCACGACAGTGTTTACTGTAACTGTCACGTACAGAGAAAGCTGGACTGCTCTTCAGCTGACGAGAAACAAAATCAGCACCACAGAAATCCTCTTTTTATGTCTGGTCCCTCCTGCCCCATTACTGCCTTGTTTGTGGGGGCTGGGGGAGTGAAGACTTTGCTTGGAAAGAGCCAGAACCAGAGAAAACATGTGGCTCTGCCTCCAGCCACCAAAGAAGTTACTTGGAGAGTGCTGTTGGCTGCAGTTCCAGGCAGGAGCATGGAGGTAAGCGCCTGTCTGGATCCACATATTTACAATAAATTAAAAAAGTGGACTGCATATGAATTGGATATCATGAGGTTCTGGTGACATGTTGGAACCTCTCTAGCTTCGCCCTCGAGGATCACATGGCCATCAGAACCTCTCAGTGGTATTATAGTCTCATAATACACAGCCCCTATCTATTGTTATATTTACAGCATGTAAATGTATTATCTATTTATTTAGTCATTCTGAAATAGAGATGTTGTGAAATAACATTTCGCCGGCAAAATTGCCACGAAATCGGCAATTTTGCTGCATGAAATATTTCATGAAATTGAGGCGAAATGGCTAAATTTCGCCAGCAGTTTCCCTCCCAGCAATGGGCATCTGGTGACTAGTGGTCCCCCCCAGCCACTCACTGGCTCAAATGTAGAAAAAAATGTAATTTCTCCCTGGGGTCTAGTGGTTCTCTCCCTGCCCCCAGCTGATCACCAGCCCGAGGTGAATAACACCCCCAGTTATCCTCATGTCCTCTTTTGAAAAAAATCAATCCACACTCCCTGGTGTCTAGTGGACCCCCACCTTCTAATTAGTCACACAGCGCACCCCGCTCCCCAGTACCCGATCGGGCCACTGGCATAGCCCTCCACTCACCTTCATGAGCCGGTAGCCCAACTGAGTGCTTCAATGAATGAGTGCATGCCTGTACATTCATTGAAGCACTCAGTCAGGCTGCTGGCCATGGTGGTGGAAAAGGCTGTGCTGGTGTCCCAAGCGGAGAACTGGGGGGAGTGGGTGAGAGCTGTGGCTAACTAAAGAGGTGGGGGTCCACTAGACCCCAGGAGGGGATTTGATTTTTTTTCTACAAGGAGGCTACAAAGAGGACATGATAACTGGGGGTGGGGGGCTTTATTCAGTTTCGCTGGTGATCGGCCAGGGTGGGGGGGGACCACTAGACACCAGGGAGTCTTAAGTGGTGAAAATTATGAAATTACGCCTGTAGGTGGTGAAATTTCACCTGTGATTGTGACTCTCTTTGGTTAGCGGGCAAAATTTTGCTCACCTCAGGGGTGAAATTTTGCATTTTGCCAGTAAAATATTTCACAAAATGCATGAATTATGCAAAATATTTTGAGGGGCTAAATTTTTCAATTTTACACAACACTATTCGGAAAACACCTTTGAGCACAACTGTTCATTTACAAAGGTTCCACGTCAATGACTCAAAGAGAGGCAACACATAACAGTAAACTTTGTGGGCCCTATGCACTATGTGGGTGGGGGTATGTGGACAGGTGCACACCAGCTGGTATTCACTACCAGCCGCCACCTGTCCGTAGTCCCGCCCCCCTGGTGCATAGGGCTCCGCAGTGCAGCCAGGGGCGGAGACATGGGACTGGATGGGCATCCAATCGGATGCGAGGACCGGGCAGCTCAGTAGATCCCCTATGTGGTGGGACACATGTTTGCAGTGTGTCCCATGGGCATCCGATGGCTGGTGGCTATGGAGGAGTGCAGAGGGTAATGCAGCCGGCCCAACCAAGGAGCATCACACAGCAGTGCGCTAGAACGGGAGGGTGTCGTAAAGCACACCAGGGATCATACAGCACACCAGGATGGGGAACCATGTGTCCATGAGGTGGTGGTGGGGCACCAATGCCTATGGGGTGGGGGGCATGGCTATGTTGGGGGGTGCCACAACACACAGTGGGGGATGGGGCAGCCATCCATGTAGTGGGGTGCAGGGCTCAGGTTCCGGTCCTGTGGGGTCCACAATGTCCTGCTGGTTCCAGGGCAGATATCGGGAAGTGTGTGTGTGTGTGTGTGGGGGGGGGGAGAAGATTCACATCGGCTGCCAGGGCTGAAATACATGGTGCAGGGCATGGAGGGCACTTCTGGCAGGGTCCTTCCTGGCATATCCTGCACCTTCCTCTGCACCCCTTCGGCTAGCACTACATGCCTTGGTGCATGGCGCATAGTGCTGGCATGCTCTCCACCTGCCCCCAGTGCATTGCTGTCCACGCGGCCGGGGATCAGGTGCATAGTGGCAGTGCAGCCCCCCAGGCAGTGCATCCCACATGAGGGGGTGCAATGGGTGTGGAGTGGCTATGCGTCCGAGATACATGGCATATAAACACTTTGCCCATTAGTGCATAGGGCCCAATATGAATACATAAAACTGCAGCTCCATAAGGAATGTAGCCAGTGGCAAAAATAAGAAGCATTAGGTAAGAAATTCAAACAATATAAATTTCATCAACAATAAAGGATATACAGTGTATGCCAGGTGTTCGTCTTAGCTGAAACATAAACATTTTGAAACTTACTATAAGTTCTTCTCTCAGCACATTATTAAAAAGGGCAATTTTAGGGAGGCTTAACGAGGATTCTGATAATTTATTCAGCCACAGAGATGCCCTTACAGTTAAGGACCACTTACCCAAGTTTGTTCCATGGAAAGGTATTTTCTAGGGCATTCCTAATCATACTCCAGGTAGTGTATTGGTCAGCAACAAGGTAAAAAAAAAAGTTTCAGATAGCCAAGGGGGATAAGGTCCATTAGTGGAGGGGAAGCCAGTTGTTATGGATATAAAGGAGCAGCTGTGGACAAACATGTCAATACTGTTCACATAGAAGATTGATTAATAAGCTGAGATGGTTCAAAAGTTGGTCAACTGGGTAGCAAACTGGTTGAGGGGCAGAAACAGAGTGTGGTGGTTAACGGTGTACAATCAGAAGGGATGCAAGTCACAAGTGGGGTACCTCAGGGATCAGTCCTGGGGCCAGTCCTCTTCAATATCTTCATTAGTGACACTGCAGATGGACTGGAGGGTAAGGTTTGTCTGTTTGCAGATGACACCAAGATCTGCAACAGAGTAGATGATCCAGATGGGGTGGGCAGAATAAGAAGAGATCTGGATAAATTAGCAAAATGGTCGGAAGAGTGGCAACTGGGGTTTAACGCAAAGAAGTGCAAGATCATGCACATAGGGAAGAGAAACCCTGAAGCCACCTATAGGTTGGGAGGGGAGTTGCTGGCATTCACAAGGGAAGAAAGAGACTTTGGCATCATCATCACAGATTACCTGAAATCATCCAAGCAGACCACTAAGGCAGTAGGTAAGGCTAGGGGGGTGTTGGGGTGTATTAGTAGGGGTATCACAAGTTGGAAGAGGGAGGTACTAATCCCTCTTTACAAGACACTGGTTAACCCCATCTGGAGTACTGTGTGCAGTACTGGAGACCATACCTTCACAAGGACATTAACCAAACTGAGGTAGTCCAGAGAAGGGCAACCAAAATGGTGCAGGGACTGCATCAGAAAACATATGAGGACAGATTAATGGAGCTCAATATATATACCCTAGAGCAAAGTTGGAAGAGAGGTGATATGATTGAAACATTCAAACACCTTAAGGGCATTAACAAGGTGAAAGAGTCTAACATGTTTCAATAATGAAAACTAGCAGGACAAGAGGACACAGCATGAGATTAGAGGGAGGCTGATTAAGGGGTAATGTGAGGAACTTCTTTTTCACAGAAAGGGTGGTGGATGTATGGAATGGCCTACCTCAGGAAGTGGTTGATATGAATATAGTGCAGGGCTTCAAACAGGCATGGGATAGGCATAAGGGAGCAATTCAGATGAGTATGAATAGATAGGCCATTGACAGAGCAAAGGCCGATGGCACATTCATAAGGTAAAAAAAGAAATGGGCAGACTGGATGGGCCTTGTGGTCCTTATCTGCCATCAACTTCTATGTTTCTATGTCCACCCCTAATATAAATCTGCAGGCCTTTTTATACACTAATCTAACTCTGTTAAATACAGAATCACTTGCTGCTGCTAGGACTGTGCTGGACACTACAACATGCCTGGCTTCAGTGGTGAAGGTCGTGCAATTCCTGTACCGTGCTCCTAATTTCCTGTTGCGAATGCTGACAAAATGATCAACATTAGGAGAGAATGATAAAGTGTCGTCCAGGATAGGATATAAATATTTAAATGACTCAATGTGCTCTACATTGATCCCCCTTATCATTCTTGATGACTGGGGGACTTTTTTTCTCTGTGGGTCTGAGAACAACACAGTCTTAGTTTTTATGTTGCTTGCACGCATGTGCAAGAGACATAGTGCCATCATCGGAGATTTCGGAGGTGTGTCACCTCCTCCTCCAATTCAGTCAGTGAGCTGGCAGGCGCGGCCCCTGTAAGCCAATGCATTTTGGAGCCGTCTATGACACGCTCCAAAATGCAGTGGCATACAGTTGAAAGGGGGAGCTACGCTTCAGTGAGCAGAGATAAGAAGCCCACTGAAGCGTAGCTCCCCCACACGCAGGCGCAGCGCCGCTCAAGACGAGCTGTGTAGCCGACGGGTGCCCAACCCGCCGGCTGAGCTGCACCTCCCCAGCAGGTGCCACGCTGGGAGCCCACCCCAGCGTGGCAATCAGTCTTGGCCGACGGGGTGCCCAATCCCCCGTCGGGCTGAACGCCTCATCAGCCTGTGCCACGCTGGGAGCCCACCCAGCGTGGCAAACGGTCCCACGACGCTTTTTTATTTTTAACCTGAAAATGAAATGGTCCCGCTGGAGCGCTCTCCCCACCCCCTCCCACAACCCGCACCCACTCACCGCGCACCCAGCCTCCCCACCCCCCTCACCCCATACTTACCTCCGGACTCCGCGGCGATCTTGGTGGACCAGGAACACGTCTGCACTCTTCAAAGCCGACCACAAACTGAGAAATGCCAGTAAGCTGTATAATGGCCTAGATAGGGGTTTCAACTTTGTTGCATATCTCAGGCACTTTTAAAATTTTGCCAAATTTTCAACATGGGGTTTTGGGACCCCTTCTCATGAATGATGTCACTGTCATGGCGTTATTCGGGCCCGAAGAGTGATTTCGCGCAGTGACTGCACAGTGACTGCGAAATCACCCTTCAGGCCCGAATACCACCATGACAGTGACATCATTCATGAGAAGGAGTCCCAAACACCCATGTTGAAAATTGGTAAATATTCCACAAAATTACTGTTTTATGAGGTGTATTGGCGCAGTTCCACGCAGGCTCGTAAGTTAGTGAAATTTCAATATTTCCTCCAGATTTTCAACATTGCCATTTTATCACACCTTCTTATGAGCAGTACAGCTGTCATTTTCACATCTCACCCAAAATGTGTTTCGCCCATGTAGCGCAGAAATGGCACAGTCGTTGTGCGAAATCAATGTGCGGGACAAATTAAGAAAATCACAGTGACACTGTTCATGAGCAGAGATCTTAAATGGCTATGTTGAAAATTTGGTGAAAAATTCTAAAATTCTATTTTCTGACGTGTGTGTTAGCAGTTCCTCTTTGTCTGTAATAAGTTCGCAAATTTTCAATATTTGCACTCCAATGACTTCCAAATACCTAAACAGCACATAGAAGCAAGCAACATTCGGCACTGACAAATGCTTGTTTGTAGTTGGGACAAGTTTGTTGAATGTGAACCATTTCTCCCAGGCCTCAAAGTTGTTTTGAAGGTCAGTACAGATTTTATCCTGGTGTTCACTACTGGTGTATATGATGGCATTGTCAGCGTAGAGGAGCACCTTAGATGTCTGGCAAGCATCCAGGAGGCTGTATGTGAACAGCCCAAATAGGAGGGTGCCAAGTATTGAGCCTTGTGGCACACCCAGAGAGACACTCCTGGCATCTGAGAGAAAGCCATCAATTTTTAACCATTATGTATGGTTGCTGAGGTAGTTTCGAAACCAGCCTACCAGGTGCTGAGAAAGACCAAGAGAGAGGAACATGGCAAGTAGCAACTTATGGTTGACAAGTTCGAATGCTTTTGACTGGTCAATGTAGATGACTTCTACCATGAGACCACCATGACGGGCCTCGTGCAAGTAGTTGGTGTATTCTATATGGGCAGTACTAGTGCTATGGAGCTTCCATTAGCACAAAGGATTATTTACAAATTGTAAGTAGAAGAGTGTACAGGTGAGTAGGTCACATGTGGGTGGGTGGTAGCATGGTGGATTGGAATGGTTCGTAAGAAAAGAGGGGTAGAATGTTGTTCAGTAAAGGTTATGATACCACAGGGAATGCTGTTGTGGAACTTGTGGAGTAGACTGTTTTTCTCCTTGTGTTAATGCTGTGGGACTGGTTTATCCCAATGAGGTGACATACAGTAGCTTCTGTTCAGGATTTTGCATTTGTTTTTGAATAACTGTGAATATCACCGCTACTCTTATTTTAGCTACATCAACAGAAATATGTAATTTACTACTAACACAAACCTTGTTAAAATTCCTTTTAAGAAATGTAATAGTGGTCAGAGTACCTTTGCTTACTGTGCAGCAAACATACAAGCTCCTACCTACCATATGACAAATAATGCCCCTAACCAGCGTAACTAAAGTTGAAAGAGTACTTAAGGGTTAACATCAGCTGCACACACTGTGATTGACATGCAGATTCTTAATGTTGTTTCTGAACTTTGTAGTCATGATGTGAAATCTGTGCATTTCCATTATATATCAGATCTGCTTATGTACTTTTTTTTTTTACATTTTATTCTTTTTTATTAGTGAGTTTACAGCTCTCATTACTTCCAAGTATGTCCAAAACAAAACCAAAAACGACCCCACATAGATAGTTAAAGTCCACTATAAAAGGTCTGCTTATGTACCTGTACAAAATGCATACAGGTTGTTCCTGTAAATGGGAAATGTATTCTTTGAGTTTATCTGGTCAACAAATAATTACTGCTTCAATAAAACAGTGTATTTTATCTGTCTGTCTATGCTGTCCTTCTGTCTGTCTGCCTGTCTGTCTGTCTATCTATCTACATGGGTCATGAAAATCTTGCAACCTCATTGGCTGAAATATGTCACTTGACCATTAATTATTTTCTGACAACTGCACACCTCACTTGAACGACATATTTTTTTTAGCAAATAAAAGCCTGTTTTATAAGTGGGATAACACACTCTTGAATATGCCATCAAAAGGAAATAATGCTCTTCTTGGAGGGGTTGTAGCATTCAGCTATACCTTGTGCCTAACAACCACAAACAGTATACATTACTCCTTCACAACTGCACACCATGTCATGTGTTATTCATTACATCTGTTATAAAATTAGCCCTCCTCTCCTGCTACTCTATGGAGTAAACCTGTTGTGCTGTTTTGGGATACTATAGTGAACTGCTACTAGAACAAGTGTGAACCTAAGAACTCCCATGGAAAGGGGGTCCAGTGCACAGCAATCTTAAAAAAGCTAAAATGCACCCTATAAATAAGAGTTACATATGAGGAGTCCCTATGCACTAATAGTGAGGAAACATGTTTCAAATTCATCGTCTTTAAATCAAAAGCTCAAACGCAAGCCTGTGGCAATAAATCTGGAGCCCGATATTATTGAGGCACCACTGATGAATGATAAAGCACTGACTGTCTCCGTCACACAACGATGCCTCTGTTGTAAAACAATGCCGTCACACGCATGGACAGCTCTGGATACCCATTGCAGACAGACATTCATCTGACACAAGAGGCTTTTATCGAATTATTTTATATCAAGACGAACTGTTCATTCTATTTGTTTGGCAGGTTTGCATATAAAAAAACTGTTTCCCCATGACAAATATATCTGGCTGATTAAGTTACCAATATACTGCCATGCTATACCAACACTGGATATGGATGGAATGTTTTAAAAGCGTAACATCCAAGCCCTTTCAAGTCAAAAGCACATTCATTAATGAAGGAGGCTGCAATGAAACATTTAGATGTAACATCTAATTAAAAAGGAGCATGGATAACCCAATTTAGCTGCGCTGCATTGTGTCAAATGACCTTCGCTGTACTTAGGCAGCTGCAAATATTAGTTTTTGATTTATCATCTCATATTGCGGAGCTGCAGAGTAATATTAACCTCACCAGGCTGGCTTTTCACGGTGTAAGATGTTTTCAGAGACGTGCAAACTGTGCCATATGCAAAAGTAAGTAAAATAAAAAAAAAGAAAACACAGGGCTAAAATAAACTGTGAGATGGAACAAAACCTCTTTTTAATGGGGTCAATAAATTTGTGGTAATTGAAATGTTCCCATTTTCCACTACTCAAAAGCAAGTGGCTCACAAAGAAAAAATTATTTTCAGCTAATTGTTCAACTAGTAACATACCACTGTTCGACCTGATTGCCCCACCAGTGTTTTGTAGCTATAGGCTAGTTCTTCAGGGCAGGATGGCCGTCTATCTGCTGGGCAGTGTAGTACTCCATCATTCAATCCTGTGCCAGTATTGTACCATGCTGTGGTACTAGCTCCTGATAGTACTGTCTCAAGATTTTGAATAACTAAACATGTTTGAAACTGACTTTCAGTGTACTGAAGAGACTGTAGTAGTAGGAGTGCTCACCACAGTGAAGGCAAAAGAGTGAATGTAATTACTTGTAGGAGTAGATACTACATTACCCAGCACTGACAAACCACCCTGAAAAAGTGGCCTGCCTCCACAAAATGTTTGCTATGCCGTCAGGTAGAGCTGTTATTGTTACTTGCTGAACAAAAAACTATAATAAACTGAAAATAAACTTTGGTGGTGAACTGCCTCCTTGCAGGTAAAGGAATTTATTTAGTCCAAATTGCTGAGCAGATTCCTCCCTGGAGTTTCTCATCTCCCTAGGACACGGTAGGCCATATTTTTAGATTTGGGAAGTGTTCCTATTTTCCAAAATGATGTATGTATCTCCAAATTATCCATATCGAAATACTTCTAAATACAACCTGATGCAAAACACAGTGTTTGATCTGTTTCTTTTTATGGAAACCACTCAGAACAGTTTTCATCATGGAACCGGTCATCTGGAGTTTTACTATGTCTGTGCGTGAGCACAAAATTCAAAATACAAGTTGCTGACCTATCAGAGCAATGCACAGAAGAGTGACATTATCAAAACTCAAAATTACTGGTTCCATAAAGAGAACTGTACAGTTTGTTTTATTTCATAGTATATTTTAGTAAACCTTAGAAACTAATCCTGGTCTCTGACTGGACCAGCCAGTCACATAACATACAAAGTTTTTGAACCATTGCCAGGCTAAAAACAAAGAACCAGGAAATAGTTAATCAGAACCAGGCATTAGAAGTAGGCATTTTTTTTCCAACTGTTGCCCTTCTTACCGCACAGCTCAGGCAAGATTTAATAAAACAGATATTGACTGGAACTGTGTCAGGATATAGTTGGAAAATATTGACTCCTCGGGTGAATTGTTGCCTTGCAGTAGTCATGCTGCCATCAGTCTTTGGTTTCAAACAATATAAATATTGTCAGACAATAGCTCATCACTCTGGGTCAATAACACCTCACTATTTCCCTCATCTCTGGTAGGCCCAACTTGGGTGCTGCCTCCAGCGCAAATCCTATCTCTGCTGCCTTCTGAAGCCTTGCCCGGTGCTGTCTGCTCTAACTAAGCCCCCACCTGTGCTGCTCAGCTGGTCTGCCGAGAAGAAAGCTCCCCTACCCTGCAAAGTGGAGGCCCAACCTGGGTGCTGCCTCCAGCACAGATCCTATCTCTGCTGCCTCCCGAGGCTGTGCCCGGTGCAGTCAGCTCTAACTAAACATCCACCTGTGCTGCTCAGCTGATCTGCCTGGAAGAAAGCTCCCCTACCCTGCAAAGGTATGACAGGAGTCTGCCAACAGGTTCAATTTTTTGCGCTTTCCACAGCCAAATCCTGATTGGACACTGTCCTCTGTTGCTGCACCTCGAGTTGCTTTTCCCTTGGCTAATTCTTCCTGATGCCACAATTGCTTTTTATACTTAAAAATACTGTTTTCTGCTATTCTTTTTTTTTTTTTTAAGTGGCTAGTTTTCCATTAGCAGATTATACAGATCTGTCACTAGAGGGATCTTGTTCTTTCATTTAAAAAGGTCTACCCTCTTAAAGTCACAGTAGCTTTACTTGCTATATACCTTCCTTGTACTGCCTCCCTACTAAATCCTATCGAACCTGACTTAGTTCCTCTGTTGTCCAATGGCATCACAGGGTGCAAAACTATTTCTGGTGCTTTTCTGCACACTGTGGATCCCACTCTCATTTGGATGGCACCCCACATCACATACCCCTGTTCTCCATACAACAGAGCTTCCTCTTATCACACTTGGTATGGTCACCAGAGTTGATGTAACATACTACACCCCTTTCTTCCTAGGGAAGCTGCACCACAGCAGGCTGCACATGAAACATGGAGGACGTATGTCTGTCCTCTATTGACTCCGCTGTTCTTGTGCTACTTAAAAGCCTCTCTGTTCCTACGGGCCCTATTAAAGTACGTCAAAAGAAGAAATCTCGTCCCCTTACACTCTATTTACTAAGACAACTCTGGAAACACCTCATTCTTTTACTTTTCCTTATCTCCGGGAGTATACATCCTAATCTGGGCCCTCCTTCATATGGAGTCAATGGCAACAAAAAACAGGGTACGCTTGTCCTGGCCAGTATGACCATCTGCAGTCTGTTAAAATTTTGATGCCTTCACTGCTTGGGTTGTAGTACACAACTCTGATATCCTGTCAGTTGTCAAAACATGGCTGTCACTATCTACCCCTGACTCAGCCATCATCCTACCAGGCTACTCACTTTTCAGACAGGACAGACTATGTAGTAGAAGAGGTGGCTGTGCCATATACCTAAATGAGTCATTGTTGGCTTATCCACTTTCCCTCCCTGAACCAACTATGGATATTCAAATCCTTGCTGTTAAGATTAAGCTTGGTGCACACAATAAGATCCTCAACATTGGCTCAGTCTATTTTCCTCCTGACCTCATCAAACAGGGCTTAAAACCCCTAATGAACTGTGTCATGAGTCTAAAACAAGACACAGAAGCCATCCTGTTAAGTGACTTTAATGTCACCTAGCTCTCGTCAGGTGCCAGAAGGCATAGGGATGAGTTAACAGGTCTGAACTTTACCCAGTTAATAACAACTCCAACCAGGATAAACTGTAAGACTGGGACTAGCACACTCCTGGACTGAGTCCTAATGAATCGTCCAACACATATCTCCCATTCTGAAGTATTGCCTGACACTATCAGTGATCACTCTCCTACCAAGTTTTATTGGTCTAACAAATTTATCAAGCCCCCTGCCAAAACAATCACAAGTACAGTGCTCTCCCGTGGCCACCTGCAGTCACTAAAATCTCTCCTCCAATGACAAGACTGGTCTTACATTAAAACCGCCCCTGATATTGACTCAGTTCTATAATACTTCACTGAATGCTTCAATGTGGCCTGTGACATCCACGCCCCTTTTAGGACACATAGGATCAGGGGACTTGATAATCCCTGGATCTCTTTTAACCTTCTGGCTCAAATGAAAGCTTGTGACCACCTCTGGCACAGGGCCAGGACCTCTGGCAGTCAACCGGACATACAGGCCTATAAGATGGCCAGGAACACATGTGCTAAGACTATCCACGAGCATAAAGCACATTGCTATAAGGACATCCTTGCCAAGACCTGGGTGGATGGGAAAAAATTCTGGGAAAACCTTTTGGAAATCACTGGGAAAGCATCCAAGCAGGCTCCAACTATGTTAAATGTTGATGGGTCTATCACCCATGACCACGTGTTAACTGCCAACACATTTAATTCATCCTTCACAGACCTTAGCCAAAGTCCTTCAAATTTTTGAACCGCCTATCACAGCTCCTACATCCACCAAATCAGAAGAGGCCTTGACCAATCCGTGTTTCTACTTCAAAGCTATCTCGGAAAGCGAGGCCAAGGCATACCTCCGTAAAGTTCTAGGAGGAACTAGGACAAGCAGTGATTCCCTCGACCTAAAACTTCTTGCCCTAACACTAGATGAAGTCCTCCCCCCTCCCCCCCCACCAAGCTTCTCAATCGCTCCCTCATACTTTCACAATTTCCCCAGATCTGGAAATCTGCTCTGGTTACACCAGTTTTTAAGAGTGGGTACAAATTACTACCTGGTAATTATAGGCCAATAGCTATTCTTCCCTCATTGTCCAAAGCACTTGAAAGGATTGTTGCTGACCAGTTTGTGGAGTAACTGGAAAAATACAATGTGTATAACAACATGGTTTTCAGAAAGGGTACAGTACATCTATGGCCCTACTGGAATTCACAGGTTTCATTCACCATACTCTTGATCAGGGTCAGCTTCTTGGTGCAACATTTATTGACCTGTCTAAAGCATTTGACAGAGTCAATCACCATTTGCTGACACATCAACTTGCTGGACTTGGTATATCTTCAGAAGCCCTAACCTAAAGTGATTCACCAGCTATCTAGCAAACCACACACAACAGGTGAGAATAGGGTCTACCCTTTCTGCTAAACTGCCTGTCTGCTCTTGGGTTCCTCAAGGATCGATACTGGGACCCCTTCTATTTAGCACCTTCCTCAATAATCTTCCGGCATCCTGTTCTGAACCAGTACTCCTCTACGCGGATGATGCAGTCATTTTCTCAAAGACTGCTGACCCTATCCTCCTTCAGGGCCCAACTTCAGAAAAGTTTTACTGAAGCTGAGTCAATTTCACCTCCATAGAGTTGGTGCTTAATTGCAGAAAAACAAAGGTCATGCTCTTCCATGGTACCCAGAGCAAGCACAAAGCCAAACAATTGGTGATTAAAAACAGTGAGGGTGTAGTCCTTGATCAGACTCAATCTTTTAAATACCTAGGAGTTACACTGGATAGTACGCTCTCCTACTCCAACCATGTTGAGAATGTTGCCAAGGCAGTTAAAATTCACCTAGGCCTTCTACACAGGCATAAACACTACCTTACTACCGAAGCCCTCAGATTGGCTATCCAAAGTTCAATTGTGTCTATTATTGACTATGGTTTGGTCATTTATGGTTCCGACACAGACACAACCCTACGTCGGCTTGCCACTGTTCTGAATAAGGCATGCCATCTACTAACTGGTGCAGCTTATCGTACTCACACTTGTGACCTTTATGGACAAGCAAACTGGCTTCAACTCCAGGCTTGCATTGAATATCAAGCCTGCCTTCTGGCTAAGAAGGAAGATCTTGGTCTCCTACCACCAGGTTCCCTTCAGCTTTTCAGTCCCTTCTGGGGCACTCATTAACACACAAAGTTCTGTGAGCCAAACTTTTACTATCCCTCGCTGTCGAACCTCAGTCCGGCAGTGATCCATTGCAGTTAGAGCTGCTAATTTATTTAATTCCCTTCCTCCTGAGATTGTGATGACTGTAACCTTGGGACCATTTAAGCGGAAGCTGCATCAATTTCTAGTTTCCAGAGCATTTATTTTTTACTTTATTTCCCTCTGGTCACAGCCCATGGAGCCTCTCTCAGGCATCCTGTCTGTATCCTGCCCGCATGAGGCCCCCTTGACCTATGCCTCCTGTCTCCCCTCCTCCCCGCAGCCAACACCCCATGGCTTAACTCCTCCAGGGTGGGGCCGCCCCTCCTCGTCGGGTGCTCTTACACATCAGTCTGTGGCTGCAGGTGAGGGCCAAGGTGGAGGAAATGGAAGGCCAGGTAAGTTGGACCCGGCAGAGGGCATGGGTGGCAGGTGCCTTCACCTACCCCATGGAGCTGGTTGTTTCCCTGTTCTGGTGGCCTCATCCCCCCTTGCATGTGCACATCTGAAGCTGCGGCGCACGGCAACCCTGCCTGCATCAGTCACACTGTACTATGTCCAGCCCATGCACTGCAGTGCCCCAGATCTCCACCCGCAAGCCGCTGGTGCACCAATTTGTCCTGCAAGTTTCTGCCCCTATGAAAAACAAACTGTGGTTTCTCTTTAACATCCTTGATCAGTCATTGTTCATTAATTGCAAAACCTAAAAAAGATGGACCACCCAGAATTAACTTTATTACTAACTACACTAGGCATACACATGCAGTACAAGCTATTGTAAATAATAATTGGCACATTTTGGAAAATGAACAACTACTGATTGAAGATGTTAAAGTGAAACCATGGTTTGTTTTTCGTAGGGGCAGAAACTTGCGGACAAATTGGTGCATAGCTACCTATATGATGGAGAAGAGACCACACTAGGTAACATTTGGTTACCTCCTTTACCTACTGGAAATTTCAGTTGTGGCAACTGCAAGTTTTGCCCTTACATCCTTAGAACTGATACTTTCAAGTCCCAAATCCAATTCCAATTTAAATCCTAAAAGGATGATAGGTAAGACCAGCAAGCCTATGAAGATCAGAATAGGAGGACATCTTCGTTCGATTGCAAACAAAGATGCCAAAAATGCGTTAGCACTTCACGTGAATAGTAATAGGAGTGGCAGACATTCTTTAAAGTTTTGTGCTCTTGAGAGGGTTGTGCTAGGACCACATTGGTGGTAACCTTAATGACAAATTACTCCATCGTGAGTCATTTTGGATTTTCACACTAAGGGGACTCGAACCACCAGGACTCAATGACAGAATTGAACTGTTACAATGCATTAAGAGAATTATATAATTTCTTTGGTCTCTGTTAAGCTAAACTTGTTTTCTCCTTGCCAATGTGTTATTCAGATTTTTTTCTCTGTTTGCTTTCCAGGTTGCAGGATTAATTGCAACTAAGTACAGGCGACAACATATTCTTTAATTGAAAGACCATAGAGTCATGTTGAAAGTGAGGTGGTAACATTAAACATTAAATATTTTTTGATAAGTTAGAGGTTTTTGAAATGATATTGCATAAATTCACATATATATGTTCTAAATGATGTCTTATGCCTGTGCTTTATATTTTTAGGCAATGTACTCAAAAATCATGTTATATTTTCAGATCTGCTAGTAAATCCTGATAATATTCTCCTGCAGTATATGAGATTGACCACTGTTTTTAAATGGCTATGGATTCTATTTTTTTTTAAGTGAGATGTATGTATTTTTCTTACACTGCCACTTTAAGTTCACATTGTTTGTTCTGCATAAAAAGGATCCATATTTGATTTGCTATCCTCCTGATGATGCATGTTTGAATGCAAAACTGGTAGAGGGTTGTAGCTGCATCTCTGATGCGTTTTGCACTACTGGTGGTGTAATTTTATATTATTTTCATTAAAAGCTGCTATACTGAAGTCCACTCCGAGTGGTGTGGTTTCTTGTTGCCCTTTGCTTGACAGCTAAATGCACTGGGACCTTCCTCTTTCACCGTTCATCCCTGTATAGCCCTACCCTGTTGCTGTGCTATTCCACTTACAGCACTTCCTTCCTTCCTTCATCCCTTTCCCATCCCCATTCCTGCCCTTTTTTCATCCTACCTCATCCCCCATCCTTTACCTCTCCACTACCACTTCCCCCTCCCTCCTCTCTGTTTCCTCACCATGTTCTCTCCCTCTACCCCCGCCCATTGGGTCTTTTCTGCATAAGCTTCATTGTAGCAGCTCCTTCTTTGCTCTTATTTTGCTCCTTCCACCCCCCTCCCCATTCACCCCCTGTCCTTCTCTCCTTGTAATCCCTTTCAACCCCTCTTCAGACAAGGCCACTGGCTGCACTTGACACAATATTTATCTTGCCATATTATTCTTTTGTTTATGTAATTACTTTCCTCATGTTGTACTACTTACTGAAACCATTGTAATTCGTTATTCTTGTTACTTGACGTGGAACCTCTGTAAAAGAGCCCTTGGCTCAAAGGTCTTTCCAATTTGTTAAATAAATAAATAAATCAATAAAATAAATATTCAGGTGCAGATTAACATGGATCATGGAATAGGAATGATTTCTGAAAAAAGGGCCATTAAAAAGAGCTGTAAATTATCACAAAGGCCCTGCCCCATGTAAAAATAATGTAGAACTAAAGAGGTACCGCTGTTCGCTTTTTCAGTGAGTTCTGAATCAATTAAGCACTGTGAGCCTCCTCCCCTCACAAGTAAAAAAAAAAAAAGAAGGAAAATAATTAGTGAAGAGCAAGAGGGAAATTACTTTGGTAAGTTGACTGGACCACATGCATGTGAAAACATTTCAGGAATTCCATTACAATGTGGAATTTTTTGATTGGCTACATTTAGGGGAGAAGATGATTGCTCCCCCTGAGACAGAAAGGTTTTTCTTCTGATGGTTCCCCCCAACTCTTCCAAGGGTCTGCCAGAATGTTCCTTGCAGCTAGGCTGACCTGAACAGTGTTTGCAATGGAACACAGACACGACTGTTCAAGTAATCTGCAATTTGTTATCTGAATATGTATTCAAGTAACTGATTACACTGGTTGGAGAACATTAGAGGCCAAAAAGCAATCAAGATGACTTTTCATGATACTCTATTCTGTTCCTGTTTTGCTGTGGTTAATAAATATATTACGGTAAATCAGTGCCACATAAATATCTAATGTTATTTTATATGAAAAAAGGACAGCAAACTACACTGTACTGCATAAAGAATTTTGCATTTTAGAGGACCTGTCTCAGTGGCAAACAAAAGTACATTTCTGAGGAACATGCCTGCCTATGGAATTATTTTTTGGGTTTGCAAAACTAATCCATAAGTAATCCATGATAGATTCTTTTTGAGACAAACTAATCCATAATAAGGAACTCATAAGTGCTTTTCTGAGCAACTCATCTGGGATCTATATTGGATTACTTCTTCAGTGTAACTCTGACATACCTGTATGTGGTGTAGGTAACGTTACAGTCTGTGACAGTTTAGGGATGCTTCCTCTGGATCAGCTTCCATGCTTTACAATGTCTAACAGGACCAGCAGAAGCATTTGCTCATTGTCCTCAGACACGTTAATGAAGCAATGTATCTAAACTCTAATAATACCCCTGCTGCCACTGCAAGACTGCTGATCCAAACTTTTAGTGTTTATTAGCCGAGATCATAGCTCAGATATGGTCTATTTCTCATCAGTTAATAGAGCACCTGGGTTTTGGTATTACTACACTAACATGGTGCCCTACTGTATGTAAGTTCATTTTTAACTATACCCCACGTTAATTTAAATGGGCTAAAATTGTTCTGTGTTGGTTGCAGCTTCCCTTTCAATTTAGAATGTTCAAGATACCTTTGAAATCCACAGATAATCCTTACTTATACTTTGAAAATGTTTGAAAAAGCACACAGGACATCTTGGCGCCCAGAATAGTCACTTTGACTGAATGGTCTTCCAGCTTTTTATCCATGACCTTCTGTATAAGTTCTTAAGGCACACTGCATTGGATGGTTGTGTGTCGTTTCCAGTCAGCAGTGGTAATGCATCATGGCTGGGCCCTGCTTTCACCTCCTGGTGTTAACTCCCTTCAGAAGCATTGGCAATTCTGTTGGTGCATCCCATTTTCATGATTCAGAACAAAAAAGTAGACAAAATAGGTATCTGCCTGCAGCTCTAGGCTCAAGCAGTCGCAGAGTACCAATGACATTATGAAATAATTATTTCCCAGTCTTTTCATGGATGTAATGCTCAAATCACGCTCTTTTCATGGATATAGCGATCAAATCATGCAGGAGGTCTGAAAATGGATTCCTCTTTGCTTTGGCTGCAACCTCTGCCATCAGCTACTGTATTGCTTGTCAGGAAAGCCATTGAAAATTATGTGGCTTGTTCTAAAAGCAATCATCCCTTTTAATCTCAGGTTCTAGCACCATCTCATTCACCTTAATGTACATCATAATCCCAAACCCAATCACTCCCATTGCAGTCTATTATTATTTTGTTTTCACAACTGATTTCGCAGGATACCGTAAATGATTTTCAGTAGGGTCATGCATGCCTCTACTCTATTTGGCAGCTAGGATGGGCAGAACTGAAGTTCTGGGAGATTCAGTGAGTCACTCAAGGTCACACAGTGAGTCTGTGATCATGATGGGATTGGAACCCGGGGCCTCAGTATTCACAGTTTGGAGCTCTGACTACTGCATCACCCTGCCTTCATCATATACAGTGTCTTTTTTTGTTTTGTTTTCATGGGGGTGGGGGGTGGGATACCCAAACCTCAACCCCTATGTTGTGTCTGACCCACCTCGTAGGCAGACTTGCCTTGATGCAGTGTTTTAGAATGTGACAGAGTAAGAGCCTGCAGCAGGAATCGGACCAGGGACCCTGAGACCAAAAGTGAACAGCTCTAACCATTCTGCACAGCGAGAAGTTTTCTTTAGAAATGATGGGACTGCTGAGTCCACCACAGTGGTGACTGTCACCATTTATTGGACCAACATGGATATTGCTAGCAGATATTACCATATGCAAGCTTTGGGCCAGCATAGGTCTCTTCATCAGAGACTTAGCTATTCATTTATTGATTTATTTCTTCACCAAGTAGGCACACTTGTCCCAGGGCCCATTATCAGGCATGACCAGAGTGCAACCCTTCTAGTTCTATAATATTGATATGTTGTTCGATGTGTAATCCATCAAATGCTGCTATGTTCTATTTGACCTATTTTAAGCCCCTTCACTGATTGTTTTTATTCTATGGGTACATGTGTAGCTAAGACTGAAAACTAAAGCTTATATATTTGAACTTGGTCTGATTAAAAGGTATTGCACTATCTAGAATTCTGAAGGAACAACACAGTCATGAACATTTGTTTAGTTAATGGGGATGGGCAGCATTCCAAATTTATATCAGCTTATTAGTTCTCTTTTCGTAGGTCTCTTTTTTGTGTTTCATTCTGTCATCCTGCTTTTTAAAGCCAGCTCTATACATCATGCCTCCTATTGTGCTATTATGGGTGGTTCAACCACCAGTGACATCCCCAGCTACAATCAGTCAGTGGCTCCTGATGCTGAAACTGCTTCTTGTCCCCCTTAAACAAGGCCTGTATCATTACTACAGAGTCCAGGTTTGAAGAATGCTGCCTTCTCTTCTCAGCACAATCCTAAAGACGCTCTTTTCTGCCCAGACCTCTCCTTTATTACTTCAAGCAAATATTCCTTGAGGTATTCAGTCTCTTAATCTTCAAGGGAGACACTCCACAAGCTGCAGAGCACTCCCATCTGCAAACGTCTAAGATGTTTCACTTGTAAGAGTCAAAAACCAGCCGTGCAAATTGAGAAACTGTTGGCTGATCTCTCCCTACATTCCTGGAAACACAATTTACATTCCTTCTGTTTAGCAATCAACCCACAGGTCATTTCTAATAACTAACTTCATTCCCCATGCTATTTCATTTGCACAGAAACAACACTGCCTCCCACTCAAACATTTAATATGCCTTCCAAATTTTCATTAAGGCCCAGTGGTAGCCTCAAATTGTAGCACTGCCAGGGCTACATGTCAGAAAGGGGGACTAGCTGGATTGCAGAGCTAAGCACTGCATCCCATTCTGAATAAGCCTGTCCCAGAACAGCTGGCTCCAAGGGCAAGAAATGCCACTTCCTCAGAAGGAAACTAATGGCAGTTCCAGCAAGGAGACAAAGGCAGAATGCAACATGAAAGGAATGCACATGCCTATTCTTTCTCATTAGAATATACCAAGCTGTAAAACTTTGGATCACCTTCCCGAACTCTCTAAGCTCCATCAGTTCCTTACCTGTTTTGAAAGCAAAGTAGTATGTTTTCTATTAAGTAACTATTGTGTTGCTTGTTGTGTCTAATTAGTTCTGAGGCACAAATGATTTTTGTACTTTGTATTGTGTGTGTATGTGGGTTTTTTTTCTGATCCTCCTGGCCCTGGTGTCTCCAATTAATGGAAACTGTTTTTCCAGTGAGGTATTCCTGGCTAACAAATACCAGTGAAAGTGAAAGAATAGAACAGAATGGAATTTGGTTCTTATATGTTCATGTGTATAGCTACTGTGTCTTGAACACTGTTTTCTTGAATTCTTTGGATGAGAAAACTGTGAAGGGAAGATAAGCCATTTATACACACAAGGGAAGACACTCATGGTTATATGTGACACAGTACCTGTATACAATTATATTGTTATAAATCTTGTTAAAGACTTCTGCTTTAAAAAGTAGACAGAGCTTGAATTTAAAAATAAAGTTGTTGTTTTTTTGTTACAGAAAATTTAAAAAAAAAAACCTGAGTGGGAAATGCCTGACCTTAATACTTCAGAATTTCTGGATCAGTAAAACTGATATGGACACTTATAGTTATAAAATCACTGCACCTGGAATGTTTAGAAATAATCCTCATCAGCTAAAAATAATTTCACGACTTAGAGCATAGCACCTTCCATATCATATCAATGTAACCTGCCAGTGCTCCAGTCCACACAGCTGTGGAAATGGCTAGAAGCAAATGAGATGTTGCATCTCACTTGGGCTATCCAGGGTAAATAAGCTGTAAAAAAATAAAACATACATCACAGTGCTTTACAAAGCAAAGTGTTAGATACTGGCAGAACAATGACTGAATGTGAACAAACAGCTATTACATGCTGGCAACTCAATCAAACCACTTATGATGGCAATAAAAGCAAAACATAACTCACAAGCTCTTTATAATGTAGAGGGTTACTAATAAGTTTGAATTTCTGGAAGTTCCACTTATAAAGATACTAAGATCCAGCCTAGGGCTGGGGCACTCTGTACCTGCAACAATGATTACAGCAGAATTAGGAATGACAAGCAGTACTGCATTAGCCTGTGCAAAAAAAAAAAAAAAATTATTGGATCAAATTACTACAGCTTAATAAACAACATATTCCATATTTATGTCTAAAAGAAAAATACAGTTGGAGGAATAACAGGCTGCCCAATCAGGCTGGCTAAAAAGAATAATGAGTATCTTAAAAGAAAATGGCTTGGAATTTTTAGAAAATTATTTTGAACAAGGGATCATTATAAGTTGCAAATACCAAAAATATGTAACCCAGAAACTTTCTGAAAATTGTAATAATAAAGACTTAGGAGGTATTATAAAGCTGCACATTTCTCACTGGTTAGTGCAGAATGATGCGTTCAGTGGGTACAGGCAGTATTTGGATGTTCTGACGGATAATAAGCAAAGGAAATTATACACAAAATATCATATGGAACTTTTTCCAAGCAAAGTTCTAAGTGCCAAATTAAACAAAATGAAGGACTCCCAGGCTTGTTACTGTGCAGGACACACATTAGAAGTGGAAAACCTAAGCCATGTTATTTTTGAATGTATGTGATATTCTAGACCAAGACTAAAATGGTTATATCCATTACTGAAAACTATACAAACCAGTGATAAAGATTTACTGTTAAAAGTCTTGTTCACTACCAGTGATTAAATAATTATAAAAAGTGTGGCTGCCTATTTAGTGGCCACATATAAAATACAAATGAAAATAAGAGCATAGCCAGTAATAGGAATGTGCCGCTTAGACTGCTGCACAGCTTGTCAAAATGTTGTGTATAAACAAGGTACACTTAAAAAATATATATGCTTATGGATTATTCATTGCTGCTTTGCACAGCTTTGCACATGTAATGGTATCTGTTTTTCTGCAGACTGAATCGAATGTTTGGATAGTGCCTTTTATATTATAAGTGTAATTGTAAATGTGTTTTTATATTATAAGTATAAATTGTAAATGTGATTGTATTTTGTATATGAACATTGATTGTAAAGGTCTTTTGACCGATCAATTAAACTTCAACTAACTAAATACATTACACCACAACATCCTACATAGCCGAGGCAACATCATTTGAACCTGTTTTCCTTCCTGATACAGTGAATGCTGGCCCAAATGCTAGCGTAATCTCCAATTTTCTAAAAATGTTCTCTGCCCCTCCTTATAATCACTGAAACACGGGTGACAGTAAACCCATGAGTGGGGGCCCGCTATCCCTGGCTGCATCCTTTACAAAAAGGACAGGCTACATGGAAGAAGGGGAGGGGTGTCAGTGTACATGAGAAACAGTATAGAGGCTACCCAGGATAGGGCCATGAGGGGAGAGAGAAGGATAGTATCAGTCTGGGTACAACTAACAACAGCTGAGGGGAGAAACATTAGATTAGAAGTGACCAGTGGACCACCAAACCAGAAGGAGGACATGGATAAGGCACTGGGAGAGGTAATCAAGAGAGGAGCCACAAAAGGGGAGATGATCAAGGGGCAGCAGGGGAAATCATATGAGAAGAGACTGGTGAGGCTCAACTTGCAAACAGTGGCCATCCAACAGGAGAGTGGGGACATGATAGAGACCTTTAAGTACAATACTTGTGAGGTAGCAACAGGGTAATCTGAAGTGAGGGCACTGTAATGAAAGGTCATAAATGGAAATTAATGGGAGAAGGTTCAAGAAAAATGTTAGGAAGTTCTTCTTTACAGAAAGAGTAGTGGAAGAGTAGAACAGCTTGCCCAATGAGGCAATCAAAGCAAAGTCTATGACTAGGTTCAAACATGGGTGGGACAGACATTAATGAATAGTGCAAATTATAGGAAAAAGGGACAGGAGTATTCTGGGGAAGAGGGGTGGAAAAACAATAAGGCTATCAACTAATACTTCCATGCCAATGTAGGCCAGGAACAGCTTCGGGTGGGCATACAGACAGACAAGATACAGTAGGTCATCCAGTCTTTTTCTGCCATCAAATTCAATGTTGACTATCTATGTATCAATATAGTCAAGGCCACTGTGGTTGCACCCTTCGAAATCAACAACTGGTACAGAACAGTATCTTTTCACTGTTTCTTGAGGCAAAGATGTGATAGAGACCCAACAGAAGAAGCCAGATCCATACTTGACAGAAAGCAAGACTCACGGCAGCATGAGGTCTAACTGCAGTGCAGTTTTACCAGCCAAGAGATGTGACAGAGTAGACTAGTGCAAAATGGGTGATGCTAAGGAGAGTGCAGATTCTTCAAGGAGCTGTCAACCACATTATCTTCTGCCATTATGAAAGTACCTACTTAATAACTAAAAGCATGAAACCAGCAGAGTATTCTAAACTAATAAACCTGACTGAGAAGACAGATTCTGAATTCTAAATGGGTGAGATGATCAAAGCTTTTGGGGGAAGGGGTCATACCAGCATGGTAGCAAAGAACTTTTAAGATTTGGGTTTAAATCATTGCTTATCTTAAGGGAGGTTTGTGTATTTTTCGTCACTGTTTGAATTTAAATATTTCAATTTTTTTGTAACATTTATCATGGAAATACTAAAAGTACAAGTGACTGACCATGCCACTGTCTGCCCGTGAAACTGTAGATATGTTAATTTAGTTATTTCAAAGTATAGGTGTTATCAGATTATATATTTTTGTTTATTAAAATAAAAAGGCTTGTTTGATTCTAATTTTGCTTTGGGCAATTTTCCTTCACTGTCCTACATGGGGGTTCAGAAGTTAATTTATGCAATGCTTAAGCAATTTATGCAAAAAATACTTGAAGCTTGAACTACCTTGCACAGTCTAGAGCACCAGGAGGGGAGGGGGGTCACTGCTAGATGCCTGTCATTCATGTATACCGGCATATACATTCACAACTGGACGATGGCAACCCAGGGAGACAATCAGGAGGAAGGAGGAAAATACCAGCCATCCAGTCAATACCCCACACAGGCTCTCACATTACCCACCACATTGTGATCCTGGGGATGTGAAAGGTAACCTGTAAGTGTGTGAGATGGTCAGGGGTAGGGCTGGGAGGGGGTGCTGCCCGATGAGACCAGAACCAGAAACAGCTTTGTGGGAAAAAAATGAAACTGCCTTGTTTCCTGCAGTAACAGTGCTGCAAAATTCTGTAGTACTGGGTTGCATCCTGGCAGGCTCCACTGTAGTAATTTAATTTGTAGCCTGCATATAGTCACAGAATTTGGCCCATGCACAATGACATAATTCAGCATGTTTTTGCTCTTTATTTATATCATTTGAAATGTTTTTAATCTGGGTACAAGAGAGGTATTTTGGGGATAAATGTTCATACTTGCCTTTTGAGAAGGTTCACCCTTAAATGTTCTGGCATGTAAATAAAATTATTGCTTGGGCACAGCCACGACATGACCACTACATTACTAAATGTACCACAGACTGACACATCTTAAATCGGGCCAGGTGGGGGGAAGGGGCACTTGGCTTTCCATTCCTGCCTTTTGGAAACTCAACACAGACTTGGAATGGACCCTGTCTCAGAAGCAAGCGGGCATGACACAGATGTGACACACATGATCTGACTCCGGGCTAGATGCTTCATCTCTTTCCTGAATGAATATGTTGGTACTGATGCTGTAGACATGAGCAGGGCTGCAGTTTTGCATCTTGCAGGCCACAGAATGTTTCTTCCACCATGAATCTATTTAAAAGGTATCTTCATCTGAGAGCTGGGAGCACAGTACTGAGGACACAAGTGCAGAGATTGCAATGTTCTTTTTTTCTACTAACATTCACTTAGGCCACATCTGTTACTAGCTAAATCATGAATTATGTTGCATTGGTTCTGCAAAAAGGAATGCCATGTAATTTTTGATCAGTCAGAATATAACCCCATTGCAGTGTATTATAAAAGTCAGGAGGGAGGGTAATGGCTACTACCCTGAGATGTTGTCAGCTAACTCTGAACTACATTTTCCTTTGCTGCTGTTTGATTTGTAGAACTAATTATGATGACAGTATCCTGCATTGGTACTAGTTTGCAAGTGTTTGCTTCCTTGGCCTCCTGCAGTTTTTATCTCATCCTCCTGTCTGCCAGGAAGGTCTGCATGTTCATAGACAATAAATCTCAACAAACATGTCCAGCAGCACAACTTTCTAACATGCCACCCAGTGGCCCTGCCCCAGAGATAAAAATTTAAAACTGGGAATAGAACAGGATATCACGGCACTTAGTTTCACAAAGCACCTTTCTCATACACTGAATATATGGCATACAAAGTAGGACTTGGGCACCTGAAGTTGTTTTCACTCAGAAAACAAAAAAAGGTTAAGAGGCAATTATATGACTGACATATTCAAAATCTCAGAGAGTTTTATGAAAATAGATGAAGACAACCTGTTTGCTGGAACCCAGGATAGCAGAAACAGGGAAGCGTATTATTATTATTATTATTATTAGTAGTAGTAGTAGTAATTTTTATTCATAAAAATTATGAACAGGGATAAAATAACTCCATTGAGCAAAGTTAATTTTCAAAGAGGTCCCTTTCCATACATACATTGTTTCATAGAAATAAGAAGCTTAGGGGAGAGACACTTAGGAAGGACTGAAAGCTTTGTTCCCCCCCCCCCAGGAGTGATAGGAAAGGGATTGGGTTTTATATAACACCTTTCAGCCACACTATCTCAGAGTGCTTTACAGTTCAGAAATAGGTAACAGATGTCTCAATTCCTTATCAACTGTATCATATATTTGTACTACCAATTCTATATACCTGAATAAAGTGGAGTTAAAAAAAACAGAAACAGATAATAGCAGCTATTGAACATGCGCAAGGAAGAAGGGAGGATGAAGGATGTTAAGAGAAGGTCAAGGATGCTAAGCACAGAGTGGAAGAGAAAGTGAGAAGGGAGGTTAAGTAACATGTTCAATGTCACACAGGGCATGATAGTGGTAGGGTTCAAACCTGGGTCTCCAGAATGACTCAAAGCCCTGCACTCATAATCACTACAGACTACTTTGCTCTATTAGGATTTTGGAATGGCTCACTGGCTAAGTTGGTAACAGTAGACAGTGATGAGTTTCAAGACTACACTTGATCTATACCAGAAGGGGAAAGGCATCTTTGGTTAGATAATGGTAGTAAAAGGACTTTACACAGACAAGCATGGCAACCATTATGCATTTAAGAATATCCACCCAGTCATCAAGAACTGCAGAACTCATCAGATTTTGTTTTTCTTTAAAACTTGTGAACCCAAGGATAACCTCATTTAAGTGTAATGCCTAGTTTTCATGAGAGTCCTGTGGGGGACCTGATAGCAGCAGGTCAAAACAGTTACACTTATAAAACTATAACACTCTACAGGTTAAATATTACAGTGTAAACAAACACTTACATATTCAAATAATAGTGATAAGGTGAATATTTAAAATGCGGTATACATTCTGCTAATGAATGTTAAGTTCTGTGTTCAGTGACTGTTGTGCATTAAAGGAGAGAAGCAATAGGAGGGATGAGAGGAGGAGGAGGAGGAAGGAAGGAGGGAAGGATAAAGGAGGAAGGGGCTGAGTGAGGGAGCAGGGACTGCGGACAGTGTTGGTGTGATTAGAAAAAAGAACAGGAGGTGTGCAGGTGACCAAACATGGATCTACTGAAGTGGGATAAATTCTGCCTCCTTTATGTTGTCAGGTATTGAGTTCCAGGAGATGGTGGCAGCCACAGAGAAGGCCATCTCTCCAATTGCTTTGCAAACCCTGAACACTTGGAGCAAGTCTTTAACTTGTAATCTCAGTTGATAGATCACTGTTGTTTTGTTCACTAGGTTAGCGAGATAAGTCAGACTGAGGCCCTGTACACATTTGTGGACCTTAACAGTCCATTTATGTTCTCACCTTTCGCCAGGTGGCACTAAGTTGAGTTCTTCATACATAATGCAGTGTTGAGCTTGCTTGTCAAAATGGAGTATGAATCTGCAATGGTTGTTCAAATCAATTGACCCTTTTCTCAAGGTTGTGACATTAGCCATTCTAAACTCCTCACTCACATACACAAGGACTGGCAGGAGTGACTGCATAAGCAGTAGGCATCTTGCTTTCAGGTAAAGGCAATTTCTGTTTTGGTACTGGAGTCCTAGCTTTTGGCAACAGTTCCTAATTTCTTGGTGATTTGAGCAATGTACTGTATGAAAGTTATGGGTCCAAGCACAGGCCAAGGTATTTGAAAAGCTGTACTTCCTCGAAAGGGTTGAGATGTGTAGAGTGTTTGGTATTTTTAATTTGTTGAGGAAGCACATAGTTTTCATTTTTGATCTGTTGAGGAGGAGTCTGTTGGAGACCATCCAGCCCTGAACTTTATCAAAAATTAAAGGAGAAAACTATTTGAATTTGTCAGTAGACTTGGTTCTGGTATGGATAATCATGTCATCATTTTTTAGATGGATAATGGCATCGGTATTTGAGCAGATTGCAAGAAGGTCATTCATAAATAAATTGAAAAGTAGTGGTCCAAGAATGGAATCTTGATAGGGACACCAAGGGTGAGGGGTACAGATGTTGAGCCATTAACCATGACCACTTCTGATCTTCCATTGAGGTAGTCCCCAAACCAGTTTAGTGCCATTGTAGTTAGCCCTAGGAGCTGAGATTTGTAAAACAGAATACTATGGTTAACTGTGTGAAAGTCAAATCCCTTAGTTAAGTCAATAAATATATAACACTTATTAAGTGATCAGAGTCCAGGGCATTGTAATACTACTGGTAACCTTCAATAATGTTGTTTTTGTCACATTCTAGGGCTTGAAACCAATTTGTTCTTCTGCAACTAGTTGACTGATTGGGATGTGAGTCATTAGCTGCTCATGGACACATTTTTCAAGCATTTTAATTGTCAATAACAGTGCTGTTGGTCTATAATTGTTTTTGTCTGAAGGCAATCCAGATCTGTGGAGTGGGGTTGCAATGTCCTGCATAGGAAGAAGTTGCAGAGTGTTGTAATCAGATGCACAAGTTGTGTCGCTGCAAATTTGAGCAGTAAAGGGTTAATAATAATTTTTAGAAGTATCGGATCAGCAAGACAGAGAGAGGAAAAGTTTGCCCAAACCCAAAAAGGGCCAAATAATCTATTAACTGCCACTTGGACCACCAGCAAGGATGTGTGGAAGGGACCAGCATTTCACATCTCATCCAAGTAATGTCATTTCATTTATTTCAGCATAGGACCATTAAGCCAGAGCTTATACAATGGTACCTTTATGCAAAGTAGACTTCTGGTTTTTGACAAATGTTACAACAAGAATAAAAATTAATAATATATAAAAGGAGCAATACTAATATATTAGGTGTTAGTTAATAGACAGTATTCTTTCAAAACTGGAAAAGAGTTACAAAACCAGTTTGTAAGAATAATTTGGATTGCATATGGAGATTAAGCCTGTACAGCTTATCTGGTAAAACATTCCAGATATAATGCTTTTTAAAACTAAATAAATGTTTGCCTGCAAAGTACATTTACCTTGGGCATGATGAATTCCAGGAGACTGCTAAAGAGCAAACTTCTCTGATAGGTCCTCCTGTGGATTCCTGTGGCTAAATAATCAGGGACATAGCCCTGGACACATTTCAAGGTAAGTACGATGCAATGTATGTAATTTACAACTTACAAAGATCCAAAAATGTAGAAGGCATCAACCACAAACAGTTCCTTCTCTCTAAATATTACATGCTTCTGTCTTTGTCAGTGAGGCATAGGGGTAACATGCTTGTTTCTGGGATAGAAAGCCATTGATTTAAGTCTACATCAGGGACTTAATACTCAATGCTTACAGCTGCAGTACGGTTTGGAAGAAAGAGGAGGGGAGGGGTTGTTGCCACTGTGCTACTCTTGCAAAGACAGAAGCATGTCATATTTAAGTGAAAGCAAATATTTGTGGGAGGGGAGAGGTTACTACCACTGAGACACACTTACAAAGAAAGAAGCATGCAATATTTAAATGAAAAGAAGTATTTGGGGGAGGTTGCTACCACTGAGACATACTTACAAAGACAAAAATATGGGACATGTATATGAAATGACATATTTAGGGGAGGTTGTTACCACTGAGCCAGAGTCACAAAAGACAGAAGCATGCATTTGGATGAAAGGAAATATTTGGGGGAAGGAGAGCTTATTACCACTGAGCAACATTTACAAAGATAAAAGCAAGTGATATTTAGGTGAAAGGATTTTTTTTTTCTATTATGTTTTTTATCTGGTGTTTTTTCCCCATTTTTTCATCCACCCCCTTCCCTGGGCATGCACGCGTGCATGTGGAGGCATGCACGTGCTGCATTCCGAGATGCCCTCCTGACTTACCACCCCCGCCCAACTGTCAGCACTGTGCTGTCGCTGTAAAGGCAGTCAACAAGTTTACTATCAAACCGCTGTGGTGGAATCCCCCCAAGCCCTGTCATTCATTACTGTGACATAGTTAAACTGTGTGCAGCACAGTGAAAACCATTTAGGCCGTATTACACTGTTTGTTAAGTGCCCGGAGCCATGTCATTTATTACTGTGACATATATAGTAAGCTACACTGTGTGTCTCTGCAGCATAGTGAAAGCCTTTTGTGGCTATATTACACTGTTAGGTGCCCCGAGTCCTGTCATTTATTACTGTAACATAGTCAGCTACACTACACTGTGTCTTTCTGCAGCATAGTGAAAGCCATTTAGACTGTATTACACTATCTGTTAGGTGCCCCGAGCCCTGTCATTTATTACTGTGACATAGCTACACTGTGTGTCTCTGCAGCATAGTGAAAGCCATTTAAGCTGTCTGTTAAGTGCCCTGAGCTGTACCATTTATTACTGTGACATAGCTGTACTATGTGTCTTGCTGCACCATAGTGAAAGCATTTAGTCAAAAGAAGACACCACCACTGTTATGCTGGCAGATGACTTGAGTCTCAGACTGTTAACTGATCAGAGAAAAAATGTCATGTTTAACAATCACACTTATTGTATGTGTTAGCTACGTTGCTAGATCCCAGCTTTAAGAAGACCACTGAAGCCATCCTCCCTGCAGGGGAAGACGCTGAGTACTGGAGCAATCTGCTAACCAAAGGTGACACTGCTCCACCAACACCATTAACTGATGTACAGCAGTCAACCCCTTCCGAACCATCAGAGTGCACCTCTGGCACATACAATAGCGCACATCTATAAATCTTTCACAATCACCAGTGTCATCAGTGAGAGAAAGGACATCAACAGCTACTTCTCAGGCATCCGATGTTAAGGGTCAGAAAGACAAATCACTTATGAGTCACCTGCAACAACATGGGCTGGTATCCTGTAAAGAAAGTGCAGCTGGTTCATCTGCCAGACTGGTATCCGTCTCATACAGCACAGTGATCCTGGAGTACTCTGCAAACCATACTGTGGTTGATCTCAAGGAAAACCCATTACTGTATTGGAAACAAAAGAGAACAATATGGCCAGATCTAGCAAATCTTACAATAATGTACCTCAGTTGTCCACCTTCAAGCGTGTATTCAGAGCACATATTTAGCGCAGCTGGAGGAATAGTCACTGATCAAAGAACACTGCTAAGTCCTGTAAATGTGGAATTGCTTACATTTCTTAGAATGAATGCTGACAATTTCCCAGTTTTCCCAAACACTAAATTATGTGATTCTGACCCTGAACATGAACAACAGCCTGCAAACCATAATATTGAAAATGATGATTAGGTTGTGCACGCAACAAACAGAACCATCACCACTGCCACCATGCCAGCCACATCTGCCACACTACTCTTAGTTTTCTTTTGTCAATCATCAGTTTTATATTATGTAACTTTGATGCCAACCATGGGTATACTTTTTTGAAATAGCAGCAGCCTCACACAGAGCAGCTGTACCTCTCATACCCACCTCATCAATGCCAGCCATGGGTATAATTTTGGGAAACAACACTTGGCTCAATCAGAGCAGCTGCATCTTTTGTATATACCTCAGCAATGCCCACCACGGGTACAATTTTTGGTAACAGCAGCAGGCTCACATACAGCAGCTGTGCCTCTTGTACCTTCCTCAGCAATGCCTGCCACGGGTATAACAGCTTGTGGCACCTAACAAACAGTGTAATAGTCAAAAACAGTCTTTCACATGATTTTTTTTTTATGGTTAAAGTCAGTTAATAGGGTAGTAGACTGAATTATGTAGGAACTACCCGACCCGAACTAACTACATGTTTTTCATTCTGGTATTTTTAGAGTAATTTCAGGTAGTTTAGAGGTACCTGTGGGTAATCTTGAGGAACAGGTATTTTAGTACCTGCCCATGCCTAGTTGCCACCATTGAGCCATTTTTACAAAGACAGACGCATGGGATATTTATGTGAAAGGAAATATTTAGAGGAGGTTGCTGCTACTGAGCCACACTTACAGTACCATGACAGAAGCATGCGATACTTAGATGAAAGGAAACATTCTGGAGTAGGGAAATGTGCTGCTACTGAGGCACACTTACAAAGACAGAAGCATGCGATATGTGGATGAAAGTGAATATTAGGGGGAGGGGCAGTTTGCTACCACTGAGCCACACTTGCGAAGACAGAAGCACTTAATCTTTAAATGACAGAAAATATTTGTGGTTGATGCTTTTTACATTTTTGGACTTTACTTATTAACTGTTTTTGGACATTTTGGGAACTCTGCCTATTTACTGAAACAGACTGGCTAATGACTGGCATGGTACAGATGAAAATAGGCATAATGCATCAAATATTTGTGGTTGATGCTTTTTACATTTTTGGACTTTACTTATTAACTGTTTTTGGACATTTTGGGAACTCTGCCTATTCACTGAAACAGACTGGCTAATAACTGGCATGGTACAGATGAAAATAGGCATAATGCACCATGTAGAGTACTAAACAAACTCAGATAAACTCAAAAACTACAAGCCCTACACACAAACCACTTCTGCAAAGCTCTTCATAACAAAGAGAGCTTTCATATGATGCTGGTAAAATAAATTTATTTTTTTCTACTTATTTACTTAGCAAAGAAAAAAACTTTCCCTGACATCCTCCAGTTAAACCATATTTGCATCTAAGTTATTACTTACATCTTTAAAACAGCAATACAATAAATAAAGTCCTAATAGTTTTCTAATTGTTTCAGCTAGCAGAAATAAGTTATATTTATGAAAATACTTTAGTAAATAAAAAATAAATTCATGGCGTGCCATTTGTATTTCATCTCTGTTTACACTGGTTCAATCTTTCAATCTGCAGTAAAAACTGAACGTAAAACTATTTTTCTTACTTTCTTTTTGCTGTCCATTGACATCTCCCAGATAAATATCATAAAACTTCAGAAGAAGTCACTTAATCTTTTCTATGTCTCCTTATTACTGTGTAACTGAGCGGTAGGCAGAGGAACTCATCAAGGAGTTTTTAATAGAATTTATTTTAAAAATTGTATGAGTGTTTTTATTATATACTAAATAATAAAATACTAATGTTTCTATAGAAATTGTCTGGAGTATTTGTATGCATGATTATAAAATGGGTAGTAGAAATCCTGTGTCAGCGTTACTTACTGTGTCAGGTGTCAGCGTGGCTCAGTTGGTAGCACATCCGCCTCTGGACCAGAAGGTCGTGGGTTCTCGTCCCACACCGGGATTGGACTTGCACCTAAAAATCGCTGGCATCTGAGTGCAGTATTGGGGGGTGCTGTACTGCTGGGGTGTGCCGTCCTTGGATGAGATGTTAAACCGAGGTCCCTTCTACCCGTCCTGGTGGGTGTCCAGGTGGAAGTAAAAGAACCCAGGGCACTCTTCGCAAAAAGAGTAGGGAACATTCCGGTGTCCTGGCCAACATTCCCCTTCCCATAAACCAGTTCATGCAATTATCCAGGCTGTGTGTGGGTGATGATGTGCGATATGGCCGCCACCACACATTCAGTCACTTCACTACCAGTCTAGCATTGCTTGTAAAGCGCTTTGGATGTATGAAAAGCGCTATATAAATACTGATTCTTCTTCTGTGTCCTGATTGGCTGAGACAGGCTGGGGCCCATACATTTATCTCAGCATAAATCCATTTGCGAAAAAGTACCAGTGCCAGCCTGTCTCATTACCAAAGGAATCATTGTGCCAACCACAGAATTTTCATTTTGGAAGTGGTAGTCATTTTTCCTTGTGCTAGATAAAAGCTAAAGTCATGTAGTGTTATACTTGCAGTGTGTTTTCCATAATTTTTTTGGCACTGGCACTCTCTTCACTCAGTCACTCAATCTATCTTTCTTACTTAGTCCCTCCCTTTCTCACTCAGTCTTTCCATCAATGCCTTGTTCAGTTCATCCCTTGCTTTATTGCTCAGTCCCTCCTTTGCTTCCTACGCAGACTGCCAAGATGAGCATAGAGCTGGTCCACTTGGAAAACTGCAACCCGTTAGAAAAACAAAGCAGCCACTCCTACTCCCCACAACGAGTAGTATGGAGCTCAAAATGACTAGACACTGCAATGGAGGATGCAGTTTCAAATATAAACACAATTATTGCTAATAAAACATGCTACCAACAATTCAACTTAACTAAGCACATACACTACACTGCAGCTGCAATACAGCACTGATGAGCATCCCCTAGTGACAACCCATCACAGGGGGAAAATGTAGCTAAAAAGAAATATTTTAAAATGTTTACAGTTGTTTTCTAGTTTCTTAAAAGTTTTAGACAAAACCTGTTTTATATGTGCAATAAGATACTCTAGGATTGACTTTAAGCTGAGATAAACATACTTCTATGGGCTGTGAAGCCCTCCCTCTGTGGCGCTGGTCCTTACTATGTCCCTGTGGCTGTATTTATCTCAGTCTAACCCCCACCCCGCCATGTCTTACTGCTTGCTTATTCCTTATAGAATACATTGTGGTGATGGGGGGGCACACATTGCATATACTGCCTGCTAGATACACATACACATATACAGAAAACTGTTTATACTGTATACTGTATACAGTATTTGGTTTTATACAGATGAATAAAAATGAGCATTTCACCTTTGTTTGCTGATTAGGCTGTTTTACTTACTGGGGAGCAGGTGCAGAGCTAGATTCCTCCGTATACCATCCGAGGTACAAGAGGAGTGAGGTTCATGCCAACCTTACCCTTTTTACAAGTTTTATTTAATGTGACTTCTAATCTCTCCATCCTCTTATCCCATATTTCACAGTTTTAATAATGTCAAATGTGACCCTGTTCCACTTATCCCATATTCCTTAGATTTCACATTATCCAATGAGACCCTAAATTACCTCACCCCTTATCTAATATTGCTCAAAATTCACATCATCTATTGTGACTCCAGACCCCATCCCCCATCCCATATTCCCCTGATCTCATAACACACTATGCTGTTATCCAATAGGAACTTGTAGAAATTTACTTTAAAGACCCCAACACTACCTTCCTGTACTGTGTGCTCCACCAACCTACTCCACTGTCACACTATTCTTAGAGTGAATAACGGTTTCCTTATGGTTCCCCACATCGAAGCTGCCTCGTTAATTATAATTACAACAACAAAGAAAGAAACTGGACTACACAGCAAGGAGAAATACTGGGTAGCAGTTTTATTAACAATATCAATATAAGGTGCTTACAGCAACCTAGATGGGAAAGGTACACAGCCAATAAACTCTCCTAATGTATTTTCAACTCTCTGAGGCTCCTCCGAGGGGGGGGGGGGGGTACCTACCAATGTCCTTCCCTTTAAACAGGTTATTTAAAGTGATATTGCTATTTTTAAAATGCAAGCATATCTTTAACAGCTTTATTTCATCCAGTTTGCCCAACATATATCAAATGAATTTTAGCTCACTGACTAGGCAGCAATATTAATTTAAAATCCCTTTAAACATAATATTATTTTCCCTTACATAGGTAGGTAGGTAGCTGTGCAACACCATTTATCCAAATACCCAATTGTGCAACAATAAACCAAAATAGCACAGTGCTTCAATTAACAAAAAGTACAGGAAAGTGGAATAAAATCAACAATGCAATTATATACTCAAAACACACTGACCAACTCATGTTCATTTTTCAAATACTCAGTTAAATATTCTGAAATTGTCTCAAATTGCTGAGCTGATTTACATAGAAGCTTAACCAGTCAAATGGGGAAGTTCATTTTTAAATCATGAATCACACATCATTTTCAATAGGGAAGTTGCCATAAAAGGCTTCATGGATACCTGGGGACCAATAGACAAAAACATGTTTTACAGAATTCTTAGAAAAACCATGATATCTATTTATAGTTCAACTGTAGTCATAGAATATCAGAGCTCTTTCATGAAATTGGCTGAAACAGGAAAGGAGAAATTCATAGAAAAGTGATATAATTCACAGTGTGATTTAAATCCAATGGTGTGACTGTACCAAGTTTTGCAATCCACTTGGCCTCACATTGGAGCTAGAGTCTCTGTCACCACCATGCCCCATTAGTCTCACAAAGTCAATGCCCATTACTTTCAAATCAGATGGGTAACAACTGTTATACTCCTCAAAGTGTGCTCCAAGGGCACTGTCAGTGCTATTATGTCTCATAGCCCTGACGTGCTCCTGGATGTGACACTTTAATTGCCTGATTGTTCTACCAGTGTAGAGGCAGAGGCATGAGCATCGGGCTGCACAGATCACAAAATCTGTTACACGATGGATGACTGCAACACAATTTTTCCCCAGAATTTGGATGAAAAACATATTCAGCACTCAACATGAATTTGCAACTATTGCAGGTCTAACATTTGAAGCAGCCCTTTCTGTTGGATTTCAGCTTTCATTTGAATCTCTTACTAGAGAAGTGTCTCTTCACCAAACAAATACCCATATAATTAAAAAGGTGACTTTCAAAGATGACTGTAACATAAGGTTGTACGGAAGGAGGAATTCTACCAACAGAGTTCATGCGGCATGGGAATTCCACTTCTGAATTGCTTTTTGGAATTTCTTTTTCAATTCTGCAGAATTACGAAAAGTATTTCTGCGTAAACAGTGGAATAATTTCAATGGATTGCAGAAAAAGAATCTGCAGTTTATGTAAACTGCAACCTTTTAATCCGTGGAAAACATTTCACTTGGAATACTGCAGAATTCCACGGACTTTTCTGAAATTTCACAGAATTCCATTCTGTCAGAATGGAACATTCTATACTGTATTACTCTAATGTCTTGGAAAAAAATGTAATTACTTAACAGTACAGCTCCCATGTCTTTTTATGATTTTTTTTGTTCTTTACCTCATCTGCCTTATCTTGATACTGTACTTGGTGATGAAAGTGACTTTCTGGGCATCATCATTATCATGATGTTTGGATATCAGAAGATTTCTCTTTCAGTTGCAAGTGTTCTCCTGAAGTTGCGAATAACCCCTTTTATGGAACCTTCCATTCAGTTCCTCAGCCTGTGTCTCAGATTCCTTGACTGTAGTACAGTTACGGCAAAGATGCAGGAACTGACCATATGGAATGCCTTTCATTAGGCTGGTAAAGTGTGCACTGTCAGCCTGCAATAGATTATTGCCTGCTATATCCTTCATGTAGGATTTGGTATTGACTCTCCCTATTCTTCTCTAAGTTGACATCCAGAAACTCAAGTTGTTTCCCCATTTATTTTGTGCATTAATTACAAATTCAAATTGTAACTATTAAGCCAAGAGACAACTTGTAAAGCTTCCTAAGGATCTCCTTGTCAGACAGAAAGATTGCCATCAAAAAAGTATCAACAGACTACAATGTCTCAGGTGAATGGACTAGTATCAGTGAACACCACTATTACCTCCCATCCCCACAAAAACAGATTCTCATAGGAGCCACAATAGTTCCAATAAAAATGTGAAGGCTTCTAGTATAAAGTCAGTTGATAAAGTTGGGCAGTTCATTGGTTTATTTACAAACCGAATAACTACTTGTATGCTAAGGACATGCTGGATACTAGTATATAATGATACAACATCAATCATTAACCATAAGTTATGGTGTGCCATAACAGACCTTCCAATTGGTTTATCACCTGCATAGTGTCCCTTGTGAATGAAGGGACTGCAATAAAAAAATGACCACAAATAAAAGTTACAAACGTAGATGTTCTCGGTGAGGGAATCAGTTCTCAAATAAGCAGCCTGGAGATTTTATCATAGACTTGTGGACCATAGGCAAGGTCATGAATTTAGAACCACAGGATAGCCAGTCCTGAGGATCCTACCTTCAATTTCATTTATCCAGGTATTTGCAGCTGCATTGTCAGTTAAACGCTCTACTTCCAATATGAACGCAGCCATAGTGTTATGTGTAAGCCCAATGTAATAATCAATGGTAGTTGTTTATATACCGCTTCCACTTAATCCCTTTTGCTCTTCATCACCACATTACCATCCTTATCTGAAGGTTTAATGATGATATTTACTAATCCCTCCAATTCCTTCAAGGCTTTTGGCTTAGCAACAGAAAGGTTGTGGTAAAGTGGTGGTGCTGAATTCAGAAACAGAGCACCAATGTCTGTTTCGACTAGACTTTGGAAAGTTCATATAGCTGTGATAATAGAAAAACTAGGACAACATTTCAATCTGGGCTTACATTCAGAGCTTTTAAATGTCAGTTTCTCAGGTTCAAACAATTGTCACACTGTGTCCTCGAGTTCAGAGTCAGTCTAATGGTTCACACTATCACTGCCTTTATTATCAGTTGCAGCTGAAATAAGTGAAGAGTTGATAAACTCAGAGTTTTGTGTGACTTCTTCAATGGCTGGGTTTTTTAATGTTAAATTAATGTTTTTAGTCTCCAGGATCCCCAGCAAAATTGAAAGATCAGTGATCTGATTACCACTACCCAGTGCTGCAAGTTCAATCAAATCCTCCTGTTCAAAGACTTCCTTTGCCAATTGCAAATTCATATAATGTGTAACTGTAAATCCTGATGGCTGTCACCTTCTGGTACTGAACCACCCCATGTTTACATTATAATTACATTGATTTCCAATCATTCTATTAAGGCTGATCTATCTATCCCATTTAAATAACCCAACCTGTAAATCAAACCTTAATGCTGTTGCCATTGGAACAAAATTCAGAATCTTAGATAAAACTGCCATATGATAAGAGTCTGATCAGAGATATTACTTCTTGCCTGTTTTTTTTTCATCACCTTCTTGAGGCATTAATTCTGTTCCTGTTGTTTTCCTTCACTTTTTTCTGCCATCTTTTCTTGTTTTTTTTTTCCAACCTTTGTTTGGGATGGGGGTTGAGATGGGGATCTTGACCTAAATAGCTGACAAACTTACTCAGACGTCATGCAGAGGTTAGGGGTTTATCTCATTGTCACCAACCACTTAAAGATCATGTGCAATGAAATTTAGAGAACTTAAACTGTCAGCATAATTAATTAAATATTGTTATAAAAGCACTGTCTGCTGTTTTATAATGGAAATCTACCATGTTATATAATTTTAGTCAATTGTTGTGTGCTCTGCTTCAGTCACACTGCTAGATGCTGACACTTGCTGTTCCCTGTGGTAATCAACATGTCTCCACCCTGGTGATGTCATTTGGGGTGTTATTCTCTTTGTCACATTGCTGAAGTCTGTAAAGATTCTCTTTTTTCTTCTTGCACTGTGCCTGTTATAAGAAACTGAAAGACAAACAGTTGTTTCACTGTGGTTTTGTCATGTTCAATGCAAGTAATGCATAGCCATAGTTTAAATACATCATTTTAGCCTGTGCGGAAGTCAGGGAGAGAAACATATGCTGTAAGGTTTACAGACCTTCTGTTGTGGTGGAAAGCATGAGTGCTACTGTCACGTTAATGACTGCTGTGCTCATTCATAGCTGACATTCAATAGAGGTGATTTCTCAGGATGGCACTAAAACGGTATGCCTCCTGTACGGCAACACTATTATAGCGAAAACGTCAATGCCAACAACATCAACGTTTTCATTGTAATAGATCCACCTGAGACCCGGCACTCTCTCTCCCTCTCCCTGTCCTGCACCCCCTTCCCGATCCAACTCTGACTCAGAGTTAGAATCCTATAGATTGGGGTTGTGGGGGGCCAAGCTCCCTAATGAAAAAACATCCGGGGTCTCCAGTGAGATTTATGTCAACCGCAAGTTGCGGTAAACAAATCCATCACTGATGGTAGTCAACAACTTAGTTGTCGAACCAGCATCGTACAGCCCACTAAAACAATTATTCCATCACCCTGTCAATGGCAGTGGGAGAAGTAATGTTATTTTGAAACTGCACCAGCTAAGACAGTGTTTTCTCTGTAGCAGGTTTCTTCTTGATCTAAATTCAGGCTCAGTTGTTCTTTGCTTCACATGAAAATGATATTTTTACATCCATTCCCTAATGGGAATTAACACAGATAATGCCCCTATTAAAACTTATTGTAAAGCAGACACTAACCAACAGCACTGATGTTATCAACATTACAACACTAGCAGCAATACAACTTCTTAACAGGCACAATACAGTAGCACCCCACACAACATCAGCAGCCAGGAGGAATGCTGATAGCATCCAGTAACCTCAGAGAAATGGACCACACCAAAAAGCCACTGAACAAAGTATGAATTTGTTGACTTCTGTTACAAAACCTGGAACACACATAGGGCCAGATTTTCAAGGGCCTTTAGACTGACACAAGGTGTGTCAAACAACCACCTTGCATCAAATCCAGGTGTGAGAATTATTATGCACCTTATACTACAAGAAAAGTGTTCTCTGTGACAAAGTCCCTCAGAATGATGCAAGAGGATCACTGCATCAAAAATATGATGCACAGGTAAGAATGATGCAAGTTGAGTCAAAGATATGATGCATGAGTGAGATGAAGCATACATGACACAAAGTTGAGTCAAAAATTACTATGGATGAAATGGCCTCCGGAAGCAACATTTTACATGCTACAGTCCTTGAGACAGCATTACAATGTCTACAATGCAAGACTCTTGTAGCAGAATGCCCTTCATAGCACCATAAGTCAGGCCTGCCCGCCTGCTGTGGGCCTCTGTATATGCTCTAGTGTCATGCCAGTTAGACCAGCTCTGACTGGTCTAACAGTGGCATGCATCTTTTAGGCAGTGATGACAGCTTCCACCTTAGAAAATAAAAAAAGGGAACGTGCATAATTTTTCAATGCAAGCCCTGTTGTGACATGGCGCATCCATTTTTTTAACGCAAGCTACTTTGGCACATGCAGTTCTGCTTTTGATGCAAACAGCGTTAGAAAATTGGTACTGGCACATGTTTTGATACAGCTTGCTCCTTGCATCATTCCTTTTTGGTGCAAGCACCTCTGACCTTTTAAAACTGAGCCCGTCGTTTTTATAGCAGTGTTTATTGAGTGGTTCTGCCAGTTTAGTTCTGAAAACCATTGCACAGGCTCTCTGAATGACTTTTATTCTGTCTCCTGCATTATGCAACCTCCACTGGGATCTCACCCTACTTGGTGAATAGGTTTTCCTGTCCCATTTAAATTTTGTACCAGATTTGTAAACAGTTTTGACCCTGGTTAACTTTCTTATTTTCCTGTTTGCCAGTTCGAATTCAGATTTGTTTACTTTTTTCCCAGAATAGTTTTATTTTATGGCCCTTGGCCTTACTGCCTTTCGCCAAGTGAAACATATATCCTTGATTAACATTATCAGTGCCCTTTCAGATCTTGTTTCAAATAATCAGAGAGTAAAGATTTAAATTCCTGTAAACTGGGGGCATCTTGCATTGATCAAAGGAGACTTCTCATAACTTTCTACCTGCATTTGATGACAACAAGCGATCAGTTTGCCAACCTATTCATGCCCACCGTATCCCATGAAAGCAATTCATGCACTGGTGAAGCTGCAGGACCCTTGCAGCAAGGAACGGGATAGTACCATGTTCATCCTGGGCTGTTTGCCCTTTTTTAATCCTGAGTCTCACTGACATAGAATCAGGAAATTGTGACTGGAGACATTTGAGAATAGTTGGATGAACACTGAGGCCAGATTTGCAGAAAAAGTCAGAAAACATCTGGTGAACATTGGGCCAGAAAATAAATAATTCAACATAGGATAACAGGATTACATAGGAACTAGGAACAAATGGAGACATCAGTCTTTTCTAGCTTGCTCCCTTACAAGTTAATGGTTGTATTACTGCTCAATGATTGTACGTGGCTTAGTTCTCACCCACTTGTTTGAGCCAGTGTGGTCAAAACATATCCATTAACTGTATTTGCACATGAGAAATTCAATGATCTGGGATAATTTATCAAGAAGGATTTATTGTGTCTTCTCTTGGTGAGTGCTGGCTTGTGTTTCATTTTCTTCTTCCTCATGCTTTTTTTACATGAAATTTTCCATCCCATGGGGGTGTCTCATCTTTTGGCAAAGCACCACTGTTTTTACCATAGGGATGGGTAACCTGCTGCTTTAGGGGTCCTAGGCCTGGTTCTTAGCCTGGGATTGGAATTTTAGCAAGGCTAGTGCAGAGAGATCCCCACAGCCTTCCCTTAAAGCTGCCAAGTGGCTAATATTACCACACCATCCCATTGCAATGGTGCCTTCCATGACTCTCCTCCCAAGGTGCTTAAAAAAGCTCAGATAATCCAAAAACCAGCATACTCTGCATAACCAGCCATATGCCACCCATAGGGAAAAACAGACATTTGCAAGGCTATGTCTGTAGTTCAATGGGTGGGGCAAAAAACCACTCCCCCATCAGGCCTTTAAAGGCCGCTCCTCCTGGCTAGTCCAGGATTCATTTCTTCTTTTGTGGCTGGAGGCGCTGCTCCTCCTCACTCCTCTCCCCTTCTCCTGTTTGGGCTCTTGCCCGTGTTTCCTTGGCTGCCTCCTACCCCTTTTCTGTACCTTCCTTCTCGTTTCTCTCATTTCTGCTGCCTTGTCTCCTGCCCCATCCCTCTCAGTTCATCTCCCCTCTCCGTTTACCTCTGGCGTTCTGTTCTTCCTCCTCTGCTTCATTCCCTTGGGGCCTTGTTTCGGCCTCACTGTCGCTCCGTTCCTGTTGCTTTGCCCAGTTCATCCTGCCCCACTTGGATTCTCTGCCATGCTATCCGCCTTGACTCCTGGCTTTGGTTCTGGGTTTCCTAACCTCAGGGACTACTGATTCTCCCTTTGCCGATCAGTACTGTTTCCTGCTTTTCCATCTCTTGTCTGGCACACTACTGTGCTTGCCCTGACCATTGTTCATCCGCCAGGTCGAGGCTTCTCCATTTTGCCCTGGCCAGACTCGCAGTACCTTCCTCAGCGTGCACTCTCTCTCTGGTGAGAAGTCCACCTTACTGCCTGCTATTCGCCTGTTGGACATTTCCTGTCTCCCCCTCTGATTCCACTCAGGTTGTAAAGGCACACCTATGGCAACCTTTCATCCCCCCCAACCCGTTTCACATTTCCTCAGTTCTGTTTTCTGCTACCACTCAAATCCATCTTTCATTAATGAGCCATTGTTTCCTGCACCTTCCCTGAATCATTTACATCTGGTTCCTCATCGTTCCCTGCACTTTGAGTCTCAGGGCTCCCAGATCTACAGGGATTCCTTTATTCTACAGGGGTTTAGAGCCATCTACAGTGAAATTCCTGCCATGGACTTGAATTGGTTATGTAGGAATATAGAGCACCTCTGCGTCCATAGGACTTGCTGTAATTTGTAGGACCACACAGGAAACTCCAGCTGGAGCTACTGGAAAAACTCCCCTGGTTGTTTGTTCCTTCACTCCTTGTAGCATCTCCTACCTGCCCTCTTACCTCGATTTCCTCACCTCATCATAGGCTTGGGCTTCACCCAGCCATCTTCGTCTCTCTCCCTCGTGCCATTTATTCCCATTCTGCAGTCCTTCCCAGCCTTCAGACTTTCCTCCATCGGCTTGTCTCGTATATCCATCTCGAACCTCCACTTGTCCAGTGCCATTTTGTAGCTCCAACTTCACTACTCCTGGTACTTGGTACCTCCTCCATCAGCTGCCGGCTTCACCTGGTCATTCTCGTGCCTATCTTCATGAAGTTCGCTCCCTCCTGATTTGGCTTCTCAATGGACCCGGTTGGCATGCACTCCCATGGGTGCTGCTGTGACCTACTGTCTCTGGACTCATATCGGGGTCTCCACTCAATCCGACCTCTCTGTAGGTCTACTCATTCATATCAACTAATCAAGTATACCCCTCATGTGGGTCCTATGCTACCTCGACTCGACCTGCTCTCCATTCTGAGATGTGCCTTCCGTGTCCATTGCTCCATGGCTCGGGGCTAGCCTGTGATCAACGGTCTCATTCTGCACCCACAAAGTCTCCATCTAAAGCATGTGAAGCTCAGGGCAGGGTCCTTCTCCCTGGCCCATATTGAGAATGTCTCTGCTCCCGGTGGACCATCAGTCATTGCTCATTTTAGCGACACCTCTGGATGTAGAATTTATGACTTCAAGCTGCGAGGGGTGGGGTTCTCATCATCAGGGCCCCTTTGGCTGCCCAAGTGGGTTTGGAGGCCCCCTTTACACCATTCTCCATCTGACTGCCTCTGGTTCACCTGGTCTGTTTCGTAGACTCGTATAGGCTGGCTGTATGCCTCTGTGGTCATTTCTTTCCTCCTTTGCTTTTGGGCATCTAGTTGCAGAGACATAATTTGCAACCCTCAAAAGCTTTTCTGTTAGAAGGACAGAGTGAGAGCTTCTTCCAAATTGGAATCTTTTCCTCTTCTCCTGATCTCGACTTTAAATTGCAGTAGCTGAGCTGTCAAGAACCAAAATGTCCTTTAGCCTGGAGGGAAGGTGATCTAGGCCTTGGATCCCCAGAGGTTTCCTCCTTAAAGGGGGTTTTTCCTCTCCTCCATGCCGATGGCCATAATATTAGATAGGGTTAGTGCTTTCATAGGTTCCATAGTTAGGCTGTGCTGTGGGAAGGAGTCAGATGGTGGCCCTGACTGTTCCCTCTCTCCTTAGGAAGTCCACCCTTCTGCATCTTGTCAGCTTTCATTTCATTCATTGTCCTTGTCATCTCCCGTTCCTCTCCTGTCCTTCCCATCTACATCTATCACCTTCATTTCCAGTCTCAATATCTTCTGACTTCTCTACTCCTTCGATGCTCGACACCCTTTTTGGTATTCTTTTTGGGCTTCTTCCTAAGCTACCTTTAGCCAAGGAAATCATTCCCATGGCACCTACAGGGGTGGAACCCTTCACTAGAATTCCTCACCATCATACCCCTACAAGGTCACCGTCATACCCCTACAAAGTCACACAAGCATACATCATACCAGTTGTGTAAGCACATTGAATTGCAAGGCTATGCCTGTAGTTCAATGGGTGGAGCAACAAACCACTCCCCCGTCAGGCCTTCAAAGGCTGCTTCACCTGGCTAGTCCAGGATTTGTTTCTTTCATTGGCTCACAACCCTCCCCTTCCCTCCCTTCCAGCAGGATGTCTCTTTTCCCCATGGGCTTCTTCCTAAGCTACCTTTAGCCAAGGGAATCATTCCCACAACACCTATAGGGGTGGAAACCTTCACTAGGATTCCTCTCCATCGAACCCCTAGAGAGTGGTATATCCCATGGATAGAGAGGCGAACAGCCACAATGTATCTAAGTCACACAAGCATACATCATACCAGTTGCATAAGCACATCAAACGACTCTTTATGCAGCAGTCAATATAAAAATGTGTTTTGTATTGTCAATAATACACAGTGAACAATAATTACAGTATAAACTACAGTATTTTATAGCAATATTATCATTCAGTGCTGATGTCAGTACTGAATGTTAATTCAGGTATATGATTAGCCCATTTTGCTTGTGGTTTCCGAAAGACGTTCTTCATGTAGAAACTTGAAGAATTACTTTTTCAAAACATAGAACCATACACAATAATTTGAAATGTGAAAAATGGATTTCCATAGAAACCAAGAAAACAACTTATGAATAATCTCTTTTCTTCTCATCATTTTAGGAACTGAGGGCCCATTCCATGAAATGCAGGGACCTCCGTGTATCCAGAGCCCTGCCAGCTGGTCCCCACTGGACCAGACTCTGGGCTACATGTATGGATAAGTGGGTGGGTGAAATGGGGCTGGACAGGGAGGTGGGGTAACAGACATACATCCCATCCAAGAACAAAGGTTAGCAGTGCAGTGGGTAACAGGAGGGGGCAGAGGCTATGCATTCCTAAGGACTGCATTAACAGATATGTACCCCCTCTACTAAGCAACAGCTACATGCTTGTGACCAAAATGGCCCCTCCTCTCACCAGCCCACAGCTCCCTGAGCCTCAGCAGTGGTCTGGTAGAGTATCATCACTGGCTGGGAATATTATGAAATATTTAACAATTCTGGTGAGGCTACGGCAGGCCAATGCTTTTAGTTGTCTATTACAAAGCTGGTAACCACGTAATACCCTTCTTTCCTGTATAACTGCCAAATTGTTATTATGTAATTTGTTATTATGTTATTATGATAACCTGCACGTTATCCTCCCCTTGTACACTTCCCCCAGGTCTCACCGGGAGACGAGCAACATTTTGCTTAGTGTGCTTTTCTTGGTGAATCAATTCAATAAATAAATAAGTAAATATTCCATTATCCAGAAAACAAATACCCTGTGCTCACAGGTGAAAGAGTGCTAGCTGAAACCAGGACACAGCAGAAAAAAACACAAAAACTGCAGCACACTGCAGGAAAATAATAAATGAAGACAAGTGAAATCTCCAAAAACAAAGTTTACTGAGAGCACAGCACAAAGCCCCAGTACAAAGGCTCATTAATGGGAGGCTTCACCAGGGGGTGAGGCTTTACAGAGGGGATCAGCTCTCTTAAATAGTACAACTTTTGTGTTACTTTTACTCATTTTTGTAGCTATTGTGGAGTGCTTTTGAAAGCTAACCAACAGTTGCATGTGGTGGATTAGCATCTGATCTATCTTATTCCTTTCTTATTTCAGTATTCCATTTTTAGTATTTCGTTGTTTGATTTTGTTTGGTTTTGATTGAAAGAATAATATCTGATAATTCGGATTATCATCAGCTGCCTTTTCTCAAACTGTATACACATTTGCACCAATGTTTCCTATTTATATAATTGATTTGTATGAAATATATGTTTGTCATACAAAGTGCTTGTGTCTAAAGATTGGTTGTTTACCTGATGTGCTTTTATGCAGGTTGTGGTGATTGATACAATTCACTGTCTTTAATAATGTTGCACTATTTGAGAGCTGATCCCCTCTGTAAAGTTATGCCCCTTGACAAAGCCTCCCATTTATGAGGTGAAGTGTGCTCCCATCCATGCATCATTTTTCAGATAGTGTAGTGCTACCCTTCTTTGCTTGAGGGATTGCAGAGCCCTCTGGGCTCTATGCTACTATCTTGTGATGTGCAGACCCAAAGAAACACCTGACATTGCAATTTGATCCTATAGAAAACACAGGAAAATTTGAAACCTGTGTAACTCAACATCAAATTAATATATTTTCACCAACCCAGCAAAAGGCACATCTGTGCAGCAAGCCCTTTGTACCCCCAAAAGTTTCATACCAAAATTGCAAACCGTTTCTTCACAGCAGAGTGACAAGGAAATGACTGTGTAAACCTCCCATTACAATGTTATCCTGTGGGAAACAAAGCAAAACGTAACCCCACAGAACTCCAGAGTGAAGTAATATATTTTCACTAAACCAGCAAAAGGCACATCTGTGCAGCAAGCCCTTTGTACCCTAAAAATGTCACACCAGAATTCCAAGCCATTTGTTTACTGTGGCATGACAAAAAAACAGCTATATAAACATTCTTTTTTTGTAAATTGTGAAAAAGAATCCTTTTCTGCGCTTCCTTTTTTTGCAGTTTGCGGAAAAAGAAAATCCTTTATCGCAAACTGCGAAAAATGATCATGTTTCAGAAATCCTTTTTCACAATTTGTGGCAAACGAAAATCCTTTTTTGCAAATTGCCAAAAAGGATCCTGTTTTGTGAAACATTTTTCCGCAGTTTGTGAAAAAGGACTTTCTGTGTGGTCAAAAAACATATTTCTTAGTAACTAATCCAAAAACTAACCCCAGAATCCAATTCTACGGGCCCTGATTAGGTAAATACAAATGCTGGTGTTTACTAAAGCCCTCTATTTTTTTAGTAATTTAACTTTTCTGTCACCGCTAACTGAAAACAAGATGACTGCAGCACGAAAAAAGATCCCACATTTGCGAAAAATGATTCCGCATTTGCGATAAAGAATCCTTTTTTGAGGTGAACATCCAACTTTTCCCATAGGAAATAATGGGAAACTTTGAAATTTAATAACTTTGGAACAGATTAATATTTTTTTACCAAATCTTCAAAAGGCACATCTGTGATCCAAGATCTTTCTACACTAAAATTTTAGACCAAAATTCCAAGCCATTTCTGCGCAGTGGTGTGACAAATAATTTGACAATTTGACAAAAAAAATGGTAATTTACATGTTTTTTGACACTCCGTATCTCCGCACCCTCACATCTGACCAGAGCGAAACCTGCCACATCAGTAGATCCTTGGTCCCTGATGCTGCATGCAAAGTTTCATGTGAATCAGATGAACAGTTGTGATGCCATTAAAGTACAACATTTTCAGTTTAACATGGAAGTGAAGACTGAAGCTTCATATAGGGGTGCTACAGTGCCCCTATAATATATATAAAGAGAGACAGATAATAAATGATGGCAGATTGTGGTACACAAGGAAGCAATACCATGAAAGGATCATACAAGCCATAAAGCCACAATCCCGAAGGATGAGTGGCCTTTATAAGCTTGTTCAACCCAATTAATTCATAAGTATGCTGCACTTGAACATCATTTATTTTATATAATGCATGAGGATGGACACTTTTTGCTGTGTCCTATGGTTTGCCATAGTGTAGGGGGAAAGGTAGGGTGGCTGTTATATGTGTTGTTAAGGGGCTTGTTACTTGTGTTGTTAAGGGGCTTGTTGCTTGTGTTATTAAGAGGCGTGTTGCATGTGTTGTTAAGGGGCTTGTTATCTATGTTAAGAGGCTTGTTACATGTGTTATTGAGGTTGTTTGTACTGTGTTGGGTAGTAATGTGTTATTAAGGTGTTAATAACAAATTAATACACTGTAATTAGCTAACTGATATCATACTATACTAATTGGCTACCACCATATGTGGGGAACTATATGATGGCTTTTTCCATGGGAACAAGGGTCCAACCATGTATTATATAGATATATATGTATATACATATTATACATATATAGAAACTTAGAATTTGTTGGCAGAAAAGGACCACTTGGCCCATCCAGTCTTTCCAGATGGTCTCTGCCTAGTTTGCCTCTGCAGACTCTAACTCATCTCTGGTGAATCTCCCTTCTCCCTGTCTATTCTGTGATATTCCCCCATGCCCTTTTTGAGGTGCACTGGGCACAATACTTCAGGTGGGGTCTCACCAGCCAGTGATATTGTGGCAACACTACCTCTCTTCTCCTGCTGGAGATACCACTCTCTATGAATCCCAGCAACCCACTGGCCCTATCTGCTGTTTTGTCACTCTGCCTTGCCACTTTTAGGTCATCAACTATGATAGCCCCAAGGTCCCTTTCCTGCTTATTGACTGGCAGTACCTCCTCCACATCCTATACTCAGTTCTTGGGTACCTATTCCCTAGGTACATGATTTTGCACTTTTTGACACCGAACCCCAACTGCCATGATCTTGACCACTTCTTGAGTTTCCCAAGATCTGTATGAATTCTTTCCACCCCTTTCTTATTGTTCACCGTATTACAGATTTTGGTATTATCTGCAAAAAGGCATACCTTCTCTTCCAGTTCATCTGCAGTATCACTTATGAAGATATTGAAGAGGACTAGTTCCAGTACTGAGCACTGTGACACCTTGCTTGTTACTCTCCCATCATTAAAGTGAGTGCTGTTAACCACCACCTCCTGTTGTCTGTACTTGAACTAGTTTCTAACCGAATTCACCACTTTGGATACAACCCCTAGACTGCTCAATTTCTTAATCAGTCTCCAGTGTGGCATCATGTTGAGGGCTTTGCTAAAGTCCAGATAGGCCACATTCACTGCCCTCCCATGATCTATTTCCCTGGCCACCCAATCACAAAACTCAATCAGATTTGTCTGGCATGACCTCTGCCCCAAGAATCCATGCTGCCTTTAGTCGTGGAGCCTACTGGATTCAATATACTCTACCAACCTTTCCATTAACAGTGTTCCCCTTAATTTCATCACCACTGAGGTGGGGCTCGCTAGCCTATAATTACTAGCCTCTTCCTTGCTGCCATCCTAATGTAGCAGGACCACATCTACTCTCCTCCAGTCTTCCAGAACCATGCCCAATTCCAGTGAGCTGTTGAATAAGGCCATCAGTGGGGCAGAATGCACCTCCCTGAGTTCTTTTGGTACTCTTGGGTGTATCCCATCTGGTTCCATTGCCTTGCCCACTTTGAAAGCTGCAAGTCCTTTCAGGGCTCTTTCCACTGAAAATGGACTTGAGTCCACTTCCCCTCACTCTTTGTTTCTGTTGATCATTAGTGGTCCATCTCCCCCCCCACCACTGTGAAGACTGAGCAGAAGTACCTGTTCAGGATGCTGCTTTTTCTTGGTTCTCTTCTGCTTTGACTCCCTCTGCTGCACTCTTCAGCCTCACTATTCCTCCCCTTGCTATGCTCTTTTTACTTATGTACCTGAAAAAAATTCCTATCCCCATTTGCTACTCCTCTGGTTATTCTTTTTTCTGTCTGTGCCTTTGCTCCACTCAATGCCTTACCTGCTTCCCTCTGTTTTACCTGGTATACCTCTTTGTCTTCCTCCCTCTGCATTGCCTTATACCTCTTGAATACCACCCTTCTTTCCTTCACCACTGTGGCTACTTTTCTAGAGCACCATAACGGTCTCGTTTTCCTTTTGCATTAACTCACTTCCTCCACACAGAGGCTAATTGCCTTAATTATGTCCTCCTTTACTTTTACCCACTGTTCCTCTACCCCTCCCAGGCATTTCCATCCTACTAGGTAGTTTCAGAGGCAGTCTCCCATTTCCTTAAAAATATGCTCTCCTAATGCGCAGGACCCTTGTCCTCATGTAGTTTGCCTTTTCTCCCATCTTAATGTTAAACCACAATGATCTTGTCGAATCATTGGTGGGGGCCTCCTTGGGGTTCTCAACCCTAGTGCCCAACCATTTTTTTTCCAAGCAAACAACATCAGACATGACCTCCTTTCTTCATGTGGGGCCCACTGCAACAGATTGTGTTGGCAACATGTGGCAGGACACACCTCTCTACCTTTGAAGACTGTATCACTATGAGGCACTGACTTGGAGCTGTACCTTGTGCTTCAGACAGGAGGCTATGTGCTGGGGAAGGGGTGAGCATTAGGGTTGACATCCCATGGGAAGACCCCACCATTGGTTTGCCAAAACTCTGGAGACCCAAAACCCTAATTTTTTTGGGGGGAGGTGGGGATGGGGCGCTATGGTTGGAAACCCTAATGCAGCATTTCCCTACTTTTGTGGTATTAAGTTGAACCCTAAGTAGTGCATTAACAAAGTTGTTTGCAAAGAATTTGTAATCCTAGACTTGATAAATAAAAAAAAAATCAATTTCCTTTCTTTTTGAGACAGCAGAACAATATTCTTATTCATGCAAGTCCCTTCAACCCTGAAAATTTTATGAAAACATTTTGCACCCTCTAGACTGTAGGTGACAGCACAAAATACACAATGTTAAGTATAGGGACATCAAACGCATTTATTTTCATTATATTTGGTTCTCCGTATCTTAAAAACTGAACAAGATGCCATCACAAAACTTTTCACATTCTGAGACTCTGACAGCCTGACTGCACATGCCAGATTTTTTGTTTTTTCAGCAAACGTTGCCATAGTTATTAAGGTGCAAAAATTGGGGTTTAACATTAAACAGCCTACTCAACCCTAACAATATGGCACTGCCACGCCCCTATAATATACATATTTATCGAAAAAAAACTTATGGATACATGTGTTACACAAGGAAATAAATCAATTGAGGGGGCTAACCAAACCATAAAGCTACAAGCCTCCATTTTGCATTTTGCTGTGTTAGGAGGAAGTCGTGTAAGAGGGTAGTTTGTAATGGTTCACCCATGCTGCAGCAACATTTATTTTGCTGGCGCTGATTACGGTGCAGGCAAAATGATGCCTGGCATTACAGTGCCAAACCACCCTCCTGGGAAATGGTCACTTTGAAGGGGGGCTTTGCCCCCAAACTGCTCCAAACTAAACATAACCTCCTCTGAGGTGAGCAAGCCCCAGAGGGGTTAGAAACTGTATGGGCACAAGGGCAACATCAGTGAGAGTGGATCTAGAATCAAGATCGCCTGCTCACTGCTGTCACCTCAGGCGCTGTAATTGCCACAACCAAAATGAGTCGGCAACTTGACGGACTACGGTTTGTAACCTAGGTGTTGAAAAACACATAATGTTACTTTTTAAATCCATGTGTGGTACTTCCCATAGTTAGACTTACAGGTGCATAACAGATACGGTACCTACTTATCAGCCTAATGTTTGCCTTCAGTAAGTCAGCATTTTAAACTACTATAGTAGTGTTGCTCCTTTGGTATTTCATTTATTTAATGTTCAGATCTCAAATGGACACTTCTTGCCCCACTTGCTGATGGTGAACATGTTTAAATGAAACTATAAGATTTACAGTGATGGATCAAGTATAACTAGACATACACACAATAGATTTACATAATACATCTCTCAGTTACAAGACTCCATTTACTCTGATACGAACGGGGTAAGAGATGGAAAAAACTATATGTAACTAGGTTATGTTTCCATTGAGGGGTTCCCAGTCTCATGGTTCAGACAGCCACCAGAACCCCTAGATAGCATTACAAGCTAAGTTTTATAGGCTTCTCCATGTGATGCTACTTTATAATACATGGATCTGAGACATTTTGGTGCATGGCTTTCTTTTGGGGGAGAGGTGTGGCATAGCTTCTATATAGTTGCAGTTTACCGCGCTTTTCACATTTTCAGATGTGTGTGTGTGTGTGTGTGTGTGTGTGTGTGTTTTGTAATGTCAAGATGTTGTTGCACCACTGACTTACCATCACACTGGAGTTGTAACAGCGTCCAAAATGTCACAGCAGTGGAATAACAAGGTTTGGAGGCTGTTCTCACAGTAAGAAAAAGTGTGCATCCATATACTATATGGCTACTACAGTTTGGCTTCCCATCAAGCAGACATGCATTAGAAATGCCCTAGTAGGCCAGATATCCTGTGTAGGCAATTATAGGTAATGACGACTCAAAGTCTTCACTCTGTTATTCTAGGCATGAAGATTAAGGGGGTCTTAAAACCACATATGGTAAAAAGGAATGCTTGCCTCCATTCACTGCACAAGTATGCCCCTTTTGTTTTCAGGTGACCACAATGTGCACGACACAGGCAGAATGAGTTATAGATTTTTTTAAATGTGGGTTCCAGAATACAATGATCGTTTTTTTAATTAAAAGTTTCCTTTAATGCCAAACAATTCTTTTTTTTTTATAAACTCCACTGACATAACTGACCGAAGTGCAAGTTACTCAACCCATATTTGTTTAAAAGTATTCCTTGCAACAAACATTGACCTACTGATGAAATTGCAAGAAACCAACCCTAACAATCCCCAACATGAAGGTAAAATAAATATGACAACACTATAATTACTTTTTGTGGTGTTCAGGGGGTCTTTTTGGCTGTGGCAGAAATTTCGTTACTCTGTAAGAGCAGCTGAAGCTATAAAGTATTAAAGCAAAACATAACATTGGAACTCAGGGGCCTTAGTCACAAAATGAACTTAGAGAACTTCCAATACCATGGGGACACTCTTAGAAACATAATATTTAGACACAATCCAGCATATAATTCAGATATTTCCTGCATTTATTTACTCTACCCTTATTCTTTATTACTAAGGACATCCATGCAATCCTTCTTTCCAGTGGTATTGCCACCAACTTTAAATTACTGTCCTGGATGGAGGCAGGCAAGGCCCAGGGAACTCCAGTGTCTAGTGGTAGAGATGGTCTGCTCACTGGGAGCTTCTTGCAATCAACAAGTATGTGTTGCTTGACTACCTGTAGGTGATGATGGACGTGGGAATCTTTGAGTGTGTGAATCAAATATGCAAAACAGCTGGACTTTAAACACTTAGCTTTCACTGGATGGAGGACATTTTTCTGTCAAAGTTCATTTCCACAGGCTGAAATTCACTGGCTCAAGGACTACAGTAACTTGGCTCCTAAAAAGTTCATTACAGTACTCTTCCTAGCCATATTTGTTTTCACAGTCTGGAGGACTCCTACGACCCACCAGCCCTGTGACAACCACCCGCAGTAACAGACAGAGATCCTTCTCTGCTCCCAGCAGTTTTGCACCGGGCACACAGTCTCAGACTTCTCTGTCATTTCATCTCAGCAACAAACAAACACAGATGGCTCATTTACCTTCTTGGGAAATGGCATGCCCAGGCATTCCTTGTCCCTGGCTGCTTTAAAGCTTCAATCTTCTCTATCTCGCAAATGATGCTGTTTCACCAACCACTGTGTCTGCTAGTTTGCAATAGCGGTACACTGAAGTGGTGTCCCAATTCTCAGGGTGAAGTCTTGAGACAAGAGAACCACCAGGGCTGGAATTATTCTCCCTGAACTCTCAGTGCTTGAATAGCACTCTCTGCAACCTACCCATCAAGTATGGCAATCTGGCAGGCAGGCTACAGGCTCTTTCCTTGGTTTTAGGGACTTCCTTCCCACTACTTTCACAGAGATGCATTCTACTACCTTATAAATGCTGTCTAAAATGGCAGTACCTGCTTCACCATCTTTTAGGTTACTCAACGATCTCTGCACACAGTCTCTGAGTCACTCTTTCTGTTAGGACGAGTCACCCTCTCAGTTAGGATGCCCATAAATGTTCTTCTCTGGGAACCTGTCACAATCCTGAAAGCCATTGGTAAGTACCCTTGAGAGGCTACCCTGTGGGGTTCCTGCATCCCTCCATGGTCCCACTGTACTTTCGTACTTTCCAAGCTTTGTGTCAATCCCAGATTCTCCCAGCGATTTACAGTAAGTCACAGTATGTTTCTGATGCTTGAGGTCTTCCTTGGCAGCTACCAGGGCTCCAAAAATGTTCTTCCTTCCATTTGCACAGTGGGGTCTCAGACCTTGTGCCACTCTCAGGCACAGAGAATAGTGTGGCATTCACATCTCCAGGGGGACTCAAGGAAGGGGATCCCCTATTCCTGTGGCCTGAGTCCCACAGCCAGCCACCTGATGAAGCACATCTTAAGCCCACCCCTCTAGCCACATTCAAGGCCTTTGGCACCCAACACCTTGATGACAACTGATGCAACTTCACATGGTGGGAAGGAACCCATGTAGAGGGTGGATCAATCGATCATTCACCAGTACCTGGAGGCACCTCTCTGGTGAGGGCAGCTGAAACCTGATATCCTCTCCCTCCTTACTCCTCTTGCCTTGAAACTCCCACCTGAACTCCTCTAACTCCACTCCCCCTGACTCACTGGCACAAAAAGGGCACCCTATCTTTATGCTACCTAAGCTCCTCACATACCAGCTTTCCCCAAACAAGTGATACCAAGACACCTTTCTTTTTTCTGGCCACCTCTAGTAACAACCACCTCTCCCTACTGTAAGGAGGGGATTGGTACATTTGTGTGAAATCAGGCTCTGTCACTCAGTCTTTATCTGTCACTGCTGCTTGTTTACAGCTAACATTATCATCCTCTAGCTAAGGATTATGGGATAGACAATTAGCCAGATTAGAAAAGACCACACAATAGAGATCCTGTTTTCATAGAAATTTCATAAGCAACACATTAAGAGAGGAAGGTAAGCACAATATATGAAATATAAACTAAAATATAAAATGGGGTAAGAGAAAGCTAGATCTGTGATTGGTCAGATGTGATCACATGACCATGCATTATTCCACCACAAAAGCACAGGTCGGAACTATTTATTGTGCTAAACTTCATTACTCAGTTTTTAAAGTTCAAATAAGTGGAAACATTTTATAATTGCAAAAAGGCACTCCAGGGTGTGACTAATTGGGGGGAACAGCACTTTTTGGGTAAATACGGCACTCTGCATTGCCTTATGCCTCACTTCACAAAGTTTGCCATTATCCCACAATAACACAACCTCGTAATGCCTTATTGTTTAATTGTGTCAACATGTTCCATTATTTTAAAATGGCCCCTGTGATGTAGAGGGGTCTTAGACCAGTGCAAAGAAAAGTGATCAGTAGGCTTGATGCCAACACCATCTCTTTGATCCTGCACCTTAAAGCTTTGTTTTAATTTATATAGCTTAAGCTTTCACTTGCAGCACCTACTCTCATTGTTGCTCTGGGCTTCAGTATGATTTCAAAAGAGAGACTGAGGCTAGCTCAGCGGCATGGCAGCACTGCATCATGCTGTTGCTGGGGAGACCAGGAACCCCGCACTGGGAGGGACTGGACTTTAGCACATCCTTGTAGTGGGGCAAATGACTCCCAAGGTAAGGGAGGCTGCATGCTACTAACACTTGCTTATCTCACCACCCATGCCAGCTAACCCAGTAATGGCATCGACATTGGCTATGAAGGCAGAAATACAGCCACCATGTTGACTGGAGGAAGGGTGCTGCTGTGGCAACACTATTTGGGATGACGATGGGGGGGAAAAATAATCATAAAGCATCTGACTGTTGACTCCGTGGCATTGAGTGACAGGGGATCACTCTGGTATGCTGGTGACCCAGGTACATGCTCTCTCAGGAGTGGAGGCCAGCAGGAAAGGTTCTGAGCATCCTGCTCTCCTCCTGGGGGGAAGGAGGGTGCTCATTGCACTGGTCTCTGGTGGCTCCTAGTGGTGGCATGTTGGTGGTTTTCTGTGACAGTATGGGTGACCATGCACTGTCAGGCACTCTGCCAGGCCATCCACAGTGTGCACGAGCTCAAGAGTGGGTGGGCTGAAAAATATGGAAAGGCCTCACTGGTACAATTGCATAATGGCCTCATGCTCCACCCCAATGCCAACAGACCCACTTCCTAGGTGCACCAGCATGGGAGCCCTCCCCCCCAGCCAGCATCGCCAGTGCTTTCTCCTGCTACAGGTCATGGGGAAGCCCCCCAGCATGGATAAAATAGCCAAAGGAACAGGAAGTGGAATTCAGAAGATGCTCCTCCAAAACAACTGGAGGAGGCCCAGAGAAGGGATAAGCTGGCCCAGGACATGTGGCTGCAGGTCTGGATTGTTCTCCCTAGCAGGCAGTGTGACATAGACAGCCAGTTCTGAGTGCTGTATCATTTCTTTTTAATATAAAATGTATTACTGAATGTCTCTGCTGAAAAATCAAATCCTCTAGGAATGACCTCACTCACCCCCAACCCCCCAGATTTCAGCTGACAGATGCAGGCCAAGAGAAATGCTGACAGCATGTATCACACACACACTCGGTTTTTAAAAGCAATGTGTTATGGAAGACTTTAGTCAAGGATCCTGTTTCTCTGAGTTAATTACAGAGTTGATTGAGTTAATTTTGTTAAGAGGGAACTCATAAAAAAGGTTTATGACGTTGAAGAGAAAAACCCAGGTTATTACATAGAAGTGCGAAATCATAAAGCTGCTTTCATGTCCTGGAAGGGGAAGCTTATTATGAGATCAAAGAAAATGTCATTTGAAGGACATGAATTATGCTGAAGTTGCAGAATGTTTCTTTTTTGTAAAAGATATATTTTCATCTATCCTGACAGGGAGGAGCTAGGTGACCTCCTGCAAAGAGGTGGGGTAAAAGCCAGCTTTTAATTTAATCTGTTTTACTTCACAGAGACACATTTTTTCCTAGACTCTGACTAAGCAAGATCGGTGAGCACTTAAGCAAGTATTTAGAGACTAAGTACTGAAGTAGGAATTTGCACTGTTTAAACCTTGTTTCTTTTAAAAGATGTGTATGTCTTTTGATATAAGAGTTCTGTATTTTGTGTTTCACATATTTTTAACTATTTCAGTAAAATTCTTTTTAGAACTTACTTGGTCTGTCTTTGACTTCTTTTTATTTTGTAAGAAAAGTACATGGTTATAGCAGACAAGAGACATAAGCTTGAATGGTGGTATCAAACTGGAAAGAGAAGCATTTTAAATCTGAGGTCTTTATTACAGTTTTAAAAGGTTCATCTCTGTACACATGGTTAGGTGCCCGTAGGCAAAGATATCTGGCCCCCCGAAGACAGATATATCTGAGCCTGTGCATTGGTCATGCTAGCAAGAGGTTAACAGTTTGAATCCCTTTAGAACTGGAGACCAAAGGTTGATCCAAACTCACAAAAACAGACAAGAGGGTTAGCTTGTCTGTTACACTGTTCACAAGACTGCACTCAGAGGTTGGCACTTTGGGAGTAGAGAGCCTGACCTGCTGAGCGGGGTTAGTGACAGGCAGCAAAGGGTGAGTTTGGCAGGTAGAAGATACGCGGCATTCTGAGGTCCACAGGAATGGGGTGCTGATGGGCACAGGAGGAGGAGGATAAACAAATCAGGCAAAAAAAGCATCTGATACAGACTTCAATCTGTTGAAATTAGTTAGGACCTCCAAGGTCATCAGTTAACTGGTATAAGCAGGCAAGCTAAGCAAATCGAGCTAGCATGAAAGTCCCAAACTGAGCTGTTTTTCAAATAGTTTTGAGTAGTTTAAAATGCAAAGCAGGTAATTAGCACACATGTACATATTGATTATAAGCAAACAATAAGCTAATTACTGGCTCAAGAAAGGGGCTCGGAGAATAGAAGCATCACAAACCTTTTCTGGTCAGAATTTGTAGCAGTCTAATCTGAAAAGGTCCACTAATCAAGCATTAAGACACAACTAAGGGTTAAGTTATTTATTGATATCAAATGTTTGGCAAGCAGGGCTGGGGTTTGTAGAAGTGACCCATTTGGGCCTTAGGGCTCTTATTTGTGTGGGTGCAATTTACCCCTCCTAACAAACACAATGGACAAGCAGAATGCAAATGGCTTCATGTATGCTGCCCTCTGTCAGTCTAGCCCCTAACATGTACCCTCCCCACCCCAATGGTCATGTGAAGTTGGGACTTGGGACAGCAACTCAGCAGAGTAGGGATTTCAGTGTATACATGGGTATCCAATGGACAATCAGGATGGATGAAATGTGGCCCTACAAACTGCGTACCATGCTGCTTAGGGCCAATATGCATAGTACGCAGAGCCCAATGAAAGTAACAAAGTAATGATAAAGAAAACAGCCTCATGAAGTATCACAATTGATGAATGTTGTAGATTTATTTTACTTCAACTTCGGCAAGGTATTTGATATGGTGCCACATCGAAGGCTGCTGAAGATGATGGGGGGATCTTGGAACACCTAAGGAAATAGTAGGGTAGGTAGGGAGTTGGTTGGAGTGGAGGCAGCAGAGAGCTGTGGAGAATGGGATCAAATCAGAGGAAAGAGAGGTCACTAGTGGAGTAGGAAAGAGATCTGTTCTGGGCCCAGTCCTCTTCAATGTGTTCATCAGTGACATGGAAGAGGGAATCCAGGGCAGGCTGTGTCTATTTGCAGATGACACTAAAGTCTGTGGTAGGACTGACAATGTGGAGGGGATAAGGGAGTTGCAGAGAGACGTGCACTGGCTGGAAAACTGGTCCAAAGTCTGGCAGCTGAAATTCAATGCCAAAAAGTGCAACGTTATGCACTTAGGGAACAAAAACCCCAGAACAGAGTATTTGATGGGGGGGGGAGGAGGGGTACACTGGACACAACATTGGAGGAAAGGGACCCAGAAGTCATTATTAATGACTCACTTAAACAAACCATCCAATTAAACAAGGCCTTCAGCAAAGCTAACAGAATGTTGGGGTGCATCAGTAAAGGGCTCAACAGTAGAAGGCAGAAGGTACTGCTACCACTGCATAGGTCACTGGTGAGGCCACACCCGGAGTTCGGTGTCCAGTTCTGGAGTCCCCACCTAAAATAGGAGAGGGACAGGCTAGAGAAGGTACAATGGAGGATGATCAAGATGATTCAGGGCCAAAAGGGAAGATTCTATGAGAATCAATTAAAGGTACTGAACATGTATTCTCTTGAAACCAGAAAAGAAAGGGGGCACGTGATTGAGACCTTCACGTTCCTAAAAGGAATTAACAAGGTAGACTGTGAAGAGCTCTTTACCAGGGACACAGAAGATAGGACACTGTTAGTTAATGGAGTTAATGTAGTCAATGTAACCCAAGAGAAACTATTAGGTGCATAACAAAGTCAAGTGGCTTATGCCCCTAAGACTAAATTGATGTAGGTAACCCCTAAGTGCTGTAAAGCAAATCTAAAATTGAGTTACTTTTTTTTAAAATACATATTTTTATATAATAAATTCTAATAGTTTTATTGCATTTAATGATTTCCAGCCTCTAATGTAACCCTTTAAAATGCATTTCAGCCAATCAGAATGCTCCATGCCCAGCCATCATTTTATATAATCCCCATTAACTAGGAAGTTTGGGGACTGTAAAGGTTTGGAAAACATAGTACTGCTGAAGCTGGAACAGTGTTTACTCAGCCTCTGAATTAGGGTTCCCCTGGGTCCTATTGCCATTTTTTTAAACATTTTTTTTTGTCTTTCAGGCCCACTCACTGGACTTCCTTCCACCAGCCCCATAGACTTTCTGCTCAACTACAGAGTTCCTTCCTGCTTTTCAACATGCCAGCACCCGCAGTTCTGTCACCCCCCCCAGATTTTCCCAGTATGGAGGAATGCCAGCTTTCAGTGCCCAGCAGGCACAATCCAAATACCTGGTCAGCTATTGCAGAGACCATGGAGTTTGACCAGGAGAGCAGTGGAGAGGAACCAGTATTGCTTGTTGGGGCCAGCACAGCTTTATATGTTAGACAGCTGTGGATTTTCCTTCCTGCAGTTTCTATATTCTTCCCTGAGGGTGCACACAGCTGGTGTTGCATGGACATTCATGTAGTGATGTGCTGACAGCAGTGCTCTCCCCACCCGCAAACACAACAGCATACTCTAGCTGTACCACCACCTGTGCTCACCCATTAGGAAGTAATTCAGTGGATTGCTGAGTCCACCCTCCCTGAAGAAGGAGAATGTCCAGTGGGATTCTCAATCCTTCCTCCCCTGCTGGTGCTCCAATGATATGGACTCGTATCTGAACCTGGGTCGTCGGCATCATGAGCTGTAACCCTACTACAGCGCTGGTGGGCTGGCCGTCAACTGCCATTGTGCAGTGATTCAAGATTCAAAACTGGACTCAGAATAATTATACTCTCCAGCGGGGTCAGTGTCTGAAAAGCAACAAATCCTTTGCAAAGGTGAGATGCCTAATATTCTGAAAGCTTATTCATGTGAAGATCAGTGTGTTAGCCTATGACAGCCCCTGATGTTTCCTGCTTCTATACTATGGATTGTGAATGTAAACCTGTAAACACCTCCTGAGTGTTTGCTCCTGAACCTGGATCACATGTAAAACTGTATTCTACTGCAACTAATAAAAGGGTTTTAGAAAAGGGAGCAATCTGAGTTGTCCTTCAGTCTCCAGAGGTACAGTATATGTTAAAATCATTTTATAAGAAGGGATGGGAAAATCGTGTACTGTGACTGATATCATTTGGAGCTCCGAATACTCCACATAGTATAAAAAATCCAAATGGTTAAAAATGCCAATAATCTTCAAGTTATCACCGTCCCTCACAACAATGTAACTGCCAATTTTTAAATCCCATCAAAAATGTGTGTACAGGGTGAAAGAGCTACAGTCATCGGGGGCCAGGAGAGCGAAGAGAAGTGGTGGCTCACCAGGCACTGTAAGAAAGGCACTGACAAGTTGGAGGAAATGGGGGAAAGGTTCAATCTAGCCCACAGGTCCCACAGCTGCAGTCCAAACTGGGCCAGGGGTGAAGGAACACCTTGGGGAGGTAGCAATGGTGTTCTGGAGGGAGACAAAATAAGACCTATTGTATTACAGCAAAATACACAGTTCCCTCCCCACATCACACAAGAAACCTAATATGACCTTTTCACTGAATGTAATGGCCAAATATACAGATAGATACACACAAACACAACCTCTAATAGCAGATAAGGAGCACTTTGCCCACCCATTCTGCCCATTTTTCAATATACAGTATTACCATAGACCTTAATTGGTCTCCTCCCCTTTCTCCCTCCCCCTCTTCCTTTCCCCTAAGACACCCTTATACCTATCACATACATTCTTGAACCCCACTACTGTCTTCACCTTCACCACCTCCAGTGGAAGGCTGTTTCATGAATCCACGACTCTTTCTGTGAAGAAGTACTTCCTCCCATCTCTTCTAAATTTACCCCCCTCTCCAGTTTCACTGCATATCCCCTTGTTCTTGAGCTCCTTTTTTTCTGAAAAATACTACCCTCCTGTACTTTATCACAGTGATGTACTTAAAGGTCTCAGTTATATACTCCATGTCCCTCCTGTCTTCCAGGGTGTACACATTGAGGTCCTTCAGTCTCTCATCTTAGGGTTTTTGGTGCAGATTCTGCACCATTTTAGCTGCCCTCTTCTGGACCGCTTCCACTCTGTCTATGTGCTTCCACCTGACTACATACTGAAGCATCTGCAACAAAGAAATATAAAAAAACTGCCTCAGGTCTGCGGAAGGGGTGGAATTTAAATTGCCAAAGAATAATCAAAAATAGGTAGGTCACACTTCTTCACCATGGGCCCACAGTTGTGGAATTTAATGCCTCTTTTTCTAAGACTGCTAAATGGCACTATTCATCTTGGTGCAATTAAAAAACGGTTTACACAGTACGGGTTACACAGAAATCATCTTGTTCTGACTTGGATATTACCCGATATACTGTGCTGACTGAAGTATATTTGTATTGTATAAATGTTATACTCTGTGGATCCAAAGAACTGTTTGTTCCTAACAATACTATGCAATTTTTTTTTTTTAGTTGTTTAACCAGGAGTAGCACACTAAGCTGAAGGCTTTTTTACAGGTACGACCTGGGAGAACAGGGAAGTTAAGTGACTTGCTCAGGGTCACACAGTATGTAAGTGGAAGCTGTGGGATTCAAACCCAGGGCTGGTCTGCTGGATGTCACAAGATTTGCAGCTCAGAGCCTTAAACCACTGCACTATAATGCCTCCCATTTGATGTTTGTACGACTCAGTCGTGCTTATATATATTTTTAATCATGTAAACGTTTTTGTATTTATGTACTTAAATACCTACATTTTATGTAATGTATGATATTTAAAACTTTTTTATGATCTTTTGTACCATAAGGACCTCATTGGAAATGAACTTGTCTCAAATGAGTCTCCTATTCATTTATAATGAATAAAATACTTTACTATTTACTACTGCTTCTGGGAATGTGGTCTCCAGAACTGGACACAGTATTCAAGGTGGGGTGTTACCAGTGATCTATACAGGTACAATACCACCTCCTTCTTTCTGCTGGTGATACCCCTCTTTATGGACCCCAGAATTCCACTAGCCCTCTCAAATGCCTTGTTGCAGTACCTGGTTACCTTCAGGTCATCCAGTGTAATTATCCCCAGGTCTCTTTCCTGCTTGGTGGTCGTCAATACCATTACACCCATTTTGTACTCCGTCCCTGGGTTGCTCTGTCCCAAGTGCATTATTGTGCATTTTTTTCATATTGAAACCCAGCTGCCATATTGTTGACCACTCCTTTTGTTTTCACAGAGTTCTGATCATCCTTACCACCCCTCCTGGACTGTCTACCTCATTGCAGATTTTGGCATTACTGATAAAGAAGCAGACCTTCCTTTCCAGCTGCTCTGCAATGTCACTTATAAAGACATTGAAGAAGGTTGATGTGAGCACTGATCTCTGAGGCACCCTGCTAGTCACCCTACCTTCCATGGAGTGAAGTCCATTTAACACCACCCCCTGTTGCCTATCCCTTAACCAAATTCTTACCCAGTTTACCTCCTTTGGACCCACTTCTAAACCACCAAGCTTGCTTACTAGTCTCCTATAGTATGTGGAATGATGTTGAAAACCTTACTGAAATCTAGATAGGCCATATCCACTGTTCCATCCTAATCTAATTCCATGGTCACCCAGTCAAAGAAAACTATTGGCTTCATTTGACATAATCCCCCACACCATGAATCCATGGAATCCATGCTGTCTCGAGTATTTTAATCTGATGGATTCAAGATATACCACAATCCTTTCCTTCAGCAGTGTTTACATTAACTTTCCCACAGCTGATATCAGGCTGACTGGCCTATAATTGCCAACCTCCTCCTTATTACCACTTCATCTGCCTTACTCCAATCCTGAGGAACCACTCAGTTTTCTAGAGAGCTGTTAACTAAGACCATCAGCAGTGTAGCCAGTAGTTCCCTGAGATCCCTCAGTACCCTTAGATGCACTCCATTTGCCCCTATTGCTTTGTCCACTTTCAGATTAGTGAGTTCCTTCGGGATCTTCACTTCTGAAAAAGGATTAGTGTCCACTCCCACCATCCACAGCTCCTGTTACTTTTGTGTTGTCCCTTCCCATCTTCTTCCTCTGTGAACATCAAGCAGGAGAATTTGCTCAGGATGTCTGCCTTTTCCTGGTCCTCCTCTGCACAGTGCCCCCCCCTTTCCTTTTTAACATTGCTATCCCTCCCCTGGTCTTCCTCTTCTCCTTTATGTACCTAAAAATGTCTTGACCCTTTTGTTATTGCCTGGGCTATTCTCTCTTCAGTTTGCACCTTTGTGCTCCTTAATGCTTTCCCTGCTTCCCTGTTTCTCCTGATATACCTCCCTATCCTCCTCTTTCTGCATTACCTTATACCGTCTGAATACAACCCTTTTAGCCTTTACCTTTTCCACTACCTCTTTCAAGAACTATAGTGGTCTCTTTTTCCTCTTGCTTTTGCTCAATTGGTTGACACAGAGGTTTGTCACCATAACTATTCCCCCTTTTAGCTTTGCCCACTATTCCTCCACCCCCCAGTTCATCAGCCCCTGCTACTCATCCCTAAGGTATTCACCCATCTTTAAAAAATCTGCCCTCCTGAAGTCCAGGACCCTCCCCTTGAGTGGTGTGATTCTGCTGCTACTGTCTTTGTATTGAACAACACTGTATGGTGCTCATTGGTTCCCATGTGGCTTCCTACCTTGACATCAGCAACATTGTCCCTGTTACTAAGTACCAAGTGAAGCATTGCCCCATCATGAGTGGGTTCACTGACTAGTTGCCTGAGGAATGCTCCCTGCAGGGAGTCCAGGATGTCCCTGCTCCTAGCTGAAGCTGCAGCTGGGATGTTCCAATCTACTTCCAGCAGACTGTAGTCCAACACCAGCAGCATCTCCGTCTTTTCTGCCATTTTGGTAATAGCTTCCACCAGTACCTTATCGAACTCCTCCACCTGTGCTGGAGGTCTGTGGGCTATGACAGTGTGAATAGTGGCTCCGTTCCCCATCTCCAGGGTAACTCATAGTAACCCGGCCCCCCTGTATTCTCTGTATCTCTGTTGCTTTTATGCTTTCCCTCATATAAAGCACCATGCCCCCTCCTTTGCTTTCCACCCTGTCTTTCCTGAACAGAGCATAGACCGGTGTGGCCATGTCGCTGTGTCATGTTTTAGTGCTATGACTTTCATTGTGGCCACAATTTCCAGGCCAGCCCCTGCCATGATGGCCTCTAGGTCTGGAATCTTATTTCCTAGACTTTTAGCATTCACACACATGGTCTTCCAGATTTTGTTAACACTCTGCTTGTTCCCCACCTTTTTGACTTTTTACCAACTCCTTCCCCTCTCTTTTTAATGCACCCGATCCCATCTCCCCTTTGTTTCTATCTCCCTGCTTCCTTTATTAATTTGCAACTGGGGGGGGGTCCTCTACTCTCTGGTTCCCCCTACTCTCTATTTCAGCCTGTGGGTGGGGAGGAAGGCAGTTTCTGCCTCCCCAACTTCTTCCACCAATCTCACGGCTACTTTAAAAGTTCAAGGTAGCATTTAAACTGTCCACAGAGGACTGTGGTTCCTCTCCAGGATAGACTGCAGTTCCCTTCCTCCTTCTGTTTAAGCCCTTATCAGTCCAGGTGGATTCCCAGTCCACAATGTAGATGCACCCTTCCTTTCTGCACCATTCTTGCAGCCATGAGTTGAAGCGCTTGATGCAGAGATCCCTCTCCCCCCCCCTTTGTAGACAGCACCTCAGAGAAAGCCATTGTGCTACCTGCCTAACACCACTCCCCACCTCCCTAAACTCCCTCTGTACTTTCTCAGCCCTATCCTTAGCCAGGTCTTTGGACACTAGGTGGACAATGACATGCAGCTCCCTCTTCTGTCCTGCTGCCCTAGTGATCTCCAGGACCTGTTTCCCATCCATCTTGGCCATGGTACCACATATGCACTTGACCTCCCCCTCTGTCCTTTTACTATTCCCAAATCTACCCCTAGGAAAATCGAGTCCCCCACCAGAAGTTGCTTCCTCCTCCTCTTCTGGGGTCCTCTCCCACTCTCCGTGGGGTCTCCACTATGGAACACTCCCACATCTTCCCTGGTCACTACCATGAGTGCCTCCTCCTGGTAGTCCCACCCTGCCAGTGTGGTGTAGGAATTTTGTAGTGATACCGGTTGTGCAGCGTGCCTTCAATCGACCACCCCCACCTTTCCAGTGCTCCCACCCTCACTCTACCAGAGTCCACCATAGTCCAGACTTTCCTACTTCTTAGCATTCCCTGAGGTAATGGTGGCAGACCTGGGGGCTCCTGGATGGGGGAGAAGGTCCCCTGAATCCTAGCCAACTCAGCCCAGAGTCTAGGAACCTCCTCCCTCAACCCAGAGAAGTGTGTGCATATTGGGCAGCACTGCAGTCTCCAGAAGGACTCTCTGAAAACTGCTGCCCCACAACAACTGCACTGCACCTCTTCCATCATTCCCATTTCCTACTCTCCTTGTGTTAGTTGGAAATAGTTATGTACCCTTACCCTTGATAATGTATTTCTAGCTCTTCTTTCCTGCACTGTAGGTATTCAAAGCAGATTGTAGAACTACAACAACTAGAAGCAACTAACACCTGTGTTTAAGTACTTTGTTTGTGATCTCCAGCCAGCAACACGTAAGACCTGCAACTGCCGCTCGTGTGCACATAATTAATACACTTTTTTGGAACTCCCAAGTGACTTTGGGGTACTGGTGCACTAGTAGTGGAAAAGAGTGAATACTGTGTGGGAACTTACCAGAGAGTGGTGGGATTTGTGGGGGTAGGTCTGACTCTGCATGTTATTGTTTTGCTGTATTTAACCCATTCCTTCCCCCATCCAAACAAGAGCCTGTTCTTGTCCCCAGATAAATGTCCTTTGTTTTGAATTGCAGTGTATTATTTTTCTGCATTTTATTGTGTTTGCTTAATGTGGATGCTTATAGTACAAATTGCAGGGTTTTGTGTATACATATAAAGGTTCCTTGCCACTGAGGGTAGGGGCTGCATTCATTTTCTGTGTGTCAGTATCCTAGCAGTAACCTGTCAGAAAGATCTCCATAGGTGAAGGCAGTGCACCCCTTTATTAATCTCTCCAGCAACAACCAAGCCCATGCGCCACTGAAAGGCCTTATAAACTGTGCATGGATACCATCCAACAGACTTACTGTCGCATCTTTCAGATGGGGGTGGCTACATTACTTATATGAAATTGTCTTGTGCTGTGAATTTGGCCACTGCATGAAACAAAAAGATTTAGCTGTGATTCCTTTCTCTGTGTCTGTGTGTGTGTGTGTGTGTGTGTGTGTGTGTGTGTGTGTGTGTGAGGAAGACTTGTCAAGAGGTTGTGTTTCATTGTCATAATTAACTTTTGATCTGAAGTATTACATGTTGGATTAACATTCACCCTAGTGACTAAAGGCATTTAGCTTCACCTCATGCCTAACAATCAGATGGGGGAATCCAAGAGAACACACACCTTGTTATGTTTTACCACTTTTTATACAACAGACATACCACCCAAACATTGATCAAATCTTGAGTGATGCACAAATCAATTACTTTATATACTATACCCATTACAAAGCACACATGCCCCAGATCGTAGATTCAGTTTAGCCACTATCCCAGGCAGCTATAGCCATGTCAAAAGACAGTCAGTTGAATCTCTACCACAGCAGTATTCAGACAGCAGTTTTAAAGCTTTATTCCCCTGTGAAGTTTTGCTTTCAATTTATTTTCCAGTTTACATTTTTTTTAATTTTAATGTTCTTCCTGGTCATTTAATAATATTCATTTTGCAGGTGTGCACAGTTTCGTGTTCTGCTGGCAACTAAACACCTTGATCTGAGGTGTTCAGTCATCAACATCAGTCAGCTATTGCTTTATATACTCCAGCAAACCAAATGTTATCATATATTTTGTTTGACTCTCGCATGCAAACACTAAAGAAAACTGAGAAAAGTCTGGATAAAATGTGATATTCATACATTTAAAAAAATCATAGCAATTTCACAAGTTGCCTTCCACCAACAGTTATTCAAAAACGTTGTTATACTCATCTGTTGTGCTATCTTCCATGTACCTCTCAATCAAAGTCCAGTGTCTGTAGTCATTATTCAGTACTGATCCATGATTGGGGGGGAATAGCTGAAATTCAGCACCTCGGTTAGTTCCCTTCCCCACAGTGCCAGAACTGGCAGTTCTAATGCATGGGGGTTGGGGGAACAGACCAGAGCTACAGACAGATCAGACCCGCACCCTGCACCTCAGAGCTGTAAGCTGTTATTGCTGGAGCTGCAGGGAAGGGACTACCTGCTAAATGACTAGGCTGTCAAGAAGATTGCAGCTGTTGCCCACCCCATCATAGACTGGGGGTCATGCAAGGACTAATGGCACAGATTAGTAGGGGGGAGCAGGTCAGCCTCGTGGTGGGGAATGATGAGACAGCAGAAAATGAATATGCTTATTGGGCATTTAAATACTGTACCACATTTGGCTGCCCCATCATGAATTGAGGGGTCAGAGGGAGCTGATGAGTAATGGTACAGGTTAGGAAGGGGTGGTTTAGGAAAGACTGCAGTGGTGGGGGAGGGTCTGGCAGGACACCTGATATCACATGGAAGGAGTTGGGGGCATGAGGTTGGTGATTGTGGGAGTAGCCTTGGCTATATGTGAGCTATGAATTGGGCGTTTACTCACCTGGTAAAGGTGATTCTGTTGGTTGACATCCATGGCACTCCAGACATTACCTCATGGGTTTTAGCCCACCTGATAAGCTAGTGATGCACATGTCTCTAGGATCAAATTTCTAGCATATCCAGGTCCCAGAAACCCCTATTCTCCAGTTCGAATCTTCCATAGCTGAAATTAAGGTTAGTAAAGTGCAAGAAACAAAAAATCCAAAGAAAAAACAATACAGTCATTGTACCTAATGATGCAGACTAAGACGTAAGATCGTTTGGCCAATTGGCCAGGTTTTATTTTCCTATTATTTACAATCTAATCTCGACCCCTATTAGGTTGATGGTCGGAATCCTCCACCCCTGTGGTTGTGCCTGTAGTGGCATATACCTTACCCCCTCTTTAGACATGTATGGGAATGCTCTGATCCTGGTCACTCTGAGTACTCTGTCAGGAGGGTCTTGGAGTTCCATGGATGTCAACCAACACAATCACCTTTACCAGGTGAGTAAACACCCATTGTGATTGGTTGACCATCCATGGCACTCCAGACATTACCTCCTGGGTAGATAAGTATTAGTTTAGTACCCTAGGGAGGGAGACAGAGTGGTCTATGAGTGAGAGGCAGAGGTGGCTGTTAGGAGGATCTGTGTGGCAAAAGTGGGCTTTATGTTGTACAGGTGCTCAAGCCTATAGTGTCTGGTGAACGTATGGATGGAAGTCTGTGTTGCTGCTTTGCATATGTCTTCTGAAGACACGTTCGCCCTCTCCGCCCAGGAGATGGCTACTGATCTAGTGGAATGGGCCTTGATACTCTCGGGGGGTGTCATATGCTTGGCTATATAAGCTTCCTGGATGGTTCTTCTGAGCCAGCCAGCGATCGTGGTCTTAAAGGCTGCCTTACCCTGTCTTTGTCCCCTTGTGACAATGAATAATCTCTCCATCTTACGTAAGGGCAGAGTCCTGGCTATGTAAACAGAGAGGGTGATCCCGACATCCAGATGAAGTGGGATTGGCTTAACGCCCTGTTGTGTGTCTCCAGAGAAGGTAGGCAACTTGATGGGTTGTTCCCTACGGAAAGTTGTGGATACCTTTGGTTGGAAGGCTGGAACAGTTCGTAAGTGTAGTAGTAGTAGTAGTAGTAATGATTTTATTCATATATAATGAACAAGGTAAAACAATCCCATTGAGTACATAAACACACTCATTTTCAAGGGACACCTTATAAAATGCATACCTGGATACAATATAGGAAAAAATACAATCAAGTTAAACATACACAAAAAAAAACAAAACAACCATAATACAATAAATATACACCATATAACAAAACAATCATAAATACATAAATATTCACCCATTTTCTAAATTCTCACAGCAATCATGCAATTTCTCACTTTGCCCATGATACCAAGATTTGATTTTTATCCAACTTACTTTACTACAATAACTTCTCAGTTCAGGAGGCAAACTATTCCAAATTTTGGACCCAAATAAAATAATGTTGCACATCCATTTTTGTTCTAAACTTTGGAACTATAAATTCTCTATATTGGGCTGATCTTAGACCCTTCTTTGAATATTTAATTTTAAATCTTTCGCTATGTATTCAGGCAATTTATTTTCAAAAACCTACATACCACCTTAATTATATGCTGATTTCTCCTAATATATAAGTGATCCCAACCTATATTTCTATACAGCTCACAATGATGTGTCGTCTATGTAGACCTGTAATATACCTAGCCATTTTATTATATACGTATCTAATTTTTCAAATCAACCTTATTTGCCCCCATAAATTACATCCGCATAATCAATCACTGGCACTAACATTGTATTAATCACATGAATTATATCCCTAGAAGTTACTTCTTATTCTATACAGCATTCCTAATTTTTGCCCTAATCTTTTAACTAAATTATTTATATGAACAGACCATTTGCAATGCGCGTCCAACCATAACCCTAAATATTTGTACTCAACTGTCTGTAAAATAGAACCATCTCTCACTTTTATATCCAATGAATTTAACTGTAACTTTTCACTTTTTTGTCTAAATAACATTGTTTTAGTTTTAATTGTGTTCAATACTAATTTATTTTTAATATAATACTCCTGTATATCATCAAAAGCTGTTTGCAATGTACACTGCATATTATAAACATTCTTATCTGAAACATATATAATAACATCATCTGCATATTGGTGGTATTCCAAATTATTTTGCTTAAAATCCAAATCACTAGTATATAAATTAAATAATAATGGCCCAAAAATTGTTCCCTGAGGTACACCCTGCCTTATCTTCCTAAAATCTGATACATATGAGCTCAGAAACACTTTTTTGTTTTCTACCATTCAAATAACTGGAAAACCAAGCTACCACATTATCTGAAAAACCTATACTAATCAGCTTCTTAATTAATATTTCATGATTTATTGAATCAAAAGCTTTTGACAAATCGATCATAATTGCCCCTGTCAGTAATCCATTATCCATGGCTCTCTGAATATCTCCTATTACTTTGATTAATGCTGTTTGGGTACTATAACCCTCTCTAAAACCAGACTGATTTCTATGTAAAATATTCTGTTTATTTATATATTTATTAACCTGTCTAGCTACAATCTTTTCACAAATCTTTGCTACTACTGGTATCAAGGATATTGGACGATAATTACTAATCTCATGTTTTGATCCAGACTTAAAAATTGGAATTACTTTTGCACATTTCCATTCTTCTGGTACTTCCGCTAAAAACAAAGACAATTTAAAAATTTGAGTCAAAGGATAAGCAATCACTGGGGCCGCATATGTTAAAAATTTACTACTAATCTCATCTAGACTGGTTGCCTTTCTTTCATTAATGTGCAGTAATTCCATAAAAACCTCATTCACTTCAATATGATCAAAATCAAATGTGCTATCCATTACCCTTCTTATATTACCAAACCTATAATTATCATCGATAACAACATCTAAATCCTCCTTTGACGCCCCCAAATTAACAAAAAATTCATTAAAGTGATCAGCCGTCTCTATACATTGCTCCAATTCTCTTCCTTTAATACAGAAAGTTTGTGGATAATCGTTTTTCCTGGATTTTGTAATTTATTAATTAACTTCAAAATTTATCTGGATGTGAAAATTGGGTATCCTTTAACAAATATTTATAACAATCTGATTTTGCCTTCCTAATATCCCTTAAATATTTATTTCTTAAGGCTCTATAGCCATCCCAATCCTTCTGTTTCTTTGAGTTCTTAGCCTTTTGCCATTGTTTATTTCTTTTTTTACGTAAATATAAGTAATTAAGTAAGTGGACTCCTTGAGGGGTGAACACGGTGTTAGGTACCTTACACGACAGTGCTCCTAGCTCTCCAATCCATCGAGCTGAGCAGATGGTGACAAGGAAGCAGGCCTTAAGGCCAACCCAGAATAGGTCCACCTCATTGAGCGGCTTGAAGGGAGCTGTACTGAGGGAATCCAGTACCAGTGGGAGATCCCATGGTACGATGGAAGGTCGGACCCTGGGTTGGAGTACTTCCACTGCTCTTAGGAAGCGTAGGGCATCCAGGTGTGCTCCCGGGCTGTATCCCCCGATGGAACCCGTGGCCACTCCAATGGCCAAGAGTTGTACTCTGAGGGATGAGTGAGCCAGTCCCTTGTCTACTCCCTGTTGGAGAAATAAGAGGATGGATGACATGTCCGGTTGTTCTGGGTCCTTACCGTGCTCACGACACCACTTCACAAATAGAGACCATTGTCTACCATAGTTGGATGTGGTAGAGGACCGTCTAGATTGTAGCATCGTCAATATGACAAACTCATGGTAGCCTGCTCTCATCAGTCTCTTCCTCTCAGGAGCCAGGCCATGAGTTTCAGAGTCTGCGGGTCCGGGTGAAGTACTGGGCTCTGTGTCAGCATATCCGATCAGTAGGGCAATCCAAGGCTGGCTAATGTCATGTCGAGTACCATGGCAAACCATGTCCTCCATGGCCAGTAGGGTGCCACTAGGATGATTGTATGTTGAGATGCTCTGATCTTGCTTAGTACCTGGGGAAGCAGGGGGAAGGGGTGGGAACATGTAAGCATGCTCCCGGGACCATGGTTGTGAGAGGGCATCGGTTCCCTGGGACCGGCTGTCCCTGACCCGTGAATAGAACTCCTGAACCTGTGTGTTTTCCATTGTAGCCATGAGGTCCATGGACACTGGTCCCCAGGTTTCCCGGATCATCTGAAAGAGACCGGGATGGAGCCGCCATTCCCCTGGGTGAACCTGTTGCCGGCTGAGCCAGTCTGCTTACACGTTGAGTCTGCCTGCGAGATGCACGGCGCCAAGGTGGCTGAGGTTGGTCTGTGCCCAACTGAGGGCTGATGTTGCCTCCCTCAGCATGGCTCTGCTCCTGGTGCCTCCTTGTTTTGCGATATACGCCACCGAGACCTGGTTGTCAGAGTGTATAAGGACCGACTGGCCGCAGATGGATGATCTGAAAGCCTCGAGGGCATGAGCTACCACCCTAATTTCTAGGATGTTGATGGATAGCTTGGCTTCTGTTGAAGTCCATAGGCCTTGAGCCATCAAGTCGCCCAAGCATGCACCCCAGCCTGACAGGCTTGCGTCCATTTCTATTGTGGCAGTGTAAGATGCCTCTAGTTGGACCCCTCTTGTGAGGTTGGACTTCACTGTCCACCATGCTAGCGAGTGTCTCACCGATGGTGGTAGTGGGACTACGACTTGTAGGCTGAACTCGTTCGGTGATCCCGAGTGAGTATGTAAGTCTGAAGTGGTCGCATGTGCCATCTTGCCCAGGGTATGAGGTCTATGCAAGATGCCATGCAACCTAACAACTGGGCTATGCGTCCCATGGTTGTCTGATGGCGAGATCTCATGTGATGAGCCAGTGTTATCAGATTGAGCACCCTTGTCTGAGAGGGTTTTGCCCATCCCTGTGATGTGTTGATTAGTGCCCCAAGATGTTTGATCTGTTGAGTGGGCACCAGATGGCTCTTGGCACAGTTCACTACCCAGCCGTGTTCCTCAAGCGCCTGTAGGGCGGTCAGTGTGTCTCGGTGCAATTGCTCCTTGGAGCGTGCTCGAATGAGTCAGTCGTCCAAGTAGGGAATGATATCCAGACCCTGTTCCCGAAATCTGGCTACTAGGATGATGGACACCTTGGTGAACACCCTTGGTGCTGAGGTGAGCCCAGGGGCAAGGCCTGATACTGGTAGTGGTGGCCTAAAATGTGGAACCTGAGGTATTGTCGGTGTTTTGATATGATTGGAATGTGGAGGTATGCATCCTTCAAGTCTATGGACGTGAGGTAATCGCCTACCCGGACGCTGCGTAGGGTTGACCTTATGGTTTCCATTTTGAACCTGTGGCACACCACGTGTTCATTGAGGTGTTTCAGGTCAAGATGGGGTGGAGTTCTCCCAATTTCTTGGGCACGAGGAAGAAAATGGAGTACACCCCTAGTTGCTGCTTGTGCATGGGAACGGGCTGGATAGCTCTGTTTTGTAGCAACTCTGACAGGATATGTTGGACCTGATGCGGGGTTGCCTTTCTTTTGGTGATGGGGGAACTTAGAAACCTGTGTGTGACGGGAGAGTGGGACAGCTCTACAGAGTACCCTCTTGACACCACCTCTAGGACCCATCTGTCTGAGGTTGTGTTGAGCCACTGGTGCCTGAACAATGACAGTCTTTGTCCCATGGGGGGGTATGACCCCTGTCCTTGCTGGGTTCTTGGAATGTAGTCATTGTTGTTTCCCCCTGTAACCTCTACCTCGTCCCCCGAATTTTGGGCCAAGGGCTCTAAAGGAGGACGGTTGGTAAGGATGGGAAAAGGAACTGCGGTGACCGTTGTATGTTCCTCTGCCTCGAAAGGGACTATTCTGGGAGTGCGTGTCCCTGGGAGGTTGGTATGACCTGTTTCCCCCCCGAAACCTCCGCCTCGCTGAAGGGAGGTAGGTGTACTTAGCCTTGTTCTTAAGTAGGTCTCTGCCCTCCTCTTTTTGTTTTAGGAATTCCTGTAGGCCCTCCCCAAAAACATGCTTTCCCTTCATAGGTAAATTTTGTAGTAATGTCTTTGATTCATTGTCGGCGTCCCATAACTTGAGCCACAACGCTCTCCTGGCACGGTTGGTGATGGCTGTGACCCTGGCGTGCAGTCGAAGGGTGTCCACAGCCATGTCCGCCAGGTATTTTGCAGCATTGAGAGTGCACTCTAAAAGTTCTGCTGCTCTGGACTTAGGGTTTGCTTGCTCTAGAAGCTCCTCGAGTCAGCAAATTTGTGCATGTGCCATGTAGATGGCCATTGTGGAAGCTTTGGCGGCAGTTCCCTTGATCTTGAAGGCCCTTTTTAGCATGTCCTCCACTTTCTTATCCATTGGATCCTTTAATGCTATGGTCCCACAGGGTAAGATGGTTTTCTTACTAGGCGCCGCCACCTGAGGGTCAATGGTTGGGGCTTTGCACCAGATACTGGCATTGTCCTCTTGGACCGGATACATCCTGTCCAAGTTTCTTTTGTTTGACATTCTGCTTGGTTCTGTGGATTGCCACTCTCTGTTGAAGATGTCCTCGATTGCTGGGCATACTGGGAAGGTCTCAGAGGTGGTCGCCTTTTGTCGGATCATGGGATCTAATTTTGACTCCGGTTTTCCCTTTTCGATGTCGAACCCCATAGTGGCCTTGACAATCTTCATGAGGCCTGGGACCATGTCGAAGGAACACAGTTTTGAAGTGAGGGATTGCACGGCTTGTGGTTCCATGTCCTCCTCGTCGGTATCCACTCCATCCTCTTCGTCTGGTACCTCCTTGTCTTCTCCGGAATCTGGCTGAAGATTGTCTGGTACAGGGTCTTCAGTGTCTGGACGTTCCTCAGAGGGCCCCCCTGCATTGTCTGGCTCTGGAAGCAGTGCTGCTGTTCTATGCTGTGTAAGGGATTCGAGTTTCTCCATTATCTTCAGCATGAAATTCTGTTGGCTCTCCATCATGGCAACTGTGGCCTGTTGATTCTGTATCAGGAGGGTACCAGGAGCCATCCAAGTGGGGCCACTGGGCCCTGGATTGCTGGGACCTATGACAGGAGTTTGCTCCATTGATAAATCATCGTTGTCATGAAGACAGACAGAGCAAAGGGGGCCCGGGGTGTGGGGCAGGAGAGCAGCGTTGCAAGAGGAGCACTTCTTGGCCTTGACCAACTGGTGAAGAAAGAAGAAGGCAAGCGTATTGTTAGGACTAGTGCAAGGTCCTGCGGACAGATTTTTGCCCCATAATTACCAACACAATCTGTACAGTTTTAGCACTGTATTGGATAAATCATAGGTGCTGTTTGGCCATATTGGCATCGGGGGGCCTGTGCCATCCCTTTGGTGGTAAGAACAGCATGTGGGGTTGCTGTGGGAGGGACCCCTCATGGATAGGTGCACCAATCTTGCGGTTGCTATAGGGAGGGACCTCCAGACTGGTGAGAAACATATTGGGTCACTGTGGAGAGGGACCCGAGTGAAAATTGGGGCGGTTCTGTGATCGCCGCCTCTACATCAAAGGTCGCTATGGAGAGGGACCTGTGTGTAAAATGGGGGGAAGCTCTGGAATAGTGGCCCGTATATAGAGGTCTCTATGGGAGGGATCCCATATATACACTCGAGGGAACATTGGGCTCATCTAGGCTTGTTTCCCCTTCTGTTTGTTCATTTTGACCCCTCCAGATGTCTAAATTCATGTGAAAAAGGGGGCCCCTTTGCAGGTTCTGGGAAGTTGCCGAATCCGAGGAGCTGGGAGCCCTTTAGTGAGAGTGGATGGTTAATCCCCTACAGCACGAGAGCAGCTGAGGCCCTTAACCCCCTGAGGCCTTTGACCATGTGATCGAAATGCAGGGAGCCAACAGCCGGGCGCTATCCTCAAAGCGCGGATGCAAAACCAGGTGCTTCCTTCAGCCTCAGTGACTGTGTGAACACTCGGTGAGAGACTGCCAGAGAAAACTGGAGGTCTGGAGTTGCGGGATGTGAGAGAGGAGCTCGACTGTGGTGTTGCCTGAAAGGGCAGGCTGGTGGCTAGTCTGGTCGTCGTGAGGCCGCTGTGGCCATTGCGGTTCCTCGTGGTGGTCTTGGGGCAAGCAAGCACTTGAAATGTGCCTGGGAGTTTCGCCTTCCTGATCTAGCCCCTATGTAAGCTAGGGGGCTAAGGGAGAGCAAGGCCGACCACACGGCGGTGGGAGGGCGGGCTGCAGAGAGCAGATGTGAGCCAGAGACCTGGGGGTGCACTCTCGAGTGAGAAAAAATGGCATTTCGACCATGGAGGAGACTCCCCACGGTGCTGGCGTCTCATGAACAGCTTACAGAGGGACTCGGGGAGGGAGGCGGAGCGGCAGGCCATAGGCGGTTGCCTTCCCTTTGCGCTACGCCAGCGATGCTCAAGAAGGGTTCAGGGAAGCAACAGAATGGCACTAATTCAAACAAATAAATAGCCATCTGCAGACTCAAACCCCACTACTGGGTCTCTCTCATTTTCTCAAGGAAACACAGTTGGGGCATCTGTAAGTAGGGTCCCCTCTTAGCGATAGCAAGCAGACTGTATCTTATGGCAGTAAAAACACATGTTAGAAGCTATCTAGAATCTTAATAAAATTATCAATATCGCGATACCGCTGCTGGCTCCCAGCTCTATCAGCAGGCTGGAAAGCTCTTATTCTCTCACACTGCAACCAACATAAATTAAAACTAAATAAACTGAAATAAACTTAAGTAAAACTTAAACAAACTTGAAGCCACACAGCTGGCTGTTTCTACATTGGGACACAATGTGCTGCGTTTTTATTCTGGAACAGCAGTGCAGCACCTAGATCTTCTGCTCCTAAGCCATAATCACTATAGAAATTATAATCAGAGGCCTACTTTTCTGTGTGGAGAAAACAGGGATCCTGGTGTGCTTGTTGCCTTATCAAATGCACAATTTGAACTGGAGAACAGGGGTTTCTGGGACCTGAATATGCTAGAAATTTGATCCTAGAGTCATGTGCATCACTAGCCTATCAGGTAGGCTAAAACCCATGAGGTAATGTCTGGAGTGCCATGGATGGTCAACCAATCACAATGTGTTTTATAGAATAATAACACATAGCAAGTAATTTAGGATCCCAATTACAAATGCTTATCGAATATTTGCCTGAAAGTGTTTGCATGCCACTACTACTTTTTAATCAGACAATCCCCTTCTTATCACACAATACTACTGAGGAGAGGAAAACAATGTAATTTACTCTTTTTACAGTAACCACCCTCTCCTGCGGCTCCCAATACTGTACCATAGAAACATAGATTTTGACAGCAGATAAGGACTGCTTGGCCCACCTAGTCTGCCCATTTCCATACCTAGCTGTAGATCCTAGTTAACCAACAGCCTACTTCTTCCTACCCCCCAACAAGAATTGCCATATGTCTGTCCCATGCATTCTTGAATTCCCCCACTGTTTTTGACCCCACGACCTCCTCAGGAAGGCCGTTCCATGTGTCTGCCACCCTCTCTGTGAAAAAATACTTCCTCACATTGCCCCTGAGCCATCTCCCCTGTCTTCAAATTGTGTCCCCTTGTTCTTGCACATCTCTTTTTCTGATGTTGATTCCCTTGAGGTACTTAAAAGTTTCTATCATGTACCCCCTCTCCCTCTTCACCGTTATCTAGTGATTACATCATACCCTACAGTGATGCACACTTATTTTCGATGTATATACCAGGGTAAATATTGTCACATTACAGGAGTTACAGGAAACACTGGCAGGAGGATCACTGTAAATAGAAGAACCCTGGGACCAGCATGAAAACCAGATGCTATCTCTCATGATGTCATTCCAGTGAGCACAAATTAGTGCTGCTGTACAAATCGACTCATGTTTAGGGTGTATCCATTACTCCTGACATACAGATTTAGTCTTTGCCATATTGGTCCTTGCAAGAACAGATCCAGAAGCAAATGATTTGATGCCTTTTATTGGACTAACATAGATGTAACAAAAAGAACAAAATGCTTTTGCTTTCATACCAACCCAGTCCTTCCTCAGAAGCGTCTGTCACATACCCGGTTCCAGTTCACAGCACATATTTATATATACAGTATGTATAATGTGTATGTTTACTACATTCGCACACTGAGTGTATACATTAATTGTCAGGAGCGCTGGAACAGATGATTTACTCTGCAGGCTGCTTGTTCAGTGCTCAGCTTCCACAATTCTTAGCTGAACTTTCACTCAGGTTCTCCCTTTCTTCACTTTTGACCTGAATAGCTTGAGGGGGCCGAGACAGCAGCTTGAGAATTCTAGCCCAGTGAATATGAATTTCCCCATGGACTTCACCACCTCTACCAGGCCTGCCCCCCCACCAAGAGCTATTGCTTCCTCCAGCTCAGACTGTGGAATGCCGCACAAGAACTAGAGACCACCTACAGTCTGACAGTGAGAGGGATGGGATTAAAAAAAACATAGTCTTCCATCACTGGGCCATGCTATATATAGTAAATCACTGTCTTCTAACCTTTTCCGCTGTGTATATTCTTGTTTTATCGTGCAATGTGGTACTCGTCTTACATTCTTTTACCTGCAACTGAAACTGTGCTGCTGGAGGAAGCAGAATGTTCTGCAGACTCGCTGCAGCAAAAATATTTACTATTGGGCTGAGGCTGTCATACTCCGTTTAGATTGAAAACTGGACTCCAGTTGCTCCCTGTACAGGAGCAGTTACTGTGTTGTTTGAGCATGTTGAAACAGTATGAATGAACCATGGCAAGGGAAATGAATGTTGCAAAGGGGGTCAGCAACAAGAGATCTTGTGTGTCTCACCAGAGCCAGTCTCTGACATTGGTTGAAAGGAACCATACTGATGCCACAGCATGGAGACTGGAGGACACTGCACTGTTGAAGTTGCTGGGCCCGATTCCGATGCAAGGTGCATCAAACGCACCTTGCGTCCAAGCAGCCTGTGACATGGGCCAAGCGCCAAATTCAGAAAGAAAGCCTCCTTGCATCCAATGCGTGCATATGATGCAAGGACACAAGGTGGGGCAGTGAAATGCCCACTGTGTCACCACTTTGTGTCTGGAATCCACTGTTAGTTAATACGCATAGGGCTGCACATACTTTCACCTCGGTTGGTATGGTGTGGCCTCTATGTGTCCTGCTTCTCATATCAGCATCTAAATAATGGCATAACTGTGCAATGGCAGCTTTGCCCAGCTGGTACCATGCAATGCACTGCTTCACTGTAATATCCATGTGTGAGATGGTACACATGCCTGGCATGCCTTCTGTGTCTGCGTTGTTGCTGTCTGTGTACCTGCTGACTATCATCCAGTGGCTGCTGTATGGCACCACCCTGTTGAGCATCCTAGCGGACATGTCTTCTGTGGTTTAAGACTACCAGTCATATGCCCAGTAGGGTCACTGGTACAAACATTGTCAGGGTGTCTCTCTCTCTCTCTGCTGCAGTCCTGCCTGTACGTCAGTCCTGTAACACTCTTCCCTGCATCAGTCTTTCCTTTTCCTAAGCCCCCTTAGTTCAGCTCTGGCTGGGTCTAAGAGGTGTTTGCTAGTTCCTGTTGGCTGCACCTTTGTGAATAGCACTGTTGCATCCTGCATACCTTGCCCATGTCACAAGGCACCTTGCTTCATGGTGCTGGCCAACATAGGATGCAGCGGTGACACAATAGGGGTTTAACACACCGGTTCCACCATTGGTGCACTGTGTGTTTGTGAATCCCATCTAGCTTGTGTTTTGGCGTAGGTTGCATCTTGCATCATTCTGCTTGATGCAAGCACATTACGTCATGTTCTAGTGTTTGGGAATTGGACCCAGTCTTCTGGATGAGATGTTAAACTGATTTCCCATCTGCCTGATCTGGTGGTTGTTCAGGTGGATGATAAAGATTCCATGCACTTCTAGAAAAGAGTTGGGGAACTTTTTATGGATAAAATTAAAACATAAAGTACAATTTGACTCCAACTTAAACAAGACAGAACAACAAAACAAATATAAGGCAGAGCTTTAACAGAAACAAAAAGAATATATCAACAAAAAACAAAGGTTATGAGTTGAAATGGAAAATCTATATTGTGAAAAAATAACATTACAGACTCCAGTTACCCCCCAAAAATTATAAACTCACTAAACAGCTAAGGTAACATCAGGAACCGAGTGCCATTTAAATTTACTATCAGAGTAGAATTTTTGACCGCTCTGAACTACCCTACACAATGCCACATGAATATATGCAAACATGTCATGATAAAAAAAACATCTTTTTGCTACAGTGAAACAGGACATCAAGCTTGCCACATATAGAACTTGCATATGGTAAAAAATAAAAAAACTTCAATGGTATTGACATACATCCGGGAAGGGAGAAACGAAAGACCAATCATAAGGAATCTGGGCTATAGGAGGCCACTGCCAATGTGCAGTTAGAAATGTTCAAAAACCTTTTGCATACAGGCAGCCCAGGAAAACATGCTTTTGAGTTTGCAGCACCTGGTTACACCCCCAATGCTGACAGTATCTTTCATCCAAACTTTCATGTTAATGTGGATCCCTGACTCCGACTCTACCATGGACACTCATCCAAAGTAGATCCCACATTTGTGGGGAATTCTCTTGTTAACAAGTATATTCAGAATAAAGGTTTTTTTTTTCCTCTAGGGCAGGCTGGAAATCTGGGACTACATAGAAAACGGTCTCCATAATGGTCTCACAAAGCCCTGTTCTCATTATTGTCTTGCTCCCTTCTTTGGATGCCCCGCACTCTCTGGCTTTAGTTAATGTGGTCACCAGTAGAGGAATTTACCCAGTGCCCTAGTCAAATTTCATCCATTCAGTAAAGTAACCAGCAACAGCTGAACCTGGTTAGTATCAGTTTGCATCTGTGCCCTCCTCCTCGGGACGAGTGTGAAAACAGGATGTATTTCCTAGTCCTCTTTCTCAGTCAATAAAAACTAACTGAACAAACCTATCTATCTAACTAACTAACTAACACCTCGATTGCAGTAGCACCATAGGTGAAGCCTACATTAATTAACAAGGAACCCGGGGGGAGGAGGGGTACAACAGTTGGAAGCCAGGACACCCATACAAAGTGAAGTGCACATTGCTGTGGAGGCACCGCAGCACCACATGTGGCACCAGCTGGAGCACCAAGTTATTTTACCAGGGCACGTACTGCACCCTGGTGTGCCTTGGTATAGACCCAGCCATGCTTAACAAAACACCATCAAGGAACTGGAGCTGTATTTGTTTTAATAAGGAAACACTGAAAACACTCAAGAGTAATATTTTTATTTTATTTATTTTTTTAAAAATTTGGAAGTCGGGAAAGGCACACTGAGCCGGAGCTCGTTTCCAAGTGCAACCTGGAGGGAAGACTTACCCACAAAAGCAAATATAAACTAGCCATTTCAGGAATCTGTGCTCCCATGGATTCAGATTCAGTGTCACTTCAAGCCAACTTGTCCCAGTATCTAGATTTTTCACAAGTATTGCAGCACTTTTAAATGGTGGATATTTTTTTATATTCTGTTGTTGCACTGCACTGCACTCAGGTTCCCTGGAGGAACCCTCCTAATCAGGACCACCTTGACCCATGCCTTAGCCCCATCAACCCACCTCCTTCTAGGACTTACATCTCTACTTCACTGGACCACCGTAGCTTGCCCACCATAGCGGAACCATCACCAGGGTTTCCTGTGCCCCTCTGGAAACAGTATCCTCCAGCCGGTTGTAGACTGTGCTGAGTCAGTGACTGCAGGGCCTGCAGGGGGGTTGGAGTTCAACATGCTGCCAATCAGGGATTTACCTCTTTTTCCTCACTCCCATCCCCAAGGCCACAGCTATTGAACATAGTCAGACATGAGTGTGCGCAGTGTGCAGGCATTCATGTTAGTGTCAATGGTGTCCTCCCCTACCCATCTAAAATTCTCAACTGTATCTCCTCCTTGGTCACCCTGTTGATAGTGAGACTCAGCAACTTCCATTCCTAGAGGAAAGGGGTGTCCTGTGGGATGCTCAACCTTCCTCCCTCAGCTGGTTCTTCAGCAATACGAGCAGATTCTCAATCTTGGATTACTGGTATCACAAGCAGTCACCCTACCACTGCGCCAACAGGCCATCTGACAGAGTATATTTTATAAAAGCTTGCCATTTGAGTCAGTGCTCATCTGATCATGGGAAGAGGTGGGAAGTTGTGCCTCTGTCCACAGGGTATGCAGTGTGTGGGTGTGGCCACAGTCTGGTGCTATGCAGTGCTATGAGGAGGAAGGGGAAAAAAGTGGAGGCACAGACCCTTGAGCTGCACATGCACTGATTACTGTCTAGCACTCTCAGACCCCGTGTTGTTAATCAGTAATGATGACAGATCTGGGAGGTTGTCTCATAGTGGGGAGATACAACCCTCCTCTGAGCCATAGACTGCCCAAGCATATTTAGTATGCATGGTTCTTTAGAACTACAGTAGAGCTGCTCAGACATTGTAATATTTTTGTCAGACCAAAGGGTATCAGGTAGACAGGAGATCCAAAATCCAACCTGAGACAGGATCAGATTTTGGATCATGGCTATCCAGTTCTGATCTGACTGATATGACACCGTCCGGTCATCTGGTCCTCCCAACTGAAATTCCCTGGTGTCCAGTGGCAGCTCTTTCCTTAGTCCATCCCTGGCAATCAATCATCCTGACTATGCAGCACCCCCTGCTTCATCCTGTCTTCCCTCACTCAGTGACTGGTACAGCTGTCCACTCATCTCCATGGCCAGTTATGGTCTAACCTGTCTTGTATCGTATCAAAGTTCAGAACCCCATTGAAATGCATTGAACCGCATTTACTTTAGTTTCTCATATTGAAGTCAGCAGTTCCAGCAGCAAGACGTGTCTTCGATCGAAGAGGGGATGTTGACCCTGGGACCTGTTCAGGTTAGTGAGGGTATGTGGAGGGCATAGGGGGTGGGGTGGTAGGTGCTTAGTGGGAGGTTGGGCTGTGGGAGGGCTTAGTGGGAGGTTATGGAGGGTCAGAACAGCAAGGGACCCTTTTTTTTTTTTCAACAGGTTAAGAAAAAAGACATCAAATGAAGGTTTTCTTTTTTACAGGGTATTAAAAGATGGGGATGGTAATCAGACGAGGAGGCTGCCACTAGACACCAGGAAACTCTATATGAATGACGGGGATGGCAATCGGAGGGGGTGCCACTAGACACCAGGGAAATACCTCAAGGGTGATCAGCGGCGTGGGGGGTGCCACTAGACACCAGGGAAGAGTGGCAACCTACGGGCACGGCAATCAGAGGGATGGCGGCAAACAAAAAAGGATTTCCCCTCACAACAAAAATCATTGGGCTCATACAAAAAAGGATTCCTTTTTCATTTCTTGCAAGCCACAAAAAAAGATGTATAATGTGGGAAAAAAACATTCTAGGGAATTTCTCCAACAGTTAAGTGCAGAATCTAATTAATAGCGTCCTGATATGCAAGATACATGTGTTGGTCACTGTCCAGAATGTCATTTTTGTGGCTTTTGAATTTTTATTTGTAGGCAAAAATGGAAAACAAGATGACGACAAATGAAAAAGGATTTCCCCCCGTGAAAAAGGATGAAGTTATTACAAAAAGGATTGTTTTCTCATTTCATACAGTTATTTTGAATTGCTTACTGAGCATGCTCAGAATATTTTTTTAAAAATTTCAAAATTAAATAACTTTGGAACGGATTAATATTTTTTTTCACCAAACAAGCAAAAGACACATCTGTGGGCCAGCCCCTTTCTATCCTGAAAATTTCAGACCAAAATTCCAAACCGTCTGAGCACTAGTCACCTTTGTCAGAAAACCCAGCAAAATGAATGAGGTACACGCACCCAAAAATGTACTTTTTGCACTATACAGAACTCGGAATCCACACATCCAACCGGAATGAAACTGGGCACATCCACAGATCTACCACACAAGACCAAGCATTCAAAATTCCATGCACATCTTTTGAACAGTTGCAAAGTTATTAAAGTGCAAAAACTGGGGTTTAACATTAAACTGCCTACTCAACCCTAACGTTGTAGATGTGTGTGTGTGTGTGTGTGTGTGCATGTATGTGTGTGTGTGTGTGTGTTTGTGTGTGTATCTATATGTTCTTTGCAAAAACTAGTTAGGGCTGAAGTGACAAAAGTAGGGAAATGTGGCATTAGGGTTTCCAACCCTAACACCCAACCCCCACCCTGTAAACATCAACAGGTGTGGGGTGTGCCTTGGGGTTGTTATAGAAACAGAGAAACATAGACTTTGATGGCAGATAAGGACCGCTTGGCCCACCCAGTCTGCCCATTTCCCTACCTATTGGATAAACTGCAGATCCTAGTTAGCTAACAGCCTACTTCTTCCTAACCCCCATCCGAATTGCCTTATGTCTCTCCCATACATTCTTGAATTCCTTCACTGTTTTTGACCCCACATCCTTCCATGCATCCACCACCCTCTCTGTGAAAAAATACATCCTCACATTGCCCCGAGCCGTTCCCCCTCTATCTTCAAATTGTGCCCTCTTGTTCATGCACATCTCTCTTTCTGAAAGATGCTACCCTCTTGGACTTTGTTGATTCCCTTGAGGTACTTGAAGGTGTCAACCAAAATGTTCACCCCATTCTCTTACACTGTACCTATCTCAGCTTATTTACTCATGGAATGGGGTGAGTGTTAGGATTGACAACCCCAAGGCACGCTCTGCAACTGTTGCTGCCTGCAGGGTGGGGATGGGGTGTTAGGGTTGGAAACCCTAACATGACATTTCCATACTTTTGTGGCTTCAACCCTAACTAGTGCATTAACTAAGTTTTTGCAAAGAATTTCCTTCCTTTTTGAGATAGTTTAATTGTGTCCTCATTTATCTATGGGAGTGCAGGACCCTCCATGCCCTCTGCTTGCATTTGTAGTAACACAGGAATGAAATTGTCAGCCTAGCCTTCTTATTACCCCATGGCATGAACCCAGTAATGAAAAGTTTCAAATCCCTGCCAAAATGTGATTCTGCACCACTGCAATGCCATTGCGCACCAGGTGATAAAATACAGTATGGCTAGGGTTTGAAAAATGATACTTGTCATGTTCATGAGGTGGTGTATAAAGATGTTTATGTTAAAATTGTTGAGTCAAAATATTTTAAATTTCCAAATTTAAGAGGGGAACGTAGCAAAATTTCAATGTATGCACATAACTTTGGCATTTTTACATATTTTGACCCCAAAATTTCAACATAGCTTTCTTATGACCCCACCTGATGAAGAAGGGTAGTAAAAATGTTCAAATCCTGCCTAAAAGGTGATTTCAGCAAGAAACTGTGAAATTGCCTTTCCAAACGGATTTGCATAATCCCACCGACATTGTTCCTGAGGTGGGGTCCCAAAAAGGCCATGCTGAAAATCTGAGCTCAAAGTATGCAAAGATGGCAAAGTGATGCCACAAAGTTGAAAATCACACTGAAATACATTGAAGCTTCATACGAAAAAGGATTTTCCCCTCACGAAAAAGGATGATGTCATATGAAAAAATATTCTTTTTTTGTATCACGAGTCATGGAAAAAGATTTTTAATGTTAAAACAATAACATTTAAAGGGCATTTATTCAACAGTTAAGTGCAGAATCCAGCTAAGGGGGTCTCTGTAAGGAACATACATGTGTTGGTTGCTCTCCAGAATGTAATTTTTGTGGCTTTTGAAATTTTAATTTTCCATAGGGAAAACCAGAAAACAAGATGGTGGCCAAATGAAAAAGGATTTTCCCCCTCATGAAAAAGGATGATGTCAATACGAAAAAATAATTCTTTTATCATTTCATGCAGGTATTTTTGGGTGCTTACTGAGCGTGCTCAGAACCAGTTATTCATAATTTCAAAATTAAATAACTTTGGAACGGATTAATATGTTTTTACCAAACATGCAAAAGGCCAGCCCCTTTCTACCCAGAAAATTTCAGACCAAAATTCCAAACCATCTGGGCACTCACCAAGTTGACAGAAAACCCATTCAATCAGTGGGAAAAAATCCCAAACAATTCACTTAATGCACTATCTGTATCCCAGAATCCACACTTCTGACTGGAAAGAAACTTGGAGCATTGAGAGATCTAGCATGCGAGACCACACATCCAAACTTTGAGTGTAAATCATTGAAGCGGCTTTGAAGTCATTAAAATGCTCAAAATCGGTTTAGCATTGAAGTGCTCATACAACCTTAACTATAGGGGCATGACCATACCCTATAATAATATATATATATATATATATATATATATATATATATATATATATATCTTTTGTAGTGAATTTGTATATCTATATTGTGTATATCTATATAACAGGGCCAGCACTGGCTTTTTATTTTTGTTGCACCAGTATTCTTCTCCAGAATGTTTTCTTTTTGTGTCACTTGGCAGGAATTACTTATTTTAAGCTAAATTTGATAGCGTCACACAGTTTATAAAATCATCATTCAAAGAAAAATATTTTTGGGCTCTAATGGTGAGTGGCAGAGCTAGCCCTATATATACCGTGTGTCTGTATATATATATATATATATATATATATATATATATATATATATATATATATCAGATACATGATGGGCGAGAAGTGTGATATGGAAAAATATTCTAACTCCTGCAGAGTGAGCTCTGGAGACACACGATCTGCACATCATGTGTACAATTTATACAACAGGGGTTTCCAGAATGTGTGTTTTTTTTTATTTCAGTTTATCTTGTGGAATAAATGAAGAAGATCCAGGACAAAAAAATAAAATTCTGCTAAAACAAGCTGAAACACTGTCTTGCCATTTGGGTGAAGCAGGCTGTTGTCCTTGGTAGTTGAGCTATTCATGGATGTGGAAGGCTTTGCTCTCTTTTGGCTTTTTTTGCAGTATGAAACTCAGGCTGCTGGTTGCTTGCTTTGGGTCTTTCACAGAGTGCATAAGATGAGAGTGAAAGAGGGAGTTGCAACTGCAAGTGTGACAGGTGAGCTACATTCTTGTCATTAACTTCATGAAAGCAGTTTGGACACTTAGGCAGAATCTGAGATCTGCGTAGTTGAAATCAATGCTGATGAGGTAAGCACAGTATGCATAAATGTCAGGCAGCAGGATTTATCACACTCTGGTGAGGTAAGCAGAGTGTGATAAATGTCAGTTGGCTGCATTTATCACACTCTAGTGTGATAAATGTCAAGTTGGCTACATTTGGAGGTGAGTGATGTGTGTTTTCATTTCACGTGTTATCAGCTCACCCCATTGTATAAATATATATATATATAAATATATATTTATATATATAAACAGAGGCATACCACACAAAATGTGCACACTTCAATGACTTTGTGTTTAAAGGCTTTTCAACTGTTTGTTTTGAGTTGTCAAAAAGCAGGTAATGTGCAAATGAGAAACGGAGGAAGAAAAATTTCCTCCTCTACCTTCCTGTCATAGTGTTCTTGAAGAACAAGGCTTTCTGCTGGCTGTCACAGTTTAAAAACTTTGTGAAGCAGGCATATTTCAAAGCTCCAGATTATAGCTTTAAAGATAAATACAAACAACAACAAAAAAGAAATGAATTATAAACAGCTGTTTGAATTTAAATGCATTTGATGCCAAGGGAATGGAGCCAAGTTTCATTTTTAGTAGTAACTGAGTAAGAGCCTATAACAACCAACCCACACACAGGACTTGTTTGTGAGTTTGTAACAAAAAAAGAAAAAAGAAAGAAAAGAAAAAACAAGTAAAAGTGGCATCATAGGATTTCAGTTTCCTGGATTCCAGGAACATTAGTTAACACAGCAAAAATATTTGTTTTCATTTAGGACATCTTGCCAAACCTACTTAGGGTAAACAGTATACTACAAATGCTGTCTCATTTCCATCCTACAGTAGGGGAAACCCAGCTAGTACACCAAAGGCCACTGTGGTGTTGGATTTTGGTCTGAGTGTATTGCTGGGTTACTAATAACTGTAAGGTAATTTCACCAAACCTGTAGTATAGGGCATTGTGAAATTGTATTTTCTTGTGTGAAAATGGGTTTTGTATGATATTCCTTTCCATAAAAATAACTGAAGTGGATTCAGGAATGGATGATGCTGGTATTTCCAGCAGTATCCATCCCTCCATTGTCCAAATCCCGTCTGATGCAGAACAGGGGTGTCCTGTAATGGTTCTGGGGCTCAGTGCTGCCTACCACAATGTCAGGTGTGGTAGCAGTTAGGGCAGCACCCAGGACTGCTGGGCTCATTTGTGTGTGCTTCACACTGGAGTGTTCTGTCTAAAGAATGGGGTCCATTCTTGCCACGGTATTAGAAATCTCTAAACATTTGGAGACACTAACCCCAGGAGTGTTTTGTACAGGAAGGGTCAGCCAGTGAACATGCAGGTGGAACTTAAGTTGGAATATTTTTTTACTTAGATGTCTGCAAGCCCTAGATCCACACAGGAGCCACCCACAAACACCCTAATGCCAACAGCAGGGTATCCAGACACAGAGAGACATCTGTGGAACAAGACAGAAATCCACATCCATCGGCTGTTCTGGAAGTGTCCTACCTGCCCAGCAGGACTATCCTGCCCTCTGTAGAATAGCCATGATATTCACAGCTGCCCCATGCCCTGATGTCCAGGCTAAGCAGTACTATCAGTTCAGCACAGGGGGCCATGCACTAGACTGGATATGCTTGCGCATGTGCATGAACAGCCCAACCACCCAATGCACAGTCCAACTGCCGCTGCCTACTATTATCCACTGGGTTCGGGATCCCTGTATTCCACTGTAGCAGGATGGGACAAATCATTTAGTGAGCTGCTGGTCGGTTTGGCCACTGGCTTTCAAAATCTGATAGCCAAATCAATATTTTTAATGGCTGTCCTGTTTAAGGGCTCAGAAAACACTTTGTGGGCAGGAAGACTGCTGGCTGGTAACTTTTGAAATTTAGTAGCTAAACCAATTTTTTATTGGCTATTGACCACCTGCTTACTTGATTGGTCCCAACCTATATGGTAGGTGTGCAGTGGTCAGATACACAGTACAAACAGTGGCAGGACAGGCAATCCTGAATCTAGCCCATTGTACTATATTTGGTTATTTGGTGTGAATAGAAAAATTACATGAAAATAATGCAAACATAGCTGTTTTTGCATGAAAATACAATTCACAAATATCTATATATATATATATGAGAAAACACAATTTCTGCTTGAAGAGAATAGGATTTTCTGCACATTATCTTCCTACAAAAATAGCTGATTTTTTACAGAATCTGAGATTTTCAAGCAAAAAATTCTGCAAAATAACCAATAACATGGCGTTTAATATAGAAAAATGCTCCGTCATGCATTTGGGTGCAAAAAATCCTAGTACTACATACCATCTGTTTGGGAAAATAATCAAATCAGTAACCATGGAAAACGATTTGGGAATTATTATAAACAACCAATTTACAGCAGGAGATCAGTGCAGGAGAGTCGCATTGACAGGAAATCACATAATAACAGCAATTAGAAGGACATTCATATAGAGAAGCGAAACCTGCATCTGCCACTTTATAGAGCCTATATTAGACCACACAGAAAAAAAAGTTCTGGAATGCTTGCAGAGAAGAACAACCAAGCTTATTCCAAGAGTTATACATTTACCATATCAAGATAGATTAAAGGCCTTGGGCTATATGATCTCCAGATGAGAAGAGATAGCAGGGGCATTCTTCTACTATTTAATATCTTTAATGACCAAGAATTAATGGGGGGATGTAATATAGTTCAAGTAGACTAAACAGCTAACTTAAGATCCCACAACAGACAAATTCATATACCTAGAGCCACAACAAACAAGCGTGGGCACTACTTCACAATCCGATCCGACGAATTATGGAATGTATTTCCTAAACATATTGTCAAAGCCAAGAGCAGAGTAGAATTCAAAAAAGTTCTGGATATATACTTGTTAAACAGGGACAGTTAAATATGCCCCACAAGGAGTGGGGAAAGTGGTCCTGATGGGCCTAGTGCCTACTTCCACCTTAATAAACCCAGTAAAAAGAAATGTACAAGGTAATTTTACTCAGCCCTGCGGTAGAGGCTGCAAAGTTCACTGCCCCCTAACAATTTTGCAGCCTTTTTTTCCCATCTGGGAGGTATCCCATCTTAGTCCATGCAACAACTTGCCAACCCCAATGCTACGGACCCCATGGAGTCCTTTGGGTGATGTTGGGCCTAAGGGTACCAGCAGTTATTATTTTAACAGGCCTGGTACCTTTTCTCCACCAGTCCTACCTCTGCCCCTCCCCCATGGTGGCACACTGCCACCTGTTCTGGCCTTGCATGCACACAGATGTCTCCTGCAGCAGGCTAAGCAGAATACGGTGCCACCCTCCTTCGGTCGTGGAACTGCTGGCACCAGCAGCACTGCCAGACCAGGATCCCCTGCTCTTCCAGAAGCCAGGTTGCCTACCTGATTGTGCAGTGTGATACTGTGGCAAATCTGGACTGCCAAAAGTTTTGAAAATACAGCCCAACATGTTTTAATCATGTTACCAGTATGTTCAGAACAAGGTTGTAAAGTTTCAGGTCACTGTACCAAAAATGTGATCTTTTAAAAAATTATAGAAAATAATGAAACGTTACACATGCTCTTGCATATACAGTAAAAAGGAGACACAAATGTTTGGGCAGATTTTGATGGCCAAAGACACTGTTGCCTTTAAAACCTATTATTACATGAACCTGTTAAGACCATGGAAAAAACATGGTTATCATAGTAACTTGTTATTAAATATCATGGTCAAAACACGTTAAGACATTTCAACATCCAGACCATGTTTGCCAGTTTACCTATATATTACCATGGTAGAGGTGAAATATACCACACACATTTCAAACATGGTAAAAAACAATGCCAAAGCAGGGATGACCATGTTTAAATAATATGTCTGAAATGTGTTGCAAATATGTTTAACCATGTTTCAAACATGGTACAACTCAACATCATGCAGCCCCCACCCCACCCACACACCAATTTTCCTCTTTTTTTTTTTGCCCTGGGTTTTTCTTCTTGGTAGATATGTGGCTATCAGACTAAACTTTTTAGCTGAAAGGTTGCACTTCAGTAGAATTAACCACTTCAGGCTCGGTGTTTTAGATTCACACAGTCTTTATTAAGATAACGCATTCCATACAGCCTATGTCCATCACCACAGGGGAATTCACCCCACGCTTCGCCTATCAGTGACGCTTCCTAAGGGAGCACTTACACGAAAACATACAGGACGTTATATAGTCCCCACTGATGACATCATTATAGTGCACTCACATATTAATGATTCAAATGAACTTAATTCAGATTATAGAACACAAAGTAAATTAATCTTAATAGAAACAGAAAATTATTTTTCTATAATGATGTCATCAGTGGGGACTATATAAGGTCCTGTATGTTTCCATTTAAGTGCCTGCTTAGGAAGCCTCGTTGATAGGCGAAGCATGGGGTGATGTCCACAGTGGTGATAGACAGGCTGCATGGAATGCATTGTCTTAATAAAGACTGAATTTTAAACACCGAGCCTGAAGTGGTCGATTCTGCTGAAGTGCAACCTTTTGGATTATATGCTGTTTGGGTTAGCAGCCCTTTGTTGCATACCTCTGGGTATCTTTGTTGCACCCCTCTGGGTATACATTGAAGCGCACATGCAGCAATGGACCAGTAAACGTTTTAGCTGGTCAGAGCTTCTGTACTGTTAGTCACACAATTTACAGAGTGGGCATGCAAAATCTAGTTGCCAAATGGCAACCTAAGCATAATCTGTGGTGGCCACCCATAATACTTTTGTTAAACCAGCTGTTCATGATATTTGGTATGAAATCACCTATTCAGCAGTCAACAAACAAAAATGAATGCAGATACTAGTTGTTTTGATCGTTTCATTTCACTCCCAAGGCAAGAAAAGGGTTCTGAAGTTTTCAAAAACTCCTGTCCCCATGCCACTTCCTGATTCACCCTGATAAAGCTAAGCAGGCTGCGGCAGTACTATGTTGTCAGTCATCATAAACGTGCTGAAGCCACGTTCATGGATCCCAACTGGGAATGCAGCTTCCACGGTTAAATGGACACTTGTGGAATGGAGGATTTAAAAAAATGCTGGTGGCAGCCAACTTCACTGTGGTTCCACACTAACTGCAAAACTAATATTTGAAACAATTTTGAAAATTGGTTAATGGACCACATGTATTGCAGCAGAGAATCTCTGGTTGTCAGACAGAGTACATAGCTGATAAAAAAATGGTATGAAGAAACATTTTCCCAGCTGACATAAATGGCTGCATTAAGTGGCCACTGCATTTTGTTACACCCAATTTCAGGTGGTGCTGGCATTCCTCCCACTGCACACACACACACACACACACACACACACACACTCACACACACCCTCCTGTAGTATTAGGGCTTATCAGGCTGGTCGCCCGTCTCCTAGGGCAGTGAAATCAACAGCAAGGGCAGGAGACTGGGTTGAGTCATGTACCGTCATCCAAGAAGTGTTCTCTGATGGGTTTCTCTTTTTGTTTCTCTTTCTTACTTCCCTCTATGGACCCCCCCAACCCTGTGAAACTCAGGCTGGAAGTCAGGTTTGTGCTGTCTCAGGCATGGGAACACAACAGGTGTACCCCACCCTTTATTTTATATAACTGAATCCTGGGGGGAGCACTTTTAAGAAGTTTTACTTGAAAGGGGTTGCACTACTACCAGCATATGGGTTGCTATAGAAACTACTGTACAGAGGTTTCAGCTGGACCCCTGGTAACCCCTATATAGCAGCCGTAACGTGATTAGCCAATGTGCAGCAGGCTTTTCACCTAGTCCCCACTAAACCTGGAAATGAGCTCTGTCTCAGTGTGCCTTTCCAGGTTACCAGTTCTGAAACGTATAAATGAAGCTGAGTGGAAAGAAGGGGTCATCTTCTGAATGCCTAAAATATCTTTCATTCCTACTGTCAGGCGTTGGCCACTGTACCTACTCCCCTCCACATTCTCCGAGTGAGAAAACTGCCTCCAAATCAGCAAGGGAGCTATGAAGAGTCCCAGACTTCTCCAGGCGCTTGCCACCACCCACCACGGTTGCTACAGTAACAGTATCTGCTCCAGGTTAGAATGTGAGTTGGTGGTGCTTCCTTGTCCTTGAAAAGCTTACAGCATCTGTCTTTCCCTGTCACCTTGACATCCCACAGTTACTCCTGGTGACGTGAACATCATATTTATTTATTTTGATTTATATTTATTTTACTTTTTCCCCTCCTGCCGAGCTGTCAGGGCTCTGCCCTGGTCACGGTGCCCCCGCAGCTTCCACCGCCTGTTGAGCCCCTCGTTCTCCCAGTCACTCCTGGTATGCCCCCAGGAGGTGGGGCATGACACCGAAGCGGGCACTGGTGCTGTGCAACCGTATCTGGTTGGGAGAGCCCACAGCCAAGTGGCTAATTGACATCGGGGGACATGGCTTCATAGAGAAGGCTGGCGTACAGGAATTTTTATCCCTTATAGGCTGGGGCAGAGACGTGCAATGACGCCTGCATCTGTCCTGCTCCAGATATCCCTTGATCGTGTGTCAGTGCATAGGGTGATGCACCTAGCTTTCACTAGGTGTCGCTCCTACACCAAGCACAAAGACCCCCCAAACACAGAGAAGAAGAGCTGTCCTGAGGATGCTCAATCTTTTTCTCCCCGGCTGGCCCTCTGACAACCTGGGCTCGTTCCTGAACTCAGTTCACCGGCATTTCAAGAGGAAATCCAACTGCTGCACCAGCGGGCCAGCCACGAACATCATATTTAATATCCATGGTAGTGGCGGTGGTGGTGGGGGGGGGGGAGTACATTCTGTGAACCTGAAGTCCTTAGCACTGTTGTTAGTTAGCTGTCATTCTGTGACAGCAATCAGGAGCCACTGCAAGCAGACAGAGGTAAAAACAAAATCTATCCTTCCCGTTCCTAAACTCGGTTCTGTTGTATTTCTGGATTGATTTCACCAGGACAGCACAACTGAGAGGCAATGTTTCCTTTACAGCATGGTCTGGATTCTCTTAAAGAACAACTCTGTATTACAACAAAAAGCTTAAAAACCTTAGATTTACACCAGTTATGTTTTTAACTTTATTGTTTTATAGTCATTTGTCATTTTCTTTACTTTCCCCTGCTGTTGGTCTACTAAATATCATAGATAATGCCGCAATTATTTCTCTGAGACTTTCAAAATGTATCCGACTCTCCTCTGCTGACCACAAGTTACTGTTTGTGATATCACAGTCTGTTGCCATGGTGAGCACTATGATGTCATAAACAAAGACATTGTGAGGCTAACAGGGGAAAGGCAAATGTTTTCAACTGTTTTCTATATGGCCTTTTTAGATGGACTACCAAGATGTGCTGTGAATCTTGGAAAGGGACATTGAATATGAAAAAATGTATTCTCTAGGTAAATTGTCACAGCTGAAACATCTTCTTTATGAAAGCACATGCTGAAGTGCATTGCTGCTCTTTATGTCTTTACAGAAACTGTGTGGTCTGAAGCACAAGGAGGTTACGTGATTTGCCCAAGATCCCAGAGTGAGACAGTGGCTGCAGTGGGATTTGAACCAGTGATCTCCTGGCTCAGAGTTCTATGCTGAAACAACTGGATGACAATACTGTAACCCAGATCTTCATTTTTTAATTTGTTTGGCCAGGAAATACACATTCAGCCAGAACTCATTTCCAGGTGTAACTTGGAACTTAGGAAGGTTAAGAAACTGTTCACGGTCACACAGTATGCAAGTGGTAGTTGTGGGTTCAAAACCCAGGTCTGCTGGGCCTCCAGGTTCACAGCTTGGTGGTTTAACCCTCTGCCTCCCAGATGTAGCTCCATCCTATGTCCTGGTGTTAAACTAACAAGTTATTAATGAGGTGAGCATTTTACAATGTCTGTTCAATTCTGGTTTATGAATGCTAGGGTCAACAGGTCACTCCCCAGATGAAGACCAATTGCTGGTCGAAACGCCATGGTTAAGGTCATAGTCTTCCAACTGAGGAATAAACCCCGTCAATTGTAACAAGAGCATCTGTGTGCCTTATATGTGCTTTGAAGTACAAGATATTGTTTGTTCTTCAAGTTTTGGGCTGGCCGCCCTCTCTTGCACTGACAGTGTTCTGAGTTGTGCTGCTAGTTGGTTCTTACAGTCAGTAGATCACCTGATGAAGCTGCCTATGTCAATAATATCTACTATTAGCAATAGGGCAATGTACCTTGTCTGGTGCCCAGTGTAACTGTCCACACAGCAGTGTAAAGGACTCCACAAAATGTAAATGTATCCCTTCCCAAAAGCAAAGATCTTTGGGGTTGGTGCAGGTCAACCAATAGAAATAAAGCCACTGAAATATAAGGGCACACAAGAATTAAAAAAAATATATGTACTGTGAGGAGAGATGATTGAATATTGTACTCTGTCAACACTTACACATGCAGCTGGACTTTACAGTTTGGGGCTGGAACAGATAATACGGATATTGTGAGCTCAGCACTGGGGTAACCTAGATTTGTATTGAGGAATGGGTAGTCACTATTAACCAGCCTATCCGGGAGACGTGCCCCAGATAATGACCAGAAAATCCTGCATAGTTCATCAGGATAATGAGCAGGAATATCAGTCCTGAACAAAAAACAAATCCTTGCTTAAAATTTTAATTATCTGCAGTATCCGAGCATTCTGTGATTGGTAATAGCCCTGGATAAGCATAATTCTTTTTCAGTATGGTCAAATCTATCCAGAAACTCTGCCTTTGAATGGATCTAACTTGGATGAGTATATTTACTGGATAGCCAAACTATCCAACAGAGCATATTAATGCTCTATCTAATTATCTCTAGCTCAGTGCGTGTGCTAAATAGCCTCCCCCACCATCCAAAGGAGACAGACTCAGAAGTAAACCTTCACGAATGGCACGGAGAGAGAGAGAGAGAGAGAGAGAGAGACTTAAAGAGAGAAAAAGAGGGAGGACTGCTCCAGGACTGAGCAACAGATTCATATGTCTCTGTCACATGTTCATCACAATACCAGTATCATGCATGTGGCACAGTTGTAGAGCACTGGCTGGAAGTGCAGCTCAGTTTCTCTCCTCTGCTGCATACTACATGCTATTACAACTCATCCAATTCACAAGATGGGGTTAGAATGGGGTTTGTGGGGGAATCTGGATGAGCAAACTGCTTTGGTGACACTGCCTACCCACCAGTCCATTTTTCTGCATGAAGCACAAGTAGTGGGGATGGATGCCTTTCCTTGACCTGCTGTGTCTAGGTTTCTCAGGTCATACAATGCAGACATCACCTTCCAAAGGTACTCTCTCCCCCTTTGTATTCATAATGAGGCTAACAGCCCAGGCAGTGCATGGCTCAGCAGCACTGTTCTGCCAGTGCTAATGCTGCATGTTGGGGGCCACCAGAGGGCAGAGAGGTCGTGTTTGATACTACCATGTGTACTACCCAGCTCTGGACCATGGACATGGATATTCACAACCTGGCAGTCAGGGATGGAAGGTAGAGATGAATGTCAATCATTCAGCAGGAGCCCCCTACAGTAAGGCTAGAAGGTGCCTTGACACAGCCGTCGCATCCCATGTAACTACCTCGAGCTTCCAGGGAGGCTGCTGCAGTGTGCACCTTAGGTATGTGAAGGGAAGTACAGTAACAGTGCATGCATGTATCAGTAATAGTGCAGTGATGGGTGGGGCAGGAAGCACAGTTTTGCCAGTAGGCTGATGCAGCTACATGGGCAAACACTGGATCCCATGCAGGCTGTCTCCATAATTACCGTATGTCCCTACCATCATATGGTAGGTAGACCTAGCCATAAGAGGGGCACAGGGACAAGACACAGTGCTCTGGCTGGTGTTAGGGAAGCCAGGGAGCGATACAGTGAAGCAAAGTGAAGTTGAAGAAATAATTTATTAATTCTGGAGCAAACCAAAATACACCAAAGTTTAGCGGGCACTTTTTAAGGGCCTATGAAAGTCTACTCTCCAACACCCCTCACCCCAAACACAGTTGAGACATCCCACCTTCTCATTCAGTTTTTTTCCCTCTCACTGATGTGCACACACTTCGAGGTGTGTGACCCTCTTGTCTGAAGGTACAGGATCTAGAAACACAAGGCACTGCCATATAGTAGTGGTGCTCGTATTCCCTAGATTCTGTTCTGAGTGCACACGTTGATTCTGATTCCACATCCGATTCTGATCCATTTCTGTTCATGGAACTGAAAAGAATGGAAACAGAATGGGCATTTTCGATTCTGCAACTAACCTTGCTGATAACTCTCCCAGTGCAAAATTCAAATGGAAATAACACCACCTACAGCTTCCCAGAAATAAAATGTTTCTTTCTCCAGGTTCTCTTCCCTCCCAATCCCATTTCTTGCATGAGGGTGTCCAAGGTGCAGCTGCTTCAATGCACAAAGTGGGTTGGCTCTCTGGTCACCATTAACTCTGCTTGTCTGGCTGTTGGACTGGTGTTGCTGGTGGTCACAGGCCAGTTGGTAATGTGGTGGGTGTCTGTTCTGGTGCAGCCAGCAGGTGCAGCTCTATTCCGATCTCTTCCCCTTCCCCATCCCTAACACAGCCACCTATGCACACTACCTCTGCCCCCTTGCCACTCTGAGGGTGAGTTCTCCTTAGCCACTTTTTTATTCTTGCACCCAGATGCTGGTCTGCATCTGACCTGAGTCTGGCTGCCTGATCCGTGGCATCCCCATACTTACGATTCTGTGCTGCATGCTGAAATTAAGGTCCACAAAGTCTGACTCCAGTCCTCCCTCCAGACTGACTCAGGTTGGTGACGGTATGTCAGCAATGAGTGTGCTAAGTACAAGCCCAGATGTGAGGTGTCTTCTGGGGGAATCGAGGGGCCAACCCGCATCACACCCTATGTTCCCGGCAGATCAAGTCCTGTGTCTTTGACTCTGAGACTGCAGGAGGAACCTAGAGAAGTGGTGCTGGTAGCCCCCTCTCACCAACATCCTCAGCAGCACCCATCCAGTGAGTGTAGCCATTAGCCAGGGAGGAATGGATGACAGAGGACAGGATAATGGCAGAAACTGCAAGTTGAATGGAGTTGAGTGTCCAGACTGTGAATTAGTGGAGTGCGGGGTGCCTGACCATAAGTGAAGTACTGAACTATAAACCAGGACCGGGAGGGGATAATCAATGCCGTGCTGTGGACACTTTGTATTACGTATTGGTGTGACAGTGGCGGTGGTGGGGGGCAATTAGTTTTTTCCTAACAGGAAGTTTACTGGGCTAGTAGCCCACCCATGTGGCAACTCATGAGCAGAAGTGAGCTGGCCTGGCAGTGGCACTAAGCTGGAGTCTGGTAGGGCTGGGTCAACTGGCGGCTGCCTACACTATTAACAGGATGTGAGTTGGACAGTCAGAGTGTGGTATGGAGAGGACCTGGGGACCTGAAAAGAGCAGCAGACAGAACTTAGCAGCACTCAGGGAAGTGGGGGGACAATTTTACAAATAGGTTTGCACTAAAGTTGGATATGGATTCCGAAATGGATTCCAATTCCTCCACTTTCTTTTTGGAATTCAGATTCTCAGCCTTAAATAATGAAAATCAGAATGCTGAACAAATGCTTGTAATCCAATGTATCCAATTCCACTGGATAGATTCCAAGCAGCCCTGCCAGATAGTGTCAGTCCCAGAATAACAGACACTGAACAACTCCCCCCCCCCAGCTTGGAATGCAGCATGATCAGCAGACTAGACACACTCCGACGAGAATGCACTGATCACCAATGACAATAAAATCCTAACCCCATTTCCTTTTTGTTTTACAGACCCAGTATATAGAGGGGGAAGGAAGGGCCTACAAACAGGACAAAAGCAGTGGCAGTGTGACAAAAAATGCCTCTTCCCACCCATGCGCCCCAAGGTCCGACATCATCTCCAGAAGTTTACACATGGTGCTGGATCTTGAAGAAATTGAGGGAGCAATCTGCTGGATGGAAGGAGGCGGTCAAAGCAGGTGGTTCCTATTCAGCTGCTGGAAGCATGGAGACAGGATCCAGAATTACAGGAAGATGGCATTACACCTTACTGGTGGGGGTTGGGAAATTAAACCCAAAAAGTCATAAAGAATTTAGGACAGCTGTGATTTAGACATTCTTATTAAAATCATCCACATGTGGAACAAAATTAGCAGGCCTAAAATAAGCACAATATTTTGCATCTGCTGGCTCCAGCATGAAGAACTTTTAAAGGAAGAATGAAAATTCCAGTGGTGGGACTTCTGGCAGCACAATCTACTCCCATAAAGCCAAATTTACACCCCAGAAGCACATGAGAAGACAGCCCTCCAACGAACAGATTGAGTTCATTCTGAGGATTCTTGCAATACAGTCAGCTGACCAGGCTACAAAAGCAGGGCCCAGAGGATGTAAACCTAGACTTCATCTGAGGGAAGACTTGGGAAGGGGGGCGGGTCTGAGTTTCCATATGTTTGGCACTAGCTGCTTGCTTCACTTTTGCATGACACTGGGCAAGAAGCATGAAACCAGAGTTTTTATATTTTTTTATACACGTCTGTTAACTAACATTCGACTTTCTTAATAAGGTGGCAAGGATGATGATTTTAACCTGTCACAGCTAAAAATCATTTACCAGCTGGAGAGTGGCCCTAGCAGCTCTGTCTGCATGAAATCAAAATGATAACAGAGCCAGTCCTTTGGTGCGGTGGAAGTGCTGATGCTCACTACGATGACAATCCGTGTTCAGGAATGTGCTGAGGTGTTTGGGGTGGGGGGAAGCCAAGGTAGGGATAATGGTGTGGCTCAGAGACAGCTCTCCTCCCACAGGGTGAGAGGACACTGATCCTCGCTGCTGGACTGCCATCTGGTGAAGGCCATGTGGTAGTGCAAGTGAGCACACACTGCAGGGAAGGGACTACCATTAGATGCCATGTGCACCACCATGTGCATGTCATTGTATAACAGCGTCCTAAAGAGAAAATCAGACGAAATGCCCCAGTAAGAGTCTGTTAGCCCCCCACCCCCTGCAGACCCACACACAACAGAAATGGCAGTCCACAGATCACCATGTGTGGTCTAGGGTAAGTGGTGGATAATCAGTACATCCATGAGAGGGTCGGTGACAGGGCGGGGATGGGGGCCACTGGACCAAGGGTCTGAGGTACATAAACACAAGATAAAAAAACAACAACCTTATAATAATAAATAATTATTGGTGAAATCCGACTGCTAGCATGTTGCAACATGCTAATATATGCAGTGTCAGTGGCTAAGTAGGTAGCACACTCACCTCTGAGGCCGGGAGATCAGAGGGCTGTGGGTTCAGTTCCCACATCTAGCACTTGGTTAATATCCCAGTACTAACACTGTAGTGCAGCATGAGAGGGGTGCTGCACTTCTGAGGTGCCGTCTTTCGAATGAGATGTTAAACCGAGGTCCCATCTGCCTGGATTGGTGGTAGTTCAGGTGGATGTTAAAGATCCTATGGCATTTATCGAAAAGAGTAGGGGAATTTCCCCGGTGTCCTGGACAAATTTCCCTCATTCACTAAAAAATACCACCAACAGCTTAATCTGGTTCAAGGTCAGTTGCCATTCATCTGTATCCCCTCCCCCGGGTCATGCCTGAAAATAGCCAGGATTTGTCTAGTGCACTTACCCGGTCAACAAAAACTAAATAAATAACAAAAATATAGGAAACTGTGGGCTCTATTTTACAAAGTTTATTTAGCTTGGCACAGTGTGAGGCAAAACAGTGCCTGTGGCAAACTGGGGTGTCCTGGGGACCCTGCACCAGATTTTACAAGAGCAGGGGTCTTGGTGCCTAAGTCCTGAGTTTGCTGCAAGCTCACCTCTGCGCCGAGCAAATGGCACATGTAAGGGAACTGCTGCAAGCTGCAGCTTAGGCTTAATGCATCAGTGGCCTGTGATGGCAACCCACCGGCCGATCACCTTGGTGACTGGCGGGTCGTCCAGAGACTCTACTGACTTGCGGGGGGAGTAGTACTGGTCCAGTGGGAGGAGGGAGTGACAACTTCCCTTAATGGGGGGACAGAAGGGACAGTGTGGGTCCATATGGGTGGCGGACACATCAGCACCACCATGGAGGTGGTTGCGGGCTCTTACCTGCCATGGACCACAGCCACTCCAGTTGTGGTATGGCAGGTGTTGGAAGTTGTCTGGGCCCCTTCCCCGTGGGGCACAGATTCACCCCCTCACCCAGCGAGGGCTGCAGCAGTGATGCACAGCAGCTTAGACCAGCTCTATGCTGGTCTGACTACAGGGTCCATGTGCCCCTTGGGGTGTGTGCCCTGGCACATGCCCCCTTCCATCATGGCACAAGAGTGCAGCCATCTTAAGGACAACGCAAGCTCAGTTGGTGCAGTTGTCTCCCCCCTTCCTGTGGCAGAGGCTGTGTTCAAAAATCATGAATCAGGCAAGAAGCAGTGCAAGGAGGCCCTTGTGCCATTTCTCCTTGACGTAAGCCCCCTTGCACCAGTCCCGATCCATTTAAAATCAAGCCCAGTGTCTTTACACATCCAGTCCTGTGCCAGTGAGTGTCAAAGTGTGGAGGGTTGGCTTGGTGCAAGCCTGAATCATACTGGGCAGAAAAATCTTCCATCATAAGTCCTGCCCCCAAAGGATAGGGGATGAGACATGGTGGGAACAAGGATGAAGCTCAGGTGAATGGTGCCATTACACTCTTCCTCACCCAGTTACGGTGCACTGACCTCTGCATTTCCCCCCGCATCAGAAACATTCCACCCAGTTCTACTCCCAGTCAGCTGACTCCACGCTGATGATATTATTTATTTATTAATTTCAGTTTCGGAATTACAACAATTGAGCTAAACTGGCTGTTTTAGAAAGGCTCCAAGTCAGTAGAACAGACAAAACAGTACAATTTACATCATATGACGGAACATACAATAGCCAAGTGACAAGACTATTTTACAAGCAAGATAAATGTGGAGTATAACCTCAAATACAAATACTTTCATTACAAAAATATCTCTAGTCTATAGGTCTAGTTACTAAGTGCAGGTTGCTTGTAGCTGGCAGCCAAAATCGGCTTTGTCAAAGAAAAAGGGAGGAGGGAGAAGGTATGGAGAGTATTGGCGTGGGTACAGAGGAGGCATATTGTATTATGTTATTAGGGGATAGGAGAAGGGGGTATGGTGATGAGGAAGAACAAGCTGATAAGTGCTGTATGCACGGGACAGCCTAGGGGAAGTGTAAACCAAGTGGAGGGGAGAGGGTGAGGACTCGTGGGGTGACAGGGGTAAGAAGGTGGGGGGGTAAGGGTTGGAAGTCTAGGGCAGGGGATGGATGATACGTACAGGACAGTATATAAAAAAAGATAGTTAGTGGGTATCTGGAGGCCAGTGAAGATCACTGCAGTAGGTGTGGGATCCAGGGCTTGTGGATAGACTCAAAAGAGAATCTGGCCAGTTGTGTAAGGTAAAAAAAAACAGAAAATAGTATTTGTTACAACACACATCTTCTTTATAGCAGGCAAGGGGTGCTTGTCCCCTACAAAAAGCCTTGCATTTATCTTCACTTAAGTACTGCCACAGACTAAATAAGGAAGAAAATGTTCTACTTATAGGGCAACAGTCACCACAAAGGGTCCCACACTCAAGTGTGGGGCTGGTCCCAATGTGCACTTCATGAGCAAAAACATTTTGGTTTATTTACTGTTTACTGTAGTATAATAGATTGTAGCAGACTAATTTTGTTAACTTCTATGCTGATATATTGTGTTACTACAAATCCCAGAATCCTCTGTATCTGACATCAGAGTAATAGGCATCAGTGGGAGATTCAATAGTCTACAGTCCATGTTAGAGCTTTTATAATCTCTGATCAGATATTTTCCAGATCTGCATTTCTCCAGGGCTATACTGACCTCTGTGACTGTACATTGCCCAGGGAGACAGCAAGACTAGCAAGTAAAAGATCACAGCTTATATAGATACATAGATACATAGACAGTGTAGGCAGATAAGGGCCTATGGCCCACCCAGTCTGCTCATAGACCCTGCTGCCTAATGTTCTGATGTCAGCTGCAGGGGATTCTGGGATTTGTAGTAACAGAAGATGTCAGCCTAGATGTAAGAAAAATTAGGCCGAAACAATCTACTGTACTACAGTAAACAGGAAGTAAACCAAAATGTTTCTGTGCACGAAGTGCACACTGGGCCCGCCTTAGTGCTGACAGTTCCCCTTCAGATCAGTCCTGTGTTTGTAGAAAGAAGTTCCTAGCAGCTGTGATTGTAGCTCATTACCTCACTTAACACAGACCTTCCAGCGGGCTACCAAATTGCAGAAATAATCTTTGAGTTACCCTGCCAGTGATTCCTAGAGCTACAGTATTACTATTTCAGGGATACGGTGAGGCTGGAGTGAAGCAGCACTGGCAGCTGGGTGTTCCAGAATGTCGAAGGGTCCATTAGAGAGGAGAGAACTCACAAGTACCTCCAATGGACTGTTTGTGGGCATCTCATGTCAAGTCACATATATATGAAAATGGGTCTCAACTTCTTTGGTCTTATAGACTGAAATCTTGGATCAAGTCAGGAAGTAGTCTACTCTACTGCATAGGGCTTGGATAGTAAGCCAGATTCAAACTGCACCCAAGGCACTTGCCATCTGTGCGACTTTCTGCAAGTTACTTGAACATCTCATACTTGTAAAATTGGGTAGGAGCAGGAACCCTACCCTACCCCACAATGAAAATGGGATGATGCAAATCAGCTTCTGTTATCCTGGGGAAATTTTAAAAATTGCCCCTCATTTAAACCAGCTGCTCAGTGAAAACAAAGGTAAATCTGACTCTTGTTTTTGAAAGGTTTTACTTCTGTTATTGATAAAGGTGTGACATCCTCCTCTCTCTTCATTAACATGTGTCATTGTGCACCTTCCATCCCTGTTCATTTTTTCAAATACTTGAAGTTATTTGTGTGAGTGTTGTTTTTGCCCGTGGTGAGAAACTATGGCTACTCTCCATCTCATTTGTCTTTGTCTGCACTTCGGCCCTCTCAGCTGGCTGACATCAGGTTTCACTGCCCAGTCCCTACCGTGTCCCTGCCAGGGCAGTACTATTCAGGAAGCTCTGCAGTTGTGCACTGCTTTAGAACAACTTTGATGTGTCATGGCGGGCTCTGCTTGGCAACAGGGTTGAGAAAAATAATGCAAACATATCATGCACTGGACAGTAAGCAGATGCAAAGGCCAGTTTAGCAGGAATGCAATACTGAATTTGTAACAATTTTGTCGAGCTTCATTTCAAAAGGGAAATGAGAGCATTACTCACTGACATTTCCTTTTCTGTGAGTTCCAATATATTCCTCTAGGTCTTCGACAACAGTGGGCCTTGTTCCTCAAGAAGTCTTTCTGGTCAGCGCAGAGGAAGACACATAACAACAACTATGTGAAGAGACCAGAAAGATTTCTTTGTGGAACATGTTCTACCATTATACAGTAGTCAAAGATCGAGAGGGATACAGTACATCAGAAGAAACAGAAACTAATAATGGAACTACATAAATTATCCACCTCTGGCCTGCTCAAAGGTACCCTACCAATAAAGGCTTTGCAGTATTGAAATTTTATCAGCCTGTTTTATAACTTAATAATACCATGCTGTACTGTACACATTTTGTACCCTGACAGGTTAAACAGTATGACTGATAATTTTAACCTAGGTTTTAAAAATATTTATGGTGTGAACCCCTGTTTTTTGTGCCGTGTTGTACTATGTTCTTATTTTGGGTCTGGAAGCATTTTTGTCCTTTGTACGTGTAACCTGATGATGTGTTTGTTATATATAGTTTGCCGTGTCTGTCAGTTCTGTGAATACCTTTGTGATACGATGTTTGCATGAAACGTAAAATGAAAAAAAAAACTAGCGCTTTGTATCTACATCTCATTGCAATTTTAGAAAAAAACTTTGACTTGTATTGTAGAATGCTACCACCACCATCTCAGTCATGCCGCTCACACTAAGCAAATGTGAGCAGCCAGGTCTGCCATGGGTTAACAGCTCATATTTGCATAGCGTGAGTGGTGAAAGCATGCTCCTGATGGCAAGACACCAGTGGCATTAATTCACATACAATACAAGGTCAGGTCCACTACTATAAAGCTGTAGAACCGACCTATGAGGTAATAAGCAACTGTTCAATACTGCAAAACCCAAACCGTGACAGTAGCTTTTGGATGGGGAGAGGTGGGTAATTTATGAAGTTATTCTTTAAACTTGTAACTGTAAAATATGGCACATTTTTTGCTCCGTTGATATAGTTATCATTATATGCATGCACACACACACACACACACACACACACACACACACACACACATTTCACACTGATTAGCAAATGCAATAATGATTTTGCAACTCAGCCTACACTTGAATACGGGCAGCAGTGTTCTGATTAAGAGCAGCAAAATTATGCTAAGTCAGGTGATTCTCTGCCGGATGCAGCACAAGGCCCTGGCTAATAATAACTACCTCTCCCTGACACAAAGACACTTTAATCTAGATCATTTAAAAACATTATACCCTCTACCCACCCATTACTTTACATACTAAGTGCTTGGGTACTGTAGAAGACCTTACAGACAAATTCCATTTCATGTACTGTTTTTACTCATGCGTGCATATACATACATATGTAATAGACTGCACTGCAAAAATAATATTTATCACCACATGCGAGGATAAGACTTATTACTCACGTTATGATGCCCTAGCATTACCACCGAGGATCTGTGCAGGCCAGCATGTATCCTGTTTAAACAATGATATTTTAAAAAGTATATGGCAGCATACTGGAATCTTTAACACCACGTAAACAGCCTTTACTCTGTGCAAACTGAGGTTTGCCCCTTGGTTCTGCAGTTAGCTTGGGACTTACCATATTGGAAGCTTAAGTATGCATGCAGCAAAGTAGGCAGCCCCTGAGCACCAAAGAACTGCATGAGAGCATGCAAATTATAGGCAGAGTTATGCATATAGTGCACAGAATTATACTGGCTGATTTTTGACTTGTAATTGTGATTGATTGTTTGTTGATCATTTTATATTTTGCATTGTTGTTATTTATTTTACCTGGTAAGCAAATTGAAATAAATGAATCAAATTTTGAAGGTGCTAACAGGCTTTTTGTGCAGTGCTAGTTACTGCCTGTAAAAAGCATGTTTTAACCTTCCACAAATAACATGCCACCCCCCCCCCCGCCTTGTCCCCTGTCAAACTATTCCTGGTATCCTGTGGCAACCCCTTCATTTCCCTTTAATGAAATGATTGGTACCTGGTGGACCTCCCACCCTTACTGGTGCCTTTATGAAGCTTCTTGGTGTCTGGTGACACCCTGTGCCCCCCCCGAGCCCAAACCCCCCTTTCCCCTGGTCCAGCAATAGTGTCCTCTGCTGACCTCTTTGGCTGGCTGCCATCTGACAACATCTAAAAACAGTGACGCCAAGTTACACCAAGCACTATAGCTATTTTTGACTGAAGATATGGTGACAGCATAGCAGTATCTGGATATCTTAAATAGCGATCGAACTTGATGCTTGGCACCACTGTATATGCCAGCTACTATGGCAGGACTGGGGATGGGAGGTTGGGGATTTAGGGCTGGTGCCACCAGACACAAGAGAGATTTCTAACTGTGCACAGCAATGTGCCATGATAATGACATGTTTACTGGCTAGTAAGGAGGTGCTAGGACCCTGCATGTTTAGAAGAGTTATTGGCAATATACAGTATGTATGAATACTGCAGTTCAGGGATTTTGCCTCTCAGAGTTCCCCACATGCTCAGTATAGGAAGGTGCTTTGTGCATGTGCTCACTCCAGTGATGTGCTCACACAGGGGTTATGGCTTTGCTAAGTGTAGGCCTCACATAAGGTAGATTAGAAACCTGTTAGTGCTTCCCGTGACTTTAGTGCCCAGTTTCCAATGTAGCTCCTTTTGTGCTGCATGTAAAGTAGCGCAACCACAAAGCCATTTGCATGCATTTTTAATATGGGGACCATACTGCTGTTCTGAAATAAAAACATTTTTTGATAACTTTATTTTTGTTTTCAAAGGATTCTAAATTGTATCTTCTACAAACAACTATCAAGTTACAGATCCAATCAGGGATCCAATTAATGAATAAAGTACAAGACAAAAGAATGTTTATTCCTGTTTCTTGATAAATAGGAGCAAACTAGGGTTGTAATGGCTCAAAATTTTTAAAAGAAGTAAAAGAAAAAGTCCTACGTATTTCATGCGATGTTAGTGTTAACACAAGATCATTCACTAGATAGACGATACATAAACTAAATGAACTCTTCAATGAAGATGTAAATGTTTCTGCCTGAGCTGAGCTGCTGAAGGCTTTGAGAGTCATAGAACCTTTATGAGGTCATGAAGCATTGTCAAAGCAGCACTCCTACTGGTTAAGAAAGTCATTATGACAGACATATATAAGAAATTTAGAAACAATTTTTTGTTATATTTGTCACTTTTATTTTTTTTTAGTATACAATTAACCCACTAGTGTCCATCAACCTACCCTTCCTCTGGGTGGTCCACCCCAGCCCAATCACCCATCATCCCCAGGACTTAAACTCACAGTTTCTCCACAGCATACCCCTTGTGGCAGGGCCAGAAGGTCCAGAGCAAGATCCAGTGTCCAAGGTGCCTGGCTGGTGGTGCCAGGCTTAGAGGGGACTGTCCCTCATGCTGCCACAGCTGAGGAGTTTTTCCTGCATTTTTGGCCCTTGGGACATCCAGTGTGCAATGACCCAGTGCATCTTCCAGCATCTCTCCCTTGCTGGAGCCTTTCCAACTGTCACAACAGCCAGCCTTCACTAGGTGTCAGGCTGACTGCAGGAGGCACATCCCTTCCCATCCAAGGGCGGAGAGTAGTCCACGGGACTCTCCACCCTTCCTCCCCAGCTGGCCCCGATGACTTGAGTTGAGTTGAAGAGGCAGTATAGCGCAGTGGTTAAGGGCACTGAGCTGAAAACCTGGAGACCTGGATTTGAATCCCACAGCCCCCCTTGCATACTGTGTGACCCTGAGCAAGTCATTTATCTTCCTTGTGCTCCCAGGTTGCACCTGGAAACAAGCTTTGCCTTAGTGTGCCTATTTCCTTGTTAAACAATTTCCCCTTCCCCATTCCTTTTCCCAAACCTGGGTTGCCAGCGTATATGTCAGTATGTTCTACTACTGGGATGGCTATATTTGTCCATTATTGATGGCATACATACAGTACATAAAAATAAGGTTATTTCTCAAGTATGTGTGGCATCAGGCCTAGCTAAAGCACTATAAATACCTAATGAAAACCTGATTACCCAGCTGATTAACAACCACCTGTGTTACAACGCTGACACCAGCTTTCAAAACTAACCTGTCTGTGGAATGTAGTACAGTTCCCTTATCCCCAACACAGGTGTGTACTGGCTTGCAATCAGCAGCTGTTCAGCAATGCTCATGCACCAGTTTGCTATCAAAGGGACCACAATGGATGATTTGATCATTTCTAACAATATAAAACACATATGTTCTGTTCTATTGCACTCATGCAACTGTGGTGGCTTGTCTTTTTTTTAAATATGCTTACCTCATTATATTAATTATTAAACAGGCAGTTTTATAAGTGGAATTAGCCACTGCAGACTGTGGTTTAAAGGCTTTTATACAATGGGGTGAGCAAATAACTCACTGAATAAAAACATGAATTCTCACTGCAGTGAAATAACCACAGTGGTTTATTCTCACTGCAGTGAAATAAACCACTGTGGTGAGAAATAAACCACTGTGGTGACATCACCACAGTGGAATTATTTACATTTATTCAATGAATATGGGGCCCTATTGTATAAATGAAATATATGATGGGCAGGGGAGGAATATCCGAAAATACCTGAACTTGTGAAGAGGGACCATGGGTACCACCACTCGTGGCTGTGCTACACTCTGCCACTCATGAGATATCCTGAGGTCACACTTCACTCATTCAGGTATTTTCAATATTCCACCTCTGCCTATCATGTAGCCCCTATTTTCATCACCTGTGAGGGGTAGGACTTTCATAACTAACTCATGCCTCTGCCACTCACCAGTTATGATCCTGCCCCCTTACACTTGAAGATAAATTGCATACTTTAGTAAGGCCATTGCATATATATATATATATATATATATATATATATATACATACATATATGTATAGATACACATATATATAAATATATATATGTATATATATATATATATATATATATATATATATATATATATATATATATATACACACATATAAAATATAGAATAACATGCACAACCACACACAGTAAGGCTGTGTTTCCACTAAGGGGTGAGATGACATTGTGGACTTAAGAGAGCAACGTTCTAGGGGTCTCTATGATTTCTTTTGAAGATAACTAAGGAAAATGCAAAGTGCCACTATGCACAGCTGAATTAGCTCCTTTTACATAATTATTGGAATAGGATGCTTTATCCGCCATTTGTATTATGAAATGCAGCCATGAATTTCTTCTGAATATGACATATGCCAAAGTTCACAGTTAAGTGATTATTGTGCTATTAGCAGTCTTATTTTATGCCTTGTTTTTGTATTTTAAAGTTAGATAGACTAAATCAGTTCACACATGATTACTTTGACACACTAGTGCTGGATAAAATATGAGAGGCACTGGAGTTTAGATGCAATTAGTAGCACACAGCACTGGACTGCTGTGATAGATATCATACCAAAATATAATAGTGGTGAAGTGCCACTGTACACAAATGATTTTAGATAATATCTGTTGTGGTGCAAGTACTTTAGTGCACGTAAAACAAAAAAAAAGACAATTTCTGTGCAATGTGATATATATTAATACATATAGTGAGGGGTGTCTCTTACGAGATAAGAAGGTTATCTCATGCTGTTTGGGTGAGAGGACTATAAAGCGAAGCTGAGCGGTTCTTTCAGCCCAAAACAGCACCATATAACCTTCTTATCCCATAAGAGATACCACCACATTATACATATTAATAAGTTATGAAGCAGCGGAACTGCCTCCAGCCTAAAACAACTGTTTACAATACACAATTTTCTGAGAATGTTCAGTTTATTTGTACTGTTATTTCTGGTCTCCCCACTCTTTAAGAATAGTTGTGGTATATTCCATGAGCAGACATGACGAACCTACTCTGCTTATACAGCATGTAATGCTTAGATGCCATGTGATGGTGGTGGTGGGGAGTAACTGCAGCGAAAACATTTTGATTTAGTTCAAACTTATGCCAAGATATTTCAGCTTTGCCACTACAAACTGGACTGTGAGGTCGAAAAGTGAGCATCAGTTTTATGATGGTGGCGGGCCTTCAGCTTTGCTACTACCATCAGATTGTCAAGTTGGAAATGGAGCATTGGTTTTATGGTGGCAGCAGGGACTAACTACAGCTAAAACATTTTCATTTATTGAAACTTTTGACAGCATATTTTACCATCAGTTTTATTCCATTTCAAAAAATCAAACTGCGAGGTACACTTCAAAACCTTTTCATTTATTTGAACATTCTTACAACATGTTTCAGCTTTGGTAACAATTTCTACTAGCAGTGAATTGTGGGGATAATGGACTGCTTGTCTGATACACTGCGCTGACAATTTGCTGTTGAGTTTTGTGGCTGAAGGGCTGCTTGCTTGATATAATGTGGTGATGATTTTCAGAAAGGTTTTGTAGCTGAAGATGGTTCTTTTTTAAATTGGGATTCCTCTCACAGCTGATTACACCACAACAATTCTGACAGGAACAGATGACACAGCAGAGTCACCACGGCTGGAATCAGCTGTGCAGAGGAGCATCAGGTAGCAACTGTACGCTGAATAAGACGTACAATAGTGCTGTCCTCTGATTGGTGGGGCAGATCTACTGCTTTATAATTTTAGATATCAATCAGATCAGGTATAAATGCACCTATGCACTAAGTAAAGGAGGTATTGTGCTGATAAATATTTAAACTAATATGTGGGCTGGAGACACAGCATTTTTGCATTCGGATGTGATGATATATGTGTGTGCATAGTAAACAGTCAATCTTTGCCAGTAATCACCAACAGCACTGGAGACATCACTAGTATGCCTAAGTTATGGGTATAAAAGGGGTGGCTCTCTGACATAGAACGATAGCTCTGATGAAGACATGACATCACAGCGAAACAGAAGCACATCCATGCTTGCACAGATGGTGTGCATCCTCCTTACCCCTGGGATTACTGTCCATAGCCATGGAAGTCTGAAGGGTCTGTGCTTGCACAGATGGTGTGCATCTTCCTTCCCCCTGGGCTGACTGTCCATAGCCATGGGGGTCTGAAGCAAACTATATGTTTTAAAAGCCTGGCAAAAGTGCAATCTGCAAAGAGATGCATTGAAGCTGAATGCATTATGGTTACAAGGACTGAAAAAGTGAGTCTGACTGAGAGGTGGTGATATGTTACGTATGTTGTACAAAACTCTGATGAGTCAGTGGTTTTAACAGTTGTATTTAATAAAACATTTTTGTACCTGGATAATAAGAAGCAGGACATTATTTACTGGAAAATTAGTAGCTGTACCATGTGACAGTACCAAGGTACATAGCACCATGAAACAATACTAAGAGAAAGTAACTAACAAGGTTCTTATTAGTTGAGTAGTGGCTTTGATTTGACCCCACTGGACCTCTAAAATGTAAGAAAACAACATTTAAAATCTGCCCACATTCATATCAATGTAGCACACCCCTGTGCTCTACAAACAACTACCTCACAAAACGTTGGCGTGCAATGGCAGCACAGGGTGGAGCTCACTTCTGTCAGTAGCAGGAAGGGGAAGAGATTGGGCAGCTGGCTGCTCTTCCAAGCCAGGAATTATGACCCCTTCCCCTTCAAAAATGGCTAATCAGAAAATCACAAGATAAGGACTGTTTGAGTCCTAGTGAGGTAAGGCACCAGTGGGGTCTTGAGGAGGCTTTCCAGAATGAACGCAGCTGCTGCTCTCACTCAGCCCTAGGTGCCCATTTTGAATAAGGTTCAGCATAAAACCTTTTGACTCACATATGCGTTCCTGGGTGGGATGAGTGCCAACAGTTCACTTGGGCTGGTTTCAGTCTTGCTGCTATCTTTGTTAGGAGGAATCTAGCATAGTAATGGGGTTCTATGCTGTTGTACCACAGTAATGGCATAGCTACTGTGGTACAACAGCATTCTTATATTGCTACTGTAGTACAGCAACATCCATAAGTGCATGGCTTTCCATACACAACAACATGGAACCACAGAATATATTTGGTTACTTGACAAAACAGCATTATTTTAAACGTTCTAAAAGATTTTTGAAACTTTTCAGTAGTGCAGGAGTTCACTTCGTAAGGGGTTTGGGAAGGTCAGAGGATATGCTTTATTGGTAGCAGCTGACTGTGAATCAGGTAGCATCACTCAGTCATATGACTTGGACTCAGTGAGGCAGTGGAACATGACTACCGTTACCATCTGTGCTCTGAGTGCTTCATTCCTCAACTTTTATAATTTTGTCTCCGCTTGCAAATGTATTGCTGTAGGTAAGTGGCGTACTTTTAAATCGTGTTTTGGGGTTGTCAAAAGACAAACACATTCGTTTCTCTGAGGCTGAAGGTAGTATATGTGCTGGCAGTTCTAAAACATTGTGTTTTTTTGTGCAATAGCCAGTTTGTAGCTGTTTGACTTGGGAGATGGAGATGGCATGAAGGAAACCATTTGAAAACCCAAACTGCTGTAAGTACCATTCACTCCTCTTTTTCCATTTAAAAAATGTTTTGAAAGCTGCACGTAAATGCTTCTTTTTATTTGAGAGTGTTGTTTTTCAACTGTGTTTGTAAAAGGGGGACCAAAATGTTGAGAAAGCTGTTTTTAGGAAAGTGTATTGCTTTTCAGCTGTGTGTGTGTGTGTGTGTGTGTGTGTGTGTGTGTGTGTGTGTGTGTGTGTGTCAGAGGGGAAGACCCAAACTGTTAAGAAATCATTTTTTAAAGTGCGGTTTTAAGGTAAAAAACTTAACAAAGTTTCAGGTGATGTCACAACTGATTGATTAGTGTATTGATGACATCACAACATGATTAGTATGCATTACAGTTTTAATTAGTATGTGCTATGTGCTGGTAAACATGCAGTTTTCTTGGTGGGGGGCTTAACCATATAGGATATGGCATGGGCCTATATTACATATGTGGGATATACTACGAGTTGTCTGTGACATGAGTTGCCATGCCAAGCCTTACTATGCCCCTTGCCAGTCGGTTATTTCAGCATAAAGCCCACGTTGTTATGTCTTACTGCTTGCGTATCAGGGCTGTGCATGGGGCTGATTTTTGATATTTGTGTGTGTGTCTATTGTATTCATATTTGTATTTGTTTGCATGTTGGTGTTTACAAAACATATGTCTTTATATTTCAGACATATCCCCATTGTTAAAGATGGCACAAGAACAACAAAATATGCATATAAATATGAAGTGGCCTTTATCTGCTGGCATTTTCATATGTTTAGATGTATGTATTTACTGTATGTAATGAACAGTAGTAGTAATATATGTGTCATTGAGCCTCTGCTCCAGTCTAATGCTACTTTATGTGGTCTAACAAATATTTAAGAATGGTAATTGTACCTGTATTTGTAAAATGTGCATTGTGTGTGTGTGTACTTATAGGTGTGCGATTGCACCCCTATAGTTAGGGTTAAATCTTCACTTCTATGTTAAACTCAGAATGTTGCACTTTAATAACTTTGCAACCTTTCAAGTGATTACATGATATTTTGCATGTGCCATCAGGGACCAAAGATCTCTTGATGTGACAAGTTTTGTTCTGGTCGGATGTGTGGGCGTGGAGATAGACAGTGTCAAAAACATGTAAATTACCATTTTTTGTCAAATTCTTAGTCACTCTGCTGCACAAAATCAATGTGGCCTTTTGGTCTGCAAATGTTAGGGTATATAGGTCATGGGTCACAGTGGTACCTTTTGAAAATTTGGTGAACAAACATGAATCTGTTCAAAAGTTTGATTAAACTTTGAAATTTCCCATTTTTTTCAGTGGGAAAAGTTAGATGTTCACCACAAAGAATAATTCTTTGTCACAAAGGAAAATCCTTTGTTGCAAATGGATAATCCTTTGTCACAAATGGGGAATCTTTGTATGTGCCTTTTTCCCTTTAATAGCGATACAACCATTCAGTTGATTTGCATGAAAATGTGCATGTACCATCAGGAACCAAAGATCTCTTGATGTGCCAAGTTTCATTCTGGTTGGCTGTGTGGGTGTGGAGATATGGACTGTTAAAGGTCACGATCCTATAGCTAAGGTTCAACCTTCACTTCTATATTAAACACAAAATGTTGCACTTTAATATCTTCACAACCGTTTAACCGATGTGCACGAAAACTTGCATGCATCATCAGGGGTGCATCATCAGGGGCCAATGATCTCTTCTTGATGTGCCAGGTTTCATTCTGGTCATATGTGTGGTTGCAGAAATACGTAGCGTAAAATATGTGAAAATTACAGTTATTGTGTGAAATATTTTGTCACACCGCTGCGCAAATACAGCTTGGGATTTTGGTCTGAATTTGGTCTTGGGTTACAGATGTGTATTTTGAAGATTTGGTGAAAAAATATTAATCTGTTCAGAAGTTATTAAATTTTAAATGTTCTCATTATTTTTAAAGGGAAAAGTTAGATGTGAGCCTCAAAACAGGATTCGGTTTCGCAAATGGGCAGTCCTGTGTTGGAAAAGAGTAATCCTTTGTTGTAAATGGGGAATCTTTTTCATGCTGCTGCCATCTTGCTTTTTCTTAGCGAGGCATACAAAGTTAAAAATCAGAAAAAAAATGTCTTTTGAAGTAACCAACACACGTGTTCTGCTAATTGGGGACCTGTTCTATTGGATTCTGGTGTTATTTTTTTCATAAATCACCTGGAAATGTGTTTTTTTACATGACAAAATCCTTTTTCACAAATTTGCAGAAAAAAGAATCACTAAACAGGATTCTGTTTTGCAATTTGCTAAAAAGGATTTTCCTTTTTTCGTAAATTGTGAAAAAAGAATGCGAAACAGGATTCTGTTAAAAAAAGAAAGCTCAAAACAGGATCCTGCTTCGCAAATTGTGAAAAAATCATTTTTATACAGTTTTGTTTTGTCACTTCACTGTGAAGAAATGGTTTGGAATTATGGTCTGCAGTTTTCAGGGTACAAAGTGCTTGCTCCTTGGATGTACCTTTTGCTGGTTTGGTGAAAGCAGATTACTTTGCTCTGGAGTTCTGGGGTTTACATTTTCCTTTGTTTCCCACAGAATAATATTGTAATGTGAACTGTACATAGTCCTTTTTTTGTCATTCTGCTGTGAAGACATGGCTTCCAATTTTTGTATAAAATTTTCAGGGTACAAAGGGCTTGCCCTACAGATGTGTCTTTTGCTGGTTTGGTGAAAAGATATTCATATGGTGTGGAGTTATACAGGTTTCAAATTTTCCTGTGATTCTCATAGGATAACATTGCAATGTGAGGTCTTTCTTTGGTGCTACGGGTATACCATTGTGACAGTGACACACTTAAAGTGATGCTGTTACAGCAACAGCAACCCGCCAACACCCACAGTGTCAACCTGGTTGCCAGAGCGATAACTGAGTCATCGATTCTGGAGTTTGATCGCTCCCCTCCGAGATCCGCCCTCCCAGAGTTGTAATCCTTAAGTCCGGTGAGGGAGGGGGGGTACAGCCCCCCGTGCATGAACACCGATTGGGTATTGGTGCATTTTCTGGTCATGGACCGGAGTCAGTGATGTGAGGGATGTCAGCGACCATGTGTTACTGTAGGGGAGGTCGCTGACATTCCTGTCGCTGCGGCATAGTGGAACAGGTGCTGCACAGCACGGAATGGGAGATGACTACAGTGTCTTTAAAATTATGGATGGATGGGAGCCTATGCTCCACACACAAATATGGATACTATTGTGGACTGATAGGAGCACAAGGCCCTCCCACAGGGGAAAAAGGTTATGATTACAATATCTTAGAAATAATGGACGGGTATTAGTGCAGGGCCCTGCGCTCCCACAGTAAAATAATTCTATGATAAAAATATCTAAAAAATTATGCAAGGGCCCAGCACATTCCTACAGGCAAATAACGATATGGTTATACTATCTCAAAAAGTAAGGACATTCTTTGCAAAAAACTTAATTAATCCAACAGGCATGGGTGTGCCTTGGGGTTGTCAACTCTAATGGTCACCCCATTCTCATATGCTGTACCCATCTAAGCTTATTTACTCATGGAATGGGGTGAGCGTTAGGGCTGACAACCCCAAGGCACACCCCACGCCTGTTGCTACTTGCAGGGTGGAGGTGGGGTGTGAGGGTTGGAAATCCTAACATGACATTTCCCTACTTTTGATGCTAGAATCCTAACTAGTGCATTAACAATTTTTTTGCAAAGAATATCTATCTATCTATCTATCTATCTATCTATCTATCTACACACACACACACACACACACACAGACACACTGTATATGTGTACATAAACACACACACATGCAATTGTAAAGCATGAACACATTTTAAATAAGTAAATCATTAGCCTTTCGGCTTATCAACAGTCTCATGGTGTGCCACTACTGGATCTTATAAGCTCTTATTCACACATGCTTTTAATATTACGCTGTTTAATTGCACACAGCTGCAGCCTAGAAGACTGTTATGAAACAAAATTGTAGCGTAACCTTGGAAGCCTGTTCTGGATTCCTAAATATTCAACTAACTTTTTCCTTGTCTGTCTCTCTTGCTCCCCCCTCCCATTCCAGTTACTGCAGCCTTTACGCTTTTTTAATAAATCAAGGAGGACTGTTGTGTTTAAAACTGGTTGACATGCTGGAATCTTCAGATTTGACAAGTGGTTGACTGAACCAGCAGAAGCTGCCAAGAACGCAGATACAGCAACAAGGCCTGTATGAAGTCAGATTAGTGTGAAGTGAACAATGTCCAGAATACATACAGCCTGACCTAAAATGAACTTGGGTATTTCTCCACCCACTGCTTGCCAATCTAGCTCTACAGGAATCCGAGGGGCCCTCACAAATCAGATGTTATGTTTTTATATTTTTATACAATAACTGGGGAGCAAACTTTCTTTTCATATTTTAATTTTTGTTGCAAATTTTTTGTTGGTGTGTTCACAAAAGGTGCTGGTTTGACAGCACTAAAAACTGAAGCCACATGTTTAGCCACATGACAGGTACAACACAGACAATCCCAGTGCAAGCTTGCAAACACTGTCCCACCAATCCATCTAAGGACTTTTATAGAAGGACCACCATATATGTGAAGAATCTATTCCCAATGAGTTCTTGGCCTCTTATACAAGACTGCTAACTAGGGGTGTGCAAGGGCCAAAATATAATTTTCCAAATACCACAAGCAGTAGGGCTTCTGAATATTCAGGATCTCTCCCCTTTTAGGGGACTATTTATATTTAGAAAATGGCATTCAACTTCTTAACACAGACAAAAAAATCCCCACCCTCATAGCACTCTCTCCACACTCCTCCCAAACCATAGCAGCAAGTCATCCCCCCTTCCCTCTTTCCCCAGCATTGTAGCACCTAGCCCTGGAGACGTTCTGGAGTAGTTGATATCAAAAGTAAATCAGATTAACCCTTCCCACCACTCATAGCAGACCAATTGTTGCCCACCACCTCCCCCAGCCCAGCTCAGTGAAAAGCTGACACCCTTGCCCCCACACCCTCTAAGCACCCATCCAATCCCAACTTCCTCCCCCCTGTCAGCCACTATAACCAATGCCCTGTTGTGTCTTATTGCACTTATCAAAGAGGCAAAAAAATATATACAAAGTTACTGAAAATTATAAAAAAAAATATAAAAATGTCCTCACTACCTAACTCTCTCGTTGACCAAGTTGCACACCCTGCTCAATGAGTGTATTTGTTTAATCTCTGCCATTTCCTAAGTAAACAAGTGGAACTGGTCAGTGATTTTTGTTAAATAGCCTTCTCACTGCAGAGCAAAACAAAAGAGGCACCAACAGACAGGTCATGTGCAGCAAAGAGAGAAAAGGCACAGAAAGACTCTGAAAGGGTGTACACAGAGCCCAACATTGCTCACTTAGCTTAAAGTAGGAGGGGTTTTGTCATCCTGCTTCTGCAAAACCACTACCAACCAGACACCCACAGGTACAGTGTAGCAAACAAATAAAAAAAAACTGACCAAAAACACATTTTAAATGTATGGGGGCAAAGATCCTGGACTAGATTTTCAGCAGTGATGCGGTAAGAGCAGGTCCCGATTTTGGCCTGTACCTGTGGCATCATAAATGCGGCATGACATTTGAATGGTAGTTTCAAACACTGAGACACATTTATGGCAGCTCTGAGCAGTTTATGGTAAAATAGTGATGCATGCATTAGATATTGATGCATGTGTCATTATAGGACTTCCATTTCATCGCTAGTTGTGGCAGATGCTCTCAATGCTTAGACCACTTTTTAGGTGGCTAAATTATCGTCGCTAGCATCAGTGATGCTCATAAGAAAATCCATCTTCCAGTCTTTAGTGGGATGCATTCCTGCTAGTCTTGGGGGTATTACTGCAATCCATTTCAGACCTTGGTGTGGGTGGCAGTGGTATTGTGGAGGGGAGGCTCAGAAGGAGCAGGACTGTTTTTTACATTTTAACAGCAAAGGAAGCAAAAACCTGATCTTAATTTACCATTTTCATTTCTTTTTTACTTTTGGATACCATTTAAAAAGCATACTAAGACACTCCAGGATGTGCATTGTGCCAAGATAAATGTACTTACAAGGGCTGAAGGCACTTGGCCTGTGGCCTTGTGCCCTACACTGTCCCTGAGCGTGCATTTATCTTAGCACAATGCACACCCTGTTGTGTCTTACTGCCTAAATAGAACATTATTTTTTCTATGGGGAAAAAGCCAAACCCTGTATTATATACTGTATATCTATATATAATAATACACATTTGGACTAAAGTCAAGGCTCATAGCAGAAAACTGCTGCCATGAGACTGAAGAGTGATAGACAGTGGGTTATGCATTATTGCCACTGGAGGTCACTTTTTCCACCTGATGGACAACAGTTTTCTACTATTAGCTGAGAATTCTAGTACACGCCTGTTTTTTTTAAAACCTTTTTTAATGATTTATTTGTACAGTTTTTTGTGCAGTTGCAGTGCTGCTTGCTCTTAACCAACAGCTGCATTCAATGAGCTGCAGCTACTTTTAATGAGCAGCCAAAATCAATTGCATTGAAGCAGCTCTTATTTAGTAACAGCAGCCTGGATATGGAATGTACTGCTCATACCCAGAAGATCATTATCTACAGGGCAGCAGTTTAGAGCCTGTTGACCTCTTTCATGTTTAAATATACAGACACATTGGTTGTATTGTTAGGCACAAGACAGAGCTGAGTAAATTCAACTACCCAAGATTTCCATTTATTTCTGTATGACTGAACACGTTGAAGGATGTTATTGAGCTTAAAAAAATAGCTTCTTAATGTTAAAAATAATGAATAATTAGCTACTATTTCCTGTTAAAGAGCAACAGTTGTGCTCATTTTGAAAAGTCTTCTCAAACCCCGCACTGGTGCCTTACCTCACTAGGACTCGAGCAGACCTTATCCTGTAATTCTCTACTTAGTCATTTTTGAAGGGGCAGGAATCATAATTCCTTGCTCAGTGGAGTCAGATGTCTGATCCCTTCCCCCTTCCTGGTACTAAGCGAAGCAAGCTCTGTCCCCGTGCCACCTCTGTGCTCTGATATTTTGTGAGGCTGTTGTTTCTAGAGTGTGTGTGTGGGGGGTAACATTGATATGAATGGGGGCAAATTTTAAATGTTGTTTTCTTATATCTTAGAGGTCCACTGGGGTCAACTCAAAGCCATTGCTCATTAGTGGCTTTGATTTGACCCCAGAGGACTTCTAAAACAGCAAAACAACATTTAAAATCCAACTCTAGTCATATCAATTTAACCCCCCCCCCCCGGCGCTCTACAAACAACTACTTGACGAAACATTGGAGTACTGGGGTGGAGCTTGCTTCTCTCAGTACCAGAAAGGGGAATGGATTGGTCAGTCAGCTCTTCCAAACCAGAAATGATGATCCCTTCTCCTAAAAAATGGCTAATTAGAAAATTACAGCATAAGGACTGCTTGAGTCCTAGTGAGGTAAGGCATCAGCGGGGGCTTGTTGAAAGCACTGAAATGGGAGCTCTTTAAAGCAGCAGTATTTGTTAGTCTCCATATAGATTTTGTTCAGTATTAATGTATTTCTAGCAGAATACTAATATATCTGTGTTTCTTTACATTTTCTTTCATTCCTGAACTGAGATATGGGATTTTGTAGTTGTAGGAGTTACCGCTCCTGTCTTATGCACCACTCACTATAGACAAATTAAATATCTTGGTGTTGTGCTGTGGTGTTTATGATCAGAAACCTGGTAGCACCATCTTAATATATCCACAGTATGAATTGGATATGTACAATGAAAAGGTAACCTCAAGAGGAGAAATATTTCAGAATTTTGAGTTGTGGCCATCTTTAATGACTTGAGTCATTAATTATAAAATTAGTTATACAAACTGTTTTAAAAATTCCCAAGAGAATTTAAAAAAATGACTGATGATGAATCCAAGGATGACAGTAATACATGTTTGCTAAAAAACTACCTGCTGAAAATGTTTTGCCTACTAAAAAAATACCTCTGCATTAGTTTTGGAATATCACAAAGGCTGTTATCTGGTATATCATTTTGAGCACAGCCCAATCATACAACAAACCTTTAGGCATGTTGGGATTTCTACAAAAAAAATCTTTAAATAAATAAAGATGTTCTGTTTGACATTCATATTGGTTTGCATCTAGAGATATGCAAAACAAATTCAATATACATGCCACAGCTGCATTACATTGCCAATAACTGACAAGCACATATATCTCGTATCTTCTAAAGCGTGCATTCGGAGAGAGTGATGGCTAGATTTAATATCTGCAGTCATCAGCAAAAATCTTCTCGTGCTTGTAAAGTTTGGTAGCAAACTCTGAGAAGGTGCTTTTGGGAACCTTGATGGCTTCTGGGCTGAACTGAAGGTGTGGGGACAGTAAACTAGTAGGGTTTTGTGTAGCTTGTATCATGTGATGTCATGGAAGGCAGTGTACTCTGTTGGCTAGGTACTGAATTGTGAACCAGGAGACTAAAGGTTTTAATCCCATCACAGCCACTGGCTCACTGTGTGACCCTGAGCATGACGTGCAACCTCCTTGTTCTCAGCTATAAAAACTGGTAAAAGCTGGGCCCCACTAAAAAGGAAATGCTGCCTCTCAGTTATGCTATTTTGGGTAAATAAACTATCAATGTCTCAGTGAATGTAGCTTCCGAGAGTGTGACAGCACTTAAAAGATGGTCTGGTATTAAAAGTGGCTGTGGCTTGGAAAAGGTTTTGTACATTTGGAAAAAAAACAGAAGTTGAAAATGAGGATGATTAAGTATATAATTTCATGCTGTAACGTCTCTTTGAGTGTCTGTTGGTCTGCAGATGTATGGCTTTTTTCTTGCAATTTTTTTCCTGGAAATTTTAAGAGCTGGCAGTTGGCAATGGCTACTTACCTGAGAGTCATTCTTTGTGCAGTTAATGTTTTTAAGGCTTAAATAGAAGTAAGATTATGTGTTTCTTTCAGAAGACAGGGCTATGTGCATTTTTTATGAAATAATACAGCAGGATTTTAATTTCTTTTGGGAGGACTGACTTTGCTTTCATAGTGGTAGAATGTATTTTTTTTTCCATTAGGTTTGTTTGGAGAAGTGACTTTGCTTTCATAGGTTTGCTAATTTTTTTTTGTATTAGGTTTTTTAGAGGGTCTGACTGCTTTAGTAGTAGTAGAGCTTACTTTTTTGCATTACACTTATTGGGGGGACTGTACTTTTGTAGTAGTACAGCTTGGGTTTTTTGTGCCACATATTTTTTTGGAGGGGGGGGCACTTTGCTTTTGCAGTAGGACAGCTTACTTTTTGCATCAAGTTTTGGAGGGGACTGACTTTATTTTCATAGTATTAGAGGTTAGTTTTTTTGCAACAGGTATTTTGGGGGACTGAATTTGCTTTTGGGGCATTAGAACTTAATTTTTTCTGCATCAGGTGTTCTTTTTTTGGGGGGGGGAGTCTGCCATTGATTTGTTATCTGCCGCAAGCTCTCAGCTGTTTGGGAGAGGATTAGTTTGTGAACGCATATAACAAAAAGTGCTTAGATACTGAATTGATATACAGAGCTAAATATGTTGTTTTGTGCAGTGGGTGGTGAATTAGATTCAGCTCCATGTGTTTATTGTTCCATATGGGCATGATCTCTCCGACCTGTTCTGTCCAACCAGAGCAGTAGTTATAGTAAACATCTTGAAAGATACACACGTGCACACACATGCACACACCAGAGTGTTTGTAACACAGATCCAATTACATCTCTAGTGGAATCACTGGCTTCTTAGTTGTAGTTAAACCTCCAATCTCGTAGCGTCCTCAGACCTTTCTCCGAGCCACAGCTATCACTAGCTCTTCAGATTCCCATATCTTGCTAACTCCAGGGTTTTATTTAACTCTAAAAATTGATTAGCATTTTGCTCATAAAAGTGCTAAAACATTGTGAAAATGCACAACACTTGCCTCACTGTGTTTAACAAACATAACACTTCTAGAAAACCTTTATAAATGCTTTCTGTACAGTTAGTATTGTCCCTAGAGAAAAACTGCTAATCAATTATTTAAAACCCTGTAACTCTTGCTATAATCTCATTTTTATAATTTACCACTGAAAGGGAGGACACAGTTACACCGTAGAAAATACCTAAAAGCCTTAGTCAAGTGCCTAATACTACTGTTGCTACTTCTCTTGGGGAAATATTCACCCCAACCATGGATCTCTACAATCTGGCATCAATGAAGTCCAACAGCTCTGCTACTCTATCCTTGGCAAGTATAAATATCTGTAGCCTCCTTCTGAAACTTGATACCATCACTGCCTGGATCTCCCATCACAACCTAGACATACTATCAGTTGTTGAGACGTAGCTACTGTATCCCCAAAGATCCCTGACTCCGCTATTGCCATTCCTGGTTACACTGCCTTAAGGGATGACAGGCTGACTAAGAAAGGTGGGGGCTGTGCCCTTTACCTTAAAGACACACTTGTGTGTCATGTTCTGACCCTTCCTAGTACTGGAAATGACATTCAGATTCTAGCCATTAAGGTACTACTAGGCGAACACAATAAGGCATTGACCATTGTGTCAGTTTATATCCCACCTAAGCTGACTAATCGGGGTTTTCCCTCCCTCCTCGACTGCATCAGCTCCTGTGGGCAAAACTGAGAAGTTATTCTGCTTGGTGACTTCAAAATCAACTGGCTGTCCCCCTGTGCAAGCATCTATAAGGATGCCTTGGCTGCTGCCAACCTGGCACAAATGGGACAGTCATTCACCAGGATAAACTACAGGCTGGGGACCTCCTCTCTCCTGGACTGGGTCCTCACTAATTGACCTGAACACATCACTAAGACTGAAGTACTCCCAAACACCATAAGTGACCATTCTCCAGTCATTTCCCTCTGGTCTAACAAATTCAACAAACACCCACCAAAATTAATTGTCCGTAAAATACTTCTACCTGGCTGACAAGGCCATTAAAAACGCACCTGTGATCGCTCGACTGGTCTCCAATTGATGATGCTCAGGACATGGACTCAGCCCTAGAATACTTTATTACTATCTTTAACGCAGCATGTGATGTTCATGCTCAGTACAAGAAATGAAAGATTAGGGCATCAATAAACCCATGGGTGACTCATGACCTCCTTGAACTGATGAAATCCCGTGACCAACTATAGTACCGTGCTAAAGCATCCAACACCCTAGGGAATACTCAGGCCTACAGATCAGCATGGAATGCTTGCGCAAGAGCTATTTGCCAGGCGAAAGCCTCCTACTATAGGAATGTCCTTGCAAACACCTGGAATGATGGGAGGAAGTTCTGAGACAACCTCTCTGAGGTAATTAGGAAAAAAAACAAAGTTTCCCCTGCAATGCTCAACATTGATGGAACTATCACCCTGGATAAAGTAACCATTGCTAAGGCTTTTAATTCAACATTTTGTGACCTCAGTCATGTACTCCCACCTAATATCTTTGATCCCACACCAACAGTAACCATCCCATCATCCCTCAGGCAGCCCAGCCGCACTCCCTATTTTATTTTAAGGCTATCACTGAAGGGCTAGCCAGGAAACATCTACTCAAACTACTCGGGAAGTCTAGGCATAGTGCTGACTCCCTTGATTTGAAACTCATCATCCTCACCTTTGATGAAGTTCTGCCACCCCTTACAAAAATTCTCAATTGCTCTCTTATGCTTTCACAATTCCCAAGCAAATGGAAGTCGGCTGTGGTGACTCCTATCCACAAATGTGGTGACAAGACTCTCACAAGTAACTACAGGCCTATATCCATCCTTCCCCACTCTCCAAGGCTTTGGAAAGGATAGTTGCTGAACAACTTGTAGACTACCTGGAAAAATATAACCTCCAATGTTCCCAGCAATATGGTTTTCAAAAAGGTTACAGCACGACCACTGCACTACTAGACTTCACCTCCTTCATTCACCAGGCACTAGACCACAACCAATTGGCCAGTGCCACCTTTCTTGATCTGACTAAGGCATTTGATACAGTTAACCACTCCCTACTAACTGGACAACTATCTCATCTTGGCCTTTCACTGGATGCCACTTGCTGGTCCCAAAGCTACCTTAGTCACCGCTGTCTGCAAGTCAGAATTGATGAAACCATCTCGACCCCCCCCCTTCCAGTCTGTTTGGGTGTACTACAAGGTTCCATCCTTGGCCCCCTTCTCTTCAGCATTTTCATGAACGACCTGCCTGCCACTTCCCATGACCGAATTCTACTCTATGCAGATGATGCAGTCATTTTCTCTAGCCACTCCGACCCCCATCACCTCCAGCAACAGCTACAGCATAGTTTTTCAGAAGTTGAAACCTGGTTCAGGTCATGCAAACTCATCCTGAACTACTCAAAAACAAAATCAATGGGGCCAGCCCAGTGGCGCTGAGAGTTGAGACGCTGGATGCCACACCTTGCGCCACACCGGTGACCTGGGTTCTGGAACGAGCCCAGACCACCAGGGGTCGGCAGAGGGGAGAGAGAGAGAGAGAGGATCAAGCATCTGAGGGATTGCTCTCCTCTCTTGGGGAGGGATCCAGGGCAGCCTGGTGCGGCAGTGGCCCCCAGTGGAGACCGATGGCACTGCTATGTACAGAGGCTTACAAGCTTGGGGCAGATATTGGGCGGCTGCCTTCCGGACGTGAGTGGGAGCATTCACATTGGGGCTGGGCAGCATTGCACAACCCATGTCGGGGGCGAAACAATACAAATACTCCTCTGGCACGGATAGGCGATGCCCCTTCCAGAGCCTTGCCACCACATGCCCAACACTGGAGCCCTGCCACTGCCCCCTTTGATCTCCTCGGGACCCTTTGTCCCCCTCAGGGTGACCGGGGAAAAAGTGACATCCTTGAGGATGGCGGGGTTCACAGTGGGTGGTAGAGTGGCACTGGCCAGCAAAGAGGCCTGAGAGAGTTCCGGAATCGGCAGAGATAAACAAAGTTAACAAAAAAAAAACAAATCAATGCTGTTTCATGGTACTCACAACAAACACAAACTCCAACAACTACTAATCTACAATAGTGGTGGCACTGTGGAACAGGTAGATCAGTTCATATACCTGGCAGTGGCCCTTGACTCCACTCTTTCGTACTCCACGCATATAAATAACCTAGCTAAAGCTGTGAATACATGCATAGGCCTGCTATATATGCATAGGCACTGTCTGACAGACGAAGCATTAAAACTTGCCATCCAGAGTTCAATCACCTCTTTAATTGACTATGGCCTCATAGTTTATGGATCAGCTACTGACACTGCCCTCCAGCGTATAGCCATAGCCTTAAACAAGGCCTGATGGCTCCTCACCACAGCCTCTACACTCACGCACATATGATCTCTATAAACAGGCTAAAAACTTCAAGGCAAAATTAAGTATCAGACCTGCTTACTTGCTAAGAAGACAGTGCTAGGCCTCCTTCCACCAGGGGTTCAGTCTATACTTTCCCCTCATTGTGCCATCCGCCTTACCAGGAGTTCTGGAACACTAATCTTCGGAGTTCCCCACTGCTGGACCACTCAAGGGCAGCGCTCCTACAAAGTTAGGGCCTCTAACTGGTTCAACACACTCCCAATGGATATCACCAATGCACCGAGTCTCAGCTCCTTTAAGCACAAACTATGACAGCACTTGGTGGCCAGTGCCTACTGTGACTGCTACACTTAAATTCCCTGCTCGTCCTCCTGGCCTCTCCATTACTTATGCACTCTCACCACACCCCACTCCCTCCTTATTAACTCCTTCCAATATCTCACATTAGCCACCTCAGCCTTCTCCCTTGCCCCCCAGATTTCACGTCTCCCTCTCTCCATTCCCTCTCATATGCTTGTCCCTCCCCTCCGCTCACCTATTACCCCATGCACCTCCTAGCTTTTATATTCTCTCTCCCGTTTCTCACCTAGCCCTCCTTAACTCTCTTCTAGGTCTCATTTCTCTCTCCTCCTTGCCCATACTAACTCTTCTCTACTTCCCCCACCCATCCTGTTACCCCCACTTACATCTCCCATCCCTTCTCCCCTTCCCTCCATCACCACCTACTCCTCTCCTTCACCACCTACCTTATCCCTTGAATCCCCCACCCCCTCGGTTCTTGCCTGTCCCCTACTACCTTATCCTCTCACCAACTACCTCTGGCCCGCTCATGCACTTGTTAGATCAACTGACAAAAGCCTTTGGCAGCTCATGCATTCTGTAATGTTTTATCTGTTACTAATTCTTTTGTCTTATCTTGACAAAGCCACTGGCAGCTCATGTACTGTAATTGTATTAACTGTTATCTACCTGCCTGTTCTTGTCCATTATCCAAGACGTAGGACCTTTGTAAAAGAGCACTGTTTGCTCAAAGGTGTTATCCGAAATAGTCATAAATAAAATAAATAAAAATAAATTTATTCTTTTATTCATTTCCAAGGGAGTGTGCCTGTAGTATACTACAATATTTTTGTCATGATAATTTGTTTGTTTTTAGGTTAATTGCAACACAACCCTACTTTATTATGATCAGGATAAAAATGTGCAGAGTTCAGGATAAAGACAATATATTGCAGATAAAACGCCATCACATACATTTTCAACATTTTGGGCCATTCATCTTGTACTGTTAAATCAACAGGTATTTTTTAAAAGGTAACTGTAGCTAGAAATGTATTTCAAAATATGAAGCTTGGGGCAGAGTAAGCCATGAGGCCAAAGGCCAAGTGGCTGATCCTGCCCCCAGCATCAAGAGACAAATTTGAACTGTTATCACATTAGGTGCTTACCGCATGCTTGACGTAGTATCTGTGCACGACTATACAATGTATTAAATATAGAATTCTGTATGGAAAGCTGTGTTTAACATATAGAATACTGCATGAGGAGAGTTTTTTTATACACACAAACCATGAAAGCAATGCTTGAGTGGTTGATATTGCATCATACACTGAGTATGTGCAAAACAACTCGAGTTACAGTACTCATGTTTTATTTTTTATTTATTTATTTATTGAAATTTTGGTAAATGGGTAAGCCGATTACTCATTTTGTGCTTTAGATAGTCACCTGCTCTCTGGAATGCACCCCCTTTTAAACATACCTTGTTATACACGGGTGTGTATAACAGAATTCTAGCACTAGATTGTGGATTTTAATCAACCCTTACCAGTAATTATAAAACAGGGGTGCATAACAGAGAATTCTAGTACTGATTTATGGTTTTAATCAACCCTTACCAGTAATTATAAAACAGGTGTGTATGACGGAGAATTCCAGTACTAGATTTGGGTTTTTAATCAACCCTTAACAGTAATTATAAAACAGGAGTGTATAAGAATTCTAGACTGGGATTTTGGGTTTTAATCAATCCTTAACAGTAATTATAAAATGGATGTGTCAAACAGAGAATTCTAGTTTTGGATTTTTGGCTTTAATCATCCCTTACCAGTAATTATGTAAGCCATAATTCATGACAGAGCATGGACTTCTACAGAATGAATGCATACCCTGGGCAAATTTGAAGGCACAAGGCGAACAGCCAAGTGCCTTTAAATGCACCCAGACATGCATTAATTTCTGTAAAAATGCATGTCCTGAAGTGGATAAGTTAGCAATATAGAATGGCAATTTTTTTATGGAAAATGTTTTATTTTTATGTAGTTAGACTGTTACTAAGTAGAATATCTGTTGACAAAGGCAGAGTTCCTTTAAATGCATCTGGGAAGAGCATTACTTTTGAGGAAACCTATGCTCTGTCATAGACTATTGTGTTTTAGAGGCGAAAAGGTTTTATTTTTATGTGAAACCATTTTTTTTCATTTAGCAAGGCTGTTCCTAGGTAGATTATGTTAGGTTGGTGACAACCCATGCATTAACTGGGGATCCATGAATGGTCAGGTGATGTGTTTTGACCAGTAAAGTCAGAAGAATTGTGAAGTCCTTTACATAAAAGCTATGTAGATACACTCCTCGGTTTATGATGACCTTCCAAGTTTGCACTACCTGGAACCTGGAACTACCAGATGAAGCACGCACCAGAGATCTGCAACAGATGTGGGGGAAGGAAAGGTGCCAGGTAAAGCGGGATCAAAGGTGCTCCAACATGACAGAGGAAATGCAAGCAGATCTTAAAAAACTCTACAAGGGGCTCAAACACCAGACCACTTGAAGGTAAAAATCAAAACTCTGCTTACTTTATGCTTTAGGTGCCCCTGATGTTCAGTGACACAAATACACAAACCTTTATTGACTTTGGGTGGGAAACTAATGGCTGAGACTCTCTTTATAGGACACAGTAATTCCTCCCTCTCAAACAGACCTTGGTGGATCAGAACTGAGGTCTGGTACACAGTAAGTAAATGACCTTACTTGGGACAGCTTCCCAAGCACACCGCATGAATCTGCTGAGAGACATCCTATGGTAGTCTAGTCAGCATTAGAATATGTTGGTGCAGTAATAAAAATAAACCTTACATTTTGTATGCCTGGCTTGTAACTTCCAAGTGTGAGCTCATTGGCCACGGAGCACTGCAGCCCCACCCCTAAAAACAGCAATTTGATGAAGTAAAGTAGGAGATGGGGCTGTAGGTGTGGTATATATAGTACAGTGAAATCGGGGAAGGGGCCTCCTAAATATGCATACAGTTTATTTGCTTCCGGCTATACATGTATGGGGCTGTAATACATATCTATATATGTAAGTAATAAGCCACGACAAGGTGTACATTATAGGATTTTAATGCACACCCCAGGGGTGTAGTAAGGCATGAGGCCAAAGGGACGAGTGTCGTTACATCCCTGGGAAGTGCATTAAAATCCTATGATGCACACAATGGAGGGGCTTATTGTACTTATAAAATGTCTCTAAGTAGTTTTGGGGGAGAGAAAAATGAGATTCAACTCCTGAACATGTAATTAGAGAGATTTAATGCACGGTCAGATGATGTCTGTCAGCCAATGAAATTTCTAGATTTTTTTCTTGCCATTTTATAAATATATATATATATATATATATATGTATATATGTGTATATAAATATATATATATATATATATATATACACAAAATCACACATACCCCCATAATGCAAAGCACCATGGGTATGGCGGATCTGGCTTGCATCACCGAAACCTGGCTGGATGGAAATGCCAGCCCCGTTCTTGAGGCGGCCATTCCGGCAGGGTATTCGGTGATACACCGCCCGAGATTGGATTGCAGGGGTCGGGGGGTTGCGGTCTGTTTTAAGACCGAATTGGGTCTCACTAGTGTTCCAGTTGAGAAGACCAGCTCATTCGAATGTGTTGTAGTGGCAGGTGGGGGCTATAGACTGGCTCTCATCTACCATCCACCCGGGGACGAGAAGCCATTCCTTAAGGAAGTGGCGGACTTCGTCATTGACCTGGTATTGGAGTCTCCCAGGTTGATGGTGCTGGGCGACTTCAATGCCTGGATCGACGATGAATTCTCTAATTTGGACAGCACTTCCTCCAATTGATGAATTCATTGGGCCTCTCACAGGTTGTTACCTCTGCCACTCATAAATGTGGCCATTCCTTGATCTGGTTTTCCTCCTGGGGATGAAGCCTCTGGTGTGGGGGTGGAACCTGTCAGATGGTCTGACCATCACACTGTGAGATTCAATTTTAGCACCCCCTTATGTAGACCTACCCCTGTGGAGATGGTCAAGTACCGCCCTTTACGGGATGTGACTCCCAATGGTCTAACTGCGGTACTTGACCTATCAGAATTTCTTGTGATGAGCTCGGATCCAGAGGCCTTGGTTCTGGCCTATAATAAGGCCATTACCAATGCACTGGATTCTATTGCTCCCATCCGTGTGCGTCCTCTCTCCCTTCGCCCACGGTCCCCATGGTTCGATGGGGACTTGAGGGAGATGCAACGACTAGGATGCAGGTTAGAAAGGTGTTGGCGGAAATCCGGCTTAGATGCCGACCATCTTAGACTGCTAGAGCACCACCAACTCTAGCAGTCAGCAATTGTCCATAAGAAGGCAGTATTCCTAACCGGGGAAATTGCTGCTGCTCAGAACCAACCGGCCCAGCTCTTTCGAACCATAGGCAGACTATGCAACCCAGCCTGTCTGCAGGTTTCTAGAGCCTTTTCGTAATCTCAGTGCGAGGAGCTTGCTCGGTTCTTTGCAGATAAGGTGGAAGACATCAGGGCGGAGACCTGCGCGACACTCTGTATGGGAACGGCCGTGGACCAGGCCCCGGTTTCACTCCCTCTTTTCTCCTGGAGTCTCTTCAAAAGGCCGGAAATGGAAGATGTTATGAGGATTGTCCAGGGTATGCACACTACATGCTGTAGTTTAGATCTGGGCCCCACAGCCTTGATTATGGGCTGTGGGGAGATTATCATCCCGGTTCTGGCGAGGATAGTCTGGTGCTCCTTAGACTCTGGTGAATATCCTTGCTCCCTGAAGGAGGCAGTGGTGACACCAGTGTTGAAGAAGGCTTCTTTGGACCCTGACTTCCTCGGTAACTACCAGCCTATCTCAAACCATCCCTTTGTTGGGAAGGTAATTGAGAAAGTAGTGGCAACTCAGTTAGACAACCACTTGACCATCCATAGCATCTACGATCCCCTTCAATCGGGTTTTCGGAAGAGTCACAGCACCGAGACTGTGCTGGTTCGGGTGCTCAATGATCTCTTGATGGCGAGAGACCAGAAAAAATGGTCTATTTTGGTCCTTTTGGATCTGTCATCAGCATTTGACACTGTAGACCATGGGGTTCTGCTTGAGCACCTGAGAATCATCTGTGGGCTTTCAGGTTTGGTCCTCAGATGGTTTACTTCTTTCCTCACCGGTAGAACTCAGAGGGTGGTATCATGGGTGTTTTCCTCTGATCCTGTCTCTCTGTCTTGTGGGGTGCCTCAGGGCTCAGTGCTGTCCCCCATGCTGTTTGCGGTGTACATGCTTCCCCTCGGAGACATTGTAAGATGGTATGGGCTAGAGTTTGATTGTTATTCCGATGATTCCCAGCTCTACCTGTCTTTTGCACCTGACCAGAATGGAGCGCTCTCGGTGTTTAATAACTGCCTTGGCGAAATCCAAGGTTGGATGAGGTTCAGCTGGCTGAAGTTGAATTCCGGGAAGACGGAGGTGATGGTCTTGGATCCTGGTCACCGGATGGGGGGTGGGGGACAAACCATTCCTCACGTTTATTCCTGGGGGATGTTGAGCTCTCCATTTCTGAACAGGTGTAGAACCTAGGGGTGATTCTTGACGATCGGCTGACACTACGCGCTCAAGTGTCAGCTGTCATTAAAGTCTCCTTTTACCATCTTAGGAACATCGCTAGGATCAAGCACCTTGTTCCATCCAGGGACCTACCTACGCTGATCCATGCCTTTGTGACCTCGCTTTTGGACTACTGCAATTCTCTTTACTTTGGGCTTCCTGGGGTTGATATCCACAGCTTGCAGCTGGTGCAGAACTCTGCAGCCCGGTTGCTAACTGGGACCCCTCGTTCTTCCCATGTTACACCGGTGCTGCGGAGACTGCACTGGCTGCTGGTTCAGTGGTGGATCACCTTTAAAGTTGGCCTGCTGACTTACAGAGCCCTGCACGGTTTGGGCCCTGACTACCTGAAAGAGCTCCTGGTTTCCTATCTCCCAGAGCGACCGCTCCGCTCAGCCAGCGAGGGGTTGCTAGAGATTCCGAGAGTTGTTCTGAAATCCTTGGGTGCCCGGGCTTTTGCATTCGTGGCTCTGACCCTCTGGAATTCTCTACCATGTTGGATTAGAGAGTGTGCAACAGTGGGAGGTTTTAAACAAGCATTAAAATCCTTTCTATGGACTAAGGCTTATGGGGAAGAGGTTGATCTGGTTTGATTTTATTATTTCATCATGCTGTTTGATGTGATGTATTTTACTGGTTTGTATTGTAATGTTTTATCTTGATGTGATTTTATAATCTGTTCTGCGCCTTGATTTTTGAAAGGCGCATTAAAAATAAAGACTATTATTATTATTATTATTATGGGCTGTATATTCAAATCACCACATCACATATATATTTATATATATGCAAATTGTGTCAGTTGCTTTCTAATTATGAAACCTAGAGATGCTACACTACTTTATATGAAATCACCTAGGGAGAACTCTGTGACATTTCTGAACCATTTCTGGTAGGTTGAAAGGTTTCACAAGACCACTGACTGAGAAGGGTGGTCCCCTAGAGCAGAAGGGATACAGGTGAGAAGGGGGAAATGAAGGTTATGTGTGCATAATATGGTAGATCTGTACTTTATATAAGCCTTATTATGATTTATTATTGTGACTGAATTAAAAATCATAACATTCAATGTGAAAGGTGTGGGACTGGTGGTTAAAAGGGCCAAAATCTTAACCCAGCTATCGGACATAGAACACTCCAAATTATGGAGACAGTGGGTGGGTACAGTAGTAGCTTACTCACTGAGACAAGGAAAACAAGCATTTGTCAATGCTGAATGTTGGCTTGCTGGCATTGGCATTGGTAGTGCAGGAGTTAGAGAGATGCATCATAGGAATGGCAGTGAAGTATTGAACTGATGCCAACCCACCCCCACCCTGCAGAGACTGACAGGCATTGGGGTGTCCCTTTGGGTGTTTGATAGTGCAGTGTGGGAAAACATTTTGAGCAGGATGTGAAAAATGACAGCTGTACAGTTCATAAGGAGGTGTAAAAAAATGCCAGTGTTGAAAATGTGGCATGTAAATATAGCAAATTTGTGAAGTTACAAGGGTGCGTGGGAAATATGCAACGCACGCTTGCAACACTGCCATTTTATGGGCGTTCGGCACCAAATTTTCAACATAGGCATTTTAGCACCTCTGCTCATGTACAGTGTCACTGTTATTTCCTCAAAGTGTCCCAAGAAGTGATTTTGCACAGCGACCACACTATTCTGCGCCGGAAGTGCAAAAACACATTTTGGGCAGGATATGTGAAATGATGGCTGTACTGTTCATCAAGAGGTGTGGAAAAATGGCAATGGTGAAAATCCATAGTGAAAATATCACAAATGCATGACAGTACGAGTGTGCATGCAATCTGCCAATGCACGCTCGTAACACAGTTATTTTATGGAGTACCATCACCAAATTTTCAACATATGCATTTTAGGACCTCTGCTCATGAACTGTGTCACTGTCATTTTCATAATCTGGCCCAAACACTGATTTCCCACAGCGACTGCGCTATTGCAGTGTCAGTGGCTCAGTAGGTAGCACACTCGCCTCTGAGGCCGGGAGATCAGAGGGCTGTGGGTTCAGTTCCCACATCTGGCACTTGGGTTAATATCCCAGTACTGACACTGTAATGCAGCATGAGAGGGGTGCTGCATTTCTGAGGTGCCGTCATTCGGATGAGACGTTAAACCGAGGTCCCATCTGCCTGGATTGGTGGTAGTTCAGGTGGATGTTAAAGATCCCATGGCACTTATCGAAAAGAGTAGGGGAATTTTTTATTAAATGGAGGTCTCCAGACAAGATACAAACCAATTCATAAAGCAAAAAACAGAAACAAACTTCAAGTCAACCAATTATAACAATTCACCCATAAAGCAGAGCATGTAGGTTGACCATACTTTTCCTATCATAGTTATAAACTGTATGAATAGTATGCAATATATTGTAAAAAGTTCATCAAACAAAACAGTGCGTTGTTGGGTAGACCAAAAGTTCTCGACTGCCAAATGTAAAATCGAATAACGAAAAACCAAAAGTAATGTATCAGCAGGATACCTAGACCAGCCACCCTTTATTCAACCGTACATTAAAGTCAGTATAAGAAATGGAAGAAAACAAAGGTTCTCTCCATTTATTAGCTAACCAGACCAGAAAGGTTTAATATATGAGCAATCCAAAAAGGTGTTTCTGTGTTTCCAATTCTGAAATACAAAGTTCACAGTACACCATCGTTCACATAATTGTTTGTGCTTATGGGTACTACCCACTGGCAATCTACCATGAGAGCTCAACCAACGCTATCCCAAAGAAAGGCGGTATCCGTCCTTGGGAGATAAATTTAAAAGTCTTACCTGAGACCGGGGAGTACAATCTGGAAAGATTAAGGGTTCTGAAAAATCAGAGGAAACTATAACATTGTATAATTGCTTTCGGGTCAATGTCTCCAAATCAGGTATAGTTAAGTTCCACTTTTTTATCAAACAAAAAACTCCTTTACCATACTTAGGAATATTAGGGATTCTAAACAAAGAAGTCCAATTAGCAGTTTTCCAGAATGGTAAGCCCTTCAAAAACCATAAATTTACATAAGGGGACCAAGGTTTTAAACCAGGTCGTAATAGAGGACAAAAGTTACACGACAAAAATATACTAAGAAAAAAAGCTATTGGATGTATCATACCTACCCCACCCTGACTAATAGGTCTATATGTAAACCCTCTTTTAATGGGGTTCAATCTACTCCCCCAGAAGGCCTGAAAAAAAACACTATATAAAGTTGTAAATACAGAAGATGGGGGAGGAAACACATAACTTAAATACAAAAAAATTGGCAATAGCAGAGTTTTAATTAGCAAAACTCTTTTACGTTTTGCTACTTGTTTCCCTTTCAACGACCCACGACAGATTGAGCAATATTAATTTTTCTGGGTCCAGTTGCATGCATCATATCTATTTCACCAAACACAATTCCTAAAATGGTTATTGGAGCTTTTTGAAATATGAATTCCTGCAAGGGTGCCAGATTCAGGAATAGGAGAGACCAAAAGGAAATCCTTTGCTCTTGCCATAATTAATTTTGAACCCGAAACTTTAGAGAATAACTCCAAAACAGTAGTAAACTGAGGTTCCTCGTAGCGAGTTTAAGCATACCACCAAATCATCTCATATGCCAAAATTTTAATTGGTGCAACATTATCTGCCAACCGACACCTTCTAAACCACTATGAGCACACACCATTAGAATAAAAATATCAATATAGAAAACATAAAGTAAAGGAGCTTAACGGGCATCCTTGCCTAACGCCTCTCGAACTGCTATTGGAGGGCACACCAACCGTTAATATTAGGTATCAAGGAAGCAGAATGATACAATAACCGTATCCAAGCAATGAATATTTTGGGGAGACCATATGCTTGTAAACCGAAAACAGAAATTTGTGTGAAACACAATCAAATGCCTTTTCCTGATCCAGGCTAAGTAAATAACCTTGCACTGAACCTGTTTGAGATGCTGAAAAAAGTTCACGGATAAGTAATAAATTATCATTCTGGGAGCGGCCCGGTAAAGAACAGGATTGATAGGGACTTAACAATGAATCCACAATCGGTGTAAGTCTACGTAATAAGATTTTACTTAAAATTTTCAAATCAGTGTTCAATAAACTTATTGTCCTCCAATTTCATAAATCAGTTTTCAAGCCCTTTTTATAAAGCAAAATAACCAATGCTTGATTCATGGAAGGAGCCAACCTAGCAGATGACAACATTTCATTAAACAAAGATGTCAAAATTGGGACTAAAGTAGTATGGAAAGTCTTATAAAGCTACACAAAACCATCTGTACCAGGAGCAGAGTCCGTGTTCAAAGAAAAATAGAGTCTTTCACTTCCGTTTCAGAAATCTTGTTCAACAGACTGGTACTGTCTGCAGAATTTAAGTGAGGCAAGTGAAGGCGGCTAAATCTAACAATTCGATTCGAATGTGGTCATCTACACTATACAAGTTAGCTAAATAATTAGTCACAACCGCCAATAAAGCAGCTGGAGTCCGTACTAGGTCTCCAGAATCAGATATTAATTCGTATGACACGATTCACCACTCTATTTTTACAGTCATTAAATGGATCTAAGGCACCTTTATGCAATTTTAAACCAAACTTATGCTCAAAATCAAGATTTAGCCCTATCATATCTATATTGAAACATGGTTGTTTCACATGTCCAATTTGAGTACTATAATCTAAACCTTGGTTTCAGTTAGAGATATTAGCTTTTGTAATTGCGATCGCAATTTTAGATATTCAAATATTGAGAATTAATTTTTTGGGAAAATGATTGAAAAAACTTTCCAATTATGTTTAGAATCTTCCCACCAGGAGGCAACATCATCATAGACATCCAGGACTGACAATCTAGCATTAAATTCCGACTGCCAGGCTTTCTGCACAGATTCATCAGACAATAAGGGTCATTCATTCTCCAAATATTCTTTTACAACGTGGAACACCTTCCCAGGACACTTGTACTGTTAAAGATTTATGATCAGAAAATTCCCAGACCCTCAAGGTAGCCTTAATTATTTGTACAGAAAAGAAAGAAAAATAAAATCTATACGTGTAGATAACTGATTCTTAAAAATGTCCTACCCCCATCACAGTTTATGCTCCGATAAGCATCCTTAAGCTGGGCCGTGTCAGAATCTGATTCAATTTCTGAGAATCACAAAACAATTTAGTAAGTCTTCATCCCTCTATCTTTGATATTAAGAACAAATTGAAATCACCAGCCCAAACAATCAAGCGGAAGTATACAAATAAGGGTGTATGTGTCATTCAGGGCGCAACTCTCAAAGCTTTGGTCTGTGGGGCATATATATTAATCAAGCGGAATCTTTCACTTCCAAAATTGATATCCAATAAAAGCATACGCCCTGGGTAAATATCTACCATCTTAGATACCTTCAAGGCGAATTTGTAAACAAAACCCCACCCTTCACAGAGATTTTCACCATTAGACCAAAGGACATCCCTAATGACCAAAGATTACGTGCTCGCTGAACTTCATAACTGGTCTTTAGCCTAGTATCCTGGAGACAGATAATATCGGTATGTAAATGTTGCAAACAAGACAAAGCTGTTACCATTTTTTATGGCTTTTCATACTATTAACATTAAGTGTAGTAACTGTCACCAGGTCATTATATGAAGGAAAAAAGAGATACACCTGAAACCCCATTTATGCTGTACCATCAAGAAACTTTAGACACACGCCTTCTCTGTGAACGCCTAGGAAAGTTTTCAGTCTTTCCTATATCACCGTCCTCCCCTTCTGAAAAGGGATCAGTAATCAATGAGGCCTTAGAAGAGCGATCAGACTCATCACCTTCTGACTCTTCCTTTGATCCCAAAACTGCATAGCTATTACCCACTTTCCAGGACTCAAGTATCACTACTCGTAGAGGCCTTAGTCTCTTGTTGAGAGGAACCAGTTTCCCTGATCTATGACGCTTTTAGCTGTCACTTTTTAAAAGGACGTCTTGGGATAAAGGGGGGCATATCAGAGTCTCACCCTGATCCAAAGGCAAGAGCATGAACAGGGGACTGGGAAGCTACCGAGGTACCTACTTCAAAGGGAGAGATGGTGCACTGTTTTGTACAACCGTCAAAGCAGGACTATCTGGAATAGTTGCACCAACTGGGCTCGGGTCAGCTTGTGGTGGGGGAGTATGGGAAAGTACAGGAAGAGCGCCAGAGGGCTTAGCTGAAACGGAAGAATTATGCTGAGCACCTGTAATCAATCCTTCATGGGAGGGGCAATCATCTCTATTGTGGGAAGCCCACGGGCACTTGGCATAGCCATGTCCGGTCTGCTCACACAAATTGCATTTAAATAAATTCAAACAGTTAGCAGCTAAATGTCCAAATTCAAAACAGTGAGAACAACGTGGAGTGTACGAAGCAGTATTCAAATGGGTTCTCGAACCGCATTTAAAACAGGCCTTAGGCTGACCAACATAAAACAAACTGCCTCTATCTCTTCAAAAAAAACTATTTGGAAGGTGCTGTGCCCATAATTAGATGAAAATAATTTCACTCGCATTTTCCAACCCCATTCCAAATTTGTTCACTATCCAGGATAGGAACTGGTTTGTCTAAAATTTCACACTTCCTACTCAACCAAAAGGATATCCTCTATATGAACTCCTTCATTCGAAACAAAATAGTAATTAATTTTACTAAAGGTTTGGTAAGAGGGACACATAAAAGGGGTCCAAGAGGGTTCTTAACCATCTGAAATACAGACCAAAAGCGTTCCAAACCCCAGAGGTTTAAAGCTAATATCATAATTAGCATTTCCTAAATGTATTAATGCATAAATATCTGAAGACAAAAATTTCATTGAACCTTTCAATAACACTTTAGAAATATAAAGCCTGTCCGGAAGGTCCTCTAAACCACCTTTATACAGTAATCTCACTGCATTTTGACGAGGTGCAGGTTCTCCTTTGTTAGTAAATAAATCAGAAAGTTTAAAGTTAGTACAGGAACATCTCCAAGAACTTCAGTATTCAAGTTAGTAGCGGTGGGCAAACTAGACTTGGGAAAAGTTTGATTAACAGAGCAAGCAGTAACACAAGCTGGAGCTGTAACACTGGTCATAACAGGAATAACAGATCTGGAAGTGTTGGTTGTAAAGCACCAACATCCAAGAGGTGCCCAGGCTATTATACTTCTGTACTGTAACATCATTGGGATCAGGCACCCACACCCTGTAGGAGATTGTAACCATCCTGCCTCAGAAATAGCTTTTCAGGAGACCAAGGGTGAGAAACTGAGGTCTACAGAAGGACTCTTAAAATGTACAGGAGAGATAGTGCCTTTAGCAAGGGATATAAGAGGAACAGACTGTTCACCAGATGTCTCAATTACCAGAGAAGCACTGTCCTCTCTCCTTACCAGCGTCTCCGTTAGGAATAGTGCCAGTAGGAACAGAAACAGTCTCAGAAGCACATTTAATTATAGTCTGACATACCAAGACGCTTAACCTGATGCAAGGCGTCTGGCAAAGCGGTACTGTCATCAGAGTCAGTGAAAGCCGTGTGGAGCAATGATTTAGAGGCAGAAAGAACTGAAGGAGAAGCACCTTACAGCAGACATATCCCGAACAGTGTCTCGGCAGTGAGACAAGGGGTGTAACGAACAACTCCATCGCCTCACTAGGCGTCGCGCAAAACCACTCGCGACCCGGAAGTACAGGAGCAACAGCGGGACAAACTTAGAGCAGCAGACCGCAATGCAGCAATTTCTCAAGAGCTTCGCTGCTCGTGCAGCTTCACATCAACGAGTGCCTCCTGTAACAAACGCCCTTACGTGATAAAACCTCAGCGTAGTCCTCCGATAAACCGCGTTGGTCAGACTGTGCAGGCACCTTAGGAGACACATTCTCAAGGGAAAAATTCTCTTCAGGCATAGATGCATCTTGCAGCATATCCTCAGTACAGATCTCCTCTGGTGCAGGAGAGGAAGCCCACTCCCGCAGCTCTGACACATCCATCGACTCTGTAGGTTTGGGCTGAGTGGCCATCTTGCGTCCGTCCACCAAAGATTCCCCCTCCGCAGAGTAGGGGAATTTCCCCAGTGTCCTGGCCAAATTTCCCTCATTCACTAAAAATACCACCAACAGCTTAATCTGGTTCAAGGTCAGTTGGCATTCATCTGTATCCCCCTCCCCCGGGTCGTGCCTGAAAATAGGCAGGATTTGTCTAGTGCACTTACCCGGTCAACAAAAAAAAAAAAAAAAAAAATTGTGCACCGGGAGTGCGGAAACACATTTCGGGCAGGATGTGGAAAATGACAGCTGTACTGTTCACAAGGAGGTGTACAAATATTGCGAATGCGTGAAGTTACAAGCCTGCGTAGCAACTGCGCAATGCACGCTCGTAAAACAGGCATTTTTTGGATTTTTCCACCAGATTTGGAACATAGGCTTTTTGAGAGGCCACCTCATGAACACTGGCACTGTCATTTTGTTAATGGGTCCCAAAAGTTGATTTCACACAGTGACTGCAAAATCACCTTTCGAGGCCGATTAACGCCATGACAGTGATAGAATTCATGAGGAGGGCCAAAAACCCCATGTTGAAAATTTGGTGCCAAAATTCCAAGAAATGCCCAAGATATGCAGCAAAGTTGAAAAACCCTATTCATTCCATTATACAGCTTACCGGCATTTCCTCAGTTCGCGGTCGGCTTTGAAGAGTGCTGACATATTCCCGGTCACCGAAGATCGTCGTGCTAGACTCTGGAGGTAAGTATGGGGTCAGGGGGTCAGGGGAGTGGGAGGCAGGGTGCACAGTGGGTGGGTGCGGTGGGGGGCAGGAGACTACGAGGGACCTTTTTTTGTTACAGGGAAGTAGAAAAAAAATAATTACATTGCGGGACAGTTTTTGTTCTTCAGGGAACTTGGCACACTGGGTGGGCTCCCAGTGTGCCACCTAACTGTTTGAGGGGTGCTACAGCCTGACGGGGGATTGGGCACCACCGTCGGCAGACAATGGGGGTGAATGTATGCCGATGGGGATTAGTCACCCCATGGGCACACAATGACAGCGGGTGGGAGGTAAGAGCCGAGGGATTGGGCACCCCTCGGCATATAAAAGTGCAGAGGGGGCTGATTTATGCCGATAAGTGGGCTCCCATTCGGCACACAATAGGCGAGAGGCAAGAACTGAGGAGTTAGGCACCCTCGGCATATAGAAATGGGGTGCTGCTCTATCCAGCGGGAGTGGGCTCCCCCATCGGCAAATTTGTGCGGCGACAGAAAGCCAGCTGGGGGATTGGGCACCCCCGAAGTCGGCAGTTGGGTGGCCGCCCTCCATGCTGCTAATGTGGCAGCATGCAGGAAGGGTCCGCTGCATCTGACGAGCTTTGCTCAGATTGCAGCAGACCTTTCCTTAGATGTGCTCGCCACATTAGCATGCATGGTGTGGTGCCGGCATGCAGGCTGATTGGGGAACGAGGGACGCACCCACTGATGCATGCCCTGCAATCGCCCAACAGCAGCCACACCTCCAAATCTGCACTCTCCCAAGATGTTGACTTGCGCGCAAGTGTGGCAAGCCAACATAAAAAGCAGTAGTGGAAATTATAATTCAAAGGCGCTGACCTGGCAACTCATCAACCACTATACGGATAGGAAGACTGTTTGGCAATTGTTACATTAAAAGCAGGATCCTAAACCTTGTGTATAGCTAATGTCTACAGCCCCACTCCAGCCCTCCCTGACTTTTGTCATAAAGTTTTCAAAAAAAATTATCCTCATTAAAGGAAGGCAGAGTTCTTGTAGGAGGAGACTGGAATGAAGTAGAGGACCCAGGCCTGGACAGGTCAGTAGGAAATGTTCAAACAGGATGGGCAGAAGCATGGATACTCTGGAACCTTCAGACAGGGATGAGCTTATAACCCAAAACAAACTACACATTCTACTTGCACCCCATCACTTACTTGAGGCTAGAGAGCTATTATTTGCCTGGAAGATGTATGCCTCTTGTAAAGGAATGTGAAATAAAACAAATAACCATCTTGGATCATGCACCAGTGACACTGAGATTAGCCCTGGGTAAAACACAAAGGGATTCCACTTGGAGGCTAAACTCCAGAAGGCTGAATGGTGAAATCCTAATTAATAAAATAACCTCTGAAATGAAGGCGTACCTAGTGGTGAAGAAAGAACTGGAGTCTCCCCAGAACTATATATGGGACGAGCTGAAGGCTGTATTGAGGGTGCATTTTATAACCTGCACAGCTCATAAAAAACAGCAGACCAAGGCCCAACAAAATCAGGTGGTACAGTAAATTGCTGGATTGGAGCAAGAACACAAAACAAGTCAGAACCCAGATACACAGAGAGTTAAAGGAAGCCAGAGAGCAATTGAATAAGCTGTTGCTCAACAAGATAGGAAACTAACTGCACTTTCTGACCCCAAAATATTATGAACATGGCAATAGGGCCAGTAGACTGCTAGCCTTCAGACTACACAAGCAGGAAACAGAAGGTAAGTTAAGATAAGGTAAATCTTTATTTATATAACGCCTTTCCACAACCAAGGCACTTCACATTTAAAATTCAATATACAAACATAAAATTTACACTAAAACAATAAATATAGCAGTAAATTTAAAATTAATCTGGGAAGGCTAAGTTAAAAAAGATATGCTTTCAACTCAATCTTAAATCTGTCGATGGTCAGGCATTCTCTTAACTGACAAGGTAGAGAATTCCATAGGGTAGGTACCAAAAAAGAAAAAGCACGGGCACCAGATGCTTTTAAACAAACCCTGGGACTCTCTAGCAATCCCTCATCGGTGGATCAGCAAGGACAGAGGGGGCAGTAGGGAGTCAGGAGATCTTGCAGGTAGCCAGGTCCCTGTTCATGTAGAGCTTTAAAGGTCAGCAAGCCAACCTTAAAGGTGATCTGCCACTGAACAGGCAGCCAGTACAGCACAGGCGTAATATGACTGGCCCTCAATGTACCAGTCAAAAGCCTGGCCCGCAGCTTTCTGCACTAGCTGCAAGCTGCGGATATCAACCCCAGGAAGCCCTAGGTAGAAGGCATTGCAGTAGTCAAGGTGAGTGGTGATGAAGGTGTGGACCAATGTTGGAAGATCATCCGGGGGAACCAGGTATTTCACCCAGGCAATATTCCACAGATGGTAAAATGAGGATTTAACCATGGCAGACACCTGAGATTTCAGGGTCAGGCTGTCATCAATAATAATTCCCAAGTTACGCACCCAGTCTGAGGTGGTTAGCTGAGCACCATCAAGCCATAGGCCTGACACCTGTCCAGCCGCCATATCCACCCCCGGATGACCTGGGTCCACTACCAACACTTCAGTCTTGTCCAGATTCAGTCTCAGCTAGCTGGTGCTCATCCAGTCCCTGATCTCGGTGAGAAAGTTGTTAAACAAAGAGACTGCGTCAACCTGTCCGGGTAGAAAGGACATATATAGTTGAGTATTGTCTGCATAGCAGTGAAAACTCAAACCGTATCACCTAATGATATCTCCCAATGGCAGCATATACACTGCAAACAACATGGGTGCCAATATGGAGCCCTGCAGGCAGCACCCCGCAGGGCAGGGGGAAGGTGTCAGAGGAATAAATTTCAGTGACCACCCTCTGAGACCTGTCTGCGAGGAAAGATCAAAACCATTTGAGGACTGTACCAGACAGCCCATAAAAAAGCTGCAAGCACTTCAGAAGCACACCATGGTCCACAGTGTCAAACGCTGCCGAGAGATCAAGAAGGACCAAGATGGTACGAGCCTTTCAATCTCTTGCTATTAGGAGGTCATTCAATACACAGACAAACACAGTCTTGATGCTGTGTCTGGACAATCTTCACAATGTCTATAAAATTCGGCCATCTAAAGTCCATCCAGACTAATCGAGTGCTCACCACCTCCTGACAACCTCCACAATCCCTCATAGGGAGAGCAGGGCCGATGCTGGTCCTGATAATGGCAACCTCATCCATGAAGAATCAAGCAAACTCTTCACATTTAAGCAGAAAAAAAGCTCCCAGAGCTGGAGACAGATTGGATTGGAAAACCTGTCAACATGACACAGAAAGACACATACACAAAATCCAAGCAGGTCAGGGTAGGGGATGGGGTCAGGACATAGCTCACCCGAAGGAAACAGAGGTGGAGTTCTGTAATTTCTGTAAATTTTTATACTGAGTGGAGAGGGGGGAGGGCTGTAAAGACAAGATCAAGGTCTTCCTGGAGAAGGCCAACTTACCAAAGCTATCAAAGGAGCACAAGAAGATGTTGAATGTGCCTATCACTAAAGAAGAAATAGAAACATAGAAACATAGAATTTGGTGGCAGATAAGGACCGCAAGACCCATCCAGTCTGCCCATTTCTATTTCTACCTTATGAATGTGCCATTATGTCAAAGACCTCCTGACCAGCAAAGCTTCAGGACCAGATGGATACATCCCTGAGTTTTACAAAACTTTTGTGCACTGGTACCAGCTTGCATGCATATTTACGGCAGTCACTGAAACTGGGGAGATATCCCTTTCATGGCAGGAAGCACACTTTTCAGTAATCTTAAAACCTGGGAAAACCCCTGATAGATGCAGCTCCTACCAGCTCATCTTGCTGATAAGCCAAGATGCAAAAATATTTGCAGGGGGTTTTTAGTAAATAGGCTCTACAGGGCAGTGTGCAGCTTGGTCCAGGTGGACCTTATCAGGTTTATCCCCAACTGAAACATACACAGTAACATGAGACATCTTAACAGGATGGTGGCTTTGGAGAGTAGTGAGGAGAGCAATGCAATAATAGCCATATACGCCAAAAAGGCACTGGGTAGTTCTCCAGCAGACTCTAGTGGCCTTTGATCTGGGGAAGAGAGTTGGTCAGTGGGTGGAGAAACTATACAGCACACCATCAACCAAAATAAAGGCAAATAGCATGCTTTCCCTGAGGATTCCCCTAAACCAAGATGCAAGAAAAGGCTGCCCTCCTCCACCTGCTCTTTGCTCTGAGTATGAGCCATTGTCGGCAGTTTTGAGGTCCATGGAGAAGGCATGGGGAATTTAGGTTCAGGGCGAGAAGATGAAGGTAGCTTTATATGCAGATGATACCCTATTATTTGTCAGAGACCCGAAAGGGACCCTTCAATAGTGGCTGAAAATTTTAGGGGAATATGGGGAGGGCTCAGGGTTTAAAATGAACGAGGATAAGTTAGAAATAATGCTACTAAGAGGGACCATGACAGACAGTTGGGCCAACTCACGTAAACCAAAGTGGGTGCAACACCAGTGTAGATAAATGGGAGTTCAGACCCCTACGCACAGGGCATCCATTCTTGAAGCTATGCCCCTCTTGTAGTGCCCATGGAATCAAACCTCAAGAGGTGGGTAGAATTACCACTCTCAGTAACAGGGAGGGTGGAAGTCATATGCATGAACATTCTCCCTAGGTTTCTTTACCTGTTTTCCTCACTACTGGTAAACATCCCACAAACCTCATGGAGAAGAATCAAAAAAAGCTGGTCTAAGTTTGTGTGGGGTAATGTCTGCCCCAGGCTGAAGGGGACCCTACTGATGCAAGACAAGGATAAAGGAAGGCTGGGGCTACCAAACCTGCAAGGATACAGCATTTATGGGGGACCCAATCCCCAAAGTGGGTCAGAATGGAAGGAGAAGGCCAATTAGGCAAATAAGCCTTTATTCCACTGACTCATAGATGGATGAAGCTTATTCAGAACCCCTAGGCCAGAGTGATGCTCAGTTACTGGAGGGAGGCATTAATATCGAGGAGGGGGGCAAACCTAACACTAGTGCCCATACTTTCATTACAGAGGAAGACAGCTTTACACGAGGTAGGTGGAGCCTACATACAAAAGGTGGAGGGTACAGGGATTAAGCAAACTGGGACAATTGGTGAAAAAGATCTGTATTGCTACCTGCAAGTGAAACACTGCATATCTACAGAACCTAGGGAATCACAACTGGAGTGGCGAGTAATGTGGGAGTTTTGCAGACATTGACAGGTGAAATGACAGATGATACAGAAACTAAGCACCTAATATTTAGAGTATACCAGGTGTGCAAACCCACACTATCATCTCCAAGGGATGGACTACAAGGGCGGTGGGAAAAAGAGGTAAGCACAACACTGACGGAAGCAGAATGGAAGGGGTGCTGGGCAGGGGTGGCAAAGGCATCAGTGTCTCCTACCTGAAGAGAACATAGAAGGTTCTAACAAGATTTCTTACAGTGCCCAGTAGCGTCTCCAACAGGTATTACAGTAGGTAGGGCCTACCTACTGTAACACCTGTTGGAGATGCTGTAGCAATATAGGACATCACAAACACATTTTTTGGAGCTGCCTGCAGGTAAAGGCTGACTGGGATTCAGTCTGCAAAGCCATAACAGACATTCTAAAAATCTCACAATTAGAAGGGTTCAGGTCAGTGGTATGAGGCCTTAGCCCAAAGGGTATGAAAGGGAAAAGGAAGCTCTGTCTCTTCTCCATATTAGTAACAACAGCAACCACATTGATAGCAGCAGCCACCAAAGGGATTACTCAAAAATTACTCCCGCCAGAACCCTCACGTAATGCAGAGTGGCAGAAGAACATCCGAAATATATTAAAAATGGAGTGACTGATGACGAAGCTCTGCCACACCATTGAAAAACACAAGGGCTTTTTGCTCCCTTTTTTTAACTCTTCAGAGAGACAGGAGGGTACCCCAGTTCTAGAACAGATTGTTGCTCTGTCGTAGGACACTCCTGTACACCAACCAGGGAAGTGGACCTGACACACGGGGTAGGTATAACCTGTGAAGCACAAGCCAAGCTCTTCTCTCACAGAAAAAAATCCCAGTTAGCTAGAAGGTGGGCAGAGATAGAAACTTATTATAAGGTGCTAAACTTGATGCCAATATATGAACTTTAAAAACCAAAAGCATCCCTCTTTTTGTTTTTCTCTTTTGTATTCACTTGGTTCTCTGTTACATTGGCAGTATGTAAGACGCCTTTTTGTTTAATGTGAGATATGTGTCATATCAAGGTACTGTACAAAAATATTGTAAGATGAATTGGCTGAGAGGTTTGTACTGCTGTGTGTTGTTTTGTGTCCTGAATATGTACGAAATATTTTCAAAAAAAATTTTATTGTAAAAAAAGGTAGACACAGGGAGACTGTTCACAATGGGATCTATGCACAAAACTGTGGATTGCCTACATGCTACATATCCGCAGCATGAAGGCAACTCTAAGTCAGAATGCTGTGTACTGGGGGTCCCGTAGACCCCCCTGGCAGCATTCATGGAAGGGGTGTATGCCGCTTCAGCACTCAGTTCCCTTGGCTGTTTGCACAGCTATGTTTTTTTTTTTCCAATTGTTTAACCAGGTGAGACACACTAAGCTGGAAGCTTGTTTACAGGTGCAACCTGGGAGCACAAGGAAGTTAAGTGACTTGCTCAGGGTCACATAGTATGCAAGTGGGGGCTCTGTGATTCAAACCCAGGTCTCCAGATTTGCAGCTCGGAGCCTTAAACCACTACGCATACTGCCTATGTGAGTGGACAGTCTGGGGGTGTGCCTACATTCCTTGCCATTCACAAAGTTGTGAAGTGCCAAGTGAGGGGGGCACAAGATATTGCAGAAGGGACCTGCCATATCTGTTATGTGGCCCCCAGATTACTCTCACTGGCTGTAGTGGGATGATGCACCCCCCCCCCCAACAATGCTGCCTCAGCTCTCTAGGTAGGCAGGGAGGGCTGGGAGCAGCAATTTGGGCACTCTCCTGTCAATTGTAAAACTTATGGTCCCACGCTGTCCCACAGTCTTCTGCTCCATGCAGAGTAAGGGCTCAACTCTGGGACCAGGATGGATATCACACCGGATGCTAACCTGTGTCCTCCCATCTGCCCCCTGTGATCCTGCATGCCTTGGATGCAGGGCCATTGACAGGTGCCCAGCGGTAGGCAACATTCATGAATGCTGACAAATATGCACCTGTCCATGGTTGCAAAGTTGCGTGGGCTGGGTACGCATCTCTCTTGTGTACCCATCTCCTAATAGTGCATAACCCCCAATGAGCAGAAATATGGGCACAAGGGGGAACTCAAAGAAACTGGTGGAAGGGAGATTCAGGAAAGATGTCAAAATGTATTTCTTACAGAGAGGGTGGTGGATATGTGGAACAGGCTACTTGGGGGATGGTCTGTGCCATATCAGTGGACAGATGTATGTGGGGGTGGGGCAGACATATAGGGCTGGTGAGGATAATTGGGGTGAATATTGTGGAGGGAAGGAGGGTGACTAACCTCTAGGGCATTCGCATCATACTGTAGATGGGGCCAGGCAGACTAAATAGGCCAGTGGGCTTTTTTTCGGCCATCAGTTTCTGTTTCTATGTGATTCATTGTAATTGTGATGTCATAAACATATATAACAGCAATCACCAACTTCTGAAAACTGGTTTCAATGACATCTAACCAGTTACAAAGTATGGGAACGTGTCAGTGTGTATGGAACTCTATACACAGTAAAATGCAGTTGAGCTGCAGTGCTGACGTAACTATTACAGCACAATGACTTTTTGTTCTGTTGCAGTTGTTATGTTACTGTTCAAACGAGTGCCCATTTCCATGACCATTTGGCTGAGTTTGCTCCAGCTTATGCCTGGAATATGAAATATGAGAGGGAACAGGGTGTGTGTGTGTGTGTGTGAAAATTGTTGGTCTTTGAGGCATCGGTGTGTGATTCTTCAATCGGTAGCACAACCACTAGAGCGAGTGGCACAGAAGGAGTGTGAACGTTGATCGGTGTCAGTGACAATGGGTACCAAGATGAACTGCGTTAAGTCAAACTAAGTTCTGTGTAAACAAAACTTTTTTTTTGTGTGATGGTTGCCCCTGCCAATACACTATATAAGGTGTGAGCAACCATACACTCCAAGGCTGATTTTACACCTCATGGTTGCCATGATGACAGGGACCTGTCGATCTTTGCCATCGAGATCACCATGTCACCATGGCAACCCCTCAGTGGAAACACAGCCTTCTCATGTATGGTTGTTCATGCATTATTCTACATGTTATTATTATATATTTGACCAAAAAGAAAAATGACATCTGAAGTTTCCAGTGAAAAAGTGTTCCCAAAATGTTGCTCTGTTAATAAAATCAAATTGCTGAAGCCATGACATTTTCATAAGAGGTGCAAAAAAATGAACAAAACAAAAAAATATAAACTACAGCTCTAGTACTTAACGAACAGGCTGTTTACACAAAAGCAAACTGTTACCTCTAGGTCACCATCTATTGCATACATTGTACCAGTAAGATCTGAAAACTGAGCCACTGTGGGCAGCAAATGCACCTGGTATGTGGCTGGCACTCTGTCAAGCAAGCATCTAGCATTAGTCTCTCCCAAACAGATACTGATTACCTTGATACAAGACAGACACATAACAAGTCAGGTTTCTGAGGGGTGATAGAATTGAGGCTGACACAGCATAAGTAGGTGTTGAATTCCAGCCGAATGTGTGTCCATGCCATAATTAAATTGTATGTTAATACCATCATGGAGACCACTCTTACGGTTGTAAGAGAGATCTCACACTTATTATTAGGATATAAGAACCCCAAACCAAAGGTGAGCGATTCTGATACCCAAAGAATGTAAGTGAGACCACTCTTACAACCGTAAGGGTGATCTCTGCAGTGGTATTAATATATTATTGATCAGGCTCACTCGATAATATATAAATTTTTTTTTAAAACTGTCCCAGAACTTGCCCTTTTCCAGGGCATCTGCATGCGAGACACTCTTCACAGAATAAGAGTGTCTTTCACGCAGAGGAAAGGTGCGCTCTGTTTGGTTGGGAGTGCTCCCTCCATCTATTATTGGAATATTAAATGCTGTACGGCAGGAAGGACAGACAAAATGGACTCTGAAGTTGTTTCCATTATTATCATCATCATCATCACAAAACTATGCTGCTATGTATAACTGACATCCTCTTCTATACCCTAATCCTAGCCTTAAAGTGTTATTTAAATTTTCTGCCAAACACTGGCAGTTTGCATCAGTGAGACTCAAATCTTATTCCAAAAATGCTTGAATTTCAGGACATTCCATTCTTTATTATTGAAGATATTTGCCAGAAATCAGGATCTTGGCCTCTATGACTTCATCTGTCCCTGCTATTTCTCCTGCTTTGAAATCATAATCATTTGATGGGACATCACAAAGTGTTGCCATGGAGATGATTCTGATGTTACAAGCAGAGAACTGTGATCTCAAAGCAGGAACAGCATCAGGAATAGGTAACTTCTTAAAACAAAGAGCCTTCATTCAGGACCTCTGCCAATGTCACCTACTGATGTAATCCATTGACAGAGCTCCACAACCCACTAATTAAGCAATAATGCACAACAGGTTGTGTATTGTGCTGGGATAACATCAAGCCTAGGGTGGTTGGAATGAAGCTGCTGGCTATAAGCAGCATGGCTGTATAGTTTACGGAGCTGATCAGTGAGAGGAGCGAGCGCTGCATTTTGAAGTGTGCACACCCTTCGGATGAGCACACTGCCCAGTGAGGAGACTCAGAAGACAATGGGAGTGAATGCTTCGCTTAACTTTGTTTTTTTTTTTAATTCCAAAACTAACAAGACTGGAGCAGATGGGACATTCATAGCAGTTATGTGTGACCTGAAAAAACAGGAAGTTGGGGGCTGACAGGATGGCTATGTGTGATAAGTGAGTGATGCTGTGGTCAAGTACATTTGATTTGGCCATGTGTGCCTGGCCTTGATGGCTGGAACTCTTTACCGGCAGAAGTGGTAGCCAGTACTAATATGGATATTTTTAAATCTAGATTAAACAAGTATCTTCTTGGTAAATAAAAGACATGATAGATTAATGTTCAATACATAAAATAAAGGCAAGCTCTATGGACGCAAGTCTAACTAGCTTAAAATTACCTATGAACCTATAAACCAGTGATGTTATGCTCAGATAACATCACTGTTGCTGGGGCTCAGTGACTAATCACATTCAAGAAAAGATTCTTACCATTGTATAGTATTATTTTACCTTGAGTCTTGGTAGAAAACATGGTAAACTGTCTCAAACAGCTTCAGTTCACTCCATATGGATATCAGTCAGGTAGTGACCCTAAGCTTTTTAAATGACTAGCCTGAAGTTACAACACCAGCTCCAATCAGTTAGTGATCGCAGCTGGAACCAAACCTGCTTGTGCCACCCTAACTTGCTGTGACATACAGTACAAGTGACTAGGAAGTTGTTGTGGAACATTTTTACGTTCAAAAAGCAGGTCTCTGAACTTTGGAGCATAGGCTCTACAAAACACCGTTTAGAAAGTGGGCTTGCAGATGTCAGACAAGATGTGTACAAGATCGAGCAGAGGGCTTCAACCAAGCCTCACTCTGGTAAGTATGCAGTTTGACCAGGAGAACACAGCTCTGCTATATCTTTATAAAACAGAGCATGAATAAAGCGTTAACCTGGAATATATAGAAACTCAATCTCGTAGGAAAACAATTTGATTGTATGGGATCCTGGAGGGTATGGGGCAGGGTGATCCAGTGCTGCTTACTGAGACTTTTATTAAAGAAACAAGAAGCAGAGCCATGTCGTCCGGAACATGCTCACAGAGCACTGACAGCAAAGCCCACTGACCGAAAGGTCAAGCCATGATCCTTTATAGGCAGATTTTTGGACTTTTGTCAAAATATGAGTGTTTTTAAAGGCAGCCTGTGCAAACAAGGTAATTAACTTTGGAGATCTGAGAATTTTCTTCGATCATGACTACGAGCCTCAGGCACTGGGGAACCACTCTACAGTGAGGAAGGTACAGCGAGACCTGAGGCAAAAACAAAACAAGACATTAGATGTTCTTCTCTGCTGAGCTAAAGCTCTTTCTGGATACTGGACCAAAACAGTTTGAGACATTGGCTGAGGCATTCCCTACACTGCAACAAATGGGAGTGGAAGTGTAGTTCCTTATATCTGCCACAGACCACACTGGAGAAAGAAATTGAAAAACAAATCTGGCATGCAGTCCAAAAGGCATAGGTCAAAATCAGCACTCCCAGCCTTCACCAAATACTGACAAGTGGTGGCACTTAATTTGGCAAAAGCAGGCTGCTGCGTGTGGAGACTTAGGCCGAGAGTCCTAGCCTGGTCTCAGTTCGGATAGCTGAGTCATTACCCTGATTAGCAACTTGATATCAGGTGGATGCCTTTTCACTGGAACAGTTTACCTTCATTTTCCAGTAATCCTAGCGACGCTGTCTTTTCAAATGAGGATTACATACTAGACTCTCTGAGCTGCCAATATCTTAACTACCCCACGAGGGTGAAGTAACCAGACTGATGTGGCACAAATGGGTCAATTATGCTTTGTTATCTGTTTCTATTTGAAATAGAGATCCCTGTAATAGACTGGAACGTGTGGGACATTGCACTTTATTCATGGGTTTTGCATTTGCTGAATGGCAGTTCGGGGGAGGTGGGCCCGCACATGTACCTGTCTTGGCCTGCTACCTGTTTTACTTAAAGTGTTCAGGGATGGAGGTTGGCAAGGATTTTACTTTAGATTTGGTTTTATGCTGGGCCACACTCCCCATACCTTCTCACGAAGACATTTGGGTGGCCGCGGAACTGATTTTTCTGAAAACTCTCATTTTTGGGGGGGTGGGTCTTCTGAGTCATTGTAGCAATACACCTATTTGGGTGAACCATTTGCACCATAGGAGCTGGTTTCTGAGCTACAGCAAAGCGAGTGATGTGATTTTTTTTTGTACAGTGAAGGGCACAAGAACAATCCTTCATTTCAGTGCACTGCGCATACAGTCAGTGATACAAGCCACATCAGCTGGCTTTGGCTAGGGATTGGTTTTGTGTTCTTTCACCTTAAAGGTTTTTTTTCTTTAATTTGGTTTAGCATTTTCTTTAGCCTCTTCTGCACCAGGCATGTTGAACTTGTTTGAACTTTTATTTCTCACTATCCCATGGGGGTTGTTTTTCACAATTGCACTGTACATACTGAGTTTCCTGGGAGTCCTTCATGATTGCACTGTACCTACTAAGTTTCCTGGAAGTCCTGCTTGTGAGCACTCAGGTAGCTACTTGTAATGTTAAGGGTTGGGGGGGCAATAAAATGTGCCTGTGTTTTACAGGAACTGCAACTACTGCGTGCTGTATAAGCACTCTGCAGAAAACTTGCCTGACCCAAGTGGAGTACTCAAAGTTAAATAGGAAGTGGGTTGGGAATGTTTATGCTTCTACGAATGTGGCTCATCCACACTGTAGAAGGGTGACCATCCTGATTCATGAAGATATGCCCGTACTGGTAGATCACGTGGAAAAGGATCCAGATTGCCAAAGGATCAGAATTAAGGGCCTTTTTTTAGAGCTATCCTGTGTTGTATTCTCGAAGTTTACCACCTAAATAGTGACACAGATAGCATATTTCATATTTCATAAAGCAGCAGTATTTGTTAGTAACAGTATAGTCTTTTCCAGCAATGTTTTTCTGGCAAAAGCATTAATTTACACATTTTTCTTTTCATTTTCTTTCATTCCTGAACTAAGATACTGGATTTTAAAGTTTTGAAAAGTCACATTCCCGTACCTTGCCCACCCTGAAAAATTTAAAATATTTTGGTACAATGCTGTGCTGTTTACCATCTGAAACCTATTGTAACACTGTACTAATTCAGCCTCGGTATGAATCTGGTATATACTTTCAAAAGGTAACCTCAACAGACGAAGATTTTTAAGAATTGCTAGAGGAGGCCATTTTTAATGATGCGAGTCATTAATTACAAAACTAGTTATAAAAGTTGTTTGATTATACAGTTCAAGGCTGTGATATTAAGAATATTACTACTTCTGATTATGCATCAGTAGTATTAGTCTTAGTAGAAGAAGTCTTAACATATGATTAAGAACCCTATGTGGCTCATGAATGTGGCTTTACTTAATAATGTGGCCTTTAGGGCCATCATTCTGGAAAAAATTAAACATAAAGGGGTACAACTTGGACTGTATCTGCTGTGGCAGCCTTTAGGCTATATTAACGAGTGAGATTACCTGCTATTTCTCTCATAAAAAGAAGGTGTGTAGAGCACATAGTGTAGAACTCAAGAACTGGTTATTTGCCCTGGAAGCTGAACACAAAATTACCCTTTATAACCTTTAGAAGAACTTCACCAAGTGCAAAGGAAGAGTTAAAAGTCCTAACTGAACAGTTGATATAGGCTTCTTTGCAATATGCAGGACAAAGGTTTTACTGGTAATCGTGCAGGGAGATTATTGGCATGGCTGTTAAAGAGGCAAGCTTTTAACTGTGCAGTTTTAGAAATAAGGAACACTAAGGACTGCATTAATTAACATACTGCCCTAGCCAACATCTTGCAAATGTTTATCACATTTTCTGAGCCATTATGTAAGGTTACCAGACTTTTACTCTAAAGTGGAGCAATTTTTAAATCAGATGGATTCATAGATTCATAGATTCATAGAAGTGTGACGGCAGAAAAGGACCAAACTAGGCCCAACAAGTCTGCCCATTTGCCCAGCTATCTGCTTGGACCTGTGCCTCCTCCCCTTAACACTCCAATGTGGTTGTCCCATGCTCTTTTGAATCCCTCCACTGTTTCCTCTTCAATGACTGCCTCTGGGAGTCTGTTCCACTTTTCCACCACTCTCTCTGTGTAATAGTATTTTCTAATGTTACCCCTGAACTGCCCTCCCTCCACCTGCACGCCATGCCCCCTAGTCCTCGGTTTTCCTTTCATCTTGAAGATGCTCCCCCCGGCACCCTGTTTATACCCTTAAGGTACTTGAAAGTCTCGATCATGTCCCCCCTCTCCCTCCTCTGACGGAGCACAAAACCTCCTTGTATGCGGATGAGTTCCTGTTTTTTATTAGTCAGCCTGAATGCGCTGATTACTTTAACAAAGATTACGGATGAAAGGCAGAGATTTTTGGATACCCCTATTACCACTGATGAAATCTAGGAAGTGATTTAAAATTTGAAACATGGGAAATCCCCAGGGACAGACGGTTTTGTCTCTGAATTTTCAAAATAACTTTCTAAAGATTTGACCTCAGTACTGCAGGCCTCTTTAGCCAATATACTGCAGGGCAGAAATGTTGTCCCTTCTGGAGACAAGCTCTAACTAAGATAGTTCTGAAACATGACAAGGACTCCACTGTATGTATATCCCACAGTCCCATTCCCCTACTCAGTATTAATCTGAAGATTTTTACATCTGTCCTAACAAGACAGCATCAGACTTGTGCTTTACCCTTAGTCCATCTGGTTGAAACCAGCTTCATAAAAGTCCAATATATTCAATATAATATTAGAAGGTTAGTAAATATGTTTTCTTCTCACAAAACTACCTTGCATCTCAAGCCAGCTGTTATTATTGGATGCCAAAAATGGCTTTAACCGGATCGACTAGAAGTTCCTTTGTTACATGTATTAGTCATGAACTGTGGTCCAGTATTTCACAGTTTCAACCAAGCATTATGTACTGTACGTCCCACAAGGCGGTGGTAAAAGTTAACAGAGTACATTCACATAGATTCCGGGACAAGACAAAGGGTGCCCTCTCTCCCTCTTGCACATCCTTCTCTGTATTGAGCCATTAGCAGTGGCAGTCCAGCAAAATAATGCTATACAGGCCACTACAGTCACAGTGGTGGAGCACAAAACCTCCTTGTATGCGGATGAGTTCCTGTTTTTCATTAGTCAGCCTGAATGTACTGATTGAATTAACAAATGCTTAACTGTGCTGCCTGTAACCAAATATGTTTGTTACATTGTTTGATGTGGAACCTTTGCAAATGAGCACTTAACTCAAAGGTTGCCTGAATTACAAATAAAATAAAATAAAAACATCAGTAACAACACTGCAGACTTTGTTGTGTCAATATGGGGAGCTTGCTTGATATAAAATTAATTAGTCAAACTCTGAGAAAATGGTATCTACACCTCGGAATATAAGTGGAAATTTCCTTTTGCTTGAGCCCCCAGTAATAAAGATTTAATATTTGAAAACCTATTGTAAACTATTTAAGCTGAATTATGGCAGAAGTCTACTGTGAGCTGGCTTACTTAAGAAGAACTACCAGAATCATTAATATGGCAAATTGATGCTTTTAACATAAATGTGCTTTTGCATTTACTATTTCATTTTTATTCACTTACAATACATATACCAGAAAGTTTCTGAAAATGTTGCAGCAGACACTCCGGAGGTTTATATGGAATGCGAAATAGGCCTGTATTGGGTTAAACACTTTGTATTTGCCAAACAAATGGGTGGGGGTGGAGCTGCTCAATTTTAAATTGTATAATTTGGCCACACATGCTTCAGCAGTGATCATGAGACTACACAAAAGTGGAACTCAGGTTGATATGGGATCAGTGGTCATACTGGAAAAGTTTAGGAGGTGGGACTGTAATCTCTACATTTATAGGAGCTGGAGCTGTCATCCCTAGGAGGTGGAACTCTCCAATAGTATTCAATGAAGAAAGGTGTCAGGGCAGGCGTAACCAAGTTCCTGTGAGATCCTGGCCAATTTAATCCCTGTATGGGATTGAGAATACCTCCCTAGACTCACTACCCTTGTGAACATTGCCTTATATTAAGGTACAATCAGCCACCTGAAAACAAATAAAAAATCCATGGCCTGAGCTGACCCAGTGGTGCTGAGTGTTGAGGCACTGGACCCCACACCTCGCACTACGCTGGTGACCCAGGTTCGGGAATGGGCCTGAGTTGTTGGGGGTCAGCCTGGGGGGGGGAGGATGGGAGCTGAATTGAGCCACCTAATGGCAGCTCTTCACCCCTGGGGTGGGCTCCAGGTGCTACTTCATTAGGAAGCAGCGTGGGGAGGGGAGGATGCTGTTAGGCGCTTGGCAGGAGCTGTGTTTTTAGCATGGCTCCATGCCTGGGCCACGGCCCTTCGTGCTGGCATCCCTAAGGGGCAGGGACTTGGGATTCCATAGCTACACCAGTAACCATAAAAAAGCCCACACCCCTGACATCCCGTGTGATCCCCGTAAGGGGGGACTGAATCTCGGATGGTCAGTACACTGCCACTAAGCCCTGCCAGCAGTGGGGATAAAATGTCCATATTAAAAAAATCCATGGCCCAGGCATACTGTAATTTATGTATTCTTTTAAAGGTTGAAAAGCTTATTGGAACCCCTAAAGGACATTGGTCCACTTACTGTGATACAGGGAGACCATGATTTTATACCATCCAATGTGGATGCAGGTTATGGTACAGTTGTCTGGACTGGGGAGTATCACTGTGGGGATCCTTCTTAAATGGAAAGAAGTAGTACAGACCACCTGGAAAAATAGTAACTGGGCCACCATTCAAATGTTAGGATCTAGGGCGTAAGCCTCCCAGTGGTGGAGGGAATACCACTAGAAGGTCACAGACCATTTTTTCCCCACCCCAAAGTTATGTGTCATTTTGGCTCCACCCATACTGATTTATGCTGGAGGGGATGTTGTGGGTCTGGATCGCACTTCCATATTTTTGAGGGCTGTTCTCTTGTTCACCACTATTTTTGAGTGGATGTCCACAAAAAGGTGGAGAAGATCTGGGAGGTACCTCTTCCTTTCACTTCTCAATTCATGGGGGCTGGCACTACCAATCAGTGTTCTGTTTGGCAGGAAAGGTATAGGAGCTTTAGGATTTATGTTAACTATAGCCTTCAAAGGTAAAACTATGCACTGGTTGTTGCTACAGAGTCCTATCGCTCATTTGTGCATTGAGAGAATGTGAGCAGTACATGTAAAGGAAAAAGATCCTGGCCTAACTCAGACTGACTACAGATTCATTTATGGAAACATGGCAGCCTTGGGACTCATATCTTATGGTGCAGATGGGGGAGAAGGGCTAGGATGGCAAGACAGCAGTTCAGGACCTGGCACTGACAAAGTATAATGGTCATGGAATGGTCCAATGATATGAGCGAGCAGATAAAGGAGTTATGTTGTAGGGGTCCAGTTATCAAGGAGCAGACATAGCTTTGTTTTCTGCCCAGTTCTGGGTTCTGCTGTCATGTTTCCTCAGAGTTCCAGTTGTTGAGGAAACACTGACAAACAGGTTAATGTATATATGCAATGGTGACGATGTTTCATTTTTAATTTTCATTTTTATTTTTTATACTTGCTAGCCGATGAGCAATACCACCCGTTTTCACTAGCGACAAGTGTCGTAACATTCAAATATAAAAACACAAAACATACAACATTTTTTAATGTACAATATAACATAACAAAGGTGTCAGTAACACACAATAAAAACATTACTTACAAGTGCATTCATTAGATTATATAAGCCACTGTTCCAATCTAGTTTTGAAGGAATTAACCATTGAGCAACAAGTACTTTTGTCCGGAATAGAATTATAGATGGAGGAAGCACTGTATGAAATTGATTTCTGGCCTATAGCTTTTTTAAATAGTGGTTTTCTAAAGACAAACCTCCTTTGAGTCCTAGTCCCCAGAGTATTTAATAATCTTGGGAACAGTGCCTGAACCTTTAGGGGCAAAAGACTTTCAGTACTCTTAAATAGACAAGTACCCATTTTAAAATTAATCCTATTTTCAAGAGAAGGACACTTTGCAGCTTTTAAGAGATGACAATGGTGGGTTCTAACTGGTAGACTCATCACAAAGTGAAGGGCGCTATTATAGGTAACCCTTAGTTTTGCTAATATTCTTTCATTAGTGCCATACACAATTAATTCATAGTCAAGAACACTAAAAAGAAAACTATGGGGCAGAAGTTTCAAAGAGTCTGGTATTAGAAAAACCCTGGCTCTAAACAATAACATGCACAAGCTGTACTATAAAAAGGGGAATAAAAAATAAGGGCCCTGATTGGCTACTGTCATTCCAGTAACCCTACGTTAATCTCTTAAAAGTAGCCATGTAGAGCCCATTTTACATGAGGTGAGATCAGCTTTAACAAGTCCCTTTTTTTAAGAAAAGATTCTGTTCCTGAGTTCTAAACAGCACCTTGCTGCCGCCATTAAATTTCGCTGAATGCGACTGTAAAATTGCTTCCCACATCAACTGATAAAACAGCTACATCTTTAAAAACTTGTTGGCATCACACCTTAAAATTAATTAGACCTGACAAAAGGTGTTGCATTTCTGAAGCCAGCTAGTTCTCTCTCTGGGTGGCATAGTGCTTAGAAAACACAGGAGTAGTAGGAAGAGGTGTTTGAGAAAGCAAAACATTTGATTATAAACAGTGGGAAATGTAGTTTTGTGTCCGCATTGGTTAGTTAGGATCACATGCCTACACTTAAAACATTTTACTCTGCAGTGACAAATGCTGATCTCAGTGCTTTATCGTTAAACAGCTGGAAGAGGGAAAAGAAAACTTTTCAGTTTTTTTTTATTCACGGCACACCTTCGACCGCCCACTGCTGTAACCTACCTGACATCGGAACCCAGACTCGCAACTATGCATACTGGTTGCCATAGAAATAAAAATGCAGTGCTTTTAAAGTTCTGCCATGTGTATGAATTCAGAAGTGGCAGAAGGATTGAATTCTACATACTGACTCACACCACATGCCCCATTCAGTGCAGTACTGGTTACCATGGCATAATTTCGTCTTCAATTCCATGGCAACCAGTTGCATACGTGGGAGGTTGTGGTTCTAACATTGGGTGCATTGTCAGGCAAAATCGAAGAACAGATCAGTGTCAGCGCATTTCATGCCAGTGTCCCACAGTGACATGGATGCAGACTTCTAGCAGCTGAAGATGAATGTTCCATCATGGACCAGCCAACAGAGTGGGAAAGGTGGAAGAACTATTTTGATTTGCTTTCACCAGAAAACAAAAAGAAATGGAAAACAACAAAAGGTACATGTTTACAATCATTTTCCCCTTTTTATAACAAATAAAAAGCAAGGAGCTTGTATTCATGCAAATGTCTACATCATAAAAAATGAAATGTCCAGAAATTCAACATTTTTGGGGGCTTATGTGTAGCCGAATTCTGCTGAAGACAGCTGTGAATTGCTTGCTTGAAATCAGTTTAACTAGTCTTCCCCTTTCAGTTATAGACAGGTGACCCTTTCATGCTTCTTGTGGAACAGGTTCAACTTCAAGAAAAGGCTCGAAAAGATTCTCTATTTTAGCCCTTTTTCTACACTGTAATCTGCATACATTTGCAAATTAATTGCACATTGATTATGCATTTTTATTTCAACCACTCACACAGTTTTGAAGTGGAGGCTCTTTTGAGCTACATTCTAGAACTGGACTGGTTCTAAGGGATTCTTTCTCTGAACCAAAATGGCATTATCCCTATTTCCAATCTAATGCATAAAATAATCAACCATGGTTCTGGGCTTTGACTGATTTTACTCTTACCAAGATCAACTTTGAAAGTTCTGTAATTGAATTTATTAAACACTGGGTCAAAATGCTGGCCCAGATTGGCCAAATGCTGATCACATGAGCAGAATTAGCTAGTACTGTTGCCATACCTTACCTTGGTAATGGACTATAGTTCTATCAATGGGCAGTACTTCAAATACTATTGCTCGCTAAATGCGCACATGCGCATATCTTCTAAAAACTAAATAAAAAAAAAATGGTGCCTCTGTCCACAACCAAGCACTAGCTGCCTTCTGTTTTTAATTATCTTTCCTTGCTAGGTAGTCTTACAGTCCACCCCCCCCTCCATGGTAAGGACCTTGTCTGCCCCCTGACTACAAAACAGTGGCCAGTTTTACCTTCTGCACATCTCTACTACTGGCCCCCACCCACATCTCACTTACGCGCCTCTCTCTCTCTGTGGTAAGACTTCTTTGTGGTAAAACAGTGGCCACTTTTACTCTCCACACACTTCCACTACTGGCCACCACTCAAATCTCACTTGTATCTCTCTCTCCACACACCTCCACTACTGGCCACTGCCCAAACCTCATGCATCTCCTTCTGGTAAGATGAAGGCTGGTTTTACCTTTGCACACCTCTTTTGCCATTTTCTGCCCAAATTTCACTCACACCTGTCTCCATGCTTCAGTCCACAAGGCATCAGAAATGGATAGAAGCAGGACTTCACAAAGAAATTAGGTATTATATCCCAGCTGGGCTACTGGATAGTAAAGTGTAAGGAAATGTGGGTTGACAACTTTTGTATGAAAAACAAGAACTGAGCAAACCAATGATTTTTTGTTTGCTTTAGGTCACACAGTGTGTGCCAGCATTAAAGAAAGTTTTTTTTTTTTTTTTTTGAGGGGGTTCTTAGAATCATCTGGGGTTTTCAGAGTTTCACAGGAACAGAGGGAAGCCATATCACCAGGGAATGTGTTTCTGAGAGGGGCAGCGAGGTCTGGGGATTACAAGGTGGGCAGAAAGATGGCGGGGGGGGCATAACCTGGGCAAGGTTTAGCAAAAAAGGATACTGACTGGAATTGTATTGGGATATGCAGTGGTGTGGAACTACTGACTCTGCAGTATAAACTATGACCTTTCATAGTCACTAAACAAACAACACTAACAGCTTAAACTGGTTCAATGTCAGCTGGCATACATCTGTATCCCTCTCCCCGGGATGAGACTGAAAATACACAGAATCATCTAGTCCTCCTTTCCCAGTCAACAAAAACTTAATAAGTAAATAAATAAAATAAATATTGCCCATAGCCTTCGGCTTCAGACAACATAACAATTGTCAGGCAACGTTTGTCCCTTGGGTCAATATTTTTACATAAAATTCCTTAACTCTAGACTAGGTGGACCTTTGGTCTTTTCCTGCCATCATTGTCTATGTTTCTAACTCTTGAAAATAGATGTATAATGTTGGGGGATTGTTAACATGTGACATAGCCTCCTCAGTGAGGCTGTGGAAACCAGCACCGTTCTGGCTTCCAAAGCACCGACTTGACAGATTCCATAGGGAGAATATGGATTGATAATTACACATAATGAGTGGAGGTAAAATTCTGGCTGAAAAACGGGTGAATTTGTGGCCATACTCAGACGGAGTATAGTCACTGCCTTATGGCAGGAGGGGCATCCAAGATGCACCTAAAGTCCTGTCACCACAATAAAGTTACTGTTATACAAGTCGATGGATTTGATTGGAGGGAGTCTTATGGCTGTAAGGGTGTCACCTCACACGTTGTTAGGGCCAGAGGATTGCAAACTGAAGGTGACCAGTTCTGTGGTCCTAAGGTTGCAAGAGATGGCACTCTTATAGTTCTAAGAGGCCCTGCAACCAGAGACATGACATTATTATAGATCGCTAAGTTTGTTAAATAACAAAAAATATATATATATTTTTATTAATAAAGTTAGCGGCACGAATGGTCAGTGATGAACCCATTACAGTGCTCAGTGCGTGAGGTACTCTTACAGCAATAAGAGTAACTCACGCGCAACTGAAGGAAGCATTGTGATTGGTCCGGGACGCTCCTGCTATCTATAATCCAAAAAAAGGCGTCCACAATTCATTATTGTGCAAAATACAAAAAACAATCAAATGCAGTAATCTTTGTAAACCAAACATTTCTGTTATGATTCAAACCGCACAAGAAAACAAATAAACCAGTCTAAGGAGGCCCTGCGTCCTGTACAGTAGGTATTATGTCTCTGCATTTTGCATAATTTCGTATAGGTTCTAGTTCACCTTTTTTTCCTCAAGCGTTGGCTTGGGTCCAGGCTGCAGATGGTTGAAAAAGCGGCCCTGAAATCAGTGTGTGGTTGATGAATTACTCCTTACACCTGACCCCTATTTCACACCAGGCAAGTGGCACAATCGGAGTACCTTCAGCCAGAGAAACCCCGTCAGGCAGCTCGCTTCTCTGAAATTCTTTCTTCAAGGCCTTCTGTAGGACCAGATGGCCCAAAGTGGGGAATGCAGCAGTCAGCTAGCTCCAAAGGTAACGTGACTGAAAAATGAGCACAGGGAATGTGATTTGATTCAGTGGTGGGCTAGGGGCTCTAATGACTTCAGGATGCAGACAGAAAGGAAGCAGAAGAGAGCAGGTCAGAACACACAGCAATACAGTATGTTTCTGCTTACGATTGCTGTAAGAGGAACGTACGGACCCCCAGAGAACATGGTCCTGCTCACCCAGAATGAATTTCCAAATGGACATTTAGGGCTCAGTTTGCAGTGGCACTGTTAATGCTGTCACCTCTAGATTTGACAAGCGGAGGACAATACTGCCGTGGATCTGTTTTTATAACTTTCACTCCCATCTGTTTCTTTATCGCTAGCTTTCCTGGAACAGCAGGCAGTGAAAAGCTGGATTAGTGCAGTCCCTGTATTCAATGCACAAAACAGACTTGGGTTAAGTGGCCCTTTCATTATTTAATTGTTTCCTTTTGATGTTTGTTTCATAGCTGTTTTAAGTCGTTATGCTTCACTGAAACCAATATCTCTATTAATACAGTGCTCAGTCCTGATTCAGTCTATTTAAGATCCCCCATTATACACACACACACACACACACCCCTACAAAACGAATGGAAATAAATAGTGTGAACTGGTCTTGGCTCATAATTCCTGACTGTAGACTTTTAAACACGCTTCAGTATATAATCTTGTGAGTTTATGAAATTAACTGTTAGCTTCCAATAGCGAGGGCATTACTGCAGCTCTGAGAGTACTTGCATTGTTGTTAGCTCAGTCCCCTGTATAGTCCACTGTATTCCAGGTCACAACTGAAACGAGACTGTTACTATCTCTGTATTGCCTTATCTGGATTACTTAGGTACTGTTCAGTAAATAAGTACATTTTAGTCGGGTTTATATTTCAAATAATAATTAACACTTGGCAAATAGCAGAGCAAAATAAATGGCTCTAATGATGACAATTAAAAAAAAAAAAAAATGAAGACAGCACCTTTAGCCACATTTTATTGCCTGGAACCAAAGAAGTGCTGACACAAATATATTAATATAGTAATTTAAGATTGAAAGGGACTCTAGATCCATCAGCTTTACCCACCTGCTTCAGAAGCAGGTATGATTAAGTATGCAGTGCAAACACACACTAAGTAAGGGATAACACATGACTGGGTGTGCGTTATAAGGGACTAATGCATGCCTTGGATGGCTGTTAGGCATGAGGCATAGCTGAGTGGCACAACCAACTCAAAAAGTGCACTATTCCCTGAGGACTGCACACTCTGAAGTGTATAATCCTACTTATAAAATGGTCATTCATTTGCTAAAAAAAGATATAGTTCATACTAGAAGAAAGAATAATGGAACACCTGGTTGTCAGTGGTCTACAGGACCCAAGACAGCATGGCTTTATGGGAAGGAGGTTGTACTAGACTAACCTCATTGAGTTCTTTGACTGGGTAACCAGGTAGGTGGATCGGGGAGGGGCAGTGGATGTGGCCTACCTGGATTTCAGCAAGGCCTTTGACACCATGCCGCATTGAAGGCTGTTAAACAAGCTGGGGAGCACGGGGGTGGGAAAGAAGGTAGTGAAGTGGGTGGAGAATTAGCTGGATTACAGGACGCAGAGGGCGGTGGTAAATGGCATTCACTCTACAGAGGGTAAAGTGACCAGAGGGATACCACAGGGATCAGTGCTGGGGCCAGTCCTGTTCAGTGTCTTTCTCAGTGACATTGCAGAGGGTCTGGAAGGGAGCATTTGCCTATTCACTGATGACACTAAGCTCTGCAGCAGGGTGGATACACCAGGGGGAGTGGATAGAATGAGAGGAGATCTAAGGAAGCTGGAGGATTGGTCAAGGGACTGGCAGCTATGTTTCAACACAAGAAAGTGCAAGATAATGCACATAGGGCACAAAAACCCAGGAGCTACAGATCAGTTGGGGGGGGTGTAGAAATAGCATGCTCCAAGCAAGAAAGAGATCTGGCGGTGGTCATCTCTGATGACCTGAAGGTAGGTAGGCAGTGTGACAAGGTGGCAGAAAGGCAAATAAGATGCTGGGATGCATAGGCAGGGGAATCACCAGCAGAAAAAGGGTGGTAATAATTCCACTATACAGGATAAGCTTTCACTATACATTAGTGAGTCTGCGCCTCGAATACTGTGTCTGGTTCTGGAAGCCTTATCTGTGTAAGGACATAAATAGGGTGGATGCGATTCAGGGGAGGGCAACCAAAATGGTGCAGGGACTACATTGCAAGTCCTACAAGGACAGGCTGAGGGAATTCATTATGTACTCCCTGGAGAAGAGGAGGGAGAGGGAGGATATTATTGAGACATTTAAGTACCTCACAGGGAAGAATAAAGTACAGGAGAGTACTATATTCCAAAATAAAGATGCTCAAGGATGAGGGGGCACAAGATGAACCTGTAGGGAGGAAGGGAGGGTCAGAGAGGACTTGAGGAAGTACTTCTTCACAGAGAGGGTGGTGGACAAGTGGAACAGCCTACCAGCTGAGGTGGTGGAGGCAGAAATGATTACAGGTTTTAAACATGCTTGGGATAGGCATAGAGGATTGCAGGTAGTCAGGGGAGGGTACAACCTAATGCCAGCAGTGCATGATAGAGCACAATTGTTAGTGGTCATAGGGAAGACTAGGTGGGCCGAAGGCCCTTATCTGCTGACAATTTCTGTGCTTCTGTGTTTCTATAAAAATATACAAACATACAATTGCACTAGCAGAAAAAAGGCCTTGTGGTCTGTCATGTCTGTTCAAGTTTGCAGACCCCTCAGTCTTCTCCCTCCCTGTTATCTTCCACCCCTCCCTGCTAATGCCTCCCATGCTCCCCCCCATGTAACTTTCCCCTTTACTCTGTCCCAATCTCATATGAAGCTGTCCATAGTCTTCAGGGAGACAACTTCCTCCAGCAATTCATTCTAATTAGCCACCACCCTCTTAGTGAAAAAGTGTCTCCTTATTCCTCCCTGACTCTTCCCCCCCCACCAGTTTGAGGTGATGCTTCCTAGTGGTCCTGCTGCCACTGAGACTGAAGAGGATGTCAGAGCTCACTCTGTTGAAACTGTTAAGGTACTTGAAGGTTTTGATCATGTCTACCTTCTCCCTTCTATCTTCCAGGGAGTAGATGTTGAGATCCCTTACTCTCTCCTCATATGATCTGCCTTGCTCTCCCTGGGTCATCTTGACTGTCCTTCTCTGGATGGTTTCCAGCAGGTTGATGTATTTCTTTAGGTAAGGGCACCAGTACTGCACACTGCACTCAAGATGTGGCCGAACCAGGGATCTGTACTGTGGCAGAATGACCTCTGCTTTTCTGCTGGTCATACCTCTAGATATACAGCCCTGCATTCAATTCGCTTTTGGCTGCCACTCTTCTGCAGTGTGCTGAGTGCTTCAGGTCACTAATGATGTTCACTCCCAAGTCCTTCTCCTCTTTTGACATTGTAATTTGCACACCTCCCAGCCAGTATTTGGTCTCTGGGTTCTTCGACCCCAAGTGCATTCTTACAATTCATGGTGCTGAAGCCCAGTTGCCAAACTAGGTCTTCCCTGAGGTCTTGTCTCCCCCTCTTCCATGTCTACTGTCCCACAGAGCTTTGCGTCATCCGCGAAGCGGCATCTTTTACTGTCTATCTTGTCTGCAGTGTCTCCAATGGAGATGTTAAATAACACTGGATCAAGCATCAAGCCCTGTGGGACCCTGCTAGTGACTGACTAGCTTCTGAGAACCGCCCAACCACCACCCTCTGACTTCTGTCCTGCACCCAGTTTCTAACCCACAAGCCAATTTTGCCCCTACCCCCGTGGTCCTCCAGCTTCCTGATTAGTCTGCTTTGGGAACAGAAGAATCCAAGGCCTGACTGAAAACAAGATACAGGACATCCACTGCTTGGCCCTTGCTCACCGTCCTGGTTACCAAATCAAAGAAATCAATCGGGTTAGTCTGGGTGGACCACCATGACACAAAACCATGCTGCCTCTTGTCCTGGAGCTCATTTTCTCCCTGAAAGCTTACCAGTCTTTCATTAAGTAATTAGTTCAGGTTAGATGATTATTTTATATAAGCAATGATCGTGTGACATGTTTAGACCAATGAAGCTACAGGATTTTCATAACTCATTGTATAATTAATTGGGATCCCCCTGCCCCGCTCTGCTAGCCATGGCACTGCATGGTTCCCTATGTAAGCAGAAATTTGTCTAGGTTTACCTTGAAGACCTGAACTGTTTTCAGAGCCATTGTCACTGCTGGTAGAATACTCTATAGGTTCACCATTCTCTGGTATAAGGTTGGGGAGGTTATGGGGGGGGTACTGAAATGCCAGTGATATTTCAGTAAACACCAATGCTATTTCAGTAAACCAGAGGTGAGATGTACAGGTACCTATACTGACCAAATGAGTTGGAGACAAAGATCCTGCATGCAAAGTTGGCACCTGGGTTGGTTCAGAGATTAAACAAAATATTTATGTTGCACAGTTCTTTTCACAGTACACTTACAACAACCAGACAACAATTTGGCAAGATAATTCCTTATCTTAGAAGACAAACCCAAACCCTATTTTGGTTGATGACATCAACCACTTCTAAACTGGCCATTCTTCATTGACTGCCATAGCATGCATCTGCTGGCAGTTCATGGCAAAGACTGCCGTCCAGCAACAGCTCAGACTGCGTAACAAAATGAACAGCAGATCATGGTATGTGGTCTGGAGCTCTGGTAGTGCTCAAAATCCTACACAGGCCCACAGACATATGGCAGGGTCCTTGGCGCAAAGAACACCTTTGCTGCTGGCACCCATTTATGAAATAAGGCATCTTGCTTCTGCGTGGAAACAGTCTGAATGATAAATCTAACACAAGGATAACAAATAAATAACCTCTTGCAGCATAAATTGGGGACATGGCTTAAAAACATCAAGGGACAATCACCAAAATCATGGACAGCATCTTATTTAAAAAGCTGCTACAAGTTGTGGCTTAGTGCAAAAAACAGTTTCTGAAGAACTGTAACATTTACTGCATGCTTAGCATTATTGGATTCTTCATATCTGTAATCTTCAATGACTGAAAAGCCAAATTAGGAGAGAACAAGGACCTTTGTGAGGCATATAAAGGGATATGCGTGAAAGTCAGAGATGGGTAAAAGATATAGAGGGTAAGTAAACACCACAGTCTATTTTAAATTGGTACTTCGCATTTCTGTAAAATGTATGTATATATGTGTGTGTGTGTATATATTTAAATGTATGTGTGTGTGTATATGTATATGTGTGTGTGTGTGTATATATATGTATATATATTTATTCAATTTCAGATTGCTTCTTTTTTAACTGTCTTCTGAGATGCACCTTTTTCCCATTTTGAGTTGGCTTTACTTTAGCATTAGTTTTTAGCTTGGAAATAATTCAAAGAGAGCCCAGATAAATACACCCCCCCCAGGTATTCACCAGTGTTCCTAGTTGTAATTGAACACTTATTGTTCAACATCACTCTTCTTGTAGCTACGCTGACTTAGCAATCATGCAACACTGCTCTTTATGCTTCTGTGGACACAGGGAACATCAGGGCTGACTCGAAACCACACAGGTAAAGCTATTCTTTAATACTTTCACATACAAAGAAACATGCTACAGCAGACTTAAAATGTGGGAAAATGGTAGTTTACAAGAAAGGATCAAAATGGCAAACTAAAATGCTATAAAAAGGTATAGGTTCAAAATTCCTGCCATAATGTAAACTTCTGTTTCTATGGATTCTTTCAAATTCAAAATGGTCTGTCATTATAGTGTGGGAAACGCGGTGACCCACTCTGACAAGCGTGCCTGTTCTGAGGCAAAAATGCTGTAGTGTACACTGCAGTTGGAATTAGAATTATTGTCGAATGTGGGTACAGTGAGGGGTTTGGTATCTGTAATTCGGTACAGTGCAATTACTTGATTTCCCAAGTATCAGCCCTTGGACACACAGATCACTTTCAAATGTCCCAGAAGCTGACGGGCTGGCTTTACACTAGTAATACAATCCAGATGTCGCTAGTCTGCAACCTCACTCTCTAAATGCTGCAGGTCCAGAACAACCAGATGAGTCAAGGAGCTCGAGAGCAAGAAGCCAAGAAGCTGGCTTTCAGCAATGCATCTCCCAGCTTTTTGGTGTGGTTCTCTAGTGATAAATATCTGACTAGTCAAAGATAGCAATTTTACGGAAATGCAGAGCTGTTTAAAAACAAATCTTTATTTCAGCCTAAGTGCTATTGACCGCACAGACTTAAGGCTCAACAATCCTGCTCTTACCATTACTGTTTGCTGGGAAGGTTTTTTGTTATACTCTATAGTGGTGGGAGAAAAGCAAAAGGTACTAGGGAGTTAAAAAGTTCTGATTTAGCCATGAAAAGCTCTGATAGTCTTCTGAGTCTTGTCAGAATTTTCAGAACCTTTCAAATGTTTGTGTATATTTAAAATACAGAAACTGCTTTGAACATCATTGAATTCAACTGGCTTTATCAGTGCAGGAAACTGATGCTGAAAACAAATCAGGGTTATACTAATATGTTTAGTGTCATATGTCTGTTTGGTACCCCCCCACACACACACTGTGACCATGGTCTCTTACAGTAAAACAAACCAAGCTCACTGGGTCTCTTCCCCACCCCAGTCTTCCTTTGGGTGTTTTTGCCACCCATGGTCCCTTTCTTTGGATGAATACCTGTCAAGGGAGTATACTGAGCACCCAAACATCAGAAAAAAGGTTTGATAAGGTTCTTTTTCAGAAAATAGCACCGGCTTTGGAAGGCTCTGAATGTATCCAAACCAGTTCTGTCATGCGTCTTTCATACCAGATGTTACACGCAGTGTAAGCCATTAAGTGAAATAATCAAGAAAGCTATTGCTACTCTTAAATGTCTTGCTAGTGGTTACAGAGCTTAGAAGACAGATACTGAGAAGTGCTGTGTTTTCACTGCAAGCCTTCTAGCTTATAACTTTTAATCTTTAATAATAACTATAATAATGCAGGACCAAAAAAAAAGCAGTTGTAACATTCCAGAAAAGCTTAATCGACCTGCACCCTCATGGTTAACAAAACAGTTAAAAAGATGTCAGAGATGCAACAGTCAGGATAGCTAAGGCAAGAGCACGGAGCTAACACTCACTAAGGGGAAAATTCAATCTGAATCGACCTTGAAGAGGGGAATAAAATGGTAAAGTGACTGGATAAATGCCTGAGCTTAAATAAAGTGGGATCCAAATGGGCATTCTGGCTACAGGAGCTGCAAAAGTCCACTTTCTGCATGAGCAGTGGGAGAAGAGGCATATTAAATTGTTAATGTTGTCCAAATAAGATTGGTTGAATTTAGGTGTCCTAATGAGAGACCAATTCTTCTGCCAGTGCTGGGAGCATGAAAACCATCTGAGCTCGGTGGCACAGCATTCGGTTCCAAATGTTCTACTCTTTTTTTTTTTTCCTTGATTTTAAATGCCTGCCAGTGTCATTAAGCCTTGTGAAGCCTGCTTAGGCCACGCTACCTGGCCTAAAATAAGGCAGTGAACAGTATTGCATTTTGAGGCATCTTGTGGCTTAGGTTCATCACAAACCAGTTGGGTCAGGGCCCATTAAAAAGGTTTTTGTCTTTTATTTTTTTTTTTCCGTTGCCATTTTCTACCCAGATAACTGGCAGCAGATGTCAATAAAAAAAAAAAAAAACTTCCACTCACGTTACAATACTAAAATGGAACAGGCGCAGTGTGTCTGTTAGCAGATATGTTCCAAGTATTTATTTCTGTAATATTATTGTCCACTGCTACAAAAAATCAACATTACAATGCAGAATTACACATTTGAAGCATTCTCACCCAGTACAAGACCAACTCCTGTCCCATTTGCTAATATACAGTCATACGCACTACATGCACAGCAGCACTGCGATTATGAAGAGATGTCCTGTTACGACTTCAAAATGACAGCATGGAAGGCTTAGCGAAGAATTGTTGCTCCCTTAAAATGGGACAATCCATGTAACCTGACCTTCCTGTTTTCCACACTCCTATTTTTTGACTGGCAGCTTTGTCCCACAGGATATTGAATTCACATGGAGAAAAAAAGGGACAGAAAAAGAAAGAGAGAGACTGTAATATACATTGCTGGCTAGCCGACTGCCCATCCATCATTCACTAAGTGCATAATGACACAATATTGAGAAGGCTGGACAGACACAGTGGTGATGTACTGTACCTTGGTTTGGAGATAATGAGGGTAATAGTAAGTGTACTGAGGGTACATTGGTTGCTGTTCCAAGCGTTTGCCCATGTAGCTGGAATCTTTATCTCCAATGCAGGGAACTCGTTGACAGGGTGTAGTGCCCCAGGCCTTTCTTCCTTTTAAACCAGTATTCCTGACAGTGTTGATGACTGATGAGGCTTTTGGGACTTCCTTTGCCTTCTGCTGCTTACTAGTTATAGCACGGCACAATATGTTTTCCTCTTTTCCTTATGAACCACACTCTGTTCTTCTCTCAGGACAAAGTAATATGTGATTTTTTTCCTCCCCTTTTCACTTCTATAGAGCTTGACTGTGGTAATCTCTCCCCCAATAAAAAGTCCTCTACAGTGGAACAGGGAAAAGCAATGCAACTCTGAATCTCAGCAGACTCAGCTTCCCCTCTCTGTACTCCTCCTCCTCCTCTCCGACAAAAAAAAAAAAAAAAAAAAGAAGAAACCTTTCAGTCTAGTTGCTGCTGTCTCCCTCACGGAGTGACATGGTGTGTAGGGCTTGTCTTGTCTTTCATTCAAACCTCCTCCTTCCAGCCGGTGGGAGGGACTCAGGCGGCCTCTCCCTCGAGAGGCAGACGCAGTCCAGAAGGCTGCAGCATTTCCTCCAAGACGATACAGCAGAGCCCCAGCCCAGCCTGCAAGTGAAGTCCTGAATCCCTCTGCTGGCTGCCCAGGAAAGCAAAGAAATGCACACATTCTCACAGCAAGCAGGCAGACTCAAAACAGGGGACTGTAGTCTTGGTCTTACTTCTTGCTGTTTAACTTTACACAATAGATGTTCATTTGAACAAAAAACTGCAGCAGCTGACATCAATCTGTGCAGAGAACTGTCAGCACTGAGGAAGAATGAAAGCAGTTCTTCTCTGTGCAGGATAACCTTTAAGAATATAATTATTTAAAGGTGATGGGAGACAATTTGTATACCTTTAGACATCCTACTGTATTCATTTTATTGTTCTGTATTTTATGTTTTGACATTTTTAGCTGACTTAATAATCAGATTGTTTTATTGTCTTTACAGCTACCTTGCAATTCCTCTCTCATCAGCAGCTACTAGTGCTGCTATCTCTTGTCCTACAACCTGAACATTCTGTGACATGAGTTCACCAGTCTGGGCCCCTCAGATAAATAGCATGGAATGTGACTGATTAATCATTTAAAGCACAATTCACACAGTATCAAAGTGCTGTTAAAGCAATAGAAGCAAACCACAGAAATATAAAGTAAAATTAAAAATGACAAATACATAGCTAATTTACCATAGATGAAAGGGTTAAGGGGTCTGTCACAGTCAGTAAGACCACCCCTCTTGTTTTCAACTGGGGGGGGGGTCAGCCATTGCATCTACCACACAAACACACACACACACACACACACACATTTCAATCATTGGAACAACATTAATTTTAAATAAATGAGCCTGGTTGAAAGTCTAAAGACAGTAGGCAGGCTGCTTTTAAACTTTCTGTCCTCAATATGCAAAGAGAAAATGGTAGTCCATTAATGTGCTGACATAATATTGCTGCTGTAATGTTGTCAGCGGAATGATGTCGCACACGTCTTGTGCGACTTGGGTTTTTTACTGTCTGGCAGTGTTGCCAATCTCTGGGTCACCCTTCTTGCCACCAGGGTGAGACCTGGAGTTTGTTATATAAATAAGTGTGGGGGAGGGAGGCATAGCCACCTGCAATTCCTATCGCTCAACTGCCAGATGGCAGATTGTCAGGCGCTGTGCGAGAATGTTAATGAAGTGCGGTGCCAACATTTACAATGGCAATTTGGTTGTCACTGCAGCATGGGTGAACCAGAGAAAACCATGCAATATAATTTTCTCTTTTTTTAAACACCGACTTTATAGTGCATTTTGTTTTCTTATTGAGTAGGTTGCACTGTATAATTATTTGTGCTTCATTGCATCTCTCACAATTCTCAGTGTAGCTCCTTGGCATCTGGGCTACAGGCCTCAAATGGTAAACTGTAGGGAGCTATCGGAGCCCCCAGTTACCTGGTCTGACTGAGGGTTCTGAGGGGGTGGAGCCAGCTGGGAGTTGGATGAAAAGGGAGAGAGCTGCCCTTCATTTTATCTTATTTCACTGCCATGAAAGTCTCTGGTCACAATCTTCAGGATTTGGCAGTGCCCATTGCCTAGACTGCACACTGGGGCAGCTTCTGCTCCTGGACCAAAAGATTCATGAGGTGAAAATAAAGTAATTTAGAGAGATGTTTTCCTGAAGAATAAGAGGAAGGTGAACTGTGTTACTGCCTTTTAAAAGAGTCTCTGGGTACCATTGGGTGACCCCCCCACTTCTACAGTCAGGCAGGAGGTCTGAGGTAATCTTTTAAAAGTGTTTAATTCAGATTGGGACTATCTGCCCCATAGGGGCTGGCAGGTTGGTTTGGTGATGTGGCAGGACCTGTTAAGCTGTGGTTCTCCGGCAGGTATTTGCCCCCATTTACCCTAAATCTATTCAAAACAGAAAGATCTGGCAGTGGCTGAATTTAAGGAGCAGGGTTTTGGCTGACATAATACTAGCAGAGCTAAGGGTACATGCTGTCTGCGTAAGTGTGAGTTGGAGGTGGGGAAACACTTTATGTAGCCTGTGATGCCTTTGCAGGCAGCTGGGTGGGCACACTCTCGACAGACAAGTACAGCCTCTGTGTACTGAGTTTGTGGGGATGTGTAAACCACATTTTCAGGGCTGTTTGTATGGACAATGTGCTCCATGCAGCCCCCATGCCAGGTGCCTGACATTTTGTCTCTAGAGCATAAAAGGCAGGACTGTGAGAGAAAGAAGCAATGAAGTAAAAGTCTTACTGGTGTTAAAGTGTTCAAAAATGCTGTGAGAAGCATAGTTGCCAAGTTTGCTGAAGTGCTAATGTTCTCTTTGGGTTGCCTACAACACCTTCATTTCAAGACTGTGTTAAGACATTAACTTTTTTTCATCTGGACCAATTTATCCCTGTGTTGGCATGGACAATGAATCAGACTTTGGGACATTGAATTATTTTTTTTTAACCTCTGTTTATTGTCCTGTGGTCAGGACAGGCTGGGCTCCTCTCAGCTCTGCCCCTCTGATTCCACCATTCTGCACCTCCCAGAACTCAGCTGCAAGCCTGAGTATCTCCAGAACCGCCCCCAAGCATAAATCCAGTTTTCGGCTGCAGTGGTCTGGTGGTGTAGCAGGTGGGGATCGGTGGGAGGCTTCATCTGTGCCTTTTCTGCCACCATTTTGCTTCATATTTGTGTCCCATCCCCATGCTGGAACGTGCTCATAAGTGTGCATGTGTGGAGGTACATGCACACTACGGAGTCCCGCAGCACTTCCCTTCATCTGCCCTTCTTGAACTGTACTGTCACCCAGCAGTGATAGTCATTTGGCAGAGGGTACAGTCCTCCCTCCCGGGTGCTCGATCCTCTTCCACCCTGGCCACCCCCTAGCAGCCTGTGCTCGGTTCCAAACACAGGTCACTAGTGTGATGAGAGGTAAGGCATGTACAGCACCTCAGGCCTCTATGCCACTGGGCTAGCTTAAAATCTGAATTTGCCCCAGCTTGCAGGCATTTGTTCCATCATTAATAATATGCTCAAGCACTACGAATACAATCTGGGTCCAGTTGTTTAGGAAAGTTGTGGACTCTCAGTTATTTTTTAAATACTGTTGTGAATTAACCCCTTTGCTTTGCTGCCCTGCATCTGCGACAACAACATCTGGTAATCTGGGAGGTCACACTGAGTCACAAAGGTCAAGTACGGTAAGTGGTTTGGTGTTTGTATGCACTCCTCCCTGTACCAGTCCATCCAGCATACCCCCAGATTGGGGAGGGGGCTACATAAAATATGCATGTCTTTACCACTGTGTGCTTCAATACTCATGAATACATTTCTGTAAATAAGCCATGGATTATTCTCAGATATTGGTTGATAATTCAGTATTATAAAAAAGCCAATGAGATTGATTGAAGTATATTTAAGAAACCGTTTGTTTTCCCTGTGACCTAGGCTGAGGAGATATATAGCATTGCCTCCTGACCTAGGCAATTCTGACCCCCCTCTCCCCATTTTGGTACACTTCAGCACCACAGCTAGCTACTAGCAATCATGCAGGTGATTTTATAATGCCCTGCAAAAGACCAGTGCACTAGATGATTCCCATGCAGATTGCAGAACAGAGTTCCACAAAAAAGGACTGTGTGCATTTCAGGGGGGGGAGTGCTTTTTCTTCCTCTTCCAGAGAATCGGAATCTCCTCCTGTAGTGCCCTCTTCCTTCATTTTTCTCCTAGAATCTTTCTTGGTCTCCTTCCGCCTTACATCACCCAAACCACTGGATAAGGGGATTTGGAACTCCCCCTGGTATGGGTACCTCCGCCTTGGCCTGCTGCATCTGGTCCTCCATGGTCTCTATCACTAAAAACCACCAAGAGCTACATTCGCCTCTCGGGATCCCACTACTGACACCATATGTGGTCATGGGAACAAATGGAGTCCAAGCAAAGTGTCAGGATGCAAATCTTCAAATCAGATTTATTAATCAACAGACTAAATAAGTGTACTGAGTATGGAAAATAAAGACATAAATAAAACACAACAGGTCTAACATTGGCTTCTATCAACAGAATCCTTCATCCAATAGTAGCAAGCTAGGGGACTTGTAGGGTAGAGCTCCTACCAATCAACTGAATCACCATACATTTTCAGAGGCATTTATACAAGTATCAGGTTTCATGACCAAATATGCTCCTCCCAAGAAATACATTTAATTAAAAATACCCCCAGGGAGGCTTAAAAACATATTTCAGTGCATGAACATGCTAAATAATAATGTTGTAATAGATTAGCATACATCAGTACAAATAATAAAGCATAACAAATGAAAGAAAAGGAACATGCTAGAGAGTCAGGCTCCTCCCATCAGCTACTGTCATAAATAGGGAGGAGACTTGGCCGTCCCTAAGTAAGACAGGAGTGCTGCAGGGAGGTCCTGAGTACTCTATAAACAAAAGCTGTCATCATAATGCCTAGGTAATTATGCATTTGCTTTTTATATCACACAAACAATATTCAGTCATTTGCTTGCAGTGCAAAACACCCCCTGTACTGTGTACTAACTGACAGGAGATTATACTGCAGCTATTTTCCCTTACTTTGCATGCATGAAAGCTCTGAAATGCAGTAAAGACCTGTAAAACCAGACATGTCCCTGTATCAGCTAGAGGGACATTTTACTATGCTCAGGTGTACTGTAGTTTGCTAACTCGTTTATCCCACTACACATGTAGGGGTTCTTTTCTGCTAAAAAGGAATCAGTTGCGCCTCTTTAGGCAATAGTTCATTTCACTGCAAGGTTTAGAACAAACGAGTCGCTACGCTTATTTGCACGGAGCATTCGTACTATTGCAAAGCTCCGTGCGCATATTCTTGCAGCGCGCCTGTGCGCACTATCGAGAAGGTCCATTTTTTCACAGCGAAAGCAAACACGGACATACACAGCACTATTTGGGCTAGTATTCGGGCTCTAAGAGTGATGAAACTTAGGACTAGGGACAGAAAGGAAACCTACAAGTGGCCAAAGTGTAGGTAGAGAAAGCACAGGGATAGTAAAAGGTGATAGAAAAGCTGGTGTACTGTTGAAATAGATTTGTTTAAGGTACAAGAAAGGACACATCACTCAATACAGCCCAGATACATTACAGCTGCCCATACAAAGGCCATGTAACCAGTAGCCAACCAGTCACAACTCATTAAATACTGGTTTATGGAATAGACTGGAACAACGCAGTCATATTTATTGAGCACATCATTCGGGGGGGGGGGTCACAACCAAGCCAACAAATCTTTGATTTCAGAACTACAAGTAGGCCTACCTTGAGAGATGCCATGGGATGTTTAGTAAAACCCACAGATACCCATGTGGGTTCTGCAGGGGTTTCTATGTATCACCAGAGGCTGCTTTGGCATCTAAGGAGCTAAAAAGTGGATTCCTTATGGGCCTATTCTGGAATATGTACAAAGTATTAGGAGGCAAAGATCGACATTCTCTCAGCAGGGTTTATGTTCTGTAGAGAGTTGGTGGAAAGCACAGCACTGTTCATTCTCACCTAGGTAAAGTGGGGTTTGATTTTCTTTTTTTTCTGTAGAGAGCTGCTAGATTTTACCCATCTGGTGCGGTAGCAGCTTTCTCTTCAAATATTTCCCCTTGCTAGGGGTTCCAGTTTGCAATGAAGCCCTACAGTTTGGAGATGAACTTTAAAATCAAGGTGCAGTGAGTACCTTCAGGATGCAGGCCTAGGCCCCCTGATCTGTGATAGAACCCAGTGGGAGCTGTCAAGCTGATTTTACCTGCTAGTGATGTGTATGTGTCCCGTTTGATAGCTGTGGAGCATACAGTGCTCTGTGTATAGTAGTACTGTATCTTTCTGTTTGGATGCGCTTAGCGGCAGCTGTAGTGCCAACTGAGGTCTAAAAAGCCCAATGACTGGTACAGAGCCATAATTCTTCACTAGTGCCCAGTATCAGGTGTATAGCAGTGCCCATTTATCTAATGGCTCAGTAGTTTGCTGTAGTGCTGGTGTCTCATGATTGCTTAGTTTCTCTTATCCCACCATAATGGTATGCAATATGTGTGTTTGGATTGTTAAATCCATTCCGAAGTGCATCTGTTTGAATTTTGCTAATCCTGATTCTGATTCCCATTGAATTAATGCAGTCAGAATCAGACATTGCCTGTTTTCAAGTACTGTGTGTTACGATTCCTGTCAGCTTCCAGTTGATTGGTGCTTTAACCCACATGTTAATTTCAAATGCTTGGGTTTTTGAAGGTGTCATCTTTACAAAACATTTAGGTGCACAAACCCTCACAAGGTAATTCCTACACATCAGAGAGGGATGATCATAGAAAAATTGCTTAGAACACAATGTTCACTCATTTAAAATAATGGTAATGTGTATCAGTGATTCTGGTGGGCTTAGAACCATGGTATCTTCTATAATCATATTTATCCTATATTGCACTTAACAAGCAAACAGTATGTGCATTTGTAACTATTCAAGAGAGTTATATGTTACATATCCATTTTATTTTTTATTTCTATTTAGACTTCCTTGAGTAGGCAGGAAGGTACCCCATATCAACCCTTCAGGCTACCACCACCCCACCCAGACACACCTAGGACACATTGGGAGATCACTGTAACCCACACAGTGGGCCCCCTTCCCTCTGGAGGCTTAGAAAGGAGGAAATAGAAGTATGCTAATCCAGGGCCCCTGGTGGCAGTGAGAGTGGAGCTGGGAGACAGGCTTCATGGCGCATGGCTAAGGGGGTTTTCTCTTGTTAGGTTCCCCCGGTGGAGTCGATGTACAATGACATCTGGGCTGCATCAGGTGTGCTCCCACCTGACATCTGCCACACCACATATCTCTGGACCCAGGCGTAACAACCCCAGCCATTACTAGGGGTCGGACTATTGCTGGGTGACACAAACCTCCCACCCTGGAGGAGGAGAGATGTTCACTGGATGCTCAAGTCCCCCCCCCAGCAGACACTCAGGGCTCATTCCCAAACTGGGGTCGTTGGTGCCGCGAGCATTAGCACTACCGCTGTGTTAGTGGGTCGGCCTTACACAGCCATTTTTATCACAGTTTCCAATATTAAAATTGCCCTTTAAAATTTATAACAAAAACTGAGCCAGTCCTGTGGCACTGAGGGTTGAGGTGCTGGATGCCACACCTCGCGCTACACTGGTGACCCAGATTCGGGAACGTGCCCGGGCCATCAGGGGTTGGCTGGGGAAGGAGAGGATTGAGCATTCAATGAACTGCTCTCCCTGGGGTGTGTACGGGGTTTGCACTGATCTGCGGTGGCCCCTGATGGAAGTTGGAGGCAATGCAGGTGTGGTGTGTCTAGGGGGAAGTACAGTGGATGTCGCAAGCAGTGCCTGGATGTCATTACACATCTGTACTTCTGGGGAAAAAGCTTGGAGGAAAACTGACAGTTGGTCATGGCAGCTTGAAGGCCATGCCTCTCTTCACCCAGGTGATCTGTCTGGCATCGTGCTCTGGTATTAGATCCGGGCTCAGCAGGGGGAGTGGGGACCCCTCTGTGGGTACTGTGCATGCTAGCTGGATGCGAGTGACCCGGCAGGTTGAATGGCGAGACAGGATGGCAGCCAGATGACAGGCAGACTGAGCTGCAGGGGTATATAAATTCAATATTAAAAAAAAAAAATTATTACAAAAATTCTAAGCGAACCGTTAAAAACTCTATCAAATGTTACACAGATATGTTTCTACCAGTAAATGAGTTAAAACGGTATTCTGAGCAATTTATTTTATGATTGTCACTCTCTAATCAAGCTCCTTAACTGCCACAGCATTTTGACTTATTTTGGGGGCCTTTGGTATGGTGGTGGAGGGCAGAGGTGCTTTGTTGAGCTGTTACAGTTGAAGGGTATAAGGCATCCCACCTGTAGCCCCTGCTTCCAGCGCTGCAGGGTGCACCCTTTTTGAACTTCACTGTGGGAGTCCCATGGAGGAATGGGGAGCAGATCCTTGGGATTCCTATGGTGGTGGGGCAGGAGGGGCAGCTGGATGTCACTGGGGACTAATGACATTTGGAGACCAATGACTTGGCAAGGGATGGTGGAGGATAGGTTTAGGGAGCTAGGGAGGGACCTGAAGCAGGTAGCTTGCATGCTGGCCTTCACTGAGGTGCTACCTGTATATGGCTGGTGGAAGGCATGGGAACACTGCACCAGGATCTTCAACGAGTGCTAGAGGGCACGGTGCAGGGAGAAGGGGTTTGGCGACTTTGGGCACTGGAGTCCTCCCTGAGGTCCTACTTGGGGAGGTGAAGGCCTGTAAAAAGGAGATGGCCTCCATCTATGCAGGAGGGAAATGGCAGTCCTGGGTGGAAGGTTTAAATGCAACTTCAATGGGCAGTTAAACTAGCCAAAGGGGGAAGCAGAAAAGATGAGGGAGACAGTGAATGCCCTCCCTCAACAAAATGGAACGTCAGAGAGGAGATGCCCAAGGAAATGATTTCCCCTGGGATTAAGGGGGCATAGGAATAAGAAGGGTGAGGATGGGAGGGTTGAGAAAGGGTTCTAAGGCTGAGAGAAGCAGGACAGGGACTAGGGAAGGGTGAAGGATGGACTCGGGAAGGGAGAGCACAGTAGGACCATTGAGGAACAAAAGGAAAGGAGAGCCATGTGTGCCAGTGCAAGAGGCATAGGAAATAAAATTCCTGAGCTTGGGGCAACCCTTGCAGAGGTGGACCTGGATCTGGTGGCCATAACAGAATCATGGTACACCAACAACCACAGCTGGAATGTGGCCATTCCAGGTTGCACCATGTTTTGGAAAGATAGGATAGGGAGGAAGGGGGTTGGTTGTTTTATATGTGAGGGAAGTAGTGTTGTTGAGATAGTATCCTAGAAATTAGAATATCAACAGATATCTCCCATTGGACCAGGTAGTACTACTATCCAACCACAGCAACTATCTGACCATTGATCCTACCCTCTAGGATCCAGCTCAGATCCTAACTATCTGACCTAGGATCCCTGACTATCTGACCCCGGATCATAACTATCTGACCTAGGATCCATCGCTATCTGACCCTGGATCCTTCATCTGTCTTTGGTAGGATTTCTAGTAGGATCCAAGTTAGGATATCAGCACTATCTGACAGATAGTGGTAGGATCCACAGAAACACTAAATGAGCAACATTAGTGGGAAGGTATAAAGGCCACCGAGATGCAAGGACACAGTGGGGATAAGGAAGGGGTGAAGGTTCTTTAGGTTGGCTTAGAGACTGGGTCTGGGGCCTTTATTCATGGGATGATGGTGTACAGACCACTAAAACGGGGAAGAGTTAGAGTTTTGGGGGAGGCCATTGGCAGTATGGTAAGTAAATGGGAGGTATTAATTATGAGGGGCTTTAATCTTCTGGATGTAGACTGGAGCATTCTGGCCACAGCTACAACTAGAGACAGGTCCATCCTAGACTTCCTACAGGAGGCATTTCTTAGGTAGCTGGTTGCAGAACCCACTAGAGATGGGGCAGTACCAGATCTGGTATTTATAAGCAGTCCCCTGGATATAAGCGATCGTCAAGACAGTATGGTTTAGCATATAGATTGAGCTCCTGGAATAAAAGCACACTAAGATGAGGTCCTGGACTTCAGGAGAGCAGATAAAAAAAAAAAAATGAGAGACTGCCTTAGTAAATACGTTGAAGGGGGAATGGCCAGGAGGAGGGGTGGAGGCACAATGGAAAAAGATAAAAGAGAAAATAACTAAAGCAACAGCAAGCTGTTTGAAGGAAATAAGTGAGGGTAAGAGGAGGAAGAGGTCACTGTGGTTCTCAAAGGAGGTGGCTAAGGTGGTAAGGAAGACTAGAACAGCTTTTAGGAAGTACAGTACAATGAGACAAAACAGATGGAAACTGGTATATATATATATTTAGATAAACAAAGGGAGGCAAGTAGGAGGGAAGTGCAGCAAAGGCTCAAACAGAAGAGAGGATCACCCAGGAGGTCAAAAAAGGGGATAAGACTTTCTTTAGGTACAGTGGTAGTCATACAAAAGGTATGCAAGTGAAAAGAGGAAGGCATAGTGAGGGGTAGTGAAGCCGGAGATGGGGGGGAAGGGACAGTGCAAAGGAAGATCAAGAAAAAGCAAACATTTTAAACAAGTACTTTTGCTCAGTCTTTACATTGGCTGGAGGAAGGGATGGACTGATACACATCAGTGAAGGGGGAAGCAGACACAAGTCCATTTTCAGAAGAAAGTATTCGCTAGGGACTGGAAGCTTTAAAAGAAAACAGTGCGGTATGGTTATATGGGATCCAATCAAGGGTACTAAAAGAAAAGAGCAGAGTGCTAGCTGCTTCTCTGGGAACACTATTTAGCACCTCATTGGAGATGGGGGGGTGGTTCCAGAAGACTGGAAGAGGGCTGATGTGGTCCCTCTGCACAAGAGTGGCAGTAGAGACTAGTCAATCTTATGTCAGTGGTGGGGAAATTAATGGAAATCCTGCTGAAGAAGACACTGATGGAGTACCTGGAGGCAAATGGGCTGCAGGACCACTGACAGCATGGCTTCACAGGGGGATGTCATGTCAAACTAATCCGATAGATTTCACTGACTGGGTAACTATGGAGGTTGGTCAGGGGAAGAAGGTGAATGTGGCCTATCTGTACTTCAGTAAGGTCTTTGACACTGTACCACACAAAAGGCTGATAAAGAAACTTAACAACCTGTGGTGGGAGAGAAGGTGGTAAGCTGGGTATCTAACTAGCTGAACGATAGGAGACAGTGGATGGTGGTAAAAGGGAGTCACTCGGGGGGGGGGTCAGCAGAGTGACCAGCAGGGTACCACAGTGATCAGTACTGGGTCCTGTCTCCTTCAATGTTTTCATAAGTGACACTGCTGAGGAACTGGAGGGGAAGGCGTTTCTCTTTGAGGATGACACAAAAATCTGCAACAGGGTGGACACAGAGGAGGGGGTGGACAGAATGCAAAGGGATCTGAGGAAACATGAGGAGTGGTCTAGGGTATGGGTTTCAGTGCCAAAAAGTACTAAATCATGCATCGGGGGGGGGTTGGGAAACCGTGGGGCTGAGAACCGGAGGAGCTATAATGCTTGAGGAGCTGTAACCCAGGGGCCGCATTGGCGGTGGTGGAGAGAGGAGCGCATTGGAGGCCGCATCGGTGGCGGGAGGAGCTGGCTGCATCAGCAGCAGGAAAGGGCACCAGGGCAAAGCATTTTCCTTGTGGCTGCAATTGGTGGTTGGTTAGGGCTGGAGCAGGGCTTCTGGGAGGAAACAGGCAGCAAGGACAGAGGCCCAATCAGAGGGCAGGGCGCTTGATTTGAACTTGTGGCTGGGCTACAGAAGGGCAAGCCCAACCGCCTTGTCCAGTACTGAGCACCGGAAGAGCTGTAATTGATTCCCCCCCCACCCCGGCCCTGACCTCGACATCTGTTAAATAGCCGGTGGGGGTTGGGGTCAGGGGATAGGAGTGGCCTGGGCTAGTAGGAGCCTGTGGCCTTGGAGAAATTTCAATTTGTTTTTGGACTGACACCTTGCAAGCTGTTTGGGGATTGTTTAAGCAAAATTGCATGCTGTGAACTCGGGATTTTATTTTATTTTTATTTATTAATTTAGGGATTCGGATCATACCTTTTGAGCTCAGAGCTCTTTTACAAAGGTTCCACGTGAAACGGTGACAATGACAGCAATAACAAACAGTTTATATACAATACTCGAATAGTAGGTAGCTAGTATACAATAAGGTTACAATGTCATTCATTGTACCAATGGTGATAGTACAGCATCAAGAGCATTTGACTAGGGTAAAGGACAGTGTTTACATGTAGCGAAGGAGATAAAGAGGTGTGATACCTAGTGTGAGAGTCCAAGGAGGAGTCAAGGTGAGGGGGAAGGGAGACTAGGGGGGGAGTGGGCAGCCAATAGAAGTGGCTTTGTCTAGGAGTTTGGGAGGTAGTGGTAGTAGGTAGTGGGGGAAAAGGCACAAGGGAGGAGAGGAAGACAGAGGGATAGGGCAAGGGGGAAGAGTGGGGGTAAAATGAGGGGGAAGGAGAGTGTAGGTGAGTGGACATTATGGGTGTTAGAGTCCTAGTGGCAGTCACAAACTGTCCTAGTAAGAAGGTGTTGCCTTAGGCCATTTTTGAATTGTAAGATGCATTGGGAGTTTAGAATGTGTACTGGGATTTCATTGAGCCATTGGGGGGCACTATAGCTGAAAGCACGCTGTCCCTGCACAGTTCGATGGAAAGGTGTTGATAGCCCCCCCATCCTGCCTCTGGTGGTATAGCTGGTAGCACTTGGTGTTGGGATGCTAGAAATGCATGGGGGGGTTTACCCATTTGCGCCATTTTTCCAAGGAGACATGCTTTGAATATAATCCTGTTTTTTAGTGGCAGCCAGTTGGTCTCCTCGTATAAGGAGCAGGAGTGGGTATTTTGATCTGCAGCCATTGTGAGCCTACATGCCTTGTTGAGGGCAGTGTGAATCCTTTTTAGTGCAGTATCTGTTGCTGCACCGTAGACCAGCAATCCATAGTCGATGGTAGAAAGGATGGAGCTGGAGACTGAGAGACGGAGGGCCTCTGGAGTGAGATACTTTTATGCCTATAGAGTACACCCAGCTTGGTGTTCACTGCCTTTACCACTGTGTCTATGTGTTGGGTGAAGGAGGAGTCATCAATGGTGACCCTCAGGTACTTGAAGGAGGAACTTGTTCTAGCGGCTCACTGACTTTATTGGAGATGGTGATGGGAGGGAGCTTCTTTTTGTGCTGTGGGCTGGCTGTGAGCATCACCTTGGTATTTTTGTAGTTTAATAGAAGTTTATGGCTACAGAACCAGTCTTCCAACTTGTAGAAGTATGCCTGCAGCTCGTAGTGGAGGGTGACTATTGATGAACTGCTGGTGAGAAGTACAGCGTTGTCTGTGTAAAGTATCAGTTTAGTAGGATTGTTTAAGTATAGTCACTGGTAGTTCTGAAATTTGTAGAGCCACTTGTAGCTTTGACTACTGGGGAACCCAGTGGGGTTGTTTTTGCATTACATGGGGGGCTTTTGACCTAAAAACCTGCTATGATGATGGGGAAGGGACCACACGTTACTAGAGTGGGCATCTTTGGGAGGGTGGTTGGGTGCAGAGGGTATGGTGTGGCCATGGTACTTGACTGGGCTTAGAAGTTTGGGGGTTGCCCAGTGTGCTGCCAGCTGGCACAGCTTAGGGAGGAGGTTGAGAAGATTAGAAGGCAGCTGAGGATTTTTGGGGGGGAATATGGGGGGATTGGAGAAGTAGGGGGAAAGGGGTCACCTATGTGGATGCACCAGGTGCTGAGGCCTCCCACATAGGGGGATGAGTGAAGGGGAGTACTCAGGGGCACATGGGGACCCTGGCATGGGGCCCAAAAGGTGGAAATTTCCAAAGCAGCAGGCAGGTGTTTGGGATTGTCCAGAGAGAACTGACATGGGGGGGTCCTGGGTTCTGGTCTTAGACTCACAAATTGTTTCAACCCTCTATGTCTGGTGGTAGAGGAGGGGAGTGTTGGAGGGGGAGGATGTAGCTACAGTAGGGATGGATAGGGTGAGGAAGGGAGAAGGGAGCAAGAGGCAGATACGGAAATCAAGAGGAATGGGGGCATGGTGGGCAAGAAAGCAGAATGGGGGCCCAGATAGGCAGAGGAATGGAGGTGGGGGAAGGAAAGGAGGAGAATCAGGTGAACAAGAGGAGGCTGCAGAAATTGGGAGGGGGCTGAGGGTACAGGCCAGGGGGCATGGCAGGTGGGGGCACTGAACATGGATGGGATGAAGCAGTAAGAACCAAGCTAGGCCAACAGATAGGGTGATGGCTCAGTCAAGGGCAGGGACAGGGGACATAGAGATACAAAAAAAGATACTTGGGTAGGAGGGATGATGCCCAGGACCAGAGCAGAGGGGGTGGCCAGTGCAATAGGAAGGGGGCTACCTTTGACACCCAGATTGTGGGAGGCTCAAGGAGTCGGTTGGGGGGGAGAGACCAGAAGAAGGGGCGAGGATGGGCATGGAAGGAGGGGAAACCTGAGGGGTGAGCATGGAGACAAAGGGGAGGTTAGAGTGCTACTATTGGGGGACTTCATGATCAGAGGTATCCAGTGGGAGAGACAGGCGGAGGGTAAAACCTGTCAGATAAAAACCAAATGTCACCCTGACCTGATGGTGCACAAGGCCAGGCATGAGGTATATTCACTGGCAAGGGAATGTGGGGGTCCCCGAACATACTGGTGCACCTGAGTACAAATGACATAAATGGGAATAGTGAATTAGAGATACAGGCAAGGTTTTGGGAACTAGCCAGGATTTGCCATTCCATAGGATGTTCAATCTCCTTCTTGGAAATCCTACCAGTGCTGAGGTCTAGTGGGTAGAGCAAGCAAAAAATTAGGGTGGTAAATCAGTGGCTCAGGGAGTGGTGTGAGGCTAGGGGTATGGCTTTGTGGGGGACTGGCAGCAACCTGGGAGGATAAGGGGCTGTACGCTAGGGACAGGCTCCACCTCAGTTTGGAGGAGGGGGGGGAATCCTAAATCTGAAACTAGCTGGGTTCATCAGTGAAAGGTGGGGTTTAAACTTGTGAAGGGGGGAGGGATCGAGGAAGGGGCTGTTGCAGGTGGTATGATAAAAGGGGGAATCTATCTCCACTCCCCTAAGGGGCTGGAGGGACACAGAAAAAGGCCAACAGGTAGGGTGCAGGTGAGGGGGAACATGTGGCCAAATGGGAGCGGGGGGAATGAGAGGAGGGGAAAGGGGTGGAGGGTGGTCCTGATAAATGCCAGGAGCTTGGGAAATAAGATGCCTGAGCTCCTGGCGATGCTAGTTGAGGGGGCAGTAGACGTGGCAGCTGTCACTGAGACCTGGACCACCCAATGGGACCTAAACCTGGAGGGCTACACTATGTTCAGAAAGGACGGGGGGGTAGCACTGTTAGTCAAAAATGGCATAAGTATAGGAGGGGTGGAGGAGGTGAGGGGGAGCGTGGAGACGATTTGGGTCACCCTGCAAAAGCAGGGTGGTAAGAGAGTAAAGATCGGGGTGGTATACAGATCCCCCATGCTGGCAGAGGCTCTGGAAGAGAGTTTGGTGGCAGATGTTGTGGATCATGTAGATTGGGTAAGGGAAGGGTAGTGGCGATGGAGGACCAAAACATGCCAGGAACAGGCTGGAGGACTATGACGTCCCCAGTAGCCAAGGAGCAGAGGTTGCTGGATGTCTTCCAGGATGTGTTCCTGACCCAGCAGGTTGGGAAGCAGACTAGGAAGGCCAGGACACTGGACATAGTCCAGGTGTACAATGACCAGATTAGGGGCCTGGAGGTGAGGAACCCATTGGTGGGGAGTGATCATGTCACAGTCTGTTTTTTCCTGGACCTGGGGAGGAGGAAAGTTGCACCAAGATGATGGTAACTGACTTCAGGGGTGCAGATTTCAGGGGGATGGGAAGGATCCTTAAGGGTCATTTGGATGGGATAAGGCCAGACATGGATGCTGACAGTAGGTGGGAGATCATTAGGAGGGGGGTACAGGAGGCTACCAGGTCCTGTGCAAGAGAGAGGTGCAAATTCAGTAAGGCCAGAAAACCCTGTTGGTGGACCCGGGAGGTTCAGGAGGCGGTAAGGGATAAGAAGGCAGCCTGTAGGTGCTTCAAGCACTCAAGGAGCAAAAGGGATCAGGGGGAGTATGAACTAATGGCCAGGAGGGTCACCAGGGTGGTGAGAGCAGCTAAGGCGAGGAAGGAGCAGAGCTTGTCCAGGGAGATCAGGAGGGAAGACGAGGGATTCTTTAGATACATTGGGGGAAAAAGGAAAGTGAGGGGGCATATCAACAGGATAAGGACAGGGGAGGGATGGGCACAGGATGTGGGGGAACAGACCGAGGTTCTAAACGAGTACTTTGCCTCAGTTTTCAGCAAGGAGGATGGGGGGGCAATGTCTTTTGGGGAGAGAGGGGGCAAACCCCCAGGAAGGGGTGGGATCCTTAGAAATCGGGAGCACTGATGGGTCTGGGGAGAGGGAAGGGCCAGCACTGTCAGGTGGGGGGTTGGCAGTACAGGGAGCAAAGGGGGAGGACATGGAGGTTGAAATCCAGGTTGAGAGAGTGAGGGAAGCCCTCGGGTCCCTTCAGATGGAGAAAGCATCAGGGCCGGATGAAATACATCCCGGGGTGCTGAGGGAAGTGGCGGATGTCCCAGTGACCCCCCCCCCGGTGGAGCTTTTCAACATCTCTCTGAAGATGGGGTGGGTACCCCAAGACTGGAGAATGGCCCATATCGTGCCTGTCCACAAGGGGATCAAGAGAGAGGAGGAGGGGAACCACAGGCCAATTAGCCTGACATCAGTGGTAGGCAAGATGATGGAGGGTATTATCAAGGAAAGGCTGGGGGGGTACTGGAGCAAATGGGGTATCTGGATAATAGACAGCATGGCTTCATACCGGGAAGATCATGTCAGACAAACCTTGTGGAGTTCTACCACTGGGTGATGAGTGCCCTGGACCAGGGCAGACCGGTGGACGTTCTCTCTCTAGACTTCAGCAAGGTGTTGATTCCGTACCTCACAATGGCCTGCTGGCTAAGCTGAAGGAAATGGGGGTGGGGATGCAGATGATCAGATGGCTAGGTAGTTGGTTCTCTGAGTATAGTCAGAGAGTGGTGGTTGGGGGGCTAGTCTCATCTTTGAGGAGAGTCATTAATGGGGTTCCCCAGGGATCGGTAGTAGGGCCACTCCTGTTTAACACCTATGTCTCAGACATAAGGAAGGGTATCAGGAGTGAAATTAGTTTCTTTGCAGATGACTCGAAGTTGGGTGCGGTGGTGGATGAGGATGAGGGTAGAGTGGCCCTGCAGGAGGACCTGGAGGCTCTGGAAAGGTGATCAGGAAAGTGGAAACTGAAGTTCAATGCAGGGTTATGCACCTGGGGGTCAGAAATCTGGACCAAGAGTATATCCTGGGGGGAGGCACACTACAAGTCTCGAAGGACAAGAGGGACCTGGGGGTGGTAGATGTCAAAATGAACAACTCAGAGATCTGTAGGAGGGCAGCAGCAAAAGCCAATAGGATGCTGGGATGCATCGGTAGGAGGATTACCTCCAGAAGGGCGGAAGTGATCCTTCCTCTGTATAACTGCTTGGTTAGGCCACACCTTGCGTATCGTGTGCAGTTGTGGAGATCACACTTAAAAAGGGACATCACACTGCTGAAGAGGGTCCAAAGGAGGGCAACCAAAATGATCTGGGGCCTGGGGGAAAGGACCTACAGGGAGAGGCTCAAAGAGCTCAACATGTACACCCTGGACGAGAGGAGGGATGGGGGGATATGATAGAGGTCTTCAAGTACATAAAGGGGATTAATAAGGGAGGCTCAGTCAGGGTGATCCACAGAAAAGAGGGGGTCCAACTAGAGGACACGGGTAGAAGCTGTGGGGGACTCGGGGGAGAGGAGGAGGTGTTACTTCACTGAGAGGGTGGTGGAACCATGGAATGTGTTGCCCAAGGGACTGGTGGAGGCAGAGACTGTGGAGGGGTTTAAGAGTGGATGGAACAGGTATAAGGTGAGGGTGAAGCTGACGAAGTCCAATACAAGAGTAACATCCTGGACTGGGGACAGAGAAACCCAAGGGGGTTGGGGAACAGCAAAGTCAGCACCCAGTATGGGTGCTGACTATCGAGCAGACACGAAAGACCATTAGGCCTCCTCTGCTGGCTTTTAGTATGTTAGTATAAGATGTGGCGGAGGTTCTTACAGTCGCCAAGCAGGAGCGGGATCTTGGGATAATAATATCTGATGATCTCAAGTGGACAGGGCAGTGTGACAAAGCAGTAGGCAAGGTTAGCTGAATGCTGGGTTGCATATGGAGGGGGATTTCTAGCAGGAGAAGGGAGGTGGTGTTGCCCTTGTATTGCTCACTAGTGAGACCCCACCTGGAGTACTGTTTCCAGTTCTGGAGGCCACACATCCACAAGGACATTGACAGGTGGTCCAGAGAAGGGCTACCAAAATGGTGCAAGGGTTGCATAAGAAACCATGTGAGGAGAGGCTACATAAGCTCAACATATACCCTCTGGAAGAGAGGAGAGCAAGAAGGACATGACTGAGACCTATGAGTACTTCATGTGGGTGAACAAGGTTCAGGAGAGGAGTCTCTTTCAGTGGACGAGCAGCACCAGAATACTGGGGCATGCTATGAAGCTTGAGGGGGGAGTTTAAGAGGGATATGCAGAAACACTTCTTCACAGAAAGGGTGGTAGATACCTGCAGCAGCCTGCCAGAAGAGTTGGTGGGGGTGAAAACAGTGAGGAGCTGCAACATGCATGGGATAGGTACAAGGACGTAAAAGGTAGAGAAAACCACACACAAACACATAACACTCCATTAAAAATAAAATGTAAATACACAGTATACAGCACAGAAAACTTTATTTTGAGTACTAGACTAAAACCACAGTGCTTCAGGTCTGACGTAACCCTTCCTTTTTGGTGTTGTTTATTCACATTTTATTTTCAATTGAGTGCTTTGTGTTTGTGTGCTGTTCTTACTTGCTTTGAAATTGTTTTACAGAGCACCCACTGCTGGACCGTGAGCGTGGGTGGATGTTTGTATCCATAATTGGTAATGGAAAGGGAGGAGGGATGAGGGAGGGACACCTGTGACCAAATAGGGTTCTGAGTGTAGTAATAGGCAGGGATAATAGGGCAGTCTGGGTGGGCTTACTAGTCCTTGTCTGCCAGCACATTCTGTGTTTCTATGGAGATCACCTATAGTGCTCTGCATGGTCAGAAGGCAGTGGTGATTGTGTTTTGTTTGTTGTTTCCATCCTCCAGAAACAGACAGTAAGCTTGGGGAAACAGCGGTGCCTTAAGACCATAGTCGGAAACACAAAAACCGAGGGACCACCGAAACTGCAGTTGGAAGCACAGACTACAGCGAGGGAAGCAAGAGCACAGAGCAACAGACAATGGGGGGCACAAATAATATAGTGGCAAACTAAGACACAGGGAGCCAAACAAAGGGAGCTTAAGGGAACCGGGAACACTGACTTAAAGACAACAGTAAAGCAGAGAGACCAGGGGACAAAAAGTCAATCAGCAGGCTTTTTTATAAAAAGGTACCACATTCAAACAAGCCACTTAGTATATCAATAGGGTTAAGAGCTTTAAAACACCGCTGAGCAGTCCCAGTCACCAGATCCCCCACAGAGATCTGCGTGATCGGAGGGTAGCAGTGATTGTTGTTTGTTTGTTGTTTCCGTCCTGCAGAAACAGGCAGTGCATTCAGGAAACAGCAGTGCCTTAAGACCACAGTTGGAAACACAAAAAACAACGAGGGACCACCAAAACTGCAGTTGGCAGCAAATACCTCATTGGGGAAAGCAAGAGCACAGAGCAACAGACAATGGGGGGCACACATACTACATCGGCAAACCAAGACACAGGGAGCCAGACAAAGTGAGCCTAAGGGAACTGGGGACACTCAGACTTCAGGACAACAGTAAAGCGGAGTGACCAAGGGACAAAAAGCCAATCAGCAGTCCCTTTTACAAAAAGGCACCACATTCAAACAAGATGCTTAGCATAGCAATAGGGTTAAGAGCTTTCAAACCCCACCAAGCAGTGCCAGTCACCAGATCACCCATGGAGCTCTACATGATCGGAGGGCAGCGGTGATTGTTGTTTGTTGTTTGCATCCTCCAGAAACAGGCAGTACACTCAGGAAACAGCAGTGCCTTAAGACCACAATTGGAAACACAGAAACATAGTGAGGGAACACCGAAACCACAGTTGGTGGCACAAACCACAGCAAGGGAAGCAAGAGCATAGAGCAACAGACAACGGTGGCCACAAATACTATAGTGGCAAACCAAGACACAGGGAGCAAGACAAAGGGAGTCTAAGGGAACCGGGAACACTCGGAATTGCCCTGCCATCCATCCCCTCCCACCCATCTGTGGTTAGACCAATTATATAGGCCCAGAAGCTGAGGAGCACAGGAACTTCCTGACCCAGAACAGGAAGGGCAGGAGCTAGAGGGCACAAAGGCAACAAAGCAAATGTGTTCTCTAGTGAAGAAAAGCAGAAATAAATAAAAAAAAAAAAAAGGTGTAAGCAAACAAACAAAGTCCACAAACTTACATGATGGAAGCAGTGCAGTGCAGTAGCTGTGGGGTGGCAGTCTTCAGGGAGACTTTCTGGAGGCTGTGGTGCTGTCCCATCAGCATACCCCTCTCTGGGCTGAGGGTTGCGATTGCTCATCTCCAGGCCATGTTGGCTAGGATTTATGAGACCTCCTCCCCTGCTCAGGGACCACCAAGTCTACCCCCTCTTTCTCTAAGGTTGCTAAGAAAAAGAAGTGGCTGGACCACGGTGGGCTTGGGAAGGATGAGATGGAGGGACAGAGGCATATCCCTCCTACAGTTCCACTCCACACCTCTTATGCTGCTCTGGTAGGGGGAACTGTCCAAAGGAGGCACCCGCATTGGAGACCAAGGAGGATGTGGGGATCCTCCATGTTGGAGACCCTGGGGGGTGGAAGGCTGAGGACCCCAGAGGAGGAGAAAGCAACTCCTGATGGGGACTGTCTCATCACGGGGAAGACTTGGGGGCAAGAGGGGAGGGAGTGAAGGAGGGAGGTCAAGTGCCTACCCGGTGCCACAGCTTGGAGGGATGGAAGGTGCATTATTTTTCTTTTATTTATTTATGCTTTTTGCACAAGCTCCCTGAGACACTGGCCGGCCCTCCAGCCCATAGCTGCTGACCCACCCCCACAGAGCCATGGTTTACCCTCTGGGTAGGGGCAAGGGGCAGCTGGCAACACATCCCAACACATTCAGGTGTTGGGTGGGCCCCTTAGGCAGCGGCATGGAGACTGGTTGGGGCAATGCATATTTTTTCAGTTTCTGGGATCGGGAGGCATGGCATACAATGATGAAATGATGGAGTCCTGCCTAGCATCCGCAGGCCTCCCTGTCCCAAACTTGGCAAGCCAACCCTGTGGTCACCCAGGGGTGCTACACCAGGAGCCATGGACCCCCCTCCATCTAGTGAAGATGGAGAGTGAGCAATCACCACTCAATCTATCTCCCTCCCCGGTCAACCCTCCAGCTTCCCAGGCTCATTCCCAAAAACGGGTCGCTGATGCCACAAACGGTGACTCCACCACTGCACCAATGGGCTGGCCTTGGAAGGCATATCCTAAGAATCCCTGGGGCAGCAGAATGGGAGGGTGAGCTAGACATCATTGTCCACCTGGGGACAAATGACCTAGCTAGTGATGAGGTTAGGGTGGTGCAGGAGGAGTCCAGGGAGTTGGGGAGGCGTCTTAGACAGATGGCATGATCTGTAACCTTTTCATAGGCATTACTTGTCTATGACAAAGGGGAGGACAGGGCACTCCGCACCACAGGATTTAACACATGGCTGAAGGACTGGTGCAGAGCAGAGGGATTTGGCTTTGTTGGGGTCTGGGGTTCCTCCTGGAGGGATGCAGGCCTATATAGGAGAGATGGCCTGCATCTATCTTGGAAGGGGGAGACCAGAATCCTCAGTGAGAGGTTTAAACACTTCTTTGGCAAGCATATAAACTAGCCAAGGAGGGTGGCGGAAGTACGCAAGGAGAATCAAACTCCCGCCCCCCCCTCCACAAGATGAAAAAGTCAGTAGGGAGGACCCCAAGATTGGAAAATTGCCAAAGGTACCTAAAACCAGAATAGGAAGATTAGCAGAGATAAGAAAGAATGGGAGGAAATACAGGAAGGGTATAGAAGGAAGACAGGAGGTTAGGGGGTTAGCTGTTAGGGGGGGAAGTAGCAAAACTTGTAAGGCCATGTGCACGAATACCTGCAGCCTGGGAACTAAAATCCCAGAACTAGTGGCCTTGATGGCAGAGGCAGACCTGGACATTTTCGCAGTTGCTGAGACATGATACACTGGGAGCCATGATTGGGATATACAGTAGCCATTCCAGGTTGTACTCTATTCAAGAAAGACAGGGTGGGTAAAAAGGGAGGAGTGGCTATATACGTCAGGGAGGGCATCAAAGCAACTGAGGTACAGGGAATGCAGGAAGGGGCAGAGGCACTGTGGGTCACCCTGGAGATTGGAAATGGCACCACCATTTTCACTAGTGTAGTCTACTGTCCTCCAGAACAAGAGGAAGAGCTGGACAGGGTACTAGTAGAAGCCATCCACAAAATGACAAATAAAGGGGAAGTGCAGCTGGTGGGAGACTTCAATATGCCGGATGTCAAATGGAGCACCCATGCTACAGCCACATCCAGGAACAAGAACATCCTGAATGCCCTTAAGTGGGCAGGCCTCAGACAGCTTGTGGTAGAGCCCACCCATGAGGGAGTGTTAGTGAACCTAGTTCTCACCAACTGAGAAAAGAGTTACAGATATAAAGGTGGGTAGCCATCTGGGGTCCAGTGATTACCGCATGGTATGGTTCAATGCGAGAATTGTGGAGTGGTCAAACCACGCAAAAGCAAAGGTCCTGGATTTCAGATGGGCCGACTCTGCAAAGCTGGGGGAGTGTCTCAAGAAAGCCCTGGAAAGGGAGGAGGGTGGTGAACAGGAACAGTGGGTGAATCTAAAGGGAGCCATAGCACGGCAACAAGCCTTTGCATTAGGCAAGTAAGCAAAACAAAGAGAAAGAGGAAAAAAAAAAACATGGTTCTCAAAAAAAAGTGGCCAGGAAGATAAGGAATGAAAAAGTTGGCATTCGGGAGGTACAAGGAAACACAGAGGGAGGAAGATGGGTAACTGTATCTGGAAAAGCATAGAGAGGTGGGGAAGGCAGCCAGGAGCACAAAGGTGGAAATGTAGGAAAAAATTGCGTAGGAAATAAGGAAAGAAGACAATATATTTTTCAAGTACGTTAGTGAAAAAAAAAAAGACCAGGGTGGGATTGTGAGGCTAAAAAGGGAAGGAGGGGGGTGTGTGGAGGGGGACCTGGAAAAGGCAGAAATACTAAACAATTTTTTTTCAGTATTCACTGAAGAAGGGGAAGGGGAGGGTCTACAGTTAGGCTATAGAAGCACCAATGGAAGGAAGGTAGACACAAGTTGATTTACAAAAGAGAGAGTCCTAAAGGAACTCGCAGATCTGAAAGTGGTCAAGGAAATGGGGCCAGATGGGATATATCCCAGAATATTAAAAGAACTTAGAGAGGTGCTGGCAGCACCTCAGACAGTTCTGTTTAACAAATTGCTGAAAATGGCTGGTTCCAGAGGACTGGAGGAGGGCGAATGTAGTCCCTCTCCACAAAAGCGGGAGCAGGGAGGAGGCTGGCAGTTACAGGCCAGTCAGCATGACCTCTGTGGTGAGGAAATTCAAGGAATCACTGCTAAAGGAAAGGATTGTGTTATATGTACAATCCAGCAGAACACAGGATCCGAGCCAGCATGAATTCACAGGAGGAAGGTCTTCTCAAGCAAATCTGATAGATTTCTTTGACTGGGTGACCAGGTAAGTAGATCAGGGAGGGGCAGTGGATGTGGCCTACCTGGATTTCTGCAAAGCCTTTGACACTGTCCCACACAGGAGGCTAATAAACAAGTTGGGCAGTGAGTCTCAGGGTGGTAAACTGGGTCAGAAATTGGTTGAGGGATAGAACACAGAGGGTGGTGGTGAATGGAGTTCAATCCGAAGTGGGAGGGGTGACCAATGGGGTAAGACTGGGATCGGTGCTGGGGCCAGTCCGCTTCCATGTCTTCATAAACGACATTGCAGAGAGGCTAGAAGGGAAAGTATGCCTATTTTCAGACCACACTAAGATCTGCAACAAGGATGACACTCCAGCGAGGGTAGAGAAAATGAAAATGGACCTAAGCAAGTTAGGGGAGTGGTCGAGAGTGTAGCAGTTGGGATTCAATGCAAAGTAGTGTAAAATCATGCATTTGGGGCACAGAAACCTGAGGGGGAAGTAAATGATGGTGGGGGGGTAAGGTACCGATAGACCTCAAGTTTACCAAACATGTGAGAAGGCTGTGGGGAAATCGGTGGAATGCTACGGTGCATAGGGAGGGGTATCACCAGCAGAAAAAAGGAGGTGGTGATGCCACTGTACAGATCATTGGTGAGACCTCATTTGGAGTACTGTGTCCCATTCTTGAGGGCACATCTCTGGAAGGACATAGACAGGGTAGTGGCTGTTGTTGAGGGCAACCAAAATGGTGCAAGGACTGCACCAGAAGTTGTATGAGGAGACATTTAAGACCTCAATATGTGTTCACTGGAACCGAGGAGAGAGGAAGGGATATGACAGCGACTTTCAAATATCTCAAGGGTATTAATAAGGTACAAGAAAGTAGCATCTTCCAGAAAAAAAGATGTTCAAGAACAAGGGGTCATGATATGAGGCTAGAGGGAGGCAGACTCAGTGGTAATGTGGGCAAATCTTTTTTTCACAGAAAGGGCAGTGGATGCTTGGAAAAGCCTCCCTACGGAGGTGGTGGAGGCAAAAATGGTAGGGGAATTAAAGAATGCGTGGCATAGACATAAAGAAACCCTAGCGATAGGAAAGAGACGGTAAGCCTCAGATCAGTTAGTGTCTGCTGTATATGCAGTAAGTAGGGAAAATGGGCAGACTAGGTGGGCCAAGAAGTCCTTATTTGCTGTCAAATGTTTCTATGGAGGACAGAAGAGGAGAAACAGTCTCCACCAAGGAGTGAAGAGGAAAGTCCCAAGCGGGAAATTGTGGAGGAAGGAGGAATTGGTTGACCACAGCTCACTCCTGCAAGCTCCTCAAGCTTCAGTGACTGCTGTGACAGTGCCCAGAGGGTTCATAGTCGAGTGTCAGCCATGACAGAGCAGCACTTATCCAGAGACACCTGAGCAATGAAGCGGAGGATTTTAAGGCCTGTCTGCAGAATTGGAAATACTCAATCTCTGTAACGGGGTATCTGCCCAGAAACCTTTCTTTTGCAAGCTAGTTAGGTAGCTAGGGCCTGACTGAAAGTATTGAGCTGTGCAGAGACAGCATTGGGGTACAGCTTGGGCAGACCTTTGTTGGGGACCATCTAGTCTGGAATTACAATTTTCCATTTATTGTTTGAACTACTTGTGCATGCATCCATCCTCGTCTACATCAAGCATTGGACCTCAACAGTTCTCAGGTAACACTGTACAGAGAATTCTCAGGTATTGGTGGATCTAAATAATTCTGGTGCACCAGCCAGCTAAATACCTCTTGGAACATATGGTGACAGGGAAAGGTGAGAGATTGCCATCGTTGATAATTGGAAAGGCTATACTGAAGTTCGATGGCCAGCAGCCAGCCACTCTCCCTTCCTGAGCTATATAAGCAGTTCCTCTCAGCATCATTGTGAAGCACTTTTTCTTTGCATCCAAAGGCTGTCGGTTTGTCCTCTGAGCTGTTTGGGGCCACCCCTTCCTCCCCACCTGCTGCTCCTGCTTGTCTGCTGGATTTCTGTGTTTTTTTTTTTGTTCCTGCTTCTGGTTTGTATTTTGCCTTCGGCTGTGCATGCTTCTTCTATCTTTGTTCCCTCTTTTCTGTGTTTGTGTGTCTTTGGTTTTGTTTTTTGGGGGGCTTTGTTTCTAAGCTCCTGGAATACTGCTACTCAAGCGTTCATACTACTTGCTTCAGTTACTCACAACTCGTATTGCTTTCAGTTACAACACTCAAATTCCTTGCAATGCAACTACAAACATTATCTGTGTGTTCAGTTCAGCCATAGCTGCTTTCCATGTTGTATACTTAATTGCTTTCACCTGATTCTGGCTCACATTGAACCCTGGCTATACAGCTCAATCATGCTTAACTCCTTCTACTTGCTTCATTGCACTGCCTGTGACAACTGCTTTCAGAGTATTGTGCTTCCTTTATTTTATGTTTATTGCAGTTTGCAACTCAGTGTACTCAATACAGATGCTGTTTCTATGTTTGTACACCTGCTTCAAGTTCTGAACCTTGCTATGCAGTTCAATCCTGTTATTCCCTTTATACGCTGCTGTTTTACTCTGAGGTTAGCTAAAGCTCCTGCTGAGGCTATTAACTAGCTTTAATATCTGCTTGTGGTTCTTGGCCCTTCCATCGCTTCCTTGTTTGTCCTACGATGAGGACTGGGAAGTGTTTGGGGGGGGTTGTGGCCTGTGTGGCTAATTATTTCTGTTTTAAATCCTGTCTTCACCACTAGAGGGTTTGAATGAGAGCCTTCCTCCAAGTTGGAATATTTTCCACCTCCCTTTAATTGGGTTTTCCAAATTGCAGCTGCAGAGCTGTCACTAACTAAACTATCCCAAGCCTGGAGGGAAGGCGACCTAAGCCTTAGATCCCCAGAGATTTCCTCCTCCTCATAGGGTTTTTTTCTCTCCTCCATTGCCTCAGGTCATAACTGTTGGTTAACATAGTAGTGTCCCCTAGTTTCTTTAGGTAGGTTCCGCCGTTGGATGGAGGTGGATGATGTCCTGCTATTCCTTCTCTCCTTAGAGATCCCCTCATTCTCAATGCAAACCATCAGTGTCATGCTACGGAAGCCTGAGCATTTCATTACATTATCAAACTGAGCATCTCATTACATTATCAAACTGCCTATGCTTCTCTACTACTACGTTACAGTTACTGCTCCTATGTCACACTTACTGCTTGCTCATAAGCTTCGTGTGACCTCTTTCTTTGGGATATGATCATACTACATTTCTTTTTTGGGATTTCTAAGGTACCTTTAGCCACGGGAATTGTCCCGTGGCACCTCTAGGGGTGGAACCCTCTCCAAGGGTTCCTTGCCTTTCATACCCCTACAGGTTGGTAATTCCTCTGGGAATAGAGAGTGTGAATGGCCAAAACCAAACAAACACAGTTGCACAACCATAACACTATACTGGCTGTGCAGAACACTGAATTATTATTGCTGTATATAATCCTACCCCTTTCTTTCCCTTGTACCTTCTTCCAAACTTCCCTAATGAACTTTATAATTTGATTGTACTGTATCACTTTGTATTGCTGTTTTTTTTATTTTGGGGTACTGTCTGTATTATTAAAAGTTCTTTGTGGTGCTGCTATGTGTGACAGGGGAACAGTGTAATTTCCTGGGGTGGAATCCATTTCTCAAGTGCCAGCAGGTACTTTCCCAGGGATGACCGTAGGTAGAGGCACCATGCAATTTTTCTTTATCAAACAAACCTATGCCATCAGAACCCAGGCTGGCACCCTTGGGAGGAGTGTTGTGATTAGTGGCTCCAAAGGGCCCTGGTCATACATTGGAAGCCCGCTGGAAATTGCGGTTACCAGACAGGTAGCCCAAAGATCTCCGATTTTGCTCTGAAAAAAAAATAGTACACCACCTCTGAAATTTTGAATGTTGTCATGGTAATCTAGGAAATAGAAAATTTGATGCTGAGGAGAAAGCCAGGATGTGAAAAAGATGTTTATTGTGAAAAGGATCCCCGATGCAACCAGTCAGGAGTTTATTTGGGAAGTGTTCCAAGGATCTAAGAGAGTCTGGACAAGATAAAGGCACATACTGTGTAGGCTGATATATGCACCTGCAACAAGCAGTGTGTCATTTATTGTGGAAAGTGAAATGGACCTTGAGAATTTGCCTGCCACCCTAACCCCAGTGGACCCAGGAGAAGTTTATCAGGTATTCATCATGGGGAGTGCTTCTTATCCCACCCTGAAGCAGCCACAGGCTGCAGGTTATTGGGTGACAAATGTAAAGGCTTTGTTGGCTAGAGAAGGAAAAACTGTACAACACTTCCAAGAGTTGGTGACACATAAAAGTCGGAATCCTTTGCTTAAGGGTCCCAAAGCACTTATCAAGTTTAAGAAATAATTCAGATAATCACTGATCACAGAAGGAAAGAGTTCCTGAATGGGAATCAACTGATAAAGGAGGATGTTTTTGCACCAACTGTGCTTCCTGCTAGTTCTCTGTATGGAGCCCAGGCATGGGTGCCTGTTCCTGCATCACACAATGACACCAGGTTTTACTGGAGATTAGGTGTGTTCTCAGGTACCATACCCACCTCCAGCATGGAAGATGACTACTTCAGTTGGATGAGCCCGGTTGCTTACATGCTCCAAGAGTGGAAGTGGTTGGTCCTTATGTATCAAGTCAACCCAATTGTACCCTGTATGGCTATCTAACAATGTTAAAGAGTATTATACAATGGCAAGAAAGAATCCTGTCTTCTGATTGGTCAGTTGGCTATCACAGCAGGGATGTTATCCTGGCATAACATCCCTGCTGATTGTTTGTAGGATATGGAGCATGCTGATGAGCTTTTTTTTTCTCTTGAGAAACAAAAATATTTTTACACACTAACAAAAACATTCTTTAAAATTATTTTTTTAACTATAAAACAATAAGCCATTGTATAATAAGAATAATGCCCTCCAGGGTGGGTAATGCTGGATAACATCCTTCTCGGGTGTTGGACACCCTCGGCCGGTGGCCTCGGGGCCCAACCACCCGAGGTGGGATGTTATCCCAGCATAACACCCACCCTGTCGGGCATTATTCCTTTACTAATGGACCCACAGAGGGTGGAACTGACTTGCTTTCCCAATTAATAGTGATCACCGAGAAACAGAGATACAAGCTGTCAGATTATCTGACCTAACTGGAGACGGTTATCTGCTGAACAGTTAAGGCTGATGGAGTCACCCCTCACCAAGCAAACAGTAATACCTGACAGGGTGGGCAGTATTGGGCAATATCAGACTGCCCAGGGACATAATGAGGCCTGACGCTGCTGGTGGGAGGGCCTTATAGTCCCTGGAAGGTCTGGTATTGCCTAATACTGCCCACCCTGGAGGGTATTATTGGGCTTAGAAAATGGTCTATATGTGACATTTTTAATAAAATATTTAAAAATATTTAAAAGATCTGGAAAACCAGTAAAACTAAATAGCAATAAACTTTATTGTAAAGTAGTCCCTCTACTGGTACACTTGCCATATGAGGGCACTGTTGTTTTGTACAGAAACACTGTTTGGATTTTTTATTTCAGAAGCAAGTACTGTCTCCTCCTCCACACTAGTACCCAGACAGTATAATTAGGCTCCCTCCTCCCATACATAACTAGCCCTCTTTTTCTATAGCTACTGAGTAGAAGTAGAGTTGTCTGCTGAATTTGACCCCCCCCCAGCACTGTGTGCTGATGGCAGATTAAGCATTGGGAGGGATTGCAGTTACTGGCTGAAAACATCCATCAGCAGTGGCTGATGGCGTATATGAGGGCTGTACTTGACAGGGAGTGGCACATAAATAGCAGTGGCACAAATGAAGTTATTTTTTTTCATGAACTGTAGCTTCCAGGCTACCCTGGCCCTATTATCTAATGCCATCTTGCCAGGGCTATCAGCTGAAAGCGGGCATATATTGACTGCGGACCATTTTTTTTACTGCAGCTAAAGGACCAGAAGGCAATTCCATGGAATCCTAAATAGCTTCTGGAAGAGATGTGTGAAGAGGAGTCTGAGATCGAGTGGAGAGAACCCTTGAAGTTGTCTCCAGGAAAGGCCACCCCCTCAAAGGCCACACATCTGTAGACAGAGCCCAGAGAGATGCCACCAAGCTCGGAGTTCAAGTAAAGAAACTGGCAGAGCAGGTAATCACTTTTTGGCAACAGCTCATGAAAAACAAAGCATAATCTTTGCAAGTCATAGCTTTAGGTCCTCATAAAGAAACTATCCAGGCCATAACCTTTCATTTTTGGCAGTTACCAAAATCTTCCACGATTTTCTGTATGGCACCAAGTTCCTGGTCAAATTGGACAGCAACCTTGTAACTTAAGTCCCAGCTAGAGCCAAACTGGATACTGTACAGCATATATAATTTGTTGCCTTATTGTCTGGGTGCCCTCATACTGGTCAGCAAAATACTGATCAGTGTACATCACTCCCTGCCATTGCGTGTATGTATGTATTTCCTTTCTTTTCTTTTCTCTTTTTTCTTTTCTTCCGTCTGTCCATCATTCCTTCAATTCTTTCTCTCTCTCTCTCAATATACTGAGCTAATCGCTCATTTCCTGCTGTATCCTGGGGGGAAGGGGATGTGGAGAGTGTAGTGATATGTTACATTATAAAACAATAATAATAAAAGATTATGCTGTACACAGTTGAGAGGAAGTGCAGAGTAAGTAATGCTAAACATAGCATATCAGTAACAACAGTTCGGCAAACGCAGCTGGCAACAAAATTGGAGAGGGACAGGAGACTGAGCACAACAGGGAACTAACTAGTCAGAGGAAGAAATGAGCCAATAAGTCAAGTCAAGTTTATTGTTCTTCCAATAAATTAGAAAAATTTCTGGACATTACAATTTTTAAATTTAAAAATATAAAATGTGAAATAAATTAAAAATATGATTAAACAGACTCCTTATCTCATTAGAATAACTCTCATAAGAAAGTATGCTGGTTAAAATTCTTCAGATTGTATAAAAAACAATTAATTTATCTCTGAGCCACTTTCGGTATGCTTTTTTCCTTAACACTTATTACAGACATTATAAAATTCCCTACCAGTATTGCATCTTGAACAGTCATTGGGTGCATCAATATGAATATCACATCATATGTTAAATTTGCATATTTACTAAGAATTTTTCCCAAATATTTAAAACAAATATAATTAAATAAAGGGCATTGAATTAATACATGCTTTAACAATTCAGCGATTCACGAATCCTCTATTGTAAGGACATTTATCCTGAGTTGATTCATTTAATTTTAATTTATTAAAGTAAATGTATTTTGATGTAATAAGTTCAAATCTCGTCCAGGTTATTGCATTACGTATGTATGGTGATAAAGGAAGTCGCAAATATTTTTCCATGTTGGAATCAATTTTGTTTTAAGCAAACCACAGGGCTTGTCTTTGGCTCCTTACTTGATTCATCTGAATTTGTGTGGCTTTTGTAAAAGTTTTTTTTTTAAATTAACCTTATAGCTTTGGTATTTTTATTTCCGCTGCAATCATTCCATAGGTGAGTTGACTCTATACTGTGTAATATTTGAAAAAGGGTTTTAACCATGAGAGGTAAAACCATCTTTATGCCAGGATTCCTTTTCCATTATACAGTTCAATGGCATAACATTATTTATATTATTTATTGATCTCAACCAATATGTGACTATCCTTAGGTTAATAAGGGAAATCAAAGGTAATCTACCTAATTCTGTTCTAACTAGTGATCCAGCCATTGAAGTGGGAACTTGTAAAATGTATTTATAATAATATAAAAGAGGGGTTTCCAGTTGTGGATAATGATTATATCCCCAGATTTCCGCTCCACATAATAGTAGTGAAGTAATTTTTGCCTCCCCTGCTTTAATAGCAGGTATTACCATAAAACCTCCATATTTAAGGTTAAATCTTTGCAGTGCTTTTGCTGCATACTTTGCCTTATTAATCTGTTCCTTAATATGATGTGCCCAGAAGTTTCTAGAGTGTAATGTTATACCAAGGTATTTACAAACCAGGGCATTAGGGAGAGAGAGTAGTATGAGGGGAGGAGCAGTGTGACTAAGATTAAGCTAGGATTAGCAGCAACTGCAGGAGTGAGAAGGGAAGTCACGAAAGAGGGATTTTGTGATAGGGAAGAGGGAGCATTGTGAATAGCAACTGGGAGGGTGTGCCAAAGTTTGGGGAAGTAGAAGGAGAAAACAGCTTGACCAGCAGAGGATTTTACAGCAGGGAGAGTGAGACAGCAGGTGTCAGAGCTGTGAAAAGGAGTAGGGAGTGGAAAGAGGAGAAGAGAGAGGAAAGGCGGGGAGGGAGCCCAAAAAGTATTTGGAGATGAAGGTGGCACAGTGAGGTAGGCACCTGGCATCAAGGGTGGGCAAGGAGAGGGAGGAATACAGGGGAACAGTGTTTGGTTTTGGCAAGACAATCCAGAGCAAAGCAGCAGAAGGAGTGAAAGAAGGGGATCAGCCTGGCAAGGGTGGACTTGGGAGCAGTGCTGTATACAGTGTTGCTGTAATCAAAGACAGGTAGAATCATCTTCTTGACAATCTCTCCACGAGCAGGATGTGTGATACTTGCTTTGGTCCAGTAAACTGCCACAAGCGCAGGGTGCAGCTTCTTGTGGATGGTGTCCACATAGAAGCCCAGATGATAATCCAGCCGTACCCCAAGCTATTTAAAGGAGGAGACATCTTCAATCACAACACCATCAAGCATCTGGAAGGAAGGGGGAGGGTAGAGCTTGGCAAGTCTCTCCCTAGTGCCAATGGTCATGGGGACTATTTCCTTTTGGCATTGAGGGACAGCTTATTGGCCCCAAACCAGTGCTGGATGTTGCTGAAATCCAGATGGAGGTGTGTCACAAGGTCAGAGGCAGTGGAACCAAAGGCATAGAGAACCGTGTCATATGTGTACATATGAATGGACTCAGAGGAGCAGGCATCTAGTGTCTGTACCATGGTGTTGTCTATGTGCATGTAATTTTTTTGTTTACTTCTGTGCAGTAAATATGAGGATCTGTTTTAGAACAGGAGGAGGGGTGTATGTGTCTGATTCTCATGAGGAAAAGTAATAGAGGGGTCTTGTTTTGGTATAGGGGACATCAGAGATGCATTATTATTATATTTTAAAGGAAAAGTACATGCAAAAATGATAAAAACACACATGCATTGGGTTTTTGTATCTCTGATGATCCCTAGCATTCTATTACCTGTGTCTTCAGCAAGGTGTTTTATTTGTTGCTTTTTTAATTTTAACTTTTCACTGCAAGTTTCATATCCCTGGGAGTAGCCATCCGGGCTTTTCTTATTGGTTTTGGTCTATTGGAGTTTTCCCAAAATGATTCTGGGAATGATACAAATTAGGCATTGCATTAGAACTAAGAACCCAGGATCCTAGTTATATGCTAGTCACACCATCTAACTGCAACTGCTTGTGAAAGTTTACTGCTTTGAAAAAATGTGTACCCTCCCTCCCCTTCCCCACCCAGTTGAAGTCAGATTTTTCTGCGTACCAACTGCTGTTATTCTGGATGTATGGCAATTTTCTTTGTAAAGTTCTGTCACTTTGTGATGCATAGAAACATAGAAGTTGACAGCAGATAAGGACCGCAAGGCCCATCCAGTCTGCCCATTACATTTTCTATCTTATAAATGTGCTGTCAACCTTTGCTCTGTCAATGGCCTATCTATTCATACTCATCTGCATTGCTCCCTTATGCCTATCCCATGCCTGTTTGAAGCCCTGCACTGTATTCATATCTACCACTTCCTGAGGTAGGCCGTTCCATGCATCCACCACCCTTTCTGTAAAAAAGAACTTCCTCACATTACCCCTTAATCGGCCTCCCTCTACTCATGCTGTGTCCTCTTGTCCTACTATTTTTCTTATATTGAAACGTGTTAGACTCTTTCACCTTGTTAATGCCCTTAAGGTGTTTGAATGTTTCAATCATATCACCTCTGTCCCTCCTTTGCTCTAGGGTATATATATTGAGCTCCTTTAATCTGTTCTCATATATTTTCTGATGCAGTCCCTGCACCATTTTGGTTGCCCTTCTCTGGACTGCCACAATTTGGTTAATGTCCTTGTGAAGATGTGGCCTCCAGTACTGCACACAGTACTCCAGATGGGGCCTAACCAGTGTCTTGTAAAGAGGGAATATTACCTCCCTCTTAAAACTTGTGATACCCCTACTAATACACCCTAACATCCCCCTAGCCTCACCTACTGCTTTAGTGGTCTGCTTGGATGATTTCAGGTCATCGGTGATGATGCCCAAGTCTCTTTCTTCCCTTGTGACTGCCAGCAACTCCCCTCCCAGCCTATAGGTGGCTTCAGGGTTTCTCTTCCCCATGTGCATGATCTTGCACTTCTTTGCATTAAATCCCAATTGCCACTCTTCTGACCATTTTGCTAGTTTATCCAGATCTCTTCTCATTCTGCCCACCCCATCTGGATCATTTACTCTGTTGCAGATCTTGGTATCATCTGCAAACAGACAAACCTTACCCTCCAGTCCATCTGCAATGTCACTGATGAAGATATTAAAGTGGACTGGCTCCACGACTGATCCCTGAGGTACCCCACTTGTGACTTGCATCTCTTCTGACTGTATACCGTTTACCACCACTCTCTGTTTTCTGCCTGTCAACCAGTTTGCCACCCAGTTGACCAACTTCTGACCCACCCCGAGCCTACCCAGCTTATTTATCAATCTTCTATGTGGAACAGTATCAAAAGCTTTGCTGACGTCAAGGTAGGCGACATCAGCTGCTCCCCCTTGGTCCACCACTCTGGTTACCCAGTCAAAGAAATCTATGAGATTAGTTTGACAGGACCTTCCTTTTGTAAACCCATGCTGTCTTGGATCCTGTGCTCCTATTGAGTCCAGGTGTTGCACTATCCTTTCCTTAAGGAGTGCCTCCATAATCTTGCCCACTACTGAGGTAAGACTGACTGGTCTATAGTTCCCTGCCTCCTCCCCGCTACAGCTGTTGTGGAGCGGGATCACATGAGCCCTTCTCCAGTCTTCAGAGACCTCACCTGTACTCAGAGACTCACTAAACAGTTCTGATAATGGCTCTACTAGTTCCACCCTTAGCTCCTTTAGTACCCTGGGATGTATGCCATCAGGTCCCATTGCCTTGTCCACCCTGAGCTTATCGAGCTCTTGTAGGACCCTTTCTTTTGTGAAGGGACTAGTGCTCACCTCCCTCCCCACTGTGTCCATGGTGCTGAGCTGTGGGCCCTGCCCTACCTTCTCTTCAGTAAATACTGAGCAAAAGTATCTATTTAGGATAGATGCTTTTACATGATCCTTCTCCTCCTCACATGTCCCCTTATCTCCTTTGATCTTAGCAATTCCCCCTCTGGACTTTCTCCTTTCATTAATGTATCTATAGAAAGTCTTGTTACCTTCTTTTACTGTCTGTGCTAGTGTTTCCTTGGTCTGGGCCTTTGCCTGCCTTACTGCCTTCCCTGCATCCCTTAGTGAAGTGTGGTATGCCTGCTTATCTTCATCCCGCTGTGTTATATTTCCTGAAGGCCAGTCTTTTGGCTTTGACCTTTTTGGCTACTGTTTTTGAGAATCAAAGTGGTTTCCTTCTTCTTTTGCACTTCCTTTTCTCTCTAACACAATGGGATGTTGCTTCAAGTATTACATCCTTAATGCTTGCCCACTTTGCCTGTACCCCCTCACCTGTATTTCTTTTCTAATAAACCAATACACCTTTGAAGGACTTCAGTCTAACATGTGGGGGAAAAAAAGAGTGAGTCAGGAAATATAAATAGACCATGGAAAAAGGCACAAGGTTCAAAAAGCATTGTTTTATTCAAAACACAATAATAAAAAACTATAGATTGGGTCAGATGGCTTCAGAATGGTAAACAGATTTGAAAAACTGATTTGGTAGCTGCTTTTCATCAGTTATAAACAGAAAGATCAGCAAAGCCTTTTGCACTGCATATCTGCTCTAAAAGCTCTTGTATCAAACTGTTAGCTCTCCTTTCTAAGCATTAGGAACTAATTCCTTGTAGCTTCAGGTTAACCTGTTTGACTAGGTTAGGTCTTTCTTGTTCTCAGCTTCTTAGACAGTCTATCCCTCCTCTCAGAGAGTTTAGTGTGCATCAAGGGCCTCCCCTTTCTGCATTTTTGTTGATCTTCTGATCTGACCTCCCTAACCTTTTGTTCTTGGAACACCACACTCAGCTGTCCTTTCTGAGATAAACAAGCAAGCAAAAAAAAAAAAAAACAACTCAGCTCAGTCCAGAAAACTTTAACCCCTTTCTGCCATTACAGTTCATTTACTCTTATAACAAACTCCAAAGTTTTCAGAAAAGGAGCTTACTCCTCTTCACAGACTGATGAGCAATTTTCATTCATATTCTCCTAAGAGTGAAATTATAGACCCTGTAAATCTAATTTCATTGGAAGAAGGGATGGGTAGGGTTGTTGGACCACTGCAGGGGGCCGCTCCCCAGTCCTATGGCAATACTGTTGTACAACCAGTCTTTGAAACGATAGAAAGGGCAAGTAAATGACAGGACAAGATAGAACATAATAGGGTTTACGTAAGTTTCCCTATAAAAATGGGACATGGTCCTGACTGTGTCATAGTTTAGCCATGACTTTTATAAGATTTCATGGCAAATCATAAACTAACATAGCTCTCCATGTGTGTGGATTAAACTTATTAAAGAAATGTATTTAGATACTGTCATATGCAAAATGTAAAAATGCTAAGATTTTAGTGTCACAAGAGACCCACATGAAAAAGGAGGATATAGTCAAAGGGATAAAGTCGGCTTTTTGCTGCATTTTTTTGCACTACAAAAATGTGCGTGCAGCCATCTGTATGACCTATGATAGCTATTTATAGTACTTAATTGCAATATGTTATTAGGTTGCCCTGTTTTTTTAAATATTTGCAGTTTCTGTCATCCTGACCTTATCCCTTGCCACCAGAGTCTCTGCCACATTCACATAACAACGTGGCACTACAGCACCCTCGAAGTTGTGCATGGATGAGTTGGAATGTTTTGGTGTACTATTAGCCAAGTATGCCCTTTGAAACTAGGTAGTGAGCTGTTAATTACAAAGTTAATTACAAAGTAAGTCACTTTGAGAAATGAATGCTACAAGATGGTTTAAAGATCAAATGCCAGTGTTTTACAGATTTACAATAAACGTAGGAATTCAAGTCCCTGTGTCATGATTAGTGTTTCCTGAAAATATCATGCTGCTGGTTTTGTGGTTTTCTTTAAATCAGCATCTGTTAATTTGCTCTGCAGTAACTGAAAACAGTAAAGAAACAGTGAAGATTTTTCTGTCCCTATCAGTGAGTGATGACATCATTCCTGTCCAGCCTGTTGCTGCAGCAATGAAGCCCTTAATTGCCTGTAGTAGCTTCCCAGTCAGAGCAATCTGTGGGGCTAAGTGTCTCTTTACTCCAAGTGTGTTACTAACCCATCTGGTTTGTGTCTAGATAGATGGCATCATTCTGTTCTCATAAAGAGTTGGTCATTTGTGTTTCAGTGGGTAACTGAAGTGGTATAAATGATTGTTTGTGAGAAATCTCCTGTCTGTATCACAGCTGAGTTCTATCACATCAAAACTCTGCACTGTTTTTTGGCTATATAAACCCAGGGCTGTTTAATGGATATAAGATAAATCTAAAGTTTAAGTCATAGAAGTAGTGTGTCCTTGATGCAGCCTCCATACATATGTTCATGTGAGAACAATATTGTTGTTATGTTAGACTGACAAACAGGTGTCTGCAACATTTTGCTATTTCTGGAACATGTACTGTATGAACTCACAAAATTAATTTCTCTGAGGGATTCTGTGTGGAAATACATCATGTATGTGTGTAACTAGACATACTATATGCAGGGACACTGGTTTACCGGGATTGAGGAAGGGCAAATTCCATTTTGCACCTTGTAAAAAACGGTACTGTCACCGGTGTCTGCTAAGGCCAAATCCGGTTTTACCGGTGTTTGGTTTTGTGTACTTTATTTAACAATTTTTAACTCTACTAAAATGCATTTTAGCAGCTTTGACCTCCACTACTGCACATCCTTCCATCCTTGTACCAATTTAAACTTACTTTAGGTACAAAATATGATGGCAGCAACAGCACTACAGCCCCCATCCCTGAGGTGTGATGGAAACAGTAGCAAGACTCCCATCCCTCTGGTGCAATGGCAGCAGCAACAACACTGTGTCCCCCCCCCCCTCTGGTGTGATGGCAGCAGCAGCAGCACTGCGGTCCCTATCCATTAGGTGTGATGGCAGCAGTACCACGTTCCGCATTCTTCAGTTGTGATGGCAGTATCAGCACTATGGCTCCCATCCCACAGGTAGGACAGCAGCAGTACAACATTCCCCATCCAACAGTGGTTATGGCAGAAGCACTATAGCCCCTACCTCTCGTGTGTGATGGCAGTATCAACACTATGGCTCCCATCCCTCTGGCGGACAGCAGCAGTACAACATTTCCCATCCACCAGTGGTTATGGCAGAAGCACTACGGCCCTCCACCTCTCAGGTGTGATGGCAGTAGCAACAATGTAATCCACATCCCTCAGGGATGATGGCAGTAGTGACAGCACTATGATCCCTTTCTTCAACACCCACACCCCACATGCACAAGTTACAAATCACTTAGTCTCTTTGCTTGTTAGAACTCAGATGTGAATTAATCTGAACCACCACCACTACTAAGTGGACCACATTTGTTTTTCCTATCATTTAACTGCCTGAATTGGATTTCTGCCTGTGACACCACCGACCAGGGTTTTGGAACAGGTTTGGGTGTTGGAGGACCAGCCTGGGGGGTGAAGGCTTGAGAGTCCAATGACCACCCACTTTCTCCTGGGAGGGAGGGTATATTCACAGCTTTGCATTTGCTGGCCCCAGGTGGAGGCTGGATGCATGGCAACACATTGGCCCTCATTGCAGAAGAGAGTGTGATGGACATCAGCTTGTGCCTTGACATCATGTGGCCTGTCATGCTCTCACAAAAATAGAAAAACACCTGCTGGCCACACCGAGGATGGTTTCTGGTCCCTCCATAAGCATGAAGCCCCAGACACATTTATCTGTTCTGACACCTGTTAGCCTCCCACAGGGGTAGGGGCCCACCGTTGAAGGGTTACTTTGGGTTACCTGGTAGCATGACCATAAAGGGCAGTGGATGATGGTGGTGGGGACTCAGCAGCAGTGGTAGGGGGACTTGGCAGGCCTGAAGAACTGGATGGCCAGGGGGTAGAAGGAACAAAAAAAAACTGCTTGAATTTGCTTCTTTGAAATAGTCTCTTCACCTAAAAAAAAATTCAAAATTGATTAGTGGAGGACCCTCTGATGCATCTCACAAACATGTGGATTTCTTTTTTTCCCTTGGTCTTCATGAAAAGGGTGTCTCAGTTTTCATGTCTGAGCTCAGATGTGAATTGAGCACCACTCTACCCACCAGTATCATACAGCCCCTGGGGTCTTACTTTCCACGTGTCACTGAATGTGCTTTCCATTCTACTGGCCAAGCATAAGTACACTTGAACACGTAATATTTGCTTTTCATTAAAGTAGTCTGTCAGAAAACTTTTGTTGTCACAGATACTGACACAACAGGTGGGAGAGAAGGTGCAAATGATGAAATGGGCAGACTAGGTGGGCCGTCATAGTCTATGTTTCTATCCCATTCACCTAAATAAGTAGTAAGGCAGCTTGTGCCTTGTGAACATACTTTCATTCAGACTAGTTTTCAGTCGAACAACTAAGGATTTTGGATGGCCCTGCTGATTATAAACTTGAATAAACTAGTTGGTAGCAGTGATCCTGTGCTTAGCAATCTATATCCTAGATGTTCATATGCATAAAATACAATAAAAACCTGACTAAAGTCTAAAAACAAGCTTATAAAATGCAAAATGTATCTGAACATTTATGTTTACCTATACAACATCATTGCAGCCCGAGTAAAACTCAAGTAAATTACATGGTACCCTGACTGTTGTATGATGTAGTAAACATATATTGGTATTTGTTTTATATTTTTTGTAAACCAGGTAAGCCCACTTGGCAGAACTGCCTGTTTTCAGAGGTGACCCAGGAGCATTGCAGAGGTTAGGTGACTTGCTTGGAGTCACACAGTATGCAAGTGGAGGTTGTGGGAATCAAACCCAAGTCTTCTAAATGTACTCAGTTCGATCACTGTTTGTTACTCTAACCACTAGGCTATACTGCCAGCCATGACACCCATATATAATGTTTTAATATATGATTTCAATAATAGTGCACAGTACCTACAGTGCAAATTATGAACATTTAACACTTTGCAACATTTTACTAAAACTGAATTGTTTCCCTCTCCATCTGCTTATGTTTTCTTACACCAAAGAGTGTGTATAGTTGACAGAGCACTGTAAATAGCCTGAGGTTGCACTATTGATTGCAATGCCAGGGACTCGGGATCTGAAGCGAATTCCCATTGCTAGAGATTTGGCCAGGGGAATAGGATCGAGCACCCGGGGGGCTGCTCTCCTTCTCTGGGAATGGTGGCCTGCAGGTCCTGCTGCTTTACTGCCACCTGGGTGACCACAGGTGGTGGTGCAATGAGACTGCAGAGCAATCGGGAAGAGAAGAAGCTAGCCAGGATCTGGAGTAGCGGCATGTCTCTATTTGCCCTATTTCCTTGGATCCCCTCGAGTGTTGGTGCCCTCAGAAACAGAGGCCAGAAAACCAGTAACAATCAACCCACATCGGCTGCTGGTAGAAGGGACCTAGCTGCCCCAGACTTCATAACCAGTTTCCATGAGGGACCCACTGGGCTGCTCGACACACATTAAAGGACTGTGGAGGGGTAACCTGAGGTCCTCTCCCTTCCCACCTGGGGGGTACAACCTAGGCAGGATGGGGGCAGGCTCACAGGAGCTCCTGAGCATTACCTGGGGTGAAGCTAGGGGATACCCAGCCTAGGGATCTCTGAAAAGTGGAGACTGACACTGTGAGAAGGGGGCAAAGAAAGAGAAAATAAAAACATTTAAAAATTTGCTGAAATCTTAGGGATTCTGTGCAGAGAAATGCAATTTCCGTGAGGCACCAGTACAAGAATTCAAAATCCACAAACCAAGCAGGATTCCGTGATTTTTACCGGTGTTACCGGTAAAAACGGAAAACCATTGTCCCTGACTATATGCCATACTGATGCCCCTGTCTCTTTCCCCTCAGTTGAGGCTACTGCACCCTGCTTCCCTCTGCCCCTCCCAGTCAGGGCCAATGCCACCTGTTGCCCCCATTCCAGTCTCCACAGACAGGGCTGTTGTGCTCTGCTAAGCCCTAGAGCCCCAGGGCCTCTGTCTCCACAGTTGGGGCTACTACACCATGCTGACCAAGGCCACCAAAGGTGGGGCTTTTGCTGCAGCCTGCTACCCACTTCCACTGCCCCAAATGAGCAGGTCCACTGCATTATGTGCATTCTGTCTCACAGTCAGGGCTGCTGTACCCTGATGCCACCCTGCCACATGGCTGTGGCATCTGCACCATGCTGTCCTGTGTCTATGTCAACACATTCAAAGCTGCTGCACCCTGCAACCATCTTGGCACAGTCAAGGCAGCTGTGGTCTGCTGTGCCCTAGAGCCCCATTCCTCCACAGGTAGCAGGCTGCGGCACCCTGCTACCCTCTGTCCCAACCCTATAACACAAGATGAAAGTGCTTGTTTTTTCTTTCGAACAGCTTGGGTAGTGTTCTAAAGGATCTGTCTCTAGCAGGGAGCAGCACAGTGCAGCAACCCTAACTGTGGAAGCAAGAGGTCTATGGTGCAGCAGGGCACAGTTGTGGCAGAGATCAGAGGACAACTTGGTGCAGAATTTTTGACTGTGGGCCAGGACGCAGTGGGGTATCATGGTACAGCAGCCCTGACTGTGAGACAAGGTGCACATGTTGCAGCTGTCCTGCTTATTTGGGGCAGTGCAGGGTGCAGCAACATTCCCCACCTTTTGTTGGCCTTATGCAGCATGGTGCAGTAGCCCCAAGTGTGGAGACAGAAGCCCTGGGACTCTAGGATGTAGTAGAGCACAGCAGTCCTGTCTGTGGAGATTGGAACAGGGGGCAACAAGGGGCCTTGGTCCTGCCTTGTGGGGGCAGAGGGAAGCAGGATGCAGCAGCCTCAACTGAGGGGCAAGAGACAGGAGCATCAGAATGACATATAGTATGTCTAGTTACATACATACGAGATGTATTTCCACACAGAATCCCTCAGAGAACTGGATATTGCTAGTTCATATTGTACATGTTCCTGAAATAGCAAAGTGTGGCAGACACCTGTTTGTCAATCTGACATAACAATAATATTGTTCTCACATGAATATACAGGTATGTATGGAGGCTACATCAAGGACACACTACTTCTATGACTTAAACTTTAGATTTATTTTATATTCATTAAACAACCCTGGGTTTATATAGCCAAAAAACAATGCAGAGTTTTGATGTGACAGAACTCAGCTGTATGACCAACTCTTTATGAGAACAGAATGATACAATCTATCTAGACACAAACCAGATGGGTTAGTAACACACTTGGAGTAAAGACAATTAGCCCTACAGATTGCTCTGACTGGGGAGTGCAACAGCTACTACAGGCAGTTAAGTACTTCATTGCTGCAGCAGCAGGCTGGACAGGAATGACATCATCACTCACTCACTGATAGGGATAGAATAATCTTCACTATTTCTTCATTGTTCTCTCAGTTACTGCAGAGCACATTAACAGATGCTGATTTAAAGAAAACCACAAAACCAACAGCATGATAGAAGCTGACGGCAGATAAGGACCGCAAGGCCCATCTAGTCTGCCCATTTCTTTTTCTACCTTATGAATGTGCCACAGGCCTTTACTCTGTCAATGGCCTATCTATTCAAACTCGTCTGTATTGCTCCCTTATGCCTATCATATGCCTGTTTGAAGCCTTGCACTGTATTCATATCCACCACTTCATGAGGTAGGCCGTTCCATGCATCCACCACCCTTTCTGTGAAAAAAGAACTTCCTCACATTACCCCTAAATCAGCCTCCCTCTAATCTCATGCCGTGTCCTCTTGTCCAGCTATTTTTCTTATATTGAAACATGTTAGACTTTTTCACCTTGTTAATGCCCTTAAGGTGTTTGAATGTTTCGATCATATCACCTCTCTCCCTCCTTTGCTCTAGGGTATACATATTGAGCTCCATTAATCTGTCCTCATATGTTTTCTGATGTAGTCCCTGCACCATTTTGGTTGCCCTTCTCTGGACTGCCTCCATTTTGTTAATGTCCTTGTGAAGGTGTGGCCTCCAGTACTGCACGCAGTACTCCAGATGGGGCCTACCAGTGATTTGTAAAGAAGGATTATTACCTCCCTCTTACGACTTGTGATACCCTACCCCTACTAATGCACCCCATCATCCCTCTAGCCTTACCCACTGCTTTAGTGGTCTGCTTGGATGATTTCAGACTAGAATAGTCAGTGTACAAGGTAGAGTAGGGGAGTACTTGGCTAAGCAGAAACCGTCTGAGTTGACTTAGTCATCAGTAACCAGTAGAAGGGAAATGGTGATGGTGGTGGGGTGGTGGGGTCCAGTAGAAGGGGAAATGGTGATGGTGGTGGGGTGGGGTGGGGTCAGTAGAAGGGGAAATGGTGATGGTGGTGGGGTGGGGTCCAGTAGAAGGGGAAATGGTGATGGTGGTGGGGTGGGGTGGGGTCCAGTAGAGAGGAGAAATGGTGATGGTGATGGTGGTGGGGTGGTGGGGTCCAGTAGAAGGGGAATAGTGATGGTGGTGGGGTGGGGTGGGGTCCAGTAGAAGGAGAAATGGTGATGGTGGTGGGGTGGGGTGGGGTCCAGTAGAAGGAGAAATGGTGATGGTGGTGGGGTGGGGTGGGGTCCAGTAGAAGGGAGGAATGGTGATGGTGGTGGAGTGGGGTCCAGTAGAAGGGAGAAATGGTGATGGTGGTGGGGTGGGGTGGGGTCCAGTAGAAGGGAGAAATGGTGATGGTGGTGGGGTGGGGGGGGTCCCAGAAGGGAGAAATGGTGATGGTGGTGGGGTGGGGTGGGGTCCAGTAGAAGGAGAAATGGTGATGGTGGTGGGGTGGGTGGGGTCCAGTAGAAGGAGAAATGGTGATGGTGGGGGGGGGATGGGGTCCAGTAGAGAGGAGAAATGAGGGGTGGAGTCCAGAATCATTTTCAGAAACACCAATCATGACACAGGGACTTGAATTCCTGTGTTTATTGTAAATCTGCAAAACATTGGCATCTGATCTTTAAAGAGTGACTGAACTTGCAAGCCATGTCTCCTGGCATGCACATAGTTACAACTGTCAGCAGCTAGCAGAGCAAAATCACATTGGATGTGATCTGTTTTTGGAGCACCTTTCTAGAACAAAGATATACTGTAATGAACTGCTGAATTCTGTTTCAGTGGGTGGATTCAAACATTGAACTTCAGTTAAATTGTTCTCAACCAAACTGCAATTGACCTGTTTCTCATGTCTGCATTTACAGGATTTTTAATATGTTTCTGGTGGCCAACAACTTGAAGTGGTCTAGCTTGCTTCTGTATGTATTAAATGCCATACTACCCTGTTGTTCACTTCTGTTGTCATAGATAATGAAGTAGTAGGGACAGCTTGGTCCACATAGTCTTCCCATTTCTCCCTGCCTATCCTATCATGTCACTGCAGACCTTACCTGAACTCTGGCTCCCTCCCTCCCCACTTACTTCCCACTAAGATTCCCTTTTGCCTATCCCATGTATACTTGAAGCCCACCACTATTTTTGCCACCAATACCTCCACTGGGAGACTGTTACAGGCATCCACCACTGTTTCAGTGAAGTGCTTTCTCGGATCTCTCCTAAATATCCCCCTTCCAGCTTCATTGCATGTCCTCTTGTTTTTGTGCATCTTTTCCTCTTAAAAATACTTCCCTGCTGTACCTTTTTTAAACTTGTTAGATACTAATAGGTTTCTTTCATGGCCATCTTCACTTTTCCAGGGTGTACATATTCAGGTCCTTTAGTCTCGCCTCATAGGGATTTTGATGCAGCCCCTGCACCATTTTAATTGCCCTCCTCTGGATAGGCTCCACCATGTCTATGTCCTTTCTAAAATGTGGTTTCCAGAACTGAATACAGTACTCCAGGTGGGGGCTCATCCGTGATCTATGTAGTGGCAACAGCACCTCCCTCTTTCTGCTGACGATACCGCTCGCTACCAGCATCCCACTAGCCCTACCCACCATTTTGTTGCACTGTCTTGCCACCTTGAGATCATTAGATATGATTACCCCAGGTCCCTTTCCTGTTTGGTGACCATCAATACTTCTCCCATTTTATACTCTGCCTCTGGGTGTCTGTGTCTTAGGTGCATGATTTTGCACGGTTTTACACTGAAACACAGCTGCCATACCCTTGACTACTCCTCGAGTTTTCTCAGGTCTCTGCACATTCTTTCCAGACCCCTCTGGAGTGTCTGCCCTACTGCAATTGTTATTGTCATCTGTAAAGAGGCATACCTTTCCTTCCAGTTTATACGCATTGTCACTTATAAAGACGTTAAAAAGGACTGATCCCGTAACTGAGCCCTGAGGCATCATCCCACTGGTCATCCTTCCTTCCCGTTCCAGAAGAGAACTCCATTTACCACCAACTTCTGTCACCTATCCATTAATCAAATTTTTACCCAGTTTACTACCTTAGGACCTACCCCTAATCTGAAAAGTTTCTTTATGAGTCTCCTATGTGGTACAGTGTTGAATGCCTTACTAAAATCTGAGTAGACCATGCCCACTGCCACATCTTGATCTATTTCCCTGGTCGCTGAGTCAAAGAAATTGATCAGATTTGTCTAACATGACCTCACCCCATCTGCAAATCCATTGTGCCTCGGATCCTGTAACCCACTGGATTCAAGATATTCCACAGTCTTTTCCTTTAGCAGTGACTCCATTAACTTCCCCACTACTGTTGTCAGACTGACCGGCCTATAGTTGCCAGCCTTCTCCCTTCTACCGCTTTTATGAAGTGGGACTGCATCTGCTCTCCAGTCCTAATAGGGCTGTCTGAGGTGCAGCCATTACCTCTCTGAGCTCCCTCAATACCCTTGGGCATACCCCATCTGGCGCCATAGCTTTGTCCACTTTCTGATTTGCAAGTCTCTTCAGGACTCTCTCCTCTGTAATGGACTTGTCTACTTCCTTCCCCCAGTGCTCCTGCTGCTTTTATGTGGTCCTCTGTGAACACTGAGCAAAATTATTTGTTCAGGATATCTGCTTTTTTCCTAATCCCCCTCTTCAGAGTCCCCCTTGCCCTCCTTAACCTCACAATCCCTCCCCTCAATTTCCTGTATTCATTTATGTACCTTAAAAAGGTAATTCCTCTTTAGTTACCCCCTTTCACTATTCTTTCCTCAGTCTGTGCCTTAGCACTCTTCATCACTTTTCCTAATAAACCTCCCTATCCTCCTCATTCTGCATCTGTACCACCTGAATGCTACCCTTTTAGGCTTTACCTTTTCAGCCACATCCTTTTTAAAAACCGTAACAATCTCTTTTTTCTCCATTTTTTTGCTTACTTCCTTTGTGCAGAGGTTTGTTGCCTTCCCTTAACATAGCCCACTGTTCCTCCATTCCGCCCCCACAGTCGTCTCTGAAGCATTCACGTTCACCCATTTTTTTTTTGATCTGCCCTCCTGAAGTCCAGGACCTTCCTCCTTGTGAGCTTTGCTTCTGTCCTTATGTTGAATCACACTGTACAGTGACTGCTGGTCCCCAAGTGGCCTCCGACCTTGACGTCTATAATGCTGTCCTGTTTGTGAGCACCAGGTTCAGTATTGCCTCATCACAAGTGGGCTCCCTGATTAGCTGCCTGAGAAACATCCCTTGCAGGAGTCTAGCATGTCCCTGCTTTTAGCTGAAGCTGTGGTTGGGAGGCTTCAGTTTATATACAGTAGAGTGATGTCCCGCACCAGCAGCACCTCCCTTTTGTCTGCCATAGTGCTAATGGCTTCAGTCAGTGCCCTATTCGGTTTCTCCTCTCTGTGTTGGAGGTCTGTAGATCATGCTAGTGTAGATAGTGGCTCAGGTCCCTGTCTCCAAGGTGATCCACAGTACCTCCAACCCCTGTATTCCCCCCCCGAATTCCCTGTGTGTCCCTCACCTTAATACCCTCCCTTACATATAGCACCACTCCCTTCCTTCCCACCCTATCTTTCCTGAACTGCGTATAGCCTGATATGTCCATGGTCCAGTCATAGTTTGCTGTGCACTACAGCTCAATGATGGCCCCAATATCCAGGTCTGCCTTCACCACAATGGACTCTAGGTCCAGAATTTTGTTTCTTAGACTATATGCATTTGCGCACATAGCCTTCCACACTTTGTTCCCACTCTGCCTGATACCCCCCTCTTTTCCATTTTTCCTCCTTTTCCACTCTCTTCTTGCAACTCTAGGTCCCATCTCTTTTGTTTTCTACCACACTGTCTTTTTGTTCATTTTTCACCCTGGGGGATTGTTTCTCCCCTTGGGCCCTCCCTTCTCTCTGCTCCATTCTGTGGGGGAGCATTTTATGCCTCCTTTTTTTCTCCTTCTACCCCTCAGCTGTTAAAATGTTCATCAAATTAACATTTAAACTGACCACTGAGGACTGCAGTTCCACTCCCATGCAGATGCAGGCCATCACCCTTCTACAGGCCCCCTACAGGGTGATTCTTCAGTCTCCAGTGTACCCAAACCCCTCTTTGCACCATTCCTTCAACCATGATTTGAAACGCCTGGCACAGATAACCCTATTCTCCCCTGATCGAAGACAGGCAGCACCTTAATGAAAACCACCAAGCACACTACCTGCCAAAGACCCCTCCCTGGCTCCCCAAAATCCCTCAAAACAATCCAAGCCCAATCCCTAACAAGGTTATTAGTCCCAATCTGGACAATGACATCCAGCTCACCCACACGTAGCTACTCTAGATTTGATTATTTGTTTGTTTATAAAAATATAGTTGCTGACGTGATTGAATAGAAAATTGGTATGATTTATATCCCAGACCATTCTTTAATAACCATAGATCTTATACCATCTAAGGAGATGAAAAGAATAAGAGCATGGCAATTTAATAACTCTCTTCTGAAAAGACCAGATTTTTGTAGATATGGTTAAAAGGGTCATATAAGTATTCTGGGACTTCAGTTATAATGGGACTCAAAATACAGCTGAACTCTGGGATGCTTTTAAAGTTACAGTAAGAGGTGTGATAATAACAAATCAGATCAGATTAAATAAAGGAAAGAGATGAAGTATGACAGTATTAGTTCAGAAATGAAGGTCCTTGATGTTAGAATAGCCTGCAGCGATAAGTCTTTGGAGAGAGAAAGAAATGACAAAAATGATAAAAAAGAATATTTATTCAAAATAGAAAATGCATGCTAAAGATGAGGAGTCGTATAGATATATAATAATGGAGATTATCAGGTTGCACATATATTGGAATCGGAGAATCAAAACAATATATCCATGCTGGCCTGCTGGTGTGGTGGTAGGGCTTCTGTTCACAGTGCCAGGAACCCAGGCTTGGTAATGACCCTGGGTCATTGGGGCCAGCTGGGGGAGCAGGACTGAGCATCCCAAGGGACACACTCTTCCTGGGAGGGAGGGCCACTGTCCTTGCTGATCTGCTGCCACGTGGGTTACCACAGGGGGCAGTGTAGCTAAAGAGGTTCACTGGGAGGGGAAGACACTGGCCAAGGGCCTGTGCTGTGCATGCCCTGCATGAACACATGCATTGACCCCCCCCCCTTGAGTGCCAATGTCTTTTGGGGATAGCAACAGGGGAACAAAGACTGGCTGTAATGCTAGATCCTCGGGGGACCCTTGTGTATCCAGGATATTCCCAGCTGTTTTCTCCCTCACCCAGTACATTGCTCAGTCAAGGGTTACTCTTCCTTGTACCCATCCCAGAGGATAATCTGTGACTTCAAGGGGTCAGACGGCAGTAAGGTAGGCACAGGGACTGGAGAAAGGTATTAAGGGAACACCAGAGGACCAAACCACAGATACAGGAGTAGGCAGAATGTAAACTGCATAAAACAAATAATGTTATATCTAACATTATTATATCTGAAGGCATAAATTTAATAGAGGATCAACTTATAGGCAACACATTTTTGAGTAATTATAAAACCATATACCAAAAAAAAAGGTAAATAATGAAACCAAAATATTTCTTTCAATAAGATCATTATTTTCCAGATTAATATCTCAGAGCAAGATTTCACTCAGGAGGAAGTCTTATTTGCTTTCAGCAGTATGAGGAAAGGAACAATTCCAGGAGGTGCTATATATACAACAGAGTACTTCGCTGTCTTTAAAAAAGAAATAACTCCTTGGTTAGCTTTATTGGAAAAAGAGTTAGAAAATGGTAACAATTTACCAGCTACTTTATAAGAGGCCACGGTAGTGAATACTTAATGTATTTCTGAGGAAAACAAGGAAAGTGCAAAAACAGGCAATTATTATGTTACAGCCCTTTAAAATACTGCTTTTGAAATAATAGCGAAACCTGTTGTCCACAGAATTGAAAGCTCTATGGTGAAGTGTACTCACCAAGATCAAAAGAGCTTTATAGAAGAATATATTCTTTTTGAAGATTAACTTCAAGTGCAGGCAATTACTGAAATTTGCAAAGACGTCGCAGAAAAAACTATTGCTCTGGCATTAGATGCATCCAAAGCATTTGACTTGTTTGCGTGGTCTTTTATGTTTCTATGTTTAAAGAAGTGGTGTTTCCCTAAATCCATTATTAATTTGATCAAACAACTATACAGTATTCCTAAGGCTTCTTTTCAAACTAACTTTCATAAACCAGACTACTTAGTAGAAGAAGAAGAAGAATCAGCATTTATATAGTGCTTTTCATACATCCAAAGTGCTTTACAAGCAATGCTAGACTGGTAATGAAGTGACTGAAAGTGTGGTGGTGGTCATATCGCACATCATCACCCACACACAGCCTGGATAATTGCATGAACCGGTTTATAGGAAGGGGAATGTTGGCCAGGACACCGGGAATATTCCCTACTCTTTGCGAAGAGTGCCTTGGGTTCTTTTACTTCCACCTGGACACCCACCAGGACAACACCAGGATGGGCAGAAGGGACCTCGGTTTAACGTCTCATCCGAAGGACGGCACACCCCAGCAGTACAGCACCCCCCAATAATGCACTCGGATGCCAGCAATTTTTAGGTGCAAGTCCAATCCCGGTGTGGGATGAGAACCCACGATCTTCTGGTCCAGAGGCGGATATGCTACCAACTGAGCCACGCTGACACCTAGTAATGGGTAATGGGGTATGGCAGTGATGCCCTTTGCACTTCCTTCTCTTTAGTCTGTCTTTATAGCCTATCTGAAAAATGATTAGGGCAAATGGATATATTACGGGTGCTGCTATAGTTCAACAAGACTATGAGTAGAATGTTTTGCAGATGATATCCTGGTGCTGTTCAATGATCCAAAAATACCTTGTTTTGCCCTAATGAGGGAGACTTGAGCTGTACTCCCACATCTCAGGCTTTTAAGTGAATTTACAGAAAACCATTGCTTTGCCATTTACTACTCCCATATCCGATTCTACTTTAGTGATTTTGAATATGCTAACATTCTTAGAAAAATGAAAGTATCTGGGAATAATCCATATTATTATTATTATATGGGAATTATCCATATCCAGGGCAATTCCCTAGTGCCTGGAAAACAGCTGTCATTACCCCCATCCATAAAAGCAGTGACAAAGCCTCTCCTAATAACTATCGACCCATCTCCATTCTTCCCCCCCTCTCTAAAGTGTTAGAAAAAGTGGTGGCCACCCACCTTACTGAATACCTAGCCAAGTATAACATCCTATGCCCACAGCAACATGGCTTCCGTTCAGACCATAGCACCACCACAGCCCTCCTAGAATTCATCAACTTCCTGCACTCCTCCCTAGACTCCAGTAACATTGCTGGAGCTGTGTTCATAGACCTATCCAAGGCCTTCGACACAGTCTGCCACCCTCTCCTTCTCAACTCACTCCACCAACTTGGTTTCTCCACAGGCCCCCTGGCCTGGTGCTCCAGTTACCTTTCTGCCCGGTCCCAATGTGTCAAAATTAACGGAACTCTATCTGACACACTACCCATCTGCTCCAGGGTGCCCCAGTGCTCTATGCTGGGACCACTTCTTTTCTCCCTCTACCTAAACTCCTTACCAAAGGCCTGCTCCACAAAAATCTTACTATATGCAGATGATGCAGTGCTCTTCACCTCGCATCATAAACCCACACCCCTTCAGGACTCCCTCCAACTTGCCTTTCCCAGGCCGAAACCTGGTTTAAGGACCATAGACTGGTCCTCAACTTAAAAAAAGAGGAAGTCAATGATGTTCTCTCACCGCCAAAACAGAGCTAAGAACACACCACTCAGCATCCTCCCCAGCACCCAGCACCCCCTTGAGCAGGTATCCAACTACAAATATCTTGGACTTACCCTCGACTTGGCCCTTACCTTCCATGACCACATAAACACCCTTGCTGCCACAACAAACACCTGGATTGGACTCCTTTACCGACACAGGGACTGCCTTCCTCCCCATGCCCTTAGGCTTGCCATCACCTCATCGATACTGTCCCTAGTGGACTATGGGCTCCCCTGTATATGGTGCAGCAAATAACACCACACTCCAGAAAATCCAGGCCACACTAAACAAGGCCTGCAGGCTCCTTAGAGGCGCTCCTAGGCTCAGTCATACCTGCTGCATCTATACCTCTGTCAATATTCTCAACCTTGATGAAAGGCTCCACTACCAGACCTGCTTACTCTCCAAGAAAATACTGCTTGGACTATCCCCCCCTGGGGTCACCACCTCTCTTCAGCCTGCAACCCCCACTATCTTCACCCGCAATTCAGAGAAAGCTCCTCTGGTTGTGCCCAGGGTAAAAACCTCCCTTGCCCAGAGATCTTTCCACCATAGGGCACCCACATGGTTTAATGCACTCCCAAGCACCATCACTAGTGCACCCAAGATCGCCCATTTCAAAACCACGCTTCACAACCACCTCTTCAATATCCGCTCCTGTAACTGCTTCTAATTCTTTTACTCTCTTACCCACTCTGATCCAATATTCTCTGACAAAGTCCATTGGATTGCAACCTCCATCTTTAACACCAAACCCATGATTAGGTCTGACTGCTATGTCTAGATGCCTTCTCAAGCTTATAATGCCTCGCTGCTGTTATGTTGTAAATATCATCATCCAAAGGTTATAAATAATGTCAGAAAATACCTACTTCCAACTCTTGTAAATATTGTCTGTGACAAATGTCTGTAACACATGCTTAATGTAACCAATGTTATACCATGTATCTAATGTTTAATGTAATTGTTGTTATACCTACTCTGTGTTTCCATCTGTCTTACATGTAATGAGGTACCTTTGCAAATGAGCCTCTGGCTCAAAGGTTGTAAACCGATATATCAAATAAATAAAAAAATAAATAAATATTAATAATCATTAACAGATAATATGTTTAAATATTGTATCTACAGTACTCTATAGAGGATAAACAAAAACTTGAGAAGTGACAAAGTATTTCACTCTCCCTACTAGGATGTACAGAAGTAAAGACAATTATGATTATGCCTCATATCCTATTTATTATTTAGGCATTGCATGTAGTTACTAACAAAAGCTGATTTGATGAGAACAAAATCATTTTCATAAAATTCCTGTGGAGGAGTGCATCTCTTAAGTATTGTCAGATCTAAATTAATTATTCCAAGGACAAAAGAAAGGCAAGACTACCCAGGTCCTAGTCTTTACTATGTAGTACTAAAATGAAAGAGAACCAATCTTAATATTTTCTTGGCATTAGAAGGCTAAGCAGGGAGCTCCCTTACCTGAATGGGAACTCCTATGGGCAGCTGAGTGATTTTTTAATTTATCCACTAAAGGTAGGAAAGGGATTGCAATTTGCCGTGAGGGGCTGTGGCATGATCCCTTTCCTTTTTTTTTGCAATTAACATTTTATTAAGCATTTCCACAATACAATTGCGGGAACAAAGTCAAGGTAAACCATGAAATATACATAGCTTCATATGATCAACAGTCAGGATACCATATAGCAAAGAAAAGAAAAAAAAAAATTCCCGCAATCCCACCACCCCCATCCCCACCCCCCATAAGGCACTGCAGTTGGTGATTACATTAAAAGAAGAAAAGAAAGAAAAGGGGTATCATTAACAAAAATTTCCTATGAATAAGCAATTACCAGAGGAGTCCAGATTTTCTCAAAGCGGGCAACCCATTATGCATTATAGCAATCATCCTCTCAGTTCTAAGAGACGAAAGGAGCTCCGTCAACCACTCAGAGTATGAAATAAGGTGAGAATCCTTCCAATATCTCAGCACCAATTTTTTGACTACACAGGCAATCAAGGATATATGAAATTTCCTCTTTTTAACCATACATCCCGACATATCACCTAATAGACATACTTCCGGAGTGAACAGATCCTCTAAACCCAATAATGGATCTGCTTTATCTTTGATTTCGTTCCACAGAGGAGCTATGTTAGGGCATAACCAGAAAATGTGGAAGAGGTCACCCCCTTCCCTACCACATCTGTAACATAGAGATTCCTGAGATAACTTTAAGTCCTGTAATTTCTGAGGTGTATAATAAATATTATGCAGTATTTTAAACTGTACTAATCTAAGATGGTCTTGTTGGATCCATTTATGGCAGTTTCGCAAATGAGCGTCCAATTCCACGAAATATTAGAAATACCTTGTCCCAATATGAAGTAGATTGCTAGGTTATCTTTGAAAGCCCAGTTAAACAATGCTAAGTACATCTTAGAAATAGCATGTGGGCACCAACAAGTGCACGAATATCTTCCCAAAAAGAAATACAAGAATAAACCGGTTTATTACCAACCCTCTGGATCAGAACATGACGCAATTGGTATATTTTGAAAATATCTCTTTGAGATAAATCAGACTTCACCAAAATCTGCTCTGTCGATATCACACTACCGTCCATATCTATAAAATCTTTCAGGGAGCAAAAAGCTAAAATAGGCAACCAGTTCCGTTTAATAGTCTGATAACCTATCCACCATTGTAGGTTGCCCCCAATCCCATAAATGTTCATACTTCAAAAAATTACATAATTGGTTATGTATTCTAAGAGAAAGTCCAATAGGGGATTTTTTCAATAAGGAAGGAAGCATATGGATGGGAGCATAGGGAAGAGCCTTCGGGTTAATACCTACACTTTTCACTAAACTAAGCTCCAGATGAACCCATAATGGAATATATCCCGTATTAGCATGATCCCTTTCCATTTCCTTATTGTCAGCTCTGCCTCTGTGCTCGGACATTATGTGACGTCGGTATAGGAAGAGCGTGAGGTGTGCTCCATTAACTTGAAAGGAACACCTTTTTCCATGTTCATTTGCTGATTTTTAAATTGGGTTTTGGTACAGATCACTGTCAGGGTTCAACTAACAAGAGTTGTGTTAGTAAGCACCAAAAAAGGTGCTCTTTTAAACTTGCCTGACAGTGGACAGATCCTAAAGTAAGGTAAGATATCATTTGGGGAAATACACTTGCCCTATTCAGACATTGATAATAAGGAACAGCCTCACTTAGCTATGCAAGACATTCCCTCTGTGTCGCAAATTTCACTAACATAAGGAAACTTATTATTGAGTATATTATTTTGTATGTGAATTAGTAGGTAGCTTTATTAAATAAGAATAAACGTTGTAGTTTAGTAAGAGTAAAGCCCATCAGGAACTTCTGTTTACATGCATTGGGACATTTAGTTGATTGATTAAGGAATTGAGTGATGTGTGAAGAATCATCAAAAGAACAGAAACCCCCCAAATATCTGATGAGAATTGGTAGCAAAGAAGAACAGTCCCACATAGATTTTATTCAAATGCAAAAAACAAATCTATTCAACATAAGAGTGTGGCTAGAGCTTTCCTCACTCCCCAAAAACTCTTTAAAATAGGCTACCCCTTTGAACCACCGATGACTTGGGGCCATATTTCTGATCTGGATGATATCTGGCATAAACTGGAAAAAATGTTATTAACCTTGTACCCCTGATTTTGAGATTGAGCTACAGAATAATATTCCCTTGCACTCTTTTAAACACTTCTCCATTATTGGATATTTCTAGGAAATAATTGTTCCATGTACATTATTGTATACTGCAGTACATGGATTTTATAACTCAGAAACCTCAATAAAAATAAAATGTGCAAGAAAAGGAAGCTGAGAGGGGCAGGATCTCATTCTAATTCATACCCAAGTGTATCAATAAGATTGAGCACTGGTGTATTTCAGCAGGATGCAGGGACACTCCCTGAAGCTCAGAGGTGGTAAATTCAGAAGTAACACCAGGAGGCGCTTATTATCTCATGGGGTGGTGAACCTGTGGAGCTGTCTGCCAGCAGAGACAGTGGCTATGAAGTCAATACTGGCCTTCAAAGTGAGCTTGGACACATTTCTACTTACCATGTGAAATAAATCCTATACAGTAGAGTGGGTATGACATTTTTTATGAATTAGTACACATTGCACAGAATACCCTTTTCTTCATCCCTGCTTATGAAGAAGAGAAGAAGGACATGATGGACCTAGTGTCCTTTCCTAATTTATTACCACATTTCTATAATGTGTGTGTGTATATGTAAAGAGAGAATAAGGAGGTGGTTGGAGATAGCTGAGGAGGGGTGGGGGTGGCCACAGGTGGACTAGCCCTTCCCTACCCAAGGAAGGAAGAACTTTTTTTTTTTAAAGTGTTTAAGCAAGGTGTGTGTGTGTGTGTGTGTGTGTGTGTGTGTGTGTCTGTACTAGTATGAATTAGGAAAAATCTGTACGTTATCTTTTCTTTTAGTGTTGTATTTGATGAGTATTCTTACTAGGAGCCCCATATACTGCAGTAGAAACACAAAGAAGCAGGTCACTCACAGTTGCAGCAAAAAAGTGAGTCTATTTATTGTGCAGACATATTTTAGAAGCACAGACTAATGGCTGCCCTAGCACTCTGTGATATACAGTTGCAAACTGGGCAGCAGGGATGGAGGGCAGCCTTGTCAGTCTGTCTAGCATCATTAATGACACACACTGGTACATTCATCCCCCCACTTCACATGCACCTTTACACTTTCGGTCCGCGTGTTGACTGCAGAAGTGAGCATGCTGTGGGTTAGATAGACGGTGACTGGGCTAGCCTGGATAAGTACTAACATATGCCCCTCAAATCATAGATTGGGAGGTTGGTGGTCAAAATCAAAATAATGGATATTTGAGGTGTTTTTTTTTGGGGGGGTGCATTTACAAAGATGCTGCCTGCTCTTTAAAATCAGTGTAAGAGGATGGGAAAACCTGGAGAGAAGGTAATCGGTGATCATGGCGGGGGGGGGTGCACCGAGAGCCCTGGCCACCTGAGGTGAACCAGGTTTTTAAAATTGTTTTAATAATTTTTGAATGGGTACCACAAAAAATGGGAACTGCTCAGTACTCAGTCATGAGTACCAAGTACCCTATTATTACAGTATTTATTCTATTTTTTAACTTAAATTTTTATTATGATTATTCTATTTTTGTAATGGGGAATTAATACTCAGGCCTTGCATGCCCCTAATTTGTACTAGGGACCCCCAGATAGTGTATGGTATTAAGCATGCAGCTGAGAAGTGAAGGAAAAAAAATGCCATTCCCAGGTGGCCAGGGTTAGTCCTGTACCCATCCCTTCCATACATCCAGTCATATGCAGCAATCAGTCTTCCCCACATAAAGACTTAAAAAAAAAAAAACAAGAGTTTGCAGGCATCTGGCATGGTATCAGGAGCCAACAGTATTTTCTATGGACTCCCCATCCTAGCCCACCCCCAAGCCCAAAATGGCAGTTTCTTGCAAGTGTGCCCCCCCCCCAATCTCTGATCCATGGTTTGGGAGAAGAAAACTAGTCAGATCCCAGCTACTCATTCTGTCTTCCTTCCTAACCTGCAGCACACTGTATGCCATAGCACATACACTGTGAACTGATAGCAGTGTGCCTGGGAAGGGGGTTAGTAGTCCATATAATTGAAGAAGCTAGGCAGACTGACTGATCAGAATGCCTCGTGTCATCAGTGGTGCAGACCACTCCCCCACCACACACTGCTGACAGATGACGAATTATCTGAGAATGAAAAATAAACCACTGCATATTAGGGAGGGCAAAAGCGAAATGACTAGCCAGTCCCAAAAGCTTGCACAAAATTCTGCCTCTCGTCATGTTCCCCAGGTCTTTTTCATGTGTGGAGAGCTACAGTAAAAATGACTGGCTCTTTGGCAATGGGCATCACTCTGGCATGCTGGCAATCTGGGATCATGCCCTGATCCTGGATGTCCGGAGTGGAGGCTGGCAGGAAGGGAGCTAAAAGCATCCCTTGGGCACTTCCCTCCCTGGGGGTGGGTTACTGCATGCCGCTACAACCGTGGCTCCTGGTGACAGCTTTGCAGAGGTGTTCTTGTGGTGTGGGTGACCACACGCTGCCAAGCATCCCCACCACCAGGATGCCAGCGCTGCCGTACACAAGAGAGGGAGGTGGGTGGAGCCCCAGAAAAAAGTAAAATGGATGCTGCAGCTACAGATGATGGCCTCGGGTGAGCTCCCTAGGCCACCTGGCTACGCCATGCACTGTTCCTTCCCCTCCTCCTGCCAGTGAACCTAGGACATTGGCTCTAGGTGTGCCTGATGGTCAGTAGCTCAGATGAGCTCTAATGGGTGATACACGGCAGTGGATGTTGTCCAGTGGGTACAGGAAGCTGGCATGAGAGCTTGAATAAGTGGGGCTGTGACAGGTCAGGAAGGAGCAAAAAATAAAAGCTAAAAACACAGACTGGATCTTTAGAATCTAAAACCTTTATAATGTGTATGCTTCTTATTCCTTAATGGATTCCATGAAAGACTGTTCTGTAAGCAATCACCACCAAAAGAGCAGCAGCTTCCTAAAATATAAACATAAAGCTGACAGGTTAAACTTTCTGTGTTTCCCCCACAAAGCTTTCAAACTTTCATGAACAGAGTAATGGAGACTAACAACTGTAAGCCTCAAAGGCAAGTGTAATCAATGGTTAGAGCTACAAGTAGGGGACATATTGGATCAGTGGATTAGTAGCAGGTTAAAGGGTATTTCACCTCTGGAGTCTAGTTTACCAGCTGTGACTTCATCCAGCAACACCCATTGCATCTGTCTCCCACTTGAACCCAGCTGGTGCTATTTGTGAAATCGCATCTGACTCACAAGAACTGGACACAGTCTCTGGTAGCATGCATCCAACTGTGAATGTATCTGCTGTCAGACTATGTCAGGAAAGACCATATCAAATGGCATCACTACCTTGGTCCCTGGCCATCTGCACCAGTGGATGAATATGGGGACTTAATTTGGATCCTCTGTACCCACTGAGATGTCATTACATATTGGAAGAACATGGCCAGTGCAGCCCCTTGGAAAATTATCCTGGGCTTATGGAGGACATTTTTATTTATTAGAATTTTGGTAAGTGGGTAAGCCTGCAGAGACCATGCAGTCCCTTTTTCAGGGGTGACCCAGAAGACAAATACAATACATCATAATGCTGTACAAAACATTGAATACAGAAATTACAACAATGTGAGCAGAAATACATGGATTACAAAGTCATATACAGTGGTATATACAAATATACAATGGGTGCAACAGGGTCAGGAACCTGTTTCATTTTTATTGGGAACAACAAAATTACTAAAAACGTATTCTTTTCCAGCCGGTCCTAACCTTTTCCCATCCTTTCTATCTTTCAAAAAATTGAATGTACAACCACATTCCTGTGGGACCTAGGAGCTGGCCACTCTGGTCATCCATTGCTCCTTCTCCAGTACTTCCATCTTACTCCACTTGCTGCCTGTGTTTGTTCTTTCTTTTCTTTTTCCCCCCTTCTCTTCTCTGCTGCAGTACACTTTTAACTGCCCCTGTGAAACTAGATTAGACTTTCAGGGTCTGTTATTGCATACAAAGGAGTTGTTAAAATAATCTTGAGCTGCTTCTTAGGCTGTGAAATGGAGACATTGTTTTGTAAAAACTAGGAGTTTGTTTAAAGAATAAATTAACTAAGAAGACAGGAAGGGGTTAATATTTTCAAGCCTGAGGTAGAGTTTTTTTCTCTTTTTTGCTTGCTTGTTTATCTCAGGAAGCTCAGGAAGGACAATTAATTGAGTGTGGTGTGTTACAGTGTGCTGAGAACAACAGGTCATATGGAAGCCCAATCAGAAAAACTAAGTAGCCATAGGAAGGCTACAAAAAAGGGTGCTCTGTAACACCCACTTTGAATTCTCTGAGAGAAGGGTCAGACTGCCAAAGAAGCTGAGAACAAGAAGACCTCACCTAGCCAAACTGGTTAACCTAATACTGCAAGGTATGACTTAATACTGCTTAGAAAGAAGTTCTACAGTTTTGATACAAGCACCATTGTAGAGCAGCAGATATGAAGTGCAAAAGACTTTGCTGAACTCAATATTTATAACTGATGAAAAGCAACTGCCAAATTCATTTTTCAAATCCGTTTGCCATTCTGATGCTATCTGACATTTTATGTTTTTGTTGTTTTTATTGTGTTGTTAATAAAATGATGCTATTTTTACCTTAATACCTTTTTCCATGATCTCTGTGTACTTGCAGACTCACTCCTATATAGCAGTTGGTGTGAGAAGAAAGGATTTTCTCCAGGCACATTCTGATTCCAATAGTGTGGTTCATGGGTAGCTGAGCTGGTACCAGGGAAGTATAGTGGAAGATTGGGAATATAGAAAAGTACTACGGTCACTACAACAAGCCATAGCAGCCAATGTCAAAAAAAGTAAAGGAAGAGGTCAGGCTGACAGTGTGTCCAAAAGATTCATCAGTCAAACAGGAGACTGAAGGCAGTATGAGCAAAGAAAGAAGAAGAATGGACAGCTGTAGAAACTGAAGATATGTCTATCTTGAAAAAAATAGTGGGCTATACAACAAAAAGAAGCTGAGAAACAGAGAGAAAGGGAGATGCAGTGTCAAGTGCAGTGATGGCTAGAGGCTATGCAAGCTCTCGGAGGTGGGGGATCTGGTTTGGATTCTGGAAGACAATGTGAGTCTGTTTGTTTGTTTGTTTATTCGCTTAACGGGTAAGCACACTGGAAACAAGTTCCTTTTACAGGTGCGACCCACATATATTGCATACAGACAATACATAATCAAACATACATATACAATGCAGCAAATTGCAGACAAAAATGTCTTTGTTACGTATAAAATTCATAAAAAAAATTTATAAAAAACAGTTACAATTAAATTGAGATTCAAAATACATCCTTAATGCATCGGCAAACTTTTTGACAGAACACAACCACCTAATATCTTGAGGAATTTCATTCCAAATAAATGGAGCAATATAAGCAAAGGATCTTTGTCCACTTTTAGATTTCATAAAAGGAATCTCGAAACCTACTGTCTGACCTATGTCTAGAATAATGACCATCAATATATGGTCTCAAAACTTTGAAATACTACGTGGAATTCGGAGTCCATAACTTTATATATGAACTTGGCCACACAGTATTGGAAATTTAATGAAACCGTAACCAGCCCAATTCTTTCAAAATCACACAATGATGAGATGACTTAGAACAATTTAAAGCAAACTTAGCTATCAAGTGAAGTAAAGTGGATTTCTTTGAAATCACTGTCGCAGAAGCAGTGTCAGTAATCATAGCTGCATAGTTCACAATAGGAAGTAAGCAGCAATTTGAAATAACCAGCCTAGACTCAGGAATGAGAAATGAACAGATTCTGTACAAAGAACCTAATCTACAATGTATTCTTGAGGTAACCCTCAAAAAATGAGATTCATAACTTAGATGAGAATCTAGTGATACCCCAAGATATTGAAATGTATCAACATAGTCAAACAGTAATCCATCAAGAGATTTAACTTCTAAAGTACCAACCTCAGATCTCAGTCTAGGTGGGGTACCAAAAACCATCACCTTTGTCTTAGATTTGTTTAAGAGTAATTTACAGGCCATAAGTGAAGACTGAAAATTGCACATTTCCTCTGTTAAAGAAACACCTAGATCTCCAACTGACAAACCCTGCATATAAATTACTGCATCGTCAGCGTAAAGTGTTAGAGAAGCATTATTAATCACACTTACTAGTTGATAAAAAAACAAAGAAAACAAAAGTGGCCCCAAAATAGAACCTTGTGGAACCCCACACTTAACCATTACAGAGTCTGATACAGCACCCCTATATTTAACCCTTTGAAACCTATTTGTTAAATAATCCCTCGTCCAGTCCAAGAAAGACTCACCAATTCCCAATGACTCAAGTCTAGAAATCAACAATTGGTGATCAACTGAGTCGAATGCCTTGGTCAAGTCCATGAACACGGCACCGCAGACACCCTTTATCCATGCCATTAAGTACCGCTTCGTGAACTCGACCAAGGCAGTCTCAGTACTCCTTCCCTTTCTAAAACCATGTTGGTTCTGAGACAATAATCCAAAGTGATCCACATACCCAATCAACTGATTATAAACTATTCTTTCCTGAACTTTAGCTAAAGCAGACAAAATAGAAATAGGTCTGTAGTTACAAAACTCATGTTGTGAACCAGATTTAAATATGGGAGTGACCAAAGTATGTTTCCATATATTAGGTATAGTACCTGTAACAAAAGACAAGTTGAAAATAATACTAACTGGAAGTGCTATATCTGAGGCAGCATCCGCCAATAAACTAGGACATAAGCCATCAGAACCAGCTGAGCTGTCCCTCTTAATACAACGCAACAATCTCTACCTCCTTCGGAGTAGTAGTCCTTAGTACAGTTTAGGATTAACTGTAAAATCTTCAGTCAATCCCAAGTAGTTCACCTTGGACTGGTCACTAAAGGAATCAGGCAATGCAGTAAATTTCAAATTAAACTCGTTAGCTATCTTCAATGGACAAGACAACAAGTCACCGTTCAACCTCATTGAACCTGGTTGACAAACATTAGGCCTTATGAAATTGTTAATTGTTTTCCAAAAAGTAGTAGCGTTAGATAACCCTTCACATTGTTTATGACGAATATAGTCTGTTTTAGCCTTCCTTATCTTAGCCTAACACCCTTAAGGACATTACACTCACAAAATTAGGTACAGCTGATGATTTTGTAGCATAGTGGTTGACATTTGAACAGGTTGCCAGAGCTTGTAGGCTCAGTGGCCAAGACAACAATGGGCAATCGGGTTAATAACTTATTTGAGCAGTTAGCATACTACAATATAGGCAGTACACAGTCTCAGAACTAGAATATTGTGAAAGGAGAAATCCTAAAAAGGAACAACATGTCAGGAAAGAACTACAGACTTAGATTTCAGACCCTAATTTACCACACCATCGAAAATCCACAAGAGGCATACACCAGACTTCAGACAACATCTTATCAAATGACTCCAACCAGAGGGCAAGACAGTCACACAAATTCTCGTCATGATGGTGACAGAGGAATTTATCAACATCCTTCCCACAGATGTGCAACTCTGGGTGAAAAAACACCAACCAGCCGGCCCTGTGGTGCTGAATGGTGAAGTGCTGAATGCCTTACTTCATGCTACACTGGTGACCCGGGTTCAGGAACTACCTTGGGTCGTTGGGGTGCCAGCGTGGAGTGGGAGGGAGGAACAGGACTGAGCAGCCCTATGATAGCTCTCCCTTTCAGAGGGAAGTCATTGCCCCCCCCTCATAGTTCCACCTCCACCGGGTGGAGACTTGGTGGCAGTGTAGGCATGGGGGTGGCAAGACAGGAGGTTTCAGAATGTGGCATGCGCATGCCTCCACATGCATGCACTCACGTCTGAGAATGAGGTTAGAGACAAAAAAAAAATGGGAGGAAAAAAAGGAAAAACACCAATCAGAAAGTGAGAAAAAGGTTATTTCTCTGGCAGAGGACTACCAGATGGCCAGACAGATGCTGCAGAGTGGAGGCAGCAATCCAGTGATAGGACAAACTTATTCCTGACCTAATCCCAAATCAGATAAGAAATCTTAGGAGGTAATAAATCTGCACCCAGCGAGCTTTTTTGCTGTGTTTACAATAAGCTGCAGCACATAACCAGAATTTGCAAAAAAAGTCATGGGGTAAAGGCTGAAGCAAATTTTGCCTTAATAAATTGGTGCTCATCTGACTGAGTACAAACTGTGAAGGGTTTGATAGATTCGGCAGACAGACAGACCCTGGTGGATGCAAACAGTTTAGGAAAAGACTGTACAAAAGCGGATCAGGTACTAGGGTGATTTGCATTCATGGTGACACTCAATACTACCCCACCACTAAAGTGACTTTAAAAATAAATGGTGTGCCTCCTTGAATTAAAGTGGGGTGGTGCCAACCTTACCCATACCTGTGGTTATCAGAAGTGATGTTCCAGGGTTTACTAATTCAATTACAGAGGGAACAAACCCTGTTATTTCTGCAACTGTGGTAATACATTCCAGGCTAAGAAAGACTCTTCTTTTTTTCTATAGAGTTGTTTACCCATCCATGTCACTTATATTTACCATCGGGCCCCCTCAGCTGCCAACCCTGTCAGCCTCCCCCCCCACCATCTTACCAGTGGGGATCTGCAGGGAGCAGGGTTCGAGGGTGTCAGGAGCGGTCACACATGGCAACGGAGAGACATAGGCTTTTCTGTGTTTTCTCTCATCCCAGCCCGGAGCTGTGGCATGCCCAACAGGTGTGTGTATGTGTGCATGGAGACACACATGTGTCCCTGGTACCACAACTCTAACCAACCTCCCAATGTAATATCATCCCACTGACCTCTGATGTGACACCCAGCCCCCAATGGATGTCAGCCGAGGGCGAAGAAACTCGCCTACCCAATCCAGGAGATGACAGCAGTCCAGCGGCCGCTACTGTCATCTCCCAGCCCCCCCACCAACCCCCAGTGGCTTGAGCTCACTCCCTAACATGGGTCAACAGCGTGGCATGAGGTGTGGTGTCCAGCGCCTCAACCCTCAGCACCACCGGGCCAGCATAAGAAAGACTCTTCAAATGAGGTCACGTTTCATTTTGGGGAAATTAAATCTGACTTGTTTGAGCCTAGCAACAAGATCTGAATGTCCAGAAAGCAAAGAAGATGCTAGAAACCATAAAGGCAACAAAAGACTGAGGGGCATAAGGGGGTGACATTTGAAAATCAGAAAATCATACTGTTTATTATCTATTATATTCTTGCTGAGCAAAATAAATACATTTCTCTCCAGGGGTATTTTAAACCGATATGAATGAAGCAAGAACAGGGTGAACCAATTCAAAAAATCACCATGGGTTACTGTATGCAAGATGTGTTAATGCTAAAAACACAACTGGAACAGCTGGCAGCACAAGAGAAATATCGGGCTGAGGTGCTAAAGATGGTACATGATAGTCCCATTGATGGTCACTGAGGAAGGGACCATTCACTGGCCAGATAGTTACACAGATTTTCCTATCCTTGGATCCATGTGGAAATTGTTACCTATTGCAGCGTATGGCCTGGAAGCCAGAAAATAACCCTGATAACTAAAAAAGACAAGGTACCTCTGGTGCCCCTGCCTTAACCAATGTGCTCTTTGAGAGGATTGCAATTAATGTGGTAGGTCCTCCTTTAGATAAATGCAAAAAGGATAACTGATTAGTATTTGTGCTATATTAGTATTCTACTTCAAACCCAGAAGCCATTCATTGCATATTGTCGCAGCACCAAAAGTGGAAGCAGAACTTCCAAGATGTTCAGCAGGGTAGGCATACCTAAGGAAATTATTACCAGTCAAGGTAATAACTTTGGTGCAGCATTGCTTAAGGAGCTGTACTGACTTCTGGGAATTTCAGGCATAAGATCCTCCCCTTATCATCCTTAGACATATGGGACTCTATGCTAAAAACTCTGACTGTGATGCAAGGTGCCTGCATCTAACATAAGTGATGCAAGGGGCACATTGCATCACAACTTGCAGAGTCTGCAATTCAGAAAAGGTGGCTGTGACAGAAAGGGGACCCTCTGCACCAGACCGACCATGCCTCAAGCTTGCACCAAGGTAGGGGGTGCACCAGGGTGCTAGGGGGCTTGTCGTGGATGCTGGCTGCAACTTCCCCTTAGATGGGATTCTGACAGCCAGCAGGACCCACCAGGACTTAGACCATCCAACAGTTGGGTTGACAACCTTTGTGCCACCCCTGGAGCTTTGGCATGGTGGGAGGGTACCTGTGCCACTGCCCACCTGTGGTATCCTGTGCCCCCACAGCAGCCGGAGCACTCACACCTAATGGTGCGGGTCTCGCAGGTCCCCCCCATGGTGCCAGGCATGCAGGAGCCACCCCCCATGGATGGCAAAGGCACAGCTGCATCCTTTTTGGGGACCTGTGCTGCCCCTCTGGCACCCATATGTGCCTTACCTGCCCTCTCCAACCCCATCCCATCTGACACTGCCAGCCTCCAGGCTGGTTTCCCATGACTGGGCGGTGATGCCACCCAAGCACCTTGCAGCTTGCGGCTAACCTCTTCTGTGCACCTTCCCTTTGGTGCACAGCAACATTTGCCACAAGCTGTGGGACTCTGGTGCTGGGCCCTCACCCATTCATGAATTGGGTGCAGGGTCCCTGGTACACCAGTGATTGACAGGCACAGCTTGTGTCAATGTTTGAGAATCAAGATCATGGTCTTTTCTTTAATTTACTATGCTTTATGCCCTCTTAACTCCCAACCTGCCCTGTCAGTCTTTCTGTTCCCCAGCCCCATCACCCCCCATTCTTGTGAGTTACCTTCTGACTCTATAGTGCCCCACAGTTTGCCTCCTGTAGCAGAGCCCCTGACATTCCAAAGCCCAGGAGGAGTTTAGCTTAGTGGTGGGTTGGGAGCCCAGTGAGTGATGCAGGGCCTGTGAGGAAAGGAGGGGTCATTCTGCAGGCTGGGGGATTTTTCCTGTTTTTCTGTTCCCATCCCCAGGTGCCTTATGGGCTAGGACTGGAGTGGACATCTGTACACAAGCCTGCTGATGGCCCAGTCAAGGGGGCATCTACCCACCCACTGGTTTGCATGCACTGTCACTTATAGTCACTCAGGTGGCAGTACTGCAGTGGAATGCACCTGTCTCCCTCCTTGGAGAAGGACAGTATTCTCTGGGACTCTGATCCTCTTCCCCCAGCCAGGTCCCAGTGACTCAGGCTTGCTTCTGAAGGTGGGTCACCGGTGTCACAAGCAGTAACACCATCACTGTGCCAATGGGTCAGCTTCTTAGACAGGTGGTCTTGTTGAAGGTTTTAATCAAACCCCATGATGCATGTTAAAGCTGTTTGTGAATGGAAAAGGGAAAGAACGGGGACCAGTTTTTGCCTGATTCCTTTTTGCTTATGGAGAAATGCCACAATTTTTTTACTGGCTTTTCTCCCTTTGAAATGTTGTATTAGCTACTGCCTAGTGGGCCACTAGATTTAATAAAAGAAATTTGGGAAGACAAACCCACTCAGAAGGAATCCATTACATTTTATATTTATCCCCCGAGAATAAAGATAGTAATATACATTCCGATTGTCCACAGTAATCGGGTGGAAACTTCAAAACATCCAAAGGTGTCTTATGACCCATGATGTAAGAGAAAAGGTTTTAGAGCTAGGTGATAAAGTTCTGTTGCTGTTACCTACTACAGAAATTAAACTGTTAATGAAGTTGCAAGGGCTTATAAAGTGGTGAGACATACAGGCACAGTTAACTATGAGGTTGGGACCTCAGATAAGAAAAATTCTACCAATGTATATCACGCTAATTTTGTTTTTTGTTAACTAGCGTACCTTTTCCCCACCTTCCGACCTGACCTTCCCCCACTGGCCCAGCCTCACACCCCGCCCCATCTCCTGCCTTCTCCAGGACTTATCTCTGCCCTGTTCCTCCCTGGCTTGTCCACCCGGGACGGGACCACTGAAGGGGACCCAATCCATGGTGGAGATAGCATGTGGTGTCATGAGAGCACCTGCATTGCTAGGCAGACATCATCCTACGGCAGTCAGGAGTGTTTTCCGCATTCTTTGTCCATTCTCTGTGACATCAGTGGTGCATGTGTCATGCATGCTTATGCTCACACTCCAACATCCACTTGCCCTGAACTTGGGCTCCAGCTGCATCCACCACCTGTGTTCACCCAGGTGGTGGTATTGCACTGGCGACATAACCCTTCCTCCCCTGAGGTAGAAAGCATCCCAAACAGGCACTCAAGCCACCTCCCCTAGTTGGCTCTGGCTCACTCCTGATCCTGGAATGTAGACATTGCAAGTGGTAGCACTATCACTGCACTGGCCGGCCGGCCTTGCCATGCTAATCCTTTGAAAAGATGAGTTGACAGACAAGGTTGCTGTCTTGGTGATGTGAATTCCCAGGGAGGGATGATGTCATGTGAAATGAATCTGATAGATGTCTTTGACTGGGTGACCGAAGAATTAGCTCACAGTTGAGTGGCAGACATAGCCTATCTAGATTTCAGTAAGGCGTTCAACACCATTCCACATAGGAGACTAGTAAACAAGCTGGTTAGCTTGGAGATGGGTCCAAAGTGATAAACTGGGTAAGAAATTGGTTAGGGGATAGGTGACAGATGGTAATGGTAAATGGAGTGCCCTACAAGGAGAGGAGAGTGACCAGTGGGGTGCCTCAAGGATAAGTGCTGGGACCTGTCCCCTTTAATGTCTTTATGAGTGACATTGTAGATGGACTGGAAGGGAAGGTCTGCCTCTTTGTGGATGACACCAAAATCTGCAACAGGGTGGACATGCTGGGGGGGGGGATGAACAGAGACCTAAAAAACTAGTGAAGTGGTGAAGGGTATGGCAGCTGGATAGCAATGTGAAAAAGTGCAAAATAATGCACTTAAGGTACAGAAACCCAGGGGCAGAGTACTAATGGGGGAGTGCTATTGATGACTGCCAAGCAGGAAAGAGACCTGGAGTAATCATGTCTGATGACATAAAAATGGTCAGGTTGTATGACAAGGCAGTTGGAAGGGCTAGTGAGATGCTAGGGTGCATAGGAAGGAGTATCACCAGCAGAAAGAGGGAGGTGGTGTTGCCTCTGTGTAGATCACTAGTAAGACTCCACCTAGAATGCTATGTCCAATTTGGTAGACCACATCTTCGGATGGACATAGAGTAGCAGCAGTCTAGAGGAGGGCAACTAAAATGATGCAGGGTCTTCAGCAAAAAGCCCTATGAGGAGAGCCTAAAGGATCTAATATGTATTCCTGAAAGAGAGCAGGACTGGGGGGATACAATAAAGACCTTTAAATACCTCACAAGGGCATGTAAGGTACAGTTGGGAAGTATTTTTCAGAATAAAAGGTACTCAAGAACAAGGGGACATGCTATGAAGCTGGGGGGGGGATTTTAGAAGAGATGTGAGAAGTACTTCACAGAAAGTGAGGTGGATTCCTGAAATAGCCTTCCCGGAGAGGAAGTGGGTGTGAAAACAGTGGTGGGGTTCAAGAATGCATGGGATACACATAAGGGAATCTTAGTGGAAAGAATGGGGGGAGGGAGAAAGCCAGAGATCAAGTAAAGTCTGCAGAGATACTGTAGTTATGGGTAAATGGGCAAATGGCGGGGTGAAGTGGTCCTTGCCTGCCATTACATTTTATGTTTCTGTGTCTCTGTGTATTACCAGAAACTGTGATGAGATTGATGCTACTTTTTGTAGACTGGGACTAACTGTAACATCTGAGGCTGTAAAGGTGAATATTTCCTTATCCACAGAACAAACTGCAGAAATCCCAGACTTGGTATAGATATTCGGTAATACTGTTGCTGCAGTGCCAGGCCTAGCAAATGGGGGCGAGCATGTGATAGTGAAATTCTGGATATAACCAGTGGTTTGTTCCCCATTTTGCTCAGTTAGCAACTCCTCTTACTGAGCTCACAAAAAAGCTTTATCCAAATACAGTCTATTCCGGATGTATGCACATGCCTGGGAACTGCTAATTTTGTGCACACATCCGAAAATGCACATAGCCGAAAATGCAGTAAAATATTATCTCGGGACTGTCTGTGTGTGATCTGGAGATTGCAGTTATTCAAGAAAACAGAAAACTTACTGATTAAGGTGGCACAGTAAATAACAGAGCTGTAAAAAGAATGATTTAACTACAGTATGTTTAATTTACATAGTAATAAAATATAGTACAGCATTAAAAGCAGTAAAAACATTCAAAAAGTTGCAAGTGCTAGTGTTCACATAACTGGAGTTGCTGTGATAAAAATCAGTAATGCTGAACTGCTTCGTGTTGCGATAGCTGAGTGTCTCCAGTTTTTTTTGAATGAGTAAAACCATGCAAAGACATCGACTGAGAACTCGGACGAAAGCTCCTTTCTAGTAACCCCTGTGAATGGCGCCTTATCAGAACGTGATTAAGCAGGTGATTAAACTGATGTTTAACACCTGCTTACATCAATTTACTGAAAGGCATTCAAACCCAAGTGAGTACGTGATAAATTAGTCTGACAATTATCTTTCAAGTGAAGCTAAAGTAGCTTCTGACTGCAAGATTGGCATGTTATTAGAAGATTTCAGCCTGAAATGTGTGCACACATCCGAAAAACTGTGTGCACAAAACCAAACAGTTTAACACTGAGAAGTATAGGCAGTGAATCGGGACCCAGCAATTTTGTGCACACAAGCAGAATGTGCACACATCCGAATAGCACACAAACGGAATTGACTGTAATGGCAAACTGTTGCCAGAATGTAAAGAGGCATTTTGAGTGTTGTGGCCAGCTCATGTTCAGCACCAGTACTAAAAATTCCAGATTTTGAAAAGCAGGTTCAGCTACAGATTGATGTGTCTGAGATAGAAGCAGCTATTAGCCAGAATACAGCTGGAGAAGAACATCCCATATTGCATATCCATAGGAAACTGCACAACAGAGAGAAGTATTCCACCACTGAAAAGGAATGTTTAGCAGCCAATGGGCAATGGAGGCTTTGAAGTTTAATCTTTTAGGTGCTGAATTTGTACTGATGACAGACCACAACCCTCTGTGTTGGATCAACCATATGTGGTATACAACCTGAGAATCACTAGATGGTACCTGTCATTCAGCCATACGTATTCAAGGTGGTCCACAGAGCTGGAAGAACACAGCGTATAAAGGCAAATTTTCTATTAAGGTGTGGTTCAGAGGTTGAGAATTCAGAAGGTTGATTATAAATTGTCTATGCCAAACAGAATTTTTTGCTGAAAAATGTATTACAGAAAAGGGATATCCCTTATTCTAAAAACAGTATACTGTGTTTTTATGAGAAGCTGATAGAGACAAAGGAGACTAAGGAAACTTGTTTATAGAGGGAAGGAAAGAGAAAAACAGGTTCTGTCTTGGAAGAGGATGACTACAAACCTACTGTATTCTGTTCCGTCTTGCCCTATCATTTATATGTCTTAACCTTTCTATCTTTTCAAAAATTGGTTGCACAACCATATGCCTGTGGGACCTAAGATTTGGCCCCAGTGGCAATCCGATGACTGCCCCCATCTCTTGTCCCTTCCCTTGTAGTTACCTGTCTTCCTTCTTATGCAGTCTTTGTTCTTTCTTTCTTTTTCTTCTTTGTGCTCCTCTTTGCCACACTACATGGTGAACTCCCACCAGGTTAGAATTATTTGTCTGTCATCACACATTAGCTTAGGAGTCATTACAATGAATGAGAGCTGCTGCTCAGGCTGTGAAAAGAAGTCAGCTTTTTTTTTCTTCTAAGAGCTATAAGTTTGTTAAAAAATAAATTGTCTGAAGGCTGGAATAGGTCAATGTTTACAAACCTGAGCTAGAGGTTTCTTTTTTTGTTTCTCAAAAATCTCAGCAGAGGACAGCCCGGTGGTGCTGAGGGTTGAGGCGCTGGACGCCACACCTCGCAGCACGCCGGTGACCCGGGTTCGGGTACAGACTCGGGTCATCGGGGGTCGGCAGGGGAAGGAGGATTGAGCATCTCAACGGATGCTGTCCTTCTTCAGAGTGGGTTCCCAGGGGTGCTGTACGCACCCGACATCCCTGAGGCTCTCACGGGGCACTGGTGGCTTCCGAAGGGCTGGAGTCAAGGAGGGGAGGACATTGTTAGGCACTTGGCAGGTGTGCATCAGCACGCACTAGCCCGAGCTGATGTCCTCAGGGGAAGGGGGTCAGGAAGCATAGAAAAACAGAAACCAACCTCGGCGGTTCTAGATGACGGTCGCTCCAGCTGCCCAGTCCAGGAACCACGGGCAGACCCCACTGTGCCAGGGTGCTACATGAAAGATGGGAGGAAAGGTAGGAGTCACCCTTGGGCACTCTAGGGGCAGACTCAGTGTTGGGATGGGTAGCATGAGCGAGCCTGAAAGAGTGGAACGACGGGGCAATAGGAGGGGATAAAAAAAAAAAAAAAAAATCTCAGCAGGGACAGCTAATTGAGTGTTGTGGGTTGCAAACAAAAGGTCACAGAGAGGTCAAGTCAGGTCAGAAAAAACTAAAAATAGCCATAGGAAGGCAGCAAAAAAGGCTGAGCAGGCACTATGTACTCTCTCAGAAGAAGAGGCAAGCATCCTAAGAAGCTGAGAGCAAAAATAACCTAACCTAGTCAAACAGATTTACCTAAACTTTAATGTGTTAACCTCCTACTGCTTACTCATGGGATCTTCAGTTTTGATACATGCAAGGACTTTTAGAGCAGATATGGAGTATAAAAGACTTTACTGCACATGTTTTTTTTATAACTGATGGAAAGCAGCTGCCAAATCAGTTTTATAAATCTGTTTGTGATTCTATCATCTGACAATTTATATTTTCATTTTTATTATTATGCTGTTAATAAAACAATGATTTTTGTACCTTATGCCTTTCTCCATAGTCTGTCGATACTTCTTGACTCACTCCTCTACCACAGTGGGCTGTAAAAATCAGGCCCCTGATCACTGGTTTAAAACTAGCCCAGATCAGTAGTGGCGTAAAGCTATTGTCCTTCGATGGCTGATGAGCACCTATGTTGGAATTAGGGCTGTGTACTCAACAAATATTATTTTACCAAATACCATGAGTGATGCATTTTTCATTATTCAGATCCCAAATAATTGAATAGTAGCACTGTTTGTCCCTGTTCGGGAAATACTGTCTAAAAAACAAAAGGGGAAACAAAGCCAGTAGCCCCCCCACCTTTCTTAGCCCAGATCCTTTAACTCAGAACTCAGGATAATTAGGGAAATTTTATGTACAACTGAGTTAATTGAATTTAAGGTGCCTGCCATGTGAACAGTAAAGGGTGAGTCATCATTTATTTGTTCCACCGCAAAACTATAGAACAGTTTGCCTGGCCATTTGAGAAGGTCAATATCTCTTCCATCTTGGCTTGTAAAAAGTGTCAAAATGCTTAACGTTTGTTGTAATTAATTGAAAAATATCTAAATGTCTGTTATGTATATGTGTCTTTTGATATAGGTAATATACCATGTTTGTCATACTTGTATTTATGTACACATTATATGTAATTGGTATTTATGTACACATCTTATGTAATTTGTATTTATGTACATATTTTATGTAACTACTTGTTTTATACTTTGGGACCCCATTGAAAATGAGCCTCGGGTCAATTGGGCTATCCTTTTCTGAATCTTCAGAATAACATTTTTACTACTACTAAAAAATATAGAAGCCCCCATGTCCCACCCTCAGTTAGCACCAAAATCCCCTTCCTCCTCCTGAACATCCATGTTCTGATAAATTAAACTCCAGCGATGGGCAGCTAGCACAACCCGCCTGCCTCCACGGCCAGCCACTGACTTTCATCAGCCCTTTATATTCAGTTATTCTTTGATTGTTCCCCCTCACCTCACCCTGGTAACAGCACCCTTGTAGTAGGATGCTCATAGTAACACAACCCGGACCCTGTGCTTCCCTCCCCACTGGATTTACTTTGCAATCAAGAGCGGGATTGTTTTCATTCAGAAGAAGGCAAACAGCCGTGGACTAAGGGCTGTGAGGGTTGCCTTCTTCCCTTCTTGCGTGTAAGTGTGGTGGGGGTTGCTACAAGGGTCCTGGCTCTGCCTGCTATGAGTGTCCCGCTGCTACAAGGATACAAGGGTGCTGCTACCAATGTTGTCAGGGAAAGGAAAGTCAATGAATAGTTGAATACAAAGTGCTGATGAAAGTCGGCAGCTGGCCATGGAGACCGGTGGGTTGTGCCAGCTGCCTATTGATGCAATTTAATTTGATCAAAACATGGGTGCTGGGGGGGGTTAGGTGCTGAGGGTGGGGGCTTCTATAAGTAAAGGATCCGGGCTAGGGAGGAGGGTGGGGCTGTTTCTTTTTCTTAAAACTGAATACAAAATATTCGGCTGAGTAACGACTCCCTGGTACCCGAACACCAAATATTTGGAAAAAGATATACCCTAGCTTGAAAGAGTCATGGTGGTTTTAGTCCCGTTCCCAGTGGACAGGAGTTGGTGTTGCAGAAATCAGCAACACCATGGGCATTAATCAATGAGCACCTTTGTTGGTGATGCCACATGAGATCCTTGTGGTTAACTGAGCATGAAGTCTAAACTATCCTCTCACCCACAGTGCATGGTGGCCTCTCCATGACAAGGTTGAAGAACATTGGTAGGGCAGGATTACACTGAGATTATCCATGCTGTGCCTATCATGTGGATATATAGAGGGCTTGAGGATCCAATGCCATCAATGTGGCATGAGCACTAAAATCACTAGTGAATAAGAAATAATTCACTAATGGAAGAAGAAGTACATAAAAAAAAAAAGATCAGGAGATCAACTAAGGTGGTCCTTCGCTTGCATCAAGCAGAGCCACCTTTTAATCCTGTTTCAGCAAATTATGTTTTTGTGCCTACTGTTAGCATTAAACTACAAGGAACAAAATGCACTTTTTATATTTTCACATGTAATAAACATGTTAACACCCTGGCAAAGCCAGCTCAACTGCACTTTAACTTGACATCAGGGAAATGTGGTTCTGCTCAGAAAACAAATGTCCAAAAGCAAAGTTTGCACATATACCACTGCTCCCAGTACTTCTTATGCTGATAAGTCTTTTACTGCAGTACGCTTTAGTTCAATTTATATGACACAGTCACTGAAACTGAATTCATTATATTTATTTATTTACCATCACCAACATTTTATTCATTGTATTTATTCATACTGCAGTTAGCAACACTTTATTAATTGTGTTTATTTATACTGCTGTCTCCGGCACTTTGCTGTATTTATACTCCACAGCCACCAACACTTTGTTCATTGTAGTTACTTATATGGCACTGCCAGTGAAACTCTATTCATGGCATTTATTTATATTACAGTCTTCAACACTATTTAATGTATTTATAATGCACAGTCAGCAACACTGTATTCATTGTATCTATTTTTACTGTTCCGTCACCCACAATTTATGCATTGTATTTCTTTATATTGTACAGTCACTGACACATTATTTATTGTAGTTATTTCTATTGCACAATCAACACTTCATTCATTGTATTTATGCAGGTTTTTATATTTCAGTCTACAATTTGGTGTAGTTGTAACCCACAGTCACTGACGCTTTATTTATTGTATTTATTTATATTGCACCATCTCCAACACTTTACTCTTTATATTTATGTGTTTATATTTCAGTGCCCGACACTTTATTTGTTGTATTTATAATGTACAGTCAACAACACTTTATTCATTGCATTTATTTAATATTGCACAGTTACTGACACTTTTCAAGAAGAGTATTGGAACAATAGTGCCTCTTGTTTTGGACTTATTGCAACTGAATGACTTTTTTACGTCTATACTCTCTGAATTGTGATTGTGCTATATGTTTTTAAATGTATTCTATTATGCTTATTTGCAGTGTGATTTTAAGGAGTATGTTATGGCAGTGTATTCCTACCCTTGCATGAAGTGATTGGGAGTCTGGGGACCCTGTGAGTCAGATCACTTCTATGCCATGCTGGCTGTGTTGGGTGGTTTACAACTTCTGACTGTGGTTGGTGGAGTGGATAGAACACGTCACCCCAGGGGAGGGGGTTGGAGGAAGTTTCTGGATACATCCTCCCTTTTCTTTCTTGGCACTTCGGGCTAGTTGGTAAATTTTAATAGGAGGTTTTGTACCCGCAGACAGGGCCTGGTGACCCAGGAGAGTGTGGTGTGGAGCTCCGGGAGTGGTTCTGACCGTGGGGTAAGGGATAAGACTGGAGATTGGTTTGACTCTCTTTCACAGTGTGTAGGGGTGTCATTACCTATTTGAAGGATGACTTATGGAACCTCAGCCCTTTTCATTTTGATAATTTATCTTTTAACTCATGAAATTTGTCAGAGGTGTAAGGCTTTTAGAATTTATCATCCTAAGAAAAGATTACAAGGTGCTGGACAGTGTGATACAATGGATGTTACTAGGAGAGATAGGATGTGTTAGTTGACAAGAACAGGTAGGGGTAGAAATTTGTGTAGCCTAATTCTCTTCCCCAGGCAAAAGGAGACCAGCAGTTATTTGATGGACAAACCCGCCAGGCTCCCCTGGCTTGGATGTTGCTTTGTAGTGCTAGATCGGTTGTGAATAAGGCAAGGATTATAAGAGACCTTATTGTCAATTCACATGCTAACCTAGCATGAGTTATGGAAACCTGTCTCAGTGAAGCAGCTGGTCTAGTTCTTGCTGAGTAAGTTCCTTCTAGGCTCACTGTGATACACTGTTCGAGACTGGGACATAGGAGTGGGTGAGTAGTCATCTGTGTTACAGCCTGATTGGACTATGTGGTGTTTCCCATTGTAGAGGCTGGGTTGTTTGAGGGTGTCTATTGAAAGTGTATCAGGTTTGAGATGTGGCATTGTGTTCATCTACCACCCTCCTGATGATGTGGTGGACTTCCTTCAGGAGTTTGCTGAAAGGTTGTTGGACTGGGTGCTGGACTCCACAAGGATTCTTGTCCTTGGGGATGTCAATGCCTGGTGTAATCACCCCTCAGATTCTTTGCATTCAAACTTCTTCAGCTCACTAGTGAGTTGGGTCTCCACCAGGTTATTTCCTCAACCACACATGTGAGAAGACACACCCTTGACCTTGTCTTCTCTATCAGTTTGGAGATAAGTAACATCTCAGTGGAGTGAGTAATTTGGTCAGACCACTGCACCATGTTGTTCAATGCCAGGGCTCTCACCATATCAACTCTTGCAGCAGAAGAGATTCAATTCCATGCTAAATAGGACTTGGATCCAATAAGATTTCTGGGTTTGCTAGACACTTCGAGTCTGGCTGAGGCTTTTACCAGGGGATACACTGTGCCATTTGAGGCTTATAATATGGTTCTCTCCAAGGTGATGGATTTCCTGGCACCAGCCAATTGCTGACGGATGACCTTGTGCCAAAGCACACCTTAGTTTTGGTTAGAGCTTCGGCAGTGTAAGGTAATGGGTTGGAGGCTACAGTGCAAATGGAGGAGATCTCGGGCTTATGTCCACTGACTTGCACTGGAGGAACATCTAGGATATTACCAGGGAGCTATCAGGGAGGTGAAAAAAAAGCTGGGTTTTTTTACTGCATTGATAGCAGCCAAGAGGAACCTGCCAGCAGCACTTTTCAGGGTAGTAGATGGTCTTTTACAGCTGGACTGTCTACGGCTCAAGGAGCAAGTCACTCCCTTGGCTCCCTGATTGATGTCATTCTGACAAATAGATCCCATAAAATCACACGTGAAGCAGTCTGGCACAACCCCTTGAGTGACCATAATATTGTAGTATGTATCAAGAATCTTCCAAAATTGCTAAATCCAAGTAAGATGATAGCTAAAAGATCCTTCAGACACTTTAACCTAGCAGACTTTCTAGCTTACCTGCACGGCATTAATTGGCAACGATTCTACCTAGCCCCATCAGTTACTGAGGCACTGGTCTGCTTTAATGCAATACTTACAGGTATCATAGACTCCCATGCACCTGACAGAACATATAGAGTGAAAAAAGCTTCCTGCCCCTGGTTCAATGCTGATATTACGTCTATGCTAACAAAAAGAGAGAAGCTTCGGGCAACTGCCAGTTGCACAAAAAATACCTGCAGATCGGACAGCATTCAGGATATGTTGAAATGCCTACACTAAACTGATTAGGCATACTAAAGAAAATTATTACCTAAGCACCCTAGAGTCAGCCAATGGTAACCCATCCAAATTTGGTGCACATTTAAACTAGTTGAGGGGAGCAAAGCTCCACCATCTCTCCCCACTACCATTACCTATCAAGGCACCTCAATTATAGATACATTTATTATACTTGACAAACTAAATGAGCATTTTGCCACAGCAGGTCTTGCATTCACTTTTTCTCCATCAGCCAGCCTAAGAACCTCTCTACTTCACCACCCAGCATCCCGGCACAGTCACCCTTCTCTTTCTTGCCTATAACCTTTAAACAGGTGGAAGACCAACTGCTCAGGTTGGATGTTAAAAAGAGAGGAGGTGTGGACAACACTGACCCTTTCTTTTTGAAACCTAGGATATTATTTTTTAACTGCACCTATCACTCATTTATTTAATCTTTCACTATCTAAAAGTGTTGTGCCCCAAGATTAGAAAGTTGCACACCTCATACCCCTTTTCAAATCTGGTGACCCCAGTGATGTTAACAACTACCGGCCTATCTCTATCTTGCCTTCCCTCTCAAAAATTCTGGAGAAACTGGTCAATATTCAACTCAGATCCTTCCTTGAAAATTCTCAGTTGCTAACTCAGCAACAATCAGGTTTCAGACCCATAGTACTGTCTCAACGTTGTCCAAAGACACTAATGACTGTTTGGTGGCCATGGAAAGCAAACATGTCACCAGCGTGGTATTTTTGGACCTTAGTCAGGCCTTTGATATTGTGAATTACCCCTGCTGCTTGGCAGCTTGAAATCCCATGGCTTGTCAGATGCTACAGTATCCTGGTTTGCCAGTTACCTAGGAAATAGACATTGACACATTAAGATAAATGGAACCTCCTCGTAACTCTTGCCAGTTGCAAGAGGGGTCTCACAAGGATTCGTTTTGATCCAGTTTGTGTCCATTGTTGTTCATAATCTATGTAAATAATCTGGGCTCAGGCATCACATACTCCAATATTCACTTATTTGTGGATGATACGCTCTTCTACATATTGAAAGCTACAGTTAGTCAGGTATGCTCTGTTCTCCAGTCTGATTTTGTCAAACTTCAGCATAACTTGTTAACAGCCAAACTACTCTGAAATGCAAAAAAAAAAACAAAGGTTATATTCTTCTTCCCCCTAATATCCCCTCAGTATGCCCCATGACAAACCACTATGCTTCCATCACCACTCTATCAGGAAACTCACTCGAAGTGATGAATTATTTTAAATACTTGGGCTTCATACTTGACTCACACCTATCCTTTTTATCTCATGCCAAAGCTCTCACAAAAAAACTGAAATTTAGGCTTGGCTTCTTTTTCAGGAACAAATCATTGTTCTCCTGAGACTCCAGAATTAGATTGGTACAAGCCACCTTCATACCTCTTCTGGGTTACGCTGATATTCTCTATAACAATTGCACACCCAACTACCTGCGTAAGTTAGACATGCTCTATCACCGGGCCAACCATTTAATTATCAATGCCCCAGCCAGAACCTATCATTGTTCCTTGTATGAGGCAATGAAGTGGACCTCTTTATCCACCAGGAGAATGGTGCACATTTATACTTGGGCATATAAAGCACTCCTCAATAAGCTACCCCCTTATATATCAGCCTTCTTCTCATGCGAAGCTAACACCTATGCCCTTAGAAAATGTGCAAATATTACCCAGAATGTGCCAAATTGTCGGACATGGTTGGTAGGGCATCTATAAGCTTTTCTCATCCCTGCCTTTGGAATAAGCATCAAGCAACCCTAAAACTCTATACCCTTATCCCAGTTAGGGCGTTCGTTGTAGGGTACATGAGATCACTGCTGAGACCTGCAACTGCACTTAGCTTCCCTTGCAGATCTACCTTCTCCTCATCCCTCTCCTATTTTCTTTGTAGATTCCTGTGTATACTGGCATGCACTTTCCTTCCTTCCTTCCTTCCTTCCTTCCTCCCTCCTCCCTCCCCTCCCTTTTGCATTCTACCTAAGTTATCTCCCATATTTATTAGATGTGGTACACTTACTGTTAAGTGATGCTTCTAATTTATCTCTGTGCATTGCTATAACTAACTTATTCTACATACTATGACATCCCTATTGTTTTTCTATGATGTACTACTTGTATTGATTGCCTGTGATGATTTTTATTAGGTGGTAGTAAACTTACTGTCATGTGATGCTTTTGCCTCTATGTATTTGTTACAACCAATCTACTCCACGTGCCATGATATACCTGCTGTATTACTATGATCTATCCTTGTACTGACTGTCTGTAATGTTTAGTACTTTGTATCTGGGACCTCCTTGTGAATAAGTGTGCTTAATAGAAGCTATCCTTACACAATAAACTGAACTGAAGTCTCCATGGAGAGGTGTGAACAGCTTAGAGAGTTGTTCAAAGCCAAAATTATTGGCATCTGGGACCAGATCTCCTCCATTGCTATAAAAAATGTGACAGGGATAGAGAGGCGAGTACAAGAGGAACAGTGGTTGGTTGGGTGGAGTTTACCCTTTTGGATGAGGAAAAGATTCTCAAAAGTTGTCACTAGCTTGCATTGCACCTCTTGTGTACTAGATCCAGCCCATACCATGTTATTTCAGGCAGTATTGACCGGAATGGTCAATGGCTCCCTGAAGTGGGAGTTCTAGCAGAACCCCTGAAAAAAGGCGGTGGTGAGACCCATCCTGAAGAAGGCATCATTAGATCCTGACAATCTGGCAAATTTTTTACATGTATACAACCTTCCATTTTTGGATAGGTAGTTGAAAAGGTGGTTGCTACACAGTTGGTGGCGTACTTGGAGGAAAATAATCTCTTCAAGTCATTTCAATCTGGTTTCTATAGGAGGCATATCATGGAAACTACCCTGGCTAGGGTTTGCTATGATCTCTTTTTAGTACGGGACCACAGTGAGATCTCCATTGTGATCCCTTTGGATCTATTTTTGGCATTTGACACTGTGTATCATTCTGATTTGTTAGGCAGACTTGAGGGTGGGAATTGTCCAGTGCTGCTTTACAGTGGTTCTGGTCTTTCCTAAATGAAAGGAAGGAGTTGGTAGTACTGTCCAACAGCTCTCAACTGTGGTATTCCTCAAAGTTCTGTCTTGTCGCGCATCTTATTTGCAGTGTACATGCTTCCACTTGGAGAGATCATTAGACACTACAGCTGTATGTGTCTTTTGCTCCCAACAGGGCATTGTCTATACCGAGATTAGAACAATGCTTGGAGAAAATTAAGCTTTGGAATGGACTCCAATTGGATGGCTGTAAATCCTTCCAAGACCAAATTGCTGGTAATGAGAGGCAGTTATCAACTACTCTTAGGGACCTGAGTCTACCCACTTTTGGTGGGGTGCAACTTATGGTGACAGAGGAAGTTCACACTCTGGGAGTAGTTCAGGACAGTCAGTTGACATTTATTTCACAGATGTCTTCTGTGGTCCAGAGTGGCTTTTATCATCTAAAAAATATTATCAGATCGTCGTCTCTGCTTGATACTGCTGATCTTACCACTCTGGTTAATATCCTTGTCTTCTCATATCTCAGCTACTGTTGTTTTTTTACAAGGGCTTACCTAGAGGTCAAATGTACCACTTACAGCTAGCCCAAAATGTGGCAGCAAAGCTTCTGACCTCTGCTCGAAGGTCAGATCATATTACTCCCACTCTGTGGGTTTTTGGCTGGTTGCCAATTAAATGGTGGATTGATTCCCAGGTTCTTCTGTTGACGTATAAAGCCCTAAGTGGACTGGGCCACCACTATCTCAGTGATCTCTTGACTTATTCTGTTCCCATTAGAGCACTAAGAACCAGTGGATGGGGTTTGCTTAATGTTCGTTCTGCAAAGTTAAGGTGCGCTGGAGAGAGAGCCTTTGCTTTTGTGGCCCCAGTCCTCTGGAAAGCTTTTCCAGAAAGCATTTACACTGCAGATTCTGTCAGCATCTTTACACTTAAACTAAAGAAGCACCTCCGGTTAGTAGTCTTTGGGTGAGTTTGTTGATGTAGCAGTAGAACTTGCTTGAATGTATATTACTGTATTTAAAAAATGTTTTATGTTTTATTTTTGTTATAGGAATATACTGTAGATTATGTGTAGGATTTATTTTCTATTTTCTTTTGGGATCTTTTTTTGGACAGGCGCTCCGAGCATTACAAGAATGACTCATAAAAATAAAATTCTACTACTACATTATTCATTGTATTTGTTTATATTGCACCATCACTGACACTTAATTCATTGTTTTTATTTGTAATGCAAAGTCAGTGACACTTTATCCATTGTATGTATTTAGATTTTGGCCATCAATATCTTAATCATTGTATTTATTTACAATGCACAGTTAACCGCATGTTATTCGCTGTATTTATTTGTAGTGCACAGCCATCTACACTTTATTAAACCTTACAGAGCCACAGACTGATATATCCGTGCAGAACTCCAATACATTCTAATTCTGTCAGCAGTCTAATTAATTGTGTTTATTTATACTGTGACCACTAACACTTTATTCATTGTATTTATTTATATTGCACTGTCACTGACATGTTATTCGTTGTACTTATACTGCATTGTCACTGACATTTTATTCATTGTGCAATATAAAATAAATACAATCACTGACTAATTATTCATTATATGTATTTTTACTGCTCAGTCAGATCCACTGACACTTTATTCCTTGTATTTATTTGTACTGTACAGTCGGCAGCACTTTATTCACTGTATGTATTTATAATGCTCAGCCACAAATACTTTATTTATTGTACTGATTTATATTGCACAGTCACCAACCCTTTATTCATTGTATTTATAGTGCACAGTCACTGGCACTTTATTCATTGTATTTATAGCGCACCGTCATTGAAACTTTATTCATTGTATTTATAGTGCACAGTCACTGAAACTTTATTCGTTGTATTTATAGTGCACAGTCACTGGCACTTTATTCATTGTATTTATAGTGCACAGTCACTGAAACGTTATTCATTGTAGTTATAGTGCACAGTCGCTAACACTTTATTCAGTGGGCTGGATATTCAAAAGGGTTCCGCCATGCACAATAGGGTTGCGCCTACGCAAGTCTGAAATTGCGCCATTCTGCAATATTCAGCAGGAGGCAGTTGCACCGCCCCAAGTCATGCTGAGCAACAGCACAATGCTAATGAAGGCAAGCTCAACCGGAGGGGGAGGAACCATGCATAAACTGCACAGCCCGATATTCAGCGGGCTGTGCAGAGTTGTGCAGGCGCAGGTTGGGGGTTGCGCCTGCACAACTTTGAGCAAAAAAAAGGTAAGTCAAGGGCCACCACAGAGAGAGCTGCCGCGTGCGGGGGCAGCACAGCAGCTGCCAACTATGGGTGGCCTCAGCTTCTCCTGACCCGCAGCCCGATTGTGGGCATAACTGAATAATCCCACATCTCTCGACTGAGCCCGATTGCGGGCATAAGTGGAAAAAACCATCCCCTCACTAGCCCGATCATGGGCAGAATGAGTTCAATCCCCCAAGAACATATCCCTGGTGGTCCAGTGGACATGCGAGCCCGATCGCTGGCATTAGAGTCCACCCCTCAAGGTCCACCTAACCTGGTGATCTAGTGGCCTCACCCCACCCACCCATGGAACCCCATCACCCCACTCCCACCCGCCTGCTGCCCCGCTGCTCGCCGACTGACTGCTCGGTAGGGTTGCACGCCCATTGGTTCAGAGCAAGAGCCAATGGGCATGCAGCCCATACCGTACAAGGCAGTCCAGATATGTGAATGAATTTGGGGGGGAGTGGGGTGGTGGGGCTCCGTGGATGGGTGGGGTGGGGGCCACTAGATCACCAGGGTAGGTGGACCTTGGAGGAGTGGACTCTAATGCCCGCGATCAGGCTTTATGGTCCACTGGACCACCAGGATTTGTTCTTGGGGGTTGAACTCTTTCTGCCCATGATCGGGCCAGTTGGGGAAGGGGTATTATTCAGTTATGCCCGTGATTGGGCCAGTCGGGGTTGGGGGATTTTTCACTTATGCATGTGATCAGGCCAGTCGGGGGAGAGGGGATTTTTTTACTTATGACTGTGATCGGGTCAGTCAGGGGAGGGGATTATTCAGTTATGCCCACGATCAGGCTAGTCGGGGAGGGGGATTATTCCAGTTATGCCCTGATCGGGCCAGTCTGGGGTGGGGATTTTTCACTTATGCCCGCAATCGGGCCAGTCGGGGAGGGGGGATTATTCAGTTATGCCCGCGATTGGGCCAGTCAGGGAGGGGATTTTTCGCTATGCCCGTGATCAGGCCAGTCAGGAGGGATTATTCAGTTCTGCCTGCGATTGGGCCAGTCAGGGTGGGGATTTTTCACTTATGCACGTGATCGGGCCAGTCGGGAGGAGGATTATTCAGTTATGCCCGCGATAGGGCCAGTCGGGAGGAGGATTTTTCACTTATGCCCGCTGATTGGGCCAGTCAGGGAGAGGATTATTCGCTGCGCCCGCCATCGGGCCAGTCGGAGGGAGGGGATTATCGGGTTATGCCCGCCATCGGGCCAGTCGGGGAGGGGTATTTTTCGCTATGCCCACCCATCAGGCCAGTCAGGAGGGGGATTATTCAGTTCTGCCTGCGATTGGGCCAGCCAGGGGTGGGGATTTTCACTTATGCACGTGATGGGCCAGTCGCGGGAGGGGACTATTCAGTTATGCCTGCGATCGGGCCAGTCAGGGGAGGGGATTATTCAGTTATGCCCGCCATCAGGCCAGTCGGGGAGGGGGATTTTTACTTATACCCGTGGTTGGGCCAGTCGGGGAGGGGATTATTCAGTTATGCCTGCGATCGGACCAGTCGGGGAGAGGATTATTCAGTTATGCCCGCGATCGGGCCAGCCGGGGAGGGGATTTTTCACTTATGCCCACGATCGGGCCAGTAGGGGAGAGGGATTATTCAGTTATGCCCGCGATCAGGCCAGTCGGGGGCAGGGGGGATTATTCAGTTATGCCCGCGATTAGGCCAGTCTGGGGGTTGGGGGATTTTTTCACTTATGCCCACAATCGGGCTGCAGGGGGGTGTCGGTCCCAGATGGCAGCTGCCTGGCAGGGTGCCAGGTGCAAGTCCTCGGGGATCGGTGCACCTTTATGCTAATGGCATACAAATGGGGCCATAAATAGATGCAAATGGCCCCCCCTGCACCTTGCATAAATTATGGCCCCATTTTCATGTCACCTTTTGAATATCAGAAATTTGTGCATGGCGCAATGGAACTTGCACCACCGCATCTTGAATGCTCCACTCTGACCACTTGCGGTGGCGCAAGTTCCACTGCGCCATGCACAGTGGCTGTGGCCAAGGGGTGATATTCAAAGGAGTTGCTCAATGGCGCAACTCCATTGAATATCGCCCCAGCCACACCCCAGCACAACTATTTTGTGCAGCGCAAGGGCTTGCACCACAGAATGGCGCAGTTTGAATATCCAGCCCATTGTATTTATAGTGCACAGTCACTGACACTTTATTCATTGGCTGGATATTCAAAAGGGTTGCGCCATGCATAATAGGGTTAAGCCTGCACAGGTCTGGTGCGCCACCGTTCTGCAATGTTCAACGGGAGGCAGTTGCACCCCCAAGTCATGCTTAGCAACAGCGCAATGCTAATGAAGGCATGCTCAACCCGAGGGGGAGGAATCAGGCATAAACTGCACAGCCTGATATTCAGCCGGGCTGTGCAGAGTTGTGCAGGCACAGTCCCCAACCTGCGCCTGCACAACTTTGAGCCCTAAAAAAAAGGAGTAAGTCAAGGGCCACCCACAGAAGAGCTGCCGCATTGCAGGGCGCAACACAGCAGCTGCCACCTGTGGGTGGCCGTCCACTTCTTCCCTGTGCCCCCCCGCAGCCCGATCATGGGCATAATAATACCCCCCTGCAGCCCGATCGTGGACATAATAGTAACCCCCCATAGCCCGATCGCAGGTACAGAACACCCTTCCCACTGGCCCGATCATGGGCATAACATAAATGAACCCCCCACTGGCCCGATCGTGGGCATAATGTGATAACATCCCCTCCACTGGCCCGATCATGGCCAGAATGGAGTTCCCCCCAAAGAGCAAACTCCTTGGTGGTCCAGTGGACCGTGATGCCCGATTGCAGGCAGTAGAGTCAGCCCCCCCCAAGGTCCAATTACCCTGGTGATCTAGTGGTCCCCACCCCACCACCCATGGAGCCCCACCACTCGCTCTCCCCCTTCAGCCAGCGGGTAGCACCCACCACCTGCTGCCCCACCACTCACTGACTGACTGCTCGGTAGGGCTGCATGCCTATTGGTTCAGAGCAAGAGTCAATGGATATGCAGCCCATACCGTACAAGGCAGTCAAGATATGCAGGCGGGTGGCAGGTGGGTGAGGTGCTGCCGCCCGCCGGCTGACAGGGAGGGGGGTGGTGGGGCTCCTTGGGTGGGTGGGGTGGGGACACTAGATCAAAGGGTAATTGGACCTTGGGAGGTTGACTCTACTGCCCGCTATCGGGCTTCAGCGGTCCACTGGACCACCGAGAGTTGCTCTTTGGTGGGTGAACTCCGTTCTGGCCTCGATCGGGCCAGTGGGGATGTTTTCATTATGCCTGCGATCGGGCCAAGTGGGGAGTTTTCATATTATGCCTGGACGATCGGGCCATTCCGGGAGGATTATTCAGTTCCTGCCTGTGATTGGGCCAGTCAGTGTGGGGGATTTTTCACTTATGCCCGTGATCAGGCCAGTCGGGGATTATTCAGTTCTGCCTGTGATTGGGCCAGCCAGGGGGTGGGGGATTTTTCACTTATGCAGCGATGGGACCAGTCGGGAGGGGACTATTCAGTTATGCCCGGCGATTGGGCCAGTCGGGGGAGGGATTTTCACTTATGCCCTCGATTGGGCCAGTCAGGGGAGGGGGATTATTCAGTTCTGCCCTGCGATTGGGGCGATCCGGAGTGGGGATTTTTCACTTATCATGATCGGGCCAGTTGGGGGAGGGGACTATTCAGTTATGCCAGCGATCGAACCAGTTAGAGGAGGATTTTTCCTTATGCCTGATTGGGCCAGTCTGGGGTGGGGGATTTTTTCACTTATGCCCGTGATCGGGCTGCAGGGGGTGTCGGTCCCAGATGGCTGCTGCCTGGCAGGGTGCCAGGCGCAAGTCCTTGGGGATCGGTGCATCTGCATGCTAATGGCATGCAAATGGAGCCATAAATAGATGCAAATGGCCCCCTACGTCTTGCATAAATTATGGCCCAATTTTGCATGTCACCTTTTGAATATCAGAAATTTGCGCATGGCACAATGGAACTTGCACCACCACATCTTGAATGCTCCACTCTGACCACTTGCGGTGGCGCAAATTCCACTGCACCATGCACAGTGGCTGTGGCCAGGGGGTGATATTCAAAGGAGTTGCTCAATGGCGTAACTCCATTGAATATTGCCCCAGCCACACCCCAGCACAACTATTTTGTGCAGTGCAAGGGCTTGCACCACAGAATGGCGCAGTTTGAATATCCAGCCCATTGTATTTATAGTGCACAGTCACTGACACTTTATTCATTGGGCTGGATATTCAAAAGGGTTGTGCCATGCGTAATAGGGTTGCACCTTTGCAAGTCTGAAATTGCGCCATTCTGCAATATTCAGGAGGAGGCAGTTGCGCCCCCCAAGTCATGCTTAGCAACAGTGCAGTGCTAATGAAGGCATGCTCAACCCAAGGGGGAGGAACCATGCATAAACTGCACAGCCCGATATTCAGCTGGGCTGTGCAGAGTTGTGCAGGTGCAACCCCCAGCCTGTGCCTGCACAACTTTGAGCCCCCAAAAAAAGGAGTAAGTCGAGGGCCACCCACAGAAGAGCTGCCACATTGCAGGGTGCAACACAGCAGTTGCCACCTGTGGGTGGCCCTCCACTTCTTCCCTGTGCCCCCCCACAGCCCAATCATGGGCATAATAGTACCCCCCCTGCAGCCCGATTGTGGACATAATAGTAACCCCCCATAGCCCAATCGGGCACTGGCACACCCCACTAGCCTGATCACGGGCATAACATAAATGAACCCCCCACTGGTTCGATCATGGGCATAATGTGACATACCCCCACTGGCGATCATGGCCAGAATGGAGTTCACCCACCAAGAGCAAACTCCTTGGTGGTCAGTGGACCGTGAAGCTCAGTGCGGGCAGTGAGTCAGCCCCCAAGGTCCAATTACCCTGGTGATCTGGTGGTCCCCCACCCCACCCACCCATGGGCCCCACCACCCGCTTCCCCTTCAGCCGGCGGGTGGCAGCACCTCATCCGCTTGCTGCCCCACCGCTCGCTGACTGACTGCTCGGTGGGCTGCATGCCTATTGGTTCAGAGCAAGAGCCTATGCGGCATGCAGCCCATACCGTATAAGGCAGTCAAGATATGCAGGCGGGGGGTGGCAGGCGGGTGGGTGCTGCCTCCGCCGCCTGACGGGGAGGGGGTGGTGGGGCTCCTTGGGTGGGTGGGGTGGGGGCCACTAGATCACAAGGGTAATTAGACCTTGGGGTTGACTCTACTGCCCGCTATTCGGGCTCGTGGTCCACTGACCACCGAGGAGTTTGCTCTTTGGAGGGTGAACTCCATTCTGACCTTGATCGGGCCAGTGGGGGATGTTTTCACATTATGCCTGCGATCGGGCCAGTGGGGGAGTTTTCATATTATGCCCACGATCGGGCCAGTCCAGGGGGATGTTTTCTCATTATGCCCGTGATTGGGCCAGTGGAGGGTCATATTATGCCTGTGATCGGGCCAGTCAGGAGGGAAGTTTCAGTATGCCCGCGATCGGGCCAGTTGGGGGGGATATACTTCATGCCCACAATCGGGCTGCAGGGGGCATCGGTCCCCTACGGCTGCTGCCTGGCAGTGCGCCACGTGCAAGTCGTCGGGGATCAGCTCACCTGCATCCTAATGGCATGCAAATGGAGCCATAAGTAGATGCAAATGGACCCCTATGCCTTGCATAACTTATGGCCCCATTTGCATGTCTCCTTTTCAATATTGGAAATTTGCGCATGGCGCAATGGAACTTGTGCCACCGCATCTTGAATGCTCTACTCTGACCACTTGCGGTGGTGCAAGTTCCACTGCACTACGTATTAGTATTAGTGGTTGGAGCCTGTGCTGCTTCAATAGCGCAACTCCGCTGAATATCGACCCCGGCCACACCCCTGCATAACTTTTTTGAGCAGCGCAAGGGCTTGCGCCACGGAATGGCAAAGTTTGAATATCCAGCCCATTGTATTTATAGTGCACAGTCACTGAAACTTTATTCATTGTATTTATAGTGCACAGTCACTGACACTTTATTCATTGTATTTATAGTGCACAGTCACTGGAACTTTATTCATTGTACTTATAGTGCACAGTCACTGACACTTTATTCGTTGTATTTATAATGCACAGTCACTGACACTTTATTCATTGCATATATTTATATAGCACAGTCACTGTTCATTGTATTTATTTGTATTGTGCTTATTGACATTTCACTTATTGTATTTCTTTATAGAGCCCGATATTCAAACACGCACCTGGCAAATGGCGCAAGTTGGTGCTCAGCACAACTGAGTTGAACTGGAGCAACCAAGACAGATATTCAAAAGAGATGTGCCATGGCACATCCCTTCTGAAAATAGCAAAGAATGCACCCTGTGCAAATACAATGCACCGGCACGTCCCCCCAGAAAAGGCCTGAATACCAAGAATGAGTAGTGCACCAGAGATATGCCATGGCGCAAATTCCTGATATTCAGACACCGATATGCAAATGGAGGCATTATGCATGCTAGGTGCAAATGGGGCTATTTGCATGTCATTATGGCCCCATTTGCATGAGTTGTGCTGGGCTTGCAAGTGAAATGCACTTGGCATCCTGCACACCATGCGGTGCAGGCAGTGGAGGTCAAAGGGCCCCCCCCCCAGCCTGCAGCGGCAATCACTTTGTCAGTATTCAACCCCATGTCCCTGGTAGCTAGTGTAACCACGCTACCCCTCCAGTAGCGGTGATCACCATGTCGGTTTACATGCCCATGTCTGTGGTAGCTGGTGTCATCCTCCACTTCCCCCATAGCAGCAAGTGCCATGTTAGAAATTATGCCCATGTCCCTGGTAGTCAAGTGGTAACATAGAAACATAGAAACACAGAATTTGACGGCAGATAAGGACTGCTTGGCCCACCCAGTCTGCCCATTTCCCTACCTACTGGATAAGCTGCAGATCCTAGTTAACCAGCAGCCTACTTCTTCCTACCCCCACCCCCCAGAATTGCCTTATGACTATCCCATGCATGCTTGAATTCCCCCACTGATTTTGACTCCACAACTCCTCCGGAAGGCCGTTCCATGCATCCACAACCTCTCTGTGAAAAATACTTCCTTAATTACCTCTGAGCCACCCCCCATCTTCAAATTGTGCCTCTTGTTCTTGCACACCTCTTTTTGAAAGATGCTACCCTCTTGGACTTTGTTGATTCCTTGAGGTACTTGAAAGTTTCTATCATGTCCCCTCTCCTCCTTTCCTCGAGGCTATACATATAGCTCCTTAAGTCTCTTCATCGCTTCCGTGCAGACCCTGCACCATTTTAGTTGCCCTCCTCTGGACAGCTTCCATCCTGTCTATGTCTTTGTGGAGATTGGGTCTCCAGAACTGCACACAATACTCCAGATGGGGTCTCACCAGCTGTCTGTACAGAGGGATAATAACTTCCTGTTTTCTACTGGTGCACTTGCAGTGCACAACACAGCATCTGTCAGCCATGGGTGGCAACCCCCCGAACACCATGCACAATCACCCACACATGTTTCTGGTGGTCCACTTTAACCCTCCACCACTTCTGTAGCAGTGATCGCCATGTCAGTTTACATGCCCATGTCTCATTGCATTTCTTTTGTGACAACGCTCTCCGCAACTGAAGATAAGTTGGATTGCACAGCCTGTCAACCATTTGGAAGAGCTGAGCCAGTTGATTCGGTGCAGCGGGAATTGCGTTGTGCATGGTGTTCGGGGGGGGTTGCCACCCATGGCTGGCAGATGCTGTGTTGTGCACTGCAATACAGCAGCATGCTTGTGGGTAGCAGGCACTTGAGCCATTTTCTTATGGGCTCAACTTTGAGCCCAGGTATATGGCACATCTCTGGGTTGTGCCAGCAGATGCACTGCACATCCCGGGCTAAATATCGGGATGTGCTGCATGTGCATGGGCACGCCGCCTGGAGATTTGCCATATACATTATCTTTGCATCCCAGTGCAGTGGGAATTGCGCTGCACAATTCCCACCTTTAAATATTGCCCTGGGGCACAGTTCTATGGTTGTGCTGGTACAATTCGGTTGTGCCAGGCCCAACCCCTTTGAATATCTAGCCCATATTGTACAGTCACCAACACATTCTTCATTATATTGATTTATAGTGCACACTCACTGACACTTTTTATATTGTATTTATACTGTACTGTCACTGACACTTTATTCATTGTATTGAATATTATTGCACTTACACTTTGTTCATTGTATTTATGTATCGTGCACATTCACTGACACTTTATGGGTGGTGCTGGGGGACTTCATTGCCTGGGTTGATGATGAACTCTCGCAATTTGGTTAAGACTTCTCCCAATTGATGAACTCATTGGGCTTCACACAGGTTGCTACCTCTGCAACCCATTTTCATGGTCACGCTGTGGACTTGGTCTTCCTGCTGGTGATGAAACCTTTAATTTGATGGTGGAACCAGTCGGTTGATCAGATCATCACTCTATACAGTTCAGTTTCCAAACACCCCCTTATTGGCCTGCCCTGTGGAAATGGTCCAGTACTGCCCTTTAAAGGGTTTCACCCCAGATGGCCTTGCAGTGGTACTGGACCTTTCGAGCCTCCTGAGTGTAAGCACGGACCCAGAAGACCTGGTGCAAGCCTATAATAAGGCTATAGTGTGGGCTCTGGACATCGTTGCTCCTATCCATGTTCACCCACTCACTCTTTGCCCTTAGTCCCCTTGGTTTGATGGGTCCTTGAGGGAGATGAGATGAGTAGGGTAAAGGCTGGAGCAAGGCTGGTGGAGATCCAGCCTTGATGCCGACAGGCTTAGATTGATGACTCATTATAAGGATTATCAATCGGCTGTCTCCAGTTAGAAGGCAGAGTTCTTGTCCAGGGAGATCGCCGCTGAACCGAATCAACTGGCTCAGCTCTTCCAAATGGTTGACAGGCTGTGCAATCCAACCTATCTTCATTTGCAGAGAGCGTTGTCACAAAAGAAATGCAATGAGCTTCTCGATTCTTTGCAGATAAGGTTGCTGACATCAGGTCTGAAATCCGTGCGGCACATTCTGTTGGGAGTGGCAGTGATCAGTGGGAGGTGGCTGCCCCTCAGTTTGTCTGGTCCAATTTTGACTGGCTGGAAATCGGGAATGTCGTATAGATTGTCCAGGAGCTGTGGCCGACCCACTGTAGTTTGGTCCTGGGCCCGACCCGCCTCCTAGTGGGATGTGTTGAAGTAATTGGCCTGGTCCTTGATGAGATTGTTCAGTGTTCATTAGAGACAGGGGTGTTTCTGGACTCCTTGAAGGAGGCTGTGGTGATGCCGCTGCTTAAGAAAACTTCTCTGGACCCGGACTGTCTAGCTAACTACAGGCCAGTCTATAACCTCCCCTTTCTGGGTAAGGTTATTGAGAAGGTGGTCACGCTGCAGCTGGAGGTACATCTGACCATCCACAATATTTATGATTCTCTCCTCTCTGGATTTCAGAAAAGGCATAGCACTGAGATGGCCCTTGTATGGGAATTCATTGATCTCCTGACAGCGAGGGATCAGAGGACTCATTCCATCTTGGTCCTCTTTGATCTCTCTGTGACTTTTGGCAGCATGGACCATGGTGTGTTGCTAGAGCACCTTCAGTTTTTCTGTGGAGTGTCTGGCACAGTCCTCAACTGGTTCCATTCTTTCCTCTCGGACAGGTCTCAAAGGGTCGTGTCTGGAATATTTATTTTTGGACCCAGTCTCCCTGCCTTATGGGGTACCACAGGGCTCTGTGCTCTCACCCATGTTGTTTGCAGTATATTTTCTGCTATTGGGGGACATTGTTAGGTGGCACGGGTTGAGTTTTCACTGCTATGCAGATGACACTCAGCTCTACATGTCCTTAGTGCCTGGTCAAGATGACCTTGTCTCAGTGTTTAACAGTTACCTGGCCAAGATCCAGGACTGGATGAATGCCAGCTGGTTGAGGCTGAATCCTGATAAGACCAAGGTGTTGGTTGTGGACCCAGGCCATCGGGCAGAGGGGGCACAGGCTGGGAAGCCTACTGGACTTTGGCTTTGGGGCGCCCAGCTAGTGACCTCCAACCGGGTGTGAAATCTGAGCATTATCCTTGACGACAGAGTGACGCTTAAGTTCCAGGTGATGTCTGTCATCAAATCCTCATTTTACCATCTGAGGAATATCACCCTGATTAAGCACCTGGTCCCACCTGATGACCTTCCTATGTTGGTCCATGTTTTTATAACCTCTTGCCTTGACTACTGTAATGTCCTATACTTATGGCTACCAGGGGTTGATATTTGCTGCTTGCAGCTAGTGCAGAACGTGGTTGCCAGGTTGCTGACTGGCTTACCTCAATCTTGCCATATCACGCCTATGCTCCGAGGCCTGCATTGGCTGCCCATTCAGAGGCATATCATGGGCTACTGACCTTTAAAGCCCTACATGGACAGGAACCGAGTTATCTGCAAGATCTTCTGGCCCCCTGCCACCCACTCTGCTCCACTGATGAGGGATTGCTAGAGATTCTCAGGGTCCATTTGAAGACCTCAGGGGCCTGGGCATTTTCATACATGGACCCAACCCTGTGGAATTCTCTACCTCATTGGGTAAGGGAGTGCCTGACTGTGGAGAGTTTTAAAACTGCATTAAAGGCTCATCTTTTTTAGGCTCACTTTCCCAGAGTATGTTTGAATTATTGATTGTTGTTGATGGACTGCTGTATTTTACTATGGTTTTATCTATTGTTCTATTTATTGTACAAGCACTTGGATACATGGTGACAAGCTCTTTTTATAAATAAAGTTGAAGTTTATTTGTTGTATTTTTTATATTGCACAGTCAACAAAACATTCTTCATTGTTTTATTTATAGTGCACAACCATCAATACTTTGTCTATTGTATTTATTTATATTGCAATTAAATACAGGCATGAACATGTACAAATCTGTCACATAGTATGAGTTTCAGTGCAGAAAATGGTTGGAGGAGTGGATGGTGAGGAGGGGGAGCTGGACCAGAGACTGGGATGTCTGTGGGAGAATGCAGTCTGCCTGCCTAGGAAAGATGCCAATGAAAGGGTGGGATAAGAGAGATTAGAAGCAAGGGTCTGAGTTCCTAAGGGAATAATAGTAGTTGAGGGGACAAGCAAGGAGAAATCTGAAGTTGCAGGGGAAGGAGCAAAACCCATAATTTTACAATGAGGGTTATGCAGTTGGAGATATGACTCTCCATACAGGAAAGGGAGAAAGAGGAGTAAAAAAGGCGGTGGCAGGTGCTGGGAGAGCATCCAGGAGTGAACCAACAGGGAGGGTGGAAAAGTGGGTTCAACTGAGTCTAAATGGATTTTAGGGTTGCACTATATACACCATGAGTGGGATATTCAAATGGGTTGCGCGTGGCCCAAGAGAGGTGTGCCATGTGGAACCCACTGGTGTGCCCCGGTGCAATATTTAATGGGCAGAATATGCGCAGCACAAATCCCGATGCGCCATAGTGCATCGGTAATATATGCGCCGCAGGTAAGGGGGGCATGCCCATGTATATTCTGCACATCCCGATATTCAGCCTGGGATGTGCTGAGAATATGCAGGTACAACCCCTACATGCACCGCACACAGTTAAGCCACAAAATAAAGGAGCAACAGCTGGCCACCCACTGGTGAGTTGCCATAATGCAAGACGCAACATGGCAGCTGCCAGCTGTGGGTGGTCACCCAAGCTCTGGCGGCACCATCCGGTGGTGTAGCACCCCCCCCCACACGCCCGATCATGGGCTATTTTAAATAATGGAATCCCTGGTGGTCCAGTGGACCTATTTCCTTGCCCAGTCATGGGCTGTAACTATAAATAAACCCCCTGGTGGTCTAGTGGACCTATCTCCCTGCCCGATCGTGGAGCATGCAGCACTTCACATCCCTGGTGGTCCAGCAGCCCCGTACCCTCCCAACCTGCCCACTTCTTCCCGCCATTCTGCTACCGTCAGCAGCCGGTAGCAGCACTCATTTCCTCAAGCGGCCTGGCTGCCCGCCGATTGATCAGTGTACAGTCGGTTGTACGCCCATTGGTCCACAGTGCGGCAATGGGTGCAGATAATACTGTACTACATTCCTGATATGCATTCATATTGGGACTGTGTAGTATAATATGGTTCGATGCCCATTGGCCCACGCTAGACCAATGCGCTGACAGCCGCACTGTATGCTGTCAGTCGGCGGTGGCCAGGTGGCTTATGTGGGGGTTCTGCCACCCGCCACTGACCGGGGGAGCAGGGTGGAGGGAATGAGTGGTGGGTTGGGAGGGGGGAATGGGTACCGCTGAACCACCAGGGATAATTAGAGTACTGCATGCCCGCGATTGGGCAAGGAGATAGACCCACTGGATCACCAGGGAGTTTATTTATTATTACAGCCTGCGATCAGGCAAGGTGATAGATCCACTGGATCACCAGGGAATTTATTACATATTACAGCCCGTGATTGGGCATTGGAGCGCATTGCCTGTGAGGGGCAGGGGGCATCAGTCCCCAATGACTGCTGCCTGGCAGTGCACCAGGCACAAGTCGCCGGGGATCAGTGCACCTGCATGCAAATGGGGCCATAATGACATGTAAATGGCTCCATTTGTACCTTGAATGCATTATGGCCCCATTTGCATGTCCACCGCTGAATATCACAGTTGATGCACCTAGTGCAATGGCTCTTGCGCTAGCATATCCTCCCTGCTCCTCTCTGGCCACTTGTGCTGGTGCAGTGCCACTGCGCCATGCGCTATGTGGGTGGCCATGGAACGATATTCAATGGTGCTGAGTCATGGCGCAGCACCTTTGAATATCACCCCTGTCAGCACCCTGGCACATTCCAGTTGTGCTGCGCCCAGGCTTGCACCACAGCCTGGCGCAGTCTGAATATCCCACCCCATGGCTCCACAGTCACATGTCGGGAGAACCACTTTTCAACAGTCTCACTGTATATGAACATGAGGTTTCAATATAGCGCACCACGTTTTGGGAGGAGCTTCTTGTGGATAGAATCTATATGGCATGTGATATTGAGGTGATGATCCTGCTAGACTTCAAAATATTTATAGGAGTCCTCATTTGCAAACTTAGTAAAGGTTAACATAAATGTGTCTTACTAGGAACATTCTGTACCTGCAAAAATTGTTCTTAAAGTTTGTTTTTAATATAATTTACTATTCCAAGCTAATGTCACCATAGAACACCACTCAAGTGAAATTTCAACTGAAAACATTTATTTAAAAAAATGTTTAAGTCCCTGCTAGGATTTTAACTTTGGTCTCTTGCTGAAGATATGGAATTGAAAGGCTCTTCGCAGGAATCAAACCGTTGGTTCCTTGCTCTCACAGCAAGTTTCATTTCTACTGTACCACTAAGATACACTAACTTTAGCAGCTCCAGTGGTGCAGAGGTTAAGACACTGCTTTCAAAGTAGATAACCAGGGTTCTTATCCCAACAGGGGCTTTTGTACTGCAAACTGTAGAAATACTACTGTCCAGGGTTTTGTAGATATTTCAGTTTCCTGGAAGAAAATATTGTCAGTGGCAAGACTTAAATCTCATAATATTCCAAAACAATATGAATTTCATAAAACTCCATGCTATATTATTATAGAAATGTGCATAAACAGCCTCTGTGTTCCTTAGACTTTGTCTACCCTGTTGCTTTTTCTGCCCTGAAGTCATAATCCAGTGCTTGTGACATCAGAATAAGTTCCGTGGCACCAGGCTGTGATGTCATAAACCAATGATTATGACTTCAGGGCAGGCATAAGCCACATAAACAGATGAAATCTGATGGGAAAGGATCCAAGTTTTAACAAAACTAAAAAATAGAAGGTCTTCAAATTCTAATTTTGGAGATGTCTGTCTTAATTTTGGAACAGTTCTGTTTAATTTAGTTCTGCTGATGTCATCTCTTTAGAGGAAACAAACCAGCAACAAGAATGCTGTTCTTATTTTTGTTTGTAATGCATTCCATGAATTATGAACAACTGCAAATGAACAAACAATAGTTGGCTGACGTCAGTGTTGGGGAGGAGGGCAGAACCAACAATCTGGAAAGCAAAGTGTGGAAGGCTATGGGGGGGGGTGTCAGAAGGTCTGTATCAAGATTCCTGAACCAGGTCAGCAAAACTCTGGTGAGGAAAGTCAGTTTTCAGGCATCCATATGCCCTTGAATGCAGTGGAGTAGGGATTCCACCACACTGCTGACTTGCCCAATAGGCTTCTAGCCAGGGACAGCATGGTCAAATACGTGGCAGCTCAGATTCAGTGCAAATAAGTGCAAGGTAATGCATCTGGGAAATGAAAACACAGGGGAAGAGTACACAATGGGGGGTGAGTTAATAACAACAAAAATCGAAAGAGACCTAGGAGTAATTATATCAGATGACCTAAAGGTGGGCAAGCAATGTGAGAAGGCAGTAAGGAGGGCTGGGGGATACTGGGATGCATAGGGAGAGGCATCAACAGTAGAAAACAGGAAGTTGTTGTCCCTCTCTACAGACAGTTAGTGAGACCCCATCTGGAGTACTGTGCAGCAATTCTGGAGATCCCATCTCCGCAAAGACATAGACAGAGTGGAGGTGGTTCAGAGGAGGGTAACCAAAATGGTGCAAGGTCTGCGCCAGAAGACATACGAGGAGAGACTAAAGCAGCTTAATATGTATACCCTTGAGGAAAAGAGGGAGAGGGGAAGACATGATAGAAACTTTCAGGTATCTCAAGGGAATTGACAAGGTACAAGAGGGTAGTATCTTTCAGAAGAAGAGATGTGCAAGAACAAGGGGAAACAATTTGAAGATAGTGGGGGGATGGCTCAGAGGTAATGTTATAAAGTATTTTTTCACAGAGAGAGTTGTGGATGCATGGAACAGCCTTCCTGAGGAGGTTGTGGAGTCAAGAACAGTGGGAGAATTCAAGAATGCATGGGACAGGCATAAGGCAATTCTAGTGGGGGGCAGGAGGTAGTAAGCTGTTGATTAACTAGAATCTGCAGCTTATCAATCAGGTAGGGAAATGGGCAGACTGGTGGGCCAAGCGGTCCTTATCTGCTGTCAAATTCTATGTTTCTGTGTTTCCCATCACCCTTAGGGAGAATATCAGAAACAAGTTTTATGGGCCACCCAGATGGGCCAGCGCATGGTGCTACTGTGCAGACAATGTGGGCTCGGGAGTGAACCTGATTTGCCATGTTGTGATGCAGGCCACAGGTAGCTGCCATGTGGAAGTGTGTCTCAGCCTGGGAGGGTCAACAGTGAGCTCTGGTACTACAGCAATCCCTGGGGCTGGGCCATGCAACTTTGACCTGCTGTGTACATTTCAGGTTACCATGTAAGCTATACTCATGTCAGGGAGGTGGGAGGGACCAAGTAAATGGAAAACAAAACCCTCCTGTCTCTCTTTAAACAACTGTCTGAGTTACTAGATTCCCCTGGGTCCTAGTACTTGCTAGAACAAGATCATAGCCCACATAGTGGACTGCCTTTGGGGTAGATAGCCCTCTTTCAGTGCCCCTGCCATGGAAGGTAAGCTGAAGGTAAACTGTCAGGTTGCTGGGGACCAGGGGTGATATAGGGGTGCAGGCCTCAACAGGGTATATCCCTGGGACAGTATTTCCCTGCTAGGAGAGATATGGCTGGGGAGAAAACACTCTATAGTAGAAAAGGGACATGTTTTATATCCTGAAATGAAGGACTGCATGGCATTAATATGCAGCCTGTCTGTGCAACATCCATAGCCACCTGGTGTGACTCACTGAAAAATGACGGGGTACCCAGATTCCCCTCCTTTCCACCCCTGTGACTCCTAACACGAACAGCAGAAAAAACCTGGTACAAAATGCTGGTGATATCCGCTTTAAAAGAACACATTTAAATGGGTCACACTTCTCTAGGGAGGCATCCTCCTTATATAGGCCAGATGTAAAAGCCTGTCCACAATGGGGGGGGGGGCATGGCTAGTCTGTTCTTTTTGTCTGATATGAGGCCTGAGAGAAACTTAACAATAATCATCACTTTATTTATACAGCAGCTTTCAAGCATGCATCTCACAGCACTTTATAATCAACACAAAACTCACAACAAATGACCTGTAAAGTGCAGCCACCTCTGGGATGGAATGGGGAAGCCATTCCATGCCAACACACTACACAATAGCTCTCCTGCTCTATGCCCACGTCAGTGCCAATATTGGAAGCTGTCATGCTTGCCTGCATTCACTACCCCCCAACTTCCCAGAAGCCACACACAGAGTGCTTTGTGAAGGCACTTGGGACAAGTAAAGGAGGAGGAGGAGGTGTACCAGCTACCAAACATCTAACTGGATTCCCAGGATGACTCTGCAGTGAATCCTTGTTTCTGCACAATGCAGGGGCTGGTGGGATACAAATGTACAGAAGGCATGGCATTGCACACAGAGGAGGGAGGGTCAGAGGGCATAAACGAGGAAAGTTTAGAGCAGTTGTGATGGCAGTTAGTGATACTCTTGGGCTCTGTACAGTGAGGACCTCCACCGAGAGGATAGTGGGTATAGTAGCAGAAGGGGCTGAGAGGATGCCTGGGAAACCCAACCTGAAGACTGAGCAGATGACCATGGAAGAGAAAAAACTGCTTTAAAAAATATGTTTGTGAATATAGTGTTAGACTACACCAGCCTAAGTACTGAATAAATACATACACACCGAGGACACGATCAGTGAGCAGAGCCACACCTGTGGAGTGGTGCTTGCAGAGGCTTGTAAAGTGCAGAGGTTCCACTGTGCACATGTGGTGACCACTACCATGGGTGTAGAGTTTAGGTTTGCCTGTGGGGCAGGCTCAGGCTCAGGTCAAACTATTGGCCTAAGCAGTTAACCTATTTTAGATGATGTGCCATCGCCACAGTGAAACCGCTGCAGCAACGGCACTGTCAGGTCTGCAACCCGATTGATAGTCATTCCGTCAATCAGGATTTTGCAATGCTGGCCGTCTTGCCACCCCAGAGGGTTTGCCCTTTCCCCCATACACCTCTGACCTGGAGGTGATAATATTAACATTCAGGGGTGCGGGGGTTGAAGCCAGGGTTGTTGCCATGATCGCGGTTCATCGGCACAAGTGCCAGGCAACGTAGTCGTCATTGGCAATTTGTTGTCACTGTAAAGTCGGTCAACGTCTTTGATGTTGAACTGACTTGGTGGAACCAGCTAGTTAGGTTTCAGACACAGAACCCATTGTATTTGTTTTTTAATTTTTACCAAGAGTATGAGTATTCAACAATGTAACTCAAACACAAAGGAATAATTGTATTACTAAGGGAATGAAGAAAATTGCTGAACACATTTATTATTACTTGTTCACTAAAGCAAATGTATGTATCCTTACTGAAGCTTTTTTAATAAAATTATCAATCAGACTCTCCATGTCAAGATTTCTGGCAATATCGTCATGGCTTGAAATGATGGCAACAGTGTTTATCCTTTCTTGGGTCATAGCAGAACGTAAGTAGGACTTCAGCCTACAAAGGCTTGAAAAAGACGTCTCCACAGAACAAGTAGACACAGGTACAGTCAGAACAAACTTCACTAATTTCACGACCTCTGGAATTATCAGTTACAGTCCCTCATTTTTCTCTGCCTTTATGAACTCCAGAACATCTTGAAAGTCACTCAGTGTGGTACCACAGATGTTGGCCGCATCTAATAGCATATCTCTGTGCAGCTGGAGCCTGGAATAATCTTTAAAATCATCCTGCAGAAATCCTTCACATGCATCACATCTTCCTTTCGAACCAGAAAATCTTCCAGCTTGGTTAAATGAGAGGTGGTCTCCTTTGATTCAAAGCAATCTGTGAGGCCAACCAATTCTCCATCAATGGCTTCAAAGTACTACTGCCGATAATGGTCATCTGGTGTGGCAGGAAATGATGTTCAGCCTCTCCTTGAAACCTGGTGGGAATTTTTCATTTTCTGGGTAGATTAGGTGCTTCAAGCCCTAAACCCTGGGCTACATTCATGGTTGATTGCCAAATGACATGAAAGCACAATTCATTCTGCTCAGCAAGCACTATTTCCCTAACATTCCTTATTACATCTTCACAGAGCCAAAAATTCAGTAGGGCTCCTTGAATGGCAGAGCTGGCATCTTGAACAAAGGTAAAAATAATTTGAAACAACTCCAATCTGAAGAAGGTGTCAAATTTTTTTAAAGGCTCAAAAAAACATAAGCTTTTGCAGCACATGCCTTGTACTGAAGATTGTTATTCAAATCTTCCAGCCATTCAAGCAATGAAGTATTATTACTTGTCATGGCCTAGCAGACCGGCAGATTTAAATTGTGGGCAGATCATTGCTTAAAACACAGAAACACATAAGTTGACAGCAGATAAGGACTCCAAGGCCCATCCAGTCTGCCCATTTCTTTTTCTACCTTATAAATGTGCCAGCGGCCTTTGCTCTGTCAATGGCCGATCTACTCATACTCATCTGTATTGCTCCCTTATGCCTATCCCATGCCTGTTTGAAGCCCTGCACTGTATTCATATCCACCACTTCTTGAAGTAGGCCAGTCCATGCATCCACCACCCTTTCTGTGAAAAAGAACTTCCTCACATTACCCCTTAATTGGCCTCCCTCTAATTTCATGCTGTGTCCTCTTGTCCTGCTGTTTTTCTTATATTGAAATAATGGTAGATTGTTTCACCTTGTTAATTCCCTTAAGGTGTTTGAATGTTTTGATCATATCACCTCTCTTCCTCCTTTGCTCTAGGGTATACATATTGAGCTCCATTAATCTGTCTTCATATGTTTTCTGATGCAGTCCCTGCACCATTTTTGTTGCCCTTCTCTGGACTGCCTCAATCTGGTTGTGAAGGCGTGGCCTCCAGTACTGCACGCAGTACTCCAGATGGGGCCTAACCAGCGTCTTGTAAAGAGGGATTATTACCTCTCTCTCTTCCGACTTGTGATACCCCTACTAATACACCCTAACATCCCCCTAGCCTTACCTACTGCTTTAGTGGTTTGCTTGGATGATTTCAGGTCATCAGTCATGATGATGCCGAAGTCTCTTTCTTCCCTTGTGACTGCCAGCAACTCCCCTCCCAGCCTTTTGTGTTAAACTTGACTCGAGTGCTTCAACTACTCTCTCTCACTCTGACTGTCCACACATATGCACACCAAATCAAGCAGGCAATAAGTTTTATGTGGCGCACTGAGCTCAGACAGCGCAACTTCAATGTTCGAGAGAGACAAGGAGGGGGCAGTTCAGTAAGTAAAGGACACTTACCAATGGTGTCTATTTATGATCTGATGCCTGCCCCTTCCGTCTCTTAGGCTGTCACTTATGTCAGTCACCGGAGTTGGATGTGATGGGACTGAAGTCACAGTGGATGGTCCCTGGCCCTTACCTCAACTCTCATCTGGGTCAGCTGACCCTCTAATGCAGCACCACATGATCCTCTGTGCTCTCTTTCTAATATTGCAGCAGATGCACACGGTCTCCCCTTGCTGATGGTCCTCTACTTGCCCATCCCCCCTTCATCACTAACATTCACACACTGAAAAATAATCAGCAGTCAGGCATGCACTGGTCTTCCTCCATGTGAACCGGTGAATGCACAGACAGCTATTAAAAAAATAAATATTAAAAAAGTCAGACAGTGTAGGGTAAGGGCTGCATTCAAATTCTGGAGGGAGCTCAACCCTGGAAGCCCCCCCAAACTCTAGACCTATGACCACTATGCATCCACAGCCCAATAATGCATGCCTCTACTGCACCTGATCCCTTGCTGCTGGGGCTCCTGCATGCACAACTGAGTTGGGGAGGACACGGAGCATTCATGTTCATGATCCTGGAGCTGAACTCTGAAATGTGGTGAACCAGGAGAGGGTGTGGAATCTATGTGGCTCGAGGGGCTGCCGTAGCAGTTACCACCCCTTTTTCCTGGCCACAGGGCTTTGCACAGTGCCCAGTTAGCAGCCACACCACCTATCATCAACCCTCAGTGCCTCTGCTGAGGGCTTGGGGCCACACTAATACTGACCAGTTCAGAAAATGACAATGATGATTTTGCTGATAGGAAGAGAACAGTCTTAAGAGGCCTGCTGTATCCCACAAGCCTTTGCTCCATGCAGAAACAAGGATCCACTATGGAGCCATCCTGTGCATCTAATAAGATGCCTAGTGTCTGGCACAGCTTCTACCCCTTGACTTGCCTCAAGTCATTTCACAAAGCACTGTGTATGTCTCCTAGAAGGCTGGGGGTAGTGAATGATGGCAAGTGTGCTGGCTTCCAGTGTTGAAGAGCTGAGCACCCCAGATATGCAGGAAGCAAGAGCATCTGGATTGTATTTGTGGATCAGACCCTTAGTTTTTGGGATGAAACTTTAGTCTGTGTCCACTTAAGGTATGCAGAATTATCCTACTGTAACACCCCAGCAGTGTGAGGCAGAATTTCTGCAGGAGTTTTCAGACTGGCTGTTGAATTGTTCCATTAAATCTCCCTGAATTTTATTGCTGATGGATTTCAGTGCAAAACCAAGCACTTCACGAGTATTTTGCAAAATCAGCCAACAGATGATCTGGGTCTCAAACAGGTTATTCCTCAGCCAGGTGTGAAGGGGGTCAAGAATTAGACCTGGTGTTTATCAGAGGGACAGAGAATGAAAAGATCTCAGTAAATCCTTTTAAGTGGTTGGACCACTGCACAATTCAGCCTTGGGGCTCCAATGAAGCCTCCTTTAACTGTGGAGGTAATCAAGTATTGCCTAAAGTAAGGACCGTCCCAGTGGCATGGAGGGTTGAGGCACTGGTTGCTACACCTACCACCACACCAGTGACTCTAGTTTGGGAGTGGAACAGGGTTGCTGGAGGTTGGCTGACGAGGGAGAGGATTGAGCATTCAGAAGACAGCTCTTCTCTACCAAGGAGGGTGCTACATGGTACCTGGTGTAAGTCTGGCCCCTAACGATGGCTGAAGGGAAGATAGCCATTGACCATCACATCAGGGACAAGGGGGCATGGTGACCCCTGACATCCTGCACACAGAAGTGCATGAAGGGCTGTCTTGATTAGCACTGCATGACCACTTCCCTAGGGGGCAAAAGGTGGAAAAAGTGCAGTTCCTAATTTTCTTGTCCCTCTCCTGATGGCCACAGGCCCTACATCCAGTGAGCACCTGGGTCATGCAGCAGTAGCACAATTGTAAGTTCTGACAGAAAGCTGGGGTGACCAGGCTGTGTTGGCTGGTGGTGCTTGGCCACTCCTGGAACTGTGGGGTACAGATTAACTGCAAAAAAAAGAAACATTGCTTAAAGCAGGGTGATCCAGAGAGGTTGCTCAATCTGTTGGTCACCTTTAGCCTGAAAACTAGGGGTGTTTGAGTAACAAATAGTATTTCCTAAATACCATGAATAATAGGCTATTCATAACTCAGGCAGAAAAATGAATAATCAGCACTATGGAGGGCTATTCAGTGTTTTGCTTTTTAGCAGGAGTTTAGGATCTCCTGATACTTCCTGTCCAATCAGAGGCCACTTTGGAAGCTCATTGAAGGAAGCTCATGCGACCTAGTACTCGTAGACTCTACAGGCAAAACAGACAGAGGTATTAGCTGTTAAGAAAGAACAATCTACTTCCATTCGTTTGTTAAAATTATACAAAACTAAAAAATCTTGACAGTTTTTGTTCCCTCTTTAAATCCCAAGATAGAGAGGGTCAATTTGTTTTACACTATAGGTGAAAATTAGGCTTTTTGCTAAAGTGAGAAGAAAAAGAAAAAAGAAGGGCTGTTTGCTAAGCGAGACAGACAGGGCTCCAGCACACATGACCTGTGTATGTACTAAAACCAATCCAGATTAAAAGCTGCAGTGTAGTGTCTTAAACAGTAAACAGCTTAAGGGAGTAAGGAATGTTTTGTAGAGTAAGGAAGGTTTTGTAGGGGGTTATTTTAATTAGAAATGTAAGTTTCTTTTGTATCTTAGGTACTGTACAAAACAAAGAACAAGACAAGTAGTCTAACTGAAGCCCAATCAGCTGTTGGGGACCTTTTTATTATTTTTTTTCTGAGAGTTTAGTCAAGCTTGATTATAGTGAGTCAGATTTGTCAGCTCAACATTGTTGCAGTGATCTGAGTAACTATATTTCATAATATAATTTTAAATTTAATATTACACACCTTCCTTATTTTAATTCAGTATGCTTTATTAATCATAGTTACCAGAACCCATACAAAAGGTGGTTATTTCATACAAATTGTCCCAGAAACAATAATGCTGTTAGGTACAGGAGAGAAAATAATGAAATGACAGTTTTCCCCTCTTTATTTATCCCCTCACCCAACACCCTTCTCCTTGTCTCCCCTTTGCTCATATCACACACCTTCCTATAATGAAGCATTTCTTGCGTCCCTCCACAACTACTTGTGCAACTGCGAGTGCACCGTAGCTAGTATGGTGGGATTAGTCAGCTGACCACCACCACTGTGAGTTTATCCCTGGTTTCAGATAAAGAAGACATAGCAAATTGTCTTCACTGAAATGCCTGCTTACATCACAGGTGTCACTAGTCAATCAATTGATTCTGGGTGGGGCTTTTATCACTGTGCTGTCTTAGACATACTGCACAGAGAAAAGCCAGTCAGAAAAGACTTGCCTGCTCCTGTTGGAAGCTGAGAAACTTGCTATGCTGCAGAGAACAAACTAGAATGCATTTGAGGAACTGGGAACTTGGTAAAACATAATATTGTAGGGGACTAGGAAGGTAAGCTACACTTTCTACAGAAAGTTTCATTATTTTCTTATTGGCATTAAGAATTGCAAGATTCCATTAAAGTGTAGTAATTTTATAACCAGAGGGATTGAAATACAACTGAAGTTGCTTGATTTCTATGCTAGACACATAGGATTTGGAAGGATATTTGTGCAATATTTTAGAAGTGTCCTGCTGGCTGAACAGTGAGTTCATTTTATCCCTGGACTCAGTAGAGTGGTTTGTGTAGGAGCAGTGGTCTAGTACATTGTGGTGTTGGTTGACTTACTATAAAGGGCAGTACTCACCAGGGTGGTGGAGCAGTGGTGTATTTGGTTGTTTCTAACAGTCACCAGTGGTTGTGGCCTACCTACCCACCCTTCCCCTCACCCCACCCACCCCAGGCATGGCATTTCCTTTATAGCCAAGGTTCTAACATCACTTCCTCAACAGGTCTTGGAGCAGAACTGTCATATTCTTAATTGCCAGCAAAGTGCATAAAGGGTAAGTGTATACAAACAACCCCCCCCAAAAAAAATTCTATATTACTCATTGTATATTATAAGGAAGAGGGACGTGTGGGGAGTGGTGCAATGCACTGGCTGTGGGGCAGCAATTTTCTGGGAGACATTCTGGAACCTACATTGCTGCCCTATTTTCAGGCAACTATCAACTCTGAGGGGAGGAGGTTGCCCACCTCCAGGCTGAACTGGCAAGGACTAAGGAGGCCTCCTCCACCCAAAGAGCATCAGTTCCACAACCACTGCCTCAGAAGTTGCCATGTGTGAAGAGCAGATGGACCACAGTAGGTTCTGGGAGGGTGAGGGTAGTGGAACAGAGGCGTAGCCCCCAAGTTGCACCTCTACACAAATCATATGTCAGTCTGGCAAATCAAGGTTCCTCTATGATGACACCCTCATTGGAGACCAAGAAGAATGCTGGGGACATCCACAAAGGAGACTCACAAAAGAGTGGCAAGGGACACCACAGGGGAAAGAAACAGCTTCTCATAGGGGACTCAATTGTTTGGGGTGTAGACCTGGGAAAGGGAGAGGAGAGGGAAGTAAGGTGCCTGCCTGGTGCTATGGCTTGGAGGGACAGGAAGCGAATCCTCAGGATTGCAGAAGCAGCATCACAGGAGAGGAAACTAGATATCATTGTCCGCCTCGGGACAAATGACCTAGCTAGGCATGAGATCAGTGAGTGCAGGATGAATTTGTGGAGTTGAGGAGGGGCCTCAGACAGGTAGCAAGTGTGGTAACCTTCTCAGAGGTGTTTCCAGTCTATGGCAGGGGTGAGGCTAGGGTTCTACACACCATGCAGTTTAATGAATGGTTGCAAAACTGGTGCAGAGCACAGGGCTTTGGCTTCATTGGGGACTGGGGGTCCACCTGGAGAGATGAAGGTCTATACTGGCATGATGGTCTGCATTTGTCCAGGAAGAGAAACACACTCCTAGGTGACAGGTTTAAAGGATTCCATGGCAAGCTTTTAAACTAGCCAAGGGGGGAGGTGCTGATAGGAAACAGGAAAGTTCAAGCCTCCCCCCACAAAACATGGCAGGTAGTAGAGTAAACACTGAGGTACAGAGCTTGACAGAGGGCAAGATGGGGTAAATGGAAAGATGGACAAGGGCAATAAGAGCAGGGATGGGGTAAAAAAGGATACAGCCAACATTAAATGGAGGGCAATGAGTGCCAATGCCTGTAGTCTTGGAAACAAGCTTCCAGAGCTAGTAGCCCTGATGGAAGAGGAACACTTGGATATTGTGGCAGTCACAGAAACATGGTACACAGAGAACCATGACTGGGATGTCAACATACCAGGGTACACAATCTACAGAAGGGACAGGGAGGGTAAAAGAGGAGGTGGAGTAGCTCTCTACATAATGGAAGGGAGCAAAGCTACAGAACTAAAAAGTAAAGGGGGAGGACAAGAGGAACTCTGGGTCACCTTGGAGACAGGGAATGGCATCGCAGTCCACACAGGGGTTGAATACAGACCCCCGTCTCAAGGGGAGGAAATGGACAAGAAAATGATAGAGGGCATTCTCAAAATGGCTGAAAAAGGGGATATACTGTTGATGGGGGACCTGAATATGCCAGATGTTAACTGGGCGACATGGACTGCAGCCACATCCAAGAGCAGGGTCATTCTCAATACCCTACAGGGAGCATGCCTTAGATAGCTAGTGGTGGAACCCACTCGGGAGGGAGCAATATTAGACCTGGTGCTCTTAAATGGAGAGAGGATCACAAACTTAGAAATCCACAGACATCTGTGAACAAGCGACCACTGCACAGTGTGCTTCACAATAAACACAACCATAGAGACAAGCCATACAAAGACAAGGATACTGGACTTTAAAAGAGCTGACTTTTAAACAAAGAGGGGTGGAAGAACAATGGAGAAAAATCAAAACTGCCATCATGGAGGCAACAAGCCTTTGTGTGAAACAAATAAAGAAAACAAAGCAGAATAAAAAAACCTCTATGGCTCTCAAAAGAGGTGTCAGGGAAGGTTAAGGAGAAAAAGGCTGCATTCAAAAAGTATAAGGAATCACAGACGGAGCATGACAGGGAATTATATCAATTAAAGCAGAAAGAAGTGGGGAAGGCAGTCAGAAAAAGCAAAGGCCCAAACTGAGGAAAAGATAGCTAACTCAGTTAAGAAGGAGGATAAAACCTTTTATAGGTACGTTAGGAAGCACAGAAAGGTTAAGGGAGGGATAGTGAAGATTTATAAAGGAAATGGGAGGTGGGCAGAGGGAGATAGTGAAAAGGCAGAGATACTGAATGAATACTTTTGCTCAGTATTCACAAAAGAGGAAGAGGAGGAGTTACCTAAACCAAACCGTAGAAGCACTCTGGATAGTTGGGTTGACACCAGTCCATTTACAGAAGAAAGAGTACTAAAAGAACCCCTAAAACTCAAGGTGGACAAAGCAATGGGGCCTGAAGGGATTCACCCTAGAATCCTAAAAGAGCTAAGGGAAGACCTAGTGACACCACTAACCACACTTTTTAACAAATCATGGGAAGATGGGGTGGTACCTGAGGATTGGAGGAGGGCAGATGTGATTCCCTTCACAAAAGTGGGAGCAAGGCAGAAGCAGGAAACTACAGACCTGTTAGTTTAACCTCAGTGGCAGGAAAATGATGGACTCACTTCTGAAAGAAAGAATTGTTGAGTACCTAGAGGCCAGCGGGGCATAGGACCCAAAGCAGCATGGATTAACAGCAGGAAGGTCATGTCAGATGAATCTAATCGATTTCTTTGACTGGGTGACCAAAGTAATAGACCAGGGAGGAGCTGTGGATATGGCCTACCTAGACTTTAGCAAGGCATTTGACACAGTCCCGCACAAAATATTAATAATCAAGTTAGCCAGCCTGGGAGTGGGTCCCAGGGTGGTAGCCTGGGTAGCAAACTGGCTGCACAACAGGACACAGAAGGTAATAGTGAATGAAATACATTCTGAAGAAAGGGACTAGTGGAGTACCTCAGGGCTCAGTACTGGGTCCAGTCCTCTTTAACATCTTTATAGGTGACATTGCAGAGGGTCTGGAAGGAAAGGTATGCCTCTTTGCAGATGACACAAAGATCTGTAACAGAGTTGATACACAAGGGGGTAGAAAGGGTGAGAAGGGACTTGGCAAGGTTGGAGGAATGGTCAGACATATGGCAACTTAGATTCAATGCAAAGAAGTGCAAATTAATGCACCTGGGAAATAAAAAATCTAGGAGAAGAGTACACAATAGCAGGGAGGTATGTGACATCAGTAATGGAAAGGGATCTGGGTGTAGCATATCAGATGACCTAAAGGTGGGTAAGCAATGTGAGAAGTCAGTAAGGAGAGCCAGGGGGATACTGGGATGCATAGGGAGGGGTATCACAAGTAGCAAAAGGGAAGTGGTTATCCCTCTATACAGACAGTTGGTGAGACCCACCTGGAGTACTGCATGCAGTTTTGAGACCTCATCTATGCAGGACATAGACAGGATGGAGGCAGTCCAGAGGAGGGCAACTAAATGGTGCAGGGTCTACATCAGAAACCATATGAAGAGAGACTGAGAGAGCTTAATATGTATACCCTTGATGAAAGGAGGGACAGGGGGACATGATAGAAACTTTAAATACCTCAAGGAATCAACAAAGTCCAGGAGGTAGCATCTTTCAGAAAAGAGATGTGTAAGAACGAGGGGCACAATTTAAAGTTAGAGGGGACGGCTCAGGGTAATGTGAGGAAATTCTTTCTCACGGAGAGAGTGGTGGATGCATGGAACCGCCTTCCTGGAGAGGTTGTGGGGTCTAAAACAGTGGGGGAATTCAAACATGCATGGGACAGACATAAGGCAATTATAGTGGGGGGTTGCAGGAAGTAGGCTGTTGGTTAACTAGAATCTGCAGCTTATCCAATAGGTAGGGAAATGGGCAGACTGGGATGGCCAAGTGGTCCTCATCTGCCGTCAAAGTCTATGTTTCTATGTTTTACTGCAGTTAGCTGCTTTTTTTCTTCTGTGTGTGTGCATGGCTGTGCACTCAAAACCTTTTTCTAAGTTTGTGACTTTGTGCACAAGAAGAAATATTTTTTTTATGTTACTCTTTCTATTAATTTTAAGGCACATATTTATAGCGAAAATACCATACATAAAATAAGTATTATGTAAGAACCATAGTGGACAAGTAAAACATACAACATCCATGAATGTTAGATACAAAAGTACACATTCTCATATATGCCTAAAACTTATGAATTTAACAAAGCTCAGTATACAAAAAGTAATAATACTAACCATATAAGCAATACAAATAGTAACTAACTTCTGTGACATAACAACATAGAACTGACAGACATAATATAATATCAGCTTGAAAACAGAAAAAGAGACACAAAGATGGACACTATGAAAACCTACATATCTCACGCATTTGTAGAATTAAAAAAATCATAATAGCGCTGCCAACAAGCCACAAAGTCTGCGATGAGGCTATGTAGGTAAAGTGGTCATATGAGGCAGTTTGTGAAAGGCTAGCTAATAATTCATCAAAAGAAGGCAAAAAAGGAGCTCTCTAGTGGGTTAAAATAAGACACTTGGCTTGCATACAGAGGTTGCCAACCATCAATGTGCTAAGTGGGGAAGGTATGGACCATAATCAACAATGCCCAATAAGAATAAAGGGGCAGAAAAGGGTATATTGTGCCCAAGAACATCAATTGCAAATTGATGACATTTCTACTACAAGGGGCGAATAAGGTTATGTGACCATAAAATATTAAATAGATTGCCCCCAAGGGATGCACATTTCCAACTATTATCATTTGGTAGTAAATGCATTTTAAAAAGCACAGATGGGGTCCTATACCATAAATGAAGAATTTATGCTGGATAAGCATACTACAAACATCTTTAAATGTAGTATGGCAAAATGTCCATATATTTTTATTTATGTTCTGGAATATTTATCTGAAGGGTACGTTCCCATTTTGCTTTGGAAATCAATGATTGGTTGGGAAGGTGATCCCGAATACTTTGGTAAATTAGTCCTGCTCTTCCTGACTTACATTTTAGCCAGGTGGAAATGGGATCGGATTGCTCTGAAAAAGCAGAAGAAAGTTGAAGTGAGGAATGAATGACCTTTCAAAGCTGTAAATATTTCCAGAATTCTTATTTGGGTAGTCCCCAAACAGCTTGTAAATTTGAATATGAGTCCAGAAGGTATGCATTTTGTATTAGAAGATCTCCCAGATGTTTTATCCCTTAGATTATTTCCCCAAATGTGAGTATATAGAAGTGGCTTAGGGTTGGTACCTAGCCACTTGTGAAGTTTATTACAGTAATGAATAAATGGGCCTATAGTAGGGTGGTGTTAGACTTGGTCCCCTTACCCTTATTGGAAACCCACTGTGCACCGCTGACAATATTTATTATGTTATTTGATATATATTCATAATCGGTACTAACATTTAGGGAGTTGGTACTTACCGTACAATAATAAGTTACCAGGTACATTATTATAGTGATTATTGTTGGAAACGTATAAGTAATGCACCAAGAATACATCTCTGTGTTCTTTGTCTCTTATGTTATATTCTTCTGAGAAGTCATTGTATAGCTTGCACTTCCATCATGTGGATGTATGTAACACCACACATATTTTCTGTATTTTGTATGAGTTCTTTGTTCTTATTTGAGCTGATTTTACACATTTTGTATATCTCTAGATATACTGTGGAGCCACCTAACTTTTGGCCAATAGGGCACGTTTTATGTATCATATTCACATACGAAGTAATAGTTGCTATAGTGATTATCACCATATATAAGTTACTATATTAGGTATTCTCTGTGAGACTGTCTTCATACCCTGGGGTATTGGGGAAACTCTGGCTCCCAGTGTCTATTTGGTAAGACCTGTTCTTAGGGCATAAGTCTGCTTTTGTGTAATAAATAAGTTTATTACCTCATATGCCACTTGTCTGTTGTTTCATTTGATGGTTTATTACCACCAAGAACCCAGAAAGGGCTTTGACCTTGACATTATTGGCAATCGTGTGCAAGTGGACTAAACAAGTGAAGATTCACTGTTTGCTGGCTTTTTCCTTATGGGTAGTAAACAGGTGTACACAAGGTTGGTGCCGTCTCACCTCGTTCAACGGAAGGAGCAGAGACTGGAAGAGGAACTTCAGTTCCTGCTTAGTAAGAACAAGACTGTTTTGCATTGTACAGAACTGTACAGAATAATGATCAAGAGTTATGCATGTTGAGAGATTTTGATTTTGATAGGTTGAAGTAGGATAAGAGGCAGATTTTGCAAATTAATGATTTGTTGAGTGAGACGTATGAGTCTTTGCATGAGGAGAATGAGGAGTTAAGAGACGATCTGAAACAGGTAAGTGATTAGTTGGATACAGAGCTTAGGGACAACTGCAAATTGAATGCCACTTATAGAGTGTTGCAAAAAAAGGTTGCATGAGGTGTTGAGCAGAACAATTCAAAAGTTAGTCACATACAGTGCAGAGCTAAGATGGCAAAACTGCATCATCAGCGAGAGGTACTGGCTGGTCACATCAATGCGATGGGCGGGTTCAATTACACACCCATTGACTTTACATCATCCAGAGATGATGATTCTGGTGATGAAACCAATCAAGATGGTGCCCAGCCATGCTCTTAAAATGGTGCTTCCCCCAACCACCATTTACAAGATGGCGGCCCCTACACTGTAATAGCATGACCCTACATCATGAAACATATGGCAACTCTCATGTGCGACACCAAGATGGTGACCTCTATGACAGGGGGGAGGCCAAGGCTGAGTCCCTCCAATTGCTGTTCTGAAAAAGGAAGACAAAACAGAGATTGATCAGATTATTGAGGCAGCCCTCTCTTGGACACAGATGACTGATGTGAAAACACAGATCTTTTGTGAACACATGGAAACCATGTTGAAGGAGGCCGCTACTCAGCAGTCCCTTGTCCGCTGTGTGTCTGATGCCACAACAGAGGCTGCCCTTCATGGCGCACACTCCAACTCTTTTCCTGATCTGCGTGATGAAGCTCAGAACACTAATCCCCTCAGGTGGCTCACTCTGTGCAGCAGATGGCTGACAGCATAGGCTGCATTACCCCCAATGACAATTTCAGCTGTCATATGGAAAAAGTTAGTTCCAAATGTGAAGTGCTCAGTCTACCAGTGGGCTATCAAGTATAGATCCTCCGGCAGACTGTAGACCCCGGCCTCTGGGCAGAACTGTCAGAGGATGTCTGCCAAGCCATGGTTGTGACCTTTAATGACGTGACCATGGAACTCACTGCCTCGCACTCCCCAGGTGTGGTTGGCATTATGTGTCAGCACAAAACATGGCTGTAGCCTCAAGGAGTGTGCATGAAAAAAAAAATTATAAAAAAGCAGATCACAGATAAAGCAATTATCAGCAACACTTGAGATTGCTACAGAAGATGCAGATTTTATTATTTAGAAATCAAGAATGCCAAAAACAGCAACTGCTGACTGGTTAACCTCTACTGGTCTTGCACGTACTAGTGCATTGTCAGGAGGTCAGAAGCCAATAGATGAACAGATTATAAATACAAAACTCTTAAAGGCACATCCCCACAAACCAACAATTAAGTGTAAAGTGCATAGTAAACCAAAGTGCAGAACAATAAAGTGCTTTAGTGCAAAAAACATGCATATTCCTTAACTGTCATCATTTTAAAACCGTTACTGACTGCACCCTTCCTAAGTTCTTACTTACTAGGGCAAAATCAACCTTATTATATGCAGCTATTCACAGTAAACATAGTCATGTAAAACTGATCCTATGGTGAACACAGGCAAACAGGAGAGTCTATACAGTACTTAGCACCACTGAAAAGAATATTATTATTATTATTATAGAGTACTGATTTCAGATCAAAATTACTATGATGTAGGAGAGAGAAAAATGGCAAACCAAAGTGCTGAGTACGTCTGTTCTTATGTGTCCTTCCAACTCAATTCTTGTCTAACGTCCAGGTGCCTAAAGTACCGTGGCATATTATAAATACTACCTGTAAAAAATGTACAAAAAACTACTTTCATTAATATATTATAAGGGCAACAAACAATGTGCAGCATCACACAATGAAAACAGAGAAGTACCTCATATATTCTACAGGAAAAACATGCTTAATCTTTATGTACAACAACTAGCATTCATTTTTCTTTTCTTAATGCAGGCCATAAATTCTATTTTATTATTGAGGGTTGGGGGTATCATTGCCTCCAACATAAAGATCCAGAAGGACTCGTGATATGCCATTTTACTTCTGAGATCCCTGCCTCAGTGTCCCAAATTAACATTCTCAATAGCACAGAACTTAAATATGCGTGTACCAATCCTGTTGTTTTTGATATTGTTAGCCAATACATTCTTTGGGTCTCCTTCCACCACAGATCACAGATGTTTCCCTATTCTGTGTTTAAAAGGCCTTGAGGTCTAGCTTACATAGAAGGCTCCATATTCACATATTGCCAAATAAATGACACACTCTGTACTACAGTTAAAACAAATCATGCATCTTGTACATCTTAGTACTTTTGCATGTGTTAAATGTGTCAGTTCTCAATATACTGTATCTTGGCAAAATTTACAAATATCACATGGAAAATTTCCATGTGGTAAAGGTGGCAACCAGTTCCCAGTTTCAGAGGTTTCTGCAGCTGTCTTAGGATGATAGCTATGTACTAGCCTGTCTTTGAGGTTCTTTCCTCTGCGATAGACAATTTGGGGTTTATTTAACGTGTATTTCGCCAAAAGGAGCTCATTCTCCAATATGCTCCAATTTTGGTTTATTATACTGTGCACTTCAACAGACTGTCTAGTATAGTTTGTAATAAACTACATCCTGTCATCTGATTCCCTAGGGAGTCTCTCCTGTAAGAGTCCTTCCCTTGGGGGTAACAAGTACTTCTTCAAAAGCTTCTTTTACCAGTCTGCTGTTATAACCCCTACTGACAAAATGTGTACACATTTCTGTGCCCTGAACCAGGTAATCTGAAGCTGTAGAACAATTCCTCCTTGCCTTTAGCATCTAGGCCTTGGGGATATTCTCCACCATGTGTCTAGGGTGACAGCTGGAGGAATGTATTGAGGAATTCTGATCTGTTTCCTTTCTGAAAAGGGTAGTGTGTAATGAGCCATCCCTATTTTTTGTAATCCACAAATCCAGAAAGGAAACAGATTCCAAACTGCTCTATACAGAGAATCTAAGATTTTCATTGCTTTTCTCCAGAAATTGTACAAATTCACTCAGTTCCTCCAGTGTCCCCTTCCACACCAGGAATATGTCGACAATAAAGCGATGCCAGATATCAGTCCTACTGTAGAAAGGATTGTTCTGGACATCATAGAGCATTGCTGTTTCCCATAATCCCAGGTAGAGGTTGGCATAATTGGGTACAAATGTTACACCCTTTGCAGTCTGCTTTAGTTGGTGAAAATGTTCAGTCTGGAACATGAAGCTATTCTTGGTTAGTACATGTTCTGTGCATGTAAGTAGAAACTGCTTTTTCGACTCACCAATGTCAAAGCCCAACGAGAGCCAATGGTCCAGGGCTTCCAAACCACCCTTATGTGGTATATTTGTGTACAAAGAGGTAATGTCCATCAAGACCAAATACCATTCTTGTTCAGTCTCCATTTCCCTCAAGGTACCTAACATCTGGTTAGTATCCTTCACATATGATCTGAATTCCATCACATAGTTCTTAATGTGTGTGTCCACATACATGGAAAGAGCTCTGTAACAGAACCTATCCCCACCATTATTGGTGCTATGTTGGCCCATCCTATTAAACAGTATGCCAAGCAAAGTCCAGCATCATACCATCAGAGGTTATGATTGGCCTACTGTACTGGCAAGGTACTCTCACAGGAGATAGTGTACAGAGACAAAATTGAACACAAGACCTTGTTTATTCCGAACATGATTTTGGCAGTGCGTGACAAGGTTGAGCCTGTGGTTTTCCCCAGAACCGACAAATTCTCAGACATCCTCTTGAGAATGGAGCTTGTCTACCAGCTCTACCTCTGAGATCTGAACTCTGGCTCAAAAGCCAAGGTGGCTGTGGTACAACCTGCCAGAGCCCACAACCCACTGCATGGCAGAGGGCAAGGCCCAGGACAAAAAGGCCTCACCCTCTGATAACAAACAGAACTATAGGGGGGACCGCAACAGGAATTGGAACAAAGAAACTGGGATAATTCCAATCCCAATAAGAATGATAACCATGGCAATTGAAATTATTGATAAAGCCCTTCCTACCATGCGGGAGTAGAGGAGAATAACAGCCTCCACACGCTCCTTGGGGGAGTCCAATCAGTGGCTGAGTCTGAGTCAAGGCAGGGCGTTGCAGCATTAGCTCCAGCAACCCAGTCCTTACTAGGTCAAGGAGATAGTGGGACCTCCTTTGGCCAGGCTGCAGCAAGCCCCAATTCTAACCCCTTGACTGTTGCTGCTACTTCCAGTACCCAGAACTCCCTGTATCCTATGCAGGACCTTGAAGATGCCCTGCAAGATCATGCTGGCATGCAGTTTCAAGACCCACCTGAAGACATCAGTAATAGTTCAGGTTGACAATTACAGTCCCCAGTCCATATTGTGAACAATATTACTATTGACACAAATGGATGGCCTTGTACCAAGGCTATGGTTGGGAGCCAACAAATTGTATTATTAGATATAGGTGCGGCTCTGTCTGTACTACACAATGAGAATCCTGCTTCTTCTTCTTGATCCACTGGCTGGAGGACCAATGCTCAAGGTGTGGATGGCAGTAGACTGCCTACCTACCTACTGCTCTATTGTACTCTCCATGGTACTGGGAACCCTCAACACAAATCACACTTTTGACCTCATGGTATTACCTCATCATACCAGCATCCTAGGAATTGACTTCCTAGCACTACATGGCTGTGTAGTGGACTTGGCCAATCAGCTCTTGATCCAAATCAGAGGACAATACCATGCTGTCATGATTCATGATTCCCAGATGGTGGCCGCCATCCTGGTCAATGACAAGGAATATGATGTCATAGCTCTGTTTCAGACATATGAATTCTTCAAAGAACTTTTGCCATCCTGTAGAACCACCTTGATGTTTTCACAACACACAAACATGATTGTGGGAGAATGTAAACCATCATTGAAGTTCCAGACCCTGAAAATGCCAGGCAAAGGCAATACCCTTTTCCTGAAAGGCCTTACCATCATGCAGAGAAACCATTGAGTCACATCTTCAGCTAGGTGTGATCAGGCCTTGTGTCTCGACCCTCAACTCACCCATCTGGCCAGTGAAAAAGTCCAATGGATCATGGAGGCTCAACCAAGTCTCTCCCAGCTGCTCCCCTACAGTACCATCAATACCAGATGTGCTCAAATTGCTAACACCAGATTGTAAGTGGTTTAGTGCCTTTGAGATCTCAAATGGGTTTTGGTCACTGCCCCTTGCTCTGGAAAGCCAAGACAAGTTTGCTTTTACCTTTGAAGGTCGTCAGTACACATGGATCTGTCTCCTGCAGGGCTTTGACAACAGCCCCTCCCTCTTCCAGCTACACATGATGGACGCCTGGCAGGGTTTGTCTGCTCCAGTGTCTTCTGTAGTATGTGGATGACTTACTCTTGGCAACTGGCGCAACATTTTGACCTCCTTGATGAGTTATTGACTCTCTTACAGAGAGCAGGCCTCAAGTGTAATCCTGCAAAAGCACAATTGTGCCAGAAAGAGGTTATCTTCCTTGGTCTGCATATTACAGAACCAGGCAGATGTCTGGTCTGGAAGAAGATTCAAGGCCTACAAGATTTGTCACTTCCTACCAGTGTGACAACACTCAGATGTTTCCTGGGAATGGTGAACTATTCCAAGGATTTCATTTGTGACTTTACATGAGCTCCTGAAAAAGAATGTCCCCTGGACTTGGGGTCCCATTCACACCAATGCTGTGACCCTTCTGAAACAGTCTTTGGCCTCTGCTCCAGCATTGGTTAACCCCAATCTAGCCTTACCCTTTCATTTGGAAATGGCTACTTCAGACATTGCCATGTCTGCGATACTTGCTCAAAAGGTTAATGGCATTGTAAGACCTATTGCCTATGCTTCCCAGATGCTGTCCCCAGTAGAAAAGAAGTACAGTCTCTGGCTACCTACTGGGCTGTTATTTATTTTTTTTTTTTAGTTGTTTAACCAGGTATAGCACACTAAGCTGAAAGCTTTTTTACAGGAGCGACCTGGGAACACAAGGAGGTTAAGTGACTTGCTCAGGGTCACACAGTATGAAAGTGGAAGCTGTGGGATTCAAACCCAGGTCTGGTCTGCTGGATGTCACCAAATTTGCAGCACTTTCTTGCAGCACTGTTAAGCACTTTCTGTACATCATTGGGTATTCACCCATAGTTCTGCACACTAGTCACATCCCCATGAACTTCCTGCTGTCAGGTAGAGTAAAGGATGGGTCTGTATCCAATGCCAGATTAACTCACTGGTCTCTTCTTCTCCAGGACCATGACATACAGGTCCACACTGCCAAAACGCCCTCAGTTCTGGCCCATGGTCTCCTGCACCAAGGATCCCCACATGACTGCACACTCCAATCTCCTGATTTGCCTGTTCCAGGCCCCTTTTTTCCTGCTACTCCAAAACTCCTTGCTGACATTTCCCTGTGTCATGTCTTTACTGACGACTCTGCCTTGTACTACCAAGGAGAACAAGTAGCTGGATTTGGAGTGTTGATCATGTACCCTAATGGTAACACTGTCCATGTGTCCAAATGCTGCAGTGTTGCATCTTCTCAGTATGCAGAACTGGCAGCTGTGGCCTGTGCTCTTGAACTGATACACCATTGTACCATAGATACCATCATCTTCACAGACTCTAACTAGGTCTGTTGCTCTTTAACTGAATTCTTGCCAGTCTGGGAGCAGAACTCCTTCACCTCTTCTGATGGCACCCCTGTGAAGTACAAAGCACTTTTTGTATACATTCACACTCTGACTCAACAGTTTAAGCATAAGCTGTTCATTCACAAGATGAAGGCCCATCCAAAGTCTGATCCATACCATGGGTTCAACACCCGAGCAGACACTCTTGCAAAAGAGGGTGTTCGAGGGGGAGACATGTGGGATATGGCTCACCCTGTGGCTCTGGTAGCCATACACATAGCTGCCACAAGAAAGAAGAAAACTGAATATTTTGTGCCATTAGACTTGTCCACAGCACAAAAAATCTGATCCTCAGCTAAAAAAGTATTCAGATTCCTAGACAAGGGAACCGAGCAAGAACTGCCAACCAACAACCCCTACAAAAGACATGCAGATAAACTGTATCTATCACATGATAGCAAGCTGATATGGTATCAACCTGATGACCTGAACCACAGCTACAGATAGTTCCTGAATCACTGCAATCTGAGTTCATCCACCAGGTCCATGACACCTCAACTGGTGAACACCAGGGGGGTGGAAAACACTGTCCAGAGACTGAAATCTCTGGATTGGTGGCCTGGCATCACCAAGGATGTTAAACATTACATCAACAACTGCCGAGTTTGTGTGAAAAACAATCCTGTCCCAACCAAAAAGAATGATAAACCACTTCCCCAGAGATGATTTGGTCCCTGGCATGCAATTCAAATTGACTTCATTAGCCCTTTCACCACCACCAGCAGGAACAATGAGTATGCCCATGTGGTCACTGACCTGTTCTCCAAATGGGTTGAGGCTTTCCCCACTCACAAATGCACAGCTAAGGCAACTGCAAAAGTCCTGGAAAAACAACTGTTTTCCAGGTGGGGCCTACCTCTCAAGTTAGACTCCAATCAAGGACCCAGCTTTACAGGTGAGTTGATACAAGAAACGCTCAAACTTCTTGGAGTACACCAGAAGTTTCACATTCTCTACCACTTGCAATCTTATTTTTATTTGAGTCTGTAAAAAGACTTCCTGGTTGCTCATTGCAACACCAGAAAGGAATGTATGTGTGATTCACATGGGAAAACTCAGGGGCCTTAATTGGCTGAACTTTCATAGCTCCATTGGTTACGAGCTAAAGCACGGATTGCTGAGGTCCTGGGTTCAAATCCTAGTGAGAGGCACACCTTTTCTTTCATGTCTACAGTTGGATTTCTAAATTTCACCTCACAGTGGCATATACTGCACTTGGGAGAGATTGAGGAGGAGTTATTTGAGTCTGTAAAAAGACTTCCTGGTTGCTCATTGCAACACAAGAAAGGAATGTATGTGTGATTCACATGGGAAAACTCAGGGGCCTTAATTGGCTGAACTCTCATAGCTCAGTTGGTTAAGAGCTAAAACACAGATTGATGAGATCCTGGGTTCAACTCCCAGTGAGAGTCACACTTTTCCTTTCATTTCTACAGTTGGATTTCTTTCAGAGCTAGAAATGTCAGGTATTGTTGAAGCTAAAGAATTAATTTAAATGACATATTGCAAGATCTGGACTATATTGAAATACCACAGCCTTAAAGAATTTGGAAGGGATTAAATGTGGCTAACAAATATCTTTAAATTACATTAACTAGGGTGTAATATAATAATGTGCAGACTGAAGTATTATATAGTTTTCTAATAGTTCACTCTGATTATGTACTAATAAGTTAACATTATTACCTATTGATGGGTGATTGTTCTTTCTTTCTCACATCATTTCCCAAAAATTTGGAATGTTCTCCCATCTCCCATATTTATTTATTTTATTGATTTATTTATTTAGACAGCAGTTTGGAAAACCTTTGAGCCATAGGCTCATTTACAAAGGTACCTTGTCACAGTAAGACAAACGAAAATACACAGTACAACAGTATAACACAGTATAACAGTAACTTAAGACATAGATACAAACAAGCTGGTACAGGTAGGATTGATGCAAACAATACCACTCTACCACTTGCAATCTTATTTTTATTTGAGTCTGTAAAAAGACTTCCTGGTTGCTCATTGCAACACCAGAAAGGAATGTATGTGTGATTCACATGGGAAAACTCAGGGGCCTTAATTGGCTGAACTTTCATAGCTCCATTGGTTATGAGCTAAAGCACAGATTGCTGAGGTCCTGGGTTCAAATCCTAGTGAGAGTCACACCTTTTCTTTCATGTCTACAGTTGGATTTCTAAATTTTGCTCATTGCAACACCGGAAAGGAATGCTGCCTCCCCACATATCCTCAACTCCCACCTCAAGGTCCTATTTCCCCCTTTCTGTAGTTGTATATAATTGTTTAATTTTTCCCCTCACCATATTTTACCTCTACACTCATTCTGCAATTAATTACCTACCCTATATCAATTATGTAATCTGATTGTATTGTTTCTTAATATCCTATCTTGTTATTATTGTTGCTCATAAATATATGTATTATTACCTAATTTTGTTCTTACTCTTGTATGGTTATTGTGTTTTCATTATTTCACTGAATTTGACTTTTGCTGCAGTACCTGCTATGTATCCTATTTCCCCTCTCCCCCAGAATGCTTCTGGAAATGAGCATGTCTGCTCAGTATGTCTTTTCTGGTGAAACATTTAAATAAATAAATACATTGTGAGCACCAGTCACTAGACAGGAATATGATACTTAGAGAATCCAGATTTTTTTAGTTGGTATTGCAGAAAGCAATCCAACAGGTCTATGTATGTTTTTCATTTAATAATAATAAAAATTATAATAAAAAAATTAATCTCAAAAGTCATCTCCTGTGAGGAACCAGGGCTTGGGTCCCTCCATGGCTACTTGTGCAACTGTGAGTGCGCCATAACTGCTAGGATACCACTAGTCGGCTGACTCCTACTACTTCTGTTAGCTATTATTTTGTTCTGTGTGTGTGTATATGTGTGTGTCTGTATTTGTGTCAGTGTGCAGTAGGGGTGTGTGGGTATCAAACAGTATTTCCTGAACACCACAAATAATGACTATTTGTTATTTGGATATGAATAACGAATAGTGGCACTATTCATTCTTATTGGTATTAAGGGAATACAAAAAAAAGTAAAAAATAGCCCCACCCCTTCTCAGCCCAGTTGTTTAAACTATAACCCCATCCCCCAACCTCTGCAACAAGCCCAATCCCTCCCCCCTCTTCCCATCACATGCAATATAAGGTTTTAAAAAAATATCTCATAATGGGTGACTGGCCCAACCTGCCTGCCTCCATGGCTGGCCACTGTCTCCTCTAATGCTTTGTGTTTTGCAAGAAATCATTTGCACCCCCACCGAGCAGCAGCATTCAACTCCCACCCTCCTCCCACCAGTACCTAGATTTCCTTGATAGAAGTCCCCGCCAGGCATAGCAAATGTGACTGACACAACTCACCCTCCTCCACAGCTGACAGCCTTCTTGTAAATGAAAATTATCTTGCACTTGCTCATATAGTAAAGCTGTTAATCACATGATCAGCTGTTTTACTATTTGAACAAGCATGGGGGTGCTTCCATTCACAAGAAGGTGGCTGGCTATAGAGGAGGAGGGTGGGTTGTGTTAATCTCCTTAGCCATGCCTTGGGGGGCTTCTAGCTAGGAAATTCAGGTGGTGGAGGGAGGAGGGTGGGAGATGGAGTGCTGCTGGGAGTGAGGGTGGTGTTTTTTGAAAAGTGAAAAGTGCTAGAGTAGATGACAGCAGACCGTGGAGGCAAGCAGGTTGTGCTGGTAGCACATTGTGAGAGTTTTTTAAAACATGGGTGCTGGGAGAGTAGGAAGGTGGAATACTCAAGGTGGACAAAGCAATAGGGCCTGATGGAATTCACCCCAGAATCCTAAAAGAACTAAGGGAGGACCTAGTGACACCAGTGACCACACTTTTTAACAAATCATGGGAGGATGGGGTGGTACCTGAGGACTGGAGGAGGGAAGATGTGATTCCCCTTCACAAAAGTGGGAGTAAGGCAGAAGCAGGAAACTACAGACCTGTAAGTTTGACCTCAGTGGTAGGGAAAATGATGGAATTACTTCTGAAAGAAAAGAATTGTTGAGTACCTAGAGGCCAGCGGGCACAGGACCCAAAGCAGCATGGATTTACAGCAGGAAGGTCATGTCAGATGAATCTAATAAATTTCTTTGACTGGTGACCAAAGTAATAGACCAGGGAGGGGCTGTGGATATGGCCTACCTAGACTTTAGCAAGGCATTTGACACAGTCCCACGCAAAAGATTAATAATCAAGTTAGCCAGCTTGGAAGTGGGTCCCAGGGTGGTAGCCTGGGTTGCAAACTGGCTGCACAACAGGACACAGAAGGTAATGGTGGTGGCACACATTCCGAAAGGGGTCTCTAGTGGAGTACCTCAGGGCTCAGTACTGGGTCAGTCCTCTTTAACATCTTTATAGGTGACATTGCAGAGGTCTGGAGGGAAAGGTATGCCTCTTTGCAGATGATACAAAGATCTGTAACAGAGTTGATACACAAGGGGTAGAAAGGATGAGAAGGGACTTGGCAAGGTTGGAGGAATGGTCAGACATATGGCAACTTAGATTCAATGCAAAGAAGTGCAAAGTAATGCACCTGGGAAACAAAAACCCAGGAGAAGAGTACACAATAGCAGGGGAGGTACTAACAACAACAAAAATGGAACGGGACTTGGGGGTGGTCATATCGGATGATCTAAAGGTGGGTAAGCAATGTGAGAAGTCAGTGAGGAGAGCCAGGGGGATACTGGGATGCATAGGAAGGGGCATCACAAGTAGAAAAATGGATGTGGTTATCCCTCTGTACAGACAGTTGGTGAGACCCCATCTGGAGTACTGTGTGCAGTTTTGGAGACCTCATCTACGCAAGGACATAGACAGGATGGAAGCAGTCCAGAGGAGGGCAACTAAAATGGTGCAGGGTCTGCATCAGAAATCATATGAAGAGACACTGAGAGCTTAATATGTATACCCTTGATGAAAGGAGGGACGGGGAAATAATAAATGTTCAAGTACCTCAAGGGAATCAACAAAGTCCAGGAGGGTAGCATCTTTCAGAAAAAGAGATGTGTAAGAACAAGGGTGCACAATTTAAAGATAGAGGGGGGACGGCTCAGGGGTAATGTGAGGAAATCTTTTTCATGGAGAGAGTGGTGGATGCATGGAACTGCCTTACTGGGGAGGTTGTTGGGGCTAAAACAGTGGGGGAATTCAAACATGTATTGGACAGACATAAGGCAATTGTAGTGGGGGGTGGCAGGAAGTAGGCTGTTGGTTAACTAGAATCTGCAGCTTATCCAGTAGGTAGGGAAATGGACAGACTGGGTGGGCCAAGTGGTCCTTATCTGCCATCAAAGTCTATGTTTCTATGTTTCTATGTACCACTTGTTGCAGAGAGTGGGGGAACAGGAGTGTTGTACTTTAAATAATTGGGCTGAGGAGGAGGGTGGGGGGTTATTTTTTACTTCCCCCTCACAGGTACATAAATACCAACTATGAGTACCAAATTTTTAAATAGTTTGGGCACTAAACACGAATATTCAGCTGCATATTTAAAATAAGGTATTCACCCACTCCTAGTGCATATCTGTGCACTTAAGACATTTTTCTAACTTTGTTGCTTTGTGCCCAAAAATACATTTTAAAAATATTTTTTTCTGAGAATTTACTAGTCAAGCTAGTAAGACTTGTCAGCCCAGCATTGCTGCAGTGAGTGAGTGACTATATTTCATAATACTATAATTTAAACATTTAGTTAGCTGCCATTTTTTATCTATAATGGTGTTTGTCCTCCTTCATGGCAGGATGGGTGTCTGGTTCCACTCTGTCCCATTGTTGAATCTGAGTGCCTGGCTAAAACACTCAGTTCAGTAGGTTCTTTTAGAGATTAAATTAAACTTTTTTTTTTTTTTTAGGAGCGGAGATAAAATAAAGCAATTTAAGTTCCTATAATAATAAAGAATCTTGTTATAGTATAAATACAATTCAGTAAGAACCAAATAGTATAGTATAGAATAAAGAAAATCTAAGACCAGGTGGGTATGTGTCACAAGCTTACAGTATATACCATTTAAGAATTAATATTCTCTGTAACTGAATTCACAGATAGTGAAACAAAATATTTATATTAATATAATAATAATACAGAAGGTTTTTTTAATATTTATTTTATAACATAAAGCAAAAGTTATTAATCAGTTATTTTCTTCTTCTAAGGAAGGCATCTCTTCTTCCAAATCTAATTCATCTTGTTGATTCTTTTCAGAAATTTGAAGTTTTTTCATTATAATATCATCCTTAAGTTGTTCACATTAAAAAAAAACAGTCATCTATCTTCGCCACATGATAACCAACATTGAGCAGCATAAATAATTTTAAAGTTTGCTTCTATATCTACAAGGTCATCTATATATTTCAGAAACTGTTTATGGCGTTGAAGTGTTTCTGGAGCAGTGTCAGAAAAAATATGACATGTAGCTTCTTTAAAGTGTCAGGCATTAATTTTTCTAGCAGTATTTAATATCAAGTCATGATCTGTGTCAAAAGCCAAAGTCAAAATAATTGTACTTTTAGGACCCATTGTATCTTTGAAAACATTTGCTGCACTCTAGTCTGAGCCTGACTTAAAGCAGCAGAGTCTCATGAAAGTAGGTTAAAACTCACATCTTGACTTGATGCTTTCATATACGTGGTAGAGTAAGGCTTTCTAATAGGGACCTGAAATGCCCTCGCTACAAAAGGAACGTTGGTGTCAGGAAGCTTAAGCACAGAAATAAACAAGTCTTTTAGCAAGTCTCTCAATGACTCATACCCCTTCTCATAAGAATTAGAAACTCCTACCAACCTCAGGTTTTTGTAACGAATAGTTTTCTCCATAGCTTCATTTTTTCTCTGGAGCACAAAAATTGCTTTCAAATTTGTAGTTGATAATGCTTCATTAGTGAGCATTTTTTATTGTATTTCAACTACCTGAGTTCGAAGCGAGGTTTGAGTTTCACATACTCTCTCCATTTCAGAGTTTAGATTTCTCGTATCATGGTAAAGCTTATCTGACCTGTTGATCAATAGGTCCAGTTTTTTATCAAAAGTAGACAAAAAAGTAAAGAGACTTGAAAAAGAAGCCAACGCTTCTTTAAGTGACTTAAAATCCACCTTAGCAGGTAAAGTTGGCAATGGAGGAATTGTGGAAGGGGGGAGGGGGACAATCTCAAACTAGAGTGAGAAATGGACTGACAAGAAGTTTGGAAAGTACCTTTATCTGAGGTTACTCCCCCTTTCAAAGTATTATGCTTCTTAATAGATTTTTGAACTTTTTTCCCTTGCATTCCAATCAATGCTGAATTTGGATCTTTGTCGGGCAACTTCTGCTGCTGTTGCTGAGAATCAGGAACTTCTTGCAAATCCATAGAAGGAGACACCGGCTTTTTCCCTCAAAAACATGTGGTTCAGTAACAGAGAACGCAAGTTCCTAAATTTTGTCAGGGAAGTTGCTTGTAGAGACCTCTGGAACCACAGATGGACTCTGGACACCTGACGGCGTCTGCTTCTCCCCAAAACTAGGTGAGCTGGTAAGGTAGTGATCCAGCGGGACTTTCTTAATAGACGTTTCTGTATCCAAAGAAGAGGAGTCTTTCTTTCTCTTTTGTTGCTCCGCTGCCAGGTACTATTTTGTATTAAAAGAAATAAAGCCAGTTTTAGAAGATGCTTTTCTCATGTTCAGACAGCGTTTGGGATAAGGTCTGAAACTGCTCTTTAGTGTGGCTATGCATGCGTCGCCATCTTGGGTCCCCCATCTCCCTTTTACAGGTTGAATTAAACTATGAGTCAAATATTCAAAGTTTAAGGAACAAGTTTATTTTTTTAATCTTATTACAAGTATAAAATTCCTATTACAAGCATAGCATTAAAAAGCAGTCCTAATTTTACCTGATAAAGGTGTTGATCACTCACCATTTGCAGGCTATGACAAACAAGTTTAGGTTTCTAGATTTCTTCATTCCTTCTTCCTCCTCCTCTCTTCTCTTAAAATTCATTACAAATGTGCAGCTTTTATATTTTTGCTGACCTTACTTGGAGTGACCACTAGGTCCTTGGACCAATCATAAGGTTAGGGTACATTTTTTACCAGATTTGGCATGTGCTTAAAACTTCAAGAATTGTTGGCCACCTCTGATTGGTTGTAGCTGGCTATTGCATAATTACATCATGAAAAGGGGGTTACAGCCTGCATAATTAGTGAGTGATCGCATTGGCCATTAGATGGCAGCAGTGCTCCATTTACAATAATAGCTAGTGTCTTGTTTTGACACAGCATAATTGTCATTTGGCTTGGATTGAAACATACAATATATTGATATTAAGTCTTATCCTATGCAATTAAGCTAAACATACATTTTGCACTTGAGTAATCCACATGTATATACGTAAGCATACAGACATAATCACAGTTTGTACAAAATACATTTACACATTAGGTAAATAACATTAACAGAGATAGGGTTTTGACTTTTTGGTTTAATTTAAAACAGACAATTTAGAATATGTATCTACTGTGTTTAAAGTACCAGAGCTGTGACTTCTTTTTAGAACATTTGATTTTCTTTAGTACAGAGTTTCTAGCGCTAGCTGTAGTTAAACAATTTATTGACAGAAATGGATATAGCCCTTACACTTATACAAAGAGATGGTACACTGATCCAATCAAAAGTCATTGTATTTACAAGAAAATAATAATTATACAGAGGCAGTCTGGGATGGATTTCCAATTATAGCTCTTAACCATGAATTAGAGAAAAACAGTGCCATATACTGTATCTGAGAAACACCACAAATACAGAAGCAAGTTGGTCTATTAACACAAGATGCCCGAATGACCTTTACAAGGCCTAAAAGAAACTAGTGGACCCTGTATTGTCTTACTCAGCAAAATCTAATGATAGGAATGCTAGGCAATAAACTGTGGTTTCAGGTGAGATCGTTTCTCAGATATGTTAATGGAAGTAATGCCGAACCTCCCTGGTAATTACAGGGTCAGTGTTTGCTTGACATGGACAAAAGTACAGAACCCATAAAAGTTACAGTTAAGATGACTCACAAGATATGAAACAGAATCACCTGCTTGTTAATTATACAGGACCCCTCCAATCTTTGATTTCCATCAAAGACAGCTGTTTACAGATGAGTTTTGTTAGTTGGGAAAACATGCAGATTATGGTAAAATTGCTTAATTGGATAGAATTGGTGCATTCCAAACATTCTCTGACCCCAGGTGTTTCTCCACAGTCAAGAGATTTTGAAAGGTCAGATGCAGTTCTTCATCTATCCTGAATATAAGTAGATATAACTTTAGTTTTTACCAGAAAAAACAATATGTCAGCAAACCCCTTTACTGGTTTAAACTGATGCTTAACCCAACACCGACAATGGAAGCAATCCCTTACTCTCCTACGGTAGACCAGGGACCAATATCTCCTGCAGATCCCCCCCCATGGTGGGGCTGGGAAGGGAGATCATCCTCCCGCACCTGGAACACAAATCCAGATTGTCCCGGATACCAGAAAGAGTGGACCAGCCAACAACTTGATGGACAGGGCTTCTTGGAGTCCATCCCCCAGGTTTTCCTCTTAATGTTTTCTCCCCACCTCTTCAGAGTTACACCCCCAGTGCTCTGTCGCAGAGTCCCCCTCCCCTAGTGGTGACTTGCACACACCTTCAACAAGATGCCTTCAAGTGGCAGTTGATGTCCAAGCCACACAGTTCCCTCTCCCCAATGGAGGAGAGCAGTCTGACAGACGCTCAATCCTCCCTCCCCCGGCCAACCCCCAAGTGATCCACCTCCATTCCCAAATGTGGGCCACTAGTGTGGGAAAAGGTAAGGCACCTATGGCACTTCAGCTCTCCTCGCCACTGGGCTGGCTACAAGTTAGCTGCCATTTTTCTCTCTGTGTTTGCACAGCTGTGCACTCAAAACATTTTTCTAAGTTTGTGGCTTTGTGTTCAAGAAGACATTTTTTTTCTGAGAATGTTTGTGGTTTTGTGTCCAAAAAGAAATTAAAAAATATATATTTTGTTTTCTGAGAAAGTTTGTGGCTTTATGCCAAAGAAGAAATTAAAAAATGTGTATTTTTTATTGGAAGATTTGTGGCTTTGTACTCAAGAAGAAATTTTAAAATAATTTGTTTTCTGAAAAAGTTTGAGGTTTGTGCCCAAGAAGAAATTTAAAAAATATTTTTTTTCTGAGAATCTACTACTCAGGCTTGACTGTAAGTGAGTGAGACTTGTCAGCTCAGCATTGCTGCTATGACTTGAGTGACTATATTTATTAATGACATAATTTAAATTGAATGCATCTTCCTGTGAGGAATACAACTATGGCAGAAAGAGGACATAGTACCAGAAAACATAGTTAGTCCAGCAGCCCCAGCAAAGCTGCAGTAGGTATAGAGCAGCAAGTAGCAGGAGAGGGAGTGTACTGCAGAGTGACGTTCAGGATGCATTCACTGCACACAATTATGTTTTACCCCATCAAAGCCTGCTGTCTCCAGCACCAGCATGGCATCTGCTGAAACCAGGGAAAAATGTAAAAATAGCATTTGAAATACTGTTTGTCTTGAGACAGACTGCCAGCGCAGTGACGAGATGCCTGCTTGTGATGCCAACATGCTGAGTTCTGGAACGGACTTGGGAATTGGAGGGACAGCCCGGGGGGAGAAGGATTGAGCATCCAGGTGATGTTTCTCCTTCTCTGGGGGAAGGGGGGGATGTGTGTCTGGTGGAGACCGGGGGATCCATTGTGACTTGCACCTGGACCTTGGGGAGATGTGTCAGACGTTGATGCTATCATGTCGCAGCAGCATTGCATGCCATGCCTCCTACTGGAGATTTCTAAAAATCATTGTGGCTCTGTCAGCAAAATTATGCTCTCCCTGTTCCTGAACCCTGTACTGTGATCTGCACCCCCTCGCCCCCTGGTACCATATGTCAATCTGCCAGGGATCCAGTGGCCCTGCCCTGTGGGGGGCTAGGGTGCCTCCAGTACTACAGTAGTCATTCCATTGGGGAACCAGTGGCCCTTCCCTGGGGGGAAATCCAGGGTTCTTGTGGGGTAGAGGTGTGTCCTGGGATCGCAGGTGTTAGGAGTGAAACTGTGGGGATTGCAGGTGAGGACTGATGGCAGCCAACAGGGTCCCAACTAAAAGCACAGTCAAAAAAAATAAAATAGAAATACTGTTTGTCTTATAGGGCACATCCCTTCATTCATCTGGACTGACTGAGACAGACAATGAGCTTTGGAGAAAAATGGCCACAGCCATGTATTTATTAGACATTATTCAACAGATACAGCTAAAGTCAGCGTGATGTGCACAGTGAGGTAGTCTTGGTTGGTAATCTCATCAGTCTCTCTTCAGTCAGATTCAGAATTATTGGCAGTCGACCTCCCTAACTCCACCGGGGCCACCTAATCAGTCTGAAAAAAAAAAACAAGAGGACATCAGCTCTAGGGCATGATGGATGGCTCTTGACCAGCTTCAGATGTGTACTTTCCTACCAGAGGACTCTGCAATGCCACAAGCAGATGCCCAAATAGGCAGATCTTCCAACTGCACCCCTTTGAAGGGAGGAAACTCCATCCATCCAGCCCAGACATCTTGTCAGCCTCAGGATGATCTGGCTGCACAAGACTCATGATCCCCTGTTCTCTCCTCTGTACAGACCTTCCAAGACTACTGAGCCACCACTTACACTTTTACATGACCGTGATGCCCTATTCTAGCCCTATCTGGTTTAACTGCTCCCCCTCCTTGCTGGAGAAGGCAAAAACCGGAAAAACCCTGTGGGGAAAAAAAAACAGAAAAACTCCTCTTGACCCCTAAGTTGATCTCCCCTAGTGGTACAGCAAGTTGCCTACTGCACCCCATTTCCCTTTGTGAGGGTGAGGGTCAGGTGGGTTCAGACCTGAGGTTCAGGAGAAAGAGGGCAATCCTCTCAGGTGCAGCTCCTTTTATGCACTATACTCCTCCTGCTCCCCAAGCCCCAACCCACCTTATCCCTGGGAACTCCTACCTGCGTATCCCTCCAACCCAGGTGTCATTCAGTACCTGCCCACAGGCAAAACATAGCCTACTGTGAAGCCTTGAAGGCCCCTTCATAGTTTTGTTAGGAGGACATTATCATTAACTGCCACTGATACTACCAATGTGACTGTGTCTTCTTCATCCTTTACCACTGCCACCAGTTCCACCATCATCTCATCCTTAACCACCACTGCTGTGGTCCACCACCTATCCACTGCAACTACTAGCATCCCAACTTCTTCCACAACAATAGCCCTTCCAGCCACTCCTACCACTGTGACTGAAAATACTGCTACCATTCTGACCCAGACCACTCCTGCCATTGTGACTGAGCCACACCTGCCACTGTAACCATGGTGACCACCAACACAGATATGGTGACACTGGCCACGTACTACTACTGTGTCCCCAGCCAGTTGCACAACTATTTCCATTACTTTGTCAACCCCTACTGTGACACCTCATGTCTCCAGTGCTGTAGAACTTTTCAGTGCAGATGAGGAGGAGGAGGTACACTCATCTGATTCTAAGTATTTTCCATCAGGAGATGAAGTACCCACTGATACATCATCTGAGGAGACTAACCTAAGCATCTTTGATGATGAGGTAAAGTACTGGGAGTACCTTGAGAGCAGTATGGCAAGAAGGTCAGGTGGCAAAAAAAAACAGGCAATTTCTTGAGTTGCACTGGCTGGAGAAAGGATATGGCCCCCCCCACCAAAAAAAATTGGCAAGCTACCCTCCAGCACTTTGTTCAGCAGGCTCCATCCCAGCCTGAACAGCCAAGAAGAGCAGGTTCAGGAACACCAGTGGTGCCAAAGACTAGTCTGGGTGAAAAGAATGGTGGTAGTTGTACTGGTTATACAATTTTTATTTATTTTATTTAATGTTACAATTTTTGGCTAAGAAAGACACAATAAGCTGAAGCTTGTATCCAGATGAGTCCTGGGAGCACAGGGAAGTTAAGTGACTTGCTCATGGTCACACAGCATGCAAATGGTGGCTGTGGGATTCAAACCCCATTCTCCAGGTTTGCAACTCCATGCTCTTAAACAGTACATTATACTGCCATTTGCATGAATGGTATCAGGTGCATTAAAAGTATGGTATGGCTGCATTTCACGTTACTAAAAGAGAATAACAGAAAGGCAGTGTGCACACTGTGCAATACAAACATTAGCAGGAGGAATCTCAGGCAGATTTAACAACCACTTCCTTAATAAGCCACCTAAAGGCACAGCATCCCCAGGTTTTTAAAGCTTCAGGGTCTGTGCCTGTGGTTCCATCAGATCCTGTCATGATGATGATGATGCAGGCAGTGGTGCTGGTGGCACTGTCACTGCCACAGTCTGTTCTACCTCTGAAAAAAATGTTGCTGCTACCACTGCTTTCCACTCAACATCAAAAGGTCTTCCATGCACTCCCAGCACACCCACCAGGCAACAGTCCCCTGCTATTTCCACATTATCTGGCAAGCATGGAACATCCCCATCCACAATCCATGCCACTAATGGAAGCTTTCTGGACCAGTACTAAATACAGGTCATCACATCCAACAGCTCAGCACATCACACAGCTCATAGATAAAATGATGGCATTAGATCTGCAACCCTTTTCACTTATGAAGGCACTGGGTTTCAGAGACTTATTTATTTTATATATTTCAACTTGGTAACCGGGAGAGGCACACTGATCAGAGGCATGTTTCCAGGTGTGACCCAGGGGAGGAGGGGGGGGGAAGGGGAAAAGCACAATTACAAACAAAATACAACCAGTTAGGAGTCTGTGTTTACAATGATGATGACATAAAGAGCATACGTTGAGTGCAGTGCAGTATGGTACAGACAATATGGCAAAACATTGCATATGGAGAACAAATGAATTAGCATACAAATCATCTGTTCAGGTTGGGCAAACTCAAAGTGCATAGTGCCAGAGTGAAGGGAGTCTGAGCTGGTGCTGAAAGTAAGAGTCAAACCAGGTTGATAAACTTCAATGAGATTGCTGGACCTATATGTATGAGGTTAAGGGGTAGGGAGGGAGGTAAGGGGTGGTCAAAAGCCAGACAAGAGTAAGAAGAGTTCAGGAAGAGGGTTGGCAGGAGTGGGGAAAGGAGTTTTAGCTGGCATCTAATGGAGTGAAGGGAGGGGGAGAGAGACAGATGAAGGAGGTTAACTGGTTCCAGAGGGAGGGGAGGTTGTATGAGAAAGCAGATTTCCCAACTGAGGAGTGTGGGTTGGGAAGGGAGAATGTGCATGGGTCTCTTCTGCAGCACTTACAGCCACGGTACAAGTTCCCATCATGTTCCACATATTCACAAACTGTGGTGCCAAAGATATATGAAGGTGTGAGGATGGCAATTGCCCCACTGCTCAAGGAGGCTGTGGGTGGAGTTTTCCACTGCACCTGAGTCATCTGGAGCAGTACAAACTCCATGCATGCATGCATCTCTCTCCTTGAATGCACATTAGTGTGTGCAAAAGTCTGTATCTCCTATCACAGATTCCTCCTTCTCTCCCTGTGTCACTAGCTCTCCCTTCATTCCTCTACAATCTGGCTGCCACTCCAGGTCTGCTGTTCTAAATGTTGGGCTAATGGACAAAGATAACACACTACTGAACATCCTGGCTTTCATTCAAGGCATGCCACTGTTATGGACAGTTGTACCAATCCACACGTTGTTTTCTTTATCATGGATAATGGGGCAAATATGGTGAGAACAGTTGCTGAGGGGAATTTCATCAGCATTCATTGCATTGCCCACACCTTGAACCTAGTGGATACATCTGTGCTGTCACAGTACTGAGGCTAACAATACTGTCTCCACAGCATGCTTCATCTGTGCTCATTTTCATCACTCTGTAAAAGCTACTAACTAACTAAAAGAAGTGCAACAATGCCTTGATCTGTCTCAGCATTGCTTGATTTTGGATCATGTGAGTGCCAGATGGAATTCATTATATCCGATGCCGTGTAGACTAGTAAAATAGAAGCTCACACTTCATGACGTGCCAATGGAGTGTGACATCGGGGGAGTCCTAGACCACCATGAGTGGTCACTGATTGATGCCATAGTGAGCGTACTTGGGCCATTTGAGAGGAGCACTCATGATCTAAGTGCATCTACTGCCACTGTGAGTCAGGTGATCCCAGCAGTGCATATATACTGAAAACACTCATGGAGAGATACATAGAGAACATAGGGAGATTTCAGATGGGACAGCTGTGCTTTGTAAGCACCTGCAAGCAGAACTGGATGTAAGGTTTTGTCAAAGTGCTGGATAGTTGGAACCACATTTTTGCAATGTGCTGGATCCCCAGTTCAAATCTGAGATCCTTCACATGACTATGGATAGTCATAGAGAGACCCACTTTTGAGCTGTGTGATGAACTGACTGACTGCATGCAGGGCTGGTGCAGACATTGGCAGCTGGTGAAGAAGGTCACAATAGAGAGGGAATACCATGTGGCAGGTCTGGTTCCAGTGGTGGAGATGGAGAAGAAATACTTGGTACTGACAGCAGCACTGATGGTAGTGAGTGATCACTGCTCAGCATGTCCTTACATCAGGAGCAAGAGAAGAGGGTACAGTCTCAGCCTTATTATGCAGTAAATAAATGGCTATTTTGCAGAGTCTTTTGGGCCATTTCAAGTTGATCCATTTAGGTTACTGGGCACAGACGATGCATTCATCCCTTCACTTGATGCAGCTGGCTGCAAGATACTTCGGTTGCTCCCACATGTGTGACATCCAAGAGGATATTTAGCACAGCTGGTGATGTTGTTGAGCCTTATCGTTCAGCACTATACACTGAACACATCCAACAGCTTGTTTATATCAAGCGTGACATGCCATTACTTGAGTAAAAATGTGAGTTACCCCCATGAAATAGAAATGGTTACTCAAGTCTGCTTTTGCTGACTGTTTTTCTCTATAATATTAACCTACTTATTTCCCCATCCTTCCTTCCTGCAGTGTTTAATGCACGCACCATCTTTATGATATAAATACATTAACTTTAACTTTTTCTTAACCAGATATAAATTCTCTTCTTGCTGTTTTAACACACGTCATTATCATGTATGTTAGAAACAGCAAGGATGTTGAATAAAAACACAACTGGCCCAAGGATAAGTCAGGTTCAGTGTATGTTTGCTTCTCCGGTTATGACTTCCTTCCTAACAATGAGGCTGTGAAATTGGATGCACTGGATGGTGCACTGATTACTCTGCCTTTGCATAAAGCTTACAAGAACAACATTCCCAACATTTTTCATGCTTCACACACAGCCCAACATTTCACTAACATGGCTTGTTTAAGGGACTATTTTTACTTCTTCCATCATTTTGCTATCCCTTTCTTGCTTGCAGTTGTTAATCTCACAAACAAAAAAAGGCTGCCTGCTTTTATTGCTCTTTTGAAATCCTTTCATTTCATTTTCTTTTTCCCTGCATCCACTTTACTGCCACTCAGCTTACCCTAGGCACTGCGGTAGTCCCACAGGGGGACACTGTGCGAGAGCCATCCATGGGGTGCTCAATCCTACCTCCCCTGCCTGGCCTCTGAGTAATCAAGATCCATTACAAAACTCAGTTCGATGGAGTAGTTGGTAGTACTGATGGTACTGTAGTGCTGTGGGGCTGCCTCTTTCTTTTCATTTTAAGGAACAAAGCCATTTTTATTTTATCTATTATTTTCCCTTTCATGCTGTTCACAAGGATATACCTTGTAATCAGATAGGGATGTACCCTCAAATCAGACAGAGATGTACCCTGCCCTGTAATGAGACAGGGAATGGGATATACCTTGTTTAGGCTCTATAAGCCATCATTGATTCAGCAGGGAGGTTTTTCATTCTGGCCCATCCCCAGATGGTGCTTGCCCAGCTGGGCTTCTGAACCTGGCACATCGGGGCGGCCACACAACCAAAACATTTTGACTGTGCCATCTTGGTCTCCTATTTGGTTGGGAATCCATGTAAGGGGATCAACATGGTACTTTATAAAAAAATGCCCTGTGACGCCTTGCCCTTGGGCCTCCTTGAAAATGAAATGAAGGGATATAAAAGTAGGCAGCCTTTTTAGCTTTGATGCACTTGTACACTAAACCTTTTGTTACGAGTGTAAGGGGATTTCAGAGGTGTGTAACTGTGAGCCTACTGCAATTCAAAACAGTAGGGGTGTAGCAGTCTAGACCAATAATCATGTACTTTAACTGTGACACCACTCTTCTTTGGCTGAATGCACTTCAAAAGAACCAAGCTGCTGAAATTAGACAGGGATTCAGTCCTTTGATTTGCATGAAGCTATTCAAAACAGCTGATCAGCTGTCAACACCAGCAGCCTGTCTTTAAATACTGTAAAATTAAAGAAAAACATTTTCAGCAGCAGTGACAACCAAACCAGACTACATCAAAACATCAAAGAAAGATCTACACAAAGTTTGAACTATGTTGTGCCAATCTTTATTATTTTATTACTGTTAAAGGTGTTCCTGCTTCTTCTGCCTAGTCTGTAGGCAGTTCAGAACTGTCCATGATGTCTCAAATTACAGCCTGCTTTTTTTCACCTAAACTAGCAAGTCTCCTAAAGAAAAATTAACCCTTGTCTGCCTCTCTGGTTGCTAGTATTGTAGTATGGAAGTTAGTCCATATGGTTCTCAAAAGAGGTGGAAGTGAAGGTTAGGGGAAAAAAGACAGCATTCAGGAAGTATAAGGAAACACAGAAGAAGAAGGACAAAGAACTGTACTAGTTAAAGGAGAAGGAAGCAGGGAAGGCAGTCAGAACAGCGAAGGCCCAAACCGAGGAAAAGATAGCCAACTCAGTTAAGAAGGGTGATAAAACATTTTATAGATACATTGGGGAATGAAGAAAGACCAAGGGAGGGATAGTGAGGCTTCATAAAGGGGAGGGAGGTGGGCAGAGAGTGACCGGGAAAAAGCAAGGATACTGAACGAATACTTCTGCTCAGTATTCACAAAAGAAGAGATGGGGAAGGTACTTAAACCAATCAATAGAAGCACTCTGGATGGGGGGGGGGTTGATACCAGTTCATTCACAGAAGAAAGGGTCCTGAAATAACTCCTAAAACTGAAGGTGGACAAAGCAATGAGGCCTGATGGGATTCACCCCAGAATTCTAAAAGAACTAAGGGGAGATCTAGTGACACCACTGAGTACTCTCTTTAACAAATCATGGGAGGATGGTGTGATACCTGAGGACTGGAGGAGGGCAGATGTGATTCCCCTTCACAAAAGTGGGAGCAAGGCAGAGGCAGGAAATTACAGAGCTGTTAGTCTGACCTCGGTGTTAGGGAAAATGATGGAATCACTTCTCTTTTTTATTTTTTTTCATATTATGCTTTATTAAAATTTTTCAAATAAAACCAAAATTACAACTCAATAGACATCACATTTAGCATCTGAATGCTGCATTGAGATTACTCCCAACCCCCAACCCCATCCCCTCACCCTTCCCCATTCCCACCCCCATACCTAATGCATACTTCCCCCATTATCTTACACCATATCTAAATATTAAGTCACATTCTATTATCCCTCCCTCCCATGTCTGTCTTAATTGCATATATTTTTCATTAGAACACATCTACACCACTCTCTAAATTCACATCAGGACACTACATATAAGAAAATATACACTGCTTCTTTTTCAGCTATGTTTTCTTATCCTGAGAGTTGGAATACTAAGGACCAACAAGATTTTTGAATTTTCCAGCCATATGTATAGAAAATTGCTCCCATCTTTTGTTAAATTTGTATACAGAATGACATTGTGATGCTACCAATCTTTCTGCATAAAAGGCTGAGTAAAGTTCTTGAAGCCATTCTCTAAAAGGTGGTGTTGTGTCTTTAAGCCAGTATCTCATATTTAGGAGTAATGCCACTGTAGAGATGAGGGCAAAATAGTACTTATGTGTTAATGGTAATGTGGCTGAAAGATTACCCATTATGCATGTTTCTATATTAAAATTACATGATCCTTTAAACAAAGGGTCGGAAAATGTAATTACTTGTTGACACAACTTTTGGATTACTGGGCAGGACCATATCATATGCTTTAAAGTACCACGGTCTTGATGACATCTTTGACAGACTCCAGTTTGAGTTTTTCCCATGAGTTTAAGTTTTGCTGGTGTAAAATAAACATTGTGGAGTGTATTAAATCTTATAAGTTGCAGCCTGTCTTGTTTACGGAATCTGTAGTTATTCCTCCAGATTTGTTCCCACACATCTGATTTATATGAGATATCCGCTGCATGTATCCAATAAAACACTGCAGAAGGAATGTTCAACCATAATTTATCTAATAAAAATTTGTATATATTCAAACTCATTTTGGGTTGAGTAATGAACTGAGCTACCGATCCTAAAAGCTCCCCCGTCCGAGAAGACCATGGTGGAGATCCCAAACTATACTGGATACATCTTTTAATTTGCAGGTACTTAAAAGTAGATGTAATCACTTCTGAAAGAAAGAATTGTTGAGTACTTAGAGGCCAGAGGGGCACAGGATCCAAAGTAGCATGGATTCACAGTGGGAAGATCATGTCAGATGAATCTTATAGATTTCTTTGACTGGGCGACCAAAGTAGTAGACCAGGGAGGGGCTGTGGACATGGCATTCCTGGACTTTAGCAAGGCATTTCACACAGTCCCACACAAAAGATTAATAAATAAGTTAGCCAGCCTGGGAGTGGGTCCCAGGATGGTAGCCTGGGTAAAAAATTGGCTGGACAACAGGACACAGAGTGTAATAGTAAACGGAGTCCACTACGAAGAAAGGGGGGTTACTAGTGGGGTACCTCAGGGTTCAGTATTGGGACTGGACCTCTTTCATCTCTTTATAAGTGACATTGCAGAAGGACTGGAAGGAAAAGTATGCCTCTTGGAGGATGACACAAAAGATCTGCAACAGGGCTGATACACAAGGAGGGGTGGAAAGGATGAGAAGCGACTTGGGAAAGTTGGAGGAATTGTCAAAAGTATGGCAGCTTAGATTCAATGCAAAGAAGTGCAAAGTAATACACCTGGGAAACAAAAACACGGGGGAAGAGTACACAAATTTCAGTATACTAAGATAAAAACTTCAGCAGTCATGTAAAATCATATTGGGATGGCATTTGGGGAATCTCATTCCCCATAGGCTTGTGCAAAAAGATGGGTATTAAGACCCCTTTTAAATGCCTCTATCAAGGGGGTCTCCCTTACGGCCCTTGGAAGAGAATTCCAAAGGACTAGATCTGCGACCATGAGGGTCCAGTCCCCATGGTTTTAAACCTGGTCCTGGGAACAGCCAACAGGCCTTCCTCAGTACAGTGGATGGGGCACATGGGCATGTAAGGGTGCAGGAGAACACTTAAGTTACCTGGGCCCAGCCTGTATAGAACTTTATAACTTAGTAACCCAACTTTGTAGAAGATACACTGCATAGTTCTGGAGAAAACATTACTGGGCCTCAGAAGGCCAGTCAATAAGCTAGCAGCTGTGTTCTGCACCAGCTGAAGGTGCTACAGCATACCTCCACTGACCCCATGGTATAGAGCATTGCAGTAATCTAACCATGAGGTCTCAAGAGCATGCACCAGTGAGGGCAGGTCATCCAGAGGGATAAGGGATCTAATCTGAATGATGTTCCTGAGATGGTAAAAGCCATTCTGGACTAGTGCCAACACCTGAGCCTCAAATGTTGGCCCCTTATCTAGAATGACTCACAGAATGTGTACCATCATACCCCTATAATAACTTTCTTAAGTGTGGAAATGAATTGTAGGAAGGAAGAAAAAAAAACAGTTAGGCATCACTTAGGGTAGAAGCACAAAACCACAAAAGTATGGAAATGCAACAGTGGTGTAAAATGTCTCCTGAATATCCAGTATTGTGTGGTGTGGTGGCCCTCAGTGTTTGAAATTGCTTGAAGCAGCATTGGCATGACTGCAACTTCATCACCCTTTTTCAAAACGCTGGTGTGTGAGTAAGCGTTACTGTATTGAACAACAGTACTGAAGTCAGAGTAATTTGATATGACTGCCATGATGATACTGAGGCAGTGCAGTATAGTGGTTAGAACACCAAGTTGGAAACTGAAGATCACAGGTTCATACCCAGTTAGAGCCAAACACTCCCCACATTACCTTAAACAAGTCACCTAGTCTTGAGGAAATGAGTAGAAGCAAGACCCCAATGAAAACAAGATGTTGCATCTTAGTTGGGGTACCCTGGGTAAATAAAATGTTAATATAAAACCACATGATTATGTATCATTCAGTCTTCCTCCCTTGCAGATCTCTATAGCAGATTAAAAAGACATCCATAGGAGCTGCTCTACAAAGGTATAGCAGACACAAACAATAACAATTACAATGCAGAAAAAATTACAGAAAAGTTATCTCAAAATATTGCATATATGATCCCCAAGTTGTCTGTATCTTACACTGGAGTGGAGACCACAGAGAGCCTACTACTGTACTAATCAGAAGATACCAGTGTCATCAGTTCTGGACACTTACAGTACACGACACTGCTGTTAATTTATTGGTAGAACCAGTGAATACATTATCAACTGCCAACATGCCTAGAAAGTTTGGATACTTAGCTGAGCTTGCTACTGCATCTCATACTGATATCCAAATACTGTAATGAAATGGTCCCTCGCCACTTCCGAGTTTAATTTACTGCAACTAAGCAGAGATAAAAGGCATTGTGAACCTAAAAGTTAAATAAACAGCCATGGTGACCATACAGAAAGCCTCACTTAGCTCCAACACACACAACGTTTACTGATGATTTGCCAAACATCCTCTTAGCAATCAAGTTCGGTTCTCTTTCATCACTGATCTTCCTTAACATCACAGTGATCTACAGGATTGCCTGTCAACAGTGCAGGTCCGCTAAACCACCACAGTTAACTGGCATCAAAATATCCCTGTCACAAAACATACTGTAGTTATATTGCCATTCTTTAGCGAAACCAGTGGCAGCACATCCCAGACCAGACACCTGAGGCACATCTCAGAGGGATACAGAACCGAAAAGCGGCTTTGCAATCTTTTAAACTTTCTTTAATCTCACACTGACAGTAAAATTGGAAGAATCCCCAGGAGCATTCTGTTTACAACACCGCAGATCAGCTGTTGTCAGAAATACAGCTTCTCCTCTTCCAAACACCTGGACAAAAACACAGCTTACAGTTTTCCTTTGACCCCAGAACCTTAAGTGCAACCCACCTGCTCCAGGGGCCAGCAATGACAGTTCAGCTTGCATTGCTTTTTTTTCTTCTTTTAAAAATAATTTTAAATCTGCCGTTTGTGAGATGAAATGGATGTGTAGCAACAATATCAGCTTACCTCTTTCCAATGTGAGCGGCTGGACCAGAGTCGCCATGACTGCGATGCGGGATGAGGAGTGATGCAGCCGAGCTCCAGCTTCTCAGGAACAGCAGTTTGTAGGGAGGAAGGGGAAGGCGCAGGAAGCTGAGGGAAAGAAGAGGGGGAGAGGGGCTGGGAAACAAGGAAGAGGGGCAGGGGTGAGCTGTTGCTACTGCTAACATCCTCCATACTCGCAACCAACTCAAGCACGGTGAGATATTTTTCTGCTGCCAAATAAAAAACCAAAGAGATAATAGAAAACTTGCCTGCTGCAGAGGTGTTGCCATTCCAGAATAGGAACAGAGGGGTGGGGCTGGTACAGTAAGGCACAGCTACAGCTGGCTGAGTGTGATGCTCAGAATAAAGGGGGATGGGAACAGAGGGGTGAAGGTGGCACAGTGCACAGTGGGTGGTAGAGGGAGGGTTTTGAGAGCTTGGTGGAGAGGAGGTGCACTAAAAGAGCATAGGCACCAGAAGGGGCAGGGTTGTGATGGGTGGAGAGTATCCTTTTTTTTTTTAATTAAAGAAAAAATGCAGAGTCCTCGCTCTGTTCATTAAAGGACTGTAGGCTCCACCTATGCAGCCCTAAAAAGGAAACCGTGCTTCCAGAAGCAGTTGCCTCTTCTGTTTTTATGAATTTATAGAACCAGGCAGCACATTCTTGAGGAGTTTATTGCACAGCTCTTATCTCAACACACAGCTACCTCTTTGGGGGGGGGGGGCAGACTGGTGACCCCTCAGGAAGTCTGATTTCTGGAAGTCTCTAAGACTACTGTAGTAGAACCTCTAACTGTCCTGTACTGGCTTTATTACCCTTTTTTTCCCTTTCTTCAGGCAGGCCACCTGAAAAAGGGCCCTTATAAGCTATCCCTGTATATTATTTTCCCTTTCAGCAGTCTTCCATAATGGGTCACAGTCTGCCACCCCTCCCCGAAACAGGTAGCTGTGTTTTGAGATAGGAGCTGTGTGTTAAACTCCTCAAGAACATGCTGCCTGGTTCTATAAATTCATAAAAACAGAAGAGGCAACTGCTTCTGGAAGCACAGTTTGCTTTTTCTATCAGATACCCAGGAACATTCTGCATCTTACTAGATAGTCTTGTATCTTATCAAGCGAATGTTCCTATAGCCACTGCAATAGGTGTCCTCTGCCAGCACTTTGTTGTTTTTTTAGCAACCAGGACAGAGTCCTGGAAAAGCTGTAGTTCTCTCACTTGTTCTCCTTGCAACTGTGAGTTGCGAGGTGTGACTAACCTGCAACTGCAAGTTGCATAAACAGCATGCAAGCAATTTTCCTTGTAGACACCATGGTAGACTTGAGAATTGTCTCCCTTGTGGTCATCCAATCCCTGTGAGCTATGTTACCATGCTATAGAGACATGCATAGTAATGCTCCCAGAACTCCCTGAAATATTTCTTATCCAGATTGTTTATATTGCTTTTGGTGCAGCAACAGCTTAACTGAATACCAGATGAACTTCATTTTAAGTCATAAGTGACTATAGGGTTGCGTAGTTTGTCTGTTTACAGCTGGCTGAGTGCGATGCTCAGAATAAAGGGGATGGGAACAGAGGGGTGGGGGCAGAACAGTGCACAGTGCGCAGTAGCCAGAGGGTTTCAAGAGCTTGGTGGGGAGGAGCTGCACTAAAAGAGCATGGGCACCAGAGAGTGGCGGGGTTGTGATGGGCGGAGAGAATCTGTTTTTTTTTTAATTGAGGAAAAAATGCAGAATCCTCACTCTGTTTGTTAAAGGACTGCAGGCTCCACCTATGCAGCCCTTAAAATGGAAAGGGACCAGGGTGTAGTCATATCAGATAACCTAAAGGTAGGCAAGCAATGTGAGAAGGCAGTAAGGAGGACTGGGGGGATACTGGGATGCATAGGAAGAGGCATCACCAGTAGAAAGCAGGAGGCAGTAATCCCTCTGTACAGACAGTTGGTGAGACCCCATCTGGAGTACTGCATGCAGTTCTGGAGGCCCCATCTCCACAAGGACATAGACAGGATGGAGGCAGTCCAGAGGAAGGCAACTAAAATGGTGCAGGGTCTGCAAGAGAAGCCATATGAAGAGAGACTAAAGGAGCTTAATATGTATACCTGAGGAAAGAGAAGGAGAGGGGGACATGATAGAGACTTTCAAGTACTTCAAGGGAATCAACAAAGTTCAAGAGGGTAGCATATTTCAGAAAAAGAGATGTGCAAGAACAAGGGGGCACAATTTGAAGATAATGGGGGGATGGCTCGGGGCAACGTGAGGAAGTATTTTTACACAGAGAGGGTGGTGGACACATGGAACAGCCTTCCTGAGGAGGTCATGGGGTCAAAAGCAGTGGGGGAATTTAACAATGCATGGGCTGACATAAGGCAATTCTGGTGGTGGGGGTAGGAGGAGGCAGTCTGTTGGTTAACTAGGATCAGCAGCTTATCCAGTAGGTAGGGAAATGGGCAGACTGGGTGAGCCAAGCAGTCCTTATCTGCAGTCAAAGTTTATGTTTCTTTGTAAGTGTCCTTACTGTGGCAACTTTTAAATATGGGGAAAAAATAATACTATACTTCTGTTTCTCTCCACCAGCAAGTGTACTGTATATTGAAAATAAAAGACACATATTCATTCTAAACTTTTTTGTTTCTATATTATGTAAATGCCATTTGAAAGGTGAACCCACACTTATAGAACTGTGTATATATGAATGTCACCAACCTTTGCAATCCTCTCCTGCCCCCTCCCCTTATTTCCTTTTTCACCACCCTTCCTCCCATAACTCTTATGTTCCCCGCCCCATGCCCTAGCCATCCATACCTCTCCCCTGTATGCTACCATTACCCCTCCCTTTTTAGCTCTTGCATATATACCAAGACCTGCCATGATCTGAGCGATGCATAGATCTTAAATGTGGTTATGATGTTACATATATTGAAATTCAATAAAAAGAATAACTGGGAGATCCCTACATGTATTGTCCTTTTTCTTGTGCACAACTGTTTTCCTTGCCATCCTTCCTGCAGTGATCCCAGTATTTGCCTTCTGTCCATGGTGATCCTCTGCACCAGCTCTCTTCTAGCCTCAAGACGGTTATTATTCTCCTAAATGCCCTGTCTATTCAGTACCCTTGATATCTGTCTTGGTGTAAAAAAAAAAAAATGGATTTTTTTCCAAAAGTGAATCCTGCGCACTCAGTGTTGTCCATAGCATCCTGTAAGAGTGCTGTTTGCCGTCCCCAACATTCCTTGCACTCTTAGCCCAGCTGTCCATGTATCATCTGAGGATGTACTGCTGCAAAGCATCAAACCTTCGGCATTGACAAATGCTTGTTTATTTATGTAATAAATAATTGCAAGTAAGAAAATGATAGCAAAATGAAGACAACAGTAAAAAACACTCCCCTAAACAAGCCCTATCCATGAAATGTTGTGGTCAATAGGTATGGTTTTAATGGAAAAAACAGAACAATTTGACATATTCTGTATTTTCTGGATTTGCACAGACTGCAACTGCTGACTGAGTGACCTCTCTCTATGCAACTGCATCTAATGAGATCTTATGTATCATTATGCCAAAATAAGTAGGATTTGCACCAAGACTGTGACTGATTTCTTGCAGAGCAGAAACTGGCCTAGTGCACTATTTTTTATTTATTTATTTATTCAATTTTGTTGACCAGGTAGGCCCACTGGGCCACAAAGCTCCCTTTTTTCAGGGACGACTCAAGTAGGCTTACAGAGTTAACCATACATGGTAGTATACATACATAGTAGTTTACAAGACACAGGCTTCAACAAGTTGTGAGACATAGGCAGTGGTAATCTGAGTAGCAGAGCTATACATGTATATAGACATTAATTCTTCTGTTGGATACAGTTCAGTGCAGAGAATGACTATCAGGTAGAGTCGAGTTGTGGGTGGCAGAGGAATGAGGGGGTAATAAGGGTTTGCTCATTGCCAATGGCAATGGCATGTGCTGGCCTCAAGCTGGTAGGCTTTGAGTCTAGTGCAGAATGTTTTGATAGATGGGGCTTCCTGTACCGGAGGTGGGAGTTTGTTCCATAGTGGAGGAGCTGTGCTGGAAAAGGACTTGCCATCTGTTTTAGTCCTCACTCTGGGTTCTTTGAGTAGGACTCAGCCTGAGGTCCAAAGGTTCCGCCTATTGTACTTGGGGGTTATGGGCCCAGAGAGGCTGGTTGGGGGGAAGGGCTAAGTAGTTTGTAAGCTTGGTAAAGTAGGGGGTAGTGTAGTCGATGGTCCAGTGTAGGCCAGTTTAGAAGTGCTAAGGCATTGCAGTGATGGCTTCTGGCATGGGACTGTGTGGCAAAGCATGCCACCATGTTTGGCCAGACCCTGCAGGACTGGTGCTGCGTAAGTCAAGGTGGGGAGGAGGACACTAGTGGCAATGGTGATCCTGGCCTCAGGGATCAGTTGATCCTTTAGTCAACAGAGGGTTCTTAGTTTGGAGTGAGTGATTATAGTTATTTGGTTATGGTCAATATGATTCTTTAGAGTGAGGCCATGGTCCAATATAAGGCCAAGGTGTTTAAGGGAAGCCACAACTTCAATGCAGTTGCCTGAAGCCAAGGTGAGTGATAGTGCTTGGGTTCTGTCTTGGCCTAGGGATCTAGGTCCAAACAGCATGGCCTTGGCTTTTCCAGTGTTAAGGACCATTCTATTCTCTATCAGCCAGGTCTCTAACCTTGTGAAGTCAGCTTGGAGATGTGGGCCCAGTTTGGTCAGTTTGTCCAGGGATGGGTATATTACAGCGTCATCTGTGTACTGGACCGCTGAGCTTCCCCCACAGTGGTACTTAGTTCATTGGTGAACAGGGAGAAGAGGAGGGGGCCCAGTATTGACCCTTGCAGCCCGTCCTCCTTGAGGGGAAGTGGATCAGATAATGCTCATTTCCACTTGACTCTGTGTGCGACCAGATAAGTAACTCCCAAACCATGTGAGGGAGTGTGGATCAAGGCCTAGATTACTCAACTTTGTCAGCAGAAGTTGGTGGTTGGCTAGGTCAAAGCCTTTGGATAGATCGATGAAGACCACCCCAGTTGGAGTACCTTTGTCCATGGCACTCAGTATATCTGCCAAGAGTTTTATAAGGGCAGTGTCAGTTCCATAATTTATTCTGAAACAATGTTGGGAGGGAGCTAGTAGGTGGTGAGACTCAAGGTAGTCATGGATTTGGCTGTAGACTAGCCTTTCCTGTAATTTAGCGAGGTACAGAGCAAGACGATAGGCCTATAGTTGCCAATAGGTTCTCTTGGGCCACCTTTGTGGATAGGGACCACATGGGCCTGCTTTCACATGTCAGGAAAGACTCCCTCAAGTATGGATCTGTTTATAAGCCATGTTAGTGGTCTGCTGATGGCTGGGGCTGCAGCCTTGAGTAACCTTGGGTTGAGCCCATCAGGCTGACTGGATCCCTTAGGCTTCAGGGACTTTAGAAGGTTGAGGACCTCCTTCCCTTGACCAGATGCAGGTGGAGGGGAGGTCTGTTGAGGCAGGGGATCTCGACTGTAATGGGTTCAGCATTTGGGGGCGGTAGCCCAGTCTTGTATGTATCCAGGTTAGTGAAATGCAGGTTGAATGATGAGGCAATTTGGTGGCTATCATTTAGGAGCTGGCCATTAACCTCAATGGGACCAGGTTGGGAATTGCCATTGCTCTTAAGTAGTTCATTAATATGGGACCAGAATAATTTAGGGTTTCCTAGGCTGGTTTTCTGGAGGTGTGTGACATACTCACTTTTTGCCAGTTTGGGGGCTATCTTACATTGATTCCTAAGGGTTTTGTACATCACTAGGTTAACTGGGAGTGAGGACTGCTTGTACTTCTTCCAGGCCTTGTTGCAGCTAACCATCAGTGTCTTAAGTTCTGGGGTGATCCACTTATAGCAGCTGCCTTTTGCACGTAGTTTTTTGGGAGGTGCAAAGAGGTTAGCCGCAGTCATGAATTATTTCTGGAAGTATTCCTGCACCTCATCTAGTGTAGGAAGGAGTTGTAGGGGTCTCCAGTCGATGTTGCTGAGGTAGTCATTGAATTGGTCAGTTAAGAATTTAGAATAGTCACACGTAGTGAGTATTCTGGGGGTACCTTGGGTGCTCTGTTCTTCCAGGTGCAGTAATATGGAGAATGATCGCTGTGGGCATCTGCCATGGTGCTAGCACTCTGAATGCTGGTTGTGTGGGACACCAGTGCCCAGTCTAGGGTGGTGTGGTTACCCATTTTGTAGTTAATTCTAGTTGAGTCAGTAATGACTTTCTCAAGGTTGGCTTCTTAGATCAGGATCTTGAGAACCATGTTTGATTCCTGGGCCCAGTTAAGATTAAAGTCACAGAGAATCAGTAGCTCAGTTGAGATCTCCTCAGCCATAGCTTTGGTGAAAGACTCCAAGGCTTGTTGGGTGATCCTAGGGGGTTTTAAGCACATCCGATGGTGAGATGCTTAGAGAGGCCAAGGGTGATCTGTATCACTAGTGTTTCACCATCAATACAGTCCCCATGTTGGAGAGTGATGAGTGATGCATCCAGCGTATCTTTTGCATAGATGAGCATACCTACCCCTCTTTTCATAACCCAGTCCTTGTGGAAGGTGTTATAACCCGAGGCAGCAACCTCATGTGTGAGGATTTGGGGCTTCAGTCAGGTCTCGGAAACAGCGCAGATATCTGGCTTATAGAGACGCAGCCAGGCATGTACTTCGTGGATCTTGGGGCGTAGACTGCAGACATTCATGTGCACAATCTTGAGTCCCTTGGAAGACATCCAGTGTGGGTCCTGTGGGGAGGATATTGAAAGATTGGCAACTAGGGGGCCTGGATTAGGTTAAATGTCACCTGCTAATAGCAATAGTGTGGCAAGCAGACACAGTAGCTTAGGATTGGGAGTGGGAAGTTGTGCCTGGCGGATAAGTCTTCATGAGTATCAGAAGACCTCATAGCATGTTCCCTTCTTTGCGATTTCATAGGCAACCAGAAGTTCGTCTGTGCCTGAGGAGGTAGGGCTGACATGAAATTTAGGGGGAATGCATATTTTGGTGCCTGGCCCCTGTGTAATCCGGGTCCCTAATATGCATAAGGCTGTCTACCAAAAGGAGAGACAGGATGTACACTGTTGCCAGAAGAAGTCCCCTGTTTGTCAGGTGTGGGAAAGTAAGCCAAGCCAAGGGGTAGAGCAATGGTCTGGGCTTAAACCCAGGGCCACCATGCTCAGGGTGTGGCTATAACTTATATAAAGGCACAAGCAGCAGTTAGGAAGAAATCTACGCTAAGCAACTATCCAATGAGTGACCTCTAGCAGATATTAGATGGGTGTCTATTAGCCAGCAAAAAACCAAAAAATAGGTAAAATGGCAGTTTGTACAGCGGCTATCATTTATGTGCTAAAATGCTTTAGGTAATGCTGGCTGTACCATATGTGAGCTCAGGGGGCAAATCAAGGAAGAGACCAGTTCAAAAGCAGTACTTAGCTAAGTGAGCTCTACCAAAATGATTAAACGAGAGATGATTAACTTAATCATCAAGAGCAGGTAGTTCAATGAGCAGCAACAGTAAACTTAAGCAGCAACAGGTAGTCTATAATACCCAATAGGATAGTAAGCAGCTAGAGCACTTCTTAACAGTAGTTGGCAAAGTGAACTCTACCAAATGAATTAAATGGGGAACCATTATATTAATCAACAGCAGGAAGTACAGTGAGCAGCATCAATAAAACTTAGACAGCAACAGGTAGACTACGATACCCAATAGGCTAGTAGCAGCTTGAACAGAACACACAGTCACAGCAGTTATTTGTTATAGTTCTGAGCAGAGCAGCAAGATTCGCTGCACCTTTAGTCATGCCACAATGAGATTGGTTCCCAGGAGCTGGTGGGAGGGATCAAGGAGCATTTAAGTGGGGTGAATTATCTGTTTGCTGTCCCAGTCAGAGTGCCTTTGGGGGAGGTCTGCCTGGTTCCAACCAACTCGCCAGCACCTCCACCCCGAAGTAAAAAGCAAGAGTCATCGAGAGTTTTTGTCCTTTGCAGGGGGAGGGGACCCACGGCAGTAGGCATCCCTCAAAACCCCTGGATGAATTCGGCAGTCTTTTTGTTTTCACTTTTAGGAGAAAATAACACTCACAGCAATTCTCATGAGAAACACTAAACATTATCACTCAAAAGTGTGAATAAATTACCCTCTGCAGCATGGAATTTAGAAAAGAAACCAAAAGTGTCATGATTTCTGCTTTTTGTCTAATTTTAACAAGTGGATGGAAGTAGATTGCTCTTTCACAGCAACTCAGACATCTGTCTGGCTTAAGTACTGAAAAGTAACACACAAGTGTGAAAATTTACCTTTCTAGTTTGGGATTTAGAAAAGGAACAAAAACTGTTGAGATTTCTGCTTTTGTCTAATTTTAGCAAGTGAATGGAAGCTGATTGCTCTTTCACAGTGGCTCAAATGTTTTTCTCTCTCTCTCTCTCTCTCTCTCTTGTCTGTAGCTTCTGCAAGTGCTGGCTCTCATGATCTGCCTTCAGTGAGCTTCCAAAGAGGCCTATGATTGGACAGGAAGTCTGAGGAGATCTTGAAGACTCACTCACTGTTCCAGCAGATGAATAACAAATAATTGGTGGCCCCGAATATGAATACCTGGTGAATATTCAAAATAAGGCATGCACACACCCCTGCTTGAAACTGTAACCTCTAATGGTCAGTCCCTGCTATCAAGACCTATAACTTAGTCTTGGCAGGAGCAAGGGATTCCCTGGTGCTAGTCTGTTCTGACTTTGCTCCATTACATTGTGTCAAAGTGCATCCTGGTTTTACCATGAGCTTCTTCATTTGAAAGCACAAGGGCGTATGTTAGTGCACAGGTGGTGAAGATCTAGGGCAGATGCTGACAAGCTTCTCCTGGCAATGAGATATTATGATAACTATCAGGAGGCTATGAAATCCAAGAGACCTAAATAAGCTACTGCAGTTTTACCACCTTGGAGCCTGATCCTGTCAGACTGCAGAAGCTAAGCAGGATCAGACCTGGTCAGCAGTTGAATGGGAGATCTCTAGTGAACACTGTTTGCTGCAGGAAATGGTACTGGTAGCTCAGCAGGGGACACCCTTCCCTTGGTTATAAATAACTGTACTGATGCCCCAGAATTTTGTTTGGGGGGACATTATGCTATTGTGAGGTGCCGTGTTTCAGATGACATGTTAAACCGTGGTTCTGTCTGCCTTTTCTGGTGGCTGTTCAGGTGGAAGTTAAATAACCCAGGGCACTATCTGCAAAGAGTAGAAGAATCTCCCCAGTATCCTGGTCAAATTCCACATTCACTATTCCACTAAATAAGTGATTAATGTGATTCAATATCAGTTGGCTTGCAACTGGGCACTGAGTTTGAGAGCTGTTGAGTAGCATGCTGACATGAAGTGGTTTCCCTGTTCCACCCCAGAGGTGACTGCACTGAAGAGGTCATTTGATGTGAGTTCTGTGTTGATTATAAAGTGCTTTGAGATGCTTGAATGATAGGTGTTATATAAACAAAGTGATTATTACTATTGAGCCAGCTTGTTGGTGCAGTGATATTGCTACTGCTAGTGACACTGGTGACCTGGGTTCATGAATGAGCTCAAAGCATCACAGGGCCAGCCAGGGAGAGATTAAATGAGCATCCCAGGGACAGCTCTCCACCTTCCAGGAGAGAGGGTTGGTGGCACCCTGTGGATACCAAGAGTTCATTAAGCTGGAACCACACAGCAGAGGGAAGGTAGTGGCGGACGTCTGCAGGGCATGTGTGGGAGTAAGCATGCTCACATACTGACATCATTGCATGTTCGTGCCTTGGGGAGCTGACACAAGGGAAGAAACCCTGTGCAGCAGTGCAGCATGACAGCCTCTGACACCATGTCGAATGACACCACAGCCAGAACCATGACCAAACGTGTTTAATCTCAGTCTCCTCTTTGGGGGCCTCACCACAGGGGGCAAGCCATGGGCCTAAGGTTCCAGGCGGCTGCTGGAGGATGCCGGTGTTGGGTGTGGAGGCACTGAGTCAGGGAATATCCCTGCCTGCAGCATGGAGATAAATAGATTTGAAAAATAAATTATTACTACTGTTAAGTTTCTCTCAGGCCTCATAACAGACAAAATGAATAAACCGGCCATGTTTTTTTTTTTCCATTTGTGGACTGGCTTTTACATCTGGCCTGTCTAAGAAGGATGACTCCTTGGAGAAGTGTGGCCATTTGAATTTTAAATATCACCAGTATTTGGGACCAGGTCTCTTCTGCTGATCATGTTAGGAGTCACAGCACAGGAGTAGAAAAGAGAGCAGTCTGGATTCTCTGTCATCTTGGAGTATGTCATGCCAGGTAGCTATGGAAAGTACAGTGAGTAAAAATAAGATCCCTTCAGGGCAGGGGTCAGGAGGTGACTCGACAACTGTGACCTCCATAGCCATGTGATCCTGCTGCTGTTATAGAGATCATCTTATCTGTTTCAAATTGTGACTGTTTTATTTTGTAATTATTTGTTTATTGATTGTGGTCTGAGCTGACTGTTTGCTGGGTACAGTGCTCTGGAGATTATAGAAGGGTGCTATATGAATAAAAACTCACATCTTGTCCTACTTTCAGAGACTGAAATTAATTACAAAAATGCAATTACCACAGTACAGGAATTAAATTATGTAGAAAGGTATGAAAACTATTTAGTGGTTTCTCCAAACTTGTAACAATTTATAGTATTTCCTTTTTTAGTTAATTCCAAATAACACCGTCTGTTTTTATTTATATTAGATATGGTGCTGTCATACTCAGACAACAGTTTAAGTAGGCTGAAACATTTATTTATCAGCTCTCAACTCATAATAAGTCACCACAGCACAGACACACACACACACACACACACACACACACTTTCTTTCTTTCTTTCTTTCTTTCTTTCTTTCTTTCTTTCTTTCTTTTCTTTCTCTCTCTCTCTCTCTCTGTGTGACAACTTGTAACCTCGTATTATTAATAATCAGTGGGGAGGGCCTTAATTTACTCCACATTTAGCAACTACCCTGATGACCCCATACAATACATCAATCCATTACTCTTCTCAGAAATTATAGATATAAGCCTTTCCTTCTGACATTCCCCTCAGTTAGAATGATGCCTACAATCGTGGATCTCAGCAACAAGAAAAGAATAGTTTGCTTGGCACAATCCTAACATGTATACTTACTAGTATGCCATTTTTGAGGCAACTTTGACAGCTATCAGTGGACATCTGGACAATGACAGCCCTGATCTGTACACCAAGTCAGTCCTGCACTTCATTAGGTAATGTACCCGACCCTGCCCTGGCATAAGCCCTCTCTTTATTCCATTCAGTTTAATGCTTTGCATTAAATATGCCCTCCATTGGCTTTAAGCCAATTTGTGTGTTGCAGGTCAAGCCACATGAGGAAGCTGGGTGGTCTAGTGATTGTGAATAACACAGGCAATAAGGTGACTACTCACCCAATTTAATAATTGAGCAGCAATTTATTTGTTATACATACAGATATCTCTGATGCCCATCGAACCCACCAACATTTTGGAGTGTGAAATTACCTCTTCTTCAGGGTGTTTAGGTCTACATGAATAGAGATACTGTATATAGTAATTTTCTTTTTTATATTGCAAAATACAGAATACTAGAAATCACAATTAGAGATGCAGTGAATTTTCAATCCGCTGGTGAAGTGAATGCGAAGTGGTCACTTCGTGTTGTGAAATTTCTAGCAAGTGGGCACTGTAAAGTGCTCACTTCGTGTTATCATTATTACTTTGCATTGCTATTATGCTTTAATGTGAAGTAAGGCGAAGTGACAAGTAAATAGGCAGCCCCCTACACATCACATGGCTTACAGTACTGTAAGTCACATGCTTTAGCCAGGCAGGAAGGAAGTGAGTCAGAGAAGCAGTTTCACTTTCTCCTTTGCATTCGTAGAGGGAGAAGGCTTTGTGGAGAGGGCAGCAGTGTAGAGTCAGTGACTGAAAGTGCTTTTTTGCCTTTGTGTGACGAAAACAACAGCTTTTTTAAAAGCTATATCTTTATTTAGTTTTTGTATTGTGTTTGTGATTTTTTTTTTGGTAGTGAATTTTTTTTCCTAAGATTTGTTTGGTGTGTGTGTGTGACTGTGTGTGTCACTGTGTGTGTGTGTCTGGGACTTGTGTGGGAAGGATGGACCCTAGAGAAGGCAAGTCGCTGGCCCATGGGCACGGTCAGAGGAAGGGACTGCAGACATGTGGGAGCGGTCGTATGATGTTGGACCGCTTCCGACTCCTGGGTGTTGCTTCCTCCCCAGTGGAAGCAACAGCAGCAGCAGCACCAGTGCCACTGGTGGCTGCTGTGCATCCACCTTCTTCACCACTACCACCACCACTGGTAGCAGCTGTAGGGGCTCCAACAGCACCCCCTCCACCACCTCCACTGCCTCCTGGAAAACCTAGGTGGTGCAAGGACAGTGTCTGGTCCCCCCTACAGCTCCCCAGTGTGGGAGTTTTGTAACTCTATGGGGGGAGACAGCACAGCCATGGTGTGCCATCTGTGTGGTGTGCTGGTGTGCCATGGCCCCCGGGGGACACATTTGGGGACCGGTGGCCAGCACACCCACATGATCAACCACCACAAGGCAGAGTGGCAGGCTGCTATGGAAGGGGCCAGGCATCCACCTACTTGCCCTTCTGTGGCAGTGGCCGAGGGTGCTGCTGGGGTCGAAGTTGTGCCTCACTGCTGTAGCAGGAGGAGGGCCAGTACAGCAGCTGCACCACCACAGCCACCAGCACCACCCTCTCCACCACCAGCACTACCTGAATTTCCACCTACAGTGGACCCCACCACAGTCCCTGCAACAGAGGCCAACATCGCCCTGGTGTGGGTGGCCCTGGAGGAGAATAATCAGAGGGTCAGTGCTTTGTAGCAGCAAGTCAGCACAATACAAGATCAGCAGCAGCAAATACTCACAATGCTGCACCTGCTGCTAGACCACCATGGCATCCCACAGCCACATTAAGGGATTGTTTTTTGGCCCCCCCCCACTACTGTGTTGTACTGTTTTTGTGTGTTTTTTCTTTGTTGTGGTTTAATAATACACATTTTCCCTTCCAAGGGAATCTTTCTTGCTCCACGTAGTGCAATACATTTCTGTGAAAACCACCCATAATTTCATTACAGTATGTCACGTGATGGAGGAATTCCCACTCTGAAAAGCTATCCACATTCTGCCCCCCTTTTCAGCAACATTAGGACGTGATGCCAGGGAGAGCACAGGTGTGTGCTCTATTACAGTGAATGTCCAATTGTCCGGCAGCTTTCTGAATGTTTCTTTATGTTATAATGGTCAGTTTGTGGTAAAATGTGTGGGCACATTTCCAGTAAGAACAGCCTTGTTAGTGGAAACGTTCCCACATTTCACTACAAAGTGAACCTTATAACATAACATTGGGATAGCTGCTGGACGTTCACTATAGTGGAGCATGCACCTGTGCTCCCCCTGGCATCACGTCCTAACGTTGCTGAGAAATGGGGGCAGAATGTGGGCGGCTTTTCTGAACGGGAATTCCTCTGTCACGTGACACACTGTAATAAAATTACTGGCCTTTTTCCCAGAAATATATTGCACTCTGTGGAGCAAGAAATATTTCATTGGCAGTAAGACCACCACATATTAGGTTACGTGCATCACCATAACTATGTAACGTGGTGAATCTCTGTAAAGCAGCAGCGCAACAATCTGTTGAGAACTCTGACCTATATTTTTTAATACTATGTTAAAACTTCCTTTACTTACATCCTGACTGGAATGATACAAGAATTTCCAGTAGTTGAGTCTGCTGTACTACCTTTTTTCATGTGTGAAATAATGAAAGGAGCTTTCCTTTTAAATTGGTGCTGACCAGGTCTTTGTCGTTGTTTTCCTCTGCTTTTCTCCATCACATTAGTTAGTAGTTATGTATTACTTCTGTTGTAAATTAACAGTTATGCAGCAGGCAGCATTTTATGACACCACAGAACAATATTTATTTAAAAGCAGCTGCAAATAAATGCAGACCTGGTCAGAACAATATTGAAAGGTGTGCTCATTTTTTTTCATACATGAAAAAAGTAGTCAACTAAGTAAAGCAGACAGAAATTGTGAAAAGAAGCGTATCATTTAAGTCAAGACTCAGAGGTAACTAGTGGCTGTGGCTATGTAAAGTAGCATAAAAAAGTACAGTTCAAAACTGGTACGATATTCTTGCAATGCTGCTTTAATTGATAATGTCAGTATGACATCATGAGCACACAACAACCACACCACACACAAAATGCATCCCCAGAATTAATGGTGCACTCAGTCAAGTGCGCAGTGGTGGCACAGAGTCCCCAGATTTTTTCTGCAGGCCCAAAATGCATCCTCCTTGTGTGCAGAAAATTGACAAGTGATAACACAGTGAAATGAGTCTGTTTCAGCACATTCAAAGTCCCCCCAGAATTAAGGGCACACTCAGTCATGTGTGCAGTGGTGGCACAGAGTCCCCAGATTTTTTCTGCAGCCCAAAATGCATCCTCCTTGTGTGCAGAAAATTGATAAGTGGTAACACAGTGAAATGGGAGTATTTCAGCACATACAAAGTCCCCCAGAATAAAATGGTGACCATGAGCGTCCTGTTGCTGGTCCAATGTGTTCTGCGAGGTAATTCGAGCAAATGCAATGTGATCATCTCAAATGGATGGAAGGGTGACCTTTGGCTGTACACTAATAGTAGCCTTGGCGAGTAGACATATATATATATATGTTTGTGTATTTTGTAGGTGAGGAGGGGGGTTGACATGGACATGCACTCATGGTATTGTTCTGCATCACAGGTCACAGAAACTGTTGGTGTGCACATTCCAGTGCTCAATAAGAATTTTTTGTGTTGAAATTGGAAACGGATAACTCTCAAGCACATGAAGGTAAGTATTTTATTCTTTGAGGGGTGGGGAAGGGGAATCATATTTGCAGGTTTGTCTGTAATGGTTTCTTATTTGTTACTTCTTCACAGATTTCATCTGCATCCTTCTGGAGTCCGGTTGTTAATGATGGTCATGGTCATCTAATGAAACAACTTCTGCGTGTTGCATGTGTGCCCAAGCCTGGGGGAAGGGGGTGCCCGATGTTGAAGAACTTTTTTAGATAAGGCCACTTTGACAGAACAACAAAGCATCTGGAAGTTTCCTAAAAAAAGAAATGAATGACTTCTTACAACTTAATTGTTATTTGTCCATTCCTGGTTCTCAATCTCAAGTCAAGTTACATTTCAAACCCACATCTTGTCAACTAACACAACCTGTGTGCAATATTTGCTGCAGTCTTTCCAAAACAATTACTTACCAGAATGGATTTCACATGGATATTCCATAGGTTCCTCTCTGTACGGTACAGCTGCAGTACTTTTTTTGTTAACCTGTAAAAGAAACAAAATAAGTGTACTGTATGTGTTTTACCATTGCGGCTCTGAAAAGCTACAGAAAACAAAACATACAACTAAAGAAAGTGAAAAAGGATAACAAAAATGAGCACACATACTCACTTTATGGTTTAAATATTAAGAAGCTCTGTGTCTGTGGCTCATGGATGTGGTGGTCTGGACCGACTCATTCTCAGTGGTGGCAATGGCTAACATCAGTTCCAGTGGTGGTGGTGGTCCGGGGGGTGGACAGACTCATGCTCAGTGGTGGCAGTGGCTAACATCAGTCCAGGTGGTGGTGGTGGTCCAGGGGAGTGGACAGACTCATGCTCAGTGGTGGCAGTGGCTAACATCAGTACTGGTGGTGGTGGTGGTGGTCCAGGGGTGGACAGACTCATGCTCAGTGGTGGCAGTGGCTAACATCAGTACCGGTGGTGCTAGTAGTCCGGGGTGGCACATCGCCTTTTAACAACTTCGGTTAAAACCTGCCAACATCAACCACATCATCATCCTCATAAAGAAAGCTTCCCTCACAGTCATCTACGTCTGAAGTCTGATCACTGGGAAATTCTTTTTCCATTGTGTCATCATCTACATCAGTGGTGGGTCGTTTCAGGCAGCCACTGCCAGTGCCACCAGGATGGTCCATTTCCATATCACCAAAACCACCATGACTAGGCCGGGGTATGAATATCAAGGTTGCAGTCTGTGCTGGTAAGTGCCTCTCATTCATTTTAATGAATGTTAGCAAATTAACATTTGCAGGAGACAGGTTTATCCAATGATTCCTGACTATTGCACCTGCTGGACTGAATACCCTCTCAACACTTACACTGGAGGGTGGGCAAGTGAGGTACTTCAGTGCCACTGCAGTCAGCTCTGGCCATTCACTGACCTTTCCACTCTAGTACAAAAGAGGATCTTCAGTTATTGTCAGATGCCTGTTTTCAGACAAATATGACTCAACCATTCTCTGAACCGCACTAAGTCCAGTTGCTGATGCATCATCCTGTTCTCCCGAATCATTTATTTTGCAAATACCCACTTGGGACAAAGCCTCCCAAAGCAGATTGACGCCAGCCACTTTGGATGACAGAACACCTGGAACTGCTGTCCCCTTTCCCTTGCAGGATATGCTTGATAGTCCTACAGGTACACCTTCAGCCAGATTATGCTGCTGAGGTTTGCTGACCTTGGCACGTGACTTCTGTGCCCCATGAACCAAGCGCATCAGTTGACCACTGATATTTTTTACCTGTTCAGGCCCTCCATCCAGTACTGATGCAATCTCACGTTTGTATCGTGGGTCCAACATTGTTGCTATGGCAAAGTTGTCACTATGCTGAATGCTCACAATGTGACGATTCTGGTTGAATACTGTCAGCATGTGTTGCAGCAACATACTGCTACCACCATCTCCGGCAACATCAAGACCATGCTGTACATTCACCAAAGTCTGCCTCAGCACCCATAGCAGTGGAATTGATTGGCTAAGGGAGGCAGACTTGCCACTCACTGCCTGTGTGGCATGTTCAAAAGGCAGAAAAATTGTTATTACAGAGTCCAGGAGGTGCCACTGTTCAGTCGACATACACAAGGAGGCCCCGGAACTGTCACAGCTAGTGTGCATCACAAGATATTCTGAGATGACTTTGTATTGTTCATACAACCTCACTGCCATGTATAAAGTGGAGTTCCATCGGGTGAAAACTTCCAGCTTCAAGTGGCGCTGAGGCAGGCTGTTTTGTATCTGCAACTGCCGCAGTTGGTCACGGGCCTTTCCAGATCTTGAAAAGTGAGAGCAGATACATCGTGCACGGTCAGCATTTACTTTATATCAAGGTGCTGCAGAAACTCCTGCACCACAAGATTTAAACAGTGGGCCATGCATGGAACATGAAAAAAAACACCATTCGTGATGCATTTCACCACATTTGACCCATTGTCACTTGCTATGAACTCAGCTCTCTGGGACAGAGAGTTTAGCCATTTATCAATTTCAGTCAGTACCACGTCCAACATGTTCTCACCAGTGTGTGAACAGGTCACATTGCTCATAGCAATCGTTGCATGCTGTCGAATTCCTGGAAGATTGCTACCATGACAACCCACCTCACTGCACTGATTATCCATACTACCAACATCACAAATAACCCCTTGCACCTGCACCCAGTCTGCAGTTATACACAAATATGAAATCCCCACTTTTTTGCCACTTGTCCACATATCCATACCTAAATGGATGAATGGAGAGGAGGAATGTTGAAGGGCATGTCTTACTGAGTCGGACACAGTGTGGAACAACTCGGGGACAGAACGGGTAGAAAAGTATGTCCTGGATGGGACTTTCCATTTTGGACAGGCACGTGCAGCAAACCACCAGAACACAGAATTCTCCACAAAGCAGAAGGGCAAAAGATCAGTTGCCAGCATTTCTGCTACAAAAGCATTAAGTTCACATGACACTGTATGATTCGGGGGTACTTCAGCTTACGCACAAACGTGGGCTGACTAAAACGTTTTACATGGGGTGTGATCACAAATGGTTGTGCTCCGTGATGAATGGCATTGGCAGGGGGTGGAGTGTGGACATTTGATGAAGACAGTTGCACAGGTGATGATGACAAACCCAGAAATGCAGTTATTTTTCCAGATTTGCCAACCGAAGTTGATGTACCACTTGCACTAGACATACTGCATTCACCACCACCACCACCGCCACAAAAACTGTTACTCTCACCAGCACTGGACAACATTTAAAAGTCAATATGGTCCTCCGTCTCATCATGCCTGTAGTAATCCTCTGCTCTTATTACCTCAGTAGTGCACACGTTTAATTTACTACTGGACTTAACTGTCATGAAAGGGGATAACATGCTGGCTATGGTAGCCGGTGATGAGGGTGAATGCCCCACTGTGGTATTAGCTGCCAGCTTGTGCTGGGTCCACAGTGCCAAGTGCCTATTCTCAAGATGTGTATGCTGTCCTCCTGTACCCAGATGGCTCCCCTTTTTACCTCGACTCACATGCACATGGCAAACCTGGCAGATTGCAACTGACTCATCATTTGCATCTTGAACAAAAAAATCCCAAACAAGGTATTGTGATGCTCTGCTTTTAACATGTCCATGATGTGGCTTATTTAAGTCTGTTATTTTAAGCACTGAAGTGGGGGGGGCATGTGATGTTTCGGGCACTGCACAACTGGACTGCAACTGACCACCATGACTACCTATCATATTGATTACTGAGTCGTCATAATCATCAACTAAAACCAATAAATCACAAATTTTTATGGGGGGGGATTCCTTCAAACAGACTCAGACACAGCCACTTTGAATTTCTTTTTCTCCAGTTCCCAACTGGGGTCAATTACATCATCATCATATTCATCAATGTCACACAAATCCACATCTTCTGCTTGAATGCTAGCATGTGGACTGCATGTTGCAACAACAGCAACATCATCGTCATCATCACACTCATCATCAGCATCTACACCACCATCACCTGATATTTTTTCACCACACTGTGAATCACTGCATGGAAAATGCGTGACATTAACTGCCATGGTGGACAGAATATTGCATTGTATGCTATCGTTGACATGATTATCAGAATCCTCTGGTTCAGTTACTGGGATGTTACTGGGAAGTATGACATCATCTACGCTGCCACTCACTTGCACTGCTTCACACTCAACATTTTTGGATATGGTACACTGGTCGGAATTCGAACTTGCCGCACCAATACTAATACTTCCACCACTACTAACACTAGTAACACTAACACCACCAGCTGGGAAAACATCATCTCCTCCAACTATGAGTGAAGCTACTGATTGGTCTGTAAAAAACATTGCAGGAGAAATACTTTTCCTCACATCAGCAATGTACTTCTGTATCTGCGTACTACCATGCCCACAGACTATCTTACTGCCAGCATTGCCATGGTGAGAAACAGCTTTGCTTGCACGTCTCTTTGCAGACATTTTGGGGGATCAACTACAATATTATAAACAAATTTAGATTTTGATATGTTCACTCTCTGATTGGGGGGGACACTGGATGTAAAGCCAAAAAAACAACTGTAGCTTCAGCAACAGATAAGAGACTAGTCTGTCCCATAATGAAAACAACTTCAGTAACCAGTGGTGCTGATGAGGTCACAAAAACAATCCAATCTGGTAAAAAATTCCTTTTGTCAGTGGGGGTGGGGGGGAGCACTGACTGCAGATTTTTTACACAGTACAAGCAGCAAAACAAAGAACAGATATCACAATCACAGTACAAAATCAAGCAGCTGCAGTGGATAGCAGGTTCACACTGCTGCACCTGCAATTACACTAGTCTGTGGCAGAACAAAAGGTGTATTATTTGATGTCATGCAACACCGCACACACACTCACACAGAACAGTTTGTCTACAATACTGAATGAGTAATGCATAGCAAATTCAAAAGTTCAGTAATATGCCACGCATTGTAATGTACACAACCTGAAATTATGAACTGCTGCACCAGATCCACACAACACACAAACAGCAAGAAAATGTCAACAATTACTGACTATATTACTGTGTGTACATTAACACAGTCAGTTATATAACAAAAATATAACCAAAAACAAAGAAATCACTATTTCTCCAACTTAAATCTACCTACACCACAGATACCTACACCCCTCCACCAAAGCACACTTTCACTGTCTTTCACTACACAGACTCAATGTTGTACATTACCATTCAAAATCCACACACACACTCAGTGTTGTAAATTAACATTCAAAATCCACACAAAACAAAAATGCTCGATGATATGAGCACAGGAGGGTTTCCCTACAATCGATGAACTAAAGTTTGAGCTCCCAGAAAATGCAAAAATGCTTTTTTAACAGCTTTTAGAAGGTTTCAATCACAGACAGCTATCAGAGCACACTGTCGCCTACTGCTTCCTACACACACTACCCCGAACTGAGGCTGTGCAGATCAATATAGAACCCATGTGACCTGAAATCCCATGAATCACTGCAAAATTCGCCTTCGGAGCACAAAAACAAGTCGAAGTGAGCAATGCACTTCGCCTTAAATTTAGTGGAGTAGTGGTCTGGAGGAGACGGAGTAACACAAAGTCATTGTTTTCAATGGACTTTGTGTTACTCATCATAACGCAAAGTAGTCCACATCGCATTGCGGAGCACTCTGCGAATCTGCCTTTGCTCCGTGAATCACTTCACGAAGCGGATTGAGCCCACTTCGCCCACCACTAATCACAATACCATGTGCAAATATATACATGTCAAAACTATACCTAATGTCCTGTATCTGTAATAAACATAGCAATGTACACCAGTACACACTAAAAGCAAACAAAAAGAAAATGTCTTTATCAATACAATAAACTGCCTATCATTATATTCACTGTGTGCGCGTGCACTGCGAACATTTTGTTAGGAAGAGTTGTTTTTGAGAGGTGTGATGTTGTCAGTCCAATGCAGAGTGGTCTGCAAGGGTCTCAACAGTGTCACACCAATCATCAGCCAGGCTGATAATGACACCATTCTGGCTTGCTGGGCAGAAACTTCATGTAGTCCAAAGGAGAGAGCAGAATCAATCATAGGGCACCTCTTTCCTTTGATCTACATAATGCTGCCCAGCAAGCACAGCTTATCTGTCATGATCAACCTGCTGAAAACCTTCCCTCATATTTTTTTTAAATTACAACCTGTAAAACCATCCAGCAATGTCTGTTGCTGCCACTGTAACCCCCCAAGCCGAAACCACGCATGTTAATATTCCGGCAGGTGTGGGTCCAGTCCCCCATACCAGTTGCTACTCTCCACCCTGCCCATTTTGAGTCTACAACACCAGGGAACCCACCCCCAGTGCCAAACATAATACTGACACTGGGGGTGCCCATTTCCCAGTGTCACCACCTGAAATAAAGAAAATCATCCCTTGTAGTGTTTTTAATACACCCTATAAAAAAAGAAAACCGTCCATTGATGTCTGTTGCTGCCGTTACTGTAACTGCCCCCCAACCCCAACCCATGCATGTTAATATTCTGGCAAGGGGATGCCCAATCCCCCATGCCAGTTGCTACTCCCCACCCTGCCCGCTTTGAGTCTGCAGCACCGGGGAGCCCCCCCGGTGCTGCCAAACATAACACCAACACTGGGGGTGTACAATCCCCAGTGTCACCACCTGAAACAAACAAAACTGTCCCTCATAGCTTTTTTTTTACTACACCCTGTAAAAAAGAAAACCATCCATCAGTGTCTGTTGCTGCAGCCGCTGTTACTGTCCCCCACGCGAACCTCCGACTCAGTCCTCAGCCCCCCCAAGCCCTTAATTACCTACCAGGGGTCCAATATTGTAATGCTCTCTGGAACGCAGACATGTATTCACTCTTCAATGCTGGACTATGAACTGAGGAAATCAGGTATGTGGCTCAATGTATCTCAGCAGGGTTTTGAACTTGTTGTCTAACTTGGTCATTTTTGAATATTTTTGTCCCAAATTTTCAACATGACATTTTGGGACACAGGCTCATGAACACACTGGCAGTGAAATTAGGCAAATCTGTCTTGAAAGGGGATTTCATGGTTGTTGCGTGAAATCACCTTTCTGGCCGACGCTGAACATTTTCTCCACCATTGTTCATGAGCTGGGGTCATATTTATTTATCTATTTATTTAGTTTTTGTTGACCAGGTGAATGCACTAGACAAATCCTTCCTATTTTCAGGCACGACCTGGGGGAAGGGGATACAGATGAATGCCAACTGACCTTGAACCAGATTAAGCTGTTGGTGGTATTTTTAGTGAAGAAGGCTATGTTGAAAATGTTGGAGTAAAATTATTTAAAAAAACAACAAAGTTATGGGCTTACACTGAAATTTGCAAACACAAACTCATAACTGTGTTAATTTTCAATATTTTTGAACCTAAATTTTCAACATAGCCATTTCTCCAAAGCATCTCATGAATGTGACAGCTGTCATTGTTCAAATACTGGTCAAAATGTGTTTTCACACTTCTGGCACAAAATCACTTTGTTTTCCCATTCTCCCATCCTTCTACTGGAGGGTTCACCCCCCTTCCCACTTGCTGCCCCCCATGCCCAGGTTTACCCCCTCCCCAAAGAACTTCATTCTATTTGCTGTGGCTTACCCCCCCTAGGGCAGGGCCACAGGAGCGGGACCCCCCCAGGCGGTTAACAGTCTCAATGGGAAGCAGCAGCGGAGCTGGGGGCTATCATGAATGGAGCTGACATTTATTTTTAATAGACTGAATCCTTGGGGGTAGGGACCTGCAATGATGTCAGCATCCACCCTGCCCCCAAACATGTGCGCCAGCAGCAGCGGTACTGCCAGCCTCTGCCAAGGTCTGTAGTGTGCTGGACACTTTTCTCCCTCCCACTGGAGAAGGAGAGCAGTCCCTGGGACACTCAATCCTTCTCTCCCCCAGCCAGCCCTCTGACTCCCGAGTCCATCACCAAACCTGGGATGTCAGCGTCACAAGTGGATGCTTTGCCACTGTGATGGCAGGCCAGTCAGCACAAAATCACTTTTTGGGCAGGATTTGAAAGTTTTCTCTGCCCTTGTTCATGAGGTTGGCTCATAAGAAGGCAATGTTGGGTCATAAGAAAGCTATGTTGAACATTTGGGGTACAAATATGAGAAAACAACAAAGTTATGAGTCTACATTGCAATGTATTAATGCGCGTTCATAAATGTAGTAATTTTCAGTATTTTATCCCTAACCTTTCGTCACAGCCATTTTTTCACACCACCCCCATGAATGTGACAGCTGTCATTTCTCAAACCTGCATAAAATGTGTTTTAGTGCTTGTGGAGCAAAATTACATTTATTTATTTATTGAAGGTATCAGAATTACAAATCTTTGAGCTAAAAGCTCATTTTCAAAGGATCCTCATCAAGCATGAGACAGGGGAGCAAACAAGGTACAAAGATTGTTGGGAAAACAGTAGCAGTTGAAAGGCATTGTCAAAAACATGATAATTTGATGACATATTACATATTAACTATTGCATAGAACAATTAATGGGATGAAGACAGACATTGTCACAACAATTAGAGTACATAATACATATCTCATATTTAATATTACAATTAGTGTCCTAACAATAGAGAGTAACATAGCTTTGGCCAGTGCCTAGATGCAGAAAACATGGGGCCATTGTTCTATAAAAGATACCAGTCATGCTTAGAAGGAGTGGTCATAAAATCATTATGTTGAACATTTTGGGTAAAAATGTGAAAAAAAAACAACTAAGTTATGAGGAAATTAATTGTTCCAACATTTATTCATAGCTTTATTTTTTGTAGATTTTGGCTTCTAATGTTCAACACATATCTTGTGTTACACCACCTCCTGAACATGGCAGGTGTCAGTGTTCAAATCCCCTCTGAAACTTGTTTCTACAGTCACACAGTGAAATCACTTTTCAGATGGGATTTTTAAAATTCCACCTGTCTTGATCATAATGTCAGGTCATAAGAAGATTGTTGGACATTTGGGGTCAAAATGTGTGAGCCCGCTTCAAAGCAGATACTGTCTCTCAGCTGCCCTGTCCTGTGTAATTACAGTCTAACAATGTGTGAAAGCAGGACACCACTGAAAATGAGACACTTCATCTTGTCTGCTCTATCCTGGGAAAATATATAGTAAAGATATGTACAAACAAGACCCAGTACAGCAGCAATACCAGTGGTGAACATTTAGCATTGATAAATGCTTGTTTTTATTTATTTATTTATTGAATTTTGTTGACCGGGTAGGCCCACTGGGCCCCGGAGGTCCCTTTTTCAGGGGCGACCCGGGGGTTAAAAATAACATACAGGTAAACAGAACAGTAAAAGCAGGTAAGCAGAGCTGTAAAAATAACATACAGGTAAACAGACAGTACAAGTACACATTTTACACATTGAATCTAATGTAAAGTTGCAGTCTAAGCTTGTACACAAACATGCTGTGCCCTCTTAAAATAATCTGTATAGGCTACCTGCACCAAATAAAGTTTTCCAGTTCAAAATCCAAAATATTTTTTTTAAATACACCTTCTTATTTTTCATCTATTGTAAAGACACTAGTGAGAACATTGCTTGCTTCCATGCGCTCTTAACAAGAGTAACACGGAGGAGCTGCATAATAGATTGAAAATAAGAAGGTATGTTTTAAAAAAATATTTGTGACACTGACCGGATACTGCAGTAAAATGTTCTGTTTAGAGAACGTGGAAGTGAGTGAGGTACTCACTAGTGTCTTTACACTGATTCAAAGGATATATTGTAAACAGGAAGCACTGTGAGTACACATAGAGTTCATAAGCACGTTAGGATTTTGAACTAGAAATGTTTATTTGGTGCAGGCAGCCTTTACAGAATGATTTAAGAGGACACAGCGTATCTGTGTGTCAGCTTAGACTGTACCTTAAACTAAATTCAGTAGTGTAAAACTGACAGGTGATTTATTTATGGAAACCTTTTCCTTATGTTTGGTTTCAGTGTGTACAGGTGTGCATTGCTATATATTTTACAGATACAGGGCATAAGGCATGGTTTTGATATGTATACAGTATATTTGCACATGGTGTGTTGTGGTTTCTGGTATTTTGTATTATACAATATAAAAAAAGAATAGTGATATATATGTCTTTATTTGGGTAGACCTAACCACCCAGACGAAGGGTATTTCACACCATATAATGGTGATGGGTTTGATGAGAGTCAGATGTCTGTATACTTATAAATTCATGCTTGATCATCAAACTGAGTGATTGTCACCTGCTTTTCTATATTTTTAGTGATACTGTTGTCATGCATAGGAACTGACTACTCCCTTATATGAGTTTGTTTTTTTGCCTAGGGAGGATACAGACTTATCACTTGGTCTATTGATTAGAGCGTCAGTTTGGGGACAAGGAGATCTCAGGTTCAAACCACACTAGAGTCAGACATTCATTACATGACCCAGAGCAATTCATTTTACCTCCCAGTTAAAGCTGTGCAAAAAAAACTTCTGCTGCCAGAATTTCCGCGAAAGTCAGATTTTCACTTCCACTGAAGTGCAGAAATCAAATTAGCAACTTCCGTGGAAATTCCAACTTAGAATGGTGAAATAAATGTTTAAATTGCAGATTATTTTATTAAACTGTGGAGAAAAAAGTCAGCAGAACTGACCACTGAACTGCAGAATAATTACATGTATTGCAGAATATTTAATCAAACTGCAGAAAAAAATTCCTTTGAACTGTTATTCTGCAGTTTATGTGTATTTTTCCACAGTTCAGCCAAAACATTCTGTGGAACACAACGAAAATCCACCACACACATTCAGAAGATTCTGATCTCGACAATGGCAGAAATTAAGAAAACTCCATAAAATTTCTGAATTTTTGAGGAAGTTCTGCGAAAACGGAATTCACAACTTTTGCCCACCTCTACTCCCAGTACTCCTGTACATCCATCTGTAGAAATGGTTAGCAGCAGGACCCCACTGGAAAGGAAATATTGCATATCAGCTGATCTATTCTAGGTAAATAAATTGCAAAACAAATAAATAAAGAACTCGCTTAGCGGTATCAGCTAGTTGCACTCACAATATGGGAAGCAAAGTCATCTGTTTCCACATCTGCAATTTTTACCCATGCTGTTTGCAATTAAAAGGAACTAGTCACATGTTACTATCTGAGTGATGTACCACCTAATGCAGTGACATACCGTCTAATGCTAAATATAAATTACTAACATGATTTTACCCAGTCAGTATCCAGAATTCCAAGACTGCTTGTATATAGTCAGGTACTTTTCTTCTATATATCATTTTCATAGCAGAATAAAAATTAGTTAGTTGATGGAGTAACATACCCACAGATCCTCAGTCTTTTTTTTTGTCAAGGTGGTGAGTTCCCCCCAGTGAACTGCCTTATATAGTTCTGAATTTCACATATCTTAAACAGGCAATATGCTGTAAACAAACACCCAATGCGTGTACATGTATTAAATAACAGCAAACACAATGCACACTAAAACATATTACTTTGAGGGACCACTAAATTAAAGATTGTGATTATTATAATCTTTTTTATCTTTTCTTTATATTCATATTCCGTTATGGTATTCAATCATAGACATCTTGTGCCCTTGCTCAGTTGCCCTCATATGTTCTCCAATTCACTCCCTTAGCTTTTGCTTAGCATGACCAATGTAGAAAGCTCCACAAGAGCCTGTTGACAAATCTATGACATCGGTTGTATCACAATTAACAAAATATCTTTTGGTCATCATTGTGCCATTTTTGGGGTTCAGAAAAATTAATGTATTTAGGATCACTGGACAATACTTACAAGGTCCACATTTTCTTAGATCCATCTGGCAATGGTGGGAGCTGCATTCTTTTTGGTTCTGTTTCTTTTGGTTAGACACCATGGACCAGGACCTCCCTAATGTTTCTGGCTCGCCTATACTCGATATAGGGCTATTCTTAGACAAAGTCCTATGTTTTAGCTCTACCACAAAAATACCCCAGTTTCTCTTTATAGTGTCCTTCACAAACTTAGCCTCCCCTCAGTATGTTGTTACAAAATGTAATCCATCACCTCTTGTGTCCCTGTTGACCTTCCTTGGTATCAAGAGTGGTTCTCTGGCTATTCTGTTACATCTTCCCTAGCTCTCTGAATAGTGCTTGTACCATATCCCCTTTCCCTCAATCTGGCTGCCAGGTCATCAGCATTTTTGTTACATATTTCTCTTGTTTGCTGCAGTTTCTTTTACTTCAAAGAAACTGTCCCTTTGGAATGTCTGCAACTGCATGTCTGGGGTAACAGCAGGCTGCATTCAATAGGGCCTTAAGGTTGGTGGGTTTCCGATTCAGAAGGGTATAAACATTTCCACCCTCTTCCTTTGAAATCTTGAGATTTAAAATGTTGATCTGTCTCTTATCCTATTGTTCTGAGAATCTGAAGAATGGAGTCTTTGTCTTAAGATGTTTGACAGAGACTAGTAATTCCTTCACTGTCTTCCCCCACACCATAAATATGCCATCTATAAACCTCCTCCATACCTCAGTTTTATTATGATATGAAATTTCAGCGGTGTAAATACTTTATCCTGCCCACATACCTACTGTGAAATTAGCAGAAATGGGGGCAAAGGTAGCCCCTATAACTGTTCTACTCAGTTGGATGTAATACTGTCCTTGAAAGCCAAATGCATTGCTTTCCAGGACCAATTTGGAAAAATCTATCCTAAGTGATATGAGGGTGGTACTGCTTCCGCTCATTTGTTTAGATAGTACTCCAAGGCTTTAAGATCATATTGGAGTAGAATATTCATGTAAATTGATTCCAAATCAAGTGTAACCAACAAGTGGTGATGCTCAATGTGGATATCACCTGAAACTCCCAAACTATCCCTATGTCTTGTATGTAAGCCTCACATTTCGCACACATGGTTTTAGGTGACAATCAATTAACTGAGATACAGGCTACGTGAGTGAACCTATTCCTGTGATGACTGGCCTGCCAGGTGGATTTGTTAAATTTCTGTGACCATTGACAGTGATATGTTGTAGTGTGCATTTTCTTTAACTTTCATTAGTATTTAATATCTGTACTCACACTGGGTGTTTAACTTATATTGCCCCTTTAAGATATTTGAAATTCAGGACTATACAAGGTAGTTCATTGGGGATGACCCTCTAACTTGACAAAGTGCTGGGAGCTATTGTCAAAATGTTGGGGTTACTTGAGTGTGTTTCCACACTCACTGTTTTTCACTCTGCTGTGAAAATGTACTAGAGAAGAACCAACTGACTACGTAGCAGCAGTCTCTTCATTTTATGGCGTACTGAGTGCTGGATCTTGTACCATTTGTTTAGAATTGGGGCTCTTGCAGCTCAGAAGCTTGTAAAGAGTGGCCTTGTTTTTTGTCTGTGTTACAGCATTCAGAATGGTAGGACACTGTGAGAAACAAACACAAGTCACATTATAACCATGGCACCAGCACTAAATGGCTAGCTTACAAAACCAAATGTACCAAAAACCACAGCACTCTATTCACAAACAGCCAGTACTATAGTTTAGCGTTTAACATTTATTCTGGGAGTGGACACTAACCCCAGTACTTTGTTTCAAACAGAAACCCTGCCACTGGTCCCTTGAATTACTGGCTATGAATAGAGTGCAACTGTTTTTGGGACATCCATCAGGACATTGTACCCTGCACATGGTTGTCATCTTGTGCAGTTGTTTCAAGTGGAATAATCCACTTCAGCACTGTAGGGGAGAAGCAGTACTTTTATTTGTAAAAAAAAAAAAAAGAAAACTTGTTATGATAAAACCTTCTCACTAACTTGACAGTGATTTTAATGTATAATCTGTTGATGGGGTTAGTTTGAAACATCTCTTTTGGAATAAGAGAGTCACCTCATGCAGTTTGCTCTGAGAGAACTGTTCAGTCTCCCTTCCAGCAGCAGTCCTTGCACCCAGTCTACACAACATTATACAGTATTCTTCTTCAATGAGAGACATCTTGAACTACACCAGATACTTAGGGTCTGTGTAAACCTTACCCACAAGGTGTGGCTAAACCCTGGCTTTAAGATATTAAGGTGTTTATTTTGTTTTACCTTACAAAATGGGTGTTCATAATTTTGGTCTCTGACTGACTGAGCCCTTCATCTCAGCATACGTTTATGTGCCAAAGAGACCAGGGTAAGTTCTCTGAGGCATTGCCTACTTATAAAAAAAATCCCAGAGCCCTCCTGGTAGGATTTTGACAACAGATTTGATAGCCATCTTTGTTTTGGTCACCTGGGGTAGCCTACTAACAATGGTCACCTGAGGTAGCCCATTAACAAAGTGGAAAATGTCAGATAACCTACCAGTGTCTTTCAATCTTCTGGATGATCTGCACATTCCACACCTGTTCCTCTATGAACCAAAAGATGTTTCTGAGGCTGCACCTTCTGAGAACAAAGCAAAAGGTAAATCACATCAGTGAAAGGCACGTCACTGTTATTGACGACCAGCTGGACAGAATCAAAAGCAAAAGGAAAAAGCAGAACACATACACGTTCCATGTGATTACAGTGAATGCATAAAAGTGAAAGTAAAAACAGCAACTTTTTAATAGCAAATGCAAAATAGGCATTATGTCAAAATAGCGCTATGCCAGAAATAGTTCAAGCAATAACAGCAAACGGAAGCAAATGCTGACAATGCCAGGTGTCTCCATGAACTGTGTCACAATCACTCACAATTTAAATATAATAGTAGACCCTGCATTCCAGTCTGCTAATAATGAGTCTACCAGCAGACTTAAAAAGTTTCATGAACAAAACAAAGACCATGCTGCCCACCACCCCACAGCCAGTGAAGCCAACCGTGAGCCTTACCGTCTGTCTCTCTACAAACTGTGCCAGGCCTGGTGAAGCACATTGTGGCTTGAAATTCAAATCCATATGGCTTGATGTAGTCAGGAGGGCTTGAGAGAACTGATACCACAAAGCTTTGTAATAAAACAGGATGAGAACAGAGCCAAGTGTGTGACATTGTTGCATAATTGGCACACAGAAAAATCACAGCCACCTTTTGGAGTTGAATAAAGAGAACACAAGGGGGTGTATGTTTGAAGAGCCAAATAACCCCATCTGTCCTGTCAAATGCTTTGCAAAGTATAGATCTAAAACACCTCCTGGCTCCACAGCTTTTTACTTTCACCCCAGACTCCCACAAGCGTTTTTCAATACACAGGATGCTTGGTACACCACGGAACCCAAGGGGAAAAATTACATTGGCTCACTAATGCCAAAACTAAGTGAGGAAGCAGGTTTAAGCCAGAGATAAACTAACTACAGTATCAAGGCTAGATCTGTTCAGATTCTATTCAATGCAGGACCCCAGGCCAGAGAGATTATTATAGTCACCAGCCAAGGATTTGAGGCAAGCCTGTCCAACTACTGATCAGCATCTCCTGCAGAAAAGAGGTCATGGAATGAGATCTTCAGTGGGCAGCCCAAGAAAATCAGACAAGAACAGGAAAAAGAAAAGAAAGCAGCCAGAAGAAGCTCCATCAGCTCTTTCCTTCCGCCTACAGGCTACACAGCAGCAAGGTCTCCATTAATTTGGTGAACTGCACCTCAGTTGTTCCTCTGAATGTCATCACATACAGGAAATAGTGGGTTGCATTTTATCACTGTATAACTAAAATATTTCAAGTTGCTTAAAATGTAGTGCTTTCCACTCTCACCACAGAAGCACCAAATTAAAGGGATAGCAAAATATTAATGATATCATTGCTGCTTGTAATGATATCATCTGGCAATGTACAGTTGAAAATCAAGCTGCAATCAAAATAACAAACAAAATAGCAGTACTACTTGATTGCATGATTTACTGTAATAACGTTTTTATTAATGAAATACAAGTCTCTGTTTGTTTCACTGATCGGATTGGCATTCCACTGCATCCCATCGCCTGATTGAAAATCAAGCTGCAAACAAAATGCCAGTACAACTTGCCATCCTGAATTACTGTATTACACTGTTTATTAATGAAACACAAGTTACTGTTTGGATTGGTGTCCAAGTGCATACAGTCGCCCCCACAGCATCCCATTGACCAACTGAAAATCAAGCTTTACAACTTGAGCAGTCAGACAGGTTGCTCACCTTAAGGCTATCCACATCAAGCGTATGCCAACCACATGGCAAGACCCAAATGTCAAAATCCCTCACAGTGACAATCTCGACAGGTTTCAAGATTGTCATTGTGAAGTACCTGAGGGTGAAATTTCACCCTTTCACCAACTTTTGCTCCCCCCTTAAGACAACTCTGACTTGGAGTTAGTAATCAATAGAAGGGGCGAACGGAGGGTACAGCCCCCAATAGAAAACACACCAATGTATGACAGGTGAAATTTTGCCTGTCGACATCTGGGCTCTTGCTATGCCAAACAATGACAACAGTTTTGTCAATTTGGCATAGATAAAACCACATCAAGCTAGTACTCATGAGGACATTTTACTCCATTTCTTTGTAACCAACCTAGTAGAGACACATAGTCCCACAGTCTGACTGTAATTTGCAGGTGGGGTTAGCCAGGTTCAATTTAAATGTCACTACATGACAGCTGACAATCAGCTACAGTGATGCCCATACAGTAATGTATCAGATCCAGTCTCATACATTAGGACTCCAGTCCAGAGATTGTGGTTTCAGATTGAGACCTCTAGCAGAATTCTGGGAGTGAGGTGTAGACTATTTTGTCAGCAGTTTAGTGGAATCAACACTGAGAGCAGTGTATGTACAATATCCTCTTCTGATAACCAAACAAACGATGCAAGTATCTGACACAGCTTAGGCAATGTCGCTCGATATCTAGAGACTACAACCATATTGGCAGCAAACATCATTGTTCCATTGTGCCTCACATTTGCCCTTGGAAGCTAAATGACAAAAAGGACAAAGACTGCAATGCATTACTGTGGTGTCAGAACAAGCTTCAGCACATAGTGCATAATCACATGACTTTGTGACTTGCACTACTAAAGTTTTAAGAAATTAAATGTTCAACTTACCAGAATATGCATTTCTGCCTCTTCTGCAATATAACAAAAAAATATATAAATAAAACACACAAAGATACAAATTGTGATCAGGTTAGAGCTGTTAAATTAGATAAGCCTTTAGGTAGCAGTGGTCACCCATCAGTGTGGTTTTATACTGATGCACGAAAGAAAACACTCAACAGTATGGCACGGACTCTAGACTTCAGGAGAGAAGATTTCCTTAACATTGGGATTTGTTTGGGTGAGCACTTAATAAAGCAGAGAGAAGATACAGTATGAGAGTGAAAAAAAAATATGTGTTAGTTAAAGATGTGGTCTAGCAAGTCACCAGTACATGCTCAAAGGGAAAAAGTAAAAAAAAAAAAAAAGGCACAAGAAACACTTTAGTTTACAGAAGAGGTTAGGAGAGCAATGACCACAGTAAGAAATAAAGTAGTTTCTTATAAGAAAATTTCAAGAAGACAGAGGGAAGAGGATATGTTAGAATATCAGGAAAAATTAGAAACATCTACTAAAATGGTAAGGAAAGGCAAAGCACAGACAGAGTTAAGAATAGCAGAGGAAGTCAAGGTTTATAAGTCAAAGAACCTCTGTACAAAAATACTGAGGCAAGGGTTACCTAGAACAGGCATTGGTGAAAAAGGCAGGTTTTATAGAAATGTAAAATTATACATATCACCATAATGCAAAGCGTCATGAGAATTATATGCAAATCACCATGAAAGCATTTAGACTGGTTCTGCTTTAAGCAAGAGTATGTGGTGCCAAATGATGTCTCATATGCAGCAAAGAATGAAAACAGAAGACACAGAAATGTATCATCCTACACAGGATTCATCAGTGTGTCTCATCTTGAATGTTCCGGGGGCAGGAAGAACCAGTCACATCTCTTGGTCTGTCTGGTTTGGGTCAGGGTGGAGTCCAAAATAGGAACATAATTCTTGGCAGAAGACACCAGGAGGAAGGAGTGCTGTGTGACTGGACTTCTCTACTGGGACTAAAGAAGTAGAATTTTTGTACTTGGACCTTTAATTTAGGGTAGGAAAAACAAACTAACAAAACAAAAAAAAATCAGTGCGTTTGTCTGAGTTATCTGAACTAAATGGTTATCTGAATGGTTATCTAGGTGTAAATCTCAGGTGACTGAAAGAGCTTGATAGCTGTGCATTTTAAATTACTTGTAGAAAGATCTGGTAAGTAGGGGGAGTGGCTTAGCTAGAAGGAAGCTAAATTTAAAGACTGCCTTAGAAGGATTCTGCTAGTAGCTAGGCAGAAGACACCAGGAGGAAGGAGTGCTGTGTGATTGGACTTCTCTACTGGGACCAAAGAAGTAGAACTCTTGTACTTGGACCTTTAATTTAGGGTAAAATAACAACTAACAAACAAGACAAAAAAAAAATAGTGTGTTTGTCTGAGTTAACAGAACTGAATGTTTATCTGAACAGTTATCTAGGTGTAAATCCCAGGTGACTGAAAGGGCTTGATAGCTGTGCATTTTATATTACTTGTAGAAAGATCTAGTAAGTATGGGGAGTGGCTTAGCTAGAAGGAAGCTAAATTTAAAGACTGCCTTAGAAAGATTCTGCTAGTAGCTTGGCAGAAGACACCAGGAGGAAGGAGTGCTGTGTGACTGTACTTCTCTACTGGGACTAATGAAACAGAACTCTTGTACTTAGACATTTAATTTAGGGTAAAAAAACAAACTAGCAAACAAAACAAAAAAAAATTAGTATGTTTTCCTGAGTTAACTGAACTGAATGGTTATCTGAACGGTTATCTAGGTGTAAATCTCAGGTGACTGAAAGGGCTTGATAGCTGTGCATTTTAAATTACTTGTAGAAAGATATAGTAAGTAGGGGGAGCGGCTTAGCTAGCAGGAAGCTAAATTTAAAGACTGCCTTAGAAAGATTCTGTTAGTAGTTTGGCGGAAGACACCAGGAGGAAGGACTGCTGTGTGACTGGACTTCTCTACTGGGACTAAAGAAGTAGAACTCTTGCACTTGAACATTTAATTTAGGGTAAAAAGACAAACTAACAAACAAAACAAAACAAAAAAAATTAATGTCTTTGTCTGAGTTAACTGAACTGAATGGTTATCTGAACAGTTATCTAGGTGTAAATCTCAGGTGACTGAAAGGGCTTGATAGCTGTGCATTTTAAATTACTTCAATCAATCAATCAATCAAGTCTTTATTTAACCAGGCATTCATCATTGAGCAGAAGCTCATTTGCAAGATGGACCTGGGTGGAGCATGAACAATTGTATATACAGGTCAACACAGGTATCTACAAGGCAATACAGATAATACTCTTTACAGAGAAGAAGAAAAAGAAGTTCATATGTACATAGAATTATAAAGATATTGTACAGATTACATGGTATTTACATACATAGAAGTGTCTATAGGAAGATAAAGCAGGTTCTCTAAGGTTGTAGGAGGAAGTAACGGAAGAAAAAAAATAAAAATATACACCAGGTAGAGGTGAAGGGAGGGAGGTAGGGGAAGAAAGGCTAGGAGGGCATGGTGCACAGAGAAGAGTTAGTAAAATGGGATGTAGAGAAGGTGGATGGAGAAAAGGAGTATGTGTGAGCCCCGGGATTGAATGCTATAAAGTACGGGGCATGGTAGGATGTCACAACCCAGGGTAGTGAGCTCCTATCTGAGGTTGGGAAAGGAAGAATAAGGGGATGGACGGGCCTAGTGTTTAAGACAGGGGGATAAGAGAGAGAACAATTAGGCTGGTGAGGAGCAAGCTGGGGGGTCAGTACTTAAAATTGGGTCTAGGCGTAGCTATATACCAGTGCAGACACCGGTGCTGGATCTGAGTGGGTGAAGCAGTTACATACTTCTCTGATTGTATGGAAATAAAGCATCTTAAAGGCATTTATACCAATTAGAGTGCTTAATTTGAGGGTTTTTTGTAGATCGTTCCATAAGGTAGGTATACGAAGCTTATGGCTGCCCTGCCGAGGCGGGATTTTGCTTTGGGTACTTTAAGTGTAATAGCTGAGTAACTTCTTAATGCGTATTTCCGAATTATACTCAGGGGAAGACAGCAGGAGATATATTAAGTCAGCTTATTAGAGATGGCTCTATAGGTCCAGAGAGCAGCGTTTCTGTGGCGCCTGAACTTTAGTGATGTCCACCCCACTGCTGCATATGGGGTGCAGTGATGCGTGTCGAAGGGGAGTCCCATTATAAACCCCAGTATTCGATGATAGAGTGCATCCAGTTTAGTCATGTAAGAGTTGGGACATTGGCTCTAGAGGAAATCAGCGTAATCAACCAATGATAGGAAAATGGATTGGACCAGTTGTTTCTTGGCATCTCTGGTGAGAAATTGGTTGATTCTAAAAAACAGTCCAAGCCTTTGCCGAAGTCGTTTTAGCAAGTCCTTGATATGTTCAATGAAGGAGAGTCTTTGGTCTATCAAACTCCCAGATACTTGAATTTTGTAGCAAATTCTAGTTTTTCACCTAGAACTGTGGTAATTTGGGGGAATGTCCCACTGGACACAGGGTTAGCTGTACGGATAAAAGGGGAGAGAACCATCACTTTAGTTTTTTTGGCATTAAGGAGTAGCTTTTTTTGGAAGAGTTGGCTTTGCAAAAGGTTGAATTCTGACTGTAGGTGTTGGGCAACTCACGTAGAGAACTGTATCATCTGCAAACAGATGGATGTTGGCTTCTTTTATACAGTAGTCGATGTTATTAATGTAGATTGCAAAAACTAAGGGCCCTAATATAGAACCTTGAGGTACCCCTCTTTGCAGAGTTTTTAAGGGGGACAGGCCTCCTTCGGCTTTAACTTGTTGAAGGCGCCCTGTGAGATAGTCAGTAAACCAATGCAGAGAGGAGGGTCCACACCTATGGTTTGAAGGGAGGAGAGGAGCAGACTATGGTCACGTGTCAAAAGCCTTGCTTAGATCAAGGAAAACAGCACAAATAAAGTTTTTGCTCTCAAGATTACGCTGCCAGTCATTAGTAATTTTGGCGAGGGCTGAGATAGTGCTATGTTTAGCTCTGAATCCAGACCGCATAGGATTTAGCAGTTCCCTAGACTCAAGGTGAGTCCTCAGCTGTGCATTTACAATTTTCTCTAAGAACTTGGACAGGACCGGAAGGAGAGAAACTGGCCTGTAGTTATTGAGATCACCAGGGTCACATGATTTGAACAGTGGTATGACATGTGCTATCTTCCATATAGGTGGTAAGGTGCCCTGAGACAGGGATAAGTTAAAAAGGTGGGTGACGGGTATTGCTAGTACGTGGTAGGCAATTTTTAGGAAGTAAGGGTCAAGGGTGTCTGCCCCAGCACTTTTTCTAGTATCCAACTGAAGCAAGAGGTCCTCTACCTCTTTCAGTGGGGCAGGTTGAAGCAAGAAAGGCAGTGAAGCTACTGGAGTTTCAGGCAGTTGGCTGGCAGTCTGGGAGTGAAGTATGTTTGCAGGGGAGTTATCAAATGCCATGCCTGCAGTAGCAAAGTGGTTATTGAATGCGTCAAGTATATCCATCTTTTCGGTTATAGTCAAGTTGCCAGAGGTAATCTTGGTCGGGAGTAAATTTCCTTGGGAGTGGCCTAGCAGATCATTGATTGTGTTCCAGAGCTTGATTGAACTCTTTGTGACAGAGTCGAGTTCGGATTTGAAGAAGGTGGCCTTCAATTCTCTGATTGTTTTGGTACATAAATTTTGTAGTCGCCTGAACTGGTTAAAATCCTCTGCAGTGTTCAGTCTGCACGCTTTTTTCCAGAGCTTATCTCTTTCTAGAACCAAGAACTTGATCTGAGGGATGAACCATTTACAGGTTTTGGTCCTAGTTCAAACTTTAATCAGGGGAACATACTTATTAACGGCCCTTAATAGAATGTTGTGGAAGATATTGTAAGCTGACGTAATCGTTTTGGCCAGGTAGAAATCTTGCCACTGAGGGGAGTACTTAAGCTCATTTAGGTAGGCATGTTCATTGAAGCTGTGCCTGGATCTCTTCATAGAGAACTTGCTGATGGGTGCTGGGTTGTTGGTGGATCTTACACCCGCAATAAAACAATGGTCGCTGGTGTCTGAGAAGAAGACATCAGCGTGGGAGAAGAGATGAGGTTTGCTCACCATTAGCGCATCCAAAAGTGTACTTTTACTGGGGTTCTTCAGGTTTGGGCGTGTTGGTTCAGTAATAAGTTGCGTCAGCCCATGTTCATCACAGAAGGATGCAAGGGGCAGCTGTGTTAGAGAGCCAGTCAAAGTTGAGGTCTCTAAAATAATAGTTTCTGGCAGCCCCTGTCCCAACTTGTCCTTAGATATGACACAAGCTGTAGGCCAACAGAGCGGTAGTCTGTAGCATCCTATACGCAGAGTGCAGTAGTCTGTGTAATTTCCACTTTGAGAATTAGGCATTCGAATTCACTGGCGACAGATGCCGAGGATAAGCAGAAGGCAGAAAATTTGTCTTTAATGTAGATAGCTACCCCTCCTCCTCTGGTATGCCTATCAGTTCTGAACAAGGCATAGTTGAGTATGTTTACCTCTCTATCAGTGGTGCTGGGTCTAAGCCAAGTTTCAGAAATCACAAGTATGTCAGGAGAGGTATGATTTACCCAGGTTTATATTAAGGTTATCTTTTTAAGGAGGCTACATACATTAATATGCAAGAAGCTTATTCCTTTTAAATTTGCTAGTTCTGCTGACAAAGCAGTAGCTTCTGGGGGGCCAGGGTTGAGTTCTATATTGCCTGAACATAGCAGGAGGATAAGTAGGATTTTTCTAAGAACATTAATTATAAGCTTGTAATTCCTGCCTTTCTCCCGTCTAGTAGATCTGATGTTTTTAGGGACTGGAAAGTAGCCACCATAGAAGAGCTGATGTGTTGTAGCAAGAGCTAGTACCCCTACCACAATAGGCGGGGAGGAGATAGAAGTCTGCATGGTGGGAGGTAGGCCTTGTGGTGGGGGAGTGTTATAAGTACTACTGGTATGTGTGGTCCAAGAGTAGGGTTTGAGGCACTGGTACTTGGAATCATGGAGGCAATTAAAGGATAAGTTGCCATGTGGTATACAGCACAAGGTGCTGTTGTAGACCAAACATGATGGTAGTTCATGTGTCCAATACTGGGCAGCTGGTATCAGCAGAAAAAGGGGCAGTATAAGGAGCCATATAGGGCCCGACATGATGGTACCTCAAAAAAGGAGCCACTCAATTAGCCCAGGGGCCAGTGGAGTTGAGGACTAATGCAGCTTATCAGTAGCTTTCTGATCCACGTCGACCCGAATTTGAAAGCATTTAAAAATATTTAGTGGTGAAGGCACAGCCAAGAAGAGCTTATGCGTTTTAGTAAGGTGAGGCCCTGAGAGTTGGATCCCGTAAGCTGGACAGAGAAGAGGGGAGTCTCTATTGGTGGGGCACTGCGCCAGGGGACGTGGACTAATATTTTAGCAGGAACTACTGTATTTAATAATCAGTGGAGGTGGGGGAGGGGGGTGGTCGAAAGAGTTGCGTCAGATGCTGTACCTTGTAGGGCCTTGTTTAACTTGTAGAAAGATCTAGTAAGTAGAGGGAGTGGCTTAGCTAGAAGGAAGCTAAATTTAAAGACTGCCTTAGAAAGATTCTGTTAATAGCTTGGCAGAAGACACCAGTAGGAAGGAGTGCTGTGTGACTGGACTTCTCTACTGGGACTATATTGCCCTCCTTCCCTTCCCTCCACCCTCCCACCCAAAGCTAGTTCTACTTTTATAGGCATAGGATTTGACTGACAACAGGAACTTCCTGTTTGGGAGCAGGAAGTGAGTGATCACAGAAACACCAAAGACCTACCATTCTAGATGGGAAAGAGTAGCTCTCTGGCCCCCTCTAGCTGCTGGAGGTCTGCCTCTGAGCAAGTAAGGGGTCTACTGAGCAATATAGAATATTCTTGTATCAGAACAGGACAATCAGGAGCTTAAAGGGCATAGAGACAGAAAGTAAGCAGAGAGAGAAGAGAAAAAAAAACAGAGGAAAGAGTAAGGATTCCAAACAACAGTTAAGGGGCCAGAAATAAGACATGATGGGAGTGGTGCAGTGCAGTGGCTGTGGAGCAGCAGTCTTCAGGGAGATGTTCTGCAGGATGCGATATTGTCCCATCTGCAGGCATCTCTCTGGGCTGAGGGAGGAGGTTGCTCATCTCCAGGCTGAGTTGGCCAGGATTTGTGGGACCTCCTCTTCCATCCAGGGACCACCAGTGCCACTGCCATTGCCTCAGAGGTTGCCAAGAAAGAGGAGCGGTTGGACCACAGTGGGCTCAGGGAGGGTGAGGGTGGTGGAACAGAGGTGCATCCCTCCAGTTGTACCTCTCCACAGTTTCTTAGCCATTCTGGCAAAGTGTGGTTCCTCTATGGAGGCACCTGCAGTGGAGACAAAGGAGGATGCTGGGAACCTCCACAAAGGAGACCCATGGGAGGGTGGAATGCGACTCCACAGGGGAAGGAAACAACTCCTGGTGGGTGACTCCATTGTTAGGAAGGTAGAACAGGGGGAGGAAGGGGAGAGGGAGGTAAGGTGTCTTCCTGGTGCCGTGGCTTGGAGAGACAGAGAGAAAATCCTCAGAATTGCCGGAGCAGCTTCACAGGAGAGGGAGCTGGATGTCATTGTCCACCTAGAGACAAATGACCTGGCTAAGAAAAGGATTAGAGCAGTGCACAAAGAGTTTGTAGAATTGGGGAGGGGCCTTAGGCAATTAGCACGCATGGTAACCTTCTCTGAGGTGCAACCTATCTATGGCGTAGGAGAGGCTAGGGTGTTCCACAACATGTGATTCAATCAGTGGTTGAAAAACTGGTGCAGAGCTCAGGGATTTGGCTTCTTTGGGGACTGGGGGTCCACCTGGAGTGATGCAAGCCTATACTGGCATGATGGGCTGCATCCGTCCAGGAGGAGAACCAGGATCCTAGGTGATAGGTTTAAATGCTTCATTGGCAAGCATTTAAACTAGCCAAGAGGGGAGGCACTGGAAAGGAGCAGGGAAATCCTAGACCCCCCAAAAAAATCACGGTAGTAAGTGTGGTAAACACCAACATAGTGGTGGCAATAGGGAGAAGGGTAGGGCTAAATGGGGAAAGTGACAAAGGCAAGAAGGACAGGGATGGGGCAAAAAGGAGTAAGGCCATCAAGAAGTGGAGGGTAATGAGTACCAATGCCCGTAGTCTGGGCAACAAGCTCCCTGAGCTGGTGGCCTTGATGGAAGAGGGATGCCTGGATCTCGTAGCAGTCACAGAAACATGGTACACAGAGAACCATGACTGGGATGTTAACATACCAGGTACATAACCTACAGGAGAGACAGGCAGGGGAGAAGAGGGGAGGAGTAGCTCTCTATGTAAAGGAAGGGATAAAACAACTGAACAAAAGAGTAAACAGGGAGGAGAGGAGGCACTGTGGGTCACCTTGGAGACTGTAAAGGGCACCACAATCCGCACAGGGGTTGTGTACAGACCCCCATCTCAGGGGGAAGGAATGGACACGGATATGATAGAAGGCATTCTTAGGATGTCAGAGAAAGGGGAGATACTGTCGATGGGAGACCTGAATATGCCAGATGTTAACTGGAACACATTTGCTGCAGCCGCAACCAAGAGCAGGGCCATTCTCAATGTCCGACAGATGGCAGGCCTCAGACAGCTAGTTTCAGAACCCACTCATGAGGGAGCAATCTTAGACCTCATACTCTCAAGTGGGGGCAGTGAGAGGATCTCAGATCTAGAATTGGGTTGCCATCTGGGAACAAGTGACCATCAAACAGTGTGGTTCACGTTAAACTCAGCTACAGAGTCAAGCCATACAAAAGTGAAGGTACTGGACTTCAGGAGGGCTGACTTTGGCAAGATTGGAGAGTGCCTCAGAAGAGCACTAACAAACAGGCTAAAAGGAGGGGTGGAGCAACAATGGGGAATCATCAAAACTGCCATCACAGAGGCAACAAGCCTTTGTGTGAAGCAAATAAATCAAAATGAAAGAAAAAGCCACTATGGTTCTCAAAAGAGGTGGCTGGGAAAGTCAGGGAGAAAAAGACAACATTTAGGAAGTATAAGGAAACACAGAAGAAGCAGGGCAGAGAGCTGTACCAGTTAAGGCAGAAGGAAGCAGGGAGGGAGGAAAGTCAGAATAGCAAAGGCCCAAACTGAGGAAAGGATAGCCAACTCAGTTAAGAAGGGGGATAAAACCTTTTATAGGTATATCAGAGAGTATAGAAAGACAAAGGGAGGGATAGTGAGGCTGAATAGAATGAACAGTGGGTGGGCAGAGGGGGCAGTAAAAAAGCAGGGATACTGTATGAATATTTCTGCTCGGTATTCACAAAAGAGGAGGGGGAAGTGCCTAATCCAATTAATAGAAGCACTCTTGATAAGGGGGGTCAATCCCAGCCCTTTCATAGAAGAAAAGGTTCTGCAAGAACTCCTAAAACTGAAGGTAGACAAAGCAATGGGGCCTGATGGAATTCACCCCAGAATTCTAAAAGAATTAAGGGGAGAACTAGTGAAACCACTGACTACTCTTTTTAATAAATCCTGGGAGGATGGTGTGGTACCCGAGGACTGGAGAAAGGCGGATGTGATTCCCCTTCACAGAAGTGGGACCAAGACAGAGGCAGGAAACTTCAGACCTGTCAGTTTGACGTCTGTGGTAGGGAAAGTGATGGAGTCACTTCTGAAGGAAAGAATTGTTGAGTACCTAGAGGCCAGTGGGGCACAGGACCCAAGGCAGCATGTGTTCACAACGGGAAGGTCATGTCAGACGAATCTAATAGATTTCTTTGACTGGGTGACCAAAGTAGTAGACCAGGGAGGGGCTGTGGACATGGTCTACCTAGACTTTAGCAAGGCATTTGACACAGTCCCACACAAAAGATTAATGGTCAAATTAACTAGCCTGGGAGTGAGTCCCAGTGTGGTAGCCTGGGTAAAACATTGGCTGGACAACAGGACACAGAAGGTAATTGTAAATGGAGTCCACTCTGAAGAAAGAGGGGTTACTAGTGGGGAACCACAGGGTTCAGTACTGAGTCCAGTCCTTTTTAATGTCTTTATAAGTCACATTGCAGAGGGACTGGAAGGAAAAGTATGCCTTTTTGCAGATGACACAAAGATCTGCAACAGGGTTGATACACAAGGAGGTGTGGAAAGGGTGAAAAGGGACTTGGAAGGTTGGTGGAATGGTCAGAAGTATGGCAGGTAGGATTCAATGCAAAGAAGTGCAAAATAATGCACCTGGGAAACAAGAACCCAGGGAAGATTACACAATGGGGAGAGTAGTAACAACAACAAAAAGGAAAGGAACCTGGGGTAATCACAGCAGATGACCTTAAGGTTGTAAGCAATTTGAAAGGCAGTAGGGAGGCTGGGGGTATACTGGGATGCATAGGAGAGACATCACCAGCAGAAAAACAGGAAGTTGTTATCCTCTGTACAGACAGTTGGTGAGACCCTGATCTGAGTACTGCGTCAGTTCTGGAGAACCCATCTCCAAGGAAATAGACAGAACAGGAGGGGCAGTCCAGAGGAGGGCAACTAAAATGGTGCAGGGTCTGCAAGAGAAGCCATATGAGGAGAGACTAAAGGAGCTTAATATGTATACCCTTGAGGAAAGAAGGAGAGGGGGACATGATAGAAACTTTTAAGTACCTCAGTGGAATCAACAAAGTCCAAGAGGGTAGCATCTTTCAGAAAAAGAGACATGCAAGAACAAGGGGACACAATTTAAAGATAGAGGGGGTGGTTCGGGGCAATGTGAGGAAGTATTTTTTCACAGAGAGGGTAGTGGATGCATGGAACAGCCTTCCTGAGGAGGTTGTGGGGTCTAAAACTGTGGGAAAATTCAAGAATGCATGGGACAGACATAAGGCAATTCTTGTGGGGGGTAGGAAGAAATAGGCTGTTGGTTAACTAGGCTCTGCAGCCTATCCTGTAGGTAGGGAAATGGGCAGACTAGGTGGGCCAAGTAATCCTTATCTGCCATCAAAGTCTATGTTTCTATGTTAATCTAAAAGTCAAAGAACCTTAGTACACAAGTATTGATCCAAAGGTTACCCAGAAAGGGCATTTGCAATAAAACCATATTTCATAGAAATGTGAAATTACACACATCCTCATAATGCAAAGCAATATGAGAAGTATATGCAAATTGCCATGAAAAGAATTTAGACTGGTTCTGCTTTAAGCCAGAGTGTGCCATGCCACATGGTGTTTCATACACTCGTCAAAAGCTGAAAGAAGAAGAAGAATCTGTATTTATACAGCGCTTTTCATACATCCAAAGCGCTTTACAAGCAATGCTAGACTGGTAGTGAAGTGGCTGAATGTGTGGTGGAGGCCATATCGCACATCATGACCCACACACAGCCTGGGTAATTGCATGAACCAGTTTATGGGAAGGGGAATGTTGGCCAGGACACCAGGAATGTTCCCTACTCTTTGCGAAGAGTGCCCTGGGTTCTTTTACTTCCACCTGGACATCCACCAGGATGGGCAGAAGGGACCTCAGTTTAACGTCTCATCTGAAGGACGGCACACCCCTGCAGTACAGCACCCCCAATACTGCACTCAGATGCCAGCGATTTTTAGGTGCAAGTCCAATCCCGGTGTGGGACAAGAACCCACGACCTTCTGGTTCAGAGGCGGATGTGCTACCAACTGAGCCACGCTGATACCTGAAAGCAGAAGATTCAGACAGATATTTCATTCTACACAGGACTCATTAGTATGTCTTATCTGTAACCACCCAGGGGAAGGGTGAACCAGTCATATACTAAGTCCTGTGCAGGACAAAACGTGTCTATGTTTTCTATTTTCAACCTTCGCAGAGTGTATGAGAGGCCATTTGGCACTGCAAACTCTTGCTCGAGGCAGAACCAGAAAAAACTGTTTTGTGGTGATTTGTGCATACTTCCCATGATGGTTTGCAGTTTAGGGTATGTGTAATTTTATGTTTCTAGAAAACTTTTTTTAGATATATTAGAGAGAAGAGAATGACAAAGGATAGTATAGATAAACTGAAAAATGGGTCTCTGTGGGTGGAACATAACAGAGAAAAGGCAGAAGTATTAAATAAATATTTCTTATCTGTATTCAAGAAAGATAAGTTGGGACCATTACCACAGGGGATGGTTGGGATAAGACAAGGAGGGGGGCTGGAAATTTGTGAGCAGAAAATAACAGAAGACAGAGTTCTCAAGGGTCTTAGGACAAATCTCCTAGGCCAGACTGTATGCACCCTAGGGTACTGAGTGAATTAACGGCAGTTCTGACACCTTCTATGACTGGCCTGTTTAACAGCTACCTGGATACAAGTGTGGAGCTAAAGGAATGAAAGACATCTGGTGTGGTTCCCTTATACAAAAACAGAGCAAGGAACAAACCAGGAAACTATAGACCTTTTAGTTTAACATCAGTAGTTTGCAAAGTAATGGAATCCATACTTCAGGAAACACTGGGCAATTTCCCAGATGCATAAGGACTCCAGGATAAAAGATCATGCCAAACAAATGTAATCAGTTTCTGTGACTGTGTCACAAGGGAGGTGGGCAGTGGACATGAGGTAGACATAATACACAGTACATAGACTTTAGCAAGGTCTTTGATTCTGTCCCCTATAAGAGACTTATTAAGAAATTAGAAGACTTAGGAGGGGGGTTTAAATTGTCAACATGGATTGCTAACTGGTTAGAGGGGAGAACCCAAAGGGTGGTGGTCAGTGGTGAGCACTCAGAATTGGAAGAGGTTACTAGTGGGGTGCCTCAGGGGGCAGTGAAGGGTCCTAAATTGTTCAATATATTCATGTACAACATTGGGGATGGTATAAAAGGGAAATATGACTATTTACTGATGACACCAAGCCCTGTAGGAGGGTGAATACAGAGGAGGAAATCAATAATTTGTGAAAGGACTTGACAAGACTGGAGACATGGTCAGGGACCTGGCAGCTAGGGTTTAATGTGAAAAAATGCAAAGTGATGCATATTGGAAAAACATATCACAACTGAGTATACTTCAGGGATAGTAATTGTCACAGAAACCAAAGAAGGGAAAGACCTGGAAATTGTGGTCACATGCAGTCTTAAACCTTCAGTGCATTGCAGTAAGGCAGTGGCAAAGGCAAACAAGATTCTGGGGTGTATTAGAAGGGGTTTCACCAGCAGGAGAAAACAGGTAATATAGCCAACATATAGGGCTATGGTGCACTCACACATGGAGTACTGTATGCAGTTCCAGAGCCCCTACCAGGAAAAGTAGAAACAGTGCAGAAAAGAGTTACTAAAATTATTCAAAGGCAGCAAGATCACTCGTGAGCAGAGGTTAGAGAATGTGAATATGTATTTGCTTGAACAGAGAAGGGAACATGGAGGCATGATTTATTTATTTATTTATTTTTATTTAGCTTTTGTTAACCAGGTAAGTGCACTAGCCATAAAATGACTATTTTCAGGCACGACCCGGGAGAGTACAGACATGCAGAAACTTAACAGGATAACAAATTATAAGTGCTTTACATACAATGAGTTAAAGAGGATACAATGTATCAGAACATACAAAGTAAAGCGCTTTACATGCAATGAGTTAAAGTGGATACAATATATCAGAGACATACAGAGTAGACCATTCATAAGTTCATAGGTGCCTACCTATGCAATGAATAGAGAGGACTTTGGACAATAAATTATCAGATGACAGATCATATGAACAGAACAAGGTACCAAAAAACAAAAACAGGTAAGACAAAAGGAAGAAATAACTATTGAGAGCAGGGGGTGTCATTAAGGAAAAGGTTGGTAAGTGAGGAAGAGGGGATCAAGCCGTGAAATTAGATTATATGAGTGCATGTAAGGGTAAGGGAGATGCCTGCAGTGCAAGATTGTATATGGGCAGGGAAAGGGAGCCGGGACAGGCTGAGGCAGTAAGAGGGTTATATAGAGGTGAGAAAATACTATTGTATGGCCAGAGACATCAGTCATTAGGTAGGGTGAAAGCAGGAACAGGTATCAGCAATCAGCAGATTCGAGCGCAGTTTTCTCTTAAAGCATGTGTGGGAGCTAGAAAGTCTAATGTCGAGGGGAAGGGAATTCCACAGCTGTGGAGCCTCATGCTCAAATGCAACAGTTCCTTTCCTAGTGCGGCACCTCAGCAAATTCAGAAAGGATTTATCAGCTGATCGTAGAACATGGAGTGTGTCCTGAGGAACAAGCATAGCTGTAAGACACCTAGGGGTTTGATTTTGAATTATCGAATCAATAAGAGAGCCAAGGTAGTATTTCCTACTAGCTAATGGAGACAGCCAACCAAGATCATTATAAAGCTGACAGTGATGTTTAAGCAGAGGAGCAGAAGAGGCATAGTGACATATGTTGTTATATGTAATATCCCATCTGAGTAGGTCAGTTTAATGAGCAGCCCCAAATAAGGGAGCTCCATAGGTTAGGTGGGAGCAGAATCCTCAATGGCTATTTTAATGGCGGCATGAGCATATAACTACTCTTATATGCAACACCCAGTTTGGAGTTGACAGCTCTGCAAACAGACTGTACATGAAGATTAAGATCAAGAGATTGATCTAGCAGGATGCCCAGGTACTTGAAAGAGGTCACACATTCCAGTAATTGACCTTCGAAGTCCTGCACCGTCAGTGCTGTTGTGCAAGCCCGGAGCTTTAGGGCCAATCCAAGCAGCATGGCTTTAGTTTTGGTTTAGTTTTGCTAGTGTTGACAGCCAGTTTGTGGTTGTATAGCCAGTTTTGGATATTGTTAAAGTCAGAGGAAAGCATTGTGTTGATAGTGTCTATATTAGTAGAACTTGTATAGATGACAAGATCATCAGCATATAGAATAGCAGAGCAGGATTTTAGAGCAGCTCCAAGCTGGTAGAGACTTTTAAATACCATATAGCCATTTCCAAATAATAACACAGAGAAACTCAATAAATCTAGAAGGAGAAATCCATCTAGATTCAGATCATATGTGGATACCAATAAACAAATTGCCCAAGGTATTAAGGATACATGTAATGCTTTAGATAAATGTACCATAGACAGGTTCAGTAACATAGGACAGCATGGGTATTTTTCAGGTTTACAGGATTTAGCCTTGTTAAAGTTGAATGGTTTACCATTTGGAAATATGGAAACACAAGACTCATTAAAAGCAAAAATACAATATTTATTGCATCTTAACAAGGAAAAAGATTAATTGATTCACACATGTGGAATTAATGATAACGAACACAACTTAGTATTTTTATTGGTAAAATCTCTAGAAATTGCAGTGCCAATTCAGAACAATAACAAGATTGTGAATTTGCAGGGAATAACTAGAGATGCAGTGAAGTTTAACTTTGCTAGTGTAGCAGAGGTGAAGTGGCCCACTCTGCCTCAGCATATAGCTACATGAAGTGCCCATTGAAATGCAGTATTTCACCACTTCACGTCATAATGACTCCGCGTTACTTCGCTTTATTTTCTTTTAAAGGTGGAGTGAATGAGCATTATAACAGCCTACAGATCACATGGCTCACAGTCTGCAGGTCACATGCTTCAGGCAGGAAGTTAATCATGCAAGAGAGTGAAAGACGTTCACATTCACCTTATCTAGTGTGGAAGAAAGAACTGTATTTGAGAGGAGACAGAGAGATAGCAAAACATATAAACCCTGCGTCTGAACTGGAGCATCTTCCGGGCTAGTGGTCCCCTTCCTGAAGCATGAGGTAATGGTGCCATGGAAACACCACCTCTGGTGTCACAACCAGTGCCCCCCCACAAGTGCCAACACCTGCCATGGCCCCTGCACCAGCGGCTCAGCAAGAAGTGAGAGTGAAGCCACAGCAGTCGCAGCCACTGAAGTAGCAGCAGCAGGTTTACCCACCCCAACCCCAACTGAAACATAGAAACATAGAATTTGATGGAAGATAAGGACCACTTGGCCCACCTAGTATGTCCATTTCCCTACCTAATGGATAAGCTGAAGATCCTAGTTAACCACCAGCCTACTTCCTCCTACCCCCCCACTAGAATTGCCTTATGCCTGTCCCATGCATTATTGAATTCTTCCACTGTTTTTGACTCCACAACCTCCTCATGAAGGCTGTTCCATGCATCCACAACCCTCTCCATGAAAAAATACTTCCTCACATTACCTCTGAGTCATCTCCCCCTCTATCTTCAAATTGTGTCCCCCTGTTCTTGCACATTTCTTTTTCTGAAAGATGCTACCTTCTTGGACTTTGTTGATTCCCTTGAGTTACTGTACTTGAAAGTTTCTTGCATGTCCCCCCTCTCCCTCCTTTCCTCAAGGGTATACACATTAAGCTCCTTTAGTCTCTCTTCATTTGTCTTCTGGTGCAGACCCTGCACCATTTTAGATGCCCTCCTCTGGACAGTCTCCTCCCTGTCTATGTCTTTGCAGAGATGGAGTCCGGCTAATGCTGGTTGAGCACCAGCAGCAGCCGGCAACAGCATCTGGCCCCCCTCACCTGTTCCTGGTCCTCCCTGCAGCTCATTAGTGTGGGAGTTCTTCACTACACTGCCTGCGGACACCAGTGTAGTGAAGTGCAATTTGTTTGGTGAGGTGGTGTGCTGTGGCCCCAAGGGAAGTCATCTGGGCACAGGTGGTCAGCACACCCACCTATACAACTACCACCATGCAGATTGGCAGGCTAAGCTTGCTGAACAGGGCGGGAATGCACCTGCTGGCCCTGCAGGGCAACAAGTGGCAGCACAGCCTCCACCTGCACGTGGTGTCAAGTGGGAGTGGGCCATGGAACAAGTGACTGCTCCACAACCTGCAGGTGATGGTGGCAACCCTGCATGAATACCTGTCAGACATGTTGATTTGGGCCATATGTGGAGTGAGTTGGCCCATGTGAACCAGCAGATTGACAATGTGGAGCAGCGGTTGGAGTGCATGGAGGGGTACCAGCTCCAAATAATGGGCGTGTTTCAATTGCTGCTCTCACACCATAACAGTGATCATTAGTTTTTGTTTGTCCTTGCATCCACCACAATCTCTGTGAAAAAATAGTTCCTGATATTGCCCCTGATCTGTCCCACCTCTATCTTCAAATTTTGCTATCCTGCTCATGCACATCTCTTTTCCTGAAAGACGCTTTCCTCTTGTAATTTGTTGATTCCCTTTCGGTACTTGATAGTTTCTATCATGTCCCCTCTTTCCTTGCAGTTATACAGTATATGTTAAGCTTTAGACTTCACAATATTTGGGAAATTGGTTAACTTGTTGTCACAGGTTGAACTTGGGGCAATACTCATGCCATCAGCAACTTCACTACCACCAGCGGGGACAACAGCATCTCCAACCATAATTGAAACCACTGATTGCGCTGTGAAAAACATAGTCAGAGAAATTCCTTTACTGGCATCAACTATGCACTTCCACTGCAGCCCATGTGACCTGCCATCCCATGAATCAATGCAAAATTTGCCTTAAATAGCAATAAACAGGTGAAGCAAAGTGAAGTCCATTAAAATCAATGGCACTTCATGTTAAAATTAAGGGGAAGGCTGTAATACAAGGTGAAGTACCATGAAGTCCATTGGAAACAATACACTTTGCATTTGAGTTTATAGGCACAGTAATTCACTTCACATTGCGGAGCACTACGTGGATTGGGGGATAATAAGCAAAGTGCTCCGTGTAGCGAGAAGTGGGAGCACTTTGCCTGCCTCTAGAAATAACAATGGAGACACCTTTCCTAGTTAAATCAATACTACAGTACCTGATTTGCCTAATGAGGAGCAGGAAATAAACAATGGTAGTAAGGTTATAATGGATGTAACAGGTATACTATGGACTACCGATGAAATAGGGAAGATTTTAAAAGAAAAGACAAAATATGTACTAAAGATACCAGACCCTTTCAAAGCCATTTCATGTTAAAAGGCAACACAGAATCATAGATGATTGTAATATCAATATAGTAGCATATTTTATGAATATAGAATCAGCCTTTGAAATATGGAAGAACAAAAATCATCTGGCTACGCTAGGGTTTGAAACAGGTTATCTGAAGTGGGTTGACCCAACTAAGATAAATACCTCCCTAATTATTGGGGAGGGTTAAATAATTTAACGAATACATTGAGTAATGCAATTCAGCTGAAAAAAACATGGTGAGGAATGGGAATTAACCAGAATAAGTACCTCAAAACCGTTTTCAATGTTTAGGTGGTCAGTTCCTTTGAGAGAACCAATAGGTAAAACTTAAAAAGCCATATGTGAATTCCTTATAAGATCTTTAAGCATTCAACTAGAAAGGGACTCAGTGAGTCAGTTAGCTTGAGGAGTGTATTCCCGGGAATCCATATTAGCAAGCCGCTTAGTATACTTTTAAGTAAATAAGTTGCTTATCTTACTCATTTTATCTCATTCTACTTGTTTTCCTCAGCATCTTGTCTGCTATTTGGTGCTGTGATAAGGATTCATATTTTTCTTGCCATTGACTCGAGATACGCTAAGGTTACCTGGTGGCTTTTCTTATCACCGTCTGAATTTTCTTTTGGTTGGGTTTGAGTGAAGTGGAGAAGAGAGTCAATCTGACCTGCAGTTGTTTTACTCTGGGAACTGAAGCGGTGAAGTCCATCTTGGAATAAGAGGAGGAGCAAGAGAAGCGGAGGAGCTGGAGCTGGTGATTATTGTCTGTGGAAACCACTGCAGAGGGATTTCTGGTTTCAGTGGGTGATTTCCATGAAGCGGACTCTGTCGGGAACAGCTGCATAGGTTCATTTTATTGATGGACCCTTGGTTGCAAGCCCCTGGGATTTGGGGCTTGCAGTTTTGTTATTTTCTGGATGGTAGCAGGGAGGATTCCTGTGCTATTCACTGGGTGGACTGGCTGTGGGGCTATTGGCCGTGCATGAGCCCAGGGACTTTTCCCACTGAACAGCAGGGTGTATTGCCTCGGTTTCTCCTAGGGTTCTGGGGGAGTGGGCCATAGGGCCTACACTGTCTGGGACTCGAAGCAACAGTTGAAGGACCTTAGGGTGGCAGGTCATCTGGTGTGTGGTCGGGATGCTTTCTGTGCCTATCTACCTGGGCTGTTTGATCCCCTCAGGCTGGCTGTGGGATGGCTGCTCCGGGGCAAAAATGAACCTTTGATGGATTAAGGATCCGCTTTTGAAGGGAATTGGTTAATCCGCTTTTGAAGGGAACCAGCTTCTAGAGACTGTATTTCTCAGGATGACATTGTCTATCTGGATTCTGCAGGATGGTCACACTCTCTTCTTGTTTTCTTGTGACCAATTTGGCATGGTGGGGCAGTGAGAGTACCCAAGAAACTGTTTATTTCATTGTAATTTCTGCTGACTATTGTGGCCTATGTGAGAGGTAGAGCCATGAGATAGTCTTTTCTCTCTGGAGGTGTGAGAGCTCTTCTGTGTTTAATGCTTCACTTTTGAGAGTTTCTAAGTGACTTGTCTCTTGAACAGCTCCATTTTCTCTCTGCCACAGTATAATATTTTAAATTTTTAGTTTAGGCGGGGCTATATTTGGGGGGAGGTGGTTATCTGTGATGATTCTGGGTTTTGTATTAGTAGAGTGAGGGGGGCAATTGTTTTTGGGTGGTCTATAGGCTGGGTATGCCTAATAGGTATAAGGGGAATTTCTGTTAATGGGATAACTTAATTTTAAGGGTTTTGTTTGAATAAGTGGTTGGGGGGGTTGTGATAGTGGGGTGTGTTCTTTTTATTTCCAGAATTCCGTTGGGTACTAGAATAGCCAGGCAAGATGTTTTGGTGCCATGGCCCTGCTAGAATTACCTACGCTGCCACTCGGCTCCGCAACCTTTGCCCCTTTACTGATCTCTCTGTTTCTGCCACTGCAGTGAGACGCTGCAGGGAGGTTGGAATCCCTAGGATGAGAGGGAACTGCAGAGAGCTGAGGGCAGTTGAGGAGGGGTTGGTGAGCTGTATTGAGGTTGTTCAGTCCAGGAGATGCCCCGGGTGTAAATGGAACCAAGGGAGAAGCCAGATGTGTTTGGTCTCTATACCCAGGGTTCCCACCGGACCAAGTGGTCAGGTAGCTAGAGGTCTGGCTGCATCTTCTCATCGACTTATTGGGCGGTGATTTGCAATGCCAGTTGGAAAGAAACAAGACAGCTATTTTTGCGGACTTGATTTCAGCCATTGATCTGGCTTGCATAACGGAAACCTAGTTCAGTGACGATGCTGGCCCAGTTCTTATGGCAGCCATCCCCACTGGGTACTCTGTAGTGCACTGCCTGAGGAAGGATTGCAGGGGAAGGGGTGTGGCCATTGTTTTTTGAGCCAGCCTGGGCTTCACTGCGCAACCGGTTTGTGACACATGATCTTTTGAGTGCATTGCTATACATGGTGGTGCAGGTGCATGTGCAGGATTCTCCTCATTTACCTCCCTCCTTGGGCAGGGGGAGATTTCCTGCAGGAGATGGTGGACTTTGTTGATGACCAGGTGTTGGTGTCCCCCAGGTGTCTAAACCTGGGGGACTTCAATGTCTGGATCGATGATGAATCCTTGCGTTTCGGTTATGACCCCCTCCAGTTAATGCAGTCACTGGGCCTGTCACAAGCAGTTACTTCTGTGATCCACCAGCATGGCCACACACTCAATCTGGTGTTCCAGCTGGGTCTTGAGGTTGATAACCTCAAGATTGATCAGGTCATTTGGTCTGACCACTGTACCATGGAGTTCTAGTTTTGGCCCCCCCAGTAGCCCTCCCCCTATGGAGATGGTCAGCTTCTGCCCTTTAAGGGGCATGCACCCTGAGGGACTTTTGGTGCTAGTTGACCTATCTGGGTTGATGCGGCATGTGCGATGGGTTCCAGAGATGCAGTGGCCACTTTTAACAGGGTGATCTCTGAAGCTCTGGATACTCTCACACCAGTTCATATGTGACCCAGATCTTCTCGCTTGAGGTTCCCCTGGTTTGATGGGTACCTCAAGGTAATGAAGATCAAGAGTCAGAGGTTGGAGTGTTGTTGGTGGAAGACCCAACTGGAGGCCTATAGGCTGGCCCTATGTGCCCACCATGTGGAGTACCAAGGGTAATATCCATAAGAAGGCAGAATTCCTGTCCAGGGAAATTGCCGTGGGGAAAAACAGACCATCTCAGCTATTTTGGACTGTAGACCGGCTTTTGCATCCTGCCTGTCTGCAGCTGAGAAAAGCATTGTCATCCACCTAGTGTGAGGAGTTTGCTCTGTTTTTCTCTGACAGAGTGTCGGCCATCCAGTCGGGGATCTTGCCAGGTAGGTATTCGCCTCACAGTGGTTGGGCTGAGGGACTTGGAGTCACTCCACCTATTTGGGAAGAGTTTATACCAGTGGAGGTGTCTGAATTGACTAGGGTGATCTTAGAGCTGAAGCACACCTCTTGTGAACTGTACCCAGCCCTGACACATTTCTTAATGGGATGTGTCGAGGCTGTTGCTCCAGTGTTCACCAGGATTGCCAGGTGCTCTATGGTGAAGGGGGCTCTCCCTGCAGCTTTGAAAGAAGCGCTGGTGAGGCCCCTCCTTAAGTAATCTTCCCTTGACCCTGACTTCCTGGTGAATTATTATCCTATCTCCAACCTGCCCTTTCTCGGCAAGGTTTTTGAGACATTAGTGGCATATCAGCTCGAGGATTGCCTTGTGTCCTCAAACATCTATGAGCCCTTTCAGTGAGGTTTTTGGGCTAGACACAGCACAGAAACTGCTCTAGTGAGGGTGCATAATGACCTGCTCAGGTCTAGAGACAGAGGAGACAAGTCAGTTCTTTTTCTCCTTGACCTCACTTCAGCATCTGACACTGTGAACCATGTTGTGCTTCTTGATCAGCTCTGTGAGTTTTGTGGACTCACTGGTACTATCATCAGGTGGTTTGAGTCCTGTCTCTAAAATGGGGTGCAGCAGGTAGTGATAGGGAATTTTTCCTCCTCTCCAATGCCCCTGTCTTGTGGAGTCCACATGGCTCGATCTTGTCACCGATGCTGTTCTCAGTGTACATGCTGCCCCTGGGTGAGATCGTTCAGCAGTACAACATGGAGTTTCACTGTTATGCAGATGATACCCAGCTGCACTTGTTTTTTGTCCCCAGAACATCAGGAGAAATTGATGTGCATAAAAATTGTCTGGCTAAAATCAATGACTGGATGGCTTCCAGCTGGCTGAGACTTAATCCGGCCAAGACGGAGATACTGGTGATCAAGCCTGGTCGCAGACATGATGGGTTGCCACCTGGAGCTGACTCAGGGCTTTTCCTGGGTTCTGCTCCATTGGTGGCTGCCCCGAAGGTGCAAAATCTGGGTGTGTTCCTTGATAACAGATTGACTTTTGAAGATCAGGTGTCATCTGTTGTCAATAGTGGATTCTATCATCTGTGAAACATTGCCCGGATTAAGCCCCTCATTCCGTCTGAGGACCTGCCGATGCTAGTACATGCTTTTGTGACCTACAGACTGGACTACTTCAATTCTCTCTATACTTTGGGGTCATGGGAGGGACCATCCGCAGACTTCAGCTAGTGCAGAATGTGGTGGCCTGGTTGCTGATGGGCCTTTTGAGGTCCAGTCACATGACTCCGGTCCCGCGGGCTCTGCACTGGCTGCCAGACAGGTGGAGGGTCCTTTCCAAGGTGGGTCTTCTCACCTTCAGGGCCCTATACAGATTGGGTCCTGGTTACCTGTCAGAACTCCTAACATCAGTGACCTCTGCTTGCTCCCTCCGCTCCTCTTTGAGGGGCCTCCTGGACATTCCCAGGGTCCAGTTCAACACCACAGGAGATCATGTATTTACTGTCTCTGGGCTGACCCTGTGGAACTCATTACCACACTCTGTCCAGGAGGTTCCCTCAGTTGAGGTGTTCAAGTGGAGGCTGAAGGCCCACCTCTTAGCCCTGGCTTTTCCAGTTTTTTTGAGCACATCCTGTGCTAGTCCCTGCTGTGATGTTCTGAATCCCCTTTCTAATCTATTTTAAATTGTTATATTTATACTTAGAATTGTTGTTGTATTATTTATTTTAGCTGTTTTTAATTATGTCATGTTTTAATTACTGTTAGGTGCCCAGAGCCTCTGGGATTGGTCACCCTACAGATAAAATTGCCTTACCTTTGCCTTGCCTCCATTTCATGGATTATAATACACCAAGAGTATAATACTACCCCACAGATAGATCTTTATTTTAAAAATGATTCATTGGGAAGGAATGTCTTGGCAAAAGCAAAGCTCTTTGATCCAGAGGGCATTCATTTGGTTGATTTATATAATTTACAAATTTCTTGCCAACAACAAGACTTGCAGTAAATTAACAAGAAGAAAATCAAGTTCTTGCAGGTGAAGCTCCCCTTCCTTCTTACTTGATACATCAAAGCAGAAATGTTTCTTTAAGAGCATCCTTAGCTCTGGGGTGGAAGAAGATTAAAGGGACTTACTAACCAGCATCTCATAACCTGGTGAGGTGCCCCCTTGGTACTGCACCACCAAGATAAAATAAGTTGTTATTATAGGAAGAAACAAGCACTGTGGGGGGAAGTAGGTTTGGCAACATAGAGATATTTACTCATAGACACACTAAATAAAAATAACATATAGCGAATCTGGAACTACCACCTCCTGCCCTTCTCTCATTCAATGAGCCTTACCATCCAGAAAGCATTTTACACCTCCAGAATATTGCTTGTGACATGTTTTATGGATACAGTTTTTATTAGCTAAAAAAAAGAGAGAGAAAAGAATATTACTCTTATGTCTTTGTACCTGAACAGCAGAACAGAATGACTTGAATGTGTACTATGTACATTAACTCAAGCAAATAAAGTTCTCTGCAAGGTATTTATTACTTGCAATAAAGTATATTAAAAAAAGGAACATCCTTAGCTGATAGATATAATACACTTAGTTGGCATATTCTATCAAGGAACATAGATGGCTTGGCCTCCAAATTCCTTGATGATGAATATATGAAATTTATAAAATCATTTGATATAATTATGCTTCAGGAAACATGCATATGATACTCCATGTACTGTATGCCAGGTTATGATGTAGTTTATATCAAATTCAAAAGAAATTGACTATATAGAAGATCACAGATGGGTTTAATCATGGCAATAAAGTTACAAGGAGAACATGGTCATGAAAAAAAGTTGAGGTTACATCAAATTAAAAGAGGAACACAAGATGCAATTTTTATAAGTGTTTAGTTACCCTCAAAAAACTCCCATGTCAATTTTTGTGAACTAGGGTAAATGTTTAATAAGGACATGCAACTTTTATTGAAATCACACCAGATTTCTACATATTTTTTTGCTGGGACTTTGAAAGCTAGATGCCCCTCAGGGATGCAGATGATTAAGAAATGAATACTGTTAATCCTAACTTAACTAATTTTAGGAATTCTAGTGATAAAATTCAAATGAAGTGGGGAAACTCTTAGCTTCTCTTTTGGCTGAGCTTGATTTAGTCATAATAAATGGTAGGTCTGAAAGTGATTCAGAAGGTGCTTACGTCTTCATTTCTGCAAATGGTTCTTCAATAATTGATTTATTCTTAACAAATCTTAATTACCTGGATAAAATAATAGTTCTCATTGTATTGGGCAGGTCAGAATCAGCACATTCTTCTCTTTCCATAACTGTAACTCATATATTGGCCTCTAATGGTACTTTAACATATACTAATCAAATGGTAGATATAATAAATGGAAGAAGAATAAAATGGACATCACAAAATTTACAAAATCTAGAACATGTATTATGGCATTCATAGTTGAAAGAATTTTGAGAATCACTTCAGCTCTGTAATACTCCAGAGGATGTACTGTAAGTATGGAATAGTTTATTAGCATATTTAGCTCCATTGTTATATAATCATAAACTTCCTAGAAAATGTATAAACAAAGGATGGTTTAATTACAGGTGTAGGCAGGAAAAAAGGCATTATCTAAAGCAATAAGATACATAAGGAGTAATAGATCTAGCAGGAATTTTCATATTCTAAAACAAAAAAGAAAACATAATTTAATATTAGAAGAAAAAATAAAGTTTTAAGAACTGTTGTGGGTTCAATTAGATAAGACAGTTGTAAATAAAAAATAGTAAGGAAGTTTGGTTACTGCTCACTAAGGGAAGTAATCTTTATGCTAATTCAGTTGAAGTTTTTATACAACTTAAACAATGGGAGGACCATGTCAGTAAAGTTTACTACTATGTCCAAGAAGAATCACATCTTTGGATAACAACTAACTTAAGAGAATCTATAAAACTACAATTCTCATCAATACCAGTTTATTTAAAAAAAAACATAAATTCTGGAAGCTATTATATAAACTACACTGAACAAGGCCACTGGGCCAAATAGAATAACTGCTGATGTGATAAAACATTTTTGTGACTGGTGGCTTCCAGTTTTACATATTCTTTATAATTAAATTGTTCAGAACTCAATTTTCCAGCATCATGGGTAAGAAATATTGTTTTTCACATCCACAAGAAAGGATCATTGTCAGACCCTTTAATGTACATACTTACGTCTAATGAATACTACTCAAAAGTTGTTTGTTAGAATATTATTGCAAAGACTGGAAGCTTGGGTAGAAAGGGGTAACATATTATATAATCCACAGAATGGATTTAGATGGAAAAGGTAACAATATGGCATTGTTTTGTTTTGTCTCAATTAATAAATGTGTGCTTATAAAGAAGGGCAAGTTATTCAGCTATTTTGTTGACCTCCTTATGGCTTTTGATCATATAAACCAAAAAACTCTATGGTAAGTTTATCTAATTATTGAATGGATAGAGTCCTGTTAGATCTATTAGTCTGACTTCATGGATACACATTGTGTAGGATTCAATGTTCCCCTTCAGGTAGTCTTACTAACAAAATAACAACTAATTATGGGGTTAGACAGGGCTATATAATAGCTCCTCTTATGTTTAACTGTATGTTAATAAAATTACAGAAAAACTTTATCATCCTAATTTTCATTCACCAGATATCATAAATAACACTACTGCATCATTAGCATATGCTGCTGGTATAGTTTTGCTTTCAACCTCCTTACTTGGATTACAGATGGACCTAAATAAATTATCCCAGTTATGTGAAGAAAAATACTGAGAAATCAATACCCCAAAACAAAAAGGGTAATCTCTGGGGTATCAAGAATAAATGCATATTGATTATACCTTAAAGGGATACCCTTAGCAACAGTAGATAACTATGATTATTAGGGTGTACATTACACAAACAGCTTTACATGGACACCTCACATAATCAGCATAAATCAAAAATTATCCTCATGCCTAACTGGAACAAAAAGATTCATCAGAAATTTTGAAGGCCACTCTATTAATGGATGTCTGTCAGTGCTTAATGCCAAGATAAGCACAGCTGTAATTTATGTAGCTGCAGTGTGGGACCTGGGTGGTTTAGCCCTTTTAGAAATAACAGAAAGCAAACTTTACAGAGTTTACCTAATTGCATCCCAGCACATACCTTAAGATGTGAGCTTTGGTCAAAATTCACTAGAATATCTTGCATTGTCTAGTATTATAATTTTTATAATTGATCTTTGACTTATAAATGAGAATAGACTTCCTAGACTTTGCTGGGAGAAACAGATAGATTACTCTCAAAGGGACTTAAAAATGCAATATCTAGAATTTGTTAAAAACAAATTACTCCCAATAGGTCTAGGATATATATTGATATATTTAGAATTCCAAGACAACAGTTAGTTGTCAATATTAAGCAAAGATGCAAAGATACATCTGCAGAAATGGACATAGAAAAATTAATAGTTCCAAAAATCATGTTGCATACAAAGGGGCACATTTTCAAAGGAGATGCACAGCGCATCCCTGGACTTGAGTAACCTGTTGGGGCTGAGGCAATATTCAAAAGCCCCAAATGAGCCGTGCAAGTCTGAGTGCATGACAGCACACAATATCGTGATCTGCCTATGCAAATGAGGGAACCATCATGCATAGCATGCACATCACAATATTGATATGCCCCCTGGTGAAGACACAGCCATTTGCACCCTCACAAAGATAGGAATGCAGAACCTCACTTTAACTATGCATGGGGCAGGGTGGAGCCCTGCACATTGTAAAATGCTGTGCACACAGTCCCCCCTCAACACAAGCCTCATTCTCTGATTGCCTCAGCAATACCTAACATAATACTCACAGATGCCCAGGTAGTCCACGGTGCCTCCCCCGAGCCCCAGTCTCACAGGTGCTAAAGTAAAAAAAGCATTCCCCATTAGAATACTGCAGCCCCTCCTCCACTGAACCCCAATCACTCAATAGATCAATATATTATATTATTCTCTGGTGGCACAGTGGAGCCCACCCTTCCCAAACCCCGATCGCTCCATAGAGTAATATACTATATTATTCCCTGGTGGTATAGTGGAACTCCTCTTTCCATGAACACAGATCACTCCTTAGATAAATATATTATAATATTCCATGGTAGCATAGTGGAGCCCACACTCCCTGATCCCCGATCCCTGTACAATAATATCAGCACCACAACCCCAGTAGTCTAGTGGTCCCCCCACCCTGGTAATCAGAGACCCACCACCTGACCCCAGCCAGCAACCGGCACAGCCCTCCACACCATTCCACAGCCAGTCACTGACTGAACACCACCAGAGCACATACTGTAAATAGTACACACCCACTGGCTGACCAGTGAGCATGTACTATTTACAGTATGTGCTTCAGTGCTGTTCAGTTGTTGGCTGGCCATAAAAGGGTGCAGAGGGCTTTGCCAGTCACTGGCTGAGGTTGGGTGGTGGATCTCTGATTACTGGGTGGGAGGACCACTAGACTACCAGGGGTGTGGGTGCTGGTATTATTGTACAGCGATCAGGAATTGGGGAGTGTGGGCTCCACTATGCCACCATGGAATAAGACAATATATTACTCTAAGGAGCAATTGGAGTTCAGGGATGGTGGGCTCCACTACGCCACCAGGGAATAATATAATATATTAATCTTAGGAGTGATCACCATTTGGGGAAGGAGGGGCTCCACTATCCCACCAGGGTATAATAAATAAGGTTACTCTATGGTACAATCGGAGCTTGGGGCTTGGGGGGATGTCAGCTGTGTCATGGTGTTGGGACTGGGGAGGGGGACACTACACTATGGAAAAGTGATGGGGATGTCTTTCTTTTACAGGGATCAGGTAGCAGGAAGGGGAACACTGCATTATAGAACATGTGTCTCTGCACTATGGCGAATGGGGCTTGGGGGGGCTGGGGGCTGCACTGGCACATTCAGACCGGCGCAGCCATGCAAATGAGCCTATAATGAGCATGCATGAGGCCCCTTTGCACCATGCATGCTCAATTATCTCATTTGTATGCTTGGGCTGAATATCGCCCATGGGGGATGCAGCACATCCTGGTATGTGCCATGCATTCCCCTATGGGCAGTCTTCTGCCCAGCACCCTGGATGCTCTGTGTCATTCATGGTGTCTGCCTGATATGTGCTGCACATCCAGGGTCCCATATTCAAACCGAATGTGGGGTCTGGTCTGATGGTGCATTCTGTTTGACTATCACAACAGATACAGTCAGTACATCATATTTGCACGATGCACTGTTTTGTGCGTGCATCAGGCCTGCTCTGTATATGCGGGCCATAGCTATCAAACAGACTTTTAATAAAAAAATGTATCTTGCCAAAATTCTTGATAGGAAATCTTGCAGTTTGTTTCCAAGCTTTAGATTAGAACTATATAAAAGTAAATAGCTTTATTATAATCAGGAGAGAGGTAATATTCAGTCACATTTTGCAATTACAGTTCAGGAGATACAGATGACTTGGAACATATATAGCTGCAGCCAAAAACACGGTCAGATATTTCCAAACATTTCTAAAGAGATTCTCTCTGCTGGCCCTACTGTGGAACTGCAGCAGGAAGGGAATTTCAGGAAACATCTGACCTTATCTTGGGCTGCAGCTGTAGTCCTCTTTTGTCCATTTTTCAGTGTTCAAAGGAAGTTATATCTTTATAGTCTTTGGAGAATCTTTCTGATTCACCAGTTCAAATGTTGACTACATTCGTTTCATCTCAAGATACAGCTGTACTAGGAACAGTTATGGCAGTTTTAGTTTCTCTTAAGTTGTTCTGAGGTCATCATTTGAAACGTAAGGTGACATAATGCCTGTAGAAGATAACATATCACTGCACTTTAAATTTGTGTGTACAATAGCCTAAGATAAAAGTCTCTGAGTATTCTTATTGGGTAAAATACTGCAATGTCTTCTTTGAGTCCTAAATGGACTACTGGTTCCAATTTGGAATACTGGGAGTATATGCTACATTGCAGAAGAGAAGGCATAAAGGCTACAGAAGTACAGGGAAGACAAGGGGGAGCTGAGGCAATGTGGGTCACTATTGAACCAGGGAATGGCACAGCAATATCTACTGGGGTGATCTACAGACCTCCGGCACATCGGGAGAAAGTGGACAGGGTACTAATGGAGGAAGTTCATTACATGGCAGCTAAAGGTGAAATCCTGCTGATGGGGGATTTCAATATGTCGGATGTAGATTGGACCACCCAGGCAGCTGCTTCAGCCAGAAGCACAGCCATTCTGGAATACCTGTAGGGGTTGGGCTCAGACAGCTGGTACATGAACTAACCAGAGACAAATCAATTATGGACCTGGTATGGACCAATGGAAACAGAGTCAAAGGTGTCCAGTGGAAGGGCAGCTGGGATCTAATGACCACCATATGGTGTGGTTTAGCATGGAGACAGGGGCTCAATTAAGCCACACAAGGGCAAAAGTATTAGATTTCAGGAGGGCGGATTTCAGTGAAATTGGTAGATGTTTAAGAGCAGCCCTGGAGAAGGGAGAGGTAATGGAGGGAGAGGAGGAACAGTGAAGGAAACTAAAAGGAGCCATAGTAGAGGTAACTAACCAGTGTGTTAGGATAGTGACCAAAGGGAAAAGAAGAAGAAAACCACAATCAATCAATCAATCAATCAATCAATAAATCTTTATTTAACCAAGCAAAACGCCATTGAGCAGAGCTCCTTTTCAAGGTGGACCTTGGTGAACACAAATACAAGATACAGGATAAAATACAGGAATATGATACACAGGCATGAATAAACAAGTATGGGGCAATACAATGGGTGGAATGCAGGATAAGTGCAACAAAGTATATTTAACAAACACAAAACTGATTTAAAAGTAATACAGATTGAGTCAGGGATAACAGGAAGCAGGGGGAAAGGGAGAGGACCCCTCACCACCTTGAAGTGCTAAAGCAAGAGCAAAACGGTCCTGGAGCACCTGTAAGGGAATATAAAAGGTGCACTGAGGCAGTGAGGATGGGGGAAGTGCCAGGAAGGGGGAAGAGGAGGGTGATAGCCATAAACCAGCTGGGATCAAAATCTCTGGTGAGGCAAGACAAAAAGATAAGGGAAGTAGTTTGGTTCTCAATGGTTCTCTAAAGAGGTACTGTAGCAGACAAAGTAAGGGCTAAAAGAACAAGTTTCAGGAAGCATAAGGGAACCCAAAAGGGAGGAGGATAGGGAGGTGTATGTTGAATGTCTAAGGGAAGCAGGAAAAGCTGTTAGGAGAGCCAAGGCACAGGCAGAGGAGAGTTTAGCATGGACTGTGAAAAAAGGGGACAAGACATTCTGTAGGTATATCAGCAATAGAAGAAAAAACAGTTGGGGGGTTGTGAGGCTCAAAGGGTGGAGGGAGAGTGCAAGGAGGGGGATCTAGACAAAGCAGAAATACTGAACAAATACTTATGTTCAGTATTCACTAAGGAGGGAGAGTGACACGGACCACAATTGGGGGAGAAAGATCAATGGGGGGGAGAGAAGTGGACACCAGTCCATTCACAGTGAAGAGAATTCTGGAGGAACTCACAAAGCTGAAGGTGGATAAAGCCATGGGGCCAGGCCACATACACCAGAGGATATTAAGGGAGCTGAGAAGGGAATTAGCAGTGCCTCTGGCTGCCCAGTTCACAGAGTCACTCAACACAGGCATGGCTGCAGAAGACTGGAGAAGGGTGCATGTATTCGCACTGCACAAAAGTGGCAGTAGGGTGGAAGTGGGGAACTACAGGCCAGTCAGCCTCACCTCAGTGGTGGGGAAGATCATGGAGATACTGCTGAAAGAAAGGATAGTGGCACACCTGGAATCCAAAGGTGCCCAGAATCTGAGGCTACATGGATTCACAACAGGAAGGTCTTGTCAAACAAATCTGATAGATTTTTTTGATCAGGTGACTAGGGAAGTGAATCAGAGAGGGGCAGTAGTCATCGCCTAAATATAGTTCAGCAAAGCCTTTGATACCGTCCCATACAGAAGGCTGGTTAACAAGATGAGTAGTCTGGGCATGGAGCATAAGGTCATACATTGGGTTAGAAACTGGCTGACAGACAGAAGACAGAGGGCTGTGGGAAATGGGATCCAATCCAGGGAAAGAGTCATGACCAGTGGAGTGCTACAGGGATTAGTACTGGGACCAGTCCTGTTCAATGTCTTCATTAGTGACATTGCAGAGGGACTGAAAGGAAAGGTCTGCCTGTTTGTAGATGATGTCAAGATCTACAACAGAGTGGATACTCCAGAAGGGGTGCAGAAAATGAAGAGGGACCTGGAGAAGCTTGAAAGATGATCAGAGGTGTGGCAACTGAGGTTCAATTCAAAAAAGTGCAAGATAATGCACCTGGGTAGTGGGAACCCTGGGGTGAGTTACAGAATGCGGGGGTGTGCTGGCTGTCACCAAAAAGGAAAGGAACCTAGGAGTTCTCATATCTGATGACCTTAAGGTATCAGAACAGTGCACAAAGGCTGCAGGGAAAGTCAGGTGGCATGTTGGGGAGCATAGGCAGAGGCATTACTGGCAGGAGACAGAAGGTGTTGGTACCATTGTATAAAACACTGGTAAAGCCTCACCTGGAGTACTGCATGTAGTACTACAGACCACACATGCATAAGGACATAGACAAGGTGGAAGCTATCCAGAGAAGGGCGACAAAGATGGTGCATGGCTTGCATCACAAAACATATGAGGAGAGACTAAGAGTCCTCAGTATGTACTCACTGGAGGAGAGGAGAGAAAAGAGACATGATAGAAACTTTCAAGCACCTCAAGGGGATAAACAGTGTGCTGGTGGGGGATCTTTTCCAATGTAGGAAAGATATCAGAACGAGGGGACACAATATGAAATTGGAGGGGGGGGTAGATTAAGTGGTAACATGAGGAAGTTTTTCTACACAGAGAGGGTGGGGGACGCTTGAAACAGTCTGCCACAAGAGGTGCTGGGGCAAGCACAGTGGAGGGGTTTAAACATGCCTGGGACAGGCACAAGGGAACATTGGGTGGGGAGGGAGTGATGAAGGCCACTGATCACTTAGGGTCATTGACTGCATACAAGTTTAGGGCTTACGGGCAGACTAGATGGGCTTAGCAGTCCTTATCTGCCAACAATTTCTATGTATCTATGTACACATTTTGGCATCCTATTTACATTCTAGATATTGTTTAGAATGTTCTAAAGTACTTTACATTTCCCACCTCTTTATGTATTTTACACGAGTTTAAAGGTTTACTAGGTTTACTAGGTGAGTAAAGACAAAAGAAAGCTTTGTAGCCTATCTTGATTGTCCCCCACATTTGTGGGAAATTACACTTTGTTATAGTTTTTTGAAGAGCCAATGATCTACGGGTTTTTTAAAGGATTCAAAGGAATTACAGTCTGCTAGCTCTTGCGGTAGCTGCTTCCAGAGCCTTGGTGTTCTTACTGAAAAGAAATGAAGCCTCTTGTTTGTTTTTACTTTGCTCACCTAGGTGATAGGAAATGTTTTTTACACCTCTAGATACCCCCAGTTGTTCTTTTATTGGCTATCCAGTATTCTGATATGTTTTTGACCTTTTTTTTTGTTAAATTAATAATCTAATTTTGTTATCTTTTTAACTACCCTGAATGCCTCTCTCCTCAGCAGTTGCTACTGTCTCTTTTTATACTGCCTGGACATTCTATGATATCACAAACTCCCATTCCAGGCCTTTCAGATGAATAGCATGGAATGGGAGTTACTGATGCCATGGAATGTCTTAGCAATATGAAAATCAAGAGCAGTAGCTAGTGAGAAGAGTAGAACTCTGTGTAGATCTGAAGGCGCACTACACCTAGATTATTTATTTATCAAAAAAATCTTTAAAGCATATTAGAATACATAACTGGCATGGAAAGGAAGATGGAAGAGAAATTAACTGTGTAAAAATCATTTTCTATCTCCTTTAAGAATTAATTAAAAATTTAAACAGGTAGACTTATCACTCCAAGGTTACATTTTAAAATAAATAATAAAATATTGGACAAGCTTAATAAAATGTTGTATAATGTTAACTGATGTATTTTGCACAAATACTGAATATATAAGCTAAATTATGTAAACTTTGTATTTGATTATTCTTTCTGTCGTGTTTTTAATTTTGGATTAACTGAAAAGTCAAGTAAAAAAGATTGATTTGAAATACCTTAATGGTATAAATAAGTTTGATACTGGAGAACTTTTTAGATTCAGTGGGGACAAATACACAAGAGAAAATGGTTACAAATCGGGGGTAAATTCAGAAAGGAGTCTAGGAGGTATTTCTTTACAGAGCGGGTGGCAAACAGGTGAAATGATCTGCCAGAACAGGTGACAAATCTGATAACAATTGGTAGGTTTAAGAAAAGATAAGATAGGTTAAAAGGAAGGTTATGAGTGCAAGGTAAGGGGGGGGACAGAGTGTCATGTATCACTGATGCATGATCTCTGCATTGAACAGACTCTATAACTCTTTTTTTTTTTGCAACTCTTTTTCCCTCTGGTTCATAGACCAAGGAGCCTCTCTCAGGCATCCAACCATATCCTTCCCAGCCCAAAGTCTGCCTGTCTAAGCCTCCTCTCTCCCCCCCTCACCTTGCAGCTGATCCCCCCAGCTTAACTCTTCCGGGGTGGGGCTGCCCCTCCTCTTGGGCACACTTACAGACAATGTTCCCAGCTGCTTGGCTAGGACCCAGGGAGGAGGAACTGAAAGACCATCCAGAAAGGAACCCAGCGATGGGCATGGGGGCTGGTGCCATCGCCTACCCCAAGGTCAGGGTTTTTCCCTGTTCTGCAATCCCCTCTCCTGTGCGTGGCACACACTCGATGCTCTGGTGCATGGCAACCCTGCCAGCATCAGCTACGCTAAGCCCATGCTGCCCAGCATGCTGCAGTGCCCCCCAGTCTCCACTGGGGTCGCTGGCATGCCAGGCCATCCCCATCTCTCCCTCCTGGGGAGGAGAACACCACAAGGGCATTTACTCTTCAACCCTCCCCTGCTGACCCCTGGTGCCTGAGCTCACTCCTGAACTCGGGTTGCCGGCATGGTGCAAGGTGTGGCATCCAGCACCTCAACCCTCAGCACCACTGGACCAACTTAAACTCAGTAACATAATAGTCTTTATCTTTTTTTTATATTTATTTATTAATATTTTAAATATGAACATACAGGTAACATATTTTCCAGCAAGATATATGCAGAAAGAAACACAGGCTGCTTATAGATTTAGATTAAAGCTATGAAATTGAACAACTTCCAACAGGAATGAGGTAGGGGGATACACAATACATAAACTCCTACATGTAGAGAGAAAAAAATATTTAATAAATAAGAAATAAAGTAGGTCCATAAAGTTCAAAAACCTCAGTCTGAAAAACAACAATCACACAGGGATACAAATCAAAGAAAAACCTTCCTACTATAACTAACAATATTAAGAAGTTTAGACTACAGCATCCAATACCAGAGAAATTCAGCTAGTAGTACATTAATTTCAGTCTTGAAATCTATCCAGAAACAGCAGGCTACAGAGGCTGAACAGATATTATCCCCTCCCAAAGCAAAGGGTGGGATTATGAAAACCTGCTCAGGTTACAAAATATGCTCTGTGTTGCATAATATAAAATACCCATCTTCTCCATATAATTTCAAAAGATTCCATGTTGTGGTTAACTTACCCAGTTAGTTTTTCCGTTTTGTATATCCCAGATATTAACTCTTGCCAGAGAGCTAGAGTTGGAATGGTGGCCGAAAGTCAGTTTTTAGTTACGGCCTTCTTTGCTGTCAAGAGACATATATTCAGAAGTTTACATGTCGACGGGGAACACCATGCCAAGCTATAGCAACAGAAAAGAAAGGAATGGGCCGTGATTTAAAATGGAGTACTAAAAAGGTCCAGAAATGCCCTTTCCAAAGCCATTAAAAAAGGGAACTAATAGCGGACATTCCCAAAAGATATGCCTATGCAAGGCAGGGGAGTAACCACAGCCCCTTCAACAGGCCGCCCCAAGCTAGGAGGGTATTTACTTTGAGTAGCTGGGACAATGAAAAATCTGACTGACACTTTCCATGAACATTCTTTCCTTAAGTATGACCTTGTAGGGGAATTGAAGAGAGTTACTTGTGACCGCACAATGGAGCAGGTGGTGCCTGGCCAAATAATAACAATAAGAAAAGTACCTGCGTAGCCGGCACCCATCAAGGCCTAGAGTCCTGTGAAAAGGTCTTCCAAATACAACATCAAGTAATTCAATTAATTCTTCACGTCATCAAAAAAAGACTGCCAACTTCAGGATAGTGCAAAAAAAATCCAACTTTAATAAATCCAGTCTCAGGTGAAAGAATAGAACAGGATAAAATCCCCCCTCAGAGAGTACCAGCAGCAGTAGTTACTGATCAGTTAGCTTACATGTTTCGCACTAACTCGTGCTTTGAAAAAGCTTACTTTGTAAGCTAACTGATCAGTAACTGCTGCTGGAATTCTCTGAGGGGGGATTTTATCCTGTTTTATTCTTTCACCTGAGACTGGATTTATTCAAATTATTTTTTTTGCACTATCCTGAAGTTGGTAGTCTTTTTCTGATGAGGTGAAGAATGAATTGAATTACTTGACGGTGTATATGGAAGACCTTTTCACAGGACTCCAGGCCTTGGTGGGTGCTGGCTACACAGGTACTTTTCTTATTGTTGGGGAATGTAAATATTTTAAATGTCTTTCCCACTCCAAATCTGTTACAGTAATATGAGTATCAGCCTCCTATCTCTGTCTAAGTAACACCGTGGAATCCATATTCAGTTGGAATCCATATTTATATATATATATATATATATATATACACAGTATATATGATAACATATGGGGAAGAGGTGCCATGCCCTTCAAAGTCTTAACTACTGTCTGAATAAACAATGGAAAGGGAGTAGTGAGGGAGGTAGGAGTAAGTGGCTTGTGGATAAAAGCAGTAACTTGAAGAAATCAAAACCTATCACCCTCAAACAGTGGAAATATTTGCTGTATTTCTTCAAAAGATAGTATTCTACCATCCTGTATAAAATGGAGAACAAAGTATAGCCCAAAACGTTCCCAGTTTTTAAAACCATGGTCTAGGCCAGCCAGAGAAAAAGATGATTTACAGTATAGGGAAGGGAAAACAATAATGGTGAGAATGCCAAAGTGGTCTAGAACTTAAAAGGGCACTCCAAAGTTTCAGGGTATTAAGAGTAAAGGGATTACTGGTGATGTTATTTAAGGGAGATGGGGTGGGAAAATAAAACCTTAATAAGATGATGTAAATCTTCCTCTCGCAGCTCCAGATTTTTCTGGTGTGCCTGGTAATGTGGATTAAGGTATAAAAAAATAATTATTCAGAGTAATAGTCTTTTTCTGCTGGCAGTTTCATATGTTTGTACACAGAAACTTCCCAAGCTCCATCAGACAGCCCAAAAATGCAAGACATCCAAAGGGATGTAAAGAACCCCCAGCATGTGGTACACAAGGTCTAACCTACAAACCGTAAGAGAGAAAAAACAACAGTCTTGAGATCTCAGCACTTCCTTTTTCATTCCAAAAAGTCAGTGAAAAGAAAACAAAAAAAAACAATTATCCACTGAACTCCTGCAACAGCATCTCTCAGAGCAGTGGGCAGCAGGGGAGCTGTGCCTCTAAACAAGTAGCGTAGACCTTTATAGTAGTGCACCCCTACTACCATTGCCAAAATAGCTTAATAAGGTGCAGAAGCATTCACTAAGGCAGTCATTAACACAGATGCTTTTCTGCCAGCAATCCAATGTGCCCACATCCAGTCTTCCACCATTTCCAGTTTGATCTGGAGTGTGAGCCCACCTCAATAGCCCCAACTAGAAGAAGTGGCTACACAAATGTAAAAACTATCTTTTGCATTTGGCATCAAAGGCAATACCAAGAAGTGGGCTCTACTACTCCACTGTTTCTGGGTTGAGTCTATGACATCTTCAACATCTTAACTGATACCTGTGCAGCTGAGAATTATGTCAAGGCAATTAAAAAGCTCAAGATATAGTTTATGCACCAAAGGAACACAGATTATGAGATTTGTGTGTTTAGTTAATCAACACAGCAAGAAAATGTGTTTCTGTACTCTTACCACACAAGTCTTCACCAGCTTGTGCATATTTATGAGTTCACAAATCTAGACAAGGAAATCAAGTCGCAGATTATCCTGAACTGCTCTTCTTTTCATCTTCAAAGCTGAGCTTTTTGGGATGTAGCCCACACCCTAACTGACCTGTTTAACTTTGGCAGAACACTGGAGACATCAGAGCTCCATGTGGCTGACATGCAGCTTTCTCACAGCTTCCCAATACAACATAAACTGCATCTCAGATTCAAAGGATGGAGACCCTCAACCAGCTCTCAGGACATCTGTCACAACACCAGCACTTTCCACAACTGTGATGGCTCCTGTACGCTTTCTGATAGGCAGACCTATTGCCCAGTCAGAGGGAAACAGTGCACAGCATGTATAAAACAGAATCATTTTGCCAAATACTGTAGGTCCACACCATTGTCTGGCTCACAAGGTCCCAGACCAACATATAAAATGGCAAATTGTCCAAATGGCAGGAATCTTACACATTCCAGCTCTTGATGAATAATTATGCAGCAACGGATATCACACACCTGACTTCTCCACCAATGGTGAAGTAAATAAATACATTGAATGCTACATACCTCAAAACAATATGCAACCATCTATCTTCACAGTCCATGTCTGGAGCATTCCCATCCTCATCATGGTGAACTCTGCGGCAAGTGTAAACCTGCTGATGCACACATCTGTTTGGTGCTCCAGACTCATGTCACCCTGAAGCCTACAAATGTCAAAATATCCCCATAAGGATTCAGTGCTGCACTCTAGTGAAAATAAAATACAAAGTTTATATCTATCTCTCAACCCGTCCTCTGTGCTATATATTTTTAGTTCCAGTACACCCTTTCTATGCCTCTCCAGAGTTAGTTTTGTGGGTAGCACTCATCTTTTCTTCTGCGAGCACAGGTTTTTTCCCTGTGGATCCAATCAAGGATTGATGCTTTTGGACAAGTTCCATAGTTTAGGCATAGCAAATTGAAAGTGCACCTCTGCTAGGTTGCTTTAAAAATTTTGAAGTCACACTCCATGTGGATAGCACAGTAGAACCTGTCATAAAACTTCACCAGAGGATCCTTTTTTACATTAATAAAAAAGTAGAACAGAAAATGGGTTGTCTAGAGAAACTAGGGGTCACTGAGAGTGTAGTCTGACCTACTCCCTGAGTGTCTCCAGTAGTCGGTGTGCTCAAGCTTAAGGATCCAGAGAAAAGGTACATCTGCATCAACAGGCACCTCCCCAACAAAGCAACCAGATGGGAAACCACATCACCCCTACGGTGGAAGATATTATCCATGACTTGAGTGGAGCCACAGTCTTTTAAAAAGAGACCTATATGCAGGTATCACCAGTTGGAATTGACTCCCATTTTACGTGCTGTACATCATCACATTCTCCACCCACACTGGCCTGCAGAGGTATAAATGCCCAAATTTCAGTATATCATCTGCTGCAGAGATGTTTCAGAAAGCTGTTCAACAGGTACTTCAGGATATGCTTGCATACACAAAGACAGCAATGACATCTTCATTTATGTTACAGCCCCGGAAGCACATGCTCATACTCTCAGTGCAGTGTTTCAATGCCTCTGTTAAAATGGCCTTACCTTAAAAAGCAAAAAGTGTGACATCAGTAAACCAGTTAGAATTCTACAGATACATGTTCTAAAAAAATGTCATCATGCCAGATGCCAGAGTTCACAGTCTACAAGGGATGGGAATTACTGTGCCATGCTCATCCCTGACTTTACAACTATAACTGCTCCACTCTGGCAGTTTACAACAAGGGATGTTGCGTGGCACTAGGAACCAGAATATCAAACTGCACTGTATCAGCTGAAACAGCCATGACCTGGTTTGATCTGGTCAAAGCTACAGAAGTTATTGTAGATACCAGCCCATTTGGCCTGAGTGCACTTCTTACCTAATATGACAGTCCTCAAATGGCTTCAGCTATATTGCCTGCTTTAGTCAGGCTATGATTTCTATCGAACAGAGCTGCTCCCAAACAAAACAGGAAGAACACTTGAGACAGTCTGAAACTGTGAACATTTTGACTTGTCTTTCCAGTGCAAATCATGGGGATTAATCAGAATCATGGTGCAAAGCCCCATAAGTGCTTTGAAAATCCCCCTTTCTGAATAGGACCTACACTGTATACAATGGGCCATCATTAAAGCCACATATATGATGCCGGCCCACCAGTACAGTGGTTGGATTTCTACTTGTGACGCCAGCGACCCGGGTTCGGGAATGAGCCTGGGGAGCTGGAGGGCCGGACGGGGGGGAGGAGGTTTGAGCATCCTATGGACAGCTTGCCTTCTCCGGGGGAGGGGGGGTACTTGATCCGGTGCCTGGGTGACCCTGAGTGGAGACTCGAGGTACAGCAGACTCTGGGACTAAGAGGGTAGGTGTGCCAGACATTAGCAGTCATAGCGCCTTGACATCATGGGCACATGGCATGCCCAGAAATCTGGAAAAACACCCACCATCTCCCAGTAGATGGAGCACCAAGGTCTTGACCCTCATCACCCCTGCCACCTCTGGAGACAGCATCCAACGAGGCAAAAAAGACACATCGGGGTGAAAGAGCCCTCACCCCGTACCCGTCTTGGGGGTATAACCATGGCTCCATGGGGGATGGACTGCTCTGGATGATGATCAGGTGAGTGAGGGTATAACAGGCCATTGGCGACTCCCGAAGAATGGGAGAGTGGAGGGCGGGGGGGGGGAGCCATATATATGACAATAATGAAGAACATTTGTAAGGAATTCACAGGAAATACTAGATGCAACTCAGATTTTCAGCCAGTGTTTAAACACTTGCTCTTGCTCTAGGGAGAACTGTCTGATGCTAATGGACAAAAACAGAAGAAAGGGAACTTCAAAGCATAAGAAAGGTCTTTTTAACATTTTAACTTTTTCAGCTCTAGTAAGCTAAGAGAACCTGAAGCTCTGTTGACTGTAAGCAAACCTCATGTCATCTGGAATCACAATGACTAGTAGGTATTTGAACACTTCCTAATATACATTAGGGTCAGTTTACTAAAGGTGGGGCAAATGAATTGCAACGTTAATGTTTTAGTGCCATGCTAAATACACCCCTGCAACATGTCTTATTAAATGGGGATCAGGGGTAACAATAACTTGATTCTCTTTCTCAAATACTAAGCTCTTTTACGTTCCCACCATCTCACTGGTCAGTTGCTCTGCTGTCAGTGGGACTAATGTTGGTATGTGATCCTACTGAGGACAGAAGCTACCACAATTTGTTTAAAGGCCAGTGTACCAACTATGAACATCTTAATTTAGCTTATCCCTCCCCCCCATCACATTCCCCTGCCTGCACCCTAATAGGGTATGTGGCTGCACCTTTCCTCTGGCTGCAAGAGTGAGCAAGTGGCTGTATTCTCAGACAATGCCATGTGGTGACTAGCTGGCAGTGGATGTATGAACATTAAGTGGCTTATGCCCTTCCTTTTCCTAAACACATAATTCTCACAATGTGTTTACCTCCACATCAGCTCCAGTGTGGAAATCACATGTTTCCACATGAACCCACTTTTAACAGTGCATGCCACAAGATTGGCCTCTTTCCCCTTGTTTTAAGAGAAGCATTCATTTTAGCAGCCTCGCAACTACAGTAATACTTGGGTCTGCCTTGGATTTGCAAAATATAAATTTTTTCTCACTTTTCTCCCCTGCAATTTAAGTTTATCTTGCTGATCCTGCCAACCCCCCCAACGGATATAAGGTAAATACTGCTACATCCGCAGTATCCCAGAATCCCCACAGTTGATGTCAGCACAGGGGTTTTGGCCACAGAAGATTCAGTTACAGTACATTTAATGTATTATAGTTCATCAGCTAATTTTGCCAGTCCTTGTTTATAGATGTCTGACCTATAGACATGCTGATAAAAATGTTTTACATAAAGTCAACATGTCCTACAATCGGCCGGCTAGATTTGCCCTTCTTTTTAATTTTAATACACATTACAGCAAAATGAGTAATGCATTGTGTTGGCTACTTCTAGACTAGAGACTTAAAAGGATTTGGTTGAATTTGGTGTGCAGCATGTTGAAGCAGAATGAGCTATTGCAGTTAATAAAAATGTTAAACCACAGCACAAGAATGACTTGAGAAATACCAGCGCAAGAGAATTCTGTGAGGCCAAACTGAATACACCATATGCTGGCATTCCAATGCAATCTGGCCAATTCTTGGACCCCCCCCCCCCCAGAATGTTGTTCATTAATTGTAACTCCGAGGTTACTTAACTTTGGTGTGAAACAAGAAGTGACTAACAGATGCCCATGTCATCAATGAAATGCATTGTTCTAACAACACAACATAAAACTTTTGATATACCACACATACCTGTCTATAAGTTGACCTTACATATAAGTCAATCCCCCTTTACCTTGTCAATTTTAACAATATTACAGGCCTTATTTTGCTGCCCAGATTCAATGGAAAATCCATTTTGCATTCAACATCAGGCACAGAAGCTGTTTTTGTGGCCATAACTGGACACAACATTAGGTACACAGTTGCAAAAATGGTTTACCACTATAAACCCCCAGATAGGTCAACATCATAGATAGGTGGAGTTCCCCTCTGTGGGGGGGGGGGGCTATTTTTATCATCAAAAATTAGACTTATACATGAGTTTATACAATATACTGCATATACTCACAAATACAATAAGTCTATCAAGAAGTGGGACTCAGCTTATCTGTGATGTCAACCTATCTGTGGGATATACTATAGTACGTTATTTTTTGCCACTGTGTAACCTCATTTTGTGTCCAGTTCTAGAAACAAAGAAACATATACAATGACAGAAGAAAAAGACCATTGATCCTTCCAGTCTAAGGCTTAAGACAGGCATATCTGAGAGCAAGAAACATCCTAAGATGTCAGCTTCTGAATCCCAAATCAAAGAGTAAGGTTCTCAATCAAAAAAAGTCTGTTTCATGCCTGAATATAACCATCTGACCCCTAGAGTTGTTGGCATTATCTCTAAACTCTGGGATATTCTAAAAAGTGCTGAGGATCTGAATAGGACTTTGAAAGAGAGACAAAAAGTGGTCTACAGAAGCGGAAGGAACTTAGGAGATTTAGTCAGGCACAGTTTGTACAAGGAATCCCCTGTTAAACTATGTGGCTAGGTAATCAACCAAGTAGTAGCCAGAACTGTGGCAAATGTAATGTGTGTAGGTACTACATGAAAGGTAAGGAGTATTTACACCTAGCCGCTGACCCAGCTATGGAAATAAAACAGTTTATTTTATGCAGTACCCCATTTGTGGCATACGTTATACAATGTACATGTACATGTCCCTCCTTATGCATGGGATGCACTATCCACCCACTTAGAGAGTGGATACAAGAGCATGCCTGCTCTGTAGTAAGAGCAATCGCCAATACACAAGTAGGGTCACATTGTCAACAATTTCACGGCAGTAATCCTCAATGTATGGCTTTTATGGGTTTGGAGCAAGTACCCAGAAACACTGAAGGAGGAGATGAAACAAAAATTTTTCTCCAAAAGGAGTTCAAGTGGAGCTTCACCCTAAGAGCCATGTGGGCAAGTAATTTGAATGACCACATAGACCTCATTCCCTTTCTGTAAAAAATATTAATTGGAACATAGGATATACCCAACCTGCAACTGTATTGTTAGTGATGCATGTTTCAAAATCCATTGAATTGTAGATATTGATCTTTCGTTGTATTATTTTCACAGATGGGTTCAAGTGTAAAAAACTCAGTAACCATTGGTGATATGATTACCTACACAAGATTTTGCCATTTGCAGAGTCCTTTTGATTGTTATTAATAAATCATAGAATATTTGTTTGCATCATTCTTTTTTTTTCTCTTCCTCCCTGGTCAGCACTCCTTCTGAGGATGCCCTAGCACCATTACCCTGACATCTGCCTGGACTTACTTGCCGGATGTCTTCACCATGGCTTGCCTCCCCCAGTGTGGTTGGCAGAGTCCCCCAAGCCCCATTGCAGAACAGACCCGGTTTTGGTCGGTGTGCCAAGCCGGTTGGGTGCGGGGCCTGTGGGCACTCCTGCTCATCCTGCAGTTGGCATTTTCCTCTGGTTTACACCTCTGGAGATGTGACATGCAATTACGTCATGGTGCATGCCACATACATCCGCACAACATCCACCAACATCTGCCATGTCTCCCAATCTGTCTTGGCTCAAGCTGCCTTTACCCCAGCTTCCACCAGGGGCTAGGCAAGCTGCAGGCTCTGCACCCCCCCAAAAGAGGAAAGCAGTCCTATGGATGCTCAATCCTCTTCCCCTCAGCCAACCTTCTGACAGCCCTGATTTGCTTCCAAACCTGGGTAGTTGGCATCACAAGTAGTAGCGCTACAGCTGCACTTGCGGACCAGCTGTTTCCATCATTCTAAGGATTTTTTTCTATACTTTTCCTTATTTCTTTCTAATCTTTGTTGGTCTATTTTTGAATATCCTTCTGTTCCTCCTGCTGTTTTTCTCTTTTCTGTATTATTGTTTGCCCTGCCATTCCTGCTCAACTACTTGTTTTCTTCATTTTTCCATTGTCTGTTACTTTTGTCCCAGTTTCCATTTTGTTCAAACCCCTATGTTTGTCTATTTTTCCAGTCAGCCTACTACCCACCTTCATATCACTGTTTGTCCAGTTATATCTGTTTGTTGTTTGTCCCAGTTTTCATATATATTTTGTATTTGTTATACATACCTCTCTTCTTGCTATATATCAGCGTGGCTCAGTTGCTAGCACATCTGCCTCTGGACCAGCAGATCATGAGTTTTAGTCCCACACCGGGATTAGTGGTGGGAGAAGTGGGCTCAATCCGCTCCGCAAAGTGATTCATGGAGCAAAGATGGATTCACGGAGTGCTCCGCAGTGTGAAGCGGAGTACTTCGCGTTATAATGAGGAACGCGAAGTGCATTGAAAACAGCTACTTCACATTACTCCACCTCCACTGGTCACTTCTCTTTCAATTTTTAAGGCGAAGTACATTGGTGGCAGTTCACTTCGCTTCACTTTGCCTTGTTTTTGAGCTCCAAAGGAGGATTTTGCAGTGATTCATGGGATTTCAGGTCACATGGGCCTTATATTGATCTGCACAACCTCAATTCGAGGTAGTATGAGTAGGAAGGAGTAGGAGACAGTGAGCTCTGATAGCTGTCTGTAGGAATCTTTTAAAAGCTGTTCATAAAGCATTTTTGCTTTTTTGGGGTGATCCAACTGTAGTTCATCGATTGTAGGAAACCCTCCTGTGCTCACATCATCGAGCGTTTTTGTGTGTGGATTTTGAATGTAAATTTATAACATTGAGTGTGTATGGTGAAAGACAGTGAAGTGTGCTGTGTGGGGGAAGGGCGTATCTGTGTGTAGGTAGATTTAAGTTGGAGAACTAGCGATTTCTTTGTGTTTTGGTAATATTTTTGTTATATAACTGACTGTGTTACTGTACACATAGTAAAATTGTCAGTGATAGTACAAATTTTCTTGTTGTTGGTTGTGTGGATGTGGTGCAGCATTTCATAAGGTCAGGTTGTTTAAATTACAAATTTACATTACGTGGCACTGAGTACACTGAACTTTTGCATTTGCATTGCATTCCTCGTTCAGCATTGTACACAAAGTGTTGTGTGTTGTGTGTGCAGTGTTGCATGCATCAAATATAATACACCTTTTAAAATTTGTGACACAGATCAGTGTAAGTGCAACTAAGCGCAGCAGTGTGAACCTGCTATCCACTGCAGCTGCCTGATTTTGTGCTGCGATCGTGTTCTCTGTTCTTAGTGTTGCTGCTTGTAGTGCTATAAAAATCAGCACTGTCTGTATTCAGTGCCTCCCCCACGTTGAAAAGATATTTTTTACCAGACTGGATTGTTTTTGTGACCCCCATCAGCACCACTGGTTACTGAAGTTGTTTTAATTCCGTGACAGTGTCACAACACAGTAGTCCCTTATCTGTCGCTGAAGCCACAGTTGTTTATTTTGCTTCACATCCAGCTAGCGAGTATCAACCCTCCAGTCAGAAAGTGAATGTATCAAAATCTGAATTTAGTAATAATATTTGTGGTTGATCCCCCAAAATGCCTGCAAAGAGACATGCAAGTAAAGCTGTTTCTGGCCATGGCAATGTTGGCAGTAAGAGGGTCTGTGGGCGTGGTAGTAGTACTCAGACGGAGAAGTGCATTGGTGATGTGAGGAAAGGTATATCTCCTGCAATGTTTTTTACAGCCCAATCAGTAGCTTCACTGATAGTTTGAGGAGATGATGTTTTCCCAGCCGGTGGTGTTAGTGGTGGTGGAGGTAGTATTAGCATTGTTGCATCAAGTTCTAATTCCAACCAGTGTACTGTATCCAAACATATTGAGTGTGAAGCAGTGCAAGTGAGTGACAGCATAGATGATGTCATACTTCCCAGTAACATCCCATTAACTGAACCTGATTCTGATGATCCGGTCAACAATAGCATACAATGTGATATTCCGTCCACCGTGGCACCTAACATCACACATTTTCCACGCAGTGATTCACAGTGTGGTGAAAAAATATCAGGTGATGGTGGTGTAGATGCTGATGATGAATGTGATGCTGCTGCTGATGATGTTGCTGTTGATGCAACATGCAGTCCACATGTTAGCATCCAAACAGATGATGTGGATGTGTGTGACAGTGATGCTGATGAATATGATGATGATGTAATTGACCCCAGTTGGGAACCGGAGAAAAAGAAATTAAAAGTGGCTGTGTCTGAATCTGTTTGCTGGAATCTCCCCCCTCTGTAAAAACTTGTGATTTACCAGTTTTACTGGATGATGATGATGACGACCCAGTACTCAATATGATAGGTAGTCATGGTGGTCAGTTGCAGCCCAGGTCTGCAGTGCCAGAAACATCACGTGCCCCCCCCCACTTCAGTGCTTAAAATAACAGACTTAAATAAGCCACATCATCATGGACATGTTAAAAGCAGAGCATCACAGTCCCTTGTTTGGGATTTTTTTGTTCAAGATGCAAATGATGATTCAGTTGCAAACTGCCAGGTTTGCCATGTGCATGTGAGTCAAGGTAAAAAGGGGAGGCATCTTGGGACAGGAGGACAGCATACGCATCTTAAGAATAAGCACTTGGCTCTGTGGACCCAGCACAAGCTGGCAGCTAATACCAGACTTGGGCATTCACCCGTATCACTGGCGGCAACCATAGCCAGCATGTTATCCCCTTCCATGACTGCTAAGCCCAGTAGGAAATTAAACGAGTGCAGTAGTGCAGTAATAAGAGCAGAGGATTACTACAGGCATGATGAGGTGGAGGACCATAATGACTTTGAAATGTTGTCCAGTGCTGGTGAGAGTAGCAGTTTTTGTGGTGGTGGTGGTGGTGAATGCAGTATGTCTAGTGCAAGTGGTACATCAACCCTGGTTGTCAAATCTGGAAAAAATAACATAATTTCTGGGTTTGTCATCATCACCTGTGCAACCGTCTTCACCAAATGTCCACACTCCACCCCCTGCCAATGCCATTCATCACAGAGCACAACCATTTGTGACCAACAACACACACCTTGTAAAACATTTGTCAGCCCACGTTACAGAGTGTTTTTGCCTGTAAGCTGAAGTTCCCCCCCAATCGTACAGTGTCACGGTGAACTTAATGCTGCTGTAGTGGAAATGCTGGCAATAAAACTTTTGCCCTTCTCCTTTGTGGAGAATTCTGGGTTCCGGCGGTTTGCTGCTTGTGCCTGTCCAAAATGGAAAGTCCCCTCCTAGACATACTTTTCTACCCGTGTTGTTCCTGAGTTGTTCCGCACTGTCTCAGACTCAGTAAGACATGCCCTTCAACATTCCTCCTCTCCATTCACCCATTTAAGTATGGATATGTGGACAAGTGGCAAAACAACGGGGAGTTCATATCTGTGTATAACTGCACACTGGGCACAGGTGCCAGGGGTTGTTTGTGATGCTGGTAGTGTGAATAATCAGTGCAGGAAGGTGGATTGTTGCGGTAGCAATCTTCCTGGCATTCGCCAGCATGCAACAATTGCTATGCACAGTGTGACCTGTTCACACACTGATGAGAACATGTTGGACATGGTACTGACTGAAACTGACAGATGGCTAAACCCTCTGTCCCTGAGAACTGGGTTCATAGCAAGTGACAATGGGTCAAATGTGGTGAAATGCATCATGAATGGTGTTTTTTTTTCATGTTCCATGTATAGCCCACTGTTTAAACCTTGTGGAGCAGGAGTTTCTGCAGCACCCTGGCATAAAGGAAATGCTGACCATTGCATGACGTATCTGCTCTCACTTTTCAAGATCTGGAAAGGCCCGTGACCAACTGCGGCAGTTGCAGATACAAAACAGCCTGCATCAGCACCGCTTGAAGCTGGAAGTTGTCACCCAATGGAACTCCATGTTATACATGGCAGAGAGGTTGTATGAACAATACAAAGCCATCACAAAATATCTTGTTTTGCACACTAGCCATGACAGTTCTGGGGCCTCCATGTCTATGATGACTGAACAGTGGCGCCTCATGGACTCTGTAATAACAGTTTTGTGGCCTTTTGAACATGCCACACAGGCAGTGAGTGGCGAGTCTGCCTCCATTAGCCAATCAATTCCACTGCTGTGGGTGCTGAGGCAGACATTAGTGAATGTACAGCATAGCCTTGATGTTGTCGGAGACGGTGGTAGGAATATGTTGCTGCAACACATGTTGACAGTATTTGACCAGAATCGTCACCTTGTGAGCATTCAGCGTACTGACAACTTTGCCATGGCAACAATGCTGAACCCACGATACAAATGTGGAATTGCATCAGTATTGGAGGGAGGGCCTGAACAGTTAAAAAATATCAGTGGTCAACTGGTTTGCTTGGTTCATGGGGCACAGAAGTCATGTGCCAAGGTTTGCAAACCTCAGCATCATAATCCAGCTGAAGGTGTAGCTGGAGGACCAGCAAGCATAACATGCAAGTGTAAGGCGACTGAAGTTCGTGGTGGTCTGTCATCCAAAACGGTTGGTGTCAACCCACTTTGGGAGGCTTTGTCCCAAGTGGGTATTTGTGACATCAATGATTCCAGGGAACAGGCTGATGTGTCAACAATCGGACTTAGTGAGGCACAGAGAATGGTTGAGTCATATTTGTCTGAAAACAGGCATCTGACAATAAGTGAAGATCCTCTTTTGTACTGGAGTGGAAAGGTCAGTGGATGGCCAGAGCTGACTGCAGTGGCACTGAAGTACCTCACATGCCCACCCTCCAGTGTAAGTGTTGAGAGGGTATTCAGCTCAGCAGGTGCAATAGTCAGGGATCTTCGGACAAACCTGTCTCTTGCAAATGTTAGTTTGCTAACATTCATTAAAATGAATGAGAGGCACATACCAGCACAGACTGCAACCTTGGTATTCATACCCCGGCCTAGTCATGGTGGTCTTGCTGATGTGGAAATGGAGCATTCTGGTGGCACTGGCAGTGGCTGCCTGAAACGGCCCACCACTGACGTAGATGATGATACAATGGAGAAAGAATTTCCCAGTGGTCAGACTTCAGTTATCGATGACTGTGAGGGCAGTTTTCTTTATGAGGATGATGATGTGGTTAATGTTGGCAGGTTTTAACTGCAGTATTTAAAAGGTGGTGTGCCCACCCAACCCGGACCACCACCACCGGGACTGATGTTATCCAAGTCTGCTACCACCATGAGTCTGTCTGCCCCCCATGGATCACAACCACCACCACCGGGACTGATGTAATCCAAGTCTGCTGCTACCATGAGTCTGTCTGCCCCCCATGGACCACAACCACCACCACCAGGACTGATGTTATCCAAGTCTGCTGTTACCATGAGTCTGTCTGCCCCCCCATGGACCTCCACCACCAACGGGACTGATGTTATCTAAGTCTGCTGCCACCATGAGTCTGTCTGCCCCCCATGGACCACCACCACCACAGGGACTGATGTTATCCAAGTCTGCTACTACCATGAGTCTGTCTGCCCCCCATGGACCACCACCACCAATGGGACTGATGTTATCTAAGTCTTCTGCCACCATGAGTCTGTCTGCCCCCCATGGACCACCACCACCGGGACTGATATTATCCAAGTCTGCTGCTACCATGAGTCTGTCTTCCCCCCATGGACCACCACCACCACCACAGGGACTGATGTTATCCAAGTCTGCTGCCACCATGAGTCTGTCTGCCCATCCTGGACCACCACCACCGGGACTGATGTTATCCAACTCTGCTGCCACCATGAGTCTGTCTGCCCACCATGGACCACCAGTCTACCAGAGCACCACCACCACCAGCTTCTTAATATTTAAACCATAAAGTGAGTATGTGCACTCATGTTTGTTATGCTGCCTCACTTCCTTAAGTTGTCTGTTTTGTTTTCTGTAGTTTTTCAGAGCCGCAGTGGCAAAACACATACAGTACACTTATTTTGTTTCTTTTACAGGAGAACAAAAACAGGCTCCACTGCTAATATTACTCATTGGGAAAGATGCTGTAGCTATACCATACAGACAGAGAGGAAGCGATGTAATGTCCATGTGAAATCCATTATGGTAAGTATGAAGATTTTATTTCATCCATTTCATTGCTTTGTAAAGACTGTTCCAAATATTGCAAACAACAGGTTGTCTTAGTAGTTGACAAGATGTGTCTCTGAAATATAACTTAGTTGACAATAGGGATTGAAGTTTGAGAACCAGGGAGGGACACATAACAATGAAGTTGTAACTTTTAAGAAGTCATTCATTTCTTTTTTTCCAAAATTTGCAATACTTTGCTGTTCTGTCAAAGTGGCCTTTTCCAAAAAAGTTCGTCAACATGATCAGGCACACCCCTTCCTGACCCGAGCTTGGGCACACATGCAACACGCAGAAGTCGTTTCATTCCATGACCATGACCATCATTAAGAACTGGACTCCAGAAGGATGCTGATGAAATCTGTGAAGAAATAAAAACATAAGAAACCATTACAGACAAAACTGAAAATATGATCCACCTACCAAAAAAAAGAAATACTTACCTTCGTGTGCTTGAGAGTTATCCATTTCCATTTAAGTGCAAAAAATTCTCATTGAGCACTGGACGGTGCACAGCAACAGTTTGGAGACAGAGTCACCTGTGTGTGATGCAGAACAATAGCATGAGTACTTGTCCATGTCAAGTTCAACCCCCCTCCTCATCACCTACAAAATACACAACTATATATATATATATCTACTCACCAAGGCTACTATTACTGTACATTCAAAGGGCACCTTTCAATCCAGTTGAGATGATCACTTTTCACTTTTCTGCACACAAGGAGGATGCATTGTGGGCCTGCAGAAAAAATCTGGGGACTCTGTGCCACCACTGCGCGCATGACTGAGTGCGCCATAAATTCTGGGGGACTTTGTATGTGCTGAAACAGTCTCATTTCACTCTGTTACCACGTGTCAATTTTCTGGACACATGGAGGATGCATTGTGGGCCTGCAGAAAAAATCTGGGTACTCTGTCCCACTTTTGTGTGCATGACTGAGTGCGCCATAAATTCTGGGGGACTTTGTATGTACTGAAACAGTCTCATTTCACTGTGTTACCACTTGTCAGTTTTTTACATACAATGAGGATGCATTCTGGGCCTGCAGAAAAAATCTGGGACTCTGTGCCACTTTTATGCACATGACTGAGTGCGCCATTAATTCTGGGGGACTTTGTATGTGCTGAAACAGTCTCATTTCACTCTGTTACCACGTGTCAATTTTCTGGACACATGGAGGATGCATTGTGGGCCTGCAGAAAAAATCTGGGGACTCTGTGCCACTTTTGTGCGCATGACTGAGTGCGCCATAAATTCTGGTGGACTTTGTATGTACTGAAACAGTCTCATTTCACTGTGTTATCACTTGCCAGTTTTTTACACACAATGAGGATGCATTCTGGGCCTCAGAAAAAGTCTGGGACTCTGTGCCACTTTTATGCATATGACTGAGTGCGTCATTAATTCTGGGGGACTTTGTATGTGCTGAAACAGTCTCATTTCACTCTGTTACCACTTGTCAATTTCTGGACACATGGAGGATGCATTGTGGGCCTGCAGAAAAAATCTGGGGACTCTGTGCCACTTTTGTGCACATGACTGAATGTGCCATAAATTCTGGGGGACTTTGTATGTACTGAAACAGTCTCATTTCACTGAGTTACCACTTGTCAATTTTCTGCACACAAGGAGGATGCATTCTGGGCCTGCAGAAAAAATCTGGAACTCTGTGCCACTTTTATCCGCATGACTGAGTGCGCCATTAATTCTGGGGGACTTTGTATGTGCTGAAACAGTCTATTTCACTCTGTTACCACTTGTCAATTTTCTGGAGACATGGAGGATACATTCTGGACCTGCAGAAAAAATATGGGGACTCTGTGCCACCACTGCACACATGACTGAGTGCGCAATAAATTCTGGGGGACTTTGCATGTGGTGTGACGATACCATTTCACTTCCTTAGCATGTGTCAATTTTCTGGACAGAAGAGAGATGCATTTTGTGTGCTGTGATTGTGAGCACATAATGTCATACTTAAATTATAAATTAAAGCAGCATTGCAACAATGTGCTGACAATTTTGACCTATAATTTTTTATGCTATTGTACATCGCCACTGTTGCCACCGCCGGTGCAGGCCACTAGTTACCTGATGACTTGTATGATACCCTTCTTTTCACAATTTGTGTCTGCTTTAATACGTTTTCTCATGTCTGAGAATAAAAAAGGAGCATGCCATTTAATATTGTTCTGACCAGGTTCTTAGCACTATTTGCAGCTGTTTTTGAACAGCTATTGTTCTGTGATGTTATAAAACACTGCCTGCTGCATAATTGTTAATTTGACAACAGAAATAACAACAGAAATAATATATAACAACTGATGGAGAAAAACAGCGCAAAATACTGACGAAGAACTGGTCTGCACCATATTAAAAGGAGTGCTCCTTTTATTATCTCAGACATGAAAAAAAGTACTGAAGCAGACTCAAATACTGGAAAGAATAGTATCATACAAGTCAGGATGTAAGTAAAGTGGCAATGTAAAATAGCATAAAAAAGTATAGGTCAAAATTTTCAACAGATTGTTGCACTGCTGCTTTAAAGAGAGTCACCAAGTTACATAGTTATGGATGGTATTGCACCCAATGTATTGGTGCCTAACCTCCAGGGGAATCTTTCTTGCTCCACATGTCCTTAAATAGTGCAATACTTTTCTGGCAAAAATGTTTATAATTTTGGTAAAACGGGTCCCGGAGGACTTCCCATTCTGAAGAGCCACCCAAGTTCCACCACCCGTGTTCAGCAACATTGTGGTGAAACGTGGGCATGTTTCAACTAACAAGAGCCTTGTTAGTGGAAATGTGCCCATGTTTCACCACAAACTGACCATTATAACATAAAGAAACTTTTGGAAAGCTGCCAGCCATTCACTATAATAAAGCACGCCCCCATGCTCTCCCTGGCATCACGTCATAACATTGCTGAGCAAATTGGCGGAACTAGGGGGGATCTTCAGAATGGGAACTTGGGAAGTCTTCTGGGCCCCGGTTTATGAAAATTATGAGCGTTTTGGCCAGAAAAGTATTGCACTATGGAATGTAAGGACATGTGGAGAAAGAGAGATTACCCTGGAGGTAAGTCACCCATATAAGGAACATGTATGACTGTATGTGCATGTATATATTTAAAGGGAAGGAGTCAGCAACAGGAGCTCCTGCGTCCTGCCCAGTGCAAGGCTTACCCTCTGGTTAAGCCTTTTAAGTATGTTGCAGCATTTTTCTCGTGCCACAATATACTTTATTTTAAGAAAGAAAGGTCAGCGACCCAGAAGGATGCCGGATGCTATGGGGGCCACATTATGTGCAAAGGAAAGGTGCAGCAGAGATGAACCATGCACTGCAAATACTTTTGTATTGAAGTGCATGGTGCATCGATGTTGCACCTTTACGCATAATGGAGCCCCCATAGCATCTGCCATACTACCGGGTCGCTGACATTTATTTAGTATAATAAAGTATGTTGCGGCATGAGAAAAATGCCGCAACATACTTAAAAGGCTTAACCGGACGGTAAGTAATAAAGTAGCTCACCCCCCCAAGCTGCTGGTGGTCTGACACTGAGCAAGGAAGAAGGAGGCTACTGAAGAATATAGGAAGTTACTGTCCCAGAACAGGAAGGGTGAGAGCTGTAAGTAGAGGAGAGAGTAAGCATACAGAGAAACAGGAGAGGGGACACAAAATAAGACATAATAGGAGTGGTGCAGTGCAATGGCTGTGGGGCGGCAGTGTTCTGGGAGACATTCTGGAGGCTGCGATGCTGCCCTATTTGCAGGCACCTCTCTGGTCTGAGGGAGGATGTTGCCCATCTCTAGGCTGACCTGGCTAGGATTTGTGAAACCTCCTCCCCCACCCAGGGACCACCAGCGCCAATGCCACTACCTCAGAGGTTGCCAAGAAAGAGGAGAGGCTGGACCAGGGTGGGCTCAGGGAGGGAGAGAGTGGTGGAACAGAGTTGCATCCCTCCAGCTCTACCTCTCCACAATTCATTCGTTCTTCTGGTGGATAGTGGTTCCTCTATGGAGGCACCTGCAGTGGAGACCAAAGAGGATGCTGAGAACCTTCACAAAGGTGACCCACAGAAGGGTGGCATGAGACCCCACAGTGGAAGGAAACAACTCCTGGTGGGGGACTCAATCATTAGGGGGGTAGAAATGGGAGAGGAAGGGGAGAGGGAGGTAAGGTGCCTGCCTGGTGCCACGGCTTGGAGGGACAGGAAGCAAATCTTCAGGATCGTGGGAGCAGCTGCACGAGGGAGGGAGCTGGATGTTAGTGTCCACCTAGGGACAAATGACCTGGCTAGGAATGGGATCAGAGCAGTGCAAGAGGAGTTTGTAGAGTTGGGGAGGGGCCTTAGACAAGTAGCGCATACAGTAACCTTCTCGGAGGTGCTGTCTGTCTATGGCAAGGGTGATGCTAGGGTACTCCTCACCATGGAATTCAATGAATGGTTGAAAAACTGGTCTGGAGCTCAGGGTTTTGGCTTCATTGGGGACTGGGGAGCCACCTGGAGGGATGCAGACCTATACTGGTGCGATGGTCTGCATCTGTCCAGGGGGGGAACCAGGGTCCTAGGTGAGAGGTTTAAATGCTTCATTGGCAAGCATTTAAATTAGCCAAGGGGGGAGGCAGTGAAATGGAGCAGGGAAATCCCAGCCTTCCCCCACAAACAACAGTAATTAGGGAGGTAAACACCAAGGTAGAGAAGTCATTAGGGAGCAGGCCAGAAGTAAATGTAAAAAAAGGCAAAGGCAGTAAGGACAGGAATGGGGCTAAAAGGGTAAGGCCATCAAAAAGTGGAGGGTGATGAGTACCAATGCCCGTAGTCTGTGTAACAAGCCCCTGAACTAGTGGCCTTGATGGAAGAGGGTTGCCTGGATATTGTGGCAGTCACAGAAACATGGTACACAGAGAACCATGACTGGGATGTCAACATACCAGGATACACAATCTACAGGAGGGACAGGGAGGGTAAAAGAGGAGGAGGAGTAGCTCTTATGTAAAGGAAGGGATCAAAGCAACAGAACTAAAGAGTAAACAGCGAGCAGATGAGACACTCTGGGTCACCCTGGAGACAGAAAATGGCACCACAATCTGCATGGGGGTTGTATACAGACCCCCATCTCAGGGGGAGGGAATGGACAAGGAAATGATAGAAGGCTTCCTTAGAATGGCAGAAAAAGGGGAGATATTGTTGATGGGGGACCTGAATATGCCAGTTGTTAACTGGAGCACCTTTGCTGCAGGCACATCCAAGAGCAGGGTCATTCTTGATGCCCTACAGGTGCCATGCCTCAGACAGCTAGTACTGGAACCCACTCTGGAGGGAGCAATCTTAGACCTGGTACTCTCAAATGGGGATGGAGAAAGAATCTCAGATTTAGAAGTGGGTAGCCATCTGGGAACAAGCGACCACCAAACAGTGTGGTTCACGATAAACACAGCCAGACAATCAAGCCATACAAAAGCAAGAGTACTGGACTTTAGGAGGGCTGACTTTGGGAAAATGAGAGAGTGCCTCAGAAAAGCACTAGCAAACAGGAAAGAAGGAGGGGTGGAGGAACAATGGAGAGTAATCAAAACAGCCATCACAGAGGCAACAAGCTTTTGTGTAAAGCAAATCAACAAAACACAATGAATGAAAAAAATGCTATGGTTCTCAAAAGAGGTGGCAGGGAAGGTTAAGGAGAAAAGGATAGCATTCAGGAAATATAAGGAAACACAGAAGGAGAAGGACAGAGAACTTTATCAGTTAAAGCAGAAAGAGGCTGGGAAGGCAGTCAGAATAGCAAAGGCCCAAACCAAGGAAAGGATAGCCAACTCTGTTAAGAAGGGGGATAAGACCTTTTATAGGTACTTTAGGGGAGTGAAGAAAGACCAAAGGAGGGATACTGAGGCTTAATAAAGGGGAGGGAATGTGGGTAGATGGTGACAATGAAAAAGCAGGGATACTGAACGAATATTTCTGCTCAGTATTCACAAAGGAAGAGGAGGGGGAGGTACCTAAACTAAACAAGAGAAACACCTGAAGATGAGGGTCGATACCAGTCCATTTACAGAAGAAAGGGTTCTGAAAGAACTAATAAAATTGAAGGTGGACAAAGCAATGGGGCCTGATGGGATTCACCCAAGAATTCTAAAAGAACTAAGGGTAGAACTAATGACACCGCTGACTACTCTCTTAAACAAATCATGGGAGGATGGGGTGGTACCTGAGGACTGGAGGAGGGCGGATGTGATTCCTCTTCACAAAAGTGGGAGCAGGACAGAGGCAGAAAACTACAGACCAGTTAGTTTGACCTCAGTGGTAGGTAAAATGATGGAATCACTTCTGAAGGAAAGAATTGTTGAGTACCTAGAGGCCAGTGGGGCACAGGACCCAAGGCAGCATGGATTCACAATAGGAAGGTCATGTCAGATGAATCTAATAGATTTCTTTGACTGGGTGACCAAAGTAGTAGATCAGGGAGGGGCTGTGGACATGGCTTACCTAGATTTTAGCAAGGCATTTGATACAGTTCCAAACAAAAGATTAATACACAAGTTAGCCAGCCTTGGAGTGGGTCCCAAGGTGGTAGCCTGGATAAAAAAATGGCTAGACAACAGGATGCAAAGGGTAGTAGTAAATGGAGTCCACAGTGAAGAAAGGAGGGTTACTAGGGGGGTACTGCAAGGTTCAGTACTGGGACTGGTCCTTTTAATGTCTTTATAAGTGACATTGTAGAGGAACTGGAAGGAAAAGTATGACTCTTTGCAGATGACACATAGATCTGCAACAGGGTTGATACACGGATGGAGTGGAAAGGATGAGAAGGACTTGACAAGGTTGGAGGAATGGTCAAATGTATGGCAGCTCAGATTCAATGCAAAGAAGTGCAAGGTAATGCACCTGGGAAACAAAAACCCAGGGAAGAGTACACAATGGGGGGTGAGATACTGACAACAGTAAAAAGGAAAGGGACCTGGGGTAATTATATCAGATGACCTAAAGGTGGGTAAGCAATGTGAGAAGGCAGTAAGGAAGGCTGGGGGATATTGGGATGCATGGGAGGGGCATCAATAGTAGAAAACAGGAAATTGTTATCCCTCTGTACAGACAGTTGGTGAGACCCATCTGAGTACTGTGTGCAGTTCTGGAGACCCCATCTCTGCAAAGACATAGAGTGGAGGCTGTCCAGAGGAGGGCAACAAAATGGTGCAGGGTCTGCACCAGAAGACATCGTAAGAAAGACTAAAAGAGCTTAATATGTATACCCTTGAGGAAAGGAGGGAGAGAGGGACATGATAGAAACTTACAAGTACCTCAAGGAATCAACAAAGTCCAAGAGGGTGGCATCTTTCAGAAAAAGAGATGTGCAAGAACAAGGGGGCACAATTTGAAGATAGAGGAGGATGGCTCAGAGGTAATGTGAGGAAGTATTTTTTCAGAGAGGGTTGTGGATGCATGGAACAGCCTCCCTGAGGAGGTTGTGGAGTCAAGAACAGTGGGGAAATTCAAGAATGCATGGGACAGACATAAGGCAGTCCTAATGGGGGGTAGGAAGAAGTAAGCTGTTGGTTAATTAGGATCTGCAGCTTATCTGTTAGGTAGGAAAATGGGCAGACTAGGTGGGCCGACCGGTCCTTATCTGCCGTCAAATTCTATGTTTCTATGTTTCTTTGTAAGCCTTGCAGGGGGCAGGATGCAGGCGCTCCTGTTGCTGATGGCTTCCCTTTAAACTATTACTGTGGTCTTCCCTCTGTCTGGTATGAAACAAACAAAACGCAAAACAGTACAGCACTGGGGGGGCAGAAAACAAAACCTAATGCTCAATCCCATGATGTTCTGACAGGCGATGAAGCATTGACACTATTTGTAGCTGCTCTTGCTCGATCCGCTCCATCTGCTGCTGGACAGTACCCATCCTCTGATTATTTTCCTCCATCGCAACCCACAGCAGTGCTACTTCTGACTGCGTTGCAGGCATGGAGGACTCCCCTGCTGCAGGAGGAAAGGCAAGTACTGGCGGTGGTGGTGAAGGTGGTGCTGGTGGCAGTGGTGGGGGTAGTGGTGGAGCAGCAGCTGCTGCTGTGGCCTTCCTTCTGCTCTGGTGATGCACAGCAGCAGCACCCACTGCCACTGCCACAGAAGGGCCAGCAGGTGGAAGCCTGGCCCATTCTGTGGCAGCCTGCCACTCCACCTTGTGGTAGTTCAGCATGTATGTCCTCTGGCCCCCAGTCCCCAGATGTGTCCCCCAAGGGCCACGGCACACCTGCACACCACAATGCTACTGTCCACCCAACACAGTTGAAAAACTGCCAAACTATCGAGCTGCCGGGGGGTGGGGACCAGGCACACCAGGGGCAGATGTATTGCCAGCAGCAGTGTCATGCCCCGGTGGGGCTCCACCTGCTGCTGCGGAGTGGGAGGTGCTGCTGCTCTGCTGCTAGAGCTCCTGCAGCTGGTACAGATGGTGGTGGTGGTGGTGGGGGCAGCGGCCGACTTGCTGGATGTGGTGGTGGCACTGGTGGTGCTGCTACTTCGGGGGGGAGTGGATGAAATATTCTGGAGTGGTCCAGCGACACCCACCCACACTGAACCCCATGTGTCCGCACTTCCCTCTGTCCAATATGGACCACAGACTGTCCCTGGTCCATAACTCTCATTCCCTCTCCACTCTGATGTGTCACGTAACGAAGACCAACTCACACATGCACACGCACACACACACACACACACACACACACACACACACACACAGTCACACACAGACACACACACACTTATACAAAACAAAACTTATAAAACAAATAAGTCAGTCACAAAAAAAGAACTCAAAACAGTACAACAAAAACTAAAGAATTAGCTTTTAAAAAAGCTGTTGGGTTTTATGATGTTGAAGCAAGTTAAACAACAAATACACACTCCTCTCCTACACTATCCTTCCTTCTCCTATCTCTGCAAAGGAGAAAGTGAAAGTATCTGCTGTATGACTCACTTCCTGCCTGGCTGGCTAAAGCAGCATGTGACCAGGGTTGGACTAGGGTACAGAGGGCCCACCTGGAAAATCAATAGAGGAGGGCCAGGTTGACCCACTCATATCAATATTCCACTTCAATCTGATACACTTGCTCTGTGTTCGCATCTTACATTTATCAACAGTGTCCCAGATACCCCATTTAATAAGAAAAAAGATGATAAATGCAAACGTTTTTAGAGTTCAGAAGGTAACCATTTACCCAACTGAGGGAGGCCCACCTGGAAATTTCCCGGTATCCAGGTGGGCCAGTTCAACCCTGCATGTGACTTAGAGTACTGTAAGCCATGTGATGTGTGTGGGGGGGCTGCTTAAAGTGCCTATTGCTGTCATTCCGCCTTACTTCACGTTAATGCGGAATAACAATGCGAAGTCAACTCATTATGAAAAGAAGTATGAGTACTCCTCAATGTCCACTCGCATGGCCTGAAACTAACGCGCAGTGGGCACTTCATGCTCACTTCACCTGCGAATTTTAAATTCGCTGCATCACTAACCGGGATTGGGCTCATACCTAAATGCTGGCACCTGAGTGCAGTACTGGGGGGTGTGGCACTATATGGGTGTGTCGTCCTTTAGATGAGACATTAAATTGAGCTCCTTTCTATCCATTTCTAGTGCTGTCTTGGTGGGTGTCCAGGTGAAGTAAGAGAACCCATGGCATTTTTCGCAAGAGATGGGTAAGTTTTTTTTTAATTTAACATACTTTATTGATTATAACACATAATACAATATAACCATATAAAAAGTATAAACAATAGACAGTATGTCACATAAGCTGACAGAAAATAAGTAAACCAGGAAATTCAACGTTCAAAAGAAAATAAGAACCAAAATAATTGATCTATGAAACCCCCACCCACCCTGCTTTGTGGTGTACACAATTACCATCCTGTTAAGGCCATATTGAATAAAAGAAAGAAAGAAACCATAGTAAGTAATCCACTGTACAAAACAGGAAGTAAGAAAAGGAAGAAGAAGTAACAAGAAAGAAAGGAGGTGGCCCAGTGAGAATCATGAAGGGCTTTCAATAAAAGGGAGAGACGTGACTAGGCAGAGGGAGAGAAAATAACCTGGTTGAGAGGCTTGTGGACCAGCCAATGCACCTTATCAATTCAAATAAAGGGCATATCATTTCCCCCATTTACTATTAAAGGAGGATTGGTGGTGATTCACATTTGCTATAAATTGCTCAACCCGAAGTGCAAAAGACATGTCATGCGACTATTCTGTGTAGGAGATAGGGACTTGATCCATCCAGTGTCTGAGCACCAACTTTTTAGCCGCCACTGAAATTAGGGCCATATGGAATCTTTTCTCCCTCACCTGAATTTCGGAGTAATCACCAAAAACACAAATCACGGGGGAGAAAAAGCCCTGTAGACCCAACAATGGGTCCAGAGTTGATTCTATTTGCCACCACAAGGGAGATACTTTGTCACATGACCATAATATATGTAGAGCCTTCTTCTTTATTACATCTGGAGCATGTATTGGAAGATAGGTGCTTCATCTGAGCCAGTTTAATGGGAGTATAATAGAGGTTACATATAATACAATATTGTGTTAATCTGTATCGGTCTTGAGTGTGATACAGTATATATATAAATCCTTCCATACTCGATGTCAGTTTAGGTCTTTGTCCGGGAAGAACCCTTGCCAGATCTTAGAACCGGCAGCTGGTGGATACTGCAGAAAAGTATAACGCAGACCATACAATGTAGCTATACTGTGCAGTTTATTAGCGGAAACGGAGATTTGCTGAAAAAAATCAGCAACTTGAGAGGTTTTGAATTTACACCCAAACGTCTTAATTAAAAGATGCTTAAGCTGAAGAATTTTAAAGACTGCCAATGACGGCCAGCCAAACTTAAGTAAAATCTCTTCCATTGTTAGAATAAGTTCCTGTGAGTAAAAATCGGCGACAGTATGCACAGGGGAAATTGGTAACCAACTTCCAGTTATAGGAGCGCCTCCCATTTTGAGGTTCAGATTGGCGCAAATGGGTTGGGAAAAATCTAAAGTTGGAGACACCTTGAAGTAAATGAACAGCTGAGAAAGAACTCTTAATGACATACCAATCGGGAGAGACTGTAATGCTTTGGGTATATTTTCCTTCATGTATAAAAAAGAGATGCTGGAGCTAGTCTATGAGACACAAACATGTCCGATTCAATCTGCAACCATAATGAGACATAATCATGATGAGTAAGGAGTTCGGGTAGAGACAGACATTTCCCACACTTTTACAAGTGAGAGGCCCAATAATAGAATAGAAAATTGGGAAGGCGAAGCCCTCCTAGTTCCTCAGGCTGGGACAGTTTAAAATAAAATCTTCTAGTTGCCTTGTCTCGTCATATGAATGAGTTGACACCAGAGTGAATACGTTGAAAAAAGGACGATGGTAACCATGTATCTAGCATGTTTAAAGGGTAAAACAGTCTGGGTAGGACATTCATCTTGATGGTATTGATTCTGCCCCATAACGAGAATGGGAGATTTTTCCACCTTATTAAATCGTGCTGAATGTTGTGCCATAGATCCTCAAAATTAAGCTTCTGCGACAAAGATAGATTCGAGGTAATATAAATCCCTAAAGATTTGATGGAACGTGGAGTCCACTTCATACCAAATTGACTGAAAGCCAAACTATATGTTAAATGATTAAGGGGAAAGATTTCGGTTTTACCAATGTTAAGTTTATAATTTGAAAATTTCCTGAAATTATCAATAATAACCAAAGCCTATTTTAGGGAAGTCACAGGATTCGAAAGGTGAAGGAGTGTATCATCGGCATAGACCGAGAGCAAGGGGACAGTATTACCTATCGGTATACCGACAATTAGAGGAGAGGATTTCAAACGCCTGATAAGAGGCTCAAGATACAGGTTAAATAGGAAGGGGAAAAGTGGGCACCTCTGCCGTGTGCCTGAAAAAAGGGGGAAAGCCTCAGATAATACTCCATTACAATGTATTCTAGCCCTGGGAGAGAGGTATAAAGCTTGAATCCATTTAATGAAATCATTAGGAAAACCCATTACCTGTAGCGTGGTCCACAAAAAGTTCCAATCAACCCTATCAAATGCCTTTTCTGTGTCTAGAGAAATTAATGCCATTGGAATGGGGGAGAATTTCGCCGACTGGATAATGTATGACAGTTTACGAAGATGGTCTGCTGGAGTTCTACCTGCCACAAAACCTGTTTGTTCCGAGCTGAGAAGGGAGGTCCAGACTTGTTCAATCCTATTAGTGAGTATCTTAGCAAGAAGTTTAATGTCACAATTTAACAAGGGAATTGGGTGATAACTCATTGGGGAGTGCGGTGGTTTATCGGGTTTGAGAAGGAGAATGATTGAGGCCTCTAATAAGGTTGGGTCTTGGATTTGTCCTGAGAACATGTGCTGGTATAAACGCAACAAACTGAGTGCAAGATCTTTAGCAAAAATTTTATAAAAATTTGACGGTAGGCCGTCAGGACCTGGGGCCTTATCAAGTGCCAAATTACTAATAGCAGACAATATTTCTTGGAGAGAAATGGGAGCGATTAGAAGGGACTTCTGCGCAGGAGAGAGAGTTGGTAATGAAGAAGTAGACAAGTACTCTAACACCTCACTTTGAGACGGAGGAAGGGAACGTTTATTGTATAGGGAAGAGTAAAATTGTTTAAAAACTGTGGCGATGTCTTTAGGGTGGGTTTTAATGGCCCCATCAGGAGCTTCAATAGAGGCAATTAGCCTAGAAGCTTCCAATTTCCTCAGCCGCAAAGCTAAAAGGTGACTCGCCCTTCCCCTTGCTCAATATATTTTGCCCGGGTTCTTAATATGGCAAATTCCACTTTTTCTTGTAATAACAGGGACCATTGATTCCTTAAGTGTAGCAATGTTTTCAGAGTGTCCGGCGAGGGGAGGGAGGGAGGAGGGAATGTTCAAATGACTGAATTTGAGCCAGAAGCAACGCAGCAGTAGCCTCTCTTTTCCGTTTACAAGTGGAGGTGAGCCTAATAAACTCCCCTCTCAAATAACATTTTAAGGCGCACCACTCATGATCCACTCTTGCAACAGATCCATGATTATGGCTAATAAATATCTGAATCAAATCAGAAATTCTGGTGGTAACATAGTCTTCCTTCAGAAGCTGCGTATTTAGACGCCATACCGGGTCTCTTTGAAAATTGTGATTTAACACGACAGTCATCCAGGCTGCTGCATGGTCCAATATAAAAATTGTTCTATGGCGGAGTCACCTAGACCCTGCACAAGTGAGTGACTAAGTAAAATATAGTCCAACCGGGATGAAGAGGAATGTACCATAGATTAGAAGGTGAAGGGGCGGGTCGTAGGGTTCTGTAGTCTCCAAGGGTCGCATAGCCCAGGGGAGTCTAAAAAGTCAGAGAACGCCTTCTGGGCAAGGGAGGGAGGGAGCCTTAAGTGGGTAATTAGATCGATCTAAGTCCTGGGTGGGAGGTAGGTTCCAGTCCCCACCAAGTATTAGTGGCAGAGATGCAAATGTTTGCAGTTTACCTAACAAATCCTGGAAGAAATCAGGGTTCCCCTCCTACTGGTCCATATACGCTCCCCAGGACTACTTCAGTGTGATCAAAGAGGCCATGGACTAGTACATATCTCCCAAACTGGTTTGTGATTGTTGCTTTAGCCTGAAAAGCAACTGAGCGGTGAATTAGAATGGCGGCTCCCCCACTTGCTGTTGATATGCTGGAGGCATAAACTTGCCCAACCTCCTGTCTGCGCAAGCTAGTAGCTTCCCCAGGGAGGAGGTGGGTTTCTTGAATGAAAGAGATGTTAGCCTGTAAAAAGGATAAGTGTTTAAGAATTTGCACTTTTTTGCTAGGTTCATGAGCACCTCTTACGTTCCACGTTATACATTTTTTAATACCACTGGCCATTCATTCTCCAATACATCCTGTACAGGCCCATTATTGAACAGGAAAAGTACACCACAAACCCCTCTCTATGAACATAAACTCCCAATAAGCTAATTCTGGTGCTCCACTCAATCCGATGAGCACATAACAAATGCCTAAACCAATAAACTTGTGGCATGGGATGAGAACTCCACGTGATATTAAGGATAATAAACTGCAGAACACCCTGATTCTCAACTAACCCCCCCAATATATCCTACCCACTTAGAACTATTTACAACAGACACTCTACCCAAGTTCCAGTAACATGGACTAGCCATAGTGCTCTTGCTAGGTAGAGGTCCCCCTTGCACCCTAGGAAATTCACCCTCCGTAGTCCCATCTAGGTATAAGCTGGAGGCAATAACCAATCTGAAAGTATTGTGATTCTTACTAACTGAAATATCCAGCACTACAGTCCTCCCTAAAAGCCACAGTACAATCCCCAAAGTGGCAATAATTATGTCAGTACTCAGGAGGGAAAACTAGGGTACACCCCCCCCACACACCAGTACATGTGCTTGGCCATATCCAACCCAGTGCAAACCCCTCCCTCCCCCGGAGTCCACCTCAACCATCAGCCTGAGAACAGCTAAAAAAAAAGGGGGGGGAAGGAGAGAGTGGCATCTTGCCATTGGGAGTAATGAGATCTAAACTACATAAGTAGCCTAGAAAAACACCAAATAATGGGAGAGGAAAAAGAGCGAGGAAAAGAAGAAGAGAAAAGAAAAATTAGTAAACTTAAGGGGAGTGGGTGTGGATACGGCATTAGTATGGAATAGGAAACGCTGAGACCAACAGAAGCAAAGGGACTACAGCAGAAAAAAAGAAGGAACCAAAGGTACAAAAATAAAAAAGAACAGCAAAAGACAGAATAGAAGGCATGAGCCCTGCCTAGCCAGCAGGCATTGACTGGGGACAATACAAATAAGAGTAGGAAAATAAAGAAGACAAAACTGAAGAACAAGGAGTGACCGAAGCAATAGCAGAGAAGCAAACAAATAAGGGGCGGCTTAGCATCAGCGGGGTTAGAGTGTTAGACAGACCCACAAGGGGCAGATTGTTTCCCAAGGGAACAGAAATAGCGATAGACTGACGCCCCGCTGGAGAACAGAAAAAACAGACCCCCTTGAAACTAATACTGCACAAAAAGAGTCCCACAGGAAAACAACACGATTGCATTTGACACAGTCCCACACAAAAGATTAATATACAACTTAGCCATCCTGGGAGTGGGTCCCAAGATGACAGCCTGGGTAAATAATTGGCTGGAGAATAGGACACAGAGAGTAATAGTAAATGGAGTCTACTCTGAAGAAAGGGGGGTTACTAGTGGGGTACCGCAGAGTTCATTATTAGGACGGTCCTCTTCAATGTCTTTATAGCGACATTGCAGAGGGACTGGAAGGAAAGTATGTCTCTTTGCAGATGACACAAGATCTGCAACAGAGTTGATGTACAAGGTGGGGTGGAAAGGATGAGAAAGGACTTGGCAAGGTTAGAGGAATGGTCAAATGTATGGCAGCTTAGATTCAATGCTAAGAAGTGCAAGGTAATGCACCTGGGAAACAAAAACACAGGGGAAGAGTACACAATGGGGGTGAGATACTAACAACAACAAAAATGGAAAGGGACCTGGGGGTAGTCATATCAGATGACCTAAAGGTGGGCAAGCAATGTGAGAGGACAGCAAGGAGGGCTGGGGGGATACTGGGATGCATAGGGAGAGGCATCACCAGTAGAAAACAGGAAGATATTATCCCTCTGTACAGACAGCTGGTGAGATCCCATCTGGAGTACTGCATGCAGTTCTGGAGACCCAATCTCCGCAAAGACAGAGACAGGATGGAAGCTGTCCAGAGGAGGGCAACTAAAATGGTGCAGAGTCTGCACCAGAAGACATATGAAGAGAGACTAAAGGAGCTTAATATGTATAGCCTCGAGGAAAGGAGGAGAGGGGACATGATAGAAACTTTCAAATACCTCAAGAGAATCAACAAAGTCCAAGAGGGTAGCATCTTTCAAAAAAAGAGGAGTGCAAGAACAAGGGGGCACAATTTCAAGATGGAGGGGTGGCTCAGAGGTAATTTAAGGAAGTATTTTTTCACAGAGAGGGTTGTGGATGCATGGAACGGCCTTCCGGAGGAGGTTGTGGAGTCAAAAACAGTGGTGGAATTCAAGCATGCATGGGACAGTCATAAGGCAATTCTAGGGGGTTGGGGTAGGAAGAAGTAGGCTGCTGGTTAACTAGGATCTGCAGCTTATCCAGTAGGTAGGGAAATGGGCAGACTGTGGGCCAAGCTGTCCTTATCTGCCGTCAAATTCTATGTTTCTATGCGCAGATCTTCCCAGTTATGGAGGTCGCTGCCGATACTTGCCGAGCTCCAGCCCTGTGGATGCTCCACCGGGAATAGTGTCTCATCTTGTAGGCACCACACCAAACTGAGTAAAACTGAGGTAAGCAGCATGGACCTAAAAGGAGAGGAAAAAAAAAAATAAAAGCAAAAAGGGATACCAATGCAGCCAGAGTCCCATACGTATATTTGTGCAGGCTATGTCATGGGGCTTTGAATAGTGAGGGCATCTTCACTGCCAGATCAGCCTGAGCTTGGATGACAGAATCATAAGATTGCCACATGCCATCCATTAAGACCTGGAGGCACGCAGGATAAGCCATCCAGAATTTAATGCTGACCGCAATCAATTTACTGACCATGGGATGGAATGTGGCTCTCCGCTGGCGGGTTTCAAGGGGTAAGTCCTGGGTAATGCACAGTCATTTCTCTTCCCACTGGATGGCATGTAATTCCCTGACTTTCAAAAGAATGTGCTGTTTTTCAAGATAATTGAGCAGCCGGATGATCATTGGTCGAGGTGGGGCTGATTCATCTGGTTTTGGACGTAAAGACCTGTGTGCCCGTTCGATTAGGTAGGTGGGATTATGTGGTGAGGGCCATATAATCTTAATGAAGAGCTTCTGCACAAATGCAACAGCAGAGGAACCCTCAGCCCCTTCTGGTAAACAAAAAATTAAGATGTTATTCCTTCTGCTACGACCCTCTAGGTCCTCCATTTTCAGCTGCAGTTTGGTAATTTGTTGTCTTAGTTTTGTCAATTTGGGGTCAGCTTTGTCGCGCCAGACTTCCAGAGAGTGGGTGCGCGCTTCGTTATCGGTTGCCCAGGTTTTAAGTTCAGCCATCTCGCTACGGAGATTTTTAAGGTCAGCAGCGATACCTTGTAATGTCTCTTTAAACGGCTGTAATTCCTGTAGAAAATGCTCCTCGGATAGCGGCATCGGAGCTGAGAGGGCACTTAGTTGTTTGGCTGATGGTGATTGTTGCTGGGATTTTGCTTTCTTGGCCTGTTTGTCAGGCGAGACCGGTGGTGCATGCCTAGGTAGGGCCGCCTTCATTTCGGTCTCCATTCTGGCTTGTTGATCTCTCCGTAAAATGCTGAGATCACCCCAGGCGACTTCTGCTGGGATAAAACTATGGTATCAGGTAGGCAGACTCCATGAAATTAGCCCAAAAACTGTTGATTATAATCGATTGCAGAAGGGGAGAGCGGGAGCTCAAGGGAGCAGCAGCTAGCAAGCCAGATGCATCACGTGATCTGGGTAAGTTTTATTAGGATAAACAGACATACAGGGATATATACACATTACATCTTGTACAGTGTTAAAAACTAAATACAAGAACAGTCTTCAATAACAAACATGGAGGGAGAATCAGAATACTCAGTACTGTAATCCTTCAGTATTAATACCCTCTCCCATATCCAAAGGAAGAAAAAAAACAGATATCAAAGAAAATCAAATACAAAACAATAACAGAATGGGCCTCTAGGAGAAAGGGGGACAGAAGAGAAAATAATCAAGGGGGCTCAAACTGAGCCCAGACATTCCTCCATCTTGGAGCAAGACTATGGGGTAAAAAAGTCTTACATTCCTTGCAATAAATGGTCACCAATTCTGCTTCAACCATAACTAGCAAAGCCTCAAGGGAGATTTCCAATTGCTGGAGGAGGAAGACACATCTAGAGTGCTATAAATAATACTTCGAGACTGTGACCACCAATCTCAAAATACCCACATCATACCGGTGCACTGAAGGGGAAGAACGAAATATGATGTCGCAGTAGGAAAGTTTAGACCAGCCAGGATCCAGCCATCTGGTTGCCAAACACCTTCAACAAACATCAGCATCGGGGCACTCCTTTAAGAAGTGGGTCATGTTTTTCAAAACACCCTCACATCCTACCCATGGGTAGTACCTGTCTGCCATACTTTTATGCTTCGCATTTGCCTTAACACTCAACTTCCCATGGCAACTCAACCATGACGTCATACATTTTAGGCGGGGTTCTGTGGTCAGTCAAAGAGTCATGGACCAACCGAATTTGTGCATCTGCTGTACCAAGGTAAGAGTAGGCTGTGTTAAAATAAATATACATGATGTCCCAATATAGTAGTTTCAGTTGTGACAACTTCTGAATGGAGTACGCTCTCCTCCACCTTCACAGTTTGTCTAAAATTGACTTAACAAAAGGACAAGCTCATCTGGACAAGGCAGGAGAGAAAAAAACGGAAGGGACTATTGAGCCAATATGAGGTCTACTCATTGTGCCACCAATGGCTTCCAAAAGTGGTCAGATGAGTCAAGGTAAAACCCCAGTTTCCATTTCAGAAACTGAAAAAAGGCGGTAATCAAGGGGTTTAACATGTTACGTTCCCCACTCTTTAGTGGGAGATAAAGCACATTCCGTTTTATAGGGTTCAGTCTGCAGCCCCAGCTCATCTGAAATAAATACTATAAAACCTTGTCTCTAAAGACTTGGGAAGGGAAGAAATCTGGCTAATGTGGAGAAACAGTGGGAACAAGAAAATTTTTAGAACTGCCATCCTCTTTTTCTTAGTCTGTTTCCAGGATTTCCAGCTGGAGATCCTCATAGTGCAAAAGTCAGTCTTTTCCTCCTAATTAAGTAGAGCCAATCCCCTGACCCAAACTGAATGCCAAGTATACTGACCAGGGTAGAAGCAAGATGAATGCCTCCTATAGAGTTTATAGGAGGCATTTCAGAGCCTAAAGTCAGGCCTGTACATTTCTGGAGATTAAGTTTCACACCCAAAATTGGCAAGAAGACTGAAAGATGTCTAGGGCCATAGAGCCATAAGGGATGTCCTTAACCAACAAAGTGACTTTGTCCACGTATGCAGCCACCTTTACTTCATAGGTATCATTGGGACTGGTGATGCCCTGAATCTGTGTGTGCATCAGGAGTTTTTGGAGAATAGCATCAATACAAAATGTGTACAACAAAGGGCTAAGTGGGCACCCTTGTCTCTATTCTGAAGCCCTTATGGCCATTTATAAGGGGCAGTATAGAGGTGGAACTATATAAAGCCCGGACCCAAGAGCTAAAAGCCTTTGGGATGCCACAATGAGCAAGTAATATGAACAAAAAATAGCAGGAGACCCTACTGAAAGCCTTTTCCTGCTCGAGAGTGAGGAGGAAGCCCCCCCCCATTTCTCCCTGGGGAAAAATTTCTCGCAGCATAATCAGATTATCTGCCATATGTCTAGTAGGAATTGCACAGGTTTGGACAGGGGATATAACTATTTTGGCAATAACTGCTAATCTCCTATTAAGGATGTTCATTAGGAGCTTTAGAGCTGTATTCAGGAGACACAAAGGTCTCCAATTACTTAAATCTGTATCATGTCCTTTTTTGTACAAAAAAATCTGGATAGCCTCAGAAAAAGAGGTGATAACCCTCTTGGTCTGCAGAATCCAGTTGAAAACAACCATCAAAATTTCCACCAAGGGATATCGATAGGTCTTGTAAAATTCTGCCATAAGGCCATCCGTACCAGGGGCTCTGTTTGTATTTAAACTCGAAATTGTCTGGTTAACCTCCTTGGGGATGACCCTAGTAAGGGCTGACAACTCCCCAGATGGAATAGACAGGACAGGTATTGGGGCCAAAAAATACTCTAATGGCCTGCTGTGGTCTGAACTACCAAAGAGGCCTATGAGGTGTGCCTAGACCTGTGCCATAATACCATCCTTATCCTGTACATCATTCCCCGACGGTGTGGTAACCTTAGATAGGTTCCTATGGGTCACGCTGGAATTGCAGCTCTTAAAAGAGTCTCCCACTCAGTGTATCCCCCGTGTACCACTCTGATGTCACATGTAAAGGGGGGGTATTGTCATATCATAAGGCCTTCATTCTACTCTTAATAGTAGAGATTTGAGAGGTAAAATTATCCACTTTTTCTTGCCATATTGTAAGGAGTCTTGTCAATTGTACCCTCAATGCTAAGTATTCTTTGTAGGTATGGGTAAGTCGGGGTTTAGAAAATCAGGTATTTAATACCTGCTGGTCATATTTTGTGTCATCCCACCAGGCTCCCAAATCATCAGTCATACAGGCTACCATTTGGCATGCCCTAAGAAAGTCCAAAAGCATCCGTCTCACATAGGAATCCAAAACAAGGGAATTATTAAATCTCCAGTATCCCCTACCCAGCATGAAAGTAGAGGCCTGCCTGAATGAACCCCCCAATAGAAGGTGATCAGACATTTCAGTGGGGACCAATCTCATACTCCGAGGCTATAAAAGACAGGAAATAAAAATAAAATAAATTCTGGTGGCAAGGGAGTTCGTATGATATGTACAGCCTCCTGTCTTATGATTACACCTATATGCATTGAGTAATGATGCATCCCTCAGGATTTTAATGAGAGTACTGGTGTCACAAAACAATTTCTTAGTAGTCCAGCCGCTATCCATGCTGGGAAAACCACAATTTAAGTCCCCCCCCCCCCAAAAAAAAAGGGCCTAGAATGTGTAAATAGAGCTGTACAGAGAGAACAAGATCTATCCTCTTCTTCTTTGATTGAGGGGCATAGATATTAATCAGAAACTGGCTGTTGGTTAACTAGGCTCTACAGCTTATCCGTTAGGTAGGGAAATGGTCAGACTAGGTGGGCCATTCGGTCCTTATCTGCCATCAGATTCTATGTTCTATGTTTCTAAGTGTCCTGATATGTGACGTCCAGGAGACGTGCTCTTCCTGCATCCACATCCACCAATCTTGTGACAAAGAAGGAGCAGCCCCGAAAAAGGATCAGAGTGCATCTGACCATTCCTGTGGGAGCGGATTAGACAACAAAACACTTTCGGGCTGAATGGAAACAGAATTAGAGCACACCTGGGCAGCCACTGCATGAGCAGCTGAACAGTCTGTAGACACTGCATCTGACTCCAGTCCTTTAGATTTTGGCAAAAAAAGCTCCTCTTCGAGGCAAAGGCTCCAGTGTTCAGTGGGCAAAAAGCTCCATCTTCTGGCTGTGATATTCTGCATCCTCATCAGTCACTAAATTGAGTAAATAATCCTTTGACTTGAGTGCATCTTGCAAATGCAGTTCTGCCTCCTGTATCTGAGGCTCCAGTAAAGAAATATTGGGTTCTGTTGACTTTGAAGCCAGGCAGAGTAGAGTAGTAGGTTGAATAGCCTTCATAGGCAGGGAAACCTCATCATTCCTCTGAATATACGTGTTAGAGGACGGGGCCAGAATCCTCTCCCCTCCATCTCCTGCACTTCCAGTCTCTGTGGATTGAGCCATCTTGGATCAGGAGACAGCAGCACCCCCTACCACAAGAGCAGGGGTGTTTTTATTGAAACAAGACCATAACATACATATAAGAAAAATCAAATATACATATATCATAAAACAATATATCCACAATTCCAAGTAGCTCTCAACCCACCACAGTCCCTTAATTTACATTATAATTTTGGATTACTATAAACAAAAAGAAAATTATGGAAACTCAGCCTGAGAAATCCACTTTTAACTATCCATATTTGTGTAAGAAAGAAAAATCCCTCCACCACACCATCACACGTGCCCTGGGATGCAGCTTCAGATCCCTTCTAAACACCTCCTGTAATGCATTTTCACATATTGTAGAAAAAGTAGGGTAAAACATATACTTTTATTGAAAAAGAAATTGGTATCTGCTTTGCCATAAATAAAACTTTAAACAAGCAAAAAAAAAAAACTGTCAACATCCTCTTTTCATACCTTGCTAGTTCAAGTGGTAAGTCTCCCATATGTCATCGTCTTCAACCATGGCATCTTCCAGGTGACAGATAAATAAATAAGTCCATAAACCTATAGAATAAGATCATTCTGTTAGAAAATGTTCCTGTGTTTCAACTTCATCCATACAATCACGATACAAACATTTCCTTTCCTTCAATGCCTTATGTTTGTGATTTCCTGTTACCCCACCCTCCCATGGACACATAACCATTGAGTGTCCCACATCCATCTTGGGATTCTAGTATTCGTTAACCATTATAAACACAAGTTTATTTACCTTCTTGACGGTGTTTAAATGTAGGTTCCACTGGACCTAATAATTTCAACACCTCTTATATAATTGTGGTCTTGTCTTCTGTAAAATCATCTGTTTAGTCACTTTCCATTTTAATATTTTTGGAAAGTAATCTTTAAATACTGTGCAAGCTGTATCCATCCTGTCAACTTTATTGGCTGGTTTACCCAAATCCACAAAACTCCTTCAGATGACTACAACAACCACTTCTTCACTAGTGAAGATTTACCTAAAACATTTGTTTGATATTCACAGCCCAAAACAAGCAATGAAAAAAAAAAACTACTGGGTTAACCATCCCCAACCCCCTTCTGTATTGGAAGGTACATTATCACCCTCTTAATTGGATTGAGTCAACTCTCCCATAGTAATTGAAAAAAAAACCTATATTTCCTAGTTTTTAGAACCATGGGAAGTGGGAAAACAGTACTAATACATAAAAAAACTGGTAAAAAATTGCTTTATCACCCAAACCCGCTTCAGTTTTGACATTTTCCACCCCTTCCAATGGTTTACTTTTCTTTCTCCCAGTTGTATGGATTGTTCCCAGTTACGGCATGCCATATCTCCAGGCCTGTAATACACTCCTAGAATCTTAATCAGTGATGCAGATATTTTAATGCCACCCACCTCCCCCTGGGGTGAATCAGCCCCTCCTAGAATTAGATTCTACACTTCTGGATGTTTATTCGTGAACCAGACACTAAAACAAATTCCTGAATCTCCTGCAATAAAGTCCTCACTCCTTTTTCCTTTCACAAAAACACACGCACATTATCTGCATAAGCTATGAGTTTTACCTCACTTCCTGGTGATGAGCAATAACTCGTATACTTGATTATCCAACACCTTACGAATAAAGGGGTTCAATGAAAATCAATATAACAGTGGAGTAAGGGGACAACCCTTCTGTACTCCCCTGCACATGATGTGTTTCTTACCCTGACATCCTGTCAAAACCAAAGAAATCACAGCATTGTCATATAACAAGCGCAGCCATTGTACGAACCTTGGAGGAACACCATAAGCCTGCAAAACCTTAAACAAAAACTGGTGCTGTACCCTGTCAAAAGCCTTACATTGCTCCATAGACAGTAAATACCCAGAAATTTTGTTAGATATACAATACTCATAAACACCTCTGATTATACACAAAGGCCTAGATATTCAAAGGAGTTGAGCCAGTGCAACCCCAGAAATGCACCCCGGGGCAATATTCAAAAGAGGGAAATGTGCAGGACAAGTCCAGATGTACTGGGGTGCAAAGATAATGTATGCGGCACATCTCCAGGGGGCGTGGCAGATCCCAATATTCAGCCCGGGATGTGCAGCGCCTATGCCTGCACAACCCTGAGATGTGCCGCATACCTGGGCTCACAGTTGAGCCTGTAAAAAATGGCTCAAGTGCCAGCCACCCACAGGCATGCTGCTCTACTGCAATGAGCAACACAGCAGCCACCAGCCGTGGGTGGCTACTCCCCCCAACACCATGCACAAGCACCCACATATGTCCCTGATCAGCCAATGGGCTGAGAGCTGGTACTGTAAGTTGTCATTCGGCGGGCAGCCACGGAGGTATGCAGGTGGGTTTGCTGCTGCCCACTGATGATAGGGGGGCTGGGTAGGCAGAAGGTCCTGTGTGGGTGGGGGGGTGCCACTGGACCACCAGGGAATTATTTACATTGTGTTTATGGGTGATCGGGGCTATGGGCAGGGTGGGGTTACCACTAGACTACCAGGGACTTATTATCCACATGTACGGGCGATTGGTGTTCTGGGATGGAGTGGGGGGGGAGCCACTGGACCATCAGGGCATTTATTATATTTTATTTCAGCAAATTGGGGCTACGGGAGGGGCAGGGGTACCACTAGACTACCAGATCATTTATTATACTGTATTTTGGATGATCGGTGCTACAGGTGGGGTGAGGGGATACCACTAGACTACCAGGGTATTATTAAACATTTATTTCTCGGTGATCAGGGCTACAGGAGAGAGTGGGGTTCCACTAGACTACCACGGAATTATAAAACATCTATTACTTGGCAATCGGAGCTATGGGAGGGGTTGGGGACCACTAGACTACCAGGTAAATATGTAACTTATTTGTCAGGGATCGGGGCTACGGATTTGGGGGTGCCATGAGAACCCCTCTGGCAGCACCACATGTTGTGCAAGTAGACATGTGCATTTTGCTGGCTTGCCCTGCACAACACATGCAAATGGAGCCATAATGACATGCAAATGGCCCCACTTGCACCTTGCATGTATTATGGCTCCATTTGCATACTCCTGGCTGAATATCAGGAATTTGCACATGGTGTAACTCTGTTGCACTGGCGCAGTTCCCATTCCTGGTATTCAGCCCTGTCTGGGGGGGATGTGCCAGTGTATCTGATTTGTGCAGTGCGTATTACCTGATATATTCAGAGGAGATGCGCCATGGCTCATCTCTTGTGAATATATCCCTGAGTGGCACCAGCGCAACTCAGTTGCACTGTGCCATTACATGCGCCATTGCCAGGTGCAGTTCTGAATATTGGGGCCAACTTGTCTGTATGTGCCTTCCTGGTAATGCATAGGTCTGAACAGGGTGAATAACATCTTTCACCATCAATTTTAAATATTTCTGTAGAATAAAGGTTACAATTTTAAAATCAGCATTTAATTGCCTGATTGGTCTCCAATTTATGTATGTTCCCAATCCCCTGTTTTCTAAACCCTTGGTAAACACTGCCGGAAGTGTGGGCAGGGATCAGAAGAACCGAAAAACTTTCCGTAAGATAACAGCCATTATGTCAGGAAACACCTTATACCACTCATTTGGGATCCCATCCTCTCCAGGAGAGATGTCCAGTTTTAATGTATTTATAACACTTAGTACCTCCTCATCTTGTATCTCTGCTACCATCCCATCACTAATGTCTTTATTAACATATGGAACTTGAATTCCTGCTAAGTATACCTCCTGCATGGCGGAGTCAGATCTCTCACTATGAGTGAAGTTTTCTAAATGAGCTCCCACTACAGACATGATCCCTGTGAATCCTTCCTGTCTAACCCCCTTCTTATCAATAAGAGCTGAAAACTGTGCCACATCCAACCTTTCTTTACATGCCACACAAGGGTCACCGTATGGGTTTTTTTTGTGCCCAAACTTAATTTGGTCTGAAGGGTAGCTGCCCTATTATATTGGACCTCTAACATTTCCTATTTGAGATTGCTGATTTGAACAGCTAAATCAACCTGTTGTGCATGAGTGGTGGACAGCAATTTAAACAGTTGTGTCCATAGAGCAATATACCGCATCCCTTTTGTATTTGCCTTTTGCTTCCTAAATTTTTGCAACCAACTCCAAATATCCCCTTTAGTGTCCTGCCACCAATCTCCCAAATCCTGATATAATGAAAACACTGACACCCTATTTGTCAACACCTCTAACATTCCCAATTTTACTTCTGGCAGTGTTAAACTTTCAGTATTCATTTTCCACCGACATGGTGGGAGATAAGAACTTGAGTCTGGATCAAGTAAGGCTTGCACTGCTATGTGTTCAGTGAGTTTTACCGGTAGCCCCCTAGAACCTCTCACATGTATCCTTTTTGCAACAAAGATATCATCAGTTTTGGAGGTTAGCAGTCTCCGCACAAATGTATATTTTATTTCAGGTCTGGCATACGTACTATGATCACACAGCCCTGCGATCTCTATACAGTTTTTCAAGGCTATGGAATCGCAGTACACTTTTTTCCTTGAGCTTTGTGTTTACTCACATCCATGGAACAACTGATATCTCCAGCTAGTTAAACATCTCTCACAGTTGCTAGGTGTGGTTGTAAATCTTCCAAACTCTGAACTCTAGCTGCTTTAGATTGAGCCCCATATACTGAAATAAATCTACAGGATTTTCCTTTCCAAATCTCATCAAGGATCAAAACCTGACTTGGAACAAGATCAATATTTTTTTTAAACTGAAACCCAGAACCTAAAAATAAAATACCCACCCCACTGGCTCTATCCTCTCTGAACGACCAGTAAGATGGCCCCCATACCCGAGCCTGACAGGCCGTTGTTACTAAAGCTAGTGAAGAAAACCAAGTTTCCTGTAAAAAAATGCCATCTACATTTAAGTCACACAGATAGGAAAAAACAACTCTGCTCTTGCCCTCATTTACCAGGCTATGAATACTTAATGTCAAAATAGAAAAAGGAGACATTTAATATAGCCTGGTTATGTTTCTCATCTTTTCTCCCCCTCCCCCCTTTTTTCTGTTTCCTCCACACCTTTCTTTTCTGGGGGTATAGATTGTGATAAAGGATCATCTGAGTCTAGTTCCCCCTGGTTCATGGACCCTCCACTACAGGACTCTAATGCCTTGAAGGGATTATCTAACTCCACCTCTAGTGGTGTCACCTTCTGTTGCCTCAGACTTCGCCATCTGGGTAAAGTTTTTCTCTCCAATGAGATAGGAGGCTTTGGATTTTGTAAATTGTCCGAGTGTGATGATACCTCACTTTGGCAATTTTCCTGGTTTACAGCAGTAACAGTCTTCATTTCATTTTCTGGGGGTTGCGCTGGGGGCTGATCATCCGCATTTTGATGTACTGGGCATGGCTCATCATGAGCCTCCTCCTGCTGTGTATCTGAAAGGTAGGGTCGTGGGGGCAGAGGGGGTGCAGGGGTGGAGGGGGTGCAGGGATGGAGGGGATGCAGGGGGAGGTGGATCATTCACTTTCTGTCGTGTTTCCTGATCAGTTCTTCTTAGTCGACCATACGTGCTTTATTATGTGCTGCCCTTGGGCAGTTTTGAAAAGCATGCCCATACTCATCGCACAAGTGGGACCTGGCATGATTTGTGCTTTGCAAACTTATGTGACCAGTTTCATTACAGATGCCTCTATGCAGCTTATCACACACACACACTAGCCAGATGCGTCCTATCCCCACACTTGGGGCAGGCTTTAGGCTGACCTTTATAGTATAGAACCCCCCTACCCCACCCCAGAAAAAAACTCTTAGGCAGGAGAACAGATCCTTCATTTTCCTGCTGCAGTTTGACCATAAACTTCCAGGCCCCTGTCCAAAAGAATTCCTCATCCAGAACTACCTCAGGTGCGCTCAATACTTCACACCATTGTTGAAGCCAATGTATGATATTGCTGACATGCACTCCTTCATTTTGAAACATCACTGTCACATATTTAATGGAAGGTTTTGACAAGGGAATGCAAATGTAGGGTGTCCACAACTGTGAAAACTTTAACTGATTGTATTTCATCCAGAATCTATCCAAAGCATGGGGGGATCTGAAACTAATATTTAAATTTTCCTCACCAGAAACATGAATTAAAGTATAAACCTCAGATATCATAAATCACATGGAGTCTTTTAACAGCATTCTGCCCACAAAGTATTTGTCTGGTCTTGTTGCCAGACCCCCCCTCTATAATGCAGCTGAACCACGTTTCTTCATGGAGCAGGCTCTGCAGAATTAAATAATTCTGCAAATCGTGGCCTGCCTCTGAATGGGAGAGTGGGGGGCAAGGGATGTTGCATGTCTCTCTGATTCTCTGGTACCACTCCCATTTGTAGTTCTGGGGGTGAGGGTTCTGCATTCTGTACTTCTCCAAGCCCCAGTGCTGCTTCATCCTGTGCAGCTGCCTCAGGTCCAATTGTTTCAGAAACCTGAGGCTGCCGGCCCTTCCAATTAGTACTCTTATTTTCATACAACCCCTCTCAGTCCTGTCATCTGGCAGAAATGTTTTAGCCGGGCCCATCCCAATTAAACCCTCCTTGGTAAGTTCAGTTACTTCTACCTGTGGCACTGTAGTTAAATTAGCCACAATTGTCCCTGCACAGTGATTTCTTTTATTTTGCAGCTTTGCTCCCTCTGTACCTGAGTCTCCTGTCGGCCAACAGGATCCTCCATCTGTTGTTGTATACACATCCCTGAATCCAAGAACTCAGTATCAGAATCGTGGAGCCACTTCCCCGACTCGTCGCCATTCAGCATTTTGTAATGTATGCTGGTGACCATGGCTGCTCTTCCTCGGGCTCCACTCATGTTCCGAACACCATCCGTATCAGCTCACGAGCTGAGATTAGACATGCTGTGTCTCCTGCTTCCTTGCTTCAACTGCCATCCAGTTCCTGCACAGAAGGGTTCTCCCTCAGATTTTCCACCTCATGCTTAAACTCCACAGAATGCTCCTCGCTGCTTTGGACCTGTGACAATCTTTTACCGGTAATTTTCTTCTTGTATCATCCCAGAATTCTAAAAGAACTAAGGGTAGAACTAGTAACACCACTGACTACCCTCTTTAACAAATCATGGGAGGATGGGGTGGTATCTGAGGACTGGAGGAGGGCAGATGTGATTCCCCTTCACAAAAGTGGGAGCAGGGCAGAAGCAGGAAACTACAGACCTGTTAGTTAAACCTCAGTGATAGGGAAAATGATGGAATCACTTCTGAAGGAAAGAATTGTCAAGTATCTAGAGGCCAGAGGGGCACAGGACCCAAGGCAGCATAGATTCACAGTGGGAAGGTCATACCAGATGAATCTAATAGATTTCTTTGAGTGGGCGACCAAAGTAGTAGATCAGGGAGGAGCTGTGGACATGGCCTACCTAGACTTTAGCAAGGTATTTGACTCAGTCCCACTCAAAAGATTAATATACAAGTTATCCAGCCTGGGAGTGGGTCCCAAGATGATAGCCTGGGTAAAGAATTGGCTAGAGAATAGGACACAGAGGGTAATAGTAAATGGAGTCCACTCTGAAGAAAGGGGGGTTACTAGTGGGGTGGCGCAGGGTTCAGTATTAGGACCGGTCCTCTTCAATGTCTTTATAAGCGACATTGCAGAGGGATTGGAAGAAAAAGTATGTCTCTTTGCAGATGACACAAAGATCTGCAACAGAGTTGATGCACAAGGTGGGTGGAAAGAATGAGAAGGGACTTGGCAAGGTTAGAGGAATGGTCAAATGTATGGCAGCTTAGATTTAATGCTAAGAAGTGCAAGGTAATGCACCTGGGAAACAAAAACCCAGGGGAAGAGTACACAATGGGGGGTGAGATACTAACAACAAAAAAAAATGGAAAGGGACCTGGGGGTAGTCATATCAGATGACTTAAAGGTGGGCAAGCAATGTGAGAGGGCAGTATGGAGGGCTGGGTGGATACTGGAATGCATAGGGAGAAGCATCACCAGTAGAAAACAGGAAGTTGTTATCCCTCTGTACAGACAGCTGGTGAGACCCCATCTGGAGTACTGTGTGCAGTTCTGGAGACCCAATCTCCGCAAGGACATAGACAAGATGGAAGCTGTTCAGAGGAGGGCAACTAAAATGGTGCAGAGTCTGCACCAGAAGACATATGAAGAGAGACTAAAAGAGCTTAATTTGTATAGCCTCGAGGAAAGGAGGGAGAGGGGGGACATGATAGAAACTTTCAAGTACCTCAAGGGAATCAACAAAGTCCAAGAGGGTAGCATCTTTCAAAAAAAGAGGTGTGCAAGAACAAGGGGCACAATTTGAAGATGGGGGGTGGCTCAGAGGTAATGTAAGGAAGTATTTTTTCACAGAGAGGGTTGTGGATGCATGGAACGGGCTTCTGGAGGAGGTTGTGGAGTCAAAAACAGTGGCTGAATTCAAGCATGCATGGGACAGCCATAAGGCAATTCTAGGGGGTTGGGGTAGAAAGAAGTAGGCTGCTGGTTAACTAGGATCTGCAGCTTACCCATTAGGTAGGGAAATGGGCAGACTGGGTGGGCCAAGCGGTCCTTATCTGCCATCAAATTCTATGTTTCTATATATATCTCTCCTCATATTTCTCCAAAAGCTGGAACAAAACAGTTCTCCTTTCGTCCAGCTCTTTCATGAGTTGACTCTCAGTTGATGCTATGTCCTCTGGGGTGGTAAGCGATCCAGCTCTCCAGTCTTCCTCCATATTGCACTCCTCATATTCTTCTTCAGAGACCTCAGACAGCTCCTCCAAATCTTCAGGAATGCCCGTTACAGTGTCCTCCATTTCTTCCTCAGGCAGGGCAGAGGACGAACATCCAGCCTGCTGTTCGTTACTCCTGTCTGTTGACACTGACTCCTCCATCAGGTGGGCCAGCAGTGCCACCTCCTGACAAAGTAGGGGATTTTTTTTTTATTAAGACATAAGAGCAATATTTACAGAAATCAGGAAAGGTAATAAATCAACAGAAACAGAAAACAGCATAACTTTAGCATATAAACCACAATTTGAAGGAAAATCAATTGAAAATAAAACTTTTAAAGAAATCAAAAAGGGAAAAATGAACAACAAAAAGGCAAATGATCAATGTATAAAATAATGACTGTTTCTTCAGCAGAACATCTTATATTAATACTGAATTTAAATGTAAATCAATTGCATAACCAAAAAGGCAATACAAAAATGATATTTCATTCAAATGTCTCTACCTGAGATGATTCCTGGGTATCTGAGCCAGTTCAATGCATCCCAGTGCTCCTCACGCTACTCTGGGTGTGATACTCCAAAGGAATTTGACTAAATTTAGCTCAACTAAGAACTGTCAAAATATGAAAAAACTAAAGAAAAACAAACTTAATGATCCACTGACAATATTAATAAGGTTTGATAATCATTAAATTTGATATCCCCACCATAAGTTATATCCATAACCATGGGAAAGGATCTCATCTATCATGCCATATTTTATCAGTAACTAAAGTACGTTCTGTATATTTAATACTCTGAAGTTCCTTATGTATAATAAAAAAATAAATCCAAAGGAGAAATAACCTGCTGCTGTAATACCAGTTTACACCTGCTTTGCCAAAACCAATATAAAAAGTAGCCATCAGTACCCTAGTACTACTATCGTTGTATTTTATCCATATAATTGATATATGACCTCTAAACAACACATCTGCCATGATCCCACAAAAAGCATGTGTGTACCACTTTATCACTAAAATGACCATAATCCAATAATATAAGGACAAATTTCCCTCATTCACTAAAAATACCATCAACAGCTTAATCTGATTCAAGGTCAGTTGGCATTCATCTGTATCCCCCTTCCCCAGGTCGTGCCCGAAAATAGGCAGGATTTGTCTAGTGCACTTACCCAGACAACAAAACTAAATAAATAAATAAAAATGGAGATATAAATGTCTCTAATTCTGTAATGTAGGTTTCTCTGGGACAATAATGATCTGTTATCTCTTTATGCTTAAGATTATTTCTGACACTGACTTTCCCATGGGCCCGGGCCCCCAACCATACAATGTCATGCATTTTCTGGGGAAGCTAGACTTCTAATAAAACATCTTTAATAGAGGTTTGTAAATCTTGGGTAAGTGTTTAAAGGGATACTCAATTTAATGGTCCAATACTATTTGGGCATACTGAAATTTCCTAGAAATGGCCAAAAGACCTTGGCTAGTTACCTTTCATTTTTTCAGAATATCAAACAACCTGTCCACCACTGGTGTAATTTATATTTTCATTTATTTTTATATTGAAACTGATTCATCTGCCATTCCTGCAGAATCTCAGTAACAGAAAGTAAGGCCCACAGGGTCCATTGGGTCCCAGAGTTTCCCAATAACAGAATTAGATTGGCATAAAAAATGTGGTCCAAAAGAAAACCAGAGGGTTCAACATGCTGACACCACCATCCTTCCTTTGTGAATATATGACAGATCTTTTAATGGGGTTCAAACGGCTGCTCCATAAACAAGAAAAAAAATACAAGGAAACATTGCCATTTGTTTATGTTTTGGGATGGGAAACACATAATTAAGAAATAAAAAAACAGGCGTCAGAAAAGTTTTCAGTAAATAAACTCACTTGTCTTTACTCATGTGCCACTGATTCCAGTTTTTGACCATTTTCTGGCCTGTATCCAGTTAAATATCCCAGTTACAAGTTTACATGTTCTCTTGGCCAAAATAAATTCCCAAGATTTTACGAGGTTGTTTTGCAATTTTTATTCCTCCCAAGGCTTCTCTTGAAATATCTTTAGTATATACCGGCAAACAAATGCTTTTCTGTGTGTTAACTGCAGCTCCTATCACTGCTGATAGTGCTTGAACTAATTTACAAGCCCAAATTCCTGACCCTTCATCATGAACAGTTAGTACTAAATCATCAGCATAAGAAATGGCTTTAATAGGAAATCTCCAGAGAAAATGAATACCTGTAATTTTGGGGGAAATAAGAATTCTGATCAAAGGATCCATGGTTATAATGTATAAAAGTGGACTAAGGGGACATCCCGGTCGCACCCCTACCTTCACATGAGATTTTCTTCCTACCCATTTATTATCATATGATCTTACAAAGGCTGTTAAGTAACATAGCTGAATCCATTGGATGAACTGCTTTGGGAAGCCATATGCTAACAAACATTGCCATAGATACGCATGTGACACCCTGTCGAATGATTTAACTTGGTCTAAATTAATCAAATATCCTTCTGTGTCGTTTGTAGCCCCTTCGCCTAGTAATTCCCTAATAAGAAATAAATCATCCATTATTCTTCAGCCAGGAACTGAACAAAATTGGGAATTGTCTCTTATATAATGTAGAACTTTAGCCAATCTTTTACTTACTATTTTAGTCAAAATCTTAAAGTCTGTGTTTAGGAGCGTTATTTGCCTCCAATTATTTAAATCAGTTCTATACCCCTTTTTATATAAACAGGTTAATAACCCCTGGTACCTACAGTATGTTCAGATAAGCTTATTTCAGACAACAAAGACTGAAAAACAGGTAACAGCTCATTCAGAATTAGCTGATGTATTATTGTATAAACTTCCCCAGGTAAACCATCTGATCCTAGTGCTACCCCAGATGTAAGTTGTGAAATTACAAGTTCCAGTTCAGAGGCCAAAAATGGTTGTGCCATGGCTGTGACTGTACTGTAGTTAGCTTAGGTAAGTCTGCAGTCTGCAAGATCTGAAAAAAATTTGAATGACACAAAACCTGGTCCTTATTCTGATTGTTTAAATGGTTTTCCATTTCCTATAGAACTGATTCATTATCTGACAATATATTCCTCAAACTATCCTTAAATTCTGAAATATTCCTTTTATGTAATCTGGTAAAACAATCCTCTAGAGGAGTGGTCTGATATTTTTTTTATTGTGTACCAAATCACTGCTCAGTTTCTAATGATTTCTGTCTATCATATTGTACCAATAAGATGTTGGTTTTAATTTCATCAATTTGAGTTAAGTCCAAGCCCTATTCTGAGTGCCGAGTTAAAAGTCCCAAAAATATTTCCCTTAATTTAATATATTCAGCAATATTCTGTTTACTTTTTTGAATAGAAATAGTCTGAAAAAGGTTGTGATAACAATTTTTTGTATCTGACCACCACTAGAGATGCAGCGAATTTAAATTCTGCTGGCGAAGTGAATGCGAAGTGGGCATTTCTCATTGCGGAGTGGGCAATGCAAAGTGCTCACTCCGCCTTGTCATTACCACTTCACATTAAGGTGGAATTGCAATGCAAAGTAAGGTGAACTCATTGTTTTCAATGGACTTCCTGTTACCCATTATAACGTGAAGTACTCCGCTTCGCATTGTGGAGCACTCCGCAAATTCGCCTTCACTCCACGAATCACTTCATGGAGTGAATTGAGGCCACTTCACCCACCACTAACCACCACTGTATAGGGGAGTCATATAAAAACATTACTGATTGTTTATCTTATAAAAGATAACACAGATCTTTAATCACACTTGAGTCCAGTAAAAAACTTGCATTTATTCTCCAAATCCTCCGTCCACCAGCTCTGGGAGGGGAAGTTGAGACACTAATACCTATTAAGGCATGATCAGATGTTTCCATTGGGACTGTTTCCTACTGGAAAGAGGTAATAATTTTGTAACAAACCAGTAGTCAATACTGGTAGATAATGCTCCTTTAAAAAAAGTATGACCCGGTGTCTTCTGAAACGACACTTGAGCATCTTTAAAGAGCAGCTGACGCCTTTGGGAAATCTTTGAAAAACATAATAGCTGGACATAATTCAGCTTGTTTTTCATATGTCTTTTGTACATTTCTCCTCGCGATTATTTGTCACTGAAGAAATTCCCACAAAATAAGAACTTTATCCCTCAGAGTTTATCTACCTCTACGGTTCACTCCCTACTTGAAACCATAATGCTCTGTTGTGACATTACAGTCTGTTGCCATGGATATTTATTTATTTATTTAGATTTTGTTAACCAGGTAAGTACACTAGACAAGACAATTGCCTATTTTCAGGTACAACCCGGGAGAGTAGAGGAATAACAGATTTAAGTACGTAAAATGACACTGTACAAATTAGACATGTTACAGTTCATGTGAGGACAGTATGATTACAGATTCAATACAGCATACGAAACGTAGTAAGGCATAGATTATACAGTATGTACATAACAAAATAAGCACCTTGTGGAAGCTAAGAGCAGTTCCAGAGGTACAGTTTAGAGATCCTTCAGATATGACACTATATATAGCTTAGCGACCTCATGGAGTTAGGTCTTTTGTCCAGGAGGACCTCCAGGGCAGAGGAGTGCTGTGATGGATCAATTTATGGGGGTTTGGGACAGCCACAAGCTGAAGAAAGTTTAAGGTGGTTCCATAGGGTGGAGCGAAGACACACCTGTGAGTGCAAGGAACGGACCTGGGCAGGGAAAGTGTCCCACAGTCTGGGAGCACATGCAGCAAAATCCCACCCACCCATTTGAGTCCATGTAGCTGGTATCTTAAGGAGGGCATGTCCCTGGGACCTGAGGGAGTAGGAGGAGAAGTCAGCTGGGACGAGGAATTTCGCCAGTCCTGGAGGGGTGGCAGTGCCAAGGACCTTTCCGGTGAAGCACCCTAGGACGAAGTCTATGTGGTTTGTGGGTGAGAACCAGTTTAGCCTGCTATAGAGGTTGCAATGGTGAGTGAGATGGGGGGCAGCCAGCGCAAAGTGGCAGACATTGTTATAGGCAGTAGACCACCTAGTGAGGTGGACTTTGGATGAGCGGGCAAACAAGAGGAGCCCATATCAGAGTGAAGGTAGGAGCACCCCTCTGGCAAAGTGCAATCTGAGCTACTTTTTAATCTGTAGGCCAGACCCAGTTTGCAGTTAAAAGTCTTGCAAGTATTCTGAATGTGGCAGCCAAGGTCAAGCTGCGGGTCCAGTGTCACCCCAAGGTATTTAAAGTTGTAAGTAACTTGGATCTTGACCCCATCAACACCAGAAACACATAATGGAGCAGGGGTGGCCTTAATCTTGGCCTGAGACTCAAAGAGCATGGCCTGGGTTTTTCTGAGATTTAGAACCAACTTGTGGGACAATATCCAGGACTGGATGTTCCTCAAGTCTTCGCTCAGGTGGTGATTTATGACCCCTATCTCCGGGGAATGAGTCAGGATGACCAGGTCATCTGCATAAAGGATAGGCTTGCAGTTGACAGCAGCAACCAGGAGTTTGTTCATGAATATGGAGAAAAGCAGGAGCCCCAAGGCAGAGCCTTGTGGGACACCCATGGTAACAGGGATAGTGCCCAAGAACTCCTTCCCATACTTAACAAGTTGCTTTCTGCTGTTTAAGTGTTGGAGAACCAGTTGAGCACCTCAGGTGATAGACCATAGGAACTGAGCTGGGTGGAGAGCATGGTGTGATCAACAAGATCAAAGGCCTTAGAGAGATCTATAAAGATAGCTCCAGAGAGTTTGCCTTGGTCCATAGCCGCCCTGATCCAAGATGAGACCATGACAAGGACAGAAGATGTGCTGTGCCCTTTCCTAAAGCCATGCTGCTCTCGGGACAATAGGTTATGAGACTGTAGGTACTCCAAGAGTTGCCCTGCCACTACCTTCTCGAGAAGTTTGCTGACCGCTGACAGTGTGGATATTGGACGGTAGTTTTCTATGAGTTTGGGGTTCCCTTGTTTAAGTATCGGGACCACTTTGGCAACTTTCCATACTTCCAGAATGACACCCGATGACAGGGACAGATTGAAGATATGGGTTACCATGGGGGCAATCTTACTGGCACCGAGACTCAGGAGTTTTGGCTCCAGTCCATCATGGCCAGCACTCGAGAAGTGGGAGAGGCCCAAGAGCAGTCTCTGCACCTCTTGCACCATCACCACCTTAAAAAGAAAGGGCGGGTAAGATGAGGATGGAGCGGCCTCTTGTTCACCCTTTCCCCTTCCCCATGGGGGAGTGACAAGGTAAAAGCAGATAGGTCCGAAAAGTATTGGTTGAATGCATTTGCAATGGTCAGAGAGTTGTTGCAACTGGCACCATCGATGATCATATCAGAGTTCTCACCGCTCGGAGTCCCACTGACTATATTCTTAATGTTTCTTCAGAACCTCCTGGGATCCCTAGCTGTGCGCAGCAGCACAGTTTTGCAACATTTACCCTTAGCAGCCCTAATAGCCTTCTTGCACTGATTTCTGAGATTCCTGTACTGCAGAAATACAGCCTGTTCCGCCGTGGCCTTGAAATTTGCCCAGCACTTATCTCTGTACTTCATGAGGACTAGCAGACTACCATGTAGCCACTTTGTCGCCGAGCCCCTGACCCTGCATCTGATGAGGGGGGCATGTTTATCCTGCAGCACCCTGAATGTACTGAGGAAGTGACTGGCTGCTGATGAGGAGTCCTAGGCATTCCATACTGTTGACCAGTCGGTGTGCTGGAGATCGTCATGGTAGAAGCCAAAATCAAACCTGGAGTAGTCTCGGACCTGGATGATTTTAAGTGGGATTTTCAGAGAAGGAATCTTCCACACCCCGTACATGGGGGAGTGGTCCGAGATGGAGTCGGGGAGGATGCCCGACTAGCTGATCCTCTCTGGTCTATTTGTCATGACCTAGTCCAGGAGAGAGCTCCCTCCACTATTAGGTGGGCACCTGGTAGGCTCTTTGATCAGTTGCGACAAGGAGAGACCAGCAAGGAGTGGTTCATAAGCTTTGGAGTTGTTACCAAGCCAGTTTAGGTTGAGATCACCTAGGATAATTAGTTCATTGTGTCGGGTCACAGCACCTACAGTGTCTAGGAGGACGAATAACCCCTTCAGGCCGCCCTTAGGGGGATTGTAGGTGAAAACGACATGTATCTTTTTGGTCATCCCGAGCAACAGCACTGTGTGCAGGAACTTGCAAGGGGACTGCACAGGTTGTGGACAGAGTAACACCGACAGGTTAAGGTAGCTTCTATAACAGACCAAGATGCCACCCGCCCTCTTTTTTTGGGGGTGATAAGGCCTGAGGAGGTCAAAGCCTGGGAGGGAACATGCAGAGTTTGGAATGGTGGGTTTAAGCCAGGTTTCAGTTATTCCAAGGATGTCAGGGGTGTGGTGGGTGACCCAAGCCAGTAGTTCCACCAGATTGGGCAGGATGCTAACTGTGATGTCACAAGCAGAGTATTACAACATCAAGTTGGGAACAAGCAACATGAGCTGGTAAACCCTCAGTGGAACAACTCTCCTGTTTTCATGCATATGACCTCAGTAATACATGATGGGGATAAGAAATGCAGAGCTAATTAGAAATATAAGCTGCTTTTGTGTCCAAATATTATGTTTTTCAAAGTTCTTCTCAAGGCGTCGGTGGCTCTTTAAGGCCTAATTTTTATGTAACTGTTTTGAGGAACTTTGTGTCACTATACATTTTAGAGGTAACAGCAGTTTATTCTGACTTTTAAAGACTTATATTAAAATCCCCACCAAACAGAACTTGTTTTTGGGTACATAAGTATGGCTGTAGTGTTTTCAGAATTTCTGTCCTAAGGGCTTTAGTTTGTGGGGCATACACATGTATAACCTGATATGACTGACCTTCATACTCTACATCCAAGACCAAAGCCCTGCCCGGACAAACATCTGTTATTTTATGTACTATGATGTCAGAATTGGCAAAGCACACACCTAAACCACTCCAAAGGTCTTCCCCAAGAGACCAATAGGATGGACCTGCAAACCATGCATTCTGTACAGATGTAACATCAGATAATGTACAAAGTCTAGTATCTTGCAGTAAAAATACATCATAAGTCAGACACTGTAATAAGGAAAATGTGAGTCTCTTTAAATCTGACTTAATACTGCAGTATTAACATTAAAGCTTGCAAGCCTTAAAAATGGAACAAAATTATGTTTAAAGAGTTTTGGTTGCCTTAACACTGGATCTAGTCACTCTCTTTGTAATAGGTTGGTTTGATGACACTGTTGCCACATCACTTAAAGTTGACTGAACTGAGCCATCTGAATCAACATCTTCCATTTGTTCTCCTCAGCTCTGTAAGGCATCAAATCTGTTATCTAATGAAGGATCATCCACAGGCTGGGAAACTAGAGTTGTAGATTGTCCGTGTTTAGATTTACTGACCACAGTCTGAAAAGTCTCAAAGTCCATTACAGGAGCCTCGGTTTGTGTGTGTGTGTGGGGGGGGTGGAGGTGGCATACTTGATTCACTGGAAGGAACCACATCCAGGCACTGTTGCTCAGAACACTCAAGTTGCACTACTGGTATAGATGGCTGGGTGTCTGAGACAATTATAGGAGTCTCAGAAGTAGTTTGATGATCATCTGTTTGCAAAGAATCAGCCTGAGGGGGACAAGGGGTTTTAAAAAGTTTCTTAGCCTTATGTAGGTAAAATGACTGTCCTGCTGATTCCTCAGAATTGTGGGCTTCCCAAGGACAGGACCAGAAATCATATTCACCATCTCCACACAAGTTGCAGACAGGTGGACCAATACAGAAATGAGCTGTGTGGCCTAGAGCTCCACGCTGAAACATTTAACCTGCGTACAATTGGTGTTCAAGTGAGAGAGATCCACACCTGTAACAACTTTTGGGTTGGCCTTGGTAAAATAAAATTCCATGATCTCTCCCCAAAAAGAAACAGTTTAGTAGATGGTTGATGCCTTTCTCATTGATATTCAATTTAACATGGAAAGTCCAACCCCCAGTCCAAAATCCATTATCATCCATTATGGAATTGGGATGATCCTGAAGGTCACAGCATTTTTCCAGCCCAAAAATAATGTAATTGATGCTAACTCCTTCATTCCTAAAGAGAATGGTAACTGTTTTGATGGTGGGCATGGTAATAGGAATGACAATATAGTCTTGCCATAAAGGGGTATTTTTAACTGAAAAGCAAAGTGTCCAAAATGTGTCCAGTAAAGCAGCAGAACAAAAACTAACATCAGAATTATTGTCTCCTGGGGTGTGAATAAATGCATAAATGTCAGCCAGGGTGAAATGCAGAGAATCCTTAATTAAGGCTTTGCCCACATAGTGCCTGTCTGGCATTTGTCCTAGTCCACCTCTGTATCTAAGCCTGACCACAAATCTTCATTTAGCTGCTTTGACAGGTTTTTTAAATAAACTTGCATGACTGGATTTGTTCAAAACAACTGGCTCTGTGTCTGCTAGCATTGCTCCCCCATTCCCCTTCAGTTCCCTTTTGTATGACTGTACTCTTATCAGACAAGGAATTAGTACCTTCTAGGGCCATTTTGAATAGTTCCCCCTCAGAATCTTCAACTTCCATCGAGTTTTCATCTCCCTGTAGAGCCTTGTACTGCTCCGTAACAAAGACAGCATTCACTAGAGAGTGCTGCACAATTTGGGCAGATGAAGTAGGAGCCACCAGCTGCTCCCCAGACCAGAATGTATCTGTAATGGCTGTATTACTCTGTGCCATCTCTGATTATGCCTTCGTGGATACCTCTGCAACTGCCATGGATTCTGTAGGCAACTGCTGAACTATACTAGCATTTTTCTGAAAAATACTCATGAGGTCCCGGGATCGGGACCGAGGAATCCAGAATCCATCAGCCATTTTCAAATACCCAATCAGCCTGTTGGAACATCGACTCCAGTGACCAGTTCTCTTCTGAAAACCCACTAGCTGTGGGCTCCTGACTTACAGCTAGTGACTCTGGAGTTTCTTAATGGTCTGGACCTTGGTGCGGTAAGCTTAAGATAATCTGTTTTTCAGCTTAAAATTGGGGGCCAATTTCAGAACACTTGTGCTTTGTTTCCTCTTCTTCCAGCTGGAGCTTAGTAGTATTAAACTCCATTTCAGCTCCTTCAGCAGTTCAGACAACTTTTTTTTCTTTTATGCCAATATTTCTTGTAAATTATTTTCATCGTCTGTTAAGCCATCTTCTTTGTCTTTATCACTCAACATCGCCCACTCTGTGGTCTCCATACATTCAATCGTATTCCCTGAAATAACACCAGAGGCTAGATTTTCAGTAGATTTCAGAATAAATTCTGGGCCATAATAAACCGCATCCTGCATCTCCCCTGAGGTGCATCCTCCTCCATTGAACATGGCAGTGAACTGGGCTCTGCCATCCTCCCACAGTGAGACAGAGACCCCTGCAGGAAGGCAGGGGAAGTTTTTATTGTGGAACTCACACAATACTAGGGACAATATTTATAGATCTAATTACCATCCTAGGAATTCGCTCTATGAGCTATACTCGACATGTTAAAACTAAGTGTCTAACCTTCTTGCCATGGCTTATCTACTTTCTCAAAAAGTGTTTAATTAACCTTATATCATATTTCCCTTCTATAATCTCTCCTTTTTTTCCAAGTAATCCACCCTATACAGTGCTTCCATAATTTTCCCAGTGTTTGTGCAGATTCTTTTTTCTTCTCTTGTTTATATATCTGTTGTGTTTGTCCTATAATTATTCTAACCAACTCTTGCTGGTATATATGTTGTTGATGCAAAGTCCAATGGCATCTGGATTGCCAAATGTAATATTTGATAATGCCACATATAAAATGTACAGTGCTATAAGGATATTTTATCCAAGTGCCTGTATACAATCAAAATATTAAAACGTCATAAGACATTTTAGCAAAATTAACATCCTGCACTGTTTGTGCCAACATAGTCCAAAAGAAAACAGCATAAGGACATTCAAAGAATAAATGTTCCTGAGTCTCCAGAATCATGTTGCACAGTTCTCTGGAGGCAGTAACGTTCTTCCAGGCTTAATTTGCTTGTGGTTATTCTTTACTCCAAGTTTGCCATGGCATGTTACCCAGCAGGTGTTCCACAAGTATTCAGTAGTTATGTGGTCTGTGAGTTGTTTTATGGTTTGTGGGAAGTTCTGTAAAGTACCTTTGGGAAAAATGATTTGTTCTGAAAAGTGAATCAATAAAAGCTGTTCATACAGTAGATGCCTAGGCAAAGATTTTAAGTCATCAGTCTTGACTTTCCAGATTCTGAGCTTTTGAGTTGCAACCTTAATATATTCTGGAAAAGCATTAGTTGCCAGTTTAAAAGTCCATTTGTTAAGAAACCATATGGGTAGCATTGTATCCAACCATTCCAACCCCCAAGCTGTCCATACATTTGGAATACTTTTTAATAAAGGGATGATATTCAGATTCCAAAATAGTGTATGAAAAAATTGGGTGGATCATACCAAGACCCCTTTGTAATATAGGCCCATATGTCACATTTCACTTTATTGGGTTTAATCTACTTCCCCAAATAATGCAGAAGAATACACTTTATACTTTTGTCTCTAGGGACATAGGGGGAGGGAACGCTGATCCTATAAAAAGTAGGTTTTGACTAGGTATACCCATTTTAGTTTTGAAACTTGTAATTTGTTCCATTCAAAGGATCTTTTTCCACAGATCACCAGCTTATGCTCCCAATTAATAATTTCCATATTTCTTTGGCCAGAATGTACCCCCAAAATGTCTGCCTCAGGGACAATGGCTATTTCTCCTACTGTAGCCCCCAACTGTAGTGTTGTGTACCCTATTGCTAATGCAACACTTTTTTGCAGGTTTATATGTGCACCAGTTAGTTTGGAATATTCCTGAATGATATGGAAGGCAGGGACACCTTCCCTTCCATGTCCTAAAAATAAGCATAGATCGTCGGCATAGGCCATAACCCTTAGATGCTGTGTAGTGGGTTACAGTGATATACCTGTATGTTCCTGTCCAATAAAAGTTTCCTAATAAGGATGTCAATATAAAATGTGTATAACAGGGGGCTCAATGGGCACCCCAGCCATACACCTCTTTTTATAATAACTTTCTGTTGAATCGTACCGTTAATCAATGGAAAAAATGAGCATATGTATAAAGTAATTTTAGCCATTTAACAAAAGGCTCAGGAATCCTATAAATACCCAATATATGAAATGAAGCATCATGAGAGATGGCATCAAAGGCATGTTCTTGGTCTAAGGCCAGTACATAGCCATGTGCTTTCTTCATGTGGCCTCTGGAGAAAACTTCATGTAAACAAAATAAATTGTCTCTGAGGTTTCTGCCAGAAATGGCACAGGTTTGTAAAGGGGAAATTAATTTTTGTGCAGCTTGCTTCAATCTGTGGCACAAAACAATAGAGAGTATCTTGAAGTCCAGATTAAGCAAAGAGATAGGTCTCCAGTCAGATAAGTCCATCCTTTCCCCCTTTTTGTATAACAGAATCAAAAATGCCTTAGCCATCAGTTCATTCATGTCTAAATTTAGTAGAATGTCACTGAAAGTCTCTACAAGTAAGGGGGTCAAAATATCTCAAAAGATTTTATAAAAGTTTGGGCTTAGGTCATCAGGGCCTGGGGCAGTATTCCCCCGTAGTTCATTTATTGCCCTTAGTACTTCCTCCTCACTAACAGTAGTGGCTAAATTTAAGTGTTCTGGTTGCAATGAATTAATGTCAACACCTGCCAGGAAGTCATGTATATTTCCTTCTGTCAGTACAGATGTACCAAAGTAGGAAAGAAGTCTTTGTGTAATCAAATCTAAAATAGTACTAAAGTCAGTATGTGCAGTGCCAGTGTGCTCCTTAATGGCATCCAACATTTTCCTTTTGACCCTAGAGTGACAATCTTTAAAAACATCCGAAGAATTTGTTGTGCCCTGTGTGCCTGCGGTTTGTTCCATCTTTAAGGATCTAGCCCTGCCATACAGGTAGTCTCTCATCTCTGCTTTGATTTGTTGTATCTGTATAGAAACATCTAAACATTCAGTATTTTGCAAAGATATAAGTTTAAACAATTGTTTTCGGAGATTTAGAAACTGAAAATAAGCCTTATGCCCCTTTTGTTTACCCTATTTTTGGTATAGTTGATGAATCAGAATTTTAGTATACAGCCACCAATCAGCAACCATCTCGTACCATACAGCTACAGTGGCTCTAGCTTTTAAAAATTCTATTGTGTGGTTCTGCATATTTTTATCAGTTAATAATTAATTATTTACGTGCCAGTAACCTGGACCCATATTATAAGTATGTAACTGCCCTAATCCAATGTGCAGTTCTAGATGGTCCGAGGAAGCTGTAGGTAATGTGTTTGCTTTTAAAACTGTCCAGTGCTTAGAAATAAAGACATAGTCTATTCTAGATAAGAGACTACCCCATGATAAGTATGACTCCCTTGAGGTATCAATTGCCTATAGGAAGCTTTTAAATCAGCAGTAGATAAAATCTGTTTTAACACATTTGTGTCACAATACAGTTTTGTGGTTTTCCCAGATGTATCTCCTAACTCAAGGGGACAGTTGAAATCTCTCCCAGAATTATTTTTCTGTTAGTATGCAGGTATGGTTGTACTAACCGAAATAACTCGCTTCTCAGCATTTTAGTCTGAGGGGCATATATCACCCCAACTGTAAGATCCTGTTGTTGGTACTGAATATCTAAAAGCAGAGCCCTTCCAGGTTCTAAATCCATGACCTTTTGAACTTTAACCTGCCCATGAAACAGTATCCCAACAACTGAGCATAGTTCTTGCCCAAGGACCATACTGTAGGTCCCCATGGCCAAGATTTCTGGGCTTGGTGAATGTCTGTTTCAGAATGTACCCTGGTATCCTGAAGCAGGCAGATAGTTGCTCGGGACTCATGTAAAGCTTGAAAAGTGATGCATCTCCTTTTGTAATTTTTAATGCTGTTCACATTTAAGGTAATGACATTCAAGATGTTCTCTGATTGATCAGTCATGGGGAAGTTGTGAGAAAGATCTCAATGAAGTCTTTAGGATTTTTTCTTAGTTTTTTTCTTTACTTTTGGTTATGCTGCCAGGTTTTCTTCCACATCTGAAGTGTCTTTCTGTGAGGCTGCAATGGATGATTCACAGACCTTCTCATCTCCTGCAGAATGGTTTTGTAATGCTGAATATTTGTTGGAAATATTTGTCTCATCCAGTTTTGGCACTTTTGATTTAGGAATATTCTTGATGACCATCCTTGCCTTTGACCATCATGAAGCCATCTCTGGAGTGGGGTGGCATAACTGACTCTTGTTGAATCTGAGAGGGAGTTTCTTGCTCCTGTTCCTCCACAGTCACTGGTTGCTGTTCCACTTCTCCTTGTGGAGTTTCCCGGACACAATTAGAGTTATGTGTTAGAGTGTCTTCGGTATCATCCGGGGTTGTTTCAGGTGGGGCCTGCTGCAGCGCTCTCAAAGATTGAGCCTGAGGGGTAAAAGTTGCAAATGTGGTTGATTGCTTTTCTCATGCAGCTTGCACAATATAGTCCTGGCACCAGAAAGTCTCCTTTTTGTGTACGGCCCACAGACACTGTAAAACTAAATGACCCATCTCCTTACATAGGTCACACTTAGGTGGACTTCCGCAGCAGTTGCTGGCATGACCTATTTGGAGGCAGAAACTGCAAACTAAGGCGTCACATACATTGCTTAAATGAGTGAAGGAGCTGTACTGGTGGCATGTCTTGGGCTGTCCCGGATAGAAGCAGTCCCAGATAAAAACAACTTGGTAGGTGCACAGGGCCCTCTTCTGCCATACGAAGTTTCACTCTAATTTTCCACCCCTCAGTCCAGATGTTTTCACTGTCAAGTATCTGTACAAGCCTTTCTAAAACATCTGCCCTCTGTTTCACCCAGTGCAAAATATCCTGGATGTGCACATTCTCATTTAGAAATAATATAGCTATTGTTTTTACTGAGAGTCTTGTCAGAGGAATCACTGTAAATGGAGACCATAATGTAATTTGTTTTAGACTAGAATATTTTGTCCAAAATTTATCCAATTGCACAGGGGTGCTTAAACTCACATCTAAGATTGTATCTCCTGAGATGTGGATTAATGCAAATATCTCAGAAGCCAGAAATTGCATTGATTCTTTTAACAATTTTCTGGCCACATACACCCTGTCAGGAGGAATGTCAAGACCACCTTTGTATTTAAGCCTTACAGCATTTCTCCAGGTTCTGGGTTTGCCCAAGTTTGAGAATAAGTCAGCCATCCTAAATCTAGAGTTGGCCTGAGGCCCAGTTGTACCCGTCCGGCTGTGTGTGTGTGTGTGTGTGTGTGTGTTGGGGGGGGGGGCACCTTTTTGTCAACTTGGGCCCGATGAGGGATTATGATTCGCTTGCTGTTCTCCTTCTTTCTCCATTGTTTCGACCCAAGAAGTAGAAGGTTTGGGCTGCTGACCAAAAACAAGTTGTTTATCCATCTGTACTCTGGATGTTTTTTATGAGGGAGCCTCAGTTTGGGTTTGGGGCTCAGCAGCTTTTCCCACTGTCACAACATTACAGTTAATCACATCTTCATTTGTAAGATTTACCGTTTTTTGCACAGTACCTGGTACTGCAGCATCTGGTGCCATCTCAGTAGCTTGTTTGGATACTTCTGATGTAGTAGGAGATGTCATCTGCTGCTGTAATTTGACTGCCACAACTTGTTTGTCTGGGTCTGTGTCAGCTTACCAAAAAAAAGTCTCATCCTTTTTGGCTAATCATTTGATCTCTGCAGCAGTCAGAGGGTCTCTGGGAAGCCAGCACTTTCCATCTGGTGCTAATTGCCACCCTACAGCATGTAAATCTCTCTCTGGGGACCAAGTTTTGGTCAGATCCATCTTCTGCTCCTGATCTGCTACTGTAGTCTGAGCATCATGTTCCTGGGTCTCCTTATGTGGTATCTCCATCTGGTCATTATTCTGCCACTTTTCCTACAGCAGATGGACTATCGAGGTTCTGTGAGCCTCTTGCTCCTTAGTGGCCATCTCTTCAGATTTCCTCGGCAATGTCACCACATCTGGAGCTTCTCGCAAGGCAGCAGGTACCTGTGAATTAGGCTCTGAATCACTGTCCATATTAGCATCCAGTATCTACACTTCTGTAGCAGTTTCCATCGGTAAATCTCTGTCTACAAAACTTTCAGGAATCTCCATGGAACTATAGAAAATAATGTTCTCTTGCTTTTGCTTGGAGCCCAAAGTTCCTGAACTTCCTCCACCAACATCCACCTCTGTATTGTCCTCTATTCCACTGCATTCCCCTCCTCCTCCTCCTCCTCCTCCTCTGTCTGGCTCCAAACTGGGCTCCTCCATTCTTGCTCACAGGAAGAAGTGCCCCCTGGTGCAAGAGTAGGGGAATTTCCCTGTCATGGCTAACATTCCTCTTCCTATAAAACCAGTACATGCAAATGTCTAAGGCTATGTGTGGGTATTGATGTGTGAAATGGCTACCACTACACATTCAGTCACTTCACTACCAGTCTAACATTGCTTGTAAAGCTCTTTGGGATACAGTGTGTACGAAAAGTGCTATATAAATGCTGATTCTTTTTCTCTCTTCCCCCTTTTCTTACACCATCTATGGTTTCCCATGTGACCTGACCTCCTTCCAGTGATTTTGTTTGATGTTTTCTTGTCCTTGTCTTTCTATAATTTTCCCTTCTCCTTCCAACTGTCTACCTTTTTCCCTTCATTTTTATGTAATCAAGCCTCATGTTCTGTTCTGGATTTTGTTAACTTTCAATAATCATGCTACAAAAGGGATAGTGCTGTGTTTATCTGTGAGTTTCTTCCATTAGAACACACTTATTTATTCAATTGGCATTTTTTTAACTAGTATTAATGTTTTGATTTGGATTATTGGTTATATGCACTGTATTGAATTCTTGAAATTTATTGTAATATATTTAACAACATGGAAGACTAAAGTGCTAGTGGATTTGGCAGTCTTGAATTATTATGTATTTTGCAGAGATCTCAATTCCTTATGTCTCCACATTTGGGCTTTTATACATAATTGTGGCAGACACAAGATCCTTCGAAACATGCCCCTATGACTCTGTTGTAATCTGTCATGTGATTAAGTCAATACTATAAAATGGATGTACTTTAGTTGCCATTTCCCCTCTCCCCGATGAAACCTCATATCTCAGAGGTAAAGTGCCACAGTATTAGCCTTGTTCCCTGCTTTCAGAAGATTGGCAGAATAAAATCATTTGAGCATCTACAAATGTTGCCTTAGTTCCATGGCATAATAGCGCATCAAAAATGGCACAGAAGAAAAGAACGACTACAAAACGCTGAACACCAAAAGCAGTGATGCACACTACATCGACTACAACAATCAGTGACCTGCACATACAGTGAAGCCCGCCAGGATGAAGTGCAGTGTCACAGGTTTGCTGCATGACAAAAGGGATTAACTCCCATTGAAATTGCATTGCTTGCTGCAGTAACTCTATCTGTAGAATTCTGCAGTGCTGGGCTTCATCCTGGTGGGCTTTGCTGTACATACTGTGTGGGGGGCAATGTGAACTTACATTTTATGAGGGGGCTATGCCCCCCGCACCCACCTTTTTAGAGGGCTTTGCTTCCCACCCCCATCTTTCTATTATAATCAACTCGGGGGTGATAATGGGAGAGGGGAACTGGGGAGGAGCTAAATCATGGGGATAGCAGCTGGCAGGTGGAGAATGTTGGGGGGGTAACCTGCAGGCAGGGGGAATAGGACTTCGAAAACCCACAAAAACTGCTGAAATTACCACCCAAACAACAACAAAAATAGAATAACCCTACAGCCATTCCAGAACCCGGGTCCATCAGACAGAGAGGTGGTGACTCTAATCACTACACCAGATGGACAGCTTGGGACTGGCCCAATGAACATACCCCTCTATACCAATTACTACTCTTTACAGACACAATATCGCTGTACTTACTATGTGCTATTAAGTGCATATAGCCTATTTTACACTTGCCATTTTGACTTTGCCCAAATTGGCATGCTTAAATTGCTTCATCCATATCATGGGATACTGCTACCTTAGCTTTACTTGCTCTTGAAGTGTGTCACTTTCTGTTGCTTGTCTGAGACACAGGCAGTTGGATGCCATCCAGTCGTTAATTTGGCAAAACAGCTCCCCAGTGCAGATGCCACCTGAGTCCCTTCAGGAGTGCCAGACAGGTATAGCTGAGTATCATCTGCATAACAGTGATACTGAACACCATGCCATCTAATGATCTCACCCAAAGGCAGCATGTACACAGAAAATAACATGGGGCAAAGACTGAGCCTTGAGGAACACCATGGGAAAGCACAGAGGCACCAGAGGTGTAATTTCCAAAGTCACCTGCAGCATTTTTCAGTTATGTAGGACTCAAACCAGCACAAAACTGTGCCAGAGAGACCCACATAATTCCACAAGCTATCCACTAGTACTTCATGGTCAACTGTGTCAAACACCAATGAGTGATCGAAAAGGACCAAGACAGAACAAAATCCTCAATCTCTCACCATGAGAAGATCATTTGACAGCCTGATGAGTGCAGTCTCTATGCTGTGGCAAGAGTGAAAGCCCAATTGCAGAGGATCATATATGTTACAATTATCCAGGCAATCAGCAAGTTGCTCCACGACCACCTTACTAATAACCGTCCCCAAAAGGGGAAATTTGAGTCAGATCTGTACATTTCCACAGAACGTCAGGGTCCATCAATGTTTTCTCTGAAGGGGTCTAACCACTGCCCTTTGCAGAGCAGATGGGAAAACACCCTCCTTCAGGAAACACCCAACAATCTGAGAAATGGCTGGATACAGGGATTCCTGACAGCCCAAAAACAGCCAGATAGACCCAGGATTCAGCATACAACAGGTGGGTCACAAACCTGAGATCCCCTGGAGCACCTCCTCCTCCTCCTCAACAACTGGCTGAAATGTAACCCATGTAGGTAGCTCAGCAGTGTCTCTCACTGGCTGACCATCACCGACCCATGCAGGCTGTTTGAAGAGATACCAAATCTAATGGAGGACACATTGTCAGAGAAGAAGTTGCCAATCTCCTTCCACTTTTCAGGAGAAAAGGCTCAAATGGATCATGGACAATGTGGATTAATCAGTCTGTCCATGGTTCAAAGGAGTTGAGCTGGCTAGTTTCTTCTTGCAGCAATCATCTGTGAGCGGAACTCTGTTTTTTTTTCAGGGTGATTGCCCACTGATACTCACCATAGTGAGTCTTCAGTGCCAATGAAGTAAGCAAAGTGCTGCACTCACTACACAAAGTGACACCACACCATATTTCAATACCAGCGAATTACGGGTTCATTCCAAACTCTAGATCAAGAGGAGAATACCCCAGTGCTTTGACCAGCAATTGGTCTTCATCAGGATGATATCATGCAGTCGTATAGTTTAATTTATACACTGAAAATTTACATATCAAATCAAATCACCCTGTTTCATGCAGCAGTCAATTAAGATGCATTCATTACTAAGTTCATTTACAGTCACAGCAACAAAGGGAGCCGTGGGGGGGGGGAGGGGGAAGGTGAGGGGATTCACCATAAACAAAAATCGAAATACCTGTATATTAATAAAGTGAATAATTACCAGCCACTGTTAGTTGATAATGCAAAATTTCATTTTTAAATACCATTAATGTCACATTTAATTACAGTTTTAATTCTACATGACATTAAAGGCATTTCTCAATGGTATTAATCATAGCATTATTTACCTGTGGACAGAATGTGGATGTATTTTTAAATCTCCCCTTCCTGTTATTAATTAAGACAGGAGCATAATTATTCCATAGGTGTCTACCAGTCTAATCTCAAACTTATAGGCAAGTATATATGGTATTCTAACAAATCTGGGGTTTGTTTAATTTTTTCCCCATGGTCAGAGCTGTTGTGGATACAATCTGGCCCACTGATGGCTAGTGGACAATTGAACAGCAGCTGTTCTATAGCCATTCTGAGTTGACTACAGATACTGCAGCCACTGTGACTTCAGATGGCATCACCTTGGCATGAGGTCACATTAGTTGTGACAAAGTTTACATGAAGCCCTGTACATGTAATGTGCCATGATGGAATAGTCCACCCATTACCTAGGGATATGAGGTTAACTGGGCATTTTGGTGTAATTGATTGAACTAGTAACATTCCCAGCTTTAGTCTGATGTGGCAAAGCTAAATCAGCCCATGTTTCCAGTCTGCCTGAGTACTGATATGAAAATCAAGGACCCAGCTGTATAAGCAGTGAATGTATAAGCCTGAGAGGATCCAGTGTGTCTGTAAGGGCACCAGCACAGCCTGTAAGAAAACAGCTGGCTACCTATCTGGGATGAGCCTGCACTTCTGCCATACTTCATTTGCCTGAGATGCTTGCCTGCACTATAGTCAACCAACTCCAGTGTGAACTCCAACTGAAGAAGCCAGCATGTCTGTTGGCCAGTGTTAGGGCCTAGTAGATGCCATATTCCATCAGGGGTCAGCTATGCTAAATCAGTAGCTGTGGTCAAAGCACAACCTTTAGCCTGCTACAATAAATGTCTATTTTGATAAATCCTTTGTATGCTGTCTCTTCCTCCAATCTCCAGAGTAGATCCTGTAGAAATCATAGTGGTGAATTCAGTACACTGGTATTGGAAGTGGGATTTGCATTCTCTTCTTGGCGAAATCAAGCAAATGAGGGGCAGTATGGAGACAATGGGAACCATCACATTTGGGGACCTTCTGGCCAAAATCTGAGCCTGCCAGATCAGGATGGACAGTAGAATGGAGGATAGTTCAGCCAAAATGAAGAAGGTGTTGCAGGCAATGAGGGCAGAGTGAACAGAAAATGTAGAGAGGAGGCTGGAGGTAATGGAGACTCAGACTTGTGTGGAGGAAGAGAGGACTTGTGAGAAAAAGGATCTGGTGCCAAGTGACACTCTGAAGCAAGTACACATTTTAGTACGTGTATTAACAATATGTTTTTTCCACGTGGTGTTTGAATTAAAAGTAAGGCCAAGATAAGGAAAATCTGTGACAGTCTCCATCTTTTAGATAAAATAGAATTTTTTTGAAACAGGTTACATTGCCAAAGACCATGATTTTATTTAGTTTTTTTTTTTTGTATCTGGGACAAGCTTTAATCTTTTAAGCCAGGTTTACATGGGTGGCAGCACTGTCTCATATGTGCTGCTCCCTTCTGCTCCCTTCCCAATGCACTGGCTCAGCTCTCGTTCACACAGCCCACCCTTGCAGCACTGCAGGTCACTCTGAGGAGGGGCTGTGAAGTCACCAGTTTGTATGAAAAAATGTAGTGGAGCGAGAGCAGCAAAGCGTTCACATCACCACTTAATGCACTCGCTCCACTACTGATCCCACAACTGAGTTGGATCCAAAAAAATGATCTAATTGGCACATAGGGTGCTCCCAACAGTGTTTACACTGCCAAATTTGCAGTGCATCAACTGGTGCACATGGGTTGATGCGCTGCAAATTCGGCAGTGTAAACAGGGCTTTAGTTGGAGTCAATCTCATTTAACATTTCTTTAAGACCTTTCATAGATAAAATTATAAGAGCCAAGTCATCTGCATAAGCTACTACTGCTATTCTTTTATTAGAGATTTTTGGAGCATGTACAGTACATCTAGGTAAATAAATGTTTCCAAAATCTCATTTACATAAAGAATAGAAGGGTAGGAGCCAGTACACAACCTTGATGGACTCATCAATTGGTCTTGATTAGTTCTGTGTATTCCCTATAAATTGCATAGCTTGTGCTGGATTTTCAAAGGCCAGAGAATGTTGCATGGTACTTGTGCATCAAAACGTGCGTCACTTCCAATTTTCTAACAGTGCTTGTATCAAAAACAGGTCTGCATGCATCAGAGTGGCTTGTGCCTTGCTGTGTCAGAAAAATGCCTGCCCCATGTTAGAAGGATGTCTGTGTCACAGAAATGGTGCACCATCCTCATATTTGAGATTTTCAAAGAATTTAGGTCCTGTTGTGCCTAAGATGCATGCCACTGTTAGACCAGCCACAGCTGGTCTAACTGCCACTAGAGCATATACAGAGACCCACTGCATGTGGGCAGACGTGACTATGGTAATATAAATGGCAATCTACTTGTAATGCTTTCTCATGTACTGTAGCATGTAAAATATTGCTTACAGAGGCCATGTAATCTGCCATCATTTTTGACTCAACTTGCATCATTTTCACTCCGTGCATCATATTTTTGACTTTGCTTGTGTCATTTTTGCTCCATGCACCGTATTGTTAACTCAATTTACAGTATGTCAGTTTCACTCTATGCATCCTATTGTTAACTCAGCTTGCCTCATTCTCAGTGTCCTTCACTCTCACCCCATGCATCATATCTTTGATGTAGTGGACCTCTTGTGTCATTTGGGGGGCTTCACCACAGAAAATGCTTTTCTTGCAAAATACTGTACAGCCCACAGTATTTGGCACACCTGGATTTGATGCAAAGTGGATGTTTGACACACTTTGCATCAGTCTAAGGGTCCTTTGAAAATCCAGCCCCTTATCTTAATTCATGTGTCCAAGTATAGCCATTCTATTAGCACTAATAAGTTCTGATCTGTTTGTAATGGCTGAAGTTTTTCCCAAAGTAGGGATCTTGATAGAATCAAAGGCAGCAATAAAATCTATATTTGCCACATACAGTTTTTGTTTCCTGATTTTGGTGTATTTCTCAATTAAATTACTTATTGGGTTGTAGTATCCCTGTTCTTTCTAAAACCTGCCTGTAAGGGGAATATGATGCCATTTGAAATAATCCAATTTGTAAGTCTTTTTAATAAAATACCAGCATGGATCGTAGCCATATTATCAATAAGGCAGATTGAAAAGTAGGTTTTGAGATCTGATTTAAGACCTTTTTTTGTAAACTGGAACCACAAAGAGAGTGTCTGACCATCCAGAGCTTCAAAATAGCATTAAAGACATATTTATTTAGCCAGGCGTTCCCATACTCTAGCACATGATCTTACATTTTGGTGTATGATTTTTCAGTTTACTATTTATTTATATTTGTTCTGGTTGGTAACTGATTGTTTTAAATCCTCTATTTATATGAGTTCATGTGTAAGCACTTTGGTTTCTGGAAAAGCACTTTTTAGAAATAAAGAATGGTTTGATTTGACAAAGTTGCCTTGCATGAATAAGGAGTGAAAGAGTACGTAATCACTGTATTGTAAAAGTTTGACTCAAGACCGCCAGGTAATATCCAATTTGTAAAAATCTGAAGGGATATCATCAGGGCCAGGGATTTTGTTATTTTTAATAATTGTAATAACATCTTTACCTTCTTAGGTGGTTATCGAGGAAAATGGTTCACTTATTTCACCAATAAAAGGAGGTTCAGTTTCTGTTGCATTATATAAATGATCCTTATAGTGAGAAGTCGAAACTGATGATTGGATGTTAATATCAGCTTGTACCCTATAAGTATTTTTACCTGAAGCAACAAGTTTCCAAACTTTGCATTATTTTCTGTAATAGCATCAACCATTTTATTCCAGAGTTACTTGTAGTGTAATCCCCTTTGCAGTGTCACAAAATTATTGTAAGGTTTTCTTCCATTATGCAGTTCATTTCGCTTCTGTCTTGTGGGCTGATTTTTTTACATCTCTTCCTAACTCTACCATTTTTTTTTTTTGCTTACAGTTTTCACTGAACCAGCCCTCATATTCAATTTTCCTGGTTTATTAATCTTTTTTTACATATCTTTAATAGGTTGATATGCTTTTAATAATTGCTGATAAATATAAATTGGGTCTTTATCTATATTCAGAATGTCTTGTAATTTTGATTCTTATTTAGAAATCAAATAATTCTTCTCAGATTGAGGAATTCTATCCCATATGATTTTTCTGCTATTTATAATGTCACAGAATTCCTCACTCCACAATGAAACATTATTTTTTTGTAAGTTTCCCTTTATGGTCCCCATGCCAACTAGCCCCCATCCACTGATCCCCATAGCCCCATCACTCTGGTGTCCTTCTGGACCTACTTTGTCCATGATGAGCCCAGATAGCTGGCAGTGGAGCCTGCAGGAGACTGGTGTTATCCTACCGATTTGCAGTTTTTCTAAGGGGTAATGGTCACTTTCAGATATGTCGATTATTTTGAAATTTTGGTAAATATTAACAAATATGGAGAAGAAATAAAGTAATCAATTATAGATGCACCATCATGCTGTAGGCAGGAGTAGTTTCCCTCCATGTCTGTAGGGAACCTATCATTTTAAATAACAATGTCAAACTTTTCAGTAAGGGATGTAAAGTTTCACAAATTCTTAGAGTTCTTATTATCCTTTGACTGCCTGTTTGGGATGTCCATGCATCTCTAACCTTTGTTTAGATTCTACATCTAGAGATTGTTCTAACAGTCATGTTCTTATGTTTGTACCCGCCATTATAATGAATTCTGCACCATGGCATTTTTCTTTTGAAGGAACAATTTAAAACCAGTTTCTTCCCAAATTCTTCACTATTATATGTAGCAGAGTTTCGGGGGGGGGGGGCATATACATTTACAATAATTAACAGGATTACCTGTATTTTCATTATTAGGTCTCCAAATAGTATGTTCTCATCATCAAAAGCTATTGTCTCAAAAAGACTGGACATTTTAACCAGAGACCAGCACTAGACCATCCCATTTTCACTGCCTTACAGGCAGGTATTTTTGAATATTTGGTAGCCATTAATACCACAGTCCTTTTGCTGTCCTGCCATGTGCCATGTCTCCTGTGAACAAATTATATCAAAGTTTCCCTAGAACTTTATATAATAATTGTCAGCAGGTTTACTCAAGTGACCTGCAAGTACATTCCAGGTACTTAACGTAATTATTACTTGCTGTCGCTAATGAAACATTCATAAATTCATTACCTAGGCTATTTAGAGCCTTACTCTCATTACCCAAATTTGCCTTATTCTGGAGTTATTTAGACTGAGACCCCAAAAGCTCAAATCTATTTTCTATGAGATTGTTATATACCAACTTGCTAGTCTTTCTATTAGGCTGGTCTCTATCATATCAGTTCAGATTAGTTGTCTCTGTCCTAGTTCCCCAATAGCCCTTGAATCTATAATTAAGATTCCTAAACGATCCAATGTATCCACATCTAATAATATTTCCCTTGCTGTTTTATAATTATTTGAAACTACCTCAGTTTGTTCACTCTCATTCCCTTCTGTGCGGTCTTTGCATATTAGCATATTAGCAATTTGCTCTTTCGAGAAGTTCACCCCAAGGCAATTTCCCATCAGATTATATACCAAATTTCTTAGAGCAGATTTTGTTTCAAATCTTATTTTCCTAACTCCAAAGAGAGACAATTTAATATGTGATGGTAATTGTTTGTCTCTAAGAATAAGCTGGAATTTACCCAGATCTGGGAATGAAGCTATCTCTGCAATCAACTCTGTTTTAGTCATCCAGTCATATGAAGTTTTCATGTGGGGAATTATTTTTGTGATGTTTTTCATATGATGCCATCATGCATTTTTCTTTTTTTTTTTCCAAAGAAAAGATTTAAAACCCACAACTATGCCACAGTACACCAACACCAAAACATGTACCTTGCTTGTCAGGACCCCCTTAGCTGGATTCTGCATTTAACTGTTGGAGGAATGCCCTTGACATTTTTTGTTTAAGATTATAAATGTTTTTTCGTCACTCATGATACAAAAAAATAGATTATTTTTTCATATCACAAGGCACACAAAAGATCCTTTTTCATGAGGGGAAAATCATTTTCCCTTTGCCTGCATCTTTTCCATGGTACAATATCTAGTGGCACCCCCCCACCCTCTGATCACTGTCCCCATAATAAAAATAATTTCCCTGGTGTCTAGTGGCACCCACCATGCTCTAATCACCATGTCCATAATAAATAAATAATTTCCCTGGTTTCTAGTGACATCCCCCACCCTCTGATTGCTGTCCCTATAATAAATAATTTCCCTGGTGTCTAGTGGTGCCCCCACCCTCCAGTTGCTGTCCATATAATAAATAATGTCCGTGGTATGTAGTGGCAGCCCCACCCTGTGATCACCAGCTCCATAATAAAAAAAATGTCCTTGATGTCTAGTGGCACCTCAATCATGTACCTGTAATAAATAAATAACTTCTCTGGTGTTTTGTGGCACCCCCACACCCTCCAATTGCCCTCCCCATAATAAATAATTCCCCTGGTGTCTAGTTGCATCAGGGAGCAATGTGTATCTCTGCCTGTAATACAGAAAACAGTCCCTTGATGGCTTTATTTTTTTTAATCTGTTAAAAATGAGTTTGTTGTTGATTGCACCTCCACCAGATCTCCCACTCAGTACCCACCACCTTGCAGCCCCCCAGAGCCCCCCACACTACCCACTCACCTGAACATGTTCCAATATAAAGATTCACTCTGCTATGGGAGACATGTCTTGCTGCTGGAACCAACAATTGCAATATGAGAAATGAAGGTAAGTGCAATTCAAAGTATTTCAATGGGGTTTTCAACTTTGATGCATAGCTTTGCCATTTTTGCATTTTTTCACAACAAATTTTCAGTGTACCCTTTCTGAGACCCCACCTCATGAACAGTGTTGGTGGAATTTCACAAATCTTACTGGAAAAGCAATTTTGCAATTGCTTGGTGAAATCACCTTTCAGTTGGGATTTGAAAATTGTCACTGCCCTTGTTTATGAGATTGGAGCACAGGAGCACATTTATAATTTGGATTCAACATATCTTAAAATGGGAAAGTTATGTGTATCCATTGACATTTCGCTACGCTGACTCATAACTTTAATAATTTTAAATATTTTCACCCCAAATTCTCAACATAGACATTTCTTTATACCACCTCATGAATGTCATAGCTGTCATTTTTCAGATCTTGGCCAAAATGTATTTTCGTACCTCTGGTGTAAAATAATGTTTCAGTGGTGCAGCATGATGCCTTGATGGGTATTTTAAAATTTTTACTACCAGGTTCATGAGGTGGGGTAATAAGCACTTCCAAAGCAACATACATACAGTATATGTATCTATGGAGGGATGGCAGTGCAGGGCCCACAGGCAAATAAGGATATAATTATACCATCTGAAAAAGTATGGATGGATGGGGGCCCTGTGCTGCCACAAGCAAACAAAGATATGATTATACTATCTCAAAAAATAAGGAAAATATTTGCAAAAAACTGTGTTAATGCACCATTTAGGGTTCTGACTACAGTGACACAAGTAGGGAAATGTGGCTTTAAGGTTTCCAACCCTAACCCCCCCACCCATAAAACAAATCAAGGATGCAGTCTTCCTTGACATTCTCAACCCTGAAGCTCACCCCATTAGGTGTGTATGCTTCTGGAGCCTATAGAATGGGACAAGCTTTAGGGCTGAGAACACTAAGGATGACTGCACCCTAATTTGTTTTATAGGTGATGGTGGTGTTTTAGGGTTGAAAACCCTAAAGACACATTCCCCTACTTTTGTCACTTTAGTCAGAACCCTAAATGTTGCATTAACACAGTTTTTTGCAAAGAATGTAATATTTATATCTACTTCATTTGTACAGATCATGTACAGCAGATTTTTATAACTTCAGGGTTTTCATTATCCACTACATGTACTCCCAAAAGTCTTATTGAAGTGTCAACACCTTGTAAATGAGTCCAGATTCAGGATTAGGTCCCTCTACTGATAATTCTCTTTTTCATTATTTAGATCTGTATCCTGGGGTGAAAATACAGGCTAGGTTGTGCAAATTCTGGATTTTCTCAGAGTAAGCTTCTTCCAGGGAGGTAGATGGAGGCCACTGTAGATGTTTAATGCCCTTTGATATTTTACACAGTTTTGGAGACATCTGTACTTCACCAAGTTTTGCATCCCTTTGTTTTTTAATAGGGAAATCTTCTTTATGATTTTTCTTACATTTCTCTTTCTTTTTTATCTGGGTGATTTGGGATTGTTGCAGAGAAAGAACTGTGAGAAAATGTGGTCTCAATTCCTTTTGTATTGTACCTTCTGGGGGAATTAGATTTTCCAAAGGAAGTAGTATTAGGGACTCATTTTCTTTTTCCTGTTGTTTCCTCTTAAATTCCAGGAGTTCTAAACAGGCCACATTTATACCTACATTATCTCCTAAAGATTCAGTCTTGTTTTTTATTATCACCAATTGGTCCAGAAGTACTATATGAGCAGTATAGCTATCTCTTAGTACCTCAACCAGATTATCATCTAAACAAGGGAAATAGGTTGCAGGTCTTCTAACCTCTCTATTTTTGTGTTTGTCATTTTCTCCCATGTCAATGTTCTTTGAGATATTTGTCTTTTCTGCAGTCTCTCCAGGTCTAGCTACAGACTCTTATGGATCCTGAATGACAGCTGGTAAATTAGCTTGCCTATTAACTTGATTTTTTACCACAGGTAATTCCAAGCTTGTTCTATTCTCTCATCCCCTCATAGATAAGGGGGTTGGGAGTTTATGAAAACTATCCCCTAAATCAGTGTGATCCCCTGAGAAAACCTTCTATTTCTGTTGGTTATCCTTTGTAGGTTATTTGCTTTCTACATTGTTTATATTTAGATACTGTAGTCATTTTATCTTCTTCTATAAAGGAGGAATCAAAGTTAATCACAGGTGATTTATCCAAGGAATCTGACTGGATAGGTGTTGAGTGATTTACTAAATGTGTAAATGTGTAAATACTACCCTGGTGGTCTAGTGTACCCCCCACCCCACACACCAACTGAGCCCCACTGCCCCACTCCCCCTGTCAGCCGGTGGACAGCAGCATTCACATATCTGGACTGAGTAGTACGGTATGGGCTGCATGCCCATTGGCTCATGCTGTGACCCAATGGGCGTGCAGCCCTGCTGAGCTGTCAGTTGGCAGACAGTGGGGCGGCAGGTAGGTGGGGTGCTGCCACCCACCAGCTGACGGGCGGAGCGGGGCCGTGGGCTCAGTTGGCGGGTGGGGTGGGGGATACACTAGACCACAAGGGTAGTAGGGGTATTTGATGACTTACAGCTGCCTGCAATCGGGCAGCGATCGGTCCACTGGACCACCAGGGATATTGGACTTGGGGGGGTTCTATTACTGATGCCCGTGATTGGGCTGAGTGCAGTCCACTGGACCACCAGGGATATAGGATGTTTTTTTTTTACATGAATGCCCACGATCGGGCTGCAGAGGGCATCGGTCCCCAATGGCTGCTGCCTGGAAGGGTGCCAGGTGCAAGTCATCGGGGATCGGCACACCTGCATGCTAATGGCATGCAAATGGGGCTGTAATGAGATGCAAATGGCCTCCTGTGCACCTTGCATAAATTATGGCCCCATTTGCATGTCCCCTTTTGAATATCACAGGTGCTGTGCATGGCTCAATGGCACTTGCACTAGCACATCTCCATGCTCCACTCTGGCCACTTGTGCTGGCGCAGTGCCACTGCACCATGCTCAGTGGGGGTGGCCAGGGTGCGATATTCAAAGCTGCTGCACCATAGCGCAGCTCCGTTGAATATCGCCCAGGCCACACCCCTGTGCAACAAAGTTGAGCTGCGCCCAGGCTTGCACCACAGCCTGGCACAGTTTGAATATCTGAGCAAATATATACAATTCCACTAAAACAGGTAAAAGTGCAGAAATCCTAAGTACAGTTAGTGAAATTGCAATTAAATCACCTACCAGAAAGAAAAAAAGAATTCTGGAAGCATTTCATCAATAATGTATACTCACAGTAATGGAGTGTGGGACAGGCAAAGAAGAGCAAAGAAGAGCAATGAGAGTAGTAGGAGAGAGAGAGAGAGAGAGAGAGGTGGTAAGGGTGATGCACAGAGGAAGTGGGCTGGATGGGAAGCAAGTGAGCACAGCAGGAATAAGGTGGAGGGTGAGGCCCACAACTCTGATGGGCAGACTACTACAACAAGCATAACCAGAAGAGAGAGGAAATAGTATGATGACACTACTGGGGGTGGCATTTGCAGGTGCCATGCCATTTGCTGGTAACTAATTTTTTAAAAATGTTTAGAGGAACCAAATTTTGCAGTTTGAGAACTAGTTGTAGAGGGAGCTGCCACTAAAACTTGGTGTTCAACCCTGAGCTATGAGAGGTGCAGCTGCTATGAGTGAGCCTGCTGCTGTTTCCAAAAATTAAACCCATTGAGGGAATTGCTGAGGCAGGTGTGAGAAGCACAGCTGCTCTGAGTGAGCCTGCTGCTGTTTCCAAAAATTATACCCATGGTGAGCATTGCTAAGACAGGTACAAGAGTTGTAGCTGCTGTGAGTGAGCCTGCTGCTGTTTCCATAAATTATATCCATAGTGGGCATTGCTGAGGCAGGTAAGAGAGGTGCAGCTGCTGTGAGAGAGCCTGTTGCTGTTTCCAAAAATTATATGTAAGTCTACCTCACTGGGTGGGCTTACTAGAATTTTGTTTTTATCCCCATCTCTGGAAGGGCCCCTCTTCTCCAATAGTGTTATAGGCCATTCTGTCTTACTGCCACCAGGGGGCAGTGGGTCCAGCTTCTATTTAAGCTCTGCTCCCCTGTGGCAGGAGGAGAGATGGGGAGTCGGCAGTTTTGAGTAGAGCAAGTTCCTGGGGTCCCCCCCCGCCTACAGGAGTTGGCATGGCAGCATCATTGTGACATGGGGTATGGTCTCAGAGGGAGGGCTGGCAAGAGTTTACAGCTGTGGGGTCCTATTTGGATGTGTTTCCATCACCTCTGACAGGAGGGGAAGGCTAGAAGAAGTGAGGCAAAAGGAGAAGAGCTGCTGTCTCTCTCTCTCGTGCATAGGGGTCCCGGTATTCTGTTTTGGTGTAGCCTGGCAGTGCAGCTGTTGCAGTGGTGGCAGGACTGCAGCAGGGTCACTGGAGGTAGGAGCTCTGGTGGGCCTTTCCCAAGTGGCACGCTGTTAGGAGGGAGAGTTCAGTAATGGGAGTGTGGTCTGGGATTCATTGTGGCATCTGCTGTGCCCATGTCTGGGGCAGACCTCACAGCCTGCTGTGCCTTTGTCTGGGGCAAGTCTATCAGACCTGTTAAGGGCCTTGACTTCTGGGAAACAGGTATCTTGGGAAGGAGGGAGCCACAACTAAAGTTTGCTTTCAGCCCAGAGAAGGTTAGTAGAAAAGAGGAGGAAATCTGCACCATCTGTTGGCTCAGAAAATCTAGTTGGAACATTTAGTGGGAGAAGCCATGGGAGGCTTAAGCTGCACTTGCCCCAAGGTCAAATTTTTTTGCTTGGCTGGCAAGGGAGAAATAAGACACTCCCCTGCTAGAGGGTTAAAGGATCAGAAAGGATTATCAGAAGAAAAATCTGGTTTGAATATGGATGAAATATCTGCCAATGGAAAAGAAAAGGTGGTACCAGAGTGGTCTACATTCCAGACCTTGCAAAAATCTGTGGTTGCTGTGGCTGTCTCATGTCTGATCTGTGAAAGCCACTGTACTCTTGTTTATCAGATCTCTCAGCTCCAACGAGCTGCTCCTGTTTAATTTGTGTGTTTTGGATTTTTGACACAATCATTTCATGTCCAAAATAAAGAGTGTTATAGTTCCTGTGACTCTATCTGTGACGAGTGATTATTTTAATGAATTAAATCCAGTTGCTCAACATTATTTCTTACTTTTGAGAAAATGCCAGCTCCCTTTCCCCATTATGAAGATCTGTGGAGATGCCACCACGAGCTGAAAGCTGCTACTGCAAGAGTAAGGGAAGGCCTGCATGAGTGAGAAGACATCTGCAGGTAAGGCCTCCCTTTTTTCTCCATTTTGGTATGAGAGAGCCAGGAAGGTTTCAGGTCTGTGCCTCCCCTCTGTTGCATCGGGACCCCTAGACAAAGTGGAGGACTAGGGCGGGTTACATATACCCATGGTGGGCATTGCTGAGGTAGGTACAAGAGGTGCATCTGCTCTAAGTGAGCCTGCTGCTGTTTCCAAAAATTATACTCATGGTAGGCATTGTTGAGGCAGGTACAAGAGGCACAAGCTCTTTTAGCAAGCCTGCTGCTGTGTCCAAAAATTATACCCATTGCGGGCATTTTTGAAATAGGTACAAGATGTGCAGCTGCTGAGATTGAGCTTGTTGATGTTTTAAAAATTATACCCATGGTGGGCATCGATCAGACTTACATAATATAAACTGATGACTGACAAAAGAAAACTAAGAACAGTACTAGTGTGGCACATATGGCTGGCATGGTGGCAGTGGTGATGGTTCCATCGGTTTTGTACACAACCTAGTCATCATATTCAGTATCACTGTTTGCAGGCTGTTGTTCACTTTCAGGATCAGACTTGCATAAAACAGTGTTTGAGACATTTGGAACTTGTCAGCATTCATTTTGAGAATGATAAGCTGTTCCACAATTGCAGGACTTAGCAGTGTTCTGTGATCAGTGACTATTCCTTCAGCTGCACTAAATATGCATTCTGAATATACGCTTGAAGGTGGATAACTGAGGTACATTATTGCAAGATTTGTTAGATCTGGCCATATTGTTCTCTTTTGTTTCCTGTAGAGTAATGGATCTTCCTTGAGACCAATCACAGTGTGGGCTGCAAAGTACCCCAGGATCATAGTGCTGTGTGAGATGGTTACCAGTCTGACAGATGAACCTGCTACACTTTCTTTGCAGGATACCAGTCCATGTTGTTGCAGGCAACTCAGAAGTCATTTGCTTTTCTAACCCTGAGCATAGGATGCCTGAGATGTAGCTGTACATGTCCTTTCCCTTGCTGATGACACTGATGACTGTGAAGAATTGATAGATGTACTATTGTCTGCACCAGAGGTGCACTGTGATGGTTCGGCAGGGTTTGACTGCTGTACAGCAGTTAATGGTGCTTGTAGGGCAATATCACATTTGGTTAGCAGAATATCTCTCAAATACTCAATGTTTTCCCCTGCAGGAAGGAAGGTTTCAATGTTCCACTTGAAGTGGGTATTTAGCAATGTAGCCAATACATAGATGTCATTCTTAAACATGGCATTTATTCTCTGATTAGTCAACAGTCTGAGACTCAAGTCATCTACCAATATAACAGAATTTGTGTCATCTTTTGACTGAAAGTCTTTCTTTATGTCATCAAGGAAAATGTGAAGAAATCAGATTTGAGGAAGAATTTAACTCAGAGGTGCACTGTCTGCACTGACATCAAGTGTGACAGCCTCAAATGGCTCCAATATAGGGAATGAAGATTCCAGCAGAGTCCAGCTGCTGGAACCGAACATGATGTCTACTTTACTTATTTGAGTCTGCATGGTGTAGTCATGTACAGCCTTTTTCTGTTCAAGAAGCCTTTCCAACATGTAAAATGTTGAATTCCAGTGGGTTGGAGCACTCTGTTTTAATGTATGCAAGGGTAAGTTGTTTGACCTCTGCAGCTCTTTCAGGATGTTTTGAGCTTTCACAGAGTGGCTGAAGTGCCCACATATTTTCCTAGCAAGACCTAACAGGTTTTCAACATTTCTGTTTTCATTTAAGAAACCATAGATGAGAAGATTTAAACAATGTGCAAAACAAGGTATGTGTTGGTACTTGCCTTCGTAACAGCCTTGACTATGCTGGCACCATTATCTGACACAATGCACCCTGGAGATAAGGAATACGGAGTAAGCCATTTCTGGAATTGATTTTGCAGCTCCTGCAAAATATTCACAGCAGGATGGTTTTCTTCAAAAGTAGTGACACATAATATAGCCTGCTTCCTACTACTTATGGGAGAGCAATAATTATTACTTTCTGACTGAAAACTTTCCCAATGAGCTATAACAGTCATGTAATCAATTGTTCGGTTTTTGGTCCATATATTGTATCTGTGGATATGTGAACCTGCTTCACCTCAAAGAGTTTCAACTGTTTAGTGATCACACTGCACACCAAGTCATACAACCAGGGAACAGCCTTTTTTGAGAAATATGTTCTACAAGGAATGGTGTACCATGGTTCAATCCAGTTCATGAATTTGAGGAAACCTTTCTGGGTATAAAAAGCAAAAGGGAGCTGACAAGTGACCAACAGCTCTGCAATGGCTTTATTTAACAGCTTGCATGTTGGATGCTTGTGGAAAAATTTTGTTGACCTCACAACACTTGCTTTTAATGTTAGTTGAATAGAGTGAAGACATATTTTTAATTTTGGGGGATTGTACTTTTCATACCTTTTTCAGGTGGAGTACTATTGTGGGATTTTGCAGTACTTGATGGTGTTAGAAGAAAATAATCTATGTTTGTCTGGGAAGACTGCAAGGGCACATCAAGTGATTCAGTGCCAGTTCCTGCTTCCAGTTCTTTGTTACTATGGTCACTGGCATCACCACATCCACTACTGCCCATACCAACCACACTGTCCCTTTCCCTGCCCTGCTCAATTGGGTGTTTTACCTTTGTATGTTGTATTATTACTGATGTTCCAAAATATCCACCATGACTGACATTTTTTTTGCACATACTGCATACAGCTTGAGAACTGTCTGCAGTGCCAATATAAAATAAATTCCACACTAAAGATTCACCCTTTGTGCTTTGTACTATGGTGTTTGGCAGTAATTCTTGTATGAGCAATGGACCTGGAGGAAACTCTACACTGCCATCTCCTTGTTTACATGAATTTTTCCCATTCATGGTCATCTTCATATTCTTACTTTTAACATGTGATTTTTTTATGCACTTGCCTTTCATGTCCTACAGTGATATCCAATCCAACCCTCTCATTGAAACTAGTACCAATCTCATTGTCACAAGATTCACAAAAACTGGAAGTGCTGTCATCATCAAGTGGGACATAGCCTGGACTATCCCATTCCTAGTCCCCAATATCATCATCATTTTCAGAAATATAGAAACATAGAAAGTGATGGCAGAAGGGGACTGTCTGACCCATCAAGTCTGCCCAGCATTCGCTGCCTCAGCATCTGAGACTATATTTAAGGAGAATGCCTTCCCCTCCTTGCATACTGCTTCAGCAGCTGGAAGTCTCCTAGCAAATATGGCAAAATGTTCAGTACCTCTAAGAGTAACTCTTGTCAGTTCTTTCCAAAACTCTATTATCATTTCATTGGTAACATGCTTTTTGGGTTCAGGAGGACATTTAATGCCAGTCCTGGTGATGTTATTGTTATTATTGTTGCTATGCTCTTCATTAGTGCTAGCATTCATATTGTCCACATCATTTTCAGTTGCACGTGCACAAGCACTGTGCATCCTTATAGTAGACCTAGTCTTGGAAATACGAGACATAGTAGACACAGCCATGGCTTTCAGTATGCCAGAGAGACATCACACACAATGTAGCTATGACAGGGATCAGGGCACCTAACAGGCTAACAGACAGTGTAATGCAGCCTAAATGGCTTTTTCTATACTACAGAGACACAGAGTAGCTATGTCACAGACAGGGCTTGGTGCACCTAACAGATACTGTGTAACACAGCCTAGATGGCTTTCACTATACTGCAAAGACACATAGAGTAGTTATGTCACAGACAGGGCTCAGGGCTGCCTAACAGACAGTGTTTAATACAGTCTAATTTGCCTTCACTATACTACAGAGAAACACAGAGTAGGCATGTCACAGACAGGGTTTGGGGCACCTAACAGACAGTGTGTAATACAGCTTAAATGGCTTTCACCATAGTGCAGAGAGACACAGATTATATGTCACAGTCAGGGCTCAGGGCACCTAACAACAGACATTGTGTATAGAGCCTAAATGACTTTCACCATATTGCAGAGACACACAGAGTAGCTATGTATCACAGACAGGGCACAGGGCACCTAACAGAAAGTGTGTAAATATACAGCTTAAATGACTTTCACTATACTGCAGAGATACACAGAGTAGCTGCAGTATATCACAGACAAGGTTCAGGGCATCTAACAAGCAGTGTGTACTGAGGCACTCAAAAGGAGCAGGGAACTCCTAGCCTCCCCCCACAAAATAGCGTAGTTAGCGAGGGAAGCGCCAAGGTAGAGAGGTCAATAGAGAGCAGGGCAAGGGAAAATGGAGAAAGAGGCAAAGGCAGTAAGTACAGGGATGGGGATAAAAGGGGCAAGGCCACCAACAAATGGAAGACAATGAGTATCAATGCCCACAGTTTTGGTAACAATCTTCCTGAACTAGTGGCCTTGATGGAAGAGGGATGCCTGGATATTGTGGCAGTCACAGAAACATTGTACACAGAGAACTATGACTAGGATGTCAACATACCAGGGTACACAGTCTACAGGAGGGGCAGAGAGGATAAAAGAGGAGAAGGAGTAGCTCTCTACGGAAGGGAAGGGATCAAGGCAACAGAACTAAAGGGTAAACAGGGAGGAGTGGAGGCACTGTGGGTCACCCGGGAGACAGGAAATGGCACCACAATCCGCACGGGGGTTGTATACAGACCCCCATCTCAGGGGGAGGAAATGGACAGGGGAATGATAGGAAGCATACTTAGAATGGCAGAAAAAGTAGAAATATTGCTGATGGGGGTCCTAAATATGCCAGATGTTAACTGGAGCATATTTGCTGCAGCCACATCCAAGAGCAAGATCATTCTTGATTCCCTTCAGGGGACATGCCTCAGACAGCTAGTGTTAGAACCCACTCTGTAGGGTGCAGTCTTAGACCTGGTAGTCTCAAATGGGGACAGTGAGTAAATCTCAGATTTAGAAGTGGGTTGCCATCTAGGAAAAAGTGACCACCAAACAGTGTTGTTCATGATAAATATAGCCGTGGAGTCAAGCCATATAAAAGTGAGGGTACTGGACTTTAGGAGGGCTGACTTTGGCCAAATGGAAGCTCACCTAAGGAATGCACTAGAAAATAGGCAGGAAGGAGGGGTGGAGGAACAATGTGGTAAAATCAAAAATGCCATCCAAGAAGCAATGTACCTTTCTGTGAAGCAAATCAACAAAACAAAATGAAGGAAAAAACTACTATGGTTCTCTAAAAAAAGAGGCAGGGAAGGTTAGGGAGAAAAAGCATTCAGGAAGTATAAGGAATCACAAAAGGAGCAGGACAGAGAACTGTATCAGTTAAAACAGAAGGAAGCAGGAAAGGTCATCAGAACAGCAAAGGCCCAAACTAAGGAAAAGATAGCCAACTCAGTTAAGAAGGGGGGCTAAAACCTTTTATAGGTACATTAATGAGCAAGAAAGACCAATGGAGGATTGTGAGGCTTAATAAAGGGAGGGTGGGTGGGAAGAGGGTGACAGTGGTAGTAGAGATACTGAACAAATATTTTGTTCAGTATTTACATTAGAAGAGCAGGGAGAGGTACCTAAACCAAACATTAGAAGCCCTCTGGATAGGAGTGTTGATACCAGTCAGTTCACAGAAGAACGGGTCCTGAAAGAACTCCTAAAACTCAAGGTGGACAAGACAATTTGGCCAGATGGGATTCACCATAGAATTCTACAAGAACTAAGGAGAGAACTAGTGGCACCATTGACTACTCTTTTTAGCAAATCATGGGAGGATGTGTGGCACCTAAGGACTGGAAGAGGGCTGGTGTGACTCCCCTTCACAAAAGTGGGAGTAAGATAGAGGCAGATAACTATAGACCTGTTAGTTTGACCTCAGTGGTGGGGAAAATGATGGAATCACTTTAAAAAGAAAGAATTGTTGAGTACCTAGAGGCCAGCAGGGCACAGGGCACAGGGCCCAAGGCAGCATGGATTCACAGAGGGAAGGTCATGTCAGATGAATCTAATAGATTTCTTTGACTGGGTGACCAAAGTAGTAGACCAGACCAGGGTGGGGCTATGGACGTGGCCTACCTAGACTTTTGCAAGGCATCTGACACAGACCCACACAAAAGATTAATAAACAAGCTAGTCAGCCTAGGAGTGGGTTCCTGGTTAGTGGCCTGGGTAAAAAATTGGTTAGACAATAGGATGCAAAAGGTAATATTAAATGGAGTCCACTCCGAAGAAAGGTAGTTTATTAGTGGGGTACCACAGTGTTAAGTACTGAGACCGGTCATCTTCAATGTTATTATGAGTGACATTGCAGAGGGACTGCAAGGAAAAGTATGCCTTTTTGCAGATGACACTAAGATCTGCAACAGGGTTCATACACAAGGGGAGGGGGGGAGGATGAGAAGGGACTTGGGAAGGTTGGAGGAATGGTCAAAAGTATGGCAGCTTAGATTCAATGCAAAGAAGTGGAAAGTAATGTACCTGAGAAACAAAAACCCAAGGAAAGAGTACACAATGTGGGGGGGGGGGAGACTAACAACAACAAAAATAGAAAGGGACCTGGGGTAGTCATATCAGATGACCTAAAGGTAGGCAAACAATGTGAAAAGGCAATAAGGAGGGCTGGGGGGATACATGGATCCATAGGGAGAGGCATCACCAGTAGAAAACAGGTAGTTGTCTTCCCTCTGTACAGACAGTTGGTGAGACCCCATCTGGAGTACTGCATGCAGTTCTGGAGACCCCATCTCCACAAGAACATAGACAGGATGGAAGCAGTCCAGAGAAGGGCAACTAAAATGGTGCAGGGTCTGCACCAGAAATCACATGAACAGAGACTAAAGGAGATTAATAAGTATACCCTTGAGAAAAGGTGGGAGAGGGTGGACATGATAGAAGCTTTCGGGTACCTCAGGGGAATCATCAAAATCCAAGAAGAGAGCATCTGTCAGAAAAAGAGATGTGTAAGAACAAGGGGCCACAGTTTGAAGATAGAAGGGGGGTGGCTCAGGGGCAACATGAAGAAGTATTTTTTCACAGACAGAGTGGTGGATGCATGGAACAGCCTTCCTGAGGAGGCTGTGGGGTCAAAAACAGTGGGGGAATTCAAGAATGCATGGGACAGACATAAGGCAATTATAGTGGGGTGTAGGAGAAAGTAAGTTGTTGGTTAACTATGATCTGCAGCTTATCCAATTGGTAGGGAAATGGGCAGACTAAGTGGGCCAACAGTCCTTATCTGCCTTCAAAGTTTATGTTTCTATGTTTCTTAATACAGCCTAAATGGATTTCACTATGCTGCAGAGAGACACAGAGTAGCTATGTCACAGACAGGGCATGGGTCACCTAACAGTGTGTAATACAGCCTAAATGGCTTTTGATATACTGCAGAGACAAGACACATAGAGTAGCTATGTCACAGACAGGGCACCTAACAGACAGTGTGTAATATAGCCTAAATGGCTTTCACAGCTGCTGCCAGTAACATGTGCCCCCACCCTTTTACTTCTCTCCCGAGCACTGCACTGGATCCCCTGATTATTCCCCTTCAGTCCCCAACTCTTGCTTCTTTGTGTACTAAACTTTGTACTTATTGTTTGTTAATGCTTTAAACTTTTTTTTTTCATTTTTTTCACCGCAGCTGCAGAGCAAGTGCTGATTCCTCCCTGTCCCAAGAAACTTTTCTTCTGTCTGCATGCACCCACAGCAGACATGGAGCACAGACATCAGCACTGACAAATTGGGTTGTCAGGCTGGTGTCATGTACTCCTTTCTGCTGTCAGGACCCCACTCGCTGCCTATTATACTGGTTTAAAATTTAAATTACCCATTACCTGACCCGTTACTCATGTCAACAGTGCCCGACCCTTGAAGTGTACTGGTATGCTGGGTAGGGTAGTAAATTACCCAAACTATCCTACCCTGCACAAAAACACAGATACCCAACCTACCCTCTCCAGCTAACTGACAGGTAGCCCATCCCTAATCTAATTGCCTCTGGTACTGAGTTCCAAAACAATAGGGCAGCAGCCCCAAAGGCCCTGTCCCCAGTTGCTTTTTCACAAAATGTTAATAGCTCTTCTTTGTGTTTGTGAGGCCAGCAAAGTTTGTTAAATGACTGAATTTCAGTCTTCCTGAAGATGTGACAATAGGATTTTTCATTTTAAACTTCTCACAGATCAACTAAAACAGGTTTGCAAATGGATCATTCTGCTTCTGGTTGATTCTAAATCAGCTACTAATGCAGAGTCAGACCAGCTCATAATAAGCAATGTACAATAACCCATGCCGTTACACACAGAGTGCAGTGTGCATTCAGAACCAAATCAAGGAAGGCAGTGCTGTCCTGTGATAACAGCACAAAACTCTGAACTTGGCAACCCCAAGCAAGGCATCATGGGAAGCACCAGTCACTCTGCTCTGCTCCAGCAAACTAATGGAGGCCATGCACTTGAGTGTGCATAGGTGTCCTGAGGTAGCAGATATATTGATTATCAATGCGCCCCATACACAGTCAGAGAAACCAATCTGCATCACAGTTCAAGTTTTTGCCATGTTATGCTATACCCAACATGGTCCCAAGCCTTTCCCTGGGTTGTTGCAATGGGCATTGTAACAGCCTGGGGAAAGTGGTGGGACCAGTATGCAAATGTAATGCACCATGGCAAACCGACCCCAGCACAGCTCAGTTGCATTCCGAAGTGCTTCTGGGGGGGTGCAAGTGAGTAAAAGAGGGAGACCAGTCTTCAAGGCTCTGAGATCTGTGAAGGACCCTAACTGCAAATGGCTGGCATGGGGTAACAGCACTCATGAGGTGGATACCACCAGAAGCCAGGAATTATGTACAGTTTTTTGAGCATTTGGGGTGCTACTATACCCCCAGGGAAAATCTTCAAAGGACCAAAACATAACAATTTTTTTATGGCCTAGTAATCCATTGTATTCAGGATATTCCACAGTCCTTTCCTTCAGCAGTGATTCCATTAATTTTACCACCACCTAAGTCAGGCTGACTGCCTATAATTGCCATCCTCTTCCCTGCTACCACTTTGTGAAGTGGAACTGCATCTGTTTGATTAGGGAGGGTGACTGGGCACATCGTGCCAGGGTACAACAACCAGGTCAGGGTGTTTTGGGGTAGTCAGACTGACTAAGCACACTATGTCAGGGGGCACAGCCCATGACAGAGTGTGTTATGGTAAGAAGGGTGACTGTGTAAAATTGTACTTTGACTCACATGCTAGGAATGTGTGTTGGGGTAAGGAGGGTCAATGGGTATGCCATGCAGTGCCGCACTGGCCAGGACATGGTGTGCTGGGGTAGGCAGAGTGACTGTGCACATCATGCCAGGGTAAATTGGCTAGGACAGGGTGTGTTAGGATAAGCAGGATGATTGTGCACACTGACCAAGGTGCACAGGCCAGGACATGATATGTTAGGGTAAGGAGGGTGACTGGGAACACCGTGTCAGGAGACACAGGCCAGGACAGGGTATGTTGGGTTAGTGAGGGTGATTGAGCACACTGTCCCATGGTGCAAAGACCAGGACCATGTGTGCTGGAGTAGGGAACATGACTGGGCACACTTTGCAGTGCTGCACATGCCAGGACTGGATGTGTTGGGTAAGGGAGGGTCACTGTGCATACCGTGCCAGGGCACATAAGCCAGGACCTGGTGTGTTAGGGTAAGAAGGGTGACTGGGAACACTGTGCTGGTTGACACAGAGCAGGACAGAATGTGTCTGGTTAGTGAGAGTGACTGTGCACACCATGCCAGGCTGAACAGACCAGGACAGGGTGTGTTTGGCTAAGGAGGGTGACTGGGCACACTGTGCCAGGCTGCAGTGTGTTGGGTTAGGGACTGTGACTGAGAACACTTTGCCATGGCGCAAAGGCCGGGACCAAGTGTGTTGAGGTAAGGAAGGTGACTGGGCACACCTTCCATGCTGCACGTGCCAGGACTGGGTGTGTTGGATGAGGGAGGGTCTGTCTGTACACTGTACTAGGGTGCATAGGCCAAGACATGGTGTGTTAGGGTAAGGAGGGTGACTGGGCACACTGTACCAGGTGACACAGGACAGGATAGGGTGTATTTGGTTTGGGAGGGTGACTGGCACAATGTGCCAGGCCACACAGGCCAGGACACAGTTTTCTGGGTTAGGAAGGTGACTGAGCACACCATGCCATGGTGCATAGGCCAGGATATGGTGTGTTAGGGTAAAGAGGGTGACTGGGCACACTGCCATGCCACACAGTCCAGGACCGGGTTGTGTTGGGTTAAGGAGGAAGACTGAGCACACTATGCCATAGCTTAAAGGCCAGAAGCATGTGTGCTGGGGTAAGGAGGGTGATTGGGCACACCATGCTGTGCCACACATGCCAGGACAGGGAGTGATAGGTGAGGGAGGGTCACTGAGCACACCACACCAGGACTGGATGTCTTGGGGTTAGAAGGGTGACTGGGCACATCAAGCCAGGCTGCACAGGCTAGAACAGGGTGTGTTGAGTTAGGGAGCGAGACCTAGCACACTGTGACAGGATACACAGTAAAGGATAGGGTATGCTAGAGAAAGGTGGGTGACTGGGCACACCGCACCATGGCTCACATTCCAGGACCATGTGTCTTGGTATAAGGAAGGTGACCAGACACACCGAGTGGGGCTGCACTGGCCTGGACATGGTGTGTTGGGGTAGGCAGAGTAACTGGGCATTGGTGCCAGGTCAATATGGCCAGGAGGTGTGTTAGGGTAGCTTGGGTAACTGCCCATACTACAGCATAGGTCACACTTCAGAAAACCACCAACTACACATACAGGTGAAGAAAACCAAAAAGGTACAAACATATTCAGTTTGTGTGTTATGTAACCATGTACATGAATTCTGTTGAAGAAGATTTTCAATTAAATACCATTTGTATTTTTCTTTCAGTTTATTTCTAAAAAAAACATACATTGGCATTCCATTTATCAACAAGAAAGGTGCTATTTCAGTGCAACAACTGTTTTTGTACTCTAGTTCACAACTTTCATATTGAGCAGAAGACACAGTAACAATACATGTCTCCTTTTTTAATGTTTGCTTGTGCATGCACAAGAAACATTTTGTTGCAATAAACAATATTTTAGAAGTACATCACTGCCGAGCCCATTGCAGCTTAAACTGGAAGGGGCTCAGCAGTCCAGACCAATAACCACACACTCTGGTGACACTACTTACTGCTTGCTGGGTGGAAACTTCATGTAGTTGACAGGACTGAAGCCACTCCTATCAGAAGGGGCTTCGGTCCTTTCATTTGCATGAAGCAGGTCGGCAACCAACTCATTGATTTGGAATGTTGCTGCCACCCCATCTTGAGTTTCACTCTTCCCTTCAGCTCCAGAATGACTCTGCAATATCTATCTGTCTTTCCTCTCTCTCTCTCTCTCTCTCTCTCTCTATATATATATATATATATATGTATCTGTCTCTTTTTTCAGTGGACCAGGGTGCCCACATCCTCACCGCTTCTTTTCTCTCCCTCCTCTCCATGTTCCCTACCCACCGTTCCCAAAGTTTATATATTTTCTTCCATATATAAGTTGACTGGGGTGACCATCCCTGGTACTGCTTCTCTTGCACCCCTCCTCCAAGTTCCCCACCCCCATTTTTTTTATTTACTTTCTTTTTATCCCTCCTTGACTTGCCCTCATCATTCCACTCCTTCGGGCCTCTCATACCATCCCTTGCCTCAGTCTCTGGAGTCTGCTCCTAGAATGCCTTCAGCCACTCCAGTGGTTCCTGCAAGTGCCCGGATAACTCCCCTCGGGTGGGGCGAGGATGGACCTACCTTTCTCCACCTTAGTGGAGCACCTACACACAGTGGGGTCTGCCCATGGATCTTGTGGCTGGATGGCTCAGAGTGGCCATCATCTAGGACCTCCAAGGGGTGTTTTTCCACTTTTCTTGTGATCCCCTTCCATCCCCCTGAGGATGCTGGCTCAGGCTTTTTACGTGCTGACACACTATGCCCACCAAGTGCCTAACAGCATCCTCCCCTCCCTGACTCCAATGCCATAGGTGCTGCCAAATGTCCCAAAAGTCGGTGCTCCTACCGACCTTCAAGGACGTCGGGTGCATGAAGCACCCCTGGTAACCCACCCTGAAGGAGGAGAGCATCCATTGGGATGCTCAATCCTCCTTTCCCTTGCTGACCCCCAATGATACGGGCCTGTTCCTGAACTCGGGTCGTTGGCATGGAGTGAGGTGTGGCATCCAGTGCCTCAACCCTCAGTGTCACCGGGCCGGCCTCCCCCCCCCCATTTCCCCCAATTTCATTATGCAGGTGGTGGCACCAGGGTGCCCATGCTTGCTGCTGCTAAACATGAGCCCAACACTGGGGTGCCCAATCCCCAGTGTCGGAATATCCCTGAAATAAAGAAAAATGTGCCTTGATGTTTTTTCAACCTGTAAACTGAGAATGGTCCCTCGGGATCTACCCACACCCACCCAACCCCGACCTCCATTCAGCACCCAAAACCCTTCCACCTCAACACCCCTCATATGCCCTCACTCACCTGAACATGTCCTAGTGTGAAGATCCACTCTCTGATTGAAGACATGTCTTGCTGATGGGACTGGCAACTGCAATATGAGAAATTAAGTTTACTTGTAGCTCAATACATTTCAATAGGATTTTGAACTTTGATGCATAACTTTGCCTTTTTTTTGCATATTTTGGTGCCAAATTTTCAACATGGTGTTTTTGGGACCCCACCTTATGACCAGTGCTAGTGCAAATACGCAAATCAGGCCTGAAAGGTGATTTCACTGTTGCATTGCAAAATCACCTTTCGGGCGGGACTTGAATATTTTCACTGTGCTTGTTCGTGAGGTGGGAACATAAGAAGGTCTGTGTTGAAAATTAGGGGTCAGAATACATAAAAATAGCAAAGTTGTGTATACATGTTGACCCCAAGTTTTCAACATAGCCATTTTTTTCACACCACCTCATGAACATCACGGGACAGCTGTCATTTTTCAAATCCTGGCCAAAATGTGTTTTCTCACTTTTGGCACAAAATGACTTTTCAGTGACGTAGAATGACATTTTGAGTGAGCTTTGAAAATTTTCACCTACTCTACCGGGTTCATGAGGCAGAGTAATGAGAAGGCTATGTTGAAAATGTAGTGTACAAATACGGTAAAATTCCCAGGTTATGACTGAATGTTAAAGCATATCAATGTTAACTCATAACTTGGCTTATTTTCAATATTTGACTCCAAATTTTCAACATAGCCATTTTTCCACACCACCTCATAAATGTGATAAATGTAATTTTTTTTAATCCTGGATGAGATGTCTTTTTGCACCTCTGCTGCAAAATGATATTTCTGCCAATATACTATAAATTGTACATGTCATGTTTATAAGGCGAATCATAAAACAAGCATCTTGAAAAGTTGTGGCCAAAATGATAAAAAAAGAATATATAATTGTTTAACATCCTTTGTGTGTGGTGCCAGTCTTCACTCCAGCGGTCCTGCTTTGTGATCCCATGCTGGTGAATTGAGTTGGAGGGTGAGTTCAGCTACCCAGCTGGATGGGTTGAAGGAGGTGGAATGGTACCACTATGCTACACCCCCCCAGCCAGGGAATAAAAGGTGTAGGATTGTCCATATGGGCCTGGGTACCATATGGTGAAGACAGCTGTCCTCTTGGCATAGGGCTCTGCACCGCTCCACCTGTGGGTGGCAAAGTGTATTGTGCATTGGTTGACAGATGCCCTGTTTAAACTGTTCATATGCATCTGCAGCTACATGGAAACACAGGGACCACAGGGCTCTGTGCTTACACAACCCACCAGACAGCCCCATGAATTCTTTACATCTGTCACTGCGTGGAAGTGCAGGGCCCTTGGAAGGAGTCTTCCCTTGGTGCAGGGCAGCTACATCTGTGCACTATCAGTACCATATACCTGCACAGCACACACATACAAGCAAATATTCAACATTGACAAATGCTTGTTTTATATTTGTTTTACTAAAGTATGCACATACTGTATAATGTTTTAAACCAGACAGTTTAAGAAACTACAAGAAATACATATAGATAAACTATTGGAATACATGCAATGAATAACAAACTGTTTTTATAAAGTAGGTGCAAACATGGAAAAGGAAAGGGGGATTGTTTAACAAGGAAAGGCACACTAAGCCGAAGCTTGTTTCCAGGTGCAACCTGGAAGCACAAGGAAGTTGAGTGACTTGCTTAGGATCGCACAGTATGCAAGTGGGGGCTGTGGGATTCAAACCCAGGTCTCCAGGTTTGCAGCTCAGTGCTCTTAAACACTATGTTATACTGCAAACATAACAATAAGCAGCTGGATTGATGTCACAATGCTTACTCTAGTGGCAGACACTTAAAATCCATGTATTGTTCCAAGGGAAATTCTGAGTGTATTTTATGCCCTGCACATGCTGGAAGCACCACATGAACATGACAAGCAAGCCAGCCCCAGCATCATCTAGCAATCTACTTATAGGCGATGTAGCGATATTTCCTGTAAGAAAAAAAGGAAAATGTAAATTAATAGGAAGTAGAATGTGATTTCATGACAGTTTCATAAATAAAATGATACAAATAAGTATGTTACATAAACAGCTATCTTGAAATACCTTTTTAACACCTATCACTGAGCATAACAGTGAAAGCTGTGCCTGCCAAATGTAAGTTAAAAATTTAATGCTGAATGTCTCAAAAATGTTTTTATTTTTTCCAGACAGGAAACAAACTCTGTGCAAAAGCTGAGGAAACAGAAAAGGGGGACATTGAATGTGTTTTACGTTGTTCAGCATCAAACATTTTGCTAAAAGTTTTAATAGTTGTGTGTTGTTACACAACTTATTGGGCAGATCACAGAATGTTGACTGCTATTTCTGCATTTTTATTGTAAATATGCCAGTAAATAATAATGAACCAGGCTGCTGGTCCACCGACAAAGAGGTACAGCTACCACTTGTGGCACCGATGACCCAGGTTCAAAAGGAAATGCAGAGTGTCTGAGGGGAGGTGGACAGATAGTCCACTAGACATCCTTCCTTCTTTGATGGGTGATGCTTCTTGCCAACACTCAGAGTCCCAGTGGGTGACAGGAGACAATGCCTCTGAGAACCTCAGCAGTGCTGGGATTGGCAATTGTAGCTGCTGTCGGCATGTTACATGTGTGAGCACCTGTTGTGCACCAATAACAGCATTGTGTGTCCACAACTGCTAGGGACAATGTAACAAGCATACTATCAAAAAACCCCTCCGCAGCTGCACACAGTGTCGCTGGGGGCTCCCTATACCCCAATGAATGACATCAAGAATGACCTGCTGAGCCAACTAAGGTGGATCTGCATCTCTCCCCTGTGCCCCCAGGAAGCCCAGTGGGGGGGGGGGTTAAGCTATGGGACCTCACCTTGCCAGGTAGGCATGGGGGATGCTTGATTGTGGGGTGGTGTTCTGTAAGGGCAGACAGAGGGTGCATCACCAGACAGCAATGGAAGGAGCAGAACTATAACTGAAAAAAAAAAATTAATGCAACAAAAAAAAATACTTACTCTTGAGGGTTGGTAGGGTCATGTTCTTGCCTAAATTCATAGCAGGCAGTCTGCAGAGAGTGTACACACAAGCAAACATCCTCAAAGCCAAAACGATCAATTATACATGATGGTGGTGTTGGTCATGTTCAGAAAACCTATTCATGACTTGGTTGATTTCAAAACAGCATCTACAGTCCAACTCTCTGGGCAGTATAACACAGTTGCCACATGGGCACCTGTGAAACTGAACAGAAAAACAATGATGCTGATCATATTATCTAATTCAACAAAAGTATGCTTACTGTTACATGCAAGGAGAGGCGCCGATAACAGTCATGTACACCATTATACAAAGAAAAAGATTGTGATTGAAATTGTGATCAAAGTAAGCATTAAGACACAACAGGGTGGTGGTTGTCATGGGTTAATGCATACCCAAGTGCACAGTGAGGCACAGGGCACTTGCACCGAGTGCCTTCAGCACTTGGAAGTGCATTACCCCATGACAACCACCATATTGGAGTGTCTTATTGCACGTATAAAATTGGTCCCCATTGGAAAAAAAAAACTTTAAAACAGAAAAAAGTTTTATTTTCTTCCAAAAAATTATTTATTTGTTTGCATTTTTAATAAACTTAGAGTAGTTCCTTCTATCACTCATGCTGTATGTAGTGACTTCTGTGATTTATGCTGCTACAGTGGCCACTAGGTGGCAGCAGAGTGCAGAGGAAGTCAGTGTGTTGGTAAAATGGGCTTTACTCTTCAAACCCTGACAAGCTTTTTTTTTTCATCCCCCCAACACTGGCAGTTGCTGATATGTGGCCAGCCACCAGTGCAGTGAGTGAAAGAGAGAGAGAGCACCTTGTGCGCCCAACAGCTGGCAGAGTGATCAAGTGTGGTGTTCAGCCAGCCTCTATACTGCCAGTGTGAGAGACAGCTATTCTGGTTGCCGAGATGAGTTGCATGAATGTGTGAGGTGATCAGCTTCAGCACCTTCATGTCTGTGCAGAGATCATCGCACAATCATGATGATGTTGATGCCGGTCAGCTGGCACATTTATGCCATTCGTTTCACCTTCAGGTCATACATCCGAGAAGGACATGTTTGCTAGTAGTTTGGCGGCTTGTGCCTTGTGTGTGTGTGTGTGGGGGGGTTGTAAACATTGGGACAAGATATATTTAGCAGCAGTGGGGTTAAATTTAGAATTTACCTAAACATTTATATTCCCAGACTCAGTTTTTTAAATCAGTCTGATTCCGCAGTCAGCCAGGAGGTTGGTTACATATTTAAACGTACTGTGATTATGGTACTGTTTGGAGAGATGGCAGGCGGTCACTCACTATTCTACACTTCAGCACCCTGCTGTTTATAATTTTTGCTCATTCCAATAGCAGGAAGAATGCATCACTGTTGTTGAATACAATGGATAAATACTATTACACCTTTGTCTGATGTCTGATTTGTTTATTCCTCATATTAAACATTCACTTGACCTTATGCATTACACAAGTTCAAGTTCAAGTTTATTGATATTAGTATGTATAAACATATCTTGTTACATACATTATAACAAATATAAACCTTAAAAAAATTATTAAATAAAAACATAAGCAATACACCAAAAATTGTTTTTATGTACAGTATTGCACAAAGATTCATTATACAGTTTGAGGTTACTTGTACCTGTTACTGTGAGTACATATATCAGTTCACACAGTACAAAAATAATGGGAATGATAATCTTATGTATTTACATTACTATAGGACCAATTAATTTTGTTAAGAGCAGGACATGCAAAGTTTCCACATGCATATACACATACCTTAGAAGGCCCTGACAGTAATACCTCTTATAATATAAGTAGTTCTCTCTTCTATATCTTTCCCCTTGCTCTATTGCACAAAGGCTGCAAGCCATCTATTTATTTCTTGTTTAAAAGCATCAAATTCAAAAAGTATATTGGGGTACAGTCAGTCTCAGATCTGGATTACAAATACATGATGTTTCTCAATCATAAAATGACTTCCAATTATACCATAACATTTCTATATGGATTCCGGTAACAGCTTTCATATGCTGTACATTGTCACAGAATATTAAATATTGTTCCACAATAAAGTTCTATTTGATTGACTTCAGTAATTTATATTCTTGTGAATCCTGTATGATAACTAGGTCCCTTTGCACAGTTACATCAACACTTCTCTGTACCACATTTTTTTGAGAACTGTTCCACGTTCCCACTCACCTTAAAATGTAGTTTCTTACCAGTCCCATTTTGTTAAGTAGCTGATTTAATATATCAAACTAGGTATTCTCTTTTTGGCTATTCTTTGCATCTTTCCAGCAATTGTTAATTAAACCATCCACAGGAACAGTACTGATTTTCCCCCAGAAGTTTATGCTTCTTTTTAGGGCCCTTGTCTTGAGATCTAGAGTTCCTGTTTCTGCCCTAAGTACTGCACTTGCTACATAACTAGGAAGCCCAAGAATCAGTTTCCAATATAAAGTTTGTACTGTTTCAAGTTCCTTCATCCCAGCCTTTATTCCCCGGATTTCAGAAGCATACAATAATTGGGCATTCATTTTAGCTTCAAAGCAACGTTTTGAGCTACAAAGGAGTTGCCCCCAAATGCACAGACAAATCTATTGCATGCCAGATGCTTTTCTTAGCAATGATTTTGATAGATTTTATCTGATTTTTCCAACTAAGATTTCTATCACATAAAATACCAAGGTAGCAGTACTCATTAACCTCCTCTAACTGAAAGTCATCTTTTGTCCAGTCTTTTATTTTCCTTTTGTTATGAGTTGCAAATAAAGCTATCTTAGTTTTTTGCAAATTAATCTCTAGGTTTGTATTCTTTAATGCATTGTTTATGGTCTTAATGCCTCTTCTGAGGCTCATTGGGGTCTGTGAGAGAACCACAGCATCATCAGAATATAATACATTTTTTATGGGAATTCCATTGATGACCAGAGGAAATGTATCAATCTGTGTAAGATTCTCCACTAATGTTTCAATATAACTATTAAATAAGGTTGGTACTAGCATACAGCCTTGCTTCACTCTATAACCAAGTGGCGCGGGGGGTGGGGTTATAGCTCCATCTTTTCTGTATGTAACCTGATATAGTGTATGAGTTTGCATTTTTTTAAATGAATGCAAGTAATTTCCTGTTAATATTTTTTGTTTCCATGATATTCCATAACTTTTCTCTATTCACATTGTCAAAAGCTGCTCTAATACAGACAAATACTGCATATGTTTTTCTAGATTTCATTAACACATATTGTCCTAGAATATATCTAAGTGTAAAAATCTGGCCTACAGTGGAGCAACCCTGCCTAAAACCAGCTTGGAACATTGATAAAATTGTTTTCCTCTTCCACCAAATTATGTAATGCACTCAGCAGAAATCTAGAGATAATCTTAAAACTTATACTTGACAAGCATTTGTCAATGCCAAATGTTTGCTTGCTGGTATTAGCATTGGAAATGCAGGAGTTAGACAGATGCAGAATAGGAATGGCAGGGAAGTATTGAACTTCACGTGAACCCCACCTCCATCCTGTAGAGATGGACAGGATTTGGGGTAAGTGTTTGGGTCGTCACCCATGATGGTCAAACCATGTCACCTCACCCTATTCTGCAGACATTGACACTTGTTAAAGTGTGCCTTAGGGTGTTTGGCTTTACAATCATCCCATTCCATAAGGACATACGGTGAAATGGGTGCAGCATAGAAGAGTGAGGTGAAGTGTTGGGCTGAAGAGTCCTAGGTACACCTCGACATCTGTCAGTGGCTGGGGGATGGGGGTTGGATGGCATGAGCAATACAGTCGGCAATGCAAAGGCACGCTCTGATGCCTGTCTGTCTGTACAGGGTAGGACGTTATGGTTAGAAACCCTAATGCCTTGAGCATTTGTTGGTATTTACAGTACAAATTTTCTACATGGCCTTTTTGTGACCCCACCTCAGGAAAGCATTTGGGGCCTCTTCTCATGAAGAGTGGCAGTGTGATTTTGTCAATGTGTCCCGAAAACTGACTTCCAACAGCGACAGTGCCGTTCTGTACCACATGTACAAAAACACAGATTGGGCAGAATGTGAAGAATGACAGCTGTACCATCCATAGGAAGGTATGAAGAGATGGCAATGTTGAAAATCTGTAGTGGGAATATTAAAAATGCTTGTACTTCCAAGCATACATGGAAACTGCGCAACACATGCACGTAACAGTCACTTTATGGAGTTTTGTCATCAGATTTTCAGCATAGGCATTTTATGACCTGTGCTCATGAACAGTGTCACTGTGATTTTCTTAATGTGCCCTGAACACTGATTTCCCACAGCAACCACGGTATTCTGCGTCGGAACTACAAAAACACATTTTGAACAGGATGTAAAAAATGACAGCTGTACTGTTCATAAGGAGGTGCAGAAAAATGTCAATGGTGAAAATCTGGAGTTAAAATATTACAAATGTGCAAAGTTATGAGCGTGCGCAATGCACGCTCGTAACACAGTCATTTTATGGACTTTCATCACCAAATTTTCAACATAGGCATTTTAGGACCTCTACTAATGAACAGTGTCAGTGTGATTTTTGTTATGTGTCCCGAACAGTAATTTCCCACAGTGACCACGCTATTCTGCACTGGAAGTGCGAGAACACATTTCGGCCAGGATGTGAAAAATGACAGCTGTACTGTTCATAAGGAGGTGCAGACAAATGGCAGTGTTGACAATCTGGAGTGAGAATATTGCAAATGTGCGAGGTTACGAGCATGCGTGGAAACTGTGTAATGCACGCTCGTAACACAGTCATTTTATGGACTTTTCTAACCAAATTTTCAACATACGCATTTTAGGACCTCTGCTAATGAACAGTGTCAGTGTGATTTTTGTAATGTGTCCCAAACATGGATTTCTCACAGTGACCACACTATTCTGTGCCGGAACCGTGAAAACACATTTCAGGCAGGTTGTGAAAAATGACAGCTGCATTGTTCATAAGGAGATGCATAAAAATACCAATGTGGATAATCTGGAGTGAAAATATTGCAAATTCGTGAAGTTCCGAGTGTGCGTAGCAACTGTACAACGCACGCTAGTAAAGCAGTCATTTTTTTGATTTTGCCCATCAAATTTGCAACACAGACGTTTTAAGAGCCCACCTCTTGAAAACTGGCACTGTCATTTTGTTAATCGGTCTAAAAGGTGATTCCACGCAGTGACCGTGAAATCACCTTTCGGGGCCGACTAACGCCATGACAGTGAAAGAATTCATGAGTAGGGGTCCCAAAAACCCCATGTTGAAAATTTAGTGCCAAAATTCCAAAAAAGGCTCAAGATATGCATCAAAGTTGAAAAAATCCCTATTCATCCCATTATACAGCTTACCGGCATTTCCTCAGTTCGCGGTCGGCTTTGAAGAGTGCAGACATGTTCCCGGTCCACTGAAGATCATCGCGCTGGACTCTGGAGGTAAGTATGGGGTGAGGGGGGGTGTGGGGAGGCAAGGTGCACAGTGGGGGGGTGTGGGGTGTGGGGGTGGCCAGGGAGACCGCTGAGGGACCATTTCCTTCTTTACAGGAAAAAAACCCCACAACATCGCAGGATGGTTTTTATTTTACAGGGACATTTAACTGGACTTTGGCACACTGGGGTGAGCTCCCAGCATGCCAACCTACTGTTTTGTTGGGGGGACAACTGTAGTCAATGGGGGATTGGGCACCCCCATCGGCATATAGGGGGACGCACAGCCGGGATTGGGCACTCGGCACAAACATAGGTTTTGTGTGTGGGGAATTATGCTGATGGAGAGTTGGCCCTTCGGCAAACAAAGACTGTTTGGGGGCACATGCTGCTGAGGGGGATTGTGCACCCCCTCGGCACTGGGGCTGCATAATACTGCTTGTGAACGTGGTGGCAAGCCGCCCGCCATGTTCACAAATAGTATTAGGCTACCTAACGTTCCGCCCTGCAATGACGGGTCACTCCCTCATTGCAGCACAATGACTGACACTGCAATGACGAGGCAGCCCCTGATTGCTGCAGTGAAAATGTTTGTACTTGGTGCACTTTTGGAGACCAGTGTCATCGGCACACTGTGCCTCCATTGATCCACCACTGCCAAGCCCCCAAATGCAGTGCCTCCCATGGCTGTAACAATGCCACGCCTCCACAACTCACTTATCTCCTAAGCTGTCACATAATGTTTCTTGTGCATGCGTGCAGGCAAACATAAAAAGGAGATTGATCTATAATTTGTGGGTTTATTTTAGGACCCTTTTATGTAATCGCACAATTGTTGCAGTTAGCCACATTTCAGGTATGATTTCCTTAGATTTCAGATGGGATATTATCAATCCCCGGTGCTTGGTTTTGTTTTGTGCTATTATAGCACTGCTGACTTCCTGTATAATAAAACTTATCTAGTCTTCTATTGTATTCCAAAGTTCAGCATTCATCCTATTAACATTAGTTTCTGCATGCCGTATGTTACTGTTGGCTATTTTAAAAATCTTACCAAAATGTTTTTGCCATTCCTCTGACATTGTTAAACTTCCACATTATTTTTAACTCATGTTTTTCATTTGCAATTAGATTCCAAAATAATTTGTCATCTGTCTGTTATTGCATTTTGTAGTTTCCCAAAGTGTTTTGTATGCTGCCTTTTTTATCTATCAATATTCTATATTCTTTTCTAAGATTAATAAATGCAGGTCTAGCCTGAAATCTTGAAAACACTTCTTCATTCTCCTCCCTTGTTTGCTGACCAGTTTCTTCCTTGTCTTTTTGCATTCAGCATCAAACCATTTAGCTTTAGCTGTGAATACATGCTTTTTCTCCAGTTTCCCATATTTAATTTATTTATTATATCTCTTTCCAGATTAAAAATTTCTTCAGGTACATTTAAACAATTATCCATTACATTTATTTTTCCTGTGTTCTTCAGTGTTACATTCTTCATGCAATTTAATTATAGTTTCTTTCTTATTTGTCTCTTCTGATTTTAATACCCTTTCTACTATTTCTGCCATGTATGGATTCCATCTTATCATTAAAGGAATAATGCATGACAGGGTGTGTGTCATGCTGGGATAACACCACGCCTGGTGGGGTTGGGCATGAGGCAGCAGGCCAAGTGCATCCAATGCCCCAGGCGTGGCATTATCCCAAATGACACACACACCCTGGAGTGCATTATTCCTATTATACAATGGCTCGTTGTTATACAGAAGAAAAAAAAAATTTTCAAGATGTTTTTGTGTGGAAAAATATTTTTGTTTTTTAAGAGCAGATGGAACCATCAATGTGCTCAGGCTCAAGCATATCATCATCTGCAGGTTCACAGTGAGGCTGAGACTAGACCTGTGGCATCGTGCTGGGATAGCTCCAAACTGACCAATCACAGTCCAAGATTCTTTCTTGCCATTGTATAATTTCGGATTTATCATAACCATGTTTGTACCTGTGTCTAACCTTGTTTTTGTTTTATCTTGGTCAATGTACAGCAATTGTTTAAACTCTAACATAACCGGCAAATGGTCACTGTCCCAAATCTGCAATACTTTCAAGTCCTTTATTTTATTAAATGAAAAATATCAATAATCAATAGATCTAAAAGGTTGCCCCCTTTCTTGTTAGGGAAATTCCACTTGCCAGCTTGATCTCCAGGGAATCATACATTAATTATTCTAAAATGTTGTTCTTTAAGAATACTTAATAAGTATAACCCAAGGTTGTTGGTGGTTCTTTCTAGTAATGCTCTGAGTGGGATCTCTAAAGCATCATCCAGATTCCCAAAATTTAAATTTTCTTCCTGCATTTCTCCCACCCTAACATTAAAGTTGCCTCTAATTAGAGCTGAGACCCCAGGATATCTTAATTTTATTAAAGTAATAATTTACTAAGGTCTGTTAATGTGTTGTTTATGGATTAGTTCCTGAGCTTGGATAAATGTATACATTGATTAATTACCAACTTAATATGTTATATTTAAATATTTCAGGACATTAGAATGACTTAAATTCATCCTTAAAAACACATTTGACATTCAGATTTAATGATATATCAATTATTACACAATGGGTTCTGAAAAGCTGCAATGTGATTGGCTGACTGGCATTTTTCAGCCATGCTAAATCCTGGTATTGCCAGCAGAAAAGGTGCCAGTCAGCTGCATCTGCAACTAAAATCAATCTGACCACCGAAAATGAAAACATCCAGGTCACCATGTTAAATCCCCACTACATGGCGGTGTCCCACAGCTCCTGGTACAACACACAATACACATAAAAATAAAGTTAATTAACTCTGGAAATACCTGTATCTGTCAGAATCAGCCACTTTAAGTTTCCAAAATACTCAGACAAGCAACATATTAACTAAAAAGAGTATTTTTTTAAATGTTCCTTGTAACTGCTTCCATGCTGCTCACCTTGAATCTCAGTTTGGCTCCATTGACACCCTGGGTTGACACATTCCCCAAATCATCAGAAAAGCTGAAATTCTGAAATCATTGGCTCCAGTAAGAACTCCCCTTGCAAAAAAAAAAAACATGTTGTATCAGAAGGGTGTTTATCAGAACAGCTTCTCTCCACTCCAGTATCACTAACCACACACTGTATGAAGCTGGTGCAGTTACATCATATTGAGTCATACCCCGACTTAAAGAGCCACTTCATAATCAAATAAAAAAAATCACCACTGCCAGGCTTTCTCTGTAAAAAAGAAACATGACAGCATTTTACTGTCTGGTGAGTGCAGCTCAATCAGGAGCTCAGCAGCACTTTACTGTGTGTCTGTGTGCAGCTGCATTAGGAGTTCAGCAGCAGTTAGGAACTCAGGACTGTTTTTCCTGCGTAGCAATAAATTAAATAAACAATAATTTAAAATGAAAAAATAACTGTTTTTCTCACAAAATAAAGGGGACCATGTATAATCACAATAAACCACTCCAGATTATGGGTTTTGCTGGGATTTACCCACTTCTAGTGTGGTTTACTTACTCAGCCTGTGGCCTTATGACCGAACCACACCAGGCATGTGTAAATCCCAGCATAACCCACACCCTGTTGTGGTTTATTTCTTAAATGTACAAATACCCCCTGATGCCCTGACATGCTTGGCATTTGTCTATGCACATATATGTGTGGGCATGTGTGATTTTGTATTTTCTTGAAACTTGGCTTCCCAGCCAAATGCCCTTTGGGGTAACCCTTGCCTCAGTGTTTGCGCACAGAGGTTCATTGTCTCATATATTCCAAGCCTTGTATCCCTCTAACGTACAACTATTGGGATCCATAATCCATGTTTCTTATAACAAAATTATCAGAAACTGCTTCAAAATGTCCATACAGCCTATATCTCTTAATTTTTTCGTTACTCTAGCAATGTTCCAACTTATTAGTCTTAAAGGTGTCCCTTTAATTTCAGATGGTGTTACCTTATGTCAATCAGACTCTATTTCTACGTTTGACTAATGGCACTAGGTCAGAAACATGAATGCAACAATAGCGCTCACTAATACAGTGCTGCAACAACAGTGCCTGCAATATTGGTGCATGGTAGTGGTCCCAACACACACAGAGGACCGCTACCACAGATTCCACATAGAATGCTCTTTATGTTTTTGTGGGTGTTTCTGATTCTGCACAACCCATTACTAAAATAATCAACTCTGAGTCGGAGTTAGATTGCGGGGGAAAGTGCAACTAAGGGGGAGGGGCACCGTGAAATGAGACTTGTAAAAATATTGAAAACCCATCTCACAGAAAAAGATCAGAGACCAGGACTAAAGCCCTGGTCTCTAGCACTTTGCTGGCCAAATGCTCTCTGCCTTTGCACTCTCCACCACGGGAGCAGCTCAGCCAGCCACCACTTTTCTTCCACCCTTCTTCCCTCCCTTCAGTCTCTCCCTCTGAGTTCACAGCTACATGGGTTGCGGTTATTGCCGTTCACTGTTCTACCTGTAGCAGCCTCATTTTTGCTGTTGCAGTGCATGCTTTGCACTTTTGCAAGAGATGCTGGCTGTTCTGGCCTGAGTAGGTGAATACCCGAGACTAATATGAAAATTCTCTCCCTTTCCTTGGATATATTGCCCTCCCCAAACTCTCTGCTGCAGCATTACCCTACAGCCACCGGTTACAGAAATAGACCCCTTTAGTTCATGAGGACCTCGGTGGACTGTCCTCCCTGGACTCCCTGCTACAGTATTACTGTTACAGCAATAGACCCTCTTGGATCATGAGGGTCTTGATGGATCACCCTCCCCACACCCCTACTGCAGCATTACCCTACAGCCTCTGGTTACAAAATAGACCCCCCTCAGGTCATGAGGGCCTCAGTGGAACATCTTCCCTGGACTCCCTGCTACAGCATTACTCCACAGTCTCTGGTTACAGTAATAGACCCCCTCGGGTCATGAGGGCCTCAGTGGATCACCCTCCCTGGACTTCCTGCTGCAGCATTACCCAACAGCTTCCAGTTACAGCAACAGACACCCTCGAGTCATGAGGGTCTCAGTGGATTGACCTCCCCAAACTCCCTGCTGCATCAGTACCCCATAGCCTCCACTTACAGCAATAGACCCCCCTCAGGTTGTGAGGGCCTCGGTGGATCACCCTCCCTGGACTTCCTGCTGCAGCATTACCCAACAGCCTCCAGTTACAGCAACAGACCCCTTTGAGTCATGAGGGCCTTAGTGGATTGACGTCCCCAAGCTCCCTGCTGCAGCACTACCCCCTGGTCTCCAGTTACAGCAATAGACCCCCTCTGGTCATGAGGGCCTTGGGGGATGTCCCTTCCTGGACTCTTTGCTGCAGCATAACCCCACAGCCTCTGGTTACAGCAATAGACCCCCTCAGGTCATGAGGCCTCGGTGGACTGCCCTCCCCAGACTCCCTGCTGCAGCATTACCCCACAGGTACAGTGCTTAGGTGCATGGTCGGACTTGGTACCAAAACACAGAATCTACCTCTGAATGCCAAACAAGCAGCTGTGAGCTGCAGTAGTGTGGATTCACTGTTGTTTTGTTAGTCTTAATTATATCAATGTATTTTATGTCTCCTCGCCACTGCTGATTGTTTTTCAGCAAATAATTTATTTGATTTCAGCAGACATATATTGTTAATTTGATGTAAGCAACCGTATACTGTTTATTTGCTTTGCCAGCTAAATACTGTGAATTGTGGTGTGCTAACAGGGGTTTCCTCAGGGTTTCCGAGCCCATTTTGTTGTTGTAAAGTGTTTGCTTGAGTAAGCTGATTCCCACTACTAGACCCCCCTTATCCCCCTTCCTCTCCCCTGTGGTGTCCTCTTACCTGGGTGGTATTGTAACATTTCTGTGTCCTTGCCTTCCTCTTCCCACAACCTCCAATTACAGCAGTAGACCCCCTTGGGTCATGAGAGCCAAGGTGGATTGCCCTCCCTGGACTTCCTGCTGCAGCATTACCCCACTGGTACAGAGCTCAGGTGCACAGTTGGACTTGGCAGGTGATGCTGCTGCATGGCGCCTCCTAGTACTACCCACCCACACACACACCCATCCACCTGTGTTGGTGCTGAATTTATAGTGGGGATGCTGATTGTCAGATCTAATCACCTCGCTTTCACACACCTCCACAAAACTGCCTGTGGACCGATCCACTCCCCCTTCCTTTTGTCCTACGTTGGTCTACTCCACCAGCCTTAAAGGTGTATTGCAGGTGATACAGTAGACTTTGCAGTCACCAATCCTACACCATAATCTTCCACCTTGCTTCACCCTCAATAGACTCCCAAGCTATATTAGGTTACTCAGTTAGGTCTTATGTCTCACCCAGCCATGTATCCCACTGGTGTGATGCAGGAGTACTTCACAGGCATACACTAAAGTAAAAACAAACCATAGGGAGTAAACCTGGTAACCTGTACCCAGCCAGCCTCGTTAATGAGATTTTACCCAAGATCACGGCCTATCACGGGGTCCTAGTAGCTATTGCCCTGAAACCTGTAGCTGTCTTTATTAGCAGGGATCTGCTAGTTGCCAAGTATTTAGTTCCTACTAGTACACAAAAAGGAAAATATGACTCTACTCCTAACTTTGGTTATCCAATGAGTTTGAGTAACCCCCCCCCCCACCAACTTATATACTTTTTATGGTCTCTGTAAGAAGGGTACATGCTATACACTCTTCACAGGTGCTAGACAACACTGCCAGTCTCTATTTCTGAAAAGTATGGGAGTACCCCTGCTTCCTTACTTTCTATAACTCTCTACTACCGTCTGGGGACATCAAACTTAACTCCAGTCCATCTACACAGAATGGCAGTTTTTTTTTTTTACCAAATTATACCTGGACTAAAACTAAAGAGCTAAATATTATTCATATGAACATTCGTAGTCTTCTCTCCAAGCTACTGGAACTTGAAACATGGACACTCTATTATGCCCTGGACATTTTATGCATCTTAGAAACTTCACTTAAGCCTGCAGTCCAATCTCACAAAGTTGACCTACCAGAGTACACTGTCTTTAGACACGATCGGCCTTCAAAGCGTGGTGGAGGGGTTCTTTTTTATGTTTAGTCTAATCTCTCAGCCAAAATAAATGGACATTCCCTCCTTAGATACTATCCCTGGAGAGACACTGTTCATCTTAATTTCATTTGGGGCAACAAAGACACTCTGTGTGGGGTGTATCTACAATCCCCCTAACAGTGCAAATCATGCACTAGTCCCCCTTATGTCTAGCCTATCAGAACTATCTCACAGAGAGATCATAGTGTGTGGGAACTTCAATCTAAATTGGTTTGGCTCAAATAACAGGATCTAGCTGGTTATAGAAATGGACGAAGTTGGCAAACTCTGCTCCATGAAACATTTAGTGAATTTCACAACATTTTTCACTGATGCGAAATGCAAAATTTCAGTTGCCAAATGCAGAATTTTCCCAGCAAAGTGCAAAATATCGCCCACGAATGGCAGACTTTCACCCACGAATGGCAGAATTTGGCTACTTGTGTGCAAAATTCCACCATTTTGTGGTGAAATTCTGCTCTTCATGGGTGAAATACCACATTTCAAGGGTGGAATTTCACAATTTTGCACCAACAAAATATTTCACAGACTGCTCAACTTTCACGAAATATTTTGCATGGTGAAATTGCCGATTTCACGGGAACTTTGCCCATGAAATTAAACTTCGTCCCATCTCCATCTGGCTACTGTAGATAATGCTAACCTTATACAACTAATAAGTGAACCCACTAGACTTAACAACAAGACCGGCAATCATTCACCCCTGGACTGGATAATAACTAGTAGGAGTGACAGGATCAAGGCTGCAGAGATTCTGCCAGATACTCTCAGTAATCAGGTGTTTTGTATTTGGGGCAATAATTTCCCAAACCCACTCCCCAGAGTTATTCAATCTAGGGATCTGACTCACTTTTAAGAGGCAGCCTTCCTCCAGACCCTCAAAGAGATAGATTGGAAACCCACCAGAGACCTCCCTAGTGTTGATCTAGCACTAGACTATTTTATAAATAACTTTAATAGCAGGGTAAACATGCATGAGCCTGTAAGGCATCGCAGAGCCAAGGGTCTTTGTGCATCATGGATTAATAATGATCTCTGGAGAGCATTGCAGCTCAGGGACAAGTCATGGGTGCAATTTAAGCAGACTAGGCAATCTACTGACTGGTTAGCATATTGGTGCCTTAGAAACTCCTGCAAGAGGGACCTGAAAAATGCAAAGAGAACATATCTTAAGTCTCTCCAAACCCAGAACCTCTCAAATCCAAAGCACTTCTGGAACCAGGTTAATCAGCTTTGAAAAGGAAGGGCTTCTGAACCCTCTAGCAAATTTCATCTAGATAGACAGGTGTTAACTGGCCCCCAAGAAATCATTAATGGATTTAACACATTTTTCACTGACCTGGAGAGATTTAAGGATTTAAGGCCTGCAATGTAGAGAGGAGGTTAGAACACTGGGCTACAAAGCAAATGACATATAGTCATGATTTGAATCCCACAATCATGACATGACTAGGAAATTACTGCTTAAACATGGTACACAGAGAACCATGACTGGGATGTCAACATATCAGGGTACACAATCTACAGGAGGAACAGGGAAGGTAGACAAGGAGGAGGATTAAAGCAATGGAACTAAAGGGTAAATGGGGAGGAGAGGAGGCACTATGGGTCACCCTGGAGATGGCAAATGGCACCACAATCTGCATTGGGGTTGTATACAGACTCCCATCTCAGGGGGAGGAAATGGACAATGAAATAATAGAAGGCATCCTTAGGATGGCAGAAAAAGGGGAAATATTGTTGATGGGGGACCTGAATATGCCAGATGTTAACTGGAGCATCTTTACTGCTGCCACATCCAAGAGTAGGGTCATTCTTGATGCCCAACAGCTAGTTTTGGAACCCACTCAAGAGGGAGAAATCTTAGACCTGGTACTCTCAAATGGGGATGGAGAGAGGATCTCAGATTTAGAAGTGGGTGGCCATCTGAGAACAAGTGACCACCAAACAGTGTGATTCATGATAAACACAACCATAGAGTCAAGCCATACAAAAGTGAGGGTACTGGACTTTAGGAGGGCTGACTTTGGCAAAATGGGAGAGTTCTTCAGAAAAGCACTAGCAAATGGGCAAGAACGAGGGGTGGAGGAACAATGGGGATACACCAAAACTGTCATCACAGAGGCAAAAGGGTTTTGAGTGAAGCAGATAAACAAATCAAAATGAAGGAAAAAAACACTATGGTCCTCAAAAGAGGTGGCGGTGAAGGTTAGGGAGAAAAAGACAGCATTCAGGAAGTATAAGGAAACACAGAAAGAGCAGGACAGAGAACTGTACCAGTTAAAGCAGAAGGAAGTGGGGAAGGCAGTCAGAATAGTAAAGGCCCAAACCAAGGAAAAGATAGCAAACTTTGTTAAGAAGGGTGATAAAACCTTTTATAGGTGTATTAGAGAGTGAACAAAGACCAAGGGAGGGATAATAAAAGGGATGGTGGGTGGGCAGAGGGTGACAGTGAAAAATAATAATAATAATAAACTTTATTTCGCTTAAGAACCTTTCAAATTGTCAAAGCGCTGTACAATAAGATTCAAACAACATTAATAAAATCAGCAAATACAATGATAAAATAGTCTGACGGGTCCCTTCATTCTATACCACTAAAGGCTTGAGGCCATAAAAAAGTTTTCAATGCCTGTTTATATCCCCCCACAGTCACGCACTCCCGTAGCTGATGGGGTAGAGAATTCCAGAGGGTAGGGGCCACATACATAAATGCACGGACCCCAGAAGATTTTCAAGAAACCTTTGGAATCTCCAGCAATCCCTCATCAGCTGAACAGAGCTGTCGCTCAGGGCAATAGGGTACAAGAAGCTCTTTCAAGTAGTCATGGCCAAGTCCATGTAGAGCTTTATAAGTCAGTAAACCAACTTTAAAGGTGATCCGCCACCAAATCGGCAACCAATGCAGATTGCGTAGCTCAGGGGTGATATGGGAGGATCGAGAAGTCCCCATCAACAATTGTGCTGCAGCATTCTGCACTAGCTGCACCTGGCGGATATCAACCCCAGGTAGCCTAAGTATAGGGAGTTGCAATAATCATGTGTGAGGTCACAAAGGCGTGGACCAACGTAGGCAGCTCCCCAGATGGAACAAGATGCTTGATCCTGCCGATGTTCCTAAGATGGTAAAAGGAAGACTTGATGACCGACGACACCTGAGATTGTAGTGTCAGCCCATCATCAAGCACTACCCCCAGGTCTCGCACCCGTTCAGAGGTAACAATCTGGGAGCACCCCAGACAATGTTCAGAGGGCTGACCAGCCCTCATCCCCTCTATCCGGTGGCCCAAATCCACAACCATCATCTCATTTTTTTGCTGCATTCAACTTTAGCCAGCTCGAATTCATCCAATCCTGGATTTCAGCAAGCCAGTTGTTAAATATTGAGAAAGCACTATCCTTGTCAGGTGCAAAAGAGAGGTAGAGCTGGGTATCATCAGCATAGATTAGATTCAATGCAAAGAAGTGCAAAGTAATGCACCTGGGAAACAAAAACCCAGAGGAAGAGTACACAATGGGGGGGGGTACTAACAACAACAAAAATAGAAAGGAACCTGGGGGTAGTCATATCAGATGACTTAAAGGTAAGCAAGCAATGTGAGAAGGCAGTAAGGAGGGCTGGGGGGATACTGGGATGCACAGAGAGAGGCATCGCCAGTAGAAAACAGGAAGTTGTTATCCCTCTGTACAGACAGTTGGTGAAAACCCATCTGGAGTACTACATGCAGTTCTGGAGACCCCTTCTCCACATGGACATAGACAGGATGGAGGCAGTCCAGAGGAGGGCAACTAAAATGGTGCAGCGTCTGCACCAGAAGCCATATGAAGAAAGACTAAAGGAGCTTAATAGGTATACCCTCAAGGAAAGGAGGGAGAGGAGGGACATGAAACTTTTAAGTACCTCAAGGGAACCAACAAAGTCCAAGAAACTCCCACAGGAACCAATCATTTCCCTGGCCCTCTCAAGGAACTGTTGCAAATCCTGTATTTATTACTGGTAAAAGGAAATATCTCCACGTTAAGAATGCCATCTGCGCCTATCCTTCTCTATAGTTGCCTTATATTACTAAGTTATGCTCTACCCAAAATTTCGGTTTGCAACTCGGACAAAGGCCAGTTTCCCTCCTCTATCATCTACCAAGAAATAGCCTCCCACATTAGAACATGGCATCCTACATCAGGGACGTCTCCACTATGGTCATGCCCTCCTCCCACCAGGCCATAACTATAGAACACGTGCAATTCCCAAGGATGGTATCGGCCCTATCAGTTCTCTATGTTTAACCTCTAGCAAATAGCAATCCTGCCCTTAACACAGCCACTGCAAACCAATGTACGCTAGAAGGAGTAACAAAAGACTATTTAGCAGGCTAAGACACCACCTTAAAAAACTACTACTGCTTCTCCTACTCTGTTTGGGAAATGTTGAATTAAACCCAGGCTCACCTATTTCTCTGGACGCCCCTGTGGACCTCCCTCAATATAAAGGGATTAGCTTTATCCATATCAATGTCTGTAGTTTGCTAAAGGAGATTGACTCTATACAGACCTGGGCTCTACATGCATCTCCTGATTTCTTCATGATAACTGAATCCTGGCTCACGCCCTCGACCCTGGACAAATCTATCAATGTACCTGGATATATCATCTACCGCTGTGATAGACCGACTAAAGGGGGAGGGGTTGCAATATATGTCAAAAGCAAATTCACAGTCACAGTCTTTGACTGTACCTCAAAGGCTAAGGAATTTGAATGCCTGGCTCTAAAATTATCACTTTCCAGCGAGAAATCACTCCTTATGGCAGCATGCTACCAACCACCATCTGGTGGCTGGGCACTTCTGCCACACCTTCAAATCCTTCTTGACTCTGCTAATACTGAGTGTATTCTAATGGGGGATTTCAATCTAAATTGGAATGATGGCAGCTTTAAGAAATTGAAGGATCTATACAATGTTAATGGTCTGTTACAAATGGTGACTGCTATAACCAGACCTAACAGAAAAAACCCTGAGCGCAACACCCTCCAAGACCTTATGCTGGTAAACAAACCTCACAATTTCTCACATACTGGAATATTCTTCAACAATATAAGTGACCATTGCACTACTGCCTGCATCAGACATCCTTCCCAAATAAAAACGGCCTCCAAATTCAAACTGTATTGTATACCACAAATTCATCCTTGGATTTGGCCCATGAGTGCTTACAGAAAGACTTTTGTCACCCTCCAATACAACCTTATCACTCATAAGCTCCTCCCCAATGCCAAAAAGACTAAAGCAATGATTCTCTCACCAAAGTCTACTTCCGGATGTCCACATATCACACAGATCCGAACACTCTTAGATGAACCCCTTGAAGTAGTTGATACCTTTAAATACCTAGGGTTCTGGCTGGATAACAAGCTCAACTTTCTGTGCCACTTAAATGAAACCTCAAAGAAACTAAGACAGTGATTAGGTTTATTCTATCGCATTAAACACTTACTTATGTTAGAAGCCAGAATGAGACTAGTACAAACTACATTCCTACCTATACAGGACTACGCTGACTTCCTTTACAGTCATTGCCCATCAACGATGCTAAACAAACTGGACACCCTTTACCACTGGGCTTTAAGATTTATCCTAAATCTACCCCCGTGGTACACATCACTGTCATCTATACCAGGTTTCGGGATGGACCTCACTCTCAACTAGGAGAAAAAGGAATGCTCTCCTCTGGTTTTTTAGAGTATTATCTGATAACCTCCCCTGCATACATCTCGAACATCTTCAAATAGGCTAAAGGTTCCTATGGCCTGAGATGCTTCTCCTTAATCTGCTTCCACATTCCTAGAGTGAAAACTACCCTTGGCTCTGCAGCAATCAACTTCTCACTTCCTTTACTTTGGAACACTATGCAAGACTCATTAAAATTATCCTCACTTCCAAGCATTTTCACATTCAGAGCTCTATTAATGGATTATCTGAAGGAATCATGCAACTGTTTCAGATGCCTATGACCCCTAAGCCCCGGATGCCACTCTCAAATCCTATGCCTAAGTATCTCGTCCACCCCACATTCCTAACAACAGAAATCTAGGACCTACAAGCCTAGTTCCCTTAATCTGAGATGGCCCTGCCTATTCTCTACCTTTTACCTAATCTGGCCTCCCTCTTGGCTGCCTACTCTTTCACCCCAATTTCTACCCTATTCCTAAATACCTCCTTATTTTTTATAATTTAGGTATGAGCTCTTACTTAGCAGAGACTATATGGAATTGTTGTCTCTGCTCATTCCAGTAAAGCTTATCATTATGTACCTTTGCATGTTAATTATGTTGACCGGTATGTATAGGCCCATATTGACTGGCACCTTCACAATGTTTTTTTTTTTTGCAACGCTGTCCACTGTAATTGTAATCTTATGAAGTGTACTGTATTGTATTAATGCCCAGGACCACCTTGAAAATGAGCTTGCTCAATGGTGTTTATGCCTGGTTAAATAAAGTGATTGATTGATTGATTGATTGAAGAGGGTATCATCTTTCAGAAAAAGAGATGTGAAAGAACGAGGGGGCACAATTTTAAGATAGAGGGGGGACAGCTCAGGGGCAATGTGAGGAAGTATTTTTTCATGGAGAGGGTGGTGGATGCATGGAATGGACTTCCTGAGGAGGTTATGGGGTCAAAAACAGTGGGGGAATTCAAGAATGCATGGGACAGACATAAGGCAATTCTGGTGGGGGTTAGGAAGAAGTAGGCTGTTGGTTAACTAGGATCTGCAGCTTATCCAATAAGTAGATACATGGGCAGGCTGGGTGGGCCAATCGGTCCTTATCTGCCATCAAAGTCTATGTTTCTATGTTTCTAAACTCTAAACTATTTTACCAAACTCTAGTAATTCTCAGAATTTGCGAGCTTCAACCCACGCCTCCTTCTCCAAATTTCACCTTAGGGTGGTGACACGAGCAGTGGTATTCAAACAGTTGAAGAAGTTAAACTGTCATGGGTCCAAAGGCAGCATTGCCCTTGAACCTAAATTCCTGTGAATAGCTTCATGTATTATAGCCAATCCAGTCAGGAACCTCATAAACAAATTCTTCTGCTTAGGAGTGATCACTAGCAAATGGAAATCAGCCTTAATAGTGCCTATACATAAAGGGTGAGAAAAGGAAAACATTGAAAACTATAGGCCTATCTCCCTTTTTAGTGATATTGCCAAGATTCAGGAAAGGCTATTGTATAATCAGCTGACTGGATTCCTTGAACATAACTGCTCCCTCATGAATGCCTAACATGCTCTTCGGAAAAACCATGGGACTGAAACAGCCCTAGTCCATGTCACTGCTGATATTCTTTTTTTGTGTGTTATTTATTTACCTCCTGACCCCTGCCAGCCTAGCTGGCCTCACCTTCAGGAAGCCAGCCCCACCACCATGATCCTCCTGTCTGCTGTCCACTGCACATCATCATGCCATCCCCGACTGACCCAATGTATCCCTTCGTCAGGGGAGCCCCCCACCCATGGGGGCTACTGGGAGGTGAGACTTTCCAGTGCCCAGAGGCACCATCTTCTATCCTCTTGGGGGGCAGAAAGGGTGCAACACGGCCATGCCCAGGCTATTGCAGCAATGGAAGGGTAGGCCACCATCATCCAGTGGCTAGGTGGCCATTTTCCATTTTCTGGTACCCTTCACACACTTTGGAAGCATGCTGCGGTATTCTGGCAGATCACGTATGTGACATGTGGTCACCCATGCCACAAAGTGCAATGCCATGCCCAGCCACCAGGATCCACCAAAGGGTGGTGCATCCTTGATCCTCCCCCTGGGAGAAGAGTGTCGAAAGGATGCTCTTGAGCCCTCACTGCTGGCCACCGTTCCTGTCATCCTTGGGCTCGGGCACGAACCTGCGTGACAGTGTGCTAGGTGATCCCCTATCGCCTGGCACCATAGGGCCGGCTGTTGCTGATATTCTTGATGAAATAGATCAAGGTATGTTGACATGAGCCATTTTTGTTGACCTCACAAAGGCATTTGATTTGGTTAATCATAGACTGTTATTAACAAAACTTTAAGACCTACAGTAGGTTTAGATAATAGTGTCTGAATGTGGTTTCATAACTACCTAGCAAGGCGACAGCAATGTGTTAAGTGCCAAGGTAGTGTCTCCCACCCTAGGCCTATCACTAATGGGGTCCCACAAGGATCAATACTGGGCCCCCTGCTCTTCTCCTTGTTTATAAATGACTTGCCCCTCAACTGAAGTAGTGCCTCAGTTCAGTTGTATACCAATGATGCCATCGTCTACAGGTGATTGCCTGCTATAATAGTGATTAACACACATCTTCTTAAGGATTTCCAGGCATTAGAATGCTGGTTCTGGCAAAACAGATTAGTTTTCAATGCAAACAAAACTAAAGCAATGCTATTTAGGCCCAAAAAGCTAGGCTTGGATAGAACACACTGTATCAACCTAGGCACTTCCACGAGTTTTAACGGAGGTGGTTCAATCTTTTAAATACCTGGGAGTGGTGTTGGACCAAACAATGTCTTTCAAGGCACATGTGGATTCACCAGTCAAAACTTAAAATCAAAGAAAAGGTCTGCTCTATCGGCTCTCTCCCTATCTCTCAAAGGAGGCTCGTGTAGCTATCTCTAGGTCCACTATTCTGCCCCCTCTCACGTATGGGGGCTTCTGTGGTTCAGGCTGCTAGTGACCCTACTCTTTCAAGGCTAAGAACAGTATACCATAGGATTGGGTGCTTTGCTGCGGGTAGAGATGCAATGAATTTAAAATCCACAGGTGAAGTGAAGGCGAAGTGGCCACTTCGCATTAGTGTAACGCTACGCGAAGTGACCATTGAGGAGTGCTCACTTCGCCTTGTGATTATCACTTGACTTCACATTGTTATTCCGCCTTAACATGAAGTAAGGCAGAATGACAACAATAGGCACTTTAGCCAGCCCACACAAACACACATCACATGGCTTACATACTGTAAGTCACATGCTTTAGCCAGGAAGGAAGTGAGTCATACCAGCAGATACTTTCACTTTCTCCTTTGCAAAGGTAGAAGGAGGAAGGATAGTGTAGGAGAGGAGTGTTTATTTGTTGCTTAACTTGCTGTCTTAAACTTCATAAAAACCAACAGCTTTTTTAAAAGCTAATTCTTTAGTTTTTGTTGTACTGTTTTGTAAGTTCTTTTTTTGTGACTGATTTATTTGTTTTATAAGTTTTGTTTTGTGTAAGTGTGTGTGTGTCTGTGTGTGACTCTGTGTGTGTGTGTGTGTGAGAGACTGTCTGTGACTGTGTGTGAAGTCGGTTGTCGTCATCGCATGACGCGTCAGAGTGGAGAGAGAAGGAGAGTTATGGACCAGGGACAGTCTGTAGCCCGTGTTGACCAGAGGGGAGTGCGGACATGTGGGAGTCAGCGTGGCAGGTGTCGCTGGACCGCTCCCGATTATTTGGTCCTGCCCCCCCCCGGAAGCAGCAGCAGCACCAGTGCCACTGTCATGTCCAGCAAGTCTGCCGCTGCCACCACCACCACCACTATCTGTACCAGCTGCTGGAGCCCCAGCAGCACCACCTCCCACTCCACAACAGCAGGTGGAGCCCCCCCCCCAGGTGCATGATAGTGCTGCCAGCAGTACATCTGCCCCGTTGTGCCTGGTCCCTCCTGCAGCCTGATAGTCTGGCAGTTTTTCAACTGTGTTGGGGAGAACAGGAACATTGTGGTGTGCCTGCTTTGTGGTGTACAGGTGCGCCATTGTCCCCGGGGGACACATCTGGGGACTGGGGGCCAGAGGACACACACATGCTTAACCACCACAATTTGGAGTGGCAGGCTGCCACAGAATGGGCCAGGCCTCCACCTGCTGGCCCTTCTGTGGAAGTGGCAGTGGGTGGTGCTGCTGCTGTGCATCACCAGAGCAGGAGGAGGGCCACAGCAGCAGCAGCTGCTGCTCCACCACTACCCCCACCACTGCCACCAGCACCACCCTCACCACCACCACTATCTGCCTTTCCTCCCGCAGCAGTTGACCCCATCACGATGTCTGCAATGCAGTCAGAAATAGTACTGCTGTGGGCTGCGATGGAGGAAAGCACTCAGAGGATGGGTGCTGTCCAGCAGCAGATGGAGTGGAACGAGCAAGAGCAGCTGCAAATAGTGTCGATGCTTCATCTGCTGCTGGAACATCATGGGATTGAGCATTAGGTTTTGTTTTCTGCACACCTCAGCCCCCGCTGTTGTACTGTTTTGTGTTTTGTTTGTTTAATACCAGACAGAGGGAAGGCCACAGTATTAGTTTAAAGGGAAGCAGTCAGCAACAGGAGCACCTGCATCTTGCCCCTCAAAGCTTAGCCTCCGGTTAAGCCTTTTAAGTATGTTGCGGCATTTTTCTCACGTCGCAACACCCTTTATTGTACTAAAGAAGTGTCAGTGACCCGGAAGTATGGCAGATGCTGTGGGGGCTCCATTATGTGTAAAGGTGCAACAGCGATGCACCATGCGCTTCAATACAAAAGTATTTGAAGCGCATGGTGCATCTCCACCGCACCTTTCCTTTACACTTAATGGGGCCCCCATAGCGTCTGCCATCCTTCTGGGTCACTGACCTTTCCTTGTTAAAATAAAGTATGTTGTGGCATGAGAAAAACACTGCAATATACTTAAAAGGCTTAACCAGAGGGTAAGCCTTGCACTGGGCAGGACGCAGGAGCTCCTGTTGCTGACTGTTTCCCTTTAAATATATACATGCACATACAGTTATACATGCTCCTTATATGGGTGCCTTACCTCCAGGGTAATCTTTCTTGCTCCACATGTCCTTACATTCCATAGTGCAATACTTTTCTGGCAAAAACGCTTGTAATTTCGGTAAACCAGGGTCTGGAGGACTTCCCATTCTGACGAGCCACCCAAGTTCCACCACCACACTCAGCAATGTTATGACGTGATGCCAGGAGAACACGTATGCAGTGCTTTATTATAGTGAATGGCTGGCAGCTTTCGAATGTTTTTATGTTATAATGGAATCAGTTGTAGGAACGTAATGCTTCACTAACAAGGCTCTTGTTAGTGGAAACGGCTCACGCTTTCACCACAACATTGCTGAGCAGGGGGCAGAACTTGGGTGGCTCTTCAGAACGAGAAGTCCTCCAGGACCCAGTTTACCGAAAATAAGAATGTTTTGGCCAGAAAAGTATTGCACTATTTAAGAAGATGTGGAGCAACAAAGATTCCCCTGGAGGTTAGGCACCAATATATTGGGTGCAATACCATCCATAACTATGTAACTTGGTGAATCTCTTTAAAGCAGCAGTGCAACAATCTGTTGAAAATTTTGACCTATACTTTTTTATGCTATTTTACATTGCCACTTTACTTACATCCGGACTTGTATGGTACTATTCTTTCCAGTATTTGAGTCTGCTTTAGTACTTTTTTTCATGTCTAAGATAATAAAAGGAGCACTCCTTTTAATATGGTGCAGACCAGGTCTTCATCAGTATTTTGCACTGTTTTTCTCCAGCAGTTGTTATATATTACTTCAGTTGTCAAATTAACAAGTATGCAGCAGGCAGTGTTTTATGACATCACAGAACAATAGTTGTTCAAAAACAGCTGCAAATAGTGATAAGAACCTGGTCAGAACAATATTAAATGGCGTGCTCCTTTTTTTATTTTCAGACATGAGAAAAAGTAGTAAAGCAGACACAAATTGTGAAAAGAATGGTATCATACAAGTCATGAAGTAACTAGTATCCACTTGCACGGCAACGTATGGCAATGTAAAAGCAGAAAAAGTATAGCTAAAATTGTCAGTATTATTGTTGCAATGCTGCTTTAATTTATAATTTAAGTGCGACATTATGTGCTCACAATCACAACACACAGAATGCATCTGTCTTCTGTCCAGAAATTGACACGTGCTAAGGAAGTGAAACGGGATCGTCACACCACATGCAAAGTCCCCCAGAATTTATTGCGCAGTCACTCATGCACACAGTGGTCACACAGAGTCCCCAGATTTTTTCTGCATGCCCAAAATTCATCCGCCTTGTGTCCAGAAAATTGACAAGTGGTAACAAAGTGAAATGGGATTGTTTCAGCACATACAAAGTCCCCCAGAATTAATGGCACATTCAGTCATGCACACAGTGGTGGCACAGAGTCCCCAGATTTTTTCTGCATACCCAAAATGCATCTGCCTTGTATCCAGAAAATTGACAAGTGGTAACGAAGTGAAATGGGATTATTTCAGCACACACAAAGTCCCCCAGAATTAATGGCGCAATCAGTCATGCATGCAGTGGTGGCACAGAGTCCCCAGATTTTTTCTGCATACCTGAAATGCATCTGCCTTGTATCCAGAAAATTGACAAGTGGTAACGAAGTGAAATGGGATTGTTTCAGCACACACAAAGTCCCCCAGAATTAATGGTGCACTCAGTCATGCATGCAGTGGTGGCACAGAGTCCCCAGATTTTTTCTGCATGCCCAAAATGCATTCGCATTGTGTCCAGAAAATTGACAAGTGGTAATGAAATGAAATGGGATCATCACACCACATGCAAAGTCCACCAGAATTTATTGCACAGTCACTCATGCGCGCAGTGCCCCAGAATAAAATGATGACCGTGAGCAAGCTGTTGCTGGTCCAATGTGTGCTGCAATTTGAGCAAATGCAATGTGATCATCTCCACTGGATGGAAGGGTGCCCTTTGTCTGTACACTAATAGTAGTCTTGGTGAGTAGATATATATAGATACATATTTCTGTATTTTGTAGGTGAGAAGGGTTGACATGGACATGTACTCATGGTATTGTTCTGTATCACAGGTCACAGATCTGTTGGTGTGCACATTCCAGTGCTTGATTAGAAATTTTTTGCTTAGAAAGTTGCAATGGATAACTCTCAAGCACATGAAGTTAAGCAATTTTTTTTTTGGGTGGGGGGAAGCATATTTGCAGCTTTGCCTGTAATGGTTTCTTATTTTGTTACTTCTTCACAGATTTCATCTGCATCCTTCTTGAGTCTGGTTGTTAATGATAGTCATGGTCATCTAATGAAACGACTTCATGTTGCATGTGCAGCACCCCAGGTCGGGGCTGATGTTGAAGAACTTGTTTGAATGGACACTTTGTCAGCACAACAAAGCATCAGTTCCTTGAAAAAAGAAATGAATGACTTCTTACAACTTAATTGGTATGTATCCCTCCCTGGTTCTCAAATCTTAATCCCTAAAGTCAAGTTACATTTCAAATCCACATTTTGTCAACTAACACAACCTGTGTGCAATATTTGCTGCAGTCTTTACAAAACAATGAAATGGATGAAATAAAATCTTCATACTTACCAGAATGGATTTCACATGGATATTACATCGCTTCCTCTCTGTACAGTACAGCTACAGTACCATTCCCAATTAGTTTTAGCGATGGAGCCTGTTTTAGTTACCCTGTAAAAGAAACAAAACATAGAAACAGAATTTGACGGCAGATAAGGACCGCTTGGCCCACCCAGTCTGCCCATTTCCCTATGTAACCCCTAGATGGCGCTATCCCAGGGGCTACTACCCCTGCCTGATTTTCCACTAACAGGTTGAGGGGCCTGGATCCAATGGCGGGTGCCTCCACCCAGAGGTCAGGGTTTGCAATAGTTAAACTTACTTGGTCACAGCCCTCTGGGACACTGCAACCCCTTTCTTCCCACTAGTGGCCCACACAATATATCAGAATTACCTTCACAGTATACACTTCACCCCAGGGCTGGTTCAGGCACTGGGACCTCCTGTAAAATAAGATACAGTGCAACAATCACAGTACAATACTTAACATAGACAAATACCTCAGGCAGTATAACTTTTGCTGAAACAAGCAGCTAGGATTTATTTAGGGAATATAACAAGGACAGGGAAATCAGGTTAATTAGCTTATCACTTTACTCATTCACCTATGGCTCTGTGCACAGGCCTATCCCTACCAGTTACTGTCCCTGGGTACCCAAGCCCTAGTGGCTAGTCCAAACCGTGGCAGCTGGTAGGGCCCTTTCCCACAGAGAAAAGAAAATTAGTTTAAACAGTCAGCAGTACAGTGATTCCATTTGGATTCAATGTGGCAATTCAACAGGGAGCGACCCTGAATTAGTACTCATGACCTCCAAACAAGATAGGGTCCTTCAATGTCAGCAGGGCTACTCTTTGAGCTCCACGAGACTCCTCACACATTTATATGGCAAACTGCAACAGGCAAAAGTCCTTTAATGGCAGCGATATTCACTTGAGGTACACAAGCCTCTTCACACATTTATATGGTAAAACAGAAAGTACTATACCAGGCAGGCTGCTTCTCTATCCCGATCGCAATTACTGCACAAACCTGGGAGAACACACAGCAGATTCAGTTCTTGACAGACCGAAAGCGACTCAGCAATTTCTCCAGTCTTCTACAGGGTGAGCCTGGTTTCTACTCTTCAGATATCCTTTGATTCTCTTCACAGGACGGATTCAGTCCTAACAAGCAGTTACACAAGCTGCAGACCAGAACTCTGGGCCTTACACGCTTTCCTACTAAAACTGCACACTGAAAAGCACAGGGCTCCTTCTTCTTCACTGCCGGAGCTCAACTGAAACTCCAACAGACAAACCGGCACTTCCTTTGAGTTCCTCCCAGTTCTTGACTGGATTGGCTGTCACTCACAATAGACTGCTCCTGTTGGTCCAAAAGGCGCCCAAGTCTAAACTACATCTCCCAGAGTCACTGCCCATACAATCCTCTTGTGGCTGGCTCAGATTATGAGTCCAAGTTCTGATTCGTCCAGACACCATTTAGAGCTAGCTACCCCACACTGATTGGTCCAGTTCAGCAGTTCAAAACCAGAATGGGGAACTAGGCAGACACAGTTCTGACTGCAAAGAAAGCAGGTTAGACAAACTGTAATTTCATTATTACTCTAAATGGTTTCTGGCAAACAGTTACATCTTTCAGATAGGTTCCTTGCACTCCTAGTGACTGCAAAATGGAGTGAATTGGCAGCAGCTCGAGTGGTACTCAATCAAAAGAAACACACAGTCCCCATACAACTAATTATGTCTGCAAGCAGACAGCTTTTAAAGAGACAGTACCAGAGGTTCTAAAAATACTACTGATAAATGGCTTTAACCACCAAACACTATTCAGGCTTGGAGCATTCAAGCAAGCTCCTGGAAGTCTTTGGGAACCCCCATTTGCAGGGGCTACATTTACCTAATGGATAAGCTGCAGATCCTAGTTAACCAGTAGCCCACTTCTTTCTACCCCCACCCCTAGAATTGCCTTTATGGCTGTCCCATGCATGCTTGAATTCAACCACTGTTTTGATTCCACAACCTCCTCCGAAGGCTGCTCCATGCATCCACAACCATCTCTGTGAAAAATACTTCCTTACATTACCTCTGAGCCACCCCCATCTTCAAATTCTGCCCCTTGTTCTTGCACACTTCTTTTTTGAAAGATGCTACCCTCTTGGACTTTGTTGATTACCTTGAGGTACTTGAACATTTCTATCATGTCCCCTCTCCTCCTTTCCTCGAGGCTATAAATATTAAGCTCTTTTAGTCTCTCTTCATATGTCTTCCAGTGCAGACCCTGCACCATTTTAGTTGCCCTCCTCTGGACAGCTTCCATCTTGTCTATGTCCTTGCGGAGACTGGGTCTCCAGAACTGCACACAGTACTCCAGATGGGGTTTCACCAGCTGACTGTACAGAGGGATAACAACTTCCTGTTTTCTACTGGTGATGCCTCTCCCTATGCATCCCAGTATCCCCCCAGCCCTCCTTACTGCCCTCTCACATTGCTTGCCCACCTTTAAGTCATCTGATATGACTACCCCCAGGTCCCTTTCCATTTTTGTTGTTGTTAGTATCTCACCCCCCATTGTGAACTCTTCCCGTGGGTTTTTGTTTCCCAGGTGCATTACCTTGCACTTCTTAGCATTAAATCTAAGCTGCCATACATTTGACCATTCCTCTAACCTTGCCAAATCCCTTCTCATCCTTTCCACCCCACCTTGTGCATCAACTCTGTTGCAGATCTTTGTGTCATCTGCAAAGAGACATACTTTTCCTTCCAGTCCCTCTGCAACGTTGCTTACAAAGACATTGAAGAGGACCGGTCCTAATATTAAACCCTGCGGCACCCCACTAGTAACCCCCCTATCTTCAGAGTGGACTCCATTTACTATTACCCTCTGTGTCCTATTCTCCAGCCAATTCTTTACCCAGACTATCATCTTGGGACCCACTCCCAGGCTGGCTAACTTGTATATTAATCTTTTGTGTGGGACTGAGTCGAATGCCTTGCTAAAGTCTAGGTAGGCCATGTTCACAGCCCCTTCCTGATCTACTACTTTGGTCACCCAGTCTAAGAAATCTATTAGATTCATCTGGCATGACCTTCCTGCTGTGAATCCATGCTGCCTTGGGTCCTGTGCCCCTCTGGCCTCTAGGTACTCAACAATTCTTTCTTTCAGAAGTGATTCCATCATTTTCCCCACCACTGAGGTCAAACTAACAGGTCTGTAGTTTCCTGCTTCTGCCCTGCTCCCACTTTTGTGAAGGGGAATCACACCTGCCCTCCTCCAGTCCTCAGGTACCACCCCATCCTCCCATGATTTGTTAAAGAGGGTAGTCAGTGGTGTCACTAGTTCTTCCCTTAGTTCTTTTAGAATTCTGGGATGAATCCCATCAGGCCCCATTGCTTTGTCCACCTTCAGGTTTAAGAGTTCTTTCAGAACCCTTTCTTCTGTAAATGGGCTGGTATCAACTTCTGTATCCAGAGTGTTTCTAGTGTTTGTTTTAGGTACATCCCCCTCTTCATTTGTAAATACTGAGCAAAAATATTTGTTTAGTATCTCTACCTTTTCGCAGTCACCTTCTGCCCACCCCATCCCCTTTATTAAGCCTCACTATCCCTCCCTTAGTCTTCCTTCACTCCCTGATGTACCTATAAAAGGTTTTATCCCCCTTCTTAACTGAGTTGGCTATATCTTTTCCTCAGTTCTGGCTTTTGCTGTTCTGACTGCCTTCCCAGCTTCCTTTTGCTTTAACTGATACATTTCTCTGTCCTGCTCCTTCTGTGATTCCTTGTACTTTCTGAATGCTTTCTTTTTCTTGAACCTTCACTGCCACCTCCTTTGAGAACCATAGTGGTTTCTACCTCATTTTGTTTTGTTTATTTGTTTCACACAAAGGCTTGTTACCTCTGTGATGGCAGTTTTATTATTCCCATTGTTCTTCCACCCTCCTTCCTGCCCATTTGCTAGTGCATTCCTTAGCACTCACCCATTTTGGCAAAGTCAGCCCTCCTGAAGTCCAGTACTTTTGCCTTTGTATGGCTTGACTCTGTTGCTGTGTTTATTGTGAACCATACTGTTCAATGGTCGCTAGTTCCAAGATGGCTACCCACTTCTACATCTGTGATCCTCTCTCCATCTCCATTTGAGAGGACCAGGTCTAAGACTGCTCCTTCTTGAGTGGGTTCCAATACTAGTTGTCTAAGGCATGCCCCCTGTAGGGCATCTAGAATAACCCCACTCTTAGAAGTCACTGCTGCAACTGCACTCCAGTTAACATCTGGCATATTCAGATCACCCGTCAGCAATATCTCCCCTTTATCTGCCATTCTAAGTATACTTTCTATCATGTCCTTGTCCATTTCCTCCCTCTGAGAGGGGGGTCTGTATACAACCCCTGTGTGGATTGTGGTGCTATTGCCTGCCTCCAAATTGACCCACAGTGCTTCTTCTCCTCCCTGTTTACCCTTTTGTTCTGTTGTTTGATTCCTTCTCTATGTAGAGAGCCACCTCCTCCTCTTACCTCCCTGTCCCTCCTGTAGATAGTGTGTCCTGCATGTTTACGCCCCAATCATGGTTTTGTGTGTACCATGTTTCTGTGACTGCCATGCTATCCAGATGTTCCTCCTCCAACAAGGCCACTAATTCAGGAAGCTTGTTACCCAGTCTATGGGCATTGGTACTCATTGATCTCCATTTTTTGATGGCTTTACCTTCTGTAGCAGCATCCCCCACTGACCTTTCTACTTTGGTCTTTCTCTCATTTAGTACCCTGTTTTGTAGGGGGGAGGCTGGGATTTTCCTGCTGCTTATCAGTGCCTCCCCCCTTGACTAGTTTTAAAGTTTGCCAATGAAGCATTTAAACTGATTGCCCAAAAGATTTGTTTCCTTCCTGGACAGATGCATGTACTGCATGTGTTTTGCCATTGCGGCTCTGAAAAGCTACAGAAAACAAAACATACAACTAAAGGAAGTGAAGCAGCATAACAAACATGAGTACACATTCTCACTTTATGGTTTAAATATTAAGAAGCTTTGTGTCTCTGGCTGATAGATGTGGTAGTCCTGACTGACTCATGGTGGCTGTGGTGGCAGTGGCTAACATCAGTCCCGGTGGTGGTGGTGGTGGTGGTTCGGGGGGCAGACAGACTCATGGTGACAGTGGAGGCAGTGGCTAACATCAATCCCGGTGGTGGTGGTGGTAGAGGTGGTGGTCCGGGGGCAGACAGACTCATGGTGGCAGTGATGGCAGTAGCTAACATCAGTCCCGGTGATGGTGGTCTGGGGGGCAGACAGACTCATAGTGGCAGTAGCTAACATCAGTCCTGGTGGTGGTGGTGGTGGTTCAGGGGGGCAGACAGACTCATGGCGGCAGTGTGGTGTGGCTAACATCAGTCCAGGTGGTGGTGGCCTGGGGGCAGATAGACCATGGTGGCAGTGGTGGTAGTGGCTAACATCAGTCCCGATGGTGGTGGTGAGTGGTTCAGGGGCAGACAGTCTCATGGTGGCAGTGGCTAACATCAGTCCGGTGGTGGTGGTGGTGGTTGGGGCAGACAGTCTCATGGTGGCAGTGGTGGCAGTGACTAACATCAGTCCTGGTGGTGCTGGTCTGGGGGCAGACAAACTCATGGTGGCAGTGGCTAACATCAATCCTGGTGGTGGTGGTCTGGAGGGGGCACACCGCCTTTTAAAAACTTCAGTTAAAACCTGCCAACATTAACCACATCATCATCCTCATAAAGAAAGCTGCCCTCACAGTCATCGATGTCTGAAGTCTGACCACTGGGAATTTCTTTCTCCATTATGTCATCATCTACTTCAGTGGTGGACCGTTTCAGGCAGCCATTTCCAGTGCCACCAGGATGCTCCATTTCCACATCAGCAAGACCACCATGACTAGGACAGGGTATGAATACCGAGGTTGCAGTCTCTGCTGGTATGTGCCTCTCATTCATTTTAATGAATGTTAGCAAACTAACATTTACAGGATACAGGTTTGTCCGACGATCCCTGACTATTGCACCTGCTGAGCTGAATACCCTCTCAACACTTATACTGGAGGGTGGGCATGTGAGGTACTTCAGTGCCACTGCAGTCAGCTCTGGCCATTCACTGACCCTTTCCACTCCAGTACAAAAGAGGATCTTCAGTTATTGTCAGATGCCTGTTTTCAGACAAATATGGCCCAACCATTCTCTGTGCCACACTAAGTCCAATTGTTGATGCATCATCCTGTTCTCCCATTCATTTATTTCACAAATACTCACTTGGGACAAAGCCTCCCAAAGCTGGTTGACGCCAGCCACTTTAGATGACAGACCACCTGGAACTACAGTCCCTTCCCTTGCAGGATATGCTTGATGGTCCTCCAGGTCACCTTCAGCGAATTATGCTGCTGAGGTTTGCTGATCTTGGCACGTGACTTCTGTGCCCCATGAACCAAGCGCACCAGTTGACCACTGATATTTTTTACCTGCTCAGGCCCTCCCTCCAGTACTGATGCAATTCCACATTTGTATCGTGAGTCCAGCATTGTTGCTATGGCAAAGTTGTCACTACGCTGAATGCTCACAACATGATGATTCTGGTCGAATACTGTCAGCATGTGTTGCAGCAACATACTGCTACCGCCATCTCCGCCAACATCAAGGCTATGCTGTACATTCACCAGTGTCTGCCTCAGCACCCACAGCAGTGGAATTGATTGGCTAATGTAGGCAGATTCACTACTCACTGCCTGTGTGGCATGTTCAAAGGGCTGCAAAATTGTTATTACAGAGTCCAGGAGGCGCCACTGTTCAGTCGTCATACACAAGGAGGCCCCGGAACTGTCACAGCTAGTGTGCATCACAAGATATTCTGCGATGGCTTTGTATTGTTCATACAACCTCTCTGCCATGTATAAAGTGGAGTTCCATCGGGTGACAACTTCCAGCTTCAAGCAGTGCTGAGGCAGGCTATTTTGTATCTGCAACTGCCGCAGCTGGTCACGGGCCTTTCCAGATCTTGAAAAGTGAGAGCAGATATGTCATGCAGTGGTCAGCATTTCCTTTATATCAGGGTGCTGCAGAAACTCCTGAACCACAAGATTTAAACAGTGAGCCATGCATGGAACATGAAAAAAAAAACACCATTCGTGATGCATTTCACCACATTTGACCCATTGTCACTTGCTATGAACCCAGCTCTCAGGGACAGAAGGTTTAGCCATCTGTCAGTTTCAGTCAGTACCAAGTCCAACATGTTATCACCAGTGTGTGAACAGGTCACACTGTGCATAGCAATCATTGCATGCTGTCGAATTCCTGGAAGATTGCTACAGTGACAGTCCACCTTACTGCACTGATTATTCACACTACCAACATCACAAACAACCCCCGGCACTTGCGCCCAGTGAGCAGTTATGCACAGATATGAACTCCCCGCTGTTTTGCCACTTGTCCACATATCCATACTTAAATGGATGAATGGAGAGGAGGAATTTTGAAGGGCATGTCTTACTGAGTCATACACAGTGAGGAACAACTTGGGGACAGCACAGGTAGAAAAGTATGTCCTGGATGGGACTTTCCATTTTGGACAGGCACATGCAGGAAACTGCCAGAACCCAGAATTCTCCACAAAGGAGAAGGGCAAAAGATCAATTGCCAGCATTTCCGCTACTGCAGCATTGAGTTCATGTGACACTGTATGATTCGGGGGGGGGGATACTTCAGCTTATCCACAACAACACTCTAACGTGGGCTGACTTAAACATTTTATATGGGGTGTGTTGATCATGAATGGTTGTGCTCTGTGATGAATGGCATTGGCAGGGCATGGAGTGTGGACATTTGATGAAGACAGTTTGCACAGGTGATCATGAAACACCCAGAAATGCTGTTATTTTGCCAGATTTGCCAACTGGGGTTGATGTACCACTTGCACTAGACATACTGCATTCACCACCACCACCACCACCACCACAAAAACTGCTACTCTCACCAGCACTGGACAACATTTAAAAGTCATTATGGTCCTCCACCTCATCATGCCTGTAGTAATCCTCTGCTCTTATTACTGCACTACTGCACATGTTTAATTTCCTACTGGGCTTAACAGTCATGGAAGGGGATAACATGCTGGCTATGGTTGCCAGTGATGCAGGTGAATGCCCCATTGTGGTATTAGCTGCCAGCTTGTGCTGGGTCCACAGTGCCAAGTGCCTATTCTTAAGATGCGTATGCTGTCCTCCTGTGCCTAGATGGCTCCCCTTTTTACCTCAACTCACACGCACATGGCAAACCTGGCAGATTGCAACTGACTCATCATTTGCATCTTGAACAAAAAAATCCCAAACAAGGGATTGTGATGCTCTGCTTTTAACAGGTCCATGATTTGGCTTATTTAAGTCTGTTATTTTAAGCACTGAAGTGGGAGGGCACATGATGTTTCGGGACCTGCACACCTGGACTGCAACTGACCACCACGACTACACTGTCATATTGATTACTGGGTCAGCATCATCACCAACTAAAACCGGTAGATCACAAGTTTTTACAGGGGGGGAGATTCCTGCAAACAGACTCAGACACAGCCACTTTTAATTTCTTTTTCTCCGGTTCCCAGCTGGGGTCAATTACATCATCATAATATTCATCAACGTTACACACATCCACATCTTCTGCTTGGATGCTAGCATGTGGACTGCATGTTGCAACAACAGCAACATCATCATCATCATCATCACGTTCATCAGCAGCATCTACACCACCAGCACCTGATATTTTTTCACCACACTGTGAATCACTGCATGGAAAATGCATGACATTAAGTGCCACGGTGGACAGAATATCACATTGTTTGCTATCATTGACATGATCATCAGAATCCTTAGGTTCAGTTACTGGGATGTTACTGGGAAGTATGACATTATCTACGCAACCACTCACTTGCATTGCTTCACACTCAATATTTTTGGATACAGTACACTGGTCGGAATTAGAACTTGACGCAACAATACTAATACTACCTCCACCACCACTAACACCAGTAACACTAACACCACTGGCTGGGAAAACATCATCTCCTCCAACTATGAGTGAAGCTACTGAATGGGCTGTAAAAAACATTGCAGGAGAAATACCTTTCCTCACATAAGCAATGCACTTCTGCGTCTGCGTACTACTACTACCATGCCCACAGACCATCTTACTGCCAACATTGCCATGGCCAGAAACAGCTTTGCTTGCATGTCTCTGCAGGCATTTTGGGGAATCAACCACAAATACTATAACCAAATTCAGATTTTGATATGTTCACTCTCTGATTGGAAGGACTCTGGATGTGAAGCCAAATAAACAACTGTGGCTTCAGCAACAGATAAGAGACTACTCTGTGACTGTCTCAGAATTAAAACAACTTCAGTAACCAGTGGTGCTGATGAGGTCACAAAAACAATCCAATCTGGTAAAAAATACCTTTTGAACGTGGGGCTGGGGGGAGCACTGTATACAGACAGTGTTGATTTTTACGGCAGTACAAGCAGCAAAACTAAGAACAGATACCACAATCGCAGTACAAAATCAGGCAGCTGCAGTGGATAGCAGGTTCACACTGCTGCGCTTGCAATTACACTAGTCTGTGGCACAATAAAAGGTTTATTATTTGATGCACACAACACTGCACACACACACACACACACACACACACACACACAGAACAGTTTGTGTACAATGCTGAACGAGGAATGCGCCACAAATGCAAAAGTTCAGTACTATGCCACGTTACGTATTGTAAATTTGTAATATAAACAACCTGAACTTATGAACTGCTGCACCACATCCACTCAACAAACAGCAAGAAAATTTCTATTACTGACAATATAACTGTGTGTACATTAACACAGTCAGTTATATAACAAAAATATAACCAAAAAAGAAAGAAATCACTATTTCTCCAACTTAAATCTACCTACACCACAGATACACCCCTCACCCAAAGCACACTTTCACTGTCTTTCACCACACACACTCAATGTTGTAAATTAACATTCAAAATCCACACAAAAACAAAAACGCTTTATGATATGAGCTCAGGAGGGTTTCCTACAATCGATGAACTAAAGTTGGATCCCCCCCAAAAAAGCAAAAATGCTTTTTGAACAGCTTTTACAAGATTCCTATCACAGACATCTACCAGAGCACACTGTCTCCAACTCCTTCCTACTCATACTACCCCGAACTGAGGCTGTGCAGATCAATATAGAGCCCATGTGACCTGAAATCCCATGAATCACTGCAAAATTTGCCTTTGGAGCTCAAAAAAACAAGGGGAAGTGAGGCAAAGTGCACTGCCTGCAATGCACTTTGCCTTAAAATTGGCAGAGTAGTGGTCTGGGGAGGCAGAGTAACGTGAAGTCATTGCTTCTCCAATCAACTCGCTCCTAATTATAATAAGTACTCCGCTTCGGCCAGTGAGCACTCCGCTGCATCCGCCTTGCTTCAAGAAATTGCTTCCACTTTGAGCCCATTTCGTCACCACTAGCTGCGGGTGCCCACTCTAGAACCCATCGTAGTGGGGTATTAGCTTCCCTGGACTGAACATCACTAGAAAATAGAATGTGATGTCCTATACTTTGTCTTACGTATAAATTACTTGAACCCCTGTCTCCACCCAGCCTAACTGGAATCATTCGGTGTGGTCAGTTTATTCATCTCCTAAGATCCACAACCCTCCCATTACTTGTTATACCCAGAGTAAGGCAAGGCAAGGCAAGTTTTATTTAAAAAGACGTCCATCCCGGAAGAAGCTGAGCACCATACAACAATCAGAATAAATACAAAACAAACAATAACAAATACTTAAATACAATATTCCAAGCAATTAAAACAGAATGTACTACCCTCAACAGTAACTAAATAAATTAAATAAAAACTAAATCAGACATCAGTTCCTAAAACAGGTAGGGACTGTAAAACACATTCTGGGAAGGCCTGATTATACAAGAAGGCCTTGAGGCGGGCCTTAAATACCTCTACAGAAGGGGCCTCCCTGACAACTAAAGGAAGTGAATTCCACAGGATGGGGCAGTGACATTAAATGCCCTGTCACCAGCAGTTTTTTAACCTTATCCTAGGAACTGTGAGGAGGCCCCTAGAGGAGGTGCAGAGGGAACGGACCGAGACAGCAGGTGCAAGAAGGTCCTTCAGGTAGCCAGAGCCCAGGCCATGTAGGGTCTTAAAGGTGAGCTAACCCACCTTAAAGAGGACCCTCCACCTAACTGGCAGCCAGTGCAGTTGACGCAGCACTGGAGTGATGTGACAGTATTTAGGCTGTCCTCTCAACAGCCTCGATGCTGCATTCTGCATCAGCTGTAGTCGGCACAGGGTACCCCCTGAGACCCTGAGCTAAAGTGCATTACAGTAGTGAAGCCTGGATGTTACGAAGGCATGCACCAAAGTGGGGAGGTCCAGTGGCAGAACTAGGAGCTTTATCCTAGCGATATTCCTCAGATGATAAAAACTGGTACGGACAACGGACACCACCTGAAACTCAAGTGGCAATCCGCTGTCAAGAATAACTCTCAAATTATGCACCCTAGAGGAGGCCTTTAATGGTACAGAGCCAAGACAAAGCCCTGTCTCTGCACCAGAGGCCAACCTATCACGCCCTCTGTTCGACTCCCACCACCAGTACTCCATCTACTGAAGGTTCAGTTAGCAACCAGCTGAGGCCATCCAGTCATTGATCTTGGTAAGGCAGCTGTTAAGCACTTCCACTGCACAGGATGTTCCAGGGGCGAAGGAAAGATACAGCTGGGTATCATCCGCATAGCAGTGAAAACCAAAACTGTACTTCCTAATGAGCTCTCCCAAGGGCAGCATATACATGGCAAGCAACATCGGCGACAAGACCGAACCCTGGGGAACTCCACATAACAGGTGGCCGGGGGAGGAGGAGAAGTTTCCCATCACTACCATCTGCCTCCTGTTAGATAGAAAAGACTCAAACCAGCAGATAACAGTGCCAGCAAGGCCGCAGAATTCTCTTAGGTGGTCAAGTAACACTCGATGGTCCACCGTGTCAAATGCCGAAGACAGATCGAGGAGAACAAGAATTGTTCCCTCCCCATGATCTCTAGCCCTAAGGAGGTCATTATGCACCCAAACTAGTGCAGTTTCTGTGCTATTCCTCGCACGAAACCCAGACTGGAGTGGCTCATACAAATCATGGGCCACGAGATGCTCCTCAAGCTGAAGCACCACCGCCTTCTCCACAATCACCCAAAAATGGGAGATTGGAGTTAGGACGGTAATTTGCCTTGACATCAGGGTCCAACGAAGGTTTTTTCAGAAAGGTTCTCACCAATGCCTCCTTCAAGACATCAGGGAAGGCCCCCTCTGACAGGTAGCACTGGACAATCAAGGCAAACACCGGGTCTATGGAGTCAACACATCTCATTAGGAAACGAGCTGGCACCAGATCCAGTTCACAAAAGGTGTGCCAAAGCTTGGAAGCAATCTCAATGACCTCAGCCACCTCCACCAGTCTAAACTCACCCCAACAAGGCGGAGTGCTCTCCGGTCGCCCATGGTGACCACTGTCTGACAAACTCTGGTCCACTGGCGGAACCCCCACCTGATGGCAGATACCCTGTCCGAGAAGAACTGAGTAAACTCCTTGCACAGTGCGTTTGAAACAGCTACCTTCAGCTGTAGACAGGCAGGATGAAGAAGCCTGTCCACAGTCTGAAAGGGCACAGTTGGTTGGTTCCTCCCGGCAGCAATCTCTCTGGACAGGAACTCTGCCTTCTTACAGTTGCTTGCCCCCTGGTATGCACCATTGTGCACACATAGGGCCAGTTTGTCTACCCCCAGGCCGGACTTCCCCCAGCAGTGCTCTAATCTCTGACCCAAAGTGTCTTCATCACCTTGAGCTCCCCTCGCCATGCCAGGGACCTCAGGTAGAAGACCTGGGTCATACATGGGCTGGTGCGAAGGAGTCAAGTGCACTAGATAATGCCTTTTAATAGGCATTCACTGCCATGCACACACCCCCAATGCATGCACTGTCCACACTAGATAGGTCAGTCACCACCAGAAAGCCCTCAGGGGACAACCCCCTCAAAGGGTGATAGCTGACCATCTCTGCAGGGGGAGGGCTATCAAGGGGGGCCCCAAACCGGAACTTCACTGTGCAATGATCGGACCAAATGACCCGATCAATGCTGAGACTATTTATCTCAAGCCCCAGTGAGAACACCAGATCCAACATGTGACCACCCTGATGAGTCACGGAGGAAACTCCTTGCGCAAAGCCCAGAGATGAAATCATCTGGAGGAAGTTATAACCAAGCCGAGAGGATTCATCCTCAGCCCAAACATTGAAGTCCCCCAGCACTAAACATCTGGGGGCCTCCAATGTTTCCCTGAGAATTAAATCGGCCACCTCCTGCAAGAAATCTCCTGCCACCCCAGAAGGGCGGTAAATCAGGAGAATCAAGCAACCTGCACACGGGCTCCGACGGATGGTCACACATTCAAATGAATGTGGTGCTCTCACTGGGTGCAGGGTGAAGCCCAGCTTGGATCTAAAACAGATGGCTACCCCCCCACCACTGCGTTCCACTCTGGGGCAGTGCACTACAGTATACCCAGGCGGGACGGCGGCCTCTAGAACTGGACCAGCATCATCACCAATCCAGGTCTCTGTAATGCAGGCCAGATCAGCCAAAGAAACCAAGTCTGCTATAATTGCAGTCTTGTTTCGATTGATCTGGCATTGCAAATCACCGCACTCAGGGGACTGGTGGACAGTGCAGCCCCTCTGGCTGCCTGCATACTCGGTCTGGTGGGCACCCTGGTGACGGGAACTGGACACATCTGGCCTCCCCCTAAGGCCTATCTAATCCCAGAGCACCTTCTGCACCCCACTACCCCGATCCTACCACCAACCGCAGTGCATGGGGCACCCCACCCTGACAGAATCCTATGATTCCTCCCTATTCCAACCTACCTACAGCGTCTTACTGTAGTAATAGACACTGAGAGGCTGAAAAAAGGCCAAAGATCATACAGCTGGGATGCCCCATACACTATCTTGGCCCGCCCCAGGCCCTCATACCTTCCCAGACACATTCCTTTTGACTGCGTTATCCCAAAACAAACCAATGCTCAGGATCACACAAAATTACAAAGAAAATAATAATCTAAAAGAAATGTCAGGCCGCAGCCAAAACTACTTAAGGCAAAGGGCCCTCCCACTGCCCCAGTCACTTTGTAGTTAGTTGTTTTCAGTGGACAGTTAACACTGTAACCACAGAAAATACTCCCAAGGAAACCCCAGCACTGCTCTCACCAGCTGCTGGGATCCCTAGGGAGAATACCAAAGTTTGGGGATCTTTTGGATCTTGTGGCACCCTCTAGTCAATAAGTCCAAGGGACCCTCTTTGTCTCTTTAGGATCCAAAGCTGTTATCTCACCACAGCAAACAGATACATAAAGATAAAATCCAAAAGCCCTCTCACAGTCTCACCAGATGAACAGTTCAAATACTGACTGAGCCCTCCAGGTCATCAAGGTACTCCTCCTGTCCCTGTTCCAGATGTGTAAGTGATAATATTCTCTGATCAAATAAAGAACAGCTGAATAATCCACACAAAATAAAAGATGTAGTTTAAGCAGCCAGTCCAGCCGGGACAAAGCCCAAATCAGTTCACAGTCACCCAGACCAACAGACTCGCCACCTCATCAATCGACTCCAGCCCACAACAAGAGGAGAATACAAATCCTTGTCAGTTCTTCTCAGTAAGCCAAACCAGCCAGGACTGCACATAGAAACATAGAAACATAGAATTTGATGGCAGATAAGGACCGCTTGGCCTACCCAGTCTGCCCATTTCCCTACCTACTGGATAAGCTGCAGATCCTAGTTAACCAGCAGCCTACTTCTTCCTACCCCCACCCCCAGAATTGCCTTACATCTGTCCCATGCATGCTTGAATTCCACCACGTTTTGACTCCACAACCTTCTCCGAAGGCCGCTCCATTCATCCACAACCCTCTCTCTGTGAAAAAAATACTTAAATTACCTCTGAGCCGTCTTCCCATCTTCAAATTGTGCCCTCTTGTTCTTGCACACCTTTTTTGAAAGATGCTACCTCTTGGACTTTGTTGATTCCTTGAGGTACTTGAAAGTTTCTATCATGTCCCCTCTTCCTCCTTTCCTCGGGGCTATACATATTAAGCTCCTTAAGTCTCTTCATATGTCTTCCGTGCAGACCCTGCACCATTTTAGTTGCCCTCCTCTGACAGCTTCTATCCTGTCTATATCTTTGCGGAGATTGGGTCTCAGAACTGCACACAGTACTACAGATGGGTGTCACCAGCTGTCTGTACAGAGGGATAATAACTTCCTGTTTTCTACTGGTGATGCCTCTCCCTATGCATCCCAGTATCCCCCCAGCCCTCCTTGCTGCCCTCTCACATCGCTTGCCACCTTTAGGTCATCTGATATGACTACCCCCAGGTCACTTTCCATTTTTGTTGTTGTTAGTATCTCACCCCCCACTGTGTACTCTTCCCCTGGGTTTTTGTTTCCCAGGTGCATTAGCTTGCACTTCTTAGCATTGAATTTAAGCTACCATACATTTGACCATTCCTCTATCCTTGCCAAGTCCCTTCTCATCCTTTCCACCCCACCCTGTGCTTCAACTCTGTTGCAGACTTTGTGTCATCTGCAAAGAGACATACTTTTCCTTCCAGTCCTTCTGCAATGTCGCTTATAAAGACATTGAAGAGGACTGGTCCTAATACTGAACCTCACGTGTACCCCACTAGTAACCCTCCTTCTTCTGAGTGGACTCCATTTACTATTAATCTCTGTGTCCTATTCTCCAGCCAATTCTTACCCAGGCTGTCATCTTGGGACTCACTCCCAGGCTGGCTAACTTGTATATTGATCTTTGCATGGGACTGTGTCAAATGCCTTTTAAAGTTCAGGGTAGGCCATGTCCAAGCCCCTCCCTGATCTACTACTTTGGTCACCCAGTCAAAGAAATCTATCAGATTTGTCTGGCATGACCTTTCCCGCTGTGAATCCATGCTGCCTAGGGTCCTGTGCCCTCTGGCCTCTAGATACTTGGACAGTTCTTTCCTTCAGAAGTGATTCCATCATTTTCCCATCACTGAGGTTAAACTAACAGGTCTGTAGTTTCCTGCTCTGCCTTGCTCCCACTTTTGTGAAGGGAATTGATCTGCCTCCTCCAGTCCTCGGTACCACCCCATCCTCCCATGATTTGCTAAAAGGGTAGTCAGTGGTGCACTAGTTCTACCCTTAGCTCTTTTTAGAATCCTGGATGAATCCCATCAGGCCCCATTGCTTGTCCACCTTCAGTTTTAAGAGTTATTTCAGAACCCTTTCTTCTGTAAATGGGCTGGTATCAACTTCGTATCCAGAGTGTTTCTACTGTTTGTTTTATGTACCTCCTCTTCATTTGTAAATACTGAGCAAAAATATTTGTTTAGTATCTCTACCTTTTCTCAGTCTCCCTCTGCCCACCCTCCCTCCCTTTTTAAGCCTCACTATCCCTCCCTTGGTCTTCCTTCGCCTCCCTGATGTACTTACCTATAAAAGGTTTTATCCCTTCTTAACTGAGTTGGCTATATTTTCCTCGCGTTTGGGCCTTTGCTGTTCTGACTGCCTTCCCAGCCTCCTTTTTGCTTTAACTGATACAGTTCTCTGTCCTGCTCTTTCTCGATTCCTTGTACTTCCTGAATGCTTTCTTTTCTCTTGAACCTTCACTGCCACTTCCTTTGAGAACCATAGTGGTTTCTTACATCATTTTGTTTTGTTTATTTGCTTCACACAAAGGCTTGTTACCTCTGTGATGGCAGTTTTATTATTCCCCATTGTTCTTCCACCCTCCTTCCTGCCCATTTGCTAGTGCATTCCTTAGGCACTCACCCATTTGGCAAGCAGTCAGCCTCCTAAAGTCCAGAACTTTTGTCTTTGTATGGCTTGACTCTATTGCTGTGTTTATTGTGAACCATACTGTTCGATGGTCGCTAGTTCCCAGATGGCTACCACTTCTACATCTGTGATCCTCTCCATCTCCATTTGAGAGAAATCAAGTCTAATATTGCTCCCTCTCAGTGGGCTCCACTACTAGTTGTCTAAGGCATGCCCCTGTAGGGCATCTAGAATAACTGCACTCTTAAGTGGCAGCTGCAACTGCACTCCAGTTAACATCTGGCATATTCAGATCACCCATCAGCAATATCTCCCCTTTTTCTGCCATTCTAAGTATACTTTCTATAATTTCCTTGTCCATTTCCTTCCCCTGAGAAGGGGGTCTGTATACAACCCCTGTGCGGATTGTGGTGCCATTGCCTGTCTCCAAATTTACCCACAGTGCTTCTTCTTCTCCCTGTTTACCCTTTTGTTCTGTTGCTTTTATTCCTGCCCTTATGTAAAGAACTACTCCTTCTCCTCTTTTACCCTCCCTGTCCCTCCTGTAGATAGTGCATCCTGGTATGTTTATGTCCCAGTCATGGTTTTGTGTGTACCATGTTTCTGTGACTGCCATGATATCCAGTTGTTCCTCCTCCATCAAGGCCACTAATTCAGGAAGCTTGTTACCCAGACTACGGACATTGGTACTCATTGCTCTCCATTTTTTGATGGCTTTACCTTCTGTAGCAGCATCCCCCACTGACCGTTCTACCTCTGTCTTTTTCTCATTTAGTACCCTGTTTTGTAGGGAGAGGCTGGGATTTTCCTGCTGCTTGTCAGTGCCTCCCCCTTTGACTAGCTTAAAAGCTTGCCAATGAAGCATTTAAACTGATTGCTCAAAAGACTTGTTCCCTTCCTGGACAGATGCAGACCATCCTGCCAGTATAGGCTGGTGTCCCTCCAGGTGGAACCCCAGTCCCCAATGAAGCCATACCTCTGTGCTCCGCACCATTTTTTCAACCATTCATTAAACTGCATGGTGCTAATTACCCTCGCCTCCCCCATGCCTTTGACAGGCAGCACCTCTGAGAAGGATACTGTGTGTGCTACTTGTCTTAGGCCCCTCCCCAACTCTGCAATGTCCTCCTGCACTGCTCTAATCTCATGATGAGCCAAGTCATTGTCCCTAGGTGGACAATTATGTCCAGCTCAGACTCCCTTGCAGCTGTTCTCCTTGATCTAAGGGATGCTCTCCTGTCCCTCAAGCCATGGCACCAGGCAGGCACCTTACTTCAGATTTTCCCAGCTCCCCCAGTTCTATACCCTAATAATTGGAGTCCCCACCAGGAGCTGCTTCTTTCCCTGTGGTGTCCTCTGCCTCCTTCCTGTGGACCTCCCTTGTGACAGTTGTCATCAGTCTTCTCTGTGGGTGCATCCATAGGGGAGCTATGCTCCCCCAGAATGGTGTATGGATTGTTTAGTGGAACAATTGACTGGGTGTGCCTCTGTTCCACCATCCTCACCCTCCCTGAGCCCACTGTGGTCCAACGGCTGTGCTTCTTCGCAACATCTGAGGTAGTGGTGGTGGCACTAGTGCTCCCTGGATGGGGGAGATTCCCTTCCTACTGTCCAGTGTGGCCTGGGGGAAGGTTTCCTTACTACTGTCCAGTGTGGCCTGAAGACGGGCAACTTCCTCCCTCAGGGCAGATAGTTGTTTGCAAATAGGGCAGCATCTCAGCCTCCAGAAAGACTCCCAGAAGACTGCTGCCCCACAGCCATTACATTGCACTATTCTCCACATGTTTATCTACTTTTTGTGTGTGTGTGTGTGTGTGTGCACACGCGTGTGTGATTAGTTATATAGAAATATATATATTATACAATGTGTATGCTTATATTGTCAGTGCAGTGTGCTAAAGGGGATATGACAGTGAAATGCACCTTGCACTCTTGAGGAAATGATGTCAGAACCTCAGGTATAAAGGAACTATTTCCAGGGTTGGGTGGGGTGAGGGGTGGGAAGGGGTTGGGCCTAAACTGTGCCCTCACAAAATAATCAGCTAAAAGCTCTCACCCACCGCTGCAATGAGTGCCTTCCTGTCAGCAAGATACCCTACACAACAATTTGACAGAGAAAGTACCCTGCTAATCAAACAGAGAAAAATCCAGACATCCAAGTCAGGCACAGGTAAACCTCTCCAGCCCCAAAACAGCCTGGTGGTTTGTTAGCCACAAAGGAAAATCAAATATGCAGTTATTTCAGCCCTCCTGAAGATACTGACAAGATAAGCAGTTTTGAAAACCCCCTTCCTGAATTAAAAACTAAAATAATTAAACACAAAGCAATACCACTTTAAAAGTGAGGAAAACTTCTCTCAGATGTAAGCAAGAGAGAGAGAGAGAGAGATTAGTTACAGATATTTAGTCCAATATAGTATATCCCACGCAGCTTCTCAGTTGTTTCAACGCACACCCAGTACACAACTTGGAAGAAGATGGACTTCTGTCTCAAACAGGATCCTACCAGTAGTTTATAGTAATAGAACAATGCTGAAATAGTCAAGCTAGACAATTGGCTGTGATGCAGGCCTCTGACTTGTGAAGACAATTTCCCCCCCACCTCAGGCTATGTCTGGCATCCAATTACAAACTGCAGCCTCTGCTATTTTAAAATCACAACCCCACCAAAAGTTGAAAAATATGTTGATGCAGATTGTCACAGAATTCTAGTAATCAGTCCAGTTAGCCACAAAGGAAAATCAAATATGCAGTTACTTCAGCCCTTCTGAAGATGCTGACAAGATAAGCAGTTTTGAAAACCCCCCTTCCTGAATTAAAAACTAAAATAATTAAACACAAAGCAATACCACTTTAAAAGTGAGGAAAACTTCTCTCAGATGTAAGCAAGAGAGAGAGAGATTAGTTACAGATATTTAGTCCAATATAGTATATCCCACGCAGCTTCTCAGTTGTTTCAACGCACACCCAGTACACAACTTGGAAGAAGACAGCCAAACCAGCTTGCAGTCAGCTCAGCTCGAACCCTCCACTGGGTCATGGCCCCAGAACTAGAGCAATCCTACGACTGCTCTGTTCCGAAAGCCCCCCAGGGCAGACAGGAATGCTACACCCTCCAGTGAACCCCTACCCAACCCCTAACCCGCAGAAAGCACAGGCTGAGCCGCTCCACCCCGGTTACGGCCACCAGGCCCAAACAAAGTCCTGCACTATCCTTGCAGTAAGAAGAAAGGAGGCCCAGACCAGGCAAGGAGTACAGTATGCTTCTGGGAAACAGTCTTTTTCCTATGCTTCCCCATACCTGTGGAACACCTTACCCTCCAAGGTACTCACTAGCCCCACTTATGCACTCTTTAAGAAATGACTAAAATACCTTCTCTGGTTCACACCCCCCCTTGTACATGTTAGCATTGCATTCAGGTCTTAGAGTCTATAGTATCTCTTGTTTACCATATCCTACTCTCTCTCTCTCTCTCTCCTCCACACCCGTCTCTACTGGAGCCTACTTTATTTGGCATTTCTGAAGTGTATACTGAATCTGCACATAATTTGAAGTGCAAATTTTATTGTGTGCAGTATGTGCTCAGTCACTAGATGTAACTAATACCAATGTTAACATGGACTCATTGTATAGTGTTTATCTCCTTACATTACCTGAATTTAATTGTACATCTGTCTGTGCACTGGAATGTTGTTCTTATATTTCACTGGATGTATGATCTTACTATATTGAATATTATATGTGTAAGTAACTCTGGGTTGCCCCTGAAACAGAGATCAATGGTCTCAATAGGATTAATCAAAATTTAAATAAATAAATAAATACATTTTTCGATGTCAGATCTTCTGGATCTTTCACCATCTTTCCCAGCTTCCACAATTGAGTCTTGTAACAATACACTACTGTTTATTCTTGGACCTTTCTGCTTTCGTCCTCTAATGTATTTCTCCATTTCTAATGAATTATCATTGGATGCCATCACATTAATTGCTTCCACAGGAGCCAAGTATGTAGTTATTCTGCTCGGTTTTTTTTGCTTGTTTTTTTCTCCTTCCTTTTTAATATTTTTATGTACAATCTGCATAGTTTGTTCTGTGACTGAAATTTCAGGGGTTCGCCCATGCCAGTGTGACAGGCATGTTGTCAATGCCAATTATAGTACAGGCAACATGATGCCTGGTATTACAGCTCCAGGCATTATGCCTCATGGGAGCTACAGTGCCAAAGCACTGTCCCCAAAAAACAGTCAGCTTTTGTGGGGGGTTTCACCCACAACACCCCCAAAAGCAAATATAACCTCCTCTGAGACGGGCATGCCCTGAATGGCCCAAATATTGTGTGGGTGTCCAACACAGTGTGAGTGCAGGGTGACCTAAAATCAAGATTGCTTCTGTCACTCACACCCTTGTTGCAGTACCCACATTATAGCGATATAATGAAGTTGTCATTCTAACAAGATACCAATTTGGAGGCAGTATAGCACAGTGGTTTAAGGCTCTGAGCTGCAAATCTGTTGACATCCAGCAGACCAGACCTGGGTTTGAATCCCACAGCTTCCAAGGTCATGCCAGACGAATCTAATAGATTTCTTTGACTGGGTGACCAAAGTAGTAGATCAGGGAGGGGATGTGGACATGGTCTACCTAGACTTTAGCAAGGCATTTGACTCAGTCCCACACAAAAGATTAATATACAAGTTAGCCAGCCTGGGAGCGGGTCCCAAGGTGATAGCCTGCATAAAGAATTGGCTGGAGAATAGGACACAGAGAGTAATAGTAAATGGAGTCCACTCTGAAGAAAGGGGGGTTACTAGTGGGGTGCCGCAGGGTTCAGTATTAGACGGTCCTCTTCAATGTCTTTGTGTTTACATTGCAGATGGGACTGGAAGGAAAAGTATGTCTCTTGCAGATGACACAAAGATCTGCAACAGAGTTGATGCACAAGGTGGGGTGGAAAGGATGAGAAGGGACTTGGCAAGGTTAGAGGAATGGTCAAATGTATGGCAGCTTAGATTTAATGCTAAGAAGTGCAAGGTAATGCACCTGGGAAACAAAAACCCAGGGGAAGAGTACACAATGAGGTATAAGATACTAACAACAACAACAAGCATTTGTCAATGCCGAATGTTTGCTTGCTGGCATTGGCAGTGGTAGTGTAGAAGTTACAGAGCTGCATAATAGGAATGGCAGCGTAGTATTGAACTGAAGCCAACCCCACCACCACCCTGCAAAGAGTGACAGGCATTGGAGTGTGCGTTTGGGTCGTCAGGCATAACGGCCACGCCATTTCACCACACCCCACCCTGCAGACACTGACAAGTGTCATGGAGTTCCTTGGGGTCTTTGGCCCTTATGTGCACCCCATTTCATTAGGAAATACAGTGAGATGGGTGCGATATAGGAGAATGGGGTGAACTTTGGGGCCGAAGAGTCCAAGGCATACCTCGATGCCTCTCACTGGCTGCAGGGTGTGGAATGGTATGAGCATTACAGGCAAGAATCCCAAGTCACACCCCTGATGCCTGTCATTCTCTACAGGGTTGGGCGTTATGGTTGGAAACCCTAATACTTCAGGCATTCGTTGGTATTTTCATTCCAAATTTTCAACATTTTTTTTTGTGACCCCACCTCATGAACAGGGGGAATATCAGTTTGTTAGCCAAAAGCTGCTTATGCACAGTGACTATGGCATTTAGCACCACAGGTGCAAAAACATTCCGAACAGGATGTAAAAAATGACAGCTGTACTGTTCATGGGGAGGTGTAAAAAATGGCAATGTTGCAAATCTGCAGTAAAAATATTTAAAAATGGTGAAGTCACGGAGTACATAGAAACTGTGCAACGACACCGTAATATAATTAGGTTGGGGATATTTTACAGCAGATTGTCAACTCAGGCATTTTGGTGCCTCCGATCATGAACAGTGTCACTGTGATTTTCTTTATCTGTGCCGAACAATGATTTCCCACAGCGACCACGCATCTCTGCGCTGAAAGTGTGAAAACACACTTCAGCCATGTTGTGAAAAATGACAGCTGTACTGTTCATAAGGAAGTGTGAAAAAATGCCACTGGTGAAAATCTGGACTGAAAATATTACAAAGTCATGAACTTACGAGGGTGCGTGGAAACTGCGATGCTCACTCATAACACAGTCATTTTATGGACTTTTGTCACCAAATTTTCAACATAGCCATTTTAAGACCTCTGCTCATGAACAGTGTAACTGTGATTTTCTTAATCTGTCCCAAACATTGCTTTCGCACACCAACAGCACCATTGTGCACTACATGTGCAAAAACACATTTTGGGCGACATATGAAAAATGGCTGCTGTACTGCTCATAAGGAAGTGTAATAAAATGACAATGTTGAAAATCTGGAGTGAAAATATTAAATTCGCAAACTTACGAGCATGCATAGGAACTGCGCAACGCACGCTCGTAAAACAGTCATTTTTAGGAATTTTTTTCACCAAATTTTCAACATAGCCATTTTAAGACCTCTGCTCATGAACAGTGTCACCGTGATTTTCTTAATGTATCCCATACATTGATTTTGCACATCGAATGTGCCATTGTGCACTACATGGGCAGAACCACATTTTGGGCAAGATGTGAAAAATGACAGCTGTACTTCTCATAAGAAGGTATGGTAAAATGGCAATGTTGAAAATCTGGAGTGAAAACATTGAAAATTCGCGAACTTATGAGCGTGCCTAGGAACTGTACAACGCACGCTCATAAAACAGTCATTTTTAAGAATGTTTTCACCAAATTTTCAACATAGCCCTTTTAAGACCTCAGCTCATGAACAGTATCACTGTGATTTTCTTAATTGTCCATTACATTGATCTTGCACACCATTGCGCCATTATGCTTCATAAGTGAAATATGTTTGGGTGAGATATGAAAAATGACAGCTACAGTACTCATAAGAAGGTGCAGCAAAATGGCAATGTTGAAAATCTGAAGTGAAAATATTGAAAATTCGCGAAGTTACGAGCCTGTGTAGGAACTGCGCAACGCACACTCGTAAAACAGTCATTTTTTGGAATTTTTTCACCAAATTTTCAACATAGCCCTTTTAAGACCTCTGCTCATGAACGGTGTCACCGTGATTTTCTTAATTTGTCCTGTATATTGATTTTGCACACCGACTGTGCCATTGTGTGCTACATGGGCGGAAACACATTTTGGGCAAGATGTGAAAAATGACAGCTATACTACTCATAAGAAGGTATGGTAAAGTGGCAATGTTGAAAATCTGGAGTGAAAATATTGAAAATTCACGAATTTACGAGCGAGCAAAGGAACTGTACAACGCACGCTCGTAAAACAGTCATTTTTAGGAATGTTTTCACCAAATTTTCAACATAGCCCTTTTAAGACCTCAGCTCATGAACAGTATCACTGTGATTTTCTTAATTTGTCCCGTACATTGATCTTGCACACCGACTGCACCATTATGCGCTACATGGGCGGAAACACATTTTGGGTGAGATGTGAAAAATGACAGCCATATTACTCATAAGAAGGTGTGATAAAATGGCAATGTTGAAAATTTGGGTGAAAATATTGAAAATTCGCGAAGTTACGAGCCTGCGTAGGAACTGCGCAACGCACGCTCGTAAAACAGTCATTTTTTGGAATTTTTTCACCAAATTTTCAACATAGCCCTTTTAAGACCTCTGCTCATGAACAGTGTCACTGTGATTTTCTTAATTTGTCCTGTATATTGATTTCGCACACCGACTGCACCATTGTGCGCCAGATGGGCGGAAACACATTTTGGGTGAGATGTGAAAAATGATAGCTGTACTGCTCATAAGCAGGTGTGGTAAAATGGCAATGTTGAAAATCTGGAGTGAAAATATTGAAAATTGCAAACTTACGAGCTCATGTGAGGAACCGCGCACGCATCGCCAGAACAGTTGATTTTTTGAATTCTTGACCAATTTCAACATGGTTTTAGATTCTTCTGCGCTCGAATGATTCATTGTCATGGCATTACCAGGTCCGAAAGGTGATTTCACGCAGTGACTGCGAAATCACCCTTCGGGCCCGAATATAGCCATGACAGTGACATCATTCATGAGAAGGGGTCCCAAAACCCCATGTTGAAAATTTGGTGCCAAAATTCCAAAAAATGCCTGAGATATCCAACAAAGTTGAAAAAACCCCATCTAGCCCATTATACAGCCTACCGGCATTTCCTCAGTTCGCGGTCGGCTTTGAAGAGTGCAGACTTGTTCCCGGTCCACCGCAGATCGTCGCGCCAAGCTCCGGAGGTAAGTATGGGTTGGGGTGTGTGGGAGACTGGGTGCAGTGGGTGGGTGCAGGTTTTGGGGAGGGGGGCAGGAAGACTGCATGGGACCGTTTTTTCTTTACAGGGATTTAAAAAAGACGATGTGGGGCGTTTGCCACGCTTGGGGTGGGCCCAGCGTGGGACAAGGGATGGCTTGGGGGCCATGGAGCCAACGGGGATTGGGCACCCTGTCAGCTATATGATCAGTTGCCATGCTGGGGTGGGCTCCCAGCGGGCACCCAGTACTCAGGGGGTGAGGACAGTGGAGCCGACGGGGATTGGGCACCCCAGTCTGACTATTCTATGAGTTGCCACGCTGGGGTGGGCGCAGCCAGTGTGGCATGTGGAAGGCTTTTGGGGAGCACAGCACAAGCCGACGGCAGATTGGGCAGCCCCGCCGCTATACGTAAAAGCGGGGAGGCAGCACGGTATGCATGCGTTTCTGTGGTGTGTGTGTGTGTGTGTGTGTGTGTGTGTAGGGAGAGCTGTGCATGAGCAGGCGATATCTTATTGCTGGTCACTGAAGCATAGCTCCCCCTTTCAACTGTATGCCACTGCATTTTGGAGCTTGTTATAGACAGCTCCAGCATGCATTGGCTTACAGGGGCCGCGCCTGCCAACACACTGACTGAATTGGAAGAGGGGGGTGACACACCTCCGAAATCTCGGATGATGGCACTATGTTTCTTGCACATGCGTGCAAGCAAACATAAAAATGGAGAGGGACCTGGGGGTAGTCATATCAAATGACTTAAAGGTGGGCAAGCAATGAGAGAGGGCAGTAAGGAGGACTGGGGGGATACTGGGATACATAGGGAGAGGCATCACCAGTAGAAAACAGGAAGTTGTTATCCCTCTGTACAGACAGCTGGGGAGACCCCATCTGGAGTACTGTGTGCAGTTCTGGAGACCCAGTCTCCACAAGGACATAGACAAGATGGAAGCTGTCCAGAGGAGGGCAACTAAAATAGTGCAGGGTCTGCACCGGAAGACATATAAAGAGAGACTAAAGGAGCTTAATATGTATAGCCCCGAGGAAAGGGGGGCATGATAGAAACTTTCAAGTACCTCAAGGGAATCAACAAAGTACAAGAGGGTAGCATCTTTCAAAAAAGTGGTGTGCAAGAACAAGGGGGCACAATTTGAAGATAGAAGGGGGGAGGCTCAGAGGTAATGTAAGGAAGTATTTTTTCACAGAGAGGGTTGTGGATGCAAGGAACGGCCTTCCAGAGGAGGTTGTGGAGTCAAAAACAGTGGTTGAATTCAAGCATGCATGGGACAGCCATAAGGCAATTCTAGGGGGTTGGGGTAGAAAGAAGTAGGCTGCTGGTTAACTAGGATCTGCAGCTTATCCATTAGGTAGGGAAATGGGCAGACTGGGTGGGCCAAGCGGTCCTTATCTGCTGTCAAATTCTATGTTTCACTTGCATACTGTGTGACCCTGAACAAGTCACTTAACTTCCCTGTGCTCCCAGGTCGCTCCTGTAAAAAAGCTTTCAGGTTAGTGTGCTGCTCCTGGTTAAACAACTAAAAAAAGCACACATTCTAATTAGCTCAAATTCATTTTTATGTTTCAACATTTCTTGCCTTTGTGAGTTAGTTTTTAGTGACAATGCAAACCCAACCTTTTTCCATGTTGGCTCTGTATCTATAGACTGACTGGATATCAGTACACATAAATCAGTAACCAAGGATCCCTTTACAGATGTTATATGCAGCAGTTTTCAAGGTATCTCCAGTTTTATTTTTAGTCTTAGTGATGCCCTTAAAAAAGATAGTTGGTGCTTTCCAGTCATTCTCCCTTTTCTTCTTCAAGTTGTCTCCAATTAGGTCTATTGTTTTTGTGATATACACCTCTTCTTTTTGAAGGTTTAAACTCTCGTATATCTGTTTTCATAAGATACTCTCCTTCCCGGGGGGTGATTTATTTGTCTCCATTTTATTGTTCTCAGTTTTGGTTCCAATAGATCTTGTTTTCTTTTTGTTAGTTTTTCTAGTTCCCCTTGCTTTTTTTATTCATTCTTAATTGCTTGATTTTTTCTTTCAATTCTCTTGCTAATTCGTATTGTTCATTTAACTCTTTTTGACTGACCTCTACTGTAAGTTCCCTGTTTTCTGTCTATTCTGAACTATTTTGTTAGCTATTGCCCTTACTTCTTCTTTTTTACCCCCTCCAGTTTTTGTAGAGAGGTATGCCTTGGCCTTACCTTGTCTTGTTCTTCGTTTTCATTTCTGTTTCCAAATGCTTTTTTAAAAAGGTCCACAAATACTTGTAATAGCTTATTTTGCTTATTAATCTTTTTTAATATTTATTAATTCACTTAAACTACTTGGTTTATACATATTATTCCTATTTTTGGCTGATTTTTCATTTTCGTTTATGTCCATCGAGGTACTCCACAAATGTGGAACGTCTGGATGATGTTGGGATGGTGGATCTAGTTTTAGCTTCTTTGTAAAGGGAGTAATATAATCCTCAAATTCTTGTAGGTAAGATCTTCGAGTAACCTGCTGGACTCCTTTATGTTTAATCTGACTATCATGCTCATTTCCTGGCCTGTCATTACAGTGATGTACCAATGCCGGGACTTCTTGCTTGTTTAAGTTGAAGGTTACCTCCCCTTTATTTAGTGTCTCCTTTGGTATTGCTTGATTATATTTAGCTTCCAACAGTACTTCCTATGCATTACACAAGATGTCCATCTCATGTACTTTTAAGCAGCTCTCAGGTGATCACACCTGTCTCAGCAGAATAACACGTGGCTCTGAAATATAAATTTGAAAACCACAGTCCTTGAGTGTGCTGCCCTCATTGGGTAAATTAATTTGGATGACCATCCATCCAGAGAGGGCCCACATAAATCAATACGTTTATGTCTGTAACCTCCAGGAATCCTGCGGGTTCTTAAAATTTGGTGAGGTTACCCACTGGCACCTCAGGGGGTTAAGGGTTAAGAGCTCCTACTCCCATGTGCTCTGGCAAGAGATTAGCTTTTGGTGGGAGTTCAGTGAAGAGCCACCAGCACTGGAGCTGCACGGGAGGTTCCCTTATCTAGTTTCTCTTATGTTATCCATGATCCATTCTGCACTTCAGCGAAATGGCAGAGGCAATGGGGTTTCATCCAGCTATGGAGCTTCTGCCATGTGGGGGTGGAACTACAGCTGTGATCAGCTTGGACTTGGCCTGCTGGAGTCTGCCAGGATTGTGACTACAACTATGGATTGCTTGATAGCATGAGACCTGTTTGCTGTTTACTTCTGTCATCTATCAGCAGAGATGCAGAGTAACATCTTTACCGCTGTTACCAAAATTCTAAAGTTCTTACTAAGCTTGCTGCTGCAAGAACTGGGGAGCATCTATTACTTTTACTGCTTCAGAACAGTGTTCTACTAGAATGGGAATCCAGTTCTGCCTTTGACATTGCTGCTACTTTATTTGTAACTGTCATTGCATTATCCTCACCAATAACTGTAAAATGTATGTTTCAATATTTACCTCCAGCCTAAACCATACTTTAATTAGGTTATGGTTATATGGTATGGGTCACCCTGCAGTGGTCTGTGGCCACTGTCATGGATAGTGTCAGGAGTGTTGCCTTGATGCCAGGTACGGTCTGATGTTGGCTTGACTGTTAGAGTAGCACCCACAGGTTTCATTCCTCTGGTGTTAAATGTAATTAATGTATATTTTATTTTGTTTCTATAGGGATCATAGCATTATATGAGCCAAGACAGGTGAAAGCCCATATGCACTTTGCCCTTAACTCAAAAGGAGTAGCCTCCTATAGTGTGTGCACCACAGTACATATCTAAGCAATTTTTAAAGGTGGCCATGGGATTGCATCCTACAACTTCCAGTGGTAATTTGTTCCATACATTAACCACTCTTTGACTAAAAACAACTGCCATTTTCTTAGCCCTGCAACCCTGGCCCTTGAGTCAGAGGACGTGTGATCTAGTACAGTAACTAATATCTTTATAATCCAATCCTAAACTTCCTAGAGGTCATCATTTGTAAATGCCCTATAGACAAGGCACATATCACCTCTAAGTCATCTGTATTCCAATGTATATATGTTTAATGTCTGTAGTCTGTCATGTTAACTGAGATTTATTGACTGATCTAATCATTTTAGTCACCCTTCTATGGATGCTTTCCAATAAGTTAACATCATTCTTGTTACTGGGGATGAAAATTTTGAACAGTATTTAAGATGGGGTCTGACTAATGAGGCATACAGGGGCAGAATAACCTTTTGATCTCTGCTGGTTATATGTCTAGCAATGCATCCCAGTATTCCCCTTGCCCTATTCACTGTAGTTAGGCAGTTTATATTATTCTTGAGATTGTTGATGATATTTACACCTAAATCCCTCCCTTCAGATATTTCCCTCAGGATCCTACCACCTAAGTAATAATCCACCTTATTATTCAAGTGGCCCAGGTGCATGGTTGCACATCTGTCCAGGTTGAAAGCCAACTTACACTCCTTTGCCCAGTTTTCCAGATGTATCAACTCACTCTGCAACTTTTGTGAATCCACATTATTCTGGACTATACACCCAAGTTTGGTATCCTCAGCAAATTTTGAAGACCAGACCTTCTCCCCACATTTCATTGAAGAGGCATAAATATTGAATAAGGTTGGCCTCAATACTGACCCCTGTGGCACCACACTAGTCACCCATTTACAATCAGATGTACATCCTCTAAGGACAACCCTCTGCTTCCTTCCTGTAAGCCATGATTTAATCCACTTAATATTCCCATTTAACTCGATTCTGGCCAGTTCATGACAAGCTCCTTATGAAGGACCTTGTTGAAAGCTTTGCTCAAATCCAGAAAAACAACATCAGCTGATAGACCCCTATTCAATTCCCTGCTAACTTTTTCATAAAACTGTGACAGATTTGTTTGGCATGATCTGCCAGTGACAAAACCATATTGTGTTGCGTCCCAATCATTAATTGTATTCAGATGTTCTTCAATTAGATCCTTGATTATTCCTTCCAGTATCTTACACAGACTAGATGTTAAACTAATAGGCCAATAGTTACTGCAATTCTCCCTCTTGCCCTTCTTAAATATAGGGATCACTGATGCCGCTCCATATTTCCACCACTTTTTTTAGTCTTAGGGATTCTTGAAAGATTGTGGTTATTGGGTCTGCCAATTCATCTGCTAATTCATATAAAACCCTCAGATGGATTCCATCAGGGCCTGATGATTTATTCACATCCAATTTCTTTAATTTGTTCCTTATATCAGCCATCTGTAATTCCCTGATTGGTAGATCACAATTAACTAGCATATCAGCTACTTGTGAGCTTTCATTAAATACTGAAGCAAAATATTAATTTAACAGTGCAGCAACCTCCCTGTCATTAGAAGTAAGTTGGCCATCAGTATTAGGTAAAGGACCTACTCTCAGGTTTCCTCCTCTTGTAGAATTGACATAAGAGTAAAAGGACTTGTAGTTGTTTTTAACCCTTTGCACTAGCCTCAATTCATGATGCATTTTCTCTTTCTTAATAATTTCTTTGCAGTATCCGTCTACACTAAAATAAGTTTCCCAGTGTTGTTCAGTGTTCATTTCCTTTGCCTTCTTATAGAGTTTTCTTTTTCCTGTTAGTAAACCTTGTTACTTTTCTATTAAACCAGGGAGGGATTCTGCCCTTACTGTTCTACTTCTCTCTGACTGGGACATGGTTATCAGTCTCCTGATCTAATTTATTTACAAGAATTACCCACATCTCCTCCAAGAATCTATCGTTCAGTGTTGTCTCCCAGTTCCAATTAGTGAGATCATTCCACATATCATTAACGTTAGTTACATATCAATTTTAATTGTGTTCTTGCCTTTCATTAGGGATTTTGTTTCCTTGATTGTAAATGTAACCATGTCATGGCCACTATTTCCAAGGGGGTAGGTAGTACAACAGCTACATATGAAATTTCTCAGATTACTTATAACCAGGTCCAATATATTATTGTCCCTTGTAGGCAGCATGACATGTTCTAATCCCATTCCCCTGAGGGTAGCAATAAACTCCTTTTCTACATGTTTTTTCACTGTACTGTTATTCCAGTCAATTGTGGAAAAGGTAAAATCTCCCAATATCAAGATTCTCTTATCTATGTCCAGCTTTTTCATTTGTTCAATTAGTAATGTATCCAGCTCTCTTGTTTGTGCAGGTGGCCTGTATACAGTACTAATCCAAGCAGAATTTTGTTTATTTATTTATTTATTTATTTGTAGTCTCAGATTACAACCTTTGAATTGACAGGCTCTTTTACAGAGGTTCCACGTCAAGGTAACAAAAAGACATGACAATACACAGCAATGCAGAGTGTGGGGAGAGAAACAAAATACAATAAGTAAGATAGAGACAATAAATATGACCAATAAGGCAGGGCCATTAAACACAGGCAATTACATATGAACATTTTACATTTGTGCAGGCTAAGGTATAACCATTAAAGTGACCAATTGATGTTGATCTTGTCAGCAAACAATTAAATAAAGGCAATTACAGTCATATTAGTACATTTGTGCAGGATGAGGCATTGATGTTTGCCATAATCTGATGTTAACCACAAACATAAATCTTCCAATTCATTACCATCACACATATTAAGTACAGTTTCAGCTTTTATATTGTTAGCTGTAAATAAATGTATACCTCATACACTTTAACCTTCATGGTAACTGTATATTGTCCTATCCCCCCATGCAAGCCCTCCATCCCACGAGGTTGCATCTGTAAATGAGATTTCTGTAACTCCATATGTTTACCAGATAGAATATTTTCAATGAATGAATGAATGCATGAAAAAATGTTGGTGTTAAGGTGGGCCTGATTCTTCCCTTTATGTGCTCATGGGCATGGTGAAGTCACAAAACTGCTATTTCTATTTACTAGCTATAAGCAACTTCCTGAGTTACTAGACATCTAGACTTTGTAGATGATTTGACCAGTTACCTTTGTAACTGTAATTGCAACTAAAGGTTTTGCTTCTTTTCTGGTTCTGGTAAACTGTGTGGAGAGTGTGAGCCACAGTCTTCTAGGACCAGAGATTCAAAATTTTGATAAACTGCTGGATTTTACACTTCTTTTAGAAAAAGTGTAGATGTCTTTTTAATCAGTGACTTTGGTTTGATTGCATGGACTCAAGGGACTTTATATGCTTTTTATCTGTTTTCTAATACTGGGCTTTGGAGCCAGGCAGCAGTCTGGCCCTGGAAATGCGACACAGCTCCACAGCTTATTTTTTTCAGTCTTTCACCCAAACAAAAAGGTTACACGTGGCAGAATTAAGCACCATAGAGGAAACTATCAGGAATCTTGTGCTAGCCCAGTAAGATTTAAGCAACTTACCTCCACCAAGACCAAAGATTTGGCTAGGAAAGCAGGTTTCCGCTTAGCTTCCCTATCCACTGACATTTTATTATATCTAATAGCAGAACTATTAGAATTCAGTAATTTAAGTAAAGTTGATGTGTACACTAAACTTTTAATCCTAAAACTTGTTGAATACTATTGAGTTATGCAAATGTTACCCCTGGGCCACTTCTAACAAGTTAGCACACACCCCATTAAAATCTGAACACTGGTACCCACATATTGGCCTACCATTTACTTTACAAAGGCTGGTACCACCCTTGGTGTTAGGATGAATACCAGGCTTATTTCTAGAGGAAGAGAGGGGTGGGGGTGCAAGAACAAAACACATGAACCTTGTATAAAAATTACAACCCAGGTCCAGGGAGGAGGCTGCTAGGCATATGGTAGATCTAAACTGCTGAGAGGGGCTCAGTAAATCCAACAACCAGAAACAATAATCAGAATGTCCAGGACAGGTACTGGGATTGTGCAGTAAGGCTTTATTCAACAGATGGAAATCTAAAACAGTAGTGGACCTGCAATGGCCGGTCAAGGCAGGACAGATACATTTCATGAACTCTCCTTCAATGCAGTACAGTTCATGAACTCACAAAAGAACATCTTCTTCCCATTTCCCCATGGTGCATCTCCTGGCCAGTGACCCGAACATTTTCCTCCCATGAGTGCACATATTGTGAAACTAAGCCACACACTCAGAACTCTTCTCTGAACACAAGTGCATTTTTGTTAAACTCAACCACACACCTAAACCTGCAGCACTGGCCTTTGTTCAGGTAAAAACTGGTGCCCTTTATGAACCAGTAAGCTCTACCTTGTAAGCTTTGAGATGGCATTCCTCCCACACTTTGCTCCAACCAACAGTCTCTGCCATTCTTCAGAGTTACACCATTGAAACCCCCATTCCCCACTGAAATGCTAGTGGTCCTCATACTTTCTATTTCTGTCACTCACTGGGGTAACCACAAAACAAACTGTACTCTTCTGAGTGAACAGTTTACAGAAATTCTGTTTCCTGGGTGAACTAGGGGCACTGACGGGTGCATTCTAGCCTTATCTATGGGCACACACGTCCCAGAAAATGATTCCCCTAAATATGTGGAGAACTTGCCTCCTCAGAACAGTATTCATGAACTAGTTGTCCCATCCACTGGGCATGGGACAACAAAACAGGCACCTCTTTCTGGTAGTAGGTCAAAACATTCTCTGAAAAGTTCCTTTTCAAGGCAGCTGAAACGCACACAGGATATTCAGGGGATTGCCCTTGAACCCACTGAGGAAAAGCAGTTCCTTCCACTACACTGGGAGTAGAAATCAGGAAATCCTGCTGTAGAAAGGTCTCCACCACTTCACTGGAAGCTGGAAATTGTACTTCACTGGGGTGAGAAATACTGGGCCCTCAACTCAGAGCCCAACTGGCAGTCCTTCTGCCACTCTCACCTCCACTTTCAAGCTACCACTCACTACAGACTGAACATTCTAAGCTCCCCAGAGCAGCTGTACATGCAAAAGGGGTTATGCTGCTGCGAGAGTTCCAAATGACCTAATCATTCTTCTCTCAGGCTAGCTGAGTAAACAATCATGTCATTGTGTAAGAAACCCCTAATGAGCTCCCTACCAGCTGCCTACTACCTTCCTAACAGTAATACTGATATGATTCTAGTAGCCGCAGGGTACTGGGTGGTTACACAAATTTGATTAAAATAATAACTGAGTACTCATTCTCAGATGTTTATGCTAGTTTTAATTTTCACACCACCTGGGGTCATTTGACCATCCAGGACTTTAAATTCTCCTTCCTTAGTGACACTGGTAGCAGCTCACCACCGAGTGCAGCAGAGCTCACTACAGGTCGAACTCCAAACAAACTGAGTGAAACAAGAAGCTCACTGTAGTGCTTTAGAATTTTAAACTCTGAGGGCTTTTAAAGTGATGGGTATGTGAGCTGCTATATGCAGTTATAAGGGTATCTCCATCTATTAAATTTAATAGAAATTAAAGTGCTCTAGATTTTGGAGATTGGTTCAAACCCTCTGTTGTATACCCATAAGCAGTTTAAACAAAAGCTAAAAATACGAGGATATATGTTGAAAGAAAATGTCAGAGCATTCATTGAAACTATCTGATTATAGGTTTTATGGGCATATTACATAAGTTGATGTTTTTTTTGTATTAGTGTTACTTATTTATTTAATTTAAACACTGTTAACTGGGAACAGCACGTTGAGCCAAGGCTCATTTCCAGGTGCACCCCAGGGAGAGGAGAAAGGAGGTACAGAAAAAGCAAAATTCACAAAATATCAGTATGTGGGTACTTAGACAATCATAACAGGTGCAGTAGCTGTGTAGTGGCTAGGCAGGTAAACAGCAGTATGGCTCTAAATTTTATACATGAGGGCAAGTGTGTAAGGAGACCACAAAATTAGAAATGTCTGAGCTGAGGGGGGTGGCAGTGCAAAATAAGGTAAAGGAATATACATAATGGCCCTGAAAGATATAGGTGGGTCCAAGCAGGAAAAGGGTCTGGAGAGATGGGAAGAATGTTAAGATGGTGGTTGACATAGACGGGGGGAGCAGGAAGATGCCTTTGCATGAATCTAAAGGCTGGGAGTAAGGAGAAGAGATAGAAAGGAGAGGGGAACAGGTTCCATAGATAGGGAAGGCAGTAAGAGAAGGCAGCTTTCCCTGCAGAGGAGTGAGGGTAGGGAAAGGAGAAAGTGTGGAAGTCCTTAGAGCAGATCGAGTAGGAAGAAGAGGGGATTGTAGAGAGTAATGAGGGGAGGTAGGTAGGAAGGGAACCAAACCAGTATTTAACATTGAAGGAGGTGCAGTGGGATTGGCAACATGAGGGTAATGGCAGGATAGAAATGGAAGAGTAGATGGAACATGTGGTGAGTGCAAAGGGGTAAGTTGGTAGCAAAGTGACAGAAGGCATTACAGAGGATATACAGTCAGGCAAGGGAAAAGAAAGGGGTGGTGCCATATACCATATCTGCATAGTCAAAAACTGGGAGAACCATTTTAGCAACCAGCTCTTGGTGGACTTGGGGGGAAGGGTATGGCATTCCTTATTCCATTACAGGGCACCAAGCTTAGTGTGAAGTTTGGCATAGAAGCCTCTGTTTTGTCACCAAGCAGTGAATTTCCCTCACTGTGAAAATCCATTGCATTTGTTTGAGTGTCACAGGATAGCTTTGTTGTTCTATACCAGGCAAACCTTCTTAAAGAGCTTACAATCAAGCCACACACCAAGGTACTTGAAAGCAGGGATGGCGTGCCAACTAACATGGTAAAAACAGTTGGGGGTGAGAGCATGGCTGGTTTCTGGCTGGTGTCAAAGGTCATAGCCACAGTCTTCTTGGTGTTGACCCTGAGTTGGTTTGCTTGGAGTCAATGTATTATGTTGTGGAAGTCGAGCTGAAGTGGGGCTTCCACTGCCAAGGCCATTGGGCTGAAGGTGCAAATGACCATATTGTCTGCATACACATGGATATGCAAGGAGATACAAGCAAAGGGCAAGTCATTTAAGAAAACTGTAAGGAGGATGGGACCCAGGAGAGCCCTGTGAGACCCTGCTAGGATGTGAAGGGGAGGAGAGGGGACAGAACACCTCCCACTTGAACCGACTGCTAATGGCCTGTGAGGTAAGAATGGAACCATTCTTCAATGGGAGCAGAAAGGCCAACAGAGCACAACTTGTCCATGAGAAGTGGGAAGAACACCAAACCAAAGGCTTTGGCATGATCGATGAGAATAGCTGTAGTGATATCTTCCTGATCCATCCCAGTGACATGGAACAAAGAGGAGATGGTGGAGTGATGCTTTTGAAAACCAGACTGAAAGGGAGAGAGGAAATTGAAGGAGTGATGATAGTCAGCAAGCCTGGAGTAGAAGATGGTCTCTTGCAGATTTGCAGGTAGGGAGGAGTGAGATTGGCCGGGGGAGGTGGGGTCACCCCCATTGTGCAGAAGGAAAACATTGCAACCTTCAGGCTTGAGGGACAGCACTAAAGGAGAAGGAGACATTCAGAAGTTCAGAAGGTGATAGAGTGGGGAGGCAATGACCAGAGCTGAGATGCGTAATAGTTTAGGGTCCAGTCCATCGGTGCTAGACTTAAAAGAGTTAAGCATGGTGAGGGTGATAAAGACTTGCTGAAGGTAAACAGGAGGGAATTGGAACCCTCAGGTAAGTGAGACATGGGAGAGGTAGCAGATGACAGCAGGGTAGAGATATCAGAACAGGGAGGTGAGGAGAGATCAAAGGTAGTGAAGAAACTATTGAAATGAGCAGCAACTGGTGGGAGGGTTGGAGACCAGTGAGCTGTCCACCATCAGGTCAGCGGGGTGCTGACCAGGCTGAGGAATCAAAAAGTGAGTGGATAACCTTCCCGAAGTTTGCCAGAGAGCTAAGGTTAGACAGAAGGTTAGATTTGAATTAGTGGGCTTTAGCAGTGTGGAGATCCTTTGTATAGGAGTTCCTGAGAGACCTACAAAGGAGCTGCAAAACATTAAAAATATGAAAAAGGCTATTTTTGCTGATCAGTACATAAAAAAAACTGATATTTGTAGTTAATCTTTTTTAATTAAATAGTTGCACACGTACAATATATGCATCTGAAAGTATCGAAATTCATTATACAATATATGCATCCAAGACTATCAAAATAAGTTTAAATGCTTCCAGGCTGGGGGAGGGCACCCACTAGTAGACAGTGTCTACTAGTGGAAGCCTCACCCCCATTCTGCTGCATTTAAATGAATTTCGATAGCATCGGATGCATATATTGTATGTGTGGAACTATTAAAATAATAAAGATTAACTATAAAAATCAGTTTTGTTTAGTTATCAATAAGCAAAAACAGCCTTTTTCATATTGTTAATGTTTTGGAACTCCTTTGAACAAAAGCTGCTTAACCACATTTTACCAAAATTACAATGCCTTGAGACTCTGCAGCAATTTACAATCTTTGTAAAATTCATGGTCCTACATTAAAAGACAGCTTCATTATAAGCATGAGAAAATTTGGAGTTCGCTTGGAAATGCCTTCTTAACCTGAACTATAGTGGCATTACTGTGCCACAGTAATAAAATTCTTACACCAGGATATCCACATAAATGATGCAGAGTGAGAATCGGTATACTGTTCCCACAGCGGTGGGAACACAGCGAAGACCATCACAGTGACAACTGATACTGCAGCTACAATTTTAAGTTTGGATTTGTTAAAATTCATTCACTCCCCTTTTAATGCTCAAATGGTGATTTTAGAAAAAAATGGGGTACTCAAAGAGGAGATTACCTCCCTTAAAACATTAGTAACTAAAAGCAATGACTTATAGGCAGGAATTATCAAAGACAAAAAGGAAGTAGTCCAGAAGGATATGGCTGACAGTGCTACGGACTCAAGACAAATTACTTTGGATAACAGAGGGATTCAGGTCAATCTCCCCACACACACTTCCATCCAGAGCTGGGTGAGTTATCTGAACAACATCAGAGAAAAAGGAAAAAAACAAGGTCAGATTTATCCCCAGAAAACTGATTTCAAAAAGAAGAAAGGTAAACAACCAAGCAAACAAACAAACAAAAAAACCCTAAAATTAAGAAAATAAAAAATGTAGTAAGTACAACAGAAGTCTTAGACTTTCCTTAATCGCAACCACCTGTTACACAGAGGTACATATGGTATCAAGTACAGTTGCAGAAGTGATTTTTTAGCAATGAATGATAGTTCAAACAAAGAAAAACTTTCTAGGGCAGCAACTGTATACAGTCAAAATCAGTCTGAAAGAATTATTAAGAGTCAAATTTCAACTTCTGTAACAAGCAGGATTCCTTTATACCATTCTTTGGGATCCAATTAGCTCAGGATGAGTCCTAGCAATAGCTATGGGCTAACATTTTTTAACAATTGCATTTGGAGCAGGATGCCATCAAGGAGAATTGCCTTTATAGGCATTATTACTGTAACAGGGATGCTATAACAGCATTTTTTGAAAGCATGGAATTGGCTGTTCGAATTTGGAATAAGAGATTTGCACTGAAAACAATACAAATCTTAATGGATCCCCAAAAGGTGCAGTCCCCCTGTGGATAAGTCCAAATTGTGCAAGTGCTGGAAGTAATAGATGCAGCCCCAGAGGACTATGATTATTACCCCATTGTGGAACAGGAATATCTCCTGTTCCTGTTCAGGTGGTAAATTCTCAAGAATGAATTTATAGGCCTCACTAAGCAAAATATCAGTCTTTTTCTTTCAAGGTTCTTATGTAATAACTTAGGTAGAGATGCTATCACATGGATAACGATGAGTCCCTGCTATTATGAAGCCTCACAAATCAACCTATATACTATATAAAGAGCCCAGATTTGGCAAATGCACTTATAGATGGGGCTACAGATTGGATACACTTGGTTTTCTGCTTACAGACATGATGATAGATTCATCACCAAATGTATAGCCATAATCTTCTACCCTCCACAGAGAACATACTTAGTTTAGCAGAAAGAGGCCATTATTCCAGGTTACTTTACATGTCTCTGTGTGCACTTTATTGTAAATGCAGAACAGTTTATGTGCTATTTATGTTGTATCAATCTCTCCCTGACCCCAGGTTGAACCTGGAAACAAGCCTCAGCTCGGTGTGCTTTTGCCAGTCACCAGTTTTCAAATAAATAAATAATAAATACCTACAAGTGCCAATATCAAATAGTAACGTATGCAAAAGGAAATATAAATTGACAAAAGCCTACTCAGACTAAACGTTTCACTTTAGTGACATTGTGACTAGTAATAGCAGCACAGAATCAAATCATTCTTTGAAGCTGATCTCATTTAATTGTGGGTGTCTGGTTACAAAAATAGCTGATAATGAATGTGTTAAAATACCTGCCCCAGTATGATATTATTCTATTACAGGAAACCTTGGGGGTTGGAGAACTCCCTAAAATTCAGGAATTTGATCTTTTTTTAAATCCAGGCCATAAAATATAGAAAATTTGGTAGACCACAAGGTGTTTTTTGGCAGCTTTTGCACTCATCAAATGTGTGAGTTAATATTATTACTCATACCTTGGAGACTTGTCATTAAGGTGGCAAAGAATCATTGAAACTGATATTGTGTACTGTCTACAATCCCCCTGAAAATTCCACAGGTCATGATGTATCCTGTTGGGACTTTGCTTGGGGTCCTAGAGAAGGCCTCTGATACCCTGATTACAAGGTCCTTCTCCTCTGGGACTTCAGTGCAAGAGTGGGTAATTTCACAGTGGAGAGAGTTTCACTGGAAAATCTTGATTAATTTCTTTAGAACATGTACAATAACAAAGCATTACGCATTAAGAGGGTCCAGTAGATGCAGGAGAAACTGTAGGAACAAGGGAAACCATGTCCATGTAAGTTGGTACTGATCCAGCCTACAGACTTTTTGAAGGGACCTTGCCTGCGCTACTGTACATCTGGGCTTTTGGCAATCAAAATTCCACAGACCTTTGAAAATCTGAGCTTGGGGGTATTACTTCTTGGAGCAAGGTCTTCTTGAAATTATTATTTATTCTGAATCTTTGTGGTGCCTGGTTTAAAAGCTGTCACAAAAAACTGCTGATATCTTGGACCCCTCCCCCTTAGAGGGGGGAAGTACAGCTGAGGTAATTTTTTTTTTTTTTTACCAGGAGAGACACACTAAGCTGAAAGCTTGTTTACAGGTGTGACCTGGGAGCACAAGGATGTTACTTGCTCAGGGTCACACAGTATGCAAGTGGGGGCTTTGGGATTCAAACCCAGGTCTCCAGGTTTGCAGCTCAGAGCCTTAAACCACTGCACTATACTGCCTCCTCATAATTCCTTATATATCAGACTAAAGATGAAGGAAATGCTGGTTGGTGGCATTACTGGAAGTAAATGTCCTTCAGGATGTCTGGCAGCATGGGTTCATCCAAGGGAGATCTTGTCAAACTAACCTGGTCGAATTTTTTGACTGGGTGACAAAAGCTCTTGATGGAGGTCAGCCAGTTGATATCCTGTATCTGGACTCCAGCAAGGCCTTTGACTTGGTGCTGTAAGGGACACTGATTGACAAACTTGAGAAACCTGGGGGTAGGGGGGAAGCTGGTCAAGTGGATAGGGAACTGGCTGAGTGACAGACAGCAGGAAGTGGTGGTGGTGGGGAATTCTCAACATGCAGGATGGTCACTAGTGGGATACTACAAGGATCACTTCTGGGTCCACTGCTTTTTATTGCATTCATAGCTGACATAGTGGAGGGAGTTAGGAGCAAGATGACCCTGTTTGCCGATGTCTCCAAATTAGGTGCAGTGGTGGACTGTGTGGAAGGGAGGGAGGAGGGTACTCCAGGAGGATCTGGAAAGACCTGGACATTGGTCAAACATGTGTACTGCATTTTGGGGCCAGGAACCCAGGGTACAGTTACCACTTGGGGGGAACAGTTATCTGTCTCTGTGGAAGAAAAGGATCTGGGAGTGGTGATCATAGGGAATATGAATCACTCAGCACAGTGTAGGAAAGCAATGGCAGAAGTCAACATAATGCTGGGGTGCATTGCTAGGGGGATCTCTTCTAGGAGGGAGGAGGTTCTTCTGCCACTGTACAATTTATTGGTGAGGCTGCACTTTGAGTATTGTGCGCAGTTCTGGTGCCCATACTTAAGGAGGGATGTCAGGCTCTTGGAGGGAGTCCAGAGGAGGGCGACCAAGATAATCCAGGGATTGAGGGAGAAACCCTTCTAGAAGAGACTAAGAGCTCTCAACATGTACTCCCTGGAGGACAGAAGGGACAGACGTGATATGATTGAGACCTTTAAGTACCTGAAGGGCATACACAAAGTTAGTACTGAGGGTATGTTTTGCTTGAAGGGGGAAGGGATCATGAGGGGGGGGACATAGCCTGAAGCTGGAGGGGGGAAGGTTCCAGAGGGAGCTGAACAAACATTATTTCATGAAAAGGGTGGTGGCAGCTTGGAACTCGCTGTCTAAGGAGATGATCTTGCTGGATTCAATGGTGTGTTTTAAGAGGAGAAGGGATAGGTTCATGGGCAAGGTACAAGTAGGGAGAGGATTGAAAAGGGGAGTGAAACCAGGGTGGGAAAAATTGGCTGGCGGGAGGAAAAGGGGAGGGGGCAGCAGCAATTATCTGAACTGTGAGTTGAGTTTCAAGCAGGCATGATAAACCTTGAAGTCTTGCTGGCTTTGTCGTATGTTCATAATACACATTTTTTGTATCAATTCCATGGTCATTTGATGGGTAAGAAAACATGAAACTCCTTTGGGCATCCTCTTCACAACGTAACCAAAGTGCATTGATGGCTCTGCAGAGTAATATTGCCATACTCATAAGTACCCTAGGGGAAACTATATAGAAAACCTGTTATGGAATGTTTTATGGGTGATCTCACACTAACCTCTCTGTACAAAGATATCAATTCTGGCAACTGTAGAAGAGGGTCTAATGTCTGCTGTCTTGTATAATGTACCTGTGTCTCCAGTAATTCAACTCTGATGTATGTCTTCTTTGTATCCTTGTTGTTTTGTTTTCCTTTTATGTACTGTATGTTTGAAAACTTTAAGAAATGTTTCGTTAAACAAAAAAAAAATATGAGATGACATTAGGAGAATCATGGATGTACAATACTTAGCCTTGAATGATTATTTAGACCCCGAAGGATCATCAATGGATAAAATTACAAGTAACTATGAGTGAAAATTTATCTAACTGTCCTTGGAGACTGATTTATACTTATGAAATGTCAGGATGAGAGCTAATAAAATTTGTTATTATGCCTTTCTCAGCCAAAATGGCAATTCCAAAATAGATTTAATTTGGTGCAATTTAAATGCTTTGATGTATGTAGATGAGTTAGTAGTTTCTCCTCACCCTGTGACTGAACACTTTCCAATAATTTTAATATATAATACAAGAGAGGATAATTCAAGAGGAAAAAGGAACAAGGAACTCGTTTTGTTTTATGACTTAAACGTGTGTAATATGTAATCACAATACTGCAGAAAATCCAAAAATGGTACTAGAATCTTCTTTTTTTTGTAGATCTCAAAGAACAGATTTTTTGAAGAAAATATACTGGGAATAATATTTAAAAAAAAATAAACAATCTTAATTTGAAATTATCACCATGTCTATGCAATGCAGTCCCAAACACAAAATGAGTAAATAGCAGGTTTAATGACAGATTTAAGAAGGCAAAGAGATCGCTAAATCACTTCATAAGCGAAGTAAGGAATTGCAAGACTAGAAGTAATATTAGAGCTTTAAATAAAAAAAAAATAGTATAAAAAAATACTGGAGGAGAAATTAAAACACGAATCGTGTTTATAGTTTAAGTTAAAGAAGTCAGTAGAAACAAAACTACCAAGTTGTTTTGGAATATCATGGCAAATGGCCACAGAAATTTCTTTAAATCTATGGGCATCTATATTTCTTCATATGTCTCGATCAACATTCGAACAAGCCAGCAGAAGAAGGTCATTTGGTCTATCAAGTCTGCTCATATTTTTTCATCTTTATTTTTCGCCCACAAATTTAAATTATCAACGCATAGAACAGATTGTAGATAATTTAAGAGAACTGTTTAAACCTTTGCGTTTCTACATCTTAAAGGATGATTTTTTATTTTTTTTTTAGTCTTTGGTAACCAAGTAAGGCCCACTAAGCACAAGTGCTTGTTTTCAGGGGCAACCTGGGAGCACTGGGTGGTTAAGTGACTTACTCAGAGTCACACAGTATGCAAGTGGAGGTTGTGAGAATCAAACTCAGGTCTGGTCTGCTGGATGTATTAAACTCATTCACACCTCATTCCTCTAACCTGTAGGCTACACTGCCAGCCCATTAAATGGTAATCATGCATACAAAGAGGAACAAAGCCCCAGGCTGTGACTAAACTGTCACATATGTATATATATAATGACATGGGATTGGTGGTCGCATCTGTTTTAACATGTATTATATAATTCAAAACTGAATATTATCAAATGTTCTGGCATGGCAGTATAATTTTCCCAATACACAAAATGGGTTCAATAAAAGATCCATTAATGTACAGATCAATAAGCTTACTGGATACTTCTCAAAAATGTTTTATGAAAATATTAACAAGACTTAAAATATGGGCATATGAGAATAATAAAACTGAAGAAGCCCAGAATGGTTTTAAAGTCCAGATCCATGATTCAGCATTGCATAGTATTGTTCCATCTGATTTTCTAATACAGGGGGATTAAGAAAGCTGGACTGTTCTGCCGATTCATGGATTTAAAATCAGTCTTTCATACAATTAACATCAAAATTATTGTGGAAGTTATTATATGAAGAAGGTATAGCTCATACTCTCTTGAATGTGCTTGTTAGGTTGCATGGTGATATGTGGGCAACAGTAGAATATGATCAGTCTGGTAATCAAACCAGAAAGATTCCTAAAACTTGGGGGTATGACAGAGATGCATTTTGGCTCCTTTACTATTTAATCTATATTTTAGTAGGATTATTTGTGGACTTTATAAGAAGAATTTCCCTCCACTAAGGTTGGCAACACAAAATGCTTCTTGTGTAGTTCTTATTTTTACATCCTTTTGGGGTCTCCAAAGAAACATGGAACATTTCCACCAATTATGTGTTTCCTATGACTTAGTCATCAATAAAGAGAAGACCAAAATGCTAATATTTGGTCAAAATAGAAAAACAAAATCCATTTTTATGTTGATTGCGCGCAATGCACAAGAAATATGTGTCAGTTTTCTCCAGAAGCAGGTTGTGGAGGTGTGGCACTGTTGTGCCCAATGCCCCCACAGCCTGCAAAGGCTTGTCCCCCAACCCCCAATGCCATGGCACACTGCTGCTGATGCTAGTTCAGCCAGTGTGCGCCACAACTTTCTAAAAAATCAGCCACTGCAATCAGGGGCTGCCTCGTAATTGCAGCTTCAGCCATCCACTGCAATGAGGGAGCGACCCATCATTGCAGGGTGGGATGTGAAACCCCTGATATTGTTTGTGAACATAGTGGTGGGTTGCTGCCGTGTTCACAAATAACATATCCCCTCCCCCCCACCGTGTTTACTTGTGACGGGGGAGCCCACTCCCTGTCGGCATTCTGTAACCCCCCCCGTGTTGTTCCAGCCGGAGTGCCAATCCCATTGGCATAATCATACCCCAGAAAGGAAATTCCTGCTGATGGGTGCCCAATCCCCTGTCGGCATAATGATACCCCCCCATTTTGTTGCTGGCGACGGGGTGTCCAATCCCCATCAGCATAATGATACCCTCTCTTCCATTTCTATATCCGAGGGGGTGCCCAATCCTCCTCGGCTCCTGCAGCTCCCCTCCTCCTTTCTTTGTTTGCCGATGGGGGTCCCCAATCCCCCCATAGGCTAACGCACCCACCCACCCACACAGGTGGCATGCTGGGAGCCCACCCCAGCATGCCAAAGCACCTGTTAAAGAGGAAAACAGTCCCCTGATGTCTTATTTTTTTTATTCACCCTATGAAGAAAAAAACGGTCCCTCGGAGCTCTCCCAGGCCCCCTCCCACAACCTGTACCCACCCACTGTGCACCCTGCATCCCCACACCCCCACCCCTATACTTACCTCCGAGTCCTGCCGACAATCTTCGTGGACTGGAACACGCCTGCACTCTTCAAAGCCAACCACAAACTGAGGAAATGCCGGTAAGCTGTATAATGTAATGAACAGGGTTTTTTCAACTTTAGTGCATATCTCAGGCATTTTTGGGACTTTTTTCACCAAATTTTTAACATGGGGTTTTTGGGACCACTCCTCATGAATTCTTGAACTGTCATGGTGTTAATCAGCCCTGAAAGGTGGTTTCGCAGTCACTGTGCAGAATCACCCTTTGGGGCTGATTAACGAAAAGACAGTGCCAGTGTTCATGAGATGGGCTCTCAAAAAGCCTATGTTGCAAATTTGGTGGGAAAAATCCAAAAAAATGACTGTTTTATGAGCGTGCATTGCGCAGTTGCTACGTACGCTCGTAACTTCACGAATTTACAATATTTTCATGCCAGATTTTCAACATTGCCATTTTCTCACACCTCCTTGTGAGCAGTACAGCTGTCATTGTTCACATCCTGGCCGAAATATGCTTTCGCAGTTCCAGCGCAGAATAGCATGGTCACTATGGGAAGTCAGTGTTCAGGACAGATTAAGAAAATGACAGTGACACTGTTCATGAGTAGAGGTCCTAAAATGCCTATGTTGAAAATTTGGTAATGATACACCATAAAATTGCAATATTCTGATGCGTTGCGCGGTTAGCGCATCTCGTAATCTTTGCAAATTTATATTTTCACCCAGATTTTCTACATTGCCATTTTCCCAGACCTGTTTCTATGAAGAGTGTAGCTGTCATTTTCTCATCCTGGCTCTAAATGTGTTTCTCACTTCATGCAGAATAGAACGGTCGCTGGGAAATCACTGTCCGGGACAGATCAAGAACATGACAATGGTACTGTTCATGAGCAGAGGTCCTAAAATGCCTATGTTGAAAATTTGGTGGTGATAGCCCATCAGTTGACTGTGTTACAAGTGTGCATTGCGCACTTTCCATGCACCCTTGTAACTTCGCAGATTTGTAATAATGTCACACCAGATTTTCAACAGTGCCATTTTTTTCACACCTCCTTACAAGCAGTACAGCTGTCATTTTTCACATCCTGACTGAAATATGTTTTCACAGTTCTGGCATAGAATAACGTGGTCACTGTGGGAAGTCAGTATTCGGGACAGATTAAAACAACCATTTGTCAATGCCGAATGTTTGCTTGCTGGCATTGGCATTGGTAGTGTAGGAGTTAGAGAGCTGTATAATAGGAACGGCAGTGAAGTATTGAACTGAAGCCAACCCCACCACCACCCTGCAGAGACTGACAGGCATTGGGGTGTGCCTTTGGGTCGTCAGGCATAACGGCCCACGCCATTTCACCACACCCTACCCTGCAGACACTGACAAGTGTCACGGTGTGCCTTGGGGTCTTTGGCCCTTATACTCACCCCATTCCATCAGGAAATATGGTGAGATGGGTCCTGAATAGGAGAGTGGGGTGAACTTTGGGGCTGAAGAGTCCAAGGCACACCTCAATGCCTCTCACTGGCTGCAGGGTGTGGAATGGTATGAGCATTACAGGCGAGAATCCCAAGTCACACCCCTGATGCCTCTCAATCTCTACAGGCTGGGATGTTATGGTCAGAAACCCTAACACCTCAGGTGTTCATTGGCATTTTCACTCCAAATGTTCAACATGGTTTTTTTGTGACCCCCACCTTATGAACAGTGGCAATATCAGTTTGATAGCCAAAAGCTGATTTCGCACAGCGACTACGCCATTTGGCACCAAAGATGCAAAAACACATTTCGAATAGGATGTGAAAAATGACAGCTGTACTGGTCATGGGGAGGTGCAAAAAATGGCAATGTTGAAATTCTGCAGTAAAAATACAAAAAAAAATGGTGAAGTCACGAGCGTGCCTAGAAAATGCGCAACGCACACCCATAATGCAATTAGTTTGGGGATTTTTACACATTGTAACCTGTAACCCTGCTCATGAGCAGTGTCACTGTGATTTTCTTAATCTGTCCTAAACAGTGATTTCCCACAGCGACCAAGCATTTCTGCGCTCGAAGTGCAAAAACACATTTCGGCCATGGTGTGAAAAATGACAGCTGCACTATTCATAAGGAAGTGTGGAAAAATGTCAGTGGTGAAAATCTGGACTGAAAATATTAGAAATCCATGAAGTCATGAGGGTGCATGGAAACTGCGCAATGGTCACTCAGAACACATAGATACATAGACAGTGTCGGCAGATAAGGGCCTATGGCCCACCCAGTCTGCCCATTTAACACAGTCATTTTATGGTCGTATTTCACCAAATTTTTAACATAGCCATTTTAACACCTCTGCTCATGAACAGTGTCACTGTGATTTTCTTAATCTGTCCCAAACATTGATTTCACACATCGACTGCGCCATTGTACGCTACATGGGCGGAAGCATGCTTTGGCCAAAATGTGAAAAATGACAGCTGTACTGCTCATAAGGAGGTGTGGTAAACTGGCAATGTTGAAAATCTGGAATGGAAATATTGGAAATTCGTGAACTTACGAGCATGAGTAGGAACAGTGCAACGCATGCTCGACAAACAGCAATTTTTGGGAATTTTTTCACCAGATTTTTAACATAGACATTTTAACACCTCTGCTCATGAACAGCATCACAGTGATTTTCTTAATCTGTCCCGAACATTGATTTCGCACACCGACTGCGCCATTGTGCGCTACATGAGCAGAAACACATTTTGGGTCAGATGTGAGGAATGAAAGCTGTACTGCTCATAAGGAGGTATGGTAAAATGGTAATGTTGAAAATCTGGAGTGAACATATTGAAAATTCGTGAACTTACGAGCCAGCGTAGGAACAGCGCAACACATGCTCGTAAAACAGTCATTTTTGGGAATTTTTTCACCAGATTTTCAACATAGGGTTTTTGGGGGCCTGCCTCATGAACTGTGACATTGTCATTTCATAAATCAGTCCCAAAAGGTGGTTCCATGCAGCGGCCGCAAAATCACTGTTCAGGGCCTTTTAACGCCATAACAGTGATATAATTCATGAGGTGGTGTCCCAAAAACCCCATGTTGAAAATTTGGTGAAAAAATTCCCCAAAATGCCCAAGATATGCATTAAAGTTGAAAAAACCCTATTTATGACATTATACAGCTTACCGGCATTTCTTCAGTTCGCGGTCGGCTTTAAAGAGTGCAGACATGTTCCCAGTCCACCGAAGATCATTGCGCTGAGCTCCAGAGATAAGTATGGGGTGAGGAGGGTGTGTGGGGAGGCAGGATGCGCAGAGGTTGGGCGCGGGTTGGGGGAGACTGGGTCAGGACAGTCAGCGAGGGAAGGTTTTTTTCTTTCAGGTTTCTTTTTTTTTTTCCACTTAGACAACGCGGGACATTTGCCAAGCTGGGGTGGGCTCCCAGTGTGGCAGCTGGAAGGCTGTTTGGGGGGGCCATGGAGCCGAATGGGGATTGGGCACCCCTGTCAGCCATACGATCTGTTGCCACGCTGGGATGGGCTCCAGCGTGGCACCCTGTAGTCTTTTGGGGGACATGGAACCAACGGGGATTGGGCACCCCGTCACCCATACATCCATCTGGAACTCTGTTGGGGAGCGAGAGCACAGCCGACGGGATAGGGCACCCTGTCGGCTATACACTGTGTGCATGGGGGCAGCAGTGGCGTGTGTGGGGGGAGCGATGAGCACATGATATCTTATCGCTGCCAGTGAAGCGAGCTACTTTTCAACTGTATGGCACTGCATTTTGGATCATCGCATTATGTTTCTTGCACATGCTCAAGCAAACATAAAATGAAGCACTACAGTACTTAGAATTGTAATTTATGTTGTTTCTTTGCTGACCATGAAAACTCCCTCCTAGCCTCACCTGCTTACTAGGAAATCTGTATTGTTTAAGCTGTTACAGATAAAACAAAAGCCCTGGTTCCATCTGAGGCCTTCTGTTGTTTGCTAGTGAGAGTACACATTCTGCCAGCAGAACTGATCAGAGGTTTGAATTCTTGCATTCCATCTGTAATAAACATTACATCCCCGAATGTTGGCAACACAGAAAATAAACAAGACAGACAAAAAGGAGGGAACATATAAAGAAGAAGAAAGAAAAGTGAGGGAATGGGTAAAAGGGTGTGGGTTGAAGAAACTAGAGGGTTTAAGAGCTATTTAAAAATACATGTATTTTGCTGGACTAAATATTTAAACCTGAGATGGCATGTCAGTGCTGGGACTATTTAAAAAAGTCATCTTTTTTGATTTGGTGCATTTCTTTACTCCCCTCCCCCAAAAAAACACACACACGTCTTGGACCCATTTCATAATTGCAGTAAGACACTCCAGAGTGTACATTGTGGTGTGGTAACAGAACATCTCGGGTGAAGTGAAGGCACTTGGCGATGCTTCATGCCTCACAATGCACATGAGGTGTGCCATTATACAAACATAATGCATACCCTGTCATGTCTTATTGCTTAATTGTTTTTTCCGTTTGTTAGGACAGTCTTCACAACTGTTAACCCCCCCAAAAAAAACAAGGAAACACAGAAAATAACCATATGGATGCCTCTGCCGCAGCACGATTAATCTCTGTAGGGACTCTAAATGGGACTGTCAATATTGATCTGTTCAATTCTGCAAATTGAAAAATGAGATGAAAGCAGGAGTGTAAAACAATATTGCTAAACTCAAAGAAATAAAATTGGCTATAAAAAGTCAGTGTAAGCAATATGGAGGGATGCAGTAAAGCTCTTGAAGGGACTATTTTATGTCTAAATTAATTATAATAAAGTTATTACTTCTGATTTATTTCTTTTGTTTATTGCTTAATCAATAAAGTCTTGTTGGATTTTTTTATAGACATATTATAATCACAATAAGGCACTCCAGTGTGTGTGTTGTGTGTGGGATAATGGCACACCTAGGTGGCGGAAGCACTCGGCCTTTGGCCTCATGCTTCAACCCACCCTAGGTGTGCCATTATCCCACCACCTCACACACAATCCTGTCATGCCTTATTGCTTAACTATATTACAGGCAATAAGTAGCAATAACTCTACAGTGAAATAAATAGCAGCAAAAGATATTGCTAGTGGAACATAGTACCTTGATAACAGTATCTTGCCACTGAAAAAAAAACACTGTTAACTTCAGACAACTCATTTGACATTTATTTTCCTGATGATGTGTGCAGGACTCTTAAACCTTTAGGTAGGGGGTCGGGCATTTATTTAATTTAGGGGACACACCTAGGAAGCGAGTGCCGAGTGTGAAATACGGCCGCATGCGCATTGCAGTCACTGATATGTCATGCCCCGACAGAACAAACATAAGGCTATCTCAAACTAAAGTAATGTAAAATGAAATGTGTTGTTATTAAATAATTTACTAGTAACAGCATAATTTACCGCTCTCATAATAATACATTCCTGGACCTAGGGGTGTGGAGGGCAGAACGCCCCCACAGAACAAACATAAGGCAGTCGCTACTCGAAAATGAGATGTGTTGCTATTTAACAAAGATCAATGATATTAAAGTAATGTAGTTAGGTACTGCTGCGATTGTTGTTATTATATTTACAAACAATGCCCATCACAGATGTCTAATAATAACAATATTCGGACGTTCACTTACATTTCTGTTCACCACTGAGGACCCGGGTTGTGTGGGGGGCATTAAACTGCATATTTTGGTTTTACTTATTATTTATTTGGGGTTACAGTGCCGATTTTTTTTGTTTTGTTTTTTATATTGGAACAGCCCTTTCCTTTGCATGAGAGCCTTGGCAGTGACGCTATCCCTCTACTTTCCCAGAGGTTGTAGTTGGTTGGCACGGAGAAAACTGTGTTTAAATGACTATTTTTCCAATTGAGGCAGTTCAATAAAGCATTGAAACCATATCTACTAATATATAAATAAATATATAACATATCTAAGAATATATAGATTTGGCTGATTGCAAGAGGCATACCTCTCAACTGTCCCTGATTTTCAGGAACGTCCCTGATTTTGCCTCAAAATTTTCCTCTGTCCCTTGTAAAATTTGTGTTTTTGTGTCTGAACAGCAGGGATTAAAAACACAGAATAATGTCAAACATTAAAGTTACAGACTTGTTCTTCTTCAGAAAATGCATCTTAACACAAATCCCCTTATTCTATCAGCCTTCTCACTGAATAGTACCAGTTTTTAAGATGTGTCCCTGATTTGGGGTCTTTGTCCCTGATGATTTTAAGCCTTGTCCCTGATTCATGAGGCAAGAGGTTGAGAGGTATGGCAAGAGGTGTGTATGGGGGCGGAGCTAACTGACGCTGGTTGGAGGACATAGTACCATAATCCGCTGAATTCCAAAACAGGGGCACTATGTGTCCCCTAATCTAAATAATCGCTGGGGGTCACAACATCAAGTAGAACAGAAATCAGTATACAATTCTAAATAGATGAAGAAATCAAACATTGAAAGCAGAAATCAATACACCGTCTACCATGGTCATTTCGTGATAGTTAATCACTTTAAAAAGCGTATGTTGTAATATAGCTCTGAAATGCCCCCACGCAACGCAAGTCCTAATCAATCCAATCACTAATTAAAGGAGAGCTGTACCAGGCTGAGCCTTGATTTTAGAAAGAGGCGGGCTGAAAAGGTTGCGACTCTTGTGCTGGTATTCCGGTCTATGCCGGCCATCAATCAGCTTGTTCCAGTACTGTAGGTCAAGTGCTACAAGTGGAAGAAGCTGGCAGCAGGAGCGTTGTTGCGAGAGGGTATGCGGCAACAGGACGGAGAGGGGTGAGAGCCTGAGTCAGTGCAGAGGCTTCACTGCAAACCTGGGACATCTGGGGAGTCAATCAAGTGGGGGCGCGTTTTTGATGAACAACTGGTGACAGCAGGTGGAGATGACCCTATAAGAAGTGTATTACTCGTTCAGTGCACCTACATGCAGCCAAGATGGGACTGAGCTGGGATCTTTCAGACCGGGAGCAGAGGCGACACACGGGCTGCTGTCCCTGATTAACGAGGCATTGCATTAATTTCCATGGTGATGTACCGAGGTGAGTAACGTACCTTTCTGCCTGGTTGAATGGTAGAGGATTTTGGTTTGGTGGTTTTCCTGGTGTGTGACCCTGGCTGAAACACTGGGTGTCAAGATTGCAGTAGAACCTGTATGCAGTTTGCATATGGGGTGCGCTTGCATTGTATTTATCCGCCGAGTTGGGGAACCAGATGAGGCTCCGTTCCCCTGAGCAATTGTAGGGGTTACGCTCTGTTTCATTTGGCTTCTCTCACTCAGAAGTTGGACCCTGGCCTCTCCCCTCATGCGGCAGCCCCAAGGGCTCATTATCACTTGTTGGCCCTCGGGGCGGTGGGCCAGTTCAAGTAGATTTGGAAGCCCTAACACTCCGTAGTGCGCCTGCTTTGTTGTGGAAGGTAGATGTGAGATCACACGTAATGTGTTAAACCCGCCGGCTGTCCTGGTGTAACTATACAGTGTGTGCATTGGGGCGAGTATGTGTGCGGTGTGTGTGTGTGTGTGTGTGTGTGAGGAAAGTGCGCATGAGCAGACGATATCTTATTGCTGCTCACTGAAGCGTAGCTCCTCTTCAACTGTAGTCCACTGATTTTGGGCTGTCAAGACAGCCCGAGCAGGCATTGAGAACGCGGCCGTGCCTGCAAACACACTGACTGAATTGGAAGAGGGCTGCCACACCTCGAAAACTTGATGATGGCACTATGTTTCTTGCACATGCATGCAAGGAAACATAAAATGACAGTGGCACTGTTCATGAGCAGAGGTCCTAAAATCCCTATGTTGAAAATTTGATGACGAAACTCCATAACATGACTATGTTACAAACGTGCGTTGAACTGTTTCCACGCACCCTTGTAACTTTGCAAATTTGTAGTACTGTCATGCCACATTTTCAACAGTGGCATTTTTTCACAACTCCTTATGAACACTACAGCTGTCATTTTTCACATCCTGGCTAAAATATGTTTTTGCACTCCTGCCGGACAATAGCACGGTCACTCTGGGAAATCAGTGTTTGGGACAGACTAAGATCGACCGAGTGAGAGGGGGGAGTGACCGAGCTCAACTGAGTTCTATTGGGACTGCTGCAGATTTGTTTGTGGGCAGACAAAGGCCCCAACAGAAGAGCCCACTACAAAAGGGCAGCCTGCAGCACTGGGAGAAACAGAACGAGAGAGCGAGTGATGGAGGGGGAGTGAGCAAACTCACCGAAGTGCTGTCAGGACTGCTGCGGATTTCTTTGTGGGCAGAAAAAGGTGTCAATACAGGCAGGGGCCCAGTACAAAAGGCCAGCCTGCAGCGGTGGGAGAAACAGTACGAGCAAGTGAGACAAGGGGACTTAGTGAGCTCAACGGAGCTCTATCAGGACTGATGGGATTTCTTTGTGGGCAGAAAAAGGTGCCAATGCAGCAGGAGCCCCATACAAAAGGGCAGCTTGCAGCGCCTGGACAAACAGAATGAGTGATGAGAGAGGGAGACTGAGCGACCTCAATGGAGCTCTGTCAGGACAGCTGTGGATTTCTTTGTGGACAGACAAAGGTGCCAATGCAGCCAGGAGCCCCATACAAAAGCGCAGCCTGAGGCGCCAAGAGAAACAGAAAGAGCGAGTGACAGAGCGGTACTGAGCGAGCTCAGTGGAGATCTAGTGTGACTGCTGCAGATTTCTTTGTGGGCAGAAAATGCGGCAACGCAGGCAGGATTCCAGTGCAAAAGGCCAGCTTGCAGCACCAGCAGAAACGGAATGCGAGAGTGACAGAAGGGGAGTGAGCTAGCTCAGTGGAGTTGTGTCGGGATTGCTTCAGATTTAATTCTGGCCGGAAAAAGTCACCAATGCAGGCAGGAGCCCAGTACAAAAGGGCAGCCTACAGTGCCAGGAGACACAGACCGAGTGAGTGAGGGAGGGGGAGTCAGTGAGCTCAAGGGGCTCTGTTGGGACTGCTGCAGATTTGTTTGTGGGCAGAAAAAGGCAGCAATACATGCAGTGGCCCAGTACAAAAGGGCAGCCTGCAGTGGCAGGTAAACCAGAATGAGTGAGTGAGTGAGCTTAACAGAGCTGTATTGCAACTGCTGCAAATTTTTTATGGGCATACGAAGGCAGCAATGCAGGCAGGAGCCCAGTAGAAAAGGACAGCCTGCAGCGCCTGCAGAACAGAATGTGAGAGTGACAGAGGGGGAGTGAGCGAGCTCAGTGGAGCTGTGTCGGGATTGCTTCAGATTTAATTCTGGCCGGAAAAAGTCACCAATGCAGGCAGGAGCCCAGTACAAAAGGGCAGCCTACAGTGCCAGGAGACACAGACCGAGTGAGTGAGGGAGGGGGAGTCAGTGAGCTCAAGGGGCTCTGTTGGGACTGCTGCAGATTTGTTTGTGGGGCAGGCAGCAGCACACATGCAGTGGCCCAGCACAAAGGGCAGCCTGCAGTGGCAGGTAAACCAGAATGAGGAGTATGAGCTCAACAGAGCTGCATTGCAACTGCTGCAAATTCTTTTATGGCATACGAAGGCAGCAATGCAGGCAGGAGCCCAGTAGAAAAGGACAGCCTGCAGCGCCAGCAGAACAGAATGTGAGAGTGACAGAGGGGGAGTGAGCGAGCTCAGTGGAGCTGTGTCGGGATTGCTTCAGATTTATTTCTGGCCAGAAAAAGCCACCAATGCAGGCAGGAACCCAGTACAAAAGGGCAGCCTGCAGCTCCGGGAGACACAGACCGAGTGAGTGAGTGAGAGAAGAGGAGTAAGTGAGCTCAACGTAGCTTTGTAAGGACTGCTGCAGATTTCTCTGTGGGCAGAAAAAGGCACCAACAGAGGCAGGAGCCCAGTACAAAAGGGCAGACTGCAGTGCCAGGAGAACCAGACTGACTGAGTGAGACAGGGAGAGTGAACGACCTCAACGGAGCTCTGTTGGGACAGCTGTGGATTTCTTTGTGGGTAGAAAAAGCCACCAACACAGGCAGGAGCCAAGTACAAAAGGGCAGCCTGCAGCGCCAGGAGAAACAGAATGAGCGAGTGAGAGAGGGGGAGTGAGCCACCTCAATGGAGCTCTGTCGGGACAACTGCGGAATTCTTCCTCAGCAGAACAAGGTGCCAATGCAGGCAGCAGCCCAGTACAGAAGAGCAGCCTGCAGCACTGGGACAAACAGACTGAGCCAGTGACAGGGCCACTGGGCGAGCTCAACAGACCAACGCAATCAACATTTGGCATTGACAAATGCTTGTTATGGGAAGTAACCCTATAGAAACAGTTCAAGAATATGATTATAGTTTGGACTCAGATAAGCAGTGACAGTCTTGTGGGTGAAACACATTGAACTGATTAAGCTGAAAATAAACAAAACCATAAAAAGCCTTTAAACACTTCAGTAGTAAGTATGGTAGAGATACCATTAAGGATATGTTGTCTGTTTTCAATGCAAAAATCAAATCATCTATCTTATACGCAGCAGAAATGTGGTTCTTTGACAGTTACCCTTTATTGTATTCTGTAATGAACAAACTGAATGGGTGTCTCCTCAAGTTACCCACATTTGTTCGTACTTCAGCATTAAGGGCTGAACTGAGACAGTGTTTATTAGAAACACTAATGAGGGAAAAGATTACTATGTTTTGCTTGGATTTGTTGTTACTCTCAGGTGATCGTGTTCCAGCAAAATTTCTAGAGTAAAAAGTATGCTATTAACATCAGGTATTTGTAGTTCCTTGTTTAGCCTTTTTAAAGAAAGCAGTGTTCCCCTTGAGGCTAGGTTCTTTACTAACAGATGTTTATATACAACCAAGAGAGGTGATTAAAAGCAAAATCAAACAAAGGTTAAGAGATCTGGCAGTGTAGAAGGACTTGCAGTCAATCAAAGCCTTCAAATTGCACAAATGATACAGTGGGAATAAGATGACTTTTGGATAAGAGAAATACAGTATCTGAACCTAATGACAGATCAAAGAGGAATAATAAAAAGCATACACTGGAAGTCTTAACAAGCAATAATTTATTATATAAAAAAAAAATAATTTATCACCCTTTTGTAACAGTAACCTCCAAGAAAAAGATGATGTTAAGCATGTTGTTATGAAAGGTCCCTTCTATAAAGATAATAGGGACAAATTGTTGGGTCCAATCATAAAGAGATTATGCAGGCCTATGGATGAATGTGTGTCATAGTTTTTAACTGATTTAATCCAGAAACTCTGCCTAGACTTTTAACATTTCTATTGTCTTTAAAAGTTTGATAATTCAGCGGACTGTTTCTGATTTTTACTAGGAATACTTCATTTGTTGTGCTAACAGGCTCTTTATATTGTATAGAAATTACCCTGAATATTTCCAGGGGTGTAGGTAACCAAATCTGAACCTAGTATATATAAATAGGATTTCATACCATATGGCATTTTCTAATGAAGGACTGCTCGTGAACCTCACTTAGGAATATATATTGTTTGTTTGCTCAGGGCTGTCTATAATATTGATTTGTATAACTTCATTTTATATATTTATTCTGTTTTCAAAAATATTTATATGCTAAGTATGGCATGTCTGTTTTGTGCATTTTGTAAAAGTAATAAGCTGATCAATAAACTAAACTGAACTTAACTAATGGTGTTTGATTCCCTGCTAGGTCTACTCCATTGAGCCAGGATTCTAGCGGGACTAAATATTTATTTAGCTTTTGTTGACCAGGTAAACATACTAAACAAATATAGGCCTATTTCCATATAAATGCATTTGTGCCATTTTGACTCTTTTTCAACAGCCACATGTCTACTGATCCCTTAGACTACACACACACAGACACACACACACACACACACACACACACGTCAGTGATGTTTGGCAGGATATAACTTTTTGGCGGGGTGACGACAGTGGGGGATATTATAGTGCAGCTGGTTAGAGATATGTGGATAGTACATTGTTAAGATATACTATTTGCTGGATAGGGCCAGTTATCTGTATCCATGTTGATGCTATCCAAACCATATAGTCATTATTTGGACACAAAAATGACTAGGCAGTGCAAATATCCACTGGCATTCTACTTATTCTGTTTAGCACATACAGTCCTTTCCTAAACCGATACAACTAAACAGGTTACCCTGTCCACCCCAAAGATGGCATTACACCAGGTGTTCAACACCCTACCAATATTCTGCAAACATCTCTAGTAATATTGTTTTTCTCAAGGATTCTGTTTTCTAAATTAATAAGAAGGGAAACAGGAGCAACTGCATTCCATTTATGAATTTAAGCAGCTGCTGCACTCAGCAGAGTTAAACTAGAACAATTCCTGGATCAGGCTTCTGAAAGCAAGTCACTCCCCTGAGCTTCACTGTTGCTGTAATTTTGCCTAGATCAGTACATATTTCAAGGAAAAACATTCCTGTTCAGCAGCTGTCAAGTACTGTATGTGGACACCAAGTAGCATGATTAATCTAGAGGCCGAAATTCAGTCCCCAACAAGCTATTTACTGTAGACAGCATCCTGTCTAGTGACAAAAAATGCCTAAGTTCTGTAGTGTTTTGCCACACCAGAAACAGGGAGACAATATACTGCAGTAAGTCTACTAGATTCTATAATCCCTGCTGATGTATCACTAGAGTTATGCAGCTATCAACAAACTAGTTTTAATTGCTGAACAATTGAATGATATAAATTAATTCAAAATAGATTTAGACATTTTTCTTGAGAGGGTGGGAGAAATGACAAGTACTGTACCTGCTCCTTGCTTTTTAAAGATTAATGAAGACCAGAAGTGTAACAAGAATCAAGGAGTTAACTAGCAGTGATCCTTTACCCCACAACCCCTACTTCCACCACATGATAAAGAAAGGTCCATCGTGGAAATACAATCTACTCATTCAAAGAGATAATACGGCACACTCAAAACAGTAACAACAGCACTTTCAGAACCTGAAACACGAGGAAATGAAACACAACTCAAGCAAACCTTATTTTCTGAATGATCTAAGCATTTCTATTTTTATGTTTGCTTGCATGCATGTGCAAGAAACATAGTGCCACCATGCAAGAATTCGTAGGTGTGCCTCACCCACTTCCAATGCTCTGCTGCATTTTGCAGGCACGGCCGCACCGTGACAATGAATGTAGGAGCTGGTCTATGACAGCCATTCAGATGCAGTGGCATACAGTTGAAAGCAAAAAAACACTGCAATCAGTGGCGGTAATGTGTAGGCACTGCACTGAAACAGCTGTCATAGACAGCTCCATCCCCCCGCAACAAGTAGCATGCTAGGAGCTCACCCCAGTGTGCTCATGTGCTCCCCCCCTACACATACTGTATGGCCAATGGGGGTGCACAATCCCCCATCGGATCTGCTGTGCTCCCCCCAACAGAGTTCCAGATGCCACGCTGGGAGCCCACCCCAGCATGGCAACAGTCCGTAAGGTCGATAGGGATTCCCAATCCCTGTTGGCTCCACTGTATCCCCCAACAGACTTCCAGGTGCCATGCTGGGAGCCCACCCCAGCGTGGCAACAGTCTGTATGGCAGACGGGGGTGCCCAATCCCCCATCAGCTCCACTGCCCCCCAAACAGCCTTCCAGCTGCCACACTGGTAGCCCACCCCAGCATGGCAAAAGTCCCATGTCATCTTTAAAAAAAATGCCCTGTAAGAAAAATCAGTCCCTCGCTGCCTTGACCCCTCTGCCCCCACCTGTGCCCACCCTCTGTGCACCCTGCCTCCCCACACCCCCACCTCACCCCATACTTACCTCCAAAGTCTGGCACGACGATCTTCGGTGGACTGGGAACACGTCTACACTCTTCAAAGCCGACCGCGAACTGAGGAAATGCTGGTAAGCTGTATAAATACGTTTTTTTCAACTTTGATGCATATCTCAGGCATTTTGGGGAATTTTTTCACCAAATTTTCGACATGGGGTTCTTGGGACCCCACCTCATGAATTCTGGTACTGTTATTTTGTTATTCAGTCCCGAAAGGTGATTTCACCATCACTGCGTGGAACCACCTTTCAGGACCAATTTATGAAATGACAGTGTCACAGTTCATGAGGTAGGCCCCCAAAAACCCTTTGTTGAAAATTTGGTGAAAAAATTCCCAAAAATGACTGTTTTATGAGTGTGCGTTCTGCAGTTCCTATGCACGCTCATAAGTTTGCAAATTTGTAATATTTTCACTCCAGATTTTCAACATTGCCATTTTACCACACGTCCTTAGGAGCAGTACAGCTGTCATTTTTCACACCATGGCCGAAATGTGTTTTCGCACTTCCAGCGCAGAAATGCGTGGTCGCTGTGGGAGATCACTGTTCGGGACAGATTAAGAAACTTACAGTGACACTGTTCATGAGCAGAGGTACCAAAATGTCTGTGTTGGAAATCTGCTGTAAAAAATCCCCAAACTAATTACATTACAGGTGTGCATTCCGCAGTTTCTATGCATGCCGTGACTTCACCAGTTTTTTTTAATATTTTCACTGCAGATTTTCAACATTGCCATTTTTTACACCTCCCCATGAACAGTACAGCTGTCATTTTTCACATCCTGTTTGAAATGTGTTTTCGCACCTGTGGTGCCAAATGGTGTAGTCGCTCTGCAAAATCAGCTTTCAGCTAATGTACTGATAAAGTCAGTAAAGAAGTGGTTGGTACTAGTGGCTATCTCCAGCAGCGTGGTCAAAGTAGAGCCATTTGTGGTCATGCTTTGAGGGATAATCCTCTCTTTGCCCCTAAGGAACATGTTAACTTGCTCCCAGAAGCTTTTTGGGTCGGCAAGGTGCATTTCCTGAAGGGATTGGAAATGCTCCCTTTTGGACTTGTTAATTTTAGCTTTGCAAGCATTACATAGCTGATGATAGATTAACCAGTCGGATTGTAGTCCAGAGTTTCTATAGGTTTTCCAAGATTTGTTACGGGAGCACATGAGGTGCGTAATTCCTGTGAGAGCCAAGGGGAATGGAGACCTTTTGATCTTCTGAGTTTGGTATGGAGCATGGGAGCCTAGGATGGAGGTAAAGGTATTGATAAGATAATATAAAGCCTGATCTATGTCAGGGAGGGTGGTTAAAGGGGACCGGTCAGCTGAAGCAAGGCTTTGTAGGAAAGCTTCTGCAATGAAGTCAGTTAGATCCCTGGTTTTAAGAGTTACTGGGGAGGGGCGAGGGGTGTTATTTTTCCAAATGCAAAAGGTTGGAGAATGGTCACTAAGTACATCTGAGAGGATTCCAGTGGCCTTAATAAAATTTGGCTTATTGGTAAGACAGAGATAATAGACTATGCCTGCTTGACTTCATGTTAAGTCTAGTGGGTTGGTTAAGAAGTTGTTATAGGTTTGCATCCAGTAGGGCAGATTGGTATTGTGTTCTATTAGGACTGACTCAATCTAGGTTGAAATCTCCACTTAGTATTATGTCTTTATGGGGTAGGTGATGCAGACTAGAGAAGAAGTCTATGTAGTTGGCAGATGCTAGCTTAGGGGGTAGATAAATACAACCTATTATTAAATGTTTAACAAGGTCTAGGGTAACTGTGATGAATAGGTGTTCTGCAACTGAGTTAATTTGTGGGTCAGTTATCTCACTAACAAACCTGCACTGGTATATATCATAACCCTCCTCCCTTCCTATGTGACCAATCGTATCAGTAAGAGGAGTTGCGAGGAAGAGCAATCTCATGTGACAAGATGGATGGTTTTAACCAGGACTCCATGATACAAAGCACATCAGGCTTGTAGTGCCGAGACCAGAGTTCTAGTTCAGCCATTTCACCCCTAATGCTTTGTATGTTCATACGGGGTATTTTTAGTCCTTTTGTGTTGGATCAAGTGGGACAAGAGGTTAGGGGGTTTGACTTGTGCCCATTATTGATATTTGTCATTTGTCTACTTCTGGGTCCTGGGTTTAGTTCAATGTTACCTGACAGTAGAAGGAGGCACATTCGGGAGTGAAAGGAAGTTGGGCGGAGAAAAGCCAACTTATGTATGGTCTTACAGCCATGTATAATTAGAACTGTTTTGTTAATGCTGTACTTGAGCCAATAATCCATGGTGGGGCAAGGACCCATGTGAGCAATGCTCCAGGTAGTTAGGGAGAAGAGGAAACATAGAACCCATGTCACGGGGTAATGAGCATGCAAAAGCAGTATCTGCCTCATCTACCCAGAGATGGGCCAGGAGGAACCAACAGATGAGCACTCCCCAGGTATGGTAGAGGAGCAGCATTATAGGAGGGTGATAGCATAGTAAGGGGTAATGGATGTGTACACTGCAGGCCAGGAGGCGCTGGTATCACATGGGCAATCAGCCATATCAGAGATTAGCCCTAGAACTTTCTAGAATAGCACCTAAAATATGCTATTTAAGTACATTATATCCTGTCAGGATTAAGGATTGTTCAGGACCAGTAAGAAAAAAAAAGGGAGGGGGGTAAAATTGACTGCAATCTTACTCCAATTCTTGTGCTTTAAGGTAGGTGAAAAAATGTATTTAGGTAGGATTTCTAAGTAAGGAGGGGCAGGGCTATCCCTTGATTTCGGTGGAGCTACATTAGGCAGAGGCTTACAGAGGGGACCATTGGCAGAAACAGTAGTCAGAGGTTTAGAGGGGGCTTCTGGGAAGAGGATCTATTTAATAGAGTGAGGGGGTAGGGATGGTGGGTGGGCCAAAAAATTCAGTCTGGAAGAAAAGTGCATTACCATGCCAGCTCTGTATTTACAGACTGAGCTAGAAAAGTGCACCAGATCTGAACGTTTAAAGGTGCTATGCAAGCACCAAGTAGTTCTGTAACTACAGATCAGACATAGTGCTTAGAGAAGGAATTATTTAGTTAAACAGAGGACCGCTTTGTGGAAAATTTAAAAATTAGCAGCAATATTTCATTAAAAGTAATGCAGGAAAAAAGAGCCAATGGAAATGCAGGGCAGTGTCGCCCCAGCCAATGGAAAAGCTGGTTTTCAATCCTGGCTTGTCTGCGTACCTCTCCTGTGTTCGGGCGGTTGGGCTGGTCATGGCATCTGGCTGGTTCTAATCCAGGGTTCACCATAGGAGTGGAGGTCCCGCTTGTGGCGCTGGGCAGCCCAATCAGGGGCTGAGGTGATGTATGGGGAGGAAAAGAGTCAGTTACTTTAAGAGAAGAGATTAGGCTGAGGGTTAATTGGTAGGAGTGGTTGTGGACAAGAAATAATAGACTAGTGCAAGAAGGTAGAGGGGGTATGTGAGAGAAGGGGCTTCAAGGTGGGGGGGGCACGGAGACTGAGGCACCATGGGGGAGGTGCTGATTAAGGACAAATTGAGTGCAGGGAGAGAGTGAAGTTTAAGATACAGGGATAAGGCTGAGAGGAGAAAAAGAGAAACAGAGCAGACAGCTGTTACAACTGTAAGCATGGTCTCTGCAGTGGTATTATTTTTTTTTTTCATCTTTTTAAAACAAGTTTTACCAGGTAAGCACACAAAGCCCAGGGCTTATTTCCAGTTGCAACCTGGGGTGGGAGGGACTGGGAGATCGAGGAAAATAATGCAGAGTATATACATTAAACATAGAGCTACCAGTACAACAGGCAAGGTGCTAGTAGCTGCATATACATGTGCCAGAAGGTGCAAATATGTACATAAGATCAAGGATAATAATACAAAGTATATACATTAAACATAGTGCAACATGATATGCAAGGTGCCAGTATTTGCAAATACATGTGTCAGAAAGTGCAGATATGTACCTAGAGTCACAATGTTTCTCCTGAGCAGGAACAAGCAGCGATCAATCAAGAATATATTAAAATGTTAGAAAACCTGCCCTGAACATATCTGTTACCAGGGCAGCTGCATGTGAGATAGCCTTCACTGAATAAGAGTGTCTCACTTGAGGAGGAAAGGAGCACTCTGATTCATCGGGAGTGCTCCTTCGAACTATAATGACAACATCAAGTTTGACTGTGGAAACATATCCAAACAGCTCAAACAGAATGCTACCACTACGCATGCTAGGTTATATTATGAGTCTGTAGGAGAGCCAATAATGCAATGAAAGCTCATTTTTACTAAAAGCAAATCAATACTGAATATGCAGTACATGGTAACATAGTAATTTAATGCAGCAGTGCATGATAATGGTAACAATTATGACCTGTTTTTTGTTCAATTTTAGATTGCTCCTTTATCACCTGCCTTGCATGATACACTTCTTTCCCTTGTTCTGCGTCTGCTGTGGCACGTTCTTATTTACATTGTAAAATGAGTGTCCTTTTTATTTGGCTCAGTCCAAATTTTCATTAGTATTCTGTTGTTTTTTAACACCCATTGTTTAACTTCACTTTTCTTGTGACTAGAAAATGAACTAGCATGCAGTGCACAGTGCTGCCTGACCTTATGGGACAATAGATACATCAATACAGCTGAGAATGATGTTGAAACCCTTGTCAGAACTACAGTAAAAGGAGTGCTCCTTTTATTTTTTTCAAATGGAAAAAATGTTCGGAAGATGACTTAAAATGGGGAACAAGGGTATTTATTGTACAAGACATAAGGAGCAGTCTAAAATGAAATTAAAAAATGCAGGTCAAACGTTTCATCAAAACATGCACCACTGCTTTACGGTCATAACAGGGTCTAGGTCCATCATGTCTGCCCCCCTTCCCCATCACAAGCGGAGATGGAATAAGTAGGCTGTGCAAACACACTCCAATATTTTGGGATTCCCTACCCACGGTACTACCAAGCATACCCTGTGATTCCAATGATAAGCAGAAATTTGCCAAGGCTTACCTCAAAGGCCCGTACTTTCTTCATGCCCACTGTCTCCGCTGGTATATCCCTAACATTATCCCTGAATGTTACCATCCCTGAGCTTCAGGGTGTTTCTCTGCACCCTGTTGCAAGACAGTCTCTAACTGTGTGATCTCGTCAGTATTCTTGCGTATGTAGTAGTAGTGGGAAGTAAAGACCTTTATTTTTATACAGGATATAATATTTAGGGCTGGAAGCCCTGTTTACAAAGTTGTCCTGATACAGTGACATTGTTGCATAAATTGTATAAGAGATACAGAGTTAGACTTTACATAAGTCTACAGTAGGCAAGATACAGATAGTACATTAGGTCAGAGCCAAAAGGCTGGCCTTCAGGAAATATAAGGGAACACAGCGGGATGAAGATAGGGAGGCATACCAAACTGCCCTAAGGGAAGCAGGTAAGGCAGTAAGGCAGGCAAAGTCCCAAACTGAGGAAACACTAGCACGAACAGTAAAAGAAGGTGACAAGACTTTCTATAGATACATTAGTGAAAGGAGAAAGTCCAGAGGGGTATTGCTAAGCTTAATGGAGAAAGAGAGCATGTGAGGAGGAGGACCCTGTAAAGGCATCTATCCTAAATAGATACTTTGCTCAGTATTTACTGAAGAGAAGGTAGGGCAGGGCCCACAGCTCAGCATCATGGACACAGGGGGGAGGGAGGTGAGCACTACTCCCTTCACAAAAGAAAGGGTCCTACAAGAGCTTGCTAAGCTCAAGGTGGATAAGGCAATGGGACCTGATGGCATACATCCCAGGGTACTTAAGGAGCTAAAGGAAGAACTAGCAGAGCCATTAGCAGAATTGTTTAGTGAGTCTCTGAGCACAGGAGAGGTCCCAGAAGACTGGAGAAGGGCTCATGTGATCCCGCTCCACAAGAGTGGTAGCAGGGAGGAGGCGGGGAACTACAGACTGGTCAGTCTTACCTCAATAGTGGGCAAGATTATGGAGGCACTCCTTAAGGAAAGGATAGTGCAACACCTGGAATCCATAGGGGCACAGGATCCAAGACAGCATGGGTTTACAAAAGGAAGGTCCTGTCAAACTAATCTCATAGATTTCTTTGACTGGGTAACCAGAGTGGTGGACCAAGGGGAGCAGTTGATGTCGCCACCTTGACTTCAGCAAAGCTTTTGACACTGTTCCACAAGAAGATTGATAAATAAGCTGGTAGGCTCGTGGGTCAGAAGTTGGTCAACTGGGTGGCAAACTGGTTGACAGGCAGAAAACAGAGAGTGGTGGTAAATGGTATACAGTCAGAAGAGATGCAAGTCACAAGTGGGGTACCTCAGGGATCAGTCCTGGGGCCAGTCCTCTTCAACATCTTCATTAGTGACCTTGCAGATGGACTAGAGGGTAAGGCTTGTCTGTTTGCAGATGACGCCAAGATCTGCAACAGAGTAGATGATCCAGATGGGGTGGGCAGAATGAGAAGAGATCTGGATAAACTAGCAGAATGGTCAGAAGAGTGGCAACTGGGATTTAATGCAAAGAAGTGCAAAATCATGCACATAGGGAAGAGAAACCCTGAAGCAACCTATAGGCTGGGAGGGGAGTTGCTAGCAGTCACAAAGGAAGAAAGAGACTTGGGCATCATCATCACTGATGACCTAAAATCATCAAGCAGACCACTAAAGCAGTAGGTAAGGCTAGGGGGTTGTTAGGGTGTATTAGCATCGGTATCACAAGTCGTAAGAGGGAGGTAATAATCCCTCTTTACAAGACACTGGTTAGGCCCCATCTGGAGTACTACGTGCAGTATTGGAGGCCACACCTTCACAAGGACATTAACCAAATTGAGGCAGTCCAGAGAAGGGCAGCCAAAATGGTGCAGGGACTGCATCAGAAGACATATGAGGACAGATTAACGGAGCTTAATATGTATACCCTTGAGCAAAGGAGGGAGAGAGGTGATATGATCGAGGCATTCAAACACCTTAAGGGCATAAACAAGGTGAAAGAGTCTAACATGTTTAAATATAAGAAAATAGCAGGACAAGAGGACACAGCATGAGATTAGAGGGAGGCCGATTAAGGGGGAATGTGAGGAAATTCTTTTTCACAGAAAGGGTGGTGGATGCATGGAATGGCTTACCACAAGAAGTGGTGGCTATGAATACAGTGCAGGGCTTCAAACAGGCATGGGATAGGCATAAGGGAGCAATACAAATGACTATGAATAGATAGGCCACCGACAGAGCAAAGGCCGATGGCACATTTATAAGGTAGAAAAAGAAATGGGCAGACTGGATGGGCCTTGCGGTCCTTATCTGCCGTCAACTTCTATGTTTCTATGTTAAGGTAGAATGATAAATGCATTCCTTTGTGAGTACACAGTTATTGTACATGTTTTATGGAAAATGGATATGCCTCATATCGTGAACTCAGTATGAACGTGACTGAGATCATGTCCTCCCTCAGCGTGCTTTTCTCCCGAGTGAACATTTTAAAGGCCTCCAGCCTCTCCTCATAGCTTTTGTCCCCATACTGCAGATCATTTTGGTGGCCCTGTGTTAAATAGTATTTAAATAAATGACAAAAAGCAATATTTCTAATGAAACAAAGATGTATTTCTGGACTGGTCTAGTTGCCACTGGGGAGGACTAGTTTCATGATGGGACAGCTTTCTTGTGCCCAGAGACTGGCATGGGGCTGTAAGCATCACCTTGGTGGGAGGAAGGGTGTGACATTCAGGTACTCCTTACCAGTCAGCTATGGGGTCACACTGGCATCAGCTGTGAGAGGTATTCATTTGCCTACTTGCCCTGCAGGGGGACAAGGTTCCAAAATGGCAGTCACGATGTTGGGCAGTAAAGGGCATCCCTCAAAAATGGCACATAACCTGACAGTATATGGCACAGTCTACATATCAAATCTTATCAACAGATCCGACTTGGAATAGGTAGTCAATCAAAATGGTAATAGCAGACTGGTGGATAGTGCTGTAAAAATAAATGGTTAGATTTTGGTAAATTTTCTATTTGCAGTTTTTGAATCATTACAAGCCAAACATTAGGAAACTGAACCAGGAAATCCAACCTAAATTACTGGAACATGTGGAAATACTGTACTGTAGCAACACGAACTGTGCAGGCACCCTGTTGCTTTTATTTATTTTTACCATTTTTGGCTGGTAAAGGCTCACTGAGCCAAATGTCATTTCCAGGAGCATCCCCCAGAGCACAGGGATATTAAATGACTTGCTCAGGATCACATAGTATGCAAGTGGAAGTTGCAGGAATCAAACCCAGGTCTGTTGGATGTACCAAGTTTGTTCACAGCTCATTGCCCTAACCGTTAGGCTGTACTTCACTTTAGCACTGTTTGTTCTGTATTAAATACTGTCCTATACCATATTGCATTTTATTACCACCCATTGTACCCCTCCCTTGGTCACACCTGTAAATGATCCGCGGCTCAGTGTGCCTTTCCCAGTAACCACAATTTTAAATGAAAAATTAAAAATACTGCCAGCTGTTGTGTGAAGCAGAGACATGCAGAATAGATGGGCTGGTACTTAACCTTTTAAAAAATATTGTAAAATACCAAATAAAGCCCCCAAACTCCCTAGTGCATTCTATAGTCACTGCAAGGTGCTCCATTGGGTTGGCTACTGTCATGAAGTCACACACTCCAGCTTGAGTGATACTAGATTTCATCTTGTGCCATTTGTCATACAGTGGCTTATGATTACCTGGCAGTAACCCACTCCCCATGCAGTTCTGTAATGCTTAATTATGATATCATGGGGAGAGACTGAAGTATCAGGTCATTGTGACCTCCCTCGTGATGATATCGCAATGGGTAAAGCTGAGCCTTCTCTCATGGTAACACTGCAAGGGGGATAAGATGAGCATGGATTGATCCAAGCTGCTTTTACAGTTCTTTGTAAAGAGAAATGGATACTGAGAAGGCTTGCTGTCTGCTGCTTGGCTTTCCCTGCTTGCCTTTATTGATCCTGCTATTCTTGAGGCAGAGGTGTATCTTTTAATAGGCACACATTAGCTATGCTACAGACATCATGTAAACACTGTATCTGATGGACTACAGTATGGGTCTGAGCATGTAGAGTTCTGTAACCTGGGATCTCACACTCTCATTTTCTCTGAGCCTGCTACAAAGGAGACTCATATAAAAAGTCATCAAAGTGTACATGTATTGACAGTACAAACAGTTTGAGTATTTCAAATATCTGGATGTCTTGCTAGAACACTCTCTACTCTATGGAAAATCCATTGAGTGCATTCTCTCTATAAACTGGCCCAGGGCTAAGCTCTTTGTATCATACCAAACACTGCATTAGGGGTTCAAAAAGGTGGCACTTTGCCTGTTAGCTATGCTTGATTATAGTAATAGTATTTTCTCCCCTGCCCCACCTATAGAGCTGCATAAGCTTGAGATCCTGTCCAAAAAGCTTTGCCAGTTTGTTATTGGGTGTGCCTCTGCACACAGTATTTTTTTTTTGCTGCTCCCAATGTGCCTCCCGGCACTGCTGTCTTTCAGGTCCCCACAATGCCACATCTTTCTCCAGCCTGACCCACCACTCATCTCGTGCCCTGCTTGGTCATGCTCCAGTCCAGAGTCTGGATGCTTTCTAGGGCCAACTTATCCCTGCTGGGGGCCTCCTCTGGCCGTGCTTGTGTGGATGTCCCTCTCCAATGGCTGGCTTGTCCCTGCCAGGGGCAACACTGTGGCCTAATGGAGGAGTATATGTTCAATATCTAGAGGGGACATGGCCAGGTGCACTATCGAGGAGGGTCCAGATATGGAGTGGGGCACAGAGGCCATCATACAGCATGCAGGCATGGCATTTTTCACTTTTTTTGTGTTCTGCCCAATCTCCACTGCAATCACTCTGGCACACAGATAACTGTCTAAGGCGCCTCATGGTGCGTGGTCACCCATGCCATCATCAGCACCCCCACCAGCCACCACCATGTTCTGTTATAGAGCAGTGCTGTGAGCCCCTCTTGGGAGGAGAGCATCCTAAGGACACTTTTTTCTCCTCCCTGCTAGCCTCCGCTCCTGACATCCCGGGTGCAGGGCATGAACCCTAGTCACCAGTGTGCCAGTGCACACACTATTGTATGCTCTACCAGAGACTGAACTTACTGGGCCTTTCACATAAGAGGAACTGTCACTAGATTGCTTTCCTACACAAGTGTGCACCTGAGATGCACCTAAAGACTTTGGTGTCTCCTCACATCCTTGAGTTGTAATTATAATCCTGTTTGAAGAGGAGCTGCAGAGGCCAGCTACCCCATCCACCCCCTTGGGACATCATCCACTGGATGGTTTGCATCTTTATATCTTGTCCTCTTCAACAACCCCGCCCTGGGTAAAGGCTCAGTTCTCATCTGTCAACACTGCTTCCTGGACACCACCTGCCCTTACTGAAAGTGAACAGCTTTCTGTGGTACACTCAGTACTCCTGCCAGTCTATTGTAATGTTTCAGGTTTGGGATGCAAGTAGGGTTGTCTGCTGGGTAGCACTGGACTGGATCATCCAGTTTATAGGGGTTTTATCCAGTCTTCTCCTTTTCCACAGACATATTCCAGTTTTTATGCTGTACTTGGAGTGACCACATGCACTTATAACAGATGTTGTCATATCAGTCTTTATTTGATGTGAACATCTAGGTTGTAACCAAGTGTTTAGATATTTACTTCTAAAACTGGCCAAATAAGAATGTAAACTGTACAGCTGTTTATATCTTTAGTAGTATAAATTACCTAATTTTTGTACCTGAAATTTTGGTACTGTCTTTTCCTGATCCTTGGATGTCTCCTCTGATGTAACAAATGATGTCTGAGGAGGTGTAATACATTTATCAGGCATGAGAAGTGTCAGGGCTAGGGTGTAGAGTTTGGAGTGTGGTGGATTAGATAATTTTTCCTCATCACAAATGCTGTTGGGCTGGCCATAAATGTTCCTTTTCAAAGGCAGCAGCCTTTTTTTTCAGCAATTTATTTACCCTGCATCACCCAGCTGAGAACCAACATTTCTTTTCCAGTAGAAGTCCTGCCTCTTAAAGCTTTACAGCTAAAAGGAATGAAGCAGAGCGAGGTCATCAAGTGACTTGCACAAGGTGACACAATAGTGAGGGCTGTGATGGCATAGGACATCAGCATCTGCTATGTCCCAGTTCTAACTAGACCCCCACTGCCTTCCCTAACTGAGTGATCTTCCTAAATCTAACAGGCGGCTCCCTTCAAGGAGACAATCCTTAATAACGCAGGCAGCCTCTCAACACTCCCCCGGTGCCTTCCTCCAAATCCTAAAATGTCACACAACAACCTTAGCTGTAGCTCTCTGAGCCAGAAGTCAGCAAACAAAACCATTCCAGCAACCTGTTACTAGCTACCCTCACAAAATGTTTACTGTCTCTGAGGCTGCCCTAGATTTAGTGGTAATAAATTTGGGCATGAACTAATTATGTGTCAGGCTTTGGCTGAAATGATGGGTCTGCTTGCAATCATTTTGAAATGCAGTAAAACTCTTAACAGTGTGTTTATGAGCACTGTCTTCCTTGAAACAACAGACAGGGCCAAAATGACAGAAAAAGGAAGTCAGCATGTTGCTAATACAATGTTTTTCTTAAAATCCCTCACCATCATTATTAAACTTACTTGCAATTCTTTAAAGGAAACAACGACTAAGAGAATGAGAAGAGAGCGAAAAAGAGCAAGCTAGAGAGAGAGAGAGAGAGAGAGAGGGCAGGTCAGACCAGCTCAGACAGAAGCGAATGGAAATGCCATCAGCTCCCTGTCAGTGTCAATAGTTGGCACAGAGGCTGAAGACAGGCTGCTTTGTGAGCAGACACAGCACGAACAGATCCAAGGGTAGACGATGACAAAGTATTAAGACAGTAATTGTAGCTCCACTGGAGAAGTCAGTAAAATGTATTAACGGACCAACAATAGCCCCCTGGGCTGAACAAATGGCGACTGTCAAAGCCTGCATTAAACTTCCTTATCAGCCACACATACCTCAGAGTCTGTAAGCACTAAAAGGAGACACACTGGTCTTTTAAATGATCAGCAAATTATATGGTTGGAGTAATGTTGAGCAGATGGGGCCGACTAGAGAGAAGGAGGCAAAGAAAAGAAAGTGCAACACATTTATTATAATTAATCTCCCTCCCTCCCATATTTGCATTTTTTCCCCTCTGTTCCCACACCCTGGTAATGGGGGCACCACAGATACCATGGGGCAAGCAAGTGCCTACAAACAAGGATAGAATTGGGAAGTTCTGGGTTCCATCTTGCTTCCATTATGTTTTCTAAAGGTTTTTTTCTATGGGGACTAAATAAAGGGATTTCTGTAGTGGAGTCCCCCACATTCCCAAATCCTGGCTACACCCCTGCTACACAGCTGACACCAGTGCTATTTTTAGCCAGCAGTGGTGGGGGTGCATGAATGCAATGCTGCTTGTGCCCTTCTTCTCTGTGAGTCAAGTGCCTCACCTCTGTGATGCTAGCACAGACTCCAGCCAGCTTCAGTGTATGATTCTGCTGCTCCCAAATAGACCCCCAGCCCCTCAGATGGCAGTACAATGTGTTCAAATTCAGAAGCAGTGGCTTTTCCAGCAGCACCTGTGCAGCATGGCTGCTTCTGTTCTTTAGCTCCTTACAGGAAGTATGTGTTTCTGGATTCTGCATTCACTTGCTCTTTGAATTTTCTCTCCAGAAGTACCTTTGGTCAAAGGGGACTATGTCTCTGTGGCACTTCTACAGGTGGGACCCTCCTTAAGAGAGTTCTTGTGTCTCGATGGCACCTTGAAAGGGTTGCAGTTCCTGTGATAGAGAAAGTATATACCAAATCTCTGTAGCACAAGCATTAAATCATCGCTGTCATATAACAACCGCACCCATTCCCTTAACTACTTCAGCACAGATGTAAGGTGCACTCAGAGGTAAGGTGTTTCCCCAGGATGAGAGCTCTCCCACATGTTTCAGAGGTTCCACGCACTACTATCTTACAATGCTTCTGGGTCACAGACAGTAAATATAGCGTTGCCCGAGTTTGAGATACACTGTCTCCTATTTGTGTAGAGGTGGTTGTGTCCATTACTAGAATGAAATACTGTGGTGCCTCCACACAGTGAAAGAATATAGTACATCTAGTGACAGTATAGTACAACCCTTTGGAATGCTGTACCTCCCCACCTTCCACTGTAGTCACCCCACCCATGAACCCAGACAATAGTGGTACAGTCACCACTGAGCATGCACATAAACTCTATAGTACAGCTAACATTAAACTGTCTTATCAACTAGCTGCTTCAGCATTTTTTCAATGAGTTGCTTAAGTGTTGCTGAATCGAGCACAGAGCCTTCCAAAAACTGTTACTGTAGAAAGCTGGCTGCACTCTGGAGAAATTCCTGGTGCAGAGTTAAGGCTGCCAACCCAAAACAGATATATTTTGCAAGGAAGGTCCGTACTCATACCAGAAATAAGCATCAAAAAAAGGTTAAACTTTCAAAGGTGCATTTTTTTGCAATAAAGGTGCCAAGAAACACCCTATATCCCCTAGCACTTTGGCCCGACACAAGGTTTTCCTGTGGGGGCGGGTCTACCAGATAATGGACAACACTTCTCTTATAAGGTGCAAATTTAAAGTGACATACTCCATATGTGTTATCTCATTGTGAATTTACAAAAAAAAAGTGCAAAGAATATATACTGTACAAGTGCAAATCATACAACACATATTTCAAGTCATCATTATTATGTCAAAGAAAACATTTGCATGGCTGTGCTAAATCAGTTCATCTTTTCTTTATATATATAATTTTATACTAGCTTTTCAGGCATTTGTATTTTAGAGAGGTTAAGTATACTCTCCTAGAGACTGATTGGCACTTGCCAGGTACTACTCTTAGATCCACTTTATCTGATAGGAGGAATTTAATCAATTGATGGTCTCCATAAATAAGTTTTTTATATATACTAGAGAAGGAGGAGGGGGCATGGAGATACACCAGTAGACAGAATAAGTGGGCAGGGGGACAGGATGTAGTTCACTATTACATGACCTTCAATGGGAGGGGGGTGTAGGACCTGCTTAAAGTAATGTCCTTCTAGCTCTTAAATAATCCTGTGTATATAAGAATTGATATAAGTCACAAAATAAAAAAAATTAAAATGCATTCATCCTGTTCAGGGGAAAGCAAATTACAAGTTTGTAAGAACAACCTATCTGGTTTAAAGTCTCAACCATGTTTATGGCCAGAAATCTGAAGAATGGTAGTATGTAGTTATTCATACTTATAAACACCATCAGCAGTACTGGAGGATACCAGCCTGAACTCCAACAAGTAAATAATTATGAAGCTGAAACAGAAAAGAAAAGAACAGAGAAAGAGAAAATTAGTGGACAGTTACAAGTAAGGGATAAAATTAATGTCTTCATTAAGTTCCATAGGATAACCAGTTTTAAGTTTCCATATCCATTTTGTTTCTTTGTGTTCAAGGATCTGTCCTCTGTTACCCCCTCTGGGGTTCCTCTTCACATGTTCCAAAATAGTGTATTTTAAACACTCAGGTTTCTGATTATGTGACTCCAAGAAATGTGCACCTATAGCACTAGCCATATTGCCATTTATAATGGCCCTCACATGCTCCTGTATTCTTAACTTGGCTGGTCTGACTGTTTTGCCCACATAGTAGTTTTTGCAAGTACACCAGCAAATGTATATCACGAAAGGAGTGGTACAAGTTGTAAATTCTTTTAAATAAAACTTTTGATTGAGTTTTCAAAAACACTGCCTGTGTGAGCATACTGGCATATATTGCAATTATCACATTTGTGGTGTCCTTTAGGTTTATTTCCCAGCCATGTTTTTTTGCTCTGAGTACTGGCAGTGACGTGACTGTGCACTACCCTATCCCCAATTCTGTGGCCTTCGCTAAATGTCACTCTAGGTTTTTTTAGGTATACATTTCTTCAGAATTGGGTCACTCATCAAGATGGGCCATAACTTATGCACTAACCCACTCACCCTCCTTGCTAGGGGGTTAAATTCAGTCACAAAGGTTATAGTGTTTGTAACATTTGTTATGTTCTCATGCCCTTGTTCTCTCTCTTCTTTAGGGGTAAGTAGTTCCTCTCTGTCAAGCAATAACACTTTGTCAAGGGCTTCATTCAGAACTTCTTCTGTATACCCTCTCGATGACCATCTCTTTTTGAGTTCTCCCACCTGCTCCAAAAATTAATTTCCCTTTAAACAATTTCTCCTTAATCTAATCATCTCCCCATAAGGGATGGAAGAAATGAGTTTTCTTGGATGTGCACCAGTAGTGTGGAGGATAGTTTTCCCCTGTTGTTGCCTTACGGTAGCCACTTGTAATTATGTTTGGGTCATAGATGCCTGTTAGTTTCAAATCCAGAAAGGCTATTTGATGTTTACTGACTTCATATGTAAATCTTTTAATTTTAGACCCATTGTGTTCTGGTTGAGGTATTCCATGACTATTAGAACCTGACCAGATCACAATCACATCATCAATAAAACAGAACCAATTTATGATCTGGCCACAGTGTTGATTGTTATTACTATTGAAATTATATTGCTCCTCAAACATGCCTATTACAAGATGCATACGAGGGGGCAAAAGATGCCCCCATTGCTGTGCCACAGGTCTGTTAAAAGAAATGCTTATCAAACATAAAATAGTTGTGTGTTAAAGCAAATTTGATTGCCTCTAACAAAAAATCTTTTTGGACTATCTTCATTTCTATTCAGGAAATGGGTCACTGCTTTCAAACCTGCTTCACGCATTATAGATGTATATAGACTGCAGGCATCTATTGTAATCCAACTCCATATACTGTATATACCTTATATATCTGGGATTACTTAAGCGGTAGATGGGCATTACTTTAAACAGGTCCCTCCCCCATAGAAGGTCATGTAGTAGTGAACTACACCCTATCTCCCTGCCCACTTATTCTGTTTACTAGTGTATCTCTGTCCCCCCCCTTCCCCTTCTCTAGTATATATAAAAAATGTATTTATGGAGACCATAATTTGTTAAAATCCCTCCCATCTGTTAAATTGGATTTAAGAGTAAGACCTGGCAAGTGCCAATCGGTCTCTAGGAGAGTATACTTAACCTCGCTAATTAGTAAATGCCTGAAAAGCTAGTATAAAATTATATATAAAAACAAGAGATTAACTGATTTAGCACAGCCATGCAAATGTTTTTTATTGACATAAAAATGATGACTTGTACTCGTGTGTTGTATGATTTGCACTTGTACAGTATATATTCTTTGCACTTTTTTTGTAAAGTCACAATGAGCTAACACATATGGAGTATGTCACTTTAAATTTGCACCTTTTAAGAGAAGTGTTGTCCATTATCTGGTAGATCCGCCCCCATAGGAAGGCCTTGTGTTGATGTTGGGCCAAAGCGCAAGGGGATGTAGGGTGTTGTCTTGGCACTTTTACTGCAATAAATCTGCTTTAACCTTTTTTGGATGATTATTTCTGGTATGAGTGTGGAAATTCCTTCCAAAAACTGTTGCCTAAGAGTTGCAAATCAGTGTTTCATTGCACTGTGGCAGAACTGCAGGTGCATTCCTCTTGAACTGCCAAAACATTTTAGGAAAGCTGATTTAGGCTGGTAACTGTTTATAACTCAATGTGAGTTGCCAATGCATTTTCAGCTAGGGATGCTCAGAATTTGACCAATTCTGATCCAGTGGTTGGGTTTAGGAATTTTCAGAATCTTAATCTGATTCCTATTCAAATTGTAATAGGGCCTTAGAATTGGAATCTGATTCAGATGTGAAATCCTAAATTCCTATGTAAAAATAGATTTTAGGATTCAGTTTAGAAATTAGGAATGTTGGACTCCTGTTCCGAAAATGCTAAATACAAAAACTGGATTGGAATCCAACAAATCTGATTCTGTTTGGAGGATTCCCAGCGACCCTGTTTCCAACTTAAAAAAAAACACTAAATCATTGGCATGACAGTTTCATGTGATTTGTACTGCATAATGATTGGCAGCAGATATCTAATTCATACAGCTGAATAAAAGATTTATTAGGGCAGCAAACCCTGAAGCGGAAAAAGGGGGTTAATGGCAGCATGAGGTAGACAGTATACAGTATCTGGCTGGTCATCTAATGTCTAAGGTAAGCTCAGCCTGATTAACACATACAGCCACTCTTCTCACATTCAGCAGAGGTGTGACAAAATAAATAACTTCCTGGACTGTCACTAAACAGCCCTCCTAGGCACAGCCCTCACATGCAGCCAACCTTCACACCACAGTGTGCAATACAGTCTAGTACAGTAATCTCACCTTCCTGTACCAGAGGTGCTACCCTCTCCCCACTGGTACCAGTCCTCTGCCCTTTACAGTCCTTTAATGGAGCTCCCAGTATGTCCTGGGTACCCAATTGTGTAACTGGTGCAGACACGCTGTTGTTGCACATGAGTGGCCAGTGGTGGAGCACTTTAAAGTAAAGAAATAGCCAACTTAGTCAAATGTTGGAAGTCCAAGCTCAAAACTATGCAGTTTCAAATATTCAACTCAGATCTCAGATGTAAACTTTGTGGCCAAATCCAGTAAATGGTTTCCCAAACTATTTTCCTGTGTCCCAGCTGCAGCAGCAAGCTCTCATTTTACTCACAGTTCTGTTTTACATGATCTCCAGTACTATGCCATATCTCCTCTGTCACAGCTTGCAGTGATCTCCCTCAGCTGGCTGGTTAGTCTCTTTGTGTCCTACTTGAGTGTGGCCCTCTTTCTCTCTTTCTCTCTCTCTCTCTTTCTCTCTCATTCACTGTGCATCAGAAAGGCATTGCAGCTCTGAGGTTTAGCTGTCCTCCACTGGATTGGGCCACTAGGATCCATGTCACCCATCACATTGAGACTTCCACTCCTACAGAGTGGAGATAGCCTGGTACTGAGCTGTGGCACCTGCTGAATGGCTCCCACAGCATCTTAGGCAGTCAGTTGGCTGTGGCTCATGCTCACATCAGTTTCAATCAGGTTGGGGGCATGCATGACTAGCATGAAAATGCTTCCTTTCTTGAAACTGGAAATCTATTCACACTTGGTGTATCACTGGCTGATTCACAGTCTGTTGCAGCACAGCTTGCAGCAGCAGTTGGCAGGTCAGTTATCTTCGGTGGCTTGAGCAGAGTTCCTTGGAGTTCAAAACATCCCCTGCTGTTTCTGGGGAGAAACAGCAAGTTGATTGATCCATTGGACTGTCAGTCAGGACAGGCAGTCCAGGAGGTTCATCACATGATAGGCAATTGGCAGTTTCAAAGGGACCTGAATTAATTAAGTCCCTCTGTACTCCATGAGCCCATGCATCACCCACTAACCTTTTTGTCATGCCTCGGTAGGTCAAAGGGTGGCAACATGGTTGTAGTTGCAGTGGCAGTCTTGACAAAAGTCTTGATCCACACAAAGCAGTGTCCACACAGAATGCTACACCACAAACCAGTCATGTAGCGTTGCAATCTCATGTCTGCTTCAATCAGCCCATTGATAGGGCTATTCCTGGTCCTGTTCCTGACAGAGCATCACTGGTTCTGAGGAACCAGTTCCTGACAGAGCATCACTGGTTCTGAGGACTCTGGATAGGGGGGTTGATACCAGTCCATTCATAGAAGAAAGGGGTTTGAAAGAACTCTCGAAACTGAGGGTGGACAAAGCAATGGGGCCTGATGGGATTCACCCCAGAATTCTAAAAGAACTAAGGATAGAACTAGTGACACCACTGACTACTCTCTTTAACAAATCATGGGAGGATGGTGTGGTACCTGAGGACTGGAGGAGGGCAGATGTGATTCTACTTCACAAAGGTGGGAGCAGGCAGAGGCAGGAAATTACAGACCAGTTAGTTTGACCTCAGTGGTAGGGAAAATGATGGGATCACTTTTGAAGGAAATAATTGTTGAGTACCTAGAGCCCAGTGGGGCACAGGACCCAAGGCAGCATGGATTCACAGGGGAAGGTTGTGTCAGATGAATCTAATAGATTTATTTGACTGGGTGACCAAAGTAGTAGACCAGGGAGGGGCTTTGGATATGGCCTACCTAGATTTTAGCAAGGAATTTGACACAGTCCCACACAAAAGATTAATATACAAGTTAGCCAGTCTTGGAGTGGCTCCCAAGGTGATAGCCTGGATAAAAAATTGGCTGAACAACAGGATGCAGAGGGTAATAGTAAATGGAGTCCACAGAGAAGAAAGGAGGGTAACTAGTGGGGTACCGCAGGGTTCAGTACTGGGACGAGTCCTCTTTAATGTCTTTATAAGTGACATTGGAGAGCACCTGGAAGGAAAAGTATGTCTCTTTGCAGATGACACAAAGATATGCAACAGGGTTGATACACAAGGTGGGGTGGAAAGGATGAAAAGGGACTTGGTAAGGTTGGAGGAATGGTCAAATGTATGGCAGCTCATATTCAATGCAAAGAAGTGCACGGTAATGCACCTGGGAAACAAAAGCCCAGGGGAAGAGTATACAACAGAGGGTGAGATACTAACAACAACAAAAAACGAAAGGGACCTGGGAGTAATTATATCAGATGACCTAAAGGTAGGCAAGCAATGTGAGAAGGCAGTAAGGAGGGCTGAGGGATACTGGGATGCACAGGGAGAGGCATCAACAGTAGACAACAGGAAGTTGTTATCCCTCTGCACAGACAGTTGGTGAGACCCCATCTGGAGTACTGCATGCAGTTCTGGAGACCCCATCTCCGCAAAGACATAGACAGAGTGGAGGCTGTTCAGAGGAGGGCAACCAAAATGGTACAGGTTCTGCACCAGAAGTCATATGAAGAGAGACTAAAGTAGCTTAATATGTATACCCTTGAGGAAAGGAGGGAGAGGGGGGACATGATAGAAACTTTCAAGTACCTCAAGGGAATTAACAAAGTCCAAGAGGGTAGCATCTTAGAAAAAAGATGTGCAAGAACAAGGGAGCACAATTTGAAGATAGAGGGGGGATGGCTCAGAGGTAATGTTAGAAAGTACTTTTTCATGGAGAGGGTTGTGGATGCATGGAACAGCCTTCCTGAGGAGGTTGTGGAGTCAAGAACAGTGGTAGAATTCAAGAATGCATGGGAAAGACATAAAGCAATTCTAGTTGGGGGGCAGGAGGAAATAAGCTGTTGGTTAACTAGAATCTGCAGCTTATCCATCAGGTAGGGAAATCAGCAGACTAGGTAGGCCAAGCGGTCCTTATCTGCCATCAAATTCTATGTTTCTGTGAGGATAAATGCCTTTTATGCTTAAGTAGCAAGACAGTCTTACAGGCACAGTAATCCATTGTGGGGGGTTACACAGATGTACTCAGTACCTGAAATCATTATCGTTCATTCTACCACTCATTCCAGCTACAGTATGTTGCCTAAGCAGCCCTACTTAAGTTGCCCAGTATTCCAGTGAACCATGAAAGTACTAACAGAAGCCAGTGTTTATAAGAAAACCCTTAGGAATGCTTACAGTGATGTGGCTGGCAGTGCATTGTGTAATCCAGATGCCATGTCTCTATAGGCTACTACCCCTGCCTTGCAAACCTGACCAAGGTTGAGAGGCCCGGGTTCCCATTTTAGATATTAAACTGGTTCTTTCCCATAGATAGCATTATTGTGCAGTGCCTACACCCAGAGTATACATTTAATGGGTCTAATAAAACCTGGTACAACCCCCTGGGATGCTATACCCACCCACAATACCATATTGCCACCCACCACATGGATAAATAACCAAACCCTAACATTTCAACATTTCTAAATTAAAGGCTCACTCTAAAAATATGCTCACAACACCAGATTTATAAAAAATGGCTACCCAACAATTTATTTACATGGGGTGAGGGGTTAGGGAAGGGTAAATTGGAAACAGAGGTTAAACATTTGCATTGATTGGCATTATTGGTATTGGCAACAAAACAATCATTTGGCATTTTGGATTCAGATGACCATTGCATTGGCCACCCACCAACCTCTGATGTATTCAGGTTTAGCTTGCTATCTAACTAGCTGCACTAGAAGGTAAAACACATATGCCCAATGCCCACACTGGTACCAGTCCCCAGTCTGTATTAGAACCCCACAATTCTAAACCCATCTGGGTACCCAGTACTAACTGTTGACTTGCAGGCCTGATAAAGTTTCAGCTGGATGGCCTGCCCTTAAAATAAAATTAGATTAGAATCCTTTTCTTTAGGTTACTTTTAATAATTCTGGCTGATCTTGGAAGAGCAAACTTTAATTTTTAACATTCTTAGACTTGACCACTGTACTTGGCAGAACAAGAAATAACTATTTACTGTTCCCGCTGGTTGTGCAGAGCTAGTCTATATACTCATGGTTCTGTAGTCCTCATTTGGGAAAGCTGAATTCAGGCTATACAAGGTAGATTTAGGTAGTCACAACATGATGGATTCGCACTTGGCTGAGATGCAGGGTGAAGGCTTACAGCAGGCCTCTCTTACTGACTGCAGGCTCTTGCAGCTTTTGCAGGTTGGAAAACACAGCATCTTTTTTTGAAGTTGAACATCTTCACAGGCTGAAGTCACATTCTGGAATCAACCAGCACTGGGACCAGGACCAGCACGCCTCAGGCCCCCATGTCTAGGCATGCCTCTCAAGGGGAGACACATATGACAGTGCCTAGATGGCACATTATCAAGCTGACTCCCAATGTCAATTCTTAGCATAGTCTCTTTCTGTCTTTTGAACATTGCAGCACATTTAATTAGGTTGATGTTTCTATCATGCTGCCAGCGTGTCAGCCATGGCCCTTTTGCTTTAAAGCACAATCTCATCATGGAAACGAAGGTCTCTTTCCTCTCTCTTGGAGGCAAACTATTAGAGCTTCAGGCAAGGCTCCACACCAAATCAAGCACATTCAGAATTGTTGCAAATTCACTTTCCTTTCTCAAGCTTCTCACACATTCAAACACTGGCTTCTCACAAGCTGAATCCCAGCAGAACAGTTCCTTTTGGTCAGCTGGCAGTTTGCAGCTCCAATTAGGACATCATCACAGTGTCCTTACAGGAAATTTCTGATAAGCTCTACCTCAGGATACTTTCCTTCTTTTCCTGCAGGCACCACTAAACAGTCACATCAAGCATTTCTGTTACTGGACCATCCACCATCAGTCTTACAGATGTCCACCCTATGCAAGTAGTTGATCAGATGGAGGGTGCAGACAGAACTCGAGCACCTCTTGGCTTTTGTGGCTTCTTGGCCCCCAATCAGGTCTCCAGTTTACGTAGGCAATAAGGCATGAAGGTGTGTGTGTAAAACATATTTTACAACATGGCTAGGGGCATAGTAAGGCATGAGGCTGAAGGCCGAGTGACTTCAGCAGCCGGACGTGCTGTAAAATATGTTTTACACACATCCCTGAGTGCCTTATTGCGCTTATAAAATTGGCTCCTTTTTATTTTACTTTTTACTGTTGGGAAAAGCATGTTTATACTGTATGTAGAAACAATAGATTTACTTGTGTGCATTTGTGATAAAATAGTCCTTCCACCCACTGCAAGTGATATCATTGATGATGTTGTTGTATTATTGCCTACTTTCTTCTTCCTGTTTTTTTTCTCTGTTTTTCTCCAGATTCAAGATATGGAATGTTTATCATGGCATGTTTACCATGGAATACATGGATTCAAAATTCTGCTCAGTTCCACTGGCAGAATGTTTCTCTCCTAACACACTGTACACACAGACAACAAAGGCCTTTATTACAGCCAGAGACTCAATTATCTCACTTTCAGGGCAAGAAGAAGAGAGGTCCCTGATGAGCAGGTAAAGATAAAAGGGGGATTTTTCACTGTCAGCAACGAAACAGTTGTAGTGAAAACTATAAACAATACTTAATGTTTCTAATGTGTTTATGTACGTAAGGAGAGTGTGATGATCAGGGAAACAACATTTAATTAATTTGTTTTATTTTTTATTTAAGGTAGTTTTATTTTTAGGGCCCAGTCAAAGTTTTTTTTATAGTGTAAAGGTAGCAGTCATGTTTGTGATAGAAGATCAGTTCTGGCTGTAGGGGGCTAACTGAAATGCCTGTGTTCCAAATGCCCATTGATCTGGGTTCCAGACTCTTCACTGCTGAGCAGCACTTTTTTAACCATATGTAAACCATATTTTACACATAAATAAGAGCCAATCAGATTACTGGATTTTACCCTGCCATTTTATAATTGTATTTTAAGTAGAAGTTTACTCACTCAGGATTATCATGCAGCTTTTATATCAACTGAAGCCACAGGACTCATCAGCACTCTCACTGCTGAGGCAGAAATGCTCATGCAGCTCTCTCACAACTGCAAGCAGGATTTCCTGCAACTCCCTCACAGCTGAAGTTAAATTCAGAAGTCTCCCTCAAAATCCCCTCAAGTATGGGAAGGCAAATGCCAGCCCTGGGAACAAATATCTGACAACCCCCATGCCAGTGACTCCAACTCCTTGCAGCCACATTTCTCTTAGTAGGGGCCAGAGCCCCCCTTCCTGTGGAGGGGCTCCCGCTGAACTGACTCAGACACATTGTCTTTGGCAAGGAGGCAAGAGCCAAACTGAACTCAGACTGAAAAGTTTCCTGGGTTTTGGGAGCTCTGCAGCTCTGATTGGCTGATTCCATTGTCTCTCATAAAAAATAATATTCATAGGGCTCTCTCAATGCATGATAGGCTCTGTGTTTAGGTGTCAACATTTGTCTCTGCCTTTTCCCCCACAAGTCTTGGCACAGTCCCAAAAGTCTTTGCCCAAAATTCTAGCTCTCCGATTGGCTGCTGTAAGGTCCAAAGTTGCAAACATGGCTGCAGTTAATATAGTCCCCAAGCAGTCTATACCTTGTCCCCATTTCAAAGTTCTGGAGCAGCCAGAAGAATTACTTTTATAAAACAGTAGCCCCACAGTTCAAAAGTGATTTCTGTGCACCACTGAACACTGCTGCATTTAAGCATTACAGTGCAGTCCCTAGCCTGTCACTAATGCTAATATTTAGGGTCCCCAGGTACTAGACAGGCTTACATTAATATTGATGGGGCTTCTCACTAATATTCATAAGCATCACTTAGGGCTGATAGGCACTCTTTAATTAAACCACTAGGCACCTACTATTGCACCGCATTTAGGTCACTCGTCCCTGAATAGTTAAACTTGGGGACCAGGACCTCACTACAGGCTACCATTTTACTGCTACATTGGTAAGAAAATAGATGCGCATGTAAGCCCCCCAAAAAGGGCTTACCTTTTTTGTAGCCTTTTACTCCCTGGCTCTCCTCCATTGCTTTGGGGTCATTCTGTGGCTCTTGTGGGATTCAGACCTGTGCAGTCCATGGGTAGCTTCTGTGGCTTCATGCTGCTCCTTCATTTGGTGCCTGGCCTTTAGGACAGGGGGGTCAGGCACCGACTTAATTGTTTCCGTGCCACCGGGCATGTTTTAGATGGTGGGCATTTCCAGAGGGTTGCTGTGGAATGGGACCACAAGTTGTAAATAGTAATGGTAGTCCACACTACTGAGCATGTGAGGCCACTGTGCAGTGAGATGGGGAAAAGAGAAGGGAGAAAAAAGAGTTAACGGAGTGGCTGCTCCGGGTCCCAAGTCCGGTTTTCAGGGGGCCAGGCTTGGGACCACCAAAGGACAGAGAGGGACAGTTTTAAATAAAATAAAAATTGCAAATAATTTCAGTGGTCGGCGCTACTGGGCATGCATGGCCACCTCGGGGGAGATTTTAAAGGCGTAGCAGCCTTATTTGAGGAACAGTAGTTTGCGGTGCCAGCTGGCATCGTTCAGGGCAACATATAAATAGTTTTTTGGGACTGCATGTCCCACAAGGCATCTGGGAGACTGTGTTGATTGTTGCCTAGGTGTTGGGTCCCTGATTGGACCCGAGGAGATTTAGTTGCGTTTTGGGGGAACAGATAAAAGGAAGTGATTTTGGCACCAGGGTGGATTCACCCGGGGAAGAGAAGTGAGACAGAAGGTCAGAGAAGGGTGTCCACCTGCTCTGCCATGCAGCCGGTTATTTTATTGGTCAGCAGAGTAAGGTCAGAGAATAAGGATGTGCCAGTGGCTGTTCATGTGAGCCCTGGTAAGGGCTAGCCTGAAGCTCAGCTCCCAGAATGGGATTAATGAAAAAGACTTCTACCAGGAAGGGAGCAGATGGGGCTAGTTTGCATAATTGGTCCCTGGGAAGGAACTGAAGGACAATGTGGACTGCCAGAATGGGAGCACAAGGGAAAGGACAGAGCCATGAGGTGAGGGGAATTTAGTGGGGCCAGGTGTCCTGGGGATGCCTCCAGTCCCAGTTTGCCCCTCAGGCTGGGACTTTTCATTTTTTGGGCTCAGTGCCCTAATGGAGCTCTGTTTGGACATGGAGTGAGGAGGGACGTAAGTGGGTGGCTTTTGCAGCTGGCCACTCATGTGGAGGTCCTGCTTCTTGCTGGGAGATAGCAAAGACATCAGGAGGAAAGGAAAGGAAAGGAAAGGAAAGGAAAGGAAAGGAAAGGAAAGGAAAGGAAAGGAAAGGAAAGGAAAGGTGTGTTGCTACCAGCGTGTTTGAGGGCCTGATTTGGCCACAAATTTTGCTGCCTGTGGTTTGGACTTTAGCTACCTAGGCTATAAGTAGCCACCTGAAATAACTTGCTCATGTCTGTGACCTCCGTGATCCAGAGCACCACTAGCTATAATGTGAACTGCATGATCTAAAGCAACTAAACTGTTTTTATTCACTCCATGGAGTGACTGTTCCTGTTTTTCTACTGTTCATTAAATGGGATCCCCTGTTTTCTGCAGTTTGGTGTTTACCTCATTTACTGAAGGAACTGTTTGCTGCTAAAAGAAGTTTGCCTCCACAGTAAGCACCAGAGTGTTCCAGGGTCAATCCCGAAGAACCAGCCACCATCATGGGAGTCGTCAAGAGGCCTGCCTGGTGAAGACTATTTACAGAGGCCAATCAGTGAAGTGGGCAAGGCCAGGCAGGTGAAGATCTGTGGCATCATAGTACACTGTCCCTGCACTGTCTGGTGGCTGGGGGGCACCCCCCGATGGAGTCCATGCATCACCAGCACCACCCAAGGACATTCAGGTACTGTTTTACTGTTTTATTCTGGACTATGTTTTCTTGGGTTGTACAGTGCCTCCCTCCCTCCCAAATGATTTACCATGTGGGTACCCCTAGATGGGGGGGGGCCTTACACACACTTCTGCACATGCACAAGCCGCCTGCTGGAACATGCAAGGGAGGGATGGTGGCAGCTCACAAATGCTTCTCCAGCCCCTACCCAAAGACTGCAAAGGAGAAGTAGGGGCTGGACAGAGGTTCAAGGCACCAAAAGGGGCACAGTAGGACTCAGGACAAGTGGCGGTGTCTGCCAGGGGGAAAAACAGGGGAACAGCCAGGCAACGGGAGGCAAACAGGAGATTGGGGGCCAAAATAAGGTAAGCCCCATAGTGGGGTTACATGTGCATCACCATCTGGAAGGTCTGGGTTTGATCCTTGATCCTGACTCCCTTATCTGGGCTGATGGAACTCAGGATGCTCTATAAAGGCAGCACACTCAAGCATCCAGAAGGATGTATGAGGTCACTTGCTTCAGTGGCACCCCTCTCGTCTTTCTCCTAATACAGTATGGCCTTGGAATGATGAAATTGCATGACTGCTGCTGTGGGAGGTTAGAGATTGGGAGTGATTTCAGCAGCACAGTACACACTGGGAATGGTATGAGGGGATCCAATGTGGGAATCAGCCCTATGGGATGGACACAGTGGATTCAAACCCCACAAGGAAGCCTATTGTTCGGAGTCCCTGCTGGGGGGGGGAGCTCTCCCCTCCTGACATATGCCCCTCATCTTACTTAGTTGAATAAAGGGAAAGTACACACCTGAAGGTAGACGCTGTCAGGGGGAATAGAATAAAAGAAAAATTTCACCCCTATGGTTTGTGAGACTAGGTTAACCTGTGGCTCTATGGAGCCCAGTCAGACTACTGCTGACCTTGTCACCCTCCCATGGTGTGTGGGACTGTGTTGATCTGTAGCTCTATGGAGCACAGTCAGACTGCTGTAGACCCTTCCTGCTCTGTCTGGTCCCCAAGAACTTGAATCTGTGGTCAGGAAGAAGGGAGGAGAGCTGCAGAGAGGAGGAAGGACTGCAGGATTTCTGGGATGCTCCATGTCAGTGTGAAAGTGGCTCTGCACTGTACATAAAATGGCAACTGTCTAACACCAGTGAAGCAAGCAGTCTCACTCACGATGGACCAGGGTTTCCCCAATCGCATGCACTGATGGACTTGGGTGAATGCGTGAACCACGAAAACAATGCTGAGAGTTAGCAAATAATTGTTTAAGGACAGGAGCCCTGTTAAAGTATGTCTTTGGGACCAGTACCCCACAGCAGGCCAGGAGGTGGGCCAGGAGGCCACCATCTTCTGGGTTCTAATCCTGTCACTACAGCAACAGATGTCAGGGATTGCAGTAGCAGGCAATCAGGGTCCAGAGCCTGAAGTCGAGCTCTTGGGATACTGGAGTACTGAGGAATTTGGGATGCAAACTTGTGGGCTACATAACTGTTGAGTGATGGACCTCTAGTTTGGCAGCAGATTGACTGACAGCTGCAAGGACCAATGGTGAGCTCAGAGTTGAATGAGAACAGCAGGGTCTATGCCAGGACCCCTTCAGTCTGTGTGTGACTGCAGTGAGAGAGATGCAGACTGGTGTTTGTTGGAGTTGCTGGAGGAGGCAGACCACATGTCTGCCAGAGAGAATTGTGAAAAAGGGTGAGGTTCAGAATACCCGCTGTTACCTGCTGCTGCTGCTGCAAAAGGTGACAATCACATACTAGCCCAACATCAAAGTAAAAGCTGCAGGCTGCAGCTCAGTGTAAGTCTTTGCTGTGCTGCAGCTCATCACAAGGCTGAAAGGGACTCCAGTTCATCTGGGAAGCTGCCATGCCAGTACCACAGCTCAGTACTGGTTATCACCACACACCAGGGACTGTATACCAGGACATAGTGTTTCATAGTTAGTATTGAGTTTCACCAGAGTTGCCCCTGTGAAAAGAAGGAGACAGAGGATCTTCTGCTGAATGTGGAGGTCAGGAAAGGTCTAACAGGGTCTGGAGTCAACAGCTATCTGTTAGTTGACACCCAAGGTCTACACCACTGAAAAAAACAGAGAGTGAAACCAGCTAGAGAGGGACTTACTGTGAACATCTCCATCACCCCTGCACATTATGGGAGGTCCGCTGGTCTGGGAGAACCATATAAGTAACCTTGGGGCTTGCCCTGCAACCACCACCATTGTGTATCATTGTTGAAAAGCATTTACTGGACTTGGCCATCCAGCCAGGATATACAAGTACCACAGTTGAGGGTTGAAAGGTTTTAATTTAAAAGCACTATTGCTGGCCACCATGTTGCAACATCATCAACTGGCCTACACTGTTTCCATGGCTGGGTGTCCAGTGAAGCACCTTGTGCTCCCTAGTAGTATCTAAGGATGTAACACTGGTACCACTTAGGAGAGTGTACTGCACCCAGTACAGGAGGGCTGAAGCAAGCTACTGGACTGTGTAGGCGAGGTGTGGGAGTAGGCTACTTACTTTATTTTGGTCTGAGCCTGAAGAGGCACATAACCTTAGGATCGCGACAGAAAAGTAGCCCCAGGGTAGACAGGCTGGCCCTGTGTGGGAACTGAAACAAACAGCCAGGGTTATACACTGCTATTGAAGGACAGTAAGAACAGTTCAGCTCTCCAGCATGCTTATTCAGAACCAGCATTACACTCCAGAAGAAAACCAATGCCGCAGCAAACACAGTTTAGCCAGTTTTCAGGCTTAAAAGTGTTTAATAGAGAAAAAAGTGACTCACAAAATCAAGCGCCCTTCAGAGATCCAGTGGTATGAGGAAAACACTATGAATGATTTTGCACCTGATTAGTGCATCAGCAGGGAGACAGCCATAAGAGAGATGATGCTGTCCTTTAAAATAACACCAGTTAAAGTGACAGTCATGCAGTGAATAGGCCAAAAATAAAACATATGAGAATAAAGATAAAATTACTACAGTGTAATAATTCATAAGCAGCACAAATATATAGCATTTTCTTAACCCTTATTATATATGTATATATTTTTTATGGGGAGCCATCATGGCAAACAGTACATCTAAATATCTTTTAGCTAAAGGCCCCTATGTGAGCAAGCCAGGTATATTGCAGAGGTAAAAAAACAGCAACTGCTATCATGGCCAGTCATAAAAATCCATAACTAAGGAAACTTTTATATTGTTGCCATTCAGAAGCATTGCCTGATTTTAGAGTTAAGCAAAGTGAAAAGATCCCTAGGTGTTCAAAAGCATGAGGAGAATAAAAAAGTAGCCAAAGGCTATAAGGCAAGAAATATAAATTGCAATTTTCAAAGCCCACTAAAGATGGCCCTGTGAATACCATAAGGATGCAATTTAAAGCTTCTCAGAACTGGAAGCACAAGCATTTCCGAGGGATAAATACAGGCAGACAGTTGAAATGGAGCTGAGGGCTATCATATCACCATAGTGAATAACAATAACCGCCACATACTCCCCAGATCCAGTCTTAAGCTAAAAGATATTTATATATATTATTTGTTATGATGTCTCCCCATAAAAATAATATTAGGGTTCACAAAATGATACATATTTGTACTACTTATGAACTATTACATTGTAATAATTTGATATGTATTCTCATATGTCTTATTTTTCACCGATTCACCAATTCATTGCATTACTGTCACTTTAGCACTGTTTTGAAGGGCAGCATCTCTCTCATGGACAGCTCCCTGATGATGTGCTAAGTAGATGCAAAATGGGTCTGAGTGTTTCTACATCTGTTTCTACAGTATGTGTGCTCACTGACATCTCATACAGTGGACAGCTGCAGAGGTGAGAGGAGGACTGTGCTGGTCACCATATGTAGTAGTAATAATAATGATAATCTTTATTTCGCATAAGCGCCTTTCAAAGTACCAAAGCACTTTACAAAAGGTTAAAACAACGGTAATAAAATCAATAAATATGATCCAGAGCAGTCACAAAAGTCTAACGAGGTTCATTATTCAGTGCCATCAAAAGCCTGGCACCATAAAAAGGTCTTTAATGCCTGTTTAAAGACTCCCACCGTCGTGCACTCCCACAGCTGATGGGGTAGAGAATTGCAGAGGGTAGGGGCCACAAATATGAATGCACGGGCCCCAGAAGACTTCAAAGATGCCCTCAAAATCTCCAGCAACCCCTCGTCTGCCAAACTGAGCTGTTGCTCAGGGTGATAGGGAACAAGAAGCTCTTTCAAGTAGTCAGGGCCAAGTCCATGTAGGGCTTTGTAAGTCAGCAAACCAACTTTAAAGGTGATCCGCCACCGAATCGGTAGCCAGTGCAGAGTGCGCAGCACGGGAGTAATATGAGAACTTAGAGAAGTCCCTGTCAACAATCTTGCTGTGGCATTCTGCACTAGCTGCAGCTGATGAATCTCAACCCCAGGAAGCCCTAAGTGTAGGGAGTTGCAGTAATCAAGGCACGAGGTCACAAAGGCATGGACCAATGTAAGTAGATCACCAGACGGAACAAGATGCTTGATCCTGGTGATGTTCCTAAGATGGTGAAAGGATGACTTGATGACTGCTGACACCTGGGATCGTAAAGTCAGCCCATCGTCAAGCACCACCCCCAGGTCCCACACCCGTTCAGAGGTAAGGATCTGGGAGCCCCTTAGATAATTTCCAGAGGGTTGAGCTGTCCTCAACCCCCCCATACGGTGACCTGGGTCCATGACCACCACCTCGGTCTTTCCCGTGTTCAACTTTAGCCAGCTCAAATTCATCCAGTCCTGGATTTCAGTAAGGCAGTTGTTAAATGCTGAGAGCACACTATCCTGGTTGGGTGTGAAAGACAGATAGAGCTGGGTATCATCAGCATAGCAGTGAAACCTCAGCCCATACCATCTTACAATGTCTCCGAAGGGCAACATATACACTGCAAACAATATGGGGACAGCACTGAGCCCTGAGGGACCCCACATGACAGAGAGAATGGATCCGAGGAAAAAATTCCAGACACCACTCTCTGAGTTCTGCCAGTAAGTAAAGATGTAAACCACCTGAGAACCTTACATGTCAGGCCACAGATGGACCTCAAATGCCCAAGCAATACCCCATGGTCGACAGTGCCAAAAGCTGAAGAGAGATCAAGGAGCACCAGAATGGAATGGTGTCTCTGATCTCTCATCATCAGGAGATCATTGAGCACCTGAACCAGCGCGGTCTTGGTACTATGCCTATTTTGAGAACCGGACTGGAGAGGTTCGTAGATGTTATGGATGGTCAAGTGGTTCTCCAATTGTACTGCCACTACTTTCTCAATAACCTTCCCTATAAAGGGGAGGTTTGAGATTGGTCTGTATTTGGCTAGAGAGTCTGGATCCAAAGAAGCTTTCTTCAGGAGGGGTGTTTCCACTGCCTCCTTCAGGGAACTTGGGAACTCAGCTGAATCAAGGGATCACTGGACTATCTGTACCAGGATCGGGCCGATAATATCACAACATCCCATAATCAGGGAGGTTGGGCCCGGATCCAAACTACAGCATGTAGGGTGCATACTCTGGACAATCTGCATGACATCCATGAACTCCAGCAGGTCAAAGGAACTCCAAGAAGCGCAAGGTGAAGTGACCAAGCACCGATCACCAGCATCCCCCACAGGGCGAGTCAGGAGGAGCATCAGAAAATATGTTGAGTGGGGGTGTGGGGAGGTGAGATATCAGTGGGCTGGTCGGGTTCTGTTTAGCGGGACCACTGGACCCCCCAGGAAGTGCTATCACAAGGTGTACTGGGGTGTGTGTGGTGGGGGATACCACTGGACCACCATAGATTAATGCAGCATTAGAGAACAGGTGATGGGGGGGACCACCAGACCACTAGGGATTAATACATTAGTGAATGGGTGATTGAGGGGGTACACCACCAGACCACCAGGGATTAATATAGCATTTGAGAATGGTCAATCTGGGGGGGGGGGATCACCAGACCTCCAGGTATTAATGCAACATTAGAGAATGGGCAATTGGGGTGGAACCACTGGACCACCAGGGATTAATATAACATTAGAGGATGGATGATCGGGGGTGGACCACAAACCACCAGGGAGTAAAGGGGAACAGCCAGCACAAAGGGCCCCACACTCATAGGTTCCATTGCACACTTTGTGTGCAAAAACATTTTGGTTTACTTACTGTTTACTGTAGTATAATAGACTGCATCAGACTAATGTTGATTGGTTCTAGACTGACATTATCTCTTATTACAAATCTCAGAATACCATGCAGCTGACATTAGAGCAGTAGGTCATTTTCGTAGCCCAGGGAGTTCAACGGAACCAGCAAACAAAAGATCAGAGCATATATAACCTCTAACATGCACTGCAGGCTATTGAATCTCTCATTGATGCCTACTGCTCTGATGTCATCTGTAGGTGATTCTGGGATTCAAAAACCTAAGCAAAATTAGTCTGATGCAATCTACTATACTAGAGTAAACAGTAAGCAAACCAAAATGTTTCTGCACACAAACTGCACATTGTGACCAGTACCACACTTGAGTGTGACACCTTTGGTGGTGACTGTTCTCCTTTAAAGAGCCACCAGCACCTCAAGAAGAACTTTGAAAAACATATCATTTAGGCAGAAAGCAGCTTATATTTCTCATTGGCTCTGTATTTCTTATGCCCATTATTTATTACTGTGGTTAATATGCATGAAAACAAGCTAGCTGGTCCTTAAGGGTTCATCCGCTTCTGCAGTGATATTCCCTGTGGATCATATACAGCCCTGCCATTTCACTTAGTGCTGTGCCAACATGGACTGATACTCAGTCAGATAGCACTTCTCACTATCCATCTCAATATTGCAGCAGTGGTGGAATGTGGGACAAGTGCAGTGTGAACATTTGTGCTGCACTTGCCCTAGTTTCTGAATATGAGGCCCAGAGAGAGGCATACTACAGTCCTAAAGGATATTGAAGATACTGAGGAAGCACTAGTACAACTGGAGTGTTCAGCAGAATTTGGGAACCTTTACTAAAAAAAAAGAAATGTGGTAGCCGTGTTAGTCCAGTCAACAATGTAGAGAAAAAAAATACAACAAATATGTTGCAGGTGATACCTTTTATTGGACTAACAAAATTATTTTTAAGACTAGCTTTTGAGAAATATAGCTCTCGTCCTCAGGTCAAAGTGAAAACAGCTGAGCAGTATGACAGATATAAAGGATGGATGTGGATTCAAAACCTAGACTAGCAGGTTACAGATCAAAGCATTGCAGTCAATTTGCACCTCTTACAAACAGGAAGACTAATTTTGCTGGGTGTGTCTGTTGGAGAGATCAACTTTAAGATCAAAGGCTGCCTAATTTTACTCTGACTCTGGACCATTAATTAACATTTCTAAAAGTAAAGAGAAAGAAAATACATACCATTGTCTTAAGAAGGTACCTGTTAAAACAGCCAGAGGGTGCTGATGAAAGAGTTTAAAAAGGAAAACTGAAGCACTGCTTCAAACATAATCACTGGTAGTGTATTAAAACCAACATCTCTTTTAAGTCCTTTTTCTTTAGTGTCAAAATATTGTATCATTTTTTTCAAATGTTCACCGATCCTGGCGAATTGGCGAATGGTGATTTTACTGTCAGAGTGTTAAAAGTGAACTTCAAAAACAGCCAGGATTGGCGAACATTTGAAAAAAAAATGATACAATATTTTGACACTAAAGAAAAAGGACTTAATAAAGATGTTGTTTTTTTTAATATACTACCAGTGATTTTGCTTAAAGCAGTGCTTCAGATTTTCTTTTTAAACCCTCACATCAGCACCCTCTGGCTGTTTTAACAGGTACCTTATTAAGACAATGGCATGTATTTTCTTACTGTCTTTACTTTTTAAAAATGTTAATTAATGGTCCAGAGTCAAAGTAAAATTAGGCAGCCCTTTGATCTTACAAGCTGATCTCTCCAACAGACACACTCCAGTGAAAACTAGTCTTTCCGTTTGTAAGAGGTGCAAATTGACTGCAATACTTTGATCTGTAAACTGCTAGTCTAGGCTTCGAATCCACATCCAACCTTTATATCTGTCATACTGCTCAGCTGTTTTCACTTTGACCTAAGGAAGAGAGCTTTATCTCTCGAAAGCTAGTCTTGGAATCTTTATTTACACTTAAAAAACAAAATGGCTAACTACAGGAAGCAAGTGATTTACGGGAAACAGAATAAGTTCATTCACAATATAACCAATTACACCGAGAACACTATCAGTAGGAAAAACCAGCAATGATGCTCAACAGGAGCCAGTCATTCAGCTGCAGTTGCAGAAAATTCAATAGAAGGAGGTCAGAAACTTGCTCCCCACAAGCTTTTACTAGTGGTGCTTCTAATTTGACATCTAAACAGAAGAAGGCTAATTTTTTTAGAGCAGAAGGGGCTGCTGCAACAGAGAGGAAGGCTTGCAAATGGGCATTATACCGAAAAAAAAATAAGTCAGGCCAAAACAGATACCAAACAAGGAGGGGCTGGGAAGGGGCAGGCAGGAAAAAGCAGTAAACAAAATCGACCATAACAGCACAGAGATCACAATCTGAGGAACAAAAGCAAGTGTTGAATATTTCAAGTGTACCCCTCACTGAAACACATCCCTCTGTACGGTCAAAAGGCCTTACCTTTGTACCTGATCCATCGACTGACCACTTTTCTTTACTGATGGACTTACAACAAACATTCTGTAAGATACACTTCAGGAAGTTCTATTCAAAGCCTAAAAATATGTGGTATTTGGATAACAACATATAAGTAAATTCTACACTTCTCACAAGCACTTTATTTATTTATTTGCGTTTTGGTAACCGGGTAAGTCCAGTGAGACAATTGCAGTCCCTTTTTCAGGGGCGACCCGGAAGTGCAGTATGCATACAGTACAATGCTTTAACATAGCAATGACAGTTACAATGGAACAATTGATATACAGCGTTCAGTGATCCACAGGATTTATGATACAGATAGACACAACCACAGGTTTATGAAATAACAAGCAGGTAGGTTACACAGTAGTGTGACAAGAACATGACACATTCAAGAGACTGCACTACAATATGTAATTGTTAGCTAATGATATCAGATACAAGAGCGCTAACAAATAGCAGTTATGTTGAAAGGTGAGGCACAGAGGGCAAGGTAAGAAGTCAGGTTTAAGGGAAAATCAAGGACAAGAAATAGAGCTGTTAGGGTTGGAGTTTAATATCACCGGTAGCAGAAGCAAGGTGTAGAGGCAGAGAGAAAAGAAAGCAAGTTGGATTGGAACTCAGGGAAGGTGGAGCATGACAGAATGGAGGGAGGGAGGGAGTTACAGTCAGACAGTAGAGACAATATGGAACACTTGCATTGTAACTATGTATCAGAAACACTGACTCAAGAGCCCAATAACACTCAGTGGGACCCAGAATCGGTTTGGAGTTGCTTAAATACTTGAATTTAAAGGTGATAGGAAACTGTTTTTATACCTCTAGATGCCTTCCAGATGTTCTTTTATTGTCTGCCCAGTGTTGTACTATGTTTGTTTACCTTGTTTGTTAACTTAATAATCTAATTTTGTTGTCTTTTTAAATACCCTGAATCCCTCTGTCCTCAGCAGTTACTGCTCTATCTTTTTGTACTGCCTTGAACATTCTGTGACATCAATAACATCATTCCAGGCCATTCAGAAGAATAGAACGGAATGGGAGTGACTAATGTCACAGAATGTCTTAGAAATATAAAAATCAGGAGCAGTAGCTGGTGAGGAGAGTATAACTCTATGTAGATCTGAGGGCACCCCAAAACTAGATTATTTATTTATCAAAAAAATCATCAAAGCATATCAGAATATGGGGGCAGAGCTTGCCATCAAAAATGGAGGCTGCGTAATTTGTCTAGACAGTTCAACTAAGGGGGAATTCAACACCATCTGTCAGATATAGCAGGAAAGTTGACTTGTTCTGAGCTGAATTGGGGAGTTGACACTGTGTGCATTTGGACTATATAAGTATTACTAAATTTGCTAACTCACTCATCCTGCAAATCAGAGGTTACTGCTGGACCACACTTCAGCACCAGCCAGGCATACAAGAACTGTCATATCAGTGCCTATTGAAGAAAGAGCAAGAGACCATTATCCGCCTACAGCTTTTAAAGATGGCCACTGTTGCTAAGGACAGCACCTTGGACCTGACAAACATCATGGCCATGCTCATGCAAATTCTTCAAGACACGACCGAATTGAAAACTACCACATGGCAGACTAACAAGGCCTTAGCAGCTCTGGCAATATGGGTTGCTGCCACCAAACAATCCCTAAAGTTACAGCAGGACATCACAGACTTCCACCAAGGAAGTATTCAGGAACACCATAATCAACTACAATATTTAATGGGTGGCCGTAACAGAAACGTGGTTCACGGAAAACCACCGAAGGGATATGGCCATTCCCGGTTATAATCTGTTCAGAAAAGATAGGCAGGGCAAAAAAAGAGGAGGGCGGGGCATTGCCATTTACATTTGGGAGGAAATAAAGGCCACAGAAGTAAAAGGGCAACCTGGGGACTTCAAGTCACTGTGGTTAACAGTAGACACGGGCAAGGGAAAACCCTTCAGAATCGGCGTTATGTACATGGAGATAAAGGAGACAAAGACCTAATAGAGGAAATCCACAAAATGTCTGATAACGGTGAAGTAATACTGTTGGGGGACTTCAACCAACCAGATATTAACTGGAGCACATTAACGGCAGCAACAACAAGAAGTAGGGACTTCTTATTGTCACTACAAGGTGCAGAACTGTGCCAGCTTGTTAAAACCCCAACAAGGGGAGATGCCATTCTCGATCTTGTCCTCACAAACTCGGAAAGGATCAAGGATATCGAAGTGGGATGCCATGTGGGCAACAGCGACTGTCGCATGGTGAGCTTTAAGGTAAACATAACACAGGACACCAGCTACTCAAAGATAAAGGTGCTAGCTTTCAGAAAGGTTGACTTCTAAAAAATAAGGAACAACATATGTAGCCAGTTAATGGAAATAGAGGTTGAGGAGGTGGAGGTAATGTAGGGTGGACTCAAGACAGCAATAAAGACTGCCACCGACCGATGTACCAGATGGGATAGCAAAGCAAAAAGAAAAAGAAATCCTCTATGGTTTTCCAAGGAAGTGGTTACCACAGTCAAAGAAAAAAAGAAGGCGTACAGCATATACCAGGAAGCCAAAACTGAGAAAGACTGGGAGTCGTACAAGGAAAGAATGAGAGAGTCTAACAAACAAATTAGAAAGGCAAAAGCCCAGACAGAGGAAAAGATAGCAGAAGGGGCAAAGAGAGGAGATAAATCATTTTTTAGATAGATGAGGGAATGTAGGAAGGCAAAAGGAGGGATAGTAAAGATTGTTACTGAAGAAGAGAAATGCACCAAACATGACCCCAAGAAAGCCAAAATCCTCAGCAAATACTTCTGCTCGGTGTTTACCAAAGAGGACCCAGGGGATGGCCCAGCCCTGAAAAAACACTACACCCCAGGACCAGGGGTAGACACGAGTCCCTTAACAGAAGCCAAAATACGGGAGGCGATAAATAAACTAAAAGCAGACAAAGCCTTGGGACCAGATGAGATGCTCCCCAGAATCCTTAAGGAACTGGGGGCAGAATCAGCAGCCCCTCTGGCACTTCTACTCATGAAATCCTTGAAGGGTGGTGTGGTACCTGAAGACTGGAAAAAGGCAATAGTGGTTCCACTTCACAAATCAGGCAGTTGCGAAAAGGCTAATAATTACAGACCAGTGAGCCTCACATCTATAGTAAGGAAACTAATCAAGACACTTCTCAAACAAAGGATCATAGCATTCCTCAGAACTAGGGGCCAACAAGACCCTAAACAGCACGGTTTCACAGCAGGTAGGTCATGCCAGCCAAATCTGTTCAAGTTTTTTGACTACTTTACAAAAACAGTGGACGAAGGTGGTGCAGAAGATGTGGTCTACCTAGACTTTAGTAAGGCCTTCAACTCGGTTACACACAGAAGGCTGGTAAAGAAGCTTGACTACACAGGGGTTGTTCCAGAAGTAGTCAGATAGGTACAAAACTGGTTACAAGGCAGAACCCAGAGGTACAGGTTAATGGAACGCAATCAACGGAAGGCAGGGTGACCAGTGAGGTGCCCCAGGGCTCAGTGCTGGGGCCTCTGCTCTTCAATGTTTTTTTTTTACTCTGTATTTATGCCTCCTCTCTGACACCATGTTGACTCCTATCCTCAGGGTCCTCAATCTCACCCTACTAACCCAGAGGTGGAGGATATTGCTCCCCTACTGCGAACCCTTAAGTGCCCAGATTATCCCCCCAGGTGGGGGGAAGGGGTCCCCTAGCCCCCCTCCTTACCTGAGATCAGGTGGACACAGTTCCGGAGCTCCTCCAATCTTCATAGTTGGTAGAGCCGAGGCCCATCTCCAGGTGCCGGCATAGGGTTTTTCCCTGCTTTACTGGTCCCGTCCCACAGACATCGGCATGCAAGGAGGGTCAAGAAGACAAAGGCGCACTGAGACGTGCCTTTGCTCTGACCCTCGGTCGACTTCTACTCCTCCCCTTTCTGCTACTCTCTGACTGCACCACCACCTGAGTCCTCCTAGGTGATGGTATGGCAGTGGGAACATGCATCCCACCCCACCCAGAGAAGGAGAGCAGTCCGCCAGGTGCTCAGTCCTTCTCCCCCCGGCCAGGCCTCCAGCAACCTAGGCTCACTACTGAACCCTGGTTGCTGGCATTGCAAGCAGTAGCTCTACTGCTGCACCGGTGGGCCAGCCTCTTCCAGTTTTTATAGCAGACATCGCTGATGGACTAGAAGGGAATGTGTGTCTGTTCACAGACAACACCAAGATATGTAACAGGGTGGACACCTCAGAAGGAGTGAGCAAGATGGATGCTGACCTCAGGAAACTAGAAGAATGGTTTGTAGTGTGGCAGCTGAGATTTAACACCAAAAAGTGCAATGTCATGCACATAGGAAAGAAAAATCCAAGAAAGGAGTATTAGCTAGGAGGCGAAAGACTGGCAGCCTCAAACCAGAAAAGAAATCTGGGAATCATAATCTCAGATGACTGGAAGGTTAGTAAGCAGTGTGAGAAGGCAACATTGAAGGCCAACAGAATGCTGGGATGCATTGGTAGGGCAATCATGAGCAGGAGGAGAGAAGTGGTGCTACCACTGTATAGATCGCTGGTCAGGCCTCATCTGGAATACGGAGTCCAATTCTGGAGGCCTCACCTCAGTAAGGACATTGACTGGCTAGAAACAGTACAGAGAAAGGCAACACAAATTATTCAGGGTCTGCAGTACATGTCCTATAAAAAAAGACTTAGGGAACTGAATATGTGCTCCCTGGAGCAGAGAAGAGAGCGAGGGGACATGACTGAAACATTCAAGTACATAAAAGACATTAACAAGGTACAGGCACAGGAACAATTTCACTTCAAGAAGGGCTCCAGGACCAGGGGACATGACCTCAAGCTGCAAGGAGGGAGGTTCTATACCAACACCAGGAAGTTTTTCTTAACAGAAAGAGTGGTGGACACATGAAACAACCTGCCCCAAGAGGTTGTGGGGGTCAACACTGTGGGGGGGATTCAAGAATGCATGGGATAGACACAAGGGAGCCGTGACTACAAAGGGCAACTAGAGTGTCAAAATAGGTCTAAAACAAATGGGCAGGCTAGATGGACCTAGCAGTCTCCTTCTGCCGCCAACTTCTATGTTTCCATGTTAATGGAAACGGTGGATGATCTGGAGAACAGAACCCGCAGAAATAATATCCAGATTGTGGGCATACCTGAGGGCTCAGACAGCTGTGATATGGTGTCTTTCCTTCACACTGCCATCCAGAGGATTCTACAGGCCCCCAATTGCTCTCCACCAGACAGTGAATGGGCACACTGGTCTCTCGCTCCCGGGATGAAACCCGGAGAAAAGCCAGGTCCAGTCTTGTGCAAACTACTGTTATCCAGTCAAAGATGCTATCCTGAGAATGGCCCAGTAGAGAGGCCCTCTACACTGGAAAGGTCACCCTGTTCAAGTCTTTCAGGATTTCTTCTTGGAGCTTTCTTGGAGACACAGGGCTTATGCAGTGGTCAGACAAAGATTTTATCAACATAACATTTCAACCTTCCTGCGATACCCTGCAACGCTGAGGATCCAAGTTAATGGGATGCTTGTCACTTTTCATTCACCTAGTGAAGCAGAGCATTATCTTAAGTTGAAGGGCTTTAAAAACATGTTCCCTACTCAGCCACCATCAAAACAGCATGGTCATGAGGTCTTGCCCATGGACTTGTCATTGCCGCCCATGGGAAATTCCTCTTAAGTCACTAAATCGAATGAGGGTGCAAATGACACTGAGCAATGGCAGCAGGTCAGCAGAGGCCAACAAAAGAAGAACAGAAACACTGCCAGCTCAAATGTCCTACCACCCAGGACCCAATCAAGAAGCTGCCAGTGAAGTTCAGTACCATCTAATGCCAGCAGCAGGTCCCTCTTCATGACACCTGTCAAGACGGTTAACAGATACGAGCCACTGCGAGACCTGACACCTTCCTCCCTAGGACATGCTTTTGCACCCAACAAATGACTGGTCTCTCATTTGTGCCAAATAGGCTGATGGCCTTTGCAAATCGGAGGGTGTGGATGCTCTTTCTGGCTCCACAAACCAACCATCTCAGTGCACTATCGCAGCTGACACCGCTACTCTATGAGTTTTTCTCTCTAGACTCACATAAAGATTCAAAGAGATAGGTAAGGGTTTGATCAGGTAAGCATACGTGACTCTTCATGCCTCCACCTGATCTACCATAGCATAGGGGTAGGGGGATCCAAACTGTATACCCCTCTTCGCACTGAACACTTCTGATCAGGATAGCTCTGAATGACACTTTCTCAGGGTCTCTGAAGCAACTACATTCAGGATTGAGCCTTCATGAAGTATTAATTGCTGTAACGAATCAATGCTTCAGTGTATATAGTTGATAACAGATAGGGGTCGTAGAAGTTTTGTTTAATAGCCAGGCTCACTGGTGCAAGTTATGGGGTACCCTACTTATGGACCTCTGTAACAAAATTCTGTTCCTGTGGTCTCTAGTGCTATGGCAGATGCAGCTGAGGTTCTCACATGGTTTTCTGGGGATAAAGCAGGGCAGGCTCCTGCTCTTTATAAATGAGCTTACACGCAGTCATTCTGCCACCCTTTGCTTGTACCTCATTGCACCAGGACCACTTGGCCCAAACAGAATGGAGAGTTTCTAGATGCACAACCTGCCATGCTGATGCAATGAAACAGCCGTGGCCTAGTACCTCACAGCAACAATCAATGGGCTCAGCCCATACAGCTCTCTGGTTGCCTTATCTTGGGCCTTGTAGAGCACCTGTACCTATATTAAAGGTGGCATAGGGATGGGGGATTCAGTCTGCTACCCCCCCACCACATTGATCTCCCCAGATCAGGTACGCTTGTTTTACATTTGCTCTGGCTGTCTGTTGTGGCCTCATTTTCAATTTAGTCCTGCACAAAATATTAATTGATGTAAAATTGTTACCGAAATGTTTCACCAGGAAGGCACACTGAGCGACAAATCGCTCATCTCCCGGTGTGACCTGGGGGGAAGGGGTACATTAGGAATGAGATATTAAACATTCAAGTTATAAGTTCAACATTAACATACAGTTGTAAAGCAGATGTTACAAATAGTGTTACAACAGTGTTGTGCATGGTAAGTAGAAAGAGTGGACAATAATAAGTGCCGGGTTAATAAGTAAACAAGTGCTTACGTGAAAGAAAAGGGGGAAAGAGATGCAGGGGAGAGGTGGGGATAAGGGGAAGAGTCGTGTCCCTGGAGACCCCTTCAGGATGTGAGGAACCCTGCAAGGGTACTGGCGGGACCAGAGACAGGGGGATAAGGAAGTGTCCCAGAAAGACCCCTTCAGGAAGGTGGGTGAAGGGAGTAGGTGAGAGATACAAGCCCCTTGGGGTGGTAGGAGAGGGACCCATGGAGAGCATTTGGGTCCCTTACATTCTGTGAGAGATCAAGGGAGGCCAGTAAGGGGGAGCAATTTGGGGGAAGGGGAGGAGAGCTAGAAATTTGGGGGTGTGGGTGTGCACAGGGTAAAATGAAGGTGACAGTAGAAACTTTATGTACTTTTAGTATAAAGTTTATGTCTGTTTCAGGTTGTAAAGGTGGTGTCTAAGCAGCCAAGCACATTGGGTTAGTTTCTGGTAAGCTTGTTAAAGTGCCAGTTGTGTCAAATTTTTCTGTCCCAGGCTTTCCCTTTCCCAGTGTTATGGCGATCACAGGCGTGGTTCATACTTGTTAGTGGTAGGGACAGTGTGGAAGGCAGAGTTTGTTCATGCTCCAGTAAATAGGTTTAATTGTATTTGTCCTGCCCTCCTCTGCCTGTTCCCTTTGGACCAGATCTACTTGACCCATGCAGGAATGTGGTATTTCTCAATGCACAGCCTTCCACTGTTAGTGCACTGACAGCTGTGCCACTGCACAGCACTGCCATAATTTATGGATCTCTGTTTAGCACAGCCGACTGGTTGCTTCATCTAGGCCTATGGAGATGGTTTGCACTGAGATTAAACTCGCATGCTTCCTCTCACTGTATACCATGTACCCTGATGGCCCTCTTTTCTTCTCCTTGTGTCATGGCCTTTCTGCTTCCCGGGACTCCATGGCAACATGCTGATCCTTTAAGCCAGCCAGCTGAGGGGTGCTGGGGTAATAATGGTTCTCAACTTACAGTTTTCCACTATGGATCATTTTGTGCCCTGTCCATTCTTTCCCATGTGACCACATGGCGCTGCACCCGAAGGCAGGGAAGTCCTTCAGTCACATCCCACACTCACCCCAAGGGACCCCAGTCCACTAAGCTGCATTCCCAATGGCTACTTTATTGTAGCTTGCTTATGCCCCTCTCTCTAATTTGCAGAGGGACACCCTTTACATTCCCCTTTTTGATGGCTAGATGACAGACAGTTTTAGAGTTCAACCAGGGTGGGTTGCTGTTTTGGAGTGCGGCTGAGCTCATGGTTCAGACTGCTTTTTTTTTCTGCCAGTCTCAGTCATATTTCCCTCCACCACTCCCCCTCGGGAACTATACCCTCCATACCATATCGTGCCTCATTGTGACATGGTTAGCCCTCTGGGGCTTATTACTGCTCTGATATTTAAATCAGTCTCCCCCCAAGGTTTGGCTACCTGGGCCGTTAAAGGTTTCAAAGCCAACCTTTTTGGTCTCAAGGTGTAGCCCAATCTGCCATTGTTTGCTCAGTAATGGGTGACTGCCCCTTATCTATGCATTTGCTATATTCTTATTTTTAGCTCTTATATCGTGTTCTCAATCCTTTTGGCCTTAAAGGTTTTACAGATTGTTAACTGTTAGACTTAACAGTTTGTGCTACATATTCTATCTGTGTTAACATATACAGGTTTTGATGAAATGAAGTTTGCAAAGGATAGGATTTATGAACAGGGTAGATTGTTTCTTTATATGTACATTGTTGCTCTAGGGTGGTTGGCTGCTGGGTGGTTCTTCTGTCTAGTGCAATGCAAAAGCAGATGGAACAGCCACACCCTGCCTTACAAGATTCTTCCCATCTGGGCTCCCTTTGCCTATAGATTTTAAATATTTTTATACATCAAAACATGGCTAACCCTGTCACATTCACCACCTGGAATGTAAGAGGGTTCAACTCCCCCATGAAAAGAAAAAAAATCCTGGCCCACCTGGATAAATTGCACACATAAGTTGCCTTTCTTCAGGAAACAAAATTAGGTTACAAAGAAGCCCAAAAACTCAAATGAGGATGGGTAGAGTGGGAAACGCATAGCTCCTCTGGGTCAGCCAAGCACAGGGTTTCAATTTTGCTGCATAAAAACATAAAATGGACCCACATTACACAGTCTAGTGATTCTGATGGGAGGTGGGTACTTACCAAACTAAGAACCCACTAGGAGCCCTATTATCCTGGGGAATTTGTATGCTCCCAATAGAGATGACCTGACATTTTTTGACACAATCTCCCAGGCACTCATGGATATAATATTTGACAGTCCGGATGTGATCCTTGGGGGGTGGAGGGGAAGGAATTTAACCTGGTGATAGACTATTGTCTGGACAGATCAAACAGCAAGCCAGAACCCCACACCGGAGCTCTCTGCACCTTACAAGATTTAATCTCCCTGCATCAGCTGTCCAACACCTGGAGGTTACTTAACCCATCCAGTACAGACTACATGTATTTCTCTGACTAGTACCAGATGGCCAGCAAGATTGATTTTTGGCTCACCTCCCCTAGTATCTCCTCCATGGTTTCTGCTATATCCATTGACCCTCTATGTATCTCTGATCATGCCCTAGTCACCATGACCTCCACATTAGACCCTGCCCCGAGTAAATCCCATACATGATGCCTGGATCCCCTGTTAAATCAGGATAAGGACTTTCAGAATTGGCTTAAGAAAAGAAACCACACTGCATTTTCAAGACAACCCCCCCCCCCCGAGTCCTCGACCCCTCCATGATTTGGGAGACATACAAGGCTGCTATAAGAGGGAAAAGTATAAGCTATGCCTCCCATAGGAAAAGATTCCAAAAGAAAGAATTTCAGAGGTTATAGTCTGTCCTTAAAGATAAGAAAGACGCTTACAAACGTAATCCCCAGAATTTAAAAAACTGAAGTCTCATTACTGAGATATCTTCCCTCCAGATTCATCTGAACCTATTGGCCACTAGAGTGGCAGAACTGCAAATTACCAGAACTAAACATAAATACTGGGCACAGGGAGAGAAATCTGGGAAATGACTGTCCTTTCGTCTTTGTAAACAACAGGCAGAAAGAAGTATTCCCCACCTTAAGGACAATGCCGGTCACCTGAAATACTCCCCAAAGGCTCTCAACAAAGTTATGAGACAGTTTTACCAAATCCTGTACCAATCTTACACTAAACTCAACGTGCAGGACTTTGAACAATTTACACAACACCTCCCACTTCCCAAAATGTTGCAGGCCCAGAAGGAAGCCTTGGAGACTCCTCTCACTGCTGCAGAATTATCTCAGACTATCAATGCTATAGCTCCTTACAAGGCTCTGGGCTGCGATGGCCTTCCAATAGATTATTATCAAATAAATAGAGAGGGAGTAATCCAACCCATGCTGAAAATTGTGCAGGACTCTCATAACATCTTGACTCTCCCTGACACCCTACCAGATGCAGTCATCACAGTCCTTCCTAAAGAGGGCAATGACCCCACCCTTCCTTCCAGTTTCCGGCCCACATCCTTAATCAACTCTGACACAAAAATTATTGCCAAAACTCTTGCCCTCCACCTGGAGAACATTCTGCCAGATCTTATTAATTCCACTCAGGTGTTCTTCATCAAAGGGAGAGCTAGCTCAGACTACCTCAGGACACTGATCTCTCTGTTTCAGGTGGCGGCAGGTCATCCCACTCCCATGGCAGCAATTGCCATTGACTTCAAAAAGGCATTTGATTCGGTAGAGTGGGACTACCTGTTAGCGGTTCTCAGACTCTTTAATTGTGACCCCTACTTCATCAATTGGATACAGACCCTTTATAAATCCCCCAAGGCTCAAATCCTTAGTAACAACACTCTCTCTTGCCCCTTCCCCCTCTTCAGAGGGACCGGGCAAGGTTGCCCCCCCTCCACTTTTGTTTGTAATAGCCATTGAACCTTTTGTCACCACAATTCAGCATCACACCGATTTGAGAGGAATCAGAGTTGGACCCAAGGAAATCTGAACCAAATTGTATACAGATGATGGCTTGGTGCTCTGTGAGAACATTACCCAGGCACTCCCAGTTTTACTTACTCTTCTAAATGCCTTTACAGCCCTTTCTGAGCTCTGAATCAACCTATCCAAGTCTGAGATTTTTTCTATGAAATCCAACATGTCACCTAATCTGATAGTGGGATTTGGGATGGCTTGAGCACCTCATCAAATTAAATACCTGGGCATCCGCACTACCCCAGATATTTCAGGCCTGGTGGCAGCCAATCTTCAACCCATCATAACTAAACTTTGCAATGATCTGCTGTGATGAAGACTCTTGAAACTGTCCCTTGTAGGGAAAATCAATGCCACAAAAATGATTGCTGCCCCTCAGATCCTTCATGTGCTTGTTCATCTTCCCAGCCCCATTAAATGCACCTGGTTTCAAAAGATAGTCTTATTGGGAGTTTTCTGTGGGAAGGGTCTCTTCCCAGATTTAGCAGAGCTAAACTTCAAGCTCACTGGTCAAGGGGAGTTTGAGGACTAGCTCATTATGTTTGCTTGCACACATGTGCAAGAAACATAGTGCCATCATCCAAGATTTTCGGAGGTGTGTCAGCGTCTTCCAATTCAGTCAGGGTGTTTGCAGGAGCAGTCACAGTTCTCCAATCACTGCTGGAGCTGTCTATGACAGCAGTTGAAAATGCAGTGGCATACAGTTGTAAGAGGAAGCTACGCTTCAGTGAGCAGCAATAAGATATTGCCTGCTCATGTGTGTTCCCCCCATACACACACGTGCACGAATACTGTGTGCTCGCCCCTCCACGCACACTGTATAGCCGACAGGTGCCCAATCCTGTCAGCTGTGCTGTCTTTCCCCCAAACAGAGTTCCAGATGCCACACTGGGTGCCCACCCCAGTGTGGCAACATATTCAGATAGGCGACGGGGTGCCCAATCCCCGCCGGCTCCAGCCCCCCCAAACAGCATTACAGCTGCCATGCTGGGAGCCCACCACAGCGTGGCACAACCATATGGGCCTATGGGGTGCCCAACCCTCGTTGGCTCCAGCCCCCCCAAACAGCCTTCTAGCTGCCACGCTGAGAGCCCACCCAGCGTGGCAAAGCGTCCGTGTCGTCTTCCTGTTTAAAAAAACTGTAAACAAGAAAACGTTCCCTCGGCATTCACCCAGCCCACCCGTGTCCACCTGTGCGCCCTGCCTCCCACCCCCTCCACCCCATGCCCTCCGGACTCTGGCTCGGCGATCTTGGTGAACCTGGAACACGTCTGCACTCTTCAAAGTCGACCCTTGAACTGAGGAAACGCTGGTAAGCTGTATAATGGGATAGATAGGGTTTGTTCAACTTTTGCTACATATCTCAGGCATTTTTTGGAATTTTTTGCCAAATTTTTCAACATGGGGTTTTTGGGACCCCTTCTTATGAACACTCACTGTCATGGCGTTAATCAGGCCCGAAGGTGATTTACAGATCACTGCATGAAATCACCTTCGGGAGCTGAGAATAAGCGACACTGCCACCGCTCATAAGGTGGGCTCTCAAAAGCCTATGTTGAAAATTCCAGGAAAATTCCTAAAATGATTGTTTTACTAGCCAGCATTGAGTAGTTCCTACGCACGCTCGTAAGTTCGTGAATTTTCAATATTTTCACTCCAGATTTTCAACATTACCATTTTACCACACCTCCTTATGAGCAGTACAGCTGTCATTTTTCACATCTTGCCCAAAACGTGCTTTTGCCCATGAAGTGCACAATGGCGCAGTCGGTGTGCGAAATCAATGTATGGGACACATTAAGAAAATCACAGTGACACTGTTCATGAGCAGAGGTCTTAAAATGGCTATGTTGAAAATTTGGTGAAAAAATTCCTAAAAATGACTGTTTTACGAGCGTGCGTTGCGCAGGTTCCACGCACGCTCATAAGTTTGCGAATTTTCAATATTTTGCTCCAGATTTTTGGCATTGCCATTTTATTACACTCCTTATGAACAGTACAGCTGCCATTCTTCACGCCACCCAAAATGTGTTTCCAGATATGTAGCGCATAATGGTGCAGTCAGTGGCGAAGCAATGTTTAGGACAGATTAAGAAAATCACAGTTACACTGCTCATGAGCAGAGGTCTTAAAATGGCTATGTTGAAAATTTGGTGACAAAAGTCCATAAAATGACTGTGTTATGAGTGAGCATTGCGCAGTTTCCACGCACCCTCGTAAGTTCATGACTTTGTAATATTTTCAGTCCAGATTTTCACAGTGGCATTTTTCCACACTTCCTTATGAACAGTACAGCTGTCATTTTTCACAACATGGCCGAAATGTGTTTTCACACTTTCAGTGCAGAGATGCGTAGTCGCTGTGGGAAATCATTGTTCGGGACAGATAAAGAAAATCACAGTGACACTGTTCATGATCGGAGGTCCCAAAATGCCTGTATTGACAATCTGCTGTAAAAAATCCCCAAACTAATTACATTACGGGTGTGCGTTGCACAGTTTCTATGCACGCTGGTGACTTCACCAGTTTTTTTAATATTTTCCTGCAGATTTGCAACATTGCCATTTTTACACCTCCCCATGAACAGTGCAGCTGTCATTTTTCACATCCTGTTCGAATGTGTTTTTGCACCTGTAGCTAAATGCTGTAGTCGCCAGCATGTTGGCTTTCGCCAACAAACTGATATTGCCACTGTTCATGAGGTGGGGGTCACAAAAATACCATGTTGAAAATTTGGAGTGAAAATACCAACGAATGCCTGAGTTGTTAGGGTTTCCAACCATAACGCCCCACCCTGTAGAGAATGACAGGCATCAGGGGTGTGACTTGGGATTGTTGCCTGTAATGCTCATACCATTCCACACCCTGCAGCCAGTGAGAGGCATCATGGTATGCCTGGGACTCTTCGGCCTCAAAGTTCATCCCATTCTCCTATACTGCACCCATCTCACCATATTTCCTGATGGAATGGGGTGTGCATAAGGGCCAAAGACCCCAAGGCACACCATGACACTTGTCAGTGTCTGCAGGTTATGGTGTGGTGAAATGGCGTGGCCATTATGACTGACGACCCAAAGGCACACCCCAATGCCTGTCACTCTCTGCAGGGTGGTGGTGGGGTTGGCTTCAATTCAATACTTCACTGCCATTCCTATTATGCAGCTCTGTAACTTCTACACTACCAATGCCAATGCCAGCAAGCAAACATTCGGCATTGACAGATGCTTGTTTTTTAAAGAATTACTACACCTTCCTTGCAATGAAAATGTGCAGGTAGCTCAAACATCCATGGACTCAGTCTCCAGCTTGGATTGATATTGAAATGGAACTGCTGGGTGGTGCCCACCCCTCCCTCCACCTGGGTCATGCCTTGCCCAAAACACTCCGTCAGTGGTACACAATAAATGCAGCACATGGGGCGTGGAAAAAGGTAAGAGGGCTAACCAAATAATGCACTGGGATAGGGTTGTACACTCACCTATGGAACAATCCATCTTGTATGATAGGCCTATGTCCATTCATCTGGCCCTGCTGGAAAGAGGAATATTCACTTCTGAGGTGATGTGACCATCCCCAAAACCAACACGATGAACTCATTCCAAGCCCTGCAACAAAGATTTGATATCCCTAAATCCAACTTCTGGAGATTTTTATAGTTAAGAAGCTTATTTACTCATTGGGTAAGGCAATCATGTGTCTGTTCCACCTGCACTAAACACTCCAATATAGTTTACCTAAACTGCCTATCCAGGTTTGGACAAATGCTAAGTCAGGCCTTGTGGGCATTATTTACAGGGCCCTAAGGGATGTTACAGTGGACCCTTCACTCCATCCCAAACAGAAATGGTAACAGGCACTGCAGACAATCATCCTAGATGATGTCTGGACTCACTCATGGAGGTTAATCCATCTAGCTTGTCTGGACCAAAGAAGTATGCTTATCCAAAATAAGATAACACACTATTGGTACTGGACCCCAGCCCAACTCAAAATAATGAGCGTCATGTCACATGACAACTGCTGGAGATGCACATTGCCTGTAGCAGACCTGCTCCATATCCTATGAACATGCAACCCAGTCTGAGAATATTGGAAAGAGATTTTGGGACATTGCTTCAAAATCCTTCAGGTTCACATCGCCTTGTCCCCAGGATTGATCATGCTTGGAGTCACAGACCCCCACTCAGAACTTACAGTCTCCCAGAGAACATGGCTCAGGTTACCTTCTGCCAAAGCTATATATCTCTTGCTTCATAGATGGAGGACCAAGGAAATACCATACTTTCAAGAATGGGAAACAGCTTTGGTTACACTTTCTTCTAATTCTAGGTTGACCCACTTTTTTCCGTGTAAGATAAAAAATGTTCATAAAATATGGGCTCCATACTTCCAATTTTTACAGGTTTCCTCTCTTCCCTTGCAAAACAGCAGGTCCAATGACTTATTACGCCCACCCTGAATTTCCCATGGTCTTAATAGGATTGTCCAACCAGTGCTTTCACCTCTGAATGTGAACCTAAGACTCTAGGATCTCTATATCACCAGTAACTTTCACCTGAGTTTTGTAGTAAAAATATGATGTGTTCATATATGTGGTTACTTATACAGTACTGCTAAAAACTGTTAAGCTTCGTGTTCATTGTCTAACAATATGTTACGGTCTGTCTACCCTGCTATACTACCATATATGCTATGTTATATTCCTCTTTTTGTTCTGTTTGAAGGTTCCTGTATAATGTTGTCATAATGTTCTTGTAAACTCAATAAACAAATTAGCTACAAAAAGCATATTGGAATACGTAACTATCACGGAAAGGAAGATGGAAGGACAGTTAACTATGTAAAAATAATTTCCTATCTCTTTTAATAGTCCAATGGAGGGTACAGCAGCTCAAGATATCTCAATAAAGATAAAAACCTTCCGATCAACATCAACCTTCTGTTTCTCTATGCCCTTCTCACCAGAGCTTATTATTTTTAAAAACTTACTTTTGAAAAAGGTAGACAGAATCTTAATGGAATATCAAAACTGTAATTCCAACTTAGCTAAAAATGAGTCTAAAGCCATTAAAGAACTACAAAGTGTGGACACCCCTGTGATCAAATCTGTGGATAAAAGGGGACAGATTGTTGTAATGAAAGACACTACTATGTCTGAGAAACGATGCAGCAGCTTTCTAGTTCAGATTATTATTGATGTCTATCCTTTGATCCTACAGCAAATTTTAAAATCTACGTTGATGCCTTTTTTGATTAGAACACTTCATACAGGTTCTACTAATCAACAAGAATTTGGCATCCTCCAACAGTAAACCCCTACAGTTCCAGTGCTTTATATGCTGCTGAATGTGCACAAGGACCTCCAGAGACTGCCTGGCAGGCCTATCATGTCTAACATAGGCTCACTCACTAAGAATCTGGTGAAATTGATGGATTCCTTTTTACAGGATCTTGTTTAAGGGATACCATGGTGGTCCTGGAGGCCCTTGAAGTGCTGAAATGGAATACTAATTACAATTGGCTCACTATTGATATGACATCCTTATACTCTAGTATCAAACATCATTAGGGGTTGAACACTGTCCACTACTTTATGGATAAGTTTCAATTGGAAGCCATTATTGAGCCATTTTTTTTTTACCTCGTGCTCTTTATTGCACCCAGGTTAACTCCACCATCAGGGAACAACCCCCTGAACCTTGTCACCCCGGCCCCTTTTGAACTTACCATCCAACTCCTCATCTTCCATATGGCTTACTTCCATGGCAGAGGTGGTCCCCCTTGGGCTGTGGGCAGGATCCCCAGATGGGAGATATGCCGTACAGCTGGGTACAGAGCCTGTGAGGGGTCAGTCCCTTCATTCCTGCCAGCCATGATTGTTTTTCTCCTTTTTGGTCCCCAGTAGAATGGACGTGCAGTGCTGCCCAGACATTCCTGTGTGTGCACCTGTATGCAGGACATCAGTGACTGTTGCTCCTCCCACCCCCCACATTGCTGTCACTGGGTGTCTGACCCCCTGTCACTGCTAGGGGGTCAGTACTACACTGGGCATACAGCCCTCCCTCCCTGGAGGAGGAGAGAAGTCCTATGGATGCTTGCTCCTCCTCCCCCCCCCCGTCGACCCTCTGAAAACCTGCGTTTGCTCCTGAACCCAGGTAGTTAGCATCACAAGTGATAGCTCTATCACTGTGTCTGCAATCCAGCCTTATTGATCCATATTTTGTTTTTGATGTGTCTCAACTGAACCTGTCAACAGACTATTTTAGTTTCAGCAAGGGTTTTTACTTGCAAGTTTGTGGTATGGCTATGGAGTTGTTGGCGGCACCCTTCTATGCCAGCCTTTTTTATGGGTTGGTGGGAGGAGGTGGCCATCTACGATCCATGTAGTGATCCCTTTGTTGACAGGATGCTATATTCAGATCATTTTACAGGCAACATTGTTTGCATTTGGGAGGGTAATGAGGCAGAAGCAGAGGCCTTTGCACATTTGTTGAATGACGATGAATTTAACTTGAAATTCACACATGCATTTAATCATTATGAGGCTATTTGTTTGGCTCTTAGGTTAAGCGGTATGGACTGTGGGGAGATCACCAGAGTGCTAGAGAAAACCTACAGCAGGTAACATTCTTTTGAGGTTCAAACTTCTCATCCCTTCCACCTTATGAAAGGGACATCATGTGGCCAATTCCTTTATCTGCATCACAACTATTCAGATCTGCAGACCTATTATCAACCATCTAAAAAGCCAGGCCATAGACTCCTTGTTAGAGGGTATGAGCCAAAATTAATAACAGGCTCAGGAAAAGGCCAGAGTGCAAGACAAAAGTAATCTCCTCAAACCAAAGAGGTATAGTCCTGCAAATGATGTAGGTACTAACTACATCACTGAATTCAGTTCAGTCACACCTAAAATTGCAAGAACCCTGAAGAGTTACTGGAATGTCCTCAAAGCAGATGATAATTTGAGACATGAGAAAGGAGATTCCCCAAGGGTGGTGTATAAGAAGAGGAACATCATTAAGGATTTGGTAATCCAGAGCCACCTGAAGCCCTCACAGATCCACACCAACTTACTAGCACCACCTACAGCTTTCCACCAGATGTGGAGCTTGTAACATGTGTCACTACTCCTCACAAGGCACTAAACTGAAAAGTCTCACAAATGCTAAGAGTTACCAGGTTAGGAATCTCACTACTTGTCAAACCTCGTTTGTCATTTACACATTGGTGTGGCTGTCCAAAACTCTATATAGGGCGTACAGTTTGCACTACGAACAAGTGCATTCAAGAGCATGTCTACTTTATACTCAGTGGGAAATGTGTCACACCAGTGGGTATGCACTGGCACAGGGTACATGGTTCAAGACTGGAATTATTCCATTTCATTGGCATTCACCATGTCCATGAACACCCTCAGTGAGGAGACAGAGTCAGGTCCCTTTTACAAAGGGAGAGTAGGTTGATCCACATGCTAGGTGCTTTGACCCTGCTCGTGTTCAATGAGAATTGGGATGTTGTTCCATTTTTATGAATAACTGTTTTTTATGCCTCTCGGATCAATTGAACTCAAGACTTTACATGAGCTAACCTGTTATATATTATCTCCTTTCCCTTTTCCTTTGTTTCCTTTTGTATTTAACAGATAATTTCTTAAAGATCATCTGGGCCACTGTTCTCAAGAGAATGAATAATATGAACAAAAATATGAAATAAATTATTACTTATGCAGCCTTGACTGTAGTTTTGCCCTTTAAAGGATGCTGCCAACCTTTTTTGCATCATATTATTTCTAGCTAAAAACACATTTTTATGATTGCTTACCTTCTCTAAAATGCATTGATGTTGCTGGTTGCTTTATCTGCCTTCTTAAATGCATGCTAATGTATAGTTATAACCAATCTTGCTTTAATTGAGTTCCTTGCTCTACTCTTTTTACATACTTCCTGAACATTAGGAACACCAGCCACTCATGATGCAGTAACCCCTTCTCCTCCTACAGCATAATGAGTGGCTAGACTGTGATGGGGGAATTCCCAAGTCCAGGAAAGATGCAGTGGGAGTTGATCATGGCATGTAAACAAAAGATGTTTTTGTGTTGTAACACCAGTATCATGGACAGTCTGTTTTTCACTTTAAAAAAAAAGGAACCAGAATCAAACTACCAGGTACATCAACAGTCTCTACAGAATGTGAACAATTATAACACATGTTTTTCATATTAGGGACACTTTGAGGCCTAAGGGGGTTGACATTGTCCCATTAATATTACTAGTATTCTCCAAGCCCAGTTTACTCATTGTTTAAATACATTTTTTACATTTCGTGGTATTTTATATTTTACTTGTTAATTTGATTTTTATAATATTGTGTATAATCTGCACTTTTGTATTGCTGAAATCTTTGCATGGGGTGTAGTGTTTACTATAAATTGTATGTATACCTTTAACTGCATGGTATAAAGGTAGGGTTGTTCCTGGACTGTAAACCCGAAGAGGAGAGGGTATTACAAAATGGCCTTAACTATGTTCCTACCACAAGTCTGAATGAGTTTGATCTCATGGTGGATCTCCATAAATTTACGCAAAAGCTGGATCTGAAAGCTGCCTTCATGAAAGAAGGAGATGATGTAGATTTTTCACATAATATGGGAGAGACTTTTGATCCAAGCTCTGGTAGCTTTGTACAGGAAGACACTACAAGGGAAAAAGAACTATTCAAACTCAAGAAACCATTCATGTATATGCCCCCAAGTAACCTTGCAGTCACAGCTTTTCACAAAGATTGTGTACAAAACATTATCGCACTTTTGACAGAGGGAACACGAGCCAGATTTGAGAACTGCACCAGAGGGGAATGAGAGGTCTTGTGGAATCTGGCATGGAATGAAACCATCGAGATCAAAGCAACTGACAAAGGGGGTGCTATAGTCATCTTTGATAGAGTTAAGTATGAGGCAAAACTTTTGACCCAGCTGTCTGATACAAATTTCTATCAAAAGTTACCAAGAGATATGACTGTGGATTTCAAAAATGACATTGACACATATTTGTATGAAGTTTTTTTGGATGGCGTATAGATAAACACACTTATGCTTTTTTGTTAGTTGACAGTCCAGTTAGGCCCACCATTTATGGCTTGCCCAAAATTCATAAGTGTCTGGAGAACCCTCCAGCCCATCCAATAGTGGCCAGTATAGGGTCCATTACTGAGCCTTTGGCCCAGTTGGTTGATCAGTTCCTCAAGCCACTGGTTCCATTATGGCCTGTAAATGTTAAAGATACCACTCAGATCTTATGTGAAATTAAAACTTTACAGGTAGATGCAGATGATATACTGGCCACTTTGGACATATGTGCTCTCTATACTAATATCCTTCATGGAGAGGGAATTGAGGCCCTGAGATCAGCCCTTTGTGAATGTACAGATTATACTAATGGTTTTGTAGAATTTTAGGCTACTTTGACACATAAGGTTCTTCATTTCAACTCGTTTATCTTTGATAAGCAAATTTACCTTCAGATCAAGGGGGCTGTGAGAGAGGCCTCCTTCGCACCAAATTATGCCAACATTTATTTGGCTCATTAGGAGAGAGAATGTGTGCTGTCTGAATTGAATCCCTATAGACAGTACTTGCTCTGCTATAAGCGCTTTATTGCTAATATCTTTTTGGTGTGAGGGGGGGCCCCCCATTGGTCCTGTCTGACTTTGTTTCATTCCTGGAATCCACCAATGTGAATTTGATATTTACAAAAGCAACTCATAAGAATCAGATTGAAATTTTCGACCTGAAGGTAAAGAAAGATGGGGAAGGGGGTCTCATCACAGAGCTGTACAGAAAGGCTATTTCTAAATATACTCTGTTACGCTTTAAGAGTTGCCAACCCAGGCACATGATAGAAGGAATTCCAAAAAGGCAATTCTTAAGATTAAAAAGGAATACGAGCAGTGTGGACAGCTATTCTGTACAGAGTGAGGCCCTGGCCCATAGATTTTTTGCTAGAGGATATAATCCTGAATGTGTCAATCAGGCAAAGATTATAGTGGGCAATATAGATAGACAGGCATTGTTAGGGAAAACCAGAGAATGTGGAAGTCAAAATAAAACCAAAAATGATGCTGTTGTGAATTTTGTTACAGAATACACACCAGAGAGACACAAAATTAGGGAGATCCTGTCCAAGAATTGGAGCCTATTACAACTGGAGCCGAAGCTTAAGAGTGCCACCCAGAAACTGCCGCGTATGGTGTACAAAAGAGGACCAAATATTGGGAATTTGGTGACTAGGACCCTCTTTACCAAGCCCGAAGAGGAGAAAAGGCTGAGTTTACCAGGAGGTACCTTTAAATGTAGTAACTGTAACCTCTGCAGATATCTGAGTACAGGTACAGCTTTTACACATCCATTTTCGGGTCTGGAATATCAGAACAAACATTTTATTAATTGTTCTACCACACATGACCTACCTAGCATCATGTAAATGCAGAGACTTTTATGTGGGTAAGACAAAGAGCCCTCTAAAACATAAGATAGCTGAGCACCTGAGAAGCATTAATAAACAGGACAAGACCAATGCTCTGGCATTACATGTCATGCGGAAAGAAGGTGATCATGAATTCAGATTTCAAGGACTGGAAAGAGGGGGCTTGAACATACATGGTGGTGACATTGACAATAAACTTTTGAAAGCAGAAAGTAGGTGGCAATACATGCTGAAGGCTCACGGACCAAAAGGCCTTAATGCTAGTTTTAGCGTGAAACCATTTTTCAAATATAGATGAATTGGTGGTATGCTGGCTCCAACCGCATAGCGTGGCTCTCTGAATTTCTTGTGCAATATTTTTCTTTTCCTCTCTGTTTTCCTTCCCTCCTTCCCTCCTTCCCTCCTTCCCTTCCCCCCTTCCCCCTTCCTCCTCCCTACTCTTCTCCTCCCTTCCTTCTTCCCCCTCCCTTCCCTTCCCCTCCCTCCTTCCCTTCCCTCCCCTCTCTTCCTCTTTCCTTCCCCTCCTTCCCCTTCCTCCCTCCCTTCCCTTCCCCTCCCCTCCCTTCCCTTCCCTCCCCCTCTTCCTCTTTCCCTTCCCCTTTTCCTTGCTTGTATTTGCACATATTATAAGTGATTCTAGGTATAGTATTTCTCATGTTTCTCTTTCCCCTGTGTCTTATGAGTTTGCATTATAGTATATCGTATATAGCAGATATTATGTCTCTTGGTACTTATCTTTATTTCACGTAAAGAAACTTATAGCAACTTAAAATAATTTGTGACAATTAACAACTACCTTATAGTTATTAATTAGCATCATAGGTAAAGTGCTGTTCCTACTTATTTTCTGACTCATATGTATATTAGGCTAGATATAATTTTGTGCATAGTTAGCATATTTTGCATATACTATACAAGAGGATTCATTATCAGTTGAATCCTTTATTTTATTAATTATTAATTCTTCAGGCTCTTCATAATGCATATTGATTCACTCTCAGGTAAGTGGTTTATAGAAGAGTAGGATTTTTGATAATGAAATAATAGATATTTTTTATTGTATATTGTTCATGTATCCATTTATTTATTCATGTGTGTCATTCGTCTAGTAGCCTTTTAGGCTGTATATATACAATGTTTATATATACACTTAAACGTATTTTATATGTGGTGATGCACTGGTTGCTAACATTTTGAAGCACCATAGCATAGCAAATCTAAACAATAAGGGTGATTGTTTCTTTATGGAAACCCTTTTAAAATGGGCATGTTTTTTGTCATGGCCCCACCTTGATAAAACGTAAGAGCTATGTGAAACATTGGTGGAGAGGTATTGCTGCTGTTCTGGATCAGCTTTAACTTGTATGAAATAAAGCATTTTTTAACTTGACCTAGTCTTCAGGTCATTCATGTCAGGTCGGTCATTTTGATGCTCCAATCACCTGTTTTTTCTGCTGTTACCAGAGCTCCTGCCACCCTGAGGAAGGATCTTCGTTAGATCCAGAGCACTGTATTTTTTTTCCTGTCCTGCACTGCCTAACCTCTAAGTAGTAGTAGTACTGTATCATATTGGTCTATTTTTACATTGTGCAGCTTTTGGCCTCTCGGTCTGAGAGCTTATGTCTTACATAGTGCCTGAATTTAGGTGCTGCAGCATGCCATTTGTTGCGCCGGGCACTTTTGCTTTGTTTGGTATCCCACTGTACCAGCAGGGCGATGTGCCCCTATTGACACCTCTCTCCTACACATCCTGCTTTTTAGAGATTGACCTGGTCCCATTGACCATCTAGGACAGTCAGGTGATGAGGTGTATGTCCTCCCTCCCTCCCTCCCCCACAGAGGAGTTCAGTAGTCATGCAGAAGCTCAACCCTCCTTCACCAGCCTGCTCCTGATTTGATAAAATAACACCTGACGGATACTATAGATTCAGACTTCTGTCTGAGAGTCCTACTTCCACAGTTATCTATAAGTATTCCTCTAATTACAGAAATTTCTTTAAAATAGTCTTAAAATGGGGAGGTACAACAATTATGTTACCTTAATATGATTCAATGGGTATATACGCACAGCAATATTTAAGAGAGTATATACATCTGAAAGATAATGGAACCACTGTTGTCTACAAAAGGAACGTTCTTATGGTTTTTAATATTGTTTCTGTAGTTCCTGTTTGTTGTTGCTGACATTTTATGCTTGTATTTACATGTTTCTAATTTTACTTATGCATTTTTAGATCTTATGTAATGAGTAGCTTACACAATATTTTTACATTGAAACAAATCTTACAGCTGGGACCTTGCTCCCACTTTCTGTCTGACCCCCAGAGTTGTGCCTTCTCAAGACATCCCTGCAATTCAGAACTACTGCATTCCTGCCATCCTGTAGCCTTCTCCAGAACTATAACAGTAGTCAGCTCTTACTTCATTTCAGCATGTCAGGATCAACTAGCAAACAGGGGCAACATCTGTTGGAGAATGAAGACCAGGACTCTGTTCTGAACTGATACCTAAGACAGCCACTGCTAAATATTTAATCAACTATACGATTGGACTGCAGTAACTGATCTCCACCTTTAGAGAACTCTGGGTTCCATTTTCAGCCATAGTAAAGAAAGGATCTCTTTGATCTTTATTTTTAATATCTAAAAGCTAACATTGCACAGCCACCTTTGCAAGAGATACCCATGCCTCTCAGTCCCAGCTAAAAAAACTCATGTTGCAGGTCACTTCTGACATGACAAAGTTCAAGACAAAAGTTATGACCATAGAACAATGGCTAACTCTGCACTCTGGTTCCTAAATCTCCAACCTGCTCATCCATGATAAAAAGTCCACTTTATCTTCTTCCTTGCCAGGACCTTCTAATCTCATTCCTTCACTTGTGCCCATCGCTCCAGTTCCAGCCATTACCAGTTGTTCTAAACTTCCACTGCCAATTACAGTTCCTGGCCTTTCTGCCTTCCTGCTGTCTGTGTTTATGCTCCTACAAGGGCACCCTGAGCCTATGGGGAAGGGCGCCTGAAATAAACTCTACTACTATTCACTGCAGCTACCAGACCTTCAAACTCCTGGCTCTCCTAGCATATGTCCCCATCACAAATCCCTCCATTCCGCGACCTGATCCTTCTGTTTAACTAATGCTCTGTGGCAAATTAAGGGTGTTGGGGTATGCTCAGGCTGGGAAACCTTAGCTAAGGATCCAAATAACAGCACGTATCCATTGTTTATATAACAACAGAAGTGAGCAACAGGGCAGTATGTGTAAAATTTTTCCTTTGCAGACTAGCATCTGTTGTGCCTTGTAGCACCTAAAGTCACTGATTTTGGCTGTGGTACATAACCTCAAAAAACTGCATTAAAAGTTTAAAAACCCTCGCCACCTGACAAAGCTCATGGGGTGAAGCGCTTGAGTTAGTGGCTGGCCAATGGACTAGGATAAAGTGTGGCATTTTGTTAAGAGATTTATCTCAGCTATGAAGATCTAATGAATGACAGATAACACAGATATTTCAATGCTTGCATCAATTGTTTTGACTTTGAGCACCTCATATATATGGCTCACTGTTGCAGTGAACTATTTTGACATGCCAGAGACTGGATGTCATTAAATAATTTTGAAACTTTCAATGCAATTTTCTGAGCTTATGTACTGTACCAGAGCCAAAATCAGTGACTTTAGATACTACAAAGCATGGGATGTGCTGGTCTGCAGTGGTGAAATTTTACACCGCACTACCGTGTTGTTTGCTTCTATTGTTATATAACTATGGATACATAGAAACATAGAAACATAGAAGCTGACCGCAGATAAGGACCGCAAGGCCCATCCAGTCTGCCCATTTCTTTTTCTACCTTATAAATGTGCCATCGGCCTTTGCTCTGTCAGTGACCTATCTATTCATAGTCATTTGTATTGCTCCCTTATGCCTATCCCATGCCTGTTTGAAGCCCTGCACTGTATTCATAGCCACCACTTCTTGTGGTAAGCCATTCCATGCATCCACCACCCTTTCTGTGAAAAGGAATTTCCTCACATTCCCCCTTAATCGGCCTCCCTCTAATCTCATGCTGTGTCCTCTTGTCCTGCTATTTTTCTTATATTTAAACATGTTAGACTCTTTCACCTTGTTTATGCCCTTAAGGTGTTTGAATGCCTCGATCATATCACCTCTCTCCTCCTTTGCTCAAGGGTATACATATTGAGCTCCGTTAATCTGTCCTCATATGTCTTCTGATGCAGTCCCTGCACCATTTTGGTTGCCCTTCTCTGGACTGCCTCCATTTGGTTAATGTCCTTGTGAAGGTGTGGCCTCCAATACTGCGCAGTACTCCAGATGGGGCCTAACCAATGTCTTGTACAGAGGATTATTACCTCCCTCTTACGACTTGTGATACTCCTACTAATACACCCTAACAACCCCTAGCCTTACCTACTGCTTTAGAGGTCTGCTTGGATGATTTTAGGTCATCAGTGATGATGATGCCCAAGTCTCTTTCTTCCTTTGTGACTGCTAGCAACTCCTCCCAGCCTATAAGTGGCTTCAGGTTTCTCTTCCCTATGTGCATGATTTTGCACTTTTGCATTAAATCCCAGTTGCCACTCTTCTGACCATTCTGCTAGTTTATCCAGATCTCTTCTCATTCTGCCCACCCCATCTGGCTCATCTACTCTGTTGCAGATCTTGGTGTCATCTGCAAACAGACAAGCCTTACCCTCTAGTCCATCTGCAAGGTCACTAATGAAGATGTTGAATAGGACTGGCCCCAGGACTGATCCCTGAGGTACCCCACTTGTGACTTGCATCTCTTCTGACTGTATACCATTTACCACCACTCTCTGTTTTCTGCCAGTCAACCAGTTTGCCACCCAGTTGACCAACTTCTGACCCATCCTGAGCCTACCCAGCTTATTTATCAATCTTCTATGTGGAACAGTGTCAAAAGCTTTGCTGAAGTCAAGGTAGGCAACATCAACTGCTCCCCCTTGGTCCACCACTCAGGTTACCCAGTCAAAGAAATCTATGAGATTAGTTTGACAGGACCTTCCTTTTGTAAACCCATGCTGTCTTGGATCCTGTGCCCCTATGGATTCCAGGTGTTGCACTATCCTTTCCTTAAGGAGTGCCTCCATAATCTTGCCCACTACTGAGGTAAGACTGACCGGTCTGTAGTTCCCCGCTCCTCCCTGCTACCACTCTTGTGGAGCGGGATCACATGAGCCCTTCTCCAGTCTTCTGGGACCTCTCCTGTGCTCAGAGACTCACTAAACAATTCTGCTAATGGCTCTGCTAGTTCCTCCTTAGCTCCTTAAGTACCCTGGGATGTATGCCATCAGGTCCCATTGCCTTATCCACCCTGAGCTTAGCAAGTCTTGTAGGACCCTTTCTTTGTGAAGGGAGTAGTGCTCACCTCCTCCCCTGTGTCCATGATGCTGAGCTGTGGGCCCTGCCCTACCTTCTCTTCAGTAAATACTGAGCAAAAGTATCTATTTAGGATAGATGCCTGTACAGGGTCCTCCTCCTCACATGCTCCCTTTTCTCCATTAAGCTTAGCAATACCCCCTCTGGACTTTCTCCTTTCACTAATGTATCTATAGAAAGTCTTGTCACCTTCTTTTACTGTTCGTGCTAGTGTTTCCTCAGTTTGGGACTTTGCCTGCCTTACTGCCTTACCTGCTTCCCTTAGGCAGTTTGGTATGCCTCCCTATCTTCATCCCACTGTGTTCCCTTATATTTCCTGAAGGCCAGCCTTTTGTCTCTGACCTTTTCTGCTACTGTATTTGAGAACCAAAGTGGTTTCCTTCTTCTTTTGCACTTCCTTTTCTGTCTAACACAATGGGATGTTGCTTCAAGTATTGCATCCTTAATGCTTGCCCACTTTGCCTGTACCCCTCACCTGTGTTTCTTTTGCCAGGGCTAGCTTAACTCTGTTGGCCATCTTATCAAAGTCAGCTCCTCTGAAGTCCCATATTTTTGCCTTGGAATGGGATGATTTAGATGTAGTAGCCAAATTGAACCATACCATGTGATGGTCACTGGCCCCAGGTGACCTTCTCTACCTGGAGATCTGTGATCCTTCTTTGTTAGTCAGTACTAGATCTAGGATAGCCCTGTCTCTTGTGGGTTGCTGTACCAGTTGTTTGAGGCCCTCCCCCTGCAGGGAATCCACTATGAGTCTAGTTCTGGTAGATGTTCCTGCTGGTATTGACCAATCTGTATCTGGCATGTTGAAGTCTCCCATTATCAGAACCTCCCCTTTAGCTGTCATGTTTTGTATATCTTCTAACAGTAATGTGTCTATGTCCTCCTCTGGTCTGGGGGCCTGTAGACAACCCCAGTTCTATGGCTGTCCCATTTCCTGTTTCCAGGGTGACCCACAGTTCTTCTGGCTCCTTATGTATTCTGAATTTCTGTAGCTTTGATATTTTCATTGACATACAGGGCCACTCCTCCCCCCCTTTTTGCACCTCGGTCTCTTCTGAACAATACATAGCCAGGTACTGAAGTCTCCCAAGTGTGGTTACTGGTAAACCACGTCTCACTAATTGCTACTATGTCCAGTTTAGTCTCTGACATTATTGCCTGCAGGTCTGGGATCTTATTTCCCAGGCTGTGAGCATTTGCGTACATGATTTTCCATTGGCCAGATTTTGGTGTGTTAGTTGTTGGGTGAAGTTTGGCATTACCCCTGTGCATCGTATGGGGAGACAAACCTTTTTCTTACCTGGTGATGCAAATGAGCGGCAAACACGCTGAATTCCTGTTTGACCACTAGCTGAGGGAGGGTGTTCTTCCCATTCGACGATGGGTGCTGCACCCTCTCCCCATTTGCTAGTTTAAATATTCTGCAAAGACGCCAAACTTCTGCCCCAATGCACTGACTCTCTTTAGTCAGATGCAGTCCATCAAATTTAAAGAACTTCGCTCCCAGAACTGTTGCCAGTTCCTACAAATCTGTGTCCTTTTCCTGGCACCAGTCCTTGAGCCACGTGTTTAGCTCCTATCTCCCCTTCTCTGACCTTCCGTCCATCTGCTCCCTCTCCCAGACTGGCAGGATCTCAGAGAAGGAGATGCCAGATGAAATAGATGATGTTTGTCACCCAGCCTAGTCAGGTGTTCCTTGGTCTCACAACTGACCAGCTGGCGAGATCATTAGTCCCTATGTGTACTAGGACATCAATATTTCTCCTGCTTTGTGAACAATTTTAGCAATGGTCAGTGTCTCTCCATGCTGATGTACCTGGAGACATCTGACCATCACCCTGGCTGGAGATGGGTATCAACTCCCGAATCATGGAGTCTCCTATGATCTAAAGTTTTTGATTTCCTTTGTGCTTGTTTAGTTTTGGTTCCTGATTTGGGTGAGTTTTGTTGTGTTAGCTCCTGTGCCGCAGTGTCCTGTTTCGCAGTGTCTTCTGCCTCTTTATTTGATTTCAGAGATAGAGGCAGATACCTGTTTGTAGTGTTTATATGGTTTTTGGAGGTAATGTGTTGGAGAGCAGAGAGTGATGGGGCACCTAATTTGCTCCTCCTAACCACCTGCCAACCTCCTGGACCAACTACCCTCTGCGGTCGAGGTTTTTCTGTTGGATGCTGGGGAAATGGCGGGGTTCTTATAATGTATTTCCTCTTCAATATGAAATTTGAGGCGTGCACCCTGCCCATGCTGCCCGAGCTGAGACCCTAAGATCTCCAAAGGCCCAGCATGTAGGACAGTGTCCTAAATCCTGTAAGACTGTCCTTCTGAAAATTGTTCCACAGTACCTGCAGTTAATCAAATCCATTCCAAATAAGTTGCTGGGTTTGTAACCTAGTCAGAGTAATTAGAAGGAAAAAAGGAAAAATGCAAGTAATGGTTTAATTGTGTTTGTTTAACTTGTTACAACAAGTTAAATTACTAATGCCCTGTAAATGAGATCACCTTGTGGAGGCCCCACTGATCCGCCCCTTCCTGCTCTGCCACAGGAAATGTCACAACTGTGGTACCCTATAAAAGGAGTGTAGCGTGGGGTGGTTGGGGATGGGGGTGGGTGGCTGGGCCCTTCCCCTGCCTAAAAAGAAGAACCACGGATGAAAGAACAAGGAGGTAAGAGCAGAAACAATCAGTCAACAACTAATGCAGTAACCCTGAAAGCTTATCCTAATGTTAGATAAAACTGTAAAACCTGTAAAGCACCACCTGTAATAATTTCAGAGAAGATATACCCTGTAAGAAACACTTTGCTCCAGAGAAAAATAAAGCAGTAACAGAAGATATACCTTGCAAAGACAATTGAATCAGAAGATTACAGCAGTAATCTGTTAGCACACACCTGTAGGCACACTTTGTAATAATGCAGAAGAAGGTACCAGCAACAACAATTTGAATCAGAGAAAAAATAAAGCAATGAAATGTTAGCAACAAACAGTAGCAATCCCTGTGAGTAAAAAATAAAAACACCACCACACAGTAAATCTGCTTAGCCAAACTAAGTCTTAATCCTTCTCCCTTGCTCTGGTAAGTTTCTCTACTCTGCCTTTCAAGCAGTCTTAGAAGGAAAGAGCTCAGGTGACGCTAGGTGCCTTGGCCAGCAAACCATGTCATGCCCAAATGACTTAGAAACATAGAAACATAGAGGTTGGGGTTGGGGTCACGTGATGCAGAGTACCTAAAAGCAGCACTACTCTGGAGCTCCCACCTATCGACCGCTATTAATCTTCTTTTTTGCCCTACTATCTTTAAAGGGTACAATTTAGACATCGGTTTTAAGCTTCCTTATCATTCTGGATCCCAGTGGTCGTGTTTTGGCTGGTTTGTAACAGTGTAACTAGCTTTACAGCTGAAATGGAAGCTGAGGTGAAGCAGGCTGGAATCCGACATACTCCGCCACCTACCCCAGAGAAAACTTCCAAGAAATCAAAGCATCAAAGCACTGGGAATATCTCTAAGCCTGGTTTTTCTGGCACTTCAGTGATTCCCTTAACTGAGGATCCTTTCCTCCAGGAATTGCTCCCGTTTAAAGAAACCCTAGAAGACATCTCGGCAGAGCTAAAATCTATTCGTGGAGACCTCAGCTCTTTATCAACAAGAATGGGAGATTCGGAAGCGAGAACCTCCTCTCTGGAGAAATGGAGAGAGAAATCAGAACCAGAAATTGTTCACCTGAAACAGCAAATTAACAAACTCCAACTGAAAACTGAAGATTTGGAGGGGAGAAGCAGAAGGAATAATGTGCTGATCTTGGGTCTTCCTGAATCGGAGGAAGGAGCTGACACTATTACCTTCCTACAGAAATTCTTCCTTAAGACTGTTGGCCCTTCTCCCCTCAACCCACAGTACCACATTGAGCGAGCCCATCATTCTCTGAGACTGAAACCCCCACCTGGTGCATCTCCAAGGCCTATAATTGTGAAATTCCTAAGCTTTCTGGAAAAGCAGCATGTGTTAACCAAAGCGAAGGAGCTCCAGGCCATTCTGTGGGGTAGCTCCAAGCTGAGGATTGCCCAAGATCTTCCTTTTGAAATGCACCAGACAAGATCTGATTTCCACCCTATGGTCAGCAAGCTAATTGTGGCAGGAATACGATTCAAGATGATCTACCCCGCCAAGCTGCAGGTAGCAATCGATGGAGCATGGTATTCATATGAATCTTCGGAGCAGGCTGCCACTGATCTTGCCAGCAAATTACCTAACCTGTTTAAAGCAGGGTGAACTTTTACTGCAGCTACCTGAGGACTACTGTTCTTTTATGCTGTGGGAGTTGATTATTTACCTGTTTGGAGTTTTCTCTTTACCCTTCTCTTTTGGTCTCTCGGGGGTTGGTTGAGCAGGAGGGGGTGGCTGATGTGGGGCCTAGTAGGCCTGAATTTGGCTCAGTGGAGTGTTTGAGCACTCCAGTAAGGGGGAAGGAGGAAACCTTAGTTCAGGTAGTGTTTCTGCATGTTGACGGCAGAGACGGACCAGTTGGTCCCACCGGTTTGCATGTCCCCCTGTCACTTCTCATTTTTTCGGAGCTGAGATTGCCCCGGGGAAGCTGACAAGCACAACAAGTTAATTGGGAGTCCTGGGGACTCCACCCTCCTGAATGTTGGCCCTTTGGGTAAGTCAACTTTAAAACACATTTATCTGGGGCATCAGCCTCATTGGGAGGGAGTCGATTTGGCTAGGTCTGCGAGTGAACCAGTTTACAATCTGATTTCAGGGATTTCATAACCATTTCATCATGTAAAGCCTCTACTATTTTGAGTACCGTTACACTAGTTAGGGATTTCATTTGCGGTTTTTCCCAGGGGGTTGGTGGGTGGGGAGGCTTCGGAATGGAGAAAGCTTAGGGAGAGCTGCAAAACGCACCAGGGAAGGGGGATAAAGATGCATTTCCTGTGAGGTATGGAGATCAGAGAGCACTTCGACTTTTTCTGTCTCACTTTCTACAATCTGTACATGGCACTATAGTCCAGATCTGGCACTTGAACAATTATCCCTCTCATAGGAATGTAGCCTATTGGGTCTGGTTCTCGATACAAGTTATAAAGTTACCGGAAACTTTTCTCGTATACAGGTGGGGACCTTTTGTACACAGGTTGAGTGGTTTATGGGAGGAGGGGGGGTTTACTGTCCTGGTCTCTTCCCCACTGACTATACAGTCCGAGACTATTACAGGATGATTAATATTACCTACCTTTTCAGTAACTCGAACATCTTACGAACTTCTTTGGGAAGGGAAACTTTTCCTTACTAATTCTTCTCCACAGGGGTTGTTGGGAATGGGGGGTGGGATTGGAGTGTGCCTTCTGGGGTCATTTAGTCAGATAGTGGTACATGTTCTTTTTCCTTTTAACAGAAATGTACATGACCTTGGTGCCAATTAAAATTGCCACATGGAATGTCAGAGGCATCAGAGATCTGTCCAAAAGATATCAGGTTCTCAAAAATTGTGCTCTTTTAAATATCGATATTCTTTTGATGCAGGAAACCCATCTCATGGTTACGGAAACAAACAGGCTACGTCAACAGGGTTTCTCCCAAATTTTCACATCCTGTGGGTTGTCATCTAGCAGAGGGGTGACAATTTTGATCAAAAGACACATATCGTTTGTGGCAGAAGAGAGTCTAGCAGACCAGAAGGGGAGATTTATTATTGTTAAAGGCATACTCAATAATGTTAGGGTAGTGTTAGGTGCAATTTACGGTCCTGTCGGAGGGGATGCAGATTTCTTTATGAGTTTGGCTGACAAACTGAGCAGATTTCTGCCCTCCTTGCTAATTCTAGGTGGTGACTGGAATATTGCTCCGTCACAGGACCTGGATAAAACTTATAGGCCATTAAAACCCCTAGCCTCTCCATAACTAGCCCTGAGGGATTTTATGAAGTTATTGGGTTTATGTGACCCATGGCATCTGCTCAATCCCTCTAGTCAGCTCTTCTCCTTCTACTCCCAGGTCCACCTGTCATGGTCCAGATTAGATTTCATTTTAACCAGCACCACTCTTCTAGCTGGCCTTTACCAGACAGGAATTGAACCAATTGTTATATTTGATCATTCCGTGGCATGGATTTTGATCTCCCCCAACCCGAACCTTCAAAGGCATACCTCATGGAAACTAAACACACAACTTCTAAAAGATGAACGAACAATTTCCCACATCAAGACGCTAATCTCTTCCTTTATATATTTCAATAAGGGCTCCACAAGCAGGGAGGACTTGATCTGGTGCTCTCTTAAATGCTACATCAGGGGAGAATTCATTGAGCTAGGTTCCAAAAGGAAAAAATAAAGAGAGGCTAGAGTTATCTCGTTGTCGAACCAAATAAGGGTTGCTGAATGCAACCTATCCTCTTCATCTTCCCCAACTGACTTGGAAACCTTACTGAAGCTTAGGAACGAATATGCGGATTTGCTAAGGGAAAAGGCAGAATATGCCATCCTTAAAACTAAAGCTCGTTATTTTGACCAAGGCAAGAAACCGGGTAGAATGCTAGGCCTTCGACTACTGGAAGTAGAAAGCTCGAGACTGATCCCTTCACTGCATTCCCCAGATGGCTCTATTAAAACTTCCCCCCGTGATGTTTCCCAGGTCTTCAAATCCTTTTGCAGGGCCTTATACAGTAAAGGTTCCTCTCAAACCTCCCATTCCTGTATTGAACATTTTCTGGATGGCCTTACTCTCCCCTCCCTGCAGGCCCAACAGTGCGCGATTCTGGCTTCTTCTATCACTTTGGATGAAGTAGAGGAAGCAATTAATGAGTTATCACTGGACAAATCACCAGGTCCTGACGGTTTCCCTTCCAACTTCTATAAAACCTTTTGTAAGGAAATAGCTCCCCTCCTCCTGAAATTATTTGAGTATATGTTCACCTCAGACCCCCTAAACCCCACCTTGCTGGAAGCCATGATAGTCCTGATTTTGAAACCAGACAAACTCCATAGTGAGCCCGCTAGTTACTGTGCAATTTCACTACTAAATTACGATATTAAAATTTTAACAAAAATACTATCTCTTAGAATTAAAAAGATTTGGTCTCATCTGCTGAACCCCGAACAGGTGGGGTTTGTGCAAGGCAGATCTTCTGCCGACCACTTTCGAACCCTTTCACATATTCTTCAGGTTGCCCAAGACTCCCAGATCCCCAATGGCTTTAGTCTCATTAGACGCAGAAACAGCTTTCAATAGAGTAAACTGGGATTTACTTTGGGCAACTCTTAAGAAAATGGGTTTTCCGGAAACTATCATTCAATGGATATGGACGGTATACAAAGCCCCCACTGCTAGAATTTACTGTAATGGGTTTTTTTCTTCTCAGTTTCCCCTGTTCACCGGCACTAGGCAAGGTTGTCCCTTGTCTCCCTTTTTATTTAATTTATATCTGGAACTCCCTTTTACTCAGTATTAAGAATTCGCCCAAGGTTATAGGTTGTTCATTATACCAGCAATCTCTGACCCTTTCAGTGTATGCTGATGATATCCTTCTACATTTGGCCTATCCGGAAACCTCACTAACACATGCACTACAAATTATTGAGCAGTTTGGGCATGTATCTAACTATAAGTTAAACTTATCCAAATCAGTGATATTCCCATTAAATGCCCTCACTCACCAGGTCAACTTCACTCACTTCGGTATGACATGGTCCCCTTCCTCAATCAAATATTTAGGTATACATCTCACTAGAGACCCAGAGGCTCTCAGGAGACTCAATCTGGATGATTTGGTGTTGAATATCCAGCAGGATCTCCAAAGATGGGTCAAACCCCCATTGTCGTTATGGGGTTGGATCAGTATTATAAAAATGAATGTTCTACCCCGCCTTTTCCATCCTTTAAACTTACTGAACATCTGGCTTCCAATGTCATATTTTCAGCAGCTCCACTCCACCCTCTCTAAATTCATTTGGCAGGGCAGACATCCTAGATGGGCTTTCTTAAAACTTAACCTACCCAAAGAGAGAGGTGGACTCCGCCTCCCCAAGTTTATTTTTTACTACTGGACGAGTCATCTGTCCACATTGGGGAGATGGTTCACGGTTATATCTGATGGACATTTTCCTATCTGGCTACAGTGGAGAAAAAGCTTCTGGATATGCATAACCTTAACTCATCCAGAGTTTTTTATTATACTACCTCTGCATTACCAACTCTCATACAAAATTCGGCTGTGGGTGTCTCTATTAAAGTTTTAACTCAGTGTTGGAACTTCTTTAACATTTCACCTAGAAAGGGTACTGCTCAATCCCTTACTTTAAACCCTAACATCAAAATAGGAGGTTCACCTCTTTCTCCAGAGTGGCTTCCCCAGCTACAGGGTATTCTAGTGGAAAACCTGTTTTCCCAGGATGCTTTCCTCTCCTCTCCTCTCCTCTCCTCACCTGACATAATAGCCAAATTTAATATTCCTCAGAAAAATATATTTAAGGTTTTCCAGTTGAGACATCTTATGGTCTCTAATTTTGGGACCACATTTAAGCTGTCCCAAGCCAGACCCTTCTTAGATCAGATACAGGACTATGCAAACAAGCCCCATGGAATCTCAATGATCTATTCCTTTCTTCTAGGTATCAAATACCCTAATGCCCTTCCAGGTTCTAAAACTTGGACCTCTCTTCTGCCAGACTCCAATTTGGATTGGAGTCAGATCTGGGAGGATATGCATAGATACCTCACTCAAGATAAGCACAAACTTATCCAGTATCACATCTTAAACAACTTGTATTATACACCAGTTAAGTTGGCCAAATTGGGCAGGCTACCTTCGGCTAACTGTACACGGTGTGGCGCAACTGAAGGGAACCTGATATACATTTTTTGGCATTGTGACAAGGTGGCTCCATTATGGAACACAATCCAATCCAATCTAGACCCCCTTCTGGGATTGGATGAACTGTTTACCATAGAAATATGTATCCTAGGGATGTTTTCCAATATTAGAGTTCAGGAGCGCAGATTTCATATGGCTCTAATTTCCATAGGAGTCAAAAGACTGGTTCTCAAGCACTGGATGGACCAACTGGTTATATCATATGCTGAATGGCTGAAGGAAATGTCACTTTGTTTTAATACTGAGAGGTTAATAGCCAGCTCCCGGAACCGTATAGCCTCATGCAATCATAAATGGGGTAAACTATATGCTTTATATTTGAACTAAGATCCATGTAATGCATGCCTCTGACCGCTTCAGTTTGTTTTACCTTTTTCTTGGTGCTTGTTATTGCTGGAAATTTATCTTTTATGTCTCCTTATGTTGTTTTTAACAAGGCACACTCCAGGGTAGGGGGGGTAGGGAGGGTAGTGGGATGGGGGTGGGTGGAAGGGAGGTTAGGTGTATTGGTATATTATCATTTTGGTTATATTTGATCCAGAGACAGTCTGGTGTCATGTTACCATTAATCTATTTTTGTTGTTATTTGTGTGTGGCTAATTTACTTTTTGTTATATAGCTTGTGTTATGACATAAACTAATAAAGATGTTGAATTTCAAAAAGAAAAAGAAACATAGAGGTTGATGGCAGATAAAGACCGCAAGGCCCATCCAGTCTGCCCAGACTTCAGAGATAATGCTCTAACCACCATCAGGCTCTTGCCCCACAACTACCGGGCTTATGCCCCCACGGATGGCTGGGCTTATGCCCTAATAACTCTAGGTTCATGTCCTAACATAACTGGGCTCATGGCCCATGAATATTGAGCTTATGCCCCTCTCCAACAGGTCTCATCCAGATCAAGTTGGGATCCAGATGGTGGCTCCTTCCCTTAGTACAGTAGTGGTCTTCCCTTACTCCATAGCAGAATGTTGTCCTGATGGATTTCTATGCCTTCTGCTCTGAGTTTTTTTGGCCTCTTCCCTATGGTACCTTCAGCCATGGGACAATGCTATGGTGGCACCTCTAGGAGTGAAACCCTTCTCAAGAGGGTTCTGCACCATTGTACCCCAAGAGGGTGGTAGTTCCTGCACAACAGAGAATATTAAAGACTACACACATATTCTACTTCAACCTCCTAGCACAAGAACTACCTTGTTGTACAAGCATCCTACATGCTTAGTCATCTGCTGAACCAGTGAATTATGAGGCATTGACTGAGGCTCAGTGGGACAGAGGGCAACATCACAATGCCCCCCAAAATGAGTGCTATAAGAGTGCATCTACAGCCAATTCCAAAAAAAGAGCCTACTTCTTTTCACAGAGAGCTGTTAACCCTTGGAATAAGTTACCAACACCAGTCATCATCAGTGATAAAAAAAATACATTTAAAAGTAGAGTAAATAACTTTTTATTGGTTAATAAAAATTTGACCTACAATATGTAATATAAGAGCTACTATGAGCTTCTTGCCTTTTGGCTCTGTTCAGTTCCTTAGTATGATCCTTAGTAAAATCTTTTTCAAGCATTCTCCAGGTGCTCATTTCTTTACTCCCACTGTATGCCCTCTTCTCCTCCAAGGGTCTGCCTCTCTCCATCTGGGTTTTTTACCTATGGTACCTTCAGCCAAGGCACTTCTGTGGCACCTCTAGGGGTGGACCTCAAAAGGTTGATGTGCCATGGTGCACCAAAAGGGTGGTAGTGTCTTTGAAACAGAGAGCACGAAAGACCACATGCAACTAATCATAACCTCTTCCAGTAGCACAAGCACTACCATGTTGTACAAGCATCCTACACACTTGGTCATCCCTGGATCAGTGAACTATCAGAAATGTGCATGGCTTAGCAGCCCCTTTTACAACATAGTTAGAATCTTTTTTATTTTTTCCATCTCTGACTCAAACTTGGAAGTGGTCAATTTAAATATAACTGTCTTCATTTTTAACTAAATGGATTTCTTGTTAAACAGGGAAGGCATTAGCCCATATCAGTGTGTTTAAGCAACCTAAGAGTTCTCTCAGTCCTCCATATTTGGGTATGTCTTTTGTTTGACTTTGGGAGCCTTTCTGAGACATCAAGGTTTGCTTTCTAATAGCTGCATGGCTTTGTTTAAGCTTTAAAAGTTAGTAAGCTGTAAGTAGCCCAATGTTACTTTTAACTGTATATCTTAAATCCTTTTTCCTTTTGCTATTACATATTAGGTTTGTGCACCAGACAGTACTAGGTGTGATGTAGTGGACTGTATTCTACCTGGAGACTGATATCAAGTTCCATTCCCTTCATACTGTACCTCCTTACTATGACATCAAAACTCACCTGGAAGAGCTACTGTAATCACTTTCTACCAGATCAGTCACGTGTGATGTCATAGTGAGTGTGGTCGCAATTCTGGTGAAGTATGAAGGGGAGTAGAACTAGCTATGTCTGCTATCAGGAAAAGTACAAGCTTCATATCACATCTAATACAACCAGGTAGAAAAACTTCTAATGAGCAAATGGAAAAAGAAAGAAAATACATCAGAAATAAAAAAAGTAACAACAAGCTACATTTAAAAATTAATTACATTTTCTGTCAGCTATTGTTGATGCAGTTAGCTTCTTAAGCATTAAATTGACAGGCTCCTTAAAGTCCTTTGGCTGATCAGCAATCTAAGTTTCTATCTATGATAAGTCCTAATCATACTTCCTCCTATAGATAAGGGTTAGGAAAGTGTCTACTGATACAAACTTTGAACCATGAGTGCAATTATATAACTGTTTATTTATTTATTTATTTAGTTATTTATTTATTTATTATGCATCAGTTTACAACCTTTGAGCCAGACGCTCATTTACAAAGGTACCTCGTCACAAAGAGGACGAATACGGTACAAACAAACTTATTACATCATAACAGAGTACAAAAATTAGTGGAACATGAAGACATATTGGATACAATTTTAAGGTTACAGGATTGGCAGAGCACAGGTAGGTACAGAATAATTTGTACATTGAAACAAACAGTGGTAGGATTATACAGACTGAGCATAGTAGAGACCAGAGGAGATGAAAAAAGAAATAGGACAATAGGTAATGGATGGTAGTAGGTTGGGTGCAGCCACTCAGGGAGCTTTATCAGAACAATTGAGCAAGAGTAAACTTAGTGACAGCCACAGCTGTGCGTATTAAGTAGGTGATTACGAAGGGAGGTTTTGAAACAGGAGATCATGGAGGCACCAGCAATAGTGGTGGGGAGGGTGTTATACCAGGATGGGGCTCTGTAGCAATAGGCCCTTTGTCCTTGAGTGGTCCTTGCCCTCAGTACTAACAGTGTGGTTTTGCAGGAGGTTCGAGTGTGCACTAGTGAGTTTGCTCGGTGGATAGAGGCTGTCAACCCAGGTGGGGATAGTCCAAGGAGAGTTTTTTTTGTTATGAGGCAGGTTTGATATGTAAGACATTCATCTAGGTTGAGCAGTATAGCCTGAGCATATAAATGGCAGGTATGTGTTAATCTGGGGGCCCCCGTGATTAGCCTACATGCCTTATTTAAAGTGAGGCAGATTTTGTTTAGGGAGGTCTGGTCAGCAGCACCATAAACTGGTAAACCATAATCTACTAGGGACAGTATAGAAGACGTGACCATGAGTCAGGGGGCGTCAGTGGGGAGACAATTTTTGTGGAGGTATAAGATACCCAGCCGAGTATTGGAGGCTAAGGCTAGGGCAGTGATGTGGTCATGGAATGTGAGGCAGGGTCGAAAGATATCCCAAGGTACTTATACGAATAGACTTGCTCGAGTGGAAATTTGGTGCTGGAGAGGACCTGAAATGGAAAGTTGCTAGCTTTGTTTTGGGGGTGGGCGAAGAGCATGGTTTTTGTTTTTTTAAGATTTATTACAAGTCTATGCTCTTTGAACCAGGCTTCAGCATCATTATAAGATAGTTGCAAGGAGTCCTGGAGGGCGATAGGGTTACGGTCAGAGGCAAAGATAATGGCATCGTCTGCATATAGTAAAAGTTTACCAGCACATGCACCTGGCAGGGTATTGAGATATAGGGAAAAGAGCAAGGGTCCAAGAATGGAGCTCTGGGGAACACCAGAGTGGATAGGGCAGGTGTAGGAGAGTGTCCCATTAATTCTAACACACTGAGAGCGGGCAGACAGGTAGCTGGAGCACCAGGAGACAGGCCCAGCATCAAAGCCTGTGTGGCTGAGGGCATCCAGCAGGAAGGGATGGGAAACAGTATCAAAGGCTTTTGATAAGTCAACGAACACTGTCCCCACTAGAGAGCCAGAGTCCTGAGAAGAGTGTAGAAAATTTGAAAACTCAAGGAGGGCAGAGCTGGTACTGTGGCCCACACGGAAGCCGTGCTGTTCAGGGCAGAAGATGCTGTATTTGGTTAGATAATCCGTAATTTGAGTGGACACCACTTTTTCTAAGGCTTTAGAGAGAGGTGAGAGAATAGAGATTGGCCGATGATTACCAGCTAGGGACCTATCACCACCCTTTTGTATGGGTGTGACTGTGGCAGTTTTCCAGGCTGAGGGAAATTGCCCCAGGCAGAGAGATTTATTGAAGAGACTAGTGATTGGGGCAATAACCAGATCCAGTACCTGGCGGAGGAGACAGGGGTCCAGGAAGTCACTGCCAGTAGTATTGCTCTTTAAGGCCTTGATTATAATTGTTGTGATAACTTTATGTGTTACGGTGTTTGTATGCTTTGTACAAAAGTGAATGAGCATAAAGTAAAAATAACATTATTGCAGTGATTTATAATAGGTTTCTATATCTGATCCACAGTGATTCTTGCAGTGTAAGTTTGTGGTTTACAGTTTTGGTACCAAAACAACTCAGGATCACAGTTCTCTTATAGAAACATAGAAACATAGAAACTTAGAATTTGACGGCAGATAAGGACCGCTTGGCCCACCCAGTCTGCCCATTTCCCTACCTAATGGATAAGCTGCAGATCCTAGTTAACCAGCAGCCTACTTCTTCCTACCCCCACCCCCTAGAATTGCTTTATGACTGTCCCATGCATGCTTGAATTCCACCACTGTCTTTGACTCCACAACCTCCTCCGGAAGGCAGTTCCATGCATCCATACCCTCTCTGTGAAAAATACTTCCTTAAATTACCTCTGAGCCACCACCCCTCTATCTTCAAATTGTGCCCCTTGTTCTTGCACACCTCTTTTTTTGAAAGATGCTACCCTCTTGGACTTTGTTGATTCCCTTGAGGTACTTGAAAGTTCTATCATGTCTCCCCTCTCCCTCCTTTCCTCGAGACTATACGTATTAAGCTCCTTAAGTCTCTCTTCATGTTCATTATGGAACGTACAGATGAGGTGACAGCATAACAGACTGATGATGCTCAGCTGGGCCATTCTTACATCACAAGAGATAGCCAGGCCCTTACATATATGCATGGATTAACAATCCCTTATGTGATTTCAACCAGGCAGTGTTGAGAACAGCAGGACTTCTTAGTCTGTATAAAGTTGGCGCTTCATATAACAGCTTGAAGTGGAAGATTCTACTTCAGCAGCATGGGGGAGGAGCATTATATTCATGTTTTAATATTTATAAAAAATGTATTAGAAACCTCTCTTGGAAACTCACGTGATTTATAATATGTTTCTGGTGTGCCTGTGAGATGTCTCTTACTGAACGAAGAGCTCCCCTCCCACTGTTTGGGTTGGTGGAACCACTCAATTTTGTTTTGTGGTCCTCTCACCCAAACAGCAGGAGATGACACTTATTTAGTAAAAGCCTTCTCACAGGCATGGCACCCCATATACTGTACTGTACATATTGTACAATTACTTTAAACTTACTTTCTGTTTGGCTGAGAGGGTCTACTCTACAGATAGTATACCAAAAATAATTAACTCTATCCCATATGCATAAAGAGTGGCTCTCACTGGGGACATCCAGTCTAGGAAGGACAGTTACTCTCACAAACACCTATACATACACAGAGTAGAACCATTTCTATCCTAATACTTATGCTGGTGCTGACAGGTAATTAGTACTGTATGCCTAAGGCTCTCTATTAAATTGTGTTGGTTTGCCCTTTCCTTGCAAGAGCTGAAAAATCTGGGTTAGTCAATCAACTAAAAAAAATCTGACCTACATTCAGTATAAATCCTGCATAGCCTGAGATGCAGCATCTTGCTTTCAGCTGGGGTCTTAACTCAATCCATCCTTACAACTGTGTGGACTAAAGCACAGGGAGGTCACGTAGCTTGACCACGGTCACATTTATTATGTCTGTTTGCATGCGTGTACTGTATAAGCCTATGGATGTAGAAATGCAGGACGCTTGCCTCTCAAAAGCCAGTGCTGAGAAGGTTGATGATGACAGTGTTCAACTGGCTGATGGGTGTCAACTTTTTGTAGTTCAAAGGAGAAAGCCCCACCAACCACACTGGTTTTCTACCTAATAGCCAGGTAGCAGATTTTGTCAGGCTTTGAAGATAAACAACAAGCCTCACAGTGTGTGTGTGTGTGTGTGTGTGTGTGTGTGTGTGTGTGTGTTTCCCCCTTGTTACAGACAGGAAACGCCTATTTGAAAGCACTAAACAGAGTTTGGAAAAAACAGCATGCAAAATGCAAATAGCTTCAAATATGTTAACAGCATGTCAATACTGCAACGGAAAACACCAGTAACAGTTGATTTAAATTGCATATTGTTGGACTTTACCTTCTGCCCCTCCTCTCCAGCCCACTTCTGCTGTTGAACCCCAGTCTCTTCACCCCGCCTCTAAGACTTACCCCATCAATTTCTTACCTTGTTGTGTGAGTGGGTGCCTTGGATGGTGGAGGTGTGGTGCCTTTAGGGTTGCATCATCCTCCTGCAGACAGGGGTCCTTTTCAGCCACTCCCCTTGAGTCAAAGCTGGCAGTATGCAATGGTGCACACATGGACCATAAAGATGGTGCATGCTTTCAACACTCACCTCCAACTTTCAATTCTGGTGACCGCTGCTGTGCCACCTACCCTCCACTAGGTGGCAGCCAAGCAGCAGTACATACTGTCCCCCCAGTTCGAAGGAGGAGATCTGTCAATGGATGCTAACTCCTGCTTCCCCTCGCCAGCTTGCTTGTGACCTTGGTCCATTCTCAATGGTGCCATTTGATAACAGCTAAGATTTAATAGTGACTCACAAAATAGTGATGGAAAATCGGCAAATACAAAATCAGCGATCAGCACTACAGCCACCGGACAAACAAAGTAACAGCACAACAGAAATCTTATGGGGGAGAGATCTAAGTTCACTATTTATGCAGAGGGCTATGCCCTCCACATCCTCCTTTGCAGGGGGAAAGCACCCCACCCCCCCATCTCTAAATAACCAACTCCAGGGTTGGGTGGACATTGCAGGAAAGAGGCAAACATGGGAAGGGCTACTTGGTGGAGTAGCATTGTGCAGGGGGAGAATGTGGGGGGCAACTTATGGGCAGGGGTAAACAAAGCCAGGGATAAATAACTCCCCCCCAAAAAATCCCAACAATGACCAACATAAAATCAAACCCAACACCAGTTCTGAACCCCAGACCACCACTGTCACAGACCATAGCCTTAGCCACCATGCCAGACGGCCAGCTCAGATCAGCCCTCCCAAACAAACCCCTATATCCTTCTCCCAGTAACTCTCCCTCGCCATACAGTACCTCACCGTGTTTTCCAGTCACTTTCATTCCTCCTCACTTTCTCTCACAGTCGCTGTTAACTCAGGCACTTAAATTGAGTCACACAAATTGAGTTGCTCAATTTGAGTCGCCCATATCATGGGTTACCATTCTCAATCCCAGGTCACTGATGCGGCTGGAAGTGAGACATTCAGTGCCTTGGTCCTCCATGATACTGGCCTAACTAGAAGTTTACTGTACCGCAGATTTCCTTAAGCAGTATTGTTTGTGGACCTGGGAGTGGTGGTGGTGGTGGGGGTGAACCTGTAACCCACTGTTTTACTGTCCTGTGCTTTTACCCTCTGCGTCATTCAGCCAGAACTATTTTTTTTTTTTTTTTTTATTTTCATCTTTATCCCTCCTTGGGCTGCCTCCGGTCCCCCCTCCTTCCGTCCGCTCATGTCCCCCCGGTACCTACCTTCAGGGATCTGCCCCTAGAGTGCCCAACCTCCTCTCCTTTGCACATTGGGGTCTGTCCTATTGGTGGTCCGGCAGACTTAGGCGGACTTCATCTAGGAGCTACGGAGGTATTTCCAGTTTTCTCCTAGCGTCCCGCTCCCCAGGGCGCCTTGCGCTAAGGGCGTCGTCCCAGTGGTAGCGTGCTTATGCCGCAGACCCTCATGTGCGGGGCGTCCCCCTCCCGACTCCGACAAGTGGAGCCGCCCTCCACCCCTTCCCTCTGCGGTGCTTCCACGGCTATGGAAGAGTGCAGGCGCCATCGCTCTTGGTAGCCCACCCCTGAGGGAGGAGAGCATCGTTGGGACGCTCAATCTTCCCTCCTCAGCCGACCCCGACGCACCCGAGTCCGCTCTGAACCCTGGCTCGCCGGGCGCGTGGTACGAGGTGGCGCCTTAGCGCCAACCTCAGCGCCACCGGGCCGGCCAGCCAGAACTATTTTGTGCAATTATTTCCCCTTAATCTTTATTTCTGAGGGAAGTGACACTAGATTGCTGTCCCTTGGACTTAATCAGCTTTTGCTGCCTGTCTACACATGACATCATAATGCGCTGTTTATGGCATCATAATTATCTCCACAGCAACAGAATTGTAACTGCAGAAGCAGACAGACATACAGTGCAGAGATCCTGTTTCCATTCAAATGTTCTTAGTACTGCAACAAACAAACAAGGGTGACAATTACAAAAAAGGGTAAAATATAAGCTAAACCGTGTCTCGATATTAAGTTTTTTAAAATTGTGCTAACAACATTAGGGGCTCTTTATAGCCCTGTTACACTGCAAGCAAAAATTCAGCTTTGACAAATGCTTGTTATTATTGATTTATAATTTTGGACCAGGAAAGGCACACTAAGCTGTAACAGCATGTTTCCAGATGTGTCTTGGGGATGGGTTGAATGGACTTTTTTTTTAAGTGGGGGAGGGTTGGAATTCCCCCTACTCTTCATTGATTAGTGCCATGGGATCTTTTACTTCCACCTGGACAGTGACCAGAGATAGGCAAAAGGGATCTCAGTGTAATGTCTCATCCAAAAGATGGCACCTCAGCAGTGCAGTATCCCCCTTGTATGACACTACAGTGTCAGATATGGGTATTAAAAGAGAAACATAGAATATGTCAGCAGCAAAGGACCATGTTGCCCACCCAGTCTGCTCAGATGATCCCTGCCTAGTCTATCTCCCAGAACCCTAACTGGTCTCCGGTGAACCTCCCTCCTGACTGCCTATTTACTAATACTGTATTCTCCTATGTGTATTCTACACATGCTTGAAGCCCCCTATTGTTTTCACCTACACTACTTCCATTGGTAGTCTGTTCTAGGCATCTACAGTTCTTTCAGTTATGTGGTACTTCCTCATAGGCCTCTTTACCCCCCTTCCTCTAGTTTCATCACATGCCCTCTGGTCCTGGTGCTCTTTGTCATTTGAAAGAGACTCCCCTCCTACACCCTGTTTACCTGCATGAGGTACTTGTAGGTCTCTATCATGTCCCTTCTTGCTCTTCTCTGTTCCAAGGTGTACATGTTGAGATCCCTCAGTCTCTCCTCATGTGGCTTTTGGTACAACCCCTGCACCATTTTAGTTGCCCTCCTCTGGACTGTTCCTACCCTGTCTATGTCCCTTCTGAAATGCAACCTCTAGAACTAGGCACAATACTCCAAATGAGGTCTTACCAGTGAGCTATATAGTGGCAATGCCACCTCTCTCATGGTGCTGGAGATACCTCTTATTATGCATCATGGCATCCCACTGGCCCTACCCCCTGCCCTGTCACTTTGAGGTCATCAGATATGATAACCCCAAAGTCTCTTTCCTGCTCAGTGACTGTCAGTACTTCCGCCATATCATCCTATATGCTCAGCTCCTGTGTTTCTATGCCTTAGGTGCATGATTTTTCACTTTTTAGCATTGAAACCCAGCTGCCATGCTCTTGACAACTCCTCGAGTTTCCCAAAATCCCTATGCAGTCTCTCCACCCCCTTCCAAATGTCCACCTTCTTACAGACCTCGGTATTGTCTGCAAAAAAGTATACTTTCCCTTTCAGTTCTTCGCAATGTCACTTATGAAGACATTGAAGAGGACCATTCTCAGCACTGAGCTCTGCGGCACACCACTGGTCACTCTCCAATCATTATAGTGAGTGCTGTTAACCACAATTCTGTCTCCTATCCATTAAGCAGTTTCTAAACCAGTTCCCCAAGTGTCTGTTGTGGGGATAGAACCCATGACCATCTGATCTTCTGGCCCCAGAGGTGAGTATGCTACCTACTGAGCCACTGACACTGGCACATGGTGTGCCAGTGACTAAACTGGAATTTGAACCAGGACCTACTGATTCACACCTGTGTTCTTATGACTTCAGCCATTTGCCTTTTAAGATACTGACAATTCGCATAGTTCCTGCAGGGCTAAAACAACGTGAAGTGATCTTCATTTGGCTCAAGTGACATAATCAAAGATAGCATAACATAGTAATTTAAGGTCACCAGGGACTCTGGGTCCATCAGGTCTCCCAATCCCCTTCATAAACTGAAACCAACAAGGATGCTGTGCAAACATGTATTAATTTATAGAGATATCTATTATCCAGGGCACCCTCTGAATACACTTGCAAGCAGAAACTTGACCAGGCTTACCTTGAAGGTCTCTGCTGTCTTTGAAACAACAGGAAGGGCTAAACATACTTAAAACAATGATCACTCAATGGAAGCCACCCCCCTCCCCGATGGTCAAGAATAGCAGAGGTCACACAAAGATTTGTCAGTGATGGGTAGGTTAGAGAGACTTAAAGGGAAAATGGGAGGAGCACAACAACACGACACTCCCAAGGTAACATGTCACTATGGTCCAATGACCATTCTGCATTGTCCCCCACCTGCATTGGATCCTGAGATAGGTTGGGGTGAGGGATACAGGGATTGATGAGGGAGGTAATCGGAAAGATGGAGCTGGTCAGTGGTGTTGGAGCAGGAGTTGGAAAAGGGGCTAGAAATCTGTAGCTCTTCCTGGGATAAAAACAAACACATAGTGGGAATACAAAGTGTTGAGTGATGCAAATAGTAGCCTTATTTGTTTTAGCAGTTAGAAAAAGTTAAGTGCCAGACTTTACACAAGTGATCAGGAGTTTATGTTGCTTGGATTAGGCCAGTCTGAGGTGACAAGCAAGTCAGGGGAGTCAGGTAGCCTTTTTGGTGCACTGTTGGTGGCCAACGCCCGGTGCCACATTTAGGAAAGGATAACAAATCAGTTCTCTTCAGATTCTTCTAAAGTTGCAAGCAATAAGGTTTGCTCCTTTCCTCAGGCTTACATTTGTAAGTTATTACAAACAGACAAAACAAAATCTCATGCCTTTCTGTCCGGTGACAAAACCATAACACAACTGTTGTTGCACTTGCCCAACATGATAATGCATGAATTTTTGTGCAAAACACAGAATAAAATATATATATATATATATATAATGTGATTCCTGATTCAACATATATTTTTTAGTGTGCATGTCATATTTCATAGGTGAGGTTTATCAAATCACTGGTGCCCTTGGTAGTAGTTTATACATTTACAAATGTTTTCTTCAGGAAAGTTCAAAAAGAAAACTAATTCTCATGCCCAAGAACATCCTGGTGGGCAAAATATACAGATAGCAGCAGCAGCAGCTGGTTATAACATTACATAGTAATATAAAACATATTGAAGGCTGAGGGCTGGCCAGAGTTCAATGGGTGGAGCAACAAACCACTTCCCAACCAGGCCTTAAAAAGCCCTCCTCCAGGCCAGTCCTCATTCATTTTCTTCACTGAGGCTGGAGGCACCACCTGTCTGCCATCCTGTCTTTGTTATTCTACTATGGGCTTTCACCCTTGCGTTTGCGGTCACCTCCAGCCGCCGGCTTGCTCCTGTTCTCCAACCCCAATCCCCACTTCAATTTGCTCCCCCCAACCCTCAGTCTGCTTCTTTTCTCTGCTTTTGACCTGCTTGTGTCTGCTGCAGAGCGGGTAAGGGACCATTTGCTCCCTCCTTGTTCTGCTGCTCACTCAGCGGGTGTCCTTGCATATGTCTTCAGCCCGCCCCTCCCCCCTCCACTTTGTAGCCGCTGTACCATGGTTCTCCATCTCTCCTCCCCCTCCTCTCATTTTCCACCACCCCAGTGCCTTCTATTTCTGTCCCTGCCTCCTCTGCTCAACACCGCTCAATCCTGTTGCTGTAGTGCCACTTACTTCCCTCTCAGCACTGTTTTGTGCCACTGTCCATTCGCCCCTTTCCGCATTGCCTTCTGTTTCACCGACTCCATGGACCACCGACCAGGACCACCACCATGTTTCCCCACTGCAGTTCTTTGTTTTCAGTCTGGGCTTGCACCTGCGCATTGCTTTCCCTTGTCTCTGGTGCGTACAACCGCTCACCATATGCCTCTGCACATCGATCACTGGGAGGGGACTTCGGACTGCAGGGCTGACTCTGCTACACATTTTATTTGGCACAAACCACTGCATTACCTTGGGCAGCTGCATTCATGCTCTGGCTCTCGGTCTGCTGGTTTTTATTTATTTTTTCATTGACAGTTTTATTGGGAGAACATACTGAGCAGCAAGCGCTCATTTCCAAATGTGTCCTGGGGGAAGGGGAAACAGACAGGAAAGTACAGGCACTTTAAACATTTTCCTGTTTTGGGGCCCTGTTCCCTATCTTCCCATCTGCCCAGTGGCATTCCAGCATTTGCTCATCCTACCCTTCGCTCCTGGATACTCCTATGTCCTTCCCTGCACTGTCCAGTGCCTCTGCGGACTTGCAGTCCTTTTCTTTCCCTGTTTCTGCTGTTCTTGCTCCATACTTACTAGCTTCAGCTGCTGGCATTGGCTCCTTATTTTCTTGCCTTTCCTGCCAGACCCTTCTCGATGGGATTTTCAGTCCTCTTTCTCTCCTCTACCTATTACCTCCATATTTGGCCTCCAGCATTCCCTTGCTTCTTTCTTCTGTCAGTTTCGTCAGCCCTTTCTTCGTCACTTCTGCTCATTTCTCCATGTTTGTGTGTAGTATTGCCTCTCCTGGATCTGTGCACCCTCGTTCTAATCAAACCTATTCAGATGTCTTCTTGGTACTGCCTACCTCACTGTTGGCTGCCGGGTTTGCCTGGCCACTCTCGCTCCCACCTTCATGTAATTTTATCCATTTCTAATTTGGATCTCAATGGACCTGGTTGGCATGCACTCCCATAGGTACCAGTCACGGGTAGCTTCCTTATTACATGAGTCTGGTTTCCTTCGCTCAGTCCAACCTCAGGGTCTACTCATTCACATCGATTAATTGAGCATGCCTCTCATTGGGTCTTATGCTACCTCATCAAACTGCTCTCCATTCAGAGACATGCCTTCCATGTCCAATGCTCCTTGGCTCGGGGCTAGCCTTTAGTCGACAGTTTCACTCTGCACTCATGAAGTCCGCATCTAGAACATGCAAAGCTCGGAGTGGGGTCCTTCTCCCTGATCCATAGTGGACCTTCAGTCGTCCCTCATCTCGGCGACACCTCTGGATGTAGAATTTATGACTTCTAGCTGTGAGGAGTGGGGTTCTTATCATCTGAGCACCTTTGGCTGCCCAAGCAGGTTCGGAGGCACCCTCTATGCTATTCTCCATCAAGACCACCTTTGGTTCACCTGGTCTATTTTGTAGGCTCGCATAGGCCAGCTGAGTGCCTCAGCAGTCACCTATACTTGTTTTTTATACTTGGTTTTAGAACAGTAGAATACATCATGTCCATATAAACTGTTCCCCACCTCAGTGAGTACTCATTAATCCATTTCCCATCATGTATTTGTCAATCTTTCCCTTAAATTCTGTCAATGTTCTACTATTTACCACTTCAGCTGGTACTATATTCCAAACTCTCCCTGTTCTATTTATAATGAATAATATTCATCATTCTTTTTAACAGTTCTTTACTTAATCTGCTTTTTACATCTTCTCAATCCTTCTGGTTTTTCTTGCATCTCTAACTTCATCTCATTTGTCAACTCTTCGTCATTTATTATTTTAAATAACATCATTAAATCCCCTCTTTCTCTTCTTTGTTCCAACGTCCACAGTCCTGTCTTTCTTAGTCTTTCACTATATTCATACCTCCCTAAAGTTCCAATCATCTTTGTATATCTTCTCTGCACTCCTTCAACCCTTTTTTTCCCCATCTTTGTATATGGATTCCATAATTGTGACCCATAATCCAAGTATGGCCTAACATAAGTTCTATATACTGGTACCATACATGCTATTGATTTGTTTATAAAACTTCTTTTAATATTTCTCACTATATTATTGGCTTTTTGTATAGCCACTGTTCGTTGTTTGTTGTAATTTAATCTATTATCAATTACTATCCCACAGTCTCTTTCTTTGGCAACTTCCTTTAGTTCCTTTCCATCTAATATATATCTATTTTTACACCTGTTTCCTTTTCCTAGGTACATTACCCCTGATTTTTCTATACTAAATTTCATCTTATTCCTTTCAGCCCACATCTCAACCTTTTTTAAATCCCTTTTTAATTTTTCCTGCTTCTCTAATGTTTTTACTGGTCCTCCCATGTTAATGTCATCATCAAATTTTAATACTTGATTTATAACCCATTGATGCAAGTCACTGATGTATAATGAAAACAAAACAGGTCCTAACACGGATCCCTGTGGGACCCAACTTTCCATCTTAATTGATTTAGATAGCTCACCTGTTATGCTTACTTTCTGAGTTCTAGTACTCAGCCAATTTCTTATCCATAATACAATACGACTATCCAATCCTCTATTGCTTTTGAGCAACTAGTTGCAGAGACATTCACTCAGAACCTCAACAGCTGTCCTTTTAGAAGGACAGAGTGAGAGCTTCCTCTAAATTGGAATATTTTCATCCTCCCTCGATCTCATCTCTAAATTCCAGTAGCTGAGCCATCACTAATTAAAACGTCCTTCAGCCTGCAGGGAAGGTGACCTAGGCCTTGGATCCCCAGAGGTTTCCTACTCAAAGGGTTTTTTGCTCTCCTCCATGCCAATGGTCATAATATTAGATAAGGTTGGAGTTTCCTTAGGTTCCATGGTTTAGTTCTGCTGTTGGATGGAGTCAGATGGTGGCCCCGGCTGTTCCCTCTCTCCCCTTAGGAAGTTCACCCTTCTGCATCTTCTTTGCTTTCATTTCATTCATGCTCATCATCATATCTCATTCTTCTCCTGTCCTTCCCATCTACATCTATTACCTTAATTTCCGGTCCCGATATATTCTGATTTCTCGCCTCTTCAATGCTCAACACCCTTTTGGGTATTCTTTTTGGGCTTCTTCCTAAGCTACCTTTAGCCAAGGGAATTATTCCCATGTCACCTATAGGGGTCAACCCTCCTCTAGGTTTCCTTGCGTAGTACCCCTACAGGGTGGTATATCAAATGGATAGAGAGGTGAACAACCACAATGTATTGAAGTCACACACGCATGTATCTCATCCAGTGGTGCAAGCACACTGAAATTGTAATTTCTAATAACAAGAGGAATTCTGATTAAGAAGATTACACAATAGTTATATAAACAAAATACAGGAATGACAATATGTCAGCTCCTTGAGAAGTTGATTCCAAAATGTAGAAGCCTGGAATACAAAGGCATCAGTCAGTTGACATAGTTGGAACAGGTAGCTGGGTTAAGTGACATGTTCACCAGTTAAGCATCACTACACTAAACTGGGTCTGAATGTGGAAGGAAATGAGCTTGAACCCAGCAAGGCCAAGGCTGAACTGAATTGAGAAAGAGCCAGCCCACTCCCTACAGTGTGCTGAGAGCAAAGGTGCAGCTGTATTAGATAGGGCTGGGTCGGTGGGGGGCATGTAGAAATGGGATTTGTCAGACCTTTCCCATTCAGTCTCTGCTTCAGACTCCCTGCTTGGGCTCTGACAGTCATTTGATAATTGAAAAGCTGTGGGAGGGCTGTTGCTCACTCTGTCAATGAAGGATGGTCACTTCATGTAGCACACTTTACCAACTGTTTCCTGATGTTCTGTTGCTCTTCCTTTCCCTTTTGGAGTCCTTTTAACAGTCAGTTGGCATACTGTAGTTGGATTAGGCAATTGATTCCAGGGCAAATGTTTACCAATAAGTACCACTACTCGAAAAAGTGCTGTGCCACTGAGAGGGCTTGCTGTTCTGGGTCCTGACTGTCCTTCTTATGCCTTTTTTGGGGGATACTTCACATGATGGTGTGGGGCCAAGAACCACATTAGTTCGCTTGCTCTGTTTGTTCATATTGTTCTACATCAACTACCGGAACATTGTTTTAAACATAGACAAGTAATAGTCAGTCAGTGCTGGGACAGTGGCTTTTTAGGTTTTGGCTGCTTAGGCTTCCTGATACCTCATTCCTTTAAGAGTGCCTAGGCCCGCTTTCCCATTAAGACATTAACTCCAAAGACTCCCAGTTGCAGCAGTCATCAGCCATCCAGTCTACAGTATATGTTTATAGGGTCTGCGGGAGGTGCTTTTACAGAAGAAGTTTCACCTACTGCTGTTTGGGTGAAAGGACCATGAAGCAAAGCTGAGTGGTTCCACCAGCCCAAACAGGGAATGAGTATGCTCTTGTTCAGTAAGAGACATCTCACAAGGCCCATAAAAATACTAGAAATCAGTCAGGTTTCTGAGAGTGTCTTATGTTTGCTATGCAACTTTTTTTCATAATGAAAGAATTGCTGCTCCTTCGTATGGCTGAAGTGGAATATTTGTTATTTCCAATACGAAATTGCCTAGATGCTTCTTTACACAAGACAGATGCGTGCTGGCACTCTCTCCAGGAAGGGTGAGATATTACCCTAAGGGGTTACTCAGGCCTGTGCATAGCATTAATGCCAGTTGGTGGCATTACATTAACTCATGAAACCGGCTTATGGTTCCCTTAACTATTGTGCTAGTCAGTTCAACCTGCGTACACCTTCCTGCATCATGCTACTAGATCCTAGTGGCCTTTTTTTCAGACTCTATTGCCGGGTCCATCCTCAGTGAGACCTGAAGCTTAACCTGACTGATTATGCCAATTTACCCCATCTTTTTTTTCAGCTAATTTACTTGAATTGTATTTACAGTAGCTAAATTACAACTGGCCAAATGTGTCAGTTGGTGTTGATTACAATATTTAAAAAACATATGCGCAATACATACATTCAAGACGTACAGAAAACATTATGCATAATTACATTTACATACAAATGCAAACAAATTACACCTACCAATTATCTCTTGACTTACTTAAATATAAAATATTAATACAAACCATGCTTATTTCATTCATCTTTCTATACATTCTTTAATATTCCTATAAGCAGATACAAAGAATGTATAATATGAGAAGTAGGACTCTTATGAGGAAAAGAAACTTACTGCCAAGTGTTGTAATAAAGTCTATTCCATGCTTCATATTAGATATTTTACTAACAGATAACTACCATAAGTTTTTTTTTTATAAATGTTTTTTGCCAAGGGCCACTATTGTGCAGGTCATAAGAAGACCTCTTTCTTTCCATCAACAAACTCTTAAGTTTGTGCCCAGGTTGACAGATCTCTTAAAATGCTACATGATGCCTTTTCTCTCCTGCCATACAATCTCTTACACTTGCTATCATGGAGGACCCACACTTATTTTCTCTCATAGCCATAAATAATATTAGTAGTTAGAGACATGATATCTGAATATTTCTTGTACAAAGTGTTCTGGCTCAGCTAGATGTGGGAAACTCTGTCATGAATATTCATGTTTCTGTCCTCCTCTGAATGTCTATAAGAAGGGGAGGCAAGCCTGGGAAAAGCAGTTCTAGATTCTATCCACAGGATGGAAGCATAGTGAAACAGGCATCCGGGGGAGGAAAAGGAAGTCCAGCCTCTGACTGAGATCGAAGCAGAGGGCCAGGGGCCTGCACGAACAGGGATGGTGTCAGGGTCCCTGGGTAGGGGTGGCACTGGTCCTCTGTCAAGGTCTCTGCAGTAACACCAGCAGGCACTACCAGAAGGATGGGTATCCTATGAGGGCCTTGAGGACCCCAGAAGATTGGAAACCAGAATGGTACCATCAGGAATACACATCAGTTCTCACTCGACCTGTTTCTCAGAACCAGCACAACCATGCTGTTGTCACAAATTTTCTTTTTTTAATTTTCAGACAACAACAAATAAAAGTTAATTTCTCTTGTAGCATTATACCACAGCCTTTTACTGACACCAATACCTCATCGCTTTTCCTCCCCCATACTTGGGATCTCAGGATGAATAACAAGGTGCTGGAGCTCCATCCTAGGCTCCTACATCAAGCACTGACATTTCAGTCACAATATCTTCCTCAAAGTCACTTCTGTTGCCTGCTCTTCCTGTCCCATCACCCACTGTCCCTGGGATGTACTGGCTGTATTGATCCCCATGGGTTGCTCCTCCCATGGCAAGGCCATGGGAGAGAGAGAGAGAGAGGGTTATTCCTTCCCCAATGTCCACATCCAGATGTGGAGCCAAGTCTGGTAGGAGATGCAGTGTCTAAGGTGGGTAGGAGCATCATCCTGCAGGCAGCATGGTTTTTCTTCCTCTCCCCTCTGAGGCTGCAGCGTGTGCACCAATATATCAGCAGCTAGGGAGCCCCATTCTGAGACTTTCCATTGTCCTACTACCCAATCTTCATCAGTTGGCAGCCTATGAGCAGGAAGTCTGAAACCCCTCTCTTACTCCTCCCTCACCTGACTGACCCTTTCATGCACCAGGCTGATTCCTGAACTTGGGTCATCATTGACAGAAGCAGTAGCAAAGCCACTACACTGGTGGGCTGGTGCTGGAAAGACTGTGCTTATGCAGTCAAGACGGAGGCAACTGTAAATCACAGGACAGATACTGCAGACTGCAGCTGAAGGCAACCAGCTGTCAGAGTAATCTGCCCTGCTTCCAAACTTCCTTGCAGACACAGAGACATTTTTCTGATCAGACCTAGAATCTGCAACTATGCCAGATTATGAGAGGCCTGGGAGCCACCACTTTAAACATGGGGAAGTACAGAGGAAATCTGCACTCAGTCAAAGCAAACAGAGTGCCCCGATGCAAAAAATAATGCAAACTCACTGTCTAATAAACACATATAGAACTGTAGCACTGAAAAGTCCCAGCACTTTGGGTCTTGAATGCGAACCTTCATCAGGGGGCTTGGCTACTGCTTCACAGGTCAGCATTTATACATTATTAATAGTGCACACAGTAAAATCTTTGTTGCAATTAAAGCCACAACAGTCAGACTGTTTTTGAACTTTTCAGAAAAACACCCAGTGAAAATACCTACCGGGTCAATATGTCATACGCTTAATAGCATATGACATTAGCGCTAACCCAGAATAGCACTGTAGAAATGAGCGAGAGGTGCAATACTGCAAATACTGCTGTACATGGTATTGCACCCTCTCACTATCCTAGGCAGAGGATAAGACCTCTGCTGGGATGGGGTTCCGCTGAGCAGCTGCTGTGGCTCGATGGGGCAAGCCACTGGCAGTAGGGAACCAAAACACTGCATTTGGGACCGGGTTTTATTCCCAGTCCCAGACACAAGGGAATTTAAAAAAAAGACATGCCGCATGTAAGGGATCACACTGTATTGGCAGTGCGATTTTTGCATGCGGCATAATGTCTTGCTACATTATGACCCCATGCTGTGAAAATACATCTCTGAAGTGTTCAGTGAACCACAAAATGTTGGTTCTGAAAACCCTACAATACAGAAAATTGTCTCAATCAGGGAATTTACCTCCTGTTGAACTAGTTTTGTGATTTGTGTTTTAGTCAGTAGTTGCCCCAGTGTCAAATTCAAGACCCCAAAAGATGGGGCTTTTCAGTGCTGCAACTCTATTTGTGTTTATTTTTTTTGATAGTCTGTTTCTTCCCATGCAGACCAGCCCCCATCGACTGATCTCCCAGCCCTGTCATCACAGTGTCATTTGAGACTTACCAAGTCCGGCTCTTCCCCCAGGACTTGTGCCCCCTGGCGGAGTCAACAGGGTGTCCTCTAGCCTGAGCAGGAACAGAATCTGGTTTGTTCGAACGTTGGCCAGATAGCTGGGTGTGGGGCCTGTGGGAGATGGTCATCCTACCAGTCAGCATTTTTTCCCATTTTCTCCATCCCTGGTGCAGAGGAAATGGCATGCAATGACACCAATGGCAATGCTGCACATGCTTCCATATGCAGCACACAAAACATCTGCCCCCCCCTGTACAATGTCAGCATGCCGACCCCTGGCTGCTGCCAGGGTCTAGACTAACATTGGGCACTGGTCCCAGCCCCCTGGAGGAGGAGGAGGAGAACAGTCCCTGGGATGCTTGATCCTTCCCTGGCCAACCTTCTGACTCCTCAAGTTGCTTCTGACCTCAGATCAGGGGCACGTCAAGTGGTAGTGTTACGACTGCCGGAGGGCTAGCCTATTTGTGTTTATTAAAGCATAAGTCTTTATGATTGCTTTGCATTGGAGCATTATCTATCACACCTTTTTACAGCACTCTGAGTCTCAACAAGTGGGTTATTCAGCTAGCTCCTCATAGGCTGATGCACAAAAAACTCTGAGTTCGAAATCTGATCTGTCTCCTCCCTCTTTGCTCACCCATTCCTCAGATGGTTTTGTGCATCTCACCAGTCTGGTCACATTTTTATCTTTGTCCTGTGCTAACAGCATATAGGGTACGAGCCATCAATGAATTAACTATCCTTCTATTTAATTCCCTTCTTATATCCACTAACAGCTGGCTACAGCATCAATCAGACTGCCTTGCTTGGTGCCCCCAGCTACTTTCTTTTAGCCATGTTTAATCCAGCAAATATTAGTTCCTTGATGGCATCAGCATAGATAGGAAAATATGTTAACAGAGCTGTAAACAAACCTTACTTCCCCCTCAGTTTACCTTGCTCTGCTGAGGGTTACAAGATCAATCAAGGCTTATGGGAGCCCAGCCTACAAATGCACACCTCACAGTTTACCTTGTTCAGCCAGAGGAGAAGTGCAAGAAAAAATGCCTATTGTTAAAAGGGATTGGCTGAACCACAACACCCCTGGCTCACCTTGTTCAGCCAGGGTCTGTGTTTTCAATACAGCATGATTTTTATAGCGGGGAGACCACTTAACAAGACTCATAGACCCATATTCCTGCCCGCAGTAGCTCTGGCTTATCTGGATTGCTGTGGAGGGAGTCGGAGCGAGTGGCATCCATGGACAGCCCCACCATGGTCCTCAACACTAAACAGCACACAAGATTGAGTAGACCCATGCCAGGGTTCTTGTTTGTCAGTTTCCCAGCATTTTCCCTGACAAAGAAGGGGTACATGGCCCATTAGCATGGTCCCTTGACCTCCCCAAGAGTTCTTTATTCAAAATTTGCCCTGTGAGGTCACTACTGTGTTAGGGATCAGTGCGGCCATTTCTAATCCCAGTTGCCCTCCTGTTCTCGTGTGGAGTAAGAAGATTGACTGATGGTGACCATGCCCCTCTCAGCAGCCGGGAGTGGGCTGCATCATAGACACACCACCATTGAGCTGGAGATTAGCTCTAGGATGGCAATGCCTTAGTGCCATATTAAAAGCAAACAAAAACAGTCCTCAGAGGGCACCCTGGGACACCTCTGCCTCCCCTTACAGTAATGCCACTCATAAGATGGTGACTATTTCCTGGTCAGCAGTAATGAGGTTGCCGAAATCCCCAATCCACATTCCACAAAGCCACACATAAGATGACGGCTATGTCACCATCCAGCAGCCATATTGAGGTCAAGGAGACAGTTGCAAACATGCCATGAACTGCTACTTTAAAGGAGCATACCCTGTTCTAAAATTAAGGGAGGCTGCATATTGGGGGGGGGATTAATCAGAGGCAACTGACAGCTACTGGCATACTATTGCTGGCCCCAGAAAGGCACTACATCTCACATAAAAAAAAAAAATTATTTAAGGTGGTGAACACTTACCCTAACCCTGTTCTGGCCGTGTCCCCTTGTGTCTCTTAGGGTCCGACATGGGCAAGTCACCCTGAACATGCAAAAAATGCCCCAACAAGCTCCTGACAAAGGCCACAGGAGACCTCTGCTCGCTATGCATGGTGGAAACAGAGCCTCTGGCGATCACACAAGGAAGAGGGCTTGAACAACAGTATCTCTACCATATTGCAAAATGTCATGGTGGATTAATTTCAAAAGTTGTTTGACAAAAAAGATTCATTGGGAGATAACAAGCACCTCAGAGATCCTGATGATGGGGAACCTAAGCCTAAGAAACCAAAAGGTGCCGACCCAGATGACCACTCTGATCTCAGAATCTGAGAATGAAGAACTTTCCAAGGAGGAGGAAGAACTCAGGAAAGATATATCGGCAAGACTGTGACAGGGTTGAATAAGGCCCTGTCCCATTTATTATGCAGAAAGAGTTAAATGCAAGGATCTGTTCTATCCTCTTCTTTTCTGTCTCTTGCCTGTTGGGTTGCACAACCAAATTTTCTTGTGAGACCTAGGAACTGATCACTCCAACGGTTTCGTGATTCTCCGCCTCTTGCTTTCTCTCTGCCTTCCCTTGGTGTTCTGTCTTTTCTTCCCCCTTGCATAATCACGGCTATAAAAAAATATGTGAATCTCTGTGTAAATTTGTATGCGAAACTGAGATCCCTTTGTTTAAAACTGTATATAATTATACTGTTAAAATGGTTGCAAAAGCCATTTGGAACACAAGGGGTTAACCTGAGATGCAGTTTTTAAGCCTTTTGCAGAGCTGTAAACAAGAGGTCAGTTCTGGGTCACTATGTTCCTTTTGCTGCACCTGCATCAAAATTTACAAGAACATTCTGTAAACTTACAAGAACATTCTGTGAGAAGCAGGCTCGCTTAACGGGTTCCCAAAGACTTATAAAATTAGCAGTAATGCTTCTGCTAGAGAAACAAGGAGAGTGAGAGACTGAGAGACTGAAACTTGAAATTAAGAGATACCCTCAGAAGAAGCACTCAGTTTTCTCTCTTTGTACTGCCATTATAAATAGTTATACTGAACAAATTTTTATGTTGATTGCGCGCATGCGCAAGAAACATATTGCAGCAGCTTTCCAGAAGCAGGTTGTGGAGGCGTGGCACTGTTGTGGCCAATGCCCCCACAGCTTTTAAAGGCTTGGCCTGCTTTCCCCAATGCCGTGGCACACTGCTGCTGACACTAGTTCAGCCAGTGTGCTACCACCTTGAAACGTTTCAGCCATTGCAATCAGGGGCCGCCTCGTCATTGCAGTGTCAGCCATTCGCTGCAACGAGGGAGCAACCCGTAATTGCTGGGCAGAACCTTGGCAAGTGTAATATTGTTTGTGAACATGGCGGTAGTTTGCTGCCATGTTCACAAACAATATTATGAACCCCCAGTGCTGAGGGGGAGCCCAATCCCCCTCGGAAGCAAGTGCCCCCCCACAACAGTGTGTGTTTGATGACAGGGGCCCCAATCCCCATCGGCTTCAGTGCCCCTGCCCTGTACTTTGATGTTGCTGACAGGGGAGCCCACTCCCCGTCAGCATTATGTCCCACCCTCCCAGTTTCATGTGCTGATGGGGGATCCCACTCCCCATCAGCATAATGCCCACCCACAAACACACAGTAGATTTGTACCAACGGGGGTGCCCAATCCCCATTGGCCGCAGCTGCCTCCCCAAAAAAACACTCCATTGGCACACTGGGAGCCCATCCCAGTGTGCAACATGCCCCTGTAAAAAAAAACCCATCCCACGATGTTTTGGTTTTGTTTTTACCATGTGGAAAGAAAACGGTCCTCGCGGTCTCCCTGCCCCTCCCACAACCCGCACCCACCCACTCAGCACCCTGCCTCCCACACCCCTCACTGCATACTTACCTCCAGAGTCCAGCGCGATGATCTTCGTGTGGACCGGAAAATGTCTGCACTCTTCAAAGCCGACTCACGAACTGAGGAAATGCCGGTAAGCTGTATAATGGAATAAATAGGGTTTTTCCAACTTTTATGTACATATCTCAGGCATTTTTGAATTTTGGCACCAAATTTTCAACATGGGGTTTTTGGATGCCTCTCATGAATTCTGCCACTGTCATGGCATTATTTGGCCCTAAGGTGATTTCATGATCACTGCACTGAACCCCTTTTGGGATGATTAATGAAATGACAGTGCCAGTGTTCATGAGGAGGGCTCTCAAAAGCCTATGTTGCACATTTGGTGGAAAATCTAAAAATGACTGTTTTATCAGGCAAGGCCAGCAGTTACACATGCTAGTAACTTCACCTAATTTGCAATATTTTTACGCTAGATTTTCAACATTGGCATTTTTTCGCACCTCCTTGTGAACAGTTCAGCTGTCATTTTTCACATCCTGGCCAAAATGTTTTCTCACTCTTCCGGTGCAGAATAGCGCGGTCGCTGTGGGAAATCAGTGTTTGGGACAGATTAAGAAAATGACAGTGGCACTGTTCAAGAGCAGAGGTCCTAAAATGCCTATGTTGAAAATTTGGTGATGATACTCCATAAAATGACTCTGTTACTAGCGTGCCTTGCGCAGTTTGTATGCATGATCATACCTTCGCAAATTGCCATTCTTCTGCACCTCCTTATGAACAGTGCAGCTGTCATTTTTCACATCCTGGACGAAATGTTTTCACAGTTCCAGCACAGAATAGCGCAGTCGCTGTGGGAAATCCATGTTTGGGACACATTATGAAAATGACAGTGACACTGTTCATTAGCAAATATCCTAAAATGCCTATGTTGAAAATTTGGTGATGAAAGTCCATTAAAATGAGTGTGTTACATGCGTGCATTGCACAGTTTCCACGCACGCTCGTACCTTCTCAACTTTGCAATATTTTCACTCCAGATTTTCAACATTGCCATTTTTCCACACCTCCTTATGAACAGTGCAGCTGCCATTTTTAACATCCTGACTGAAATGTGTTTTCCGTCTTCCGGAGCACAATAGTGCGGTGGCTGTGGGAAATCTGTGTTCAGGACACATTAAGAAAATCACACTGACACTGTTCATGAGCAGAGGTCCTAAAATGCCTATGTTGAAAATTTTGTGATGAAACTCCATAAAATGACTGTGTTAAGAGTGCGCATTGTGAAGTTTCCATGCACCCTTGTAAGTTCTCAAATTAGTAATATTTTCACACCAGATTTTCAACACTGGCATTTTTTCACACCTCCTTATGAACATTACAGCTGTCATTTTTCGCATCCTGGCCTAAATGTGGTATTGCGCTTCCGGTGCACAATACCGCAGTCGCTGTCAGAAATTAGTGTTTGGGACAGATTAGGATCGAGCGAGTGAGAGAGGGCAGGAGTGACCAAGCTCAACTGAGCTCTGTCAGGACTGCTGCAGATTTCTTTGTGGGCAGGAAAAGCTACCAATGCAGTCAGGAGCCCAGTACAAAAGGGCAGCCTGCAGCACTGGGAGACACAGAACGAGTGAGTGAGTGAGGGGGACTGAGTGAGCTCAATGGAGCTCTGTTGGGACTGCTGCAGATTTCTTTGTGGGCAGGTACAGGCAGCAATGTAAGCAGGGGCCCAGTACAAAAGGGAAGCCTGCTGCAGTGGGAGAAACAGAACGAGTGAGTGAGAGAGGGGAAGTGAGCGAGCTCAACAGAGCTCTATCATGACTGCTGCGGATATCTTTGTGGGCAGAAAAGGGTGGCATCGCAGGCAGGAGCCCAGTACAAAAGGCCAGCCTGCAGCGCTGGCAGAAATGGAATGAGCGAGTGAGAGAGAGGGGTGAGTGAGGTCAATGGAGCTCTGTTGGGACTGCTGCAGATTTCTTTGTGGGCAGAAAAAGGTGCCAACAGAGGCAGGAGTCCAGTACAAAAGGGCAGACTGCAGCACCAGGAGAAATGGAATGAGTGAATGAGACAGGTGGAGTGAGTGACCTCAACGGAGCTGTGTTGGGACAGCTGCGGATTTCTTTGTGGGCAGAAAAAGGCGCCAATGCAGGCAGGAACCCAGTACAAAATGGAAGCCTGCAGCGCCGGGAGAAACACAACGAGTGAGTGAGAGAGGGGGAGTGAGTGAGCTCAATGGAGCTCTGTTGGGAGTGCTGCAGATTTCTTTGTGGGCAGAAAAAGGCAGCAATGCATGCAGGGGCCCAGTACAAAAGGGCAGCCTGCAGCGGTGGGAGAAACAGAATGAGCAAGTGAGAGAGGGTGAGTGAGTGAGCTCAACGGAGCTGTATTGTGACTGCTGCAGATTTCTTTGTGGGCAGAAGAAGGCAGCAATGTAGGCAGGAGCCCAGTACAAAAGGGCAGCCTGCAGAGCAGGCAGAAACAGAATGAGCGAGTGAGAGAGGGGGAGTGAGCGAGCTGAATGGAACTCTGTTGGGACTGCTGCAGATTTCTTTGTGGGCAGAAAAAGGTGCCAACAGAGGCAGGAGCACACTACAAAAGGGCAGCCTGCACCGCCGGGAGAAACACAATGAGCGAGTGAAAGAACAGGAGTGAGTGAGCTCAACAGAGGTCAATCGTGACTGCTGCAGTTTTCTTTGTGGACAGGAAAACGCAACAAGGCAGGCAAGAGAGCGAGCTCAACAGAGGTCTATCGTAACTGCTGCAGATTTCTTTGTGGGCAGGAAAAGGCAGCAATGCAGGCAGGAGCCCAGTACAAAAGGCCAGACTGCAGCAGGGGCAGAACCAGAATCAGCGAGTGAGAGGGGGGAGTGAGCGAGCTCAATGGAGCTGTGTCGAGACTGCTGCAGATTTCTTTGTAGGCAGAAAAAGGCAGCGAGACACGCAGAGGCCTAGTACAAAAGGGCAGCCTGCAGCGGTGGGAGAAACAGAATGAGCTAGTGAGAGAGAGGGAGTGAGCGAGCTCAATGGAGCTCTATCATGACTGCTGCAGATTTCTTTGTGGGCAGAAGAAGGTGGCAATACAGGCAGGAGCCCAGTACAAAAGGGCAGCCTGCAGTGCCAGCAGAAATGGAACGAGTGAGTGAGAGAGGGGGAGTGAGCAAGGTCAAAGGAGCTCTGTCGGGACTGCTGCAGATTTCTTTGTGGGCAGAAAAAGGCACCCCCAAAGGCAGGAGCCCACTACAAAAGGTCAGCCTGCAGTGACAGGAGAAACAGAATGAGTGAGTGAGACAGGGCATGTTAACGACCTCAACAGAGCTCTGTGGGGACAGCTGTGGATTTCTTTGTGGGCAGAAAAAGGCGCCAACTCAGGCAGAAGCCCAGTACAAAAGGGCAGCCTGCAGTGCCGGGAGAAAGAAAATGAGCGAGTGAGAGAGAGTAACTGAGCAAGCTCAATGGAGCTCTATCGTGACTGCTGCAGTTTCTTTGTAGGCAGAACAAGGCAGCAATGCAGGCAGAAGCCCAGTACAAAAGACCAGCCTGCAACACCGGCAGAAACAGAATGAGCGAGTGAGAGAGGGAGAATGAGCAAGTTCAACAGGCCTCTGTCAGGACTGCTGCAGATTTCTTTGTGGGCAGAAAAAGCCTCCAACAGAGGCAGGAGCCCAGTGCAAAAAAAGCAGCCTGCAGCTCCAGGAGAAACAAAATGAGCGCGTGAAAGAGGGGGAGTGAGCACCTCAACGGAGCTCTGTCAGGACAGCTGCAGATTTCTTTGTGGACAGAAAAAGGTGCCAATGCAGGTAGGAGCCCAGTACAAAAGAGCAGCCTGCAGCACCGGGAGAAACAGAACAAGCAAGTGACAGAGGGGCACTGAGCAATCTCAATGGACCCACGCAATCAACATTTGGCATTGACAAATGCTTGTTATTTTTTATTTTGCTGTTATTGAGAAAAATAAAATGCTATTTGCAAATTTTGAAACTGCTCCTGATTTTCCTATACTTCCTGACCTGTGTCTCAATGACAGATGGTGTTAGTAGTGGGATTTACACCGTGCTTACTATAAGATAGGAGTTTTGTGTGTGGATACTAGATCTGGTACCAGGGAAGCATAGAAGAAAGATATGGATTCTGCAATAGCAAGTCCAGGAGCAACTACCAGAAGAATGGTAACCAAACTAGAAGCAGAAACAAAAGTCCAAACTGAGACTGTACAGCCAGCCCCAGTCATGGAAAAAAAGGGCAGGCAGTGACGGAACCAGAAAGTCTGATCTTTTCAAATGGTGGGCTATACATCAACAAGAGATGGAGGAACAGAGAAAAGAAGAGATGCAGTGACAGGAGCAGCCGAGAAAAGAAGAGGAGCAGCAGAGAAAAGAAGCAATGCAGCTAAAGGAGCAGCAGAGAAAAGAAGAGATACAGCTAAAGGAACAGCGGAGAAAAGAAGAGATGCAGTGACAGGAGCAGCAGAGAAAAGAAGAGGAGCAGCAGAGAAAAGAAGCAATGCAGCTAAAGGAGCAGCAGAGAAAAGAAGAGATACAGCTAAAGGAACAGCGGAGAAAAGAAGAGATGCAGTGACAGGAGCAGCAGAGAAAAGAAGAGGAGCAGCCGAGAAAAGAAGAGATAAAGCTAAAGGAGCAGCAGAGAAAAGAAGAGATGCAGCGACTAAAGCAGCAATGGCTGAATGTCTTGCCAGCTATCAAAGCTGGAGGTCCTGGCACAGGACCAGCAGAGCAACAAAACACCAACAACTTAAAAGACCTTAAACTTACAAAGTTGTGTCCCTCGGATGATATTGAAGCATACCTGACAACTTTTGAAAGGGTTACCGCAGCCTGCCAGTGAGCAGAGCAGAAGTGGGCAATCAGACTGTACCTTACCTGACAGGGAAATACCAACATGCCTACAGTAATATTGACACTGCACAGTCAGAAAACTATTCTATTTTTATTTATTTTATTTTAGTTTTTGTTGACCGGGTAAGTTCACTAGACAGATTCTGCCTATTTTCAAGCGCGACCCGGGGAAGGGGATACAGAGGAATGCTAACTGACTTTGAACCAGATCAAGCTGTTGGTTTTATTCTTAGTGAATGGGGGGAAATTTGACCAGGGCACTGAGGAAGTTCCCCTACTCTTGCTGCAGGGGGTGCTGTCACTTCCTGTGGACAGGATGGAGGAGCCCAGTTTGGAGCCAGACAAAGGAGGAGGAGGAGGTGAACACAGTGACTTGGCAGAAAATCTGGGCTTGGCTTTGTAGGCTACAAGTTCAGGATTTGGTGAGAAGATGGAGGTGGAGGAGAACACTGCTCCTTTTTCTTTCTTTGATGCTGATACAAATTTGGAACAAGCTGAAAGAAATAATATTGCCATGGATATAACTGGAGAATCTCTCAATACAGGTCAGACTTAAAATATTTTACTATTTCAAACTGCTGAGGAATTGAGAAATTACATAAAAGCTGAAGAAAAACAGTTTGCAGATTCCCAAAAAGCATTGTTAAAAATGTTAAGCAAACTATAAGTTGATAACCCTGAGGCTGCTATGGGTCTTCCCGGTTCAGAAACCATTCACTGTATTTTTACCCTACCCACACCTGAAATAGCCGCTAACAAATTTGGCACAAAACAGGACTCAGGTACGTCAAAAATTATTTATCAAATGTTAGTGCTAGACCAAGAACATGCAACAGTTTTTACCTTCTCAGGTTACAGTCAAAAAAGTGGAAATACAGCAAACAAATATAAATTTCAGCCATCCAATGCTAAGCTCTTTGCACATACATGGTCTCCTATAAATAAGCAACAACAAAACAAACCTGAGGCCAGTAAGAGCTCCTCTGTGGTCACCCAGTATTCTGATATTAAGCAGCAGGCTATTTCAGTCAGCACAAGCCCATCAACAGAATCCATGTTTCATAGTGACGTGTTCCAAAACAAGACTGTAGGGTGTCAAGGAGAAAGCTATAAAACTAAGGGGATACAGTCAGGAATGGCAAAATCGAAGGATATTTCCCCTGGCCCAAGACTCCCTCAAGAATTAAAACAACAACTTAGTTTGGATCTCCCCATGAGCACAAAGATCCTGGATGGACCAGAGGCAACCCTGGACAATGAATTATCACTAAAAAAAGTCAATCTCATAAAACTTATGACAGCAGAGGATGCAATTACAAAGAAAAAAAATAGGATGACCTCCTCAGAAAGAGGGACAATGTTGTTCAGTCCCATAGGCACTTCTCTTCAGAGCCACTTACCAGACTAACAGGCCAAACCACCGTGGATATTGCAAATACAGCAGACCAACACGAACCTATGACAGTTGCAGCAGCAGTTCAAACTGCTTTTGGCCTAAAACAGGACTTGAAACATGCTTTGTCATGGTCCCCAGAAAAAGCATTACTTGCAGCAGGACGGAGACAGGAGATAAATGCTGGATCCCTGATCCTGCATGGAACATAGGGTCATCCTCTCAATGGAAGTCATCACCAGAATGGCATCCTCTGGTGAACAAACCTACCAGTAATAACCCTCAAAAGAATCAAGACGATGTCATACAAACCTCACATGATTTCTGATACCCCTATATCAACTAATGAAACAATTATGGCTCCTTTGGAAGTTTCTAACACCTCTCCATCCACAAATGACAAAACTATCACCTCCACCTCAAAAACAAAAATAGTTCAGGAAAACCCTGCCACTACTAAACAAAGTTCCCATTTGCATACCCAAGAGGCAAATAATACAAACAATACAGGAGGCCAACAACAAACTGGTGATGGTGGAACAGATACAACAAGAGACTCATCACAATCAGTTCCTCCCACAAGACCCCTTCTTTCAGATCTTTTTAAAAACAATAAATCTGAACCTTTCCCCAGGAGACATGCTGTTCGATTATGATATAAAGGAGGTTTGGAACCATGTTCTGACAGTCAATATGTGGGTAAAACCCTCATTAAAGACTCCCTCTGTTTTTCACCATCAGACGTCTTCACTTTTATTTACATCTCAGGAGAAAACACGTTCAACATCAGCTTCAAATCTGCACAAAACCTAGAGACCTTCTGGGTTCAGATATAATCAGTTAAAATTTTCACCACTCTAGACACCATTCATTGCTATTCCTCTCACTAAACCATTCATCAAAATGGTCATGGTCATGTTCAGAAATGAGAATGTTCCTGTAGGAGACATCTCACACTGGTTACAGCAACGATGTGATGCACTCAGTGCTCTTGAGGCGATTTTGTATGGAGAACACTTTTGGACTGGAGGCAGGAAGTTCAAGATTAAACTTCGGTAAACTGAGGAATGCATAAGTCATATACCCAACTGATTCTTTCTTGAATGGTAGCGAGGGGTTTGTTTCTACTCTGGACCACCTCGAGCCTGCTACCATTGTGGAGCTTGTACTCACCTGTCCAGCGTGTGTGACAAGCTGTATTGCAGCTTATGCAATGAAGTAGGACATATCAGTTCTCAATGCATGAACCACACAAGATGCAGCTTGTGTGATGAATCAGAACACATTTGTAAAGACTGCCCATGGTCCCATGCCAACAGACCTCATGATATTAACCCTGAGGATCTTGTAAACAAAGTCCAAGCAGATGTGTCCACCCCATTTGAACAATCTGTGCCAACATCTCAGACTGATCCAGGAAAAGACAATCAAGAACCACAGGAACATCCATCTGAAACAATGGGGGCCCCCAAAACAGAAACACCTGACTCATCAGACATTAACAATCTTCTTCAACCTGTGTGCTACTCTGATATGGTGGAAACTGTACGGATGGAAGAACAGGTTGACTTCTCTACAGCACAACCATGGATTGTCCCCCGAACACAGGAGATCCACAAGACTGTCAAAAAAGGATGCAACTCCACAAGATGTGGACTTGGACAACCCTTTTGGAGTACTACCTGGCTGTAATTGGGGTGACTCAGAAGTAAATGAGGAAGTACCAGATTCACTGGTTAAACTGATAACTCCAAATCTACAGAATAATTATATGCTAGTAAAAAGAAAAGGAGAACGAAACGTTAAATTAAAACAAACCAGCTGATGCATAATACTGCCGTAGCAACAATTAATTGCTGTAGTTTACCTAATATCAAAAATCAACAGTCAGTGTACCAGCTAGTAAAAGACATGGCCTTGGATATCATATTTCTCCAAGGACATGGATAGGAACATCATCCCAAATGTCACTTTTTAAACTTGAATGGCTATGGAGGCTGTCATATTGGTCCTTTGGGACCAATAAAGCTGACGGTATACTGTAGGTGTTTTATTCCTAGGTCAGCATTTTTCTACATTTCGACTCTTAGATGTGGTTCTAGGGAGATCCCTAATATTAGACAGGTACTGGGATTGTGAACCTTGTAGGCTCTTGAATATATATATATATATATATATATATATATATACGTATATACAGTATATATATGTGTGTATATATATCATAACTAAAAGCTGATAGGGTAGCATTGTTTGAAATTATTCAGCCTTACGTAGCCACAGCCAAACTGGTTATAATGGGAGGAGGCTTTAATTGTAGCCTCAAAACACTCAGATGTTAGAAAAGGGTTCAAAAGGTTTATCATGATTCAGCAGCATTCAAAAAAAGTATTATAACTGCAGATCATATAAATTATGCAGACTTTCTTGTTAAAGGACCATCATTCACCTAAAAAAGAGCACAATACGCGTCACAGATTGACTACATTTTCATTTCCAGAAATATAATGATTCAGTCTTCTTCTTGTCTTCCAGTAGAATTCTCCGACCATTTGATGGTAACTTCCCATATAGGCCATACCCCACAAATCCCCAGCCCCAGCCCCAGATGGAAATTAAATGTAAGCTGACTTATGGATCCAAGTATTCAAAACCAGGTTAGACTTTTACTAACTGCTCGTCTATCAGTTTTTGACTTGTACGACAATATAAGTGATTGGTGGAAGGATACCAAAGCAGACATTAGATAATATTTCAGCATTTGGGGAAAAAAAATGCTCCCAAAACCAATTCTTTAAATATTTAAAACTCAGATCTCACCTTCAACACCTATTCTCCATCACATCCACTTCTAACATAGACTTATCACTTCAAATAAACAACATTAAAACAGAAATTAATTTTTTACAGTATGACAGGGCACAGACTATTAGAGCAGAACTTATGTGTGGCACCCAGAAAACCCCATTTTTGACCCATGTGAAGCCTGTAAAGCTCACCAACGCTCAGCCACTTTCTCATCTCTAATAGATGAAACAGGTCAAGAGGCTTCATCCTCAGAAGATTTAACCAGAATTATCTTGGATTTTTTGCAACCACCCAACCCTTCTGATAATATCTCTGATGACATTCTTAAGGAATATTTTTCAGACCTCCCATTGCGTCATCTTAAACATGAAGAGTTAGTTAGCTTAACAACCCCTGTTTCATCACAATAAATTACTGAAGTTATAAACTCTATGATAACAGAAGCAGCCCTGGGAATAGAAGGTCTCCCATACAAATGTTATCAGGCTTTCATAAATGAAGTAGCACTATGTTTAGAGAAAGAATTTACATTTTTTTCTTTTTAAGAACAATATCCCCAACTACTTTTCTAAAAGTCTAGTTATTTTTTTTTATTTAAATCTGGTAATAGAATGCACATTAACAACTGGAGGAAAATTAGCTTGCTAAATGCAAATTTTAAATTACTGTCGCAAATATTACATCTCAGATTAAGAAAAATAGCTTCATATATTATACACCCTACACAGTTTTGTAGCCTACCAGACAGATCCATTCATCACCTACTAATTATCCTCAGAGGCATTTAGGAATATTTTACAAAAAACAATGACAAAGGATGCATTATTTCTTTGGATCAGAAAAAAGCATGTGACAGGGTCAGACATAAATTTCTCTTCTATTCTTCATAACTACGGCATCCCAAATACTTTGATCTCATGGTTACAAATGCTATACAGCAATGCATGTTTCAGTCCTATAATAAAGGGGCAAACTGGTCCAGAATACAGAATAGAAACATAGAATTTGATGGCAGATAAGGACCGCTTGGCACACCTCATCAGCCAATTTCCCTACCTAATGGACAAGCTGCAGATCATAGTTAACCAACAGCCTACTTCCTCCTACCCCCCACTAGAATTGCCTTATGTCTGTCCCATGCATTCTTGAATTCCCCCACTGTTTTTGACTCCGTGACCTCCTCAGGAAGGCTGTTCCAGGCATCCACAACCTTCTCAGTGAAATAATACTTCCTCACATTACCTCTGAGCCATCCCCCCTCTATCTTCAAATTGTGCCCCTTGATCTTGCACATCTCTTTTTCTGAAAGATGCTACCCTCTTGGATGTTGTTGATTCCCTTCAGGTACTTGAAAGTTTTTATCATGTCCTCCCTCTCCCTCCTTTCCTTGAGGGTATACATATTAAGCTCCTTTAGTTTCTCTTTGTATGTCTTCTGGTGCAGACCCTGCACTATTTTAGTTGCCCTCCTCTGGGCAGCCTCCATCCTATCTATGTCCTTGCAGAGATGGGGTCTCCAGGACCACACACAATACTCCAGATGGGGTCTCACCAACTGTCTGTACAGAGTTATAACAACTTCCTGTTTTCTACTGCTGATGCCTCTCCCTATGCATCCCAGTATCCCCCTAACACTCCTTATTGCCTTCTCACATTGCTTGCCCACCTTTAGGTCATCTGATATGACTGCTCCCAGGTCCCTTTCCTTTTTTGTTGTTGTTAGTATCTCACCCCCCCATTGTGTACTCTTCCCCTGGGTTTTTGTTTCCCAGGTGCATTATTTTGCACTTCTTTGTGTTGAATCTAAGTTGCCATACATTTGACCATTTCTCTAACCATGCCAAGTCCTTTCTCATCCTTTCCACCCCACCTTGTGTATCAACCCTGTTGCAGATCTTTGTGTCATCTGCAAAGAGACATACTTTTCCTTCCAGTCCCTCTGCATTGTCACTTATAAAGTCATTAATGAGGACCGGTCCCAGTACTGAACCCAGTGGTACCCCACTAGTAACCCCCTTTCTTCAGAGTGGACTCCATTTACTATTACCCCCTGCGTCCTGTTGTCCAGCCATTTTTTTTACTCAGGCTACCATCGTGGGACCCTCTCCAAGGCTTGCTAACTTGTATATTAATCTTTTGTGTGGGACTATGTCAAATGCTTTGCTAAAGTCTAGGTATGCCATGTCCACAGCCCCGCCCTGGTCTACTACTTTGGTTACCTAGTCAAAGAAATCTGTTAGATACATCTGACATGACCTTGCCTCTGTGAATCCATGCTGCCTTGGGTTCTGTGCCCTGCTGGCCTCTAGGTACTCAACAATTCTTTCCTTCAGAAGTGATTCTATCATTTTCCCTACCACTGAGGTCAAACTAACTTGTCTGTAGTTTCCTGCCTCTGACCTGCTCCCACTTTTGTGAAGTGGAATCACATCCACCCTCCTCCAGTCTTCAGGTACCACACCATCCTTCCATGATTTGTTAAAGAGGGTAGTCAGTGGTGTCACTAGTCCTATGCTTAGTTCTTTTAGAATTCTGGGGTGAATCCTGTCAGGCCCCATTGCTTTGCCCACTTTCAGTTTTAAGAGTTCTTCAGAACCCTTTCTTCTGTGACTGGACTGGTATCAACCCCCCTATCAAGAGTGTTTCTATTGCTTGTTTTAGGTACCTCCCCCCTCTTCTTTTGTGAATACTGAGTAGAAGTATTCATTCAGTATCCCTGCTTTTTCACTGTCACTCTGTGCCCACATTCCTTCCCCTTTATTAAGCCTCAGTATCCCTCCCTTGGTCTTTCTTTGCTCCCTAATGTACCTATAAAAGGTTGTATCCCACTTCTTAACAGAGTTGGCTATTTTTTCCTCAGTTTGGGTCTTTGCTATTCTGACTGCCTTCCCTGCCTCCTTCTGCTTTAACTGATATAGTTCTCTACCCTGCTCCTTCTGCATTTCATTATATTTCCTGAATGCTATCCTTTTCTCCTTAACTTTTCCTGCCACATATTTTGAGAACCATAGTGGCTTTTTCCTTTATTTTGTTTTGTTGACTTGCTTTACACAAAGACTTGTTGCCTCTGTGATGGCAGTTTTGATTTTCCCCCATTGTTCCTCCACCCTTCCTTCTTGCCTGTTTGCTAGTGCTTTTCTGAGGCAGTCTTTCATTTTGCCAAAGTCAGCCCTCCTAAAGTCCAACACCCTTGCTTTTGTATGGCTTGACTCTACAGCTCTGTTTATTGTGAACCACACTCACCTGTTCCCAGACGGCTATGCACTTTTAAATCTGAGATCCTCTCTCCATCCCCATTTGAGAGTACCAGGTCTAAATCTGCTCCCTCCCGAGTGGGTTCTAATACTATCTGTCTGAGGCATGACCCCTGTAGGGCATCAAGAATGACCCTGCTCTTGGATGTGGCTGCAGTAAAGGTGCTCCAGTTAACATCTGGCAGATTCAGATTCCCCATCAACAATATCTCTCCTTTTTCTGCCATTCTAAGGATTTGTTCTATCATTTTCTTGTCCATTGCCTCCCCCTGAGATGAAGGTCTTTAAACAATCCCTGTGCAGATTGTGGTGCCATTTCCTGTCTCCAGGGTGACCCACGGTGCCTCCTCCCCTCCCTGTTTACCCTTTAGTTCTGTTGCTTTGATTCCTTCTCTTATGTAGAGAGCTCTTCCTCCTCTTTTACCCTCCCTGTCCCTCCTGTAGATTGTGTACCCTGATATGTTGCCATCCCAGTCATGGTTCTCTGTGTACCATGTTTCTGTGACTGCCATGATATCCAGGCATTCCTTTTCCATCAAGGCCACTAGTTCATTGAGCTTGTTTCCCAGACCACAGGCATTAGTACTCATTGCCCTCTATTTTTTGATTGCTTTATCCTGTTTAGGGCCATCCCTGTCCTTACTGCCTTTACCTTTTTCTGGATTTACCCCTGTCCTTCTCCCTATTGACTTCTCTGCCTTTGTGTCTACTTTGCTAACTACCCTGTGTTGTTGGGGGAGCTGGGATTTCCCTCCTTCTCAACAGTGCCTCCTCCCTTGCCTAGTTTAAATGCTTGCCAGAGAAGTGTTTAAACCTATCACCAAGGATTCTGGTTCCCCTCCTGGACAGATGCAGACCATCACACCAGTATAGGCCTGTATCACTCCAGGTGGACCCTGAGTCCCCAATGAAGGCAAATCCTTGAGCTCCACACCAGTTTTCAACCAGTCATTGAATCCCATGGTGTGGAGTACCCAGGCCTCACCCATGCCATAAACAGGTAGCACTTCTGAGAAAGTTACCATGCATGCTTCTTGTCTAAGGCCCCTCCCCAACTCCACAAACTCCTGCTGCACTGCACTGATCCCATTTCCAGCCAGGCCATTTGCCCCAGGTGGACAATGACATCCAGTTTCCTCCCCTGTGTAGCTGCTCCCATGATCCTGAGAATTTGTTTCCTGTCCCTCCAAGCCATGGTGCCAGGCAGGCACCTTACCTCTCTCTCCCCTCCCCCCAGTTCTACCCCCTAATGATTGAGTCCCCCACCAGGGGTAATTTCCTTCCCCTGTGGGGTACTGTGCCACCCTCCTGTGGGTGTTCTTTGTGGAGGTTCCCAGCATCCTCCTTGGTCTCTACTGTGGGTGCCTCCATAAAGGAATCACACTCTGCCAGAATGGCAAATGATTTGTGTGAGAGGCACAACTGGAAGGATGTGCCTCTGCTCCACCACCTTCACCCTCCCTGAGCCCACTGTGGTCCAACTGCTCCTCTTTCTTGGCAAAATCTGAGGCAATGATGGTGGCTTGGGTGGTCCCTGGGTGGGGGAGGAGGTTTCCCAAATCCTCACCAGGTCAGCATGGAGATGATCAACCTCTTCCCTCAGACCAGAGAAGTGCCTGCAAATAGGGCAGCAACGTAGCCTCCAGAATGTCTCCTGGAAGACTGCCGCTCCACAGCTAGTGCATTGCACCACTCTCCACATGTCTGTCTCCCTTCCTGTTTAAGATTTTTTCTTTTTTTTTTAGAGTGTGCAAGCGTGTGAGTGTCTTTTCCCCCTATTCAGTGTGCTGTGCCTTTAAGGATATGAACAGGTGTATGTCCTTTGCACTTTTGTGGAAGTGATGTCATAACCCCTGATATAAAGGAAATGATGCACTTGAGGTGGGTGGGTGAGGGCCAGGTGGGTGGGACTAAGCCTGTGCTTCCAGAAACAATCAACTACAACTCTGACCCATCACCCTGGTGAGTGCCTTCCTTCCTTTCAGATACCTATGTCACAGAGTTTAAGTAACAGGTTTAGTAATAAATGACTGCAAATATTCTCCCAGCTAGATTTCTACCCTGGCAAATAAAAGTTACACTAAGAAAAATCAACCCCAAAAACAGAGAACCAAAACATTGACTTCTACTTACTTACACAGGCCCCAAAATTAAGAATTCAATTCAGTGTACTCTATTAAATCACCTCCTTGCTTTAAGGAAGCTGGTGGCTGCTCTCTCTCTCTCTCTCTCTCTCTCTCTCTCAGCTACAGCAGACAGAGTCCACAAACAACTCCTGTTTTGAATCCCTAGTTCCTCAGGCCTCTTTCAGCTCCTCCCCTTATCAGACAACTATTTCACAGAGTTTAAGTAACAGGTCTAATCACAAATGACTGCAAATATTCTCCCAGCTAGATTTCTTCAGTGGCAAATAAAAGTTACACTAAGAAAATTCAGTCCCACAAACAAAGAACCAAAATACTGACTTCTACTTACTTACATAGACCCTAAAATTAAGAATTCAATTCAGGGTACTCTATTAAATCACCTTCTTGCCTTAAGGAAACTGGTGGCTGCTCTCCCTCTCAGCTACAGCAGAATATGCATAGGGGTATGACAACGTTGTCCCCTAAACTAACTATTATATATTTTCTCCCTCAATCCATTATTAGAGAAAATTTAATCTAACCCACACATAGAAAGTTTGCCAAGAGTAATTTCCAAGGACCATATTACAATCGTAGCATATGCGGATGACACATGTTTATTGCCTAAAAATAGTAACAGCTTTCATGAGGCTTATAGGGTGTTAGAACAATTTTCTTTAGTTTCAAATGCACAATTAAACTTAGAAAAGTGTAAAGCTCTTCCTTTGAGTTCACAGGAAATTCCACCCTCACACATAGCTGTTTTTCCCATAGTCTCAGGCCCCACAAAAATTGCAGGCCTTACCTTTGGTACTCTGAATTTAGCCCTGACAAGTCGGGGAAAGGTTTTAGGACACTGTGAAACTAAAGTGGAAACATGGAAAGGATGGAAACTCAAAACTCAAGAAGGTACATGTAATAAAGTAATTCGTAATATCATGCCTTTTGTATGTAGGGACAATTTTTCCCCTTCCTTTAAAACTCGAAACTAACATTTACAGCATTTTCTTCCATATGCTTTGGTGGAGCCGATTAAACTCCGTAAAAAGGGGATATACCTATTTACCTAAAAATAAAGGTGGGTTAGGCATGATTGACCCGATGACCTTCTTATATACTATGTTTATGGTACATTCACTTAAAGTTTTCTTTGTGTAACCCAGACTGTCTGGTGTATGGATGGATATTAAATAATTGCAAGAGCTTTTTAGATAGATGGTTAGATCTACCCTTAAAATACTCAAAACATTTAAAAGCTCCAGATTACAAGAAACTAGTAATTCCAAAACTTTATAAATGGGATATTTCTAGGTCTTTTTTGATATCGACCACACAGAAACAATTATATCATAATGTACTAGAGAAAATAGGTACCCTGATGCCAGAATTTAAAAATTGCAATCCCCAAAAAAGGGAAAATGTGATAATTTTATTGAATGACAAAATAATACTTGCTAAAATATGGGAAGTAGTTTGGTTATCTGCTTATGGCGGACTCAATGTATGAGGTAATAGTAGACATAAATCCCTCAGTGAAAGATTTTGCCCTTATGATGAATGCATTGCTGTGGAAGAAATCATGAAACATATTGTCTTAGAATGTTCCTGTTCACAAAACTTATGGAAGTTCTTAGCTGCTTCCTGGAAATTGTGTTGGTTACAAAATTTGACATATGAAAACATCATGTTAGGGGATTACTCCAACCGTTTTGCTAAATATCACATAAGCACACTATCAATTGTTTTTGTAGTATTAAAATTTTACCTGTGGCAGGCAAGAGTTCAGTGGGTTCTCAGACAATAAAGAATACCCTTTTCTGTATTTCATCTGTTATGTGAAAAAGCTTTATTTGAATCCTATACAAAAGATTTAACACTACATCGACTCCAAAAGGTTCAAATGTGGTGAAATGATTATTGTTTTTTATTAAATATAAATAGAATGGTGTGCAGCATAGTTAGATTTTTAAACTTATAAGGAAATATATATCCAGAGTCTACAGATATTAGACAGACTGTGAAAAACTATTTTCCTTATATAATGCCAGAATATATTGAATTCTACAATTTGTGATTTCATAATGTTGCTGATGTTACTTATTTCTTGTATATTGTATATATCTCCTTCAATAAAAAACTCCTCTACTCTTTTCAAGGAGTGCCATGGGATCTTTAACATCCACCTGAACTACCACCAGAACAGCAGATGGGACCTTAGTTTAACATCTCATCCGAAAGACGGCACCTCAGGAGTGCAGCACCCCCTCATGGTGCACTACACTGTCAGTACTGGGATTCAACCCAAGTGCCTGGTGTGAGGATAGAACCCACAGCCTTCTGATCTCCTGGCCTCAGAGACGAGGGTGCTACTTGCTGAGCCACTGAACTATTGTAGAGTTTTTACACTTCAGACAGATTCAGCTTGGACGGTGGCCAGGGGTCGAGAAAGGTAACTCAGGCTCAAGTTTAGTTGTTATGAATTAAATATATTTTTATTATTGTAGCATGAATAAAAATACCCCTAATAAGGCAAAACTAGACAGATGACAGCCCACCACTGTCATAGCTATAAGCATGCAGAGAATCAAAGCAGACTATACTCTATTCTCTGGAGTGTTTTAGCATCCATGCTATGTGGCCTTCTACCACTTTCTGAAAAACACTGGTGAGGCTCACAGTCTGGCCTGTATTTATACAGAGCTTATTCACAGCTAAAATCATTGCTTTGCCAAACAAGGCAAGCTTTTTAGAATAGCAGCAAGAAAGGAATAGGGAAGACATTTATCAAATAAGTCCTGCTTTACAATAATAGATCCTCTTCTGATAAGTGATGTTATTCCACTGACTGCAATGCCAGTTTGAGCTGACCTTTGAACTTGACAGTAGTCCTATTTTTACACAAAAGTATTTTGCTATCCTAGTAAGTGATGTCACACAGCTGTTTGCATGGTCAGCTTGAACTGACCTTTGAGCTGGGCTGTAGTGACCTTAGAGTACCATTCAAGCCCTTTGTGGCTATTCTCAGGAAAACTTCTAAGACAGAATGAACCCGATATGACAGGCGGTACTGTTCTTCTTAACAGTGTTTCATTTAAACAGTGTTTCAGCAAACCTTATTTCCTTCTTTACACATACCATCAGATTTCTACATATTTAATTCCTTCTCAGTCTTCTTCAGTCTAACATACTAAACCCTTTCTCTCATTTCTTAGCTCCTTTTTATTATTTACTGTGATTTCTCAGTCCTTTTTCTTTCAACACTTTACCAGTTCTTTTATTTCAACACTTTACCAGTCCCTTTAATATTTTGCCCTAATTCCACACTATGACCTGGTGAAAACAGAAATCCTGAAAAGGTATGACATTTCAGGAGAGACCTACAGGCAAAGATTATGGTTTCTGAAGTACAACTCAGTCGACAATCCTCGAGAAGCCTTCACCTGACTCAGAGAACTCCTTATGAAATGGCTTCAACCAGTGAGCAAAACACTCCCACAGATCATCTACACATTTGTAATTGAGCAGTTCATCAACATCCTACACACAGACATACAGCTTTGGGTTAAAGAACACCAACCAGAAAGTGGGGAAAAGGCTGTTTCTTTGGCTGAGGATTACCAAATGGCCAGACAGATGCCACAGCAGCGAGGTAACAACCAAGCACTGGTAAGACACTCTTTTTCCCATTTAAATTCCAAGTCTGATAAGAACTCTGGTGGGGGTAACAAATCTGCACAGAAGACTTTATTTGCTATAACTGTAATAAGCCAGGTTATATTGCAAGAAATTGGCTTAGTGAGAAGAATGACACTGGAGCAGATTTGTCATTAGCAAATTACATACATACATACATACATACAAATCTGCCCGGCAGAAACAGGCCCTATGGTCTATCAAGTCTGCTCAAGTGTGCAATTAGCACCCCTAGATAGCAGCTGCCCCACTCCCCCACTCATTCCTCTTTGGCAAATTCTCATTATTACATCCCCCTTGCCCTGCCCCATGCCCTTTTGAAAGTGCCCACCATCCTACATACCATCTCCTCTGATAGGGTATTCCATTTCAATGCCACCCTTTCCATGAAGTAATGCGTTCCCATCTCTCTCCTAAATCTGCTCCTCCAATCTTAATCCATGTCCTCTTGTGTCCATTCCTTTCCTTAGCCTAAATAGCTCAACTGTGCCAGATTTGTTGAACCCCTTCAGATACTTGAATGTTTCAATCATAACCCCCCCAATCCCATCTCTCCTCCAGGGTGTACAAACTCAGATGCCTCAATCTGTCCTCATAGTGTTTGCCTTCCATCCCCTGTATCATTTTTGCTGCCCTACACTGCACCTCCTCTAGTAGTCTGATATCTTTCTTCAGATATGGCTGCCAGAATTGCACACAGTACTCCAAATGCGGTCTGACCAAAGATCTGTAGAGGGGCAGGATAATGTCCTTATGTCTGGATGAGATTGCCCTTGTGATACACCCCAGCATCCTATTAGCCTTGGCAGCAGCTTTTCTACACTGGGCAGAGTTGTCCATGCTCTCAGTTATCATCATCCCCAGGTCCTTCTCTTCCTCAGTGAACCCCAGTCTCACCCCACCCAGCCACTATTCCTTCCTTGAGTTTTTCACCCCAAAGTGCACAACCTTATACTTCTTCACATTGAAGCTCAGTTGCCACTTCACTGACCACTCCTCCAGTTTGGTTAGATCACCCTGTAAGTCTTTCCACCCCTTGACATCATCCACCACCACTCCCATCTTGGTATCATCTGTGAACAGACTGATCCTGCTCTTAACTCATTGTGAGATATCTGATATGAACAGTCCCCCCTGCAGCACCCCACTTGTCACAGGCCTAGGGTTTGAGAGTCCCCCCACCACCACCTTCTGCTGCCTCCTCTTTAGCCAATTCATAATCCAATTAGCCATCTTTTTCCCCATGGATCTCAGTTCCCCCACCCCAGCCACCCATGAGGCACTGAATCAAAAGCCTTACTGAAGTCCAAATACAGGGCATCCACTGCATGGCCCCTATCCAGCTCTTTTGTTACTCAGTCATAGTACTCTATTAAATTGGTCTGGCAAGATCTACCTGAGATGAACCCATGCTTCTGCCAATCCTGCAGGCCATTTACCTTGAGAAAATTCACCAATCTCTCTTTCAGAATTGCCTCCATAAGTTTACCCACTATGGAAGTGAGACTAACAGGTCTGTAGTTTCCTGACTCATCCCATGGGCCATTCTTATGAATAGGCACCACAGGAGTCAACCTCCAGTCCTGCAGCATGCATCCCATATCCAGGGTGGTGTTAAACAGATCCATCAGCAGTCTGGCCAACAGCTGTACCATTTACCTCATCACCATGGGGTGAATGCCATTAGAATCTGGTGCCTTGTCCATCCTTAGTGCCTTCAAACCCTCAAGTACTCTACTCTCCACTATCACCCCATCCATCACCCCTCCCCCTTCCCCACCCTCCAGGTCCATGGAGGTAGTGCACTGCTGTCCTACTGGGTAAACACAGAGCAGAAATATTCATTCAAACCTTCCACCTGTACTGCTCCCTTTTCCACCTACCCACCCTCCCTCCACCTCTCCTGATCCTCACTATTTGGTCCCTACAACATTTTTTCTCTTATGTATCTAAAAAAGTCCTTCTCCCCTCCCTTGATACCCTGAGCCAACCTTAACTCTCTGGAGGCCTTGGCCTCTCTCACTAGTTTGGTAACCTCCCTGGTCATCCTCAAATACTCCCCTCTTTCTTTCTCCCTATTGGTCCTCTTGGGGCAAGCTCTTAATGGATGTCAAGGTGGGAGATAGGACTATGAAAGGACTTTTTGATTCAGGAAGCAGACAGACCCTAGTGCACATTGAAGTGCTGGGAAAACAATGTCCAAAAGGACCAGGTACTGGTATCATCTGCATCCACGGGGACACTTGATACTATCCCACCAGCCAAGTGACTCTGACTATTAATATGGTGTCACACCAAATGAAAGTGGGGGTGGTACCTAAGTTACCTGTACCTGTGATTACTGGAATTGAATTTCCAGGATTTACTGAGTTAAACAAAGAGGGAGCAAATCCTGATGTTTCAGCAGTTGTGATGACAAGAGCTCAGGCAAAAAAAATCTCGGATAGTGGGGACACTTTTCCTTTTGGTGATTTTGATTCGGACTTGTTTGAGCACAGTTCCATGATCTAGAAGTCCAGAAAAGAACCCTTACAGAAATAATTATATGAAATGTTTTCATGCTACACACATAAAACTACCCTTGTGATATGCATGCTTTAAGCATGATTTAAATGCTAAATTGGTACCGATTGCATACATGTGGCATGCGTGCAGTAAGCAAGTGTGGAAAGCATGCTTTTTATGTTAAATTGGAATAGACTGCATGCTTGTAGCATGCATGCAAAAAGAGAGTGGTCACTGATACCTGCACACATAAATGTTAAGTGACTTGCTCAGGATCACACCATGTACAAGTGGGAGTTGATGAGATTCAAACCCAGGTCTTCAGGTCTCCTGGTTTGCAGTTCAGTGCCTTTACCCACTAAGCTATACTGACTGCACACGTATGGATTTATTGTACTTCAATACAAATCTGCATAAATCAGCACACATGTGGCATTTTTAAAGCCACTGTTATACTTTTTAGTTTTCTTGTCCCCCCCATCTCAGCTGCATAGCTGAACTGTAGCAAACATAACAATGGAAACACACATGGTTCTTCCCACCCCCAATATACACACTTACCCACAAAACTACTTAATTACTTCTGTCTGGCATGTACTCCTATTTTATTCTCTCCATTGTTTTGAATGCTTCCACACAAACAGACTTTAAAGGGCAAACACAAAAGTAGCAATAACTTGATACCCCCCCTCCCACATGGCCAGCCCACTCTCCCATGCACACACACACTGTAGCAGGTGTGGCCATGCTGCAAAAGACAGCATATCAAGTATAGTTATAAGTCTAGAGTCTCTTACCTGAGTACTAGGGAGCCAGACTCCGGAGTCTTTAACAGATGATGTCCATGGGTCAGAGTGCTGGGGCGTACTCCCTTGAAATGAATGGAGTTATTTTTTAATACTATTTATATGTTGTGATGGTAAGTTGGAGAATAATGAAGTCCTCTGTTCTACTAAAAAGGCCCCTGTTCATTGAAAGGTGGCCTTTCTTAATCTCCAACTCACCATCATAATGTATAAAATAGTAAACAAAAGATTCCCCAATTCATGTCAGTGGGGCACGACCCTGCATTCTCCTTTGACTGATGTCATAATGTGCCTAAGTGTGGGGATGTGTAGCTCAGCTTCTTTGTGGGGGGCATAAGCCTGACTATAGTGGGGTTCCAATAGTCTGTCCATACCATACCATTCAACTATCCCTGAATGTAAGTAACAGCCCTCATTTTACCCTGAAAACTGCTCTACCCCTCATCCATTACTCATGTAAAACATGCTTCTCACAAATAGGATGTCCTGTTAATTTAGATTTTACGGCAGGGGCATCATTTCAAATTTCAGCAGGGGGAGCCAACACCCAGTGGAGACCAGGTGCTAGTTAGCACCTAGGCAGCAAGCCCTGGAATGTCTGGAACATCTCTAAAAAGTAAAACTTATTTGTCATGACTGAAAAGTGATATACAAATGAGGAAACATTCAAATGTATAAGATTAATCTCTCTGTACCCCAGAGCAGTGCATCAGATTTGGTCTTAAACCCACCCAGTTACTAACCAATTATTTTCTGGATGAAGTTCTGACCCCCCCCCAAAAAAAGTCCTGATTTCACTCCCCAGCTCCATTTCATTCAATATCCATCCCATATGGATTGTGAAGCCACCTAAAGGCACAGGAATGTGAAAAACACATCGATATTTCAGTCCTTCCTCCTTCCCCAAACCCCTTATAAAAGAAAATTGTTACTTTTACTTACCTAGCCATCTGGCCAGAACCTGCAGCCTGGTCCAGCGTGCCAACAGCTCAGTTTTCAGTCATCTCCTCCTCCATTCTTCTGCCAGAAACTGGATGCTAGAACCAACCATCCCATGTCCCCTACATGGTCTCTGACAAAGTCACCTCACCAATCCGAACCCACTTAACCTCTGTTGCTTGCTTCTTGCTTGGCTGCTGCCATGGCTGCTGCTGCACTGCACTGATCCATGCTTATGAAGGCCACCCTCACCTCTGTCACCACTGCTGCTAGACCTAGCTTGCTGCCGTGAGGGGGATGCTGTTTTTTTTTTGCAAGGTGAGCCTAGTAAAGTAAGTAGGTAGCCTAGTCTTGAGTTAGCTTCTAGCTCACCCCCTGCCCTTTCAGCCACCAGGGGAGACTGAGACTCACTCAGAGTAGAACAATAAAAATATGCTGCCGCAACACTGCTATTGAGAGTTCAGTGCTCACCAATTCCTCCAAGCTGTAGTGTGAAGCCTGTCTACTCTGTGGTGGGAAAGACAGTGTCACACTCGCATGACTCATGTGCTATTGCTTTGCTTGAGCTTCTCCACATCACATGTCATGACACCACCACTAATAAATAGAAAGAGAGTGGACAACACAATACAGACATAGTCGAGTCAGGAGTGCACCTGCAGCGTGAGTGCACATAGGCCAGGGGGCACTTATTGTGCAAAATATTAAATCCAAATTTATTGCCATTATTGCCACACCATAATCACAACCTAGGCACAATTGTGGGGGAGTGCAACTGCCCCTTTCTGCCCTATCTAAATGGCACCCCTGCTTTATGTTAGAAATTCATTCTCAGGTGCTAAGATCGGTACAAGTAAATACAATGTTTTTCACTGTGTTCTGAGGTACTGTATCTCCATGTTTCAGGGTGTGTCCTGATCATCATGATGGTTAATGTCCCTCATTGTCCCTCATTCTGAGTGTCCATGTCCCTCATTTCAGTGACAAAATATGAGGTATGGTGCATGCTTCCAAGACCCTACTCAGCACAAAGAGTGCTGAGCATGGCTATATTGTATATGCTCCATACAGAATAATAAAGGGAAAGTAAGTGAGCTGAAACAGTCTTGGAGAAACACATTTATAGCACTAAATATGCATAAGTGGATTTGCATGGCTCAAAACAAAAAGGTAAGGCTTCACAACACAGAGGCCCCACTTCATAAATCTGGAATGGGGGATGTTGGCTGACTATATCCTAGGCATTTAATGTGGTAAGCAAACAATACTTTACAAATTAATAGCAATTTAATGACAACAATCAAAAGCCATTAAACAACTTGCAAAAGGATCAGAATTAATGAATTTACTTAATTTTAATGGGAAATCAATCAAAAGGGTATTTAGTGGCTCTAATTGCTAGCAGGAGTATGAGAAACAGAAACTGATATGTTTTTTAGATGATATTTGCACCAGCTTAGCTGTTGCACACATAGCAAGCATGCAACATGTGAACCTGATGTGATTTTTAAATGATGTTCACACCAGCTTAACTGCTGCACTCATGTCAAGCATGCAACATGCGAACATGATGTGATTTTTAGAAGATGTTCTCACCAGCTTACTTGCTGCATACATGTCAAGCTTGTAGCATGCAGACTTGATTTGCTTTCTAGACCTGGTTCACATAGGTTCACTTTGTGTATGTGAACCAAATGTGGCATGCATTCTGCATGTACACGGCACACTTATATTTCTGTAAGAGAAAAATGATGCCTGAGGAAACAGTGGCAACAAAAGACTGATGGACATAAGGGGTTAACATATAAAAATGCTGCAACTAAACTGATCAATAATTGTAATTTTCTTTCAGACCAACTAACAAGCAGCTGGGGGAGAAACCAGGGTGAACCTATGTTTAGAAAATGTAAGGGACATACTGTATAGAGTTTGGGTTAAACCTCAAACACAGGACCAGATAGAAAAATTGGTTATACCAAAAAAGTATAGATCTGAGTTGTTACAGATAGCTCATGATAGTTCTATGGCTGGTCACTCAGGGAGGGATTGCACCCTTGCCAGATTGCTGTACAGATTTTACTGGCCTGGAATTCATGAAGATGTTGCTACCTATTGCAGTTCTTGTGCTGAGTGTCAGAAAGTAGCCTCAGTGACTGAAAAAGACAAGGTGCCCCTGGTACCCCTACCCTTGACAGATGTCCCTTTTGAGAGAATTGCAATGGATGTGGTTGGCCCCTTAGACAAAAGTAAAAAAGGATAATCAATTCATTTTGGTAGTATGTGACTATGCTATTCGATACCCAGAGGCAGTTCCAATGTATACTGTCACAGCCCCAAAAGTGGCAGCAGAGCTTGCCAAAATGTTCAGCAAGGTGGGCATACCTAAAGAGATTATTACTGAACAGGGTAGTAATTTTGTGCTGCATTACTGAAGGAGCTGTACAAACTATTAGGTATCACTGCCATAAAAACCTCCCCTTATCACCCTCAGACAGACAGCCTTGTTGAGCGTTTTAATCAAACCCTAAAACGCATATTAAAAAGGTTTGTAAAAGTGAAAGGGAATGACTGGGACCAATACTTACCTTACCTGCTTTTTGCTTACAGAGAAGTGCCACAGGCATCAACAGGTTTTTTACCATTCAAAATGCTGTGTGGTAGACAACCTAAAGGGCCACTAGATGTAATAAAAGAAACATGGGAAGATAACCCCCATCAGACACAATATATTACATCATATATGTGTGCCCTGAGAAAGAAGCTGGCAAAATATGTTGAAATCACCCATAGTAATCAGGAAGAGGCCCCAAACCAGCAAAAGGTGTATTATGATCATGGGGTAAAAGAAAAAAGTTTCTGAGCCAGGTGAAAAAGTCTTGCTACTGTCACCCACTATAAAAAATAAACTGTTAATGAACTGGCAAGGGCCTGATAAAGTGCTTATACGTACTGTCACAGTTAACTATGAGACTGAGACCTCTGATAGGAAAAATCCTTTTAAGATATACCATGCTAACCTCCTCATAAAATGGGTTTAAAAAACACCAAAAGCTGTTTTGTTGGTTTTACCAGAAACTGATAAAGAAGATATTGATGAAGCTTATGACAGATTGGAGAAAACTGCAACTGCTGATGCTATAAAGGTGAATGTTTCCATAACCTCTGAACAAACCGTAGAAATTTGTAACTTGCTAACAATATTTTATTTATTTATTTATTTATTTCAATCTAGGATTATAGTACCTTTGAGCCAAGGCTCTTTTACAAAGGTTCCACGTCAGCGTGTGCAACAGTCATCATTTTTAGTTACAAACATATAGTCATTGACTTACAGACATGTAATAACCAGTACAAAGACTTGAGCTGTGAGCAAGACAAGGGGAAGGGGGGGTATTTTTACCACAGTTCCAGGCTGAATAAAAGGGATTGAGCTCATAACAGTGACAAGGAATGCTCACCCTATTAGACAAAAGACATACAGATTACCAGAGCAGTTAAAAGCAGACCTGGTTAAAGAAATAAAAAAAAATGAAAGAACTGGGTATCATTGAAGAGTCGAGAAGTGCTTGGTTGTCACCGGTGGTGACTGTAAACAATAAAAAAAAGGATGTGTAAGAATCTGCCTTGATTTTAGGAAACTTAATCAAGTGTCAGAATTTGACAGCTATCCTATGCCCAGAACAGATTATTTGGTGGACAGACTGGGGAGTGCCAAGTATATCAGTACCCTCAATCTCACCAAGGGTCACTGGCAAATCTCCCTAGCTAAAGAATCCAGAGATAAAACTGCATTTGCCACTCCTGTTGGATTCTATTAGTTCGCCACCATGCCATTTAGTATACATGGTGCACCTGCTACGCTCCAGCAGTACATGGATGTAATTTTATTCCCTCACACTGGTTATTGGGCTGTGTACCTGGATGATGTTGTGGTGTACAGTCGAGACTGGAAAAGCCACCTGGAACACCTGTGAGCAGTTATCCAATTGATCAAAAAAGCATATCTGACAATTAATCCTACCAAGCGTGCATTGGGCAAGTAGGAAACCAGACATTTGGTCTATATTTTGGGAATTGGAGAAATCAAGCCAGAAGTTTCCAAGATAGAAGCTGTAGCTAACATCCCTGTCCCCAAAACCAAGAAACATGTCAGGTCATTTTTAGGGCTGGCTGGTTATTTTGTTCCCAGCTTTGCTGAGTTAGTTACTCCCCTCACTGAACTCATGAAAAAATGTTTCCTGAATAATGTGAAATGGACCCCAGAGTGTGACGAGGCGTTTCAGTCCATTAAGGCTGCATTATGTTCAGCCCCTATTTTAAGAAGTCCAGACTTTGAGAAACAATTTCTGTTAGAGATAACTGCATCAGAAGTAGGCCTAGGTGGAGTCTTGAGTCAGCATATAGATGGGAAAATACATCCTATTCTATGCATAAGTAGGAAATTGCACTACAGAGAGAAAAGGTACTCCACCACTGAAAAGGAATGCCTTGAGAAAAAGTGGGCCATAGAATCCCTTAGGTTTTATTTACTAGGAGCTGACTTTGTACTTGTAACAGATCACAGTCTTCTCTGTTGGCTTAACCAAATAAAGGATAAAAATTATAAAATCACACAGTGATACCTGGCACTACAGCCATTTGAATTTAAAGTGATGCACTATTCTGGGAAAGAGAATGTCAATGCTGATTTTCTGTCAAGTTATGGATCAGGAATTAAGAATTCCAAAGGTTGAAAAATGTGAGTTGAAACTTCTCTGTTTGCTATGCTGCATATTCACTGAGCAGAAAAAGTTAAAAGCTACTACTAGAAGATAAATAAAAGAAAGTTTTGGAAACCTGTTTTTGACAAACAGGTTCCCTCTTAAAGACGGGGGGTATGTTCTGTCCTCTTCTTTTCTGTCTCGTCTGTTTGGTTGCGCAACCAAATCTTCCTGTGACACCTAGGAACTGATCACAGTTTCGAGATTCTCTACCTCTCGCTTTCTCTCTGCCTTCCCTTGCTGTTTTGTCTTTTCTTCCCCCTTGCATATTTGCAATTATAAAAAAATATGTGTGAATCTCTGTGTAAATCTGTATGTGAAGCTGGGATCCCTTTGTTTAAAACTGTATGTAGTTATACTGTTAAAATGATTGCAAAAAGCAGTTTGGAACTCAAGGGGTTAACCTGAGATGCAGTTTTTAAGCCTTTTGCAGGAGCTGTAAACAAGAGGTCGGATCTGAGTCACTATGTTTCTTTTGCTGCACCTGCATCAAAACTTACAAGAACATTCTGTAAACTTTCAGGAACATTCTGTGAGAAGCAGGCTCTCTTAGTGAGTTCCGAAAGACTTATAAAAAGAGCAGCAATGCTTTTGCTAGAGAGACAAGGAGAGTGAGAGACTGAAAGACTGAAACTTGGAATTAAGAGTTACCCTCAGAAGAAGGACTCAGTTTTCTCTGTTTGTACTGCCTTCGTAAATAATTATACTGAACAAATGTTTATTTTTTATTTTGCTGTTATTGAGAAAAATAAAATTCTATGCTATTTGCAAGAATTTAGAAACTGCTCCTGGTTTTCCTATACTTCCTGACCTGTGCTTCGATGATGAAGACTATGCCCATTTAACCTTACCTGTATCCCTGAGATCATCAGAGTGGTCTGTGAAACATTATGCACTGATGAGCCCAGTAAACAGTCAGACAGCCTTAGAAAGCACTCTAAAGAAAAAGTGGGAAGCAACTGATCCTATCAAAACTTGAGAGAAGGGGACCTTTGAAAGACACAAGAGAAAAAAAAGCATGGGCAGCACTGCCCAAGGTGCATTCTGAAGTAGTTTCTCTCAGCAATAAGATGGTGCTACCATCAGAGTATTCATCAGCTTTGAGAGACCAGATGGACAGGAAAGTGGATGACATTATCAGAAAAGTACAGGAAATGCTGACAATGTCAATAAGAGCCTCCACAGCTGCTATTTACTCCTCCCAGGTGGTACTTTGGTGGCTGGAGGCTGCCTGGCAAGACATCCCCACAACAAGCTTACATGGCACTACAATGGACTGTGCCATACAGGCTATAAAATACACAGCCGATGCCACAACTGACAACTTTAAAATGGCATCCAGGTCTGCAGCATCAATCAACAGAGCCTGAAGACACATCCGGCTTAAGTGATGGCATGTGGACCAAAAATCAAAAAGTAGGGTAATGAAGCTGAACTTCTCAAGGGACAGGGCATTCAGCCCTGGTATTGAGGAGTTTGCAGTTAAACAAGGGGATGACAAGGACAATCAAGGGAAGCAGGCAATTCTTCCATCCTTTTGCTGTAATCAGGTCTGGAATTATGCACACAAGAGTAAGAGATGTTAAGGTCAGCAAGGCCCAGATAGGCGAACATTCGGTTTCAAGCCAAATTACTTCAACCGTAAACAGAATTACCACAACAACAGAAGACAAGGAGGTCACTACAATGGAAAATCAGGCTACGAGCCCAACACAACCAATAAGGGATATCTTCAGTGAGAAGACCCAGGTCCAGGATGTGGCAAGGGCAGTGGGGGGAAGACTCCAGCATTTTGCTGGAAACTGGGCCACCTCTATATCGGATAGGTGGGTCATGGAGATCATATCGCAGGGCTACTCAATATAATTCAACTCCACTCCAAGGAGAGAAAGATTTGTAAAGTCACACATTGCAACAGACACAAGCACCATAAACCAGGTCAAGTAAATTCTTAATCAACTGGTCCACTGCAAAGCCATAATTCCAGTTCCAGAAGAAGAGTGACACTCACGGGTATACTCCATCTTCATTTTGGTCCCAAAAAAGACAGCAGACCTAAGACCAATCCTGGACCTGAAATTCGTAAACAAGTTTATCCGTTACCAAAAGTTCAAAATGGAGACATTGTGCTCCACCATTGCAGCATTCTGCAGGGGGGATCAACTCATGTCCATAGACCTGAAAGATGCATATCTCCACATACCCATCAGACCCAGTCACCAGAGATTTCTCTGATCCTGCCTCCTGAGCTACCCCTTCCAATATCAATGTCTACTATTCAGCTTGGCATCAGTCCTGGGCATATTTATGAAGGTGATGACACCTCTAGCTGCCTCCTTATGTACCAAAGGAGTGCACATGACTCCATATGTGGACAATTGGTAAATCAGAGCCAGATCAAAGAGGCACAGATAGCTGCCAAATGTGCCCAAGAGTTGCTGACAAAGCACAGATGGATCATCAACAAGGCAAAGAGCCACCTATCACCGACAACGACAATTGAACATTGGGGGGCAATATTCAAAACAAAAAGGGGAACGGTCAGGCCATCACACTTTTGTATACTGAACCTGGTTGCATACTGCAAACGGGTGCTGCAACACAGAACTGCTACCCAGTGTTAGGGAGTAACAAGTTACTAGTCACTAGTAACTGTAATCTGATTACTTTTCTAGGTGACTAGTAATAATAATGGATTACTTTTAAAATAAAGTACAGTAATAAGTAACTGTAATTGTATTACTTTTACCTAAAAGTAACTCGTTACTGTAATATAAATAGAATGACAGATGGGCATCCATCACGGTCGCTGTAATTCATCAAGGGGTTCCTGTGACTTCATAAACCTCAAAAATGAAGCTCAAGAAGTTTATGACATCACAGGAATCTGGAGATTGCACAGCTGTCTTTTGATATTCAGGTTTCAGTGTAAATAAAGGCTGCTGAGATGACTGAGTGCTCGATTTATTACAACATCAGGCTAAAAAATTGCCTTCTGACAAGCCCTTTGTGAGTACCTAGCAACTTCACTTTGCACATTGAATGCAAGCTACCTACCATTTTTTGACTTTTTTCACAATAAAAAAGTTTAAGCAACATTTCCTGGCTGTGAGGTGCCATTTTTTGTAGCCTTGCTGATATTCAGGTTTGCGTAGTCACAGTGTTTAGGTATTATGAGCTGCCAGAGCTACAGGGTGGTGTAAACCCATGGCAAGACAACTGGAGTAAAGATGTTGAGCCTACGAATTTTGACCTAATACTGGTTTGCGCTACAAGATCTTTGCTCTAAAACAGTGGCTATGACCACAAGATAGCTTCATTTAATGCAACATTGCTTTCTACATGGTTACAGTCCCACTGCCGGTGGGTGTTGGGGTTGTTTTCACCAGTTGTCTCATTTTGGAAAATGTTGTTAGGCTGAATGGCTCTGATGAGGTGTTGTTGCACTGGGTGTCCTTGTACCAATTGTCTCAGATCCAGTGTAAATCACTGGCCCCTCCAGTTTGAGTATTTCTTTGATCTATAGAAAATGAAAATGAGTGTGCACATATAGCTTTCACCTTTCAGCATTCTTACTATGTCCTGTTAATTAGTCCCCACTTAAGGACTCCTCAGCTCATTCACTCCTACTATGCCTTTTTCATACCTATCATCACCTTTTCAATTTCAGGATTCTATTTCTACCTAACCTATTATCACTTTTTCTCCTACAAACTCCACCAATTTTTTCCTCACATACTGTATATTTCTTTTATTTCCCTTGCCTGCTTTTTTTCTCTTTTAGATAATTCCTGAAGAAGACCTGTGGTTGAAACATCGATTCTAACTCTATTTTCTATTTTCAGCATGCATTTAATATTACCATTTTGTTCTAAGATTATATCTGTAACGTGCTATGCACATAAAAGTCAGAAAACACAATTTGTTGGTTTATTATTTAATATATAATTTTGCAACTTTGATATACAAATTACAGTATTTATGCACTGCTACATGGTATAGCTAAGGATCACTATAGGAATTGATGAATTTTGTTTGAGGGGGCAATAGATTGGCCAGTTGATGTACAATTTATAGATAGCTAGCTACACCCCTGCATGTTATCAGTTATGGCCCTCCACAGAAGCCATTGTGAACCCCAAGGAAATCAGGCGCAGCCTAGCCATTGTAGGGAAAAAGGCAAGTAGTCCATCTGCAGGCAGAGATCAGGGTCTATTTCCACCAACACCACATGTGCCGAACTGCCACATCAGGCCGCTTGATCGTCCATCTGCCTGCCCACCTACCACGTTTATCACCATCACCCTACCCATCTCAAAGAAAATCATCATCAAAGGGGTATGTACTGGAGTGGTGCAACACGTGTGTTGTATTGTGTGATAATTTGATTGAAAGTGATCCAACATGACCGTAAGAAACAACAACATCATGGTGCACCTGATGACTGCATCCATTGAGGAGGCCAAGAGGGTGGACAGCCACCCAGGGCCACTCCATATGCCATGGAAGAGACATGCTGCAGACAGATGGCACCACTGACATCTCTGTCATCTGGCACTGGTCCAAACTCTGCCAGGCATTTGAGGGTGTCCTAGCACTGAGTAGACACCTTGTTAGTGCGTCCATGCAGCACACATCACCAGTCCCCATATAGGGGTACACCAACACAATCCAGGACATGCATGCAGCTCTGAGGGGATGGAGGGTGTTGAGGGGAGGGTGTACAGGTGCCCAGGATGCACCACATAGTAGGTGCCACCACACAGCTGGGGCCATCCACACAGTGCACATGTTCCAGTGACAGGGATGCCCCTGACATCAGTGTGCCTGTTTGATGGTATGTGTCTGCCCCCCACCCCCAGGGTGCATACCGCACACCTGTACAGAGCCTGTCACACACAGCCAACCATATGTATGTTATTGTGTGAATCCCATGCCTTTGGCACAGCATCTGTGGGTCACGGGACAGTATGACAGTGGTGTCCACTGTCAGAACACAACTAACAGCAGGGCCTGTCACTGTGTGTATAGCAGCAGGCGTTGTTGCCTGGCACACTGTAGGCATTGCTGTGTCCCTCACAATACTGGCTACTATGGTACTGTAGCATCTGATACACACTGTAGTAGAAACAACAATATGTATATGGCATGCAGCACAACCACCTGTGTCTGTGGTGCTAGTCCCCTGGTGCACAATAAGTTTGTGCTGCTGTGTACAAACCCAGGGCTGGATTCACAGAGGAAGCCAGAAATCCCATAGCTGTGGGAAAAATGCCTGCAGCACTGTGGAAACGCAGTTGTGCAGTATACACATAGAAAACTGGTACAGCTGCGGAATTCCACAAAAAGAGCTGCAGGTGCAGTAATTCAGTAGCTGCAGATTTTGTGCAAGTGCAGAATAGCCGCAACTACTTATCCGCAACTGTGGGAATGGCTTAGGAGCCATAACAATAGGGACCCTAATGAGCTGGAGCAGCAAACTTACACAGTACTGCCATAGCATGTAGCTGTTAGCACACACAAAGAGACCAGCAACCAGTTCCCCAACTGGGAAGACTGCAGCACCACATGCACCAGCACTACCATGGCACCACATTGGTTGACTGTCACAGCTGGTCATCCCTCCCTGGGGTCTTCCTGTTGCCTGCAGGAGTAGCACTCACTGCAGGCTGGATGGGGTCTACTGCCTGTGGGGCTCCGTCATGGGCTGCACTGGATCTGGTGGTTGTTTTCTGTTGCCGTAGCATGGCAATGTGTGCTATTGTTGCTGTCACATCAGCCACTGTTATACCCACTGGGATGCTATTACCTGTGCCTGATCTCCACCATAATTATTTTCAATTGTTGGGGCACTACTGCAGTGTGCTGAGGGAGAGTTACAACTCACTCCAATGTGTGCAACATTTTTCTGCAACTGTGGACAAAACCTGGCTGAGAATAGCCTTTGAGGGGCTGTGCCTTACTTATCAATTACCTTTTTCCCTAAGGAACTTCCACAGCTGCACGGTTTTCCACAGTCCGTAGTGTTTTTTTCTGCAGTTGTGGAGGTTTTTGTGAATAGCACTCAGGGCAATTTCCCCTTTTATCCATAGCTATGGCAGTTTGGGGGACTTAGGAAAGGTGTTGCACCTTCAGAAAGTTTTGTGAATCCATCCCCCAGTCTGCAGCTACCATCCTGCAGTTCCAGGCTGACATACAGCTGGTGCTGTGTTTTTTCATGTTGCAAAGAAGATCATATAAGTAATGAGTGGGAATTATTTTATTATCCTAGGTGTTAGTACTGAATCTTCAGTGACAGTGAGTTGCATTGTGTCACACAGAAGATCATATCATTAGTGACTGGGAATTTTAAATTAGTAGCCTAGGTGTGGACAGTATTGTGCCTTCGGTGACAGTGAGCTGCAATGTGTTACATCACAGTAGTGACTGAGAATTATTACTTCATTAGCCTAGCTATTAATTTTGTACCTTCAGTAACAGCAGCTTGTGTAATACAGATCCTACTAACAGTAGTAACTGGGAATTTTTAAGTTCGCTGTGTGAGCATGTGCAGTGAACTTCTTGCTATAAGAGTGGCTTTTGAAGGGTGTTACACTGTCTGTCCGATGCATAGTGGTCTGCAAGGGGCAAGACAGTGACACACCAATCATCAGCCATGCTGATTGTGATGCTGTTTTGCCTTGATGGGTGGAAGCTTTGTCTAGTTCAAAAGAAAAAGCCGAACCAGTCACAAGGTTGCTTTTTCCTTTGATCTGAAGGACACTGCCCAAAAAAAAGCTATTTGGCATCCTGATCAGCCTGGCTGACATCACCTACTGTGGGTATACTTGTGCTCCCCCCTTGCCACCCCACCAGTCCCTTCCCTCAGACACTCTTACAATTGCCCCCCCCGAGACTCAAAGAAATTCAAAAGATGCTGTTACACTCAAACAAAAGGCCAATGACATGAAGAAACAAGTAACAGTAATGGAGAACCATGTTAACAATTTAAAAAACACCCTCCAAACTATACAGGACACACAGGCAGAAATAATGGCCCACCAAAAGGATGCAGAGAATCAGGCTCAGAGGAAGAACTTATGGTTATAGGGTTTGCCTGGGGATCAGAAGGCACAGCTATGTAGGCATTTATGCTCCCCTTCTTCCGCACGGCCTTATAGTTAGCCCAGACACTCCCTCTGGACATCAAGAGAGTGCACCAGCACCAGGCACTGAGCGGACATCTCCCACTGCCAGACCCTACTCAGTAATCATCCATTTCCTGAAGTATTCAGTAAAGGAAACATATCTTTCAAATGGCTTGGCACCAAAAAAGCCTTCTACAGCCACCACTGCATTTATTTTTACAATGGTGATGCTCCCATTATGATGAATCTAAGGTGGGATTACTTATGCCTCTTTCCAATATTGAAGCAACACCAACTGAGATTTTGAACCCATACCCAGCAAGGCTGATCATATTTTTCCAGGAGGGGACCTAAGAGTACTCATCAGCAGAAAAGACCCTCCTTCCCAGTCTCTGATGCAACCCCAAGATGGTGATCCAAGACCTTGACAGCAAAGAGGCGGACCCAGGCAGAAGCAACAAAAGTTGATATCATTCAACAGCTTGCAGCCTATAGACATATCTCTGTATTGATCTAAGTAGGCAGGCCAGTAGGATTGAAAAAAATTACACACCTAAGGAAAGGTATGTGGGATGTGGGCTGAGGGGTGAGTGTGTGATTCTGGAGGGATGGGAGTTAGGAGGGGAAGTACCCACCTTGAAATGATTGAGAAACAGCTTTCTGAGAGGGACAACTCTACAAGCCCAGGCATCCACAATGAGGCATTGAGAGGTACAGGTCCAGAGAATGAAAGATCAATCAGCTAATTGGACTCTTCATACCGACCTCACCATAGCAATATCTTATCTGATTCGCTTGACAGCCCATAGCGCTACTAGTTCTCTGCCAGATCATTTTCCTTAATTGTGCATGGAGTTAAATTCATGTGGGGTGCAGGGTGCCTACTCCCTGACTCCCTCCTAGGTATTCATAAAAGCAGCTTTGTCCTACAGCTGTATCTATACTGGGTCCTGAGCCTCAAACCCTGATCCATGTACTCATTGCCTCCTCCAGCTATCCTGCCTTTAGGCCAACTGGACATGAGCCTCTGATCTGTACATATTTGCAAAGTAGTACTTCTAATTATTTAGAGTTTACAAAAAGACCCCTTTACAAGATTCTGCTGTTTATACAGGGTAAAGGGCATTCGAATTGGGACAGCTGGAACTGAAACATTACCACTAATGCAGAGATATAGTGCCCTTATAGGCTATCATGACAGTTGAAACACTCCCTCTAAGACCTCATACAGGCATTGGGATTCAGCAGTACTGAACAGATTAACACCAGTCTTTCAAGCAACACTGCCTAGACTACGGCTGGTTTTACTTGGAGAAACAGTACTGATTCTGAATTCCATACTAATCTTTACATTCTGTATAGCATAAGATTATGGCAATTCGCAACTTTGTTTTTTATTCCCCAATACTTAAACCTGAGGTCAGGTGTAATTCTTATCTGCACATCTTTGTTTTAAAGCCACTCCTGCAGCAAAACAGAGCTTCTCCCCATGCTCCTGGACCTCTGAATTGCCTAATTGGGGTCCAGAGATCTGAGGGAGGGACCTGAGGGTCCAAAAATATAGTTTTCAAAAAGCACTACAAAATGCATGTAAATAAGCGGGCAACTGAGGCTGCTGGGAACTGTAGTCCGGCCCCACCCAGTACAATACCAATACTGTACGAACGGTGAACTTTCAGCATTGACAAATACTTGTTTATATACATCATTAAGCTAGGTATTAAGTATTAGCACTGCACCTTTAGTGACACGTGTTGCATCACACAGATCACATAGTACAATGCGCAGCTAGCATAAATTGTTCCATTCATACAGCAACATCATCAGAGGGACTTTTTCTTGGGTAAAGCAGATGCCCCATGGGAAAACTAAAAAGGTTAGTTAACAATAAAAAGGAGTAACATCCAGTGATAAACCCTCCAAACAGCTCAAGAAATAACCTGATCAGCAACAACTGAGGAGGTGGTTGGAGGTGCTGGCTTAGATGTAAACAAAGGGTATAAGGGAAGGGGTGTCAGTCCAAGGGGTGCTGGTGGTGATACTGGTATTAGTAAGAAAAGTACATTTAGTGCAACAAGTAATTCAATTTCCGCAGTGCAGATGTTCCGCCTCAACTGACTGAAGGTGGTATAGTGCCAGGCAGGCTAGTCACTGCTGGTGGTCCAGCAGTGACCATCAGACTAAGTAAGAAATTAACAATTTTTGATTTGAGGTGGACATCAGACATGCATTCTGTATGAAAATTCCTTGTTGATGGTGCTGCTGCTGATATGGAAGCAAAGGCAGTGTCAGGTGGTTCACCACATGACAGTACAATCTTTGACGTAAGCGATACTGATGGGGCTAATGATGATGATGATGGGGATGAGGTTGAGACTGTAATCAACCTACAACCTACAGCCACCACATCTTCAGATAATCCACTGGACAGAAGGGGAGGGGACAGAGGAGTAAGAAAATTTCATCAAATTCACAAATTTATAATTTTTTTTGTTCACTTTGAGAACATCTGTGGGGGGATCACAACATTACGGCATTGATGTATATTACTAACATACTAAAATGCCAGCAGAATAGGCCTAACAATCTTTTGTCTGTTTGTTTGGTCAGCCCCCACCCTGGGAGCTGACCTTGCTGCCCACTTCTCTCTCTCTCTCTCTGGCTTCTGCCTTCCTAGTCCCGGATATTCTCACTGCACTGGTTTTTGCTTTCAGAACCCTTCCACTGCACCTGTCCCACCCCCCTTTCAAACCCCTCCACCATTTCTGCCTCCACCAGCCCCCTGGGCAGTGCATTCCATGGATCCACCACCCCTCTCAGTGAAGTAGCACCTCCTCCTTTCTCCCCTGAATCTCCTCCCTCTCCAGCTTCCTCCCATGCCCTCTAGTTGCCCCCCCTTCCATCAGAGCACCCTGACTGCTCCTCCCCTATTTACCCCCTTCATGTACCTGATGACCTCTATCATGTCCCCCCGGTCCCTTCTCTCTTCCAATGTGTACATATTTAGCTCTTCGAGCCTCTCCCTATAGGTCCTATCCCCCAAGCCCCAAATCATTTTGGTTGCCCTCCTCTGGACCCTCTCCAGGAGTTCAATGTCCCTCTTTAAAATGTGGCCTGCAAAACTGCACAGGGTGGTAGAGAGCAATCCCAATCTCTTATACTAAAGGTTTATACTAAGCAAGCAGGATGGAAGAAGGCTATCTGCCTGTATAAACCATGTGCTCTTTAACCATTCAGCAAGAGCTTGCTCCCCAATGTACTTATTTATTCCTAACTGAAAAGAATAAAAACAATGTCTATTTATTAGACCACTTGGCACTGCTTTCCAGGATCTGATCACCCTTTATGTAAGAAATGAATTTTGTCTTGATGTTTTAAAGGGCATTTTTTCAAATCTTTTATTATGAACCCTAGTCTTGTTTATGCAGTTTGAGTATCTTTTATCTTCATCATTCATTAGTACCAAAGCACAAAAGCAATACTGTCCAAATTTGAACATAGTTGTGAGTTTGTGTGTGGGAGTCGCAACATCACAGCATTGATGTACATAATAGCTTAGGGTGGGAGCGAGTGAACATCATATCTTTTCTTCATCGTTCATTAGTTGCTTTGGGTTCCCCCCAAGGACATTTAGCATAGCAGGGCTGATATGCAGTAATAGAATCCTGATATGCTTTTTGAACACTTTCACTCCATTGAAATGAATGGGAGCTGAATCCCATTTGAATAAGGGCACGAGGCAAATGTAACAGATGATGTCTCCCAACTATGTGTCTCACAGACTAATGCTGTACATCAGTACAAAGCTGGAGGTGATAGCTTTAGAATGTTGTAAAATCTTAGTGTGTAGATATTATGGGTCTAGGGATACTGAGCTGTATATTCAGTGGATGGCACAGGGCTTACATTAAGCCCTGTGCTACCACACTTGGAGCATCAAACGGGATTGACACAGCTGCATCCGAATTTAGCAGATCAGATGCAGTTGTGACAGTTTACCTAATGTATAGCAGCTAGAGCCAAATATCTGGTGCAAGCTCTGTAAAAAGGGTCCTCGGGATTGTTGCAAGCTAGACCACAAAAAGTTTGTCTAACTTAAAGCAGTTGCCGCACAGGGTGTAAAATCCCATTAGACTGCCATAAGCCCAGTGTGCCATATCTTTGGTGCATCCATGACATGTAGCAATCAAGCCGCTTGTAAGATCTTGCCCACTGTCTTTTAGATTTGCATCAAGATTTTGAATTAATAAAATGGCATCAAGACATGGATTTTTCATAATCCCAATTAAATTTTAGAGAACAACATCTTCTAATAAATTGTTCCCATGTACTAAGACTTTGCATCATTGTGAAGCTATGATTCACAGCTTTACAATTACTGTATATACAGCATTAAAAAAACAAATGGGTTTAGAAACCATCTGTTATGGTCACATCAGTTTTTTAATTCACTTTTTAATTCATTCTTATAATACCTTATACAATGGCAAGAAAGAATCCTGGTTTCTGATTGGTCAGTCTGGGACTGGACCCGTGATGTTATCCCAGCACAACATCACGAGTCTAGTCTTAGCCTCACTGTGAACCTGTAGATGAGCTATATGAGCTGTGTTCAGAAAAGGATACAGCATGGCTACCGCCCTTGCTGTTGTCTCCTCGATGATTAGAACTGCCACTGACCAGGGCAACCTCACCGGTGCCATCTTTGTCGACCTTTCCAAAGCCTTCCACAGGGTTGACCATGCTCTTCTTAGCTCCACCCTTCTCTCATTTGGTCTCTCCTCCCCTCCCCCCGCTCACAACTGGTTCCTCAACTACCTCTCTGGTTGGAAGCAATATACCAACTTTAACCGTAGCCCGTCCCACCTCACTGATGTCCTGTGCGTGGTTCCCCAGGGGTCGGTCCTCAGACCTTCTCTCTCTCCCTCTTTATCAATGAGCTGCCGTCCATCACCTCCCATGGGCACACCACTCTATATGCGGATGACCTGGTTGTTCTGTCAAGCGCCCGAGACATTACCACCATTAACTCACAACTTAACTCCAACTTCGAGCGAATCCAATCCTGGTTGGCTGAACATAGGCTTACTACCAACCTCAAAAAAACCCAAGCTATGCTTTTTGGGTCCCAGTGCAAATTGAAATCTTGCCCTGCCCCACTCAGTATCCTCAGGGCTGATGGTGGCCCCTTGCAGACGGTGGCTGCTGTCAAATACCTGGGTGTTACGCTTGACCCTTTACTGGATCTCACTCTGCACATCCAAAATGTCTGTAAGGCTACGAAAGGCAAACTGGGCCTCGCCTATAGAGCTAAAAGCTGCCTAAGCCCGGTGGCTCATGTTGCCCCTAGCCAGGGGTCCTTCTCCGTCTCTCTACTATGGGCTAGTCGCCTTTGCCCCCATGCCCAAATCTAGCCTCTCAAAGTGGGATACAGCTTACAATAATATCTGCCGCTTTGCACTTGCGGTCTCCCCCAACTCACCGCTGCGACCTCTACTCACATTTAGAGTGGCTACCCCCAGAGAAATACCGCACCTATGTAGCTGGGAACTTCATTGACAACATTGTCATATCTGATACTCCTGTATCCCTTGCCCTCCCCCCTAACCCCGACACTTCCTCCTATCTCCTCCGATTAGAAACAACACCTGACCGCCTGGTTCCTAGAACCCATTGCAGGCGAGGCGACCGGGCTTCAGCCATCTATGCCCCAAAATCTGGAATTCGCTCCCTGCCTGCACTTGGTCCTCCTCCTCCCATCGGGGCTTCAAATCCTCCCTATGGAGTTACCTGACGGGTCCCTCCACTTGTTCATGCATCCCGCAATACTCACGCTCTGACATGATGAGACAGGCCCTGCCTTCTTAAGGGCTACTATTAATGTTACTTAACCCCTGGTACCTGGCCCTGTAACTGTCACATGTCTCATCTGAGCTTATTCTACCCCCGGGTGGTCATGGTCCCCCCCGCTGGCACTTGTATTCTGATTATGATTTCCTGATGGCATAAGGGTATTCTCACCTCTATGCACCGAACTACTCTGTGGTATATTTTATATTGTATCCCCTGGTGTACTTACCCTTCGGGTAACCGTATCTTCTGATGTTTTGCACTGTACGTATCCTGTACTATATTGTCTCCAAATGTTGTTAGCTTTCTACGATAGCCCTGTCAAACTGTCATGTATCTTGATGTTAACCTAAGCTTTTGACTTACTGTTCGTTCACTCAACTCTCCTTACCCTGTTTATGCTCATCCTGCATCTTGATGTAAACCTCGCTCATGATTGTATGTAAACTCTCTGTAACCCAGTTTGTAACCCTTCCGGGTCTCACCTGAAAATAGGCACTTGGATGTCTAGTGTGACTCACTCGGTTAACAAAAGCAAATAAATAAATATATGAGCTAGATATCTTTTTTTGCATCTCCTCTTAAAAAACCAAAATATTTTTCCACACTAATAAAAACATTCTTTAAAATTATTTTTTTATTTTATATATGACAATGAGCCATTGTATAATAGCAATAATGCCCTCCAGGGGATGTGTCATTTGGGATAACGTCACGCCTCAGGTATTGGATGCACTCAGCCTGCAGCCTCGTGCACAACCACCTGAGGCGTAACGTTATCCAGCACAACACACACCCTGTTGGGCATTATTGCTTAATTTAAATAATGGACATGTTAAAAACTTCACAGACGTAATTAAAATCTCTCCTGTTTTTTTAACTTAATTTATTTTATTAAATGCAAACAACAGCACAGAAAGAGATAAAAAAAAAACATTCATGACAAAGTCTTCATGGTCTATGGAGATCAGGAACCACAACAATTCATAGCAATCCAAAATGTAGTAATGAGAACATAAACAAGGGTATAACATGAAGAACAGTTTAATCCCAAAAAGTAAACCACGAAGTACTGATATTCCATGTGGAAACATTATAGAAGGAAGAGGGTAAGGTGCTCATTAGAAACCATGTGGAAGGCAATATATTGTAACAATACCCGGTATATTTGGGAAAGCTATGAGATTTCCTAAGACTAGTAACTCTTGGACACGAAAGCAGTAGAAGGGTGTGTAACTTCTCCCATTTCATTCAGTAATACTTTAAAGAGAGTCTAAGGCTGGCTATTGATTTTTCCATCCATAGTATAGAAAAAATGTCCTGGTGCCACTCCTTATAGGAGGGTGTAGCTTGGTTTGTCCAGTGATGTAGGATGACCAACTTAGCAACAGCCATACTGAGGGCCATGTGATGCCTTTGTGAGTCGAGTAAGTTACTGTATTGATACCTATACCCAACATAGTTCCAGGGTTAAAGCATTATCAAGTTCTAACAGAGGATCTAGCTGAGTTTTTATCTGCTGCCATAAATGCTGGGACTTAGGACAATCCCATAGGATATGTTTTAAAGATCCAACTTGGGTATTGCATTTCATACATGTGGGACTGGAGAGCGTATGCAACTTGTAGATCTTCTGTGGAGGAAAGTATAAATTGCTCTCTATCTTGTATTGCATGAGGTGTAATTTATCTAGCATAACATATCTGTGAACATAATCCCATAGAGAAGGGCACTTGAGGAAATCTGTCTGGGTGGGAAACTCGTGTACCCAGTAAGAAAATCTAGATTTAAGTTTGTCCCCATGAGGTCCTGCAGGGATTTATATAGGATGGAAATTGTATGCTCACCTGTTGCTAAGCTAGCCAATGTATGGTAATCGGTATAGTCAAAAAAAAATCCAAGGGTGGGGGCCAAGTACAGCTTGTAACATGTAGGTTAATTATAGAAAGGAAAAGATGCTAACCTGATTAAGACTATTATCTTGTTGGAAGCAGTCAAATGATGTAAAATGGTCATTCTAAATAAGATAAGGCAATTGGTCAAGGTTCGCTTGAAACAAGAAGGAGGCGTGAATAGATTTATGACCTAAATTTAAAGTTATGATCAAGTCAGAGTAGTTGATTGAGGGCCTTATGAGGCATGTAACCTAAATGTTTACAGAGTTATAAATTAATATTAACAGACCAGTCAACAGGAGTATTTTGAAGTTTAGGGGGAAGTTTGGACCATACTATTTGGATTAGGGCTGTATGATCAATGCCATTGGCCTGACAAAGATACAACTCAATATCCTTCCAGTGTGGCTAATACGAAGTGGGGGATAGTCCCACATGCTGGATACCCCAGCTGAGGAATTTGTTGGTTTGGGCTGCAATATAGCATCAGCAGTGATTTGGAAACTGGAGACCTCCATGATGTTTTGCCAGTGTGAGCTTAGAGTATGCTATGCATGGTGTTTTCCCTTTCCATAAGGAATCTGAGAGGAATTTATGTAGTATAGAAAACTATGTATTTGGTAAGGGGATGCCTACCATGCTAAGGGGATATAATATCCAAGGGAGGACATTCATTTGTATAACAAAGATCTCACTCCAAAGTGAGATCAGTAACAGCTTCCAGCACTGGATATTCACTTGGAGTGTTTGAAGTAATTGTGAAGAGGTACAAGATAGTAGTGAAATGACGTCTGTAGCCAACTGGATGTCCAAATATGTGAGGCATTGAGTTGAACAGAGCCCAGCTTCATCTGGAAGGAGATCCTTTTTAAGGGCTTTGGGGTTAAGAGGCATAATAACCATTTTATTTATTTATTTATTTATTGTTTAATCCAGCTGTTTGACCCCTTGTCGTCACCTCCCACCTACTTGGCGAAAGAGGTACATTGTGTAACTGCCAGGCAGTTCTGGCCACTCCCTCGGAGGGGCTCAGTCTTGGGACTTCAACTGTCTCCGTGTTTGACCCTCCCGTCAATTCCCCATGGGTTGCCCCCCCATGGCAGGGCTGTGGATGAAGGGCGTTGACTTTCCCTCCCCCCGGAGACCAACATCTAGACTCTGGAGAGCCAGTGCAGGCACTGTGGGGCCATCATGGAGCCTGCCAGCTCCATATTTTCACATTTTCTCCCTGCTTCTTACCGCGGTTGCACGAACACATGTGGAGGCACATACAGGCAGTGACCCATGGCACACTCCCTACTCTAGTCGCTCCCAACTACACTACCTCTGGGCCTCCACCTGGGGCAGCCCTGCAGTGGGCACAGCTGGATCTCCACCCAGGAGGGGAGAGTTGTCCTATGGCTGCTCAATCCATCCCCAGCCTCCCCCTCCACTGACCCCTGATGATCCTGTTGCATTCCCGAACCCGAGTTGCCAGTGTGGCATCCAGCACCTCAACCCTCAGTGCCACCGGACTGGCATAATAACCATTTTAGACCAATTGAGTTTATAGCCTAAGAGTGAACTGAATTTGGCATGAGCCTGAAGTGCCACTAGAAAAGACTGGGCAGGGTGGGTTAGGTGGAGCAAAATATCATCCAGGTAAGTGGAGATTTTAAAGGAGTGAGGGCCAATCTGGACACCTTTAATCTGTGCCTGCTGAAGGATATGTCTAGTAAGAGGCTCAAGATATAAATTAAAAAGATAAGGAAACAGCCGGCCCAGTGGCACATAGGGCTGAGGCACTAAGCCTCATTTGCCACTACACTGGCAAACCAGGGTGTAGTGCAATCTTGAGTCATTGGTGGTCAGCCAGGGAGAGGAGAATCGAGCATCCATAGGACTGCTCTCCTTTTCTAGGAGGGAGTGTGGGTGGAACCAGTCACTTGACTGTCCCATGGTGGAAGCTGAAGGAAAGGCAGCCCGGGCCAGAAGATCGGGAAGTGTGGCAGATGTTGGTGCACGTCGCATGGGAGCATGTGGCGTGCACCCAGACATCCTTGCACGCCACACCTCCCAGGGAATCAGAACAGCAAAAGTGCTGGCACAGGATGCTGGTGGGCAACACAGGTCCTGCACATGACTAGCTGGGCTTGTCAACCTGAACTAGATCCGGTCCTCGGTAGGGACTGGAGACCTTCACCGACCCCACTGGGGAGGAGCAAGCCCTGAGGGAAGACAGCTAATGGTAAGTCCTGGTGGAGGTTGGGGTGACAGGGGTGGGGTGCCTACCCAAAGAACGGTTGACTGGGCAATGGAGAATTTAAAAAAAAAGATAAGGATTCAAGGGGCAGCCTTGTCGAGTGCCCTATTAATAAAGATGGGGACCCTCTTCAGGGAAGATGGTGGCCACCTTGGGCTGACCATCTGCTGAGAAAAGAATTGAGAGAATACTTTTTAACTTATTTTTGTTTTGTTTATGTGTTTTTATTGTGTTTTAGCTTAGATTGAAGGATAGGAATAGGTAGTGTCAGTTGGGGAGTTTTAGTGAGGTAGTTTAGGAGAAGTAGTGTTTATTTTTAGATAGGATTTTCAGCCACGATTGCCGACTGCCGATGACTGAATTGAAACGGTCCTATACCGTTTTACATAGTAATTGTCTGCCTGCCTCATTTTCCAGTGGAATCCTTATCTACCAATACCTAACCCAGTAAGCATCTTCACATTTAATTTTTGGAAATTCCTGTTAAATTGTGAAATTGTGTTAGTGGTGGAGGTCTTTGGCGCAGAGGAAGCATCTGCGTGCTTCGACTGGGACGTTCTCTGGTGGACTGTATCTGAGACTAAGTTTCTGGAAGCTGGTCATTTAGAACTGAAATCTCCTAAGGACTTTGAAAGTTTTTGGTCGAAGGTGCACCTTTATGTGAGTGCTCTTCTGGGTCCGGCTTGCAACCCAGGTGAGCTCTGAGGAGTTTTCATGGTTACGAGCATGGCTATGGCCCAGGAAGCGAGTCGGGCTTTGGTGGGCTGGCAATAGTGTTTAATCATTCTTTGCATCCTGCTCACAGTCCGACTGGGAAGCTGCGGGGACTTCAGCTTTTAGTAGGTGTCGCCGTGGACCTGCTAGTCTGGTAAAGTGAGCAGGGGTCTGGAACATCACACCATGCTTGAGCTATCTGTGGCTTTATCTGAACCTGATGATGCAGATTCAAACTTGAAAGGAGAAGATACTAAGGAATTGTAAGTGGTTTTGCTGTGATATCTGGGGCAGGTTGGATCTTTTTGTGCGTTCAAGTAAAGAAAGATCCTGTCCATAAATCTCAATTCTGGGGCAGTGATAGTGCCAAGGATTTACTATACTACATTTAAAGTATAATCTGTAAATATACCCAGAACTACAGTTGTGAGAGAACCTAAAAAGTGGGTAACTGGCTTTAAGCCATAGGAGGTAAAAGTTCTTTTGGCCTTCTTAAGAAACTAAACTGGACTGGATATGGAGTTAATTCTGAATCTCAAAGAACGACTGTTCTAAAACTTATTGATTTATTCTATGGATATTAGACTGAGCACATACACTCTAAAAAAGGACTCGCTGTCTGAGTTGGGATTTTATTTGGGTTGGGTTGGAAAATTTCTTTTGAGGGTTGTTATATAATATTTTATTTGGTCTGTGTGAGTGGTATGTGTGAGGTTTTGTAAGTGTTTGGGTGTGGATATTAATTCCCTGAAAGAGAGTGTTTATTATTCTGTGTGAGTAGTTAGGTTTTAAGTCAAGTGGTAGATATGTGTTGATCTCTGGCTCTCAGGGTAAGATCTTATTCCCCAGCTAGGCTCTGCAATCTCCACCCCTTTGAATGTTGCCCACTGACATCTGAAGTCTACACACATTGCAGAGCTTTGGGGATAGCGTGCAATAGAGATATAGATTCATGGGGGCTGGAAGGAGTACCATGGAGGGTGGGGGTGTGAGGTGGTGAGGTCCAGGAGGTGCCCTAGGGTGAAATGGACCTAGGAGAGGAGTCCTCCCTGCCTGGTTTCCATACCCAAGGGTCCACAGTTAGTGAGCAGGGGACCGGACCAGCACCATTGACCTATCCCTCTCTGGCAGTGTTATGCAATGCCAGATCCATAAAAAACAAGACGGCAATTATTGCTGCTCTTGTTGCAGGATTGGATCTGACTTGCATCACAGAGACCTGGCTGAACAAAAATGCCGACCCAGTTCTGGAAGCAGCTGTTTCAGCTGGTTACTCGGTGATAGACTGCCCGAGAGTGGATTGTAGGGGTGGGGGTGTAGTCATTTGTTTTAAGATGGATATATGACTCACACCCTTCCCAGTGGGAGAGATGAAATCCTTTGAATAAGTCTGGTGTTCAGGTGCAGGATGCAGGAACTTTCTCGTCTATCGACCTCCGGGTGATGGGAAGGAATTCCTACAGAAAGTCATGGACTTTATCATTGATATGATGTTGGAGTCTCACAGGTGGATTGCTTTGGGTGACTTCAGTGTCTGGGCTGATGATGAACTTTCGCAACTTGGTCAAGACTTCCTCCAACTAATGTGTTTGTTGGACCTGACACAGGTGGTTACCTCTGCCACCCATGAGTTTGGCCACTCATTAGATCTCATCTTCTTACTGGGAATGGAGGTCTCTGACCTCATGGTGGAACCAGTTACATAATCTGACCACAGTACTGTGAGGTTCCAGTTTGAGCCCCCCCCCAAATAGACCCTTCCCTACAGAGATGGTCCAGTACTGTCCTTTAAGGGGTTTGACCCCTCAGGGTCTGATGATGGTACTGGACCCATCAGGCCTAATGGAGGCTTGTGAGGAGCTGGGGGGTGCTAGTGTAGACCTATAATCGGGACTTCACTGAGATCCTTGACTCCATAGCACCTGTCCGTGTTTGTCCCCTCACCTCACACCATGGATCCCGCTGGTATGATGGGACCCTCATGGAGATGAGGAGGAGGGGTTGAAGGTTGGACAGACTCTGGTGGTGGTCTGGTCTGGTGGAGGACAAGCTTTTACTGATGGTCCACTATAGGGATTATCAGTCTGCAATCTCCTGTAAGAAGGCAGAGTTCCTGTCCAGGTAGATTGTGGCAGCAATTAACAGACCAGCTCAGCTCTTCTGCACTGTTGAAAGGCTGTGTAACCCACACTGCCTGCAGTCTGGGGGAGTTTTATCACAATCAAGATGTGAGGAGTTTGCTCTGTTCTTTGCTGAGAAGATTGCCACTATCAGGTCGGAGACCCAGTCATTGTCCTCTAATGGGCACTGTATTGTTGATCATGCGGTCGCAGGCACTCTGTTTGTCTGGTCTGACTTCAACCAGGTAGCAGTAGCAGATGTCATGGGGGTCATCCAGGAGATGCAGCCCACTTACTGTAGTTTGGATCCAGGACCAACACGCCTCCTCGTGGAGTATGTTGATGCTATTGGTCCAATCTTAGCCAAGATATTCTGATGTTCTTTGATGTCAGGGTTTTTTCCTGAGCCCCTGAAGGAGGTGGTCATTAGGCCCCTTCTAAAGAAACCATCATTAGATGCAGACTGTCTGGAAAACTACAGACCTGTCCCTAACCTTCCCTTTGTGGGAAAGGTTATTGGGAAGGTTGTGGCCACTCAACTGGAGACCCATTTAACAGCTCACATCTATGAGCCTCTCCAGTCTGGTTTCAGAAAAAGGCATAGCACTGAGACCACCCTGGTTCGGGTGCTTAATGATCTCCTGGTGGCAAGAGATCAAAGAAGATGTTCCATCCTCGTCCTCCTTGATCTCTCAGCAGCATTTGACACCTTGGACCATGGGATGCTGTTGGAGCATCTGTGGGTATGCTGTGGGCTAGTGGGGACAGGTCATAGCTGGTTTAAATTTTACCTCACAGGTAGAATGCAACGTGTGGTGTCTGGAGTGTATTCTTCGGCCCCCATGCCTCTGCCTTGTGTAGTTCCACAGGGCTCCATTTTGTCTCTCATGTTGTTTGCAATGTATATGCTGCCACTAAAGGACATTATAAGGTAGTATGGGCTGAGTTTTCACTGTTATGCAGATGATAATCAGCTCTATATGTCCTTTACGCCCAAGCAGCCGGATGCGATTTCGGTGCTTAATAACTGCCTTGAAGAGATTCGGGACTGGATGAGGGTGAACTGGTTGAAGTTGAACCCAGACAAGACAGATTTGCTAATTGCTGGAATCTGGTCACCAGGTGTTTTGAGAGCAAGCTGGTTGAGTCACATGGCTAAGGCTCAGGGATTCCCAGCTGCTTACCTCTGATTGGTTGAGGAACCTTGATGAAGTTCTTGATTGAGGGATAACACTGAAATCCCAGGTGTCAGCTCGGGTCAAGACTAGCTAGGGTGAAACACTTTATTCGGATTTATGACAGGTCATCGACAAAATTTTTGTCAAACAACCCGACAGTGAAACCAGCAGGTCGACTACATTTTGCAGTCAGCTGCCGGTTTCAGAGAAAAACAAGTGTTTTCTTTGGGGGGCTTTGCCCCTGAACCCCCGATATGGGGGCAACACCCCACGCACCTGCCACTTAGGATTCTCAACTCTGACTTGGAGCTGATTTGGGGGGGTGCATGACCCCCAACAGACAGTGCCGGGTTCCAATGGGTTCCCTACAGCGATGTGGCACTGTAGAGGCTGTAGTGGACCTAACAGTCGAAATTTCACTTTCGGTGGTGTATACCCCTGATTCCACTGGGAGATCTGCCAGCATTGGTTCACCCATTTGTAACCTTGTGTTTGGATTACTGCAATGCCCTATACCTGGGGCTGTCAGGAGTGGATCTGCACTCTTGCAACTGGTGCAGAATGCAGCTGCAAGGCTGTTGACCAGGCTGCCAAGATCATGTCACATCACACCTGTTTTGCTCTCTCTTTACTGGCTGCCAGTTAGGTGGCGGATCACCTTCAAGTTCAGTTTGCTGGCCTATAAAGCCCTGCATGGTCAGGGGCACGGTTACCTGCAAGACCTCCTGATTCCCTACCATCCCTTTAACCCCAATGCTCCAGTGATGAGCATTTTCTGGAGGTACCAAAGAGTCATTTAAAATCTTCTGGAGCACGTACCTTTTCTTTTGCAGCACCGGTTCTCTGGAATTCCCTCCCTCGCCCAGTGCGCGAAAGTCAATCTGTTGAAATCTTTAAAAGGGAGCTGAAATCCTTTTAATTTGACCTAGCTTTTATAAATTAATTAAATACATCTGTATATTGTTCTACCTCTTGTTTTACTGTTATTTTAAATGTTGCTTTTATTGTAAAGTGCACCGAGTCGAAATGAGAAGTAGCAGCGGGAGAGGAGGAAGAGGGCAGGCCACCTGAGCTAGGTTTTGGATACATTTGTTGATTGATAGGAAGCTTATTGAGGTGAGCAAAGAGGTCCATGAATTTCTGGTTGAAGGCCTGAGCAATCTCATGTGGTTCAGTCAGAGGGCCAGTGGGCGTGTTCAGTTGAATAATAGGACTGTTTGTACAGAGACAGAGTAGGGAGCTAATGGAGCCCCAGAAACAGAGGGGGTTGTCAAGGGTATCCCTCTGTAAGTTAAGGTAGAAATTCCATTTCTGGGACTTAGACATTTGTTTGCACTGATTACACAAATGCCTATAATCGTTCTAGAGGGCAGGGGAGGGGGGAATTTTATAGGTAGCCCACTTTTTGGTCCTGGCTTTCATGAGGGCCAGAAGTTCCTTAGAGATCCAGTGGGTATTACCACCTCTAACTCTCCTGGTGGTGATAGGGAAGTGGTGATCCTGAATCTGTAGTAGGGCATCTGTGAGGAAGGTCACAGCCAAAGTTACATCTGTTAGAAAGTAAGTGCTGACCATTTCACAGACCATAAGTCTGCTAGGAGGTTTGAGTATCCAAGCAGTTAAAGTTGTGCAAAGATAGGTATTGGGGGTGGGTCTGGTTTATGAGGACCAGATGATAAGTGGGAGACTGATTACTGATAGAGTCAAACAAGGTCCCTGCCCTGTCCGAGACAAGCCGGCCTTGCATAAAGCTGACCTGTTCTCGATCAATCATGGGTTGCCAAATTTTGCTAGTTCTATGGGCTAGGATTTTTGCTAATATTTTAATATCAACATTTAGAAGGGAAAATGGATCTGTAATTGCTCAGGTCAGAATGGTCTTTTCCAGGTTTAGGAATAAGGGTAATATGAGCCTCAAGTAGTGATAGAGACAGGTGACCAGAGTGGTAACAATGACTGTAAAAGTCAGCCAAATCTCATGCTAATTCAGATTTGAGAGAGAGAGAGAGAGAATTTAGGTGAGAAGCCATCAGGCCCAGGGGCTTTGTCTGGGATGAGAAATGTTTATTTATTTATTTTATTTTATTTTTACTTATTTCAATCTAGGATTACAATACCTTTGAGCCGAGGCTCTAGACTAAATGTGATTGCATTCTTTAGTTCAGCAGTGGAAATAGGAGCTTTAAGAGAGTCCACAATTTATTTATTTATTTAAATTTTTGGTAACCAAAAGGCACACTGAGCCGAGGCTTGTTTCCATGTGCAACCTGGGGAGCTAGTTTGGGAAGCTGAGCCCGATTGAGATAGTCCTGAATTAGAGAATGAATGTTAGGGGGATTTGCCTCAACTGCATAGAGTCATTTATAAAAGGCTTTGAACTCTGCTGCTATATCTCTCAGAGCAGTTGGAATTTTCATGCCTTTGGTTGATCTAATTGCGTTTATAAGACGGGCATTCTCCTGCTGCTTAAGACATATGGCTAAGAGTCTGGCAGCCTTTTCGCCATAGAGTTCATAGGTGAGTTTAGCCTTAAAGAATGCATGTTCTGCATGCTCATTGCTCTCAGTTAAGTTTAGAGTGTTTGGCTCTTTTTAACTTAGTTTTATCCAGTCTTGATCTGGAGATGTAGGCTTAAGATTTTTTCAAGAGCACGGATTAAGTGAGAAGCTCCTGGGTTTCTCTTTCTTTCTCTCTCTCTCTCTGTCTCTCTGTCTCTCTGTCTCCCTGTCTTTCTCTCTGTCTTTTTCTAGTAGTAGACATCAGTATCAGTTTCTGTCTCATGATTCAGTTGTATGCATTCCAGATATTGACAGCACTTATAGCAGCCATTTTGTTAGTCGTAGGGTGCTGTTCAGTTGTTTGTTTTAGCTTAGAGATGCACCAATCACCTTTGAGGAGCTGGTTGTTAAGTTTCCAGTTTCTGTCTACCTCTGTAGTGTAGAGAGAAAGAGAAACTGGAGCATGATCAGATATGACCAGGCTCTGGATTTCACAGGTCAAGATGTCAGGTATAAGAGAGGAGCTTATCAGAGCATAATCTAGCCTAGGCTGCATACCATTAAAATCTGTCCTGGAGAACAAGTATGTTTATATACACAGGTGATATTAAATTTCTTTTGTGATTTAATCAGAACCTTTTCCTTTGTTTTCCCTTACTCTAGGCTTTCATGTTATTCTGTTTTTCTTTGGCCCTTCATCAGAAACCTTTATACCTACATACTGTACATGCTGCTAAAATTGTTAACATCAAACTATCAACTAAAATCATGTAACATCTAACACAAAGATGATAGATCATTTCACAAAGTGACTTTTATATTCAGTAATATTCACATCAGTTTTACCAAAGAAATCAACAAGTCATAGCTGTCTCACGGCTTCTTAGCACGCAGACCAAAATTTACTGTTTCTGTAATAAAAATGTTTTGTGTGAACTTTCACAATATGAACAGCACATTGTTAGTTGGGATGGGAGATCAACTGAGTTTGCTTACAACTGGACTACTTATTGACCCTCATCCAAGTCTTGGAGTGAAGGTCGGGGGTCATTATCTGATAAATGTCCCATTGAAGAAGGAAGTGGGTGGGTTAGAGAGGGGAGGTTTACTGAAAAGGCAGTGTCAGCTCCTGGCGACATACCAGCAGTGGACAGTGACATAGAAAACATGGTCCTGGAGATTCTAAGGATGATTTTTTTTAATTAATGTGTTATTTTACTTTTTTTTTAATTTTGGTTCTATTTTAGACAAGTTTGTTCCAACCAGATATATTTTCATTTTATATCATTAATCACATTGTAAACATTTCCTCTCTCCCCCGACCAACTCTATATTTTTTCTTGCTTTTGTTTTTGAAAGTAATATCAGGAAGACAGTACACCCGAATGTACATAATGAGACTATGACAGTATTATGGGATTCTAGGGCATTTGTCTCCAGGACTTCAATATGCTACCATATTATAGTCTTATACAGTATGCACACTTTGTTTACTTTGCTTGTATTTTATGTGTTACAGAGTTTTAATTGCTTCTGTCTGTACCTGCTTCTGAGCTGCAGACACTCTATGACATTTTACTTTGGGTGCGTGAGGAAGCAGTAATGCAGGAACTTGTCTCCAGCATTACAATCAGTGATTTCCTATGTCAAGAACAAGTCAATAAAAGGAAATGATGTAGGAACTAATTACTTATAATGCTGCAAGTGACCTTACTTTATAAAGACATTAGTGCTAACAAACATTATTATATGCTAAACTCCATACCAGGTTAACAACTGCTTTGATGGATGATGTGATCTACGAACATACCACCTGATAATGAAACGTTACAACAGACCTTGTACCATAATCAAGCCAAAGGCATGTTAACATAATGCTTCCTCACGCTTTTGTTAAAAATGTAATCTGAGACTTCAGATATGGAATTTTATATTTCCCAGAAGTAAAATGTTTTGTATTTGCATACAGGAAAGGAGTATTAAGTAAGAATCTTTATAAATTAACACATGTTTGCATAGCATACTGTACTTATATGCCTATTTATGAAGGGGGGTTGGAATTTATTCCATCCTTAAAGAGCAACTCTGCATTTTAGCATGTACTTTCATAAATCAGGTATTTCAACTGTTATAATTTACTAGAAAATTTTTTTTTCATTTTCAATGTTCCTTTCCAAGATTTACAATACCTCTTGGTAGTCCATCTAAAAAGTCTGTATAAAACATTTGCCTGCCCTCTATTAACCTCACAGTGCCTTTGTTTATGGCATCATAGTGCTCACTGTGGCAACATACTGTGATGTTACAAATCGCAATAGTGTGGTAAGCAGGGGAGAGTCTGTTGCATTTTGAAAGACTCAGTGAAATAATTGCTGCATTATCTACAATATTTAATAGACTGACAGTAGGGGAAAGTAAAAAAGCAATAAATGACTATAAAAGAAAGTTACAACATAACTGGTGTACATCTAGTGTTTTTAAGCTATTTATTATGATGGAGAGTTGCTCTTTAAATTACTTATTTCCAGCACTTGGCATAAAGAAGTAGCAGTGCCAAAAAAATAGCAGGCATAAAATGTCATTATGTTTATAAAGCAGTCTGTTATTTTGTATTTCTTAAGTATTTTTCTTTTTCCAGTGGCTGGTTAGGTTTTTCTAGCTGATACTATTAGGTGCGATTTAAACAGGAGTACTTTACCTGAAGACAGACATATCTGGCTCTGTTCCTAGTTGCACCTCATCAGTACTTGTGATCTCACTTATACTGATATTCACAAATGACCAATCTTGAAGCAATTGGATTTTCTTGGTCAGTTGTGATGTCACAGACTGTGAGGTCATAGAGATGATGGTGTAGAAGGAAAAATGGAACTAGCTATATCAGCCTCCTGGTAGGGTGTTGTTCCACACATCACACTAAGTACCAGCAGGTAAAAAAACCTTCTAATTAGCAGCAGAGAAAATAAAAAAATAATACTTGCGATATAAGAAGTAACATAATAGTCCAGTACTTCTGAAAGTTAACACAGTAATAATTTCAAGCAGGACACTGAGCTCTTTAATGCAGGCCTAATTGAAAATATGTTACTATTTTGGAAGTATTCCCAGAATCCACCCAGAGGATCTCACAGAGCTAATTCTTGTGGGTGTACAAAGCCTCCATTTAGCCTTTTGGTAGAAAGGGCTGCAGGGAATGCAGGAGCTAAATTTCACTAAGCAGGGAACCCCACCAGAAGGTCAAAGTGGGGAAACATGGCAGAAAGGAACCCTGGCATCTCCCTAGCAGCAGCACAAAACTGCGATTCAGTTTTGTTTTTCATGTGTATTCCTATCCCTGATTTGGATTATTCATTTTCTCTGTTTAGCCTTGCTCACATGCAGCAAAACAATTCCTCCTGTTCTTAGCCCTAATAATGTAATTTCTATGAGAAGAGAGTTACTGCCTTCTGAAAATGAGAACAAAGAAGCTTGCTAAAAGGGGGAAGGTAAGTGGCACTAAACTGTCTGAAAAGTATTTGTTGATGGGTGGGGAGTACAACAAAGACAACACTAGGACAGCAGATTTTAAGAAATGTAAAATTTCAAAAGACAGTCAGCAAGAATGTGTCCCTGAAAAAGAACACAAAACAGAACATGTTTCTCCCCTTTATTTGTTCCTTGTGTGCCTGCCTTCAGTTTTAGAGTGATAGATGCCCTGTAGTGAATATACTCATTCTCGTTCCTTTATACAAGTGACCTGAAAACCTCTCAGCACCAATGTAGAATGTGCTGGGATCACTGGTGGCTGAAGACTGCTTCTAAAATAGAGCTTGTGGCAGCCAGGAGGCCTTTAAATAATAAGATAATTAGACTCAAACAACCCCTTTTTTCTAATGAAAGAATGTTCAGGGTTATATTAGTGTAGTGCCCCCACCTGGGTGGGGGCTTAACTTGGCTCTGGTGCTGTCCTGGATGGTGACAACTCTGCATCTGGCAAATTGCTCAACCACCCACCTCACCTGATCCCCATAGTCTATGGAGGGGGAGCAAGTAAGCAGTAGCAGCTAGAGTCTTCTCCCTGCCCCAGGGTAAGCAGCAGGGCTGGGATATGGAAGTCTGTGCCACTATGCACAGCAGTTGATCAGGGCTCAGGCTATGCATCATAGTACCAGAAATTGGGCTTACTGCCCACAGTGAGGGACAGAACATTTACTCGTTCTTCTGGGTGACATATGGATGTGGCAAGGGAAGCTGCCTTCAAAGGACAGGACAGCATATCTAGTGCTGTGTTGGAATGGATTCCCTCAGCCTATAATTGGCCATCATCTGGGATCACAGCCATGACTGCCGGGAAAGACAGTCATGTTTGTTGCAGGGTACCAAGACAGGGCAGGGCAGCAAGAGAGGACTCCTGGGAATTTGAGGCAGGGTAAATAGTGTGAAATTTGGGCTAATCTGAGACCTGGGGTTGTTGGACTGGCTTGACCAAGGAGGACTGAGCAAATATGAGATCAGGGCCAGTCTGCCGGAGAGACTGTCACTATAGCACCTGGAGTCAGATTCCCCATGGAGGGTGAAGGAGCTGCAGACTCTCTTGGGGCTGCATGTGAGCTGACTAGCAAGTCTGTTTGAATCTGAGGGTAGGTGACCCCAGCATCAAACCCCTAAATGGGGAAGAATTCCAGCAGCAGAGAGGGGCAAAGGGAGAGTTCACCAGGCAACCTATGAGACTTTTGTGGGTGCCCAGCAGGAGCCCATTCAGTTGAGAAAGAAACAGCAAGAAATCCCCACTCAGGGCAGATTCTTGTGCAGTATCCTAAACCAGCCATGCTTCAATGCATTCGGGGGGTGGGATCTGCTGCAGGGGGTCAGCTACACAAGCTATCCACAAACAGACATCCAAAAGCAACTGCACTCCTAAAGAAAGTGCAAACAGACAGTCTGCACACAGAAGTTGGTTGCTGCTTAGTTTTTATGTTGGCACGCTTGCGCAGCCAACATCTTGCGGTAGTGGAGATTTGGAGGCACGGTCACTGTTCGGCGAATGCAAGCCATGCACCAGTAGGTGTGTCCCTCATTCCCCAATCAGCCTGCATGCCGGTGCCATACCATGCATACATAATAAGGTGAGCACATCTAAGGAAAGGTCAGCTGCAATGTGAGCAAAGCTCATCATATGCAGCAGACCTTCCTAGTGCTTCGCCAGCTATAAACATGGTGGCACAGTGGCCACTAAACTGCCGACTTTGGGGTGCCCCTCCCCGTCAGCTTACTCCTGCTCCTCGATGTGCCGACGGGAAAGCCCACCTCCGGGCACAATGTGTTCCCCTCACTTTTTGCTTGCCGAGGTGCCTAATCCCTCGGCTCATGCGCCTCCCCACTTTTTTGTTTGCTGACAGGGTGCCCAATTCCCATCTGCATCCATCCCCCTTTCCCACTTCAATGTGCTGATGGGCAGCCCACTCCCCGTCGGCATGAAGTCCCCCCTTCTTCTGTGCTAAGGGGGTGCCCAATCCCCCTCAGCTAGTGTCTCCCACTCCCTATGTGCCGATGGGGGTGTCCAATCTGCCGTCGGCTACTGTATCCCCCTCCCAAAAAAGACACCTGTAAAAAAAGGAAACCGTCTGCGATGCTTATTTTTTTTAACACCTGTAAGCAGAAAAAAGTCCCTCGTAGTCTCCCTAGCTCCCTCCAACAACCCGCACCCACCCACTGTGCACCCTGCCTCCCCACACCTCCCCTCGCCCCAAACATACCTCTGGAGCTCAGTACAATGATCTTCGGTGGACTGGGAACACCTCTGCACTCTTCAAAGCCGACCACAAACTGAGGAAATGCCGGTAAGCTGTATAATGGAATAAATAGGGTTTTTTTCAACTTTGATGCATATCGCAGGCATTTTTGGGAATTTTTGCACCAAATTTTCAACATGGGGTTTTTGGGACCCCTCCTCATGAATTCTGCTATGACGTTAATCGGTCCCGAAAGGTGATTTCGCAGTCACTGCACAGAATCACCTTTTGGGACTGATTAACACAAGGACAGTGACAGTGTTCATGAGGTGGGCTCTCAAAAAGTCTATGTTGCAAATTTGGTGGAAAAATCTAAAAATGAGTTGGCATTTTAGTGCAGTATCAGCAGTTGCTATGCAACAGAACTTCACAAATTTGCAATATTTTCATGCCAGATTTTCAACATTGTCATTTTTCTACACTCCTTGTGAACAGTACAGCTGTCATTTTTCACATCCTGGCCGAAATGTGTTTCTGCACTTCCAGCACACAATAGCGCGGTCGCTGTGGGAAATCAGTGTTCAGGGCAGATTATGAAAATGACAGTGACACTGTTCATGAGCAGAGGTCCTAAAATGCCTACATTGAAAATTTGGTGATGATACTCCATAAAATGACTGTGTTATGAGCGTGGGTTGCGCAGTTGCTGCGCACACTCATAACTTCACAAATTCACAATATTTTCATGCCAGATTTTCAACATTGTCATTTTTCTACACCTCCTTGTGAACAGTATAGCTGTCATTTTTCACATCCTGGCCAAAATGTGTTTCCGCACTTCCTGCGCACAATAGCGCGGTTGCTGTGGGAAATCAGTGTTCAGGGCAGATTACAAAAATGACAGTGGCACTGTTCATGAGCAGAGGTCCTAAAATGCCTATGTTGAAAATTTGGTGATGATACTCCATAAAATGACTCTGTTACGAGCCTGCGTTGCGCAGTTTGCACGCACGCTCGTAACGTTGTGCATTTGTAATATTTTCATTCTGGATTTTCACCACTGGCATTTTTCCACACTTCTTGATGAACAATACAGCTGTCATTTTACATATCCTGCCTAAAATGTGTTTTCGCATGTCTGGCGCAGAATAGCGTGGTCACTGTGCGAAATCACTTTTTGGGACAGTTTGAGGAAATGACAGTGACACTGTACATGACAAGAGGTGCTAAAATGCCAATGTTGAAAATTTGGTGCCGAAAGTCCATAAAATGACTGTGTTACAAGCGTGCGTTGCGCATTTCCCACACACCCTTGTAACTTTGCAAACTTGCAATATTTACATGCCACATTTTCAACACTGGCATTTTTTTACACCTCCTTATGAACAGTACAGCTGTCATTTTTCACATCCTGCCCAAATGTGTTTCCGCACTGCACTACCAAAGCCAATGCCAGCGCGACAACATTCGGCATTGACAAATGCTTGTTTATTACTGCAAATAAACCTAGCTAGTAATTCAGCAGCAAATTACAATGGGGAGCAGACAGTATGCCAAAGTCACCATGGGAGTTACTTACAACTGCCTGTTTGCATTTTCTTTAGGAGCGCGTTTGCTTTTGGATGTCTGGATTTTTGTGCAGCTGAACAGCTGGCAATGCCACTTGGTCCTGCCTTGAGGGTATAGAGTGCCTATGAAAGGAGAAGGATGGAGCCCAGGAGTTGGAGAGAATGGAGGAGGGAGTCAGCTGCAGAGTGACTCTGAGGTGACTAGCATTTCAGTGTTCATGAGGCACAAGGAACTGTGAGTATGGGTCTAGGCTCTGCAAACAGAGTTTTACTAGTAAATTCGCTAGGGTCAGCAGGGCACCAGAAGCCCCATATTAGGAAGGTATGTGGGGATGATCACTAGGTAAAAGACCAGCAGTTTGGCTGTCAGTAATGGATTACAATGAGTATGTGGGTATCTGAGTTTTCTCCTTGTCTAGCAACTGTTCATATACATTTGTCAGCAGCAGCAGCAGCCCATTGGACTCACAATGGTTCAGCTGAGTTGTACCCAATTAATTGTGAATGGAGCTCCCAGGGACTGTGGGCTAATTCTGATGCACAAGTTAGGAAACATTTAAGGGATTTATGGAAGAGGGCATGCATGGGATTGTCACTACATTATAGGTTACTGCTTAAGCATGACCCTTCCCCTTTCCCCTTCCCTGCCCTCCCCTCTCCTTCCAGATGCTCAGGAAGACTATTACAAAAGATTATATGATATAAATATTTTATACAGTATGTGGTAATGGTTATTTTACACTTATGGGTGAGGAGGTAGGGCACCACAATATTTGTATTTTGGGGGGCGGCCTTAAAGTCATTGACACAGCTCTGAGTGGGACTGTGGGATTGCTAACTATAATGTTTCCTGGGGGAGGTAATACCCCAGGTGGCATTAGGTATCTCTGTTGACTCTCAGGTTGAAGCACCACACCAGTGATCACTAATTAATTGGTCAGTCTGTAACACCTGAATCCAGGCCCTTCCTGTCAAAGGTTAAAAGGCCCAAGCCTTATTATTGTCACTGGAGTGAGACACATGTCTTTTGAGACTTGAAGATGGCTTATTTTTGCCCCTAAGTGCAGGTACGGTGATACGTTTTATTGAACCATCATAGCTACAGATGTTACAATACACAAGACTGCAGGGCCATATGGGTCTCATCTTTGGGTATCTTAGGAGTCTAAACTGGTAAAGGCTCTATGTGACCCAAAAAACATGCATACTGGAACATTTTTATGCAGAAAATCTATGGTGTTCCAATAAAAAGATTACATTTTCTGAATCTTCATTTTTCAAAGATATTTCTATAGAAATGTTTATGTAGAGAGATGCACATACTGTGTAGACAGTATTTTGTACCAGCATAATTGAAGGGATTATAATGTGTCTAAATAACGTATAATGTATTTGTTATATGTCGTTTACTGTGCCGTGTGGCCTGGTTCATCCCTATAAAAAGAATGCTCAATCCCAGAGGAACTTAAGTAATTGAAAAAAATAAAACAGCAACACAAGACAAGAGCAACAAAAACAACTCGGTTGGCTTTAACAGAACTGTTACACCAAATTCCCCCAGCACTTTGATTACAGCTCCTTCTGTTTTTTTGTTTTTTTTGTTTGTTTGTTTTTTTGTAGCACTGAATACATTCAAATTAAATCAGGCTCTTTTCCCCTTAGACTTTGTCTGTGTACTTTGTTCATTCCTGCTGTGAAGTTATATAATCCTATGCTATGGCATCACAACATTTGCTGTGGAAATGGTTCTGATTTTCCAAGCAGATGATTATGATTTCAAGGTGGAAAAAGCAACAGGAACAGATAACGTCTAAGGAGCAAAGAGTCTGATTTCATGCAAATTGTCTTTAGTAATAAGGAATGGAATATCCTGAAATTCTGTTGTTTTTTTTGTTTTGTTTTGTTTTTTTGGAATATCATCAGATTTGAATCTTGTTGATCCCAACAATAATTTACTTGCAGAAAACTGGCAAGTCACTTTAAACAATATACAGTACACAAAAAAACACCCCTGGAAGCTAGCATTTTATTTATTTTGTACATCATAGATGCTTAAGCTGAGGACTATTAACATAATACAGCAGTCCTTCCTAAGGAATATTTCCTAACAACAAAAGCAATGAGAATGTCTGTGCAGTTCTAACAACTAGCACTTGACTCTGTTCAAAGATTAAAAAAAAATGTATTTATTTACTAGTTGTCGACCAGGAAAAGCATACTGAGTCAAAGCTTATTTCCAGGTGTGATCCAGAGAGAGGGAGTACTCTGGGGAGAGATATATAACAAAAATAGTTTGGATGAATAAATAGGGAATGCATCATGCCTTGATACAGTGGGTAAGATGCAAAATACAAAAGCTAAGTCCAGATACAAAAAATTGTTTGAGGGTTACTGGAACTGTGAGTGCTCCACAAATGGGGAGAATTTAAAAATCACCCTAATGGGCTGCCTGTTGTCCCAGTGGCACTGATTTGTTTTGCCACGCTGGCAACTTCGGTTTGGGAATGAACTTGGCAAGTGCTTGGGGGGGGGGAAGCTGCAGCTGAAAAATGGTGCTGCCATTGGCAGTGCTTACCAGCCTTATGACGGAGAGGGAGCTAGAGTGGTACCATTGTGACACCTTATGAGGGCTTGGGAGCTTGCTTCCCCACAGGAGGTCAGCTGTAGTGTCTGCGGCCTTTAGGAAGGCTGTGATTCCCTCTGGAGTGTGAAAGGAGAGACAAAAAGCAGGGAAAAAAATTCCCACTTCTGTCTCAGTGACAGCTGGTACACTTAGGCCTCATGTCATGAAGCCTGGTGCCAATATGTCTAACCAGGTGTTTTTTTGGGGGGAGGATGGTGCCCCTCATTGAGTCCTGCCACAGGGGAAGACAGCAGCAAGCAGCACCAGTATAGTGGGTGATGGGGCTGGAGCCTGCCATTTGTACTTCACTGGAGGGAAGAGGCATCCAGTAAGGGAATGTCTGCTGCACCTGTACCTTTCATGAGCTGCTCTCCCACTGGATACCTGCTACAGAGCAGCAGATCAGCGGGCTGCAGGAAAGGGGAAACATGCTGTTTAAGAGATTTCTTTGGTATGTTAATACCACCACCACCAAGTTTGCTGTTATGGTTGTAAGAGTGGTCTCACATGTTCTTAGGGTATGAAAACCTCAGACTGAAGGTGAGGGGTTCTGATACAGTAAGGATGTAAGTGAGACCACGCTTACAACCATAAGTGTGATTTCAGCAGTGGCATTAATATATTATTCAATGGCCTATGCAACCAGTAAGTGTTATGCTTGTGCAACTATGTTACTTTACTTTGGCCATTTCCACTCTCTATTCCATGTGGAATTACCACCCTGTAGGGGTACCAAAGGCAAAGAACCCTGGAAGAGGCTTCACCCCTAGAGGTGCCATGGGAAGGTTCCTTTGGCTAAAGGTACTTTAGGAAGAATCCCTGAAGGAGAGAGGCAATGCCACTGGAGGAGGAGGGGAGGATGGAGGGGCAAAGAAAAAGAGCTTCAGAAAGAAGGTGTGAGGAATTGTTTATATACAGTAGGTCAGAAAGGGGTGTGGCTGGCTTCTTGTCCATTGAATTACAGTCATAGCCTCTTAATTCAATGGTCTACACAACCAGTAAATGTTATGCTTGTGCAACTGTGTTACTTTACTTTGGCTGTTCACACTCTCTATTCCATGCAGAATTACCACCCTGTAGGGGTATCAAAGGCAAAGAACCCTGGAAGAGGGTTCACCCCTAGAGGTACCGTGGGAAGGTTCCCTTGGCTAAAGGTACCTTAGGAAGAATACCCAAAAAGTTATTGTAGTAGTACCAAAGAACAATAACAATCAGAGGTCATGAGGCATAGAAGCAGAATGACAGCAACAGCAGCTTGATAAAACATGGGGCACATAGGTTAGTAAGATAGTATGGGTGCTATGGGATACGTTGGTGATTGAGGGGCTTCCTAAGGAGAGAGAGAATGGCAAGTAGGGGCACTATCTGCCTTCGTCCAACAGTGGAACCTACCTAAGGGAAACAGTGAAATCTACCTAAGGGAACTAGACAATGCTAACTAAGACTAAGTAGGATTATGACCTTTGGAATGGAGGAGAGGGGAAAAAAACCCTTTGAGGAGGAAATCTCTTGGGATCCAAGGCCTAGGTGGCCTTCCCTCCAGGCGTGGGGTAATTTAGTTAGTGACGGCTCTGCTACTGCAATTTGGAATGCTCAATATTTTTTTTGTCTGTTTAGATGAAGGTATGAAGGAGAAAAGTATATCCATCTAGCCAGTCTGTTGTTTATGCAAATGGAATGTTGTTGCTGGACGCTGACCAGGCTGCTTCTATGCAACATGAGTGACCAGAAAGATAACAGATCATATTCCAGATATCCATCCGATGGGTTCATGAAGTCTTTCATAGTTCGAGTGTGACAGCTGAGGAGCATATGAACTGGAGACGGTGTAGAACCGAAGTAGCTAGTCGAATACTTTGATTGGTCACTAATTGTAGAAAGCAGGAAGTAGGCCATGGTAACTCCTTTGTGTAATCTAACAGTTTTTAGAGGATGGAAGGTGGAGGAAATAGTGATCACCAGTTCCTCTACTAAGCCATAGTGGGTAGGAGGCAGCTAATGGTGAGGATACGATACAGTCACTGGGCAGAGGAAAGTTGTAACTGATTGATTTGAAACATTTCAAGTACAAGTCTGAATAATGATAGGTTGATATTTTGAAAGTTTCTTAGTCGTTGCTCAATACCAGTCAATAGTAGCCCGATTGAAGAATTGGAAGGATGTAGACCAAGGAGGGATCTACTTAAGCAAAAACATATTGTATGCTAGGTGACTATCACTTGATAGCCACCTATCTATGTCTTCTGTTTGCACCCTTTGCAAACTGTGTGAGAGGCCTTTCGGCACCATGCATTTCTGCTTAAAGTTGAACCAGCATAATATTCTATGGTGATTTGCATATGCAGCCCATGATGCTTTGCATTGTGGGGGCATCTTTGATTTTGTATTTCTTTGAAACTTGGCTTCCCGGCCAAATGCCCTTTGGGGTAACCATTGCCTCAGTGCTTGCGCACAGAGGTTCTTTGTCTTTTATCACTTGATAGTGCCATGCTAAAGTTATGATTTCAATAGCAGTAGGTAATCGAACTGAATTATGTTGCAAGGAGGCAGGTATTGCTGGAATGGAGTGTATGGAACAGATGGCAGTGTATCATATTTGAGCTAAAGTAAGGTGGACTGGGTGCTCAAGAATAAAGCCGACCCCATCAAGTCTGGTTTGGATTGAGATAAACTTTAAAACAAGAATAGATCTTTGAACTGAGGAGGAGCAGTAATAAGCAAGTCCGCTGATGGATAAGAGTTATGCACTCCAACAGAGGGATAATAAACTTTTGAAACAACTGCTTCAAGGATGAGATGCCAGCTGGTAGGAGAAGAGTAGGGCATTCCTATAGTAGAAATTCATCGAGGAGGAGCATGACAGACAAGCAATTAGTAAATAACTGGCTTATAATATTCAAATATATAAAACAACTTAGGGCTGCATTTACAAGCAAAGAAAAAGTGCTTCAGAAAGAGGCTGTGAGGAACTGCTTATATAGGTCAGAAAGGGGTGTGACTGGCTGCTTGTCCATTGAATTACAGGCATAGTCTATCAATTGATTGCGATTGATCAATAATAAATTTAAAATTTAAAAATCTTGCCCTGAATATGTCCATTTCCATTGCAGCTACACGTGAGACACTAGTCACAGAATAAGAGTGTCTCTCACTTGCAGAGGAGAGGAGAGCTCTGATTGGTTGGGAGTGCTCCATTGATAACTAGTTTTTCAGCTGCTATGAGAAATTGCTTTTTGCCAGGCATTTTTGGGTTTACATGGCATGTCATTTAGCTCAAATCCCCAAATAGCTACTGCTGTTTTACACATATGGTTTGGCTAAATGTTTATTCTTTTGGCTAAAATATTTTGATGGTATGAAGCCAAAATGCTAAAAAATGTTACATTCCAGCTGAAACACAGAAAATTCAATCCAAAGACCTAGGAAGAAGGCACATTCATCTTCCACGCAGGGAAGTCGGCTTAGTTTTCCAGGTCCAGGATCTGAGTTGTGGTTGGCAGAGGGATCGAGCACAGTCCCTTTGGATGTGTGAGGTCATCTTTGTTGATAAGGGAAATAACTCAATGGTCCAGTGGTCTTCTTGATTTCCTATCTTGATACAGTATTTTCATGTCTTTAGGGTGATTGAGTGGCTTGCATCACTGCATGGCTGCCGTCTGGTGGATTAGTAAAGGGCCAACGTCTTATGCTCCCTTAGTCCTTCCCCCAGAAGTGGCTGCCACAGCAATGGTTAGCTGTAGGGTGGTGACACTGTGGGACAGGACCCCCCCCACACTGCCAAAAGCTTTAACACTGGTAAGTAGAAGCTGCATGTAAGGAGGGGAAGGGATCAGGGAAGTACTGGAATGGAAAAGTAAAGATAAGATAAAAAATAAAGGGAAAAAGAAAACCTTTTGCGGAAGCTGACTGATGAGATACCAAAAAATGTAAGCTACCTAGATTTGAGGTTTGCTGGTCAGGATCACAGTAAGCCATTCGATACAGTTTGGGCTACTCTCCATGAACTGGGGAGTTTCCCACAGTCTTCAGCTACCCATGAAACTGAAAACAGTATAATCTGGACAGGTATACTTATTTGGTGACTGTAAAGATGCAGGTAATTTGGAAGATTCAAGGAGCTCTTGGGGCTAAGGATATGGCTGAGGTAGTGGATTTGGACTGACCAGAGAAGTTTTATGGTAGCTGATTCTCTGTCTATGAACTGATTGTTTTATTGGGGAGGGGCATAGAGTGGCATTTTTTTATATTGTTTATCCCATGGTCACCAGAACTGCCCACCTCTGCCTAGAGACAATCCAGCCCCAACCAGTTCCTTTTCTGGCACTTACCTGTTTGTCCTCATGGGGTTCAAAGGACATTCCTCCCCATGGTGGATTCCACCTGGGGCATTGCAGGGGTATGCCCTCCTTCAGTCTGCATGTGTGTAGGACTCAGGCCTGTTAGCGTGGTGGGGCCCAAGTGTGCAGGCATCATGCTGCCATGCTTCTAGGGTTTCTCTGTTTTGCTTCTCTCATTCCTCAAGGATGCAGCAGGCAAGGACTCCATGGTGCACATGTGCCTGCAATTGCATGACAGTACTTGGAGCCAGGCTGCGTTCTCCGTCCCTCAAGCTCCTCCATGTGCACCACTTCCTGTGGCCACACAGGTGGCGGTGATGCAGAAGATAATGTTGCCTTCCCTCCTTGGAGGAGGACAGTGTCCTGTGAAATGCTCAATCCTCCTCCCCCAGACTGGCCCGCTAAATCCTGGGCTAGTTCCCAAACCCAAAAGTGTAACATTAAAGCAGAGACAAGGTCAACTTCATGATACCTTGCAGTAAAGTGCCCATTTGATATGCTGACTGCCCAATTATGTGCTCTGAGCACGGGACAACTGAAGCATAGGCCAGAAGAAGGGTGAAGGAGTGTCTGGTTGGATGTCCTCTTCCTGTGACAGTGGATTTGGCATACACTGCTCTTAAAGCGGCTCCTGGCTGTTGCCTGTTGAAGGTACCATTGATGGTGTAGGTGAGCACATGGGAGGCAAGGAAGGAAGAAAAAGCAGAAAATACAAACCAATTTGGCATGGTTAATTAGTCCTTTGTTTTCCCTACACACACACACCCACACACATCACATGATTCCCTGGTACACTGAAAACTTTCCTCCAGCTGACATCTTGGGTCTCACACAACACTCCCACCCCCACCCCTGCTTCAGCCATAGAAGAGAGCCTGGGCATGGATATGCCAGGTAACTACAGAGATGTTGGGAGACCTGAGAAACCTGGTGGTGACTATCAATGGCAAAGGGTGAGTCCAGCTGACAACAGGGATGCCTGGAGTCCCAAAGAAAGGGATGCCAGGGGCAAAGGTGGGAGGAAAGAACAAAGTACAGGAAACAGTGATATCACATCATTGTAATTTAAGTTCAGAAGGGACTCTAGGTCCAGCAGGTCTGCCCTACCCCTGCTTCATAAGCAGAGAATAATAAGTATACTATGCAGACATGTACTCATTTATAGGGATGAAACGCCCATTCTGTTCTATAAGCAATATTTTCAGTTGGCGAAGTCTTCATCCATTTTTCTTTTATGTCATATTTTCTGCCCCCCATCACAGCCAGAAACGTCCCAGCCCCAACAATGCAGGCAGTATAGTGCAGTGGTTTAAGGCTCTGAGCTGCAAACCTCAAGACCTGGGTTTGAATCCCACAGCCCCCATTTGCATACTGTGTGGCCCTGAGCAAGTCACTTAACTTCCTTGTACTCCCAGGTCGTACCTGCAAACAAGCTTCAGCTTAGTGTGACTCTTCTGGTTAAACAATTTCCCCTTTCCCTTTCCTTACTTACCTACCACAGACACCGATCACAGTTTTTTTCCTCATGGCAAGGCCCTTGGGTTGGTGGCGTGCTCCCTTGGCTCAGATAGACATAGGGGTATATTAGAAAAGAGGCAGGGAGGTGGGAGTGTCACCGAAGACTAGATAGGATCTACAGAGGCAGATCAGGCAGGGAACATCTGGCCAGACTGGGTGGGTGAATCAGTCCTCTTCTGCCAACAAAAACGCTGCTCCTATATTTCTAGATACAATGTGGTGCAGCGGCAGGGCTCGCACACAGAGAGGCCTGAGAGTACCAGTGCCATCAGCCAACAGCTTGGGGGGAGGATTTTGCCCTATCACTCTCAGTAGGTGGACATTCAGTAATCACTTTGCCCCTTAAAACTCCCATGGCACTGCACAGAGCCCCATCACAGATTAGGTATGCATGCAGCACATCCCCTTGCGGCGGGGGGGGCAGGCTCCCCTGGCAATGATGAACGGTCACTACGGTAGGCTGCAGTGCCACCCATGCCTGGGGTGGGACACGCTGTTTTCAGCAGTACTACAAGAATGCAGTTGCTAGGCTGCTGACCAGCCTTTTGAGGATGAGTCATGTCTCCCTGGTGCTGTGTGATCTGCACTGGCTGCCTATAAAGTAGTGTTTCTTATTCAAAGTCAGCGTATTAACTTGTAAGGCCCTACACGGGTTGAGCCTGGGTAACCTGTCAGCTCTCTTGCATACATCTGGCCGTGTATGCATTTGGATTCGCTGTGATAATCTGTAATTGTATATCTGAAGTAATTTCCTATTGCATTGTACCTAATTATTCTGCTGTATCTGTGTAAATTGTACAGTATCAAAATAACTATTATATTCTCTGTAAAATGTACTGTTCGCATATGTATTACTATATATTATCTGTACTGTCTCCTTTCCTCCTCCCCCCAGGATGCATCTGGAATCGAGCAGTTTGTCTGCTCAGTATGCCTTCCTGGTGAAACTTTTAAATAAAATATCCTTATGTGTCCTCATGCGGCCTTCTCCATTCCACTAAGGAGGGTCTTCTTCTTGTCCCCAGGATTAGGCTTAAAACAACCCAGTGGATGCATTGCTTATGCATTGAGTATGGAGCAATGCTGTATTCTCTCTCTCTATATATATTGTAAAAATGTTTTATATGATGTTCCCATCCCCTTCCCCCAGGACGCATCTGGAAATGAGCTGTTACAAGCTCAGTATGTCTTTCCTGGTGAAACGTTTTGAAATAAATAAATAAAACCTCGGGGGACCCAATCCTTGAGCAGGTAGGTCTGGTCCTGTGGAATTCTCTCCCGGGGCCCTGAGGGAGACACCCTCAGTGGAGGCCTTTAAAAGGGGTCTTAAGACCTTTCTGTTTCGCACAAGCATTTGGGGAGTGATTGTCCCCTTGTTATGCTGCTAACCAGTATTTACTTATTTATTTTTTACTGAAAGATTGAATACTATTTTATCTATTTATTTTAGGTATTTATGATTTATTGTTATGCCTTCTACCTGTACACTTTTTGATATGGTACCCTGAGCCTCTGGGGAAGGGCACCAGAAAGAAATAAAACTGCCAGTACTACTATTACTACTACTATACCAGGCACTGGCCACCTGGACACAGCCAGCCTAGTCCACTCCTGAACCTGGGTAGCACAATGCTCTACCCCTGGGTTCTGGGTGGCTCCAAGTCTACCTCATATTTTGCACCTTCATGCTCACGGTGTATCACTACCACATTTAGCAACCATTTTAGTCAAGGTGGAATCCGTCACAGGCCTTGATCCTTCTCGAAATACAGCCCCCTCACCCAAGCCTGAGCTGACAAACATGAAATAAAAGGCAGCACACATACTTGCATGAAGATCTGAAGTGACACTCTTTCCATCAAGAAACCATCAAAGACTGTTGCTACCAACTATCCGAATAGTTGCATATGCAGACCTGCTCTGAAAGGTATTAGCTGTCTAGCTGTCTCACTCACTCCGGAAAAAGCCAAACAGATGCTGTACACACAGGAGTGGTAGCAGGACTGAACATAGCTCTCTGCTCTTCTTCTGTAGCAGCACAGTAACTCCTGCTATGTGCACAGTATTGCACAGACACACATCTGGGTTTGCTCATGTACGGTACTCCTATGACTAGTTAATTGCGTATTTGTAGGATTAGCTTTCTTGTTACCATTATCGGTAATCTACAGTAATAAGCTCTTTTTTATCATAGTGTTTCTTGCGCAGTGTGTTACAAGGAACTGGGATGCTCACAGATTTTGAATTTTGTTAACCTGGCACACCCACTGAAACAAAGAGTCCCTTTTTCAGGGGCGACCCAGAAATTGTTTGAGAACTGAAGCAGATTACTGCTATCATAAAAGTAAAATTTTTGGGGGGGTGTGGTAAACTAAGGCAGTGTAATAGAAATTTCACCAACTATGAAAAGAGAGCAGAGAAAACAAAGAAAGGCCACACCAGGGACCCATGGTGCATGCTAGTAAACTGCAGTACCAAAAAAAAAAAAATGAGCACACACTATCATCTGGAAAGAAAGCAATTCTTGCCCACAGACTATTGCTCACAAATAACATTTATTTGTGCCAAAAAAGGCTAAGGTGCAGCATGGACATAAAGCAAGGCAGCGCAGGCGAAAAAAAAAACACACACATAACCAACCATCAAAATGTATGTGATTAGCCCAAGAGATGCCGCCACCAGCCTAGGTATTGATATGTAATTCTGATTTGTGTGGTTCCAGTGTGTGCATTGAGAAACGATGAGTGCCTTTGGGATTCCCAGGTTTCCACTTGTCCTGGTAGCACAGCTGGTAGTGTAGCAGTGCAAACCTGGGTTCACATTATCAGCAGGTATATCATTACTCAATGAAAATATCAGTCAGGTATCCAGGATTGCTCAATACCTAGTTGCCTTTAAAAGCAATCTTGATCCACATGCAAACTTTTAGAAAACAATTTAGTGTAAAAATACACAACAGGGCCAACACCAACCAGTCTGCTTGCAGGTTAGCCCAAGTGCCCCAGTGCATCACACTGCTGAGCTGCACCAGGAGGCAGGCTGGCTGATGTCAGGCCTGTTGTGTATTTTTACACTAAATTGCTGAGAGTTTATATGTGGATCAAGATTGCTGCGAAAGGCAACTAAGTGTTGAGCAATCCTGGATGCCTGACTGGTATTTTCAATGAGTGCATGCTATACTTGCTGGTGTCTGTTTGTTTGGGATTGGCTGCCTTCATAGCTTGCACACACCCTGCACCACTGTATCGTGGCTTTCTCTCTTCTGCCTATCTGGGTTCACAGCACACATTGGGTGCTTATCTCTTTCTCTCTTCTCAATTATATTTCAAAGACAGTATACGTACATCGCATTCCTTGTACATAAATATGTAATTCTAATTTGTGTTGCTCCAGGTTGTGTATCGAGAAAATATAAGTGCCTTTGGGATCTCCAGGTCTTTGGTTGTCCTTACAGCAGTGCAGTGGAATGGTATTCTGAACAGACATAGGTTCAAATCCCAGCTAGGGCACATCTTTCCCACTTCTAAACTGTATCTCAAATATATGCACACTGTTCTCCCTGTAAATAAATATGTCATTCTAATTTGTGTGTCTCCAGTGTGTGCACTGAAAAAAGATGAGTGCCTTTTGGATCCCCTGATTTCCAGTTTTCCTGGCAGAACAACTAACAGTGCAGCAGAATGACATTCTGAGCAGGCCTGGGCTCTGGTCCCGACAGAAGAGCTTCCCTGCACATTAATCCATCAATGGTAAATCACTGAAAAATATCATTTGATACAGTGTAGCACTGCTTTCCATCAAACGTATGCAATTACTGCTCTAATAATGCCTAGTTAAATAAAGTGATTGATTGATTGATAAAGGCTAACAGAAGACAATTTATTTCAAGGGCATTAAATGCAGGTTAGAAATTTGTGTACAACACTGCAATCTCACGTAGAAATTGTGGGTTCAAATCATTGCTAGTGATTGTGAATTGTATTTCAAGTATTTTTATGACAGGACCGGTTGGAGATTTTTACCTTCAGATTTGAAAAGGGCAAGGGCCTGATTTGCCTCTGCCAAGACTTTATGGCCAAATAACATACACTTTGCTTTTTCGGCAGCATCCAAAACAAATTTGTTAGCTGAAAAATATATTTACTTATTGAAAGAATTTCACCAGGAAGGGCCTACTGAGCTGTTACAGCTCATTTCCAGAGCTGTCCTGGATGAGTGGTACATAGGGAAGCATAAGGGCAATACCGTTAAACAGAAAAAATAAACACATTGAAGAGTGGCTTTGATAACAGATGGTAAATGATGACTTACATAAATAATAGAGTCATTAGCATACAACTGATATTTCAAATTCAAATTTCACAAATATGTGGTTTGACCACACAGTTGAGCATGGGGAAGGACCATGAAAATTAATGGGACTGTTAAAATAGGGGTCTAAAAAGATTGACATTGAGTTGTGAAATGCACGCTCTGCATGAGGTATAGTATATGAGGTGAAGTCAGGACTTGTTTAGGAACCTCTAATTGGACATAAGTACTAAGCATGGCCAAGTGTCTTGCTTTTGACCAGCCACCAGCTCATGTTTCCAGCAGTTTCTGTATGATATTGCAGAAAGAGGGATAAGGAGAGAGATGTTGTTGCTATACAGCTTTTACAAACTAACACAGACTATTGCAGAAAGGTGAGAGCTATTATTATGTTCAGCATGGCAGTGTGTTGTGCTCCTAGTCCTGAAGGTTTATGGTTTGTGCCCAAGAGAACTGGTATGGAGATGTAGGTCTTGTGTGGGGTGTATGAGGAGCCAGGAGTGCATTTTCTACCGCTCATGAGATGTTCTCTGTGTCATGTTTCTTATGTGTACCTGTTAAGATATTCAGAACTTGGAGATGCTTTGTAGATCTGATTTCAGGCTTCCCTAGGTGAATGGAAAGGAGGTGCAGTGCAAAGAGGAAGGGGCACTACATCCACTTGGAGAAAAGCAGAAGTGACTGCAAGATCTGAGCCGCCACCTTCTAATATTTAGATTGGACTCTATGCTCCCCCTCTTGGAGTGGGGGACATTTCATCCATGGTGGCCACATTGACTGCTGTTGCTGTGGAGCAGGACGTTTCTGCTCTTGTCATTTGTGCTTCTGCTTTGTTTGTGCCACCATTGTCCATGTCTGTGTGAAACCCCTAGGAGGCGCTGTCCCAAGGGCTACTACCCCTGCCTGTGTGACTAGGCACAGGTTAAGGGGCCTGAATTCTGTGAATGGAAGCCTCCACCCAGAGGTATGGTCTTGGGGTAGCGTAACTGCTGTTGGTATAGCCCTCCGGGATGCAATAACTCCCCATCACCCCTCTAGTGACCTAAACAGTAGCAAAAGCTATGGGATGCAGTCCTTCCATATATTCCTGATAGAGTACTGCTCCAAGGCCACACAAACTGGCATCTGTATGTAACAGATAGGGCTTGGAGGGATCAGCATAAGCAAGTATGGAAGCATGAATCAGTCTGTATATTGTCTCTTCGAAGGCAGTGTCACAAGCGAGAGTCCATCTCTGCCCAGACGGCTCATTTGTTCTGAATAGACTTTATTAACATCTCTGTCAGTGTCTCTTTTAAATCTTTTTTGAGTAGGCGGATGCCCTTGTGTTAAGTTTAATAGAGGGTAGATCACCTTGGTGTAATCCTTGACAAATTGGCAGTAATAGCCACAGAATCCAAGAAACCTTTCCAGTTCTCTTAAGTTGTTGGGCTTTGGCCAGCTGGTTAATGCCTCTACCTTACTGGAGTCTGTATGCCTTCTGACAACACAATGTGCCCCACATATTTGACAGAACTTTGGAAGAACTGGCATTTGTCAATGGATAATTTAAGACCAAATTCTTCAAGCCTGTCCAGCACTTTGAATAAGCGAGCCTCATGCTCTTCAAGAGTTTTCCCCAAAACTATGACGTCATCAAGGTAGATGAGACACTCTAATAGATTCATATCTCCCACTGCACACTCCATTAGTCATTGGAATGATGCTGGTGCATCTGATATGCCTTGAGGCATGCGAAGCAACTCATAGAAGCCCAAGGGACAAATGAATGCACTTTTTTCCCAGTTCTCAGGAGCCATTGTGATCTGATAGTATCCACTTCAGAGGTCGAGGATGGAAAACCATTTATTCCCATTTAAACAGTCCAGGGCATCCTGTATACATGGCATGGTATACCGATCAGCCACAGTTCTTTTGTTAAGGGTCCTGTAGTCAACACACATGCAGACAGAACCATTCTTTTTCCACACCACAACAATCGAGGAGGTGTATGGCCTACATGATTATTGTACGATGCCAGTCGCTAACATCTCTTGTATGTGACATCAGACATCGTCTATGTCGACAGGAGCTAGGCATCTAGATCTCTCTCTCTCTGAAGGGTCTCTTATCATGCAAGCAAATGTGGTGTTCTGCACCTGTGACACAACCAACATCCCATTCCTTGAGGGAGAATACTTTGGTTCTCTGGGATGCTTGTTACTGATCCTGATTCTCCAGCTATTCAGAAGAGGTGAATCCCTGAAATCAAACATATCAGGCGATACCTCACATCCTCCTTCAGTTCTATACTGGGATGGGAGCACAGCAGTGTCGGCACAATAGACTTTAGCCAGTGTGCATCCTCAGTGTACCGTGATGTCTCAGTCCGTAACATTTTGTACTCTTACCACCACTCATTGGGCGTAAGCATGAACCCGGGCCAGAAGCAAACTGGGTTTAATCAGCAGTCCTTCGGGTAATTTTCCCACGTCTGGAGCATCCAGCATTAAAATTTTGTTAGTGGCATCTTTCCACAGCCGTACTTCACCACTGATAGTGCATTCTACATTGGGAGGCAATGTGATAGTAACAGGATCCTTTTTCCAAACCATCTCCACATGCTTATCTTGGTCACTTGGCTCAGGGTGCATGTGCTTCTTCTAGGTCTTTTGCATCAGAACATGAACAAGAAGGGCTTTTCTGGTCTTTCTTTTCTGCCTCTCTTCACATAGCTGAGCCAGGTGCCCAAACATGTGCGCGTTGGTGCCAGTCAGTATGGGGATACCATCATAAAGTCCAGTGGATGGGTAGACCATAGCTAAAGTCTCCACAGAATCTCCTACACCAACCATAGAAGAGGGGAAGGACAGCCACACTTTTCAATAGCCAAGATAAGGATACAATGTTTCACTTAACCCCCACACATGCAGTCCATCAAGAGGTTGTAATGGGTGGCCAGAAAGATGCTGCTCATACCAGTGTTGGAAAATAATTGTCTAAAACTGCTCGAGCCGGAATCCTATCTATGTGTACAGTAGTGTCCATGGAAAGGCCCACCAATTTAGACCAGTCTGGAGGGATTTTAGTAGGAACCTGGATGGATGATTTAACCACAAAGAAATTTGAAGTTGGATTTCCTGAACCTCCACTGCGATTGTTTCTTGCACCCCTCTGCCATTGGTTTGCTTTCTGGAGCTTCCCTTGTAGTCTGTTCACCACTTTCTCTAAATCCTTTTGAGACCAGCATTCTTTCTTCATATGCCCATCCTTTCCACAATTGTGAAAGATTATAGGTTCTTGGGTCTGTCTTGGCTGAAATATTGTATTAGGAGCTGGTCTCCATTCACAATTAGAGGGTTGAGCAGAGTACACATTTGGTGTTGAAGCTGGAGCACTAACAACAGAAACCTGTGGTTCAACCTCTGTCTGTGGCATGGAAGGCAATGCAGTATGTCTCAATAGTTCCTTTACTGCAGCAGTCAATTCACTTGTTTCAGTCTTTGAGCTGCCCTGAGCAGGAGATGCCTGAGCATGTACCCCCATCCCCAAAGCAGATGCACTCTGAGAAGGATCGGGGTCTGTACCCACAAAAGCAGCCTTGATAGAGATACCAGCTTTCATCTCTCTGAATTCCCTCAGCAGTTCAGCCCATGACGGAGCATCCTTAGCAGTCTTTTTCTCACTGGGCTCCCTGGGGCTGGTGCCAATGTTTAGTGCTCGGATTCCTTCATGTGACTTTTGAAATTCTGGGCCATCAACAACTGACCTCTTACCCGGAGCAGGAGTTGGAGCAGCTATGACTGCTTAGGGTTCCCAAGAGCCTTTCCTCCTCCTCAGATTCAGGCATCTCCTTCACCAACATATGGAAGGGCAAGGGATCAGATCTCCTTAGGTGCAGTTGCAATTTGAGTAACACCCAGCTGGAATGCCAGGCAGAGAGAAATATATGATCCAGCCTTATATGGTCCAACTTGCTAGAGGCCCAGCCCCCTTTTCAAAAAATGGTTTGTAGGAGTTCCTTTAATTGGTTCATGTAAGCTGATAACAATTCCCCCAGCTGTTGTTTAATATCTGTAAGTTTCCATTTCTAAACCTCAGCACTAGCAGTACCCCCAAGCACATTTTCAAGGGTGACTAAATACTCTTGGGCCTTGGCATCAGGTTTAGAGGACCTCAGGGAATGAAAAGCATGTAAGGCGGGCCCCTGGAGGCTTTCCACCAGGAGTGCCCTTTTTTTGGCCTCGGAGCATTGCCACTCTTGTACCACAGTGGTAGCAGAGTCCATCCAGGTCTCCAGGTTGACTTCCCCATTAGAAGTAGGGAGGATGGAAGAGAACATCTTAAGCTTGAGGTAAGAGTTCTGACTAACTGCGGCACTGGGGTGGGCACAGAAGCTGGTGAAGGGACAGGTGTTGGGGCTGGCATGGGTAGCAGGGAAGGAACACCCCCAGGTGGCATGAGTAACTTTTTAAAATCCTCTATAGTTTTACCCTCCTCCAATAATAACTTCATAAACTTTTCTTCAAAGGTCTCAGACAATGGAGGGGGCTCGTTCTCTAAGGGATCCTTGCTATCTTTGGTCACCACCCTCCAGGTAACTGGGGACCCCTCAGCAACAATAGTCTGGGGCACCTTAGTACTGTCCATGGGGTTACTACACTCCACTAAGTCCATTAAAGTCTGGACAGTCAAGTCAGCATGTCAGCTTACCACCACAGCTTTTCCCAAGCATTTAATTTTTGATTGTGTCCCTTCAACAGTGTCTTTACTCATGCCCAGGGGTATATCCAGTATTAACAAGGCATTGTGGGGGTCAATTTCATGCCCCGTACACCATCCCACCAACTGATGTACAGCCATTTCTACAGTGGTATCCATTAAACTTTTAGCTGTAATTCTTGATTTTGGCCACTGGCGGATGCTAATCCCAGCGGTGCCTCCAAGATGTAACCCCTAGGTGCTTTTGTCCCAAGGACTACTACCTCTGCTTGTGTGACTAGGCACAGGTTAAGGGGCCTGAGTTCTGTGAATGGGTGCCTCCACCTGGAGGTATGGTCTTGGGGTAGCATAACTGCTGTTAGTATAGCCCTCTGGGATACTATAACCCCCCACCATCCCTCTAGTGGCCTAAACAGTATAGCAGATGAACAATCACAGTTAACATAGGAATACAGTATGGAACCCACACTTGGTACTCTTACCACCAGGGCTGGATCAGCTGCAATGGCCCTGGAGACACCCTGTAAAACAAGACCTGCAATAGAACAGTGCAGTGGCAACACAGTATCCCCTTCACAAAGGTACGCACTAGCCAGGTTTAAACTGTAAAACAAAAATCTCATTTATTTAAGGGGATGTGAATAGAGTGGGGCAATAATCTAGCATTTGATTTCAGATCTGATTTATTTCAGGCATAGTATGCATACATGCACTAAGAGTTATCTAGCACAGTCACGCACTCTGGGTACCCAGTTGTTACTTAGGCTAGCCTGGAATGTTGCCCAGGCTAGGCCAGTGTTGCAGCTGTTGTTGCGGCCCTTTAGGAAAGCAAAAAATCAACATGCACTATAACCCAAAATTTGTAATCCAGAGCCAGTTGGCTCAGTTTGTTGCTAATAACCCAAATAAAATAATCAGATGACACACAATGATTGCAGCTTTGTTGCAGGGAGCTACCCTGTTTATACTCACACTACCCAGACCAAGTGATGATCCGACGAAATGAGACCTATTGTAGATGGTTTGATGAAACAGGAGGAAAATTCCCTCATGGTCCTTGTCGAGATGCTGGTCTTCAGGATGCAAGAACAATTTACACTGGCTGAAAACATGTATGGTGGATGTCATGTACTGGTCGGCTGTGCAAACACTTTAGCAAACTAAACACATTCATATGTAAGGCTCTATCCTTCCCTGGTCCTTCCAGCTAGCTTGCAGGCTGATTCTTCTTTTTCAGCTTGGATGCTGCTCGAATCCCCTGCTGCTGTGACCCCAAACATGGGCCAACTGGATACTTAGACCAGCAGACTGATGACAGGAAAGTCTAGGCCTGGCAGGCCTAACCCCTGCAAGCTGGCATGCTCCCCAGAGGCTCGCACTGAACTCTGACTAAATCTCTCCAAATCTGAAGAAAATTAGCTGTTACTCCCTTTTATATGGGGATGAATTCCAAAGTTCCCATTTGCTGCCAAAGCTGTCTTAAACAGTCCCCAGATGATAACTGGCTCCTTATTTGGTGCCTAGAAATTGTCCTAGTTAATCCCCCATAAGTCTTTGGCATTGTCCCAAGATCCCCTTTGATAAATCCTGGCTTCCGATTGGTTATGGGCTGCTAAAATTGTGGCTGCATACAGTTTCAAAAGCAGTCTATCTTACTGCCCCTACACACAAAGTTCTGGTGCAGCCAGGAACAACATTAATTTAATTTGCTCTTCCCACTGATCAGTAGCCTCAACAGTTTCCTTTAAATGAGTCCACTCCCATACACATAGCTTGCACCCTTAGGGAGTCACTGCTCCCATAACACATGGCCCCTAGGAACACATACTGCAGCTCATGAATATTTATGAGGGCTTCTCTCTGCCCTGACATTTGCCCTTTGACCTTTCTCTTTCTGGTGCGCCAGAGGCAGCACTTTAGGCGGCTGCCAAGTTATGTATTTAAAAACATTGCCCTTTCTTTGTTTTGTGTCCCTGGTGCCTCTTCTATATTAGGCTGGGCACCTGGAACCACTGGAGACACATCTTTGGATTTTCTACCCCAATAGCAGTCTAGTGCGCAATGTACCTCCTCGAATGTGTGAGCGGCATCTCAGCAATATGCCAACCACTCGCAAAGGAATTTGAGAGCCCTGCAGGGCTCATTTAACAGGAGGGAAGACCGGGGAAATGGCAAAGTGCTACGAAGGATGGGTGGACGCCAGAAGACAGTGGGAGAATGTCCGAGGGCATAATTAAGGTAAGCAATGAAATGTGGGGGGCTTATATGTGTCTTTTGCTAAGGTGAGTCTAGTCAAGACAGGTGCTCCAATGATTCATACACCAACAGAAACTGTGACTAAACAGGATGTGCCATTGAGTCAAACATCTACGGAGCCAGCAACCAAGAGGGATGAACCATTATTTCACCCACCGATAGAAACAGATAGTGTAGTGACCTGATTGCCCACCTGCTTCCCCATCTGCATTTGAGGTGCTTGAGGGGAATGGGACATTCAAGCCCATAAGGATTCCCAAAGTCTTTAGGGAGAAAGAAGAGGAATAGACAGATTAGCTTTTGCATGCAACTGAGGTAAAGGTTGGGGAGGAGGTTGTGGGGCCAGTGGAGTCCACATCAGAGGAGTCTAAGATGATTGTTGCAACTAAAATGAGGAGAAAAGCTGCTCAGGCTGGGACAAATAATTTGGACCATTGGTTCTTTTCATTTTCCCTCTACTGAGGTGACTGATCCAGAGCAGGCCCCTGCATAGCTACCCTCAAGGGAAACAGTATTGGTACAATGCCCTCAAGTTCAGATATGGTGTCTGGATTAAGAAAAAAAAATTATTTTCATTAAACTGTGGTTTAAATGCTGCTCCTCAGGGAGTATGATGCCTCACATAGATGTCAAAGTTTTTGTCAGAGGAGAATATAACCCCATCAGGCAAGAGGGACTCAAAAAGTGCTGCAAAAATGAGTTTCTTAGTGAGGACTGCTAATTACAGGACATTCTATGCTTTAGCAAAAACAAGTAAACAGGGTCCTGCCAGGAATTTTGTTACTGAGACCCAACCATGGTGTTTATGACCAAGAGTGGTATACATAGGGGGGAAGTAGCAGATTTGTGTTTTGGAGAGTTGCAGATTTTGAAAGAGGATAAGTCTTCATAGAGCCCTTCCATGTTCACCTTGCCATGGCTCTGGCTGTGGCTGACGTGGGAGGAACTGGCTAAGCTGGGAGGTGGCAATGGATCCTATGTCTAGGATGCAGCAAAAGTCTCCAATTAGGTCCTGTCCGTGGGCTAACCTGCACACAGAAGACACCAGAGTGAAAATGAAGGGTCTCTAGGAGGTCCCCACTTAAGTGGTTCATCTAGATGGTTTCCACTGTGTGTCTCACCCCTGATTTTAGATACATTGTTGAGTCAGCAGCTACAATTACAAGATAGAGATTAAAATATAAATGCTTTCCTCTAGCACAGGAGTTCAGATTTTGGATTTAAATGAACCTACTGAGGCTGAAGCAGGGAACTGTGTGTAGGGAGGTGGGCCATGCCTACAAGTTTGCTCATCTGGTAGGCTGCCAGGATAAAGACCATGATTAGGAGTTAACCAACTAAAGGGTGACAGAGTCAAAGACTCGGGATGAAGTTATAGAGCCATCAGATATCAATTGTACCATATTAGGATCCTCTAAAGTTAAGGAGAAGAGTTTATACTCAAACATTTGTCTGCAGGTTGGTAAAGTAATGTGAAGAGGTGTTGTATTCAGTACAAGGCAGGAGAGGGATTTGGAGTGTTTAAACTATTATGGAATATCATACTTTGAGGTACCTCTTGCAGTAGGCCATCACCAGTAGGACTGTAGCCATCAGGCACTAGGACCACACAGAAACTTTCTAGCTAGCAGTCTACCAGAGGGGGACGCCCACCTCTGACATCAGCCTTTGACATCAACCAATCCTATAAAGGTGGGCGGCCCCATATCCTCCTCAGTTCTTTCTCACCATCGACCAATGCACATTGGACCGCTGGAACCACTGCAGCTACAGTTGACCACCATTTTCCCATGTTTACCGAGCTTTATTATTTTTCAAGTTTTTCTTGCTATAACATCAAAATTTTGGTATTCTCACCTGCTAATTTATATCTTCTAAACATTCTTCATCTTCCAAATGGTTCACAAAATGTGTCTGTGGAAAACAGATCCTGGACAAGGATGACCATTCTGCCTATGTCTTGAGCCTAGGCCCAGACCACAATGTTCAAGCCTGTGAGGCCTGCCAGAAGTTCAACCCGCTCCCCCCCAAGACATCTCCAGAAGGTTCTGGAGAACCAGTTCCTCAAGCAGAGGGTTGACTCAAAGGAATGGGAGCTGCAGGCCAGGAGGTCCTCTGTTTCCCTTGTCCAGTCCTCGGGGTCTTCATCTTCAAAGTCCCGGAATAAGGCCTTCGGGAGACACAAGCACTGGGACAAAGACCAGGACCGACCTTGGTCTATCTCCTGCTCGCGGTCCCCTCACAAGCAGTCTTTGACCGCACAATGGTCTTCCTCCCTCTGGGGGTTAACTGACTCCAATCCACATGCCCTAACTTCCACAGGGCTACCAGTGGTCCCACCACGTGCCTAGGTCTTCGACACAGGTGGCAGCCCTTTGGGTCAGGGTACTTCATATTCTGTTCCCCAGCCCCTGCTGTTTTAGCCCTTATTCTCCACAGGCACACAATTCAGGCGGCATGGTTGGAGTCTCTTCAGCCTCTGCAGAAGCGGCAGTCTCAAGGCCCTGACACCCACGCCCCCAACATCAGTCTCTTCCTTTGGGACTACCACCGGTTGTGCTCCTCTTTCTCTGGGGCAGATGCTGCAGGACACCGGTGCCACCTAGAGCCCAGCATCTCCTCAGTCTTTACCTGGGGGGGGGTTGCCCTCTTCTCCGGCACCTGTCTCCCCACTCCCAGCACCAATGCATCCCTCCCAGTAAGTCCTCAGCTAATGCAGACTGGGCCTGTGCTTGTCCTCCCTGTATCACAGCCCATGAGACCCATGCTGGCACTTCTTGTACCAAAGCTTATCAGACCTGTGCCCATCCTTCCACCACTTGCTCCCACAGGACTGGTGCCCATACCCCCGCAGCCTGTGCCTGTTGGACCTCAGTTGGGTTACCCCACACTGGCCCATGTGGGTCCAGTGCCTGCTTATCCCTATCCCACACAGGCAGGACCGGCACCGGGTTATCCATACCCAGTGCCACAGGGACTTGCACCACTTTACAATTTTCTTTTCATGAAGGGAGCACAGAGTCAACCTGTAGCCAACAGCGTTACTTGTGCAGTCCGACAATTCTCAAAAAGCACTGGGCTCACAGAATGGACACAAAATTCTCCAAAACTTTGGAAAGATTAACACATTTATTGTTTAAAAGTACAACAATGCAGCCACCAACTGCCACCAATGTCTGTTTCACTAAAGTGCCTTTTCAAGGCAATTTGTGAACCACTTTACAACTGCCCAGTGCCTGGGGGACTGGCTCTGGCCCCTGTTGATTACCGTGGCCTGATCTGAGCCCTCTGGCCCTTTATGAAGGAGCAAGTTACTACTCCAAAGGGACCAGCTTCCCCTCTCCTCGGCCCCTACTTGGCCAGGTCCTGTTGCACCCTATCCCCCACCCCACATGATTGGCCTGTCACTGGACCCCCCAAAGACCTGGATGCTCATCAGCTCAAGGGCAGTGGGGATGATGATAGAGATGATGTGGAAGAGAGTGTCAATTCTGAGTCTTCCTCTCTTCCCTCAAATTTCTCTGATGGGAGAAGGTCCCAGACAACGTTCCCAAATCTCTCTGGATGACCCCACCTTTATGGATATCATGATGCACATCCAAGCCACTATGGGGTGGTAGACAGAGGAGCAAAACCCTGAGAGGCATTGGTTGGCCATCTACCTACGTCAACCAGATGCCCTTCCCTTGGCGGTCCCTCCAATCAATGAATCCTATGAGGATGTCACCAAGCAGCCTGGAACCACCCCCATACAGTCCCAGTGGTATCCAAAAAGGCTCACAGATTTTACCATCCCCAAGCTGACAAGCCATACTTTGGGAAGCATCTCAAGGCCATTTCGGTCATCATCAATGATGAGCATGACTGCACTAAGAGGCCCAAACACCTCAGCTCCCTCCATACTGGGAGTCTCACTAGCTGGATCAGCTGGGCAAATGTGCCTTTTGCCTCTGCCACTCTGGCCATTCGTACCATCAACTACTTGGCTCATCTGGTGCAATTTCAGAATCTCCTGTGGGACCAGGGCAGGGAGGCTGTCCTAGCCATGCAAGCTCTCCAGGCCCTCAAAATGGGCCTGGACATTGGTACCCACATCCTTTGGGCTGCCTATGATGCAGTTGATGCTTCAGGAAAGGCAGTGGCCATAGGCATTTGTAAGGAGTGCCACTCCTGGTTTAGGGTCTCAGGCTTCACCCCAAACATCCAATCTAGCATCATGGACACCCCCTTCTATGGTTCAAAGCTCTTCGGGGAAGATGTTCAGGATCTCATCTCTGAATTGCAGACCTTGGGAAGGGCTCTAAAATCCATCCACTCCATGTATCATACCCAAATGAGGTCAGAACAGAGGGCTCCTTTTCGTCACTCTTCCCACAGGCAAGCCTTACCCCCTTGTAAGGCTTAGGGCAAGCGTGGAGCATGGATGGCTCTCCCCACCCCCTTCCCATCACCACCCGTAGTGCTAGAGGCATAGCAGCAGTCTCTATAGTGGCTGTTCCCCCTGCTGACTCCTTGCCAGACACCCCCTCCCTTAGAATGTTAAGAGGTGGCTATGGGGGTAGCTTCTTTCTTCACTTTGATGAGTGGAGGGAGATAACCACAGACCAATGGGTGCTGCAGCTCATCGAGCATGGTCATACACTGGAATTCATACAGTGGCCTCCAGAAAACCCTTCAGGCCAGTCCTCATATCCTCCTGGTCACATTTCCGTATTCCAGAAGAAAATTCAAGCCTTGCTTTGAAGAAAGGCTATAGAGCCAGTCTCACCCTTTCAGTAGGGCAGGGGGTTCTACTCCCATTTCTTCCTGGTCCCCAAGCAGACAGGAGACCTTCAGCCCATCCTGATCTTAAGTCAACTGAACCTGTTCATAGAGTGCAAATGATTCAGGATGGCTACCCTTCAGGGCTTGCTGCCCCTGCTTCACTGGGGGGGGACTGGATCTGCTCCTTGGATATGCAGGATGCCTACCTGCATATCAAGGTCTTCACTCCCCACCAGCGTTATCTTTGCTTCCTGTTCCAGGTTGTGCACTACCAATTCAAAGCTCTGCTTTTTGGTTTGTCTTCGGCACCAAGGGTCTTCATAAAGTGCCTGGTGGTGGTGGTGGCAGCTGCCTTGAGATGACAGGGGTTTTACATCTTCCCATACCTGGACAACTGGCTTTTGGCTGCTCCATCCAGGGGCCATCTCCTTCACACCCTGGCTCATACCTGCAGTCTGTTCTAGTCCCTGGGCATCACTATCAAACTGCCCAAATCCTTTCTGACTCCCTGCCAATGCTTCCAGTACATTGGAGCAGTACTGGATATGGCTCAGGGATGGCCTTCCTTCCCCCCAGACATAGCAGAGTGTTTGATGAACCAGGCCCAGAGTCTGTACTCCAGCAGTTATGTTCCAGTGAGGGCCTTTCTGCAGCTTCTAGGCTTCATGACCATGGCCAATACTATGGCACCCTTCACCAGGCTCCATATGCATGTCCCTCAATGGACACTGAGGGTCCACTGGGATACATGCATGGATGAACTGAACCAGCCGGTTATGGTCTCCTATCCAGTCAAGAGGGTTCTCTTATGGTGGCTGAAGCCCAGCAACCTGATTTATGGGGATCCCCTTCTGTATTCCCCCCCCTCAGAAGGTCCTAATGACAGATGTCTCGAACCTCAGCTTGGGGGGCTCACCTGGGGGTCCACCAAACTCAGGGTATGTGGAAGGAGGTGGAGAGGACTTTTTGCATCAGTATTTTGGAGATGAGAGTGGTCTTGTATGCCCTGCAGGCCTTTCAGACTCAGCTTTCTCCAGGTCCATTATTGATTCAGATGGACACCATGTGCATGGTTTATTACATAAACAAACGGGGGGGGACTCATTCCTAACTCCTGTGCAGGGAAGCAATGAGAGTCTGGTATTGGGCCATAGATCACGGACTGGAGCTCTCAGCCGTCCATGTTCCTGACGTCCAAAACATCCTGGCGAACAGCCTAAGCAAGTCTTGGTCCACAGCTCATGAGTGGAAGCTGCTGACCACAGTGTTTGAAGATCTGTTCGACAGGTGGGGTCATCCCAAATTGGACCATTTTGCATCCCCAAACAATGCAAAACTTCCACTTTTCTGCTCATGTGATCCAGGGCCTGGAGTTTTCTGGCGAGATGTGTTGTCCCTCTCTTGGAAAGGGAGGTTCCTCTATGCTTTCCCTTCCTTCTTGCTCCTTCAGCAGGTCTTGGTCAAGCTTCAGATGGAAGAGTCCACAATGATCCTGATTGCCCCTTCTGGCCTCGACAGATTTGGTTCCCCTTGCTTAACAGATGGTGGTGGAACCTACTGTCTCCCTGCCCCTATGCACAGGCTTATTCTCCCAGGAGCAGGGCACCCTGGTCAATCCAGACCTTGAGTCTCTCCATCTTCATGTGTGGCTACTAAGGACATAGCCATTGATTGGTTTTGGGTGTTTTCCAGAGTGGTGGATGTCCTGGTGGTGGCCAAGAAGCCCTCCACCAGGGCCTATAACTCTATGAAGTGGAAGTGTTTTGCTCTTTGGGCTGCATATCACCATTTGGATCCCTTTACCTGTTCAGTGGATCAGGTTCTAGAATACCTTCTGTCCCTCTCTGACTCAGGTCTTCGGTACTTCTCCATTAAGGTATCTCTGTCTGCCATTTCTGCATACCATGTACCCATAAAGGGGCATTCAGAGGCTCAACTTGATGTGTCTTGCACTTTCTTATGGAGCATTCTGCACTTAAAGCCCCCTATCCATGATCCTGTCCCAGCTTGGAACCTCAATGTTGTGTCGGAGAAACTTACATTGCCTCCCTTTGAACCAGTTGTGTCTTGCGAGCTACGCTATCTGTCATGGAAAGTGTTATTTTTAGTTGCTATTACTTCTGCTCAAAGGATTTCTGAGCTTCAGGCGCTTATGTGCAAGGAGCCTTATTTGATTTTCCATAAAGGGTATCTTTGCATACCAATCCTAAGTTTCTTTCTAAGGTGGTGTCGGAGTTTACTTTTAACCAATCCATGCTCCTGCCCGTTTATTTTCTGGAGCATTCCAATCAAGGGGAGACATTGCTCCATACTTTGGATGTGCATATAATTTTGTGGTACTATACACACTGTACCAAAGACACCAGGAAGTCTAATCAGTTGTTTATTTTCTTCACCCCTGGGAAAGAGGGTGTCCCACTGTCCAAACAGTGCCTCTCTAAATGGTTAGCCAATTGCATTGTCTTTTGTTATTGAAAGTACAGTAAGGGACATCCAGGCACGGTTAAAGGCCATTCCACTAGGGGTATGGCCACATCAGTTGCTTGTTTCCATAATACCTCAGCAGGTGACATTTGCACTGCTGCTACCTGGAGCACTGTCCATACCTTTACAAAACACTGCAGTCTGGACATCACCTCTTGGCATACAACCAACTTCAGCTTAGCCATTCTGCAGGGCCTTTCATAGACCATTGGTTCTCACCTGCCACCCCAAAACTTAGTCTGTAGTTATCAGAACTGCTTGGGACTCAGTCCTACCAGTGATGGCTTGCTGCAAGAGATACCTTGAAGCAAGATAGCAGAGTAACGTAAGAACTTACCATAACAGTACATCTTTGAGAGGACCTCTAGCAGCAAGCCATGCTTTTCTGCCCTCCTTCCCCCTTTTTCCTGTCTCTATCTCTCTCTCTTTCTCTCCTCTTCCATAGTATAGGATTGGGTGATGTCAGAGGTTGATGTCAGTGGTGGGTAGCCCCTTCTGGTAGACTGCTAGCTACAAAGTTTCCATGTGGTCCTAGTGCCTGATGGCTATAGTCCTACCAGTGATGGCCTGCTGCAAGAGATCCTCTCAAAGAGCTATTGTTATGGTAAGTTCATACATAACTGTACTGTATCCATAATCAATAGTGATAGAATGAAGGCATCATCAGAGTGCTTCGTGTCTAAAGTTCACCACAAGCTTCTGGTTTCATCACTGCAGCTGCAAATACTGATCTCTTAGGAGAGTGGTGTTTCTTAAACAAAAACTGAGACTGGGATACACCATTTTCAGAGATTATAAATGGATGGCATGTTCCTGACCAATCAGAGCACTTCTTTCCTCTGCGTGTGAGGCACCCTTATTCTGTGAAGAGTGTCTTATGCACAGCTGCTGTGGAAATGACCACATTCCAGTAAGGCTTTTGAAAAAATTCATATATTATTGGTCAAGCTCAATCAATAATATATTTATACCACTGCTGAGACCATTCTTATGGTTGTAAGAGTGCTCTCACTTACATTTTTAGGGTATCAAAACTGCTCACCTTCAGTTCATGGTACTCATACCCTAAGAATACAGTATGTGTGAGACTACTCTTACAACCATAAGAGTGGTCTCGATGGTTGTAGTGGTATTAAGTTACAGCATGCTTCTCTTAGGGGAGAGGGTACACCAAAATGCCATCTGTGATGACCATATGTTTCCATTTGACACGGACGTGATCGCATCTGAAGGCCTATGTGCACAATCTCTAAATAGACCTATCCCTGTTTCATTGTAACCGGAAGTCTGTGTGTCATGTTTGACTTCTCATAATTTAATAAATCTCTAGCAGTCAACTGAATAAAAAATGCCCTTATAGTACCTCTTATCCCATGTACATTTGTCACCTCAGGCTGAGGACATCAACATACTCATTCCCACTGCATCTCACACCATATAGTGATACTGACCTTTCATGTCCTGAGTCCTTCAGCTCCTGATGCTGCTAACATAACCCCTTTCCCACTCCCAGGTAAAAAACACAGAACTTGTCTGTGAGTTGACATTCAGCTGCTATACTGTAAAATGCTAAAACATGAAGCATGAAAGGGAGACTGGATGGCGGGATGCTGCCGGCTTTGACGGTGTCAGAGAGGGCAATCTATTCATGGGTACAGCACAAAAGGGAAAAGGCTAATGATGATTATATAGCAGTCTTTTTATTATTAGAATAAATTTATATAATGACATATGTCAATTACTGCAGCTCAGTTTGCTCTCAGGAAAGAGGGTAGCTCATTGCTGTTGGAGCTTTTGCTGTCTTTAAACATAGCAACCATGCTTATCACACAGAGTTGAGTGAGCTTATCCATTTATGAGTCAAATGCTAACAACTGTAAGGTAAGGCAAGGCATTTACTCTTAAAGAGCACATCCAAAATAGGCCTGGGGTGCTCAGCAAAATCCAAAGTTCATAAATTATTAAATATAGCATATAAAATATAGTAAAATATGTACGAAGAGTAATTCAAAAAGACAGTGCCTTGGCAAATTAAGTAAAAACTATGGAAAATAGATGGGTTTTAACTCTCTCTTTTTTTTTAATTCAATAAAATTTATTGAGTTTTCTTAATTCACACCAATCAAAACCTTGACAGGAGTACAGTTAGGGTATCAAAACAAGTAAAAAAAGACCCCCCCATACCATATAAAAGCATACATAGTCCAGAGAAGAAATGAGTATGGATACACAAGAAATACAACAAATAAGGAAATAATAATCAAACCCATAGCCCCCTCATCCCTCCCACCCCCAAAATCCCCTGCCACTATATTATGAGCTTTATTAAAATAGGAAAATGAGTTGGGCCCTGGTACACACCAGGAAAACTGGGATTAAGGTTTCCATAAGGAAAGAAGGGTATGCAAAGGTTCCCATATTTTCTGATAGACCTGTGACTTACGGTTCATACACAATATATGCTTTTCCAATTGCAAAGCTAGTAAAGTTTCCTGGTGCCATTCTAAAACTGTGGGTAAGGAGGTATCTTCCCAATGTCTTAACACAGACATCTTAGCTGTAGCAGCTAGTAATGCCATGTGTGCCTTCCGACACTTAGGGGTTCCATGAGGGAATTTATTAACTAGACAGCTTTCAGGGGTAAATAAATCTTCCAGACCCAGCAATGGATCAAGTGCACGTTTAAGTGAATTCCAGAAATCTTGAGTCTTTGGGCAACTCCACAGGAAATGGAAAAGGGTCCCAGGTACCTAAGTGCATCTTAAGCAGTGAGGGGAAGGGAGCCTGCCAATCCTATGTAGTTTAGTTGGGGTATAATAAAGATCATGCATAATATTGAATTGGGCAAGTCAGAGTCAGTCCTGCTTGATAAATTGATAAGTTGTATTCCAAGCTTTATGCCAGGTAGTCTCATCAGCAGGGACCATAAGTTCTTGGGCCCAATAATAGCCAATGCCGGTGGGGAGGTGGGGGTCTATGGATTGGAGATGAGCATAGGCTTTGGATACAGCATGTGGTTGATCCGTTGCTTTCAGTAGGGTAGACAATGCCTCTTTTGGAGGTAGGGGGCATGGTTTGTGGCCCAGAAAGGAGCGGATGGTCTCTCTCATTTGCAGGAACTTAAATAGGTCAGTATCTGGAAGGTGGAATTTGTCTTGAAGGAAGGGGAAAGAGATAACATCATCATCTGCCAAGAATGTGGAGAGAGAGAACAATTTCTTAGAGTTGGCCAGAAAGAGCCAGGAATTGGGAGTCTATTTATCCAAAAATTGGGATTGTTCAGTATGGGCTGCTCAGGAGATCTATGCCAGTTTAAGGAAAGGTACAATTGAACTTGGTGTAAGGCCTTCAATGACCACTCGGCAGGGGAGTTTCTTAGGGATTTCAGGAGTTGAGCATACAAATTATAGACAATAGCTGGGTGGGAGCAGTGATTTTGCTTGGCTAATTGGTGTTTAATTTCCAACCACAGTGGATTGTACCCATGGGAATCCCATATGGGCAGCCTTGTAATCCATAGGGCTAGTTTACTGATGTGGTGAGCCCCATAGTGTAGGAAAAAGGAAGGTAGCACAAGGCCTCCTTTTAGTTTTGGGGCAGTTAGTTTAATGTACGTCCTGCAGGTTTTCTGCTTCTTCCAAAGGAAAGCATTAAGGGAGCTTTGGAGGTGCAAAAACCAGCTCTTGGGGAAGTGAAACTCGAGCATGTTAATGGGGTACAGTAACCTGGGGAGAATGTTCATTTTAATAATATGAATCTGTCCCCATAAGGACAGCAGGAGTGAGTCCCACCTCTCCGGGTCCACCTTAAGAGCATGGAGCAACTTGGAGAAGTTTTCTTTGGCCATCACAGGGAGGTCTCTTGATAGCTTAATGCCCAGATATGTGAGCAGAGTAGGCTCCCTAGGCAAGTCCAAGCATAGTAAGGTAGGCCCTAACAGCAACAGGGTTTAGGGGGAATATTTTAGATTTAAAGAGGTCTAGTTTGTAAAAGGAGAGCACTGAGAAAGCATTTATCTCCTTCAGGAGTACCGGGATGGTCGAACGGGAGTTTTCAAAATGGAGCAGTAAGTCGTCTGCATACGCAGAGAGGGAGTACCTTTCACCTGCTACTTGGATGCGTAACAATAAGGAAGAATTAATTAGCTTGTGAAGGAGGGGCTATATTAAAAAGGAGAGGGGAGAGGGGGCAACCTTGTCGAGTGCCACGCTAGAGAGCGAAGGGCTCAGATAGGAATCCGTTACAAAAAATTCTCATCGATGGGGATGAGTAGAGGATACAAACCCATTTAATAAAATTTAAGGGGAGCCCAAAATGACTGAGCGTGGAAAAAAGAAAGTCCCAGGAGACCCGATAAAAGACCTTTTTGGCATCTAAGGATACCAAGGCTGCGGGTTCATCGGATCTCCCTGGCAACTATCATCAGGTAAAGTAGTGTTCTCAGGTGATCTCCTGATAGGTGCCCTGACATAAAGCCAACCTTCTCCGGACTGATATGTTTTTCCATGACCGACGAGAGGCAATTTGCCAGAATTTTGGCCAACACTTTTATATCTGTGTTTAGCAGGGAGATGGGGCAGTAACTTTGTGGGAGGAGGGGATCTTTTTCTGGTTTTCGGAGAAGGGTAATTAGTGCCTCCAGAAAGGTGGGGTCAGTAATTCCATGGGAGAACCAAAAATTGAATACCTCAACTGGAATCGTTGTGGAAGTGGCACCACAATCCGCACAGGGGTTGTATACAGACCCCCAGATCAGGGGGAAGGAATGGACAAGGATATGATAGAAGGCATTCTTAGGATGGCAGAGAAAGGGAAGATACTGTTCATGGGAGACCTGAATATGCCAGATGTTAACTGGAGCACACTTGCTGCAGCCACATCCAAGAGCAGGGTCATTCTCGATGCCCTACAGGTGGCATGCCTCAGACAGCTAGTTTCAGAAACTCACTCATGAAGGAGCAATCTTAGCCCTCTTACTCTCAAATGGGGACAGTGAGAGGATCTCAGATCTAGAAGTGGGTTGCCATCTGGGAACAAGTGACCATCAAACAGTGTGGTTCACGTTAAACTCAGCTACAGAGTCAAGCCCCTACAAAAGTGAGGGTACTGGACTTCAGGAGGGCTGACTTTGGCAAGATAGGAGAATGCCTCAGAAAAGCACTAGCAAACAGGCTAGAAGGAGGGGTGGAGCAACAATGGGGAATCATCAAAACTGCCATCATAGATGCAACAAGCCTTTGTGTGAAGCAAATAAACAAATCAAAAGAAAAGAAAAAGCCACTATGGTTCTCAAAAGAGGTGGCGGGGAAAGTCAGGGAGAAAAAGATAGCATTCAGGAAAGTACAAGGAAACACAGAAGGAGCAGGACAGAGAACTGTACCAGTTAAGGCAGAAGGAAGCAGGGAGGGAAGTCAGAATAGCAAAGGCCCAAACTGAGGAAAGAATAGTCAACTCAGTTAAGAAGTGGGATAAAACCTTTTATAGGTACATCAAGGAGCTTAGAAAGACAAAGGAAGGGATAGTGAGACTGAATAGAATGAATGGTGGGTGGGCAGAGGAGGATAGTGAAAAAGCAGGGATACTGAATGAATATTTCTGCTCAGTATTCACAAAAGAGGAGGGGGGAGGTGCCTAATCCAATTAACAGAAGCACTCTGTATAGGGGAGTTGATCCCAGTCCTTTCACAGAAGAAAGAGTTTTAAAAGAACTCCTAAAACTGAAGGTGGACAAAGCAATGGGGCCTGATGGAATTCACCCCAGAATTCTAAAAGAATTAACGGGAGAACTAGTGAAACCACTGACTACCCTTTTTAACAAATCATGGGAGGATGGTGTGGTACCCAAGGACTGGAGGAAGGCGGATGTGATTCCCCTTCACAAAAGTGGGACCAAGACAGAGGCAGGAAACTACAGACCTGTCAGTTTGACCTCTGTGGTAGGGAAAGTGATGGAATCACTTCTGAAGGAAAGAATTGTTGAGCACCCAGAGGCCAGTGGGGCACAGGACCCAAGACAGCATGGGTTCACAGCAGGAAGGTCATGTCAGATGAATCTAATTGATTTCTTTGACTGGGTGACCAAAGTAGTAGACCGGGGGGGGGCTGTGGACATGGCCTACCTATACTTTAGCAAGGCATTTGACACAGTCCCACAAAAGATTAATAGTCAAATTAACCAGCCTGGGAGTGGGTCACAGGGTGGTAGCCTGGGTAAAACATTGGTTGGACAACAGGACACAGGCAGTGAGTGTAAATGGAGTCCACTCTGAAGAAAGAGGGGTTACTAGTGGGGTACACGAGGGTTCAGTACTGGGTCCAGTCCTTTTTAATGTCTTTATAAGTGACATTGCAGAGAGACTGGAAGGAAAAGTATGCCTCTTCGAGATGACACAAAGATCTGCAACAGGGTTGATACACAAGAGCGTGGAAAGGATGAGAAGGAATTGGCAAGGTTGGAGGAATGGTCGGAAGTATGGCAGCTAGGATTCAATGCAAAGAAGTGCAAATAATGCACCTGGGAAACAAAAACCCAGGGGAAGATTACACAATGGGGGGGAGGTAGTAACAAAAACAAAAAAGGAAAGGGACCTGGGGGCAATTATCTCAGATGACCTTAAGATTAGCAAGCAATGTGAGAAGGCAGTAGGGAGAGCTGGGGGTGTACTGGGATGCATAGGGTGAGGCATCACCAGCAGAAAACAGGAAGTTGTTATCCCTCTGTACAGACAGTTGGTGAGACCCCCTCTGGAGTACTGCATGCAGTTCTGGAGACCCCATTTCCGCAATGACATAGACAGGATAGAGGCAGTCCAGAGGAGGGCAACTAGAATGGTGCAGGGTCTGCAAGAGAAGCCATACGAGGAGAGACTAAAAGAGTTTAATATGTATACCCTTGAGGAAAGGAGGGAGAGGGGGGACATGATAGAAACGTTTAAGTACCTCAGTGGAATCAACAAAGTCCAAGAGGGTAGCATCTTTCAGAAAAAGAGACATGCAAGAACAAGGAGACACAATTTAAAGATTGAGGGGGTGCAGTTCAGGGGCAATGTGAGGAAGTATTTTTTTCACAGAGAGGGTAGTGGATGCATGGAACAGCCTTTCTGAGGAGGTTGTGGGGTCTAAAACTGTGGGAGAATTCAAGAATACATGGGACAGACATAAGGCAATTCGTGTGGGGGGGTAGGAAGAAATAGGCTGTTGGTTAATTAGGATCTGCGGCTTATCCTGTAGGTAGGGAAATGGGCAGACTAGGTGGGCCAAGCGGTCCTTATCTGCCGTCAAAGTCTATGTTTCTATGTTTCTAATCAGTCTGAGTTGTGGAAGACAGGCTTTGTATATATTATTCGAAAGCCCATCAGGACCTGGGGATTTGTCAAGCGGTGGCTGCTGGACGTCTCCCAGAGATATTTTAGAACCCAGAGGCGCTATGGAGTCTGCTGCCAATTTTGGTAAGTTGGCTCAGGTGAGGTAGGCCTCATTGTCCTGGGGGGGGGGCGCGTTCTGTCGCTGTAGTGTAGAGAGCTTGATAATAGGTCCTGAAAGCCGTGAACATCGCCTTTGGGTCTGTGAGCCCAGGCTCGTTTCTATTGGGTTGAAGGCCGGATACAAACCTACTGTCCTACGACTGACGGAGTCTCAGGGCCTGGAGCTTTCTAGCCCGCTCACCAGACTCTAGATACTTAAGTCTGGTGTGATGCAGGGAAAGTTCTGCCTTCTGGGCCATAAGCTCATAGTACTGAGCTTTTAGACGATGCAGGTCAGCCCACTCTGTAGGTGGAGAGGATTTATGTAAATGGTGTTCTAAGCGGGAGATATCAGAAAGAAGAGAGCTCTGCAGTTCTCTGGCTTTCCGGGCACAAGTGGCAGCCAGACAAATGAATTCACCATGTAGAGAGCATTTGAGTGCCACCCAAACCATGTCCACCCTATCAACAGTGCCTTTGTTTTTGTCCATAAAGAAGGTAATGAGATCCTGGATGTGGGTGAGTAACTGGGGGGCCTTAAGCAATTGGTTATTCAATCACCATAGAGAATCTCTATTTATCCCTGGCACCAGCAGATAGGAGACAGTGACGGGGGAGTGGTCCGATATGACTCTGGGGTGTAGGTTAGCTGATAGTACACCAGGGAGGCTGAAGGAGCTAAATAAGAAATAGTCAATCCAAGAGAAGGTACGATGGGGGGAGAGAAGTACGTGTACTGTCTGTCTGAGGGGTTCAATATACTCCATACATCGATTGTACCCGTCCCCCCACTCACTGAGGGCCCAGAGAGCTTTTTGTGCTGGAGACAGGCCTAAGCTCCTGCAGTCCGATCTATGTTGGTCTGCAGTACTTGGTTCCAATCTCCACCCAGAACTGTTAATTGGGGAGGGTCTATTAATAGCATGTTTAATAGGTGGGAGAAAAAAGAAGGGGAATCAACATTAGGACCATATATAGAACCCAGGGTTATGGGTTTGGATTCCAAGGTCCCTTTTAGGACAATGTACCTCCCGTCAGGGTCCTCAGTCTCCTGAACTAATCTGGAAGGGACACATTTCGCAATTAGTATCGCCACACCACAACTTTTTGAGGAGGAACCTGATCCAAATACCTGACGCACCAAAGTCTTATTGAAGAGTGGCACATCCTCCCTCCAGAGATGGGTCTCTTGTAGGAAAGCTATGCTGGGTTTAAGAGAGTGTAGGTGGTGAAGGATGATACATCTCTTCATTTTGTCTTGGGCTCCCTTGACGTTCCAACTAATAAATGTATGGGGACCGCTCATTCAGACAGAGCTGCGATAGGCTAATATTTGGAAAAAAAAAAAAAAGGGCCATCTGAACTCTTCTGTGCATAACATACTAACTTGGAAAACTAAAGTGAACTGGCACTTTTTCCCTTCCCCCACTCCATACTAGTTTAACAGTAGAAAAGGGAATGACATGACCTCCCCAAACCCTCCCACTCCCCCTCCCACAACACCCCCTAACCCTGTAAGAGTTAAACATAATGAATAAGAAGCAAACAACAACTATATACAAAGCTACCCCAGTCCTAAGGACCATACCACCTATCCACTCTGCCAGGTGATGTTTGTAGCACCTGGACAGAGAAAGTCAAACTTCCTCCCACCCCACCCACCCACAAACAGTAAACAGAGAACAGGCGCATAGCATTTGCAGGCAGGGTTCACCAATAAAATGGTATGGTGGGTAAGTCCATGGTGGCACGCGTTATCTGAAAAGATAAACTTGCATACCTAGCAGAAGCAATTAAAGGGGCACTGCCAGCTTTTCCCCAGTTTCCTTGTGCACTAATCTGATTTCTCTAGTTGTTGGTTTTCACCGATGCATGTTGCATTCAAGAAGTCCATTTTGTGTAAACATCGATATTTATGTGTAAAGTCAAAAAATAAGCTCTAAGTTTTTCATATCTCTGGAGCTCGGTTTCAGGTTGCAACCTCAAGGGGCTAAAACATAGTTTTAATAAGGGCTGCTGCATTAACTGCTTTACGCTGCATCCAGAAGAGATGAGGGACAAAGGTGGGTTAGGGGGAGTAATGAGGTGGATAGAGCAAAGGTAATCATAGCAAGGGGGACAGGCAAGAAGTTAGCTGCTTACCTTATTGGAGCTGAAGCTGCTAAACACTGCTGGCTCAGTCGCCACACCAGGAGGAGGTAACAGGCCCGTGGAAGTGAAAAAAAAGAGAAGGGTATAGGGTAATGAAGTAGGTGCAGTGATACGTTAGTGGAAGTAAAGAAAATGAGAGAGGATATAAGTCGCAGCAGCAAGTGGAAAAAAGAGAAGAAGAGAGAAGCAAAACACTTACCCGGGCGGGACTGAAGCCAGTAAGTACTCTGAGCTCTGTCACCACCTAGGGAGGGTAGGAAGCCAGCAGGAGCAAGGAAGCGAGAGAAAATATGTGGGAAAGAAAGCATCAACAAATTTAGGCTGCGCAGCTAGCTTAGAACAATGTCTCAGTAGGCTCCGGTACTGGGCTGGGTCCTGTATAGCTTCCCGGTTTGGGCAGTCTCTGGATGTCACATCGGTGGTAGCAAGCAAATGGGACCGCTGCCATCATGCACCAGCCAGTCCAAAAAGATAGGAGGAGGAGATCCACTGTGCAGACCTGTAGGCTTCTCTGCAATAGAAGGCTAAATTGTCTACCTGGAAGCACAGGCGATCAATCAGTAGCCGGCAGGACACTCATTCAGAATTCACTGGATGGAAACTCAGCACAACACAAGTAAGCAACATTTATATGTAAATGGTTTAAGCAGAGAACCAGGGTCCAAGTTCACTTGAATAAGTCAAGGAACAAGGTTTTCAATTCAGATGCCGCTGTCTCAGTGGATTCAAAGGATAGCCATCTGTCTTCATGTTTGACTTGCAGGATCGTGGGGTAACAGACTCTGAACGGCTTCCCTGCAGCAATAAGTTTGGAGACCGTCCGGTGAAGTTCTTGGCGCCGGGTCTGGACTGACTGTGGAAGATCTTGCACTATTCTAATTTTGTGTCTCTCCCAGAGCAGATGCTGGATTTCTTTAGTTTTAGCGACAATGTGCTGCTTGTCTTGGAAATGTAGCAGCTTGAAAATTAGTGGTCAGGGTGGGGAGAGCCTGGCCGTGGAGGGGGTGCACAAGGAGTGGTGGGCCCTCTCAATCATGTATATGCTTCCATTGGAGGATGGCCCTACAATTCTGACACAGAACTTTTGGACAAAAGTAATCGGGTTAGCATCCTTTTCTGATTCCGGGAGGCCCATAATCAGTAGGTTATTGCACCTACTACACCCTTCCAAATCTTCTAGTTTGTCTTTTATTCTCTTTAGATTGTACCATAGGGCTGTGGTCTCCTGATCAGCTCTCCCCTGTCAATTCTCGATGGACACCAGCCGGGCCTCTGAGTCACCAACTCATTTAGTCAGAGAGTCCATAGTTGAGCACATTTGGTGGCGATCTAGGGAGATGGTGGATATTTTCTCCTGCACAGGTTCCATTACTTCTAGGAACCTCTCTTCAGTGAGCGGCATTGTGCGGGGAGGGTTGAGGGAACTACTATCAGTCTGTTGCATGGGCCTTTTCGTGGCCTTGTCTTTTTCAGATGTCGGAGGAGGAGAGTGAACTGGCAGTGCTTTTTTCATCACTACCTCCATTTAACAACCCAAGTCTTATCCCAGACAGAGTCCTCAGTCACAGTGCAGGTAAGAGAGGAGTTCTGAATCACTAGATACACTAGAAAAGAAAATTATATTGTGGTATGGGGTGGGAGCAACAGAGTTTCGTTGCTCTTTCTCAGATAGACATCATGTGACCTCTCGGAAATCTAAATCTCTTTTTAAAGATCTCAGCTGATAGAGAACTACTCAGAGGTACAGGTAAAGCATTCCAAAATTAAGGGGCTGCCACTGAGAATGCCTCCAGAAAATCTCCAGAAAGTTTAAGGTGTGCCCTTGGAAATGCCAGGAGAAAACCTTTGGAAGTGTGGAGCAGGTGGTCAGGAGTATGCCAAGAGGTTTTTAAGGTAGTCTGGACCCAAACCATACAGGGTATTGTATGTTAACAAAGCAGTCTTGAAGGTGGTGCACCACTTAATCGGGAGCCAGTGCAGCTGTCTCAGCACATGCCTGATATGCTTCCTATATGAGGTACCCATTATCAGCCTGGCTGCAGCATTCTGCACCAGTTGCAGTCAGTGCATCAACCTTCCAGACAGTCCTAGGTTAACAGTGTTACAGTAGTCCAGTCTCTAGGTCATGAAGGCACGAACCAGGATGGCCTGAACATCTTGCACCTGTTAGGATTTAATCCGGAAGATACTCCTAAATTAGAAAAATCCACTGTGAACCACATCCAACACACAATTTGTAAGAGTTTTACCAGAGTCCACAATGACCCCTAGATTTTTCACCATGTCCAAGACAGCCATAGGTTTGCTGTACCAACAAGGCAACATGACAGCATTCTGACTGACTGACTGCTGACCCATGAGGACCTGGCTACATTAGTAACAACTCTGTCTTATCCAGATTCAAGCTCAGCCAACTCGAGGCCATCGAGTCCGCAATCTCCCAGAGGCATTGCTTCAGATCTGAGGCCACTGCCTGCCCATTCATGTAAAGGACAGGTACAGTTGAGTGTCATCTGCACAGCGGTGACAGCTCATGGTGTACCATCGAAGGACCCATATCAATATTAGCATGTACACTGTGAATAAGATGGGTGGTAGAACTAAACCCCGCAGAACTCCAAAGTTGATCACAGTTGGCTGCAATGAGAATGTTGTCAACACAATCTTCTGTGATCTGTCTGCCAGTCAAGAAGAACTCAAACCACTTCAAAATTGTCCTGGCGAGTCCTTTGTATTCCACAATGCAGTCCATCAACACTTCATGATCCACACTGTCAAATGCTGACAAGAGATCGACTAGAATGAGAATAGATCATTCTCATCCATCCCTCACCGGGAATAGGTCATTAAACACCTTAATAAGTGCAGTTTCTGTGCTGAGGTGAGGCCAGACACCCGAATGTAATGGCTTATGAATGTCATACTTCTCCAAGTGTGCCTCAGGCTGAATAGCCACCACCTTCTTGATCACATTCCCCAGAAAGGGTAGGTTCTAGTTGGGTCGGTTGTTTGCTAGTTGCTCTGGGTCCAAAGATATCTTCTTTATGAGTTGTTTTACTGAGGCTGTTTTAAGAGCACCCAGAAAACAACCCTCCAAAAGGGAACACTGGACAGTGCCAGAGAAATCTGGACTTAGCGCCATGTGGCAGTCTACCAGCAGCCATTTTGGACCTTGTTCTGCCTCACATTATGCAGGATGCAAGCTCAGTTCCATCTTGAGAACATCAGTCTCAGAGAGTGGTTGAAACTAACTCCAAACACGGAGAGTGCCGAGTGCCTTTCTTCTGGATCATTGCTGGCCCGTAACAGGCAACCTGAAGTAATACTGGCCCTAATGAAGGTTACTCTGTCCAGGAAGAATTAGCCAAGCTTGTCACATTTATCTTGTAACAAAGCACTTATGGACTACACACTGACTGGATTTAAAATAAATAAGTAAATTTAAATAATTAAATAAACAAGTCTGTCAATGGTGCGGAGGAGCCAGACCAGCCTATTCTTCCTTGAGGCAATAACTTGTGACAGGAATTCTGCCTTTTTCAAAGTTATTGCCTTCTGATAATACTGTGTGTGTGTGTGTGTGTGTAGATATATATATATATATATATATATATTATGGTAGCACGATAGTGCTACCATAGTTAGGGTTGAGGAGCCATTTACATGTTAAACTCAAAATTTTGCACCTTAATAACTTTGCAACCATTTGATGGATTTGCCTGAAATTTGGAATACACAATCAAGAACCATAGACCTTGGGATCTGCTAAGTTTTGTACTGGTTGGTTACACAGCTGTGGAGTTATTAAGCGTGATCTGAGTGTGCATTTACGCTTTTTCTGGAATTCTACGGTCGCGCCTACAGGTCGCAGGGTTTGCGTGACCGGCCCAAAATCTTCAGGAAATGTGCGGCCAGGGTTCCTGATGTGCCTTTAGAAGATTTTGTGAAAAAATATTAAACTGTTCAAAAGTTATGGCAGTCCAAACTTCTGTTTTTCTCCCCATAGGATAACATTACGGCGTTCGCCGCGCCTTTGAGGGCCCGTATCTCGAGAACGGTTGCGAGATACGGAGTTTTTGTCAAAATCTTAGGGGGCTATGTATAAAACTAGCCAGGAAAGTGATAATACATATGAATTTTAAATTTGTTTTCTATGTCGTACGGTTACTGAGATATAAGCAATTTACTATTACAACTACTGATTTTTGTGTTCTGAGAGTCATTATTTTGCATGCATTCTTTCTATTCACTGTCTTTCTCTATACAGCTTTTGGGGAAAACCAGCCTGTGTGCTTATATTACTCTTACCATTACCATTTCTGCTTGCGGTTCCGTACCCGTTTCACTTACCGTTCATGTTTACGCTACCATGTGCGTTACCCTTTGCGTTTTCATTTGCGGTTGTGTTTCCGTTGTTTTTAACACTTCTGTCTACAGTACTGTTCCTCTTTCTGTTTCGCTTTGCGTCACCATGCGCATTACGATTTGCATTTGCGGGCATAATGTTACAATGCGACAAGACATCACCCCCGCGCTCCTGTCGCTGCATTACATTCACTATTTCTCATTATCATTCTCAAAAAGAAGGGAAATTAGAGGCAAAAAACTCAGTTTAATGCATCAGTTAGGGTTGTTCCACAGCGACAAAAGTGAGGAAATTCAATGTTAGGGTTGAACACGCCCCTCAGCCCACCCCAACTGGAATCGAGTGTGCATTGAGGTCATCGGTCCTAACTGTCACCCCATTCTCCTATTCCTCAGCTTCTTTCCACATGTGATGGGGTGACACTTAGGGCCGATGACCCCAATGCGCACCCCGATTCCAGTTGGGGGCTGGGCTGGAGGGGTGCAAAGGGGGTTTCAACCCTAACATCGAATTTCCTCGCTTTTGTCGCTGTGGAACAACCCTAACTGATGCATTAAACGGAGTTTTTTGCCTCTAATATATATATATATATATATACTGTACATATATCTTCATTAATGCACTAGTTGGGGCTAAAGCGACAAAAGTAGGGAAATGTAGTGTTAGGGTTTCCAACCCTAACACACCACCCCCAACCACCAGACAGCAACAGAAACATAGAAACATAGAAGTTGACGGCAGATAGGGACCACTAGTCTGCCCATTTTTTCTACCTCATGAATGTGCCATAGATCTTTACTCTGCCAATGGCCTATCTATTTATACTCATCTGTATTACACCCTTATGCCTATCCCATGCCTGTTTGAAGCCCTGCACTGTATTCATATCCACCACTTCCTGAGGTAGGCAGTGTCATGCATCCACCACCCTTTCTGTGAAAAAGAACTTCCTCACATTACCCCTTAATCGGCATCCCCCTAATCTCATGCTGTGTCCTCTTGTCCTGCTATTTTTCTTATATTGAAACATGTTAGACTCTTTCACCTTGTTAATGCCCTTAAGATGTTTAAATGTTTTGATCATATCACCTCTCTCCCTCCTTTGCTCTAGGGTATACATATTGAGCTCCATTAATCTGCCCTCATATGTTTTCTGATGCAGTCCCTGCACCATTTTGGTTGCCCTTCTCTGGACTGCCTCCATTTTGTTAATGTCATTGTGCAGGTGTGGCCTCCAATACTGCACACAGTACTCCAGATGGGGCCTAACCAGTGTTTTGTAAAGAGGGATTATTACCTCCCTCTTATGACTTGTGATACCCCTACTAATACACCCCAACATCTCTCTAGCCTTACCTACTGCTTTAGTGGTCTGCTTGGATGATTTCAGGTCATCTGTGATGATGATGCCCAAGTCTCTTTCTTCCCTTGTGATTGCCAGCAACTCCCCTCCCAACCTATAGGTAGCTTCAGGGTTTCTCTCCCATGTGCATGATCTTGAACTTCTTTGTATTTAAACCCCAGTTGCCACACTTCTGACCATTTTCCAGTTTTCCAGATCTCTTCTCATTCTGCCCACCCCATCTGGATCATCTACTCTGTTGCAGATCTTGGTGTCATCTGCAAACAGGCAAACCTTACCCTCCAGTCCATCTGCAATGTCACTGATGAAGATATTGAAGAGGACTGGCCCCAGGACTGATCCCTGAGGTACCCCACTTGTGACTTACATCTCTTCTGACTGCATACCGTTTACCACCACTGTCTGTTTTCTGCCCACCAACCAGTTTGCCACCCAGTTGACCAACCTCTGATCCATCCTGAGCCTACCCAGCTTATTAATCAATCTTCTATGTGGAACAGTATCGAAAGCATTGCTGAAGTCAAGGTAGGCGACATCAACTGCACACCCTTGGCCCACCACTCTGGTTACCCATTCAAAGAAATCTATGAGATTAATTTGACAGGACCTTCCTGTTGTAAACCCATCCTGTCTTGGATCCTGTGGTCCTCTGGATTCCAGCTGTTGCACTATCCTTTCCTTAAGGAGTGCCTCCATCATCTTGCCAACTATTGAGGTAAGACTGACTGGTCTATAGTTCCCTGCCTCCTCCTCCCTGCTGCCACTCTTGTGGAGCGGGATCACATGAACCCTTCTCCAGTCTTCTAGGACCTCTCTTGTGCTCATACGCTCACTAAACAGTTCTGCTAGTGGCTCTGCTAGTTCCACTCTTAGCTCCTTTAGTACCCTGGGATGTATGCCATCAGGTCACATTGCCTTGGGAAAATGAAAATGTTGAAATCTCCACCAAAACATGATTCTGTGCCACCAACAGGAAAAAACATTGCTGTTTCACCTCTCCTGCATCTTTGCTTATCAGGCATGAGGCGTGCCTTGGCGTTGTCAACCTTAAAGCTCACCCCATTTGACCATGAAAGAAGCTGTGATGAGTAGAGGATATGAGTATGGGGTGTGCATGAGGGTTGACAACCCCAAGGCACACCCCATTCCTGATTAGCGAAGATACAGGAGAGGTGAAACAGTAATAGATTTTGCTGTTGCTTTTTGGTGGGTGGAGGTGTGGTGTTAGGCTTGTAAACTCTAACACCACATTTCCCTGCTTTTGTTGCTTCAAGCCTAACTAGTGCATTGACAAATTTTTGGTAAAGAATTTCCTTACTTTCTGAGATAGTATAATTGTATCCTTATTTGTCTGTGGGAGAGCAGGGCAGGCCCTCCCATCCCTCCTTAGATGCATACATATATGTTGCTGTGGAAGTACAGGGCCCTCCGGGCCATGTGCTTGCATTTGTAGTAAAACAGGGATGAAATTGACAGCATAATCTTCTTATTACCCCACCTCATGAACCCAATAATGAAAATTTTAAAATCCCCACCAAAATGTGATTCTGTGCCACCACAACACCATTGTGTGCCACAGGTGCAAAAACACAGTTTGGCCAGTGTTTGAAAAATGACAGCTGTCACATTCATGAGGTGATGTAAAAAGATATATGCGCTGACAATTTCAAGTCAAAATATTTAAAATTGCCAAAGTTAAACGCATAGGAAAATTTCAATGTATGTGCATAACTCCGGCATTTGTGCATATTTTGACTTCAAAATCTCAACATAGTTTTCTTATGATCCCATCTGATGAACAAGGACACTGAATATTTCAAATACTACCCAAAAGGTGATTTCACCATGTGACAGTGAAATTGTCTTTTCACCTGGATTTGTGTACTTCCACTGATATTGTTCATGAGGCGGGATCTCATAAAGGTCATGTTGAAAATTTGGTGTAAAAATATGAAAAAATGGCAAAGTTATGCACAAAAGTTGAAAACTACATTGAAATACATTGATTACCCATACGAAAAAGGAACTTGTCTCGTATCTCGTCACACGAAACAAGATTCTTGTTTCATATCACATGATACGAAACCAGATTTATAATGTTAAAAAAACATATTTTAAGGGGATTTCTGTAACAGATAAGTGCAGAATCCAGCTAAGTGGGTCCTGATAAGCAAGCTACATGTGTGGTATGCACAAAAGTTGAAAACCCCATTGAAGTACATTACGAACATGCGAACATACGAAATTTGCCAGCAGATAAAGGCCTAGAGATCTATCAAGTCTGCTCGAATGTGCAGTTAGCACCCCTTATTCTACAGCTGCCCCTCCCTTCCACCCTTCCCCTTAATTGACCCTCCCCCTTGTCCAGTCCCATCCCCTTTTGAAGCAGTCCACTGTTCTACTGCATACCACTTCTGCAGGTAACACATTCCTCCCAGCCGCCACCCTCTCTGTAAAAAAGTGTCTCCTCATCTCCCTCCTGAACCTTCCTCCCTCCAGTCTCATATCATGGCCCGTGGTGTCCCTCCCCTTCCTTACTTTGAATAGCCCTTCTGTACCTGTCTTGTTTATTCCTTTCATGTACTTAAAGGTTTCAATCATGGCCCCCCCGTCCCACCTCTCCTCCAGCGAGTACATGTTCAACTCCCTCAGCCTCCTCTCATATGATAAGTCCCCCAGCCCCTTGATCATCTTTGTCACCCTGTGCTGCACCTCTAGTAACTTAATGTCCTTCTTCAGATACAGGCGCTAGTACTGCATGCAGTACTCCAGGTGCGGTCTAACTAATGACCTATACAGTGGCAGAATCACTTCCTCCCTCCTCGAGGATATACCCCTTGCAATACAACCCAGCATTTTGTTGGCCTTTGCAGCTGCCTTCCTACATTGTGCCAAGTTGTTCATTGACCCTGTAATGAGCACCCCAGATCCTTCTCCTCCTCTGTCTGGGCTAGCTGCACTCCCCCCAGCTGGTAACTCCTCCTTGGGTTCTTCATCCCAAAATGCAGCACCTTGCACTTTTTGGCATTAAACCCCAGTCACCAGGTGTCTGACCAGGTTTCAAGCTTTGCCAGATCATCCTGCAACCCCTGCCATCCCCCTAGGTCATCCACCACCGCCACTACCTTGGTATCATCAGCAAACAGACTGATCTTGCTCTTGATGTCCAATGATATGTCTGCAATGAATATCCCAAACAACACTGGTCCCAACACCGAGCCCTGTGGAACACCACTCATCACTACCCTTGTGTGTGAGAGCTCCCCCCCACCACCACCCTCTGTTGCCTTTCCTGAAGCCAGTTCCCTACCCATCTCACCAGCTTTGCACCCGCCCCATGCCTTCTAACTTACTTCCCAGCCTTCCATGTGGCACCGAGTCAAATGCCTTACTGAAGTCCAGATACAGGACATCCACTGCATGGCCCCTGTCCAGTTGTCTAGTTACCCAGTCATAGAACTCCACCAGGTTGGTTTGGCAGGATCTTCCATGTATGAAGCCATGCTGTCTGCTGTCCTGTAGCCCTTTAGCCTCTAGGAGGGCCACCAGCCTCTCCTTCAGGATAGTCTCCATTAGCTTACCCACAATGGATGTGAGGCTCACTGGTCTGTAGTTTCCCAGTTCATCCTTGGGGCCACTCTTGTGGAAGGGCACCACATGAGCCATCCTCCAGTCCTGAGGTACGCACCCCGAATGCTGTGAGGCATTAAATAGGTCTGCCAAAGGTCCTGCAAGGACCTCTGCCAGCTCCTTCAGTACCCTGGGGTGGATGCCATCTGAGCCTGGTGCCTTGTCCACCCTCAGTGCCTTCAAACCTTCCCGAACTTTGCCCTCCATGATTTCCCCATCTGTCACCCCTCCCCCCATTTCTGCCATTCTTCCCCTCTTGGGTGTCACCCCCTTCTTCTCCTTAATAAATACAGAGCAGGAGTAATCATTTAGTGCTTCTGCCTTATCGCACCCTGCTTCCACCCAGCCCCCCTCCTTCCTAATCCTTACTATGTGGTCCTTACAGCTCCTTTTCTCCCTGATGTACCTAAACATAGAAACATAGAAACATAGATTTTGATGGCAGATAAGGACCGCTTGGCCCACCCAGTCTGCCCATTTCCCTACCTATTGGATAAGCTGCAGATCCTAGTTAACCAGCAGCCTACTTCTTCTTCTTCTTCTTCTTCAGAAGTCCTTCTCCCCCTTCTTAATGCCTTGTGCCAGCCTGAGTTCCGTAGATGCCTTGATTCCCCTTACTGCCTTGTCACCTCCTTCGATTCCATCAAGTACTCCTCCCTGTTCTCACCACTCCTTGTTTTCTTGTACCTCCTAAAGGCAGCTCTTTTCCTCCTTACCTTTTCCATGAACTCCTTGCTCAACCAGCTCAGTTTCCTAGCCCTAGTCTTCTTGCTCTGGGCCTTGCAGCAGGTTTTGGTTGCCTCCACTATCCCCAGCTTTATGAGCTCCCACCTCTGGTTAGTGTCCATACTAGATTACTACTACATTGATTCCCCATACAAAAAAATAATTTTTTTCATATCTCATCATACGAAACAAGAATCTTTTTTCATATCACGCGATACGAAGCAAGATTTATATTGTTAAAAAGAAACATATTTTAAGGGGATTTCTGTAACAGATATGCGCAGAATCCAGCTAAAGGGGTCCCAATAAGCAAGCTACTGTACATATGTTGGTTTCTCCCCAGAATATCATTTTTTTGGGTTTCTTAATTTGAATTTTGAAGCAAAGCTGAAAACAAGATGGTGGTCAAATGAAAAAGTATTTTCCTCAAATGAAAAAGGATGATGTCAATACGAAAAAATTTTTTTTTTTTCATTTCATACAGCTATTTTGAGGTGCTTACTGAGCATGCTCAGAACCAAATTTATGAAAATTTTAAATTGGGATGACTTTGGAACTGATTAATATTTTTTCACCAAACCTGCAAAAGACACATCTGTAAGTCAGCCCCTTTCTATCCTGAACATTTCAGACAAAAATTCCAAACTGTTCAGGCTGTAGCCAAATTAAAAAAAAATCCTATTTAAACCAAAGGGAAAAAACTATGAAAAATTCACTTTTTTCACTATCCAGATCTCAAAAACTGCACATCTAACCAGAACAAAACTTGGTACATTCAGAGATCTTCTACACGAGACAACGCATGCAAAATTTTATGCAAATCTGTTGAATGGCTGTGAAGATGTTAAAGTGCAAAATTTTGAGTTTAACATAGAAACCCATATACACTATACAGTACAACCTTGATTATCAGAACTCCTATTATCGGAACTCTGACATTGTCCCCCAACTCTCATTTGTCTAATGTTATGGACCCCTGATTATCTGAACTCTCAATTATCTGAATAAATCAGATGTCTCCCAGAGCATTTGGACATTCAGACAATCGAGATTGTACTGTGTGGGCCGGATATTCAAAGGGGTTGCACCAGCGCAACCCTGCAATGCACTCTGGTGTGATATTCAAAAGGGGGACTAGCACAGCGCAAGTCCCAATGTGCCGGGGTGCATTGCTAATGCACGCGGCGCATCTGAAGGGGGTATGCCCATGCATATGTAGCACATCCTGATATTCAGCCTGGGATGTGCACTGCATCTGCTGGCACAACCTCCAGATGCACTGCATAGCGGGACACAAAGTTGAGCCAGGAAAATCTGGTTCAAATGCCGGCCACCCACAGGTGGGCTGCTGTATTGCAGGGTGCAACACAGCAGGTTCTAGCCGTGGGTGGCCACCTGCCCAGCGAGAACACCATCCACAAGCACCCACACCATCCCTGGTAGTCCAGTGGTACCCCCCAATCCCGTAACCGCAATCATGGTAAAAATAATGAAATACAATCTCTGGTAGTCTAGTGGAACCCCCCACTCTCCCCATAGCTCCGATCGCAGGAAATGCAAATACATATATGCCATGGTAGTCTAGTGGTACCCCCCTCCCCATCCCAGCCCTCTGATCACTGTCCTGTTTAGTAAGGAAAATCCCTGGTGGTCCAGTGGGTCCCCCCTCCCCACCCGATGCCCTGATTGCCATTGTATGCATATTCTACATATCCATGGTGGTCCAGTGGTAACCCCCACCCCTCTCACCCAAACAGGACCCCAGCCCACCCAGCTTCCCCCCGTCATTGGCGAGCAGCTGCAACCCAACCGCATACTGCCCGGCCACCCACCGAATGACAGTGCACAGTATGAGCTGTAAGCCTTTTGGTCCACAGTGTGGCCCAATGGACTTGCAGGGCATACTGTACTAGACAGGTCCAAATATGTGAATGAACTCATTCACATATATGGGTCTGTCAAGTACTGTATGCCCTGCCCTGCGCCATGGCACATCACCTTTGAATATCTCCCAGGCCTGGCCCCAGCGCATCTTGGTTGCGCTGCACCTCCACTTGCACCATTGCCTGGCACAGTCTGAATATCAGGCCATATATATATATATATATATATATATATATATATATATATATATATATATATATATACACACACATATATACATACACATAGTATATATATATATATATATATATATATATATATATATATATATATATATATATATACACCACTGGGGTGAGAGCTTTTCAGTGGAATAACCTGTGTTATTTTCTCTGGAGTGAGGATAAATCCTGATGACATCACCAGAATGAGGATATCACATTTATCCACACTCTGCTGATGTCACTGGAGTGAGAATATCTGCACCTCAGATTGCATTCTAAAGGAAACTGCTTCAGAAAACAGTTTCTCTTTCTTACTAAAGCTAAAACTTACTCAATTAGCTTTGCAAAACACTCTCACCTGTGTCCCACTGAGTTTCTAACACTCCTAGCTCATTACTGTGCTGATCTCGGCTTGAAAACTACTTGAATTCTAAATTAAACACTTTTACAAAGCAGTTTCTCTCTCTCAGTGCTACCTGCAGCAGTTTGTCTTTCTCACTGAGCCTCTGACTAACTCAATTACCTTTGCAAAACACTCTCACCTGTGTCCCACTGAGTTTCTAAACACTCCTAGCCCATTACTGTGCTGATCTTGGCCTCAAAACAACCTGAATTCTAAATGAAACTTTTACAAAGCAATTTGTCTTTCTTAGTGCTACCTGCAGTAGTTTGTCTTTCTCAGTGAGCCTCTGAATCACTCAGTTAGCTTTGCAAAACACACTCACCTCTGTTTCTCACTCCCAGTCCTTTCAGAACATACAAACACCACACACCACATACAGAATGAGCAGGAAACACACAGAAACACAAAAAATGTTCCTAAAGCTCTCGCCCTAGTGGTATAAACTGCACACATGATGTGCAGATCATGGGATGTGGAAAATATTCTCATTCCTGCATTGTGAGCTGTGCATTCTCACTCGTGCCTTCGGCACTCATGAGAATACAGAGCTCATGCTGCAGGCGTGAGAATATTTTCCATATCCCACTCCTGCCCATCATGTATCCCCTATATACAGGGCCTGATATTCAGACTGTGCCAGGCATATATATATATATATATATATATGAGATCTCGGAGACATCCTGTCCTCTAAAGAGCCCAAACACTTCCAGGAATGCTCCAATCTCTGCCCTCTTGCCTTCATCAGATGTAGCTCATCATTATACCATGATGAGCTGCAGCAGGAAGACAGCAGGTGGCTGCAGATTGGTGCAGTAGAGTCTAGCACCATTGAAACAGCCAAATCATAACTGTCCATGGTCCACATTGTATCTTCATTGCATGCTGTTACCATGCTGGGATGTCTAGTACTTCCAGGAGCTTATCTGGTTCCATATTACTTAACCGGACCATCTCCACAGAGGGGTAATACTTTGGAGGGGGGGACCCTGCTTGGAACTGCACAGTATAATGATCCAACCAACCCACAGGATCCACTTTGATATCACTAATGTTAATCGCATGAGAGTGAATGAGGTCTCGGGTATAGCCATTTTCATGGCTAGTGCTGGCAAGAGTTGAGAGTTACAGTGAATTCATGAACTGGAGGAACTGCTCAGCAAACTGTGAGGATTCATCATCGACCCAAACACTGAAGTCTCCAACACAATTAAGTTGGGAGCATTCAATGTAAGGTTGATGACAAAGTCTACAAATTCCCGTAGAAACTCCTGGTTCCCAGTCAGAGGTCAATAGACCAAGAGTATTCTACATCTCACATTCACATCACTCTTCATGCCCACATACTCAGAACACCTTGTGCCCCTCACAGGAAATGCTGTTAGTCCCAGGCAGGATCTAAAGCAGATGGCCACCCTGCCACCTCTGCACTCCTTTTGTGGGCAGTCTGTCACTGAGTACTCCTCAGGGACTACTGCTTCCAGCACAGGCCCAGAGTCATCACCTAACCAGGTCTTGATGAGACATACCAGATCCCCTGGCAGTCCGTGATCCAATCCAAAATCATGGAAATCTTATTCCTCAGTGTTCTGGTATTATATAACATGCACGGCAGAGGAGTAGGAGAAGCAGGGACAGTTGAGCCTTTAACTACCTTCACAACACTCCTAAGGGCTCCCTGGGAATCTGGATGAGGCAGGAAAGACCCCACTCTTGAGACTTCTTGGAACCAGGGCACCTGCTCAGCCTGACACTCCTCATCTGACCCACCCCAATATCTACCCCTTGTCATGTCTCCAACTTTTACTCCTCCTCTTAAGGATCCCCAATCTCTTGTACCATAGTAAACCAAAGCTGGAAGTAAGGGGGCCTGAAGAGGATCGAACTGGTGGAGCAGTTATGAGAAATAGTTATACCCAGGACTACACTACTGAAGCACATAGCTGCTAATACTAAAAACAACCCTCGCCCCACCACACAAGAAGAAAGACCAACAAATCCCAATTACGACCCTCCCCACCAAACTAATGCCTCTTATCAACACCTTTCACACCGAATTCAGTTGATAAGAGTAATCGAGAAATATACAGTAATCACACACACACACACACGCACAATTATATTTAATAACAAATATCATATAACTAAAATAGAAGTCTGTGTAGGAGACCAGTCTGTATATGCATCAAGTATTATTGCCACAGGATAACATCTGACATTTAAATCCAAAAAGAAAGATTTTAAGGTCCCCTCTTGCAATGCTAAGAGGTTCAATGGCGACAATGTGCTATGCTGGAAAGCTCGCTTTCCAAAACACCAGGACAGGAGGAAAGTATCAGCAACTGGCCGCTTAGTTGGAAAAAGAAGGTTTCCTGGCCTACTCACACCAGATCAGACAGGGCAACCACCAAGATGAAGGTTCAGGGGCGATCCCAATAGCATATTGGACTACACCAACTCCATCATCACCAGAGGGTACAGTATTAAACTGTTCAATAAAGAAATAGATTTCTGTAACATTACTTTCTCACTCCAATTATCTGTTAGAGATCTGTTGATTTATAATATATTTATATGTCCACTTGTGTGCATGTCTTACCAAATAAGAAGATTATCTCATGCTGTTTTGATTGGAAGAACTGCTTAGCTTTGTTTCACAGTCCCCTCACCCAAACAGCAAGCAGCAACATTCTTATTCAATAAGAAACACACATATAAGCATATTGTCTAATGCTGGCAATCAGTGATTCCTTAGTGCTGAAAGATGCACTGAAGACTGAAAGGTAAACTTGGAAACTGAGTTTAAAAAAGTGCCTAGTCCACCATGCAGTGTAATGAGTGCCCAGCCATAGACTGTATTTCTGCCACTGAATTTGTACCAGAGGCCCAACACCCTATAGGGACAGCTAACACCAAGAACCATTGTACCAACAGTTCACTGAAACATCGAGTGACTTACCCAGCAACGCTTAGGCAACATAATAACATAGTAATGGGTGAGCAGACATGACTGCTAGGATGACCGACTCTGATGTTAGGAAATGAGTACATTTGTATTGGAGTTCTTGAGAGAATTAGTAGTTGCTGTATGGCAGGATGCTTGAATGATTATACAACAAAAGTTTGGGCATATGTGCTCTCTGTCCTTGCTACAGGGATCACCACCATTTTCAGGTGCCATAAAGACATAGAAACCCTCTTGAGGAGGGTTCTACCCCTAAAGGTACCACAGGGGTGAGGTCCCTTTTGGCTAAAGGTACCTTAGGGAAGAAAGGCTCCTGAGTTACTAGGAGACAGCGAAGCCCCAGAGGGGAGGATGGTGGGAACAGCAAAAACAAGTGTCCAAAGAAAATGTAAACATGAACAGTTAAGTGCCACTGGGTGGGTGAAACAGAAACACAAAATGTGTTAGCAGATAAGGACCTCTTGTCCCATCTAGTCTGAGTTTGTCCCTGCCTGTACTATCATCGAAGAACCCACCTGATCTCCTGCTACTCCTCCCCCCTCCCACTTTGTGCCTCTGCCATGCATGCTTGAAGCCCACCACTGTTTTTACTCCCACCACTTCCACTAGTAGACTGTTCCAGGTGTCTGCCACTCTCTCAGTGAAGAAGTACTTCCTCACATCCCTCCTAAACTTCCCCACTGCAGCTTCATTGCATGTCCTCTTATCCTGTTACACCTTCTCTTCTGAAAAATTATCCCTTCCTATACCTTGTTCACCCCTGTGAGGTACTTCCAGGTCTCTATAATGTCCCCATTCTCCCTCCTCTCTTCCAGGGTGTACATATTCAAATCCCTCAGTCTCTCCTTATAGTGCTTTTGATGCACCATTTTAGTTGCCCTTCTAGGACAGCATCTGCCCTATCTATGTACTTCATCAGGTGTGGTCTCCAGAAGTGGACACAGTACTCCAGGTGGGGTCTTGCCAACAATCAATACAGTGGCAACACCATCTCTCTCCTTCTGCTGGTGTTTCCTCTCCCTATGCACCTCAGCATCCTGTTGGCCTTGCCTACTGCCTTGTCACATTGCCCTGCAGATATGATAACCCTAAGGTCTCTTTTCTGCTCTTTGACCATCAGTACCTCCTTTCCCAATTATATACGTCACCCCTGGATGTCTGTGCCTTAGGTGAATGATTTTGCAATTTTTTGCATTGAAACTCAGTTGCCATACCCTCAACTGCTCCTCGAGTTTTCTCAGGTCTCTGATCATTCTCTTCATCTCCTCTGGAGTATCTACCCTATTACAGATTTTGGTGTCATCTGCAAAGAGGCATACCTTCCCTTCCCTTCCAGCTCTTCTGCAATGTCACTTATGAAGACATTGAAGAGGACTGTTCCGAGCACTGAGCTTTGAGATACCCCGCTGGTTACTCTCCCCTCATCTGAGTGAGTGGCATTTATCACCACCCTCTGTCACATATCCATCAATCAGTTCTTTACCCAGTTTACCACCTTAGGTCCCACCCCTATACCCAGTTTCCTTATAATCCTCCAATGTGGTATGGTGATAAAGGCCTTGCTAAATTCTGGGTAGGCCACATCCACTGCCCCACCCTGATCTATTTCTCTTGTTACCCAGTCAAAGAAATCAATCAGGTTCATCTGACATGACCACCCCCATGAATCCGTGCTGCCTCTGATCTTGTAACCTGCTGGATTCAAGATACTGCACTAGTCTTTCTTTTAATAGTGTTTCTATTAACTTTTCCTCCATTGATGTTAGACTGGCCGGCCTATAGTTACCAGCCCCCTCCTTGATGACAGTCTTATGGAGTGGGACTACATTTGCCCTTCTCCATTCCTCTGGAACCACTCCTGTTTCCAGTGTGTTGTTGAATGGGGCTGTCAGAGGTGTAACCATTACCTCCTTGAGCTCCCTCTGCACCTTTGGATGTAACCCATCCAGCCCCATAACCTTATTCACTTGCAGATTTTCAGGTCCTCTCAGGACTCTTTCCTCTGTGGATGGACTAGTGTCCACCTCCCTTCCCCCAGTGTTCCTGCTGCTTCTATGTAGTTTGTCCCCCTCTCCCTCCAGTGCGAAGACTGAGCAGAGTATTTGTTCAGGATATCTGCTTTCCCCTGATCCTTGTCTGCACAATCTTCCCCTGTCTTTCTTTTCTCACAGTTCCAATCCTTATCTATCTCTTTTCACTCACATATCTGAAGAAGGTCTTGTCCCTGCTAGTTACCCCTTTGGCTATCCTTTCCTCTGTTTGAACCTTTGTGCATCTCATCACCTTCCCTGCTTCCCTCTGCTTAACCTGGTACTACTCCTCCCTATTCTCTTCCCACTGTGTCTCTTTGTACATCCTGAATGCCACCCATTTGGCCTTTACCTTCACAGACACTTCCCTTGATAATCATAGTTATCTCTTTTTCCTCCTGATGGCATGGCTTGAGTTGCCCACAGCCCCACCAAACCATGGCAGGCTTTCAGTACAGTTTCCTGAGGGGCAACATCTCTTGGCCATCCCTAACAAAGGAACCTCCTGTGATGGAAGCACCATATGCCAATCAAAAGAATTACTTTTATCATCTTGAACCCAGGGTTTTCTGTCCATAGGACAGACCCTACCTTACAGCTCCCTTTTAATGTATGCTATGCCAAGACAGAGACTGTCCTTATGGTAAGATGAGGTTTATAATTGCACTGGGTTCTAAGGGAAGCTGCTCCCCTGTGTCCTTCACTACTCAAGACTGGTGCCATGGTGATCGAACCTAGCAGCAAACAGCTTAATCTGGTTCTGAATGTCAGTTTGCATCTGCATCTGCCCCATCTCCCCTGGGATGAGGCTGACAATAGGCAGACTTGTCTAGTCCTCCTTTCCCCATCAACAAAAACTAAGTAAGTAAATAAATACATAAATAAATAAGAAGCTAAGGTGCTGGCCGGCCCAGTGGCGCAGAGGGCTGAGGCACTGGTGCCTTACCTCGAATCACGCTGGCAACCCAGGTTCAGGAATGGACTCGGGACACCGGGGGCTGGCAGGGGTAGGAGAGGATCAAGCGTCCGTAGGACTGCTCTCCTCTCCTGGGGTGGGTAGTGGGATAGCATCACACTGCAGCGGCCTCTGGTGGAGACCAGGAGCACTACAGACACAAGCAGGAGGGAACAACACCAGAAAAGTGGAAATACCACTCCACATTCAGCCGGATGATGACTGCCTGGTTCTCTGATGCCATACATGTCCCTGCCAAGCCTTCCATCTCAGCAGCACCCTAGGTCCAAGTGTTATGCTGGTCTCCCAGCTGGCGCCTTCCCCCTCAGAGGAGGGGAACCCATCCGGTGAAGGGTTATGCCTGGTTATCCTAGGGGTGACTGCCATGTGAGAACAGAGGCTCGGAGGGCAGATGAATTGGAGGTGGCCTTGGTAAGCCCGAAGGAGTGGCAGATGTGGCAGCATGTAGGGGAAAAAGAAATAATACAAAAAAAAAGAAGCTAAGGTACTGGGGTACTATTGAGGAAACTGCAGATAAACAGCTACTTGCTGACTTTTTCTGTCTTTTAGCTGCTTCTGGCTGTAAGTCTTTCCTCCAGTTCATTTTTGAGGCTTGCACACTCCATATCAAAGTAAAGTCAGGCAACTGTCTCAGCTGCTGGCATGTGAACCATGTTGTAAATGGAAGTACCACTATTGGTAACAAGGAAATATGGAGTCTGCCTGATGGCACAGTGGTGGCTCATTATGCTACCGTATGGGCTTCCCGAGTGTGCAAGTGGACTTGGGTTGCTTTCATTGGGGTAGGCGAGGGGTGGGGGGCAGTGCTGGGTTCAGTAACCACAGTGGCACCCAAGGAGAGTCAGTGATCTTGTTTTCTTGTGTACACTTAATGTCACTAGAGGTTGTGCTCACACTGTCCAGGAGGTAGTAGGGCTTAGAGAGAACACCAGGTGAAAAACCACAATGCTGCCAGGATGACATGCTCTTGGGCTTTACCCTATGATCCCCACTAGTGAGAGCGGTGAGCTTATCCGAGGGCAGAGCTGAGATTGTCACCACAGGAGTGAGCCCCCAGGCCTGAGGACTGGGTGGGCAGCATCAGTGGAGAAATATTTCTATGGAGAAAAAAGGAAATACAAAAACCCTTTAAATATTTTCTTGCCCCCCGCCCTGTAGCAATCCAAGTGTGGAAAGTGTCTCTGTACACCCCCTTATGACCTCTGGTATAATTTAATTAAGCAATAAGGCACACCATGTCATGTGTCATACTAGGATACCTTCATGTCTTGGCTGGATTGTGAGATATGAGGCCACCTGAGAAGTGACATTACCCCAGAGGCACATACCAAGATGTGTCTTATTGTGATCATAAAATAGAACCATTTATGTTTTTACAGTTGTACATAGGTTCTTTATAGGCATTTGTGTCACCAGTGAGGGTAAGGTGGGATAACATCACCAAGGCTCTCCACCAATTGCCTTCAACATTTTTATATCTATTTATAATATTGATTATGCCATGACTACTACAATAGCTGCATTCCTTGACCCAATCATGTGCAGTATACCCATATAATTTCACTGTACATTTGTCAGGCTGTACAAAAAGATATTTCTTAATGAAAATATTATTAATTAAACAAAATTTATCTTGTGATGTAGCTCCAAGGAATTGTTATTGCCTTTGTGTCTTGAAGCATCATGTGTAACTGCCAGCATAAGTCACCTTGTGGGCCTGTCATTATGAGATGATGAATTCTGAGCAGGGAGACAAATAAATCATTGCCCCCAGCAGTGAAGGAGAGGGAGGTTATCATGTCACACCATCCTTTGCCTCATAATTCCAGGATTAATTTTTAATCATATTTCCAGCATTAGAAGCCTGTCTACTGCATTGTCCACAAAAGGCTGACTTGGGCTGGACTCGCAGACCCTTGTGCCATCAGCTCCACTAGGGGATCGGCTAAACTGAAGAGGGGTTCAACAGGGCTACAAGTACAAAGAGAAAATGCAAAACACAAATATCTCAAGGATTCTGTAACATGCAAGCACTTCTGTAGCATCTATGGGCACCCTTAAAATTACTATGAAAGAATGTATATACTATAAAATGCCCTCATATTTAACAAGGCATGCATGTTGTGGGATAACGACATGCCTTGAGAAGTGAGGATGAGTGCTTTATGCATCCAAGAAGTACTGTTATTACACAGTTATGCTAATCCTGAAATGCATTACTGCAATTTTAAATGGTTCCTGATTTTTAGCTTTAGAACTAGGTAATGAGGTTCAGAAAGTTAAATGTGTCCAACCTGTGCTGTTGTGCTGGAATAACACACTGTCATGTGGCCACATCTGACCAATCATGTATCTTGATTTCTGTTTCCTATGTTATAATACTCAGACAAGGTAATGGTAAGAACACACAACAGGATCACAGTTTCAAATCCCACCATAGCCCTTGACTTACTGTGGGACCCCAAGCAAGTCAGTCAGTGAAGACTGCTGACTTGCAGCTGAGACATGGTGCCACCCCATGGCCATACCTCTCAACTGTCCCTGATTTTCAGGGACGTCCCTGATTTTGGCTCAGAATTTTTCTCTGTCCCTCGTAAAATTTGTGTTTTTATGACAGAACAGTGGGGACTGAAAGTACAAAATAATGGCAAACATTAAAGTTACAGACTTGTTCTTCTTCAGAAAATGCATCTCACTCTAATCCACTTATTCTATCAGCTTTCTAAGTGAATAGTACCAATTTTTAAGATGTGTTTCTGATTTTGGGTCTTTGTCCCTGATTTTTTTAAGCTTTGTCCCTGATTTACGAGTAAACAGGTTGAGAGGTATGCCCATGGCCCAGTGAGTGTGGCAGGAGGACACGGGATAAAAGGAATGTAATAAAGTCATTAACAGGGCCTGCCCAGTAACAGCTGAGGTACATCACCTTACCATCTTTGAGACTAGCATTTGGCATGAAAGCCCCTGGAATCCCACACTGGGGCTGACTGGAGATTAACTGCACTGTGGAAGATGTTTGCAGCTCTTGGACAAGGAGGGCATGACCACCAGGCAATTATCCCTTCCCCAAACCAAGGAGTAGCATTTTCACATGCCCACTCTCCTGGCTGGATGAAGGGTGTAGCTATGGTAACTCCAATAATTTGGGTTGGGGGACAGGAAAATGGGCAACAAAATGAAAAAAAATGTCATTAAATATTAGTGCCACTCTGGTTCCTAACTCGTCCTCATGGTCAAATGCTGCATTACTGGTTTGGTAAAAAGAAGAAGAATTTAGAAACAGGAAAGTAACCAGGCAGGCAGAGGGCATTCCTCAGGCAACTGATCAGTGAGTCCACTCGTGGTGGGGTAATTCTGGATTTGGTGCTTACAAACAAAGACAGTATTGTAGACGTCAAGGTGGGAAGCCATATGGGGACCAGTGATCATTGTACAGTGTGGTTCAACATAAGATCAGCTGTGGAATCCAGCCACACAATGGCACAAGTCCTGGACTTCAGAAGGGTTGGTTTTACAAAGATGGGTGCATGCCTAAGGAATGACCTGGCTGGGGGAGAGGACCTGAGGGGCTGGAAGAAAAGAGGTCCAAAATAAAAGAGGGCATAGTGAAGGCAATGAATCTCTGTGTCAAGCAGTTAAGCAAAAATAAAAGAAGGAGGTGGAGACCACTGTGGTTCCCAAAAGAGGTAGCAGAAAAGGTAAAGGCTAAAAAAAGAGCAAAGAGACCCAGGGAGAGGAGGATAGGGAAGTGTATCTGGAAAAACAGAGGGAGGGAGGCAAAACAGTAAGGAACCCAAAGGCACAGAATGAATCATTCACAAATCTGGACTGTCATGTATGGTATGGGCTGCATGACCATTGGCTCTTGCTCTGCACCAATGGGCGTGCAGCCCTACCGGGCAGTCAGTCGGCGGGCGGCGGGGCAGCAGGTGGGTGGGATGCTGCCGCACGCCGGCTGCAGAGGGGGGAGCGGGATGGTGGGGCTTCTGGGTGGGTGGGGTGGGGGACACTAGCCACCAAGGCTATGTTGGGGGAGGGGGTTATTAAACTTACTGCTGCGATCGGGCATTTTGGTCCACTGGACCACCAGGGATCGTTGGGGTTATTAAACTTACTGCTGCGATCGGATTTACACGGACCACCAGGGATCGTTGGGGTTTATTAAACTTACTGCGCGATCGGGCATTTCAGTCCACTGGACCACCAGGGATACGTTTGGGGGCCACATTGCTGCCCGCGATCGGGCTGGGGAGTACACTATGCCCGCAATCGCCACTGGGGGTGGTGGTGGGATTGTACACCGATTCACCACGATCGGGCTGCAGGTATCGTCCTCGACGGCTGCTGCCTGGCAGGGCGCCAGGCGCAAGTCCTCGGGGATCAGCGCACCTACATGCTAATGGCATGCAAATGGGACCATAATCAGATGCAAATGGCCCCCCCTGCGCCTTGCATGTATTATAGCCCCATTTGCATGTCACCTTTTGAATATCGGGATTTTGCGCATGGCGCAATGGTACTTGCGCCACCGCAAGTTGAATGCTCCATTCTGTCAAATTGCGGTGGCGCAAGTTCCACTGCACCATGCACAGTGGCTGTGGCTGGGGGGTGATATTCAAAGGAGTTGCTCAATAGCACAACTTCTTTGAATATCGCCCTGGACACACCCCTGCACAACTATTTTGCGCAGAGCAAGGGCTTGCACCTTTGAATGGCGCAGTTTGAATATCCAGCCCCATGTACCTATCAGACCAATTCAAGATTCAGTCCTGTTAAATAAAAAAAAGGGCTGTCCGGCCCTTTAGCAGAGCAATAGCATTACTGCACACTGCGTCAGCAACTCGAGAGCGGGTACAGACTAGGATTACTTGGAGGCTGGTGGGGGGAGGGAGGATTGAGTATCCCAGGGATAGCTCTTCTCCCCCCGAGGAGGGAGGACACTGCATTCTGTTGTTCATCTGCCACATTGTAGAGGCCAGGATACAGCACTGCGACATCATAGCAGGGGAATGGTCAGTCACCGGTCACCAGCATGCATGCACTTTCACCACTGTGCAAGTGTGTGCATCACTGTATGCTGGCAAGCTTGGGGAGAAAACCAGAAACTGGAGGGAAAAACATTGTCCGCCACTGTGCTTGCATGCCCCACAGGCCCACGTGAGACTGACATGGCAAACCACCCAACATTTTTGTTGTCCTGGAAAAGTCATGGATAATCAGAAAGTCAATGAGTTTAGTGATGGGGCAATACTGTTGGGTGAGTGTGAAACAAGAAAAAGTTTGATTAGAAAAAATAAATAATGCTACTGTATACCAGTATTCATTACTTTTTTACTTTTGTACTGGTGACCAGTAACATTAAGATACATGGAGACCCCTATGTAACTCATGCCATCATAAATTGATATGAGATTTTGCCACTCAGTCAGCCAAAAGAGCACAGTGCTCATTCAGAGGGGCTACATGAGTGAAGTAAATGATTTGTCAGTCAGCCTAGTATCATCAGTATCATCAGTGATGCTGATTGCTTCATCTCCTCCCTCGAGGGTGTGTACTTATTAAAGGAACTATTGAGTTCGAACACAGGAATGAGAGAGAATTCAGTAAAGCTGGCATGGGGGAGATTTAAAAAGGATGTCCATAAGTACTTCTTCATGGAAAGAGTGGTAGATGAGTGGAATAAGCTACCAGAAGAAGTGGTACAGGCCCAGTCAATCAGCATCTTCAAGCAGGCATGGGACAGGCAGGTGGTTTTAGACAGAAAAAGGGGAACTGTAAGAAAGCGGAGGATTACCACAAGGGTAAGGCAGAATAGTTAGGTAGGGTGGGTGGACTTGATGGGTCAAAGAGCCTTTTTCTGCTGTAAGCTTCAATGAATCAATGAATAGGTCTGGCACACATGCCATGGGATAAGGAGGAGGTGGCCAAATGAGCTAGCATGGTGTGGACTACTGCCCCCCCCCAAAAAAAAAACAATCATGGATTTGGGATCAGGAGGAGGAGCATCTACTAAATTAAGACATGGTGATGCCTTGGGGGCTAGGGTAGATAAATAACTAAAGACAGTGGTGTTTTAATATATGGGGGAGGTGACTCAACTGGGCTAGTCTGGAATTACTTCAGTGCCCTCCAATCAGAGATTAGGTGCCATTGGAATTCTGTACCTGTGGGGATGGGGTTGCCATGCCAGGGATTGCTATGGCTTTAAAAGGCATAGGCCCATTGTACTGTGCCAAGACTGGATCGTTCATTTTATTTTACTTTTAAAATCACTCTGGAAGGACAGGGAAGGGGAATGAGAGCATGACATGACTGGGGAGGGGAAGATCATTTGTTTAGTCAAAATTTCACAAAAATTGCCGAAGTCCTTTCATTTGTGGAAAAAAAAAACAATAGTTTTTGCATGCAGGAAAAACAGCATTTGCCCACTTCTAATATGCAGTCAGCATTGGGGATGCAGGGTATAAAATAATAATGAAAACACTTAAGGGGGCACTGTCAATCCCCCCATAGGCCTCAAATTGTCCCTAGTTTAATGAGCGCTGGGTATGTTTAAACGCATATAGATTCAGGACATACAGTGTATATATATACTCCTGCAGTACTGTAAGGGTAAAAAAAAATCACGTTATGTATTGGCCTCATTCTATAGAGATTGCCAATGTAGCTGATAGTTTGATTCTGAAACATTTTTTCTTTTTACAAGTGAAAAACAGACTGCTCACCATACTGGTGTTACCACACAAAAACGTGTTTATTTACAGTCTTTGATCAACTCCAGCTGCATCTTTCCTGGATTAGGGAATTCCCCCAACACAGTCTAACCACTCATGATGTAGTGGGAGGAAAGGAGACCATTGTATCATGAATTGCTGCTTTGTTCCGGGGGTGTTCCTAATGTTCAAAAAGTATACAATAGGATTAGCTGGTTTGCCGCAGGAGCCCCGCCCATGGAATATCACTGCTAGGTGCTCCAAACCAAAATCTGGCCATCCTTAGAAGGCAGACCAAAATATCGCTCTCTATGCCTGGCCTACAAATGTCCCCCCCCCCCGTCCGGGCTGGCTGGCACATTAAAGGACAAACATAACATCCAACCTTCGGCTCCTCCAAATTCCAAAAGCAAGATCCTCCCTAGGACAACAGTCCTTTTCTGCCTATATACCTCACTTCTGGAATGCTATGCCAGGAATGCTCCAAGAATGCAACTCATTAGGGGGATTTAGGAGAGGACTCAAGGCTCACCCGATGGAGCAGAGCCTCTGCACTTGCTATCGCTAATTCTCTGTAATAGTTCTCTTAGTGCTCAGGGTGGAGGGCGAATGCATGTCTTGTCTGGTATAATTGCCACGTTAGCTAAAAATTCCAGAATGGAACAACCCCAACAAACATTGCCTTGAATGGGTGTGCAATTTAGGGACCTGGTCTATGCATTATTGTGAACTTACAATACATTGTGATTTTAATCATTTTGTCTACCAAAACTGTATACCTAATTGTCAAAACCCACAACTGTCTTGATTACATTAACTAATTGTCCTTAAGTATTGTTTGTTGTAATGGGAGCTACTTTCTTTTTTTGCACCCTGTAAAATGTCTTTGTAAATTTACCTGTAATTAATTCTAGGTCGCCCATGAAAAAAGGACTGTGATGGTTCCAATGGGCTAACCCGGTCACCAAAACTGAAATAAATAAAATAAGATCAAGGATTTGATATAAAACAGAGTTGTGTATAATTACACCATTAGCATGCATTTCAATTCTTCTAAGAAAGAAAGCAAATAAAACCTCCAGCAACATCAATGAATTTTATAGAAGGTAGTCTTCCTTTAAAACAGCCCGTGCTACTATCTTCTACTATATGGTAAACATGACAGTCATTTCTCAGAGCACGATCACATTCCATCAATATTTCCTATACACTCACACACACACACACAGCACTGGCCCTTTCATGCATTTTCTGTCCAGTAGACCAGCAGAAACTGATTTTGTGACAAACCAGCCTTTCTTTGTTTTTTGATCCTGTAAATTGTTTTGGGGAACTTAATTGAACACCTTGTCGACTTCAAAGTGCAGGAACATAATTCCTTGTTTTTCATCTTCAAACATCTGTCAGTAGATCAGACATTATGAACTAAGCAAACATAGGTTTGTGCACTAAATATAATGGAGAAAACCAGGCAGCCTCCAGCTACAGTATAAATACTATATGTGAAAAAATACTACAACTGTGTGTCTTTGAATTAAAGGGAGACTGTCACCCCCACCAAAGGCTGACTGTGGGCCTTTCGAACAAAAATGAAGGGTCTGAGAATATATTTAACTTAGAATTCAAGTCTATGTTTGCTTCAACAACAAATATGTTTTGTTTTTCATTTTTCTTTAAATATTACTGTACTAGTGTTATTTATGTATTTATTTTATTTATTGATACATATCGGAATTTGCAACCTTTGAGTCAGAGACTCCTTTACAAAGGTTCCACGTCAGGAGATTACAGTGTACTTACATAAGACAATTTACATAGAGTAGAAAAGAATAACAAGTGTTTACAATGAGTGTTTTGGAAAACAAAATACGGAGACATCAAATTCTTAGGCCACTGGGGCAACCAGCAGAGCCTAGGCGAGAGCTTCTTACTAAAAGTGTGTCATATTCAGCAGGACCAGCATAAAGAATGGTACTTTGTCCAAGAACATGGTCTATCGGCCAATCTAAGGAGGACAATAGCAGTCCCAGGCAGCCTCCTGCTGGATGTGGATCCGAAGGAGGGATTTGTAATGGCCTAGTTTGGGGGCTGAGAGTATGGGCATGGGGAGTGCATTGGACCAGAGTGGAGCCCTATAGCAGAAGGTTCTTTGTCCCATCGAGGTTTTGCAGAGGGGGACTTGAAAGGGGGATTTCTCAGAGTGGCATGTGTTTTTGGTGAAATGAGCCAGTTTCCGTAGGGATGTGAGACCTGGGGGGGGGGGTGAGGCCTGTCCTATTTTTTGGGGCAAAGAGACAGGTCTGGCACTTCAGTCATCCATTGAAACTGAGCCAGTTGGTGCAGGCGTAAAGCGTACATGTGTGGGTCAGGTGGTCACAGCTGGTGGCCAGCCTGTAGGCTTTATTCAGGGCAGTCCTGACTTTATTAAGGGCTGTGTTGTCAGCTGCACCATAGATCAAGATTCCATAGTCGATGAGCGAAAGGATGGATGAGAAGATTGCCAGGTTAGGTCATTGGGAGGAAGGCAGTGTTTGTAGCAGTGTAGTAGCCCAATGCGTGTGTAGACAGATGAGGTTAGGAGGCGGACATGTTCATGATATGTTAACCCTGAGTTGAGTGTAACCCCCGGGAACTTCAAAGAAATGACTTGCTTCAGTGTTTCATTACGGACATTTTTTATGAGCAGGGGGTGTGAACTGTGCTTGTTTCGGAGGTGGGAAAATTACATTTTTTTTTTTTTTTGTAGTTGAGTACAAGTCTATGGTCAGTGAACCATGACTCAGCCTCAGTGAAGGATTTTTGAAGCGACAGTTGGAGGGTGGTAGGGTCAGGGTGGGTGTGGAACAGCACTGCATCATCAGCATATAGAAGGAGTTTACCAGAGCACGCACTAGAGAGGGTGTTGAGAAATAGGCTGAATAAAAGGGGACTGAGAATGGATCCCTGAGGGATGCCTGATGTAACTGGGAGGGGAGAGGACAGGGTACTGGTAATTCTTACATGTTGCATTCTGCTGGTAAGATAGTCACGGAACCAGGAGAGGGCATCTTGTGCCAGGCCGAGGTGGGTAAGGGAGGATAGTAGCAGTGAATGGTGAACAGTGTCAAAAGCTTTTGACAGATCTACGAATACAGCACCTGCTAATTGACCAGCATCTAAAGATGTGTATAAGGCACTGGTGAATTCCAGAAGAACAGTGGTGGTGCTGTGGCTCTTCTGGAAGCCATGTTTTTCATGGCAGAGGAGGCTGTATTTGGTTAGGTGGTCAGAGAGTTGAGTCGCAATGATTTTTTCTAAGGCTTTGGAGAGAGGTGGGAGTACTGATATGGGGCGGTAGTTACCCGGCAATGTATGGTCCCCACATTTATGGACAGGTGTGATAAGGGCAGTTTTCCATGTTGCAGAGAAATGACCTAGTGATAGGGAGTGGTTTAGGAGAGCTGTAAGTGGGTGGAGTACCTCATTAAAAGTCAGTGTCAGCAATTTAAGGTCCAGGGAATCACTGCTAAATCTAGAGTTGCTAATTGCCATTAGGAGGAATGGGGCAGCCTTGTGTTGGGAGACTACTCTGAAAGGAAAAGCTGAGACTTTAAAGGCAGTAGCAATTAGTGTTGTCAGAACTAGTCCGAGAAAGATTCGAACCCTCCTCGAACCCTGCTGTTCAAGTTCTAATTTAGAACTTAAGCACTAAATGGTTCGCAAAAGGGTTCGAATCATTGGTAATGAAGCAAGCAGCAGCTTACTTTTTCTTTTACTTCTCCTTCCCAGCACCAGCTCGGTGGGGGGGGGGGTCCTGACTCCCGACTCTCCAAGCTCCTATCGACTCTGCCCGGTGGTCCCTTACAGCTATGGGGGGGGGCCAGCCGTTGTCAGTGATGACCTGCCTCCGAGGTTGCTCTTGTACATTTTGGCGCCCAGCACTGGCCACCACCTGACCAGTTGATATGCAGTCAGGTGGTTGAACTTGAGTCGGGAAAGCCTTGTGGGAGCCTGGGAGGTGGAGCAAACTGCGTGGCTAGGAGGAGAAGGAGCTGCAGTCTGCTAGTGTGCAGAGCACTCAGTCTCTTCTCTTCATTTGTGTGAGAGCTGAGGCTGCGATCTTCGACAGCTAAAAAAATATAATTTGAATGAAGGGTGGGTGGGGGAAAATAAGGAACAGGTGGAGCAGAGGGGCCGCAGAAGGAAAGGAGGAATGGAGATAAGTCTGCAGCAGCACTGGCTGTATAGGCCGCACTGTAGGGGCTGGGGACTCAGGAGGGGAAAAAAGACTGTAACTTGGTGAGACTGCTTACTTAGTCTGCACTGCAGCTCTCTCTAAATCCTGAATTTAGGTTACACTAATTCATCTCTCGTCTGGTGGGACCTGGGAGGGAGAGAGCACACTGGCTGGGGGAAGGGGCTGAATGCAGCAACTGAAGTTAATTTGATGTTTCAAAGCCAACCAACAATGGGAAAAAATCTCTAAGTGACAAAACAAAAATAGAATTTGTCAGGAGTCTGCTGTGCTCATGGGGATCCTTTCCTCTTAAACCTCTTTCACCCTAAAAAAAACTCCTGTTCTCTAATATAAGAGCAGCACAAGGCAATTTTTGATGTTTTACTCCTGTGGTGTAGCCAGCCAATAGCCCTGCTGCTTTGTTCCCTTTGACTGCACTGTACCCCACCCCCACTGTGTGTGACTGTGTGCAGCCTAGTGACCAGTTGTGTGGTGGTGGTGGTAATCCTTAAATACCTGACAGAAGCCCTGCTGCTGTGTGTCCCTTGACTGCACTGTACCTTACCCAGCCTGTGTTGCTGTGTGAAGCCCAGTGGCCAATTGTGTGGTGGCATTATCCTTAAATACATGACAGAAGCCTAAAAATATATTTGCCTGTTGGCAGGAGAGACAGAAAAATCTCTTTCTTCGGTTTGTGTGTGCAACTCCGTCTCTTGTGGTCAGCCCATCACCCTGCTGCTGTGCGCAACTTTGACTGCACTGTACCTTACCCAGTGTGTGTTACCGTGTGAAGCCCAGTGGCCAGTTGTGTGGGGGCATTGTCCTTAAATACATGACAGAAGCCTAAAAATAGATTTGCCTGTTGGCAGGAGAGACAGAAAAATCTCTTTGGTTTGTGTGTGTGTAACTCTGTCTCTTGTGGTCAGCCCATCACCCTGCTGCTGTGCAGCCCTTGACTGCACTGTACCTTACCCAGTGTGCATTACCGTGTGAAGCCCAGTGGCCAGTTTTGTGGTGGTTCAGCTGGATTCAGAATTGCAGTTATTGACCTTAAACCTTGCCCAGCCTGCTATGCGTATGCCTGTGTCCAGCGGTTCAATCCTTCTGTAAGCCTTGAATCTGGGATCGTTTAGTTGCAAACCATCATATTTATCAATTACTTTCAGTCCACTGTATCACAGTGTCATACAGCCAAAACCAAATTTTGGAGTTGTATCCAGTGATCACAGATCACATTGCTTTCTTACACAGGAATTGTGTGGGTGTGGGTGTGTGCAGTACTGGTACTGTTATGTCTGACACCAAAATAGATGAAGCATCTGGTGCTGCTGCTAGAGCAGGTGTTGGTGGTAGTGGTAATCCTGGTGCTAGCAAAAATAACCAAAATGTTTCACGTGATAAAAATTCAACAAACAGCAAAAGAGCAACAACAAAATGTAGTAAAGGGGGACCTTTTAAGAAAACTTGTGCAGCTGCTGGGGTCACACGGAGAGGCACCATAAGGTATGCTGTTCATGCTGTTAAAATCCCTGTGACAAGCAGTAATAATGCAAGTGACAATGAGTCCCTCTCTGACTCAGACAGTAGCTTTGTCTCAGTCTGACACTGTTGTGTCTGGTGACATATCATTACTTCCTCAACAAAGTGAAATGAGCAAGTCTGCTGACAATGAATCAGGTAGTGCAGTTGCAAATAGAACCAGCACTGTTGGCAATGAAAAGGACATATCCATTGAATCCACCACTTCTATATTGGCCAACAATGAAAACCCATCAAAGTCCCCTGCCCACTCTTCTAGCACCAAGGAGCATGTTCCGGGTTCTATTAGGACAGGTGAAAAGACACAAACAGTCTTTAGCTATCTTCCTAGCACTCGAACAAAATCTGTCACATCTGAGGTGTGAAATTATTTCTGTGTCAGTAAAACTGATTCATGCAGAGCAATTTGTTTCCTGTGTAAACAGAGTGTAAGCCGTGGTAAAGTTGCATCATAGCAGTGTCAGCGACTCAGTAGGTAGCACACTTGCCTCTGAGGCCGGGAGATTAGAGGGCTATGGGTTCAGTTCCCACATCCGGCACTTGGGTTAATATCCTAGTACTGACACTGTAGTGCGGCATGAGAGGGGTGCTGCACTTCTGAGGTGTCGTCTTTCAGATGAGACGTTAAACTGAGGTCCCATCTGCCTGGATTGGTGGTAGTTCAGGTGGATGTTAAAGATCCCATGGCATCCTTAGTAACATCTGTAGCAATATTTTTAGCAATGCTTTTCACCTCTAGCTAGTTTTGTTTGGGCAGAGGAGGAGGCCATTTCCCCTGCCACATCAGCACTTCCTCCTTCTCCTGTGTCTGGCTGCAAACTGGATCCCTCTATCCTGTCTACAGGAAATGACAGCACCTCAGAAGTCAGAGTAGGGGAATTTCCCCGGTGTCCTGGCCAAATTTCCCTCATTCACTAAAACTACCACCAACAGCTTAATCTGGTTCAAGGTCATTTGGCATTCATCTGTATCCCCCTCCCCCGGGTCGTGCCTGAAAATAGGCAGGATTTGTCTAGTGCACTTACCCGGTCAACAAAAACTAAAATAAAAAAAAATAAAAAAATACCTTGGCACTACAGCTCTTAAACGCCATCTGAAAAAGCATTCACTTTTGCTTGATCGTCCAAAACCCATGTCCTCCATCTTCCAGAGCACACGTGAGAAGGGTCAGGAATTTGAAATGGATACTAAATTGCCTGAACTTGATGCGGACAGAACCAGTGACAGCCCTAGGATCACCATTACCACCAACACCAGCACCATTAGTACCAGCTGCACATCCAGTGATGGTACTGAATGTATAAGTCCAAATCCACCATCCCAGCATCCATCTGCCCATCGAAGCTTGGTGTATAATAAACCAGCAGGGACATATTGTAAACAGCTAACACTATCTCAGGCATTTGAAAGGAAGAATACTTTTACTACAAATCATCCAAAGACCCTTCATCTTAATCACAGAATTGGTGAACTGTTAGTTGGAGCCCTTCTCCTATACTCTTTTGTAGATCATGAGGATTTTAGAGAGCTGATGAAACTTGCAGAGCCTCGTTACAATGTTTCTCATCGAAGGTAGTTTTCCTATGTTGAAATACCAAACATTTTTCAGGCTTTAAAAGCGACAGTGATGCTTGCACTTAAAACTGCAGGGGGTGGGATTATTCATGTCACAACAGATATGTGGACCAGCAGTCAAAACATAGATTGCACGTCCCTTACCGCTCATTGGGTCACATTTTCTTGTGCTTCTTCAAAAACAAAGACACCCCAAAAGATGATGCTGCTGCATATAAAGAAGTTTGGGCAAAGACATACAGCTGCAGAAATCTTGCAGGAACTAAATGACCTCCTTGATGAAGGGGTTTATTCTTACGGTCTAAAATGTGGCTTCATAGTAAGTGACAATGGAGTCAACATCTTGAAAGCAGTACAGGATGGAGGATTTCTGCATGCTTCTTGCTTTGCGCATTACTTAAATTTAATTGTCACGGGGTTTCTCAGCAATGAAACACAAGTGGATGATATGATTGCTGTTTGCAAAAAAAATGTGACTCACTTTTCACATTCAACCAAGGCTATACGGACATTGTCCGAACTGCAAAAAAAACACAAGCTGCCCCAGCAAAAGCTGATTCAAAATGTTTCCACTCAGAACTCAAGGCTTTACATGCTGCAGCACCTCTTGGAGCAAAAGCAAACTGTACATGAGTATTGCTCCAGTTACATTATTGGAGATGGCATTATGCTGTCTGTGCTGCAGTGGAAATTAATGGAGACAGTGTGCTGCATCCTAGCTCCTTTTGAGACAGCTACAAGGGACATGTCTTCTGAAGGTGCATCTGTGAGTCAGGTTATCCCACTCATAATGCTGATTTCACATCATCTTAGTGTTCTAAATCTACAGATAGAAAAAGACAGATCTGAAGCTCAGACAACATGTCGGCTGTATCATGGGAATCTCGTAAAGAGAATGAGCGAGCGCTTCAAAGCAATGACAAATTAGTTACAATGACAAAATCAAAACACCACATCCTTGCAACTCTCTTAGATCCCAGGTTCAAGGCTATACATCTTCCAAAAACAGATGATATGGAGCAGTACAAATTTCTGTTGCTAGATGAGCTGCAGCACTCACAGGAGTCAAACACAGACATGCACAGTACCCTCAGGTTGTCATCACCACAACATGCAGGTTCATCTTCACAAAGGGATACAGAACTGGAAAAGTCACCAAACATTAACAGTAGTTGTTCCACAACTATCACTTCTTCAGCCCTTAGTAGCAAGCTAAATCTGTGGCAAAACCTTTCCCAAATTGCTGCCATACCAGCTTGTGCTGATTCCTCTTCTGAGTATTCTCTGTCCATCCTGGTAGACAGTTACCTGCAAGAACTGCCTATTCCTATTGATGCATGCCCTTTTGATTACTGGAGATCAAAAAAGTCAGTTTGGACAGAGCTGTATGAGGAAGCCTGTGAATATCTTGGTTGTCCTGCAACAAGTGTCTCTTCAGAACGCATGTTTAGTATAGCTGGCAATATTGTGACAGACACCAGAAATAGGTTGCTGCCAGAAAATGTACACATGTTAACTTTTATTAAAGTTAATAAGTCAAGATTTTCATATCCCTACAAGAGCATACAAACTGATCCTGAAGTGATTGATGTTGTGGATGTTGATGGTGATGACAACTCAGATGGTGGTGGCTGGTAAATATTGTGTGGGACAGAGTCTCTCTGGACAAAAAAGGAAACTTTTACAGACTGTGATGACTTGGGTTGTCTCTCTCCTTTCTCGATCTACTCCCTTGGACTATACACCCCCCCCCAAATGTTCACCATTTCATGGCAAACTGCTTTGTAGCTAGGGTCTAAAGTCAACAAGTTTTATATACAGAGCAATTTTAACATCAGTGGGAACAGGCCCAATTTTGGCATAAAAGGGACACTGTCATGTCAATCATTTCTATAGCATATTATTTATAGTTAAAATGCAAGCATATAGTTTTGGATTTACCTTCTGTGACTTTGTGGTGCATCAGTATGGGCCGGGACAGGGGGCAGTCAATGTTTCAATTTTAAAGAGGACAAAACAATGCATTCTAATTGGTAGCTGTTTATTATTTTTTCAATTACAGAAATGTTAGCTATAAACCAAAATGATCCATATGTAACTTACTTTACTGAATAAAAAATGATGAGGCAAAAAACTTTATTTTGTATTATGTTTCTGTGGGCAGCATCCTGTTACAAGTCTCTTCTGGAGTTTTACCTATGTCATGGTTGAGCACATATTCTGTAAGCATAGGTCTCATACCACAATAGCTCTTGTTTAACATTCTGTTGTACACAAACCATGGCATAATAGCAACAACTCTCAAATTACTGGTTCTATGAAAAGAACTGTACAGAAAGTTGTCCATAAGAAGAAAGCAATTGAAAAGACAGTTTTTCACAAAAGTGTTTATTAAGGAACAGTTAAGTATGGCTCATTTGGAGGAAACAGTTTCATTTTTCTTCAGTAAGCTTGGGGTTGTTTTAGCATTTGGGGGGGAGGGTAGAATGGGTGCTGCAGGGTGGGTAAGGGTTGGAGGTTGGTTTTAACATGGATGTAAGAGGGAGAAAGATGGCATGGAGGCTAGTGCATGGGTGAGGGTTGGGGCTGGTTTTAACATGGATGCAGGAGGGAGAAACATGACATAGTTGTTAGTGCATGGGTGATAGCTGGGGGAGTGGGTTTTAACATGGGTGCGGGAGGGAGAAGGGTAACATGAATGGTAGTTCATTACTAAGCCTGGGGGTAGTTTAAACATTTGGGTGAGGGAGGAGGATGGAATATGTGTTTGAGGGTAGGTGAGGGTTGGAGGTTGGTTTTAACACAGGTGTAAGGGTGGCATGGGTGTTACTGCATGGATGAGGGTGGTGGAATAAAAGTGGAATGGGTGCTGGGGTGAAAGGGGGGGGGTGTTGATTTAGTCCTGTCATTTACAGATTCATTATCAGAAGGGGATGGTGAGAAAAAGATGATGACAGACTGATGATATGGGAGGGCTGTAGCGACTGCCCACTGTGGAACCTACTATATATATTTTTTTCCTTATTAAGTACATTGCAAACTGCTGCCACTTAACACAAGTGTCCTGTCCCCTTTAAAAAAGAAGGAATCAGAAATAAAAGAAAATCTGCATCAGCAATTTTTACAGAATGTGACCAATCATAAAGTGTTTTTGCTTTACAAGTACTAATAATTTGATGCATAATGGGATTGACAGCCACTGTCCCTTAAACATCACATGCCAACTGCTGCAGCTACATTAAATGTTCCTTAAGTTAGTATGTGGTGAGGAAACCACTTTTTTATTTATGTGACTGAAATACAGATTTTATTGATGTATCATCTGGAAAGATGTATTATCTTAGAAAGTTGTATGTATTACTTCAATTTGCCAACAAGAATGTTGGTAATGGTATATGTATGCATTATCTTAGAAAATTGCATGCATTTTTTGCCAACAACGAATGGCATATTTTTTTTATTCAAATGTCTTGACTGACTACGTTATGACATAATATGTTTTGCAACAGTTTCATCTGCTGCAGCTGCAGTACATTGACTTGACTTTGTTATAAAAGCTTTCTTTGAAACATAGCAACTTTTGATTTACAGATTTAAAACAAGAAAACAGCAAATAGCTGAGATTAGGTAATATCAGTTATTTTTTCTCATAATTCCTGATGATGAGTATATATAACTGTGTACATAAATGGCTAATGTGCCACTTTTTTTCACTAAGGAACTATGATGCAGCTGCAGCAGGAAAACCTTTAACATATGGGTGGGTGGGTGGGCCTGTTAGGTAAGTTGCTGCCTTTAGCAAACAGAAGAAACCATAGATAAACCTAGTTGTATTCTTATCAATGTCATACATGATAATTTCTCTCCCCCCTTATACTAACCAGTTTTTCCTTCACGTGTATATTATTAATATCTTCATTACTGGCAGCACAATTAAAAAATAGGGTTTGATTTCTAAAAAGTTCTAAAAAAGATTAGAACCCTAGAACTTTTTCAGAAGACTAGAACCCAGAACTTCAGAGGGTTCTGACAAACCTAGCAGCAATGGGGGGGTTGGGGCAAAGGAACTGGAGGGGGCACTGAGGTGAGATCAGAGAATGAGGTATTACGTGAGTAAGCTATGAGTTCTGGGTCAGTTGTTACACACCAATTTACACACATTTTGGGGTGGGGGGTTACAGATTTACCATTAAGTTAGGTTTTTCCAAACATTTCGTCCTAAGCCCCATGTGACTGTTAGGGTAGTCCAGTAGTATCCGGCCTTAGCCTTGCTGATACTCCTGGTGCATTTGTTCCTGGCTGCCTGGTGACACTGCCTGCCAGCTGGTGACCCGGTCTCCAGGGCTTTGTGCCAAAGAGTATCCATTTTGCTGCATTTGATATAGCAGAGATTTGGAGATCCAGGAGGTGTCAGCACCCTTGATGATTCATTTGCTGAGAGGGGCAAAGAGGTCACAGGCTGCATTGCATGAACGGATAAAGTACTCTAGGGCAGAGTCAATATCTGGAGCTTCAGTGATGGGGGTCCAGTCCCTGTTGTAAAGGTATTGTTTGAGGTGTCCCAGTTTACCAGGTTTGAGCCGCTGTTGCAGAATAGTTTGAGGTGGTTTTTTTTAGCTTGATAGGTCCAGTGGCATAGGACTGGGGAGTGGTCACTCAGCGAGTTTGGTAGTACAATAACGTTCGTGAATTTGTGTGGGCGATTTCTGAGTGCAAGATCAAGGCACGTTGAGGTACCTGTTTGTAGAGGGTGGCAGTGGGAACTAATTGGGTAAGGTCAGAAGTCGCTATGGCATCCTTTAGGGGAGCAGAAGTGTCAGAGAGCCAATTAATATTGAAATCACCTAATGTGATAATTTCTGCCTTGTCTGAAAGTGGGGAGAGTTAGGTAATGACTGACTGGAATGCAACTTTTTGGTTCCGGGGAGGTATGTAAACCGAGGAGATGAAAAGTGGGGCCCTTGAAGAGGTGGTGGTAACTTTCAGTGAGATAACCTCTGCGCCATTTTCCAGGGCTGGACGTATCTGCAGCTGAAGTGCACTTACTCAATATTACGGCAGTAGTGCTGTAATTCTGCTATGGTACACCATCATGGCATGCTACTGCAATAGTAACGTAAGCCCCCGCCCCCCGATTCAGGGCTTACTAAAGTTACCCTTCTCGCTCCTCCCTTTTGCCCATTTACAGTTAATGGGGTGGGACTGGTATTGCCCATGGGCATGGTTTTGCCTGCTCCTTTAAGGATAATAGCTTGAGGTTTTCTGGAAGTCGAAGAAGCTGACGGGAAACTGATTACAAGTGGGCTGGGGTTCGGTCCCTAGCCCAGGAGTGCAGACTAAGCTCTGCGGCAAATTTAACTGCTCGGGTTTTGGAGAGAGGTTGGTCAGGGAATGTGGCCAGTGGGATGGGACCCCTGTGCCTTGCTGCTTGTTTTGTCCACCTGGGGTGCATCTTCTGAGGTGAGCAGCTCCTGAAACTCCATCTGCCATCGAGTTCAGGTAGGCCAAGCAGAATTTATTTTTGTTCTGGTTGGATGGTTTCTTGGCTTGTGCCCCCCTCCAGTGTATTTTACACCAGGCCCCTAGACATGAGCCAGAGGAAGGGTTGCAGTTGCAATACTGAAAAAAGAAATAGTTCTGTTCTGTGTTAGAAAATGCTGTGAAGATCCCCACTTTCCCCAGTTTAAAGAAGAGGTCATTCTTGCCATCAAACTCTGTAACAGTGATTGCGTCATCTCCTCTCACAGCAATGGCATGAGCCTTACCACTCTAGTATTCTTATCTGAGACAGTACAGTTCACTAGAGCAATGTGCACACTGCACAGCACAACCTCACTGTTGTAAATCATATTAGCAGCAACATTCTTCTCTTGTTTTCTTAGTCTGCAATGTCCATCCACTGACTGGGTCTCTCAGAAGAGATTCCTGCATTTGCATGGAAATTGCAACCATTGACTTCTATTGGTTATACAGAAAAATGGAGCAGTTTAGGTTTCATGAGAAATAATACAATTTAGAGGAAACTCAACTGGAAGTCACAAGGAGAGTGTCAACTGGATCTGGGAACCCTGCCACTTAAACGCTAACAAAACTGGGTAGATCAAAACTTCTGTGTTATACTAACTCTCCCCAGCTACATAATACTGCCAGTAAAATTCCAAGACCTCCTGCATACTAACCAAATAACAGGCAGGGCTCCTTCTCAATCATGGGTCTTTAAGATGACCACTGCCACAAAGCTGCCATCTACTTTTCCTCAGGTAAACAGAAACATTTTAGCTGTTTTACTTTATGCTTATTGCTCTCGCGACCGTAGCTCAAGAGGAAGCTCCCAGTTCCATCCCACGACATCCACCAGTCAATGCCGACTGATACCTGCAGGGCTTCCCCCCCGTGGGGCCAGCGGGTTTCCCCAATCCCTGCCATAGACTGGATCCAGTGTGGCCAGCACCGTGGCTATTTGGGGGTGAGACCTGTGAGGTGCCCTCTGTCATTCAGCCGGGAGCTTCTTTTTCCTGTGATGTGCACCCCCTCAGAGGCGGAGCATGCAGTGATGCCAGTGTCAGTAGCACACATGTTCCCATGCACATCCCATCAGGCATCTGCCCCGCCTCTGACCCCAAGTCAACAGCATTGGTGTGCCACCCCTAGCCTCCACCAGGGGCCAGGCATGCACCAACCAATGATTGACCCCCTCCCCAGAGAAGGAGAGCTGTCCTTAGGATGCTTGATCCTTCTCCTCTCCTGCTGATCCTTGGTGGGCACCGCTCACTCCCGAACACAGATCACCGGTGTGGCACGAGGTGTGGTGTCCAGCACCCCAACCCTCAGCACCACTGGGCTGGCTCCAACAGAAACATTTTAAGAGAATAGAAACAGAAACATAGAATGTGTCAGCACAAAAAGGACTGGGATTTCTGGAAGAGGACAATGTCTTGGCACCAATCCTGATGACTAATATGTTGTTAAGTCTAATGAATATTAATTTTCTGATGGACAGCCTGTTCTGTCCAATCAGGAGCTGAGTGGAGTTCAGTCCTGCAGAGCACCCTCCTGAGGGAGGGGAGGGCTCCATGACGTTGCTACAGAGAGTGTGAAGAAGCCTGGGGGCTTGCACAGCCACTAGCCTAGGAGTTGCTCTATGTGCCCTGTGTTGCCTTCCAAAGCATGGAAGTAGCTGCTTTAGAATTTAAGTGTGATTTGTTATCCAGAGATGAGAAAGCTGTCTGAGAGGTTTCCAAGGGAGAGGAAGCCTCTCTGTGATCATTGAGTGAAGAAGGAGACCAGCCAGGGGGCTTGCACAGCCACCAGCCCAGGAGGTGCTCTGCATTGCTCTGTGTTGCCTTGCAATGGTTGGAAGGAGTTGTTGTCAGAACGAACATGTTGTTGCTGACCAATAATAAGGTCATCATCTGGGAGTTTCCAGAGGGAGAGGAACTCCACTGTGATACCTGAAAGAGGTATGGAGGCCTAGCTGGGTGCTTACATGGCCAAATAGCCAAGGGAAGCCTGCCTGATGTTTCCAGTAGATGGAAAGTAAAGTGAGATGATGTCACCCATCTTCTGCCAAGGAAAATGAGAAGATTAGTTCTTCTGTTCAAGCTGAGTCAGTAAAATGAAAGGTAAAGTACCAGGAGAAGCAAAGGGAGGCGGGGAGGTCAGTAAGGGAAGCCAAAGCTCAGACAGAAGAGCACATCACAAAATCAGTGACAGAGGGGATAAAATCTTTTACAGGTACATAAGTGAAAAAAGAAGGGCAAAGGGAGGGATAGTGAGACAGAAGGGGGAGGATGGGGGCCATGTAGAGGATGACAACAGTAAAGCTGACATACTGAACAGATATTTCTGCTCAGTCTTTACTGAGTAAGAGGAGGGTAATGGGCCTGAAGGAAGTACAAGGGGTGGGAACAGCACAGAAATGGACACAAGTCCCTTTGCATGGGAAAGGGTCCTATAAGTGGAAGGAATAAGAGTAAATAAAGCAATGGGGCCAGATGAGGTGCACCCCAGGGTCCTTAAGGAACTAAAAGAGGTGGTGGCTGAACCTCTGGCAATCCTGTTTAGCCAATCACTGGAAACAAGTGAGGTACCCAAAGACTGGAGGACAGCAGATATAGTCCCCTTATACAAAAGCAGGAACAAAGAGGAAGCGGGGAACTACAGACCAGTCAGCCTGACCTCGGTCGTGGGGAAGATCATGGAAGCACTAGTGAAGAAGAGATTGGTGGAACATTTTTCGACTGGGTAACAAGGGAGGTGGATCGGGGAGGACAGTGAACGTGGCCTATCTGGACTTCAGCAAGGTCTTTGACACTGCCACATAGAAGGCTATTAAACAAACTGGGGAACATGGATGTGGGCAGGACAGTAGTGCGGTGGGTAGGTAATTGGCTGGGTGGCAGGACACAGAGGGTGGTGGTAAATGGCTGTCACTTCACAGAAGGAAGAGTGACCAGTGGGGTACCACAGAGATCGGTGCTGGGACTGGTCCTATTCAACGTCTTCATCAGTGACATTGTGCAGGACCTAGAAGGCTGAATTTCGCTGTTCGCTGATGACATGAAGTTCTGTAACAGAGTGTACATGCCAGAGGGTATAGACAGAATGAGGAGGGACCTGCAGAAGCTTGAAGAATGGTCAAGGGTTTGGCAGTTGAAATTCAATGCAAAGAAGTGCAAGATAATGCATAACAAGTTACATGTAGTAGAGCAAGAACATGAGGAGAGAGGGCAGAGTGGGTTGGTGGTGGAGGAGGAGAGTGAGAAATCCTTCACTCTCTCTAGTACTGGGCATAGCAGTGGTGGTGCGAGTCCCAGTCCCATAAGTCTTTAAAGTACGCCACCCCCACACCCACAAGCAACCAAAATAACTGGTTTTATGTGGTCTACACCACCTGGCCAAGAGTTAATTTTTACTCTTAAAAGAAAATCATTGCTGCCACAAGTACAGCATTCTGGACGGACAGCCCCAAAGATGCAGCGCACTCTGAAGTACCCCCCCAATCATGTTGCTGCACGAAAGTTAAATGTTGCTACTGTTGAAATGCTGGCCATCGATCTGTTTCCATTCTCATTCATAGAGAATGCTGGTTTCCACAGGTTGATGGCCCATGCCTGTAAATGGCAAGTTCCATCGCAAACCTATTTTACTAAGCGTGCCATGCCAGAGCTGAACAGTAGAGTTGCTGATTACATTAGACATGCATTGAAGCATAGTGCATCACACTATATCCGTCTTAGCATGGATATGTGGACCAGTGAACAAACAGCAGCAAGCTAGTATCTGTGCATAACAGCACACTGGGCACAGTTGCCTGGTGCAGTACTTGATTTTGGGCCTGGCAAAACATGTGTGAAGCAAAATTGTGGTGGTAGCAACACACCTGGTACTCAGCAGCATGCAACTCTGACTATGACAAGTGTCATAGGTTCACACACAGATGCGAAAATGCTTACTGTTCTGCTGGACAAGATTAATGGGTAGCTACACACACAGTCACTCAAAGCAGGATTCATCGCAAGTGATAATGGCTCCAATGTAGTGTAGTGTATTAGTGATGGTGTTCTTTTCAGAGTGCCCTGCCTGGCACACTGCCTTAATCTTGTTGTTCAGCAGTTTCTCAACCATGTAGACATTAAGGAAACAGTTATTGTTGCCCTTCACATCTGTGTCCACTTCGCCTGTTCTGCAAAGGTCCGTGACCATCTACATGAGCTACAGTGCAATAACCATCTGCCTCAGCACCAGATGAAGCTTGATGTTGTGACCAGGTGGAACGCCACACTGTACATGCTTGACCAGCTGGATGAACAGTGTAAGGCTGTGTCAGAATACCTGCTGCTGCACACCACCCATAACAGTGCTGGAGTGTCCATCACTTTAACAACAAAGCAGTGGTGCCAAATGGATGGGCTAATAAGCATTCTCCATCCATTCGAACATGCTACACAGGCAGCGAGTGGGGACACTGCTTGCATAAGTCAGTCCATGCCCCTCATACGTGTGCTGAGGCAGACACTAGTGAATGTGCGACACCAGACAGAGGCAAGTGGGGATCAAGGCACTTGTGCTCTAATGGATCACATGCTCCATGTGCTGGACACAAATACCCATGTATCTGACATTTTATAGTCAGCTGAGTTTGCAATCGCCACCATCATACCTCTCAACCTCTAGCCTCATGAATCAGGGACAAGGCTTAAAATAATCAGGGACAAAGACCCCAAATCTGGGACACATCTTAAAAACTGGTGCTATTCACTTAGAAAGCTGATAGAATAAGGGGATTTGTGTTAAGATGCATTTTCTGAAGAAAAACAAGTCTGCAACTTTAATGTTTGACATTATAAAGTGCTTTTAATCCCCACTGTTCTGTCACAAAAACACTAATTTTATGACGGACAGTGGAAAAGTTTGATGCACAATCAGGGATGTCCCTGAAAATCTGGGACAGTTGAGAGGTATGGCCACCATGCTGAATCCACGCTACAAACATGGCCTGCCCTCTATAATTGAAGGAGGTCATCAGCAAATACAACAGCTGACAGGGAACCTCATTAGATTGGTACATGCTGCACAAATGAAAAATGCACGCACTGCATCAAAAACGGGTGTTGCTACCACCACCAGTGACTCACAGGGAACCCGATCAGAGAAAATGGGCAAGGCAGAGCAGAAAATAGCAAGCAATCCCATTTGGGATGTTCTCTTTCAGGTGGGAGTGGAAGATATGGAGGTAAAGAAGGAGGAGGAGGAGACAGGTGAGGCAGCTGGACTCTGGGCAGCAGAACAAATAGTGGAGGCCTACATGGGGGACCCAAAGCACCTTGCCATTACTGATGAACCACTGCTGTACTGGAGCAGTAAAATGACTGACTGGCCTGCACTAACATCAGTTGCTGTGAAATACCTGAGCTGCCCACCATCCTGTGTCACTGAGGAATGAGTGTTTAGTGCGGCTAGGGCAATTGTGAGTGACCGTAGGACCAATTTGTCACCCAAAAATGTGTCCATGCTAACATTCATCAAAATGAATGAAAAACACATTCCACACTACACAGTGATGCCAGTGGTGTTGCCACAGGAACTGTGTCTCTGTGACGAGGATGATGACAATCCCTTGACTAAGGCAGCAGCGAGGTAGATGAGGCAGCAATGTTGAGAGAATTCCCACCTGATAAGAACTCCAGTCTTGAAGACTGTGAGGGGTGCTTCTTGGATGATGTGGAATTGGAAGTTGAAAAAGGCTAAGTTTACTCCAAGGCCCGCCCCCAAACAACAACTTTCAGTTCAGTATGGTTGCTGAGGTGTGTATGTTACACCTTATTTTTAGCTATGTATGACTGGATTGGTTATGGTAATGTGTTGTTATGTGCTGCAGTGTGTATAAGTTTCATTTCATCACCTTTTGCCATAACCCATTGATTGGTCACCTCACCACCAGTCCCCCAAGGCCACAAGCCTATATAATTCAGCAGCAATGTAATTACCATAACCGTAAATATTTTGCAATTGCATGATTACAGTTTTAATGTTTTTCTTCAAAAAATATCTTACTTTTCATGTTGACTATATCAACACACCTTCTTACAGCAAGGTGTGTTGTCTTGATGACCTTAAAAGTGCCCAGGATGGCAAATTCCACACTGCCCCACCGCTCTCTCTCGTCATTCATCACCTGATCTGACCTGATGCACCCATGCACTCCATGCGACTGAAAAAACATGTTTCTGCCACTTAGTATCGGTGACATGTACAAGAACCCTGGCTCTTAGACAAGTACAAGTAGCATATGAATGTAACATGTTAATTCAACAGTTAACACCACAAGTTAAACACATTTTGAAAAATGGTGAATGGTGGCAATCTTTAATATGTGAATCATTAATTGCAAAAGTAATCATGAAGAGGCCTACCAACTTACTACATTGAATCCCCCCCCCCAAAAGGTTACTTATGCTACAGTACTAGGTGAAGGTACACCAAAACTGCAATGGTTCCTGGGGTCAGAGCAGGGGGAGTGTCCTGCTGACCTCACTTTGGAATGGATTCAAAAGGTTCATGATTACTGCATCTACGCAATCCCCATTGATTAGACAAGACATTAACCACCTCCACCTAATTATTTACTAAACACCATATCAACCATCTGTTTTCGTATATAGTTCCTCCCTGTGTGTGGCTGGCAGTGGTGATTACTCATTAATGGTAATGGTATGAACACTAGTCCAGTAGCCAACATCGCAGTTCAAGCAACACCCCTGTCTTCCAACAACACAACACAGCTCCTGCTCCTGCATGGCCTGGATTGATCATGTAGTCATCAAAATATGACATACGGTGAAACCTCAACAGAGGAAAATGACCTAAGCTAGACCAAAGATAAGAAAAAATATTGTATTCTAATCAGTCTGCATACCTGCTTTTACCTAACAAATTGGAAGAAGAAGCAGAGAAAAAAATGTATACTTACCATACCCCATGATGTGATGTCATTCAACTGAGGACATTCCCCACAGGAACAAGCTGTGTGGTGCACATGATTCCAATCCAGACCAAGGTTCAACAAAGCACAGTAGCACTAGCAGGCATTCCCCTTCCCCTATCAGCACTACGTACCTTGAAATAAGAAAAACATTAAGAACAAATTTTAGTGATTGTAGAAAATTCTCCCCTACCACCCATAACCATCCCCCAGAGAACCATAAAAAATGAAAACATACTTACCTCAAGGACTGTGAAAGTGGAACCATCGTGCAATTAAATAAATCCCCCACATTTGGTTCAGCAGCAGCAGCAGGATGAAAAAATACTTAATGTTGCCTGAATTCCTGATGTTGAAAAAGGCAAACAATAACACAATTACTATCAAGCTCAGACAATCATATGGCAGTAACAGACATACCACACTTGTATGAAAATTCCAATACTTACCGTCTGTGTTGGGAAATTGGGAAGATCCATACATCTCTCTCCCTCACGGCCCGGCATGATGATGTCATCCACACAGCACACTGAAAAATAATGTAAGAGCAGTACAAGCATATTAGAACTCAAGATGCCATAATACCAATCCACCAACACCCTTACCTTGCACAGGAAAAACAATGAAGACAGATACTTACGTGTTCAGCAGCAGCAGTATGGACTGAGTGAAGATAATCCACCAGGCATCAACCATCCAGTACAGTAGTTCTTGTGGCAACTTGGAAAGTAGTAGTCATAGACAGCAGCAGGCAACAAGCTACAGTGCCCCAAAATTTCATTCACTACCCCACCGCCAGGCAAGATACTACCACAGAGACAGTTAGTCAACACAGCTAGACAATCAGTACAGCAGCAGGACTTGTAGGCCCTGTTTGGCACTGGCAGTAGTGAGTTTCAGGCAGAAATATCTGGCAAACAGGCCCTAAAACAGCTATTTAATGTCTGGGTGGTGGGAAGGGGGCATCCTGAAACATAATGGCTGAGACCAGATTTCTGTGTCAATGTAATGTACCATTTTTCCTGCAACATTTCTGGACATTTACTGCCTGTGCTGCAGTGGCAGAAACAAGATAGAGCCTAAAGACAATTGTAAAAGTGGACCAAAGACCATCATTTGGTCCGGGTGGTGGTTGGGGCACCCTAAAACATCATGGCTGAGACCAGATTTCTGTGTCAATTTAATGTACCATTTTTTCCTGCAATATTTCTGGACATTTACTGCCTGTGCTGCAATGGCAGAAACAAGACAGGGCCTAAAGACAATTGTAAATGGAGGCCAAAACAGCATGTTAATGTCTGGTTGCTGGTGGAGCACCATGAAACATCAGGACTGACAGCGCATTTCAGTCTCAATTTAATGTCACATTTTTGGGTAAACTTTTCTGGACTTGTAGGCCCTGTTTGGCACTGGCAACAGTGAGGTGAGTTTCAGGCAGAAATATTTAGCAAACAGGCCCTAAAACAGCTATTTAATGTCTGGGTGGTAGGGGGGCACCCGAAAACATCATGGCTCAGAGAAGATTCCATTTCCAATTTAATGTATCATTTTTTTCTGCAACATTTCTGGACATTTACTGCATGTGCTGCAGTGGCAGAAACATGTTGTGAGACAAAAACATTGTAAACAGTGGACCAGAGAGCATCGTTTGGTCCGGGTGGAGGTTGGGTGCCATAGAACATCATGGCTAGGACCATATTTCACTCTCAATGTACTGTGCAATTTTTTTAAAACATTTCTGGACTTGTGGGACATGATTTGAACGTGCAGCCACACACTTAGGCCCAAAAAGCATTTAACCCATGCAGAAAACAGCACATTTGGGTCCGCAGGGTGGGTGTGAGCATGTAACTGCGTGTCTCAAACCTGATTTCACTCTCAATATACTATGCAATTTTTTTAGAAACATTTCTGAACTTGTGGGACATGATTTGAACGTGCAGCCACACACTTAGGCCCAAAATTCATTTAAACCATGTGGAAAACAGCACATTTGGGTCCGCAGGGTGGGTATGAGCCTGTAACTGCGTGTCTCAAACCTGATTTCACTCTCAATGTACTGTGCAATTTTTTTGTAAACATTTCTGGACTTATGGGACATGATTTGAACGTGCAGCCACACACTTTGGCCCAGAAAGCATTTAAACTCTGCAGAAAACAGCACATTTGGGTCCGCAAGGTGGGTGTGAACCTGTAACTGCGTGTCTCAAACCAGAGTTCATTCTCAATGTACTGTGCAATTTTTATGGAAATATTTCTGGAATTATGGGCCATGTGGCAACACTCTATCTCACTCTACATTTACAATGTCATCCTAATTTTTTCCAGTCATACTATATTTCTCATCTTATCATGCCTGCTCTGCACAGCATGGCTTCAAGAGGCTGTGTTAAACTGTAGCCCTACTACAGCAAATTTTGGACTGGGTGGTAGTGGTGATATGATTGGGCACTGTAACACCAAGTTAACATTGTAATTTGTGGCAAGCACAAGCCATGGGGACAAATTGACATTATTTTTAACTTAGTAATAAAAGTGCTTATGTTTCTATGTTTGTTGTACTTCGAAATACAAGTGCTTATGTTTCTATGATCGTTGTGTACATATTCGTTCACACCGATCCTGCACACAACCAAAACAACTGCTGCCAGTCCACAACATCACACATAGCTTTGGGAAAAAATGTTGTTCCTAGGAACAATTTACAAATGACTATACTTGACATTTGTGGATAGGAGGAGGAAATACATACATACAAGTCAGAGGGACTAACATAAACTAAGTAGAAAGGTGCAGTAATTATGGGTAAAAAAGACTAAAAGTGACTGATAGTAGCACATGATAGGGGGCACGTCATAAGGGCCAGGTCAGGGACAGGGTATACATGTGATATGAAAGAGGAAAGGGAGGGAGCCTAAACATTGCATAGCACACAAAAAACTGGACAATAACAAATGAAAGATATAGAAGAAGAGGACAGAAAATATTTATTTTTTTTGATATTTGTTATTTTTAGAGGGTGCAGATGAGGGAAGAGAACAAAGCAAGGACAAAAGAAAGAAAAGAAAAAAAAAGGTTGTTGCCAGTGCAGCACTGACTGATCTGGAGGCTGATCATTACACTGCACCGGCGCCAGGTACACTTTCTGCCCTGCCACCACCACCCCCGCCACCACACAGCTCCTTCAGAAGCTCAAACATTTTGTCTTGCTCCTGAAGAAAGGTCCCCCCCTGACCTCCTCTCAGAAATCATTGAACTCACGCATAGAGTTCCCACCTCTCTGCGCAGTGCTCTCAGGTCTTCATCACTCATTGTTGCTGCTGCTGGCACTGGGGCAGCTCTGGAGTGAGGGTGATGCAAGTTCTGCACCTGCCTCCTGCTGCTGCCTTCTGCGGCGCCTATGCCCACCACTGGCCCTTGCCTCCTGCTGGACCCCTTTACCTTCTACCAGCTCAGCAGCTCCCCGGGCCCCTCTATCTGCTGCAACCTCTTTTTGGTTTTGAAGCCAATCTGCAGCGTGGTGGTGTTGCAGATGGCTCCTTCAGCCACCAGTCCCAAAATGACCCCCAGTCTTGCCCCTTCTCACTGATCAGCCACACAAGGTGCAGATCATGATAGAGTTGTCATTTGGGTTTTTCCTAAAAAAACAAACAAACACACAGCAGATGACCCTGTCTGGGGAAGGGGGGGTGCAACAGCTGATATACTAGGGCTGGTGGGCACATCATGCACCTGCTCGGAGGAGGCAGGGGGTGCATGCTCCAGCTGGGGGGGTGACATCTGGAAGTGCCTGCTGCTGCTGCCTGGGGGTGGGGGCCACAGGAGGATCCTGTTGCTGCTGCTGGGACAGGGCAAGGGGCTCATGCTGCTCATGGGAGTGGGGCTACATTCTCCTGCTGGGCTGTGGGGGGGCACATGCTCCTGCTGATGTTTGGGGGGGGCACAGACATAAAGGCCCACCTATTAATACGGATACTGGGTCAGGGTGGTCCAGCTGCCTTCTTCCCATTCCCACTAATCTCCATAACTTCTATCTCCTTCTCCTCCTCCTCCCCCAAATAAATGAAAAAAACAGAAAGGGGAGTCACACACACACGCACACACTACAAAAGATAGATAACTATAGAAATGAAGGAAAAACACTACCTGAAAATATTAACTTTTTAAATTAATGTGGAACAGAGATCAGAAATCAAGTAAGCTGCAAAAGCACACACACACACACACACAAAATCCACTAATTATTTACTGTAAGTTAGAACTTTCCTGCAGTCTCTCTTCTCTCCTACTTCCTAGCTGAAACAGCTCTAAAGGAAGTAAATTTAGTCTGGCTTCCTGCCTAAGTGCAGTCACCCATGTGACCAGCAGTCTACTAGAGAGAAAGTCACGTGATAAGCTTTTTTTCCCCAGTTTCACCTGATACTTACATACGGTGAAATCTGCAGGAGAAAGGCAAAACTGACAGTGAAATTCTGCCATAAGGGCACAATTCCGCTAAATGTTTTGTGCGACAAAATTGACAATTTTGCTGGAATTTCGACAGCGAAATTAAATTTTACTGCATCTCTAATCCCTGTACTCCACTGGTCAGTGTCCTGTCCCCCTTGTGACTGCCATTTACCGCCACCCTCTGCTTCCTATCCTTCAATCAATTTGATATCCAGTTTACCACCTGTACAAAATTCTTCTCTCCAACTCCCAAGTTGCTACATGTCTTAATTAGCCTTCTCTGTGGCACAGTGTCAAAGGCCTTACTGAAGTCCAGATAGGTCACATCCACTGCTTTCCTCAGATCCATTTCCTTATTCATCCAGTCAAAGAAATCTAAAAGATTTGTCTGACATGACCTCCCCCTTGTGAAACCATGCTGCCAGTGGTCTTGCATCCCATTTGCCTCTAGGTACTCTATCAGACTCTCCTTCAGCAGGGTTTCCATTAATGTCCTCACCACTAATGTGAGACTGACTGACTGGCCTATAATTGCTAACCTTCTTTTTGCTGCCACTCTTGTGCAGAGGGACCACATTGGTCCTCCTCCAGTCATCTGGAACTACTCCCGTCTCCAATGAGTTGCTGAATAGTGTTGCCAGAGGGCAGCTAGCACCATTCTCAGTTCTTTTAGTACACTTGATGGATCCCATCTGGCCTCATGGCATTATATAAGGCTTCCAATCCCCCTCCGAACCTCCTCTAAAAATGGACTTGTAGCCATCCCCCCCCCTTCCCCCAGTCAACTGTCTGCTGATATGTGTTGGTCCGTCGCCCTCCCCCATCCACTATGAAGACTGAACAGAAAAACTCATTTAATGTTTTAGCTTTTTCTTGGTCTTTTTCTACACATTAACCCCCCCACCCCCATTCTCCTGATCCTAACAGTCCCACCCCTTGCTTTCCTCTTTTGACTTAGATACCTGAAGAAAGTCTTATCCTCTTTTTTGATCTCCTTGTCTATTCTCTCCTCCGTTTGTGCTTTCGCTGCCATCACCTTCCTTCCTGACTCTCTCCCTCCCTTTGTTTATCTAGATATACCTCACTGTCACCCTCCATCTGGGTCTTCTTGTACTTCTTAAAAGCTATTTTATTCCTCCCTTACAACCTTAAACACCTCTCTAAGTTGAGAAGCATAGTGGCCTCCTCCTCTTTCTCCTACCCTTGTTCATTCCTTCAGACAACTTGCCTTTGTTATTTATTCCCTCCTTTATCCTTTCCTATTTTTCGTACACTCCCCCCCAGCCAACTTCCCCTTCAATGTATTTATTAAGGCATTTCCCCAGTTCTTTAAAATCTGCCCTTCTAAAGTCCAGGACCCTCATCCTAGTGTGTTTTTCCTTCTGCCCAATCTGTATGCTATACCACACTGTACAATGGCCCACTGTACTCAGGGAGATACCCACTGTGACTTCTTCAATGCTGTCCCTGTTCACAAGAGCAAGTTCCAGCACTGCTCCTTCCTTAGTGGGTTCTGTAACTAGCAGCCTGAGAAATTCCTCCTGTAGGGAGTCAAGGGTGGCCCTGCTTTTTGTTATAGTTTGCGGCCAAAATGCAGGCAGATTAAAATTTCCCATAATCAATGCCTCTACTTTGCTTGCCATTTTGCCAGTGTTATCCCCTTGAACCTTGTCTAACTTCTTCCCCTGTGTTGGTGGTCTGTACACCACCCCCACATGTTTAAATACCCCAGATTCTGTCTCCAAGCCAACACATAGAACCTCCAGTACTTATGTGACCCCACTGTGCCTTGTATCTCTGTGGCCTTTATGCCTTCCCTCACATATAAAATTATCCCCCCTTTCATCTCTGTCCTATCCTTTTGGAACATGTTGTATCCCAGAATGAACACATCCCAACTGTGGTTATCAGTGTACCATGATTCTGTTATGACCACCAGATCCAGGTCAGCCTCCGTAATGATTGCCTTCAGGTTGGGAATTTTATTTCCTAGACTGCTTGTGTTGGTACACATGACACTCCACTCTTTTTGTCTTACCCTGCCTTTACCTTCCCCCATTCCCTATTCCATCCTTTGCCCTTTCGTTGCCCTTATTACTGTCATCCCCTCCTGAATTTTCCCTCTGCCTACCCTCCTTAACTCTTCCATCACCAGCTGGCCCGGTGGTACTGAGGGTTGAGGCACTGGAAGTCACACCTTGCTCCATGCCAATAATCCTGGTTCGGGAATAGACTTGGGTCATCAGGGGTTAGTGGGGGAGGGAGGATTGAGTGTCCAGAGGACTGCTCTCCTCTCCTGTCCTGGAGTGGGCATCTGAGAATGGACCACTCTGCAGCAGCCCCCAGTGGAGACTGGAGGTACCACAGTAGGAGGCCACTTACAGGGGTGAGGCGGCGGCGGATGTCAGCTAAGGGTATGCCCTCAGCACATACGTCATTGCATGTCTGCGCCTCACTGGGGATGTAACCAAGGTGGAAAACCCTGGTTTGCTGGGAGGTGATGGTGGGGCTCAAGTGGCTGAGCCCACACAGCCAATACCGGTCCAGATCCTGACTTGACACTCTCTGTGGTCCCCGCCTCTCCCATTCAAGGCTGCAGGGGGGGGGACCCAGTACCCAATTACTCAGTCAGGGGAAGGACACGGTGGGCGGTAGAGGCAACACTGAGTAGGTCCCCATCAGAGAGAGGCCCTAGAACATCAGTGACTAGAGCAAAAAAGAATTGACATAAAAAAAAAGCTCTTCCATCACCCTTAGAACTATCTTCCGACTCTACTATCCTCCCCCTCCTTACCCTACACCACTGTACTCATGAAGAATTTATTTCTCTTTGATTTTTCCTCTTTGCTGCTCATTTTCTGGGGGGAGCATTCACTGCTGCCTTCATTTTTTCTGCCTGGAATGTTGCTTTACTGCACAGTTTTCCTAATTCACCATCCTTTACAACAATCTTTTTTTCCCCAATTTATTTACCAAGTATAGCCTAGCTGACATACAACTTCTCAATTTCACTGAAGTTCTCCTTTGACCCAGTTCTATAGCTGGATGGACTGGAGCACTGAGAGGTTTAGTGACTTGCTCAAGTTCACACAGGAAGCAAGTAGTTCTGGTGGGAACTGAACCTGCATATCTATGTTCTCAAGCTTGTCCTCTAACTGCTGCACCACCCTGCCTCCTTCTGTTCTTTCAAGTCTTCTGTTTGCAAGAAAATCATAGATGTCCACCACAGGAATAACTTGCAAACTATAAAACCAAAACTGTTTTTGTTACAATAAAATGTAACAAAAACAGCTTTACAAATAACACTTTTCACATTACCTTAAGATTGTCAACACACAACATTTCATCTTAAAAGCTGCACCTCATAGGAACTTTGCATACAAGAGGAAAGAGACACTGCTAGCTGCTTTGGGCATATCCCACATCCCCTTAAAACAAATGCTGTACTTCATATTCCAGCACTGCAGCAATATGGTGCAGCCCATTTCAAAGTCATGTTTGCCAAGGAAAGATTTCACTTTATCAGGAGTTTTATTGTGTCAGGGGAAAAAATTCCTTGACAGTCTATTGTTTGGGATATACCGGATGCTTGCTATAAGTGAAATTCACTATATCACAGTTTTGTACAAGAGGTTTTCACTTATACTGTACTTCTAGCCTACCCATCTTTACTTATTTTTTTTTATTTTTTTTTTTTGAGGGGGAACGGTAGGAGCCAAAAACTTCTATGGACAAAAGTTGGAAGTCATTCTAGTTTTATGGGAAATCAAAATACTGTAATTCCCAGCTTTTACGTGCCACAAGTTAATATACTAATAGTTAATATGAAATATTACTGGCAAAATATCCTTTATTACAGAAAGAAAATCAACCATTTTATACATCAATGGCTACAAAATTAGCTGACAACTAATTTCCTGTTTTCCTCTTTAGGGTGTCATGTATTTCCTCCTCCTTTAATTCTGAAAGTTTTAAACTTATGTTTGGGAGTCATAAAATGAAATAACTGAAGCCCTAATACCATAGCTTATGTATCGCAGAGCTCAAAAGGACTAAAACTGACCCATCGGAAGTTGATGGCATTTCTGTACATTTGGATGATCTTGCGCACTGAAGGCAGCAGTCCATTTTCCTTCATTCGATCGAGACAGTGAGTCAGCGGACATTACAGATAAAGATAAGCTCCTGGCAGAAAGGAAATGTATTAAAAGAAGTTCATTTCTCTAATCTAATCAGAAATGCCTGCTTTGCCTTTCAAGTGGGAAGAAATCCAACTGCGGAATGCTGACACTCCCCCCGAGTCAGGTAACCTGACACATCTGCAGGGTGTACAGGGATTTCAAGTTCTCATCAATGAAAAACAGAATAGCTTCCTTTCTGCTATTGCTACAACATGAAGAGGTCAAGGCAGGGCATAAGAGAGGGCTGATCTTGCAACGGTTGCCTTCAAGGGCTTAATGAGTGCATTCTTTCAGGGTTTAACAGTCCTTTTTGGTGTTATTACATCCATGTAAAGCTATCTGGAAACAACAGGGTGATTAACTGTTGTCAGTTTCACATTTAAAGAAGGATTTAAATCATGCTAGAACAGCCAGGGCTTTAATGAACTCCCCTTTGTAAGACTGTGACCACAATAAAAGGGGAAGGAAGTATTTGACTCCTAAAGAGAAAAGTGAAAAACCCCATGACATCCAATTTTACAGGTATGGAAGTCACAAAATAGATGACTTTTTTTCCTGAAAGAAAGGGTATTTTTCCACTCATGATTCATGTGACATTCTATAATCTGGTCCCTTTTTGAATACTGCCTTCTAAATTTTGGATCTGGGAGGTACCTTGAACTTCCCAAAAAACTATAATTAAGGACACAGCAAGCTCAACCCAGGCTTATCCACTGAGGCATCATCTTTTAACCCCTCGCAGTGACATTTCGCCAGCGAGGTCCCCCACAGTGACTACAGCGCCTAGCCGAGGTGGGAGACCCGCTGGAACCCAGTGCTGCCTGTCGAGGGTCCTGCAACCCCCTGATCAGCTCCGACTGGAGTTGAGAATCTGTGTGTGGGGTGCGGGGGCACAGAAAACAAGGAAATTCATAGCAAACCAGCAGCTGACTGCAGAATGCGGTCGACCTGCCGATGTTGCTGACAGGGCATTCAACAGAATTTCTGTCGGACTCCTGTCGTGGATCCAGGTGTAATCACATTTGTTACACATGTTATTATTCTTAATTTTTTTATGTAAGGGTGCTACTAGTTTGTGGCCAATATCAGCAACAAACAGCATCCAGTGCATCCTCCCATAACCACCACCACCACCGCCAACTGCTCTCCAAAGAGCCCACATTGGTGGTCAGGTGTACCACAGCTCTGACAGTTTATGAAACCAAGAACCCATTTTAAATCATGAAATGAAGTAAGAAAGAAAGGAAGAACGTTTAATAACTTTAAAATGATTTTCAGGCTCCTTTGAGCAGCATTTGGGGGTGGTGGAGGGATGCAGGTGGGAGGTATATTTCAAATGAGGGTGGGCCCAAGAACAAGAGTGGATACAAAGAAGCTGGAAGGGTGGAAGTTTTAGAGGGATGTGAGGAAGTACTACTTCACTGAAAAAGTGGTGGATGCCTGGAATAGTCTGCCAGCCGAGATGGAGGGAGCAAAAACAGTTGTGGGCTTCAAACATATGGGATAGGCATAATTGAAAGGCTTGCCTGTGATTCAGTGGCCAAGTAGCCAGCCACGCCCACTTCCTGAGCTATATAAGCAGTTCCTCTCAGTCTCACTGTGAATAATCTTGTCTTTGCCCCACCATCCTCCCCTCCTCCTCCAGTGGCAGTGCTCTCTCCTTAGAGGGATTCCTAAGGTATCTTTAGCCACAGGAACCATCCCGTGGCACCTCTAGGGGCAGAACCCTTTCTGAGAGTTCCTTGCTTCGTACCCCTACAGGGTGGTAATTCCTCTGGAATAGAGAGTGCGAATGGCCACAACCAAAACTAACACAGTTACACAAGCATAACACTATACTGGCTGTGTAGGTCAGTGAATGGAATATTGGTAAATAGTCGGGGGGGGAGGGTCAATGGAGACCAGTTAGGGTCTGCGGAGACAGCATAGGCAGTGAGGGGAAAATGTGGGCAGACTGGATGCGCCAAGATGTCCTTTTCTACCAATAATTTCTATGTTTCTGTGGATGCACTGGATACTGTTAGCTTATGGCTTCCCAAAACTGAGAATGACTTCCAAATTTGGACCCAACTGAGCCCTTGGGAACAGCTTTGACAAAACATAATATTTCAGTTTCTGCATCATCCTGTATACTTTACTAATGCTGCTGTACACATAAGTAATAAGCCATAACAGGGTGTGCAAAGGATTTTAATGCACACTCAGGGGCATGCTAAGGCACAGGGTCAAAGGTTGAGTGTCCTTACGCCCCTGGAAAGTGCATTAAAATAATGTAATGCACACCCTGGAAAGCCTTGTCACACTTATAAAAATGGCTCATTGTAGCACTATAGCGCTGTAGCATTATAGCACTTTGCAATTGTTTGCCTATTGGTAGCTAATTATTGTTGCTATCTGCTGTATTATCCTATTTCTCCTCCTTCTTCTCCCTCAGGACACATCAGGAAACAAGCTCAGTATGTCTTCCTGGTGAAACATTTCAATAAATAAATAAAATAATAGAAAATGTTTTTACTAGTCAAATGATTGGATTCTAACTTAATTAGTCTAGGTGTGTAGCCTATGTGTGTTTGGATTGAAGCCTGCCATGTACAGAGAAATTAAATAGTTCCTGTCTTTAAACTGTCCAGCAGATGGCAGTGTTAGAATAGTAGTGCTTGGGAAGTCAGGCAGTTACATTTTAGGGCTGTCGGTGCTGCTTCAGTATGGGATATGTTGTGTTCTTTGCTTATCTGGAAGAAAAAAATGTTTTTTTCAGGTTCTGTGATTCTTTGATTCATTTCATCATTGACCTCAGTCTGCATCCTGTTGCAAGTCCCTCTCCTGGAAAAAGTATGGTTAGAAATATGCAGTTGCTCTTCCGGTGCTTACAAGCAGTGCAAATGAGGCCAGGGAGCTGAATAACAATATTTCAGTAATTTATGTTTGCGGTTTGAGCCACACATTGTGATTCTTTACCACGTTCAATTTTCCCATACCAGAAAAGTGCTCTGTAGCACCATTTGTGATTGTGGTGCTGCCCCATTTTCAGCTTACTCCCTCACAGTGTTCTTTTCCATGTTCCCACCCCCCAGACCAGAAAAGTGTTCAGTAGCACCGTTTGCGATCATAGTGTTGCCCCATTTTCAGTTGGTTCAATAGCAATGATAATGGCCGAGGAGCAACCATTGTCACTCACAGCAGCAGCTGGCTGTACAGTCAGACCCCCCCTAGGTGCAACCATTTACAGTACTGCATTAAGCCTGCCTTGGATACAGCTCCACTCTCAGTGCTTCTCCCTGTACCCATCTCCCACCATCCGCACCACTGCTACCCCCACTGTAAGTTCATGACCGCAAGAGTCTTGGAGATGTGCAATCAGTGGCTCTCCCGGCCCCCAGAAAGTGTGCAGATGGGACCCAAGAGCTAATTAAGAGCAGCAGCCATCTTTCTGTGCAGTCAAAGTGCATGCACTGTTGGCCATTCATGTCCTGCCCACCCTCCTTCACACCCACCCACCCACCTATGGGAACAGACCATGGATCCTGTGAACAAGTGTTAAAGAGGATGGTTGAGAGTACGTTTGGACTTCTATTTTTCTTTTCGTCACTCTTCCTTTCTTCTTTAAGATGTATCAGTCTATGTTCCTTGAATGCAATTTTGATGTACATCCATATACTCTTTATGCCTGTTATGTTCTGTCTTGCTGTAACTCATGACGTGGAACCTTTGTAAAAGAGCCTTGGCTCAAAGGTATTTGTAATCTTAGACCTCAATAAATAAGTAATAATTAAGTATTGAAACTTAGTGAGTTCTGCTTTAGGGAATTTTTACACAATGTGTTCTGCAGTCGGTGTAAGTGAGCATGACCACGTAAAACAGTGTATTTTTTTAAAGATCATACATATTTTTATGAGTACTCCAGAAGCTATTTGACTCCAGGACTATCAACATTTTTAAGAGAGCCATGTATAGCCACTTTCTTAGTCTCTGCACTTGTTGACCTGACTCATGTGCTGCTGGCTATTCTATTCCTAGCCCATTGTACCCCTCATTTCTGCACTTGAGTAGTACTGCTTATTGTGACTGAAAGATGTATAAGGGTTAGGACTATACTTTTATCATGAAACATTTTGTAAAAAGTCATGGTATTGCTCACTTGTAAACATTTAAAACTATGGGGCCAGATATTCAAAAGGGTTGCGCCATGCTCAACAGGGTTGCGCATGCTCAAGTCCTACATTGCGCCATTCTGCGATATTCAGCAGGAGGCAGTTGCACCACTGAAAACAGGCTGAGCAACAGCGCAATGCAAATGAATGCATGCTCAACAGGAGGGGGAGGAACCATGCATAAACTGCACAGCCCGATATTCAGCCGGGCTGTGCAGAGTTCGCAGGCGCAACCCCAACCTGAGCCTGCAGGACCTTGAGCCCAAAAAAGGCTTATGAGGCTACCCACAGGTGGGCTGCTGTATTGCAGGGTGCAACACAGCAGCTGCCACCTGTGGCTGGCCCCCAACTCAGTCCCTGTGCCCCCCAGCCCGATCGCGGGCATAGTGTACTCCCCCCCCCACCAGCCCGATCACGGGTATCAATGTGGCTCCCCCCCCTCCTGCTCACATCCCTGGTGGTCCAGTGGACCGAAATGCCCGATCGCGGGCAGAATGTAAAATGAACCCCCGAACATGTCCCTAGTGCCCGATCGCGGGCAGTAAGTAAAGTGCCCCCCCACCCTGAACATCTCCCTGGTGGTCCAGTGGACCGTAATGCCTGATCGCAGGCAGAATGTAAATTGACACCCCCCACCCAAACATCTCCCTGGTGGCTAGTGTCCCCACCAACCCACGAAGCCCCACCACCCCGCCTCCCGCAGCCGGGCGGGTGGCAGCATCCCATCCGCCTGCCACCCGCCGCCCGCTTACTGACTGCCGGAGGGCTGCATACCCATTGGTGCAGAGCAAGAGCCAATGGGCATGCAGCCCATACCGCATATGACAGTCCAGATTTTCACAAAGTGACACACAGGTGTCAATTTACATTCTGCCCGTGATCGGGCATTACGGTTCACTGGACCACCAGGGAGATGTTCGGTGGGGGCACTTACTTACTGCCCGCGATCAGGCACTAGGAACATGTTCGGGGTTCATTTTACATTCTGCCCGCGGATCGGGCATTACGGTCCACTGGACCACTCAGGGAGATGTTCGGGTGGGGGCACTTTACTTACTGCCCGCGATCGGGCACTAGGAACATGTTCGGGTGGGGTTCATTTTACATTCTGCCCACGATCGGGCATTTCAGTCCACTGGACCACCAGGGAGATGTACGGGAGGAGGTGGGGAGCCACATTGCTGCCCGCTGACAGTTGCAGGCGCCGGTCCCGACGGCCGCTGCCTGGCAGGGCGCCAGCGCAAGTCCTCGGGATCGCGCACCCACATGCTAATGGCATGCAAATGGGGCCATAATCAGATGCAAATGACCCCCTGTGCCTTGCATGAATTATGGCCCCATTTGCATGTCACTTTTGAATATCGTGATTTTCTTGGCACAATGGTACTTGTGCCACCGCAAGTTGAATGCTCCACTTGATTAACTTGGCGGTGGCGCGTTTCATCAGCGCCATGCACAGTGGTTGGGGGGTTGGTGATATTCAAAGGAGTTGCTCAATAGCGCAACTCCTTTGAATATCGCCTGGGCCACACCCCTGAACAACTATTTTGCGCAGTGCAAGGGCTTGCGCCTCAGAATGGCGCAGTTTGAATATCCAGCCCATGGTGTTTTCATGGAAAATGCTTAAAATAATGGTGGTGCTATGGAAATGCCAATCATAGTGTGGTTGTCATGGGAAATATCAAACATCAAGGAGTTTTCATTAATATGGGAAAAATCATAGAAAATAATGTTGTTCCATTATAGTTAGGTTTGAGTAGCCTGTTTAATGTTAAACCTCAGATTCTGCACTTTAATAACTTTGCAACCGGTCAATGGATTTGCACAAAATTTGGTATGTGCTGTTCTGCTGGATAGATCTCTTGATGTGATAAGTTTCATTCCAGTCTGATATGCAGATTCTGAGATCCAGATAGTGAAAAAAAGTAAAAAGTCACCATTTTTTGCAGTTTTATCCTCATTGCCTTGCACCCAGATGGTGTGGAATTTTGTTATGATTTTTTATGGTAGAAAGAACTTGGGTAACAGAACTGCCACTGTTAGTTTGGTGCAAAAATATTAAACTGTTGCAAAGTTATTCCATTTTTATGTTCCCATTATATCCAAAGGGAAGTTCATTTTTCAGGATAGATGTATAAAGTTTGACAAATGATTTCAGCTCGTGAAAAGGGATTTTGTCTCCGGAGAGTGTTTTCTTTTTCGTGATAACAAAATCCTTTTTTGTGAGAGAAATTTCCTTTTCTGCGAGCTGCCATCCTGTTTTCCATTTTATTTCAAAAAATCTTTTTTGAAAACCCATGAAAATGAGGTGCTGTAGGGATACCAAAAAATGGATCTTGCTCATTGGAAATCCGTTAGTTAGATTCTGTAGTTGTCTGGTGCCAGAATGATCTGGGAATGTTATTTTCTATGTTTTATATCCTTTTTCATCACTCGCTAAGATTCTTTTTCGTGAATCCTTTTTCCTTCAAACGAAAAAGGATCAGTAGCCTGTGATGATGGTGACTGTGATTGAGCGCTTTCAAAAAGGGTGACAATCACGGCACCTGTGCACAGGGCTACCTGGCTGGGAGGGTGACCAGATAGGGGGGTTTGGCGAATATAGTGACAGGATGTCACTATATATACATGCATGCAGGGGGGAGGGACCACACCTTGTGACGGGTGAAAGGGGAGAGAGGGTTTGTGGGGTGTAGTGCGGAGGTGGGCTATCAAGCTGGCCATGTGGTGTGGTGGGTTAATGGCAGGCTATAGTTGGGAGGGTGCCAAGTTCGGTTCTCGGCAAGCTCGTCTTTTGTGCCGGTCTGGGATTTTTTTTTCTTTGCACCCCCCCTGACATGCACCCCCCTGGAGTTGAGAATCCTTTAGTAGGGGAGTGCGGGGGGTGGTGCATGAAAAAAAATCTAAGTCTCCAGCACCCTCTTGATGTTCGATGCGAGTGTACATTGCTGAAATTGATTTTCGGCGATGTACACTCACTCAAACAGCGATCGCCTTTCCATGATTGCCATTATCACATGGAACCAAAAGGATCATGAGTGAAGAAAAAGGATTTTTGTCACAATGAAAAAGGCAGCACCCTTAAATTACAAGTGAGGTCAAATAGCAATGGTTATTCCTGTTGCTGCCTGCAGGGTGGGGATGGAGCATTAGGGTTGGGAAGCCTAACACCACACTTCCCTACTTTTGTCAGTGTAATCCTAGCAAGTGCACTAATGAGGTAGCATACAGAAAAAGCTCGCCAAGAAAATAAGGTGCGTGGGCCAAAATCTGTCAATGAATAAGTCAAAAAGGTTTGCACACTAGGTGCACAAACACTGTGACCATAATTTTACTTGTTAAAGTGCTTTTTATTGCTCACCATTAAAAGTTAGAGTTCACACGGAGAAGGACACTTCCCAGAGCCTGGCAAAAAAAAACCAGTGGTATTTTGTACCTACATTTGGCACTTTACGAACATATTAACATACGAAATTTGCCAGCAGATAAAGGCCTAGAGGTCTATCAAGTCTGCTCGAATGTGTAGCTAGCACCCCTTATTCTACAGCTGCCCCTCCCTTCCACCCTTTTCCTTTATTTCCCCTTCCTCTTGTCCTGTCCCATCCCCTTTTGAAACAGTCCACTGTTCTACTGGATACCACTTCTGCAGCTAATGTATTCCACCCAGCCACCACCCTCTCTGTAAAAAAGTGTCTCCTCATCTCCCTCCTGAACCTTCCTCCCTCCAGTCTCATATCATGGCCCCTGGTGTCCCTCCCCTCTCTTACTCTGAACAGCCCCTCTGTACCTATCTTGTTTATTCCTTTCATGTATTTAAAGGTTTCAATCATGTCCCCCCGTCCCTCCTCTCCTTCAGTGAGTGCATGTTCAACTCCCTTAACCTCCTCTTGTATGATAAGTCCCCCAGCCCCTTGATCATCTTTGTCGCCCTGCGCCGCACCTCCTCCAGTAACTTAATATCCCTCTTCAGATATGGACGCCAGTACTGCACGCAGTACTCCAGCTGTGGTCTAACTAATGACCTATACAATGGCAGAATCACCTCCTCCCTCCTCGAGGATATACCCCTTGCAATACAACCCAGCATTTTGTTGGCCTTTGTAGCTGCCTCCCTACATTGTGCTGAGTTGTTCATTGACCCTGTAATAAGCACCCCCAGATCCTTCTCCTCCTCCTCTGTCTGGGCTAGCTGCACTCCCCCCAGCTGGTAACTCCTTCTTGGGTTCTTCATCCCAAAATGCAGCACCTTGCACTTTTTGGCATTAAACCCCAGTTGCCAGGTGTCTGACCAGGTTTCAAGCTTTGCCAGATCATCCTGCAACCCCTGCCATCTCCCTAGGTCATCCACCACTGCTCCTACCTTGGTATCATCAGCAAACAGACTGATCTTGCTCTTGATGTCCCATGATATGTCTGCAGTGAATCTCCCAAACAACACTGGTCCCAACACCGAGCCCTGTGGAACACCACTCGTCCCTACCCTTGGGTGTGAAAGCTCCCCTCCCACCACCACCCTCTATTGCCACTTTGTCAAGGGTAAATAAATTATTACAACATGTTGCTTAAATACAAATATAAAAAGTGATGTCATCACAGGTGTGTATTCAAATGATGTTGCCACAGCTAGAAATTGGGCTGCTACAGAGGAGAGATCCAAATTACTTGCTCCTAGGGAAAGGGTAGAGAGTGATAATTCAGATAGGCTGAAATATATTACTACCTATAATAAGAAATCAAATGAGGTTTGAAGTGCCATTTTAAAAATTGGCATATTCTACAAGCAGATCCCATATGTGCCCAGTTTACACAAGTGCCACCGATGTTTGTGTCTAAGAAAGCTAAGAATTTGGGAGATATGTTAATGCATTCATTATAACCAGTAAAAATAATGGCTACTGGGAATGTAGCAATAGTTGGACGTGCCCCTTGTGGTAAATGTAAGTTTTGCCACATATCAAGAAGTCCAAGACTTTTAAGAACTATACCACTGGTAAGAAGCACAGAATAAATCAGTTGATTACCTGTGACACCAGTGGTGTAGTATACAAAGCAGAATGTAAATGTGGAGCTAATTACATAGGGAAGACCACCAAGATATTTAAATTACATATAGGGGAGCATATGAAAGATATTGAGAATGGCAGGAATGAGGATGTGATAGCAGCACATATTAACTTTAGTGATCAGAGGGAGCAATATAAATGGTGTTTTATGGCCTAGAACAAAGTCACCCTAGGACCAAGGGGTGGAGATTTAGATACAGCATTATTAAAAAAGGAAGGCCAATGGATGATCTATTTGGACAGTTTAAGCCTCCTTGGTTTAAATGAGCATTTTGAGCTAATCCCTTAACTGTAACAGCTAAAAACATTTTTTGCAATTGCTTTAGCCCCTGCTCCCTGTCTGTGTTCTGAGAATGTTCTGCTACAGTTTGACACATTGTTTAGGAAATAGGTTTCTGATTTTTTCAAGAACTAATGTATTATATTCATGTCACTGATTGTGTGTTGTGTCCCCTGTTTTTAGAACACTGGTGTATGTATATATCTCTTATCCTGTAGGATCAGTGAATATTGAAACACTGAAGAACTGCAGCATTTGAAAATAAAGAAGAAAAGCCAGAGTGACAGCTTGAAAAGGAACCATGCATCAATTACAGAAACTGGTCACAGTTAAAGGAACGAATGCAGAAACCCATAGATTTTTGGGACTGAGATTAAAAGAATTGATTGAATAATTGTCTTTTCAGTACATTCCTTCCTGTTTAATAGCAAGAATGTGGTTCTGTTAACTGGCTGCAGTTCTAGTAGCTATTTGATCCTTTAGTTGCTTAATTGTAGTGATGTTTGTATAAGGGGGGATTGAGATAATTAATTGAAGTGTTATATATCTATGTATTGATCTATTTGTATCTATTGTATAGACCTGTGATGACATCACTTTTTATATATTTGTATTTAAGCAACATGTTGTATTAATTTATTCACCCTTGACAAAGTGCCAAATGTAGGTACGAAACACCGTCGGGTCTTTTTTGTCAGACTGTGGGAAGTGTCCTTTTTTCTGTGAACTCTAACTTGTAATGGTGAGCAATAAAAAGCACTTTAACAAGTAAAATTGTGGTCATGGTGCTTGTGCGCCTAACGTGCAAGCCTTTTTGACTTTTTCATTAAGGAGATGCCCTGTCAAGTGAATGCTACCAGAATAGTGCCGCACTATATGGCACTAGTCTAGTAAGTGCTCACACAGACAGTAAGTGGAGATTTACAGCACTTGCTGTAAGCGCTCCCCTGGTCACTGTCCATGGTCCTGTAATCAGGATAAGAGCTGCCGGGAACAACTCGACCAGTGGCAATGGAGACTAGGGTTCTAATCCTTGTCTCTGACATTTTTTATTTACTTTGGGACTTTGTTTCATTTACATGGGGCCATGGAAACAGTATTCCATGGCTCCACAAATTTTAACTTTCCCCGGGATCTGCTCCTTTGAGGAGTAAGAATCCTAAAGACGGGAAGTGCGGGGGGCAGAGCCCCCCATGTCAGGGGGTGCTGGGGCTTTAAAAACAGCTCTGTTTTTACCATGCGCATCATGCTGGTGCTATTATTGTCAGTATTGTTGGCACTGTTTGGACCCTGTGCCCATTAAGGAAGTTTTTTGCAATGAATTTCCTTACTTTTTGAGATAGTGTAATCGTATCCTAATTTGCCTATGGGAGCTTAGGGTCTGGAGAGGCACATTGGCGTGGAAGCATAGAGGCCACCATTAGCAAGATACTGTACATGTATTGGTATGTGTACAGGATGTCATTTTGGGGTTGAATTTTTTTTGAAAAAATGGAAACAAGATGACTGCCATATGATAAAAGATTTTTCCTCACAAAAAAGGATTACCTTATATGAAAAAGGAACCTTTTTTGTATGGACCAAATTCTTTTTTCATTCCAAGCAGCTATCCAAAAGACTGTACTAAGCATACTCAGAACTGAAGTTTCAAAGTTTAATAACTTTGGAATGGGTTAATATTTTTTCACCAAACCAGTTAAAGACATATCTGTGGATCAAACCCTTTTCTACCCTGAACATTTCAGACCAAAATTCCAAACTGTCTGGGTGCTAGGCAATGATAAAAAACAGCAAGAAACAGTGATTTTAAAAAAAAACAACACTTTTTTCACTATCCACATCTTGGAATTCGCACAGCCACCTGGAACTAAACTTACCATGTCAAGAAATCTACTCCCGAGACTGCTTATGCAAAATTTTGTGCAAATCCATTAAACTATTGTGAAGATATTAGAGTGCAAAATTTGAGTTTTAACATAGAAATCCCTATTCAACCCTAACTATACTATAACAAAATAGGTGACACAAAACATATACACCTCATAGAACAGAACAACCACTGTAGCTGAAATCTTGTAATGATATGAAGTTAAAGGATCTGCTAAATAATATTCCATGTTTTTCACTGATTTACTAGTCCTGATGTAGTACATTTCATATGTAGTATATTTCATAGAGACAAGGTAGACTCGATGGGACATCTGGAAATGAGCAGTCAGCTCAATATGCCTTTCCTGGTGAAGTCTTGAAATAAATAAATGTTTCTGTATTATTGAGGATGCTTATTTGCCATTCACAGAGCAAATATAGTTTATACTGTATATGTTCATTGACAATCATAAACATTATCTTTGGTGTCACTACCCCATGGAATGTCCACTGATTAAGTTGGAGGGAGACAATTTATTTTTTATGTGCCTTACAGGCCAGAGACAGCAACACAATACTTTGCACAGTTATTCCTAAATTCCTACACAATTTAGGATGGGCTTTATCAGTGCATTGCTGTGCTACCCACAGTGCAGTGCACATATAGGCAAAGTCAGTTCCCTGTATGGCACAGCTACTTAGTCCATTAATGGTTCACCTACAGCTACAGTGCCGTAAATGCTTGGTATCAGGTAATACTTTTTATGCAGTTTTCATGTTCTTTAGCAAACTACAAGACAAGGCTGAATTCAGTGTGTTGGCCCATGCATATTCCATATGGCCAGGATGATTCTTGCACCAACTCAAGCACAAGCTGCTTTCCTGGTATTGCCCTAACTACTGTTTGCAGTTAGTCTGTGAACCACTCTAACCTGAGAAGCCCTCCAGGAGATCTATTGTACAATTTGCCTCCCATGCTTTTACTGACCAAAGTATCTCCTTTAGCCTATTACTGATATCAACTGAGAGATAGAGGCAAGCCTGCACAGTAAGATGAGGAGGAGGAGTGCTTTATAAGTCATTTGGGGACTCATTGGTCCCATGGATGGGGTTCGAATTGAACCATGGTCGAGCTCAAAACCATTTTAAGGCAATGCTAGCAGAAGTGATTGGTTCAGGAAATCAAACAGAGTTCAGATGTGTCACACACTGGAGTGCTTTGCCTGCCACCACGGGACAAAGCTCCCATAGAGGAATGGCGCAGGCTGTGATCACAAATCAACCTTTGACATCAGCAGAGAATGAAGTTGTTGTGATGGCTAAGCAGTGTCCTGTGTTGTGGCTCTCCATGTGCCATTTGTTGCAATACATGTGGGGTTTATTATCTTTGCATGCGCATTTACATACATGCAGTAGTATACACAGAATTTGTCAGCAGATGAGGACCGCCTGGCATATTTAGTCTGCCCATATCCCCAATCCCCTAAGTGTTCCCTGTTTACCTTTTCCACACTGTCGCTAGGTTTCCCTTATGACTATTCCATGCATTTTTGAATGCCTTCACTGTTTGCACCCTTCCACTTTTGTGGGGAGGCTGTTCCATACATCCACCACCCTTCCCATGAAAAAATACAGTTCTTCCTCACATTCCCCCTGAGTCTGCCTCCTTCCAGCCTCATATCATGTCCCTTTGTTCTTGAGCATTCTCTATTCTGAAAGAGGCTCCCCCCTGACCCTATAAAGACACTTGAGGTATTTAAAATTCTCTATCATATCCCCCTCTCCCTTCTCATCTCCAGCAAATACACGTCAAGGTATGCTAGCTTCTCCTCATATGTCTTCTGGTGCAGCCTCTTTACCATCTTTGTAGCCCTCCTTTGGACTGCTTCATGTTTATCTATGTCTTTTCAGAGATGCGGCGTCCATATCATGTTTTTGTATTAACTTAGAAAATGTGCTGGTTCATACATGTTCATTGGCCAGACCTTAATGTGATATTTGGTGTCACTGTCCCATGGAATATCAATTGATTGTTGTAAGGGGACAATTTATTTTTATGCTGGTTACAACCAGAGACAGCAATGCAGTACTTTGCACAGTTATTCTTAAATTCTCACACAATTTAGAATGGGCTTTTTCAGTGCATTGCAGTGCTACCCATTGTGCAGTGTATGTATAGGGACAATCAGTTGCCTGTCTAGCACAGTGTCTTAGTCCATTAATGGTTCACCTACAGCTACAGTTCCATGAAAACTTGGTATCAGGTAGTACTTAATATGCAGTTTCCATGTTTGTTAGCAAACTACAAGACAAGGTTGAACTCAGTGTTGCCCCATACATATTCTATATGGCCCGGGACATTCTTGCACCAACCCAAGCACAAGCTGCATTCCTGGTATTGCCCTAACTACTGTTCACAGTTAGTCTATGCAGGGCTCTGACCTGAGAAGCCCTCTAGGAGATCTATTGTACAATTTGTCTGTCATGCTTTTTCTGACCAAAATGTCTCCTTTACTTTGAAATTGACTATAAAGGAGCCCATTACTGATTTCAACTGAGAGATAGAGGCGAGCCTGTACAGTGAGATGAGGGGGATGAGTGCTTTATAAGTCATTTGGGGACTCATTGGTCCCATGCATGGGTTCAAACTGAACCGTGATCGAGCTTAGAGATATTTTAAGGCAATGCCAGCAGAAGTGACTGGTTCAGAAAATCAAACAGAGTGCAGACATGTCACAGACACTCGAGCATTCCAGCTGCCACTGTAGGACAAGGCTCCTGTTCACAAATGGCACAGTCTGCAATCACAAATCAACCTTGACATCAGCAGAAAATGAGGTTTTTGTGACAGCTAATCAGTGTTCTGTATTGTGTATCTCCATGGGCTGTTTGTTGCATTACATGTATTGCCATGGCGTCTCCTCCATCCACCCACCCACCCAAATTGATGACACATTTAGGGGACCCCTACTAAAAAATAACTGCATGTTCTTAGGAGTCCAGACCTTCATTTTTGTGCACATAATTGAACAACAAATTAAGAGACCTACAGCTAATGAGAGGAGAAATGATCAGCCCAGTCAGGTTCAGGCAGTCCGAAAAATAGACAAATCCATTGAGACACGTGGCAAAAATTGTGCAATCAGGTTCAAGCAATCCAAAAATTAGCTCAGTCCAAGAGGAAAACAAGTGTGTCATCTGGTATTGTCAGGCAATCCAAAAATTAGCTCAGTACAACAGGGCATGCTTCAAAAAGTGTGCCATCAGGTTCAAGCAATTCAAAAACTAGCCAAGTCTGTTAGGACATGCTGAAAACATTGTACCATCAAGTTTAACTTCAGGTAATCCAAAGATTTGTCCTGTCCTTTTTGACATGCTTCAAAAAGTGTGCCATCAGGTTCAGGCAATCCAAAAATTAGCCAGCTCCATTAGGACATGCTGAAAACATTGTGCCATCAGATTCAACTTCAAGCAATCCAAACATTAGTTCTGTCCATTAGGACATGCTGCAAAGAGTATGCCGTCAGGTGCAAGCAATCCAAACATTAGCTAAGTCCATTAGGACATGCTGAAAACATTGTGCCATCAGGTTAAAAAATTGTGTAGATTACATAAGGGCTTACTGAATTACGTATTTCTTTTTTAGAAAAAAATGTCATTCTTCCAACTCTTCCATATAGCCAACTTTAGTCACTGCCAAATGTATTTTCTGCCTCCAGGACAAAGGTGTAACCAATAGAGGGAAGATTTATTTTTAACACTGTATGTTTCTGCATTTTCTGGCAGTAGCCTAGTTCGTGAATCTGTTGCCACATTTCCTGCAGAGCTAAAGAGTTGCTCTGAAAATACACTGATTGGGGGACAGACCATGTACTTCAAATCTACCTGCACAAGTGCAGGCCATACAGGCTCCTTTTTTGCCCTTATTTTATGGGATCTTCATTTCACTCAATACCTTTTTCTGTTAAATAACAGTCAACCATAGCCTTGGCAGAGGCACTGATATATGGAGAAGGAAGGGCTGATTCTTCAAGGATGACAGCATCCAAGTGACCCCAAAGTTAACTACTGGGGGTAGAATGAATGGCAGTAGCTGACTGTTTTGTAGCCTGACAGAGAAGAGAGGGCTGTGAAGGTGCAGGAGGAATGGATCTGTTGTCACTGTTTTTTTAAAAACTGAATCTACTTCTTGAATTATTTTCTCTCTGCAGTTTTGGAACACATTGGGGTCATTCTGTGAGAGCTGTTTCATCTTGTACCGTGGGTCTAGTACTGTTGCTATAATATAATGTTCTGCCACCAGCATTTCACAGAGTTTCTCATCATCTCTGACTTTTTTAATCATTCAATTGACTATGTCTTCTTTTATTCTTGGTAGCAAGTCCCTTTCAGTGGCACAAGACTTTCCCATCTGAAAGTGGCTATCTGGACCTTCCAAGTCATCCCTGATTGCATTTAGCTGAAATCTATGAATCTTGATCAATGGGATTATTTGGCTGAGTGCAGCACTGTTAGAACTCACTTTCCTAGTAATTTCTTCAAAGGGTTGCAGGATCCTGATGAGAAGTTCTTAAAAAACTCACTGTTGATGATTAATGTATGCATCATTATCCCCTATGCTGTTCTCCAATGCATACTATCTTACAGCCTTTTTTCGCTCCTGCAATCATTGGAACATGAGTAATCCCCAGGTTCCCCCTAGGGTTATTACAGCTCTGGTAGTTACTGGGTTTTTAGGTAGGCATGCTGGGCAGCAAAGAGTTAGACTTCTTGGGTCCCCTTGCCAGCTTCTTTAAGTCACTCTGGGCAGAGGTTTCAAGTGGGAGTGGCTTTTGCAGCAGCATAAGCCACATTTAAATGTTGTTGAGTCATTCATTTTTTTCTGCCTCCGAGCAGTACAGTTATCTTGGGGTGCTGACCGAGGAGAGCCTCAATAGAAGTGATACCGCTCTCCTAACCTATTTTAACCCCTAGTCAGTTTACAAAATGACCTGCTTCAGGTCGTGGTGGTGGTCTTCTCCTGTGTGGTGCTCCCGAGTGGATGACGAATCCTAAAGGGAAATGGTTCCTGTAACCGTAAGTAATTTATGGGGACATCCCCCATTGCTGAGAGACTTTTGACTAGAAAATTGCTGCCCAGTTATTGGAATGGCCAGGGTTTGTCCAGTCTCTCAGGGAATTCCTGCCTGTTGGATAATTTTGCTTCAGAACTGTTGAAGGACTGTTTAAATACTCAAATGATGCATTCACAGTGATGAATTGGTTAGAAAAAAGAGTTGCTTCCCCTCTATTCTAGAAGTAAGAACTACACTCGCGTCTGTCTGGGATATGAAGATATTTTCTTTGTTGGGGATGTTACTGGAATTGTTTCTCCCCAATTTGAGGACATGCCCTGTCCTGTAAAATACTTTTTGGAGATGGGACTGGGGGAAGTCTGGCATTGCTGCCCCCAGGATATGTGAACCCGGTATTGTTCACTTTTGGAAAAGAATGGAACCTGGTAAACTGGTGAACCCAGCATTGTTTATATTTCACTTTTGAATATGCTCTGTCCTGTGCCCATAGCATGGAAGAGGCATGGATGGGAATCTTTTTTTTTTTTGTACCCTCTAAGTAAGAAGGAGGATCTGAACAAAGGGACTGGTAGTAAATCACTACTGTGGATTTGTGTGCATTTTGTGTACCTCATTTCTGCACCTGCAGCCCCTGTAGGCAATTTCCTGTCAGTTCATCAAGTCAGAATAAAACCTCCTACTTGACTTCCTTCTGGACATTCTTTTATGAGTGGATTATGTGTTTTAAAGGTTCCTCCCTGGTACCATGGCCCACCCTGGTACCCAGTAAAAATATCAATCTTTTTTGTGTGTACCTCCTCCCGAGACCAAGCCAGGTAAACACCCTAGCCAGGGGAGTGTGGGGACTGTTTGTTGCCAAAGTACAAATGAATTGGGGGGTTACACATGTAAAAGTTAGAGTTCTACCTTGTTGCAACATCCTGGATGACAGAGGTGTGTGAAAGTTCTTTTTTTTTCCCACCTTAGCAGAACTTCGACATTCTGGCTGCACTGAACAAACTCTTTGCCAAATTTCATGCTCACCCACCCACTGCTGCCCCAACCTCAGTTAAATGCTCTAAAACTCTGCCCCAATGCCCTATTGGTTCCTACAGTCTGACTGATCTACAGGAAGAACCTTTCATCCTGTTATATAGATCTTGTTTTCTCCAGGCCTGCAGCTTTCCTGTTTTTTGAGCCCACAGTGTCTTGTACTGCAGTATCTTTCTCCACTGCATTTTAAGCTCACCCAAGTTAAGTATTACTATCTGTTCCTCACAGTTCTACATACCCCCCTGCTCTCTCTCAACATCATAGTCTTAGAGTGCCTTTGCCCACCCTTCTTATTGGACTGCGCAATTCAGACTGCCCCACCTCTAGTCAGCTGCGGCCTCCTTGGGCACATGCATAAAGACCATGCTATTTGGGCACCTACTTATGTGCTGACTATCTTTTATTTTCTAGTTGTCTGCATATACCCCTTAGCACTGTCATTCCATTGGGTTCCTTGACTGTGAGAAGCTACTGCATATTTTAATGAAACTACTGTTCATATCCCTTACTACTGTTTTTGGGATCACTCTTAACAATGTCTATGTCTGTGCACCTGCCAGGTGTCTGAAGGGATACTGGGTGCTCTCTGATGCACTTTTCTCATTACTTAATCCACCCTGTTCATAACTTCAAATCTCCCCAGGAAAAGTCCAGTACTCTATCTATGCAAATGACTGTGATAAACCAGCCTAGGTTTACTTCCAGGGTCACAAGGCTTGAACTCTATGAGGGACTGGATCAGAGCCTCGACTGTCCCTCACCACAAGTGCCCCTAATCTATAGCCCTCCCTGCCTCAGGCATCCAGGTCTCAGCTGAGGCATTAATATTCTCCAGGAGATTTGGATCCATAGGATATGTATATCCCTCTCGAGGGACATTGAATCAAATCCCAGTCCCCACACCGGTGTTCAACCTGACACTACTTCACAATGGTTCTCAGCTAGGGGAATAAGGATCGCCCACATGAATGTTTGGAGCCTCACTAAAAATAAGGCTGAGTTAGAAGCATGGTTATCATACTACTGACCTGACATTCTAGCATTAAAAGAGATATGTTTAAAGCTCTCCATACCTGTCTCTACTGTATATGTGCAGTACAAAGCTATATGATGCTCAGAGCTGATTGCCTCTCCTCTAAAAGAGGAGGGGATGTTGCCCTTCTCTTCAAAGAATATTTAAACATTAGGGCTCTGTACACAGCTCCTCTGGGCTCTTGCGAGACCCTTCATGCAGTCCTAGAGCTGGGGAAGACAAAGAAGCTGCATATGATATGTGCCTATAACCCACCAACATGTGGCATCATTGGTCTAAATAACATCATTGACTATCTTACTAATCTAAAGGGTAATAATGAGATACTGCTACTAGGGGATCTAAATCTTGACATGCATGGTAAATATGCTGGCACCTATAGCTCTGTTCTAGGAAAATTGCTGCTCACTCAACTCATTAACTACCCAACTAGAGTCCCTACTGGTAGCAACCGTCACTCCTTGCTAAACTGGATTGCTACAAAAAGGGTGGATAGAGTCCTGGCAGCTGGCACTCTGGTGGACTCCATAAGCAACCACCTACCAGTCTACCATGTATGGAGTGCATGCAGGCAGAAGCCTCTGCCGAAAGAAATTCAGTTTAGGGATTTCTCAAAACTAAATGTAGGGGCACTAATAGCGGATGTGCAAAATGTGGACTGTTCTCCTTTGTACCACCACTATTGATGATGAGTGTGCTCTAGACTATCTCTTAACCACTATTCAGGCTCTTTGGGATAAACATCTGCCCCTTAAGAGGAGACATGTATGGGGCACTATGATGAAATGGCTTTACAAGAATCTCCTGGTGGCTTGAAGGAAAGGGATAGAGCCTGGGTCAAAGCTAAGAAATCCCCACTACAGGGGGACTGGGAAGAGTACAGGTGATGGAGAAATGCCTGCAAGAGAGACATCCAGGAAGCAAAGGGAACCTATTGCAAGAAGCTGCTACCAAACTCTGTGAGTGACTTCTGGGGTTTTTGGTCTTACATAAAGTCCTTGGTGGGACAGGGAAGTAAGACAGATATCACTGACATGACACTGAATGGTATCAACTGTAACAACCTGCATACTATAACCAATGCAATGAACTCTAATTTCTCTGACCTCTCGGAATATACCAACCTGCTAGGGAATTCCCCTGATCCAATCACTGTCAGTAAGGATAACAGACCAGGCACTTTCAATCAGAGGATGGTAACTACGGGAGAGGTTCAACAGCTCATAAAGTCCATCCCAGCCTGTGTATCTGTGGGGTCAGATGAAATACTGCCAAAATTCCTAACAACAGCTGCCTCTGCCTTCGCTGCACCTGTAATGAGAGTCCTCAACCTATTTATCACAACTGGAGTGGTACCAGCAGTCTGGAAGATTGTGAGGGTGGTACTTGTGTATAGGAAAGGCAATTTCCTAAGTGTAAATAACTACCACCCTATAGCCATCCTCGCTATCCTAAGCAAGATCTTGGAAAAGCTGGTTGCAGTGCAAGTGTCAGACTACCTTCATCACAGCAAGCTACTTATCCTTGCCCAGCATGGATTTAAAAAGTCCCATAGCACAAATACAGGACTCTTACAGCTTACCAATAACACAAAACAGGCAATAGACAAGGGCCTCCTCACTGGGGCTGTCTTTGTTGATCTCTCTAAGGCCTTTGATTTGGTCAGTCACTCGTTACTGCCAGACCAGCTAACCTCACTTGGTTTCTCATGAGATGCCACCTCCTGGTTTGCCTTTTATCTCACTGGTCATGCTCAGTTTGTGGAGATCAACAAAATCAAATCGGATCTTGCTCCTACCAGCCTCGGTGTCCCCAAGGATCCATTCTTGGACCATTGTTGTCCTCCCTTTTTATCAATAACCTGCCTAAACCCCACCTCTCGCTGTCTCCTCTACTATCCTGTATGCAGATGATATGATGCTTTACACCAGCAACAAGGACACAGCATCCATAAACGCCACACTAAAGGCTGACTTCAACTGTCTGAATACCTGCCTGTGGCAAAAGAAGCTCCTACTTAATGCAAAAAAGACTGTGGTCATGGTGTTTGGCTATGCCCTCAAAATCATGTCCTGTGCCATACCTCTTCCAATTCCTGGCCTGATGGCTCTACCTTGGAGGTAGTGGACAACTTTAAGTATCTGGGAGTCACTCTTGATCCCTTGCTTGACTTCAGTCCTCACATAACCAACACCTCCAGATCTGTCAATGCCAAACTGGGTATAGCATATGGAGTTAGATAATCTCTAACGGCTACTGCAAGACTAGCCATTGCTCAAGAGGTTCTCAAGCTGAGACTAGTCTATGGCCTTATGGCTTTTCAGGACTCTGATAAAGGAGCTCTGTAAAAATGGGACACTTGCTACAACAATATCTGTCGTTTTTCCTTGGCTGTCCCCAAACTTACCCACAATTGTATGCTCTACACTAGTACAGGGTGGCTGTCCCCCTCCTCCACTCATCAATACACAGTGGGCTGCCTCATAGACAACATTATCAGAGCTGTAGCACCTGAATCCCTAGCTGGTATGTTGCACCATAGCTCTCAACTGTACCCACTGAGATCTGCTGGTAGACTTTTGCTCCATGTCCCTCAAAACACAACGAAAATGGGGGAATGTGCTTTTTGCTGCAGTTGCACCAAGGCTCTGGAATGCCCTCCCGGATCACATCAGGAGCTCACAGTCTCACCTGACTTTTAAGGAAGAGCTCCACTGGTTCCTACAAGCCAATGGCAAATGCTCCTGTACAGTGCCCTGAATCTTCCTTATGCTTTTAGGCAACCCACAAACTCAAACCTTAGGGTATGCTGACCCGATGGTGACACCAACACAGCGACATATCTTTGCCTGTCGGCAAAGTGTCGGTAAAATTGACACTTTGCTGACAGGTCACTGTGTTGGTGCTCCCGACACAGGGGCACACTGTCCCAGTCCTGCACCCCCTTCCTGAATCAACTCCAACTGGAGTTGAAAATCCATAGTATGGGGGCTGCGGGGAGAAAAGCCCCCACCCGATAGAAAAACAGGACCAGGAGACATATGGGATTTATGTCTACTGCAACTTGCGGTTGACATAAATCCCGTCGCTGAGATGCCGGTCAAAAAAAGTGTTGTCAAACCGGCATCATAGATCGAAACCTTAGCACTTAGTCATTTGCCTTAGCTATTAGGTTGCCTAATCAATTGCTTCCTACTGCAACACTGCTTAGCCCTACAATGTCTTAAGGTAGTTATGCAGTGTCCTACTGACTGTGTACACTGTACTATTCTTGTAACCTGATGCTGTTGTATCTTCTTTTTGAAGTTATGTTGTATTCTACTGTCCTACTGTACTGCACTGTCCTACGTTATCTGATGTTGTTGTATTTCTCCCAGGTCATGTCTGAAAATAGGCAGTTTCTGTATAGTGCACTGACCTGGTAAACAAAAACTAAATAAATAAATAAAAATGTTGCTACCTTAGCAGAAGTTTCCAAACTTCAACCTGTGGCAGATCAGAAAACCTCCGATGGTTTGGGGCAACATTTCACCCTGTTCTGCTCACCTATAGGCATAAGGAAGAAATATTTCTGTTGTCCAGTGCTGCCCCCATCCCCTCAAGCCCTGCCTGAAATAAAAATAATAAATCCCTGATGGGAAGCAGTCCTCCCACCACGCGATCACCTGCCCAAGGTGTAAATCAAAAAACCCTGGTAGCTAGGCCCCTCCCCCACCGATCACCCACCTGACCAGGATGTCATGCCCTGGTGTCAGTGTAACACCCATCCCAATCCCTCTTATAGTAAAAAAAAATACAAAAATTTCTCCTTTGTGGTCTAGTGACCCCCCATCCCCAATCCCCAGTCTGTGAATTAACATTTTATTTCCTGGTGGTCTAGTCCCACCACCCCACTCCCTCCATCCCAAGCAGGGGACTGGAACAGCCATCTGCTCTCCTCCACGGCCAGCAGCCCACTGAGCTGTCAATGAATAAGAGCATGGTTGTAGAGCACACAATCATTCATTGACAGCTCAATGGGCTGCCAGCCATGGAGGAGAGAGGAGGGCTGTGCCAGTCGCCCACTCAGGTTTGGGATGGGGGAGCAGGGTGGGGGGTTGGGGTGCATTAGACCACCGGGAATAACATTTTAGTTCTTAGACAGGGGATTAGGCATAGGGAGGGGGTTCGCTAGACCACCAGGGACTTTTTTTTACTGTATGGGGGATTGGGATGGGGGGTTACACTGGACACCAGAGCTCAATGTCCTGGTTGGGTGGGTGAGTTGATGGAGGCAAGGGACTGCTAGCCACCAGGGATTACAGGGATTCTTTTTTTAAATATGGGGCAGGTGATCGGGTGGGGAAAGGGACTGCTAGCCACCAGGGAATTTATTTATAATACGTCGGCAGTAACTGGCGGGGGTGTACTAGACACCTTAGTACAAGCGGTGATCGGGTGAGGGGAAGGACCACTGCCTACCAGGGAATTAGTTTATAATACATCTGCGATGATCACCGATCAGTGGGGAGGGGGGCACTAGACACCGTAGTGCAGCTGGTGATTGGGTTGGGGGAGGGACTGTTAGCTACAAGGGAATTAATTTGTATTATATATCCAAAATTGGGCAGTGAAGCAGGGCAAGCAGAATTTCTGTGAAAGTTTGGAAATGGATTTCCAAACCTTCCCAGAAGCAAAAGTCTGACTTTCACTTCAATTTCACCTGCAAAGGTTTTTTTTTGCACATCTGTGCTGGATGAACTTATTTGAAGCCAGTCTGTGTTCTTCTTGTATGGGCCAAATTCATTGGCGTGCTTTGCTGAAGTCACTGAAATGTGCACATATTCTTTTGCCACATATGTGAGAGCCTTTCTATCTCTGTCCTCTTCCAGAAAGGCACGCACAATCAAATTTAGACAGTGCACAAAACATTGAATGTGCACAAAGCCCCCATCAGACAATGCTTTCTTTATGTTTGAGCCATTGTCAGCCACTATAAAACCTTCAGAAAGTCCCTGTAATATAAGCCAGTACTGTGTCTCTCTCTCTATTAAGCTTATCCAGGATGTTGAAAGCTGTGCGATCCTGTAGTACATGCTGGGTGTGAAGGGAAGCCAGTTTCAGAGGCAATTTGTCTGTGTCACAACTGGGAGTAAATTACACCCAATGTGCAGTCAGTGACAAAAATGGCTCTGGCTGACAGCTTGTCCATATGTCTGTAATTGAATGAGCAACCCTAGGAACTGCATCTTTTAAAGCATTTTTTAGTTTAGCACTGACTACCTCATACAGCTGAAGTATAGCGACAGTACAGAAATGTTTCCCAGATGGAATGCTGTATCACAGTGATAGGCGATTCAAAAGCCTTTTGAATCCAACATGCTACACAGTTCTGTAAGGTTGTAAGTCCTGTTTTATCATCTCAGAAATTAGTTTTGTTGTAGTAATTGCTTCTGGTTGAGTATAATTGTATTTGGCTTTATGTTCAAGCATTTCAGAAATTATGAGTTGCCTTCCAGCAGAAGAAGTTTTCAGATGGCCGACATTAGGAATGCTGGATGAAAATAAGAGCAAAAGAGGGACTGTTTGTAGTACTTACTCTTGAAGAATACTGAGAAAGAGGAGACTGCAGAGCTGTATCAGCAGGGCTGTTGTTACCACTTGCTACAACAAGTGCAGGTGGAGTCTGACCTATCTCTGCCTGTTTATTGTCATCATCTTTCTCTCTGTCCGAAATATCATGCCTCTGGCTGAATGGGTGGCGTCTCTCTAAATGTCTTTTTAATGCTGAGGAAGTCAAAGCACCCTTTTTGCTCCCTCTGCTTATGGTCTTTTTACACATATAGCAAACTGCTTGAAACTCATCATCAGCAGCCACAGAAAAGTAAGGCCACACATAAGAGGTCACCTTTTTTGTTTTATTACCAGGCATAGTATACTGCCCTTTGTCACTGCCACCCAGTTGTTCATTCTCAACACTGGGCTGCTCATCAAGGTCTGTCTCTGTTTCATGCTTATCTTCATCCAACAGCTCATGCAGGCCAGTCACAGAATCCATTTTGGAATTCACATCCCCTTTGTCTTGTTCCTTCTGCACCTGCGCCACTTTGTCCATGCCCTTCCCATCCAAATCCAGAGCATCACTTTCATCTACATATGTGCAGCCACCAACTCTTCTTCATTCAGGCTTTCCACTTCATTCTGTTTTTCTCCCTTCTTGTCTACATCTTCCATTTCACTACTCTGATCAGAATGAGATTTCTCCTCATCTGTTTCATTCAAAGTCGTACTGGTACTATGGTGCACATAGATAGCATATCTTTGCTTGCCACTCCTTGTGGTGCTGACTACCCCTTCTGTTTTAATTAAATACGTTTTTGCCTTTCCTTGCTGTTTGGACAGCATTGGGGAAGGACCACTACTGCTACTGGATGATGTCCCAGCAATTGGTCTTTTACCAGTCTGACTCTACAATATTGGCAAAAAATAACAAAAGCTGAGCACACACCAAGGCTGAGAATAATAAAAGGGATCTTGATTTAATAGCAATGCACGGCAGACATACTGGACTAACACCACTACTTATCGACCCAGTCACATGAGTTTTCCTCAGAGGGTGGAGTTAGCCATTCAAAGCACCATTTAAATATACCCCATAATCAGTTCTATTATAAATTAAATCATTCAATTAATTGAACAGCGCACAGGACAGGAAAAAACATGCTTAGTAAAATTATAAGAAAATTAACATTGTAACAATTAACCTCACAATTTATATAATGATCATTATTTATAAATACATCCAATATACTTAACTTTTTGCATTTCTTGATAACACCACATCTTAACCAAATTTATAAATGCCCTATTAATTTGAGCTTTTTATTAATTGACATCTTTATTTCATATTAATTACAGCAACTCTTCTATTTTATTTTACCCCATTTAAACTCTAAGTTGCTGCAAGGTCCAATTTTATTGTATAATATCTCAATATTTATAACATTCATTACACTTGTTTTAACGGAGACACACCTGACATAGGAGATAATTTCCTTGTATGAAAGGTCAGTTACAGATAAGGTCTGAAATCAATCTGATCATTCAGACCGAGTGGTGTCAGTGCTCCCAATTTCAATATCCATCTGGTTTCACGTTTATTTAATAAATTTATGCTGTCACTACCACAATCTAAAGGAGGAACATGGTCAATAGCCCAGAAGTTCAAACCCTTAGGTTTACTACTGTGTTTTTCCAAAAAATTATTCTCAGCCTTGGTGTGTGTGCCCAACCTTTGTCGATTTTTTACCATTAGTTGTTGTGGGCTTGAGCACTTTTGAGGGGCTGATGTGCACTTCTCTGCTGTTTTTCCTGACTCTGCCATATTGTTTGTGCCATACATTTCCCCATCCCTTTCCCCATTTCTGCCTCCTCCTCTCCCTGTCTGGTGCACATTATGAACTAACTGTTGTTTTTCATTTAGCAGAACGCACACAAAAATAGTAGGAGAAATTAGCTAAAGATGTAGTGAGAACAACTGAGAAAGGAACTGGCAAGAGTAATGTAAGTAACTATATGAATTTATTTTAATTAATGGTCATAATTTTTATGTTGTCTTGGGTATGCAGCAGTGTTCCCATTCATGCATAAATGTACGTGAATCACGTAAAAAAAACAAAATTCACGCACATCTATGTGTGAAGGGGGTACACTGCACGTAAAGAAGCCACTGTGATTTTTGTAAAAGCAGTCCCATGAGTTCTTTTAAGTGCGACTTGTACTGCTGAAATGGTGATTTTTTTTTTCTCCTAGTTGTTAGCTGTCTTCTGATTGGACCACAGTAAGCTTGTACCCTGTCAATTTCAAGCAGTCAGAACAAATGGGCATGACATACTGCACTGTAGGGGGTGGAACTGAGTATAATTGCGGGCTTCGTGTGCTGGTGCCAGTGAAGCTGTGACTTGCAGTTTATAGTCGTGAAGACAGAGAAAGCACAAGTCCCAAGATGCAACATGGATCATTGCTCAAGAGGTGACACACCTGGTGCTTCATTTCAAGAAGGAGATCTGTAATCAAGTATGCGATATCAAGCATTGGTGATTTAATTTGCCCTGATTTGTATTCTTTTCTTCCCGAGTCCCCACTACATGTTGCTCCCCCCATTGCTGGCCTAGTCAGTCACTGCTCCTCTAGCCCCAAAACCTGATACTGGAACCCCAACTGCTGTCCTGCCATCTGATTGCCCCCCCGAGTCCCATTCCGAGCAATACAGTGTGTAGGCTCAGTACAAAGGAAGAGTGAAAGCGTGTCACTATATAGTGTCTTGCTGACTGCTGTATGGCTAAGTGCCTGTATGGATGGACACTTTGGAGTACCAGGAGGCTTGATTTGGGAGAGGGGACCATGCAGCCAGATAGATTCACATGCTGTGCTACTTGTTGCAGTACACAAGTTGGCTCAGAGGGATACAGCATCAGCACCACGCAGAAGGAGCAGCTCAGAGATCCAGCAAAAACCTACCCGACCCAATGTGCGACACTGATCCAGTGATGACAAGCAGGTATGGGGACCTAATTGGTTATGGCCTTTGCCAGCCTGGGAGTCAGAGTGCGTTAATGTACCCAGCCTGTCTGCCCGACCCCAACTGTTATGGATCGTCTGCGTCCTTACTAAAATTGAGTTCCATGAATGTTATGTGCCTGTTTATGTATATTTGTAGTAAAAGAGAGCTTCTGTAACGTAGTTGCAGTCAGCACTTGGGACGTGGGTGAGGAATAAAATTGACTGAATTTGTGGAACTAAGGGGGATGGGATGGCAACAGATTGTTCTTTAGAACTGTAGCACCAAATGGAGGGATCAACAACTCTGATGCAGTGTGCAACTACTTAGAAAAAGAACTATTTAGCACATTAAAATTCCTATTGCTAGAGCTGTTTATGTGGTTTATTCATGAGTATGCCAACATTTTGCCTTGCTGTATAAGTTTCTGTGGCTGTCTGTCTCATTCAAAAAATGCTAGGTCCCAGCAATAACGATACACACTTCATGCTGTTCTCTTCCTGGATCCCTGATGGCTAGATACATGATTTTCCCTCTTTAGCTGCTGCTTGAATTATTTTGCCTTGTTTTGTTTCTGTATTTTCTTTTTTCCTTTTTAATTCATTTATTGTTTGAATTGTTTAACCTTATTGATTAAATTGTTTAACCTGTGGGCATATGAGTTTTATAGACTAAGCAGTTGCTTCTAGTGTAGTTTAGTACAGTGAGAGGTATGGTACTATCTGCATTTACAGTAGGTTTACTACACTGCACTGCATTAAACAGTAATAAAAACAGGTGTTCTGCTTATGCTGCCATTTAAATTTATAGTACCTCCTGAATTTTTTTAAAAAGGTATGACGTACCCTCAAAACTAATTTTGTACCCCTGAACATTTTTGACAGGGGTACACTGCACCCTCTGTTATGTGGTTGTGGTGGGAACACTGGCGTGCAGTACAAGCAACATTTTGTGACAGCTTGCTGGAGTAGCAGGTTGTGGAGGTGCGGCTGTGTTGTGACCAATGGCACTACTGCTTTTTTGGGCTGGTCTCTGTGGCACCAATGAATGAGCACACTGTCTATGATAGCTATTTAGAAGCATGCCACCAACTTGAAAGAAATCCTCTGCTACAATGAGAGAGACAGGCTCGTCATTGCAGCGGCAGATCTCATATGCCTCCATTACGTGCCCCTGGCAAAACATTTCAATAAACATGGTGGTGGCTCCCACCATCTGCCTTTCACAGTCCCTACAATGCCAACATTTGGGACACCTAATCCCCCTGTTGGCATGCCCCCTCCCCAGTTTGTTTGCCGACGGGGGAACCCAATCCCCATAATGTTCCTCCTTTCTGCCAAGGGGGGTGCCCAATCCTCCTCGACATCATGCCCCCCCGAAACACAGACATGCTTTCTTTGCTGATGGGGGGCCCAATCCCCATCGGCTTCAGTCCTCTGTCCCCCAAAACACAGGTGGCACACTGGGAGCCCACCTCAGTGTGCCCAGTGTAGTACCTAAAGAAAAGAAAACATTCTCCTGAAGAGTTTTTTTTTTAATTTTTACCTGTAAACAAGAAAACTGTCCCTCGCTGTCTGTAGCACCCCTCCTCCAACCCGCACCCACCATCTGGGCACCTAACTGCCCCCACCCCCACCCCATATTTACCTTTGAGCCTGGTCACGATGATCCTCAGTGCAGCAGAAACACGTCTGCACTCTTCGAAGCTGATCATGAACTGAAGAAAGTCACAGTAAGCTTTATAATGGCATCAGTGGGGGGGTTTCAACGTAGGTGGATATCGCAATCATTTTTGTTACTTTTGGCTCCAAATTTTCAACATGGGTTTCTTGGGACCCCACCTCATGAACTCAGTCATTGTTACTTCATTATTCAGTCCTAAAAGGTGATTTCATGGTCACTGCGTGGAATCACCTTTCAAGACCGATTAACAAAATGACAGTGTCACTGTTTATGGGGTGGGCTCCCCAAAACCTACGTTGCAAATTTGGTGAAAAAATTCCAAACAATGACTGTGTTATGAGTGTGCATTGTGCAATGTCCATGCATGCTCATAACTTCAAGAATTTTGAATATTTTCTCTCTAGATTTTCAACATTGTCATTTTTTAACACCTCCTTATGAACAGTACAGCTGTCATTTTTCACATCCTGCCTGAAATGTGTTTTTGCACATCTGGTGCACAATGACACAGTCGCTGTGTGAAATCAACACTCAGGACAGATTAAGAAACTCACAGTGACAGTGTTGATGAGCAGAGGTCCCAAAATGCCTATGTTGAAAATTTGGTGAAAAAATTCCACAAAATGACTGTGTTACGAGCATGCATTGTGCAGTTTCCATGCATGCTCGTAACTGCAAGGATTTTTAATATTTTCACTCCAGATTTTCAACATTGCTATTTCTTCAAACCTCCTTATGAATGATACAGCTGTCATTTTTCACATCCTACCTGAAATGTGTTTTCGCACATCTGGTGGAGAATGGCGCGGTCGCTGTGGGAAATCAACGTTCGGGACAGATTAACAAAATTACAGTACCACTGTTCATGAGCAGAGGTTCCAAATGTTTTCATGAGGTGGAGCCACAAAATGCCCATGTTGAAAATTTGGAGTGCAAATACCAACAAACGCCAAGGGCATTAGGGTTTCTAACCATAATGTCCCACCCTGTAGAGACTGACAGGCATCAGGGGTACTACTTTGGATTGTCGGCTGTAATGCTCATGCCATTCTACCCCCACCCTGCAGCCAGTGACAGCCATCAAGGTGTGCCTTGGACTCTTCAGTCCAAAGTTCACTCCATTCCCCTATACTGCACCCATCTCAATGTATTTCCTTATGAAATGGGGTAAGCATAAGGCCTGGCGACCCCAAGGCACAATGCAACACTTGTCAGAGTCTGCAGGGTAGGTCGAGGTGAAATGGCATGAGCATTATGGCCGATGATCCAAAGGCACACCTCAAGGCCTGTCAGTCTCTGCAGGGTGGGGTGGGGTTGCCATCAGTTCCATACTTCACTGCCATTCCTATTATGCATCTCTCTAACTCCTACACTACCAATGCCAATGCCAACAAGACAACATTCAGCATTGACAAATGCTTGTTTATTAATGGATAACCATTGTTTTATTCTGAGTTACAATCTCCTGTGTGATATTTCCGGTTACAACATGGGAGGTTGTAATCAGTGCCTGCCACTCAAACAACAGCTACGCAGCTCATTGGCTGTAACTCTCCATCTGGATGGGCTGATCATCTTTCCCAACATGGCAGCTCTGTTCCTCGTGAACCGAGTTTCTCAAATATACCTCACTTCTTACTTCGTGCGAGGTAGTTTTTTTTTTTTTTCAGTATCTATCTGGTTGATCCTGCCTTCAAATTGTAAAAAATCTATCTGGTTGATCCAACTGTTTTTAACCCTTGCTCTTGAGTGGGGCTCTGCAACGACTGATGAGTAAGCAAGCGAGTGAGTGAGAGAGTGTGAGAGAAAGAGAGAGACAGGCTCTGTGTGTGTGTGCATGTTTAACAGAACTGTCTGCTGAACTAAAGTGTTATAAAAAGAAAAGAAATGTTGACCATTAATTAAATAAAATTATATATGGGTGGGTGGGTGTAATACCAGAATTTTACACCCACCCACCCATATATTAATTTACATTTTATTAATGCCTTCAAGGCAAGAAAAAGCACAGCAGACAGAGTGGTGAGGGGTCTCCCAACAAAGGCAGCCTATACTGTCTCCCTCGTATACTGAATGAGATCCCCTTCCCAGGACAGGTAATGTGATTGCCACAGTCGGGGGGGAGGGAACAGGTCAAGTGGGATTTTTTTATTTAGTAGAGAGCATGTAGCAATAGTAGGAGATGTAGATCATGAAATATATTCACAACAGCAGATAAATATACAGGTAAAGGCAACTGATAAAGTACTGGCAAGTGTGAGATGCAACTATATGGAAACGTTTTTTTTTCTTTTCCTTTTTTTAATTAATTCCTACCAGAAAAGAAAAAGCACAGCAGTCACAGCAGAGTAGGGACTCGCAGAAACTTCCTTCCATTCTGAGGCTAAAAGAGATCCTCTTTCTGAGGAGGATAGGTCATTTTAGAGACTACCACTGTCGGGGGGGCATGTCAAGTGGGATTTTTAGGGCTGCAGTGGGCAGAGCCCTGCAGACCTCATGCAATTGGAAAAGGGAGATTTTTTTCTAACCGAACAACTGCGTGGAGTTGCCTCACAGTCATCTCCATGTCCATGAAGCACTCCACGCTGTCTATTAGGAGTTGCACAACACTATTTTTCTGTAGCCGGAGGTCACGGCAGAACATGACACAGTCCACCGTGTCTGAGATGGCCGAGAACCTGTATTGCGCATGCACAATAGAGGTTGCTGGCCATCTGGATATGGCGGACTGTGCCGTGTTCCACCCTGACCTCTGCCAGCAAGACTGCAGATACGACTCTTCCTTTTTTTATTTATTATTTATTTATTTTTATTTAGTTTTTGTTGACCGTGTAAGTGCACTAGACAAATTATGCATATGTTCAGGCACAACGCAGAGGGAGGGGGATACAGATGAATGCCAGCTGACCTTGAACCAGATTAAGCTGTTGGTGGTATTTTTAGTGAATGGGGGAAATTTGGCCAGGGCACCGGGGAAATTCCCCTACTCTGCCTGCAGGGGTGCTGTCATTTCCTGTAGACAGGATGGAGGGATCCAGTTTGCAGCTAGACACAGGAGAAGGAGGAAGTGCCGATGTGGCAGGGGAGATGGCTTTCTCCTCTGCCCAAACAAAGCTAGCTTGAGGTGAAAAACATTGCTAAAAATATTGCCACAGATGTTACTAAGGATATAAGTCAGCCAGCATGGGATACTACGGCTAACAAACAGAGATGCAGTTCTGCATCTCCTGTGCAGCGTGAGTCTATGACAGAAAGCCGGCTACATGAAACAGATTTTCAATCCAGAAGTGTGTGTTTGCAGTCATTGTTGGATGAGGAAGAACACCGAGAGCAAAAGATGGGAACCTGTGTCCTAAACATTGAGTCAGAATCGAATCAATGGAGACTGAGCCGCTTGGGGGAAGTTTCTCACCTCCGAAGGTACCCTTGCTGAAAGAGACGTTGCTGAATGTAATCAGAGCAGTTGCAGCATTGGATAGATCTCATCCTATTGAAGGATGTACATGGGAGGAACATCTACACCCGGATCAGGGAAGTAAAGCTTTTTTAATTTTACTGGAAACTGAGGTGGTGGTGGATCATGAGATGTGCACAGGGGGAATTGAAAACAGGAATCTGGAAGCAATGTAATCAATGGAAATGATAGACAGAGGTCAGAGAATGTATTGCCATACACTATTGATATTGTACAAGGGGTACAAGTGCAAAATAATACTGCAGAAAAGCCAGACTAGGATGAAAATATTTTAATCACAGGAGTGACTGTTGCTGAGGCCTTAAGATTGGCAGGGTGGGTGAGACAATCAAGGAGTCAACCATGCATATCCCCCTGAGAAGCCTTGCAAGGACTATGCGGACCCTTTAGAACTTCCTTCTTCTTTGGAGCTCACAATCCTCCTGAGCTGTTTCCCAACCCACATAGGATGACCCCAACTCCCCCAAATGTCAACTAGCTTACTTTGGAACAAGGCTTTCCAGCAGAAGCAAAAGGTCCATCCAGGGCCTCAATACCCCCTGAGCCAATATCCCTCTCTCTGGGACCCTACCTGTCTACTTTGAGAGAACAGAACTTTAACAATAATGGATTTCAGCCCACAGATGCTACGGGTCACCCCTCTACTAACAGAACATATGCGGGACTTTTTCATTTACCCCCAGAGCCTGCCAAATGACGAAATGCAGTACGCATAAAGTATAAGGGTGGCCTTGATACATATCCTGACCACATCTACGTTGGACGCACACTGCTTAAAGAGAGTCTGGGCTTTGCTGCACAAGAAATATATGCCCTGATACATACCTCTGAGGCTCCAAATTTTGATGCCAGTTTTAAAATGGCAGCTGTCCTTGAATTATTCTGGCAAAGGTATCAAGGTGTCAAAAAAAACCTGAGTGGAGTGCTTTTGTTGTAATTCCACTTAAGAAACCTGCTTACCATACAATAACTGTGCTGTTCAAAAATGAGGGGATGGCAGTATCAGACATTCTGTTCTGGTTTCGGGCCAAGTGTACGGTACTTGGACTCCCTGACCCCATTATTGATACTGAAGACATCTGGACAGGGGAATGGCATATCCAGATTTGTTTACCACAAGTGAATGGGGTGATTCGACACTTGTCTTGTTGCTTCTACTTGGGGAGGGATCAGGCATTTATTTTCTACTCTGGTCAACCAAAATCCTGCTTTTGATGTGGAGCATACACCCATCTCAATAGCGTATGCAACAAAATGAAGTGTTCCTTGTGTGGTGCATGTTGCTATTAATTGCCCTACTCCAGTAGTATGCAACTTATGTGAAGAAATGAGTCACAACTTTAAAGATTGCCCATGGGCTTCACATAATACTGAGGAAGAAGCCTCTGAAGGTGAAGACAGCACTCCTCCTACTACTAGACACAGCTCTGAGATGCCCTCAGGATCCACACAAAGGACCTCATGACAAACTCCCCCACCACCACCTCAACACCTGACACCCTTACATCAAAACCCAGCAGAAGCATGACATACTCAGTCTCCTACCACTGCCACAGGGGACTCGGACATTATGGCAACTTGAGAAGGGGATACCTTGGTTGAGATTAAAGAGTCCCAACTGCTCCAAGATCCAACATTTGGAGCTAAGCCAGGAGAAACAGAAGTTTGAATGGAATCATCTAATGTCCATACACAAGTTATGCCACCCCTACAGACAGCTGAGTGGGAGCAACAAAAATCTAGACGTGTGACCTGCAGTAGTTCCCAGAAAACGGGAGGGCCTTCAACCTTGCTGAGGGTAGAAGACATTTGTACCAGAAATAGATTTACACTATTGGTTAAAAGAAAACAATGGGAAGAGGATGGAGAAGAATCAAATGCTTCCTCACTAATTTCCTCAAAAACAGAATATGACTGACTTAGAAGCATCCTCAAAGGATGCCAGAGTGGTAAAAAAAAAGAAAAAATCAAAAAGAGCAGCTACAAAGTCCTCAACAGAGGAAGATACTGATGGTGGGGCTGGCTCTGTCACATAACTATGGGTTTCCACCTTACTCTCAGGTCCATCAATGTGAATAGCATAAAGAACCAGAAAAGAAGACAAACTACTTTTGCTATTCTCGAAGATCACCAGTTGGACATCTGTTTCTTACAGGACACTCGAATCCACACATTTAGGAAGGCTCACCAAGCATCTAAAGACTGGTTCAGAGGTCCTTTATTCTGGTCTCTGGGGGAGGACCCATGCTCTGGGGTAGGGTTTGTCATTTCGACACCCAACCTCAGAGTGTTGCATCTGATTGATCTGGTGCCTGGTAGGGATTGTGTTTTGGATGCAAGGATAGGGTCCCAGGATCTTTGACTAATCAATATATATAATTTTCATACTAAATATCAAAGGGTTGAGCTTATGAAAAAAATCCAACCGTATTTGTATACCTCAAAGTCGTTTTTTCTGGGGGGAGATTTCAATGTTATCCTTTCATTATCAGATAAAACAGGTGTTACGCAGAAAATGTATAATGATACAATTTTTTAAAATAGATTATTCAGACAAGCACAGCTTAAAGACTATGTGGCTGACCTTGGTCAGGCAGCAGGCCATACTTTTTTTAAAGGAAGGTTGTCAACAAGTATTGACTTTTTGTTTGCCTCTCAATGGGTACTTGTGATAACCTTCTTTGTCTCTCCCTTTGAAAATTCAGACCATAGGCTTATTAAAACAACTGTAGGATAACCAGTAAATAAACCTAGGTCCAACTCAGTCTGGAGGTTGAATGTCTCCGCATTGGACGATGCTAGATGTGGTCTGCAATTCAGTCTGAGTTGGAAGCTAGATGAACAGTGTTTGAGCTCTATGATAACTCGCTATTTTGGTGGCAGGATACCAAAAAGGATATCAAGTCTTTGTGTAGTTCTTTGGCAAAAAAAGCATCAAATACCAAATATTTAAACTACTTGAAATTAGGAGATAAACTTCAGGTGTTGTCCTCCTGGGTGATAGAGACAGGAGAAGATTTCACTGGCCCTATTCAGGAAATTAAAACAGAGGTGTGTAATTATCAATATAATCAAGCCCAAACACTGTTGATCAAACAAAAATTCAGAACCCAGGATAAGGCACAAAATGTAAATCCACATGATAGCTGTGCACAATGGGTAGAACTGAAATATATGGCTAACCTTAAAACAGATGTAGGGTTAGTGGTCCACACAGGAGAAGAGATAGACAAAGTAGTACATGACTATGTGGAACAGTCTTTTGGCAGTCATGTACCAAATCCAGCAACTGTAACTTGAGTTTTTTCAGCAGTTGGATATCCCTGGACTGTTACAGGAGGACAAAAGACAGCTAGTCTCTCCAATTACTAAGGCAGAAGTGGATAATGTTATTTCAGAACTACAGAATGGAGTTTCACCTGGCCCGGATGGGTTGCCAGGAGAATTTTACAAAAAAACTATAGATACGTTAAGTGAGTTTCTAGTGGTTGTATATAATGATGTTTTAGCAGGGACTGCCCCCTTCCCAGCTGCATTGGTGGATAGTCTATTAATATTTTTGTACAAAAAAACGGGATAAACTGGACTTACGAATTGGAGACCAATAAGCCTCAGTAATGTTGATTGGAAAATATTATGTAAGATACAGTGTAATAGACTAACTAAGGAGGCACAGGTTGTAATCTCTTCTGCCCAGGCAGGTGCCATTCCCCAATGTTCTACGGGAGATTTGGTGAAAACCATAAAGGAAGCTTTTGACTGTTCAGAAACAACTAGTTGCTTGCTTTCACTTGACCATGCTAAAACATTCAATGGCGTACCACATGAGTATTTATTTATTTTATTGAATTTTGTTGACCGGGTAGGCCCACTGGGCCCCGGAGGTCCCTTTTTCAGGGGCGACCCGGGGGTTAAAATAACATACAAGTAACAGAACAGTACAAGTTGATAGATGACATATTGTGTTACAGAGCTGGATTACATAGGGTTACAATCAGAGTAGGGAGAGTTGGAACATACAGTCAGAGAGACCTCCAGAGTAGGAAATAAAACAACATGTTGCATGCACATAAACAAGAAGATCTAGGAGAGCACGGATAACAGCTACGTTGCTAGGAGTCAGGTCACCTTCCTAAGAGGGATCAGTGGGGTGACGTGAGGTCAGGTCCTAAGGCATTGGCAAGTACTCCTGTTGAGCAGGTGGGCTTTGAGTTTGGACGGAAGCAGGGGCCCACCTGCCTCCTTACCTCCTGTGGGAGGTTGTTCCAGCTGGAAGGGGCTGTGAACATGAAGGATCTGGACCCAGCTTTAGTCCTTGTTTTAGGAACCACGAGGAGAGTTTGTCCTGAGGTGCTGAGGCTCCTATGAATGGACTTGACCGTGATTAGCCCTTTGAGGCTAGGGGGAGGAGAGGGGCCCAGTAACTTTGAAGCCAGGCAAAGAGTTGGGTAGATGAGGCGGGCTTCCAGTGACGGCCACCTGAGCCTGGCCCTCACAGTGGTGTGTTCTAGGGTGGGACATTGTGGCAAACCGAGCGATCTTGTTGTATAAGGTCTGGAGCCGGCTTAGTTCCGTAGAGGCCACACCATGTAGAATGGAGGCTGCATAGGTGAGCTTAGGGAGTAGGACACTGGTTGCAATGGCAACCCTGGCTACGGGGATAATCTGGTCCTTTAATCTATAGAGGATGCCTAGTTTCACATGGATGGCTTTGGTGAGTTGGTCCACCTGATTTTTTAGGGAGAAGCCCTGGTCAATGGTTAGACCGAGGTACGTCGTGTGGGTAACCACCTCGAGTTTGTCTCCCCCTCTGGACTGCAGTTGAAGGAGCATTGAACGCTCAGATCCCAGGGATCTGGGTCCAAACAGCATCGTCTTGGTTTTGCTAGTATTTAATACCATTTTGTTCAATGTGAGCCAGTCCTCCATCTGAAGGATGTCCTCTTGGAGGGCAATCTTCAATTCCTTTACATCAGGGAGGCTCGGTAAATGACAGCATCGTCCGCATATTGGATGACGCCATGTTCTACACAGTGTAAGTGCAGGTCATTTATGAACAGGGTGAAGAGAAGGGGCCGAGTATTGACCCTGTGGTACACCTCTTGAGCGGGTGCGGTGTCTGTGAAACATTATTGTCCCTCCACCTGACCCTCTGGGCACGGGTCAGTGAGGTAATTCTCAAACCAACCTAGTGCATGGGTGTCCAGGCCTATAGCACTCATTTTATGCAAGAGGAGATTATGATTTACCAAGTCAAAAGCTTTGGAGAGGTCAATAAATACGCGCCTGTACTGGCCCCCTAATCAGTATTGCACAGGACATCCGCTGAGAATTTGGTTAGGGCAGTATCTGTCCCATGCTTGGCTCTGAAGCCGTGTTGAGATGAGGAGATTACCTGGTGTGTTTCCAAGTATTCAAGGGTTGGAGTAGACTAGCTTTCCTGTATTTTCGCTTATTGCAGACAGTAAAGAAAATAGCCTATAGTTCCCTATAGGCTCAGTAGGCCCTCCCTTGTGAATGGGAATCACTATGGCCTGTTTCCATGGTTCGGGACCAACCCTCCAAGAAGGACCGTTTATCAGCCAGGTTAGTGGCTTCGCCAGAGCTGGGGCCCTTCCTTAAGGATTCTTGGCTGATCCCATCAGGGCCTCCAGTGCCTCTCGCCTGTAGGATTGAGGATAAGCAGAACTTCCTTTACCTTAACCATCCGCAGATGAAACTGTGGGCGGTCAAGTTCATGGGGCAGAGGCTCATATGGCTTATGCCCGTTGTCTATGTGCCCCACCTTGTATGCATCCAGATTCGGAAGTAGTCGTTAGGCCTCTGCATGCGCGAGGCCCTCATCAAGTACTTGCCCTGCTCACCAGTATAGGCCGGTTGTGGATTTTTTGTGACCCTTTAGGAGTTCATTAATATGCGACCAGAAGAACCTAGGGCTTCCCAGGTTAGTTTTTTGGAGATTAGAGATATAATCTTTCTTAGCTTTTTTTATGTTCTGTTTGCATTGGTTTCTCAAGGCTCTGTATCTGACTAAGTCCTCAGGAAGATTAGTTCTCCTGCACTTTTTCCAAGCTTTGTCCCGGGAGGTCATCTGGGCTTTTAGGTGGGGAGAGATCCACTTATAGCAGTTCCCCTTAACCCTGTGGGATTTCATAGGGGCTACAAGGTCGGTGATACCAGTTAGGGTGGTTTGGAAAAATTTGACAGCTTCCTCCAGGTTGGGTAGAAGTCTTATGGGGTTCCAGTCAATGCCATTTAGGTAGCCAATGAACTGGTCCGGATGGAAGTTAGAGTAGTCCCTGGCAGTGATAATTCGAGGCGGGACTTTAATCCCATTATTCTTCCATATGGCAAATATCGGTGAGTGGTCACTTAAGGCATCTGCCAGAGTCCAAGCCAACTTTACGTTACTTGGGGATGAGATTTATATGAAGTAATGACACATTATGGGATTCCTGAGTCATTTAGCTGTTGGATTCAGAATAAACAGAAGCGGCTGCTTCTAGCCCATTGGTGAATGGTAGAATTCAGAAACATGTTAGGATTTGCAGGGGGGTGCAGCAAGGGTGCCCTTTGAGCCCCTTGCTGTATATTTTCTCTCTTGATCCTCTGCTTCAGAGACTGAATGGGGAAGATAGAATATCACCCATTGTTGGACTTAGGTCATTGACCTTTCCAGTAGCCTTGGTTTATGCTGATGATATTGCCATCTTGGTTGCTGATGTAACCTTGGGGGGAAAGGGCTATGGAACTTGTTGACTCTTTTCTGAGATTTCAGGATCTAGGGTAAATAAACAAAAAGTAAAAGTCTGGGAATCGTAGCTGGGGGGGGATATGCATGAGATTGGGAGAGTACAGTTGGTTGATCCACCGGTAAAGATTTTTGGTATTCTCTTTGGAACCATGAACGTGGCAAGTGACAACTGGGAGGCAGCCATAATCCAAGCAGAGGAAAAAGTCAGTTGATGGAAGGGTTATCCTATGACTAAACAAAAGTGGGTTTACAAGTTTAAAACTTTCATTGTTCCCCTTTTTTGTTGGTCAGTCAAATGATTCCCTTGCCAGTAAAATTGGTGGTTAAGATATATAGCACAGCATTTCAGTTAATATGGGGGAGTCGGATGAACCCATAAAAAGAAGGATCACATATTGGATGATTAAACGGGAGGGCTTAATATTTTAAATCCAGTAATATTTTTTTCTCCATGTTTGTATACTCCTACATTATGCCCATATTAGTTGGACGACAAATGGAGTTGGTACCTTTGTTTCAGGAGAGATGTTCTTACTTTTGGCCGAGATGGGGAGCCCAACAGTGGGGCAGTTTCGAGCAGCCCCTGAGGGTATGTCTAGATATTTACTGGAGAGTATCAGAAAATTGAAGAGTTGGAATGTAACCACTATGGAAGTTTTACATACCACTAGGAGAAATCTTTATAAAAGGATTTTCCAAACTGAATGTTTTGGGACTCCATGTTTCTCGTTACCTAAAAATATTAAGATTTCAGATGTAACTGCACAACTGACTAAGCCCAGAAACCCACCAAAGATGTGGGACTCTCTTTGGCTAAGCTGCCACTCCAGACTTACTGTGCAGGGAAATCACTTCCATAAAAGTATTCAAGATAGATCTTGTTTAAGGGAGGGATGTGGAGCAGCAACAGAAACACTGCCCCACTTATTTTTTGACAGCCCTTATGGGGGGTTTTGGGCGCTGTTAGCTAGTACATGGGGGATTCCACAACTTCAGACAATGACATACGAGACACTCATTTATGGGCAATACAGAGGGAGAGAGTGTGGAGGGAATACCATAAAGGTACACTTAGAGTAATAATGGCCATATTAAAATAGGTGATATGGCAATCCAGATGTCAATATGTGTTACAGCAGAAACAAATATCTCTATTGAACATGAAGGGTAAAATGGAACAGGGAATTTGCACCGTCTATATAAAATAATGTTCTACCTTACCGCAGTCTATGTCTAAGGTGTGGTGAAGGGGATGGCTAGGTGCCCCCTTCTTAAACTCTCCAGTAAAATAAAATCAGGTATAGTATTTACATAGTCTCTTTCTTTGATGAATATTGTACAGTCCATAGAAGGGATATAAAGGAGGAAGTCTAGGTAACAAGGTAATTAGGTATGGTATTGAGGGGTAAACTTTAAATTGTGAATGATGAATTGTAACTATGATATGTTTATGAATGACTATATGGTTAGACTATAGTGGAGATAAAGTTGGGTAAATAAGGTATTGCTATACCCCAGATATCTTCTCTGTGGGAGCTTAGGAACATATTGCTTTTTAATATTCTGTTTGTAGACAGATAGTACAGGCTTGATCAAGTATGGAAATATTTTTTCCATAATAGGGGATTACTGGAGGGGGTGGGGAAATAGTGGGGTGGGATGAGTTGATGGGATGGGTGATGTTGTGTGAGGTATTAACTCAATGTCATTATGGTTTTTAGTGCCAATAATATATTTCTTTAAATAGCAGGTACTTAGGTATGGGGATATTATGATTTTGTCATTGAATTCATTGAGTATGTGATGTTGTGTATTGTATAATATATTAAATTTTGAGTATTGTTGCAGTTTTGTCCAATAAAAAATTCCCCTACTCTTTTCAAGAAGTGACATGGGATCTTTAACTTCCACCTGAACTATCACTAGAACAGGCAGATGGGACCTCGGTTTAACATCTGATCCAAAAGACAGCAACTCAAGAGTGCAGCACCCCCCCCATGCTACACTACCATGTCAGTATTGGGATTTAACCCAAGTTCCTGGCATGGGGATAGAACCCACAGCCTTCTGATCTCCTGTCTTCAGAGGCAAGTGTGCTACCTGCTGAGCCACTGACACTGGTTTAATTATTTTCCCCTCCTACCAACCCACCCCTTCTCCCTCTCAGCACTCCCCCCCCAGAAATGTTACAGTCACACTGGGGGTGCCCAATCCCCTAGTGCAGGAATCCTCATTCGGTTTCACTGGGGGTGCCCTATCTCCCAGTGCAGGAATTCTCTGTCATTTTTTCATTTCATCCTGTAAAAAGGAAACCATTCATCAATGTCTTTTGTGGCCATTACAGTCCCCCCACCAAATCCTCCCACTCAGCACTCACCCCCCTGCACCCCCTAAGCCCTTACTGTACTTACCTATCAGATGTCCAGCACCGTAATCCTTTCTGGACCACAGACATGTCTTCATTCTACAAAGCTGAACCATGAACTGAAGAAACAGGTATGTGGTTCAATGTATTTCAATGGAGTTTTGAACTTAGTGGCATAACTTGCCCATTTTTGCATATTTTTGGCCCAAATTTTTGACATATCGTTTTTGGGACCCTGCCTCATGAATAATTGCACTGACACTAGGAAAATTTGTCCAAAAAGGTGAGTTTGCAGTCCCTTGGTGAAATCACCTTTCAGGCAAGAGTTGAAAATTTTCTCTGCCCTTCTTTGTGAGTGGGGGTCATAAGATGGCTATGTTAAAATTTGATGTACAAATACTAAAAAAACAACAAAGTTATGAGCCTGCATTGAATTTTGCAAATGCAGGCTCCTATTTTTTGGTAATGTTCAATATTTTTACCCCAAATTTACAACATACCCACCCATATCTTTACAGTACCTCATGAATGTGACAGTTGTCATTTTTCAAATCCTGGCCAAAATGTTTTTTTACATCCCAAAAGGTGATTTTGTGGTCCCAGCACAAAAATCACCTTTCAGACAGAAGATGAAAAGTTTCTCTGCCCTTATTCATGAGGCAGGGTCATAAGAAGACTATGTTATAAATTTGGTGTAAAAATATATATATAAAAAAGTTATGGAACTGTGCTAAATTTTGCGAATGCAGGCTCATAAGTTTGGTAATATTCAATATTTTTACCCCAAATTTTCAACATAGCCATTTCTTTACAGCACATCATGAATGTGACAGCTGTCATTTTTCAACTCCTGCCTAAAATGTGTTGTTGCATCCCAAAAGGTGATTTTGCACTCCCTGTGTGAAATCACCTTTATGCCAGGAGATGGAAACTTCTGTGCCCTTCTTCATGAGGCAGGCTCATAAAAAGGCTATATTGAAAATTTGGTGTGAAAATATTAAAAATCAACAAATTTATGAGTCTACATTACATTGTGCAAATGCAGGCTCGTAACTGATAATTTTCAATATTTTTACTCCAAATTCCTCGGATGCAGCCCTATTGGCTCTGGCCAGAACTTGCTTTATTTAACAGGGGAGAACACAGCAATGGTAGATGAAGTAGGCCATGAAATATATTCAGAACAGCAAATAACACAAGGCAAACTGGCAAGTGTGATATGTCATGTAACTGTATGGAAAGGATTTATTTATTTTTTAATTAGTGCCAGCCAGAAAAGAAAAAGCACCGCAGTCCAGTCACAGCAGATTACGGTCTCGCAGCAGCTTCCTCCCTCTGAGGCTAAAAGACATCCTTTTTCCTAAGACAGGTAGTGTCAGGAGGAGGGTCCAGCTGAAGCTCGTGAAGGTACAGTACAGAGCAACACAGGCCAGGTATGAACAAAGATTAGAACAGCTGGGGCTGTTTTCATTAGAGAATATGATGATTAGAGGCATGACAACGATGTTTAAGATTCTGGAGCTCATGGAGAAGATAAGACACAAGAAAGTTATTCATGGTGCCTGTGGATAACAGAGTGTGAGGTTTAGTCTCAGAGCAAAGGTGGCACAGGTATGATTGGCTAGTTAGCAGTTATACACAACAGGGTGTGGGTTATTTTTTAATACACTATGCCTCTATATGGCTGTGAAGCAGAAGGAGTAGCTGCATGCCTTCAATAAGCTAGAGCATTGGTTATTCTTTACGCCCCTCACAAACACTGGAATGAGTTATTGCACTTATAACATGAGTACTGAAATAGAAAAAGACAAAGCATTTTTTTTCATACAGCCGTTTCCCTCCACTGTCTGGCCCATATGCCATCAATCTCCCAGTCGTATCTGCTGCCTCTCCCCCACTGTGAGAGCCAGTGGGGATCCACACAGTGTGGGGTCTGAGAGTACCATAAACTGTCATAGAGGTAATGTGGGAGACACAGGAATTTTCTGGTTTTCCCCCATTCCCTTTAAGGTCTCACACCTCCTCAATGCTGGGGTTGCCTCATCAGGCTGCGCACACATACAGTGATGTCTCTTTGGGTGTAGAGGAGGCAAGTTTCCCAGCCTACCACAGAGGTTACTGCAGTGATGGTGCAATGGTGCCATCCTCCCCTGGCTGGGAGCATTGAGGCATGGAAGCGCCACCCCAGCCCCCTAGGCTGCCTGACCCAGCTCCCGAATTTAGTCCCAAAGCCGGGTCTCAAGTGCAGGAGCACAATGTGATACCTGCTGGGCCATTCAGCATCTACAAAACAAAGCACTTTAAAGTAGAAAATGGAACTGCTTTGGGGCATGCATGAGCACCAGACTTAGAAGGCAGCTTGAATCAAAACTCTGCATCTCAAGCACCTTAAAAATCTGAGAAAAATAGAAGATCCATTGTAGTGGGGGGATGGTTTAAAATGCACATCCCCTGATGGTAAACAATCTGACCTAATGAAAGAAATAACTCCCATGTCAATAGCTCACACAGATCATCAGATAATTACAAAAAAAACACGATCGGGATCCCGAGCATCATGGCATGGGCAATGGCTGGCACTGCAATGGTGGCTGGGTCATCCCTAGACAACATGACAGACTACAGGGAATTAAAAGGCATGATGCAAAAAGTTTCGGATGAAATTACTACTTACAAGGCATCGGTGGCAAACCTTGAAGAAAAATTCCAAGCCCTGCACCACTGAACACTAGATACTGTTACTTATTTGTCCTATATCAATGAAAAAGATTCAAGAAATGAAACATGGATTCAGGAGCTGGAATGCATTGTCCAGCTTTTATGGAACAGGGCTGAAGATGCGGAGAACAGAACCAGGAGAAATAATCTCCACTTTATGGGGTTCCTAGAAGGAGATGAAAGAGGGAACCCCACAAGATTTCTTCAAACAGAACTGTCAAAACTCTTGGGGTACGATTGTGCCCTGCCCTAGAAATAGAGACACACAGGTCACTGGCTCCAGTACCAAAGCAATGCGAATGGCCCAGACCCATCATTGCCAAGTTTTTGAGATTTCCTGAAAAAGAAAGAATCCTAACTCTGGCAAGGGAAAAAGGTTTGCTGCAGTGGAATGGGCACAGAGTCTACATTTTTAATGATTACTCTATGGAGCTGACAGGCTGGAGTAAAGCATTCATGTAGGCAAAGAAAGCCTTCCAAGACCTCCAGGTGCAGTACCATTTGGTGTTCCCAGCAATGCTGCTAATTTCCAGGAATGGGGTCAGTAACTACTTTGAGACCCCTGAAGAGGCCATTAAATACATTACTAGCAGCTGTCCCAACCAATCCCCTCATCCAGCACTATCCCCTGCACAGCACTGAAATAAAGGTTAGTGGTCTGCTGCGGCCCCTACCCCACATTTACAGAGCAACTCAAACAGATATGCACCATTAGCCACCCTCCCAGGGAACTAAGATATGGAATGGCAGACATCGAAGGGGAAAAGAAAACAGAGGGGGGAAGGAGAGTTGAAACAACAATGCTTTCCACAGGCCAGAAGCAAGGGGAGAGGAGCAGGACACCTTCATCCACCAGCAGTGAATCTGGTGGGGATCCAGCTCCAAAGCACCGAGAGCCAGACTTGAACCCACAGCAGCTCCGTCCACAAGATCCAATACAAAAAAATGGAGACCCGGGGCTGCCACAAGAGACTATAATACAATCCTGGGCTAAGGCAGCAGGGGTACAAGCAGCCGGTGATGAGGACATTCCACCTCTGATTGACCCTACATGTGTGGAAGTGGTTGTGCAACCTTCTAGATGGCTACTGAGCCCGCATCCAGCTATACAAGCCTAAGGCTAGATAAGGACTAATGAACTTTTGCGTATTTGATATGGTCAGGTAAATCTTTATTTGATAAAGAAGAAGGAAAGGATTTTGTGTGGGATGGTTAGGCAAGCCTGTCAGGAGGTGGTAGGAGAGCCGTGGCCCAATGCTAGTGGGCCATTGTTGAGTAGGGCACTAGTGCCCGGGATTCCAGACCTCCTCCCTGCCAAATGGCTCGGTTAGGTATGTGAGAGAATCACCTTCATTTCCCAGTAAAATGTTTGGGAGGGGTGGGTGGGAGGACACAGGGCTGATAATGGGTCCACACCGTGCCCAATTACTTACAATCCCGCATGTGTCAGTGCAATAGGAGGTGGTGGTGGATGCAGGAGTGGAGGAGAGAGGAGAGGAAAAGTGTAATTGACAGAGAAGGAGGATAAGCTGTGCCCCACCTTTGTGGGTCTGAGAATATGATGGTGGATCATGAAGCAGGGCTAACACTGGTTCTTTCCTCACCTCCCTCACCCCAGTCCTGTGCTTTTCACCTGTATCACATTGCGGAAATAATGGGGATATGGTGGGCAAAGTGTTTTGGACCCACACACCCCCCTCCACACTTAGCTGGGTAAGGTGCTGTGTGGGATGAGTAAATAAGGCATACTCCCTCTCTGGCTCACCATCTGAAAGGGATCTCTGAGAGCTACAGTGCGTGCTAGCCCACACAAGTTGCTCCCTGAGGGCCGGGTGACCTTGCAGTGAAGTGTACATTGGGAGGAGGATAGGCCTAAGGGGTTCCAGTGATAGAGGCAGATTTTAATATCATGGGGGTACTCAGTGAGTGAATGAATGGTGGTTTGATCAAGTGAAATGACCAGTCACATTAAGGGACAGCCATAGCCACTAGCATTCACTGGGAGCGGAGAGACCTGGCAGCCAATCAGTGCAGCCTAAGGTAACCTAAATGTAATGCACAAAAGAAACATACCTGCAGCATTGCTTGCCATGGGAGCGGCTCCCGGTTCTGGTGACAGTTGGTCCAGGCTGTCCCCATTCTGCCACATTGTTGCAGTACGATACTGTGATTCAGACTGGAGTGGGTAATTTTTCACTACAAGATATACTTCACTGCTCGGAACCAGAGTCGAGAGAGACGGCATGTCAGTGAGTGAGAGGTGAGAGGGAGTTGGGGGGAGGAGCAGGGAAATCGGACCAACAAATAGAATGCAATGGGCTATTGATGTGGGTGCCCCCCAACATCCAAATACTGTCACTGCACCTGTAAGGATGGAGAGGAGGGTCACAATATGCATTGGCACAGGTGAGCTATGGAAGGGAAGGTACGAAGAAGCACTGACCCCCCCCCAAAGTCGCCAAGCCACAATGTGCGTAAAGGCTCCTCGGGAGAAGCTGGTTCCCACAGGCAATTGGTGGGGGAGAGGGGGGAGAAAGAAAAGGGCCAGTATATGGTTGACAGCTGCCATGGGAGAAGCTGGACCTGCAGGAAACTGAGAAACAGCTAGTGCAGAGAGCTCCCCTATACAGGGGTTGGAAGAATCACAGAGGGCAGACAATCATTATAACCGCATAGCTGGGCAGCACCCAAATGGGCAGAAACTGAATAAAACATAAGCTGGCACCAAGTGCACCTAACCTATAGCACTGCAACAGAATTACCCCAAATAAAGAGGGGAAGGGAGCAGGATCCAACAGGGAATTTGATACGAAGAAGGGGAACTCAATTGGGGGGGGACTCTGATACTGGAGTAGCGGAAGGTGCAGACACAGGGTGGATCTGGGGGGCACAAGTGTTGGACATCTCTCTAACAGGAGGCATAGCTGCAGCCATGGTGGAGAACTGTCCCTCCTCCACTTACCTGTACATATTCTTGCCTTGCCACTGAAAGAGGAAGATGGGAAAGTCCTCTTCTGGGACCCTAGCCGGAAATTGGAGCAACCCCTCTTCACTGTCCTCCTCTCTCAACCCATATCATCCTGCCACAATCTGATCCAACTCATGCAAGGCTTACCTAGACCTAGGACAGCAGAGGAGATGGGGAGGAGGGTCAATGGGTCTCTCCCCCTTCCCCCACACTCCCCCCATCCTGATGCTCCAGAGGGTGTCGATCTGACAATAGCTGAGCTTGAAGGAGCTCAGTAGAGACAGCAACATGCCAGTGCCATGTGCAGGGACTGGAGGGGCTGACATGAGGAGTTTCCTCCTCAACCAGGTTACCCCAAGGGCCCCAAAAAGGTTAGGTAGGAATAATAGGATCAGTACACTAATGTTTGATGTTATAAAGGTCATGGTTCTAATGACTGTGTTTGAAAACTGTGTTACACAAGTTACTGTTGAACGTTTGTTTGTAATCAGCTGTACGTCCAAGCATCAAGTGAATATAAAACTGTGGACTGGTACATGCTACTGGAATATAGTTCGAAGATGGCCATTCCTCATGCAGGAACTCCAAGGTGGGAGCAACCCCCAGGATTACATGCAATTGCCCCAAAAACTGTTGCCACACTCCAGGAAACAAAAATGGCTGCACAAGATGTGAAATGAGTTTCCTGGAATGTGAAGGGTAGTCACACTCCAGTAAAAAGAAGGAAAATATAGGACTTCCTACAGAAAGAGAAAACTGGAATAGCCTTTCTTCAGGAAACCCACCTGTCAAAGAAGGAGGCTCGAAAGTTGGTAGGGGGTTGGTGTCACAGGTAATGCCCACACATATAATACCAAGAGCAGAGGGGTAGCCATCCTAAGAGGCAAGGATATCCAGTTCCAACTCCAGAAGGAAATAAGGGACCCTGAAGGGAGGTACATGATTGCAGTAGGTACACTATGGAATCAGGAGGTCACACTGTGTAATACATATGGTCCCAACTCCACTGGGGCACCCTTTTATAGGGTACCAGCACAGCCATTAGCAGAGGTACAGAGATTGGACCTGGCCATGGGTGGGGACATGAATTGCCCCATAGATACAATTTTAGACAGAAGCAAGTAATAAGCAAATCTGTCTTAACCAGACTCCGAAGCCCTGAAAGACTTAACAAAAGACTTGGGCCTAATGAAAATCTGGAGGCTAATCCACCCCATGGTGAGACACTATTGTATCTTCTCCCATCCACATCAATACTTCTCACCAATTTACATGTGGTTGACTCCAGGGAGTTGGGCAACAAACGTACTAGACACCACTATTTGGGCAATAGTCATCTCAGACCATGCTCTGGTGACTTTTACCTGGCGTCCATCCATGTCAGGGAGAGCCAAAAGGGGAAGGTGGAGATTTAATGTGGACACCCTAAAGGATGAGTCCTTCTGTGCTAGTCTGAAGGAGGACATTAAGTTTACTTGGAAATAAATACGGTTGGGGAGACCTTGGCAGGCATCCGCTGGGATGCACTGAAAGCATACATTAGGGGAAGGTGTGTCAGCCACATGGTGTATGTGCACAAAACAAATGCACTGGGACTGGAGGCCACCCAGATAAAGCTAAGAGTCAGAGAAACAATTTAAGGCTAGCTGTCCCCCACCCAAGAACTTCTGGCTGAAATCACAGGGCTGAGATACAAAATTAATACCTTTCTTCACAAAAAGCAGAGCATGTCCTGTTTCGCTCAAACAGGTGTTCTGGGAGTTGGGATGGAATCCAGAAGGCTCTTGACCAACCAGTTGAAAAAGAAATAGGAGAGATCCCTTATTCTAACCATTAAGAAGAGGGATGGGGGGGAGTCACGTGATGCGCCGGGAAGCGTAGCGGGCGGCTAAAGGGCTCTCTCCAAATCACTGAAAACAAACCCTTCTTGTGTTTTGCACTGTTTTCAATCTGTCACGTTGGTAACAGGGTCATGAAACGATCGGTGGAGCCATTGCTACTTGCCAGCGAAATGGAGGACCTAAAACAAGAATTAGAGGCAAAATGTCCACAGCGCAGTTCCTCCCCAGAGGCCCAACCGGAAGACATAACTCCTTCACGCATTTACGCGGATCTCTCCCAAATAAAAGATGCTTTGTTCAAATTGATAGAGGAAGTAGCGGACTTCAAGCCCGCATTAACTCAGTTGGCGCGATGAGTCACCGATACTGAAGCCCGCATATCCTCCTTGGAACGAAGCTCCGAAAAACAGGGCCCTGTCATATCAGATTTTAAGAAATCTTTAGCAAAACTGGAAGATCACCTCAACGATCTCGAAGGGAGAAACCGGAGAAACAATCTAGTGTTGCTTGGGCTGCCAGAAAGTGAGGAAGGACCAAACACAATTGCCTTCCTGCAGAAATTTCTTAAGAAAACGGTAGGCCCCTCTCCTAATGGGCCAGAATATGTCATTGAAAGGGGGCACAGGGCCCTGAGAGCAAAACCCTCCCCAACGGACCCTTCAAGGCCTATAATTTTTAAGCTTTTAAACTATTTGGATCGGAACACATCCTGAAAGAGGCAAGGAAACTCTCAGCCATTTTATGGGAGGGAAGAAACTCGGGTTGTGCCTGACTCACTGAAGAGCAGAATGGCGCAGAGCTTTCGCCAATCACTTCAAAGCTCTGGGCTGGGGATAAACACCGTATGCTTTACCCAGCCAAGCTCAAGTTACTTTCAAGGAGGAGAAAACGTTTGAGACGCCAGAAGAAGCGACAAAAGTTCTAAAAGAATTATTTCCTGACCTCTTCCACAAGACCTGAAAAGGCTGTCATGAAGATATTCAGAACATTTTGAACTGGCCCTAGTTCTATACGCTTTTAAATATGGAACTGTCCTTCCAATTTTGAATGGGGACTTTATCTAATATTGGCAATTGTGTCCTCATTGCCTGTTACTACCCCTTCTCCTCCCCCTTCCTTCTCCCCCCCTTCCCCTTCCCCCCTTTTTCCCTTGTCTCCCTTCCCATTTCCTTTCACAGTTATTTACAAATACATCAGACCTATTAGGTCTCAGATATTGCTGTTAGGTCATATACTAATATGTTGGAGAGTATCCAGTGGTGTCTCCAATAAAGGCTCTTAAAGTAACTATACTTAGAGCCATCTCGGACATGATGGCAGCCAGTCATGGACGTTGGATGCCTCTATCTGAGATAATCTCATGATGATGGCCTGACCAGGAGACTCTCAGAGTTCCTTATGGAACCTGCCTCATACCCAACCAGAGGCCTCCATTTGTATTTTTCTAGGCCTGTTTGGAACCCCTATTCATATTACTTAACTCAAGGTTATCAATCATTTAGCGAGTTCACTGGGTATTTTATAATGTTTAGCCATTTAAGGTTATGGCTTTCAGAGGCCATGTTACTAGGTAGTTAGCACTAGTTAAGTGACATTGTTTACTATTGTAATGTGTGCAGCTATTTTGTAATTTTTGATACTTATAGATTTAGATTGTTCGAATATTTAAAGCTCAATAGGGTGTAATTGTGACTCCTCACAGAGCTTTCAGACTACCACCCTTATGTTTTCATACTTGAATTCATACAAATATAGTATGAGGTAGTCATAGGATAACTTGTTTAAGAAAGACTACTATAGTGTTATAGTGTTCACAAACTGAGAGGTTTGTTAGCCAGCTTTTCTTTTGGAGAGGAAAGGCCCCACCTTTCTGGTAGCCTACGGACCATTTGTTTTGAGAGGCGGCCTGGGATGAGGCTATCCTAGTCATTATGATTAGGGTAAGTAGGTGGACTTTAATGGTGAGGGTTTTCTTTTTTTCTTTCTGGGGTATGTTGGGGGTACGGGGGGGGGTCTGGCAGCTCATCATTTTATCTTGTATACAACACAATCCTTTATATGGCTTCCGATTTGAATATTATTTCATGGAATATAAAAGGGGGTAGAGATAACAGAAAGCAGCATATTATTTTAAACCACTTGGCGCGTTATGACCCTTCAATAGTATTCCTGCAAGAAACACATATAACTCCGGAACAGCTTCCGTTTCTCAAAAAAAGATGGGTGGGTCAAGTTTTTGGTGCGGGATCCTCCACGGAGTAGAAGGGTGTAGCTGTCCTAGTGGCTAACAAAGTTCCCTTTTTCCATCAGAGATAATTCCAGACCTCAAGGTAGGTTCGTTCTTGTGGTGGGCAAGTTGGCAGGTGCTAACTTAGTATTAGGATCCATTTATGGACCCAATCAGGATTTGCCAACTTTTACCCAGTTGGCGGTCCGTATTGCTCCCCTTGAAGGATAAAACCAATAATCCTGGGGATTGGAATTTGGTGCATCTAACAGTTTGGACCATTCATGGTCCAAAGGTTCTCCCCCCTCCCAAGCCCAGAGAGCACTGTCAGAACTTATGTCCTCGATAGGCCTATCTGACCCATGGCGACTACTCAATTCTACTACCAGGGAGTATACCTTTTACTCTCCGGTTCATAAAAGCTACTCCCGAATAGATTATTTTTTAGTGAGCCACCAAATCCTTTCCTTAGTCCAAGATGGCACTATTTTCAGTCGAGTAATCTCCGACCACTCCCCTATAGGCCTTCGGTGTCAACCACTATCATTGCCACCTAGATCATACTCCTGGTCGCTAAATAATCACCTACTTAAAGACCCTCCCTTACTGGACCGATTCCGAACCTTTATGTCTAGCTCTATTAATTGCAACTGGGGGTCATTACAAGCAGTGGACCGGGTGTGGGCAGCACTAAAGGCCACATGGAGAGGTGAGCTTATCAGGCTGGCATCAAACCGCAAAAAAAGCATCACACGTTTATCATCCAATTGCCTAAACAGAATTAAGACTCTGGATGCTATGGGTGAGGCATCAAGATCCTATTCTCAGGAGCAGAAGCTTGCCTCCTTAAGGGCATGGTATGAAAAAACCATGAAGGAGAAGGTAGAGAGGTCAGCTTCTAGCCTGAGGGCAACATACATAGGGCAAGGCAGTAAAACTGGGAAGCTCTTGGCATGGCAGTTGAAACAGAGAGGGCGGCAGGAAGATGGTAGCTACGCTAAGGCACCCCAGTCAGGTGATATGATTTCTAACGGAGGATATTTTGAATATCTTTCGTGATTTCTATAGGAACCTATATTCAAGGAGTCACTTTTACCTGATGTGGCTTCTAGGATGAAAGAGTTCCTTACCAAAATCCCTTTCCTAAACTCCTCCAAAATCTTACCCAGATGTTAGAGGCCCCTAACGCTCAAGAAATTGCACAATCTATCGACGCCTGAAACTTGATAAAGCACGGGCCCAGATGGGTTTACTGCACTATTTTATAAGACCTTTAAAGAAACTTTGGGCGCTGCTACTCCAAGTGTATACCTTTTGGTATGAACAGGGATAGAAGACAACTCCTCTTGAGGCTAGGATTATCCTCCTGCAAAAGCCCAAAAAACCCAGATTCAGTGACCAATTATAGACCAATATCCTTATTAAATATTGACATAAAAATTTTTGCAAAAATTCTGGCTAATAGAATGAAGGCTGTCTGGAGGGATTTACTAAGCCCCGAGCAAGTCGGATTCGTGGCGGGACGGTCGTCCGCAGACCACTTTAGAAAGTTGTTCTACTTTATCCAGGAGTCTAAGTGCCCAGATATGGAAGCATCTCTGGTCTCGTTAGATGCTGAAAAAGCATTCGATAGAGTGGAGTGGGACTTTATGTTTGAAGTACTCTCTAAATTTGGGATCCCAGAGAAATTTCTGGGTTATATCCGGATATTGTATACAAGGCCCTCTGCGAGGATCTTTTGCAACAACTTAATTTCATCCCCTTTTTGTTAACGTGGGGAACACGACAAGGATGCCTCTCTCACCATTTTTATTTAATTTATATTTAGAGCCCTTATCAGAACCATTAAGATGGATGCAGGAGTTCATGGGTGCATTATAGGGAATCCAATTTAAAGTGTCCGCTTTTGCGGATGATTTGCTACTTCATATTTGGTATAGCCAGGCCTCCCTTCCGCAGCTATTCTCTATTATTTCACGATTTAGTGAATTTTCTGGATACAAACTTAACAGGAGCAAAACTATGGTTTACCCACTCTCCCCTCATCTACAACGGACTTGGTGCATATCTCTAGGGTTATGTTGGCAGACGGGCTGCTTGCCATACCTGGGCATAAAAATCTCCAAAGATTTAACTGAGTTATCAGACTTAAATCTCAAACCCTTAATTAAATCGATCAAAGAGGATCTTAAAAGATGGGCCAGGCTTCCCCTAACCCTCTGGGGAAGGTCTAACGTAATAAAAATGACCATTCTACCAAGAATTTTCTATTTTCTTTTTAACCTCAACGTATACCTTCCAAAATCCTTTTTTGATCTTTGTCATAAGTACTGTACAGAGTTTATATGGAATGGCAACCTTCCTCACAGGGCCTACCGGAAGCTTACCCAACGTAGGGAACATGGGGGCTTACAGCTACCAGATTTTTACATTTATTATCTGGCAAGCCACTTGGCTAGATCCGCCTTATGGGCCTCAGAACCTTTAATGAATACTGTCAAGCTTGTACTTTAGATTGCATGATGGCCCAAAGAGCTAATTTGACTTGAGTCCTTCTTATTTTCTCCTGGTCCAAAATCCTCCCGGACTCAAAGACATTACCACTTGGTGGGATATTAGAGCTCTTCACCAGTTATACTCACTTCTAAATATTCCCTTTAAAAAAGATTTGATGCAACCCATTACTAACAATCTTAGCCTAATGGTTGGTAATCAGCCACTAAAAAGATGTATAGGGAACCTCTCCCACAAACTTAGATTAGCCAATTTTGTTTTAGATGGCCGCCTGGCCTCCTTCTTAGAACTGACGGGAAAGTTTGAGGTAGGCCCTAAAGATAAGTTTCGGCTTTATCAAATTCAGAGATGCATTTGTTCCTTCCTGAAGGGTGGATTAGGGTCTGAAAAGGCCGGTAGTCTAGTAAAGAAAATAAAAGCTTTGGCATTATCCAACAAAGTAATATCTAAGATCTACAAATTTATTTTAACATAAAGAGATTCCTGGCCTCTTCTGCCCCACATTACTGGAAGGTGAACCTGTCCTTACAGTGGCCAGAAGAAACCTGGACAAGGATTTGGCAGGATCTATACACGTATATTAAGCAAGACAGATTAAGAGGCCTTCAATTTAATATTTACATAACTTGTATCTTTCTCCAGCTAAGCTTTCAGCGTATACAAACATAGATCCCCAAAATGTCAGGACTGTGGTGGCCCTCTGCCTACCATCCTTCACAAATTATGGGATTGCCCCAAAAGTGGTTAAATTCTGGGATCTAGTCCGTTTATGGATGACCCTTCTGTGATGTAACACCACACTTGAACCTCAAACTTGCATCCTTGGCAGGTTTACACATATCCATCGACAATTCATAAACAGCAGATAGCCCTAATCTCTCTGGTATCTAAGCTGTTACTCTTCCGTTACTGGTGTAGGGAAGGGATTCCCTCATGCAGAGAGTGGTGGGATACTTTCTTGGAAGCTTTAAATGCAGAAAGGTCTGTGGCCAATCTGTTCAATTCGAACAGAAAGTTCGATAAATGTTGGGGTAATTTCTACCAGCTGTTAAAAGATAAATTTGGTTATTAAAGTGCTTAGTAGTTGTATATTTTTATACTCCAAAGGTAACAGTATCTATTCTCTTACTACCCCTCCTCAGTAGATTAGTTGAGTTGCTTCTCTGTAATGATAATCTCCCCCCTCCTTCCTTATTTTCTCCCCCTCCTGCTAATACTTTGCCTTTTTATTTTCTTATCCTCCCTGTATTGTTATATTAATTTTCAGACAACTTGGATTTTCTTACCCTACCTATAGATATTGAGCTGCCAGACCAAAGAGGTAGGTTAGGTCCAAGGGGTAGAAGAGTCAGACTTGTATTACACCTTTTGTATTCTATTTCATTACTGTATTAGATGTATGGGGTTTGTGGGATGGGGATTATATGTATGTTTTGGTGTTATTACAATAAAGTACAGTTATTTGCAAAAAAAAGAAGAGGGATAGGCAGTTCACTAGAAAGGAAGATGGCTTTACGATCCCAGTTCGACAACCCTTTTGTCGACCAGCATCTCGCGGACAGGAATAATGTCAACTGCAAAATGCGGTTATCATGATTCCTGTTTCTCTCATGGTCCTTTTGTTTATTGGGGGGCTTTGCCCCCTGAACCCTCCATGTGAGGGGCTCTGCCCCTGCCCCCCCCAACTTTAGGATTCTTAACTGCAGTCAGAGTTACTTTGGGGCAGGGATGCAGGACCGGGAGACAGTGTGCCCGTGTCTCGGGCACACCAACACAACGACCTGTTGGCAAAGTGTTGATTTTGCCGACAGGATTGTAGTTCACTGTGTTGGTCTCACCCTAAGGGGCGAACACTAAGGAAGATGAGATCAATGGGGAGTTCCAGGCCTTCTACGAAAAGCTATTCACTATTGAGGTTCACCCTTTAGATTCAGCAATACAGCAGTTTCTGGGTGGGCTGAAAATCCCCAGCCTCTCACAGGAACACCAAGAATGGCTAAATAGACCCATGGAGCAGGAGGAAGTTAACAAGGCCCTGAAATCAATGCCAAGTGGGAAGACTCCAGGGGGAGATGATCTCCCAGCTGATTTTCTTAAGGCCTTCAAAGAGGTTCTGGTTAGCCCCCTGCATGACGCTTTGACAGAGTCCAAAACCTCTGGGACCCTACCAGACTCCAGGACAACTGCCTGAATCCTTCTTTTACCAAAACCAGGGAAGGACCTCACAGTCTGTGACAGTTACAGTCCCAACTCCTTGATCCCCATGGACTGCAAAGTACTTGCCAAATTGCTGGCAACCAGGTTAAGATCTCTCATTGCAAGCCTTATTGAGAGAGAGACCAAGTGGGGTTTGTCCCAGGTAGATGGGGGATGGGCAATACTAGGAGACTGCTAAACTTACTGTGGAGTACAAAGCAATTGAAAACACTCTTGACACTCCTCTCCCTAGATGCCAAGAAGGCTTTCTATAGGGTGGAGTGAAAGTATCTCCTCATTGCGATGGAAGCCTTTAACAATGGACCCAAGTTCAGGGCGTGGATTCAGGTCATCTACAGTGAGGCATCAGCAGAAGTAGTCACAAATGGCAAGTTCTCACTGCCAATCAGGCTGTATAGGGGAACCCGGCAAGGTTGCCCCCTCTCTCCACTGCTGTTCATCCTAGCCCTGGAACAGGGGCATCATGTAGTTAAAAATTGTGGAGGGGCACAAAATTCCAACCTCACTAGGGGGTCCCGGGGCATGCCCCCCGGGAAAATTTTGAAAAACTGAAGTCAAATGGTGCATTTTGGTGACTTTTAGCAGTCCAGAAACCCACACCATCTAGAGGCAGGCACACAACATCCAACACATGTATGTGTGTGTGTGTGTGTGTGTGTGTGTGTGTGGAGGGGTGGGGCGGGTGTTGCATCTGGTAACAGAAGGAGCAGGTCATTAGATTTGCACACCTCTGCATGCCAATTAAGGGGTAGAATTGGTGTTGGCTGCAAAGGTATCCACTCAGAAAAACAGATGAAAAAAAACATGCTCGCTTTCATCAAGAAGCATCAAGTGAAATAAGGAAGCAACAAAAACAGAATGGGTTATGTGGTCGACTACAGAAAGCAAAACACAGTTACAAGGACTGATAGCTCTGTTTATTGTGGCAGAAATGAAGTGGACAGAATAACAAGTACCCCAGTGCTTCGAACCTTTTGAGTTTTTTTAGCAGGGGGTCAGGTAGCTGCTCACCTACCCTCTAAGCTGGAAGAAATGAGGCATCAGTGGTGACCTCAGTGTGAGTGTGGTTGTGTAATCTGGTGGTTAGAACACTGGCTTGGGAACCAGAGGATTGCAGGTTCAAACTTCTCTAGAGCCAGATTCTCCTGTGTGACCTTGGGCAAGTTACATAACCACCCGGTGCCCCAGTCCACTCAGCTACAGAAAAGAGTAGGAGGACCCCACCGGAAATGTGACATGTTGCATCTTAGCTGGGCTATCTTACAGTAGATAATTAAATAAAGGGTGGGGCATGGGGGATTGGGAATTTGGCAGGCAAAGAGAGACCCCACCTAAATATTTTCAGTAGGTTGGAATTGGTTTGCACTGGAAAGAAAATAAACACGCATGTACCTTCCTGGCTTCCAAGTCTCACAATGGAGTCTCTTGGATTTTGGTATCGAAACCTGGCTGGTTTCAATTTGCCAGGGTCACTCAAACATCCTCTGCTCTATCCCTCCCAAAGCTTTGCATCATTGCTGAGTGGAGTTTGCAAATAGAGCGATCCACATACCCTCCATTTCTATCCAGTGTTGGAATTACTCTATGAATTTTAGGAGCATCGTGGGGGAAGGAGTACTATCAAATTCCCTCTGTGTAAGTGACTGGGTTAATCTACAGGGGCTCACTTCATAATAACTATGGGGATTAATAGCCCTTATGGCCCCTCTCTTCACAGCAACTCAAAACACTGCTCTTACCTCTTTATAATTCTAAATAAATTGAAACTTGCTCATATGCGTGGCTTCTGTCTCCTCTCCACCCTTGCTGTCTCTGACATCAGGAAGCCTGCTTGCTGCTGCCGCAAGTGTTTTTTCCCCTGACTCCAGACTGGCCAAGTACCCTCATACAGGCAAACAGCCGAGATTTTCCTTTCCTGAGTAGGTTCGTACACTTTTTTTTCCATATCCAAGAAATTCTCTCTTAAATTCTGAGTCTCTCATGGATCTGCTGCGTAAGAGAGTGTGCCTGACCGAGATGGCGCTGGAAAATGAACCAGTTTGCCGCGTAGTATGCTTGTTGACATCAACTCATCACTTTCAATTGAAGGTTGCGATCCTCGAGCTATTTCATCGCCGTGATTGGCTAGCTGTCAGATGGCTGCACAAAAAAAGGAAAAAAACACAACAGAAACTTGCCGGAGAAAAAGGAGAAGTGACTGGTAAGTTTATGCTGATTGTCAGCATAGACTACCAATCACTGTCTATATTCTTACTTAAAGCCAGGCACCAGCAAGCAATGCAAGAAGACAGCAAGTGACAGAGTGCATTGTTTGAAAGTCACTGGCGGCCCCCAGACCCAGATATAGTCCGACTCACGAGACCGTTCAAATTCGGAAGTGAACCCCCACCCTCCACACCGAAAACTTTAAAAACAGCAACATTGTTTATCACCACTGCATATATTAAAATTAAATACAAAATCTATTTTTGTTTTATATATTGCACCACAATATTGGGGTGGGCACATACCCCCTCGGGCCCTATGGGCATGATGCCACTGCCCTGGAACCACTCTTACAGGGCATTAGGCAGGGCAAAGACATCAGGGGAGCAGGTATGGGTGAAGAACACAAGACTTTGACCTATGAGGATGATATTCTGCTGCTGCTCACTAAGGCTGCAAGGTTAACACCCCACCTACTGGTTATTATAGACCAGTACAGCCTGCTGTCTAGCTATAAATTAAATGCCTCCAAGTCACAGTTCTTAGCCTCAAACACTGGGGTAGAACAGCTTCACAATTACCCATGGGGGCTCCATCTGGCTTGTAGGACCATAGAGTACTTGGGCCTGAATTCCAATGGGACTTCACACAACTGGGGAAAGATAATCTATCAGTGATAAAAGAGACTGAAAAGGACTGCCAGGGGTGGAAGCTGCTACACATCTCCCATTGGGGGAGAGCCCAAACTTTTAAAATGATGGCTGCACCCAAGTTGCAATATGTCTTAGATAATCTCCCCATACATATTGATAAGACATTAATTGATCTTATATGTACTAAACTTCGAACTTTCATTTGGTATGGAGGTCCCAAGAGGATTGCATGGGAAAGGCTGAAAAGAGACTTCCGCAAAGGGGGTTTGAAACTGCCAGATTTCCATCTCCGAATCATAGCTCACACAGTAGGTCAGTTAGCCCAAACGGCCCTGTGGGCTCATAGTGAAACTCCCAAATGGGCTGATTGTGAGGCCCCAGATAATAGGTAGGCCTCAGGCATGTGATGTGCTTTTTCCCTCACCCCCTAAGCACCCCTCTCTACCTCCCACATGTATGCACACCTCCAAAATCTGGGGGGAAATGCTGAAACTTACCAAATGGAAACAAGAGAGTGCAAAGTTTTTCCTATATATGGAATAACCTGGGGCTGCTAATTTGGGCGGAGGGATCAATACAATACAGGGGGTGGGAGCTGCTGGGATCCATCTACTATCAGCCATTATGGACAAAGAAGCAAACACCATTATGAGTTTCCAGCAAATAAGGGTCACGTTTGGGCTCCCCAACCAGCAGCACTGGAGGTACCTACATCTCTGACACACTCTGAAAGGCCTTCTGGGACAGAAACTGGCAGATGGCAGAACTAACCCACTAGACTCCCTCCTATGGCCAAAATGGGGTAAGATAATTAGAAGTAGTGACATACTGTATACACCCACATAATGGATTATATCCCTGATGAATCATTACTGGTGAGAAGCTGGTCAGAGGAGCTTCAGGTGGAAATCACCTCAGAAATGTTGGGAAAGAGTTGGAGAGACCTTCAGGCTGCAGTGAATGATACTAAAAACAGGTTTACACAACTGAGAATAATGCACAGATGGTATAGAATACCCACCAAGCTGAAGGCCTGGGGTGCCATCCCACAGGATGAGTGTTGGAGGTGTCAGTCTGACGGGGGAATATATCACACATTCTTTGGCACTGTAAAAGTCTTAAAAGTTACTGGCAAGAAATAAAATATGTCTATATTGAGATTCTAGGCTGTAAGATTGATCTTAACCCCATGTTAGTGCTATTGGGAATTTGCCAAGCCCCCCACAGGTGATAGAATACAGAAATCCCTCAGGTCCTGGCTACTGGGGGCACTAATAACTGCCAAATGCATCCTTCTGAGACACTGGAAGGACAAAACTCCCCTAGCCCATGGTAGTGGCTAGAAGAGCTGGGCAAGGCAGTCAGCTTTGAGAGGGTGATGTTTAATGTCCAGAATAGATTGCCACTATACATGGAGATGTGGGGTCCTTACTTAAACTCAAAGTGTTGCAGAGTTCCTAGTTCCAGCATTCACCCAATACCTCTCCCCCTACTGAACAAGTGCTCTGGGCCCAGGGCTGAATAAAGTAGGAGCAGAAAAGAGATAAAGAGAAGGAGAGGGATAGAAATAGAGAACGAGAAGGTGCATTATCAAGGATGCACAGAAGCACTGAGTCTCCCCCCACCCGCCTGATGGGTATAGGGCACTTGTGCTCTCCCCCCTTCCCCAGCCTCATACCTTTCTTACATCCTCACATGCAAGCTATCCTAGTGGATTTTCCAAGACAAAAGTGGTTCACGCCCTTGATTATGTCTGAGTTTTGTTGCTGGAATGCAGGACTTAGTTTTCCTTTTACTTTTATTGGGTTAACTGGAAGCAACCTTAGCTACTGCAAAATATTGAGTTGTGTTTACTGTTTAGCCTGCAATCCAAGGGGAAACCCAGTCAGGCAATCAAAATGTAACTGTGTGTGTGTTAATTCAATCCAGTACTGCTGTGTGATATGTACTTTCTTGTATGCTTATGTTGAAAACAACAATACAATCTTAATTACAAAAAAGGAAATGAAACTGCTTTTAACTAGTCCAAGAGTCAGGTGTAAGGATTTAATGATGTAATGTTGTCGACTGCAGAAAGAAGTGTCAAAGTCTGGGTTGCTGTGACATCAACACATACCTTTCAGGCACCAACAGTCAATCACATTACAGCCTTTTCCTAACCCATTTTATTATGTTTGTTATGTTTGCTTGCATGCATGTGTAAGAAACATAGTGCCATCATTTGAGTTTCTGGAGGTGTGGCACCCTGTCTTCCATTTCCCTCACTGTGTTTGCAGGTGCAGCCACAGTTTGGCAATGAATTCTGTAGCTGTCTATGATAGCAGTTAAAAATGCAGTGCCATACAGTTGAAAGGGAGAGAGCCGCTTCAGTGAGCACAATCAGATAACTGAAGCGCTCTCTCCCCGCCCCCCCAACAGCCTTCCAGTTAAGACTTTTATCTACCAAGAAACCTCATGCATCCTTCAAGCAAGAAACAAACTGCCCAGTTGTCTATTCAGTCCATGCATCACGTGTTTCTTAACAAAACAAACTTTGAGAAAAAAAAAGACAGTTACGTCCCGTTTTAGACGCAATATTTATTAAGTAATTTAATACGACTTTATCTTCTGTGGTCTAAGGAGAACTCGGTGTAGATGTAAAAACTTCATGGACACCGATTCTCCATGAACTGTGTGCTTTCAAAGGCAAACATTGTTGCAGCAAGTCTGTCGGAAAGTCTTTGAGAAGTCTTGTCTGTGCAACCAAGGGGACTGTAAAAACATACTCAGGAGCGATGACCAGTAAAACAAAAAAACTTTCAAAGCAATAAAACAAAGTCACAGTTTTCTACCTCACTGGATCTAGAGGAAAGAAGAAGTGAGAATCGAGTGATTTTGGGGTACGTGTGGAAAAACCAGAACTATTGAACTTGTATTACTGTGAGTCTGCTGTATAATTAAATTCAAGTAAGTCTGTTCTGATGAACAAAGTTGTTAGATGGCGCCTGTGTCCCACATGAACTTGTCAGTCGTTTTGGTAAATTTGGACCCATCTCTCTCTCTCTCTCTCTCTCTCTCTCTCTCTCTCGACTGACATGACACACCTCTAAATCCTTTCCTTTCACAACATACCCACCAGGTTATGGTGTTTTCCCAAATTTTATTGCAATCCATTAAAACAGAACTTTTCAGATTAAGGAAACTATTTTATTTAGAGCTTTGTTTTAACCTTTCAGAAAAATAAATGATTTGACACTGTAACGAAAAAGCAGGACATATCTATTTATATTTTGTCACATTTAGATATAGTTTATTTTTACTTTGGTAATTTAAAATGCATGTCTAGGATGAAGGGTTGCGTCTGTGTGCTCTATAAATAGAACAGATACGCTATTAACTAGGCAGAAAACTATGTGAAGAAGATGAGAACTATTTTTGGGTCAGTTGCAAAACCCTTCAGGTTCAAAAGTTGAAACACTTATTGTTAATTGTTCCGATTTATACTTTTTGTTATTGGAGGAGTATACATTTACAAATACCCTTTGTATTGGCACCTCTTAGAGTACTGTAGTTTCTCTTAACCATGTTACACACACACACACACACACACACACAGATATATATATATATATTTTTTTTTGGGGGTGTTAGCTGAAAAGAGCCTTTTTTTCTTTTCAGCTGAGAACTTGAAACACACCATTGCCCTGAAGTAGTGTTCTCGAATTCTTAAACAAATACTAATCCAGATGTGATTACCATTGTCCAAGCAACATCTTCTACCCTCATCAAATAAGACTGGCTTATACCTACACGTGGATAAGTTATATTTAAAGGTACTGAGCCTTTCTTCTCTGTATGTTTCAAAAATAGTCATAGCATTAGCTAAATGAGAAGCATTTCTCCCAGCCAGTGATCAGCAGCAACATGCTGTAAAATGCAAATAAAGGCCAATGTGCTTCACAAAAAGTAAGAAAAGCCTAGCAGTAACAAGGCCCAACTAATTCACAGTGTATGTCTAATACTAATTCACAGTGTATGTCTAATACTACTTCACAGTGTATGTCTAATACTACTTCACAGTGTATGTCGAATACTACTTCTTCATATGAGGCATGGCAAATCCAATAGAGAAAATTAGTAATAAACAAAACACATTTTTCTCACAGCAGGTTTAGATACCCAAGACAAACAGTGTGTGAGTGCGTGTGTGTGTCTGTGTATATAGATGCACTCACACTATGTGTGTGTGTGTGTGTGTGTGTGTGTGTGTGTGTGTGTGTGTGTGTGTGTGTGTGTGTGTGTGTATACACACACACACTCACATAATTATCTATCAGTCTAGTGTGTGAGCATGTATATGTATACACACACACACACACATATCTATCTGTCTATTGATATACAACAATTTAAAAAATTACATCTACATCTTTTGATGTAACGTCAATACTACACATACAGTATATGGTTCAATAAATGCACAAAACAGCCAGGTTTCACATTTTCATCAATGCAAAATATGAGAAATAAATGACCAAAACACTGATGAACCTGTTATTGTAGAGTCTATTTGTCTAAATACTGTAGCAGGTGATTTTTTTCCCATTAAAATCCATCCCTTCTATATTTTTAAAATTGGATAGCAGATGAATCACTGCATGATTTCATTTCATCAGGTCTTCAGAGCAGAGTTTTGGTTTTACTTTTTATTTGTATGCAATTCTTTTCTGCTCAAACCCCTCCCTAAATGTCATCAATATTCACAACATTACATTTTTAAAGAAGTATTAGTTGACTTTCATTGTTCAGTATTGTGTTTTATAGATTAACATAGAGTGAAAACACTGTGCTGTATATGGCAGGTGTCTAGAGTCAGCACTTTGAGCAGGTAGCATGTATGTATTGGTGAAAAGGTGATACTGGATTATGCAGTCGTTTACCCTGGAGAAAATGGGATTATAATACTGTGTTGATTTATTGGCAGACTTGCTGGTTGTTGTCTATTGTCTTATCAGCTGTCTATCTCTCTGTCTACAATGTATCATCTGTTTTCTGTCTGTCTATCTGTCTGTCTGTCTGTCTATCTATCTATCTATCTATCTATCTATCTATCTATCTATCTATACCTACCTATCTATCTCTACTTCTCTACAATATCTACCCAGCTGTGCTGTCTGAATGTATAGCAATTTACCGCCCTACAGATTTTTTTTTATGCTTGCTTGCATGCATGTGCAAGAAACATAGTGCCATCATCAGAGTTTCTGGAGGTGTGGCATCCTGTCTTCCAATTCCCTCACCGTGTTTGCAGGCACGGCCACAGTTTGCCAATGAATGCTGCAACTGTCTATGACAGCAGTTAAAAATGCAGTGCCGTACAGTTGAAAGGGAGATAGCCACTTCAGTGAGCACGATCTGATAACTGAAGTGCTCTCTCCCCGGCCCCCCAACAGCCTTCCAGCTGCCACGCTGGGAGTCCACACCAGCATGGCAAAAATTTTTATGGCCAATGGGAGTGCCCAATTCCCCATCGGCTCCATGCTCCCGCAACAGCCTTCCAACTGCCACTCTGGGAGCTCACCCCAGCATGGAAAACATCCCATGTCGTCTTCCAGAAAAAAACCAAAAACCTGTAAACAAAACAACGGTCCCTCGGTGGTCTCCCTGGCACCCACCCACAACCCGCATCCACTCTCCATGCACACTGCCTCCCTACACCCCCCTTACCCTATACTTACCTCCGGAGTCTGGTGCGACGATCCTTGGTGGACCAGGAACACGTCTGCACTCTTCAAAACTGACCACAGACGGAGGAAATGCCGGTAAGCTGTATAATGCAATAAATAGGGTTTTTTCAGCTTTGATGCATATCTCAGGCACTTTGTGGAATTTTGGCACCAAATTTTCAACATGGGATTTTGGGATCCCTCCTCATGAATTCTGTCACTGTCATGGCGTTAGTTGGGCCCAAAGGGTGATTTCACAGTCACTGCATAAAATCACCTTTCAGGACTGATTAACAAAACGACAGTGCCAGTGTTCATAAGGTGGCCTCTCAAAAAGCCTATGTTGCAAACTTGGTGAAAGAATTCCTATAAATGAATGTTTTACGAGCGTGCATTGCGCAGTTCCTACGCACGCTTGTAAGTTTGTGAATTTTTAATATTTGCAATCCAGATTTTCATCATTGACATTTTACCACACCTCCTTTTGAGCAGTACAGCTGTCATGTTTCACATCTCGCCCAAAATGTGTTTCTGTGCATGTAGCGCACAATGGCGCAGTCGGTATGCGAAATCATTGTTTGGGACAGATTAAGAAAATCACAGTGACACTGTTCATGAGCAGAGGTCTCAAAATGGCTACATTGGAAATCTGGTGACAAAAGTCCATAAAATGATTGTTACGAGCGAGCATTGCGCAGTTTCCATGCACCCTCGTAAGTTCATGAAATTGTAATATTTTCAGTCCAGATTTTCACCAGTGGCATTTTTCCACACTTCCTTATGAACAGTACTGCTGTCATTTTTCACAACATGACAGAAATGTATTTTCACACTTTCAGCGCTGAAATGCGTGGTTGCTGTGGGAAATCATTGTTCGGGACAGATTAAGACAATCACAGTGACACTGTTCATGAGCGGAGGTCCCAAAATGCCTGTGTTGACAATCTGCTGTAAAAAAATTCCCAAACTAATTACATTACGGGTGTGCATTGCACAGTTTCTATGTACGCTCATGACTTCACCAGTTTTTTTACTATTTTCACTGCAGATTTGCAACATTGCCATTTGTTACACAACCCCATGAACAGTACAGCTGTCATTTTTCACATCCTGTTCAAAATGTGTTTTCACATCTGTGGTGCCAAATGCCGTAGTCGCTTTGTAAAATCAGCTTTCAGCTAACAAACTGATATTGCCACTGTTCATAACTGGGGGGTCACAAAAAAGGGCATGTTGAAAATTTGGAGTGAAAATACCAACAAACACCTGAGGCGATAGGGTTTGCAACCATAACGCCCCACCCTGTAGAGACTGACAGGCATCAGGGGTGACTTGGGATTGACGCCTGTAACGCTCATACCATTCCGCCCCCATCCACACCCTGCAGCAAGTGAGAGGGATGGAGGTGTGCCTTGGACTCTTTGGCCCCAAAGTTCACCCCATTCTCCTATACTGCACCCATCTCATCATATTTCCTGATGGAATGGGCTGAGCATAAGGGCCAAAGACCCCAAGGCACACCGTGACACTTCTCGGTGTCTGCAGAGTAGGGTGTGGTGAAATTACGTGGCCATTAAGCCTGATGACCCAAAGGCATACCCCAATGCCTGTCACTCTCTGCAGGGTGGTGGTGGGGTTGGCTTCAGTTCAATACATCACTGCCGTTCCTTTTATGCAGCTCTCTAACTCCTACACTACCAATGCCAATGCCAGCAAGCAAACATTCGGCATTGACAAATGCCTGTTAAAGGAGGTATTACTTCAATGCAGAGGAAAATGTGAATCTGGGGGTGAATGACACAGGAGACATTCAAGGCAAATACAGTATGAAGGCTCAAGGGTAATTTGGACTAGTATCTTGGAAAGGAACAACATCACAGAATATTACTGCTAGGACAGCAGGGGAACACACTAGATGGACCTCTGATCTTTTTCCATCCCATTACGCATATAAACAACCCCTCCTACTGGAAAGGGGGGAGGTTTTCACCAGCAAGTGTCCAGCTGAGAGATGATGGTCTTATGTTAGCTGTGACGGGAATAGCTCAGCTGGAGTGTAGAAAAGGAGGTGCCCTCATGGCACTGGAGGGCACTCAGGCAGACATACAGAGAAGAGAGTAGTACAAGTTAATTTGAGGAGTTTGAGGGAGACAGGTGGCACTAGTCAGACCATGGGAAATAGAGTGGCTTTCCCCTTGAGGTTTCTTAGGTTGCTGCCTGGAGGAGGAGAGGTAGTAGTACCTGAAAACTTGGACAGATCCTAAGGAATGACATTATGGGAATATTTCATGGTAGCTTGCTGGTAAGTGGGAAGTATGTACAGGGACCACTGTGAGGGTGATGGAACAAAAGAGAGTGGGTTTCTCCTAGAGGGAAACAATCCTATGGCCTCTGGGCCTGTGCTGGGTTCTGACAAAGACATTGAGAGAAACCCTGGTGGGGGGATGAACTCAGAAAAGTGCCCATGTAAAAGTTCAGCACCCAAAACTGATAGGCAACACTCCAGAAGGAAGGAAAGTTGCCAGACCAGGTCAGAGACCCGTCTCCAGAATGGATGAGTGACCGAAGCAGAGGGCTCCTCAGTACAGGGGCCACTTTTTGGCTCCAGGGGAGATGGCCCCTGAGAACACAGCAATTTGTGTGGCCAGGTATTGTACACTGCTTTGTGTAGCTACTAGCTAAGCACTGCTAAGCTCACACTTGGATAGAGTATTTGTGGGTGGCTGTGCAGGTAGATATCAGGCCTTCAATCACCTCACCTGAGAACAGGAAAGTGGAAATATGAGAATCTATGGCTCATGCCTTCACAGCAAGACAGCATAGACCATACAAGGGGAAGTGGAACCAACTGGTCTAAGTGTGAAAATGTTTTCCAACTGCAAACTCCCATTAGGCAGGCCAGAGGTGAGATCTATGCTACAAGCTAATTGCAATCTGGGAATGTGAGAGAGATGGATCCTTACATCCATTTGACACCCGAGCATGAAAAAATAACAAGAAGAAAAGAACAGAAAATGTGGAAGGAGGTGTTAAGGTGGTCAGGCACCAAGATGTTAGTGTGGGGAGGGGAGTGAAGGAAGTTTTGAGAAACAACAAAGGCAGCAAGGGTGGGAAGGTGGGTTGCAGTCAGGGTGAGAGTAAGGTTTGGAGAGCCACGTATGCCAACACAAGGAGTCTAGGAAATAAAATCCTGGACATGGAGGCCATCATAGTAGAGACAGATCTGGATCTCCTGGCCATAACTGAGTTATGGTGCATTGACAACCATGACTGGGGCATAACCATACGAGGCTGCTCTTAGTCCACAAGGGATATGGAGGGGAAGAAGGGTGGAGGGGTTGTGCTGTCTGTGAGGGAAGGTACCAGAGCGATGGAAGTGCAAGAGAACCACCACCCTCTCCATGGAATAGTACTTTCTTATATTTCCCTTAAATTTTTCTCCCTCCAGTTTCATGTCATGGCCACTAGTTGTTGAGCCCTTTTTCCTCTGAAATAAGTTTCCCTCCTGTACCCTGTTAAACCCATTTAGATATTTGAAAGCCTCAATCATGCTCCACTCCCTCCTTTCCTACTGTGAGTACATATTTAGATCCCTCAATCTGTCCTCATATGCCCTCCCATGCAGCCCATGAATCATTTTGGTGGCCCTTCTTTGGACAGCCTCCACCCTTTCAACATCCTTTTTAAGATGTGGTCTCCAGAATGGGATGCAGTACTCAATGTGAGGCCTGATCAACGTCTTATACAAGGGCAGAATGATCTCCCTCCTTCTGCTAGCAACACCCCACCCTGTACAATCCAGCATCCTGTCTGCCTTCCCGACTGCCTTTTGGCATTGATTTGTCACCTTGAGGTGAGCCATGATAATGACACTGAGATCCCTCACCTGCTCTTTGACTGCTATTTCCACCCCACAAGCATATATTTTGCCCTAGGGTTCCTATGCCCCATGTGCATAATTTTACACTTCCCAATGTTAAACCCCAGTCTCCACTCTTTTGACCACTGTTCCAGCTTTTTAAGGTCCTCCCTCATCTTGCTAACACCCTCCAGAGTATCCACCTTGTTACAAATCTTTATGTCATCTGCAGACACGCACACCTTTCCCTCCAGCCCTACTACAATGTCCCCAGTGAAGGCACTGAATAGGACTGGGCCCCAGACCAATCCCTGTAGTTGTCCACTTGTCACCTTCTCCTCACTAGATAGTACCCCATTTGCCATCACCTTCTGGGTCCTGCCGGAGAGCCAGTTTTCGACCCACTTAACTATGGCTGGTCCCACCCCAAGACTGCCCAGTTTGTTCAATAGCCTTTTATTAAGAACAGTGTCAAAAGCCTTCCAGAAGTCCAGATAGGCCACGTCCACTGCTCCTCCATGGTCCACCACCCTTGTCACACTGTCAAAAAAGTCTATTAAGTTTGTTTGGCAGGATCTCTCTCTGGAAAATCCATGCTGTCTGGGGTCAACCAACCTTCTCTCCTCAAGATACAGTAGCTCATAATGCTCTCCTTTAAGAGTGATTTCATTATCTTCCCAACCACCAACATCAGGCTTCCTGTCCTGTAGTTCAGAACCACTTCCTTGTCCCCACCCCTGTGTAGCAGAACCACATTTGCTTTTTTCCAATCCTCTGGAACCTCCCCCATATCCAGTGATAGGGTAAGCAGATCTGCAGAGAGAGTTCCCATGTAATTCCTCAGGAGGTTTCTTCTACCCCCAGCAGGTACACTGCATCTGTTCCTACTGCCTTGTCCACCCTAAGCCTCAGTGGCTCCTTCATAAGCCTGTCTTCCATGAAGGGGGTGGTGTCTACCCCTCCCCCATCCCCCTGCCATCCAGTTTTGGCCCCATATCCTCCTCTCCTCCTTGCCAAAGACAGAGCTTGGTGCTCACAAACTGGGACTGTGTTGCAGATATCAAGGTGGGGTGCAACCTGGGGACCAGTAATCACTGTACAGTGTGGTTAAACACAAAGACAGTGGCAGAGACAAATTACATAAAGATGAGAGGCCTTTAAAAAAATGTGTGAATGCCTCAGAGACAACCTAGCTGGGAGGGATGGCCAGGGTGGGGTGGAGGAACAGTGGGGTAAACTGATAGAAGGCATAGTGAAGATAACAAACCTCAGTGCAGAGGAAGTGAGCAAAAAGAGGAGGAAAAAGAGACCACCAAGGTTCTCAAGAGAAGTGGCTGTAAAGATAAAGACTAAAGAAGTGGCATTCAGGAGGTACAAAGAGACACAGAGGGAAGAGGATAGAGAGGTGTAAAAGGTAAGGTAGAGGGAAGAAGGGAAGATGATTAGGGGCACAATGGTGCAAACAGAAGAAAATATAGCCATGGGGTAAATAATGAGGACAAGACTTTCTTACAACACAGAAGTAAAAAGAGGAAGACAAGGGGGGGATTGTGAAGATAAGAAAGCTGCAACAGGCTGTGTTGGCAGCATGTGGCAAGATATAATTCTCCACCTTTAAAGAGTGTATCACTATGAGGCACTGGCTTGGACCTGTACCTTCTGTTTTACACAGGATGTTATGAGCTGTGGGGAGGGATGAGCATTAGGGTTGACAACCCAAAGGAAGACCTCACCACTGATTCGCCAAGACCCTGGATACTCAAAACCCTAATGGTTTTTCCTTTTGTTGCTGAGGTGGGGAGTTAGGGTTGGAAATCCTAACCCCTCATTTCTATACTTCTGTGGCATTGACTGGAACACTAACTGGTGCATTAACAAAGTTTTTTGCAAAGATTTTTCTTTCTTTATGAGATAGTGGAATTGTATCCTCATTCATGCAGGTCCCAGAGGGTTGGGTGAACAGATGCAGATGCACAGGGCCCAAAGGAAAACTCCTACTGCCTGTGGAAGTGCAGGGTCCTTGTAGGCCCTGCACTTCTATGCAGCAATGGATGTCAAGGATTCATGGGGCTGTCTGGTGTGCTGCAAATTCCAGGGCCCAATTGTCCCTGCCCTTCCATGTAGCTGCAGATACAGGCACACAGGACAAAGAGTCCATCTGTAAGCCAATGCACAGGGCCCTATGCCACCCATGTGTGCAGAGGGACAGGGCTATATGCCAAGAGAAGAATTGTCTTGACTATAGGGTACCTGAGCCTATGTGGGTATTCAAACAGCTTTCATTCCATGGCTGAGAGGGAGTCACATAACAGTGCCATCCCTCTTCCCTCACTCCATGTGGTTGAGTCACTGAGCTCGCCACCGAACTCAGCTCACCGGCACTGGATCACAAAGTATACCCACTGGGGTGAAAACTGGCACTACACAGAAAATTAATTTTTTTCATTTTGACCCCAGATTGTCAGGATAGTCATTTTATGACTCCCCTCATAAACATGACATGTGACATTTATAGTATATTGTCCAAAACATCAGTTCGCACCACAAGTGTGAAAACACATCTCATTCAGGATTTAAAAAAAATGACACCTGTCATGTTTATGAAGTGGTGTGGAAAAATGGCTATGTTGAAAGTTTGGCATTAAAATATTACAAATTAGCAAAGTTATAAGTGAACATTCAAATATTGCAACATTCACTCATAACCTGGGCATTTTATCATATTTGTAGAGCAAATTTTTGGCACAGACTTTTTTGTTAAACCATCTCATGAACCTGGTAGGTGAAAATTTTAAAATCTCTGAAATAACATTCTGCGCCACAGGTGTAAAAACACATTTTGGCCAGGATTTGAAAAATAACAGCAGTCATGTTCATGAGGTTATGAAAAAATGGCTATGTGGAAAATCTGGGTCAAAATATTGAAAATTACCAAAGTTATAAGTGAGCGTAGAACAATTTCAATGTACAGTCATAATGTTGTCATTTTTATATATTTTGACCCCAAATTTTCATCATAGCCTTCTTATGATTCCACCTCATGAACAAATGCAGTGAAAATTTTTGAATCTCGCCCAAAGGGTGATTTTGCAAAGTGACTGCAAAAATCACCTTTTGGGACAGATTTGCATAATTCCACTGCCATTTGTCCTGTGGCGGGGTCCCAAAAAAGCCATGCTGAAAATATAGTGTAAAAAATATTCAAAACTGACAAAGTTATGAATAAAAGTTCAAAACCCACTGAAATACATTAAAGAGGACAGGAAATCATTTCTAACTGGCAGTTGTTTATAAAGTTCTTATTCTATAAAATGATATGCATCCACCTAAATTATCCATATTTAACTGTACCTGATTAAAAAATGATATAAAAAGCTGTATTTTGCATTATCTTGTTTTTATGGGTAGCATTATGTTACAGTTCTCTTCATGGAACCAATCATTTTGAGTTTTAACTATGTCACGGTTTGTACACAGAACTCTAAATAGTGTTCTGATAAGTCAGAAGCTCATAATTAGCATTCTGTACACAAATCACGACATAGTAAAAACTCCACATAAGTGATTCCATGAAGTGAACTGTAACAGAATGCTGCCCATAACAACACAACAATGCAAACTACAGTTTTACCTGTCACTTTTTATTCAGGTACAGTTAAATATGGATACTTTAGGAGAATGCATATTATTTCTGAGAATAAGAACTTTATAAAAAGCTGCCTATTAGCACACATTTCCAGTCCCCTTTAAAACCCACTTACCTGATTTTCTCATATTGCAGTCTCCAGTTCAAAGCAGCAAGATGTGTCTTTGACTGGAAGGTGGATCTATGCCATTTGACATGTTCAGGTGAATGAGGGTGTGTGGGGCATGGGAGAGCTGTGGGGTGGTGTGTACTGAGTGGGAGGTCAGGGTGGGGTGGGTGGTTGTGTGCGTGTGGATGTCAGATCCTTAAAGGACCACTTTCTTTGTTAGAGGGTTAAACAAATCATTAAGGGATGTTTTCTATTATTTCAGTGGATAGTCCAATACTGGGGTTTGGGTAGCCTAGTGTCAGGCTACTGTTCGATGGCACCAGGGGTGGGCACCCCAGTGCTGCCATGCACTTAATGGGAATGGTGGTGGGTGATCTGTAGGGGACTGAGAGAAAGAAAGAGTACCATGGTGGGCACCCCACTCCACTTTACACAAATAATAGATAGATAGACAGAGACAGACAGAGAGACAGAGATAGAACAGGGGAACTTCTTGAACTGAAGCTGGCAGCACAACTGTGCTAATACAAAGAATGCAGGTGAATGGCTCCTCTGGATAAGTTGGACACCCTGGATTTTGAGGTGTGCAGAAAAGGTTTTTCTGGGCATTTGTTTAAAATGCCCTGTTTGGCTAGGTTCTGATGTTTGTTTTTTAAAATGACATATTTCTTATGTATTTTTCATGTTTTTTAGTTCAGAAGGAAACACGATAGCGCCCATCATAACAGGAACAAAAATGTTTATGTGCTGTGAGAAGCAAGTAGTTAGAAAACAAAAAATGGTCTACAACATGACATTTTTTTGTGTTGCATCAGAATGTTATTCAAAAATCCCTACTGAGCATGCTCAGAACAGAAAAAAAAACATGTAATCCTTATACTGTAACTCTGGAACCATTTAATATTTTTTTCACAAAACCTTCCAAAGGCACTACCTAGGCTCAGCACGCTTGTACCCTGAAAATTTTGGAAAACAAATTCCATTATGTGGAGCTGTACATAAGAGCAAAAAGAAAAACTCATGTTAAGTATAGGAAAAAAAATTAGACATCTACAGGAAAATGACATATGTTGGTATAGGAAACCGCACAAGCTGCTGTCACTAAACTTTCTACATGTGTAGACATTGCCTACTAGACAATCTATGCAACATTTTAGCTAATTTCATCAAATGCTACCAAAACTATTAAGGTGCAAAATTAAGGGTATGACACACTGTAGAACCTGTTGCTCAACCCTAACTACTGGCGCAACCAAGCCAGTGTAATACGAATTATTAAACTGAGTAAATGCTACAGTAAGTAGACGTGACTTTGAAATTGAACCTCAGATTCATCATCTCTCATTTCTTTCCCATGTTTACACCTTATCTGTATGAAGTTTAGACATTTAAGTCATAAAACTCATGGATTATGTATCCCATAGTTACGGATGGACATCTGTAGCTAGGATCCCCTGTACTCTGAATGCTGGTGGGTTAAATTTGCAAGCACTTGTGCTTTCAAAGAACATACAGAGGGATTATTGAATTAGAAATACTTTAGACTTCAGCAAGGCCTTTGACACTGCACCACAGATTTTTTTTTGTCTTTTTGAATATTTGTTTATTCAGTTTCACAATGAAAAAGGCAATGGTCACCCCAGTTTATAAAAGCGGTGATCGAACCAATATTGCAAACTACTGTCCTATCACCATACTTCCATCACTCTCTAAAGCACTTGAAAGGATATTCAGTGACCAGCTTATTAATTATATGGATAAATTCAAGCTCTAATGCCCTGAACAACATGGATTTAGGAAGCAACACAGTACCACATCAGCCTTAGCTGAATTCACTAGCTTCATCCATGAAGCTATGGATCAGGGCCACCTGGCTGGTGCCACATTCATAGACCTAACCAGGCCTTTGACACTGTCAACCATGGCCTCCTCCTCCAATAACTAGCATCCTTAGGTCTACCCTCTGAGCCCCTGCAACCGTACCCAACAGGTGAAAATACTAAGCACCATCTCAGAACATAGGTCAGTCTCTACTGGGGTGCCCCAGGGATCTTATATTGTGTCCACTCCTCTTTAGCAAATCTCTCAATGAGCTCCCCAAGGTCTGCCCAGGCCATGCTCCACTATATGCCGATGATGCAGTGCTGTTCTCCAGTCACCCTAACCCCTCTATCCTGGAAGAGCATATGCAGACAGCTTCACCACTGTTGAAATGTGGTTCCTACAGCATAGGCTTTTCCTCAATTCTAAGAAAATGAAGGCTATGATCTTTGCCACCCCTCAAAGCAAACACAAATCCTTCCAGCTACAAATTTGCAACAATTTAGGTATTGATGACATGTCACAACATGGTTTTAAACCAGGCTTTTCCTGTACAACAAATTTGGGATCCTTTTACAATAATATTAGTAGTTATTTAGATAAACATATTTCTTGAGATGTAATCCTTTTGCATTATAGTAAAGCATCTGACAAAGTGTCTCATGCATTACTAATTGAGAAACTGAATAAACTTGGATTCTCTCAGTACCTGACTAATTGGGCATCACACTGGTTATATAACAGGACTCAGGTGGTGAAAATAAATGGAGTTTCATCTGAAGAGGGCCGAGTTACTAGTGGAATACCCTAGAGTTCTGTCCTGGGGCCCACACTCTTCAATATCTTTAGAAGTGATCTTAATATTTCTTCATTTAATCATATTTTCAAAATTCGCTGATGATACTAAGCTTGGTGGTAGAGTGGACTCAATACAAAATATATCCCTGTTAAAACAAGACCTTATAAATATTGAATTATGGGCTAAAATGAACCTCATGACATTTAATACAGAAAAGTGTATGGTCCTACACTTTGGTGTAAAAAATCCTCAAACTAATTATTTTCTAAATAATGTTCTTCTTAAAAAATCTAATTGTGAAAGAGACCTAGGTATTTTGGTTAATAATAAATTATCCCCTTCTTCACATTGTAATAAAGTAGCAAGAACAACTAATATATTATTTAAACAAATTAATAAAATTTATTAATAAATCCCAACAGTGTTTGGTCTCATTATACAGAGCGTTTATTAGACCACATTTAGATTACGGATCCCATTTTTGGAAGCCATATTTAAAGGGAGATATAAAATGATTAGATCAAACCCAGAGATGTTTTACTAAAATGATACCAAGCCTTAGAAATAAAACCTATGAAATGCATCTTAAAGAAACTGAACTGAACCCACTTCATCTAATAAAGACTCAGGGGGGATATTCTTTTCACATTTAAAGTACTAAAATCACCTATACAAATGAAGCAATGTGGATTAACTTTATCAAACAAGCGTACGGTAGGTAGATGTCATAATAAACAGCTTTCTGTTGAATGGGCAAATACCAATAGGCGTGATAAATACTTCTGTATTAGGGCATCTAAGCAATGGAACTCACTTCCACAAGAATTAATAGAAGTAACTCATTTTTAAACATTTAAAACAAAACTTGAGATACGGTTAAACCTACAAAAATTCTAATGAGCCACTATTGAGGGTAACAATCTTGATGGGCTTAGACCTCTGTAATAGACAAGAAGCACTGTATGTGGTCCCCACCTTTAAATATTTAGGCGTCACTCTTGACTCCTCCCTCACTTGTGTGCAGCACATTGATCAGGTAGCAAAAAATGGTAAGCTCCAGAATTGGGGTGCTATATAATCACAGACACTGTCTCACTGATGAAGCCCACTTACTTGTGATGACAAGCTCTGTCCTGTCGATCATAGACTATGGTCTAATAGTCTATGGTGCAGCCATGGTGATGGCTCTACAGAGAATTAAACTTGCACTTAACAAAGCCTATAGGATTATCTCGGGGGCCAATCAGCTGACACACACCTGTCTGCTATATGCCTGGACAGGGTTGATAAACCAGGACTGCAGGGTACAATACCAGACCTGCCTACTTGCAAAAAAGTCCATTCTTGGTCTCACCTCACCAGGGATTCTTGGTCTCCTTTGACCCACTAATGGTAGTAGGAGAACTACAAGTGATTGCTCTCGCATGTTAATTATCCCCTTCTGTCACACCTCTCAGGGCCAGCGCATGTTTGTGTACAGATCTCCAAAATGGCTCAATTCTCTCAATCCTGTAACAAGATAGGTCTCTTTAAGGTAGCCCTGAAGAAACACCTGGTGTCCATCAATTCCATGTGTGACAGCTTCCTCTAACACCTGGTACTGCGCTTCCAAACTCTCTACTAAGGCCGCTCCCCACCCTGCCTCATTCCCCAGCTTTCTCCCCTCCCTCCTCCCCCTCCTCTCATCTCCTTTCCTCTCCACCTTCCCCCTGCCCCTTTCACCCTCACCCTGCCTAGCCTTCCATAAATGGCCCCCCACACTACTTATGACAATGCTACTTTATAACTGCACTTTAAACCCTCCCCCAGTTCCAGGACAATGCTTCAGACATTTCAGAAAAGCCGCCCTTGTCAAGACTGCTTGATAAAGTTACTAAAATGTTATTAGGAACTAAACTATCACTGTACATTCTGCACCAGTACCTTGTTTTTTATGTAACTATGAATTTCAGTATTTATTCATCATGTTAAATTGTGTTTAACCTACCTACAGTTGTTGCATTGCATACTGTGCCACTATGTGTTTTATCTGTATATGTTGTTGTACTGCTCGGTGTAACTGTTGGACATGGAACCTCTGTAAATGAGCTTTTAGTTCAAAGGTCTTAATCCAAGTATCAAGTATCAATAAATAAAAAAAGGAAAAAGGCAGCATACATGATGCCCACCCACCGCACAAATGGTGTATGTGCTGCAAGGCTCCTGTGTCTCCACTCCCACTGCTGTTCCCACCCGTATACCGACCGCACAATGAAACTTTTGCAATGAAGTCCATTACAACAACAACTTCGATGTTATCTCTGTAATGCACTTCAAGGTGAAATTTCACTGTTTTGCTGTTTTAATCCCCCCCCCCCACAAACAAAGTCCGATTTGGAGTTTGTATCTAAAAGTAGAGGGTGTGGGGGAGCAAAGTGTGGGGGACAAAGCCCCCCACAGAAAAACACTCAATGTAGAAAGACAAAATGTAACTTTTCGATATTGAGTGTGTTGCTGTGCTGCACTTTGACAACATAGCTGTTGAAGCGGCATGGTACATCTGTCCCCACCAGGCTTGCATTGACTGGGCACCTCCAGGTGGCACTCAAGCAATGGGTAATAGTATGCCACCCATCCAGAGGAGATCGTTCTCTGGGATGCTCGATCCTCCTCCCTGTGACCAGCCCCGAAGACCCAGGATCTTTCCTGAATCTGGGTCCCTAGCATTGCAAATGGTAGCACTACTACTGCACTGACATTTATGTAAGTTCTAAGTCTAATTACCTTTTATCCATTCCATCAATTACAAGTTCAATCAGTTTAGGAGGGCTCTGTCCACATACAAAAGTAAAGAATTCTTCAGCACATACTTCTGTATGGGAAGCAATCTAGTTTAGTAAGTCATGATAGATTATACTTTAAATATATAAATCTTAAAAAGTTTCACTGACAAAGAGAACAAACCATCATAGAAAAATAAAACTAGTCAGAATATAGGGGTCCTGGGTAAAGTTAAAAACATAAATGAACCTTGTATAACAGATTCAAGCTATTCAAACATTCATAAAGGGAATCTACCCCACTAGTAACTTAAGCCAGTATGTACAGTAAATCATTCGGTGATCATCATGAAAGTACTGTAAATCATTTGGTTTTGAGTCAGTTTCAATTTCAATTTTAGGTTCAAGTATTGGACTCAAGGCACTCTAAGGCCTTCAGCAAATAAGTTAGATTTGTCACTTTCTCCAGAGTCAGTAGAACTGGATAAAGAGTCAGCAGAATGCTTTCATGCCTTTTCTCTTTTTCTTTATGAAAAGCTACAGTTTGGTCAACATCAAAACACACATATATTGCGATAAATATATACAAATTTGATGTCCACTTCGACGTATCAATTTTTTGTATGTTAATGTGCAAAACCTATAAATAAAATGCTAAAAAATAGAAACCCTACAGACTCACCTGGATACTCTAATTAGTAGTTATTGTAGATTTTCTGTATTTTTGGGGGGTGTAATGTATTCCTTTTGAATGAAAGGATTGTTTTCAGGTGGATTTTAAGACTGAACAAGAACGTCCCACATACAGTTCATTAAGTGTGTCTCCTGCTCACCTGTGAGAGTCAAGATAAGAACTCTCAAACTGCAGTATCTAATAGTGTTTTCAAAAAATTTGCGTTTCCTTAAGGGTACCCACACTGTCTCACAGCATTGTGATTAAAAGGCTGTGTTAGGTTAAATTATTTAAGATTTAGTCAACATGTGTAACCTGCCTACTATTATAGGCATTACTAGGTGGCCCCAAATTCTTTTTTCTTATTTTATTTTTATTGCATTTTCTAAAAAGAACATATATAAGATATGCTCCCAAGATATGGACATACAGACAGTGAACACATACCACATCAAAACTTAATGCAGGATAACAGAAGTCACATATCTAAACAACCATGTAGGGGGTTACTATAAATGTAAAACACCTATGGAAAAACACCACTGAGTGACCATATCGCAACTAGTGCTCATTAGTAATATAACAATTAATAAACATCAGAGGTATAGCCATCAGCTCTAAGGCTGCATAAAAAAAAAATATCCCAGATTGCCAAATTATCAAAGGATAACTGGGCATTGGTGTTCTGGTGGTGAGTAATACATGAGGGGGCTCCTTGTGTATCTTAGCTAAGATGGTGGAGTGGCCCCATATTCTTGTAAATCTGCACTAAGATGTTAACTGTTCAAATGGAAATGTTGTGTCCTGCTGTTGCCAGTTTCTGCCCCAGCAACAGGGCACTGTCCCTGTGCTGAGTAAACTCTGTATTTAAGCAATAATGACTGAGAAGCCAGTTATTTCCAAGGGATTAATGACCAGTTGGGGGACAGCACCTTGGGCCATCTCCCTCCAGCTGATCAGTAGAAATGACAGGCTTCAAGGCTGTTGTTGCAATTATAAGGCTAAAACAGTAATAACTTTCATTTTTACTGTTTTTTCATTACTTACTTTCAGGTTTTGAGTGAAGAGGTGTGAGCCATGCATGCTGCACAGTGTCTGTTCACAGCTGGATCTGTCATTTCTAAGATGTTAATGACCAATCCAGTACCCAATCAGGAGCCCCATTAGGCTCATGAATATTTAATTAAACTTATAATCATTGGCTCAGCACTTTCCCACATTTTTCTGTCCACCCAAGTAGGGCTTACAAAAGGGGCTGCTACAGATATAGGAGAAATAGACCACTCACTATATAGTGTATAGTGGACCGTTGTTGTGCATGGAAACCGGAGGTTCTCAAAATGTTGTTCTGCTGCAGTTCAAAAGGTCATGGAACGTGATAATACCCTACTGCAGCAGAACAACATTTTGAAAACCTCTAGAGGTTCCACGTGCATCACTTACCTTAGCGGCAGAAACAGACGGATCCACGCTCCGGCAGCGACAGTCACATCGGAGACTTACAAGATGCAGGATCAACCAGATATGAGGAAAGGCAGGATCAACCAGATATTTAGATTTGTAAAACAAAATTAAAATAAAACAAATGACCCCCTACTCCACAGCCTTCTCGCTTAGCGAGCGTTATGGTCACCATGTTTTTTTTTTAACCCTCCCAATGTACCTGCCAGCCAATAGGAAGCAGCGCTAGACACGTAGCCATGCCTCCTCCTTAGCAACCACTCGGCAACCCTGGAAACCACCCTTTACTACTGACTAGAGCATCGCACACAAAAAGTAAAAGGCTGCTAAAATAAGAATTGTAAGTGATTTCTAAGGCACTATACACTATATAAAATAGTGGATGAGCATCCTCATGCACAACCAGCCTGTTGTGCCACCTCGGGGTTCTGATACCATCGGACCTATTGAGCTTCACTCTCGAGGTCTGATGTTATCAGAACCCCACTGTGGCACAACAGGCAGGTTGTGCATGGATGCCCATCCACTATTCTCTATATAGTGTATATATAAATATATATATATATATATATATATATATATATATATATATAAGTGCATTGCCATATACAGACAGTAAAATCACCCAACACAAGCAATGTTTCACAGTGCAAAAAGATCTCTTTCTCATGGTAGTAGGTCTACCTATGTGAGAACTACAAATATATTGCGGTATCATAGTAAAGTACTCTGATTATGCACACACCAAGGAAGTCCATCAGAATGTGCTTATGTAATTACCATCATACCATACTTTCTGTAATCTCAAATTTCAACATATATACTTTAACAACTCATAAATGCTCAAGCAGCACAGTGAAATTTAATTCATTAAATTCCGTATACATTCACTTAGACCTTTTAGTCCCTGCATAGTTATATACAAAACAAACAATCAAGTGTGTGATCCTCACCATGCCTTCTCTTTGGCCTTATATCTTTATCTGTGGAACACATATTATAGGGGTGTGGTAGCATCCCTGTAATTAGGGTTGAGAAGCACCCCAATAGTTAGGGTTGAGTTGGGTGTTTAATGTTAAACCCCTTAATTTAGATCGTAATAGCTCAGGCAGCGCTTGACAAAATCAGCTGAAATTTTGGAATTGTTGTCTAGGAGACAAATTCTAACTCTCTGGAAAGTTTTGTGATGACAGCTTGTGCAGTTGCTGAGATCCACATATGTCTTTTTTCTGTAGATGTCAATTTTTTTTTCTATATTTAACATAGGATTTTTTTGCTCTCACCTACAGCACACAGAATGGATTTTTTTCCCTCAAACTTTCATGGTACAGGCGTGATGTACTAAGGCAGTGCCTTTGAAAGGTATCATGAAAAAATAGTAAAACAGCAGAACTAGATAATCAGGAAGTTATTAATTTCCAGTTTTGTGGTGCCACAGTAAATATGGCTGCTGCCTGATTTTCAGCTGAGCTCCCCCTTCATGTCACATCATGTCTTTCGTTTACTTCCATGGGACCCTGTGCTGCACATTCCTGCTGTCCCTGTGTAGTACTGTGAGTCATGCATATGCGCGGTTGGCAGCAGAGGGTTCCAGTTCAACATGGCAGGTGGGAGAAATGTAAACAAAAACAAAGGAAAATGGAGCAAATTACGAGGTGATAGTACAGTGAAAACAAGAAAGATTACCAGGCAAATGCTCAACAGAGCACAGGGAACAAACTGTTGCAAAAGACCCAATTTGTGTTACCTAATACTGCTGCTTTAAAAGGTTCCAGAGTTATAAGGCTTTAAAGTTTTGTGTTTTTGTTTTCTGAGCATGCTCAGTAGGGTTCTTGGGATAATGTTCTGATACAAGACCAACAATTCTGTTTCGCAGGGTCATTTTTGTTTTTTCAGCACTTGCTTCTTGCAGTTTTAAACATTTGTTGTGTCATGAAAGCCCCCATCTTGATTTTTTTCTCCTCAAACTAAGCATGGAAAATACATGAAAATACTGTCATTTTAAAAAACAGACACCAGAACCTAGCTAAATGGGAGCTGTTTAGCTAGATTCTGATGTTTGTTTCTTAAATTAATGGCCTGAAATACCTTTTCTGGGCACCCCATAAACCTGGGTGCCCAGCTTAGTAAGAGGAGCAATTGACCCATGTTCTCTGTATAAGAACAGCATGACATTCTTGGGTTCTGCAGCTACAGCTGCAACTCATGCTGTGGGTGCCCTGAGAGCAGTGATACACCATTTTCCTGGGTTCTAGTGGTGCCTCCCATACTCCCATTGAGGTCACTTTTCTGTATGTAATGCTTGCCTGGTGTCTAGTGGCACCTCCCCACCCTCTGTTCACCATCCCCTTATATATGCTATGTTTCCCTGTGTTTAGTGGCACCCTCATCCTCTGATCAGAGTCTCCTTATTTAATATAAGGATTCCCTGGTATCTAGTGGCACCCCCCCATCCTCTGATTGCCATCCCCTTATGTATGCTATGTTTCCCTGGTGTCTAGTGGTGCCCCCCACCCTCCAATGGCCATCCCCTTATATATCATAATGCTTCCCTGGTATCTAGTGGTGCCCCATACCATCTGATGGACATCCCTTTATGTATTATAATGCTTCCCTAGTGTCTAGTGGCACCCCCACTCTTCAATCCATGTCTCCTTATGTGATATAATGCTTTCCTGGTATCTAGTGGTGCCCCCCACCCTCTGCTGGCCATCCCTTTATATATTATAATGCTTTCCTGGTATATAGTGGTGCCCCCTACCATCTGATGGCCATTCCTTTCTGTATTATAATGCTTCCTTAGTGTCTAGTGGCACCCCCCCACTCTCCAATCCATGTCCCCTTAGGTGATATAATGTTTCCCTGGTATCTAGTGGCACCCAAACTAGCAGGCAAATTCCGCTCCACACACCCTTTGTGCTTGGTAGGGCAAGGCAATAACAAAAAGAACAAAACCAGCACCAAAGATCAGGTGAAAATAAGGTTTTATTCCAGGATTGCCAAAACAGCTCAAATAGAGACAGGACCTTGACCAATTTTTTACTCAATAGAGCATCCTCAAGAGGGTCTATCTAGTGGCATCCCCCAACCTCTGATTGCCATGCCCTTAGTATTGTAGTGTTTCCCTGGTGCCTAATGGCACTCCCAACCTCCACCATCACCTTATGTATTATAATGTTTCCTTGGTGTCTAGTGGTGCCCCCCACCCACTGATCACCATCCCCTTAGTATTATACTGTGTCCCTGGTGTCTTGTGGTGCCCCACACACTCTGATTGCTGTCCCATATTGTATGTTGTTTCCCAGTGCACCCAACCCTCAAATCGCTGTCCCAGAAATGTCAGCTGTAATAAAGAAAATCATCCCTCAATCTTTTTTTTTAATTAAACCTGTAAAAAAGAAAATGGTCCCTTGCTGATGTGACCCGCCACCCCAAACTCCCACTCAGCACTCACTACCCAACATCCCCACCACACCCTACATACACCCTCACTCACCTGAACAGGTCTCATGACATATATCCACTCACCAATCGAAGACACATTTTGCTGCTGGAACCAGTGACTGCAATATGAGAAACTAAGGTAAGTGTGGTTCAGTGTATTGTATTTCAATAGGGTTTTGAAGTTTGATGCAAAACTTTTTCCTTTTTGTGTATTTTCACCTCAAATTTTCAACATGGCTGTTTTGGGAGCCCACCTCATGACCAATGGTGGTGGAATTATGCTAACCAGACCCAAAAGACAATTTTGTGGTTGTCTGGCAAATCACCTTTTGGGTAGGATTTTAAAATATTCACTACCAGAAGGTGGGGTCTGGCACTGAGGGTTGAGGTGCTGGATGCCACATCTCGCACCATGCCAGTGACCAAGGTTCAGGAAGGAGTCTGGGTTGTCAGGGGTCAGCAGCGGGGGAGGGTGGGAGCAGGATTGAGCTGCCGTGATGCAGCTCTCCTCTCCCAGGGAGGGATGAGTGCTTACCCCCCCTGCAGTTCCATGCCCACCTGGTGGAGGTGTGATGGGACACATAGGTGCAGAGGGCAGCAGGCAATTGCCAGGGGTGGGGTGGAAGGGGCTGAGCTGGTACTCTGCATGCATGTACACCTCCACACTCATGCACGTACATGTCTGCAAGGGTCCTGGGTGGCGGGGGGCAACCATATAAATTGTAAATAAAAAAAATTAGAAAATTTGGATTAAAAATATGTAAAAATGGCAAAGTTATGAGCTTACATTGAAATTTGTTTACACTCCCTCATAACTTTGGTAATTTTATATATTTTGAACCCAGATTTTCAGTATATCCATTTTTTCACACCACTTCATGGATGTGATAGCTGTCATTGTTGAAATCCTGGCCAAATGCGTTTTCGCACCTTTGGGGCAGAATTAAGTCTCCATGATGTAGAATTACATTTTTTTGAGTATTTCAAAATGTTCACCTACTGGATTCATGAGGTGGGGTAACAAAAAGGCTATCCTGAAATTTTGGTATACAGAGATGGTAGAAAGCCCAGGTTATCATCATCCTCTTGCCACCAGATGCCTCCCGCATGCTGGCATTTGGACTCTCAAATTACTACTCCACAAACTGACTGTCTATTTAACATCTCTCATATGCATCTCACATAGCGCCTACTCCCTAAGGAAATCCGACCTTATCCTACTAGATGTTCCCAGGACATGTACCACAGCTGGCCGAAGAGCTGTCTCATATGCCATCCCAAACATTTGGAACCAACTACAAGCCATGTTGAAGCTAACCAGCATTGTATCAATTAACTCCTACAAAACACTAGCTATCTCTAAATTAAAAGACATATGTAGGTGCTACTAGGCCCCTAACGCCAAGTCAAATTCCTAGATACCTACTGGCCCTCTATTTATTAAGCTGAAATGTGTTGCATAATTTAGGGCAAGGTTAAAGCTTGAATGTACTGCATATATAACATAAGGACTTCTATTGTGTATACCTCTTGTATTATATATTTTTTTTCTTTGTTGTTCTACATTTTATATCTCCTGTCTATGTAATTGCAAACTGTACGTGTATGTGCCTCAGGGCCTCCTTGTGAATGAGCTTGCTCAACGGAGTCTTTCCTGCAATAAACTTGAACTTGAACTTGAACTTATGACTGAACATTGCAGTAGTTCAACTTGCATGCATAACTTTGCTAATTTTCAATGTTTTGACTCCAGAATTTCAACATATCCATTTTTACACATCACCTCATAAATACGACAGGTGTTATTTTTTAAATCCTGGATGAGACGTAATTCCGCACTTGTGGTGTGAAAGGACATTTTGGCCAATATACTATCAATGCTACATGTCATGTTTATAATGACAGTCATAAAATGACTATCTTGAACATTTGGGGTCAAAATTTAAAACAAAAGTGAGTGTGTGAAGAGTGAATATGTAAAGAGTGAACGTTCCAGGTCCTGCACTTTTGTAGGCAAATGGATTCTTTCTATGGCACAGGAACAAAAGGGCTCTGTACAGCTGCACCTGGTCACGTAGGTCCCAAAGGGACCTGCATGAATGAGGATATGATTCCACTGTCTCAAAAAGAAAGGACATTATTTCCAAAACACTTCATTAATACACCAGTTAGGGTAACTTAACGCCACAAAAGTAGGGAAATGTGGAGTTAGTTTTAACCCTCACTCCCCACCCCAACCCCAAGCATCAAAAGGAAAAAATCGTTATGTTTTTGGCTGTCCTGAGTTTTAGTGAATCAGAGGTGGGGTCTTCCTTGGGGTTTTCAACCCTAATACTCACTCCATTCCACGAGCAAATATGGTCAGGTGTGATCTATTTTCTTCAGGCAGGGCCCATAGGTTGTTGGTTTTTGCTGCTTGGGTGTGGGTGGGAAGAGTTAGGGTTAAATCCTAACACCCGCCACATTTCCCTACTTTTGTGGCATTAAGTTACCCTAACTGGTGTATCAAATAACATTTTTGCAAAGAATATGGTATATATTTTATATTCATTTTGGGGCTTTTTTAACATCTAACACAAACTGCTGTGTTAGTATATATATCCCCCATCACAACCCCAAGTGCAGTGTGTTCTACTCACAGTAGTAGTAAACCTTGTTTTCTCATTCTCTGTTCTAAAAACAAAAAGCAGAAAGCCCAATCACATGTATCCTTCAGCGCTGTTCCTAAACATACAGTGTGGGTCATATCACCCACACAAGTCAAGCTCTATTTTAAATACCAGTAGGAAGAGTTTGCTTACCTTAGAGTTTCAATTCATTTAGCTCCTCTGGATACATTTTGAGGGAGTCCTGAATGCAAAAAATGCCAGGTATTTAAAAGTTTCCATCATGAAAGATATCAGAGCATCAGAGTGTCACCACATACAATAAATGTCAGACACACTGATGTCAGATGTTTAATGATGTCACAGCCAGGTCTGAGCCTTACCATGCCTTCAACCTGTCTAAGCAGTGCTACCTGGCTAGAATGTGTAAACAGTGAGCTTCCTTTCTGTCACGCATTGTTTTCAAGATATGTCAGCTCTGATTGGGGCCAGATTCTTAACTGGTACTAGAAATTCAAAAAACAGGTGTCACTCGGGTCTCTCCTTGAAAATATTGCAAGCAACCAAGCCAGTAACTAAAGTAGTGTTTTATTTGTGCAAGGAGTACCAAACAACAACAGACTCCCTCACCCAGCGCTTCGACTTAAACCAAGTCTTCCTCACCCTTGAGGAAGACTTGGTTTAAGTTGAAGCGCTGCGTGAGGGAGTCTGTTGTTGTTTGGTACTCCTTGCATGAATAAAACACTACTTTAGTTACTGGCTTGGTTGCTTGCAATATTTTCAAGGAGAGACCCGAGTGACACCTGTTTTTTGAATTTCTGGTTTACGTTACGAGCTGGCTGCTTGTTCTAGGTGAGCATCGAATCGACCTGGCCCCTGTCGTGGCATTTTCCTTTGTTGTCTTCATCTTAACTGGTACTGCTAGACATATTGGATGATGGAAAATGTAAAAAAGTGGTAGATGTTAAAAATATACAAACAGACACCTAGACTGATGGGAGGTCAAATGTGCCAGCGGGTGGTCAAATTATCTAAATTTTTTAAATGTGTGGCTTTGGTAATGGGAAAAAGGGGTATCAACATGGAATATCCATACAGGAGGAAGCTGCCAACCCAAGAGGTAGTCCACCATACAGAAAAGACATATGACCGGGGGGGGGAAGGGGGAGTGTTTTTTTAGAGCAACTCCTACAATATCTGCAATGAAAACTTACCTGGATACTGAAGTCAGAAAGAAATGTGGATTCAGGGATTCCCATTCCACTGGTGCATGGAATAGAAAAAGGCAGAAAATTCAGTTTTGGAAAGGAAAATACAGCAAACTTAAATAATGGGTAGCCAGTCTATGCTCTCTTTCAGTCTGTACCTGCTATCTGTTGCCTTAAACAAATCACTATATAAAATGCCTCTCTTGTTAACAGTTTTTGATCTAGGTTACCTCCCATATGTCCCAGTGTGACTTTCTGAATAGGGTTACCACATTTTCAGAAGCCCAGAGTGGGACATTTCTTACTGAAATATGATTTATCACCGGACAGTATGTAACCTTGACCAATGCAACAGACTTGTTCCCTCTATATAATCAGAATTATGGTTAAGTATTGTAGTTTCATAGTTGCGTCTATTGTGTCTTATCATTTTAAGGTATTTTAGTTAAGGTATTGTAGTTTTCTGCAACATTTAGTGGCAAGTTAGAAAATATTTTTTCTACTATAAAATCAGGACATATAGTATTTTTCATGTTTTTTTGCAGGACACAGCTGCCCAAATCAGGACTGTCCTGCGAAAATCAGTACAGGTGGTAACCCTACTTCTGAATATGAAAAAAGCACAGACTGGGAATATGGTGTCATTCAGATTTGAAATGCGTGCTATTAGAAATGTTATATTCTCAGTGCATAAATTGCTCTTTTGCTCCCTTATACACTTCTTCAATTCTCTTCTTGTCTTCCCTATGTATATAAGGTCTTACAGGCATTTAATGCCATACACTACCCCTGCTGTTTGGCAGGTAATGAAATCATTAATAAACACCCTATTCCCAGTAACTGTATTTTGAACATCTTTTAAATGGTGCATGTTGGAACAGTGTACACATCTTCCACATGGGAAATCCCCCTAAATGTTTAAATTGGATAACAATTTCCCAGTGTTCTTCTCTGAAATAGGGTGGTTCATGCTACCTACACTGTTGTTCAAGTTTCTGGCCTTATATGCAACAACCAGTGGTAGTTCACAAAAGACTTCCCGTAAACTTCTAGTGGATTTTAAAGTACATACAGACATATGAAATTGCCGGCAGAAAAAGGCCCACAGATCTATCAAGTCTGCATGACTGTGCAGCTCTTGGTTTCATATTACTACAGCTGCCCCCAGAGCCATAGGAAGGCATTTTGGTGCCCTGTGCAAGAGACTAATTTTGCGCAGCCCCTCAAAAAAAAAAAAAAATATCTGGGGATCTGGAGGCTGCAAAGGCCCCAGAAGCTCTGGGGTGTTTACATGTTCTGTGTTGAGTTTTGGGGCTTTTCTTGAAGGAAAAACATACTTTTGTTATATATTCCCCACCCCTGATTTCAGGGAAAAGTTTGCTCCCATAGAATCTGAGGTGTGGGAGTGTGAGACTCTGGTTTAACACTATTTGAAAAACAATTTTATTATAATGGTAATAAGGCACTCCCAAGGGGTTAAGTTAATGGTCAGTTAATCACCCTCTTGGGGCATGTAGCACTCAGCTATGCATCGTGCCACGTTACACACCTAGACTGTGATTAGCAGACCATTAACATAACAAACTCCCTGACAGCATTGCCAGTCTCCCCAAAATCTCATGATTTAAATGGGCCCTCAGGTCTAATGTTACCCTGAATTCAGGTTGTTTCTACTTTGACCCGACCTGAACTATATTTGCTCCAGCATCTCTCCACAACTCCCATACTAATTCCCCTCTCTCCCCCTCCCCACTCAGTAGAATCCTATTAATGCAGTCACTCATGCTAGAGTGCGTGTCCTAAGGTTGCTCTACAAACTTAACATATGCCTGCTGCTAATGACCCAAGACCACACTGAGTCACAATATAGTGCAGTACTCTTTTGCTCTTGCTGGTTACATGCACTTCACCAGGCCCAAATTGTGCAGATCTCTTGACATCTCATTACAATGTTGAATTCCGGATGAGCCCTCATGCTGTGACAACCCACCATTTGCTGCCTCCCATGCCCAGAGATGGGGGCAGACCATAGCCGAGGGGCAATTCTCACATTTAGTGGTATTTGGCTGGTAATTTCTTGCTGGGATCCACCCTTTCCAGGTCTGACTGCTTTATGTCAAGTATGCAAGACCACTAGGATGCCATCTACTTAAGTCTATTCGCTATCCCAGTGGTGCTGCTCTGCACCGAAGTACCAAACCCCTCATGGGGAGGCTCCATCACAGTACCTGCCATTCCCTCTTCCCCAATTTGTACCTGCACCTCATCAGAAAGGGCCCATTCCAGATCACTCCTCTTCTATCAGCAACAGGAACAACTGATGCCATGTAAGCAATAAGACATGATGGGGGGGCATTAGACAGTTCTAACGCACAGCTAGGGGGCATAGTGATGGGCACGAGACTACAGGCCGGATGCATCCAGCCCCTTAGCCATGCATTAGAACTGTCTAACGCACACCCCGAAGTGTCTTATTGTGCTTATAAAATGGCACTCTCTGTTTTATGTTTGTTTAAATTACAACTATTAAGCTTAAATAATAAGAAAGTAAAATCTTGTTATTTGAGATAAAATAGTTCATCCACCTTCATCATCTGGATGCATTTTTTTTTACTTTGAACATTTGTCCTTAGATGGCCTCTGTAGCTGTAATTTTTAATGTGTCCAGAGTTATGAGCTTTCAGAGCTTATGTACACCCCCTCCAATAAAGATCTTGTATTATTTGGCCCTCTCCACATACTAAGAACAAGGACTGCATTCTATTTTTTTTTGCTTTTATTATTTATTTATTTTTTTTACTTTGAACACCAGTGCTACAAAACCACGGGGTATTGAATGAGCTGACATATTCAGAGACAGGAAAGACCGTCACGGAGAGAAGGTCTGATGGCTGATGCTATTTATTTATTTATTTATTTTTTGCATTGTAGTTCCAGCCTGCAAAAGTGCATATGGTCTGGAGACAGGTAGAGCAGCTGAGAGTGGGGGAGGCAGGGGGAGAACTCATGGAAGCGGGTAAGACGGGAGGAAAATGTTGGGAAAGTGTAGGTGTTTGGAATTTCCAGTTTTCCTGAACCTGTCAGTTGTCTTTAAAAGTGACTGTACTGTAAAACCAACAATGTACACATGCAACAGACACTTAAATGTTTTAAATCTTCAACCCTGCACACAGGTAATTTCCAATACTAAGAAGTTATTATGATTTCTAGTGCTCTTTTCACAGCAGACAGTAAAGTCATGTACCTCTAAAGACTCAGAATAAACTGTAACTGAACACAGACTTGTTTCAGTCAATGAGGAAGGACTGATGTTACATCTCTGGTGCAGCTAATCCTTTATATCTTACCTTGGTAAAACCGATGGCTGTTACATTTCTGAGCCAAACAGCAAACACTATGTGTAAACGGCCTGAAAGCAGTGCCCCCGGATCGATACAGACTTTTACATTTGTATGTACGTTTAGGGCCTTAGTCACATAAGCTGTTGCCCTAGGAAACGGGGGTAACACTTTTTGATAACAGGGATCTTGGGCAGCCGCATGAGCTATGAAAAGGCGTGGTCACAGAGGTTAACGTTCTGCTACTGATAAAACCTTCAGAGCTCTAGTCTGACAGTACCAAACTAAAGTTCAACAGTTCAGATTAAAAACATAAGGGAATTAAGTTCGGTGAGTGTGTCCCATTTTAAACAGCACAGCACTCACACAACAGTAAGGACATTCACTCGCTTTTCTTTTTTTTTTCTTCTTGTGCTCTAGCAGTCATCCAATTAAAGACTGGGGGGGAATTTGAAATGAAGTATAGTGAGCATCATGAAGGAATTGGATTAAACCTGTCCTGCAGCATGGGGAATGAGACTCGAAAGAAGTACTGCATTGTGGAGTGGAATCATTGGCATTTCAGGATGCCCAGACATGTAAGCACTAGCAGCAATTGCAGTCGAGCCAAATTTAGCCCTCTCCTTTTCAGTTTTATGACAAGTAAGTGGAACTTTTATTTAAAATAATAATAATGCTCACATTGGTTACCTGGTCTCAAGCAGTGATCAGCCAGAAATGGAAATTACGTACCTACCGTAATTCTTGACCTTCTTGGACGAAGTCTCCACCACTCATTCACACTGACGGGATCTATGCCAGAGGCAATAGGACCCAGTGGTAGCAAACATTTTGTAGGAGGGCCGGTGTCAGAGATGGAGCCACAAGGAGCGGCGCCACGAGCCTCGGCTCTTGCGGCAATGACTGTCTCAGCGTTGACCCTCCAACCGCCTCAGTACCTTTTTTTCCAAGCAGTTACAGCATAACTAACCTAGAAGGATAGCCTAACAAAAAACCCGGACATAAGATAGTCTGGATGACCCATATAAGAAGGGTCAACAAAGACGTCTTCACAGCCTAAAGATTGAGGGAGTGAAGACCAACAACAGAGGTGAGCTCGGGGGATGGTGGGTGGGCGTGTGAATGAATGGTGAAGACTTTGTCCAAGAAGATCAAAAATTACTGTAGGTATGTAATTTCCATATCTTCCCGGACATAAAGTCTCCACCACTCATTCACACTGATGGGAGAGTACCGAGCTAATAATCCCTCGAGAGGGCGGCAGGAGAGACCAAGAGCTCACAATTTTAGGACAGAAGTCCATTAAGGATGGTTCTGCCGAATGAAAAATACCGCCTGGCATGGACATCCATGGTATAGTGCTTGACAAAAGTATGCACTGAGCTCCAGGTAGCCGCATGGCAAATATCTGCAATGGGCACATTGTGGATTTCTGCCAGGAATGCCGCAACTGCTCTAGTAGAATGAGCATATACTCTGCCTTCCAGCTTAATCTGCACCATGGAATAACAGTGGCGAAGGCATTGCACCAGCCATGCTGAAATGCATCTGATAGCAACAGGTTGACACAGCTGGGTCTCACTGAAGGAAACAAACAGTTGTTGAGCTTTGCGAATTTGTTTTGTTCTATCTAAATAGACATGCAGAGCTCTTTTCACATCCAAAGAATGAAGGGAATGCTCTCCTTCATTTTGGAAGTTCGCAAAGTAAGTAGGTAGGACTAAAGGTTGGTTTAGATGGAATTCTGAGACAACCTTAGGAAGAAACTTAGGATGGGTCCTAAGAACTACTTTGTCCTTATGGAATACAGTATACAGAGAGTCTGTGACCAAGGCATGTATTTCAGAGACCCCGCGGGCCAAGCTAATGGCCACCAGGAAGGCCATTTTCCAAATGAGAAATTTCAGCTCACAGGTAGCTAGAGGCTTGAAAGGCTTTCGAGTGAGCATGTCTAGCACAAGATTAATGTCCCAGGCTGCGACTGGACATCTGATAGGAGGTCTGGTATGCAGAATACCCTTAAGAAACCTCTTAATTACCGGTAACTGAGCCAGTGACAAGGAAAATACTGGCTCATGATAAGCTGAAATGGCACAAAGGTGAACTTTGACTGTAGAGTATTGTAGACCTGAATTTGAGAGGTCTAAAAGGTACTCTAGAACTTTATTTGGAGGGCAAGAAAAATGATTCAAAGAGGATCTTGCACACCAGAGAGAAAAATGCTTCCATTTGGCTGTGTAAGTTTTTCTAGTGGCAGGTTTACGCACAGCCAAAAGAATATCTGAGACTCTGTAAGAGGCATTGAACTTGTTCACTTACATAGATACATAGACAGTGTCGGCAGATAAGGGCCTATGGCCCACCCAGTCTGCCCATTTGAGCTTGTAAGTTCAGTTTATGTTTTCCTAGAAGTCTGTTGCCCCTTACCCCTGACCTCCAGAATTCCTTTATGTCTATTCCATGCATTCTTAAATCCTGTGATTGTTTCAGCCCCCACCACTTCCTCTGGCAGGGTGTTCCACTTGTCCACCACCCATTCTATGAAGAAATTCTTCCTCATGTTTCCTCTGAATCGTCCTCCTCCAACTTCATCCCATGCCCTCTAGTTCTGGAACATCTTTTTCGCTTAAAAATAGTGTATTCCTGCCCTGTTCCTCCTTTAAGATACTTGTATGTCTCTATCATATCGCCTCTCCCTCCTCCTCCTCCAGGAGTACATGTTCAGTTCCTTCAACCTGTCTTCATAGGACTTGTCATGCAATCCATGCACCATCTTTGTTGCCCTCCTCTGAACTTTCTCTACCCTGTCTATGTCCTTACGTAGGTATGGTCTCAGAACTGTACACTGTACTCCAGGTGGGGCCTCACTAGTGTCTTGTATAGCGGAATTATGACCTCCCTTTTCCTGCTGGTGATGCCCCTGCCTATACATCCCAGCATCTTATTTGATTTACCTGCTGCCTTGTCACACTGTTTCCCTACCTTGAGGTCATCAGAGATGATAACCCCAAGATCCCTTTCCTGCTTGGTGCATGCTATATCCTCACCCCCAACTGATATATTGTGCCAGGGGTTTTGTGCCCCATATGCATTATCTTGCACTTCCTTGCATTTAATTTCAACTGCCAAACCCCTGACCATTCTTCAAGTTTCTGCAGGTCCCTTCTCATTCTGTCTACACCCTCTGGTGTGTCTACTCTGTTACAGAGCTTTGTGGCATCAGCGAACAGTGAAATTCTGCCTTCTAGGTTCTGTGCAATGACACTGATCAAGATGTTGAATAGGACCGGTCCCAGCACTGATCCCTGTGGTACCCCACTGGTCACTCTTCCCTCTGTGGAGTGACAGCCATTTACCACAACCCTCTGTGTCCTGCCACCCAGCCAGTTAGCTACCCACCACATTACTGTCCTGCCCACACCCATATTCCCCAGTTTGTGTAATAGTCTTCTATGTGGCACAGTGTCAAAGGCCTTGCTGAAGTCCAGATAGGCCATGTCCACTGCCTCCCCTGATCCACCTCCTAGTCACCCAGTCCAAAAATTCAACGAGGTTGGTCTGACATGACCTCCCCTGGTGAAACCATGCTGCCTTGGGTCCTGTAGTCCATTGACAACCAGATGTTCCACCAATCTCTCCTTCAGTAGTGCTTCCATGATCTTCCCACTACCAAGGTGAGGCTGACTGGTCTGTAGTTCCCTGCTTCCTCTTTGTTCCCACTTTTGTATAAGGGACTACATCTGCTGTCCTCTAGTCTTTGGGTACCTCCCTGTTTCCAGTGATCGGCTAATCAGGATAACCAGAGGTTCAGCCACCACCTCTCTTAGTTCTTTAAGGACCTGGGGTGCACCCCATCTGGCCCCATTGCTTTATCAACTCTTATTACTTCAGTTCCTTCAGGACCCTTTCTCGATGTAAAGGGACTTGTGTCCATTTCTGCACCATTCTCACCCTTGTACTCCCTTCAGACCCATTACCCTCCTCTTCTTCAGTAAAGACTGAGCAGAAATACCTGTTCAATATGTCAGCTTTACTGTTGTCATCCTCCACGCCGCCCCATCCTACCCCTTCAGTCTCACTATCCCTCCTTTGTCTTTCTTTTTCGCTTATGTACCTGTAAAGGTTTGTCCCCTCTACCCACTGATTTTGCAATGTGTTCTTCTGTCTGAGCTTTGGCTTCCCTTACTGACCTCCCTGCCTCCCTTTGCTTCTTCTGGTACTTCTCCCTATCCCCTTCTGCCTGTGTCTTTTTGTATTGCCTGAATGCAATCTTTTGGCTTTCACTTTCTTTGCTACCTCTTTGGAAAACCATAATGGTCTCCTCTTCCTTTTCCTCTTGCTAACCTGCTTAATGCATAATTCTGTTGTTCTTGTAATCCCCATTTTAAATACTGCCCACTGTTTCTCAACCCTGATTCCTGTCCCATTCCCTTAATGCCTCTTTCAAGTATCTCCCCATTTTCCCAAAGTCTTCCCCCTAAAATCCAGGATCGTGTTTTTGTGTGTTTGGTTCTGCTCTTTCTGTGATTTCAAACCACAATGACTGGTAGTCACTGTTCCCAGGTGCTCCCCACTGTTACCCCCATCACACTGTCCCTGTTTGTGAGCACAAGGTCCAGTATTGCCTTCTGCTGAGTTGGTTCCATGACCAGTTGCTTGAGGAAGGCACCCTGGAGGGAGTTCAGGATAAATCTGCTCCTAGTTGATGCTGCTGCTGGGATGCTCCAGTCCACGTCTGGAATACTGAAGTCTCCAACCAGTACTACCTCACCCTTGTCTGCCATCCTTTGGATGGCTAGCATCAGCTCCCTATCTGTTTCTTCCTCCTGGGCTGGTGGTCTATAGACCACACTTCTATCTCTTCAGAAGCCAAGTGTGAAGGTGAAGCAACCTCAGATTGGGATGGACCACAGGCCCCTGAGTCAGAAGATTCGTCTGAAGGGGAAGCGCTTTAGGACGGGTTTCCAACATACTGTTGAGTAACGGAAACCATATCTGTCGAGGCCAGAAGGGAGCAATGAGGATCATTTTGTCCCCTTGTGAGTCGAACCTGAGAAGCACCCTCTGAATTAGATGAAGAGGAGGAAAGGTGTATAGAAAGCATGTTGTCCGCTGCAGCCAGAACACATCCTGACAGAAAATGCCAGGCCCTGGATTTCTGGAGCAGAAGAGAGGCAATTTTGTGTTGAGTGGGGATGCAAAAAGGTCCAGGTCTGGAGTTCCCCACTCTGCGAATAGTGACTGAACTACGGTTGAGTCTAGAGACCACTCGTGAGGATATGCCTCTGTTCTGCTGAGACGGTCCGCTACTTCATTCTGCATTCCCGGCAGGTAGACTGCCTGAATTAGAGCCTTGTGCTCTAGACACCATTCCCACACTCTCATTGCTTCCCTGCATAAAGGGTAAGAGTGTGCACCGCCCTGTTTGTTGATGTAATACATCACTGCTTTGTTGTCCGTTTGAAGGAGAATGTTCTTGTGACAGAGAACATCCTTCAAAGCCCCGACTGTATAAAGGACGGCTCTCACTTCTAAGACATTTATGTGAAGCTGGGACTCATCCTGAGTCCACGTACCTTGGGTGTGGAGATTATGACAGTGAGCTCCTCATCCCATCAGGGACGCGTCTGTGGTAATGGAAATCTGATGATCCAGGGGAGCAAAGGGATACCCTTCCAGAAGATTGTCCTCTTGTGACCACCAAGTGAGTGACCTCTTCAGAGATTCTGTCACCTTGATGAGAAAGGACTGAGGGTGAGTGGCTGGGGACCACTGAGTACTCAGCATCCATTGGGAGGTTCTCATGTGGAGGCGTGCTAAGGGTGCAGTGAACACCGAGGATGCCATGAGACCCAGCATCCATTGCACCAAGATAGCGCGAACCGAGCTGTTCTCTCTGATGTATCGGGCCATCTGTAGGATATCGCTCCTTCTGTCCTCTGGTAGAAAAGCTTTCTCACAGGAGGTGTCCGGAAGAGTTCCTATGAAAAGGAACTTCTGAGAGGGCTACAACTGTGATTTCTTGAAATTTAGCAGGACTCCCATGGATGTGAGAAAGTCCAAAGCCATGGCTACAGCATCGAGAGTTCCTTGCTTGGAAGGGCTTGCTAGAAGCCAGTCGTCCAGATATGGGGACACTTGTATTCCGATCTTTCTGAGGTGTGCTGCGAGAATTGCACAACACTTTGTAAAAACTCACGGCACTGAGGATAGCCCAAAGGGCAGGACTCTGAACTGATAATGCTGGCCCAAAGCCATGAACCTAAGGTATTTGTGATGCTTTGGGTGAATAGGAACATTCTGGTAAGCATCCTGCATGTCCAGGGAGGCTAGCCAGTCATTCTGATGAAGCAAGGGTAACAGGGTTCCTAGCAATATCATATTGAACTTCTCCTTGGGAAGAAATTTGTTCAATTTTCTAAGATCCAAAATGGGACCCATGCCTCCAGTTTTCTTTGGAACTAGAAAGTAATGGGAGTAGAACCCTGTGTTCTGTTGATCCAGCGGAACTATTTCTACTGCCCTGTTGTTCAGAAGGCCTTGTATCTGAGAAGCAAGGAGTTCTGACTGAAGTACTGACAGCCTGGGCTGTCTTTTGAGGGGACGATCCGGAGGGGTCTCTAAAACATTAAGGGAATACCCCCCCGTGGATTATCCAGAGGACCCATTTGTCCGATGTTATGGACTTCCACTGACTGTAGAATTGAGTCAGATGACCTCCCACAGCTGAGGAAGAGTCCCCCTCGAGCCGCTGAAGTGGAACTTGGGCCAGAAACTCAGAAGGCGGCACTGGGCACTTTGGGCCCTTGTGCTTTCTGTTGCATTTTCTTTTGAGGCTGGGGGACTTAGTTTTTATTAAAACTTCCCTTGCCTTTGCCTTGAAAGGACTGATGGTTGTGAAACTGGTGCTTATTAACACCCCCCCCGAGAAGGGGCCGGAGCAGGTCGAGCCAATTTAATGGCAGACCTAGTCTTTTGTGTGGCCTCTAGGGCTTGTTCTACTTGAGGACTGAAGAGATACACACCGTCGAAGGGTAACGCCATGACCTGTTGCTGAGCATCATTTGTGAAGCCTGAATTGTGCAGCCAGGAATGATGGCGGGTACAAATGCCGTTGCCGCCGCTCGGGAGGCAGTATCGAAAGTGTCCATAGCTGCTTTAACCTGTTGGTTGTTGGACTCGATATCCCTGGTTATGGTTTGAAGAAGCTCTGAATTAGTGTCCCTACTCCAGTAGAGCTTCTACCATTTGTTTGAGTGAATGCCAAAGAATATACTCATATTGAGAGAAATAGCCCTGGTAGCTGGCAATAAGCATACCCAGGGCAGATGCAGCAAAGACTCTCTTACCTAAAGTATCTATCTTATGAGATTCTTTGTTTATAGGTTGGGCTGTAGTAGCCTGAGGGAGGACGACCTCATAGTTCTCTGCCAAGACTACAATAGGGTCCGCAAAGGCTTGGGAGGCCAAAATGGGTCAATCCTTGGGAGCAGCATACTTTCTATCTATGGACTTAACCACAGAAGGAATGAGAGCAGGATTATTCCATACTATTCAGAAAGCGTCTCAAAGGAAGGCTGTACCGAGGGAGTTAACTCCATAGGGATGTCTGGGACATGAAGGTATTGGAGTCTTAAAAGCTTCCCAGGATCGATATCCATAGTCTGGAGAGAAAGAGTGGAATTCAAATTTTTCAGCAGAGACTTAAATAACGTGTCCTCGACCACAGGCTCTGCAATAGGATTAGATCCTGCTCCTTCCACGTTATTGCCCAGCCTAAGGTCTGGGTCAGGCTCAATATCATCTCCTGACAGTCCAGGAGGGACTGTATGGACAAGGAAGGAGTGAAAATTAGAAGGAAAATAGGAAGGAAAAGGGTTCAGAGTCGAGAAGCCCTGAAGACTGGAAGGCATCACAGCTAGTCTCGATGCCAAGAAGAGCACGGCGCCACCTAACCCAGTGCAGTGCACAGCACCGACAGAGGCCTCGGCACTGAGGGTGGTACTGACAATCCCAATGGCATCGAGGATGGCGCCGACAGATGCATCAATGCCGAGAATGGCACCAAGCGACACATCAATGTCCACAGTGCCGAAACCAATGCAGGGCTCTGAAAACTAAGATTTGAGGAGAAAGAAGGAAGAATACCAGGAGACAGAGGCATCAGTGTGGCCCCCTGTGCAGCAGCCATTTGAGGGGGAAAAACACCTGAGTGTGTAGTCGACGGCACCGAAGAAGGCACCACACGACTAGGGAGGCCCAACCGCCCTACCCAATCCCCCGAAGGGTCCGACAGCCCCTGAGTGACCGGTCCAGGCAGCTGGACCAACCTCTGAGCCCATTTCTCCATTAGAGTGGCCCACTGATGAAACTGCTCATCTGAAGCCCTACCAGAAGGCGGGGAAGGGCTCCGATGTCAAAGAGGTCGGTGACCGTAAACAGAAACCGGCAACTCCGGAAGAGGAGACCGGCAACTGACCCCAATGACCAACCGTCGATGCGCAGACATACCAGAGGGTGACCTTGAGTGATGCCTTCTCTTTTTTGACCTGTGGGCCGAAGAAGAGCTCGAGGCTGAACGGTGCCGAGAATGCGACCGTTTTCTTTTATGCTTCCGGGGGGACTGCCCATCCCCTCAAGCATTGGACCGTCCGTTGTCAGACCCCCCCCTCCGGAGAGGGCGGAAGACCGGACTCAGCCCGGCTGGCTGAACAGCTTTCATACGAAGTCTCCCTACTGTCACCTGACCCGCTCATGGTCGACTCCATCAATGTAGACTGAGACTTCTTTCTTGTAATAAGAATAAATTATAGTAAGTGATACTTATTCAAGAAATACTACAAAATAATAAACTGAAAACGATGCTGCTAGTTTGAAGTTTGACTCCCAGCGAGCGAGCGATGTCGTCACTGTAGCGCACTCGACGGCGGGAAAACAGGAACTGAGGCGGTTGGAGGGTCGACGCCAAAATAGTCATTGCCGCACAAGACGAGGCTCGCAGTGCCACTCCTCACAGCTCCATCTCTGGCACCAGCCCTGCTGCAAAAAGTTTGCTCCCGCTGGGTCCTAGTGCCTCCAGTGTAGATCCCATCAGTGTGAATGAATGGTGGGTGGAGACTTTATGTCCAGGAAGATTATCAAGCACTGTGCAGCTGTGCAGCTGGGTAGTGGGTAGGCGCGAGGGCTGGCACCCGTACCTTTTATACTGTTTGGGCGGTGCTGGCCCACCCACAGTTACCACCACATGATTTTTTTGTCTGTGTAGAGGGCGCGACCATGTGACCTCCCCGCCAACTTGCTGGTTCTTCCGCGGATGCACCCCTGCTGACTAAATTAGTAATTACAGAAAAAAAAACCTTAAAATTTAAAGCTTAAGCATAGCTGGGCAACTGAATCAGGCAGTAAGCCTCACCTGAAAACTGCATCCCTGGGAGGAATGCACCCGAGGCGGGTGCATCATCCGCCCTACCCTTCCTATGGTACTGGCTGCGCCAGCCCCACCAAAACCCCTCCCTTCCTCCCCTTTCCTGGTCTTTCCACCCTTTGTGTTCTTGTCTGTACTAATCCTGCCCTTGACTCTATCCCAACCCCGCTTAAAGCTATCTACTGTCCTCAGTTCAAAGTGTCCCAGTGTTTAAAAATTATTTTTTTTTTGTTTCATTTATTTACAATTTTTGAACAGGAAAGGCACACTAAGCTCTGATAGCTTGTTTCCAGGTGAGTCCTGGAGGCTGAGTTTCATGGGCCTATTTTATTGATGAAGGAATTTTGACCATGACAATGGGGAAACCCCACTACTCTTTACCAATAAGTACCATGGGATCTTAAGATACCACCTAAATGGTGACCACAGATGGGCAGAAGGGACCTTAGTTTAACATCTCCTCTGAATGGTGACATTCAGTTGTGCAGCACCCCCCGTCATACTGCACTACATTGCCAGTTAGGGATATTACCCTACGTATGTGGTGTGGGTCTAGAACCCATGACCATCTGATCTTCTGGCCCCAGATGTGAGTGTGTTATCTACTAAACCACTGACACTGCAAAATGTTGTGGTTCATATTACCAAAACTGCCCGGATAAGGTGTTGGGGAAATCATTCTTTTTTCTTCCTTATCTGTTGGTTGTCTACTATTTCCCAAAAGGAGTGTAGTCCTGTCTGTTTCATCTGCACTCTGGCAATTTGGACTATTTCAGGTTTATAGTCTCTTTCAATAACCATCGTGTCATGTCCTCCGTTGTCTTCCTGTGATCCTCCTCTTCTGAGCAGTTCTTCTGGCTCTCAAAAATTGTCCCATGCGTTATGTTGTACTTCAATCTCTGCTTGGAATCTATGGTTCCATGTCATAATAGAGACTGCAAAACAGCAATCGCTATTATGGCGAGTGTATAGCGCAGAAAAGCAAATTGGCAATATACACTTTAAGATGACCCAACATCTGGATATTAAAAAAGTGTTTTTGTGGGTGGGGGCTGTATCCCCCTCTGCATCCCCCCCCACACCCCCTGAATTAGGATTCTCAACTCCAGAGTGGTCCATGTTGGGGAAGGGTCAAAATCCGGATGTTGGGTAAAAATGAAGTGCCGCTGTGGCAAAATGTAACCCGCTCCTGGTCCTGAACCCAGTAACTGCTGTGCCAGAGCTAGCCACCCACACCACCATGCCACATGGCTAGCTTGGCAGCAGCAGGTACTCCAGTCCCTGATAACCCCTTCCCTGTCCCTCCCCTTCCCCTCGCTATTCCCCCCCTTCTGTTCACCCTTCCCCATAGTCGCTGTCCCATACCCTCTCTATTCTGCAGGGTTGCCCAGAATAACAGCACCCAAAATGAGTTGCTATCTTTGTAGTCGCTAATTTTGGGTCACTATTATTATGTGATACTGACACTATTGGCATCTAGTATGGATTTCCAGTCTATAGGCTTGAGGTACCACCTGGTGCACAGTTTATTATCATTTTTATAAATCTCAATGTCCAAATACCTTAACGTATCCATGTTTTGATTTTTTTACAAATGTCAAATGATCAGTTCTACTGTTTAGAAAATCAGTGAACATTCCCAATCGATTTTCTGTGCCCCTCCATCATGAATACACCCTTTATAAAATGTTTCCATTTGATGATGTTATTCTCAAATTGGTTCTCTGCTTCTTTATATACAAATCTGCTGTCAAATGCATTCATGTATAAATGTGCAGAAAAGGGGGCCATTATGGATCCCATGGCTGTACCCTGCTTCTGCGAAAAGGACATACTGTATTTTTGATTTTTTTTTTAACAACAGCTTTGCCATTTTTAACAAGTAATGATTTGGTGGTGTCTTTTCTAATCTATGTTCCTCTAAAACCTCTCTCAGTGTCTCCAGTCCCCCGCCATGTGAACTTGAGGTATACCTATCCCAGAAATCCCTCTTCACCAGAAAACAGTCCTCCAAATTCAGATCCTAAAACTTAACATCCATTATCATTATAATTATGTCATTTGTGTCCTTAACATATGTCCTGGTGCTTTCTACTGGTCCCTCGATGTGATACTCTACAAATATAGACAGTGGTTCCAATATACCCCTATTCCTGCTTCTGTCAGTTTACCGGGGGAGGGGAGCTCGAAACTCTTGTGTACTTTGAGAAGGGTATTAAATAGTGTTACTTTGGGATGCTGACATGTCAATGCTTCCCAATCCATTATCCATTTTTGTCTTTTACCCTCTTCCAGTAGATCCTTAACTAGTGTTTTAACCTCCTTTATAGGAGTATGTGCAGCCCTAAAATAATTATCTGTGTTACTTAGCTGTCACATGCATTCTGTTCTGTAATTCTGAAAGTCCTGGATTAACACTGCATTACCATTGTCCGCACTTTTTATTATGGTAATAATGTCATATACTAAGTTCCTTAATGCCCCATATTCAGCTGCTGTGAGATGAAAAAGTCTCCTATAGTCTAAATTTCCCCTCTTTTCTTGATATACTGTAGGTCTCTAGATCCCTTTCCATTGGGCCACTGTAGGTCAGTATGTTAGTTGGTACAGTATTTGGAGGTAGAAATACATTTTCACCCCAGTGCTGTAGCTAATTCCATTTTTTTTCTTATTTTTTAGTCATAGCCTCCTGTTTTGTATCAAAGTAAAATCATAGTGTCAACTTCCTAAAGAAACTCTGTGGGTCAAATCTTAGGCTGAAATAATTTACTCAACTATATTGGCTGAACGCAAGTCCCTTAGATAAAACATTAACTTCCTGAGGTGTCATATGTATTTAAAAAAAAAAGAAATGTGGTAACCGTGTTAGTCCAGTCAACAATGTAGAGGAAAAAAACAGCAAATATGTTGCAGGTGATACCTGTTATTGGACTAACAAAATGATTTCTGAGACTAGCTTTCAAGAGGTAAAACTCTCTTCCTCAGGTCAAAGTGGAAACAGCTGAACAGCATGACAGATATAGAGGTTACTGGTAGTAACCTACAACCCAGAACTGGAAAAACTATGGAAAATAATTAAAGATCTACAGCCACTACTGTCTGAAGATGAGACTCTAAAAAATATATTTCCCACTCCATCAGTGCTTGCCTTCCGCCAACCACCAAACCTGAAGCAGAAACTGGTGTGAAGCAAACTTTCCATGAGCTCCAGCTAGGCAACAAAGGTACAAAACCATGCAAAGCACTTCGCTGCAAACTATGTACACATTTAAAATCCAAAACTCATATACCTGTTCTTCTAGCAACATAGTATATATGATACAATGTAAAAAATGTGAGGAAGGCTGTTATATCGGTGAAACTGGATGGGAACTCAAAACAAGAATGAATCGTAACAGATTCACAGTTACCCATAAAAATGAAAATACACCAGTAGGGGAACATTTTTCAAGACCAGACCACTCCATCAGTGATTTTACTGTCAGAGTGTTAAAAGGTAATTTCAAAAACAGTCAAGAATGGCAAACGTTTGAACTAAAAATAATACAATAGTTTGACACTAAAGAAAAATAGCTTACTAAAGATGTTGTTTTTTTAGCATATTACCAGTGATTGTGCTTAAAACAGTGCTTCAGATTTTCTTTTTAAACCCTCACATCAGCACCCTCTGGCTTTTTTAACAGGTACCTTCTAAAAACAATGGTATGTATTTTTTTTCCTTTCTTGATTTTTTACAAATGTTAATTGATGGTCCAGAGCCAGACTAAAATGAAGCTGCCCTTTGATCTTACAAGTTGAGCTCTTCAACAGACACACTCCAGTGACAATTAGAGTCTTCCTGTTTGTAAGGAGTGTGAATTGGCTGTAATGCTTTGATGTGTAAACTGCTAGTCTGTGTCTTGAATCCACATCCAACCTCTATATCTGTCATGCTGTTCAAATGTTTCCACTTTGACCTGAGGAAGAGAGTTTTATCTCTCAAAAGCTAGTCTCAGAAATAATTTTGTTAGTCCAAAAAAGGTATCACCTGCAACATATTTTTTTTCTCTATATATGTTTTTTTAAAAGACTAAATACTAAGGTCCCTTCCTCTGTTGTGACCTCTATTTTATTTTGTCCCTCTGTTGTGCCTGCTGGGGCCCTTTGGTTTTTGTGTCTCTCATTTCCTTGTACACTTCTCTCTTTCCATTCCTTCTTCTATTTCGTCATCTGTTATCTTTGCACCTGTACCTGATGGCCCCTCTCTTGGATCATCCTCCCATCTACCATCTGGTTTCCTTTGTCCACCTCTGCCTCTGTAATGTCTGCAGTACCATCCCCCAGCCTCTCCCTAAAAAACATTGTCAATATTGTTCATGGTAACCAAGTCTACAGTATTTGTCTATTTGTAGAATAAATTGATGGGTCTGAATCAAAGTTAAAGACTGTCTTTGAGGTATAGTTCTTATTGTCTTATGCTCATGTGTATACAGTACCTTACAGGCATGATAATCGATTAAATCCATTTTAAACTTTTGTTTTCATTTTTAAATTGTGATAGTCCTGATGTCCTCTTCAAATTCTTCTAAACTTGTATTTATTCTATCCAAAAAAGACTTAGATTCCTAACATAGAAACACAGAAGTTGACGGCAGAAGGAGACTGCCAGGTCCATCTAGTCTGCCCATTTGTTTTGGACCTATTTTGACACTCTAGTTACCTTTTGTAGTCAGGACTCCCTTGGAGCAGCTGTTCCAGGCATCCACCACTCTTTCTGTAAAGAAAAACTTCCTGATGTTGGTAGAGAACCTCCCTCTTTGCAGCCTGAGGTCATGTCCCCTGGTCCTGGAGCACTTCTTGAAGTGAAAAAGTTTCTGTGCCTGTACCTTGTTAATGCCTTTTATGTACTTGAATGTTTCAGTCATGTCCTCTCTCTCTCTGTTCTCTGCTCCAGGGGGTACATATTCAGTTCCCTAAGACTTTCCTCATAGAACATGTACTGCAGACCCTGAAGCATTTTTATCACCTTTCTCTGTACTGTTTCCACCTGGTCAATGTCCTTCCTGAGGTGAGGCCTCCAGAATTGGACTTCATATTCCTGGTGAGGCTTGACCAATGATCTATACAGCAGTAGTACCACCGCTCTCCTCCTGCTTGTGATTCCCCTTACAATGCAGCCCAGCATTCTGTTGGCCTTCTATATTGCCTTCTCACACTGCTTACTAACTTTGAAGTCATCTGAGATTATGATTCCCAGATCTTGTTCCTGGTTTGAGACCACCAATCTTTCACCTCCTAGTTAATACTCCTTTCTTGGATTTGTCTTTCCTATGTGCATGACCTTGCACTTTTTGGCGTTAAATATCAGCTGCCACACTCCAGACCAATCTTCTAGTTTCTTGAGGTCAGCTTTCATCTTGCTCACTCCTTCAGAGGTGTCCACCCTGTTACATATCTTGGTCTCATCTGCGAACAGACACACCTTCCCTTCCAGTCCATCAGTGATGTCTGCTATAAAAACATTGAAGAGCAGCGGCCCCAGCACTGAGCCCTTGGGCACCCCGCTGGTCACGCTGTCTTCCATCAATTGCATTCCATTAACCTGTACCCTCTGGGTTCTGCCTTGTAACCAATTTTGTATCCATCTGACTACTTCTGGATCAACCCATGTGGTTAAGCTTCTTTACCAGCCTTCTGTGTGGAACCGAGTCAAAGCCCTTACTAAAGTCCAGGTAGACCACATCTACTACCCCACCATCGTCCACTATTTTTGTAGAATAGTCAAAAAACTTGAGCAGATTTGTCTGGCATGACCTACCTGCTGTGAAACAGTACTGTTTAGGGTCTTGTTGGTCCTAGTTTTAAGAATTGCTATGATCCTCTGTATGAGTAGTGTCTCCTGTTCTGTGACCTTTTCCTTAATAGATATTCCTGTTGAATTAATTTCTGTATCTAATGTTTTCAGTTCAGTTGTTAGTGCTTCTACAATTAACAACATGAAATCATGTGCCAACGTATGCCTACCCCCATCCCAGCATTTTTCCAGATCTAGGTTGCTAAAACCCAAATTTGGTTGCCGGTAAATCCTCAGTCCACTTGTGAATAGTCAGACACCGCCATCGGGGGTTAGGACTCCCTCAGGAATCATTGAACTTGGAGGAGCAGCTGGTAAAGGCAGCTCCACAGGAAACCCACTCCCTTACAACCTAGTCAGATGCCACCGTTGGGGGTCAGGACTCCCCCGGGGATTGAGAAACTTGGAGGAGCAGCTGGTAAAAGCAGCTCCACAGGAACCCCCCTCCCTCATAACCTAGTTAGATGTAGGGATGCAGCCAATTTAAATTCTGCTGGCAAAGTGGCCAAATTTGCCTGGTGGAGCAATTCATGAAATTTTTCCGCCAAAGGCGGAATTTCACCTAGGCAAAATTTCGCCTTCTGCGGCAAAATTTCACTTTCCGTGGGTGAAATTCTGCCTTCCGCAGATGAAATTTCACCACGGAAGGTGAAATTTCACCATTCTGCCAGGTGATATTACGCCACTCTGCCAGGTGAAATTTCACATTTCGCTCCACAAAATGGGTGGAATTTCACGGATTACTCCACAAAGTGAATTTCACTCACTTCGCCCACCACTAGTCAGATGCCACCGTTGGGGTCAGGACTCCCCCAGGGATTGAGGAACTTGGAGGAGGAGCAGCTGGTAAAGGCAGTTCCACAGGAACCCCCCCTCTCTCACAACCTAGTCAGACACCGCCATCTGGGGTCAGGACTACCCCAGGGATTGAGAAACTTGGAGAAGCAGCTGGTAAAGGCAGCTCCACAGGAACCCCCTTCCTCACAACCTAGTCAGACTTCGCTGTTGAGGGTCAGGACTCCCCCAGGGATTGAGGAACATGAAGGAGCAGCTGATAAAGGTAAAGACCTTTACTACCCCTCTTGCTGTGGACCTTCTTTAGGGGTGTTTTGGACTGTTTGTAGGCTGCATGCAGCCAGGGACTATAAGTCGGCAGAGTTGGGAGTTGTCTCTGTTGGGGGCTTGTGATCTGAATTCTGAGGGGTTGGGGGTCTGTTCTTGGATGTACCTTAACTCTGGGCCTGCAATGGGATTGCACCAGTGATTCTGGACTGTGGGGTGGGTCGGGGTACAACTGTTAGTGTACTGCATATGTTTGCTGGTGGATTCAGTGTTTTTAGAGCTGAGTTCTAACTTACCAACAGTGTTTGTTTGTTACCAAAGTCAGAACGCAGTCTAGCCCTTGTCCTCCAGCATGAGCACTGCGCATGCATAATAGTAGCCTGCATGGTCCCTTTGTCCTGGCTTCCTGCCAGAGATCCTGTTACTAATCCCCCTTTGTTCTATCTCCTCCTAGGCAGCTCCACAGGAACCCCCTCCCTCCCAACCTAGTCAGATGCCGTCATCAGGGGTCAGGACTCCCCCAAGGAATGAGAAACTTGGAGGAGTACCTGGTAAAGGTAAATGCCTTTACTGCTCTTCCTGTAGACCTTCTCTGAGGGTGTTTACCCATCGACTCTTTGCATAGACTCCCCACCCGGCCCAAGCCAGGCCTTCAATGCAGTCATTTCCTACATCTCTCAACTGCCACCTAACTGTGAAATCATTGCGTTAGGTGACTACAATATTAATTGACTATCTCCTGCTGCTACCCAGTTTAAGGATATTAAAGCAGCCGTGGACCTCACTCAAGTCGTCCCATCCCCCATGAGGCTCAATCATAAAACTGGCTCATCCACCCTACTGGACCGAATCCTTACCGACTGCCCCCATCAGGTTTCCATGGTCACTGTCCTCCCTGATGCCCTAAGTAACCACTCTCCCATACTCTGCAGGTGGTCAACCAAGTCCTCAAACCCAGCCCCGGAAGTTATTTATCAATGCCACCTAAAAAAAGGGCTCTTTGACCCATTTTAGGAACCACCTCCTGAATTATGATTTGTTCCCTATTGACACAGCACAGTCCATTGACAGTGCTGTAGCCCACTTTATTTCCACCTTCAACACTGCGTGTGGTCTCTTCACCCCAGTCTCCAAACAAACTGTCAAAGGCCACACCACACTGTGGATCTCCCAAACCCTTCTTGACCTCATGCACTATTGTGACAATCTTTGGCACAAAGCCCTTGAATCTGGCCTACCCCTTGATAGACAATGCTACAGGGAAGATAGGAACAAATGCACCTGGGACATTCGTAAAGCTAAGGCAGCCCACTGCCAAGAGGCTGTCTCATCCTCCTGGGGTGCAGGGTGGATGTTCTGGAATAATATCAAAGAGCTTAATGGTAAATCAGTACCCCCCCTCCCAGCTCTTAGTCAATGGAACCCTCACTCAGGACCCCCAGCTCATAGCTAATGCCTTCAACTCTGCATTCTCTGACCTCAGTAGTGTGCTTCCCCCCAACTTCTTTGACCCTCCTTCAGAGCACACACCTTCTCCCCTCCCCCTCCCTAATACACCACCTTTCAGGTTCAGGATTGTGTCCACCCGTGAAGCCTGTTCTTATTTAATGAAAGTCCTGGGCAAATCCCTTCATAGTGGTGACACTCTGGATCTAAAGATCCTCCACCTTGTCCTTGAAACCGTATTTGCCCCCCATACCAAAATTATCAACCTCTCCCTCTGTCTCGGTCAGTTCCCGACCATCTGGAAACATGCAGTAGTCGCTTCCATCCTAAAAAGCTGTGACCGCACCTCCCAAGGTAACTACCACTGAATCTCCATCCTTCCACCCATATCCAAAGCCCTTGAAAATGTAATTTCTGACCAACTCACCGATTACCAGTCAAATCATAACCTACTCCACCATGAACAGCATGGCTTCAGAAAGGGTCACAGTACCACCACTGGTATATATCCTTTATTCACAAATCACTTGATAATGGACACTTAGTTGGGTCAGTGTATATAAACCTAACTAAGGCATTCAGTACCGTCAATCACACCCTCCTCCTCAAGTCCTTGCCCACTTACACTGGAAGCAACCACCTGGTTTGTGAACTACTTAAGTGATAGATCCCAGCAGGTCAAAATAAACTCCACCCTATCTCCCAGCTTACCTGTTCTATCTGGGGTCCCACAGGGATCCATCTTGGGTCCACTCCTCTTTAGTCTCTTCCTGAACTCACTACCATCAGCCTGCTCTGGTCAGCTGCTTTTATATGCGGACAACGCAGTTATCTTCTGCAGCCACCCTAACCCCTTCCCCCTTCAAACTGACCTCCAGAGTTTCTTCTCTGAAGCTGAAGCTTGGTTCACTGAGCACAGACTTGTGCTTAACTATAAAAAAACAAAGGCAATGGTCTTCACCCATCGCCAAAACAAACACTGGGACTTTTGCTGCACATCTTCAGCTATCAAAACACCCCTCTAGAGCTAGTAAAATCCTTTAAATATTTGGGTGTTGCCATTGACTCCTCCCTCACCTACCATGAACATATTCATATTCTTTCCAAGGCCATCAACTCCCATATTGGACTCATATACAGGCACAAACAGTGCCTGCCACCTGAAGCACTCTGTCTGGCTGTGTCTTCCTCAGTCCTATCCCTTGTTGATTATGGGATTATTTTCTATGGTGTGGCTGACAGCACTGCCCTCTGCCACATCAAGATTGCCCTGAACAAAGCTGGCTGCCTGGTCTCAGGGTGTGACAGGTTCACCCCCACACATGTGACCTCTGCAGGCTTACTAACTGGCTTAACTTCCAATGCAGGTTTAAATACCACTCATGTCTTCTGGCCAGGAAAATCACCTCCAACCTTGCCCCACTGGGGCTTCGCAACCTAATTCAGCCCATCCCTCTAGCTAGATCTACCAGGGGATCCTCTGAAGCCCCAGTTCTAATCCCTCACTGCAGCACATCTCTGGGACAATAAGCCTTTACCTACAGGGCTTCACTTTGGATGAATGAACTACCCTATGCTATCTCCTCAGAACTCAAACTTGACCCCTTCAAATCCAGTCTTAGAGTGCTACCCCTCATTTCCTCTATCTGTGATGCACCCAACACCTTTAATTCCTGTCGACACTTACTACCTTCTAAATATGTTCATTTCTGCCTGCTACCCTTAACCCTCTTTCTCTTTCTCTTTCCTCTTCTTCTACCCCTAACTTCCTACATACCATTCTTCTTTTCCTCTTGACCTGCTTGCTCTTGATTGTCTTTACCTGAACATTTGTACTATAATGTTTTTCCCATATTTGTGTGCCTGTTGATGCCGGGTACCATTGCTATCCTCTGTATTTATCCTGTATCCTATGTGTATCAGCTTGACTGTCTTTACCAGAATATTGTATAATATTGCATTGTATAATTACTGTTTTACTAAACCAATGTACTTATTTGATGCAGGGCAATTGGGCTAGAATTATTCTATATCCTGTTTGTATTCTCAAATGTACTATCTGTTCTGTACTATGCCTTAACTTGACATGGAGCCTTTGCAAAGGAGTCTCTGGCTCAAAGGTTTGTAATTCTGATCTAGTCAATAAATAAATAAATTAATAAAAATAGATCCTCTTCTGTTTTATATATATTGTTCTGGTTAGAGCATGCCACTTAAAGAAGTAGTATACCCTCATAGCCCATAAATGTTATTTGTTTCCTTGTCAACAGACCACTCATTTTGTGTAGCTGCTGGGGATATATGTGTTTGCTCTAGTTTGTTTTCACTGTTCACACCAGCACCTGTAACTATCCTGGGGATCTCAATTTTCTGGTTGTTGAAATCTCATTGTGCCTGAGAGCTTCATTAGCATATCAGAACATGATGTGTCAGCACCCTTTAGACTCCACAGTATGGAAGTCTGCTTACTTAGATTTCAACAAAACAAGTTGCAGCAAGATGTGAAATATCACATTTACCTTCAATTAGTTTACAAACTGTCTTAGATGTAATGCAAGTTTTTTTCCTTTAAACTGCATTCAGTTTGTGTGTTTCTAGGGAGTTTTTGCAGGTTATGTATACTTTCAGCATAGAGATAAGTGGTGTAAATGGGTGATGTGGCGTCATGTTCTCATATGCTAATGCAGCTTTCAGGGACAATGAGATTTCAACAACCAGAAAATGGAGACCCGCAGGTTAGTTACAGGGGTCTGGTGTGAACAGTGAAAACAAACTAAAGCAAACACATATATTCTCAACAGCAACATGAAAGAATTATCTGTTGACAAGGAAACAAATAACATTTACAAGATGGGAAAGAGTACTACTCCTTTAAGGTTTACCTGTTTCCATTTCAATGATTCAACCTTATTTGTCAAACTTTTGACACTTGTAGTGCCTGTAAAACTCCTGCTAGTAATGAACCCTAATAAAACATGTTCCTCATTTGTATTAGAGAGAAGAAGGGGCACAGATCTATTATCCATGAACATGTCTAGTTCCTCAAAGGTCTCCATGACCTATCACACAGTCTTCATGTGCACCATACCTGTACCAAGTAACAGAAACTACCCCCAACACAGTTCACAAATCTCATACATCAAATGGCTGGTGTGAAGCTTACAAAAGGGGTCCCAGTCCCTCCAAAAGCATTGGTTCTGGAGTGCTGTAGCTAGCCTCAGGTTTCAGAGCTTCAGGGACATAGGCACCCATATATGAATGCTCTGGTTGAGATGAGCCAGAAGGGCTCATGGGATGTGTCTGGTGGCAGGGTCCTGGGCCAAATCAATCAGTAGATTCAAGCAGAGACAGGTGGGTTAAGCTAGAAGAAGGTTGGACACTAAAAAAGGGGAGCACTGCCACTAGGGCAAGGTACAGTGGCACCCCCAGGATGAAACCCACTTTTAAAGCACTCTGCAGTATGCTGCAGCAGAACTACTGAATAAAGCAATGTAATTTCAATGGCAATTAGTCCCTTTGGCCATGCAGGAAACTGTGACATTGCTTTCATCCTGGCAGTGTCACATTTTCCTGAATGACAAAAGGGACTAATTGCCATTGAAATTACTTTGCTTTATTCAGTAGGACTGCTGCAGCATTCTGCAGAGTGCTGCAAAATGCTGCAGAATTGGGTTTCATCCTGGGGGATGCCACTGTAGAATAGTTAGGTAGGTGGACAGACTGGATGGGCCAAGATCCTTTTTCTGGACAATTTGCAGCTTTGTTACGTAACAATCTTCAGATAATAATTGGCATGCCTGTAGCAGAAATAGAAGAGGTAATCAGACTGGATGATGAGCCTGGAACCTGCCGAGGGTGCGATGGCATGCCCTCTGGTGGCTTTGCATGTTCACTTACCCTCCACCCCACAGTTGTCATCAAAGGCATTAGGCAACCTTAGGTCTCAGAAGGATAGTAGCCTGAAAGTTTATGCATCTCAGAAGGATAACAACCCAAACGTTTTTGCATCCCAGAAGGTGAGCAGCTCCTTTTATTCCTAATTCAGTGAAAGGCACTTAAGGACTGGTTTGTCTTGAACTGGTATCGCATATTTTATTTTTTTATTGCAGATTTAAGTTAGGCAAGATTGACTGTTGGTTAAATTTAAATTATAATTACTGGTGACCCCCCTTATCACATGGTTTACAGTATGTTTCAAATGCCGTAATAACCAAAAAACTGGTTATTACAGTGTTCGATCAACTTTCCATGTGAGCACTGTTCTTAACATAGAAACATAGAAACATAGAATTTGACAGCAGATAAGGACCGCTTGGCCCACCCAGTCTGCTCATTTCCCTACCTACTGGATAAGCTGCAGATCCTAGTTAACCAGCAGCCTACTTCTTCCTACCCCACCCCCAGAACTGCCTTATGACTATCCCATGCATGCTTGAATTCCACCACTGATTTTGACTCCACAACCTCCTTGGAAGGCCATTCCATGCATCCACAACCCTCTCTGTAAAAAATACTTCCTTAAATTACCTCTGAGCCACCCCTCTATTTTCAAATTGTGCCCTCTTGTTCTTGCACACCTCTTTTTGAAAGATGCTACCCTCTTGGACTTTGTTGATTCCTTGAGGTACTTGAATGTTTCTATCATGTCCCCCTCTCCTTCTTTCCTTGAGGCTATACATATTAAGCTCCTTAAGTCTCTCTTCATATGTCTTCCGGTGCAGACCCTGCACCATTTAGTTGCCCTCCTCTGGACAGCTTCCATCCTGTCTATGTCTTTGCGGAGATTGGGTCTCCAGAACTGCACACAATACTCCAGATGGGGTCTCACCAGCTGTCTGTACAGAGGGATAATAACTTCCTGTTTTCTACTGGTGATGCCTCTCCCTATGCATCCCAGTATCCCCCCAGCCCTCCTTGCTGCCCTCTCACTTTGCTTGCCCGTCTTTAGGTCATCTGATATGACTACCCCCAGGTCCCTTTCCATTTTTGTTGTTGTTAGTATCTCACCCCCATTGTGTACTCTTCCCTGGGTTTTGTTTCCCAGGTGCATTATGCACTTCTTAGCATTGAATCTAAGCTGCCATACATTTGACCATTCCTCTAACCTTGCCAAGTCCTTCTCATCCTTTCCACCCCACCCTGTGCATCAACTCTGTTGCAGATCTTAGTGTCATCTGCAAAGAGACATACTTTCCTTCCAGTCCTTCTGCAATGTCGCTTATAAAGACATTGAAGAGGACCGTCCAATACTGAACCCTGCGGTGCCCACTAGTAACCTCCTTTCTTCTGAGTGGACTCCATTTACTATTACTCTCTGTGTCCTATTCTCCAGCCAATTCTTTACCAGGCTGTCATCTTGGGACCCACTCCAGGCTGGCTAACTTTCATATTAATCTTTTGCATGGGACTGTGTCAAATGCCTTGCTAAAGTCTAGGTAGGCCATGTCCACAGCCCCTCCCTGATCTACTACTTTGGTCACCCAGTCAAAGAAATCTATCAGATTCGTCTAGCATGACCTTTCTGCTGTGAATCCATGCTGCCTAGGGTCCTGTGCCCCTCTGGCCTCTAGATACTCGACAATTCTTTCCTTTAGAAGTGATTCCATCATTTTCCCTATCACTGAGGTTAAACTAACAGGTCTATAGTTTCCTGCTTCTGCCTTGCTCCCACTTTTGTGAAGGGGAATCACATCTGCCCTCCTCCAGTCCTCGGGTACCACCCCATCCTCCCATGATTTGTTAAAAAGGGTAGTCAGTGGTGTCACTAGTTCTACCCTTAGTTCTTGAGTGGGACACACTGCTCAAGACTACTCAGATGTCTCTCTACACATGAGGTCTATTGGTTATAGATGCAATTGCTCAGCAAGTGGCTCTGGAAACAAAAAGACAAAAGTGGGTTCATCCTTCTGGTAAAAAAAGGGAAACTTATTTAACTATTTGCTGGTACAAGAGGACTGTCTCATTTTGGAGCTCTGAAGCTGTTGGTTGACATGAAGGCAGATGCTGGGGGTGCAGGGGCAGCACAAGCAAAGGCTTCAGTGTGCAGCTGGAGTTTTGTTTAAAAACAGAAAAACGTGATTATTTTTTCTTTGTTGAACCTTTTGTTGGCAGAGATAATTGTGCTATGTATGCTGCACATACTGTATTAAATTTGAGACTTCTGTTGTTGAACTCTGAGCTAGTAGTGGTTTGTCAAGGAAATGGAGATCATGCTTTTATGTCAGGAGCTGTGTGGAAAAAACTCCCTACACCAGTAATAAAAAATAAACAATAGTCAAGTGTGTGTTGATGGATTTTTGTTTACACACTCCCGGTATGTGATGACCTCACAAACTTCTTGAGCATTGATTTCGAGATTTATTGGTCATCACACACCTTGGGTGCATTATAAAAATCCATAACACACACTTGACTATCCATTATTCTCTCTATATATTACACAGGAAGTATCAATATTGTACACTTGTTGACCAACAATCTGGTACTTATCTTAATACGTAGCCAAAATAATTAATTTATACAGGCCTGCATGAATACAGTAATCTTTTCTCAAAGGGGATCAAAAATTGTTTTATAGGGATTTTTCCTAAAACAATAGTTTATTTCTTTTTTCAGTTTTCCTTGTCAATCATAAAAGTTGACCACATTTGAATGTCCAAGGGATTCAGATCTTTCCATTTTAATAAAATACATTTATTATCAACTAGTGCTGCCACTTGAAGAAAAATGTGCAGTGCATGTGGGAGTTTACTTTTATTATATATTGTATACTGAATAGAGTTAGTGTTGAGGGTGGATATTGCAGTTATCATGGAAATGTGGGCAACCGAGCACTAGGACTGGGATTTGACAATCCCAAGGTACAAATTATACAGGAAGGACCGTAAGGAGAGGAGGGTGGGGTGGGGTGGCAGTCTATGTGAGGTACGGGATAAAATGCACAAGGGATGAGGGGGAGGAAAGGAGAACATAGGCAATCTGGCTGTAGCTCCTAGACTCAAGGGGTAGGACACTGAGGTTTGTGGTGGTATACAGGCCTCCATCCCAATCTGAGGAACATGACAGGGAATTAGCAGGACAAATCAGAAAGGTTTATAGAAAAGGGAAAGTGGTCTTCATGGGGGATTTCAACTTGCAGGGGGTTGACTGGAGCATTCCGGTCACCTCCAATGCTAGGGAGCCAGTGCTCCTGGACGTGATCCAGGAGGGTCTCCAGATGCAGTTGGTCAGTGTACCTACTAGGAGAAAGAACACTTTAGATCTGGTATTGTTGACTGGGGAGGCAGTTAGAGAAATAAGGGTGGAGGACCCAATAGCCAATAGTGATCACCAAATGGTGTGGTTTAATATCACAATGTGTGGGGAGCCAGAGAAATCAGTAAACCGGGTGGTAAACTTCAGGGGGGTGGACTTTGGGAGGATGCGGGAAGCACTGAAAGGGAAACTAGAGGGCATAAGGCAGGAGATGGACGTGGAACAGAAATGGGATAAAATTAAACGGGGAATTACAGAGGCAATGGAAGCCTGCACCAAGACACAGCGTAAGAGGAGCAGAGCAAGGAAACCATGCTGGTTGAACAGCCAGGTAGTGGAGGTCTTGAGGCCAAAATGAGAGGTGCACTACAGGTATAGGAGGACAGGGAAGGAATAGGACAGGGAGGAGTATGCAAGATGGTCCAGGGAGGTGACCAGAAGAGTGAGAGAAGCCAAGGCCCAGAGGGAACTGAGATTAGCTCAGAGAATTAATGGTGGTGGGGGAGAAAGACTTTTTCAGATACATTAGGGAGAAAAGGAAGTGCAAGGAGACAATAGTGAGGATAAAAAGAGTAGGGAGTAAAGGGGGACCACTACCACCATGGGCTGGGAGGGTGGGGATGGGGAGAGGAGGCGACAGATGGAAGAAATGAGGGAGGCAGAGTCCTAGAGAGATTGAGGGCACTGAGGGTAGACAAGGCACAAGGGCCACATGGTATTCACCCCATTATGCTGAGGGAGATGGTGGGGGTATTGGCGGAGCCACTGGTTGTCTGTACAGCACCTCACTGGAGTCGGGATGTGTGCCACTGGACTGAGGGATGGCACATGTAGTGCCGTTACACAAGAGCAGACCAAGGGATGAACCAGGTAATTATCATTTGGTAAGACCCACCTCCATAGTGTGAAAACTCATGGAAATGATACTAAAGGAAAAACTGGTTTCATACCTGGAGGACAACAGCCTCCAGGATGTGAGGCAGCATGGTTTCATTTCGGGGAAGTCTTGTCAAACCAATCTGATGAAATATTATGACTGGGTGACCGGTGAGCTGGATAAGGGTCATGCAGTGGATGTTCTTTACTTGGACTTCAGCAAGGCCTTTGATTCGGTGCCTCATGGGCGGCTTGGGGGGAAGCTAACTGGTGTAGGGATGGGGCAAAAATGATGAACTGGATTACAAGATGGCTGAGTGGGAGGCTGCAATGGGTGGTGGTGGTGGGAGAGGAGCTCTCAGCTCTGAAGCCAGTGACAAGTGGGGTGCCACAGGGCTCTGTGATGGGACCAGTATTATTTGGGCTCTTCATATCAGACATTGTGCACTGGGTGGTGAGCAAGGCAAGTCTATTTGCAGACGACACCAAAATGAGAGCAGTGGTGGATGGAGGGGAAGGATGGAAGCAGCTGCAGGGAGACCTAAGCAAGCTAGAGGAGTGGTCAGAGAGGTAGCAGCTGGGGTTCAATGCAAAGAAGTGTAAGGTTATGCACTTTGAGGCGAAGAACCCAAGGAGACAATATTGGCTGGGGGGGGTTAAGCTGGGGATCACTGAGGAGGAGAAGGACCTAGGGGTAATGATAACAGGGACCATGAACAACACTGCCCAGTGCAGGAGAGCAGCTGCAAAAGTGAACAAAATGCTGGGGTGCATAGCGAGGGGGTTTTCATCCAGGCACTGGTAAGGCCGCACTTGGAGTATTGTGAGCAGTTTTGGAGACCATACCTGAAGCATGATATCAGGCTACTGGAGGGGGTGCAGAGGAGGGCAATGAAGATGATATGTGGCATGGAGGGGAGAGACTATGAGAGCAGGCTGGGAGACTTGAATATGTACACCCTGGAGGATAGGAGGGACAGGGGAGACATGATAGAGACATTCAAATATCTGAGGGGAATCAATAAGGATGGGGCAGATGCTTTAAGCTAAGAGGGGGAGGGACACCAGAGGGCATGGGCTAAGAATAGAGGGGGAAGATTTAGGAGGGAAATGAGGAGACACTATTTCATAGAGAGGGTGGTAGCAAAATGGAAAGCACTACCAGAATGGGTGGTATCATGTAAATCTGTGAATAGCTTTAAAAGGGCATGGGACAGGGAACAGGGGAGAGTGATGGTCGGGGAGGTGGGTGGCGGCAGTGGGATCACAAAGGGAAGGTGGGGCAGCTGCAAACTAGGGGTGCCAGCTGCACACTCAAGCAGACTTAGATAGACCAGATGGTCTGTTTCTGCTTGCACATTTGTATGTTTGTATGTATTTTCCAGCATTGGCTAAACTCCTAATATCCTGAGTAGTAGTTTGAGAATCTTCTCCTAAAAGAATTTAATGATGGAACATTGAACGGAACTTTGAAGAAACATATTTAGTAGAGAGCCAGAATTATTGTGACATCATGGGCAGATGTCAGGAATATTGGGATGTATCCTATTGAGTTTGGCTGTGATAAATACATGCAATGTAGTATTTTAAACCTAATTTGTTGCAATTCTTAGAAGCTTAGGTCATCAAATGGGGAGGTAATAAACTGTTTCCAAGTAGGGTTAGAAAGCATGTAGCCCAAGTCCAGTTCTATTTTAAACCTAAAAACAGATGTGTCCTTCCAAATAGGATAAAAAGGAAAAGGAGTGAAATTAATTTGTGAAATTAGTTTTTTACAGGAAGCCAGGAACTCATACCATAAGGATTGGTGAGCATTGCAGAATATTAAATGATTCATTGGTTTTACATATGAACTAATGTAACTGTAGCTATCCGAAGAAATTATGTTTTGTTATACTGCAGTTCTCCTGAATCTGCCAAAATGTTTAAAATAACTATTAGTATAACATTGAATAAGGTGAGATAGACCTTCTAAGACAAAGTCCTGGGTTCTGATGGAGAGTGGAAATTTATAGTTCATATAAATTTAAGCATAAGGTGATTGTGGTTTGTCCCAGCTGATTGTTGAGTGTATTTTGGCCCAGATTTGGCATGAAGCTGCAATAGTTGGTAATATATGCTCATATTTATTTTTTGGAAATGAAGCAAACAGAATATGTTACAATGACTGATAGGGTGTTTTCTTTAGTTCCAGAGTGTAACTGGGAAGTAAAGAAACAAATTACTATTTCTTAACAGATTGCTTCTGAGTGGCCATAGAACTGGTTACTGCATTTGAACTGTATTGTCTGTTATTTATTGTTACAGTACCTGTTCTGTGCTTCAACAGCTCCTAGTGGGGCCTGGATCATGTAAGTAAATGGCATACTGTTACTGTATTGTCTATAATACTAATCACCATTTACTGATTACTTAATCATAATGGTACTTGGTTTGTCGAGGGCATAAAGTGTTTATGCCCCAAACAGTGTAGTCCGTCTATTAACACAGAGTACTAGGCGGTCTTGAATCTTGTTAAAGGGTTATCAGTTTTAGTCTTTGTTGTGTGGTGTTTTGGTATTTGGTCACCCACGGGACCACTTACCTCCTCCAGTACTTTGCTTTCCCATCTGGTGCTTCTGCAATAGTCGACTGTTGGTACCGAACGAACTAAGTTGGACGCATAAAATAATAAACAAAATAACGTTTATTCAGGAGCATAAGCAGGGACATCTCATCATCACAAGGTACAAACTAGACTCCGACTGACTAGACAGGAAATTGGGGTTTCCTAGCCCCTGCAGGAAAATAATTAGGATAACACATGACCATGGCTGGCTGCAACATTATTGTTCCAAGTTAAAGGGGCAGCAGCTAACTGTAAGCCCCATACTTAGTTCTGTACTCCACATCACCCCAGGTACTGTATATGTGAGTACCACTCGAACTAGTAAAGACATTGTTATGCAAGAAAGAATAAGAATTATCAATGCCTTAGTAATCATTACTACCTTATTAAACATTAATATGGACATGTATCACATCATGGAGACATTAATAGAAGACGATTGATTAATTGATTGAAAACCACAATACATTGCTGCAGGGGAAGGGAGGAAAGAATTTGAACTACACTGGTGGTCAGTCAGTGTAATGCCAGGGGAGGAGGGGACACCATAGCACTTGAGGCTGGCCATGCCACAAGCACTAAGGTGTGGGGAGGGGAAAGGAAAGACGGGAAGGGGAGCAACAATTATTACCCAAATGCAAGACAAAATGTGTGTTACGCTTGGAAAAACACTAGCATTTCTAAGATCTAGAAGAGAAAAAATGTTAGAGCAAACTAATTTAGAACCAATATGCATTGTTAAGACACAGAAATCACAGAATCACCACAATGAGTTAAAATAATAAAGTTCACTTGGTTCTGAGATGTTGGGATTGATGAATGGGTGGCTTGAACTAGTTTTTGACAGGGTGTGGTCAGGTCACAAAAGGGGACACAAGAGTTCTGAGCACTGTCAAATCCACACCATTTAACATGATATGACCATGATCCGTTAATGTACTTTTTACGCAAAATCTTCTCATTCTGGTACACTGATTGAGGTACATGAGAGTCCTGAGAAGATGCAAGAGATGGAGAAGTTCCAGAAAGTCCATCTGGCTGAGTAAGTAGAACAGGATCTGGCAGAGAAGTGCCAGGACCATGGGGTTCTGGTGAAACTGGTGTCAAATTGTCAGCAGGAAGTTCAATGTTCAAATGTATTGCAGGTTCAAGTGCAGCTTCATTACTTGGAGGACTGGGATCATCAGGGAGGGTATCATGCAAGTACCCATGTTTCAACCTGTTGATGTGAATTTTATTGTGTACCAGCTTTCCATCGGACTTGCAGCGTAAGTGAACACGAACAGGAGGAAGCTTTTCCACAATATAGAATGGACCAGTCCAAGGGCGAAGCAGTTTTTTGTGGCACCCAGAACAAGGACAGGTCGATACAAATAAACAATGTCCCCAACAGAAAATGAAGATTCGTGTGACTTGGCTGCTGACATTTTTTGCGTTGCAGGTTTTCTCTGTCCCAGTGCATCAATGGCAACACATCTGGCAAGTTCAAGCTGTTCCAACATTGGGATGATGAAGGATGAAGCTGACTTTGGGACCTCTAGCAGTGAGAGAACTTTTTTCAGAGGTGTTCTTGGGTGACGTCCATGGACTAGGAAAAATGGGGTGTACTCTGTATTGTCAACACATGGGCTGGAGTTGTAAGCAAACTGAATAAAGGAAACAAAATGATCCCAAGTGTCATGAGTCTCATCCAGGTACTTGGATAGTGTACTAAGAATGGTGGACATCATTCTCTCACTTTGTTCATTGCATTGTGGATGGTAACTGGTTGTGTGCGTCTTTTTGGTATTGAGAAGTTTGCAGGTTTCTCACACATTAGTTGAGAGGCAGTTAGTGCCTCTGTCTGAATGGAGGTACGCTGGAGTACCATGATTAGTGGTGGGCGAAATGGCCAAAATTCACTCAGCAAAGTGATTCGCGGAGTAATGCAGAATCTGCAAAGTAACCGATCTATGTTAGAGGAATTGCCCGTTAGTTGGTACATACTTTCATATCTATTGGGAATGTAATATTGTGCGGGAATATTGGAGGGAAATAAAGGGTGTCTTTGAGTTGATTTTTGAGACCGATATGCCGGATCTACCACAACACTGGTTGTTGGGATTATATCCTCCCACCTTGCTTTCAAGACCTTCCCGTGTTTTATTTGGAATTTTGATAACGGCAGCACATAAAGCCATTAATTTGCAATGGTTGACACCCGACAAGCCCACCACCTCCTCCTGGTTTGGAATCTGTACTAGAATTTTAGACATGGAGTATTTAACGGCCAAACTCAGGCTTTCCCTGGAAAAATTCAAAGAAAGATGGTTCCCTTTTATGCAATTCATGGCTTCCTGGGAAAAGAGACCCATATTAGAAATATTAGCTAAATATTCATGATGTGGCCTCCTAGCTTTGGTTCAACAGGATTGAGTAGCGGGCTTGGACGGGAGTCCTCAGTATGTTAAAGTGACATTTTACCTACAGTAATAATTTCTGGGTCTTATTCACCCTCTGGAGTGTCGATGATGTTATTGTATAATTAAGTGTATGGAGTTTGTGAGGGTCCACTTATTACTAGTCATGGATCCCATTTTTCTTTTATTCTTTTATTAATTATTGATTGTATAAAGTAATAATAGAATGTAGATAGGCATGATTCATAAATATTTGATTCACTGGTTATCTTCTTCGCTTTCCGTATCCCTCTTGTTTTCTTCTTGGTAGATTTCAAGGCATTTTCCTCCCCAGGACTCCTTTCTTTCATCTCTTTCTTTTTTCTCTTTCCTTTCCTTCTCGTATTCTCTACTCTTTTCTGAATTCCTTCATTTTCTCTTGTTTTTTTTTTTTCTGATTTGAAATATCAACCTATGTACTTGAGTAAGAACGGATTTAATGTCTGTTTGTTGATGTATGGATTCAATTGGAAAGGTTGGAAAAAAATGCTTTTCAATAAATTTTAATTTCCAAAAAAAGAATCTGCGAAGTAATCCACAATGCAAAGCGAAGTACTTCGTGTCATAATGAGGAACATAAAGTCCTTTGAAACCAATGACTTCATGTTATTCCGCCTTCCCCAAACCACTTCTCCACCAATTTTAAAGCGAAGTACATTGAAATCAATGTACTTTGCATCACTTTGCCTTGTTATTGAGCTCCAAGGTGAATTTTGCAGTGAGTCATGGGATTGTAGGTCACATGGGCTCTAGAGTGTTCTGCACAGCCTCAGTTCTGTGTAGTGTGTGTGTAGTGGAAGATGGAGACAGTTTCCTCTCAGAGCTCTGTGATTCAAATCCTCTAAAAGCTGTTAAAAAAGCCTTTTTGAGCCATTTTTTTTTTTGCTCAAAATTTTAGTACAATAATTGCAGGAAACCCTCCTGTACTCATATCATCACATGTTTATTGTTTGCGTGTGGATTTTAAATGTTGATTTAGGACATTCAGTCTGTGTACTGACTGACACTTGAAGTGGGCTTTGGGGAAGGGTGTATCTGTGGTGGAGGTAGGTTAAAACTGGGAGAAAAAGGCAGTCTTTCTGTTTTGATGATATTTTTCTTGTATAACTGTGTTAATGTACACACAGTAATATTTTCAGTAATTCGTGACATTTGTTTTGCTGATTGTCGTTGTGCAGCAGTGCATAATTTCAATTTGTTTAAAAGATTTGGTTATATTACTGAAGTTTTCAATTTGCTATGCATTACATGTAGTGTGTGTGCGACATGTGCCATCAAATCAGACACATTTTATTGTGCCACAGAGTAATTGTAGCAGTGGGAACCTGCTATCCACTGCACCTGCATGAATTTTTTTGTACTGCTTTGTGATATTTTTACTGGTAGTAGACTGTTACTGCTATGCACTTACCCCTCCCAACCGGCAAAAGGTATTCTTTTCCAGATTTGGATTTGTGACTTGTGAGCACTGGTTAGGTGTTGTTGTGCCTTTGCATCTGCATCTCTTGAGTGTGCAGTGCAATCTTAATCTGTCTGTGCATTTGCATCTCCTTAGGGCCCAATCTCCATCTGTAACTTAAGTCACAGTTATTTGTTTGACTTCCTTTCAGAGACCTGGTGTGGTGCATATCCCTGCGGGAACATTGTACTCATTGATGTGCATTTTTAAGTCAGGGCAATCATCACGAGTCACTCACGATACAAATCACATTCTTCATCTTCACGGTCATGATTCATGAATCACAAAACTGTAAGTTTTTTTATAGTTAGTTCCACATAAGCCTGTTTCGTAGTATCCCGGGTCTCGTCATCAATCACCATTGTACTCATTGATATGAGTTTTCAAAACAGGTAGTTTTGTGTGGTACAGGTCAAGGAAGTACAGCTGTAGGTATTCGCATTCCCATACAGTTTATTATTATTGGTCATGTCACACCAGACACTCATCATGAGACAAATCACGTTCTTCACGAATCACAGCAGTAAATTTTTTTTTATAGTTCTGATGATACGTTGAAGACCTGTAAAGATGACCAAAACATTGATGAATCTTTTTAAACTTTTTTTAAATAATGCTCCCCCCCAAAAAAAAAATACTTACCTTCACTGGCTTGACAGTATTCCAATGCCAAAATTCCTCATCAAGCCAAGAAATGCACACCCCAAGTTCAACTATATGACCTGTAATACAAAAAAAAAACAATGATTACATGTATATATATATATATATATATATCTACAGTATATATATATATATCTATATATATATATCTATATATATATAGATATATATATATCTATATCTATATATATATATATATACTGGGTGGGATATTCAGAAGGGTTGCGCATGGCCCAACAATGCTGCGTCATGTGCAACCCACTGATGCACCCCAGCATGATATTCAAATGGGAATTGAGCCTGGCACAAATCCTGATGTGCTGGAGCGCATCAGTAATGTATGCGGCGCAGGTGGGGGGGCATGCCCATGCATACTCCACACATCCTGATATTCAGCCTGGGATGTGTTGAGCCCATGCATGCACAACCCCTACCTACGCTGCACACAGGTGAGCAAATAAAAAAGGAGCAACAGCTGGCCATCCACAGGTGAGCTGCCATGTTGCAGGGTGCAACACAGCAACTGCCACCTGTGGGTGGCCACCCGAGCTCCGGCTGCACCTTCATAGCGGTGCCGCCCCCATGCCCAATCGCAGGCATACATAGAAGAATGATTGTTTTATATCCCTGATGGTCCAGTGGACCGCTTGCAGCCCGATCATGGGCATAGGTCTGTTTAAAACATTTAACACTATCCCTGGTGGTCCAGTGGACCGCTTGCAGCCCAATCACAGGCATAAGTCTGTTTAAAACATGTAACACTATCCCTGGTGGTCCAGTGGACTGCTCGCAGCCCGATCATGGGCATATGTTGAGAAATATAAATGTCCCATATCCCTGGTGGTCCAGTGGACCACTCACAGCCCGATTGTGGGCATCAGTGAAAAATAATGCAACGCCAATCCAACCCTGGTGGTCTAGCGGTACCCCCCTTCCCACCTGCCCACTGAGCCCCACCGCCCCACTCCCCCCGGTCAGTGGCGGGTGGCAGCTCCCCACCACTTGCTGCCCGCCACCCGACTGACACCGTACAGTAGGGAGGCTGTACACCCATTGGTCCACAGTGTGAGCCAATGGGCATGCAGCTTGTATTAGCATTATTAAAGTCCAGATATGTGAATGGATCCATTCAATGATCTGGACTGTGTAGTACGACATGGTACAGGCTGCACACCCATTGGCTCACGCCAGGACCAATGGGTGTACAGCCCCACCGCACGTGTGCTAGCTGGTGGGTGGCAAGTAGGAGGAGCTGCCACCTGCCGCTGACCAGAGGGGAGGGGCGGGCCCAGTGGGCGAGTGAGGAGGGGCTACCGCTAGACCACCAGGGTTGGATTGGTGTTGCATTATTTTTCACTGACGCCTGCAATCAGGCTGCGAGCAGTCCACTGGACCACCAGGGATAGTGTTAAATGTTTTAAACAGGCCTATGCCTGCAATCGGGCTGCAAGCAGTCTACTGGACCACCAGGGATAGTGTTAAATGTTTTAAACAGACCTATGCTCGTGATCGGGCTGCAAGCGGTCCACTGCACCACCAGGGATAGCGTTAAAAGTTTTAAACAGACCTATACCCGTGATTGGGCTGCAAGCGGACCACTGGACCACCAGGGATAGTGTTAAAGGTTTTAAACAGACCTATGCCCATGATCGGGTTGCAGGTGGTCCACTGGACCACCAGGGATATAGGATGATTCTAATATTCTGCATATGCCCGCGATCGAGCAGTGGGGCAATTTGCCACGATGTGCAGGGGGCGTCGGTCCCCGACGGCTGCAGCCTGGCAAGGCGCCAGGCACAAGTCTCCGGGGATCAGTGCACCTGCCTGCAAATGGGGCCATAATGACATGCAAATGGACCCATTTGTGCCTTGCATGCATTATGGCCCCATTTGAATGTGCACTTTTGAATATCGCGGTTGTTGTTCCTAGTGCAATGGAACTTACGCTAGCGCATCCCCCTGCTCCACTCTGATCACTTGCGCTGGCACAGTGCCACTGTGCCATGCACACTGCGGGTGGCCAAGGTGCGATATTCAATGTTGCTGTGCCATGGCACAGCTCCATTGAATATCACGCTGTCAACGCCCCTGCTCAGCTAAGTTGTGCTGTGCCCAGGCTTGCACCACAGCCTGGCACAGTCTGAATATCTGGCCCACTGTGTGTGTGTGTATATATATATATATATATATAAAATATACATTTTCATTTATTTAAATCTATTTATTTTCACTCTGGTGATGTCGTCACAGTGATTATTCCACAGCAGTGAGAATACATGTTTTTATTCAATGAGTTATTTACTCACCCCATTGTATATATAAATATATATATATATATATATATATATATATATATATATATATATATATATATGATGGATATGAACATTTAAAGTCAACTCAGGTTCTGTGGAAAACCGTGATGGTGCCAGGTACATTAACTTACCAAGGGCAGTATTAGTGTACACACAGAGGGCATCCATCCTGTTGGGGGTCCGTGCAGCAGACATTGGGCAATGAACAGCATTATCACATCATCATGGATGGTTAACTCAATGGTCAGGTCATACATCTAGCACATCATTTGGCAAGACACTGTACATCAGCCTAGTCAGGTCAAGAAGCATTACATGAAATTCCAAAAGCAGCAGCAGGGGACATACTGTAGTTCTCATTGGAGTGTGTGTGCATGCATGACTGAGTGTGGCATGAATTAAATAGAAACTTTTCTTTCCATTTTATGCTCTCATTTCTCTTCATCTGGAGAAGGGAATTTTCTGGACAAAAGACAGTAGCATTTTGGGGATGCACATTCATTCTGGTGACTGTGTGTGACCACAGTGCACATGACTAAGTGTGCCATTAATTCTGGGAGACTTTGCATTTCTTGTTATGCTCTCACTTCACTTCATCAGCACTGGGGAATTTTCTGGACACAAGACAGTAGCATTTTGGGGATGCACATTAATTCTAGTGACTGTGTATAACCACTGTGCACATGACTGAGTGTGGCATTAATTCTGGGAGACTTTGCATTTCTTGTAATGCTCTCATTGCACTTCATCAGCACTGGGGAATTTTCTGGACACAAGACAGTATCATTTTGGGGATGCACATTAATTCTAGTGACTGTGCATGTGGAGGGCTGCCAATATTGTTGCCACTTTGCCTTACTTTGTGATAAGGGGAATGACAATGCAAAATAATAATTACAAGGTGAAGTGAGCCTTTCATATTGTCCACTCCGCATAGCGGAATGGCAATGCAAAGTGCACTTTGCTGGCAAAATCTAAATTCGCTGTATTTCTAACCATAATGACAAATGATTGTATTGAGGAAGGCACATGCCACAGTACCAGCTTTAACGTATTTTAGTGGGATTAATTCCAAGTACTTAGGTAGTCCACAAAAACAAGAATGTACTTGTTGCTGGAGTCAGGGCATGTAGGCAGGGGGCCAAGAATGTCCATGCTAACTCTTTGGAAAAGTTCTGTGACTACAGGCATTGGAATGATGTGTGCCTTTGTCGGATTGGCAGAAAGCTTTCTTTGGGAACAGGGTTGGCAGAATTTGACAAAACAGACAATGTCTTTGTTCATGTAAGGCCAGAAGAAGTGAAGACTTGTCTTTTTGAGAGTTCTGTGGATTCCCATATGACCTCCAGAAAGTGGAGAGGCATGTGTGGATTGAAGAACTTTGGTGACTAGAGAGGCCGGCACAATTAACTGCACATGAGTTCTATCCATGCTATGACCCTTGCCTTCCTAGGTCCAAATGTGAAAAAGCACATCGTCATTGAGAAAATACTGTGACGTGAAGAATAGCACATCCTGGCAATGTTTCTTTTGTTGTGATAACATTCCAGTCTCAAGATACATGATGATGTCTGTAAACTGAGGACCAGTTCTTTGTTGAAGTTTAAACTTCACCAGGGAGATATCAGTATTAGAAGTTGTAAAAAGCTCTTCAGCTGCTTGCAGTAAGTGAAGATTGGTGCTTTTCTCTGTAGAAGCAGTTGGTAGCAGTAAAGCAACTTGTGGTACTGTAGGAGTGTCCACAGGGAGCATATCTGTGGCATGGAAAGGAAGAGCTTGTAGGCGGGCTTCTTTGTCCTGAAAGGCTACTGCAGAAGGATACTATCTCCAGCTTAAAGCATCGGCATTGGAGTGAACTTGACCTGTTCAGTACTGAATCTCAGAATTGTAACCTTGCAGTATGGCAATCCATCGGGCGAACTTTCCTACTGCCTCCTTCATGTCGAACAACCATCTGTGGGCAGAATGATTACAATAGCTGTGAAGGAGGAGTAGCAAAGATAACAGTCAAACTTCTTTATAGCAAAGACCATGGCTAGGCATTCTTTTTCTGTGATGCCATAGTTTTGCTCAGCTGAAGAAAGAGAGTACCCAGCATAGGAAGCAACTTATTCTGTTCCGTCTTGGATTTGACACAGCACAGCACCTACTGCAAAGGAGCTAGCCTCTGTGTAAAGCTTTAATGGCTGGTTGAACCTGGGATAGGCCAATATTAGGGAAGAAATACGGTTTTCTTTCAAAGTTTCAAAGGCCTCTTTGCATTCGGAAGTCCATAGGTAGTCACATCACTTTTTTGTGAGAGCGTACAGTGTAGCTGCAGTCTTGGCATAGTTGCAAATGAATTTTCTGTAGTAGCCAGATAAGCCCAAGAAAGCTCTAATGTGTTTGAGGTTTGTAGGTTCTGGATAGTCTTTTACTGCAGAGAACTTATCAGGGTATAGCGAGATGCCTTGCAAACAGACCACATGTTCCAGGTAATGGATTTGATGTTGAGCAAAGCAAAATTTCTCTGGGTGAAGTTTGAGGTTGGCTTGCCTGAGATGTTCGAACACCATTTTGAGATGCTGGAGGTGCTCTTGGAAAGTTCTGCTGAAGATGATAACATCATTGAGGTAAACTAGACAAGATTTCCAAGACAGTTCACATTATACAGCTTCCATGATGTGTTGAAATGTGGCTGAGCTCTTCCGCAGTCCCATAGGCAGCCATTTAAATTGTTAAAGTCCCAAGTGGCAGCACCAGGCTGTGTATGGGTGTGAAGCTGGATCAATAGTAACTTGGTAGAACCCACTCTGAAGTTCTAGAGTGGTGAAATAAGCTGTACTGGCTGCACCAAGGCTCTTTAAGGTGTCCTCTGTGGTAGGTAAAGGATGTGCATCTTACACCACATAGGCATTGCGCTTTCTGTTATCCACCACAAACTGATACTCTTTGTCTTTCTTTACTACCAGCAAGCAAGGTGCATCCCAGGGACTTGTAGATTCCTCAATAATGTCCTGTTCAAGCATGTCTGTGATTAAGTCCTCCAGCACCTGTTTTTGTTTGTGTTCCACTTTGAAGGCTTGCTGACGAATTAGTTTTTGGTTGGGCTGCACCTCAGTGGTGTGTTTCAGGATATCACAGCATCCAAGTTTATTTTCAGGGCCAACAAAGACATCTGGGTATCTTTCCAGGAATTTCAGAAGTTGCTGTTTCTCTGCTGGACATGCTGGAAGTTTTGAGCCAGATAGATGCTGGCTGAAAGATATTCCTTGTGATGCTGGAGTGGTTGTGATGGTATTGACAGGATGATTCTTAATAGAACCAGGCTGAGGTTCATGCAGAAGCTGAAGCTGGTCCCCTGAAGACAGACAAACAAACTTTCCAATATTGGCACCCTTTAAGATGACCACTGGCTCATCTGTGAAGTTGCAGCATTTTTGAAATACTGAGCCACCATGCACAGCAGACAAGGTGTTCCCTGGAAGGAAACCTGAGAAGTGCAAAGCTAAGGATCCTGTGATGATGCCAGTGACACCTTGTGGGAGTGGGTCACCTCGAATCTTGGCAATTAAAACCATATCTTACTTAGGAGGTACAGTGACTGAGTCTATAGCTGCAAGTTTGTTTGAGGCAAAGTATAGGGTGACTTTGTGCACTTTGAGAAAGTCCAGGCCAAGAATCATGTCTGGTTAAAGTTCAGGCACTAAGTTGAATTTAACAGTAGCCTGCTGTGAGCTGAAGTGGAGCTTAAGATGGACCATGCCTGTAATAGGTACTGTAGCAGTGCTTGCTGTAATGATGTACTTTAGGTCAGTTGGAGCAACAGTAGGTACATGGCGAATAACTGGATTGTCTAGTATACTGCTGTGGATAACAGAGATTTCGGCTCCGGAGTTGACCAAGGCATGCATAGACCAATTCCCAATGGTGACAGGGATGTAGTTTGCAAGGAGGGGTGACCTGATGACAGGAACGTTGGCTCCTTTAGGCTAGATTCTGCCTGACTTACCAGCTGGAAGATGCAGTTTGTTTGAGTTATGAGAGTCAGTGGGGCAATCAGTTGCTTCGTTTTCCTGCCCAACAAAAGCCCCTAGTTTGTTGAGCAGTGCTCATTTCCCTGGTCTTGTGAATAGTTGCTAGCATTTTGCTAATTGCGAAGCAGTGGTTGTCTTTGGCTGCCTTGATTTCTGTGAATGTTTTTCAGTTTGCGGCAAACTGCAGCAGTGTGACCCCTGAATCTGCACAACTGACAGGTCACTGGCTCCCGTGAATGTGGAAGTGGCTGCAGGACATTAACAGGGGTTGCGGAGAAGCCACAGTATTGGAATGTAAGCTATTGACAGTTGAAATAAGCTTGTCAATCATTATTTGTTGCTGTTGGACACAAGTAGCAAGTGCAGCCAATTGTGAGGACTGAGGCACCTGAACAGAGGTAGGCTGAAGCTGGAAATAGACTCCTGGGCTAACTGTGCAGCTTGGATCATGTCCATACAGGTGGCTGGCTTTTGCTGGATAATGTATGTATAAAATTTTCAGAGGCAGTCCCTGGACAAAGGCTGTGATCTGGTCTTTCTCTGATTTTTGTACACTTTTACACCGTGATTCAATGTCCACTATAAATGCTTCCAATGATTCAGAAGGTTGCATAGTGTACTCCCACAGTTGCTGTTCTATCAACGAGGGTGGATGTGCTTGTAACAAATGATCCCTGAAGGTGGTATACAGGGTGGCAGTATCCCTGTTCTTCTGGTCTGGAAGGGCATTGAACCATGAGATAGTCATCCCTCTCAGGAGTAAGCGTATGGTGTTTGAAATTTGCAAGGGACCTGTCCAACCATTGAAGGAGATCCAGGCCTGAAATTGCTCTAGCCAGTCGATAGCATCTTCAGGGGGTAGTGCTGAGAAGGGTACTGGCTGTAAGCTGGTATGGACCATTGAGTGTGGGGAAATAGCTTTAATATAGGCAAAGTCATCCTGAATGGCCTGCATGGTGGGCATCCCTTGGACTGAGATGGATGACTGGATGTTGTGCAGGATGGTTTCAATTTTGAGACCCCATGCTCTTGAGGCAGATGAAGGTGGAGCCCTGGAGCTTGCAGTGCTGGAAACGATGTTATCCTCGGACCTCAGGGTCAGAGACGAGCTGAGTGTCACTGAACGCAGGTCACAGGAATGAGTGGAAGTGGTTGTCATGTAGAGAACGAGATGACTTTGGAAGAAATAAATTGCAGAAAGAAAATATTTTTGTAGACAAAAGCATAGTTATCTGTAAGCAATTTTGATCAATGGACATCTTAAACAATTTCCAGTCTATTTTGGTGTTGTCTGTTATTTAAAGAAAGTTGTATCACAAGATAAATTATTTGGTGTACTGTTTCTTTAATTGCATAAGTTTGCCATTGACTTGTACTGAAACCCATTCACTTGCCTTGAATTGAAGCAATTTCAGTGGTTGACTGCAGCACGGTCTCACTACTAGGGGGAGCAAGGTCACTACTAATGGTACTGTTTGCTAGCAACAAAATGGAGGCTCCTTGCCATGAGGTTGCTGTATAGGGAATGAAATGGTGATTTGCCAGGCTGCAGTCCTTTTTCCCCACCTATACACACAGAAAAATGGCAGGATTTCCCTTTGGTGAGTGAAAGAGCTGGGGAATTTTCTGTTATTTAGTTTGCTGCATTCTGATTGATTTATGGAGCTGATTTTCTTTTTGTATGCCCCAGCTGTCCTGAGTCCTCCGTTTAGGTAATGCCCCTCCAGTAAATTTTCTGTTTGTCTCCCAGGCTGCACTTTGTTCACTCACTTTTCTTGCCCCCATTTATTTAGTCCAGGTTTAGTGCTTTGGCTGCCCGTTAGAGATTTATTTTATTTATATTTGTGCCCTGCTGAATTTCCTGGTGTGTTGGGTGATGTTTTATTTTGCTTTTTATTTTCCCTAGTTTGTGTGAGAAGTATTTTGTTATTGTCCCCTTTATTTGGAGTGTGACTGAGCGTGGAGTGGATCGTTTTGATGTGTGTCTCTCCTTCTCTTTTGGGCTCCCTTGTTTCATGTATTTACTTTCTTTTTTTTCTTTGGATGCCCTCAATAATTCTTTTACTTATGGCCCTTTCTGTAGCATGGCCAAGGGGAGAGGAACGGGGGCTCCGTATAGTGCCTGTTGCGTGGAGAAGCAGCTGCTGAGGAGAACTGAATTGGAGGAGCTGCTTGGAAGGCCATACGGAAGGAGCTGAGCCACATTTGTAGGAGGGCAGAGAGGCTGATTGCTGGAGAGGAGCCACAGCTGTACGAGGCTCCGGTGCTACTTTCGGCCGGTAAGAGACATGATCTGGGTGCCCAAGAGGAGCTGGGTGGGGGCAGAAGCTGAAGTAGCGACCCATGAGGTGGAGCAAGGTTGGAGGCCCGAGGGATGTTTGGTGGCTCTGCGTAGCTGCAGGAGTGAGGGGAAAGGCACAGTTGGTAGTGAAGCACCATGTGGTTGGAGGCAGGGCCAGGGCTACTGAGCAGAGGGTCTGTACTCTGTGAGGAGTGCTGGAGCATGCAGCCGTGTTTGTAGAGCAGCTGAGAGTGGGACTGGGTGGCTGGTGAGCAAACTTCAGTGCTCGATGTGGCAGTGTAAGCCACGAGTCTTTATTTCAGTGGTTTGAACAGTCCCTACCAGGGAGTACTTGTGTAGGAGTCTGAGCAGGAGATTCGTTACTGACTCGGGGTAGGAACACAGAGTGGTAGGTTACTGCAGGGCCAGAAGGAAACAATTGTATTTTTCCAGGGCTAGAGCTGCAGTCCTTGATGTTGGCAGCAGCAAGGCTGTGGTATGAGCTGGCAGGTTGTACAGCTGTATGTGAGAACAGGGTGACTGATTTAACTTTTGCCATTCTTTTCATTAAGCTATGTTCCCAGGGAGGGAGGTCATATAGGCTTGCAGTATGCAGCTCCGTGGTGTTTGTGGAGGCAGAAAAATAACTTTTGTACTGTGGCTGATTAAACAGTGTCCCACACTCATGCACATTTATATGCCAGCACATTTATATTTTCTGAGACAAATTGCAGGAGGATTAAATTAACATGATACAGTTCAGTTTTATTTTCTGTTCCTCTCTGATACAGGGTAGAATTTTTCTTAGCATGCAACAATTCAGGCACACTTGTGTGATGACTCTAGGGTACCCAATGATGCAGATAAGCGAGATGGGGGTCTGGGCAGAAGAAGGGCAGCATTCTTCACCATGTGTGGTGTTTTGGTATTTGGTCTGCCACGGGATCCCTTACGTTCTCGAGTACTCTGCATTCCCATCTGGTATTTCTGCAATAGTCGACTGTTGGTACCAAACGAACTGAGTCGGACGCATAAAATCATAAACAAAATAATTTTTTCTCAGGAGCATAAGTAGGGACATCTCATCAGCATGAGGTACAGACTAGACTCTGCCTGACTAGACAGGAAATTGGGGTTTCCTAGCCCCTGCAAGAAAATAATTATCATAACAGAAGACCATGGCTGGCTGCAACATTATTGTTCCAAGTTAATGGGGTGGCAGCTAATCTTAAACTGCATGCTGAACTCTACTCCACAGCTGAAATTATAATTCTGTTTCCTGTTGCTGCCAATTTCTGCCTCAGCAACAGGGCACTTTCCCTATATTAAGTACACCCTGTGCGCACTGGCTTAGCACTTTCCTAGGATTGTCTGCCTGCTTAGGGCTTCTGAAAGAGGCCCCCAGTAGTCACGTGAAGTGTTGGGGCTAACGTCAGCTTGACTGATCTGCTCCATACCCTCGAGACAACTGATTTATTTTCTACTATATAACTCAAGGTTAGCCTATCCAAAATGCATCAATTATTATTCAGAAGACATCTAGCAACAGTGCCTGATTATTTCTTGTGGGATAATATTGTAATGGAGTAAGATTCTATGGCTCTGCAGCATACACTGCCTCCTCTGCTGGAGCAGGAACAGGGACACAAGCGTTCCTGCGAGAGTGCTTCATCAGTCAACTCCAGTGATTTGAGTTCAGAAGCCCTTACCATGGAGAGATTCATAAAATAACTCACCCCACTCAAGGAGACCATCTTAGACCACTCTGGTGGCAATAAAGTGATCCGTCCAGTGCTTGAAGAATTCACCAGGTGGGTTGGCAATGCTGATGCCTGTATCAGTTTGGTGGAAGACTGGCGTGACCACGTGGATCCAGAGACTGTCCAACTAAGGAGAAAACTGGGCAGGATGGAAGAGCATCTAGAAGACCAGGAGGCTAGGAGTCGATGCAATAATCTGTTCATCGCTGGACTACCACAGAGTGCTGAGGGTGGAGAGACACAGTCTTGTTTGTACAGAAACCCTGTATTAAAATCACAGGATCATCACTGAATGGCTCATCATATGTCATTGAGAGGGCTCACAGAGCTCTGCAGCCCATGCTAGCTGACGGAAAGCATCAGAGCCAGTCACTTTCAAATTACATAACTTCCTTGACAAGGTACATATATTAAACAAAGCCTGCAAACTAAAGACATTCTGTGGGAAGGTAAGAAGCTTTATATTTTTCAGGATTCTTCTCCCCCCACCAAGTGTGGGAAAAACAGGCAGCGTATCATTCTATTAAAGCAAAACTCTTAGCAACTCACATAAAATTTCATATTCAGTATCCTGCTAAACTTGCCAACATAAAGGAAGATCAGAAAGTGTTCCAAAATGCAGATCAAGCTAAGCAAGAATTGACACAACTGTATCTGGACCTTTTTAAACCCGCCTGAAGACCTGGGTATATTGAAAGATTATGTTCTTGTGTTTTCTGACCTTATTTGTTTGCTGCATATGGTGAATTATTGCAAAGGATGACCACTGAAACAGTTTTAACTTACCTTTCTTTTTACACTATCTGAAGCTATCTGCTGCTGTGATTATTCTGCATGTGAAAATGCCAGAGGGAATTTGAGTACTGTGTGTATACCTTAAGCACATTATGCTGCCTGTTATAACTTCTTTTATTTGGTATGGAATTTTTATTTTATTTTATTTATTGAATTTTGTTGACCGGGTAGGCCCACTGGGCCCCGGAGGTCCCTTTTTCAGGGGCGACCCGGGGGTAAAAATAACATACAATAACAAAAATAACATACAAGTAACAGAACAGTACAAGTTGAAAGATGACTTATTGTGTTACAGAGCTGGATTACATAGGGTTACAATCAGAGTAGGAAGAGTTGGAACATACAGTCAGAGAGACCCCCAGAGTAGGAAATATAACAACATGTTGCATGCACATAAACATGAAGATCAAGGGAGAGCACGGGATAACAGCTACGTTGCTAGGAGTCAACTGGTTAAACTGGTGTCCTCAGCAGAAGCCGAGCATGAACCTCTTTTGTTTTAGCTCCTTTCACACTGAACAGATCATTTCACATCCTCTTTAAATCTCTGGTGCTGCCTGGGCTTGGATCTTCTTGGTAACCAACATTCCCTGATGTAATGTGGTGTGCCCCTAGCCTGTGCATTATGGGAAGAGGACAGTATGGCTGGTCGATGGTTTGCTTTTACTGCATACTCTATCTATGCTGTTCAGATTCAACATGTTTACTCTATGGACTACGCCACTCTACTCTGTGGATCTTGCTTCCAGACCTGGTTAATTATACCATCCATCTCTGAACCGGGTAGGAGAGACTCATTTTGTGATCAGGGAAGGCACAGCATGTTAGTGACTCGGGCTCAGTGAGCTTTGCTTGGCACTTCATTCCGGTGGGGGTCTATCATTTCCATCACGACCTCAAACTGACTATCTTTACAGGGCACTATATATAAACAAAGACAATCCCAAATAGACTGCAGTTACTTGTGGGGGTTGTTTTTCATTGTATAACTTACTATTTTAGCCATCAGTTAGATTCATTGTTGCTGTTACATCTTAACAATATTGGTTGATGCATTCATTTTGGTGTTATGGGGATGGGGTTTCCTGTTGTTATATGTGGGGCCTGGGGTGTAACAGGTATATATTACCTGAAGACATGCCTGTATTCATAAGTCACATTGCCCTAGCATGGTGTAGTACACCCTGGATGGGGGGTCTGGGTGGCATGTTTTTCCCAGGACCACTTCCTGACCTTATTCTCTGCCCCCAGTTTATGCCCTTGTCATACTGATGAGGGCCCCACCTAAGGGGGTGGGAGCAGCTGTTGTTATCTGGGCCAGGACCATTGTTGACCAAAATGATTCATTGTTGTAGTCCCTGGTACTGGGTTGGAGGAAGAGAGAAATGTTTCAGTGTTCTATGTTTTTACTGTTTTTAATGTACTGTTGTCCATTGTTCACTTTGTTGGGATTGGTGAGGTATCCTGGAGTACGACATAGGTTTTTTTTCTGGTTGGTAAACTGCAGACAGGAGACTGGATATTTCTCTCTGAGATTATTGTCTAATGGGTAGCACTTATGATTTTGTTACCTGGAATGTTAAGAGGCCCAAGAAAAATGTATAAGGTGTGCCATTACTAGGCATCTAAAGAAACTAGATGTGGCGGTTGCCAACTTACAGGAAACTCCCCTGAAAAGGGACTTGGACCACTACTTCTGCAGGGAGTGGGTGGACCAGGTCTTTAGTGTGGGAAATAGCTATAAAAGGGGAAGAGTTGTGATTTTAATTGTCCACAAGGTGGCTCTTCAACTGATTAGGAAGATTTGGGACCAGAAGGGTTGATACCTATTTTTGCATGGTGGATTGGGTCTTCATGAGGTGCTGCTGGATACAGTCTATGGACCAAATGAAGATACCCCTTTTTTACAGGTCTTGCACTGCCGCTACAGTACTTCGCTTTGCCCATCTTCCCATCCTAATCAGTGGTGACTGGAATATGGCATACCAACCTGATTTAGACAAATCAGGTTTTACTAGATGGGACCTCACTCCAGGTCAAAGGGGCCTTAGGAGTTAATTGACAGTGTTGGACTGACAGACCCATGTCAATTGCTTCTCCCCATGGACCGGCAGTACACCTTTCACTCCATTCCTCCTGCCATATTTTCTAGAGTAGATTATTTTAGAATTAATCAAGAAAGTATCCCTGGCTTACTGTCTTGTGAAATTAGCCCACTAGTAATTTCTGATCATGCTTTGGTCTGCATGACACAGAATGTAAAGGGTGGAGATAAAAGGGATAAAGTATGGAGGCTCAACACACAGATGTTGAAATATACTAATATACTGAAAAAGCTGAAAGAGTACATTCAGTGTTTTTTTAATACAATGAGGGCATGGTGGACCCCATGGATGGTTTGTGGGGTGCTGCGAAATGTTCTATATGGTCGAAATGCATTCAATTGGTTACTAGATGCCATAGGCTATGATCTGAGAAAGTAGAAAGTTTCTTGGGCAGAACTCAGGAGATGGAGAAACTACTCAAGCCTAACGCCGCTGAGCATACCTAGCTCACTTTAAACTCCCTTCATGCACAATATGCGGCACTGTTAAGTGACAAAGTGGAACTTGCCATTTTTAGAGCTAAGGTCCGATATGTAGAACGTGGGGAATATGCCAGGAAAATGTTGATTCTTCAGCACTGACAGCAAGTGGCATCCAGATTGGTGAAGTGGTTGAGAGTAAGTACAAGCTTGACCATTGTTACTAAACCTAGAGAAACAGCCAAAGTTTTCAGGAGTTTTTATGAGACCCTTTATAAAGATGAACAATGAGACCCTCATATTTTAGAGAAGGTTGCTGACTATCTCCAGCAAGTTGAGCTCCCATAACTGACAGATCAGCAAAGGAAGTTACTTAAGAGAGAAACCTTCCCTGGGAGGTCACGTTAGCCATTAATCAGCTCCACCAGGATAAAGCCCTGGAGCCGGACAGATTCCCCACTAATTTTAATAAAGTATGTAAAACCAAGCTTGCCCACTTTCAGACGAAAATGTTCAATTATATTTTTTCTAAGGGATTGTCTGATAGCTCTCTGTCAGAGGCGTAGATTACTTTTCTCCTCAAGCCTGGCAGGAATTAATTCTTGGCAGGGAGCTATAGGCCAAATCCCTCATAATACAGACTTCAAAATCTTGGTCAAGATTTTGGCTAATCAACTGCTAAAAGTTTGGGATAGATTGATAGGAGACGAACAGGTGGGTTTTATAGGACAGAGGGCCTCGAGTAAGCGTTCCTTTACTTTGGTATGCTCCCACCTTACTAAATGGTTTTACAGCATTAATCAAAACTGTAAACAATTGAAAGCACTGTAAGAAATTACTGAAAGTACATTGTGACAAATCCAGTTCCTGTTCTTGTAATGTTAATTAATTATATACGTGTGTTTATTGTCTGTGATGTCTATTGTTGTATTTTAAATGTCTGACGTGACTGAAAAAGAGTTGTGCCCAGTTCACCTCTTGGTTAAAAATACAAAAATGAAAAATATTAAATGAAAATGAGTGACCATCTATGTAAACTTCACCACTTAGTTTCTGCATCTGGGGAAAGCAAGGTCCCTCCAACCTTGGTCTTCCTGGATGTGGAAAAGGCCTTCAATTGGGTATCCTAGCCTAACTTGTTTGACATTCTTAAAAGTTTGGAATCCTGGAAGAGTTTGTTACTTGAGTTAAAAGTCTCTATCATCACCCTACTGTTTGTATATGGTGCAATAGGATCCTCTCTTCCAATATCCCTCTGTAGAGGGGACTGAGGCTGGGGTGTCCATTGTCAGCCCTGTTTTCTATCCTGTACCTAGAACCATTGGCACGTTGTTTAGAAAACAATCCCCATATCAAAGGGATCTCCATGGGGGGCACCGGGTAGAAATTTTCAGCATACACTGGTGACTTGCTCCTACATGTAGAAGACTCATAACATCTATCCCAGTGGCCCTAGGGGAAATAAAAAAAAGTTACCTACATTTCAGCCTACAAACTGGACCTGGAGAAAACAAATGTCTTAGCACTGATTCATATGCTCTGCAAAAAAGACATCACTGAAATGGGCCTACTCTGGGAACCCCACATGCTAACATATCTTGGTATTAAAATTACATGGCATCCCTCGGAATTGGCTAAAAAGATCCCCTCCTGTGAACTATCAGACTGGATCTCCACAAGTGGTTGTCCTTCCTTATGACTTTATGGGGCCTTATTAACATTGTTAAAATGAACCTTCTCTCTTGGCTGCTTTGCCCCTAGGTATGTTGAAAATATTCTTACCCAAACACTGGTTCTTAAGGCTACAACATTTAATCAATGATTTTTTCTGACAGGGTAAGGTGGCGAGATGGTCCTACTTTAAACTTACTGTCCCTAAACAGATGGGGTTAATATGGCTTCCCAACTTTTTGTTATATTATGGAGCACTACACAGAAGTAAGTATTTGCAATGGGGGAGATCAGAAGACAGGGGGGTGGATCTAGTCTATGTTCCCTGTTGGCTTTGTGAACAGAGAGATCTTTATCAGGCAGAGGGGTCTACAAATCAGGAGTCTTCTCTTTATCAAACTCTTCCAGTTACCTGCCACTTTTAAACAAACCCCAATTTTTTTTGTCCCTCAAAGCTCACTTGGTTCGTATTTGGGTCTGAACCTGTTACGTGACATTGCTCAACCGAAACTTGGGAACCCTAATTTTTGGATTAATCAGAACCCTATTCCCACTATTTATTGGCCTTAGACATACAGTAGCTTTCAAATGTAACATCCCTTGTAGTAGAAGATAGGCTTATTACTTTTCAGACGCTTCAAGACCAACAGACAATTTATACAACTGAGTCACTCATATGGGTCCAAGACCCTGGGAAAGGAAGAGCAAGGAAGATCTGGAGACTTTAGTCCTCACTTTGGGTCATCCCAATTCTATCTTGGGCTTATTCAAGTCCTTTTAGACTCTGGATACCATGCCACCCACCACCGGTGGCAGCCTATTACAGGGGCTGCAAGTCATATCCAGGAAGTATAGAAAGTCAATATAAGGCATGGGCCACCAGCCAGCCCCCCCGCCCGCTGTGGCCCATGTGTTAAGGACCCTTGAGACAAGGACATCACTGCCTACTGGATTCAGCCCAATGAGACAGCCAGCAGCTGGACACTCTGCAGCTCAAGAAGCTGGCAAGAGAGTAACAAAGGAGTAAGACAGGAGGTAGCAGGACATCAGGATGGTGTACCCTACACCAGAGGTAAGTTTTCCTATTTATACTCCTGTAACTGCACACACATTGCAAGGGAGTTAGGAGAGTCAGGGACATGCAGTAAGAAGGGTACAGGTAGGAGTAAGAAAAAAAAGAAGCAGTTGCAAGTTAGAGTCTAGCAATAGTTTGGGAAAAGGTGAAACACCCTATCTAGGAAAGGAGTAAATAAGGGTTTAAAGATACCAAAACAGAGCCAGCCTGGTGGCACTGAGGGTTGAGGCATTGGACGCCACACCTCGTGCTATGCCGGCAACCCAGGTTCGGGAATGAGCCCGGGTCATCGGGGGTCGGCAGGGGAGGACTAGGATTGAGCATTGGAGATAGCTTTCCTAGTTCTGGGGTGGGCTGGGGAAACCACACCGCACAGCGGTGACCTCTTGGGACACCCGGAGGTGCCGCTTGCGAAGGTGTGATGGGGGGAGCGGCAGACGTCGGCACGTATGTGCGCAGACGTCATTGCACATCCACGCTCCCAATGGGAGAAAGAGTGGAAAATAGCTGGGCACGACCGTGCAGCCTGATGGCCATGCCCTGCTTCACCAGGAGGACTCGCATGGAATGGCACTGGGGGGTCCTGAGCCGGTCTAGCTGGATTGGGTATGGGAAGAACCTCCAGTGGATCAGTGATGGCCGTGCTGCATCCCCCATCATGTGAGTGAGCCTGGTGCTGTCCTGGTGGGCAGGGCCAGTGGCTGGATGCCCCTGCCCGTAGTCGCCACAGCAGGAGAATAAATAAGATGATTAAAAAAAAAAAGATACCAAAACAGACAGGATAGAGGAGAGTTAGGGTCAAGCAATAGTTTGGGCAAGGGGTAAAAGTGTCTAAAGGAGGCAAAACAAAAAAACAGGCAAGATAGGACATAGTTATGCTGGGAGTGGCGCAGTGCAGTGGTTGTGGGGTGGCAGTTTTCAGAGAGACTTGAGGAGGGAGGTTGTTAAGATTCCACGCTAAGTTGGCTAGTATTCAGGGTGCCTCTCTCCCCACCCAGGAACCACGAAGTCTGTTGCTGCAGCCTCAAAAGATGCCAAGGGCAAGGAGTGGCTAGACTACAGTGGGCTCTGAAGGGTGAAGGTGGTGGGTCAGAGACACATCCTGCACATGGTACCACTACAAAATTCCTACACTGCTCAGGAAGGGTGTGACTGTCCCATGGAGATACCTGCAGTAATGACCAGGGAGAATGTGGGGGTCCTCTATACTGGAGACACCAAGGTGGGTGGTAGATGACCCCAGGGGAGGAGGAGGAAGCAACTCCAGTTGGGGGACTCAATTATTAGGGGGATAGATTTGGGGACAGAAAGGTAGAGGGGGGGGAGGTTAGTTACCTACCTGGTGCCACTTCTCAGAAGGATGGGGAGTGGATCCTGAGGATCACTAGGGAAGCAGGATGGGAGGGAGAGCTGGATGTCATGGTCCACCTTGAGACCAATGACCTGGCTGGGGATGAAGCTTGGATAGTACAGGAAGAGTTCAAGGAATTGGGGAGGGGTCTTAGGCAGGTAGCACATTCAGTGGCCTTTTTTGAGGTGCTACCTGTCTACAACAGAGGGGAAGGATAGGGTACTCTGTACCAAGAGCTTCAACACATGGTAGAAGGAATGGTGCACAGATGAATGGTTCAGCTACTTTGGGATTGGGGTCCCATCCTGGAAGGATAGAGGGCTATACAGGGCATATGGCCTGCATCCATCTGGGAGGGGAACCACAGTCCTCAATGAGCAGTTTAAATGCTACATTGATGGGCATTTAAACCAGCTGAGGGTGTGGCGGAAGAAAATGGGGAGACATAAACTGTTCCCCATCAAAATGAAGTAGGCAGTAGGGAGAGATCTAAGTGTGGTAAGGAGAGATGGTAAAAGGGGACAGGGAATGATGACAAACAGGGCATTAGCACATTCTGGAAGGCAATGTGTGCTAATGCTCTAAGTCTGTGAAACAAAATCAAGGTCCTAGAGTCCATCATGGCAGAGGCTGTCCTGGACATTGTCTCCATTACCGAGTCAGGGTGCAATGAGAACTATGACTGGGATATAGCCATACCAGGCTACACTCTGTTCAGAAAGGATAGGGTGGGAAAGAAAGGGGGGACAAGTGGCTCTTTATGTTAGGGATAGCATAAAGGCTACTGAGATACAGGGTAATCAGGAAGGGTGGCGATACTGTGGGTCACCCTAGAAATAGAGAGGGAGCTGCTCTTCACACTGGCATGACCTACAGACCTCCAACATGTGTGGAGGGGCTGGATAAGTTTCTAGTGGAAGTCATCCAAAAAGATGGCAAACAAGGGAAAGGTGCTGCCAGTGGGGGACTTCAATCTGCCAGACGTAGGCTAGAGAATCATAGCTGCAGCTTCAGCTAGGAGCAGTGATATCCTGGACTCCCTACAGTGGGCATTCTTCAGGAAACTAGTAAATGAGCCCACTGATGAGGGACAGTACTGGACCTTGTACTCATCAATGGGGACAGTGTTGCAGATGTCACAGTGGGTGGCTTGGGACGACTGATCACCGTACGGTGTGGTTCAATGTAAGTAGTGCAGCAGGATCAAACCACACAAAGGCAGGGGTCCAGAACTTCAAGTGAGATGATTTTAAAAGGATAGGGGAATGCCTCGGGAATGCCCTGGTTGGGGGTGGACTTGAGGGGAGTGGAGGAACAATGGGCAAATCTGCAAGGAGGGGTAGAGAAGGCAACAAACCTATGCATTAGACAACTAAGCAAAAGCAGGAGGAAAAAGAGATTGTTATGGTTCTCAAAAGAGGTGACCAAGAAGGTAAGGGTAAAAAAGTTAGCATTCAGGAGTTAAAAGGAGACTCAGAGAGAGAAAGAAAGAGAGGTGTATCAGGAGAAACAGGGGGAGGCAGGGAAAACAATTAGGAACACAAAAGTGCAGATGGAGGAGAAAATAGCCCAGGCAGTGCAGAAAGGGGACAATGTATTTTTCAGGTATGTAAGCGAAAAGAGAAAGACCAGGGGAGGGAGAATAAGACTTAGGAAGGAAGGAGGGAAGTGTGTGGGGAGGGAGATCAGGAAAAAGTGGACATCTAGAACAAGTACTTTTGTTCAGTATTCACAGAGGAAGGGAAAGGAGAGGGACCACAGATAAGGGCCAAGAGCATTAAAGGAAGGGAGGTAGACACTAGTCCATTTAAATGGAGAGGGTTCTGAGGGAAGTCACAAATCTGAAAGTGGACAAGGCAATGGGGCCAGATGGGGTACATTCTAGGATATTGATGGAGCTCAGGGAGGTGTCTGACAGCCGTGTTCAATCACTTACTGGAGAAGGGAGTAGTTCTGGAGGACTGAAGGAGGGCAAATGTAGTCCCACTTAACAGAATTGGAAGCAAAGAGGAGGCTGGCAGCTATATAATGGTGGGGAAAGTAATGGAATGGAATCACTACTGAAGGAGAGGATTGTGGAATATCCGGAATCCAGTGGCCTTCAGGATCCAAGGCAGCATAGATTCACTGGGGGGGGGGGATCATGTCAAACAAGTCTGATAGATTTCTTTGACTGGGTGACCAGGGAATTGGGTCAGGGTGAAGGGGTGGATGTGGCCTCCCTAGATTTCAGTAAGGCATTCAACACTGTTCCACATAGGAGACTCATAAATAAGCTGGGAAGCCTAGAAGTGGGCCCTAAGGAGGTAAACTGGGTGAGAAGTTGGTTGGAGGACAGGAGACAGAGGATGGTGGTAAATGGAGGTCTTTCTGAGGAAGGGTGACAAATTAGGTGCCACAGGGATTAGTACTGGGGCAGGTCCTCTTCAATGTCTATATTAGCAAAATTCCAGAGGGACTAGAAGGGAAGATATGCCTCTTTGCAGATGACACTAAAATCTGTAATATGGTAGACACTCTGGGGGTTGGGGGTGGTGGAAAATAGGAAAATAGGAATAGTGATCTAGGAAAGTTAGAGGAGTGGTCAAGGATGAGTCAGCTAGATTTCAATGCCAAGAAGTGCAAAATCATGCACTTAGGGCACAGAAAATCAGGGGTGGAGTATAACATGGGGGGATAGTATTAACCACCACCAAACAGGAAAGGGACCTGGGAGTAATCATATCTGATGACCTAAAGGTGGCCAGACAGTGTAACAAGGCAGCGGGGAGAGCTAGTGAGATGCTGGGGTACATAGGGAAGGGTATCACCAGCAGAAAAAAAGAGGTGGTGTTACAGCTATATAGATCACTGGTGAGACCTCACCTAGTGTACTGTGTCCAGTTCTGGAAACAACATCTCCAGAAGAACAAAGACAAGGTAGAGGTGGTCCAGAGGAGAGCAACCAAAATGCTGCAGGGTCTGTGTCACAAGCCCTATGAGGAGAGACTGAAGAACCTCAATATGTACACTGTGGAGGAAAGGAGGGAGAGGAGGGGATATGACAGAAACATTCAAATACCTCACAGGTACAAATAAAGTTCAAGAGGAAAGCATTTTTCAGAAAAAAAGATGCCCAGGAAGAGGGGGATATGTTATGAAGCTGGGTGGGGGGGGGTGATCAGGGGAGACGTGAGGAAGTACTTCTTCACAGAAAGGTTGGTGGATGCCTGGAACAGCCTCCCAGCAGAGGTGGAGGGGACAGAAATGGTAACAGGCTTCAAGAACACATGGAATAGTCATAAGGGGACCTTAAAGGTAGGGGAGAAAGGGAGATCAAGTAGGGTCTGCAGTGTTATAGTTGTAACCCCTGTGACCCTTTGCCAGCTGGTTATGATTGTTCTATGATATTTGCAATATAAAAATACTGTATAGTGTGTGATTGTCTCACATAAGGCAGCCTGTGCTATGGATGCCCCCTCCCAGGTTTTAGTTACAGGATGTAACTGACCAGGAGATCTCTGTAATGTAATTAACTTCCTTGAGAAATTGCATTTTATAGCTGTTTTATGACCTGTTGATGCCTCTGAAGTTGGGAAGCTAAATATGCATTTTATTACAGACAGGACATAACTTAGCTGATTCCTGTTGGCTATATCGCACTTAAGTGATGTATGGCAGAGTTGAAAAAAAATGTTGATGTTCCTTGGGAAAATAAGAAACCAGCCCCCAGTTCAAAGGAAAGGCTTGACTAAAAACTGTCATAATTTGGGAAATGAGTTGTTGCTGAAGTCACATTATTTAAAATATCTCCTGACAGGAAATCATGTTTGTATTATTTTGGTTCCAAAAGGAGGAGCTAGATGACTCACGGAAGGGGTGTGGAGAGTCACAGTTTAAACTATACTGTGTCTTAACAGTTTAGTCAGATACACCATCTGGAGACTCTAGAAAAAGACACAGCTCTCTGATATAAGGCACTTAAAGAGGTGATACATTAGATAGAAAATGTCTAAATGCATTGTGGTAGGAGTTTTTGTTTTGTTCTTTGCTTTTCTTTTAAGTGATTGTATGCTCTTTGACATATTGTTCAGTGTTTACATTTTTCATACTTTTATCATCTTTTAGTAAAGTATATTTTTTCACAAAAGACTGCCTGTGTGTCTCTCAGTTCTTACTGCATGTGACGTATAGATGATTAAGTCTGACAAAGACGGTTCAACAGCTTGACGGTGTCACTAAACTGGGAAAAGGTAAGAATATACCTAAAGTCTTTTATATTGTTTTAAGGGTTCATTTTGGAAGCCTAGCTTGGTGCCCCAGTTGAAAGATTGTACCGCAATCCTCAAAGAGGGTACATATCTGAACCTGTACATTGGGTACGTTAGCATGAGGTTCACAGTTTGAATCCCCCCAGAACTTGAGACTTAAGGTGATTCAGACTCAAAAGCAGACAGGAGGGTTACCCTGTCTGTTACCTGTTCATATTACTGGACTTGGAGGTTGGCACTGTGGGAGCAGAGGGCCTGACCTGCTGAGTGCATTTGTGAAAGATTTGGTTAGCAGCGGTGTGATAAAATTGGTAACACAAGCTTTAACTGCTCAGTGTGTCAGCTTAATACTGTACAGCTCACCTGCAAAATAAGGCAGTGGTTTATTTTTTAAAAAAGGAAACAGAACTATATCATTTTGCTTACAGTCAAGTTCCTACCTGTTTTATTTTTTTTTTTAATGCAAGTTAGAGTAGCCATAGTTAGGGTAGAAGATGGCTTCCAACTATAGCAGGTACATTGCAGACTACTTGAGGCACTTGTGGCAGGACAGAGGAGTCCTGCACAAGGCAAGAGCCACTAAGCAGAACCTTGTGGATGCCGTGTTGGCAGCAGATGCCCAAAGCGTCATGTCACAAACTATGACTATAAAGGACCAAGCCTTGGGCATGGAGGGGCCAGCAGCCAGTGCAGTGTCCAGATCTGGTGAGGAGGGCAGCAGGGCCAGTGCCAGTGAAGGGCCACAGCAGCAGGGGAAGGTCACCAGCATTCTGGAGCCAGAAACAATCAAGCTGCAGATTGAGTTGCACAGAATGGAGCTGGAGTTCCAGAGAGAAGAGAAGCGAGAACAGAGAGAGTTGGACCAAGAAGAGCGTGAGCGCCAGAGGCAACATGAACTGGAGAAGATATGACTCCAACCACCAGAACCAGAGCAGGTAAGTGGCTTGGGTTTAACTGAAACTACAGGACTGGGTTACAAATTGAATTCTAAATTGATAGCTGAATTTAAAGAGGGGCAGGATATGGATGCCTTTTTAAATTCCTTTGAAAAAGTGTGCATTCAGGCAAATATTCCTAGAGGGTTCTGGAGCTTCCAGCTATCCCCGCTACTTACCGGGAAAGCTAGGGATGCATTGGGTCAAATGGACAATGAGGACAATAATGATTACAGCAAACTAAAAGCTGCGCTTTTAAAAAAGTTTGATTTAACTGCAGAAGCATATAGAACTAAATTCTGTAAGCTCAGGAGAAGCCCTGACATGAGCTATGAGGAGCTAGCCATGAAACGTCAATGTCTAAAATGTTGGTGGGAGGGAATTGAAGCAAACTCTGTAGATAAAATTGAAAATGCTATTTTGTTAGAACAGTTTTTTGGGGCATGCCCAGCAGAGCTGAATACCTGGCTGGAGGACTGAGATCCCAAAACAGTGCAAGAGGCTGCTGAATTCTTGGACCGCTATGCCAAGAGCAGACCTGCTCTGAGAGTGAATGTGGAGGGTGTGGCAGTGCAGAAAGGAAAAAGCATGCCTTCAGGGCAGCTAAAACCCTCACTGCCTCTGCCGAAACCAGTTAGCCCCAGGTTTCAAAGAAAAGATTTTTCTGAGCAAAGAAAGGAATGTTGGTTCTATAAAGAAGCTGGACATATTGCCAGACAGTGTCCCAAAAGGACAAGCAATAAGCAGAATGGGGCTAGGAAAGAAGTGGGTTGTTTGTACAGTATGTCCCTGGAAGCATGCCTATGAACATGAGGGAACGCATGCACCCAGTCATGATGAATGGTGTACAGACACAAGGGTTAAGGGACACAGGGGCATACCTGATGCTGGTAAAATGGGATCTGGTAGAGCCTGGTCAGCTTATACTCAATAAATTTGTAACGGTACAAGACTTCACTGGTGAGGAGAAAACATTGCCACTTGCTAGTGTTCTCCTAGACTGTGGTGAAACAGGGGGAATTGTGCAACAGGTGGCTGTAGCCAAAACTTTAGCAGTTGACGTCATCCTTGGCAACAATCTCAAACAGGGGATGGTGTGTGCAGCTACCCGTAGCCAAGTGGCAAGGGAAAGTTTTAGTTCCCTGGACCCCACAGAAACCATTGTGGAAACCACTGGGAGGCTGGTTCCCCAGCCTGTGTCTCCTGATAGGGAGACTAATGAAAAGGGGGTAGAAATTTCCCCAGTAGCAGTTAACTACACAGTTACAGAGGGTTACTCCAAAGAAGGAGGGGTGACCCATTGTCAGAGGGTTAGGGATGGCAGTGATCCTGAGTGCCCTGACACTAGTGTTAGGGACCCTAATTTAGAGACTGAAGGGGACCTGTCCCATGCCTTGGGAATGTGTAAAGAGTCTTCAGCTGCTCAGAAAAGTGACCCTAGTCTAGAGACAGAGCACAGGGAGGTGACGGTAAACATAAAGTTTATTGGGAAAATGGACTTATGTATACTCAGGCTGTAAAGACAGAGGGAGGAGTGATAGGCAGGCAGCTTGTTGTTCCCCAGGGGTACCGTGAGCAGTTGCTCAAGATTGCACACGATAGTCCATTGTCTAGTCATCTGGGAATTATGTGCACTATGCAGCAGTTGGCCCAGAATTTCTACTGGCCCAGCAACACCCAGCAGGTGGAGTATTGTAGGTCTTGTCACCGGTGCCAAGAAATAGGGAAGGCAGATAAGAAAACCCAAGCCACTTTAATTTCATTGCCCATAGTGGAGAAGCCATTCCAGAGGTTGAGAATGGATATCGTGGGGCCTTTAAATACCCCCAGCTCCTCTGGAAAGAGGTTCATCCTGATTGTGGTGGATTATGCCACCCTATACCCAGAGGCAGCTGCCGTATCCTCACTGAGGACAGACAAAGTGGCAGATGCCTTACTTGAGATTTTCTCCCATGTTGGGTTTCTTCAGGAGGTTATCACTAATCAAGGGGGTTCCATTATGTCAGACCTGATGAAATGTCTGTGGGAGAAGTGTGGGGTGGTGCAGAGGTGCACAACACCTTATCACCCACAAGCCAATGGGCTTGTGGAAAGATTTAATGGTGCCCTGAAGTTAATGCTCCAAGTGTTTCCTGAACAGCATAGGATGGACTTGGAGAAATACCTTCCCCACCTGTTGTTTGCATACAGGGAGGTGCCCCAAGAGTCAACAGGATTTTCCCCTTTCAAGCTCTTATATGGATGCCGAGTACGTGGGCCCCTAGACTTGATCTGGGAGGACTGGGAAGGCAAGCACGCCACTCAGGGAACTCCCATAGTGGATTACATCCTTAGGTTTAGGGAAAGGCTGAAGGAGCTTATGAGGACAGCCCAGAGCAACCTGGCAGCTGTCCAACAGAAACAAAAAGTGTGGTGTGACCGCAGAGCCAGAGCTCGCTCGTACACAGTGAGTCAGGAAGTCATGGTCCTTATTGCGATCCAGAAAGACAAGCTGCAGGCTGAGTGGGTAGGACTGTACAAAGCAGTTAGGAAGGTAAATGACGTGAACTATATCATAGAGTTACCTGACAGAAGACAGACAGAAAGAATGTACCATGTCAACATGATGAAGCCATATGCTAATAGGGCTGACATGGCGTTTTGCAGTATGTAGTCCTGGGGAGGGGACGCACCGAAGGAGACCTCCTTCTGAACTTGCTGGAAGAAAGCAAGTGGGAGTCCTCTGTGGTGGCAGTTAAATTGTGTCCCCAGCTGGCCCCAGACACGATCCAGGAAGTAAAGGTGGTTTTAGCAGACTTTGCCCCACTGTTTAGCATCAAGTCTGGACTAACTCCCTCAGTGCCATACAATGTGGAGACAGGGACACAGATGCCCATACTGAGGACAGCATATCGGGTGTCAGAGGCTGTCCAAAGGACATTAGGAGGGAGGTGGAGGAAATGCTGGATTTAAGGGTAATCCAGAGATCCCACAGCCCCTGGGCCTCACCCGTAGTCCTTGTGCTCAAGCCAGATGGCTCAACTCATTTCTGTGTGGACAATCATGGACTGAATGCAGTCATGAAGTCAGATGCCCACCCAATTCCCCAGATGGATGGACTCCTGGACAAGTTCAGAGGGGTGACATAAGTTATGACTATTGACTTGGCAAAGGGGTATTGGCAGGTAGAATTAATTGACAGAGCTAGGGAGAGGTCGGCCTTCATCACTCCAATAGGCTTATTTGAATTTAAAGTAATGCCTTTCAGAATGAAGAACGCAATTGCCACTTTCCAAAGGTTGGTGAACCGGGTGTTAAATGGTGCTGAGGAGTACGCCGTGGTTTACCTGGAGGACATTGCCATCTTTAGTGCCAGCTGGGAGGAACACCTGTCCCACCTTAGGGAAGTGCTGGGCAGGATACAGAGGGCCAGGCTCACTGTCAAAGCTGAGAAGTGCTAGGTGGCCATGGCTGAAGTGGCATATCTCAGGCATGTTGTAAACCGGGGACAGCTCCGTCCTAACCAAGTAAAAATAGAGATGATCAAGCCATGGCCCAGACCAGAAATGCAGAAGCTGGTCAGGAGTTTTCTAGGGACAGCAGGGTACTATAGGAAATTTGTACCCAATTACAGTGCCCTGGCTGCTCCCCTATCTGACCTGGTAAAGAAAAAGATGCCTAAGAAAATTACCTGGGAACCAGCCTGTGAAAAAACCTTTACCAGACTGAAGGATGCACTGTGCAGTGCTCCTGTGTTGACAATTCCTGACTATAGCATACCTTTTATAGTCCAGACTGATGCCTCAGATGTGGGTATTGGGGCAGTACTGAGTCAGACATCCAACCAAGGGAAAGATCACCCTGTAGTGTACCTGAGTAAAAAGTTACTTCCTAGGGAGTAGGCTTACTCTACTGTGGAAAAAGAGTATCTTGCCATAGTGTGGGCCCTAAAGAAGTTAGAGCCATACCTATATGGGCAGCATTTTGAGGTACAGACTGACCACTACCCCCTGGTTTGGCTGACACAAATGGGAAAAACTAATGGTAGACTATTAAGATGGAGTCTTGCCTTGCAAGGGTATGACATGACGATCTTACATAGGACTGGAGTGACCAGATCAGAACACAGATGGCTTGTCGCGTCTATATGAGGATTGAACTGACTTGGGAAGCTCATCCCATGCAGGAGATAGAGCCCCCAAATTCAGTCTAGGTGGGGAGGACTATGACACTTGGCCAGTTGGTTATGATTGTTCTATGATATTTGAAATATAAAAATATAGTATGTGATTGTCTCACATAAGGCAGCCCGTGTCATGGGTGTCCCCCCCCCAGATTTCAGTTACAGGATGCAACTGACCAGGATATCTCTGTAATGTAATTAACTTCCTTGAGAAATTGCATTTTATGGCCGGTTTATGACCGGTTGATGCCTCTGAAGTTGGGAAGCTAAATATGCATTTTATTACAGACAGGACATAACTTAGCTGATTCCCGTTGGCTATATCGCACTTAAGTGATGTATGGCAGAGTTGTAAACAAATCTTTGATGTTCCTTGGGAAAATAAGAAATCAGCCACCAGTTCAAAGGAAAGGCTTGATTAAAAACTGTCATAATTTGGGAAATGAGTTTTTGCTGAAGTCACATTATTTAAAATATCTCCTGACAGGAAATCATGTTTGTATTATTTTGGTTCTAAAAGGAGGAGCTAGATGACTCATGGAAGGGGTGTGGAGAGACACAGTTTAAACTATACTGTGTCTTAACTATTTAGTCAGATATACCATCTGGAGACTCTAGAGAAAGACACAGCTCTCTGATAAAAGGCACTTAAAGAGGTGATACATTAGATAGAAAAAGTCTAAATGTATTGTGGTAGGAGTTTTTGTTTTGTTCTTTGCTTTTCTTTTAAGTGATTGTAAGCTCTTTGAGATATTGTTCTGTGTTTAAATTTGTCATACTTTTATCATTGTTTAGTAAAGTATCTTTTTTTCCAAAGACTGCCTGGGTGTCTCTCTGTTCTTTTTGCATGTGAAGTATAGACGATTAAGTCTGACAAAAACGGTTCAACAGCTTGATGGTGTTACTAAACTGGGAAAAGGTAAAAACACACCTAAGGTATTTTATAGAGTTTTAGGTTCATTTTGGAAGCCTAGCTTGGTGCCCCTGGTGAAAGATTGTACCACAATCCCCAAAGAGGGTACATATCGGAGCCTGTACATTGGGTACGCTACCATAAGGTTCAAGGTTTGAATCCCCCCAGAACTTGAGACTAAAGGTGATTCAGACTCAAAATCAGACAGGAGGGTTACCCTGTCTGTTTCCTGTTCACACTATTGTGCTTGGAGGTTGACTCTGTGGGAGCAGAGGGCCTGACCTGCTGAGTGCGTTTGTGACAACCCCCTCCCACAGGTGGGGCCTACCTTGATTTCCCCCAGGAGCTCTGTTTCTCCTTCTTCACTTTCTGCACCTCACACTGCCAGTCCTGGGTTCAGGGAGTGTTCTCTATGTCACCATCTGGCCCCATGGTGCATTTGGATGCTTAAAGGGGCTGGAGTAGCGAGTTCGGTGGCTGCACATATGCAGTAGCACAGAACCATTCTCTTGCCACTGCTGCGGCTAACTAAATGCCTACCTGGTTGGTCGTGACCCTCAGAGTGGAATAATCGGGGGTCAGACACCCGGGGAAGGTGACTGAGAAGGGGCTGCAGCATTTTGGTAAAAAAAACACCAATAGCTCTAAGGGATTGAGAGGAAAAATAAATATTAGTTAGTGAGCATGCATATGAAATGAGCTGCCTGGGGGAAAAGCATATCAGAAGCAGCAACAGGCAGACCATAATGTTTTTGTATCTAACTCTGCAGCCGGGCAGTAGATAACAAAGGCTGGTACCAGGCAAGGGGTAAACTGTGTTTAAAAACTGTACACTTTCAATGCAGGAACACTTTGAAGTTGGGACTGCTTAAAACTGTATGGGACTGTATACATAGGCAGCCATCTTCACCCCTTTGAACCCTATGGACAGCCAATCATTACCTTAGGTGCCCAAAAGCGTGATGTGATGGCTTATGGGAAGAGGTGTGAACTAATTCTAGGTGCCAAAGACCTTTGCTAATCAATAACTGAACTAGGATAATAACTATTAATATTTGGGATTAACAGTAAGAATCAGTCAATCAGAAGCCAGGATTTTTGGATAAAACCCCTGGAACTTTGGGCAGCTTGGACAGTCTCTTCTGGGCTCTGCTCGAGTCAAGAGGGTCTCAGTGCTGTATGTGAAAAGGACAGGAGGCCTTTTACAGGACTCAAACAGTCAAACGGTGAATTCCCTGAGGATTGGAGTAAAGGATTTCTCTGTTTAAAGGAACTGTGGTGTTACAGCTGAACATTTAAGGCATCTGGTGAAAGCTCCTAGTGTTTTGGAGATTAAGTGTTGCAGTGAGCCTTCATCAGTGTGGAGAAACCCTGAGCTGTGAAAGGGAAAAATTGCAACTGTAAGTGACCCTGAGCTGTAGAAGGGGAAAACTGGAACTGTATGTGTGCTAGATCTAAAGGCTGGCGCTGTACCTGAATATGAGGACTTTGGAAGGAAAAAGGTTTGCAGGTGTCCAGTGTTTCAGGAGCATGTAGTTTACTGAAAACCAGAAGTGAAAGGCAAAGGTTCATTCCAGAGACTGCAAGTCACTAGTCAAAGGCCACTGAAAAGGTGGGAATTTGAAGAACTTGTTTACTGCATACCGGAGCTGCTTGTTCCTGCCTTAGAGAAAGATGAACACATAAAATTGTCACAGCCATGACTGGGAGCCAGGTAGGAAACCTACAATCCCCTATCGAGTGAGGCAGACTTGGCTGAAGGGGGCCACGAGTGCGTACCTGAGTGCTAGGGCACTCTGGACCCATTAGGGGAGCTGGACTGTGAAGTCATTCCTGGGTCTGGGTTCCTTGTGGCCTTGTAGGCCTTGTGTCTGGTCAAGCTGCAAGAATCTTCAAGCAAGTTGGAAGGTGACAAGCTGCACAAGCAAGCCCAAGGTTGACCAACATTCTTCTGCCCCCCAGCTGCTTGTTACCCTCAATGCGATTGATTGAGTGATCCCGGGGCATCCGGAACCCACTGTGCCAGTAGCCAAATCTCTGTGCTACAGGACCGTGAGTAACCCAGGGCTTGCCTTGCCAAAAAGGGGGAGTAAAAATGTTTAAAATTGTTAGCATCCTAGGAAGAGTTACTCCAAGGATCCCAATGCTGGCCAACCCGTGGCATCTAGCAGGCATGCATTAAGTCTGGGTACCCATCTAGGACTGTCAGGACATAGGGGGTTTGTACTGGTACCAGTAGGGGTGGGCATATTTTGTGTTGTGGCCTACAGGCTCTGTTAAATCCATTAACTTCAATTTTTCTCTCTATAACAATCCTGTTTCTAGTACCCCTTTCCCTAGTCCTTCCCCTAAAATAAAGTTGCAGTGTTTGTTGCAATTCCTGTGTGTTGGGAATTTTATTTGTATTAGCTATTAAGTACATGTGGTTTATAGTGTTGGTGCACAACGTGGTATCCAAAGTGTGGGGTGGTTGGACGGGGGGAGTGGATGGATAGGTACAACATCCCAGGGAGTTGTACCATTCAGTCACCTAGCCCACTGTTATTTCATTCTGGGTGGAGGCACCGCACTACTTTCTTACTATTTTGGGATAGAACCCCCAATTACCATCGCAACAGAACCCAGGCCTCTTAACCTGTGTGATAGTCAACAGGAAGGGGTAGCAGCCCACTGGCTCATTGCACCTGGGCTACATAGTAGGTTAGGAAAATGGGCAGACTAGATGGGCTGGTATCACGTCAATTGAGCAATGGAATTACCGCAATGGCAATTTTAGCGATGTCAATTCAGCGAACACTAGCGCTGCGACTGTAACATTTTGGCACCCTACAGTATGGGTGACAATTGCTTTCCTCCCTCCCTGAGGTGCTTGACCTCTCGAGTTAGTTATATAAGCAAAGGGGGGTGAGGGGGGCTAAGCCCCCCACAGAAAAGCAGTAATGCAGTTGTTGCCCTTACTGTAGGGTGCCCATATTTACCATTGCCCTTTTAACGTTCGCCGAATTGCCTGTCGCTGAAATTGCAGTCACCATAATTTCATTGCTCAATTGATGTGGAACCGGAGGGCTAAGTCATCCTTATGTACCATCAGTATCTATGTTTCTATGTTAAGGGCTTGGGTACATTCTGTGGCCCAGTCCCTTCACAGGGGCCACAGGACAAATATGAAATGTATTTGTTTTTAAACAGACTAAGTGTGGTTTCCCTCTTCTCACAGGCTCATGACTTGTTAATAATGGTTTGTATGGGCCCTTCACAGGAGTGTGGTGTGGTCGGGGCTCTGGCCAAGTAATTCCCTATCATTCACCTTTCTGGTGTTAAAACAGTGTCATGTAAATAAACACTGATGTATTGCAAGCAAGTTCTGCCTCAAGTGTGTTGCCCTGTGTCCTGTGTCAACACATTATTAAGTTTGCTGCTGTGATATAAATGGATATATTCCTGAGTTGCCTTGCTGGGATTGGCAAATACGTTTGATGTACATAAATCTATCTTTTGACCAACCAAATGGGCCTCTTCTAGGGGTGCAAAACAATTTGCAGTCACTACTGAGGGACACTATTTGACATCTGAAAGCTTTTTCTTACCACCTTTTCCCTCCTCCCACCACCCCACAACCCCCATGGCCAGTGGGCCTCCCGGGGTGGGAGAGTGGGATGTGGGATCAGATTGCAGTTCAGCTGTCTGTGCAGCACGCATATTTTATCCTGTGCTGCCACTAGCTGTGCCTGGATTTCTGCAAACCTCCTGCACATGGGACAGTGGCCCACTCTCCAGAGCATAGCTGATGGAATGGTTGCCTCACAGTCTAGCTCTCTGTCATATCTAACCTTTAATTTTTTAATAGTTCCTCTAAGTTTTCTTTCCACTCGCAACCCTTAACTCCACTGACTTCCTTAAATCCCCTTGCCTTTTTGCTATTTCACCCTACCTTAGGTAGGGTGTTGTATCCTTTAACTAGATACAGCCCATTTTTACCCTGCTTATCCCATCACCTCCCACGCTAGTGGACCTGCAAATTCCTTAATTCAAATGACAATGTGCCCTTGATGATGTGCCCTTCACCTAGATAGGGTGTTAGCTGGATTAGCTTCCGACCCCCGTTGTGCAGACTTACCCGACCTTCTGACAGCAGAGTTCCCTGTGAAACTACAGATCCCCTGTGGATCTCCTGCAGACTTTATCCTCCTGCTTCTATGGTCCTCACACTTCTGGGGGGGGGGTCACACACTCCTGAGGGTTGCAGGCTTATGGGGTTTAAGTAGAAAGAACCCTTTATTTGCTCTGAAGTCAGAGAAAATGTTGCTGATAGGTGCAGTCACACTGCTCTCCCTGATTAAAAAAAATCCTTCCCCTTCAGTTGAGCTTAAGGTGCAAATTGGTGGTGAGGGAAGGGGAGCACTGGCTTGCCCAACTCAGAATGTTCCCCTGATCTGATTTGCCCTGAAGTCAGGCAAAATGGTGCTGGAAGGTGCCCTGCTGCTGTCAAAGGTTAAAACAAATCCCTCCCCTGACTTTGGAGGAGGTAGAAAACTCAAAGAAATCCTGTGAGAAAAAAATGGGAAAAATCCTCCCAGACTCTGAATGTGCTCCACCCTAAGGGACTAAGGTTTCCTTAAGCTACCCTGGTCTGCACTGAAATAACCTGTGGGGGTGGGTGAGAAATCACGGCAGGAGGAGAAGCACAGAGGGGTAGACCTCCAAGGCTAGCTCTTTTAAGCCCCTCTTTCTTGTCACCTTAGCCAGATGCCCCCACTCCTTGAGCAGCCTTCACGAGCTTCTCCCTTGGGGCAGTGCTTGTGCATATCATCCCACCCAAGGGAAGAGCTCTCTCTGTTGCCCAGGTGGACAGGGATGGAAGGTTCATAGGCAAAGTTTCATCTGCTTCATTTGTTTGGGCAGATTGCTCATTGTCTTGACAGGACACTACATCTCCCCCTTTTCTTGGACAAACCACTAACACACAAACCTTGGTAGAAAATGACCACAGCCATATATTTACTGAGCAATATGCAGTCATGCAGGTAGGAGTGATATGTTCAACTAGGGAGTCTTGTCAAATCAACTGCAGACCTCCACCAATCGGTTACCCTGTGAAGGAACTCAACTTGCCGAAAGAGGGAACAGTGTACCTTCTGGAGGTACTCACTCTCGAAGAGTGGCGGAGGGGGGATAATCTGGCCAAGGGTTAAGTACCCACCCCCATCTGGTTGCACTGCAAGCAAGACTGATGAGGTTGATCTGCAACCTGTCCACTCTGGGCTCCTGGTAATTTGCCTCCACACAACCTCATGCCAATCAGGGAAGGACCAGTCTGGAGGGAAGTATATTCCTCCCTTCTCTCCTTGTACTATTGGTCTTAAAAGACTCCCAAGTCACCACAGGATGGACAATATCTGACTTCAAACACCTCATGCTAAACATTCTTCCAAGATCCTGTGTACTGATACCACAAATGGGAAAGGTGAAGTAAGATATAGAAAAGCATACTATGGTATGGCATGGCATGGCATGGTATGGCATGGTATGGTTTGGTGTGTGGTGTGTAGTGTGCGGTGTGGTGTGGTATGGTGAAGTAAGGGGAGTTCCATACACACTTTGGGAAAGCCAGCTCCTGACTATCACCTGGTAGCCCCTCCCCCACTTCTCCCCCTCTGTCCCCCCCTCACCTCCCATTTGCCGGGCCATATCCCCTTGCAGGGTTCTCAACATCCTAAAGGGGTTTAGTTCCTGGTTTGACTCTCCTCATCCCCCCTCCCTTCCCACCACCCAGTTTCTCACCTCCATCTGTCCCACTCTGTGCTACAAATGCTTTCTTTTAGACCTAAACTAGCACTGAGTAACCCGGTGCCCAACTTGCAACACCTGCCACCCTAGGTTTACTCCATCTTCTGCCTATACTTCCACAGGGTTTCCTGTTCTTGGTTTTATTTCTATGTATGTCCAATTCCACATATAGTTTTTGCTAATCCCCGGTGTGTCTCCTCCTATGTCAGTTCCTCTAGCTTAGTTAGTCAACCACACTTTTTATATATTATCTGCTGCCCTTGTATTGAAATGTAGTGGATTTTGCCTACACTTCATGTTTTGAGTGGTACTGTATATGTTTGCCTACTCTGCACTTTATGTATCTAAATTGTATCTGAACTGCATTGTGTTGTATTTTACATTGTCATATTTTTTTGCCTGCTCTCCCTAGTGTTTGTAACCCCTCCCCCCCCAGGATGCTTCTGCAAACGAGCTGTTCTTAGCTCATATCATCTTTCCTGGTGAAACCTTTTCAATAAAATAAATAAATAAAGTGAAAATAATGCATATATTTTTTTTTTAATTTTATTTAGAAGTTGCATAAGATACAAGATTGTGTTCTTTGAGAGGCAAGACTCGTCTACGGAACACCCCAAGTCATTGTGGTGACAAGACAACATAAACCAAAATACATAAGCTGTTAATAACAAGTACAAATGGATTGTTCCTTCAACAACAATCTTTTTAAACAATGTTTAAAAATACTAAGTGTAGGTGAAGTTCAGAGATGAGGAGACAGGTTATTCCAAGAAAATGGAGCTGCATATGAGAAACATTTTTTCCCAAAGTGTGTATGGAACTTGGGCAAGGCAAAACCACACTGAGGCACATCTTTAAGGCTATATTTGTGGATAGGAGCTATAAGCCTTTCTGATAAGTAAGCAGTGGCCTGGTTGTTTGCAGTTTTGTGGATAAGGAACAGTCAATGAAAAGTGCACCTGGAAGAGGGTGACAGCCAATTTAGTTGATGCAATAACATACAATGATGCTCGTCCCATTTTGATTTTAAAGTAAATCGGAGTAACTGATGATAAACGCATTTAACGAGGGGAGATATGAAGCAGAGGCATGGTATTATATAGTGTCACCATAAACTAGGATAGGGAGAATTGCTTGCCCAATAATATGTTTGCGGTCTGAGCATGACAAGCAAAGCCTGGCATGTTTTAGGTGACTGAGGCATTGACAGACTTTTCAGTCAGTTTTGTCAATGTGTGATTTAAAGGTCATGCAGAACTCAAAAATGAGACCAAGATATTGAAATTAAAATATTGTGTGGCAACTTTCTACGATCCAAAGAGATGTATACTGTTATATCAGCTGAGCTGCAGTGTAGTGCAGTGCTTTAAGTCTCTGAGCTACAAACCTGGAGACCTAGGTTTGAATCCCACAGCTCCCACTTGCATACTGTGTGACCCTAAGCAAATCATCTAACTTCCTTGTGCTCCCAGGTCACACCTGTAAACAAGCTTTCAGCTCTCCTGGTTAAAATTAAAAAAAAAAGCTGGTGCTCTGTGAAATTAAGCATCAACTTAGAAGGCTTTGAGGGTTACCCAAACCAGCATGTGGAGTGGAGTGTAAATGTAGTACAGCTTGACACTGATCTTTCATGTTTGATGCGTTACATATGCCAAGGCTTCTCATTTAAATTCTCACTTAAGGTCCCATACAAGTGAGGACTGAGGTAGGAGAGGATTTGATATACTGCATGACAAAAAGTGGAGTCACTAGGCTATGAGTAGAGATCCTCTGCCCAAACAGAAGGACTTAGCACCCTTGGGCATGCTATGTCTTGTCAGGAAGAAAACATCTGGAACACAAGAAAGGGGAGGCTGCAACAACCTGCCGGAGAGCTCAACTTGCTACAGGAAGCAGCGCAAGACCTCTTAATCAGCCCCGCTGTGCTGACAAGCATGTCTGGAATACATACAACATTTCTATTTGGTTATTGGCCATGCAGAGCAGGCAGTCCTCTGCTTTCAGATCCAATCAACCTCAGAGCAATCTTGAAGCCAGCAGCTGTGTCAGAGAAATTCACAAACTAGATTCTGAACAAAGGGGAAGCCCCATCCCAACAGGATATCTCCCTCCTATTACACATGCTCAGCCTCCCCTGAATCCATAACAATGTCATTCAGCAGTTCCTGCAGTACAGCGGCCGCCTTGTTGGGCTTCCAAACTCACTTTATTCAAAAGAAAATTGAATGTTCTTTTTTGATCAAATAGATTTTTAGGATTCTAATGGAACATCCTGGATTAGAAATAACTTAAAGATGCTTATTATTTTATTTATATAAAAAGCAGGAACAAGCACCTACTGCACAGAAATTTCATTGAAATATAGACAAGCTTATTCCTCTTAAAGATCCAATGTAGAATTTCAATAAAACATAGAGGTAATTGTGATGCAGATGCAGGATGTGTACATACGAGGACAGAATGGCCGGTGGCAAACTGGGAAGGGTTGTTTCAGGGGTTAGAATGCCTTTTTTTAACTTTATGTTTATTGCTTTTCATTCAGAAAAAAAAAAACAACAAAGCTGAACTCATGTCAGACATCTCAGTTTACAAAGGATCCATCCAATGGATAAGATAGGTTCAGTCTAAACATTCTGGCTTACGAAATTGGGGGAATAAAATCATGTCAGCTTCTTACAAGTATAAACAGGATGGGAACTACTAAACAGCTACATCCTGCAAGATTTGGTAGGTAATAACCAAATATTATAATTAGGGGTGGGTGAACCATTTCATCAAAAATCGGAACTGACCAGAACAAGCCAAAGTGTTTGTAAATGAACAGCTTCTGAACACTTTCGGCTGTTCAGATTGGTTCGGGCAGCTCCATTGAGGGAATTTGGTGTGAGAAACATGAAAACAAAAGAGGGACCAGAGAAAAGATTCTGGTTCCTCATTAGACAGGTGAGCTGTCTATCTTCCTAAGGTGGCACCTGATTGGGTTGGCTCTGTAGCAACCCACATGGTCCATGTTAGAAGCTGGCATAGAGGAACAGAACAGAGAAGCAGCAGCAGCGTTTTCTGGCTGCTCCATGTGTGCTGTGTAAAACTTGTTGATTTTTTTGCTGGTTGGGCAACTGTAGCTAGTCGGGAGGACTCGTCGGACTCTCAAAAAAAAAAGCATATATTTATATTTAAAAACAACAAACAACAAAACCTTAGGGGTGGGGATTGGGGGACTGGGTCTGGGAGTCGGGGATTGGGGATTGAGAAGTGGAGGAGACTCGGGGAGGGGAGGAGGAAGACTGGGGGCAAGTGAGTGAGACAAATGCCAGTTTTTTTTTTTATTTTGGCAGCAGAGGGGGTGAACTGTGCCACCACCACTACCCAGCCAAGTTAGCCTTCTTGCTGTGTACTCCCCAAACAAGTCAGTCAGCTCTCATCTCCTGCCTGTGCTCAGTGGGATATATGAATCTACAAACTTTGACTCAGTGGGCATTCCATCACATGGGATAATCCTTGAAGGAAAAGTAAAGTTGTGTCAGAGAGGGTTAAGCCAGGTCCCTGAATCTCTGTGGGACTGGGTAGCTACCAGTACCTGTAGCATTAGCCCTCATAGCCTCGGTGCAGTGTGAGAACTACTGTGTGTGTGAAATAAAAACAACCAGTCACCAGTGCCACTTCTGGCATACTGTCTATTTGAACTCCCCTCCCCCCCAAACAAGTCAGTCAACTCTCATCTCCTGCCTGTACTCCATGGAGTAAATCTGCAAGCTTTGGCTCAGTGGACATTCCGTCAAATGGAATAATCCTTGAAGGAACAAATAAATACTGTGTGATAGAGGGTTAAGCCAGGTCCCTGAATCTCTGTGGGTAGCAGCGCCTGCATCATCAGCCCTTATAGCCTAGGTGCAGTGTGTGAAATAAGATCTGACAGCCAGCCACCAGTGCCACTTCTTGTGTATTGTCTTTGTGACCCCTCCCAGAAGAAGCCAGTCAGCTCTAATCTCTTCCCTGTGCTCTGTGGGGAAAATCTACAAGCTTTGGCTCAATGGGTATTCTGTCATGTGGAATAAACAATAAAAATAAATAATCCTTAAAAAAAAAAGTAAATTAAATTACTGTATCAGAGAGGGTGCAGCACCAGCCCTTATAGCCTAGGTCCAGTGTGTGTGTGTGTGTGTGTGTGACTCTTGCATACTGTCTGTGTGAGCCCCCCCTTCCGAACAAGTAAATCAGCTGTCACCTCCTCCTCCTCCCTGTGACCCATGGTAAAAATCTACAAGATTTGGCTCAGTGGGCATTCTGTCATGTGGAATAAATAATAAAAATATATAATCCTTGATGGAAAAGTAAAGCAATACTGTGTCATACACTGTTAGGCCAGGTCCTTAGTGGATAGCAGTGCCTGCAGCATCAGCCCTTATAGTCTAGGTCCTGTGTGAACTAGTGTGTGTATGTGTGTGTGTGTGTGTGTGTGTGTGTGACAGACCTGTGTGTAAAATAAAATCTGACAGCCAGCCACCAACCAGTGCCACTTCTTGCATACTGTCTGTGTGATCCCTGCCTCCCGAACAAGTCAGTCAACTCTCATCTCCTCCTCCCTGTGCTCAGTGGGGTAAATCTATGAGCTTTGGCTTTGTGGGCATTCCATCACATGGAATAAATAATAAAAATAAATAATCCTTTAAGGAAAAGTAAATTACTGTGTCATTCACGCCTTCTCATTTCATTTCACTATTCATGCTGTTTATTACTACTAAACAGTGGTTTAATTGCTTTTTTCTACAGATATGTTGATTAAAAAATGTTTAAAATGATTTAACATACAGTTACCATAAAACAATAAAGGTTATAAAAGGTTCAGATAAGCATCTAAACCTTTTTTTGCTTATGAGAACCTTTTGAGCTTCTCCCATTCCTAATTATAATCACAAACATGGTTAATCCTCAGCAGCTAGGCTGATATGGCCCTCATCCAAACAGTAAAAAAAATTCCCAACCATATTAAGTACTTTCCTCCTCTCCCCACTGAGAACAATCACTGTAATTACCCATTATGTAAAAACATATAGTTAAACCCATACATAGGCAACAGTTGAAAATGATTCATACAGCAAAAACAAAATGTGCAGAAACACACGAAAACGGCAAAGATGAAACATTTTGATTTATGTTACTAGATTCAGTCCCCTTTGCAAAACAAAGCTCCAGAAACTAGGCCATCCATCATCAAGGTCACAAACAGACTGCTTACCCAGTTGACCAACATGTGGGAAAATTCAGGTGTTTTCTGACTCGGAATCCTCAGGATCTTCAGTGGCACTGTGAGCCACTGCAAATTTCACTTCCATAAGGGTCACTCATTTCCCAGCCTCAGCTGGATCAGTAAACTGCTGTTTTGGGCCCCCCGAAGCTCCTTTTTGCTGATGACCCATGCTGTAAAAAATGTATCCACCAGTGCAGCATGACAAGAGGAGTCCGAATCAAACAAGTAAGATTCAGTAAATGGGAGTTTACATGTTATTTTACAGCAAAAATTGCTCCCGATGCGAAGCGTCAAGGAAAGCATGCCTATTCATCAGGCGTGCTCAACAGTGCCCTCAGGACTGCTTCTTAATTATCCCAAATTGTGTTACATAGTGCCAGATCACACCTGATTGTTTGTCTCCAACATTTTCCTGGGCTAGCCCCTAGACCCCTAAATTACATAAACCCCTCCGCTCATACCCCATGACATTCTTGATCCGTCCCTGATGGCTCTGAAGGTTTACCAGTGGGTTATGTAGCCTTTCTTCTTTGGAAGGTTGGTTCAAATCAGGACCCAGCTCAGCAGTGACTGGATGACATTATTATCCTATGGCTGTTTAGTGGCTTAATAGAAAAGAGTTACAGTGTCAGATGGTCTGTCAGCACAACAGTAGCACTACTGCTCACAACGCCAGTGAGCTGGGTTCAGAAGCAATCATGAATCACCCCTGGCAGGCCGAGGGAGGAAGACTGAGCATCCCAAAAGGACCTGTCTTCCTCTGTAGAGGGAGGTCTGTGTGCTCCATGTCTCCACTGCCACCTGGGTAACCACAGGTGCTGCTACATGAGGAACCACAAAGGGGAAGGCAGATGCCTCCTGACTGTGCCATGAGCATACTCTGTATGCTCATATCCTGGCAGTTGTAGCCCACAAGGTATCCAGGGGAGAAGAAGAGAAAACACTTCCCTGTGGCAGTGTGATGTGGTGTCCTCCCACAGGCCCTGCACTGCCTACTGAACTGTCTGCCACCAACTGCACTAAACTACTCCCAATCTTGGAAAATCTGGGAGGAGAATCTGCCATGGGGGGAACTGTGGAGTACTGAATGGTAGGAGGTAAGTCCTAGGGATGGTGTAAGACAGTACAAGAGGGATGCAGGTGATGGGGCTGGAGCACAGATGGGGGAAATAATAGAACAAAAATGGTTGCAATGTCTTTTAGTCCAGTTCCCAGTGGGAGGTGCCTGCATTACAAAACCATCAATCAATTACAAATGGGCAGACTAGATGAACCAAACAGTCTCCTTCTGCTGCCAACTTCTATGTTTCAATTGGAAACAGCCAGTAGCCATTGTTGGCAGTCACACATGAGACATTGTGAGCTAAATGGGCATGCTGTCTGACCTGCTCTTTGCACTAGGGCTGGGTAAATGTTTTTTCCACTTGAGAAAATCCCACAAAACCCCATTTTTGCATGATGGACATATCCCAGAGTCTGAAAGGATTTGACCCTTTCTGTAAATCAGTAAAACAATGCAACCCCCCATCACCCTGAAAAAAAACAACCCAACATTTTCAAGCAAAAAACAGCACTTTTTGAGCAAGAGCTGTTATTTTTGCTTGAAGGTATTTTTACACCATACATTTTCCCCCAAGGTAAACTGTAAGAATCTGCTAAGTTTGGCATTTCTTAAAAAAAGGGGCAAGTCAATTTCACTCAGTCCTTCCATTACCCACTTGAGGTGGTCCATGGGCCCTTGTGGGGCATCTTCACTATGGTCTGCTTTACTGTACCCACCAAATTGGCAGGTAGAAGTCTTTAGTAGTCTCAATCTGGTATGCACGTTCCATAGGTACTACAATTTACTAAGAAGTTAAAAACAGTGAAAGAATAATAGAGCAAACTGGAACTGGAGTGCTAGCAAAAGATCCCCCTCCATTCCCAAAGCAGGATCTCAAAAGCACCAGCTCAGATCTCTGATGCAACCTGGATTTAGAGTTTCAGCTGATCTAAATTGGTGGTGGGGGGGTTCTAGGGTTTCAATCCAGGCTGGCTTACATATCTTGAACATTACTGGCCAATAACAGAAAGCACCTCTCATTCCTTGAGCAATCTTCAGTTCAACATCTTTGAGCATTTCAGAGTAGGTGTGTGTGGTATCTAGTGTAATCCTGTGGCTAGAGCACTGAACTGGGTACCAGGAAATGCTGGGTCCATCTCCAACTGTAGCACTTGACACACTGTGGGACCTTCAAGAAGTCACTCAACCTTCCCATTATTCAGTCCTGTCAGCTGTAAAACTGGTAGCAAGCAGAACACCAATAAAATAAGTTTTATGTGCTTATGTAACTGAATGAGATAATATGAGATGATGCTTGTGTAACTTGATTTGCTTTGTGGCTTTCTGCCTCTCTATTTGTGGGATATACCACCCTGTAGGGGTATGATGTAAGGAACCCTAGAGGAGGGTTCCCCCTTACAGGTGCCAGAAATGAATGAGTCAGCTAAAGGTAGGTTAGAAAGAAGCCCAAAAAGAATACCGAAAGATGTCAAGCATTGAAGAGGCGAGGATGACGAATTAATTCTGTGAGAAGAAGAGCTAACTTTCTGATAAGAGAGGGGAAAGCCGGGCCACCATCCTCCTCCATCCAACAGCGGACCCTAACTAACTAACGAGAAGAAAGCATTAACTCTAACTAATATTATAACCATTGGCACGGAGGAGAGGAAAAAAACCCTTTGAGGAGGAAACCTCTGGGGATTCAAGGCCTAGGTAGCCTTCCCTCCAGGCTGACAACGTTTGATTTGAAGGCATATGTTGGTAGAGTGAATGGTTCATAGATGAGGGATATAAGTAAGGAGGATGATGATAGGTTAGTGAAAACTCAACAGAAGCACAGACAAAATAAGGAACATAAGGTAGCAGGGACCCAAGGAGGATATGCAAGAGTAGTTGATGAGAGATAGTAAATCAGAGGAACAAGGCTGGGAGGGAGTAAACCCATGTATGAGACAGAGGAGCAAGGGGTATCCAGATGTGCTTCTGAGGAGACTCCAGATGTGCTGATGAGGAGACAAATGATAATGCGGACTGGCTTGACTGAGCGATGCAAGTGAGCATACACTGAGATTGAAGAGGCATGTTTGATTATGCAAAGCAAGCAATTAGACTCTGAACGATTAGACCCTGAGGTTGTAGTCGAGGTAGTATGGAATTCAAAGACAGGAATGTTTGAGTAAATGATGTAAAGATATAAACCTCAAGGTAATGCTGAGTGAATGATAACTGGATTCATGAACTTGATATGACTGGAGTTATGAACTCGATACATGAGGCAGGATGGCCGTGGCTGATAGGTAGCATAGGAATTATGGTAGGTATGTCCAAAAAGAATATTGAGAGCAGGCCAAGAGGGAAGGGAAGCTTGGCTAGCCGGATCTGAACTGGAAGAGGAGGAGACAGGAAAAAATGAAAATGAACTGACATGAAGAAAGGAAAGGAATGAGGCACCTTGAAAGGAGGTAGATTCTGAGGCCAAGAAGGGAGATTCGGAACCAGAGGCAACTCAGGCGAAGTGATCGAGGATCAAAACTGGATGAGATACGATGAGGAGTGAGCAAAATTGGACGAAGTATGATGATGAGAGAAGCGAAGAGTGGAGGGAAGCTATGATAGCTGAATCCTGAAAAGAAGGTACAGAACTGAAAGAAGAGGAGACAGGAATGAACAGGAAAAGAACTTGAACAAAGGTATCAGGCTCCATGGAGTGATACGAACCATGATGTTCCTTGAAAGGAGATGGATACTGAAGCCAAGAAGCTGCATCAGGAACCAGAGGGTCTGCAAACCAGAGGGCAAGCGCAGGACAGCGATCAAGGGGAGTCAAAGTGGATGAAATACAATGAAGAGGGAAGCCAAGAGAGGAAAAAATCCACGATGGTCAGGATGAGAATAAGTGCTAGGCTGAGGAAGGGAACAGGAATGGATGAGGTATGATGAGAGATGGACACCATGAAGGCAAGTACTGGAGAGTGAGGTACGAAAGGACGAAGGACAGCAGGGGGTGAACAGGGCAGCATAGGACCTAGGTGGTGCAGGATGAGAAACTGCATGGGGCAAGTTGGATTAGGCAGTATATGATCCAGGATAGGTATGGCCAGATGGAGCAAGGGAACAGCACAGACTGGACAGCAAACCATGCTAAGGCACACTGAGAGAGGGATGGAATGAGAAGAGCAGGTCGAGGCCAGGCATCACAGAGCTGAGGGGGCTAAGGATTCTAAAGATCACAGATGAAGGGATCGACAATAAATGACATGGAGCAAATTGACTCCGTGAAGGAGGAAGGCTCCCCAAGGGGGCAGGAGGGCGAGCTAGATAAGGTGGCATATAGGCCTGGTGCGATGGAAGGTTGGGTGGAATCAGCCATGGAAGGCCCGAGGATATGAATGGCAGAGGAAACGAATAGAGAAATCATGGCACAATGAGGTAGAAGCCATGACTGGATTGAATGCTGGATGGCCGAGTTTGTCGAGAGAGCCGAGGAGAGGGAGCAAAACGCAGATACGCTGAAGCAGGAGTAGGCGATGGGGAAAGTGAGGTAGGAAAGAACGAAGCACAGAGTCAAATGAATTAGATGAGCATGGGATGACCAAGCAGAATGGATGCAGAGGGAACAAGAGCCATACAAAATACTGGAGAGACACAAATTATCAAACTGAGGAAAGAGGAGGGTGAGGAGAAACATGGTCAAAAGGTCCGAATACCACAAAGAGTAGACAGGGGAAGCATGCGTACCTGTTGAAGCCAGTAAATGCAAGCAGAACTATGGGGCAGATCCTCAGAGTGGGGGGGGGAGAGAAGTTGAAAATCATAAAGGACTAATACATGCAGAAGGCAACAATCAGCATGTGGAGCAATTTCACTAGGCGGGGGACTGGAAACTAAGAAGGGGAGACTTGCAGTGCATAATTAGACAGATTCCCAAGGGAGACCAATACTGCATATAACACAGAAGGATGCAGCAGGTAGCAGTCAGGTTCTAGCGATGCAGGATGATGAGGTAGCCAAAAGTGAAGGAAAGAAGGCAGAATCCAAAAACTGGCAAGCTGCCCAGTCGGAAGGACCAGAGAGGCAGCCGCGGTGTAAGACCCCAAGGATTCAGAACTGGTCGGTCCAGGAGTAGGCGAGCTGGCATGCTGGGGGGGTTGCAGAGCCATGCATAGGCCAGAGGAACCGGGACTGCAGCAGCCGACAGTTTGGGTGGCATGAAACCTGAATCAAGCGGTAGATGATCTAATGAGAGGTATGCTTGATTGGGCAAGGTGAGGAAGTAGACACTGAAGTCGAGAAGGCATGAACGTTTGATGTGAATGAGTAGACCCGGATGTGGGGCTGATGAGAGATCATAGGATTCAATAGAGCGATGTAGGTAAGGAGGCTCCTCGAAAGAAGATAAACTCCGAGGCCAAGAAGGCGTGTCTGGGATCAGAGGGCATGCAAACTAGAAGGGTGTGATGCTTGATAGAGCAATGGGACTAAGCAGACTCTTCAAAAGGAAGTAGATCCGGAAATGAAAAGAGCAATGTGAGGATGTAGACACCTCAAAATGAAGTAGAGGTGTAATGAAGGAGAAAGAAATTTGAATGAGTGGTGGACAGTCTCAAGCCAGCCCATAGCAAAGGGTGATGGACAGGAAGCCATGGCTCTTGAGTGGAGCAAAATTGATGTACGATGAGGAATGAAGTCATGAGTGAAGAGAATCCATGACAGCTGGGATGAGAATATGTACTAGGCCGAGAACAGCAAAATAGGAACAGAAGAAGTATGAAGATGGATTGATGCCATGAAGGCAGTTACTGGAAAAGCGAGGTATGAAAGGATGAAGGACGGCAGGGAGGACAATATGGTAGCATAGGACCCAGCTGAACGGTATGAGAACTGCAGTAGGGTGAGTCAGATGAGGTGGCATATGATCCATGATAAGTATGATGATAGAGTGAAGCCAAGAGTGGAGTGAAGCCTTGACGGCTGGTATGAGATAATAAGTTGCGAATGATGACCAGAGTCATGCACCTGATACATGCGGCAGGAGGGCCACAGGTCGATGAGGTGATATATGATTAAAAAATAGGCATACCTAAAAGAAACAATGATTGCAGGCCAGATGGAGTCAGCAGAGGTATACTGATTGATCAAAGTAGATGAGCAGGTCGAGGCAAGGTATCGAGGATTTGAGAGAGTTATAGAGTTGAACGATCTCTGATGGAGGGATCAATGACAGGTGACATGGAGTAGGTAGGTTCCTTGAAAGGAGGAAAGGCATGTCATGAAGGCAAGAAGCAGAATAGACAGGGCAGACATCCTCAAAACAGCAGACAGAGCAGAGAGGACTGAGACAAGTGACCGATTCCGAAGAAGGAACAGGCTGAGCGACCACTAATAGCCTAACTGGGAGAGGGGTGCTCATAGAAAACCACGCTACAAGAGGACACCACATGCAAAGGTGGCAAGCCTAAAAGGGCAAAAACCAAGAAAGCGCAAGACAGGTGGACAGGAATGAGGAGATAGTACCCTGGTTCCTCAGAGGACTACATATGGCCCCAATAATGATAGAGCCGTGTAGGATACACAAAGTAAGAAATCATTGAAGTGGCGATAGAAACAGGAACTAACAAAACTAGGTAGGGCCCACTAGTTGTAGACATAATAGTGGTCAAATAAAAAGGGTCACACAGTCTACCCATGAGCAATGAATGTGGAAGGCTAGAGCTAAGGCTGAGAATGCGGAAAGGGTAAGGAGCAGGAGATGGAGTCCAGATGGAGAACAGCCACAGGAAAGGAAGAATGAGTGGGAAGGAAATGAGCAAGGACTGTGGAGGATGTCAAAAGTAAGGAGCAATGGAGTACTACTGAGCAGACAGGAAGCAGGGTCCAAGACATTTGTAGCAGAGCAGAAAAAGGGGAATTATGGTTCAGCATGATGCCAAAGGAGACAGGACCAGAAGGTGAATGCAAAAGAAGAACTGGAGGAAACAACACGGCGAGGAACGCTAGAAGGAGGATTGGAGGAGCAGAGGACAAGAAGCACCGGGAAAGAAGCCAACCTGGAAATGGCAAGCACATATGCAATTATGAAGCTGTGTACATGAAAAGGGATAAAGACCAAAAGAAAAGATCAACGGAAGAACAGAGCAGCGGTTTACAGAGGGGAACACCAATGCAGGGGTTACAGAGCTCGAAGGCACTCCTGAAGCTCAGGAGGGGTGAAAACGAGGAGAGGGCATGTAGGTGGGAGGCCTAGATGTGGAAGATAATGCAGAGCCTGAGGGCAGGAGCTGTGGTATATGCAGGAGAACACCCAAGAGAGGGTAGGGAACAGAAGCAGAACACGGGATGAGGAGACAAATCCTGGAGGGATGACAGGGAGGTGGAAGACAGTGAGAATGGAGCGAGTAGCAGCAGACTAGGAGAGAGAGCAGGCGGTCCCCCACCCCAGCAGCAGCATACACGATACCCAGGTAGTCGAGGGTCAAGCGACCGGACGATGTGTACCAGTGGGGATAGTGAATGAGAAGGGTCGGTGCGGTGCTCCGAATATGAAGAGAGAAGCCAGGGAGCAGAAACAGTAGGTAATCAGTCCAGTTGGCGAGGAGAGAAGCAGACAGCAGGGGGTGGGAATGCAATAGAGAGAACCGCAGAGCCAGCGGCTGTGAGAGGGGCTGAGCCATGAGACGTAAGGCAGGGAAAGGAGGAGGAGAGCCACAGAGCCAGCGGGAGGAACGAGCCAATGGATGAGCAGCCAAGCAGGGATGGATCGATCTGGTGGCCGGAGGTGCTGTAAGCACATGAATCAGGGAGAGGCAATAGAAACATGAACAGGAGGAACAGCGCCTCCGGCCAAAATGAAAAAGAATCCTGGCAAAGCCCAGGATGTTGTGACTCTTTAAGCTCAATGGGGGAGTGACGTCTGTTGCTCCGCCCATCGAACCACAGGCTTAAAGCCCTCCCAATGTTGGATCTCAGCTGGGCTATCTTAGAGTTAATTTATGTATTTTATACATTTATAGGAATGTCCCTTTGAGCAAAACTCTTTTTTGAGGGACCCCTGCCCAAAATGACAGTACCAGATTACATTAGCATTCATTGTTCTCGCATATAAATACAACAAAAACTTCCATAAGTGCATATATCTATTGTGCAGAAACAAGCATGGAAAAGTGGTTTGTGATTGGTTGGCATCCATGGCACTCCAGACATTACCTCATGGGTTACAGCCCACCTGATAGGCTAATGATGCACATGACCCAGATCAGATTTCCAGTATATCCAGGTCCCAGGAACCCCTGCTCTCCAGTTTTGAATCGTGCATCTGAACAGGCAAGAAGCATACCAGGACCCCTGTCTGCTCTTTTTCAAGGTAGGAACGAAACTCTTAACTTTCCTTTGCAACCTGTTGTTACAACCTGATTCTAGTTTAATAATAAAGAACCTGTGGGCTTTAAGCCCATTCCTTTCCTAGTTCCATAGAGGAACTAAGGATTAATTAGCTTCTGTGGTCTGCAGTCTTAGCTAAGCGTTATAAAAGAACTAAGGATTCTCTGTGCTCTGTGGTCTGCAGTGTTTTATATCATTCTGTTAGCAGGCATGGAGAGACTGGGAAAAAAAAAAAAAGTGATTTTTTATGTTCTCCCCATTTTCTGGGAAGCCAGCGTTGTTTGGGACCTGAGGGGGCCTTCTCTGTAGCGTAGAGCCTCTCCTGCTATCATTCAGCTCTACTGAGCTGTTTGTTTCCCTTTTTGGCCTTTTCGCCCTTTAGGCTGCTCCACAGCGCGTTCGGCCTCCAGACCACTCGGCCAACGCCACACGGCCTCCCAACCGCGTGCAGGCAACTCTCCAGGCCCACTGCTTCCCCCATGCCCTCCGGCGCGTTCTGCTCCGGCTCGCTGGACCATGCGGTCCCACCATGCCCTTCCAGCATGCCTCCGTCGCAGACCGAGCCCTTCTCGGCTCCTGCGCAGCGAGGTCTCTCCTCCGCCTCTCTGAGAGGCTCTGCTGCTCCACGCCAACTTCCCGGCGTCTCCTGGCTCCCACGGGTAGGCTGCGGCCTAGGCGCCTGGTGGAGTTCGCCCGTTCCGCCTCTCTGCGACGGCGACGCCTGTGGCTCCTCCCTGTCCTCGCGGGACGTTCCCGCCGCGTCCAGCACAATCCCCCCTGGATCCCTTGGGGGGAAGGAGAGTATTCGGGAGGTCAGGGCCTCCCCTCTTGTCTCGCGGCTCACCACCGCTCTTCCGGCCCTCAGGCCTTCCGGGAGGTGGAGCGGCGTCCCCCTGTAGCCACTGAGTCCCTCCAGGTTCCACGCTGGCCTACTCGTCCCTCTGGGAGGATTCTGTTGCCACCGGCCCGCTTCCTGCCTCCACCACGGATCTCAGAGAAGAGAGAGGCGAAGCAGGGCCGGGGATAAGAACGAAATAAAAAGAAAATATAGGGGGACCTGCCTGGGCCCTGCCAGCAGTCGGCAGCCTGCCTTCCCAGACCCAGCTGGTAGGAGCCCCATCGTGACTCTGGGGAGGGGGGGAACTAGGGATCCCTGAGGCATCCTCAGAGGTGCCTCAGCTCAGCAGGTCCGGGGTCATCCCACAGCAGTGGAGAAGGCAGCAGAGGGCCCGCCTCAAGGCTCTGGTGCTCCATTGGGCAAGCCCCCGGGTTCTCGGCCCCCCCCCGGTTCCTCGCACTGGTTAAAAAAAAAAAAAAAAAGGGGATAAGGGGGAGAGAACTGAAGGTCGAAGGAAGGGGAAAGCCTTAACATAGCCTACTCGGGTACCTCCCACAGCGACCCCTGTAGAGCCCTACACATGGCGGACCTCGGCCCCCTCCCACAGCGGGCCTCGGCTCCCCAATCAGGTGAAAAGTCTCAGCTTCCCCATGAGTCCTGTGATAGGGGTCCTCCCACAGCAACCCTATCCTCAGGAACTTCAACCAGTTCCCTTCAGCGGAGCCAGGAATAAAAAAAAAAAAAAAAAAAAAGATACAATAATGAAAAGGACGGATCCACATAAGTGACCCTCTTTCCTCTCCCTCCAGATGGTCAAGGCAAAGAAGTGCTCCACTTGCAGCACCACCCTTCTCCCCCAAACTCCGGGGCCCCTGTGTGTGGCCTGCCTCCTAGACGACGACCTCTCTTCAATGGAGAGGACCCCGCCAACACCATTCCCGGACTCATGAAGATCATCAAGTCCACTCTGGGCCTGTCCACTGAGGAGCCAGAGGAGGGCAAACCGGAGTCGAAGCTCGATCCCATGATCCAGTTAAGACCCACAACCGTAGAGACATTCCCGGTATGCCCGGCCATTGAAGAAGTGGTTAACTCAGAGTGGCAGTCCTCCGACCCGGGGAGAATGCCAAACCGCAGGAACTTAAGCAAAATGTACCCGGTACAGGATGACAAGGCCGAGTTTTGGTGCAAGGCACCTATCATTGCTCCTCAGGTGGCGGCCCTGAGCAAAAAGACTGTGCTACCTTGTGGCACCATAGCCCTCAAGGACCCCACGGACAAGAGAGTTGAGGACATGCTCAAGAGGACCTTCGAGATCGAGAGTACCACGGCCAAGGCAATGACCACTGCCATCTACACTTCTCGGGCCCAGATCCACTGGCTCGAGGAGCTCCAGGAACAGACTATCCCCAAGTCTAGGGAGGCGGAGTTGCTAGAGTGCTCCCTAGACGCAGCCAAATACCTCGCTGACATGGCAGTGGACTCTCTACGCCTTCAGGCCAGGGCCGCCGCCATCATTAATCGAGCACGCAGAGCATTGTGGCTAAAGCTCTGGGATGCCGACTCTGAATCAAAGACATTGCTACAGAATTTACCTCTGAAAGGGAACCATGTTTTTGGGGAGGGTCTTCAGAACTATCTTAAACAGAGGGAGGAAGGTAGGGACCTTCTCAAGAATAGATCGAAATCCCCCTATCTGCCCTCCACAAGACGGAGATTTCGACCTGGGGTCAAGGGCCAAAGCCGTAGGGAATCATTGCCACAGAACAATCCCTTTCGGAGTAGGGGTTTCACATCCGGCTCCCGCGGCCACTCCTTTCAGACCTACCAACCCTCCTCCTTCAGACCACGGGGTCAAAAATCCGGAGGTCGTGGTAGAGGTTTCAGAGGAAAGCGGTGACTCTCAACCATCTACCAACCATGAGCAGGTGCCGTACCCACCGGTAGGGCAGAGGCTGGCCCTCTTCGCCCACCGCTGGCTGAACACTACCTCGGACAGGTGGGTCAGGGACGTGGTGTCCAATGGATACACCATCGAATTAACCCACTCCTTGGTTCCCCACCAGTTCGTCTCGTCCCCCATAGCCAGAAGAAGAGCCTCATCTCACCAGGTCCAGCAGATTTTAGTGGAGCTAATCCAGAACAGGGCCATTCAGCCCGTTCCAAACCAGGAGGAAGGAATGGGCCTGTACTCCATCTTCTTCCTGGTCCCCAAAAAATCAGGGGAACTAAGACCGATCCTGGACCTAAAGCTGCTGAACCGACACATGGTCACCCATCGGTTCAAGATGGAGACCATCCGGTCCACCTTACAGAGCATCAGGGTGGGAGACTTCATGACGTAAATCGATCTGAAAGACGCCTACCTCCACATCCCTATCATCAGGAGCCACAGGCAGTTCCTCCGCTTCCACATTCTGGGACACCACTTCCAGTACAAGGCGCTTCCCTTCGGCCTGTCGTCAGCACCCAGAGTGTTCACCAAGGTGTCCATCACCCTGGTGGCCAGACTCAGGGAGCAGGGGCTGGACATCATCCCTTATCTGGACGATTGGCTCATCCACGCCCGTTCCGAGGAACAGGCACGAGCGCACATGGAACTCACCTTACAGGCACTCGAATGTCACAGTTGGGTGGTGAATCGGGAAAAGAGCCACCTCCATCCCACCCAACAGATAGAACACCTCGGGGCCGTCGTCAACTTGACCAAAGGCTGGGCAAAACCATCACCGGCCCGAATTCAGAACCTACGGAACCTGGCGCATGACCTAAAATCGCGCTCCCACACCACGGTGGGGAAGGTGGCACAGCTCCTGGGCTGCATGGCCTCCTGCATCGACCTCGTGCCCTGGGCCAGGTGGCACATGTGCCCGCTATAGAACTACGCCCTGTCACACGGGGCTCCAAACGAGAACAACCTCCAGTGCACGGTACCTCTGCCCGCGGCGGTAAGGTCATCCCTGCGCTGGTGGACAACACTGAAAAATCTGGCCAGGGGAGTTCCTCTGGAGGCTCCCCGCCCGATCTCTATAGAGACAGATGCGAGCCTATCCGGTTGGGGGGCCTGCCTAGGGGATGCATCAGCTCAGGGAACATGGTCCCCAGTGGAGACTCATCTCTCCATCAACGTCCTGGTGCTGAGAGCGGTCTTTCACGCCCACGTTCGGTCACCTCATCCGGGGTCGCTCAGTCTTAATCAAGTCCGACAATCGTGTGACGGTGGCTTACATTGCGAAACACGGGGGGATCAGGAGCAGGGCCATGTCGAGAGAAACTGCAAGGGTGATGAGCTGGGCGCAGACCCACATATCACACCTGGGAGCGGTACACTTAGCAGGGAAGCTAAACGTAAGGGCAGACTGGCTCAGCAGGCAACTAATCCATCTGGGCGAATGGCGACTCCACCCGGCTCTGTTTCAGTCAATCCAGACAGCGTGGGGACCCGTCTCCCAAGACCTGATGGCGTCGCGGGACAACGCCCAAGTCGACACTTACTACTCCCGATTCAGGGACGCCCATTCTCTGGGCACGGATGCCCTGTCTCAAGCCTGGACTCGGGAGTACGCTTACGTGTTCCCGCCACTACCTCTACTCCCGCAGGTGTTGACCAAGATCCGAGAGTCACGGGTCACCATCATCCTGGTGGCACCCTACTGGCCGCAGAGGTCTTGGTTCGCAGCGATCAGAGAGATGTCGCTAGCCAGCTTCCGGTTACCCGTCCGACCAGACATGCTGTCGCAGGGGCCGGTGCGCCATCCGTCCCCTCGGACCCTAAGGCTCACAGCCTGGCTCCTGAGAGGGAACGATTGACGGCGACGGGCTATCACGAGTCGGTCATCAGTACGCTGCTCCAGTCCAGGCGTGGCTCCACCACATCCACGTACGAGAGGCAATGGGCCATCTTCTCGCAGTGGTGCTGCCCGAGAGGGTCGGTACCGGAACAGGCCGACCTGCCTACCATCCTCCTGTTCTTACAGCAGGGAGTGGACAAGGGGCTAGCGCCCTCCTCCCTAAGAGTACAGTTGGCAGCCATTGGGGTGGCCAGAGGGCTCGTAGAGGGGCACCCTCCGGGGGCCCACCCGGACGCCATACACTTCCTAAGAGCGGTAGAGCTCCTACGCCCCAGGACCAGACCGACCATCGCCCCATGGGACCTACCCCTGGTGCTGGGTTCTCTAAGGGTCTCCCCCTATTAGCTGCTCCCAGAGGCGGATCTCTTCTGGGTCGGCCTAAAGACTGCCTTTCTCATGGCCATTTGCTCGGCCAGAAGAATCGGGGAGCTCAGCACCCTGTCATGCGCTGAACCTTACACCACCTTCACCCCACAGGGGGTCAGGCTGACTACGGTGCTGGCATTTCAGCCTAAGGTCTCGACCAGGTTCCACAGGGAGCAACCCATCGACCTACCCACCCTGCCCCGGGATGGTGCTCAGGGCGAGGGCAGTGCCCCCGACTCCCTGGACGTCGGGTCGACCCTTGCAGTCTATCTGGCCAGGACCGGCCCTATCCGCAAGACGGAGAGACTATTCATCGTCTCTAAGGGCCAGAGGAGGGGACTCACAGCCTCCAAGACCACGATCACAGGGTGGCTCCGACGGGTCATCCAGCAGACCTACTCGGCGAATCAGTTGACCCCGCCACAGGGGATCAGGGCCCACTCCACCAGGGCGGTGGCCACGTCCTGGGCAGAGAGGGCATCGGTGTCCCCTGAAGATATCTGCAGGGCGGCCACATGGAGCTCCCTACATACCTTTGCCAGACACTACAGACTGGAACAGCTGCGGGACTTCAGGACTACCGCTACCCGGTCCTAGCAGCGCCCTTCTTCGGACACTCCAAAGCACCCGTCTCCCACCCGAATGCTAACTGCTTCTTATCTCCCATGAGGTAATGTCTGGAGTGCCATGGATGCCAACCAATCACAATGGGTGTTTACTCACCTGGTAAAGGTGATTGTGTTGGTTGGCATCCATGGCACTCCAAGGCCCTCCCTCCGGAGTGTTTGGAGTGACATCTTGGACGATCGGAGGTCCCTACTCCCTCTGGGCTCGGGGGGGGGGATATTGCCAATGCCACAAGTTAAGTCGAACTTTGGTTCGAGTTAGAATGTATATAATAGGAATTAAACATAGGCCTTGGCCTTTTCCTTTGTAACATGTCGTGGTGGACCTCCTTCCTTGTGCGTCATTTTCTATTCACTGTCGTTTTTGATTGTCTATTGTACTAACTAGATTCCTTTCAGCTATGGAAGATTCAAACTGGAGAGCAGGGGTTCCTGGGACCTGGATATACTGGAAATCTGATCTGGGTCATGTGCATCATTAGCCTATCAGGTGGGCTGTAACCCATGAGGTAATGTCTGGAGTGCCATGGATGCCAACCAACACAATCACCTTTACCAGGTGAGTAAACACCCATTCTCACCCATCTGCAAATTCAGCATCCATTACAGTACTGGTAAATTAAAGGCTTTCACTGCAAGAACAAAAATGAGTGATAATGCCTTCCATCTGCCCCTTAAATTCTTTGGGAGATAATAAGTCATGCAGTTTGCCTTGTAAATCATTCCATAGGGATGCAGCACTATTGCCAAAAGCTGATTTGCCAGAGATGATCTAAATCTTGGGACCTCAAGCATTCTCTGAGCACTTGATCTCAGATTGTAGCCAGGAGATAACTAATTTGAACTTGTCCTTGATGTAGACATAGACATTTCTCTGAATTGCTTATGGAACCTGAGTACAAGTGCCTTAGTCTATGAACAAACAGAGGAGGCTACACTGTAGCAGAATAAAGGTTATGGGGTGTCAGATAACAGACAGATGGTGAAGGGGGCCCATTGAAGCCTGTCAGCTTTTGTCTGCGGGCCCTTCCTCTGATGACTGGCAGGCTATGGTTAGGATGGGTATTGCGGGGGTGGGAAGAAAGAGGAAGGTCATTCCAGTAGGTGACCACCAGGGGTGGGGGAGGTTGGACTAAGGGGAGATGCAAGGAGGATATTTAGGGGTCAGGACATTCTGGGTCAGCCTCATTCTTTCTTCAGCAGATGAGATTAGCATGTAGCAGCAGTACAGGACAAATACAGCAGCAGGACCAGGGTAAGAACTGATTTTATTCTCACAAGCCTGGCAGGCAGGGAACAGAGGGGTCTGGGTGGTACAAAAAAAATCCATAATAAATAAATTAAAGAAATTGTGTTGGCTAGCTGCTTTATAAGGTTGCTAGGTGCTTGGGTAGGGGCAAGAAGCTGAAGAGGCATTGATAACTAGTCAGAGAGTGCTGCAGCTCCTCGAAGCACTACAGGCACACAGGGAGCTGTGTGTGTCATGTTAGGGCATCCAGTTTAGGAAAGAAAATAGAAGAAAGAGGTTATGGGTGGCTTGACTTACTAATGGGTACATCTGGTTCAAGTACTGTTAACCTGTCGCCCACTGATTTTGACCCCCTCAGAGTTTAGGAGATAGACGTAAGCAGTAAGGGAGCTCGAGGGTGAGAAATTTGTGAAGCAGTCTTGTTGTTCCAGCCAGTGGGTATAATGCGCTTGGCATGGAGGTGCTCTTGACAGGGGTATAATGAGGAGCTGTGGATTCACAATGAGTAAAGTGAGAAAAGCCATGGCAGAGGCATAGTGAAGGAGCACAGAGTGGCGAGGAAACCCTGTGGTCCACTCACAGTGGAGTTCAGGATACCATCACGTCACAGGACCAAGGCTATCATAATGACTATGAGAAAGTATATGTGGTTTGCAATACTAATTAGGGTAGTTAGAGGAAGAAGGCATCATGCAAGAGGACAATATGATGGCAGGGGTGAGCTGAGGTTGCTAGGCAATGCAGGTGGATCAGCTCCATTACAGAGGGACAAGGTGGTACTAAAAAATGAAAACAAAGAGAAGACAGGGGCTTTCTCAAGGTGGAGGCTATAGTAATGTGTAGTTAAAATGAGATGGGAAGAAGTGAGATGGGGAAGAGTGGCAGCATGAAAGCAGCCACAGGGAGACATCTGAATTGCACAGGTGCTAGCAGCTTACTGCGTGTTACTAGGTAATGTGGCAGTTGCTCGGGATGACCTACCCCACCAGCAGCTCGGAGCTGGGTGATAGCCTGAACTAAAAGAAGTGATATAGAGGCAGCATGTTTTGGGACAGTGGATTGAGAAGCGATAGGAGAAACTGAGAAAATGAGGAAGAGACAAGACTGGGGCAGCACATCCATAGCCTGGCAAATAGGACCAAAACACTGGTCAGTCTTGCAAGGGAGGTTATGCTACTTTTGCCAGGGTCCCATGCAGTGCTCATGTCAGGAGTGGGAGCAGGGTAGGACAGCCACTGCATGTTGGCAGTCACCATGATGTGCATGTGTGGACTGGACGACAATGGCTCAGGTGGCATGATAGTGGCTTTAGCGAACCTGCTCTCCTCTCAGTGGTGGACTGCAGGATATATATAAAACTGAAGGTAGTAAGGGACCTAGTAAGACAATAGACAGCTGGCAAAGGGGGCCTCTTGAAGCCTGCAAGCCTTTATCTGTGGGCCCTTCCCTGATGGCTGACAGAATGTGGTTAGGATGGGTATATCAGGGGGAGGGGAGAAAGTGGAGGGTCAGTGCAGAAGGTGGCAGATAGTGGGGTGGGGAAGGTTTGACTAAGGAGAGGAGTAAGGATGCTACTTAAGAGGCAGAACATGCTGGCTCAACCTCTTTGCACCTTTCACTGGTGAGATTCTCACCTGTTCTCCTAAAAGCAGGAAAAAAAGGGCTGAGGTCAAGTGAGGAGCATATTACCCCATTATGGGGGATCGCCTTAGGGGTCAGGGAGGAATTTTCCAGGTTTTTATCATGAGGTTTTCTGAGTTTTTCACTTCCTCTAACATGATAATGATGGTACATAGATTAGGTTGTCATAGTCATGTAAATTTGGCAGCACAGTGGTCTCACAAGTAGAGGGCAAAAATGGGGAGAACCTGCCATTGTCACTGATGTGGTCCTGTTAAGGCTGGCAGGAGGTGAGCCGCCGAAGAGGAGAAGTCCAAGGGGCCAGTCAGGGGAGAGCTGCCTTGGGTTTCAACCTGTGTATGTAGTGTCCTCTGATGGGGGAGGGGCACAAGACACACAGCTTTGGAGCCACCCCATATGCCTTGGAAACCAGAGCCCATCTGTAGGCTGTGCCCCTTTTTAAGAAATAGCCTTTCAACCCAGAAGGCAGCAGTTGGACAAACAGGTAGAATGTGTGGTCAACTCATTAACAGGTTTGCTGACACTACAGAGCTGGGTACATCACACAATTACTTGTGATTTATAAATTATTACATAGCTGTGGCCAGTTCTTCCAAAACATGGGGTATGTCTGTTCTGCTCAGGTGAAGGGGGTAAGGGACCTACTAAGACAACTGCATAAAAATAAAAACAGAAGGCTCTGTTACAGAGCACTTACAGTTTTTCAGAGGAACAGGATCTTAAATAATGTTGTAATGATCTACAAGCCACCTTCTAATATTCAGATAGATAGTTGTAAAAAAAAGACCTCTTTATCAGAGCATCTAGAAAACATACAAATCTAGAATTTAGCTGGTGTCTAAAGAGGGTAAATGAATAGATCCGCAGAATTATGCTGGCAAATTCTGTAATTTTTCCTCTGCTATTATCACAGCTTTGATTTTAGTTCAGGCTCCGCTTGTAAAAGTCTGTCTGTCAGTCTCCATTCATGCAGACCCAGTCCCAATTTGTTGAATCCTGCCAACAAAAGAAACTGTCATGTAGGCTTGTCAGAGCTGTTATTCATGCTTACTCATGCAGTCCTTCTCGCAAGAAGAAATTGTTTGCCTCAGCTATTGCCAGTAGAAAAAAAAATCTGCTTAAAAAATTGACTTGCTTCCCTGAGAAACTCATCACAACATCTAAAACAGTAACAAGGGGTAGGAGACTTGCAACATATTTGCTGCCTTATTCTCAGGGCCCAGTCCAGGACAGAGACATGACTGGTTCTGACAGGTTTTGGATAAAACCAGAATCAAGTAATAATAATCATAGAACAAAATCATTAAACACATTTAAGTAAGCTGAAAGCAACATTTTATACACTAGAAACTAAAAGGAACAGTAAAAATCCTTAGTTTTTTTCCCCCCTTTCCCATTTTTTTTCCACAGCACTGGACAGAATCTCTTAACATCACTGCATACCTCTACCCATCCTGGTAGCACTTTTTATCTCTCTTCCATCTCAACACCTAGTCCATCCTTGTCCGAGTCAGCAGGAAGAATTCAGTGGAACACTTCAGCCTGGGGTCTGATGAGAGGGTAGCCTGTTAGCCCTGACTGGATGTGGAGGCGCTGACCATGGGACTTCATCACCCTGGCCAGCATGCCCCTAGTAACTCTTTGTAATACTACCCATCTCCCCTGACCACACAGCATTGATGCTGAGAGCTACAGTAGATGTTCAAAATTCAAAAAGATTTTATTGTTTGGCATAAGCTGTTACAATACAAAAGAGTTTTTTAAATTGTACATAGAAATACCATTAACAACTTCATCATTTCTAAAATAAATCATTTAAAAAAATGTCCACAGACACATATATCTGTGCAAAGTATCAACAAATTCACCAAAACATTAATCTCCTTATTCAAGATTGAAAGTCTAGCTGTTAAACAAGTATCTTACTTACAGGTGTAAAGAAGATAAACATTTCACCATTTTTTTCCAAAATCATTGAGTTTGTATTGTTAAACAAATAAATGATTAATAGGTAGCGAGGGAAGTCAATGTCACAAAGGATTTCCCCCAGCCATTTCCTTCTGGGGTTTTCAAATTTAGGACAAAGCAATATAATATGTTTTAAATTGCCTTCCACCAAATTTCTGCAACCCCAGAAAGGGCTTGTTACACCTTGTTTTTTCTGCTTAAATAATATGTAAATGGCCCTATAAAGTTGCATCCGACATCTTGTAATAATTCATCTGAACTGGAGACTGGTAAGTTTAACTCGATAGGTTTCTAAATGATGAACCTGCTTTATACCCTTAAACCATCTGTAATTTTTAAGTTCTGATAATTTTTCTAAGTCTTTTGCCTTTGCAGTGTCCCTTATCTTGGTTTTAACCTGGAAGGTAATTTCTGCCATAGGTCTCAAATATATTTCAAATAATAAGTGACCCAGGCCTCTTGGGCAAAGTTCCTTCTGTATAAGTCAAATATTTGGGGAGATAAATCCAAGGTTAGTATAGGTAATGTCTTCCTCAAGACATCATCTCGGTATTCTTGTCTCTGGGAGAAGAAACAATCCCAGCAAAAAATGTATATGCCTTTCTAGTATAAACGTTTCAAGAGAGAATTGACTTAATTCTAAACGCAATACCTCTGACAGTACTGACTGTGGTACCATCAAGATATAGCGGTATAATTTATTAATGATACATTCCAGGTCCTTTAGCCTGGTTTCACCCCATACCGCCGAGGCATGCATAACACTAACTTTCAGCTTTGCATTTAAAATCTTTAAAATACCCTGAATTGTTGCCTTGCCTAATTTTGAGTTCAATAATCTCAAAGCATTAGGTGCCATTTTTCTTTTGGTTAGCAATATTGTACAGTGACTTTTCCAGGTTGTATTCAGGGAGAAACGCACTCCTAAGTAGTTGTAACATTTATCTGTCATGATTTTTTCTCTATTAATGGTTACCGTTGGTAAAGTTCTGCATCTATTACCAAAGACTACTATTTTGTTTTTTTCTCTGTTAATCACCAACTCATTGTCTTGCAAAGCATTGCAAATTTATTTAATTTTCTTTGCAGTCCCAGTAAAGAGGTGGAGATTAGAACCAAATCATCTGCATAGGCCAGTAGGGATACCCTATTATCCTTGATTTTTGGTGAATGGAAGTCAGGATCCTGCAAATTCTCCAGTGTAGAGTTAATATATAAATTGAACAGAGTTGGGGCCAGTATGCACCCCCTGACATAGTCCTATATTTGTTCTAATAGAAGAGGTTAGTGAACCAGAATGATTATACTGGATTTGAATCTATGTTTCATTGTGTAATCTAATGATTATATCCAAGAGAGTAATATCCATCCCATACCCTTCTAGTTTTTTCCATAGGAGAAACCTGTTGATACTGTTGAAGGCAGCAGTTAAATCTATGAAACAATGCAATTTGCTGCTATTAACAGTAACACATTTTCACACTAAATTTCTGAAAACAAAATGCTCAGTATATTATTTTCGTAAATCCATAGATGGATGCACTGTAATATAATTTTGCAAGACACATCTAGCAGGCTAATAGGCCTGTACATTTTAGAATTTGTGGGATGTCCCTTCTTAAGCCAAATATGGGGTGTGTTCTAACCTTGAAAAGTGCATTGAACAAAACTTTAAATATTAGCAACCACCAGTCTGAAAATGTTTTAAATATGTCTACCAGAATATAGCCTGGTCCAGGAGCCTTATTAAAGGCCAAAAAAGCAAATGCTGAGTGTATTTCTGTCTCTTGCAGACAGATGGGGATTGGATATTATACCACTGTTTTATTTGCCCTCCCTTTGGATTTATATGCTTCTTCTGAGAAGTACAACTTTTCAAAATAGAGTTCCCAAGTCACTGGAGTGACGTAGGCCTTCATCCTATATGAGTATTGTCCATAACCTCCACTTACAAGCCTCCAAAATGCTTTGTTATCTTTTCTCATTCCTGCTCTGCGAGGCTTCATCCATTGTATAACATAATATTTATTATTTTCCTGATCTAAAAGTTTTTTATATTCTTTTCTAATTTTATTTAACTCTTTAATTTTTCCACTAATTTTATCTTTCCTTACCTCCTTAACCTTCTGGTTGAGTTCTAATTTTTCTGTTTTACAAATTTTATTAAACCAGGTTTTCTGTTTGACTACTAAAACCATAAGTTTTACAAAGTGGTCTGATGTATGCAGTTATTTAATTCCACTGTTCCAATATAATTGTAAAATTAGTTTTGTATAATGTATTCTGGCATTGATAAGCCAAAATACCTTCAGAAAATAGCTATTGAAAGTTATGTATTGTATCACTTTGCCATTTTATTCTTTTTAGATTTATGATTTCCATAAGGGATTCATTCTCAGAATTTATGTTGATTTGAGAAGCATTCTATAACAGGAATGTAGTGTCTACAGGGCAATGGGCAGAATCAGGATGATCCAGGACCTCAAGTTCTAGTAGAATTTCTAGAGCTTCAATTTTCACCCAAACCAGATCTATTGTGGAGGATCCATTAGGACTCATAACAGTATAGCCACCTTTTTGATCTCTTTGTTCTTCCATTTACAAGAATAAAATTATTTTCTGCCTAAAAGGCTCCTACTTGTCTATCTCTTCTATTACTCTTTTTATCCTCTGAGTTTCTAAAGAAAGCAATTCTAGAGTTGACAGTTAAGATATGCTGAAACAGTTCTAGATACTGATCCCCATCTTGTTTAGTCTCTAAAATTCTAGTATTAAAATTAGAGCTGTGTGGAATATAAAATTCTGCCTGCAGAATGACCATTCCAATTCTGTGGAATTGTCATGAAAATTCCATGGAATTTTACAAGCTTTTAAATTTTAGTTATTTCAATATAGGTTTTAAAGTTCATATCCAAATAACACCAAATTTGGAATATAAGCAGTACCCCATGGCTTACAAAAGTGTTCCAAATTTCAGAGTTGTAGATTAAAAGAGGGAAGAGTTATGGGTGGCCAAACATTTAATCAAAATTTAATTTTCAGTTATTTTGAGATAATTTTAAAATTTATTTTTCAAATTTCTCTATACTATCAGGATTTACAGAAGCATGCAGAATGCATATATGCACAGTGTTTTAAGTCTCAAGCTTTAATGGGAGCTGAGTTATAGGTAGCCAAATATTTTGCCAAAATTTGGATTTCTGTAATTTTAGTAAAACTTTGATAGTCTTCATTGGAATATTACAAAAACTGCCAGGTATACAGGTTATCACTACATTTGCATATGCACAGTTTTAGATTTTAGCTTTAAATGGGACTGCGTTATAATCTGCCAGACACGTTGCCAAAATTTAAATCTCAGTTAGTTCCCTCTAATTTTAAAACTACATATTCAAATTTAACCAGAGTTGAAACATTTAAACTACAATACCACATGGTCATTTCTGAAAAAGTTAATATTTTCAGCTTTAAGTGGGATTGAATTAAAAGTAGTCAAACTTTCACAACATTTAAAAAATACATTTTGCAAGAATGTAAACTACAAATTTATAAACTGCTGAAACTTTAAAACTAGAGAATGCAATACCATTAAATTTGACAGGTTCATAGACCTTACAAGGAGACTGTGTGCGCCAATTTTATTAATTGCTTTCTGCAAGAAATTGCAAAATAACATCTGTACCTAAAGTCCAACCACATGAGTCTTTGTGAAAATTGCAGAATTTAATGAAAAAATCCATAAAACTGGAATTTTCTAATTTCACTTAACCTTATCTGAGGTTTTCTAATTAAAGGATAGGAGTATAATAGGCAGGTACTGCAGGGGTCTCCAGGTTCTGGAGTTAGATGCACAGTTTCACCAAGAAATGGACAGCTTAGCTGAGTAGCACAACAGTGGTAGACCCCCAGGTTGGAGCACAGAATGTCAACAATTCCAGGATATTTAAGGATCACATGCAGTAAATTTATGATCCTGGGAGCCTGGTGTACATGCAAGTCTAGGACTTAGAGATACTCAAAAAGATGTAAAGGGGGAAGACAATATCTTGGGTAGCATGAAGAAAGAATTTTGGCTATTCCAACAGGGTAGGTCAATAGGAAAAGGAGTAGGTGACTCATGTTTTAACGGAGGATATCAGTGGGATCAGTACTTCTACTGAGTCAATCTGGCTATGCCAAAAGAGAAGGGGTGGGAGAATAGTCACCCAGTGAGGAACGGCAGGACTGCAAAAAGCTCAGCCCAGCTTATCAAATGAAGTAGTGATACTGTATGTGCATTGTTAATGTTAAATTCCACAGAAAATAATTCTGGATGCTTCATCTACAGTATATGCTATCATAAATATGTGGGAAAATTTTACTAATCATTGTTTTTTTTCTTCTGCAACATTAAAACTGCTTAACCAATTTATCCAGTTGTGTTAGACACCAAGATACATAGACTGTGGATATGCATGTCAAATGTTAACTCTATGCATGCAAGAGCAGATAAGTTACAAACATCCACATTTTTGATAGTTTTCACAAAGTTTTGAAAATATTTACATAGTAAAGTTTTGAACCTCTGTAACTTAAAAAATCTTGTATCTAATCTCTCCATATTTAGATTATTCTATAAGAATTACAAAAAGTCTATCCATACTAATTTCCACATGTCTAGCTCCAAAGGTGCCTGAGTTATATGCAAATGAAATTGTTTTCATGAAATTTCTTGAAAAATAAAAAGACAGATTTTGAGCACATATAATTTTGAGACAATGCATCATATTATCATGAAATCTGGCATATTGTTAGAACACCTATCATCAATAAATCATGCCAAATTTAAGATCCCTGATCCAATTGACGGTTAAGGTACACTATATGCAGATAAAAAATGTTCATGAAATTTCGCACAAACAATAAAATGACAACAATTGAGCACCTATAATTTGGAACTATCCCACCAAATTACGTGATATTTAACACATTTGTGGCCATAGACCCAGTAAGTTTATATTCCAAATTTCAGAGGTCTAGTTTGAACAGTTGTTGAGGTATAACCAAGTTACTAAACTTTAACAATTCTGCAAAATTTAGCTGAATTTTGTGAAATTTCACTGAAAGTCAGTGGATTCTGAATGTTCCCATTCCACACAGCTCTAATTAAAATCCCACAGAATAATAGTAGGGAATGATTCCTGTGCTTCAATTAAAGTTTCCAATGCATCTCTGCTATATGTCCAAGAATCTTCCAGGTTTTTTGACTTGGGTGGAATATATGTGTTAAGATTTAAAAGTGTAACATCATTTCTCTGCAATTGTAAAGGTAGTATTGTGTTAGTTTTAGAATTCAATCTAGTGATATTAAAGTTTAATATTTTCACATAAGTAATCAATTCTGCTTTAGATCTCCCTTGCTTTTTTACCTAGAAGCAGGGATTCCAAATGATGTATAACCAGGTATTAAGTCATTTTTAGGATGGCCACTCCAAGTTTCCTGGAGACATAATATATCATGGGCCTGATTTTTAAAAGGATACGCCATGTGTAATTTGAAATGCGCCAAACAAAATGGCAAAAGTAGCAAGATACACCAGCTGTTGCAACATGTGATATTCTAAAACATGCAAGTATGACGTAGCGGAACCCCATAAGCTAAAAGTAACCTATGCTACAGTTGCAACAAACCCCAACATACACATATGCATAGTGTGAGAAGCACCAAACAAAGCAGGCGATAGGGCCAGAATGTGATTCTAGAAGCCAGGGAAGGACAAGATAGGCCAATAGCATGTGACAGAAGTTACACCAGGTGTTAGTGGTTGTAACTCAACAGAGTATAAAAGGCACCCAAGGAGACACACAGGGGAGAGACACTGTTGAGCAAGCAGTGGACACACAGACACAGGACGTAAGCTAGAGAGGAATGGCAGCCCCAATAGCACTAATGGGCATACTCCTGGCAGCAGAGAGGTGGCTCGGATGGCACGGGATGTGACATGGCTGGAATCAGGGGAACAGGCAGCTACAACCACAACAAAGAAGGGCCAGACATCATGCATGGGTATACAGGCCCAGAAAGTCATATGTAGACTGCACAGAGGAGCAGTGTATTGCACGCTACCTCCTTCCAAGTGCAGTCATAGCAGAGCTATGTGACAACCTGAGGGAAGAGCTCCAGAGTGCCACCTGTAGGGGGCACTCTGTCCCCATGGAGGTGAAGGTGTCTGCAGCATTGTGCTGCCTAGCCACAGGGACCTTCCAAACCCCCATGGGTGACACAGTGGGCATCTTACAGCCTGCAATGTCATGTTGCCTCAGGAAGTTTGTGGATGCGCTGCTGCAGCGTGTGGACATGTACATCCAGTTCCCAAGGGATGAACAGCAGCAGTGGGTTGTCAAGCAGGCATTCTATGATGTGGCCCAGTTTCTGTGGGTGTTAGGTGCAATCGACTGCACACATGTGGCCATCAGGGCACCCCTAGGTGAGGCAGAGGTCTATGTGAATAGAAAGGGCTACCACTCAATGAACATGCAGGTCATGTGCGATGCCCACTGCTGGATGCTTGATGTGGTGGCACAGTACCCTGGTTCCTGCCATGACTTGTACATTCTATGGAACTCTGGGCTACATGAGGCATGGGAGTCTGGACACATCAGAGGCAGCTGGCTCATTGGTAAGTACAACTGGCACACAATGGAAACCTGACCAACCAGGCATAGCAGCAAACCACAGCTGTGCAGTGATAATGTACCTTCAATCCCAACAGGGGACAGTGGATATCCACAGCTGCCATGGGTCATGACACCCCTCTGCCACCTGCACACAACCACAGAGCATGAGTATAATGACACACACACACAGCAACAAGGGCAGTGATAGAATGCACCTTTGGGATCCTGAAGACACAGTTCAGGATCCTGGACCGGTCAGATGACACATTTCAGTACAGCCCTGAGATGGTCTGCAAGATGTTCCTCACATGCTGTATCCTGCACAATCTCGCATTGAGGAACAATGTACCACTGCCAGACCTGGATGACATGGACCATGACAGGGATGGACACCAGCAAGACAGGCCCATGAGGCAGCTGCAGACCCAAGCTGCATTGTGCCATGCAGGACAACGTGCCAGATGTGAGATGAATGACCATCACTTTGCACAAAGCCAGCAATAGCAAGCAAAGTGCACCAGCAGCAGTAGAGAAGCAGAACAGTGACAGCGTACCAACAGTCAGAAATGCTGCCCAGTGCTGGAACATGAGAGGGTGACACTGTACACACCTGCCAGTGCCCCCACCATGTGCCCAGCAGCTGGTGGACAGACCACCCATCCGGGAATGGTGGGCAGTGAGGCATGGCCCAAACTCAGCCAACATGCTAACCACCCTTTGAAACAGATGGGCCACACCACTGCAATGTGGTGCACATATGCTAAATGCCACACACAGTCATATACCCTCCTACCACATTATACATGACATGCACATCCCTATATAGCCCAAATGATGGCATGCAGGTTAGGACACTACATGTCAGCATTTTGCAAAGCCATGGATGCCAGCACACCACACGTGTCCTGTGGCTGTACACAGTAACCAGTACAGCAGCGGTCTGCAGGGAGATATTGACACAGGCACATGTGGTTCACAGCCAGACAGAGGACCAGTATAAGAGTGTGCAGTTGTGTATACAATGGACATGCAGATGCATGACGCAGTTGCGTATACAATAGACACGCAGATGCGTGAAATATCAGATGCATGCTGCATAGTAATATGCATATGCAATATGCATACAGTTCATACGTGTCTGCGGCCTGCACGTGTAATGCATGCAGCACATGCACTAGACATGTGCGATCGAATAGTAATGATGGCACAGGCCCAAATGGGGACAGAGGAGCCTGAACACAACTGACAGTGGTCACAGACAGGCTATATTGTGTGCACAGGAGTGACAGGGCCATCACAATGTCCACATTGAGTGGGAGGGCACCTAACTTCAGTGCAGCTAAAACTGCACAACTGGTCAACCTGGTGCAGCAGTGGCACACCACACTGCTACCACCAGGGTGCAGGGGACATCCAACCAGGGAGAGGGACAGGGTGTGGAGGGCCATCAGTGTATGCCTGCAGGAGGTCTCAGGTGTCAGGAGGATCATCAGGCAGTTGAAGCACAAGTGGCAGGACCTCTACAGGAGGGACAGGAAAATACTTGTGCGCCTGATGGACATGGTGGCAAGATGTGATACAGACATGAGAGGTGGTGGTAGACCCAGGGAAGGTGAATTTGGCCCCCCTGTCTATGCAATGACACCCACCAAAGCTACATGGATGCGTGTATGTGCAATTTAAACTGATATGTATCACTCCCTTCATGCTACAGGATGGAGCAGTACCATACGTGGGCAGCAGGAGACCATCAAGAACATGACCAGCCATGCCGGCGCCAGCATGGATGGCACAGACACCACCAACAAGGTAAGTGCTGACCAGTGGCTCATGTGGGAATGTATGCAGCATGCTACATGTACGCCTGCCAGCAGATGAACGGTCACAGAGTGACCACTGACATGGGAGACTAACATGTGACATATTCTCCTGAAACAGGTGAGCGCCCGGCAGTACCCGCCCGATACAGGGTTCTACTAAGAGCCATGGCAGAAGAAAAGCAGCAGGATGCCATCTCATATGCCCAGAGAACAAGGCGGATGCAGAGGAGAGCTCGCCAGCTGCCACCTGAGATATCCGATGAAGACGATGATGATGGTCAGGGCGAGGTGGATGACATTGCACACACACAGCCCATGGCATCGCAGGCTGCAGTGGCAGAAGATACGCCCATGGTGGGATTGGAGGTGATGGTGGACTTGGTTGGCCCTGACCATGGTGGGGCAGCCATGGAGGCAGGCTTCTCTGAGACTGAGGGCCAGCATGGTGGCAGCCTGTGTGAAGATGCTGTGAGGGACAATGTGGACCTGAATACGCACAGACAGGGGCAGGAGGAGGCTGCAGAGGAGTTAGATGGATAGCAGCATGAGGCAGGATCCGTTGTTGTGGACACGCCTAACAGCAGCGCAGCCATGGATGTGGAGGTGGAAGCAGATGTGGCTGATGTGGGGCAGTGTGCCCAGGTACAACAGCTCACCAACTGGGACAGGCGACTGGCGGACATTGTCAACACCATCATGGCTGATGTCTCCAGGCTGCATGGCTCTCTCAGTACCCTTCTCACCACACTGGGAACAGGACTGATCTATGTAGTGTGAGGGTCACCTACGCAAAGTGCTGGGCAATTGTCCATATGGGGTGGTGTATGTGGGTGACAGTGTATAACTCACACTGTTGTTAAGCACACCAGGGTAGAGGGGTAGGGAATGTTGTAGGTGCCATGTACCGTGGCATGGGGGCTGGGAAGACAAGCATATTTTGTTTCTGTACTGCTTGGGGGGTGTTGTGGTTGTTTGTTGGACCTAGTTCATTAACTCATTGCCTCCACAGGAGCTCTCTGAAGTTGCAGCACTTGTCTTCTGTATACTGTTAACAGTGAATCCTGGATCTTTCTAAGCAAAATCAAGCCATAATTGGCATGCCGCAAACAAATGCTAATAGCACAAAAAACGTAAGTGCTAGAGACAAAGTATGAGTGGCAAAATTGTTTAGCATAAAATTACCTTTCCAATGGTTTTATGCAAGGAATAATGGGTAATTTAGTTTTATTTCTGTGCTGGTCGAAACAGCAAAACAAAATATTTTTCCACTAAAAAATGCACCATAAACCTTTTTTTGTTGGGAAATATGTAACATATCAACACCAAATTAAGCATCCAGACATTAGATGTCATTTTAATAATTTGTTTGTAAAAAAAAATACAGCTATTTCTGTAGTATTAAACATAATTTTTCCCCATTTGAGTCAAAGTGTGTTGGTGAGGTTTGAGGGAAAAATCTGAACCATACACACCATACCATAATAAAATGCATATAACTCCTAAATTATACATGATACACACAACATATCAGTGGCAAAGTTGTTCCACACAAACTTGCCTTTCCAACGGTGCTATGCAATCAACTGCACTCAATTCAGTTTTTGTTTCATACTGGCTGAGATACCCAGAATTTGTGTTTTCTTCAAAGTGCTTAGGGGTTCTGGATTGACAAAATGTCATAAACAAATGTGAATAACTCCTAATGTGAACATGATACACACAAAGTGCCAGTGGCAAAGTTGTTCAGCACAGCATTACCTTTCTAATGGTACTATGCAATCAATTCTAATCAATTCTGGCTGGCAAGTGATATTAAAACATGTGAGTGACTTCTTCAGACATTTCTAGGGCACACAGAAAATCTGCAGGTGACTTCTGTAGGTGTTCTGAGACACACTGCAGTAGATTTGCTGATGCCTACAGGCGTTTGTAGGAAGCAATGAGTTAATGTTCATTGTTATACCATTGGGGGGGGCTTTATGCATCTGTATATTGTTGTTATGTTGTTTGTTATTAAACTGTTCCACATGTCATGCATCCACTGTGTCCATGTGTGTTGTCTGATGGCCCATACCATCTGTCCGTCATGTGTGTCTGCCATTGTACGCATGTGGGCATGTGCATACACACTGCAGTGCTGTTGAATGTGTCGCCATGACCCATGTATGGCACATGTGTACCAGCTGTACACTACACAGCTGTAGGCATGTCACGATTGTAAAATGCAGCACTCCACACTGCACTGACAGTTATGCACTATGTTGTGCTATGTTCCAAGTCCTGTGAACATGTGAGTGGTACACTGCTACCCATGGGTCTGCATGGCACCACAACACCTGCCTGCATCCATTGACCTGCAGGTGGCACTGTTGGCACCGTGTCGTGGGGTTGCTCACCACAGTCCATCCACAAAGGTGTGCCTTCCAGTGCTGCAGACCTGTCGTGGTACCACTGTGAACATAAGCCAGTGGCCATGGCCGGTGTGGTGCCTGGATGGCTATAGAAACATAGTAGGTTGGTGCCACGGTGTGCATTGTATACAGAGGCACATGGGTTCGACCTGCTACCCATCAGCTATGGACTGCACACACAGTAGTGTCCGAGCCCAGGCAGGTACTGACCTTGATCGCGGGTGTGAGTGGCTGGGGGCCTGGTGGTTGTTTACAGTGCAGCTACAGTGTGACATAGTGCACCTGGGATGGGTTTGCAGGTATGTCCCATGACCGTTTGTGGACATGCCAGTGAAGTAGTCCATGGCTGTTGCGCATTGGGTGGTGCATGTTCTGATGTGTGTGTCTGTGTGTGTGTGTGTGTGTGTGTGTGTGGTGCACTACTGGTAACATCTCTTATGTGGTGGGTGATGCAGGGCATGGTGTTTGCCACCATGCTACTACAGACACAAGCACACATGTGGCCCCTGCAGTGGCCAGCATGCTGGCAGTGTGCATGGCTGACCCACACAGTAGACCACAGCTGTACTCTGTTGCCAACATCACCCAATAGTTCAACAACAGTGCAGCACATGTCATCCACATGTCTGGTGACCGCATGTGTCATGGTGCTGCTCAAGACACCAGCCACAGCCAGCACATGCAGCAGCATCTGTGTGCAGCACACATGACCATGTGTTCATGCTGCAGCAGTCCCAGACATGTACCAGGAACTTGTGGTATGGTACGATACTGCACCGACCCCCCCAACAGACAGACACACCAATCACATGTGTAGTACCACGACATGCTGGCACAGTGACATGCCTACCCAACCACCACAATGGCCGGCTTGACCATGTTGACATGCTGTGATGTAAACAGTCACCCACCTGTGCAAACATGGCACTGCTACTGGTGCTGCTCCACAATGCACTGCACATTGGCTGGCATGTGATCTACCTGCCATGTGTGGCACCAGTCCCACATGTGCACATGGTACCCGCCACACCTTTGGCCATATCATGTTGCAACGCTCAGCATGCCATGCACTACACAAACACAGGTATGACATGCACACACACAGGCCTCCCCCAAGCCCTGATGGCACATTGTCCATTGCCATGCATCGTGGTGGGTTGATCTCTGAACACACACCAGCCATGCATTGTCTCCCACCATTGTAGGTGTGTTTCATCAACTGCCATTGGCACACATGCACAGGCCCATGTCATTCACAGCAAACACTGAGACAGACAACAATATGGTTGTTGATCATGCTTTACTTGTGCACTGTGTCAGTATCATTACATATGCACACCCCCCACCACCAGTGTCAGGTGCAGTATGTGCGTATGCATGTGATGGTTTAGAAGAAGAAGAAGAAGAAGAATCAGCATTTATATAGTTTACATCTCATTGTGCCCACAACTTCCATACAGTAATGTGCCAGTGTCCCTGGTTGCAGTCCCATGACTTTGGCCACTGTGTGGTGTTCGGATCCACAGGTGCAAATCCCTGCACTCAGTCAACACTCCATCAGAGAATATCACCAGGACACAGTGAGTGGGCATTGGTTGCTGCATCCCTCATGTGGCCATGCAATCCTCTGTGCAGGTTTGCCTGCTGTTTGTTGCCACTACTGTCAGGTGTTGCAGATGCCAGCTGTGACTGCTGTACCCTGATGCTTTGCCTGGATCCCACATCTGATGCCTCCTGTGACACACCGTGTTGTGCCCCTGCTATGGTAGCATCACCTGTTGTGCACCAGGGCCTCCTGCCATACTTCCTGGTCTGGATTATAGTCCCTTGGGGTTGCTGCTCTGACCCTTGGGGGTTGGCATACTGGTCAGTTGTGCCAGGCAGTGTGGCAGGTGTTGCGGCACTGGCTGTGGTGGCTACACTTGGCATCTGTTGCTGTTCCTCAGTGTCTTGTGGTGACCCTGCATTGTGTCCCCCTTGAGCATGTGTGCCTTCCATTTGCATGTGGTGCCCTTGCTGGCTGCTGCCCTGTTGTTGGTCCATGGGTGATGTCTGTATTGCTTGTGCCACGGTGCTGCAGGATGGGTGATCTTGTGGTTGTGTTAGTTGATTCACAAATACCATGGGCAGTGGGGGTGTTGCAGCCTGTTGCTGTCTGGTTAGCAGTGCATTTGCGATGGTGAGCAGGGATGTTGTTATAGCCTCCATGTGCTGTTGTTGTTGCACTATGTACTGCTCTACATGGTGGTGCACCACAGTAGTGCGTCCGTCTGCAGTTGTGACTGGTGAACTAGGCCATGCAGGGCTAATACGATGTCTGCCATGCCTGTGGTGCTGTCATGTGTCCCTTCCTCTATTGCACTGCTGATCTCAGACAACTGCCCCTCTACCCGGTTGTGGGGTGTCTCCATGCTGATCCACAGGGTGGCTAGTTCCCCTGTCAGCTTGGCCTCCTTCATTACAATGGTCTCACAGTACTCACGAAGATACTGTGGTGTGCTGCTGTCCTGCAGTTGTGTCCTTCTGCCCTCCTCAGGTTAATCCTCTAGGTCGTCCACTGGTGGGGGGCTATACTAGTCGGCGCTGTGCTTGTGGAGGCTTGGTGTGTGTACTGTGTTCCTGGCACCATGCCTCACTCATTCCTTGTTCACCATGGAGTCTAGTATGCTGCTGTCCCCTGTGCTCCCTTGTGTGGGCACCTGTGTGTTCCTGTGCTCCTCCACAGCCTCCACCACCTCACTTGGCATGTCACTGTCCTGTTCCTCTGCACCACCCACACTGGCATCTGTGGCTGTAGCAGTTTCCTCCTCTGTGACATCAGAGTACTCCTGGCTGGCAAGGGTTGAGGAACTGCTGGTGTCACTGCCTCTGTCCTTCAGGTCTGTGTCCTCCTCCTGGGGTCCCTGCTGTGTGCTTCTTCCCACCTGGCCTGTAGTATCTGTAGGTGGAGTGCAGGATGGTCAATAGCTGTGTTATGGATGGTCCCTTCATTGGTCACACACATATACATGCATGTGTGTCCATGCACACAGGTGTGTGGTGTAGCTCCCCTCCACTTATCTCTGGCATGCTGTATCCTGTAGATGTCCAGGTTGGTGTCCCTACTGATGCTGCAGTCATTCAGGAATGTGGCCACCATCTGCTCCATGGCTGTCAGGGTCTGTATCTGTGTTGGTCCTCCTCCAGTGCTCTGGTCACAGCACTGATTGTGGGCAAGCTTCTGCTTTACCACCCACTTCACATCACTATATTTCTTTTGGAGGTTGTGGACTGTGCACCTCTGTGTGGCCACGGCATTGACCTTTCCGGGCCTGCTTTTCACAGGCACACTTCCTCTTGTCCCTTGTTGCCTTTTCTCCACCCCTGATGAGCAGTAGGGGTGCCTTGGTGTGCACCTCTTCAATAAGGATGTTGGTTTCCTCATGGGAAAACTTATGTTTCTGTTTCTGAGGCCTTGCAGTGCTTGTTCCGCCATGGGGTTCACCTTGCTCCAGCCGTCATTTCTGTGGCATGCGCACCTTTATATGATGCATGTCATAGGTGTAGCCCTGTGACATGCACTATGTCACAATTGGTGTGTTTTCTAGAATGCAGCTTATCCAGTATGTCAGAATTGCGATGGCGTATGCTGCGCATCTGCGTAAGTTACGTATCTTGCAACTTTGCTTTATAGAATCGGGCCCTATGTGTCTCCAGGAAAGCCTTTATTTCTATGTCTGCTAATGTATGTTTTATTCCTTCTATATTCCATGAAAGAATATTTAATCCATTACCTATTTGTATGTTTTTAACTATTTGTCAATCTTCCCTTGTGCTGTAATAGGGTTATAGCCTAGTTGATTCCATTCCATGGAATCAAGCAATGCACAAGGGAAAAAAGTCTTTGAAGATGTTATGAGGATTCCCAAGCTGTCCAATAGTGATGCCTTCTCTAATATAGCTAACACAAATCTAGTATTTTTAAATGTAACATCAGTTTGAGATGTGTTCAAATCTTCTTTCCATATCTTAATACCATTTGCTACATAGGAGGGGAATTGCAATAAGAAGGAGATAAGTTATTTTTCTATTTTCTGTGTTGATTTTTCTTCCAAAGTATTCCAGCCAAAAAGTGAGATAATTTTATTTTTCCATTCCATATATTGACTATTTTCATAGTCTTGAATTGCTTTTATAAGTCCCTGAAGTTCCTTGTCAGTTTTCCCTTTTATATTATGTGAATTATTATCCAAATCTATGTTCTGGTATACAGGGACTTTCTATGGTTGACTTATGGTTATACCCCCCAGTTTAAGGACTTACTCTTGAGACCACACTTTCACAGCCAGGTCTCCCGACTGATTGTGAAAAAGTACACAGTCTGGCATGGTGGAATTGAGGAGCCACATAACAAACATGTTCCTCTCTTGTTCAGCAATGCTTGATAGTTTCCTTATATAGGTGTCAAGAGTACGTTCTGTTTTGTTTTGTATACACTTTATGCCATACATTTCTATCAAGTATTCTGTGTCATTTTCTGTATTCTCTAAAAATCTCCCAAATGAAATATATCCAACCTCAATATTTTATGTGCTGCTGGTTAAAGTGCCTCCAGGTATTTTCCCATCTATAGTCCCTTTTTCCCCTTGCAGGTCAACCAGGAAATCCTTTTTCACCGGCAGTGACCTGCCTCCCTACCTGTTACTGTTGTTCAGGTTCAGTTCTATTGTTTCCAATTACTTTATTAGGATTATATTGAACAGTTTTGCTTTTAGGGTCTGTACAATATTTCTCCAAAATTGGATTCTGTCTAATCTTATTTTTTTCTCTATATCATCTTCTGAGGTTTGATTTCCTTCTTGGGACCTGTTTTTACCTTGTTATTCTGGTTTACCTTTTTCTGTGTATTATTTCTCTTTTTGCATTTTGTCTTCCCCTTTTTCAAAAGCCCTCTCATATTAGAAGTACCATTCAAGCAGGGGGAGGGCATATGTTCTTTCAAAAATTGGGGAGGTAAGTTCACCTGAATGCCTTTATTCTTTCCCTGCCATTGTACCTCTTGTTTTATTAATAGATCTGAGCTGGGGTTCATTTCTTCACCATTCCTATGTTTAACCAGCTTATATAAAATTAGTTTATTCCTAAAAACATCTTTTCTAAGTGAGGTAATTTCTTCTCTTAAAGCTGCAATATTTTCCAAAATCATTATATCAGCATAATAGGGATTTTTTAATAATCTCCAACATCTGTTTGGATAAATTTGAACAGGATGTAAAATTACCCACGTCTGTAAAATATTTCTTGTTATAATTTATTGCATGGATATTAGATTCCATATTTTGTCTAAACGTTTCTATAAATGTCTGAGCATCTCTCTGTGTGCCTCTTGTATGTTCTAATTGAATGGAGTCCATTTTCTAAGCCCTTCTATAGCATTGCTTAATTCCTGTATAACTGAGGCTAAATTCCCCTTTACCCCATATTCTTTAGGGGAATACTATATCTGTTCTTAATTCTGTGGGACAGGGATGGAGGACAAGAGAAAGGAATATAAGAATTGTCAACAAGTAAGGAAACACTATTTGCATCATAAGACATCTCAAAGGAAAAGACTGCCTCATAAGAGTGAACCTCTGAGACAGTCATAACTAGACCCTCTGTTAATGGGGCTGAGGAATGCCAAGCACCTGCTAATAAAGATGTATCATCTGCCTGATCACTTTGCCCATCACTTTGTCTCTCAGGGAAGGTAATATTTTTTACTACCCAATAGGTTTTGTTGTGTATTACCTTGTGTGTCCAAAACTATAACTACCTTCTTCCTTAAATCTTGATGAACTATTTTTTGGTGTGGACAAGGTGATTGGAGAATTAATCTGTCCCCCCCCCCAAAAAAAAATCATAATTTTATATTGTTTATCCATAAACTCCCCCTGAACATCCCTCTCTGATTTTTTTTATTTATACTTTTGTCATGCATTATTCTTTTAGTTTTTGATTTCTTCATCTTCTCCATCAACTAACCCTCAACTAACTTTAAGTGTATAGAATGCATAGAGCTGTTCTTACCACTTCTGGTTAGGACCATGATAGTTTAAATAAACAATATTATATTAAATGCTAATTATGAGGACAGGGTATGTTTTATCCCCCTCCTTTTAATATAAAACCACTTTATCACAGTAACCCAATAATTCAACAGACTTTTAACAGCTCACTGATTTTCCAAAGTTCACTTAAAAAATAATTGGATTCTATATAATAGGAATCATAAAACCTGTATCAATTTGTGATATTTATAATATTTCAAAAGCATAGCAGTCTATAAACAGTTCTGAAAGTTTTTTCCTGTTTTAAAGTAGTTTCACGACAAAGTTGCTAGTCTTCCTCAATTCATAGCATACTTTTTCACCATGAATAATCCAACTTTTATGCTTGCAGTGCAATGGTAGGTTCCTTTGATGTCTCTAGATCTCCATAGATAATCATAGATAACTGTTCCTCTGCTTGATAGTCATCCACCAAGACTGTGTGTGTATATAAAGCAAATCTTAGGAACCTGTCAAACCGAAAACCTTTTTACTCAATCTTCAATCTATGCTTTTAGTTAAGGCTAGAAAAAGCTATTGTCTTTACAATTCTGTAATAAGAAATTAATTCCTAAAAGAGACTTCGGACTTTTATAACATTGTCAATTCAGAACAAAAAGACATTCGAGAAATTATAGACAAATTATAAGAAGTTACAATCTATTGCACAGTCATATTACTTTGCCCTAAAATCTTGTTAAAAATCCTTAACGTATACTAAAAGTTAATCACTTTTGCTTTAAGTATACTGTAGTTTTAAAAGTACACATTCATGTACAAGGTACTTGAGGTCCAGTGATTGTGGCAACCGCAGTGATAATACTCTAATGCTGCTTGCCTTCAGTAAATAAAAAGCAATACTACTAGCATTTAAAAAGACACAAGGAGAAAAAGGCCCTGTAAGTTCCCCACAGTTTTAGATCTGACAGATCTCAAAACTAGTTTTTAAAAAGACTAGCCAATTTCTATAGCTGATATTAGACTTTAACTTGAGAATGTTATTAGTATCAAGAGGCTCTGTGTTTTGATGAAACTTGGAGAATCCAGAAATCTTTCTAACTTGGAACAACTTAGGCAAATCAAATCTGCTGATAAGATATCAAGGTGACTTCTCCTTGTGTCTCTTTATTACTGTGCACTCTGGTGTTTTTACAGCTGTTCCCTTGATGTATGTTGTTTCAGTATGAAGTAAACTGCAATACTTTAAGTATATAATCTGCCAGAGGGACAGAGCATGGTGTACACATGAAGATTTATTAAGGAACTCGGCCTCAAATAAATTTGTCAGCTGCTTTAATTCAGATTTTAATTTGAGCACTTTAAACAGCAGGAAGTCAATCAAGTATAAATTGTTAGTTTGATTGACTGTGTGTTAATTTAATTGACTGAATGATAGGAACGTGAAATAACAGTATTCAGTAATTAGTCTGTCAAACAATCAATTTGGAACCTTGCATAATCCCATGTCCCTAAATAAACTTGGGGGGGGGGGGGCAATTTGAACTGAGAAGTATGTCTTTATCTTTGTATCTATTAGTTAAGGTATGAAATTACTTGATCTATTTGATCTATTTAATTCAAAGTCAGATTTATTCAATAAGCCAATAATATATACAAGATCATACACATACATACAATATTTTGATGTCTCCAAACTATCAGTTGATTTAAATTTATTAACCCAACCATATTCATTCATGCTACTCAACTCTATAGGAGCCGCAACCAAAGCACCTTCCTCCTCTATTATGCAACAGCAGATGGCAAATATATAAAAATGCAAATAGATGCAAAAAGAGCGGCTACTTCTATTTAATACTAATTCTGATATGTACACTCAAAAGCACATCCACTTCCAAGAGATAAACATGTAAATGTGGTGAATATAAAAATATGAAATAAAATACACAGGATCAGTATTCGGCCTATCTGGTTAGTTGAGGTACAGATTTTAAATTTTAGAGCAAACTCCAATATCCCCTTGACACCACACAGGCCAATGCCTTATAACGTTTAAAATTTAATATATTGCAGGGACAGTCAGGAAAAGTCTTAAGTCCTTAGGAAGAATCCAAGCTCTTAATTTGGGCATTTAAATGTCTTTAGTATCTTTAGTTCTCAGTTGAATTTACACTGCTCTTTGTTATTCCGCCCTTACCCTATACCTTCTCATGTACCTTAAATATTTACATAGCCTGTTTTGCTTTATTAGTTATCATGAAATGTGTTTGTATGCTTCCTGTTGTGCACTATTGTATTTGTATGTTTCCTGTACTATTGTATGTGTATATTGTATTATACTGTACTAGTTATCACGTACTGTATTATAATGCTTCCTGTTGTGTACCATGTAATTGTATACTTTGATCCCATGTTCCCCATCCCCTGGGCCCCATCTGCAGATAAGCCTTGGCTCAACATGCCTTTCCCAGTCACCAAATGTTGAAATAAAAAAAATAAACAGTATCTTGGTGGTTATGACATCAGAAGGTTTTCCGAATTCATAAGCAATAGTCTACATCAAGGCTTCAAATGAAAAAAACATAGCAAACATCTAAGAGGATCTGTAAAGATCTGTCAGGATCTGTGAGAGGAATATTGCAATTTCTACAGCTTGCTGATTACTGGTGTATTTACTCTCTGCAGGATTTACCACAGACCCCCCGAGGAGCTCCAGCCACAGTCGGACTCCTCTTCCATGTAACACACAGAAGCAGTAAGAATAATTCAAGTGACACAAGATGAACTGGTAAGACTGTGTAATGTTCAGCTCTGAAACAGCAGTGGCAGTGTATGAGCAATGAATACTAGCTGCGATGTAATTGAAGTGATGGCAGCATACCTTTTGTTAGTCAAAATCTTGCCTTACACAGTCCTGCTTTCACAGCTTTTCCACAGCCATGCGGCGTGCACGTCACACCTTCTCCCAGAATCCAACAGCCACCTAAACAGTCATTAATCCCTCGGAAATAATACAGTAGATGTCAGATGCCTGCAAGTGAGGATACTAGATGCTTGAGTCATGTTGGCAGTGAGAGGGTAGATTGTCTTGGAATAGCAATTCCTATGCACATGGCTTCCCCCTGTGATATTAGTTGGCAGTCATACAGCAACCAAAGCCTCCCCACATCATAGTGACAGGAGGTGATTAATCAAATACAACACTTGAGACTGTCTTCGCCACAATCTGTGGTGACTTGTGCTTAAAGATGTTCCCTGGTGTTTCAAATTCCCATTTTTCTGATGCTCTTGAAAAAGTTTTTAGGGTTGTTTTCTGGCACAAGTACATTCTTAACTATATGGAAGCATTATTATAGCAATGAGTTATCCTATTATATCATGTCCAGCTAAGAATATGTACAGGATGGCACGGCAGCAAAGAAATTAGCTCGCACAGTTGCAGCAGTTGGTACCATTCAAGATACTTTACCTAAATATCTGTCTGTTTTTGGTAATGTTGTTTTTTTTTTTTATGTTAAAGTCCCTGCCATTCTGTATGTACTTTTGAACTGTTTGAATAGCATTCTTGCAAGTTTTGTTTTTTATTGGAATGTTTCAATTATTGTTGTCCTGAGCCGACTGTCACAGTGCGCTGTTTTTCCCTGAGAGACCCATCCTTTCCGAGTCTGCTGCAGCAGCATCTCTCCTTGTTTCTGTCTTTCTCTTTACTCCCCCTGTTAATTTTCCCCCTTTCACAGGTAGGCCACTTGCAAAAATCTCTTGTTTCTATCCCTGTGTTTCTTGGGTCATCTCAGGGTTCTACACCACTGCCCTCCCATGTTAGAGGTGAGAGGTACATACACCTCTGTTCTTGGAGCCCTAGGTATACTTGATATATTCGTATAGCTAGGGGAATGTTAATGAGAGGTACCTCCAAAAGAGTGACTGACAGCACAGACCTGTCTTGCTGTAAGCTCAGGGATAATGTGGGGCTCATTGATATGCTGTCCTGGGTTCTCCTGGGAGCTGTACTCTGCAAGGGAGTGAATGAATCAAGTAGCAAAAATTACAGTTTTCTCCCATTCTCCTATGGAATATACTGAGTGAAAAAAACCTTAAAAGCAACTGGGGAAACAATGTTCCCAAAGGAGAACAACATAAATGCCAGAAAGTACACAATGGGCTCATTGCACCTGGCAATGGAGCAAGTGGTGGTGCAGCACAACTGAGTTGCGCTGGAGAAACTAAGAGATATATTCAAAAGAGATGTGCCATGCTGCATCTCTTCTGAATACAGCAAATAATGTGCGTGGTACAAATACAATGTGCTTGCGCATCCCCAGACAGATCTGAATACTGAGACTGGGAATGCTCCAGTGCAACTGTTGCTGTGCCATGTGCAATATCCAGATGATCAGACCTGGCTATGCAAATGGGGCCATTATGCATGCATGGCACAAATGGGGCCATTTGCATGTCATTATGGCCCCATTTGCAAGTGTTTTGCATGACCGGCCAGCTAAATGCACCTGGCTCCCTACACAGCATGCAATCCCTGTACCAGGGACTGCAGAAGTATCCCCTCCCCAACCCGTAACCCTGAGTGTGATGATATATGGTAATTTAACTTCCCTGGTGGTCCAGTGGTTCCCCCCCCATACCTCCGATCACCATGATGATATGAAATATAATATCCCTGGTGGTCCAGTGGTTCCCCCCTACCAGCCTGAATCCCTGATCACCACCACATTGTGACAAGTACCCTCCCTGGTAGTCCAGTGGTACTCCCACCCCTCACTCACACAGAACCACCCCAGTCCACTCAGCTCCACCCCGGTCATCGATGAGCAGCGTACCCACCCACATACCACTGTGGCTGCCCACTGAATGACAGCTTACAGTAGTTGCTTCAAGCTCATTGGTCCACAATGTGGAACAATGGGCTTGCAGTGCATATTGTAATAATTCACAACTCTGTGAATGAATAACTTTCATTCACAAAGTTTTGAATTATTACAGTATGCACCACAAGGCCATTGGTCCACAGTGTGGACCAATGAGCTTGCAGCAACCACTGTAAGCTGTCATTCAGCAGGCAGACACGGTGATATGCGGGTGAGTATGCTGCCCACCGATGACCTGGGGTTGAACTGGGTGGGTTGGGGTTCCTGTGTGGGTGGGGGTACCACTGGACCACCAGGGAAGAGTTTTATTAACTTTATGGGTGATTGGGGCTACCAGCAGGGAGGGGCACCACTAGACTACCAGGAATATGACATATATATATATATATATCATATATATATATATAGATAGATATATATATATATATAGTGTCAATTGGTGGGTTGGGATGGGGAAGGGGGAACCACTGGACCACCAGGGATAGTACGTATATGTTATTACGGGTGATCGGGGTTACGGGATGGGGAAGGGTACCACCAGACTACCAGGGACTATTGTGTGAGCTTGTGCACAGTGTTGGGGGGTTGCCACTCACGGCCGGCAGCTGCTACATTGCACACTGCACTACAGTAGCCCGCTGGTGGGTGGTTAGCACTTGAGCCATTTTTCATGGGCTCAACTTTGAGCCTAGGTATGCGACACATCTCTGGGTTGTGCCGGCAGATGCGGGCTGAATAAGGGGATGTGCCATATATGCAAGGGCACATCCCCTGGAGATGTGCTACATACATTATCTTTGCACCCAGGCATTAGAAATTGTGTTGCACAATTCCCACTTTTAAATATTGCCCCGGGGCACATTTCTGGGGTTGCACTGGTGCAACTCCTTTGAATATCTAGGCCAACATGTTTGGTGCATAATAAATGAAATGCTGTATTAAATAAATAAAGCATTAACTGTAAAATTAAGCATGTTTTTCACTCAAGGAAAAAGCATGTGCTGTTAAAATGAATGTGAATGTGCTTCCTACCAAGTGCAAGGATCCCAGGGCTGCAGAGTCCTGCCCAAGAGCCTCCACTGTCTCCATAAGAGCAGGCCAGCCCTGTCTTCCATTCTTTTATACTCTAGACAGCTCTGTGGGAGGAGTCCGCACCTGAAACTTGCACTATATTTTTGTTTAGAAAGTTTTTTCAAACCAGTTATCACCCAGATAGCAGATATCAGTGTATAATTATGTTTGCAAGTGTCAGATGTGAAAAATATTGTTTAAAGAAATAAACTGCAATGCCCCACCGGGGCAGATGTGAGCTTATATCAGGAGGATGGCCTGCATCTGTCAGGGAAGGGGACCTCACTCCTTGGTGAGAAGTTGGAATGCTTCAGCAAAGAGCATTTAAACTGGCCAAAGGGGGAGAGTCAGGAGGGACAGGTAGCTTAGGAACACTCCCCCATGGTAGCATGCAAAAACACAAGTTGACAACATGAACAACTGAAGCAGGCAGTGAGGAGCAAGCAGGTGAAGCATTTAAAAGTGGGGATAAATGGTGGCAGGAACACATGAACATGAATACCGGGGCAGGGGTAAGAAGCAAAGTAGAGAAACGGGAAGGGGGGGTCAGGGTGTAAAACATGGAAGATCATGCTCACAAATGCCCGCAGTCTTGGAAATAAGGTTCCAGACCTGGAAGCCTTGATGACAGATGCGGACCTTGATATAGCAGCAATAACAGAGACATGGTACTCTGCTAATCACAGCTGGGACATCAATGTACCGGGCTATACACTGTTCAGAAGGGACAGGGAAGTTAAAAAGGGAGGGGGATAGCTCTGTACATCAGAGAAGGCATAAAGACTACAGAAGTACAGGGAAGACAGGAGAGGCTGTGGCAATGTGGGTCACCCTTGAACCAAGGAATGCCACAGCAATACGTACTGGGATGATCTACAGACCTCTGGCGCAGAGGAAGGAAGTGGACAGGGTGCTAATAGAGGAAATTCATGACATGGCAGCTAAAGATGAAATCCTGCAGATGGGGGATTTCAATATGCTGGATGTAGATTGGACCACCCAGGCAGCTGCTTCAGCCAGAAGCAGGGCCTTCCTGGAATCCTTGCAGGGGGTTGAACTTAGACAGCTGGTGCATGAGCCAACCAGAGACTAATCAATTCTGTACCTAGTATGGACCAATGGAAACAGAATCAAAGGAGTCCAGGTAGAAGGGCAGCTGGGATCCAGCGACCACCACATGGTGTGATTTAGCATGGAGACAGGGACTCAATTAAGCCACACAAGGGCAAAAGTATTAGATTTCAGGAGGGCAGATTTCAGTGAAATGGGAAGATGTTTAAGAGCAGCCCTGGAGAAGGGAGAGGTAATGGAGGGAGTGGAGGAACAGTGGGGGAAACTAAAAGGAGCCATAGTGGAGGTAACTAAACAATGCGTTAGGATAGTGGCCAAAGGGAAAAGAAGGAGGAAACCACTATGGTTCTCTAAAGAGGCAGCAGACAAAGTAAGGGCTAAAAGAGCAAGTTTCAGGAAGTATTAGGGAACCCAAAGGCAGGAGGACAGGGAGGTGTACGTTGAATGTCTAAGGGAAGCAGGGAAGGCAGTTAGGAGAGCAAAGGTACAGACAGAGGAGGGTTTCGCACGGACTGTGAAAAAAGGGGAGAAGACATTCTATAAGTACATCAGTGATAGAAGAAAAACCAGGGAAGGGGGGATTGTGAGGCTCAAAGGGGATGAGGGAGAGTGTAAGGAGGGGGATTTAGACAAAGCAGAAATACTGAACAAATACTTCTGTTCAGTATTCACTAAGAAGGGAGAGTGTCAAGGACCATAGTTGGGGAGAAGAGGCAATGTGGGGTGGAGAACTGGACACCAGTCCATTCACAGTGGAGAGAGTTCTGGAGGAACTCATAAAGCTGAAGGTGGATAAAGCCATGGGGCCAGACCACATACACCCAAGGATATTAAGGGAGCTGAGAAGGGAAGTAGCAGCACCTCTGGCCACCCTGTTCACAGTGTCACTCAACACGGGTATTGTTCCAGAGAACTGGAGGAGGATGCATATAGTCACTTTGCACAAAAGTGGCAGTCGGGTGGAAGCGGGAAACTACAAGCCAGTCAGCCTCACCTCAGTGGTGGGGAAGATCATTGAAACACTGCTGAAAGAAAGGATAGTGGCACACCTCAAATCCAACGGTGCTCAGGATCTGAGGCCTCACCTGGAGTACTGCATGCAATACTAGAGACCACACATGCATAAGGACATAGACAAGGTGGAGGCTATTTAGAGAAGGGAGACAAAGATGGTGCATGGCTTGCATCACAAAACATATGAGGAGAGACTAAGAGTCCTCGGTATGTACTCACTGGAGGAGAGAAGAGGAGAGAAAGGGGGGATATGATAGAAATTTTCAAGTACCTCAAGGGCATAAACAATGTGCAGGTGGGGGATCTTTTCCAATGTAGAAAATATATCAGAAGGAGGGTCACAATATGAAATTGGAGGGGAGTAAATTATGAGGTAAAGTGAGGAAGTTTTTCTACACAGAGAGAGTGGTGGATGCTTGGAACAGTCTGCCACAAGAGGTGGTGGGAGCAAGCACAGTGGAGGGGTTTAAACATGCCTGGGACAGGCACAAGGAAACATTGGGTGGGGAGGGAGTGATGAAAAGCCATTGATCACTTAGGGTTGGTGACTGCATACAAGTTTAGGGCTTACGGGCACACTAGTAGGGCCTAGCAGTCCTTATCTGCTGACAATTTCTATTTATGTATCTATGTATCTATGTATCTTCTGTGTTGTGGGTGGAGCCTGATGTGGTCACCTGGTTGACTCCAGGTATAAAGGAGTCTAACCAGGTGCACCCATCAGATTTGTTGTGGGATCAGTGCTGTTCTGATCCATTTCGATAAGGTCTGTTATTTCCTTCAACCTTATAAGTTCAAGTGGGTTACATACCCAGCCTCTGGGACTCTAGCCTTTCTATTAGAGCCTTTTGGGGGGGGGAGTTGTGTTAGCAAACAGTGACGTTAACTGTAATTTTGCTGTGCTTTATTTGCCTTTCTTTTATTTTGATGTATTCAGTCTGCTTTTATTGCTGTAAATAATAAAATTACGCTTGGAGTATATATATTTTTTTACAACCTGACACCTGTGTGTGTCCATCCATTTCCCTCTAGCCTCACACCGACCACCTCTGGAACTGCAACTTTGAAAGCAGATATAACCAAAAGAAGCATGCCAACCTCTATATTTCTTTCTGTTTCTATATTCATAACCATATTCAACATCTGTCAAAAACATTTTATGAAAATGACATGGGTTTGAAATGGTTTTATGTATAAAAACATACAAATATTTCCCCCTTTATTTGGAATATCAGTTCAAGAGGGTGTCATAGTATTGATAATTTACTCTTTTTTTTTGCATTTGTGGAAAAAATGAAGCAAGCATCGTGATAAATGATGTGTCTTTGTTTTGCATTTTCTTTCACACTTATGTTGACATCTAAAATATTGATGTTATAAACACATAAAACAATCTGACCCCTTCCAGATTTTTTCCACAAAGAGACAGTAAGTCTCACCAACGTAATTGTTAGGTTTGCCTGTAATCATGTGAGGGAAGAGCTCCTCCCCCACAGCCTATTTAAACAAGCAGCTGTCTCCCGCTCTGCTTAGAGCGAGTCACATTCACTGTTTGGTTGTGCTGGTCCGTGGCTGCCTGTGAGCTGTTCTCCTGTCCGTCCTGTAGTTTGTTTTTCCTGTCTCCCCCCCATTTGTTCTTTCCCTGTTCCATTTTGGTTCTCATTTCTCCTTCTGTTAGTCTGTTTCCCTGCTCCTTTCTGCTGCCTTTCCTATTCTCCTCCCCCCCCATGTTTCCCTCCCGGTGGCTGTTCTATTTGGCTCCGTTTTCACTTGCTGTTTGCTCTACCTGCCTACATGTTCTCTTGTTTTGTCTTCTGGCGTCTCCCTTCTGACAGCCCGGTTCCACATCTAGTCCATTGCCACTTCTCCTTCGCCTCCTGTGGTTTGGGGTTTTCCCTTGCCATCACCCGGATGCCTGCTCCTGTGCTTGCACCACCTGCACTATCTCGCTCTCCACAACTGCTTCCTACCTTTAGGGACCGTCAGTAAACCACCAGCAATCCATGAGTGGTACAACAAATTTATGGTCTGCTTACGAGTGGAAGAACTCTCAAATGATTTCGGACATGCATAACTGCCACTTCTTCAGTTCTGGGCTCTCATTCAGTGGCTGCCTCTCGGACGTGCTTCCCTTCTGCTTTGCCTGATGCTTAGCCGCATGTTTGGCTTCCGAGGTGCCTGCTCTCTTATTGCTTCATCGCTCCCTTGTACAGACTGTATGCTGCTGCGGGATGCCCTTCCTCAGTTTGTTCTGCTTTAGCTTAACCCTTGCCTGCAGATTGGACCTGCCAGTTGGTCGCTCGTCCTGGGCAGCTTTGTGGACTTGGCTTAGGTGATGGACTTTACTGCATGCCGCTGCTAGCTATACCTGTATGCTAGCTCCTCTTTCCTTGTGCTACTGCATGTTCCATTACCAATCCTATACTTACTGAGTATTGCTGCTGTACCTGCCCCTGCTGTCCACATGGGGCTTGCTTCCTCCTTATCTGCAGCTGCCCTACGACAAGCTATGTCTCCCTCCTGCCGCAGCTGACTTCCCTGGAGCTCCTCACTCTGGATTTCACTTTGGTATGTCACTGTTCATCACCTCTTCTTTGGATGCTGGCTGCTTCCCTGCTCCTATGTCTCCATTGTGCAGCATGCTTTCTATTGTGATTCACCCTCCAGGAATTGGGGTCCTCCTGTCTACACTACATTGCATTCTACTGCGTTCCTCCTGACCTGGCATCTGTATACCTCTGTTTCCATATTTGCTGTGACCGCTCCATGTCGGACGAAGACCCTCTGCATTACTTACTGTTCGATGTTTCCATTGCATTATGTACGTTTGCACTGCACCTGCCTTGCCCATCGGGCTGGGAACATTGCCTACTGATTTCTACTTCTGCCACCTGCCTTTGCCCATCGGGCTGGGAGGTTTCTCTACTACTCGCCTGTTCCTACACCTTGCCTTCTCCTTAGAGCTGGGAGAATTCCTCGTACTTCTCTGCTTCTGTGTCCTGCCTTCGCCCATCGGGCTGGGAGGATTGCCTACTGTTCACTTGCTTCTCTGGCCTGCCTTCGCCCATCGGGCTGGGAGGTATACCTACCTACTTGCTTGCTTCTCTGACCTGCCTTCGCCCTTTGAGCTGGGAGGTTCATCTACTTCTGTTCTCCTTCGGCCTCGCCCAGCTCAGGTCCTGGAATTCCATTTTGCTTCTGCGTACCTGCTATTGCTGCCTCATCCCTGCACTCTCTGATGCTTCGACTATGTGACATTTGTTATCATCTCACCTTTGCTTCCCCTTCATGCTTGGTGACTCCTACTTCTCTGACTCAGTGGATGGTCCTTATGCTTAACTGCTTCAGATTGCCTCAGTGCTCCTTCAGCTTCCGGGGTTGCTGTCTTGGATGTTTTGCCCTATCACCTCAGCCTTGGAATTACAGCTGCTTCTTTCCAGGACTTGGTTGACGTCTCATGCGGACTTTCATTCTCCTGCTTCTGCTCTACCAACTTCAGACCTGTGGCTCTGCTACTTCATTGGACTCCGCTTATTCAGTTATCTCCTTCTCAGACCTTTCGGGTCTCGTCCGCTTCACGCCTTGAATTTGCCTGCCCTCAGTTCTTCATGTTGTTCCTCTCATACAGTTGGCATGTCTCCATCTCCGTCTCTCAAGGTGAATTTGTACCGTCCAGCTGCTGGCTTCCTGCGCATCATCAAAGACCTACATCGCTTGCTTTCTGCCAGTGCACATTCCTGGGTCTAGAAGAGCTTTCCATGCTGTACTCAGCCGCCTCTTTCCTATCCCACCAGCTGTCTCTTAGCTACGTTTTCTTCCATGGCTGGTTACCACATCCTGTTCTTTCTCCTTTGCCTCGTTGGTGCAATCCTGCTCCTACTACATATCGCTTTGGATTCAGTTCGACTGACTTCATTCCTTTGGACTCACCTCATTCTACTACTTGGATGCTTCATAAATCACACCAGTGTCTTCAATTATCATATAGCATGACATTTCAGCTCAACCCTACCGCCATTGCTTTATATCAATTCCTGAAAGATTATATTTCTTATCAGAACTGTATTCATCACTCGATAGCCTGGTCTCAAGCCTTTTCTCATTTTCATACTATTCAAGCCCTATTAGAATCCTGGAAATCGTACTACTTCTAATTGTCCCTGCCTCGTAGACATCAAGCTTGGATGCAATTATCTTCCGGTCTCTTTTATTGATTTCGTCAGTCATCAGCTTCATCAAACCATCATTCAAATCCTTGGATTATGCCCTCTATCAACTGAAGTATGGAAGACTGTTGTTCAATATATCTACACTCCATCATTCCAAACTGCACATGGATTCTCGGACTCGGACTTTATTGGAAGGAAATTATTTCACTGGACATTTACAATTCAGCTTTCTTAAGCTCCATTCATCTGGATCGAATTCTACTAATTTGAATTCAGATTTAGCTGATTAATTTAGTTTAATTAGGATCTCTCTCCTTTAGAATGCCCAGAAGGAAGGGAAGGTCAGTAGCCATGGGTCCTCTGAGGTTTCCCCTCAAGGGGGTTTTTCCTCTCCAGAGTGCTACTGGTCACACTCTCCGGAGTTAGAGGAGGTGATCATCTATTCTCATCATTAAGGTGTTATGCATGACTTCTTCAGCATTCAGTTACTGAATAATCATTGATATTATTCTTTTTGGGGCTCCACAATTCTAATCCAAGCCTCCTTCCTACAGGTGGGATACAGAGAAAGGCCAAAACCATCAAATATTATCAGGCAACTCAATTCAAGCATCCAAGTACCTAAGCACATCATTATGCTGGCCTCTGTATCCAACAACCATCTACATCATTCCACTATATGTTACATAAGCACTGAGCTATGAACCACACATAATTGTTAGGCTTGCCTGTAATTATGTGGGGGAAGAGCTCCTCCCCCACAGCCTATTTAAATGAGCAGCTGTCTCCCGCTCTGCTTAAAGCGAGTCGCATTCAACCACCATCCTCCCCGACACCTCCTCCTTCTGAGGCACTCTTATCCCACTGGGGGGCTCCACAATTCTAATCCAAGCCTCCTTCCTACAGGTGGGAAACAGAGAAAGGCCAAAACCATCAAATATTATCAGACGACTCAATCCAAGCATCCAAGTACCTAAGCACATCATTATGCTGGCCTCTGTATCCAACAACCATCTACATCATTCCACTATATGTTACATAAGCACTAAGCTATGAACCACACATAACTTAAAAACAAGCCTGGCAACCCATGTTTTTTAGTTGTGGATTGTAAGTGTTTAGATGATCATCATGTACTGGACAAAAAATGATTACTTTGACATGGGTTTGCTGAAATAACAAGGAATGATGACTTTGACACGGGTTTGCTGAAACAACAAGGAATGTCCTTAAGGAACAAATGCGGGTCGTTGGCATGACCATCATGGTCAGCAGGCATGCTTATCATGGAACTGTCACATGACCCTATCAATTAATTTTGAAAAATCATTCAGACTAAGGCAATGTTTGACAATATTCACAGTAATATGTTTATGAATGAAATGTAACCCAATCCCCCCCAGAAAAAAAAGCAGTCAGATCTAAAAGCTAAAATTCCAATTTATTTAGGTTCTAGATTTAATCTTCAGAGTTGGGAGGTTCTGATATGCAAATTAATTGAGTTGGGAGGTTCTGATATGCAAATTAATTTCTTCCCTGAATGGTAACCAATGTGGCAACAAATGGAAGTACTAGGGCTAGCTCAGCTCATTGGTTCTGCAGCTGTGTTGAGGCTTGCCAAGTGGGAGACCTACATAGATGTCTTAAGCCATGGATGGCAGCAATGGACCAGAGGTCAATTTGAGATGTGTCCCAAAGGATGCCCTATAAGTCCTTCTGGGTGAGGGTGTAGGAGCTGAGTGGGTGTGAGAATGTCCTTAATAGTCATAGGTTCATAGGTGCATACAAATTAGAAGCCAAGGGGCTATATTGACTCATCCTATTAGTCAGTCCAAGTAGGAAAATGTATTATATTCCATACATTTAACTCTGCTATGAAACAAGAAATATGTCTTCGCTGTGAATGTAATAGATGACTTGTATCGCTTGAAGATGTTTAAGCGCTATGATATAAAACTGTTGTTCTGTGTTAAGTAATTTATTGTACTGTTAAATGTACAGTTTTTATTGCTTGTTAATTGTAACTTGTATTGACATCTAAACAGGTGCACCTTGTAAAGAGGGTTATTGTAGCCCTAATGGTGTTTGAAGTTGTCTTCATATTTCCTGTATAAATAAAATTTTACTACTACTACTACACATACTTATCTAATGACATCTTGAAGGAATCCAGTGTTTTACTCAAAACAACATCCCTGGGTAATCTGTTCCAAATGTTGACAATCCTTTGATTTAGCCAATTTCCTCTTCTGTTAGTGTTAAATTTTTCACCCTTTTGCTGCTGTGGTTGGAATCTACTCTCCCTTATGTATGTCTGTCTGCCTTTTCTAGTCCTAAACATTCCTAAAGGTCACCATTTTGAAAAGCTATAAATGTAAGGCAAAGGTCCCCCTTAAGCCTCCTGTACTGAAGTGAGTACAGGTTAAGGTACATCAGTCTGTCTCCATAGTTCATACTTTTAGTTTGTGTAATTTTTCCAATATTTTAACATCCTTCTTCTTGTCAGGAGCCCAAAACTGCACACAATACTCAAGGTGTGGTCTGACCAGTGAGGTATACAACAGCAGGAGAACCTTTTCATCTCTACTTTTGATGTTCCTCATTATACAGCTTAGTATTTTATTTGCCTACTAGAGGCTTTGTGACAATGTTCTGTTGTACAGTCCAAGAGGCATCACAGAACAAAGAAGACATCAGAGATCACAGGGACACATACAAGATTCAGGTATTTTACAGCTGACAGACACTGCTGATCTGCAGTGATGTGAAGTGATATCATGAGGGGATACAAGCAAGAACCCTACTCCCCATTAACACATAGAGACTCATCTCCCTTAGAAATTCATGCCATTTTGGCACACCAAAGACTCAGCAGGGCAACATGTTTGACTGTATTTATTCTGGCACCGAGCCTGAGAAATGGTCACAAGTTACTGAGATGACCAGCCAGCAATTAGGCCAGTCAGGCCTTCTGTAGTTGACAGACAACTCCAACCTGCAGATTTGTGGACTGGGTTCATGAATGGATACTTGCAGAAGCCCCTTCTTCCCCACCAATACAAACAAAACCTTCTGCCTTTGAAATCTGCACAATTCTGGCACACAGAGGGTTCATCAAGATCATGTGATCTTCCAGAGCTAATCTGACATTGAACACGAGGAATGGTCCCAAGCTGATAGGGGACCAGCCAATCATAAGGCCAGTCAACCTACAGCTGATGGACACTGACAACCTGCAGAGTGGGTTTGTGAGGGGATACTGGCAGGATCCTCCTCTCCCACCAACACAAAGAAACCCTTCTCCCTTTGAAAATCATGCTATTTTGGCACACAGAGGACTCAACACTGACACATGATTTCCTCAAACTGATCTGGCACTGAGCCTGAGGAATGGTCCCAAGCTGCTGGGGTGACCAGCCATCCTGTAGGCCAGTTGGGCCTTTAACAGCTGATGGGTGCTGCCAATCTGCTGAGCCACAGAGTGAGTTTGTGAGAGGATACTGGCAGGCAGCTCCCCTCTTCCACTAACACAAAGGGACTCTGCTCCCTTTAAAATTTGTGTCATTTTGTCACATGGAGGACTGACCATGGTCACATGATTGGCAAGAGCCAATCTGGTACTGATCTAGAACAGTCTCGAGCTGTGGAGTGGGCCAGCCAATCATTAGGCCAGTCAGGCCTTCTACAGCTAACAGAAGCTGCAGATCTGTGGAGGTGCAGAGTGGGGTCATAAGGAGATACTGAAAGGGCCAAATACTAAATAACTGCCAAAATTACATTTATTTAAAGGACAAAGTGACCTTTAAGTACATTTATTTTTGCAGTTATTTAGTCTGGTTGTGTACTGTTCATCTTCTGTGTTCATATCTTCTTATTTGCTTCAGCAGCACCTTTTCAACTGAAAGTACACTTCTGTGAGTGCTTAATACAGAAAGGACCCCCTTTCCAACCAAAGCAAAGAGACCCTTCTTCTTTTGAAATTTGCACTATTGTGGCACACAGAGGAGCTGCAAATTCATGTGCTTTGCTAGAGCCACTCTGGCACTGTGGCATCTTCACCTCACACTACTTCTTCACCCTTCCACCAAGCCAACCCAGCATGGGTGGCCCCAATAAGAGTGGCACATCTGGAGTAGGAGTCAAATGAGGGAGTCACAGAGAGGGAGAACAGCAGGACATGGCCTGCTGCCTGTTATGCTCCTAATGGGTAACTACTAGGGCTGTGAGAACTCGGTGAAATTCTGATTCTTATTAAATAAGAACCAGAACATGGTGGAGTTCTGATTTGTTCTTATGAGTTCTGATTATTTATAAATATTTGAAAAAATGTGATAAATAGCATAAAAGTGACCAAAGTTGGTCATATTTAACAGAGGCCAAAGGGAATAATTTATTGCATTATTTGTATAACAATTACAGTAAAACTGCTAAACAAAGGTAATAACTACAAGCTGCTTCATGGCAGGCCTGTACTGGTGGCATATCCTGCTTGGACCTGTGATGTGAGCCTGCTGGGGGGGAAGAGAGAGAGAGAGAGAGAGTGATCAGAGAGAGTGAGCGAGAGAGAATGAATATACTTTATTAATGCTGATGACTTTGTGGGTATTATTTTGATGGATTTTCCTGTCAGAGCAAACCAAGCCAAAGAAATGAATGGTCAAAATATGCAGCAGTAAGAGCCCACCCACCCTACCCGTATGAATGATGCAACTGCATCGAATATCCTGGTGTACTGTGGTATGGTACCTACCTGATCCAACAGGTGGTAATGATGTCTATGACTACTTATACTGATCAACATGCAATACATTTATTAAACAAGAAATGAAAGACATAAACTGATCACCACCTAGGCAACCAGTCGCATCACTTCCGTCAAGTGCAGAGCGGTCATAAAATAAAGGTTGCCACTGCCACCTGAAGACCTGATGACACACAGTTACATCCCTTCTAGTTCCACAATTGCTGCCAACCAGTACCAAGTAATTTAAGTATGGAAAAAATGTAAATATATTAGTCACAGCCCAGTTACTGAAAGTGAGATTTAGAGTTGTTACAGCCAGGCTAGTGTACCAGATGCACAATAAAAAAATGAATTTCTATTTTCTCAGTGAAGTAATTGCAGAAAAATATGAGGACATGAGAAATATATTACACAAACAGCATTCAGTTTAAGGGTTCGTACTTCTGCTATGCCATATAGTAGACCCTATTCACAAAAGATTTTCACCACAGGGACAAAATAAATTATTGAAAGTGTTTTGTAGATAGGGGCCTGCTCACTCAGACTATATGTTTCCTTCAGGTATCATATTTGAAATGAAAGTGAGGAATGCTGACTTTCAGAAATGTCAAATGCTCAGCATTTTCTGGTGTCAAACAAGATATTGTGTCAGTAATGACCTTACCAGCTGAACTAAACAATCGTTCTGAACAGCTGCTAGTTGGAGGGCAATTCATGTACTTCATTGCAATGTTTACTAAAGCAGGCCACATATTTTGTTTGTATGTCCAGTATTTCAAAGGGTTGGCATTCCAGTTGATATTGGGCTTTGCCATGTACATTTCAACACTGGTCTGTGCTGAGGCTGTGTTAGAAAAAGTAGATGAAGAAGATGTTACAGTTTTATCTTGTAAGTGACACCAGAGACATGAAGCTGAATCAAGTGACTGTGGGACAGTGTTATGTTTAGATGGTGGTAAAGAAGAGGATCCTGCTGCAGTGGTCAAGGAGGATGAGGGAGAAAATGCCACAACACTAGGGGATGGGCCACCTGTTGTTGTGCTGTTGTGAAGAAGATTCTAAAAGTGTTGCTGTTGTACTCCATTCTATGACAGCATGCACCTCATCATTTTGTTTATCTCAAAAGAAGTGTCATCACTCAATAGTTGCTCTGATTTATATCGTGGGTCCAAGATTGTTGCTTTAATGTAGTACTCAGAATAAAACATTTTACATACTGTAGTTGGTCATCTTCTTGTCTTGTTAGATCTTGTTGTATGCTGGTGGCAATCTGCATACGTCAGCAGCACCACTGGCACCCTGTGTGATAGAGCTGTCTTGGTTCTGTAACTTTTCCCTAAATCAGATTCAATCTGAAATGTAACATTTTTATTTTGGATATCACCTGGCTCAGAGTTGCTGTGTTTGCACTCACCTCTCTAGTGATTTACTCAAATGACTGGAGGAGTGAAATTAGAAACTCCAGCATGGCCCACTTTGGAGGAGTAATATAGACGTTTGCATCACCAATTTAATTTTCTAAGGTGTTTTGTTTGACAACTTTCTTTTATTCCAGCAGCCTTTGGAACATAAAAAAGGTGGAATTCCATTGAGTAGAAATGTCTTGGATCATTCTGTGCAAAGGTAAATTGTGCTTCTGCAGTATTTTTTCAAACAAGTGATGGGCTTTGCTTGAGTGACTGAAGTGAGTGCATATTCCTTTAGCAGTGCTAACAAGAGCCTTAATGTCCCTGCCTACATCAAGAAAACTGTGAACTATTAAATTTAAGCAATGCACAAAGCAGTGGATGTGAACAAAGCCCTCTCCTCCAAAGCCTTTCTGATGTTGGCCCAATTTTCTGCAACTATAAAGTCAGCTGACAGTCCCTGAGAAGTAAGCCACTGCTGTACTGGTTTTTGGAGCTCTTCATTGATGTTGTATGAGGTATGTTCAGATGGAAAATAAAACATTCTTAGAACAGCAGACTGTGTTTCACTGTCCCCACAAGAATTATCAACACATGCCCAATGTGCAGTGACAGACATGAAGGGTTCAAGATGACAGATTGTCCAGATATCTGTTGTGAGATGTACCACCCTCCCAACAGCACTGCACAAAACTCATCTCAAATTTTTTACACACATCTTAGAGTTCTGGAATCCCTGTTGAGGAGAAGTATTTTCTATATGGTATACTACATCGAGGTTCATGGAATCAAGCAGCCACCTGAATCCTACATGTTCAACCACATTATATGGTAGCAAATTAACAGCTATCATTTCTGAAATTTTCTTGGTTATTGTAACAGCAACAGGGTGGGTCGAGGCATATTTGGTGTTACGTTTATATGTTTCTGAGATGGTAAGCTGTCTCCTTGAAGGAGGGGGACTTTTGAACACATGGTCACTTTCAGTAACAGTAGGAGTCCTTCGAATGGGAGGAAGTGGTGGAGGTGTCTCTGCAGTGCTGCGTGGGCTGCCACTGCTTTCATCTATTGGAGTTACCCCTGAGTGTAGTGAGCCATCACTGTCACTTTCTCTTTGAGTCTCACAACTGGAGTTCTCAGTAATGTTATGACATCTGTCTAGGTGCCTTTTCAGTGATGAAGTTCCCAATGATCCTTTCTTTTTACCCCAGCTGATTGTCCGTTTACAAATAGTGCATGTTGCCACCAACTCATTGGAAGCACTAATGGAAAAGTATTACTAAACAAAACATGTATTTTTGTTTTTTTTTTTCCCCAGGGAGGCACTACACCTCAGTCACCTTTTTAGGCCCCCCCCCAGATTTTTTTTAGGTCTGTTCCTCTTGTGATTTATTCCCACTGCCCTCCTCCTCAACCAAAACATTACTTTCTCTTTCTTTCTTTCTCATATGCAGTTTCCATCCCTGCCAGTAAACCTTGCACTGCCTGATCATTCTCTTCATCATCTTCATCTTTATTACCCTCTCCGGGTTCAACCTCAGAAGAATCAGATGACGGTGAGGGACTTCCAGTAGCATAGTACACAATTGTTCTATACCTTGGGGTGCCTCTGTGGGTGGTACCCACCAACCCTTAGGTTTTAACTACATTACTTTTTTTTTACTTGGGACTGATCTGACAGATACACCTTTTTTTGGATTCAAGCTTTCACCTGGAAGACGAAACTTCAGACATAAAAATAAGTAGTTTGGGCTTGATTTTGTTTTCCTTTTGCAGGCTGTCTGCTGTCCTTTGCAGTGCCACTGCCTACCAGAGAATGTACGTCATTAACACTTTGATCCATTTTTTCTTATTTCTAATTCTATCCTGTGAAAAAATATCCCTCTACCTAACGTCCTCTGATGACTCCCACATCCACACCTATAGGCCAGGGCTGAATTTACTGTACATAGCACACCGACAGCAGTCCACCACCACTTCCTTCCAAGCTTAGCTCACTGAGTGACTCCTACTGTTGCTGTCCAGTGACCAACTGTATTCAGCAACTGTGGTCCAACAGTGTACCTCAAAATTTAAATTGGTGATGCAGACGCATCTGGCGCACGCACAGTCGCACACTAGAGATGCAGCAAAGCTTTACTTTGCAGGCAAATTTTAGGCAAAGTCACCAGATTTGCCTCCTTGAATCACCTTGCAAAGTTTCCCCCATTAATTTGAATTCATCATCTGTAATTTCACCTTGTTTTTTTTTCCAGTGCAAATTGCACTTAAAATAAACCCAAAGCAAAGAGAAGTTATAAATGGTGAATCCTCAAAATACCTGGTGCCTAGTGCCCCCCCCTCACCGATTGGCGCCCACAATATAACAATTTTTTTTTAAATTAAATTCATGGTGTCTAGTGCCCCCCACCACCAATCACTGACCACAATGTAAATAATTACATATATTTTTCATTAAATCCCTGGTGTCTAATGGTCTCCCCCCCCCACTGCCAATTACTGGCCACAATGTTAAAAAAAATATTTTTTACATTTAATCCCTGGTGTCTAATGGACCCCTTACCCAATCAGGGAGTGCCCCCCACCCTGACCCTGAGTGGGCCACCAGCACAGCCCTCCACTCACCTCCATGGCCAGCAGCCTCAATGAATAAAGCATGCTCATTCATTGAGAGCCAGTCAGGCTGCTGACCATGGCAATGAGTAGAAGGCTGTGCTGGTAGCCTGCCCGGGTTGGGGTGGGGAGCAGGCTGGTGGCACACTCCCTGATGGAGTGAGGGGTCCACTAGACATCAGGGATTTAATGGAAAAAAATTTGCATTGTGGCTGGTGATTGGCAGTGGGGGAAGGGGGCACTAGACACCAGGGATTTAAAAGTAGTTTTTGTGAAATTCCACACTTTGTGGTCATTCCCCACTCCACAAATTGGTGAATTTTGCAAATTGTGCTTTGTGAATTTAGCACAATTCACAAAATATTTCACTGAGAGGATTTTGATGAATTTGCACATCACTATCGCACAGTGGGGTTGGTTAATGGTTATAAAAATAAGAAGGATAAGGAGGAGAAATAATGAATGGAATGAGTGATGATGACACTTGTGTGTTCTTTACTTGTGTTGTTGTGTCTATTTAGTCACAATAAATTAATGAATGAAAACACCTTGGCCCAGATATTCAGACTGTGCTGGGCAGTGGCACAAGCCTGGGCGCAGTGCAACTGGGTTGCGCTGGGGCCAGGACCAGGTGATATTCAATGGTGATGCACCATGGTGTAGCACTGTTGAATGTGGCATGCACTGCACATGGTGCATTGGCACTGCACCAGAGCAAGCCACAGATAGGGAGCACTGGGATGCGTGAGTGCAGTTGCGCTAGGAACATAACCCATGATATTCAGCAGGGGGTATGTAAATGAGCCCATAATATATGCAAGGTGCAAATGGGGCCATTTACATGTCTTGTGCAGGGCAGCCTGGTGACTTGTGCCTAGAGCCCTGCACAGCATGATGTGTGCAGTGGGAATCCATGGGCAACCCCTGCCCCATAGCCATGATCACAGTAGATGTACGACAAAACAATCCCTGGCAGTCTAGCGGTCCCTCCTGATTCCCTGATGCCCTGATATATGTACAATAAGACTGTCACTGGTGGTCTAGAGGTCCCCTCTCCCTCCTGATTCCTTGATTTCCCGATAAATGACACGGAAGACCTTCCCTGGTAATCCAGTGGCCCCCCTACCTGTCGTCATGATTGTGGTAAATGTAAAACTACGACATGCCTTGGCAGTCTAGTGGCATCCCCTCCCACCCTTGTTCCCGATCACTGGTATCAGACATTAAGATAAATCCCTGGTAGTCTAGTGGAACCACCCCTCCCTCCTTTGTCCCCAATTGCCAGTCTCTGACTTCATGCACATATTTGGGACTGTCTAGTACAGTTTGTCCTGCAAGCCCATTGGTCCACACTGGGGACCAATGGGCTTACAGACCATACTGTACCATTTGGCGGGTGGCCGGCGGTATGTGGGTGGTTGCAGCTGCCCACTGATGACAGGGGAGCGGGTGGGCAAGGGTTCTGTGTGGGTGGAGGGGTGGGGTGCCACTGATCACCAAGGATTTATTATATGGAGATTACCACGATCACAGAAATGGGTGGGGGGGTCTCACTAGACTACCAGGGATTTCAGTAAGCGTCAGATAGCGGTGATCAGGAGACAGGAGCAGGGGAGGGGAGGGAGGGAGGAGGATGCCTCTTGACCACCAGGGCTGTGTGGATGCTTCGTGATGGTGTGCTGGTTGGGTGGGTGGCCACCCATGGCTGGTGGCTGCTGTGTTGCACCTTGCAATACAGCAGCCCACCTGTGGGTGGCTGGGATTTTTTACCACTTTCCACTGGCTGAACTTTGAGCCCCCCAATGTGGTGCAATGCAGGGTTGCACCAGCATATGCGCCGCACATCCTGGGCTGAATATCGGAATGTGCCACATATGCATGGGCATGCCCCCTGCATCTGCACTGTATACAAGTGCATTGTGCCCCAGAGCATCGGGATTTGTGCTGTGCTGGGCAGCCTTTCCAATATCCCACCGGGGCACAATGCGGGGTTGCGTGGGTGCATCTCTGTTGTGCCATGTGCAACCCCTTTAAATATCTGGGCCCTCATGGCTTTTGCTTTCTTGTTCTCTGAGTTAAACAAAAAAAATAAACAAAATGGACTGCTATGAGTCACAAATTCACAAAGCACACTAAGGCCATGAATAAACTTTATTTGTAATTTTTGTGACTGTACAATTTCTCTTTGGCCCCCAGTAGTCTATCTCTCTCTCTCTCTCTCCTTTTCCTCTGGATGGTACAAGCCAAAGATTTATTTTGCCAGCCTGCCCTCGACCTGTACACACAGCCACACTGAGGCCAAGATTAACTTTATTTATGATATCTGTGACTGTAAAATTTCTCTTTGGCCCCCAGTAGTCTCTGTCTCTTTCTCCTCTGGATGACACAAGTCAAAGATTTATTCTGCCAGCCTGCCTTTGCCTGTAGACACACAGCCATACTGAGGCCAAGAATAAACTTTACTGGTGATTTCTGTGACTATAAAATTTCACTTTACCCCCCCAGATGGCACAAGTGAAAGATTAATTTTGCCAGCCTGCCCTGTAGACACACACACAAACATACACACACACACACACACACACACACACACACACACACATATCCACCCTGAGGCTGAGATGAACTTTATTTGTGATTTCTGTGACTGTAAGATTTCTCTTTGGCCCCCAGTAGTCTCTGTCTCTTTCTCCTCTGGATGGCACAAGTCAAAGATTTATTTTACCAGCCTGCCCAGTGCTCTAGTGCCCTCTGCCCTGTACACAGATGCACACAGCAACACATTGAGGCCAAAATTAATTATGTGATTTCTGTGACTATAATATTTGGCCCACAGTAGTCTCTCCCTGTCTCTTTCTCTTCTGGAGTATATGGGTGGGTCACAGTGAAACAAGTCAAAAAATGTTAAAAAGTTTCCACACAGACCAAAAAGATTGTGTGTAATAGGAGGTATTTGTTTTTTTTTTGTTGTTTTTTTTTATTTCTTCATCAGTTCACCCCAATTACCCCCACCTAATCTCTCTCACCACGTTTGATTCCTCTCCTCTCCCTCCCTCCCGATTACTCCAATTACTTTTCTCTGCCCCTCCCCCAGTAGGTGTCTTTCTCTTTTTTTCTTCCTCCTCTGGGGAGCTGTTGTTGCCAGTCACCACTAAATCCCACAGCCACCAAAACTCTGCTGCTCTTTGCTCCTTCTTCCCCTATAGCTCTCCCAATAACTCTCCCTGCTCTGTCTTTCTCTGCACCTGCTGCGCTTCTGGGCTGTGTTGCACACTCAGCATGGTTATATACCATAAGTGAGTGCATCACATGACTTTCCCCTGCTGGCATCACATGACACTGTTGCCTGATTGGATGCTGCTGGCCACCTGTTTGTTAAGTGAGCATGCTGATGGCATCCCCATAGTAATAGTCAACACACTGGGGAAAGCACACCCTCTGAGGCTTACCATGGACCTGGAACCGGACTTCTGTGGTGAAGTCCATATTTATCTGGCTCAGTTGTTTCAGGGTTCGATCTAGGGGTTTAGATCGCAGGTGGAACTGTCCGCCCAGCCCTAGTAACTATACCATTAATTGCTATTGTACTGTTTATACACTGTGCTGCTACTAAACTAGTGTTAACCTTTGCCACAATTCCTACTGAATGTTGTAAGTTATCTCAGTTTAACAATGTATCTGACACTGCTTATGCTGTCATCCTTAGCACTATACCCTATTAGACAGCTACTCTCTTTCTGGTGCAGCTACTGTGGTTTTAATGATACTGATGCAAAGCCATACTTAAAGTTAATGAAGTAGGTCATGTTACCGAATTAACCATGGAGGCCATCAAACACCTTATTTTAACTTCTATCTCTCCTACAGCAACAGCCATGATATGGTCAGATATTTCCAGATATTTCACAAACTATCCAAAGAGATTCTCTCTGGTGGCCCAGAATGGTACTGCAGGCAGGCAGGAAATTTCTCCAGAGATATCACAGAAATTTCAGGAAACATCTGACCATGTCTATGGCTACCACTTAAGAGGCCTTGGTACCTTCTATACTGTCAGCATAAAAAGAGGGTTGCAATATTTCTCTTACTTTTACTGCTGGGTAACATTTCCCCAAACTAAACCCTAGTCCCCCCTCTCTCATCTCATGCAAATAATAAAACCTCATTTGCAAAGGGCTTTAAAAGTATGCCTCACATTAATATACAAAGCTTGGTTAGCAGGGATCTGGACTTCAACATCACTTTGATGTAACTGCTGTAACTGAGACATGGCCCAAACTGGTATTCCTGATTCAGATTGCTAGTTTTTCATTCAGGAGGAACAGGAAGGGGGACTCAGAAGCATTTGTTAATTATTACCCCTTTTCTCTCCTTCGTTCAGATATTTACATCTGTATGGCTCTATCTGTTTGTGTTGCCTCCTTCTACCATCGACAGAGTGGTAAGGAAGGGCTTATGTAGATCCCCTTTGAAAAATAGAACAGAAAGTAGGTACCTGATGGGTGATCATCGTTTGTGCCACTGGGAGGTGATATAATCCCTGTATCTACCCTCTAAACTCCCCTACTCCACCTATTCTTTAAATAGCTCAGTCATCCATTGCATTAAATTTGTTTTTTTAGGTATCAAGGAGATATGAATTTTTATAAATTCAATTTTTTTAGATATTTCTTAACTCACTCTGCACTTTGCTTTTAGCACTGATATTGAAGGCATCTGAATTAACAGCTCAGTTGGTTTTTGGTCTATGTGGCATACACATGCATACACTATGGGCTGATTTCAAAGCAAAGAATGGCACAAGGAGCTGTGTCAAAGAAAAATGATGTAAAGGGCTCACTGCACCACACCTTGCATCATTCCTGGTTTTCTATTGCAGCCCATGCCAGTTGGGGGACTGCCTGTACCAGCCATCCTTGCACTGTACTTGCAATGGATGCACAGCTAGGCCAAGCTGGAAGGGGGCTTGCACCACAAAGGGGCTGCGGTATCTTCATAAATGGGATTTTTTAACCTCCCACAAAGGCCATATGGTCTGCTAGAGTTAGACCAGCCAGAGCTGGTCAAATGGCCCCAGCACTGCCACCATCAACCTAAGATACCTGAGGTAGGGTAACTGGGTGTCCATGGCTGGCACAGGGAACACAGACAGCAGCTGGGGATGGTATGCTGGCAGCAGCTGGGCACAGTGGAGTGGTAAGCTGGATTGTGCCCAGTACTGTGGGCCACAGTACATATTGCCTGGGATGGCCATTGTGCCTTAATGGCACAATCAGGGCAGTTCATCCCATGGGCATGCACGGGAGTAAGTGGGTGGACATCCCTGGAACTCACCTGTATGTGTCCACAGTGACCTCCTAGCTGAACATGCAACATCCCTGTGGCATTGCAAAGTTGGCCACAATGTGACTAGAGGGATGGCTGGAGTTGTCAGATGATCTCCTGCTCTGCTGTCCTTTCCCCTCATATCATCTGTCATGTCCACTTTCTGCTGCTCCACAGTCCCACCCATGGCACCAGTCAGTGTGCTGCCCACCTCTCATAGACTGTCTGTGCTGCAGCATCACACACTACTCTGTCCTTGTCCTGGTCCATGGCACCCACCACCTCCAGACCCAACCCCACCTGTCTCTCACACAGCCTCTGTCGACCATCAGGGCACACAGCCTGTGGGTCCCTGGTGCTGGTTGGCATGCCATAGGGCCATTACACAGCTTGCAACATTCCCTTTCTGTGTGCCTTTTCTTTGATGTACAGGAACAGTTGTGGCAAATTGTGAGAGTTTGGCACCAGGACCCCCTCTATTCAAAAATCACCTGCAGGGTCCCTGGTAGACCAGCATTTGATGAAAGCTTCTGCTTGCTGCAGCTTGCATCTATCTAAGGGCCAGTTTGAAAATCAGGCCCTGTTTCTTTAAGAAATGCACTACATAAAGCTTGGATGTCACCTTTACTGTGACATGAGCTTGTAAAAGAGTTTTTTTTTTTTTTACTTTCCTCTTGCTTGGATTACAAGAACAAGGAACACTTACCTAGCCTGCTGTAATTGGATCTGGGAGTGAGTCCAGTTGGAGACTGGGATGGAGCAGTGGAATGGTTAATGGGTTTGGTAAGTGTCCATTTCTGTTTGAATGAGCTTGGTGTGGTGGGTGACCGAAGAGATAAATTATAAGAAGCATTTGATGGAAGTTTAAACCAGAGGTATCCACAGAGCAAACAAACCTAAAATAAATGTTTTTCAAGTTGAAAAAGCTATAAGTAACTGAGCTAAACTTTTCCTATAACATCATTACAACTGAGAACTATACTACACAAGAGAAAGCACCACGGGGACTGTGATTTACAAAACTCCCTGCCTCGGGGCTTGAAAACGTTAGAAATAAAGACGTTGGGGGGGGAAGCATTAGCTGAATGTTCAGTGAGGCTAATGAACTTCGTCATTAAAAAGGACACTGACAGCTGGCCCAGTGGCACTGAGGATTGAGGTGCTGGACGTCACACCTCGCGCCACACCAGCGACCCAGATTTGGGAATGAGCCTGGGCTGTCATAGGTCAGCAGGGAGGGGAAAGGATTGAGCATCTTATGGACTGCTCTCCTTCTCTGGGGGGGGATTTCACCAATCAATGCACTGGTGACCTCTAGCGGAGGCTGGAGGCAATGCAGTGCATGGTTCCAATATGCAGGGGTTGGAGCTGCGGCGGATGTCCTTCGGAGGGGCATGGGAGTGTGCATCAGCTGAGCTGGACATCATTGCACATCCAAGCTCCAAGGTATACAAGATAGAAATATGGAAAAACCTGCACCAGTGGGATAGGCGACGGCACCTTCACTTCATGCCCAGTTCCGGATCTGTCTTGGCTGAGCCTCATAAGGCTCGCAAGACATAAGGCAATTTTTGTGGGGGGTAGGAAGAAATAGGCTGTTGGTTAAATAGGATCTGCAGCTTATCCTCCAGGTAGGGAAATGGGCAGACTAGGTGGGCCAAGTGGTCCTTATCTGTCATCAAAGTCTATGTTTCTACAGTATGTTTCATATCTCCTCCACCTCCGGCCCCATCGCTTGCCAGAGTCTGCCTTTCAAGGAGCCCAGGTAGGAGTCAGGCTACCCTCCCCGGGTGGATTAAACTGGGGGTGCTGGCATGGGGGGGAGAGAGAGAGAGAGAGGGTTACAGACCATAGCAGTTCTCAAGCGGGTGGCCACAGTAGAAGGATGCCTGAGAGAGTTCCCCTGATCCATGACTGGAGGGAAAAAGAGTTGTCAAAAAAAAAAAGGACACTGAGAATCATTCTGATATAGTGAAAGAAATTGCAGAGCTCAATAAAGATCTCCCAGAATTTAGAAACATTTTGACAAGTCTTTGAAATTGAAACCGAGAAAAATGAAAAAGCATTAATAAACAGGAAACAACAAAAATCAGAACATGACCAACTGAACTATAAAGTGGGTCTAATTTATTCCTGCCATAACAGAAAGTGTTCGCAGAGCAGGGGGATGTCAAAGTCACATGGAAGGTCCCAGCCTCACAAAAGTGTTGAAATAATAGAACCAGACAGTTCAGAGGAAGAATAAGAGAGTACACAAAGTAGCAGCTAATGGGAACCTGTGTTTTTTTTTTTTAGTGACATGGCCAACAGAGGTGAAGGAACCACCCAAGAGCGTAACTACACTGAAGGACAAAAGGAAAGGGAAAAGGAGCAGAGGGACATAATGAGGCAAAAGGGTGGGGGGGCAGAAGACAAACAAGAAGGGTGTTGTCAGATATACCACTAACATAACATCAGGAATTGATATTGTGCAAAGGACTGAGCTGTGTTCCCACAACACTTCTGTACACTTTTAAGGTAGAGGTGGATCTTTCTAAACTTACTAGAAAATTAGATCTAGCATACTATTATTCAGAAGAAAGTGTTGTAGAAACAAAAACAAGAGAAATCATGGGAGAGTAAGGCGGGAGGAGTTTAGGGAGGCAGTATAGTGCAGTGGCTTAAGGCTCTGAGCTGCAGATCTAGAGACCTGGGTTTGAATCCCACAGCCCCCATTTGCATACTGCATGACCTTGATCAAGTCACTTAACTTCCCTGTGCTCCCAGTTTGCACCTGTAAACAAGCTTTCAGCTTAGTGTGCCATTCCTGGTTAAACAATTGGAAACAAAAATTGGAAGTACACTCTGAGAGTTGGAAGAGTACAGAAACCATCATATCAGATCTCTCCATACTTATAAATGTAATGGAAAATATGAGTGCTACAAATGAAATACATGAGTCTGATTAAACAATAGCTAATTTTGATATAAATGATGTGCCAGTCAGTAGTAGTAGTAGTAGTAAAATTTGTATTCAATTGACAAGCAAAAGAATAGGAGGCTCAACTGAGACAAGCTCGTTTCCAGTGAGGTCCTTAATACATACAGTGCATACATACATAATAACTTAATTAAAAGAACACAAAAAAGAACAACAACAATAACATAAAATTATTTACAATAACACTAACATACATATAACATAAACAACAAAATACACGTATATAAAGTGCAGTTATGTATCCTATTATAAGGCAAGACATAAGACAAAACATACATAATTATTCATCATTTAACCTTTTAACAGCTTCAGATTTAAACCAACTTTTTATTTCACCCAAATTGGGACTGAAACCAATTGGCCTCAAATAAGTTGGGAGTGAATTCCATAGGTTAGGACCCAAATAGAAAAAATGTTCTGTACCCAAGTCTGTCCTTCTTCTGGGCAAAACAAATTCCATACCCTCAGCAGAACGTAACCCTCCTCTAATTATCCTAATTTGAAATTCATCAGTAATGTATTCTGGTACCCTACCCCTAACTGAGTTAACCATATATATCAGAACATGAAATATCCTTCTATCATTAGGACTCATCCAATTTAAAGATTGATATAACTCTCTCCTATGAGTTATCTTAGGAACATCCAAGATAAACCTAGCTATCTTATTAAAAGAAACATCTAATCTAGCCAACTGGGTCGAGGTAGCCCCTGTATAAATAATATCCCCAAAATCTAACAAAGGAATCAAGGTAGCCATGGCTACCTGTTTCCTTACATTAATATCCATACAATTCCTAATTCTATAAAGTGCACCAAAAATGACAATTAACTTTTTTAATTGTATATTCTATATGGGAAACCCAATTTAATGATCTATCCATATACATCTCTAAATATTTGTAGCATTGGACTTGTTCAAGAACAATACTATCCAGTGTCACTATACTCAAACCCAGATTGGAATAAATCTCTTTAATTTCCCTAGAGAACAACAGTACCTGAGATTTTTTGGGGTTAAGAGCAAGATTAGATTCCCTATAGAATAACTGAAGCTCATCAAATGCTTTCTGAAGAGTAAATTTATCTGAGTTAATAATAACCCTTTCACATAAATAATAGTGTCATCTGCATACAAATGACACTGTACATCAAAATCAGTTAAAACAAATTATTCATATATAAATTAAATAATATTGGACCCAAATGGATCCTTGGGGTACCCCAGATGTTATCTCCCTAAAACCAGAATCCCATCCATTCATTGAAACCATTTGTTTCCTACAAATTAAATAAGCCTCCAACCACCTAACCACCCCTGTCAAAAATCCCAAAGCAGGTAGTCTGGACAGGAGGATGTCGTGGTCCAGGGTATCAAATGCCCTGGATAGATCTACAAAAATTGCTCCCACCGACATCCCCCTGTCCAGAGCACCCACAATATCCCCAGTAACCTTCAACAAAGCAGAAGTTGTACCATGCAAGGGCCTGAAGTCAGATTGAAACTTATTAATCAACTTACCATTTTCCAAATAAGTCTGAAGTTGTTTAGCTAACAAACTTTCAAAGACCTTAGCCACTGTTGGTAATAATGATATAGGCCTATAATTCTCCATTAAAAACCTAGGTCCATTTTTATAAACAGGAATAATTTTAGCCATTTTCCACATTTCAGGAATTTCCCCACTCATAAGGGACGTGTTGAAAATACTAGCCAGAGGGTAAGAAATAACCGGAGCAGCATATTTCAACAAAATGCTAAGAGTCTCATCCAACCCGCTAGCCTTATTAACATTTATATTAAATAACGCAATTTGTGTTTCCAGTGGGGATATTGATTCAAACACAAACTCCTTGTTCTTTAAAGAGACAACCTCTATAGCTCTAATTTGAGGATTTAAAGGAGAACAACAAGACTTATCTTGTAGTGAGGCCTTTTTACCTACTGTTACAAAAAGATCATTAAACCCATCCACTACCTGAGGGCCCATAGGAACTTCAACATACCCTATTTTAAACTTCTCAGGGTAGTCCACTTGTTGATCCCCTTTCACCTTTTTTAAAACTTGCCAAAATGTCCTTGGGTCATTAGTCAGATTAGAATTTAATTCCCTATTGCAATAATCTTTTTTAACCTTCTTAAGTTCAAAATTATAATAATTCCGCATCTGTTTATACTTCACCCAATCATCGTCCAATTTTGTGGTTTTAGCCACCTTCCAAGCCTTATCTCGCTGTTTCTTAATTTTAAATAAATAAGAATTATACCAAGGGGAATTATTAAACTTTATTTTCCTAGTTTTTAATGGGGCATGCCTATTGCAAATTATCAAAAAATCCTCCTGAAATAATCTCCAGGCTTCAGCAACTGTAGGAACCAAATCCAACCTTCCCCAATTAAACTCATCCAATTCTAACATAAATTCTATATAATCAAAATGTTTAAATGATCTATAATAAACTGTTTTTACTGATCTCCTTATTCTTTTTTGATTTCTGATAGCATATATCATCTGATGATCCGAAAAGGAATCTGGAAGAACACCACTAGCAATGTACCTATCTGGTTCAGTAGTAAATAATAAATCTAAAGTTGTGGAGAAAAATGGCCGTTTGGTATTCACTCTAGTTACCTCTGCTATTAACTGAGTCATACCCAGAAGATTACACATCTCAACAATACTATGGTTAAAATCTACAGTTTTTCAGTCTACATTCATGTCCCCAATTAACATAATCTCATATCTGCTTAAGTAATCACCTAAAAAATCCTGCAGAACCTGAAATACCTCAATACTAGCTTTTGGGGAACGATAAATTCCCAATAGTAGCAAAGGTTTACTAAACAGTAAATTAAACAATAAAGGAAGAACTTCAGATCCATCCCAATCCAATTGGCAATTAACCATAGAAACATCCAGAGAACTAAGTGCATAAATAATAACTCCCCCAACCCTCTTTGTTCGATCTCTCCTCCATAAATTATACCCATTCATATGTACCGGATTAGCAGGGACCCTATCAGATAGCCAAGACTCTGTAATAATAACAACTTCAGGGCTATATTTAATGGTCCATTCCCTTAAATGATCAATTTTCCTCAATAAACTGCAAATATTAATATGAACCACACACATCCCTTCATTTTTTAAAATATCAGCTGTTAAATCAAAAAGTCAGTAAATGTACCTAGTGTGGCAGTAATGCTAGAAAATGTAAGTGAGCTATCAGAGGAGATTATTGAGAGGAGAGAACAGGGTCAAGTGCAATCTATTAAAAGGAATAGACTCTTTAGACCAAAATCTACCTTCAGTCCCCCAAACCACAGAGCAGCCACGATGGTGTATTATGAAGTGTTACTGTAATAAAATAAATTATAACATGGGTTGAGAGAAGGCAGACACCCAGTTGGTCAAAGAGCATCACTTGACCATGGATTAAGTGTGCTACTTAATCCATAATTGCTGTAAATTGCCCTCAGGCAGTATCCCTGCCCACACACAGGAAAGCAGAACTGAAAAGCAGCCATTTTTGCTCCACTTTTCATGGTCACTATTGGAGGCACTCTAGTAGTTCTTCAATCTAGTCTTGGACCAGTGCCCTATAATGCTCATAATTTCTCAGGATGCCAAGCCAGCATCAGGCAGTATTTGCACAGCAGTGCTGTGAGCACAGTGGTTGGTGTAGCTCTGCGTTAATGCTGCTTCATGTGAGAGCCTAAAGAACTACTGGAGCGCCTCCAATAGTGACCGTGAAAAGTGGATCAAACCTCTAAGTTGCTCTGGAAAATCTGCAGCCATGCAGTCATCAGTAATGAGTGAAAGTAGTGTGCGTCCCTGTAGCAAGGGAGTGACAAACTCCCCCCCCCCAGGCAGATATCAACCCAAAATCTGACAGTTCTCTCGCTCCAAGTCTGCATGTGCCCTGCTGTATTCCTTATCTTCTGCAAGTTAAAAGGTAAAGTCCGTAGTGATATCAGCACATTCAACCCAGAATCAAACCTCCAACCACCAGAAATGAAGGCGCCAGCAGCACGCACACCAGCATGCACCATGAACAGTTCAGACACCGAGATGATGTTCCCAGGGTTTACTATAAAGCACTTCACCATAAACAGATCTGTAAATTTCCAGTTTCACAACAACTAAATGTTGTTGTGCGATGTGTAGAACGTGACTTTTCCTACAAGGTCACCCATGGAAAGCCATGCAGCAATGTTACCAGGTTATGCCAGTTAGAGCAGTGCATATTTTCTAAAAGAATATGTAAGCATTAAGCCACGATGAAGGTGGCATCTAATGCTGGATTAATGCATGGTTAGGAGGGTTGTGGCCCAAGGCCAGAGGCCGAGGGTGAACAACAGTCCAACCATGCATTAATTGCATTAGATGCCACCATTGGAGTGGCTTAATGCACTTGTAACATGGGCCGCCTGAGCACAGAGTCGCGAGGACAGTATTTCCTATCGTTAGAACAACATTACACAGGGAGTCGGTGTGTTTCGCAAAGATTTTTACTGCACTTCCAAGGCATGTAACACAATAGCATTAATATGCTGATGCGGTGAAAACATTGACTAGCTCTACTTAAACAAAACAGTGCAGCTCACATGGCAGTCCAAATAATGTAGCGGTCTGCTTGGGTATTTCTGTAATACCAGCCATTGGAGGTCTGCGGTGGATGGCTGCCTCGCCGCGGTGTGCGGCTCACTCAGAAATTACCATGTTGGCCAGGTCACTTCCTCTTGCTTCAGTGAGACTCCTCCGATGTTGCCCACTGCGTCTTCTGCTGTGTCTGGTGCTACTGCCTCTCTGCGCGCTGCCCACAGTACCTGCCCATCTGAACCTCAAGTCGACCCACTCTTCCACCCCAACAACTCCTGTTAGCGAGAACCGTGCGCCACTTCCCTGCATAGTATGTCCATATCGGACTGTGCAATCTACTGCTGCTGTGCGCGGCTGCTTCTTCTCCCCCTCCTGATTCCGACTCTGTGTAGCTAGTCTCCCTGTCCCTGTCCCACACTTGCCTCTCTGACACTCGATCCCCACCTCTGCCCGGTGCTACTAACCTAGCTGTCTGGCTGCTGCTGGTGCTTCACTTTTGAACACAGCGGGTATGCTGGATTAATACCCGCTCCAACTTTGCTCTTGTGATACGCTTCACCCAATCGCGGATCCCGATTTTGACATTCTGGTTATTGCCATGTTACAAATCCAGTTTATCCACATTACAAAGAACAGTAGAAGCACTCTTGTGTGTAGTGAAACAATGTTCCCAGCTACTGTTTCAAGCAAACAGTGTTATGTAAGCATTAAGCCACGACAAAGGTGGCATCTAATGCTGGATTAATGCATGATTAGGAGGGTTGTGGCCCAAAGCCGGAGGCCGAGGGTGAACAACAGCCCAACCATGCATTAATCGCATTAGATGCCACTGTCGGAGTGGCTTAATATGCTTGTAACAGGGGCCACCCGAGCACAGAGTCATGAGGACAGTATTTCCTATTGTTAGAACAACATTACATAGGGAGTCAGTGTGTTTCGCAAAGATTTTTACTGCACTTCCAAGGCGTGTAACACAACAGCATTAATATGCTGATGCGGTGAAAACATTGACTAGCTCTACTTAAACAAAACAGTGCGGCTCACATGGCAGTTCAAATAATGTAGTGGTCTCCGCGGGTATTTCTGTCATACTGGCCATTGGAGGTCTGCAGTGGATGGCTGCCTCGCCACGGTGTGTGGCTCGCTCAGAAATTACCATGTTGGCTAGGTCACTTCCCCTTGCTTCAGTGAGACTCCTCTGATGTCACCCACTGCGCCTGCTGCTGCATTTGGTGCTACTGCCTTTCCGCTCACTGCCCACAGTACCTGCCCATCCGAACCTCAAGTCGACCCACTCTTCCACCCCAACAGCTCCTGTCAGCAAGAACCGTGCGCCACTTCCCTGCATAGTATGTCTGTATCGGACTGTGCTATCTATTGCTGCTGTGTGTGGCTGCTTCTTCTCCCCCGCCCGATTCCGACTATGTGTAGCTAGTCTCCCTGTCCCTGTCCCACACTTGCCTCTCTGACACTCGATCCCCACCTCTGCCCGGTGCTGCTAACCTAGCTGTCTGGCTGCTGCTGGTGCTTCACTTTTGAACACAGCGGGTATGCTGGATTAATACCTGCTCCGACTTTTCCCTCATGATGCGCTTCACCCAATCGTGGATCCCGATTTCAGCATTCCGGTTATTGCCATGCTATAATAGTTAATGTTTGACATTGCAAATCACAGCATTCATGATATAATGTGTACAGTTTATCCACTTTGAAAGGAACAGTAAAAGCACTAGTGTCTGTAGTGAAGAATGTGAGAAGTTGATATTTCAAGCTGCAAATCACAGTACAGAGGTATAATTGTCAGTTGTGTAAAATTGTGCCATAATGGTGCACCTTTATGTGCAATGTTTACAACACTTCCCCTGTGGAACTACTTAATCTGGTAGAAGGACACAATAAATATTCTAAAAAAATCCCACAATTGCTGCCATGTACACACTAAAGGAGTCAGGTGCAGTGAAAGGGATTGCTAGCCCCAATACTCTCAAACAATGTCCAGGAAATCACTGCACTCAGGTTGTAAAAAGGGTGAGACTCAGTTCCAGTTTTCAAATTACAAATGATTTATTCGGTAGAAAAGCATTACACATAATTTGCCTCTCAGATGTGGAGTATGCTATTCCTACCCAGCTATCCCTAGTGCTTCAACTAGGGTGTGGTCTTCCTCTGGGGGGTGGGATCTGTTTGAATATTCCTCCCTTAAATAGCCATTTTAACTCACAAGGGTTCCCCCTGTTGGTTTTAACATCAAACTGTACATAACTTATAAGTGGCTTTGGAAGGACTCGAACCTCTGACCAGATAAAATTAAAATCATAACAAAAACTATACTAAATGCAATTGTTGTCATACAATTGTCATACGAAATACCTTAATTTCTGTATTAAGTGTTTATAAACTAAAATTTTACATTATTTAATGAATTTTTTTAATATAAAGTTTATACAATTTCTTTGTGCCTATCACATATTCCTTATTCTAAGCTCCAAACTGGATTCATTTTAAGCTGACCTGTTATAACACATCGTTAATGAATTGTAAGTAGTACAAGTTGCATTAGTCACAAAACAGTGAGCACAGATTCTACGCATATCATTAAAGCAAATTCATCCCTCATGTTTCAAATAATCTTGTTAAAAATATTTTTAACTTATAACATGTGAGGCTTAATTTTGCCTTTTACTGATTTTTAACATAACTTTCTAACACATCATGACTCAAATGCTTGGCAACGTATCCTTGTGTTCTACTTTACTTTGAAGTTCTTGTAGCAGTTGGCCGTGACAATGATCACTTCCTTTTAAATGTCATGGCAGATTGCTGGGGGAGCCACATTTCAGCCATTCTTTGCCAAGTTAAGAACTAAAAAGAAACAAGTGAAATGACATTAGTAAATTAATTTTTTTCTTCAGAAAAGGCTTTAAATTCCATTCTGTATTTAGGCCCCTGGGCTGTAGACTATTCAACGTAAATATCCAGAAGTTCTCTTTTTGAAGGCGTTTATTTTACCTGTCTCCCCTCCTCGGGCTTCTTTCCACTTGTTCTACTGCCATGTACTTGGTACCATCTATGTTCTGATTATGCTTTTCCATGTAATGTCTTGCTGTCTTTTGGACCAACAGTTCCATGGACATCTTCACTTGGATTGCACATTTAATAAACAGAAAAAGTCAAAGAGGAAAGTCTATGCCTTACCAGAATCTAGGCACAGGCTAACAATCTGGATCACCTCTCTGGACCTGGGCCAGAAAAAATCTTCAGATCAGCTCTTCCACATCACCTGCTGGACCTGATAGCTGCAAGACATGACCTGGATCTTCCAGTAAAGTTGCACCTTGTGAGTCTCTGCCACTACGGATGGGCCGGAGACATGCACCATTAGAGTTGCACCCTTAATGGTTTCTGCTGCTTTGGATGGGCAGGAATATACACCTTCTGCTGCTTCCACTTGCTGGAGTTATCTTGGTACACATGTCTGGCATAGTGGCACCCTGAGATAGTACCACTTAAGATTGGGAGCATAGACAATTGTCCCAACTAGATGAGTTATTCGCATGTTATGAACTGTCTGTTTTCCAGTCTTGCCTATTAATCTGACTGAATTAATGTAGAGAGTTCTGCCAAGCTTCCAAAACTACAAACTTTCATGACACAATTAGATTTTGCAAACTTGTTCACTCTGGGGTTGACAATAGTACTTGCTTCTTCCCATAGCCATGTAGCTCTGTTTTCTTCAATTGCCTCCCCTATTTGTCTTGCAAAAAATGGATAGGTCTATTCCTACTCAGTCTCAGCCCTGTGTCTAACTAGACATTCCTCTTTGCTGCTTTTGGGCAGACTTAAACCCATGGCCTGACTTGGGGTGGTCAGACCTGGACAAGCCAGCTACAGATGTTCTGGACAGGGGAAGAAGTAGTCCAGCCCTACAATGTCTACTGCTTCTGAACCCTGAACAGTCTCTTGTGGCTCATTTCAATTGGGGCCACTGGCAGACCAGTCTCACTGCCAGTTGCCTTACCAACTTGCTCCAATTCTACTTGCTCTACAGCTTCTGCCCAGGAACTGATAGCTGGTTCAGTCCCAGACACAGTCTATTGCTCACTACCTTCTGAGGGGGTTGCCTCCCATTGCAGCACATCTTCCAACTCATCCTCTACAATGAGGCTTGGACTTGGGCCTTCTACCCACTGATCTATTGAGTCAGTCTCTGAGGTGTCCCTTTCCACCTTTTCTGGTGTGGAAAAGACCACTTCTTCCTGCCCTTGCAAGTCACTCTTATCTGCACTCTCAAAAACCTAACCTCTTTAACTAGCTCTTCAGGTTCCAGTTTACTATCAGCCTTTTGCTGCATTGTACAGATTGGGCCCTCTACCAGTGTCCATGTTGGGGCTAAACAAACTGCCTTTGCTTTTGCTTGCACACCACCACCTTCCATGCACATTCCATACTGCCTTCTGCAGTCCTTGCAGTGTGGTACCATTAGGACAACCCTTCCTGGCCTCAGGCAAACCACACAGACATTCACTGGGAAGTTTGGGAGAGCTACATCAGCTGGGACTCCTTCGCAATTATACGTTTGTTCATATTCAGCAAGTTCCCTTTCTTGTTGGTTGATCCACACTCTAGCATAGAGGGAGTAACCAATTTTGTGACCTGCCATTTTCTGAAAAACAAACACACAAGTTCCAATTACTGCACTGTGCTTTGCATCTAGTATTGGTTCTGACTTGGTACACTTGCATAATTTGATTTGCTTTCCTGCTACTGCTGAAACATGTTGCCTGACTTTGCACTCTGTTTCAAAACACACACTTTTCTTTGCGTCTTTGCTGTAGCTGTGGCCTGACTTGCATTTGGTTTCACACATTTGTACACATTTTCTGAAACTGTTGCCTGACTTTGCAATTGATTTCACACATTTGCACACATTTTCTCTGGTGTTTTCTGTTACTGCACCCCTCTGCCCACCATGGCGGCTGGTGGTTAGTTTACTTTCTTGCAAACTACTCCCCAACATGGCCATTGACAACATTTCTGCGTCACACCCACATTGCTTTAACAGGTACAGTAATTGCTTTCTGAACATGTGTTTTACTGTTTTTCCTGCACAACCTTGCAATTTCACATTCAGCACAAATTCAGTACAGTCCTGTACTCTTTGCCATTTTCTAAGACTTTATTCAGCATTGCCCATGCTTAGACTTTTTAGATTGTTCTGCTTGCTACTGGCTACAGCTACTACAGCTTAGTCCATTTAGCCTCCAGCATTTTACTTTGCTCAATCTTTGCTGTCTGTCAGCCTCAGATCTATTGCATTGCGTACAGTTCATTTGTTTATAGCTATTTACTTATTGCAGAAATTAGCTGGTTCCCTCTGAGGATGGTTTGTGAGGCCTGCTGCTGAATTTTGAGGGATTTTTGGGTTGGTCGGGCTATCCACCCCTTGGCTTGGTACTGTACACACCGTGATTGCTGCCTTAGTGGTTGGAAATCGGGAGAAGCCCAAAATTGGCTCAAAAAGTCCAAAAACAAGTTCAAATGCTTTCTTTCCTTCATGATGTTCTCTGTTGCTGCTCACACTGCTCACATGCCCCATGCTCTCCTCTTCAAACACTCCTCTGGCATTGAGACTTGGGCAATGGAGGGGGACTTGGTTGTGTTTGACCAAACACATGACACCATGCAAATGAGCTCTCTCTCTCTCTCTCTCTCTTTCTCTTGCTCGCTCTCCCTCCAGACGATCATTGAGCAGTCAAATTTAAACTGCAAGCTGTAACTTTTTTCCTTGACTTGAAAATCCAATGACAAGAATGCTTTTTAGGCAATTCAGCACAATGTTTTGTACATATCCTCTGGCGACTCCCCCAATTTTCACAAAAAATGCTTGAAAGTTTCAGGAGACTTAGGCAATAACATTCTTAAAGTCAACAAATACTTTTAAACTTGAAATCTTTACTTTTTAAACTGTTTTAAGCACTTTATATGGCAGGGACACACATTGCTCAGTTCAACAGTCCTTAAGCACTTTGCATGGCAGCTTTTCTAGCACACATTCAGCACATTTTTCCGTAGAAAACACAGGCGGTAAAATTCCTCTTGGATGGCACTTTACTGTGAACAAATTGACTTGTCCTTGGCAACAATTCCTGTCATGGGGCACTGCCAACAGACAGAAAGAACCTAGACATATCCTTAACATTATCCTCTCCCCCAAAATCTTTGGATGAGCCCCCAATTTTGCAACCCATGCCCTGGCAAAGAGCAGCATCTGGAAATTGGAAACCCCTTAACTTGTACCACAGACCAGGCAACAGGTTACAAGTTGGCAAAACAATAGTCATCACCCCTAGCTCTGAGGTGAATACCAGGCTCGGTAGTCTAAAGGGGCCGGGATTCAGGGTACAAAATAACATTTATATTCACTCCAGGTTCTGGGAGAGAGGTGCCTGGGCTACACTTGTTCTGTCTTCTGTGGGGGCCCCATAACAATTCACACTCAGGAATTACTGATGCAAAGTTCACTACTGAAAATTGGGATTGTACAGTATGACTTTATTCACACAAGCTGGTAACAAATGCTGAACAGGATTCATAGATTCATAGAAGTGTGATGGCAGAAAAGAACCAAACTAGGCCCAACAAGTCTGCCCATTTGCCCAGCTATCTGCTTGGACCAGTGCTTCTCCCCCTTAACACTCCCAAGTGATTGTCCCATGCTCTTTTGAATCCCTCCACTGTTTCCTCTCCAACGACTGCCTCTGGGAGTCTGTTCCACTTTTCTACCACTCTCTCTGTGTAATTGTATTTTTTAATGTTACCCCTGAACTGCCCTCCCTCCACCTGCAGGCCATGCCCCCTTGTCCTCGGATTTTCTTTCATTTTGAAGATGCACCCCCCTGGCACCCTGTTTATACCCTTAAGGTACTTGAAAGTCCCCCCTCTCCCTCCTCTGCTCCAGGGAGTACATGTTCAGATCTCTCAACCTTTCTTCATAGGATAGGTGGCCTAACTCTTTTACCATTTTTGTCACTCTCCTCTGAACCCTCTATATCCTTCCCACATCCTTCCTGAGGTATGGCCTCCAGAACTGGACTACATACTCCAAGTGTGGTCTAACTAAATGGGTGTACAAGGGTACTATGACCTCCCTATTCCTACTGGTGCTCCCCCTTCCAATGCATCCCAGCATTCCACTCCCCCTGGCCACTGCCCTCTTGCACTGCCCTTCCACCTTCAGGTCCCCGGATATAATGATGCCTAGGTCCCTTTCTTGTTCTGTCTCCTCCAGATCTCTGCCCCCCATACAGTACCCTGCCTTCTGATTTCTGCAGCCCAGATGCATGATTTTACATTTTTCTGTATTGAATTCAAGCTGCCACCTTTTTGACCATGCCTCAAGTCTCCTCAAGTCTCTCTGCATTTGTTCCACCCCTTTCTCCATGTCCACCCTATTGTAGATTTTGATATCGTCTGCAAACATACTCACACCCCCCTCAAGGCCCTCCATGATGTTCCCTATGAATATATTGAACAGTAGGGGCCCCAACACCAATCCCTGAGGGACCCTGCTCATGACCTTGCCCTCCCCAGATGCCACCCCATTTATTATGACCCTCTACCTCCTTTTCCCCAGCCAGCTTCACACCCATTTGACTACCCTCTGCCCCATCCCTAGTCCTGCCATTTTACACAGCAGCCTCCCATGGGGCACCAAGTCAAACGCCTTTCTGAAATCCAAATAAAAGTCACATCTACCACTCTACCTTGATCTATTTCCTTGGTGACCCAGTCATAAAACTCTGTCATATTTGTTTGACAGGATCTGCCCCTAGTAAACCTATGTTGTCTTGGATTCATCAGGCTGTTTGTCTCCAGGTAGCTGGTGATCCTGCCTTTTACTAGCTTCTCCATGAGCTTGCCTACCACTGATATCAAGCTCATGGTCCTGTAACTTCCCACTTCCTCTCTCCCTCTCCCCTTATGCAGAGGAACCACATTTGCCTGCCTCCAGTCCTCAGGCACCACCCCTGTTTCCAGGGATCGATTGACTAGTGCAGTCAAAGGTACCGCCAATGCCTCCTTTAGCTCCCTTAACACCCCTAGGTGCACCCCATCTGGCCTCATTGCCCTGTCCACCTTCTCACAGCCCAGTTCTTCCAGTATTTCCTCCACGAGAAACGGCCTCATCTCCACCCCCATCCCCAGCCATTTCATTTCCTGTTCTGCTGCCTTCTTCTCCTTCTTCCTCCCTCTTGAACACAGAGCAAAAATAGGTGTTTAGTAGGTCTGCCTTTTCTCTATCTCCTTGAAGCTCCTCCCCCTCTTTTGTTCTTAAATGGAGAATCCTCTGACTAGTCTTTCTCTTTTCATTTACATATCAAAAGAAAGTCATATTCCCTTTTTTGACCCCTCTTGCTATTCGCTCCTCTGTCTGTGACTTTGCCCTCCTTACCTCTACCGCTGCTTCTCTCTGGCTTGCCTGGTATTTTACCCAGTTCGCTTCCGTCTGAGTTGTCTTGAGCCCTCTAAAGTCTTTCCTTTTTGTCCTTACCTTTTTTGCTACTTCCCTCGTATACCACAGATGTTTTCTTCTCCCCTTATTTTTATTCTCTCTTGGCATAGATGTCAGTGGCCCCTACAATAGCTTCCTTTATCTTCCCCCACTTTGGCTCCACCTCCATCAACTCCCCACCCCCTGCAATGCCCTCGCCACTATTTCCCCCATTCTCCTGAAGTCCATCCTCTTGAAATGCAGGACCTTTAACCTAGACTGGTGAACCTCTGCAGTGTTTCTCATTTTAAACCTGACCGTGTTGTGGTCACTTGTACCAAGATGTTCCCCAACCGATACCTCTTCCACCCTTTTCCCATTTGTCAGGACTAGAGCAAGAGTAGCTCCTGCCCTGGCTCCCTGACCAGTTGATTTAGGAGTGCCAACTGCAGGGAGTCCAATATTTCCCTGCTGCTGGTTGAAGCAGCCGAAAGGGTGTTCCAGTCTATGTCTGGTAGGTTTAGATCCCCCATCAGCACCACCTCCTCCCTTGCCGCCATTTTCACAAACTCGTCGGCCATATTTCTATCTGCAGATTCATGCTGTGCTGGGGGTCTAAACACCACCCCCATATTCATTGACTCCCCCTTCCCCACCGCTGAGATCCAGAGTCCTTCTGCCTCTCCCCACTTACCCTGCAATTCTGATGCCTGATACCCTCCTGTACATAGAGTGCAACCGCCTCTCTTTCCCTCCCTATCCTTCCTGAACAATTTGTACCCTGGGATCTCCATTTCTCATCCCTGCTCCTGGTGGCACCCCAGGTTTGGCACTGTCTACACAGAAGCAAGGCTTTTCTTTCAAGAACAGCAACTGTTTGGGCATTTTAGAACAAAAGTTTTCTCACTCACATTTCAGACTGTTTCATCCCTCTGTACTAGGAATCTCTGAATTTCTACTTTTCACAAACAATTGTATACTGTGGTATTTGCCACACACTTTAAAAGGAAGCATGGTGTCAGAGTGACACCCCCTCAGCAACATCACAATCCTGATGCAAAAGAGCCCGACAGCCACAACAGCAACATCCCAAACAGAGTAACTCACCCACCACAGTGTCAGCTCTGCTGGGGCCAGCTTCAAGTAGCAGCCTCCAGGTGTGGGCTCTGGGGTGCATGGAGAAGGGGGCGCACCACCATTGGCACACTGTGTTTCCCCAAAATGCCATCACTGGTACCGTGTCTGTACCACCTCTGTCTGCCCTGTCCCTGTCACAGTGCCTGGAGTGCCTGCTGTGGTTGGTTGCCCACTGTCACCCTGCCTGGCATGTGCTAGACTGCATTGCCCAGTAGCACTGTGGTGCTGTGCCCCTCTCTGTGTGTCCGCCCAGTATGTCCGTGTGCTGTGGGCTGTGGTTCCCCACCCACTGTGTACTGCCAGTCCTGTTTGGCCCCATTCACCACTGTGTCTGCCAATACTGTCAGGCTGCCACCCCCTGTGTGTTGCCCTGCTGCCCGGCAGTATCACGGTCACCGTGATGGTGTGCACTCCTTATGTCAGGTCGTTACTGGTGGTGTCCATCCCTGGTGCGGTATTCTGTGTCCGGTCACCATGGTGTATGACATGGGCACTGTTTTGGGTGCTGTGGCATTGTTATGTCTGTCGGTCTGCATTTCATTGGGGTGCTCTGTGGAGGTGTCCCAGTGTCACTGTGGGGGAAGTCAATGTTGTTGCTGCCAAGATGTGGTTCTTCCACTTTAAACACATTTCAAAAAATCTCCTGATGCAATGACATCTGTTAACATGCCCAGTTTAACCTGGTGACCATATGTGAAGCAGTTAGCCCTGACTGAAGAATCAAACTGGGGTTATGCCAAACCCTACCCCATGCCCAGTCTCTGACATTCCTTCTGGATTACACCAACATGGATCATCCAGTACACCTGTATTGCAAAGGAATCGATAGACTTTAACTTGAAACACTCAGCACATAGTTGTGGTGAAGCAGGATCCTTCCAATACACTTGGCTTGCAAAGGAATCCCAAACTTTAACTTGAAACACTCAGCACATTGTTGTGGTGAAGCAGGATCCTTCCAATACACTTGGATTGCAAAGGAATCCCAAACTTTAACTTGACACACTTAGCACATAGTTGTGGTGAAGCAGGATCCTTCCAATACACTTGGATTGCAAAAGGACTCCCGAACTTTAAACTTGAATACAGAGCACAATTTTGTGGTGATGCAGGGGCCCTGACAGGTGCACTCTAGCCTTATCTCTGGACACATACACCTCAGACAAACCCCTAAGAACTGTCCCATGAATCTCTACTCATGGCTTTGTTTGTCCCTTTGATACAGACATGGAAACATGAAGGAAAACACCCTCTTCCCTTCACAGGTAGATTGTCACAGCTTCAAAACAGACACCCTTACTCTCTGGGAAGCTGACACTCTTCAGGATCTTCAGGGGATTACCCCTTGGATCCACAGAAACACAGTCCAAACCACATTGTTCTGTGGGAAATGACCCACTGGGATCCTGCAGATGAACAGTCTCCACCACTTTTTCTGCTACTGCTGGGTCTCATACACTAGGGTGAGAAACTGCCAGAGGGTCCTTCACCCAATTTCACAGGAGACTGGCAGGCACTCCCACACTCTGAGCACTGCTGCTGCTCAGAGCTCCACTTCACACTACTGCTGGCTCTCTACTAGCTGACTCCTGTCTGAACATTCTAAACCAACCCCAGAGCAGTTGATTCTAAAGGGGCTTATGCTGCTGCGAGAATTCTAAATGACATAATCCATTCTCTGCCCAGCCTAGCTGAGTAAACAATGATGCCATCTTGTAAGGAGTTTTTGACAACATCCCAACAGGCTGCCCAGTATCCTGTCTGGCACTAATACTGATGGGATTCTAGTAACCCCAGAGGCCTTGGTGGACACTTACAAACTGCATTTCTGTGTATTCTATGACAGTCATTGGTACCCCATGTAATAAGTGCAATAACCCACTCCAGGGTATGGTGTTATTGGCAGCTAAGTGGCCTCATGCCTCACAATGCACCTCAGTGTGGATTATCTGCCAAAAACCCTATACACTGTCATGGTTTATTGCTTGATATAAGCCACACATCAATTTGACTATGCGTTTGTAGAACTAGAAAACAATAGAAAAAAAATCTAAATCAAACAGGCAGATAAGGTAGTGAATATTGCTGTGATGAATAAAGAACAATGAGCTAATAATGAGATTATTGAGTGATAAACAAAGCTACAGATGTTTAGCAGAAGATCCAACTTCTACAATTAAAAAGAAGTTACAGCTTTTATTGGATTACACCTTAAATGCAGAGAATCACAGAAAATTATCTGGAAATTTATGATGGTAGGCAACCCAGTAATACCAACTTTTTATTTCCTACCAAGGGTCCATAAATACGTATTAGACCTGTTAGCATGATCTATTGTCTCAGGTATGTGTTCACTAAGTGCAACTGTATAAAACTGTATTGACTTTTTTCTTCAGGACAAAGTGATAAATTTAATGGATCTACTGTCAAAATCATAGGGGTTCAGTTGGGGAAAATATTTTGTTTGGTTGAGGATTTCACATAATGAGCCTTTATATGTCAACCAGGCACAGTGACTCTATCAGTGCGTTACAGTCTTTTCTCATGAATGAGCCAAGAAAGAAAGAGATGTCAGTAGTATTTGTACTCACATTCTTGCATTTTGTGCTAATGCATAATTACTGTGCATCATATTTAATAATCAAGTCTAGCTCCAGACATGTGGCACTGCAATAGGGGCCAGTGTAACCCCATCCAGTCTTAACCTATTTTTGGGAAAGTGGGAGGCAGAATAAATCTATTATGAGGAAACAAATCCATTTACCAAAAAAATAAAAAAAAACACTGTCAAGTGACTTTGTTTCATTGATAATGTAATTTGTGTGTGGCAAGGAATATTGGAAGAAGCAGGATTGCATGTGGAATGGTTGAATGAAAATTATCTGAACCTGGAATTCACCACAGAAATGAATAAAACTGCACTAAACTTTTTAGACATCACCCTAAGCAGTACTGATTTTGGAGCTGTCAACACTAGAGGCTTCAAGGAAAGAACAGCCAGTAATACCCTGCTCTGGGCAGAATCTTCCTATCCCAGACATTTCTTTCCATTCTCTAAAGCCGGTTGCTAAGAATCCACCAGAATTGCTTAGAATTTTAAATGTTTGTCGTGCAAGCAGTTGAGCTGAAAAACAGATTCTTGGAAAGTAGTCATAGGGAGGAATATTTGTAGATAGCAATGAATAAAGGCCGGAACACCAGAGGACATGAACTGCTAGCACCCAAGAATAGGGAGTGATTGAGTAACAGAACTGTATTTAACACTGAGTTCAGTCCCCTAGCGGTAGCAGGACAAATAGGAAATATGGTCAGAAAAACTGACTAATTCTACAGAGTGACAGAATTTTTGTTAGAGTCACAGTCAGAGCCTCTCCTTAAAACCTTTATAAAGGGTACAAGAATTGAGTTCTTGGTAGTGAGAAGCCATTACTTTAAAAAAGTTGAATGCTCCTTAAACTGGCTACCACCACTACCTAAAGTTTTTTTTTTTTTCAAGTGTGGATGCTGCAATGTCAGTCAGTACATGCAACAGGGTAATGAATTTATTCATCTGACAACAGATTTCAAAGTGTCTGTAAGAGAGATAATTCAATGTACCACAGCATTTGTGGTCTATGTCTTGTAGTCCCCCTGCAAAACATTGTGTGTGGGGAGGACCATATATCCACTTAAAAAAAAAGACTGCACAAACTCTTTAGGGGCATTGCAAACATAAACAAAAGATCCTCCTGTGGCAGTTCACTATGAGAAGAACCACGGATCTAACCCAACTGACGCAATACGTATTGGCTTCATACATGTTAAAACAATGTCATATTGGGGGAAGAATCATCTGCGAAGACTCTTACAGCAAGAGACCAGGGCCAAGATTCACAAAACATTGCTTGGGTGCAAACCAAGTTTTGTGCGAGCAAACCAGGTTTTGTGCTGAGTTGGTATTCACAGGAGCTGGGTTTGTGTGTTCAAACCTGGTTTGTGCTTGGGCAAAGTGTGGATGGGGTGGAATGCAAATGAAGGGGAGGCAACCTGAATATCGGCACAGTCCAATTCACAGGGCATTTGTTCGGTGCAAGGGCCTTTAGTGAGGTCTCCTTGCATGGAGCAAATACTGCCAACTGAGACCTTGCCTTAATCCTGTGCAACCCTAGTGGTTGGCAGAGGTCCTGCGGCAACCCCCCCCCCGGTCAAACATCAGCACAATATTCCTGGTGTCCAGTGATCCCCCACAACTGGTTGCCAGCCTGATATGTCATATCTAGTTTCCCCTGGTGTCTAGTGGCCCCCCCAACTGATTGCTGGCCTGATATGTCAGATATAGTTTTCCTTGTTGTCTAGTGGTCCCCTTGCCTGCCGATCACTGGCCCAATATGTCATGTATATTTTTCCCTGGTGTCTAGTGGTCCCCTCTCCTGCCAATCACCAGCCCGATATTTAATACACATTTTCCCTGGTGCTAGTAGTCCCCCCCCCACAATAGTTGGAGCAATTGCCAAAAAATAAGTTTCCCTGGTGCTAGTGATCCCCCACATGATTACCAGCCCTATTGCCCCCCAAAAAATAAGTTTCCCTAGTGTTAGTGGTTTCCCCTCTGCCAATCACTGATCTGATATGTAAAACAAATTTGTCCTGGTGTCCAGTGGTCCCTCCCCCCAGCCAGTCCCTCACCTGCTGTAAAAGAAAAATTCCCTGGTGTTCAGTGGTCCCTACCACCACCTGATCCTATACCTGAGATGACTTTAGTATTCCCTGATATCCAGTGGTCCCTTCCCCCACCTGATCCTGTGCCCAAGATGAAGTTAATATTCCCTGGTGTCCAGTGTTCTCTACCCCATCCGATATTGTGCCGAGCTGACTTTAATATTCCCTGGTGGTGTCCAGTGGTCCCTCCCCCCACCTGATTCCATGACCAAGATGAATTTAATATTCCCTGGTGTCCAGTGGTGCCTTCCCCCATCTGCACCCATGCCCATTCTATAAGTAATATTCCCTGGTGTATAGTGTTCTCCCCCAATCCTGATGTCCTATACAATACCTTGATATCATTCCCTGGTGTCTAGTGGAATCCCATTCACCCCACCCTGGCAAGCAGTGCCCCACCAGTCAGCACCCCCCCATCTTGAACCCGAGCCAGCAACTGGCATAGCTTTTTGCTCTCCACCATGGCCAGTTGCTGACTGAGCAGTAAATGAGAGCATACTGTATGCAGTACACGGACATTGATTAACAGCTCAGGGACCACTGGGCACCAGGAAAAATTTATATTTCATATGGGCCAATATCGTTGGGGGGAAGGGCACCACTAGCAGCAGGAAAATTTGTTTTTTGGCAATCAGGCTGGCAATCAGCAGGAAGGGGACCACTAGTACCAGGGTAACTCATTTTTTTGCAGTCAGGCTGGCGATCATGGGGTGAGACCACTAGCACCAGGGAAACTCATTTTTTTGCAGTGATACTGGCAGTTGCAAGGGGGGAGACCACTAGCACCAGGGAAGACTTCTAAATTTATAGTCAGTCCAGCAATCAAACAGGGGAGGGGCTACTAGTCAGAAGGACCTGGATAGTTGCCCTCCAGCAAACAAAAACTTCAGCTGAGTCAACATTCTGAATCAAAATGCTTTGTTTATTCAGCAAAATGCTTTTACAATGTGGCTACAGCCAGCCACCTAATGAAACTCATTCAACCCGAGTGCTTCTCCTACCAATAAGGCTTCATCAGGGGGTTGATTCAAGGAGACAAACATTCTGGTTTTATAGTCCCCCACTGATGACATCATAACAGTGTACTAATACTCAGACTATACATATAAGTCAAAAGAACAAACAGAATTGTGCAAGTGACTGTATAAACCCAGTCCAATTGGAGCACTTCATTTTTTTTCTGTAGCTGTAACTCCGGCCATGCACATTACAGTTGACAGTAATGCGCATAGCCAGAATTATGACAACAGCTTTCTCCTGCTACCAGCTGTGCTCTCAGTTCCCAGTCCAGACTCTTCTGAACCCCCCCTTTCAACAACAGCCACGGTGTGGCTTCTTTTTACAATGACACTGGAGGTGCCCAATACCCCAGTGTTGCACCCCCCCCCACTTCAACAACAAATGCGGTGTGGCTTCTTTTTACCATGACACTGGGGGTGCTCAATCCCCCAGTGTTGCGACCCTCCCCCCACTTCAACAACAGCCGTGGTGTGGCTTCTTTTTACAATGACACTGGTGGTGCCCAGTCCCCCAGTGTCACAGCCAGCAATCCTCTGCCTTTTTTTTAACACCTACAAATGAGAAAACCATCCATTGTTGTCTGTTGTGCTGTTATCCTCCTAACCCATCCACTCAACCTCCCCCCCCCAAAGCTCTTACTTACCCACTGGGAGGTCCAGTGTCATAATCCTCTCTGGACCACAGACACATCTTCACTCTTCAAAGCCGGATTGTGAATGTAAGTCTACCACCATGGAGCCCTAGGCACAGTGTACAGACCTAAAGTGAGAAGAGAAGGAATTGGACATGTCTCTGAATATTGAATAAAATGAGTTTTATTAGAGTGAAAAAACTATAGTGCAGAAATGTTTTCTCAATATGAATGCTGAGACTTTGTAGGACATAAAAGCTTTCATTTAGAGAGAAAATGTTTTAGCAGGTTTTTGATAGATTTTACTGAAATTATTCTAAAAGTTCAACACAGTACATCTGAGCTGAATCTGTTGGGGGAGAAGATGCAGTCCCTAGATTCAATGTTGTTTTACTCAATGTTTTAAACTTTTAATTAAGTCTTACAAATTTGGTTCTACCAGAGAATAGAACAGGTCAAATTTCCTATGTTCAATTTGCATGGACTGTTATGCACATTTGAGTCAAAATGTGAACTATCAGTTTGACTAATCTGAAAGGGTTAGACCAGTCAAAATGGCAAACAGATGAACTTCAGTTCTTGTGAGATCACAAAGTTGCCAAAGTGGCAGTCGCATGATACACAGCCTCACACTGGTGTGTGCTTGGTGCTTAGCTGGAACAAGAGGCCTTACCCACATACTAGGCATTGGGCTGATAGGTGGCTAGATAGGGATCTCTGATTGTAGTAGTTTAACTACAGTAGAAACTCTTGTCCATTTAAATAAAACAACAGATAGAACTTTTGTCTGCAAGAAATCTAACCTGAAGGCACTGGAAAACTGCATTTACCGTGTGTGTGTGTATGTTTGTGTGTGTGCATGCGTGTGTGCGCACATGCCAGGCTCAGCTGTGCAGGTTAGGCATCAAGTGATGAGAGAGACTAGGGACCTGGGCAGGGTGTAGCAAGCAAATGGGTGTCTTCTGGCAGCCGGGCAGTGCTTATTGCCGCTTGACATTTCTTGCAATCAATCAAAACACATTTTGCTTCAGCAGGATTTGCTATTTGTTTCAGGCTGAGCTGTGCAGAGATCCCCTACATACTGTAGGCCTGGTACAAACATTTAATATCTTTAACAAGGTTGGACAAATACTCCATTTTCAATACTTACTGTTGGCATAACTTTGAGCCTTGTCCATGTTTGGAAATTTCTGACTGGAGATAATTTTTAGAACCTGTAGCCTTTACACACTGTGGGCTCCCACAGCATTGTCATTTTAAGGTTTAGGGCTTTTAATGCTACATAAATCTTATAAAAAGGTGGTGGGGGCAGTAAATTCAGATGACCAACTTCTCTGTGTCCAGCACTTTGGTCTGTCACTGCACAACTGCACATCACTTTTGTCACTGATGAATAGGCATCATTTTTGGAACCAGTAGCCTTCACTATCTGCCCCTGCACTGTTCTGCTGTTTTGTGGGCTTGATATAGTCTGGAAGAAAGGACATACTTTCCCAGTACACCCTTAACTACAAGCAATGCTTGTTATAGTCAAACCAGGGTACTCTATGGGCAGTTCAAAATTAAGTGGACTTTAGCAAATGTAACATTCAATGTGTTTACATGCAGCCAGTTTTCTGATTCCAGGTAGGTTTCTCACATTTCGGTTTTATGAACTGGGAAACAAGACTGCATGTAAATGGATTATTTTCAGGTTTTGCAGCTTACCTAATTTCATGCAAAAGTTGATTACGCCCTTTGGAGTGCTCTCTCTCCAAATCAGAAATATGGTACATGTAAATACTTGTGTGCAGGTGTTTTGCTAAAGTCACACTCACGCATGCTTTGTGATAGTGCACTAGCCAGCTTGACAACCCATGTGTAATGCACAAGATAACTGTTTCTGTCTGACAGGATTTGTTTTGCCAGATGTTACTGGCAGACACATAATTGCTCAGATGACATTTTAAAATAACGTAACTGATGTCAATTAATGTATTAAATGTAGCCTCCCTGAACTTATGTTTATTACATTTTGTGTTTTTTTATGTTATTGCCATCATATTCCAATGTTATAATGTTTATATTGTAACATCAATTCCTTAGACATCTTAATCACAGCTGGGGTTTAAGAATTACAGAATACTGATATACAGTAGTGTTAGGACTACATGGCAGAAACATCAAATGTCTGTGTTACTTGTGTGTGTTTATTGTTGCCATGGCATTTCTCTGCGAACAGCACTGCTAGTACTTTTAAGCACAAGCGGCAGCTGATTTTAAACCCAATTAGTGATGTGTGTTTGTGTCGGTCTCACGCTGCATAGATCATAGGGGCATTCGAGGATGTACTGTAGAGATTTTACTAAGTAGTGTGCAGTGCTAGTAGCACTAATGGATCTTTACAAAAAGCACAGTATTTTAACCATTGTTATGGCAAAAGCTGTAACAGAAACATAAGAATCATCATATGCCCGTGTTAAAAAACATAAAGAAAATCTGAATAGCCCACCACTGCATTCAGATATCTTAGGTTAATACTTCCTCTGGAGTCTGTAGGAGTGGGTGTGGAGTTGGGGACTGAACTAGCTAGAGTGCAAAAGTTACATAAAAATGGAAACCTAAAGCAGAGCCCACATCAGCTAGTGACCTGGTGCCCAATTCACAAAGCCACTTGATTGATGCAAGGTGTCTGTACCAAACATGAATGACGCAAGGTCAGAAAATGCCCTTGGAGCTATTCTCAAAGGAAGCCTGCATCTGCTGCAGGCTGCCATCTCCAAACAGGGCTTGCGTCACCCATGCTCCCATGAATGGGCTGAGATATGGCACTAGGGGGAATGTGGCAGATGCAATCTGCCACAACCCCTCTAAGTGTAATTCACAGGTGTCCTGCAGATGACACATTTCCAAGTACCCTTAGACCAGCCAGAGCTGGTCTAAGGGTACTGAGGACAACATCCCCTGGATATGTCTGTTGGGCACTGTTCCACTGAACTGTGATTGAGCGTTTGTATTAAAATACAGTATGCACAATGAGCATATAGTATATGGTTAGGGCTCATTGTGGATAACAAGTGATGGCTTTCCAAAAGCTGTTGTAGGATAGCTCAAAGGTCAAGAAAAGTTATTGTAGTATCGTTCTGACATCACAATGATACTACAACAACTTCTCCCCCTTTAGCTGTTACCTTATTGGCTAAAGCAGCTCAGTGTTCAAAAAACCAAACAGAGCAAAATAGTAAAATGGTGGCACCACTTAGCTAGCGGAGGGGCAAGTGTTTCACTAAGATAGTTTGGTCACAAACTGCCATTGTCAGCTCCGTGTGTCTAAACTATCAGTTTGGCATTTTTCTTTTTTTTTTTTTTTAAATAACTGGCACTTTGAAATATCGGGTGGTGAGCGGAACCGTAGCGAGGACCAGAGGCAGAGTGGGACTGCAGCGATGACAGGGAACAAGCGAGTATGTGAACACAAGGTATGAAACTGTACACATTTCTGGGAACCATATACTATATAAAATAGTATATGGGTGACCAGACACAGCAAGGCTTTGTTTCCATCTTGGGGATGTGATGATGTCAAACGGACCTCTCGAGCTTCACTCTGGAGGTCTGTATGACATCATCACATCCCCTCAATGGAAACATAGCCTTGTTGTGTATGGTCACCCATACACTATTCTACATGTACTGTATTATAATACAAGTGCACAATTGATAGTTCAGTTGGCTCCAGCTGAGGTGGTAAGAGGAGGAGCATGCTGGCTCTGGGTATGGGTTGGGGGGATGGGGGGATGGGGTTGGCACTGCATGCCAGGGTGTGTGGGGGTGTGTGCCAATAGATCACCAGGGTATTATATGAATTTTAAAGTGAATACTGTCCGTATCAGGTTGTGTGGAGGGACTGCGACACCACCAGCATAAATTATTTATTGAAAGCAAATATTGGGGTGGGGCAGAGGGATAACTAGGTCAACAGTATATTATATGACTTTTAAAGCAAACAATGGCCATATTTGGTAGGGGGGGAGGGACTGCTAGACCACCATGGTACATTATTTATTAAAAGGGAATATCGGGGTAGGGGGTGGTACCACTAGACCAACAGGGTAGAATATTATTTTATTATTGTTAATGGGCATTAGGGACTGCTGTATCAATAGGATGGGGGATAAGGCTGCTTGCCCTGTCCACAGGAGCTTCCGACAAACCCCTCTTGTGCGCTGGGTATTTGTTGCACTGGAGAGGTTGCCACAAGTGTAGCCACTTAGGCACTGGAACCCATCCTGTACCAGAATCTGGTTCAGTGTCCCTGGCACACAGGACTTCTGTGCAAGCTGATGTTTGCAGTAGTCTGCACAGGACACAGCTCCTTTTGGGAATTGGGACCCTGATCATCTAACGTTGAGGGGAAGGGTGCACAACAAGAGAGCATGTGTTTAGCAGCAGTACCTTTAAACAAGCATTTGTCAATGCTGAATGTTTGCTTGCTGGTTTTGGCATTAGTACTGCATGAGTTAGAGAGATGCATAATAGGAATGGCAGTGAAGTATTGAACTAACACCAACCCCCAACAACTGACAGGCATTGGGGTGTGCCTTTGGTTCATCGACCATAACATTCACACCATTCCACATCACCCCACCCTGCAGACACTGTCAGGTGTCACAGTGTGCACTGGGGTCTTCTGCCCTTATGGTCACCCCATTCCATAAGGAAATAAGCTGAGATGGGTGCATGATAGGAGAATGGGGTGAACATTAGGGCTGAAGACCCCAAGGCACATCTCAATGCCTGTCAGTGGCTGCAGGGTGGGGGTGGAATGGTGTGAGCATTTCTGCTGATGACCCCAAGCCACACCCCTGGTAACTGTCAGTCTGTACAGGGTGAGAAGTGACATTTGGAAATCTTAATGCCCTGGCGTATGTTGGTATTTTTGCGCCAAATTTTCAACATGGGCTTTTTGGGACGCCATGAACAGTGGCACTATCATTTCATTACTCAATCCCGAAAGGTGATTTCGCACAATGAATGTGACATTCGATGCAACAGCTGCGAAAAGACATTTTGGGCAGGATGTGAAAAATTACATCTGTACTGTTCATGAGGAGGTGTGAAAAAATGGCAATGTTGAAAATCTGGAGTGAAAATATGAAAGGTTGGTGAAGTTATGAGCATGCGTAGAAATTGCATAACGCTCGCTCGTAATGCTGTCATTTTGAGGAATTTGTACACCAAGTTTTCAACATGGCCTTTTTGGGACCTCCCCTCATGAACAGTTGTACTGTGATTTAATTAATCTGTCCCAAAAGTTGATTTCCCACAACAACCGTGCCATTCTATGCCACAGGTGTGAAAATATGTCTCAGGTAGGATGCAAAGAATAACAGCTGTACTGTTCATAAGGAGTTGTGAAAAAATTACAATGAAGGAAATTTGGAGTGAAAATATAAAAAATTGGCAACGTTATGAGCATGCATACAAACTATGCAATGCATGCTTATAACACTGTTATTTTTCTGAGTTTTTTAACAAACTTGCAACATAGACTTTTTGGGGCCCCACCTCATGAACAGTTGCAATGATCTTTTGCTAATCGGTCCCAAAAGGTGATGCCACACAGTGACAGTGAAGTCACCTTTCGGGACCAAGAAATGAAATGACAGTGTCAGAGGTCATGAGGTGGGGTCCCAAGAACCCCATGTTAAAAATGTTGTGCCAAAACTCCAAAAAATGGCTGTGATATCAACCTAAGTTGAAAACCCCACACTGATTGCCATTATAGGGCATACCATGATTTTCTTCAGTTTGTGGTAGGATTTTGAAGAGTACAGACGTGTTCCCGGTCCACAGAAGATCACTGTTCCCAACATATGGAGGTAAGTCTGGGTAAAGAGGGAAGTGTGGATGGTGGGGTACGCAGATGGCAGATGGGGGAGGGGTTCCAGCTGGAACAATGAGGGAGCATTTTCTTTTTTTTCAGGTTTAAAAAATAGTACATTGTGGGACTGTTTTCTTTATTACAGGTGAAAACAAACCAATTTCAGCACACGGGGGTGAGTTTCCAGTGTGCCAGACTAGTGATGGGGGGGGGATCAATGCCGACCCCGAAGTCAGCTGACAAAATGGGTGTGTGTGAGGTGCATCCGACACTGAGTGCAGGTATCCCGGTGGTGGGAAAACATAATTACTTTGGCACACTGGTGTGGGCTCCCAGTGTGCCACAATAGTGGATGGGGGCATGCCAACATGGGGATTGGGCACCCTGATGTTAGCTTTAGGGGAAGTGTGTGGTGGGCGGTGGGAGCACCAATTATGCACAGCTGGACTCATTTATTTCACCAGGAAAGACACATGGAGCAACCGAGTTGCTCCAACTAAGCGCATTACTGCACACTGTAATGCACATGCCTGGAATGTGCCTGGATGCTGGGAAGCGGAGGGGGAGGGAGAGATCTGCTACTGCAATGACAAAACTGTCCATGATTGGAGTGGCAGATTTTTTTCCAGTTCCGGCATTCGCATTGAAACTGCAGTCATTGGCAGCTTTACTGTTGATTGGTAGCCGAGGGACGAGCCCCTGAAAGAGTTGGCTAGACTGGCCACACACTGCCACACCTCTGCAATACTTTACTCTCCTCAAAATTTTTCTTGTGCATTGTGTGCACAAGCAAACAATAAAATGAGCTCATCTTTAGAAAAACAGAAATTGTCAGCAGATAAGGGCTGCTAGGCCCATCCAGTCTGCCCGTAGTCCCTATATATTGTACGTGGACACTGACACTATGTGATCAATGGCTTTTCATCACTCCCTCTCCTATCAAGCTTTTCTTGTACCTATCACAGGCATGCTTAAACCCCTCCACTGTGCTTGACCCCGCTGTCTCCTGTGGCAGACTGTTCCAAGCGTCAACTAACCTTTCTGTGTAGAAAACCTTCCTCACATTACCTCTTAATCTACCCCCTTCCAATTTCATACTGTGCCACCTTGTTCTAGTAATTTTTCTACATTGGAAGCAGTCCTCCACCTGCACCTTTTGTATGCCCTTGAGGTACTTGAAAGTTTCAATCATGTCCCCCCACTGTCTCCTTTCCTCCATTGAGTACATATTGTGGTCCCTTAGTCTGTCCTCACACGTTTTGTGGTGCAAGCCTGGTGTAACCCCCCTACAAATGGGGATTCCCAAAAAGTCTTCCTTGAGCTTACCTAAATGCTCACTGCCAGGCTGGTGTCCTGTGTTTCAGCAGTTTAAATGTGATTACTAGAGTTTGTATAGCCTCTGTGCACTGTCGCTTTAAGAGCTGCTTGATTGCAGCATAAGTAATCTGAGATGGAGCTCTGTTGAAAGATGTAACTATTTGCTGAAAACCATTTAGAATGATAATGATAATGTAGTTTGGCTAGCCTGCTTTCCTTGTAGCAAGGACTGTTTTTTTTGTCTCCGCTATCTTGGTCCTGGACTGCAAATTGGACCAATCAGTTCTGGTGGGACCTAAAATGTAGCCAGACTACAGGAGCTGTCTGAATTCAAAATCTATAGGAACTGTGGTTTGAGTTTTTGCACCTTTTTTGCAACTGAAGGGGGAGCTCTTGCTTTGACTGACAGCCAAATCAGCCAAACAAAGCTTTTGGATCTTGGGGAAGTCACGGACTGCTTGCAGTTTTCAGTTAGAACTAAGTTGGAAGCTGAGCAAGAAGGAGCTGAAGTGATTCTGAGAGCAATCCTGAGTGGATTTGCATGGGAGAACTATGAAAATGCTGAGAGTTTGGCCTCCATGTCTGCCCGCTGCTCCTGAGAGAGAGAGAAGAGAATCATTTTGAACTAAATCCAAGTTTGTGTGACTAAAGTAAGCTTCTGAATTGGGCCAGGCTCAACCTGAAGAAGACTGAATATTTTTGCTGAATGCGCTTGGCCTGTCAGGAGTTCCAGCTACCCCTAAGCTCACGGTGTGTGTGCAGAAACTTTGCAATTGTGCCCGGGGAGTGCTTTGCCTGGTACAGTAGAATTCCTGTACATGTAAATGTGCTATGAGCTGCTAGTGGGTTGTGAGTTAGTTCCCCACTGTGTGAACTGTGTTCTGCTTGCTGGAAGCTGTATCCAGCCCAAAACGGACTGCTTCCGAACTTGTCTCCATGTGGTCTGGGCTTTGCCAGACTAGCTCAGCCAGACTACCCACTGCACAGAGAAACCATCGATGAGAGACCTGCCTGGGGATCAGCCCCCTGCTCCACACTTGATCAGGAATGATGCCTCTGTGACTTGTGTGGGCCCTGCTTCTCCTGGCATTCCAGATCAACCACCCGCAGTCTCTATTTTTGTCCAGCCTGTGTCCAGTCTTGGATATTGTGAGTAAAAACCAGGGTAGCTCCTTATAACAACAGCTAAATCTGAGTGTGTCATCTGATTGTCTTGTCATTTCATTTCCTTTACGAACTGAGCCCTCTGGCTCCAGATTACAAATATTGTGTACTGTGCATGTTGTGTTTTCCATCACAGGGTCCCAACCAGCTGCAACCCCCGGCAACTGTCCTGGCTAGCCCATCTCTTCTCTACCTGGGTACCCAGAGGTGGACTGTGTGGGGGTACTCAAAGCGCATGCATAACTGCTTGATTGATATTACCTTTAAGCTAATTAACCTGATTTTGCCCCTCCCTTGTTCAAGTCCCCTGACAAGTCTCATGACAGGGAAGTGGAAGGGATTTGGCTAAGCTGAAATTCACTCTCCCTTCTACTCTTGAATACTGAAGTATTTTTTTATCTAAAATAGCCAGATGGGGTGCCGCAGAGGTAAGACACCACACCACATGGGGTACGTCTGATTTAAATTAACTTGGTGAATCTATGTAAGAGTGCTTGTTTAAAAATTCAAATGCATTACTCCAATTATTCAGCATTGTTAAAGAATGTAATGCCAACAGAAAGACTTCATGTACCATGTTGATGATGTGGTACATGACAGTGTAACAGGCACATATGTAAGGCTGTTGGAATCATCACAGGCAGTCAGATTGCAGCATTTATGTTATCCTCTCAATGATACCCTCTTGCCTTTGTTAATGGAATCAACCTCTGGTGTACTATAGTTATTAAAATGTGAGCTTTTGTGTGAGTTTTGCAAAAGCAATTATGGGACTAATAAAGCTTGTTTATATTATTTTCAGGATAATATTTTGACTAGTATTACCAAGAAATGGCTCAGTGTTCTGGAAAAAAATATTTCTGGACTGATGAAGAGACTGCGTTTCTCATTGACTGCTTTAAAGAGCTTGATATTTTCAGGCAGCTGGATGGACGAAAGTGCCAAAACAGCTATATTTATAGCAAGGTTGTAGGAAAAATGAGTGATACAGGATTTGTCCTTACAAACAAACAAAAAAAAACAATGAGACCAGTGGGATTAGGAGATCGTCATTCACATTTTTTAATGAAATAAATGAAATATTGGGAAGTAGACCTTCGTCTATGATGACAACACAAACACTGAATGTCGGCTTCTATAAAACAAGCATTTGTCAATACCGAATGTTTGCTTGCTGGTTTTAGCACTGGGAATGCAGGAGTTAGACAGATGCAGAAAGGGAATGGCAGTAAAGTACTGACTTCATGCCAACCCCGCCTCCACCCTGTGGAGAAGGATAGGCATTGGGTATGCGTTTGGGTCATCGCTCATAACGTTCATGCCATTTCACCTTACCCTATCCTTCAGACACCAACAAGTGTTGAGGTGTGCCTTGGGCTGTTTGGCTTTATAGTCACCCCATTCCAGAAGGACATATGCTGAAATGGGTGCAGTATAGGGGAATGGGGTGAACTCTGGGGCTGAAGAGTCCAAGGCACACCTCGATGCCTGTCACTGGCTGCAGGGTGGGGGAACGGGGGTGGAATGGCAATAGCATTACAGTCAGCAATCCAAAGGCACACCCCTAATGCCTGTCAGTCTTTACAGATTGGGGCATTATGGTTAGAAACCCTAATGCCCCTGGCGTTTGTTGGTATTTGCACTACAAATTTTCAACATGGCCTTTTTGTGACCCACATCTCATAAAAGCATTTGGGACCTCTTCTCATGAATAGTGGCACTGTGATTTTGTTAATGTGTCCCGAACTTTGAGTTGCCACAGCAACCATGCCATTCTGTACCAGATGCATGAAAACACAGATCGGGCAGGATGTGAAGAATGGCAGCTGTACCACTCATAGGGAGGTGTGAAGAGATGCTATGTTGAAAAGCTGTAGTGAAAATATAAAAAACGCTAGAACTTCCAAGTGTACATGGAAACTGTGCAATGCATGTGTAACACAGTCATTTAGTGGAATTATTTGACCAAATTTTCAGCATAGGCATTTTGTGACCTCTGCTCCTGAACACTGTCACTATGATTTTCTTAACCTGCCCCGAACATTAATTTCCCACAGCGACCGCATTGTTCTGCGAAAGATGTGTAAATGCATATTTCAGTCAGGATATGAAAAATGACAACTGTACTGTTCATAAGGAGGTATGAAAAAATGCCAGTATTGAAAATCTGGAGTGAAAATATTACAAATGCACAAAATTATGAGGTTGCATGGAAACTGCGCAATGCTTGCTCATAATACAGTCATTTCATGGACTTTTGTCACTACATTTTCAATATAGGCGTTGTAGCACCTCTGCTCATGAACAGTGTCACTGTGATTTTCTTAATCTGTCCTGAACATTGATTTCTGACAGTGTCCTTGCTATAGTGTGCCAGAAGCGCGAAAACACATTTTGGCCAGGATGTGAAAAATGACAACTGTACTGTTCATAAGGAGGTGTGAAAAAATACCAGTGTTCAAAATCTGGAGTGAAAATACTACACATTTGTGAAGTTACGAGGGTGCATGGAAACTGCACAACACACACTCGTAACACAGTCATTTTATGGACATTTGTCACCAACTTTTCAATATAGGCACCTCTGCTCATGAACAGAGACACTATGATTTTCTTAATCTATCCCAAATGCTGATTTCCCTCAGTGACCACGCTATTCTGCACCGGAAGTGTGAAAACACATTTTGGCCAGGATGTGAAAAATGACAGCTGTACTGTTCAATAACGAGGTCTGAAAAAATGGCAATGTTAAAAATCTGGAGTGAAAATATCACAAATTCGTGAAGTTACAATGTAGTGTGGAAACTGCTCAATGCACGCTCATAAAACAGTCATTTTTTGGATTATTTTCACCAAATTTGCAACATAGGCTTTTTGAGGGCCCACCTCATGAACAGTGACACTGTCATTTTGTTAATCAGCCCCAAAAAGTGATTCCATGCAGTGACTGCGAAATCACCTTTTGGGACTGAATAATGTCTTGACAGTGACTGTGTCATGAAGAGGGGTCCCAGCAACCCCATATTGAAACTTTGGTGGCAAAGTCCAAAAAATGGCTGAGATATCCACATAAGTTGAAACCCCTCCATTTATGCCATTATACAGCTTACTGTCATTTCTTCAGTTCGTGGCCAGCTTTGAAGAGTGCAGATGTGTTCCCAGTCCACTGAAGATTGTCGCGATGGGCTCCGGAGATAAATACGGGGTGAGGGGGGTGTGGGCTGGTGAGGTGCACAGAAGGTGGGCGCGGGTTGTGGGAGGGGCATGACAGACCATAAGGGACCATTTTCTTTATTTCAGGGACAAGAATAATAAAAAGGATATCGTGGGATTTTTTTTTTTCAGGCTTCGTTCATGCACACTGGGGTGGGCTCCCAGTGTGCCGCCTGCATTTTGGGGAAGGTGGAATTAAGCCAACAGGAATTGGGCCCCTTGTCGGCAAATAAAGACTGTTTGTGGGGGCATGATGTCAAGGGGGATTGGCCACCCCCTCTGCAAACAACAAATTGGTGGGGGGACATTATGCCAATGGGGAGTGAGCACCCCATCGGTAAATTAATTGGGTCTTTGGCATGCCGACAGGGGGATTTGGCACCCTTGTAGGCTTACATGGGACTGTGAGGTGGTGGCATAGCCTCTGTCATGTTCACAGAAATGATACACCAGGTGAGGTACTGCTCTGCAATGATGGGTCACTCCCTCATTGCAGCGGAATTGCTGACCCTGCAATGACAAGGTGGCCCCCTCATTGCAGTGGCCAAATCATTTCAAGTTGGTGGCATTTCTGCAGAACCAGTGTCATCAGGACACTGGGCCTGCATTGGGTGCACACTGCCAAGTCCACAAATGCAGAGCTGGCATTGGCCACCACACTGTCGCACCTCCACAACCCGCTTCTCTCCTAAGCTGCCACATAATGTTTCTTACGCATGTGCGCAAGCAAACAAAAATGATGAATCAGGCATAAGTAACCTAAATCTACTATGTGAAGTCAGTGCAGCAAGTGACTATAGATATTTATATATTCCAATTATTATTTTAGGTATATAAAATTTGAGTGTTACAATGTTCATGTCAGTCTCCCAGAGCAGAGGAAGAAATTCCTGCTGCATATATAAGATGGCAGCCAAGTTGATGGGTGTAAGTGGTGGATGACTTTGACTAGCCAGGCGTTGACATGATAACCCAAATGGATGCAGCAACCAAGTGTAGGTATATCCTGTACTCCCTGCAATAGGTGCATCTGGAAAGTACCATTCAGTATGCACAGACCTTTGTACCCGACAAATCATCAAAGGCTAATAATAAGGATAAGTGAACAAATGTGGTTCTCAAATGGTGTGGTGGGTAAAGCAAGGGTCAAATAGTTTGAAATTAGGAAATATAAGGATATTCAAAACAAGGAGGACAGAGTAGTGTATTAATAAAAACAGAGAGAGGCAGGGAAGGCAGTAAGTTGTGAACAGGCTAGGTCACATGAAAATATTGATAATGAATCATAGAATCCAGTTGGCAGAAAAGTACCATTCATTCCACTCAGTCTGCCTGGATGAGGTAGCCCATCCCCTTCTACCCTTTTACATCCTACCCTTCTACTCTCTCTTTCCTCCCCTGCCTAGTGCCACATAGTTTTTCCATTCTGCTTTGAATTTCCTCTCCATATCCACCTCTACTACACATTATGGCAATTTGTTCTATGGACCTACAAATATTTCTTATAATTAACATCCCATTAAGTGCCCCCAAAATCTGCCACCTTTCAGATTGAGTGCATGACCTCTGGTGATTTTGTTTTTGATCAGTCTTAAGATGCTATTCCCATCAGCCCATTCAGTGCTGATGGTTGAGGTTGGCTGATGCCGCTCCTTGTGCCACGCTGTCAACCCTGGTTTGGGAGTGGACTTGTGTCAGCAGGTGAGGGAGAGGACTGAACATTCTGGAGGACTGCTTCCTCCTTCCTGGGGTAGTTAGTTAGGCTGTGTTGCTTTCCAGTGACACCCAATGGAGATAGTGAGCGCTGTTAGAAATGGGTGTCACAATTTTTGGTGGATCAGAGGCAGATGCCAGCACATCACTACATGGGCATGATTACACATCCACACTCCAGAGGGAAACACAAAGAAAATCTATGGAGGAGACAAGAAGGTGATGGAGGCCACAAGGGCTGCATCACACATTCCCGAGGCTGGATCATCCTTCGTCTGGGCTCTCCCTAGCCCAGTACTAACATCCTAATGACAGAAAAGGCTGTCAGATTGGTGGGGCATTCCCTCTCCCCATGGAGGGCTCAGAGGTCTGGAAGGTCCTTGGATTCTGGGAGAAGGTTCATAGCAGCTTCGCAGGGGTGAGGCTAGGGTACTGCACACCATGCAGTTTAATGAATGGTTGCAAAACTGGTGCAGAGCACAGGGCTTTGGCTTCACTGGGGACTGGGGTCCACCTGGAGAGATGAAGGTCTATACTGGCATGATGGTCTGCATCTGTCCAGGAAGGGAAACATGCTCCTAGGTGACAGGTTTAAAGGCTTCCTTGGCAAACTTTTAAACTAGCCAAGGGGGGGAGGTGCTGATAGGAAGCAGGAAAGTTCAAGCTTCCCCCCACAAAACATGGCAGGTAGTAGGGTAAACACTGAGGTACAGAGCTAGACAGAGGGCAGGACAGGGGTAAATGGAAAAATGGACAAGGGCAATAAGAGCAGGGATGGGGTAAAAAAGGATAAAGCCAACATTAAATGGAGGGCAATGAGTACCAATGCCCGTAGTCTGGGAAACAAGCTTCCAGAGTTAGTAGCCCTGATGGAAGAGGAACACTTGGATAGAGTAGCAGTTACAGAAACATGGTACACGGAGAACCATGACTGGGATGTCAACATACCAGGGTACACAATCTACCGAAGGAACAGGGAGGGTAAAAGAGGAGGTGGAGTAGCTCTCTACATAATGGAAGGGATCAAAGCTACAGAACTAAAAAGTAAAGGGGAAGGACAAGAGGAACTCTGGGTCACCTTGGAGACAGGGAATGGAATCTGCACAGGGGTTGTATATAGACCCCCGTCTCAAGGGGAGGAAATGGATAAGAAAATGATAGAGGGCATTCTCAAAATGGCTGAAAATGGGGAGATACTGTTGATGGAGGACCTGAATATGCCAGATGTTACCTGGGTGACATGGACTGCAGCCACATCCAAGAGCAGGGTCATTCTCGATGCCCTACAGGGTGCATGCCTTAGACAGCTAGTGGTGGAACCCACTCAGGAAAGAGCAGTATTAGACCTGGTACTCTCAAATGGAGACAGGATCACAAATTTAAAAGTCAGTATACATCTGGGAACAAGCGACCACTGCACAGTGTGCTTCACAATAAACACAACCATGGAGACAAGCCATACAAAGACAAGGATACTGGACTTTAGAAGGGTCGACTTAGGCATAATGGGTGAATACCTGAGGAATGCATTAGCAAATGGCCAGAAAGGAGGGGTGGAAGAACAATGGAGAAAAATCAAAACTGCCATCACAGAGGCAACAAGCCTTTGTGTGAAACAAATAAAGAAAACAAAGTGGAATAAAAAACCACTATGGTTCTCAAAAGAGGTGTCAGGGAAGGTTAAGGAGAAAAAGGCTGCATTCAAAAAGCATAAGGAATCACAGAAGGAGCATGAGAGGGAACTGTATCAATTAAAGCAGAAAGAAGTGAGGAAGGCAGTCAGAAAAGCAAAGGCCCAAATCAAGAAAAAGATAGCCAACTCAGTTAAGAAGGGGGATAAAACCTTTTATAGGTACATTAGAGAGCATAGAAAAGTTAAGGGAGGGATAGTGAAGATTAATAAAGGAGAGGGGAGGTGGGCAGAGGGAGACAGTGAAAAGGCAGAGATACTGAATGAATACTTTTGCTTACTATTCACAAAAGAAAAAGAGGAGGAGTTACCTAAACCAAACAGTAGAAGCACTCTGGGTAGTGGGGTTGACACCAGTCCATTTACAGAAGAAAGAGTCCTGAAAAGAACTCCTAAAACTCAAGGTGGACAAAGCAATGGGGCCTGACGGGATTCACCCTAGAATCCTAAAAGAGCTAAAGGAGGACCTAGTGACACCACTAACCACACTTTTTAACAAATCATGGGAAGATGGGGTGGTGCCTGAGGACTGGAGGAGGGCAGATGTGATTCCCCCTTCACAAAAGTGGGAGCAAGGCAGAAGCAGGAAACTACAGACCTGTTAATTTGACCTCAGTGGTGGAGAAAATGATGGAATCACTTCTGAAAGAAAGAATTGTTCAATACCTAGAGGCCAGCGGGGCACAGGACCCAAAGCAGCATGGATTCACAGCAGAAAGGTCATGTCAGATGAATCTAATCAATTTCTTTGACTAGGTGACCAAAGTAATAGACCAGGGAGGGGCTGTGGATATGACCTACCTAGACTTTAGCAAGGCATTTGACACAGTCCAGCACAAAAGATTAATAATCAAGTTAGCCAGCCTGGGAGTGGGTCCCAGGGTGGTAGCCTGAGTAGCAAACTGGCTGCACAACAGGACATAGAAGGTAATAGTGAGTGAAACACATTCTGAAGAAAGGGGGGTTACTAGTGGAGTACCTCAGGGCTCAGTACTGGGTCCAGTCCTCTTTAACGTCTTTATAGGTGACATTGCAGAGGGTCTGGAAGGAAAGGTATACCTCTTTGCAGATGACACAAAGATCTGTAACAGAGTTGATACACAAGGGGGGTAGAAAGGATGAGAAGGGACTTGGCAAGGTTGGAGGAATGGTCAGACATATGGCAACTTAGATTCAGTGCAAAGAAGTGCAAAGTAATGCACCTGGGAAATAAAAATCCAGGAGAAGAGTACACAATGGCAGGGGAGGTACTAACGACAACAGTAATGGAAAGGGATCTGGGTGTAGTCATATCAGATGACCTAAAGGTGGGTAAGCAATGTGAGAAGTCAGTAAGGAGAGCCAGGGGGATACTGGGATGCATAGGGGGGGGCATCACAAGTAGAAAAAGGGAAGTGGTTATTCCTCTATACAGACAGTTGGTGAGACCCCATCTGGAGTACTTCATGCAGTTTTGGAGACCTCATCTACGCAAAGACATAGACAGGATGGAAGCAGTCCAGAGGAGGGCAACTAAAATGGTGCAGGGTCTACATCAGAAACCATATGAAGAGAGACTAAGAGAGCTTAATATGTATACCCTTGATGAAAGGAGGGAATGGGGGACATGATAGCAACTTTTAATTACCTCAAGGGAATCAACAAAGCCCAGGAGGATAGCAACTTTTGGAAAAAGAGATGTGTAAGAACAAGAGGGCACAATTTAAAGTTAGAGGGGGGACGGCTCAGGGGTAATGTGAGGAAATTCTTTTTCTCAGAGAGAGTGGTGGATACATGGACCACTTTCCTGGAGAGGCTGTGCGGTCTAAAACAGTGGGGGAATTCAAAGATGCATGGGACAGACATAAGACAATTATAGAGGGGGTGGCAGGAAGTAGGCTGTTGGTTAACTAGAATCTGCAGCTTATCCAATAGGTAGGGAAATGGGAAGACTGGGTGGGCCAAGTGGTCCTTATCTGCCGTCAAAGTCTGTGTTTCGCTATCCGATCCCTAATGTACTCACAATTGACAATAAAATTAGAATTATATTACCCAAAATTGTATTTGCTCAAAGATAAACATAGATACTATATGTTCAACCTTTGTATATTACAGCTCAGGGTAGTCCAAGTAACTTAGATAGTGTGCAGGTACAAGGATCAGAAGATGTGAACCCTGAAATGACCAGTGTGGTGGAGGCATCGGATGATTCAGATGAAATTGATGATAATAATCCATTGTTGGATCATGAAGAAATTGACCCCTTGCTACCAGGGCCATTGTGTTCATCTGAATCTGGTATTTTAGTGTAAACTTAAATCAAGTGGAATGTTGTGTGTCACCAATTAAGTTTTTGATGATATATTTCATTGTAATAATAGTGATTAACGATAGAAGGACGAGAGGGAAAATAGACACACTACTTCTTCCCTGGGCAAAGAAACTGCGATACTTGATTAATGAGTTAGGTAAACAAAGAAAAGAATGGCAGAAGTGGGAAAGTCATATGATGAAAGAGTTTCATGAGTCCTCGACAAAGGTGACTTCAGACATAATGGACAAATTTCTCAGTGAGAAGCAGGGGTTGATATCCCAGACTACTTCCAGAAACATACATACTGCGAGGTATGTGCTATTCCTTTAATAACAGTACATGGTAATCTAGTCTATATAAAGAAGACAGGAAATCATTTCCAACTGGCAACTATTAATAAAGTTCTTATTCTCAGAAATGATATGCATTCTCCTAAATTATCCACATTTAACTGTACCTAAATTAAAAGTGATATAAAAAGATGTATTTATTTATTTATTTTTTATACATCAGTTTGCAAACCTTTGAGCCAAAGGCTCATTTACAAAGGTACCTCGTCACAAGAAATGACAAACACAGTACAACAGTATGTTACAACAATGTGGAATACAACAAATTAGTTCAAACAGGTATGTTTCAACAATGTGGTATACAATAAGTTATTAAAATCAAGCTGTCCTCTATTATTGGGTGCAGCCACTCAGCGGGCTTTGTCATAGCATTTGAGCAAGACCAACTTAGTAACAGTCACAGCTTCGTTTATTAAATAGGTGATTTTGAAGGGAGGTTTTGAAACCGGAGATCATGGGAGCATCAGAGATAGAGGGGGGAAGCATGTTGAACCAGGATGGGGCTCTGTAGCAATAGGCCCTTTGACCGTGCAAGGTCCTAGCCCTGGGAATTGACAGGGTGTTTTTTTCCGGAGTTTCGAGTTTGTACTAGGGATTTTGCATGGTGGATGGAGGCTGACAAACCTGGTGGGGATAGACCAAGGAGAGTTTTTTTTGTTATGATACAGGTTTGATATCTGAGACGTTCATCTAGGTCAAGCAGCCTGGCAATTGCATATAGCTGGCAAGTGTGCGTTAACCTAGGGACCCCTGAAATTAGCCGACAGGCCTTGTTTAGTGTAATGCGAATTTTGTTAAGGGCGGACTGATCTGCAGCACCATACACCGGCAGCCCATAATCCACAAGGGACAGTATAGAAGATGTGACCACGAGTTGTAGGGCCTTGGGCGGAGACCGTTTTTGTACTGGTATAGGATGCCCAGCTGAATAGTTGAAGCTGAGGCTAAGGCAGAGATGTGGTCATGGAAGGAGAGAGCAGGGTCAAAGTAGATCCCAAGGTATTTATATGAGTAGACTTGTTCGAGTGGAAACTTGGTGCTAGAGAGGATATGGAGTTTGAAATTGCTGGATTTGTTTTGTGGGTGGGCGAAGATCATGGTTTTTGTTTTCTTGAGATTTATTACCAGTCTATGCTCCTTGAACCAGACTTCGGCATCATTATATGATCTTTGTAATGAGTCCTGAAGGGCGATAGGGTTTCGATCAGAGGCAAAGTTGATGGCATCATCTGCATACAGCAGAATATTTCCAGTACAGGAACCTGGTAGGGTGTTGAGGTATAGCGAGAAAAGTAAGGGTCCAAGGATGGCACCCTGGGGAACACCAGAGTGGATGGGACAGGTGTCGGAGTAAGTCCTGTTAATTTTAACACATTGGGAGCGGGCTGACAGATAGCTGGCGCACCAGGAGACAGGCCCAGTGGCAAATCCAGAGTGGCTGAGGGCATCCAGTAGGAGGGGATGGGAGACAGTGTTGAAGGCTTTTGATAAGACTACAAACACTGCTCCAGTCAGAGAGCCCAAGTCCAGTGAAGAGTGGAGAAAATTTGAGAACTCTAGGAGAGCAGTACTGGTGCTATGGCCTGCATGGAAACCGAGCTGTTCAGGGCAGAGGAGGTTGTATTTGGTTAGGTAATCCGAGATTTGAGTGCCCACCATTTTTTCTAGGGTTTTGGAGAGTGGTGAGAGAATGGAGATAGGCTGTTCATTTCCGGCTAGGGACCTGTCTCCACCTTTGTGAATGGGTGTGACTGTGGCAATTTTCCAAGCCGAAGGAAATTGCCCCAGACAGAGGGATTATTAAAGAGACTGGTGATTGGGGCGAGGAACAGATCCAATACCCGGCGAAGTATCCAGGGATCCAGGGTGTCACTGCCAGTACTATTGCTCTTAAGGGCATTGATTAGGTGAGGTCTGAGTTATTGGGCAGAGACCCGGCATAGATGGAAGTAAGGGTGTGTGAGGACTGGGGCAGATGGGGGGGGAGGGTCAAAAAAATCGCTAGGGAGGACTGGGCTAAGATCCATGAAGGATGTATTGAGGCAGTTAGATATAAGGGCTGGGTCAGTGGAGATAGTGCCATTGATATTGATCTGGGAGGGTGAGGGGGAGCGTGTGCTCCCATTTAACTGTTTGATATTGTCCCAGAAGGTTCTGGCATTCCCCCAGGAGGAGGTGAGTGACGACTGATAGTGATGAGCCTTAGCCTTTCTGATGGCACAGGTACACTTGTTTCTTGCAGCAGCATATGCCTGTCTGTCGCTGGGCCGGCCAATTTCAGTAGCCAGGTGCCATAAATTATCCCTGTGCTTAAGTTGTTGAAACAGGTCAGAGGTCACCCAGGGAGCATTCTGCCCTTTAGAGTGGAGGACTGTCAGAGGTGCAAAGATGTCACAGGCTTTATTGAAGGTTTGGGTGAAGAAAGTTAGTGCCGTATCAATGTCAGGGGCATACTGTATAGGAGACAAATCAATTTGGGACAGAAGTTCCTTAAAGTTTTTCAGACCACCGGGTCTTAGGCGGCACCGTAGGGTGGACTGTGCTATGGGTTTGGATACTGAGGTAGTCCAGCGAAAAAGTATGGTGGAGTGATCAATCGCTAAATGAGTCAGGAAGGACTTGGATATCGCAGATCTGTTTTGGGCGATTGGAGAGGACAACATCGAGTAGAGTACTGGTGCCCCTCTTCGGATTAGTTCTAGTGGGATGGACAACGAGTTGAGTCATATCGATTGCTGCAAAGGAGTCACTGGTAGAGGAGGAAGAGGGGCTAAGCCAATTAATGTTTAGATCGCCCACTAGTATTTGGTCAGAGGAGTGGTGTAGCGAAGTAAGGTATTCTGTTAGTGAGACCAGTGCCAGTGATTGATTTTTTGGGGGTATGTAGGCTGTAGTTAGATAGAGTGGTCCCCTTGAGGGGTCCAGAGTCAGTTTCAGGGTTAGAGCCTGCACCCCGAAGTCGAGGGCAGGTGCCAGGAGGTCTAGTCCAGTGAGGGAGTTTCTGGTGTAGATTGCACAACCCCCACCCCGTCTTCCAGCCAGGTCCTCCCAGTAAAGGGAGTAACCTGGGAGGGAGACAAAGGATTCTGGGGTGGATCCTGAAAGCCAGGTCTCCATCAGGATGATAACATCAGGTTTATGGAATGTGACCCACCATTGGAATGAGTCAAATTTTTTTCAGGAGGCTACAAATATTCATTGAGGCAATGCGAAGCCTGGGAGAACCTGCAGCTGAGCTGTTGTGGGCCGGGCCAGGGTTGGGATGTATGTTACCTGACAGGAGTAGTAGAATAACTACAGCTCTGGACAGGGGGCGGTGAAAAGTATGTTTGCTACAGACAGGAGTGGAGGAGTAGGGGAGCTTCAGGGCACATGGGGTAGGTAGTGTAGCACAGGCTGGGAAGGCTAGAATGATAAGTCTCCCATGGGAGTCAGAGGGGGGAGCTTGGAGGAAGCCTGGGGGTGGGCAAGGTGAGCAGGAGCACACAGTGGGGGCAGGGTGTGCGAGTGCTGACTCAGACACATAGGGGGGGTAGTACCAGAGCGCAAGTGGGGGCATCAGTTAGACAAGTCTGCAATAGCACTGTGATAGATGGGTGGGACAGTGGCATCGGACAGAGGAAGAGAGCGAGGCATGTCATTAGGCAGACAGAATGCATTATGCTATTTTGCATGCATTGTCTTGTTTTTATGGGCAACATTCTGTTACAGTTCTTTTCATTGAATCAATAATTTGGAGTTTTAACTATTTCATGGTTTGTGAACAGACATTTAAACAGGGTTCTGATTGGTCAGCAGCTCATAATTAGCATTCTGTACACAAATCATAGAATAGTAAAAACTCCACATAAGTGATTTCATGAAGTGAACTGTAACAGCATGCTGCCCAGAAAAACACAACAATGCAAACTAGTTTTACCTATCATATTTTATTCAGGTACAGTTAAATATGTAACTTTAGAAGAATATATATCATTTCTGAGAATAAGAATTTTATAAACATCTGCCAATTGGCACAAATTTCCTGTCCCCTTTAAGCAATGTACCACGAGCGGGATAGGGTGATGACAGGATTTACCCACCCTGCTGTGCTGTTCAGTCACGAGTCCTTTGGTCGATTGTGTGCATCACATCAGGAGTGGGTAAATCTTACCATCACCCTCACCTACTCATGGTATATTGTTTAAATATACAATGGCTCTAAAAATGCTGGATCCTGATTGGCTGGCTAGCATGATTTACAGTGTGAAAATCACAGTATGACCCCAAGAAAAGACATGCCAGCCAGACAGCCAGTCCAAAAAACTATTTTTCTTTTTTTTTTAAATGCAAAACCAAAAAAAGGGAGACATTGTATAATCACAGTATCCCACTTCAGTGTGTGTGGGTGATGCCAGGATTTACACACTTCTGGTGTGCTTTCTCACTCAGCTTGCGATTCATAAGAAAACCACATCAGGTGGGTTAATCTTGGCATCACCCACACCCTCTTGTGGTATATTGCCATGACTATTCAACATAGAGAAAGTATTTCACATTTAAAATTTTAAAAAAGTATTTGTTTCTAAAGCTTTTCAGTATTTCTTTTTATTCCATCACTTTTCCTACATTATATAATTACAATGTACAAAGGGAGGGTGAGTGTGATGGCAGGATTTACCCATGTCTATTGTATTTTGCTTACTCAGTCTGTGGCCTCATGACCAAACAACACACCAAGCATGGGTATATCCTGCCATCACCCACACCCTATCCTGGTACATTGTGTAATGAGAACAAATTGGTTATCTGCATAGATACATTTAGGACACCTTAAATGTTAACCTTGCATGAGGACATTACGCATGACTTGCACAAGGGCAGTTCCATGCTGTTCTGTACTGATTACACTCCCCATGCTTCCCTAACTGGATCCCATTTACCACCACCTTCTGTTTCATGTCTGTTGGTCAATTCATAATCCTATATACTACCTTGTGTTACATGTCCAGATTACTCGTTTGGTTGAGCAACTGTGTATGTGAGACAGAGTTGAAGGCTTTACTGAAATCAAGGTAGGCAATTATTTACAAGCTCCCCCCCAAAACCGATTTGCCTCACTTGTCACCCTTTGAAAAAAAATATCCAAGTGTACCACTCTTCTCTATTTAAGGAATGCCTCCACGATCTTATTCACAACTGTGGTCAGGCAGAGTGGCATATAGTTAACTGCATCAACCCTATTACATAATTTGTCTAGAAGAAAAACACGTGCCATGTTCAAGTCAAAAATGGAACCCTTCTTGTGTTGAGTGACTTTGTGACCAATGTTGCCAGATGGGTCACTAGCTCACTTTTATGTAATATATAATATATTATAAGATATTTATAATGAGAATGATGACTCATCATATTGTTACTTATTGACAGACCAGAACAATCCACCTCGATTTACATGGGACAGTATGACATGCAAGCCCAGCATCGTCAATATGGAACTACACAGCCAAGGGCCACTCCGACTTTTATTTCCTCCTTACAAACCTCCTCAACACAAGCAGTACTTTACAAGACAGTTTAACAATCAAGACCCAAATGAGGATGATGATTACATTATTCAATGTCTTGATCATTAAATAAAGTTAGTATAGTATGGTATGGTTGATAAGAAAATTTCCAGAATGAAAATAATACTTAAATAAGTTTAATAAAGAAATAATTGTTATACATTTTGGGAAAAAATGAATATAGCTGGGAAACTTCATATATAGAAGCTGTATGCTTACATGTCTGTTGCTGAATTATTTATTATGGATTTTAGTATATAAATTCTAACTAGCTGTTATGTTTTTAACAATACCTAACATAAGTTATATACATACAATAGTATATTTACATACATTACATTGGAAATTGGTCATTATGAAATACCAATGGTATTAAGTATAAAGTATTGTGTATAATTATCAGAAAATAAACAGATAAAAAAACTGTTATTGTATTATGGATGTACAACAGCCATCCAAAACCAGCCATCAACCCCTCAACATGCACACACACACACACACACACAGCACGATCTCCGCTACTGTATGTATATATATATATATATATATATATATATATATAAAACACATAATAAGAATCCCGCTTCCGTGAAGTGGTTGACTCTTCTCCTCCTCTCTCACCTAACAAACTGCAAAATGTTCTCATAGTGTACTTGTCCCCTCAAACAACAGCACCCCCCACCCATATGCTGTAGTGACGGCATCCCACCATGCTCACCCTGCCATAGCAAGTCACACTGGCCAAGAATCACATTCCTCCACACACATGCACTGCTATCTGCTGACAAATATCACTCAGATTGGACAATCATTAACAGTTATGTCAGCAGGCATTAGTGGAGATATGTGGGGGGATGAGATACTCGTTAACCAGTGCAATATGTTGTGATAGTAGATGCATGGTGAGACGCCATCACCAGAGTGGATGGGGGGTGCAGTGGGGATTTGTACTTGAGGAAGCAACTACACCACATAAGTTTATTGTGATGGGATAGGTAACTGGGCAGGATGAAAGACAGCAACTCTGTGGAAATGTTTTTAAGTTATTTGCATGTAACAGGATCAGGGTACGTAAAGGAGGTTGGACGGGGTTTTTTTTTATTCTGGCACTAATTGGCTGGGAATGGTGTTGGGGTGGTGAGGGTGGGAAGGGTAGGGAGGCTAGACTACATCCTTAAGACAGTGCCATGATATGAATTTACTTTAGTTAATGTATATAACTATTGGTAGATTAATGCTTGTTGAAGTTTAATTATTAATAACTGCATGTATATATATATATATATATATATATATACATATACAGTATATATATATATATATATATATAGATCAAATAAATGAAACAAAACTTATTTTCAGATCACTAGCAGCAGTTTGTCTGTCCTCTGGCATAACATGTTTTAAACTGCCTGATTGATGGTATCATTACAATTATTCTCAGTTGTACATAATGACAGACTTTGGGCCGGATTTTCAATGCCTGTATGTTGGCACATGGTATTATGTAAAGCAGTCTACATCAGTCAGCAGGCTACTTGAACCACAATGTGTTTGCACCAGCTTTGCACCACAAACATGGGAAGGTGTTAGCTGTGTCTTGCCATTATTTCATCACCTCACCTCTCCTCAAGCCTCAATACCCAAGTACTGTCCCGTCCCACAGGCAGAAGTTCCCCAACAAGTATAAGCCCTTGTGATCCATTATCAACCACCACACTCACCATCAAGCCTTGATCTGCCCATACTCTTCATGGTAAAGCATACTTACCTCTAGTGCCCTTCCCGTTCCAAACTCTGGTGAATTGTAATATGCAATCAAATCCCTCTTGATATAGTGGTCCCCAATACTCCCTCTCCCCTAACCCATCAATATGTGCCTAATCTATCTGCTTTCCCTCACCCTCCATCCAGACCCCCGATCTGGCGAACGTAACATTCCTATGCACATCACCATAGTCTGCCACAGAATGAACTGTCAAGAGTGTGTACATGGTCTGACAGTTCATTCTATGATCAGCTGTGGCAGTGTGTGGAAGAATGCTCCATTCACCAACTCAGGGTTCTCGTTGGAGGGGTGGTGAAAGCAGATATTTTGGGCACATACTGACGGGGTTCCAGAGGATGGAGGTCCACTAGATCACCAGGGCATTTGTTGCATATTACTATCTACTATGGGTTCAGATTGTGGAAGGCAATAAGATTAGCTGTGGGTTACCAGGAAATGAATGGGCAGCTTGCACCTGGGTATTGAAAATCCTGGTCCTTGTCTTCAGTTGAGCAATTGGTGATGAAGCAAAATGGGAAGATCAACCTATTAACTTAAAGTGATGGAGGTGAGCAGCAGGTTATTTCACAAGCTCAGAGCAATTCATAAAGTGTCAAGATGAGACGCTGTACATCCTAACAAATTAAATAGGGTGTTGCTAGGATAATAGTGGTCTCACATATTTTACCTGGTTAAATTGATGAACTGGGATACCATGCACGAATTACAAGGACCAAAGTGTTGTACAGAACAGAAACATATATATTAGTTAATGATGGTACTGCTTACGTAGAGGATAAGTAGATGTCATGTACTCTATTAAGGCTGATCGAATCTGAAGTCCTGAAAAAGATTCAGAACTATTTGGTGTTTGAGAAGGTTGCAGCTGTCTCAGATCTACCCCTTCATATGTTTTCTATCCACCCAGTGCACACAGTCTCATTTTGAGAGTCATAATAATTGTTTGACCCACAACAAGTTGCGATAACATAAGGAGTGAAGTAATTATCAAAATCACTTCTCTTCTGAAGTACTCTCCATCTTGCTTTTAACCTTCCAAATGCAATCTCAACAACGTTCCTCGTAGAGCTCAAATATTCGTTGAATGACTCCTGTTGTGGTGTCAAGTGTGGGTTGTTTGTGAAACCCTTAATTAGCCAATCCATAAGTGGATAAGCCGGGTCTCCAATTATGAACATGTTAACATTGCTTTGGTTTATCAGTCTTAGTTCCTATGAAGGATATGAAAAGTTGTTAAATGGCAAACTTAGGATATGTAGGCATTAAGACATGGCTGGGTGTTGGTAATATTGAGAGACCTGCACGCTCAGAGGTATAGTGATGCAGGATGCCTCAGGCCAAGTGCATCCAGCTTCTTGATGCTTAACTATCTCTGTACTACCAACATCCAGCCATGTCTTACTGCTGATATAAAAAGGGTCTGTAGTCAACTTTCAACAGAAGACATTCTAGAAGTTTTCAAAGTCACATAAAAATATGCTAAAATGTTGCTAAATAAGGTAAAATAATCCATCCACATGTGTTATTAACCTGTTGGTCAACTGTCTTTCATCACACTCAATACACTGTGTGATTGTTTACCACGGAGTAGAATAATTCGGACAGTGATTTTTTCATGATAATCAAAGAAACACCAGCAATGAAATCAGAATACTACTTGTTTTTTCAAATTTGTGCATGTGTGTTTTGGGTGGGGGGGGGGAATAATTGTAAATGACATTAAATTATTTACTTCCTTTAGTTCAGGAAATAACCCGGGCTGCTGGGTGTCAGACTCCTCATTAACTGTCCTCCTCACCGCCCAACACATTTTTGGATTTGAACTCCAGGGTGTGGAATGGGGTGGGGGGTTAGTGTTTCCTTACCCAATCACACCTCAAATGGGCAATCCATGTGGGAGTATCAGGAAGGTTGGCAGTCGCACATAGTGACGGAGCTTTGGGACTGAGATACTGCACCTGGTCACACAGTTGAATATGACACCTATATATATTGGAAAATAGAAATACAATCTATAACACTGTGTAGTTCAGCTATATCATTGTAATTTAAAAAAATCGAACAATAAAAATAGAATCTATGCATCTACTATGCAAGCAATAATACCTGACCGGGTGGGTGGTATTGGGCAATACCAGAATGCCCAGGGGCTTAATGAGGTCTGACACCACAGGCAGAGGGGCTTATAGACCCTGGTAGGTCTGGTATTGCCCATACCATCCACCCTGGAGGGTATTATTGTGCTTAGAAAATGAACAAATGTATTTTATAAATTTGAAGAAAAACGATTTCCTTTACATCTTAGCTGTTTGATTTTTTTTCAGAACACAGCGGAAACCACTAGTTTAAAGTTTATTGTTCAATCAAAAGACCTTATACAAATGTAAACATCATACAAAATACATATTAATAACGTATTATAAATACAGCAGCAATATAATTGGTCACTAAATAATAGTGCATCATTATTTCACAAGTTAAGTAATAACTCATTTCTTCCAAGTATATTTTCCAAAAATGTTTCATCATCTGGCCAAAATATAGCAGCAGCAATATAACTAAAATATCACTAGACAATAATACATCAGAATGTACCCCTCAAGTCTCATGTTGGTTAATAGCCCTTTTCCTACAAATATGTTTCATATATTCTTCTGATAGTTTCTAATCTTTGAAATTGCTAACAAATAGGCTGCAACCACCCTAATTGTCATTTCATCATTCGTAGTAAATAAAACCTTCAGAATCAGACCCATATTTGTCTGTTGCATAGTATCCCACAATGGTTGGAGATATTGCGCTTTCGGCCTGAGATACCAGCTACAGTTAAAAATAACATGATGTAAATCCTCTATTTGAGATTGTCTGCAAGTACAAAAACTGGATTTTTCATCAGTGTTCCCTTCATATCTTGCTTTTAAAACACTGCTATAGAATAGCTCCAGGCGATATCGAGTATATAATTTTAATTTTTTATCGTCAGTAAGAATATCCAAATAATGTCTATAGTAATGCAATATATCATTCTGAACTAACCATCACAAAATATGAAGTTTAGCAATATTCTCTAGATCTCGTAATTTATAATATTCTACTAACTTATCTGTAACATACCTCTGAAATTTTAAATTTACACAATACCTTTTGTATTACAGTATTCTAAAATGGACAGATCAATTTTAAAATCATCTGTACCTTTTGTAACTAACTGCCATTTGTCAAACCATTTTCTGCCCAATATTTTTTTTTCCTGGAGAGATATATTGGGGATACGATGATTCCCATAACTGAGCAGTCTAATCCAATAGCTTACTTTTTTGGCATAGAAGTACCCTGCTAGACCTGATTGGCCTGGCTTAGCTCTTATTAATACAATAGGTACTGATTTTCCCAAACCAAGAGATGCTCTGAGTAATTTATTCTTGGCTCCTTCTATAGATTCAAATTTACTGATATCCCATACTTCAGCACTATAGAGTGCTTGTGCATTGTATTTTGCTTTTAGAGCAACTATAAGAGGTTTAAGGGTATTTCCACCATACTTTCTATTAAATAAACTAAGGGAAGTTGCAGTCTGTTTTAATTTCACTTTTAATAGATTGATATGACTGGACCAGCTGCCATTAATAGAGAATGTAAAACCTAGGTATGTATACTGTTTTACTGTAGTCATTTTTTTCCCACCAAACTGCCAAATTCTATTTATACTTTTGCCACCAAAAATCATGACCTTGCTTTTTGTTTCATTAATTTTAAGTGAATGTTCTAAGGCATATTTATTCAATAATTCTAATTTTTTTTGTAGTCGACTGTGTGAGTGATAACAAAACTAAGTCATCTGCATAGCCCAGAGCTGCACAGCCTTTATCCAAGATTTTTTGGGAATCTGATTCACTTATTTCTAATTGTTGCAGCAAATTATTTATATAAATACAGAAAAGAAATGGGGCCAAGACATAGCCCTGTCTAACTCCCTCGTTAGTAGGGAAATTAGTGGATAAGTGACCCGATGTCCCCAGTATGATCTGTGCCCATGTCCCTGTATATAATTCACTAATAATGGCAATAAGAGAATCTGAAACACCCCATTGTTTCATCTGTTCCATAGAGTGTTATGCACAATCGCATCAAATGCTATGGTAAAATCTATAAAAGCTGCAAACAACTTTTGTTTTCTAAGCTTAACATAGTTCTCAATTAAATGTTCAAGTATGAAACAATTATCTATAGTGGAATAACCCTTCCTAAAACCAGCCTGTAATTCTGATAGGTCACCTAACTTATATATCTGTTCCTTAAATCTATCTAGGATAATTGTTGTAAATACTTTACACATATTGTCTAAAAGCGATATGGGTCTATACATAGGATTTTTCTTATCTCCTCTCTTATGAATAGAAATAATCAATGCCCCTTTCCAAGAAGATGTAATGTAATGTAATACAGCAGTTATTAAAAAATGGTACTAATATTTTCGTCCATGTAGACGGAGTAATCAAAAATGCTTCAGCCGGGATTTGATCTGGACCAGAAGCCTTTCTCCATTTTGATGTTGTAATTACAAAATACACTTCAGATGTTGAAATTTTCCTAAATTGAGTCATATCTGGTTTAATTGTATTTAGTTATACATCCATTGCTGAATCATAAAAAATAGTCGAATAGTAATCGACCCATTCCTGCATCGTAATGTAGGAATCAATCTCATACTATAAGTTATCAGTTCCTTTGGCTACTAACAGCCAATATGACTGATAATCATTCTTTTCTATTGTTGTTAAGATTTTATTCCACTGCATTAACTGATATTTCTTTTTTCTGTCCAAACATGCCTTATATTCTTTTCAAAATTGATTAAGAATCTTGCTTTTGTTTCTTAGTTCACTATTTTTGATATTTTTAATAAACCAAGTGAATTTGGATTTTTCCAATCGACATTCGGTATCAAATCAAGTGTTCTGCCTACTAATATTAGAACCTTGTAATATTGCATTTTTCAATAAGGTTCTTATCATCCCACAACAATTAAGAATCAAATAATTCAATTCTTCTGCTGTGGTGTCATTATCTATTTCATCGAATGAAGTGTGAACTTTCTGCTTAATATTGTCTTCTTGAGAATCTTTCCATCCAATTTTAATATGATCCCTTATTTCCATCTGTGGCAATGCCTGTTTTATATTATCCCAAGAAGACTGTAATTTGAGCCTAATTATAAGTGGGAAATGATCACTCTCAACACGCTTAATTACTTTACAGTATTCCCAAAACTGTATGTCCCCACTCCATAATAAATAATCTATTACAGAAGGACCATGTATAGAATGATGGGTATAATTCCCTGACTTATCCCTTTCTATTCTCTCATTCATTGGTGCAAGAAAATGAGTAGGCATCAAATTAATTAGTTTATGTCTTGCTATGTTAACTTTTAAATCAAGTGAAACTCTGTTATGTATGATGGCCTTGTCATCAGACCAGCTGTGTAAAGTATTGTCAGCATACCCATCATACTGTAAATGCCAATTCTGGCATTAAAATCTCCACAGAGAAGAACATGATCATAAATGGATGCGGCCCAGATCTTATTCATTTGATCATCCAACAGCTCCCAAATTTCCTCTGTATAAAATTTGGAGGTTGATGGAGGAATATACAGTAAATGTTTATAACACAAAATTTATATTGATAAAACTTAACATAGAATGCCAGCATATTAAAGTTAGAAAATATTAACTCAGCCCCAATATGTTTATCTAACTTCATCCAAGTAACCAACCCCCCTGCATTTCTGCTTGTTTTTATTAATTTCCAACCTGGTACATGATAACCTAGATACCCATTTTGTGATATATATCACTCTCAGGTGCATGTCAAGTTTCATGTAAGCATATAATAGTATGTTTATCAATGAAATCTAACCATTCCTTATCTGCAAATTTACATGCAAACCTGCTATATTCCAAGTAAGAAATAAATAATCATTTTCCCCTTGGGCATTATTTACCACCTGTTTTACTGGCTGTCAATTGTTTGATAATTCCAAAACATCAAATCTGTTTGAAGTAGTAACATTAAACAATGGGCTGGATATTCAAACTGCACCATTCTGAGGCACAAGCCCTTGCGCTGCGCAAAATAGTTGCGCAGGGGTGTGGTCGGGGTGATATTCAAAGGAGTTGTGCTATTGAGCAACTCCTTTGAATATCACCCCCCAGCCACAGCCACTGTGCATGGCGCAGTGGAACTTGTGCCACCACAAGTTGTCAGAGTGGAGCATTCAACTTGCGGTGGCGCAAGTACCATTGCGCCATGTGCAAAATCACGATATTCAAAAGGTGACATGCAAATGGGGCCATAATTCATGCAAGGCGGGGGGCCATTTGCATCTGATTATAGCCCCATTTGCATGCCATTAGCATGTAGAATTAAGCCTATCCCGAGGACTTGCACCTGGCACCCTGCCAGGCAGCAGCCGTCGGGGACTGGCGCCTGCAGCCCGATCACGGGCATTGTGTACCCCTCCCCACCAGCCTGATCACGGGCAGCAATGTGACCCCAAACATCTCCCTGGTGGTCCAGTGGACGAAATGCCCGATCGCGGGCAGTAAGTAAGTGAAACCCCCTCCAACATCTCCCTGGTGGTCAGTGGACGAAATGCTTGATGCGCAGGCAGTAAATAAATTGAACCCCCAACATCTCCTGGTGGTCCAGTGGACAAAATGCCCGATCGTGGGCAAAGTAAACTGAACCCCGAACATCTCCTGGTGCCGATCGCGGCAGAAAGTAATCTGAACCCCCTGAACATCTCCCTGGTGGTCAGTGGACTGAAATGCCCGATCGCGGGCGGTGAGTAAATTAAACCCCAAACATCTCCCTGGTGGCTTGTCCCCCACACCCCACGAAGCCCCACCACCCGCTCCCCGGCAGCTGGTGGGCGGCAGCATCACCCACCTGCCGCCTGCCCGCCGCCGACTGACTGCCCGGTAGAGCTGCACTCCCATTGGTGCAGAGCAAGAGCCAATGAGCATGCAGCCCATACCGTGACATGACAATCCAGATTTGTGAATGAACATTCATTCACAAATCTGGACTGTCATGTACGGTATGGGCTGCACGCCCATTGGCTCTTGTTCTGCACCAATGGGCATGCAGCCCTACTGGGCAGTCAGTCGTGGGCGGCGGGCGCAGGTGGGTGGATGCTGCTGCCCGCTGGCTACGGGGGTAGCGGGTGGTGGGCTTGGGTGGTGGGTGGGGACATTAGTCACCAGGGAGATGTTTGGGGGTTTCAATTATTTACCGCCTCGACCGGGCATTTCGTCCACTGGACCACCAGGGAGATGTCTGGGGTTCAGTTACTTTCTGCCCGCGATCGGGCACCAGGGAGATCTTTGGGGGGTTCAGTTTACTTTCTGCCCATGATCGGGCACCAGGAGATGTTCGGGGTTCAGTTTACTTTCTGCCCACGATCGGGCATTTCAGTCCACTGGACCACCAGGGATGTGAACAGGAGAGGGGGAGCCACATTGATGCCCGCGATCGGGCTGGTGGGGGGTACACTATGCCCGTGATCAGGCTGCAGGGGGGCACAGGGACTGAGTTGGAGGCCAGCCACAGATGGCAGTTGCTGTGTTGCACCCTGCAATACAGCAGCTCACCTGTGGGTGGCCCTCGACTTAAGCCTTTTTTTTTGGCTCAAAGTCCTGCAGGTGCAGGTTGGGGGTTGCGCCTGCACAACTCTGCACAGCCCGGCTGAATATCGGGCTGTGCAGTTTATGCATGGTTCCTCCCCCTCCAGTTGAGCATGCATTCATTTGCATTGTGCTGTTGCTCAGCCTGTTTTCAGTGGCGCAACTGCCTCCTGCTGAATATCGCAGAATGGCGTAATTTCAGACTTGCGCATGCGCAAACCCCTTGCTCATGGCGCAACCCTTTTGAATATCTTGCCCAATGTTTCTATACAGGAACTATCTCCATTTTCACCATCTCTTTTTTGTCTGGTAGCCCCATGATTACAAATAGGATCTATGGTTTGTATTTCAGTCTGGACTAAGTACAGACCCATTGTATCTAAAAGGCTGGCACTGGCCAGACTTTTATCAAACAAGCTTTGATATTGTACTGTTATCAAGATTTTGGTCACATTCTAAGTCAAATCCATTTCTAGATACTGATACAGCATCCCAATTTTCTATAGATATGCTAAGTAACTGTTCTATCAGGTCTGCAAATAACTATTTGAGTTTATTATTATTTTCATTTTTAGTTCTGGACATACCATATAGCATGAAAGTATTTGTCACTTTGTCTTCACTCTTATCACTAGATCTATTTTTAGTTTGGCATATTAATTCACTATCTACTATGTAAAGACCACTTTTATCTAGAACAGTAGCTTTTTGTAATATTAAATCCACCAGTTCAAAATCTTTGATCATTATGTCTACTTGTCCATTTTTTGAATCAGATTCCCATCTATGAGCTTTTGTAATTTCAGTTTTAGATGGCTCAATTCTCAATGCCTGAGTGAAAACATTGCACAGCACTTTCTTGATTTTTTTTCATATTTTCTTTTGGTATTGCTTTCAGCCCAAATATACTGATTTGTTTCCCATATAACTCTTGCTTTTTAGGAGCAGTAATCTTCTTCCTATTTGTATAATCCACTTCATAACCATATTTCCTAAATTCCTGGTAATTAATCCAAATATGATTTGTTAATCTGTACTTTGTCAAAAATATAAATACAATCTATCCCTTTGTAATCTTGATCATTCCACATTTGTACAGAATCATCCTCCATTATCTCAGCTCCAGTTTCTGCCCTGAAATGGTTCACAATCTTGTTTTTTATGTCAGTTGAGATATTAGTCTCTTTACACGTGTATCCATATAGGACTAAAATTGCACAGTTCTCAATATCAAGTAGATCCTTACTCACTCCCTGTTTTATTTTGCTGTTTTTATCATTCAAGCATCTGTTTGCAGAAGAAGACTCCTCCTTCCTACTGTTTAATTTATTTTTTTACTGTTTCTAACCCTTGTATGGTATACCAATCATTTCTAAAAGCTTTCAGTTCAGTATTAGATTTTATGAGCTGAGTTTTTATTTCATCCATTACCTGAGTTGTGTGCTGTACCTTCACTTCATGAGGAGCATCTGTGATGCTTTTCAAGTCCAGAACCTCTGAAGTATAGCTATCTTTTTTCCAGTAAATTGTGTTTTCTGTATTTATTAGATTGTACTCTTTGTTCCGTTATCTTAACCCTATTACAAGGATGTTTCTGCTTCTCTGTGAAGCATTTTTCTTTCCCTTCTTTATTTGTACCATTTTGTATTCCCCTTTTCCTTCTTAGTTTTCTTTCTTGGACTTTGTTCAAATATACTTTAACTGCGTCTGGTATATAAATTGTGGAAAATTCTGGTCAAATTTTTTCTGTTTCCTCTATAATAATTGATGGGGAATACTCTTCAGGAAATAATCTCTCTGTCTTGCTCAATATTGCATCTAACCTGCATCCATTGATAGGCATGTTTTCCTTTAAATTATCAAATTCATATCTAAAATTAGTAAGTTGCTCTATTATAACTATATGTGCAGCATAAGGATTACTTACAAACTTTTTGAGATCTTCACTGAGTCCACATCATAGACTTTGACGGCAGATAAGGACCGCTAGGCCCATCTAGTCTGCCCATTTCCCTAACTACAGGATAGGCCGCAGATCCTATTTAACCAACAGCCTATATCTTCCTGCCCCCCACAAGAATTGCCTTATGTCTGTCCCATGCATTCTTGAATTCTCCCACAGTTTTAGACTCCACAACTTCCTCAGGAAGGCTGTTCCATGCATCCACTACCCTCTCTGTGAAATAATACTTCCTCACATTGCCCCTGAACTGCCCTCCTATCTTTAAATTGTGTCCCCTTGTTCTTGCAAGTCTCTTTTTCTGAAAGATGCTACCCTCTTGGACTTTGTTGATTCCCTTGAGGTACTTGAAAGTTTCTATCATGTCCCCCCTCTCCCTTCTTTCCTCAAGGGTATACATATTAAGCTCCTTTAGTCTCTCCTCATACGGCTTCTCTTGCAGACCCTGCACCATTTTAGTTGCCCTCCTCTGGACTGCCTCTATCCTGTCTATGTCTTTGCGGAGATGGGGTCTCCAGAACTGGACACAGTATTCCAGATGGGGTCTCACCAACTGTCTGTACAGAGGGATAACAACTTCCTGTTTTCTGCTGCTGATGCCTCTCCCTATACATCCCAGTATACCCCCAGCCCTCCCTACTGCCTTCTCGCATTGCTTGCTAACCTTAAGGTCATCTGATATGATTACCCCAGGTCCCTTTCCTGTTTTGTTGTTGTTACTACCTCCCACCCATTGTGTATTCTTCCCTGGGTTCTTGTTTCCCAGGTGCATTATTTTGCATTTTTGCATTGAATCCTAGCTGCCATATGTCAGACCATTCCTCCAACCTTGCCAAGTCCCTTTCATCCTTTCCACGCCTCCTTGTGTATCAACCCTGTTGCAGATCTTTGTGTCATCTGCAAAAGGCATACTTTCCTTCCAGTCCCTCTGCAATGCCACTGATGAAGACATTAAAAGGACTGGACCCAATACTGAACCCCTGCGGTACCCCACTAGTAACGCCCTTTCTTCAGAGTGGACTCCATTTACAATTACCTTCTGTGTCCTGTTGTCCAGCCAATGTTTACCAGGCTACCACCCTGGGACCCACTCCCTGGCTGGTTAATTTGACTAATAATCTTTGTGTGGGACTGTGTCAAATGCCTTGCTAAAGTCTAGGTAGGCCATGTCCACAGCCCCTCCCTGGTCTACTACTTTGGTCACCCAGTCAAAGAAATCTATTAGATTCGTCTGACATGACCTTCCCGCTGTGAACCCATGCTGCCTTGGATCCTGTGCTCCACTGACCTCTAGGTACTCAACTATTCTTTCCTTCAGAAGTGACTCCATCACTTTCCCTACCACAGCAGTCAGACTGACAGGTCTGTAGTTTCCTGCCTCTGTCTTGGTCCCACTTTTGTGAAGGGAATCACATCCACCTTCCTCCAGTCCTCGGGTACCACACATCCTCCCATGATTTATTAAAAGAGTAGCCAGTGGTTTCACTAGTTCTTCCTTAATTCTTTTAGAATTCTGGGTGAATTCCATTAGGACCCATTGCTTTGTCCACCTTCAGTTTTAGGAGTTCTTGCAGAACCCTTTCTTCTGTGAAAGGACTGGGATCAACCCCTATCAAGAGTGCTTCTGTTAATTGGATTAGGCACTTCCTCTCTTTTGTGAATACTGAGCAGAAATATTCGTTCAGTATTCCTGCTTTTCACTGTCCCCTCTGCCCACCCACCGTTTATTCTATTCAGCCTCACTATCCCTCCCTTTGTCTTTCTACGCCGCTGATCTACCTATAAAGGTTTTATCCCTTCTTAACTGAGTTGGCTATCTTTTCCTCAGTTTGGGCCTTTGCTATTCTGACTTCCCTCCTGCTTCTTTCTGCCTTAACTGGTACAGCTCTCTGTCCTGCTCCTTCTGTGTTTTCTTATACTTCTGGAATGCTATCTTTTCTTCCTGACTTTCACAGCCACCTCTCTTGAGAACCATAGTGGCTTTTTCTTTCGTTTAATTTGTTTATTTGCTTCACACAAGGCTTGTTGCCTCTGTGATGGCAGTTTTGATAATTCCCCATTGTTGCTCCACACCTCCTTCTAGCCTGTTTGCTAGTGCTTTTCTGAGGCACTCTCCCATCTTGCCAAAGTCAGCCCTCCTAAAGTCCAATATCCTCACTTTTGTATGGCTTGACTCTGTAGCTGAGTTTAACGTGAACCACACTGTTTGATGGTCACTTGTCCCCAGATGGCAACCCACTTCTAGATCTGAGATCCTCTCACTGCCCCCGTTTGAGAGTACGAGGTCTAAGATTGCATCGATAACATCGATGGTTTTGTACACTATTGTCTAATCCTGGATGCTTAGAATGTGATTTCCCCATGTCATATTCTCTCTCTGGGAACTATATTGCTTTAACCCATTTATAGTTTTTTGCAAATCATTTGCAATATTTTTTAAATCTTCATGCCAAGTAGATTTCTGATTAGCCTCAGCAAAATATTCTGGGAAACAATTTAGAGACTTGGAAGACATACAATGACAGGAACTTTGATCCATGTTCAATACTGTCTCCTTATTGATCACTGTTTCTACTACAGATAAAGATTTACCTCTGTGTTCCTTAAGTGGTCCATCTATTATTGTACCCATTAAATCTGGGGTAATTGATAACCTAATGGCATCTTCTACAAGGCTGCTGGTTTGGGATGCTAATTTAACACTAGAATAGGTATCCTCGATTGGAATTACCTCATGCAATTGTTCTGATGGATTAGATAGCATAAAGTGATCCACAATCCTAGTCTGTTTACTAGCATCATTTTGCCATGGTTGTTTCTTAGCTTTCTTAGTTTTATTAGCTTTTGCACTTTTAGCAGTTTTTACTTTGTTATTAGTTTTATCCTCTGCTTTTGCTATATATTTCCTTTGTCCCTTTCTGGTTCTAGCTCCGGCTTCTTTGGGTGTTGAGTGATTGCCTACAAGATTCTGTGATATTTCCATATTTATGATATCAGTTTCAGCTGTCACCATTAAAATGCTAGCATTTTCCCTTATCTCTGTGTTAATATCTCTAATTGACCTGACAGACTCAGGGACAGATATTCAAAACTTTGCCCCAGGGCTAAAATAACACTGCCCAATGGGCAAACCTAGCCCAGAGCACAAAGCAAGCTATATTCAAAAGGAATAGCCCGGGGCAAACAGCTTCTGAATATAGCATGTAAATAAGTCCTGGCAAACTGGACTGGGAGTGCAGGCCAAACTTAGCCCTGGAATAAGACAGCTCTGAATATAGCAACCAGGAAGTGCAAACTACAACAGCAACACAGTGCACAGTGACGTGAAGCTAGGTAGAAGTGAACTATGTGGCCAATGTGTGTGCCAGCAAATGTGTGGACCCAGTACAGCTGCAGGCAGCAGCACATGTGAAAGTACAGTGTTTAAAACTGTATAATATTCCACCAACTGTTTGCGCAGTGCTAACACGTTTGTGCAGGTTTAGCACAGGGCTAAACTGTTAGCCGGTGCAAACACGTTTCCGGTGCTAAACTTTCCCATATTCAAAAGTGACATGCAAATGAGCCCACTTATGTAGTCTCTGGGCAAACATCCAGATTAGCATCTCATTATGGCCTGATTTGCATGCAGTTTGCACCGGGCTAACAGTTTAGCCCTGCGCTAAACCCTCGCAAATGTGTTAGTGCTGGGCAAACAGTTCAGGAGAATATTATACAGTTTTGAACACTGTACTTTCACATGAGCAGCTGCCTGCAGCTGTACTGGGACAGCACAGCATAGGCACAGATGGTGGTGGTGGTGCTGCATGCAACTGTCACACTGTAGGTCATACTACAGTACACAGCAGACACTACAGTAGCAAAGGGGCCAGTAGTGTGTGGACACAGCACTGCCTATGGTGTGTAGGGCAGTGTTGATGACTGCACTACACACAATGACAGGCCCAACATGCAGCAATTTACTGACAGTGGACATTACTGTTACGCTGTTGTGTGACCCACAGATGCTGCACCTCTGGCATGGGATGCTCACAGTGACATCTATGTACATGTCTGGATATGTGTGCTGTGGCAGTTGTACAGCTCTGTGGTATGTGGCCGGGGGGGGCATATATTATCAGAAAGGCACACTGGTGTTGGGGTATTCTCAATACTGGCCCATGTGCACTGCATGATGTGTCACAGCCTTGTGGCCACACCTGGTCTGTGGCACAGCTTGGCCACCCATACACTCTCCCCTCAACATCCTCCATGCCCACAATGTTGCATGTGTATGCTGGCATCTGTTGGTGTCTACAGAACAGTGGTCTGCAGGTGTGTGCTCTATGGCCACACTGCCATGATGTTCTCTGGTGGCAGGGTCACCACTTACTGCCTGGCATGGCTGGGACTGGTGGCAGATGATGGCATCTTTGTGATGCCATCAGTGAGCAGCATGTTTTCTCTATGTCTGGCTTTGTCTATGTGTCATATTTATTTGTTAGGGTCACACAAAGCCGAGCAAAAGCCATGCAAAGCCACGAAAACACCACGCAAAGCCAAAATGTCACACAAAGTTGATTGCCCAGGGTTAAGACTACCTTTGCCTGGGCAGTAATGTGCACTGTGCTAAGTGTCATGCTAAGTCATGCAAAACCACTTTGTGTGGTGCTAGTCACTGAATATAGCATTGCACCTGTATTCATGTACACACACCCTCAGTTTGCCCCTTGCATACATTATCATTTTGCCAGGCGCTAATGCAGTTTGCGTGCATTATTTGGCCTTTTGAATATAGCAAACCCATGCTAATCCTGCACTAAACCTGCGCAAATGGTTTTTGCCCAGTGCAAAGTTTTGAATATCTGGCCCTCAGTCTCTGTTTTATATACTTTCTTCCAAGTTAACACCATTTTAGCACCTTGGTTTAATTATATGCACTCTAATAAAAATAGTTTTTAGAAGAACCCTTCCCTCGAAAAAAATAATCTAAATATATCGGGCCGGATATTCAAAAGGGTTGCGCCATGTGCAATAGGGTTGCGCATGCACAAGTCCGAAAGTGCGCCATTCTGCGATATTCAGCAGGAGGCAGTTGCGCCACCGGAAACATGCTGAGCAACAGCGCAATGCAAATGAAGGCATGCGCAACTGAAGGGGGTGGATCCATGCATAAAGAACGCAATACGATATCCAAAGACTAGCAATGTGCAACAGCGGAACAGCCGGAAGTCGCGCCCCAGTGGAAATGAGCCAAAATAAAAGGCTCAAGGAAGAGGCCAAGAACGCTACAGGGATGCCGAGTGGGGAAGAGAGAGAAGAGAGACAGTGACAGGCCAGGGCAGGCAAGGGAAGCAGTGTGGGCCATAGGCTGCATAGGCCAGCGGGGGTGCCGGTGCAGTGGAAGTAGCAGTCAGGACAGTGGGGTAACAGGCAACATCAGCCAGGGGGTCACAAGCCAGGAGATGGACAATGGCAGCTTCCACATGGAAGCTGTAATGAGGGGTGAGAATGCAAGGTGCAGGGGGACGTGGCCGTGGATGGGCCCGTCGGTGGTAAGTCTCCAACAGGCAGTACCGTGCCCGCATCAGCTTTGAGCTGTACACAGATGTAGAGATCGTGGGCCAGTACCGCCTGAACAGGGCAATACTTAGGCGGCTCTGTGAGCTGTGCAGTGATGTGATGCAGGCACCCTCACGACGGAGTCATGCTCTGTCAGTGGAGACCAAGGTGACAGCCTGCATGTGCCTGATCTTGCCACGGGCACCTTCCAGAGGCCAACAGGGGACACCACAGGCATCACACAGTCGGCCACGTCATGCATCCTCACCCAATTCCTCAGCGCACTGCTGCCACATGCTGCGGAGCACATCCATTTCCCCAGCACCGCGGCAGAGCGTGCAGCAAACATGCAGGCATTCCACAGGGTAGCATGTATGCCTGGCGTGCTAGGGGCCATAGACTGCACCCATGTGGCCATTCGCGACGCCACCCGGCCTCGATGGGGCCGCATATAGGAACAGAAAGGGCTTCTCCAGTGTCAACTGCCAGGTGGTGTGATGCCACTGGGCATATAATCAATGTCTGTGCCACACACCCGGCGGAGCACATGATGCCTTCATATGGCATCAGTCCACACTGTGCCATCGATTCGAGAGGGGACATCCCCACAGGCCATCTAGTGGGTGAGAATGCGCATGTAGGAAATGCAAACTCGGGGCACGGGTGGGAATGCCACAGGTGCCATGGTAGTGGCACACAGGGATATGGGCAATATGGACCTGAACATGATACTGATCTCCACTATCTCCACACAGGTGACAGCAGATACCCACTCCATCCCTGGCTGCTCACACCGTACCGGCGCCCCATGACCCCATCGCAGCAACGCTATAATGAGGCACATGCCGCCACACGCAACATCATTGAGCGGGTGTTTGGGATGCTCAAGGCACGCTTCCGATGCCTAGACACCTCCGGCGGTGCCCTACAGTACAGCCCCTCAAAGGCCTGTGGGATATTCCTGGCCTGTTGTATCCTGCACAACATGGCCAATGACTGTGGGATAGCCGTACAGGTTGAAGAGGGGGACAGCGATGGGGATGCCAGTGGCGCCGGTGTTGATGGTGATGAGCAGCCCCCCCTTGGACGGTGGGACCCCCGACTGATCCGGCAGGCCCAGCTGCACCGGGACACCATCATGGAGGAGCATTATGCACAAGACAGGCAAGTCAAGGGGCCATGTGCAAACAACACTGTCCTGGCACAGCTCACAGGCACACAGAGTAACACAACAGGGGTGCATGACGGCAAGGGGAGTGGAAGGGACCAGGCACACAAACACACCATCAGGGAGGGGTGAACAGTCATATAGACACACTCACACACACACACACACACACCACCAGGCACAAAGCGTACATGGGCAGGTGCACAGCAGAGCAGGAACAGACATGGCAAACACACAGATCCACAGACCACACCCACCACCTGTACTGTCCAAGTACGTGTGTCAGATGCTGGGCACCCTTGCACCTTGGTGTACAGTACAGTGCAGGCATCATCATGCACACGCACCTGTGGACAGCAGTCGGGATGGTGTGGAGGTGGTCCGTATGTCGGCGTGATGGACACAGCACCCACCAGTGCACTTCCCACCATGACGCACAGTGCACACAGGGCAGCACCAGACAGGGCCCGCACTGGGAGACAGGTCAGTCATGTTGCACCATTCCACAGCCACCGCAGATGCGTGGGTGGCCCCACCGTGACCCAACAGCACTGGCAGGCTGAGCAGGGGCCACATGGGGTGGCACCGATGGACCACCAGGGGTCCCACTGCGCGATCGCGACCTTGTCCGCAGTGGGGTCTGTAGGATGCCAAACATACATGCACCAGGGGTGCTTGGGATGCCCACAGCAGAACCCGGCATCAACAGGCTAGGTGTCGCACGATGCCGGGAACGGGGAGTGGAGAGCATACTGTGTGGGGTGCGCAGTACAGGAGCACCTGCTTGTGTGCCCAATGCAGCCACAACAGCGACCAATGCCTGGGTCTGCCTGTCAATGGCAGCGGTCACATCCATCCGCATATGGACCATCTCTGCACAGTCCAGGGCACAGTCCCTGCTGTGCCGCTCCACAGCCGCACACAGTGCCTCCACAGATGTTGCAACCTGCCTTTGCTGCTGTACTGATTCCCACAGCAGGCGGGTGTGCTCTTCAAATGGGTACTCTGCCACAACGGCATCCTGTCCCCCAGGGTATGGGAGGTCCTGATGCTCAACACCCCTTGAGGGTGGGCGCTGTTCACCAGGACCAGGAATGGGCATATCAAAGGGTGGCAGGCATGTGCTACCGCTGGACACTGTACCCCCAGACCTGGTGGGTGACTGCTGCTGCTGCCCCTCCAACCACTGTGCCCCAGGGACCACTCGTTCCACTGCTGTGGCCCGCAACAGTGCCAGACACCTGCACAGCCACCAGTGCTGCCCCACCGGTGCTGACAGGCACAGCCTGGGACTGTGCTGACATGCTGGCACACACATTGGAACCAGGTAGGCCCAGGGGCACATGCTGGCCTGCTGTGTGTCAGTCATGGGACACACACATGTCACTGCCCATTGCAGTCCTTGCATCATCAGTGGTGCAGGTACGTGCTACAGCCACAGTCACAGCGTGCTGGCATGCTTGCATGACAGACTGCTGAGACATAGGCTGTGCACCCCCCACACCTGACTCCCCGACACCAGAGTTGGCAGCCCAACGTGCATGCTGGTGCAGTGCATGCTGTCTGGTGACAGAGGTGGATGGACCCTCCTCCATGTCCAGCAGGTCTTCCTCACTGCCTGGACCCACCACCACCATCCCCTGAAGATGAACAAGGATCTGTAACAGAAAGAGAGGACATGTGAGTGCATGTGAACAACCTTCCCCCCCCCAACACCACCACCATGTCATACCGTGCAGTGATGGGCTTCCACCTGTCTGGAATCCACCTCCTGATACGCCCTCAGAGCACTCGCTGCACTGATGCAGCCAGTGGGTCCTCAGCTGGGGTCAGCTCCACCACCGCTGGCTGGCCCCTGCCAGTGCCAGCATGTGCCACCCTGAGGGCTGCCACCTTCTCCTTCACCCTCCTGCGGTCTGTCCCCATCTTCTTTTTTCATTCCTGCATGGAGCGCTGGTGACTTCTGTGCAGGTTCACTGCCCGAGCTACCCCCTCCCATGCAGCCGCATGGACCTGAGGGGTGCCCCGCCGTTCAGTCAGTAGTGACTCCTCCTTCAGGTAGGCCTGGAAGAGGGCCTCTGTCTCTGTCATGGTGAAGTTGGGCCTCCTCCTCCTTCTCCCACCATCCTCACCCTCACCTTGGCTCTGCTCGGTCATGGCGATCTGCATGGGTGGAAGTGGACACCTGTCACTGTGCAGTCTACAGTGTTATCCCATGCCCATTGTCCAGAACATCCCACAGCATGCAACCCACCTCTCACCTGCAGTAACCGAATCTGGCCAGCGCAGCCCAATGTCGCACATTTATAGCGCAATGCATGTAAATTAGGAGTGGAGCAACTGTAATGAGATGCAAATCGCTCCATGCGCTTTGAATGGCTGATCAGATGATTTGCATGTGTCAGCTGAATATCGCGCCGTTGTGCTTTGTGCAATACGGTTGAGCCGGCTGAGCCAATGGCGCAGATCTGTGACTGTGTGGTACACTGCATTGCACATGCCCAGGTAGCTTACGCAGGCGTCTGCTGTGCTGATGACGTGCTGTGCGCGATCAGCAATTCAGGTCATGGCCACCATAGTGCCAGTGGCGCTACAGCACTGGGCACCATATGGCGCTGTGGCACTACTGTGCAATAGCTCACTGTGGCACTGGCACACAGGTGGTCGGTCGCGCAGGATGCGTAGACATCAGATGGCGCTGTGCGTGGCCTTGCGTCATAGACCCCTGACCTGGTGTCCGACCTTTGCACCTTTGCGCTGTTCGGCTGCCATGTGTACGGCCCTATTGCGCTGTTTGGTGACAGTGCTATGTGAACCGACGGCGCTGTACGAACAGCGCGATTGGAACCTATGGTGGTCTATTGCACAACATTTCCACGTGGGGTTGCCGCGTTGTGGGGCACCATATTGCCTGCTGTACAACATGAACTATGGCACACAGGAGAGTGCCCCAATGGAGCCCAGTGGAGGTGGCCAACCTGGTGGCCCTGGTTGAGCCCCACTATGGGGCACTGTATGGGGATGAGCCCCTCACCATGGCTCGCACCCAGATGTGGCTGCAGGTGGCCACTGACCTGGTGAGGGTCACAGGGCAGTGCCGGTCTGCAGAGCAATGCAGGCACAGATTCAGTGACCTCCGCAGGAGGGAGCCAGATGTGCTGCAATGCCTAAGGTCACGTGCCAGGAGGGGCGTTGAGCCTAGGCCAGGTGGGTGTACCATCTATGCACCTGTATTCTCCATAGGTGTGTGACTGTAGGATTTTGTTTTGGTGGCAGTGCATGGGGGATGGGTCTGCCATGGTTGGCTGTGTCAGTGTGTGCAGGTGTGAGATGCATGGGTCTGGCTGTGTGGGCAGGCACACTCACTGGGGCAGGGGGCAGTCTGCTTTGGAGTCACACTGATGTTTTTCTCAACATTTGTCACCCACAGGCCTGGAAGAGAGGATGCAGGCACGGGCTGAGGAGGGCCGTGGCAGGGTCCAGGTGGCGGACGGAGGTGATGTGAGGGGTGGGCCACAGCGGCAGCAGCAGCAGCAGCAGCCACAGCTGCTTGATGAGTGTGAGTATCATTACATCATGGATGCTATTGCATGCTGGAGGGGGGTGGGCATGACCACCAGCCATGGACAACACAACCATGCACAACACAGGCGACAGTCATCACTGTCCAGTGTCACTGCACGTCTGTGTGTGCATCACTGGTAGTCCATGGATGCACTGGGCACATGGCTGTGGAACTGGCATCCCACCACATTGCCATGTCACTTGACAGCCTTGTTTGTGCTGTGATGGACATGGGCAGTGTGTGTGTGCAGTGGTGCACATAGCTGGTGCTGCCTGGTTGGGCATGTCATGTGCATGGTCACTGTGGGTGGGTGTGTACCATCACAGGTGCGGGGCACTGGGCTATATGCCTTGCAGGATGGGTGGTGTTCAGGGTTGTGGACAGTCACAGCCATTGACTGTGTTCCCCTTTTCCTAGGCCTCAGCATCCTATGCAGAATCGAGCGTGCCCTCCACCAACTGACCAGGGTGTCAATTGAGAATCATCACATCCTCAGGGACATTCAGCGCCGTGGGCTCCGGCGATGGCACAGCCGACAAGAACAGCACCAGGCAGCAGCAGACCAGCCTGCTAGTTGTTAAACGGGCTTCCTCTTCCCACTTCACCCATCCCTCCCACCCTGCCTTCCCTCACCCAGTTGTTCACCCTTCCCTTGCCCACCCCTACCTTGTACCCCTACCCCCGATCTTGTAAATATCTGTAAATAGTTTTGTTCTTGTTCTTGTTGTTCTACTTTCTCTTTTGCAATATATATATATTTTGTTATGAATACTGTGGTGGTCTCTGATTTGCAGCTGGCTATGGTTGCTCAGTTGCAGTGGTGTGCATGCCATCTGGGGTGGTATGGTCCTGGGTGTGTGTGTGTGTGTGTGTGTGTGTGTGTGTGTGTGCATATGTGTGTGCATGGGGAGGTGTCTCCGGTGTGGCAGTGACTTTCAGTCGGTCTTGCCATCTGCTGCCACCCACTGCTGGGTGCCCAGGGTGGGTCTGGCTTGTATGGTTCTATGCAACATGAGGTTGACATGTGCCGGGGGGATGCATGGTGTTTACTGCAGTGACAGTCACTGCACATGGGTGGTGTCTTGGGGTCACGGTGCAGGGTGTGCTGTGCAGATCGGGGGCTGATGTGCACTGTGGTTGTCAACCCCCTGTGTGTGGCAGTCTCAGCCTGACAGTGGTTGTGCTGGGGCATCATGGCCCTGCTGTGCTTTGTTGGCTTGTCCCCATGGGCCAGTGGATCATCCATCCCTCCCCCAGTGATGCTGTGCTTGGGGTGTGCGGGTGTCTTGTTGGTTCTGCAGTGTATTCCTGTTCCCATGTGTGGCATGGCTGGCGGTGGGCCCCAGCCTGCCTCCCTGGTTATGCAGTTCCATTGCTATGCTGGGGGTGGGGGGGCTCTGCTTGCGCTATGGCACCTCTGGACTGCTAAGCTGGGCTAGCCTTGTTGTGCTATGGTGCAACCTTTCTGCTCAGCTTCCCCTTCCTGGTTGCGCTATGGCGCAGTTTGTGCGATATTCAGACGTTGACTGCTTGCACAATTTGTTTTGCTCCATGTTTGAATATCGCGTCTGTTGCGCCTATGCGCAATTGACTTGTGCTTGCTCCTGCTGTTGCGCACATTTTGGGCGCAGTTTGAATATCTGGGCCCCCAAGTTCTGGCTAGATGGTAGAAATATCTGCTGCTTCTAATATAATTCTGTAAAAACAATACCTGTGGTGCTGAAATTGTACAAAAGAAGAATGAATTATATCAATCCTACACCACACTGCATAAGTTTAATATTTATAAAATCAATGATTATAAAAACCTCAAGTCCATCTGATCCAAGCTCTTCTTGGTATAGAGCCTAGAAGTATAGCAGCAATATAGCGGCAATCAGTGTACAGACAGTCCACAGTTCTTTTAAATATGCCTTTCTCTGTTTCTTAGTTGAACAGAATAGTCTTCCCATACGATACTCCAATTGTTCTCTGCGAGAATTAGATATTTGTAGCAGTCTGTTTGTGTGACACGCTGCAATATCGTTGTTTAAATTGTTTAAATTATGCTTCAAGTGAGCTTTAAACACTTCTCTGCATTTATCACCTCTGTAGCTCCTTGAGATATCCACTAAGTTTAAACAAAAATTTAAAAAAGAAGAAAATCAATTTTATAGAATTTCTGTTGATTGATATAGATGTGTTTCTAGCACTTTAATTAAAAGTTCCCTATATACACAAAGTCTGTCTTCTCATATATCACAATTAAAGTTAACAGCACAAACCCTATTGCATGTCCTAAAAATTAAAACTTTATCAAGTATGGCAATATAACAATATGGCAGTATTTGCAAAAAAAATCTAATCCAAACTTTAAAATGTATGACTTACTTGTGTAGTTAATTAATTAATATTTATCCTCCGGTTACTTACTGTGTCACTTCAGCAAAAATCCAGGTAGAGAAGAAAATCAATTTCAAATGCAAAATTATCAGCTCAACGAGAAGCAGCAGATAAAATAAAATAATGCTCCAACAAAGAGAAGATAATAGTGCAGGCCTGTTAGCCTGCTACCAGTTAGGCTCTATGTGTTACTCTGATCTATTCCTCCAATCCACTCAAACTCTAAAAACAGTGCCAAGAATAATCAGTTCATATTGTCAAAATTAAGCATCCAAATGCTGCCACACTGCATAAATTAAATTACTTTTGGAGCAGAAGATACGTTTTTCAAAGAGGCTTCTAGAGAAGCGCCAAATGCCTCTTACTTCCTCGCTTGAGCAAAGTTTGAACAGACGTACTCTACTTTGCCTTTACCTGTGTATTCGTATAACAAAAAGCCACGAGTATAAGCTTTAGTATATACTAATTATACTAAATATTCATGTGTGCATGTGTGCTAGCATATATCAGTATATATGTATAACAAATGAGGTAGTACTATCAAATGTTATTAGTTGCTGTCAATTATTATCAATTGCTAATTATCTAGTCAACTACTGTAGTGCACCATATAATAACATATAACATATTTCACTACGTGTTTCACTGCCTATTACCATAAATACTAGAATACATTACCATAGATTCTAAAGTATATATATAAAAAAAAGGACATACAAACTATAAACTGCTAATTGTAAAACAACTGTCTATCAGCATCTAGCATCTAGGTAATATTAACTAACTTTAGAAAAGTCATACTTAAGAAATTATAAAGATAAAAGCTTTATTACTATTAAAATACCAGAGCTATATTTATTTAAAAATGTAGTCCATCACTATAAAATTAACAAACGCAAAGCTTGAACTTCGCTTTGTCAAATATACATCCCTTGAATAACAGAGGACATTGCAGCTATACAATAATGGAGTCGACACAGCAATTTATTTGGTACAGCCTTCGCACAGGTACTTTAGCTGTTCAAGCAGCCATCTTCTCCCCTCTCTCTCTCTCTCTCTCTCTCTGTGGTTAGACTGGCTTATTGCTGATGAGATATTCTGCCCTCACCTCAGAGAAAATCCTCTGGTCCACCTGCAGACCTTCTTTCTACAGGAAGAGAAAACAAGACCCCTACAAAGGTACATGATACAGGCTTGTAAAAACCTGAACTGGTAAGGAGAAGAACCTCAAAGGCTTAGATGGTATACATTTTGTATAAATTTAAAATGCAAAATCTCCCTGCTTCACCGGGCTACTCCTCAACCCAAGAGAGTGATGACAAGTGTCTATCTCTCGCAGCTCTCACCAACCAACTCCCCTGAGTGAGTTGACCTGTATAAGTAACTCATCTGAGCTGGTTGTTATGGGGCCCTCACCTACCTCAGCTTCTGTTTCAGTGTTTTAATTTTGGAGCACTGGTTGCAGTTTTGAACCTTGCGAGTGCGATCCTGTTCCATAAGGACAGGGACTGTGCTAAAGAGTTTCTGCTGGCTTTTCACTGTAGCACAACTGTCCCATGCTAACGTATGAAGAAGACTTTTTCTCCTCTGTGGAATGTTCTAAGAGGAGCAGAGTAGCAGAAGCTACCTAAGTAAAATAAAAAGTGTGGTTTCTGCCTGCGTCTCCCATCCATGTCAATTTGCACCCTCTGCAGCTTCTTTTGTGATTTACATAAGAATAAAGGGTTGACATGAGAATGAGCACTTTTCTCAGAGAGTCACACACTGCTGGCTGCCAGTTAGGTGAAATCTTGTTTTTTTAAGGCACAAGAAGTGTAAGTCAGATAAAAAAATGAACTAAGTAAAAAACAAATATAACGAGCAGGCAGCTGGCAATGAACTAGAGGAGGGTGGGTGGCAGAAACTTTCGCTAAGCCACAGGAAAAATGGCCATGATTTATAAGTCAGTTGGATGCTATCAACTAATGAGCAAGCAGGATGGCACAAGAATATTTCAGTGAGTGAAGAGGATGGCACTTCTTATCTACCAAAGTCTATCTGAAAGTTAATGTACCCACCCCTGGTATACCTTGCAGTCAGTCAGTGTCCTTCGATTTGTTAGGTCATTTTCTAAACATATATATCAATAATTAAGCAGAGATACCTTTGAGAGGTTGATATGCTAGTTAAAAATGGATGAGTTTCAAAAGACTCTGGTGTCATGTACACTACCTGGTGACCTGCAGTTTATATTCCAGAAATTGTAAAATAAACAAATACCAAATATTCCATTTGTAGGTTAAATGGTATTGTAATATTTAATGTTTAAATTATGGTCATCATACTGTACCAGTAGTTGTGATCAACAATTTATTCATTTATTTAGCTTTTGTTGACCAGGTAGGTACACTAGACAAGCTATATGCCTATTTTCAGGTACAACCTGGGAGAATACAGTGAAAAATATAGGTTCAAACAAGGTACATAATGACAAGAGGGCAATGTACATAGTTACAGGAGAGCAAGATGAACAGATAGTCTACAGTGAGCAGTAAATAGGTAAAAATATACATATACATACAGAATAAATAGACTGAGACATTCAATGGCAATTACATTGTATAAGTGACTGTTTTTTACCAGGGCCACATAATTCATAAGCAGATAGCAAGCAATCACGTGCTACCCAGAGTTAAAGGACAGTGGATTGGATGAGACCAATTTGGAGACCTGATTAAGGTGGTTTAGGACACCCACACACAGAGGACAGTTTCAAGTGCCCCCACAGGGAATTCTGGAGGCTCAGGTGGGAGGGGGAGGTACAAACTTGGTCTGGGAGGGACTTCCATAGCCTCGGAGCACATGTAGCAAAGTCTCTTTCCCCCATGAGGGTTCTAGTATAGGGAACTTTTAGCACCCCAGGACATTGAGGCCTGAGGGAGTAGGAGGAGGATTCAGCAGGCTTGATGAGCTGTGCCAGCCCTGGAGGGGTTCTGGTTCTAAGCACCTTTCCTACGAAGCAGCCCAACCCATATTTCAAGTGATTGGCCAGGGGAAGCAAGCCCAGTTTGTCATATAATTTGCAATGATGGGTGAGATGTGGGGCTGCCAGGGCAAAGTGACAGATGTTGTAAGTTGTGTTCCATCGAGCTAGGTGGACCCTGGAGGTGCTAGCAAACAGGAGAAGGCCATAGCTAAGTAAAGGGAGCAACACACCTCTAGCCAACGCCAAGCGAGCTGCAGACGTCAAATTTTTCTTTGCCCTGTAGGCAAGACCCAGTTTGCAGTTTACGGTTCTGCAAACATTTAGGATGTGACACTCCATGTTAAGTTGGGGGTCAAGTGCCACTTTTGTTGAAATCGTGGTTAAGAGGGGAGAGCCATCAGCTCCACTGGCACATAGAGGGATAGGGGAGGCCTTGATCCTGGCAACTGATCCAAAAAGCATGGCCTGGGTTTTCTTTAGGTTGAGGACCAGCTTGTGAGTCATTACCCAGGATCGAATGTTCTTAAAGGCCTCACTCAGCTGAAGGTTGAGAACCCCAATGTCTCGGGAGTGTGCAAGGATGACAAGATCATCAGCATAAAGGGTGGCACTACAGTTGGAAGCAGCAGCAGGGAGGTTGTTGATGAATGCAGAAAAAAGAAGAGGCCCCAAAACTGATCCCTGTGGGACACAAGAGGTCACTGGAGTGGGATCAGAGAGGACCTTGTTGAATTTAGTCTGCTGTATTCTGCCTTGGAAGTAGTTTCTAAGCCAATTCAAGGCAGGAGGGGACAGGCCAAGGGACTGCATCTGTGAGCAAAGTAATGGATGGTCCACAAGGTCAAAGGTCTTAGATAAGTCTATAAATATGGCCCCAGAGAGTTTGCCTTGGTCCATGACCACCCTGATGCTAGCAGAGACTGAGACCAGGGCCATGGATGTGCCATACCCTTTTCGATAGCCATGCTGCATGGGGGACAGCAACTTATGAGCTTGAATGTACTCAGTGAGCTGTTCAGCCACAGTTTTCTCTAAGAGTTTACTAATGGCCAATAGAATGGCAATTGGACAATAGTTGTCCAGGACTTTGGGGTTTCCTTGCTTCAGAATGGGCACAATCCTTGCTACTTTCCAAATGTCAGGAATAGCACCAGTGGCAAGGGACAAGTTGAAGATATGTGCCAATGGGATAGCAATGTAGGGAGCACCCAGGTTCAGAAGCTTAGGATCCATGTTATCATGGCCAGCACTGGAGTGTGGAGAGAGAGAGAGAGAGATCAGAGTGGAGACTTTGTTGCTCCATGAGATACACAGCCTGAGATGAAATAATGGGCAGCAGAGAAAAGGGAGATAAGCACAGACAAGTCAGAAAAGTGGAATTTAAAGCATTGGCATTCATAAGTGGATTATTACAACTCGATCCACCAGTGATCATTTCAGATACCCCAGAGTTGGAGGAGCTGATGACTATGTTTTTTATGTTCTTCCAGAACCTATGTGGGTCCTTAGAAGAGCTAAGCAGGGCAGATTTACAGTAGTCACTTTTTGCCACCCTGATTTTTTTTTTGCACTCATTTCTGAGCTTCCTATACTGTTGGAAGAAGGACTGATCCAACATGCTTTTGAAGTGAGCCAAACACTTGTCCCTTGCTCGCATGAGGGCTAAGAGGCTCCAGTGAAGCCATTTTGTGGCAGACCCTCCCTACTCTCCACCTAATAAGGAGGACATGCTTGTCCTGCAGGGTGCCAAAAACAGTGAGAAACTGGGAGACAGCTGTAGAGGGTCATGGGCACTAAGCACTTCTGACCAGTCAGTGATCCTCAGATCCTCATGAAATGACCCCAGATCAAACCTAGAAAAATCCCTAACCTGAACGATCTTGTGGGGAATTTTTGGTGAAGGGACTCTCCACATGCAAAACACCGGGGTGAAATCTGAGATGGAGTGAGGTAGGGTTCCTGCAGAACTGATCCTATCTGGACAGTTTGATAGTACCCATTCCAGTGGGGAGCTAGTTCCACCATTAGCAGACAATCTAGTGGGCTCCTGGATAAGCTGAGACAGGGCAAGACTTGTTAACAGAGGTTCAAATTGCTTGGAGTTACCACCTGTCCAGTTTAAATTCACATCACCCAGGATCAAAAGTTCATGATCCCCAACATAAGGACCAATGGTATCCAGGAGGTGAGTGAGCCCAGGCAGACCACCCTTGAGGGGACTGTATGTGCATACAACATGCAGCTTCTTTGTATTCCCAAATAACAACACAGTGTGCAGCAGCTCACAGGAGGACTGGGACGACTGTTGATGGATTACGTCAGATACTTTCAGATGACTCTTATAGTAAATTAGGATACCACCCTCTCACTTTTTTCCTGGCCGATCATGTCTAATAAACTCGTAGCCAGGAAGTGCACAGGCTGAATCTGGTATTGAGGGTTTCAGCCAGAACTCTGTAATGCCTCATATGTCAGACTTACAGCGGACGACTCAGGCAGATAGTTCATCAAGATTGGGTAGTAGACTGTGAATGTTAAGGTGAGCAATTTTTAACCCCTTTCCCAATTTCCAACTTTCCGGGATAGAAGAGGCCTGATAGGCAGGACCAGGGTTTAGTTCAATGTCACAAGCAAGGGCCAGTATCACTAGTAAGAGCCAGGGGAGAAGCCTAATAAGAGGAGGGGTACCTCTGACCGAGGTCCTATGGGCCGGACGTCTTCTCACCATGGCAGTACCCAGAAGGCATCCGAGGTCATGACAGCTGGTAGGGCAGGGAGGCAGTCTTTCATGAGCTAGAAGGTTAGAGAAGGTGAAATCAAACTGTTCATGAGGGGCAGTCATCCACCAGTGGTCCCCATACAACCTCAAGGAGTCTATGGCCTTTAGGAAGAGAAAATGGCCAGCAAGAAGGCTGATGGAAAGGGCAGCTTGAGGCAAGAAGGGCAGGACACCTTCCCTAGTAGGTCTGGGGATCATTATTTTAGATTTTGACTAAGTGGTGCCCAGTGACACCCAACTCAAAGAGACCGTATGAAGCCTGAGTGCCCTAACAAATTACGCAGTTAGCCCAGCAAATTCCCAATACAACATCCTAGGGAGAAACAGACAAATTAGGGAATATGCTAGCATGAAACATGGAGAACAGTAACCGTTGCCATTAATAGCCTGGCCAACACCCGAGCAACATTCCAGGGTAATTTTACAGAGTAGGCAGAAATATTCAGTAATCAGACTGGTACAGGGAAATGTAAGCAGCACAAGTGACTAAACCCCATGCGAGGTGAGTTGTCATAGGCTAGTGAAAAAGGCAAAGAACAGAACACAAATTACTTTTGTTTTCTTTTTAGCCACACCCAATCTGCTGATAGGGTACTTGTACATATTAGGAGGGGCTTGCAAGCACTTAAGGGAGGAGGAACGGGTGGGTGGGGGCAATGTGTGCAGGTCCCAAGTGGGGAAGGAGGGGGTCCCAGCAAGGACTAGTCCACACCTCTAACCCCAGATGCACCAAATGCCGAAAGTTGTGGTTGGGACTGAAGCCCTGCAATTTAAACAGCTGCAGCAGTTTTATTTTTGGTGCCTTTTTTCTTTCCTCTCCGACTCTCTCTCTCTCTCTCTCTCTGTCTCTCCCCTCGTGGTCCGACTCCACGGACCAGAAGCCCCACGGGAGAGTGCCAAAAAAGGAAATTTGTGCAGGTCCCAAGTGGGGAAGGAGGGTGTCCCAGCGAGGACCAGTCCATACCTCCAACCCCGATGCACCAAATGCTGAAAGTCATGGTCGGGGCTGAAGCCCTGCAATTTTTACTGCTCCAGCAGTTTTATTTTTGGCACCTTTTTTAATTCCTCCCCAGCTCTCTTTCTTTCTCTCTCTCTCTCTCTCTCTCTCTCTCTCTCTCTCTCTCTCCTTCCCTTGCAGTCTGACTCCATGGACCAGGAGCCCTGTGGGAGAGTACCAGAAAACAAAATTTGTGCAGGTCCCAAGTGGGGAAGGAGGGGGTCCTAGCAAGGACCAGTCCACATCTCCAACCTCCGATGTACCAAATGCCAAAAATTGCAGTCGGGCTGAAGCCTGGCCTGAAGGACATAAGATGCCCATCACTTTCAATTTATGAAGTCACGCTGTCCATCAGCAAGATCCAGTATTGGGATATGAGTCCCATCTATATGCCCAGTCACATTGGGTGGTCTGTGTTGTCACTCAAAACATAGTGCAATTTCAATTGCTTATCTTGTGGTAGGTGCATGAATAAATTCAGATAGAACACATTTGTAGAATGCCAAATAAAACATGTACACGTATTTGTGAACCGTACATTTGTGTACACCAAATTGATTAGCAACAATATGGTACTCACAGCAGCTGCCTAGTTTGTATAGTACCATAGCTACTTGCATAATAAGGGGTATTGGAAGTCTAACATATCAATATTAGCTTCATAAATGGTGACATAATGGTAACTAACTGCATGAATGAAACTTGCGACATTCTAAAATTTTCTCTCCAATCTGCATCCGTAAATTCAGCAATTACTACTCCCTCTCACCACTCACAGCTATGAATTTTCATCCAGGTAACTCTTTCTTTCCTATCACAAGATGCAGCAGCAGAATGGAATTAGAAATTTAAATTGTGCACAATTACTGTATTCTCAGAAACCTCAGTTTCATGCATTCTCCACGACTGCAGTAAATATAAAAACTGTCCTTCTACTTCCCTTTGAAGAAGTAATAAATCCATTAATGTGGTTGTTAGAATGTGGAGTAGATTGGTTATCTGTGAATGCATGATGTTTACATATATCCTATGTTGATATATATAAATTAGAGAATTGAACGGACAATTTAAGTTACTCTTCCTGCTTTTGTTGAATATTAACCCAGCAATTAACGTTAGAAACTGACTTCAACTGATAACTAGCTGAGAGGCATATACTTTACACCAGCTGGACAAGTTGTGTTATGCATAGTTTTCTGAATAACTCTCTGTAATGTAAAAAACAGCATAGTTAGCAACTAAAATAGTAACAAGAAAAAAGTCACTTACTAGTATATGTTATGTACACTAATGAGCCACAGCCCCCCTTACAAGCATGCACACACTATAGTAGTAGTAAAAGTTTATTTATACAGAATTTTAGCCATTAGGGTTCAAAGAATCCTTATTTACAAGGCAAACCTGTTTGTACAGAGTTCAAATTGCTAAAGTTACAGTACACAATAATCATACAATACATGTCATTCATGCGTAGCTAATACATATACCACTATTTCAATTACAGAACAACACAGAATAAGAACTCAGTCAATTACATCTTATATATAAAATATCGTGTGGATATTGTGTGGGGGAGGGTTCACCTATTACATTGACATCTAATAGAGATCACACAATTAGGCAACATACCACGATATGGTGTGAGTGATGGCAGGATTTACCCATGGGTGTTATGGTTTGCTCACAAAGTGCAGCCAAGTGAGGAAACCTCACCAGAAGTGGGTAAATCTTGTCATTATCCACATCATATCATGGCATTTTGCTATTATACAATGTAGAAATAAACGAGAGGGAAGTTTTTATTTTTTATTTCGATTTTCACGGTTCCCGGATAGTGAGAAAAAAACACTATGGCGAACAGTGACTTTTAAGTCTGGTACCCTGATTGGCTGGCATGCCTACCATGGGGTGATGGCACAATTTACACATTGTAAATCATGCCAGTCATTCAATCTGGAACCAGCATTTTCTTGACCATTTTATAATCTAAAGATTTTCCATTGTTATTGTTTCTTAGAAGATCATGGACACTAATCAGAGTTGCAAGGTCATTAAATTGGGTATCGAGGAGGTAACTGCAACATGTTCAAAGGTCCACAGTAAGAAGGCTAGGGCCAAGGAGCATAACTGAGTGAGCAAGGTAGTAATGGAGAAAATCAAAAAGAAAAGGGACACCTTTAGAAAGTTCAAAAGAACAAAGAAAGGGGATGACAGAGAGGAATGCCTGAAGGAGTCAAGGTAGGCGACAAGGACAGCCAAGTCTTCCCGGCAACTTGGGCTATCACATGATATTAAAGATGGTGAGAAGGACTTCTTCAGATACATTCAGGTTGTGTGGCGAGGGTTTCTGGAAGGAAAGTGATGTTAAATGAATCTAAGTGAATTTCACTCTAGGTCAATAAAACAGCTGACAAGGGCCAGTCAATGGCTTTTGACTCTGCACTTCACAAGAGGTTGATCAGGAAGTCAGCAGATCTTGGAGCTGGGAAGATGTCAACTAAATGGTTGGAAGTGTTTTGAGACATGGTGAGGAGAGGGGTGATAATGATAACGGGGAGGTGGGGAGGGTGGGGCATCTGCAAGTTGAGGGGCTAGCAGCACATTCGAGAAGACATGACAGACTGTAAAGTCTGCTTCTGCTGGCATTTTTGAATGTTTGTAAGCCATTCTCCTTCCCTACATCAGCGTGGACACTGTTTACCACTACCCTCTGCCACCTCTTCCCTAACAGATTCATTAATCAGTTTTGCATCTTTTGGACACACAGTGTGTCTGCTGATCTTGTTTTCAAGACTCTAATGTGAAGCAGTGTTGAAGGCCTTACTGAAATATAGATAAGCCACAACCACTGTTCCACTCTGCTTCAATTTCTTGGTCACACAGTCAAAGAACTCTATCAGATTTATTAAGGATGACCTCAATATAGTGAACCCATGCTGTTTCAAATCTGGTATTCCACTGGATTCAAGGTATTTCATAATCATTACATAGAGTACTGACTGAACAAATTTCCCCACTACCTAAGTCAGGCTTACTGGCCTATAAATCGATCTTTAAAATACCATAACACAAAAAACAGTGTTCATACAACATTAAGTATTGTAAATGAATGGAGCCATTGTTGTCTTAAAATGCTTATAAGGAGGTTTAGTCTGATTCAGATGTGAAATCATAAAGAAAGACATTTAATGAATTGGACAATATCTTTATCCATTGACAAAAAATGACCACGTTAGAGAAATAATAAGAACAGACCATGGTACACAAGTAAAAACTGAGGGCTGGATATTCAAACTGCGCCATTCTGAGGCGCAAGCCCTTGCGCTGCGCAAAATAGTTGCGCAGGGGTGTGGCCGGGGCGATATTCAAAGGAGTTGCACTATTGAGCAACTCCTTTGAATATCACCCCCCAGCCACAGCCACTGTGCATGGCGCAGTGGAACTTGCGCAACCGCAAGTTGTCAGAGTGGAGCATTCAACTTGCGGTGGCCAAGTACCATTGTGCCATGCGCAAAATCACGATATTCAAAAGGTGACATGCAAATGGGGCCATAATTCATGCAAGGCGGGGGGGCCATTTGCATCTGATTATGGCCCCATTTGCATGCCATTAGCATGTAGGTGCACCGATCCCCGAGGACTTGCTCCTGGCGCCCTGCCAGGCAGCAGCCGTCAGGGACCGACGCACCCTTCAGCCCGATCGCGGGCAGCAATGCGGCTCCCCCACCTCCTCCCGTACATCTCCCTGGTGGTCCAGTGGACCGAAATGCCCAATCATGGGCAGAATGTAAATTGAACCCCCGAACATGTCCCTAGTGCCCGATCGCGGGCAGTAAGTAAAGTGCCCCCCCACCCTGAACATCTCCCTGGTGGTCCAGTGGACGAAATGCCCGATCGTGGGCAGAATATAAATTGAACCCCCACGAACATGTCCTAGTGCCCGATCGCGGGCAGTAAGTAAGTGCCCCCCACCCGAACATCTCCTGGTGGTCCAGTGGACCGTAATGCCCGATCGCGGGCAGAATGTAAATTCACCCCAAACATCTCCCTGGTGGCTAGTGTCCCCCACACCCACCCACGAAGCCCCAGCACCGCTCCCCGGCAGTCGGCGGGCAGCAGCATCCACCCGCCTGCTGCCCACGCCCCGCCGACTGACTGCCAGTGGGGCTGCCCAGTGGTGCAGGCAAGAGCCAATGGGCGTGCAGCCATACCGTCATGACAGTCAGATTTGTGAATGGTTCATTCACCGTCTGGACTTCTCATTGCAATGTCTTCTGCGCCCGTAGCTCGCTCACCATCGCCACTACAGACAATCCTCTGGCGGCGGGCGGCAAGCGGGTGAAGGATGCCACTGCCGCCCGGCTGCCGGAGAGTGGGTGGTTGGGCTTCGTGGGTGGGTGGTGGGGGGACACTAGACACCAGGGAGATGTTTGGGGGATTATCACTGGACATTCTGCCCACGTCGGGCGTTACGATCCACTGACCACAGGAGATCTTCAGGTGGGGTCTTTACATTCTGCCGCGATCGGGCACTGGAGGTTGTTTCACGCTCTGCCCGTGATCGGGCATTGGGAGTATGGGCGGGGGTATTGTCACGATACGTTCTACCCGCGATCGGGCATTGGGAGATGTGTGGGCAGGGGTTGTTTTCACGTTGTGCCTGCGATCGGGCTGCAGGGTGCGTCGGTCCCCAGCGGCTGCTGCCTGGCAGGGCGGCCAGGTGCAAGTCCTCGGGGATCGGCGCACCTACATGCTAATGGCATGCAAATGGGGCCATAATCAGATGCAAATTGCCCCCTCGCCTTGCATGAATTATGGCCCCATTTGCATGTCACCTTTTGAATATCGGAAATTTAACGGCGCCCAATGGTACTGCGCCACCTGCAAGTTTAATGCTCAACTCTGACAACTTGCAGTGGCACAAGTTCACTGCGCCATGCACAGATGGTTGTGGCTGGGGGTGATATTCAAAGGGTTACTCAATGGCGCAACTCCTTTGAATATCGCCAGCCACACCCTGCGCCAACGATTTAACTAGCGCAGGGCTTCGCTCCTCAGAATGGCGAGTTTGAATATCCGGGCCATTGTTTCACCACCTTGGTATGCCAATCACTCAGTTTTTGAAATTGACACAAGTTTTTCCATTTTCATCAGTGCCCTAAGTTGTCTGCTTTCGATATGTCCACTACTTCAATGTGAATAGATTAATTGATATATGATATCTGAAATGACATTACTGGCCTATCGAGTCTGTCCTTTCCCTCCCTCTTTACTTGATCAGTTCCCCCCCAACACCTTCCACCTTCCCACCCTTCAATAACCCCTGGCACTTGAACCAATCAATCTAGAATCCCTCCATTGAAGTGCCCCCCATCACAACATCTGGCAGACAATTCCAGTGCTCCAGCACTTTCTCAGTGAAGTAATGCTTCCTAATGTTTCCACTAATCCCCCCCCAGCCCCAGTTCATGTCCCATAGTTCTTGTTTCAACTATCCCTGCAAATAAGCTCTAGCCAATTTTACTGACCACCTTCATATACTTGAATGTTTCAATCATATCCACCCTCTCCATTCTGGTCTCCAGTTAATACAAATCCAGCAACCCTAAACCTAACCTTGTATGACCTCCCACTTAGGCCTAGTACCATTTTTGTGGACATTATGGCCCAGATATTCAAAAGGGTTGTGCATGGCACAACACTGTTGTGCATGCACAACCCACTGATGCACCCCTGCGTGATATTCAAAAGGGAAAAGTGTGCGGCACAAATCCCGATGTGCCAGGGCGCATCAGTAATGTATGCAGGCACAGGTAAGGGCGTACCCATGCATACTCTGCACAGCCCAATATCCAGCCCGATGTGCAGAGCCATGCATCTTAGCTCTACTCGCCAGCACAAAGTTGATCCCAAAAAGGAACAACTGATGGCCACCCACAGGTGAGCTGCCGCATTGCAGGGCACAACACGGCAGCTACCACCTGTGGGTGGCCACCTGAGCTCTGGCCGCACCTGGTGGCACCCACCCATGCCTGATCGTGGGCATCTGTGTAAAAATAAAAATATTTCTTGTATCCCTGGTGGTCCAGTGGACCGCTATCTGCCTAACCGCGGGGATCTGTGTAAAATTAGAAAAATGTCCTGTATCCCTGGTGGTCCAGTGGACCGCTGACTGCCCGATCGCAGGCATTTGTATGAAAAAAAATCATTCCCAATCTTCCTGGTGGTCCAGTGGACCGCTATCTGCCCTATCGCGGGCATTTGTAAAACAAAATATAATTCCAATATCCCTGGTGGTCCAGTGGACTGCCTTATACCCGATCGCGGGCATCTGTATAAAGAGAGAAAAAGACTTCCAATATCCCTGGTGGTCCAGCAGACCACTTTCTGCCCGATCGTGTGCATCTGTATAAAGAGAGAAAAAGACTTCCAATATCCCTGGTGGTCCAGTGGACCGCTTTCTGCTCAATCGCGAGTATTTGTAAAAATAAAAATAATTCCAATATCCCTGATGGTCTAGTGGTACCCCCCCACCTGCCCACTGAGCCCCACCACCCCACTCCCCCAGTCAGCCAGCGGGCAGCAGCACCCTGCCTACCACCCTACGCCTACCGACTGACACCTCGGTAGGGCTGTCGCCCATTGGTCCTGGCGTGGAGCCAATGGGCGTCACAACTATACCGTACACATTCCAGATATGTGAATGGGTTCATTCACATATGTGGAATGTGTAGTACAGTATGGGCTGCATGCTTGCATTGGCTCACGCTGGCGGACCAATGGACGACAGCCCTACTGAGGTGTCGTCGGCAGACGGAGGGGTGGCAGGCAGAGTGAGTGCTGCTGCCACAGGCTGACCAGAAGGCGGGATGGTGGGGCTCAGTGGCAAGTAGAGTGAACCACCGAAGATATTGGAATTATGAGTATATGTACAAATGCCCTGTCGAGCGAAAGTGATCACTGAACCTCCAGGGATATAGGACGGATTTTTCTCTCTTTATGCAGATGCCCGCGATCGGGCAGAAAGCAGTCCACTGGACCACTAGGGATATTAGACAGAATAGTTATTATTTTGTACTACAAATGCCTGTGATCGGACTGCAGGGGTCATCGGCCCCTGAAGGTTGCTGCCTGGCAGGGCGAAAGTTGTCGGGGATCGGCTCACCTGCATGCAAATGGGGCAATAATGACATGCAAATGGCCCCATGTGTGCCTTGCATACATTATGGCCCTATTTGCATGTCAACTTTTGAATATCATGGTCGCTGTGCATGGCGCAATGGAACTTGCGCTAGCGCATCCCCATGCTACACTCTGGCCACTTGCGCTGGTGCAGTGCCACTGGGCCATGCACACTGGGGGTGGCCAGGGTGTGATATTCAACACAGCTGAGCCATGGCACAGCTCCATTGAATATCTCCCAGTCCACACCCCTGCACAGCCAAGTTGAGCTGCGCCCAATCTTGCGCCACAGCCTGGAGCAGTTTGAATATCTGGGCCTATACGTACAATTTCTATGCCATCTATGCACTTGCATAAATAGGGCACCCAGAACTATACCTCATATTCCAGGTGTGGCATAACCATGGAACTATACAGTGGAAACAGCAGCTCTATCTTCCTACTGGTTATGATAACCCTAGGTCCTTTTCCTCTTTGGTGACAGCACCTCCCCACCTCATTCTGTAGCTCTCCTCAGGGTTCCCCCTACCCAGATGCATTATCTTGCACTTTTTTGAATTAAACCTCAGTTGCCACATCTCCAACCATCTTTCCAGCTTGTCCAGGCCCCTCATCATTTTCTGCACCCCTTCTGGAGTATCCACCCTATTGCATTTCTTGGTGTCATATGCAAATAGGCAGACCTTTCCTTCCGGCCCCTCTGCAATGTCACTAATGAAGACTCTGAACAGTTCTGGTCCCTGTGGTACTCCGCTGGTCACCTCTTTCTCCCTGGATTGGATCCCATTTACCACCACCCTCTGTCTTCTGTCCATCAGACAGTTTCTAACCCAATATATCAGCTTATGCCCCATGCCCAGACTACTCATCTTGTTAACCAGACTTCTGTGAGGGATGGTATCAAAGGCTTTGCTGAAATCTAAGTAGGTGATGTCTGCCACCCCTCTCTGATTCACTTCCCTAGTCACCTAATCAAAATAAATCTATCAGATTTGTTTGACAGGACCTTCCTGATGTGAATCTGTGTTGTCTCAGATCCTGGGCACCATTGGATTCGAGGTGTGCCACCATCCTTTCTTTCAGCAGTGTCTCCATGATCTTCCCCACCACTGAGGTGAGGCTGACTGGCCTGTAGTTCCCCACTTCCTCCCTACTGCCACTTTTGTGAAGTGCGATTACATGCACCCTCCTTCAGTTCTCTGGAACCATGCTTGTGTTGAGTGACTCTGAAAAGGGTGTAAAGAGGCACTGCTACTTCCTTTCTCAGCTCCCTTAATATCCTCAGGTGTATGTGGTCTGGTCCCATGACTTTATCCACCTTCAGCTTTGTGAGTTCCTCCACAGCTCTCTCCACTGTGAATGAACTGGTGCTCACTCCCCCCCCCCATTGCCTCTTCTCCCCAGTGGTGGTCTTTGACCCTCACTCTCCTTAGTGAATACTGAACAGAAGTATTTGTTCAGTATTTCTGCTTTAGCTAGATCCCCATCCTTAAACTCTCCTTCTCTCCTTTGAGCCTCACAATCCCCCAGTTTTTCTTCTATCGCTGATGTGCCTATAGAATGTCTTGTCCCCTTTTTTCACAGTCCATGCTAAATCCTCCTCTGTCTGTGCCTTGGCTCTCCCAACAACTTTCTCTGCTTCTCTTAGACATTCAATGCACAGTTCCCTGTCCTCCTCCCTTTGGGTTCCCTTATACTTCCTTAAACTTGCTCTTTTAGCCCTTACTTTGTCTGCTCCCTCTTTAGAGAACCATAGTGGTTTCCTTCTTCTTTTCCCTTTGGCCACTATCCTCACATTGGTTAGTTACCTCTGTGATGCTCTGCCATCTGCTTATTGTTATATTGTAAAATATTTGTGTTATAAATAAAATGTGTATGGTATGTGACTGCCTGCTTAAGGTTGGTAGTCAGTATGAGAGACTTGACCTTTGACCTCCAAGGTGTCAGTGTTGCTGAATTAACATTATGCAAAACTGGCCAAGAAAACCCTAATTAAAAGTTTTCCTTCCAGAGGGACAGTTTTTTAACCCTTATAACCTGCTCCTACTTTTGAAGTTGGAAAGTAAATATGAATTGTATGACCCTAGTAGGAAGGGAAGTCATTTGGCTGATCCTTTATGATTTTCTCACCTAGCAGAGCACTAGTGACATGATTGTGGAATTGTGAAACATCAGAGTTGATGTTTTGATCAAAGGCTCATATTTTGGGAAATGGCTAGTTGCTGATTTTCACAGTAATAACATACATCCTTGTGGATGGTTATGTTAAGAAGTTAAAGTTATATGAGGATCTAACTGTGACCTCACCAAAAGGAGTGGGAAGATGGATTTTGAAAGGGAAAGGCATCTGAGGAAAATATAGCTTTTTATTCTGACTCAAGAGAGACTTAGTTCTCTGGACTTAAGAAGGTACTTTATGATAACATCTAGCTAGGCCAGAACTTTTAAGTATTTGTGGTAGGCGTATTTGTGTTCTGTAACTTCTCAATTATTTTATGTGACTGTAAGTTATTGATATAATTTTTCTGTGTTTGATTTGACCTGTTTTACAATTTTAGTAAACAATATTTTCTTTAAAATACTGCCTGTGATTTTTCTCAGTTCCTTTGCCTGTGAATGCTGAACTTATGTTTAAGCCTGACAGCTGTTAAGGGCTTGAATGTGTTACTAATCTTGCTAAAGGTAAGAATATACCTAGGTCTCATACTGAGTCTTAAGGGTACATTTTGGAAACCCGGTTGGGTGCCACTGGGTGAAAGATTGTACTGCATTCCTGAAGACAATACATATCTGAGCCTGTTAACTGGGTTCGCTAGCATAAAGTTCACATTTGATCCCCAGGACTGAGGCTAGTAGGTGATTCGGACCAAGAACAGAAAGGAGGGTTACCCTATCCATCTCCTGTTCACACTATTGCACTTCAAGGTTGGCACTGTGGGAACAGAGGGCCAGACCTGAAGAGTGCATTTGTGACAACCTCCACTATGGTTTCTTTTAGTTTCCCCCACTGTTCCTCCACTTCCTCCATTACCTCTCCCATCTCCAGGGCTGATCTTAAACATCTACCCATTTTAATGAAACCTGCCCTCATGAAGTCTAATATTTTTGCCCTTGTGTGGCTTAATTGAGTCCCTGTTTCCATGCCAAACCACGCCATGCAATGATCGCTGGATTCCAGCTGCCCTTCCACCTGGACTCCTTCGATTCTGTTTCCATTGGTCCATACCAGGTCCATGATCGATTTGTCTCTGGTTGGCTCATGCACCAGCTGTCTGAGTCCAACCCCCTGCAGGGATTCCAGGATGACCGTGCTTCTGGCTGAAGCAGCTGCCTGGGTGGTCCAATCTACATCCAGCATATTGAAATACCCCATCAGCAGGATTTCATCTATAGCTGCCATGTCATGAATTTGCTCCATTAGCACCCCTTCCACTTCCTTCCTCTGTGCCAGAGGTCTGTAGATCACCCCAGTACGTATTGCTGTGGCATTCCTTGGTTCAAGGGTGACCCACATTGCCACAGCCTCCCCCTGTCTTCTTTGTAATTGTGTAGCCTTTATGCCTTCTCTAATGTACAGGGCTATCGTCCCTCCCTTTTTACCTTCCCTGTCCCTTCTGAACAGTGTAGAGCATGGTACATTGATGTCCCAGCTGTGACTAGCAGAGTACCATGTCTCTGTTATTGCCGATATGTCAAGATCTGCATCTGTCATCAAGTCTTTCAAGTCTGGAACCTTATATCCCAGACTGAGGGCATTTGTGAGCATGACCTTTCATGTTTTACACCCTGCCCTCCCTCTATTTTGTTCATTCTCCCTTGCCTGCTTCCCCACCCCGGTTTTATTGTTCATGTGCTCCTTCCCCCCATCCCCCCTTTTACACACTTTGCCTGCCTGCTCCTCACTACCTGCATCAATTGTTTCTGTTGTCAACTTGTGGTTTGCATGCTATCACGAGGGAGTATTCCTAAGCCACATGTCCCTCCTGACTCTCATCCTTTGGCCAGTTTAAATGCTCTCTGCTGAAGCATTTCTAACTTCTCACCAAGGAGTGAGATCCTAATCCTGGACATATGCAGGCCATCCTCCTGATATAAGCTTACATCTGCGCAAGTGAGGCCCCAGTCTGCTATGAAGCCAAATCCTTCCCTTCAACAACAATCATTCAACCAAGTGTTGAAGACTTGGATGTGGAGTGCCCTATCCTCCCCTGTGCTTTGGACAGGTAACACCTCAGAGAATGAGACGGAACATGCTACTTGTTTTAGGTCCCCCCCCAGCTTCCTGAAATCCTCCTGGACTCTCATTAACTCCACTCTTCTCCCCGTCAGGTCATTGGTCCCCAGGTGGACAATGACATCCGGCTCCTCCCTCCTGGCAATCATCATAGCAATCTTATGGATTTTCTTCTTATTCCTCCATGCAGTGCTTCCTGTGATGCACTTGACCTCCCTCTCCCCCCCTGCTAGGTGTCCCTAACTTCTCACCCCGGACAATAGAGTCCCCTAATAGGAGAAGCTTTCCCCTCCTCCAGGGGTTCCTGTCCCCCTTCCCTGGGGCTCCAAATTGGAGCTCCTGATCATCCTCCCTGGTCTTAGATATGGGCACCCGTGTGGGACATTTCTATTCTTCCAAAACAGTGTAGGGGTTATTCAGCTGGACCGATTGGGGAATGTGCTTCTGACTCCCCCCCCATCCTCCCTGAGCCCAACGTGGTCCAGTTGCACTTCTTTCTGGGCATACTTTGAGGTTCATGTTGTGGCCTCAGTGTTTTCTGGGTGAGGGTGGATGCCACCTGTAAACTGGCCAACTCTGCACAGAGACAGGCAACCTCCCTCCTCAGCCCAGAGAGGTGCCTGCAGATAGGGCAGCATCGCAGCCTCCAGAATGTCTCCCTGCAGACTACTGCTTCACAACCACTGCACTGCACCACTCCCATCATAACTGTCACCCTCATCACTCTTCTGCCTGCTTATGCCTCCTAATCGCTATTCTGCTATCTCCTAACCGTATTGCCTCTTCTGCCTGCTAACACCTTTTTCCTTCTTCTCTCCTCCTCTCTCTTCTTCTGTAGTGACTTACAGCTTCTCTCTCCACCTCTTGCAGTGCCCTTGTGGACCTTGTTGCTAGCTGCCCCCTTTGTACTTCTGCCTATATTCCAGATAGGCTATTGCTTGTGCTGTGCTGCCTAACTTTTCTTGTGTCTTTAAGTAGGTGTGACTTAGCATACCACTATAAAGCTAAAGCACCCGGGGTGGTTCCTTTGGTAACTGGTGTCTATAAAATACAATCAGGTAAAAAAAAAGACTTTCTTCTGTAAAATACAGAAGAATTGCATAAAACCTGTTACAACACACAGAAGTTACTTGGAATCTGTTACCAAACACAGACACTTACTGAAGTGTAGCAGTCAAATAAATCCCCAAAAGCAGACTGTGGAAAATTCGCTTTAACAACTAAAGGTTGGGTTCCACCTCCCCAAGTGCATCACTGTGAATTTTTTTTTATTGTTGAATATCAGGATTAATATTTCCTACCATCTCTCCAGCAACCTTAGATCATTTCTCATAGCATCAACACCATCTGGTGTTGTCCACCCTGTTACAGAGTTTGGTATCATCTGCAAAAAGGCAGACCTTCAACCACTGCCCCTCTGTTATGACACTGATGTATATGTTAAACTGAATGAACACCAGCTCAGACCAATTAGTGACTCCACTCATCACCCCTACCTTTCCAGAGTGCACACAATTAACCACCACCCTTTGACTTCTACCCATCAGCCAGCTCTTCACCAACTTTATTATTTCCCATCCCACCACCTAGACTCTCCTAATTATCAACCAGCCCATGTGGGATAGCACTGAATACCATTTCAAAGTCCAGGTAGACCATGTCTACCCTCCCCTCACCAACAGAAAGTGCCCTCTACATCCCATCTATAACCTCAACCAGGCTCATCTGGCATGACCATCCCTGAGTGAAGACATGCAGCTGAATGACTTGCAGCTCCCAACCTTCCAAACAGCTAATCATCCTTTCTGCACGTCACATGAAATACAATTTTATTTGAGATGGGGGGGATTAAACATTTACCCATTAGTATCATTTGTTTTTATTTTTAGGGGCATGCTATTTAACAATATTTCATTTATTTGCCCTAAATAAGATTTATTTTGGCTTATTTAGTCTTTCAAGGCATACATCGTGTACCACAATCATGTACTGGGAAAAAAATCATATTCTGAAAATACTTATTCTGTCAGTCTAAAAAAAAATTAAAGGATTGTTTGGACACACATGTTTACAACATGATTTTTTTCTAAAATGCTGCAGTCAGCCAGTACCATCTGCCTAAATGTAAATCAAGCCATAAATCATGGATGCATACACTGACGTGGTCTCATGCAAGCACATTATTAGTTGTCATCTATTTCATAACTGTTAGCATGTCAGATGAAAATGACAGTCTAACTCCATTTTAGATCAGTTGGGCTTTCAGCACAGCAGTTGGATTTCTGCTTGTGTCACTAAATACCCAGTTTCAGGAGTGGACATAGTTGCCAGAGGCCCAACTGGGGGAAGGTAGTCTACGCATCCACTGGACTGCTCAGCTCTTCTGGGGAGAAGGGAGGGTTCCTTGGCCCGGGGGTTGCCTGGCCTTTGGCATTGGCCAAGAGGTACTGGAACACCAGTGCCCAACGGTGGTACAATGAAAAAATATATCACAGGCACGACACCTGCGTGAGGACTCAATGGTGGGTCCTCACCTGCCAGCAGGCTAGAGTGCGTATTAGGGCACCAAAGAAGATTTGATGCCTCTGGAGGGGGAAATTATGGGGTGGCCTTCCTCCCAACATGCCCCACCTGGGGGGGTAAGCCAAGATTCCATGGGGGAGCTCTGAGAGCAAAGTGACAGCAGCAGGTAAGGCAGCTGAGTGACAGTGCTGGGGTTGGGGGCAGAAAGCAAAAACAGAAAGCAAAAAATAAAAAAAACTCTATTTTAGTTCACTGGTTCAAATATATATTTTTGAATGGTATTGATAAAATGGAGTTCGTCTGTTCCAGGGTCATTTTTAAAACATCATAAGGAAGGAATCCTTGCAGCTTCAATGTGCAGCACATCACACCTATGCAACAGGTTTTGCCACATAAGCTCCCTCTCAGATCTGACTACAGTTGATGATTCTGTATAACCTCCCCCCAAAAAAATTTCTCCAGTGAGGCTGGCATAGTGGCATGGAGGGTACCTCTTGCCATGCCGGTGACCCATGTTCACGGTGTGAGCGGGCCACTGGGGTAAGCTGGACAGGGAGAGGATTGAGCATCAAAGGACAGCTCTCCTCTCCCGGGGAGGGGTGGAGATGGAGTCTGCTGCCTGCCTGACTCCTAGTGGAGGCTGGGGGCGGGCACAGGGGGCCCACACATGGGGGGGATGTGAGGCAGATGCCCAGCTTGCTGCATACGGAAGCATGCACAGTTCGGCCATTGGCATCATTGCACACCACCACACCACACTCAGGGAATGGGGAGGAAATGGAGGACGGAAAAATCGCTGGCCAGCAGGATGAAAGATAGCCCCTCGCAGGCTCCGCACCCAGCTAGCTGGCACCTCACTAGTATGAGAGGTGAGTCCAATGAACTCCAGGGTGACAGGGCTGGTGGGGGCCAGACAGAAGGGGGCTGGGTGTGCAGAAGCATAATGAAGATAAGAAAAAAAAATTTTCCAGTGGCAGATAGGGGTCCATAAAGTTAAGTGATGCATGACAGCAGAAGAAGCAGCAGCTTCTCTCTAAACGGTGCCTACACAGACAGTAGTCTGCTCTTAATGCACACCCATGTCACGTTCTTTTATAATACAAGTGGTGGTGGTGGTGGGGGGTGAGGGATGACTACCAAACCTTGTATTTAGTGGTGGATTGAAAGAGATGAGTAGATTGGGGGAAAGATAGCTCTTGGTAACATGATACTTTCTGCATAGCCACCTATTTATTTAGCTTACATAAAGAATAATGGCACAGCAATAAGACTAAGTAAACTGTTTAATTCCATTTTAGTTAGCCAGTGAGATGACAGGGCTGTCTTTTAAAACAAGGCTATTCATGTAAAACAGTTACGATTAGGTTGAATTTATAAGAGACAATACTGTCAAGGAACTACTGAATGAAATACATAATTAGCTGTAGTAAGAAAAAATTATTTTAAAACAAAAAAATATGAAGGTAAAAGGATACAAAAATATTATTTAAGAAGTAAACACATGTCACAAAACCAGCACATTAAACTAACCATATAGAAACAATGCTCAGCAACCATACTCGTGTAGCCAGGTGAAAAACAGGTAACTACAACCATCACTGTGCATGACAGTCTCGTGACATTACCGACAGTGTCACGCGCGGTACTAACAGATGCATAATGCATGCTCAGAAACGTCTGTTTGGCAACTGAGTTGCATGTAAATGCAAAATGCAAGTTTTCAGGGTTTTCAGAAAATACCCTGAAATCTCATGTAAATGGGCGCAACTTCCTAAAATTCTGATTATCATGAAAGCTGATCGAAGACAGAAATCGGAAAACTGGCTGCATGTAAATAAGCTGATTGTTCAAAGGACCATGTTTGCTAGCTCCAACTCTTGGAGATTCACACAGCTCTACTTTTAATGTTTTACAAGTGCTTTTTATTTCTTTCAATTGTCTATGCTGACCACTATTTGTGAGTTGCCACCATAATTGCAACTTAAGAAGTGAACTGATTTTCTTTTCAAATAGAAATATTATAGAAACACATATTTGATGTCTGTGCTAAACAACAGTCAGTTATTTCTGTCTTGTCATGAAGCAACAGCCCTCTTGTGCACCTCAGTGCTTAGGCAGTGCACATTATTACCTAAGAAATATTACAGAAAAAAGTTTATTGGCTGTACCAGACAATGGTCAGTTTTTTTAAGGCTGTGGGGCAACAGTCCTGTTGTACAGCTCAATGCTTGAATCACTTATTTAGTGTGGGCACCAGTGATATATGATAAGGGGTCCACAAAGAAAGGATAGAGGTGAGAAGGGTCAGACAAGGTGGGGACTCATCATCTGGATGAGGAGAAGAAAAAAGCAGTGATCACCTCTGCTACGTGTGATAGGTATCAGCACTTGCAATTCAGCATCACAAGGCAGAACCAGGGTGACAGCAGTTGATATGGCTACCATGAGTTTACATGAAGAGGGCAGGAAGAGTGAGTCAAAGCCTACCCCCACCATAAGTCCAATACCTAAGTAGGGGCCCCAGACAAAAAACACTTATTAAAGATAAGATGGAGGGCGAGTCTGAGGAGACCAGTGAAAAGGAAGTAAAAGACACTAAAGGTGATGATGATGCTGCAACAAACGCTCCCTTGAAACTTGACTCCAAAAAAGCCTAGAAAATCACAATGACAGGTATCTGTTCCCACTACTCAGCATAGTAATAAGTCCAGAAAAATGTGAAATGTATAAATTATACTGATACAGTGAGTAACACCCCTCAGGCCAAGATGTAAAAAAAAAAAAATAACACCACCACAAACCCAAACAACTGGAGAAAGTACTGTAACCATCCATCATTGTCTGTTGTGCTGTTATCCCCCCCAACTGCTCCAAAGCTCTTACTTCCCCAACGGGAGGTCCAGCACCATAATTCTCTCTGGAGTACAGACACATCTTCACTCTTCAAAGCCAGATTGCAAACTGAAGAAACAGGTATGTGGTTCAATGTATTTCAATAGAGTTTGAACTTACTGGCATAAGTACCAAACACCACTGCAAATACCTGCAAGTGAATATTTGGCATTGACAAATCCTTGTTTCTTCAGAAAAGGCTTTAAATCCCATTCTGTGTTTAGGCCCCTGGGCTGCAGACTATTCAACATAAATATCCAGAAGTTCTCCTTTTGAATTAGCTTATTTAACCTGTCTCCCCTCCTCGGGCTTCTTTCCACTTGTTCTACTGCCACGTACCTGGTACCATCTACATTCTGATTAAGCTTTTTCATGTAATGTCTTGCTGTCTTTTGGATCAACAGTTCCATGGACATCTTCACCTGGATTGCACATTTAATAAATAGAAAAAGTAGAAGAGGAAAGTCTATACCTTACCAGACTCTAGGCGAAGGTTGACAATCTGGATCACCTCTCTGGATCTGGGCTGGAGAAAATTTTCAGGTCTGCTTTTCCACACCAGCTGCTGGACCTGGTAGCTGCTGGACATAACCTGGATCTTTCAGTAAAGTTGCACCCTTTTGGGTTTCTGCCACTTTGGATGAGCCGGAGACATGCACTATTAGAGTTGTGTCCTTGATATGCACCTTCCACTGCTTCCACTTTATTGTAGCTATCTTTGCACACATGTCTGGCATAGTGGCACTCAGAGATAGTACCACTCAGAATGGGGGGCATAGACAGTAGTCCCATCTGGATGAGTCATTCGCATGTTATGAACTGTCTCTTTTCCAGTCTTGTCTATTACTCTGACTGAATTAATGTAGAGAGTTCTGCCATGCTTCCAAAACTGCAACCTTTCATGACACATTTTGATTTGTACAAACCTATTCATTCTGGGGTTGACATTAGCACTTGCTTCTTCCCATAGCCATGTAGCTCTGTTTTCTTCAATTGCCTCCCATATTCGCCTTGCAAAAAATGGATAAGTCTGTCTATACTTGGTCTTAGCCCTGCATCTAACTAGACATTCCTCCTTGCTGCTTTTGGGCAGACTTAAAACCATGGCCCGGCTTAGGGGTGGGTGGCCAGAGCTGGTCAAGCCAGCTATGGATGTTCTGGACAGGGAAAAAGCAGTTCATCCCTATAGTTTCTACTACTTCTGAGCCCCGAACAGTCTCTTGAGGCTCATTTGCAATTGGGGCCACTGGCAGACCAGTTTCACTGCCAGTTGACTTACCAACTTGCTCCAATTCTGCTTGCTCTACAGCTTCTGCCCAGGAACTGATAGCTGGTTCAGTCCCAGACACAGTCAATTGCTTCTGAGGGGGTTGCCTCCCATTGCAGCGCATCTTCCAACTTGTCCTCTCCAATGAGGCTTGGACTTGGGCCTTCTACCCATGGATCTTTTGAGTCAGTCTCTGAGATGTCCCTTTCCCCCTTTTCTGGTGTGGAAAAGACCACTTCTTCCTGCCATTGCAAGTCACTCTTACCTGCACTCTCAAAAACCTAATCTCTTTAACTAGCTCTTCAGGTTCCAGTTTACTATCAGCCTTTTCCTGCACTGTACAGATCGGGCTCTCTAGCAGTGTCCATATTGGGGCTAAACAAACTGCCTTTGCTTTTGCTTGCACACCACCACCTTCCATGCACATTCCATACTGCCTTCTGCAATCCTTGCAGTATGGTATGATTAGGACGTTCCTTCCTGGCCTCAGGCAAACCACACAGACATTCACTGGGAAGTTTGAGAGAGCTTTTTCGGCTGGGACTCCTTTGCAATTATACATTTGTTCATATTCAGCAAGTTCCCTTTCTTGTTGGTTGACCCACACTCTAGCATGGAGGGGGGTAACCCATTTTGTGAACTGCCATTTTCTGAAAAACAAACACAAAAGTTCCAGTTACTGCTCTGCACTTTGCATCTAGTACTGGTTCTGACTTGGTATACTTGCACAATTTTATTTGCTTTCCTGCTACTGCTGAAACATGCTGCCAGACTTTGCACTCTGTTTCAAACACACACATTTCTTTGCATCTTTGCTGAAATTGTGGCCTGACTTGCGTTTGGTTTCACACATTTGCACACATTTTCTGAAACTGTTGCCTGACTTTGCAATTGATTTCACACATTTGCACACATTTTCCCTGGTATTTTCTGTTACTGCACTCTCTGCCCAACATGATGCCTGGTGGTTGGTTTACTTTCTTGCAGACTACGCCCCAACATGGCCACTGACAACTTTTCTGCGACACACTCACATTGCTTTAACTGGCAATTGCTTTCTTTTTTTTTAAACTCAGTTTTATTCAGATTTATAAAACCCACTTACATACATATAACAGCAACATAGAGTCACAGCAATTACTAAGCAGTTTTTTTATGGTTTCTGAGATATAAAACATATACTTTTACAAATTAGTTGTGGCATTACATAGGTGTTTATCGGCTGATCTGGCATTTCCCATAGGGCTGCCAGATATCCAGCTATTTAATAAACCTTTGATGGTTTAAGTTGGTATAAAACATCAATTCATTCATGGCCTCAAACTACACCATAACAATTAATTTTGGCTGTGTGTACTAATTCTCCATACATCCCTAGAAAGGGAAAGAGAGCAATTGCTGTAAGAGAGTGACTTATAACCTATTGGTAAGGGTATACTCACAAATCCTTTCCAAATGGATCCCACATTGGAAGAGGGTCCTCTCGGGGAGTCCTAAGGGCCATAAATCACTCCGGGTCTAACCTGAGATGCACTGGCATTATTGCAGCAGAGCCTCCAGGCTTCTACTGAGCTTGAGAATTATACTGAAATCTCCAAGGCTCCCACTGCTGCCACCGGAGTGTGTGATGGTTGTGCTGGAGCCTCAGTTTAGCCGTGGGGGATTCCATCAGGACAACATCTTCAACTCTGCATATCCATTCCTGCAGAGTAGAAGGTTCTTTACTGAGCCATTTTGGCTATGACACATTTCAGTCCTACTGCTAAAAATGTGAGCAATACTGCTCGTACATCTCCTCGTAAATGAGTGACAGTTGGGATGCCCAGAATCCAATTGGTTAAATTGCTGGGGACATCCACACCCATCAGTTCCCTTATTGTCTCTCTTAGTTGTACCCAGAAGGTGGTCCACCTGGGGCAGTCCCAAAAGATATGTCAGTGGGTGCGTTCTCCCCCACACCCTCACCAGCATAAGGCATCTCCGTCTGTGTAGTGGCATGTAACTGTGGGTACCCGAAAGTACTGAATAAGAACTTTCCAGTAAAACTCTTGCTATACCAGGGACGAGGTAACCCTCCAGCCAGATTTCAGTCTTTGATTCCATGTGGCTTCACTAATACTAATATTCGCTTCTCTCTCCCAGGTCTTTCTATGTTCTTCCAGTGAGTCTCCCCCCACCTCCAATAGAATCCTGTGTTTGATTGGAGCAGCAATTGTGACCACTCCATATAGGAAATTTTCCCAGCATGTGAATGATCTGGTTAGTCTCTCCAGATGGTCTGAAGAGAGTATAAAGTGTTGCACCTGTAAGTACCTGAAGAATTCTGTGCTACCTCAGCCAAATTTCTCTTTAGCCCTTTGAAAGTAGATACAGCCACCTCCCTCAATCAGTTGGGAGAATCAAGTGATCCCTCATGTCTCCCACCTTGCAAACCCAATCTCCAGCATCAGGGGGGAAACCTTGACTCATGTTGGATGACAGGCAGGCGACCCACTCCTTCCAGAGTTTCCAACAGCCTTCTAGCCCATCAGAGCACATAAAACCCCTGCCTAACCCATCTATTATTGATATGGTTTGAGTATTCTCGGGGTGGAGGGTTTAAAGCTAAAGCATATAATGGTTTTCCCTCTGGTGATTGATTCTCCAGGTCATACCAATGGGAGTCCACTCTCCGTTTAGCCCAGGTTTGGACTGGACCTATTTGAGCTGCCAAATAATATAAATGGAAGTTAGGCAAGGCAAGGCCTCCCCTCTTCTGAGGAAGAAGAGAAAGCGCCCAGCCACCCTAGGTTTTTTATTCTGCCATATGAACTTCTGGGTCTCCCTTGCCAGCCTGTTCCAGAAAGAAACTGGTATTTTCAAAGGAAGGCATTGGAAAAGAAACAAGAGGCAGGGTAAAATGTTCATACTGATCACTGAGATGCATCCCACTAGGGTAAGAGGCAAGATGTGCCATCTCACCAGATCTCTCTCAGTCTCGTCCCACAGCTTCCCATAGTTAAGGGAGAAAAGTTTGGACAGGTCTGTGCAGATCTGTATACCCAAATACCTGATTTGGCCTTCTGGGGCTCATTTAAAGGGAAAGGTGTCTCGAAATCCATGGGGTACTATTCCACTTAGGACCAAGGCTTCAGACTTCAAGAAATTGATTTTATACCCTGAGATCTCCCCAAAGGCATGTAGCATGTTGCACAACACTGGAGTGGACTCTGCTGGGGAGGAAAGGAAAAAAATGGAGTCATCGGCATATAGGGACAGCTTCTGTTCTACTGCCTCCACCCTTGACAACAACGATCTGTACGGTCTGTCTCACTTTAGCGGTGAGGGGTTCCAAACATAAGGCAAACAGCATGGGGGATAAGGAACACCCCGCCTAGTACCTCTCATAAGTATGAAGTAGGGGGAACTTATGCCATTTACTCTTACTAGCGCCACTGGTTGGAAATAGAAATTGGTGATCACCTGTCAAAATTTGGGGCCGAATTTCATTTTCTCCATGGATGCTTTTAGAAAGTTCCAGTTAACCCTATCAAAAGCCTGTTAGGCATCCATGGATATAGCAATCTGAAACTGGTCGTGTGATTTGGGTAGAAATGATATTCAGTAGTCTCTGAATGTTGTCAAAAAGATAACGCCCAGAAATGAAATCTGTCTAGTCTTTATGTATTAGTGAAGTGATCTGATCCTGCATTCTACTGGCTAGGAAACAGGTGAAAATTTTTAAGTTGACATTTAAAAGGGAGAAGGGCCTATAAGACCCACACTCCACGGGGTCCTTGCCAGATTTATAAATAACTGAAATGTGTGCCTGCAGCCAGGAGTTGGGGATCACTGCTCCATCCAAGATCTCCTGGCAGACCGGTTGAAAGATGGGTACAAGGAGGTCTGCAAAGGTTTTAAAAAATTCCCAGGAAAAACCATCAGGCCCTGGGGCCTTACCATTCTTCAAGTTAGCAGCATGGGCAAGAAGTTTCTTTGTGGTGATGGCCCCCTTCAGATGTTCACTTGCCGCCTGAGACAGAGATCGAAGCTCAAGGCCTTCAAAAAAGGCCTGGAGCTTGGTATCATAATTGGGAATCGGTTCCTGGGCATACAGATTTCTATAGAAGTCTGCAAATGTTTTAGTGATAGCCTCTGGGTGGCTGGTTATTGTATTGCCATTCGACTGCTCTTGGATTTGAGGAACTAGCCTGCTGACCTGTTGCTGTCTCTGAGTGGCCGCCAGTAGCTTCCCAGCCCTGTTACCATTTTCATAGTAGTTCTGACAAAGTCTTCTATAAGAGGCCTCCATTTGGGAGGTGAGGACACTTTACAAAGCGAATCGCTTTTCAGTTAATTCTTTCTGCATCTGGCTGTTCAGTGAGATTTTGTGCTGGAATTCTAAATCTGCCAGTTCAGCCTCCAGCTCTGTCTGCTTCCTGTCCCTAGACATCTTATCTTTAGAGGAGTACCCTATGATGATTCCCTGAAGGACCGCCTTTATAGCATCCCACCTAACTGCGTGTGAAGTCACCCCCACTGGATTTTCCCAGTCATAATTTTGAATCGAGGAAGAGAGTAAGTTTTTGAATTCTTGGTTGTTTAGGAGCCCGACACTGAGTCTCCAATGCGAATTTCTGATGAAGCAAGAGAATGTCAGCATGGCCCTAAATGGAGCATGATCTGACAATGTACGTGTCATTATCTGACATTGTGACACTGTATGCATCCTCTCTTCAGAGAGAAAGAACATATCTATCCTCATATAGCAATTATGCCCATCAGAAAAATGAGAAAAATCCTTAGAGTTACCATTAACCCTCCTTCAGACATCCATCAGTCCCAGGGTTTGAGACCAGCAGGGCAGACCCCTCCCCGCAAACCCCATTTTTACTTGTGAGGAACCTCCCTTTCTGTCTAAGGTGGGCAATAGGACTGAATTAAAATCCCCCCCCCAAAATGCAGCAACAATCCACAACCTGAAGTATATCTGTGAAGAAACTTTTAAAGAAGGAGACAGCATCCTTGTCCTCATTTGGGGTGCAAAGACAGGCAATAGTGCAAGGTACATCTTCCAGGAGGGCCTGGAGTATGACATAATGCCATTCAGGATCTGTTTGAGCTGATGCTACCTGAAGGGGGCATGATTTGTGAATTAGGATGGATGTACCCCTGTGGTGGGGTGGTGGTCTAAATACAAGGAGGCAAAGACCTGCCTTATCCATTGGCGGCACAGCTTCTGGTGTTCCACCTCTGTAAGGTGGGTCTCTTGGAGTAGAGCTATTTGTGTGCCCATCCTGCTCAAGTCCTGGAGAAACCTCACCCTTTTAATTGGACTGTTAAGTCCTCTGACATTACAAGTTGTCACTACCAAGTCACCCACGTCTAAAGTTAAAAAAAGTTAAAATGAAATGAGATGTCAAAGGGACCACCCAACCACCCAGTCAGGACAAGCTCTCCAGAAAAATGAGCAGGAGGAGGAGACATGCAGCCAAACAACATTGCTCATAACACAGTAAATAACCTTAACATTAAACCCAGCTGAACTATTTTGGGCAAAATTAGCCCAAATATAAACCAACCAGAAAGGTAGAATAAAAATTACTTCAATAGTGGCATACTTAACCCCTCACTCCAAAATTGTAAGGTGGTGAAGGGAGGTGCTAGATTAACTCCAGCGCCGTGTCACCTGACCCTTCCCCAACAGTCACAAGGCAACTTTCGTGGAGTTACACCAACCATGATGCAGGCACTGAGAGGGCCCCCATACCAGAAATAAAAAGGGAATGTGTGAAATAAGATGGGTAGAGTGAAGGAATTATTTTACCCTCCATATGGAACAATTTACCCTGAAGTCCTCGCTCCATCACCATGTATTGCTTCCCAGGACCCAACTACTTATGCCAGGCCTTACAGAAGGGCTAAACTGTTCAGACTCCTATCCTGCCAGGAGGCAAACTGGAAGTCAGGGTCTCCATCCACCAAGCCATTACATAACACTCTTGTATGTCCCAAGTATACATAAAGCAGGAGATAGGCCCTCCACTAGCCTACAAGCCCACCATCCTATTTAGGGTGGGGTTAGGTTAGGTTGGGGGGTCCGGGGTGTCCCCAGGGCCCTGAAAAACTCCATTCCATTTTGAGTAGAAGTGAATCTTTTGCTTAAAGTAACTGTGGGAGCACTCCCAGACCTCCCCTCCACCCCTCAAAACATGAATTCAATACTGAATGAATAGACAAAATGGTCAGGATTACTAGATAGTGTCAACCAGAACACCTCCATACTGGAGTATTAGTCCTTAGCGGCATCCATGGAATTCGTCCGCTGACTCAATGGCTGCAAGTTTTCTCTGCTCCTTTTCCTCGCTGTGGTGTTTTCCTTCAGTTTAAACCATGGGCTGTTTTCTGTAGTCCAGAGGCCCAAGGGGTTCTCCTGTTTGCCAGGATCCATTGTCGATACTCAACCTCCTTAAGCTAGCCGGGGTTCAGAAGCTCTTCTACCGCAAGGCCCAAGGAAGTAAGACATTTTCTTGCATCCGCCAAAGATTCACAAATCTTCACCCCATCATCTAAGGTGATTCTGAGCTTAGCTGGAAAGTCTACACAGGCTTTCAGTCCCTTGGCATATAGCTCCTGAAGCACTTGGAACCACAGTTTTCTCTTAGCCATAGTGGTAGGGGCATAGTCTGGCTTGAAGAAGAATCTGGTGTCTCCAAAAATGATCTCTTTTTGTGACCAGACTTTCCTTAAAATAATTTCCTTGGTGCAATAGTCTAAAAAAGCGATTACCACAGAGCGTGGTCTGGCCTTCGGGTCCTTAGGAGGGGACACCAGGGCATGGTGAGCATGGATGATATTAAGATGTATGTCCTTGTCCAGGTCCAGCAGTTCTTTCAGTAGACTGTCAATGTATTTGGTCATATTCCCTGACTCCATGCATTCTGGCAGCCCATGGATGCATGGATTCACTCTTCTTGATCTGTTTTGAAGATCTTCAATTTTTTGTAACAGAAGCTGAGTTGTAAAATGGCCCAGTTGAGCAAGTCGAGGGTGTCCGAATTCGTTACCAAGGTTTCTTCCATCGATTGAATCTGTTGGTCATGATGGACGAGCTGGACTTTATTCTCCGCCACCTCCCCTCGGAAAATGTCCGAAGTACGGGTCAGGCTGTGAAGCTTCCTGCATAGTTGACAGGAGGTAATTATGATGTCCTCCTCATCCTCTGCTGAGCTGCCTTCCAACTCGAGTGTTTCAGTTTACGGTGGCCTAGTCTGTGGAGCGGCTTTACTTCGGGCCCGTAGATGTAAGTTGAGCTTCTGCTGCTTCAAGCTGTTTGCTGTGCCAGTTTGATTTTCAAGTGGCCCGTCAAGCCATCTGGTAAAGCTAGTAGTCTTGCAGGTATTTTAATACAAGCCCCGGGAAGCAATTTAAAAAATTTTAATAGCATGGGGGTGTGGAGCTCAAACTAGTGCTGCCTCATAGATCAGCGACGTCACCGGAAGTCCCCTGGCAATTGCTTTCTGGCCTTGTGTTTTGCTGCTTTTCCTGCACAACTTTCCAATTTCACATTCAGCTCAAATTCAGCACAGTCCTGTACTCTTTGCCACTTTCTAAGACTTTGTTTAGCACTGCCCATGGTTAGGCTTGTTTTGCTTATTACCGGCTACAGCTACAACTCAGTCCATTTAGCCTCCAACATTTTACTTTGCTTAATGTTTGCTGTCTCTTAGCCTCAGGTCTATTGCATTGCACGTAGTTTGTTTGTTTATAGGCATTTACGTATTACAGAAAGTAGCTGGTTTCATTCGAGGATGGTTTGTACTGCCGGCTGCTGAATTTTGAAGGATTTTCAGGTTGGTTGAGCTATCCAGCCCACAGTTTGGTACTGCACACAACGCGATTGCTGCTTTAGCGATCAGAAATTGGGAGAAGACCAAAATTGGCTCAAAAAGTCATAAAAACAAGTTCAAATGCTTTCTCTCTTTCGCAATGGTTCTCTGTTGCTGCTCACACACTCCAAGTTCTCCTCCTCAAACACTCTTCTGGCACTAAGATTCAGGCAAAGGGCAGGACTTGGTTGTGAATGACCAATCACACGCCACCATGCAAATGAGCTCTTTCTGTCTCTCTTGCTCTCTCTCTCTCTCCTTCACCATGATCATCAAGCAGGCAAATTTAAACTGCAAGTTGTAACTTTTTTCCTCAGCTTGAAATTTCAATGGCAAGAGCACTTTTTAGGCAATTCAGCACAGCTGTTTGTACATTTCCTGTAGCGACTCCCCCAGTTTTCACAACAAATGCTTGACACTTTCAGGAGGCTTAAGCGATAACATTTGTAAAGCCCTTAAATACTATTAAACTTGAAATCTTTACTTTTTAAACTGTTTTAAGCACTTTATATGGTAGGGACACACATTGCTCAGTACAACAGTCCTTAAGCACTTTGCATGGCAGCTTTTGTAACACACATTCAGCATATTTTTCCACAGAAAACACAGGCAGTAAAATTCCTCTTGGATGGCGCTTTTCCTGGCACAAATTTACTTGTCCATGGCAATGATTCCTGTCATGGTGACACTGCCAATGGACAGAAAGAACCTAGACATCCCCTCAACATTATCCTCTCCCCCAAGATCTTTGGATGAACCCCAGTTTTGCAACCCATGCCCAGCCAAGAGCAGTGTCTGGAAATTGGGAACCCCCTAAATTGTACCACAGACAAGGCAACAGGCCACAAGTTGGCAAAACAATAGGTATCTCCCCTAGCTATGAGGTGACTACCAGGCTTGCCAGTCTAAAGGGGGTGGTGGTCTAGAGTACAAGATAACATTCATATTTACTCAAGATTCCGGGAGAGAGGTGCCAGGGCTATGTTAGGTCTAACTTCTGTGGGGGTTCAATAACAATTCACACTCAGGAAGCACAGATACAATTTCCACTCCTGAAAATTGGGATTGTACAGTATGGCTTTATCCACATAAGTTGGTAACAAATGTAGAGCGGGGTGGACCCCCAGGTTTGATACTGTCTACACTGGAGCAAGGCTTTTCTTTCCAGAACAACAAACTGTTTGGGCACTTTAGAACAAACTTTTCCTCACACACCTTTCAAACAGTCCATCACTCTGTACTAGGAATCGCTGGACATTTACTTGTCAAGATAAATGTATACTGTGGTAGTTGCCACACACTTTAAACACATTTCATAAACTCTCATGGCACAATTACATCCATCAACATGCCCAGTTCAACCTGGTGCCCATTTGTGAATCAGTTAGCCTTGAGTGAGGAATTAAATTGGGGTTATGCACAACCCTACCCCATGCCCATTCTATGCCATTCCTTCTGGGTTACACCAACATGGATCTTCCAATACACCTGGATTGCAAAGAAATCCCAAACTTTAACTTGAAACATTCAGCACATAGTTGTGGTGAAGCAGGATCCTTCCAATACACTTAGACTGCAAAAGGACTCCCAAACTTTAAACTTGAATATGCAGCACACTCTTGTGGTGATTCAGGAGCCCTGGCAGGTGCACTCTAGCCTTATCTCTGGGCACATACTCCTCAGACAAACCCCTAAGAACAGTCCTATGAATCTTTACTCAAAGCTTTGTTTATCCCTTTGATACAGACATGGAAACATGAAGGAAAACACCCTCTTCCCTTCACAGGTAGCTTGTCACAGCTTCAAAAGAGACACCCTTTCTCTTGGTGCAGCTAACACTCTTCAGGATCTTCAGGGGATTGCCCCTTGGATCCACAGAAACAGTGTCCAAACCTCATTGTTCTGTGGAAGATGACTCACTGGGGTCCTGCAGATGAATGGTCTCCACCACTTCTTCTACTACTGCTGGGTCTCAAACACTTAGGTGAGAAACTGCCAGGGGTCCTTCACCCAATCTCACAGGAGACTGGCAGGCACCCCCACACTCTGAGCACTGCTGCTACTCAGAGCTCCACTTCACACTACTGCTGACTCTCAACTAACTGACTCCTGTCTGAACATTCTAAACCAACCTCAGAGCAGCTGATTCCAAAGTGGCTTATGCTGCTGCAAGAATTCTAAATGACATAGTCCATTCTTTGCTCAGCCTAGCTGAGTCAACAATGATGTTATCTTGTAAGTAGTTTTTAACAACATCCCTGCAAGCTTCCCAGTACCCTGCCTGGCACTAGTACTAATTTGATTCTAGTAACCTGAGAGGACTGGGTGGTTACATGTGCAAACTGTATTTCTGTGTATTCTATGACAATCATTGGTAACCCATGTAATAAGCACCATAACCCACTCCAGGGTATGGTGTTATTGGCAGTTAAGCAGCCTCATGCCTCACAATGCACCTGGGGTGTGGATTATCTGCCAATAACCACATATCCTGTCATTGGTTATTGCTTACTTAATATACTGTTTGAAAATGCTTGATGTAAGCCCCATGTTAATTTGGCTGCGCATTAGTGGAACTAGAAAACAACAGCAATAAAATCCAAATCAAACAGGCAGATAAGGTAGTGAATATTGCTGTGATGAATAAAGAACAATGAGCTAATAATAATGAGATTACTGGATAATAATCAAAGCTACAGATGTTTAGCAGAAGATCCAACTTTTACGATTAAAAAGAAGTTACAGCATTTATTTGATTATGCATTAAATGCAGAGAATCACAGAAAATTACCTGAAATTTATGATGGTAGGCAACCCAGTGATACCAACTTTTTATTGCCTACCAAAGGTCCATAAATATGTGTTAGATCTGTTAGCACGATCTATTGTCTCAGGCATGTGTTCACTAAGTGCAAAATGTGTAAAAATGTATTGACTTTTTTCTTCAGGGCAAAGTGATACATTTAGTGGATATACTGTCAAAATCATAGGGGTTCGGTTGGGGAAAAGATTTTGTTTGGTTGAGAATGTGACATAATGAGCCTTTATACGTCAATCAGGCACAATGACTGTATCAGTGCATTACAATCTTTTCTCATAAATGAACCGAGAAAGAAAGAGATGCCAATAGTCCTTGTACTCTCACCCCAGCATTTTGTGCCAACACACAATTACTGTATGTTCATATTTAATAATCAAGTCTACCTCCAGACATGTGGCACTTCAATAGGGGCCAGTGTGTGGCCCCCTCCAGTCTTAACCTATTTTTGGGAAAGAGGGAGGCAGACTAAATCTACTATGAGGAAACAAATCTACTTACCAAATAAACATTGCCAAGTGACTTTGTTTCATTGATTATGTCATTTGTGTGTGGCAGAAAACATTGGAAGAAGCAGGACTGTAAGTGGAATGGTTGAATGAAAATGAGCTGAACCTGAAATTCACCTCAGAAACAAGAAAAACTGCACTAAACGTTTTTGATATTACCCTAAGCAGTACTGACTTTGGGACTGTCAAAAACTAGAGGCTTCAAGGAAAGAATAGCCAGAAATACCCTGCTCAGGACAGACTCTTCCTACCCCAGGCATTTCATTCCATTCTCTAAAGCCAGCTCCTAAGAATCCATCAAAATTGCTTAGAATTGGAAATGTTTGATGTGCAAGCAGTAGAACTGAAAAACAGAGTCTTGGGAAGCAGTTATAGGGAGGAAAATTCGCAGATAGCAATGAATAAAGCCTAGAACACCAAAGGACAAGAACTCCTGACACCCAAGAATATGGAGAGACTGAGTAACAGAACTCTATTTAACACTGAGTTAAGTCCCCTAGCAGTAGCAAGACAATTAGGAAATATGGACAGAAAAAAATGACTAAACCTACAAAGTGACAGAATTTTGTCAGAGTCACTAAAAGAGCCTCCCCTTATCACCTTTAGAAAGGGAACAAAAATTAAGTTCTTGGTAGTGAGAAGCCATTACTTTTAAGAAGTTGAATGCTTCTTAAACTGGCTGCCACCACTACCTAAAGTTTTTTTTTTCAAATGTGGATGCTGCAATGTCAGTCAGTACATGCAACAGGTTAACAAATTTATTCATCTGACAACAGGCTTCAAAGTGTCTGTAAGAGAGATAATTCAATGTACCACAGCATCTGTGGTCTATGTCTTGAAGTCCCCCTGCAAGAAACTGTAAGTGGGGAGGACTATATGTCCACTTTAAAAAAGATGGCACAAATGCTTTAGGGACATTGCAAACATAAAGAAAAATCCACCTGTGGAAGTTCACTATGAGCAGAACCATGGATCTAACCCAACTGACACAATATGTATTGGCTTGATAGATGTTAAAACTATGCCAAATTGGGGGAAGAATAATTTATGACAACTCTTACAGCAAGAGACCAGGGTCCAGATTCACAAAACATTGTTTGGGTATAAACCAGATTTTGTGCTGAGCTGGTATTCACAGAAGTCGGGTTTGTGCACTCAAGCCTGGTTTGTACTTGGGCAAAGTGTGTGTGGGGGGGTGGAATGCAAATGAGGGGGAGATGACCTGAATATCAGCACAGTTCAATTTACAGTGCATTTGCTCTGCGCAAGGGCCTTTTGTGAGTTCTCCTTGTATGGAGCAAATACTGTTGATTGAGACCTTGACGTAATCCTGTGCAACACTAGCGGTTGGCAGAAGCACTGCGGCAACCACCCTGGCTGAACATCAGCACAATATTCCCGGTGTGCAGTAACCCCCCCCCACTGATCGGCAGCCCAATACGTCATATACAGTATTCAAAGGTGTCTAGTGGCCCCCCCACCGATTGCTGCCAAATATGTCAGATATAGTTTTCCCTTGTGTCTAGTGGTCCCCTCCTCTGACGATTGCTGGCTTGATATGTCGGATATAGTTTTTGTTGGTGTCTAATGGTCCCTTCACCTGACGATCACTGGCCCAATATGTCATGTATATTTTTTTCTGTTGTCTAGTGGGCCCCTTCCTTGCTGGTCACCAGCCCGATATAAAATACACATTTTACTTGGTGCTAGTGGTCCCTCCCTGCAATAGTTGGCACAATTGCCAAAAAACAAGTCTCCCTGGTGCTAGTGGCCCCCCATGATTGCCGGTCCAATTGCCAAAAATAAGTTGCCCTAGTGCTAGTGAGTCCCCCTCTGCCAGTCACTGGTCTGATATGTAAAATACATTTTCCCTGGTGTCCAGTGGTCTCTCCCCCCAGCCAATCCCTCACCCTCTGTGAAAGAAAAACGTTCTGGTGTCCATTGGTCCCTCCCACCACCTGATCCTATGCCTGAGATTACTTAAATATTCCCTGATGTCCAGTGGTCCCTTCCCCACCTGATTCTGTGCCCAAGAATTAATATTCCCTGGTGTCCGGTGGTCTCTACCCCCACCAGATTTTGTGCCGAGCTGAATTCAGTATTCCCTGGTGGTGTCCAGTGGTCCCTCCCCCCACCTGATCCCATGCCACAGATGCCTTTAATATTCCCTGGTGTCCAGTGGTTCCTCCCCCTACTCGATCCTGTGCCTGAGATGACTTTAATATTCCCTGGTGTCCAGTGGTCCCTCCCCCCACGATCCTGTGCCAGAGGTTAATTTAATATTCCCTGGTGTCCAGTGGTTCGTCCCCCTACTCAATCCTGTGCCTGAGATGACTTTAATATTCCCTGGTGTCCTGTGGTCCCTCACTCCACCTGATTCTGTGCCCAAGATGAATTTAATATTCCTTGGTGTCCAGTCATCTTTCCCCCCACCCACACCCATGCCCTATCTATAAATAATATTTGCTGGTGTCCAGTGTTCTCCCCCATTCCCGATGCCCTATACAATACCTTGATATCATTCCCTGGTGTCTAGTGGAGCCCCACACAACTCACCCTGGCAGGCAGTGCCCCACCAGCCAACTCCCCCCTATCTTGACCCCGAGTCAGCAACTGGCATCGCTTTCTGCTCACCACCACAGCCAGCTACCGACTGAGCTGTAAATGAGAACATACTGTATACAGTAGACGGACATTGATTAATAGCTCAGGGACCACTGGACACCAGGGGAAATTTATATTTCATATTGGGCCAACATTCGTTGTGGGGATGACACCACCAGCACCAGAGAAACTTATTTTCTGGCCATCAGGCTGGTAATCAGTAGGAGGGGGACCACAAGCACCAGGGTAACTCATTTTCTTCCAGTCAGGCAGGTGATCATGGTGTGGGATCACTAACACCACAGTAGCTCATTTTTGTGCAATCATACTGACAACTAGCACTAGCGAGGACTTCTAAATTTATGGTCGGCCCGGTGTTGGTGGGGGGAGGAGGCTACTAGTCAGGGGGACCTGGATAGTTGCACTCCAATGGACAAAAATCTCAACTCAGTCAACATACTGAATCAAAATGTTTTGCTTATTCAGCAAAATGCTTTTACAATGTGGCCACAGCCAGTCATGTAGTGAAACTTACTCAACCCCAGCTCTTCGCCTACCTATAAGGCTTCATCAGGGGGCTGATTCAAGGAGACAAACATTCTGGTTTTATAGATACCCACTGATGACATCATAACAGTGTACTAATACTCAGACTATACATACAAGTAAAAAGAACAAATAAAATTGTGTAAGTGATTGTATAAACCCAGTGAGGAATCAGATAATACAAATGAATAATCCTGCATTAAAGGAGAATAACACAGAACTGAAAACATAATGTTGTCATAAAAAAAACTTTTAACTTATATTTATATAGCGAGGCAAGAAAATCCTATTTACGAAGTTGTCCTGTGATCACCCTTCAAAGGCATTTCCTGGGGATCTACTTGAACAATTAGCACAGCAAAATGGAAGTTTTGAGGTCTAGGCACTTGTCAGTGAACACTTTTGCCTGAAAATAAAACATAATAAAAAACAAAATTGTTACTGTAGTGATTGCTATATAATGCATGGGGAGCCCTTATTATTAACTGAAATCAAGCAGTTTACAACCTTATAATGTATGGGGAGCTCTTATTATTAACTGAAATCAAGCAGATTACAACCTTATAATGTATGGGACAGCATGATTATTGTCCTAAATCGACAACTTTATAATGTTGTTATGGTATCGTTATGACGTCAAGAGGTTGGTAACCCCTCTTGAGTATGTCACATCGATACCATAGCAATGAGAGTTGATCTACGCATGCATGGGTCCTTTACTCAAGCAGCGCAGAACAAACAGTCGCGGTAGTGAGAGCTGGCCCTAATCTGGAGAGGTGCTATGGGGGTACTGCAGAGAATCTAGTAAGGAGCTCTCTATATTTTTACCCATACACTATAAAAGATAATGGATAAGGATTTATCGCAACCTCATTGAAATCACTTCTCGAGGTTACCTTGACAAATGTAAACTTCTCAAGCTTCACTCTCAAAGTTTACATTGTCACAGTAACCTCGTGAAGCAATTACAGCGTGGTTACTGATAAATCCCCATCCATTATTCTCTATATAATGTATGGTAGAATGTTGTTATAGGTAGAAATCTACCTTTTTATAACAACGTCTTACCATCGATGTGACTTCATGATGTTGTTAACCCATCGATGGTACGTCACATCGATGGGTTAATGACCGGGAACAGTCAGGGCATGCGTGCAGCTGGATCGGACAGCATTGTAATGGCCACGGCAGTGAGGGCAGAGCAGTGGGGACATGAAAAAACAGCAGTAAGGAACTGCTTTCTTTTCTAAAAAAACCAAACGGTACCATACACTATAAAGGCTAATGTATGGTACATAGTTGGGTAACTATTTTGTTAACCAATCTCGGGGTTGCCATGGCAACGTAAACCTCTCGAGCTTTGCTCTCAAGGTTTACATGGTCGTCCTGGTAACCTCTCGATGGTTAACAAACCAGTTAACCATTGATGACCATACATTATCCTCTATGTTATGCCAGCAATATGGCATCACTTTGTTGTTAACCCATATCAGTGGTACAACAAAACAGAATGCTCACAATAATCAATGTTCCATAAAGTAATTCATTAAAGTAAAGTAATTCAATCTGTGATTACATAATCTTGATAACCCATTCACTATAAAATATAATGTATGGTCTTTGATTAACAACTGTGCTAAAAACAATTCTCGAGGTTGCCATGACATCTGAAAACCTCTTGAGCTGTGCAATCAAGGTTTACAATGATGTCATAGCAACCTCTCGAAGTGTTTACAGCTTGGTTATTAACCAAAGACCATACAATATCCTCTATGTAATACATTTTTACAGCACTTCATAGATTATAGTATCACCATGGGAGCTGATTCTAAGATGAATGGCATAACTTGCATGCGGTTGCGAGTTACGCCATATGCCCCTTTGCCAGGGACCCTATGTTGCATTCCAAGAGTGGCAGGGTCCTGGCATTTGTGACATGCAGGATATGCCATGCGTGGGCAACCGCCACATGCATGGCATATCACAGCCGCATGTCGCAACTCGTGGCAGGCAACAGGCAGCCCCCTGAGACCCCCCAGCCCCGGATCACCTCGGCACACACCGGGGGCATGGGGGCAGGACACATGGCACAGACTTCTGGAGGGCACACCAGAAATGGACCCCTGGGGCTCCGAGATGATCAGGGATTGGGGGGCAGGTGTGTGCTTGAGGGGGCTAGGTGGACATCATGGTGCCATTGCCATGGTGCTGCATGATGGTATCTGACAGTGCCAGCCATCAGATGACACTTAGGACAGTTCCAAGCTGTCACAATTCCGGTATGCCACTGCATGCCTTGGAATTGCAACTGCAGGTTATGATAGCCGCTCTCCTAGAATTGGGCTAAATTGCTGTTGTGCTGTTGTAACCCACACTTGCACCAGGCATTGCGGGCCGCAGCATAGTGGGTAGTGTAACCCATGAACGTCATAGCCCACAGCCGCCATGGCGCATCTTGCAACTTAGAATAGGGGCTGGTGTATCACATGGTGTAGCTAGCGAGATACACCATAGGGTTTGGCGTATCTCACATTATACCAGCGTATCCACTCTTAGAATCAGGCCCCTGGACTTAGTGTTGGCTAATTTGGAACAGATTGCAAACAACCAGACAAGTAGTGACACTGAAAACTCAGAGCAGGACATTAACTTAATGGACAGAACCAGCCTGGAAGTTTTACTGGAACTTTGGGAGCGAGGCAATGCCTCCAACATCAGTACCAATTTGAATTTAATAGAACTAGAAAAAGAGACATTTAGAGGAAAATCAGACTTTTGTCCCAATGTTTTTAACAGTTCAGTATCTGCTTTTGAGAAAATAGTACTTTCAAAGGTAAAGGAAGTTTTAAATAAAGACACAGGAATGGGTAGACAGAATGTTGCCCCCTCCCCCTCTTGAAAGAGAAGCTCTGAATTTGTTGTCAGCTTTGGAGAGTGCAGTAATTAAGCCGGCTGACAAGGGGTACAATATTGTGCTACTTCACAAGGAACAATATCTAGAAATGGTGTAGGTTTAGCTGAATTTTGAAAGCCATTATAAAGAACTTGCTGGTAACTCCACATATACCTTTAAAAAGGAATTGTCACAGATACTACAGGAAGCAGTAGCTGAAGGTTCTATTTCCAATGAAGAATTTACTTACATATGGGATCAGGATGAACATCCCACAATGCCAACTTTTTATGCACTACCAAAGGTGCATACAAAATCTTGCAAACCCACCTGGGAGTCTTAGGGATCAGCTCCCTTACTGAAAAAAGAAGGAATTTCACAGATTTCTTTTTGCAACAACAGGTTGCAATATTACATCATTCCTAAAAGTCAAAGAGGACACCATCAAAAAATGTGTGGATTTTGAATGGTGAGAAGGGTTTATTTGGCTAGCAACTGATGTTGCAGCTCTATATACCTCAATTAGATATGTATATGGGATCAAAGCCTGTGAATTCTTTTTAGAAAACAGTAACATCAGCTCAGTGACACAAGTGAACTTTCTTATGAAAGCACTGTTGTTCATACTCACCCATAATGCCTTTGTTTTTGATAACAACTACTATCTACAAGTATGCAGGACAGCAATGGGGGCAGTTATGGCCCCATCTTATGCAAGTCTTTTTTTTAGGTTACTGGGAACTGAAGTCTATTTACAACCCAGAAATCAATCTGACTTTCTCTGTGTCTGGGAAGGGACAGAGGAATCTGCTTCGTAGTTTGTGAACTGGCTAAATGAAAATTTAAAATTTACTTGCACCATGGATAAGAAAATTGTGAATTTTTGGGATGTTACATTGATGGGTGACTCTGTTTTCAAAAAGGTTAAAGCAAAGAGGTACAGGAAAGACACTTCAACAAATTCAGTTTTGCACTATGGAAGTGCACACCCCAACATAGAAACATACATACTGTTGGCAGAAAAGGACCTCTTAGCCCACCCTAGTCTGCCCTAAAGTCCCTACCTACTGTGCTACCATAGACCCTAATTGATCTCCAGCCTTACCCCCTCAGCCCTGTTCCTAAGGTCCCCTGTGTCTATCCCATGCATGTTTGAAACCTGCTACTGTTTCGGTACCCACCACCTCCTCTGCTGGGAGGCTGTTCCTGGTGTTCACCACCCTTTTTATGAAGAAATATTTTCTCACATCACCTCTAAGTCTCCCCCCCTTCTAGCTTCATATCATGCCCCTTCTTTCTTGAGCATCTCTTTCTGTGTAATATGCTACCCTCCTGTACCTTATTGATACCCTTTAGGTATTTGAATGTTTTAATCATGTCTCCCCTTTCTCTACTTTCCTCCAGTGAGTACATATTTAATTCTCTGAATCTTTCCTCGTAGGGCTTTGAATGCAGGCCATGCACCATTTTGGTTGCCCTTCACTGTACCGCCTCCACCCAGCCGATGTCCTTCCTGAGATGGGGCCTCCAGAACTGGACACAGTACTCCAGGTGTGGCCTCACTATTGATCTATATAGGAGCAACATTGCCTCTCTTTTTCTGTTGGTGATACCCCTTCCTATGCACACCAGCAGCCTACTAGCCTTTCCTACTGCTTTTCTACCTTCAGGTCATCAGATATGATGACCCATAGATCCCTTTCCTGTTTTGTTGTTGTTAACACCCCCCCCCCCAAATGATATGTTGCCCTTGGGTTTCTGTGCCCCATGTGCATAATTTTACATTTTTGGGCATTAAAGCACAGTTGCCAAACCCTTGACCATTCTTCCAGTTTTTTTTAGATCTTCCTTCATTTTCTCCTCCCCGGTGTTTGTGTCCACTCTGTTGCAGATTTATGTGTCATCCATGAACAGGCATACCTTTCCTTCCAGCCGCTCTGCAATGTCACTAATAAAGACATTGACGAGGACTGGTCACAGTACTGCCCCTATGGCACCTCACTGGTTACCTTAACGTCCCCTTGATTTTTCATCCCAACCCCCTCCTCCTCCCAGGCCTCCTTTAAATGCACACAGTCTCCGCCCACTCCTATCTGATGTTTCAATTTATTGGTTACTTATTGTCAACAACTGCAATTCCTCCCATCCCCTTTTGCAACTAATCCTTCTAGCAGCTTTATCTCATTCTGTCTTGCTGAGGCATACCATTTTTGTACTTTAGGTTTGCTTATTGCTGACTAGCATATCCTGTCTTGCTGTCTAGCATATCCTGTCTTGTTAAGACATTGTTTTACTTGAAAATTGTACTACAAATTACTGAACTGTGACTGATTTGCCAAAAAACTGTGTTTATTGTCTAAAAATGTTCCCAGCAACCAAGTGTTATAGCCCCTTCATGACTTTGTAGCTCTCTCCAGACTGCAAGGCGCCAAGGAAATTGCAGGCTTTTCAGTTGCCAATTGAGCTGTTTTCGCTCAGACTGCTAGCCTTTGTGTTGCCCCACTATTAATTCAAGCTACTCTCTCCTTTCTCTAGCCAGGGGCAGTATACATTTATCTTGCATTACTCCATTTTTAAACTTCCCCAAACAGTCGCATACGTAACAATGACCTCTGGGACCTATATAACTTAGATAGCAGAAGCTACTGCAGTACGCTCCTTGCTTACATAAAGGGCAACCATGACAGGAATTGTTTGCCTACTCTTATTCACCAGCCTTTGTATAATACCCTATGTGGTTAGGCAACCTGACAAAACTGATTCCAACAAAGGTGCATGCTCTACCATGCTAGTCTCCCCATATACCAACACTATGAACAAATTATGCTGCCACTGCACGCCTTTGATCCCCTCACAGTTTGTGGAATCTCCTCGAAGTGGAACTGCTAACCAATATTCTCTACGTGGTCCAATACCCTATCCATTCAAACTAGGTATGGCTTGGTGCTATTCTGCATGGATCCTAGGATATATATATCCATAGGGCAGCACAATAAGATGATACAGTCTTTGGACCCATGTACTCAAACCTATACCAGACGTAGAAAGACCCGTGCCTTTAAACGTCTCCTTGCTGCCCTGAGGAAAATTGTGCTCCTTCTACTCCTATGCTCAGGTAATGTCGAACCTAACCCTGGCCCTACGAAAGTACTCTCATCACCTTCTGAACTCACAACTTTGAAAGGAATTAGCTTCTTGCATACTAACGTGTGTAGTCTTTTAAAGAAGCTCGATTCAGTCCAGGCTTGGATTATTCATACTGCACCAGATGTACTCGTGCTTTCGGAAACATGGATCCGGGTGTCCACCCCAGGCAGAGAGGTAAACATCCCTAACTACATCCTCTTCAGAATGGACAGGCAGACCAGTGGTGGAGGAGTAGCCATTTATGTTAAAAACAAATTCTAAGTATCTATAGTAGATACTACCTCCTTTGCCTGTGGATATGAATGCCTGTCTCTTAAAGTCGAGCTTTCCCCATCAGTGGCATTCCACATCATAGGCTGCTATAGACCTTCACCAGCAGGACCACAACTTCTGACACACCTGTCATCCCACCTGGATACTACCTCAGCGGAAACAATCCTACTAGATGACCTTAGCTATGATTGCCTGACTAAGGTCTCGTTACCTGTGAAACAATTCTGCAACTCTCACGGGCTCACTCAACTTATTACTGAGCCTACTCACATCAACAAAAAAAATCCAATGAGAAGCACCATCTTGGATGTTCTGCTTGTTAACAGACCTCATTCCTTTTCCCATGCTGGTATCCTCTTAGCAGACATTAGTAACCACTGTTTTATTGGTGTCATGAGAACTGTTACCAAACCTCTATCTACATCAAAGTTTTCCACTATAAGATCCAGATGGAACTTTGATTCTACTGCATACTTCAATGATCTAAAAAAACTCTTTCCTGTGGCAGAGTTTCTACCTGGCTAAGTCAGTGAGCAATGCCTAGGACGTTCTTCATTAAATCATATCCAGCACCCTAAACAGCCATGCTCCCCTGGTTAAAGCATGAATAAAAGCCAGAACCTGTCATTAGTTCTCACTGGATCTGAAAGCTGCCTTACTCAAAAGAGATTACCTCTGGAAAAAAGCTCATAAATCTTGTGCCGACGCAGACTGGTATCTCTTCAGGGCATCTAGAAATGTCTGTACTAAGTTGGCCAGAGAGGCCAAAGCCAACTTTTATCAAACCGAGCTACTCTCTGTATCAAACTGCCCTACCAAGTTCTGGTCCACCATAAAAGTGCTATCTGCCCACTCTCCAGGAAGTGTGCTTCCTTCCAAAATTACCACTGATAATATTATCATTAATGATGAATTAGAGATACTGCAGGCTTTCAACAATCACTTTGCCACTGCTGGCCTGGCATTTGATAACACACCTGTAAGTAGCCTTCTTCCTCAGACCAACACCCAGCCTTCAGAAACAAGTAGCAATAACATGGACTTCTTTTCACCTACCACCATAAAAGAAGTTGAAGATCTTCTACGACTAGATACTAAAAAAAGTGCTGGGGCCAACTCCTTCGACCCATACTTCTTGAAAATAGCATACCATTTACTTACTACACCTATAACACACCTATTCAGTCTGTCCCTAGCACAATGCTCCAACCCCAAGGCATGGAAAACTGCTCACGTCATTCCCCTGTTTAAAGCAGGGGACCTCTGTGGCCTAAATAACTATAGACTAATCTCTCTTCTTCCCATACTTTCAAAACTTCTGGAAAAAATTGTGGATACACAGCTGAGATCTTTCTTAGACAATGCTAGACTACTCAACCCAATGCAGTCTGGCTTTAGAGCTAAGCATAGTACAATTACGGCACTGGCAAAAGTTACTAATGATTGGCAACGGGACCTAGACAACAAAAAATTTGTTTGTGCTGTGTTTCTGGACCTCAGTAAGGCTTTCGACACTGTCGACCACTGCCTGCTCCTCTCCTCTCCTCCTTAAAAACTATAGACATTGGCTCAACCGCACTGGGATGGTTCCAAGACTACCTTTCTGATAGACAGCAACAAATTAAGGTTGATGGAGAGATTTCTCCACTTAAACTGATAAAAAGAGGTGTCCCCCAGGGCTCCATACTGGGCCCATTACTGTTGGCCATTTATATCAACAGCTTGGACTTAGGCATCAAAGATGCCAGTATTCACTTGTTTGCTGATCACACGGTGTTCTACTTAAGCTGGGAATCTCCTAAAGCTGCCTGCACTGAGTTACAAGCCGACTTTAATACTTTGCAGTACCAACTCCTTAGCAAAAAATTACTATTAAATGCAAAAAAAAACAAGGCCATTCTTTTCTCACCATCAGACCCAAGGGCTTACTCTGCTGTCGCTAGTCTATTACCATCAATCTCTACCTTATTAGGAGAAACTCTTGAATTTGTGACTAAATTCAAATACCTTGGTATTTGGCTAGACAACAAACTCTCTTTTGTGGAACACACAGAAGAACTGCTGAAAAAAACGATGCAGAGACTTGGTCTTTTTTTCAGAATTAAACGCCTCTTGACCACAGATGCCAAAAGACAGCTTGTCCAATCTACATTCCTTTCATTAATTGACTACACCAACTTCATTTATGGCCATTGCCCTGCCTCATATCTTGCAAAACTGGATGTATTATAGCATAGAGCACTGAGATTTATAACTGGCCTCCCGTACTCCACACATCACTGCTCTTTACATGCAGCTGTAGGGTGGCCCTCCCTTCAATACAGGCATTATAGAAATGCAGCCCTATGGACTCTCTGACCCCTTACCAACAAACTCCCACAATATGTTGTTGACTATCTCCCCCTTAGTCCTATTAGGAACTATGCCTTAAGAAGTCAATCGCTGATTTCTTTGAATGTCCCAAGGGCCAACACTCACTTTGGAAGGGCCGCCATAAGCTAAGCCCTGCCTACTCTCTGGAATAGGATACAAAAATCATTGAGACTTAGCTCACCTGCCAGTCCTGCCTTCTTTAAGACCCTCTATGACAAAATGTTTGCTGAAATCTGTAATTGCTTGTATCGCTCCTAGCAGCTTGACTATTGTTCCTCTCTTCTTCAACACTAGTGCCAGCTGCTTATCCAAATCATCCCTTGCTACTACTACTCCCCCTCCTCTGCCCCACTTGCCCTTAGCACCAGTTGCACCCCTCTTATTCACCACCCCCCCTTCTGCTGCATTTACCTAAGGCTTACACACTGTTATGCGCACCTTCATAGCTTAGGAATTTCCATCCAGGCCTGTAACGTGTTTCTGCCGGACAGGAATATAAATAATCTTTCTTTTTTCTTCAGTGGTTTGTATATGACATCCATATACATCCTGCTCCTGTGGGAACTGTATATATATATATATATATATATATATATATATATAAATATATTACGTTCGGGTTGTGTTATGTATATCTTTCTTGTACATGTGACTTGGAATGTAAATACTCTGCTCCTATCAATATTGTAAACATGTTGTTCCTTATGTAGTATGTATATTTATATGTAACTGCACAATTTTCCCTGCCAACAGCAGGTCCACCTTGTACATGAGCTTGCTCAATGGTGATAGCCTGGATAAATAAAGATTTAATTGATTGATTGATTGATTGATTGATTGATTGACTCTGAGTGAACTCCATTTACCACCTTCCTCTGAGTTCTGTTGCTTAGCCAACTTTGTACCCATTTTACTATCTTTGGACCCACTCCCATGCTGCCTAGCTTGCTTATCAGTCTTCTGTATGGAATGGTGTTGAAGGCCTTACTGAAATCCAGGTAGGCAACATCCACTGTCCTCCCTGATCCACCTCCCTGGTAACCCGGTCAAAACACTCTATCAGGTTTGTTTGGCAAGATCTACCTCCGGGGAACCCATGCTGCCTTGGATCCTGCAATCCACTGGTGTTAAGGTATTCCCTGATCCTTTCTTTAAGTGTAGTTTCCATAACCTTGCCCACAAATGAAGTCAGACTTACAGGTCAGTAGTTTCTTGCCTCCTCCCTATTCCCACTTTTGTGTAGTGGAACTACATCCACTCTCCTCCAGTCCCCTGGACCTTCCCCCTTATCCAGTGATAGATTGAACAGGGCCATTAAAGGTGTAGACAGTTCCTACTTTATTTCCTTCAGTATCCTCGGGTGAACCCTGTCCAGCTCCATAGCCTTGACTGCTTTTAGTTCTGCTAGTTCCCTGAGGATTGGCTCCTCTGTAAAAGGGCTAGTGTCCACCTCCCTTACCTTAATGCCCTTCTCCAATATCTGTGGCCTGTCACCTACCCCTTCCTTTGTGAATATTGAACAAAAGTACTTATTCAGTATATCAGCTTTCTTCTGGTCCTCTTCCACACACACACTCCTTCCCTGCTGGCTGAACAGTGAGTTTGTTTTTATCCCTGGACTCAGTAGAGTGGTTTGTGTAGGAGCAGTGGTCTAGTACATTGTGGTGTTGGTTGACTTACTATAAAGGGCAGTACTCACCAGGGTGGTGGAGCAGTGGTGTAATTGATTGTTTCTAACAGTCACCAGTGGTTGTGGCCTACCCACCCACCCTACCCTCAACCCACCCACCCCAGGTGTGGCATTTCCTTTATAGCCAAGGTTCTGACATCACTTCCTCAACAGGTCTTGGAGCAGAACTTTCATATTCTTAATTACCCAGCACAGCGCATAAAGTGCAAGTATACAAACACCAAAAAAAAAAAAAAATTGTATATTATAAGGAAGAAGGACATGTGGGGAGTGGTGCAATGCACTGGCTGTGGGGCAGCAATTTTCTGGGAAACATTCTGGAACCTGCGTTGCTGCCCTATTTGCAGGCAACTGTCAGCTCTGAGGGAGGAGGTTGCCCACCTCCAGGCTGAACTGGCAAGAACTAAGAAGGACTCCCCCACCCAAAGAGCACCAGTTCTACAACCACTGCCTCAGAGGTTGCCATGTGTGAAGAGCAGATAAACCACAGTAGGTTCTGGGAGGGTGAGGGTGGTGGAACAGAGGGGTAGCCCCCGAGTTGCACCTCGACACAAATCATATGTCGGTCTGGCAAATCAAGGTTCATCTATGATGACACCCTCATTGGAGACCAAGAAGAATGCTGGGGACAGCCACAAGGGAGACCCACAAAAGAGTGGCAAGGGACAACACAAGGGAAAGAAACAGCTTCTGATAGGGGACTCAATTGTTAGGGGTGTAGACCTGGGGAAGGGAGAGGAGAGGGAAGTAAGGTGCCTGCCTGGTGCCATGGCTTGGAGGGACAGGAAGCAAACCCTCAGGATTGCAGAAGCAGCATCACAGGAGAGGAAACTGGATATCATTGTCCACCTTGGAACAAATGACCTAGCTAGGCATGAGATCAGTGCAGTGCAGGATGAATTTGTGGAATTAGGGAGGGGCCTCAGATAGGTAGCAAGCATGGTAACCTTCTCAGAGGTGCTGCCAGTCCATGGCAGGGGTGAGGCTAGGGTACTGCACACCATGTGGTTTAATGAATGGTTGCAAAACTGGTGCAGAGCACAGGGCTTTGGCTTCATTGGGAACTGGGGTCCACCTGGAGAGATGAAGGTCTATACTGACATGATGGTCTGCATCTGTCCAGGAAGGGAAACATGCTTCTAGGTGACAGGTTTAAAGGCTTCCTTGGCAAGCTTTTAAACTAGCCAAGGGGGGAGGTGCTGATAGGAAACAGGAAAGTTCAAGCCTCCCCCACAAAGCATGGCAGGTAGTAGGGTAAACACTGAGGTACAGAGCTTGACAGAGGGCAGGACAGGAGTAAATGGAAAAATGGACAAGGGCAATAAGAGCAGGGATGGGGTAAAAAAGGATAAAGCCAACATTAAATGGAGGGCAATGAGTACCAATGTCCATAGTCTGTGAAACAAGCTTCCAGAGCTAGTAGCCCTGATGGAAGTGTAACACTTGGCTATTGTGGCAGTCACAGAAATATGGTACACGGAGAACCATGACTGGGATGTCAACATACCAGGGTACACAATCTACAGAAGGTACAGGGAGGGTAAAAGAGGAGGTGGAGTAGCTCTCTACATAAGGGAAGGGATCAAAGTAACATAATTAAAAGGTAAAGGGGGAGGACAAGAGGAACTCTGGGTCACATTGGAGACAGGGAATGGCATCACAATCCACACAGGGGTTGTATACAGACCCCCATCTCAAGGGGAGGAAATGGACAAGAAAATGATAGAGGGCATTCTCAAAATGGCTGAAAAAGGGGAGATACTGTTGATGGGGGACCTGAATATGCCAGATGTTAACTGGGCAACATGGACTGCAGCCACATCCAAGAGCAGGGTCATTCTCGATGCTCTACAGGGAGCATGCCTTAGACAGCTAGTGGTGGAACCCACTCAGGAGGGAGCAATATTAGACCTGGTACTCTCAAATGGAGAGAGGATCACAAACTTACAAGTCAGTAGACACCTGGGAACAAGCAACCACTGTACAGTGTGCTTCACAATAAACACAACCATGGAGACAAGCCATACAAATACAAGGATACTGGACTTTAGAAGGGCTGACTTTGGCAAAATGGGTGAATACCTGAGGAATGCATTAGCAAATGGCCAGAAAGGAGGGGGTGGAAGAACAATGGAGAAAAATCAAAACTGCCATCATGGAGGCAACAAGCCTTTGTGTGAAACAAATAAAGAAAACAAAGTGGAATAAAAAACCACTATGGCTCTCGAAAGAAGTGTCAGGGAAGGTTAAGGAGAAAAAGGCTGCATTCAAAAAGTATAAGGAATCACAGACAGAGAACGACAGGGAACTGTATCAATTAAAGCAGAAAGAAGTGGGGAAGGCAGTCAGAAAAGCAAAGGCCCAAACCGAGGAAAGGATAGCCAACTCAGTTAAGAAGGGGGATAAAACCTTTTATAGGTACATTAGGGAACATAGAAAGGTTAAGGGAGGGATAGGGAAGATTAATAAAGGAGAGGGGAGGTGGGCAGAGGGAGACAGTGAAAAGGCAGAGATAATGAATGAATACTTTTGCTCAGTATTCACAAAAGAAGAAGAGGAGGAGTTACCTAAACCAAACAGTAGAAGCACTCTGGATAGTGGGGTTGATACCAGTCCATTTAAAGAAGAAAGAGTACTGAAAGAACTTCTAAAACTCAAGGTGGACAAAGCAATGGGACCTGACGGGATTCACCCTAGAATCCTAAAAGAGCTAAGGGAGGACCTAGTGACACCACTAACCACACTTTTTAACAAATCATGGGAAGATGGGATGGTACCTGAGGACTGGAGGAGGGCAGATGTCATTCCCCTTCACAAAAGTGGGAGCGAGGCAGAAGTAGGAAACTACAGACCTGTTAGTTTGACCTCAGTGGTGGGGAAAATGATGGAATCACTTCTGAAAGAAAGAATTGTTGAGTACCTAGAGGCCAGTGGGGCACTGGACCCAAAGCCGCATGGATTCACAGCAGGAAGGTCATGTCAGACAAATCTAATCGATTTCTTTGACTGGGTGACCAAAGTAATAGACCAGGGAGGGGCTGTGGATATGGCCTACCTAGACTTTAGCAAGGCATTTGACACAGTCTCAGTCTCGCAAAAAAGATTAATAATCAAGTTAGCCAGCCTAGGAGTGGGTCCCAGGGTGGTAGCCTGGGTAGAAAACTGGCTGCACAGCAGGACACAGAAGGTAATAGTGAATGGAACACATTCTGAAGAAAGGGGGGTTACTAGTGGAGTACCTCAGGGCTCAGTACTGGGTCCAGTCCTCTTTAACATCTTTATAGGTGACATTGCAGAGGGTCTGGAAGGAAAGGTATGCCTCTTTGTGGATGACACAAAGATCTGTAACAGAGTTGATACACAAGGGGGTAGAAAGGATGAGAAGGACTTGGCAAGGTTGGAGGAATGGTCAGACATATGGCAACTTAGATTCAATGCAAAGAAGTGCAAAGTAATGCACCTGGGAAATAAAATCCAGGAGAAGAGTACACAATAGCAGGGAGGTACTAACAACAACAATAATGGAAAGGGATCTGGGTGTAGTCATATCAGATGACCTAAAGGTGGGTATGCAATGTAAGAAGTCAGTAGGGAAAGCCAGGGGGATACTGGGATGCATAGGGCGGGGCATCACAAGTAGAAAAAGGGAAGTGGTTATCCCTCTATACAGACAGTTGGTGAGACCCCTTCTGGAGTACTGCGTGCAGTTTTGGAGACCTCATCTATGCAAGGACATAGACAGGATGGAGGCAGTCCAGAGGAGGGCAACTAAAATGGTGCAGGGTCTACATCAGAAACATATGAAGAGAGACTGAGAGAGCTTAATATGTATACCCTTGATGAAAGGAGGGACAGGGGGGACATGATAGAAACTTTCAAGTACCTCAAGGGAATCAACAAAGTCCAGGAGGGTAGCATCTTTCAGAAAAAGAGATGTGTAAGAACAAGGGGGCACAATTTAAAGTTAGATGGGGACTGCTCAGGGGTAATGTGAGGAAATTCTTTTTCATGGAGAGAGTGGTGGACGCATGGAACCGCCTTCCTGGAGAGGTTGTGGGGTCAAAAACAGTGGAGGAATTCAAACATGCATGGGACAGACATAAGGCAATTATAGTGGGGGGTTGCAGGAAATAGGCTGTTGGTTAACTAGAATCTGCAGCTTATCCAGTAGGTAGGGAAATGGGCAGACTGGGTGGGCCAAGTGGTCCTTATCTGCCATCAAAGTCTATGTTTCTATCTTTCTATGTTCCCTTTTAGTCTTACTATCCCTGCCTTGCCTTTCTTTTCACTTATGTAAGTGAAGAAAGTTTTATCCCCCCTTTTTCCTGATTTGGCAATGTTTTCCTCCATTTGTGCTTTAGCTGTCCTAACTGCCTTCCCTACCTCCCTTTGTTTCCCTTTCCAACATTCTAAAAAACTCAGTTCTCTATAGTCAGATGTTTCGTATCTGTGGAAACTGTACAGAGGATGCAGAGTTCAAAGCTCAAGCAAAGGAACTTCAGGATTGTTTCCTACAAAGGGGTTATGGGTAACACATTTTAGAAAAAGCATACATTGAAGTGAAAAGTAAAAAACAGAAGGATCTGCTAAAAAATAAGGACAACTTAGGGAAGGTTAAGGAATGGGGCCCTGTAACATTCTCTGTAGAGTTTAACAATACAGCTCGTACAATTGGGAGTGTTATCCAGATAAATTGGCCCATTTTATTGGGAGATACTTCAGTGGGTGGGGCAGTAGGAACCAAACCAAGAGTGATATTTAGGAGGGTCCTCAATATTTGGGACAAAAATGTACATAGCCACTTTTCTTCTGTAAAACCAATACAAGGCATATGGCTCTGTAAAAGACCTGCTGGCAACTACAGGTGTATAAAGTATAACGTACGCAAGTCTATGAATACAGGAAAAGACCTTGGAGCCTTTAGGAACCACACAGATAACCATCAGGGATCTAATAACATGTAATACAACATTTGTAGTTTATTTACTCTGGTGTACATGTGGACTAGGTTATGTATGAAGGACTGCTAAATCCTTCAAAGAATGAATCCAAGAACACATACGTGACATCCTCAGTGTTAGGTTAGTCAAAGCAGTGGGAAGACACTTTGCTGAAAAGCACAGTTCAGCTCCCAAAGATCTGAAATGAATGGGCATTGAAACATGTACATGCAGTCAAGGGGGGTGATTGCCTCAGTCTGTATCTCAAAAGTGAAAGCTATTGGATCTTCCTCTAGAATACAATGACTCCCCAGTGACTAAATGAGATGTGGGATCTCAAACCACATTTCTAAAAGAGCTTTTCAAGTTTAACTGAATAGTATGAATGGACTAATTAGTCCGTTGTCTCCTTTGCCAAAAAAGAAAAAACAAATACCCCCCCACACACAGACCTTACTTATTTTGTTGCCCTTGCAGGTTCCCCATGTGTTCCTCTGCTATATCTCCATTCCATAGTTTTATTTGTGAAGTTCTTCACACCTCCCCGTCCGCCACCCTACCCAAACTTAAATTCGAAATCCTTATATTTTGAATGTATTTAATGTAAGTATATTGAAGTATGGGTTTTGGAAATTGCCATGCTGAGACTATGATCTATGAAATGCTCTAAAAAGGTGTCACATATTAATTACCACAATAACAATTTTGTTTTTTATTATCTTTTATTTTCAGGTAAAAGTCCTTTCTGACAAGTGCCTAGACCTCAAGACTTCCATTGTACTGTGTCAATTGTTCAAGTAGATCCCCAGGAATTGATTTTGGAGTTTAAAAGGGTGCTCACAGGATAACACCATGAATAGGATTTTCTTGCCTCTCTATATAAATTGCAGTTAAACATTTTTTATGACAACATTATGTTTTCAGTGCTGTGTTTTTCTCCTTAAATGCAGGATTGTTTGTTTATATTATTTGATTCCTAACTGGGTTTATACAATCACTTGCACAATTTTATTTGTTATTTTTACTTGTTTGTATAGTCTGAGTATTAGTACACTGTTATGATGTCATCAGTGGGGGACTATAAAACGAGAATGCTTGTCTCCTTGAATCAGTTCCCTGACGGAGCCTTATTGGTAGGCAAAGCGCTGAGGTGGAATGAGTTTCACTATGTGACTGGCTGTGCCTGCATTGTAAAAGCATTTTGCTGAATAAACAAAATTGCTGATTTTGTATTTTGACTGAGCTTAGGTTCTTGTCTGTTGGAGTGCCACTGTCCAGGAGGCTGATTTTGACTGCTGGGTTAGCCACCCCTCAGTTGCCCTACAAATGGGGGTTCCCAAAAAGTCTTCCTTGAGCTTGCTCAAATGCTCACTACCAGGCTGGTGTCCTGCTATTTAGCAGTTTAAATATGATTGCCAAAGAGTGCCTGTATAGCCTCCGTGCACTCTCTCTTTAGGGCTGCCTGGATTGCAGTCATAAGTAATCTGAGAGGGAGCTCTGTTGAAAGAGGTAACTATTTGCTTAAAATCATTGAGTGATAATGATAATGTAGTTTATCTAACCTGCCTTCTTTGCAGCAAGGACTGTTTTGTTTATCTCCACTATCTTAGTCCTGGACTGCCGAATTGGACCAATCAGTACTGGTGGGATGTAAAATGGAGCCAGACTACAGGAGCTGTCTTGAGTCAAAATCTGTAGTATTTGTAGTTTTGGGCTTTTGGCACCTTTTTGCACCTGAAGGGGGAGCCTTTGTTGTGACTGACAGACAGATCAGCCAACCAAACCTTTTGGATTTTGGAGAAAGTCCCAGGTTTGCTGACAGTTGAGTCAGATCTAAGTTGGGTGCTGAAGAGGCAACAGCTTGAGACAGTCAAGCAGCTGTCTGAGTAGTTTCGTGTGGGAGAACTATGAAAAGGCCTGAGTTGTGGCCTGCATGTCTGCTTGCTGCCCCTGAGAGGGAGAGAAGAGAATTAGTTGGACTAAATCCAAGTTTGTGAGAATGAAGTAAGCCACTGATTTTTTACCAGGCACACACCTGAAGAAGACCGAAGATTTTGCTGAATGCGATCGGCCTGTCAGGATTTCCAGCTGCTTCTGAATCCCTGGTTTGTGCAGAGACTCTGTGATCATGACCGTAGAGCAGTTTGCCTGGTATAGTAGTATTTCCTTACATGTAAATGTGCTGTGAGTTGTTAGTGGTTCGTGATTTGGTTCCCCACTGTGTGAACTGTGTTCTGCTTGCTGAAGCTGTATCCAGCCCAGAACGGACTGTATCTGAATTTGTCTCCATTTGGCCAGGGCCTTGCCACACTAGCCCAGCCAGACTACCCACTGCACAGAGAAAGCCATCGATGAGAGACCGACCTGGGGATCAGCCCCCTGCTCCATGCTTGAACTGGAATAATGCCTCTGCAATTTGTATGGGCCCTGCTTTTCCTGGCACTCCAGATTAACCACCTGCTGTCTCGATTTTCGTCCGGCCTGTGTCCAGTCTTGGGTATTGTAAGTAATCATCAGGGTAGCTCCCTGCAATGACAGCCTAATCTAAAAGTGTGTCATCTGATTGTCTTGTTTTCTTTTCATGAACTGAGCCCTCCGGCTCCGGAATACAAATAGTGTGTGTTGGTGCATGTTGTTTTCTTCCATCACAGGGCCCCAACCAGCTTTACATTCCTGGCTAGCCCACCATTCTCCATCTGGGTACCCAGAGTGTGTGACTGTTTATGGACCCTGAAGTGCATGCATAACTGTTTGATTGATACAGCCTTTAAGCAAATTAACCTGATTACGCCCCTCCTTGTTTAAGTCACTTAAATAAATCAGATCTAACTCTTTTTTGCATTTACCCTGACTGTGGTTCCAGTTTGTGCAAGAGTACTATACTGCTGTTATTTGCTCTGTATAACCTTGTTTTACAGGGGGTCCCCAGGGCCAGGCCAGAGGTTAGCCCTGGTGGTAAGGGCAAACAGTGTGGGTACTTGTGTGGTGTATCAGAGGTATTGCGAAAGTGATTATTGTGCATTGTTCTGGCCACTAGTAAGGAAAGAGGGGGGTTACAGCGTCCTGGAGGGCTGTGCCCAGGTTAGCTTGACCACTACCAGCCCTGACCTCCGGGTGGAGGCAACCGTTTCAGAACTCAGACCCTTTAACCTGCTACTAGCCAAGCAGGCAGAGGTAGTAGCCCTTGGGATAGCACCACCTACGGGTTACATTTTGGAGGCTCACCGCTGGGATTTTGTGCCTTCTAGTGGCCAAAAATTATGAATTATTGTTAAAGATTAATGGCTACCTCAGTAGAAATGGCTGTTCACCAGTTGGTGGGGTGGCATACTGGGAAGGAGATTGACCCCCAAAATGCTCCACTTATACTGGATATTCCCCTGGTTGCCAGTAAAGACACTGTAGAGGGAGCATTCTCCAAAGTTGAATGTTTAAAAAAGCCTGTGGTGCTGGGTCAACAGGCTGATTTGATCACCCAGACTTTCGGAGCCTTGGTAGAATGTAGTGACCTCGTGGACAGCTCTAAAGTGCCACAGACTATTGTCCCAGAAGAGGTTCCAGCTGCCTGGAGAGTGATAAAAAAAGACAATAAAGACCCCGGGGAGGATGAGCTCCACCATTATTTGAGACTTTTGAGGAGAAATTTGCTAAGTTGTTGCTGGAGGAAGGGAAAACCGTAGAGGACTTTAAGAAACTATTCCTGCCATCTGGGGGTGTTCCTTCCCCAACACCCCCTCCCACTCCAGCACCTGTTACTGCCCCGACTTCTGTGCCCATACCAATACTGGCCCCTATATCTGCACCTGCCATTAGTCACGACTCCTACCGAAGGCTGAGAATCTTCTTGGGCACCATCCCCAACCCCGAGGGGGAGGATGACTGGGAGACCTGGATAGACTATGTTGCCCCTCTAATACTTAAATGGCAATGCTCAGACGCAGAGAAATGAAAGAGGTTGAGTGAGAGCTTCAGAGGTCCTGCCCTGGCTACCATCCATGCCAAGTGGGCTAATAACCCCAAAGCAACTGCACAGAACTATCTTGATGCATTGGAGAATGTGTATGGAAGCCCAGATTCAGATGAGGATCTGTGGTGGACAATAAAAAATGCTCAGCAGTACCCAGGGGAGCCATTTTCTGTGTATGTACCTTGGCCTGAGAAGTTGCTACAAGAGTGCCTCAGAAAGGGTAGTTTGCCGTCAAATGAATTAGATCAAACTAGGCTGGACCAGATCCTTAAGTCTGCTCCATTTTCAGAATTGTTACTGCTTCAGTTGCACCTTGCCACCTGACTGGAATTACCCCCCTCCTATGATGAGCTAATGAAAGAAATTCAGGGGGGGTTGAGCAAAGGTGACCCCTTGAGGGAATTGCACCCATATCTGCTGCTGCTGTGCAAGTGACTGAGAGTGATCAGCCAAGTGATGCTCAGGGGTAAAAGCCAGCACTTAATGAGCACTCCGAGAATGCAAAGGACTTCCTGCCCTGGGCCCAGTACTGGAAAGACGAGCTACTAAAGGAAGTCCAAGAGCTGATGATGGGTGCCTCTGCAAGGGTTTCCCCCATGGAACAAGATTCTGGTCCCTTTCAGGATATGACTGTCATGGGGGTTGGGGTGCACCCTCAGGCATTCGCTACCGAGGGTGACTCCAAGGCTGAGATCACTGGATTGACTGCAACTCTAAAGGAACTGTTAAGACACATTGCACAACTCTCACCGCTGCAAGCAGATACTATACTGCAATTTCTTACTACTGCTTCAGTTTCTCATATGATGTTCTCTCCCAGGATGACCCAGGAGTCTATCATTTGTCACAACTGTGAAAAGAATGGCCATATGAAAAGAGAATGCTGGTCTCAGAAAGACTTAGAAAGATTAGTAAACAGACTCCAAGGGGAGCTCCGAAAAGCAAATCAATGGCCAAGGGGTGCCCAAAATGACCACAGTAAGGGTTTGAGAAACCCTAACTCAAATTTCTTTGCGGCTAAATCACAGGCACCGTAGTCTCCATTGAAGGGCCCGCTGTTTCGGATCAATCTGGGAAGGCAGTAGCAGAGGCCTGGACAGACGATTAACCTGATTACGCCCCTTCCTTGTTCAAGTCCCTTAAATAAATCAGATCTAACTCTTTGTTTGCATTTACCCTGACTGTGGTTCCAGTTTGTGCAAGAGTACTGCACTGCTGTTATTTGCTGTGTATAACCTTGTTTTACAGGGGTCCCCAGGGCCAGGCCAGAGGAAAGCCCTGGCAGTAAATGCAAACAGTGTGAGTACTGGTGTGGTGTATCAGGGGTATTATGGAAGTGATTATTGTGTATTGTTCCGACCACTAGTAAGGAAAGAGGGGAGCTACAGTGTCCTGGAGGTCTGTGCCCAGGTTAACTTAACCACTACCAACCCTGACCTCCGGGTGGAGGCACCTGTTTCAGAACTCAGGCCCCTTAACCTGCTACCCTGCTACTAGCCAAGCAGGCAGGGGTAGTAGCCCTTGGGATAGTACTACCTAGGGTTTACACACCTGCACTATTCATTGCAGAGCCATACTCCTGGCTGCATGTTGGGGTGGCACTAGTGGGGTTTGCGGTAGCAGTAATGGGGTTAGCACTCAATCATCCTGGACCTATTCATAGCTGGATAGTGCAGTGCATTATTTGACTGTGAATAGCAACCTTTGACACCTGGGCAATTGCAAATTGCAGCTCAAAAGTTTGCACTGTGCTTTGTGACTTTTTGTGAATCTAGCCCCAGGTAGATGTGTGCTTTGGAGAGCAAGAAGCCCATAGGAATAAATGAAGAACTGGACTTTAAACTCTTTCTCAGACTTTGATCCCATCTTGTAGCAATTTAAAGTACAATGACACCATGAAAGGGAGCTAAAAAGAACCCCCCTTCTTGAATTGTGTATTTCTGTATGATGTGGACTAAGTTAAAAATACTAGCTTAAGGAAAATTTAACTTAGGAATGAAACTGAAAGCATCTATGAAACTGGAATATGACTGCACTTACTAATTATTTCCCCCTTTTTCTCCTTCTTTCAGATATTTACATCTGTATGGCTCTATCTCTTCAGGTTGCCTCCTTCTATAGTCAAAAAAGAGTGGTAAGGCAGAGCTTATGCAGACCCCTTTTAAATATGAAACATAAAGTATGTACCCAAGGGGTAATCCCAGTTTGTGCCACCAGGAGACAATGTAATCTCTGTAGCTACCCTCAAACTCCCCTGCTCGATCTGTTCTTTAAGTATTTCAGTCACCCATTTTGAAAATATGAATCTTTATGATTTACATTTTGTATATATTTTTTAATTCACACTGCACTTTGCTTTTGGCTCTGACATTGAAGGCATCTAAACTAACAGCTTACTTGGTATGTGATATATAAATACAGGCACTATGTCTTTAAGAAATGCACTACATAACGCCAGTTAATCCTCAGCAAGGCAGCCACCTTTCATAGACTGGTGAGAGATAGCAGACATGGTAACCTGTTCGTGGCAATTCAGTCTTTCAGATTTATGCCCATTATTTTATGTTGCAGAAACTTGAAGTTATATACAAACATATAAAAATGCCAGCATATACAGGCCAAGTGGTCTACATCATTTGCTCAAATATTCTTCAACTGAAACTCTGGCTGGAAGCTGCAATACTGAACATAGGATTTGCAAGAAAGCGAGTTGTGCTCACAACAGAGGGAGGTGAACCTTACAATTGTCTTTGGTTTGTAGAAGATATTCTGCCAGTGGAGGCTACTTCTAACTGAAAGGTAAAATAAGGAACTTAGAATTATCAGGAAAAGGCAGTCTTTCAAGCAACAGAGGGAGGTGGATCTAGCTTTACGTTTGTTACAATTCTTAATATTTTCAGTGCAGGAAGAGTTTAAAGCACTGCTGACTTATTTTGTGGCTGACTGCTTTCAGAGCACAAACCACCAGGCTGTTCTGGGGCTGGGGAGGTTTACCTTTGTCTAACTTGGATGTCTGGATTTTTCTCTGTTCGATTAGCAGGGTATTTTCTCTGTCAAATTGTTGTGTAGGGCATCTTGCTGACAGGAAGGCACTCATCGCAGTGGTGGGTCAGAGCTCTTAACTGATTGTTTTGTGAGGGCACAATTTAGGCCCAACCCCTTCCCACCCCTCACCCCACCCACCCCTGGAAATAGTTCCTTTATACCTGGGGTTCTGACATCATTTCCTCAAGAGTGCAAGGTGCATATCACTGTCATATCCTCTCTAGCACACTGCACTGACAATATAAGCATACACATTGTATAATATATATATATATATTTCTATATAACAAACCAATCACACACACACACTCACACACACACACATAAAAATAGTAGATAAACATGTGGGGAGTAGTGCAATGCAATGGCTGTGGGGCAGCAGTCTTCCGGGAGTCTTTCTGGAGGCTGAGATGCTGCTCTAGTTGCAGACAACTCTCTGCCCTGAGGGAGGAAGTTGCCTGTCTTCAGGACACACTGGACAGTAGTAAGGGGAACCTTCCCCCAGGCCACACTGGATGGTAGGAAGGGAACCTCCCCCATTCAGGGAGCACCAGAGCCTCCACCACTACCTCTGAGGTTGTGAGGAAAGCACAGCAGTTGGACCACAGTGGGCTCAGGGAGGGTGAGGATGGTGGAACAGAGGCACACCCAGTCAGTTGTTCCACTCCACAATCTATACACCATTCTAGGGGAGCATAGCTCCCCTATGGATGCACCCACAGAGGAGACTAAGGAGGCTGAGGACAACTGTCACAAGGGAGGCCCACAGGAAGGAGGCAGAGGACACCACAAGGAAAGGAAGCAGCTCCTGGTGGGGGACTCAGTTATTAGGGGGATAGAACTGGGGGGAGCAGGGAAAACTGAAGTAAGGTGCCTGCCTGGTGCCATGGCTTGGAGGGACAGGAAGCGCATTCTCAGGATCATGAGAACAGCTGCACGGGAATCTGAGCTGTATGTCATTGTCCACCTAGGGACAAATGACTTGGCTCATCATGAGATTAGAGCAGTGCAGAAGGACTTTGTAGAATTGGGGAGGGGCCTAAGACAAGTAGCACACACAGTATCCTTCTCTGAGGAGCTGCTTGTCAATGGCATGAGTGAGGCGAGGGTACTTTGCACCATGCAGTTTAATGAATGGTTGAAAAATGGTGTGGAGCACAGGGGTTTGGCTTCACTGGGGACTGGGGTTCCACCTGGAGGGACACCAGCCTATACTGGCAGGATGGTCTGCATCTATCCAGGAAGGGAACAAGTCTTTTGAGCAACTGGTTTAAATGCTTCATTGGCAAGCTTTTAAACTAGTCAAGGGGGGAGGCACTGATAAGCAGCAGGAAAATTCCAGCCTCTCCCTACAAAACAGGGTACTAAATAAGAAAAAGACTGAGGTAGAAAGGTCAGTGGGGGATGCTGCAAAAGAAGGTAAAGCCATCAAAAAATGGAGAGCAATGAGTACCAATGTCCATAGTCTGAGTAACAAGCTTCCTGAATTAGTGGCCTTGATGGAGGAGGAACATCTGGATATTGTGGCAGTCACAGAAACATGGTACACACAAGACCATGACTGGGACGTAAACATACCAGGATACACTATCTACAGGAGGGACAGGGAGGGTAAAAGAGGAGGAGGAGTATCACTTTACATAAGGGAAGGAATCAAAGCAACAGAACAAAAGGGAAAACAGGGAGGAGAAGAAGCACTGTGGGTAAATTTGGAGACCGGCAATGGCACCACAATCCACACAGGGGTTGTATACAAACCCCCTTTTAGAATGGCAGAGAATGGGGAGATATTGCTTATGGGTGATCTGAATATGCCAGATGTTAACTGGAGTGCAGTTGCAGCAGCCACTTTGAAGAGTGGGGTTATTCTAGATGCCCTACAATGGGCATGCCTTAGACAACTAGTATTGGAGCCCACTCGAGAGGGAGCAATCTTAGACCTGGTTCTCTCAAATTGAGATGAAGAGAGGATCACAGATGTAGAAGTGGGTAGCCATCTGGGAACTAGCGACCATCGAACAGTATGGTTCACAATAAACACAGCAATAGAGTCAAGCCATACAAAGGCAAAAGTACTGGACTTTAGGAGGGCTGACTTTGCCAAAATGGGTGAGTGCCTAAGGAATGTACTAGAATTGGGCATGAAGGAGAGGTGGAAGAACAATGGGGAATAATAAAAACTGCCATCACAGAGGTAACAAGCCTTTGTGTGAAGCAAATAAACAAAATGAAATGATGTAAGAAACCACTATGGTTCTCAAAGGAAGTGGCAGTGAAGGTTCAAGAGAAAAAGAAAGCATTCAGGAAGTACAACAAATCACAGAAGGAGCAGGACAGAGAATTGTATCAGTTAAAGCAAAAAGAAGCTGGGAAGGCAGTAAGAACAGCAAAGACCCAAACTGAGGAAATCATAGCCAACTCAGTTAAGAAGGGGGATAAAACCTTTTATAGGCACATCAGGGAGTGAAGGAAGACCAAGGGAGGGATAGTGAGGCTTAATAAAGGGGAAGGAGGGTGGGCAGAGGGTGACTGTGAAAAGGCAGAGATACTAAACAAATATTTTTGCTCAGTATTTACAAAGGAAGAGGGGGAGGTACCTAAAACAAACAGTAGAAACACTCTGGATACAGAAGTTGATACCAGCCCATTTAGAGAAGAAAGGGTTCTGAAAAACTCTTAAAACTGAAGGTGGACAAAGCAATGGGGCCTGATGGGATTCATCCCAGAATTCTAAAAGAACTAAGGGTAGAACTAGTGACACCACTGACTACCCTCTTTAACAAATCATGGGAGGATGGGGTGGTACCCGAGGACTGGAAGAGGGCAGATGTGATTCCCCTTCACAAAAGTGGAAGCAAGGCAGAAGCAGGAAACTACACACCTGTTAGTTTAACCTCAGTGCTAAGGAAAATGATGGAATCACTTCTGAAGGAAAGAATTGTTGAGTAGCTAGAGGCCAGAGGGGCACAGAACCCAAGGCAGCATGGATTCACAGTGGGAAGGTCATGCCAGACAAATCTGATAGATTTCTTTGACTGGGTGACCAAAGTAGTAGATAAGGGAGGGGCTGTGGACATGGTCTACCTAGATTTTAGCAAGGCATTTGACACAGTCCCACACAAAAGATTAATATCAAGTTAGCCAGCCTGGGAGTGGTCCAAAGATGACAGCCTGGGTAAAGAATTGGCTGGAGAATAGGACACAGAGAGTAATAGTAAATGGAGTCTACTCTGAAGAAAGGGGGTTACTAGTGGGCACCGTAGGTTCAGTATTAGAACCAGTCCTCTCTCAATGTCTTTATGGGTCGACATTGCAGAGGGACTGGAAGGAAAAGTAAGTCTTTTGCAGATGACACAAAGATCTGCAACACAGTTGATGCACAAGGTGGGGTGGAAAGGATGAGAAGGGACTTGGCAAGGTTAGAGGAATGGTCAAATGTATGGCAGCTTAGATTCAATGCTAAGAAGTGCAATGTAATGCACCTGGGAAACAAAACCCAGGGGAAGAGTACACAATGGGGAGTGAGATACTAACAACAACAAAAATGGAATGGGACCAGAGGGTAGTCATATCAGATGACCTAAAGATGGGCAAGCAATGTGAGAGGGCAACAAGGAGGGCTGAGGGGATACCGGGATGCATAGGGAAAGGCATCACCAGTAGAAAACAGGACGTTATTATCCCTCTGTACAGACAGCTAGTGAGACCCCATCTGGAGTACTGTGTGCAGTTCTGGAGACCCAATCTCCGCAAAGACATAGACAGGATGGAAGCTGTCCAGAGGAGGGCAACTAAAATGGTGCAGGGTCTGCACTGGAAGACATATGAAGAGAGACTTATGGAGCTTAATATGTATAGCCTTGAGGAAAGGAGGAGAGGGGACATAATAGAAACTTTCAAGTACCTCAAGGAATCAACAAAGTCCAAGAAGGTAGCATCTTTCAAAAAGAGGTTTGCAAGAACAAGGGGCACAATTTGATGATGGGGGGCAGCTCAGAGGTAATTTAAGGAAGTATTTTTCCACAGAGAGGTTGTGGATGCATGGAACAGCCTTCGAGGAGGTTGTGGAGTCAAAAACAGTGGCGGAATTAAAGCATGCATGGGACAGTCATAAGGCAATTTTAGGGGGTGAGGGTAGGAAGAAGTAGGCTGCTGGTTAACTAGGATCTGCAGCTTATCCATTAGGTAGGGAAATGGGCAGACTGGGTGGGCCAAGCGGTCCTTATCTGCTGTCAAATTCTGTGTCTCTATGTTGTATAGTATACAGTTTAAACTCCTGCTGCCCCCCCAACCCCCACCTGTCTATCATCCTCCCTATCCCTTGCTGCTTTCCCTTCCCCTCTCTAACTTCCCACTGACAAGTACCTTGCCTTTGACCTTATCCCACCCTCTTTTGTGACTGCATGATGAATATTATTTGCCTCACAAATGCCATGATATAATTGTATGTGTGGTGAACATGCAGTATTAACCTCCCCTTAAACTTGCCCTTGGATATCAGCATTTGGATTGTGGACATTGATTCATACTCCTTTTAGTATGTGCATCATTCTGTGGTCTGTTTGGAATAAAGTGGAAGCTGCATGCATGCATCAGAAACCATCCAGCATGTCAGAAAGCATGTCCTATTCTAGATGCCAACCCCCTATGTGAACTCCTTTTCCAGCTTTGCATTGGGTGGTACCCAAAATATTTTCCTTGGGATTGCATATGTGCCTCTAGGTAATTCAAATTCAGGCCTGTCAGTTTTGACTAAATTTTGTACACAAGTTGGAACTAATCATGAGCTGATTTTGTTTGTCCATTTCAATATTAATATTCACAATAAACTAAGCTTTTATGCACATGGTAGGATTTCTAAATTAAACCTCACCTAAGTCATTAGTTTCCCTACTCACATCAGCTATAATACTAGCACCATGACTCTGATTGATTGGATTCAGGTCTCCCAGTCTGGTACTTTGGCTGATGCTATTAGCGACCACTGCCATATCATTTATACTTGGTAAAGTGAAGAAGCCTCACCCAAAGTCTACAGTATATTCACTTTCTGCATGTTAGGAGTCTAAGTACAATAGATGAGACTTCCTCCAAAAACAAACTTGCTTGTGTAAAAACTCTGTTCCCCAGCTAAGGATTAGTATTGTTACTAGCAGTGCCCATGATAGCACTTGGTGCTTTGGCACCATGCTCTGTCATTAGTGGAAGAGGAGAACATCAGGACAAGGAGAGAAAATGAGATGTTTGGCAGGAAAGGGAGTGGCATAGTTTGGGGAGTTTGTGTGTTATGATTGCTGAAATGCTGAGTCTTTAAGAAGTGCATGCTCTGCAGTGTCTGGAGGGTCCTTCCAGGCTTGGCATAGTTGGAGGGTGCCAGGTTCAGGGTGCCACAGGCAGTCTTTGGCCACCCCTGGAGGCCAGGGAGGCTAGATGGGGACTGCTGTGCCTGGAATTAATGATGATGATTAAAAGTTTAGTTTTATGCAGAAATATTTACACTGAAGGAATTATTCTGTTTACAAGTAAAGATCTGTGTAGATTAAATACAAAGGTACATAAATACAAATAAGAAATACCACAATTAAAGCACAAAATCATATATACAAATCACATTTCATTCAAACATTGACAAATATAAGAAATTTTATGAGTAATTTGTTTCTTAAATATGTTCAAAGTTACTGATGTTCAACAAGTAGATTAAAGTTTGTTCCAGGAATTTACAGTACTGATGTGTAAAGTGTTTAAACCAAATTTAGTGAGGGATTATGGAACAACTTACATGTTTTCATACTTTGACCTTGTGAGATATCTCTCCAGTGTTCTAAACATTAAAGAACAATGTACTTTTAATGGATTGGGATGCTCTGAAAATAAAACACTAATGAACATTAATAATAATTTTGTCTCCAATCTATTACTCAGAGGTTGCCAATCCAGGGTTTCATATAAAATATAATGATATGCAGTTGATTCATATTGAATGACAAATCTGGCAGTTTTATGGTACAACACACCTAACTTATCTTGGGTTGTTTTTCTTGAAAATTCGTGGATCTGACTTCCATATTCCAAGGCAGGGAGAAGCATGACCTGTGCACTGTTCAGCCTGTCCCTCCTTGGAAGATGGTAGACTACTCCTCAGATGGCTCTGAGCTGTTAATAGGAGAAATCACAGTGTTTACGTGAAAAGTAAAATTCAAGGCATTGTCCACACGTATACTAGTGTTGTCCAAAATTGAGAAATTTCACTACTCGAAACATTTCACCCAAAAATTGTGACATTTCACCCCAAAATTGTGACATTTTTCCCAACAATTTTGACATTTCGCCTGACAATTGCAATATTTCACCCAAAACCGGTGACATTTTGATTTTTGGGTGAAATTTCAAATTTTGTTGGTGAAATTTCACAATTTTCAGACTAAATTTCGCATTTCGCACCAGCAAAATATTTCACGGATTTTGCAAAATATTTCATATAGCGAAATTGCAGATTTCATGGCAATTTCACTGGGAAAATTTTATTCCGCAACATTTCTAATGTATACTCACATAGTTATAGATTTTCAGACTCAAAATGTTTGCACCCTTTATTGTTGTCAAGTTTAATTCTCATTATCTATGGGTATAATTTCCAAACCTCATTCACTGAGTCTTTTTAGCACTGACTGCTAGCCCAGATTCAAGAAAGCAAGTTTGCATGTTCTCAAAATCCAGTTTCAAGTTCTGCTTCATTGTGTTAAAATCCCTATTAGAAGATGTCATCTGCATATGTTCCAACTGTGGAATTTTTTACCACCTGAGAAACAGGGTTAATGAAGATCAAAAACAAAACAAGGCCCAGGATGGATCCCTGTGGCATACCCCTAAAATTTTGCATAGGTAGGAATAGGGAATCTGCTACAGAGATCCTCTGGGGTCAACCAGCCAAATAAGATTTGAACCAAGTTATAGAATTATTACTCAGCCTGACTGCCTTTAGTTAATGGATCAGTGCTGCATGATCTACTAAATCAAATGCTTTAGACATGGCCATGAATACTGTACCATCTCATTATCACTTTCCAATGAAGAACATATAGCATCATGGACATATATATGGGCAGTGTGCATGGAGTACCATGACGGAAAGCCGTACTGATGGGGCGATAACAAATTATTGTATTCTAGAACATTCGAGAGCGGTGAGTAGACATTCCTTTCCAGGGTCTTTGATAAGATAAGGATCAAAGAAATAGGCTTGAGATTTGAGGGATTTAATGGATCCTCCTTTACCATAGGAACTACGTTACTGACATTTCAAGATTCAGGAACATTTTTTTCAAGAATTCTCCAATTAAAAAGATACAAAATCCTTGGGGTAATTTCAAATGCTGTGATTTTTAAGATTTTAGCATTTAACTTAAAAAAAAAACCTGGGGACTTCAGTTTAAGGGCTTTCAGTGACCTTATAGATCTCTTTCCATGTAAGGGGTCTAAGTCTGAAAACAGGTCCACTACCTAGTTCAACCTTTTCCTTATTCACATCCCTCACATAGTCAGCTAGTAATCCGATAAAATACTCATTTGACTATTTGGCAACCTCCCTAGATCCTTCAACATTATTAGAGTCTTTCTTTAGAGATAAACCTGTCAGTTTAGTAGACATTACAGTTACATCACCCACTAAATTCCAATATTTCCAGTGTCTGAATTTTGATTTATTTTTTATTGGTAGTATTTCTTTTTAGCTAGTCTTAGTTCCATGTTGCATTTATTTCTAATTGTCTTAAATATCTGTATGGAATTATGGTGTTGGGCCCCAGTAAGGGATGGCATAGAAACCCTCTGTGCCCAATCTTACCCATAACATTGGGAGGTAGGTAGCCTGCATCCTGGTTCTTGAGAGGTCTGACTGGTCCTGGCTGAGAGGAACTCAGTGGCCATGCTATTCTACACTGGGTCAGTGTAACAGGGAGTGCAGCCTCTGTTATTGTAAAAATATGAAATACACCAGTATCTGAACCCCCCATTATAACATATTTGTTTTTCATTTTTCTTTTCACTCTGTCCTATATTCTCTTCTCTTGTTCACCTGTCCTGTTTAATTCTCTGTCAGTGTGGCAACCTGATAGCATTCTATGCACCTTTACTATCCCCTTTGTTTTCTCATGTTGGCACAAGCCGTGTCTTTAAGATTAAACTCCTGAGTGGGAGATAAAAAAATGTAAGCGTGAGCCACACTGATGTAAAATAAATAAAAAACTGTGCCTGGGAGTGCCCAGACTAGGGGATGCTGTAAAAAGGATAGGCCCCTAATAAGAAATGAAAAGCTGTGGTGTGGAAGGTTTTTTTTAATTAAAAGAATACCACACCATGTGGTTTAAGAAATAAAAGATGGATAAGAGTTTGACCCCTTTCAGAGCAGGATGCTCTCCATGAATATGTTCAGGGCAGAATGATGCTATGAAATACTGCATATGCCACAACATGCAGCTTAACATTTAACTGCATGCTTGTTGCAGAGCAGGATGGTGCTCCATTCACATGAATGTCACAGCAAGTGGCGAGAACCATAGCAGACACTATGGGCATAGAATGTGTTAAGCCCCATAGTGTCTGTAATCATTAGCCCAGTAACAAAATAAGTATTCCTATTGTGGGCTATATAGAAACAAACTCTAGCCAGAGCCAATAGGGCTGTAGGTGAGGAATTTGGGCCAGACTGGTTCCATTGTAGGATGGTGGTCCCTTGTGAAGCACCACAACAAGCATGTTGCCAAACACGAGCACCAGGAAAGAGAACAAAGCTAGAGATGAAATAGGGTCTGTGGTTTCTGCAGGAGGTACAAAAAAGGGGCAGACTGGGTGGGCCTAGCGGCCCTTATCTGCTGTAAATTTCTATGCTTAAAGTGTGACTCTTGTGATACGCAAAATGCAAGGATCCTGATTAAAAAAGTGAGATGCAATCATATGGTTAAGTCTGCTTGTGTGACTATAATTGAAAGCAAACGTAATGCATAAAAACCTGATTAAAAAGTACTATCCAATAGCCTCCTTTGTAAAGCAAAGCAAAATAATAAAGAACTTTTTCTCAGAATGCTCCTTTACTCACAACATTGGGGCTACATTTTAAGGGTCTTAGTGGGAGCCTCTTTTGTGCAATTATCAGGATGGATGGATTGTTTGCAGCCTAAACTCCCTTCCACAAGGGAAGTGTGAGACAGGAATGTAGCAGTTGGTGTTCATCATCTTCAAATATTTTCTATCACAAGCACAGTGCCAAGTATCTCTTATACTAACCAGGAGGTGGCACCGGAAATCATGGTTGGACAATTTTAAGTCTTAATTAGGTTGCTGTATTAGGAGGAATTGCTAATAATGGAGACTGTAGCTTCCCATAACTAGTGGGAAAAACCTTTCGATACCCCCTGTAATGATGTCGCTAGAAATACTGTGTAGCGGAAACTGTGTAAAAGAAGTGCATATAATAAGAGAGTGAGTCCTAGGGTAGGGAATAATGACATTATATATTTATGCATATTGTATTATGATTTGCTAACTGATTTTAAAATTAAAAGGTCTTTGACTTTTGCATTAAGTTCCATGGGATCTTAATCTTCCACCTGGACAACCAGAAAAGATGGACAGAAGGGACCGTGGTTTAACATCTCATACAAAGACTAGCACCTCAACATCAGTGTAGTACATCTCATGCTCAGATGCAACAATACAGTATCAATATTGGGTATTAGCCCAATTTCCTGGTGAGGGGCACCAGTCTATGTCCTTCTGGCCCCAGAGTTAAGCATGCAATCTATTCCTATTGAGTCAATAGCACTAAATATCTAACATGTTCAAAGAAACAAAGAATTGGATATTGGTGAGGATTGGATGGCCCCTCAAGGCCCACCCCTTTCACTAATGTTCATTATCTCTGCATAGGTGAGAGTAATGACTATTGACTATTCGCTTCAGAGCAAGAAATACATTCAAGTTGCAAAAGAGCAGTTTCATTGTTCCTCCATTAAGGGTCTTGATCACAGCCATTAAAGAAAATGAAGGAGTGGAGGCACTGAGATTTGGCATTAGGTTTCAAAGCTATGATTTGAATCTGCCTCAAATTAGTTTCTAAAATGTCTATTTTCTTGATTTTTATTATGAATGTAATGTCTATGAAAGATATCAGAATGACAGCATGAAAGCATTGAATGGTTACTGAGTATGAATGACCCCCTCAACCACTACAGGTGGTATCTCCCACAAAACATTAAATGCTGGCACCAGACTCTGGGTTGCTGGAGGTATCTAACTGGATGGCAGCTGGTGGTGGCTACAGGTTGGTGGGTGGTGGCTACTTACTGCAAACTTCTCGTACATGGATCTTTGATTCTCCCTAACCCTGCCAGCCCCTGAGCAATCTGAGTCCATTCCTGACCATGGGTCACAAGTGTGGCAGGAGGAAGGTGCCCAGTGCCTCAGCCCTCCATGCCACTGGGCTAACATGCTAGTTGCACCTTGAGGATCATTGACCTTTGGCTTGTTTGAGAGATGTACCACAAGTAATCCAGGATGCTAACCACAGGGAAAAAGAGGGGAGTTGAGCTCCTTGCCCTGGCACCAAATGGAAAAGATGCTCCCATTTGAAAGCATAGTACTGACAAGTTGACTCCTTTTGAGAGGCCTCTATAACATGAAGGACCTTGTCAGAAAGACCCAAAGGCTGGAACTCTAGCTACTCAGAAACCAGTACAAATAGCAAAAATTGCAAACTGCAGGTAATTACAAAAGATGAAAATCATGTGATATACTCCTATCATCATTGTTATGTTCCTTTTTTGTCAATAACAAGAACAACTAGTGATATTTGGTGTGTATGTTCCCTTTAACTAAATTAGCTCTGTTTTAATGTGGCTCTGCAATTTGCAAGCTGTAGTAAATTGTAGCACTCACTATCAGAACAAAAGGTGTTACAAACGCTTGCATCTTCTGTTACTGCAAATCCCAGACCCTCCTGCAGCTGGCATTAAAACAGCATGCAGTAGTGAGAGGTTCAGTAGCCTGCATTGTATGTTAGAGTTTATATAAGTTCATGGAGTGGTTCCAGCCCAGCCAACCTTGGTATAACGGAAATGTAGTTTAAATGGGAGAAGCCCAGTACCAATCAAGGCAGCCTGGAGGTGGATCCAGAATTAAAGGGGTGTGCACTAATGGTGGGTCAGGTGCTGCTCATAGGAGTGTGCATTAGGGTGAAAGTTACACTGCAGTTTGCATATGAAAACAAGGCTAACCAATGACGCTTAGTAAAATAAAATGTATAAAAATTGCAGGCAAGGGTGTTACCAGGGTATATGTTCTGTAACATGAACATCAGGGCTTCTGCCTATGGAAAGTGCATGATCCTGTATGAGACAAGTTGCCTATCTATTCCTCATCTGTTGCTTGCAGTGTACTATATGATAGCTGGTGTGTATGGATCCCTTCAACTGAATTCAGTGTTTTAATGTGGCTCTGTAATTTGCAAGTTGTAGTAAATTGTAACAATCGCCATCAGACCAAAAGGGGTTATTAATACTTTTTACATCTCCTGTTACAACAAATACCAGAATCTCCTGCAGCTGGCCTTAGAACAGTATGCAGCAGTAAGAAATTCAGTATCCTGCATTGTATGTTAGAGTTTATATAAGTTCTGATATTTTGTTTGCTGGTCCTTTCATCCTTCCTGGGCCATGTACTGTCACACAGGGATGATCTAACTGGAGATTAAACAAAAATTATATCATGCACTATGGGCTAATGAATCTCCCACTACTGCCTACTGTTCCGATGTAGCTGATAATGCAACCTCCTCCCCACCACACACACACACACATCACAAAGCAATTCATAGCAGTTGTTTTATGATCAGTATACTTGTTGGAGTTACTTCAAAGAAACAGGGCTTGATTCTGTTTTTTTTTTCCTTTGTCCCCACTTTCTACTTGAAATGAATGGAAAAAAGTCACAGTTCAAGCAAGGCAGTCAGGCACTGTGGGCAGAATAGTGGGTGAAAACTTAGGAAGACATGTGGAGTCCCTTTACTCATCCTAAAAGGAAGTCAGGCACAGTGGGTGGAATAGTGGTTGGCAATTTAGGAAGGAATGTGGAGTCTCTTTACTCATCCCAAAAGGTCTGCAGGGCTATGCCCACTGCAGCCCTAAAAAGGAGCATAAGCAAAAATAAGGCCCTAATGAAATTGACCCTGACAGCTGAAATGGCAGCCATCAGGAATAGAAGTAAGGGCATTTATTACAGAAATGGTTAGCGTTATGATAAAGAATAGCCAGAAATAAGGCTAAAGTCTATAGAACTGGTAAACCTAAAGAAAAGAGTCTACAGACAGTTTTGTGAATGTATGATATAAAAAGAAAGGAATACAATTTTAGAACTCATTTTTTGACTTCTGAGTTGGAGGGAGAAGAGGAGTGTGCCCTCATTCTCCCATTCCCCTTACCAACCCAGAAATTCCCTTAGAAATAAAGCCATAATAAACCTCAGTATGTACATAATTAATGTGTTACCTGAAATGTTAATGGGTGCTGCTATATAGGGCTGGCAGCTCCAAACTGACTGTTTATATAGCGACTGTGCCATATGATGTCATCAGGATAGGAGGGGCTTCACCCCTTAATGAGCACCCTTATGATGAAAACAAGGTTTAAATGTGTTTTAACAGCCTACTACATTTGAAGTAATACAGTGATACAGTGTATTTGAAGCTAAGAACATCTTTTACATAGCAAATACTATTGAATATGTAGTTCATCTATTGAAGGGAGAATATTCAAATATCAATCACATGGCTGCTGATATCTTCAGTAGGAGGATATATAAACCCATCACCAGGGGTGCAGAAGAGAGAGGAGAGACAGGGTGTATCTGGCCCCAGAGAGAGAGAGAGAGAGAGAGAGAGAGACAGGAGAGGTGTATGTGTTTTCACATCATTCTGAGTTAAAAGCAAAGTTAGTGAGTAAAGAAGTGGAATAGCTGGAACAAGCTAATTCCAGGCTACTAGATGTGCTGAACTAACACCCATTTTTTTTTCTGTAAATAAGTATATTTTTTTATTTTGAGATTTAAAAAAATTAATTAAAAATGCACTTGTGATTTTTTTATGCATTGTATTCCTGCCTGAAGTGTATGTTTTATACCCACACCATAGCAGTCAGGTTAGTGTGGAGCCTCATGGAGGAGGGTGGCAAACATTGGTCCACAAAGATGGATGACTGGTACCAACAAATAGTGAAGAATAGTGAAGATGGCAGCTCTTTCCTTGCTGGGGGCCATTACACCACCTTCATAGCCTGCCTGGGCATGCCACAAGTTGCCCTGCTAGACACATCCCTGATATCAACTCCCTGGGCACTTTCTCTAACATTGCCAACTGTGCCCAAGGAAGTCAGCATTCAGTCGAAGACAAACTCTGAGATTCTAGAATGAGAAAAGTGCCCCAGCCTGGTGCCTGTTCCACAACAGGAATCTGACATTCCCTCTCCTCCCCTGTCATACCCTATGCTGAGATGACCACTCACTCGACAGTTTACCAACAGAGAACAACAAACAATTGAGATTCAGAACAACAGAGAATCTGGGTGAACAGGAATCACCAGCTTAACAACAGAGGTTTCTGCATGAACAAGAATCAGTGCCTTTGAGACTGAGATGTCAGGAGGACAATGAGATCTGGTTGGGACCAGGTAAAGGGTCCAGAAACTTGATGAAACTGTGCCAGGTGTATTGAAAGACAGCATACGGAGTGACGGGGTAATGGAAAAACAAAATTCCTCTCTGACCTAGTCAGGCTCTTCTGGATGGTTGAAGAACACTGAGCGCGTCTGCTGCATGAGGAAGCACGGGACTGAGTACAACACCTAAGGTCACTAACAGTGAAGATTGGGAGGTCAAGGTGAAGGAAATTCTGAATGCCTGGTAAGTGTGCTGCAGTATCTGTCTGCATTACATAATTTACAACTCTTTTTATGGCCACTGAACCCAGACACAGCTGAAATTCTGAGACAGAGAACAGATGCAGTTCATGCTTCTCCTGTCCCTGTACAAGACCTCAGACAACTTTTTTCTTTGAGTGGTGATCCATTGAAGTGTCCTTCCATGCCAGGACTTCAAAGTTAATGCAGGCTGAAAATCATGTTATGCTAGCTTGCCCTACTAACAGATGCTACTGTTTGCTCAAAGGCAGGACACCTACCAAATTCTACAATGGACCTTATACAGTAGTTGAATGTTACAGTATGCTTTTTGCAGAGGTCGGATGGAAGCAGAGATGGCACAGCATGCCAGTCAAGTGTAGGCTATGAAGCAATATCCCCAAGGACTGTTCCATTATATTAGCCCTGTTTCACACTGAAAAGTTGGGGCAAATGCTTGGTTGACAAATGCTGGAACCATATTCGTTAGCCCCGTTGAAGATGCCAAATGTTGCAGCTTCTCCACTGCTGTAGATAATGCCAGCAGAGCATTTGCACTAAGTTGTCTTCTATATTTTACAGTAAAAGACAAATATATTTGGAAAGCATTGTGCATGACTCTTTCTTCTGGAGGAGGATAGGAGGTTAGCAGTTTAGTAACTTTAGTGTGCCCCTGTTAAGGGGGATGCCCCTGTTTAGGTAAGTAGGTGCCCTGGATGGATAGAGGTGGGGTACAGTGCATTGTACCACCTGAGAACAACTGTGCCTAGGGGTGAAAGGAAGGTTATGTCCCTGGTTGGGCTCCATATGAAAAAATTGTGCACTCCATGATTTAATTTGGGGGGGGGGTGCTCTCCTACAGATATCCTGTCTAGGGTTCTCTAATTGCAGGAAATGTGAGTACTGAAGCTAATACAGAAACAACTTTTTAATGAGCTCAGAGTCAATCTGGATACATTAGAAGATTTATTATTCCAAGAATTTAATTTAGTTTACAATATAATGACCCTCAAAACTCATTTAGACCTCAAATTAGTATCACGGGGGCTATATGTCCTTAAAACTGCCTCCAGTGGCATCGAAACATTTGAATTTAAAATGAATGGGAAGAGGCTGCGAAAATGGGTTCCAAGGTGCTTTTGCAAGGCAGATCAACATAAATATGAACTTCTTAAAAAAGATATTGAATCAGTTAAAAACACACTGAGCTCATTTGCTGATCTGCCAGCATTTAAAGAAATGGATGCAGCAATTAAAACAAGACTGGAAGTACATGGAAAAAAAGATTATACTGAGAAAACAGACAAAACTAATAAGAGATAAGGAAGATTATACCAAAGTACATATTTTAACAGGCCACGTGAAGAAAGAGAAAGAAGCCACAGTAGAGGTAGATCTAAAACAAGAAAAAAGAATTTTAACAGACATACTGTAAATGCGATTGCAGCCAAACACCCCATGCAGTTATCTTCCAATTAAATCAAACTATCAAATGGCAGGAACAGCCAATGAAGGTAATCAACCAAATGCTTCTAGATACAGAGACAGACCTTTTTTAGGCAACAATCAAATAGAGAAAAGAATCATGGAAACACAAACAAACCAAAGTGGAAAAAAAACAAGGAAGGGGACCAGAGGAAAAGGAAGACAATGGAATCTCATGGTGTTCAGAAAGGAATGTGACGGGGAGAAATTACAAGTAGTCAATTTATCAAGCAAAGTACTTAATACTGAGCCAGCCTGGTGGAGCTGAGGGGTGAGACGCTGGATGCCACACCTCATGCCATGCTGTCGACCCAGGGTGGGAGCAACCTTCGGTTGCTGGGGGTCAGCAGAGGACTGTTTTCCTCTCCTGGGGAGTGAAGGGTTGTTGTCCTGCTCTTTGGCTGCCCCTTAGTGGAGGCTGGAGGGCATCATCAGAGGCTGGGAGACACATAAGTGCGGAGACGAGACATAAGTAAGTAAAATTTTTATTTAAATATGCCCGTTTCTGGAGGCTCTGGGCGCAGTACAATATATTAACATATATTCAGAACATCAGCAAGATAACAAAGTGTAATTACACATACGATAATAAAATTATTAAAATTCAACAAATAATTCACTAAGCTCTAATTAAAAACCTGAGTTTAGATAATTCTCAATTTAATTCAAAAATACTTTAGTAAACAGGTGGGCTTTAAGGCGGGCTTTAAAAACTTGATGTGCACGTGCCTCATCACACACACATTCACACCGCGAGGGAGAGGGGAGTGTACGTGGTGAAAAGCCGAAAAAAGCAATATGGAAGCAATGTACTTAAAGAGTAGCTGACACCTTCAGGAGAACTTTAATAAAACATAATATTTAGACACAGTTCAGCTTGTTGTTCACATTAGTTCTGCATTCCTGTTCCCAATTGTTTATTACTGAGGTCATTTGCAGGAAGGCAGGATCATTGCTCCTGAAAAGTTAATCTATTCCTGTTGCTTTCTCCCTACCTGAGGTCATAATGCACTGCTCATGAATTCACAGTTACTCCCATGGCAACAGATTGTGATGTCACATCACAAGATTATGACTTGAAGTAGGGAGTAAGCTAAAGAGGCAGATGAACTCTAAGATATAAAAATCATGTATTCATGTAAATTTCCTCAGTAATAAATAATGGATAGGAGAAATATATAGTATATATATGGAATACAAGCTGAATTGTACCCAAATATCATGTTTTTCAAAGTTTTCTTTGAGGTGTCAGCAGCTCTTTAATACCCCTCAAGTTCAAGTCCCGAAGAAAGAACTAACATTTGTACAAACACCAACTGTAAACGACTTTGATATTAAAATGGATTTATTTACATTTTTCAGAAAATCAAGTTTAAAGATTTCTACATGAATGAGAACAACCAGTGGGATTAAAGTACCAGTATTTCAACTATGAGTCTGGATGAAACTGAAGTTAAAGAAAGTATGACTTGAAAATCTTAATGAACTTTATTTCAAAATTCATGGTAATGCTGAATTAACATCTGTGCAGTTGGGTGGAGAACTTGAAGGGAGTGAAAATGACGTTACAGGCAATTTGATAGAATGGAATGTATGGGATGAGAGAAAGAGTTTTTAAACTGAAGTCTGTGTTTTGTCCCAGAACTTTAAACCCTAACATTCTAGTGTATGAAAAGGTTGTTACATATGAAGTCAATAATTTACTTAACAACAAAGGGGGAAAGAAAAAAAAGGCACAATCTGAGTAAACAGCATAGAGCAGCGTTAAAGCAAATTCAAAAATGTGGTGATGCTATTGTGAAAAAAGCCAACAAAGGGGGACACACAGTACTTTTAGACACAAATCAGTACTGTGATATGGTATATAAAATATTGAATAATGACCTAGGTATAAAAAAATTGCAGGGTAATCCAATAAATAAATTTAAAAAAAGTTACATGAATGCTTAATGGATGCAAAGGTTATGAGTAAGATTACTGAAAATAATACCTTTGCAAACCAAGGCTAGGATTCACTAAAAAACACAAAGTGCAGCGTAAAAGTTTGTGCTGCACTTTGCGGTTGTGCTGGAGGGCAAACCTACTATTCACAGCTGGATAGCACTGTGTGCTATTGCACTGTAAATAGAGGTTGGCAGGGGCAGTGCTAACTCAGGCAGAGCACCAGGAATCCCAGTATTGCTGCCCCCACAGCCAGCCAGGAAAATGGCCCCGCAGTCAATAGCGCTCACACACTAAAGTGCAATTCAAAAAAGTAGCCATGCAAATAAGCCCATCAAGCATTCAAGCTGCTAGTGGTCATTAACATGCACATTATGGTCTCATTTGCATGGCATTTGTGTGGTGTTGCATGGCCCGCCCCACTAGCCCAAGCCCCATGCAGCCACAGTTCCCAAGTATAGTGGCCCCCCCCCTTCTGATCGCTGCCCCTAATGAGAGAAATGTACCCTAGTAGTCCAGGGCCCCTCCCAGATCACCCACCAGACATGTTTAGTTATGTTTTCCATAGTGAAGTGTCCCACCCCAGTCCTCGATCGCCCACCTGATAATAATAAAATATTGTTCCATAGCTTAGGGTCCCATCCTGTTGCCCGATCTCCCACCCAATAATAAAAATAAATATTTTTCCATAGTGTAGGGTCCCTCCCCAGTTCCTGATTTCCTGATCTCCCACTCCATAATATAAAAACATTTTTCCATAGTGTAGGGTCCCCCCCATTGCCCAATCTCTCATCCGATAATAAAAAAATATATATTTTTCCATAGTGTAGGGTCCCTCCCCAGTCCCCGATTTCCTGATATCCCACCACATAATATAAAAACAGTTTTCCATTGTTGGGTCCCTCCCCATTGCCCGATCTCCTACCTGATAATACAAAATATATTTTTCCATAGTGTAGTGGTTCCTCCCCCCTCCCCAGTCATTGATCGCCATCTCAAAATGAGCAAATCCCATTTCCTGGTAGTCTAGGGTCCCTCTCCCACCCCATGCAGTGTGACCCACCACCCTGCTCCCCCCATCCAAATCTTCAGTCAGCAACTAGCACAACCCTCCTCTCACGACCCAGGCTGGTCACTGACTGAGCACTCTTGGAGCACTTACTGTATACAGTATGGCTCCTTGACTATGATGGAGCCAAACTGTATATAGTATGCACTCCTAGAGGGCTCAGTCAGTGGCCAGCTGCAGCAGTGAAGGAGGAGCTGTGTAATTTGCTGACGAAGGTTGGGTTGGGGGAAGCGGGGTGGTGGGTCACACTTGATGGAATGGGGGAGTGTGGGAGGGACCCTAGACTACCAGGGGATGGGGATTACTTGTTTGAGGATAGTGATCGGTGACCAGGGAGGGGATCGGGACCACTACACTGTGGAAAAATATTTTTTTTATCATCAGGTGGGAGATCGGGCAATGAGGAGGGACCCTACACTATGGAAAAATGTTTTTATATTATGGAGTGGGAGATCAAGAGATTGGGGACAGGACAGGGACCCTACACCATGGAAAAATATATTTTTTATTATCGAATAGGAGATTAGGCAATGGGGAGGGACCCTACACTAAGAGAAATATTTTTTTTTTATTATCAGGTGGGAGATTGGGCATTGGGGAGTGACCCTACACTATGGAAAATATTGTTTAACATTACGGGAGAGAGATCAGGGAATGGAAACTAAGAGACCTTGCACTATGGAAACAATTTTTGTGTATTACGGGAGGGAGATTGGGGACCAAGGAGGGACCACTACACTATAGAAAAGTATTTCACTATATGGGGTGGGTGATCAGGGACTAGGAAGGGGAGTGGGGGGGCCACAGTACCTCTGCCAACAACTAGGATTGCGTGAATTACTGCCTTTTTGTCTGGCAGTAATTTGCTCCATGCAAGAACTGTTGCAAAGGCCCTTGTGTGGATCAAAACCTTATTGAATGGGATTGCAGGGATATACAGGTCTGCTCTCCTTCATTTGGATTGTGGTCTCCCTCACTACTTTGCCTGGGTGCAGACCCAGTTTGCAGGGGCAAATTGGGCTTTGTGCATACCTACTCTGGTCAGAATCCAGTTTGCCCCAGGCCATCTAGGTATGCACCAGGGCAATGTTATGTGAACCCAGGCCCCAAATCCCTTAACATCTGCTTTCTATGCTGTACCAAAAATTCATAAGAACTTGATTGAACCCCCAGGATGACCCATTATCTCTGGGGTAGGATCTTCTAACTGAAAATCTATCAGGTTTTGTAGATTTATTTCTTAAAAGGGAAGCTTTTAAGTTAAGATCCTCTCTCAGAGACACTGGGGATCTTCTACTAAAACTGAGACTTCCTGTGGCAGGAACACTATACTTCAGTTAAACATAGTGATGGAATTACTGCTTGTAAACATTTGTTGGAGCACAGCGTTACATCTAGTCTAGTCCATTTCCTGATAGAAAGTATTCTATGTCTTCTGTTGACACGCTTTGCAATCTGTGTAAGAGGCCTTTCGGCACCATGCATTTCAGCTTAAAGTTGAACCAGCGTAATATTCTGTGGTGATTTGCATATGCAGCCGATGATGCTATGCATAGTGGGGACATGTGTGATTTTGTATTTCTTTGAAACTTGGCTTCCCAGCAAAATGCCCTTGGGGTAACCAATGCATCAGTGCTTGCACACAGAGGTTCTTTGTCTTTTAAACTGTTTTTTGGTTTAATTGGGTTCACCAAAACATAACCCATATCGACCATCTTAGGGTAGCTAGTTAATTCCACTGGGGTGTCAAACAGATGAGGCATATTGATGACTTCTGGTAGGATGAAACAGGTGTCTATGTTTTCTGCTGGCATTCTTAACAAACTGTGTGAGAGGCCTTTTGGCACCATGCATTCTGTGGTGAATTGCATAGGCAGCCCATGATGCTTTGCTTTGTGAGAGCATGTGTAATTTTTGTATTTCTTTGAAACTTGGCTTCCCAGCCAAATGCCCTTTGGGGTAACCATTGCCTCAGTGTTTGTATGCAGAGGCTCTTTGCCTTTTAAACTGTTTTGTTTTAATTGGGTTCACCACAACATAACCTAGATCAACCATCGTAGGGTAGCTGGTTCATTCCACTGGGGTGTCAAACAGATGAGGCATACTGATCAGTTCTGGCAGGATGAAACAGGTGTCTATGTTTTCTGTTGGTACTCTCAGCAAACTGTGTGAGAAGCCCCATGAATTTCTGCTAAAAGATGAACCAGCATAATATTCTGTGGTGATCTGCATATGCAGCCCATGATGATTTGCATTGTGGGGGCATGTGTGATTTTGTATTTCTTTGAAACTTGGCTTTCCAGCCAAATGCCCTTTGGGGTAACCATTGCCTCAGTGCTTTCACACAGATGTTCTTTGTCTTTTAAACTGTTTTTTGTTTTAATTGGGTTCACCACAACATAACACAGATCGACCATCTTAGGGTAGCTGGTTCATTCCACTGGGGTGTCAAGCAGACCAGCCATACTGATGAGTCTGAGTAGGATGAAACACGTTTTTATGTTTTCTGTTGGAATTCCTTGCAAACTGTGTGAGAGGCCTTTTGGCACCAAGCATTTCTGCTTAAAGTTGAACCAGCATAATATTCTGTGGTGATTTGCATATGCAGTCCATGATGCTTTGCATTGTGGGGGCATATCTGATTTTTGCATTTCTTTGAAACTTGGCTTCATAGCCAAATGCCCCTAGGGGTAACCATTGCCTCAGTGCATGTATGCAGAGGTTCTTTGTCTTTTAAACTGTTTTTTGTTTTAATTGGGTTCACCACAACATAACCCATATTGACCATCTTAGGGTAGCTGGTTCATTCCACTAGGGTGTCAAACAGATGAGGCATACTGCTGAGTTCTGGTAGGACGAAACAGGTGTCTATGTTTTCTGCTAGTACTCTTTGCAAACTGTGTGAGAGGCCTTTCGGCACCATGCATTTCTGCTTAAAGTTGAACCAGCATAATATTATGTGGTAATTTGCATATGCAGTCCATGATGCTTTGCATTGTGGGGGCATGTGTGATTTTGTATTTCTTTGAAACCTGGTTTCCAGGCCAAATGCTATTTGGGTAACCATTGCCTCAGTGCTTGTACACAGAGATTCTTTGTCTTTTAAACTGTTTTTTGTTTTAATTGGGACCACCACAAGATAACCCAGATCGACCTCCTTAGGGTAGCTAGTTCATTCAACTGGGGTGTCAAACAGATAAGGCATACTGATGAGGCCTGGTAGGATGATACTTGTGTCTATGTTTTCTGGTGGCACTCTATGCAAATTGTGCGAGATGCCTTTTGTCAGCATGCATTTCTGCTTAAAGTTGAATGAGCATAATATTCTGTGGTGATTTGCATATGCAGTTCATGATGCTTTGCATTGTGGGGACATGTGTGATTCTGTATTTCTTTAAAACTTGGCTTCACAGCTAAATGCCCTTTGGGCTAACCATTGCCTCAGTGCTTGTACACAGAGGTTCTTTGTCTTTTAAACTGTTTTTTTGTTTTCATTGGGTCCACCACAAGATAACCGAGATCAACCATCTTAGGGTAGCTAGTTAATTCCACTGGGGCATTAAACAGATGAGGCATACTGATGAATTCTGGTAGGATGAAACACGCGTCTATGTCTCCTGTTGGCTCTCTTTGCAAACTGTGTGTGAGGCTTTTCCGCAACATGCATTTTTGCTTAAAGCTGAACTTCCATAATATTTGGTGGTGATTTGCATATGCTGTCTATGATGCTTTGCATTATGGGGGCATGTGAGATTTTGTATTTCTTTGAAAGTTGGCTTCCCAGCCAAATGCCCTTTGGGGTAACAATTGCCTCACTGCTTACACACGGAGATCCTTTGTCTTTGAAACTGTTTTATGTTTTTGTTGGGTACACCACAACATAAGCCATATCGACCATCTTAGAGTAGCTGGTTCATTCCACCGGGGTGTCAAACAGATGAGGCATACAGATGAGTCCTGGTAGGATGAAACACGTGTCTATGTTTTCTGTTGGAACTCTTTGCAAATTGTGTGAGAGGCCTTTCGGCACCATGCATTTCTGCTTAAAGTTGAACCAGCATAATATTCTGTGGTAATTTGCATATGCAGCCCAAGATGCTCTGCATTATGGGCACATGTGTGACTTTGTATTTCTTTGAAACTTGGCTTCCCAGCCAAATTCCTTTAGGGGTAACCATAGTCTCTATACTTTCACATGGAGGTTCTATGTCTTTTAAACTGTTTTTTGTTTTAATTGGGATCACCACAACATAACCCAGATCGACCATCTTAGGGTAGCTAGTTCATTCAACTGGTGTGTCAAACAGATGAGGCATATTGATGAGTCCTGGTAGGATAATACTTGTGTCTGTTTTCTGTTGGCACTCTTTGCAAAATGAGTCAGAGACTTTTCGGCACCATGCATTCCTGCTTAAAGTTGAAGCAGTATAATATTCTGTGGTGATTTGCATATTCAGCCCATGATGCTTTGCATTGTGGGGGCATGTGACATTTTGTATTTCTTTGAAACTTGGCTTCCCAGCGAAATGCCCTTTGTGGTAACCATTGCCTCTGTGCTTGCACACAGATGTTCTTTGTCTTTTAAACTATTTTTTGTTTTAATTGTGTTCACCACAACATGACCCAGATTTGCCATCTTAGGGTACCTGATTCATTCCACTGGGGTATCAAACAGACGAGGCATACTGATAAGTCCTGGTAGGACAAAACTTGTGTTTAAGTTTTCTGGTGGCACTTTTTGCAAATTGTGTGAGAGGCTTTTGGCACCATGCATTTCTGCTTAAAATTGAACCAGCATAATATTCTGTGGTGATTTGCATATGCAGTCCATGATGCTTTACATTGTGGGGGCTTGTGTGATTCTGTATTTCTTTGAAACTTGGCTTCCAGCCAAATGACCTTTAGGGTAACCATTGCCTCAGTGCTTGTACACAGAGCTTCTTTGTCTTTTATACTGTTTATTTTAATTGGGTTCACCACAACAAAACCCAGATCAACCATCTTTGGATAACTGGTTCATTCCACTGGTGCGTCAAACAGACCAGGCATACTGATGAGTCCTGGTAGGATGAAACACGTGTCTATGTTTTCTGTTGGCACTCTTTGCAACCTGTGTGAGAGGCCTTTTGGCACCATGCATTTCTGCTTAAAGTTTAACCAGCATAATATTCTGTGGTTATTTGCATATGCAGCCCCTGATGCCCTGCATTATGGGGGCGGATGTGTGATTTTGTATTTCTTTTAAAGTTGGCTTCCCAGCCAAATGCCTTTTGGGGTAACCATTGCCTTTGTACTTTCACACTGAGGTTCTTTGTCTTAAATTGTTTTTTGTTTTAATTGGGATCACCACCACATAACACAGATCAACCATCTTAGGGTAGCTAGTTCGTTCAACTGGGTTGTCAAACAGATGAGGCATACTGATGAGTCCTGGTAGGATGATGCTTGTGTCTATGTTTTCTGTTGGCACTCTTTGCAAAATGTTTGAGAGACTTTTGGCACTATGCATTTTTGCTTAAAGCTGAACCAGCATAATATTCTGTGATTATTTGCATATGTAGCCCATGATGCTTTGCATTTTAGGGGCATGTGTGATTTTGCATTTCTTTGAAATTTGACTTCCCAGCCAAGTGCCTTTTGGGGTAACCATTACCTCTGTGCTTTCACACAGAGGTTCTATGTATTTTAAATTTTTTTTTGTTTTAATTGGGATCAACACAACATAACCCAGATCAACCATGTTAGGGTAGCTAGTTCATTCTACTGGGCTGTCTAACAGACGAGGCATACTGATGAGTCCTGGTAGGATGAAAATTGTGTATATGTTTACTGATGGCACTCTTTGCAAACTGTGTGAGAGTATTCTGCTCCATGCATTTCTGCTTAAAGTTGAAGCAGCATAATATTCTATGGTGATTTGCATATGCAGCCCATGCTGCTTTGCATTGTCGGGGCATGTGTGATTTTATATTTTGTTGAAACTTGGCTTCCCAGCCAAATGCACTTTGGGGTAATCATTGCTTCAGTTCTTGCACACAGAGATTCTTTGTCTTTCAAACAGTTTTTTCTTTTAACTGGGTTCACCACAACATAAAGCAGAGTGACCATCTTAAGGTAGCTGGTTGATTCCACTGGGGTGTCAAACAGACGAGGTATACTGATAAGTGCTGCACATGTCTATGTCTTCTGTTGGCATTCTTTGCAAACTGTATAAGAGGCTTTTTGGCACCATGCATTTTTGCTTAAAGTTGAACCACCTTAATATTCTGTGGTAATTTGCTTACGTATCCCATGATGAGTTGCATTTTGGGGACATGTGTGATTTTGTTGTCTTTCTTTGAAACTTGGCTTTCCAGCCAAATGCCCTTTGGGGTAACCATTTCCTCAGTGCTTGCACACAGAGTTTCTTTGTCTTTTAAACTGTTTTTTGTTTTAATTCGGTTCAATAGAACATAACCCAGATCGACCATCTTAGGATAGCTGGTTCATTCCACAGGGGATTCAAACAGACCAGGCTTACTGATCAGTCCTGGTAAGTTGAAACAGGTGTCTATGTTTTCTGTTGGTCCTCTTTGCAATCTGTGTGAAAGGCCTTTTGGCACCATGCATTTCTGCTTAAAGTTTAATCAGCATACTATTCTGTGGTGATTTGCATATGCAGCCCATGATGCTTTGCATTTGTGTGGGCATGTGTGATTTTGAATTTCTTTGAAACTTGGCTTCCCAGCCAAATCCCCTTTGGTGTAACCATTGCCTCAGTGCTTTCACATACTGTACAGGTTCTTTGACTTTTAAACTGTTTTTTGTTTTAATTGCATTCAACACAACATAACACAGACCGACCATCTTAGAGTAGCTGATTCACTCCAATGGGGTGTCAAACAGACCAGGCGTGCTGATGAGTCCTGGTAGGATGAAACAGGTGTCTATGGTTTCTGTTAGTCATCTTTGGAAACCGTGTGAGAGGCCTTTCAGCACCATACATTTCTGCTTAAGATTGAACCAGCATAATATTCTGTGGTGATTTCCATATGCAGAAAATGATGCTTTGCATTTTGGGGACATGTGTGAATTTTTATTTTTTTTAAACTTGTCTTCCCTGCCAAATGCCTTTTGGGGTAACCATTGCCTCAGTGCTTGCACACAGAGGTTCTTTGTCTTTTAAACTGTTTTATGTTTTAATTGGGCTCACTGCAACATAACCCAGATTGACCATCTCAGGGTAGCTAGTTCATTCCACTGGGGTGTCAAACAGATAAGGCATACTGATGAGTCCTGGTAGAATGAAACTCATGTCTATGTCTTCTGTTGGAACTCTTTGCAAACTGTGCAAGAGGCGTTTTGGCAGCATGCATTTCTGCTTAAAGCTGAACAAGCGTAATATTCTGTGGTGATTTGCGTATGCATTTCATGATGCTTTGCATTGTGGGGGCATGAGTGATTCTGTATTTCTTTGAAACTTGGCTTCCTAGCCAATTGCCCTTTGGGATAACCATTGCCTCAGTGCTTGTACACAGAGGTTCTTTGTCTTTTAAACTGTTTTTTGTTTTAATTGGGTTCACCACAACATAACCCAGATTGACCATCTTAGGGTAGCTAGTTCATTCTACTGCTGCATCAAACAGATGAGGCATACTGATAAATTCTGGTAGGAAGAAACACACGTTTATGTCTTCTGTTGGCTCTCTTTGCAAACTGTGTGTGAGGCTGTTCAGCACCATGCATTGTTGCTTAATGATGAACCTGCATAATATTCCATGGTGATTTGCATATGCTGCCCATGATGCTTTGCATTGTGGGGGCATGTGAGATTTTGTATTTCTTTGAAACTTGGCTTCCCAGCTAAATGCCTTTTGGGGTAACAATTGCCTCAGTGCTTTCACACAGTGATTCTTTGTCTTTTAAACCATTTTTTGCTTTAATTTGGTTCACCACAAGATAACCCATTTCGACCATCTTTGGGTAGCTGGTTGATTCCACGGGGGTGTCAAACAGATGAGGCATACAGATAAGTCAAGGTAAGATGAAACACGTGTCTGTGTTTTCTGTTGCCACTCTTTGCAAACTGTGTGAGAGGCATTCGGCACCATGCATTTCTGTTTAAAGTTGAACCAGCTTAATATTCTGTGGTAATTTGCATATGCAGCCCATGATGCTCTGCATTGTGTGGGCATGTGTGATTTTGTATTTCCTTGAAACTTGGCTTCCCAGCCAAATGCCTTTTGGGGTAACCATTGTCTCTGTGCTTTCAGACAGAGGTTCAAACTCTTTTAAACTGTTTTTATTTTAATTGGGGTCACCACAACATAACCCAGATCGACCATCTTAAGGTAGCTAGTTTGTTTAACTGGTGTGTCAAACAGATGAGGCATATGGATGAGTTCTGGTAAGATGATACTTGTGTCTGTTTTCTGTTGGCACTCTTTGCAAAATGAGTGAGAGACTTTTCGACACCTTGCATTCCTGCTTAAAGTTGAAGCAGTATAATATTCTGTGGTGATTTGCATATGCAGCCCATGATGCTTTGCATTTTGGGGGCATGTGAGATTTTGTCTTTCTTTGAAACTTGGCTTCACAGCCAAATGCCCTTTGGGATAACCATTGCCTCAGTGCTTGTACGCAGAGGTTCTTTGTCTTTTAAACTGTTTTTTTGCTTTAACTGGGTTCACCACAACATAACCCAGATCGACCACCTTAGGGAAGCTGGTTCATTCCACTGGGGCGTCAAACAGATGAGGCACACTGATGAATTCTGTTAGGAAGAAACTCGCATCTATGTCTTCAGTTGGCTCTCTTTGCAAACTGTATGTGAGGCTTTTCGGCTCCATGCATTTTTGCATTAAGTTGAACCTGCATAATATTCGGTGATGCTTTGCATATACTGCCCATGATAGTTTGTGTTGTAGGGGCATGTGAGATTTTGTATTTCTTCGAAACTTGGCTTCCCAGACAAATACCCTATGGGGTAACAATAGCCTCTGTGCTTGCACACACAGATTCTTTGTCTTTTAAACTGTTTTTTGTTTTAATTGGGATCACCACAACATAACCCAGATTTACCATCTTAGGGTAGCTAGTTCATTCAACTGGTGTGTTAAACAGATGAGGCATACTGATGAGCCCTGGTAGGATGATACTTGGGTCTGTTTTCTGTTGGCACTCATTTCAAAATGTGTGAGAGGCTTTTCAGCACCAAGAATTCCTGCTTAAAGTTGAAACAGTATAGTATTCTGTTGTGATTTGCATATGCAGCCCATGATGCTTTGCATTGTGGGGGCATGTGAGATTTTGTTTTTCTTTGAGACTTGGCTTCCCAGCCAAATGCCCTTTCTAGTAACCATTGCCTCTGTGCTTGAACACAGAGGTTCTTTGTCTTTTAAACTGTTTTTTGCTTTAATTGGGTTCACTACAACATATCCCAGAATGACCATCTTAGGGCAGCTAGTTCATTTCACTGGGGCGTCAAATAGACGAGGCATACTGATGAATTCTGGTAGCATGAAACATGCATCTATGTCTTCTGTTGGCTCTCTTTGCAAACCTGTGCATGAGGCTTTTCGGCACTATGCATTTTTGCTTAAAGTTGAAGCTGCATAATATTTGGTGGTGATTTGCATATGCTGCCCATGATGCATTGCATTGTGGGGGCATGTGAGATTTTGTTTTTCTTTGAGACTTGGCTTCTCAGCCAAATGCCCTTTTGGGTAACAATTGCCTCTGTGCTTGCACACAGAGATTCTTTGTCTTTTACACTGGTTTTTGTTTTAATTGGGTTTACCCCAACATAACCCATATCGACCATCTTAGCATAGCTGTTTCATTCCACTGGGGTGTCAAACAGATGAGGCATACTGATGAGTCCTGGTTGGAAGAACCACGTGTCTATGTTTTCTGTTGGCACTCTTTGCAAATTGTGTCAGAGGCCTTTTGGCACCATGCATTTCTGCTTAAAGTTGAACCAGCATAATATTATGTGGTAATTTGCATATGCAGCTCATGATGCTCTGCATTTTGGGTGCATGTGTGATTTTGTATTTGTTTGAAACTTGGCTTCACAGCCAAATGCCTTTTTGTGTATCCATTGTCTCTGTACTTTCACATAGAAGTTCAATGTCGTTTAAACTGTTTTTTGTTTTAATTGCATTCAACACAACATAACACAGATCGACCATCTTAGAGTAGATGATTTATTCCAAAGGGGTGTCAAACAGACCAGGCGTACTGATGAGTCCAGGTAGGACAAAACAGGTGTCTATGTTTTCTGTTAGTCTTCTTTGGAAACTGTGTGAGAGGCCTTTCAGCACCGTGCATTTCTGCTTAAGGTTGAACCAGCATAATATTCTGTGGTGATTTCCATATGCAGAAAATTATGCTTTGCATTTTGGGGACATGTGTGATTTTATATTTTTTTGAAACTTGGCTTCCCAGCCAAATGCCTTTTGGGGTAACCATTGCCTCAGTGCTTGCACACAGAGGTTCTTTGTCTTTTAAACTGTTTTATGTTTTAATTGGGCTCACCGCAACATAACCCAGATCGACCATCTTAGGGTAGCTAGTTCATTCCACTGGGGTGTCAAACAGACAAGGCATCCTGATGAGTCCTGGTAGGATAAAAACTCGGGTCTATGTCTTCTGTTGGAACTCTTTGGAAACTGTGTGAGAGGCCTTTTGGCACCATGCATTCCTGCTTAAAGTTGAAGCAGTATAATATTCTGTGGTGATTTGCATATGCAGCCCATGATGCTTTGCATTGTGGGGGCATGTGAGATTTTTGTATTTCTTTGAAACGTGGCTTCCCAGCCAAATGCCCTTTGTGGTAACCTTTGCCTCAGTGCTTGCACACAGAGGTTCTTTGTCTTTTAAACTGCTTTTTGTTTTAATTGTGTTCAAAAATACATGACCTAGATCTACCATTTTAGGGTAGCTGGTTCATTCCACTGGGGTGTCAAAAAGACGAGCCATACTAATGAGTCCCGAAAGGACGAAACTTGTGTTTATGTTTTCTGATGGCACTCTTTGCAAATTGTGCGAGAGGCGTTTTGGCAGCATGCATTTCTGCATAAAGTTGAACGAGCATAATATTCTGTGGTAATTTGCATATGCAGGTCATGATGCTTTGTATTGTGGGGGCATGTGTGATTCTGTATTTCTTTGAAACTTGGCTTTACAGCCAATTGCCCTTTGGGCAAACCATTAGCTCAGTGCTTGTACACAGAGGTTCTTTGTCTTTTAAACTGTTTTTTGTTTTAATTGGGTTCACCACAACATCACCCAGAATGACCACCTTAGGGTACCTGGTTCATTACACTGGAGTGTCAAACAGACAAGGCATACTGCAGAGTTCTGGTAGGACGAAACAGGTGTCTATGTTTTCTTGTAGCACTCTTTGTTAACTGTGCGAGAGGCCTTTCAGCACCATGCATTTTTGCCTAAAGTTGAACCAGCATAATATTATGTGGTAATTTGCACATGCAGTCCATGATGCTTTGCATTGTGGGGGCATATGTAAATTTCTATTTCTTTGAAACTTGGCTTCCCAGCCAAATGCCCTTTGGGGTAACCATAGACTCAGTGCTTGTACACAGAGATTCTCTGTTTTTTAAACTGTTTTTTTTTTATTGGGTCCACCACAAGATAACCCTGATCGACCATCTTAGGGTAGCTAGTTCATTCAACTGGTGTGTCAATCAGGTGAGGCATGCTGATGAGTCCTGGTAGGATGATACTTGTGTCTGTTTTCTGTTGGCACTCCTTCCAAAATGTGTGAGAGGCTTTTCCGCACCATGGATTCCTGCTTAAAGTTGAAGAAGTACAGTGTTCTGTGGTGATTTGCATATGCAGCCCATGATGCTTTGCAGTGTGGGGGCATGTGAGATTTTGTATTTCTTTGTAACTTGGCTTTCACAGCCAAATGCCCTTTGGGCTAACCATTGCCTCAGTGCTTGCACACAGAGATTCTTTGTCTTTTAAACTGTTTTTTGTTTTGATTGGATCCACCACAAGATAACCCAGATCGACCATCTTAGGGTAGCTTGTTCATTCCACTGGGGTGTCAAACAGATAAGCCATACTGATGAGTTCCCAAAGGATGAAACTTGTGTTTATGTTTCCTGGTGGCACTCTTTGTAAATTGTGCGAATGGCCTTTTGGCACCATGCATTTCTGCTTAAAGTTGAACCAGCATAATATTATGTGGTAATTTGCATATGCAGTCCAGGATGCTTTGTATTGTGAGGGCATGTGTGATTTTGTATTTCTTTGAAATTTGGCTTCCCAGCCAAATGCTGTTTAGGGTAACCATTCCCTCAGTGCTTGCACTCAGAGATTCTTTGTTTTTTAAACTATTTTTTTTAATTGGGTCCACCACAAGATAACCCAGATCAACCATCTTAGGGTAGCTAGTTCATTCTACTGGGGCGTCAAACAGATGAGGCATACTGATGAATTCTGGTAGGATGAAACATGCGTCTATGTCTTCTGTTGGCTCTCTTTGCAAACTGTGTGTGAGGCTTTTCGGCACCATGCATTTTTGCTTAAAGTTGAACCTGCATAATATTCTGTGGTGATTTGCATATGCTGCCCATGATGCTTTGCTTTGTAGGGCATGTGAGATTTTGTATTTCTTGGAAACTTGGCTTCCCAGCCAAATGCCCTATGGGGTAACAACTGCCTCAGTGCTTGTACACAGAGATTCTTTGTCTTTTAAACTGTTTTTTGTTTTAATTGGGTTCACCACGACATAACCCATTTCGACCATCGTAGGGTAGCTGGCTGATTCCACAGGGGTGTCAAACAGGAGAGGCATACTTAAAAGTCCTGGTAAGATGAAACACGTGTCTATGTTTTCTGTTGGCACTCTTTGCAATCTGTGTGAGAGGCCTTTCGGCACCATGCATTTCTGTTTAAAGTTGAACCACATAATATTCTGTGGTAATTTGCATATGCAGCCCATGATGCTCTGAGTTATGGGAGCATGTGTGATTTTGTATTTCTTTGAATCTTGTCTTCCCAGCCAAATGCCTTTTGGGGTAACCATTGTCTCTTTGCTTTCACACAGAGGTTCAAACTCTTTTAAACTGTTTTTTACTTTAATTGGGGTCGCCACAACATAACCCAGATCGACCATCTTAGGGTAGCTAGTTCATTCAACTGGAGTGTCAAACAGATGAGGCATATGGATTAGTCCTGGTAGGATGATACGTGTGTCTGTTTTCAGTTGGCAGTCTTTGCAAAATGTGTGAGAGACTTTTCGACACCATGCATTCCTGCTTAAAGTTGAAGCAGTATAATGTTCTGTGGTGATTTGCATATGCAGCCCATGATGCTTTGCATTTTGAGGGCATGCGAGATTTTGTATTTCTTTGAAACTTGGATTCGCAGCCAAATGCCCTTTCAGCTAACCATTGCCTCAGTGCTTGTACGCCGAGGTTCTTTGTCTTTTAAACTGTTTTAGTTTTAATTGGGTTCTCCACAACATAACCCAGATCGACCACCTTAGGGAAGCTGATTCATTCCACTGGGGTGTCAAGCAGACGAGGCATACTGCTGAGTCCTAGTAGGATGAAACAGGTGTCTATATTTTCTGGTAGCACTCTTTGCAAACAATGTGAGAGGCCTTTCAGTACCATGCATTTCTACTTAAAGTTGAAGCAACATAATATTATATGGTAATTTGCATATGCAGTCCAGGATGCTTTGCATTGTGAGGGCATGTGTGATTTTGTATTTCTTTGAAACTTGGCTTCCCAGCCAAATGCTCTTAGGGGTAACCATTGTTTCAGTGCTTGTACACAGAGATTCTTTGTATTTTAAACTGTTTTATGTTTTGATTGGGTCCACCACAAAATAACCCAAATCGACCATCTTAGGGTAGCTGGTTCATTCCACTGGGGGCATCAAACAGATGAGGCATACTGATGAATTCTGGTAGGATGAAACATATGTCTATGTCTTCTGTTGGCTCTCTTTGCAAACTGTGCGTGAGGCTTTTCAGCACCATGCATTTTTGCTTAAAGTTGAAGCTGCATAATATTTGCTGCTGATTTGTATAAGCTGCCCATGATGCTTTGCATTGTGGGGGCATGTGAGATTTTGTATTTCTTTGAAACGTGGCTTCCCAGCCAAATGCCCTTTTGGGTAACAATTGCCTCTGTGCTTGCACACAGAGATTCTTTGTCTTTTAAACTGTTTTTTCTTTTAATGGGGTTCACCACAACATTATCCATATTGACCATCTTAGCATAGCTGTTTCATTCCACTGGGGTGTCAAACAGATGAGGCATACTGATGAGTCCTGGTAGGATGAAATACGTGTCTATGTTTCCTGTTGGCACTCTTTGCAAACTGAGTGAGAGGCCTTTCGGTACCATGCATTTCTGCTTAAAGTTGAACCAGCATAATATTCTGTGGCAATTTGCATATGCAGCCCATGATGCTCTGCATTGTGTGGGCATGTGTGATTTTGTATTTCTTTGAAACTTGGCTTCCCAGCCAAATGCCTTTTGGGGTAACCATTGTCTCTGTGCTTCCTCATAGAGGTTCTATGTCTTTTAAACTGTTTTTTGTTTTAATAGGGATCAACACAACATAACTCAGATTGACCATCTTAGGGTAGCTGGTTCGTTCAACAGGTGTGTCAAACAGATGAGGCATACCGATGAGTCCTGGTAGCATTATACTTGTGTCTGTTTTTTGTTTATCACTCTTTTCAAAATTTGTGAGAGACTTTTCAGCACCATGCATTCCTGCTTAAAGTTGAAGCAGTATAATATTCTGTGGTGATTTGCATATGCAGACTATGTTGCTTTGCATTGTGGGGGCATGTGAGATTTTGTATTTCTTTGAAACTTGGCTTCCCAGCCAAATGCCCTTTGTGGTAACCATTGCCTCTTTGCTTGCACACAGAGGTTCTTTGTCTTTTAAACTGTTTTTTGTTTTAATTGTGTTCACCACAACATGACCCAGATCTGCCATATAAGTGTAGCTGGTTCATTCCACTGGGGTGTCAAACAGACAAGGCATACTGCTGAGTCTAGCTAAGATGAAACAGGTGTCTATGTTTTCTGGTAGCACTCTGCAAACTGTGTGACAGGCCTTTCAGCACCATGCATTTCTGCTTAAAGTTGAACCGAGCATAATATTATGTGGTAATTTGCATATGCTGTCCATGATGCTTTGCATTATGGGGCATGTGTGATTTTGTATTTTATTGAAACTTGGCTTCCCAGCCAAATGCCTTTTGGGGTAACCATTGTCTCTGTGCTTTCACACAGAGGTTCTATGTCTTTTAAACTGTTTTTTCTTTTAATTGGGATCACCACAACATAACCCAGATTGACCATCTTAGGGTAGTTAGTTTGTTCAACTGGTGTGTCAAACAGATGAGGCAAACTGATGAGTCCTGGTTGGATGACACTTGTTTCTGTTTTCTGTTGGCACTCTTTGCAAAATGTGTGAGAGATTTCTCAGCACCATGCATTCCTGCATAATATTAAACCTGCATAATATTTGGTGGTGATTTGCATATACTGCCCATGATGCTTTGCTTTGTGGTGCATGTGAGATTTTGTATTTCTTTGAAACTTGACTTCCCAGCCAAATGCCATTTGTGGTAACAATAGTCTCTGTGCTTGCACACAGAGATTCTTTGTCTTTTAAACTGTTTTTTGTTTTAATTGGGATCACCACAACATAACCCAGATTTACCATCTTAGGGTAGCTAGTTCGCTCAACTGGGGCATCCAATAGATGAGGCATACTGATGAATTCTGGTAAGATGAAACATGCGTCTATCTCGTCTGTTGGCTCTCTTTGCAAACTGTGCGTGAGGCTTTTCGGCACTATGTATTTTTGCTCAAAGTTGAAGCTGCATAATATTCAGTGCTGATTTGCATATGCTGCCCATGATGCTTTGCATTGTGGGGGCATGTAAGATTTTCTATTTCTTTGAAATTTGGCTTCCCAGCCAAATGCCCTTTTGGGTAACAATTGCCTCTGTGTTTGCACACAGAGATTTTTTGTCTTTTAAACTGATTTTTGTTTTAATGGGGTTCACCACAACATAACTCATATTGACCATCTTAGGGTAGCTGTTTCATTCCACTGGGGTGTCAAACAGATGAGGCATACTGATGAGTCCTGGTTGGAAGAACCACGTGTCTATGTTTTCTGTTGGCACTCTTTGCAAATTGTGTGAGAGGCCTTTTGGCACCATGCATTTCTGCTTAAAGTTGAACCAGCATAATATTATGTGGTAATTTGCATATGCAGCTCATGATGCTCTGCATTTTGGGTGCATGTGTGATTTTGTATTTGTTTGAAACTTGGCTTCACAGCCAAATGCCTTTTGGTGTATCCATTGTCTCTGTGCTTCCACATAGAGGTTCTATGTCTTTTAAACTGTTTTTTGTTTTAATTGGGATCAACACAACATAACCCAGATCGACCATCTTAGGGTAGCTGGTTCGTTCAACAGGTGTGTCAAACAGATGAGGCATATTGATGAGTCCTGGTAGGATAATACTTGTGTCTGTTTTTTGTTTATCACTCTTTTCAAAATTTGTGAGAGACTTTTCAGCACCATGCATTCCTGCTTAAAGTTGAAGCAGAATAATATTATGTGGTGATTTACATATGCAGCCTATGTTGCTTTGCACTGTGGGGGCATGTGAGATTTTGCATTTCTTTGAAACTTGGCTTCCCAGCCAAATGCCCTTTGTGGTAACTATTGCCTCTTTGCTTGCACACAGAGGTTTTTTGTGTTTTAAACTGTTTTTTGTTTTAATTGTGTTCACCACAACATGACCCTGATCTGCCATATACGCGTAGCTGGTTCATTCCACTGGGGTGTCAAACAGACAAGGCATACTGCTGAGTCTAGGTAAGACGAAACAGGTGTCTATGTTTTCTGGTAGTCATCTTTGGAAACTGTGTGAGACGCCTTTCAGCACCATGCATTTCTGCTTAAGGGTAAACCAGCATAATATTCTGTGGTGATTTCCATATGCAGAAAATGATGCTTTGCATTTTGGGGACATGTGTGATTTTATGATTTTTTAAACTTGGCTTCCCAGCCAAATGCCTTTTGGGGTAACCATTGTCTCTGTGCTTTCACATAGAGGTTCTATGTCTTTTAAACTGTTTTTTCTTTTAATTGGGATCACCACAACATAACCCAGATCAACCATCTTAGGGTAGTTAGTTTGTTCAACTGGTGTGTCTAACAGATGAGGCAAACTGATGAGTCCTGGTAGGATGATACTTGTTTCTGTTTTCTGTTGGCACTCTTTGCAAAATGTGTGAGAGATTTCTTGGCACCATGCATTCCTGCTTAAAGTTGAACCTGCATAAAATTCGGTGGTGATTTGCATATGTTGCCCAAGATGCTTTGCGTTGTAGGGGCATGTGAGATTTTGTATTTCTTTGAAACTTGGCTTCCCAGCCAAATGCCCTTTGGGGTAACAATTACCTCTGTGCTTGCACACAGAGATTCTTTGTCTTTTAAACTGTTTTTTGTTTTATTAGGGTTCACCACAACATACCCCATATCGACCATCTTAGAGTAGCTGATTCTTTCCACTGGCGTGTCATACAGATGAGGCATACTGAGGAGTCCTATTAGGAAGAAACACGTGTCTATTTTGTCTGTTGGCACTCTTTGCAAACTGTGTGAGAGGCCTTTCAACACCATACATTTCAGCTTAAAGTTGAACCAGCATAATATTCTATGGGTAATTTGAATATGCAGCCCATGATGTCTGCATTATGGGCACATGTGTGATTTTGTATTTTTTTGAAACTTGGCTTCACAGCCAAATGCATTTTGGGGTAACCATTGTCTCTGTGCTTTCACATAGAGGTTCTATGTCTTTTAAACTGTTTTTTGTTTTAATTGGGATCACCACAACATAACCCAGATTGACAATTTTAGGTTGGCTAGTTCATTCAACTGGTGTGTCAAACAGATAAGGCACAATGATGAGTCCTGGTAGGATGATACTTGTTTCTGTTTTCTGCTTGCACTATTTGCTAATTGTGTGAGAGGCATTTGGCACCATGCATTTCTGCTTAAGGTTGAGCCAGAATAATATTCTGTGTTTATTTGCATATGCAGCCCATGATGCTTTGCATTGTGGGGGCATGTGAGATTTTGAATTTCTTTGAAACTTGGCTTCCCAGTCAAATGCTATTTGTGGTAACCATTGCCTCTGTGCTTGCACACAGAGGTTCTTTGTCTTATAAAGTGTTTTTTTGTTTTAATTGGGTTCACCACAACATAACCCAGATCGACCATTTTAGGATAGCTGGTTCATTACACTGGGGTATCAAACCAATGAGGCATACTGCTGAGTCTTGGTAGGACGAAACAGGTGTCTATGTTTTTTGGTAGCACTCTTTGCAAACTGTGTGAGAAGCCTTTCGGCACCATGCATTTCTGCTTAAAGTTGAACCATCATAATATTATGTGATAATTTGCATATGCAGTCCATGATGCTTTGCATTGTGGGGGCATGTGTGATTTTGCATTTCTTTGAATCTTGGCTTCCCAGCCAAATGCCTTTTGGGGTAACCATTGTCTCAGTGCTTTCACATAGTGGTTCTATGTCTTTTAAACTGTTTTTTGTTTTAAATGAGATCACCACAATATAATCCAGAACAACCATTATAGCGTAGCTAGTTCATTCAACTGGTGTGTCCAACAGATGAGGCATACTGATGAGTCCAGGTAGGACGAAACATGTGTCTATATTTTCTGTTGGCACTCTTTGCAAACTGTTTGAGAGGCCTTTCCGTACCATGCATTTCTGCTTAAAGTTGAACCAGCATAATATTCTGTGGTAATTCGCATATGCAGTCCATTATGCTTTGCATTATGGGGGCATGTGTGATTTTGTATTTCTTTGAAAACTTGGCTTCCCATCCAAATGCCTTTTAGTGTAACCATTGTCTCTGTGCTTTCACATAGAGGTTCTATGTCTTTTAAACTGTTTTTTGTTTTAATTGGGATCACCACAACATAACCCAGATTGACCATCTTAGGGTAGCTAATCCATTCAACTGGTGTGTCAAACAGATGAGTCCTGGTAGGATGATACTAGTCTCTGTTTTTTGGTTGGCAATCTTTGCAAAATGTGTGAGAGACTTTTCAGCACCATGCATTCCTGCTTAAAGTTGAACCTGCATAATATTTGGTGGTGATTTGCATATGCTGCCCATGATGCTTTGCATTGTGGGGGCATGTGAGATTTTGTATTTCTTTGAAACTTGGCTTCCTAGCCAAATGCTCATTGGGGTAACAATTGCCTCTGTGCTTGCACACAGATATTCTTTGTCTTTTAAACTGTTTTTTGTTTTAATTCGGTTCACCACAACATAACCCATATCGACCATCTTAGGGTAGCTGGTTCATTCCACTGGGGTGTCAAACAGACGAGGCATACTGATGAGTCCTGGTAGGATGAAACACATGTCTATGTTTTGTGGTAGCACTCTTTGCAAACTGTGTCAGAGGCTTTTCGGCACCATGCATTTCTGCTTAAAGTTGAACCAGCATAATATTATGTGGTAATTTACATATGCAGTCCATGATGCTTTGCATTATGGGGGTAGGTGTGATTTTGTATTTGAAACTTGGCTTCCCAGCCAAATGCCTTTTGGGGTAACCATTGTCTCTGTGCTTTCACATAGAGGTTCTATGTCTTTTAAACTGTTTTTTCTTTTAATTGGGATCACCACAACATAACCCAGATTGACCATCTTAGGGTAGTTAGTTTGTTCAACTGGTGTGTCAAACAGATGAGGCAAACTGATGAGTCCTGGTAGGATGACACTTGTTTCTGTTTTCTGTTGGCACTCTTTGCAAAATGTGTGAGAGACTTTTTAGCACCATGCATTTTTGCTTAAAGTTGTACCAGCATAATATTCAGTGGTGATTTGCATATGCAGCCCAAGATGCATTGCATTTTAGGGACATGTGTGATTTATAATTTCTTTGAAAGTTGGTTTCACAGCCAAATATCTTTTGGAGTAACAATTGCCTCAGTTCTTGCACACAGAGGTTCTTTGACCTTTAAACTGTTTTTTCTTTTAATTGGGTTCACCACAACATAACCCAGATTGACCATCTTAGGGTAGCTGGTTCATTGCACTGGGGTGTCAAACAGACGAGGTGTACTGATAAGTCCTGCACATATCTATGACTTCTGTTGGCATTCTTTGCAAACCGTGTGAGAGGCTTTTTTTCACTATGCATTTTTGCTTAAAGTTGAACCAGCTTAATATTCTGTGGTGATTTGCATATGTAGTGCATGATGCTTTGCATTTTGGGGACATGTGTGCTTTTGTATTTCTTTGATACTTTGCTTTCCTGCCAAATGCCCTTTGGGGTAACCATTTCCTCAATGCTTGCACGCAGGGGATCTTTGTCTTTTAAACTGTTTTTTTATATTGGGTCCACCACAACATAACCCAGATTGACCATCTTAGGGTAGCTAGCTCATTCAACTGGGGTGTCAAACAGAAGAGGCATACTGATGAGTCTTCGTAGCATGAAACAGATGTCTATGATTTCTGTTGGTCCTCTTTGCAAAGTGAGTGAGAGGTCTTTTGGCACCATGTATTTCTGCTTAAAGTTAAACCAGCATAACATTTTGTGGTGATTTGCATTGGGGGAGCATGTGTGATTTTGTATTTCTTTGAAACTTGACTCCACAGCCAAATCCCCTTTGGGGTAACCATTGCTTCAGTGCTTTCACACAGAGGTTCTTTGTCCTTTAAACTGTTTTTTATTTTAATTGGGTTCACCACAACATAACAGAGTTTGACTTTTTTATGGTAGCTGGTTCATTCCACTGTGGTGTCAAAGAGATGAGGCATACTGATGAGTCCTGGTAAGATGAAACACATGTCTGTGTCTTCTCTTGGCACTCTTTGCAAACTGTGTGAGAGGCCTTTTGGCACCATTCATTCCTGCTTAAAGTTGAAGCAGCATAATATTCTGTTGTGATTTGCATGTGCAGCCCATGATGCTTGGCATTTTGGGGACATGTGAGATTCTGTATTTCTTTGAAACTTGGCTTCCCAGCCAAATGCCCTTTATGGTAACCTTTGCCTCAGTGCTTGCACACAAAGGTTCTTTGTCTGTTAAACTGTTTTTTATTTTAACTGTGTTCACCACAACATGACCCAGATCTACCATCTTAGGGTAGCTGGTTCATTTCACTGGGGTGTCAAACAGACAAGGCATACTGATGAATCCTGGTAGGACAAAACTTGTGTTTATGTTTTCTGGTAGCACTCTTTGCAAATTGTGTGAGAGGCTTTTTGGCACCATGCATTTCTGCTTAAAGTTGAACCAGCTTAATATTCTGTGGTGGTTTGCATATGCAGTGCATGATGCTTTGCATTGGTGTGGGCATCTGTGATTTTGTATTTATTTGAAACTTGGCTTCCCCACCAAATGCCCTTTGTAGTTACCATTGCCTCAGTGCTTGCACACAGAGATTCTTTGTCTTTTAAACTGTTTTTTGTTTTAATTGGGTTCACCACAACATAACCCAGATTGACCATTTTAGGATAGCTGGTTCATTCACTAGGGTGTCAAACAGATGAGGCATACTGATGAGTCCTGGTAGGACGAAACACGTGTCTATGTTTTCTGTTGGCACTCTTTGCAAACTGTGTGAGAGGCCTTTTGGCACCATGCATTTCTGCTTAAAATTTAACTATCATAATATTCTGTGGTGATTTGCATATATTGCCCATGATGTTTTGCACTTTAGGGACATGTGTGATTTTGCATTTCTTTGAAACTTGGTTTCCCAGCCAAATGCCTTTTGGGGTTAAAATTGCATCTGTGCTTGCACACAGATATTCTTTGTCTTTTAAACTGTTTTTTGTTTTAATTGGGATCACCACAACATAACTTAGATCGACCATCTTATTGTAGCTAGTTCGTTCCACTGGGGTGTCAAACAGATGAGGCATACTGATTAGTCCTGCACATGTCTATGTCTTTCATTTGCATTCTTTGCAACCTGTGTGAGAGGCTTTTTGGCACCATGCCTTTTTGCTTAATGTTGAACCAGCTTAATATTCAGTGGTGATTTACATATATAGCCTATCATGCTTTGCATTTTGTGGACATGTGTGATTTTGTATTTCTTTCAAACTTGGCTTTCCATCCAAATGCCCCTTGGGGTATCCATTTCCTCAGTGCTTGCACACAGAGGGTCTTTGTCTTTTAAACTGTTTTTTGTTTAACTTGGGTTCACCACTACATAACCCAGATCGACCATCTTAGGATAGCTGGTTCATTCCACTGGGGAGTCAAACAGACTAGGCATACTGTTCAGTCCTGGTACTATGAAACAGGAGTCTATGTTTTTTGTTGGTCCTCTTTGCAAACTGTGTGAGAGGCCTTTTGGCAGCATACATTTCTGCTTAAAGTTGAACCAGCATAATATTGTGTGGTGATTTCCATATGCAGAAAATGATGCTTTGCATTTTGGGCATGTGTGATTTTGAATTTCTTTGAAACTTGGCTTCCCAGCCAAATGCCTTTGGGGTAACCATTGTTTCAGGGCTTGCACACAGTGATTCTTTGTATTTTAAACTGTTTTTTTTTAATTGGGTCCACCACAACATAACCCATATTGACCATCTTTGGGTAGCTAGTTCATTCAACTGGGGTGTCAAACAGATGAGGCATACTGATGAGTCCTGGTAGCATGAAACAGTTGTCTATGTTTTCTGTTGGTCCTCTTTGCAAACTGAGTGAGAGGTCTTTTGGCACCATGTGTTTCTGCTTAAAGTTAAACCAGCATAATATTTTGTAGTGATTTGCATTGGGGGGGCATGTGTGATTTTGTATTTCTTTGAAACTTGGCTCCACAGCCAAATCCCCTTTGGGGTAACCATTGCCTCAGTGCTTTCACACAGAGGTTCTTTGTCCTTTAAACTGTTTTTTTGTTTTAATTGGGTTCTCCACAACATAACAGAGATCGACTTTGTTATGGTAGCTGGTTCCTTCCACTGTGGTGTCAAACAGATGAGGCATACTGATGAGTCCTGGTAAGATGAAACACATGTCTGTGTCTTCTCTTGGCACTCTGCAAACTGTGTGAGAGGCCTTTCAGCACCATGCATTCCTGCTTAAAGTTGAAGCAGCATAATTTTCGGTTGTGATTTGCATATGCAGCCCATGATGCTTTGCATTTTGGGGCCATGTGAGATTCTGTATTTCTTCGAAACTTGGCTTCCCAGCCAAATGCCCTTTATGGTAACCTTTGCCTCCGTGCTTGCACACAGACATTCTTTGTCTGTTAAACTGTTTTTTATTTTAACTGTGTTCACCACAACATGACCCAGATCTTCCATCTTAGGGTAGCTGGTTCATTTCACTGGGGTGTCAAACAGACAAGGCATACTGATGAATCCTGGTAGGAGAAATGTTGTGTTTATGTTTTATGGTGGCACTCTTTGCAAATTGTGTGAGAGGCTTTTTGGCACCATGCATTTCTGCTTAAAGCTGAACCAGCTTAATATTCTGTGGTGGTTTGCATATGCAGTGTATGATGCTTTGCATTGTGTGGGCATCTGTGATTTTGTATTTCTTTGAAAGTTGGCTTCCCTGCCAAATGCTCTTTGGGGTTACCATTGCCTCAGTGCTTGCACACAGAGATTCTTTGTCTTTTAAACTGTTTTTTGTTTTAATTGGGTTCACCACAACATAACCCAGATTGACCATTTTAGGGTAGCTGGTTCATTCCACTGGGGTGTCAAACAGATGAGGCATACTAATGGGTCCTGGTACAATGGAGCACGTGTCTATGTTTTCTGTTGGCACTCTTTGCAAACTGTGTGAGAGGCCTTTTGGCACCATGCATTTCTGCTTAAAATTTAACTATCATAATATTCTGTGGTGATTTGCATATGTAGCCCATGATGTTTTGCACTTTAGGGACATGTGTGATTTTGCATTTCTTTGAAACTTGGTTTCACAGCCAAATGCCTTTTGGGGTAAAAATTGCATCTGTGCTTGGACACAGATATTCTTTGTCTTTTAAACTGTTTTTTGTTTTAATTGGAATCATCACAACATAACCCAGATCGACCATCTTATGGTAGCTAGTTCATTCCACTGGGGTGTCAAACAGATAAGGCATACTGATTAGTCCTGCACATGTCTATGTCTTCTGTTTGCATTCTTTGAAACCTGTGTGAGAGGCTTTTTGGCACCATGCATTTTTGCTTAAAGTTGAACCAGCTTAATATTCAGTGGTGATTTGCATATATAGCCCATCATGCTTTGCATTTTGTGGACATGTGTGATTTTGTATTTCTTTTCAAACTTGGCTTTCCATCCAAATGCCCTTTGGGGTATCCATTTCCTCAGTGCTTGCACACAGAGGGTATTTGTCTTTTAAACTGTTTTTTGTTTAACTTGGGTTCACCACTACATAACCCAGATCGACCATCTTAGGATAGCTGGTTCATCCCACTGGGGAGTCAAACAGACCTGGCATACTGATCAGTCCTGGTAGGATGAAACAAGTGTCTATGTTGTCTGTTGGTCCTCTTTGCAAACTGTGTGAGTGGCCTTTCGGCACCATGTATTTCTGCTTAAAGTTGAGCCAGCATAATATTTTGTGGTGATTTGCATTGGGGGGGGGGCATTTGTGATTTTGTATTTCTTTGAAACTAGGCTTCCCAGCCAAATCCCCTTTGGGGTAACCATTGCCTCAGTACTAAACTATTTTTTTGTTTTAATTGCATTCACGACATCATTACACAGATCGGAATTTCTTAGGGTATCTGGTTCAGTCCACTGGGGTGTCAAACAGATGAGGCATACTGATGAGTCCTGGTTGGATGAAACATGTGTCTATGTTTTCTGTTGGCACTCTTTGCAGACTGTGTGAGAGTTCTTTCGGCACCATGCATTTCTGCTTAAAGTTGAAGCAGTATTATATTCTGTTGTGATTTGCATATGCAGCCCATGATGCTTTGCATTGTGGGGGCATGTGCGATTTTGTATTTCTTTGAAACTTATTTTCTCAGCCAAATGCTCTTTGGGTAACCATTGCCTCAGTGCTTGCACACAGAGGTTCTTTGTCTTTTAAACCATTTTTTTTATTTTAATTGGGTTCACCACAACATAACCCCAATCGACCATCTTAGGGTAGCTGGTTTGTTCCACTGGAATGTCAAACAGACGAGGCATACTGATGAGTTCTGGTAGAATGAAACATGTGTCTATCTCTTCTTTTGGCACTCTTTGTAAACTGTGTGAGAGGCCTTTTGGCACCATGTATTTCTGCTTAAAGTTGAACCAGCTTAATATTCTGTGGTGATTTATATATGCAGCCCATGATGCTTTGCATTGAGGGTGCATGTGTGATTTTGTATTTCTTTGAAACTTGGCTTCCCAGCCAAATGCCCTTTGGGGTAACCTTTGCTTCAGTGCTTGCGCACAGAGGTTCTTTGTTTTTTAAACTGTTTTTTCTTTTAATTGGGTTCACCACAACATAACCCAGATAGACCATTTTAGGGTAGCTGGTTCATTTCACTGGGGTGTCAAACAGATGAGGCATATTGTTGAGGCCTGGTAGGATGAAACATGTTTCTATGTCTTCTGTTGGCACTATTTGCAAACTATGTGAATGGCCTTTTGGCACTTGTGTTTCTGTTTAAAGTTGAACCAGCATAATATTCTGTGTTGATTTGCATATGCAGCCCATGATACTTTGCATTGTGGGGGCATGTGTAATTTTGTATTTCATTTTATTTTAATACATAATTAATTTGAATTTAATCAGGAATATGATGTGCAAATTTTAGTGACACTGATGGGAACGTGCATGGCATCATCTTGTACAAATTTTACTTTGGGTCTCTGGGAGAAAGAAAACATCTTTTTAGGCACCTTTCCAATCGTAGATGACGTCATCATATGGTATAAATATATTGATAACATCATCTGTGTCCGTAGGGGTGACAGAGCATGTATTTCACTATTTTTGGAGTGGCTGAATGAGAATTGCCTGGGTTTAAAAATGACATACCAAACTAGTGAAAAAACATTCACATACCCAGATGTTACCCTCAAAGGGAAAGCAGGAGAACCTGTTAATACAAAATGATTTAGGAAAACAACTGCCTGTAATTCTTACCTGCACTCAGATAGTGCCCATGCAAAAGTTTTAAAAAAGCAATTTCATACAGCTAGATGCTTCGATTGAAAATAAACTGTGGCAATAAAACAGATTTTTCATTACAACATGAGGAACTAATTGACAGATTTTTAAAATGGGGCTATGACATTACAGTACTAGAAGAAGCAAGGAGGAAAATAATCAGACAAGATAGAAATGATTTATTGAGAATAAAACAGAAAGGGCCAACCAATGAACCAATAACATTCAGTGTAGAATTTAATAATCTAACAGGGTCTGTGGGAAGCATTGTTTTTAAATATTGGCCAATTATACTGAATGATGAAAAACTTGCAGAAAAGATAGGAGGCACACCTCAGGTGAGTTTCAGGTGACCAGCTAATATTAAAGATCTGACTGTTCATAGCAAATTTAGTCCCAAAGTGATGGAGGAGAATACTGGTATACTGCCCCCTCAAAGGGCTTCAGAAAATGTAAGAGATGCAATATATGCAGGTGTACTGTGGAAGGGAATTATTTTATATACACAAAGACATCTAAAAAATACTGGATAGAATATTGTATTATAAATGATACAAGAAATGTAAGTTACTGTTTGGTATGCCCATGTGACCTATTATATATAGAAAAAGCAATGCAGCAATGTAAAAAATTAATGCAGGAGCATGTAAATAATATTATTAATGAAACAAGCACAGTAGCTATGCATTTTCAAAGCGAGCACAATGGTGATCCGAATATAACTGCATTGATGGGACTAGAATGTATTAGAAAAACAAAAAGTAAAAACCAAGATGTTTTACTGACACTGTCTCAAAATGAAACACTGTGGATTTGGATCATGCTTTCATTAAAGCCAAATAGACTTAATGACATATTGGATCTGAAACCGTACTTGTAAATGTGTGTTTTGAAAAAGCACTAGTTATAAATAGCTGCTTGAATATTGTTCTCTCATTTCATCCTAAAATTTGTTGAATATTATTGGGGATAGAATTGTTTCTGTGATCTCTGTGAAATCATTTCTGCAGTACCTGTGGCATCACGAGGATAGCACGTCACTAATTTAATGAGAATTAATAGCTGAACTACTGAACAAATGAAACAGCAAACTCACAGCAGTATGCTATGGAATTCCTTTCTTTGGACTTGAATAGGAATCTGAGACTGTTTATTATTCAAACTATTATACGTGTCATTAAAGAGCACATGACCAGTATCTATAGGATGATTTTGAAATGGTAACATAGAAAGTTAACTCAGCATATTTAAATAATAATCATGATAAAAAAGATATTTATTAGATTTAAAGCTATTTTATATATAATGGCATTTACTAATTAATATCGATTGCTTCACGGTTTAAGTAGCCATCTATACAATTTTATATAATTAAGTGTTAAGTTATCTATGTCCAAATAACAAATTGTATGATAATATGTTACACCTGGTTATGAGGATATTTAAATGTATAAGATGATTTCAAAGCCATGCCCCTTGAGCAAGCCTGTGTGGAGAAATGCTGGGGTTTGTTGGCGGTTGGCTGTGTCGGGACTGGGGCAGGTCTGTATGTGTGTATATTTTATCATGATATACTGAATAAATCAAACTTCAGTACTGAAGAAAACCTCATGGAGAATTTTTTTCCGAGTCACTAAAACTGGAGATAAGCGTAAAAAGGCTTGTTATCTGATTACCCCGGGATGTGCTCCCTTTGCTTACGTGTCACACATAAAGGAATGATCTGTCCCTGGTTTGGTAGGATGGGGCAGGCTACTCTACCATGTAAGATGAGGGGCATGGTCCTTAGTCTGGATGCTGCAGAACCAGGTGTGGTACAGGTGGCAAGCTTAGCATAGCTAAGTGGGAGGGGTGGTTAGGATCCTATGCTCAGTTTTAGAGTCTGAAGGGGGATTGTAGCCACCAGTGTGTTAGTCAGAGTCAGTAACAGTATGTGCATGTGTGAATGGGTGTCGTGGTGTTGAGCTTCTCTGTTATTAGGAAGACAGGTCACATATAAGGGGTCCATCCCTGTAGTATGGTGCAGTGGGATTATTTGGGAGGTTTGTGCTTATTTGGATGGGATTCTGTCCCAGAGGAGGAGATTGTTGCAGGTGCCCATGCTGAACTGTGGCAAAGGGTGGTCTGATCAGCCCCCCTGTGTAGCAAAGTGGAGTTTGTTTCATTGTCCCTCTCCTAGTGTTTCAGGGGCAGAAAAAATGAACAGGCGGAAGAGTGTAACAATCCCCTTTCCTAGTTAGGGGTAGGGTTAATAACAGTACCTATTAGATCACTGGGTGGCTTGGCATCAATAGTTCTGTCCTTAGTGGGAGAGGAGGAGGAGGAGACTAGGAATGCAGAGATGAAGGAGATTGCTGGGGGGTAGTTGGGGAGTTTGGGGAGTCCTCAATGCCTTATTGTATGCCTAGTTATATTGGCTAGCTTGCTTGAGGAAGTCACTGATGATGACATCCTGATCCCTCTCCTATGTTGTGGTGGCCAGTCTAACCTCTCCCATCCAATTTTCTGTACGTGGGTTCCTTTTCCCTAGGTGCATCACTTTCACTTCTTGGCATTAAATCTCAACTGCCAAATCTGTGACCACCTCTTCAGCATCTCCAGATCTCTCTGATATTCCATCACCCCTTCCATGCTGTTTTCACTGCCACATAGCTTTGTGTCATCAGCAAAGAGACAAGTCCTGCTCCAGGTACCCTTCCCATGTCATTAATGAACATATTGAATTGACCAGGTCCAAGATGGGGTTCCTGTGGCACCCCACCCATGAAACCCCTGTCCCCTGATTTAGTCCCCTTTTCTATTATCCTTTGTTGCCTCCCTCCTATCCAGTTCCCTACTAATCTGACTAAATCCTCTTCTACTCTTAAGTTCCCCCACTTTTTCGACAGTCTCCTGTCTGGTACAGAAGCAAAGGCTTTGCTCAAGTCTAAATAGAGCAACATTATCATCTTCCCTCTATTATTACACTGACCCATGTATCTTATGTCCAATGTATCTTATGTCCGAGATGGAAGGGTGCCCCAATCAGACTGCAAGGGTATAGAAAGACAGCAGCAGCTCTGCCTGAATGCAGCATCCAATGGTAGGGTAATGCTAATCTCTGGATTGGCTTGCTAGAAGCTGGGTACAGAGAGTAGCTATGATACAGAAGAGTCCCCAGGTAACTGAGGTTGGTTTGAGTGACTTCCAGAACCCAATAACCGTGTTGAGTAGATGAGAAACACTTTTGAGGAACTGGTTGTGGAGAGTGTGATCCCATGTACAGTACTTTGAAATAAACTGAAGCTGCTTAAATGAATTATCATTTCAACCCTTACCCATCAGTAAAGGGCTTGCATGTAGAAACATAAAAACGTAAAAGTTGATGGCAGATAGGGGCACAAAGGCCCACCTCGGTTCCCATTTTTGTGTGTTTTGTGCACCAGTGTAGCTATAATTAGCCACATGTCCTCTCTTATTGTGTTCTCAAGATCCCTATGTGTCTGTCCCATGCCCTCTTGAAGCCTGTAACCATCTCCACCCCCAACACCTCAGCTGGCAGCCCAGGAACTGCCACTCTATGTGTTGTGCAATTGTTTGGCATCATCGTGTCCACTAATAGTCAGATATAAATAAAGAGGCACAAGAATGGCTGTGCTACACTAAATGTCTGCAAGGGGCCCTCCAGAAAGCTGAATAAGCTATTACCCCTAGACACAGGAGACACCCTGGGCCATGCACATCCCCATAAGGATAAATGTGTAAGTCAGTTGGCAGGCCAAAAGAGATATTGCACTTGTATTGCTTGGTCACATATCCATGCTCTTCCTTCCTTCCTTCCTTCCATCATTCTAACCTTGGACTTGTTTTGTGACAGTTTGGTGCAATCATTATGAAACATGCAACAATGGCTAGAGCATGTTTTAGCTGTAACAAACAACTGTTCACCCATGTCAGTGCAAATTAAAAAAGTGTGCAGTAAATGAGTTCACATGAAAAGTGTCACTCATCATGATCGCGCGGGAACATTGCACCACCACAAAGTTACAGCGCCTGCTACTTTTTGTGGGGGGGCTTTACCCCTCCTGCCTCCTGCACTGCCCAAAACTAAATATAATCATCTCCAGATCGGGCATGCCTTGATGACAGGAGAACGGTGTAGTTGGCGAAACCAGTCTGAGTGCAGGACACTGTAAAATCCAGAATGCCCCTGTCACTCACGACCTTGTTTTGTTGCCCACATCACAGCACCCTAATGAAGGTGCTCTAACAATGGCTAACCCAAACAACAATGGGTACTGACAGATATACATAAGATGATGAAGTACAGTGATAAATCATGGCAACAATATCACATGTCCAGAACCATACAGTGTTACTAAAATATTGTGAACTACCCAATAAGTGCAGAGCAGAGGTACATCCAGCTAGATCTAAATTTTTCAGGGACAAATAAACCCATAATTAATTACTACAACACTTCTAAGCTCCAGTATACCCTGAACTCCATTCTAGGTCAGTTCTCTTCCCACCTTTCTTGATGTCAGTAGTGTGACAACTGATGATACTCCTGTGGTAGGGCTGATCGTCCTATCTTAGCATTAAAATGACTTTTTTCCTTATTTCTTCTTCTTAAGCCTGTTGCAACAGCATTCTAATTATTCTACACTGTGCACTCCTCTCTCTATTCTGTCAGCATGGCCACCTACAGACCCCGCCCCTTGTTTCTTCTTTACTGTATGTTTCCTTTTCAAGACCCTCTAAAAAGCATCCTGCATGGGTCAAAGTGACCAAACAATGTAACAGTTAGCTAGCACAGCTTCATTTGCCAATATAAAACAGATATCCATTGTTAAATACTTGCACATTTAAAATGCGAGCCATTGTTTGCTGCACTGTTATGCAGCACATACAGTATAAAATATGTTTGACTGCCTGAGAACATTGAAAATAATATATACTGTACCACATAGTGGTTTAGTGTCTGAGAAAATCAGATTTAGTATAAATGAAAAAGTTGGAGAATGCATTTGTTTTATTTGAAATTCATAATGGTATCTGAGGTAAACAAGCCTTGTTTTTCTAGACTACCCAGAGCCAGTTGCAAACAGCCTTGAAAACAGTTGTAAACAGCCTTGTTTTTTTCAGACAGCACACGGCCTGGTGGGAGGTATACAACTGCCCCACCCCCACCCCAAAATAGCTGTGCAAAGCTTGGGATTTTCATTCTGCCTGAAACATGAGAGAGGGAAGGACACGTAGTCTTCATTTCCTCAAAGCAATCTGAAGCACAGATGAGACAAGCATTCCAGTGATGTTATATGATCCTGACTATTGCATCCTGACAAATGCTATGTAATGATTTATTTTCTTTTATTTATTTTTATTGCTTTTTCTTCTTTGATTTTTGGAACTTTGTTGAAATAAAGTAACTCAGCAAGCATATTATATCTTATATGAGCTGAATCAGTGCCTATCTTTTACACCCACACCCTTGGACACATGGTGTAAGGGGTGGTATTCTGATTAATGTTCAGGTGGTCAGAAGAATGTTAACCAGCAGATGCCAGCCCTGGTATCAAAACAGACCAAAGGTACATGTCGCAAGATGAGAAAGACAGCCTCAAATAAGCATTAAGTACCCAAGGGGTATTAACAATGGCCACAGCTGAAGAAATTGGGAAAAAGACACTGCCTGATCTGGAGGCTGGAGCCAGAAGGAAGGCAAAGTCTGATCCCTTATTTGATGCTAGTATTAATGAGATGGGTGAGGAACTGGCCCAAAAATCCCCAGAGAATATAAGTGAACTTTTGCAGAGGGTGGCTCTGAAGCAGATGGAGATGGAGAAACAGACAGACAGAGAGAGAGAGAGAGAGAGAAAGCCAAGAAAGGGAGATGGAGTGAAGAAGACAGGATCAGAAGTGGGCTGATATAATGCAAGCACTCCCGGTCATTGGGACTATTTGTTCTACTGGTGGGACTGGTATGTCTGCAGAAGACCTAAAACTTATCAAAATGAGTGGTACAGATGATATTAATGCCTACCTGACTACCTTCAAAAGAATTGCAAGAGCTTATGAGTGGCCTCAGGCCCAGTGGGTAGTACAATTAGTCCCATATTTAATTGGTCATGCCCATTTAGCCTACAGTCATATAGACAACATAGACTCAGATGACTATGAACTAGGTAAAAAGGAAATCTTAAGATGATTTTATATTAGCAGTGAGACCTGCAGGTGAAGTTTTTGTTCACTTCATTATCAAAATGTGGATAATCCAAGGGAAGTGTATACCCTGCTAAAGGAGATTCGCACTAGGTGGCTGCAACCTGAGGGGAAGACGGTTACTCAGATCTTGGAAACCCTGGTGATTGAGCAATTCTTACAAATACTACCTCAGGATGTCCAGATTTGAGTGAGAGAACATTGATTGGAAACTGTGGAGACGACCACCAAGTTGGCAGTGGATTTTCTGGCTTCTCGACAGTCTAGCACAAGACGGTACAGAGGTACTGTTTTTTTTATTCTCCCATGTCTATGGTAAGGTAAGACAATCCCATTTTATACCTAATCAGGCCCAGAAAAAAACTCAGGAAAACCTGAAAGGAAACCAGGAAAAGGAGGGAGAAGTTTTCCACCTGGCATTGTCTACTACAGTTGTCAAGGGACAGGCCAGAAAAAGAAATTGGAGTCCACACATCTGGTCTTAGCCAACTGGGAACATTATTTAACTAATGTTAACACTGATAAAAAGCAATTGATGGGACTAATAGACTCTGGCAGTAAGCAGACATTGATCAGATCCAATCTCCCACACAATGTGCCAAACAGAGGTCCTTGTACACGTGTCATTTGTATTCATGGAGACACATTCCATTACACTACCACTGTTGTAAATATGACCATATAAGGTAAACCAGTAAGAGTAACTGCAGGACTTGTGCCAAGACTCCATGTACCTGTGGTTATTGGACATGATTTCCCATGCTAAGGCACTTTGATAAAAAGGAATGAAACAGTGTCTGCAGTGACTAGCAGGACCCAGGCTAAGCAAGTAAAGACCCTTTATAACACCTTTCCTTTTGAAGGAGAGGTAACACAGTCTCCAGCAAAGGATAAATGTTCCAGGAAAGAAAAGAAAATACTGAAGAAGAAATGGAGGAAAGAACATAATGGCCTCTCTGCGGCCCACTTAGACAAAATGTTTGAAGGGTGTGAAATTGGGGTTGAACAAAAGAATGATAAAATAAGAACTTTTTTTCCAACAAGTGAGGAAAAGCATGTGTAAAGGGACACCCATGTATAAGTAGAAAAATAATATTTTATACTGAGTCTGGGTTAATCCAAACACAAGAGAAGTAGTAGAGCAGTTGGTCATCCCTGAAAGATTTTGTCCCCAGTTGTTATACTTGTCCCATGATTTACCGTTAGCAGGTAATGCTGGGAGGGACCATACCTTGACTCGCTTATTGCAAAGGTTTTTTTGGCCCAATATCCATGAGCAGGTAGCTGAGTACAGTAAAGCCTATACAGAATGTCAAAAAGTTGCACAGATAGGGAGGAAGGATATAATGTCCCTTATGCACTTACCTTTGGTGACTATGCCCTTTGAAGAAATAGCGATGGATGCAGTAGGCCCATTAGAGAAGAGCTCTCAAGGGAACAGCTTCATACTGGTTGTGTGTGACTATGCCACCAAATACCCAGTGGCCATACCCTTACATACAATCACTACCCCAAAAAAATATTGAGGAGCTGGTAAAACTATTCAGTAGGCCTAGTGTCCCAAAAGTGATCCTGACTGTTTAGGGATGCAATTTTAATGCTACATTTTTAAAATAATTATTTTTTTTATTTTATTCTTATTATAAAAAAAAAAGAATGCTACATTTTTAAAAGAATGATACCACCTACTGGGTGTAGTAGCAGCAGTCTGGACATCCCCCTACCATCCCCTAACAGATGGGCTAGTGGAAAGGTTTAACCAAACCCTGAAACAACTGCAAATAAAGTTTTTCCATGATGAACGAAATGACTGGGTTAGGTATGAATGAATCTCATCAGATTTTTGTTACTATCTTGTATTGTATTTACTGATTTTATTATTCTGGTTTTATCTTTTGTAAAGCGCCGTGATATTTGAAAGGTGCTTATGTGAAATAAAGCTTATTATTATTATTATTCGCCTTTCCTGCTGTTTGTGTGCCATGAGGTGCCCACTGGTTACTCCCCCTTTTCACTGTTATTTGGAAGAAACCCTCAGGGCCCGTTAGATGTTGTCGAAGAATATTGGGAGGAGGGAAAAGGAATCAGACAGACAAGTATAGGGGAGTATATGATATGGCTTCATATACTGAAATAGCACATGACAACAATGTACAGGCCCAGAGAAAGCAACAGCATCTTTACAATAAGGGAATGATACATAAAGAATTTAAAGAAGGATAAAAAGTATTGTTACTTCTACCATCCTCTGAAACAAGTTATTTATGAAATGGCAGGGGCCTTACCAGGTCCTTAGACAGACAAGACCAGTGACATATGAGACAGAGACCACAGAGAGATGTCAGAGTAAAAAGATATATCACGCAAACCTGTTAGAAAAGTGGCACAAGAATGACAACCTCTCTGACCTGAGCCTGATTGTTTTTCCACAGAGAAAGAGAGCGAGAGAGAGAGGACACAGAGATGGATTTGGTCTATAGTAGGTTAAAAAAAACAGGTGGGTTGGAGGAATTGATAACCAACCCTACATTGCAGTGCACATAACAGAATGAGGTAAAGCAACTGTTGCAGACTTTTCAAGCCACTTTTACAAGCCTTCCAGGAAAAGCAGAAGGGGTAGAACATCAAACTGTTATTACTCAAGCACAACATACAAGGCTAAAACCTTATAGACTCCTTGAGAGGGTGAGAAGTGAAGTTATGGCAGAGACAATAAAATGGAAGAGTTTGGCATCATAGAGTCATCTTCTAGCACCTGGGCTTCACCTGTTGTAGCGGCTGGTAAGAAAGAGAGTGAAATCAGACTATGCTTGGATTTCTGGAAGCTAAATGCTGTATCTCACCTTGATGGTTACCCCATGCCACAAGCAGATGATATAATAGACTGTATAGGAAATGCCAAGTTTATTACCACTCTTGATCTTACAAAAGGGTACTGGCAAATTCCTTTAGAAAATAAATATAGGGGTAAAACAGCCTCTATTACCCCACTAGGTCTTTTCCAATTTGTAACCATGCCCTTTGGCCTACTTGGAGCCCCTGCTCCTTTCCAGCAGTTTATGGATCAGATTTTAACACCGCACACAGAGTATTGTTTGGCCTACCTAGATGATATGGTAGTGTATAGCCCAGACTGGAAGACACACCTTACACAGTTAGCTGCTGTTATAAAGTCTATAAAAACAGCAGGGTTGACAACTAACCCAGTTAAATGTGTTGTGGCTATGACTCAAACCAAGTACCTAGGATTTATGTTGGCAAATGGGAAAGTCAGACCCGATACTGAGAAAAAAGAAGCTGTGGCAATGTGGCCCTATTTTCCCAAACAAACAAAAAAAAAACATTTATTACAAAATTCCACCAGGAATAGTTTTATCTGTACACCTAAATAAAGGCCAGTACACCATTTTCCTTACTCTAACCTTTATTATTGAACGTGTTTTGTCAGTTTAAAAAAGTGTATACCACTTTGTTTTAGACAAATAAACACGTCTTTAACTGTGGCAAATGATACTTTCAGGCAAAGTCAATTTATTATGTATACGATACCAAAAGGCAGAAGTTTGTTTGTCCTATTTACTTGCTGTCTTTTCGTGGCTCATTTGCCTGGTCCATTGTTCCAGCAGTAAGCGAATAGTTCAAGGACAGGACACCTTCCCTGGTGTCTCCATCTTCAGTGGATTTTGTCTATTCATTAATTTTTATTTCATGCTCTTGTTCCTGCTGGCAAAAGCTATAAACAATCCATGCTTTTCAAAAGCTGGTATCCAGATTCACTCAGCCGCAACCTTGCAGCTTTCTTTTGCCTTGCTGCACAGTTACATTAGATTCAAAAGGGGCACCATTATCCACTAATGTGCTTATGTTTCAGGGCTGCAATGCCCCATCATCAGAGTGGTATATACTTTTCTAAACTGACAAAACATGTTCAATAATAAAGGTTAGAGTAACGAAGTTGGTGTACCAGCATTTATTTAGGTGTGCAGATAGAACTATTCCTGTTGGAATTTTGTAACAATTGCTTCAACTCCCTGCTATCTTTGCACCCTATCAGTTACAGGTTCTCCCTATAAATATTTTTTTTTAATGGGCTTGTGAGCACACACCAACTTTACATATCGCCTTCACTTAAAAAAAAAACAAAAACATGTTAGATCATTCCTGGGCATGTCAGGTTACTCTTGAAGGTTCATCACTAATTTTGTCACAATAGCTACCCCATTAGCAGATTTGACTAAGAAAAGGTGTTCTAATAAAGTCAGATGGAGCTCAGCCTGTGAAAAAAGTGTTCAGGTCAATTAAGCCTGCTGTGTGTTCCACTCCTGTTTTAAAATGTCCAGATTTTACAGTCACATTTGAGGTACAGACAGATGCCTGTGAGACTGGTATTGGGGCTGTAATCAGCCAGTCAATACAGGGTGAAAAGCATCCAGTTGTATATATAAGTATGAAACTGCATGAAAGAGAACTGGGCAGTTATATGGGTCATAGAAACACTGCGATTTTATTTGTGGGGTTCTGAGTTCAAACTAGCCACAGGCCATAATCCCCTTTGCTGGATACAACAAATGAAAGATAAAAATTCATGAATTATGAGGTGGTATCTTGCTTTACAGCCCATTCATTTTACTGTAAAACACAAACCTGGTGCCCAAGAAAGGTATGCCTCTTTGCAGATGACACAAAGATCTGTAACAGAGTTAATACACAAGAGGGGGTAGAAAAGATGAGAAGGGACTTGGCAAGGTTGGAGGAATGGTCAGACATATGGCAACTTAGATTCAATGCAAAGAAGTGCAAAGTAATGCACCTGGGAAACAAAAACCCAGGAGAAGAGTACACAATAGCAGGGGAGGTACTAACAACAACAAAAATGGAAAGGGACCTGGGAGTAGTCATATCAGATGACCTAAAGGTGGGTAAGCAATGTGAGAAGTCAGTAAGGAGAGCCAGGGGGATACTGGGATGCATAGGAAGGGGCATCACAAGTAGAAAAAGGGAAGTGATTATCCCTCTATACAGACAGTTGGTGAGACCCCATCTGGAGTACTGTGTGCAGTTTTGGAGACCTCATCTACGCAAGGACATAGACAGGATGGAAGCAGTCCAGAGGAGGGCAACTAAAATGGTGCAGGGTCTACATCAGAAACCATATGAAGAGAGACTGAGAGAGCTTAATATGTATACCCTTGATGAAAGGAGGGACAGGGGGGACATGATAGAAACGTTCAAGTACCTCAAGGGAATCAACAAACTCCAGAAGGGTAGCATCTTTCAGAAAAAGAGATGTATAAGAACAAGGGGGCACAGTTAAAAGATAGAGGGGGGACGGCTCAGGGTTAATGTGAGGAAATTCTTTTTCACGGAGAGAGTGGTGGATACATGGAACAGCCTTCCTGAGGAGGTCGTTGGGTCTAAAACAGTGGGGGAATTCAAACATGCTTGGGACAGACACAAAGCAATTATAGTGCAGGGTTGCAGGAAGCAGGCTGTTGGTTAACTAGAATCTGCAGCTTATCCAGTAGGTAGGGAAATGGCAGACTGGGTGGGCCAAGTGGTCCTTTTCTGCCGTCAAAGTCTATGTTTCTATGTTTCTATGTAACACAAAAATGCAGATTTTCTGTCTAGGCATGAAGCAGATATAAGATTTGTATAAAATAATGCAATGAAAGGTATCTCATTTGTTAGATACTATTTTTTTTTTTTTTTTTTTTTAGTTTTTGTTGACCGGGTAAGTGCACTAGACAAATCCTGCCTATTTTCAGGCAAGACCCGGGGGGAGGGGGATACAGATGAATGCCAACTGACCTTGAACCAGATTAAGCTGTTGGAGGTATTTTTAGTGAATGAGGGAAATTTGGCCAGGCCACCGGGGAAATTCCCCTACTCTTTTCGATAAGTGTCATGGGATCTTTAACATCCACCTGAACTACCACCAATCCAGGCAGATGGGACCTCGGTTTAACGTCTCATCCGAAAGATGGCACTTCAGAAGTGCAGCACCCCTCTCATGCTGCACTACAGTGTCAGTACTGGGATATTAACCCAAGTGCCAGATGTGGGAACTGAACCCACAGCCCTCTGATCTCCCGGCCTCAGAGGTGAGTGTGCTACCTACTGAGCCACTGACACTGCTATATAACTCCAGGGTACATGTTACGGATATATATATATATACATATATATATATATATATATATCTATATATGTGTGTGTGTGTATATATATATATATATAATATATATATATATATATATATATAACCCATCCAGGTATGCCACTTCCATCTTGACAGCACTACCTGGTGGGCTGGGTTTGGGGAGGAATAGGTCACTCGGCACATTGGCTAGGTTTGGCTACTCTGCAACAGGGGCACCCAAGTAACTCCGGACAAAGGAAGCAATAACTGTAATGTCCAATACCAGAAGTGGGATTCTAAAGTGTGGCTTTTATTCATATCCAACAGAATAACAAAGCATAGATGGACCCCCATGGGGCTATACCCCTGGTAATGCAGATTTATGGAGATCAGAACACATCCTCATTCACTTTAGCCCTCAGGCTTTGAAACACACTGGGCACACAGCCCGCATTTGTATACTGCTCTGGGTTTTCCCTGGCTTGGTTCCCTTGCCAGCCCTTTGGACACTTTCCATATAGCATGGAAACATTTAATGGTGGCTCCCTAAACCACCTATGAGCACTTCTGCTCCATCAGGGATCTTCCTCATCAATCCCACATCTGGGTACTTTCCTCTGGCACCGGCCAAGTACCTGAGAGAAAGCAACAGGTGTCCCAAAGCAAACCCGTAGAGGTGCATTTGGTTACTACTGATGGGGGGGGGGTCTCCCACCTCTCGCTCCCATAATTCATACCCAGCCATTTCTCTGGACTGTAACACCTCATCCTTTAGAACACTCTGCTGTGTAGATTCTTTTTAAATGTATTCACATTCAATCTACTGTCTTTACATCCCATTTGTGCTGAACTTGAACATACTTAATAAGTGGCTGCGTCCATTACTCTAAACCCCCCACAGAGTTAAGCAGTCCAATCCCCACATCTTCCAAACTGTACTTGGCTGTCTTTTCCTGACCCCATAGTAACAGTCACTTTAGTTTCATCTTGTTTCAGGTGAAAACACATGGCTCTTTAGCAGAGCGAACTCACCCCTTGGTTGCAGGTGCCCCACAGGCACTTTCTCCTCAAATGAAATCTTGTCCAGAACTTCAGGTGCCTCAGCATGAACTTAAATCAGGCAGCTTCGTTTTTCCCCACGCTGGACCAGGGGGGTTGCCCCTGGAAGCAGGTTGATTCCTTCCCCCCATCCCCGCAGGGATGGAGCCCTGAACCACTGGAATCAGTCTCTACCACTTCACTGGGCTCTTGTTGTGTTCCTCTTCAGGTGAGAACACACACCTATACAAAAAAATAGCTCTTTGACAGAGCTTAGAGCTCTGAGGGCCTGCTTACAGCACAGCACCTCTTCTACAGACTGCAACAGACTCTACTGAACTTACTTCAAAATCACCAATGTTCTACTCTAACATCCAGCTGCAACATTCCAGTGTGGCTTGTGCAGCTGTGACAGTTCTAAAATGATGTCATCTCTCAGTCTCAGCTGAGACTGAGAACAGCGTGAGACAGTGTGAAATCCATTTAGCTGGAGTTTCACAAGCTGCCTTCCCTGCCTACCACTAGGTCTTACTGGGATTCTTGTAACCCTGGGTAACAGGGGGGTTACACTCACCCTGGGCCAGGAAAATAACTGCCCGCAGTCATTAGTTACCCGACCTAGGCCATCCTACCCTATGTGCTACCTACAGAGAGGGGTGATCAGGCCCCCTCCTACCATGTGCTAGGCACAGGCAGGCAACACTAAGGGCCCAGAGGCCATCGGCTGATGCATCAGCCTCTACTCTACCTGCTGACTATGGGTACCCAGTGGCTCTGGAAGAATGTTCAGAGCATAGCCCTAATAGATCAGTAATGTGGCCCCTATGCCCATTCAGGACCACAGCCTGTCTATCCCCCTAGCCCTCTAGGGAAAACCTGTCTGCCTCTTACTTAAAATTCTCAAAACAAACAGGGGACCTCCCCCCAACCCGGGACACCATGCAACCACACACTAGGAGCTAATACCATACACTATGCATTACTCCCACACTCCCCCACAAGCATACCTGTGGAAGAAAAAGTTACACACAGTAAGAACAACAACAGTACTTTAAACACTACTCTCTAAAGTACTACTGAGGAACTCTGCTGAGTCCCTCCTCCTCTTCTTGTCTTCTCTTCTATCTACTTCAGGAACACCTGCAAGAAAAAGAAAGATAACACACACTTCTAATCTGCATACATAGTCTAAACCCCTACCATCTGAACACTGAAGAATCCCCAAAAAAGGTTTTTTTAGAAAAGTAGAAAAAACAGTATAAACATTAGAAAACAGTAGAAAACAATGACATTATTTACAATACACAATATCTGGGGGATGGAGTGCCCTAATAGTCCCATCTAGTGACCACAGTGCCTGAAGGCAAGTCCATTAAAGAGTCTTTCCTGGGCAGGAGCCCGGTGAAGCACAGTTCTGGCAGGCCGAAGTCCCAAAGGGGAGAGTCTTTGAAGATAGTTCAAACATCTGGAGTCTGATAGTGTAGGGTGTGTACTGCAATGTCAGAAGAATAGAAAAGTCTGGACTTACCAGTCCCTTGTAGAATGAAAATGGTACCACACCTGGTCCTCAGCAGAAGACTCTCCCTGGCAGCATTCTTCCGATACAGCTGGGAGGGCATCTTCTGGGAAATGACAGGAGGGCACATCTGGAAACTGCTGGGATGATGTCATCTCTGGAGATGGAACCTTGGAACAGGAACAAAAAGGAAAACAGCTGGTCTGAAGTCATCCGATACCCAGGCAATGAATCTGGATACAGCTGGCCTGGTGTCCTCTCTGGATCTGATGTCATCTGGTGGGCCAGTCGATGGGTTCTGGAAAGCCAAGTACACTGCAGAACTGATGAATGTGGGGCACCTGAGTCCTGGATGTCCAGACTGGTGGAACAACATAGGTATGGCAATGGCTGGAGTGGCAGCACTGGCTACCACTGCTCTGCTTTCCATTTGGTAGGCATGGGCACATTCACAGGAAGGCCTTTGCATTGTGGCCAATAGCACAACGGGTCAGGTGCTGGAATTATCACCCTGTCTGGGTGCTCATAATTCACACTGTGAAAGGTTTCATGTCCCTCTCCATCCACAATTCAAACAGTGTCCATAAACACTGTCCTGCCTCTTTTCCACTGGCTGTATTTTTCATGAAACATTCTGTTATTGACATGCTTGTTTGCACCAGGATGCACATATTTCTTTGCTTCTTCCCAAATCCAGGATTTCCTGCTTTTTTTTCAATCTCCTCCCAGACTCTCCGAGGAAAGGTAGGAAAGGACATCTCATAGATTTCATTCGCTTTCCTATGAACCAGTCTTTCCTCTTTACTAGCTTTGGTCAACCTGAGACCTCTGGCCTGGCTTGGGGGTGGCCAGTCCTGGTTCTGCCAGCTACGCATTCTTAACAACACAAAAAATGGATCCCTGGCTTCTTCTTGCACAGCCAGGGCAGTGGAATCACCACTATCTTCCATGCATTCCTCTGAGGCAAGAGCTTGAGGCTGTGTACCAGTTCCTTTTTCACAAGGCCACATAGGTTCCCCCTCTTCTTCTTCCTCACTGAGAATCTGTGCTCAGGAGTGAGCAGTTATCCTCACTCCTGAGACTGTCCACTCTTCACTGGGCATGGAGGTCGAAACCTCCCATTCAAAAGCCTCCCTCATCTCGTCTTCACCTATGAGACTTGGGCTATGCCCCTCTCTCCAAGGGTCTACTGATGTTCTTCCTGAAATGTCTCTCTGTGACTCAGACTGTGAAACATCAGCACATTGTTCTGTCCATAAATCTGCACCCTCTTGCTTTGTGCCACACTCTGAGGGGCCTTCTCCAACAGGCTCCGCCTGGTGCTGTGTGCTGCCAACTGCAGATTCTTGAACTTTTGACCATGTGGGAGCCAAACAAATCTTGCGTGCTTTAAACAAACCATATTTCTCTAGGCACCCAGAACAGTGAGGTATAATGAAGACGTCCCTTCCAGCATTTAAACTCATCACACATACTCGCACTTGATATCCAGGAATAACCACATGAGGAGGCAGTCATCCCCCGTAGTAACATCTCTCAATGTCCCTTAACTTGTTAACTTCTACTGCTATCACAGCCTGGGCATGATCCAGGTAGCGGGCTGGTCCTGAAGCCATGACTGCAGAGAAAAACAAACAACGCTCACTGTTATTTCAAGTCCCACATCACTGAAAACTTTCTTTCTCTTTCAAAATGGCTCCTCTGCTGCTGTGTTTACATTACTACCCCACCCTGTAATGGCGGCGGCAGCACTTCTACGCATTAACATTCTGTAATTGGGTCAAGCCACTGCGCATCCGATTTACTCACTCTGCTGATAACTTTGCTCAAACTGCACAAACTTGCACTGTTCTTTTTCCTAGCACATTTATGATTTACCACAGACTTTTTACTCACTGAAGACATTGCTCTAGCTTACAGTCCCTTAAAGCCTCAGTATTTCATAGCACAGGATTGCCTGTATTTCTTGCTGCATGTCTGATACAACTCACAATCTCTCACATGGCTTTGAAAATTATACTGACGCTGAACCTATAATTATGTTCACAGTCGATTGCTTAGAATTCTTGCTTTTGCTGGTAAAACGTAACACAGTCCTTCTTTGCAAAGCGATTACACTGCTACACACAGATTCAGCTGGCTTTTGGTGAAATCACACAGTATGAGCAATTATTTCTGTTGGTACTCACTGTTATCAGTAGCTGTTTGCTGTGATGGAAAAATGGCATGCAGCCAGTCTTGGAGGCCTCTGGAAGGAAGCAGGTTGGCAGTCCTGCCGATTGTCCCTCTGAACACCACACTCACAGTCCAGTCAATTGAGATGCGGGTTGAGCCTGAATTTAAAAAGAAAAGTCAGTTTTTGAACTTTTTACAGTGCTTTCAGTCACCGCAACGCTCCTCCTGGTAAGCCAGTTTGCACACTCCACTCACTCTCCGTCTCGAATGCTATGCAGTTGCTCTAGAGCTGGCTTGGGGGCGGGACTGATTGCAGTCTCACCAATCAATCGATGTCATGCAAATGAGCCTCTTTCCTCTCATGCTCTTTTCCTCATGGCGATCGACAAGCAGGCAAATTTAAACTGCAAAACCACACTTTTTTTTTTCCAACTGACTCCACGGTGGGAGCCCATTTCAACCATTTTTCATGTCCATCAAGCACAACAAGTCTCTCAGTCCACACAGAAAGCATTTCCAACATCTAGGGCACACTTTTCCTTTTGCTACCCACAGTTTTCCACACTTTTCTTTGTCACAAACACTTTTAAAAACTGGCAAATGCTGTCAATTTAATGCAGAACAAGGGCATACACTCTCAAGCTTTACTGCTCCTTGGTAAACAGTTGGCATTTTAATAGCAGCACATGGATAACAGTGCACAGCGGCACATTAATTAAACGTTGCTTCAATTGTTTTGGGCTACCCACTGCCAGATAGCCAAAATGCTAGCCTTTGTCCGGGCGACCTTTCTTATATTCCTCACTAAATTCCAAACCCAAATCCCAGCAGTGCCTCCATTTTTGTAACCCCCATCCAGGTATGCCATTTCCAACTTGACAGCACTACCTGGTGGGCTGGGTTCAGGGAGGAATAGGTCACTCGGCACATTGGCTAGGTTTGGCTACTCTGCAACAGGGGCACCCAAGTAGCTCCGGACAAAGGAAGCAATAACTGTAATGTCCAATACCAGAAGTAGGATTCTAAAGTGTGGCTTTTATTCACATCCAACAGAATAACAAAGCATAGATGGACCCCCATGGGGCTACATTCATGGTAATGCAGATTTATGGACATCAGAACACATCCTCATTCACTTTAGCCCTCAGGCTTTGAAACACACTGGGCACACAGCCCACACTTGTATGCTGCTCTGGGTTTTCCCTGGCTTGGCTACCTTGCCAGCCCTGTGGACACTTTCCATATAGCATGGAAACATTTACTGGTGGCTCCCTAAACCACCTATGAGCACTTCTGCTCCATCAGGGATCTTCTTCATCAATCCCACGTCTGGATACTTTGCTCTGGCACCGGCCAAGTACCTGAGAGAAAGCAACAGGTGTCCCAAAGCAAACCTGTAGAGGTGCATTTGGTTACTACTGATGGGGGGGTCTCCCAACTCTCACTCCCATAATTCATACCCAGCCATTTGTCTGGACTGTAACACCTCATCCTTTAAAACACTCTGCTGTGTAGATTCTTTTTAAATGTATTCACATTCAATCTACTGTCTTTACATTATTTGTGCTGAACTTGAACATACTTAATAAGTGGCTGTGTCCATTATTCTAGACCCCCCACAGAGTTAAGAAGTCCAATCCCCACATCTTCCAAACTGTACTTGACTGTCTTTTCCTGACCCCACAGTAACAGTCACTTTAGTTTAATCTTGTTTCAGGTGAAAACACATGGCTCTTTTGCAGTGCGAACTCACCCCTTGGTTGCAGGTGCCCCACAGGCGTTTTCTCCTCAAATGAAATCTTGTCCAGAACTTCTGGTGCCTCAGCATGAACTTAAATTAGGCAGCTTCTTTTTTCCCTAGCCAGACCAGGCAGTTGCCCCTGGAAGCAGGCTGATTTCTTCCCCCCATCCCCACAGGGATGGGGCCCTGAACCACTGAAAACAGTCTCTACCACTTCACTGGGCTCTTGTTGTGTTCCTCTTCAGGTGAGAACACACACCTATACAAAAAAAATAGCTCTTTGACAGAGCTTAGAGCTCTGAGGGCCTGCTTACAGCAGAGCACCTCTTCTACAGACTGCAACAGACTCTACTGAACTAACTTCAAAATCCCCAATGTTCTACTCTAACCTCCAACTGCAACATTCCAGTGTGGCTTATGCAGCTTCGACAGTTCTAAAATGATGTCATCCCTCGGTCTCAGCTGAGACTGAGAACAGACTGAGACAGTGTGAAATCAATTTAACTGGGGTTTCACAAGCTGCCTTCCCTGCCTACCACTAGGTCTTACTGGGATTCTTGTAACCCTGAGTAACAGGGGGGTTACACACACATATATGTGTATATATGTGTGTATGAAGTCCATCTTTTTCCAAGTTGTGTAAACTGGGTATGCTTTGAAACATCTAAGAAGCTGCATGGGATATACTATATTGGACTAGATATCTGCAACAAATCGCTCTCTTGCTTACATCTGAGGGAAGTTTTCCTTACTTTACAGTCTTACATTGGTATTGCTTTGTGTTTAATTATTTTAGTTTTTAATTCAGGAAGGGGGTTTTCAAAACTGCTTATCTTGTGAGCATCTTCAGAAGGGTTGAAATAACTGCATATCTGATTTTTCTTTGTGGCTAACTAGACTGTCTACTAGTATTCTGTGACAATCTGCATCAAAATATTTTGCAATATTTACTGGTGGTGGCTGTGTACTTTAAAATAGCAAAGGCTGCAGTTTGTAATTGGATGCCAGACATAGCCTGAGGTGGGGGGAATTGTCTTCACAAGTCAGGAAGACCTGCATCACAACCAATTGTTCTGGCTTAAACATTCCAGCATTGATCAATTACTATAAACTACTTGTGTGTTCCTGTTTCAGACAGAAGTCCATCTTCTTCCAAGTTGTGTAACTGGGTGTGCTTTGAAACAACTGAGAAGCTGCATGGGATATACTATATTGGACTAGATATCTGCAACAAATCTCTCTCTTGCTTACATCTGAGAGAAGTTTTCCTTACTTTACAGTCTTACATTGGTATTGCTTTGTGTTTAATTATTTTAGTTTTTAATTCAGGAAGGGGGTTTTCAAAACTGCTTATCTTGTGAGCATCTTCAGAAGGGTTGAAATAACTGCATGTTTGATTTTTCTTTGTGGCTAACAAACCACCAGGATGTTTTGAGGCTGGGGAGGTTTACCTGTGTCTGACTTGGATGTCTGGATTTTTCTCTGTTTGATTAGCAGGGTATTTTCTCTGTCAAATTGTTGTGTAGGGCATCTTGCTGACAGGAAGGCACTCATCACAGTGGTGGGTCAGAGCTCTTAGCTGATTGTTTCGTGAGGGCACAGTTTAGGCCCAACCTCTGCCCACCCCTCACCCCACTCACCCCTGGAAATAGTTCCTTTATGCCTGGGGTTCTGACATAATTTCCTCAAGAGTGCAAGGTGCATATCACTGTCATATCCTCTCTAGCACACTGCACTGACAATATAAGCACACACATTGTATAAGATATACATTTCTATATAACAAACCAATCACACATGCACACACACACACACACACACAAAACAAACAAAAAAGTAGATAAACATGTGGGGAGTAGTGCAATGTAATGGCTGTGGGGCAGCAGTCTTCTGGGAGTCTTTCTGGAGGCTGAGATGCTGCCCTATTTGCAGACAACTCTCTGCCCTGAGGGAGGAAGTTGCCCATCTTCAGGCCACAATGGACAGTAGTAAGGGAACCTTCCCCCAGGCCACACTGGACAGTAGGAAGAGAACCTACCTTATCCAGGGAGCACCAGAGCCACCACCACTACCTCAGAGGTTGCGAAGAAAGCACAGCAGTTGGACCACAGTGGGCTCAGGGAGGGTGAGGATGATGGAACAGAGGCACACCCAGTCAGTTGTTCCACTCCACAATCCATACACCATTCTGGGGGAGCATATCTCCCCTATGGATGCACCCACAGAGGAGACTAAGGAGGCTGAAGACAACTGTCACAAGGGAGGCCCACAGGAAGGAGGCAGAGGACACCACAGGGAAAGGAAGCAGCTCCTGATGGGGGACTCAGTTATTAGGAGGATAGAACTGGGAGGAGCAGGGAAAACTGAAGTAAGGTGCCTGCCTGGTGCCATGGCTTGGAGGGACAGGAAGTGCATCCTCAGGCTCCAAGAACAGCTGCAGGAGTCTGAGCTGGACGTCAGTGTCCACCTGGGGACAAATGACTGGCTCATCATGAGATTAGAGCAGTGCAGGAGGACTTTTCAGGGTTGGGGAGGGCCTAAGACAAGTACTTTACAGTATCCTTCTCAGGTGCTGCCTGTCAATGGCATGGGGGCAGAGGTACTTTGCACCATGCAGTTTAATGAATGGCTGAAAAATGTGTGGAGCACAGGGTTTGGCTTCATTGGGGACTGGGGTTCCACCTGGAGGGACAGCAGCCTATACTGGCAGGATGGTGTGCATCTGTCCAGGAAGGGAACAAGTCTTTTGAGCAATCGGTTTAAATGCTTCATTGGCAAGCTTTTAAACTAGTCAAAGGGGGAGGCACTGATAAGCAGCAGGAAAATCCCAGCCTCTCCCTACAAAACAGGGTACTAAATGAGAAAAAGAACGAGGTAGAAAGGTCAGTGAGGGATGCTGCAACAGAAGGTAAAGCCATCAAAACATGGAGAGCAATGAGTACCAATGCCCGTAGTCTGGGTAACAAGCTTCCTGAATTAGTGGCCTTGATGGAGGAGGAACATCTGGATATCATGGCAGTCACAGAAACATGGTACACACAAAACCTTGACTGGGATGTAAATATACCAGGATACACTATCTACAGGAGGGACGGGGAGGGTAAAAGAGGAGGAGTAGCTCTTTACATATGGGAAAGAATCAAAGCAACAGGACAAAAGGGAAAACAGGGAGGAGAAGAAGCACTGTGGGTAAATTTGGAGACAGGCAATGGCACCACAATCCGCACAGGGGTTGTATACAGACCCCTTCTCAGGGGGAGGAAATGGACAAGGGAATGATAGAAAGTATACTTAGAATGGCAGAAAAGAGATATTGCTGATGGGTGATCTTAATATGCAGATGTTAACTGGAGTGCAGTTGCAGCAGCCACTTCAAAGAGGGGTTATTCTAGATGCCCTCACAGGGACATGCCTTAGACAACTAGTATTGGAGCCCACTCGAGAGGAGCAATCTTAGACCTGGTTTTCTCAAATGGAGATGGAGAGAGACACAGATGTAGAAGTGGGTAGCCATCTGGGAACTAGCGACCATCGAACAGTATGGTTAACAATAAACACAGCAATAGAGTCAAGCCATACAAAGGCAAAAGTACTGGACTTTAGGAGGCTGACTTTGCCAAAATAATGGTGAGTGCCTAAGGAATGCACTAGCAAATGGGCAGGAAGGAAGGGTGGAAGAACAATGGGAATAATAAAACTGCCATCACAGAGTATCGAGCCTTTGTGTGAAGCAAATAAACAAAACAAAACAATGTAAGAAACCACTATGGTTCTCAAAGGAAGTGGCAGTGAAGGTTCAAGAGAAAAAGAAAGCATTCAGGAAGTACAAGGAATCACAGAAGGAGCAGGACAGAGGACTGTATCAGTTAAAGCAAAAGGAAGCTGGGAAGGCAGTCAGAACAGCAAAGGCCCAAACCAAGGAAAAGATAGCCAACTCAGTTAAGAAGGGGGATAAAACCTTTTATAGGTACATCAGGGAGTGAAGGAAGCCCAAGAGAGGGATAGTTAGGCAATAAAGGGCAGGAGGGTGGCAGAGGAGACTGTGAAAAGGCAGAGATACTAAACAAATATTTTTGCTCAGTATTTACAAATGAAGAGGGGTGGTACCTAAAACAAACAGTAGAAACACTTTGGATACAGAAGTTGATACTAGCCCATTTACAGAAGAAAGGGTTATGAAAGAACTCTTAAAACTGAAGGTGGACAAAGCAATGAGGCCTGATGGGATTCATCCCAGAATTCTAAAAGAACTAAGGGTAGCACTAGTGACACCACTGACTACCCTCTTTAATAAATCATGGGAGGATGGGGTGGTATCCGAGGACTGCAGGATGGCAGATGTGATTCTCCTTCACAAAAGTGGGTGCAAGGCAGCAGCAGGAAACTACAGACCTGTTAGTGTAACGTCAGTGATAGGGAAAATGATGGAATCACTTCTGAAGGAAAGAATTGTCAAGAATCTAAAGGCCAGAGGGGCACATGACCCAAGGCAGCATGGATTCACAGCAGGAAGGTCATGCCAGACGAATCTGATAGATTTCTTTGACTGGGTGACCAAAGTAGTAGATCAGGGAGGGGCTGTGGACGTGGCCTATCTAGACTTTAGCAAGACATTTGACATAGTCCCACACAAAAGATTAATATACACGTTAGCCAGCCTGGGAGTGGGTCCCAAGATGACAGCCTTGGTAAAGAATTGGCTGGAGAATAGGACACAGAGAGTAATAGTAAATGGAGTCCACTCTGAAGAAAGGGGGGTTACTAGTGGGGTACTGCAGGGTTCAGTATTAGGACCGGTCCTCTTCAATGTCTTTATAAGCAATATTGCAGAGGGACTGGAAGGAAAAGTATGTCTCTTTGCAGATGACACAAAGATCTGCAACAGAGTTGATGCACAAGGTGGGGTGGAAAGGATGAGAAGGGACTTGGCAAGGTTAGAGGAATCGTCAAATGTATGGCAGCTTAGAATCAATGCTAAGAAGTGCAAGGTAATGCACCTGGGAAACAAAAACCCAGGGGAAGAGTACACAATGGGGGGTGAGATACTAACAACAACAAAAATGGAAAGGGACCTGGGGGTAGTCATATCAGATGACCTAAAGGTGGGCAAGCAATGTGAGAGGGCAGCAAAGAGGGTTGGGGGAATACCGTAATGCATAGGGAGATGCATCACCAGTAGAAAACAGGAAGTTATTATCCCTCTGTACAGACAGCTGGTTAGACCCCATCTGGAGTACTGTGTGCAGTTCTCGAGACCGAATCTCCGCAAAGACATAGACAGGATGGAAGCTGCCCAGAGGAGGGCAACTAAAATGGTGCAGGGACTGCACTGGAAGACATATGAAGAGAGACTAAAAGAGCTTAATATGTATAGCCTCGAGGAAAGGAGGGAGAGGGGCGACATGATAGAAACTTTCAAGTACCTCAAGGGAATCAACAAAGTCCAAGAGGTTAACATCTTTCAAAAAAAGAGGTGCGCAAGAACAAGGGGGCACAATTTGAAGATAGAGGGGGGGCGGCTCAGAAGTAATTTAGGGAAGTATTTTTTCACAAACAGGGTTGTGGATGCATGGAACGGCCTTCCGGAGGAGGTTGTGGAGTCAAAAACAGTGGTGGAATTCAAGCATGCATGAGAGAGTCATAAGGCCATTCTAGGGGGTGGGGGTAGGAAGAAGTAGGCTGCTGGTTAACTAGGATCTGCAGCTTATCCAGTAGGTAGGGAAATGGGCAGACTGGGTGGGCCAAGCGGTCCTTATCTGCCGTCAAATTCTGTTTCTATGTTTATATATATATATATATATATTTTCTATATCCACGTAAACTTAAAGACATTTTTTTCTGTTGTTTAATAGGGACCCTGAGGTGGAGTGTCTGTAGAGGGTAGGTGGAAACTCCCATTGCTCCATCATGACAGAGTGTATGAAAACCAGTTAACTAAAAAGTCACTGGTTTCCTCCTGAACAGGGGTGTGTGATAGAGCTGGTCATCCTATCATTAAAGGGACCTTTTTTCTTATTTCTTCTTCTAAAGCCTGTTGCAATAGTATTCTAATTATTCTATACTGTACAGTCCTCTCCCTGTTCTGTCTGGATGGCCACCTACAGAATCCTCCCATCACACTTTTTCCTTCTTAACTCTATGTTTCCTTTTCAAGTCCCTCTAAAATGCATCCTGCATGGCTCAAAGGGGCAAAACAATATAATAACTAGCTAGCATAGTTTTATTTGCTAGTATAAAAACAGATATCTGTTGTTAAATATTTGCAAATTTAAAATATGAGCCATTGTTTACTGCACTGTTGTTATGTAGCTCATACAGTATAAAATATGTTTGATTGCCTAAGTACATTGAAAATGTTATATACTGTATAGTGGTTTGGTGTCTGAGAAAATCAGATTTAGCATAAATGAGAAGGCTAGAGAATGTATTTTTTTTTTTATTTTTAATGGTACCTGAGGTAAACAAGCCTTGTTTTTCTAGACTACCCAGAGCCAGTTGAAAACAGTTGTAAACAGCCTTATAGTGAATGGTGGAACATTGTTATCTACCTAATTCAGTTGGCTCAAAAATATTGTTCTGCTGCAGTAGTGACATCCGTAGTATAGCAGAATGACTTTCATTCTGCTGCACTATGGACATCACACAGCACCGATCACCACAAAAATGGCAGGCTCAACCAGATAAGAGACCGGGCATAATGGCAGCTCGCGGCAGCTCGATCTCCTGTATGTTGTACTCACACAGAGCAACACAAATTGAGTACTGCAGGATCAACAAGATATTCAGAATTAAATGAAAATGCAGGATCAGCCAGATATATAAATTTAACTTACAATATGTACTCCTCAAGTCTCCTCGCTCTCACCACCACTTGCTAAGCGAGGAATTCGGCCACCATGTTTTTTTTTTTTAAATCCCTCCCACACCTGATTAGCAACCAATCAACGGTTGTGCTACCCAATAATGGATGTCTGCTCCCTAGCAACCTCACACCCCCATCCTAGCAACCACCCTAACTGCCAACACACTGGGAGGAAACTGCCAATTTGATTTTTTTAGTCCGGTAATAAAAAAGAATAATTTTGTGCACCATACACCATAAAAAATAGCAGATGGTCAACTTTATGAACAACCTGTGTGCTGTGCCACCTCAGGGATCTGATTCCCATGGACCTTTCGAGCTTCGCTCTTGAGGTTACAGAGAATCAGCTCCCCTCTGTGGCACAACCCACTGGTTGTGCATTGTTCTCCATCCACTATTCTGTATGGTTTTCAGAGCCTAGAGCCTGGGGGAGAGTATATAACCACCCCTCCTAAAATTAGCTGTGCAGATCTGGGATTTTCATTCTGACTGAATCATGAGAGAGGGAAGAGCATGCAGTCTTTATGTCCTCAAAGCAACCTGAAGCACAGATGAGAAAGGGATCCCAGCTATATTGTGTGATCCTGACTATTGCATCATGAAAAAATCCTATGTAATGATTTTTCTTTTCTTTATTTTTCTTTATTTTTATTTCCTTGTTTTTTTTTTTTTTTTCATTTTTGGAACTTTGTTGAAATAAAATCACTCAGCAAGTGTGTTGTATTTTACACAAACTGAATCAGTGTCTATCTTTTACACCCACACTCCGGGATAACACTAAGTATAGCTGACTGCATTAATGTTTACAACAGTAAAATAGAACATCTCTCTCTGTGTACAATCCCTAATCAGCTTGGCTATGTGGGAAGTGGCACTTCCACTGCACCCTGCGATGTGACATCCATTTTCTATTATGCACACTTAAGAGGTGCAGACATCCTGAGATGCCTGAAAAAATGTAATTATAAAAGTCGGGATGATCCAGATGAGACTGACTTGCGCTTTCCCCTGTGTAAACTAATAAACTTGTCACTCTGCACTTAAACAGTCCCTAAAATATCAAAGCAGAAAACTGTACCTGTTTATAAAAGATGGACGAATGTGCAACTTGCTATCATCCCATCTTGCTGCTTTATCCTTTGTTAAAATTGCTAGCGAGGGTGGTCTTTGATCAGCTACCCTTTTCCTTAAGAATGTATAATGTCTTGAACCTTCAGCAGCGTGGCTTTCAACCCAATTACAGCTGTCGTGTTGCTTTGCTGACTCTAATAGTCTTCATCAGGCTGGAGATTCTGGAACTTTGCTGCTGCCATTTTCATTGACCTGGGCAAAGCTTTTGATTTGGTTAATCATCGATTACTAATAGCAAAGCTGCACCAGATTGGCCTGGTTCTTAATGTAGTGGGGTGATTTGCAGACTACCTACAGGAGAGGTAGAAAAGATAGGGTCAATAATATTTTTTCTTCCCTTAGAACAGTCACATTGGGGTCTCTCAGGGCTTCATGGTGGGTTCTCTTGCTGATTAGTCTATTTATTAATGGACTCCCCCAGGTGTGCTCTGAATTGGAAACTTTCCTTTACGCTGATGATGTGTTGCTCTTTGCAGAAAACAGAGCTACCCGCCACCCCCACCCCAACAGCTTCCTTTTTGCAAGAAGACTTCAATAATCTGTGACATTTGCTTTTGGATAATCATGCAATCATCAGTAATAAAAAAATAAAAAAAAATAAAACAATTTTTCCAGATCTGGGAGACAAGCTTCTACTCCTTCCACCTAGGACATTGCCTCCCTAGATAAAACCCTCATGGAAACCCTAATTTGCATTGTGTGCCTGAGTTTGATCCTTGACAGCACATGGTCATGTCATACCTGCTTTCCCCACTCCCGGCCCTTTGTAGTACTCAAGCTATAGTTAAACAAGGTTTTGCGTTGTCCTTAAAAGGGCACTGTCCCTAGTTTAAAACATACATTTTATGATTGTTCCATTCTGTAGGATTTGCTGATGTAGCTGGTGGTTGATTCGGATTCCTGTCTTCTTATTGAAAGTGAAAAACAAACTGCACCCCTTACTAGTGATACCACAACAAAATGTGTTTGCTTTCATTCCTTAATCAACTTCCACTGCATTTTACTGGACTTGGGAACACTCCCAACACAGTCTAGCCACTCAAGATGCAATGAGAGAAAAGGAGACTATTGCATCATGAGTGACTGCTCAGTTTGGGGGTGCTTCTAATGTTCAGGAAGTATGTAATATAAGTTGATCAAGGATTTTAAACAAAAAAGGTTGGGTTTAATTACACCATTAGCATGTATTTCAGTTCTACTAAGAAAGAAGGCCAATTAATCAACCAGTACACAAAATGAGGGCGGCGGCCCTTTTGAAATAACACCAAAAAGACTTCTAGTTAGTTCCAGTATCTTATTTATTCTTTTCCCCTACATTCACCCCTATCAGGGGCTTGTTCACAGGGTATATATTCTTAATTCTCTTCAATATTCTTGTTTATATCTATTAATATACAACATCAATTTTAGTTGTCATTTTATTGCTTTAAAAGCTAAACATACCAAAATTTTTTGGTACTAGTTGTCCTACCTCACTAGGCTGTACAATACTTATAATGGCTCATAAGAGGTCATTCAACAGCCACACAGGAGGCAGCCAGGTATGGTGAGCAATGCACCCAGAGGCAAGAGACGGAATTGGACAAGATGGATGCAGGACACCAGTGAAGGCAGGTATAGTGCCAGTGCACAGGGTGATGCTGTTGGCGGACAGCAAAGCGGCGGGCACAGGTGGCAGCAGCAGTAGTACATACTGGTGTAATGCTGGGTGTGGTGTTCACAGAGAGCAGCAGGGGGCCATGCAGGACAACAGTGGCAGCTAGCTGGTGGTGACCACAGCAGGGCAGGAGACCTGTATGTTGCATAATGGTGTGGGCAATGTGGGCACAGGACATGGCAGGCAGCAATGGAAGAGGTGGACAGTCAGGAATGGCTGTCATGGACATCAGCTGTGCAGCACCCGACGACAGCCGGCTACACCTGGAGTTGGAAATTATATGCCAGTCCCCTCAGGTAGTTGGCCATGTTGCAGTGGCTGTTGTCCTCCACTAAGCTCTCAATCTGCTGTGTCAGGTCCCTGTACTTACTCCACTTTGTGGCAGTGCCACATCAGGAGACAAACTGCTCAATGCGGATCTCGTTCAACTGCTGTTCCTCATGGAGGCAGTCAACGAAGTGCCAGATCCCTGGATGGGCGGCACCAAGATGGGTGTTAAAGCACGTGTGCCAGCCCTCAATGGCATTGTTTGTACATGCCAGCCGTGTGTGTGGCATCGTACATGTTCCATGCTTTCAGTGGGGAACATAGGCCAGCATCTAGTAATGCATCCAATGGGTTGGCCAGCCATGTCTTCTCAACAAAATTGAGCACGGGCCTCAGCAGTGCCTCATTCGCCTAACAGTAGGCAGAGTCACACAGGGTGGCAAATGCATCCAGCATGTCACCCATGGGCACAAAGGCAAAGGCGAGCACCATCCAGACCTGCAGGGTGAACTCCTCATCCATGAAATAATGTTGGAGGGCCATGGGAGACCACTGTATGTGCAGCCACAGGGCCTGAACAAAGTGAAAGATTCAGCCCTGAAGAGCAAACCCTGGCAACACTGCAGTAATCACATGCCAGGCCACCTTCTCAAAATCCATGAGTGCCATACATGGGGTACTGTCACCCACCAGCCTACGCACCTCTGTGAAAACTCTGCTGTATGCCTGTTCCAGATGGCTGCACATCAGGACATAGACCATGGCCACCACAACATCTGTGTGCATGCCGTGTACAGTGTAAAGTTGCCCGAACAGGGGTGGTGTGTGTAAAAAGTGCCATCAAGGAACCAGTCCTCGCTATCACCCAGGAAGTGTAGTGTGAGCTGTGTGGAGAACAGCAGCACCCTGTTGTCGGTTGGCCCACTATCACACAGGAGGAAGGGGTCTCCTGCGCAGATGACACGGTACTCTAGGGAAACGTCCAGGTCCTTGACAGTGGCAGACATAGCTGGGCAGCCCCATGAGGCTTGTTGGACATGCTGTACTGTCCTCTGTAAGAGTGGAAGGGCAAGCAGTCTGTCCACCACAGTATCTGACACCCCGGAGGTGCACTGGATGATCACCTGTCCAGCACTTTCCATGCTTGTGCGAGCCCTGGCACAGACATCAGCCACAACCCTACACACGCACCTCCCCAGCATTGGGGACATGATTGTGGTTCTGCCCCTGGTGCACTACATGGTCGGCAACCATGTGTATGCATGCAGGGCATTGAAATCAGTTGTACTGGGTGCAATGCCAGTATACCTTCCCTCTCACCTCCTTATCACAGCTATATACGTATCCCGCAAGGGACAGTAGGTGTCTCCCTTCTGGCTGGGCAGGAATATGGGAATCTCCATCCTATTGTAGCCAAATGTCATAAGACACTGTGTCTATGCAGGCAGTTGCCTTTTCAATCCCTACAGGGGCATGTGAGAGGCAATGTCAGTGAGGGTGGAACAGCAGGGGCACGCCCACAATCAGCAGCCACTGTGCAGAAAAGGGGAGTGCCTCCTACAGGGCAGGTTTTGCTATGCAAAAGAGATAGTTCTGGGCTATGGCACGTTAGTAAGACAGCATGGTGCAGAACTGTGCTCCCTTGAATGGAACCACAATTCCAGGTGTTCCCAGGATCATGTGGTGAGATCCTGACAGGTGAATGTACTACCATTACAGACACACTCCATTCACCCAAGTGTGGTACACTCTATACTGTGTTGTCATCTCTGCTAGAATTTGAACCTGTGACCCAAGTAAGTCTACACTGTACTGTCTATCTATGCACTGCCTAGCATCGTATGCCATGAAAGCTTGATGGCAGCAGTGGCGCTAGACATTTTGTCTTCTGCAGGACTGTTGGTGCTGTGTGGGGGTGGGAGGGCCAGCATGTCTGCTGCTCTGTGGAGGTGTGTGGTGCTGGGGGGGCATCTCAACTGTACACTGCATGGGGAGAGGGTCATGTAGCCATGCACAGCAGTGGCATGGGGGTTATGCGTGCTGCCATTGCCATATGGCCGCAGCCTGTGCCACTTATGTCAGGTGTGCCTGCACCAGTGTGGCACATGCTGTGCTCAGGGGATGTGCCACCCATATGTGCTCAACATGGCAGCAATGTTGGGAGGCAGTGCTGTGCCATACTTGTGGTGGTGGGGTTGGCTGTGTGGCATGCATCTGGTTTGTGGGCATGGGTCGGGCCATGGTTTGCTGGTCCGCTGCTCCTTGGGCATGCGATGAGCTGGGGGGGTCACATGTAGCCCTGGGGCCACACCTGCCTGACTTGTGTGAATGTGTCTCTTCAGGGTATGGTCTGTGCCTGATGGTGTACAGGTTTGTGTTGTGCAGGCACACATGTGTACTATTTTGGGGTTCTCCCTTATTCCCATTTGCCCTTATTCCAATTCACCCTTATGCCCAGTCGCCCTTATGACCAATCACCCTATTGACGGCCGCCCTAGTGACAGACACCCTAGTGACATTCAGCACACATGATGTGTGCCCACATACACTTTGGCTGTCATGCAGCATACGCCATTATTGATGCATCAGCATTATGCTGATCCGTCATATTGACTGGATATATTTGCAGGTGCTGACTTTCAGGTGCTGTTATCACTGGAGACTGTTGTAACCATAGCAGGAGTGGGAGGAGAAGATCAGAGGTTATTTGCAAGCATACCTCTCTGCCTCTCAGAATTAAAAATCATATCACAGGGCTTGAAAATTCATAGCAAATGGCCAGAATGTGTAGCATTTTTTTATTTTAAAGAATAATATGTCTACAAGTGGTGGGCTCCATGTACAGTAGTTAGCGTTAAGAAATGTTTCTATCAAGTTAGTGCAATGACTTAATAATGTGTGTGTCCAGAAATGGCTCTGTCATTATTAAGAACATCAGTAAACCCTTGAGGAGCAAGGTTAAATTTGAGTGTAAAAATCATAGGGCTATGCGAAGTTCATAACAAAAGATATGTTTGCAAGCATTCCACTGTCTACTTGTGCATGAAGCATGCATGCTAGCGCCTCCCAAGGAGAGGAGTCTATTAAGGTGGGAATAGGCCCCGTGGCACTGAGGGTTGAGGTGCTGGACACCACACATCGTACCACACCTGCTACCTGAGATTGGGAGCGAGCTCAGGAGCTGGGGGTCAGCAGGGGAGGGACTGGATTGAGCACCTGCAGGGCTGATGTCCAGTCCCGGGGGAGGGCATTGGGGAGCTTGGCGCTCTGGTGGCCCCTGGTGGAGATCGGGGGCACCGCAGTAGCGTGGGATGCATGTAATGGCCTGCCCAATGTAAGGCAGGGTTGCCATGAGCCTTACAGCATCGGGGGGTGCACACACTGGGGGAGTGGGCCAAACAGAACACAGGAAAAAACCAGCGCCGAGGATCAGGTGACAGCACCTTTCCCCCATGCCCAACGCTGAGTTTCCTCGACTGGCCTTCGATTTCCTCTACCCAGGCCCCTCATCCGATGCCAGAGTCTGACTTGTAAGAGCACCCCAAGTAGGCAGGGGGCGACCCTCCCTGGATAGGGTTAGCCGGGTGTACTGGCATCGGCGAGGAGGGGAGAGAGGAGGCACAGTTTGGGACTCACAGGCGGGCAGGACAACGGATGGGCTGCCTGAGAGAGGACCTCAGGGCCACGACCAGTGGGGAAAAAGAATTGAAAAAAAGAAAAAAAAAAGGTGGGAATAAATATTGGGCCCTGTGAAGAATGATTGCACAAATCCTCCCCGATCTCTAGCCTGGGACTGCTGGCTCTGTGAGAGTTGGGTCCTACCTATCAGAACACCACACATCAGGAAGTAGAGACAGCTTTCAGCATCCAACTTGAATATATACTCTCTCAGGGAAAGAGGGAGGCTTACACAGTGCAGCTGTGCGGACAAGACATACACCACAGCCCTGCCACTGTCCTGAGTGACTGATGTTGTGATGAAATGGCATCATGTCTTCCATTTCAGGGCTGTTGCCAGGTTCTCCAGAAGAGGCATGGATGAACTTGATCACAGCTACTTCCTGATGGCAAGAAAGCAACAGGGCATGCCTCATGAGGGAGGAGGAAGGGTATCCAAGGAAACAGCTGAGGCATACTGGCTAGTTTATGAAGCCTGCTGCCTAACCCACATCCAGCAGGACCTACTAGCTACCTTCTTGGGAAGTTCCTCCCCCTCTAACTGGATCCCAGAGTACTGTATGTATGTATTTATGTATGTATATAAGTATGTTTCCTAGGGTTCCCTTCCTCAGATACCCTGCTATATGGGGGCAAACCATGGGTGTAAAACAGAGGGTGAGAGGCCAGAAGTTAGGACAACAGACTGGATAATGGACACCATAGGCAGGACATACCAAGGCTTGTGGTAATGAAAGGGGATCCAGGGCCAGAGTTGCACCCATGACATTGACTCAGCTCTTGACCACTTCACAAATGCCTTCTGTAAGGCTTGTGATCTTTTCGCCCCCCTCACCAGGATCCGCTCCAAAAAATGCAATGCCCCATGGATCACCCCACCCCTCCTCCAGAGACTCAAAAACAGAGATAATCTCTGGCACATTGCTATAGAATCTTGAAAGGCTTCTGATAGACAGGCCTACAACGCAGAACACAATAAGTGCACTTAGGCCATTAGGCGGGCCAAGGCACAGCACTACCAGACCACCCTCACTTCCACTTGGGGTTCAGCCTGGACCTTCTGGGATAATATGAAAGAGCTAAATGGGAAGTCCTGCTCCCCCACCACCTCAGCTCTCCATCAATGGCAACCCCACCACAGATCCAGTCCTCATGGCCGATTGCCTTAACACTGCCTTCTCTGACCTAAGCTCGGTCCTCCCCAGCAGCTTCTTTGACCCAATCCCCACCTCTCTCCCTCCAGTCCTGCATCACCCACCATTGTACTTGTGCACCCTATCCCCCAAGAAGCCAGGTCGCACCTTCTAAAAGCCTTAGGCAGTAATAACCCCAGCAGTGACCCCCTTGACTCCAGGATCCTCCATATGGTCTTGTAAGAAGTCCTAGTCCCCCTGACTGACCTTCTAAACCGGTCTCTATGCCTGGGTCAGTTCCCAAGTGCTTGGAAAACTGCTGAAATCACACCCATACATAAGAGTGGGGACCGATCCACCCCCAACAATTACCGGAACATCTCCATCCTCCCCCACTCTCTAAAGCCCTTGAAAAAGTGATGTTGATTCAGCTCTCTGAATACCTAACCAAGTATGACATTATGTGCCCAGAGCAGCACGGTTTCCGCCCAGGACACAGTACGACCACGGCTCTCCTGGAATTCTCCCAACACCTGCATGCTGCTCTTGACTCTGGCAGCTTTGCAGAAGAAGTGTTCATTCATCTCTCCAAGGCCTTTAACACTGTCTGTCATCCCCTTCTACTCGACTCTCTCCAGTAACTTGGCTTCTCTGGTGGTCTCATTTCCTGGTTCTCTAGCTACCTCTCTGCTAGATCTCAGTATGTCAAGATCAGCGGCTCCCTCTCCAGCACTCTTCCCGTTCATTCTGGGGTCCCTCAGGGCTCCATCCTGGGTCCAATACTTTTTAGTCTCTTCCTCAACACCCTCCCCAGCTCATGTACCGGTAAAATGCTCCTCTACGTTGACAATACAGTTCTCATTGCCTCACATCCCAATCCCACCTCCCTCCAATTATCCCTCCAGCTAGCTTACAACCAAGCCGGAAGGTGGTTTGGAAACTGCAGACTGGTCATTAACCTAAAGAAAATCAAATCAATGCTCTTCTCCTACCACCAAAATAAAGCTAAAAATATCCCCCTCTTGATTATCCCCAGCACTCTGCACCCGCTAGAACAAGTGACCACATACAAGTACCTAGGCATCACGTTCGATACTGCCCTATCCTTCCACACCCACATTAACATCCTGTCAGCTGCCATTAACTCTCAGATAGGCCTGCTATACCGGCACAGGGACTGCCTGACTCAGGTTGCCCTCAGGCTGGCCATCACCTCCTCCATCTTGTCCCTCATGGACTATGGCTTGCCCATCTATGCTGCAGCTGACAACACTGCCCTCTCCAAAATTCAACTCTCCATCAATATGGCCTGTAGGCTTCTGACCGGTGCCCCCAGCCGAACTCACACCTGCCTTCTCTATACTCCCACCAATCTTCGCTACTTTGAGGAGTGACTGCTCTACCAGACCTGCCTTCTCACAAAGAAGTCTCTGCTAGAACTGTCCCCCCCCGGGGTCTCCACCTCCCTACAGCAGCCATCTTCGTCCGTCACCACCCATAGCTCTGTTAAGGCCACTTTCAAGGTGCCCAGAACCAAGAACTCTCTTGCCCAGAGATCCTTTCTCTACTGAGCCCCCACCTGGTTCAACTCCCTTCCTAGCTGCATCTCCAACTTGCCAAAAATTGGCTCCTTCAAAACAGCCCTTTGGAACCATATCCTTAAAATCCGCTGTTGTAGGTGCAACTAACCCCCTGTTGTAACCTGTGGTTCCCGCCCACCTTTTCCCCTGGCTTGACAACATCCACTGGACAGCCTCTCCCTCCCCCAGACCTACCCCTTCCCTACTAGGTCCAAACAGGGATGTAACCCGCTGTCTTCTCTGAGGACCTACTATATCCATGAGTGTAACTCACAATTTTGTAATATTATGTAACCTAAGTAACATACAAACTACTACATTATGTAACCTAAGTATATCTATGTTAAATGTTCCTTTTACTGCACTTGTAATGTTATCTTCTGTTTTAATCTGCACTGTAATAAATGTCTTGATATCTGCCCCCCCCACCACGATGAGGTGCCTTTGTAAATAAGTCTCTAACTCAAAGGTTGTAAACCCGATTTGTAATGAATGAATAATGAATAAAGAAAAAGGCCAAGATTAGTAGGTAAAACAACAGAAAGGGGGTTTGCTGCAGGGGATGGGCTGCAGGGTTTCTGAAGAGATGGCATGTGGGGTCACAAACTGGTGGGATGTTAGAAGATCTGGGGGGGGAGTAGTATGATAGACAAAACTGTTTCAGTACATTTCCTGAAGTCAGGTATAAACCAGTGCAGATAATGATACTGTACTTCCACTTTAATTATATCAAAGTATGTCTCTCTTTGAAGACTAAAACCGCAAATTGCCTATATTTGCCTTCATGCTTCACTCATGGCATTGTAAACCTTCCTTAGGCACTTGCACTTGTAATAGACTTCATGTCCATGAAAGAAAACCACCAGAAACAAATAGGTGGTGATGCTGATCATCCCTATTAGTGAAAGAAGCTCGTTATGTACTGCAGGTAACATGAGGAAAACATTAAACAAATAAGAGTGTACCGTCCAGCAGAACACACTTTAGTTATAAGATATGCTACTCCAGAAATCTTAAAGGCACAGTGCAGTTTGGGACAAGGAGATTTCTGCCATTGCCCTTTCTTGACTGTTAACATGCTCATCCAGTTCTGTTACTGTTTAAGTGGTTTCTCAGTTTTTTAAATCTGTTATTACTAGACAAAAGTAATATGATTTCTCTCTGCCTTGTTCATTCCTTCTGTCCTCTTATTTGGTTAAGTTTCATTTTTTTCATGTACTTTTTATGGTAAAGATGTGCATGGATCCCAATATTTTGGGACCCCCTTATTCAGGAATTTTCAGGCTTGGATATTCACAATTTGGGTGCCCTGGCTCGGGCACACACTCCTAATGTGTACCTCCCACCAACTATCTTTGCTGTACCTATTGGCGGGGAACACTTTAGCTGGTGTAGCATATCAAAAGGCTACACCATTGCAACCGATTACTGCAAAATATTATTTATGACATAGCTGTGGAGTTTTTTCAGATAAGGTAACTTGCAAAATGCTTCACATATTCTTACTGCTAATTAAATTACATTTTTGTGTCACAGTAATTGCTACACAACTAAGTCTGAATACAATTTCCCTACCCTTTAGTAAAATTTGGGAATGGGAGGCTCATGCAGCTGGGAGGCTAAGCTGGAGTGAGGTACTGATGGGGGCTGATTGCCTAAGGGCATCCTTTGTAACTGGACACCCCTAAGAAAATGAAAACCCTGCCATTACACCAGCCTCACTTTATGTATGCACCCCAGTGAAAACATTGCACCCCACCACCCATATGCTGCCTGCCTAAATGAACCTCCCATCCCACACCTAATAACTGAGGATGCAGCAAAGATGGGGCACACACACTGGTGTGTCATTGGAGATTATGGGGCACATTTTTATAAAAGAGCAAAACAACAAGGTAAAAGTATAGACAAACTTACACACAGTGACCAAGATGGTTGACAACTTGGAAAACATGGAATATAAGAATTGTCTGACACAACTTTGACAGGACAAGGGGACACAATGTCACTGGATGGAAGAACATTCAAGTGAAAAATCAGGAAGAACTATTTTACAGAATGGCTGGTGGAATAGCACTAACAACTAATACATGTTTACACTGCAGGCTTATTAATCCTTAATTATGAAATGGGAGTGGGGGGCCTGGATGGGCTTTCCCTTCTGACCTTACAGTACTAGGTTACTATGGTAATAAGAAGCCCTACCAAACAGTATCCACATTAGGGCACTGCTAGTCAGCTGACCCGGGAGTCTTGCACTGCATCAACTGGGTTTAAAGTGCCCTAGTAGTAGGCATGGTAAAGAACCAGGATTAAGAAACACAACAGAGGATAATGCATGGGTACCTGTAAAGAACAAGATGGTAATTTATTTGAGTGAAGCTGGGGGTAGAATAAAATATAGGCTGATGGCTTCACAAGATGAAATTACCTAGAGTACTTCCTAGGCAGCCATGTCTAATGACCTTTATAATGCATGGTTGGGAGAAATACATTCAGAAAACTGAGTGCAGAAGATTAGTGAAATGCAGCAGATTAAGAAACCCCTTGGTGCCACCTGATCCCCCCACTGGCAATCACTGGTGCAGCCTATGAAGGCCATAGATGCAAAATCGGAGACAATCCTGCAGTGGTCAAGAGATCAGGACTGAAAACAGACGTGTCTACAAAAGCCACTGAGACAGCCGAGTCACACACATGATGCAAGCCCTGGCCACCTCCAGCAAGCTGATATGTAAGAAAATACACAACTCTGGTATAGATTGGAGGCCCTGGAAAACACCATTCGGGCCTCCAGTGTTTGCCTGGTTGGTCTCCTGGAGGGATCAGAGGGCCCCAACTTGCTACAGTTCATTTAAGACTGGCTCCCCGGGTTGTTACAGTTGACTCCTGAAGAGACTGCTCCAGCATTTCAACAGGCCTACCAAACGTTCCTGAGGACTACAAAGGCTCAAAAGGATATGCCACACACCATCCTGCTTGTGACCAACAGTGACATGATTTAAGAGCGACTGGTGAGGGTGTCTTGGGACACTTAAAATTTAGACTTTCAGGGCACCATATTACACCTCTTCCCAAATATCTCTTATGTTACATGTGCCAGCCACCAGCCACAAAAACAAAAATGTAAAGGGAGCTTACAAGCTCAAATGGGAAGACTGGGTGGGCCATAGGCCTTTATCTGCTGACAGTGTCTATGTATCTATGTATTAAAAAAACATTTGATATGGCTCGAGTGAAACTCAGAAGTTTAGAGGTGGTCCTCTCTCTCCTGATGCCAACCAGGCTATGTATACTGCATATTACTGAGACCACACCTACCAGTTTACAGATGCAACAGAAGCAGGGAAGTACATCAAAGCCATCGCTAAGGAGTTTGTTGGTATTCAGGCTTTAGTTTCCAAGGAGTTGGATTCGGCTGAGGACATGTGATGAGGACAGATAAGTAGTATATATTGGGACTTAAATTTCAGGATAGCACTGAGGTAATCTAGTTTAAAAAATTGTTCAATGTTGGTGAAATATATAGTGCTTGGTGACACTGTGAATTTGTGATGGATTTTGATGAATATTTATAATGTGGCTTTCCTCTATTCCCACCCTTGGTAGAAGAGCTGGATAGCTGTAGGGGAATAGATGCCCAAAAGGAATTACCTCCTCCAACTCTGGAGAATGTGATCAGGAGCACTCAGGAGAGGAAAAAAACCCTTAGGGGAAAACTTCTGAGGACCCATGGCTACTGACCTGCTCATCCTCTGAGTAAACTAAGAGGAGTTAATGGAAAAAGCATTTTTTAAGTTTGGAAGTCAGATTAGGGATGTATACTTCGAATGTAGATGATTTCCATCTTCCTAGTCTTTTGATGACGAGGACAGGAATATTATGATGGGATGCTGAGGTGGCTGCTCCTATTCAAAATGAATGACCAGAATAGGAAAATGGATCTAGTCCTAGTCTCTGTATGAGGGTTCTTGTGTGGTCAAGGAACCATTTGGATGTCATCGGTACGTTGGTGTCGGAAGTTAATAGAGGAGAAGAGGGATTAGACTTGGAGTGGAACATCATGAGTTTCGATAGCCTTGCAACTGGACACCAGTTCTTTGATGTAGAATAATAAGTTATGGACATTTCAGAATGAAGTCTATCAGTTTTTTAAGAGGGTAGATTTAATATATAACTGTCGTTATGCTTGTCCAAGTTGGATACTCTGAGAAAAGCAGATGAGCAAGAGGATGATGATGTAGTGAATTCTCTGGGATGAAGAAATCCATAGAAGGCAAGGGTAATAGCTGACAACACCATGAGATTGAAATTATGATCAAATGGATTTAAATCCAGTAAATCCAGTAAATTACGAAATAGAGGTTCTTCTATTGGAAGGCAGTGAGGAGTATTTGGAATGGATGATTGTTGAAAGCCCAATAAAAGTAGCTTGATTGATTGATTAGAGAGCAAAGATGGTGAGGATGGAGAATATTGGAAGAGAAAGAACTGGATGCTGGCTAAATACAATTTAATGGTGCAATGGGAAAGATGCAAGGCCTGATGGCAAAATGTCAGAAAGGCCAACACTAAATCTACTGAAATGATGGTTGAGTGGAAGGATAATGAAGCACAGAATGAGATGTATTTGCTCCATGCAGTCGTATAAGCGGCTCTAGTGGAAGAAGCCAATGTTGATCACTGAAGGATGTATATGATGGAAATCCTGAAAGTGAAATCAAGAAAGAGCATCAGCTGCTTTGTTCTTAACACCAGGAATATAATAGCACATGATGATGAAGTCATGGATGAGTGAAAGCCAGGTTAACCTCTGCATGAACAACATGATGGAATGTGAGGATGAGCGGCCTTTATTGACTATGGCTACTGTGGACTGATTATCAGAATATACTGAAACTGAATGGTGGGACCATAGGTGTCCCCATAGAATTGCAACTGCTACGATGGGATATATTTTGAATAACGGAGAAGTAGAAGAAAAATCGCTCAGTGAAAAAACGTCGGAAGGCCAAGGGGCAGTGATACATGACTAAGAATATACTGCTGCATATCTGTGGGTTGGATATGCAGCTGTGAATATTTGAGGATGAGTTTGAGGAGATGGATCCATTCTATCTGGTGAGAAAAAGGGACCCCATGGCTAGGTCAGACTTTGCAGATGCTGTGATACAGATGTGATGATGAAGCTCTGGAACAGATGATGCTTGAATGAGAAGGTAAGATAGAAAAGGCAACCTTGAGGAATGATCCTCATTGCAAAATTTAGGTACCCCAAAAGGGAGAGCAGGTCACATTTGGTGCAGCATGCTCGGATAGAGAAGGAAGAGACCAGCTCCTGAATTTGAGAGAGCTTATCCAGCAGAAGACATGCTTCCATGTAGTCAGAATCCAACATGATGCCAAGAAATTTGAGGGATGTGGAAGGGCTGAAGGTCTTCTCTGCCACCAGAGTTACTGACAGGTCCTCACACAGGTGGATGAGAATGGACAGGATCTCCTCCGGGGTTGAATGAGGTGGCTCAATAAGGAGGAAATCATCCAGCAGGTCAAGCACAGCAGGCCAGTGGCAAATGTTGAGTCGGGCACAGCACAGGACCTCAGCAAAGGTGTCAAACAGCTTGGGGCTGCTACGGCATCCAAAGGCAAGGCGGATGGCAAAATAGAAAACAGAATCCCAAGAAATTCTGTAAAGGTGCCAGAGAGAAGGATGGATGGGGAGGAGCTTGAAGGCATCAGAGATATCTGCCTTGAAAAGCCAAGAGCCACGGCCAGACCACTTAATAATGGTGATGGCATCATCGATGTGGGCATATGACAAAGAAAATTCATTAGCGGGAATGAGGGAATTGATGCTCAAGGTGGAGGAACGACGAGGACAGCGAGGTCAATAATGAGCTGTTTCTTGCCAGAGAACTTCCGAGTTGCTATACCAATGGGATTGATTATGTAAACTGGGAACAGAGGAAGCAAAAATGGCCCCAAAATGAAGCATTTTGCAAGTTCCGTCTGTAGGAGGGAAATAACAACCTCAGGTTCCTGGACGGCGGACTGCAGGTTAGCACATACAAAGGAGGAAGTAAGAAGAACAGAGACACAGGTATGAAAACCATGGGTGAAACCCTAGAGCAGAGAATGCACTGACTCCAGAGAAGGATGGGTGGTTAGGAGGTGAGCCAGGGCCAGCAGGTTAACAGGAGTGGACGGATGGACCTGGCATCATTTGGATGGTTTCATGGCTTTGGGGTAAATGTAATGAGTGTGCGTATCTCTGCAAATGCAGCACAGGTGCAAGAATGCACATCCAGGAGTGATACAACCCTGGTCGTTAAAGTTAGTGCATATAGATTTACTGCCAATGTTTCATATTGGGCAACCATGCCGGTTGAGGCGGGCCCGTGGATTGGATACAGGGCGAACAAAGCTGGAATGAGAAGGGGAGTCAGGAGTGTGAGAAGGTCTGGGGACAGATGAGGAGGAGGAGGGGATTGGAGGAGACACGGCCCAGTGGGCAAAGGGGAGTGAAATGGTTGAATGAACCACAAAGGGAACAAGAATAGGCACATTGGCTGGTAAAATGCCGACAAAATAGCTCATTGTCCAGTATTGCCCAGTTCAGCTTGATGTTGTAATAGGGCAAGGCAGAGGCTGCTTTGGCTGAAAAGGAGCAATGGTAGTCGTAGAAGTGCGTACCATCATAGCGGATGCTGAGGTCAACTAGGAGATAGAGATAAGTGTCCAGTTCCTCACTACATGCCTGGAAAGCCAAATAAATTATGTCCTGATAGAGGCTGAAGGCCAGGACAAACTCAGCCATAGTCATCTTACAAAGGAAACAAAAATCTTTGGACTTCAAGATTACCGACACATAGCTGCAGGACACGATGTGATTGTCCATGACATCATGGGAAGAAATGAGTAGCAATACCAAATTAAATATCCTTACCATCCAGGATGTCCTTGCAGAGGTGAGCCGGCACTAGATGAACAGAAGAAATGAATGGAGGCTGAGGAGCGTGGGATGAACCTGAAGGAACAGCAGGAATCATTGAAGGAGACGGCACCACTGCCAGAGGTAGAATCGAGGCCCAAGGGGAGAGGATTCTCATGGATGGCTTGCCTGTGGGCAGAGTGGGAGCCGGAGGAGGAGATGAAGTACCAATGGGGTGGGCTTTGAGGAAGGAAAGCCGAGCCTGGATGTCTGTAATGGAGGCAGTCATCTGAGCCATGAAGTCCTGAATGTCTGAAAGTGAGGCAGAGGCAGGCTGAAGAATAGGCTGGCTAGGGCCAGGGAGAGGTCCAAGGTGGGAAATGGAGGTAATGAGGAGGTTGTAAAGTTCCTGCTTGCAAACAGAAGCAGAATAGGAAATGCCCTTCTTGGAGAGTTCTGACATGAGCCGTGGCACAATTCAATCATTGATGGAATAACGAGATTTAGAGGTGCATTTTCAACCGGTGGGAGCAGTGGACAGAGGAGGATCCATCAGAGGGTCTTCAACAGAGGGATCATTGACAGACGATATGATCTGAAAGCGCACCAAGGAATGAGAAATGGAGAAGTGCAAGTATGGGAAGCAACTGGGAAAAGACGAGGACAAGGGAAGGGAAGGGAAGGCAGGATGAGCATGGGGAAATACTGAAATGCGTGGGAATGAGGGAGATGACAATAAAATAGATGGGAGGGACTGGAACTTAGCACAGAATGCAGGACCCCAGCATAGAAAAGGCAGTGCGAAGGGAGAACTAGGTAGGGGGCTCTGGCTAACGATGGCAGACGATCTGGAGGAAAGGTGCTGGAAGACCTGAAAGAAACAAGCAAGATGTTAAGGGGTAGGAATGCAAAGTTTTTTTTTGTTTTTATTTTTAAAGCCAAAACAGGATAGGCAAAAGGGGATGACATGGGAATGAAAGAATGAGCCGGGTAGGATGCAGACCTGACATAAGCAGGGAGGTCTGCATGAATGGAGATGAAGGCAGCATGCTCCCACGGAGGTATTATATGAATATGCAGCCATGAAATGGAGAAGGCCACCAATATTACAGCCAATCACCTCTAAGCAGTACTCCACTATGGAGATAATGCTCCCAATGCCTCGGCTGAATGCCTGCTAGGAGGCTCAAAATTGAATTCCTACTGAGGGGAGATGTAGCAGCTGTAGCAGGGCTGCAGGCAGCTTGCATGAAAGATGTAACAGAATAGCATCACACTAGCATGGTATGACAGGGGCTCCAATGTGGGTCTAGGAACAAAAACGTCTGCTAGTAGAACGAGTAATGGTGCAAGTAGCAGGAGAGAGGCAAATGCTGGTGCCAGCTGCGATGTGCTTCCCCAACCCCACGATGTAAAGCGAAGCCAAAAGAAAACAGAAAGAAAGGACACACCGGCAGCAACTGGAGGTAGAGACAGGAATGCTGTGAGTGTTAAAAAATCTGAATGCCGTAGGATGTGCAAGCGATGCTGCCGATTAAAGTGATCAGGCAGTGAAAACAGAAGACGGGAGATAGAATGGGGGGTGGTGAATGCTTGAGGAAGGCATTGGTGGGCTGAAGATGGGGGGGGCTCAGAGCATAGTCTGGGAATGCATCGGAGCTGGTGGTCTGAGTGGGTGACAGCATGCCTGTACTCGGAATCATGAAATGGGCAGGATAGGACAGGACCGGAGTGACTAAGCAAACGAGAGGACACCATGTGGAAGGAACATGGGGCTTGCGAGTCTGAGGCGGGGATGCGACTGACGTATCTGGCATAAACTCAGGAGGCAAAAATACATGCAGGGACAAATTGAAAAAGGGCTTACCATTGGGAGGAGAGAAAGGGGAAACAGCAAAAGCAGGCTGGATGGAATTAAACAGCAGAAGCCTGAAGGGGGAAGGCCAAACGGCCACCCTGCCTGGTGATGAATCAAAACGCTACCATATGGAGCAGTAAGCACACCAGATAATCCAAGCTATGAAGTACAGGGAGCAAGACACGAACAAGATGCAACAATCAGCAGAAATGGAAGCAGGAAACGTTACGCAGGCGCACAGGGGGAACTCCACCAAAGTGAGTTCCTGAATCTAAGCACGAAGTGCTGTGACAGGTAGATTTTTGAATGAGAAGTGGGAGGAGCTTATTCCCCTACATTGAACCATGGGCTTAAAGCCCTCCCATTGTGTTACTCTTGACTTTATGTTCATAAGGCTGGGGTTACAAGTGTTCAGATCTTCTTTTTCTATTTTCTAGGTGGACATTTTAGCAGACTCTAAAATGGCAGGTCCCGCATTCATCAGGACTGATCATACTTATTTGGATGGGTTAACTAACTTGATTATAGCACTGCTTCACAGACTGACTGTTTATTATTCACCGGTTTCTGTGACTTTATGAAAGCCCATGATTCTCTTGAATGGACAAAATATTTTATCATTTCTGTGTGGAATCTCCCTAGTACTGTAGTTTTGAATAGTTATTGGACACATATATTAAAGAGCTGCCGATGCCTCCAGAACATTGAAAAATAATATTTTCAACAATTCTGCCTATATTTTACATTAGTTCTATATTTTTTCTTCCTGTTATGGATTACTGAGGTCACTGGCTGAAATCAGGATCTTTATTCCATAATTGTTCATCATCTTCTATGATTCATCCCCCACCTGTTGTCACAATATTCCACGTATGGCATCATGGTGTAGTTATTCCCATGGCAACAGACAGTGATGCCAAAACACAGGACTATAATTTATGATTTCAAGTAAGGAATAAGCTACAGGGGTAGTTGCATTCTAAATGATAAAGATCTTGTTTTTCTGCACATTTCATCAGTAATAAATAAGGAGGAGAAATCTATGGAAGGTAAATGAAATACATGTTAGATTGTGTTTAAATACTATGTTTTCTAAATTTTCCAGAGGTTTTAGCAGATATTTCATCATTCAATCTGTAGCTTGTTGAAAGGAAAAGGGATATCTTTTCTGCTTCATGTGTTAGGTGGATGTGTGCAGAGTATGGGTTTTTAAGCACCATTATATCTTATTTTGTATATTGGATTTCAGGGTCATATCAACTTTCATGGTTGAATTTAATTAATATCTTGGGGCCATTTTCTTATTGTTGTCAGACCACCACACTCTTGCAGGGTGTAGCTGTCTTGGAAACTACGCAGTGATTTATTTAGTGCTAGGAAAATCTTCATATCTGCAAACAAGATTACTTAGATTTCAGTATCCTATCTATATACAGGGGGCTGAATTTTCAGCCCTTCAAGGACTAGGTCCTGCATTACAGTGGCCAGTGTGGACAGAAATCTCTGCATCTGCAGATGTCCATATTTTCAGTCCATGCTGTTGTGGGAAATGGTATGCCTGCTCCCACTAGATGTACCATGCCATAAATCGGGGAGCTGGTCATACTCCAGCTCCTGGTTTGAAAATACGGTGCATGCAGGGAAAACTGCAGCTCCACAAGTGAAGCTTTACTTGCAGCAGTTTTTCCCCACAGCTGCACCAATTTCAGATGGGCTAAAAATCCAGCCCTGAATGTACTGTATTTTTTCTGAAGTTATATGCCTAATGTATGGCATGAGTATGGCTGTATTCTCATTGTTGTTCTCTGAAAGCAATAAAATGTAAGAAAAAATATGTTGCCACTGATATTTTGTTTCATGAGTATATCTGTTTTTACATTTTTAGCACATGTTTTGAGAAGACAATATGAGGTATGCTGTATGCTTAATGGAGTGCATCATTTGTGTCCAATAGGACATTTTCTTCAGTCACTGGTACCAGTGTTATACATGCTGGCACCCAGAATATAACAGTAAAAGGAATGGAATTAAGTTTACTGCAAGTTCTTCTAAATGTGTTTTTTTTGTTGTTGAAATACAGCAGATATCAGAAGCCAGTGCAGGCTTTACAGAAAGCATTACTTTATAGTGAATCCCATGCTAATTACAGTTTCAGTCCATGTTTTCTCTGTACTGCTGGATTCAGGTGCTGTGGAAAACTGTCTCTGCTTTCATCTACCGACACCAAAATATTTAAGAATGCGATAAGTTTGAATCTTGTTGGCAAATTCTGGCCTGAATTCAAAACCCCTGCTGTGATTGGACCATAAAATGGTGACAGAGGTCACACGCACTGATGCCAATACAGCAACAGAGCACCACACCTAACCCTATATGGCTATGGTACAGCATTTACTATTTATAAAATTAGCCATGTTTTTCCACCTCATCACACAAATAGATACTTAACTTCATGTTAAATACTTTGGAATTGTTTACAAATTAGGGATGAGCAGAACTGGTGGTGGACCTACATTTGGTGTTGGGTTTGCTAACCCCCCTTTTTTGGTTATTTGGATTAGTTTGAGGATTTGGATTTGGGCAATATTCAAAGTAATTGCTTAGGTGTAAAAAAATGCAGAATTACAACAGGTGAGCTTGTATAATTGTATCCTTCCTCTGCTACAGTTAGCAAAGCCAGACTAAGAAACACAAGTGAGAGTGTCCAGGTCAGGTTAAAAAACATAGGTGAGGGTGTCCAGATCTGAGCAGTGAAACAGTTTGGAGCTGACTTGACATCTATCCCTAATTCCCCAAGCACCGCAACAAGCAACAAATCAGTTTCCTGCATTTTGCTGACAGATGTAGTGCCCTTCTAAGCATAATTGCAACTTCAATTGAAAATGGCATGAGTACTTTGACTGACAGTGAAGGTCTGGACAATAACCACTATGAGGAATGGTAATATTAGGAATCCACCAACCCACCCTTAGTAAAGAATGTCTGCAACCTAGAGTGGCTTTTCGTTATGATGATTTCCCTTTGCCAGCATTTGGTGTTAGCATACCATCAGAGCAACCCCTTTAAAAAATCCAGTTCCCCATTAAGTTATTTTTGTTGTTGTTGTCAGTCTTTTTTTTTTACATTCTTTCAAGTCCGAGAAAAGACCTAAAAAGAACAGCAAATGTGCACATGCAGTGCGTAACACATGCCATGTATTTTATTTACAAAATAAAAGAGCATTCTTCTATGTTACATGACATTATATGTCATATAATTACTGGCGGCCCCCTTTAATACCCTGTTTTCAGACTCTGCTGAAATGCCGTAATAACTCGAAATCGAGTTATTACGGCATTTTCAAAACACTATTCATTCACAGTTCTCGAGCGTGTCTGAGCTCGAGACATTCTGAGCAGTGAAGCAATAAATGTAAACCGCGAATCAGTTAAACTTAAAGTCGCTAGTTTCAGAGCATCATCATTCCTGCCTATAAAGTGTATTGTTCTGACCTGGTATCGTGGCTGAGTGGTGTCCCTTTCAGTAAATCATATGCCCCAAAATACACACACAGAGAACTGCTTTGTATAAAAAAATTGTCACCTGTTGGTGCTGAGCTAATTTTTTATTAGTTTTGAGATACAGAAGCTGGCAAGTGTAGACTGATGAAAGTGAGTGATTCGGCGGCTTCAGAAGGCAAGATTGAAGCATGAATGAGTGTTACTATAACAACACGCATTCTCGCTTGAATCTCACATTCCGGAAGCCGTCAGTCACTCGCTTTCATCGAATCTACTGCTCATCACAACTGCTACAAAAATTAGAGACAACAAAACAAAAGTGACAATCCCCTACAACACTACTCTGTGTGTGTATTAGAACATATAATTACTAGAAAAGAACACCGACTCATGAGCTCTCTCTCTCATCCAAGTTGTTTTGGTACAGAAGTCCTTGCCCCAGTAATTATAAAAAATAACAGATAGGCAAGTGTGTGCCTATGAATATTTTTTTCACACCCTCGGTGCGTGATGCCCACATAAACCTCTCGAGCTTCGCTCTCGAGGTTTATGGGTCATCACACACCTTGGGTGTGAAAAAAATATTCATAACACACACTTGCCTATCCATTATTCTCTATATTATGTAGGCACCTGGAGTAGTTTCTTATCAGATAAAGTCTGAAGCACCAAGTTATCTCATCGGCGAGAATGCCGACGTCCTCCATAGCAATGGAACAATACCGACACAGGTATTGTGCCGCCTCTTTAACGGGTGTTTTCTGTGAGGGGCTGTGCCCCCCCATGCCCCCCAGACTCTAAGACTCCAACTCCAGGTCGGAGTTGGTCTGGGGAGGTGTCAGAACACTGGGGGAAGGCGAAACACAGAAAAAGGACCATTACCACGAATGTCACCGTAATGGTCTTTTTTCCAGTTTCGCCATCAGTGTGTCAACGAAAAGGGGTGCACCGGATAAAGTCAATGTCAGTGTCACTGACCCATTGGGGGTCAGCAGGGAGAGAGAGAGGATTGAATATCTGGAGGACTGCTCTCCTCACTCAGGGAGGGAGGGATGGATGGATTGTCGTCCTACCTGTTGGCCACCCTCTGGTGGGGGTTGAAGGGTGGCACAGACTTGGAAGGCATGCAGCCTGTGATTGCGGCATGTGCATGCCCCCACACAAAATCTGTCATGCATCAGGAGGGAGGGCGGGAGGTCAACAGAAAATGGAAAATGGTGACCAGGGGCTTCATTAAGTCTCGCCCCCATCCCACTGGTCCACTGCCACCACCTCCTTGGATTTGGATTGTTCTCCGGACAGGAGGGAAGCTCTCTTCCAGGCCCTGCTAGTGGGATGAGAACAAGCCATGGAGGTCTCGTGGTTGGATGGCAGTGGTTGAGCTCATGGGCAGGCACTTGAGGTGGAGTTTCCACCCCCGGTGTGTGCGGGTGAGTAAAAAATGTGTATTTCTAATTTCTTCCTCAGCACACATATAAGTGTTAGTATTTGACTAAGACTGGCACTGCATGAGCTGACTTCTCATGTGGCTTCCCTGAATGTCTGTAGTATCTGGCAGAGGACTGCCATGAATGATGACTATATAGAATTTAGTGCCACATCCCCCTTTCCAATCTGGTGCTCCATTTTATACTAGTATACTGCTTTATGCTGTTCAAGAAATCTCTGTAACATGTAGAACATTGCACTCCCCCATGTAATGGCTTTTTGTATTAGTTGATGATGTGGGAGATTGTTTGCTTTTACAGGGCTTGCAAGATATTGCAAGCCTTTGCAGAGTGGGTAATGACCAACAAGAAAGCTCTGCACTCTTAGAACCCCAAAAAACTTCCTCCAAGGCATCAGTTCACATTGTGTGCTGATTTATTTAGTAGGCATAATTTTGCATATCAATATACTGACACCATAATGTTATTAACAAGCATTTGTCAATGCCAAATGTTGTCTCGCTGGCATTGGCATTGGTAGTGCAGGAGTTAGAGATGCATAATAGGAATGGCAGTGAAGCATTGAACTGAAACCAACCCCACCCCCACCCTGCAGAGACTGACAGGTGTTGGGGTGTGTCTTTGGGTTGTCAGCTATAATGCTCATGCCATTTTACCTCACCCTACGCTGTAGACACTGACAAGTGTTGTGGTGTGCTTTGGGGTCTTTGGGCCTTATACTTACCCCATTCCATAAGGAAATACACTGAGGTGGGTGCAGTATAGGAGAATGAGGTGAACTTTGGGAATGAGCACTCCAAGGCACACCTCGATGTCTGTCACTGGCTGCAGGGTGGGAGGTGGGGGTGGAATGGAGTGAGCATTACAGCTGATGATCCCAAGTCACACCCCTGACACCTGTCAGTCTCTACAGGGTGGGGTGTTACAGTTGGAAACCCTAACGCTGTAAGTGTGTGTTTGTATTTTCACTCCAAATTATCAACATGGGCTTTGTGTGACCCCACCTCATGAAGAGTGGCACTATCACTTTGTTAGCAGAAAGGTGATTTTGCACAGTGACTGTACCATTTGTCACCACAGGTACGGAAACACATTTTGGGCAGGATGTGAAAAATGGCAACTGTATTGTTCATGAGGAGGTGTACAAAAATGGCAATGTTGAAAATCTAGAGTGAAAATATGTAAAATTGGTGAAGTCATGAGCATGCATAGAAACTGCACAATGCACATCCGTAACCCAATTATTTTTGGGATTCTTTTAACCACATTTTCAACATAGGCATTTTGGGACCTCCCCTCATGAACAGTGGCACAGTGATTTTGTTAATCTGTCCCAAAAGTTGATTTCCCACAGTGACCATGCCATTGTACGCCACAGGTGCGAAAACACATTTTGGGTAGGATGTGAAAAATGACAGCTGTACTGTTCATAAGGAGATGTGAAAAAATGGCAGTGTTGAAAATCTAGCATGAAAATATTGCAAATTTGAAAAGTTACAAGGGTGCGTGAAAACGGTGCAACACATTGCAACACATGCTTGTAACACAATCATTTTATGGACTTCTCTCACAAAATGTTCAACATAGGTGTTTTAGGACCTCTGTTCGTGAACAGTGTCACTGTCATTTTCTTAATCTGTCCCTAAAACTGATTTCCCACAGCGACCATGCTATTCTGTGCTGGTAGTGCGAAAACACATTTCAGCCAGGATATATAAAATGACAGCTGCACTGTTCATAAGGAGGTGTGAAAAAATGGCAATGTTGAAAATCTGGAGTGAAAATATTACAAATTCACGAAGTTAAGAGCGTGCGTGGAAACTACACAACACACACACATAAAACAGTCATTTTCTGGATATTTTTCACCAAATTTGCAACATAGGCTTTTTGAGAGCCCCCCTCATGAACAGTGGTACTGTCATTTCATTAATTGGTCCCAAAAGGTGATTATGCACAGTGACCACAAAATCATCTTTTGGGACCGAATAACGCCATGACAGTGACTGAATTCATTCGGAGGGTTACCAATAACCCATGTTAAAAATTTGGTGCTAAATTACCCAAAATGCCTGGATATGCACCAAAGTTGAAAAACCTTATTTATGCCATTATATGGCTTACCGGCATTTCTTCAGTTCGCAGTCGGCTTTGAAGAGTGCAGACATGTTCCCGGTCCACCGAAGATCATCACACCGGGCTCCGGAGGTAAGTATGGGGGTGTGTGTGGGAAGGCAGGGTATGCAGAGGGTGGGCATGGGTTGGGGGAGGGGGGCAGAAGAGACCGCGATAGACCGTTTTCTGGTTTACAAGTTTACAAAAAAAAGAAGAACATTGCAGGACTTTTTTTTTTTTACATGGACATTTGGCATGCTGGGGTGGGCTCCCAGCATGCCACCTGAGTGTTTTGGGGGGGCTGTAGCTGATGGGGGATTGGGCACCCCCCCTTGGCAAACAAGAAATGGGGACATTATGCCGATGAGAAGTGGCTCCCCATCAGCAAATTGAATTGGGAAGGGGGGACTGAATTGGCCCCCCATCAGCAAAGAAAGACTATAGGGGACACATGATGCCGAGGGGGATTGGGCACCCCCTTGGCACACACTTGAAATGGGAGGGTGGCATTATGCCGAAGGGGAGTGGGCTCCCCCCGCTGGCAAATGAAGTGGGTCGGGACATGCTGACAGGGGGATTGGGCACTCCTGAAGTCTGTAGCGGCAGTCAGTGCTGCCATGTTTAGTGAAAACCTTCACCAGTAAAGGCACGTCGGGAGGCATGTCATTGTGCCGCTGCATGATGAGCTTGCCTCTCATTGCAGCAGCACTTTGGTTAGATGTGGTGACCACTTTACATGTTGCTGGTGTCAGCACCTGCATGCTGGCTTACTGAGGAATGAGGGACACACCTACTGATGTGTGCCCTGCATTTGCCTACATTGACTGCACCTCCAAATCTGCTACTATTGCAAGATGTTGGCTGTCACGCAAGCATGAGCCAACATAAAAAGAACAAAATGACAATACATTCTAAGTTCATGGTGACACTTAAATATAAAATTATGTGTATATCACTTTAAATGTGGTATTTAAATGGTGATTGTTCCTGAGGCACACTAGACCCACCCCCTGACAAAGATAGAGTTGAAGAACTGGGGCTAAAGGTCCTAGGTGGACTGTTCTCTACTTGGCACCTACTAAATAAATCAGAACAAACCATGAACTGATGTCTTGGATGAATTTTTTCTTGGTTCTATGAGTGTAGAGCTTTCTTATTATTTGTATCTATCAGGCAGGCAGCCTTGCTCTGCACCGCCTCCGCTTCCAGAGCACAACATTTCTTTGGCTTTTAGGTCAAATAAACACCGATCTTTCAGGTAACAGCAAGCATATTCTGTAGATTTTGGTCTTCTTGTGAATATCACGCTGTACCAAGTTCAGGATATGAGCAAAGCAAGGGACATGTGTGCATGCACCAAGCTGCACTCCTTTAAAATATTATTACCATAAAGCCACAAAGACAGATGGCAGGGCAAGAGGGGAAAGTGATTCCTGAAATTGTCTGTTTAGGTCATCTAATATAGTTGAGCTTGAGTGGTCTTTCTCAAATGTAGTGATGCATTGGGCAGCCTGTTTTTTGAAAGGTTGCTGCATGTTGCCACTTCAGGTGAGACTGGAAGAGACTGAGGCAGAGGAGTGTGCAAAAGAAACCCAGTGGGCAGTCACTGTTACATAGTCAATAGTTTGGTTCCTTGTCAACAAGGCAGTGGTGATATGTATTTTGGGGATAAAAACCTGCACTAATGCACGATTAAGTTATTGACACAGTTCATGGTACATATTTGGTATTGCTTTGTGATAGGGCTATGTTACACCCTGTACCATTTGTGTTACCTAGGAAGGAATCTGAAGCAAGGATTCTATTACTATCTCTGTCTTCTCTGACTTTCTATTAGACTGCACAGGCAAATCTTATCTCTATCTGCAGTACTTTCTAATTTCTAATCTTTAATCATCTACCAATCAGCAATCTCCCATAAGAAGGCAGAGTTCCTGTGCAGGGAAATTGCTGCAGCTAGGAATAGACCATCCCAGCTCTTCCGGACTGTGGACAGACTGTGCAATCCAGTCTGTCTCCAGACTGGTAGAGCATTATCACAGGTACAGTGTGAGGAGTTTGCGAAATTCTTTGCTGACAAGGTATCCACCATCAGGGATGAGATTGGCCAGTGTCTTTCTATTGAGCATTGTACTGATCAATCGGGTGGTACTAATGCCCAGTTGTACTGGTCTATCTTTAGACTACCAGCAGTAATAGATATTGTGAGGATTATCCAGACTCTGTGACCTACCTATTGTAAGTTGGACCCAGGCCCTACTCACCTGGTGGTGGGTGTGTAGATGTTATCGGCCCAGTCCTGGCTGGGATAGTGGTGGTGTCATTAGAGAGAGAGATCTTTCCGGATCCCTTAAAGGAGGCGGTAATGTACCCCCTTTTGAAAAAGCCCTCTCTTGACCCCGACTGCCCAGCAAATTATAGACCAGTCTCTAACCTCCCTTTTGTAGGGAAGGTTATTGAGAAGGTGGTCACTCTGCAACTGGAAGATCATTTGTCCATCCACAATATCTATGACCCTCTCCAATCCGGCTTCAGGAAGAGACACAGTACAGAGACGGCTCTTGTTCGGGTATTGAATGATCTCCTGATGGCAAGAGATCAGAGGACCCGTTCCATCTTGGTTCTCCTGGATCTCTCAGCAGCATTTGACACCGTGGATCATGGGGTATTGCTCGACCACCTGTGGTTTCTCTGTAGTCTGAGGGGAGCAGTCCACAGTTGGTTTCGATCTTTTTTGGAGGGCAGATCTCAGAGAGTGGTATCGGGAGTTAACACCTCGGCCCCTCACTGTGTGCCCTGTGGGGTACCGCAGGGGTCGGTGCTGTCCCCTATGTTATTCACGGTGTATATGCTTCCACTGGGGGACATTATAAGATGGTATGGGCTGAGTTTTCATTGTTATGCTGATGATTCTCAGCTCTACCTGTCTTTTATGCCTGATCAGGAGTCGGATTCCATCACTATGTTTAATAACTGCCTCCTATAGATTCAGGATTGGATGAGTGCTGGTTGGCTTAGGTTGAATCCAGGGAAAACTGAGGTGTTGGTTGTGGACCCTGGAGGGAGGATAACAGGGGCTTGGATGGGGAAACCCTCGGGTTTATATCTTGGGGGGCCTAGCTTCTAGCCTCTGGCCAAGTACATAACCTGGGAGTGATTTTTGACAAAAGCCTGACTATGAAGATGCAGGTGTTGGCCGTAGTCAAATCTGCCTTTTTTCATCTGAGGAATATTGCCCGGGTGAAACACTTGGTTCCACGGGAAGATCTTCCCATTTTGGTCCACGCCTTTGTTACCAGCCATTTTGATTACTGCAATGCGCTTTATCTAGGGCTGCCGGGGGTGGATATCCGCGCTTGAGCTTGCGCAAACGCGCGGCCAGGTTGTTGATGGAGTTTCACGATCTAGCCATATAACACCTGTGCTGCGTGATTTGCACTGGCTGCCAGTACAGTGGCGGGATCACCTTCAAGGTCGTCATTATTGACCTTTAAGGCCCTACATGATTTGGGACCCACTACCTGAAAGAGCTCTTGGTGCCTTACTGTCCTGCCCGTTCTCTTCACTCCTCTGATGAGGGATTGCTAGAGATTCCCAGGGTACATCTAAAGATGTCTGGAGGTAGATCTTTTGCCTATATGGCACTAACCCTGTGGAATTCTCTACCTCATCAGATACGAGAATGCCTAACTGTTGAAAGTTTTAAAAAACAATTAAAAACTTTCCTTTTTGCCTTAGCATTTGTTGGTACATAATGAGTAAGTGTATTGTATGGTTGTTTGATTTATTGTTTGAAATGTAATTTCACTTGTTTTATTGTAAAAGCGCCCTGAGCTTGGGAAAGGCGCTTAATATAAATAAAATTTTACTTACTTACTTACTTTAACTTCTAATTGCTACCTTGCTTATGTTTGTGCATAATCACATACTACCAAAATGAAATGGTTACCCCGTTTACATCTATCTAAGGGGCCTTTCACATCCATTGCAATCCTCTCAAATGGTACATCTATTAAAGGTAGGGGCTGCGGGGGCACCTTGACTTTCTTAGACACTGGGGCTATTTTCTGACATTCAGGACAAGACCTGCAATAAATATCTACATAATTATGGAGCCCAGGCCAGTAAAACCTGTACAGCACCCTGGCAATGGTGAGTTCCCTTCCTGAGTGACCAGCCATTGGATTATCATGTGCTATTTGTAACAACTCATTTCTATACTTCTTTGGGATGACCAATTGTTCTACCTGTTCCTATGTCTGAGAATTAGCACAAACTCAGTATAGCAGCCCATTATATTTTCTAAAAACAGATTCCCCTTTTTGTGTTTCGCCCCCACCTGCCTAAAGTGACTAGATGGGTCACAATCTTATGCCTAGCAACCAGCAACTACAAGAGCCTGTCTTACTGAGATGTGTGTGGAAAGATGGATTTTCAACAGAGACGAGACAGGCTGCTTTATGCCCTGGTGTAGAGATTGTCTTGAGGAGAGACTAAGAGGAGATGGTTCTATGTGATAACTGCAATCGCGGAATAGTGATCGCCATTAGGTCGAGTGTACATCACCGAAAATGAATTTCAGCGATACACACTTGTGGTGAACGACAAGAGGGTGCCCGAGATGTATGGGTTTATTTTTAATGTGGGGGTCTGCATGCTCCCTGCATCCCCCTACTAAAGGATTCTCAACTCCAGGGGGGTGCATGTCAGTGGGAGGGATACTTAAAAAAAAAAGCCGCCTGCTGGCAAAAAAAAAGAACCACACCGCACCGTGCCACTCCGGACCTGAACCCTGCACCTCCCAAATGACTACCTTGCCCACCATGCTAGCGGACCAGCTCGGCAGCTGCCCACCGCACTCCCTCCCACATACCTTCCATCCCCTTCCTCTCCCACTGCGCGTGTGCGTGCATATGTTCCCGACGCCCTACCTCGCCCACCCAGGTATCCGGTCACTACCCTGTCAGGTATCCCTGAACACAGGCACCATAACTGAGTCCCCGTTTTTTGTAAGTGCCCAGTTACGGTCGCCGTGTTCACTGGATACCAGAGAAGATATGCTGATTTCATGTCTTGAATTGTTTTCTGATTTGTCTCTTTTTTCTTGTGATTTAGAATAATAAACCACCACTGGTGAATTTTCTACAGTTTTCTCCTAGACTGCTCATGCTTCCTGACCTTGGCCATTATATCTAGTGTCAGAGGAATCTGGATTAGCTACATCTGGTGTCATTCTGTGTCAGAAGCCACACCACATCCAGAACCCTCTCCACATGCTTATTGGGGAAAAAAAGAATAGAGTTGGCACCTGGTAGGAAGGCACTACAGTGCACATCTAATGCTGAAAACCAGCAGCCTCTACACATGAGAAGGGATGCAGATCCAGAGATGATATTGTTGCAGTTGCCTTGGTTAATTTTTGTGTCACTGGATGACTTGCATCATATTTGGAAGACATTTCAAATGATTCACTCATGCTTAACTGTTTTTGGCCTACTGGGGCACTTGAAGTTGAAGGAATAAAAGCTGTTTTTTGACTGATCCAGCCTGATCTGGTGAGCTGGGAGGACCCTCAAGAGCAGAGAAAGAGAAGGTGTTATTCTGTGAGCTGGACTGTGACAGACCACCTTCTGGTTCTTTCTGAGAATTTACAAAATATTTGTATAAAACCCATTCTGTGAGATGGGGATCTGACTGTATCCCACCTACAGTATAAGGGCTTGCTGCTCTATTGCCTCAGCTTCTAACCCTACCACTTCTGCCTTTAACTCCTCCACAATTTTGGATGTGATTGGACTAAAGCACTGTATCATAGATGATGTGTCAAGATTGCTAACTTTCTTTACACTGCCGACAGCCTTTTTACACAGTACACATATAGCACAACACACAATTATTGTGGTCAAGGTGAAAATAATTCAACACCACAGATGTAGCCCTCTTAGTTCTTGTGCCAGGCTGAAAAGGTTGAACACACAGTTCTTGCAGATTCTCCTCCAGAACCGGATTGGTCTTCACTTGGGTTTGTTGAAAATTACTTTGACTATCTGGTTCTCTTTACTCACTACCACTACAGACATTTTTTGTTTCATTTTCAGTAATTATAGTAGGGCTATTTTCAGCCTTTTGTTTATCATTCTCCCCTTACTGGCACAAAGCCTGCTCTATGGACCCTGGATTAGGGTACTCTCACTTGCATTTCTCTAACTTGTCACCTTGTGGTCTTAAAAAAAAAGCACCCCAAAGAGGAAGGCTACAGTTGTCACTAACTGGCAGAACCTACTGTACCTACTACCTACACCAGGGCACTTACATATTCTGGGAAGACAATATTTATTGCTGCTGGTAGTAATTAAAGTGAAAATAAAAAGCCTACTTGTCTCCCCACTGGCACAAAGTTGGCCCTACGGCCTCTGTACTAGAGTATCCTCACTTGCGTTTCTAAAACTTGTCACTTTTTGGGCTTAAAAAGTGACCCCAAAGAGGGAGGCTACAGTCATCACTGATTGGATCAGACTACTACCCACACCACAGCATTTAAGATCTTCATCGAGGGTATCGCTTGCAGCAGGCCACACCTATGGAACTATAGCAGCCAGGTGCCAGGGCCACATGAAAACTTTTCTAGCTAGCAGTCATCCTGGGGGCTGCCCACTCCAGCATCACCCGCTAATGCCACCTTAGCCTATAAGAGTGGGTGGCCCATGTGACCTCCTCAGTTCTTTTCTCGCTGTTGACCATCACACATCAGAATTCTTGAATCCCACTAACTTTGAATGACTGCCATTTCTCCATATTTACTTTCACCTTAGTTTAGCATCTGATTCTTTTTTTCATTTATGCTGAGCTCCATCTCCAATAAGTGCTTCAGGAGGTGTACCTGTGGTGAGAAGATACCAGAGATGGATGATCACGTCTCCTGTGTCCGCTGCCTAGGCCTAGAACACAACACCCAGGCCTGTGAGATCTGTCACAATTTTAATCAGGCTACTAGGCAGTGCTGCCTGAAAACCCTAGAAACCATCCTAGTCAAGCAGCAGGTTGCCCATATGGAGAAGGAGCTATAAGCTTAGAGTTCCTCTGCTTCCCCAGCCCTGACCTCTGGTTCAACCTCCTCCAAGTCCCTGGATAAATCTGATAGGAAGCACAAGCACAGGAACAAGGACTGTGCCAATCACCGGTCCTCCCCCACCTGTTTGGGGTCTTTGCTTCATGTATTGGCCATGGCAAGACCATCCTCCACCTCAGGGGCAACATCCTCTGCCTCACACACCCTCTCCCCCCACAGGGCTTCCATTAGCAGCTCCCTCTGCTAATCTAACTTTGGCAAAAATTGGTTTCTTGGGTGTGATTGCTCCACCGATGTCTCAGCCTCTGCTGTTTCAACCCTTGTTTTCTGCAGGCCATCAGTCAGGTGTCTCCACTGGCTCGATATCAACCAGCACTGACTTGGTGCTCCTAGGGGCTTTCTCTTCTCCTTTGATGCCATACTTGGACATTTCATTGGCCTCTCCCTCTGCCTTAGGGCCCCAGTGCTCCCGGGTGTCTCCCAGAGTGGTCTCCTGATTGTCATCCCCCCTTTCTGATGATGGCCCCAGCATAGGAGACACTCTGAAACCTGCTAGGCTACCCTCCCTGGCCCCACCTCTGGCACTGGACCCAGTTCCTCTTCAGCCAGTGCCAATAGGAGCCCCAATGCCAGTCATGGTAGATTTCAAAGCCATGCTATCTTCTCTGTGGGATTTTATGCAAGCTAGGCTTGTTCCTCCACAAGGGCCGACACCACAGGGGCCTATGATGCCTGTCCCTACACCTCTTCCCATGGGGCCACGACAAGTAGTTCAGGATCCAGTACCCTCTAATCCCCCCCCAGGAACCAGGGGACAAGGGCGAGCATCCCCAGGCCTTCTTCTCCTTGATGATGAGGATGAGGGAGCTGTTGGAGATGAAGGAGGCGTTACCCCCTCTGACCCCACCTGTACGGTGTTTTCAGATGGGGAGGAGACACCCAAGTATATCCCATGGTGCCCCCCCCAGATAATCCTTCCTTTGTCTCCATCTTGAGACAGTTACATGCAGCTGTGGGCTTTGACACAGAGGAGCAGTACCCTATCTGGTGCTGTTTGTCCAATTATCTTGGCCTGCCAGATGCCCCTCCTCTGGTCATGCTCCCATTAACAGAACCCTATGAGAAGGTAAACATGGCCACTTGGTATTGGCCCAGCCTAATTCTGGCCATGCCTCAGAAGGTGAATAAGCTTTACCAGGCTCCAGCAGGGAAGCCTTTCCTCGACAAACAACCTTAAATGGATTCTGTGGTAATTAACACTGTCTGCGACTGCAGTAAGAGGCCCAAACACCTTAGTTCACTCCCACCAGACAAGGTGTCCCAGCAGCTAGCTCTAATTGGCAAGAGGACTTTTGCCTCTGCCACTTTGACCATAAAGGTCCTGAACTATATATGGGTCCTGAATTATATCGCCCATATGCTCCAGTTTCAGAACCAGCTCTGGGCACAGGCCAAGATGGTGGCAAAAGTCCTTCCTGAAGATACTCTGAAGCAACAACTGCTTCAGAACATTCAGTCAGGAGCTAACATCAGCAAGCATCTTCTTCACTCAGCCTATGATGCTGTGAATACTACAGTCTGGGTGGCAACGGTGAGCATTTGCCTGCAGTGCCACTCCTGGTTAAGGGTGTCAGACTTTGCCTAGGATTTTCAACAATCCACCCTGAATGCCCCCTTTAGAGGGTACAGGTTGTTTGGGGTGAATGTGCAGGACATACTATCAAACCAACAGGCTTCCGGATGAACCTTGCAGTCAGTTCATTCCATGTACCACACCAACCAGCCTAAAGGCAGTCAGCACATGCACTTTCGGAGTACTGCCCATAGGCCTAAACCTAGCTCCAACCCTCAGAGTAAACAGAGCAGCTGCAGCCCTGCCTACTCCCACCTCCACCACTGGGAAAATTCCCAGAGGAGGTAGTGTGGCCTCAGACGCTGGTGCTACCTCAGCCTGACTCCTTGCCTGGCCCTCCTCTCCGGTGGGGCAGAAGGTGGTAGTTGGGGGTTGCTTTTCCCTGCAACTGGACAAGTGGAGGGAGATCACCAGAGATGCCTGGGTGCTGCAGCTCATAGAAATCAGCCACACTCTGGAGCTTCTGGAGTGGCCTTCAGAAAAAAAACAGTTCAGTCCTCTTATCCTCCAGGCCACTTTCCAGTGCTCTGGTAGGAGATTTGCACCTTGCTGCACAATAAGGCCATAGAAACCAGAGACGCAGCAGGGCAGGGGGTTCTACTCTTACTTCTTCCTGGTTCCCAAATGCACAGGGGTTCCCAGGCCCATCCTGGACTTCTGAGACTTAAATTTCTTCATCCAGTACAAGAAATTTCAGATGGGGTCACCCTTCAAGGATTGCTTCCTCTGCTGCATCAAGGAGATTGAATCTGCTCCCTCAAAATTAAAGATGCATGCCTGCACATCAAGGTATGTGCCTCCCACCAGTACCTCAGGTTTCCCTTCCAGGGAGTGGACTTCCAGTTCTGGGCCTTGCCTTTTGGCTTGTCCTTGGCCACACAGTTGTTTGACAAATGCTTGGCAGTAGTTGCAGCAGCCCTCAGAAAGGAGGGACTCTATGTCTTTCCATACCTGGATGACTGGCTTCTAAAAGCACAGTCCAGAAAACACCTGTGGAGGATGATGGAATGTACTACCCACCTCTTCCAGGAGTTGGGCATCACAATCAATCTGTCCAAGTCAGTTTTGAATCCCTGTCAGTGCCCATAATACATAGGGGTGGTCCTGGACATGACTCAGGTATTGCTTCCTACCCTAGGGGCTCTTCCCACTTCTTCGACGCTGGCTTCGGCCATTTCATTGACTTCTCTCTCTCTCTGCCTTAGAGTCCTGGCTTAATGGCTCAAGCCTGACTGCTCTATAACAGCAGATATGTCTCAACCAGAACCTTCCTTTGGCTCTTGGGCCTGATGGTGGTGACTAGTCACAGTGCATCTAGCCAGACTGCACATGAGAGTACCCCAATGGACCCTGAGGGTCCAGTGGGATCAGCATACTGATGACCTGGAACAGCAAGTCCTCATCTTCTCTCTGGTTAAAAAGGTTCTGCTTTGGTGGATGGAACCCAGCAATCTCCTTCAAGGAGTTTCATTCCTCATTCCCTCCCCTCAGCAAATTCTGGCCACTGATGCTTCAGGGGTTGGGGTGGGGGGCTCATCTCGGCCCTCACAAAGACTAGGGACATGGTCAAGGATGGAGTCTTCTCTCCACATCAACATCCTGGAGATGAGGGCAGTTCTTTACATTCTGCCTGCCTTCCAGACACAGCTATCCCTGGGCCTTCTGCTAGTGCAGATGGACAACATCAGTGTCGTCCACTACATCAACAAACAGGGGGGCACTCATTCATACCCTCTCTGACAGGAAGTGATGAGAATCTGGTACTGGCTCTAGAACACGGTCCAGAATTGTCAGCAGTCCATGTTCCAGATGTCCAAAATGTCCTGGCGACTGGCTAAGCCAGTTTCAGTCCAAGATGCACAATTGGGAGCTGCTGACCTCCATTGTAGAAGACCTTTATGACAGGTGGGGTCATCCAGAGTTGGACCTTTTTGCATACTCACTCAATGCAAAACTGCCACTTACTGTATTTGCTCACTTGCTCCAGGGCCTGGAGTTTTCTGGCGAGATGCATTGTTCCTCTGTTGGAAAGGGAGATTAACATATTTCCCCCCTTCCCCTACTTCAGTGTTTTGATAAAACTACAGATGGAAAGGGTCACTATGATCTTTATCGCGCCTTTCTGGCCTCATCAGATCTGGTTCCCTTTACTGCAACAGTTGACAGTGGAACCTCCAGTGCTCCTGCCTTTGTACACTGGCTTGCTCTCCTAGAACCCTGGTCCATCTGGACCCCAAATCCTTACAACTTCACACCTGGCTCCTGAGAACATAGCTGTGGCTAGATTCAGGGTGTCCCCCAAGGTGACTAAGGTCCTGGTGGCTGCTAGGAAGCCTTCCACCAGGGCTGCTTATTCCATTACGGGTAAACGCTTCACTTTGTGGGTGGCTTCACATCAGCTGGATCCCTTCACTTGTCCAGTGAACCAGATTATGGATTACTTGCTGTCCTTTTCAGACTCAGGTCTGAAGTACTCCTCCCTGAAAGTGCACATGTCTGCCATTTCTGCCTTCCATATGCCTGTTTAAGGCCATACGGTGGCACAACTGGAGGTGTCACCTACTTTTTTGAGAGGCATTCTTCACCTGAAGCCTCCTATATGCAATCCACTCCAGCCTTGGGACTTGAATATTGTGTTAGAGAAACTTACTTTGGCTCATTTTGAGCTGGCCATGACATGCGAGCTACGCTTTCTGTCATGGAAAGTGTTACTTTTGGTTGCTATTACTTCTGCTCAAAGGATTTGAGAGCTTCAGGCTTTCATGTGTGAACAACCTTATTTGATTTTCCACAAAGACAGGGTGTCTTTGCGCACTGACCCTAAGTTTCTTCCTAAGAGGGTATCAGAGTTTACTTTAAATCAGACTATCTGCCTGCCAGTTTATTTTTCAGATCATGCCAATCTAGGGAAAGCATTGCTCCATACTTTAGATGTGCATAGAATTCTGCGTTACTATGCACAGTGTATATAGGACCACATGAAGTCCTCTCAGTTGTTTATTTCCTTTTCCACTGGTAAAGAGGGTGTTCCTGTCTCTAAACAGTGCTTGCCCAAATGATCAGCCAACTGCATTACTTAGACAGGAAGCATGGTAAGGAACTTCCTGGCGCTGTTCAAGGTCATTCCACCAGATGCATGGCCACTTCTGTTGCCTGTTTCAGGAATGTTTCAGCTACAGATATCTGTGCTACTGCTACTTGCAGTACTGTCCACTCCTTTATCAAGAACTACAGTCTGGACATTGACTCTAGGCTTAGGTCCAATTTCGGCCTCACTGTTCTTCAGCGAATACTTTTTTAGGCCCTTGGTGCCCTTTTCACCCAGACCGGCTATGCCAATGTCAGAACTGCCTGAAACTCGTTCCATAGGTGTGGCCTGCTGCAAGAGACACCCTCGATGAAAATAATACAGCTATGTAAGAAAGTACCATAACAGTAGAACTATGAGAGTATCTCTTGCAGCAGGCCAGCCATCCCACCCTCCATTCCCCTGGCCCTAGGGCCTTCCTGTCTCTGTCTGTCCTTCTCCTTGGTGGAGAACCATTTCTATTTGTTTATTGGTGAGAACCTTCAGCTCTTCCTTGGTTCCTCTGCCAGGGACAGGCTGCTTCTGGTCTCCAGCAGGAGAACTGAGGAGGGCATGGGGGCCGCCCACTCTTACAGGATGTCAATGGGTGATGTCGGAGTGGGTGGTCCCCAGGAAGACTGCTAGCTAGAAAAGTTTCCATGTGGTCCTGGTGCCTGGTGGCTAAAGTTCCACAGGTGTGGCCAGCTGCAAGAGATCCTCTCAAGGATCTACTGTTAAGGTAAATTCTTACATAACTGTACTTTGCTTGATACCGCCCCCCAAAAATATCTGGTAAAGTAGTTTTGTTTTTATTTTTTTAGCTATTCATTTTCAGCTCAACCTACTTTCACCTATCCTCCTCTCTCCTTTCTTTTCAACATCCCCTTTTGCAGATGCTTTCCTTTTTTTTAATTCCATACACAGTCACTCCTTATATAACTTTAACTTCATTCAGTAATGATTTTGTTAGCCACTCCTTTCAGTTTGCTGTACTTTGGCTTTTCCTCCACTACCATTCTTTAGTCTTTTCAGCCCAGTCATTTTTTTAATAGCTTCCCTGTCTGGCCCTTAACTTCTTTCTTTTAATATAAAATTGCAGCACAATTTACATTAACCTGTTCCTCAATGAGTTGCTTTAGCCTTTATGATTGAGTTGCATAAGTGTTTCTCGATCCAGCACAAAGCCCTGCACAAACTGTTTCTTAAAAGTTAAAACGTAGCTTTCCATTGCAATTGTGTCTGGACTACAGATACATTCCAGATGAGTTGCAAAAACATTTTGCGAACAGTACTCTTGAGCTGGTTAAACACTGAAAAACAATATGAGTTGCCAATGCAGTGCCAACTGTAAAAACCAGTGCTAAACTCACTCATTGGCAGAACAGTTTAATGTGACTTGCACTGTAATCTTTTTATTACTAGTCCATGTCTTTGAGTTATAGGTACACAGTTGAACCCGCACTTATGAAATGAGCGTGTGCTAAGCCTGATACATTGAACCAAACAGCGAACAAAAGGCAGCACTCTGTTGGTAGATTATAATTTAAAATAACTTACAAAATCAAGCCATCCAAAGCAAAAAAGTGAGGCAGAATCCATAGCACTAGCACTAGTTCTTTGCATCCTGAGTGTGATGCTTTGTCAGGGGCCCCCTGAGGTTATATGCTCTCTATAGTTTGATTTTGATTTGGTAAAGTCTTTGTTTATCAATCACAAATTAAGTCTGAATGCAAACATCAAAACACAGGTTTTCTAGTCTCAGAAAACTAACAACACCTCCCCCAGTCTTTTAATTAGGACTGTTGGAGGTCTTCAAATATTTGCTCCCGATGCACTAAATAACCCAGTACCCTGGTACATGTCCTTTGGACGTGTGAAAAAGTTGCCCCCTTCTGGTCAGCAATTCAGGCCCACCTGGATCCCCTTCTTGGTCTCTCTGAAGCCTTCCTTCCAGAGGTGTGTCTGCTGGGGGATTATGGAGAACGCTTAGTCAGCAATCAAAGGTACCATATGTCTCTTATATTCCTTTGTGCAAAGAAGATGATATTGAGACATTGGCTTGATCAAACTATTCCCTCCACTACAGAGTGGCTCAGGGAAATATTGTTTGCTCTGCAAGCTGAATGAATCATTGCTAATCTTGTCCATACAACCTCTACCTACAGGGAGATTTGAGAACCATTATATACACTGTTAACTTTATAAGTTTCTCCTTTCCCCTTTCTGCTTCCTTGTAGCAACGATTTTCCTTGATTGGTCTATTGGGAAATGGGGTACCCTTGGCTATTGCTTCCCATGTATCTGGACAATTTTCTGTTCTCTTGGTACCCTGGTCTGTGTATGTGTGTCTCATTATTGACGGTCTCCCAGTAGTGAGGGTGGGGGTGGGGGAGTGGGGAGGGATTTTTTGCCCACAGGGCTTTGTCATTTTGATTATTGTTATGGTGTCTTGTGTTCTTATACTGTTTTACATTCCTGGGTTTCTGCTTATTTCACTTCTTATGCTGCCCTGCACTTTGGCAATGTTAAGTCATTGTTGGGGGGGGGAGGTGGGTGGAGGGGTTTATGTTTTGTAATTGTTTTTCTTGTTGTGTTTTTTGGTGTTGTTTTCTCTTGAAAATTTAATAAAGCAAATTTAAAAAGAAAAAGACTGGTGGAGGTGCTGTCATGGAGCAGGTTAAAACTTATAGATATCTGGGTTTGACTTTGGATTGCAAGCTAAGCTACTCATATCATATAGAGAAGCTGGTAAAGGCCATAAATCAAAAATTTGCTTTGTTTTTTCAGACATGCTCCAATCTTTCACAGGAAGACATAAAACTCCTAGTGTTGTTTTATGTATTTCCTCTTGTAGACTATGGCCTGGTAATGTATTCCTCTTCCTGTAAATAATTATTGCACCATTTTGAAATACTCTTAAACAGCTGGGCTTGTACATTTGCTTTTAATCTTCCAAATGAACATACAGATGAGTTGTATGGAGTCTCTTGCTGGTTAAACCTGACTCAGCATATAAATTGCCCAGTAGGACACTGAGCATTGAAAATGAAAAATAATGATGTCACTGCCAAATTGGCTTCCCTTGCCCTGGTTCCTACTTACAGAGGAATTCAACCAGATCCTCGACTGATTCACTTTTTAGGTTGCCCAAATGCATAATGAAAAGTACTGGTCAAATGTCTTTCTATTATTGTTTTGCCTCCTATTGGAATTCCTTGCCAAAATTTATAAGAGATGTCAAACACTTTATTTATTTATTTAGTTGTTTTTTGTCTACTGGGTAAGTATGCTAGCCATAGCAATGACTATTTTCAGGCACGACCCAGGGGGGTACAATTACAAAACTGGCAGACACATATAGCAGTACAAAGTTAGACATAATTGAATGTAGATATCAATACAGACATGGTAGAATAATACAATAATAAAGCAGGTAGGTGGTAGTGAAGTAAATAGTGTAGACAGTTAATACAAGCAGTATATATTGCAAGTACAAAATATAATTCATAGTAAAATACAGAGCAAATATAACCATAGTGAACAATACTAAAACAAAGAGACAGTAGGCGAGGTAAGAGGAAATAAAAATGCATACTGTAAGTAGTGAAATCAGGGCATTTGATAGCTAAGGCTTAGTACACAATGTACTATTAGTGATCATAATATTCTAGTAAGATTAATAAGGGTGAAAAGGGGGGAGAAGGAGGGAAGTGGAAAACAATAGAGGGGACTATAGAAGGGGAGATGAGGGGAAAGTGCTATACAGTAAAGAGCACAACAGTAGTGTCAGGAGAGGAAGGGAGGAAGTACGGGCTAGGGAGGTTCAAAGCAGGTGCATTTGTAGGAGGTGGCAGGATGGTTACGTAATCCTCTCTTAAAAGAGGCATGGGATGGTGATTGGCGTAAAGCAAGTGGCAGGGAGTTCCAATATAGGGGAGCATGGCAGGCGAAAGCTGTGGCGTCTTTGGAGGATGTCTGGGCATAAAAACTGGTGCTTGTTCAGTAGACCTTAAGCTATAGTGGGATGTCAAATTAAGGAAAAGTCCCACCAGGGGTTTAGGTACTTTTGATCGGACAATATTGTCAATGACTGAGCCATACGCATAAAGCCTTAGCTCAGTAGAAGGAAGCCATCCTAGATCTGAATATAGTATACAGTGGTGTTTTAGTTGGTGCGAGGAGGATGCATAGCAGCAGATATTGTTATAAGTGACATCTCACTTTCTGAGGCTGGATTTGGACACAGAGGCAAAAATGGCAGCACCATAGGTTAATGAAGGTAGGAAAATACCCCAGGCAATGGCTAGCTTAGCTGAGGGGGTGAGCATATATCTGGTATGGTAGGCTATCCCAAGTTTGGTGTTGACCAGCTTGCAGGCCTGTTGGATGTGTTGATCGAATTTTAGAGATGGGTCTAGAGTGATGCCTAGGTACTTGAATGAGTTTGCCACCCCGAGGTTAGAACCATTGGATGAGAAGACTTTAAATTTAGGTTGGGAGTGGTTGAGTTTGGCTTTAGACCCAAATAGCATAGTCTGGGTTTTGGACTCATTAAGGACCATTTTGTGACTGGTTAGCCATTTTTGGATTAGTTGAAAGTCAAAAGAGAGATTTTGATTTATTACTTCAATGTTTTTACCACTGGAGTATAGAACAATGTTGTCAGCATATAGTAAGGAGTCAGTCCTGAGGAGGTTTGTGGTGATGTTATTAATGAAGATGGAGAAAAGCAGAGGCCCCAGGATGGATCCTTGTGGAACTCCAGTGTTTATGGTGGCCTTGTCCGAAAGGGTGGAGTTAAACTTCATGATTTGAGTCCTATCAGAGAGGTAGCAGCTGAACCACCTCACTACGTTGTCAGAGAAACCAAGAGTTCTAAGTGAGGCTAAGAAGATGTGGTGGTCAACAAGGTCAAATGCCTTGGTCATATCAATGAAAATGGCCCACATGAGAAGATCGGAGTCCATTGCCATAAGGGCATCTGATGTAAATTTAAGAATGGCAGTGGCTGTGCTATGGCCTTTGCGAAAACCATGCTGGGCTGGGGTAAGATGGTCATATTTCTGGAGAAAGTCTATTGTTTGGGTGGACACCAGTTTCTCTAGAATTTTACTGAGAACTGATAATATGGTGATGGGCCTGTAATTAGAGGGATCCTTGTGATCTCCCTTTTTGAAAACAGGGGTAATCCTGGCTGCCTTCCAGATATCTGCTATATAGTTCTGAAAAGGGGTAGTGTGAAAATTTTGGCTAGGGGAGTAGCAATGTAGGGAGCAGATAGTTTTAGGAGCTTTGGCTCTAGGTTATCCGAGCCTACTGGGGTGTAATCTGAGATTTTATTTAGTAAATTGAACACCTCTTGCCTAGAGATAGCATTAAAAAAGAATTTTAGGCCACTGTCATAAGGCAAGATAGGTAAGTTCGTCTGGGCAGGGAAGGAGGAGGTGTAGTTGGATAGGTCAAAGAAAATATCATTGAAGAAATTTGAGATGGCATGGGGATTGTTGCAGTGGACACCATTTAGTGACATGTCATTGGGGGTGGATGCCGGATTCAAGCCAAGAAAGAACTTGATATGGGACCAGAACTTTTTTGAGTTGCCATAGGAGTTTGTTAATAGATCCTTACAGTAGGAACTTTTGGCCTTTTTGATGTCCTTTTTGCAGGAGTTTCGATGGGCCCTATAGGTATTTAAGTCAGAGGATAGTCCTGATTTCTTGTATCATAGCCAACCCTTATCTCGCTGTTTTAATTTATAGAGAAGGTCAGATGTTAGCCAGTGGGTTTGCCTGTTCTTTATCCGACGAGTAACTAGTTTACAGTGCTTATCATGCACCATGAGGAAGCTTGTTATGATTAGTTGGAGGGAAGTTTGAGCATCATTCAACAATAGAATAGGGGACCAATCAGTTGCAGCGATGTCATGAAGAAAAAGTTGTGGGTCGAAGTTAGCATAGTTTCAGAAAGTGATGAGGCATGGTTTTGATGGAGTGGGTTTGCTTTTACCCCAGATACAATAGATAGGGGCATGGTCGGTAATGTTATCATGTAGTAAGCCAGAGGTAATAATGTTTTCAGGGTGGTCGGTCATAATCCACTCCAGTAGCGTGCTTGTGTTAGAGTGTGGTGTTGTTCTGGTGGGATCACATATAAGCTGGTGCAAGTTATGACTTTGCAGCCTGGACAGCAGTGTTGATTGAGTGTTCCCCAGCCAATTTAGGTTAAGGTCACCTAGTGTAAGAACCTCATGTTTACCAGCAAGGTATGAGATTTGATCTAGTAATTTATCCAGCCCTTTTTGACTGTCTGATGGGGGGTTATAGACACAAGCTATATGTTGTTTCTTGGAGCCCAGGGTAAGAAGAGTATGGAGTACCTCACAGTGGGCAAGACTGGATGATTTGACAACAGTGAGGTGTAGATGGTCTTTAAAGTAGACAGCAGTACCACCCCCTCTCTTGGGGGCAGGTCTGTCGAGTCTCAATAGGTTATAGGATGGAAGGGAGCACTGAGAGTCAGGAGTGGAAGGACTTAGCCAGGTTTGTATTGGGATGTCCAGGACTCAAGCTCAGTAAAATTGTGTGTGAGACTCCTAATATTATGGGTTACTACAATCAGACCTTTAGCATTGCTAATCAAGTGTGGTGTGGCTAGTGTTGGTCCTGGATTTAATTGAACATCCCCAGAGAGTAGGATAGCGAGTAGAAGGAGGTACCAGAGCTTACGGTGCATAAAAGAGTATTGGCTCAGTGTACACAGGTGACAATTTTTAGAGGCAGAAGTTACTAGGTGGAGCCATAGTTTGTTAAGAATTGCTGGGGTGAGGTCACAATGAGGGAGACTGAGCAGCAGGAGATTCGAGAAAAGATAGTCATTAGGCTGGTATTTAGGGACTAAAAAAACAGTATGGTGTACAGAGAGCATGGATAGGTGGATCAGTGGCATTGATGACACTAGAAGGAATAGTATTAAATGCAGGTACATTTTGGGTGCCAGAAATGGCTGAAAGAGGTTGGGTAGTCTGGAGAAATTACAGGGGACTGTTGTTGACAGTAGACCTAGGTTATCAATGGGTAGTTGTCAGATGGACAGGGTACCTAAAACATAGGCCATGGAATTTTAAGTGATCACCAGCAAGTAAGCCTAGTCAGGAACTGAGTAGCAGTCAGATTAGGGATTCTAACCAGGGGGATAGGACAAACTGAAACAAGAGTGAGAGGGTAACTGCAATACAGTTATGTAGAGATGATACAAAATGCAGAAGCCAGAAGTGGCAGAGAAGTGGCGGAGCTGTAAGATTCTAGGTTTACCTAGGGGGGTGAGTGCTAGTGGGAGTAGATAAGAAAAAGCCAATGGTGATGGTGTATAGAAGTAAAGCAGAGAACGGCCAATGAGGAGAGCAGAGTGCGATCAAGAAGGGGTCTAAAGGATTGAAGGTGGCCTGGGAGGGGGTGGAGGCGGGAAAAAATAGGACTTGAAACCGGGAACTAGGCGCTGAGAGCTTAAATCTGCAGCTTGAAGCTGAGCAGAAAAGGCACTCCAATCAGCGGGCAGTTCTCGGCTGGTGGACCAATCAGCTTCTATCTGCCAGGGTGCCACACCAATCAGCCGTTAGCAGCCTTGGAGTGGAAAGAACACTTAGTACCTGGGCTTCTTGCCATGCTGGGAGACCAGGAGAGTGGATGAAGATGCTGCCGAGTCATCAGGCAGTGGCCAGTGCAGCGGCCATAAAGCTCCATCTTGAGGAGTGGGGCACTGCTCGGGCGAGGAGGTCCTGGAGGGCAAAGGAGACAGCAGGTTATAAGGAGTTCAGGACAGATACCAGGGGGCCGGGGGCTGGTGGCAGTCCATCAGCAGGGGTGGGAGAGATATGAGAGAAAAAAAGAAAGGGTCTAAGGAGAGACAGGGGAGGGGTTTTGTGAGAATGTGGTGCAAATGAATTTGCAGTGAGCTGAGGGCTGAGAGGGGGTAGGTAAATCGAGCAGATTTCACAGTGAGGGAGCAAGAGATAGAATGTAAGCCACTACACACTGGCTGGTATCAGCAGCGAAGTAGAAGTAGAAATTATAGGTTTATAGGGGGGCGTAGGCAGGGAGCTTAGGAAGAGAGGAAGAAGTTACAGCAGGAGATACAGCCTAGTGCAGAAAAAAGAAAAGGTTGGAGCATGAGAAGGGTGGAACAAACAGATCAGACTAACAGTTTAGAGGCAAACACTTTGGTTACTTAGGGTATCCTTAAAACTTCATTTTACAGACATTCAACAGAGCTTAATCACTAGTTGTTTAAACAATATAAAGCCTCAAGTACATAAAATAAAATAGGACTTTGAAACCCGAGGAACTGCCTCACTGAGAGCAGAAATCTGCAGCTTGAAAACTGAGCAGAAAAGGCGCTCCAATCAGCCGGCAGTTCTCAGCTGGTGGACCAATCAGCTGTTATCTGCCCGGGTGCCGAACCAATCAGCTGTTAGCAGCCTTAGAGTGGAAAGAGTGCTTAGTACCTGGGCTTCTTGCAGTGCTGGGGGACCAGGAGGGTGGCCGAAGATGCTGCCTAGTCATCGAGCGGCAGCCAGTGCACTGTGAAGCTCCTCCCTGAGGAGGGGCGCTCAGGCAGGAGATCTGGGCTTCTTGCCATGCTGGGGACCAGCATGGCAAGAAGCATGTAAACTCATCTGACATATTGGAATTATTTGTAATTTTTTACTGTATTGTATGTCTAAGTGCCTTGTCTATATTTATGACTACAAGTGTCTTTGAAAATGTACAGTTTTTGTCCAAAGGCACTTATTTAAATATAATGTAATTAAATGAAAGTGGCACCACTTTAGCAAATAACTGAATGTGAACTGAGCTTCCAGTCATCCCTTATTCGCAGAAGTGACATCATTAGGGTGGGAAACCAGATTTCTCATTTCACTGAAATAAGTGGGTAATAAGGGTCACCCATATAAAATTAAACAAGCATTTGTCAATGCCGAATGTTGTCTCGCTGGCATTGGCATTGGTAGTGCAGGAGTTAGAGATGCATAATAGGAATGACAGTGAACTAGTGAAGTGACGCCAACCCCACCGCCACCCTTTAGAGACCAACAGGCATTGGGGTGTGCCTTTGGGTCATCAGCTATAATGCTCATGCCATTGTACCGCACCCTACCCTGTAGACACTGACAAGTGTCATAGTGTGCTTTGGGGTCTTTGGGCATTATACTTACCCCATTCCATAAGGAAATATGCTGAGGTGGGTGCAGTATAGGAGGATGGGGTGAACTTTGTGGCTGAACAGTGCAAGGCACACCACGATGCCTGTCACTGGCTGTAGGGTGGGGGTGGGAGTGGAATGGCATGAGCATTACAGCCGATGATCCCAAGTCATACCCCTGGTGCCTGTCAGTCTCTACAGGGTGGGGTGTTACAGTTGGAAACCCTAACACCGCAGGCGTGTGTTGGTATTTTCAGTCAAAATTTTCAACATGGGCTGTTTGTGAGCCCGCCTCATGAAAAGTGGCATTATCAGTTTGTTAGCAGAAAGGTGGTTTTGCACAGCGGGTATGCCATTTGGCGACACAGGGAAATAAACACATTTTGGGCAGGATGTGGAAAATGACATCTGTATTGTTCATGAGGAGGCGTAAAAAAATGACAACGTTGAAAATCTGGAGTGAAAATATGAATAATTGGTGAAGTCATGAGCATGCATAGAAACTGTGCAACACACGTCCGTAAGCCAATTATTTTTGGGAGATTTTTAGCCACATTTTCAACATAGGCATTTTGGGACCTCCTCTCATGAACAGTGACACTGTGATTTTGTTAATAAGTCCCAAAAGTTGATTTCCCACAGCAACCATGCCATTGTGCACCACAGGTGCAGAAACACATTTTGGGCAGGCTGTGAAAAATGATGGCTGTACTGTTGATGAGGTGTGAAAAAATGCCAGTGTTGAAAATCTGGCATGAAAATATTGCAAAGCTTCGAAATTACAAGGGTGTGTGGAAACTGCACAATGCACGCTTGTAACACAGTCATTTTATGGACTTTCAGCACCAGATTTTCAACATAGGCATTTTTGGACCTCTGCTCATGAACAGTGTCACTGTCATTTTCTCAAACTGTCCCAAAAATTGATTTCACACAGCGACCTCGCTATTCTGTGCTGGATGTGCAAAAACACATTTTGGCCAGGATATGTAAAATGACAGCTGTACAGTTCATAAGGAGGTGTGGAAAAATGCCAATTTTGAAAATCTGAAGTGAAAATATTACAAATTCACAAAGTTATGAGCGTGCGTGAAAGCAGCGCAATGCAAGTTCGTAAAACAGCCATTTTTTTCACCAAATTTGCAACATAGGCTTTTTGAGAGACCCCCCTCATGAACAGTGGCACTGCCATTTTGTTACTCAGTCCTGAAAGGTGATTCCACGCAGTGACCACAAAATCACCTTTCGGGACCGAATAACGCCATGACAGTGACTGAATTCATGAGGAGGGGTCCCAATAATCCCATGTAGACAATCTGATGCAAAAATTCCAAAAAATGGCCAAGATATGCACCAAAGTTAAAAAAAAAAACTATTTATGCCATTATACAGCTCACCGGCATTTCTTCAGTTCGCAGTTGGCTTTGAAAAAGGCAGACGTGTTCCCGGTCTACCGAAGATCGTCGCGCCGGACTCCAGAGGTAAGTATGGGATGAGGGGGTTGTGGGAAGGCAGGGTGAGCAGAGGGTGGGTGCAGGTTGTGGGACGGGGCAGGGAGACTGCGAGGGACCATTTTCTTCTTTCACAGGGGTAAAAAAAAAAAAAAACATTGCGGGATGGTTTTTCCTTTTCAGGGGATTTGGCACACTGGGGTGGGCTCCCAGCATGCCACCTAAGTATTTTGGGGGGGATGCTGTAGCCAACGGGGGATTGGGTACCCCCATTGGCATACAACAAAAGCGCAGGGGGGCAAGAGTCGAGGGGGATTGGGCACCCCCCTCAGCACATAACAAATGGAGGGAGTGCATGATGCCGACGGGGAGTGGGCTCCCCCATTGGCACATACAGTGTATCAGGGCATGCCGACAGGGGGACTGGGCACCCCCGAAGTCAGCATTATGGCAGGCAGTGTGCTGCCATGTTTTTACTTTTTCACCAGGGCAAGCACGTCAGGAGGTGCCGCTGCTTATGATGAGCTTTGCTCACATTACAGCGGACCTTTTGTTAGATGTGCTCGCCACATTACGTATTCATGGTGTGGCGCCGGCATGCAGGCTCATTGGGGAATGAGGGACGTGCCTACTGATGCGTGCCCTGCATTCGCCCAACAGTGACCGCGCCTCCAAATCTGCTACTACTGCAATATGTTGGCTGCGCATGCCTGAGCTAACATAACAATAACTCATGGCAGGGTGTGGGTTATGGTGGGACTTACCCATGCCTGGTGTAGTGTGTCATGAGATCTCAGGATGAATGACTTAAACCACACCAGAATTAAATATTTATTTCATCTTTCATTTTGTTTTTCAACAAATACACGTGCAAGAAGGTGGCTTATAAAGGCAAATATGCCTAGTCATACAAATAGTGCAGCTCAAAAAAAGACACTTGATAAATATAATACAATATAGAAGAAGTGTATAAAGTTACATTTCTGAATGTTCTACTAAAAAACCCTCCTGTTAGTATTCCTTTCATATTTTTTTAAACTAAGAATTTTGAAAGTTTGGGGGCCAGACTCCAAGTGACTGCGAATTTGAGCTCTTAAACATAGTTCCTGTCAATGTTTCAAAGTACCTGTACTGTACAGTATGTCAAAACATGGAAAGGTAGCAGATACAAACATAAGAAACTGCCATCAGAAAAAGGCCATTTGGTCTATCAGGTCTGCTCGATTTTGTGGCTAGTACCCCTACTCTACAGCTGCCCGTCCCACCCTACCCACCTCCCATGACACACCCTTTTGCCCTACCCCAGGCCCTCTTGAAGAATCCCACTGTTTTACAGGCCACCACCTCTGCTGGTAGTGTGTTCTACTCTGCTACCACCCTTTCAGTAAAGAAATGTTTCCTCAGCTCCCTCCTAAACCTACCACCCTCCAATCTCATGTCATGACCCCAAGTGTCTCTCCCCACCCTCCCTTTGAACAGTCCCTCCATGCCTGTGCTGTTTATTCCTCTCATACACTTAAAGGTTTCAATCATATCCCCCCCGTCCCTCCTGTCCTCCAGAGAGTACATGTTCAACTCCCTCAGTATAACCTCATATAGTAACCCATGATCATCTTTATTGCTCTGCGTTGCACCCCTTCCAGCAATCTAATGTCCCTCTTTAGGTAAGGGCACCAAAACTGAATGCAGCACTCCAGATGGGGTCTGACCAGCGATCTGTATAATGGCAGATGAATGGCAGCGGCACACATGGTCCGGTTCCTTATATTTGAAACCATGATAATCTACACCACATGCCTTTTTATGTTGCTTGCACGCATGTGCAAGAAACATAGTGCCATCATCGGAGATTTCGGAGGTGTGTCACCTCCTCTTCCAATTCAGTCAGTGAGCAGGCAGGCGCGGCCCCTGTAAGCCAATGCATTTTGGAGCTGTCTATGACACGCTCCAAAATGCAGTGGCATCCAGTTGAAAGGGGGAGCTACACTTCAGTGAGCAGAGATAAGAAGCCCACTGAAGCGTAGCTCCCTCCCTACACGGCGTACGGCGCCCCGCACCTACTGCGTAGCCGACAAGTGCCCAATCCCGTCGGCTGAGCTGCATCTCTCCCAGTTGTAGGTACCACGCTGGGAGCCCACCCCAGTGTGGCAATGAGTCCTTGGCAGCCGGGGTGCCCAATCCCCTGTCAGCTGAACGCCCCCCAACGTCCTTGTGCCACGCTGGAGCCACCCCAGCATGGCAAACGGTCCACGATGTCTTTTTAATTTTTAAAGTGAAAAGCAAACGGTCCTGAGGAGGCGTCTCCCGACCCCTCAACAACCTGCACCCACCCACTGGCACCCAGCCTCCCCGCCCCCTCACCCCATACTTACCTCTGGACTCTGGCCGATGATCTTGATGGGACAGGGAACATGTCTGCACTCTGCAAAGCCGACCGCGAACTGAGGAAATGCCAGTAAGCTGTATAATGGCCTAGATAGGGGTTTCAACTTTGTTGCATATCTCAGGCATTTTTGAATTTGTGCACCAAATTTTCAACATGGGGTTTGGGACCCTTCTCATGAATGATGTCACTGTCATGACATTATCTGGCCCGGCAGATGTGCTTCAGCAGTGACTGCACAGTGACTGGGGAATCACCCTTTGGGCCCAAATACCACCAAGACAGTGACATTATTCATGAGAAGGGTCCCAAAAACCCCATGTTGAAAATTTGGTGCAAAAATTCAAAAATGACTGTTTCTAGGCGTCGTTAGAGCAGTTCCTACACAGGCTCGTAAGTTCACGAAATTTCAATATTTTCACTCCAGATTTTCAACATTGCCATTTTACCACACCTTCTTATGAGTAGTACAGCTGTCATTTTTCACATCTCACCCAAAATGTGTTTCTGCCCATGTAGTGCAGAATGGCGCAGTCAGTGTGCAAAATCAATGTATGGGACAAATTAAGAAAATCACAGTGACACTGTTCATGAGCAGAGGTCTTAAAATGGCTATGTTGAAAATTTGGTGAAAAAAATTCCTAAAAATGACTGTTTTACGAGCTTGCGTTGTGCAGTTCCTACGCACGCTCGTAAATTCGCAAATTTTCAATATTTGCACTCCAATGACTTCCCAAATACCTAAACAGCACATAGAAGCAAGCAACATTCGGCATTGACAAATGCTTGTTTATAATACTGTTTGAAAGTATCCCAGGCTTGTTTCATCACAGCCCAGTTTTTATAATGATTTACACACACACAAAAAAAAAAAGGGGCTGGGACAGGCCTCCAGGTTAAGGTGCAGACTTGAAGAGCCATGTTAGAGGCAGGTCGTGGCTAAGATGGCTGCTGCTCTGCAGTGTATCTCAGCAGGGTAAGGTTCGCCACATGTTCTGGCACCACAGCAACACCTGCAGGAAGGGTCAGGGAGTCTGTTCCCCCTTCAGGATGCTGTATACATTGGTTAGCCAACAATTGGCTACTGCTCTTGCTACAGGGAGGTGAGAGGGATATGAGGGAAAGATACAAGGGAAACATCAGGGGAAAACACTAGTACCATTGGGATGATATCAGGCAGCTCCATTGGACCACACACAATGGATCCCCGCCAGAGAGAGAGAGAGAATAGTGGAGAATGGGGGTGGGGTGGGCAGTCATGGGGTATGCTCCCAGGCCTGAACACCAGGAGCACTGCGGTGATAGTGGTGAAGATAAAGCTATATGAAAAAATAAAATCTTGAAAACATTCCAGGATTAATGAAAACACTGAGCAACTTAGGAAATTAATAAAGTGACTCCACATGTAATGAAGAGTTGGGACTCGAACAGAGATCCCTTTAGTGATTCTGTTGTAAACAGACGACAAGGGGAACTTCAAAGAGAGAGAGAGAGAGAGAGAGAGAGAGAGAGAGAGAGATATCTGAGATTGGACCCAGAACAAGCACATAGGAAAAGCCGCAGTTTTTTTTCTTGAGCAGCAAAAGGGGAACACAATTACTTAATTTTCAAGGAATTAGTTAGTTGCCATATTGGTCCTTGTAAGAACAGATCCAGAAACAAATGGTTTGATGCTTTTTATTGGACCAACATAGATGTAACAAAAGAAAACAGTGGCCAAGCTTTCAAACCAATCAAGTCCTTCCTCAGAAGCTTAATTTTCAAGTGTAACTCTGCTGAGCTCTGAAATCCTCCTTCCATATATAGAATAGTGGATGGGTGACCATCCACAACAAGGCTGTGTTTCCATCGAGGTACTTGATGACATCATACAGACCTCGACAGTGAAGCTCAAGCGGTCTCTATGATGTCATCAACACCCGAGATGGAAGCACAGCCTTAGTTACGGATGGTCACACATCCATTGTCTTATACAGTATATGGTTACCACTTATTGTGAGATTTTCTTTTAAATTATTTACCATTCTTTAGTAGTTACTTAGTATAGGTGCCACTCCTACTCTGTCTGTGCCACTACCCATCACGCTCGCTCCATTTTCTCGGTCTCGTCCGTGGAAGCACCGTTTATTTTTAAAATTAGAAACAAAGAAGCAATTAACTTTTCCAACAGTGAGCCACGTGTGGCTCTTTATGACGTGACTTGAAAGTAGCTGGCTGCACAGCTCCGTGCTCACTAAATCACATAGCCATGTTCCTGCTGTTTTTCTTCTGTAGAGCCACATCATGTGAGCCAATTGTGTTGCAGGAAAAGCCTAAAAAAGTTGTACTATTGATGTGATGTCAGAACGATAGCACAACAACTTTTTTGACCTTTGAACTTTCCTACAACAATATTTTGAGAGCCTCTAATTTCCGTGCACAATGAGGGGTAACCTTATACTGTAACATAAATTCTGAATTCTCATTTCAAAGAAAGAGCAACCTTTCAAACAAAAAAAAAAAAGCTTCTACTTTCAGACAGGGCATTCACATTCTTTCAGCCCACATCAGGAAGTGATTGGTGTTGGTTTTCAGGTGACATCATGGAGTAATGTCTGGGTATGTGCCCCCACCCCCTCAAGCCACAGCCTGCAAGCATATACAAGGAAAGGTTATAAACAGTACCTGTATTCCCTGCCAGCGCCACCCTGTAAAAAGGATTTGGGATGATGCTGGAAGCTGATGATTTGTACCATAAATGTAAACAGATTTCAGGAACCTTGTTGCAAAATCATGCTCCAGGCCTGCCCTCTCTTATTGAGAAATCCTGGCACACAACACAGAATAATTAAGGCTGGCAAGTACTGTTTGAACTAAGAAAAGCAGCGTGCTGGAGGAATCCGTTGAACATTACACTAGAGCAACCATAATGGAGGAACTCTGCCAGCACTGAGTATTAAAGAAGTTCACTCTGAAACACATTACTGTTTCTGTAGCTGCCTCCATCTAATGGTCAAATGATTTGGCTTCTTTAGGGACAATATGTACAAGCTTGTTGGAGACGATGCCAGGAAACAATTGTCAGTACAGTCCATGTTTAAGTATTGGTTACTCTGTTCTATTTACTGCCTTACCTCATAAGTTAGAAGGCGGTTGGTGTGGTGGTTAGAGCACTGAACTAGGCTGAGAGCCCATCAGAACCACTTTCTCACTGCATGATCTTGAGCAGGTATCTTGACCCATTACCTTTCAGTCCTCCCAGCTGTAAAACAGGGTTGCAGCAAGATCTCTACTAAAAATGAGACTTTACAGCTGTGTTAATCAGAGCGTTGCATTCCCACTGAATGTGAGATACTCTTATTTTCCAAAGACTTCCTCGAGAACAGCCGCCCTGGAAATGGGTGTCTGTGGGTCCTTTTAATTCTTTACATTTTAAAATTACTTTGGTTCCCCTTGACTTATAGTACAGTAATAGTGCCTCTGAAGGCACTCTTATGGTCATTAGCATAATCTCATTTTCTGACCTTTGGTTTGTGGTTCTTATACACTAAGAATGTTTGCAAGACTGCTCCGGTAACTGTTCAGAGGCTACAGGGGACCTATTAATATAAAAATTCTTTACAAAAACTATAAAAAACATTCTCTCCCCATCACACACGCCATACATGTTGCCACCAAACCCCACCTTCCCTTTTGACAACTGGGCTGCTTCCTGGCAGACCAACAGGGGATACTCACCATTTCATTCACCACTCCCTGGCCAACACTTCTCATGTCATACCTCCAGGCCTGCTTATTGGCGGATCATTTGTGTATCCTATCAGTTTTAGCTCCTTAAACCACAGTGAAGTGGTGTTTTGATACAGTTTCTCCTTTTCTGTTACTTTTTATGTACTGGGTAGATGTGTAAAATTTGTAAATGCTTTATTTCTTTTAAAAATGCTTTTTTTTTTACCCAGTGTCACAATCTGGTTTATTATTCCTCACCTATCCCTCTTCCACCTTTGCTTACATAAAATGAAATGCTCTCAGGACTGCTATAGGTTCATTTTGTCAGTGCTGGGAATATAGGCAAAGACCTAGGAATAACCATATGCTTCAGACACTCTGACCCTTTTCACTAATGTGAGAGGCCTCACCTGGTATCATGTCCTGACTAGAGATGTGCGAAATCAGGAAATTTCATTACTCAAAATATTTCTTGAAATCCGTGTGTTTGGTGAAATATTTCGCTGGTGCTAAATGCAAAATTCCGCCCGTGAAATTTCATCGGCGGAACAGCGAAATTCGGGTGAAATTTTGCCGTTTCGGGTAAAATTGGGCATTTTGCAGTGAAATTCTGCGTTCTGTGGGAGAAATTTCACAACTTCACACCCGGCGAAAAATTTCACAGAACGGCGGAATTTCACGAAATGTTTCACATGGCAAAATTGCCAGTTCCACAGCAATTTTGCTGGCAAAATTTAATTCCACAACATCTCTAGTACTGACTCCTCAGGATGCAGATACAGGTAGTCATTGTAACCCTCTATGTTAGCTTTACCTTTAAGGTTCCCTGCACTCACACATCAAAGGTGCCAGCTGCTGTCATTGGATCCAGTGCATCAACCCTCCTGACTGAAACGGAACTCTCCTGATTGTTGCCACTAGCGAACTGGATGTGTAAGCACACCCACATAAGACTGGTTTGAGGCCCAAAACATTGTTCAAACTGCAGGACTGCTGTATACATAAATAAGGACACTGTGGTAAAACAGCTTTTGGATTACAGTCTGACAGCCACCTTCATTATTTTTGACCCAAGCTGGCATGGTGACTGGCTCAGAGGGTGACTGGGTGATCAATCAGGGTTAGCATGCCTGCTGTAGAGACAGGCACAAGGGCTTATGGGCTTGTAGTGGCCTTCACGAATTCAAGAGCCTTTGCAGCAACCAATCACCTGTTAAGCTTTAACTGACACTTCTAATAGTCAATCAGGATACAGTTTCCAAGTGAACAACAGGGGCTACTCCAGAGCCAGTTCAGACCTGCATGAGATCCTGAAGAGAGCAGGTCTATGTGTGCCTTTGAGAGAGACAGCTTGTTGCCGTGTTACTGCAGAGTCACACTACGCATCTGCCAGAGACTGAGAGAGAGAAGGGAGAAGCAGAACTCTTGCCAGGCAGAGAAGTAGGCAATTGCAAGCTAGCTTAAAACAAACTGAAGCCAATGGCTGCAGCAAATAAATGAGAGATATTTATTTATTTTATTTATTTTTTGTTTATGACTTTGATAACTGGGTAGGTGCACTGATCCCAGGGACCATTTTCAGGCATGACCCTGGGCCATTTTCAACAGCACAGAGTTAAATAGTACAGTACACAGAATAATGGACACATGAACTCCGATACAAGGTTACAATAGCACACAAAATACAGGTTATTGAATACATAAGTCAGGTATACATGCACATAAAGAATATACAGAAATACATATGGCTGGTAACAGCAGGATTGAGTAGCATGCAATCAAATATACATTTGTATTGAGTGGATGAAATGAGAACGGTGGGTAGAGGAGGGGGAAGGGGCGGAGCTGTGGAGCGTTAGAGGAATAGACAAAGGGGGCTGTAAAGGCACGAGACTCAGAAGGAGAGTGGACAGTTGGGCAAGGTGGACTACCCAGAGAAGCAGTGGCAGGAGGAATTTGCCAGCCGCCAAAGTTTGAAGTGAGATTTAAACCTGCAGTGTGTGTCGATGGAGCAGAGTTCATCAGGCAGTTTATTCCACAGTGTAAGGGCTGCTGCTGACAATGCTCTGCCGCCCATATTCGTGGATACCCTGGGAACAGCTGGGGGTGGTGCTTGTTGAGAGGAGGCAGCAGTGGAGAGTTTGGGTCTTGATCTTGAGGAAGGACGCAAGGGGGGATTCCTGACCAGTACGGATGACAGTATCCAGCAGGCAGCAAAGGGTGAGGTTGAAGTGACTTTGCAGCAGGAGCCATCCAAGGGAGTTGTAGAGGATGCACTGGTGGGTTGAAAAAGGGGTCAGCAAGGCAAATCAACAGGCACTGTTGCAGGCAGAGGAGAGCTTAGCCATAGTGGTTGCAGATGCCCTGGCATAAATAGGGGAACAATAATCCAGTATTGGGAGTAGATTTCCATGGACAATGGCTAGTCTGGCCTCAGGGGTGAGGTATTGCTGGAATCTGTAGGCTGCACCTAATTTATGATGAAACCTATGAACTAGGGAATTAACATGCTCAGAGAAGATGAGGGAAGGGTCAAGTAAGACTCCTATGTATTTGAAAGTATTGATGTCCTCTAGGGCTAGGCCATCCAGGAGAGAATGTTTAGGGGGGAGTGAGTCTTGGATTTGGCATGGAAGGGCTTTGATCCGAACAACATGGACTTTGTTTTTTGGCATTTACCAGGACGAGATTATTAGTATACCGGTTGTGGGCTGCAGTGTAGTTTTGAGTGAGAGCTGAGGAAATACTGGTGGTGGATTTGTCACTGTAGAAGAGTACAAGGTCATCAGCGTAGAGGAGAGAGTGACATCTGAGACTGTCAAAGGGAAGGGAGTTAATAAATAAGGAGAATAGGAGGGGACCCAGAATGGAGCCCTGGGGGATCCCTATGGAGACAGGCTGGGTAGAGGAGCAAGCCTGGCTGATACACGTGAACTGGGAGCGATCGATGATGTATCTCCTGAACCAGTTTGTTACCTCTTGAAAACAGCTTAGGTAACTTAGCTTGGAGAGGAGGAGGGCATGGTTGAACATGTCGAAGGCCTTGGAGAGGTCAATGAAGACTGCACCAGTGGCATTACCAATATCCATATTCATGAGGATATGGTTGGTCGGAAGTGCTAGGGCAGTGACAGTGGAATGGTTCCTGTGGAAACCGTGCTGTTGGCCACACAGGAGGTTGTATTTGCCTATGTGCTCAACAAGCTGATTGTGGATCGCTTTCTCAAGCAATTTGCTAAGAGGGGAGAGGATGGTGATCGGTTGGTGTAGTGGGGGTCACTGGCTTTGAAAGTGGGGATCACCTCTGTAGTCTTCCAGGGATGGGCATGGAGGAGGTAGAAAGGGCAAGGTTAAAAACAAAGGTGAGTGGTTTGGCAATGGCTGGAGAGATCAGCCTGAGGAAGACTGGTGCTAGGCCATCAGCTCCAGGGAAGCCATGATTGGGGAAGCTTTTGAGGAGCCTGGCAGTGTCAGCGCTTGACAGAACTTTGAAGTAGAAAGAGGGGATTGGGGGTGGGTGGTAGAGCTGGCAGATGATGACATTGGATTATGATGGGAGACCGAGCTGTTGGGTTGGGCTTTTGGGAGTTTATTTAGATACATGGATAGGTCGGTGAATTTGCTATTGAATGCCCTGGCCACTTCCAGAGGATTAGTAACCAGGCCATCCAGGGAGTTCAGATGCAGGGCAGCTTTGCTGGAGTGGGAGTTTAGAAAGGAGCCAATTGATTCCCTTTGCTGTTTGCTGTGCTGCAGCTAGAGAACCTGTGTCTGCAGCTAGTCGGGGAAGCTCCCCCACCCAGTACTAGAAACATAGAATCTGATGGCAGATAAGGACCGCTTGGTCCACCTAGTCTGCCCATTTCTCTACCTAACGGATAAGCTGCAGATCCTAGTTAACCAACAGCCTACTTCCTCCTACCCCCCTACTAGAATTGCCTTATGTCTGTCTTATGCATTCTTGAATTCCCCCACTGTTTTCGATTCTATGACCTCCTCAGGAAGGCTGTTCCATGCATCTAAAATCCTCTCTGTGAAGAAATACTTCCTCACATTACCTCTGAGCCATCCCCCCTCTATCTTCAAATTGTGCCCCCTTGTTCTTGCACATCTCTTTTTCTGAAAGATGCTACCCTCTTGGACTTTGTTGATTCCCTTGAGGTACTTGAAAGTTTCTATCATGTCCCCCCTCTCCCTCCTTTCCTCAAGCTATACATCTTAAGCTTCTTTAGTCTTTCTTCATATGTCTTCTGGTGCAGACCTTGCACCATTTTGGTTGCCCTCCTCTGGACAGCCTCCACCCTGTCTACGTCTTTGCAGAAATGGGGTCTCCAGAACTGTACACAGTACTCCAGATGTGGTCTTACCAACTATCTGTACAGAGGGTCAAAAACTTCTTGTTTTCTACTAGTGAAGCCTCTCCAAATGCATCCCAGTATCCCCCACCCCTCCTTACTGCCTTCTTACATTGCTGGCCCATCTTTAAGTCATCTGATATGACTACCCTCAGGTCCCTTTTCATTTTTGTTGTTGTCAGTATCTAACCCCCCACTGTATGCTCCTTCCCTGTGTTTTTGTTTCCCAGGTGCATTACTTTGCACTTCTTTGCATTGAATCTAAGCTGCCGTACATTTGACCATTCCCTCAACCTTGCCAAGTCCCTTTTCATCCTTTCCACCCCACCTTGTGTATCATCCCTGTTGCAGATCTTTGTGTCATCTGCAAAGAGACATACTTTTCCTTCCAGTCCCTGTAATGTCACTTATAAAGACATTAAAAAGGACCAGCCCTAGTACTGAACCCTGCAGTACTCCGCTAGTAACCCCCCTTTCTTCACTGTGGACTCCATTTACTATTACCCTCTGTGTCCTGTTGTCCAGCCAGTGTTTTACCCAGGCTACCACCCTGGGACCCACTCCCAGGCTGGCTAATTTGTTTATTAATCTTTTGTGGGGGACTTTGTCAAAAGCCTTGCTAAAGTCTAGGTAGGCCATGTCCACAGCCCCTCCCTGGTCTACTACTTTGGTCAACCAGTTAAAGAAATCAATTAGATTTGTCTGACATGAATTTTCCTGCTGTGAATCCTTGCTGCCTTGGGTCCTGTGCCCCACTGGCCTCTAGGTACTCAACAGTTCTTTCCTTCAGAAGTTATTCCATCATTTTCTCTACCACTGAGGTCAAACTGACAGGTCTGTAGTTTTCTGCTTCTGTCTTGCTCCCACTTTTGTGAAGGGGAATCACATCCACCCTCCTCCAGTCCTCAGGCATTACACCATCCTCCCATGATTTATTAAAAAGAGTAGTCAGTGGTGTTACTAGTTCTTCCCTTAGTTCTTTTAGAATTCTGGGTGAATCCCATCAGGCCCCATTGCTTTATCCACCTTCAGTTTTAAGAGTTCTTTCAGAACCCTTTCTTCTGTGAAAGGACTAATATCAACCCCCATCCAGAGTGCTTCTATTGACTGAATTAGGTATCTCCCCTGCTCTTCCGTTGTGAATACTGAGCAGAAGTATTTGTTCAGTATTCCTGCTTTTTCACTGTGGATCTCTGCCCAACCACCTTCCTCTTTATTCAGCCTCAGTATCCCTGCCTTAGTCTTTCTTTGCTCCCTAATGTACATATAAAAGGCTTTATCCCCCTTCTTAACTGAGTTGGCTATCTTTTCCTCGATTTGGGCCTTTGTTCTTCTGTACTATGATACTACAGCCCAGTACTGGTTTCTGACACTAACTAGGAACTGGACACCAGGACATGGTGTGTGGCTAGGTAGGATTGGGTTTTCACAGGCTGTGCTGCCCTGTGCATCTCAGAGAATCAAGTGTGGAAAGCTTAGATCAGGAGAGGCCTGACCTGGACAGGAGAAACAGCCATCTACCCACAGACATCAGAGGCCTTCAGAGAGGAAGGTGAGAGACTGAAACCAGCCAGAGAAGGACTCGTTGCAAACTGTGTCATCACCCCTCTGCATTGAGTGAGATCCCCTGGTATGGTGAACCATGAGGAAAATCAGGGCTTGCTCTGCACCTCCATCATTTTGTATCATAGCTGGGGAAGCATTTTTTGTACTAGGCCATCAGGCTGGGATTTATAGATACCTTGAGCAGGTTATTGATAATTTGGATTTGAGGTTTTAACTACAAATCATTGCTTAAATTTAAGTACATCACCACCTGCAGACTACATGCGGCATCATTGGGCTTGCTATGATTCTATGGCTGGGTACCCGTTGAAGTACCAGGAGCTCTCTAATAGGTTTACAGAATTACAGTAGTACCAATAAGGAGAGTGTAGCATGCTCCAGTATAGTTGGGTAAAAACTAACTTCTGTAAAGTGCAGTGTGTGGTGTGGGGGCAGGCACTGTTTCTGGCCTAAGCCTGGAACGGCACTTGAAGCACAGCCTGAGGTTGTCTGTTATTGTGGCTGTGCCTAGAATAGCATGTGAACAGTAGCTCTGTCTTATTTAGGCTGGGTCTAGAAAAGCACGGTAGAACCAGTCAGTTCTATATTTACACTACCTCATGATGCTAACCCCTATTACAGAAATAATTATATGAAATGTTTTCATGCTGCATGCATAAAATTACCCTTGTGATATGCATGCTGCAAGCATGATCTAAATGTTAAAAATTGGAACCAATTGCATGCATGTGGCATGCATGCAGCAAGAAAGTGTGGAAAGCATGCTTTTTATGTTAAAGTGGAACAGACTGCATGCATGTGGCATGCGTATTAAAAGCTAGTGGTCACTGATAACTGCACACATAAATGTTAAGTGACTTGCTCAAGATCACACCGTATACAAGTGGGAGTTGATGAGATTCAAACCCAGGTTTTCAGGTCTCCTGGTTTGCAGTTCAGTGCCTTTAACCACTAAGCTGTATTGCCTGCACACATATGGCTTGCTTGTACTTCAATACAAATCTGCATACATCTGCATGCAAGCAGCATACTTATAACCACTGTTACACCTTTTAGTTTTCTTGTCCCCCTTCATCTCAGCTGCAAAGCTGAATTGTAGTACACATACCAATGGAAAGACATGTGGTTCTTCCCAACCCCAATACACATACTTAACCACAAAACTACTTAATTACTTCTGTCTGGCATGTACTCCTGCTATTTTCTATCCATAGTTTTGAATGCTTCCATACAAACAAACTTTAAAGGGGAAGTAAACATTGTAGGAGTCTCTCAAATTGTGAAAACCCATAAAAAGATATTTCAAATGAGGTATGGAACTTCCTTGTAGGTGTCAAGAGTCTTGAGATATGAATATCTAAATACCCTGTAAATCAAAACAAGGCAGCAGCCATTTCATGAGATCCTGAGACAGAAAGTGATGTCACTGAGGAGCAAGTTATAATGAACAACATAGAGTTGGCCCCTCAGTGACATCACTTCCTGTTACATGAAGTGGCTGCTGCTTTGTTTTCATTTACAGATAATTTGATATTCATATCTCAGGACTCCTGACACCTACAGCTAAGCCTAGCAACTCGTTTGAATGGTCTTGTCTTGTGCTTTCACAATTTGAGTGGCCTCTGTAATGTTTACTTCCCCTTTAAGGGGCAAACACAAAAGTAGTAATAACTCCACACCCATCCACACGGCCAGTCTCCCCTTCCCATGCACACACACTGTAGCAGGTACAGCCATGCTGCTACAGACAACATACCAAGTATAAATATAAGTTGAGAGTCTCTTACCTGAGTACTAGGGAGCCAAAGTCAGAAGTCTTTAAGAGATGATGTTGATGGATCAGAGTGCTGGGGTGTGCCCCCTTGAAATGAATGGAGTTATTTTTAATACTATTTTATAAGTAATGATGGTGAGTTGGAGAATAATGAAGTCCACTGTTCTACTAACAAGGCCCTTGATCGTCAAGCAGTGGCCTTTATTAATCTCCAACTCAATCATAATGTATAAAATAGTAAAAAAAAGATTCCCCAATTCATTTCAATGGGGCATGACCCTGCACTCTCCCTTGCCTTATGTCATAATGTGCCTAAGCGTGGGGATGTGGAGGTCAGCTTTGTTGGGGGTTGGGGAACATTAGCCTGACTATAGTGGGGATCCAATAGTCTGTGCATACCATACCATTCAACTGTCCCTGAATGCAAGGGACAGACCTAATTTTCTCCCTGAAAACTGCTCTGCCCCTCATCCATTACTCATGGAAAACATGCTTCTCACACATAGGATGTCCTGTTAATTTAGACTTTATGGCAGGGGTGCCATTTCAGATTTTAGCAGGGGGGCCAACAACCAGTGGAGGCCAGGTGCTAGTTAGCCCCTAGGCAGCAAGCTCTGGATTGTCTGGAACATCTCTAAAAGGTAAAACTTATTTGTTGTGACTGAAAAGTGATATGCAAATGAGGAAACATTAAAATGTATAAGATTAAACTGTCTATGCCCCTGAGCAGTGCATCAGAATTGGGCTTAAACCCACCCAGTTATTAACCAATTTGTTTCCTGGCTGAAGTTCTGAGCCCCCCCACCAAAAAAAAAGACCTGATTTCTATCCCCAACTCCAATTCATTTAATACCCATCCCATATGGGTTGTGAAGCCACCCAAAGGTGCAGAAATGTCAAAAACACATCAATATTTCAGTCCTTCTTTCTTCCCCAATCCCCCAGTAAAAACAAATTATTTACTTTTACTTACCCGGACATCTGGCTAGAACCTGCTGCCTGGCCCAGTGTGCCACCAGCCCAGTTTTCAGTCTGCTCCTTCTCCATCCTTCTGCCAGAAGCTGGATGCTAGAACCAACCATTCCATGTCCCCAACATGGTCCGCAACAAAGTCATCTCACCAACACCCACCCAACCTGTGTTGCTTGCTTCTTGCTTGGCTGCTGCCATGGCTGCTGATGCACTGCACTGATCCATGCCTATGAAGGCCACCCACACCTCTGTCACTGCTGCTGTTAGGTCTAGCTTGCTGATCCAGGGGTGGAGGGAGGTGTGCTGTTTTTTTTTTTTTTTTTGCAAGCCTAGTAGAGTAAGTAGGTAGCCTAGTCTCAAGTTAGCTTCTATCTCACCCCTTGCCCCTTCAGCCACCAGGGGACACTGAGACTCATTAAGAGAAGATCAACAAAAATATGCTGCCACAAAACTGGTATTGAAAGTTCAATGCTCACTGATTCCTCCAAGCTGTAGTGTGCAGCCTGTCTACTCTGTGGTGGGAAAGACAGTGTCACACTCGCATGACTCATGTGCTCTTGCTTGGCTGGGGCTCCTCCACATCACATGTGATGGCACTGCCACTAATACTGTAGGTGGAGAGAGTGGACAGCACAATACCGACACAGTCCAGTCAGGAGCACAACTGCAGCATTAGCGCACACAAGCCAAGGGGGCACTTATTGTGCAAAAGATTAAATCCAAATTTAATGCCATTATTGCTGCACCATAAGAACAACCTAGGCACAGATGGGGGAGCAACTGCCCCCCTCTGCCGTACCTAAATGGCACCTCTGCTTTATGGTAGAAATTCATTCTCAGGTGCTAATATCAGTACAAGTAAATACAATGTTTTTCACTCTGTTCAGAGGGGATTCCACCATGCTGCAGCAATACAGAATTTGTCAACTGTCAGCAGAGCGAAGGCACAACACTGTCAATTGGTGTTGTGCCATTGCTGGGGGAACTTGTGTTTTCTGTGGGGGGCTTTGCCCCCCACACCCCCATGCTGGGAGCTCTGCCCCAGCATTCCCCGCACTTAAATTAACCAGGGAAGGGGCAAACACTACCGAGGCAACAGTATCAGGAACCCAGCGGACTTTCACAGTGAACTGGCAAAAATGTCACTGTGAAGGTCTTCACTGTATTCCTATTGCTGTTGTGACACGATACCTTTCTAAGGTACTGTATTGCCATGTTTCAGGATGTGTCCTGATCATTGTGAGGGTTAGTGTCTCTCATTGCCCCTCATTTTGAGTGTCCATGTCCCTCATTTCAGTGACAAAATGTGAGGTACAGTATGGTGCTTGCTTCCAAGACCCTACTCTGCACAATGAGTGCTGAGCATGGCCATAGTGTATATGCTCCATAAAGAATGACAAAGGGAAAGTAAATGAGCCAAAACAGTCACTAAGAAACTCATTTGTAGCACTAAATATGAATAAGGGGATTTGCATGACCTAAAACAAAAAGGTCAGGCTTAACAACACAGAGACCCCTCTTCGTACATCTGGAATAGGGGATGTTGGCTGACTATATCCTTGGAATTTAATGAAGTAAGCAAACAATATTTTACAAATTAACAGCAAGTTAATGACAAAAATCAAAAGCAATTAAATAACTTGCAAAAGGATCAGAATTAATGAGTTTATCGAATTTTAATGGGAATCAATGAAACGGGTATTTTAATGGCTCTAACTGCTAGCAGTAGTATGAGAAATAGAAACTGATGTGTTTTTAGATGAGATTTGCACCAGCTTAGTTGCTGCACACATGGCAAGTGTGCAACATGTGAACCTGATGTTATTTTTAAATGATGTTTACACCAGCTTAACTGCTGCAGTCATGTCAAGTGTACAATACATGGACCCAATTCGATTTTTAGAAGATGTTCACATCAGCTTATCTGCTGTACACATGTCAAGCTTGCAGCATGCAAACCTGATTTGCTTTTTAGACCTGGTTCGCTTAGGTTCACTTTGTGTATGTGAACCACATGCAAACATTGCACAGTTAAACATGTGGCATACATTCTGCACATACACAGCACACTTATTTTTCTGTAAGGGCTGTTTTCCCTTTTAGGGCCTGAAGTTGGACCCTAAATAAGAACCCCTGCTGTCTGTTTCTAATCATTGTCTGTGCATGTATTATTTTACAGTATAAGTTACATGCTTTGGGTTGTGACTGCATTGACTTGTTGACAGATGGGTTGATCCTATGGAAGGTGAGGAGGTACTGCATCCCAGGAGGTATTACTAATCATCCATCAGGCCCACTTAGAACTTTCTCTGGCTGAAGCACCATGCTTTCTCATTCTTTTTTTAATACCTTATAGTTTTATTCAGGGAGATATAATGATACATTTAACTAATAAAGTAAGTTACCTTCTCAAAAAAGGAACACTATTCACACAGACCAGACAAAAAGTACATTTTGTTTTCAATTTTTGGGGGCTTAAAAGTCAACCTATCTTACAAAGGATATATAACATACTGAAAAGAAAAACATTTTATGCTCCAAACTATTTAACCCACTAAAGCAATTCTATTAAAGATTATCATTTTAGCCCCAACACCTCCCACAAAACCAATCATGGCATCAACAACCGTCAGTAATCAAACTTCCAAAGAAACAATGTTCAAGTTATATAATGTATGAGTTTATCAGCTAAAGAATATCAAAATCGTAATGATGAAAGTTTATTGTGCTATGAGCATGTCTCAAATATTGTCCACCTCTTTGTCCTCTGGGTCAGATGCCCATATAAGCTGGGATGGTCACATTATTCTTAAAAAAGCCCTGGGCAGCATCCACATCAAAAAAGAAGTGATCTTTTCCCTGAAAAGATCTTCAGCTTTGCTGAGGACTGCAACACAGCAGGAACCCCAGCCTGAATAATCTCCAACTGAATGACAAGGATGCACTTTTGGTGGCATCGGATCACTAGTCAAAAATCGGGATATAAGTGGAATTTATGTCATTCTAATTTTGGATACAGCCCCCCAATCAGGAGTTTAGCTGACCAAGGCCACACAATCTTTTTGAGTCCACAAAGCAGGGGTAGCTGCTGCAACATCAACGGTGAGCCAGTGGCATCATCAGTAAATGGTTTCCTGGTCCTTTACTCAAACAGATTTTCAGCTATGTTTTAAATATTTAATAATGTTTACAGAATGTACACAACTGTTCATTAAGCATAATCCTGGTAAGTACAGTGTATACCAGAATAACACAAAAATATTACACTGCATATCAGAAATGGTCAAATAAAAAAGTCTATTAGAGATAGGAGTAATACAGTTACGAGAGAAAACGCAAACTGAATATGCAATGTAAGTTAAGTCCCTTCAGTTACAATCATTTCATCCTTACTGGGAGAAGAGGACTGTGCGAGTCAGTCACAGCAGATTGGAGAAACGTCTCACTCACCACAACGAGTTGTGATATTTCTAGATTTTTCTTAGTTTTACTGTTTGTTTGTTTTTTTGCCTTGTTGGCATAAACTGAGGTTCCTCCTGTCCCCTCTTCTAAACAAACCCAAATGGGGCTCTTCTGTCAGTGTCCTGCTTGCTAGCTAGCAGCTAGTCCTTTCTAGCTAAGACAAAATAATAAGATGCAGAAGTAATTTACAACAAGCATTTGTCAATGCCGAACGGTGGTTGCTTGTTAACCATTGTTTTTTTGTTTTTTTCAAATCTGACCCCAAATTTGGAAGTGTTCAACTCCTGCCTGAAAGGTGATTTCGTACAGTGACCTAGAAATCACCTTTCCGGATGCAGCTGTCAAATTCATGAGGTGCTGTGAAGAAATGGCTATGCTGAAAATTTGTTGCCAAAGCCTGTGTTTACACCTTTCAACACAGGCTCAAAACTTTGTTGTTTGTGAATATTTTGGCACCAGATTTTCAAGATGCCCTTCTTATGACCCCACCTCATGAACAAGTGTAGAAAAAAAGTTTCAACTCCTGCCCAAAAGGTGATTTCATGCAGCAACTGCAAAAATCACCTTTCTGGATGCAACAAAAAAAACAAAACATTTTGACCAGGATCTGAAAAATGACAGCTGTCACATTAATGAGGTGCTGTGAAGAAATATCTTTGTTGAATATTTGGGGTCCAAAGATTGAAAATTACCAAAGTTACAAGCCTGTGTTCACAAATTTAAATGCAGGCTCATAACTTTGTTGTTTGTGAATATTTTTACCCCAAATTTTCATTATACCCTTATCTCCTCATGAACAAGTGCAGAGAAAAATTTCAACACCTGCCCAAAAGGTGATTTTGTGCAGCAACTGTGAAATCACCTTTCGGGGTGCAAAAAAAAACAACAAAAAAAACATTTTGGCCAGGATCTCAAAAAAGACAACTGTCACATTCATGAGGTGCTGTGAAGAAATGGCTATTTTGAAAATTTGGGGTTGGAATATTGAAAATTGCCAAAGTTATGAACCTGCATTCTCAAATTTCAAAGCAAGCTCATAAATTTGTTGTTTTTTAACATTTTTCACCAAATTTTCAACATAACCTTCTTATGACCCCACCTCATGAAAAAAAGGTAAAGAAAATGTTCAACTGCTGACCAAAAGCTGATTCTGTGCAGCAAACACAAAATCACATTTTGGGACAGAATTGGCTACTGTCACTTAATTGTTCATGAGGTGGGGTCCCAAAAAAAGGTATGTTGAAAATTTGGAGCAAAAATACTACAAAATGGCCAACTTATGCCACTAAGTTAAATCCTCATTGAAATACAGCTGTCACATTAATGAGGCATTGTGAAGATATGGCTATGTTGAAAATTTGGGGTCTAAGTATTGAAAATTGCCAAAGCTACAAGCCTGCGCTCACACATTTCAATGCAGGCTCATAACTTTGTTGTTTGTGAACATTTTTGCCCCAAACTTTCAACATACCCTTTTTATAACCCCACCTCATGAACAAGTGCAGAGAAAAATTTTAACACCTGCCTGAAAGGTGATTTTGCACAGCAACTGTGAAATCACCTTTCGATTTGTAAAAAAAACATTTTGGCCAGGATCTAAAAAATGACAACTATCACATTTATGAGGAGCTGTGAAGAAATGGCTATGTTGAAAATTTGGAGTGAAAATATTGAAAATTGTCAAAGTTATGAGGCTGTGTTCTCAAATTTCAATGTAGGCTCATAACTTTATTGTTTTTTGACATTTTTCACCAAATTTTCAATATAGCCTTCTTATGACTCCACCTCATGAACAAAGGTGGAGAAAATTTTTAACTGCTGTCCAAAAGGTGATTCCGTGCAGTGAACATGAAATCATATTTTGGAACAGAACTGGCTACTGTCACTTAACTGTTCATGAGCCGAGGGTCCCAAAAAAGGTATGTTGAAAATTTGGGGCAAAAATATTACAAAATGGCCAAGTTATGCCTCTAAGTTGAAAACCCCATTGACATACAATGAAGCACTTACCTCAGTTCATGGTTGGGCTTTGAACAGTGAAGACGTGTTTAAGGTTCAAGGAAGATTACAGTGATGGACCTCTAGTGGGTAAGTATGGGGTGGGGGTGTCTATGGGGTGATGAGTCCTGAGTGGGAGGGTTGGGTGGGGGACTGGGTAATGCAGAGCTGTCCTTAGACTTTGTGGGGCCAGGGGCAAAGGTAAAACTCAGGGCCTCCATAACAGGCAACCAGCAGTCTTGTGTCTGCATGCTGTCATATTTAACAGCTTGGCAGAGTTTGCAGGCCAGGTGCAAGGCCCAGGGATCTCGACCATCATCTTGCCTGCCCCGTCATTTACTATACAAATACCTCTGCCAGACTGCTTTCATAAGGTTCTGCTCAGGCTAAAGTCTGGTATCAAATATTAATTGGACAGAATGGTGTACTAAGGGCTCTTCTTGCTTTCCCTGCAAGATGCAATTGCAAATTAATCCATTTATTGTGTGTTACATATTAATGGGTTGTCAGCATTCTGCTACAAAAAAAAAGCAGAATAGGATATCCACCAGTTCGGGAATCAAATTCAAACGCAAAGCAGGGATAACCCTAAAAAATCAGGGGCACACATGTTGGCAGTGTTGCACTTGCAAAAACAACAGAGATTAGAAAATCAACTGTTCCTTTTGGGCACAGACAAAACATGGGTACATTATGTACCTGTGAGCTTGCCATGCCCAAAAGGAACATTAATTTTCTGATCTTCACTGCTGTTTTTGCAAGTGCAACACTGCCAACATGTGTGTCCCTGATTTTTTGGATATCTCTGCTTTGCTTTTGTCTGAAATTTGATTCCCAAACTGGTGGCTCTCCTCTGTCACTCCTCAAAATTCATCCATGCACCTAGTCCCTGTGCAATTACCCAATTAATTATCATCCTGTGGGGGGCTGGGGGGGCAGAAAATATCCCCAGTCTGCTAGAGTGGAGCATGACCCTAACTTACTAGTCACTACTCAATTATCACCGAATTAGAATTATGAGCTGAGCAGCAGTAGAGCAACAATCATCAGTGACAGTGATCACTCACCGACACACTGGGCCATCGCTTATCCACCACAACCACCTCCACCACCACCTCAGATTAGTTCTCTCTGTTCAAGTCAGGTCTCACCTAGTTGTCTTGCCTTGCTTGACTCCTGATTTCTGGCTCTGTCGCTCTGAGGCCATGGCCCTCAATTCTGTCTCTGCTCTGAATTCAATCCTTGCTGGCCTTGGACAAAGGAAAAAGGGTTGGCTTGCACAGTGAACAACCATCTGCAATGATGTCCAGGAGGAGATCAAAAACAATGATCACCACAGACACAAATGACCTACCAATCAGGTCCACTCTACAGCACCAGTTGCATGTGCTCAGCTCTCTTCTCCACACACTCCAAGTCACCACATCACATAATGGTGATGTGCATGGATCATCTCCTCCTTGGCTCAGCTCGGCTCCACCCTCTGCTCCTTTTTGGTCTGCCCTGCAGTGCCAGAATGAATTGAAACTAAAGGCATGACACAGGCAGTTACTGGCAGGTGGGGGGGGGGTCGAGGGTTGATGGGGGTCATCGACTCATGCCACTGCCATACCATCCGTGCCACTGACAGACTGCCTGCCACTGTCATAAGAGAAGAGAATCAGAGTTTGCTGACTGCACTGAGAAAGAAAAGAAAAGAAAACAAAAAAAAACTGCTGGCATCTCGGGAGCAGCGCGGATCCCCTGCCACACTGCTGGGTGGGCTGAACGGTCATGCAAATCACAGGGTGGAAGCCCTCTCAGATTAGATTGGCTTCGGTCTTTTGAAGTGCATGACCATTCAGCACACCCAGCAGAGAGCTGCATCAGGACCACACCTCGTAGTCATTGGGGTAGACTGTCGAGACCCTGGTTCTGCGAACTGCAGTGGGCTTGGCCGTGACATCCCCCCCAAAATCCCGTATTGCCACAGTACATTGGTTTGTGCAAGCAAAACCAATGTAAAAAGGTGAAAGAGCAGCAGGATTAAGCTCTCATAAAAATGTTGTAAGACGAGAGGGAACAGAGTTCCTGATCAATATAACCCCTGCCCTGCAGTTGCAGAGAGATGTAAAGCTTATGTTGGAGCCCCGAGCAGTACATCTGCCTTGCCCCTTCCCCGACAGAAGGTTATGAAGTCACAAGGCGTGGGCCCACAGTTCACCTTGTAGAGCCTTATCCTGTGTAGTGTAGGGTGAGCACTTGTAGCAGTTCGCTTGGGGCATAAAGCGCATGTCCATAACAGGTCACACCCACTACAGCACACGCATATAGCAACTCACCTGTGCCAAAGAGCAGATGTCCACAGCAACACACCCATACTAGAGTGCACGCGCACAAAAACTCATGACCGAGCTACAGACTAGCGCCTGCCCGCAGCAGCTCACCTGGGAGTGTGCATGCCCATAGCAATTTACCTGTGGCATGGAACTCAGTGCTTCTGCAGAAACTAGGTCTGAAGGTGAAAAGTCTGTGTTTTGTGAATAGGGTGGTACTGTCAGGCAGAACTGGGGCCTGTGTGTGAGAGAGGACTACTAAGGGTGGGACAGACAGACTTCTGGGGGACTAGAGGAGCCTGTGTGAGTGGAACATGCTGTTTGTGGAGGCACTCACTTGGTGGGCAGGATGGCAGTGTGTGTGAGAAGGGTTCTGCTCAGTGGGTGGCATCATATGAGGAGGGAGGATCTTCTCCCATTTCAGCCCTCACTTTCCCTCTCTGTCTGGCAGAATTTGATTGTAAGGTCCCTGCAGAGTTTCTGTGGTCCCTACCAGGGGAGTCACAGTCTGGAACTGGGCTTACAGGAAATTAGGCAGCAGGTGGCTCTGACCCAGGACCAGAGGTCTGGATGCCTGCCAGTGCTATCAGCAGTGGGACTCAAGTGGGATGGAGACCTGGGGGAAGTGCCATCAGCAGGAGGTTCTGAACCAGTGCTCATTAAACTTAATAATCCTGATGAACCAGAAACCTGCAGTTGATGTCTGTGCCATACAGGTGGAGGGCTGACTGTGTGCCAAGAAAGAAAAAAAAAATAAAATGCTGGAATCTTTGGAGCAGCACGGGCCCCCTACCAATCTGCTGGGTGGGCTGAACAGTCATGCAAATCACAGGGCAGAAGCCCTCTAAGACTAGAGCAGCTTCGGTCCTTTGGAGTGCATGACCGTTTTAGCCCACCCAGCGGAGAGTTGTATCAGGACCACACCTAGTGGACATTGGAATAGGCTGCCAAGCCCCTGGTTCTGTTAACTGCAATGGGTTTGGCAGTGACACTCACCAAAATCCCGTAGTGCCACAATATGTTGGTTGCGCAAGCAACATGAAAAGGAAACCATTAGCACAGTTCCATGTGGGATAGTAACTGTGTGCCCTGAGGAAGAAGAATTATCCTTGAAATGTTTGCTAGAGTTCTAATTGACAGTACTGATGCCACGTGGATAATAAAAGTAGAAGTATTACAAGTTGCTGTGATGAGTCATTTTTCCAGTCTGATGGGATTGTACTAGGGTTTGTTGGAGCAGATTCCTCCCAGTTGTTTTTTGTGTTCATTGCTGGCTAGGCCACACTGGACTGCAGCTTTTGGCTATGAGAGTCAGGGAGAGCTGAGCTGCTGCAGAAGCTCATGCAAGAAACAACCCTAACAAGAGTGAAACTGCTCATTGCTTTTGGATGGCCACTCATTTTTGCTGTAGTTTGGCAAAAGAAGCTTAGAAACAAACTTTGTTTCAAACTGCAAGTCATAAGTACACTCTGCACTCCACATGCAGTTTCAGCCTTAGCTATATAAATGCCAGCCTTAAAAACTCAAACTAGCTGCAATCTTTATTTTTGAAAAAATCACTTCAATCTACTCACTGTTACATGTCAGACTGAATCACAAATTTACAAAACCCAGTGCTGCCAAAAGAATGTCGACGTACTATATGCCACCCAAACCTAAAGGGCAATGTGCTAGAAATATACCTCTTACTTTGATTAAAATTTCTTAATTGCTGGCGGCATATGAACAGCAGATTTAGTGCTGAAGAGAGTGGTAACTCTATCAGCTGTTTTGAGTCCTGTCTCCACAACAACCAGTGGAACCGTATAACTCCAGCAACAACTGTCCAAATCACTTTTGGAAGAGACAGCATATTTTAGTCTTCAAGAAGTGCTCTTTCTGAACTGGTAGTGCCTAAAAATTCATTATAATTGAAAAATCTCCCAGCAAATAAAGCCCAGTCCCAGTCTATTATGGAGGCAATGGTGGCAATGCTGAACCAAGTGCCCAAGTGGGAGGAGGAACCACCACAGAACTGATGCTGACAATGTTGCCTTCAATGTCTATATTTGCCAATAAGATTTATTGATTTATTTAATTTTGATAACCGGGTAGGACCACTAAGACTAGGTGGTCCCTTTTCAGGGGCAACCCGAGGTTAACTACAGAGAAATATAGCACAGAAACACATCCATTATATAGTCAGGGAGCAGCAATAAATACATCATACAGAGATGCACAGCATTATTAGTCCACATATTTCCTAACAAGACACAATTTACAGAGCAGTATTGAAGCTATAACCCAATGTGCCAACCAATGGAGCAAAACTTACAAGGGGCTTTTACAGAGAAGTTAATACGTGCTCATTTGGAAACAAAAGCTGTGAAATTTACTGAACCCACAGAATTTCAGTTAAAAGAAGTCCCACAATGCTGGTCTAGTGACATAGGGGATTCAGGTGCTGGACACCTTACCTCCTGCCATGATGGCGGCCCGAGTTCGGGAGTGAGCTGTGGTTGCTGGGGGTCAGCCGGGGTGGGAAAGGATCAAGACTCTGACAGACTGCTCTCCTCTCCCAAGTTGTAGAGGCTTGTTGGCCCAGCCTTAGATTGTCACCAGGTGAAGGCCTGATGGCAGTGCAGCTTGAACAGTGTAAAGTAAGGGGCCACAAGTGCATGATGTGTGTGTGCCTCTACATGCATCTGTATGCACACTGCGGCAGGGAAGGGAAAGAAAAATGGAAAATAATATAGGGGGCTTAATGAATCTCTGCCCACCTGTCTCTGATTTGTGCTGCTGTATATCTACCCTGGTCAGCACCAGATTATTGACTTGGGGGAGAGGGCAGCCCTCCCTCCTCTGGCCCCACTGTGGGGGCAAAGCATTAGGAGAACTCATCAGACCAGGTGAGTCTCCAAGGGAAGCAGTCACCAGTTGGAGGAGGTAGGGACAGGGATGAACTGCCGTCCTCAGCCATAAGGGAGAAAAACCTGTATGGAAAAGAAGTCCCACAAAAAATGCACGCACACTCTGCTTTTGTTTATCTTCTAATACATCTATTGCTGCAGCACAGAATATTATCTTTGAAAATCTGAACCAACATTAATTACCTCTATCCTCAGCCCCTGAGTCCAGTTTTTTGTAACTCCACAGACTAATCGAGTCTGCAGGGAACAAAGCTGGGCGATTAACAGGGAGGTCAAGGAGCACAAGGAGGTCAAGAGGAGCATGTCACAGAATGCCCTAAGCTTATACTCCAGGATATAATATTTCTTAAAAAAAAAAAGTATTGCTCCAATCAATGAAGTCAAAGAGCAAGAGAAAAACTGAAGCAATCAGATGTATATTGTAACAACTAGCATAAAAGACATAAACACCAGAACTCAACATATGTAGAAAAGAATCTCAGTACTTGAAGATGACCCTATGATTTCAAAGGAGGCTACATCCCACCAAAAGAGAAAGATCAAACAATTCAGACAAAACTAACAGAACATGAAGCCAGAGCCAGCTGCAAAAACATTTGCATCATTGGAATACCAGAAAGCTGAGACAAAACTACCCCTCTGACTAGTACAATATCATTAATTTTTTGGGCCTTCCTAGATGCCCAGATTCAACCAGGAACATTTGAACTGGACAGAGTGCACATATCACTTAAGGCCAAACCAACAGGTGATCAACCCCGCCCCCAGTGCTGCAGTGACAAAATTCTTCAAGTCTACTGAAAAGCTACGCTTATGCAAACCATATACTGTACAAAAAGAAGTATATATATTGAAACAGAGAGCAAAAGGATAGCAGTGTTCCACAATTTACCATATGTCATTGTACTTGCCAGATAAAAGTTTCAAAATTTCAGATCACTTGTCTGGAAAAGCAGTTATGTAACAACTATGCTGTACCTGGCCAGACTCAGGCTTCATTTAAATGACCAAACACTGATTTTCTCTACACCAGAAGAAGCAGAGAAGAAACTTTGCATAAGAGTTCCACAGATGTTTTTCTAATGAAAAAATCTTAGAGGTTTCCCAGGACTAAAATAGAACTTTAAGAATTAACCCCACAATTCCTACTTTTGTACAGCAATAACTATATAAGGAATGACTATGTTAGTTGGCATATATTAATAATTTGTAAGATGAGTAGCAGTTTGTAAGTCTCGACAGTGAGCTGACTCTTCTATTTCTAAAGATACATTGAATGACATTTTCTTTTAAAGACATTGACCTATGAGTCAAAGTAATGGATTAAGGTGATTTATCCCCTCATTAAAGGAAAACTACACCCCTATATCTTGTAAGTTTTGTTTCCATGTCAGCAGACAACTCTTTTTGTGTTGCTGTAAAGGAATACATGTGATTGCTTTCGTTTATTTTCACTGCTCATGCTAGTCCGTGTAACCATCTTGTGGGTCTCCATTTCCTGGTTGTTGAAATCTCATTGTCCCTGAGAGATGTGTCACCATCCGTTAGACTCCACGCTGTGCTTGTCTCCTTAATTAGTGTTCAACAAAACAAGTTGCAGGAAGGTGTGCGTGGCAAGGCAGGCCTATATCCTTTATTAATGTTCCCATTGCATGTGCTGTAATGTACTTTAGAGTTAAGACACTGTCTCTTTAAAAGGCTTTTAACTGATAAACAAAATAAAACAGAATTACTAAAAGCTACTTTGGGTCTGGTACTTATCTAGATAAGGGACAGACAGGTTTATGACCCTAAAAGAGGTCAGGGGATGGCCTAGGGTCAGGGGCTCAAGCCAAATGTATAGACCAGATCTTACAGGGGTTTGACATGAAACCACAGTGACACCTGCAGGATAAGGGTAAACTGTTGCACTCCAATCTCTGTATTGCTAGAGGATGCACCCCATCACAAAGTAATGAGTGGGACTTGAAATTGACCAGACTTTATCTAATAGACACATTTTGAACATCAGAGCAGTTTAGTGTGGAGTCAACAGCCTGAGGACTTGAGGGTCTCAGAGCTGAAAGAACTTAAGATGTTACAGTATTTATATTGGGTTGAAGTATATGGGGCTTTGGGACTACTTTTAGAACAAGACCTGTGTTTTTGTGAAAACTGATTTTTCACATGCTAACTGGAAATTCTGATTTTAAGTCAGAATTTGGGAACAAGGACTTCGCATGGCAAGATAAACCCTGAGGTTTAAAAAAGAACACTCCGAGACTGATTTTTAATTTCAAAAAGTCTTGTGTTTTCCAAAGAACTTTTCTTCACCTACACAGAGAGAAGGTTATTCTCAAAAAGGACACTTTTCTGGACTTTGAAACCTCAGAATCAGGTATAGTTTAGAACAACAGTATATAGTGTCTTCTGTAAACCACCCAGTGTTATTTTTGATATTGTCTGCATTTTTAAAATCTTCCAAATTGTAAAATTTACTGTGTTGTTTTTATTTAAGTAAACTTGTATGATTTTCTTATCAACTCTGCCTGGTGTCTGATTGTGTGATCTAACATTTTAACAGAAGTCTTTGAAAAGACTGTATGCCTTGTTAATGAAGATAGTGACTGCTCAGCTATCCTACAAAACTACTTAGGCAAGAGGCTACCAGTGGCAGTGGTGGGATTCAAACCTCAAACATAGTCAAGGGGACTCGAAACTACAGTATCTACCCTCCCACTGGGAAAAAGAAAGGTTGGTAATGCTTCCTGAACCCTACAACTGCTCACGGGTTCTGTAAAAAGGGGGATCCTCCCTGCAAACTGGAGATCCTGCCATGCCCCTGAGGTTGGGCTTGTGACAGATTTGGTGCCAGCTACTGGGATTTTGAACGATTTTACAAAACCATCACAAAATCAAGGGCAGAATTTGGAAAGGGGAAAAAGAATTTTGTTTGCAGACAATAGACCCTATCCTGTTTGACTTTTTTTTTTTAACAGAGTAGTTCAGTATAGAGCAATATCTTCCCTGTACAGGATTATGAATCTGGAACAACTGAGGAAGATCTGTGGGGAAAAGGGCATTCCTAGTGAAAATAAAAATAAAAAGCAACTCACAGAGGCCCTTATGGCAGCTGAGATGGAAGAAGCACCACCCCACTTGGAGCCACAGGTGGTGGCTCCAGATGCCCTGAGCCCAAAGGAGAAGGGGCCGTCTACAGACAAACAGCTGGAGCTGAGGAGGCTGCAGATTCAGGACAGACAGCTTGAAAATGAGCAAAAAAGGTTCAAAATGAAAATTAGAGGAATGATGGCAACAGAGAGAGACGCCCAGGTGGAAGAATAGCAGCTCCAGAGAGTGGCAGAATAGCGACAATGCCAAAGAGAGGCCAAAGAAAAACAGCTCCAAAGAGATGAACAGCAGAGACAGTGGGAGTTTGAGCTGAAAAAGCTGAAGCTCCAACAGATAGCAACCCCGACAACATCCGAGCAGGTAAGTGGTGGGGTTGGTTCTGAAACTCCAGGACTGGTGTACAAGTTAAATTCAAAATTAATGGCTGAGTTTAAGGAGGGGGGTTGGGATATGGACATGTTTTTAAAGTCATTTGAATAGGTTTGTATCCAGGCCAATCTGTCCAAAGAGACCTGGAACTTTCAGCTGTCTCCACTACTTACTGGCAAGGGGAGGGATGCATTGGGACAGATGGGTAGTCTTGATAGTAAAGATTTTGATAAGTTAAAAACTGCATTATTGAAAAAATATGATCTGAACCCTGATGCATACAGAACAAAATTCTGGAAGCCCCGAAAGGGGCCAGAAATGTGCTTTGAGGAAGTAGCCACTAAACAGCATCAATAATTAAAACGTTGGTGGGAGGGGTGAAAGCAGATTCTGCTGAAGCTATTGAAAGGGGGGTATTGCTTGAACAGTTTTATTAGATTTGCTCACCTGACTTAAAGCTTTGGCTAGAGGCCACAGATCCAAAGACTGCCAAAGAGGCTGCAGAGCTGAAGGATCACTATCCTCGAAGCAGGGCTGCTCCCAAAGGGAATTCAAGGGTGAAAATGAAAAGTGGGCATTTTGGACAACCAAAAACCACAGGGCCCCTGCAGAAAGAAGAGAATTCCCAGGTGCCCAAAAGGGAATTTGGGGACAAGAAAAATGATGAATGTTGGTATTGTAAACAGCCAGGCCATCTTTCTAGGCAGTATCCTAAGAAAGCCCAGAAGGTAAAAGGGCCTGTGCAAACAGAGACAATTGCCCACTGTATCTTGGACACTATCCCTGACAATATGAGGGGCATATTCAGCCAGTCATGGTGAATGGGGTACAGACTAGAGGGCTAAGGGTTACAGGACCATGTCTTATCCTGGTGAAAGGGGATTTGGCGGGAGCTGAACAAATACTGCCAAATCAGTTAGTCTCTGTGAGGGATTACACAAGGGAAAAGAAAACTTACCCCTTAGCCAGTGTTACCCTGGATTGGGGAGATGCAGGTGAAGGGGTAAGGAAGGTGGCTGTAGCTGACAAACTCATTATGGATGTTATTGTGGGGAATGATGCTCCACGGGGAGTGGTTTGTGTTGTGACCCAGAGCCAAAAGAATAGAGGCTCCTGTGATCATTGGGACCTCACAGAAATTCAGACAGGAGAGGATGGGAGACAGGCCAACCAACCTGTGACTCTTGTAAAAGAGGGTGATAACAGGGGGATGGAATTTCCCTAGGGGCAGTTAACCCAACTGCTACTGAAGGTTGCTCTCAGGAGGGAGGGGTGACACATAGCCCGAGGGAAGGGGAAGGTTGTGATACTGAGTCCCCTACTGCCACAGCTATGGACCTCAGCCTGGGAACTGATGGGGACATGCCCCAAGCTCTGGGTAAGTTGGAAGACTTAGCAGCAGTACAACAGACAGACCCTAGCTTAGAGAAGCTGAGGCCCTGTGCAGAGTCTGCTGGGACACAGGGAGGTGACAGAAAGCATAGGGTGTATTGGGACAATGGGCTGTTATACACACAGGACATCAGGACAGAGGGAGGGGTGATGGACAGGCAGTTTGTTGTTCCCCAGAGGTATCATGAGTCATTGCTCAAGGTGGCTCATGATATTCCCATGTCCAGACATTTGGGCACTGTTCGTACTATGCAATGCTTAGCCCACAATTTCTATTGGCCCAATATTACCAAGCAGGTGAAGGAATACTGCAAATCATGTCACTGGTGTCAGGAAATAGGGGAGGCCAGAAGCAAAGCCAAGGCTGTCCTGATTCTCTTAGTAGTCGTGGAGGATCCATTTCAGAAGATTGGAATGGAGATTGTGGGTCCTTTGCATACCTCAAGTTCCTCGGGGAAAAAAGTATGCAGTATATTGACAGTTATCGATTATGCTACCCACTACTCTGATGCAATTGCGCTGTCCTCCAGTAAGGCAGACAAGGTGGCAGATGCTTTGTTGGGTATTTTCTCCCATGATGGGTTTCCACAGGCAGTTATCTCTGATCGAGGTGATAACTTCATGTCGGACTTAATGACATGTTTGTGGAAGAAGTGTGGTGTCGTGCAGAGGTGCATGTCGTCTTACCACCCACAAGCCAATGGTCTCGTAGAGAGATTTAATGGGATCCTAAAAGCTATACTTATGGCATTTGCAAAATGGCTTGGGCAGAACCAGGAGAAATACCTGCCCCACCTGCTGTTAATCTATAGGGAACAGCCATAAGAGTCAACCAGGTTTTCACCCTTCAAGCTCTTGTATGGACAGAGGGTGAGGAGGCCTCTAGATTTACTACGAGAAGACTGGCAAGGTAAGCATGCCACCCAGAGGACTCCCATAGTGGAGTATGTGTTAAAACTCAGGGAGACACTGAAGGAGCTTATGGGCATGACCCAGAGCAACTTGGCAGCTGCTAAGCAGAAACAAAAGACCTGGTACGATCGTGAAGCCAGAGCTCACTTGTACGGGGTAGGACAGGAGGTAATGGTTCTGATTCCAGTCCGGAAGGGCAAATTGCAAGTTGAGTGGGCAGGGCCATACAAAGTAGTCCGGCAGGCAAACAATGTTAATACATTGTAGTGTTATCTGACTGAAAACACACTCACAGGATGTATCATGTGAACATGATGAAGCCATATTTTAATAGGGCTGACAAGGTACTTTACGGTTTGCAGTCTTGAGAAGAAGCTAGGTGGGGAAGACCCCTTCTCGACTTGTTAGCCGAGAGCAAGCAGGCGTCATCTGTAGAGACCATCATGCTGTCACCCCAGCTGACACCTAGACAGGCCCAAGAATTGAGGATCATTTTGTGAGACTTTACCCCTTTATTTACAGCGAAGCCTAGACAGACACCACTAATGGTGCATGATGTAGACATGGGAACTTAAAGCACCCATAAGTAGGTCAGCTTACCGGGTGTCAGAGACAGTCCTCAAAAACATTAGGAGGGAGGTGGGGGGAGATGCTGGATCTAGAGGTGATACAGAAATCTGACAGCCCCTGGGCCTCACCTGTAGTCCTTGTACCAAAACCAGATGGGACTGCATGGTTCTGTGTAGATTATTGTGAGCTTAATGCTATCATGAAATTTGATGCCCACCCAATGCCACGTAGAGACAAACTGCTTGACAAACTGGGAGGGGTGACTTACTTGACTACAGTTGACCTGACTGACAGGGCTAGGGAAAGGTCAGCATTTATCATCCCGATTGGCCTGTTCGAGTTCAAGGTCATGCCCTTTGGGATGAAGAATGCCCTTACTACTTTCCAGCGGTTAGTAAATCAGGTGTTACAGGATACAGAGGACTGTGCAGTTGCCTGCCTGGACAATATTGCTATCTTCAGCAATAGCTGGGAGAAACACCTGACACACCTGAGGGAGGTGTTTGGCTGAATACAGGCTGCAGGCCTGACTATCAGGGCAGGAAAATGCCAGGTAGCCATGGCAGAGGTCACTTATTTGGAACATGTGGTGGTGTGAGGCCAACTCTTCCCAAATCAAGCAAAAATAGAGGTGATTGCATCATGGCCCATGCCTGAAACCCAGAGACAAGTCAGGAGCTTTCTTGCGACAGAAGGGTATTATAGAAAATGTGTTCTCAACTACAGCTCCCTGGCCGCTCTTTTATCTGGGTTGTTGACAAAAATAAGTATAGGAGGGTAAAATAGGATGCAGACTGTGAAAAGGCCTTCCCACAGATGAAAACCTCACTGTCTAGGGCCCCAGTGCTGGCTAGCCCAGACTACAACAAGCCATTTGTGGTACAGATGGATGCCTCAGATGTGGGAATAGGGGCAGTCCTCAGCCAAGTATCCAATCAGGAGATAGAGCACCCCATTGTATACTTAAGCAAGAATTTGCTTTCACGGGAACAAGTCTATGCAACTGTAGAAAAGAAATGTCTTGCCATAGTTTGGGCATTAAAAAACTGGAACTGTACCTTTATGGGAGGCATTTTAAGGTCCAGCCAGACCACAACCCATTAGTATGGTTAAGCCAAATAGGGAAAATAAATGGAAAACTTCTGAGATGGAGTATTGCCTTGCAGGCTTATGACATTAAGATTTTGCATAGGCCTGTGACTAATACTGAACACAAGATCGGCCTCTATGCTGATGATGCTTTCCTTTATCTAAACAGTCTAGCAGAATCAGTACCTGAACTTCTCGTGTTTACATCATTTTAGATCTGTATGAGGATATAAAGTTAACTGGGCCAAATCAGAATTGTTGCAAATTAATTCTTCAAATAACTCCTCAATAACTTCCACTAAGGTGAAGACAGTATCTTATATGAAATATCTGGGAGAATTAATTAGAGACAATGTAGAGGCATTATTTTGATTGAAATTATTCTCTATTAGTAAATAATATAAAGCTTTATCTCAATGGAAATCTCTCCTATTCGCACTGCTAGAAAAAAAAATTATTAAAATGAATACCCTCCCTAAAGTCATATTTTTATTTCAGACTCTCCCTATTATCATCAAGAATGAATGTTATAACAACCTGGAAAAATCATTAAGAAATTGATTTTGAATTGAAAGAGACCGAGACTAGAAATAGATAAGCTATATAATACTAAATTGAAAGAGGGTATAGCACTCCTCAATTTCTTCCAATATAACTTAGCAGCTCAACTAGCACAGATTCATTTTTTGGTTTCTTAATCAAGATCATCTCATTCCATGTCAAACTGAGATGAGTCACTGCCCAATGGGAGATATGAAACATCTTCTTTACTGTGGTAAACACAGACAGAAGCTAGGGTAAGATCTGTGTGAATTCAGTAACCTCTTGCAACATATGTGACAAAGTCCTGATTCCCCTTAACCTACCATGTAAAATTTCTCCATTCTTCCCGATTTATATGAGCAGCCATTTCCCTCCCTCTGCTACAGGTAATGTGTTTAAGGTCTGTCATAATATGGGTATTATTTTTTATTTATTGATTGATTATTCATTTAGATAACACCTTTGAGCACATGTGCTCTTTTAGAAATGTTTCACATCAAGGAAAATGATAGATACAGTATAGTATAACACATAATCAATTATTAACAAAAAAGGTTGTGCTGTTCCATTGGAGAATAGTCAGTGTAGACGATATGAGCCTATGGGTACAGATAAAGACAAATGACTGTGGCACAAGGAGTTTAGGGGGTGTAAGCCTTTTAGAATGACTTGACACAGTGGCTCCAGAAAAAAAGATGATTTGATACCTTTTATTGGACCAACATAGATGCTACAAAAGAAAACAGGTCCTTAAGCTTACAGACTCCCGTTTTCTTTTGTAACATCTATGTTGGTTTAATAAAAGGTATCAAATCATCTTTTTTTCCTGGATCTTTTGTCAAAAGTACCAATACAGCAACAAAAATATTTTTCTGTTGACACAGTGAAAAACTTCATAAACAAGTTAAGGAGATAGAAAAATTACGTCACACTAGTGTTGTAGCAGGAGCATTTGAAACTAGCAACTAACTCTTTTCTCAATGCCTTCCTAAAATGGGCAATTTTGGGGAGTCCTACGAGGGTTTCAGGTAGTTCATTCAGCCAGTGGGAAGCCCATACTGTGAAGGAGCACATGCCCAGGTTTGTTTTATGAAAGGGAATTTCTTGTGCATTCCTAGCCATACTCCTTAAGGTGTAATGGTCATTAACTAGGTGAACCTGGTTATGGATACCCAATGGAGTAAAGCCTAACAGTGTTTTTTTTCATGAGCAAGCAGATCTGGCACCTTATTGTGTCCTGTAGAGGAAGCCAGTTGGTTAGGGTGTAAAGGTAGCAGCTGTGCACAAGCTTGTCCATCCCTAGAGCAAAGTGACAGGCCTTGTTGAGCACCAACCTTACTCTAAGTACAAAGTTACTAGCTGCTGCGTAAACAGGGAGGCTGTAGTCTAGAATATGTAGGACTGAGCTGGACACTATGAGATGCTAGGTATTGCTGAAAAAGTTCAAGTGATTCCTGAACAGAGCTCCCAACTTGTGCTTTGCAAGCCTGACAATGTTATCCACATGTTGGATGAAGGATAAGATGCCACACAGGGTAACATGTAGATATTTGAAGAAGTCGACCAGTTCCAAATTAACTGCTTTTTCATTAAGGATGACAAGGGGAGAGACCATTTTTCAGTTGTGGGCCACAGAATAACATAGTCTTTTTTTTTTGAAGTTTAAGACCAGTTTGTTTAACATGAACAATTTCTCCAGGGAAAGTTTTCTTGGAGGACAGTGCATAATTTTGTTTGGTGTGGACTACTGGCAAATATAGCAGCATCATGAGCAAACAAGAGCACCTTTGCTGTCTGGCAGGCTGTTTTTTTTATTATTTTTTTGGCTTTATCTTTGTTATCCCCCACTGCATAGCCATCCACTCCTTTGGGCTGCCTAGTGCACTTGCACAGCCAAATCATCCCCTCCTGCCATCCTACTGCTGATCCCAATTTCCATGCACTGGGCAGGTCCAACGTATCCCTTCATTGGGGGGGGGTCCTCCCTTCCCCTGGGCCCGTAGGAGTAGAGAGAGAGAGAGACTGGGATTCAACCTTGACCCGAGCATGGGGGCTATGAGGGCAGCTGGAGAGGGAATTCTGCTGGGGCTTCATGGTGGAGGGAACCAGGTGACCGTCATCCAGTTGACTTGGCATTCATTTTTTTTTGTTTTCTGTCCCCCCCACCCAAAGGCGGCTGCATGCATATGGCATCCTGACTGGACACACTGTGGCATGTGGTCACCCATGCCACAAAGTGCATCACCACTGCAGGCTGCCAGGAGCCTCTCTAGAGTGATGCAGGCTCACACCCACCCCCCTAGAAAATAAAGCATCCAATGGACACTCCAAACCCTCCCCACAGGACTCCGCTCCTGCTGTCCTGGGTTGCCAGTGTGCTGAGTGATTCCCCATCACTTGGCACCACAAAGCTGGCCCCAGCAGACTGTTAATGAACAGGCCAAAAGAACGGGGGCCCCACTACTGAGCTTTGAGGCACTCCTACTGAAACCCTATTAACATCTCTGAGATGGCCATCTATCTTTACCCACTGTGAGAGGTCATAGAGGTAGTAGCAAAACCAGGCAACAATATCCTGGAAGAGGTCAATCATGAGGAGCTTATCTAGCAACAGCTTATGGCTGACAAGATCAAAAGCTTTGGTCAGGTCAGTGTAGATGGCACCCACCATGTGATCACCATCAAGGCCCTCTTGCAAGTAGTTAGTATACTCTGTTAAGTCAGTACTGGTGCTGTGGTGCTTCCTGAAACTGTGTTACTGGGTGCACTGAATATTATACTTTTTTAGGTAGCTGACCAATTGATCAGATACTGTTCTTTTAAGGGCCTTGGATGGGGTGGGAGAGGATTGAAATGGGTGTGTAGTTAACAGGGTTGGCGTGGTCACCACCTTTGAAGACAGGTGTGACTAGTGCTGTTTTCCAGATGGCAGGGAACTAGGAAAACTTCAGGGAGAAGTTGAATATCTTAGAGATGGGGAGAACAAGTTCCCCAGGGCTAGGGCCAGCATTTTCTTGTCTATCGCATCACTCCCAACCCTAGTTTTATCAAGTACCCTTTTAACATATCTGAGGGAATCTGAAACTGAGATGGGCTTGAAATAGAATTTGGGTATGGCCGGGTGGTCAAACAGCTGGCCGTAAGCCCAGCCGTATTGCTGCCAGGTGTCATTGTCACAGTATTGGGTGGGAGGAATGAGCTGAGTCAATGAATGCTGAGTTGAATTTGTTAGCAATTTTGGTTGGATCCAAGGTTAGCTCCATCAATGTTGAGCATTTTATGGGGTGCTTTATCACCTTTACCCTGCAGTTGTGTTATATTGTCCCAAAATGTTTTTCCCATTACCCCAATTTCTGGTTTGTTGTTCTTTGCAGTGGGCAGCCTTGGCTTGCCTTATTCCTTTAGTGCAGCTATTTTGAGCTTCCTTGTGCTTGCGCATGTCATCTGGAGAGCCAGTTGCTCTTGCATGGTGCCATTGTGCCTGTCATGGCACCCTGTAGCAACTCCATCACTTTCTGCCTCAGCCCAGATTCTACCAATAAAAATCATCCTAGGTCCCAACCATAAAGCCCTGACTATTGTCTCCATATACATCCCGCCCAAGGACCCTAATCATGGCTTCAATGACATCCTAAACTTTATTAACTCTCATCCTCCTGAAGCTGAACTTATTCTACTAGGGGATTTCAACATAAACTGGTTAGCATTGGGTGCCAGTGTCTATAAAGACTCCATCTCAGCTGCTAACCTCATGCAAATAGTAAACTCCCCTACTAGGATTAACTACAAGACTGGCACCAGTACCCTTCTGCATTGGGTCCTCACCACTCACCCCATAAGGATTTCTCGTACAACCGTTCTTCCAGACTCTCTCAATTACCACTCCCCAGTCATATGTACATGGTCTAACAAATTCCTCAAGCCCCCTCCCAAAATTATCACTAGAAGAGTCCTTCCTCGTGGAAAATTTCCACATCTCAAACAACACCTGCTTCTATAAGACTGGCTACCCATCTACGCAGCAGCAGATGTTAACTTGGCTCTTGATCACTTCATCTCAATTTTCAACAAAGCCTTCGACCTCTTTGCCCCTGCTAAAAGGCGTAAAACAAAATCTCTCTCTAACTCATGGCTCACCGCTGCCTTTCTCACAGCTGAAAGTAAGGGACCACCTCTGGGCAGTTGCCAGCACCACTGGCAAACAACTGGATATCCAAAATTACAAACAGGCACAAAATGCCTGCACAAAAGCCATCCAGCTCATGAAATCCACCTATTACAAAGATGCTTTCACCAATACATGGGGAAATGGTCGTGCTTTCTGGGACAATATCAAGGATGTCACGGGGAAGCAGCCAAAAACCTCTCTGGCCATGTTAATGGTGGATGGATCCTCAATCCTCGACCCCAAGGTGATAGCAAACATCTTTAACACAGCTTTTTCAGACCTTAGTGCTGTCCTACCCCATAATGTTTTCAAAAACAGGGCCTACTCCCCAAATACCTCATCCCCACAGTCTAACCATCCCCCTTCTACTTCAGGGAGGTAAGCCTGAATGAAGCTCGCCGCTATATTACTGCAGCTATCTCTAAATTTAGATCTAGCAGTGACACCCTGGACCTTAAGCTTCGGTTGCTCACCCTTGATGAGGTAATTCATTCATTAACACAAATCCTAAACCTCTCTCTCGCTCAGCAGTGTAAAATTCCCGGACTTATGGAAAACAGCCACCATGACACCTGTCCATAAAAGTGAGGATAATTTTACCCTATCTCCATACTGCTCCCACTCTCTAAGGCACTCGAGCGCATCGTGGCTGATCAACTTACCGACCACTTGGATAAATACAATATACCTTGTCCACAACAACACGGTTTCCAGAAATGTCACAGCACCACCACAGCCCTTCTTGAGTTAACTGGAGCTTTGCACAAATCCCTTGACAACGTCCTTCTCACAAGGGCCATTTTCGACGACCTCTCCAAGACCTTCGAGACAGTACACCATGGACTACTGCTTGAGCAACTACTGAATGCCGGGCTATCACCTGACCCTTCTCTCTGGTTTAAAAGCTACTTAGAAAACCAGTCGCAGAGAGTAAAAATTGCTGATGCTCTTTCTGACATCCTGCCTGTTCGCTCGGGTGTCCCAAAGGGATCCATACGGTGCCCCCTCCTTTTTAGCCTTTTCTTAAACTCCCTTCCTTACCACTGCTCTGAGCAGATCACACTATATGCCATTGATACTATTGTATTCTCCAATCACAAAGATCCTGCAACTCTTCAACACAAGCTTCAACTTGGTTTCAGTTCTGTAGAGACATGGTTTCTTAATCATAAACTGGTCCTCAATGACAAGAAAACCAAATCTATGCTCTTCTGCAGCTCTCATAACCCACACAAGCTACACCACTTGGCTATCTCCACCACCCAGAGGAACACTCTAGATCAGGTGGGATCCTTCAAATACTTAGGGATACAGCTTGACCCTAATCTCTCCTATGCACCTCATGTAGATAATGTAGCTAGAGCTGTTAATACATGGCTTGGTCTCCTCTACAAACACAGACAACACCTCACGCCAGAAGCTTTGGAGGTTGCAGTCCTGAGCTCTGTGATCTCTGTAATAGACTATGGTCTCATCATTTATGGCTCGGCCACAACCACAACCCTTAGACACCTCTCAACTGCCTTAAATAAGGCATGTCGGCTCATCACTGGTGCTCACTGTCTCACCCACACATGTGACCTGTACACCCAGACTGGCTGGCTCCAACTATCAAACTGCATAAATATTCTCACCTGCTCCATGGCGAAAAAAATCTGCCTTGGCCTTGCACCTTCTGGGGTCTCAACTCTGTTACAACACCAAACCAACAAACGGAGCCTTTGGAGATCCACGCTACAGCTACTGAAAGTTCCCCACTGTCACACTTCACAGGCACAACGCTCTTTTGCTTATTGAGCGCCACTCTGGTTCAATGGCCTCAGCCCCACCATCTCCTCTGCCCCGACAATTAGTATTTTTAAAACTAGGCTCCGGGACTATCTCACTACCAACAGCTACTGTGACTGTCCAACTTAACCTTATTTCTCCACTTCCCTGCCTGTTCTAGTGATCCCCTCCCTCCCCATCTCACTGGATTCTACCCTCACATCTTGGTATACCCAGTGCTGCACTTTTCACCCTCTCCTCACCCTCTCCTCACACTATCTACATTCCTTCTGCCCCCCCCCACTTCCCTCTCCCTATGACTCTGGCACTTCTTATCTCTTGTCTGTTTTCTCTGACAAATGCCACTGGCTGTCTTGCTTACAATGTTACCCCTGAATTGTATTAATCTGTAATCTGTTTGCAATGTCCACATTGTTGTAATGTCTGTCTTGATGTTCCCCATAATTTGTATTTCTCTGACGCGGAACCTTTGTAAAAGAGCCTTGGCTCAAAGGTATTTGTAATCCTAGACTTAATAAATAAATAAAAATAAATAAATTGGTTATCCATGTCACACATTTGTGCTAATAGGTCAGGGGTGAGCTAGCATGGTGCTGTGCCATGGAGTATATGATTTTTCAGGGAGGGGGCAACTCTGTGCAGATTGCATGAATTGGTTTAAGAAGTAGTCAAGGGCAGTGTTGATATAGGACTCATAGGTCGTATACAAACATTGGAAAGCAATATTGCCCATTAATTGCTCGCCTTTATCTCAAAGGTTATATCCTTTCATTTTTGTCATTAGACAATAATTGTCCAGTTTAATGTTAAAATCTTCCATGGTCTTACACCCCACTACTTCTAGTGGTAGACTGCTCCATATGGACACCACTCTCTGGGAGAACCACATAGTCCTTTTTTTCATATGGTTAACCTCCCCTTTTAGTTGTAATGTGTGGGATCTTCCATCCCGCTATATATCTTTCATTTCAAACCCTAAGCAATTCCACAAATCATGGCTGTTGAGGGCCCCATAAACCAGACATACTGTAAGTCTCCTCTTAACCTGTGATACTCCAAACTATACAGCCCACACTTGTATAACCTCTCTGTATATTCCAGTTTTCTTATATCAGTTAACATTTTAGTTGCTCTCCACTGAACCCCCTCCAAAGTTTTAATTTCAGTCTTATTAAAGGATGACAAAAACTGTGCACAATATTCCAAATGTCGTTGCACCAGCGAGGTGTATAATGGCATGATCACTCTTTTGTCTGTACTATTTATATGCCTACGCTATGTATACATGCCAAGATACCATTTGCCTTTTTCATAACTAATTGGCAGTGTTTCTTAAAATTCAAGTCTTCTTAAGGTTACTCCAAAGGTCTCTCTTCTCAGTAACAACTCTCAATACCTGTCCTTTAAGGGTATAGGATGTATTCTGATTATTCTTCCACAGATGCATCCCTGAACATTTTTCTACATTAAAGTCCAGTTTATGTGTCTGCACCCATGTATTTTTTTTTTATCTATTTCCCTCCTAATCGCGGTCCGAGGAGCCTCTCTCAGGCATCCAGCAAGATCCTGCCCTGCCCAAAGTCCACCTGTCTGAGCCTCCTCTCTCCTCCCCCCATCTCGCACCTGGCACCCCCAGCTTGATCCCTCCTGGGTGGGGCCGCCCCCTCCTCTCTGGGTGCACTTGCATACATAATCCAGCTGTGGGTGTGGGTCCCTTGTGGAGGAACCTGAAAGGCCAGTCAGGACGGACCGAGCAGTGGGCATGGGGGCTGGTGCCATTGCCTACCCCAAGGACTGTGTTTTTCCCTGTTATGCGGTCTCCCCCCTCCTTGCGTGGGCATGCCCTGATGCATTGGTTCATGGCAACCCTGCCTGCATCGGCCACGCTGATACGTGCTGCCCGGCTCACTGTAGTGCCCCCCAGTCTCCACCGGGGCCCACTGGCTCACCAGACCAACCCCTCCCTCCCGGGGAGGAGAGCTCCACAAGGGCGCTCGATCCTCAACCCTCTCCCTGCCAACCCCCGGTGCCCGAGTTCGCTCCCAAACCTGGGTCACCGGTGTAGCATGAGGTGTGGCATCCAGTGCCTCAACCCTCAGCGCCACTGGGCTGACTCTGCACCCATGTATTGAGGTGCTTTGTACCATTTAACCTACAGCACAAGTCACATTAAACTGCCCTACCAATGAGTTGGTTTAGCGTTGTCTTTTACAGTTGGCAATGCATTGGCAACTCATATTGCATTGTTTTTTCGTTGCTTAACCAGCTCAAGAGCAATGTTTGTAAAATGTTTTTGCAGCTCAATTGGAATGCATCTGCAGTTCAGTCACAATACAATGAAAAACTGCATGTTATGTCTTCAGAAACAGTTTCTGCAGGGCTTTGTGTTGGATAAAGCAACACCTGTACAGCTCAGTCAAAAATGATAAAACAGCTCATTGAAGCAATAGTTTAATGTGACTTGTACTGCATCTTAGTGTGTCGTTAGTGAACTTTGCCAACCAAACTCCCTCAGTGCAACTCATTGATGTACCATAGATGTTAAACAAACATGATCCAAGTACCAGTTCCTGAGACACCCCACTGGTAACTGGTATCCAGTCAGATTGCACACCTCATAAAATAACCTGTTTTTCCCTATCGGGCATCCAAGACTCAATCCAAGCAAATAGTCTATTATTTAACCCCAAGATACTCCAGCTGTTTATTAGACCATTATGTGGAATTGAATCAAAGGCCTTACTGTAATCTATGAATAACACATCCACTGGTTTCCCCTCCTGCAAGGTCTTACTAACACCATTGAAGAATTAAATGAAATTTGTCTGGCACGATCTTCCCTTAGTATATCCATGCTGTGTTGTATCACTCAGGTCATTTGAGACTATAAATCTCTCAACTTCCTCTTACACAATGCCTTCAAGCACCTTCCGTAGTACAGATGTAAGGCTAACTGGTCTATAATTTTTACACTACTTTATTTTTATTACCTTTCTTGTATATAGGGATAACTGTAGCCCTCCTCCAACTCGTTACTACTTGTCCACTGTACAAGGAAAATTGAAAAATCCTAGTTACAGATCCTGCTAGTTCATCTGCTAGTTCCTTAATGATTCTAGGGTGTAGTCATAGAAACAAAGAAACACAGACTTTGACGGCAGATAAGGACCACTTGGCCCACCCAGTCTGCCCATTTCCCTACCTACTGGATAAGCTGCAGATTCTAGTTAACCAACAGCCTACTTCCTGCCACCCCCCACTACAATTGCCTTATGTCTGTCCCATGCATGTTTGAATTTTAGACCCAACAACCTCCCCAGGAAGGCGGTTCCATGCATCCACCACTCTCTCCATGAAAAAAAATTTCCTCACATTACCCCTGAGCCGTCCCCCCTCTATCTTTAAATTGTGCCCCCTTGTTCTTTCACATCTCTTTTTCTGAAAGATGCTACCCTCCTGGACTTTGTTGATTCTCTTCAGGTACTTGAATGTTTCTATCATATCCCCCCTGTCCCTCCTTTCATCAAGGGTATACATATTAAGCTCTTTCTGTCTCTCTTCATATGGTTTCTGAAGCAGACCCTGCACCATTTTAGTTGCCCTTCTCTGGACTGCTTCCATCCTGTCTATGTGCTTGCATAGATGAGGTCTCCAAAACTGCACACAGTACTCCAGATGGGGTCTCACCAACTGTCTGTACAGAGGGATAACCACTTCCCTTTTTCTACTTGTGATGCCCCTTCCTATGCATCCCAGTATCCCCCTGGCTCTTCTTACTGACTTCTCACATTGCTTACCAACCTTTAGATCATCTGATATGACTATCCCCGGGATCCCTTTCCATTTTTGTTGTTGTTAGTACCTCCCGTGCTATTGTATACTCTTCTCCTGGGTTTTTGTTTCCCAGGTGCATTACTTTGCACTTCTATGCATTGAATCCAAGTTGCCATATGTCTGACCATTCCTCCAACCTTGCCAAGTCCCTTCTCATCATTTCTAACCCCCCATGTATCAACTCTGTTACAGATCTTTGTGTCATCTGCAAAGAGGCATACCTTTCCCTCCAGACCCTCTGCAATGTCACCTATAAAGATGTTAAAGAGGACTGGACCCAGTACTGAGCCCTGAGGTACTCCACTAGTGACCCCCTTTTCTTCAGAATGTGTTCCATTCACTATTACCTTCTGTGTCCTGTTTTGCAGCCAGTTTGCTACCCAAGCTACCACCCTGGGACCCACTCCCAGGCTGGCTAACTTGATTATTAAGCTTTTGTGCGGGACTGTGTCAAATGCCTTGCTAAAGTCTAGGTAGACCATATCCACAGCCCCTTCCTGGCCTATTACTTTGGTCACCCAGTCAAAGAAATCAATTAGATTTGTCTGACATGACCTTCCTGCTGTAAATCCATGCTGCTTTGGGTACTGTGCCCCACTGACCTCTAGGTACTCAACAATTCTTTCTTTCAGAAGTGATTCCATCATTTTCCCTACCACTGAGGTCAAACTTACAGGTCTGTAGTTTCCTGCTTCTGCCTTGCTCCCACTTTTGTGAAGGGGAATCACATCTGCCCTCCTTTAGTCCTCAGTTACCACCCCATTCTCCCATGATTTGTTAAAAAGTGTGGTCAGTGGTGTCACTAGGTCCTCCCTTAGTTCTTTTAGGATTCTGGGGTGAATCCCATCAGGCCCCATTGCTTTGTCCACCTTGAGTTTTAGGAGTTCTTTCAGGACTCTTTCTTCTGTAAATGGACTGGTGTCAACCCCCCTACCCAGAGTGCTTCTATTGTCTGGTTTAGATAACTCCTCCTTATCTTTTTTTGTGAATACTGAGCAAAAGTATTCATTCAGTATCTCTGCCTTTTCACTGTCTCCCTCTGCCCACCTCCCCTCTCCCTTATTAACCTTCACTATTCTTCCCTTAATCTTTCTATGCTCCCTAATGTACCTATAAAAGGTTTTACCCCCCTTCTTAACTGAATTGGCTATTTTTGATTCGGTTTGGGCTTTTGCTATTCTGACTGCCTTCCCCACTTCTTTCTGCTTTAACTGATACAGTTCCCTGTCATGCTCCTTCTGTGTTTCCTTATACTTTTTGAATGCAGCCTTTTTCTCCTTAACCTTCCCTGCCACCTCTTTTGAGAACCATAGTGTTTTTTTGCTCCACTTTGTTTTCTTTATCTGTTTCACACAAAGGCTTGTTGCCTCTATGATGGCAGTTTTGATTTTTCTCCATTGTTCTTCCACCCCTCCTTTTTGGCCATTTGCTAGTGTATTCCTCAGGTATTCACCCATTTTGCCAAAGTCAGCCCTTCTAAAGTCCAGTATGCTTGTTTTTGTATGGCTCGTTTTGTATGGCTGGTTTTTGTAGTCTGTTGGGTCCAGGAGCTTTATTTGGATCTAATGTTTTCAACCGAGTGTACATATTTTTTCCTCAATCATAATACTAGGAGCAGTCACCAGCTGCTGGAAAGCCATGTAAGTCTTATCTTTTTAGCTAAATATACTTCCAAAGTAGTTGATCAACATTTTGACCATCTGTCTTTTATCTGTAACCAGTTTCCTGCTGACATCAACCAGAGGTCCCTCTTGGGTATTGCCACCTCTCTTGTAATTGATATGATTTTTTTTTTTTTGAAATTTAAGTTTATTGAGTTTATATATAAGTGAAAAAAAAAGAGAGAAAAACAAGGTACAAATACAGACGTTGGGGGATTGTCTGAACATAGAGTACACAAGACCAGAATAAAGCACATATTGATGTAAACAATCGCAATGATAAAAACAGGAACAGTAACAAAGGAAAAACAAAATGTGAAAATGAAATACAAAATATAACCCCAAAAAGAAAAAGCAAAACAAGACACCCTCCACCCCACCCCCCAAACCCACCCCCACCCATTGCCCCGGAGAATTTCATAGGTGAAAGAGATGTCGAGACAATAAGGAGGAGATCTGTAATAGGGGACCTGATAACGCTAGATGTATTAGTGTAACATCAGTAACTTTAGGATATTACCAGTATCAGGGTTACCCTAGATAGAGCGCGTTTAATTTACCCCATTTCCGATTAAAAGACTCCAGATTATGTCTAGAACTAGCTATAAGTTTCTCAGTATTGAGACAGAGGGACATCTCCTTAAGCCATTCCTGATAGGTAATAATATCCTGATCCAACCAATGCCTAAGGACCAACTTTTTAATAACTATTGAGATGAGAGCCATGTGATATCTGAGTTCTTTCACCGAAATACTCGAGTAGATGCCCAAGATACAAATTTCTAAGGTAAATAGATCTTTAAGCCCTAAAAGTGGGTCTAAACTGTCTCTAACAGTGCTCCATAAAGGTGCCACTTTATCGCATTCCCAAAGGATATGCAGCAAATTCCCTTCGGCGGCTCCACATCTTGAGCAAATACTCGACTTAAGCTTGCCAAATTGGACCAGCTTAACTGGAGTATAGTAAAGATTATTTAAAATGTAGTATTGGGTCAATCTATGATTATCTTGGGATAAGTAACGATACATATCTTTCCAAACTGAGTCCCATGCAAGAGGGGAAATCAAATTAGAAAGTGACCAGATTTTGAAACCGTCCAGGGAGACAGGGAAAAGGTCATCCAACAGTTTGTTGTATATGTTGGATATACCCCCATGCATGCCGGCCACTACCTGAATTTTCTCAAGGAATGGCCTTATTTTAGAGGGGAAGTGAGCCGGCCCAAGGATTTTGAGGATGAAGTGTCTCAATTGGTAGACTTTAAAAATATACCGCTGGGCAATGTTGAGGGACACTAAGATTTCATCCGACTTAAGAAGTGTGCCTTGCTCATACAGAGATTCCACAGGTAAGTTATGCAACTGCGGGAGCCAATCAGAGGTTAACCATCTACCTCCAATTTTGATATTAGGATTTAAGACAAGAGGTTGAGCCAAATCCTTGGACGGGGACAAATTGAAAAAATTCCAACACTGAGAAAGAACTCTAATAGAAAGGCCAATAGGAGAGTCTCAAATGGCTGGGGGTAACGTGGAGAACGGGTGCCAAAAAACGCGGGGAGGGCTCAAATTGACTTGGTTCAATAAGTTTAATTCAAGCTGTAGCCATACGGGTAGGGGCATGGTAGACTGAGTAGTGGACCACTTGCCTATTCTAGCCAGATGACTAGCCCAATAATATAGCAAGAGGTTGGGTAGACGGAGGCCACCCTTGTGTCTAGGTGCAGTGAGTTTAAAAAAGGCTCTACGAGGTTGCTTCCCCTTCCAAACAAAGTTGGATAGCATCAAGTTTACCTGGGTGAAGAACTGCCTGGGTAACCATATATTAAGGTGGCTCAGGGGATAAAATAACCGGGGGAGGATGTTCATTTTGATAACATTGATTCGCCCCCAAGTGGTTAGTGAACTTTGCCATCGGTCCAAGTCTCTCTGGATTTCGTTACAGCATTATCTAAATTGAGCTCCTTGACCATTCCCATCTCCCCGGCCACATGTATACCCAAATATTTAAATGAGACCGGAGACCATTTCATTCCGAAATGTGTAAAATCCGATTTAAAGGTAAGAGAATTTACCGGAAAAATAACCGATTTGGAGACATTCAACCTGTAATTAGAAACCTGGCCAAAACGGTCAATAATTTATAATACCTGTGCTAAAGATGTTTCGGGTTTGGTAAGGTATAACAGGATGTCATCAGCAAAGACCGATACAGTCAGGGGAAATTGGGCAATGGTACAACCCCTGATTTGTGACGAACTTTTGATACTAACAAGCAGCGGTTCCAAATACAAGTTGAAGAGGTAGGGGGAAAGAGGACACCCTTGACAAGTGCCAGTGCATAAAGGAAAACTGGAAGACAAGACCCCGTTGCAGTAGACTTTAGCCGAGGGGGACTTGTATATTGCCTTAATCATATGGATAAAGGAATCAGGGAAGCCCATTCTCTTCAAAGTGGCCCACAAAAAGTCCCAATTCACTCAATCAAAAGTTTTTTCTGCATCAAGAGCGACTAGGACCATGGGATCTAACAAGGTGTGGGCTGCTTGAAAGACATGGGCTAAGGTCCTCCAGTGATCAGCAGATGATCTACCCTGTACGAAACCAGCCTGTTCCGGGCTCAACAGGTGCTGCCAAACCTTTTTAATTCTGAACGATAAGATTTTAGAAAGGATTTTGATATCATAATTTAAGAGTGATATTGGACGGTAGCTGGCAGGATCAACTAAGGGTTTATCAGGTTTGGGGATTAAAATTATTGTCGCTTCTAAGAGAGGGATCTATCACGTCCATGAAAACAGATATTCATATAGCTTAAGCAATAGAGGATAGCTCTTTACAAAAACCTTGTAGAAGATTGGGGGTAACCGTCCGGCCGGGAGCTTTCCCTAGTGGCAAATCATTGATTGCCTCTTCTATCTCACCTAGAGTGATGGGGGCAGACAATATGTCGCAATGATAAGTCTGGAGGAAGGGAGCTTGATACCATTTAAGAAATGCTCTATCATCTGAGCTTGCGACGGTGAGGAGCTCCTACTGTAAATGTCCTTATAGAAGGATTCAAAGATTTGGGCAATCTCCCTAGGTAGCATTTTGGTGGTGCCATCCTGAGATTTGAGGGCCGGAATTATACGGGAACTCTCTATTTCTTTCAATCTCAGAGCTAGCATCCGACCTGACTTTTCACCCTGATCAATATATCTAGTCCAGGTCTTGAACAATGCATATTCAGCTCCATCATGAGTCAAATCATTGCATTCATTTCTGAGTTTAATAAGAGCCTTTAAATTAGCTGGGGAGTTGAATGAGAGAAGTTTGTCTTCAGCTGCCCTCAGCAGGCTAGATAGCAAATTAATTTTGGACTCCCTTGCCCTTTTCCTAGTGGCCGCAATCTTAATGAGTTCCCCTCTGATAAAACATTTGAAGGAACACCACAGTAAATCCTCTCGGTGTACAGATCCCTGGTTCAGGTCAAAGTACGAAAGGATCATATCCCTGATTTGGGAAACTGTGTGCTCTTCCTTCAGGATTTGCACATTAAGTTTCCACGACGTGTCTCTTTGTCCCTGAATACCCGGGGAAATCTTGACCCACACTAGGGAGTGGTCCGAAATGACTATAGGCTAGATGCCTACTTGATGGGTACAACTCATTAAAGAAGAACTGATTAAAATATGTCAATTCTTGACCAAGACTGGTCCGTCTGGGAGTAAAAGGCATAGAGTCAATTGTCAGGGTTAAAGAGATTCCAGGGGTCACACAGACCCAGCAGATTAGTGAAATCAGAGAGGGCCTGTTGTGCAGGGGACATCGGCTTAATTGGTCTATAAGTTTTGTCTAACTCACTGGATGGAGCCACATTCCAGTTGCCCCCTAGGATGAGAAGGGAAGGCAGAAATCTGCTCAGGATATCTGCCAGAGACATTAAAAAGGACGGGTCATCTCCAACTGGAGAGTATATCGCCCCTAGAACCACACTACTGCTATCAAGCTGGCCCTTGACCAATACGTATCTACCCTCATGGTCAGTAACACTGTCCTCTACTATGAATCTGACATGATGTTTGATTAATATTGCTACCCCCTTGCTAGCTTGCGAGCCAGAGGTGGTGAAAATTTGGGTAAACCCTAGCCTTCGTAATTTCTTGTCCTCTGAGGCAGCCAAGTGGGTTTCCTGCAAGAAAACTATATCTACGTTAAGAAGGGAACAATTCAGAAAGACCTGTTGTCTCTTGAGAGAGTCATTAATGCCTCTGACATTCCAACTTGCAATTTTAAGCATTCTCGAGGCCATGGTAGCTAACACAGGAGTAAACCAGACACAGGAACATCAGGCCCATCATTACAGATGATAATAAAGGGAATACTCCAAGTTTGCCCGACAATAATAATACTAGCCATAGGAATTGAAACTCTCTGAGGCACCCTCCCTCCCCCCTAACCCCCTAACAGAATAACCTGCAAAAAGTGACCAAGTCACCCACAAACTTAAATGAAGCTGAGCACTGAGAGTCCCCAAACCTGGGAGACAAAACCAAGGGATGGCTGGATTAAAAATTAAGACAAACCCCCAACCCCACCCCGAGTAACAAAACCCGAAAACCCTGAAATCACCCAGAAACTATTTACAACCCATCCCTTCAACACCAGGGAAGCATGAAAACACCAAATAAGTAACCAGTGAAGGGATCGGTCCCCAGGACTAGCAGGCCCACGACGAACTGTCAGAAATTCCAGAATGGTATCCCCATTAACAAAAGGTGACATGGGGCAGAATAGCAAAAAGAAACTGGGTACTGCTGTCCCACCCCCCAGTTCAGGATGCGAGGCTGCATCACCAGGCTCTCCATTCGCAGCCACCCCCCAGCCTAAGGTAAATGCCAGACCAAATCCTTACAACTTACACTACAGTCGGTGCACTGAACACCCAAATACGGGAACATAAAGGCTCACAGCTCCAGAAAGCTAAGTGGAACCATCGTAGCATGAAAAAACTCACCAAGGTGAGAAAGGGGTACCCCAGCTGAACACTGCATCATTCGCTCGATTCCAAGTGTGACAGTGCCAGGAATAAAGTTTAAAACAAAGGAGCAGCGCTCCAAACTCATGAGCTAGCCATCATCTAACCCAGAAAGGGAAGGGAAAGGGAAACTGGTAGGGACCCAGCCAGTCCGTCAGTGAAAACAATCCGCTTGAAAACCACAAACGGAACTAAGGGTCCTAACCCCCCCCAGGCCATGAGGCAGAGGCCTCAGGTGGAGAAAGCCCAGGCCTCAACCCCGACCAGACAAATGAAACCGCCCCAACCCCCGCGGAAGGCCAGTCAGCCCCCTACCCAACTTGCCAGAAAAGAACACAAATGCAGGCATAACATCAAGCCAGAATCACTCAGCCAAGGTAAGCAAGATTAACACTGATATTTATACAGAGCAGTCAGCCAGATTTTAAAAGGTCTGGAAGTCTCTGGGAGAGTTCACTTTTGGCTTGGTCTGTATTCTCGAAGGTAAGCCAGACGTTATCGAGTTGAACTTGCAGCCTAGCTGGATAATTCATGCAGAACTTGAGCCCTGCAGCAATCAGCTTAGTCACAATCGGATGAAATTCTCATCTCCTCAGTCGGGTTTCAAATGGTAGGTCTTGTGATATTCTCAAGGTGTGACTCTCCCACAAGACCGCCTGTAGACTCTTAATTTTAGACAGGATGTGTTGCCTTTCGAAATAACTAAGCAGCTTGATAAGTATGGGTCTAGGAGTAGAGCCTGGCAGAGGTTTAGGCTTCAAGGATCTGTGGGCACGCTCGATGTGGTAGGAGGGATAGATGGGCGAGGGGCCAACAGTCTTGGTTAACAGTTTTGCACAAAGACAGGATATCAGTCCTTCCTCCCCTCCAGTAGACCCAGCACCAAGATGTTGTTCCTCCTACTCGTCCTGAGGTCCTCCGTCTTTAGTTTTAATTTGGTAATTTGTTGCCTGGCGTGATGATCTCGGGATCGCACTTGGCCTTCAGGATTCCAGGGAACTATCACGACGCTCGAATCACCCACTCGAGTAGAGCAGCTAGATCACTGCGCATGGATTTAAGCTCAGTAGAAATCTCCTGCAGGGTTTCACGGAATGGGATCAACTCCTGAAGGAACCGATCCTCTGTTAACGGGCTGGAGGAGATGTTAGAGGAGCCAGATTTAGCACCCGAACCCATAGGCAGGGTTCTTGACTTTTTGGCTGCTTTTTCAGGTGTATTCGGCGGCGTGTGCCTGGCCTGACCATCTCGTCCTCCATAATCTCCACCACACCTTAGCATTAACTCGTTAAGAAATCGCTCAAACACCAAAATAAAGTGATGGTGGGCTGTAGAGAACTGCAATTACCGAGGAGCACTCAAAAAATAATATCCCGAGGTCGGTAGATAACGGAATCAGCTGGTTGAGAAGGGAGAGCTGTGGAATTAAGCTGCCATTAAGAGCGCTGCCCCCGTAATTGATATGATTATAAAAGGCCTTATAGTTATCATTAACCTTCGTTGCCAATCTGAGTTCATTTCCTCTTCTCCTTTCTAATTACTGTTTTACATTCCTTTGTGCACCACTTGTACACCTCCCAGGCTTCATGAGTATTTAATTTCCTTACCCTTTTTCAAGTTTTCCTCCTCTTCCTAATCTTAGTTTTAGCTCTCTTCCTCAACCACCCCAGAATCATCCCCTTGTTATTATACTTATGCTGTTCTGGGACATATTTATTTATCAGAAGGTTTAATTTTGTCATCACAATTTCCCACATCTCATTATGATCCTTATTCTCTGTGTCATTGCTCCAATTCCATTTCCTTAATTCAGCCTTCATCCCTTGAAAATCTGCTCTTCTAAAATATTTTAGTTTTGTGCTACAATTCACTTTACAATTTATCTCTCTTACTTCAAACATTACGGTGTCATGGTTACTGCCTCATAGAGGCTCTAGCAACCTGCAATTAAGTATCTGGTCATCCAGGTTACTTAAAACAATATCCAGTATGGGATGACATCTAGGTAGCTGCAGTCAATCAGTGTCACATGTTCTTTAAACTCTTCAATCCTATCTTTGCACAGGACCCTACTGGTTATAGTATGGGGATGTGGCTTTGAGGTTTTAGCAGACCATACACAATGTATAGGGGAGTGGTCACTGATTGAGTCTGGTAAGACAGACACATCGAATAGCCTTTAATGGTGGGTAGCCAGGATCCAGTCAATTAGGGTTATGGTTCCTGTTTTGTAGTTGGCTCCAGTGCAGTCAGTGACTACTTGCGTAAATAACAGACTAACTACAAAGGCCCTGTGAGACAAGCTTGTTTTGGCAGCCTAATTAATATTAAAGTCACTGAAGACTATGGTCTCACAATTTTGGCTAGCTTGTTTGAAGTGTCTAGAGAATGATTCGAGGTCAGATTTGTCTTTGACAGGTGGGATTTGATATTAAGGCTAATGATTTACAACCCTTCCTTTAAAGAAGTTTGACTGCAAGACATTCACAGTCACTAGTGAGATTATCAAGTTTCATTTTGTAGTCCTGAAACTCATCTTTGACGTAGATTAGGCAACCACCCCACTGTTTAGCTTGCTGGTCTTCCCTAAAGAGATTAAAGCCTGCATGCATCAGGGCAGCATCAGGAGTTTTTGGAGTAAGCCAGGTTTCTGTTAGGGATAATATGTCTGGCTGGACAAGTGCAGCCCAGGCCTCTAACGAAGCAAGTTTAGGGAGCAGTCATCCTGCTGTGTGTTAAGAGATACTGTCTTTAGCTTTTCTTTATGATTCATACCCACACCACCTTTTCCATGAGGGCCTGGGTTAGGATGAATTTTACTAGATAATAGTAGAGGGGCAAGTATTAGCTTTTTTAGGTCCCTTATTATAGGGGATACCCTTAGTGATTTTTTTAGTGGGTATGCAGTGTTTGATGATGATCGTAGTGCTGGGGATAACTTACTGTTGGTTGTAGTATCTGATGGTAGCTTCTCTCCTAGTATGTGTCATGTTGGTGTCAGTCAGAGATTGGGGGCCTTGGGAAGGTTGTTCTCGGACACCCATGGCCATATAGCACTGAATTCTAATGTAGGTAATGGCACATTCCTCCATGACTTGCCAGTGGCTCACATTTTGTGTCCCAGTTGTAAGCTCGCCCAGGATTCTTATTATGGCAAATGGCAGTTCAGTAGGGGAAGGGACCAACCAGGTGGAGAGGTGCATGGCAGTAGTTTTTAATAATAAGATACCTATCTCAATTAGCAGTCTAGGAGTGCTGTAGAAACCTATGAGGTCCAATTCCAAACACAGATTAGAGAATTGCCAGGGCATAGATAACATATACAATAATGAATGGGGAAGTGTGCGTAATGAGAAATTAATGGTTGCCCGAGGTGTGGGATGCTACATAAACCCTGAGAGCGAAGCCCGAGGGGTTTATTAAAGCATTCCAAGCCGAGGGCAACCATTAATTTCGAATTAAAGCACACTTCCCCACTTTTTATTAATTATAATTGCTGGTCAGCAATTTTTTGCCTAAGGAGATTGTGCTGCTGTTACACAGACACACACACTCACACACAGACACACACGTGCGCACACACAGACACACACACACGCACACACACACACACTCACTCATTCACACTCATTCTCTCTCTTTTAGTGAGAAAAGAGAGTTTCATCGTGAGGAGTCTTTTTTTTTATTAGCCATTTCTTTTTACTTTGAAGACTTTGGGGTTTCACACTGTTGGGATCACACTTACCTTCAAGAAGCACTTCAGAGCTGTTTCCTGGGTGTTTAAGCACATCTGAGCCGTTTATTGTTCTGTAGTGTGGGTTGTGGAAAGCAGGATTAACCAGATATATTTTTTTAAATAAAAAAATAACACGACGACTCCCACTGTGGCGGCTCCTCGGTAAGTGCGATGAGGAGCCGCCATGTTTTTCATAGTGTTTAGCCCATCCATTAACAGTGGAGAGCCAATCAGGAATGGCTCCTCTGGAACTGATTTGGCGCATGTTTGCCATTATAACCCGTGGGTTATAACGGCAAATTATAACTGGCTAAGCCTATGGAAAAAATTGCTGACCAGTTATTATAATATTATAAGGCCAGGTTTATCCTGTAGATCTACATGAGAAAAACAAGTAAGTTTGAGAGTGTTTAGTGTTGTAGTAGGTAAATAGCAAATGGCAAGATGACCAGACTAGGTAGATACAGCAGGGTGGACAAACTGAGGTAGAAAGAAATAATAATATATGAATGGATTTTGACATCCTTAGATTCAGTTTTGGTTTCTAGTTTATTGATTGACAAAAGTCATTACATTAAAACAGCAAGAATAAAATAGTCACATATCAAGAGTACATGGTATACAAAAGTAAAACATTTCCATATTTTCTTAAGATCCTCCCTGAGTACAGAATTTCTGTTGAACATTTAGGTTCCTAATGCATTGAGTTAATTAATATCACATGTAGAATAATAGAGGCAGAGTAAATTAACTTTCCCAAAACATGAAGAATTCCAGAGTTGTTGCTGTTATATATAATGTAGATTCATGAAAAAGACAATAACCCTAACATTGACATCTGCAAAATTATTAATTGTGAGTTCTTATAATACTTGGATGTATATATCTAACTTACATCATAGTTTTAAAGCAATGATTCTAAACAGAAACAATACACATGTTTAAAGACTAATTCTATCATGTTTTGAGTAAAAGAATCTCAGAGGATTTATCCTTTAGCTGTCCTGTGAACAGGAGTAAATGGAATTTGATTGGGTTCAGGTCTGGTAACCTCCATCCTCCAATAATGTCTTCTGTAATCTCAAATAAATTCCCAAATTTCTGGAAAAGAAGCCAGAAATGGCAATAAAAATGGAAAATCACCTATCATACCCTCAAATACAAAATACAGTATTGCAATGACCATAAAAAGTTACCCTGTATCATAATTTCAGAGATTTAAATAACCAGACAATCTATTCAAAATTGCAAAATCATGAGTATTATATAAAAAAGACATTGTTAAATCTGGTGTGGTGCTGCAATTGGACAGGATAGGTCTCAGCCAGTAAGCTCTTTTAGCATTATATAATGAGCACAGAAGAGTCACATATTTTAGATCACCTTTAACTAGATTTCCACATTTGCAATATCTAGTTGTTATCCCTTGTTGCTTTTGTTTAAACAATATATAATTAGCTTCATACAATTCCATTCTAAATCTCAAGATTGTTTTATGGTCAAGGAGATAGGATAAATGTGTCAAATAGTACTCAAGATGATGAGAAACTTGAAATTGTTTGTACCATTTATAAAATTTTAAGGAAGAAATATTTAAAAAAATCCTGTCCAATCACAATATCCCAACCCTATTCTTAATTTGGCTTTTGATCTCATAAAAAAGTTTGATATCTATTTCATGTAGCAAATTCCCCAAACCCAGAGAAAACAAATGTTCTCTGATGATTCTAATAGAGGGGCCGACAAATCCTTTTTGTATATAAGCAATTTCTTCTTCAAGACATTGTCTAGGCAATCTTTCTTCCAGCTATAAAAAGAGGCACAGTAAAAAATTTAAGGATCTCTCTATTACAAGAGTAGCAATAGAGAACTGAACTGTTTCAACTCTTAGAATTTCTGCAGGGACAGAGTTAGATACAGATAATACATAGTGATTTATTTTGTTCAGGACAACCTCCAAAATGGATACATAAGTGGAACCCCATATTTCTGCTGCATATAAAACACATGATTTGATTATACCATTAATAACAATAAGTAATCCTTTGATGGTACCTTTTCCCATTTTACAATTAAATCTGTTGAATGCATTGAATGTCATTTTGGTTTTGAATACTTTAAAATGTCTGGTCCAAAGGGAATTATCAGAAAAACAGAGTCCCAGATAATCATAGTAGTTCTCCATTTCAATTGCCTCAGTTCCTACCATTAATTTTAGCATTTTCTTGGTTCAATTACCAAAAATCACCAGTTTGGTCTTTTCTTTATTTATAAGCAGAGCATTTTCTTTACACAAATTGAAAAAAAAAATTGGTCTTCCTTTGTAAGCCCAGAAAAGATGTGGTTAATAAAGCAATATCATCAGCATATGCTAGACAGCTGATGCAGTTCTTAAATACTTTTGGAGAATGAAAATTGGAATGATATAACTGTGTAATGATATAATTAATACATAAATTAAAAAGGATTGGAGACAGTATACATCCTTGTTGGACACCTATATTTGAATATATTTTGGAAATTAAATTACTTCATTGGTTATACTGAATTTGTGTCCAAGTATTAAGATGGGGTCTTATTAAAATATCCAGCAAAAATGTGTCAATGCCCAAGAGAAATAATTTTTGCAATAACATTTTACAACTAATACTGTCTAATGCTGCTTTAAGATCCACAAAGCAGCAGTATTTTTTGCCTTTTTAATATTAGTATATTTGTAAATCAAATGTGAATGAACATAACAGTGCTGAACTGTGGAACACATACACCTAAAGCCATTCTGGGCCTCATCAAGCAACTGATGTTCTTGAATCTAAACTTCTAGTCTTTGTAATAAAATTTTGCAAAATATCTTTTGTGATGCTTTTATGTGGCTGATTGGCCTATACATAGTTGGGTCGGTTATCTGCTCCCCTTTTTTTTCTTTGTGCCTGGCACTCCCCTGTACATCTGCCCCTTCCTCCAGATCTCGCTCCCCACAGTGACCTCCATGGCCAGGGACCAGCCTAGCTTGCCCCCACAAGGTAATGCCACCAAGACATACTTCCCCCATGGAAACTCATCCAGAGTACCGGCGGCATCACCGTCAGCACTGGGGCACCCTAGGATTGCCCACCCTGGGTGGAGTCATATTGGCGAGCCAACCGACTGTACACTGTCTTAACCAGGACCAGGAGGTTTGGTGGACACAGTGGGAGTGGGAGCAGGCATCATGGTAGGATATCCAGCCATTTTTTGGGGGGATGCTGATTCCCAGGGGCAGGACATGCCATGTCATGCAATGTCTGCCCTTCCCCCATGGCTGATGGTGCCAGTCACAACAGAACCCCTTGCCTCTGCCAGGGATCTGTAGAGCACCGGACAATCTTCCCCTCCTCCCCCAGAGAGGGAGAGCTGTCCCATGGATGCTCAGTCCTTTCCACCCCAGCTGGCCTTCTGACTTTCAAGACCATCCCTGAACCCATGATGTCGACACTGCAAGTTAACACCTTGCTGCTGTGCCAGCAGGCCAGCTATTATCTGCCCCTTTTTGAAGATTGGGTATATAATACTACCTTTCCAGCTGTCTGGGAAGTCTTCACCTTGAACAAATCTGTTGAATATGACCACAAAAATAGGAGTCCACCAATCCAATAATGTCTTGTAAATGTCTACAAGAATTTGATCAGGGCCAGGAGCTTTATTGGATCTAGTTGTATTAATTGCAAATATAATTTCTGCAGAAAATAAATAAATTGGTTATATAGGAGTGTAAATAAATTGTAAGTTTGTCATGTATTGATAGTCCTTGTTCTTCTATAGTTTTTTTTTTCAATTGTTTAACCAGGAGTGGCACACTAAGCTGAAAGCTTGTTTACAGGTGTGACCTGGGAGCACAAGGAAGTTAAGTGACTTGCTCAGGGTCACACAGTATGCAAGTAGGGGCTGTGGAATTCAAACCCAGGTCTCCAGATTTGCAGCTCAGAGTCTTAAACCACTGCACTATACTGCCTCCCTGCAGATGAGAAGTATAAGGCCCAAAAATGATTCTCCCCTGCCAAGGGCACGATATAAGCCTTTACCCTTGATGAGTATTGGGTATATCCAACCGATACCAGTGTCCAAAAAGCTTTTGTATCTTTTTCTATAATTGTATTTTTTTAATTATTTCACATTTTGCTGCAGTATTTATCTTTCTTACCTTCTAAGACTTTCTTGTAGTCCTTCCTATGTTTATTTAATGCTCAAAGATTTTCTTTTGTTCTGCATTTTTTGTAAATTTCACTAATCTGTTGAGCTTCTGTTTAACATCCCTGCAGATCCCATTAACCCAAGATATGTTTTTAGTTTTTTTCACAGTGTTAGTTCTGAACATAGGCCTAAGAAGATTATTCATTTCCTGCCATTTTTCTATATTGGTAAAGCTATTATTATCTGGATAAAAAATTATGTCATTTCTCAGTAATGTAAAGGGGTCAGAATTAAGTATTGTAAAGAAACAAATCTGTAATGTTACTTTACCAGTATATTCTTTTGGTGTTAGCGATCTCAACTGTAATTTTCTTTGTGGTAGAATGAGATGATATTATCTTGCTACATAAAAAAAAATTATGTTATAAACGAATGCAAAGATTCTGGACAATCTAGTACTTTAAGGTCTACCAATCAACTGGCAACTTGGTGAAACCATACCAAATCAATGACCGAGGATCCCATAGGCCCCATATAGGTAAAGACCCCTTCTGGATCACCTGGAGTGTGACCATTTATTAAGAATAGATCTAATCCTGTCATTATACACAGATACACAGAAATGTGACAGCAGAGAAAGGCCCCACACCCCATCTAGTCTGCCCGACACCCTACCTCCCCACTTCTGTTATGCTTCCACCCTCTTTTCCCAACCCCTTAAATCTATCCCAAGCCCTCTTGAACCCCTCCACCATTTCAGCTGCTACTACCTCTTCTGGCAGCTTGTTCCAGGCCTCCATCACCCTCTCTGTGAACTGCCCCCTGACATTACCTCTGTATTGCCCACCTCCAGTTTGAGACTATGCACCCTTGTGTTCGCTTCCTTTTTCAATTTGAACAAGCTGTCACCCTCCACCTTATTTATTCCCTTCAGATACTTAAAGATCTCAATCATGTTTCCCTCTCCCTCCTAGTCTCCAGAGGGTACAAATTCAGGCCTCTCAATCTTCTCTCATACGGTACATCCTGCATCCCTTGTACCATTTTGGTTGCCCTTCTCTGTACTCTTTCCATCAACTCAACATCTCTTCATAGGTGAGGCCTCCAGATTTTCACCCCATACTCCAGATGTGGCCTGACCATGGTTCTGTATAACAGCATTAGCACCTCCCTCTTCCTGCTATTAAAACCCCTCGCAATGCAGGCCAACATTCCATTTGCCTTTCCCACCACCCTGCTACACTGGCTGTCCACCTTGAGGTCACACGATACCATAATCTCTAGGTTCCTTTTCATTTCACTCTCCTTAATCACCCCCCCAAGGGAGTAAGTTTCCCTCCTATTCCTCCATCCCAGGTGCATCAGCGAGCCCTTTTGTGCATTAAACTTCAATTTCCAGGTGTCAGACCACCTCTCCAGCCCATCTATGTCCCACCTCATGGCTTGTACCCCAGAAAACGTATGAAGAAAGACTAAAGGAGCTTAATATGTATACCCTTGAGGAAAGAAGGGAGAGAGGGGACATGATAGAAACATTCAAGTACGTAAAGGGAATCAACAAAGTCCAACAGGGTAGCATCTTTCAGAAAAAGAGATGTGCAAGAACAAGGGGGCACAATTTGAAGATAGGGGGGAAGGCTCAGAGATAATGTAAGGAAGTATTTTTTCACAGAGAGGGTTGTGGATGCATGGAACAGAGGTTGTGGAGTCAAGAACAGTGGGGGAATTCAAGAATGCATGGGACAGATATAAGGCAGTCCTAGTGGGGGGTAGGAGGAAGTAAGCTGTTGGTTAACTAGGATCTGCAGCTTATCTGTTAGGTAGGAACATGGGCAGACTAGGTGGGCCAAGTGGTCCTTATCTGCTGTCAAATTCTATGTTTCTATGTAGGTGAATCCATCCTATTGCAGACCTTTGTATCATCTGTGAACAGGCACACCTGTCCCTTCAGACCCTCTGCTAGGTCACTAACATAGATGTTAAAAAGTGTTGGTCCTAACACTGACCCCTGTGGCACCCCACTGATCACAACCTGTTCCCTGGAATGTGTCCCATTTATCACCACCATCTGACTCCTTCCCTTCAACCACTTTTCCACCCACCTGGTGATCCTGAGGTCCACCCCTAGTCTGTCCAGCTTATGCACCATTCCACGATGCGGAACGGTGTCGACGGTCTTGTTCAAATCCAGATAGGCCATGTCCACCACTCCTTCCTGGTCTACTATCTGTGTCACCCCATTGAAAAACTCTATCAGGTTAGTCTGACAGGACCTTCCCTTGGTGAAGCCATGCCATGCTGCCTGTCATCCTGCAAGCCATTCATTTCGAAGTATTCTATCAACTTGATCTTAAGTAGTGCCTCCATTACCTTCCCCCCACCGAGGTAAGACTAATGGGATGGTAGTTTTTGACCTCATCCTTCCACCCCCACCCTTATGTAGTGCAACCACCTGTGCCCTCTTCCAGTTCATTGGCACCACCCCTGTGACCAAGGACAAGTTAAATAGCCTTGCCAGATGCGGCGCCAGTTCATCCTTCACCTCCTTGAGAACCCTTGGTTGTATTCCATCAGGTTCCATTGCCTTGTCCACCCTAAGTCTACCCATCTGTTCCCTTATTCCTTCAGCTGTGAATTCTGTCACACCCACCTGCCTGTGACTGTCACCCTCCCCAGCCCGTCCAGGTCCCCTCTCTTTCCTCTGTGAAGATTGAGGTGAAATAGCTGTTTAATGCCTCTGCTTTTTCAAAATCCCCTTCCAGTAATGTTCCACTTTCCCCCTTATCCTCCCAATACCATGCTGTGCCCTCCTCCTTTCTCCATTGTACCTAAAGAAGGTTTTGTCCCCCCCCCTTGCCTGCTTTGCTATCCTCTCCTAGTGGCCTACTTAGCCCTCCTTATCTTTTGCCCTGCCTCCTTTCTTTTTTCCCTGTAGGTTTCCCTGTCTTCATCCTTTTGTGTCCTCCTGTACCTCTTGAATGCTCTAGTCTTCTCCTTGACCCCTTAAGCCACTTCTCTAGTGAACCATAGAGGTAATTTCTGCTTCTACTCTTTCTTACCCTTCTTATACATACTTGATGGCTACCCATAATTCCTCTACCCCTGCACATCCCCTATCCTCAACATTTCTTCTCTAACTACCTTCCCCATTCCATAAAAGTCAGCCTATCTGAAGTCCATTACCTTGGTTCTTGTCTTATAACTCACCCTGCCCACTCTCACCCTGAACCTGATAGCCCTGTGGTCACTGGTGCCAAGCTCTTCCCCCACCTCCACCTCCTCCACACTGTCCCCATTTGTGAGGACCACATCCAACAGGATTACACTCCTAGTGGGCTCACTGACCCTTTGCTGCAGGAATATGCCTTGAAGAGCATCTAAGATGCCCCTGCTCCTTGCAGAGATTGCTGTCTGGGCCTCCCAATTGATGTCCAGAAGGTTTAAGTCCCCAACTAGCACAATTCCCCCTTTCTGTGCCATCCTCACTATGGATTCCACAAAGTGTCTATCCCCTTCCTCCCCCTGTATAGGAGGGCTATAGACTATCCCAATGTGCAGGTTTTCCCCTGTCCCCTGTCTAGGGTGACCCACAATATCTCTGTTTCCCCCTCTTCATTCTGCCCTTCCATGGCCCCAATCCCTTCCCTGACATATAATGCCACCCCTCCCCACCTTTCCCCTCCCAATCCTTCCTAAACAAATGATGCCCTGGGATCACCATCTCCCACGCGTGGTGCTCATTCCGACAAGTCTCACTCACTGTTACAATGTCTAGGTTCTCCTCCATCATGGTGGCCTCCAGTTCTCCCATTTTGTTCTCCAGGCTTCTGGCATTTGCAACCAAAGCCCTCCAACATGTAGCCCCATCCCATCCTTCCCTGCTGCTAACTTGCTAACTGCTCCCTTGATGAGTGTTGTGACTTGGGGGGGAGGCTGATAGCCTCTCTGCTCTGCCTCATGTAAGGATAGCCCTATCCTTAGCCCCCCCCCTTATTTAGTTTAAATTGAACTTCCTTGCCATGAAGTCCCCCAGTTTACTCCTTAGTGCAACTTCCCCTGAAGAGTTAAGGTGCAACCTGTCATGGGCATACAGCCCCGCCTCCTCCCATGTAGAGCCCCAGTCACCTATCCAACCAAACCCCATCCGAATGCACCAGCCTTGTAGCCAATTGTTGAACGCCGTTATCTTCTCCTTTCTGGGTGTGCTCGCTCTTGGTACTGGCAACACCTCAGAGAAGGAAATGGAAGGAAAAACAGTGTTGCTCCTACAGAACCTAGCAAGTTCCTCAAACCTTGCCTTTACTTCCATCAGACTGTTCCCCTCCAAGTCATTTGTGCCCAGATGAAACACCAGATGTGTCCTTTCATCCTGCTGCTTACCCCAGGAAGGAATATGATGCCTCACCTCCAGTGCCGTCATCCCTGGCATGCACTGTACCCATACTGCATTGTTTTTTGCTCCCTTCCTTCCCCATGTTAGCCCCTTAATTATTGAGTCCCCCAAGAATGCCACCCTACTGCCCCCTGCTTCCTGGGTGTCCTTTTGGCTTCTAGCTTTGTGTCATGGGGTTTGGCTCCCTTTAGACTTCTCCTCTTATTCCATCCTGACTTGGTTTCTACCCCTGCTCATCTTTTGTTCCCCATCACCTAACCTATCCTGATTTTTACCCACACCCAGCATATGTCCCTCTTCACCCTCTACCTTTGGCCTTTACTCAGACTCCCCCCTCCTGTACCTCTTAATCCCATGTACATCCACCTGTTTTCCTTCATCCCTGCAAACCCCTCCTGCATCACTGCTTGAGCATGAGCCAACTTCACCTGCCCCCCCTCTATCTGCTCCGGGCCTTCCACCGTCTGCATCACTGTGTGAGATTGTGCCAACTGTGCTTGATCCCCTTCTAACTGTTCCTGTCCCGCCCATCTTTGCAGAACATTTTGAGCACCGTACCCCACTTGGGGAAGTCTTCCTCCTCACACCTGCCCTGTCTGCATATTTCCCCTCTCCTGCACCCTACCTGGCACATGCCCCAGCCTCCTACTGCAGCTCCTGCCCTGCAGGGTTTCCTCCCATTCATTTTCAGCCTCCCAGGAGCTCAACTCCAGCTCTTCCAGTGCTTCCTTCCTGCCCCTTTTCTTATGCCACAGTTCCCCTAGTGCCACCCTCTGGTGTGTCCCTAATGTGCCCGTCCCCTACTCCACCCCTTCTCCTGCATACAATGTGCCTGCCCCTCCTCCCCCCTTTCCACTGCACCTGAGATCTTTCCCCTAATGTCCCCCAGCCGCTCTGGCCCCCCCCTTCTCTGATGGCCCCTGCCGGACTCCTTCCTCCAAAATGTCCTTGACTAGGATACCTAGGGTGGGGAAAAACTATTTGTTACTTCCACCCTCTGGTCCATTTCACCTATGCCTACGTCATCCTTCATTCTGGGCATCCGTCTGCCTTTTCCTGAGCCTACTGTCTTCCACTCCTCCTGATCCCTGGCTGACCCCATTTCTCTAGCTACAAGCATCATTTTTGTGCCTCCAGACCTCCTGCTGTCAGTTCCCACTGACCCCTTTCCTCCTGTCTCGGGTGACCCTGTCCCAACTCTGGACTTGCTGCTGTCTGTTACCACCTCTGGTCTATCCCCTCTGGATCGCCTTCCATCCTCTCCCTCTCAAGCCCTTGACTTCTGGAACAGTGTATCTGATCTTCCAGTGGATCCACTCAGCCCTTCCCACTCCTTCCTTGGCTTATACCTTCCCTGTCTCTCTACCTCCTTTCCCCAGCTTCCCCCATTTAACCCCCACCTTAGCCTCACCACTTCCTCCCTCAGCTTAGTGAGCTGCTTACACATCATACAACCCCCCCATCCTTCAAGCCCAATTTAGGATCATAGCTGTTCCACAGCCACTGCACCCCACCACCCTGCCAAAGATCCCCCTCCCTTGGTCACCCCTCCCCCTGTGCTGCCCTACCATTTCTTCCGTGATACTCAGATACAGTCCTAAAATCACACCTTATGTATTTTTGGGCCCCTGACCCTCACCCTCTCCTCAGCCCCAACCCACAGTCAAGACTTTTTAGAAATAATAAAGTATGTGCAAACCATAGGCATCAAGAATTAATAACCATAGTCATCCGGTTCAAGTCCAAGACATCAAGTTTAAGTCCAAGTCCCCAGCACCTCCAGCATCAGTAGTCCAAGATCAAGTGACCTGTGACCTGTTTGCTCACCCACCTGTAGACCTGTGACCTGTTAGCTCCTCCACTTCATATATGGCTCCTCCTCCCCTCCATATTTAATAAGGGTTGGGGAGAGAGGATGGGAACAAACACAGCTCTCAGCTCTGTGGTCTAGTTGGCTTTTTAAAGCCTGATCACCTGGCACCTCTCTCTCCCTGATTGGCCCGTTCCTACACCATGGACTGTGGTTGGCTGGCTGTTCTTGCTTCAGTCGCCGAACTGTGATCTGCGCCCCTTACTAGTACAGTTCCAAACAGCTCAGCTCTCCTTCCTTTGGTCGCTGACTGCGGCCCCGCTGCTGACTGCAGCCACAGCTCCGCGCAGCTCTCCGCTCTCCTTTCTCTAGTCGCCGACTGTGACCCAGTCCCCTGCTGCCAACACAGCTAACAAACATAACTCTCAGCTCTGCTGTCTGGCTGGCTTCTTTAAAGCCTACCACCTTGGTGCCTCTCTCCCTGATTGGCCCAATCCTATACCACAGTCTGCAGTTGGTCTGCAGTCCTTGCTACAGTCGCTGAACTGCAACCTGCACCCCTTGCTAGTTCAGCTCTAAATAGCTCAGCTCTCCTTCCTCTGGTCACCGACTGAGACCCCACTGCCGACTGCAGCCACAGCTCCAGGCAGCTCTCCACTCTCCTTTCTCTGTTTACTGACTGTGACCCAGTCCCCCCCTGCTGACACAGCCAACAAACACAGAAATGCACAGTCTGATTTCTTTCAGCGCCACCTGGGCTATTGGTACAGTTCATGAGAGATGTCACCCAGGGTCACAGCTAGGCAGGAATTTGAGAAGAGGCTTTGGCTATGCAAGAGCTTTCAGGCATGCACTCCCCTGCCCCATTACATTGATAGTCTGAGGCACACTTACTCAACTGCAGGATGTGAAATTCTTTTGTCCTTATGCTTCCTTTGTTATTTAAAGAGGTTGTTTAAAAGCCCACAAACAGATACCTTAGGAGCAAGCCAGATGAAAATGTGGATTCAAGCAGGACTTAGTTGCTTGACTTCTGTTTTGCTTGGGATAGCTTCCAAAAAGTTGATTTTAAACTGAAAATGCAAATACCAGGTGGTGATGTTTTGCAGAAATCCAGTCCAAGAGACCTTCACAGATGTAGTGAGCAAGAATTGTGTTGTTATTCCAAGCAGTAAATCTTGTAAATTCCCCAAAACTAAGCTACAGACACAGACAAACACAAACAGCCACCCACACAGACCCAGGAGGTGGGGCTTCTTAGCAGTTGGCCCTGCTGATTGTGTTTATTATCCTTAAGAGTTTCTGTTTATTTTGATATTTGGATTAATCATGTTAAATCATATGTTATGTTCATCTTCATTTATTATATAGTTATCATTTATGGGGACTCTAACATTAAAATCCCCAATAATCAAAAGGGAATAGGTTTCATATCTAGCCTGAAATTCTTCCAGAGTATCTGACAGCTGTGTACAAAGCATAGGGGTATACATTTTACTTGTTCTCAGTGGGAAACAGACATTTAATATAATAAGGTTCACATCACTGTTTTGGATTCTGAGGGCCTCAAGAGAAAAATAGATTATAATCAATGACATGTAATTGAAATAAAAGTTGTTTTCCAGAATATACAGTAACTAGACCAGCTTGTCCTCTTCCTACCTTTTTTTTATTAGCTACATGCAAGTATTGAGTATACCCTGGAATCAGAGGTGTGGAATCACTATACCACCATGTTTCTTGTAAGCATATATCATATTTTGTCAAAAATTCGACTATCTCAGAATCTGGCAATTTATTTACTAACCCCTCTGTGTTCCAGGATAGTATGCTTAAGTAAAGATAGTTACAATTAGAAGTTTGTTTATCTGAAAAGAAACTGTAATTCTGGTCACGTCTGGATAAGATCCTCCAAAGGTGCAAATCTATTGTAAGTGGTTATTTCTATTTTCCTGCCATTGGGAATATTTGTTACTGTTTCAGAGTAAGGGTTATTTTCAAAATGATTCATACATGGCCACTTATTTACAGTACCTCATCACACTCAACCAAAAGAATATCAAGTCCATCAAGAATTAAGGAAACTGAGACAACCTGATCATCAATTTTAAAGAGCTAGCGTACTGCCTGGAAATTGCTTGCAATTAATTGTAACTTTCAGATGTAGTAGATGATTTTTATATCTCAAGTATTTTTTTCCTTTCTGTTTGCTAATTACAAGATTTTCCACCTGGCAGTACTGGGGTGATGTGTGGAGCACCACCATGTCTGGAGGAAAAAAAAAAGTCAGGTTGTTCCTCCCACTACATCAACACTGAAACCACAATAACTATGACTTCACTAGTAACCAATGAGAACCATTTTTTACTACCAGATTTCACTTCCACATGAAGCAGCAGGGACTGGCTCTCCCTGGTTACTAGTGATGTCACAATTTCCTGCATTTTGATTGGTAGCTTGAGAAAGTCACTGATCAGCCCACAAGGATTGTGATGCTTCAAGGCATTTGCTCTCATTTCTGACTATGTAGTGGGAGGAACAGAAATGATTTTTTTTTCCTCCAGAGAGAGCTCTGCTCCACATATCATGCCAGTATTGCCAGGTGGAAAATCTTCTAATTAGCAAACAGAAAATAAAAAAATACTTCAGATATTGGAAGTGATAGCTGACTGCATCTGAAAATTACTATTAATTCCAATCAGTACACTAGCTCTTTAATATTTCTAAAAGTAATATCAATCTGAGGACTATCATGACTCCACTATGTATTGTAATCCACTCAGTCCCATTTGTCCCTAGATCAATTCCAAGAGTACAGGTTAAAAATACCCTGATATCTTTCTTTACTGAACTTATTGGTTCTTCAGAAAAAACTTTCCAGCCAAAGGGGAAAAGAGGCCTGTTTTTCCAAACATTTTCATGCGACTGCTCATATTTGTTTATTGTTTCTGTCACCCTATTATTTCTTTGTATATCTGCCTTTCTATACCTATTAATATTCTCCTTCAATTGATACAAATGAAAAATCGGGACCCTTTGTGGAGGAAGAATACTTACGTTATTCAACATCATTAAGGGTCTTTGTGACCATATTTGGTTTGCCATTTCTTGAGAGCAAGGCATACAAGTACACAATCTGTGTAAAATGGATTATGGGAACGCATAATAAATAGGCTTCAGTCTCAAATGGATAATGCAACAAATGACAAATCCAATTTTTTAAGTTTTTTGTAGTTGTTTAATTTAATCCATTTCCAACAAAAGTTCTGTAGATTCTCTATCTTCCTAGGGGCCAAAGAATGTTAAGGTATAGTTGTTTGCTTCTGAACTCCTATCCAACCTCAAAAAATTAATTGAAAATCACCCTAAGGAATCCATTATACTTGGTGAGCTGAATTTGAACTGGCTTACGCCAAAAGTTAATACCTTGAAAGACTTGTATGATGAGCTAGGCATCTCGCAACTTATCTCAGAACCCACCAGAATCAATGCAAAAAATATTGCCAAAAGCTCTATACTAGACCTGATAATCACAGACCACACAAAAACTCACATTTATCCATGCTTCATAATTATCTAAAAGATTATAACATAGTTGTCTGCGCAAAAATCTTAGAAAAATTACCCTCTTGCTCGAAATTCATTACCAAGCAAAGCTTTCATAAATTTAACCCTGAAACCTTCCTAGCAAATTTCAGGAACACTAACTGGCAAAACTTCTACCTGGTCACCACAGTGAATGAAGTTGTCGGTATTTTTAATTCAACCCGTACAAATATAGTAAATAAACATGCCCCATTTATTCAATGTAGAGTGAAAAAGACATCCTATCTATGGATCACTGTTGAGTTAAAAGCAGCCCTAACCTGATGAGATAAACTCTTTGCTATAACGAGACACACTAAAGTCACTGTAGATTGGACTGCTATTCGAACTGCAAGGAACATCTGCACAAAGCTTATCAGATCAACAAAATGTTATTATTATGTGGAAGCTTTAGACAGTGCCAATGGTAATTCTGCAGCAGTCCGGAAAATGATGAAATTTGTGGAAGGCCACAGAATTCCACCTTCAATACCCATCAAAATCATATCTCACGGTACTACTCTTGCAGACCAAGACACAATTTTAGAAAAATGAAATGCACACTTTGCAACAGTGGGCCTAGCGTTCAACTCATCCCCCACTGCTGGGCTTCTCAACTCTTCCTCTCCCAAGGATGATCCCTTGGACCCACTTATCCATGACTCCTTCTGGCTCTCCCAAGAGTCATTCAAACAGGTTGATAACCTACTGAAAAAACTGGACACGAGGAAGAGCACCGGAGCTGACAGAACTGAGTCCTCATTCCTAAAACTAGGGTACCATTTCCAAACCACTCCCATAACACACACATTCAATCTATCAGTCTCATCCAGCATACTACCCTCAGTTTCAGCGCTAGCCCTATTAACAAATGATTGGTTCAATGCTCTCAATAATAAACTCTCTACAGGATCCTTGTTCCTAGATTTAAGTAAAGCCTTCAACACGGTCGACCACAGTTTACTAGTAACCAAACTTAAAGAACATGCATTGAATAGCTCTGCAATAAACTGGTTCTCTAGCTATCTTACTGGCAGACTCCAATGCATTAAAGCTGATGGGCTTCTTTCATCCTCACTCCCACTTACTCGAGGAATCCCCCAAGGCTTTATCCTAGGACCATTTTATTCACTATCTATATCAGTTCACTAAGCAACAATACTGTAAATTCTAAACTCCACTTCTTCGCAGATGACACTGTGTTGTATACATCTAAACCCTCCTTGCCTGATGTAAACACTGAATTGCAAACTGACTTAAACCAATTACAAAGCAAACTCCTCAACTCCAAACTCCTATTAAATTCCAAGAAGATTAAAGTAATGTACTTCTCCCACCTCAGCCTCCAACATCCCTACACCAGCAGGCCACACCAGCACCTGTTACAACCCTCCTAGGAGACTCACTTGAGACTGTTGACAACTTTAAGTACTTTGGAATATGGCTAGACTGCAAAATGTTTTTTGTTGTGCACATTGAATCCCTAGCCAAAAAACTAAAAATAAGATCGGTTTTCTACAGGAACAAATCCCTATTTCCCACAGATAACAGGAAAAGGCTAGTTAAAGCCATCTTCCTTCAACTGTTAGATTATGTGGATATTATACAATATATAATAGTAGCACGGCATCTAACCTACACAGACTAGACATCCTCTTTCATCAGGCCATACGCTTCATAACCAACGCACCTTTTAGAATGCATCACTGCATCCTGTATTCAGAAGTAGATTGGTCATCCCTCACCACAAGAAGGATGTTCCACACTGGCACCTAGGCTCTCAAAGTTCTACTGAACAAAATACCACCATATATTACTTCCCTTTTCCAACAATCATGCAGCCACTATGGCCTCAGAAGAAATGCCTTCATCCTACTAGACGTCCCCAAATTTTGCACTCTCTGCAGTAGAGCTGCAATCTGTCATGCCATCCCGTCCATTTGGAATAAAATTCAAGCATCCCTTAAGCTCTCAGAATTAGTCTTTTTAAACTTCTTCAAAACTTTGTTCAGCAAAACACTTGTGGAAACTTACCATTGCAGAAAACAACTAGTACACCTCAGCCATGGCACAGTTGTACAATGAGCACTTGTCCTCAATTAACCTTTCCCCTCTCCCTGTCCTCTGTTATCTGTTTAGAATATTAATATGTTTAGTTGTAACTCTGTATTGTTCACATGCTACAGATGTTTAACTGCCTCCATACTGAAACTGTATTGTATGCCTTTCTAGTTTCTTCTTTCTCGTATCTGTATTGTTTAGTTTAGTTTAGTTTATTAGTCTAGGAATTAATACCTTTGAGTCAGGGCTCTTTTACAAAGGTTCCATGTCACAAAGAACATTTAACAAAGCACGATACACATTACAGGTAAAACCAGACAGGAAAGTTACATCATAAATTTGCTATTAACAGTTTAAGGCAGTAACGTTTTTAAGTTTCATAGAAAAACAAGCTATAACAGGTTCAAGCGAGTAGACAATTTCGAGGTTAAGGAAACTTCCAGGAGAGGTGATCATTAGGTGCCAAAAGGAGGCTAGAGAGGAGGAAAGGTGGTGAGCGGAGAGTAAGTGAGAGGGACAGGAAAAAGGGGAGTGAGTTTGGGTGGGAGACAGGAAGTAGTAGAGGTACCAGAGGGTTCATTAGTCAGGGAGGAAGAGGCCTCAGATGTGAGGATGGACATGAGGGTAGTAGTCTTTATCTAGCACAGTCACAGTTGCTAGTGGTGGTGAGGTGGGCATAGAGCATGGATTTGAAAGCTTCAAGAGAGTTGAGGATAGAGTAGGTGGACTAAGCGCATTGAACCATGTCGGGGCCCTGTATGCGAAAGATCTTTGTCCCTGTGCAGTCCGGCATCTCAGAACCAGGAAAGGTTGGCGTTCAGATCTGGTGGAGGGTCGTGAGCCAGGATTCAGTCGGAGTAGGTTTTGAATACATAATGGAGTCAGTCCCAAGATAGATTTTTTTGCCATTGTGCAGGTGAGATAAATAAGATGATTTGATAGGTTCAACCAGCCTGATTCATAGTACAGATCATACGTGTGAGTCAGTCTTTGAGCCCCCGTGAGGAGCCGGCAGGCCTTATTTAGAGTGATTGAGATACGCCTTAGAGCAGTGGAGGTAGCTGAGGTAGCTGAGCCATAAATAATAAGGCCATAGTCAATGATTGAGATTATGGAACTCTGTATAGCTATTCTCAATGCTGCTTGATTTAGAAATTGATGGTTACGGAATAGTATTCCAAGGCGTTGGTTCACTGTTTTCGCAGTGTTGTCAATGTGGGTTGCAAAGGTGAGCCCTTGGTCAAAAGTGATGCCAAGGTATTTGAAAGTATTTACTTGGTCCAGTGTAATTCCAGCAGAGGTTTGCATGGTGAGTGGAGTATGCCTATTTTTGTTTTGGTGATTGGAGAAGATCATGGCTTTTGTTTTATTGTGGTTTAGCACAAGTTCACTATCCAGGAACCACCTTTCAACACTAGAGAAAGCAAGTTGCAGGCTTTTTCGTAGGGAGTTTGGATCCTTGTGGGAAGAGAGAATTACAGCATCATCAGCGTAGAAGATTATTTTCTCCTGGCAGATATCTGGGAGGTAGTTAAGGAACAGGCTAAAGAGGACCGGTCCAAGAATTGATCCCTGTGGTACACCCGAGAGAACTGGTTTGAAGTCGGAGAGTTCATTAGAGATTTTTACAGCCTGTGACCGATTGGACAGGTAACTTTTACCCAAGCACAAGGACCTTGGCCAGGCCTAGGCTAGAAAGTAGGGAGGTAAGTAGGCCATGATGGACTGTGTCAAAGCTTTGTAAGATCGATAAGACTGCACCTGTTTGGCACCCTTTGTCCAGGGCTGGTGGACTTCTCCAGAGAAATCAAGTAAGGCTGTTGTTGTACTATGTCCTTTCCTAAAGCCATGCTGTTGATTACAGAGTAGATTGTATTTGTCCAGGTAATCAGAGAGTTGGTCTGCCACTATTCGTTCAAGTGCTTTGGAGAGGGGAGGGAGTATTGATATAGGTCGATAGTTTCCTGTGGAGGTTTTGTCCCCACCTTTGTGCACTGGTGTAACTATGGCAGATTTCCATTTGTTGGGAAATTGACTTTGGCAAAGTGACAGATTAAGAATTTTTGCAAGGGGTGAATTACTTCATCCAGGGTGAGAGACAGGATTTTTAGATCTAGAGTGTCACTACTTGTTCTGGATTTGGAGCAGGCTTTTCTTATGTACTTGTGTGCTTCGTGCACTTGATTTTCTTGAAGTAAATTGTGGTTTGTCACGAGGGTGTTTTGTGATACTAGGCTAGGCACAGGTAAGTCCGAGAAGAAATCTGGGGAGGACCCCACTAAGGTCTGTGAATGTCTTATTAAGCGCATCTGCAATAGACTTTGGGTCAAGTGGTGGATCCATCAACTTTCATAATGGTAGGTGATGATTTTGATTGTTTACCCATTATGTTTGGATGTTGTCCCAAAAAGCTCTTCCATCACCCCAGGTGGATTCAAGGGCATTTTGAAATAGGCTCTTCATTTGCCTAATTTGTGAGGTACATCTATTTCGTGCCTGCTTGTATTTTAGGGTATCATGAGGTGAGCCTGTGTCTCTGGCAACTGCCCAGAGGTGGCCCCGAACCTTGAGCTCGGCAAGTAGTTTGGCAGTAATCCATGGATTTGATAGCTTTGATTTCGTTTTTTTACTGGGCGTATAAGTGCATGAGAGTTGAAGAATTTAATGAAGTATTCTAGTGCGGTATTAATATCAGTTGATTCAAGGATTGGCATCCAGTCCTGTTGTAGGAGATGGGTTTTCAACTTGATAAGATTCCCATAAGGCAATACTCTGCTTGTTATAACTTTGGGGGTGGCTTGAAATTTATTAGACCAGGTACAGGACACTGGAGTGAGTCACTGAAGGAGTCAGGAGGACTTTAATGTTTTTATCCGGTCAGGGTGATTTGTGAGAACCAGTCAATAAGGGTGCTTGTACCAGTTTTGTAATTTTTCCGGTGGGGAGGTTACCATCTGAGTCAGGTTTGCTGCTAGGATGTCATCTTTGTAAGAGCCAGTGTCAGAAGCGAGCCAGTTTATGTTGAAATCCCGAGGAGGAGGAGCTCATTTTCAGAGGCTGCAGACTAACAAAATCAAGTACAGACTTAATACTGGCACGTGGTCTTTTGGAGGGATATAGACTGTGGCCACTGTGAGAACTTTGTTTTGTGCACCAAGAAGCAGTTTGATAGGGAGGAGTTGCATCTGCGTATTTGTGGGGCTGAAGCTGCCGCGTTGACAGGAGAGGTTGTCCTTTATGTAGATAGCACAGCCCCCACCTTTCTTGCTTGCCCGGTCAAGTCTGAAAAGATTGTAGCCTTCAAGCGAGACCACATGATCCGGGGTGCTGGGAGATAGCCAGGTTTCCACAATGGCTAGTATACAGTATCAGGGTTTTTTTTGTCCAGCGAGAGTTTGAAGAGATGCCAATTTGGGAAGGAGGCTGCAGATATTTAGAGTGATAATGGAGAAACCACTACCAACTTTTCCTGTTTTTGTCGGCTTCAGTGCAACAGGACCAGGGTTTGGGTGTATCCCACCAGATATTAAAAGTAGGAGGAGCAGGAGTTTCAGCGATGCCATTAGTAGTTCATAATAGGTTGGAGTGAGTTTCTGCTTGTACTTTTAAGATGCTTGGATTGTCTTCTGGAGTCCCAGTAGAGGTGATTGTTAGTGAGTTATAATGATGTGGCAGTTTCCAATTAGGAAATTGGCTCTTTGCACCAGGTATTAATTGGGTGATGTTTGTTTAAGACTTCAGAGTAAAGCCATGGTACAATGTTTCGGTAGTAGTATAGAAAGGTGAGAGTAGGTGGAGGGTAGGGTAGGTGGAGGTTGGCATAAAGGAAAAGGAGGAGGGAGGGTGAGGGTGAGCAGGAACAGGTGGTGGGGACTAAGCCAAAGCATTTTTTTAGCGAGGCAGGAGAGAGCCGAGAAGTAGTGTGGGCTAGGCAGTCGGGGGGGGGTGTATTCCAATATTGTGCACTGTTGTTTACCTTTGTATTACAGTGTCCAAATGGATCCTCCTTGTAAATAAGCATGCTCAATGGAGTTTTCCTGCCAATAAACTTGAACTTGAACTTGATTCAGAAAGCAGGCCCATTTGTCCATGGTCACCTGACCTGGGGACTCAGTCAGGCAAAATGGAAGCAGAAGGGGGGGAGGAAGAAGCTGGGAAAAGGGAGCAGGAAAAGAGGTGGGGCATAATGATAGGCAGGAAAAAAGGGAGGGGGAAGAAGGGGCCAGGGGGATTTGATTGGGCAAGCAGGAGAGAGAGAGCATGGAGGGGGGATATGAGGGGTTGCATAAGGCAGGGCACCCTCATTCACTTGCTGGCCATTGCTTTTGCCTACCCACCTGCTTATTTTATGGTGGGGCAAGGGATTGGGGGTTTTTATTTTGGAGATAAGTGGATTATGATCAGTAGAGGAGGAATGGGGAAACGTAGACCACAGGGAGGCTGCTGAAGGTGGTCAGCAATATATGGCAAGACCAGCTGGTCAGAGGGAGCCACATAGGGGGCTAACAATGGTGGATGGCAATATGTGGTGGAGGAGACCATGGAGGGTGAATACAAGGTGGGAGTGAAAGAAAAGAGGAGAAAAAGGAAAATAGGGGGAGTACTAAAATGGAAAAGGAAAAAGGGAAGGGGTGAAGGGATGGTGGGGGGATGAACTCAGCCTGGGTGTACATTGAGACTGGGAAAGGGGCACTTCTAGGTGTACATCCAGAGGGCTCTAAAGGAAGGGTATGGGTGTACATCCGTACACAGCAGGAGAGAGGCAGTGAAAAGGAGGAGGTGTACATCTGGAGGCCAAGACACTTCTAGAAAGATGGTAAACATTGAGATCGATGATGATATTGAACAAAGGTAGTTGGAAAATGGGAATAAATGGATGAATAAAAGGATATATAAAATGATAATATGATGTAATAAAAGGAATTAGAGATGTTAATTCAGGATTCATTGTAATAAACAATTGCTGACTGATCACCCAAACAATTAAGTAGTGCTGTGCAGAATTTTCAGATCCCAGCAGAACAGAATTTTGAGGAATTTTCAAAATACTGCCAAATTTCTGCCAAATTTACCCAGAAACTGAATGGCAGATTTCTGCAGAATTTTATTAAGTGGATCTCAATATTTTCCATGGAAATGGCTGCAGAATGATTTTCCACAGAAAAATGCTGTTCTGCAAATTATTATTCTGTGGATCTCAACATGTTTCACAGAAATAGTTCTGGAATGATTTTCTGTGGAAAAAATGCTGTTCCGCGGAATAGTGTTCTGCAGATCACATCAGACAGAATTCCACAGAAGAACTAGTGAAATTCTGGTGGAAGGTTCGCTGGCGGAATAGACATCCCATACTAATTAAGTGGCTCAGTAGGTAGCACACTCACCTCTGAGGCCGGGAGATCAGAGGGCTGTGGGTTCAGTTCCCACATCTGGCACTTGGGTTAATATCCCAGTACTGACACTGTAGTGCAGCATGAGAGGGGTGTTGCACTTCTGAGGTGCCATCTTTCAGATGAGATGTTAAACTGAGGTCCCATCTGCCTGGATTAGTGGTAGTTCAGGTGGATGTTAAAGATCCCATGGCACTTATCAAAAAGAGTAGGGGAATTTTTTATTACAACATCAAAAAACAAAATAATTACAAACAATGTTAAATCACACAAGATAATATACAAATCATATGGTAAAACAAAAGCAAAAGTATTGTAGTAATACATTTTTTTTTCAATTGTTTTACCAGGTGAGACACACTAAGCTCAAAGCTTGTTCACAGGTGCAACCTGGGAGCATAGGGAAGTTAAGTGACTTGCTCAGGGTCACACAGTATGCAAGTGGGGGCTGTGGGATTCAAACCCAGGTCTCCAGATTTGCAGCTCAGAGCCTTAAACCACTGCGCTATTATCAGATAAGTACAAAAGGAACTATGTATAAATGCCCCCCCACTAAAAAGTAGGAAAAAAAATGTTATTATTGAAAACAAAATGAAATCATAACACATATCTATAAATCAGTATTGTATCAAACATAAACCATAAGCAAAAAAAAAACATAAGTATGTATTAATTCATACAATAACCCCTGACATAAAACAACATTATAACATTGTAACCCTTCCCCTCCCTACTCTAGAAGTAGGGAAATGTATAATTCAAAACTAAACAAGCAGTCAACATTGTATTGCTATACAGAAAAAAACAAGTATTACATCATACCACAATCATAAGCAATCCGCATGGGTCATAAAACCCCCTTCCCATCCCCATTAAAGAAATAGGGGAAATATTTTATACAAATTTAGAAAAAAACAACAGTCTATTACTTCATACAAAGCATAAGGGAGGGGAAAAAAAAGAAATATTAAAAACATAAAGGAATAGTCTTGCATCTGACATTCAAACATGAAATATAAAATATCCATAGTGTACATCTAACCCTCATCCCGTAAAAACCCATTCCCACCTACCTCTTCCCTCTCCCTACTAGAAGAGAGGGCATGTTTGTTTGTTTTTTCCCAAGAATTAATTATACCTCGTAAACAAATTGCAAGCAAACTTAATCTTTGTGAATGCAATACCTTCTACCCCACCCTACTGGAGAAGGCACAGGAAAGACATTTTAGCTAAAAATTTGATAAAATCAGCCTGTATCCAACTAAGACATATGTCTCCACCATAACTTATAAAAGTCATGTGAGGCTGTATTCTGTTCAAAAGCCCGCCATCGAAAGATCTCTCTGCGGCTGTATTAAAAACTAGGGCACTAGACAGTATCTGCTGCCTTAGGGTCAGTGCACAATGGGCCTGCCATAATTGAAATTTTACATACCCAACAATTAACAGTATTGTCCCGGAGTCTAATTTAACCCACGACCCTGGGAGAACACTTCTAACCCAAATATCTGGGTTTACTACCCTAAAAGAACCCGAGGGCCAATATGTGTGAAAAAAAGTCCAAAATTCTACAGCATAAGGGCAGTCTACAAATAAATGTTGCATCATTTCGATTACCCCAAGACAAGTAGAGACTCTAGGACAGGTACGTTCTGTTATACCCTTGTGCTTCATATTCTCTTTTACCCCTGGTTTTTAATGTGCACAAAGCCAAACTAAATCCCACATGTAAGCTGGGATTTGAGGGCAATTAAAAAAATGTGTCAGAGTCTCTTTTCCCTCAGGGGGAAAGTTCCACAAACCATGGGTCCTCATAAAACCATGTTATCAACAGCCATTCATACACTGTCTTCCTGGAACCTGTAGTCAGGTATCTATAAGGCAATTCCCATACTTTAATCTTACCCACCACATCCTTCCAATAATTTTCCAAATAGGAGATTGTAACCTGCTTGGAGAGATAATCTGAAGAAGCCCATAACCTGAGCAAGGGTCCAAACTCATCCAGTACCCATGGACTCCACAACCCCAATTTATTATGGACAATTGGGACAACATTATGAAAGAGAAAAGTAACATAAAAGAAAACTATTGGGTTAACCATTCCCAGTCCTCCTTGGATTATATGTAGATATGTAATACCTCTCTTAATAGGGTTTAATCGACTCTCCCATATACACTGAAAAAAAAACACTATAAACTGAAGTCTCCAGGGCCTTTGGAAGAGAAAATACTGCAGATAAAAAGAAAAACATTGCTAACAAATGTGATTTAATCGCGTACATCCTTTTACGTTTTGACATACGCCAGGTGTTCCATTTTGTAACCAAAGCCTGAGCAGCATGAAGCTTTACATCCCAATTATAAAGCTGTGGAACAGGATCTCCAAAAAAATATGCCCCAAATTTTAGTATAAGTGGTCACCACTGGAAACTGCCATATCGAAGACCAAATGGTACCCTCACTCCCCAGTGATAATATACAACATTTACTGTGATTAACGGTGGAGCCAGTAACTTCTGAAAAGTGCCTTAATTCCTCCTGAGCCAACAATACTGAGGCTTTATCTGCCAATATTAAACAAAGGTCGTCCGCATAAGCAATTGTTTTTATCTGTGTGTCCACACTACTTACAGAAAGACCCATAATATTGTCTATTTTATGTATTTTATATAACAAGGGATCCAAAGACAGCAAATACAAAAGAGGACTAAGACGACAGCCCTGCCGCACCCCTCTGCCAACTGGAATCTCAACCCCTGTCCACCCATTCATAATAGGTAATAAGCGAATACTTTTATAACAAGATTTTAACCAAAAAATGAACTGATCAGGAAACCCATAACTTTGAAGAACTGCCCACATATAGGTGTATTCTACCCTATCAAAGGCCTTAGATTGATCCAAATGCACCAGATGTCCCAACAACTCTTGAGTACTAACTTTATGCAAAATCTCCCTGATAAGGATCAGGGCATCTTGTATCTTCTGTGGAGGTACCTCACTAAACTGTGTAGGGTGAACTATTGCATCTAGCACACCCACCAATCTATTCCCCACCACCTTCATCAGAATTTTACTATCAGTGTTTAGGAGGGTTATGGGTCTCCAGTTTCTTAGTTCCTCTTTATTACCATCCTTAAATAAAAGAACTAATACCCCCTCATACATACTAGCCGGTAAGAACCCTGAAAGTAAGGCGCTATTCAAGACAGCCACTAATTCCTCCCCTAAAGATTCCCAAATCGTTTTATAAATGGCATGAGGTAGTCCATCAGAGCCTGGAGATGTACCTGTAGAAAGGGACCAAATAACCTGCCTGAGTTCTAGAACTGAAATAGGTTCAATTAAACTATATCCAAGCTCCTCAGAAATACTAGGGAGAGTACAGTCTTGCAACCAGTGATACAGTTTATCATATGGCAAGTTTTCACTTGTGAAAACCACAGTAAAATACCGACTAATTTCTGCCAACATGGCAGAGTTATCAGTTACAACAGTACCATTTACCAACTGTAGGGATTCCATAGTTCTCTGCTCCCGAACCTGGACCAGGGTATCAAAAGGAATAGTGTCATGTTTTTTCCAAATAACTGATAGCGTTGTTGTTTAACTACCCCCTCATCATCTCTTTTTGTAGGACGGTTATCCTGTTCTTTAGGGTCTTAATGGCCAAAAGATCACATACTCCCCTATCATACTGTTGAGCAGTTAAACTTTTCAGTTGAGACCGTAAGCTCCATAAGGTGTTCCGTTTAAAAGTTCCAATAAGTCTTCCTACAGACTGAAAATAAGATCGAAAATCCCATTTTGAATCTTCCCACCATTCATTCCTATCCCCATATAGGAAAAACACAGATTTTCTTGCTTCCATAACATGTTTAAAACTTTCCTGGACAATGGGCAAATCTAGCAAAGAAATATTTAGTTTCCAAACTCCTGGGCCGCGTCTTTGTTCAGGTAGCTACCTACAGACAGGACCAACATTCGATGGTCCAATGTTGCTACATCAATAACTACCGCATCTTGAATACAAAGAAAAGCCGATATAAAAAAATAATCAATTCTGGATGTACGGGGACCACAAGCATAAGTATGTGGAGCCATTGTAAATCTAGAACCAAACACTTCAATTAACCCCACATCGGAAATAATCTCTTGTAAACAAGAAACATCACAATATTGTTTTTAACCCACAAGGCCACATCCTGGCTGGGGGAAGGAACAATTAAAATGCCCCCCGAAAACCACCAGCATGGTTGTAAATAAAAAAGGCTGTATGGTACGGAAAAATCTTACCCTGTCATATTTTAATTGAGGAGCATATATATTTATTAGACGCAAAGGTAAACCCTTCCAAATAATATCCAACATCAAGACCCGACCGTCCACAATCTCTAAGTGTCGAAGTATTTTAATCTTGGAGAAAAAACAAATCCCCACCCCAGAACACAGCTCAGGACCCTGAGACCAGTAACTGGCACCCCATATCCAACCTACTGAGGCAGCTTCTATAAGAGTTGGGGAATGTAAATGGACATCTTGAAAAAATAGACAATCCAGGTCTGACTTCAAAATAAGCCCATAGGTCACCATTCTCTTAAATTCAGACTGGATGCTATTCATATTCAAAGATGCCACTCGTAAATGATACCTAGGGGGAACCATAGAAAAAAGAAACCCTTCATCACTTTACTTTACTCGAGGCTTGGGTGACCCTGCCACTAACTTTAGGAGCTGGATTACCTTCAACCACCCCACCTAAATCCAACTTATCCCCACATTGTTTTTGACTTTCCATAACTGAGGGATTTTCTGCTTCCTGATCAGATAGGCCATCCTGAAGGATGTCATAAATATTTGTGTCCTCCAAGGGTTCTATCACCCTCTTAGAGACCTTGGGCATAGGGCCTTTCCCTCTTTTACTTCATACTATGGAAAATTCTTGGGAACTAGACAGCTGATCAGATGGGAGGGGTTCCATTACCACTTGTGGGACAGGCTGAACTGGTATCGTAACAGGAGCAATATTCAACTGAGCTGGGGGGGTCTTCTATCAGGTACCTGTTCTGTATGTCTGCCCAAAGGGGATTTAGGCCCAGAAAATACCGTAGGGGCAGTGGCTTCTTTAATATAGTAATCTTGGACCCCAAAATCTGCGTTCTCTGTGTTTTTAGTTGCCCAAGGGCAATCTGTGAACATATGACCTATCTCGTCACAAAGATTGCACTTGGGTTCCTGAAAACAATGTGCACTGACATGTCCCAGATCCCCACAGTATGTACATTTCAGCACATCACAAGTTGTACTAATGTGTCTATTAGATCCACATTTGAAACACATCCTAGGTTGCCCAGGGTAGAATAAAAATCCTTTGTCACAACCTACAAAAAAAAATTTGGTAAATGAATAACATCCTGATCAGACTGATGCAATTTAATTTTAAACTTCCAACCCCCGTTCCAGAACCCTTCATCATCCAGTATAGGGGATGGGTTCCCCTGAATAGTACACCATTTTTCCAACCAATAAACAACATCAGTAATATTTACCCCTTTATTTCAAAAAAGTATAGTAATAACCCTAAAAGGTTGTTTAGTTAAGGGTATTACAATAAAATCTACCCAAAGTGGGTTTGTTTTTAAGTTAGAAAATCTGCACCAAAACTTTTCCAGCAAAGCCGGAGTCCTAAAACTGACATCAAAAGTGCATTCTCCTGGTGCATGAATTAGAACATATACTTCTGAAGGGGAGAAACCCAGAGATTGTTTGAGTAAAATTTTGCCCACATGAAACCGATCTGGGGCTGTATCTCTATGTCCCACATAATGCAAATGAACAGCGTTCCATCATTTTGCCAAGTCAATAGTTTTAAGAAAATGACTAGCATAGGTGGGGGAGGGGGGCTGCAGCAGAAAAAGCCGTATCTTCAGGAGGGACTTTCCTCTGTCCAGTCGGTGAAGGCCCAGTCTCTGTCCCATCCTCCAGCTGCACATTTGCTTCCCCAGAATGAGAAACTGTACCTGAAAGAACTGAAGACCCTCCGGAATCCATACCGACTTGAGGAGCTCATGAATCCGGTATTATGACCTGCAAAAAAGCAGTGTCTAGCTGCCATACTCCTAGGGCAGGGAACGTCCAACCTGCTGAGGAAAGAGCTTTCTCCTGTGTCCATTCTACATTGTCTCTCTCACTCCAATCGCACCGTGTGGGCCTTTCTTCCTGACCAGGAAGTAAATTTGCACTATCTGCAGTCACCAGGACCTTAGTAAGACACAAAGATTTTTCCTACATCGGGAAGACTGCAGATCTTTTCCCTTTTCGATCCTCTTCACGCTGAGAAAGGGCATCATCAAGTTGGTGACTAATTTTACATAATTCTTCCTCCAGACACTGTTTTTTCTGTGCTAGGCTAAGCACAGCTCCTGACTCAGGGTTTAGTATGCCATCACAGGCGATATGCTGGCCACCCCTAAGGTGCACCCCAGCTGCCACTTCAGCATTTCCCGTGACCTCCGATATTGCATCCATTCTATCCAACTCCTCTGATGAATCCTCTACCAACCTCTCCCTTCCAACCTCAGCCACGGACTGATGCACCATGCAACATCAGGGCCCCTACCGACAAGCGTAGGAGAATTTTTTATTGAAATCTGAACAAATCATAACAAAGTTATACAAATCAATATTATATCATACATAATCATAATAAGGAAAGAATCAAAAAACATAGATAAGTATTAATTCATACGAATACCCTAAACATAAGACAAACAGTATAAACCCACCCCTCCCCACCCCACTATAAGAGTTGGGAATTTTATTATAAACTTCACAAATCAAACAAAGAAAAATAATATGAACTCACACAAAAAAAAAATAAAATATAAGAAATCAAATAAATATTAGAGTCATACATTGTCTAAAAATGAATGAAGGATAACTTAAACCAAATCCTAATACATAAAAAGCCCCCCCACTAAAAGAGTAGGGGACAAGAATCAAAACAATATATGTATAAGTCAATATTCCATCCTGCAAATACACAAAAAAGGATACAAAAAACGAAATAAGTATTAATTCATACAAATACTCTATGATATAAAAAAAATCCTTTATAACTCACCCCTCCCCCTTCCACTATATATACATTCTTATATTTATAAAATTTCTTAAAACTTTTAGATAAAAGAAAATTGTTTCCATCTTAAATTCCAGGTGTCAGTATCCAAATTACTTCCTTCTTTTCACCTTATACATTTGAGACCTGAATCTATCAAAAGAAATAATTCTAAAACTGAGGTAGTTTGCTGTTGTAATGTGAATCTGCATCTACTGATCCAGATCCAATACAAGAAGTGAACCATAATCAATCTTAATGTGCTATGTGAAAAGAACTGTATTTCTGGTGGAATTATTCCATAATACAAAAGGTCTGGCTTGGGCAGAATGAAAGGTGTTTCTTTCCATCAATTCTTAACTACATCCCAAAACTGTGTCACATATGGACAGTGAAACTATAAATGATCCATAGACTCTGTTATATTCACACAGGCTATCCTTGAACAATTTCTTTCGAACAAGGATTTGTGTTTATGGTTTCCTTTAACATTAATCCAGCCATGAATACTTAACCAAACCTGGTCCCACATCTGGACTGGTATTCTGCCATGTGAAATATATTTACTAATCTGGTTCTTAGCAAGTACCGAGAAACCCTCAAAAAGTTTTATCCCAAAACATGAATGTAAAACTTCCCGATACAAAATTCCCCAGTGTTTAATTTGATCAAAAACTCCCTCCCATTGATTCCCTAACCTAGGGCAACATTTATTTTTATGAACAAACTAATTTCGTTGCCATTCATTTAATATCCCTTCTATTTTCTGTACTCCCCAGGCTCCCCAAATTTGTCCCTTATGAAATCCTTTCATAAGGGGCAAAATATTAGCATATAAAAAAACCATAAAGAAAAACAAAATTGGATTAGGCATCCCTATACCTCCATCTTTAATATCGCTATACAACACATTCCTTTTAATTGGATTTAGCCTGCTACCCCAAAAACAGCTAAAAAAGCAACCTAATATTTTAACTTCTAAACCCTTAGGGAGAGGGAAAATCATACTAATAAATAAGAAAATCAAAATCAAAAATGTTTTTATATCAATCAATCAATCAATCAATCAAGTCTTTATTTAACCAGGCGTTCATCGTTGAGCAGAAGCTCATTTGCAAGATGGACCTGGGTGGAGCATGAACAATTGTATATACAGGTCAACACAGGTATTTACAAGGCAATACAGATAATATTCTTTACAGAGAGGAAGAAAAAGAAGATCATATGTACATAGAATTATACAGATATTATACAGATTACACGGTATTTACATACAAAGTGTCTATAGGAAGATAAAGCAGGTTATCTAAGGTTGCAGGAGGAATGACGGAAGAAAAAAATTAAAATAAAAATATACACCAGGTAGAGGTGAAGGTAGGGGGGAAGAGAGTGAGGGAAGTAGGGGGAGAAAGGCTAGGAGGGCACGGTGCACAGAAAGGAGTTGGTAAAGCTGGATGTAGAGAAGGTGGATGGAGAAAAGGAGTATGCGTGAGCCCCGGGATTGAATGCTATAAAGTACGGGGCATGGTAGGATGTCACAACCCAGGGTAGTGAGCTCCTATCCGAGGTTGGGAAAGGAAGAATAAGGGATGGATGGGCCTAGTGTTGATAAGACAGGGGATAAGAGAGAACAATTAGGCTGGTGAGGAGCAAGCTGGGGGGCAGTACCAAAATTGGGTCTAGGCTGCTATATACCAGTACTGGGTCTGAGTGGGTGAAAGCAGTTACATACTTCTCTGATTGTACGGAAATAAAGCATCTTGAAGCATTTATACCAATTAGGTGCTTAATTTGAGGGTTTTGTAGATCGTTCCATAAGGTAGGTAGCACGAAGCTTATGGCTGCCCTGCTGAGCGGGATTTGCTTTGGGTACTTTAAGTGTAATAGCTGGTAACTCTTAGCAGTATTTCCCAATTATACTCAGGGAAGACAGCAGGAGATATAGTAAGGCAGCTTATTAGAGATGGCTCTATAGGTCCAGAGGCGGCGTTTCTGTGGCGCCTGAACTTTAGTGATGTCCATCACTGCACGCATATAGGGTGCAGTGATGTGTGTCGAAGAGGAGTCCCGTTATAAACCTCAGTGCTCGATGGTAGAGTGTCCAGTTTAGCCATGTAAGAGTTGGGGCATTGGCTGTAGAGGAAGTCAGCGTAATCAACCAATGATAGGAAAATGGATTGGACCAGTTGTTTCTTGGCATCTCTAGTGAGAAATTGGCTGATTCTAAAAACAGTCCAAGCCTTTGCAGAAGTCGTTTAGCAAGTCCTAGATATGTTCAATGAAGGAGAGTCTTTGGTCTATCCAAACTCCCAGATACTTGAATTTTGTAACAAATTCTAGTTTTCACCTAGAACTGTGGTAATTTGGGGAACTGTCCCACTGGACACAGGGTTAGCTATACGGATAAAGGAGAGAGGACCATCGCTTTAGTTTTGGGCATTAAGAGTAGCTTTTTGGAGGAGTTGGCTTTGCAAAGGTTGAATTCTGACTGTAGGTCATTGCAGGCAGCTTCAGGTGTTGGGCGACTCACATAAAGAACTGTATCATCTGCAAACAGATGGATGTTGGCTTCTTTTATACAGTAGTCGATGTTATTAATGTAGATTGCAAAAAGTAAGGGCCCTAATATAGAACCTTGAGGTACCCCTCTTTGCAGAGTATTTAAGGGGGACAGGCCTCCTTCGGCTTTAACTTGTTGAAGGCGCCCTGTAAGATAGTCAGTGAACCAACGCAGAGAGGAGGGGTCCACACCTATGGTTTGAAGGGCAGAGAGGAGCAGACTATGTCGACGGTGTCGAAAGCCTTGCTTAGATCAAGGAAAACAGCACAAATAAAGTTTTGCTCTCAAGATTACGCTGCCAGTCGTTAGTAACTTTGGCGAGGGCTGAGATAGTGCTATGTTTAGCTCTGAATCCGGACTGCATAAGGTTTAGCAGTTTCCTAGACTCAGGTGAGTCCTCAGCTGTGCATTTACAATTTCTCTAGGAGCTTGGACAGGACGGAAGGAGGAAATTGGCCTGTAGTTATTGAGATCGCCACGGTCACCTGATTTGAACAGTGGTATGACATGTGCTGTCTTCCATATAGGTGGTAAGGTGCCCTGAGACAGGGATAAGTTAAAAGGTTGAATTCTGACTGTAGGTCATTGCAGGCAGCTTCAGGTGTTGGGCGACTCACGTAGAGAACTGTATCATCTGCAAACAGATGGATGTTGGCTTCTTTTATACAGTAGTCGATGTTATTAATGTAGATTGCAAAAGTAAGGGCCCTAATATAGAACCTTGAGGTACCCTCTTTGCAGAGTATTTAAGGGGACAGGCCTCCTTCTGGCTTTAACTTGTTGAAGGCGCCTGAAAGATAGTCAGTGAACCAACGAGAGAGGAGGGTCCACACCATGGTTTGAAGGGCGGAGAGGAGCAGACATGGTCGACGGTGTCGAAGCCTTGCTTAGATCAAGGAGAACAAAACAAATAAAGTTTTGCTCTCAAGATTACGCTGCCAGTCGTTAGTAACTTTGGCGAGGGCTGAGATAGTGCATATGTTTAGCTCTGAACTGGACTGCATAGGATTTAGCAGTTTCCTAGACTCAAGGTGAGTCCTCAGCTGTGCATTTACAATTTTCTCTAGGAGCTTGGACAGGACCGGAAGGAGGGAAATTGGCCTGTAGTTATTGAGATCGCCACGGTCACCTGATTTGAACAATGGTATGACATGTGCTGTCTTCCATATAGGTGGCAAGGTGCCCTGAGACAGGGATAAGTTAAAAAGGTGGGTGACGGGTATCGCTAGTATGTGGTAGGCAATTTTTAGGAAGTAAGGGTCAAGGAGTCGGCCCCAGCACTTTTCTAGTATCCAACTAAGCAAGAGATCCTCTACCTCTTTCAGTGTGGCAGGTTGAAGTGAGAAAGGCGAAGCTATCAGAGTTTCAGGCAGTTGGCTGGCAGTCTGGGAGCGAAGTATGTTTGCAGGGAGTTATCAAATGCCATGCCTGCAGTAGCAAAGTGGTTATTGAATCGTCAAGTATATCCATCTTTTCGGTTATAGTCAAGTTGCCAGAGGTAATCTTGGTCAGAGTGAATTTCCTGGGAGTGGCCTGCAGATCACCAATTGTGTTCCAGAGCTTGATTGGGCTCTTTGTTGCAGAGTCGAGTTCGGATTTGAAGAAGGTGGTCTTGATTCTCTGATTGTTTTGGTACATAAATTTGTAGTCTCCTGAACTGGTTCCAATCCTCTGCAGTGTTCAGTCTGTTGCTTTTTCCAGAGCTTATCTCTTTCTAGAAGCAAGGACTTGATCTGAGGGGTGAACCATTTACAGGTTTTGGTCCTAGTTCGAACTTTAATAAGGGAGCATACTTATTAAGGGCCCTTGATAGAATGTTGTGGAAGATATTGTAAGCTGACGTAATCGCTTTGGCCAGGTAGAAATCTTGCCACCAGGGGAGTACTTAAGCTCGCTTAGGGTAGGCATGTTCATTGAAGTTGCGCCTGGATCTCTTCATAGAGAACTTGCTGATGGGTGCTGGGTTGTTGGTGATCTTACCCGCAATAAAACAATGGTCCGCTGGCGCCTGAGAGGAAGACATCAGCGTGGGAGAAGAGATGAGGTTTGCTCACCATTAGCACATCCAAAAGTGTACTCTTTACCGGGGTTCTTCACGCTTGGGTGTGTTGGTTCAGTAATAAGTAAGGCCAGCCCATGTTCATCACAGAAGGATGCAGGGGACAGCTGTGTTAGAGAGCCAGTCAAAGTTGAGGTCTCCTAAAATAATAGTTTCTGGCAGCCCTGTCCCAACTTGTCACTTAGATATGACACAAGCTGTAGGCCAGCAGGACGGTGGTCTGTAGCATCCTATTAGCAGAGTGCAGTAGTCTGTGTAATTTCCACTTTGAGAATTAGGCATTGAATTCGCTGGCGACAGATGCCGAGGATAAGCAGGAGGCAGAAATTTGTCTTTAACATAGATAGCTACCCCTCCTCCTCTGGCATGCCCATCAGCTCTGAACAAGGCATAGTTGGGTGTGTTTACTTCTCTATCAGTGGTGCTGGGTCTAAGCCAAGTTTCGGAAATCACAAGTATGTCAGGAGAGGTATGATTTACCCAGGTTTGTATTAAGGTTATCTTTTTAAGGAGGCTACATACGTTAATATGCAAGAAGCTTATTCCTTTTAAATTTGCTAGTTCTGCTGGCAAAGCAATAGCTTCTGGGGGGCCAGGGTTGAGTTCTACGTTGCCTGAACAAAGCAGGAGGATAAGTAGGATTTTTCTAAGAGCGCTGATTATAAGCTTGTAATTCCTGCCTTTCTCCCGTCTAGTAGATCTGATGTTTTAGGGACTGGAAAGTAGCCACCATAGAAGAGCTGATCTGTTGTAGCAAAAAGCTAGTACCCCTACCACAATAGGCGGGGAGGAGATAGAAGTCTGCGTGGTGGGAGGTGGACCTTGTGGTGGGGGAGTGTTATAAGTACTACTGGTATGTGTGGTCCAAGAGCAGGGTTCAAGGTATTGGTACTTGGAATCACGGAGGCAATTAAAGGATAAGTTGCCATGTGGTATACAGCACAAGGTGCCGTTGTAGACCAAACATGATGGAAGTTCAGGTGTCCAATGCTGGGCAGCTGGTATCAGCAGAAGAAGGGGGCAGTAAAAGGAGCCATATAGGGCCCGACTTGATGGTACCTCAAAAAGGAGCCACTCAATTATCCCAGGGGCCAGTGGGGTTGCTGGATTAATGCAGCTTATCAGTAGCTTTCTGATCCAGGTCGACCCAAATTTGATAGCATTAAAGATATTTAGTGGTGAAGGCACAGCCAAGGAGAGCCTATGCGTTTTAGTAAGGCGAGGCCCTGAGAGTTGGATCCCGTAGGCTGGATAGAGAAGAGGGGGATCATGAGCTAAGTCTCTATTGGTGGGGCACTGCACCAGGGGACGTGGACTAATATTTTGGCAGGAGCTAGTGTATTTAATAATCAGCGGAGGTGGGGGAGGGGGCGGTCAAAAATGTTGCGGCAGTTGCCGTACCTTGTAGGGCCTTGGGTCCATGTCTGCAGTCTCAAGCATCGGCAAGAGGGGCGCCGACTGCCCGGTAGCCGGAAATCCCGCGGCTTAGGAGCTGGGAGCCTGGGCAACAGTTTCTCGGCTGAGGGAGAGAAGGAGAGTGAGGGTTAATAAAATGGATTCACATAAAGGGTTAGACAGAACAGCGGGGAGTCCAAAATTTGCAGAACAAAAGGACGTGTATGGTACCAGCAATGCCAAAAGAGGTAGTGATGAGTAGTAGTAGGTGGCTGCACCCCAAGGTAGTTTGTTTGGTGTTGCTGGCCTGCTTAACTGCAAGCTGGTTTATAGTTGAAAGGGTATATAGTCGAATTAGGGTGAGGTCCTAACAATAGGGCAGGTAGAGCAGTAATTAGAGAGAGTTAGATGGAGTGGCTGGAGAAAAGGTTGAGAGGAAATGTGGGATCCTGTGGGTGGGACTGCTTTAAAAAGGGGCGGTAAGAAAGTGGGTCAAGTCAGGTATTGAAGACAGGGAGGCCAATAGCATGAAAATGTGCAGCAGTGGAGTGACCAATCTGCTGCTAGGCTGAGGAAGGGGTGGAGTAAGGGTCTATTTAATACTGTGAGGAGGAGGAGGGGACGGGGGTGGGTGAAAAAATTCAGTCCAGAACAAAGCACAGAAAGAGATTTCCCTGAGACCAGGAAGCACCAGGCGTTGGAAAATCAGCCAAGGAGTACAGCTGCCAGTCAATGCCTGGTTCCTCCACTGGGCATCCAGTCAAAACAGTGGCATTCAAAACCATGAATTATTTTTTTTTCGAGACTTTCCACTAATTCCATTGTAGTACTTTAGCAGTACCCATTTGCAATGCTATTTCCCAGTTATACCTAGCCATATCTGTTCCACCAAAATAAATCCCTACGATTTTGCATGGTGTTTTAGCTAACAAAAAGCTCCCAAAAGTTTCAGGGCCTAACGGAAACCCAATGAGTTTTAAACATTTTGTTTTCCCCAAATTAAGACATGCCCCTGTTTCTTTCCCCAGTTCCTGTATTAAATTACTTGCTTTAATTAAAGAGTTCTCATCTTTTAAAATTAAACATAAATCATCTGCATATGCTATTATTTTGCATACTGGTAAATCATTTACTAAAATACCACAAATTTTAGGAGACTTCTGAAGTATACGTAATAGTGGGTCTATAGCAAATCCATATAAAAGGGGACTCAGGAGGCAACCCTGTCTAACTCCCTGGTAAATCCCTATCTTTTTCCCTAATCTACCATTTTCATAAGGTCTAACATATGCCAAACTATAACACAATTGAAGCAATTGTACAAACTCTTCAGGGATTCCATAAAATCTAAGACATTCCCACAGATATTGATGTGAGACTTTAACAAATACTTTAGACTGATCTAAACTAGATCTATAACCTTCTAAGATTGGAACCCCATTCTGTCCCATACCTCTCTCTACCAGATATTTCAAAAAAATCAGAGCATCAATCAGACGCCGGCCAGGTACTGAGCAAAACTGAGTGGGGAGTAACAATTCTGACGTGACAGAAGCCAGTCGATTCCCTAACAGTTTTGCAAATAATTTAAAATCTACATTTAACTATGTGATCGGGCACCAGTTATTAATATCACTACGCGTACCAGATTTGAATAAAATAATCAACAAACCTTCATACATCTGAGTAGGTAGTATATGATCCAACAAAAAATAATTAAATAACTGCACCAGTACCGTAGGCATAATTGACCATACCAACTTATAAAATTCCCCTGGTAAACCATCTGACCCAGGAGACGTTTTTGTTTTTAAACCCATTATTGCTTTTTCTATATTCTGTGTTGAAAAAGGCTTTAACATATCCTTTGCTTGTTTAACATCCAATCGAGGGAGTGTTGCTAAGTCTAATATTAAATTCACTTTCTCCTTATTCCCACTTGAAGATCTAAAAGTTGATTCAACATGATTTTCTAATTGTAACATAATTTCCTCATTACTTTGTACCTCAGCACCTTCATTAGTTAACAGAAAGGGAATCATTTTCTTATCGCTATTGTTTTGACTGGCAAGATACGGGTTCACCTGGGCTGCTGTACCCTGAGTACCAAAGGATTGTTCCTTTATCAGAGAAAGCAGTCTATTATATTGAAATTGACACATTTTCTCCCTTACTATCTCTAATTCAGATGATAGATCTTCTTTCCTTTTACATTGATGGGAAAGTAGATCTTCAAAAACTGTCCTTAACCTTAAGTGTTCTTTATAAGAAGACTGTACTTTTGTAGTACCTAAGATTTTAAAAAATCCTATCGTACAGTCTTTAAACTCCTCCCACCAAAGCCCGACACTATCGTAGAATGCCAATGTTATTAGTTTGTCATTAATAATCATTTTTATCTGTTGAATTACTTCTTCGTCCTGAAAATCTCCAAACACCTCGACCTGCTTCTCTATGTAATGGTATAGATATCTGAAAGCCAATTAAACAGTGGTCAGAAGTTTCTATTGGGGTTGTTTCCACCTTTGCTAAAGGAACTTGTTGTTTAATGAAAAGGAAATCAATTCGGGAAGATAGTTGACCCTTATGGAAAGTCGGACGAGCCTTCCCTCTAGGGCCTAAACAAACATCCTGCAGTCCTGCTATTTTAACCATTGTGTTGAGCATAGTTTTATCATAATATTGTTTCCCAGGGGTACTCTTTTCTTGTAGATTTATGTTAAAATCCCCACCCCAAATCACCTGCCTACTTGTGTGTAAGTAAGGCTGTATTTTTTTCAACAAAGAAATTCATAACGCTTTAGTTTGGGGTCCATAAATATTAATTAATCTGCACGATACCGAATTCAAAATTACATCTAAAATAAGTGCTCGACCAGGTTCTAGGTCCACCAGTCTTAAGATTTGGATTGTGGATGTCAAAAAACAAGGTCCCACCCAGCAACAAGTTTCTGTCCCTATTAACCATTGGGAAAGTCTCCATTTCCAGTCCTCAGAGGCCTGCACTATTTCACTCCGAGACTGCAATCTAGTGTCTTGCAAGAAATATACATCAAAATTTAGATGTTGTAGAATACCATACATAGCTAGTCATTTTGAATTAGATTTTTATGCTGTTCACATTTAGACTAGCTACTTTCAACTTGGTGGGTTCAGGGAGGAGGTTTTAGAGATTTCCCACTTGAGCATGTCACCTGCTTCTGTAGTTTACTATTTGGTAGGGCCTCTGGACAACTTGAATTTTCTCTTAGACGTAAGTCAGTCTCTCTTGTGGAATCCTCAATACCAGTAGTTTCAGTTTCCATAGGTTGGACCATTTCTACCTGGTCTCCCTATGTAAAAAGAACTCCATACCTATTACTTAAGGGGAGTGGGGATGGGGGGCCTCTTGAGGGAGGATAGGTATACTCTCAGCCTGTATGGAATCCCTTATCCTCTCCTCAACCTGTGGTTTGTGAAATATCTCCTCTGGAGAGTCTCCTATAATTTTCCCTTTCTTCCCTTCATTAACTGTTTGAATGAAACCTCTCTGAGGTGGAGAGCTTTGGGGAGTGGTAAAAGGAGTCTCCTCTTCTCCTCTGTTTCCTTCTGTCAGTGTGCATTCTCTGGATGTTACTAAAGTCTCTATAGCAATTTCTTGTCTAGGCATTGGAGGTGCCTGAAATCTTCTCTCTCCACTGCTTCCCCTCCCTCCCCCCTATCTCTAACCCTCCATCTTCCAAATTGAGAAGTTTCTGTAGGGTTAAAAGGTTTTTGGGCCTGAGCTAAAAAAAATTCCTGATCAGAAGCTTCATCCGTGTTATGTTCTGTCCATGGGCATTCTGAAAAGGAATGGTCATTGTCCCCACAGAGATTACAAATTGGAGGGGCCTGACACCTATTTGCCGAATGTCCTAACATCCCACAGTGAAAACACTTAATTTGATCACAGTCATTGCTCAGATGTTGAATGAGCCACACTTAAAACAGCTTTTGGGTTGTCCTGCATATAATAAGATCCCTCTCTCTCTCCCTAAATAGAAAGAACTTGGCAAATGTTGTATCCCCATATCATTCTGTGAAAGTTGCACCCTTACTGTCCATCCTCCTGTCCAGAACCCATTGTCATCAATAATAGGTTTGGGTTTGTCAAATACAGTACATCGTTTCTCTAACCAGAACAAAATATTACTAATATTAACCTCTTCATTTCTAAACAGGAGGGTAACCATTTTGATAGTAGGCTTTGTTATAGGGATAGCCATAAAGTCTTTTCAAATGTCCGTATCTTTTAGCTCATAATAAAGTTGCCAAAATTTATCTAATGCGTGCATGGTACAAAAACTAATATCATATGTTTTGTCCCCTGGTGCGTGTATAAATGCATATATTTCTGCAGGGGAAAACCCCAAAGAGTCAATAAGGAGGGATTTACCCACCCATAGTCTGTCCGGAGGTATTGGTGCAAGACCTTTATATCGTAAGTGCACTAAATACCTTCTTTTTGCTGCCTCAGCTGGTTTCCTGAAGAGCCCCACATAGGATTGTTTCTCCCAGATCTCCTCCGCTTATAGTGGTGTCTGTTTCTCCTTAGTGCTCTCACTTCCTTCTGTTAGCAGGTCTGATGGTTCTAAATTCTTAGATGATCTGTCTTTTTTCATTTAAAGCCTGATTTTGTGCAGTAGGAGTGAGAGGCAAACTGTCAGTGAGTGTGTCCACACTGTCTGGCTTGTTGTAGCCTCATTTTTATCCTGTGCTGAAGCAGTAAGGAAAACTGGGGACTTAACAAAAAAATCACAAGTTGTAGGCAAATCTCCAGAGTTACACTCACGCCTTTCTTTCCCAGCATCATTTACGGGCTCCACCATCCCCGGTATCGGAATCGCTGTATCAGGAATCCATATTTCATTTTGCAAGGTCCAACCTGCTTCACAAAGGGCCCCTCCTGGGGTCCATTCCTCCGGACAGCTGCTGATAATCACTTCTCCCACATTGTCCTACCTAGGGACCAAAGTTCTCTCATACTTATTCGATGGTCCAGGGATTTCTGTTGTAGCCAAAGAAATAGGCAAACATTTATTCCCTTCTTGGATAGGGCTCACCGCAGATCTTTTCCGTTTTGTTCTTTCTTCCATAAGTTGCAATTTTTTCAACCAAAAGTCACTTTCTACTGCCAATAGCATTTCAGTTAAATGCTTTTTCTTTTCAATTAATTGTTCTTGTAGAATTAAATCTTCATCTGTCTCAGGTTGCTCTAACGAACATTCATTTTGCCCAGTTAAATCCATTTGTAAATGCTGCATGTCTATTCCTTGAACTTGACTATTACTTGGTCCACACTCAGGACCTGGAGCTATTGCAATATGTCCATCCTGTTCCTCGTCCAAGCCTGGACTGGAGTCCTCCATCCCTTCTGCAGTGCAACAGCACCCACTGCAGTCAGAGAGTAGGGGAATTTCCCTGGTGTCCTGACCAATTTTCCCTCATTCACTAAAAATACCACCAACAGCTTAATCTGGTTCAAGGTCAGTTGGCATTCATCTGTATCCCCCTTCCCCGGATTGTGCCTGAAAATAGGCAGGATTTGTCTAGTGTACTTACCCAGTCAACAAAAACTAAATAAAATAAATAAATAATTCCACTGGCAGAATTCCGCATTCTGCATTCCACACAACATTACAATTAAGGTGAGATATGATTGCCTGGGGAAAGGGATCAGGGGACAATTATAGTTTTAATATAAAAACTGAATGGTTTGTTGAATAAACTATGGTTAAAATTGAAAAAACAAATTGCAGTTGCTAGAGTAATGCAGTGCTATCTTAAATATTTTCTTTGATGATATCCAGTACACACAAAGTAGGATCAATTAATCACAATATGCTAACTTTGAAACTTAGAATAAGACTCATAAAAGAATACAAACAAAATGCTAAATGTTTAAGTTTTTACTTGCTATTAAAATAGAAAACAGGTATGTCAGAGCAGGCTGGTACCAACTGAGGAATTTTATTGTTCTTGCCCTCAAAGATTTAAGCTGTGGAATGGGAAATTTATGCCCTTTCTCCCAAACAATTCACAGTAAACTCCTGAAACTGACCAAATCAAAGTACGGTTCATAAACTTTCTAATTAAAAAGAAGTAAGAAGAATAACAAGCATTTGTCAAGGCCGAATGTTGGCTTGCTGGCATTGGCAGTGCAGGAGATAGAGAGATACACAATAGGAATGGAAGTGAAGTACTGAATCAACGCCAACCCCCCCCCACAGAGACTGAAAGGCATTGAGGGTGTGCCTTTGGGTCATCAGCCATAATGCTTAAGCCATTCCACATCATCCCACCTTGCAGACAGCAACAGGTGTTGCTGTGTGCCTCCGGGTCTTCGGCCCTTACGATGACCCCATTCCATGAGGAAATAAGCTGAGATGGGTGCAGTATAGGAGAATGGAGTAAACATTAGGGTCAAAGACACCAAGATACACCTCGATGCCTGTCAATGGCTGCAGTGTGGGGGTGGAATGCCATGAGTTATGGCAGACAAACCCAAGTCACACCCCGATGCCTGTCAGTCACTACAGGATGGGGTGTTACAGCTGGAAACCCTAACAGCCCTGGTGCTTGTTGGTATTTTCACTCCAAATTTTTAACACAAGCTTTTTGGGACCCCACCTCATGAACAGTGGCACTATCATTTCATTACTCAGTCCCGAAAAGTGATTTGACACAGTGACTGCGCGATTCTGCACCACATGTGCAAAAACACATTTTGGGTAGGATGTGAAAAATGACAGCTATACTGTTCATGAGGGGGTGTGAAAAAATGGAAATGTTGAAAATCTGGAGTGAAAAGATGAAAAATTGGAGAAGTTACAAGCATGCATAGAAACTGTGCAACACACACCTGTAACGCAATCAATTGTTTGAATTTTTTCACCAAATTTTCAACATGGGCATTTTGGGACCTCCCATCATGAACAGTGGCACTGTGATTTTGTTAATCTGTCCCAAAAGTTAATTTCCCACAGCGACTGTGCCATTCTGTGCAACAGGTGTGAAAACATGTTTCAGGCAGGATGTGAACAATGACAGCTGTACTGTTCATAAGGAGGTGTGAAACAATGGCAATGTTGAACATCTGGAGTGAAAGTATTAAAAATTGGTGAAGTTATGAGCGTGCATAGAAACCGGGCAATGCATGCTCGTAACACAGTCATTTTTTGGAATTTTTTCACCAGATTTGCAACATGGGATTTTGCGACCCCACCTCATGAACAGGGGCACTCTCATTTCATTAATCAGTCCCAAAAGATGATTCTGTGCAGTGACCTCAAAATCACCTTTCAGGATGGAGTAATGAAAAGACAGTGACAAATTCATGAGGTGGGGTCCCAAGTATCCCATGTTGAAAATTTGGATCCAAAATTCCTAAAAATGACTGAGATATCAACATAAGTTGAAACTCCCTTTGTCAGTCATTACACGTGATTACCTTTGATTCTTCAGTTTGCCAGTTGGCTTTGAAGAGTGCAGACATGTCCCACTCTACAGAATATCATTGCTCTCAACCTCTGAAGGTAAGTATGGGGTAATGGGGGGTGCAGGAAGGTGGGTGCTTAGTGGAAGGGTGGGGATGGGGGAGGGGCAGTGGAGAGACTACAAGAGACCCTGTTTCTTTTTTGTAGGTTTAAAAAAAATGCTGGAGGGTAGCTTTCTTAATTTACAGGTTAAAAAAATGAAACAATTTTTGGGCACACTGGGGTGAGCTCCCAGTGTGCTATATGAGTTTGGGGGGGCATGATGCCAACAGGGATTGGGCACCCCCATTGGCAAAGGAAGTGATCTTGGAGTGAGAGGTAACATGATGCTGATGGGGATTTGGCACCCCCATTGGCAAAGACAGTGGGCTTGGAAGGGTGGGGGCATCTGATACTGGGAGTGGGCATCCTGGTGTTGGAAAAATAAATACATAAAAAAAATTATCTGGGCACACTGGGGTGGGCTCCTAGTGTGCCACAATGTGGGGGGGGACATGCTGACTTGGGGATTGGGCACTCCGATGTCTGCTTTCCAGGGAGTGTGTGGCAGGTGGCAGGAGCTGCCAATGTGGAATGGTGCACAGGAGCTGATTTATTTATTGAAATGTTTCACCAGAAAAGGCACAGTGAACAAACAAGTTGCTGTCATAGAGTAAGGCCCAGAGACAGAGTGCTTGGTGAATGGCAGGAGCCAACGAGGTTGTGAGGGAGGGGAGAAGTGCTGCTGCAATGATGAAACTGTCCATGATTGCAGTGGCAGATTTGTTTCAACTCCTTGGCTCTCTTTGAAGCTGCTGTCATCACCAGCATGTTCACTGATTGGCGACTGAGGGATGCACCCACTAAAGTGTCCCCTGCATTCGCCCCAACACTGACACATCTCTGAAATGTGCTACTACCACAAGATGTTGCTTGTGCGTGTGCACAAGACAACATAAAAATGTGGCTCAGAGAATAAAAATATACCTTGTAGATTGCATCTCAGAAAGACACAGATAGGAGCCCAAAAATGCAGCCAGGCTGTCAGAGTACTGAGATCAAAGTGAGGTGTATAAAGAATGACTGGCCTGTAGGTGTTTTTATCCTTGAACTTTGATTGGGTTTAATTAAGTTCTGGTGGTGATCTATATTAAGTAAAGGGGGGTTACAAGAGTCAGTTTGTGTTTACCATCGTAACCATTGCTTAATTATGAGGGGTAACCTGGGCTAATAGAAATACTTAATTGGACAGCTGATCCCCAAGTAAGAACAAGGAGTTCTGACTTGCATCCCAATCACCATCAGGTGGTACTATTTGAGCAAAGCACTAAAACACGAGGAAGGGTAAAATAAATTAAGTAGTAAAAAGTTTTATATGTGTATCTCATAGACCAAATCATTAAAGAGTTTGATTACCTGTTCTGAATTAATTTAACTTAATAGCAGTTATTTCTCATTCCTTTTACCCTCTTTCCCTAATTAAATCAATTTCAAATCAAAACAGCATCCCTGACAAAACATAAAGCACAAAAGCCTAATGGCAAAAGCAATTCCAACCAATCGAACAACAAAATTAAACATAACACACACACACACACACACAAGAAAAAATCTAGGTCAACAAAGACAATGTGAAGCAGAGGTGACAGCTGAGGCAAAGGGAAAACTGACAGAAGCAAAACCCAAGCCTGACGAATAGCCAGCTGCCATGTCTTAGTCACACAATTACACACAGAAACACGGTCCTGTCTAAAACATTATACAATCCAATATCTGAACTTAAAACAAATAACAAATATGAAATATGAAATGCAGCATCCAAAAGGTCTCTGTTCAATATATTTTAGAAAATGTCTAAGTTAGTCTAGTAGAGTAAGTTCCATAAAATATAACTGAGTGTTTGTATGCTCTTTATGTTTGTGTCTTTATTTTGCCCACTTTGCTTTAAGGTTGTTTGCTGTTATCCAATGTCTCAAACAACAATTGCCCAACCAGTTATTCTTTTCTTCCATTTGGTAAGATTATATTTCATCTCAAGGATCCAAGTTGTATTCCCATGGGGGGGCAGATGGTGGCAGATGCTAAAAGGGAGACGAAAGAAAAAATCTCCTCCAAGTGTGGCTCTTTTAAAAAAAAAAACTTCAAAATGAGGAATAACTTCAAATTGAGGAATAAAATAAAATAAAGTAAAATAAAATAAAGCTGAGAAACACTCGGCAGTGTACCAACTCAAAAATGGTTTTAAGGGTTTCTACAGCAAAATCTGCTGCTCACTGCTGCACCACTGCTCCTCCATCTCTGTGCACTGCTTCTGCCAACCACTCCCCTCTCTCATTACCTCCATTCTGTATAGCACCAGCATCCTTAGAAAAAATTTCAATTTACTATCCTCACATTTTTTAAGCTCTCTTCAAATAAGAGATTATATTATTAAAACGTTTTACTCAATAATCTTAGCAAAACATTTGTTATTAGAGGAAATCCTGTATAACATAGATTATTCCAAAATATATTCAAAAATGTACACTTCAACAGCACAAGCTGGGAATAAAGGTTTTTCTCAAATTAAAATTAAATGGGACTGAAGCAATATAATATGGGGCCATATCCAGTAAATTTCAACAAATCCAATTTAATATTTATCATAGAACATATATCTTACCACAGTCAACTAAATAAAATGAAAAATGACATATCCAGCACTTACCAAAGATGCTCGTCCTCGGCTGGTACTCTAGAACACATTTTTGTAGTTTGTATAGCTTTAAACACATTCTAGACTAAAATTTTAGATATGCTACAAAAAGTACCAACAATCCATATTCCAAAAGACGAAGGTCTAATTCTGTTAGATTGGAATATCTGGTCTAGGAATATTGCCATTGATAAAATTAAATTAATCCATTTAGGCCTCGTTATAGCCAAGAAATGTACCCTTCTCAAATGGAAAGATAAAGATCCACCAGATTTTCTAACTTGGATGAACTTCATGATCTCAATACTTAGTGCAGAGAAAGTATGTTATCTTTCCAAAAATAATTCTAATGTGCATAATAAGATGTGGTCTCAGTTTCAACAAACTTTTATTGTTTAAATATGTGAAATCCGATGATCCTGCAAAAAACTTTTAACTTCCATCCAGATAACTCTTTAGACAACTCTCCAAACGTAAGTGTTAAGTACAAGATGCCTTCATAAATTAGCTTCGGTAATAATGAACTGTATATTAACAATATGCCTTCTTTCTTAGAATTTTAACGTGTTGTGTCCACTAATCTCTTCTATATATATGCTTAAACAAGATGATAGCTTTCATGATTACGCTTTTGATGTTTATGTTTTTGTTGTATAATACATGATATATTTGTTCAGGATGAACTATATTTCATCAGTTCTCCATTTGTATGTAACATTTTGTAACATTTTCAATTTAAAAATCATTTGCATTAAATTCTGTGTTCAGGGAGTGTTTGTACATTGATGCTGGAGTGCACCTTTTTATGTATTTATTTATTTAAAATCTTGGTAACTGGGAAAGACACACTGATCCTGAGATTCATTTCCAGGTACAACCTGGGAACAGGGGAAATACAACTTACAGACATAAGGATAAAACAGACAAAGTTATTATACAAGAAAACATAAGAAACAGTTGAGTAAAGAGTTTTAACAAGACATACAGTAAAAGTATTTTAGTAGGCACTTGCCACCCTCAATTGACAAGAGACGCTGTCTTTTAATTAGGGTATGCCATAAAAGATTGTGTTTTATTTAATGAATCAGCTTTAACTCAATTAACATGCTGTCTTAGCTACTTACTGTAGTTATTCAAGTTAACCTTAGCAGGAGGAAAGTAGACAACATCCTAGCAAGGGTATGGGTGATAAACTTAAGTCAATAACAGTAAGGCAGGGAAGTAGGAAAACAGGTATAGGAAAGAGGGAAGTATTCACCCGACAAAAACAGTAAGTGAAATGAAAGCAGGCAACACCCTATTTGGGGTAATGTTATAAACCAAAATCCAGAAGTGTAGGGGAGGGAAGAAAGGAAAAAATATAGGAAGAAGGCAAAAAGGGTCTAGTTAGGCTCTGTGGTAAAGAAGGAAAGCAGATTCAGAGGTTAATAAATGGCAAGGCAAGATAGGTTAGCTTCATTGGTTTAAAAGGGCAGGAGGGAAATAACTTATGGGAGTGGTGCAGTGTAAAGAGCATGGAGCAGTAGTTTTCTGGAACACATTCTTGAGACTGAGGTGTTGTCCCATATGCACACACTTATCTAGGTTGAGGATGGAGGTCACTAGACTCCGGGCCAAGAGAGCAGGGATCCAGAGGACCTCTTACTTCTTCCAGGAACAACCAACTAAGCCATCCTTCAAAGGATGCCTAGACACAGGAGGGAATGCTGGACCTTGGTGGGCTCCAGGAAGGTGGGGGTGGTGGGTGGGGTACACAATCCTTAGCTTCTGCCAGTACAAAATTCCTTTGCCATTCTCATAGGACAGGAGAGCCGGGAAGAAGCATCTGAATTGGTGGCAAGGAAGGAAGTGGTGGACCCCCAAAGTGGTGGTCCAGGGTTGGTGAAAAAGCTCCCAGCAGAAGAAGAATCAGCTGTTAGTGAGGCATTTGATCGTAAGAGGGATAGACTTGGGAGAAGGAAGGGGAGTGGAGAGGAAGGTAATGTGCCTACTTGGTGCTTCAGCTAGGAGGGATGGAGAGAGGATCCAAAGGATTGCTAGAGTGGCAGGCCATGGGTGAAAGTTGGATGTTATTGTCAACTTGGAACTAAGGAGTTGGCGAGGGATGGAGTGGGATTTCTGCAGTGGCAGTTCAGGGAACTTGGGAGGGGCTTTAGACAGTCCGCATGAAAGGTGGCATTTGCTGAGGTGCTACCTATATATGACTGAGGGGAGATTAGGGCACTCTTCACCAGCAGCTTCAACAGTTGGTTGAAGGCATGGTGCAGAAAAGAGAATTTCAGATTCATTGGGGACTCGGGGACAACTTAGAAGGATTTGAGTTTATACAGGGAAAATGGCCTCTTTGATGTGAACCTCAGCACTCAATGGGAAGCTTAAATGTTACATGGATGAGCATGTTAACTGACAGAGGGGTAAGGCTGTATTATTAAGTGAGGCAAAAACTGCCTTCTCTCTGCACAGGTTAAATCAACAGAGGGAGTGCCAGGAGGGAGAAATTCATCCAGGGTAGGAGAGTGGGATGAAGGAGGGTGGGCAGGGTAGAAGACAAGGGTGGAAAGAACAAAAGTTGCAGAAGGAGATATAAAGTCAACAAGAAGCAGAGTGGTATAGGAAAGGGAATTGGGGAGTCTCAGAAAGTATTACAAGCAAAAGGGGGAAGGAAAAGGTAGTTACAGGCAGGGAGGGAGCAAGTTTTGAAAAGTAATACACCAACACAAGTAGAGATGCAGCAAAATTTTATTTCGTCAGCGAAATTATCAATTTCACCCAGAGAAACATTTCACATAATTACGGCCTTTCAGCAAAATTTCACTGCTCAAGTTCACCTTGAATTTCACCTTGCACTTCTATAAGGTGAAATTAGATGAACTTGGGCTTTTCTGTCTGCTGGTGGTCACATGGTGGAGTCTAAACAGACAAGAAGTAAGTGGTTCATTTCCTGTGTTAAATATCTCGAGGAAGCAGGTAAAATCTAGACTCAGAGCCCTGTGACTGCAGAGTAGAGATGCAGTGAAGTTTAAATTTGCCTGTGGATGAAGTTAAGGTGAAATGGGCAACTTCAAATTTACGTAACACTATGTGAAAGTCCCATTAAAAAGTCCAAATTCACCTTATGGACTTTGCATTTGTGCACTTCACATTTATTTCATGTTACATTTTGAGAAGGTGAAGTTGGCAAGAAACAGCCCACAGATCACATGTCTGATGGTCTGCAGGTCATATGATGCAGGCAGGAAGTTAATCAGGCAAGAAAGTGTACTAGTTTCACTTTCCCTTGCCCAGTGCTAGAGAAGGAGCTTTTTGAGAGTGTCTGCATAGTGCTAGTTAGATATTTACTCAGCGTTTCCATTTACAGCTATATTTCTGCTTTTGAGTTTTGCCCCTTTTGTTATCATATTCCTGAGTTTTACATTGCACCAGGATGGTCTGCTTCACCTGCATTATTTAGCACCACCATCATCCTGACTGGGTACAAACATAGATGTGATTGTCCTGCTTGGTATGTTGGAAAAAAAAAAGTTGAAGTGCTGTGATTTGTGATCATGAAGATAAAGAATGTGATTTGTCTCATGACTCATAAATCTGTGATTGTGACATGACAATGAGTACAACATTTGAACTGAGATTTGCACCTGACTGGTACTCTGAACACTACTTGAACATTTAAAGTCATCTTCCTCATGCCTGTGGTAAACCTCTGGTGTTAATTTTTAACTTTTACCTGCACGGCTGCTGGCTGTTACTTGAGGACTGGCTGGCAGATTTTATTTCAGAAAGACACACACACACAATTTATTTCACACACCACCTACACTAAGGTCTCATGACTCATGATTATGACATGATGTGACTCAGTCACGATGAACTTCCTGGAACTGTACAATGAATGTACTGAGATAATAGCTACAGGATTAAAAAGGTCCGGCTTCTTGTGAGGACAAAGATTCGAGTAAGGTATCCTACAGAACATGAGCAGAAACAGAAGCATCGTACTAGACCAAGGATCTTGAGTGATGTGACATGATAACTGGGTGTCCCCCAGTCCTGATTCATGATGAAACCGAAGATTTAAAATAAAAAAACAGGGTTGAACCAAAACAAGTTGAAGTTGTGTGATTCATGATCGTAAAGTTGAAGATCATGATTTGTCTCGTGACTTGTGAATCCATGATAGTGACATGACAATGAGTACAACATTTGAACAGAGATGTGCACCACACTGGTGCTTTGAACACTACTTGAACATTCAAAGTCCTCCTCCTCATGTCTGTGATAAACCTCCAGCGTTAATTTGCAGCTTTTACCTACATGGCTACTTGCTGTTACTTGAGGACTGGCTGGCAGGTTTTATTTCAGACACACACACAGAATTTATTTCACACACCACCTACATTAAGGGTGATGCTGCAGGCCCTGCTGCTACCTACACAGATTCAAGGACCTTGCCTGACCTAACTCTCTCTGACACAGTACTTCTTCCCTGCAAGGATTTTTTATTTTTTTATTTATTCCACGTTATGTGACAAAATGCCCTGACCACAGAGCCAAAGCTTGGTGCTGCCACTGTTTGAACATGCCTCTGAAGTCCAGAAATGTTTCCCAAAAAATGTTATGGTAAATTGAGACAGAAATCTGGTGTCAGTCGTGTTGATATATGGTTCGCATCCACCACCAGAACCAAAATCTGCTGTTTTGTGTGCTGTTTACAACAATTTTCAGGCCTAATCTTGGTGCTGCCACTGCCTAACATGCCCCAGAAGTCCAGAAATATTTCCCAAAAAATGTTACAGTAAACTGAGACAGAAATCTCATGTCTTTCATGCTGTTAGATGGTTTACATCCACCACCACCAGGACCAAAATCTGCTGTTTTCTGTCCCATTTACAATGTTTTCAGGCCTAATCTTGGTGCTGCCACTGCCTAACATGCCCCAGAAGTCCAGAAATGTTTCCCAAAAAATGTTACAGTAAATTGAGACAGAAATCTGGTGTCAGTCATGCTGTTAGTTGATTCAAATCCACCACCAGGACTGAAATCTGCTGTTTTTTGCAATGTTTACAATGGTTTTCAGGCCTGATCTTGATTCTGCCACTGCCGAACATGCACCAGAAGTCCAGAAATATTTCCCAAAAAATGTTACAGTAACTTGAGATGGAAATCTGGTGTCAGTGATGCTGTTATATGGTTCATATCCACCACCAGGACCAAAATCTGCTCTTTTCTGCACTGTTTACAACAGTTTTCAGGCCTAATCTCAGTGCTGACACTACTGAACATGCCCAAGAAGTCCAGAAATGTTTCCCCAAATATATTACAGTAAATTGAGACAGAACTCTGGTGTTAGTCATGCAGTTAGATGGTTCACATCCACCACCAGGACCGAAATCTGCAGTTTTTTGCACCTTTTACAACAGTTTCCAATACAAAAATAAAGCAGAAAAGTGATTAAACAAAAAGAAACAGGAACAGAACTATTCAGAATGAGTAAGTGTTCAGATAAAGTTACCCCAAAATGGATTAATATGTAAGAACAATATTACAAATAAGTAGCACACCAACAAAAATAATAAGACTTAAATAACAGAAACTGCACTCACAATTTGTGATAAATCTGTCAAATATTAGGAACTAGCCTGTTCTGCTTACACACACGCACACACGCCACATGGTTGACCGTCCCCAACTCAACTCCCTCACAGACACAGACTCAGAGAAAACTGAAAACACTACCTAAGTTTAATTAAGTATTATCCAAAGTTGCAAAAACAAAAAAATGTTCACTAGCTGCACTAGGAACACAATTTAGATTCTGGGAGCAATTAGCTCTCAAAAACCACAAATAAAGAGGGTTTTGAATGGTTTACTGGCTGTGATGCACCACACTGAACTTCTCTCTGACTCAACAGACAATATACAGTGGAGGAAACAGCCTGCATGTGATATTTCAGCAATTTATCCATAATGCATTACAAATTTGTAGGCAAAATTGAAAACATTGGCAAAACTGGTAAAATTTGGTGAAATGTCGCATTCTGCGAAATTGCCATCCAAGGCAAAATTAAGTTTCGCCTAGGCGAAAAATTTCACGTAATGTGGTAATTACGCAAAATTTTTCGCTAGGCAAAATTTTTCAGTTTTGCACAACTGTAAACACAAGGAGTCTAGGAAATAAAATTTCAGTGCTGGAGGCCATCACAGTGGAGGAGGACCTGGACAAAGTGGCCATAACTGAGTTATGGTGCAAAATCACGACTGGGATATGGCCATACCAGGATATTCTCAGTTCAAAAGAGATAGGCAAGGGAGGTGGGGTTATCCTATATGTGAGGGGAGTATCAGGGCTATGGAAGTGACAGGGAACCTAGAGGCACTGGGTATTATAAAATGGATCAAAATAATCCTGTAACCTCATTGGTCAAAAACATCACATTATCCTTAATTATTTTCTGACAACTGCACAACTCACCTGAACTACATTTTTTTAACAAATAAAAGCCCATTTTATAACAGGAATTAGCACACTCCAGGGTGTGTGGTCAGAAGGAAATAATGCACTTTTTGGGTGGTTGCAGCACATAGTTATGCCTCAAGCCTAACAACCACCTAAGGCATGCATTTTTACCTTATAACTGTACACCTTATCATGTGTTATCCATTACATTTAGTGGTGAGAATTGCTGGAAAAGGGCAAAAAAAAGCCTTTTCCAGAGTCACTCACGCAAAAGGTATACATGCCCAGAGTTATTTGAAAGCAACTACCTTGCAAGCTGGTTTTGTTGGGTTACTTTTGTGTTATGACCTAAAACTGTTATTGTTAGTCACACACAGGTGTACATAAAAACAAAAAACAAATTTATGTCCATTGAAGCCTTTATCACACCAGTAAAACAAGCACTGATTGAATTAAAATATCAACTGTAGGGACAATTTGCTCATAGCACTTCTGTTTTTGTTCATGGACTGGTGAGAGTTTGGCAGCAGGCAACGGAGCAGATGTGCTGGATAAGCTGGTGGTGCTGATGCAAGTCTTGGCGAGTGAAGCATGCCTCTCTTTTCTCACCTGATGTGAAAAGGACAATGTGGACATTGCACTCTCTTCATTTGAGATGGACACTTGAAGTGGACTTGGACACACACATATATGTTGGGGATGGCAGGAGGAGGAAGGGGTCGGAGGGATTGTGGGTGACCTGCTAGCAGTTGATGGGACTGTGAGAGCAGAGAAGGGTTTGCTGGGAAAGCTGTTCTAGAACTAAGGGTAGAACTAGTGACACCACTGACTACCCTCTTTAACAAATCATGGGAGGATGGGGTGGTACCTGAGGACTGGAAGTGGGCAGATGTGATTCCCCTTCACAAAAGTGGCAGCAGGGCAGAAGCAGGAAACTACAGACCTGTTAGTATAACCTCAGTGATAGGGAAAATGATGGAATCACTTCTGAAGGAAAGAACTGTCAAGTACCTAGAGGCCAGAGGGGCACAGGACCCAAGGCAGCACAGATTCACAGCGGGAAGGTCATGCCAGACGAATCTAATAGATTTCTTTGACTGGGTGACAAAGTAGTAGATCAAGGAGGGCTTTGGACATGGCCTACCTAGACTTTAGCAAGGCATTTGACACAGTCCCACACAAAGATTAATATACAAGTTAGCCAGCCTGGTAGTGGGTCCCAAGATGATAGCCTGGGTAAAGAATTGGCTGGAGAATAGGACACAGAGGGTAACTAGTAAATAGAGTCCACTCTGAAGAAAGGGGTTACTAGTGGGGTACCGCAGGGTTCAGTATTAGGACGGTCCTCTTCAATGTCTTTATAAGTGACATTGCAGAGGGACTGGAAGGAAAAGTATGTCTCTTTGCAGATGACACAAAGATCTGCAACAGAGTTGATGCACAAGGTGGGGTGGAAAGGATGAGAAGGGACTTGGCAAGGTTAGAGGAATGGTCAAATGTATGGCAGCTTAGAGTCAATGCTAAAAAGTGCAAGGTAATGCACCTAGGAAACAAAAACCCAGGGGAAGAGTACACAATGGGGGGTGAGATACTAACAACAACAAAAATGGAAAGGGACCTGGGGGTAGTCATATCAGATGACTCAAAGGTGGGCAAGCAATGTGAGAGGGCAGTAAGGAGGACTGGGAAGATACTGGGATGCATAGGGAGAGGCATCACCAGTGGAAAGCAGGAAGTTGTTATCCCTCTGTACAGACAGCTGGTGAGACCCCATCTGGAGTACTGTGTGCAGTTCTGGAAACCCATTCTCCGCAAGAACATAGACAGGATGGAAGCTGTCCAGAGGAGGGCAACTAAAATGGTGCGGGGTCTGCACCAGAAGACATATGAAGAGAGACTAAAGGAGCTTAATATGTATAGCCTCGAGGAAAGGAGGGAGAGGGGGGACATGACAGAAACTTTCAAGTACCTCAAGGGAATCAGCAAAGTCCAAGAGGGTAGCATCTTTCAAAAAAAGAGGTATGCAAGAACAAGGGGACACAATTTGAAGATAGAGGAGGGCAGCTCAGAGGTAATGTAAGGAAGTATTTTTTCACAGAGAGGGTTGTGGATGAATGGAACGGCCTTCTGGAGGAGGTTGTGGAGTCAAAAACAATGGTTGAATTCAAGCATGCATGGGACAGTCATAAGGCAATTCTAGGGGGTGGGGGTAGAAAGAAGTAGGCTGCTGGTTAACTAGGATCTGCAGCTTATCCATTAGATAGGGAAATGGGCAGACTGGGTGGGCCAAGCGGTCCTTATCTGCCATCAAATTCTATGTTTCTGTTTCTATTGGGGGTCTGGGCCATGTAGTGATGGGACCATGTTGGATAGGGACAATTCAGGTCTGATCAGAGGACTGTTTTGAGGGTAAAGCTTGGAGTTCCCCCTGGTAGGATATGCTGGGACTAAGGCTTTAGGCAGGGGACTTGTTTCAGGGCCCAGTGGATCCATTTCAGATAGGTGTCTCTAGTATAGTGGGGTTTGTGGGCTGGGACCCATTTTTCTGAAAGGGGTTGTTCCTTACCTGGAAGGGAAGTGTGGTCCTTCTAGTAGTGGATGTGGGTGAACAGGGAGGGTGGAGTTGGCACCAGGGGGTTGGGCAGCACCAGGCATGGTCCAACTGGGTAGGGGGGGGACTGGGAGCAATCTAAGACCAATGAAGGTGGCTGGTCTTATAAGACTCATCCTGGGCCTTCAATTCCGCTGGCCCAGAATTGGAACCCACACTTTTGCAGTCCCACGGGGGGGGTTGTATATGGCAGTTTGAGATAAAGGGAACTCTGAAGAGGTGGAGTGAGGCAGTTATACCCCTGTAGATGTCATCATTGGGCTAGGATTGTTGTATATATGCATTTTGGTGGGGGGGGCATCAGTTGGATAATTGATAGCTTCAAATGGGAGGCGGAGGGAGGGAGCATGTAGTAGTGGGGATCCAAATTTTCTCTTTTCTGCCTGGATGCAGAGTGGGAATAAATCTCCCATAGGGTTAGTTCTCACGTGGACTTAATGAAACAATTTGGGGATAGTTGAGGAGTTAAATGGGGAGAGGGAAAAGTTGTTTCGGTTAATTGACAAACTGGGTGGGTTGGTATTTGTTAATTGTTGTTTATTATATCCTATGTTATGGTTATGGTTTATTTAATGTTATTAGTATCATATTTAATGTATTACAGTGGTACATGTACTTTTTTGATTTGCCATGTCCAGTTTATGGTGTACTTGTGCATGAGATACTGAGGGCCTCCATCACTTGGGGCTGGCGGGGGTGGGGCAATGTAATGTAATGAATAAGTTAATTAATATGGGATCGGACACAGTAATTGTCTCTTGGAATGTTAGGGGCTTCTCAGACCCAATAAAACATAAAAAGGTGTTACCGGCTGTGAAACAGAGAGTGGCCCATATAGCCCTGCTCCACGAGACACACTTGTCAAAGACGGAGCATGGTAAGTTAGCGGGCAGGTGGATAGGCTCCTGTTATGCAGCATCATATAATTCCCACAATTGGAGTGTGACTGTCTTAAAACATAAGAATTCTTCCTTTAAAGTGGAAACTGTAGAGGGTAGTGGCAGACCCTAGAGAGGGCAGATACATCTTTGTACAGGGTAGGGTACTGGATGCGTAGGTGCAATATGCCAACATTTATGCACCAGCAGCATTTGACGAAAAGCCTTTATCAAGGGATTTTCGATATCTTACATAAAGAACAATTCCCCAATTTAATTATGGGAGGGGACTTTAATTGTGTGATGAAAGCTGACCTGGATTACTGAGAGGGTATTTGACTGCATGAGGGGTCAGTGTGGGCATCGAAACAAGGCATTCTCGATCTCAATCTACTGGATGCCTGAAGAACAGCTAATCCAGGGGCCAAGGAATTCACATTTTATTTTAATCCCCATAAAACGTAGTCCAGATTAAACTATATCTACTTAGTATGACAGCAATATGGGAAGTTGAGGGATGTAGCACACAGCCCCATACATATCTCAGACCATGCTATGGTCATTCTGACACTCTTTTAGGATGGGGAGGGCAGAATAGCATTTGGTTGGAGGTTCTCAACCTATTTTCTGGCTAGTGAAAGATTCATGCAGTCTCTGAAGGAACAATAGGATAACTATGCTGCCACTAATAGGACCACAGCCCCCTCACAGGCTGCTTTTTGGGAGGAGGGTACAGCTTACAGGAGGGGTATGATAATTAGCTATGTGACTAATTACAAGAAGAAGCAGGAGAAACAGTTGAACCTTGAAAGGTGGTTACAGGATTAGAGAGATGAGCTTTTTAAGACCCCTCAGATGAGGCTCAGAGGGAAATGTTAGCAGCTAGTGGAGTGCTTAACATGCTACTCACAGGGGAAGCAAATACGTCACTGTTTTATGCCTGTCAGATGGAGTGACAGGCCACCATGTTTCTAGCTGGGCTACAACTACCCACACTTAGTGAGGAGCAGCAAACGATCCTGGGGCAAAGGTGACTCAAGAAGAGCTTGGGAGTGCCATATGAGCAATGAAGAAGAGGAAAGTGGGGGGCCCAGATGGCTTCATAATGGAATGATACTAATAACAGTAAGGAACTGCAGGAGGACTGGTAGGTCTGCTAATGGCTATGCTTGAAGAAATAGTTGAGGAGGGAGAACTGCCTGCAAGGTGTTTGTGTGCCTTTATTTGTGTATTGCCAAAGTCAGGAAAAGATTTGCTTGAATGAGCCTCATTCTGGCCCATTTCTTTACTTAACTGTGACATGAAAATATAAGCTAAAGTTCTGACAATGAAATTGGAAACTCTCCTCCCCACGCTGGTGCACCTGGATCAGACTGGGTTTGTGAGGGGCTGCCTCTCATACCATAATGTGAGGCATTTGCTTAATATCATACATTGGGGTTCTCAGCATCCAAGGCAGGTAGTGGTGATGTCCATGGATGCTGAGAAGATGTTTGACCACATAGAGTGGCACTATCTGTTTGAGGTCTTACAGAGGTTTGGGCTGGGTGAGGCATACATAGTGATAGTAAAATTACGTTATAAGAATCCTAGTGCCTGTTTTGGTGAACTGGGGGGTGTCATAGGATTTTGCGTTGCATCGGGAGATGAGGCAAGGCTGCCCACCCTCCCCACTTCTGTTTGCTTTGGCCATTGAGCTACTGGCCATCTGCATCGGGGCTAAAGGGGAAATTCAAGGGGTGAGATGTCAGTCAGTTAAAGAGCATAAGCTCTCCCATTATGCCGATGACCTGCTGTTATATGTCATGGCACCAGGATGGTCAATTCCCAATTTTTTATGGGTGGTACAGGAATTTTCTACCTTTTCTAGCTGTAAGTTGAATGCTGCTAAAGCTGAATTGATGAGAGTAACCAAAGAAGGGGAAGAAACAATAGGCACTAATTGCGGACTGCGTGAAGTCTCTACTTTCACCTAACTTGGCATTCAAGTGAGCAGAGATGTTGAGGGCCTAAACGATCTTAATACAAACTGTTGGTGAAAACAATTATTTCAGATTTGTAGCAGTGGGGAGCCTTACCCCTGTCATGGATGGGCTGAATAACCTTTATAAAAATTAATATACTGGCCCGCATCCTGTATGAATTTCAAATGCTACCTATGGGGCTTACCAGGGAGGATCTTCAGAAACTGGAGAGAGAATGCAGTAGATGTTTTGGCAGAATAGGCAGGCCCAGATGAGCCTCCAATGCTTGATAGCTAGTACAGATAATAGGGGCTTAAACTTTCCAGACTTGAGTGGGTACCTTCTGTCTATCTAACTGAGGTATATACAGGATTGGGTAAATAGAAATGAGGTAGCTAGTTGGGTCGAGCTGGAGAGGGAAGGTACCCTGGCCAGCCTTGTGGCCTACTTGGACCTGGAGGGGAGATGAGCATATAGAAATACCACGCATAAAAAACGTCTGCTGGATGGGTCTCTGGAAGCATGGGAGCAAGTTCAGAAAAGGAGGGGGGTAGAAGAGAACATGACCTTCCTGGTCCCAGTGGTCAGTAATCCTGCCTTTTTACCAGGGTTGAGAGATCTAGGGTTTCAGATGTGGAAGAACTTAGGCATATGTTGCATTGGGGATCTCACCACTAAGAAGGGGGTTAAATCTCTGGAGCACTTAAGGGCGCAGAATGGGATTCTAGGACAGCATTGTTACAGGTACTTTCAGGCGAGTGCCTTTAGCCATGGTCAGCACCAGAACCCACCAGACAGATCAGCTCTATTTATGCTGGAGGGGGTGATCTTCCAGGCCCACATTAACCCAAAGAGAATGGTTGCACAATGGGTGAAGCAGGACAGGGAAACATTCCCAATCTGTCAGCAAAAGTCAAGCAGCTCTGGGAAAGGGATCTCAGGGTTGTTATTGGAGATGACAATCAGCAGACGGTGTTTAAATTGCACATGTGACTGTTGGCCTGTAACAAATTCAAGGAATCTCAATTTAAGTTACTGCACAGGCTGTACTGTCCTCCTGATACAGTTCACAGATTTCACCCTATGGTTTCCCCCTTATGCAGTCGATGTAATGTAATAGGGTACCTAATTCCATTATTTCTGGGCCTGTCCAGGGATAAGACCATTTTGGTCAGCTGTTGCCAGGGAACTCACCCAAACGTTTGATGGCAGGGAGGAAAAATGCCCTACCTTCTATGCCCTTCAGGTTAGAGGACTTGGGGGAGGAGGGGTGGGCACTGTATCCTAGATATATCAGAGTTCTTCTGGTGCTGGCATGCCAGTGCATTCAGAATACCTGGGCGTCCCATATTCAGCTGTGGGTGGGGCACTGGAAGAACCTGGTGATCCAAACCTTAGCACTGGAACAACTCTATGTCTTACAAAATAAGGAAGAGTGGTTTCTTCATCACTGGGGCACATAGATTGATGCACTCCCAGTTATGGAAGCTACACTGTTGGGACAGGACATAGTTTAGACCTATGAGGTCGAACTAGAAGCATATCTCAGAAGGAGGGTGTAGCGATGCTCCCTAGAAGGTTCCCCATGGCCCCCCATCTCCCGCCACTACTTGTACTAATTAGGGTGTTGGTATATGTGAACAATGGGTGGAGGTCCTCTCTAGTCACCGGCCGAGTTTGGTTTTACTGGGTTATAATACAGATCTGATTTGGGGTTAAATGTCTGTGTGTTAGTTATATTGGAGAGTTAGGGGTTCCCCCCTTCCCTTTTTTTCTTCTTCTTCTTCCTCTCTTCTTTCCATGTGGCTTGAGGCCAGCCTATGCACTTGATTCTTGGAAGCTTGCCTGATCCGCCACTGATATGGGCCTATTACATTATAATAAGAACCAGTGTATGTGTCTCTCAAATGACTTTATTGTATTAATTGGAGTATTTATTTAGTTATTTAAAATTTGATGACTGGGAAAAGCACACTGAGACGAGGCTCGTTTCCAGGTGTGACCTGGGGACATTGGCTACAAATACATACAGAAGTAATACATACAGTTTACATTCAAAATACAAGTGCAAGACAGATTAGACATTAGGAGTATAATCTGAATGAGTTTATAATATGGATTGTGTACTACTGTTTGACTTGTGGATGGTTGATTTTAACTAAATAATGTCATAAATAAATGATAAAGAAAAGCGCTGATCCACTGGTGCAGTGATAGCACTACTTCTTGCGATGCTGGCAACCTGGATTTGTAAACTAGCCTGGAGCATCAGAGGGCCAGCCGGGGGAGGTTGGGTGAGCATCCCAGGGACAGCTCTCCACCTCTGGATGGGAGGGTGTGTGGTGCCTGGCATTTGGATGACACCTGGTTGAGACTGGGAGTACACCAAGCCAGAACCACACAGACAAGGGATGGCAGTGACGGATGACCATGCACTGACGTCATTGCATGGCCACACCTTGGGGTCCACTCAACAAGGAAAAGCCCTATGCGCCTGTGCACAGTGAAGTCATCTGACCCTGCATTAAATGATGCTGCAGCCAGCCCTGGGACTGAACTTGGTATATTTCAGTATCCCCTCTGGGAGCCTCTGCATGAGGGGCAAGTCACGGGCCTGGGTTCCGGGTTGGTGCTGGGGGATGCCAGTATCGGGCACAGAGACACTGAGTGGGAGATATCCCTGCCAGGAGCTCTGTGAATCAAAAGAATTGTAAAAAAAAGAAACAAAAAGAGCTATAGCATATTTCATTTAAAAATTACAAAATGACTGACAGAAGACCATACCATACATATTTGCTGATGACACCAAGATTTGCAACAGAGTTTACTCCCCTGAGGGTGTGAGGAAACTGGAGGAATGGTCAGAAACATGGCAACTGAAATTCAATGCCAAAAAGTGCAAAGTCATGCACTTAGGCAGAAACAATCCCAAAGAGGATTACTATCTGGGAGGAGAGAAGCTAGCCTCCACCAGCCAGAAGAGTGCCCTGGGGGTCATTGTATCAGAAGACTTGAAAGTGAGTAAACAGTGCGAAAAGGCAGCACTAAAGGCAAGTGGCATGCTGGGCTGCATCAAAAGAGGAATCATGAGTCACAGGAGGGAGGTGGTGTTACCACTCTATTGGGCACTGGTGCACCCCCACTTAGAGTACTCCATACAGTACTGGGGACTGCACCTCAAAAGGGACATAGACAGAATCGAGATGGTGCATAGGAGGGCCATGAAAATGATTCAGGGATTGCACCATATGGCATACCAGAACAGGCTGAGGGAACTCAAAATGTACTCCCTGGAACAAAGGAGGGAGAGGGGTGACATGACTGAGACTTTTAAATAACTGCACATGTTATTCCATTGTTTAAATCCGAGGGACCCCTGTGATCTAAACAACTACAGGCCCATCTCTCTTCTCCCGGTACTACCAAAACTTCTGGAAAAAATCGTGAATGCCCAGCTGAAATCTTTCATAGATGATACTAACCTGCTAAACCCAATGCAATCTGGTTTCAGAATGGAACATAGTACAATCACGGCCCTTACCAAAGTGACAAATGACTGGCAGCATGAGCTAGAGAACAAAAAATTTGTCTGAGCTGTTTTTCTAGACCTAAGTAAGGCCTTCAACACTGTCGACCACAGCCTCCTTCTTTCTTCATTAAATGCTTTTGGTCTAGATTCTACCTCCTTGCGTTGGTTCGACAACTACCTTTCTGATAGGCATCAACAGGTCAAGGCCGAAGGTGAACTCTCCCCCTCAAATCTGTTAAAAAGAGGCGTCCTGCAAGGATCCATCCTGAGGCCACTCCTATTTGTCATCTACATCAATAATATAGACTCAGGCATCAATGAGGTGAAAATTCATCTGTTCACAGATGATACAGTGATCTACCTAAGCCGTACAACTCCTGAAACTGCCTGTAGCAACCTGCAAGCTTACTTCAACATACTTCAATACCAGCTCCTTAGCAAAAAATTGCTACTTAACGCCAAAAAGACAAAGGTGATGCTATTTTCACCTATTAACCATGCAGCCTACCCTGCTCTACCACCCATCACCACCCTCCTAGAAGAAACCCTGGAATTTGTGATGAAATTCAAATACTTGAGTGTCTGGCTAGATTTCAAACTCTCCTTTGCAGACCACCTGGAGGATTTGTTAAAAAAACTGAGGCAGAGACTAGGTCTCTTCTTCAGGTTAAACTGCCTACTAACTACAGAGGCCAAGAGACAGCTAGTTCAGTCTACGTTCCTTTCCCTAATTGATTACGCCGACTTTATATACAGCCAGTGTGCTACTTCATATCTCCGTAAATTGGACGTACTTTACCACAGAGCCCTGCGCTTTATCACTGGTCTCCCCTTCTCCACCCATCACTGCTCTTTATATGCGGCCTTAGGTTTGATCTCCCTACACTACAGACAAAATAAAAATGCAGCTCTCTGGACATATAGAGCTATCACTGGCAAACTTCCATAGTACATTGTTAATTGCCTGACTCTCATTATGCCTGGAACCTATGCCCTAAGAAGCTGTTTACTGATTTCTCTGAAAGTGCCCAAAGCCCTAATGCGTTTTGGGAGAGCTGCCATAGGATTCGTTCTACTGTCACTCTGGAATGTGCTACAGAAATCACTGAAACTGAGGACTCCTGTTAATATTACTGTGTTTAAGTCCTTATACTCAAAATACATTACAGAAGCCTGCAACTGCTTCCAACGATCCTAGCTCTGGAATGTGCTACAGAAATCATTGAAACTGAGGACTCCTGTTAGTCACTGTGTTTAAGACCTTATACTCAAAATACATTACAGAAGCCTGCAACTGCTTCCAATGATCCTAGCTTACTTACACCCCCTTCCACATCCTCCCTGCTTTTCCTATCCTCCTTCCTTCTTGTATCAGTGCATAACTTGTCCCTGAGCCACCTACTTATCTACCGCCCTAAATCCCACCCTCCCTCACCCACCTATTCCTTGTATTCCCACAGCATCTCATTCCTTCGCTTCTAGTATTATCCCAGTTCCAGACCCCCCACTGGCTGCCCACTTCTCCCAACACATGTCTCCCCCTTGATATGCCTGGGTCTTTTTAAACTGACTATGTATGTCTCTTCACTTGTAGCATCCACTTCAACTAATCTCTTCGCTGGACTATAATGCCTTTACCTTACAGGAATACTAAACCATGTATGTTGTTGTATCTGGTATAAATTTTTACTGACTTGCTACCCTATTGTTATGTATACCCTTACTGACTGTCTTTTACCTGAACCCAAATGTATTTTTACTTATCCTCTCTATTGCAGGCCTACCTGTACTGTTGTACTCTTGCATCTACTGTCTATCTGTCTGTATATACAGTAAATGCATTGTTACTTGACTTGTGTAATGCAGGTCCACCTTGTAAATGAGCTTGCTCAATGGAGTTCATCTGGATAAATAAATAATTTGATTGATTGATTTGATTGATCTGAGGGGTATAAATGGTGTCATGTAATAACAGTGAATTCATAACAGTGACTACATTTGGGCAAAGTCAATTGAGCGATCCCAATAACAGCGAGGGGCACAATACAGTATTGGGCTGTAACAGCGATTTCAAACATTCTAAATACCCCAACTATCAAAGAGTACTGTGGAGTAGGAATTCTGGAAATTGGGGGTAGCACAGTCCCCCATGGGGGATGAGGGGGCGGAGCCCCCCACATGACAAGGCATAATACATTTTAAATACTAAGGTACACATACCTGATTGAATGCTGTGAGCATTATCACTATTTCGAGTATCACTGCAATATGCAGTCACTGATTTGACCGTCGCTATAAAAACGTAGCTTATTTGATGTTTGTTGTTATGCACTCACTCTTATGACTTGGAACCATATAAATAAGATTAACGTTCAGGAGCTTTTTCAATTGAAAGAGAGCGGGAGAATGAAAGGGCATGAAATGAGGCTGAAGGAAAGGAGGTTCTGGAGTAATACAAAGAAGTTCTTCTTTACAGACAGGGTGGTGGACCCATGGAATAGCCTACTCAAGGAGGTAGTGGGGGCCTAAATGGGAAGCGAATTCAAGAATGCTTGTGATAGACAGAAAGGTAGCATATGGAAAGGCAAAGGAGGGTAGGGGGAATATTACCAAGTAGGTTCTTGGGCAGACTAGATGGACCTTGCGGTCCCCTTCTGCCATTACTTTCTATGTTTCTGTTATGAAACTGCACACAGTATTAGAGAAAATCACGTGGCAGTCAAAGTGGAGTCACAGAAATGCAACATATTGTAGCTGAAAGAGTGGGAACTGGGTCAGGCAAGGAAGTAAAAGGAGTCATGAGAGTGTTGTCAAACTGTTAGGCAGCAGTTCAGAGAGAAACTAGGACAGCATCTTTAATGCTTTTGGCTACACTGTTCTAGGCAGCAACAAGGTGAAAACAAATGTGGTGCTGGCTATCGTGCTGTCATGAGAGTGCTGTCTACCAACTCTATCTGCTATCCTCATTCTTACCAGAGCATCCAGCCGACAGAACAGCACCAAACAAATAATTTGTGTCCTGTTTCATTGTGTGGCAGAGGAATAGTACTAAACACCTCTGTTAGGAATCAAATAACTGCCCTCACCCCATGATTTTGAGTAGATGTGGATGGGAGGATCACAATATACAAAATGTAAATCAACTGAGACATCATGCAATTTAAAGGGCTAATATCACCAAAAACAGCAAGCATTAAATGTTAAGTTTTAGATGTAGCCAATTGTTACTTTTTATTTCTAAAGTATTTTTCTTTTTTCCAAACAGAAGATTTTATACCTGACAATATAGGGCCCTATTCATTAGGGTGCCTGACATATGCCGCTATAAGCTGCATAATGGGACACTCAACTGTGGGCCACAGGGCCTGAATTCATGAACCTCGGTTGGCCTGATGCATGACCACGTAGTTTCATGCATGGGGCGGGGCTGGCTGGGAGGACAAACTTGAGACAGTTCATGGGCTTCCAATCAGAAGCCCTAGATAGCCCAGCAGTAGAGGCCCTACAGTGCATTACAGGGGAACATGGAATATGTCAGTCCACTTAGGGACTGCCATGTCCACATTGCATACAAATATCTTACTGGTAACTTGCAATCGATGCCCTGCTTTCAATATCCGCACCCCTGCCCTCTGTGACAAGGAGGGGGACTGGGATCCGAGGCTGCAGCAGGACCCCCAGATGCCAGCAGGGTTGTGTACACCCATTAGGGCAGCCCTCTGGCTGACATAATGAACACCCCCCTCACACCAGCCTGGCAGAGCGTATCCAGCATTGTACATTCCACACTTCACCAGCCTAAAGTGGGCAAGCACACTCCCTGCCCTCTGCCCAAACCGGCCTTGCAGTTACACAGATTCAGGCACAGATAGCCAAAAATGGAGATGTGCAACAGTTGTAGGGTGTTCATGCATCAGCTGGTGTTCTTTGGACACCTTTGATGTGTCTATCCCATCTCTATGTACCTCTCAGCATGGATCATAGGCAAGGACACTGATTTACAGTGATTACAATAATGAAATCCCATTTTCATGACTTGAAATTCCATGAATTGCACCGGTCACTGTTAGTCTAATTTCCCGATTTTACTGGGATTCTGCCGTCATTCTTTTAGTATGTGGATACATAATCAGAACAAAAGAAGGCTTAATATACAGAGCATTAAATTAAGCAAATTGAAAATAGCACTGGAAACATATATAAGAAAATACAAGTTCTGTAGATTTACGGATCTGGTCCAAAATGTGAAATTCCATGAAATTCCTTGTTTTTACTGGTGTGAAGGCAGTTATACTTCCAGAATTTTACTGGGGTTTCTCGTAAAAACCAAAAATAGTGGCCTTGATCATAGGTCCCTGGGACCTATGTGACTAGGACCCATAGTGTGTCATGTGTATAGCGCAACTTTACAGCTGACTTATCTAGTGCTATTCTCCATGTTTTGTTAGCATTGTAACCCATTCATTGTCACTTCAATCAAGCTAAAAGTGATTGGCTCTTCTTGGTCAGTCATGATGTTACAGTCAGTGAAGTCACAATGTAGATGAGGTATGAAAGACAGTCAAGCTAGATATGTCAGCTTCCATGCAGTTTAGGGAGGCAGTATAGTGCAGTGGTTTAAGGCTCTGAGCTGCAAATCTGGAGACCTGGGTTTGAATCCCACAGCCCCCACTTGCATACTGTGTGACCCTGAGCAAGTCACTTAACTTCCCTGTGCTCCCAGGTTGCACCTGTAAACAAGCTTTCAGCTTAGTGTGTCTTACCTGGTTAAACAATTGGAAAAAAAAAGATTAGTGTCCCACACTCCACATCTAAAACTGTCAGCAAAACAGCAAATGGGAAAAGAAAATATTTGACAAATGTGCTTGTAACCCCCCCCCACCTCAGTGTGAGGGCCTTACCAGGCTCCGCTCGGACAGCCACAGCTTGAGCTTCCTGCAGCAGACTGGCTGACTAGCACAGACCCTGATCAGTTTAGGAGCTGTGCTAACCTGCTGCAGGGAGCTCAAGGGAAATGGTAGTTTACTCACCTGGTAAAGGTGATTATAGGAGCACCTTTTTACAGCACTCCGAGTCTCAACACATGGTTCCAGAATCGAAATTCAGTACGTCTCCTCCACTCTGCCTCTGTCTCCTCCCTTGTAGCTCCCAAATTCCTCAGTATGAGTTCTTCCAGAGCTTATGATAATCCTGAAAATGATAAATAAACTGATAGAGACCCTCGGCCACCTCCTATGGGAGTACCACCGGGTAGAAAGGCACACAACACAGTTTAACACTATGTAAAAAACATCCCTTACTTTACATTGATTCGTATAATGTGTACAGTCTTACAGCCACACTGTTGGTGTAAAGTCTATTGCTTACTACCATACCTTCACTGAAACCAGCATTGCGCTTAAGCGCAACATTAGTCATTTGATTAGTTATCCCACTCTGTCACTATGTTATGTTCCTCCTCAATGGGTGGGATACAGAGTGCTGTAAAAAAGTGCTCCTATAATCACCTTTACCAGGTAAGTAAACTACCATTATCTATCGCACCTTTTTACAGCACTCCGAGTCTCAACACATGGGTGATTATACAGCAGTATTGGACTTGTCTAGAGAGGGAGGAGGAATTTGACTTAATGCTGTCTGAATTACCTTGCAACTAAACTCTTGAGTTCCCTGTCAGTCCGGTATCCAACCAGTAGAATCTGGTGAAGGTGTGAGGGGATGACCAGGTTGCCACCTGGTGGATTTCCCTTACAGATACGGAGTTGCATTCTGCCCAGGAGGTAACCACTGCTCCAGTGGAGTGGACCATGATATTAGAATAGGGATATTACCATCTGCCCTGTAGGCTCAAGCGATGGTGTCTCTTGACCATCTGGCTATTGTAGCTCTTGAGGCTGCTAGGCCTAGTTTCCACCCTTGAGTGAGGACGAATAGTCTCTCCAACTTTCTGAATGGTCCTGGTTTGGTCTAGATAGGTGAGGGTGTCCCTGTTAGGGTACCCCTCTCTTGCACCAATGATAGGGATTGTAATTTCCTGAGCAGCGTGAAAGGTATGAATGGGACGTAGTACGACTCTGTCTGGAGAGAAGGTCAGACATGACTCTCTACATGAGAGAGACTGCAGTTTGCTAGTTCTCTTTGTTGGTAAGATTGCTGCCAAAAACACAATTTTCATGGTTAAGACTAATAGATGAACTGACTCTAGGGGCTCAAAGGGCTTACTGACCAAAGCATCTAACACCAAATTGAGTGGGGAATGCGTGATATTCGCTGCTGCCTTTAAGAAGGATTGAACTAATGGATGAGCCCCAGATAAATGTCCATTTGTTTCACCTCTTATTGCCCCAATAGCAGCTGTCTGCACCCATAAGGATATCGCTGTTAACCCCTTATCAAATCCATTCTGAAGAAACTCTAAAATATGTAATCTGATGCCTCACACCATGAAGCAAATACCTGCCCATGTCTGATATAAGTTCTGTTAGTGAACTCCCTCCTGACTTGGACCAGTGTGTCTGCCACCTTGCCAGATACCCCTAAGTTCAACAGTGTAGCCCTCTGAGTGGCCATGCTGGCAGTTTCAGTGGTCAGGGGTCTTCGGGCCAGATCTGCCCCTGTCTGAGCAAAGTCTTAATCAGTGTTGTCTACAGGAGAGTATTGAACTGTGGTCACTGGTGAGACAGTTCTATATGATCAGTGTAGCCACTGCAATAGGGGTTGAATTCAGATCCTTACTGAACAGGACTGAAGTGCATAAGTCTAATGAACTGTAGCCTCTGGCCAAGCATGGCTGTGTTAACAATGTAGCTGCTTGTTAGATGAGTAAGTACCTGCCAGGATCAGAGCCAGTGATCCCTGCCCACTAGAAAAAGACCTGTAGACTGACATTAAACTGCGGGCAGATGATGTATTATAGTTCTCTTGACCACTGCTTTGCAGTCCCTGTGATAATCGTAAGCAGGGAAGTCTGAGGATGTGTGATTATGAGTAGCTGTACTTGGCCTACGTGTCATACCTGGTGAATTACAGTTTCTTGACCACTACTGTGCAGACAGTGTGGCAAACATAATCAGGGAGGTATGAGGATATGAGATTATGAGATATGCTGTTCTTGGTCTGCATATCATCCCTGGATTTAATGTTATGAAGGTCCCCTGTCCCTTCCTCCATGATCCAGACTAATTAAGTGATGTGGAGGAGGGTTGGTGTTATTGCCAGGAGCCGCTGCAGTGGGGGTTCCAAGAGGTCACCAGCCATGGCTGACTGTGGGTTTCCCAGTGGATAGGTTACTTCTTTACTCCCTGCTGAAAGTGCTAAAAATACATATTTAGTGTTTTGGTCATTAGTGGTGTGTGTATGTGCCATCATATGGTACGCGATACTCAATAGATCAAAGCTGGCCAGTCATACTGCCCATGATCTGTGTGTTACCCTGAATGACCATCTGGACCCAGCACTGCACCCTGGTGTAAAGGGTGGATGTAACGGTTCCCATAAATATGGCTATACATCTAGGTAGATAGATAGCTTGATCGATCTATATATGCTTAGGTTTCTTTACCTATAAATACAGTATGTATGCATGGATAGGAGTCTATCTACCCGGACATATGGCAAGCCGATAGAGGTTGAATAGACCCCACATTTCTTTCTTGAGATTGTCTGTAGGTCCATGAAATAGAATTTCAGCATCTTCTACATTAGTAGACCTATACTGTAATAAAACACATCAAGTACCTGCTATCCCCAACCATCTGTTTGTGATGCTGAGATGGCTGCAAAAGTACTGTTAGCAATAGTTTCTGGGGTTATGTGTTTTAACTGGCAATGGCAAGGGTATGGCTAGCATCTGAATTTTTAACCCTTATAGCTTCCGCACTGCAGCCTACTTATTTGATTAGTGTAACTGCATCCATATGCTGCATGTGGCATGATTGTATTGGGAGAGGGCTGTCATGCAGGGATGTATTGTACATGTGCCCCTTTAGTCCCCTACCAACATGTCTTTGGCTGAGTAGCACGTGCACAATGTGTGATGCATTTGACCTTTCCTTAGTCCCATTATATGCCTTGCTCTTCAATTATGTACATCCAGATCATTGACTATATAGCTCTGTACTATCTGTATAGTTCTGTACTTGTAGTTCACGCAAACTGTTTTTCCCTAAGCATGCAGGATGACCTATTATGTAATGCTCAGAAGAGTTGCCACAACACTAGGAGCTACTTAGCTCTGTACTTGTAATAAAAGATGGATGAGCCCACAGAAAGCTGCCTCTCATAGGGGGGCTGAAGCTGGTGAACCAGCATGTCCAGAGCACCAGTATCAGAATTCCTGCTGAGGCATTCGGATGGCATGCAAAGTATCTGGAGCAAATGAACATTCTGTGAGTGCTCTGACTGCAGCTGCTGAGTGGGGGCTGCCTGGGCGCTGATTACTTCCAGTCAGAGTGGAGCATGCCTGAAGTGTGAAAGAGTTGTGCGGGGTGCCAATATTGAACAACATTTGTCATTACTGTACTGTATGTGTTTATGAGGAAAAATGCTACCAGAGAAGCTGTAATGTTAATATACTGGGCGAGGGACAGTGGACCCATTCTGTCTCACTGATAGATGGTACTCATTCATGCTTAAAGGGACACTGTCAACCTGTTTTCATCATATTATTTCTAGTTAAAACCCCACATTTTATGATTGCTTACCCTCTCTAAAATTCACTGATGTTGCTGTTTGTTGTGGCTGTCCCTTTGCTTAGTAGAACTGAAATGCATGGCAATGTATATTTAAAATCAACCTTGTTTAGTTTACAGTCCTGGATCTGTTCTTACTACATGCTTCCTGAGCATTAGAAACACACCCAAACAGTGCAATCACTCATGAGAAAGTAGCCTCCTAAACTTTCACTACATCATGAGGGGTTAGACTGTTTTGTGGATGTTCCCAGGTCCAGGAAAGATGCAATTGGAGTTGATGAAGGAATGTAAACAAACCTGTTTTGGTGTGATAATACCAGTATATTGGGCAGCCGTTTTTTTTCTTTTTTACAGAAAATAGGAGTCAGAATCAAACTACCAGCTGCATCAACAATCTTTACAGAATGTTGGCAATCATAAAATGTGTTTTTTAAACCAAGGACACTTTGAGACCCAAAGGGGTTGACAGTGTCCCTTTAAGCCAAGTGTTTAAGCTTACACCAGCTGAGTCATTGGAGTAATGCTTAAGCCACAAGTTTTTGGGACTATGTACATACAGTGAAACGGGTACTCAATAAGCTCCTGAGGGCAGTCAATCCAATGTCTGATCTTTTGTCATAACTGTTGCTGGATCCCATAGCGTTAATATGGGGGGATGTTGCGTCTCCCCTAGTAGGACTTCTAAGTGCTGTTCCTCTTGCTTCCTACTGTTCTTCCTTGGCCTACCACTGAATATCTTTTGGACCTCTGATACAGGCGAGGGGGGTGGGGGGGGCAACATGAATTGGAATTGCCATCCTCTGTCCCTAAACTCACTGGCTCTAAGTAGTAACCAGTGATTTTAATGTGGCTCATGCTTCTGAGTGCCCACCTCAACTGAGGGCAAGCTTAGGACTACACCCCTTATTGCTGTAGTCTGTAAGGGATGCCAACTGCTAGGGCAGTCACAGGGGGAAGGGAGTAGCACCCCTAAGTGTAAAATGGCTGGGAGAAAATGGCCATGGATGTGCTGGGTTTTTGCCTTGTTGAGCAGAGCAGTGATAGACATAGCCAAGGGGGGGGGTGGACTCCATGTCCTATAACTGGAAGGGCAGAAGAAAGTAAAACCAGCCAAAACACAGTCCTGCCAGCTGACATAGTGATGGGTTCTGACAGATAGTTATTGATCACATTGGATCAGTGGTGATGCCAGTGTTATTTATCTGAGGGAGTACTGCTGCACAGCATTAACATTTAGCATTCAAGGTGAAACCAATGTCAACGGAGTGGAATTGCCACAAGCTGATCATAGCTGGTTCTTGGGGACCACCAGTCAGAATAAGTTCTGTGGCTCTCGCATTACGGATAAACACGACAAGATGATCACTTGTAACCGGACATGGCATGCTAAAGGAAATATGACCCCCCAGAGTGGACTTTAAGCAGCCAACACCTACTGCTTGTAGATGCCACTGTTATTTTCTGAAAAGTATAAGCAGCATTGAAAATTGCCTGAATCAGGTTGTGACTTACTGAGTGATCATAGTATAGTAACAATCACTATATCAAAAGGAAGCCCTAAGAAGTTACATTAGGCTTCTGTATTAGAAAAACTGGCTTACTGCTGCAACAGGATTTGAATGCAGTGTAAAATTAATAGCCCTTGAGATATCACTGCATAGCCAGCTTTTTTTTTTTTTCCTGAGTGATTAGCATATTGTTTAAAAATTCACTTATACCAGTCAGAGGCCTGGAGGATATACATCCGGCTTCTGTATTTTTAAAGAATCAGGCTTCTACTTGCTTCCAAAAGTGTCCTTTTCTCTTAATAAGGTACGATGCCCCAGAGTTTATTTTTATGCTTTAACTTTTCCATTTCCCTTTTAAGCAAGCATTGACAGAATGGCCCCTTTACGGATCGCCCTCTTGTTTTCACCATTTTAGGAGGGTGTTTCCATAGGCTGCCACCATCTTTGGTGAGGAATTGCCATAAGCTGCACTGGAGCTGCTTGAGAAGGCTGGAAGCCTCGCGAGAACCGCGTGAAGCTTTTTAAAAATGGCGGCACCACTCCCCAAACAAAGGCTCTTCTCGTGGAGCAAAAATCGAGTGCCTGGCATCCCACTGAACCTGAGGTTTAGTTGTGGAAGCCGGGCATGTGCCTCTGGCAGTAAGGCAATCGGGGAGTCAGGCGGGCATCCCCGCGTATGAAGTGAGCTCTTGTGGGCATGAGGGACAGCACACTCACAGTTATGAAGCAGGACCCTGCTTGATGCAGGTAAGGCCTTTTGCAATAGTATCCTTTTCTTTGTGGATTTGTGCAACATTAGGAAGGGAGAGATTCAATCCCCAACGGCAGGCTCGCCCTCGCGGTTGAACAAGGTAAACCGTGAGGCGATTAGAGGAGCTTCACGCTCCACCTGGGGATAACCACTGTGGTGATCTCACTACCTCCGGTTGAACAAGGTAAACCAGGGGGTGAGCAAGGCGCTGGCAGTGAAACTGTTAGGAAACTGATTGATTTGATACAGGCACCTGCTCCCCTCCTTCAGCAGAACGAGGTAAACTGAGGGGGGGCGAAATGAAAGAGACGTTGTACAGTACCCAAACACAAGAGTTAGACATACAAAGATCTAACTGGCCCTGATGCCATGCTGACTAGGCTATCTAAATGCATTAAACAACATGCTCCAGCACCAGTCTAGGTGACCAGTCGATGCTTTAAAGATACATTAACAATTAAAGCCAAAAGGCTATATGATCTCAAGGGAGTAGCTATAACTTTAAAAACTCTTACCTTAAAAGTCTTGGCAGAGAGCTGAAAATCTGTGACCAGCTTGGGTGAGATGCACAAAAGAACTGAGGAAGTTGGGAGCTACAGGGGAGGAGACAGAGGCAGAGGGGAGGAGACGTATAGAATTTTGATTCTGGAACCATGTGTTGAGACTCGGAGTGCTGTAAAAACGTGTGATAGATAATGGCACGCAGCAGATGAGTGCATCTAGAAGGTTCAGGGCCTGCAAAATGCATGCACTCTGCATGCAGACTGCATGAGAACATTTGAAAAAAAATTAAAACAGGAGACGCACTCACGGAAATCAAGCAAGGTCCACCAGATGTTTGTGAGCTTTGTACTTTTATTTACTGGTGAAAATTAAAGTCAATCACAGGAATGCTCCAGCAAAAAAAAAAAAATACAGCTCCGTAGTACGAAGTTCACAAACTTCTGGTGGACCTTACTTGATTTCCGTGAGTGCGTGTCCTGTTTTCATATTCTTTGGATTCATACAGGTGGCTGCCTGCTGAGGAACCCACCGGCTCTTTCTGTTTGTGTGCAGTTCAGTCCTTTTGTTGTTTGCATGAGAATGTTACCTGGGAATTTCTCGCCAGTGAGGCCAGGGATGTTGGAGGAGCCTACCTCTATCACTCTATCAGAATGAACCAATGAAGGGGCCAGGGCTAGCTTGCCTGAGACTGTATCTAGGCAGTAGGAATTCAGATCCACCCAGGAGGGTGAAGAAGCAGCAGCTCTCTTTGGAAAGCAGAGAGCAGGCATACTTAGCTCTGCTGGAAAGTGAGAGCAGCCACCAAACAGCTATCAGCCCATGGATGGAGTTCATTTTCTAGCAGCAGAGGAGAGGCTAAGTGGCTTTGTAAGGTAACTGCCTGGAGAGTGTGTGGGTGTATCCCTGTAGCCTAGTTTGGCTGGTGTCCACTCCAGCAGAGACAGCAGAAGTGAGGGTGCTGGGTAAGAAGAGGTTCAGTGATGCCATCTAGTTCAAGAGTGAGTACCCAGATCTTCTGAGAAACTGAGAAAACCAAATGGCCTGAGAGCCACAGCAGCGAGAGAGAGAGAGAGAGAGAGAGAGAGAGACAGGCAAAGAGAGATTTGCAAGGCAACTGCTTAAGAAAAAAGCTGAGATGGGTATTCAGTCAGAACTTGTCAATGGAGCCAAGATGTCCAGAGAGGGTGAGAGAATCATGCGAGCAACCAGAGAATCCTGTGTGTCTTAGCAGCTGGCATGTTACTGAGTGCTGTCGTGAAAGTGTACAGCACCCTGGACGAGGGACAGTGGCTCCAAGGTGATATGTCTCTGAAGGCCTAAATGTACAGGAACTGTGAGCATGAATTGGAGTTTAGGCCATGCAGTGCTTATGTTTTCTGTTCTAGTTAGTTAGGACCCTATGGGAATCAGAAGACCCAGGTTAGGACTGTGTCATATTAGGGATAAGCTGGCCAGAAGGCCATGATTTTGCAATCAAGCAAGTAGGTTTACAAATTCTTGGGTTTACATTTCCATATCTAGTGACTATGCATGCACCACAGCTTCATCTCATCAGGCCCTTAACAGTTCAACTGTGGGATACCACATTAACTGTGATAGGTTCCTTAGGGACAGAGGGCTTACTCTAATGCCCAGTGCACCAGCTAGTGTGCTGTACACCAGTTAGGAGACACTGTGGGACTGGTGTGGGAGAACACTCATTTTGTAGCGTAACCTTTTATCCCTTCCCGTTCCCAGTGCCTTGTGTCCCCTTCCCTTAAATAAACTTGTACCTGTTTTTTCATGGTATTTTTTGTTTATCTTGCCTTACTGATTATACAGTGTTATTGCACTGTGGACTGGGACTGCATGGAATTACAAATATTGTTTTTTGAGTGCCAACAGGTATTGCAATGGCTTTCCCCCTGATGGAGGCACCACGTCAATAATAATATTTGCCCAGCTTATAACACACAACTCTAGACCCCTTCCCAAAAGTTAAAAATCGTATGGGTGTGATTCACAAAGCCCTTAGATTGATGCAAGGTGCCTGTATCAAACATAAATGACTCAACTGGCCCCTTGAGCCAAAAGTTGTCACATGAGTTATTCAGAAAAGCAACCAGCGTTAAATGCAGGCTGCATGCACCAAAGGGGGTTTGCACTAGCCTTGCACCTCAAAATGGGCTGTGGCAAGGCGCAAGGTGGCTTGCATCAGATACAGGCTACCATGTCCCCCAATTCAGTATTCACAAAACCCTCCCAGAGGGCAAAATGTTAAGTACCCTTAGACCAGCCAGAAGGTATAGACAGGTGTCTTTAGGGAGGGCTTTGATGGCGTGGGGTCATCATGTCACATATGGAACCATGCAAAATAACAGTGCCACAGGCATTACTGTGTGCGGCAAAGTAAGGTCGGCAAAAAAATGCTGACTGCAAAACAAAAGCGTACACTGGTGGCACATGTAAAGAAATCTTTGTTTTTGTGGGGGAGCTCTGCCCCTGTACCCCCCAACATGGGGGACTTCACCCCCAATCCTCCCAACTTAAATATTTAACTACTAGGGGAGCGGACTGAGAGAAAAAGGAGAAACTCCAAGCGGGGGACTTTCCTTTTTGGGGTGGATAAAAAAACATGTTGGGAGAAGGGAATTCAATCCATGATCCCCAGGCCTCCACAGCACCAGGTGCATGTGCCTTAGCCACTCTGTCACACGAGTGGCTCAACCAGGCACAGCACCTATTGTGTCTTCAGTCCTTCCTCCACTTCAGACTGTGCAACAGGGGTAGCGGTAGTATGCTACCGCTATTATACCCCATCACCATACTTCATTAAGTGCATTAGACCCCATGGTTCTCCTTGCATGGTTCTGTCCATGGCATATTGACCCGGTACTAGTTTTGACATATGTGGCAATGTGCTGTCCCCCAACCAGCTCCAGTCCCAGTCCCAGTCATTAAATAAAAATAATATCTCTGGTGGTCTAGTGGACCCCCTATCAGCCCCAATCCCTGTTTGGATTTACAATAAAAAACCCTGGTGGTCAAGCAAACCCCCAACAAGCCCTGTTCCCTGTTAGGATTTATAAAAAAAATATATAAAAAAAACACCCTGGTGGTCTAGCAGCAACCCTGATCCCACGTTATGTATAATCGAACAACCCTGGTGATCAAGTGGTCCTCACCCCACCCCCATCAGGCAATGGTCCATCATATCACTCCCCCCAACCTGAAACAGCCAGCGTACTATACATGCTCCTTATTGATAGCTCAGTTGGCCGCCAGACTCAGTGGTGTGAAGAGGGTTGTGTCAGTCGCTGGTTCAGTTTTGGGTTGGGGGAGTGGGGTGGTGGAACACTGCCTACCAGGGTGGGGGTTGGAGGCAACTAGATCACCACGGCTATTTAATTATACATAATGGGGGATTGGTGCTAGGGGAGCTGCTACACCACCAGGGTGTTTTTTTATAAATACTAACAGGGCTGAGAGTTGATCTGGGGTCCACTAGACCACTAGGATGTTTATTTATAAATCCTAACAGGGACCAAGGCTGATCAGGTATCTGCTAGACCACCATTTTTTTTTTAAAATACTTCACTGATATCAGGGCTGGGGGGGGAGCTATAGCCACCAGGGACTGCTGTCCATGGTGTTATTGCTGCATAGCTGTCCTGTGGCTTGTGGCACACCTTCAGGATGGGCCATCTGTTTGGCACAGTGCTAGGGTTGCCATAAGCCATGGGAATTTGCCGCTGAGGCCCTACTCAATAGTGAATTGGGGGCAGGGTCCCTGGCACACAGGAAGTTGGCACAAGCTGCCTTTGGTGCAGTATACACCGACCTTTGTGAATCGGGCCTCATGTCTCATCCCAATCATCAGAGATGCAAGCACATGCTTTGTGGGACTGGCGCAAGGACAGCTCACATGCTTTTCAATACATCAGGTACCAGTAACTAGAAGTGCACTACCAGCAGACTGACAGGGGGAGTGGAGTGGAGTGGTCAAAAGCGAGGTGCTTGATCATATCTTATATGAGTTCATCTGATAGCTACTGCCTGAGTTCAGCTAGAGAGGAGTCTAAGAGTGCCTCAACAAGCTGCAAAGCAGCAAGGCTACTACTCCGCCCCCCCAACATACACACTTCAGCAACTGATGCTGAAGAGAAATAAAATAAAAATGGCTTTCGTTGCTACAGCAGCACATTTAGGGTGAGAGAGTAAAACTCATACTTAACCAGACAGAGAGGTGGGGACAGAAGATTGAGAAAGTTTGTATGCCCCTCACATAGCATCTACCACTCCATCACAGACTGAAGACAAATGTGTTTCCTTTGTAATGTAGAAGTCAGTCTATTTCCTTCTCATCTAGCTAGTACTCAAAGCACAATGGGCAAAACATCAAATTGAACAATAGTGCTGCTCTAAATGGAAGGATAACATCCCGTGGGAAATCCACTAGGAACACTTGCCTGCAAGAGGTCATTCACAGACTCAATAGTAATTATAGAAGTGTCTAACTGCTGGGGGAAAAGCTTTTTACTTTGTGGGTGGCTACAGTACATTTCAAAGTCACGTTTGCTGCAAGGTGCATAAAGGTGCCTGAAAAGATTAAAGGATGAAGCCTTTTTTCATCCATGACAATGACATATATTTCACTCTTAACAGCTATTTACCTGCCCCATTGGGATGTCCCCACAATACACCCTATCTTTGGTAAGAGTGGTATATTTTTTTATAAAAATCAGGTCTACCAATATTATCCATTTATTGTTTTTATTTCTTCATTTAAAAAATATTTGGCCAGGAGGGAGCACTGAACTCCGGTCATCTCATTTCAAGGTGTGTCCTGGGGGAGAGGATGCTGGATAAGTAATAAACACAAATACAATGTGTGGTGTATAACATAGTGCTTGTGTATACTTATGCACTTGAAGATACAAGCTTTTAATGTGGCTTTTCTCTATTCCCACTCTTGGTAGGAAAGCTGGGTAGATGTAGGAATAGAGGCCCAGCATTAAGGGTGAGAGAAGAGTGCCAGAGGAGGAGGAGGCTGGAGAGGATGGTGGATGATTTTGAAATGCTCCAAGCATAGCAGACGGAAGTAGGTAGGTTAAGTAGGGGATGTGGGAGGAGCTATTTACTCCCTATTTATCCACGGTCCTTTAACCTTTCCATTCAATGTGTGGTGCATAGTGTAGTGCTTGTGTATACTTATGAACTTGAAGATACAAACTTTTAATGTAGCTTTTCTCTGTTGCCACCCTTGGTAGGGAAGCTGGGTATGTGTAGGACTAGAGGCCCAAAAGGATTGTTAACATTTCGATTACCTCCTCCAACTTTGGAGATTGTGACCAGTAGCATGCTGGAGAGGGAAAAAATCCTCTGGAAGAGACCTCTGAGGAGCCATGGCTACTGACCTGCCCATCCTCCGGGCAACCTATTAGAAGGTAATCCTAAATGATGTGGACTGAGTTTTGTTTCCAGTTAGGTCGATGAGTCATATCCTCTGAATCTCTGACAGTGTAAGTAGGAAGGTAGTTTCTGGAAGACGAAGGAAAATCCAAGTCAGACGGATGTTTAGATGATGGAAGATGGATGGTTGGATAAAGTCCAGGATTTATGTGGTGGTACTCGAGTATTGGAAGCTTGAAGCAATGTTGGTGATATGTAGGTGAATCATATACTGAATCTTTGACTATGAGAGTAGGAAGATCAATTCTGAAAAATGAAGGCTAGTCCAAGTCTGAAGTATGTCCAAATGAAGGAAGATGGTGGTTAAATGATATCCAGGATGTCTTTATGGTATCCAGAATTAAGGTTTTGGAGGTATACGTATGATTAAATAGATTTGAATGTATGGATGAGCGTGAGCTTTATATCTGGGTGCTGGCAGTCAGTACTTCAATATGGTGATATGAGCGTTCGTAGTTAATGAGTAGTGATTGCAGGAAAGCAACAGTGCTTTGGAGCAACTGAAGTTTTATGATGGCAGTAAGGTTGAGGAATGTTGGTAGACTGGAAAGTCTTGATCGAATGCCGGAGATGTAATTGAGGTGGCACTGTAGCACTGGAGATGATCGATGGAATAGCGGAGGATTGAGAGGTGGATGGCGGAACTGGAATTCCACTGATGATGTGAGTAACGGATGGAGTAGACATGGTAGGAAGTTGGAATGATTACTAGAAGGAATCCAAGGAGCACAATGGATGGTTGCTTGAGCACTAAATGGTGATGCACTGGAGGCTCCAAAAGGAATACAGAAGGAGGAAGTCCAGGAGGCAGTCCAAATCCAGGCCAAAAGTGAGGAAGCCAGTCTCATGGTGAGGAAGGAGCCAGCACCGAGTGGATCCAAATTAAGTAGATGATGGATGGATGGAAGGTAGGAACAGAATACAGAATACAGGGAACAGACTCATATCACAGGTGGGTGTGAAGGCTGGCCTTCGCTCGATGCCTCCCAGGCAGAGCTAGAGACAGAGATTGACTAAGGAGTGGAATGAAGTGGAATGAGGAGAGAATGAAGTTGGAAGACATGGACTCCCATCCCTGGTGGCTGAGGAAGCTCTCCTTCGCTCAATATCCCAGAGGCAGGGCTAGGAACAGAGACTGCCGGTGTGCCAGAATGAAATGAAAAGAAAGAAAATGAAATTGGAAGATGAGGACTCCAGCTGAGGCCAGGTACTTCAAATGTTTTGTCATAGCATAAGATAGAGCAAATTCTGGAAGTGGAGGATGTTCTGGAGTGAGACTGGCAAGGCAGATATCAGTAGTCCATAAATGTTGAGGTGGTTGGTATGAAAGTCTTGAAGGCATACATGTGATGAGATGGATTCAAACTATGAAGGAGCAGGAGTCATTGCTGGAAATGCAGGAGCTCAGTAGTGAAATAACTCTGGTGGCATTCACTTACTGGAAGCAGGAAGTGAGGATCGATCCAGGGAATGAAGCAATAGAAGGGTGAACACTAGACGGCGGTGCATTTGAAGGCCCCAGAAGAAAAGGTAAACAGCAACAGAAGGCGAATGTGAATGAATCTCAGTCAGATGCAGGGCACTCAAAGGTGGACCAAGGAAGTGACAGACACATCAGCCAGAGTCAATTCCTAGAAATGGAGACAAGCAAGCTGTTGAGGAGCATGAGAAGTTAGGAAGGAGGACAGTGCTCCAAAGTTGACTGCTTACAGAGCGCATGGCAGGAAATAATATGCGGAATGGAACTTCAAAATCAGAGAGGTATGCAGACAGGACTGCAGCAACAGACAGAAGCCATGTAGCCAGAACATGTGGCAGAAATGAGCTGTCTCAACAGAGGGAGAGAAATGAGCCCTGAGCATTGTTCCAGATGACGCATGGAATATAGTTTGATGGCAGATGCATAGCGGCAGTAGCCATGGAAAACAAGTTCTTGCGGTGTGAGATAGCAGAACAAATCTGAATGGAAGTTCTGATGATGAAAATGGATGAAGCAAGACTGGTGAAGGAAGGATTGAATGAGAGCCATGTAGAAGTTTGAGATAGACGATGGGTCATCCAAAGTACTGCAACCTGGTGGGCCTGACAGGATGAGAAGGCAGGATATGATGAACAGTTCTCTGTAGGTGGATACATTTACGGATGCAGGCAAGGTTCCAGAACCATTTCAGGATGCAGAGACAGTAGACCCTTGGAACTTGGGCGGCATGAAGAATAGTGGAAGAGTACAAGATGAGTGAAATAGCATCAAATGGATTTGAGTACAGTAAATACGCCATTTTTCACTAAGGAGGCAGATGCTGGAAAGGCGTCAAGGAGTCCAAGGGAATGAAGCACGGAAATACCCAGTTTGAAGAGGGTAACTGGAGTACCAAACCAGCAGTGAATGCGAGGATGAAGGAGGCTGGAAGTCAGCAACCAGATACAAATAACAGAAATGTTCTGCAGGATACATTGAGGCTGGAACGCAAAGTAAAAGTGCAAATACTTCTCCAATCCACTCTTCATCACCTTGGTTGCTTCTCTGAGTCAACCGCATGGTTTAGAAGCTAACTTGAGGGCGGGTCCTAGTCAGTTTTAATTGTTGCAGCCTCCTGCCTTGCCCTGCCCTGCCTGTCTCCACGGGGGTTCCCCAAGGCTCCATCCTTGGCCCCCCTACTAGTTTACATTTTAATACATGCTCTCTTAGCTGAGAGTTTATACTGTGAGGCACTCCTCTACACAGATGACCTTGATCTTTACCACAGTGACAAGTCACTTGTGAACATCTCCTCTACTCTTACACTTAACTATGGTGCTATCTACAATTGTTTTCTGTCCAACAGGCTCCTGGTAAATGAAAAGAAAACTAAATTCATGCTACTTGACTCCAAACCATCCCTAACCAAGGTCACCAAGGCTAACTCCTCCCTCCTTGTACTCACACCTATAGGTCCCCCCCTTGAAAATGTTCCCAGTTTCAAATACTTATGCTTTACCCTGGACCTCTCCCTTACTTTTGCTGAATACGTCACCAGCTCTGTACACAGAATTAACCAGAAGCTAGGGACTGCCTACCATCAAAAGCAATTCCTGTCTACTGAGGAATGCCTCGCAATCGCATAAGGCAACCATCTCCATCTTATTGTTTACTGCTCTCCAGTTTATTCCCATAACATCAACCCTGCACTCAAGACTGAACTCAGTGTACAATAGTATCTGTCACTTCATCCTCAATGCTCCCTATTCAACCCATCATTGTGTGTTGTACCATTGCAAGGCCAATTTGATTATGCCTTTGGCTTCTTAGTTGTCTCCGTACTCATCCCTCCTCATGGGCAGAGTAGCATCTAGGAACCTCCATGAGTCATCAGTCCCCCCCTGGTAGTCCCTAGACTCGCCTCTACTATGGACAGCAAAGCTTTTTCTATCTCTGCCCTGCCCTCTGGAACAGACTCCCAACATCGCTCCACTCGTCGACCTCTCATTTCTCTTTCAAAAACAATTTCAAAGCCTGGCTACAGTCTGAAGCCAAATGCCACTGTGCACCCAGGTAATCCTGTGCATCCCCATCCCCCCCCACCTATGGCTGGGTCACACCCTCTCCAGAGACTCCCCTCCATCTCCTGCCCTCCATCCTCCCCCAGCATGGCTAAGGATACTGCCTCCCTACTGTTCTCACCACTGCACTTATTTTAAGGTGGATTGTTGCACAGTATTATGAGTACCTACCTGCCTGATGACCTGTTTACTACTGTTTACCTGAATGATGATTGTTTACCTGAATGCAATTGCACTTTATTTTTATTGTATTCGATAATTTGACACCATATGTATGATCTCTCTATTTTGTGACTATGTATTTTACCTGTCTGCTAGCCTTAAATGGTACCATGTATCTTATGTAACTTCTTTACATAAAGACCCCTTGTACTGTAATTTCTAAACTCATGTTTGAAGCCTGTACTGTTGTGTGTTTACCTGCATTTGCATTGCTTAATGTGTCAAGTTTGTGGCTCAGGTCATGACTGAAACTGGTCCTCTGTATCAGTACACCTACCCAGTTACCGAAGACATAAATTAAATAAATAAATAGGAAATGAAAGCAAATATTCAGGAAGGATCATGATGAGGAAGATAATGGATAAGGGTTGGCTGGTGGGGGTAGCTTGGCGGTAGGAGCGAGAGAGACCCATATGGTGTTGACAAACTGGAAAGTAGAGTCTGATGCATATGGGAATGCAAACGGAGTTGTAACTGAGGCATCTTGACTACAGGAGCAATGAAGAGTCTGTTGTATGGAGCGGAACAATATGGCGAGTGAGTTGATAGCATATTTCTGGATAGTCTTCAGGATGAATGGGAATTGTGTTGAAAGAGAAATGAAGATAGAAGCAATCAGTGAAGTATGACAATGAACTGGAATGGAATGAAGACTTCCTTGGAGATAGGAGTTACAGGCATGATGATGAGGAAGGCTTGATAATATTGTATGGGATCAGGAGACCCCCAGGAAGGTGACTGGTGTGAATGATAAAGCTTGGAGAGGACATGAAGGAGGCTGCATGGAGCACTGAAATGACCTGTGGCTAAGGAAAGGAATCCAAGATTGTGGAACAAGACATGAGTAAGGTGGCAGAGGTACGTTAGTGCAAGGTCTGAGATGGTAAAGGAGTCTACAGAGGTCTATAGATATCCATATCAGGAAGAGACGAGCTGGAAGACAAGGCAATTCCAATCTGACACTGCCAATGGTGGATAAAAAGATGCAAGTCCAAGGATAAATTGTGCCAGAGTCAATAGGTAGGGTAACTGGGCAGGGAGTATCTCAGATACGAAAGCTGGTAAGGCTCAAAACCACAAAGAGAAGCAGCAATGTAAGCCATGGGAGGAGTCAGGAGTGGAGGGATGGACTTCCAGGAGGAGGAGGCTGCACAGGAGGGCAGACAGTTGATGGCAACCAGGATGGAAGTGAGAGAAATGCAGACAGAGACAAGGCAGGGATGGAAAATCCGAGGAGCAGGATGGTCTGGTGCATTGAGAAAATGGGCAGACAAGCGAAGCAATGAAGGCTGGAAGGTGGAGGATGAGGCAACAACACAGGCAGAGTCTGAGACCCAAAACCGGAAGAGGCAAAGGGGCGAGGATGAAGAACAGGAGTCCAGGAAGAGAGTCGAACTGGGCACAGGATGACTCAGCAATGGTAGCATGGCACTAGAGCAGAACAATCCAGTCTGTGAAGGGCAAGGCTGAGTGCAAAGCCCAGGGGCAGGTGAAGGAGAGGAAGAAGGCCTGGGTAATCCTGCTGGGCTGACAGAGATGGAAGATGAGGGAAAGACAGTAGAGAGTCCCAGGCATGAGGAAGTGGACTGAATGTTGCAGTGGAGAATGGAAGTGGTAGATGATGAGGTGGATGAAGCTGGAGAGAATGGAATGGGAGAATGGCAGAGTACAGGGAACCCTGGGAGATGGGGTGAAGCCACTCGCACTTGATACTCCTGTAGATAGAAGTGAGGGCAGTGACTGGCAGGCTGATGAGAGAGGACAGAGGGTAAGGAACAGGATGTCTAACTCCGGTAGGCAGGGAAAGCCCACTATCATTCAATTTTTTTCTTTTTGAAGCCGCTAGCTCTGTGTCTGACACTGCACTGGTTGTAAAATGGTGAGGATGTGTGGAAAGAAGATTGGAAAAATGATCGACTGGGGGCTAGGGACAGGGTGTACATCGGGAGGGGGTGGCATTTCATCAGAAAAAGGGAAAATAACACTCCTGATCTCAGGAAGCAGTTGGCCTTCAGACAAGTCCCAGAGAGTTGAGCGCTGGTTTACAATATTAGATTTCCCTTTGGAAGGAGGTCACATTTTATAAATGTATGCCGTTCCCATGTACTACAATCAAGCAGGGGTGGGGACCAAGCAAGGAGGTGTAGTTGGTCCATATTGTGATTGGTATACAATAATGAAATAAATACATCGATGCTTCTGGGTGTTAGGTAGGAGGGGAAAATTAAGGAGAATTGGGAAATAGGCAAGTTTTCCATGCCAATGATGGTTGGTTTGAAAAATGCAAGCAGAAAAGTGATTGTAAGGGGATGATGGTCAGATTCTCAGATGTGGCAGAGGCAGGAAGGTAGTATACATCTCAACAATTTCTTTTTTTTTTAAATCTCTATTTATTACTCCCCCCATCTCTGCAGGCTTCGCATCATCAGGAGCGCCAATGAGATCTGCCCCTGCTTTGCCTCCTTACCTGGATCCTCCGGTCTACCCCCATGGAGCCGGGGTTCTTTCCCCCGGGTGGGGATGAGATGGGGCGGCTTACACCCTGAACAATCTTGTTTTCATCAGGGAGAACATGACCAGGCAGGTGGGAGCAATTAGGAGTCTGCCTTGGCGCTCCGTCTCCCTGAAGCCTACAGAGTATTTTTCTGTTGTTCTTGTTGGAGGAGTGGCATGCACCCAGACACCTAGGCATCACCGCTGACATCACCACTCCTCTTTCCCACTATGTCTCCTCTGCTCTGCACTTTTCATGCCTCTGACTTCTGCCAGAGGCCAGTCAAGCACCGATCACAGACTCCCTCCCTCCCAGGAGATGAGAGCTGTCCTCTGGGTGCTCAATCCTCTCCCTCCCCTGCCGAGCCCCGATGGCCCGGGCTTGTTCCCGAACCCGGGTCACCATCATGGCACGAGGTGTGGCATCCAGCGCCTCAACCCTCAGTGCCACTGGGCTGGCTCCCATCCCAACAATTTCAATTTCTGTACCCCGATTATGATTCAGCGTGTGGGAATGAGGTCAGATCCCTAGGTGAGCAGTGCCATTGGAAGAGAATTCTTGAGCAACTACACTTACGGTGGTGCAACATTCCTGGCAGTGCTGCAGGTTGGCTGGTCAAAGAGGGTGGTGGACATATGTCAAGAATCCTTGGATAGGAAACGGTGCAGGCGGTGGGAAGCATTCTCTCAAAGCCGGACAACTGCAAAAACAATTTGGCTAGCTACTGCCAGAGAGACTAAGCATTCTGGCAGTGATAACTCTGAGGATCCAAAAGCACTATCCTCTCTATGGCAGTGCAATGCGTCCACACATACACCTTTTGTGTACATACTGGAATAAGGCTTAGGGAGAATGGCAGTTCTTGGTCCAGCCAGGCACGGAAACAGGCGAGTCACATGCAAGCCTGGGTGAGTGCACGCTGAGGGGGGCATCAGGATTTCAGCCAGGGCAATGGTGCAGCAAACCCAGAAGTGTCAGTGTGAAGGAGTGGCAGCTCTAAGAGGATCAAAGAAGCTCAAAGATGAAAGGAATGGGAACAAGGACACCAGACAGAAAGGAACAAAGTTGCAAAGAAACTAGAGGGAGATGAAACAAGGTAAGGAGACAACGGCGGAGGAATGGCTGAGGGCAAAGAATGAGAAAAGAGCAAGGAAAGAACGAAGGAAGGAGAAAAGACAAGTGGAAGGGGGGTCTTAGCCATACCAGCCATGCAGGAGCTGGATTTTGAAATGCTCCAAGTGGAGCAGATTGAAGAAGGTTGATAAAGTAGGGGAAGTGGGAGGAGCTATTTCCCTCTCATTGAACCACGGTCTTTCAGTCCTCCCATTACAGTACATTTATTTAGTATATAGTTTTATATAGGTGACCCAGAATATATCTGTCTGTCTGTCTATCTATCTATCTGTAACCCATTCCCCAAATGTCCAGAAAGAGAAAGCAAATCTATGTACAGTGATGTTCTGATTTTGTCCTACATGAGTGTGCAGAGCCATGCTGCTGCACTATTCATTTAAGAGCCAGCCAGAATGTATAGTGTCCATAAAAAACAAACAAAAAAAACAGTGTCCCAGAGAGGACACGAAGCGCTGGGGTAATGTGCTGTGGGTTCCGCTCCCGACACTTGACTTTTGTGGCTTTATTTATTTCTTTTTGGCCGAGTGCTTTTTGTTTGTGTTTTTTATTTGTATAGTGTCCATAGCCTGGGCTGGGTCTAAGTGCAACAAAGCTTATGACCAGCCAGGCAAAGCCCTAATCCACTCCCTTCTGCCATCTGTTATAGAACAGAGGGAATCTTTCAACAATCTGTAAATATTTATTACTATATATGTACTGTTACTACATAAACAAGCTGTTTATGCTTGCCATTCAGTCCTTCCCTTGGGAGCCGCCATGTTTGGCCTTGGACTCCATCTGTGGACCAATCGAAACCCAGGGGTCCTCAAAGGGTCCTAGTTACAGTGCCTTCAGGGTAAGACCATGGACTTTCTTAGGTGGCACCTAAACTACCAATGGGAACGCTTAACTGATTGACAGGCCAGGCGACCAACCAGAATTTAGCAATTTCAAACTTAGAATGGAACTGTTTTAAACTAAGTGCAAAATCCAGCTTCAGGGAGAGTGGAAGCCTGTGTAGCTCAGCGTCAGCTCGCAGGTAGAGGCCGGTATCTGCCTACTGCAACTTTCATCTCATTCTTAAAAGGGATCGCTTAATTCCAGGACTGCAAAGAAGCAAACTGTGTGGTTTCTGTAGCCTAGAGCTAGAACGTAGGAAACTGGTCATACACCGAGAGGAGAAGTTTGGGTTTTCAGCCACTTGCAGTGTGGCACAAACGGTGGTCTGGAGAATTGCCTCAGGGATGCCTGTCTTAAATTGGGAGCCCGCTTCTGTGAGGAGAGTCTCCTGCCAAAAGCCAAAAGGGGGAGATCAACGTGGGTTTTTCTATATCCTGGGCAAATCCAGCCTAAAACTGCATCTGCTAAATCATCAACTATTTAAAGACAGTTTTCAGTTGGGTCTATGCCATCCTCGGCCCAAAGAGACTGTTCCTGCACTAGCCCAATCATGTTCCTGGAGAGAGACCAGCCTTGGAAAGTCACCCCCTGTGGAGAATCAAATCGCAGGTTGCGGCCACCTGCAGGGAAAGGCCATTAATTGGAGGTGAGTCGTGTTGGCCCTGGACCCCATCAGCATTCTGGAAAGCCAGTGAATTCAGTAGTCTTCTGCCTGTCTAGGTGCAGTGCGTCCTACCAGGGTAATCCCCTGCAACAATCCAATAAATGTTTTTTTCAGCTGATTTGCTCCTTAAGTTTGGGTTAAAGTTAAATGTGATTACATGCCATCTGGCCAGGGATTACAAGTGTGTGCTGAATGCAAAGTTGTTTCATCTGTGTAGTAACGCCTTCTCTCCCATCAAGGGACCCAACCAGCTGCAAAGCCAGCCTACCCACGGCAATACTTCAGGCCTGCTCCCATTTCCACCCTGGGTACCCAGTTGTGTGATAAACTAATAAATTCAGAGACTTACAAACAGAGGTGAGGAAGAAGTAAGTGCCTCAATTGGGACTTGAACCCAGGACACCGGGAATACCATTCTGATTGTGCTAACCAGCTGCGCCACTGAGACAACTGGAACCTGGGCTGTCCCCAAGCACATTGCTCTTTCTTAAATGCACAGCCAAATGGTAACACAAATATTAACTTGTAACAATCACACAGGAGTGTGGTGGGCATATTTGTGGAACACATACAAACACAGGTGAGCAAGAAGTAAGTGCCTCATCTGGGACTTGAACCCAGGCTGCCTGGTATACCGTTCTGATTGCTTTAATCAGCTGTGCCACTGAAACAACTGGAACTTGGGCTGTCCCCAAGCACATTACTCTTTCTCAAATGCACAACGCAATGGCAACACAAATATTAACTTGTAACAATCACACAGGAGTGTGGTGTGCATATTTATGGACACTACACTCCTGTGTGATTGTTACAAGCTAAATTCAGAGACTAACTTGATAAACAGTAATTGCAATATATTTGACTTCAGCACAGTAATCATTTGCCTAAATGTTCACCCCCTCCCTTTCTCAGGTCCCCTTAATAAATCTGATTTGCTCTTTAAGGTTAACCTGACCCATGAGCATGTCATTACCTGGTCTGCCTTTTTTGAACTACTTGAAAGTAACTGTAAAAGTAAATGGTTATTGTTGAAACTGTTTCATTACAGGGGGCACAGAGAATATGTCAGGAGACCAGACCCTGTTGGTAAGTGTGGTACACCTGAACATATCATTAATTCTTTTGAGCAATTGTGCATTGACGGTCATATACTATAATTGTGAAATTCTGTATGAAGAGCCACTAGTGGGGATTTGGAGTAAATATAGCTTCCCAGAGGGCTGTATTAGATTAAGTCACAACCCACTAATTCATTACTCTGGATAGAGGCACAATTATTGTATGAATACTGATGGTACGGAGACCACAGTACTCATCAATTCTGAACCTTAGGCCCTTAACCTGCAGTCAGACAAGCAGGCATGGGTAGTGGCCCTAGGTATGGGCAACACAAAGTAAGGAGGACAGGCAAGAATACTTGGAAAAATGATGGGAAGTAAACAAGGCAGTAAGGGCAGCAAAGGCTAAAACTGAGGAAAAGCTAGCTAAATTGGTGAAGGAAGGAGGGAAGGCATTCTTTAGGTATATCAGTGAGAGGAGGATGATGGGAGGGTTGTGAGACTTAGGGAAGAGGGAGCCAGGGTAGTGGAGAAAGACATTGAGAAGGCGACCATCCTCAACAAATACTTCTGCTCCATATTCATGGAACAAGACAATGGGGATGGTTCCCCATTAATGGAGAAGGGCAAATAGGGAGAAGGAGTGGATGTTAGACCTTTTTCAGATGACAGAGTAAAAAGAGCACTAGAACAGCTTAGGGTGGATAAAGCTATGGGGCCCGATGAGATACATGCAAGGATCCTAAGGGAGCTCTGGGAGTAACTGAATAAACCTCTGGCTATGCTGTTCAGTGGATCACTGGAAACAGGTGTGGCTCCAGAGGAGTGGAGGAGGGCACAAGTGGTATGCCTGCACAAAAGTGACATCAAGGAGGAGGCAGGAAACTACTGCCCGGTCAGTTTGACCTTGATAGTAGGTAAAATGATGGAAACCCTGCTTATGGAAAGACTGGTGAACTACCTAGAAACAAGGAGCTGCTAGACCCAAAGCAACGTGGATTCATGGCAGGGAGATCATGCCAGACCAACTTGATTGATTTCTTTGAGTGAGTGAAAAGGAAATAGAGCAGGGCAAAGTGGTAGATGTGGACTGTCTGGACTTCAGAAAGGCCTTTGACACAGTCCCACACAGGAGATTAATCCACAAGCTGGCAAATCTGGGGGTGGAGACAGAGGTGGTCCCATGGGTTAGAAACTGGTTGAGTAACAGAACACAGAGTGGTGGTAAATGGGGTTAGCTCACAGGAGGGATGGGTAACAAGTGGTATACCCCAGGGATCAGTGCTTGGACCAGTTCTCTTCAATGTCTTCATAAGTGATATTGCAGAGGGTCTAGAAGGGAGGGTTAGCCTGTTCACAGATGATACAAAGCTATGTAACAGGGTAGATACACAGGAAGGTATAGAAAAAATGAGGAGCGATCTAAAGAGGCTAGAAAACTAGTCCAAGGAATGTCAGTTGGGTTTCAATGCAAAAACATGCAAGATTATGCACCTAGGGAGAAGGATTCCTAGGGTCAAGTATGAACTAGATGGGATAACACTGGCTGCTACCACAGAGGAAAGGGATTTAGGGGTAGTCATAGAAGACAACCTTAAAGTAGCTAAACAGTGCAACAAAGCAGTCAGAAAGACTAACAGAATACTAGGGTGCATAGGGAGGGGTATAACAAGTAGAAGGAGGGAAGTAGTGATACCACTGTACAACTCCCTAGAAAGGCTTCATCTCGAGTACTGTGTTCAGTTTTGGAGGCCCCATCTCCAAAAAGACATAGACAGGATGGAGACGGCACATAGGGTGACAAAAATGGTGCCCGGGATGGAGCATAAGTCGTATGAGGAGAGACTCAGTGCTCTCAATATGTACTCCCTTGAGGAAAGGAGGGACGGGGGACATGATAGAGACCTTCAAGTATCTAAAGGGAATCAACAGGGTACCAGAGGGGAGCATCTTTCACATGAAGGGAAATAGCAGAACAAGGGGGAACAGCATGAGACTAGTAGGGGGAAAACTTAGAGGGAACTTGAGGAAATTCTACTTCACTGAAAGGATGGTGGAGAGAGGGAACAGTGTCCCCAGGGAAGTGGTAGGGAAGGCCATGGTTCAGGGATTCAAGAACACATGGAATAGGCATATGGGATTTATCAAGTTAGGGTGAAAGGGAGGTAACTTGGTAGCATCTAGGGTACCTTAAGTATTAGAAAGAGGGATAGGGCAGACTGGATGGGCCACAAGGCCCTTATCTGCTGACAACATCTATGCATCTATGTATAACGGCACCAGGGTTATACAAATTGGAGGCACCGCTGGGATTATTGCACCCTAGTGGCCAAAATACAAAATTGGTACTATTTTTTTTTATATGAGTGAGTGCTAGTGTAACCCTCTGAGTTTAAATTTGAGATTCTGATCCACAAAATGGCTGTGCACTGCTTGCTGGGGTGGTGTGAAGTTGAAGAAATTGACTAGCACCATGCTTTGATGCTGTTAGATATCCCTTTGGGTACTAACAAAGCTACTATAGAGGAAGCGGTAAATAAAGGTTAATGTTTGGGTAAAGCCACTGTCCAAGGGTGAAATGCTGATTTGTTTACTCAGAGTGTAGTGGCCCTGATTGAATGTAGTATCCCCATGGATATGGAGAAGGTACACCCTGTTATTATCCCGGATGACTCCCAGGTGGGTAGAAGGATGATCACTATACATAGTGGGGCATCCACATCTGGGGGGTCACCTCGGGCTGAAGGGTTAAGGAAAAAGCTAGGCAAACTGTTAGCAGCTGAGGAAGAGACCTTTGAGGATTTAAGAAAGGCATTAGAGACCCCTGGAGGGACTACTCCCACAACCCCCTCTCAGGCACCCTCTCCTGTGTCTGTGCCTTTCTCACCTGTGCCCTCCCCTTTATTGGTACTCTCAGTGAACCTCGACTCCTACCACAGGCTAAGACTGTTCTCTGGCACTGTTCCCACACTCCAGGGGGAAGATGATTTAGAAACTTGGATGCACTATGCATCCCCACAGGTCAAGAATTGCAATGTGCCAAAGCAGAGAAGAGGAAAAGGCTAACGGAGAGTTTAAGGGGTCCTGCACTGGAAACAATCAGATTTCTGAGGTCCATCAATCCTGATGCTTTGGCCAATGAGTATTTGTCTGCATTAAAATGTGTTTTTGGGAGTACTGAATCTGGGGAAGACCTGATGTGGAAGTTCAAATCCACCAACCAATGGAAGAATAAACGCTTGTCCACCTATGTGACCTAACTGAAAAGGGCCCTGCAGAGAACTCACCGAAAAGGTGGAGTACCAACCAGTGAGTTAAACAGGGTGAGACTAGAACATATCCTCAAATCAGCCAGATACTCAAATGCATTAATGCTTAAGCTGAAGTTTCAGGAATGTAAAGATGATTCTTTAGTATATTGTTGGCTTATGAATGAAATCCAAGAGGCTGAGAATGAGGACAAATTATGAGACCCTTATGCAGGTGCTGCCTAAGTGGCCCTAGCCCCAGAAAAGCCTGCTGACAAAGAAACTGCTCTTGATGCCCAGCAGCTTACAGAGTTATTGAAGTAACTGAGGGAACTGAAAGTTAGTGCTCAAACTGCTATGGATATGGTCAAAGGTCAAACCATCCGCACTCAGGCTGCGGAGGTTGTTAGTGAAACTCTAACCACGGTGAAAGGCACCAGTGCTCAAGTCCCTGGAGAAGAGTCAAATGGTGACATGCTGATAGAGATAAGGGAATTAAGAGCCTTGGTAAGGGACTTTGCCCAGTCGTCTCGCCAGCCTTCAACCCGGAGAAGGTCCAGTGGGACCGATCTTGAGCCTAGGTCCAAGGATGAACACACGTCTGCCTCTTATGATAACCATAAACAGATGGAAGAACCTGTTTTACCTTCTAACCCCAGACCCAATATCTTCTGCTACCATTGTGGAAAGGATGGGCACACCAAGAGAATATATCGAGCCCCTGAAGACTTGCATAGATTAACATTAAAGCTGCTCAACCCGGTCAAACAAAGCAATATCAAACCTCAGTCCAAACCTCCCTACAAGCCTTATGTGGCCAAGTCTGCATACCCTCAGCCAAAGAACAATGCTCCTTCTGATTGGGTGGAAATGGTGGGTCCTTCCAGTGAGACTACTGTATATGTAGATGGCATTCTGGCCCTAGCCGTGTTGGACAGTGGATCCCTGGTTATGATAATATTTAAAGATTGGTACAACCAGCGCCACTCTGACCATCCTTTACAGCCCCTGGATGGACTACATGTGTGGGGGTTAAGTGATAAATGATAGTCCTACCTTGGTTTTCCATGAGTGTGGCTTTCTTTCCCCTCCTCTGTGTCAGGGACAGGAGATATGGTGGAGACCTTGGCCCTAATGTGTCCCCCCTCTGGCTTGTACAATGGGATTCCAGTCCTGACTGGCTGATGCCTTGCCAAGAAGACCTGCCTCCATCCAAGAGTGGGTACGCATGTCAGAGCATTCCGTAAAAGCAGTGTGTCATAAGTCTAACAGAGATGAAACTCCATCTGCAGGAACTGTGAATTGTCTGACAGATTGCTTGGTGCCTCCTGACACATGTCTTCCAGTGGCATACTGTAATTTTGCAGCCCTAGATCTAAGTGCTTTAAACCACCTAACTCCAGCTGACATACAGAGAGAGCAGTATCATAATCCAATGATCAGACCAGTAATAAATGCCCTAAGAAAGGGGGAGATGTCTCAAAATTGTGGTCCAATGACCCCAAAACTGGTTTACTGTTTTAAGAAGGGCTGAAACCCAAGCTAAGAGAACAATTGCTGTATAGGGAGCTAACTGACAGTCAAGGGGAAGTTGTGAAGAAACAGTTGGTACTGCCCACAAAATTCAAATATCTTGTGTTAAAGGATCTACATGAGGGGACACTTAGGTAGTGAGAGAACCCTGGAATTAGCCTATGCACATTTGTAACTGGCCCAGGATGGTTATAGATGTTGATCAGTATATCAAAACTTGCAGCCAATGTCTCCAGCAAAAAGCTCAACCCCAGATGGCCAATCCCTTGGTCACTATAACCTCTAGTGCTCCAATGAAACTTGTCTGCATTGATTTTCTTAGCCTGGAGCCAGATTCAAAAAACATTGGTAATGTGCTCATAGTAACGGATCACTTTACAAGGTATGTTCAGGCCTATCTAACCAAAGACCAAAAGACTGCAGTTATCGCCAAAGTTCTTATGGAAAAGTTCTTTGTTCACTACGGTGCTCCTCAGAGGATCCATTCAGACCCAGGCCAGGACTTCAAAAGTCATCTCATTACAGAGTAATTATCCATCTGGGGGTGAAAAAGTCCAGGACCACTCCCTATTATCCACAAGGAGATTGGCAGCTGGAGAGGTTTAATAGAAGTTTGTTCAATATGCTTGGCACTTTGCATCCAAAAGACAAACCAAGGTGGAGTCAACAGATAAGCAACCTAGTGCATGCTTAAAATTGCACCAAGAATGACACCACAAGCTTTTCACCATATCACCTAATGTTTGGTAGAGAGGCACACCTCCCTGTCGATGTCTGTTTTGGAGTCTTACCCAATGAAGTTTAGTCAGATAATTATTTGCAGTATGATAAGAAGTTAAAAGCACAACTCAATCATGCCTACCAGCTTGCCCCCACGATGGCTGCAAAGAAAAGTCTGGCTAACAAAGTTCAGCATGATAAGAGAGTTAAGGCTCAAGAGTTAAAGGCTGGAGATCATGTGCTAATGTGAAATCTTGGTTTTTAAGGGAAACATAAAATAGCTGACAGTTGGAGTCATACGCCATACTGTACATGTTACTCTGCAAGCTGAGTGACCAGCTAGTATACAGGATGTGCCCAGAAGGAGATCCTCATGCTGTAAAGACCATACACAGAAATCACCTTCTGCCAATTGGGCAAATAGCTTAGTTACCACACCTCAAGATACTGCTCCAACTAGGCCTGCGACTAGGTCTCCTACTCATAACACAAAAACAAATCAGTCCTCTGTTGCCCAACATCCAGAGCCTTTAACCAGCATTTGCATTATTTATTAATGACGCTGCTTTTGAAGATAATGCCAGTGAATTTGATGTTGCTTATTATCTGTTTTTCAAACTAGGCCAGCTGTTCCAATGCACCAATCTTGCTATGTCCTGTAATAGCCTTGGCAATCCCATAGTTTCAGATAATCCTGCTTTTTCAAGTGCTCCTATACCTCTGGATCGTGATGTACACAGTGTGACTTCTGACATAGCAGACTGCCTTTGTTTAGTGGAATTATCTGATAAGGAAGTGCTTGACTGACAGAGAAAATGGTGAATCAGCCAGTGAGTCTCAATGTGATGGCGGACTAAGTGGGCCAAATGAACTAATTCATGTCCAAGAAAGTATCGCTGTTCCTGAAAGTGCTAACTGTGTGTTGGATGACTCTGATTCTTTTGAAATACCTCTTACTGCTGAAAGTGAGACTCAAGAACCAGACAACTCAAGTGCTATACCCAGTACCAATATCACAGTCAATTTTGAACCTCAAGAGAGTGCAGTGGTACCCCTTTCTTTAGAAGCTGTCTTGTTGCTGGACAATGAGCTGGGAGTCATGAACCCGAATTCTACTGTTGAAGTGCCATTGCCAATGCCCCCTATGCCTAGACATTCAGAAAGAGTTGTTAAACCTGTGTTTCAGCTCACTTATGACTCGCCAGGAAAGCCTGTGGACTTTCCCGTTAATGTAGTTCATAAAGGGGTGTACATTACAATGAATTCCTTGCCCAAGCTAGTGTTTACTGCAGCATCCAAGGTGATAGTTAAGCCCTCCATTCAGTGCCTTAGGAGTCGCCCTTATAGAGTTCCCAGCGTTAGCTGAAGAGTGCAGGTCTAGTGTGCCCATGAGTCAATACTAAAGTTTAAAAGGTGAGAAAATGTCATTTCATATGTTTAAATGGTTAAAACTAACGGTGATTGAAGAAACGTCAACTGTCACGACCAAAATGTAGAATAAGCAAACTATGCAATTGCTCAAAGACTAAGGATGGGAGAACCTCTAAAGGTTCTGAGGTTCTAAAAGGTTCTGATAAGCAAAAAAAGGTTTGGATGCTTATCTGAACCTTATCCGAACCTTTTATAACCTTTATGGTTTTATGGTAACTGTATGTGAAAAAATCATTTTAAACAGCTTTTAATTAACATATCTATAGAAGAAAGCAATTAAACCACTGTTTAGTAGTACTAAACAGCATGAGTAGTGAAATGAGATGAGGAGCGAATAATGTGACTGTGGATGTGCCTACTGGAAGGTGGTGATGATGTGGCCCAAAGGCAAGCAAGTCCCAGATCTCTATTTTTTTAACTAGTATCCTGAGTCTGACTTTTTGTGGAAGGGGATATATTTGGCACCACTTTTGTTTAGCAATGGCTCTCGATATGGAACATGACATGAAGTAACATAACAAAAAAGGACTGAGCACCAGGCAGTCCAAAAGTCACCACTTCACTATTGCTTGCTACTACCACTACTATCAGCCTCAGGGTGAAAAACAGAGCTAAGCAAAATGTTTAAATTTTAATCAATCTGGTTAAGACACATTTAGCTAAATGATCTCCTCAGAATGAGAAAGCAACTATGTGTGAGATCAGAGACTTGTCTGCCACAATTGCTACCAGTACAATCATGTCATGTACTGGCTGCACCTCCCACCCACCCTCAGACTAACGATGATATAGTCCAAAGGCAGGCAAGTCCCAGATCTCTATTTTTTTTAAACCAGTCTCCTGAGTCTGACTTTTTATAGAAGGGGACAATGTATTTGTAATGTATGTCACCAATTATGTTCAGCTATGGCTCTCGGTATGGAACACAACAGGTAGGGTATCCTGAAGAACAGGAACATTTACAGAAGCATTGTACTGGAGCAAGGCTCATGACTGATGTGACATGATAACTGGGTGTCCTGATTCATGATGAAACTGAAGATTAAAAATACAAAAACGGGGTTGCACCAAAAAAAGTTGAAGTAGTGTGATTCATGACGACTGTGAAGAACGTGATTAGTTGTGATATGACGTGAGTCATGAACTTGGCACTGGCAATGCTTCTCAGAGCACCAGAAACTGGATGGAACTGAGCTTCCACACACAATTTCCATTGATAATTTGAAATACCCACTGCTGTACTACCCTGATGACAGATGGCTGATTTGCAGGGGGGGAGGTCACACAGACATTATGCAAGAAGTGGCACTGGTGCACTGACAACTGGCAGGCAGATTTTATTTCACACACACAGAATTTGTATTTCACACACCACCTACTCTAAGGGTGATACTGCAGGCACTGCTGCTACCCACACAGATTCAGGGACGCTGCCTGGCCTAACCATCTCTGACAAAGTATTTTTTCCCTTCAAGGATTTTTTTATTTATTCCACATGATGTGACAGAATGCCCTGCCCACTGAGCCAAAGCTTATACCCCACCAAATGAGCACAGGGAGGAAGATGACAGATGACTGATTTCTTGGGGGAGGTCACACAGACAGTATGCAAGAAGTGGCACTGGAGACTGGCTGGCAGATTTTAATTCACACATCGACACAGAATTTATTTCACACACCACCTAGGCTAAGGGATGATGCTGCAGGCATTGCTGCTGCCCACAGAGATTCAGGGACCCTACCAGGACTAACCCTCTCTGACACAGCACTGTACTTTCTCTTCAAGGATTTTATTTATTTATTTTTTATTTATTCCATGTGATGTGATGGAATACCCTGCCCACAGAGCCAAAGCCTATACCCCCACCAAGCAAGCATAGGGAGGAAGATGACAGATAACTGACTTCTTTGGGGTGGGGTTGGTCACACAGACAGTATGCAAAAATTGGCATTTTTGACTAGCTGGCAGATTTTATTTCACACACACACACACACAGAATTTATGTCACAGACCACCTAGGCTAAGAGCCAATGCTGCAGGCACTGCTGCTACCCACACAGATTCAGGGACCCTGCCGGGCTTAACCCTCTCTGACACAATACTTTCCCTTCAAGGATTTTAATTTTTTTATTTATTCTACGTGATGTGATAGAATGCCCTACCCATTTAGCCAAAGCTTATACCCCACAGAGCAAGCACAGGAGGAAAGATGACAGATCACTGGCTTCTTGGTGGGGGGGTCGTACAGACAGTTTACAAGAAGCAGCACTAGTGACTGGCTGTCAGAGTTTATTTTGCACACACAGAATTTATTTCACACACCACCTAGGCTATGGGCCGGTGCTGCAGGCACTGCTACTACCAACAGAGAATCAGGGACCCTGCCTGGCCTAACCCTCTCTGACCCAGTACTTTCTCTTCAAGGATTTTATTTTTTATATTTATTTCATGTGATGAGATGGAATGTCCCGCCCAGTGAGCCAAAGCATATACCCTACCAAGCGAGCACAGGGAGAAAGATGACAGATCACTGGCTTCTTGGGGGGGGTCACACAGACAGTATGCAATCAGGGACCCTGTCTGGCCTAACCCTCTCTGACACAGAACATTCCCTTCAAGGATTTTTATATTTATTTATTCCACGTGATGCAATGGGGTAATCCCACCCAACAGCAACTTTTCAACAGCGAGGTCCCCTACAGTGACTACAGTGCCACGTTGCTGTAGGGAACCAGCTGGAACTCGGCACTGTCTGTCGGGGGTCCTGCACCCCCCCAAATCAGCTCTGACTCGGAGTTGATAATCCTAAATGGGGGGGTGCAGGGGCACAGTCCCCCATGTGGGGGGGGCTCGGGGGCAAAGCCCCTCAAAGAAAACACTCAGTTCCCTTTGAAACCAGCAGCTGACTGCAAAATGTGGTTGACCTGCTGGTTTCGCTGTCTGGTTGTTCGACACAAATTTTGTCAACAACCAGTCGTGGATCCATACAATGGAATGTCCACTGAGCCAAAGGTTGTATAATAAAAATAAAATAGTAATAATACTAAATCCCCACTGAAGTGACTGAGCAGTGAGCACAGTCAGGATAATTGAGAGCTGACTTGTTGTAGGGGGGCAATTGGGCAAACTGAAAGAAGGCAAACTAGGAGTGGTGTGGTATGGCTTGCACAGTTCACCCCTCTGCTGCTCCGTAAAAAACTGGCAGTCTGGCTATGGCACTTTAGTCTTTTCTCTTCTTGTCTTTCTTGACTCACTCACTCACTTTCCCTTAGTCTCCAAGTTCCTAATCTCCTCCCCTGAGTCTTCTCTCCCAACTCCCAAATCCCCAACTCACATACCCACACATGACCCAGTCCTCAGCTCTAATCCCCTCCCAATCCAAAGTCCACGACTCCCCATCCCCAAGTTTTCTTTTAGTTCTTTTTTTAAAAAAAATATAAAAAAAAAATTAAATTCTGTAGTTGTTTTTTTCTCAGTCCGCGAGTTGACTTCTTTCTTGCCCAACAGGCAAACTCAAGCAGCATGCACAAGCACAGAATCACAGAGCAGCCTATAGAAGTTGCTGCTCCTTCTCCATCCTGTATTTCTCAGCATAGCTCTTAAGGTGGATCACATGGGTCGCTAGAGCAAACCCAATCAGGTGCCACCTTAGGAAGACAGATAGTTTGGCCATCCAATGAGGAACCAGAGTCTTGTCTCTGGCCCCTTCTGTGGGTTCCTCCTGCTCTTGTGCTTCTCGCGCTGCATTTTTAGCGATACCATGGCTGTCCAAACTGATCCAAAAAGCCAAAAGTGTTCGGAAGCCGTTCATTTGCGAACACTTCAGCATGTTCAGGTCAGTTCATATTTTTGACTAACCGGTTCGCCCACCCTTATAAAACACGTATTTTTAAGCTAAAAAGCGTGCTATATTGTACATAGTTACATTATACCTGTGCAGATTTTGCATATAATAACATATGGTTCTGGAAGTTTTTTATTTGCCCCCAAGTGTGACCATGGTGCCAAGGTAAAGGGATGCAGTCCAGGTGTGGTGGAGGGAGGGTGTCAGTGTCCAGTGCCCCAATCTAGCTCTCTAGCTTGTGTGTTAAAATCTGATGCAGAGAGTTACTGGATGTTGCTGCTCCTTCCTGTTGCACATAACATATACCCCTAGACAGTGAGAGGGGATGGGGGATAGATAGATAGATAGATTGATAGACAGACAGACAGACAGACAGACAGACGGATAAATGTAACAATATTAATCCATTGAGAATAATCCTGATATAAAATTTTATTGCCAGGAATTAAGAGAAGACATCAAACATTCAACGGGGCTGATTCTGAACAAAAAAATATGTATTATAGAATTGAAAGTAAGGGAGTAGATGAGGGGTTAGATTATATTGCCCCAACAGTGCCTGTCCAAAAAACAAACACTCAGTTATCCAGGTTGTACAGTTGAAGCCACTGAAGGTGGAAGAGATAACGTTTTATATATTCAGCAATGATAATTTTAGCATGCCACTCCACCATAGTGTTCTGTTCCAGTCTACAGCACATTACTGCCTGTTCCAGAGGAACTAATAAACATAGGAGCAAAACTGGTGTGAGGACTAGACACCAAATCAGCAGCAGCTTCAGGCTAGCACCATTGGGTACCAGTGAGCTGTTATAAAAATCCAAAACAAGCAAACATAATTTCTGTACTAATACAGATGCAGCCCATAAAATAGCAAATATTGTACTAGTCCATGTACTGTACCTTGAGCTTCCATGCTTTCATTCTATGTAATATTATTATTCTACATTTACTGTTTGGGGGCAATTACAACCCCAAATCATTAACTAAAACTCCTGTTATACACGCATGTATGTAACTAAGAATTGCCTCTCTCTCAAACACAGTAGCAAACAAGTGACATAACAGCTATAGCCAAAATGGGCATTTATTTTTGATCGGCTCTGCTACAACCATGGTTCTGTTAGCTAATTATGAAAAACTAAAATATGGGTAACAATGAAAACACGTTTTGTACTTGTTTGATACCATTACAAACCATGTGACATTTGATCATGTGGTTAACATGGCATCAAACACCTCAGGTGTGTAAAAAAAACCAGTTGTTTCACACTTTCACCCATTTAGAATTCTTTACTTTTCACTTCATCATTTTGCACTCAACTGGCCTCATCGTAACCACCATTGCTGCCTGTACTCTAACTTCTCTTCCTCCCCATTCCTGGCACCTATCACACTCTGCTAACTTCCTTGCTAAATTCTGTTTTGGGTCTCTCTCATGTTATCTCTCCTCTCTCAGAACCCCATCAATCCCTTCTTCTTACTCCCTTCACTCCTCTGACTCTTGCTGCTTCTCTGTTCCATCCAGTAGAACCTCCACTGGGAAATCTGCCTTTTCTTCCCACTTTCCTCTCATCTTGGACAACTTGCCACCTGCTACCTACTCATCTCCTTAAGTTTCTCTTTCAAAACCCTCATCCGTGACCTGTTTGTACATTTCTGCTCTTCCAGTCTGACCCTCTAAAATATAACAAGCACTCACCTCTTTGTTACAATTTCTAAAATTCTTTTTTTCTCAATTTTCTCCTAATTTTGTACATTTTTAGTTTAAGCAATAACACATGACAAGGTATTCAGTCGTGCAAAATAAATGTGCATATCAAGTACCAGTTTGGCACGAGGCAGAGTTTAGTGTAATTAAATCATTCAAGAAGTGTGTTTATTCTGCAGTGTCCACACACCCTGGAGTGTTATATCATGCTTATAAACTGGCACAACTATCTTCTAATGAGGTTGTTGTTCATGGTAGTGTGTTCATGCAGCACATAAATATGGGTCTTGGAATGTTGGGAGCCAGTCAGATTGATTGATTTTCCCTAGCCATTTTGCAAAATATGTATAATTTGTGCCCACATCCAGCCTACTTATGTGTACCTGACCCCCACGGTACTTCCACTGCTTTATGGGCTCCCCTAAGGTTTAGGGGCCTGGGTTGAACTCCTGCTGGGGTTTGGGATCCAAAGTTGAAGTTTAGCACTGCTCCAGAAAAAAATACCAACCCACTATGACCCCCCACAGGCACCCCACCAGCTTCCCACACAGTACAGTAACAGTTCAAGCTCAAATGAAATCAACTCAGTATAATATGATGGACATACCCAGGCAAAATGAAGTTCATTAACTCATGAAACATAGAAACATAGAACATGATGGCAGATAAGGACCACTTGGCCCACCTAGCCTGTCCGTTTTTCCCTATCTACATTGTTACTGCAGACCGTACATGATCTACTGCTCCTTCTCCCACTGCACTTCCTTTCCACTATGATTCTCTTGTGCCTATCCCATACATTCTTGAACCGCGCCACTGTCTCCCCCCACCACCACCTCTGCTGGAAGATTGTTCCAGGAATCCACCAATCTTTCTGTGAAGTACTTCCTAACATCTCTCCTGAATCTACCCCCTCCAGCTTCATAGCATGTCCCCTTGTTCTTGAGTTCTTTTAGTACAGTGGAATGTATTCCATCTGGTCCCTTAGCCTTTTACACCTTCAGGGCTCCAAGTCCTTTCCAGACTCTTTCCTCTGAAAATGGATGTGTGCCTACCTCCATCCAACCCCAATCTTGCTTTTCCCTGGTGGTTCTTCTCCTCCCCCCCATTGCAAAGACTAAGCAGAAGTACCTGTCTATACTTGCTGCATCAATTACCCACATTCGGGAACAAGCCCAGAGTGTCAGAGGGTTGGCTGAGGGGAAGAGCATGAGGGTCTGACAGACTTGTCTCCCCCTCCACAGTGTGTGGGGAGAGGCTGTCAGCAGTAGACTGATACTTGCTGTTGGCCAAGAGTTGGTGCACCTGACATCTCCTGCACATGTGGGCCTGGGGCTCAGTGGACAATGGCATGGTCACACACGGGAAGTGTGTGTTGCATGCCTCAGATGTCACTGAACATTGGATCCTTGGAGGGGAAACTAAGGTAAAAACCCTATCGCTGGCTGCAGAATGATGCCAGGGAATCCAGGAGAGCCAACCTCCTGAAACAAAGCCACAGCCTAAGACTCAGCCAGGACCCAGAGGTGATATGGTCCTTCACCTTGGGTACTCCACTGTAGGTAGTAAGTCACAGTCATCCTGGATCAGGCAGCTGGGGGGGGGGTGCTGGGGTGGTGGTGGCGGGTACTTGTGGCAGCCTGGGTTGATGTAAGGAGTACATCCCTGCCTAGCGAAAGAGAAAGAAATGTACCTGTCTAAGATGTCATTTTTTTTCTTGGTTCCCTTCTACACAGTCCCCCCTTCTAATCCTTACTACATCTGTCTTTGATTTCCTATTCTCACTTCTGTACCTGAAGAAAGTCTTAGCCCCTGTAGTGACCTCTTTAGTAATACTTTCCTTTGTCTGCACTTTTGCTTGCCTCACTGCCTTGCCTGCTGCCTTTTGCAAGGTATACCTCCCTGTCCTCCCTCTGTGTTTCCTTTTACTTCTTGAATGCAACACTTTTTTCATTCACCAACCTTGCCTCTTCCTTGGAGAACCATAGCGGTCTTTTTCCTTCTGCATTTGCTCAAGTCCTTCATATGTAGGTTGCCTGCTTTAGTTATGGCCCTCCTTATTTTTCCTCACAGTGCCTGTACCTTTCCTTAAATTTCAAACAAAGGAGCTATAAATAGGCTGTAAGTGGATAGCTCCATATTCCATCACTGACTGTGGCTGAAGGAGCAGCTGCTGTCTGTTTTACGGGCTGAAGGAGGACCGGGGAACAGGGATTAGGGGACCAACGTACGGGAGTCAAGTTTCTACATAACGGGGTATAGTTTGTTTGCTTTCTTTGGCTAAATTGTTAAGTGTGCTGACATTGCAAAGCAATGTATTTCAAGGAGGATTCCACATAACTGGCTGGTGAAGAGTGAGAAGGGAGACAAAAGCAGAGGGATCCTGGGCTGATTGTTTCTGGATACAGCCAACGGGTAGTCCCACCCACCCCAGGGCTTGTCCTCCTCTTATAGGGTGTGGGCCCATACTGTAGTACACCTTCCTACCACTGAACAGGTTGTGCCTAACCTAGGAGGGGGAGGAGCAAGGGGAATACATCCAGAGGGGCCTAAGGACTAGCAAGGAAAGGTCACAACAAACATGATGGGAGTGGTGCAGTGCAGCGGCTGTGGAGCAGCAGTCTTCAGGGAGACGTTCTGGAGAGTGTGACGCTGTCCTATCTGCAGGCACCTCTCTGGGTTGAAGGAGGAGGTCACCTGTATCCAGGCCGAGTTGGCCAGGTTACAGAGAACATTCTTCCCCACCCAGAGGCTATCGGGTCCACAATTTAAAATCTCAAAAGATATCCAGACAGAGGGGTGGTTGGATCATGGTGGGCTCAGGGAGATTGAGGGAGGGGGGTCTAAAGCACATCCCCCAACTGGTCTGGTTAAGCAACTCCTATGCTGTTTTGGAGGAGTGGGAGAGCCCCACAAGGACACCCACAGCTGAGACCATGGAGGATGGGCAGGTCCTCCATGATGAAGCCCCAGGGAAGGGGGGAAGAGAACACCAGAGGAGGAGAAAGCTTCTCCTGGTGGGGGACTCAATTGTTCAGAGAGTGAAGGTAAGGGAGCAGTGCAGGAAGGGCAGGGAGATAAAGTGCATCCCGGGAAGCACTGCATGGAGGGAAGAGAAGCAGATCAACAGGCTCGCAATGGCAATAGCAAGGAGGAAGGAACTGGATGTCATCATCCACCTGGGAACGAATGACCTGGCGGGGGACAAGGTGAGGATAGACAGAATCCAGGAAGATTTCAGGAAGTTGGGTGGAGCCTGAAGCAGGTAGCAAACTCCGTCTCTTTTTTAGAGGTACTACCTGTCCATGGCAAGGGGGAGGCTAGGACAGTCCGCATCCAGAAAATCAACTCCTGGTTCAAGGAATGGTGTGGAAGGGAGGGTTTTGGCTTTATGGGGGATTGGGGCCACACCTGGTTAGATGCGAGCCTGTATAAGGACAACAGCCTACATCCATCCAAAGAAGGGACCATGGTCCTGAGTGACAGGTTTAAATGCTTCAGCAGCAAGCATTTAAACTGGCCAAGGTGGGGGGGGGGAGCCAGGAAGGTCAGGAGGCTTAGAATCACTCCCCTATGGGCACATGTAGGAAAATGATTTAACGTCAGGGACAACTGAAGTAGTCAGAGAGGGGGAATCAGTGAAATTAGGGCAACACACAAATGATGTAGTTGGAGAGGGTGCAGCAGTGAGATCAGGGCCACACAGGAAAGATAACTGGGGAGGGGGAAAAGAAGCAGGGGAGCAGAAATGGGGACAGAGGGAGGATAGTCTGCAAAACATGGAAGGCCATGGTAATTAATGCCCACAGTCTGGGAAAAAGATCCCAGACCTGGAGGCCTTGTTAGTAGAGGCAGACCTGGACATAGTAGCAATAACTGAGACATGGTACACTTCAAATCATGGGTGGGACATAAATGTAGCAGGTTATGCTCTGTTCAGGGGGGATGGGGGGTAAAAAGGGGGCGTCGCCTTATATGTTAGAGAAGGCATTAAGGCAACGGAGGTGCAGGATAGGCAGAAGGAGGTAGAGGCACTGTGAGTCACCCTTGAAACTGGCAATAGCACGGCAATATGCACAGGGGTGATCTACAGGCCTCCAGCACAGGGGCAGGAAGTGGACAGGGAGCTAGTGGATGACATACACGCCATGGTAATGAAAGGTGAAGTTCTGCTGCTGGGGGATTTCAATATTCCTGATGTGGATTGGACCACCCAGGCAGCTGCTTCAGCCCGAAGCAGGGCATCCTGGATTCCCCACAGGGGGGCAGGACTCAGGCAGCTTGTGCTTGATCCCACCAGAGACAGGTCAGTTCTGGACCTAGTACTGACCAACGGGGACAGAATCACAGTTGTCAGGGTGGAAGGACAACTGGGATCCAGTGACCACAGCATAGTGTAGTTTAGCATGGGAACAGGGACTAAACTGAGTCGCACAAAAGCAAGGTTTTGGGATTTCAGGAGGGCAGACTTCGCTGAAATGGGGAGATGTCTCAGAGTAGCACTGGAGAAGGGAGACACAAGATGGGGGGTTAAAGAATAGTGGAGTCAACTAAAAGCAACTATAGTGGAAATGATGAACCAGTGCATTAGGTTGGTGTCCAAAGAGAAGAGAAGAAGGAAGCCACAATGGTTCTCAAAAGAGGTGGCAGACGAGGTAAGGGCTAAAAGGGTGGGTTTCAGGAAATCTAAGAAGACCCAAAGGGAGGAAGACAGGGAGGTGTACCTAGAGTGTCTAACAGAAATGAGGAAGGCTGTTAGGAGAGCAAAGGCGTGGACTGGGGAAGGATTAGCACAGACAGTAAAAAAGGGGACAAGACATTCTATAGGTACATCAGTGATAGAAGTAGAAATGGGGTGGCAGCAAAGCTCAAAGGGGAGGAAGGGGAGTATAAGGAGGGAGACCTGGAAAAGGCAGAAATACTGAATAAATACTTCTGTTCAGTATTCACTGAAGAGGGGGAGGATCAGGGACCACAGCTGAGTGACAAGATGCTGGGGGTTGGGGTGGGGTTGGACACCAGTCCATTCACAGTGGAGAGAGTCCTGGAGGAACTCAAAAAACTGAAGGTGGACAAGGCAATGGGACCAGGAGGCATACACCTGAGGATATGGAGGGAACTGCAAGAAGAGCTATCAGTGTCTCTGGCAGCTTTGTTCACAGAGTCACTTGGCACAGGAGTGGTCCCACAGGACTGGAGGAGGGCACATGTGGTCCCATGGGGGAGATCATGGAGCCACTACTTAAAGAGAGAACAGTGGGACATTTGGAATACAATGGTGTACAGGATCTGAGGCAACATGGATTAACAGTCAGTAGGTCATGTCAGATAAATCTAATAGATTTCTTTAACTTAGTGATGAAGGAAGTAAATCAGGGAGGAGCAGTGGACATTGCATACTTGGATTTCAGCAAGGCCTTCAACACCGTCCCACGTAAGAGGCTGGTAAACAAGATGGTTAGTCTGGGCATGTGGCACAAGGTGGTACACTGGGTTAGGAACTGGCTAACAGACAGGAGGCAGAGGGTGGTCGTAAATGGGATACAATCTAAGGAGGGGGGTGACCAGCGGGGTACCTCAGGGATCAGTTCTTGGGCCAGTTCTGTTCAATTACTTCATTAGTGACATTGCAGAAGGACTGGAGGGGAAGGTCTGCTTGTTTGTAGATGACACCAAGATCTGAAACAGGGTGGATACTCCAGACAGTGTGGAAACAATGAGGAGGGACCTAGGGAAGCTTGAAAAATGGTCTGAGGTGTGGCAACTGAGGTTTAATTCAAAGAAGTGCAAAATTATACACCTGTGACATAGGAGCCCTTGAAGAGCTGCAGAATGGGGGGGGGGGTTGCTGACAATCACTAAGGAAGAAAGAGACCTAGGGGTTATCAGATGACCTGAAGATGTCTATGCAGAGTACCAAGGCTGCAGGGAGGGCTGGCAGCATGCTGGGGTGCATAGGCAGAAGTATCACTAGCAGAAGATGGGAGGTGGTGATGCCTTTGTATAAAGCTCTAATCAGGCCTCACCTACAGTACTGTGTGCAGTTCTGGAGGCCACACCTTCGTAAGGACATTTACAAGGTGGAGGCAGTCCAGAGAACGGTGACTAAGATAGTACGGGGCTTACACCACAAGACTTATGAGAAGAGATTAAGGGACCTCAGTATGTACTTACTAGAGGAGAGGAGGGAGGGGGACATGATAGAAACATTCAAGTACCTTAAGGGCATTAACAAGGTGCAGGGGGGGAGACATCTTCCAATATAGGAAGAGTACAAGGATGAGGGGGCATGAAATGAAATAGGAAGGCAGCAGGCTAAGAGGGAATGTGAGAAAGTTTTTCTTCACAGAAAGGGTGGTGGACACATGGAATAATCTGCCACAGGAGGTGATGGGAGCGAGCACTGTGGAGGGATTTAAGCATGCCTGGGACAGACATAAGGGAACCTTGGAGGTAGGGCAGAGGGAGGGGAAACCACTGACCAGATAGGGTCAGAGGTTGTAGCCAAGTATAGGGTTTATGGGCAGACTGGATGGGCCTGGTGGTCCTTATCTGCTGACAAATTCTGTTTCTATGTTTCTATGTACCTCTACCTGGCAATCCACCCCCTCTTTTAGGTAGTTTCTGAGGCAATCTCCCATTTCTTTAAAATCAGCACTACTAAAGTCCAGGACCCTCTTCTTTGTGTTGTTTACCTGTGCTCCTGTCTTTATGTTGAACAACACTATACGGTGATCACTGGTACCTAGGGGACTGCCCTCTGTGACATCTGCAATGCTGTCCCTGTTTGTGAGCACCAGATCTAGCACTGCTTCATTACTAGTGGGTTTTTTGACTAGCTGCCTGAAAAAAGTCCCTTGTAGGAACTCAGGTATGGACCTGCTACTTGCCAATGCTGCAGCTGGAAAGCTTCACACCACATCTGGCAGACTGAAGTTGCCAACTAGCAGCACCTCCTTCTTACTTGCCATTCTGATGATGGCTGCCCAAAGTGCCTTATCCACCTCCATGCCCTGTGCTGAAGGTCTGTACACTACCCAAGTGTGCATAGTGATCCCAGAGTCTGTCTCCTCCAGGATGACCTACTGTACTTCTAGCCCCACCTTTTCCTATTGGCGCCCTCCATGGCCTTGATACCCTCCCTCACATGCAATAAACCCTTCCTCCCCTCCTCCCCCCCCCCCGTCTCTCCTGAACAGACAGTATCCCAATTAGGCCATGTACCAGTTGTGGTGCTCAATACACCATGACTCCGTTATGGCCATTAAATCTGGGTTAGCCTCCACCATGATGGCTTCCAGATCTGGAATTTTTTTTTCCAAGGCTCCTTGTGTTAGCGCACATGGATGGCTCTCCACACCTTTCCCCAACTTTCTGCTACCCTGCTTCTCCTTCCCATTCTTGCCTGTGTTGTTCCCTGAATACCCCCTTAACTTGCTCCTTCCCTTTTTACTTTCACTAATCCTGGTCTCTTTCATTATGCTGTCCTCCCTTTCCTGAGTTACATCCCCTTTTTCATCTCTCCTGTCCCAGTCCCTGTCATCCTGCACATCTCCTCTAGGGGAGTTTTCTCTCCTTGGGCACTCCCTCCCTGGTTCCTCCCTAACACTTTACCATCGAGGGGGCAGTTGTTGTCTCCTTTAGTTTTACCGCCTCATCTAGAGATGCAGCAAAATAACATTTCGCCTGTAAAATTCTGGCAAAATCATGAATTTCGCCATGTGAAACATTTTGCAAAATTTGCAGATTTCGCTGACAAATTTCGTGGGTGTAAAATGCAAAATTCCACTGGCAAAATTGCGAATTTCACCTGCAAAATGCTGAATTTCTACTGCAAGCAGTTGACTTTCACCCAAGAGTGGTGAAATTCTGCTGCCTGTGGGTGAAATTCCACATTTCTCAGGTGAAATTCACGATTTCACTGGCTGAATTTCGCATTTCACACCTGTGAAACACTTCATGAAATGTGTGAATTTTGAGAAATATTTCACATAATGAAATTCACAGATTTCACACATCTCTAACCTCATCTCAGTTGTCCCTTTCTGCCAGTAAGGTGAAGGTGTTCTGTAGTGGTATATGTGGAGGAGCATGCACCCTTCCTGCCACCCCCACCCTCCCGGGGCCCACCATGCTCCATCCACTCTGCCTCTGTCTAGACATCCTCTGGGGGGAGCAGCAGCAGACTTGGTGGTCCCTAGGAGGGGCAGAAGGTCCACTGTACCCATTGCCAGTTCACCCCAGCAACCAGCAACCTGTGAGTACAACCCAGAGAGGTGAGTACATACTGGGCAGCACCTCTGTCTCCAGAAGGTCCCCTGAAAGATCGCTGCACCACAACCTTTGCACTGCACCACTCCCATGATCCTTCCCTTCATTTGCTTAGTTTCTATGCAAGTTTGGTTAACCCTTCTACTTCCTTTCTACTCCAATGGTGTTTCTGCCTCTTCCTCTTGCTTCCCTGAAACTATTTTATAAACTTTCTCTAGATAGGGTATCTCCTGCTTTCTCTTTTTGCCTGCTGTTACTTTTGCCAGTTTAATCCTGCCCTCCCTGTACTACCCATTTTACCTGTGGAAGCTTTGGGCCAATCCTAATATATATGTTCTTACTCTCTCTCTCTCTAAGTAGTGACTCCTTGTTAGGCCTTGGTACATTAAATTATGTAACTTAAACCGAATGTTAATCAGCTTTCAATATGTAAAAGAACAACAAACAGAAATAATCCTCCTCGCCTATTAAAGTCAGTTAATGCATCACAGCATCAATGCGAATCTGTACATTCACAGTAAAGAACTAATAGCAGTATATTTTAGTTTTTTTAAACTTTATCTTTATTAAGCTTTATCATAAACTGAACAAATCAGTAATAACAGCTGTAATAGATCCCAGATGTATTATTACATATGTAAACACACTCATTTTAGTCTCCAGATAAAATAATCTATCAGGGGTGATACTACATATGGGATTCACAGATTATTCCATAAAAAGAACATTGCATGAAGATATGCTCACCAAGCCATGACTTGTGGAATTTAAGACATATGGAAAATAAACAGGTATCAGGTCAACGTGACCATATTACTGTCACTGTTTCCACTAAGGGTGTAAATAGCTATAAGTAAAAGCAAAACTCTGCAAACTGACCCTCCTCGCAAAACCACTGTGAATACCAACAGTGCACTTTAGAAAACAGGGATATCAACTCCCTCCCCACATCAGTACCTGCACAAATCTATAGACAGAGCAGTAACACTTATAACAATGGGGTTATAAATTCCCCTAATAACAAGAAAGCTTGGGAACTAAAGGTAAAATAGCAACAAGTCACTGTAACAGGCGGTAGATAGTGTAGCGCAGAGAGAAAAAAAACGCCATCTTACATTTCACACTGTGACAGGGAGTAGCACTAAACACATTTTAAAAACTAAAGCAGCTGTGTAGTAATAAGATTTATAACAGCATATGAAAGCTTCCCATTGAACAACTGCTCCCAAACCATAATAACACCAAGGATTAACCTGAAACCCAACAATATCAAAGTCTTTAATGATGATCTCACAGTCCGGGGCAGCAATCGAAGGAGTAGTGGAATTTTAATAAACACCAAAGTCCAAGAATAGCCTACAAGACAGTCCCTGATCCAGAATCCTCTCCCTAAAAATCTGGTGGTGCTGAACAGAATTCCTCCACAATTTTATCTACTCTCTTCTTCGCCTCTTTAGTGTCCGTAAACTGAAATGTCTTCCACCATAAGTAATGCTTAGCTCTTTTTAAAGTTACATTGTTGGCACAGCCCCTGGAATTCTATGATTCTGCAGTTACAGAATTTTCTGCAGAATTTGCATCATGCCACAGAATTCATATAGTACCACATAATGCATTGTATTTGGTGAATTTTCATTCAGATATATGGTTTTTCCATAATGCCAGGCTCCCGTATCAATCTTGTTTAGCCTGAAGCCCCTCTTCTATGCTTGGCAAGTGATGTCATCAATGACACCACATCCCATTTTAGCCAATGGCAGGACTACATTCTGCCACAGAAATGAATAAATCATGAGGCAGAAATCAGAAAATGCTGCCACAGAGCACTAGGGGCCCTGACTATTGGTTACCCACCTCTCAGTGTAATCTGTCTGTATCTAATATTATTTAACCCCACTGTTATGTACAATGTTCAATGCCTTGAGGCTGGATGATGCACTTGTACCATTTGAACACACCTCCTACTTTACATTTACCCAATTAAATTACATCTCAGGGCTGTGTATGGTGTTGCACATGGGTGCAGCATCTTCGGCTCATTACAGTACATGCCACTGCCCTCATTTGTTATGCCTTTATGCTCTGGCTGTTTGGCTGTGGAATGCAGTGGAGGACCACTAGGCCAAGGCCACAGATATAATGATCTTGAAGCTCCATCCTCTCTGCTGGCAAACTTCCTGATTGGAGGCTAGGGGAACCACAGGGGGTACCTTGTAACCCCCAAGGATCCAGAAGACAGATTTCAGTTGGCACACAAAGATATCAGATGCCCACTAGATAAGAGGTCCCTGTGCTGAAATAGCATTTTCTCTGTGTGCATCTTAAAGTCCTGTGAGTGGTGTAAGGTACTGTAGGTATGAATATGAGACTAGAGACATTTTTTTCTTTCTACAATCTGTCAGCTTAAGCTGGTTTCATTTTGCATTTCTTACTGAGTTTTATCCCTTTTGTATGTTACTGTATATTCTGTAATTCTGTAGTGTAAATATTAAATATTCACATATTTAATACTGTATGTCACTGCAGTGTTTTCTGGTACAGGTAAAACCCATTTTTATTGAGCAATATGGTGATCCACTACCAAAGGGCATGACTACCAAGTATAAAAGTACCCTACATCTGATACAGAGCGGGGGAAGAAGTTCCTGGGAGTAACTAAAGGGATGGTTCTGGGACTAAAGTAAAGGCCTTGCACTGGCTGAGCTGTAGCAGAAGGCTAGGCAAGAACCAGATAGAGATACTGTAATAGGCAACCAGGTGGTGGCCATGAATAACAGCAAACAGTTGTTCAAGCATTTGGAGGCCCTTGTGTATCTGTTTGTGACAAATATCAACCCATTGTGGTACCCAGTGGGAAAGCCCTCCCATCTCCCACACAATGCAAAAAACAATTGGTTAAATATAAAATTTAATGTTATATTAATAATATACATGTAAGCCCCCTCCGGGAGCTTACTAGTTAATTTCAGTTTCTAGGTGTAGCTAGACAGAGAGGGAGAGAACTGATGTTGGTAGGTCTGGGATGTCGGGCCTGCTTGCTGCCGGCGGGGGGGCCCTTTCTAGGAGTATAAATGAGGGGGTTTGACGCCATTTTGGAGAGAGATTTGAGGGAGAACAGAAGAGAGAGTGGTCAGGGGGTTTGATCCAAGAGTTTGGCTAGAGGGCCACGGTGGGGCTGAGCTGGACCACTTGCCACCCTGTCCCTCCTCCCTCAAAGACCCATGTATTGAGAAACGGCAGTAAAGAAGGGGAGCGGTGAAGTACAAGTATGGGGTCTGTCGGTGCAGTGTAGGAGCCGGAGCCCAAGGAGCAAGCAGAAAGGCACCTGCACGTGATCTCTGGCACCTTGGTAGGGTAAGCACTGATTAGGGCCCTGTAGTTTTACTAGTCTCGCTCGTGGATGAGTGTAGCCTGGAAGTTGGTGTGTGTTCTGTGGATGGGCCAGCTCTGGCAGAGTGGGCCTGGGTGCAGTTCACAGGTGGAAGCCTGGATTGTTGTGGGTGTAGAGGTGGCAGTTCTACCCGTTTTTCCCCTGGCTGGTGGCCACTACAGTGGTTGGACTTTCAGATTGTTCAGCCTGTGGAGGCAGTGAAAGGTCCATATGGGGAATGGTTGGTTGAGACCCGGCGGGGTGGAAGACCATCCAGGTGCTCTGTATGGCACAAGAAGCAGTCCCCTGGGTGAAGGTAGTCCAGAAATTGAAATCACTGCATGAGCAGATAGTGCCTCTGGGTCTCTGTAGGTCCAGGAGAGTGCCAGATTCCTTGAGAAGACTTCAGTCTCTGTAGGTCCGGGAATTGTTTGAAACTCCTTGGGGAGAACAGTTGGTGCGTAGCATCAGTGACTGGGTATCCAGAAGGTCTTCAGTGGTTTGGTTCTTGCTAAAAGAACTCCAGGTTGACTGTGTAAGACCTTGAAATAAAGAGAATGCTCCCCTGTAATGTAAGACACTCCCCAGTCGAGAAGGTTTGACGAAAGGCAAAGTAAGAAATGGGATTGGGACAGTAGAAACATCTCGTGCTGTCACAATTGCTACCTCAGCTGAAGTTTGGCTGAGACTCAGAGAAAGGAAATGTAAGCAAGTGCCTGCATAAAGTCGGAGTGAAATGAAGGGATATGAAGTGAGAGTGCTGCTGAATATGAAATACCTCTAAGTGTGGCCCGCCTTGGCCCACCATATTGCTGCTGACATGAATGTAGCTTTTTCAGCTCAAGGGAATGTCTGCATGCAATGAATCAGTCTGTTGAAAAAAGAGATTGTTGCAGAAAAAAATGCCTGGTTTCAGCTTGTGACTATTGGTTACCCACCCTCAGTGTAATCTGTCTGTATCTAACATCTGAAGTACAGTACCACCACCGTGTGTGTTATCACCATGCTCTATGGAGTGGTTATTAACTGTTCCTGTTTGCATTAAATCAGTTTTGTCTTTTGATTCTGAAGTGGACATTGAATTTAATCAACTTGAACTGTGCATGTTGTGCCTGCTAACGAACATTGCCACCTGCAGTCAACCCTGGGAACCTAAGAAGAGAGCCTGCTCCCCAACCAGCGAAGCCATCTCATGACCACCAGAAGAACCAGGTAATGAGCACATTTCTATTTTCCATGGACAGTGTTTTTGTGGTTGTACAGTACCCCCTCCCAACTTTTACCATCTGAATACCCCTAGACAGCAGGAGGGGGGCTTACAAACACACAACACAAGATTGCAAATACTGTACTAAGGGATTTCTTGGGGGAATCAGGAACAAGGACCTAGAGGAAAGAAAGGGTTAATGTGGTCAAGATGGACCCTATGCATATATGGGTGGATAATATGCACCGGAGGCACGTTACCCACCTGCGAAGTTCTGCACCTGTGGACAGGTGTGCCCCGACCGGTAGTCACTACTTGCTGCCACCTGTCCGTGGCCCTGCCCCCCAGCATGCAGACACATGGAGGACATTTCCGTGGACCGGGCATGCATCCAATGGGGTGCCTGGACGTGGTCCACGAACGGATCACTTGCACCCGCTAGGCACAGAAAACAATGGAGGTCATGATGTGCGCCACAAGCTTGGGGCAGGAGGGTGCCTGGTCCACCACCCCAGCCCTCCGTGCTGATCCATGGGCTGGGAGAGCATGTGGGGGGGGGTCTGCAGTGCCTCCATCTCTATGCTGCTGCTAGTGGTGGCATCCTGGGGGGGGCATGTATCCCTTATGGTTGGGTGTTACCCCCCATGCCCAGCACTCCGCATCTTTGTGAATGGTGCAAAGTGCAGGCTTGCCCCCCAACATGCCCCCGGCATGCTGCTGTCCGCATAGCTGGAGGATCAGCATGTACATGTCCTGTGCTCTCCCCTAGTGAATGCCACGTGTGGTCTTCAGGATCCCGCTATGCGGCATTCAGACTTAGCTATGCCAACACGTCCGGCTTACGCAGAGCATTGGCATAGTGTATAGGGGCCTTTATGTTTCTGAAGTTGTCACTGGCTTGAATGGCTAGTTTTCCTATGCTATCGTAGGTGCAGAGCCAAAATTAGTGCTGCCCACCCCCAGTCAACACAGTGCTCAGCCCAGTTGTACTGTTGTGTCTATACCCCAATCCCCACTGACACCAGTTAATACCCCTGGGACTAGGGAGCTCATGGGGAAACCTGGGTACCCAAGTGTTGGACTCTGGCTAACCCAGTGACATTGCATGTAGTCTGATAGGATTGGCACACTTAAACAACTGTTGTCCCAATAATCCAAACTGTAATCCTGGCCGGATGGCTAAATCCATTATGCACTAGCCACAAATCTGTGGTGCTATTCTAGCAAATGAAATGATGGGTGTTGCAGGATCCATGGGTCCTGTTAAATTATTCATGGTTTCCCTGAGTCTGACAGTTCTCCATTTCCAGCTGCAGGCTGGCTAGATGTACCCGCTCTATTTTGCAGTCCAATGCTGTTCCACTGATGACTCCCTCAGCTCTACTGTGTCAGTCATTCTTTCTCTGGCACCTCATGCAGCTTCATCTGGGCTTTCACTCAGCTGGCATCTCATTACATTAGTTACTTGGGGTGGCTTGAGGCTTCCAGACCTCTGCAACTCACAGTGTCAGAGCAATTATCATGCTGGACTTAGATCCTACTGATTTAGTCTCAGACCCTACTGGTCTAGTAAGAAAAAAGTCTTTTGAACTGTATATTGAAGTTCAGCTGCAAAACAGCTTACTCTGGCAAGCTGAATCCTTCAGTTGCAGCTTCAGTCTGTGTGCTGTGAGCAGCAGTCTCCTCCTTGGTGGCTGAATAAGCACACTTCTCCCTCCAAAGTCTTCAAAGTTTCTGTGCAGCTTGTTTCTCACTCATGCAGACGAGAGGTATGCTTCTCTTCACTCCCCACAGCAGACTGATGATGTAATCAGTGACTCTTGCAGACAAAATGTCTGCTCTCCTTTGCCTTTTCTAGCACACTGGAGATGTGCTGGCAAATTCCTAAGTCTTTCCACTAGCAGACAGTCTTCTGATTTGCTAGGTCACTCCATCAATATCCTGGGAGAGTCTGTCTGGCTGCCTGATTGACTGCCTCACTTTTGCATCAACAAATGAGTCATCCTGTGTCCCTAGGGCCCTCTCACAGCTCTGGATCAGGCTCCTATATCCTGATTGTCTGTTCGTCTAGCCTCTCACCCTTTTGCCATGGTGAAATGCCTGTAATGTGTGCCATGGTGGCTGCAATTTTTGTGACCTACCCTATACTGTGTTATACTGCATTTTTAAACTTTTTACAACTGGTCGCTTGTGAAAATGGGCTTTATAGCTTATCTTGCTTTCCAGTATAATAAATAAAAATGAAATCAAATGAGATGGGTTAGAGGGGACAAAGACAGATGCTACTTTTGTAGTCTAAAGGCTCTAGCCATAAAGTCCTATTTTGTAATGAGCTGCTGCCCTGAAATAATTACTGTGCCCTCCTCTTGCTCGGTGTTGCTACGCTAATCTTCCTATCAGTCAGGCAGTCATTGGGGGAGTCTCCAGTCTCATCACAAGCACCAGTGTGCTTCTCTTTGCTGGCAGGTGACTCCCTCAATGTGCAGTGTTGAGCCACTAAGATGAATGGTGTGGGAGATGCTGAAGATCCACAGCCCTCCTCATCACTCTCAGTCCCCATCAGACAGTCTTGGGGAATCAGAGAGTAAGTAGTCTATTGATTGCAGTCTGGCTGGACTCTGCATAGCCTTAAGGTAAGCTCCACACTTCGGGGAGGGGGGGAGAGTTACACTTGTGTTGAAGTTTCTTGTAGCTATATGTATGGGACTGGAGAAGTCAAGGTAAGAATCCAGTCAGATACACAGGTATTCAAAGGAGGAGAACTCCAACAGCTGGGTTCAGTTGGTAGTGCACCAGGCAAGTCATCTATTTGTGGAACCAGGGTTCAAGTCCCAGTTATGTAACATTATTTCCTCCTCACTTCAAGTTATGTTCAGAATGCCCAGCGCTAGCTAATTAAAATGAACAAGCAGGAACATGGGGCGCTCAAATACTCTAGCAGTGCAGCTGGTGAAGACAATGCCTCTGGCCACAGAGGCGAAGTGCTGGAGTAGTTTCTACTCTGTTGTGCCATACAAGAAAGATGGCAATAAATATGATTTCTGAAGTATTCTTCGACTGTCAAGTGGATTCCTTTCAGTAGTGCACTGCTTTTGTGCTTTGTCCTAGATAATTAATACCATGCAAGCAACTTCCTTCTATCCGCAGGAGGTTCTGAAGCTAGTTGCCTGGCTTGTTAAGCCATCGTGCTTGCCGCAAATTAGAATTTTTTTATGTTCATTTATTTTTAATGAGTGGACCCTACTGTTTACAATGCTTCCTTGAACACACTCAGGGAATATTATCCTGAAAAAGGAAATTCCTAAGAGTTTCGTCTGCTTTATTTGCTAAGTATCCAATTTCCATACCATTTGCCAATCTAGCTGTAAAATGAAGAAAAAAAAAATAGCAAGCATTGAAGTCTAGTCGAAAGGTAACATATACAGTAGAAAAAAGGAAAATTAAAAAGCCCTTGTTTTAGCACACTAATTATAGGGAAATGTATGAGTTCATGTTCTTTTTTTTCATCCCTTTCGGTAGGACCCCCGAGACCTCCTTTAGTCAACACAGTCTTCCCTAACCTCTTCAGAATGTTCTAGACTTGGACCACTGTACAACTCTTTTCCACACCATGGTCCATGCAGCATAATTGGGCAGTGCTTTAGCACAGGACTGTACCTACCATGTTTGGATGAGGAGAGTCATGTAGCAGTGCCAGCATTATGTTACATTGCCACCTGTGAAAGCGGGGGGGGGGGCCCACATGAGGGTCCCCAAAGTACCATACTAGAGCTGACTGGGGGTTGAGTGCATTATAAAGGTGAAGGGCTTGGCTTCTGAGTATTTAGTGAGGGAGGGATCATGTTGCCTGGTAGTTGAGCATCCCCCTGCTGGTTGAACAAGGATAAGCAATGGTATCAGCTATAAAGGCATATGTTATACATGGAGATGGTGTCATCCCACACTTTACACTGTAACTTAAAAGCAGAAATTTATAATAATTCATGATAAAACAGTATACATCATGAGCACCAAAGCACAAGTTTCTGTTTTTCCAGAACTTTATTTCCATCCTTTGCTAAGGTGCTACATATTTGATCTGTTTGTCAGAAATTTTAAGAGTAGCCATTCACACCAACAGGCTGCAAGACTAAATCTGTCTAATGGCACCTGGGCAGTCTATAAAGGTCTTCGGTGAATGGTGCTTGGGCTTAGTTTTTCAGTAGACTCGTGCGAGTGATGCAGTGGCTATACTTTTTGCAATGCCAGTCTACTTCCATTGCTAGCTGAGGTCAACAGAATTGCTTTTTGGCAAGATCTAGAGTTTTGACATAGCCCAGATGACCCATGTCCTCATGGGTACCCAGTCAAGTGAGCGCTACCAGAATAGTGTCGCAATTCGCAGTGCTAGTCTGGTAAGTGCTCACACAGACAGCGAGTGGGATTTTACAGAACTTGCTGTAAGCGCCACCCTGGTCGCTGTCCGTGGTGCTGGTCAGAGACAAGGGCACCAGGATCCAGGAGCTTGGCCAAGCTGCTCCCATGGTATGGATGGCTGGTGCACAGAGCAGCTTAGCCAGTGGTAGTGGAGACCAGGGTTCTAATCCTGGTCTCCCAACCTTTCTGCAGACACAGGACTTAGAATATTTTACGTGGGGTCGTGGAAACACTATTCCATGGCCGCACGATTTTTAACTTTCCCTGATATCTGCTCCCCCTGGAGTTAGAATCCTTTAGTCTGGGGGGTGCTGAGCCCCCCACAAAAGAAAGATTGGTGCCTTTTTACTGCTTGCACCATGCCGATGCTATTCTTGCCGGAACTCTTTGGACCCAGTGCCATCTTCATGTAGGGCTCCCAAGGAGGCACAAGAAGGCAACAGTGAGTTTATTGGGTGGGAATTCCCTCAAGGAATGTGCATTGATGACTTTTGGGCCTGAAGGGTTTCCCTGAAGATTGCATATGAAAACAGGGATAATCTGGGATCAATGCAGGGGGACAAGTACATTATGAACCTGGAGTTCCAGTTTTGGTAATTACCCAAGAGGCCACCCCACTTAAAGTAAAGAACATGTGTCCTACATTTTTATAGATGCGATGAGTCCCAATAAGGCTGAAGACTTTATAGTATGGGTATCAATAAATGGACTGAGCATAGTATCTTATTGAGCATCCAAGATGGGTCAACTGTAGTTCCCATATCAGAACTGTGAATGAAGAAATGTACTAACAGTTGAACCCTACTCCCCTTAGTAAAGAGATTGCAAATGAACTATCACTCTGATGTGATGTGTGATTATTTGGTAATATCCTATCCATTTAAATATCTGAAGTTAAAGGAAACAAGGGCTGTCCATAATACAACATTTGCAAGGGGGTGTCCCGGTGAGCTATGCCACCAAGTACCCCTAGACATGAGACGAGAGAGTTACCCTGGCTATGCCCATCCCTATCAGGGCAGAAGGAACACTAAGCAATCAGGCTAAAGGGGGCTACCATACATAAATAAATAAAAATCTGCATCAATATTGTTCATTCTGGGGTGATCCCTGGAAGATGGTGTAGTTATATATGACTGTTGGCATCCAACTTAGCTGTTGTAAATAGTCATGGAGCTGGTCTACCACAGCCTGTTTTAAAGTGAGAAATTTCAGTTTTTGAACCAGGTAGTTTTTCACTGACATGTTCAAGCTGCAAATGGTATACATCATGAGCAGTTATTTAACTGGCCCTAACTAATAGAAGACTCAGTGGGGGTGTTGATCCAATAGTCATGACCTCTAGCAGTCTCTGCAGTTGTTGGCTCTGTTGGGATGTTTCCCTCTAAGCTGGCAGATGCAGGTGGTGCCACAGAAGTGGCAGACCCAATGCACTTCCAGGTGACCAGGAGAGTGGGTTTTGCTGGTCTATGATGTCCTCTTTGTCTCATTAGGGGAACCTACCTTCACCACCCAAAGGGGGTACGCAATCACTCAAAGCCTCAGATGACTTACAGTATGCCTTCTGTCAGACTGCATGCAAAGCATAGGGTAGGTGCTTCTGTTGTTCTAGACTGGAACACAAAATCTTTTTGCAAAGACTTTTAAACAACAACTCTCAACCCAGTACTACTAAAATCTCTCATAAGTATCTTTCCTTCTATCTCTCCCTGACAAATCTGAGGCTTTATCACATGTGCCCTCAGTTGGACTCTATATAAGGATCAAGTCTCATTGGCTGGTTTCCCATACATAATTCAGTACGCTATCCCCTTGCTGTTAGTGGCTGTCATGTTTATGAGGAAAGCATGCACACAGAATCCACTAAATCCTGAGCCAACTTGCATTTTTTGAAGAACTGAGTTAATGATGGGCTGTTTCTCCTGGGCAGCATGTGCTGCCCTCTGACCCCCTACCCAGAAGTCCTAGGGCCAGAAGCAGAACAACAGTGTGGCCTCATACTGTCTTTTGTTTACTTCATGTTTTAAGAGTTAGTTCCATTACTCACCGTTGTTTCCATCCATCAGTATCAGTACCTTCTGGTCCCTGCTTCAACCCGATTGGACCAGGGGGAAATTGGTGGCAGAGGAGTGGAATGTGGGTACTCCTGAAATTGTGCTGCACGGAGGAGCTGTTTTCATGCACTGCAGCAATGCTATGACTGCTGTGCAGCTGTGAGACTCACCCAAAAATGTTGCAGTTACTCTCTGTGCTCCCCAATCTTGAAGACAGTCTGGGGGCTAAGTTGTGAGGACAGTCCTTGTGGGCCATAAATGTCTTTAAGAGTTTCTGCACCAAGGAGATAAAGCTGAAGTCCAAAGTTATCTCCATGGCCCTCCTGCCACAGTCCATTGGCATGGCTAGGTGCCTGTTCACTCACCTGACCTCCTCAATCCATGGGGGCAAGGTGACTAAACAGGTGATGTGGATGGCCATCTAGGGTGTGGAGGGTACTTGCAAACTACAATACAAAACCAGCATGTGTGAGTCAGATTATACATTGACATTTAATTTAATTTAACAGTAAACTTTTGGCACCTTATCAGAGAACACATTTCAGTGCATGTAGAAAAAACAGCCTTGGAGTATTGATAATCCTGCCTCCACAACAAATATTTATTTCAGAATTAATTTACCTTCAAATGACTGCCATCAACCTACTGTGGAGTGTTATGATTTCCACATACTGCATGTTTCATTCTGGCTTCAACACAATTGAAATGACTGTATTTTGCTTCTGAATTATTACCAATTGCTGACTAAGGACTTGAATTTTTGGGGTTTGATTTATCCAACCTGTTCTGCCCCAGTCTGTTCTTCATCAGAGTAAAAATAGGCATCTGTATAGTCTTTTAAAAGGCTTGTTTTAAAAAAAGGTGATAGGTGAAACTAGCTGGATGTGGGGGAGGGGGCGGCAAGCCATATCAGGCATCTTAAATCAGACAATGTTGCTATGTTGTATGCAGTTTTTCGTGAGTTCATATGCTGACAAGCACTTTGTGCCATTACAGTTCATAATTACTCAGGTTACCATTTTAGGACGTGCCAAATTGGCAAAAAAGCAGACAGAGTTATGAAAATATCAGCAAAGCAGAACAAATAAAACCCTCAAACTGCAGTGAAAAGGCTGAATTAGAAAGCTTTTGATACAAATCCAGCCTTCTCATTGTGTGATTACCACATGGTAGTCACATGAAGTCACATACACATCATGCATCTAATGGAAGCAGGAGTGCACTGCATTCAGCATTTTATTTTTATGTAACCATTCAATTAAAGGAAAGGTTAGATTATTTCAGAAAGCAGGAAAGAAATCTGGATCACTAAATATAAAATGAAGATTTCTGCAATTTCTGTGTTTGTTCTACTTTGCAAATTGAGTATTACTATAAAAATGAATGGAAATTTTTATTTGGTCGATCAAAAATCTGAAAAAGTAAAAAAAATATATTTTTTTTTAAACGTCATGAAAAAACAAAAAATCATCTATATATAGAATAAAGCATGGGGTAGTGTGTGTGTGACAAGAATTTTACACACACACAAGGTGTTGAATGCAACATAAACCTTGAGAGCAAAACTCAAGGAGATTATACAAGCATCCAACACATAGGATGTGTGTAAAATTTGAGTTTAACACACAACCCCATATTTTATTTGATATAATTTCTCAGTGTTGTTTTTTTTTTGCCACAGCAATTGTGTAAAATAAAAGATGTCCCTGTGCAGCCATGGTCCATCAGGTTTCAACTCGGTCCGCAGTCCGAAACGCCTGCTATAAGAGATGTTAACATTTTTTTTTAAAGGAGCCCAGTTATGTTTAACCAGTGATTTAAGAACTTACCACCTAGTCCGAGTGGTGATGAAGTCTTCAGCAGTAAGGAGTGGCGGCAGTGCTGTAGAAGGGCAGAGCTGCGGCTTGCACATGCACAGTGCAAGGAAACCCAGTGCATGTTTGCCATTATAAATACTCCTTTATAACAGCAAATTACTAACCGGGTTTCCTTTGGGGAAAAAAACAAAACAAAACCCAGTTATTATAATAAAATTATTGATAATATTTTAATTATCCATAATTGAAAACTGCGTTATAATAAAGGTTTTATGTTGCACTGACTCCAAGCTTTCATTTAAAAAAAGGAAGTTTCTAGCCCTAACGATTCCAAAGTTTGTCCCTTTCTAGTAATGGTTTTCTTGAAAAGGACATTTTTGAAACTATTTATAAATAAACTTATAAAAAACTAAATAATATTTTAAAATATTGCTAGTTGAAAACTGTTCAAATAGTTGAAAACTGTTCTGATAGAAGTATTCATGGTGAACTAAGCCCAAGGTTTCATTCAAAAAACATAAAGCTTTCTAGCCCATTCCCTCCCTCCCTTCTCAAAGAGTGGAGCAGCTCACCTTCGTGACATCCCAGACCCTGGCCCCCAGCCAGCCTCAGCATGGGATTCTGGGCTTCAGTGCCATTACTGACTTCATAAGAGTGGTGAGTCACTCTGTTGAGATTTACCTTTCAGTAATCATACCCCCTCAGTGAACAGTTCATGGTTGTTTGTCAAATGGGGGAGGGGGGGGATTAGGTACCTGATGGATACTTTAAAGTTACCCTCTTAACGTATATAGTGTATGTGACCACACTGTTTATTACTATTTCTGAAGGTAAATAGTGCAATCACACTAACTGCTGGTTGCCTTGCAGCCATTCCCCCTCATCTGATCAACAGATAGTGTCCTAACCAACTCCCCTGCATGCAACAACCCTTTTTTTGGTGTCAGGAGATCATCCCCCTCAATACCTGGGAGTTACTAAAATGAATTAACTTTTAGCCACTAGGCTACTAGTGAATATAAATCACAGGTCCACTGGACCACTAAGGAAGCCTATCTTTATTTTTTGTTTGTTTGTTTGTTTAAAATATTTTGCTGACATTTTACTGCACCAAAAATCACAACAGTGGATTTGTAAAATTCAAAAGGTACCCTAGCTAGGGTGTCAGACCTGTTAGAAATACAACTCTAATATTAACATATAAGTGAGAAAGACAGATCTCGTTGTTCCTACATTGCACATTGCACTGTGTATATGTAGCAGTTATTTCCACAGTACTAGTATACATTTAACTCTGCTGTTGCAGCCTTACTGTAGTACACTGTATGGTGATAGTACCTTTATACATGCCAAAGCAGAAACTAAACTGGAAAAATGGTAATTTAACTCAATAATCTAGAGTAAAAAATATTATGTAGAGACTCATGACTTCTGGGAAGAGAAATAACTACATATTAATAACATACTCTCTTTATGCCTAAATATGTAAAAGCTTCTGGGAGGTAGCATCTAGGATTTTCACCTACAAGGACTTCTGCCACTTATCTGTTGGCATCCCAGTCAGGAACATAGTTTGTTGCAGTGTCTTGTATGCTAACCTTCCACTATTCAATATGTGTTTTGTGAAGCCATCAATGAACTGATCCAAACTGGGTGGCAGATAATGGTATGTTTCCCCAAGTCAGTTGCTCAGCACATGCTTAATTTGCAGATACTTCCACTGATATGTCTTTGGTAAATTGAATTTGTGTTCTACAGTAGCTGCAGAAAAGATATAAGTGAAAGTTAGTTGGGACATAGGAAGTGTTGTAGATTCAGGATCCCCTGCACTCTCCAACTTGGCCAGCTGACCATCTTTCCTGCAACTTTTAACCTGGGTTACCTCAAATGCCATCTTAGAGTCCCCAGGTGGGGCATTTCCACCCTGCCCCTCTTCTCAGGGATGGCAGGGGCTGTACCATGTATCAGAACAGTGGTGGTAGACATTGCTCCCCTTCCCTCCCAGAAGTGTGGATTATAGGATGGAGTTCTGTTTCATTAGGGCCTGTTCTAATTGGAGCACCAGGATCCCTCTCATGTTGGGGTGATGAATCATTGTACCTCACTCTTTACCCCATTTGCACTATGGTATGCCCAAAGCCAGGGTGCATTGCAATCCCATCGAGTGACAGGTGCTCTCAGCATACCCCTCCCAAATCTGGGCTGCTGTTGAACCCATAGGAAAAAGGAGCTTTGGCAAGCACCCTCTTCCACTAGGTCCCATTTATAGGCAGTGTTAGGCAGAAGGTACAGCAATCAAGTTCTGAAAGAGCCATCATCTTTATGGCTGCTATTTTTTCTGGCAGGGAAAGGTTCAACTTCTGCCAGTGAGCCATATTTCTTTACAACACAACAAGAAGGGGCTGCAGATTTGCAGCAACCCACTTCTCGGGACAGGCTGTGACGAGCATCCCCAAACATAAGAGGCCTTCTGGAGTCCATTTCAGTTGGTGCCCTTGTGTGTTCACTACCCCCTGTGGGCATGCCCCCAGCGGTAAAACCTCAGTTTTTGCCCAGTTTACATGGAGACCTGAGATAACTCCAAATGCTCCTAGCACATCCATGGCTGCACTAAAGGAGTTGGGTATATTGGAAGTAGTTAGGAGCAGGTTGTCTGCATAGAGAAGAGCCTTACAGCTGACCTCCCCTATGTCTATCCCACAGGTTTACTGATGTCTGTGCAGCTCTATTGTTAGTGTCTTGAGGCCATGACAAATAGGGAAGTAGCCGACAACCCTGTTTGGTCCCTCGGTGGAGTGGGAAATAAGAGGAGAGATTTCTTTCATAGGCACAGTCACTTTTGAAGAATCGTATAGAGCCTTCACCCATTCAGTGAAGTTGGGGCCAGTTCTGAAGTAGCTCATTGTCTCAAATAAATAGTCTCACTTCACCAAGTCAAAGACTTTCTCTGCATCTATTGAGATATCTGCGGCTGTTTCCACTCTCTGCTTTGCACTGTACAGCACATGGGCCAGTGCCCTCAGGTTATCCGCCCCCTGCCTTCCCGTCATGAAATTAGATTGTGTAGGATGCATAATATGGTGTAAAGGCCTTTTCCAATCTAATAATGGCCATCAGCTTTGCCAGAATTTTAGCTACAACATTTAGTTATGAGATCAAATCAAATCAAATTAAATTTATTTAAAAAGACGCCCAATCCCGAAGGCTCTGGGCGCTGCTCAAAATCTGTACAGTATGTCATACCATATATATTACATTACAATATAATACACATAAAAACTTAATCACCAAAAGCCTGCATAAATAAAAAAGTCTTCAGACGACTCTTAAAGGCCTCTATAGTGGGGGTCTCTCTCACTTCGAATGGCAGCGAGTTCCAGAAAGCTGGAGCAGCAACTCCAAATGATCGATCCCCTGCTGATTTCAACCTTGCTCTCGGAACCTTAAGGAGGCCACCACTAGAGGAGTGGAGATCTCGGACAGAGGTGGACAGTACCAGGAGATCAGATAGGTAACCAGGGCCCTGTCCATGTAGGGTCTTATAGGTGAGAAAACCCACCTTGAACAATACTCTCCACCTGATAGGCAGCCAGTGCAATCCACGCAATACCGGAGTAATATGACAAAACTTACTTTGTCAGGTCAAAAGCTGGGCAACAGCGTTTTGCACTAGCTGCAGTCTGCGAAGAGAAGTTCCAGAGACCCCGAGATAGAGGGCATTACAGTAGTCAAGCCTAGAGGTGACTAAGGCATGTATCAAAGTAGGGAGGTCCAGAGCCGGAACAAGGGGCTTAATCCTGGTGATATTTCTAAGATGGAAAAACAGGAACGAACCACAGAGGATATTTGAGCCTCCATGGACAGGTTCCTGTCAAAGATCACACCAAGACAGTGACTCATGGAAGGCCATCAATGACACAGCTCCTAGCACAATGCCAAGAGAATCAGAGGCCATCCCATCACGAGCTCTGTTCGACTCCACTACCAGTACCTCAGTCTTGTTAGTGTTCAGTCACAGCCAGCTGGAAGACATCCAGTCATTTATCTCAGCCAGACAGATATTCAGCACTTCCACTGCATTTGATGTTCCTGGGGCAAAGGATAGGTATAGTTGAGTATCATCAACATAGCAATGAAAACTCAAACCATACCTCCTAATGATCCCCCCCAGGGGCAGCATGTATACTGCGAACAACATTGGGGCCAATACCGAACCCTGAGGGACTCCACATGAAAGGAGGCAGGGTGCGGATGAGAAATTACCCATCACAACCCGCTGCCTCCTGTTAGTAAGAAATGACTCAAACCATTTGATGACAATACCAGTGAGTCCGCATAACTCCCTCAGGTGGAAAAGCAACACACAATGGTCCACAGTATCAAATGCTGAGGAGAGATCAAGGAGAACAAGAATTGTCTTATCCCCCCGATCTCTAGCCCTGAAGAGGTCATTTTGCACCCGAACTAATGCAGTTTCAGTGCTATGTCTGGCCCAAAAAGCTGACTGGAAGGGATCATACAACTCGTGGATCATGAGATGTTCCCCCAACTGAAGTGATACCACCTTCTCAACAACCTTTCCCAAAAATGGAAGATTAGAGATAGGATGGTAATTTGCCCTAATCTCTGGGTCCAGAGAAGCTTTCTTTAAAAGGGGTCTCGCCAGAGCCTCCTTCAAGGCATCTGGAAAGACACCCTGACTCAAGGAGCACCGGACAATCAGGGCAAACACCGGGCCAACAGTGTCAATGCACCTCATCAAGAAGCGCGTTGGCACGGGATCCAGTTCACGAAAGGTATACTTCAAGTTGACCGCTATCTCAATGACCTCACAAACCTCCACTGGCCTAAACTCCCCCCCAACCAGAAGGAGTGCTCTCAGAACACAACTGACGACTACTGACAGCAATGATATTACTGGCTGAGGAAACCTCCCGCCGGATCACAGACACCCTGTCCGAGAAAAACCGAGCAAATTCCTCACAATCCTCATTTGAGGAAACTCTTCCGGGCTGAAGACAGAATGGATGAAGAAGTCTATCAACAGTCCGGAAGAGTGAGGCTGGTCGGCATCTCCCAGCAGCAATCTCCTGAGACAAAAATATTGCCTTCTTTTGGTTGATTGCCTCCTGATATGCTCAATAATGCACACACAGGACCAGTTTGTCAGCCCCCAGACGGGATTTCCTCCAGCGAAGCTCTAATCTCCGACCCAGCTTCTTCATTTCCCTGAGATCGCCGTCATACCAAGGCGACCTCAGGTATGAGGTTCTGGGTCGTACACGGACAGGTGCGAGGGAGTTGATGGTGCCAGACAGCACCTTATTATAGGTGTCTACCCCGGTGTCAACCGCTCCGACGCATGCATCATCCACCCTTGATAAATCAATAGGATTGTAGGAGATAGGCTGGTAATTAACGTAAAAGGACATACCTTTACTTGGCTTGGGTAATACCATGATTGCTGTCTCCCTTGTTGTATGTGGGAGGGAGATCCCACTCTCCACCTGCTGATGTACTTCCAGAAGATGCAGAGTAAGTTGACTTTCAAAAGTTTCATAAAACTCTGTACTGAGACCATCAGGCCCTGGTATCATTCCTTTGGACATTGATTTTATAGCAGTGCCAATCTCCCATACAAACATGGAATCGCTTAGTTCATCCAGTCAGCCCATTTCTCTTTACCTACACTATTACCACGGACAGTGCCTGATCTACAGCTCTTTCTCCATTCACCCTTCCTTAGCACTATGATTCCCTTGTGCTTATCCCATGCATTCTTGAGCCCCACCACTGTTTTCACCCCCACTGCCTCTGCTGGAAAGTTGTTCCTGGAATCCACCATTCTTTCTGTGAAGAAGTACTTTCTCATATCTCTTCTGAATCTACCCCCCTCCAGCTTTATAGAATGTCCCTCTTGTTCTTGAGCACCTTTTCATCTGACAATTACTCCCCTAATGTACCTTATTTATCCCCATGAGGTATTTAAAGGTCTCTTTCATATCCTGCCCCCATCTCCTCTGTTCCAGGGTATATACATATATATATATATATATATATATATATATATATATATATATATATATATATATATATTGAGGTCCTTTAATCTTTCCTTATAGGGCTTTTGATATAGACCCTGCACCATTTTAGTTGCCCTTCTCTGGACCGCCTCCATTCCATCTTTGTCCTTTCAGACATGTGGTCTCTTGAACTGGTCACAGCACTCTAGGTGGGATTTTACCAGTGATCTATACAGATGCAACCCCACTTTTCTCTGTCTGTTGGTGTTGCCTCTCCTTATACACCCTAGCATCCCATTCACCTTCCCTACTGCCTTGTCACACTGCCTGGCTACTTTTAGGTCATCTGATGTGATTACCCCCAGGTCTCTGTCCTGCTTTGTGGTTGTCAATGTCACTTCACCCATTTTGTACTCTGCCTCTGGGTTTCTGTGCCCTAAGTTCATAATTGTTTACTTTTTTGCATTGAAATACAGCTGACACACCCTTGACCACTCCTCTAGTTTTCTCAGGTCTCTGCTCGTACTTTTCACCCCTAACCCTCCTCCCCTCCCCCCAGCCGAGTGTCCACCCTACTGCAGAATTTTGTGTCATCCACAAAGAAGCTGACCTTCCCTTCCAGGTCCTCTGCAATGTCACTTATAAAGACATTAAAGAGGCCCGGTCCCAGCACTGATTCCTGAGGCACCACACTAGCCACCCTCTTTTCCTTTGCATGAACTCTGGTTACCAACATCCTCTGTTGCCTATCCCTTAAGCAATTTCTCATTCAGTTTACTGCCTTTGTACCCACTCCTAAGCTACCCAGCTTGCTTACTAGTCTCCTGTGTGGAACAGTATCAAATGTCTTACTAAAATATAGGTAGGCCACATCTGCTGCTCCATCCTGATCTAGTTCCTTGGTCACCTAGTCAAAGAAATCTATCATATTCGTTTGACATGGCTTCCCCCCAGTGAAACTATGCTGTCTTGGGTCCTGTAACCCACTTCATTCAAGATATTCCACAATCCCTTCCTTCAGCAATAATTCCATTAACTTTCCTACCACAGATATCAGGCTGACTGACCTATAATTGCCAGCCTCCTCCCTGCTACCACTTTTGTGTAGTGGGACTACATCCATCCTCCTCCAGTCATCTTGAACCACTCCTGTTTCCAGTAAGCTGCTAAATAGAACTGTCAGAGATGCAGCCACTATTTTCCTGAGCTCCATCAATACCCTTGGATGCACCCCATCTGGTCCCATTGCCTTGTCCACCTTCAGATTAGCAAGTCCCTTCAGAACTCTTGCCTCCAAAAAAGGACTAGTGTCCACCTCCCTCCCTCCAAAGCTTCTGTTACTTTTTTGTGATCCTTCCTCTTCTCCTTCCTCTGTGAACACTGAACAAAAGTATGTGTTCAGGATGTCTGATTTTCCTGGTCCCCATCTGCATAGTCCTCCCCTTCCCATTTTAACCTTACAGTCCCCCGCCTTCCTCTTTTCACTTCCATACCTAAAAATGTCTTTTCCCCTTTCATTACCTCCTAGGCTCTCTTCAATTTGTGCCTTTGTGCTTCTTACTGCTTTCCCTGCTTCCTTTTGTTTCCCCTGATACACTTCTCCATCCTCCTCCCGCTGCATCTCCTTATAACATCTGAATGCTACCTTTTTAGCTTTTACCTTTTTAGCCACCTCTTTTGAGAACCATAGCAGTCTCTTTTTCCTCTTGCTTTTGCTCACTTGATTGATGCAGAGGTTTGTTGCCTTTACTATGCTCCATTTTATCATTGCCCACTGTTCCTCCTCTCCTCCCAGGTCATCTCCCCATCTAGGTCATCTATGATATACTCACCCATCTTTTTAAAATCTGCCCTCTCGACATCCAGGAGCTTCACCCTTTTCTGGTTTGATTCTTCAGTTGTTCTTTTATTGAACCACACTCCAGGAGGCCTCCCACCATGATGTCTTCAATACTGTCCCTGTTAGTGAATACCAGGTCCAGTATTGCCCCATCACAAGTGGTTTCACTGACTAGTTGCCTGAGATCAACTTCTGCAGAGTCCTGGATATCTGTACTTCTAGCTGAAGTCACTGTTGGGGCTGTAATCTACATGTGGCAGGTTGCAGTCCCCCACCAGTAGCCCCTCCCCCTTTTCTGCCATCTTGCCAGTGGCTTCCTACAGTATCCTCTCCTAGTGCAGGAGGTTTGTAGATCACTCCAGTGAGAACAGTGACTCCATTCCCCATCCCCAGGGTGACCCACATTAACTCTGCCTCACCCTGTATTCCCCGTAACTCCATTACTTTTACGCTTTTACACAAAACACCACACACTCTCCTTTCCTTCCCACCCATTCCTTCCTGAACAAAGTATAGCTTGGTATGGCCATGTTCCAGTCATGGTTTTCACTGCACCATGACTCAGTAATGGCAACAGTATCCAGGTTGAACTCTGCCTTGCTGTCCTCTAGGTCCAGAATCTTTTTCCCTAGACTTCCTTCTAGCATTCACACATGACCTTCCAGATTTTGTTTCCACTCTGCTTGTTGCCCTACTTTTGTCCTTTTTGCCCCTTCCTCATTCCCACCTCTCTTTTTAATAGAGGAAAGAGGTGTGAATGAGCTTGGTACATTCCGAAGACCAGACCTGAGTTTGATTCTCACAACCTCCGCTTGCATACTGTGTGACTCTGAGCAAGTCACTTAACCACCCAGAGCTCCCAGGTCACCCTGAAAACAGGCACTTGTGCCTAATGGGCCTTACCCAGTTACCAAAGACTAAAATAAAATAAAATAAAATAAATAAATAAATAATGCTCCCGTTCCTTTCCTCCTTTATCTCTACCAACCTGCTTCCTTTATTAATTTGCACACTGGGAGACTCCTCTCTCCTCAGGGTTCCCCTTAATCTCTACTTCAGCCTATGTGTGTTGGGGGAAGGACATTTCTGACTCCCTGATTCCTTCCGCCACCCCTCTTGGCTAGTTTTAATGTTTATTGATGTAAGATTTAAAACGTCCACTGAGAACTGCAGTACCCCTCCTGGATGGATGCAGGCCATTACCCATGTATAGGCCCTTACCCTACCAGGTGCATCCCCTGCTCCCAATGTAGACAACCCCTTCCTCTCTGCACCATTCCTTCAGCCATGACTTGAAGCTCCTGGTATGGAGATCCCTCTCCTGTCCCATGTTGTACACAGGCAGCACCTCAGTGCAAGCCACTGAGCAAGTTACTTGTCTAAGACCCCTCCCCAGCTCCCTAAATTCCCCCTGCACAATCCCAGCCCTGTCCCTAGCCAGGTCATTAGTCCCCAGCTGGTCAATGACACCCAGCTCTCCCTCCAGGCTTGGTGTCCCAGTGATTCTCAGGATCTGTATCTCATCCCTCCTGGCTATGGCATCGGTTAGGCACCTAACCTACCTCCGCCACTTTACTATTCCCAAATCTATCCTCTTCACAACTGAGTCCTCCACCAGATATTACAGCCTCCTGCCCTGGGGTCCTATACCACACTACTTAGGGTCTCCATTACGGAGGGCTTCCACATCCCCTTGGTCACTACTGTGGGTGTCTCCTCCTGGCAGTCCTGCCCTACCAGAGTGGCATAGGAATTATGTAGTGGTACTGATTGACGAATGTGTTTCTGTCCCACCACCCCCACACTTTCCGAGCCCACCATAGGCCAGCTCTTCCTCCTTCCTGGCATTCTTTGATGCAACAGTGGCAGACCTTGTGGCACCTGGGTGGGGGAAGAAGTCCCTTGAATCTTAGCCTAGTTGGCCTGCAGTCTAGCGACCTGCTCCCTCAATCCAGAGAGGTGTGTGCAGATGGGGCAGTACTGCAGTCTCCTGAAAGTCTCCCTGGAAACGTCCGCCCCACAGCTACTGCACTGCACCTAACCGTTGGAGGTGCTGTGAGGTCTCTAACCATGTTGTTCAGGAGTTGTGGGGGCTCCTGGTCTACCAAATATTGGTGCAGAGGTTGTATTTGGGATTGTGAGTGAGAAATATAGAGAGCATCTCATAGAAGGCCCTAAACTTGTGATTTTTTTTCAGTGGGTCAGAGATCATATGATACGTCCTTGTGCATACTTCAAATGGGGTATCTGGGCTTTGCTGATGTTTTTTTTAGTCTGTAGGCAAGTAACTTAGAGGTCAATTCCCCCCTTCACAATATTTTTTGGTTCATGAAAAAGAGGACCCTCTTAGCCTGCTAATGCAGGAAAGTGTTCAGTTTGTATTTCAACTACAAGATGTCACCCTCCAATTGGTATATGTGTGTGTGTGGGGGGGGATACTGAGTGTTATGATGCTACACAGCAAAGTCTTTTAGCTTTTCTTGCAGTTTTTGTACTTCCTGCCTCCTTTTTATATTGGCTCACACCTGCGTGCCAGCCAACATATTGTATTAGGAGCAGATTTATTTATTTATTTTATTTAGTTTTTGTTTACCGGGTAGGTGCGCTAGCCAGCAGGTGACTATTTTCAGGCACTACCTGGGAGGGTACAATACATCATAACACATGGAAGCAACAATACAATTGAGGCAACAACCATACAAGTACATTCCAGACATATAGAGGCGGTTCCAGCTAGTCTAACATGATTTAGGCTATACTAAGCAGTGACCAGCAGGCCAAGAGCAAGGAGGTGTTTACAGGGGAGTGTTGTTACAGGTAAGGGGTAAGAAAGGGGAGTATAGAGCCCAAAAGGACTGCTTACGGCTTTACCGGGGAATGCGTATGGAGACTGCCGGGTTTGTGGTTCCCCATCCAGGCAGGATGATGTGGAGTGACAGGGAAGGGTGCAGGCAACAGGAATAGCTGGAGAAGTAGTCAGCCAGTGCATATCGGTCAGGGGGGGCCATATATGGGAAACATATAGAGCACCCAGCAGCGAGAAAAGTCAGGAGGAGGGGTAGAAGGATCCGTAACCTGGCGGCCGGCAACAGCCAGCCTGAGAAGCAGCAGGGGGACCCAAGGGAAGTAAGGGAGGATGCCAGAGACATCCCGGCGGTAGGCTAGAGGGATGCCAGGTTCATGGCCCCACAGTCATGGATGAAGAATATGGGAGGGGTGGATGGGAGGAAAGGGCGGCATGAAATACGGCTTTGGCGGTAGGAGGCATGTAGGTGCAGCCGGGGTCATGGTTCCGAGGCTGGGCATGAGGGCCGGTGGCAGTCTCTGGCCTTGGACATCCTGTGGCAAATGGTAGACAAGAGAAGGGGAAGGAGGAGGTGAGGTCTTATTTTACTAACATCCACCTGTGGCAAGTTTGGGCAGTGCCCAGGTAGACGCAGAGGATAAGAGACGGGAGGAAGGGTGGAAAAGCCATAATCTGTCGGCCGTCAGCAGCCAGCCAGAGCAGCAGCAGGGTGCCCAGGAAGTAAGAGAGGATGTCAGAGACATCCCGGCGGCAGGCTAGAGGGATGCCAGGTTCATGGTACCACTGTCAGGGAAGAAGAAAATGAAAGGGGTGGGTGGGGAGTAAAGGCGGCTTGAAATACGGCTTTAGCGGTAGGAGGCGGGTAGGTGCAGCCGGGCTCGTGGTTCCGAGGCTGGGCATAAGGGCCGGTGGCAGTCGCTGACCATGGACATCTTGCGGTAATGGAGGACAAGTGAAGGGGAGGGAGGAGGTGAGGCCTTACAGTATCAACATCCACCTGTGGCAAGTTTGGGCAGTGCCTAGGTAGCACAGAGGATAAAAACAGTACAAGATACTACAGTAATGTAGGTAGTAGTAAGTAAGTGCATACATTCATAAAACCTATACATAATTATAATTTAAGATAACGATAGGTGAGTTTGAGGAGAGGGTTGGATTTAGGGGAGAGAGAACAAAAGGAGGGTAGTATGGAAACCAGTAGCAGGGGCGGGGGGAGTAGGGGCAGGGAAGATTCAGGGATCAGGTAGGATCAAAGCAGGTGCATGAATCTGAAATGGCCAGGTGTAGTCTCAGCCCACGTTTGAAAGAGGGATGCAAGGGTGCTTGCCTGAGGTCCAGAGGGAGCTGGTTCCATAACATAGGGGCTGCGTGTTGGAAGGAGCCAGTTCCTTTATTGGTGCGGCAGCGAGGAATTTCCAGCAGGTCTTTATCAGCAGATCTGAGCGTGCGGTTTGGAATCGCAGGAAGAAGGAGCTACGCCAGTGCAGCAGGCTGACTTTGTCTCAGTATAGAATCATTTAAGCAGGCCAGGAAGTAGCTCCTGATGGCCGAGGGGGAGAGCCACCCAAGGTCCTCATATAGCTGGCAGTGATGAAGAAGTCGTGGGGATTGTGAGGCGTATCGGCATATGTTATTGTATGTAACATCCCATTTGTGCAGCGCAGATTTGTGGGCAGAGGTAAGTATAGGTGCACAGTAGAGTAGCGTTAGTAGGATCCCCTGGCTATAGCAAGTTTAGCAGAGGAGGTAAGCATATAGCTAGTTCTGTAGGCTGCCCCTAACTTGCAGTTTACGTTTTGCAAGTGGCTTGGATATGAAGGTTTAAGTCAAGCGATTGATCTAGTAGGATGCCCAAGTAACGAAAGGAGGCAACTATCTGCAGAGGATTTCCATTTAAATCAAGGATGCTCAGGGAAGTGGAACACCTTCGGATCTTTTGAGTGGTGCTGAGTAGCATGGCATTGGTTTTGGAGGAATTCAGAATGAGGCGGTGGGAGTTTAACCAATTCTGGACACTGGAGTAGGCTCTATTAAGCGAGGTGTTAATTTGCTCTACATTGGGTGAGCTGGCATAGATAACTAAGTCGTCTGCGTAGAGGAGCAAGGAACAGGCAGGTATTTCATCTGGGAGGTTATTGATGAATAGATTGAATAGAAGAGGACCCAGAATGGAGCCTTGGGGCACTCCAATGTTCGTTACCACAGTGGAGGAGATGGCTGAGTTGAATTTAACAGCCTGGGACCTGTTGGTCAGGTAGCTCCTGAACCATTCAAGTACAGGGGAGGAGCAGCCTATTTTCCTTAGGGAGGATAGGAGCAGGGGGTGGTCAACTAGGTCAAATGCCTTGGTTAGGTCTATAAAGACAGCCCTGTGAGCTTTCCTTGATCCATACCAGTGAGGATGTCGGTGGTGATTTTGGCTAGAACCGTCGCAGTATATGTGTTTTCTGAACCCATGTTGTGCATCATTGAGCTGCTTGGTAGTTTCGAGGAATTCCTGAATCTGTATGGCAACCAGTTTTTCAAGGATTTTGCTGAGTGGGGATAGTATTGCAATAGGCCTGTAATTAGAGATATCTTTTTTGTTCCCTTTTTTGAAGATAGAATAGAGATCCTGGCCATTTTCCATAGTTCTGGGACTGCACCGCTGGAGTGCGGTCACTGTGGGTGAATGCAGGGCACTCATCAGTAGGTGCATCCCTCATTCTCCAATAGGACAGCATGCAGGCACTACACCAGCAAGATGTAACGTGGCGACCACATCTAAGAAAACATCTGCTGCAATGAGAAGCAAGCTTCTCATTGCAGTGGCACAGCCTCACGTAAACATGGTGACAGGGGTGCCCCATACCCCTGCCACACTCCCTGACCCACTTAATTTGCCAACGGGGAGGTCACCCCCCATCGGCATAATGACCCCCCCCAGTGTGTGCCATGGGGTTGCCCAATCCCCCTCAGCATCATGTGCTCCCCCCAACAGTCTTCCTTTGCTGATGGGGGGGGCCCAATTCCCATCGGCTACAATCCCCAACCCTGTTTATTTAGCCAACAGGGGGAGCCCACTCCCCGTTGGCATAATGTCCCCCCATCTGTTGTGTGCCAAGGGGGGTGCCCAATCCCCCTCAGCTCTTGCCCCCTCCATGTGCTGACGGGGTTGCCAAATCCCCCATTGGCTACAGCCCCCCCAAAAACTATCAAGCGACATGCTGGGAGCCCACCACAGCATGCCAAATGTGCCTGAAAAAACAAAAACTGTCCTGCGATGTTCCTTTTTTTTTACCCTGTAAAAAAGAAAACGGTCCCTCACAGTCTCCCTGCCCCTTCCCACAACCCACGCCCACCCACTGCTCATCCTGCCTCCCACACCCCCTTCACCCCATACTTACCTCTGGAATCTGGCGCGACGATCTTTGGTGGACCGGGATCACATCTGCACTCTTCAAAGCCGACCGCGAACTGAAGAAATGCCAGTAAGCTGTATAATGGCATAAATAGGTTTTTTTTTTAACTTTGGTGCATATCTTGGACATTTTTGGGAATTTTGACACCAAATTTTCAACATGTGGTTATTGGGACCCCTCCTCATGAATTCAGTCACTGACATGGCATTATTCAGTCCCGAAAGGTGATTTCATGGTCACCGCGTGGAATCACCTTTCAGGACCGATTAATGGAATGACAGTGCCACTATTCATGAGGGGCTCTCAAAAACCCTATGTGCAAATTTGGTGGAAAAAACAACTAGCTTGTTTCTGACAATACTTTCGCGGTTTTCCATAGCTCGTAACTTCATGAATATGTAATATTTTCACTCCAGATTTTCACAATTGGTGTTTTCCACACCTCCTCATGAATAGTACAGCTGTCATTTTACATATCCTGGCCGAAATGTGTTTTCACATGTCCAGCGCAGAATAGAGCTGTCATTGTGCGAAATCAGTTTTTGGGACAGTTTGAGGAAATGATGGTGACACTGTTCATGAGCAGAGGTCCTAAAATGCCTATGTTGAAAATCTGGTGACCAAAGTCCATAAAATTACTGTGTTACAAGTGTGCATTGTGCAGTTTCCATGCACCCTTGTAACTTCGCAAATTTGCAATATTTTCATGCCACATTTCCAACTTTTTTTCACACCTCCTTATGAACAGTACAGCTCATTTTTCACATCCTGCCTAAAATGTGTTTTCACACCTGTGGCACACAATGGCATGGTCGCTTGGGACATCAACTTTGGGACAAATTAACAAAATCACAATGCCACTGTTCATGAGGGGAGGTCCTAAAACGCCTATGTTGAAAATGTGGTTAAAAAAATTCCAAAAATAATTGGGTTATGGACGTGTGTTGCACACTTTCTATGCATGCTCATGACTTCACCAATTTTTCATATTTTCACTCCAGATTTTCAGCGTTGCCATTTTTTTACACTTCCTCATGAATAATACAGTTGTCATTTTTCACATACTGCCCAAAATGTGTTTTTGTCTCTGTCGCCAAATGGCATAGCCACTGTGCAAAACCACCTTTCAGCTAACAAACTGATAGTGCCGCTCTTCATGAGGTAGGGTCGCAAAAAGCCTATGTTGAAAATTTGGAGTGAAAATATCAACACATGCCTACAGCGTTAGGGTTTCCAACTGTAACACCCCAACCTGTACAGACTGACAGGCATCATGGGTGTGACTTGGCATCATCAGCTGTAATGCTCATGCCATTCCACCTCCACTCCCACCCTGCAGCCAGTGACAGGCATCGTGGTGTGCCTTGGAGTGTTCGGACACAAAGTTCACCCCATTCTCCTATACTGCACCCACCTCAGTGTATTTCCTTATGGAATGGGGTAAGTATAACGTCCAAAGACCCCAAACACACCACAACACTTGATATTATCTACAGGGTAGCGTGAGGTAAAATGGTATGAGCATTATAGCTGATGACCCAAAGGCACACCCCAACACCTGTCGGTCTCTGCAAGGTGGGGGTGGGGTTGACATCACCTCAATACTTCACTGCCATTCCTATTATGTGTCTCTAACTCCTGCACTACCAGTGCCAATGGCAGCGAGACAACATTTGGCAGTGACAAATGCTTGTTTTATTAAGGTGTGAAGAGTAACTGATAATACCCCGTCTCATGTAGGGTAACTGATAATAACACCCTGTAATGTAGGGTTTAAAGGGCATCCCATATTGTTTGTATTGAGGTCTCTGGGAGTCTATTTAGCTCACAGTAGAGAGCAGTCTCCTTCTTGAGCCATGCCACAAATTCTGATGGTTGGATGAGAAAAGGGTTAATTCACCACCTAGGTGATTGGAGTATTGTTTGTGCAAAAACAAATAGAACCGACACTGGGGCATGCTATGATGCCATCATGGGGTATATTTTGGCCCCCGTAACTTATGGTACCATGGCAGAACTCACCAGAAAACAGTCCAGCTGACTGTGTGGTAAACCTTGGTGACCAAAAGGTATAACCCCTGGCTGTGGGATGCAGGAACATCCATATGTTTTGTAAGTACAGATCCAAACACATCTGCTCCACCACCCACCTAGCCTGCTTGGGTCTCCCCTCTCCCTCAGATATCTATCAAGTAGTGGATCCCTTGCCAAATTATTATCTCCTCCGATGATAATGGCAGTCTCCAGGGCCACTTTGTCCAAGACTTTTGTGCCACCATGGGAAAGAACACAGGGTAATCCCCATTTAGGTGCATATATATTCACAATGAGTATCTCTCATGATTGCATCTTACCTTTCAGAAGGGCCCATCTGCCTTTTTTATCAGTCTCTTTGTGTAACATTTGGAGGGGTAGCCCTCTTAATAAGAATGGAGGCCCCTCTCTTTCTAGTGGAAAAGCAACTCAAAAAATGTTCTCCCACCCATTCTCTTGTTAACTTAGCTACCTCCATTTTGAGGAGATGCATCTCCTGCAGAAGCCCCACATCATACAGTATTTTATAGATTTCAGTGAGGATAGAACTTTTTTCTTTTAATTGGATGATTAACCCCCTGTATGTTCCATGTGGCTATTTTTAGATCTGTCACTAGTTCCCAAAGTTTGTGGTATTTGAATACATGTTCTAAAGTGAGGTATTATACTTACCATATCCCCAGGTATTCAAGTACAGTCTTTCAGCCAAGGTGAATTCCCATGGGTTGAGTAGAAGAGGAAACATTGTGAAGACAGAGAAGGACTCATACAGGCAGAGTACAATAGTAGTCTGCAAACAGACCAGTCAGGAGTCATCAATGAAAAGATTGCACCCAGTTGCTTACCAAAAATCTCCTCCTATATCATTGTTAGCATTTAAAGATTTCCCTGACCCCTCGGTCCATACACGTGGTAGTTCTGTGATGAGAGTTACCTAACCTCTCCCCTCCCACACATGGCGCAGCTTGTGAAACAGAGAACTCTAGATCCATCAGCAGATAATGCCCCTGCTTAGTTATCTAGTCCCCCAGTTTTGTGTCCTTACCGACATACCCTACCTCCTAAGGACGGCCACACTACCCTTGTTCCTTGCCTTTACCACTCCCAAGTCTCCTCAAGTTCAGAATCTGTGGGACCATCTGAGATAGGCCCCCTTTCAACCCCTTGGCACACACCCATCATAAAATACCATTCTTGAAAGGATGTAAGCTCGAGATAGAGGGGGAGGACCATCATCTCTCATTTTAGATCTCTGTGGTTTCAACATTGACTTGCTTTGGTGTACCCCTGTGGTAGCCATGCCTGTGCACTATCCAGCAACCCCTAGTGGGAATAGTACAAGTGTTGCTGGGGTGAGGTGCACCTGTCTCTGACCAAGAAGCAAACACCTTCACCCCTTGAGAACCACCCCCCAATCCCTGACGCTGCATACTCTACCTAATCTGCCCACCTCACAAGGCTTTTTATGGGACCATCCATAAATTGTTTTGCATAGCCCTTATGCTTCAGGCCAGATTCATTTCCATATCTTCCATAGAGCTAAAGGGTAACGGTGAATATACCAGCTTCAATGGCCATTTATACCTCAGAGATACGCTTAGTCATTTGTTGCACCACACTGTGGTGTTCACCAGCAATGCACCTGCAATCAAGAGGAAAGAAAATTGGAACCTGTATAGGTGTTCCTGCATGCTGGGACATGTGTCTGCAGCCAGAAGAGGGCCAAAAAGAAGCCACCATGTGCTGCATCCAATAACAAAATCCCGACCCGACTCATTATTTAAGTGACATTAGTAGCCCCACAGGAGCACAGCAACGGGCCGTTCAAGCCAGTGTAGAACTGTTTTAGCAGGTATACAGTTAAGTCTGAGGTCTGATCATATGGTACTCCTTCTCTACCCCCCCATCACACTATGCTCTGTCTAACACTCTTGTTCACACAAGAGATAGATCCCTCCCCCACCTTAACTATTCCGCTCATACTAAATAAGCGGCACTGAGGCTTCAGTGGCTATAGTTGTAGGGATATGTCATGGACATGAATAGTTAAAAATAATAGAGAAACCAGTGATGGTAACAGGCCCCCAGATGGAGATCCAGCTTTTGAATTCATGAAACCATCACCAGGGAGCTTCTGCGATGATCCTAAGTGTCTCCCTTGTGACTGTGCGCACACCCTCGAGAGTCACATGGCATACCAGCTTGGACATTCATGAGGGAGTCTTTGTGGCTGATGGAAGTCTCCCTCATGAAGGTTGTCTGTGGTTTAACAGAAAACCACAGTGTCACATTTGGTGAGAAATGGTCTGTGTGGACAAAGGATCCTGACTGTGTTGAATAAAAACATTGTTTGCCATAGTGGCTGTAACCAAATTGTTGGTTGAGTGTGTTGGGAGTAGAACATATGTATTGTTTCAGACTAAGAAATACTGTCCAACATTGGTGGGGGTAGAGATAAGGGGAAACAAAAACAATCCCTGTCCTCCAGCCTCAGAGATGTCAGCAGCTGTTCTCTAAGATCACTAATGTGTCACTTAACTCTTCAGTACTTTTGCCCCCACCCCTCTCCCAAAGCACTGTCGCATCTTGTTAATGGCAGGAGTTCCCCTCTGTATCCCCCTGCCACCCAGAAATACTTAGAGCAAATCACATACCTTGCAATGCTCATGTTTTTAACCAACCAGAAACCCATACAGAGGATGCTCAGTTCCCCATATTTTTTTACTTGCCCATCCATCCAGCTTGTCAGACCACCAGGGGTACCGATCAGGGCAGTTTTCCATCTACCTGTCTCAGTAGTTCAGATGCTGCTGCCCTCTGCTAAGTGATACATTTTGGTACCTGGGTGGTGGGAAAAGGAAAACTGGGAAAAAACAAGGTTGAACAGTCCCTCTTTAAGTCCTATAATCAGCTCAGCTGGTGAGTCCTTGACCATAGGCAGCTTCTTTTGGAACTGAGGGCCTGCCAGTCAACTGTGGCTTGAACAGTCTCAGCCCAGCTCAGTCACAGAGAAGTCTCTTCTGGTTGCTTGCAAATGCAGTGTCCATCTCCGCTGAATATTCTCTGTGTAGGTACACTGTGATAGTCAAACCAGTGTCCTTCTTGGTGTGTTCCATCAGGATTTTGCTGGGTGGCTCTTGTTCAGACGATGGTGGAGCTAAAGCACAGCATGGAACATCCTCTGCTGCTTGACTGCCACTGATAGCCCCTTGCTTCACTTCAGGGAGCGTTATCACAGCCCCTTGTTCATGGACTTTTCAACTTGACAGTTTGCCAGCATTCCCAAGGGTGTTGCTAACCATCCACAATACCATGTCCACTGGCCCCTAGATTGTCTCTGCTGTCAGTCTAGGCTGTACTCCACCTTCACTCCTGAGAGGTGTGTGGGTGAGGTGGAGCTGTATGCTCAATAGATTTTTTTGTAGTAACTTGCTGGGCTGCTTAAGGAAGTGTGCTGCTTTTTGGGTGTTGTTAAATGTCAGCCACTGTCCATCCCACTGGATTTGCAGGATAGAGGGATACTTGAGGGCATATTGGATATTTCTCTTAGCCAATTCTTTTTTTGCTAAACTGTAAGCTTTTCTGTGGTCCACCAAGTCATTTTTTTCCATATAGGTATTTCTACTCCCTGGCTGGCAGGGCAGCTGTATCAACCCTGTCTCACAGTCTCTGCCTTCCCGATTCTCCATCCTACTCCCAAGACTGGACAGGCTGCTGGCACTCATGGAGAGGGCATCATTAAGCCCAACCTCTGTTTTTTCCACCAACTTAATCCCAGGAGCTTGGCAGACACTCAATAAGTGTGCAAGCGTACTCATTCTCCTAGGAGGCACTCCAGCACTCTGAACACTGGCCCTTCCCCCTAGCTGCAGGACTCATGCACACCACTACTTGGCTTCCACCAGGTAGCAGTCGAGCGATGAGTTATGGGATCCACCCTCTGCAAGGGAAGCGATCTGTCCTGTGGACACTCAATCTTCCCTCTCCTAGCTGGGTCCCGAGCAAACCAAGTCTGCTTCCGAACCCGTGTTGCTAGCATGGCAGCAGGGAGGTATGGATGCCTCAACCTGCCACACCACTGAGCAGGCTAACCACCATGTATTTTGAGAAATCCTGAAAAATGTACACTCTGTGGCCATTCCATGTGAGAGTCCCCCTTTCTATGGCCAGCTGTAGTATTGCTTCTTTTATGCTAAGGTGCAGGAAGTATGCCAGTATGGCATGTGGGTGGCACCCATTCCAAGCCTCAGACCTAGGGTTCTGTGGGCTTACTCTATCTCTCAAGGGTAGTTCCAGCAGTAATCTAACATTTTTGGCAAATCAGCCTGCAGGAAACCTATAACAGATGTTGCTGTGTTTCCAGGTCATCTACTTTTGCCCAAAGAAATTGAATCTGCTGCTGAAGAAGCTGGGTCCTATCCTCTTGTATAGAGGCTTTTGTGTCCATCCTGCTTGTAGTCACTTTGTGGTCTGCCACATGAATCTGTATTTCCTCCATCTTCTCCTCCAGCAGTTTGACACTTTTCTTATCACAGGTATTCCTTGAATGAGCATGCGGATCTTGGTTTATATTTCTGCCAGGTCAGCACTCTTGTTCTTTGGAGGACACGCTGTTACCACTGTTGCTGCCATTTTCCCACTGAATGTTGGCCAGTTGTGAGGGGGATGTTCCAATGGTGATATCTCCTGATGTACAGCGTGGAAAACAAAAACTGATGGCAAGTTGGAGGTCTCAGCACTGCTAGGGTCAAATGGTGGTGTCAAGTAGCCCTGATCTCATGGGTGGTGCAGCAGATTTCGACAGATCCTGGAACTGGGTAGATGAGCTCAGTGCCTAGTCAGTCATCTTGGTCACAGTCCACGCATATTCTCTCCAGGGAAGCCTATCTTATCAGAATGGATACTAACTACCGTGGATGCAGTGGGGGTCTGCTGACAAGCCTTCCATATCTGATATTTCATTATTCTTGCTCTCTTTTTCCTTACTTTTTCTTGTCTTTCCCCTAATGACTGTTTAATTTACTGATTTATGATTTTGCTTTCATATTTTCATTTCCTTTCTCTTCTTAAATTAAAGCAAGCAAGCAATGAAGGTGCTCAAAGCAAGAACAATACTGAGTCACAGCGTAAACTTAGCACAGTTCAGGGAGACAGCAAGGGATTTAAAGCAAAAAAGACTGACTAGGCACCCGTAATAAAGGTAAACTTACTTTACTTACAAATAAAACAAACAGAGTTACAACACCAAACACGTGGTGCCCTGGCTTCCAAAAATTACTCTCCTATTTAAAAAATTATGGTTGTTAATTTTCTATTTGTCTTGCAGTTCTGGCTTGATGACCACATTCCTTGTCAGATAACTATTATTTTGTTTTATTCCTAGCTTCATTACTGCCTTCCATGAGACTTAAGACCTGTTGTGTCTTTGTAATCTATTTTTATTTATTCAAGGTACCTGCATTAGCTCAGAGCCCTCCCAGCAGAGGAGCCCTTCCCAGGTAAGGTAAGTGATCTACTTAAATTGCAATTAATCAGTTTACCCCATGGGCATCATTTAGGGGTAGCCAGGTGTTTCGATTAAGACCCTTATGATTTCTTTGCAACCCCTATGATGTCCATTGTAATCCCCTGACATCCTAAAAAACAAGATTCCTTAGCATTTATTTATGGCAGGGCTGAAGCCCAAGGTTCAATGTGGCAAAATAGCTCCTCCCACTTTCAGCATAAAAACAGCCTGCTCCTTACAGTCCATGCTTAGCATGTTCCATCACACTGTGTTGTTTCGCCTTGAGCTCCTATGTGGTCCGTGTGGCTCTGCCTCCTTGCTTTTCACTTGCTGCTTGCTTGCTTCTGTGTTTGCTCCCTCCTGTGTTCTGTTTTTTGCTCCCTGCTCCTCTCCCCATTCTGTCTTTTGCTCATATCTCCTTGTGCTCCATTTCATCAGTCTCTTTGTGTGCCCTGTGTTTCTATCATCCCCTCTTTGCTTTGTTAGTCAGCCCTCCGAGTACCATTCCCATTTGTCTGCTTTTGTGGTTTCTTCAGTCTGCCCCATCCCTCCCATTTCCCTTCCCAGTTCCCGCCTTCGGCGGTCCTCCCCTTTCCCCTTGCGCTCTGTGCTGCTACAGTAGCTGTTGTCTCCGGATTTACTCCAGGGCTTCCCTTTGTCTCCAGTGTCTCACTTGTGCTTCCTGGTGCTCCCCTTAGTTTTGTGTGTTTTTTGTTGCTTTTTGGGGGGCATACTCCTCTTCAGAGCTGCACTCCATTCCGATCCAGTGCTTCTGGGTCGTGACATCATGTTAGACCTGTTTTAAAGCTATACTACCCATTTTGTTTGTGCATACCTCTGAGCCTATACTTGCCTTCTGTTCTTGTCTACACATATGTGCCTCTTTTCTGTTTTGCACCACTTCCTGCCTTGCTTCTATTTGCCATCCTACCTGCTATACAGTTCTGCCTGATTCTCTCCTTCTTATTCAGCAGCAGCCAGCTGCTCTTTCCTGCCTGCCCTCACCAGCTGTTTCACTAGCAGTAATTCCAGTCTCCGTCTCTAACTCATAGCTGCTGAGGTATTCAAGCACAGGTAGGCTTGCCCCATCTACCAGATATGGGAGTTTTGTTGCTAAGCATTTACAACCTCTGCAGCTATCACAATATGCAGCCACATATTGGCATTTAGGTGTCTGCACCTACCGATACTCTGCATCTACTGCAATATGCACCTACATATTGGTGTTTAGGTGTCTGCACCTACTGATACCCTGCACCTACCACAGTACACAGTGCGTAATGACATTTAGGCATCTGCACCTGCAATACAAAGCATGTATTAGCTTTTAGGCATCTGTGCCTACTGACTCTCTGCATCTACTGCAATACACAACTGAATATTGGTGTTTGATGCCTTCTGCACCTTCTGGCGCTCCGCCTACATATCTGAAGAAGGTCCAGCAAGGTTTCCTCAGATGTCTTCCCACTCTCAGTTCAATACGCAGCATATTGGCACTATGACATCTTCTCTGCCTACTGACTCTCTGCCTTCAAACCCAGAAGAAAGTCCTGCAAGGCTTCCTGGATTTCTTCCCAAGCTTCCCTGGCTCATCAATGGGCATCCAGTCCTAACTCATCCATTAAAGACTGGACTGTTCCCTGCCTCCTAGCCAAACTGCAAAAGATTGGTATTCAGCACTTGACATCTGCCTGAAAATAGGAATTGTATGATTTATACCTCACTTCACAGTCTCAGTCTGTTCGGGGTCTGAACCAATCTGTTCCTTAACTAGAATCAGCTCCTTTGTCAGAAATCCGAGACTTCATGGCTCAGCTCCCTTCTTCAGTTTCTGATCTGCAATCCCGCATGGTGGCTATTGAAGCTCGCTTTCGGGCCAAACCTACTCCAGCCTCTGATCCATCAGCTCCTGCTGCACTTCCATCCACCAACCATGCTCCTAACATCCTGGCTCCTCCAAGTACTCTTTCAACAGTCAGTCCTCAGTCTCACATTGTGCCTGTTCAGCTCGTGAACTCAGGTACTATGTCTCCCTCATCTTCTCCTTTATCTCCTGTTCACCTTATTCCGGGTAACCTCCTCAGGGACATCATTGCTAGGAAGGATGTTAACTTGATTTCCATGCTCATATCCTCTCACAAGTCTGCTGACAACAGGATAATTTCCTGTGGTGATGTTTAGTGATATTGAAGGCTAAAGATCCCAGACTCCTGAAGAAATTCACTGTGCCTGAATTTGTCCTAGCATTCAGCTTCTATTGTGATGTGCTCTATTCTACTTTCCCCTTGAGACATGAGGAATTGAACTCCTACATGTATCTTGTTGTTGACTTAGGCATTTGTTATGATGGAACCCATTTCTATTTATTACCATCAAGCTTTGTCAGCAAAAGCTGCCCCCTCTATATGGAACAGCATTCCTGTACCCCTCCACTTGGCCAGTCTACACCACACTTTGAAATCACTACTCAAAAGCTGGCTAGAGTCAAAAACTGCCTGTCCTCACTTGCCAGGGTAACCCTCCCCACTCTCCTATGCTTACCCCCTGTGGCCCCTACTCTGACCTCTAGTTCTCTGGAGACCACGCTTCCTACTTGCACTTGCCATAGCACTTTTGTCTGCTTTTGTTGCTAACAGTGTTGTACTGTATTTGTTTGAACACATGTAACTGCTGAACTGCTGATAACTGAATTCCCTGTATTTCTGTGATGACGCTTGTATGTTGTTAAAGCCTGTACATCGTTCCCTAATGCAATAACCTGTATCCTGTTATTTGATGCTTCCTGTGCCATTTTCTGTTGCCCAGGTCATGCCTGTAAATGGTCCTGTGGGTCAGTGCACTGACTCAGTTACCAAAGACTTAAATAAATAAATAAATAAAAGCCACAGCAGCCTTGAATCATTATAATACAATTGTGAATTGGGCACTTCTCAACACTCATCTCTTCTGTCATTACTTCACTGGGCAGAGAGCGCCTCCTCCTGCTCCCTGTGTAGCTCCTTTTCCCCTTTTGCCCTCTTGTATCCTCTGTCAATATTTGATGCTTTTTTATTCTCCAATCCAGCAAGGCTTGATCATCCATCACGTTCCACTTGTGCTACTCTGTCATGGCTAACTCGGACTATTTCCAGTCCTCCATCTTCTCGTGCCCAACTGGACATCCTAGGCCAGCCTATTAAATTTGTAGGAGGCAGACCCATTATTAACAACTTCAACTATTCAAGCTGCTCTGGATCTGGCTGCACCAGCCTTCATAGCTGCAGCTTCTGTAGCAACGCCCATGCTTGCGACATTTGCCTGAAAGTCTCTCGATCTCCACAATGACATTCATCATCTGTCTACTCCCATCTGCTTGCAAGCTCTATCCAGGGTCCTACTGTACCAGTCCTGGATCATTACTCCCTGGCCTCCAGTCTTCGCATCTCTCTGAGATTGTCAGCTACATCTCTCTATGGGATTACCCATTGGTAGATGCTACTTCTCATACAAGGTCATCACTGCTCCCTCCAGACAGTCTGCAATTTTCTGACAATCTACCACAGTGAACATTATCAACAAAGGCTATCCAATCAAAGCAGTTGTCTCATTTCACTTCCAATTCAGACTGTTTCTTCACCTCCATCCTTCAGCAGACTCAGTCATAACTTTACCTCTTGCATTCAGCAACATCATAAATTAGACTATCTTCTGCAAGCAAACACCATCATGTGAGCCATTCTAACTCAAGCCACCTGAATGACTGACACTACAGCATGAAAAGTATTCATCATTCTGCACTCTGCAATTCTTCAACTTCAACTTCAACTTTATTGGATAACAAATTGAGGCAGCACTATCTCCTTTTCAATTGCATCCAAAAATATCAAAACAGTACATATAAGAACAGACCATAACTCAACAGGACAAACATTAATTCTCCCTTTGTAGTTCTGCTCATGTTGAACACATTCTCTCGTACCTAACTCTTCCATCAAGCCTTACAATTATCATCAGAAACACTTCTGCATCAACTTGAATCAATCCTTATTCCTTTCCAGAACATTCTTTTCAAATCAGAACAACTTCCTCAGCATCAAAGAATAAAACTCCTATGCACATCATCAAGAGACTTGAAAGAAAGACTTCGTCAGTTAATCCAGAAGCAGAAAGCAGATGAGTATTCAGGGTCATCTCCTCTTAGCTTGCCCAGAGGATGGGCTGGTCGGTAGCCATGGCATCTCAGAGATTTCCTCCACTGGGGGTGTTTCCTCTCCTGCATGCTACTGGTCACCCTCTCCTTGAGCTGGACAAGGTAATCTTTTTGGGCCTTCTATTCCCTACCTGCTGCCTGGCTTCCCTACCAAGGGTGGGAACAGAGAAAGGCCAAAAGCTTAGTCCATGTACACAACCACTATATTATTCCCAAACACACTGAAATGGGAAGGCTGAAGCCCAAGGTTCAATATGGGGAAATAGCACCTCCCACTTTCAGCATAAAAGCAACCTGCTCCTTACAGTCCATGTTTAGTGTGTTTCATCACACTCACCATCTTCCCCATCCTCCTCCTCCTCCTCCTCCTCCTCCAGCACTCTACTCACCCTTGGTGCTGGGTCTTCTACTCCCTACATGCTGCCTGGTTTCCCTACCAAGGATGGTGAACAGGGAAAGGTAAAAGCTTAATCAGTGTACAGAAGCACAATGCTATATTCACGAACACATTGAAATATAAAATCTGGTAAGTGGAGAGCTTTGCAACCCCTATGATTCTGCTGAAATGGGACTTTGCAACCCCTATGATTCTGGTGAAATGATTCTACTGGGTTACCCTATAACAGAGCACCTGCACTGATGCATGCTGAGGCCATTTTGCTCAAACATGTGAAACATTTTCCATTACTTTCCAACTTTTATATTAATCAGTATGCCTGAGAGAAACATTCCCACATAAACCTCCTCACCATATTGTAGAACTAATCCATGTATGGTACACTAACATTGAACAATGAAAACTTTAAAGCAATGAGGTGCAATCATAACTTGTGTAGTTGAATCACGGAATACTCCAAATGTCAGTCCTCTTCAGTTTCAAGGATTATCTCCCTGCTCATTGTTTGCCTAGCTCATTAGAACTTACCACTATTTTCCATCTTTCAGATTAAACGTTAAACCAAGGTCCCATCTGCCTGTTCTGGTGGTAGTTCAGCTGGATGTTAAAGATCCCATGGCACTTCTCGAAAAGAGTAGGGGAATTTTATTGTTATATAAAATATTCACACTGGTACATTATATATTCCATATTTCTTTACAATATATCTTTCACATTTATATATGACCATTTGATTAAACTTGTCTTATATATCTATCTGTTTACTAGGCTATTCTTATTTGGACGATTGTGTTATTTTCTCCACTATTTCTCTAAAATCCTTAATCTTCTTTCACTTTCTTGTATGGTATTATTCCCTGAGGAGCTATTGTCTATCTTTGAAACATTCAGGTACATCCTTCCATCTCTTTTTCCATTGTTCCCATGACATTATAGCTTTATCATATTGACTTGCAGTTTTATTCCTTTTTCTATTAGTTGTACTACTATTACTGGTGGAATAATTCTCTACTGTAATACATATTTACATCTTACCTGCCACAATACATATTTTATACACATGAACATCAATCTCAAAGTACCCTCTTCTATTCCCTCTATGCACTGTGCATATCCTATTATTATGTTTTCATATGCCATCTGTCTCCAATGTACATTTTCTCATTGGTTAGCTACTTCCAACCACACATTCTTGGTGAACTTACAGTCAACATAAATGTTTTCCAGGCTTTCTTCAATTTGTCTGCATTGTTGCCTGGAATTATATCTTTCTGCAACACTTTTGTGTTTTGCGTTTCCCTTCACCCCCAGACTGCCATGCATACTCAACCATATAACATCCCACATATGTAGAGGTGTTCTTTTATCCACAAGGTATTTTTCCATCTTATTATGCACTCCTGTTGATATACCTTTATATATAATAGAGGTCTTGTATCCATTTTCCTGTATATCATGATATAACATTTTTCTATTTGGTGCCATAGTCTGTGTTATAGTTAATTTCCATTTTCTAATTTTTCCAATCATATAATTTCCATAGTGTGGTGTGTGTGAATGTTTTTTTAATGCCAATGGGGTCCGTGTCCAACTTATCACCAGTGGATTAATCCAATATGCTACCACATTTTTCCATTCCGCCATCCCTGGCTTCACATAGGCTACTATGATATTGTACATAAAGATACTATAAAAATAACTTATGGGATTAATCAGATCTATTCCACCATACTTATACTGTCTATATAATGTTTCTCTCTTTATAGTGTTCAGTCCACTTCCCCAGACTATCTGGAATGTCTGACTTAATATTGTTACTTCCAAGCTTCCTCGTGGGGGGAAAAATGTTACATAAGTATATAAACACAGAGAACAAAAATGTTTTAATAATTGCTATCTTTTTCCTTTTTGTTTGTTGCCATTGCTTCCAAATTTGGACCTTCTTATTGCTCTTATCTAATTTTTCCCTCCAGTTTAACAGAGCAGTATCATTCTCCCAAATGTTATTTCTAGAATTTTAATGATAGTGCTTGACATAGCAATATTCTGTGGGCCAGAATTTCAAACGTGGTGTAGACCAGTGCATGGTGCGCCAAACGGCCACCCTGTGTCAAACAAGCTGCGTCAAACCCCATGCACCAGAATTTGCAAGAAATGGGCCCACAGCCACAAAGACCAGGAGAATATCACAAGAGCTGGCTTGCCCCATAAATATGATGCATGGCATGGAATGACACGAGGTACCCAGAAGGCCCACGGCAAGGAGAATGGTGCAGGCTACCAGATTGAGTGGGGAACTACGCCATACCCGGAAACACAACTTCATGGACAGAGAAACAGATGTCCTAATCGAGGGGGTGCACAAACAGCATGAACTACTGCTATCCCGGGGTGGGACAAGCAACAAAGGGGCAAGAGACAGCAAACATGGATACAGGTGGCAACAAATGTAAATGCCGTTGCACCAGCAAAGCGGACAATCAGGGAACTACAGAAATGGTACCATGCCTCAAGAGGTGGTCCAAAGATAAGATGGCACACAGTGCACGCTGTGCGACAGCCACAGGAAGTGGCCCATCACAGGCCCAGGTGCTCACCCCACAGGAGGAGAGTGTTGCCAGTCACCTGAGATGCTGCACCATTGCAGGAGACAGTGAACTCGACGTCTTCAGGCAGCAGACTACCACGCAAGGTACAAGCCAACAGAGGCAACTGTTATACTCACCATGCGGTGACAGGACAGCACTTGGGGGGGTGCAACACAAGCACTGAAAGCCCCTGCACACAAGGGTGTAGGCAGGCACACGCACTGCACCTAGATGTGCACAGCACTGCTGAGTGCATGTCCCCAGGCATATACCAGCCTGAGCACATGTCCAGGCAAAACAGTAGGTGATGGGCAGTGGAGGCAGCCAAGCAGTGTGTCACTGGAAACTGGAAACCCTCACTGGTTCGGAGACAGAGACATGTCCAACCCCAGTAGCCATGACAGAAAGCATCTGTAAACATACCAATGTGAATGGAAGAGGGGTATCATGTGGAAGGGATATGCACATGTAACAATGGGGGGGGCAACTGCCGGAGACCATGTGCACAACACCCCTGCCAGAACATGGAAATGTGATGGCAAACAACACACCTGTCCCCAAAGGCACCATGCACTGCACCTATAGGGAACTTTGAGACCCGGCCATCCACAATGTGTGGATGCAGACAGCCTGTCACTGCATCATGTCCTGGCCAGGGGGACAGAAACAGTGGTGGATACAAGTGTGGAGCAGCACACAGAATAGCAGTGTGGTGTGATAGGAACCATGCCCATGTGCATCAAGCAGGCTGGAGACTGAATGGTGGGATACCAGGGCACAGCAGAGGGTACACAGTTGTCGTAATGGGTGGTGTGCCAACAATGAAAGCCGCCCCGCCAGCAGCCGTAAGAGCAGGACAGCGGTGGGAACCAGACAGTAGGTGCATCAGTGGGCAAAAGCACACAACATGAGGATGGGTACTGCCACACCACAGGCACACACACCAATCCCTGCATAGTATCCACCTCACCTCCAGTAGAAACAGTACACCTGCAATGTGGGTCCGTGCCAGCAGCAGCCACATGTGACATGCCGACCATGGGCAGCCCATGCCAGCAATGCAGACAGGACCAGAGAACAGCATGGCCGCTGCACACAAGACACACTGGCAGGCAGCAATTGAGTCCGCTGGAGCATGGATGCAGGCACATGGCCGACATCACAAGGTGTGCCACACAGACGCACAGAACATCGAACCAGCAGCATGGTGCATGCGACAGTATTGTGGACAATGCTGATGGAGGAACACACAGCCCCAACCAGGTGGCCCAGGCCCCAATAGTCAACAGTATGTTGCAAGCCAACAGGGCTCCAACACACACCACAGTCCCCCAACATGCACGCATAACCAGTATCCCCCAGTACACTTCATGCCCCCCAGCATGGCCCAGACCTGCTGAATGCACAGTCCAGACATGCACACAACACTGCAGCACACAGACCAGGACACAGTTCCATGCCCTCTCTGTACAGCACCACACACCCATGGCACCCATGAACCCACCCCCTGTCAGTACCCAGTCATGGCATTGTGAATGCGTACAGGAACACAGGCCACATAGCACCCTGAAGTCCATGTCAAGAAGGGACACTGTATGACACAAGCACAGCTCCCTGCACCCATCTGCACCACACTGTGTGCACATGCAATACCCTGTGGCACACAGCATGGTATCAACCATGCCAGCCCCACAACATGTGCATAACACAGCACTGATAGCTGGCAGCCATGCAACAGCAGCAACACAGCTCCAGGAATGCAAAGCGAGGGTGTGTGAACAGGCCAGACCCAATGGCGCTGTGCAACACACATGTACTGTGGACTGCACACAGGCAGGTGTACACATGACATAAACAGAACTGCACCCACACAGCACAACATGGGGACACCAATGGGGATCACATGATGAGGACCCAGCCACATAATGTATGTGCTTTATACCCACAGATGTTGCCACGGAGGACCGAAGCTCCATGACAGACAACAAGACAAGTAGCACGACAATGCCACCATGCAGCCCAGGCACACACACAGATGCAGTGGCACAGGAGAAGGAGGCTGAAGAGGAGGTGCAGCAGCACCACAGTGAGCCAAACGCAAGGCCCAATGAGGGTGAGAAAGAGTGGTACACAGGCGAACTGTCAGACACAGACAGCCCTGTGACAGCAACCACAACAGGGGATGTGGGGGATTCAGTGGAGGACCCTGCAGTGTCAGCTGATGAGGAAGGTGACACCACACAGGGTGCACATGGCCAAGTAGGGGAGGCAGACAGTGACGGCACGACTGCAGTGGACATGCATGTGGACACCTCACAACCGACAGAGGACGGTGATGGAGAACAGACACACAGTGACGATAGGTTGAGACAGTACTTCCAGGAGGTGGTGAACACTGAGGAGTCCATGGCCAGTAGCATGAGTGGGGTGCATGCAGCACTGGAGGTGCACACCATTGCCACCACAGCAAGCCTGGCCCGCATTGAGGGGACCATAGCTGCGATGCACGTAATGGTGCAGACCAGTGTGGACAATACACGGGGCCAACAGGCACACATGGAGGCCATACTGCTGGGCATACAGACAAGTATCCAGCAGCAGGCAAACAGCCAGGAGTTGACAACAGCATTATTGAAGCAACTGGTGCAGTCACAGCAGGAGCAATCACAGACTGCACAAGCCATGTCCACAGCATTGCAAGTGATGGCCCAGGTCATGGTCACTGGTCAGGCACAAGGCCATACCATGCATGGTGGGGGTAGCCAATGCCACAATGCAGCATGTGGCATAGGGCCACAGGACACATACCACAACATGAGCCAGGCAGCAAGTGCACCACATGCACAATACACCATCCCATATATGGCACCTCTCAGCAATGTGCCGTCGGCATCAGCAATGGAGGGAGGGTCCCAGTGGTTTGGGCTACACAGCAGCAACATCCACAATGATGTGTATTCCACTGCACATGCCCAACACACTGACCCATGCCCAGTGCCAATGCTGGTTGGCCCATACATGTCACAGGTCATGGTACCATTTGGAGATGGTACTACACATGTCCATGGGGAGGGACATCCACCTGTGTATGGAGACATACAATACACACTGCATGGACCATACATGAACAGTGGACATGGGCACAGCAGTGGATATGTCACGTGACAGGCAGGTCACCCACAGATGCAGGATGTAATGGCACCCGGCGACACAGACAAGCAAACCATCCACCAGACATATGTGTATCCTATGGCTGGTGTGCAACATCAGCAGGAGCAACACACAGGTAGCATAGTGGCAACACAGACTGGAGAGTATGACAACACACAGGATGCCTCCAAACCAACCGACACCATGGCGGATGACAGCAGCAGAGGTGGGATATGCAGACCCATGGAAGGGACAATGGTCCACAGACACACCGAGGCCTGCAGCAGCACAATGGAACATGACCAGCCCAACATGGCACAACAGTCCCACAGTGCAATGGCACCACAGGCAACATGTGACTAGGGTGCACAGCCATCCACCGTGCATGACAGCACAGCCAGCATGGATGGACAGATGCATGCCACCACTGCACACTGCACTAGCCAACTGAGCATGTCAGACACACAGTCAGGTGACATATGTCCACATACAGCAACAGGGCAGACACAGGCATGGCACAGCAGCATGGACCACACCACAGGTCCACAAACAGCACTGACCACCACGGGCAGCACTGACAGTGCAGGGCCCACCACGGCACACAGTGTGCAACACAGCGAGGCTGCACAGGAGTCAGCATGACAGCCCGTACACACCAGGGGAAGGCCACGCAAGGTATCTGTCATACCTGGTGTGACATCAGCAGTGAACACAGCAGCGGCATGTGAGGCAACCCATGCTGGACAACATGGGCACACAGAAGTCAACAGGGCAAGAGCGAGTACAGCGCAGGTGACAGCTATGGAGGCATGTGTAGCATCCAGTGCAGCTGCAGCTGTGACCATGGACAACACTCAGAGTGGAACGGCAGATGTGCAGCAGTGCAGGGCCAGTGCGTCTGAGATTTGATGCTCCAAAAGGTGCAGACACAAGTGACCACAGCACGGCAAGGGAAGATGCTGAAGACAGACGCAGAATGACATGCCCCACCACACTGCACATGCACAGAGCTAGGACAGCACACACTCACACCACATGGCATGGGACGTCTGTGCTGATGGGACTGTCACACATAGCAATAAACAGTGGCTGGGACAGTGGAAATGGCACATAGCACCCCATAGCCCCAGACACATAACACTGTGGACCCTGAGTCCACATGCCCACCCACGACACACATTCTGTACACGTGTAGCTCTGCATGGCAACACACACACATGAATGCACACCCACATGATGTAGGACACACCCCTGGCCCACTGGTGGTAACCCATGATGCACCAATGTCCCACATGACAGGTGCACAATACACCACTGCAGGGATGGAAACATAGGACCGTAGAGGGCGTGGCACAGGGGTACCACATCGCACATCCAGACAGCCCATGTCCATTTGTTACCAATGAACATGACATCGGTCGATGCACTGTCACTGGCCTGGTGACACACACACACAGCTGTATTGCCCCCACATGCTGGTGCCATGCCTGGGCAATGGCCTGCACAGTGTGCAGAATGGACACACCCTGGGGTAGATTGTACCATGCAACCACCACCCATGCTGTACATTACACACCCACACAGTACCCAGTATTCAGTCGCCTCCAAACACATGCGCTGTTCACCTGTCACACTATGTGGCCGGCATAGTAACCTGTGAGGCCCTCCCAACATGGCACTGTCCCACAGGTGACCATGTGTACCAAGCAGTACACCGCACTCCCTCAAGTGCACTAGGATATATGCATCTGCAGATGACACATGCACACATCTGTGGCCACACGTCTGCACAGATTACAGTACACAGCCACCCATGCAATGGCAGTGCACACAGGACACACCTGGAGGTGTCCCAGCACAATGGAGTGGCCGCCGAGGCACCCCACCCACACCAGTCACAGGAATGCTTGCATCCAGGTGGTGTTCACACAAGGGCATGTACCACAGGATAGAATGGTGCCCAGATGGCTGACAGTGACACAGATGGTCCTGCGTGCAACAGACAATGGCAGCGGATGATGGCCATGTGGCCGAAAAGGCACAGCATGTGGTGATGACCCAGCCCCTACACCCAGGCCAACCATCCTGGGAGAATGGTGCCCGCACCCACACCCACGCCCCATCACAGCCGTACAGTGACCTGACCGCTGTCCAGCAGTTGTGTCTCCCCCATGGCCGTGTATACCAGAACCCCACTGTCAATGCCACATAGCCCTGGATCACAGCCACACACCAGCACCCCCACCTGCTAGCCACTGACAGTGCCCCCTCACGCTGAGGCTGCCACACAATAGGATGCAGACATCTGTGTCCACCATGATGATCCCCGTCATGGACCTGTGGGGCCCACACATGGCCCCCACCCATCTAGGGTGTACAGGTGCAGCGCACACATGCCCCATTGGAGGCCACATGCCGTGGTCCTGCCATGGGTAGTGCATCACCTATGTGGACCTACTGTGGTAGGGCACATTCTGTGATGTGTTGTGGGCAGGGGGCCACCCAACTGGCATGTGCTGCTGACCAGGCAGTGACCAACAAAAGGGTGGCCGCATAGCTCCACACCCACTACTGAACCACCTGGCCATGCTACAATACAGTGGCAGCGGTGGTATACCAACTGGTGTGCCTGTAGTGTGGCCACCCTGACCCTGTGGCATGCGTGCCACCATATGCACTACTGCCACAGACCTCAGTGGTGCTGGGGGCATAGACCTGAACAGGTGCGGGTGCCTATCCTGACAGCTGGCCGGGACCCATAATGTAGAAGTGACATACACCTCCTCTGTGTAGTGTGCCGTCCACATGCACTCTGCAGTGTGGCCCATGTGACTGGATGTGGACACCCACAGCTGGTCTGTACCAAGCTGTCCACTATCTGATCCGCGCACAGTCCTGTGACCCTCCAGTGGTTCCATGCTCAGTGGTCCACATGTGTGCCCTGCCATGTGTCATGGCCCCTGTACACCAGCACAGCCCACCCCTAATGTGTGCCTGTCACCACCATCCGACGGAGTGTGTGCCACCAGTGTCCCAGCACAGGCACCTCCGAACAGTCACCTGCCCAACACCCATTGCCATGGTCCATACACATCATGGCAGACACTGTGTGCACAGGGTGTTGCCGGCAGACCTGTGGCAACCGGCCATGCCACAAATAGCTGGACAGGTGTTCACCCACCACCGGATCCCACAACCATGGTGACATGGCAGTGCACCTTCCCTGACCCTGTTTCATGAGGGTACGTGCCCCCTCCTCCGCACATGGGCCCCTGCAGACATATCATGGTGCCCACACACTCACACACACAGCAGTTGCATAGACATCGGCCAGACAACACACCGTACCTGCATTGTCCAGTCCAACCGGCTATTTGGGTATGGCCACTGTGTGTGGCCTGTGAGAAGCCCATAGTGCCAACACACCCAGTTGTCAGGCACCCAGACAGGGCTGCATGAGCCTGTGATGGGTCTGCTAACAGGTGTTGGAGGACACCATGTGCGGGCAATGGTGTGGCCAGGCCAACCCACCCCACACACGTGTGCCTCCTGTACCAGCCCCTGTGCAGCCCCATATATTACATGCCTGGCAACATGCACTGTGCTCTGCTGTACCTGCTGTTACATACATTACTATGTGCCCATCACACTGTGCACATATGCTGTCCATCACCCATGCAGGTAGAACCCAGCCCATGTGGTGCATGGTGTGCAACGGTGTCACGGATGTCTGTATCAGCCATGTAGCTGTGTACGTCCTGTGTATGGGATGGTGACGCCGCAGCTTGCCCCGATACACCGCCACCAGAGGAACAGCTATGTGTGATGCTGTGAGCCAGTGGTCACTGGGTGTCTGCTGCAGGGTGTGCATTCAGCGACTGTACCCACTGTGCATGGGATGTGTCGAGTGGCTTACTGGTCTGTCCATCAGTGGTCCAGTGTGCATGCCACACATGTGGTGGGCTGCTACGCATGCATGACCACCGCCCCACTGACATTCTCCTGTGCCCAGAGGAGTGCATGCCAGGACAGCGTGACGTCACACAGATGTACGCCACTGTAGCCATCTCCAGTGGGTGCATGACATTCAGGACAGGCGTGTGACCTCGGCCACTCACGACGTCTACTATCCCCTAGCAGCATAGCACTCTTGGTACCCCCAGCCAGCACATCATCACAGATGTGCCCACCATCCATGCCACCAGTGTACAGTGTCATGCCAGGCCCTACATGGCCATGGACTGTTGCCCATGGAGGTCAGCACAGTGGCCACACTGACCCTACCACATGACGTGTCCCTGTGCATGTATATGGCCTGTGCCCAGTCCATGACATGGCGCGCATGTGATGGCACATACCTGTACATCGCACAATGCCCGACATTACATGACTGTCAACATCTATCCCCCCCCATGCAACATGTGGCACCCCACAGTGTAGAAATTACACAGACAACAATGGGTAAGGCTAATGAACAGTGCATATATTGTGTAAGAACAGTAACAACAACAACAGGTACAAACAACTGTACAATCACTCTGCTGCAGGTGTGGTACAATCAGTAAACTACATATCAACAATAGCATGGCTGTACAGCAACACTGAACATTGCAACGGTGCCACCATGTACCACAGCCCAGCTGTGTACACACCAGCATGACCTTGTACACACATATATGCAAAACCAAACACTGTGGTGAGTGTGACAACTCTGCCATTCGGAACATGCTAAACTATATACCAAGGGAGGGCCAACTACTACAGCATAACAAGCACCCAATCCCCCAGGAAATGTGGTACACACAGTCCACACTGCCAGTACTGTGTGTCATGGCACACCACAGATGCATTCAACCCCACCGGTGTGACGCATGCATGTGTGGCAGCACCACACTATTGTTCAAGCTCCCCAAGTGTGTCCATGACCGCCCTTTCTTATGGATCCCAGTAGGCTACCCAGCAGCCTTTCCACATCCTGTAGCTGTTGCCTGGCAGTGGCAGTGGCACACTGCACATGGGCATCATGGCAAGCAATGCCCACAACCCCCACAGCCTCATCATGGCCATTGCCATTACCAGCAGGGACAGCAGGCCATGTGACCTGGTCCACATGAGCTCCACAGTCCACATTGTCCTGTCCTGTGTGTTCTGCAGTTGGAGTGGGTCCCACCACTGTGGAGGGGGCAGTGGCCAGCTGTTGAGCGCATTGTTGGGGCACACAGTCCATAGCAACTGACTCTGTGCCCTGAGCTGTTCTGCCCCAGGGATGGGCCACCGATGACGGCCCACCACCATGTCCTGTACCTGCTGCCATACACGCACGGGCCTGCATCTGCCGTATGCGCTCTTTGTAACCCTGTGCCTCCTGCCACTTCAGGTTCCTCATTGCCATTGTGAGGCCTCTCAGATGCTGTATTGGCATGTCCTCATCCACCTCATCCACATTGTCCTCATCATCCTCACTGTCCCCTGCAACGACAATAGAGGTTGGCCATGAGTAGCATCCAGCCGCGCATGCACACACACAATGTCACCCACCCCATCTGTGGACACACCCCACATGTCACAGTTGTTGGCCATACCTGGCAGTGTGGGCTGTAGCCATGGTGCTGTGTTGCATGGACAGTGTGGCATGTACCCCTGCATCCTGTGTAGCATGCATATGGTGCCCATTTGGGGCCACATACCCATGGCCTTGCGAGCGGTGTGCATGTCATTTGCCAACCACCACGTCTGTGTACAGCATGCCCACTGTCAGTGCTGAGTGTGTGCATGAGCTATGTACAGCTGTCCCTGTTGCAACTCCAGCACTGCCATCCTCCACCATATCCTGGGTAACACACCTGCCGATGCCCTGGTGTTGTGCACCTATATGTGGCAGGCCCCTCACCCCATGTGCCTGCTGTCACTGTACATGGTCAGGGGTGCTATAGCCACAGGGGGTGGTGGTGCCTGCAGCAGGGTGTCATGGCTCAGCACAGTGGCAGGCTGGGTCGGCACACACTGTGCCTGACTATGTCCATGCCGTAACATCGGTGTGCACTGTTTGCCAGTGCCCTGCTGTCGGTTGTCCATTGCACACATGTGGCTGTACCATGTTGCCTGTGGTGTTGACTGCCCTTGTCCACATACACCCTGTCCAGTGACACACTGTGGCATAGCACTGTCCATGCTCATGACCATGTGCAGGCAGCGGTACTGTCATGCTTGCCCAGGCACATGTGTGCAGGCAAACATGTCCTGCCTGCCAGTGGCACAACAGTGTTACATCTGTGCCCTGTCAGCCATGCAACACTCCGTGCCTGCATTGTTCGCACAGCACCACATGTACCCTGGCACACCCTCTAGAGCACCTGTTGCCGGGGTGCTATGGGCTCGCTGTGCTGGGTGGTCTGGTTACACCTTCACCTTCTACAGTACTGTGCTGTGTGTGCATTGGAGTGCAATGCTGTGGGGCACAGTGGAACACAGTACCTACACATGCTGTGTATATCTTCCCAGGTACCCTGTGTCCCCCCCACACACACACACACACCGTGCATTGATGCCTTGCTGTCCCTGTTACCTTGTGGGCTGTACACCTTTGCACAGCCATGGCTGTCTGCCCCGGCCCTTATCTGTGCATCCATCGCATTGCCCATGCCCACATCACACACATGGCATGTGTCACTTACCCTCCTCGCTCATACTCGAGCCATCCTCACATTGCCTGGTCTTCTCAGTGTCCTGCAGTGTGGCTCCATGTTCCTGTGCAGTCGCACACACCTGTGGATCTGTGGAGACAGTAACATCACATGGGTTAGATATGCGGTTGGTACAGGCCCTGTAGGGGGCTATGTCTCTGCCACTATGTGCATGTGGTGTGCCACCCACCTGTCTGTCTATGATGGCCACCACACATCCGTATGTCTGCCTCTCTGGCCTGGTCTGTGAGGCTCTTCAGGATCCTTGGCTCTCTGCAGGACATATAGTTCATTTTGTGCTTCAGCTGGCAGACCGTGAGCTTGACACCCGTCAGAGTCTGCAGTCTGCTGGCTATGCTGCACCACACCCTGTCCCTGTCTCTCACGGGGTGCCTTGCTGAGCCTAGTGGCATTAGCAGCCTTGACCACTTTGTCACACAGCTGACTAGCATGGCAGTCTCCTCATCAGTGAAGTTCGGTTTCCAGGGCCCTGGTCCTGCCATGCTATGCAGTACTGGGTCAGCCACATCTATTGCTCCTGCTGGGGATGGGTGTCTTTGTGTACCACACCTGTAGGGGTGTGCTGGGCCTGCTGCGTACAGTTCCCTCTAGACCTGCCTGCATGTGCTGCCAGCTGTGGGAGGGCCCTGCAGTGCCTACCCAAGGGATTGTGGCACAGTAGGATGGGGAGGTGTTCTTGCACCCTGTGGCAGTTGTCCACATGCAGGCTCCTGACACAGAGTGCCTCCACTGTCTGCCCTCTGTGCAGCATGACACACTCCAGCCTCACGTGCATCAGATACCCTAATGCAGCGGTATGCAGGCCTGTGGTACCAACACCAATATGGCTGCATCACCTGCTGTGATGCACTGTGATGCAGGGCTGAGGCTCTCTTGCAATGGTCTCTGCGTCACCTGCCATAATGCACCATGACATGGCGATGGGGTTGTGATGCACCGGTGTCTGCATCACCTGCAATAACACACCGTAATGCAGCGAGGGGGTTCTGATGCACCGTGACACAGTGAGGGGGTTCCGATGCACTGATGTCTGTGTCACCTGCCTTGATGCACCGTGACACAGCTAGGGGGTTCTGACGCACTGGTGTCTGCATCACCTGCCATGATGCTCCATGATGCAGGGAGAGGGTTCTGCCACACTCATCTCTGCGTCACCTGCCATGGCTCACCGTGACACAGGGTTGGGGTTACACTGCACCAGTCTCTGCATCTCCTGCCATGCTGCACTGTGATACAGAGTCCTGGGGGTCAGTGGTGGCTGTGATGTAATGGTGCCTGCACTGCACATGCACACACCCACCCACTGCATCAGTGTGCAGGGCATGGGGTGGTGCACACACAGGGCATACTTGGATGCTGGGGTGGTGGTCCAGGGTCTGTCTGCTTGGCTTCAATGCCATGGGGTGTGGGGTTATGCTTCTGGGGGGAGAGGGGGCTAGACACCCAGGACAGTTTATTACCTGGGTGCAGACCATGGCCCTGCATCAGAGGGGGAGGGTGCCATGGGTGTGATGCACACTAGGAATGTGATGCACACATGCCACTGTGATGCGTTGCTAGGTGGATCGGTAGTAGGGGTGGGGAGGATGTAGTACCCTTGTACAGGTCACTGGTAGGGACGCAACTATGGTACAGTGTACAGTACTGGTGCCCACACCTCAGCAGGGATATTCTCCTTCTTATGACAGTGCAGGGGAGGGATACATAGCTGGCAGCCGGTCAGCAGGGACAGGCATTCATGGGTGGGTGGGGGGCACTGCCCATGTACTCCCTGGGTGACAGTTGGGTGTGGGGGGTCATGGGTAGGATGTACAGGTATTTGCCAGGGATGCATGTGGTCCATGGGGGAGTCACCTGGGCCCAAGTGGCACACATGTCACATGGGGGCACAGACATCGGCTTGGGGGTGTGGTTTGTGCAGGTGGTCGGGTGGCACCCCCTCACTATGTGGGTGTCGGCCATCTGTCTGCACTACCAAGTGTGGGCATCTCATTGTCATCAGTGGGCAGCAGTAGGGGAGGATGTGTTAGACATAGGGGGATGGTGGGACCCATGGGTAGGGGGGATGGGGTGGGGCAGGAGGACAGGGACATTTGCTCAGGCTGTGAACCCTGCAATATGAGCAGGCATGTTGGTCCAGTTGCCCATCCTCTGCTGGCTACTCCATCTGTTTGTATGTTCATTTGTGCCACTGGTGGTGTCAGCAGCACACATTGCACCGCACTATCCCAGGGACTGGCATTGCACTGCGTGGCCTCTGTCCTATGCTGGCACCCTGAATCGCACTGTGACATCTACTTCATGTCACATGCTGCAAAACATCGCTGTGGTGGCCCCAGTCAGTGTTGAGTCTGTTGATGGCTGTGGGGAGCATGCTGGCCTGTACCAGTGTGTGGCACACAGCAAGGATGGTGTGGCTCTGTGTGTAGGCATTGTGGTGCATGTGGTAGCATGGCTGTTGGCCATGCATTCCCGTGCATGCCTTACCAGCAATGCCACACCCCACAGTGGTGTCCAGACGCAATGCCTCATGGGCAGTTGGGACCTATCATGGTGTACATGGCCACATGTCATGGCTGCAATGGTGCAGTGCCATCTGAGCATTGCATCCCACGTCCATCATGTCTGGAACATGCACCTCTTATCCCTTTGCTGCATGGGATTCCATTGTGGTGGTGGTGTTTAGTGCCCCTTCCCCATGGGTGTGCCTTCTGGGGGGGTATGAGCTGTCACCACTGTCTGTGCTGCCCTGAGTGCAGTGCTGCTTGGGTGCTGGTACCCTTCCTCCACGCTGGCCATGTGTGTCCAGGTACATCTTCCGAGTGGTGCACATGGTCCAGGGACCCAGGCCACATTGTCCTTGGGGTGCTGTGCCATTGTCCTGGTACATCCATCTGTGCACCTGTGTGGACATGTGGCAGCACATGTGACCAGCCTGTGTACGGTTCAGTGCCACGCCACCACACTTGTACCCATGGTGCCTATGCCCATCAGTGGCCATGTGCCTCGGTACATCTGTGTCTGGTCAGACCAGTTGCCATGGTGTCTTTCTGTAGCACCCATGACCATCCTCACATTGGCCATGCCAAGGCCACCTTGGCACGTGTCTGGCATGTTTCTCCAGGCATGTGCATCACCATGCACACATCCACACATCCACACTGTTCAGTGCACATCACCTGTTACTGTGGTTGTGTGTGCCTTCCTCTGTTGGCATGGTCCTTACCTGGTTGTTACTGTGTAACTGCTGCCATGGGCTGTCAGTAATTCAGCAGACCGTGTCTGTGTATCATCACTAGTCTCCGTCTGACAGGCACCCTATGGCACAGCATGCATGTCCTGGGATGTTGTTCTGGCATCTGTGTTCCATAGGTGTTTGGCCTGGTTGGTTCTGCACATCCATATGACACAATGTTGTGGTGCTGTTGGTGTGTGCACATTGTGTGGCGTGTGTTCCAGGCGTGGTCATTGGCGGTTCTGTCCTGCTCATAGTGCTACTTGATGTGGCATGGTGCTATGCATAGTGGTTCCTACCAATTGTGCCCTGGCCCTGTATCTGGCTGCCACTGTACCTCTTGGGTGTTGGCCTTGGTTGCTGTCCTGTGCTGCATTGGCTTCTTCACTGTCACCCACCTCATCATCACTGTCATCCATGTCCTCCTCATCCGGCATTTTCACTCTGTTGTCGATGGCAATGTTGTGGAGGATGCAGTAGGCCACAGTAATCTTGTGTGCCATGCTGGGTGTGTACTGCAGTGCGCCTCCAGAGCAGTCTGGGCACCGGAACCGCATTTTCAGGAGTCCGAATGTTCACTCAATCATGGCCCTTGTGGATGCATGTGCTTCATTGTATTGTGCTTCAGCTGCACTCTGTGGTCTTCTGCTTGGTGTCATTAGCCATGGCAGTAGGGGTATGCACTGTCACCTGTGGACATGATGGCACTGGATAGTTGTTGTGCCTGCATTGTTGGTATTGTGTGCATTACCTCTGGCATCCCACTGTGTCCTCCACCCACCATGCATGCTCTGTGCTGCAGTTACCATGATAGCTGTTGCACCCTACTCACACTGTCTGCCCCTTCATGCATGTCCACATCTGCACCATGTGTGTTCCCCTGTGTCTGCTGTGTTACTGTCACCTGCATGGCCAGTATGCCTCCCAATAGCCGCATGCCGTGTTGCACAGCATGGCTGTGTTGCTGTGTTGTGCTGGGTCAGGGTGTGTGTATGGGGGCAGGGGGACATCCTGTATGCCATGCATGCCTGTGCTTGTACACTTGAGCCCAGGGTTAAACTTCCATGGGCACTGCCATCCTGGCATTGGTCACGGTTGTGTGCTGTGCTGTGCTCCCCGTGGTACCATGGCTTCCAGGGGCACCCCCAGTGCCATTCCTGTGTCGCCTGTCACTGTGTCATGTGTGTACGTGTGTTACCTGTCGTGGGGGGTTCTGTTCCTAGCCAGTCCTCTGGTGCCCCCACTTTGTCATGTGCACCTGCTGTGTGTGATTGTGTGTCAACAGTGTTTTCCCCTGTCTCTTGGGGCACCATGCCTGTCCTGGGTTCAGTGTTGGCTTTGATCAGCATTACCTGTGTGTCACTTTGCATAGTATTGCACATGCACCTACCTATTAGCCAGCCATCCTGTATTGCTCCACACTCAAATCCGTCATGCAGGCCACTGTGTCTATAGATGTAGGCATCATGGCATGACCCTGGGTACCATGCCACTACATCCAGGATCCTACAGCGACTCTCACATACCACCTGGATGTTCATTGAATGGTATCCCTTTCTGTTCACATATGCATCCCCATCCACTGATGGTGCCTTTATAGTGATGTGGGTGCAGTCTATTGCGCCCAGTACCCGCAGTAGATGGGCAACACTGTAGAAGCCCTGCTGGATGGCCTGCTGCTCATGGGCATCCCATGGGAATCTGATGTACTGTGCTGTCCTGAGCAGTAGTGCATCCAGGAACTGCCGTAGACTTGTTAGGACTGCTGATTGTGAGATTCCCACTGTGTCTCCTGTGGGCATCTGGAAGGTGCCTGTTGCAAGGACCTGGAGTGTGGCTGTGACCTTTATCTCCACCGGTAGAGGGTTGCCTTTGCCTGTCCTGCTTTGTTGGTCTTCCCTTAGCTGATTGAAGAGCTGTGTGATGGTGTCCTTGTTCAGCCTGTACCGTGCCATGCACTGTTTATTTGTCATGCCTGTGTACATGATTCTTCGGCGGTGTCCCTTGGCTTATATGGGCGCCGTGCTGGGTGTTGCTGCTGTTGTCTGGCCAGTGCTAGTTTCCTGACAGCCTCCTGTCACTGCTACCTGGCACATCGTCACCTCCTGACCACCCTTGCTGCCATGTGGAGGAGTATTGTAGCTGCTCCTGGCATTCCTCTGTGTTGTCTTCCACCTCCTTGTTTCTCAGATCCTCAGCCATGTCCAGCTCTCAGCATTGTCTGTTGTGCTGTGTGCCTTTATGTATGCTCTAGGGCTGCTTAGACCAGATCTGGCTGGTCTAGTGGCTGACAGTACTTTGGCGCAGGGCTGATGCATCACCTTTGATGCAGGGTTGTCTGGCTTTGACACAGGGCGCCTTTGAAATTTGGGTCTGGCACAGTGTTTGACGCAGGGCTCTCTAGCACCACTGTTGTTTGGTGCAGGCTCCTTGCATCGTGCCTGGGGCTTTGAAGTCCCGTCCCCATATGTCTTGTACTGGTTCCATACCTTCACTCAATATATATTCTGAACATTTCTCTATATTAACTTTCGCTCTCGTTATTGTTGAGTAATGTTGTAGGCTATTCGGAGCTTCTTCTATCAATCTTTTATCTGCTGCGATAAGACACAAATCATCTGCTTATGCTGCTGTTTTTGCTATAGCTTCTGTCCCCGGCAATCTTATTTCCTTTATGGATTGGTTTTGTTGTACAAGTTTTAGTAAGGGATCCAAACTAAAAGCATATAGTATCGGACTCATGGGACATCCCTCTCTAATTCCTCTGTTTATGTTTACCATTTTCCCTTTATGTCCATTGATCAAAGGTATTGTAGCTGCTATTCTATATAATTTCATAATCCCTGACACGGACATGTCTGGTATACTATATTTTGTAAGTACCGCCCTTAAATATGTGTGTGAAACTTTATTGAAAGCCTGTTCTTGGTCCAGACTTATTATGTATCCATGTAATTTGTTCTGTTTCCCCATCTCTCCCAGTTCTCTAATTAGTAACAAGTTGTCTTGTACCAATCTGCCTGGTATTGTACATGTCTGGCTTTGTTCAATCAGAACCAGTGCTGCTTGGCTAAGTCTATTGGTTAATATTTTCATCAGAATTTTTATATCTATATTCATAATATTTAACAGTCTCCAGTTTTTAATATCCTGCCAATCTTTTTTTTTTATGAATAAAAAGTGAATCGGCGTACCTAATTGTGGGGCAATACAGTCATTTTCTAATATTGAATTAAAAAACACTAGCAATATCTCAACCATTTCCCTACTAAATATTTTTTTAAAATTCTGTTATTAAACCATCTGGTCCTGGCATTGTATTTATTTTCAATACTTTAATTACCTCTTCTATTTTGGATGCTGTAATTGGCATTATAATTTTATCCTGAATTTCAGGAGCTAAAGTGGGGTCTATACATCTAGCTAATGTTTCTTGTATTTTTTCTTCTCTAAGTTTTGGATCAGCATATACTTCTTCCATATGTCTTATAACTGTGTCCAAAATCTCACAGTTTGTGTGTACTATAATACCATTTTTATCCTGTATTTTATCTATAGTTCTCTGTTGTGCCCTTATTTTGCAACTTTCAAATACATCTCCTGTAGCTGCTTTTCCTGGTGTTCCTATCCTGTGTTCATATAAGAGAGCCGCCGTTCTATTATATTGCATATTTTCCATTTCAGTTCTGATAATTTTAACTTGACTATAAAAGGCTCCACATCCTTCAATTATTAAGGAAATAATTTTGCAAAATTGTGCTCTCAAAGTCAAATACTTCAAGTATTGTTCGGTATGTGTTTGTTTCGCTGTTTGTTTAAAAAATTTCATGAGTTCTTCCTTGGTATTGACCCACCATCTACTGGGGTCTATCTCCAAATATGCCACTGATTTTCTGGCATTCAGCAAGTCTCTAACCGTACCTTTAATTTTGTTACTGTTCAGTAAATTGTTATTTAACTTCCAAAACCCCTTCCCTGTTGTATTAGTTATCAAAACCATTAAATGATCTGTGTTTTCTACCAGTATTGTGTGCACCTTTTGAGTTCTAATTAATGCTGACGTAAAGATTTAGTGTATTCTTTTAGGTAGTGTACTTCTATAATATATATATATATCCCCACTAGAGTGTATTATCCTATATGTATCTATAAGTCCCACTTTTTCTACTATTCATTTTAAAGGCGTTCGAGTTGCAAAACTGTTTGTTTATTTTGGCTTCTCTATCTCCAATGCTCAATACACAGTTAAAATCTTCTGCCCATATTATGTTCCTGGAGGTAAAAAGAAATGGGTTAATCACATTTACTAAGTCTACTTATTCTTTTTTAGATTGAGGGCGTATATATTTACAATTCTCCAAGTGGCATTATTATGATAAAAATCTATCAGCATAGCTCTCCACGGACAGATGTCTAACACTTTTGTAACCATATAGTTGTGACCAAAAAAAAAAGAATTTCAATTTCTCCACATCTTTCCAAGTTATTAAAGTAAAATGAGGGACCCCAGCACCACAATTGTTTTTCCGCCTCCATTTCACTTGATGTATGCAGTCTCACATCCTGTAGAAAAACTATATCTATCCTATCTGATCTTTGAGTATAGAAAAGGTCACTAAATGTCATCTGCTATTTTTTAAACTATTAACATTCAAGGTGGCTATGTTATACGAGTAAGGCAGAGACATTTAATCTGACAGAAATAATCTTTCTTTTATTATTATTTTTCTCATGTCTGTTTTTCCAGTCTTCTACTTCTTCTGGGTTGTGTACCCAAATGTTTCTGTTTGGATCTGACTTCTTGCACTTTTGCAGCAAGTTGTTCATCCTCGGACTCGGAAGTCATACCCTGTTGTGAGGATAAAGTGGAGGATGTTTTTGAATCCTTGTCCATGTCAGACTCCTGTAGTTGGAGTACTGTGTATTGATTTGACAGTTTAAGTGGTTGTTTTGTTTCCGCAAGTCTCTGTAATTTTACTTTTGGATTTGTTTTCTTTAAGGTGTGTTTTTTTGACATCACTGTAGTCATATCAGGTGGTGGCATATCAATAGCATCCTGCACCTGTTCAGTGTTTTTGGTATATTTTGTTCAGAATCTTTTTTTTTTTTTGTCTCTGTGGTTCCAAGGTCTCCTGGTCATGGTCCTGATCTGTTGTAGTGGGGGGTCTTTGCTCTCTATTGCTCCCCTATCTGAGTGTGCTGTGATGGTGTGGGGGTCCATTCCTACTACAGAAGTGATGGCTGGGGGGGTTGTTGTTGCCTTTGTTGTTGTTTTTGTTCTTCTTTACTTCTTGTTCAGCTTCTCTATTTTTCCTGTTTTTCAAAAACTATTTTATTGTGCTTTTTCCAGAATTCTTTCTTGATTTGAGTGGTCATTTTGTTATGTGTTGCCCATTCACAGTTTCAATATACGTGCCCGTTTGTTCACATAAGTTGCATTTCATCTCATTTGTACAACTCACCCCATTATGTCCATACTCCAAACAAAAATTACATCTAATTATGTCACATGCATTGCTAAGATGCATGGCTGAGCAACATTTGAAGCAGGTTTTTGGCTGGCCTGGATAAATACAATGACCTTTTTCTTTACCCAGGAAGAAAGCGCTCAGTAGATATTTTGGGCCTTGTGCTCCCATTCTCAGCCATACCCTAAATTTCCATCCCCCCATCCATATATGTTCTTCATCCAGAATAGGATTGGGTTCCCCTAATAGCTCACATTTCTGCTGTAACCAATGCTTAATATCATGGACTGCCACCTCTTCATTCCTAAAAAGAATTGTCACCAGTTTTATTGCAGTTTTTTTGAGTGGACTCTAGAGATGCAGTGAAGTTAAATTTCACCGGTGAACTTCATGTTGTCATTCCGGTATTTGGAGTGGCCAGTGTGAAAGGCTCACTTTACCTTGTAATTATGACTTTGTGTTGTCATTCCACCTTAACACAAAGTATGGTGACGTGACAACAATATAGGCAGCCACCCCACACATCACATGGTTTACAGTACTGTAAGTCATATGCTTTAGCCAGGCAGGAAGGAAGTGACTCAAGCAAGGAGATACTTTCACTTTCTCCAATACAAAGGAAGAGAGAGAAGGCATCTTTTCTTTGTGTGTGTCTGACAGAGACTACAGTTAGGAGGAGCGGAGATCATTCATATAAACCCAACAGCTTTTTTCAAAGCTATATTGTTTTGTGTTTTTTTGTACTCTTTTTGTACTTAATTTGTTCTTTTTGTGATTGTAATTTCTTTGTTTTTTACTTTTATAAGTTGTTTGTCTGTGTGTGTGTCTGTGTGTGTGCATGTGTCATGTGTGTGTGTGAGTGCTATGTGTTGTCGACTCGTTGCTTGGATGGGGGAAGGAGGGAGGGTAGTCGAGTCAAGTCAGTTGAGTCACTGACAGCAGAAATGGACCAGGGACAGGGTCAGGGAATGTCTGGGATGGTGCTGGGGGCAGTTGTGGGACCATGTGGCAGCATGTTTGGCAGGGGAGGAGTGCACAAGCATGGGGGGCATGGCCGGGTGATGTTGGACTAGTCCAAAATCTTGGGTTCTCCCCCCCCGGAAGCAGGACCAGCACATCATGGAGTTGCAGCACCACCACCGCCTTCAGCAGCAACTCCAGCAGCACCAGCTGTAACTGCAGGTCCTCCACAGCAGGATGTGCCTGTGCCCCTGGGTCAAAGTGTGGACTCAGAGCTTGAGCACCATGACCAGGCTGCTGCCAGTGCATCTGGCCCTCCCGTGCCTGGTTCCCTCCCAGATCTCCCCAGTTTTGGACTTCTTTGACTGTGTTGGGGGGGACAGCAGCTGGGTCCAGTGTCATATCTGTGGTGTGGAGTTGCACCATGGCCCCCGGGGGACTCACCTGGGGACTGGGGCCAGTGCACCCACATGCTGAATCACCACGAGGTGGAGTAGCAGGCTGCCACAGAACAGGCCAGGCCTGCATCTGCTGGCCCTTCTGTGGCACTGGTAGAGGATGCAGCTGTGTGAGTAATAAGAGGAGGGCCACAGCAGCACCTGCTGCTCCACCAGCACCACCCCACCACCACCAGCTGTACCATCAGTGGACCCCACAGAACTGCCTGTAACTCAGGCCAATATTGCAGTTCTGCGCCACCGAGGAGAACAACGAGAGTGTGAGTGCTGTCCAGCAGCAGTTGGAGCAGATAGAGAGATGTCAATTGCAGATTGTGTCCATGTTCCAAGTGATGCTGAACCAACAGGGGATCCCACATTAGCTTTTTTTCATCACACCTTCCCCCCTCCTGCTGTGTCATAAAATGTATTCCTCCACCATCCCTTGTATGTAAATGTAATTATGCCCTTGCTCATGAAAGTACCATAAAGGTAGCATGCTAATTTAGTGGTAAAAATTCCTAATAGCAGACAGAAGGAAGGACACAGTAGGACTTTACATACATACATACATACTCCTTATTGCCCTGTTATTATAATCCAAGTTAAGAATGTGTACCCTGATGTATTTCTGGTGCCTCAGTAATGTTTACTATCTGTCATGGAGTGGTTGTGGAAAAGCAGAACTGAGCAGTGCAAGTATAATGTGCTAAATTGCATGTGTGCAGTCAGTGTTCTTTCCTGTGTGTGGACTGCAGACATTGTCCAGCTTCTTGCAAGTATATATATATGCTTGTTGCAGTGTTTATGGTATAAAGAATAAAGATAAGAATATATAATTTATATTTTATTGGTACCATCATCATCAGCAGACTAAGTAATATGATATTTTTTCAGAGGTCTCTGGCCAGAGTGCTCCTTAGTCACACAGTGCACACATGACTTTTAGGAGATCATATAGCAACAAAAAATCCTGCTTTTCAACAAACTGTGCCCAAGAGACATGAAGTACTGGTGATGGTGAGGCACCCAAAATATTTGACGGACGGTTTACAGACACTATAAAGTCAGAAAATACATAAGGTCCAGTTCACTGCCAAATGCCAATATAAAGTGCTACCACAGTTCTTCTTTTAATTTTTTGTTCTGGAATAAGTGGGGCTGGATATGCAAAGGGGTTGCACCTGGTGCAATTGAGTTGTGCAAGTGCAACCCCACAATGTGGCCCGGCATGATATTCAAAAGGGTGACTGGCACAGCGCAAGTACTGATGCTCCGGAGTGCATTGCTAATGTATGCGGCGCATCTGAAGCAGGCGTGCCCATGCATATGTGACACATCCCGATATTCAGCCTGGGATGTGCGGCGCATTTCCTGGCATAGCCCGCAGATGCACCATATACCAGGGCACAAAGTTGAGCCAGAAAGTTCAGGCTCAAATGCTGGCCACCCACAGGTGGGCTTCTGTATTGCAGGGTGCAACGCAGCAGCCACCAGCCATGGGTGGACACTCACCTAGCCAGATCACCATCCACAAGAATCCAAACCAACCCTGGTAGTCCAGTGGTACCCCCTCTCCCTCCAGTAACTGCGATCATGGTAGAAATAATATAACACAAGCCCTGATAGTCTAGTGGACCCCCCCACCTTCCCAGTAGCCTGATTGTAGGCATAAGTACATAACATAAGATGCCCTGGTAGCATAGTGCTGCCCCCCCGTAACCCCGTGCGCAGGTGCCTGTGAGTGAAATACACTCCCTGCTGGTCTAGTGATAACCCCCCTCCCTGCCTGTAGCTATATTTGTGGGTATTATGGAATACATGTACATGTCCTAGTGATCTAGTGGTACCCCCACCCCTTCCGATGCAGCGATTACCCGATATGTGTACGTCCCCATCTCTGGTGGTCTACTGGTCCCCACCACTGAAGCACTGATCACTGGTAAATGTGAATGTACATATTCCTGGTGGTCCACTGGTAACCCCACCCCCCCACCCAAAGAGGAACCCTGTCCCACCTGCTCCTTTCTCATCATCAGTGGACAGTTGCAGCCTGCTCATACCACCCAGCTGCCCACCGAATGCCAGCTTACGGTATGTGCTGTAAGCCTATTGAGTCCCTGTGTGGACCAATGGGCATGCAGGGAATACTGTAGTAGACAGTTGAAGATTTGTGAATGAACCCATTCACATATCCTCGACTGTCCCATACAGTATGCCCTGCAACCCCATTGGTCCACACCATGGACCAATAGACTTACAGCACATACTGTAATCTGGCATTCAGTGGGCAGCTGAGTGGTATGCGGGTAGGTTGCAACTGCCCACCGATGACGGGGGGAGAGCCGGGTGTTACAGGGACCCTGTTTGGGTGGGGTGGGGGTTACCATTGGACCACCAGGAATATGTGCTTTTTGCATTCACCAGTGAGCAGTGCTTCAGGTGGGGTGGAAAACCAGTTGACCACCAGGGAAGGGGATGTGCACACATATCGGGCAATCACTGCATTGGGAGGGGTGGGGGTACCACTAGATCACCAGGGCATGTACATGTATTCCATGATACCCACGATCACAGCTACAGGCAGGGCGGGGGTTACCACTAGACCATCAGGGAATGTACTTCACTCACTGGCACCCATGCACGGGGTTATGGGGGGGCTCCACTATAGTACCAGGGCATCTTATGTTATGTACTTATGCCCATGTTCAGGCTACCAGAATGGTGGGGGTCCACTAGACTACCAGTGCTTGTGTTCTATGGTTTATACCATGATTGTGGTTATGGGGCAGGGGTGTCCTGGAACCCCCTCAGACCACACATTGTTCTGTGCAGGGTGCAGGCACATTTTGCCAGGCTACCCTGTGCAGCTCAAGCAAATAGGGCCATAATGACATGCAAATGACCCCATTTGTGCCTTGCATACATTATGGCCCCATTTGCATGCCAATGTCTGAATATCTTGGGTACTGCACCCAGTGCAACTACAGTTGTGCTGGAGCATTCTTAGTCCTCCATGTGTGGGGACTGCACCAGGACATTGTTCTTTGGCCATGCACATTTCATGCCATAGTCTGCTGTAGTCGGGAGAAGCAAACTGACTTTCCAGCCAGCTATTGCAACTTTTAATCTGTGAAACTCCACCTTATTTTTGATAATTCATGTCATACAGGGGAAAACTTTGGACTTTTGGCAATTACATCCAGTGATTGGGTGCACGTAGAAGGGGTGGGGGCTGTTGTGTTTAAAGCTACGTGCCTTACAGACATGAGTGCCATGGCGCGAGCGAGCTGAGTGGTGTGAGCACCACTCGGAGAAGAAAAACGCTAGCAGTTTGATAAATTAATAAGGTTTTAAAAGATTGTTTTAAAATTGGGTTACATGTTAAAAAGTTTAATAATAGGGTATATGATGTGGGGTTTTTGGATATTAAGTAGATGTGAATATTCAGAGGTTAGTGTTGTAAAATGGAATGTAAGTAAATTGATTATAGGGATCTCAGATTATTACTTAAAACAACATCAAATAAAAAGGCGTAATCATTTTACAAATAAATGGAAACAGGTTCAGAGACAGTTTTAGAATGTGAATTGAGCTCAAGTAAAAGTCATCTACTCTGTATATTGTTATTAATACAGAGTGGAGACATTGAACAAAATCCAGGACCAAATGGAAATAAAGGAATTTCTATAGTACATGAAAATGTTAGAAGTTTGATAAATAAAATTGATAAGTACTGGGTTTGGGTTACTGAACCTGAACATGATATAATAGAATTATTAGAAACCTGGCTTCATGAAGGTATACAGGATAGTGAAATTCGATTAACGGACTATAGAGTAATTAGAAAAGATAGGGAAAAGAAGGGTGGTGGGGTTTTATTTTACATAAAGAATAATCTTGGCCCCTATCAGACCTAGTTAACAATTAATCATGAGGGGGTAGATGGTTTGATGATAAAAATGTGTTCTTTGAGGTTAATTGTAGGAGTATTTTATGCCCCACCTAAGACAAAAATAAAGACATTTGATTCCTTGGCAGAGATTATATTGGATAAAATAGGAAATCATCATGTTTTAATAACTGGAGATTTTAATTCAAATTGGCTACAATCTAAAGGGGAAAGACTAAGAAATAGTTTTACAACATTAGGATTGGACCAAATAATAAAAAATCCAACCAGAGTTACTAACAATCAAGCTGTAGGTTCTATATTAGATTTAATATTTGTTTCGCAAGATTTAGAAGTATTAAGTCGGGAGATACTATCTTTAAATTTGAGTGAACATAATCCAATAACCTGTGTAGTTAATTTAAACACTAGGATGAAAATAAATAAAACATCATATTGGACAAGAGATTATACTAGGTTTAATGAGGTAAACTTTAGGAATTCTCTAATAAAACAAAATTGGGAAAGGGTTTTCCTTATTCCAGATATAGAATTGACAGTCCAAGAATTTAATGATATAATCTTATTATGTATTCAACAGCATACCCCAAAAGTAAAAAAGACAGTCAAAAATAAACAATTACCCTGGATAACAGAAAAATTAAAAAAAAAAACAAATAAGAATAAGGGCTAGAGTATGGAAAAGGGCAAGAAATTATAAGGAATCTGAGGCCTGGGAAAAATTTAAATATTGGAGAGATAAATGTAAGAAAGATATAAAAAGAGCAAAAGCCCAGTATTATTTGGTCAAATTAAATAAGGCACAAGATCCAAAAAAATTTTGAAGGCAGATTTCTGACTTGAAGGATCCTATAAGACCAATACAAAAGATTAATTTAAGTCAGGGGGAAAGATTAATAAAAGATCAAGAAGAGGTAGCAAATTATTTCAATACATATTGTATTGATTTGCCTGACCTAAATATTCCTAGGTTAAATAAAAAGACATCAGAAATTTATTTAGACAATATTAAAAGAAATATGGAAATAATTAATACGGTAGATTCTGGATTTAAATTTAAATTTAGAGATATAATGGTAAAGGAAGTTGAAAAGGAACTTAAATGCTTGAATGTTTCAAAATCTGGAGGTCTGGATGATATTGAAGCTACATTTTTGAGATGTGGGGCAGAGATTATTGCTCCTGTTGTAACATATCTTTTTAACTGGAGCATGCAATGCTCTACAGTCCCAGGGGTCTGGAAGGTGAGTAAAATTATACCTATTTTTAAGGGTGGTGATAGTGTAGCAGTATCCAATTATAGACCAGTTGCCTTATTGCCAATAGTGTCTAAAATTTTGGAAAAGCTAGTCCATGTACAGTTAAGTCAGTATTTGGAAGAAAATCAGTTACTGACAAAATATCAATATGGATTTCAAAAAGGTAAGTCAACAAACACCGCCTTGCTGGACTTTAATAATTTAGTAGCAACATCGTTGAATCAAGGTAGAAGTACAGGGGCGGTGCTTGTTGATTTAAGCAAGGCATTTGATCCTGTACAACATGAAGTTTTGTTAGAAAGTTTATATGAATTAGGCTTTCAGGATGAATCATTAAGGTGGATGAAATCATATTTATCTGGTCAAAGACAATGTGTGGTTCTGGGTGATATTATTTCAGGTCAGGGAGAAGTTTTTCGAAGGGTCTCACAAGGATCTATTTTGGGTCCCCTCATGTTTAATGTTTATGTGAATAATCTTCCAAAGCAAATAACATACTGTGATGTTAGAATGTATGCAGATGACACAGTAATTGTGGCATCTGCAGACAGTATGGAACAATTAACTTATAAGCTCCAACAAGATATAAGTCTATTACAGATTTGGTTTAATAACCTAGACTTATTGTTAAATTAAAAAAAAAAACACAAAGCATGGTTTTTAGAGGACTTAAAAATAAAGGGAAATTAAAATTGCAAATAAAACTTGCTGAGAATATTCAGATTGAAACAGTTGACATAGATATTTGGGTGTACAAACTGATTGTGGTTTAATGTATACAGAACATGATCTTATACAAGTTAAAAAGGTAACTCAAAAATTAGGGATGTTAAGAAGGGTAGCTGGAAGCTTGACTAAGAAAGTAAGTGGAAAAAGTGGTTGGACAATTGTTAGTTCCAGTTTTGGAATATGGATCAATGTTATATATGCATTCTAACACCACAGTGTTAAATAAAGTAAATCAGGTTTACTACAAAATGAGCAAATTTATAACAAGAAGTAGGCATGGGGTGCATCATTGTGACTTATATAAAAAATTAGATTGGTTAAATCCTAAAGAGAAAAGGGCTTCTATTTGGTATATATATTGTTACCAAATAATAAAAGGTGAACCTAGACATTGTTTGTTTGATCATATTAAAATTAAAGGTGATTGGTCATTAACTATTCATATAAGATTTTTTGGCAATGAGATCCCTATGATCAGACCTTATAATAAATATGGAGATAGTATGCTTCAGAATATTATTGCTTATTATTGGAATAAAATGCCCCAAAGGTTGAAGGTTATTGAAAATTTACCTACTTTTAAGTGTAAAATAAGAGAATATTTGCAATTAACATGTACCTGTTATAAGTAATTTTGATTGTGTAAATGTAAATGTTTTGTATTTTTGTATTGTTTGTTATTTTTTATGACAGAACTTAATTGAAAATGGGACTGATGTCCGAACAAATGTATTTCCTGTATAAAAATAAATTTTACAAACCAAAAAACAAACCAAATATTCAATGGTGATACGCCATGGCACATCACCTTTGAATATGACCCTGCCCTGGTCCCGGTGCATCTCAGTTGTGCTGTGCCTTCACTTGCTCCATTACCTAGCACAGCCGGAATATCAGGCCTGTGATGTCTTTCTAGTTTAGACTGGCAGTATCAGTTTTTTAACAAGTTGATGTACTCCACAACATGACACGGTGCCAGTGGTTGCACAGTGTGATGGCAGTGGATTTCAGAACCTGTTATATATTACGACTTTAAAATGTCTGTATGCCATAACATATTTTGGGTGCCTCAGCAATATTTAATGTCTGTTGGGTATGGTTTGTTAAAAAGCATGAGTTTTTTGTGCTATTATCTCTGCAAAGTCATGTGTGCATGGTGAGTGACTGAGGTGCACACTGGCTCGAGACCTCTGAAAAAATATCATATCACTTACTCTGCTGCTGCAGCTGATAGTACAAATAAAATATACATTACATATTCTTATCTTTATTCTTTACATACTGCAACAAGTCACACCATATATATGTTTGAACGAAGCTGGACAGTGTATGCACACACAGGAAAGAACACTGACTGCACACATGCAGTTTAGTACAGTATACTTGCACTGCTCAGTCCTGCATTTTGACAAACACTTCATGACAGAAAGCAAATATTACTGAGGCTCCAAAAATATTTATTTTTGGAAATAGACATAATAACATTATATATGCTCACACACAGTCACCAGAAATAATGTGCACCCCAAAAGGCTACTGGTCTTGTGTGCAGAAAATTCCCCAGTGCTGACAAAGTGAAATGGGAGTGTTACACCAAATGCAAAGTGTTCCAGAATTAATGGTGCACTCAGTCATGTGTGCAGTGCTCACTCAGACACAGTCACCAGAATTTTTGTGCATCCCCAAAATGCAACTGCCTTGTGTCCAGAAAATTTCCCGGTGCTGAAAAAGTGAAATGGGAGCATTATATCAAATGCAAAGTGTCACAGAATTAATGGCGTACTCAGTCATGTACGCAGTGCTCACACACAGTCACCAGAATTTTTGTGCATCCCCAAAATGCAACTGCCTTGTGTCCAGAAAATTTCCTAGTGCTGACAAAGTGAAATGGGAGTGTTACAAGAAATGCAGCTGCTGTTGCAATTACATGTAATGCTGCTGTGTATTGACCTTACCGTGATGATGATGTGATGATTCACAGTGTCTTGCCATACCATATGAAGGAGGGTTAGCATAAATGACCATTCAGTGTACCATCACAAATGATGACACTGAGAGAACTGTTGGTTGCCCAAAGTGTGCTGCAATCACCTCAACAGGAAGGGTGCCCTTTATGTGTACACCAATAGTAGCCTTGGTCACTTGATATATACATATATGTATTTTCTTGGGGGGTGGGTTGACATTTATATACATGTACTCATTGTATTGTTTTCTGTCACGGTCACATACTGTTGGTGTGCGCATTCCTGTGCTTGAGAAATTGTGGCATTGGAACTGGAAATGGAATACTCTCAAGCCAATGAAGGTATTTTTTTGGGGGGGAGGGGGGATTATCATATTTGCAAGTAGGTCTCATTAATGGTTTATTGTTTGGTTACTTTTTCACAGATTTTATCTGCATTCTTCTCCAGTCCAGTAATGATGGTCATGGTTATCATCGATTCATACAACTTCTACTTGTTGCATGTCTGACAGCCCGGGGTTGGGGATATGATGTTCAAGTTCTTTGGATAAGGCAACTATGACACAACAAAGCATCTGGAAGTGTCCTAAAAAAAGAAATGAAGGACTTCTCACAACTTGATTGCAACAGTAAAACATTATGTTTAAGCCGTGGCTGTTCCACCACAGGTATATGGAATAACACAGATAGTAAGCTGTGAAGGACACCAAACCATCAGATCACAATTCAATTTAGTATCAGGTTGTAAGAAATACACTGTATCAGTGTCCCTGCATCATAACTCAAGTTACATTTTAAAACCACATCTTGTCAAGTCACATGACCTGGGTCAAACTTTTTTCAACACTGGCATGGCTGCAGCTGCAAATTTGGAATACAGTGCATGATGTGTTGGGCAAATATTTTGTGACGAACATGTCACCTACTTTACGAATCATCACTCAGATTTTTTGCACTCTTATGAAAAAAAGGAACAGATTAAATAAAATTGATAAACTTACCAGTATGGAAATGGATATCCCATAGGTTGCTGTACACAGTAATGCTGTACCATTGATACAGACCTTCAGTGAAGGAGAGTCATTTGTTAACCTGTAAAAAAACAAGATAAGTTGACTGTATTTGTTTGACCATTGCAGCTCGGAAAAGCAACAGGAAACAAAACACACAGCTAAAGGAAGTTGAATAGCATGAAAAAAATTAGTACACATACTCACTTTATAGGATTCGTATTAAGAAGCCTTGTGCCTGTGGCTGATGGATGTGGTCTCCTGTTTGACTCCCTCTGCCCTGGCATGGTAAAGACATGTAATGGAAAACATTGTCACAATGGTGGTGGTGGGTGTTGGTGGTCATAGCTTAGGCACATGATGACATTCCCTCTGACATCTTCCTGCATCTGGTGGTGGTTGCAGTGGCTAACAGCAGTCTTATGGTGGTGGTCCGGGGGGCACACAAAGTCATTCCCCCTGGTGGCAATGGCTAACAGTGGTTTCATAGTGGTGGTCCAGGGGGGCACACGTTGACATTCCCTATGGTGGCAGTGGCTAACAGCAGTCTTATGGTGGTGATCCAGGGGGGTGCACACAAAGTCATTCCCCCTGGTGGCAGTGGCTAACAGCGGTTTCATGGTGGTGGTCCAGGGGGGTACACAAAGTCATTCCCCCTGGTGCCAGTGGCTGACAGCGGTCTTATGGTGGTGGTCCGGGGGGGCATATGGTGACATTCCCTATAGTGGCAGTGGCTAACAGCAGTCTTATGGTGGTGGTCCAGGGGCCAGGATATATTGCGCTCTGTGTTACGAATGTGACGTGACATATGGAATTTGAATCACTCTGAGTGGGACACTGATTTAACTTTATGAAAAAGAAAACATGTACCATACAACAAATGTGATAGCCTTTTAACCACTTAAGTTAAAACCTGCCAACATTAACCTCATCATCTTCATAAAGAATGCTGCCCTCACAGTCATCTATGTCTGAATTCTGACCACTGGGAAATTTTTTCTCCATTGTGTCATCATCTACATCAGTTGTAGGCCGTCCCATGCTGCCACTGCCAGTGCCACCAGGATGGTCCATTTCTACATTAGCAAAACCATGACTAGGCCGGGACTGGGTACGAATACTGAGGTTGCAGTCTGAGCTGGTATGTGCCTCTCATTCATTTTTATGAATGTCAGCAAACTGACATTTGCAGGAGAGAGGTTTGTACAATGATCCCAAACTACTGCACCTGTTGAGCTGAATATCCTTTTGACACTTACACTGGAGGTTGGGCATGTCAGGTACTTCAGTGCCATTGTGGTCAGCTCTGGCCATTCACTACCTTTCTACTCCAGTATAAAAGAGGATCATCAGTTATTGACACATGCCTGTTTTCAGACAAATATGACTCAACCATGCATCAGCCTGTTCTCCGGAATCATTTATGTCACAAATCCCCACTTGGGACAAAGCCTCCCAAAGTGGGTTAATGCCAACCGGTTCTGATGACAGACCACCTGGAACTGCAGTCCCCTTCCCCTTACAGGATACGCTTGATACTACTCCAGGTTCACCTTCAGCCTGATTATGCTGCTGAGGTTTGCTGATCTTGGCACATGACTTTTATGCCCCATGAACCAAGTGCACCAGTTGTCCACTGACAGTTTTAACCTGTTCAGGCCCACCCTCCAGTACTGAGGCAATTCCACGTTTGTATCGTGGGTCCAGCATTGTTGCTATTGCAAAGTTGTCACTACGCTGAATGCTCAAGATGTGATGATTCTGGTCAAATACTGTCAGCATGTGTTGCAGCAACACACTGCTACCACTGTCTCCGGCAACATCAAGGCTCTGCTGTACATTCATCAATGTCTGCCTCAGCACCCGCAGCAGTGGAATTGATTGGCTAATGGAGGCAGACTCCCCACTCACTGCCTGTGTGGCATGTTCAAAAGACCTCAAAATTGGTATTACAGAGTCCATGAGGTGCCACTGTTCAGTCGTCATAGACATGGAGGCCCAGGAACTGTCACGGCTAGTGTACATGACAAGATATTCTGCGATGGCTTTGTATTGTTCATACAACCTCTCTGCCATGTATAAAGTGGAGTTCCACTGGGTGACAACTTCCAGCTTCAAGTGGTGCTGCGGGAGGCAGTTTCAGACCTGCAACTGCTGAAGTTGGTCACGGACCTTTGCAAACCATGAAAAGTGAGAACAGGTACGGCGTGCAATTGTCAGCATTTCCTTTATATCAGGGTGCTGCAGAAACTCCTGCACCAAAAGATTTAAACAGTGGGCCATGCATGGAACCCGAACAAAGCCACCATTTGTGATGCATTTAACCACATTTGACCCATTGTCACTTGCTATGAACCCAGATCTCAGGGACAGAGGGTTCAGCCACTTGTCAATTTCAGTCAGTACCAAGTCCAGCATGTTTTTGCCAGTGTGTGAACAGGTCTCATTGCGCATAGCAATCATTGCATTCTGTCGAATTCCTGGAAGGTTGCTACCAGCTCGCTCGCTCTAGGGTTAGCTGTTTGGAGCCTGTGTATGTTAATGTAACACTACTGATTAGTTGTGCAATAAGCCTAACCCTGTAGCACCTCCGTGTACTGTTTCAGAGCTGAGTTTGATTCCAAAGTGCAGTACAAAGTACAAAGAATTGTAAATATTGTTAGGGGCTACTTGCTGAGTGTGTGGCACAGCTCACGTATCTGCGCATGCGCAGTGTGTTACCTGAGCTAGCCACTTGTAAACCTCCTGCTGCATACTAATATCCTCCTTCCTACCTCTTTACAGGTGGGCTCTCCCCCCCTCCCCACAGGATGCTGCCGACCACGGCAGGAGAAGAAACACAGCAGCTCCTACCTGGAGCTTCTCTCGTGAGCCACAGCAACATCCCAGATAAAGGCACCCTGCAATTCGACTCCTAGGTGTTTTCGGCTGTGATTCCTACAGACTCTTGGCTTCTCTGCCCCTCAGCCCACTGATTGTTTTCTGCAGACTCGGCTGTGGGGTGCTAGTCCGACGACACTTCACGTCATCTGCCCCACCCACCCCAACCACCCACCCACCCAGGGGCGGCCGTTGATTTATTGGTCCACGCTGAGCATGTCACTTCCTGTAACATCACTTCCTGTGTGCCAAATACTAAGTCTCCATCTTCTCATTTGCAGGTTATACCTGCTGGCCACCAGTGGGCACTGTACTCCACTTATCAATCTTGCTCCTATACCTGCCACCCTGATCCTATCCCGGTGTCTGTCAATCTACCTCACCTCCTGCAGTTCCCACAGCTGCCCACCCAAGCTGCTGCCATCCAAGCTCCCAATATTTCTTCCTACAACTCTCACCCCTCTCCTAGCATGCCTATCACTCCCCGTCCTGCTCATCTCCCTCTCCTTCCCCTCCTTCTAATATCCCTTGCCTCTCCTAGGGGCACTATATGCCCGCTGACTAGCTACTCTTTTGCCCCCAGTTGTCCGCCAGCTATCCACCCCTTCTCTGCTCCTGCCCCTCCCCCTCTCCTCCTTCACACACCCAACTTGCTCCTCTCATATCACCGTTCACATGGGCACCTCCTGTCCCGCTCCCTGCCCCTTCGTGCATCGTATTGCGCTTGCATTCCCAGTCTGTGCTACCCTTCCTATCCCCTGTGCTACTATACCCCCCATCCCTCCTACCCCAATTGGTGTAAACTCTCCTTCTGCCACCTGCTTCCAAGGGCGGCTCTCCTCCTCCTGCTCCTGTCTGGCAACATTCATCCCAATCCTGGGCCTGGCAACAATGGCTCCCCACTGAAATCCTCCGGTCTACGTATTGTGTCTATGAACATATGTAGCCTCCTCAAAAAACTGGACTCACTACACTGCTGGGTGATGGTTCATAAACCGGATGTGATTGCCTCAGTTGAAACCTGGCTGTCTGACTCCATCTCTAACTCCCAGGTCTCTCTCCCTGGCTACTCCCTCCATCGGCTGGACCGGGTTGGTAGGAGAGGTGGGGGATGTGCCATCTATGTTAAAGACCCTCTCATTGGACTAGCCCTTCCTCCCCCTGACCTTGACCACAAGACCTGGGCCCTAACACTAAAACTATCTCCCGACCCCTCTAGGGGTCCTATATTCCTGACTACGGCTTACTTACCTCCAAAGAACCAAGCTCAGGTGCTGGGCCCATTAATTGACTATCGTACCTCCTTACTCAACCCCTCTGACCAAATCCTGGTGGGTGACTTGAACGTCAATTGGCTTTGTCCCTCATCCTTTTCCTCCCATGAGGCTTTTGCTGCTATTGATCTAACCCAACTAGTCTCCCAGCCTACTAGAATAAATCCCAGAAGGGTTCTAGCACTCTCCTGGATGTGGTCCTCACTAACAGGCCTTGCCCGGCCCACAATATCCAAATCCTCCCTGACTGCCTTAGTGACCACTCCCCTGTTCTCTTCAACTGGGCAACCTCTCTGCCCAAGCCCTCTGTTCAAACCACCCTTCGGAGGCGGCTTAGACCTGGTGGGTTGAAAGACCTAAAGCATTAGCTAGCCCACACAGACTGGTCCCCGTTACTAAACACCCCTGACATTGACAAGGCACTGGCCTTTTTTATCAGCACCTTCAACTCTGCCTGTGACATCTTTGCACCTATAACTTCTCATAGGTCTAAAGTAAAACATGCCCCCTGGGTCACCCCTGCCTTGCAACTACCTCTTAAGCAGCAGGACAACCTGTGGCACCTCGCTGTTGAAACTGGCTGCCCAGCGGACAGACAGGCTTATGCTGTGGCTCAGAACAGGTGTACTTGGGCTATCCGCAAAGCAAAGGCTGAGTATTATCAAGCCTCCCTTACCTCCTCATGGGGGAACCGTAGGTCTTTCTGGGACAACGTCAATCAGCTGAGTGGTCACTCCAGTCCCCCACCCCTCGCTTAACATCAATGGTACTGTCTCCTGATCCTGCCCTCATTGCCACTCACCTCAATAATTCCTTTACCGACCTTAGCCCAGTGCTTCCTGACAATTTCTTCAGTCCTCCTCCCCCCCAGGACTGTCCCACCCATCTCACGCCCTTTGTTCCTCGAGCATAGTGTCACCTTTCAAGAAGTCAGGCCATACTTTCTTAAAGCCTTAAAGTGTAACACTATTGGTAATGACTCCCTAGATCCCTATCTTCTACGTCAGGTCCTGGACCAGGTCATCTCGCCTATCACCTGCCTCTTTAATAAGTACCTCTGCCTCGGACAATTCCCCTTTGTCTGGAGGGTCGCTACTGTTACCCCTATCCACAAAGGTGGTGACAGGATGCTTCCAGGTAACTACCGGCCTATCTCAATCCTCTCTCCCCCCTCTCTAAGGCCTTAGAGAAAATTGTGGCCACCCAAATCTCTGACTACTTCTCTAAATATGATGTTCTTTGCCCTGAGCAGCATAGGTTCAGAGCTGGCCATAGCACCAATACTGCACTCCTGGAGTTCGCTAACTTCCTTCACACCTCATTGGATTCTGGCTCCTTGGCTGGTGCGGTATTCATTTACCTGTCTAAAGCCTTTGACACCGTCTAACATCCTCTCTTGTTAGCTACCCTCGACCATCTAGGCTTTGCCACTGGTCCAGTCTCCTGGTGCGCTAGCTACTTGTCGGCCCACTGTCAATGTGTGAAAGTTAGTGGAACTCTTTCCAGCACCTGCCCAATCTGCTCTGGAGTCCCTCAGGGCTCTATTCTCGGACCCTTACTCTTCTCCCTCTTCCTCAACTCGCACCCAGTGAATGTGCAGGAAAGATCCTACTCACGCTGATGATGCAGTACTTTGCCTCTGACAGTAACCCCATTTCACTCCAGAATTCTCTTCAGCAAGCCTACAATGCCGCTTGAAACCTGGTTCACTGAGCACCGACTCGTCATCAACCTAAAGAAAACCAAAGCCATGCTCTTTGCCCACCCCCAAAATAAGTCCAGCAGTTTTCCTCTCGCTGTCCACTCCACCCTCAATATCCCTATTGAACTTGTTCAGTCCTATAAATACCTTGGTATAATCTTTGACCCTGCCCTCTCCTTCCATGACCATATCTCTGCCCTGACCTCTGCCTCCAACACACGGCTGGGTATCCTTTACCATCACAAAAACTGCCTCCCCTCGGACGCCCTCCACCTGGCTGTCACCTCCTCTGTCATATCCCTAATCGACTATGGCCTTCCTGTCTATGGTGCAGCAGACCAGACGGCCCTGCGCAAGGTATGCCTTACACTTAACAAAGCCTGCATACTTATAACTAGTGCTCCTAGACTTACCCACACCTGTCTGCTTTATTCCATGGCCACCTTACTCAACCTGGATGAGCGTCTCATGTACCAAACCTGCCAACTCACCTTTAAAGCCCTCCATGGCCAATCCCCCCCGGCCTATCAGACTCAATCCACCGGGCTAATCCCACAGTGCGCACCCGCAGCTCCTGCAAAACCTCTCTGGTCATAACCAAGGGCTAGGACCACACAAGGCCAAAGGGCTTTCCCTTACAGAGCATCCTCCTGGTATAACTCCCTTCCTGCTGTTATCTCTGATGCTCCCTCATTAGCATGTTTTTAAACACAGCCTCAGAAATCACCTGCTCACTCACGCAGCTGCTGCTGCCCTTAAATCCTCCTCCTGACAATGCTCACTGAGCTGCACTCCCCCCTTCCTACTCGACACCTCGCTTGCTCACTCTACCTCTCTGGGCCTTCTCCCATCCTCTGCTTCCCATCTTCCTATCTTATCCTCCTTTACTCACCACCCCCCTAACCCTAACTAGCCTATATATTGTACTTATGTCTTGGAAATACCTGTAACATTGACTGACACCTATTGTGAACCTGTATTGCTGATTATCTGTTGTCTCTTATACCACTGTTTTATCCTCTATGTAACGATGTACCTTTGTAAATGAGCTCCTGGCTCAAAGGTTGTTAAACTGATGTTTAAATAAATAAATAAATTTCATGACACTCTACCTTACTACACTGATTATTCACACTACCAGCAGCACAAACAACACCCCGCCCAATGTGCAGTTATACACAAATATGAACTCCCTGCTGTTTTGCCACTTGTCCACATATCCATACTTAAATGGATGAATGGAGAGGAGGAATATTGAAGGGCATGTCTTACAGAGTCGGACACAGTATGATACAACTCAGGGACAGCACGGGTGGAAAAATATGTCCTGGATGGGACTTTCCATTTTGGACAGGCACATGCTGCAAACCGCTGGAACCCAGAATTCTCTATGAAGGAGAAGGGCAAAAGATCAATTGCTAGCATTTCAGCTACAGCAGCATTAAGTTCACATGGCACTGTATGATTGGGTGGGTACTTCAGTTTATGTGCAAAAACACTCTGTAACATGGGACAACTTAAACGTTTTACATGGCTGTGATGACAAATGGTTCTGCTCTGTGAATGGCAGGGGGTGGAGTGTGGACATGTGAGGAAGACAGTCGCACTGGGATGAAAAATCTACAAATGAAGTTATTTTCCCAGATTTATGAACAGGGGTTGATGTATCACTTGCACTAGACATACTGCATTGATCACCACCACTTGACAAGATTTTAAAATCATTATCCTCCACCTCTTTATGCCTGTAGTAATCCTCTGTTATTTCATCACTACTGCACACATTTAATTTCCTACATGATCTTATAGTCATGGAAGGTGATAACATGCTCATTATGGTTGATGACAAGGGTGAACGCCCCACTGTGGTATTAACTGCCATCTGTTGCTGGGTCCACAGTGCCATGTGCCTGTTCTTAAGATGTGTATGCTGTTCCCCTGTGCCCAGATGGCTCCCCTTTTTACCTCACCTCACATGAGCATGGAAAAACCTGGCAGATTGCAACTGACTCATCATTTGCATCTTGCACAAAAAAATTCCAAACAAGGGATTGTGATCCCCTACTTTTAACATGTCACTGATGCTGCTTATTGGACTCTCTTTTTTTAAGCCCTGAAGTGGGGGTGTGCTACATGATTTTTCAGGCAGGACACACTTGGACCGCAACTGACCACCACGACTACCTATCATTATTACTGGGTCATCATCATCATCAACTGAAACTGGTAAATCACAACTTTTTATGGAGGGGGTGGGTTAATGCAAACAGACTCAAACACAGCCACCTTGAATTTCTTTTTCTCCAGTCCCCAACAGGGGTCACTGACATCATCATCATATTCATCAACATCATCCCCATCCACATCTTCTGTTTGGATACAGGCATGTGGACTGCATGTTGCAACCACAGCAGCATCAGCATCATCAGATTAATCATCTACACCACCATCACCCGATATTTTTTCACCACACTGTGAATCATTGCATGGCAAATGTGTGACCTGACCTGTGGAGGAAGAAATGTGACATTGTGTATTATCATTGCTATGATGATCAGAATCCTCATGTTCAGTTACCAATGGGATGTTACTGGGGAGTGTGACATCATCTACACTGTCACTCACTACTTTACACTCAACTATATTTTTGGACACGGTCAACTGGTCAGAAGTGGAACTTGAAGCAGCAATACTCATACCACCAGCAACTGCACTAATACCACCAGCTGGGACAACATCATCTCCTCCAACTATGAGTGAAGCTACCGACTGCGCTGTAAAAAACACTGAAGGAGAAATACCTTTCCTCACATCAGCAATGCACTTCTGCGACTGCATACTACCACACCCACAGACAATCTTACCACTGGCAGCAGTGCCATGGCGAGAAACAGCTTTGCTTGCATGTCTCTTTGTGGGCATTTTGGGGGATCAACAAGAATATTCTAAATACATTTAGATCTTGGAACATTCACTCTGGGCCTCTGTATGCGAAGCCAGAAAAAACAACTGTGGCTTCAACAAGAGATACAGATGCAAAGTCACAACAAGTTCAACAACTCCTTAACTAACCAGTGGTGCTCAAGTCACAATCCAATCTGGAAAAGAATACCTTTAGCTGGTTGTGGGGGAGCACTGTGACTGCAGATTACAGTAACAGTGCAAAACCAAGATACCACAATGGCAGTACAAAATTACGCAGGTGCAGTGGATAGCAGGTTCACACTGCTGCAATTACATTGTGGTACAATACAAGGTATAATATTTGATGTCATGCACTGCACACAGACTCACGCACACACACACACACACACACACACACACACACACACACTTTGTCTAAGCAAATTGAAAACTTCAGTAATATACCATGTATTTTAAACAATCTGAAATTATGCACTGCTGCACCAGGTCCACAACACAATCAGCAAAAAAATGGCAACAATTACTGAAAATATTACTGTGTGTACATTAACACAGGTATACAAGAAAAATATAACCAAAAAACAAAGAACTCCCTATTTCTCCAACTTAAATCTACCTACGCCACAGATACGCCCCTCCTCCAAAGCACACTTCCACTGTCTGTCAGTACACAGGTTGAATGTTGTACATTAACACTCAAAATCCACATACAAACAATAAACACTCGATGATATGAGCACAGGAGGATTTCCTACAATCGATGCACTAAAGTTTGAGAAAAAAAATCACTCAAAAATACTTTTTTAACAGATTTTAGAGGGTTTGAATCGCAGAGAGCTCTCAGAACAAACTTTCTCCTTCAGCTACCTACACACACTACCCAGAACTGAGGCTGTGCAGAAAAATCTAGAGCCCATGTGACCTGCAATCCTATGGATTACTGCAAAATTCGCCTTTGGAGCTCACCAACAAGGCGAAGTGATGCGAAGTACATTGATTTCAATGTATTTCGACTTAAAATTAGTGGAGTAGTGGTTTTGGGAAGGTGGAATAACGCAAAGTTTTCAATAGACTTTGCATTCCTCATTATGATGTGAAGTACTCCACTTTGCATTGCCGAGTACTTCGCGAATTCCGCATTACTCCGTGAATCGCTTCACAGCGCAAATTGGGGCCACTTCACCCACCACTAGCGGAATCGCTCAGAAAGGAAGCCATAAAGCTGAGTGCCTCAATTTCTCATACATGGTCCAGAATCTATCTAGCCCCCCTGGTATTTTAAAGCTCATATCGAACAATGTATAGCCTGATGCATGGATTAAGGTATAAACTTTGATAGAAAAAAAAGAGATTCTTTTATCAATGTCTTTCCCACATATATTCTATCAGATGGCTGTGGTAATCCCCCCAAATATTGTAGGCAAACAGCATTCTTTCTCTGAGCTGGTGGAAGATTGGGAAAGGCCTTCTCTCTCTGATGAAATTTTGCCCACAGTTGGGTGATTAGGCGGCTATTGTCATTTCTTGATTTTGTCTCTCCATAATTTCCACCCAGTCTCCCCAGTTAGTATTTTCAGTTTTCCCATCCTTTTCCATAGGTTTTGCTGCTATAGCACCTGGTAGTTGTACTGGAGGGGTTTCTAGAGGGTTGGGAGTTACATCTTCAGCATTAAGAGCCATATCAAAGGCCATCCCAGTGGTGCTGAGGGTTGAGGCGCTGGACGCCACACCTCTCGCCATGCCAGCAACCCAGGTTCGGGAATGAGCTCAGGCCACCGGGGGTCGACAGGGGAGGGAGAGGATCGAGCGTCTGGTGGGCTGCTCTCCTCTATTGGGGTGGGGAGTTCAGGCTACTGCCTGGCACTGCAATGGCCCCTGGTGGAGACCAGAGGCACTGCAATGCTGAGGGCTAGAACAGGGGGTTGCAGAGCCACAATGGGCATGCCTGGTGCCATTGCACACTTGGGCTCTGCTGGGGGGTGGGAGAAGGGTGAAAAACAAGGAAGAAACCCTCCCACCAACAGGTGAAGATGGGTCCAGGAGCTACTGCCCCACTCCCAATGCCAGGCCTTCCGGAGGTGCTCCTCAGGTCCTGCCTCAAGCCAGTGTCACTCACCAATACTATAGAAAGGGTGCCGGACAAGTGGCGGTAATTCCCCAGAGGACTCAGACCTGGGGGCTTAGGGCGACATTTAAAGAGGCAGGGAGTCTGATAACTGATAGAGCACCAATGGGGCTTCAGACGGGTGGGCAGAGCTGTAAACTGAGTGACCTCGCTGGAGAGAGGTCAGTGGAGGTGAGAAATAGAATTAAAAAAAAAAGATCCATATCAAAATCATTTACAAAGTTATTAGCTTACACATCAGACAGTGTTTGTCTGGATGTGCCTGGCATGAGTAAAGCTTCTTCATCTGGTATCCATCCCTCATGAGAAGTTTTTTTCCACCCTGCACCTGACAGGGCCACTCCCGCTGTCCAATTTGCTTTAGTCATGTCAGACCTGTAGTTTGTTGCTTCCTCTCTCCTTCCTCATCTTAACTCCAACTTGTTTGACATTTGAAGTTGCACTTCACTTTGTGCTAATTTCTCTCGATCCCTCATCTCATCATTTATTTCATCCACTATTTCTTTTTCCTGAATAATATTAAGTTCATCACTTACAGTTTGTGGTTCTGGTTCGGTTTTCATTTGCCACGAGGGGCTCACGCTGTGAGGTGCCAAGCCAACTTCAAGTTCAGTGCTGTCTTTCATCTGGGGCACTTTCTGCTCGGCAATTCTCTTTGATGCTCCTGCATCATCAAATCTCGAGGTGGGTAAGCTGTCAGGCTGCTGCACAACACTACTTTTAGATTCCTGTGTCTCCTGGCTCTGTATCTGCATTGCTCTATTTTTCTCCGCTAAGAGCAGTATATCCAAAATATGTTTCTGTAGATCTGGGTGCATTTTATCTAAAGTTTCTGCATCTTGCATTAAATCCATGTCAAGTATGGCTGGCTGTTCAGTATCCACAGCTTTTTCAGCTGGCTCCCTGATGTCCATTTCTTCTTCGTTCTCTTCAACATTTTTTTTTTGTTATCTCCACAGCTGGACCTGCAGGGTGGGAGATCTGCTCACTTGCAGGTATTCCAGGGAACTGGTCCTGTTCCTCGGCATCAGCCATGGGACAACAGCGCCCCCTTCAACAGAGTAGGGGAATTTCCCCAGTACACTGGCCAAATTCCCTCCCCCCCCCATTCACTAAAAATACCAGCAACAGCTTAATCTGGTTCAAGGTCAGTTGGCATTCATCTGTATCCCCCCTGGGACATGCCTGAAAATAGGCAGAATTTGTCTAGTGCACTTACCCGGTTAACAAAAACTAAATAAATAAATAAATTATCAGCTAGTTTGGCCAGATCAGAAGCCTCATTTAAGATACAAGTCTAGCCTCGGTAACTGACCAGGAGTTTAACTAAAGGCATAAAGGAGCACGACACATTCAGGTCTGTAAACTGCCAGTGACTCCATCAAACGCCTTACACTGCTGCTTAGTCATGTAGAAAAGGTTTGTAAACACACAAATTTGAGGGTCCTCATAGAGGAAATATGTACTCTGCAGGCTACCTCCAGTAGTTGTTTCTCTCCCCCACACTGGCTGTGATCACCAGGGTGGTTCCGGATAGCAAGTTTGATCCAAAGGTTTTTCCTGGGGTAAGACGGTAAGCCTTTTCTAGTATATTCCAGGTGTAGGGGGATCAAGCTACAAAGTTGTTCCCAGCCACACAATCACAAAATGTACCCTCATACTCCATTAGGAAGCTAATCAAGTGAAGGTGACTTGCTGTAACCATAGTCTCTTTTTCATACAGTACTTTATTTTTGTCATTTATTATATAGCAAGTTTAGATAATATTTCTTACAGAACATTAATTCCTGTAACTAACTTTGCTTTTTTCCTTTTTTAGATAAGACCTGAAGAAGACATATGGTCCAAATGTTGATTCGAACTCTTTTATGTATTTTCGGCATGCATTTAATATTACTTTTTGTTTTCTTTATAAATTCATAGAAGTAATTTTACACGGCAGAAAACTTCAAGTACTATATATAGTTTGGTTCAATAAGGATTGGGACTGGAGCCTGGCCAGTGGCATAGGCAGGTATTCTGCTGCCTGACGACACTGCTCAGAGCTATTGGGGCCTGGGGAGCAATGTAGAGGCAGTGCGTACTGACTGCAAGGAAGAGGAGGAGGGTTATATGCATCCAGCTGTAGCAGTGCTTCTTCTTGTGGCAAATGGTTTCGGCTTTGACATTGCGGAGGATCTTGCCACATTAGCCATCATCCACCACTAGGATGGCACAGCAGACAATGTGGTGGGCTCCACTGGCAGATGCCAGGTGTGAGGGTGGGCCAGAGCATCTCGGAAGAAGCCTATTGATCCACCAGATGATGAAGCCCGAAGTTTGAACAAAGCACTGGGGTTAGGTAGCTACTGGTGGATGAGGTAACTTTTTCGTTCTGCCTTTGGTGATGCTGGAATGTTGTATTTTGCACAAATGTTTAAACAATGACAATACTTACACTGGACTGAGTAAAGCAAGTTCATGGAGGCTGGCACAGGGGCATAACAATGTACACTGCTCACTGCAGAGATGGAATCAACACAAGTGGATAATGCTTAAAACTCCAGTTCTTTATTCATTTGTAGTGTAGCCCCTCCCTTCCCAATTGTCTATGGGCCAGGTGTTCCTGGGAAGGGGGTCTCAGATTCTAGAAACTTACCAAGCATTTCGCTGAACAATAACTGTACTGGAAATGGTTTCTCCTACCTTGAGACATCTTCTAGTTCACCGTCTCCATGCCCCAAAAGAACACTTCTTTTCCCCAGCTGTTGGAGCAGTGAGCAGACCCCAAGCAATTCATCTTCGGACTTCTTGCAATCCACCCACCAGTCCCGGAGCAAGAGGGTGCAGAATAAAACTAGAATGCTTCAAGACCCGGAAGAAACCATGGAACCCCTAAAAACTAAAGGACTGGTTATTTCATTTAAATCTTTCATTAAAATTAATCACTCTGGACTCTGGTTTCTTGCAAAAACAAATCAGGTTTATTCTCCTGAACTCCTAAAGATTGCAGGAGTCCAGGATCCTGATTTCTTAGAAGCTTTAAAATTTCACACAGCTCCATGGGGCTAACTTTTCACATAGAACCATTTCAAGAGGAGAGGAGAGTGTGCAGTCTATCTTTGGCTTGTATTTTCCATCTAAACAGAACCAGTAGCAAATCTTTTACTCAGGAAAGAGGCGTGAAGCTCCCTATAGACCACCAGCACTGGTAAGTACCTGAACTTTGATATTGTCCTACTTTACACTGAGCTTCACTCCCAGAAAGGCTGTTCCCCAAGCGTTCACTTCTTTTACCCAAAGTCTCTATCAGGGGAGTGATATGCTCCTCTGATGCCACCGAGCTATTTCATTCTCAAAGTGAAAACTCACAGCCTGCTAATTCCAAGGCTGCCTGTTCACAAAACATGGCTCTCTTTCTTAACTTAGCTTTTGTCCTGACAAGCCTGGTCCTTCTGGCTTTTTCCTCTCTCACTCTCTCGCTCTCTAACCTTGGCTTCCAAACTCTCTGTGGAGCTGAATCCCCCAAGCAGTCACAGTGGCTCCATCACTTAACTGTATCTCTGACCAAGCTGAACCATGACCTAAAAGGCCTTCATGGGTAAACATGGGAATCTAACCCAAAGCCTGAAGGCCCGCCCTGGGGCTCTAATCCAAGGCCCCAGGAATTGCCTCTCCATGCAGGCCCCATACAAGTAAAGGCCACCACCCACTCCCAAACTGCTAGCCCAAAAGCCACCCTGCTATGTGGGGAATGGGATCAGGGAATGCTGCCACCACCCCCTCAACCCTCTGCAGAGGCCCTGCCACAATCTCTACAGTCCTGACGGCTCGAGAAAACCACTCCTGAAACCAGGCCCAGCACCCCAGGGTCCTTCACCACCTGCATTCCAAACACTCCTTGGGTGCTCTAATCACCCAGTCCCAAGGGACCCAGGACCCAAACGACCACAAACTGCCTTGCTGCACACCTCCCTCGGATGCCCCACCCAGGGACCCAGGGCATCACCACTGAAGCTGCTGACATGCCTAAGAGAAGGGAGGCTCCCCCCTTCTAACTGCCCTGCTGCAGTACCCGCCAATCTCTCTGCCACCCTCTCCCAACTCTCTCTATATATATATGACCCTAATCTGCTGCCCCAAGTGGTGGCAAGCAGAAATTACACCTTCCAGAACTCCAGAGCTCCCTAAACACTGGGGGCAGAGAGCTCCCTAAAGATGAGCAGTAAGCCCTCCTATGAGGGTGGGCTTACAGCAGCAAAAAATATTTTTTCTTCCGCCATAGAATGCAATCCAAAACTCTTCCAAACAGACTGTTGCTGAGTAAAACAACTCCACACACAGGGCTGCTGCCTCCTGATGTGTTTCACACCAAATGGTGCTTTATCAAAGCTATGAAATCACCTTTCAGGACAGATTTGCCTAATTTCCCTGTCATTGTTCATGAGTTGGGGTCCCAAAACAGGTATGTTGTAAATCTGGGCCAAAAATATTCAAAAATGGCAAAGTTATGCCACTAAGTTCAACCCCCCGCTGAAATACATTGAACCACATACCTGATTTCCTCCATACGCGGTCCAGCTTTGAAGAGTGAAGATGTGTCTGTGGTTCAGAAAGGATTACAGCATTGGATCCCAAGTGGGTAAGGAAGGGCTTGGAGAGGTGTGGGTAGTGGGTGCTTAGTGGGAGGGCTGGGTGGGGGAATAACGCTGCAACAGACATTGATGGATGGTCTTCTTTTACAGGTTTAAAGAAAACCAATGAGGGACAATTTTCTATATTACAGGTGCCGACACTGGGGGATTGGGCAGCCCCAATATCAGTGTTATATTTACATGCACTGAGGGTGGGCTCCCCGGTGCTGCATAACTAAAATGGGCAGGGTGCAGGGGTAGCAGCTGGCATGGGTGATTGGGCACTCTCATATCATCATAATAACATGGGTTTGACTTGGAGGGTGGCAGTTATGGCAACGGCTGCAACAGACATCGATGGACTGTTTTCTTTCTTACAGAGTTTAAAGGGACACTGTCAGCTTTCAGCAGCTATCACTGAACTTGTGTGACCAATGTGCCTGTAATAACATCTATGGCAAAATAAACTACTCACATGCCCCAGTATGAGTACAAGTAGGATTTGTTACCTACATTTTTAAAATACATACTTTAGCTCAGACCCAGCACATTACCTTAGTACTTGGCTGAATTTCTGCCACCAGATGCCTCTTCTCAATGTGAACACAAATTGCGTGTGTGTGAATTCCTTGAACAAGTGTAGCTCATAGTTGGGGCTACAAGTACATATTCTTCTGAGCATGGGGATCTTTGTAAGAATGAAAAACAAGTGTAGCAAGTCTTACTTTTGCCACTTTGAAAAACAGGACTGCTATCCTGAGCATTCACGTGACATGCATACTCAGGATCGCGATCCTGTTTTTCAAAGTGGTAAAAGGAAGACTTGGAATGCTCATTTTTGTGTTTGCCAGGTACAAGCACAAGCAAACACATTGGTATGAGAGTGCTCTTTGAGGGGTATGACACTGTCCGCCCAATGCAGAGCAGTGTTGCAGGGGTGAAACAGTGCTGGATCAGTCAGCACCCAGGCTGACAATGACGGAGTTTCCGGCTTGCTGGGTAGGGACAGCATCAACTTCAAAAGAAGTTGCATCCCTTTGATCTGCTCCAACCAGCAAGCCAGGCTGATCTGTTATGGTCAGCCTGGAATGTGTGCCTGCAAAAAGAAAACCATCCATCGATGTCTTTTCCTGGTGGCCCTAATTGTCCCCCAATCTGACCCTCTCTGTCAGCACCTCTTCCCCCCATACACACACAGTAGTGACACTAGGGGTGCTCAATCCCCAGTGTCTAATACTATCTCTCATTGTTTTTTTCCCCTGAAAAGAAGAAAACCATCCATTGATGTCTGCTGCAACCCCCTCCAAACATAAGTTAGTGACACTGGGGGTGCCCAATCCCCTGGTGTCCGCCACTGTTGCAATACTGTCTCCTAGTAACACTGGGGGTACCCAGTCCCCCAGTGTTCTGTCCCTGAAATAAAGAAAACTGTCCCTCATCATTTTTTTACCTGAAAAAAAGGAAAATGTCCATCGTTGCCTTCTGCGCCGTTACCCACCCCCACCAGACCCTCCCACTCAGAAACCACCACCACACACACCCCTACCCCATACTTACCCAACCAAGGTCTATCCCTGTAAACTTCCTTGGACCACAGACATGTCTTCACTCTTTAAAGCCCAACTGCAAACTGAGGTAAGCGCTTTAATGTATTTCAATGGGGTTTTCAGCTTCAATGTATTCCAATGGGATTTTCAACCTAATGGCATAACTTGGCCATTTTTAAATATTTTTGCCCTAAATTTTCGACATAACTTTTTTGGGGCCCCACCTCATGAACAATGCAAGTGATGTTAGGTAAATTTGTCCCAAAAGGTGATTTTGCAGTCACTGCGTGAAATCACCTTTCAGACAGGTGTTGAACATTTTCTCCACTATTGTTCATGAGGTGGAGTCATAAGAAGGGTATGTTGAAAATGTGGTGTAAAAATATAAAAAAAAAAACAATGAAGTTATGAGCCAGATTTGAAATTGCGAATGCAGGCCTGTAATTTTGGCAATTTTCAATATTTTGACCCCAAATTTCCAAAACAGCAATTTCTTCACAGCACCTCATGAATGTGACAGCTGTCATTTTTCAGATCCTGGCCAAAATGTATTTTTTGCATCCCAAAAGTTGATTTTGCAGTCGCTGTGTGAAATCACGTTTTGGGTAGGAATTAAAATTTTTCTCTTCCTTTGTTCATGAGGTGAGGTCATAAGAAAGGTATGTTGAAAATTTGGTGTAAAACTATTAAAAACAACAAAGTTATGAGCCTGCATTGAAATTTGTGAATGCAGGCCCATAACTTTGTGGCAATTTTCAATATTTTGACCCCAAATTTTCAATATAACCATTTTTTCACAGCACCTCATGAATGTGACTGTTGTCATTTTTCAGTTCTTGGCCAAAATGTTTTTTTTTTTATATCTCGAAAGGTGGTTTTGCAATCGCTGCGCAAAATCACCTTTTGGGCAGGAGTTGAAAATTTTCTTTGCACTTGTTCATGAGGTGGGGTCATAAGAAGGGTATGTTGAAAATTTGGAGCACAAATATCGGCAAACAAGATAGTTACACTACCCAACATCATCACTTCTACTTTACATTCTTAACTGTTAATAAAATGATTCCTTCACTGAAGCAATTTTTAATGTCACTTTCAGTGGTATCAGCACCACACACCCCCCATGAAATCAGTGCACACAGCGAACACTCAGCATTGACAAATGCTTGTTTATTCTTAAAAAGATCCCATACATGCTCAGGATCACAAACTTGTTTTTCAAAGTGGTAAAAGTAAGACTTGCATTGCCCGTTTTGAATTTTTTTTTTGTATCATTTATTTATGCACCCTACCTTTTAGGGCATCTCTCAGGGTCTCTTCACCAGCTGTCGGACACAACCGCCCACCTGAACCAACTTCTCTGGGTTACATCAGGTATGCGGTGACTGGGCACTCCCCCGGCCCCTAGGAGTGGTCCCAGACCCCAAGGAGAACTGGAGAGATGGCTGGTATTGGGCGTACTAGTAGCACAAATACAATATCCAGTAAATTAAGATGCAGTCTTGAGGGCAGTGATCATGGAAGGCAGTGGACCACAAGAGCTGCACTAAGAGCAGTGGAAGGGCTAAGAGGGTTCAGGAGCCTTTGCAGGGGTGAGTTGAGAAATCCAAAAGGAAGGTTTGAGAGAATAGGGAGATGAGGTGGATTGAATAGCAGGGCAGAGAGAACACCAGAGCTTAAGGAAAATGAAAGAGATAGTTGCTATTCCTGTACAGGATTTCACAGGAAGAAGGGAGAAAGCAGGAGTCTGTGTTATAAAGGGAGTACAGAGATGCAGAGGGACACATGAGAAGGGAATTAAGGTAAGAAGGGAGGGAGCTAAGACAGAATTTGAAGATAAAGGAGGCGCAATGAGAGAGATGTCTGGGTTTGAGAGGTGAAAGTGAGGAACAGCAGGAATAGTGGTGGCTATGAGGAGAACAATCCATGGTGAAATGGCAGAAGAAGTAAAAAAGGAAGTCCAATCTGGCCAGGGTAGATTTGGGGAAGCACTGTACACTAAGTCACCCTAATCAAAGATGGTTCCACCAAGTCGCAGCGATAGAAATCCTGATGAGATCACCTACAGCGATGAGATCCCGCTGACATCATCAACACTGACACATCCCAACACTGACCCACAACATGCCGACACTGACCACCACACTTCACCATGTCAATGCACGGGGGCCCCCATGCAGGCCCTACACCCTCCCACTTAAGATAGCTAACTCCACGTCGCACAGACAGTGGAGTTAGGTGCATTCCCCCATCAACGAGAAATCCCAGTCGATGAAAAATCTTTGTCAATGCAAAAGTTTCGATGTCGAGGATTGGATGTCCCTGCATCGATGTTATAATGGTATATGATCAAAGACGGGGGGGGGGGGGCATTTTTGAGAGTATTTCTCTACATGCCGGATGCATGCTTTTTCCTGTATAGTGCCCCAAGTTCAGGATGCAGCTCTGGTGAATGGCATCTGTATAGACAGAGAAATCATTGTGACCCTCCAACCAGACCCCAAGGTATTTAAAAGCACCAAAGAAGTGGTGAGCACAGGGAAAGCTGGAGGTGGTGCGGGGCAAGGCGACCAGCCTGCTACATTCGACAGCAAGAAAAAATCCACAATCGCGGAGTCAGTTATGGATCAGACACACTCCAAAAGGTTCAAATGAAATGTTTTATTCCAGCACCATGAAAGAATCCTGGCTAGAACCCTCTGCCCCAGTGCTTCAACCTATACAGGGTTTTTGTCAGACCTACCCCCGATAAAGGCCCTGTCTGGGTTGAAGCACTGGGAAAGAGGGTTTTAGCCAGGATACTTTCATGATGCTGGAATAAAAGATTTCACTTGAACCTTTTGGAGTGTGCCTGATCTGTAATTGATTCCTCCAGTGCAGAGCTTTTATTGTTGATGAAGGTATGGAAGGATGGGAAGGGGGGAGGATCTGGCCAACTGCTGCCTGGTGCTAAAGGTCATAGATACTGTTTTCATGGCACTGAGGAAGAGTTGATTTGCCCAGAACCAGCACTGGATGTTGGAGAAGTCTGACTGAATCCGAGAAGACAGGTCAGGGGCGTAGGGGCAGAGGCAAACAGCACAGTAGCATCTATAGTAAGTACATGTAGATGGCTGAGGAGTTAAAGGCAGTTGGGAGATCATTTTAAGAGCTAGTGTACTGCTTGGAAATGGTTTCACTAAGTTGCTTTGACAATAGAATTGTTGAAATCCCCATCAATGGGCGAAACTTCGAGTGCCAAAATTTCGCCTGTCGGAAAATCATTGTAATATTTTGCAGGGCGCTATGCCCCCCATGCCCCCTGTTTTTTTTTTAATAATTAACTCGAAGGTGAAGTTGATTTGCAAGGGGGCAAAACACCAGCGAAACTGGCACCAGTGTAGAGTGGGACCATTACAGAGACAAACTCGAATTTATCACTGAAATGGTCTTTGCTGTACTTTTTTCTATGTTTCACCAGTATACATCTGGAAATAATAGTGACTTTCAGAAGTAGTTAGCTATCATGTCTCATATCTGAAATATAGTGTGACCCCATTTATTCAAATGTGCTGGGGGACAACAAAAATCTTCAGATAAATAGGGTTGCTGTTAATCAGAGTAGCGCTTTTGCGAATGACAGGACCATACATACATGAACGCCATCCACATCTTGTTGATTTTTCTAAGCATGAGATGCAGCGGTCAAAGCAGTCTGTGGTTTTAAGCATCCGTAGGAGGAGGCATAGTTTTCTTAGCCAGCTCCAGGCTGTCATCTTCCTGGTCTGCATTGTCATTTTCATTTTTAATAGACTGTATCATTTCACTGTCCGTCATTTCTCCATAGATAGTTTCAATGTTGTCTGTGTGAGCCCAATCCTCAATGACATCAACTGGCAAGTCTATCTGTTTTGTGGCTTTATGGGGGGCAAGTGTAACCTCAGACAATTGATCAGTGGTGGACTCCAGCTGTGGATCTGATGTGGGGGGTTGTAGCAGTAGCACTAATTTGTGCCAGCATTTCTGTATTGTTTCAGGTTTAACTTCTCCCCAAGCCTCTGCAAGCATGAGGGGTGCATTCTTGATGGTGATGGACTTCATGATGTCCATGAGTGCACTCTGTTCATTTTCCTCAAGCAATACAGTAGTCAGTAGTTTAGTTCTGTAAATTCTTTTTACGGTAGCCAGACTACCCTGATCCAATGCTATATGGATGCTGGGGTGTTAGTGGGTAAAAATTTGAATCCTACAGAGCCATCTTCCAATCTTAGTGTTTCGGAGCTAGGGTGAGCCCCTACATTTTCAAGAGCAGAATTGCCCACATTGGTAGTCCACAGATACAACAAAACTTTTAAAGAACCAGTCCTTAAAAAGCTCAGTGGGCATCAATGTGCTCTGCTGAGCACAGTACAGGGCAGGCAGGCTGGACATGTTCATATGTTTAAAGCGCCTACGGTTTTGGGACTTGCCAATGAATAATAAGGGCAGTTTATGTGAACCAGTGACACTGCTTGCAGCAAGAACTGTCATTCACTCCTATTTTTTTTTATAGTCTGGTGCATTTTTGCATTGGAGGAGGCAAGTGTTTTCTCAGGCAGTACCTTCCAACAGCTGCCGGTTTCATCAGCGATGTACAGCTGCTTGTCCAGTAGCCCTTCACTAGCCATCATATGGAGCTTGTGGTGAAAGGCTCCTCAGCCTCAGTGTTTGCTGACATGCTCTCACTGGCAACAGCTAGTTGTCTAATGCCATGCCAGTGTTTAACCCAGTTAAACCAACCTTCTCTGTCAGTAAAGGGGTAATCAGCATTAAACTGCTTGTGAAAATGTAGAGCTTACTCCTTCAAAATTGTACCGGAGATAGGAGTGCCCTTGTAGTGATTCTGTATAAACCACATAAAGACTGTCTTGTCAAGCTCTTCATCCCTGCAGGGGGGTGTGTAGTTTTATGGCTCTCATGGCTCAGACGGCAGTCCATAGTGGCAACAAAATCATGCAACTTGTCTTTAGCCTTGTGAATGTCACACACTGTAGAATTTCCAACATTGAACTGCCATGTTACTTCAACAACTTTTTGCCCTCCCTCCTTCCTTCTAAGCACTCCAGCATTTTGAGCTTCTGACTTATGTCAAGCATGCACGTCTTGTGCTTTGCCATCTCTAAACACTGCAACTTTAGACACCAGATCAGTATAACAAGACCCCACCACCCACATTCAAGCACTTAAGTAGGCTACTGTGATGAGCTGCTAATGACAAGATTACAGGCAGGTGAGGAGATTAGTGAATCAAGCAACCTAGCAATGGTGAGCTGTACTAGATGAAAGCGTGAATGAACCGCAAATGACAGGGGACGCAGTCGCATTTCGGATAACCAAGAGATTTGGATAAATGGAGTTCGGATAAATGGGTTACACTGTATTTTATTTCCTATTCGGTTTTGGTAATTGAAACATCCCTATTTTCTACTTGACAGTACTACGTATGATGGGCTCTATGTATGAAGGGCGCACAGCACACGCAAGACACGTGTGAACCCAGCAGGGGCGTAAACGCACCCAGTACGTGCATGCAACCAATTTACAGAATGCATGGTGTGGTATCTGTGCACCGCGTACAGCAGAAATGCGCAGCCATGTGGATGGCCCATGCGTTGGATATGCAGGGGTGTACCCCTGTACCTGGTGTGTAGAACTCCACTGAGCACATGCACATCTGTGAGCGGTGTGCACATACATGTGCTGCAAGGTGCACACACATATGCCTGATCAAGGGCAGTCATAAAGAGCCGCGTAAGCCTACGCCACCAGCAGCAGACAAGGAATGGCAAACAACAGTCGACAATGCCACAACACAGGACACAGCCATGGGTTCACAGAATGCGTGTGGCAACGGACAGCCAACCACACACATGCCGTGCCACTAACACCATGGATGGATGGGCATGTGTGGCAGTACACCAACATAGAGGGATCACAACCACACGAAAGAGCAACCTTGAGTGAAAGCTAACCTTCCGTGGCCGCCAGTGTGCAGGGGCATGGCAGCACAACACTGTGGCATGTGTAACACCAATGACGTGTGACGCCAGTGCAGCAGACACACAGACCGGCACACATGCAAGCATGGGCACAAGCAGCCACAGTCGAAGAGGCAGGGACACAGCAGCAGACCAGAAGTGACCCCAGATGGATCATGCCAGTGATTGGTAACCCTATGGAAATCCCCTGTATTGTCCTGTGGACTACAATAATACCTATGATAGCAGAACTGCCCTGATGACCCCTGCAACCAATGCATTTCCACGGAAGCAGTCACCCTGTAAATATCCCCATTGTCCCACAAAACACATGAGTCCCAGTAGATCTGTGAACCCTGGACCAGACCGTTGAACCCACCACAACCTGCCTGATGAATGCCTGTGGAGTGGCCTTCCCCCTCATGGGCAGTGGAACTGCACACGGTCCAGTGGCCAAAAGCCCCAGCAGGGTAGGCCCCCCCACCACAGGCAGACATGACTGTGGCCTGAATTTGTGCAAGCAGCCGTTGAATGATGCATGATGTTGGGGAAACCCCCCAACAGAGACACACACACACACACACACACACACACACACACAGCAGTGACCACACAGGGCATGGCAATATGTAATTTATTTTCACAGTGTGTACATACACCTGCAGTAGGCTGACACAACAGCAGTGACCCACCCCCAACACATACAAAAAAATCCATAAAAGCTGGAGCACCCCCAACACAGGCCTTAGTGTACCGAGGCAGATGTTCCTGACAGTGGCACTCTGCTGGATGATGCGTGTACATGGCAGGGTGGCAGCCCCGCATGCCCGGTGGAAACATCGTCCTTCCCCACCTCGTCATCATCATCACCATTGTCCAGTACCATGTGCAGTATGCTGGCCCGCGGCATGTCCCTGGGCCATTCTACCTGCAGCAGGACCATCCTCCGGATGAGACCCCTGTAGCTCTGTAGGGAGAGAGAAACAATTAGTACCATGTACTGGGCCATGCCCGCCCCTCCATAGACAGACAGTAATGCATCCAAGCCCACCCCTAGCAATATGGACACCACGGCGGTCACATGGACAAGACCGCCAAGGTGTACTGCTGAGGACAGCAGTCACACCACACAATCTGGGTATGCACAGAGACCCCTAACAGGGATGCCAGACAGTTGCCACTCAGTCCAGCCACGAGGGTCACATGCATCCATACATCCTGGGTGGGACACGCAAGGCCCCCCTCGGATATATACAGCACAGCACGGCAACAGTGTGCTAGTGGACACTTACCGGTGATGGCTCGACGACCGTCCATAGGGTCTGTGGGTCCACAGATCCCAGCTCCCCATCATAGTGCACCACACTGGCCATGTCCTGCCACCAGAGATACTGAAGCATTGCCCTTTCCCAGCTCATGTGGTACTGGTCGTGTGGGGTCACGACCATGACTGCCGCACCATCATCATCCTGCTCCTGCCAGCACAATTCAGTGCTGGATGGCATGCCTGTATCATCTTGCATGGGGACGGTGGCAGACAGAAGGAAATAATGCATTAGCACACACACTGACAGGTTGAAACCTGTACACCCACCCCACCCTCAATACGACACATGTGTGGCCTGTGAAGTACCTATGCTGATGCATTGTGGCCCAGAGCTGGCTGAAGCCTCTGCTGTCCGAGAAGTCATTCTCTGCCACCTGCCACAGTTGCTGGGGGAACATTTCCATCATCCCTGCGAGACGTATCACCATGCAGCTTATATAGCTGACCTGTGCAGGGCATGCACGTGCCATGTGTGACTTCATGTGCCACACATCCATGCATGCAGTAAAATGTGCACACCCCACATGGGTGATCCACATCAATAAACGGCAATGCTGCATGGCATACGGGGACAGTATGCCTTGCACACTCATGCACAGGCTAATGCCATACTGGCCATGGTCTGCAAACAGTCACACCACAGTCCACGGCTTGTATGTGTGTCACAGCATGACGCCATATGCAACAATAAGGTACAGTAGCTGTAATGGACTGTGATCTGTCCATAGTAGTACACTGGGCGTGGACACAGCCGTATGTATGTCAGCCAGATGGCACTGACCGGTTGGAGGACAGGACACCAAAGTGAACAGTTACAAAGTGCAGGGTGCTGTACCTGTGCATGTCACAGGACTGCATGCAGCACCAACGGTCCCCTGTATGAGTGTGCCTGGTCGCAGCCCGGCAGTGCACAACGGTATCCATCTGCATGTACATGCTACATGCAGACACCAGACACATGCCATGTGGACCGGACAACATACTGTGCCTGCAGACATCATCCTGTGTGGCTGTGCATGCAGGCATCCTGGGGGGAGACCCAGCCCTGTACTGTCTCCGTTGACTGCAGTACCATCCATATGGCCACCGCCTGTGTGACATAGCGGTGGACGGGAGTGCCCCACATGCTGTTGAAGGGCCATAACAAGCATGTGGATCCATGTCCACAGTGCACACTGGACCTGTGATGCATAAAGCAAGTGGCAAAGTACTGAGATGCTGTTCTTTGTACATGCCGCTACCAGAGTGATGGCAGTATGTGCCCAGGACTGCTGATGAATGTTCACCTGCTAAACATAGCACTAGAGAAGCAGCGAATTTAAATTCCACTGGTGAAGTGAACGCAAAGTGGGCACTTTTTGCGTTACCACTCTACTACGTGGAGTGGGCAATGCAAAGTGCTCACTCCGCCTTGTCATTACCACTTCGCATTAAGGTGGAATGGCAATGCGAAATAAGGCGAAGTCAATGTTTTTAACGGACTTCGCGTTCCTCATTATGATTCTAAGTGATCCACTTGGTATTTCAGATTTGGCAGCCCCCCCCCCCACATCACATGGTTTACAGCACTGTAAGTCACATGCTCTTTAGCTAGGCAAGAAGAAAGTGAGTCATACAAGCAGACACTTTTACTTTCTCCTCTGCAGACGGAGAGAGAGTAGCATGTTTTGTGACTGTTGATACTTTGAGATCAGAGCGAGGAGATTTAAACTTTGATTTAGACCCAACAGCTTTTTTAAAAGCTACATTTTTTTGTCTTTTCTGTACTCTTTTTTTTACTTAATTTGCTCTTTCTGTAAATTTTATTTTTCTTACCTTTATAAGTAGTTAGTTGTTTGTCTGTGTCTGTGTGACTGTGTGTGTGTTGTGTGACAGTGTGAGTAGTGATTGCTCAGACTGAGGGAGCTCAGAAGGAGAGATGGACCAGGGTGAGGTAATGTCTGGGGCAGAGGCAGCTCTGGGAGAGCGTGGTAGTGGTAAGTGTCATACCGTGTGCATGTGTGGAGGGCATGGGTGCCCATTCCTGTTGGACCGCTCAAAACTTGTGAGTGCGCGCCCCCCCAGAAGCAGGACCAGCACCGCCTCCTGTCCTGACTCTGAGGCAGTTGAACCACCATCACCACCACCACCAAGTCCAGCACCAGGTCCTCTGGAGCAGGATGTGCCTGTTCCCCTGGGTCCAGGTGTGGCTCCCATCCCTGTTCAGCACCGTGACCAGTCGGCTGCTAGTTCATATGGCCATCTCCTGCCTGTGCCTGGTCCTCCCCGCACCTCCATTGTTTGGCAGTTTTTTGACTGTGTTGGGGGAGGACAGAAGTGTGGTCAAGTGCCGCCTATGTGAGGTGGAGGTGTGCCGTGGCCCCGGGGGGACTCACCTTGGGACTGGGGGCCAGCACACCCATATGCTCAATCACCAGCAGTTGGAGTGGCAGGCTGCCACAGAACGGACCATGCCTGTACCTGCTGGCCATTCTGTGGCAGAGGGTGCAGCTGTGCATTGTGGCATCCCTAAGAAGAGGAGGGCCACAGCAGCACCTGCTGCTCCACCAGCACCCCCACCCCCACCACCACCACCAGCAGGTCAGCCAGTAGAACGTGTGGACCCCAGAGAACTGCATGTAACATAGGCTGACTTGGCAGTTCTATGGAGTGCTGCTGAGGATAACAACGAGAGGGTGAGTGCTGTGGAACAGCGGCTGGATCACATAGAGGGACATCAGTTGCAAATTATGTCCATGCTGGAACTGCTGCTGGATCACCATGGGATCCCGCATTATTTTTTTTTCCTCACACCATGTGCCCCCCCACACCTTCCTTGCTGTGTTATAAAATGTATTCCTCCACCATCTCCGACCCTTGTATGTAATTATGCCCTTTTTTGTTGTCTTCCGTATGCATGACACTTTGTATTCTGAACAGTGCAAGTATACTGTACTAAACTGCATATGTGCAGTCAGTCTTCTTTCCAGTCTGTGCATGTACTGCAGACACTGTCCAACTCCCTGACTTAAAAACAAACATTAATGAGTACAATGGTGGGGTGGTGAAGCCTGGAGAGATACTACAAAACAGGCTTACAATACATCCAAGTAACTATTACAAAAAATTAATGTTGTGATTCGTGACGTGATCGTGAATCGTGATTTCTGACTGCATTTGTGACCGTGATGATGAAGAAGCATGAATGCCTACCACCTACAGCTGTACTTCCCCAATGAGCTGTAGCTTAAAACTCCCAGACTTAAAAACATGTACCAATGAGTACAATGGTGGGGTGGTGAAGCCTGGAGAGATACTACAAAACAGGCTTACAATACATCCAAGTAACTAGAAAACAAATTAATGTTGTGATTTCGTAACGTGAATGATCGTGAATAGTGATTTGTGATTGCATTTGTGACCGTGATGATGAAGAATGTGATTTGTATCGTGAGTGACTCGTGTTGATGGTCCTGACTTAAAAACGCATATTAATGAGTACATTGTTCATGCAGAATTAAGCACCACACCTGCCCAGTACTCTGAAGGGAAGCCAAAGAAACAACTGTGACTTAAGTTACAGATGGAGATTGGGCCCTAAAGAGTTGCAAATGCACAGACAGATTAAGATTGCGCTGTGCACTGAAGAGATGCAGACACAAAGGCACAACACCTAACCAGTGCTCACCATCAGAAATTCAAATCTGGAAAAGAATACCTTTGCCGGTTGGGGCGGGCTGCGGGGGAGGAGGGACAGTGTACTGCACTGCTGCAGTAACAGTCACTAGTACTAGTACCAGTAAAGATACCACAAAGAAGTACAAAAATCACACAGCTGCAGTGGATAGCAGGTTCACATTGCTAAAATTATTATGTGGCACAATAAAAGGTGTCTGATTTGATGACACGCGTCACACACATACACACACAGCAAGTAATGCATAGCAAATTGAAAACGTCAGTAATATAACCACATATTTTAAACAAACTAAAATTATGCAGTGCTGCACCACAACAATCAGCAAAAAAATGGCAAGAAATATTGAAAATATTACTGTGTGTACATTAACACAGTTATACAAGAAAAATATCACCAAAACAGAAAGCACTGTCTTTTTCTCCAAGTTAATCTACCTACACCACAGATACGTCCCTCCCCCAAAGCACACTTCCACTGTCTCTCAGTACACAGACTGAATGTTGTACATTGACATTCAAAATCCATACACAAACAATAAACGCTCAATGATATGAGCACAAGAGGGTTTCCTATAGTCAATGAACTAAAGTTTCAGCAAAAAAAAGAAGACTCAAAAAAGCTTTTTTAACAGCTTTTTGAAGGTTTGAATTGCAGAGAGCTCTCAGAACAGATTGTCTCCTACAGCTTCCTACACACACTACCCCAAACTGAGGCTGTGCAGAACAATCTAGAGTCCATGTGACCTGAAATCCCATGAATCACTGCAAAATTTGCCTTTGGAGCTTAAAAACAAGGCGAAGTGAGGTGAAGTACATTGTTTTCAATGTACTTTGCCTTAAGAATTGTTGGAGTAGTGGTTTCGGAAGGCGGAGTAACGCAAAGTCAGTGTTTTCAATGGACTTCGCGTGACCCATTAGTAATGCGAAGTACTCTGCTTCGTGTTGCGGAGCACTCCGCGAATCCGCCTTCACTCCGCAAATCACTCCGCGGAGCGAATTGGGGCCACTTTGCCCATCACTGCACAGCACATGGCAGAGGTGGACACCTGCATCCATGTGAACAAGTATTCCATCCATGCATGGACAGCATTATGCTATGGGAGACTCACCATATTAAATGGTTCCGACTGCCCTGGGCAATGGTGGTCCAACTGTTCGACCTCATCCGAGACCGAGTTGCACAGCAGACACGCCACTCCAGGGCCATTACCATTGAGACCAAGGTCATATGCGCACTTGCCTACTATGGGACCAGGTCATTCCAGTGCATGGTGGATGATGACATTGGCATTAGCCAGTTGTCGGTGTCCAGGGCACTGGCCCAGGTCACAGACACTCTGTTGGAGCACACGTTGGAGCACATACGGATGCCCATGACAGATGGTGAGGTCCGTACCATGAGGCAGGCATTCTTCGCAATGCATGGCATGCCCACCATGGTTAGTGCTGTGTATGGCATGCATGTTACAATCCTGACACCATCAGTGTCCGAGGAGGCATACTGGAACTATAAAGGCTTCTACAGCATCAACTGCCAGGTGGTATGTGATGCTGCATGCCTGTTCACAGATATGTGTGCGAAGTTCCCTGGGTCATGCCATGATTTGTACATACTGGACTTATCGGGTCCTGGAGCTTGGCTCCTTGCCAGATGCATTGACGGATGGCTTCTGGATAGGTGTCATGTGCCAGCACCTGCCTGTCCGAGACATGACTAACTGGTCTCCCTCTCCCACAGGTGACAGCAGCTATCCACTCAGACCATACCTGCTAACACCCATGTTGGTGCCGGTGGATGCTGCAGAGGTGGCATACAACAAGGCACGCCGGCGAATGAGGGCCATTGTGGAGAGGACCATCAGTATGCTTAAGATGCAATTCAGGTGCCTGGACCACACAGAGGGCACCAGTATGCTGTCAATGCAACATGCATGCCGTGTCTTTGCTGTATGTGTGATGCTGCACAACATGGCTGTGCGCTGTGGTGTGCCACTGCCAGACCACCGACCGCCTAACATATCGCCAGAGCAGTTTCCCGATGACCCTGTACATGGCCAGAAGACAACTGCTGGATGTGCTGCATGTGCAGCAGTCATGAACAGGACATTACAATGCTAGCCACGGCATCTGTGCCACACCAATGCCCCTGCTGTGCCTGCCTGACCCACAGCCACAGTGTTGGCAGCTAGTACGGCACATGTCCAAGTGTGTCGCACCACATGCATGCATGCACCCGATGATGAGGCCCAGCTAAGGGTGCATGCCAACGACTGCATGCAGGTGCTGTCCATGTGTGGTGCTATGTGTCATGGTTGGCATTTGGTGACAGGGCAGTGGTGCCTCTGTGTTAAGCCCCTGTACCACAGCAAGGTAGCCAGCCGTGTAGGGGTCCACCTGCCCACCCCACACCGCATGTCTGCACCCGTGTTGTGCCCTGTCCTTGTGCCACAGGGCACACAGTGCCTGGTCTGGTACCAGCCGTGTGTGTGTGTGTGTGTGTGTGTGTGTGTGTGCATGGTGTGCTCCATGGCCAGTCCCACGGCCACAGGCCCAGCTGTACTCATGGACGTGGTGAGGCGTACAGTGCTGCCTGATCACACACCATAGACCATGATTACCTCCTGGCTGCAGGTCCCAGTGCCCTTGTGCACCTACCCCTGCACCGTGCGGCATTGTGTGTCCCTGTGGCATTCTCAGGTGCATTGCACGCTGCACTGTCAGGGTCCTGGTCCTCGCTCCACCCCTCATCTGCTTGGCTGTCCTCCATGGCAGTGTCTTGCATCTCACTGCTGGGTGGTGTCCATGGTGTGGGGGCTCACGGTGTCCGCGAGGTGCACATCGTCGATAGTGGTGCAGACTGGTGTACTGCCTGTGCCAACATCCCCCTGGCCCTGTGTCATACCTGGTGTGCTGCCCTGTGTTTCGCCACATGGGGGCTGGGTTATGACCTGTGCTGTGGTGCCATGGCAGTGTTCCCCATACAGCAAGGATTTCCATGGTGTGGACCTGTGTCCTTGCTATCTCTGATATGTCACGTCCCATGGCACATGCCACCGATGTCAGCTCCAAGATAACCTCTGTGTTCTGCCACGTGGCTTCAAGTCAGTCGAACTCAAGCTGCCACAGCTCAATGTATTGGTGATCCTGCACTTCCATCAACCAAGTTGCCCTGCTGTGTCCTACTGGACAGGTGGATGATCCCTTGTCACTGCTGTCTGGGTCACCTGTGCCCATGGTGTGTCCAGCACCTCCGTGTCACTGACTGGGTTGCACATGGGCACGTGGGTCACTTGTGCCCTATGCACATTGCCATGCATCCTGTGGGTGCTGCTGTGCATGGTGGGATTGCTCTTCTCTCATCCACTGTCGGGGTCCCGCCCTGCTGATCTCTCCATCACACAACTGCTATCACCTCCAGTGGTGGTGTGGTCTACTGTGTCAGGTGGCATGGCTTTGTCTGCCTGTCTTCATCCTGGGGGGAGCAAGAGGGTGTGATTACCGGTCTGCTGCTTGTCGCGTGCCGCTCTCCATGCCGATCTCCATGCCATACTCACCTGTGGGGTGCTCCTCCCTTGGCTGTCCTCACCTGCTTTCGTCAGGCATGTTGTGCAGGCACAAGTCCTGTGGAACACCACCACCATGTCCCGCTTTATGGGCATGCCCTCTTGGTACAATGGTAACACGTCAGAGTCTCTGTGAATGGCCTCTGTTCCATCATGGTTTAGTTGTGTCCATGTGCCATGCTCATCTGCTAGTGTGTCCACGCCCTCTGCCTCCCCATGGATGCTCATAGCAGTTATGGTGTCTGCCACCATCCACTCTATGGGGGTGAGTTGGGTGTCTGGTGCAAGTGATCCACCACTGGTGCCATGCTGTTCCTGTGCCCCAGCACTCAGGCATTTCTTGATGGCCATCCTCAGGTCCCGCCACTTTTGTTTTATCACAGTTAGGTTATGGGCATCCAGCCCTGCAGCATTCATGGTGGCCTGGACATCTAGCCACAGTTGCACCTTCACCTCCGTGGGGGTGGATGGTGTGAGGGCACCATATAGCTGGGCATGGCGTGCACCGATCTCAGCCACCATTGCTGTGACCTGGGTGCCGGCCGAGTGGTCTGGATTTCTGGTTCACCCTCCACATTCCTCTGCGCACCTTACTCCACGGGGCACTGTTTTCTACCATCATCTGTCCTCCTCCAACACGGCTGACATTCACTTCTGCATGCGTGCATTGGGCAGCACATTTGTCCATATATGGCGGGGTCATGGGGTGTGGTAATGTTGCCGGGGCTGGCATCCAATGTCTGCATGTTCTGCTAGGCACCATACGCAGCACCACCCTCTCACGCTGCGTGGGTCACGTGTCTGTTTGTGCATGCTGCATATTCCAATGGTCTTGCATGCTGTGCAGTTGTGTGCCACGTGTACATCATGTTTCCATGCATTTCCCATGGATTCATGCATAGGGCCTGATGTGTGGAACAACACTCTACCTGGAAGCTCATATAATCAATTCTACTTCTCCCTATACATTATCTGCATTGTGATCTCATTGAGTGTGACCCAGAAGAGCAAATCTCCTATTGTTCAATTAGTAACTTGTGATACATTACCTATCAGACAGTAGGGCTTTGGATGAACCAATGGGTGAGGTCATATGCTGATGATGACTCCAGGGAGATTAGTCCCTAAGACCAGGGGCTAGATTTTCAGCACCCCTGACAGTTGCACGGCTGCAGGAAAGAAACTGTCACAAGTGTGTCACCACTTGTGGAGCCTCAGTTTTTCCTGCAGCTGCCAAATATTCAAAAGTGGACCTGGATTACGACTGGCTCCATTGTTTATGGCAGTTTGTGGCCTTTTTTCATTCAGCACAGCCGCACCGAAATGTTACGCCCGCTGGCACCAGGCATAACATCTCCTGCAGCTGCACACACTGAAAATACAAATCTTCACAAATGTGGAGATATCATCCTGCAGCAGTGGCCGCAGCATGGGACTTAGTCCCTGATGGGCTGAAAAATCCAGTCCCTTGTCTGAGACCTGTTTGCTTGTTGCACTTAGTTTCTTTCTTGCACTTTACACCTTTTAGTGTATATTTACTCTCCAAACACCACACCACCAATGGATCACCACTACTGTGAAATTTGAGATTAAAAATATTTTAGGGAAATTACTTTTCAAACCCAAACCTCCTAGATCACAGCTTTGTGCCCTAACAACTAGGCTATCCTGGCTGGTGCTTAGCAAGCTTGTGGTAAGACACGTGTGTGACACTTTGGCCCTGTCCACATTGCACTGAAAATCTGTAACATTTTGAAACCATTACAGACTGAAAGGCCCTGTGTACACTACCCTTGGAAATCCCCTCTGTAACGTTAAAGAGGGTCCAAACAGTTACCGTAACGGTTTTCGTTTACACTGGTAATGTTATAGAAAGTGTTTTCATAACTGTTACAGAAACCTGTTGTGAGGTGGTTTCAACACAGTTTCTGTAATGGTTTTAAAGCCCTGTTTAACCCTGTCCACACTACACAAGTAAAATCCTGTAACATTTTCAAAACGTTTTCAGTGGTAGAGTGGATGCACTGCAACATTTTCAGTTTGTACCCGTTTAAAACATTACAGATTTTCAGTGCAGTGTAGACAGGGCCAAAACATTACAGTGCATCCACCCTACCACTGATAACATTACAGGATTTTACTTATGTAGTGTAGACAGGCCCAAAATATCAGTTTTCAGCAATGGTTTTGAAACTGCTTTCTGTGACATTACCAGTGTAAACGCAAACTGTTACGGTAACGGTTTGGACCCTCTGTAACATTACAGAGGGATTTTTCTGGTGTAGTGTGTGTGGACAGGGCCTAACTGATCCCAGACCATTTCAAAAACATAGAAACATAGAAACATAGAATTTGATGGCAGATAAGGACCGCTTGGCCCACCTAGTCTGCCCATTTTCCTACCTAACAGATAAGCTGCAGATCCTAGTTAACCAACAGCTTACTTCCTCTTACCCGGCCCTAGGACTGCCTTATGCCTGTCCCATGCATTCTTGAAGTCCCCCACTATTCTTGACTCCACGACCTCCTCAGCGAGGCTATTCCATGCATCTACAACCCTCTCAGTGAAAAAATACTTCCTCATATTACCCCTGAGCCGTCCCCCCTCTATCTTCAAATTGTGCCCCCTTGTTCTTGCACTTCTCTTTTTCTGGAAGATGCTACTCTCTTGAACTTTGTTAATTCCCTTTAGGTACTTGAACGTTTCTATCATGTCCCCTCTCTCCCTTCTTTCCTCAAGAGTATACATATTAAGCTCCTTTAGTCTTTCTTCAGATGTCTTCTGGTGCAGACCCTGCACCATTTTGGTTGCCCTCCTCTGGACAGCCTCCACTCTGTCTATGTCTTTGCGGAGATGGGGTCTCCAGAACTGCACACAGTACTCCAGATGGGGTCTCACCAACTGTCTGTACAGAGGGATAACAACTTCCTGTTTTCTACTATTGATGCCTCTTCCTATGCATCCCAGTATCCCTCCAGCCTTCCTTACTGCCTTCTCATATTGCTTGCCCACCTTTAGGTCATCTGATATAGTTACCCCCAGGTCCCTTTCTATTTTTACTGTTGTCAGTATCTCACCCCCCATTGTGTACGCTTCCCCTGGGTTTTTGTTTCCCATGTGCATTACCTTGCACTTCTTTGCGTTGAATCTGAGCTGCCATACATTTGACCATTCCTCCAACCTTGCCAAGTCCCTTCTCATCCTTTCCACTCCATCTTGTGTATCAACCCTGTTGCAGATCTTTGTGTCATCTGCAAAGAGACGTACTTTTCCTTCCAGTTCCTCTGCAATGTCACTTATAAAGACATTAAAAAGGACCGGTCCCAGTACTGAACCCTGTGGTACCCCACTAGTAACCCTCCTTTCTTCACTGTGTACTCCATTTACTACTACCCTTTGCGTCCTGTTGTCTAGCCAATTTTTTATCCAGGCTACCACCTTGGGACCCATTCTAATGCTGGCTATCTTGTGTATTAATCTTTCGTGTGGGACTGTATCAAATGCCTTGCCAAAGGCAAACTCTTCTCAGACCAGGTCTTTGGGGATTAATCTTCCTAGACTCTGATGAGGTAGTGGGAGGACTAGAACTAGATATGCCTGCCTCCAGGTAAAGCACTGCTTTTCACTTCACATCCAGTTCTAATATAGATAGAAAACCTTCTAATGAGCAGATACAAAAAACACTTCAGAAATAAAAGATAATGAGGGACTACTTTGAAAAATTGCTAACATTTTCTGCCTGCATTTTTTGACATTGCTAGCTGTTTAAATAAATGGAGAACAGGATCAGGCCAAGGACAGAGCTTGGGGAATGTCTTAGCAGATAGGGAGTTGGGGGATGGGAACTGTGTCCACGATATCTGTAACACCCTCCTCATGGTCTAGGGGTATTGATGGAGTACTTCATTTTCAGGCAGGGGCATGAACACCAAATGGCTCTTCTTAACCTCCCAAATATGAGTGACGTCCAGGTTGAGATGGCTTTCTTAGGCGGATACAGGGCTGCAAATTAATGGGGGTAGCATGCAGCATTTTTAATTAAAGAACTGAATGTCCACAACTTTTTCAAAAGTCCAAACTCAGGTTTACTGATGTTTCACTCATTAGCATATTATTAGAGCAGTGTTCAAGCAACATGCAAGCCACCTTCAGATGTTACACTCCATTTTCATTACATTCACTTCCACTTCCCTGAGCTGGGAAAATACATTTTACTGAGGTTTCAGGTCCCATCAGATTCAGATACCAAATTACAGGCTGAGTTAACTTGCTGTCCACATGATATTTTCATTTCTGTTGAAATGATTAGCTTGTCAGTCTGCATACAACCCTCTCACAGCACCTGAAATGGATACTGTCACTATCTGTGTTTTTGCTTTCTCATAGCATTTCTTCAAGTAAATGTATTTCAGGCTAATGCATCATTTCATTTCATTCAACCCACATCGGCCATTTTTAGCTAGAGGTTAGAGCTACCCAAAAGTTGAAGACTGAAGAGGATTTTGCTATAAGTTACAGCTGCCCAATGATAGTACTGATTCCTCCAGAACTCAGTACCCTCAAGGGGGTCCATAAATCTGTGAGCCTTACTAAACCCTGCCCTGCCTTAGATTCAGTTTCTTTAAATAAATGCAGTTCACCTTAAGACATTCACTTGCTGACTTTCCTTTCCTTCTAGAAAATGTGGGCAGAGAGGGGCATTTCCTACTGGGAGACCACAATAGCTTGGAGAATTGTCACCTTACCCTAGAACCTTACCATCCTTCATGGGCATAAGTGTCTGAGACCAAATTAAACACTTCTTTTTCATTATGTTCACATTTGCACTTGTGCAAAGTGAACATATTTGTATGATAGTGTGGAGTTTGAGAGGTACGTTACTGTCAGTCCAATGCAGGGCAGTCTATAATAGGCTAAACAATGTCAGACCAATCATCAGCCAGGCAGATCATGACACACATTTGGTCTTTCTGGGTGGGAACTTTGTGTAGTTCAAAGAAAAGACCTGCCCGAATCATGGGACAGCTCCTTGCTTTGATAATAATAATTATAATTTTATTTAATATAGCATCTTTCAAGTCATCAAGGTGCTTCACAAATACACAGAATACACAGTTAAACAATAAATAAGAATAAAATCAGTGAAAATCAGGAAATGTTTTAACCCAAAGGAAGGTCTTCAGTGCCTGCTTAAAACTCCAAACAGTCCTGCACTCTTGTAGCTGATAAGGTAGAGAATTCCAAAGAGATGGGATGGCAAACATAAAAACCAGAGCGCCAGATGACTTCAATCTAACCCTTGGAATCTCCAGCAACCCCTCATCAGCCGAGCGGAGTTCTCGCATAGGGGTGTAAAGAATCGGAAGTTCTTTCAAGTAGTCAGGACCCAATCCATGTAGGGCCTTGTAGGTTAACAAACCTACCTTAAAGGTGATTTGCCACTGAACTGGCAGCCAGTGCAGATTGCACAGCACAGGGGTTATATGAGATCTCTTTGATGCCCCAGTTAATAAACATACAGCTGCATTCTGCACTAGCTGTAAGTGGCGGATATCAACCCAGGAAGCCCTAGGTACAGGGAGTTACAGTAGTCAAGTAGTTAAGTTGATCTGCTAATGCTGCCCAGCAGGCAGAGCTAATCAGCATCATGATCAGCCTGCTGTGGTCCTTCCCCCTGCAATGTAAAAGCAATCCCTACCAACCCTCCCTTCTTAATTTTCCACCACTGGAGTGCCCAATCCCCAGTGCCAGCTAGCACCTTCCACCCCACTCATTTTCACTGTGTGGCACTGGGAAGCCCACCTCCCATGCTGCCAAACATAACACTGATACTGGAGTGCCCACTCCCTAGTGTCAGGACCTGAAAAAATGAAAACCACTCCTCAGTCACTTCCACCCCTTCCTTCTTAATTTTCAACAACCAGGTATGCCCAATCCCCGGTGCCAGCTAGTACACCACACCACATCCGTTTTTACTAGGCAACACCCAGGATCCCACCTGCCGGTGCCACCAAACATAACAGTGACACTGGGGTGCCCACTCCCTAGTGCCAGTACCTGAAGTAAAGACAACCATCCTGTGTAGTCTTTTTTACATTTTTATACAGCCTTTAAAAATGAAAACCATCCATCGATGTCTGTTGTTGCCACCAGCACACCATCGCTGTTACCCTCCACTCCACTGGACCCTCCTCCTTATTACACCCTACCCATTACTTATGTACTGGGGGGCCCAATGCCATAATCCTCTCTCGACTGGAGACACGTCTTCACCCTTCAGTGCCAGAAAGGTAACTGAGATCTGGTATATGGTTCAATGTGTTTTGAACTTGTCCTCATGATTTGTTTTTTTTTAATATTTTTTCCCCAAATTTTCAACATGGCCTTTTTGGGGACCCCATGCACAGATCAGGTGGGTCACCTTCTGCCCTGATACCACTGTCTGGAATGGGGGGGGGCACTGATTAGGCAAGACAGTAGTCAAAAGTCACACTACCAGCCACACTCATGAGAACATTTTTTTCTTTTTCATGCTTTTGTTGAAATTTATCACTCAGCATGAAATTCCCCTATCACTGCCCAAGATTTTACCCAATACAGTGTGCTTCCTCAGAGGAGGGAAGCTGCATTCAAACAATTCAAAATATCTAATTATGTTATATATATTATGGGCTGGATATTCAAACTGCACCCAAAATGTGCCCAATAGCAGGAGCAAGCACAAGTCCATTGCGCACATGCACAACAGACGCGATATTCAAAAATGAAGCAAGCCAAATTGCGCAACCAGTCAACGTCTGAATATCGCACAACCTGCACCATAGCGCAACCAGGAAGGGGAAGCTGAGCAGATACGATGAGCTATAGCATAACGAAGGCAGCCCAGCTGAGCATCCCAGAGGCACCATAGCACAAGCAGGGAGCCCCCCAGCAGCAGAGCAATGGAACTGCACAACCAGGGAGGTAGGCAGGGGCCCACCACCCATGCCACAGTTGGGCACAGGAACACACTGCAGAACTGACAATGCACCCCCACACCCCAAGCACAGCACAACTGAGGGAGGGACGGAATATCCACTGGCCCACGGGGACAAGCAAACAAAGCACAGCTGGGCCATGTTGCCCCAGCACACCCACTGGCAAGCTGAGACTGCCACACAAGGGGGCGGACCACCCCATTGTACAGCAGCCCCCCCGTGCACAGTACACCCTGCACTGTGACCCCAAGACACCCCCCATGAGCAGTGATCATCACTGCAGGAATCCCCATGCACACACAGACCCCCATCACACTGCAACCACGTGTACCACAGAACCATACAAGCCAGAGCCACCATGAGCACCCAGCAGTGGGTGGCAGCACACGGCAATGCAACAATGGCAGACAGAGTGCCAACACGCACAACCCCCCCGAGGCACAGCTGAGAGACCAAACATGTGTTGCCACATGTGGTACCCCACACGGGAAAGGGCATGCCCCTGACACCACTGCCATTGATACAGCACCCTGCACAGTAGACAGGTGTCACAGCGTGACCCACCATGAGTCACAGCAGCCAGCACAGACACCCACAGTGGTGCGTGGAAGCATGCAGCACACTGGATGCAACACAGTGTAGGGGCAAACACACACCTACCTTAGGGACACCAACACAGGGACGCAGTAGTGTGGCAACCAAGCCCCCAGTGTGGGCACATGTAAACTGTGCACACACAGCCTGCGGTCCACCATGGCACAGGGGTGACACCCACCCTGTGCAAGTACTGTGGCACTGTATGCCACCAGCATATGCCTGGATCACAAGTCACAGACAGTGCTGCACAGCCCCTGCAACACACACAAGATGCAGCATGGAAGTGGGACAGCAACTGTGGAGGCCACAGTGTCACCCGAGGCAAACATGCACCCCACCGGTGACAGGTGGCAACCCAGCATTGTGACGGTCACAGTGGATGACCTGCAGGGACAGCACCCACTGACAAGGCAGCAGACCTGGCAGGCCACAGACATGCAAGGGTGTCAGCTGCACAGGCCAAGGACAGCTTGACAGGGGCACAATGGACACAGAGCAGGCACCATGGAACACTGCACACAGCAATGCAATGCACAGAGAACAACACACGCCACAGATACTGACTGAAAGCCAGTTCCACACCAGAGACACCTCCTCACGCACACACACACACACATACCCATGACTATACCTCCTCAGATGCTATGCACACCACTGCAACTGAGCACCTATAGCCAGCTGCAAATCAGAGACCACCACAGTATTCATATCAAAATAACTGTACTACAAAAACAACAACAAGTACAACAATAACATCAACAACTATTTACATATGTACAAAACAGGGGTGGAGGTATGGGTACAAGGTAGGGGTGGGTAAGGGGCAGGGGTGAACAACTGGGAGAGGGAAGGTGGGGTGTGAGAGCTAATCAAAGGGGGGAGATGATGCCCAGCTACTGTTCTCCAGCCTGCTCCACTGCTGCCTGGTGCTGGTCCCGGGGTCTCCATCTCCTCCGCACTCCATGCCGCTGGAGGTCCTGCAGGATCTCTAGGGAGTCCATGGCCACCCACAATAGCTGCTGCATGGATCTCTCAATGTGTAGTAGTATCTGGACACCTAGGACAAGGGATCAGAGTCAATGGGTGTGACTGTCCATCTCCCTGAAGCCCACCCATCATGTATGGCATACAGCCAAGTGCCCCGCTCCTGTGATGGAGTGCACCCACCCACAGTGACCATGTGCATAAGACATGCCCAACCAGGCAGCAACAGCCATGTGTACCACTACACACACACACTGCCCATGTCTAGCACAGCACAACCAAGGCTGTACAGTAACGTGGCTATGTGGTGGGCAGGTAGTGCCACAACCATGTGCCCAGTGCACACATGGACCACCATTGATGCACTCCCAGACATGCAGTGCCACTGGACAGTGCTGACTGTCACATGTTGCGTGCATGGCAGTGGTGTCCATGGATGGTGGCCATGCCCCGCTCCCCACCCTGTCACACAGCATGCAATATCAATCATGTTGTCATGGCACTCACCCTCATCAGGCTGTTGCTGGCATTGTGGTTCTCCACCACCATGCTTGGGTACTGCTGCCACCACCCTCTGCTGCTCAGCCATGGCCCTCCTCCAGTCTGCCATGCCTGTGGGAAACAAAAGGTGAGAAATACATCAGTACAATCCCAAAGCATATTCCCCCTGCCCCAATGAGTGTGCCCACCCACCCAGCCAGACCCATACATCACATACCCTGTAAACGCCACCACAGCCAACCCTAGACCAACCCTCCCCATGTGCTGGACACAATAGACAGTGTTACCCATATAGACCATACAGGTGCATAGACGGATCACCCACCTGGACAAGGCACCATGCCCCTCCTGGCACATGACCGCAGACATGCCAGTAGCCCCGGCTCCCTCCTCCTCAGGTCCCCATAGCGGTGCCTGCATTGTTCTGAAGTCCTCCTGCCAGTGGCCGCCTCCAGGTCAGTGGCCACCTGTTGCCACACCTGGGTCCTGGCCCTGTCCAGGGGAACCTCCCCATACAGTGGGCCATAGTGAGGCTCCACAATGGCCACCAGGTTGGCCAGCTCGAGGGCACTCCATTGGGGGGCTCTTCTGCGTGCCATCTCCAGATCTATAGTAGGCAATATGATGCTCCACAGCACGGCAACCCCACGTGGAATTGCTGCGCAATACAATATGCCACTATTCCCTATCGCGCTGTCGGCACAGCGCTGCCATTCCCTATCGTGCTGTCACCGAACAGCATGATAGAGCTGCAGACATGCCATACATACAGTGCCAAGGGGGCAAAGGTTGGGCACAGGGTCATGGGTCTCTGGCGCATGGTCACACAGCCATTGGACGCTTGCATCCAGCGGATTTCGCCTGTGCTATGCACAGGAACTATGGTGCAGCTGTGCCAGCGCCATGGGATGGCCAGGATGCTCACTGCGGTGGTGCATGCCCTGAATTGTCTACCGCACACAGCACATCATCAGCACGGCAGATGCCTGCGTAAGCTACCTGGGCATGCGCAGTGTGGTGTACTTAAGCATCCACAGAACTGCACCTCTGGCTCAGCACGTACAACACAATTGCGCAAAGCGCAACAGCGCGATATTCAGCTGTCATATGCAAATCATCCGATCAGCCATTCAATGGCGCAGCAACGTGATTTGCATCTCATTAAAGTTGCACTACACCTAATTTGCATGGATGGCGCTATAAAAATGCGATGCTGTTCTGCAGTGGCCATATTCGGTTACAGCAGTTTATAGGTGAGTTGCATGCTGTGTGATGTTCTGGACTATGGTCTCAGGGAATTGCTGTGTACTGCACAGTCACCGGTGACCACTCTCACCCATACAGGCTGTGATATGACCGAGCGAGGAATGGGTGAGGAGGATGACGGTGGGCGGAAGAGGAGGCCTAATTTTACGAAAGCTGAGATTGAGGCACTCTTCGAGGCCTACCTGGATGAAGAGCCACTTCTCAGTGGACAGCGGGGCACCCCTCAGGCCCGTGCTGCTGCATGAGAGGGGGTGGCACATGCCGTCAACCTGCACGGCAGCCACCAGCGCTCTGTGCAGGAGTGTAAAAAGAAGATGGGGACCAACAGGAGGTGGGTGAAGGAGAAGGTGGCAGCCATCAGGGCGGCACGTGCTGCAACAGGCGGGGGTCAGGTGGTGCAGCTGACTCCGGCAGAGGACAGGCTCGCTGCAAGCATGCAGCGCAGTGCCATTGAGAGCGTTCCTGGAGGTGGCTTCCAGACAAGTGGTAGCCCATCACTGCATGGTATGTCATGGTTGGGGGGGAAGGTAGATCACATGCACTAATGTGTTCTCACTTTCTGTTACAGATCCTGTGCATCTGCAGGGGTCAGTGTTGGAGGGCCTGTCCACTGCAGACAGCCATCTGGAGTTGGAGGAGGGACCATCCACCTCCACAGGTAGCCGGCATGCATTGCACCAGTGTGTATGCCTGGCTGCCATCACTGATGTTGTTGAGACAGGTGTGGGGGTGCCCTTCCTGTGTCTCAGTGGTCTGGCATGCAAGCATGCCAGCACACTGTGGCTGTGGCTGTGGCACAGACCTGCACCATTGATGATGCAATGATCACTATGGGCATTGACATGTGTGTGTCACAGAATGGACACACAGCAGGACAGCTCATGCCCATGGACCTAGCTGGTTCCGACGTGTGTGCCAGCACATCAGCACAGTACCAGGCTGTGCCTGTCAGCACCGGTGAGGCAGCACCAGTGGCTGTACAGGTCACTGGCACTGTTGCAGCCACAGCAGCGGAACAACTGATCCCTTGGGCACAGCAGGCAGAGGGGCAGCAGCAGCAGTCACCCACCGGGACTGGGGGTACAGGGTTCAGCGGTGGCTTATGTGCACCACCTGTGGACTTGCCCATACCTGGTCCTGGTGAGCAGCGCCCACCCTCAAGGGGTGCTGAACATCAGGCCCTTCCATACCCTGAGGGACAGGTTGCCAATGTGGCAGACGACCTCTTTGACGAGCACACCCGCCTGTTGCAGGCATCAGTACAGCAGCAGATGTGGGTTGCAACATCTGTGGAGGCACTGTGTGTGGCTCTGGAGTGGGTCAAGGAGCAACACAGCAGGGACAATGAGAGGATCCTGTCACAGATTGACCATTTGCGGATGGATGTGACCGCCGCCATTGACAAGCAGACACAGGCATTGGTCACTGTCGTGGTCACATTGGGCACACAGTCAGGTGCCCCTGTGCCACTCACACCGCACAGTACGCTATCCACTCCCCATTCCTGGTGTCGTGTGACACCCACCCTGTCAACGCCAGGTTCAGCTGTGGGCATCCCGAGCACTCCTGTTGCAGGTAAGTTCAGTGTGCTGCAGACCCCTGTGCGTGCAAGGTCGCGTTCGCACAGTGGAATCCCTGGTGGACCATCGGTGCCACCCCATGAGGCCCGTGCTCAGCCTGCCAGTGCTGCTGGGTCTCAGTGGGGCTGCCTACGCATCCGAGGCAGCCATGGCACTATGCAGCAAGACTGAGCTGTCTCCCAGTGCGGGCCCTGTCTGGTGCTGCCCTGTGTGTAATGTGTGTTTCGGTGGGCAGTGCACCGGTGGGTGCCCAGCCCTACACACAGACAAACGGACCACCTGCACACCCTCCCGACTGCTGTCCACAGGTGCGTGTGCATGATGATGCCTGCATTGCACTGTACACCAAAGTGCGAAGGTGACCAGCATCTGACACATGCACATGGACAGTCAGTGGAGGTGGTGGCCTGTGGACACGTGTGTTTTTAGTGTCTGTGTTCCGGCTCTGTTGTGCACCTGACCCCTGTGCACTTTGTGCCTATTGCGTGTGTGTGTGTGTGTGTGTGTGTCTGTCCATGTGGCGTGTAAATGTTCACCCCCCCGGTTGTATGTGTGTGCTTCTGTGCCCTGCCACTTCCCTTGCCATCATGCACCCCTGGTGTGTTTCCCTGTGTGTATGTGGGTTGTGCCCTAGCCACTGTTGGTTGCACATGGCTCCATGACTTACCTGTGTTGGGTGAAGTGCTCCTCTGTGATGGTGTCCCGGTGCAGCTGGGCCAGCCGGATCAGTCGGGGGGTCCCATCGTCCAAGGGGGGGCTGCCCATCCCCATCGTCACCAGCGTCACCGTCGTCCCCATCGCTGTTCCCCTCTTCGACCTGTATGGCTATCCCACAGTCTTTGGCCATGTTGTGTAGGATACAACAGGCCAGGAATATCCCACAGGCCTTTGAGGGGCTATACTGTAGGGCACCGCTGGAGGTGTCTAGGCAATGGAAGCGCGCCTTCAGCATCCCAAACACCCGCTCAATGATGTTGCGTGTGGTGGCATGTGCCTCATTGAAGCATTGCTGCGATGGGGTCGTGGGCTGCTGGTAGGGTGTGAGCAGCCAGGGACGGAGTGTGTGGGTATCCACTGTCACCTGTGTGGAGATAGTAGAGGTTAGTGTCTTGTTCAGGCTCAAATTGCCCCTAACTCTGTGTGCCACACCCATGGCACCTGTGGCTTACCCACTCTTGCCCCCGATTTGTCAGTTCTACATGCATACTCACCCACTAGATGTCCTGTGGGGATGTACCCACTCTTGAATCAATGACACAGTGCCAACTGGTACCATATGAATGAATCGTGTGCTCCCCCAGGGTACGTGGCGCAGACATTGATGATGCGCCCACTGGCATCACACACCACCTGGCAGTTGACACTAGCATAACCCTTCCGATTCATATAGGCGGCCCCATCGGGGCCAGGTGGCATGCGAATGGCCACATGGGTGCAGTCTATTGCCCCTAGCATGCCAGGCATACGTGCTACCCTGTGGAACTCCTGTATGTTTGCTGTGCACTCCACCGCAGTGCTGGGGAAATGGATGTACTCCGCAGCATGTGGCAGCAGTGCGCTGAGGAATTGGGTGAGGATGCATGATGTGGCTGACTGTGTTATGCCTGTGGTGTCCCCTGTTGGTCTCTGGAAGGTACCCATGGCGAGCAAGCACATGCAGGCTGTTACCTTTGTCTCCACTGACAGAGCGTGACTCTGTCATGAGGGTGCCTGCGTCACATCACTGCACAGCTCACAGAGCTGCCTTAGTATTGGCCTGTTCAGGTGGTACTGGCCCACAATCTCAACATCTGAGTAAAGTTCAAAGCTGGTGCAGGCTCAGTACTGCCTGTTGGGGGCGTACCGCCGACGGGCCCTTCCACGGCCACGTCCCCCTGCAGCATGCCTTCTCACCCCCCTCATTACGGCTTCCATGTGGAAGGTGGCACTGTCCATGTCCCTAGCTTGTGTCCCCCCCCAGCTGTTGTTGCTCTGTTCCCCCCCGCTGTCCTGACTAAGCACCCACTGCACCAGGTACACCTACTGGCCTCTGCACTCTGTGGCCCCACACACCTTCCCTTGCCCCTATTTTGTCCTCTGATCTCCCTGACCTGCCCTCTTTGTCCCTCTGGCCTTGTCTCTCTCCCTGCCTCATGTGGCTTCCCTGTAGCGTTCTTGTGCCTCTTCCTTGCTCCTTTTTATCTTGGCTCATTTCCGCTATGGCGCAACTTCCGCCTCATCCACTGTTGCACATTGCGCAAGCCTTTAAATATCGCACTGCTCACTTTATGCATGGTTCCACCCCCCTTCAGTTGCGCATGCCTTCATTAGCATTGAGCTGTTGCTCAGCATGTTTTCGGTAGCGCAACTGCCTCCTGCTGAATATCGCAGAATGGCGCATTTTCTGACTTGTGCAGGTGCAACCCTATTGCGCATTGTGTAACCCTTTTGAATATCCCACCCTATGTACAAAGGATGTAATACATTCTAGAAGTTCCACTAAAACAAGTGTATATTCCTTCCTAGCATTCAGCATCTAATATCAAATTTGTCAAATGATTAAAATAACAGAAAACATATTGCTGAACTTTGTTTTGTATAATGGAAATTACACGAGAGGTATCTGCTATGAGTCAATCACAATGAAGAACAGTTGCCAGTTATTGTCCCACAAACTAAGTAGGAGAACCCCACGAATCAGTTATTCAACTAAACCCCTCCCACAGTCAGTTAATCAGACTTTTACCATGCCCACAGTCAGTTACTCAAACTTTTACCATGCCCAAAGTCGATTATTCACACTTGGAGCTGAAAACAACCCCCAAAAAAAAAATTAACTCACAGAGACCATGGTAGTTCACCTCACAGAAGTACTGAACTTCAGTCTGCCACTCGCATAACACATACTAATACATAGAATTCATTATTTGCATCACATCAGCATTTAACAAGCTTTCCAAAATGTTTTCGACCTTTTCTTCATTCACTGCTGTCCTTCCGAACAATGCCCCCTCCAGCACTGCAGTCTCGGGACACTACTGCACTTTTGGTGGTCTCCTATCCTCAGCTTGCTACATGATACTAAAACAATTTCACATGTTTCAGCGGTATTCTTCTGGTCACTAGTAAAACAGCAAGCTCAGCACAATTTATCTTTCTTTTCAAGTAACATTTCACACACACACACACACACACTCTGCTTTTACACCATCAAGACTCGGAAATGCATTACACAACTGACTTGTGATTTCATGGTACACTCCCCTTTCACTAGTCCTTTTCGTCCATAAGCAAAACAGCAATATATAAAAAAACCCTCAAAGCCAACTCCAACTCATTTAATAGTAACATTCATTGAGTTGGAGTATACTTGCAATAACCAGCTTCTGTGGATTACATTTAACACCATGGCCTTCGGCCTTGGTGTTTAATGACACACATCAGTCAATTATTGCTTTGTGTACTCCAACTCACTGAATGTTATCACTTAATTATATGACAGGTATCTGTTCTAAGCCAATCAAAACACATGAAAACTGTCTGTTATTATCCCACAAACTACTACAATCACATTTTAGATTGTCCTACAGTAGGTTATCCACATTCTGGTGATGCACACAGTAGCTTATCCACATTCTGATGATGCCCACAGTAGGTCATCCATTTAGTCCACAGATAAAACAAGCTCTGGCAGAGCCACTACGACTGTGAATGCATTAACTAGATAAGGGTGTTTCATGGGCTTGAACATAAACATTTATTTATTAATTTAAAAAATATCAGGGGCTGGATATTCAAACTGCGCCATTCATAGGTGCAAGTCCTTGCTCTGCGCCAAAATAGATGTAGCAGAATTGTGTCCGTCTGCGATATTCAAAAGGAGGTTGCGCTATTGGGCAACTCCTTTGAATATCGCTCCCCAGCCATAGCCACTGTGCATGGTGCAGTGGAACTTGCACTAGCGCAAGTTGACAGAGTGGAGCAGTCAACTTGCGGTGGCGCAAGTACCATTGCGCCATGTGCAAAATCACGATATTCAAAAGGTGATATGCAAATGGGGCCATAATACATGCAAGGCACAGGGGGGGCCATTTTCATGTCATTATAGCACATTTGCATGCCATTAGCATGTAGGTGCGCTGATCCCCGAGGACTTGCGCCTGGCACCCTGCCAGGCAGCAGCTGTCGGGGACCGACGCACCCTGCAGCCTGATCACTGGCAGCAATGTGGCTCCCCCCTCCTCCCATTCATATCCCTGGTGGTCCAGTGGACCAAAATGCCCGATCACGGGCAGAAGAATACAGACCCCCAACATCCCATGTGCGATCGCGGGCAGTAAATAAATGCCCCTCCCAAAACATCTCCCTGGTGTCTAGTGGCCCCCACCCACCACCCATGAAGCCCACCACCCGCTCCCCGGCGGCCGGGTGGCAGCATCCCACCCACCTGCCGCCCTGCAGCCCTCCGACTGACTGGCGGTAGGGCTGCGCCCATTGGTGCAGAGCTAGAGGCCAATGGGCGTGCAGCCCACCGTACATGACAGTCCAGATTTGTGAATGAATGTCATTCACAAATCTGAACTATCAATAACGACATGAGCTGCGCCGTGGCTCTAGCTCTACACCAGCTGTGTCGTACACAATCTCAGCAAGCGGCGGGGCAGCAAGCGAGTGGGATGCTACTGCCCGCCCGGCTGCAGAGGCGAGGTGGTGAGGCGCAGTGGGTGGGTGGGGTGGGGCCACCACTAGACACCAGGGAGATGTTTTGGGGGCAATTGACTGCCCTTGATCGGGCACATGGGATGGGGGAATTCTGTATACTTTCTGCCCGCGATCGGGCATTTTGGTCCACTGGACCACCAGGGATGTGAGCAGGGGAGCCACATTGATGCTCATGATCGGCCTGGTGGAGTACATTATGCCCTGTGATTGGGCTGGGGGGCACAGGGACTGAGTTGGGGCCAGCCACAGGTGGCAGCTGCTGTGTTGCACCCTGCAATACAGCCTCACCTGTGGGTGGCCCTCTACTAAGCCTCTTTTTGGCTCAAGGTCCTGCAGGCTCAGTTTGGGGTTGCGCCTGCACAACTCTGCACAGCCCAGCTGAATATCGGGCTGTGCAGTTTATCATAGTTCCTCCCCTCCTGTTGAGCATGCATTCATTTGCATTGGCTGTTGCTCAGCCTGTTTTCAGTTGCGCAACTGCCTCCTGCTGAATATCGCAGAATGGCGCAATTTAGGACTTGAGCATGCGCAACCCTGTTGCGCATGGTGCAACCCTTTTGAATATCTGGCCCCAGATTTACAAACCTTTGAGTCAGAGACTCATTTACAAAGGCACCTCATCGAAACTAATACAAAGACAGCACAGTTAACAAGTCTAAAAATAATGGCTCGGAAAGCAGACAGTTATAACAATCATTCACTGGAGATACGTGGGTAGCAGTAGATAAACAGATTACATGGTTTAGGCACACAGCACCACATCAAGAAGACCAAAGCAGTTCAAACAATGTACAATAGCTAAAGCAAATAGACATCAGGGCCCAGATATTCCAAAGGGTTGCGAATGGCGCAACAGTGTTGCACCATGCGCAACCCACTGATGCGCCCCGGCGCAATATTCAAAAGGGGAAAGGCGCACACAATCCCAATGCACTGGAGCACATCAGTAATGTATGCAGGTGCAGGTGGGAGGCGTGCCCATGCATACTCTGCACAGCCTGATATTCAGCCTGGGATGTGCGGAGCCAGCATCGCATAACCTACTCGCAGCACAAGGTATGCCAAAAAAAAGAGGAGGGCTGGCCACCCACGGTGAGCTGCGTTTTGCAGGGTGCAACACGGCAGCTGCCACCGTGGTGGCCACCTGACTCTGGCTGCTCCTCCGTGGTGGTGGCCCCCCAAGCCTGATTGCAGGCATCAGTAAACAAAGATAAAACCTAAATCCCTGGTGTTCCAGTGAACTGCTGCCGCCTGATCGCGGGCTGTGGTAAATTAACGAAACCCAGCATCCCTGGTGGTCCAGTGGACCGCCCTCCCCTGCCCACTGATCCCCGCCCCCCCCGGTCAGCGGCTGGTGGCACCACCCACCCACACCACCGCCCACCGCCGCCAGACACCATCAGTAGGGCTGTACACCCATGGTCCACAGCGTGAGCCATCTGGGCATGCTGCCCATACCATATATATATACCAGATAGCCAGCTGATGGATCCATTCACATATCTGGTATGTGTAGTATATGGTGCACACCCATTGCTCACACTGTGGACCAATGGGTGTACAGCCCCATTGACGGTGTCAGTCGGCAGGAGGCGGGCGGATGAGGTGGTGGATGCTGCCACCCGCCACTGACCAGGGGAGCGGGAGGTGGGATCAGTGGTGGGGGAGGGGGTCCACTGACCACCAGGGATGCTGGGTTTCTCTTAATTCTACTACAGCCCTCAATCGGGTAAGCAGCAGTCCACTGGACCTCCAAGGATAACGCTTTCTTTATTTTTAATACAGCCCACGATCGGGCTGTGGGGCACATTGCTGCACTGCAGGGGGTGTTGGTCCCCAATGGCTGCTGCCTGGCAGGGCACCAGGCTCAAGTCATCAGGGATCGGCACACCTGCATGCAAATGGGGCCATAATGACATGCAAATGGCCCCATGTGTGCCTTGCATACATTATGGCCCCATTTGCTTGTCAACTTTTGAATATCACAGTTGCTGAGCCTTGTGCAAAGGAACTTGTGCTAGCACATCCCCATGCTCCACTCTGGCCACTGGCACTGGCGCAGTGCCACTGTGCCATGCGCACTGCTGGTGGTCAGGGTGTGATAGTCAATGCTGCTGAGCCATGGCGCAGTTCCGTTAAATATTGCCCAGTCCACACCCCTGAGCAGCCAAGTTGTGCTGCACCCAGGCTTGCACCACAGCCTGGCACCATTTGAATAGCTGGGCCTAGGAGTCAAAGAGAAGCCCAGAGTGTTCACATGAAGGCTGTTGCATACACTAACTGAATCAAAGTATAGTACATTGAGAAAGGGCATATTTAAGCAATAAGGCATGACAGGGTGTGTGTTATCATGTAATAACATCACTCCTGGGGTGGGTTGAAGCACGAGGAGAAGCCAAGTATTTATTTATTTATTTGCACATATTTATTTGATCCACTGGATCAGCAATATTTGCACAAGCTGTGCCCAGTGCAGATTTTACAGCACTGGTCCTGGTCTGGTGATCTGGGTTTTACCCATACCATACTGCATATGGCTTAGTGAGATACTGCAAAGATGGCTGCAGAGTCTAACCCATTGAACGTTGAAGTTTCAGAAAACTATTAATGCTGCAAATATCAAAACTCACTCCCTCCCTCACCCCCCCAGTCACAATTAATCCTCTACCACAGTCATGCTTAAATACTGGTGTCTCTACATCCATGCCACTAAGTTTTTAATGCCAGCATGCTTCCTCTGCTGCTGTGAGTTAAACTCTTTATTTGAAAACATTTTGTTGAGAAATGTATGTTTTAGTATATCCATGGTCAGGAAAAAATGAATTTATAAAAGAAACCAAAATCCCCATTTATCAGTTCATTGAATCACAGTACAGCATGTTATTAATTTTTCAGATTCTATGTGTAACCTACAGTATGTCAAACATAAATTAGACACAAATGCCTACCTATTTGCAAGTGAAGCAAATGTGGCTATTATCATTCAGTTGTAAACACCTATGGTCACAGCCAAGATTCACCTTGCTAGACCCTGGGTAAGTATGACAAGTTTCCTAAATACTGGTACCTTATCCAGCTGTGTTCTGCTTGTGTGTGTGTGTGTGTGTGTGTGTGTGTATGTGTTTAAATATGTAACTTTCTATAGTATATTGTATAGCACTGTGAAACCTGGCTGCAGTGTCCTTTCTCTGTTGTGGCTAAGCAAGACACTATAACAAGACACTGGCCTGCTATAGGGGCTATTAGACATCAAACCAAAGGGTACTCTGTGAAGACTAACTTGGAGAAGATGCAATAAAACAAACTTGAGTGACAGCCCCCGGATGTCATAAAACACCCAAGGAACATTAGAAAAAAACTCCTCTCACAGCCTAGGCAGAAACAAAACACTGGATTGAAGTGAGAACTCAAAACTTGTAGTAATACATATATTCCTGATTTTATCATGCAGTTTTCCTTTAAGAAGATTCAGTAGAATATAGACAGTAGCCCAGAACTGCCTGCCTGAGAATGAAGTTGGTATATTATTTGGAAAAGGGCAAGGCTGGATCTCTTGCTATGCAATGTCCTTCAAAGTATCACGCTGACTGCTCTTAGGATGATGGTGTCAAATGTTGTGAGGTGCCTAGGAGAACTTGTTAAGCAGAAAGTTCCAGGAAGTGTTTAAACAATTCTTCTTCTAATAGCTTTCTATGATGTCTGTACTATCCATTATAGCATTGACGATCTGAGCAGTTTCTGTGCTTTTATGCTTGTGTATAGTTTGATAAAATTAAAAGTTTTAAAATTGAAACACTCCTGCTAGCTAGACCTGACACACACAGAAAATAAAAATAGTGAATTAGAGCTATTCAGTAGCTGTTGTCTTACAGAAACCCCAGTTAGCTAGCTCTCCCCTGGACTGGGAAGGAAGAAGCCCGAGAGGGCGGAGGGGCAGCAAGGTCAGCTCCCAGAGTGGGGACTGATCAAAGGCGAAGACACGAAAGCCCGCTAGGCCTATTCTGCTGGCATTTTTGTATGTTAATATGCTTACTACACCAACACCATGAACCATAAAACAGATGACTGCCATAACTAGGGAGGCAGCATAGCACAGTGGTTTAAGGCTCTTCTCTGCAGATTTGGAGATCTAGGTTTGAATCCCAGAGCCCCCACACAAATCTGGAGTATCTCTTTAAGAAAGTATAAAATACTGTGAAATGATTTTAAAGCAGTGCACATGCTAAATCCTACTGCCACATTCAAAACATCATACCCTACCTACTTACCACATATAAACTCAACTATATTAAAAAAATAATTCTAGGCACTTTTTTTTTTTTTACCAGGAGAGACACACTAAGCTGAAAGCTTGTTTACAGGTGTGACCTGGGAGCACAAGGAAGTTAAATGATTTGTACAGGGTCACACAATATGCAAGTGGGGGCTGTGGGAGTCAAACCCAGGTCTCCAGGTTTGTAGCTCAGAGCCTTAAACCACTGCCTACATAACTATTTACAACACAGTTACACTTACATATAATACGTACTTCTCAAACTTGAAAGAAAAAATACACTTTATCATCAAAGTTTGTATTTACCAAGTACTGTGCCCATGTTTAAAATAATTTGAACTCCCCCAAAAAATGTGCCCTGACTTGAAACTGCATGTTTAACTGTAAAGACAATTAAAAATTGTATTTCTAAATGCATTACTAAGACCAATGCTTTCAGAGTTTTGAAACTACTAAAGACAAATTATATGTAAACTACACATATATAAAATGTTTAAGAAATACATGTGACTCTTACTGTAAATTAAAATGTGTGTCTAGGTCTCCTTCTGAGACCCCAGGTGGCTCTGATAATCATTTGCTCCAAAGGACTTTTAAGTCAATTTGAACGCATCAAATATCTTCTGTTCTGTTCTGTTCTGTTCTGTTCTGTTCTGTTCTGTTCTCTACTGCACAAGCATGTCTGTTGGTTGATAAGGTCCCAAGCTAGTGTACTTGTTACAGCATGCTAGAGCTATCTCATGCCCCTCCCACATGAATCAGAAAAAAGTTTGGGGTGGAGGCAGAGGTGGATCTTACTCCAAAAAAAATGTAATGCTGCCTCCCACTACTCAAGTTCCAGTTCTTGTACCACCCAGTTAAGAAAGAAAATAGTACCCTACAACCATTGACTAACATGAAAGCATATTTATTTGAGGGCGGAAAACACTGCTTGGAGGAGGGTAAGGCGGAGGAGACTATTTACACCTTCAGTCAGTTCCACAGACAGAAAACATGACATAACTCCTTTTGTACATGCAATACTCCTGTTGGCGCCGCCCACAATCGTAAAAAGGGAGAACAAATGAATGTCCCTCTTCAATTGTTTCCTGTGGGCCAGTATAGAGCAGTGGTGAAGAGCTTTAAGCTGCAAATCTGGAGAACTGGTTTTGAATCCCACAGCCACCACTTGCATACTGTGAGACTATAAGCAAATCACTTAAAACCACCAGAGCACTTTTAAAATCCTGGGTTCAAAATTTCTAGTCATGTAATAGTAATAGCATTCAGTTAGTCAGAGTATACTCAGAATAACTGGTTTCAGTGACTGAATAAATGCAGTGCATGCGCATAAGTGACGGTTGTGCGCATGCTCCCGTTTTTACATTCTGGCAGTGCTTGGTTTGTTAAAATACTCCTATTGCCAAACTCTTTGGTCTTTTCTTTGTACTGCCAGCTATTTTGCTTAGTAGCAACAAAAAATGCTGAACTCTTTCATGCACGAGTCAGCAGGATTCAACAGCAGGGACACGCGGGAAGCGGGACACTGAAAAGAAAAGGTCAGTCCAACCACAACGCATTTTTTGTAAAAATGAATGTCTACACATAGCAAAGGTAGGATTAAAATGTAATGTCAGCAACTGCATTCAGAGTGCAGTTTACAAGCATCAGGATTAGAAGGGTCATAAAAAATTATCAGAAGCTGGCAGTGTCTCTTTACATTTGCATTTGCCACTTGCATCTAAACTCCCCACGGAGTGCTTGAAACACTGCAATTCAGCCAGGGAGTAAGTCTGCTGCAACAAGGCTCCTCACTTGCATCTAAACTCCCCATGGATTGCTTGAAACACTGCAATCCACCTCCTGAGAAAACCTGCAGCAGCAAGGCTCCCCACTTGCATCTAAACTCCCCATGGATTGCTTGAAACACTGCAATTCACCCCCAGAGCAAACCTGCTGCAGCAAGGCTCCCCACTTGCTTCTAAACTCCCCATGGAGTGCTTGAAACATTGCAATTTGCCCCGGAGCAAGCCTGCTGCAATAAGGCTCCCCGCTTGCATCTAAACTCCCCATGGAGTGCTTGAAACACAGCAATTCACCCCTGGAGCAAGCCTACTGCAGCAAGGCTCTCCTCTTACATTTAAACTCCCCACGGACTGCTTGAAATGCCGCAATTCACCCAAGGAGCAAGCCTGCTGCAGCAAGGCTCTCCACTTACCTCTAAACTCCCCAAGGAGTGCTTGAAACACTGCAATTCACCCCCGGAGCAAGCCTGCTCCAGCAAGGTACCTAAAACCTGTCCTTTGGAGTGAGAGCTAACATTGGACCCTGTTATTGAGAACTTTAATTGTAATTCATTTTGGCATAACAGTTTAGATTGTTTCTTTCCCACAATTTAGCCCTTGATTTATTACCATTTTGCTAGCATTCTGTTTGTTGCTTTAAGGATTGCCTTGTCAGCTAGCTTCTTTGTTTGTACTTTGAAATACCATCTGAAGTGTAGTTAATGCTGCTCTGTTTTTTAGTTGTCTTGTGTAAACTAGCTGTATTGAATCCAAATTTTGCTTTTTACATTTCTCTCAACCTCCACACTTTATCTCAGTCCTCTCCCACACATGCGCATTGCAGGCTCCCTGCACCCACTCTCTTCTCTTTTTACCTCCCACCTTCTACTTTTCTTTTGTTCTCAACAGCCCTCCCTTACCTAAATATATTTTCTTCCCCACTTGCACCTAAACTCCCCACGGAGTACTTAAAATGCTGCAGTTTGCCCCCGAAGTAAGCTGGCTGCAGCAAGGTACCTAAAATCTGTCCTTTGGCGTGAGAGCTAACATCAGACCCTGTTAGCCCATCAACTGCCAATCCTCGTCAACTGCCACCCCCCGGCTCTTCATTTATAGCTCATTTCCTGTCACATCACCTTGCTAGCCAGATTCCATCTCCCTACTTTCTCATTTGCAAATTTTCCTAAGCCACCACTAGGAGTCACAACTGTGCACCCCTCAACTCCCTTCTTCCTAGCTCTGTACTAATTCCCTGCCACTACCTATTCTTGTTTATCACTTTTGTCCCTGCCAGCATTTCTGTATCCCCCCTGCTTTCTGTGCACCTGTCACCCCCCTTTACTCAAACCCATGACCTCTTGCACCAGACAACACTACCATTGCACCATTACAGTAGCTCCAATTGTAACTAATCTTTTGTGTCTCTCATCTTTTCCACTAGCCTCCTTCTCCACCTGGTCTCTCTGTTTGGCATTTGTGGTGACTCCCCACTTCGCCTCATACAGCCCATTCCCCTAGACTGTCCCATGGCCTCCAGTTTACCACTCTACCTCACCTATAGTACATCCATGAGCATCCCTCGTGCTCTCCTCCTCCCTTTCCTAGTCCTCCTTTTCCTCCCTCCTTCTGTCCCCCTCCACTCTCTCTGCCTCATCTATCACCTTCTCTTTCCCTTTTGCCATCAGCCCACCCTGCAATGTATCTACTGCCACTACCAATGATCACCTCCCCCTTTCCTCTTCTTCCCACCACCCCAACATAATCCACCATGGGCTGCTCATCTACTCCCTCCTACACTTAGTGACCATTTGTAAGCTACATCCCCCAAACCCCCCCCTTATATGCCACCCTTCAAGCTTACTGAATCAAGTCCAAGGGGCATGCCCCTAACCAACACCTCCTAGCCCTTCTACTTCTCTGAGCAGGGGATGTTGAGCCAAATCCTGGCCCCTCTAGCCCTACCGCCTCCCCCTTACAGGCCCTCCCTAAAGACTTGTAGATTTGCCACATTTTATTTATTTATTTAGAAAATCGGAATTACAGTCCTTTGAGTCATAGACTCATTTCCAAAGGCTCCATGTCAGAATAAAACAGACATTCATACAGTACATACATAGAATAAATGTGGGTGATCAATCATACAGAGTATAAGTACAATGACCACGGGTTAATGCCTATACATTTGGTAGCTAAAAAGAGGGCAAAGCTATCAATATATTTACCTAATGAGCGGTTAAGACTTATACAATTGATAGCTAAAGCAATGCATGATACGAGTTGTTAGTAAGCTGCCTCAGGGAGGCCTTGTCTTGTACATAATGCAATGCATTCATAGTCCAGTGCAACTATATGGTTACCGAGGGAGGTGGGGAGCCTGTAGGCTAGAAATAGTGAGGGCTCTCCACTGCTTAGCTAAGGGCAGATGCATGGCCTAGTGGCGTGGTGCAGGATCCACAGGTTACCGGTTACACTGGCATTGATGTGAGGAGAGGATATGGGCCCTTAAGGCAGCTTTAAAAGGACCTAGACTGGTGATTGATGTGACAGCCGGAGGGAGGGCATTGTACCAGGATGGAGCTCTAAGGAGGGAGGATCGCTGGGTCAGGGTGGTCCTGACCCTAGGCACCTTCCAGATAGTTTTTGGGGCAGCCCGTGTGGACACTGAGATGGTGGCTGCCTGAAGAGAAGCCATGACACCTATTGGGGTTAAACCCAAGTGGATTTTTTTGGTGAAAAGACAGATCTGGTATATAGTCTTTCCTCAAGGGAGAGGATATTGGTGAGCGCATATAGGGTGCAGGCATGTGTATTTCTGTTGGCACCGGAGAGGAGCCAGTAGGCCTTATTGATGACTACTTGTATTTGATGAAGTGTTGTAGGGTGGGCAGCAGCATAGATTGTGAGGCCATAGTCCACCAGTGATAAGACTGAGGAGGCAATGGCTAGGTGAAGTGCTTCAGGTGGCAGGCAGTCTTTATGTCTGTACAGGAGACCAATGCGGGTGTTGGTGGCGGAGGTGAGGATTTTTGTATGTTCATGGAATGAGAGGGAAGAGTCAAATGTAATACCTAGATACTTATACTTTTGGACCTGTTCCAGTGGGATGAGAGAGGTGGAGAGTATTTCAAGGGGGAAATCCTTTGATCTGTTTTGGCAGTGGGCATAGAGCATCGTCTTAGTTTTTTTAATGTTGACCACCAATCTGTGTTCAGCAAACCAGTGTTCAATCTGAGAGAAGGAGTTTTGTAAGGTACACTGGAGAGAGAGAGAGAGATGATCAGGATGTACGGCATAAAGAACAGCATCGTCCACATAAAGGAGAAGGTTGCCGGGGCAGGATTAGGCAGGGCGTTGAGGGAGATGCTGAATAGCAGGGGACCCAGGATAGATCCCTGGGGAACTCCTGAGCACACAGGCAGCATAGTAGATATGGTATCATGAAGTTTAACACATTGGGTTCTAGATGAAAGATAGCTGGAGAACCATGAGAGTGGACAATGAGAGACCCCAATTTGTTGTAATGTGTTAAGAAGGAGGGGATGAGAAAAAATGTAGAAGGCCTTTGAGAGGTCTATAAACATGGTCCCTTTGAGGTACCCCTTGTCAAGTGTGGAGCGCAGGGAGTTAGTGAATTCTGTGAGGGTGGTCATAGTGCTATGACCAGCTCTGAAACCATGCTGCTCCCTACATAAGAGGTTGTATGTGAGGAGGTAGTCAGTGAACTGATTGGCCATGATCTTTTCAAGGGCTTTAGAGTGTGCGTGGGGGAAGAATCGAGATGGGCCAGTAGTTGTTTGGGAAGGAGCTGTCACCACATTTCAATATTGGTGTTATCACTGCCATTTTCCATGAGGTTGGGAATTGGCCCAGGTGCAGGGACAGATTTAGAAGGTCCGTGAGTGGGGAGATAACTGACTCTAGCACAAGGTATAGGATACGCATATCGAAGGTGTCTTTTCAGTAATTGGATCTCTGGAGGGCTAGTTCTACTTTTATAGGCACAGGGTTTGACTGACAACAGGAACTTCCTGTTTGGGAGCAGGAAGTGAGTGATCACAGAGCCATCAAAGACCCACCATCCTAGAAGGGCAAGAGTAGTTCTCCTGCCCCCTCTAGCTGCTGGAGGTCTGCCTCTGAGCAAGTAAGGGGTCTACTGAGAAATATAGGATATTCTTGTCTCAGAACTGGACAATCAGGAGCTTAATAGGCACACAGGCAGTAAGTAAGTAGAGAGAGAAGAAAAAAAAACCAAAGAAAAAAACAGAGGAAAGAGTAAGGATTCCAAACAGTTGAGGGGCCAGAAATAAGACATGATGGGAGTGGTGCAGTGCAGTGGCTGTGGAGCAGCAGTCTTCCGGGCGACGTTCTGGAGGATGCGGTGTTGTCTCATCTGCAGACACCTCTCCGGGCTGAGGGAGGAGGTTGCTCATCTCCAGGCTGAGTTGGCCAGGATTTGTGGGACCTCCTCTTCCATCCAGGGACCACCAGTGCCACTGCCGTTGCCTCAGAGGTTGCCAAGAAAGAGGAGTGGTTGGATGACAGTGGACACAGGGAGGGTGAGGGTGGTGGAACAGAGGTGCATCCCTCCAGTTGTACCTCTCCACAATTCCTATGCCATTATGGCAAAGTGTGGTTCCTCTATGGAGGCACCCGCAATGGAGACCAAGGAGGATGCTGGGAACCTTCACAAAGGAGACTCACAGGAGGGTGGCAGGGGACTCCACAGGGGAAGGAAACAACTCCTGGTGGTGGACTCCATTGTTAGGAATGTAGAAGTGGGGGAGGAAGGGGAGAGGGAGGTAAGGTGCCTGCCTAGCACCATGACTTGGAGGGATAGGGAGCGAATCCTCAGGATTGCTGGAGCAGCTGCACAGGGGAGGGAGCTGGATGTCAGTGTCCACCTAAGGACAAGTGACCTGGCTAAGAAAGGGATTAGAGAAGTGCAGGAAGAGTTTGTGGAATTGGGGAAGGGCCTTAGACAAGTAGCACGCACGGTAACCTTCTCGGAGGTGCTGCCCATCTATGGCGTAGGAGAGGCTAGGGTGTTCTGCACCATGGGATTCAATCAGTGGTTGAAAAACTGGTGTGAAGCTCAGGGATTTGGCTTCATTGGGGACTAGGACTCCACATGGAGTGATGCAAGCCTATACTGGCATGATGGGCTGCATCTATCCAGGAGGGGAACCAGGATCCTAGGTGATAGGTTTAAATGCTTCATTGGCAAGGATTTAAACTAGCCAAGGGGGAGGCACTGGAAAGGAACAGGGAAATCCTAGCCCCCCCAAAAAAATCATGGTAGTAAGTGCGGTAAACACCAACATAGAGGTGTTGATAGGGAGAAGGGCAGGGGTAAATGGGGAAAGTGACAAAGGCAAGAAGGACAGGGATGGGGCAAAAAGGAGTAAGGCCATCAGGAAATGGAGAATAATGAGTACCAATGCCCATAGTCTGGGCAACAAGCTCCCTGAGCTGGTGGCCTTGATGGAAGAGGGATGCCTGGATATCGTAGCAGTCACAGAAACATGGTACACAGAGAACCATGACTAGAATGTTAACATATCAGGGTACATAACCTACAGGAGAGACAGGCAGGGGAGAAGAGGGGGAGGAGTAGCTCTCTATGTAAAGGAAGGGATAAAAGCAACTGAACAAAAGAGTAAACAGGGAGGAGATGAGGCACTGTGGTCACATTGGAGACTGGAAAGGTCACCACAATCCGCACAGGGGTTGTGTACAGACCCCCATGTCAGGGGGAGGGAATGGACAAGGATATGATAGAAGGTATTCTTAGGATGGCAGAGAAAGGGGAGATACTGTTGATGGGGGACCTGAATATGCCAGATGTTAACTGGAGCACATTTGCTGCAGCCACATCCAAGAGCAGGGCCATTCTCGATGCCCTACAGGTGGCAGGCCTCAGACAGCTAGTTTTTACCCACGCATGAGGGAGCAATCTTAGACCTTGTACTCTCAAATGGGGAAGTGAGAGGATCTCAGATCTAGAAGTGGGTTGCCATCTGGGAACAAGTGACCATCAAACAGTGTGGTTCAAGTTAAACTCAGCTACAGAGTCAAGCCATACAAAAGTGAGGGTACTGGACTTCAGGAGGGCTGACTTTGGCAAGATGGGAGAGTGCCTCAGAAAAGCACTAGCAAACAGGCTAGAAGGAGGGGTGGAGCAACAATGGGGAATTATCAAAACTGCCATCACAGAGGCAACAAGCCTTTGTATGAAGCAAATAAATCAAAAGGAAAGAAAAAGCCATTATGGTTCTCAAAAGAGGTGGCTGGGAAAGTCAGGGAGAAAAAGATAGCATTCAGGAAGTATAAGGAAACTCAGAAAGAGCAGGACAGAGAGCTGTACCAGTTAAGGCAGAAGGAAGCAGGGAGGGAAGTCAGAATAGCAAAGGCCCAAACTGAGGAAAAGATCGCCAACTCGGTTAAGAAGGAGGATGAAACCTTTTATAGGTACATCAGCGAGCGTAGAAAGACAAAGGGAGGGATAGTGAGGCTGAATAGAATGAACGGTGGGTGGGCAGAGGGGGACAGTGAAAAAGCAGGGATACTGAACGAATATTTCTGCTCAGTATTCATAAAAGAGGAGGGGGAAGTGCCTAATCCAATTAACAGAAGCACTCTTGATAGAGGGGTTGATCCCAGTCCTTTCACAGAAGAAAGAGTTCTGCAAGAACTCCTAAAACTGAAGGTGGACAAAGCAATGAGGCCTGATGGAATTCACCCCAGAATTCTAAAAGAATTAAGAGGGGAACTAGCGAAACCACTGGCTACTCTTTTTAATAAATCATGGGAGGATGGTGTGGTACCCGAGGACTGGAGGAAGGCAGATGTGATTCCCCTTCACAAAAGTGGGACCAAGATAGAAGCAAGAAACTACAGACCTGTCAGTTTGACTTCTGTGGTAGGGAACGTGATGGAGTCACTTCTGAAGGAAAGAATTGTTGAGTACCTACAGGCCAGTGGTGTTCCATTCTTGACTTGAATACACTGTGTAATACCAATTTAACAAAATACACAGACTCAGGGATGGGTTTCAGACATCTTTACTCCATTACTGCTCGTGCCAAATTACACCCCCGTCTCTATAACGTGGTGACGTCATTTACATACATGACATCCCCCCTTTACTTGGATTTAAACTTGTTACATTAACCATACGAAATACTATTTAATTTTTTTTTTATTCCACATCCCTTGTTCCCTTAATCTATGTGTTTTACTTTTACCTCTTTTTTTTTTTTACTCTGTAGTACAGCTACTTGATAATAAAGTCTTTAAGTCTCTGAGGTAGTTTAGTTTGCCTATAAGGCCTGTCTGTTCTTGGTACTGGAGGCCTTTGTGGTGACTCCTGGGTGGACTCAACAGACCTTTCTATCATAGGACTCTGTTCTCCAGTTTCTTTGATTTATGTAGTCTCAGTTGTCTGTAGAGCAGTCTCCTCAGGTGTATACTTTTTCACGAACGTTGTGTTCCTATAGTACCTTGCTCCCGTTGGTGACTGAACCACCACACAGTTTCCCTCTCTACTGACCACAGTGTGTGGTACCTTATTAAAGGGTGTTGTGAACTTGTCCACTTTGTCTTGTTTCAAGAGAACTTGATCCCCAACGTCCACATCAGAGTGTTTGGCTCTGCGCTGGTTGTCTGCATTGGCTTTGTACTTCCATTTCTGCTCTGCATCCCAGTCCCGTGTCTCCAGGTCACTCTGCAGCATGGCTATATCTGGAAGTTTCCCCCTCAGTTTTCTCTTGAAAAGGAGCTCAGCCAGGCTTCGGCCCGTGGTGGAGTGATCAATGGATCTGTAGACGGTGACATACTTGCATAGCTCCCATTTCCAATCCAGCCCCTCAGCCTATGCGATACGAATCCTCTTCATGAGGGAGGCATTCTGCCGCTCCACCTCACCATTTGCCTGTGCCCATTTCGGTGTCATCTTCATGTGCTGTATTCCGTTCTCCTGACAGAAATTCTGGAACTGAGTTGACATAAACTGCGGGCCACAGTCTGACCTGATCGTTATGGGAAGACCATGACGACTGAAAATAGTCTCCAAACTGTCAATCACCTTTTCTGTAGTGGTGGACTGCATAATGTCGTATTCATAATACCTGCTGTAGTAATCTACAACCACCAGTATTGACTGTCCTGTTGGTAGCGGACCCAGCAAGTCAGTGGCAAGGTCTTGCCACGGTCCTTCAGGCAACATTGTTGGTCTCAACGGTTCCGGCACGTCCGGACATGCTACAATCTGGCAACCATGACATGACTTGACGTGACTCTCCGCAGCCTTGTCCATGCCCGGCCACCATACTTTACTCCTGAGGTGCTGTTTTGTGCCCACAATGCCTAAGTGTCCCTCGTGGGCTAAGGCTAGAGCTGTCCTGTGAAGTCCATGAGGCAACACAATGCGCGTTCCCCTGTGAACTAGCTGTCCAATTGTGCATAGTTCATTTGCTATGGGTGCGTATGCCCGGCATTTTTCATAGCACCCTGTCTGAATGGCATTTCTCACCTCTCTCAGCTCGTCGTCAACAGCCAATGCTTCCTCTACTTCTCTTGTGGTCAGTGCACCTGGGGTTGCATCAACGGCCACAAACCATATGTACTGTTCCGCTCCATGTATGTGAGATTCTTTCATTGCCGTCTCTCCCAGTAGACGAGACAAAGTGTCTGCTATATTGTGTCTCCCTGGTATGTGTACAACCCAGAAGTCATAAGGTTGGAGTCTCAGTACCCACCGTTCAATGCGAGTGCATGGCTTTGAGCGAAGACTGTAGATAGCCTCGAGCGCCTTATGATCAGTCATTAAGTCAAATCTCTTACCATACACATATGGGTGAAGTTTTTCACAAGCCCAAACCAATGCAAGGGCCTCATGCTCAGTCTGTGAGTACCTGCATTCACACTCTGATAAGCTCCTGCTCACGTAACAGACTGGAACCATCTCCCCATGTTGTTCCTGCACCAGCACAGCTCCAACTCCTATGCCTACTGGTCCTGCGTCCTCTATCACTTTAGTGGGCGCATCCTTGTCAAAGTAGGCCAGCGTCGCCGCTTCAGCTAATTTGTTCTTCAGTGCCTGAAACGCTGCCTTCTGTCCCAGCCCAAATTGAAATATTGTATCCTTCTTTGTCAACTTCCACAGAGGCTCTGTGAGTGTAGAGAACTGAGGGATAAACCTACTACTGTATCCCACTAACCCCAAAAAACTGCGAACCTCTGATGCTGTCTCAGGCTCCCTGGCCTCGACCACTGCTCTCACTCTTTCAGCCATGGGATCTATGCCCTTCTGTGAGAGTAACATGCCCATAAAAACCAACTTGTCCATGTTGAACTGGCATTTGTCTGGGTTGAGAGTCAGACCACAGCTCTCCAATCTGTTTAGGACAGCATGCAGTCGCTGATCATGGCTCTCCTTATCTGGGGCGTGGACAATGATATCATCTGAAATGTTCTCCACTCCCTCAATGCCTGCCAGTGCTGTTGCGATTTTGTGCTGATACTGCTCGCTGGCGGATGAAACCCCAAAAATTAGTCTTTTATATCTGTATGTCCCATTATGTACTGCAGACGTTGTTATGTCTCTCGATTCTGGTGTTAGCTCCAGTTGATGATAGCCCCATTTGAGATCCAGTTTACTGAACATGACAGACCCATTCATGCCTTGCAACAGTTCATCCACTGTGGGAATTGGGTATCTGCCACGTACGATTGCTGCATTCGCTTGTCTCATGTCCAGGCACATCCTTATTTCTTTGTTTGGTTTTGGCACAATCACTACCGGATTCACCCATGGTGTGGCGCCAACAACCTTCTCGATTATGTCCATGTCTGATAGTTCCTTGATCTTGGTCTCCACAGCTCCTCTCAGGTGAAAGGGTACCCGCCTAATAGGCTGCGCTACTGGCGTCACGTTCTCATCGATATGCAGGCTTATCTGCTTTGTGTTTAGCTTTCCCACCCCTTTGAGCAATCCAGGGTATTGCTGCTTTATCTGTACTCCAACATCAGTCACCACTGCTACATTGACACCTAGCTTAAGTACACCCAACTTTACAACAGTCTCTTTTCCTAGTAAAGGTTCACCATGTCCACATATCACTGTGAATTTGGCCTGTGTGCTGCGCTTGCCTATGGCTACTTTGCATGTGAAGACTCCCTTTACTGCCAGTGATTCGGTTGCTGAGTATGTGTACAGTTTTTTGTCGGTCTTTGATGATCGACACTTGATTTGTTTGTTCTTCAGCATTTCCCAGGTCTGCTGGTCGACAATATTGCTAGTAGCCCCCGAGTCAATCAGCATCAACAAGTCAACTCCTCCCACTGAGAACATTGTTCTGTCTGAGCTGCCTTGTCCACTTATCACAAATGCATAGTCTCTGTCCGGTTTCTCTGAATCAACACATTTGACCGTATACTTCACGTTACCTTTGGTTTTGCACATTCTAGCAAAATGATTTCTGCCATTGCATTTCTTGCACGTCTGCCCTCACGCTGGACAAGTAGGGTCCTTTGCAAAATGGTCTGCGTGGCCGCAATGGTAATACACCTTCTCATTTTTATCTTTTCCCTCTTCTCCTTTCTGCTTTCTTTTGCGATGTCTCTCCTCACTCTTGAACACGCGATTGACTGTTTCAGGTTTTTGGGCTTCTGAGCTCACGTGCATTGCGGACATTTGCACTTCAATTCTCTCACACTGTGCGGATAGCTCGAGTGATCACGCTAATGTCAGCCCAGGTCCCTCCTCTAACAGCTTGTGGCGTACATATTCAGAATTACATTTGCTTAGTATCGCATCTCTGATCTGATTATCTTTATCGCCTGCAAAATCACAGTCTTTAGCCAATTGTCTCAGATGAGTAACAAATTGCTGCACTGTCTCTCCCGTCTTTTGTTTTAACTGGTAAAAGGCTTGCTGCGCAAACGCAGTATTCACTTGCGGCACAAAGTAGGCATTCAATGCTGTTACCACCAAATCATAGTCCGTTGGCCCTCCGGTGTCCCCGAGCGTCGAGAAAATATCTTGTACATCTGTCCCAGCATGGTGTAGCAACAAAGCTCTTCTCCGTTGTTTCGTAGCCACACTCACATTGTCAGCTAGTATCAACCCCTTCCCATCGGCAAACAGTTCAAAGGAAGTGAGCCATCGTGTCCATCTCGGCCCAAGCGTGGCTGGTTCACTATAACAGTCAAACTTTGGTATAGCACTTTCCATTGTTTTAACAGCTTACTGCGTTTCAGATTTAACTAGCATTTTCACAGATTCCATCTCGTCGCCATTGTTCCATTCTTGACATGAATATACTGTGTAATACCAATTGAACAAAATATACAGACTCAGGGATGGGTTTCAGACATCTTTACTCCATTACTGCTCGTGCCAAATTACACCCCCGTCTCTATAATGTGGTGACGTCATTTACATACACGACAAGTGGGTTCACAGCAGGAAGGTCATGTCAAATGAATCTAATAGATTTCTTTGACTGGGTGATCAAAGTAGTAGACCAGGGAGGGGCTGTGGACATGGCCTACCTAGACTTTAGCAAGGTATTTGACACAGTCCCACACAAAAGATCAATAGTCAAATTAACCAGCCTGAGAGTGGGTCCCAGGGTGGTAGCCTGGGTAAAACATTGGCTGGACAACAGGACACAGAAAGTAATTGTAAATGGAGTCCACTCTGAAGAAAGAGGGGTTACTAGTGGGGTACCGCAGGGTTCAGTACTGGGTCCAGTCCTTTTTAATGTCTTTATAAGTGACATTGCAGAGGGACTGGAAGGAAAAGTTGCCTCTTTGCAGATGACACAAAGATCTGCAACAGGGTTGATACACAAGGAGGTGTAGAAAGGATGAGAAGGGACTTGGCAAGGTTGGAGGAATGGTCAGAAGTATGGCAGCTAGGACTCAATGCAAAGAAGTGCAAAATAATGCACCTGGGAAACAAGAACACAGGGGAAGAATACACAATGGGGGGGGGGAGGTAGTAACAACAACAAAAAAGGAAAGGGACCCGGGGGTAATCATATCAGATGACCTTAAGGATAGCAAGTAATGTGAGAAGGCAGTTGGGAGGGCTGGGGGTATACTGGGATGCATAGAGAGAGGCATCAGCAGCAGAAAACAGGAAGTTGTTATCCCTCTGTACAGACAGTTGGTGAGACCCCATCTGGAGTACTGTGTCCAGTTCTGGAGACCCCATCTCCGCAAGGACATAGACAGGATAGAGGCAGTCCAGAGGAGGGCAACTAAAATGGTGCCGGGTCTGCAAGAGAAGCCATACAAGGAGAGACTAAAGGAGCTTAATATGTATACCCTTGAGGAAGAAGGGAGAGGGGGGACATGATAGAAACTTTTAAGTACCTCAGTGGAATCAACAAAGTCCTAGAGGGTAGCATCTTTCAGAAAAAGAGATGTGCAAGAACAAGGGGACACAATTTAAAGATAGAAGGAGGCGGTTCAGGTGCAATGTGAGGAAGTATTTTTCACAGAGAGAGTAGTGGATGCATGGAACAGCCTTCCTGAGGAGGTTGTGGGGTCTAAAACTGTGGAGGAATTCAAGAATGCATGGGATGGACATAAGGCAATTCTTGTTGGGGGGGGTAGGAAGAAATAGGCTGTTGGTTAACTAGGATCTGCGACCTATCCTGTAGGTAGGGAAATGGGCAGACTAGATGGGCCAAACAGTCCTTATCTGCCGTCAAAGTCTATGTTTCTAAGTTTGGACAGGTAGGCTTTCGCTTCAGTAGGGGTAATGACTCTGAGTTTGAAGTGGGGGTGGAGGAGCTCAGGCGGTAGGGTAGGCTGATTGGATCAAAAAAGTTGCTAGGGAGGACTGAGGTGAGGTCTGAGAAGGTGGAATTGAGGCAGTTAGCTATGTGAAGTGTGTCTGTGGTGGTAGTACCATTAACACTAAGTTGTGAGGGGAGGAGAGTGGGATTTACCATTAAGCTCCTTGATATTATCCCAGAACTTTCTTGTGCTACCCCAGGAGGTGGCTAGGGCGGTTCTGTAGTGCTGCACCTTGGCCTTGTGGATTACCACATAAATGCAGGTAGCCTACTCCCCAAATTGGACAAACTAAAAGTGTGGGTCACCTAGCACTCCCCGACATACTTTGTGTATCAGAAACAAGGTTATTCTCCTGTATCCCTGATTTCCATCTAGCCCTCCCAGACTTTAACCTCTATCGGCAAGACTGGTAAACACAGAGGCAGTGTGGGTATCTACTCCTGCTGCTCCTTAAAGTGCACTGTCTCCCACTGTGAAGCAATCCCCAGCTCCCACAAACTCCTCTTAGCAAATCTAGCTTTTCCAGCTTCTACACCCCTCTTCGTGGGGGTTCTATATGCCTCCCTGAAACTTCCTTCCTCATCCTATATCTCCTGCATCTCTGCAATCACCGCACTCACATCTGCAAGGGAACTAGCCCTTCTTGGCGACTTTACTCTCAACTGACTCTCCCCCTTGTTGCTTAATTCATGTCACCAGATCAAAGTTTTAAACCTCACCCGCTGATCAACGTATCCACCTGTCCCAACCCTAGATCCCAAACTCATTCCCTACTGGACTGGGTGCTCTCAACCCACCGCCACCATATCTGCTCTGCTGGTATCTTACCCAATGTGCCTAGTGATCACTGCCCTACCTTTTGCATTATGAAGTCTTACCCTTCTCCCACCCCCCAAAATATATCCAGTGACACCCCCTTAAATCCCTCAATGTGAGTAACCTACTTCACAACCTGACCCAGGGGGAACTGGTCTCCTGTCTTCTCCTCCCTCTCAGTCGACACTGCCCTCGCTCACTTCACCGCTATTTTTTAAAAGTCTGGGATACCCATGCCGGCTCAAAACTATATGAGTAAAATGCAGCCACCATCCCTGGATCACCCCCAATATTTTAGCCATGTGCCAAACTCGAGATCTTGCTTGGCACTGTTTTAAATCCTTAGGAACTCAGGCCTCCCTGCAAGCCCATCGTGTCCTCCGCAGTAATTACACTAAAAGTATACGCTCTGCCAAATTGTATTTCTTTAAGGCATGCTTGCATCCCTCAAATAATAACCCCCCTCCTCCTTCTGGCAGGATCGCTGCTCCCTCCTGAACCCCCCCCCCCCACACACTGCAACCCATCCTCTCTCTATCCATTAGGCAGACACACTGATCTCTGACCCCTTCCTTGTCACTGAGGCCCTAAATAAGTTTTCACTTCCTATGCTATTCCCCAGGAGCCCCCAACTTTGCCATCCTGCTCCCTCCAATCCCCCCTACAGACTCCTGGTTTTCAACTATCGCTCAATCTCTCTGTCTGAGATTCTAAGAGCTCTTGCTTCACTTTACCCCTCTAAGTCAAGTCCCGATGAACTGCACCCTTGGCTCCTCAAAATCTTGGCCTCCTTTATTGTTACCCTTTAATCTTTCACTAATCTCCCTCGCTACTGTCCCTGCAGCCTGGAAGTCTGCCACAGTCCTCCCCCCTTCAAAGGTGGCGACCCCACTGTCCCTGGAAATTATCACCCCATCTCCCTTCTCCCCTCCCTTGCCAAAATCTAAGAGTCCCTAATTCCTTCAAGGCTCAATGAATTTCTTCTTGCTTCCAACACTCTCTCCCCATTTCAATCATGCTTCAGGAAATTCCACTCTACCTCCTTCTCCCTCTTATACTTTACTAATGCCATTTACTCTGCCATAGACTTGGCCAGATCACCTTGGCTATTTTCATTGACCTAGCCAAGGCTTTTGACTCCATTTCCCACCCTCTTCTACCAAATAAACTATGCCTCATTGACCTATCCCCTGCTTCTGTGTCCTGGTTTACAGTAGCTCCTATCTAACCTGCCAATCTCAGTCAATCTCTATTAACAATATCCTATCCCCCTTCCTCCCCATCCTCACTGGTGTGCCCCAGGGATCTATCCTTGGGCCTGTTCTTTTTTCCCTCTTTATCAATGATCTCCCCTCGGTATGTACCCATGCCAATATCCACATGTATGTGGACAGTACCATACTTTTTCTGTCTGGCCCATTGACCCAAGCTGTCACCCCGCCCCCAAAGCAATCTCTGAACAGTCACAACCTGGTTCAATACCAACTGCCTAAAATCGAATATAACAATTTTTTTACCATGACCTATGTTTCTAAACAAAAGCTAGCCAGGCTTCCCACCCTCTCAGTCCTCTTCCCATCTGCTAAAACCCCTCTAGAAAATGTCGCCAGCTATAAATACCTAGGAGTCTGGCTTGATCCCTCCCTCGACTTATCTTCCTACTTCAGCACTCTGCACTCCAAGCTGAGCCCAAAACTAGGGCTACTATATCACCACAAGGCCAGCCCCCCCCCCCATATGATGAGATCTCATCATCAAATGGATCCTCATGACTTTTGATTATGGAGCTCTAGTTTAAGGTGCTTCTCCAGCCACCTCCCTAGCCAGATCTGATGTTCTGTTTAATGCCTTCTGTAGGTTTGCCTCTGACTCCCCCCTTTAACTCACCACTGTGAGCTATACTCCTCCCTTTCCCTCCAACCCCTTGCTCAGAGACGCTTCTCACACTGTTCCATCTTCATCGCTAAATACTGGTTTGCAACCCTTCTGCCCTACCTTGCTTCCCTCCTTAATCTGGCAGACCCCTCACCCTCCAACTCACGGTCAATCTGTGCCTGCACTTTTTCTCTCCCATATGTATGCACACCAGCCGGCACACCTTTCCTTCTACTATAGACTAGCTTACCTCTGGAATAGTATTCCCCACAAAACCCATCTTTCTCCCTCCTTCCCTACCCTCAAACGCCTACTCAAGCTAACCCCCACTACTTCCTGTATCTGTTCTCCTTCCTAGTACTCACTTTCCCCATTTTTGCTGTTTTCCTCCCCCCCTTGCTGCAACTCATTGTATATAACCATGCAAATATTGGGCCCTATGCACTATTGGGACAGAGTGTCTATGCGTGCATATCTGAGATGCGCAGCCACTCTAAACCCTACATGCCCCAACGCGGGATGCACCAAGGGGGGTGCACAGAACCTATGTGCCCAATCCCCTTGCTTTATGAAGAGCAATGCACCGGGGGCAGGTGAGGGCAGGCGAGGGGCATACCAACACTAGGCACCATGCACCAAAGCACATAGTGCTGGTTATGGGGTTGTGCAGACAGTGGAGGTTATGCAAGGGAGAACCCTGCCATAAGCCCCCTATGTGCCCCATGAACACAGCGGGAGTTGCCCGACAATAGGGTGAGTAGCCCATTCACACACTGGGGCCACTGCATACAGCTGCCTGGTGCCACCCACCCTCTCCATCACACATTGGATCCCTCCCCAGGACACCCCTCACACAGGGGCACTTGGATGCTGCCCCCGCCCCCCCAAATGGCACCACCTGCCCACCCCCCTCTACCAGTGGGGTACAGTGCATTCCACCTGCACCGCTGACTGCCATCCCCAACCCCATCCCAGTGGACCTCTCCAGTGCCATTGTAGGGCTGGCAGCATTGCCCTCTGCACACCACCACAGCTGCCGTCCCTTGGACATCAGTGGGGCATGCTGCCAACACATGCTGTACCATGTATGGGATCCACTGTGGGTCCCCGTCCAGGCATCTGACTGGATGCCTGGCCTGGTCCATAATTCCGGCCCCTGCCACCCTGCAGAGTCCTGTGCACCAGAGGGGGCACGGACAGGTGGCAGCCAGTAATGCCTACTGGCAGGTGTTCACCTGTCCACAGGTGCGCAGCTATGCGGGTGGGCTATGCGTGGTTTCTGCATACCCCCACCCACATAGTGCATAGGGCCCATTGTTTGCATTTATTCAATATTTCTCCATTGTAAAAAAAAAAAATTGTCTTCTTTATTATGTCAAAATTTCTACATATTGTTACAACTTTGCTATCAATGCTTTATTGTTTTCTTCTCCTCTGTACCCCCTTCCCCAGGTCGCACCTGGAAACGAGCTCCAGCGCATGATGCCTTTCCTGGTTACCAACTTTTAAAAAAATAAACATTTTCAGCTATTACATTTGCATTCTGCATGCATTTTTTTTCCCAACTCTGGTTAGTGCTTTCAGATAGGAGCTTCCTGTCTGTAAATGGGGGAAACACACACACACACTGTGATATGTTTGCTTTGTGCATGCGTGCAGTCAAACATAATGAATGCAGATCACCACAAATGAAAAGTAAATGCCAACAAAAAGCACAGCACAGCTAAGAAGCAAATGCTTGGGTGGTGGAGGAGGTGTATGATAAAGTATCCCTCCAGACATTACAGTGTTACTATAACTTGGCTTACCCTGGAGCCCCTCCCCTTTGCTCACTATATGATGCTACCCATGACATTGCATGATATGTTAGCAAAACTGCTGGACAGCAATCTACATCCAAAGTAAAGCATTCTTGTAGCAGAAGATATCCAGTCGTGCCACAAAAGGGTTGGAGCCCCGCGGCACAACTTAGAGTGGATTTGCCAGGAATAATTAAAAGCCCTGTTTAAACACTATTTACTCCTAAAATCAGAATGTAATGTGTGCAGTGGAGGAGTGGGAGTGATGAATAACCACTGGCCAGAAAGGGTCAAAGGCCACAAACAAGTACAGGGCTTATGGGCAGACTAGATGTCCTTATCTGCCAACAATTTATCTGTTTCTGTGTTTCTATATTTTTAGTGCAAGTCTACAATTCTGATTTTTGATCAGTAATCCAAACTGAATATCCTGCTGTTCAGCAGTAACCAATCAACACCACAGTTTAAAACTGTCTGTGTACTTACTGGGTCTACTCCAGAATGCTCGCGGTGATGCTATGTCATGTCACCTGAGCGGCAGAGACAGTTTATGTCTTATTTCAGTTCATGGTTAGGAGGGGCTGCTGATGTTTTCAAACATCCCCCTCCCCTGTAGCAAAATAAAAGGAAATGGTCAAGATAACAAGCAATCAACACTCCAAGAGCCATAGAAAGCATGACTAGAAGAGCAGAGTACATACTACTTGCAGAACTTCCGATAACAAAAGGAAACAGTGTGGCTTTTACTCCTGGGAGAAACCTAAAACTCCCCAAAGTAAATGTTAGGCCATTTCCTTTTGTTGCCGAGGCTCACACAGTTTATCAATGGCTATGCTGGGAGTTCACACAGGATTTTCTTGTTCTCAGTTCTTGGTTGAGAAATTCTTGGAATGCTGTGTTTGCCAGCAACAAACACATATTGAACAAACTTTGTGGGTTAGAAAAATGATACTTATGGCTAAAGAATTATTGATGTAGTTCCCCAGTTGTGGGAGTTGTTTAGCCAGACCTAGAATCCCATTGAAATGGGATGGGAAAGGATGGTATGCCCTAATGGTTATAAAGGTGAGCAAAAAAAAATGCCAAGGGGGAGAAGTTAGTAGCTGTTCACAGGAAACTGGGCATATGTAAGGGGTGTTTTGATGTGGCTGCATGGGTGGGAAGGCCTTCTGGACTAGGGTTCTTCTGCTGGTACCAGCCCTAAGCACTACTCCTGTCCAGTGTTTGCATCTAGTGATTGTGACTGCAACTGCATGGCTAAGGGAATGCTTCAGGCTTTAGGAGAGGGATTTTTTAAACCCACTCACTCCGGGTGACCCCTGCTGGCACCACTCTCCACAGGTCATCAGTCCTTGCACCTGCCTCAGCAAGAGGTCAGATTCATTGAGTGAATACGGTGTTGGTAGAGAGGTCAGGAGGATGGATTGCCAGTAAAAGATATCACCTCTTCTAAGCACCATCACAGGGAGGCATGAGTGGTGCTGATGGCTATAGCAGTGTTGGGCCAGCTGGTGTCGATTGGATAAGGTGTGTCAGTGAGGGGACCCACAGCTCCACCCAGTCCAGTTGTCCTGCAGAAGCTCATTTTGAAGCTGAGGTTGCCATTGTGGAGGAAGTAGAGGACACATAGGTACCAATGGAGATGTGGGGACAAATGCTGTGCAGGCAAAACCCTGTTCAGTTTCAAAGCATTGCAGACTGGCCAATAAGTGAGCAGCAAATTGGTCTGTTTGGGCTGTAATCAAGTTAAAGGAACACTACACCCTCACATAATATAAATGTTACCTGTTTTCCTGTCACCAATCAGCTCCATTTCTATAGCAGCTGGGGATACAATTATTTGTTTCAGTTTACTTTTATTGGGATCTATTCACAAATGGTCAGGATGTGCACGTGAATCCTGAGCAGCTCCACACCCCAGGACAGGTACACACTGGCTAATATTCACCATTGCCAGTCACTTGTCCATGCCCCCCCCCCCCCAGCGTGCAAATGTGTGGGTGTGGATCACGGCTCCATTGGGGTGGATCATGGGACCCAGGCCCAGCATCCAATATGACGGCTGTCCTGGATCCCGAAGTGGATCCCCTGCTGTATGCGTGCAGGGGATCCTGGGAAGTGCAGACACTGGGTTGTGAAGTCTGATGTTAGACTGTCTAAATGGCTGCCCCCAGCCTTCTTCAGCAGCTTGGTGGGCTGAGGCAGCAGTGTGGTGGGGTTACTGTTCCTGACATTGCCAGCAGGTGTCCATTGGAGGGGCACATAAGAGTTACGGCAAGGTCTCCCATCATGTAACTTGTGGCCATCCAACCCAGCACTCCATCTTAGTGAATGACATGGAGTGCAGGCACACCCCAGAATTTCCCCCAAACTGTTTGTGGTACGTATGGATGGCCTGGGGATTTGGTGCACAAGGTGCTTGTGCAGCTTTAGTGAATGTTGCTGGGGGTCCGCTGGATCCCACTGTGTGGCATTCAGTCATGGGCATGCCTACATGCTGCACATACATGGCATGTAGGCATTTGTGAATAGACACTATTGACAGCAGTAGTCCTCCATAACGATTCTGGGTACCTCCATTTTCTGATCGTTGGAATATCAGTTTTATTCCTGGGAACTGTATTAGCAGTGAAAGGATGATATGCCAGAATTCATTAGTCTCCACAGCATATCATTCTGTTGATTTAGGATAAAACAAATGGCAGGAGAGGTGAAATACCCCACATTTATCTTCAATTAATTTCAAAGACTTCATAGGAGTGGTAGATCAGGTTTTTTTTTTCTTTGAAATCATCTTCACTTTGCGTATTTCTTAGGTGGTTTTAAGTTTTTTTTTAGACTTGCTGTATAGAGATGCATAGTGTAAATGGTTTTAGTGACATCATTTTCTCACTGCCAATGCAGCTTCTGGGACAAACTGAGATTGCAACAATCAGAAACCCATCCTTCACACCATTTCCTGTGTCCAGAGCTCACCTAATGGGAATCTAAATATTAAGTCTGTTTACCATCCCACCCAACTCCTAGGTTACATGCTGTTACCTGGTTCTTTCCTCCTATGCCTCCCCCCCCCCCCAAGCTACTCACTGGGACTTTTATACGAAGAGTGTGCATTAAAAACAAAATCATTTGAAATATCATTGAAGATGATAAGCCTTGTTTTGGTAAAGGGTATGTGAAGTGTATGACAAATATTTTGAAATAATCAATGTTTTATATGTTGTAAAGATGTGATGTACCTTTAATCAACTACCATACAAGCATGAAAGTAAAAGTGGAAGAATATGCCCCTTGCTGAAGATCTGTGTGCAGGTCTAAGTACTGGGCCCACGTAGTCCTCCAGACATATGGAATAAAGAGTTTGTATATTTTTGCATTAAAGTACATTGTTGAGTGAGTTCATTAGGAGTGCAAGTATTCTCTGCTTTCCCCTGAAGTAGCAGCAGCATAGATCAGGGAGCCATAATCAATGATGGGGAACAATAGACTGTGAGTAGTTTCTTTGTCTCCGGGTCAAGAACCTTTTGATCCTGTGTAGAGTTCCAGTTCTCTGGTGCACAGTTTTTGTCAGATTATTGGCGTTGGGTGTCAAAGGATAATGTGCTGTCATGGAAGACTCCTGGTATTTAAACTGTGAGAAAAGCTCCACCTCAGTGCCTATCCAGTCAAGGATGAGAAAAGGGTTAGGGCTGCTTTCTTATGGGTCCTTGAAAAGACCATGGGCAGGATTTTCAAATGTACAAGACTGCTGGAAGCTCCCAGTGCACTGAACGTATGGAGCATGGGGCTTTCGGCATCCACTGGCCGACGTTCAGGATCTTCCATCCCTTGCACCCATCTGTGACAGAGAGATCCTGCCACTCTTGAGGACTGACCTTTTCTTAAATTTGTTGCAACAGTTCTTCAGTTAGCTTCTGCCAGAGAACAGGCAGAGCACCAGGAGGAAGGAGCTACTGGTTTAACTAAACTACTCTACTGGGACTAAGAACTAGAACTCTACTACTGGGACCTTCAATTTAGGGTAAAAAAAAATAGTGTGTTTGTCAGAGTTAGTTGAAGTGAATTTTTATCTGTGTCGTTATCTAGGTGCTTATCTCAGGTGGCTGAAGGGAATTGTTATCTGTGCTATTAACTAAGTGTAGAAAGATTTGCAAAGTAGGGGGAATGGCTTAGCTAGAAGAAAGTCAGGTTAAAGCCAGATTTAAACACTGCCCTAGATAGCTTCTGCCAGAGTACAGGCAGATAGCACCAGGAGGAAGGAGCTACTGGTATAACTAAACTTCTTTATTGGGACTAAGAACTAGAACTCTACTACTGAGACCTTCAATTTAGGGTAAAATAAAGTCAGTATGTTTGTCAGAATTAGTTGAAGTGAATTTTTATCTGTGTAGTTATCTAGGTGCTTGTCTCAGATGGCTGAAGGGAATTGTTGTCTGTGCCATTAACTAAGTGTAGAAAGATTTGCAAAGTAGGGGGAGTGGGTTAGCTAGAAGGAAGTCAGGTTAAAACCAGATTTAAACACTGCCCTAGATAGCTTCTGCCAGAGTACAGGCAGAGAGCACCAGGAGGAAGGAGCTACTGGTTTAACTAAACTTCTCTATTGGGACTAAGAACTAGAACTCTACTACTGGGACCTTCAATTTAGAGTAAAAAAAAAAAGTTATTGTGTTTGTCAGAGTTAGTTGAAGTGAATTTTTATCTGTGTAGTTATCTAGGTGCTTGTCTCAGGTGTCTGAAGGGAATTGTTATCTGTGCCACTAACTAAGTGTAGAAAGATTTGCAAAGTAGGAGGAGTGGCTTAGCTAGAAGGAAGGCAGATTAAAGCAGATTTAAACACTGCCCTAGATAGCTTCTACCAGAGAACAGGAGAACACCAGGAGGAAGGAGCTACTGGTGTAACTAAACTTCTCTACTGGGACTATATTGCCCTCCTTCCCTCCCCTCCACCCCCACTCTAAGCCAGTTCTACTTTTATAGGCACAGGATTTGACTGACAACAGGAACTTCCTGTTTGGGAGCAGGAAGTGAGTGGTCACAGAGCCACCAAAGACTCATCTTCCTACAAGGATAAGAGTAGCTCTCCATCCCCCCCAGCTGCTGAGCAAGTAAGGAGACTACTGAGAAATATAGGAACTTCTTGTCTCAGAACAGGAAGATCAGGAGCTTAAAGGGCACAGAGGAAATAAGTAAAAAGGGAGAAAAAAAATTAAAAATAAACAAACAGAGGAAAGAGTAAGTATTCCAAACAACAGTTAGGGGGCCAGAAATAAGACATGATGGGAGTAGTGCAGTGCAGTGGCTGTGGAGCAGCAGTCTTCCAAGAGACATTCTGGAGGATGCAATGTTGTCCCATCTGTAAACACCTCTCTGGGCTGAGAGAGGAGGTTGCTCATCTCCAGGCTGAGTTGGCCAGGATTTATGGGACCTCCTCTCCCACCCAGGGACCACCAGGGCCACTGCCATTGCCTAAGAGGTTGCCAAGAAAGAGGAGCAGTTGGTCCACAGTGGGCTCAAGGAGGGTGAGGGTGGTGGAACAGAGGCGCATCCCTCCAATTGTACCTCTCCACAATTCACATGCTGTTCTGGCAAAGTGTGGTTCCTCTATGGAGGCACCCACAGTGGAAACCAAGGAGGATGCTGGGAACCTCCTCAAAGGAGACCCACGGAAGGGTGGCATGGGACCCCACAGGGGAAGGAAACAACTTCTGGTGGGGGACTCCATTGTTAGGAAGGTAAAACTGGGGGAAGAAGGGGAGAGGGAGGTAAGGTGCTTGCCTGCCTGGTGCCATGGCTTGGATAGACATGGAGCAAAACCTCAGGATAGCTGGAGCAGCTGCACACAGGAGGGAACTGGATGTCATTGTCCACCTAGGGACAAATGACCTGGCTAAGATAGGGATCAGAGCAGTGCAGGAAACATTTGTGGAGTTGAGGAGGGGACTTAGACAAGTAGCATGCACGGTAACCTTCTCGGAGGTGCTGCCTGTCTATGGCATGGGTGAGACTAGGGTTCTCCACACCACGGGATGCAATCAGAGGTTGAAAAACTGGTGCAGAGCTCTGGGATTTAACTTCATTGGGGACTGGGGGTCCACCTGGAGGGATGCAGGCCTATACTGCCATGATGGTCTGCATCTGTTCAGGAGGGGAAACAGGATCCTGGGTGATAGGTTTGAATGCCTCATTGGCAAGCATTTAAACTAGCCAAGGGGGGAGGCACTGGAGAGGAGCAGGGAAATCCTAGCCCCCCCCAAAAAAAATCAGGGTACTAAGTGAGGTAAACACCAGCATAGAGATGTCAATAGGGAGAAAGGCTGGGGCAAATGGAAAAAATTACAAATACAATAAGGACAGGGATGGGGCAAAAAGGGGTAAGTCCATCAAGAAATGGAGGGTACTGAGTACCGTCATCCGTAGTCTGGGCAACAAGCTCCCTGAACTGGTGGCCTTGATGGAAGAGGGATGCCTGGATATCATGGCAGTCATAGAAACATGGTACACAGAGAACCATGACTGGGAGGTTAACATACCAGGATACACAACCTACAGGAGAGACAGGGAGAGGAGAAGAAGGGGCAGAGTAGCTCTCTATGTAAGGGAAGGGATAAAAGCAACTGAACAAAAGAGTAAACAGGGAGGAGATGAGGCACTGTGGGTCACCTTAGAGACTGGAAATAGCACCACAGTCTGCACAGGGGGTGTATACAGACCCCCATGTCAGGGGGAAGGAATGGACAAGGATATGATAGAAGGCATCCTTAGGATGGCAGAGAAAAGGGAGATACTGTTGATGGGGGACCTTAATATGCCAGATGTTAACTGGAGCACCTTTGCTGCAGCCATATCCATAAGCAGGGCCATTCTCAATACACTTCAGGTGGAATTCCTCAGACAGCTAGTTTTGGAACCCACTAGTGAGGGAGCAGTCTTAGACCTCATATTCTCAAATGGAAACAGTGAGAGGATCTCAGATCTAGAAGTGGGTAGCCATCTGGGAACAAGTGACCATCAAACAGTGTGGTTCATGATAAACTCAGCTACAGAGTCAAGCCACACAAAAGTGAGGGTTCTGGACTTCAGGAAGGCTGACTTTGGCAAGATGGGAGAGTGCCTTAGAAAAGCACTAGCAAACAGACTAGATGGAGGGGTGTAGCAACAATGGGGAAACATCAAAACTGTCATCATAGAGGCAACAAGCCCTTGTGTGAAGCAAATAAACAAATCAAAATGAAAGAAAAAGCCACTATGGTTCTCAAAAGTGGTGGCAGTGAAGGCTAGGGGGAAAAGATAGCATTTAGGAAGTATAAGGAAACATAGAAGAAGCAGGACAGAGAACTGTACCAGTTAAGGCAGAAGGAAGCAGGGAGGGTAGTCAGAATAGCAAAGGAACAAACTGAGGAAAAGATAGCCAACTCGGTTAAGAAGGGGGATAAAAGCTTTTATAGGTATATCAGGGAGCATAGAAAGACAAAGGGAGGGATAGTGAGGCTGAATAGAATGGACGGTGGGTGGGCAGAGAGGGACAGAGAAAAAGCAGGGATACTGAACGAATATTTCTGCTCAGTTTTCACAAAGAGGAGGAGTGGAAGGTGCCTAATCCAATTAACAGAATCACTCTGGAAAGGGGGGTTGAGCCAGTCCTTTCACAGAAGAAAGAGTTCTGAAAGAAATCCTAAAACTGAAGGTGGACAAAGCAATGGGGCCTGATGGAATTCACCCCAGAATTCTTAAAGAATTAAGGAGAGAACTAGTAACACCACTGACTACCCTTTTTAACAAATCATGGGAGGATGGTGCAGTACCTGAAGACTGGAGGAAGGTGGATGTGAGTCCCCTTCACAAAAGTGGGAGCAAGACAGAGGCAGGAAACTACAGACCTGTCAGTTTGACCTCTGTGGTAGGGAAAGTGAAGGAAAGAATTGTTGAGTACCTAGAGGCTAGTGGGGCATAGGACCCAAGACAGCATGGGTTCACAGTGGAAAGGTCATGTCAGATGAATCTAATTGATTTCTTTGACTGGGTGACCAAAGTAGTAGATCAGGGAGGGGCTGAGGACATGGCCTACCTAGATTTTAGCAAGGCATTTGACACAGTCCCACACAAAAGATTAATAGTCAAATTAACCAGCCTGGGAGTTGGTCCCAGAGTGGTAGCCTGGGTAAAACATTGGCTGGACAACAGGACACAGAAGGTAATTGTAAATGGAGTCCAGTCTGAAGAAAGAGGGGTTACTAGTGGGGTACCTCAGGGTTCAGTACTGGGTCCAGTCCTTTTTAATGACTTTATAAGTGACATTGCAGAGGGACTGGAAGGAAATGTATGCCTCTTTGCACATGACACAAAGATCTGCAACAGGGTTGATACACAAGGAGGAATGGAAAGAATGAGAAGGGACTTGGAAAGGTTGGAGAAATGGTCAGAAGTATGGCAGCTTGGATTCAATGCAAAGAAGTGCAAAGTAATGCACCTGGGAAACAAAAACCCAAGGGAAGATTACACAATGGGGGAGGTAGTAACAACAACAAAAATGGAAAGAGACCTGGGGGTAATCATATCAGATGACCTTAAGGTTGGCAAGCAATGTGAGAAGGCAGTTGGGAGGGCTGGGGGGGATACTGGGATGTATAGGGAGAGGCATCACCAGCAGACAACAGGAAGTTGTTATCCCCCTGTACAGACAGTTGGTGAGACCCCATCTGGAGTACTGCATCCAGTTCTGGAGACCCCCCTCTCCACAAGGACATAGACAGAATGGAGGCAGTCCAGCGGAGGGCAACTAAAATGGTGCAGGGTCTGCAAGAGAAGCCATATGAGGAGAGACTAAAGGAACTTAATATGTATACCCTTGAGGAAAGGAGGGAGAGGGGGGACATGATAGAAACATTTAAGTAACTCAGTGGAATCAACAAAGTCCAAGAGGGTAGCATCTTTCAGAAAAAGAGATGTGCAAGAACAAGGGGACACAATTTGAAGATAAAGGGGGATGGCTCAGGGGCAATGTGAGGAAGTATTTTTTCACAGAGATGGTGGTGGACACATGGAACAGCTTTCCTGAGGAGGTTGTGGGGTCTAAAACTGTGGAAGAATTCAAGAATGCATGGGACAGACATAAAGCAGTTTTTGTGGGGGTAGGAAGAAATAGGCTGTTGGTTAAATAGGATCTGCAGCTTATCCTGTAGGTAGGGAAATGGGCAGACTAGGTGGGCCAAGAGGTCCTTATCTGCCATCAAAGTCTATGTTTCTATGTTTCTGTTTCTTAGCCTAATCTATCCTTTACAATTTCTAGTCCATAAGGTTGGCCACCTGGGGCACCCCTCATCCTTCTTGAATATGATATAGTGTCCTCTTTAATTTTTTTTCCTCTCAGGTCCTCGTACAGGGAGGTTATTGTGGTGACCTCTGAGCTGATGTAAAACAACAGGCTGCTTTCCTCATTGTTGGATTTAGTATGCAATAGCATTAAGTCATAAAATGCCTTGATGTATATGCCTTATGTGTATAAAACCTGTAAATGTTGAAAATACCATGGTACTAGGTGTTTTTGATAAAGGTAAAAAGTTGCTAGGTGACTGTATTATAGAAATAAGTTACCAGGGTAGAGATAACAGAAAACCCTCATTGTGTTATTTAAAATGCATGTAAATTACAGATCATTTGAGAGGCCCTTTTTTGGCACCATACATTCCTGCTTTAAGCTGAACCAGCTTAAAATGTCATGGCGATTTGCATATGCATTCCATGATGCTTTGCACTGGGGGGAATGTGTGATGTTGTGTTTCTCTGAAAGTTGGCTTTATTGCCAATGCCGTTTGGGGTAACTCTTGCTTCAGTGCTTCTGTGCTGAGGTTCTTTGTCTTTAGCTTGTTTTGGGGTTTTCTTATTTGGGCTCCTCATCACCCAAACACACAAGACTAACTTGGGGAAAAAAATATTTTTCACTAAAGTGATGGATCAGTAAATCTGTGAGTTAATAGGTGCTAAGTGCAGAGGAAGGACATGCATAGTCTTTTGCTGCAAACTGATGTATTGAAGAAGGGATATGCCATTGCTTAATGTTATCCCCTGTGTTTTAAAGAGGGAATCCGGTGGTAAAAGCAATGAATGTTCTACCTACCACTTGACTCCTTATGTCCTGCTGCTGTAAATTGCAACGCTGTTTAATCGTGAAAGCAAGCGCTTGCTATAAAAAACATGTTTTTCCCCACCGCACCTCCTTGCCACATCGGAATGTTCTGGGCTGCTGCCAGAGCAGAAGTGACATCAGGTCCATAATGTACCAATGACAGTGCACTATGGGCTGAGCGGGAACCTCAGTGGGAGAGTGCCTAGATGTTAATGACTGGTGTTACTATTATTGCAGTGATATCTCTTATTTTCAAAGCAGCAACAGTGTATTTCATTATAGGAGTACAGTTGCGTAGATCGAGCTCTGTTGTGATTTGTGTTGATCCTGGGCATGTATTTATCGCAAATCTTGATTTTTACTGTTATTAATGTGTCGTCCATCAGAGGCTTCATTGCAGTTTCCCCATGTAGCTCTAATTGGTATCTGTGGATGTTGATCACAATCTGATGTAATTACTGGGTCTACCTACTACATGAAAACATCATTTTGTATGTGAATTTGTGCTTGGGGTTGGTTTGACTGCTGTCAAAACGTGGTGTTGTCATTGGCACCGCATGGCATGCAGTTTGGTTTCCTTGCTGTTGTGTGCATTTATTGTTAGTATGATGTCTGCATTACAGTGTGCATAGAAATTGTTTAGTTCTCATTGCACATTTTCTAACAAGTTTAGGTTAGGTTTAGTGACATTACATTCCTTCCTTTGCTTTTTGTACTGAACTGATAGTGTTGAACTTTGTATTTGTCTAATTTTCTACTGTGACATTGGTTACTTTCAGTAGTTTATTTTTCATGGGATTTAATGTGAAAGTTATAGCCAGGTAAAGCCCCACATCTCCCTGACATTTCCTGTATTCCTAAGTTTCAATCAAGTAATATTTTTTAACTGCTGTCAGTATTTTTCAGTGTTGTATTTATTGTTTTTTATTTTGTGGAACAGTCTGTGACATAAATATGCCTGCTCGTTGTGTGGCTGGATATTGTGGTAACACAACTAAGATGAGATTTTCACTCTTCACCTTTCAAAAGGATCCCCATTACCGGTCACTGCGGGACCATTTTGTTCAAACAAAACGTGCTGATTGGGTGGCTGCAAACAACACAGGTGTCTTATGTTCTGCGCATTTTCTAGAGTCATGTCTAGATACCACTATTCTGGGAATGTATAGAATGAAGCTTGCTCGGGGCCTACGTCTCTTACCAGATGCTGTGCCAACCTTACACAGCCCCAGTTGTCCAGCTATTACCCCACAGAGCCATTGCGTATCAGATTAATACCTGTATGAGAATCCTGTGAAGAAGAGGAAATCCAGTGGTGCCTTTTGGAATAGGCAACTAGCTGAGGTATATTTTATAATTCCTAACATTTTTGCAATTGTTGCTTCATTATGAAACACACCAAAGTTTTACACACACCTCCACTGGTAATGTGTTCCAACCTCCTACAACTATATTTTTAAAAACTGTGTTATCATTTCCATCCTGAACCATCTGCTCTTACTAGCTGATGTGCTGTCCTTCAGTGTCCCTATCCACCATAACCCTGAATAGCCCCTCACTGCCAATGTTGTTTATCCATGTAATGTAATGTAATGTCCATCATATTCCCTCTTGTCCATGTCTCCTCCAACGAGTGCATGATCAATTCATTTTTCCTAATCTCATAACATTGATCATCTTATTCACTATGCGCTGCACAGCTTCCAGTGGTCTAAGTAGTGTTATATGTGATGCAACACAGCATTTTGTTCATTGCTGTTGCACTATGTTCAGTTGTTCAGAGATCCTGTGTTAACCATCACCATACCCTTCTTTTGCTCTGTGTCTGCAACATGACCCAAACCACCCCCACCACCCTCTGGTGGTAGTTTCAGTGTTTTGTTTCTTTTTGGCAAAAATGGAGTACATTACACTTTTTGACATGGAAGCACAATTGCAAAGTGTTAAAGCAGGTCACACTGTTTATCAAATCTTCCTGCAAACCCTGTCACTCCTCTATGTCATCAAGCCCTGCCACTTGTCTTGGTGTCATTGGGAAAAATGGCCTATCCAGTTGTTCACGCCCATCTCAGCTATGGCCTCACTTGCGTATTGCCACTTCGTTGATGTGCCCCTGGCCACCACCAGATGCCGTCCTTCATCGGTGCATCCCACTGATTCCACCTCGGGAGCAGAGAGCATTCCTCTGGATGCTCGAACTGTTCTGTTCCCTGCCTACCCCTTGTGACTAGAGTCCATTGCCAAACCCAGGTCTTCGGCATCGATTGAGGTGTGGTGTCCAGTGCCTCAACCATCACTTCAACCTGTCCTGCTCACAGACAGCTGTTTTGCATCAGTGAAAACACAGTACTACCCACGGTCCTTCATGATCATTGATCCACAGGTGATGACCGTGACACGTCATGTAGTGTGTCAGACAGCACTAAGTATTATATCTTCATTTTGTCTTGTCATCTCATTGCTATAACTGTTTAATTCATCAGCATATTGTTGTGATGTCATGTCCTCATATGTTTTCTATGTTAAACTGCTCCTGTTTTCACAGACTTGTTCGTGGCTTGATGTGATTTCCATGTGGTTACCCACCTCTACACCAGGCTGATGAGCTCCAATAAGAGCGAAACAACTTTGTGTTGTGTTTGTAAAGTTACCATTAACAAGATGTGAAATACTATGGTAAGTATTGCATGCTGTGTCTGCTTCAGCATGTGATCCATAGATGGTCATCTGTCACTTGCATGCTTCTTATCATTGTAAATGGTTACTTGGTTGCAGAGTGCATCAACAGGTATGTTTTCATTCTGGGATTATCATTTTTTTTTCATATTTTTTAAAAAAATGCACATTTCTTAATTTCCTTTTATTTCATTTTTTTACACAGGTGCTTGAACACTACAAAGATGATGTCCATGCAGTGGTGGATAGTGTTGATGAACCAATTCCAGAATATGTCCAGGATGAGTACTCAGCAACTACTTCCTTACAAGTGGAATGTGACAATCAGCAAAGCACATTGAGTACTAAGTGTTCATTTTTTGATAAGACCACCCAGTATACTGCTCCAAGGCCTCTACATAGGTGCTTAGGTAGACAGTGACAATATCTGTGACTGATTTGTATTGTCTTGATGGTCTATGGTTGAGGACTGTTGTATATCTGTGTTTCACATGTGCCACTGGTCATTGCTCATCCCTAGTCTAGTCCACATAAAAGCATTATTACCCCCCTTCCCCATAGAGTACCTTTCCCGTAGGTAACAGTACAATTAACACCTGTTAACACTCTTAATATAGGGAAAGAGTGATTGGGAAAGGAGGGGTGGTAGTATATATGAGGGAAGGACTGAAGTGTGTAAAGGAGGAAAGGGACGAACGCAGTATGGAGTCACTTTGGATGTAAATCATGTATTCCTAGAATTGGACTCTCAGAGTGGGAGTGGTGTACAGAACGTCATCTCAGACAGAGGAGTTGGACAGGGAACTAGTGGGACAGATCAGGATAACTTGCAAGAAGGGTAGTGTGGTGATTGTGGTGCACTTCAACATGCTAGTAGTGGACTTCAGTACCCCAACAACCATGAATAGAAGGTAGCAAATACTGCAGTATGCCTCACAGGACAGCTTCCTGATGCAAATGGTCAGTGAACCAACCAGGTTACGGAATACTGTTTACCTTGTGATGCCAAATGGGGAGTTTGTGAGGGATCCTACGCTGGAAGAACTGCTGTCAGGTAGTGACCACCACTCAGAATGGCTCACATTGGATATGGGTAAGCAAGGAAGTCAGTGTCAGTGGCTCAGCAGGTAGCACACTCGCCTCTGAATTCCGGAGATCAGTAGGCTGTGTGTTCTATTGCCACATCTATTGCCACACTAGGCACTTGGGTTAATATCCCAATACTGACACTGTAATGCAGCATGAGGGGGGTGCTGCACTCCTGAGGTGCCATCTTTTGGATGAGATGTTAAAACGAGGTGCCATCTGCCTTTTCTGGTGGTAGTTCAGGTGGATGTTAAAGATCCCATGGCACTTCTCGAAAAGAGCAGGGGAATTTCCCTGGTGCCCTTGCCAAATGTTCCCCATTCACGAAAAAAATACCGCCAACAGCTTAATCTGGTTCAAGATCAGTTGGCATTCATCTGTATCCCCCTCCCCCGGGTCGTGCCTGAAAATAGGCAGGATTTGTGTAGTGCACTTACTTGGTCAACAAAAACTAAATTAAAAATAAAGGAGTGGAATCGGGCATGTGGTTGCTTGACTTCAGGAAGACTGACTTAGGGATGATGATGGAAGCGGTGAAAGGGTAGCTGGTCTGAATTTAATCTAGTATTGGGCAATAACCAGAGATGGGAGCTCATAAACCTGGGTATAGTGGAGGCAAGCAGACACTGCAACCATGCCCAAAGAAAGAAGGCTAAGGTGAAGAAACAGCTGGGTGAGTAAAGAGGACACGTAAAAGGTAAGAATGAAAATAGCTGCCTTTAGGAGTTTCAAGAAAACATGGAGAAGGGAATACATGGAGTAGTACCTGACAGAATATAAAGAGGTGACATGGGCAGTAAGGGTTGCCAAGGCATCTATGGAGCTCAGGCTGGCACAATGTATTAAGAAGGGGCAGAAGAACTTGTTTAGGTACATCATGGAGAAAATGAACTGTAAGGACCACATAGTAAGGTTTCAGAGGGAGGATGGGTTGGGTGGAAGCAGGGTCTGATAGTGCTGAATGGCAGAATGATTACTTCTGTTCACTATTTACTAAGGAGAAGAGGGTGGTAATACCCAAGGGTGGTGAAACAGCAGAAACAGGGTGGGTGGGGGGACAGACAGGGAAATCATAAGGTCCAGAGTTCAGCATGGTTTGACAGCAGTGATGGTGAACATAGTGCCGGGTCCAGATTGCATCCACCAACTGGCTATGTATTGTTCAGAAGAGACCAAGGTGCAAAAAGGGGGGGAGGAGTGGCCCTGTATGTCAATGAAAATATCAAAGCTACAGAAATTCAGAATACACATAAGGAGCCAAAAGAACTGTGGGTCACCCTGGAAACAGGAAATGGGACAGCCATAAGAACTGGGGTTGTCTACAGGCCCCCAGACCAGGGGAGGACATAGACACATTACTGTTAGAAGATATACAAAACATGACAGCTAAAGGGAGGTTCTGATAATGGGAGACTTCAACATGCCGGATACAGATTGGTCAATACCAGCAGGAACATCTGCCAGAACTAGACACATAGTGGATTCCCTGCAGGGGGAGGGCCTCAAACAATTGGTACAGCAACCCACAAGAGACAGAACTATCCTAGATCTAGTACTGACTAACAAGGAAGGGATCACAGATCTCCAGGTAGAAGGTCACCTGGGGCCAGTGACCATCACATGGTATGGTTCAATTTGGCTACTACATCTAAATCATCCCATTCCAAGGCAAAATATGGGACTTCAGAGGAGCTGACTTTGATAAGATGGCCAACAGAGTTAAGCTAGCCTGGCAAAAAGAAACACAGATGAGGGGTACAGTCAAAGTGGGCAAGCATTAAGGATGCAATACTTGAAGCAACATCCCATTGTGTTAGACAGAAAAGGAAGTGCAAAGAAGAAGGAAACCACTTTGGTTCTCAAATACAGTAGCAGAAAAGGTCAGAGCCAAAAGGCTGGCCTTCAGGAAATATAAAGGAACACAGCAGGATGAAGATGGGAGGCATACAAACTGCCCTAAGGAAGCAGGAAGGCAGTAAGGCAGGCAAAGTTCCAAACTAGAAACACTAGCACAAACAGTAAAGAAGGTGACAAGACTTTCTATAGATACATTAGTGAAAGGAGAAAGTACAGAGGGATTGCTAAGCTTAATGGAGAAAAGGAGCATGTGGAGGAGGACCCTGTGAAGGCATCTATCCTAAATAGATACTTTTGCTCAGTATTTACTGAAGAGAAGGTGGGGCAGGGCCACAGCTCAGCACTCATGGACACAGGGGAGGGAGGTGAGCACTCTCCCTTCACAAAAGAAAGGGTCCTACAAGAGCTTGCTAAGCTCAGGGTGGATAAGGCAATGGGACCTGATGGCATACATCCCAGGGTACTTAAGGAGCTAAAGGTGGAACTAGCAGAGCCATTAGCAGAACTGTTTAGTCAGTCTCTGAGCACAGGAGAGGTCCCAGAAGACTGGAGAAGGGCTCATGTGATCCCGCTCCACAAGAGTGGTAGCAGGGAGGAGGTGGGAAACTACAGACCAGTCAGTCTTACCTCAGTAGTGGGCAAGACTACGGAGGCACTCCTAAGGAAAGGATAGTGCAACACCTGGAATCCATAGGGCACAGGATCCAAGACAGCATGGGTTTACAAAGGAAGGTCCTGTCAAACTAATCTCATAGATTTCTTTGACTGGGTAACCAGAGTGGTGGACAAGGGGAGCAGTTGATGTCACCTACCTTGGACTTCAGCAAAGCTTTGACACTGTTCCACATAGAAGATTGATAAATAAGCTGGGTAGGCTCAGGGTGGGTCAGAAGTTGGTCAACTGGGTGGCAAACTGGTTGATGGGCAGAAAACAGAGAGTGGTGGTAAATGGTATACAGTCAGAAGAGATGCAAGTCACAAGTGGGGTACCTCAGGGATCAGTCCTGGGGCCAGTCCTCTTCAACATCTTCATTAGTGACCTTGTTGATGGACTAGAGGGTAAGGCTTGTCTGTTTGCAGATGACACCAAGATCTGCAACAGAGTAGATGATCCAGATGGGGTGGGCAGAATGAGAAGAGATCTGGATAAACTGACAAAATGGTCAGAAGAGTGGCAACTGGGATTTAATGCAAAGAAGTGCAAAATCATGCACATAGGGAAGAGAAACCCTGAAGCTACCTATAGGCTGGGAGGGGAGTTGCTAGCGGTCACAAAGGAAGAAAGAGACTTGGGTATCATCATCACTGATGGCCTGAAATCATCCAAGCAGACCTCTAAAGCAGTAGGTAAGGCTAGGGGGGTGTTAGGGTGTATTAGTAGGGGTATCACAAGTCGTAAGAGGGAGGTAATAATCCCTCTTTACAAGACACTGGCTAGGCCCCATCTGGAGTACTGAGTGCAGTATTAGAGGGCTACACCTTCACAAGGACATTAACCAAATTGAGGCAGTCCAGAGAAGGGCAACCAAAATGGTACAGGGACTGCATCAGAAGACATATGAGGACAGATTAACAGAGCTCAATATGTATACCCTTGAGCAAAGGAGGGAGAGAGGTGATATGATTGAGGCATTTAAGCACCTTAAGGGCATTAACAAGGTGAAAGAGTCTAACATGTTTAAATATAAGAAAATAGCAGGACAAGAGGACACAGCATGAGATTAGAGGGGGGCCGATTAATGGAGAATGTGAGGAAATTCTTTTTCACAGAAAGGGTGGTGGATGCATGGAATGGCTTACCACAAGAAGTGGTGGCTACGAATACAGTGCAGGGCTTCAAACAGGCATGGGATAGGCATAAGGGAGCAATACAAATGACTATGAATAGATAGGCCACTGACAGAGCAAAGGCCGATGGCACATTTATAAGGTAGAAAAAGAAATGGGCAGACTGGATGGGCCTTGCGGTCCTTATCTGCCATCAACTTCTATGTTAACTGGACATGTGCATGCAGTGGATGTCCTGTATCTGGACTTCACTAAGTCATTCAAGTTGGTGCCACATGGGAGGCTGGGAAGTAAGGTAGAAGGCACTGGGGTGGGTGCAAAGTTGGCGAGATATGTAGGAAACTTGCTCCAGGGAAGGAAATAGATGGTGGTGGTGGGTGGGTCACTCTCACCCACAAGGGTAGTGACCAGCGCTGTTCTACAGTGCCTGGTCTTGGATCCACTGTTGTGTGGGATATTAATTGCAGACATATCATTGGACAGCAACAGCAAGATGTCTGTTTGCTGATGACACTGAGACTGGAGTGTTAGTGGACGACCTAGGTGGTGTCAGACACTGCAGCATGATATGGAAAAGCTGTAAACCCGGTCAGACACCTGTCAATTGGTGTTTACTGGCAAAAATGCAAGGTGCTGCATTTGTGGGTGGCATACCCAAGGAGGAGTTACCAGATGGGGTAGTGCAGGTAGCCAAGACAGAGGAGGAGAAGGATCGGGGGGTTTACATGACACGGTCAATGAACAACTTTGCACACTGTAGGAAGGCAGCTGCAAAGGCCAACAAAATGCTTGGTTGCATTGCAGGGCCATATCCTGGAGAGGTGAGATTATTCTACCACTGTGTAGGTAATTGGCTAGGCCACACCAGGACTACTGCATGCAGTAGTGTTGCCTATATCTGAAGAGGGTCATTAAGCTACTGGGGAGTACAGCACAGGGCAATAAAGATGATCAAGGGGCTGGTGGACTTACTGTACAACAGGATGCTGAGTCAGCTGAACATGTACTCGCTGGAACACAGGAGAGACAGGATTGACAAGATTGAAACCTTTAAGTTAATGAAAGGAATCAACAAGAAAGGTACATGGGGGATGTTCAAAGTAAGGGAGGGGGGGAGGGACACCTGGTGGCATAATATGAAACCGGAAGGAGGACGTTTCAGGAGGGTTATGAGGAGACACTTTTTTACAGAGAGAGCGGTAGCTGGGTGGGATGTGCTACCGGCAGAAGTGGTATCCAGTGTAACAGTGGACTGATTTGTAAGGGTCTGGGGAAAGGTCAACGAAGGTGGAGGGAGCTGTACTCTATAGCAATGGTTATCCATTTGTTCTTCCATGTTATCTTAGGGGTGAATACATCTGTAAAAATGACTGACACTGCAATACAGACAGATCCTTTCTTTCTGGAACTTTGTATACCCAGGATGGTTACCTCAACCCCAATGCCTTCTGATTCTGAATATGACTCTGGTGAGGACATTTGGGATGACAATGATTCCTCCTATGAACCGTCAATGATTGATGATGAGGATGACTACATTATCAGCGAGTCCTTGTAAGTTTACTGGTCTTCCATTCAGTACTGAAATGTAATGCCCATAATTTTCCCATTATGACATGTTTCTTCTTAGCTGAAATAAACCACAGTACAGTATGCGTTGCTTGTAATTGAGTAGTTTGATATCTGTTATTATGTTCACTACAGGTGGAGTACAATGCATCAATCTAGCTATACGAGTAGCAGCGCAAATAGCGCCCTCTGATTTGCACAACCCCTATGCCTGTACATTTCAAAGTGTGCAAACTGAACTTATGCTTTTACTTTCAATGCACATAGCAGCATAGACTTGGTTTGTCACACCACCTCGATGGAGGTCAAATGACGATTATTCTCTATTGTGGCAGAGGGATGTACATGCCCAATGAGACCGTATACATAACAGCGATGCTGAAATATGGTTGCATTGAGGATGGCATTGGGAAGAGGGGAGTGGAATGTGGGTGTGAAACAGTGATTTCAAAACTATATATGTTTTTTTCATAACTATTTGTCTTGCGGACAGTCTCTCAGGTAGGCTCGCTTGGCTGCTACCCCTACCTGGTTGCCATAACCTGTCCTGTGACTGAATCATCAGTTTCATGATCCAGCTTCTCTCATCTTTCCTCACAGATGGAGGTTCAGGATCTCCATGGGGTAGGGTTGGGATTATGGACAGGAACTGTGTGGGGGTAGTATCTGCCCCAGGAGACCCACCGTCACCTCATCCCAGGTTACATTTATTTTCTTGTTTTTGGTCCCCCATCATAGTGCAGCATGCTATGATACCTGTGCACAGTTATCATGTTAGCATCTGCTGCACTCCACCCTCTAACGTTTGCTTGTGTAACTGAAATACACCAGATCTCCATCAGGTATCATCAGGACACCGATCAGCATAAAGCAGTGATGTAGGTTTCCTATTTCGTGAATCTGTGTAATGATCTGAATGTTGTGGTGTGTTTCTTCTGAACACACACTATACTATTCTTGGGAAACATTGACGGTCTTTGCATCTTCTAGTTTCTCTGGTTGCAAATTGATGTGGTATTGTATGCCATAGAGTCCTGATAATCAATTTGAACTTCATTTCAGGACTCTACAGGAACAGGTTCCAGCAGAAACAAATGCATGAACCGAAAGGAAATTTATGGTGTTTGAAAGTTGTCTTATGTCCCTATTCGAAACATGTCCACAGTGTCGAGGGAGATGCAAGTCATCCATTTCCACGGTCAAGGGCTCATTTATAATTGTGCAACAGACATGTAGCAGTTGTGACTATGGCAAACTATGGCATTCTCAACCATACATTTCTGGCTACCCATCTGAAAATGTTACGTTGTCCACGACAATGGCATGTAGTGGCACCTCCCCACAGAAAATTATAAAACTGATGAACAGCATCAACCTTATGACAATTTCAACAACTACGTTCTATGAACATTGTCGGAAATATGTCCAGCCATCCATCTTCAAAGTATGGACAGATGAGAAGGCTAAAGTCATACAACAAATCAAGTCAGAGATGCTGAGACTGCACCTTGGCGGTGATAGGCGATGTGAAACACCCAGCCATAGTGCTAAATTTGAAACATATACACTTATGGACCTTCAGATTCATAAAATATTGACAGTCAACTTGGTTCAGGTATGACATCAATGCATAAAGCACTTTGACAGTATTCATTTTTTTGTCTTTTGTTTGGCTCTTCCTGTCCCCTGGCCACCTGCTCGTTCGTGTCTCTTATGCCATTCGATATGCCCACCTTCTGTACTCAGAGCCCTTACTCACATTGCAACTCTCCCAGGTTAATGTGGCAGATTCTATTCACCTCAAGTGCCCCTCATCAAGAGGAGTCAATGGTGGGATTGCTACGTAGTTCTTAATTAGTATGTGTGTCGTTGAGATGTGTCAGTCGTGGGAGGCTTTGTGGCAGGGGAAACCAGAGACCATCCACCGGCCAGCCAGTCAGCTATTTCCTGTTTGTTGTTTCATTGTTTGTTATTGTTGTGTGTTATACTGCCATTACTAATGTCAGCTGTGAGTCAAACAGAAATGTCAATGAACATTTATTTCTCTTGATGTAGTCCAGTGAGGTTGGCTCTGTGTATCATATGGAGCTTGAAGGCTTGAAACGGGGATTACAGGATATAAGGAAGGAAGGAAAGTATGGAAATCCAGTGCCTTGTGACTGACTGCCACCCTCAGATACAGAAGTACCTGAGAGAAAACCATCCTGAATTCACCCATTTTTATGATGCATGGCACTTTGTGAAAGGTACTAGATAAATCCATTTGTAACCCCTAGATGGCGCTATCCCAGGGGCTACTACCCCTGCCTGATTTGCCACTAACAGGTTGAGGGGCCTGGATCCAATGGCAGGTGCCTCCACCCAGAGGTCAGGGTTTGCAATAGTTAAACTTACTTGGTCACAGCCCTCTGGGACACTGCAACCCCCCTTTCTTCCCACTAGTGGCCCACACAATATATCAGAATTACCTTCACAGTATACACTTACCCCCAGGGCTGGTTCAGGCACTGGGACCTCCTGTAAAATAAGATACAGTGCAACAATCACAGTACAATACTTTAACATGAACAAATACCTCAGGTAGTATAACTTTGCTGAAACAAGCAGCTCGGTTTATTTGGGGAATATAACAAGGACAGGGAAATCAGGTTAATTAGCTTATCACTTTACTCATCTACCTATGGCTCTGTGCAGGCTATCCCTACCAGTTACTGTCCCTAGGTACCCAAGCCCTGGTGGCTAGTCCAAACCAGTGGCAGCTGGTAGGGCCCTTTCCACAGAGAAAGAAAAATTAGTTTAAACAGTCAGCAGTACAGTGATTCCATTTGGATTCAATGTGGCAATTCAACAGGAGCGACCCTGAATTAGTACTCACGACCTCCAAACAAGATAGGGTCCTTCAATGTCAGCAGGGCTACTCTTGAGCTCCACGAGACTCCTCACACATTTATATGGCAAACTGCAACAGGCAAAAGTCCTTTAATGGCAGAAGTTCACTTGAGGTACACAAGCCTCTTCACACATTTATATGGTAAAACAGAAAGTACTATACCAGGCAGGCTGCTTCTCTATCGATCGCAATTTACTGCACAATACCGAGAGAACACACAGCAGATTCAGATTCCTGACAGACCGAGTGCAATTCAGCAATTTCTCAGTCTTCTACAGGGTGAGCCTGGTTTCTATTCTTCAGATATCCTTGATTCTCTTCACAGGACAGATTCAGTCCTAACAAGCAGATTACACAAGCTGCAGACGGAACTCTGGGCCTTACACACGTTCCCGACTAAAACTGCACACTGAAAAAGCACAGGGCTCCTTCCTTCTTCACTGCCGGGCTCAACTGAAACTCCAACAGACAAAACCAGACACTTCCTTTGAGTTCCTCCCAGTTCTTGACTGGATTGGCTGTCACTCACAATAGACTGCTCCTGTTGGTCCAAAAAGGCGGCCAAGTCTAAACTACATCTCCAGAGTCACTGCCCATATAATCCTCTTGTGGCTGGCTCAGATTATGAGCCAAGTTCTGATTCGCCCAAGGCACCATTTAGAGCTAGCTTACCCACACTGATTGGTCCAGTTCAGCAGTTCAAAACCAAGAATAGAGAACTAGACAGACACAGTTCTGACTGCAAAGAAAGCAGGTTAGACAAACTGTAATTTCATTATTACTCTAAATGATTTCTGGCAAACAGTTACATCTTTCAGATAGGTTCCTTTGCACTCCTAGTGACTGCAAAAATGGAGTGAATTGGCAGCAGCTCGAGTGGTACTCAATCAAAGAAACACACAGTCCCCATACAAACTAATTATGTCTGAAGCAGACAGCTCTTAAAGAGACAGTACCAGAGGTTCTAAAACACTCACTGATAAATGGCAACGGCCAAACACCATTCAGGCTTGGAGCATTCAAGCAAGCTCCTGGAAGTCTTTAGGGAACCCCCATTTGCAGAGATTTGCCTTCCTGGCCTTGGGAAAGCTTGCACGTCCGGGCGTCAAGCAAGTACCATAAGTTTCAACTGCAACCATATACATTTGCATTAGGCTCGCACATGTAATCATCAGTCAATATATCATTTTACCAAGAACACGTTTCTGAAACATTGCAGTCGTCCTCTTTACACAGTATTACATACACATTGTACCATAACTCAAGTTGTACCTCTGTACACTTGAAACCTGAAGGGGCCCTTCCTATCAGTTACCTTGGGGCTGAATGGGGCAAAGCGCACCATATGAAGAGCAACACAAGTAACTTGGAGTTAGCACTGGACAGCTCAGTTTGGGCAATGAGCTCGGGGACACATACACTCCTTTATGGACATTGAGAGGCAGATCCACTGGCCGCACTGGGAATCATAATTGAGGTGCACCACAGGCTTTACAGCTCTGACCAGTCTTTCTAGGGGAACTGTTACAGTCTCTGCACTCTGAGCCTCATTTCAACATTGTCCTCACTTGTCAGAGGAGTCTCCATGGGGTAGAGGCTAGAACTTGGGGCACTTTCAGCTCCAGGAGTTACAGTTTCTGAGTCCACAACATTTGGCTCACATGGAGGTTTTCGGACACTGGCAGTGGACTGTCAGGGCACTCAAAATATTCTTCTTGTTCATTGTATCACCAGTCTGACCCAATCCATCATTTTCCTCCCTGAAAGCTCAAACAGTTCAACCATCACAATGATTCCATTTCATCTGATCTGATGCTTTGCACTTCACTTTCTGGGAGCATTGGCTCCAGGGACGAAGCTGAGGCGTGGACAGTCCAGAAGGCCCAGCTTCATCTCCAGTATTGACTAGGGATTGCCCGAAACAATTGACTCAGTTCGTAAGAAAGATAGTATTGAAGTCACTCTCACTTTCTTCCGATATGGACTGACAGTCATGCTCAACTGGGACTTGTGGAGGAACACTTTAACTTTGCTTCTGTGAGGTGCAGACTTTCTTGATCTTTCTTAGCAGCACTCTAGTCACTGGTCCAGAGGGCATCTTCTAGGGCTCAGACTCAATTAAGATTTGTCCAATGGGCAGTAAATGATTTCTATGCATTGTTTTACATCTTTTGAATTATTCTCAGTCCTTACTTTGTACACTGGCAGATCATCTAGTTTGCCCACTACAATGTGAGGAGATGGTCCATCTGTCAAGCAATCTCTGCTTACCATGCAGTCCCAGATTTCTTAGCAATGCCGATCTCCCTCCTGGAGTTCCTGTGCTTTCACCTTTTATCATACCTTTCTTTGTTGGCTGAGATTTCTTTTTGGCAGCCATGGTTTGAGACATAGTTAGTGCGCATGAGTTAGCTGGGCCTTTAACTTTTGCACATACTGTAAATAGTTGTCAGCTTAGAACCCCATCAGGAGAGACCCCAAAACACACATCTACCCGGTAGTCGAGCTTCTCTTCCAAACATCAGGCGGTGGGGGAGAAGCAATGGCATCACTTTTGGTGCAGTTATAAGCATGTACCAGGGTGCTAATTTGTTGGCTCCATCTAGTCTTGTCCTTTGGGTGCAGGGTGCCTAGCATATCTAGCAAAGTGCGGTTGAAGCGTTCAGGGTGTGGGTCCCCTGGGGTGGTAAGGGTGGTTCTGGACTTTCTCACTCCCACAGAAAAGCATCTCTTTGATCAGACGACTCTCAGTCTCTCCTTGATCAGAATGGATTCTTTGTGAGAGCCCATAGTGAACAAAAAGTTTTCTACAAATACTTTGGCTACAGTGGATGCTTTCATGGTCTTTGGTGGGAAAGCTTGGGCATATCTCGTAAATGGTCAGTGACCACCAGCACTTACTGATATTTCTTTGATCTGATCCAAACTCAGAAAATCAATACAGACCAGCTCCATGGGTGCACTGGCGGTTATGTTAACAAAGGGGCAGACCTCTGGGACAAAAGCTTTCCTCTGTAATTAGCAACTACAAGTTCGAATGTGTTTATCACATCAGCCCCATCTTGAGCCAATAGAATCTGGATCTCACAAGTCAGAGTGTTCTGTCTATACCAAGGTGCCCCATGTGGTGTGCAAGGACCTCAATACTGAGTCTAGAAGGCATTAGGGGCACCAGTTGTTGTTTGTCTACTTGTCCCCTCTGTCTACTGTTTCTCTGTATAACAGTTTATTGATCAGTTTCAACTTAGGACCTTCTTTGTATAACAGTGCAGTTCTCAAATCAGTGGGCGTAATTTGGACACATCTTTTCCTGCATAGAGGCTTCTAAAGCTGATTTGATCATAGGATCGTGATTGAGCCCGCCCGAATACTGTCATTGTCAGCTGAGGCAGTGCACGATGTCTATTGCAGAAAAGTGGCAATAAGCAGCAGTATGCAATTCTCAGAGGTCCCAAACAATCCACCATGCAGTCCTGCGTCCGTGGACATTGTTCCTCCCTGTCAAACTTCGGCAGAGTGCCGAATGTCAGGTTCAGCTAATCGGACCCAATCATTCTGGGGAACAGGCCTCCGGGGAGAGCATCAGCATCTATGTGGTTCAGACCTGCCGGTGATTCGAGAGCATAGTCATATGTAGATATGCAAAGCCACCTGTGGCCAGTGGCATCAACTTAGCTGAGGTCTGCACATAGGTCAAAGGATTATTGTCAGTTTTACTAGTATTTTAGCCGAATACAAGTACTCATGGAATTGGTCAACAATAGCCCACTTCAAAGCTAGGAACTCTAACTTATGTACAGGATAGTTCTTTTCGGATGGGGTCAGGCTTCTACTGGCAAAGGCCACTGGTCTCACGCCATTCTCGTGCTCTTGGTACAACACAGCCCCCAACCCTTGCAAGCTAGCCTCAGTGTGCAGGACGTAAGGTTTTCTTGGATCGGCATAGGCCAGCACTGGAGCATGGGTAAGTTGATATATGATCTCATGAAAGCAGTCTCACAATCAGAGTCCAGCGGGCCCAAATACTTCCTCGGATGAAAATACACTCTTTCAGTCTTGAGGACGCTGACTTTTAGTATTTTTTGTGGGTTGAGGATACCCTTGAGTAAGGTAAGTAAAGCGGATCACTCCTGAATAGTCCTTGATGAAACGCCGATAATAACCACAGAATCCCAGGAATCTTTGCAGCTCTTTTAGATTTTGGGCTGTGGCCCAGTGTCAAGGCCTCAACTTTACTTGGGTCAGTCTCTATTCCCTCAAATTGGATACTATGTCCCACATACTTTACTGATGTTTGAAAAATTGACCTTATCAATGGACAGTTTAAGGCCAAAGTCCTCAGTCGGTCCAATACCTTAAATAATCTGCTCTCATGTTCCTCCAGTGAGCTGCAAACACAATAACATCATCTAGGTATACCAGGCACTCTAGTAAGTTCATGTCCCCCACTGCACGCTCCATCAATCGTTGAAAAGTGGCTGGGGCACCTGAAATCCCTTGAGGCATCCTCCATGAATTCATAGAAGCCAAGCAGACAGATAAAAACTGTCTTCTCACGAGTCCTCTGGGGCCATCAGGATCTAGTAGTACCACTGCGGAGATCCAACACAGAAACCACTTGCTCCCGTTAGGCAGTCCAAAGCATCCTGAATCGCGGGCATTGTGTACTGATCAAGGATAGTCTGCCGGTTTAAGATGCGATAATCCACACATCCTTACTGTCCCATTCTTTTCCTCACTACCACAATGGGGGAAACAAAGGCTTCTGGATTCTTGTATTACACCAACAGCTAACATCTCTTGCAGATGCCTCTCACATCATCTATGTCAGCAGGTGCCAGGCGTCGAGACCTCTCACGAAATGGTCTTCGTCATGCAGCGGATATTGTGCTCAGCTCCTTGCATGCATCCTATGTCCCATTCCTTAAAGAAAACACCTGGTCTCTCTGGGCAAGCTTCTCACTGATCCTCACTTTCCATTCAGCTGGCAATGAGAGTCGCGAAATCAAACAAGTCAGGCGTTACTCAGTCATTCTCCTTGAACTCTTGCTGCTGGGTAGCACTGCAGTGTCTGCACAATGCACATTAGCCAGGATGCAACCTCTATTTACTCAATGTCTCTTTCAGACACATTATGAACTTGGACCATTACCCTTCTGGCATGAAGCATGGGCTCTAGCGGCAAAATACTGAAGCTTGACCAGCAGTCCCTCTGGCAATTTTCCATCAGCCTGGTGCATCCAACATAATATTTTATTCTTAACATCCTTTCTGATACGGACCTCTCCCTGCAAGGTACACTGGGCATTTGGTGCCAGGATCAGAGACTCAGGATCCTTCTTCCATACAATTCAGAGCCGGTTCCTCTGGTTCTATTTTTCAGCATCTCTGTGCCTCACAGGCCCTTAATTAAAAGCAGAACTCAAAAGCTCTACTAGTCTTTGACCCCTGTTTTCATAACATAACTGTGCCAGCCTTCCGAACATATGAGCATTTGTTCAATCAACAAAGGGACACCATCCTTTACAGTCCAGTGGGGGACACACTAAGGCTAGGGTCTCTACTTGTTCAGCCACCCAGCCACGGAGGTGGGAAAGACAGCCAAATTTGATGTACCCGAATAGGGGTAGGCCTATCACCTAACCCCATACATACAGTCCCTCTAATGGACATAAAGGTACGTTTGACAAATGCTTCTGATACCAATCTTGGAACATAATTGTCATTTGGGAGCCACTGTCTAATACATACTCTTGTAGACACTCCATTCAACCTTTACAGTGGTCTCCATCGAGGACCCACTATTCTGGACCAGTCTGGAGAGGCAGTAGTGGGAGCTTGGCAACTGACCTTGCCACAAAAAGGCGTGAGTTAGCATTTTTGGTGCCCTCACTGGGATCATTTTGTGCACCTCTTAACCACTGGTTTGTTCTCGAAACTCTCCTTATAGCCTATATACAACTTTGTCAGTGTCTTTTGGGACCGGCATTCCCTCTTCATGTGCCCATCCTTCCGCAATGATAGCAAACATACTTTCTGGAGTTTGACCTGGCGAGGCGCACACTGGGAGCCAAGCACGGGGTACTACTAACTGGAAACCCTGTGCCATCTCTGTCTGCGGCATGATAAGCATTTGAGACATCTAAATCAGTTCCTCCACTTCCATGGTCAAGGAATTGAGTTTGAGCTGTGTCAGCGGAGATACATGGTGGGTACCCCACCCCATAGCAGATGCAGTCGGATATAGGTCAGGGCCCGTAATGGCAGGCTGGCCTTCATAAAGGGACTGTTTTTGAATTCCCAAGATCTCTCAAGATTCTCCCATTCTGACATATCTTTTCCTTGTCAGAGCACTCATTGACTGTCAACCTCTGCCCCTGAACTTCATTGATGGGTCACCTCAGTCACTGGTCAGGAGCTACAGCTGTTGGTGCAGGTCCCTCCGAGGTCGCCTTTTTCTCAACTCTCGAATTTCTCTCATTAACTCATCATAGGAGGGTGGGGATTCCAGTCGATTTGCCAGGTGTAACTGAAGCAACAGCAGTTCTGAAGGGGCAGACTTAGGATTCTGTCCAGTCTGGTTCGGCCGAGTTCAATCACTGGCAAACTACCCTTTCTGAGGCATTCTTGCAACAATTTTTCCAGCCGAGATACATACAGAACAACAACTCCCTTGGTACTGTTGTGCATTTCTTACTCTCACCATAGGTCCTCATCAGAATCTGGGCTCCCATACACATTCTCCAAGGCCTCAAGATAGGCCAGTGCAGTCGCTTCAGGTTACCAGCCAGTTTAGCACGGATGGTAGCCAGGGCAGGACCTCGGAGCTCTCACTAACCCTCTTTAGCTTTTCGGCTTCCGAGCATTGCCATTCTAGCACTTGGGGCAACATAGTCTATCCAAGTCTCCCAGTCATCCTCCCTTGGGGGTGGGGAGGGTGCCAGAGAAGATCCTCAACCTTGGTAAGAGTCGTGACTAATGGCAGGTGCAGAAATAGGAGTCTGCATTGGTTCAGCCACCATTACGGGCACTGGAGCGGGAGAGGGTGTTGGGAGGAACACGCCAAGTGGCAAGAATAGTTCTTCAAGTCCTCCCAGTTTTCCTTCTCCCAGCAACCATTTAGAAATTTCTCCTCAAAAGTTTCAGATAGTGGTGGGGGCTCATTTCCCCAGGTCTTACTGTCCTAGTTATCACTCTCAAGCAGTGAGGGCTCCCTCTGGGGTAATGGTCTCTGGCACTTTGGAGATCTATGGGATCCTTAAACTCTACTAGGGCCAGAAAAGTGTGGGTGAGCAGATTAGCATGCCGACCCACCACCACAGGGTTTGTAAACCTTCCACCTTGGAAAGTACTCCCTGTACAATGTCCGTATTGATACCCAAGGATGTCCAGTATAAGCATAGCATTTGGGGTCGATCTCCTCCCCAGTACACCACTCCACCAGCCGTGCACAGCCACTTCTGTCAAGGTACCATTTTTTCATAACAGTGGTTCGTAAAGTGGCCACCAGAGGACACACAACCTCAGCGGTGAGCTCCAAGATGTAACCCTAGATGGCACTATCCTAGGGGCTACTACCCCGCCTGATTTGCCACTAACAGGTTGAGGGCCTGGATCCATGCCGGTGCCTCCACCCAGAGGTCAGGGTTTGCAATAGTGAAACTTACTTGGTCACAGCCTCTGGGACACTGCAACCCCTAACTTCCACTAGTGGCCCACAATATATCAAATTACCTTCACAGTACAATTACCCCAGGGCTGGTTCGAGGCACTGGACCCTCCTGTAAAATAAGATACAGTGCAACAATCACAGTACAATACTTTAACATGACAAATACCTCAGCAGTATAACTTTGCTGAAACAAGCAGCCTCGGATTTATTTGGGAGAATATAACAAGGACAGGGGAAATCAGTTAATTAGCTTATCACTTTACTCATCTACCTATGGCTTTGTGCACAGGCCTATCCCTACCAGTTACTGTCCCGGGTACCCAAGCCCTAGTGGCTAGTCCAAACCGCGGGTAGCTGGTAGGGGCCCTTTCCAACAGAGAAAAAGAAAATTAGTTTAAACAGTCAGCAGTACAGTGATTCCATTTGGATTCAATGTGGCAATTCAACAGGGAGCGACCCTGAATTAGTACTCACGACCTCCAAACAAGATAGGGTCCTTCAATGTCAGCAGGGCTACTCTTGAGCTCCACGAGACTCCTCACACATTTATATGGCAAACTGCAACAGGCAAAAGTCCTTTAATGGCAGCAGGATTCACTTGAGGTACACAAGCCTCTTCACACATTTATATGGTAAAACAGAAAGTACTATACCAGGCAGGCTGCTTCTCTATCCCGATCGCATACTGCACAATACCGGAGAACACACAGCAGATTCAGTTCCTGACAGACCGAGTGCAATTCAATTTCTCCAGTCTTCTACAGGGTGAGCCTGGTTTCTATTCTTCAGATATCCTGATTCTCTTCACAGGACGGATTCAGTCTAACAAGCAGTTACACAAGCTGCAGACTGGAACTCTGGGCCTTACCGTTTCCGACTAAAACTGCACACTGAAAAGCACAGGGCTCCTTCCTTCTTCACTGCCAGAGCTCAACTGAAACTCCAACAGACAAAACTGGCACTTCCTTTGAGTTCCTCCAGTTCTTGACTGGATTGGCTGTCACTCACAATAGACTGCTCCTGTTGTGTCCAAAAGGCGCCGAAGTCAAACCACATCCCCAGAGTCACTGCCCATACAATCCTCTTGTGGCTGGCTCAGATTATGAGTCCAAGTTCTGATTCGTCCAAGGCACCATTTTGAGCTCAGCTTACCCCACACATGATTGGTCCAGTTCAGCAGTTCAAAACCAGAATGGGAACTAGGCAGACACAGTTCTGACTGCAAAGAAAGCAGGTTAGACAAACTGTAATTTCATTATTACTCTAAATGATTTCTGGCAAACAGTTACATCTTTCAGATAGGTTCCTTTGCACTCTAGTGACTGCAAAATGGAGTGAATTGGCAGCAGCTCGGTGGTACTCAATCAAAGAAACACACAGTCCCCCATACAAACTAATTATGTCTGCAAGCAGACAGCTCTTAAAGAGGCAGTACCAGAGGTTCTAAACCACTCACTGATAAATGGCTTAAACGCCAAACACCATTCAGGCTTGGAGCATTCAAGCAAGCTCCTGGAAGTCTTTTGGGAACCCCCATTTGCAGGGGGGTTACACATTTATTTAAGGATAGCCATGTAGACAGCAGAACAAATTAATTGATTGCTGTTTTTATGATGATCACGCTGTCTTCATTGTGATATATGAAAACAAAACTGCACTGGATGCATATCAAAAGTGTCTGTAGTATGTGGGCTTGAACAGCACAATGACAAGCACATGCCGCATGTTTTTTGGGTAAATGGTAATGGTAGGTGTGACTGTAGTGGGGCAGGATGGGCATAGTACAAGACTGATTGATACATGTGGCAGCGGTGAACTTGGGGGCAAATGGTGGGATAATATTGTGCTGCACTTCATGTGTGGCGTCACTTTGAATCATCAATTTAAGCATTATACCATGACAGGGAATGTATATATTGCTGGATTTACCATGGCTGGTGTGGTTTGGTCACAAGGCGCAGTTCATTAGACAGTGGTGCATGAAAATCAGGTAACCTGTTTGGTTAAAACATGTCACATGACCGTGGATAAATCCTGCATTACCCACGGCTGAGAAATTCCATTTATAAAAAACATAATTAAACACATTTCACTTTTATTTACATCGGATCCATGGTATAATCGCATAAGAGCACTCCAAGGTGTTAGTTATTGGGGATTTATCCACTTGTAGTGTGGTTAAGTCACTGGGCTTCACCTTGTGACACATCACACAAGGCGTAGATAACCCCCAATACCCCACACCCTGTTGAGTATTATTGCTTAACTGAACCATACCAGCGCTTGTAAATACACCCATATACCCTTGCCCTGTCATGGTATGTTGATATTATCCAATGATCAACTTTTTGTTTTCTTTTTGTAGTTATATAAAACTGCAGTGGCCATACTGGAGGATTTATCACAGTCATGTTATGTGTTTTGAAAACTGAGGTTACAGGATTTTCATGCCACATTGTATAATCACAAATATACCCATTCCCTCCTGCCAGCACAGCGGTAGCGCCACCGCTCGTGACACCAGTGACCAGGGTTCAGGAACAAGCATGGGCAGCTAGCCGGCCGGGGGGGGGGAGACAGTGCTTGAGCATCCCAGAGACTGCTCACCTTCTCCGGGAGGGAGGGTGGACCAAGGCCTTCTGCTTGTCTCATGCCGGGTGGAAGCTCACAATTAATGAGAATTATTTGTAACCCTCTTTTGGCCACTCACACAACCATTGTCATTCACTGACTTCATCACGTTACCTGTCTTTTACTTTTAAGCAATCACCAAAAAATTGGAAGCGGCATCATCTCAAAGTGGATGCGAAAATCTGAAGTCATGGATCCCAAGAGTAAAAAATATGATTTATTGGATTCCACATTCCACCCCCAATAGGAACGGAGAACTGATGTTGGCAAAATGTAAATCTATCTTTAATCATGTCCAGGACATACACAGTCACGAAGATAGCCTGTTCACTACATGCTCTTATGGGCCACTGAACCTTAAGAACAGACAACGGAAGTGGCTACAACAAAGTAATATTCTACAGTATTATGCATTTCAGTTTATATTTAAAATAATTACTGAAATTCATGGGTTCATGAATCATACATCTATGCTGTGGTCATCTGATTTATACTGCTACAAATGACAGTAGTTGCGTTCAACTGATGGTACTGTATGGGTAGAAGATTACAAGGGTGTATCATATCAATTTGTTATGAAATAGGCAAAGTATTTCAAACTATCTGCTTTGTTTTAGCCGTGATCTTGAATCACCATTTCAAATACACAAGGTCTGGAAACAGTACGACAAGGCAGCAGGTAAAGCAAATACGAAGCGGGGATGCATAGGCAGGGCATAACCACCAGGAAAAGAGAGGTCATACATAAAGTATTTTTTAAAAAGGGTCTAAGAAATGCAGCTTTCTGATTGGCTGCAAACTTTCTAACAACCTTTTGTTAATCTTTTATTAACATACATGTAGAAGCTTAACCATATGCTGAACAAGGTCTAACACTGTTTAAAAACATGTTTTATTATAATAGCAGTAAGGCCCTCCCAAGGATTATGTTAATGCTCAGTTAATCACCCTCTAGGGGCATGTTGCACTCGGCTACACCTCGTGCCACAGTACACCCCCAGAAGGTAATTAACATACCATTAACATAACCCAACCCTTCGTTATGCCTTATTGCTTAATAAGACAGTAGTGCAGCTCTACCAGGAGTACAGTGCACAGTTCTGGAGAATTTACCTACATGAGGACATACACAGGTTCCATAAGGTTTATAGGAGGGCAGCAAAGGTGGTACATGGATTAAATCACTAGTCCTATGATTACTGGTTGAAGGACTTGAATATGTAATCACTGGATGAGAGGAGGGAGAGAAAGGATAGGATAGAAACACACCAGTATGTTACATGGACAGTGTGTATATATCTGTATAGTGTATGGTATAATGTTGTTATCGATAGAAATCCATAACTAGAATGGTTGTTATGCTGCAGTAGCTATGTCATCACAGCTGTTACGCTGCACTAGCTATGTCACTACTGCAGCATAACAACTTGGAATGCTGCCACATAGTTGCTTTCCTCAATCCAGTTAAGCTGGAAGTTGCATTTTTTTTAGACTTGAACTTGCAGAAACATCTGCAGCACACAGTGTCAGTTAAAACAAAAAGAAAATGTTAAAATGTCTACTCTCTGTTGTCTTCTCCAGCTGGTTTTCTGTGATTTTCTATGCTGTGACTGTCCATACACTATAAAAGATTGTGTATGAGCATTCATACACAAACAAGGAAATTCTTGTATCTTGAGGTTACCTTGGTAACAGAGTACATCTCTAGCTGCACTCTTGAGCTCATCTGTTATCAAGGAAACCTCTCAATACAAGAATATCCTAGTTATGTATGACTGCTCATACACAATCCTCTATGTAATGCATGCCATTATCATGCAGTTATGTAGGTAATATTCATGGACTATGGAACATCCAGTAAACAGCAAAGTATTATACTTTGAATTCACACGTAATATCTTTATCACAGATGATAAAGCGTATGTAAAGGCAGAGGCAATTCTTAGTGCGACTATAGTCATGTGCGATGTCAGAAAGTTGTCACTCACATACCAGACATCATCTATGGAGAGCTTTCACAGCTTACTTATACTTTATGCTCCAAAGAGTGCAGCATTTGGATTCAAAGGGATGTTATGCAGGTAAGGGCACAGCTCTTCTACACTGCTGTGTATTATTCATTGTTACATCCACCACCAGCAGGCGGTATTTCTCCCCTTAGAAACCTGCATTCCCCCTCCAACCACACCACAAGTGTGTACATTACTTTGATTTTTGCTCAGTTGCAGCACACTGCATTTCGCAGGATTAAAGTGTAAGGTAAAGGCTCGTGAACATCTCCCAAGACTGTCCAGGTTCTCCTGCAGATCCCGCTTTCCCTCCTCCACCAACCAGAGTTTCGAGTCATCAGCAAACATGATCATCCCGTTCCTGATACCACTTCTGATATTAGATATCGTAGTTAAGCATGTGCGTGCTCAGAAATGAGCCATGTGGGACTGCAATAGATACTAACATTGAAGATGAGACCTCTCCCCCAACTCTCACCCTCTTTAAGCACACTGCTAACCAGTTTCCAGAAAGAGTGCATCCACAGTCATGAAATCAAACACTGAGACCTTCACCTTCTGCCTAAGCCATCATGTGGCTAATGGGACAACTTTCACACATGCAGCCTCATGACGACAACATCAATGTGAATACTGGATTTTTGGGCTACAGCCAAATCCTTCATCCCTCACTGTGTCTCACACTTTTAACCAATAATTCTGTACCCTTCCATATTCTCATATGTAACCATTACAAGTCAAGGTATAATAAGGATCAATAAGTTCAACTTTAGCTGTTTCTGTCAAACAAATTGTAACACTGACAGTGTTACTCTTCTGTCATGCAGGACTCAGTTAGCCGCATTACATTTTAATGAAAATGCTATCAGAAATCAGGCAACTTATGGCACCGGACAGCAAAGGCTCTGCGTAGATATGCCGAAGTATAAGAAGGGGAAGGAGGTGGTTCGAACAGTGAAGACACAGACTACATATAGTATGAATAACACATATGATGAATCCATTAACAGTGACTGTACCTTTCATATGCCTATAATACCGTGACCCAAGAGGGAGCTTATTTAATATTGATTATGTAATGGTTACATATGAGGAGATGTGTACGACAGCAAGAAAAATAAATACACAAAATCCATTTGTAAGAAAACAGTAAAACATGTTTTATTGAGAATCAACAGCAGTCTGAAAGTGTTACTGTAACCTACAAAAAGTACAGTTATGTACTTCAAATAGGTATTGAAGAACAAAGTAAACGACAGTGTCCTTTTATTGTGTTTATCTGCAAGTTACATAACGTGAACTCTTCAAAACAGATGCGTATCAAATGAAATTGACTTAGTCCATGTCTGTATTTCAAAAGGTCAAAGTAGTAAATGGCAATAACTTCAGCCAATCTTCATAGAACTTTCTGCCAACACCAGTTCCACAGATGGTAGTCCAAAAACACCTGTAAATGAAAAAAAGAGAAATACGAGTATTTTATGACCATATATTGCAAGACAATACAATACAATACAATGTATTCTTATTTTGGTCCACACAGGCTTCATCTATGCTATACTGGATGATGTTGAGAGATGAGTTACTGACAATGCTGTGAGTCAGGAATGGGAAAGTTTGACTGCACCACCAACCCTCACATCGAATTTCAATAAACCAGACAAACATCAGGCCATAGAGACCTGGGAAAAAAAAACACAGCTTTACTATTCAGTGATCCAGGAGCCACGGGGGAAGTATGCATCAGTCTCTGAACTTTACCAGTAACGGATACGGATGCTCATATTGATATAGAAGTTTGGAATCTGAGTTGTGGCAATATCTGATCAGTGCACATTAGAGCGAAGCAACTACAGCAGTGAATATGTGTTCTAATGAGTACCACAGTAATGATTCTACAATGAATACTGCTGAACACTTAGTATGGTAACAGTTTGCGCACTGTAATTCATGTTGTCTGCACTGCAATGCATAAAGATGCAAGCCGACTTTACTTACTCTCTTAGAAACATAGAAACATAGAAGCTGACGGCAGATAAGGACCACAAGGCCCATCCAGTCTGCCCATTTCTTTTTCTACCTTATAAATGTGCCATTGGCCTTTGCTCTGTCAGTGGCCTATCAATTCATACTCATTTTTATTGCTCCCTTATGCCTATCCCATGCCTGTTTGAAGCCCTGCACTGTATTCATAGCCACCACTCCTTGAGGTAGGCCATTTCATGCATCCACCACCCTTTCTGTGAAAAAGAATTTCCTCATATTCCCCCTTAATCGGCCCCCCTCTAATCTCATGCTGTGTCCTCTTGTCCTGCTATTTTTCTTATATTTAAACATGTTAGACTCTTCCACCTTGTTAATGCCCATAAGATTGTTTGAATACCTTGCTCCTTATCACCTCTCTCCTCCTTTGCTCAAGGGTATACATATTAAGCTCTGTTAATCTGTGTCCTCATATGTCTTCTGATGCAGTCCCTGCACCATTTTGGTTGCCCTTCTCTGGACTGCCTCAATTTGCTTAATGTCCTTGTGAAGGTGTGGCCTCCAATACTGCACGCAGTACTCCAGATAGGGCCTAACCATTGTCTTGTAAAGAGGGATTATTACCTCCCTCTTATGACTTGTGATACCCCTACTAATACACCCTAACACCCCCCTAGCCTTACCTACTGCTTTAGAGGTCTGCTTGGATGATTTCAGGTCATCAGTGATGATGATGCCCAAGTCTCTTTCTTCCTTTGTGACTGCTAGCAACTCCCCTCCCAGCCTATAGGTGGCCTGAGTTTCTCTTCCCTATGTGCATGATCTTGCACTTCTTTGCATTAAATCCCAGTTGTCACTCTTCTGACCATTTTGCTAGTTTATCCAGATCTCTTCTCATTCTGCCCACCCCATCTGGATCATCTACTCTGTTGTAGATCTTGGTGTCATCTGCAAACAGACAAGCCTTACCCTCTAGTCCATCTGCAAGGTCACTAATGAAGATGTTGAAGAGGACTGGCCCAGGACTGATCCCTGAGGTACCCCACTTGTGACTTGCATCTCTTCTGACTGTATACCATTTACCACCACTCTCTGTTTTCTGCCCGTCAACCAGTTTGCCACCCAGTTGTCCAACTTCTGACCCACCCAGCCTACCCAGCTTATTTATCAATCTTCTATGTGGAACAGTGTCAAAGCTTTGCTGAAGTCAAGGTAGGCGACATCAACTGCTCCCCCTTGGTCCACCACTCTGGTTACCCAGTCAAAAGAAATCTATGAGATTAGTTTGACAGGACCTTCCTTTTGTAAACCCATGCTGTCTTGGATCCTGTGCCCCTATGGATTCCAGGTGTTACACTATACTTTCCTTGAGGAGTGCCTCCATAATCTTGCCCACTACTGAGGTAAGACTGACTGGTCTTTAGTCCCCTGCCTCCTTCCTGCTACCACTCTTGTGGAGCGGGATCACATGAGCCCTTCTCCAGTCTTCTGGGACCTCTCCTGTGCTCAGAGACTGACTAAACAGTTCTGCTAATGGCTCTGCTAGTTCCAACTTTAGCTTCTTAACTACCCTGGGATGTATGCCATCAGGTCCCATTGCCTTATCCACCCTGAGCTTAGCAAGCTCTTGTAGGACCCTTTCTTTTGTGAAGGGAGTAGTGCTCACCTCCCTTCCCCCTGTGTCCATGATGCTGAGCTGTGGGCCCTGCCCTACCTCTCTTCAGTAAATACTGAGCAAAAGTATCTATTTAGGATAGATGCTTTTACATGAGTCCTCCTCCTCCACATGCTCCTTTTCTCCATTAAGCTTAGCAATACCCCCTCTGGACTTTCTACTTTCACTAATGTATCTATAGAAAGTCTTGTCACCTTCTTTTACTGTTCGTGCTAGTGTTTCCTCAGTTTGGGCCTTTGCCTGCCTTACTGCCTTCCCTGCTTCCCTTAGGGCAGTTTGGTATGCCTCCCTATCTTCATCCTGCTGTGTTCCCTTATATTTCCTGAAGGCCAGCATTTTGGCTCTGACATTTTCTGCTACTGTTTTTGAGAACCAAAGTGGTTTCCTTCTTCTTTTGCACTTCCTTTTCTGTCTAACACAATGGGATGTTGCTTCAAGTATTGCATCCTTAATGCTTGCCCACTTTGCCTGTACCCCCTCACCTGTGTTTCTTTTGCCAGGGCTAGCTTGACTCTGTTGGCCATCTTATCAAAGTCAGCTCCTTTGAAGTCCCATATTTTGCCTTGGAATGGGATGATTTAGATGTAGTAGCCAAATTAAACCATACCATGTGATGGTCACTGGCCCCCAGGTGACCTTCTACCTGGAGATCCGTGATCCCTTCCCTGTTAGTCAGTACGAGATCTAGGATAGCCCTGTCTCTTGTGGGTTGTTGTACCAGTTGTTTGAGGCCCTCCCCTTGCAGGGAATCCACCATGTGTCTAGTTCTGGCAGATGTTCCTGCTGATATTGACCAATCTGTATCCGGCATGTTGAAGTCTCCCATTATCAGTGTGGTCAGTGTGGTTATTGACTAAAAACACAGTTGATGTTGTAAAATCCTTGTCTTATTACGTCGACTTGTAAGTGTTACAGTTAAAAAAAATTATAAACGGTAAGAAACTATAGCGTATGGTGGAACGTTGATGTCGCTAGAAATTCCACCAGTAGAACAACAGGGATTTCAGTGTGTTTTCTGGCTACTGGAGGTCGGGGATCATGCTAGGGGTGGGGCGACCAGTAGACTAAAAGGGAAAATACATCAATACCATGGCTAGGAGTGTTAGGAATTGTGCTGGTCGGTGACCTGCAGCATTCACGCCAACTTTGCTAATGCCTGTAGCGTGACGCTCTACTTTTGAATACGATGCGCAGCCGGCATTCCTGCCCACTCCCCTAACTCCCTCCCCTGCATATATTTCAGTATAGTTAACAGGAATTACAGTGTTCACCAATACACTCCATGAAGTTTGTCCTTGCTTGAAATACATTGCCTTGTTAAATGAAATTGTATTGTTATGTTCAATACCAAGCAAAAAAGTTCAACTGTTATAATGTTGCATCTTCCAATTAGCCTTTTAAATACGGCAATGGTTTTTGATGTTTTTTAAAATACATAAAGAAGGAAGTAAAATGTGATTGTACATGAAACCACCCTTGTATTGTATGGACTGTTCCACAAAACGAGTACTGTGCTAACAGTAGAATTATGTATTTATTTATTGTTACACTATTTATGTTTGAATATGCATAGTAATGTTATTGAGGCCGATTATTCTAAAGCAGTTCAATACGTTCTGTGACAAAGCACAATTTGTAAAAATATACCTTGTGATATACGTTTCTGTGAATATATAAAATATATGACATAGGTGATCACTGAGATATTTGTTTTGTATTCATGAAAAGATAACAACACATGCTGTATAAATCAAACACGTAATTGAGCCACATATACATCCGGCTCACATTTGCAACCAAGGGGGAAGGTAGTCCATATGTGTGTCTCTGTTTTTGGGTGGGTAGGTGACTTACCATTAATGAGCAGGACAGACTCATTGGTATTATCGTTTCATGGTAATTGAAGTTGTCAACGGAAAGGGTTGGCAGTCAATGACTCTACTTTTGAGGATGTACCGGTGGCAATAAGGGTTGAGTCACTGGACAGCACACGTTGCACTGTGCAATAGACCCAGGTTTGGGAACAAGCGTGAGAGCTGGGGATTGGCAGGGAAGGGAGAAGATTCAGCATCCGATGTATTGCTCTCCTCTGGAGGAGACACAGGATTGTCCAGCATCCCCTCGACAGCCACAGGAGATGGGGGGGGCCCACAGGATGTACACCAAGCATGTGGGGATAATGGCAGATGCCAGCAGGGTTACCGTGCTACTTGGTTTCAGTGCACACCACGGTTGGGGGGAGGAGGTAGCTGTTGGGCAAGCATCCTGGGTACGTGTGACCCTCTAAATGTGCTGCTTTATGGCACAGAACCACCACCCCAAGGAAGGAGAGCTGTGGTACTCAATCATTACCTCCCCTGCCATCCCACGAATGATAGGCATCCATTCCTGACCCCGGGTCAACGTCAGGTGCCTGGTGTGGCATACAGTGCCTCAACCCTCAGCACCACCAAGCCAAAACAACACTTTCTATTAATGAGTGCTTCCTCACCACCCCTCGTAAACCTCCAATTACACAGCTTAAGACTGTTTACTCAAATGTAATGAATTTCAATACAAATATGGTCTCCCTATCAAAGTCATTATTACACAACAATGGAAATTCAACATTGCATTCATACTTACCATCAGTTAGCATCCTGGAAACCGATATAGTGCTCACCATTCCAGCGTCTTCTTATGGCAGACACAACACACATGGGGAGAATGACTCTCAAGTGGCGGCCAAGCCAGCCCCAGCACCACCTCAAAAAACATCTGTAGGCAAGAAACTGATTCCTCCTGTGTAAATCACACATAAAAAGAGTCATGATTATGTGTTGACAATAAAAAATAATGAATAATATGGATTATTAAAAGTGTCTGAGAAATACGGCTTTCTGATTGGCTGTAAGCATTCAATCAGCCATTATGTTAATTAACCAGAAAGGCACAACAGGGTGAGGATTTACCCACGCCTTCTGTGGTGTGCCGTGAGGCACAGCCGAGTGACTTAACCAAAGAAGAGGTGGGTAAATCACCCAATAACTCACACCCTGGAGTGCCATATTTAGAGTATAGAAAGGGGCCTTGTGTAAAATACATTTAAAATGTGTTCATTTATGTTTTCAATAAAAGTAATTCCTCAACTGTGGGTAATGCAGGATTTACCCACGATCATATAACTAGTTTTTATCAATGAGGTTACAGGATTTTCACACACCATTGTATAATCTTTTATTAACATACACATAGAACCTAATCATATGCTGAACAAGGTTTAACACTGTTTATAAAAACTTTTTTTATTATGATAGCAATAAGGCACTCCCAGGTGTTATGTTAATGGTCAGGTAATCACCCTCTAGGGGTATGTTTCACTCGGCTATGATGCATGCAACATTATACCCCTAGAGGGCGAGTAATAGACCATTAACATATCCCCTGGTCATGTCTTATTGATTAAGTATGGTGAAAAGGGAGAAGGTGGATGAAACAGTGATATTAGAAATGTGTTATAATAATGTGGACAACCACTTCTTATAAAAGTTGAAGAATAACTTCTATACGCTGACAGACAGGCTGCTGGGACAAACAATTGGGCTTATGTACATAAGGATGGGAGGTCGGCATGTATACCATGCATGAATGTCCACAACTGTGGATAGGTGTGCAACAGGGGTTGTGCAGTACTGAAGCACACCAGTCCTGGGACCCACGACCCTTGCATGTGGGAGCACAGAGTACAGATACGAAAACAATGTGGCCACCCAATGGGATGGCCAACCAGGACAGCCAGGGGATCCCTTATGCCCAGTGTCGCACAGAAATGACAGCTGCTGTACATGGATTGGCCATTGCGGAAAGGAGAAAAGAATAATAATGACCATATCTTGATGGTAAGAGTGTATTCAATGGGGTTCATGCCACCTAGCATGGGTACCAGGAGCATAGACCTGAAAGGGATGGATTCCATAAGCATCCCTAGGGGGTGGGATCTGCAGGGCATTGCTATGGACTGATAATGACCTGAAGGCAGTTCAAACCTGAGGTACTTTCTGAGGGAGCACCTGATGGGAATGTGAAAGTAAACTTCCTTGAGGTCTAGGGAGGCTAACCAATCCCCTGTCCTTACAGAAGGAAGAATTATTCCCAGAGTCACCATTTTCACATTTGCCTTGACTAGGTGCTTGTTTAGGTATCTTAGATCAAGGATGGGCTGGGAGGGTTGGTGGTGAGCTTGAGGACATGCTGCCTCAACACGCACCCTGCACGGAACCACCCCAGGGATACCTGTGTGCTTACGCAATACCGTAAACTGCAGTAGGTGGGCCACAGAAGATGGATGTTGAGCACTTTGACCCCTGCCACCCGAAGCCAGCCCAGATCCAGCCCCGTAGCACAAGGGATGCGACATCGGCCACAAGGCCATTAACTACAGAAGAGAGAGACCCCACCGGCACAGCAATATGCGGAGCTACCCAAGGTAGGCTGCAATTGGGGCTTGGAGAAGGTGGTACGAGATTGGAGGGTGGCAGTAGGGCACTGGTGCTCCGGAAGAGTGGCCAGTTATGGTGTGAGTGGGAGGCGCACCGTGACCAAGGCCATTACAATAAGTGAAACTATGAAGAAAAAGTAAATCACCACAACATTTAAAAGTATAACAAATCCGGGATAGAGACAACCTCGCTCCTCCAATCCTGTTGTGAACCTTGTTAACTTAGAAAATCGTATCCATTACGTACCATCATCATGTCAACAGTGGGTCATTTGTCCCATCACCCACAGATTCATACTATAACTGAAAACAAACAATTTGGGTTTTAACCCCCCAACCCCCAGCTGTCACAGCCTGGTCTCTTGATAAGTCATACCGCAGCTGTAAATTGAAGAATTTTAAACCAGTGTGAAAAAGTGCAGTGAGAGACAGCTAGTGACTCAAGAAACCATTTCGTCCATGCTTGTTAGCATCTAAGCAGATGACAGGTTGTGGCACCATAATGTACGCCCAGGGATTATGTTACTGTTCACGTTAATCACCCCCTGTGGCAATATGACACTCAAATGCCCCTCACGCCACAGTACACACCCGGGGATGATTAAACAGAACATTAACATAACCCCTGGTCATACCTTATGGCTTAAATAACCATCCCAGCACAGGAAAGCTGCACATCGCAATGATTGCTCATGCTCTCCCCACACCACATCCCAGCAATTATTGGCACAACATGAGGTTGCTTAACAAGAAAGGTATCATGTGTAGCAGCAGTAGATAAGGAGCACAACAACTCAACCCTCTGTGTTACAGGACCATCTATGTTCCTGACTTGTTAGTCAGGAGCACAGCAGGTCCAAGGAATACACTGCCACAAAAGCAAGTAGTAAGGTAATTTACAAAATGTGATGTACTTTGACATAAAATAGAAAAAATGTGACATACTCATGGATGGGAAAGTTTTGTCGTCCGTGATACTGGCAGAACTCCGTAAGTGCTATCTGCAACACTCACTGACTGTAACAGACATCAGGGAACCCAGGATGTGTTGTTATGCATTGTGGAACTAAATCCTGACCATCCACATTTTCAACATCATTGATCTTGTCCATTACTCTTGGAGCTTCATGGCAACATAGGCATTCTCGCTCTGTCTCCATTGCTTCACACCGACCGCACTGACACCTTGACAAATACAGATAAAGAATATCAGTATGCCATCATAATATAAACAAAGCTTACCATGTTGACAGGAACTGCCACATTACAGAATGTCAGTTTCCTCTAAGACTCCACAATACATTGAGGTGTAAATTAACATAGATAATAATGAATGCCTACGTATTGGTAACAAGCTGGTTCGTCCAACAAGAGGTTCCCATGGTGACTACTTGGTTTGTTCTCCATGGGAATCTCAATATGCACGAATGAAGCTTCTTACCAATACTTAGGCATTCACTGTTGTTTCACACTGCATGTTGAAAAACAATTTTTATTTTCCTTGGGGTGCTCTTCAGTGGAATAGCTCTCACCGCAGTGGCCACTGCAGAGGAGGGAGAAGATCAGGCAGGATGCATGTGCAATCACGTTCTGAGTTGCAATAATGCACTACCTACGTGCAGTAGCTAGTACAGCATTACAAACTAGATTGATGTACATAAAACAGCATAACATCATTTTACATGGTATGGATTTCCATCAATCTTTGTGTGAAGCAAATAAACAAAACAAAACGATGTAAGAAACCACTATGGTTCTCAAAGGAAGTGGCAGTGAAGGTTCAAGAGAAAAAGAAAGCATTCAGGAAGTACAAAGAATCACAGGAGGAACAGGACAGAGAACTGTATCAGTTAAAGCAAAAGGAAGCTGGGAAGGCAGTCAGAACAGCAAAGGCCCAAACCTAGGAAAAGATAGCCAACTCAGTTAAGAAGGGGGATAAAACCTTTTATAGGTACATCAGGGAGTGAAGGAAGACCAAGGGAGGGATAGTGAGGCTTAATAAAGGGAGGGAGGGTGGGTAGAGGGTGACTGTAAAGAGCAGAGATACTAAACAAATATTTTTGCTCAGTATTTACAAATGAAGAGGGAGGTACCTAAAACAAACAGTAGAAACACTCTGGATACAGAAGTTGATACCAGCCCATTTACAGAAGAAAGGGTTATGAAAGAACTCTTAAAACTGAAGGTGGACAAAGCAATGGGGCCTGATGGGATTCATCCCAGAATTCTAAAAGAACTAAGGGTAGAACTAGTGACACCACTGACTACCCTCTTTAACAAATCATGGGAGGATGGGGTGGTACCCGAGGACTGGAGGAGGGCAGATGTGATTCCCCTTCACAAAAGTGGGAGCAAGGCAGAAGCAGGAAACTACAGACCTGTTAGTTTAACCTCAGTGAAAGGGAAAATGATGGAATCACTTCTGAAGGAAAGAATTGTCGAGTATCTAGAGGCCAGAGGGGCACAGGACCCAAGGCAGCATGGATTCACAGTGAGAAGATCATGCCAGACAAATCTAATACATTTCTTTGACTGGGTGACCAAAGTAGTGGATCAGGGAGGGGCTGTGGACATGGCCTACCTAGACTTTAGCAAGGTATTTGACACAGTCCCACACAAAAGATTAATATACAAGTTAGCCAGCCTGGGAGTGGGTCCCAAGATGACAGCCTGGGTAAAGAATTGGCTGGAGAATAGGACACACAGAGTAATAGTAAATGGAGTCCACTGTGAAGAAAGGGGTTACTAGTGGGTACATGAGGGTTCAGTATTAGACTGGTCCTCTTCAATATCTTTATAAGCGACATTGCAGAGGGACTGGAAGGAAAAGTATGTCTCTTTGCAGATGACACAAAGATCTGCAACAGAGTTGATGCACAAGGTGGGGTGGAAAGGATGAGAAGGACTTGGCAAGGTTAGAGGAATGGTCAAATGTATGGCAGCTTAGACTCAATGCTAAGAAATGAAAGGTAATGCAGCTGGGAAACAAAACCAGGGAAGAGTACAATGGGGGTGAGATACTAACAACAAAAAAATGGAAAGGACCTGGGGTAGTCATATCAGATGACCCAAAGATGGGCAAGCAATGAGAGGGCAGCAAGGAGGGCGGGGGATACTGGGATGCATAGGGAGAGGCATCACCAGTACAAAACAGGAAGTTATTATCCCTCTGTACAGACAGCTGGTGAGACCCCATCTGGAGTACTGCGTGCAGTTCTGGAGACCCAATCTCTGCAAAGACATAGACAAGATGGAAGCTGTCCAGAGGAGGGCAACTAAAATGGTGCAGGGTCTGCACCGGAAGACATATGAAGAGAGTCTTAAGGAACTTAATATGTATAGCCTCGAGGAAAGGAGGGAGGGGGGGACATGATAGAAACTTTCAAGTACCTCAAGGGAATCAACAAAAGTCCAAGAGGTAGCATTTTTCTAAAAAGTGTGCAAGAACAAGGGCTGAATTTGAAGAGTGGGGGCGGCTCAGAGGTAATTTAAGGAAGTATTTTTTCACAGAGAAGGTTGTGGATGCACGGAACGGCCTTCCGGAGGAGGTTGTGGAGTCAAAAACAGTGGTGGAATTCAAGCATGCATGGGACAGTCATAAGGCAATTCTAGGGGGTTGGGGTAGGAAGAAGTAGACTGCTGGTTAACTAGGATCTGCAGCTTATCCAGTAGGTAGGGAAACGGGCAGACTGGGTGGGCCAAGCGGTCCTTATCTGCCATCAAATTCTGTTTCTATGTTTCTAATACAACATTGCAAACACACAGTATAACACATTTAGCTGTCAATTAACATGCACAAAGTTGTACTACCACACAGTCAATCATAGACAGACAAAGTGATAATTCTGTTGTCACCAGGTTTTAGAAGGGACATTGGACACCACGCAATAATGGGTGTAGTGGTCACACCATGCGTCTCTTGGGCATGTAGTCACCATGCACCATTACAACTGCATGCAGGATGCATCAGTTGGTGGCAAAAAGCAATAACGAGACAGAGCCCCTGGCCGACCAATAGGTAACGCATCACAAGCAGGCAACTGCTTGTCAAGCACTACATGCCATGCATTACGGTGCATAGTGATGGCTAGGGGTGGGGGGGGAGCGCGGGGCACAACATGGAGAACCCTGTCATAAGCTCCCAACACACACTGTGCACACTACTGTTCGCTCATTGCGAACAACGGTTAACCCACAATTCAAATGGCACTACTGCTGCCAGACTAACCCTTGGATGCAATGTGACACCAAGCACTCATTGGTGCGTGCTATGTACCTGTTGCCCTACCACCCCAACACACTCATGAGGCCACCGGCCAATTTATGCTGCCACCTCCAACAACAACAATGTTGGAAAACCACCACCCCACCCCACCCAGGCATTTTGAGAGGTGAAGTGCACCGAACCCACACCTCCAACAGAACCCCTCACACATTCACAGTGACCCACTCCAGCTCCATCATTGCAGGATGCAGCATTGACCTCCACTCACCGCCTCAGCCACCAGCTATAGGTCTTACACGGGGCATCTTGACAATGCATGACCCACTATGTAGGTGGTCTATTATATGTCTTCTATGTCCTACTCAGGCCATCACACTGTATTCCTGGATAGGTCTATGTCCACACCACAATAGTGCATATGGACCATACAGAAGGAGGTGTGTGTGGCCACTGAACACACAGTAAATATAGTGAGGTATCCAAAACGATTGCCACATACTAGAAGTATACAGAGATGATGTCACAGTTCACAAAAATCAGAAGTTATCCTGGTATTGTCCATTCCAGCATTTGTCTGATAAACAAAATTCAACATTTTCATAATACAGATGAACTAGATTTAGATTGGTAAAATAGGCATGCTGGTCTGACATTCTTTTGGAACCCAGTATTTCCATAGAGAGTTATGACATTTAATTTGTTATAACTTAGTATCCAATTGAAAACGTGGGACTATTCTTAACAAAAAGTAATGCACAATATTCACAAACATTGACTCCTGTGACCTTACCAACAAGAACAAGATACTGGTGCTAATCAACCCTGCTTGAGGAAGCATGAGTCCCAGGGTATGCTTACACAGTAACCACCGCACACCCCAAACTGAAAACCATTCAATGCTCATTACAAGGCAATGACACAAAGCACAGCACTTTCAGCCCACCCCAAAACCAAGCATAGAACCTTCAGCCACCACCCCCGCCTTGCAACAGGACAGACCGTATATCACTTGTATCACTCACCAGTCAGTATTGGTGGTATGAGAAAAATGTGTGGACCCCATGTCCTCTGACCTAGGCTCATCATCAGTGGACCCTCCACTGACAAGGGGGTCCAAGCAATACGGATCATTGTAAATGATGTCCATTTCATTCCAACTATCATCAGATTTACAGTCATCAACTTCACCACTACATTTCAATGGATGGCTGTCTGAGGAAAATACAGCACCAGAATCATATGCGCTACTCTCCGATGTGCCCTCCATGTCTCAGTATTGATGACGCTTTCTGGTGATGACGTGGCACGAGTCACGCATGCACACTGGTGATTTTCGATGGCAGAAATGGAGATCGATGAAAAGGGGAGAAAAAAACTTTAAAAAAAGGTAGAAAAATGACATTATTTTAAATAAAAACGCTTACACTGCTATGATTATTTGCCAATGATATGACTAAAACAGGAACAGTGACTAATTGGCCGGATTTCCTCTTTAAATGAACATCACACAGAGATTGTGTATTGAACCTGAAGTTCTGTGTCTGGTCCATCTGTTATCCCACAACCCCTCCACAAACTTGGTGTCAGAAGTGGGATAACTTGCTGGAAACATCTGGACTGTGCTAGGTGGATGTTTTCTAGTGCATAACACCCAGATAGCCCAGGTGGACCAATGCACCAGGGGTTGCCAGAGGAGAACCCGGAGAAGAAAGTCTGTGGAGTTTTGACCAGAACCATGGCTGACAGACTGGGAGAGAAGCTACTGCCTGGACTGGACCTGTGAGCTCGGAGGAAGGCCAAGCCTGAAGATGAAAAAGATATGCAAGAGGACAAGGAAGAACCAAGGGAACTACCTCTCCTGAAGACGCTCCACCTGAGGACATAGGGGAGTTGTTGAAATGGCTCTGCATGAAACAAGTGCAGATGGAAAAAGATAGAGACATTGAGCAGAGAGAGAGATAGAGACATTAAGCAGAGAAGTCAAGATGCCAAATGGGAGGATATCATGAGGTTCTTGCATGCCATCAATGCAGGGCAAACAGAAAGAGCCAGTAGCCCAAAAGACATTAAACTGTCTAAACTTTTGGACAGTGATGACATTGAAGCCTAGCTCACAACGTTTGAGAGAATCGCTCGAACATGCACATAGCCAAGAGAACAGTGGGTTGTTTGACTTGCATGCACCTGACAGGCAGTGCCCAGTTGGTTTATAGCCACATGGACTCCTGAGAGGCAGAGGACTATGACCGTGTGAAGCAGGAGATCCTCAGGCGTGATGACATAAACACTGAAACCTATAGCCAGAAGTTTAGGTTTCTCAAAATGCAGTCTTTAGATACCCCTTGAGAGACTTACATCTGTTTAAAGGAACTCTGCTATAAATGGTTGCAGCCAGATAACAAGCACAAGGACCAACTTCTAGAGGCAATAATTATTGAACAGTTTATTAAAGTTTTATCCCAGGACATACAACTTTGGGTTCAGAAGCATAAGTTTGATTCCACTGATAAAACCATCACATTGGTGAAAGACTTCCTGGCAGCCCAACCATTCTGACACAGAGTGTTCCAAGGGACATCAGCAGCTGCAACCACCAGTAATCTGGTAAGGAACCTTTTTACTTATAAACTGTCAAATCCAGCCCCAGAGAAACAAGACTGGAGAGCAGAGAGGGGGGTGAATTCCTGTAGCAGAGATTGTATGTTATGAGTGCTAAAAGAAGGGACATTTACCATCTGTGTTCCCATTTGATGATGATGTTTTTGAGGATCCTGGCAAGGACCGAAAAACTAAGGTGGAGAAGAGGAAGCTAAAGAAGGACTGGATTGATACTTATGCTGGTGTACAGCCAGACTTGGGACACACTTTTAAATGTGATATGCAGCATGAGCAAACGGCAGACCCATCACTTAATGCTTTTTTTTCCACAGGTGGGAAAGGGAGTGGAAAAAGGTGCCCCTCAGTTTGCTGTGAAACAGGGAATACTGTACAGAGAATACACTAACCCCAGAACTGGAGTGGTGGTAGGCCAACTAATGGGTACAGAAACATTTTGTTCCCAAATCATGTATCTGGTACATGACATCCCTTTAGCAGGCCATGCAGGCAGAGGCAGTACCCTGAATAGGATATTACCCAGGTTTTATTGGCCCTCTATTCATGAGAATATAGCTGAGTATTGTAAAGCATGTGCTGAGTGTCAAAAGGTAGCTCAGGCAGGAAAAAGAGATACAGTACAACTACAATGCATCCCCATTGTGACAAAGCCCTTTGACAAGATAGCCATGGATGTAGTGGGCCCCCTGGAAAAGAGCTCCATGGGTAACAGATTTGTACTGGTCATATCTGATCATGCTACCCGCTACCCAGAAGCTATCCCCATGAGAACTGTCACAACCCAGAGGATAGCAGAGAAGCTAGCGAAAGTATTTAGTCCCATAGGAATCCCCCAGGAAATACTTACTGATCAGGGTAGTAATTTTAATGCACACATACTAAAGGAATTGTACTGTCTGCTGGATGTGGTAGCAGTGCATACTTCTCCATATCACCCACAGGCTGACGGCCTCATAGACAGGTTTAATCAGACATTAAAGAGGATGTTGAGGAAGTATGTAAAAGAAGAGGGTAGAAAGTAGGATAGGATAGGTAATTCCCCTATTTACTCTTCGCTTACAGAGAAATCCCTCAAGCATCCACTGGTTTCTCTCCTTTCTCGTTACTGTATGGGAGGAACCCGAGGAGGCCACTGGATGTGGTTAAAGAACACTGGGAAGAAGGGAACGAGGTGGGACATCTTAATTTCATAAAGTACATGACTCAGTTACACAAATGCCTGGTGAGGTGTATGAACTTGGCACACCAGAGCTTAGAACAGTAGCAAGACTTGCAGAAAGAAAGATACGACCAGGGTTTGAAGACTAAAACATTTCAGTCAGGGGACAAAGTGTTGTTACTTCTTCCCTCCACAAAGAACAAACCACTCATGAAATGGCAGGGCCCCTTCACCATTTTGTGCAAACAGGAGCAGTGAATTATGAGCTTAGTATGCCAGGAAAGAGACCCCCCCAGAAAATTTACCATGTGATCATCCTTAGGAAATGCGTGTGAAGCCTAACCCCTCCCTTTATATCCACCCTGAAGTTAGGGAGTCAGAGCTGGAGGCTGCCAATAAAAGGCTAGAGCAGTCAGGACCACTGGGGGAGATCCAGATAAACCCTAAATTGGAGTCTCAGCAACACAAAGATTTGCAGGGGGTATTACAAGAATTTGAGCCCATATTCATAAACATCCCAGGGAGGGCCAAAGAAATTGTGCACATCATAACTGCCACACAAGAAAAGCCAATACACCAAAAGCCCTACAGATTGCCCATGAAGGTGAGTGATGAGGTGATTCAGGAAGGCAAAAAAATGGAGCAGTTAGGCATAATTGTGCCCTCAAAGAGTGCATGGTCTTCACCCATGGTCATAGTGGACAAGAAAGAGGGTGGGATACGTCTATGCCTAGATTTTAGAAAGCTTAACAACATATCACTATTCGATGGCTATCCAATGCCCTGAATAGATGACATCATTAACAGGCTAGGCAATGCACAGTATCTCTTCACCCTTGACCTTACTAAGGGATATTGGCAAATACCCTTGTCACCAGATTCACAAGATAAAACTGCATTTAGCACCCCAGTCAGTTCATACCTGTTTGTCACAATGCCATTCAGGCTACATGGGGCCCCAGTCACTTTTCAGCATTTTATGGACCATATATTAAGACTAAGTACTGAGTACTGTGTGGCTTATTTGGACGGTGTGGTCATATTCAGACCCTGACTGGGAATCCCATGTTAGACACTTGTACTAGGTATTACAAACAATAAAAGAGTCAAGAGTGACCATTAACCCTGCTATGTGCCCTAGCAAAGACCAAGACAAGATAACTAGGGTTCATTTAAGTAACAGACAGGTGAAGCCCAAGATAGAGAAGGTTACGGCCGTAGCAAACAGCCCAATACCTACCACACAAAAGCACATTAGATCTTTTCTAGGCCTGGCTGGTTATTACCTGAGATTTATTCCTAATGTCTCAATCATTGCCAGTCCTTTGACTGATCTCACTAAACAGAGGTGCATGAATAGGGTTCAGTGGACCCCTATTTGTGATGAGGCTTTTAGGAATATCAAGGCCATTCTATGTACAGCTCCTGAATTGAAAAGCCCTGACCTCAACCAAGTGTTTGAGGTTCAAACCGATGCATCAGAGAATGGTATTGGGGCAGTCTTATCCCAGAAAATAGATGCAGAAGAATATGCAATCATGTATATCAGCAGGAAGTTACATGAAAGGGAGAGAAGATATGCTACCATAGAGAAAGAATGCTTAGCTCTGAAGTGGGCTATTGAGTCTCTGAAATATTACTTGTGGTGGGCAGAATTTAAGGTTGCAACTGATCATAACTCCCTTTTCTGGTTGCACCAAATGAGAAAAAAAAAATCCCAGTATGATGCGGTGGTACTTAGCCCTTCAGTCTTATTGATTTACTGTGTCCCACAGGGCAGGGAAAAAACATGTAAATGCTGATTTCATGTCTAGATATAGTGTAGGAATTGATGTCTATGAAATATGATGGACTTTCCCTAAAAGGAGACTGTGCAGGAAAGGTACCATTAGTCTCTGTTGAGAAATGTGCTAACTCCTCAGGGTAAATAATGATAATATTCACTATGTTTATGATGAAATGTTTATCATTAATAGGGACCCTGAGACAGAGCTTCTGAAGACAGATGGGTGGAAGCGCCATCCCTTCCTAGGACAAGAAGGTGGTAAGCAGTCTGAAATAACTGCTTCCCTCTTAAGGTGGGGGATATGTGACAGGGAGATCCTGCCACTCTTGAGGACTGACCTTTTCTTAAATCTGTTTCAAATGTTCTTCTTTTTCTTAGCCTAATCTATCCTTTATAATTTCTAGTCCATAAGGTTGGTCACCTATGAGCACCCCTCCCCTTTCTTGACTATGCTATAGTGCCCTCTTTAATTTTCCTTTTCCCTCTCAGGTCCTCATACAGGGAAGTTATTGTGGTGACCTCCAAGCTGATGTAAAACAATAGACTGTGTTCCTTGTTGTTGGATTTAGTATGCAATAGCACTATGTCATAAAATATCTTGATGTATATGCCTTATGTGTATGAAACCTGTAAATGTTGAAAATACCATGGCACTAGGTGTTTTTGATAAAGGTAAAATGTTACTAGGTGACTGTATTATATAATTAAGTTACCAGGGTAGAGATATGAGAAACCCCCCATTGTGTTATTTAAAATGCATGTAAATTACAGATTGTTTGAGAGGCCCTTGTTTGGCACCATGCATTCCTGCTTTAAGCTGAACCAGCCTAAAATGTCATGGTGATTTGCATATACATCCCATGATGCTTTGCATCATGGGGTTATGTGTGATGATGTGTTTCTTTTTTTTTTTCAAAATAAATATCCTTTATTTTATTTTTTTTCCCATATTTCCCCTAGTTTGTATGAAGGAGGAATTAACAGATCTTGTATAGTAGAGAGTGAACAGGGAGGAATACATACAGACAGTATATATCAACATATTGTATGATAAAGTCTACTAAGGTTATTTACTCTGGAGCAGAATATGTGATGATATCCAATATTAAACAAAATCTGGTCCTAACTTGACTCAGACAATCTGTTCACCTCGGTCAAGCAAAACCTTATCATGTCTCTCATCCAAACCATCCCAGCCCCCCAAATTACCCCCCCCCCGGTCAGGTATGCTGTGACAGTAGCCTATGTTAACTAAGTGAAATACAAACAGGACTATCTTGAGAACAGGATTGTATAATCCTAATGATTAGAATTTCCTGTATAAAAATAAAGTTTTATCATCATCATCATCATCATGTTTGCATTCAGCTTGGTTATGATACTCGGAGAGGATCCAAACTAGTGTATCCGTAACACCAGGAGTGTATCTCCCCACTGCTACCCTAAAGAGTTGCTTGATATACCATGGGTCATTAAATAGTCAGTAAAGTGTGTAAAGGCACCCATACTTTCTGATAGTATTGTGGCCTCTTTGCCATATGAGCAGTCATGTTTTCGACCTGCAAGGCAAAAAGTATCTCTTTTAGCCATTCTGCATATGTTGGGATACTTTGGTCTAGCCAGTGGCGCATAACCACTTTTTTGGCACATATGGATATTAATGTCATGTATTTCTGTTGATTGCCTTTTAATACTTCTCCATAGTCTCCTAGTATACAAATTTCTGGACTGAAGGCTTCAGATAGCCCTAATAGTGGGTTCAATTTGGACCTAATACTGTCCCAAAATGGTATAACTTTATTACATTCCCATAGTATATGCAACAACGTGCCAGGCTTCTGCAGACAACGAGAACATAAGTTTGAGGAGATTTTACCCATTTGGTGAAGCCTGGCCGGAGTGTAATATAAGTTGTTTATTACATAGAACTGTAACATAACGTATCTGACCCATTTCACATCTTGATACAAGTGCGACCAAATTTTATCTCATGGTCTTGGAGCTGAGGTACTAGGAGGTAGTGCTTGGTCCCAGGCATAGTGTGGTGTTCCTAGCATTACTTCACTTGCATCCCTAAGGAGTCAATAACAGTAGGAAATGATATGGGAGGAGGGTAAGTTGGCAATGGCCGGTAGTAAGGGGCCAGCTAGGTACTGTGCCCAGTACCCCATTCCAAAATGTCGCAACAACATATGTTGTACTTGAAGGTATTTGAAACAAAAAGAGTTAGGGAGATTAAGCAATACACTTGCCGTGCGGAACGGTATCAGTTTGTGTTCCTGGAATTGGTCCACTACTTTCAGTTGAACATTTCCAGGCCAAAAATTGTGCAATAGAGGCACTCCTCCAATTCTGAAGTTAGGGTTCGCATTTATAGGCTGGAAAACATCCTTTATCAGAGATATCTGAAAAAAGCTACACATCTGGGTGTGGACCCGAAGTGTTGTACTCATGGGGAGGGTCCTAAGACCTTTGGGCAATTTTTTAAAAGGAGAGAAGATGAGAGTATTAAGAGATATATTATACAGAGAAAGAAGATTCTGCATAATTTGATACCATAAGGGGGTGTATTGAAATTGTTCCTGGTGTGGGACATCCTTCATCCAGTATGCAATAACTGAACAAGTGATGGAGAACTGATAGAGAAGCAAGTCCGGAAGTTGCAAACCCCCATTCTTCCTACTTCTCTGCAATTTAAACAAGGCTCGCTGGGGGGTTTTGCCACACCATAGGAAATTAGACATGAGCTGGTTTATCTGAGTAAACCAAGTTTTAGTTAAAAAGAAATGTGTCATCTGCAAGGGGTACAGGATTCATTGGAGAACATTCATTTTTAGGACGTTTATCCTCCCCCAAAGAGTAAGTGGTAGCATGGCCCAGCGAGAGAGATCCGTTTTAATCTGAGTGAGAATTTTGTCCAGGTTGTATTGTTTCATTCTGGGTTCCGAACTGGAAAGGTATATGCCAAGATATTTTAGTTTGTCCTTAGTCCAGCGAAACCCGAAGTGAGCAAATTCAGCATGAAATGTATGAACATTTAAAGGCATCATTTCTGTTTTTGTAATATTTAACTTATAATTAGAAAATTTACCAAAGGCGTTAATGATTTCAAGTGCAGCAGTGATCGATTTTAGAGGATGTGTTATATGGAGCAAAATATCATCGGCGTAAACCAAAATTTTGTATTGGTTAGGTCCAATAGGTATCCCAGAGATATCTGAGGAGCAATTGATACGTCTAACCAGCAGCTCCAGGTACAAGTCGAACAAGAGGAGAGAGAGTGGGCATCCCTGCCTAGTTCCCTGTTGCAACTGGAAAGGTTGAGATAGATATCCATTACATAATATGCTTGCTGACGGACAAGTATATAATAACCTGACCCATTTTACATATTGTGTTGGGATATTGTGTAGGTGCAATAAGTGAAATAGGTATTCCCATGATGCCCTATCAAACGCTTTCTCTGCATCCAGGGAGACCAGGGCAGATGGAGTTTGGGACTCCCTGGATATGGAGATCAGATAGGCCAGCTTATGCATGTGATCAGACAAAATCCTACCGGCGACAAAGCCAACCTGTTCACAGCTGATAAGACCCTGCCAGACACCGGACAGCCGAGTGGCCAAAATATTTGCTAGTATTTTAATATCAACATTGATTAGAGAAATTGGGCGATAATTGATGACTTGAAGGGGGTCTCTATCGGGCTTCAGGATAACCATGACCGTAGCCTCAAATAAAGTAGGATCTGAGATACCTTGCTCAAACATATAATTGTAAGTGTCTAACAAAATTGGCACTATTTGCTCTTTAAATATTTGTAGAATTCTAAGGTAAACCCATCTGGGCCTGGGGATTTATCTGTGGGGAGGGAGTCAATAGCTTGCTTAATTTCCTGCTGGGATATTGGAACTATAAGCAAGTTCGCTTGACATGTGTTAAGTTGTGGGAGATGTAAAGGCTGCAAAAACTGTTCTAGCATATCCGGATTGAAAGCGTAAGAGACGTGAGAGTATAAGTTTTTTATAATATTCTTGGAAACAATTAACAATTTCCCTCAGAGAAGTGGCTATTTGTCCTCCGGGTTGCTGAATGCTTGGAATGATTCTATTGGAAGCTTGTGCTTTGAGCCAGAGGGCCAAGAGCTTTCCAGCCTTGTCCCCTTGATTGAAATATTTAATCTTAGAACGTACAAGAAGATATTCTACATGCTCGGTCAAGATAGAGTTGTATCGGTCCCTTAGAACTTCTAGGGCCTTAACTTGATCCAATGTAGAGTAGGGAGAAAGTGACAATCCCATGGCTCTAATGTCGCATAATAAAACTGAAGTAAGCTTGGAAATCGTCTTTATTTTGACTGTGGCCATACAAATGATTTCCGCTCTGACTGAAGTTTTTAAAACTCCCCAAAGTATATCTGCCTTAGGCATGGAGGGGGTATTTGTCTTAATAAAGTTGGTAATAAAATCAGACAATTAGTTTTTCAGATGTTCAGAAAGAAAAAGCTGGCAGTTAAATTTCCATACCTTATCCCTGGACAGGGGTGGACCGGGGCTGCAATGTAAAAGGATGGGATGGTGATCGGAGATCACTTTTGGGAGGTAATTACAGGATGTTATAGTCGAGAGATGTCTCGTATCTACAAGAAAGTAATCTAATCGGGAAAATGAGTTGTGTGGAATGGAATGAAATGAATATTCCCATTGGTGGGGATAAAGGGCCCTTCAAGGGTCAATTAGCCCAATGGAGTCCATCATTTCTCTGATGGCAGCCTGTGCTGGAGAGGGAGACGAAGGGTAGCTTGGAGAACGGTCCATGATATTGCAATAAATGAGATTCCAGTCTCCACCTACCAGAATGGGGAGTCGGGACCATGGAGCCAAGTCATTCATGAGGGATACAAAAAAGGATGGGTCATCTGTGTTGAGGCCATATATGGAACCAAGCACTACCTCCAATTGACCCACCAAAGCTTTGATCAAGATGTATCTATGTTGGGAATCTACGATAGTATCAACAAGATGGAACAGGATGTTCTTTGCGATAAGAATCGCTACTCCCCTTTACGAATGTCCGGCCCAGTCCCAAGGGCCTAACCAACCCATGACCGTCTTAGTTGCAATATCTGAGGGGGGGGGTAGGTGAGTTTCCTGCAGAAATACTATATCAATGCCAAGTTTATGGAGATGGAGCAGTATTTTGGCCCGTTTGATTGGGGATTGGGACCCTTTTACATTCCATGAACATACTTTATATAAGGTCAATTTATTGCTAATATTTCTTACATGTACACCCTAGGCAAGGAGTGATCTTGTTTTCCAGGCTGTTAGAGTAACATCCCGTACTAAAACATTGTCGCACCGCATACCTGATCCCCCCTTCCTCCACTTCCCCTTATTAACCCAACTGTCCCTCCCTCCCCTTACCATATATCCAATCTTTCCTGTACGCAGCTGTTCGGTAGAGGATCACCGGTACTGTCCCCAGTCAGATCATTCTGTAAAGACCCAGCCAGGGCAAACATCAAGTGAGAGGACAGTCTAGTGGATGCTCCACCGAGAGGCCACGCATATTTCCCTCCCTTCCTCCTGATTCGTAACACCCTTTGAAGTTGCAGTTTCCAGATTACCCCGCCCCCAACTCCAAGTAATGGGATTGTAGCATATAAAACAGTATTCTTCATGCACCAAGACTACAGTCCTGCATTCATTCTGTACAACTGGTGAGTTGTATAAATTGGTTTTCTCAGGACTTTATAAAGCTGGCAAAATCCACTATAGTCCATCATGCAGATGCAGGATCCAGTTCCGCAAAAAGTTTGCACGCCAATATTGCATAGCCAGAGAAGATGGATCAAGCGTGTGGTACACATCAACAAAACAAAAAAAAAAAAGGGGGGGTATATGACCCAGATTTGGTTACAAAGGTATTCCTCCTTCCTACTAGTATCAACTTGTGATTGTCTTTTAAGGAGATCAATGAGATCCTTCTGCGTTTGTTTCATGGTTATGTTTGTCATCGTATTCCCTACTGAAGGATTTCAGAAACAATTGTCCTCACACTAAAGGTTAGCCCGGTAGGTTCTAACTGTACTCCCTCTCAAGATACCTCATTCCCCTGGCACACCTTGTTACCTCCGCTATCTATAGTCCAGAGTTGTGTAACCATCTATTATTACCATCAGAAGGGAGAGGGGCCAAAAGAATGTATATGATTAAATGTTCCCCTATACACTCCCTCCCATCTATCCTCTTTCTGCTCCTTCAATTCCTGCCATCCACCTACTCTGAGTTTTGATGTACTGTATAATATTGGTACAGTGGTAGTCAGGTAAACACACATTCAACACCTTGACCTTAACTGTGGTGTGATGGAAGTAAATTGAGCCCTTTATTTATATACTCCCACCTGGCTTAAGGAGATAAAAAGGAAGGAAGAGCGGGGGAGTGGTTAAAAATGGTAAAGTAAAAAAAAAAAGTGGGTGTAACCAAAATTTATAAATCTGGTGAACTCTCTAATAATTCGGATTCCCATCAGAAACAAGAAGAAATAATGTTTTTAAGGTAGTTGCTCCTTTGTAAAATCATTGCGGTGTTTAACATCTCTAAAGTTCACACTGTTCAGCTGCTAATCCACCAGAAGAGGGTTTTCCAGTTGTGAAGCGGAATAGATGCACCTCGCATTATATGGTCACACAAATGTTCCTCTTCAAAGTAAAGCAAGAACCACTTTCCCAACATAAGCACAGGAAACAATTGCTGAGTATTACAGCTCTAGAGTTTTCGTATTGCCATATACAAGGTACTGGAGAGGTGATGTTCTTCAGGTAGATACTAGAACTAAAGGAGAGATCAAACCCCAATAAAACAGGTCACAATTTGATACACAGGAATAGAGCTCCCTCTTGTGGTGATAATCTCAAATATCACCTGGATTAACTCGAGATATGATGGTGCGAGGTGTTGAAAGGATATTGAGGTGAAAAGGATGCAATGATCTACGGATAGAGTATAGAACTGAATTGTGCAAACCTTTGTTTCGTGATTTCTTCCTCTTCTGAGGGAGATGGAGGAAGCCAAAAGAAAAGGAGGGAAGGATCTAGGAGTATTTGAGGTTTAAATCAGACTAGACTAAATATTCCTGCACTGTCTTTATTGCTATTAATTTTTACTCCTTAGATATATTTCAAAAGACGCCCAGTAGAAAGTGAGGGTGAAGCAAGGATACACGTAACTTACAGTCTCAGGCACAAAGGTTGCTAAATTGGTGTCATAAATAAAATATATGTTCTCCCGTTGCTTACACACTTTCTGTGGTAGATAATATCATGTCTAGGGCTCAGCGTGGCTTGAACAAATCAGGCATCAACATCCTCAGCTCGGATTGAGCTTGCTCGGCTGTATCAAAACTTTTCCAGGTGTTTTGATGGTATACTGATAGTTTAGATGGATACTGGACCTTGAACTTAATGCTGGCAGCAATTAATTTAGTAGCAATAGGATGATATGCAGCCCTTTGCTGCCGGATAGTAGCGGGGAAGTCCAGAGCGAAATGCAATTGCTGTCCTTCCCATAAGATTTCCTGAAGACTTTTGACTTGCCCTAGAATGTGGATTTTATCCAGGTAGTTGAGAAATTTTAATATTAAGGGCCTTGGTGGTTGCCCTGTCGCCGGTTTAGGCCTGAGTGAGTGATGGGCCCTCTCAATTATATATGTAGTGTTGTTGGGTGAAAGGCCTGCCACTTTAGTTAGCAGTTTCTGCAGAAAAGTGATTGGGGTCGCTCCTTCTGAGCCCTCCGGAAGGCCAAAGATAAGGATGTTAGTGCAATGACTTCGACCTTCTAAGTCCTCTAGTTTAGCTTCTATACGACTAATTTTTTGGCGCAGTATAGGGAGTTCAGAGTCAATGGCTGTCTTCCATCCTTCCAGCGAGGTCATCCTTGCCACCACATCTTTAATTGCCCGATTGGTGTCGGTAAGTTCTGTACGCATGGCCTTCAGCTCTGTGGTAAGTTCCTGGAGTGTTGCTCGAAATGGGTTTAGTTCCTCCAAAAATTTCTGTTCTGTTAGGGGGACGGCCGGTGGTAATAATGTTGAGATTATGCCAGCCTTAGAAGTGGATCCTGGTTGCCTCCTAGACTGCTTCGAGTTCTTCTCGAGCGTTTGTGGCGGCGTGCGTGGGGGAGGCGCCTGGCGCATCTCTGCCTCCATGCTCATCAAGGCCACAATCTACTTACGATTGGATCTTCCAGCGTCCTGTCAGTAAAACTTCCTCTTGAGTCACCACCAGCTATAGGTATCGTTGAGAGGGTTTTCAGTAGGTATATTCTCAAGATTAATATACTGGAAGTTGATAAAAAGTTCTGTAAATCTAGAAGTTGAGGCGGTGATGGGCTCTCCAAGCTGCTACTCCTTCCGTGGCATCATGTGATCTCATCGATGTGTTTCTTTCAAACTTGGCTTTGTTGCCTGTGCCCTTTGGGGTAACCCTTGCTTCAGTGCTTCTGCATTGAGGTTCTTTGTCTTTAGCTTGTTTTGGGATTTTTCTTATTTGGGCTCCCCATCACCCAAACACACAAGACCAACATAGGGATTGAAATAATTTTCACTAAAGAGATAGATCAGTGGGTTAGTAGGTGCTAAGTGCAGAGGAAGGACATGCATAGTCTGTTGCTGCAAACTGATGTATTGAAGAAGGGATATGCCATTGCTTAAGGTTATCCCCTGTGTTTTAAATAAACATCACACAGAGATTGTGTGCTAAACCTGAAATTCTGTGTCTAGTCCATCTGTTATCCCATAACCCCTCCATACTGTCGCCGCACCTTAGACCACAATTTTGTGGTCTAGTGTGTGCCATTCCTGGGGGACTAAGTAGCAGAGCTTGCACCAGATGTTTGGTGCAAGCTGCCATAAAGCACGGACATTGTCGCAACTGCACCTGAGATTAGAAAACCGGGTGCAGTTGCGGCACCGCCAAAGACTAACTCCCATGGCACAGGGCGGGATGCAAGCTCTGTACCACCATCTGAAAATCCTGCCCCATGGCTTTGTATTTTTTTTTAGTGTTGAGGATCATCATATTGGCTAAGAACCAAAACTGGCAGTGATCGAAGCCCTATTGTACAATTTTATTTAGGGTAGCAAGGTCCCTGCCTGAGCTGAAGATGACAAAATCATCTGCCTACAGAAGAGTTTTGGTGGAAGGACAGGCACTGGGGAGTAAGTATAGGAAAAACAAGAACACTAGGGGACCAAGGATGGAGCCCTGGGGGACCCTGCAATTCAGTTGATTAAAGTCTGAGTGGACAGTATCAATTGCGGTCCTGTGCACTCTGCCCAACATGTACTTACTGGACCACAAGGTGGTTCCAGGGGGGAAATTACTGTAAGTGAGGAAAGGGTGTGGAGCAGCAAATTGTTGTCCACAAATTATATCTCAAAAATGTCGGCAAATGAGGCAAATGTGGGACACATAATGTAATCTTGAAGATATGTGCTTAAACACAGTAGAAATTAGTGTTTGGGGTGTTTATAAAATTTATGTTAAATTTTTCATCACAAATTAATATGAATGGCCGGTCCAGTGGCACTGAGGGTTGAGGCACTGGAAGCTACACCTCGCACCACGCCAGCGACCTGGGTTCGGGAATGGACTCAGGCTGCCAGGGGCTGGCAGGGGAGAGGTTGGATTGAGCATCCCAGGACTGCTCTCCTTCCTCTGGGGTGGGCTTGTGGGGTTGCATCGCACTTGGATGGCCCCTGGTGAAGACTAGGAGAAGCACAAGGCATGGCGCCAGCAGGGGGAGGAGTTCAGCAAGATGCTTGTGCATGCGCAGCGCATCATTGCACTGTTGGCTCCAGGGACGAAATTGAGGTGGAAAACAGGGCTGGGTGCAACCGAGCAGCTTGATGGCCACGCACCCGGCGACCTGGAGGCCTGTCGTGGAACCATGTCCAGGGGTCTGGTGACGGCCGTGCTGGGACCCTCACGTGTGAGTGAGCCTGCTGTCCTCTGGGTCGGTGGGGGTTGGCAGCTGTATGCCCCCACTGGTGCACTGCAGAGGTGCAAAAATTGAAGAAAGATAAAAAAACAAATGAATATGAATTTCAGATTTAAATTTTTCAATGTGTGACAGCACCTTTTCCATGTGGTGACAGAGAGTTCCTGCTAGGGAAAATGTGAGACAGTTGAGTGGTAAAGCTGCATGTGTGTGTCTCAGAAAGTGGGCCAACATGGCGAGGAGTCAAGAAAAATCCTTGGTTCCTGGCCCTTATTTTACTTAGATTAGCAGCATTATGCACTGCAGTATCCTCACCCCAGCCCAGCCATCATAAAAGCCCACCATGGTTGATTTTGTCGATGTTACATCAGCCATGGGGTCTTGTGGGACTGCTCCCACTATGTAATGGTGGGCAGGGATACAGGATCAACCACATGAAACTGAATGTCTACAGAAAAGGTAAGCACAGTACTACAAAATGTTTCTTATCAGGCACTTTTGCAGTTTGGGGCCTCCCAGTCATATTATATTGTATGGGGATACACGTTTGTGTCCTTAAGATTCTCAAAACACCCCAAGCCCAAATCTGGCTGCCTTATAGTTCTACGGATATAGCCAGAATTCTCAATTGTCTTAAAGTCTGGCACTGTCCCTGGGGACTCTGTAGGGACATATCTACTGTCAGAAAGGAGTGTTCAAGAATTAGCAGGGCATTCAAATTGCATGAGCAAATGTTCCAAATACAGCATCAGGCACATCTCATTTTCAATGAGTTCTCTAACCAGTTATTTAAAAATAATGTCATGTATCATCTGCTTCCAACAATTGTATTTAGAAGACTGCCTCCTGCTCCTCTTCCTCCATTCCAGAAAAATCCCTTACTAGCCCTCACCTCTATGTACAAAAAAGGTTCTATATATCTGGCCCGCTGTCACAGCAGAAGTGTTACCGCTTGCGATGCCGACGATTCAGGTCTGGGAATGAGCATGGGATATTGGAGGGCTGGCCAGAGAGGTGGGTTGAGTGTTCCTTCGGGACACTCTCCACCTCAAGGCAGGAGTGATGTGTCTTCAGTGCAACACTGCCACCTGGATGACCACAGGTGGTGGTGGTGGTGCAGCCAGGGCCAGCTTCAGGAGGGTGGACGTTGGTGTGTGTGCATATGTGTGAATGTGTACATCACATGCATCACTGACATAATGGGGTCTGGGAAAGAACAGCGAAAAACACCAATGGCTGATGCAGGATGACGTCCGCCTCATGCTGTAGACTCCGCACTGCTAACTGTGGAACTCTTCCGACACCACAGTTTAACTCCACTGGGGTTTGGGTCACCCCCAATGGCCCCACACTTCAAGGTAAGCCAGGGAGGAGCACAGGAGAGTGGGAGGTTGGTCCGAGGGTGTTGGTCAGGGTGCAGGAAGAAAAAATACACTAAATAAAATATGCAAAAAAAGAAAAAGTTATATATGGCTTAGGATCCCAGCAGATCAGCTCCATCTGGAGGAGTAAGTTCTGGAGCATGATGGGATTGGCAGGGTGTAGCTAGAGGCCAGTGACCAATGCGCTGGATGGCAAAGGAATATGGGCCTCAAGGGATGAAAGAAAGTCTTATCTACCAGAAAAGGAGGAAGCGTGATAAAAACTGAAGGTTAAAGATAAAAAGGCAAAAGGAATAAAAATATTGTATCATCTGCCTCCCTCCAGCTAACATGTACAAGAGGTAAGGGGGTGGGGGCAGGGATCTGGGAAGAACCCTCAACATGGGTTTAGCAAATATATATGAATGAGGGCCTTACAGAAAGGATTTTTAAATGTGCTTTCTAAACTTTGCAGTACTGCCTTAAATTTTACAGAGTGTTCTGATTTTGTAACTGTGGTAAATTCTTCTCTGCCCCACCAGTTTAGACTCCCACAGACAGCAGGCATGTTTCACATACTGTATGTTTATTATTCACTGGAAATGAAGCCATTTTTTTTGTGGAAGTTTATTCAGGGAAGAGAAAATTGTGACTGCTTGTGAAAATTGCCCCCAAATGCCTGCAGTTATATAAACGTGAAATGTCCACAGCTTGACAACCCCCTCCGCTCGCTGCTGCAAACCAGTGAAGTCCAGCCCAATGCCCATTTTCAGTGTGAAGGAGAGGGTACTGCAGTCTTTGCAAATGAGCACTAAGGCAGCACTCACATCTTCTGAAATCCACCTTCTATCCTACTTCAGGGCACCCCTGACTGGTAGAAATGAAGTACACACTCTGGTGACTGCCCCAACTCTTTCAATGCATATCTGGAACAGCAGAGTCATTAAGTTCTCATTTGAAAACAAAAAGCTGGAAGCATACCTAGATGAAGCATTTAGCATGTCTTATTATGCACTGAAATAACAGATTTTATAACCATGCGCATATTAATAAGTTGCTTCTACCCACAGGACATAATGAAAAACAGATTCCTTTCCCGTTCCCTATACCTTTGGTAACAGTGTTTGCTGGGAGGTTTGGCTCGTTATAACTCAATCCAGGAGACCATATGAAAGTCAGAGTTGAAAGAAATGCACTCCTCAGGAGTCTGACAATCAACTAGCTGGCAGTATAGTCTAGAGGTTAGATTAATGAGCTGTGAATGAGCTTGGTAAATCCAGCAGACCTGGGTTTTAGTCCCATTACCCCCACTTGCATATTGTGTGACCCTGAGCAAGTCACTTAACCTCCCCAGTGCTCCTAGGACACTCCTGGAAACAGCCCTTGGACCTAGCTGGCATTACCCGGTTACCAAAGAATAAAAAAAAAATGGGTAAACCCACCTTCCTTTCATTCTCTGTCTGCTGCAGACTGGTGCAAACACAGAGAACACTGCTTTGGGTTGTTCTGTTTGTTGATCATAATTGTCACTCTGTTCTGTACAGCACCATTGTAAGAGGAAACATGACATTTTGTATGAGGCCTCACCATTCCACAATGCATCTGGCTCCCAGCCAGCTGCAGTGTGGGATTCTGCCTCCTGGATGCAGTGCAAAATAATGTCACCTTATCCATTGTTTAGCCGGGCAAGGAAATTCTTGATAATGACAGTATCATCCTCAGATGTGCTTTCCTGTAAAAATAAATTGTAAAAAAAAATTATTTCAAATAAATTGTGGAGATTTATATTGTCAATAGTTATTTTTTGCCATAATGAAAGTGGGTGCAGTTTTTAGCCCGGCAAGGAAATTCTTGATAATGACAGTATCATCCTCAGATGAGCTTTGCTGTAAAAATAAATTGTAAAAAAAAATTCTTTCAAATAAATTGTGGAGATTTATTTTGTCAGTAGTTATTTTTTTCCATAATGAAAGTGGGTGAGGGCCAGTGATTGTAAGGGACACAGGGTCATAATGTCGCAGACAGGGGCTAGTTCTCTTTTTTATTTCTTGCCCATGTACACACTCCTCTGAGTTGATTATAATAGTTCTGGGGGCATGTGAGGAAGTGAAGCCCCCTGCAAAGCATAAGAAAAACACTCAGGTGTTGCCACACGCTGTATCGAGGTGTGCGGTCTTGATTTGCACTGTTTCGTCTGCGACATTATGACCCTGTGTCACTTACAATCCCTGGCCATACAGATACTGTATTTGGAACATTTGCCCATGCAATTTGAATGCCCTGCTAATTCTTAAACACTCCTTTCTGGCAGTAAATATGTTCCCACAGAGTCCCCAGGGACAGTGCCAGACTTTAAGACAATTGGGAATTCTGGCTATATCCCTAGAACTATAAGGCAGCCAGATTTGGGCTTGGGGTGTTTTGAGAATCTTAAGGGCACAAATGATAGTGACAGCAAACCAATCTGCAACTTAGTAGCCTTACAATCCTACTGGGTCATAATATTGGGAACGAAACCACGCACAGCAAGACCATGCTGCTAGTACCACATGTGGCTTTACAGCAACATGGGAATTACAGTGATAGAAAGTATCACTACCTCATGATGCTCACCAGCAACAAGGAAGTGGATGTAGTCACTGCTGGTGGGATGCATGGTTGAGCCACTCCCATGGTGGAGTGGCTAGAGCACCTGACCTAGCAGTGGATGGGTTTGGGGGAAGTGGTTTGATTCCCTTCTAGGGAATCATTTTTTTTTATTATTTCTTGCCCATTTACACACACCCTCAGAGTTGATTATAATAGCTCCGGGGGCGGGGGGAGGTGAAGACCCCTGTAAAACACAAGAAAAACACTCAGGTGTTGCCACATGCTGTATCGTGGTGTGCGGTCTTGATTTGCACTGTTTCATCTGCAACATTATGACCCTGTGTCCCTTACAATCCCCGGCCCTCACCCACTTTCATGATGGCAAAAAATAACTATTGACAATATAAATCTCCACAATTTATTTGAAAGAATTTTTTTTACAATTTATTTTTTACAGGAAAGCACATCTGAGGATGTTATAGCATCTCATTTTTAGAGGTATTCTACTTTCATGCAGTTTTAAAGTTGAGAAGGCTGAAAAACAGGAAGGTCAACAGCATGCTCAAAGTAACAAAGTGAGTAAGTTTACTTCTGTTACTTACTGCCTGCTAAGCTAGTCTTTATATTTTATTGTAGCTTATGAAATATACATGCAAGAAAATGCATACAGATGACAACACCAAATACAGCGCAGAATATCAATACAGGCAGAATCATGTCATACTTTCCATTGGTACCTCAATGAGGGGAAAAAACATATTTAAGCAAAAAAAAATGTAAGCACCGGCTGAAGCCATATAATACAGCCAGTGCACTAATTACTGTAGAGACATGTAACAAGTCCATTCACAGTTATTGGATCTCTTATATAAATGAAAAACAAAATTTATCCTCAGCTGTAGGTTTTCCTCAAAGCTTCTTGAGGCTGCAGTCAGTAGTTAGGAAAATATCAGAAGCATGTAAATGTTATGGTTTATGTAACAACACAAACAGATTTTAAATTCCACTTTTAACCACTAACAAACTGTATACTTCTAACTGGGGATGTACTCTATAGGGAGAAGTAGTGTAGACGGCATTAAGGATGGTGCAATGTCAAAAAATAGACTGCAGCATCAGCATCCACCTAGCCATCTAGGCACCCTGAGCTCTGTGTATGAGGTGTAATATACATTGGTGTCCTCACAGAGAGACTCAGTTACAGTCTGTATGTTCAGTGGCCATCTTTATTCTTCTCAGAGATAGTAGACACACACACAAAGAAAAGCCTACTGGGGATGACAGGAACGTATAGCTTAGATAGGACTACAAATATCCATACGCATAAACTACTACCCTAATGGCATTGCTTAGACTACCTACCATATTATCGGGGCACAGTCGCACCCCTATAGTTAGGGTTGAGAAGGCACTTCAATGTTAAACTCAAAAGTTTGCACTTTAGTAACTTTGCAACCATTCAACGGATTTGCACGAAATACGATATGCACTATCCTGAGGGGTAGATCTTCTGATGTGACAAGTTTAGTTCTGGCTGGATGTGTGGTCTCTGAGATACAGAGAGGTGAAAAAACACATTTTCACTTATTGACTTAGCTGGGATTTTTCTTTGAACTTGCCTACAGCCCAGCTGGTTTGGTTTTTGGGTCTGAAAATTTCAGGGCAGAAACGTACTACCACACAAATGTGCCTTTTGCAAGTCTGGTGAAACAATAATGAGCAGTTTTTAAGTTGTTGCAATTTAAAATTAGAAACAAATAATTTCTGAGCATGCTCCTTAAGCACTACAATATAGCTATATAAAATGAAGAAGGAATCCTGCTTCATATGGAAAAATGCCTTCTTTGTATGGCCGCCATCTTGTTTTCAGTTTGCCTGAAAAATTCAAATTTGGAAACCTCCCAAAATGATATTCTGGGGAGGAACCAACACATGTAGCTTGCTTATTGGGACAGCTTAGGTGCATTCTGCACTTTACTGGTTGAGAAAATGCCCTTAGAATGTATTTTATTTAACAATGTAATTCTTTGTTCATATCAGCGTCATATGAAATAAGATCCTGATTCACATTACGAGATATGAAGTAGGATCCTACTTCATGAGTTGAAACTCTGGGAATATTTCTTTTTTACATAAATAAAATGTTGCTGCTGACATCTGGGTACCCAATCCCCATGTCGATATTAGATGCCAATGAATCAATCTCCCACATTGCTGACATCAGGGTACCCAATACCCATGTCAGCACTAGATGCCAGTGTCCCCAGCTATGTTGCTGACATCAGAATACCCAATCCCTGTGTCGGCAGTAGCCCCACCCAAGGCAGGACACTGTGGAGCGCACTCCTAGTGTCCCCGGTTATATCATACCCTCCCAACATCACCAGTACTGTCAGACACTGGGGAGCCCTCCCCAGTGTCCTTAAATGTTTGCTTGTATACCTGTACAAAAGAAAACAGTCCCAATGTCTGTTTTTTTATGATCCTGTAAAAAAGAAAATGGTCCTTCTCTGTCTCCCCTTACCTCCTCCCCCTTCCCAACCCTCCCACTGAGCAACCCACCACCCCACACCCCTCCTTGCCTTATACTTACCACTAGAGATCCTCTTCTACCATCTTCTGTGGATCGGGACACGTCTGCACTCTAAAAAAGAACTGCAAACTGAAGAATCAAGGTAAGTGCCATATAATGGCTGTCAATGGTGTTTTGAATTTATGCTGATATCTCAGCCATTTTACTGTATTTTTTCACCAAATTTTCAACATGGCCTTTTTGTGACCCAGCCTCATGAACACTGGCGCTGTCATTTCATTACTCGGTCCTGAAAGGTGATTTCACAGTCACTGTGTGGAATCACCTTTTGGGATCAGTTAATGAAATGATAAGGTCAGTGTTCATTAGGCGGGGTCCCAAAAAGGCCATGTTGAAAATTTGGTGAAAAAATTATGAAAAATGCCCAAGTTTTGTGCAGTCATTGCAATTTTGCTATGTGTGAGTGTAATTTTGGCAATTTATAATATTTTCACTCCAAATTTTCAGCATTGTCATTTTTTTAACACCACTTCATGAACAGAACAGCTGTCATTTTGCATATCCTGACTGAAACATGTTTTTGCTCCTGTGGCACAGAATGACATGTACGCTGTGTGAAATCACTTTTTTGGACTGATTAACAAAATGACAGTGCCAGTGTTCATGAGGGGGGGTCCCCAAAAGGCCATGCTGAAAATTTGGTGAGGAAATTTCTAAAAATGACGGATTTATGTGCATCCATTGAATTTATTCAACGCACATGCATAACTTAGGTACTTTTCAAAATTTTGATGGCAAATTTTCAGCGTAGCCATTTTTTCACACCACCTCATGAACCATATAGCTGCCATTTTGTACATCCTGGCCAAAATGTGTTTTCACACCTGTGGCACAGAATGACATTACAGTTGTGCATTATTAAGTTTTGCCTTGCATTTCACAATTTCTCTGTACTGGGGTACATGAGGTGGGGTAATAAGATGGCAATGCTGACAATTTGGTCACAGTTGTTCAACACATGGAAGCACAGGACTTGGAGGGTGATGTGATTCCACATCTACATTCATATGTGTATCTACGGAGGGATGGCCCTGTGCTCTCACAGTAAAATAAGGACACTATTATACTATCTCAGAAAGTAAGGAAATTCATTGCAAAAAAAACTCTGTTAATGCATCAGTTAGGGTTCCTATTACAGCAACAAAAGTATGGAAATTCAGTGTTAGGGTTCCCACCCCAACCACCCCACCCCACCACCCTCCACACGCCAGCAGGCAACAGGGTGTGCCTTGTGGTTGTCAGGCTTAACTTTCACCCCATTCTTCTATACTGTACCATCTCAGCTTCCTTACATATGGAATGGGGTAAGAGTTAGACACAATGATTCCCCAAGGCACACCCTCACGCCTGTTGGTGTGTGGAGGGTGGGGGGGGTGGGGTGGTGGGGGAACCCTAACACTGAATTTCCATACTTTTGTCACTGTAATAGGAACCCTAACTAATTCATTAATGGATTTTTGTTTGCAAAGAATCTATATACAGTATATTATATATGTATATACTACCATACACATCCAAGTATATACTACAGTCCTCCCACTTAGACAAAAACTTGTCTAAAATACTTGAACAGTAACATTTCCTAACTTCCAGGCTGAAGTAGACTATTTGGAACCCAGAAACAGGTTCAGGGGATTATTCTGCCCCTTGGGTAGAACGTTTCACTAACTAAGTAACAGTGCAAGTAAGAGTTCAGTTGCACAGAGGTACAGGTTCAGTACATGACTTTAAAGGTCAAGTCTTTTTTTTATGGTATTCAGTGACTAATGGGATATCTATGGGCTGGAACAACTGCTGCAGGTGAAACAGGTGTTTCATTATTATTTGGTGCCGCACCGATAGAGCTTCATGGGCAGGAACAAAGTTCTCTGTGTCACTGTTCTCATCTGGACTGACATCTTCTGCTGCATTTGCTGGAACCTTGTAATGCAGCAGGTGATCCACATGTATGTGAAAAAGTCAGTGTCCCATGCAAACTGCATAAGTCAAAGGTTCACATCTTTCATTCACCACCCCAGGAGTCTAAGAAATCTTGGGATGTCTACAGTCTTGAACCATCACCCTCTCTGCAGGATGATAAATTTGTAGTGGCTTGGCTGACTTGTCATGACACTTTTGCTGTTGTAGTTGATGCCTTGTGACAGTATCGGCCAAGTCTGGCTTGAGCAATGACATACAGGTATGAGGTTAACATTTGAGAAATAGTTCAGCAGGTGTTCGCTCTGTGACTGTGTGAGGGGTGTTTCTGTAAGCAAACAGGAAACATGCCAGTCTTTGAGCTGTAGGTATGTGCCGTGAATGTAGTTTATTTCAAGCTATTTTGATGTCTGGACAGCTCTTTCAGCTGCGCCATTGGAAGCTGGATGGTAAAGTGGAGTCAAAATATGTTGGAGGCCATTCTACTTTAAGAAAAGTTTGAAGTCATGGGAAGAAAATTGGGGACCATTGTCCAACCCTAACTCCTGTGGTAGGCCATACGAGGCAAACAGTTGTCTCAGAAGGTTTACAGTCTTTTCAGTAGTTGTGATTTATGTGGGAAACACTTCCAGTCGTTCCGAGTGGATGTCAGTTACTACTAGGAAATGCTGTTTGTCCACTTCAGCATAGTCAACACAGTGTGGTAGCCCAGGACCATGGATGCAGGGGTGCAGTTGACATTTGGTTGCAGACAGCCACACATGGCTCACATTGGTTTACAAGATGTTGGATATCTTGATGAAGTCATGGCCACCAGAGGTATCCTCTGGCTAAAGACTTCATTCGAAAGATTCCAGGATGACTGTCATGTAAGTCAGAAAGTAATCTCTTGTGGAACTTTGGAGGTATCACAACTCAAGCTCCCCACAGAACACAGCCTTGCTGTGTGGACAACTGGTCCTTTTTGTCTAAGATAGGTCTGAAAGTTGGGTCTCTCATGAAGTTGTGTCAACCATTTAGGGTGAAATCTAGGATTTTAGAAAGGACAGGATCTCACAACATCCTGTGAAGCAATGGGTAATTCCTCAAGATGTGAAAGATGGAATACTGCCCCATTGTCTTCTGTCTCTGTAGCATTTTTGCATGGCAGACTCGATAATACATCTGCATTTGCGTGATTGTGAGAATGCCTGTATTCGATGTCATAGTCATAAGTCAACAAAATCAGGGCTCATCGCTGCATTCTGAGTGCTGTGAGAGTTGTTACTGTGCCCTTTGGCCCCAGAATTGCCAATAGAGGCTTGTGATCTGTTAGCAGAGTGAATTTCCATCTGTAAAAGTACTTATGGAACTTCTTGACTCCAAAAATTATGCTCAAAGCTTCTTTCTCAATCTGAGCATAGTTTCTTTTGCTTGGGGGTAAGATTCTGGAAGAAAAGCAATCAGGTGTTCCTCCCCAGAAGGTGGCATTTGAGAGATGACGGTCCCCACTCCATATGGTGATGCATCATATGCTAGCCTCAGAGATTTGGGGGGGGGGGGTCATAGTGCGCTGATCACTTGCTGCTTAGAAGACATTTCTTGCAAGCCTGGAATGCTTCCTCACACAGTGGTGACCAATTCCATTGAGCTTCTTTCTGTAGCAAGTCATGGAGTGGCTGCAACAATGTGGACAACTGAGCTAGGTACCATCCATAGTAGTTCAAGAATTCTAAAAGATGATCTTAACTTTGTCACATTTGTTGGTGCAGGTGCCTTGACTATAGCATCCACCTTGCTGTCTGTTGGGTGTAGGCCTTGGGCATTGATCCGGGTAACCTAGGTACGCAACAGAATTTTGCAGAAATTGGCATTTGGCTAGCTTTACTGTCAGTCCATACTGCTGCAGTCTAGCCAGAACTCATTCCACGATTGTCAGATGCTCTTCCACTGTGGGTGCTGTTAGCAAGATATTGTCCATAAAGCATACTACAGGGTCCAATCAATGAGGTATCTGATCCACTATGTTCTGGAAAAGTGCTGGCACTGTGGAAACTCCATATGCCAAGCGTTGATACCAGTAAAGTCCCTTGTGGATGCTGATGGTTAGATACAGTTCCAACTCTGCTTCAACAAGCCTCCAACTCTTGTCACAAAAGGAACAGTGCAAATCCTTTTAAAATTCTGTTAAACACCTTAATAAAAATGCTCCTGTTGTTACTAATATGCACTGGCAATATTGAACTTAATCCCAGGCCCCTTCATTCAATTTCAGCACCTTCGGACCTCCCTCAACTGAATAAGATGAGCTTCCTGCATGTCAATGCTTGCAGTTTATTGAAGAAGTTTGATAGCATTCAGGTTTGGATTTGCCTTGCCAAGCCTGATGTTTTGGTAGTAACAGAATCCTGTCTGAGACCATCCACCCAGGACCACTCAATCAACATTTCTGACTACAACATATTCTGTGCAGATAGGCATTCTAGAGGAGGTGGGGTAGCTATCTATGTGTGAGATAAATTAAATGCCTAAGTGGTGGATGCCACCTCATTCCCCAAGGAATTTGCGTTCCTGACCTTGAAGATCCAGCTTTCTCAATCTATGTCCCTATCTATTATTCATTGCTACAGGCTCCCATCAGCTGGGTTAAAAGTTATGGAGCATTTAAATGATTTGCTATCCCAGCTGACTTCAGAGGTTGCCATCCTGGGTGACTTCAATCTCGATTGGCTGTCTGGTTCCTCCAAACCTTTAAAAGATCTTTGCGATGCCTTTGAGCTCACTCAACTTACCTCGGAAGTCAACCATCTAAACATCAAGAATCTGGCTCGTAGCACAATGCTAGACCTAATATTTGTAAATAAATCCCATTTATACACCCATTCTGGTGTTTTCTTTAATGATCTCAGTGATCACTGCTTCATCACATGTGTAAGTACATGCCCATACATATATCTACCTCTACATACGTTTTCAAAAGAAGCCGCAGAAACTTTGATTCTAATGCATTTCTTTCAGACATGCAGAATGCCAACTGGCAAAAGTTCCACTTAGCCCCCACTGTGGACGAGGCATACAAGTCTTCTCATAGCATTCTACTTGATACCATTAATAAGCATGCCCCACTAGCTAAAACCCGAGCAAGAAAAAGGTCCTGCCTATGGTTCAGCAATGAGCTTAAGTTGACCCTACAAAACAGAGATGCCCTATGGAAAAGGGCAAGAACAACCAAACAGCCAAATGATTGGGCAGCATTCAGGGTGGCTAGAAATCATAGCACCAAACTAGTCAGAGTGGAAAAGGCTAGATATTTTTGTAGCGAGCTTGAATCTTCCTTCAAATGTGCTTCTAAATTCTGGAGTATGCTCAAAGGTTTGGAGGGACACAGCCCTGCCAGTTCACACCCATCCAAAGTCTTCTCTGATGGGGTTGTCCATACTAATAAGCATAAGATACTTGATCTCCTTAATGATCACTTTGCCACAGCGGGGTTGGCATTTGATACTTCCCCTGCCAATGTTCTTCGCACTCAGGTGTGCAATCAGAATGCAGCTTGCCTATCCCCAGTGTCTACCACACACAATGCAGTCTTTGCATTCATTCCGGTGTCAGTAAAAACAGATAAAGACTTACTCTTGGATCTGGATGTAAGAAAAAGCAAGGGTGCTGACCAGATTGAGCCGTGCTACCTAAATGAAGACTATCATGCCTTTTCTCCTCCCATTATGCAACTTTTCAACCTGTCTTTGTTTCAGGGTGTCCTCCCCATGGTCTGAAAGATGGTGCATGTCATGCCATTGTTCAAGTCTGGTTACCAGAATGATTTAAATAAATACCGCTCTATTTCCCTGCTCCATATTCTATCCAAGATGCTGGTGAAAGTTGTTAATACAAAGCTCAGGTACTTCCTCGAGAGTAATAACCTTCTTAATCCAATACAATCAGGGTGTAGGCCTCAGCACAGTACAACTTCAGCACTTGCCAAAGTATCCAACTATTGGCTAACGTTCTTGAACGAGAAACAACATGTCTTCACATTGTTCTTAAAGAGTCATGGCACTTATCCAGAGCACACACTTGAAAAAACAGTCCAGCAACCTCTGTGTTAGTATTGCTTCAAAGTGTATTTATTTCGCCAAATGTAAAATAGCCATACAGACCATAGTGGGTCAGAGAACCACACAGCAAACCTCTAATGTTTCAACTCATCCGAATCTCTATCAAAGATCTTTGACAAAGATTCGGATGAGCAGAAATGTTAGAACACAGAGGTTGCTGGACTGTTGATTCAAGTGTGTGCTCTGGGTAAGTGCCATGACTCTTTAAACATAATTGTTAAAACTGTCATAGAGCACCCCAGAACACTTTAGTGTGGCTCTTTTTCTCTGTACTACGCTTTGTTCTTAAACTTCAGCAAAGCGTTTGACACAGTCGACCGTGCATTGCTCCTCATTACTCTCAGTAATGTTGGGTTAGACTGGTTGGCTGTGACTTGGTTCACAAATTATCTAATGGATCACCACCAGAGTGTCAAGGCTGATGAGGCTCTTTCCCCTCTAAAGCCCCTTTTTAAGGGGTGGCTCCTCAAGGGTCCATTTCAGGACCACTATTGTTCACAATTTATATAAGAAATATTGATACCGGGGTCAATTTGGCCAATATGCATCTCTTCGCTGATGACACAGTCCTGTACATAGCGAGGCCCACCCCAGAGTCAGCATATGCAGACCTGAAAGATGAATTCAACACCCTGCAGAACAATCTTCTGCACTTGAGGTTATTACTCAATGTAAAAAAAAAGCAAGGCAATGTTTTCGCCCATTGTTCTTGCACCAAAGGCACATAACTCTGCAATGGCCCTGCAGGTCACCACCCTACTATGCGAGCCCCTTGAATTTTTGACTAAATTCAAGTACTTGGGCCTGTGGATTGACCACAAACTTTCATTTGTGAAACACGTGGAGGAGCTTGCAAAGAAACTGAAACACAGGCTTAGTCTTTTCTTTAGGATTAAGAACCTGCTTACACAAGACGCAAGGGTTTGGCTAGTCCAAACTATGTTCCTGCCACTTGTGAATTATGCAGATTTTATCTACAGGCAAGGCCTGAGTTCTGCCTTGTCTAAATCAGACTCACTATATCATCGGGTGATCAGATTTATCATGGATGCACCATATCGTACCCATCACTGCACTCTTTACACCATGATGGGTTGTTCTTTGCTTAGTTTCAGACACCATAGGAATGCAGTCTTTTGGACCTATAGGGCTATAATCAACAAACTTCCACAATACATTTCCAACTGTCTGCCCTTCTCTCTCACTGGCTGCTATGCACTGAGAAGCCTAAAGCTTGCAATACCAGTAAACTGGGCCTTCTTTAAGGCTCTGTGCCTTCATAAGTTCAGTGAATCCTGTGACTGTTTTAATTAGCTGAGCCCTGTATCTTGAACCCTGTATACTACTTGTGCATTGTCATCCCCTTGTACATCTTCAACACATCATTCTTGCTAGTCTTCCTTTGTCCATGCCGTTGTCAACCCAGTACTCTCCTCTTCTTAAACACCCTATTGTCCTCCATTCATACCTCTACCCCTTGACTTCCCCTTACCTGACACACAGCCCCTCCATCCTATAAGTCTTGTTGAGACTGGGCAGGTATTGTTTATGTTGTAAATACTGATTTGTATTATTCTGTAAATATTTTTTGTTCTTGTCCTACCAATTTTTATTTGAGGTTTTAAGGACTACTGTACTGTTAGCCACATTGTATGCAGTGGTATTTATGCCTAGCTTGAAATTGCTCTTCACAGACTATTGTCTTATTATATTATAGCAGCATTTAGCTTATGTGTTTTTGTTTTGACCTACCTAGGTCCACCTTGCAAATGAGTCTGTCTCAATGGTGTTTTTCCTGGTAAAATAAAGATGATTGATTGGTTCCAGTTCCAACTGCCAATATGCAAAAGATAAGTCAAACTTGCTAAAGAACATGCCCCCTGAGAATGTGGCAAACAAGTCCTCTGCATTGGGTAATGGGCATGGATCCTGCTGTAAACAATGGTTCACTGTAACCTTGTAGTCACCACACAACCTCACTGTCTCGTTCTGGTACCACAGTGATAGGGGCAGCCCAGTTGCTCCTCCCTACTCATGAGATGATACCATTTTGAGATGGTCCAGTTCCTCCTCTACCACTTCCCTTAAAGCATAAGGTACTGATTGAGGCTTGTGGAAAATTGGATTGGCTCTTGGCTGCACTTGGATCTTTGTCTTGAAATCACAGATTGTGCCATAACCATTCTAGAAAATAGGGCCATGTTTGTCCAATACTTTATTTAACACATCTTGGGGTGCTTTGGTCACAGTATTTAAGCTGAAGATCTTTTCCCAGTTCAGTTTGATCTGTGTGAGCCAGTATCTGCTTAGTAATGCAGGTCTTTTTCCTTGTACCACCACCAGAGGCAAGGTTCACATTCCTCCTTCATAGGTGACTGGTACTTCAATCTCCCCTTGCACAGGGATTGGGTCTCCCGAGTAAGACAAGAGTTGAATATACGATGGGCACTGCTGAGGTTTTTCTCTGTAGAAGTGCTCTGATACAAGAGATATTGAGGCTCCAATGTCAAGCTGCATGCTTACCGGGTTTCCTGCTAGCTGCATTTGGAGGTAAAGTTCTGCTGCGTTTGCCCATGTTGTAAAAGCATGAACAGGTGCAATGCCTCATCTTTTGTTTCAGTGGTCTCAGTGCCATCTCTGACATACTGTGCAGTAGAATCCATGATGTACACACTTTTAGTATGTGACCCACTTATCTGTAACCATGGCATTTCTTGTGTTGAAATCGGCATGTGCTTTGCTGGTGGTTACCTCCACATCTGTAACATGGTTTTCACCTTGTAAAAGTGCCCTGTGGTGCTGGCTTCTGAAGTGTTTGGGGTTGTTGATGAACAGATGAAGGACCACTTTGTGATGTGGAATGTCCCTTGGGTCCTGGAGTATGGGTGACCTTGTAAACTCCACTTCTCTGAGGTTCAGAATGTCCTGCTAACTCCCTGGTATCCTTCCAAACAAGCTTCATAGTAAGGGCCTTCTCACAGGCTGTTTTGAGGTTAAGTCCTTTTCTTTCAACAGGCATTTTGATAGGCTTCTCCTCACAGACCGCAGACAAAGTGATCCTGGAGAACAGCCTGCAGAAACTGGCCAAAGTCACAGGTGCTTGCCAGATGCTTCAAAGCAATAATGTATAATTATAATGCCATAATGGTAAGAGTGTCCCTCTCATCTTGGTTCCACCAATAGTATCTGAATGTTCTGCAATGATAATTGGCTTGGGCTTGAAATGCAATGAAAGTGTCTCTGTGAGTTGGGCATATGGCATGTACACCACTTTGGCAGGTGCAGTCAGATTCTTGAGGAGTTGGTACACTGTAGGTCCCAAAACAGCCTGGAAGACCTTTGCCTTTTTCGCATCAGGAACTTCATTTGCCTCTAACCAATGTTCAAAGCATTCCAAGTAAGAATCAAAATCCTCTTCTGATTCATCAAATTCTGGTACTCTGGCAGTTACAGTCATTGGTGTGCCAAGGTGTTCTGTAGCTGCAGTATCTTCAAAAAAAAGTCTTTGTCTTTTATTTTCAAAGGTTTTTCAGTATGTGCTGCAGTTTCTCTATTATGCCACAAGAGGCTGCTGTTGAGCTGCTTTTCCGGTGCTGTGGTCAGGAATTTATGCTGCTGATATAAATGTCGACATAATTTATGACTGTTGTTTGTAGGTTTTACATACCAGAAAGGGCTCTGTTTCCCACTCTGTAATTATTTTCTTTTCAAACTCAGCAAGTTAAACAGACAGTTCACATTAGCTGGAGTTTTGTTTTTACACTTGCTATATGTCTGTGAGTAAGCAAGAGATTGCGACAGACTAATATATAGTGCTCACAAGAGCCTGGTAGCTAGAGAAAGATAACGAAGCTCAACGAACCAAATGTGAGTTAGCAGGTGGAAAATGTATTATGTCTTTAAAAAAAACTTGCATTCTCTCATGTAACGTTTCTTGCACTCATCTGAGATGTTTTGCTTTCAACCTTGGTCACCAGCATAATATATCTTGGTGCCCTCACAGAGAGACTCAGTTAAAGCTTGTATGTTCAGTGGCCATCTTTATTCTTCTCAGAGATAGTAAACACACACAAAGCAAAGCCCACTGGGCATGATAGGAATCTGTACCTTCGATAGGACTATAAATATCCATATGCATAAGCTACAACTCTAATGGCATTCCTTAGAATTCCTACTATATATATATATATATATATATATATACACACACACTGTAGAACCACATATAATCACGCAAAGTTTAGATCACGCTCTACTTCCTCCTCACATGGTCGTACCCACAATCTTTCATGGGCAAAGCTCTTTAAGATCCGATTTCAGAATCAGCTGATCACACTAACTGTGTCCGCTACCTGCTGATATAGAAGTTGGAATACTGTATTGTCACTTTGTAGCTGGTTACTGTCAGGGTGTCTCTTGTTCAATGGTTGAACTCACCTAGTGTGAGGGCAGCCAAAAACAGAGACTTTACAGCACTGCATACCTCATATCTTGATGCTGATGTTCTGGCAGTGACAGCAGGCATTCCTACATTGATGGCAGAGTGTATTACCACTGAGCTTTCTGTTGCCTCTCCTCCACCAAAAAAAGGTGGTCACAGTATGCAGTTTACTCTCCTGAAGTTTGTTTTGAGGTCGGCAAATACTCATGCGAGCACGGTGTAATGAATGCCACTCGAAACTATGAGGGGCAGTACAAGAAAAAATAAATGAAAGCACAGTCCATACTTTTTAACAGGAGTATTTGGATAAATTAAAAACAAACACAGACTCTGAGAACCTTGTGAGGGAACTTCCAGTGAAACCCCAAAGGCGACCATGTCTTTTATTGGCAGACATTGAATTAGAGTTAAAGAACACTGTCAAGTCTGTTAGGGCAGAAGGGGCTGTCATAAATGGTCAGCTATTGATAGCAATTGCCACATGAATTGTAAAAGCAAAAAGTCCTGAGCTTCTCATTGAAAACGGTGGCAATCCTACATTCACAAGACAATGGTTCTGGCTTTTCCTAAACCAATCAAGGCATAGCAAAAGGAAAGGAACAAAAATGGGCAGGAAAACCCCAGTAGATTTTATATCCCTAAAGGCTGGGTTTTTAAGCCATATCGCTACTGCTGCCCGTCAGGAGCTTATTCCCCCAGAACTAGTGCTCAATCTAGATGAGACTGGAGTAAACCTAATTCCATGTTCTGAATGGACCATGGATACTGTTGGAAAACAACAAGTAGAGCTGACTGGTTTGAGGAATAAATGACAAATTACAGTGGTGCTGTACTGTACTCTTTCTGGACACTACCTTCCACCACAACTGATTTATCAGGGCCTCACTGAGCAATATCATCCTTCTTACAAATTCCCCCCAAACTGGCATGTCACTCACACAGAAAATCACTGGCAAACTCAGAAAAAACAATTGAGTTTGTGGAGTCTGTGACAGCCCCTTATGTTGCCACAGTAAAAGAACAAGCATTTGTCAATGCTGAATGTTACTTGCTTGTATGTGCTGTGTAGGTATTTGGAAGTCAGTGGAGTGCAAATATTGAAAATTCACAAACTTACGAGTGTGCGTAGGAACTGCTCAACACAGGCTCGTAAAACAGTCATTTATTGGAATTTTTTCACCAAATTTTCAACATAGCCATTTTAAGACCTCTGCTCATGAACAGTGTCACTGTGATTTTCTTAATGTGTCCCATACAGTGATTTTGCACACCGACTGCGCCATTGTGCGCTACATGGGTGGAAACACATTTTGGACGAGATGTGAAAAATGACAGCTGTACTGCTCATAAGGAGGTGTGGTAAAATGACAATGTTGAAAATCTGGAGTGAAAATATTGAAAATTCACAAACTTACGAGTGTGCGTAGGAACTGCACAATGCACGCTCGTAAAACAATCATTTTTAGGAATTTTCCACCAAATTTTCAACATAGGCTTTTTGAGAGCCCACCTTATGAACACTGGCAGTGTCGTTTCATTAATCGGTGCCGAAAGGTGATTTCGCGCAGTGACTGTGAAATCACCCTTTGGGCCTGATAAACACCATGACAGTGACAGCATTCATAAGAAGGGGTCCCAAAAACCCCATGTTGAAAATGTGGTGCAAAATTTCCAAAAAATGCCTGAGATATGCAGCAAAGTTGAAAAAAAACTATTTATTACATTATACAGCTTACCGGCATTTCCTCAGTTTGCGGTCGGCTTTGAAGAGTGCAGAGGTATTCCCGGTCCACCGAAGATCATCGTGCCAGAGTCCGGAGGTAAGTATGGGGTGAGGGGGTGTGTGGGGAGCAGGGTGCGCAGTGGGTGGGTGCAGGTGGGGGGCAGAGACAGCAAGGGACCGTTTTTGTGTTTCAGGTTTTTTTTTTTTTTAAAAGGACGAGGACGCGGGACGTTTGCCACACTGGGGTGGGATCCCAGCATGGCACAAGGACAGCTGTTTGGGGGCGTGGAGCTGATGGGGGAGTGGGCACCCCCATGGGCTATACGCTGTGTAGCCATGCTGGGGTGGGCACCCAGCATGGCATGTGGAACTCTGTTTGATGGGAGAGCGCAGCACAGCTGATGGAGGATTGGGCACCCCCGTCGGCTATACAGTGTGTGCGTGGGGGGGCAAGCACACAGTATGCATGCATGTGTGTGTAGGGAGAGTGCACATGAGCAGGCAGTATCTTATCGCTGCTCACTGAAGCATAGGCCGTGCCTGCAAACACACTGACTGAATTGGAAGAGGACTGCCACTCCTCCGAAAACTCGGATGATGGCACTATGTTTTTTGCACATGCGTGCAAGCAACATAAAAATGGGCCATTCTCTATGTAATAGAAGTGAACACAAAAATGTCACCCCACCAAGGTCTTTTTTGAGGTTGTTTTTTTTTTTTTTTTTTTGGAAGGGGGCTTTAGCATCTTTGTTGAAATGTGTTTTATATGTAAGGCATGCTCCTTTAAGGATTTACTTGTGGAAACGTCTCTGGGAGATAACTCGTCCCTTGAAGCCCGAGCCGTCTGGGCAAATTGATCTGTTATCCATTTATTATATATAGAGGGGAGTGAACAACTAACTACAGCCTGAGATCAGATGATAGGCACCTCCATCGTTTAGGAGGGCAGAATCTCTGTTCGGCCGTGGACATATCTGTGTAAAAGTATCACAGTACATGCAGTCTGTTGCTTTAGAGCTTAGGATGTGATATTTCTATTTAACAGGCTCTCTCTATATCAGATTTCCAGTCAGACTGAAACACAGTGGTCATATTTTGTTTGAATTTTTTGTGCTTAAAAGATGATATACAGTATCTTGGTTCCATTGACCAGTTGGGCTAGAGTGAAAAAAGAGAGATGAAATATAAATGTATTGTTTTGCTCTGCAAGAAAGATTTTGCAGCACGTTAAAGTATGTGCCTTGCTTTTAGATATCCATGGTTCCTGACTCAAAAGTGAGCAGCTTTGCAAGGGAATAAAAAATCAAGGGAAATAAACGTGAAACAGGGTTATGCACTGCACTGCATATTGGAAAGCTTGCTTGAGCTAAATGTGCCCCCAACCCACCCATCCATTTGGAAAGTAGTATTTTGCATTTATAGCACAGTCAGTATCAAGGGGTACCGGTGCATTCTAGGGCATGGGGATCTGAAGTTTTCAAGCTGACTGTAAGCCCCAAAGGAAAGAAGGCATTAGCCATGCACAGCCTTTCTAGCCAACTGTTTGAAAGTGCTGGCGCATCCATAAACACAGTAAGGCGTATCCCAGTCCAATGGTTTCCTTTTCAGCATCCTGTCCCCCAAAATGGCATGCTGCAGATGTTGGTAGGCTGCCTCTCATCCTGTCTGATCCTGTCTGTCATGTAGCAGCCCTGTGTTCCATAGCATAATGAAGAACCTGAATTAGGTAAACAGTGTGGTGGCTGACAAGACTGAAACAGTGGTAGTGAAGTATTGCTGCTGTCGCTGCGCTACTTCAGTCTCACCGGCTGCTCTGTATCACTTTCCACCTGCTAGCTAGCACACCCACCACCACCTCCTCCAGTCATACCTCTCAACTGTCCCTGATTTTCAGGGACGTCCCTGATTTTGCCTCACAATTTACCTCTGTCCCTCGTATAATTTGTGGTTTTGTGACAACAATGGGGATTAAAATCACAAAATAATGTCAAACATTAAGGTTACAGACTTGTTCTTCTTTAGAAAATGCATCCTAACACAAATCTCTTTATTCTATCAGCATTCTGAGCAAATAGTACCAAATTTTAAGATGTGTCCCTGATTTTGGGTCTTTGTCCCTAGATTTTTCAAGCCTTGTCCCTGATTTAGGAGGCAAGAGGTTGAGAGGTATGCCTAAGGTGAAGAGCAGACTTTCTGAGATAGTAGACCTGGAGAGGGAAAGAGAGAGAGAGAGAGACGCTTGCTGTTACAGACATTGCCCCACTCAGCAACATAAAAATGGGCCATTCTCTATGTAATAGAAGTGAACACAGAAATGTCACCCCGCCAAGGTTTTTTTTTTTTGGAAGGGGCCTTTAGCATCTTTGTTGAAATGTGTTTTATGTTTAAGGCATGCTCCTTTAAGGATTTACTTGTGGAATCATCTCTGGGAAATAACTCATCCCTTGAAGCCCGAGCCATCTGGGAAATTGATCTGTTATCCATTTATTATATATAGAGGGGAGCGAACAACTAACAACAGCCTGAGATCAGATGATAGGCACCTCCAACGTTTAGGAGGGCCAAATCTCTGCTCGGCCGTAGACATATTGTATAAAGGTATTACAGTACATGCAGTCCGTTGCTTTAGCGCTTAGGATGTGATATTTCTATTTAACAGGTTCTCTCTGTATAAGATTTCCAGTCAGACTGAAACACAGTGGTCATATTTTGTTTGAAATTTTTGTGCTTAAAAGACGATATACAGTATCTTGGTTCCATTGACCAGCTTGGCTAGAGTGAAAAGAGAGACGAAATATAATGTATTGTTTTGCTCTGCAAGAAAGATTTTGCAGCAGGTTAAAGTATGTGCCTTGCTTTTAGATATCCATGGTTCCCGAATCAAAAGTGAGCAGCTTTGCAAGGGAATAAAAAATCAGAAATAAACGTGAAACGGGGTTATGCACTGCACTGCATATTGGAAAGCTTGCTTGAGCTAAATGTGCCCCCCAACCCACCCCATCCAGTTGGAAAAGTTGTATTTTGCATTTACAGCACAGTCAGTATCAAGGGGTACCGGTGCATTCTAGGACATGGGGATCTGAAGTTTTCAAGCTGACTCTAAGCCCCAAAGGAAAGAAGGCATTAGCCATGCACAGCCTTTCTAGCCAACTGTTTGAAGGCACTGGCACATCCATAAACACAGTAAGGCGTATTCCAGTGCAAAGGTTTTCTATTCAGCATCCTTTCCCCCAAAATGGCATGAGGAGACATTGGTAGGCTGCCTCTCATCCTGTCTGATCCTGTCTGTCATGTAGTAGTCCTGTGTTCCACAGCATAATAGACACAGAGAGGAAAAGAAAGAGGGCGAGATGCTTGTTGTTACTGACATTGTCCCACTCAGCCCCTCTGCCTGGCCCCACTTTCCGCCTGCAGATAGCATCTACAGTACTGTATCTCTCTGGGAAGTTTTTCCAAGGACCGAATGACTTACTGCTGAGAAAAGTAACATTTTTTACTATCTGTTCTGTTCCCCTCATCCCCTCTGACTGGTTCTCCTCTCCTCCGCCCGCCAGCTGTGTGTGTGTGTGTGTGTGTGTGTGTGTGTGTGTGTGTGTGCGTGTGTGTGTGAAAATATTCAGTTACCACTCCAAGTGAATAGAGACCAGACACAAAGAAATCAAATTTTATTTTACTTCTGGTGCTTTCGCTGCCCCCAGCCCTGCTCTGACTCGTCCTCTTGTTCATCCACCCTCTGGCTTCCTTGGTGCATGTGGTGCATGTTCGTGATGACATTTAGATACAGACATTGTACAGGCTGAGTTACTGTTCCAGGAGACACAGAGAATGAGAGCTACGATATACAGTACAGTGTTGCTTTTACTGTTGTGCGTGTGTGTGTGTATGTGTGTGTGTGTGTGTGTGGTATGTGTGTGTGTAAGAGAAGCGCACTCGAGCAGGCGATATCTTATCGCTGCTCACTTAAGCGTAGCTCCTCCTTTCAACTGTATGCCACTGCATTTTGACTGCTGTCATAGACAGCTCCAGCAGCCATTGGAGAACTGCGGCCACACCTGCAAACACACTGACTGAATTGGAAGAGGGCTGCCACACCTACCAAAACTCGGATGATGGCACTATGTTTCTTGCACATGCATGCAAGCAACATAAAAATGCAACTGCCCAGTGTACAGAGGTCAGTTCTGATATTGGACCTCTTCAGGGGCCACACCACAGATGATGTTCTAAAGTGTTTTGATAAACACAGCATTATCCCTGTGTATGTGCCTGCTTTGTGCATTGATCAACTGAACCCTTGGACATCTCTGTGAATAAGTTGCTGAAAGATGAACTTAAGATGCACTTCAAAGAGTGGTACGTGCCCGAGGTGGCAAAGAAACTGCAAGAAGCAACTAGTAACAAGTCAAGCAAGCTTGACATTGATTTGAGAACCAACAACATAAAGAACCTCCATGCACAGTGGTTAGTAAGCAGTTTCACTAAGTTGGCAGAGCGATATGAAGACTGCAGGCATGCATTTCAGCAGGCAGACATTCTGAAAGCCCACTCAGAATGCTTAAATTGTAAAGAATACTAACACCCCTGCAAATGGTAACTTACTGGGATTACACAAACTGTACTAACTGTCTCTATTTCTTTTTCAGATTAGAAACCCCCAGTGATGATGATACAGTACTCTGCTGGAGTGGAGCTGAGTAAAGCAGCAAAGCGCAAGCCTCAAAGAGCTCCGTAGCTGAAATCCAGAGTCTGAGACAAATACGTTTTTTTTTTTGCTTCTTTCACTTGATTACTGAATAAAGTTTGACTCACCTAACTCCTTTTTTTGTTTTTTTGGGGTATTTAGGGTATTTCAGCAATGTAGAGATTCACAATTCACATTAAAAAGTTTTGCCGGTAACCAGTAAGTAAAATGCACCGACCACATGGTCCCGATTACCAAATCCCATCAATGAGTTTTGTCCTTACCCACCCGTCGGCATATCAGACTGAGGATGTCTGAATGAAAGTAAACTTACAGTAACTTAAAGTAAACTGTAATTAATCTTTTCTTGGAACACTTCTTGAAACACTTTAGAAACACTTTAGAAAACACTTTGTGCTAAGGTAAGAGGGGTATCGAGTATCTAGTGTGTAAAATAATGAAACGAATGATGCCTTCTGCAACTAATCTTCACTGTAAAAATAATTTTGCCAAACACTCACCAGTGAAGTATATATATATATACACATGTCCATACTACCATACATATCCATGTATATACTGCATGAGGACCTTCTGCCATCGTAAAGCTACACATGACCTCTAACATGAACCAGCATCACATCACTTGGCCATCTTAAGCCTTACATCTCCTAGGCTGAAAGTGCCCCAATACAGGTTGAATCATGCAGGAAGTCAGAATTATGACTCAAATAGCCAAATACTAGCAAACAAAGGAGATCCATTACCAATCATCCCCTACATTACAGCAAGAGTTAGTTCCAAATAGTGTAAAAATATATAAGAAACAAAGTAACATAGAATTTGCTGGTTGATAAGGACTGCTTTGCCTGTCTAGTCTGACCATTTTTCCCTCCTTATAGTAGCTTGGCATAAGACACCAGGAGGAAGGACTGCTGTGTGATTGGACTTCGCTACTGGGACTAAAGAAGTAGAACTCTTGTACTTGGACCTTTAATTTAGGGTAAAAAAAAAAAAAGCTAACAAACAAAACAAAAAAATGTGTGTGTTTATCTGAGTTAACTGAACTGAATGTTATCTGAACAGTTATATGGGTGTAAATCTCAGGTGACTGAAAGGGCTTGATAGCTGTGCAGTTTAAATTACTTGTAGAAAGATCTAGTAAGTAAGGGGAGTGGCTTAGCTAGAAGGAAGCTAAATTTAAAGACTGCCTTAGAAAGATTCTGCTAGTAGCTTGGCAGAAGACGCCAGGAGGAAGGACTGCTGTGTGACTGGACTTCTCTACTGGGACCAAAGAAGTAGAACTCTTGTACTTGGACCTTTAATTTAGGGTAAAAAAAACAAACTAACAAACAAAATTAAAAAAAAATTAGTGTGTTTGTCTGAGTTAACTGAACTGAATGGTTATCTGAACAGTTATCTAGGTGTAAATCTTAGGTGACTGAAAGGGCTTGATAGCTGTGCAGTTTAAATTACTTGTAGAAAGATCTAGTAAGTAGGGGGAGTGGCTTAGCTAGAAGGAAGCTAAATTTAAAGACTGCCTTAGAAAGATTCTGCTAGTAGCTTGGCAGAAGACACCAGGAGGAAGGAGTGATGTGTGACTGGACTTCTCTACTGGGACTATATTGCCCTCCTTCCCTGCCCTCCACCCTCCCACCCAAAGCTAGTTCTACTTTTATAGGCACAGGATTTGACTGACAACAGGAACTTCCTGTTTGGGAGCAGGAAGTGAGTGATCACAGAGCCAACAAAGACCAACCATCCTAGAAGGACAAGAGTAGTTCTCTGACCCCTTTTAGCTGCTGGAGGTTTTCCTCTGAGCAAGTAAGGGGTGTACTGTGAAATATAGGATATTCTTGTCTCAGAACAGGACAATCAGGAGCTTAAAGGGCACAGAGGCAGAAAGTAAGTAGAGAGAGAAGAGAAAAAAACGGAGGAAAGAGTAAGGATTCCAAACAACAGGTAAGGGGCCAGAAATAAGACATGATGGGAGTGGTGCAGTGCAGTGGCTGTGGAGCAGCAGTCTTCCAGGAGACATTCTGGAGGATGTGGTGTTGTCCCATCTGCAGACACCTCTCTGCGCTGAGGGAGGAGGTTGCTCATCTCCAGGCTGAGTTGGCCAGGATTTGTGGGACCTCCTCTTCCATCCAGGGACCACCAGTGCCACTTCTGTTGCCTCAGAGGTTGCCAAGAAAGAGGAGCGGTTGGACCACAGTGGGCTCAGAAAGGGTGAGAGTGGTGGAACAGAGGTGCTTCCCTCCAGCTGTACCTCTCCACAATTCCTATGCCATTCTGGCAAAGTGTGGTTCCTCTCTGGAGGCACCCACAGTGGAGACCAAAGAGGATGCTGGGAACCTCCACAAAGGAGACCCACAGGAGGGTGGCATGGGACCCCACAGGGAAAGGAAACAACTCCTGGTGGAGGACTTCATTGTTAGGAAGGTAGAACTGGGGGAGGAAGGGGAGAGGGAGGTAAGGTGCCTGCCTGGTACCATGGCTTGGAGGGACAAGGAGCGAATCCTCAGGACTGCCGGAGCAGCTGCACAAGGGAGGGAGCTGGATGTCATTGTTCACCTAGGGACAAATTACCTGGCTAAGAAAGGGATTAGACCAGTGCAGGAAGAGTTTGTGGAATTGGGGAGGGGCCTTAGACAAGTAGCACACGTAACCTTCTCGGAGGTGCTGCCCATCTATGGCGTAGGAAAGCTTAGGTGTTCTGCACCATGGGATTCAATCAGTGATTGAAAACTGGTGCAGAGCTCAGGATTGGCTTCACTGGGGACTGGGGTCCACCTGGAGTGACGCAAGCCTATACTGGCGTGATGGGCTGCATCTGTCCAGGAGGGGAACCAGGATCCTAGGTGATAGGTTTAAATGCTTCATTGGCAAGCATTTAAACTAGCCAAGGGGGGAGGCACTGGAAAGGAGCAGGGAAATCCTAGCCCCCTCAAAAAATCATGGTAGTAAGTGCAGTAAACACCAACATAGAGGTGTCGATAGGGAGAAGGGCAGGGGTAAATGGGGAAATTGACAAAGGCAAGAAGGACAGGGATGGGGCAAAAAGGAGTAAGGCCATCAGGAAATGGAGGGAAATGAGTATCAATGCCCATAGTCTGGGCAACAAGGTCCCTGAGCTGGTGGCCTTGATGGAAGAGGGATGCCTGGATATCATAGCAGTCACAGAAACATGATACACAGAGAACCATGACTGGGATGTTAACATACAAGGGCACATAACCTACAGGATAGACAGGTAGGGGAGAAGAGGGGGAGGAGTAGCTCTCTATGTAAAGGGAGGGATAAAAGCAACTGAACAAAAGAGTAAACAGGGAGGAGAGGAGGCACTGTGGGTCACATTGGAGACTGGAAAGGGCACCACAATCCACACAGGGGTTGTGTATAGACCCCCATGTCAGGGGGAAGGAATGGACAAGGATATGATAGAAGGCATTCTTAGGATGGCAGAGAAAGGGGATATACTGTTGATGGGAGACCTTAATATGCCAGATGTTAACTGGAGCACATTTGCAGCAGCCACATCCAAGAGCAGGGCCATTCTCGATGCTCTACAGGTGGCAGGCCTCAGACAGCTAGTTTCGGAACCCTCTCATGAGGGAGCAATCTTAGACCTCATACTCTCAAATGGGGGCAGTGAGAGGATCTCATATCTAGAAGTGGGTTGCCATCTGTGAACAAGTGTCCATCAAACAGTGTGGTTCAAGTTATACTCAGCTACAGAGTCAAGCCATACAAAAGTGAGGGTACTGGACTTCAGGAGGGCTGACTTTGGCAAGATGAGAGAGTGCCTCAGAAAAGCACTAGCAAACAGGCTAGAAGGAGGGGTGGAGCAACAATGGGGAATTATCAAAACTGCCATCACAGAGGCAACAAGCCTTTGTATGAAGCAAATAAATCAAAAGGAAAGAAAAAGCCATTATGGTTCTCAAAAGAGGTGGCTGGGAAAGTCAGGGAAAAAAAGATAGCATTCAGGAAGTATAAGGAAACTCAGAAGGAGCAGGACAGAGAGCTGTACCAGTTAAGGCAGAAGGAAGCAGGGAGGGAAGTCAGAATAGCAAAGGCCCAAACTAAGGAAAAGATAGCCAACTCAGTTAAGAAGGGGGATAAAACCTTGTATAGGTACATCAGAGAGCGTATAAATACAAAGGGAGGGATAGTGAGGCTGAATAGAATGAATGGTGGCTGGGCAGAGGGGGACAGTGAAAAAGCAGGGACACGGAATGAATATTTCTGCTCAGTATTCACAAAAGAGGTGGGGGAAGTGCCTAATCCAATTAACAGAAGCACTCTCGATAGGGGGGTCGATCCCAGTCCTTTCACAGAAGAATGGTTCTGCAAGAACTCCTAAAACTGAAGGTGGAAAAAGCAATGGGGCATGATGGAATTCACCCCAAAATTCTAAAAGAATTAAGAGGGGGACTAGTGAAACCACTGACTACTCTTTTTAATAAATCATGGGAGGATGGGGTGGTACACGAGGACTGGAGGAAGGCGGATGTGATTCCCCTTCACAAAAGTGGGACCAAGACAGAGGCAGGAAACTACAGACCTGTCAGTTTGACCTCTGTGGTAGGGAAAGTGATGGAGTCACTTCTGAAGGAAAGAATTGTTGAGTACCTAGAGGCCAGTGGGGAACTGGACCCAAGGCAGCATGGGTTCACAGCAGGAAGGTCATGTCAGACGAATCTAATAGATTTCTTTGACTGGGTGACCAAAGTAGTAGACCAGATAGGGGCTGTGGACATGGCCTACCTAGACTTTAGCAAGGCATTTGACACAGTCCCACACAAAAGATTAATAGTCAAATTAACCAGCCTGAGGGTGGGTCCCAGGGTGGTAGCCTGGGTAAAACATTGGCTGGACAACAGGACACAGAAGGTAATTGTAAATGGAGTCCACTTTGAAGAAAGAGGGGTTACTAGTGGGGTACCGCAGGGTTCAGTACTGGGTCCAGTCCTTTTTAGTGTCTTTATAAGTGACATTGCAGAGGGACTGGAAGGAAAAGTATGCCTCTTTGCAGACGACACAAAGATCTGCAACAGGGTTGATACACAAGGAGGCATGGAAAGGATGAGAAGGGACTTGGCAAGGTTGGAGGAATGGTCAGAAGTATGGCATCTAGGATTCAATGCAAAGAAGTGCAAAATAATGCACCTGAGAAACAAGAACCCAGGGGAAGATTACACAATGGGGGGAGGTAGTAACAACAACAAAAATGGAAAGGGACCTGGGGGTAATCATATCAGATGACCTTAAGGTTAGCAAGCAATGTGAGAAGGCAGTAAGGAGGGCAAGGGGTATACTGGGATGCATAGGGAGAGGCATCACTAGCAGAAAACAGGAAGTTGTTATCCCTCTGAACTGACAGTTGGTGAGACCCCACCTGGAGTACTGCGTCCAGTTCTGGAGACCTCATCTCTGCAAGGACATAGACAGGATAGAAGCAGTCCAGAAGAGGGCAACTAAAATGGTGCAGGGTCTACAAGAGAAGCTGTACGAGGATAGACTAAAGGAGCTTAATATGTATACCCTTGAGGAAAGAAGGGAGAGGGGGGACATGATAGAATCTTTTAAGTACCTCAGTTGAATCAACAAAGTCCAAGAGGGTAGCATCTTTCAGAAAAAGAGACGTGCAAGAACAAGGGGACATAATTTAAAGATAGAGGAGGGGCGGTTCAGGGGCAATGTGAGGAAGTATTTTTTCACAGAGATTGTAGTGGATGCATAGAACAGTCTTCCTGAGGAGGTTGTGGGGTCTAAAACTGAGGGAGAATTCAAGAATGCATGGGACATACATAAGGCAATTGTTGTGGGGGGTAGGAAGAAATAGGCTGTTGGTTAACTAGGATCTGCGGCCTATCCTGTAGGTAGGGAAATGGGCAGACTAGGTGGGCCAAGCGGTCCTTATCTGCTGTCAAAGTCTATGTTTCTATGTTTCTATGTATTACTGCAGATCCTACTTGATCTCCAGCCCCGACAATTTTTAGCACAGACAGATAATAAAACTGTTTAACTCCATCTACACTTGTTAGTTTAACTCTGCATAAAAGGAGTACAGTAACCAGAAATCAAGTCCTAAGTGATATTGTCCAAATAACGATTGAAACCCAAAGTCAGTGTGCTAACAGCCATAGTTCTCGCAACTCATACATGAGAGTGATCAAAAGCCCGGCATCTTCAGGCATCCTCCTCTGTAGAAGAGACCTCTACGGTATAGCAGGCACTTGCTCCAATTTTGTCACAAACACACCTGCCAACTTTGGGTCCATGTAGTGATACAGTTTGTCCTGGTACACAAATTGCAAGTGGGACAGAAAGCCAAGTCTGAGATGTTGTACTCCCATGGCTTTGCTACTACTCCTTCAAACCATTTCCTCTGGATTTGAGTAACATACTAATAATCCAGGAAGAATAACACCCAACTTTCCTCTATGGATACTGGTGCTTGATCCTATGCGACTTTCTAAACATGGTCTTGGGCCACTGAGGAAGTGACTGCAAGGACAGTGTGCAGGCTTCGCCCACTGAGGAAGCCCTGCAGAGGGTAATATGGTATGCCTCTATGATAGCAATGGCGTAGCCCAGACTCACCATCTCGGGTACTTACCACTGTAAGAAAGCTTTAAGATTGTCTCCATTGGTACCCTCAGGTACCTTAAGCAGTCTGATGTTTGTGGATCTCACCATATTTTCAAGCTGTTTAAGTTCATTTATATGGCCTCCTGATCTCTCATTACTATAGCAGCATTATCCAGAGATTTTCTTGCAGTTTTGCTGGAGACTTCTGTGATACTTGCCATGATGTCTGCTCTCTGATATACTAAGACCAATCTTTCATTCTGGCATCTAACTTTGTGTCCTTTTGGATAGTGTTGGTAGGCATGTTTATTACCCTAGCATGGATTCCACCATTCCTGAATATCACCCCCGCTGCCAGAGGCTGTTTCTCTGTTGGTGCATTTGCTAGCCCTGCAGACAAGCAATCAGATTTTCCCCATTATTCTGGGTCTACCCATACTGAAATAAAATTGCACCACACCACACAGCCAGTCTAATTACAGCATTCTGCTAACTTTAACACTGTCTTAACTCATTTATAAAACAAAAACATTAGTTATTAAAACCAGTTGTTCTGGAGTTCATAGAAACATGTTCCCTTTTGGGCTGCTAGCTCCACCCTGCATGCTAAGCCAGTCTTGTAACTACTGGGAATGCCTTCAGCTGTCTCTGTCTCCCGGGGCCATTTTGAAAATTAGGCATGAGACAAAATGGGGATATCCCACTGAACAAAATTCTAAATAAATAAAATGTAACTATGGTAGGATTTAAACCTGGAATCCCTGTGTTCACAGTTCAGTGCTCTGACACATTGCCTTTTAGAAATGAATCACATTTTCCTCACTGTCTGTTTTATTAATCTCTCTTTTCCTGTTTTGCATCTTATATGCTAGTTTTTTACAGCCTCATCCATTTTTATCAGTGGAATCCTAACCTCACACGCACATCATTTCATCCTTTGTTCTAAGTAAAAGTATATATTTATGTGTGTTGAGGGTGGGAAGGCAGCAGCTTAGACTTCTGTGATGGACAGGTCTGTCTTCACCATGTAAGAAAATAGCTGCAGATTTAGTGATACATAAGGTTCACTCTACACAGGTCATCTACCTACAAGGGCTGTGTGAACCCCCCAAAGTTTTAGCTTGTGAACTTTGACCATTGAACCACATGAACTTCATCAAAGTTCTCTTTAAAGCGGACTAGTTTACACTGGTTTGACCATTAAAAAACATTGGGAAATGAGATGAAATTAATTATACAATGTTAAGAAAATTTCCTGTATTCTGATTGGTCAGTGGGTGCCTGAGACACTGATGTTATTACACAATAACATCATTGTATTGATTTATTGGACCATTTGATTGATCGCTGTTGTCTCTTCAGAAACACAAAAAATCTACTAAAAACATTTTTAATTTTTTTTATTTTGTATAACATCGAGCCATTGTATAATTGCAATAAGGCACTCCAAGGTGTGTGTTATTGTGTAATATTGTGTAGTAATGTCACTCCTGGGCGGTGGAAGCACTCGGCTTCACCTCATGCTTCAACCTACCCCAGGAGTGATGCTATTACACGATAACACACACCTTGTCGTGCCTTATTGCTTAAATAACATTGAGCACTGAGTTGATGAAGAACCCAAAACAGAGGACGATGCAGTGGGCCACACTAAGGGGTACTGGTTCCAAAAATCATGCCCATTCGGCCAGTGCCACACATGGACAATGCTAGTAGTAATAAATAAGAGTATGTTGCTAAGTAACAATGCTCAAATAAAGAAAACTAAATGGTTGCAATTGTAAGGTCTATGTATGCCCACAAAATATCAGTACAGAATCCCACAGAGTAGGCTACTGGTTCCAAAAACTGTGTACCTATTGGGACAGTGCCAAACATTAATCTGAAGTAGACTGAGTAAAGATAAGTTAGTGCAGAATCTCATAGTATTGGCTACTGGTTCTAAAAATGGTGTGCTCAATGCGATAGTGGCACACATGGACAAGGCTTCCAGTTCTGCTGTGGATAAGTGTTGTACACACTGGTTTCAGAGGCAACATTGCCAAAATATTATTTATTCAGCCTGTGTAGGCCTGGCATGAATTCACCAAACTTTAATCTGAAGAAGACTGAGTGAAGACAACAGTGCAGCATCCCACAGTGTGGGCTACTGGTTCCATACCTTGTATGTCTAATGTGACAGTGTCACACATGGACAAGGCTTCCCATTATGCCATGGATAAGTGTCGTATACACTTGTTTCACGGGCAACATTACCTCAAAAATTATTTGTTCGGCTTCTGTAGGCCTGGCAAAAATTCACCAAGAGTGAAGTATCCCACAGTGTGCGTGTGTGTGTGTGTCTGTAGGTTACTAGCCCCCCCCCCAAAAAAAAATAATGGACACAGAAGCCCTCCCCATCCACCTCTTCCTCCTTCTCTGTCTTTAGCCTAGCTGGAAGTGTAGGAGATTCATCATCCTTAAACCATGGCAAAAAGGGCTTTGGAAAAAGGGGCAGGTTAATTTTCAAAAAAGTGAGCATCTCTACATCTTTAGTCAAAGGGCATGTTCTCCTGTTGGTGACAATATTGTCTGCAGCACTGAGAATCCTCTCTGAGTACGTGCTGCAGTTGCAGGTGGGCAACTGAGGTGTTCAACAGCTATCTGTGTCAAAGAGGGCCAAATGGTCTTTTTTTGGTACCAGCGTAATAGAGGCTCATCTCCTTCTACAAGCGGCACGTTTTCATCCAGTTAGCCCTGAACCATCCTATTTGCTAGCATCTCAATCATCACTTTTGTGTGGCACTTTGGGACCAAGTTCTGTGGCAGCATTATCATTTGCCTCAGAACTTCTGTGGCAGTGGTTTGTAATTTCTACGGACAATTTGCGGCACCAATGAACTGCCATGTGTGATTTTGTATTAGCTTATCATCCTCATTTCATGTCCACGGCAATGGCTGTGGCAACTGGGATGCGGGAACACACCATAACACCAGTTAAAAAATAAAACACAGACATTTAGAAATCATTTTATTTTTAAAAAAACTAAAAAAAAATCTATCACTTAAGGTCCTATCCTATTGCATAAATGAAATTCGCAGAGGGGACCTCATGTGATAAATAAGTTATCTAAACTCATGAGGTCCCCATTGTGTATCACTTATATATTTATATGCAATCTGTAACATAGTTTTTATTTTAAATAAATTTCCCTTTTTGCGACCATGAAATTGTATCCTCATTCATACAGGTCCCTTTGGAAGTGGAATAAACATAAAAGAGGAGATACCCACTTCTCCTGACATACTACATAACCCCATCAGGCCATGAGATGCACGTGAACCCCTTTTGAGAGAAGTCCCCAGCCTGTCACCCATGACAGAACACAGCACCATACCTTCCCAGGCTCAGAGCAGTGGTGTGAGACAGGGTTGCCCCCCCCCCCATCCTTGTGCAGCCCAGCCAGTTCCTAGAGCTCATTCCTGAACCTGAGTCACCAGCACAGGAACACAACATGCCACCCACTGGCCCAATGGCCGGCTCTGCACACATTTCTCCATAACGTTTAGGTAATTCTATCAACCTGTGATAACATGCCATCAATAACAGTGGCAAAAATGTGTACAGTGCAATTATTCATTTAGCAGATCTGTTTTTTCAACAGATCTGCACATTATTATATTCCACATTTCTGGGCATAATTGCTTTTTTTTCTTAAAAACTATAAGTTAATTCATTTTACCAGTTTTTCATTTCAGACGGCATCCCTATACCTTAAAGGCACAAATAAATCTGTACAAAGTAAGGTATGGAGTTAACAAGTCTATGATATTGTCAAGTATTTGTTTAAGTTGGCCCTAGTGTAATAACTTAAGACTAAAAATGTTATTAGGCTATAGCACAGGTTGAGCAAATATCACAGTACCTCATGTGCTGTGCCACTTCCTCTGGGAGTGGGAGCTGTGGTAGATAATTGACTATTCATTTCTGCAGCAGAATCCAGCCCTGTCATTAGCTAATGTATGATGTGATAGCACTGATACAGTCACATGCTGAGCATAGAGGGGTTTTGGATATAAAAGGAGTGGAAGGGAACCAGATGCTATGGATAAACTGGAAATATTAATAAAGAATCACCAAGAACAGTGAATTATGTGGCATTGCAAATATTCTGTGGTAGATTGCAAGTTCTGTGCAAAATTCTGCTGCAGCAGAATTCTAGGGGCCTTGATCACAGTGTCAGAAAGTGACTTGCCATGCTTTTTCAAGCCATAGTCAGATAATTGTTCCTATAGTGGTTTGCCATCAATGGCTGTCTTTCTGGGGGGGTGCAGAAGCAGCACCAGTAGTAGCAGGTTGACTTGGAGACAAAAATGAGTGACTCCTGTGACATTTAGTAGTAGCAGTGGAAACACATTGGGATCCTCCTTCTTCCGTCTCCTCCATCTGGACTGTCATCACTGTTGTAACAAGGGATGATGATGAGTGGTGTTCTTCTCTATTTGTGTTCTTGTTCTTGTTTTGTGCCATATGTGGAAGGACCAGATGGATAAGCCAGGCTTTATAGGCCTGCTGTTCCTGACCGCATTCCTGTGCATCAAAGAATGTCTCAAATGTGTCTGAACCAATGCTCCAAGAAAGTGGCCGGGATGTGGTGGTCATCTGTAAGCATTTTCGAAAAGTGTGTGTCATTCCAGGAATGTGATCTTATCCTTTCTGCTAGATTGAGAGCAGTTGAATCCCCTTTTCCTCATACTGAGTTTTCATACAATAATTTTAAAAATAATATAATAATAATCTTTATTTTTATGGCACCTTTCCAAACCAAGGCACCTAACAAAGGTAAAATCACCATAAAATTTCACCAGTTCAAGATCAGCAAAACATTTTTAAAACAAATAATCATAACATCTTAAAACATTCCCACAATTACAAACTGTTTCCATCGAGTACCATATGCTTGACTCCATAACCAAGTTTTAAGCACTTGTTTAAAACCCTCCACGGTCGTGTGCTCACATAACATAATGGGGTAGAGAATTCCAGAGGGTAGGGGCAGCATACACAAATGCCCTAGCCCCAGAGGATTTCAAACGTACCCTCAGAATCCCTAACAACCCCTCGTTGGCTGAGCGGAGCAATCTCCCAGGGTGGTGAGGGACCAGGAGCTCTTTCAGGTAGTCAGGGCCAAGTCCATGTAGGGCTTTAGAAGTCAGAAGAACGACCTTAAAGGTGATCCGCCACTGTACAGGCAGCCAGTGCAGTCCGCGCAGCACTGCCAAATATGACAGGACCACGAGGTACCTGTCAATAGCTGTGCCACTGTGTTCTGCACCAGCTGCAAGCAGAGGATTTCTACCCCAGATATCCCTAGGTAAAGGGAGTTGCAGTAGTCCAGATGTTCAAGTTCAAGTTCAAGTTTATTGCAGGAAAGACTCCGTTGAGCAAGCTCATTCACAAGGAGGTCCTGAGGCACATACACATACAGTTTGCAATTACATTGACTGGAAATATGAAATGTAGAACAACAAAGAAAAAAAATATGTATAACACAAGAGGTATACAAAATAGAAATTCTTATACTGTCTATTCAATACATTCGAGTTTTAACCTTGAGCCAAATTATGCAACACATTTCAGCTTAGTAAGTAGAGGGTTAGTTGGTACATGGGTAGTTGGCTGAAAGTTGGGGGCCTAATAGCACCTACATATGTCTTTTAATTTAGAGACAGCTAGTGTTTTGTAGGAGTTAATTGATACGATGCTGGTTAGCTTCAGCATGGCTTGTAGTTGGTTCCAAATGTTGGAGAGGGCGTATGAGACAGTTCTTTGGCCAGTTGTGGTACGAGTCCTGGGAACATCTAATAGGATAAGGTCGGAGTTCCTTAGGGAGTAGGCGCTATGTGAGATGTGTATAAGAGACGTTAAATAGTCAGGCAGTTTGTGGAGTAGTAATTTGAGGGTCCAGATGCCAGCGAGCTGGAGGCGTCTGGTGGTGAGAGAGGACCACCCAACTGCTGCATAAAGATCACAGTGATGGGTCCTGTACCCAAAGTTAGTAATGAAGCGAAGAGCAAGGTGGAAGAGTACGTCCAGTTTAGATAGGCTCAAGGTTGGGGAGGAGATAAAAATAAAGTCTCTGTAGTCAAGCAAGGGAAAGAATGTTGCTTGGACAAGTCTTTTGCGGGTTGCGAGAGAAAAGAGGGTCCTATTTCTAAAGAAGAAACCCAAGCGTGCTTTAAGCCTCTTTGATAGATCCTCAATGTGGTAATTGAAAGAAAGCTTGTTGTCTATCCACATACCTAGATATTTAAATTTAGGTATGACTTCCAAGGGTTCACCTAGGGAGGTAACTATGAGGTTTTTAGGTGGGGTAGGTAGGGCACCAGGCAAGGCAAGTCTCGAGAAAATCATTGCCTTGTTTTTTTTGGCATTTAAGAGAAGCTTGGCATTGACAAGGTTGCTTTCTAACTGGATAAAGTCAGCTTGGAGTGCTTCCCTGACTTCAGATAAGGACGAGCCTGATGCGTACAAAACTGTATCATCCACAAAGAAATGTATGCTAGAGTTCTTTATGTGGGAGTCAAGGTTGTTGATGTACAAGGAAAAATGGATTGGTCCTAAGATGGAGCCTTGGGGGACTCCTCTGGCAATTGGAAGTGGGGCAGATAGTAGGCCATCAGCTTTGACTTTTTGTATCCTTCCAGTGAGATAACTGCTAAACCACTGTAAGGTAAGTGGAGTGGCACCTACGTGGCAAGACAGGTGATTAGGAGGTGATGGTCTACAGTGTCAAAGGCCTTACTGAGGTCTAGAAAGACTGCACCAGTAACCTTCTTGTGAGGTCACAAAGGCATGGATCAAAGTTGGAATGATGTCACAGGTTAATGAGGGCAATGAGAAGGAGTACCTGGCTTAGACTAGCTACATTAGCACTTACCAATCCTGTGGCCTCCACAAAGGGCTTCAGCACAGTGCAGATGGTCTCCATCAAACGATACATGACACAGCAGTGACAGCTTTATTTCAAGGCAATAGTACAGTGATGGATTTCTGTTGACCACCAGTTGCAGTCAGCATAAATCTATCAGGAAATTGTCTGCTTTTTTTCAGGGGTCTTTGCCCCCCAAATCCCACGTAAATTAGGATTATCAGCTCCAAGCCAGAGTTGATGCAGGGAGGGGGAAAAACCCAGAGAAAGCAGTGCCGGGGTCCCGCGGGTACATTACAGTGGCTGCTGCTGTAATGTACTTCATTTTCAAACTGTCACTGCGGCATCGGCATACATTCATCAGGCACCACTGATATGGCTGATGTTTACATCTACCTTGCCAATACCATGCTCAGTGGCATATTGGCGGATAGCCTTCTGTTGTTCTAGCAGCTGTTCCATCATGTAATAAGTGGATTCCAATCTTGTTGCCACATGCTGTTTCAAGTGGTGGAGGGAAAGGCAGTTCTGCTGTTGAATGTTTCTGCCTTTACAGAATGGCTAGACCACAGACATTTTTGGACAGGCTGACTTCCTTATCTAGGAATCCCTGAACTACAAGATTTAAACAGTGTGCAAAACATGGAACATGTTTGTAATCACCATCATCAACTACCTTTACAATGTTCTTTGCATTATCTGATACAGTACAAACCTGGTGTTAATGAGTGTGGTGTCAGCCACTCATCAGACTTCAATTGAAGGAAGTGCAACAGGTTTTCTGTACGATGGTCATTATCAAAGCCAGCAATGCATACAGCTGCCTTCTTGCAGAAGTTGGGGGGGGGGCAGTGGCTTGTGACTACTGTTACTGCCACTACTGGCATATAACCTAGAAGAGGCAGAGGAAGAAGAGGAGGGGAATGAAGAGAGAAATTGACCCAATGGGCAGTCACTGACAAGACAGGCACCAGCACACTTCTGAACTGGGTTCTCTTAAACCGCCTTTCCCACATCACAGATCTCACTGTGCTCCCTGACTCATTGAGTGACCACTCCCCTGACAGTTTCCTCTGGAACAACAACTACCACAAACCCCCTGCCAGAACCATAAAAAGAGTCTACTCCTAAAGGGCCACCTTCCACAACTAAAGCACAACCTAAAGCAGCAGGACTGGTCGGATCTGTATGGAACCATGGATGTGGACACTGCTCTAGATCTCTTTATCTCAAAATTCAATGAGGCCTGTGACAAACATGCTCCCATCACAGAGAGAAAACCCAGAGGATCTATAAATCCCTGGATTACCCCGGAACTACTGGTGGAACTAAACACAAGAGACCAACTCTGGCAAACAGCATAGGCACATGGCACACCAACTAACATACAAAGGTATAAAAAGGCCCACAATGAGTGCACAAAGGTGGTCCATGAGGCAAAAAGCAAATTCTACAAGGAAGCACTCACTAACACCTGGAATGGCAGCAAATCATTCTCGGCAAATCTAAATGATATCACTGGGAAAGACTCAAAAATAGCCCCTGCCATGCTAAATGTTGAGAGTGTCCCTACCTTGGACCCTCTGCTCATCACCTACTCTCTGAATCTCACCTTCTCAGATCTCAGTAGTGTGCTCCCAATGAACTTCTTCAATACCCCTTCTCCAGGGGTCAGTGCGAAGACCCCAGCATGACCAAACCAGCCACTCTTCTGTTTCAAACTGGTCTCCGAAGCCGCTGCTAGAAAATACCTTGAAAAAGCCCTCGGCAAATCAAGGCACAGTGGGGACTCTCTGGACCTAAAATTTGTTCGACTAACTCTAGACGAAGTACTTGGTCCAGTCACAAAGACAATTAATCTATCCCTCTGCCACTCCAAATTCCCCCAAATCTGTAAAGCTGCCACGGTCACCCTGGTACACAAACAGGCCAATCTTTATACTCCCCCTGCTCTCCAAGGCCCTTGAAAGGATTGTGGTTGACCAGCTGGTGGAGTACTTCAATCAATATCAGCTCCTATGCCCAGAACAGCATGGTTTCTGAGCTGACCATAGCACCATCACGGCTCTCCTGGAATTTACTGGATTCACACATAGTGCTCTTGACAAAGGGCACATTGTAGGGGTGGCCTTTGTTGACCTATCAAAGGCATTTGACATGGTTCATCACGACCTCCTCATTGAACAGCTCTTGGACATAGGGCTAGCCCTAGAAGCCATAGCATGGTTTTGTAGCTACCTTACCCTGTGATCACATCAAGTAAAGATCGGGGACATCCTATCAGAAAGTTGACCGGTCAGATCAGGGGTACCACAAAGATCCATACTCGATCTGTTACTCTTCAGTGTCTTCCTAAACAACCTCCCAGCTGCTTGCAATAGCTGCATGCTCCTCTACGCGGTTGATGCAGTTATTTTTACTAGCAACCTTGACCCCGCACTTCTGGAATATGACCTCCAGAGTGGCTTCACAGCAGCTGAAAAATGGTTCAAAGAGCAAAAACTGGTCATGAACTATAAAAAGACCAAGACCATTCTCTTTGCCACTGCCCAAAACAAGCTAAAAGACTATCCTCTGACAATTCAGAATGACTCCAGAAACACCCTGGAACTAGTCTCCCATTTCAAGTACCTGGGAATCACACTGGACACTGCCCTGTCTTACACACAGCACATTGACATCATGGCCAAAGCCTTTAACACCAGGATCGGTATCATTTACAGTCACAGACATTGCTTGATCTATGAAGCTCTGAACTTGGCAATTAACAGTTCACTCATTGCCTTGATTGACTATGGACTAGCTGCCTATGGCTCCGCTACTGACACAGCACTCCAACACCTCTCAACAGCCTTAAACAAAGCCTGTCACCTGCTCAGTAATGCCCCAAAACCCACCCACACGTGTGAGCTTTATGTGCGATCGGGCTGGCTTCAACTGAAGGACAGAATACTTTATCAAACCTGCCTACTTGCAAAACAGGTCTCACTAAACTTACTTCCTCAAGGAGTTCTGAGCCTTCTATCACCACCTACACATGTCAGGCACACCAGGAGCTCGACTACACAAGTATTCCATGTGCCCAGGTGCCACAAAAATATGGCCAAGTGATCCTTTGCTCACCAGGCCACTTTGTGGACAAATGGTCTACCACCTGACATAGCTGAAGCCACAATTTTTGGTTCCTTTAAGCACAAACTGTGTCAGCACCTCACTGACAATAATACCTGTAGATGCCCCTGCTAGTCTGCACCTGCAGTTTTAGTCTGCCTCAGCACTTCCAACTCCTGACCCGCCAAGTTAAGTCTTTGCCCAAGCACTTGCCTCCCACATCCTTTTGCCCTAGCACTTGCCTCCCACCCCCTACCCCTTGGCTCTTTTCTTTACCCTCTGCTCTTCCTGTCTCAGCTCCAATTGCCCCTCCCTACCTCACCCTAACAGTCTGCCTCTGCCTCTCTCTGCCGCAGGACGCTGGCATACCATGTACTATGCCTTAGCACAATTTGTGTAACTGTTTGTCATTCCAACCCTTGTACTGTTGAATTTTTTTTTGTACTTTGTATGTATAATTTACTGTAACTATATTGTGTCTTCTTGTGTTAATGTATCTGACATGAAACCTCTCAATGAGCATCCGCTCAGGTGTCATCCAAGATTTCAATAAATAAATAAATGTAATCAGTAGTCTGACCACTGGATAACATGCCAGTGGTGATGTGAATAACTGGAACAACTTGTGCTTTCAGAGCACGTGGCTCAGTCTTGTAGACACTCTGACATATTTATTTATTTATTTATTATATATTTATTATGTTTGCTTGCACGCATGTGCAAGAAACATAGTGCCACCATACGAGTTCTCATAGGTGTGCCTCCCCCACTTCCAATGCCCTGCTCCCTTTTGCAGGCGCGGCTGCACCACGCCAATGAATGTTGGAGCTTTCTATGACAGCCGTTCAGATACAGTGGCATATAGTTGAAAGCAAAAAACCGCTGCAATCAGCGCTAGTAACGTGTAGGCAATTTGCATACTGCCGTGGGCAGGTAATTTACATACTGCCGTCAGCGGTATGCAAAGTGCCTACACTCTGCACTGCATCCTTATAGCTGTCATAGACAGCTCCATTTTTGTCTACCCAAGTAGTATGTTGGGAGCCCACCCCAGCGTGCTCATGCATCCCCCCCCATTGCTACAGGTGAGTATTACAATGTCAGTTTACTTTACTTGATCCGAAATGCCACCTCACTGGCCAGTCCCACTCCACCAGCCCCCTTCAGTCCATACCTCTATCCACCAATCTATGGTAATCTTACCAAAAAGAAAAGAAAAAACAATGCAAACTGCTGGTCAGAGTACATAGCGGAAATAAAGCTAAATGGGGGCTGTATTGTATTTGTTGGGTTTCCGTTCTCAGTCCCATTGGTGGGTGTGCCTAAGCCGCTGACTGCGATAGCCAAATAGTGAGCGATTGGTCACACTGTGGCTGAGTGGCATGATGAGGTTTTGCATATAGTGGTAACAGAACCTCAGTCTATAATGAGATGCATGGCCGAGCGCTAGTTTGTTTTTTTTTTGTGTCTGACAATGTGCATTGCTGGCCCAGTGCCAGCTAGAAGGCTGTATTTTTCAGTAACTTTTTTCCCCCATAGAGTCGCCTCATCCCGCCACTAACCAGTGACGGAGACACAGCCTTTCTAAGCGGTTTTCTGTCCCCCACACATACACATGGTGGTGTGAATCATAAAACAAACGACATAGAACAAAAACCCTGGATGGATAGCCAAACAAACTCAAGAACTGGCACTTATTCTCAAAGTTATCATGCAACTAAATTTTGTATTAAGAATGCTGCAGTTACAGTTAGCATAGAAGAAAATAAAAAATGAAGATCACAGGTAAATAAACCTAAACCATACAGATAAGGAATGCGGAGACATCACCATGATAGTTCTAATCACAGCTGAGTCGAGGTCAAATTATCAAAGATGGGTGTGTCCAACCTGTTGACTCACAGCATTGCACAGAACTTGATGGGTTCTAACTGTACAGGTTGTTCAAGTGTATAACAGAGCAGAGCACCTTGTTGGTGAGTGCACATCCCTGCAGTGGGTCCAGTACAGGAGTAGCAGTAGCAGCAGGAGGTTACTGGGCACCTACCGGAGACCCAGGTCAATGTGAAATAGCAGAGTGAGAGGCAGGCAATGGAGAGTGAAACTCAGCAACTCCATCCCAGGCAGAAAAGCAGGTAAGGAGGGTGAGAGTGGGGTAACCCATCAAAGAACAGACCCCTGATTTCATAATCAGTGACTGGATCCTGGGTCACACCTGGAAATGAGCCTTGGCTCATCGTGTCTCTCCTGATTACCTATTTTTTAAATAAAGTAATAAATAACAAGCATTTGTCAATGCCGAATGTTGCTTGCTTGTATGTGCTGTTTAGGTATTTGGAAGTGACAGTTTCATGCCTTCCTCCCAAGACATCCACTGTGTCTTTCTGTTCAGTATTCACAGAAGAGTGGGAGGGGCAAGGGCCACAGCAGTACAGCAGTTGCCAAGGGGGTGAAGAGGTGGACAATAGTCCATTCAAAGGCAAAAGAGTCCTGCAGGAGCTCACTAAATTGAAGGTAGACAAAGCGATGGAACCAGATGGCATATGCCCAAGGATATTAACAGAACTGCAAAGGGAGATAGCAGTACCTCTGGCAGCCATGTTCACTGAGTCATTCAACATGAGTGAATTGGAGGAGGGCACATGTGGTCCCTCTACACAAGTCTGGCAGCAGGGAGGAGGCAGGGAACAATAGGCCATTCAGCCTCACCTCAGTAGTGGGGAAGATCATGGAGACATTGCTTAAAGAAAGGATAGTGGGGCATCTAGATGCCATGGGAACCCAGGACCATAGACAAGATGGATTCACAGTGGGGGCATCATGTCAGATAAATCTGGTTGATTTATTTGACTGGGTGACAAAGGAAGTGAATCAGGGTGGGGCAGTGGACAACGCTTACCTTGATTTCAGCAAAGCCTTTGACACCATCCCATATAGGAGGCTGATAAACTAGCTGGGTAGGCTGGACATGGGGGAAAGGGTGGTAAACTGGGTTAGAAACTGGCTAACAGACAGGTGGTAGAGAGTGGTGGTAAATGGTATGCAGTCTAGGGAGAGGGGTGACCAGTGGGGTGCTGCAGGGATTGGTCCTGGGGCCAGTTCTGTTCAATGTCTTCATTAGTAATATTGCAGAACATCTGAAGGAATTTTTCACCAAATTTTCAACATAGTCATTTTAAGACCTTTGCTCATGAACAGTGTCACTGTGATTTTCCTAATTATCCCATTTATTGATTTAGCACGCGAATACGCCATTATTAAGCTACATGGCAGGCTCGTTTTGGGTGAGATGTGAAAAATGACAGCTGTACTGTTTATAAGAAGGTGTGATAAAATGGCAATGTTGGAAATCTGGAGTAAAAATATTGAAAATTCGCGACCTTATGAGCGTGCGTAGGAACTACGCAATGCACGCTCGTAAAACAGTCATTTTTAGGAATTTTTTCACCAAATTTTCAACATAACCATTTTAAGACCTCTGCTCATGAACAGTGTCACTGTGATTTTCTTAATTTGTCCTGTACATTGATTTCGCACACCGACTGCGCCATTGTGCGCTACATGGGCGGAAGCACATTTTGGGTGAGATGTGAAAAATGATAGCTGTACTACTCATAAGAAGGTGTGGTAAAATGGCAATGTTGAAAATCTGGAGTGAAAATATTGAAATTTCGCGAACTTACGAGCCTGCGTAGGAACTGCGCAATGCACGCTTGTAAAACAGTCATTTTTTGGAATTTTGGCACCAAATTTTCAACATGGGGTTTTTGGGACCCCTTCTCATGAATGATGTCACTGTCATGGTGTTATTCAGGCCTGAAGGGTGATTTTGCGCAGTGACTGCGAAATCACCGTACGGGCCTGAATAACACTGACAGTGACATATATCGATGAAGAATCCCAAACCATATTAATTTGCAAATCAAAAATATCCTGAGATATGCAACAAAGTTGAAACCCCTATCTAGCCCATTATACAGCTTACGGCATTTCCTCAGTTCGCGGTCGGCTTTGAAGAGTGCAGAGCGTGTTCGGTCCACGAGATCGTCGCGCCCAGTGCGGAGGCAAGTATGGGGTGAGGGGTGTGGGAAACTGGATGCACAATGGGTGGAGTGCGGGTTGTGGGGGTTGGGAGGCCTTGGCAGGACAGTTTTTGTTTTACAGGTTTTTTAAAAAGGCGTGTCGTGGGACATTGCCACGCTGGGGTGAGCTCAGGCGTGGCACAAGGCTGATGGGCGTTCAGCCGATGGGGATTGGACACCCCGTTGGCCAAGGACCGCTTGCCACTCTGGGGTGGGCTCCCAGCGTGGCACTTACTACTGGGGGGCGCAGCTCAGCCGACAGGGGATTGGGTACCCCATCGACTATATAATGCGTGCGGGGAAGCGGGGGTGCACACCTGCGTGGGTGTCTCTGTGGGGGGGCTGCGGCGTGAACAGCCGATATCTTATCGCTGCTCACTCAAGCGTAGCTCCCCCTTTCAACTGTATGCCACTGCATTTTGGAGCTTGTCATAGACAGCTCCAGAATGCATTGGCTTACAGGGGCCGCGCCTGCCAACACACTGACTGAATTGGAGGAGGAGGTGACACACCTCCGAAATCTCCGGTGATGGCACTATGTTTCTTGCACATGCGTGCAAGCAACATAAAAATGGGAGGGGCTCACTGAATGAATGTGAAAGGAGAGGTGAGGAGTTGTATTGCCTATTCTTGCAGATCACTGCATTGAAGTGGGAAACATTACATGTGTCCCCCAAGGAAATTAATTGGAACTCATTGGAAAAATACTGGGAGACACTACAACTGTCTGGTTTGGTTATTTAATTTGTTAGATGGCGAAAACTCTGGGTCTCCAGTGTGTACTGTGTTTCTCTGATAGTGTGTGTGTGTGTGTGGGGGGGGGGGGTTACAGACTGCGTTGTATTTTATTATGGCACAAATCATTCAGACAAAATATACATGACCCTTGTAAGATTCAATGGTGGGAGGGGGATGTGAAAGGTGCAAGTTCCCAGGTAAGTCGGTAACAGTGTCATTCAGACTGAGGCAGCAGATGAGAGGAGAAGACAGGCCTGCCTGTGGTGCAGAAAGCAACCTTCAGGGAATAAAAGTTCCTTCAGCGGTGGAACTGAGACAAATGTGAAATAGGGCGGACAGTGGAAGTACTGAATAAACTGGTTTTTCGAGGGACAGTTTTTACAGTAATCCCCAGTAATCTGTTTAACCTGTTACTTGTATTCTGACTGTGAACAGGGAATGAGTGAGCGAGTGCTACGGAGTCTTAGGATGTCAATTTATTTGGCCCTTTACTTGATCTAGTATGCCACCCAGCTCGCCAGTCCCTCTCTGCTCCCCTTCAGTCATGGCACTCTTTTTTAACCAACCTCTCCCTTCTCTTAGCCCCCCCTTCCTAAATACACAGTACCTGTCTGGAGTCCACACCTCTGACTGGATTCTGACTGTGTACTGGCTCCCACCCCAAAAAAAAACTTCCAGCTGCCACACTGTGAGCCCACCCCAACATGGCAAAAGTCCCACATAGTCTAAACAAACAGAAACACCTGTAAAAAAAAGAAAAAGGTCCCTCATTGACTGTCTCTCCCCCCCTGCCCCAACCTGCACCTGCCCTCTACGTACTCACCTCCCCACCCCCCATACTTACCTCCAGAGGCTGGCACGACAATCTTCAGTGGACCGGGAACATGACTGCACTCTTCAAAGCTGACCGAGAACTGAAGAATTGCCGGTAAGCTGTATATAGCAATAAATGTTTTTTTTTTTCAACCTTGGTGCATATCTCAACCATTTTTGGGAATTATTTCACAAAATTTTCAACATGGGGTTCTTGGGGACCCACCTCATGAATTAAGTCACTGCCATTTTGTTTTTTTGGTCCTGAAAGGTGATTTCACAGTCACTGCGTGGAACCACCTTTCTGGACCAGGTAATGAAATGAGTGTGTCACAGTTCATGAGGTAGGCTCCCAAAAACCCTATGTTGAAAATTTGGTGAAACAATTCCCAAAAATGCCTGTTTTACGAAGGGTGCGTTGCGCAGTTCCTACGCCCGCTCGTAACTTTGAGAATTTTTAATATTTTCAGTCCAGATTTTTAACAGTGCCAGTTTACCACAGCTCCTTATGAACAGTATAGCTGTCATTTTTCATATCATGCCCAAAATGTGTTTTTGTACATGTAGCGCACACTAGCGCGGTCGGTGTGTGAAATCAATGTTTGGGACACATTAAGAAAATCATAGTGACACTGGTCATGAGCAGAGGTGGTAAAATGGCTATATTGAAAATTTGGTGATAAAAGTCCATAAAATGACTCTGTCACGAGTGTGCATTGTGCAATTTCTACGCAGCCTCGTAAGTTCATGAATTTGTAATATTTTCAGTCCAGATTTTCAACATTGACATTTTTCCACACCTCCTTATGAACAGTAAAGCTGTCATTTTTCACACCCTGGCCAAAATGTGTTTTCACACTTGTGGCGCAGAATAGCGTGGTCACTGTGAGAATTTAGTGTTCGGGATAGATTACAAAAATCACAGTGACACTGTTCGTGAGCGGAGGTGCAAAAATGCCTATGTTGAAAATCTGCTGTAAAAAATTCCCAGACTACTTACATTACAGATGTACATTGTGCAGTTCCTATGCAGGCTCGTGACTTCACCAGTTTTTGTATATTTTCACTCCAGATTTTCAACAATGCCATTTTTTACACCTCCTCATGAACAGTACACCTGTCACTTTTCACATCCTGTTCGAAATGTATTTTTGCACCTGTGGCACCAAATGGCGCAGTCGCTCTGCAAAATCACCTTTCATGTAACAAACTGATAGTGTCACTGTTCATGAGGTGGGATCACAAAAAACCCATGTGGAAAACTTGGAGTAAAAATACCAAGAAACTCCCAGGACATTGGGGTTTTTGACCATAACACCCTACCTTGTAGGGACTGACAGGCGTCAGGGGTGTGACCTGGGATTGTCGACAGTAATGCTCATGCCATTTCACCCCCACCCCCACCCTGCAGCCAGTGACAGGCATCGAGGTGTGCCTTGGACCCTTTGGCCCCAGAGTTCAGCCCATTCTCCTATACTGTGCCCATTTCAGCGTATTTCCTTATGGAATGAGGTGAATGTAAAGGTGAAACACCCCAAGGCACACCTCAACACCTGTCAATGTCTGAAGGGTAGGGTGAGATGAAATGTCTGCTGTCATGGGTGACAACCCAAAGGCACACCCCAATGCCTGTCCATCTCTGCAGAGTGAGGGTGGAGTTGGTGTCAGTTCAATACTTCAGTGCCATTCCTATACTGCATCTGTCTAACTCCTGCACTTCCACTGCTAATGCCAGCAAGCAAACATTCGGCATTGACAAATGCTTGTTTATTTCAATCTAGGATTAGAGAATACCTTTGAGCACAGTGCAGCTCATTTACAAAGGTTCCACGTCAATATTGGGGGGAGGGGTTACAAGACAGACAAAGGATAAAACACAATATCATGTACAGAATAATATCAAGTACAGAGAACAGCAGTAACAGCACAATACATAGTAAAATAAAAATAGATGATTGCAATTAGATACATAGCAAGCACTCTGAGGACACTATAAGCGAAACATGGGCGGTTAATCCCAATTGGAAATAGTGAGGGAAGGAGGATCGCAGAGATGAAGAGTAGCAGCAGGAGAGAGAAGGGGGAGGAGATGCAGCCGGGCGGCAATTGTCAAGCATATTGAGTGAGGTGGGAAGGGATAGAGGATGGGGGGAAGCAGACACAAGAGGAGAGGGTGAACAGGAGGGAGGGGATGGTGAGGTGTGCGGGGAGGTAGGGAGGGAAGAAGGGTGGAGGGGAAGAAAGGTGCAGAAAAGAGTCAGCCAGAGACATAGTGGGTGGGTTAGTAGGACCTAGTGGGAGGGTCAGGATGTGAAAAGCAGGGGGAGAGGGTGGGATAGGTGATTGAGCAGTGGAGGATGGATGCAGCCAGGGGCCTTGTTGAGGAGGTAGGAGAAAGCAGGGTGCCAGATGAGGTGCTGCTATTGACATCATGCATTGGAATGTCTTCTCATACTGAGATCTGTGGGACTTTGGAATATGCTTTTTCATGGTAGATCATCCCAGTCTTGTTTCCTCATTACCTCCTTATAAATCAGGAAGAGCCACTGTGGAAAGGTAGATATGGCTGGGCACTTGATACCTTGACACTGCTACCTGCATTAGAATACAGAAAACCAGCATTGCTTACAAAGGAGAATGGCAGCAAGTCAGTAGGTAATATTTCCACAATTGCTCTTAACTTTTTTGGCCCGGACTGTTGGCTTTATATTTCTGGTCCATTTCCAGGGACTCGACCAGTGAGAGTTGAGTGCTTTTTTTTTGGCAACACTTTAAGTTTCCTTAACTACACTGTAGTTACAGTGTAACAGTACTGTAACTACATTACAATTTCAATGTAGTTACATGCAACAAACATGTAACTACAGTGTAATTACCCTTGTTCCATTTAATTTATGATTACCTACCCTGCAGTAACATTAAATCTGACACTTAAAATAAAGTGTGACTGTAGTTTTTCCCCTAGATGTGACAGTTGATTCCTATTTCTGCCACCCCTAGGGGTGGAAGTGGCCGGGGATTTGTGGTCCCTTGGAGGTGTGGGAGTCAGTGGGGCTAAAGAACTGATGAATAAAAGATGCTGGAGTTGTTAGTTGGCTACCACTTCAAAGACATTCTTCCTCTTCCTGTCTAGGTGGTCTCCTAATGTTCTCCTCCCGCTGGCAATCATCAATATCATCATCATCATCATCTTCACTGCCTGGAGGTGCTGTAACTGACATCATGCATTGGAATGCCTTCTCATACTGAGATCTGTGGGACTCTGGAATATGCTTTTTCATGGTAAATCATCCCAGTCTTGTTCCCTCCTTACCCTGTCTCAGTCTGTCTTTACATAAAAGACACACTATATGTGTCCATGATTCTTTGCCCACTCTAAAGAAACCGCACACTACCGACATCACCAGTTTGGTCTTTCCTACTAGCATTCTCTGCTGTTGCCTAATGGATGGGCTACTGTGAGATACTTCTACATCATCACCCTCCTCCTCTTCCTCTGCCAGTTCTCTAGGGTCAGAGAATGATTCTTCTTCTTCCACCATGTGTCCTGGGTCACCAGTTTTGCCTGTGTTTTCTTTATCTGATGTCACTGCACATGCTTGTTGGTGCATTTCCCCTTGTTATTTTGTGGCCTTTCTTTTTTGGGGGTTTTACATAGAAACATAGAATTTGATGGCAGATAAGGACCGCCTGGCCCACCTAGTCTGCCAATTTCCCTACCTAATGGATACGCTTCAGATCCTACTTAACCAAAAGCCTACTTCTTCCTACCCCCACCAGAATTGCCATTCTTGAATTGCTCCACTTTTTTTGACCCCACAACCTCCTCAGGAAGGCCGTTCCATGTGTCCACCACCCTCTCTGTGAAAAAAATACTTCCTCACATTGCCCTTGAGCCTTCCCCACTTATCTTCAAATTGTGCCCCTTGTTCTTGCACATCTCTTTTTCTGAAAGATGCTACCCTCTTGGACTTTGTTGATTCCATTGAGGTACTTGAAAGTTTCTATCATGTCACCCTCTTCCCTCCTTTTCTCCAGGGTATACATATTAAGCTCATTTAGTCTCTCTTCCTATGTCTTTTGGTGCAGACCCTGCACCATTTTGGTTGCCCTGCTCTGGACAGCTTCCACCCTGTCTATGTCTTTCCAGAGATGGAGTCTCCAGAACTGCACTCAGTACTCCAGATGGGGTCTCACCAACTGTCCGTACAGAGGGACAACAACTTCCTGTTTTCTACTGGTAATGCCTCTCCCTATGCATCCCAGTATCCCCCCAGCCCTCCTTGCTGCTCTTTCACACTGCATGCCCACCTTTAGGTCATCTGATATAACTACCCCCAGGTCCCTTTCCATTTTTGTTGTTGTCAGTATCTCACCCCCCATTGTGTACTCTTCCCCTTGGTTTTTGTTTCTCAAGTGCATTACTTTGCACTTCTTTGCGTTGAATCTAAGCTGCCATGCATTTGACCATTCCTCCAACCTTGCCAATTCCCTTCTCATCCTTTCCACCCCACCTTGTGTATCAGCCATGTTGCAGATCTTTGTGTCATCTGCAAAGAGACATACTTTTCCTTCCAGTCCCTCTGCAATGTCACCTATAAAGACATTGAAAAGGACCTGACCCAGTACTGAACCCTGTGGTACCCCACTAGTAACCCTCCCTTCTTCACTGTGAACTCCGTTTACTATTACCTTCTGCATCCTGTTGTCCAGCCAATGTTTTATGCAGACTACCACCCTGGGACCCACTCCCAGGCTGGCTAATTTGTTTATTAATCTTCTGTGCGGGACTGTGTCAAATGCCATGCTGAAGTCTAGGTAGGCCATGTCCACAGCCCCTCCCTGGTCTACTACTTTGGTCACTCAGTCAAATAAATCAATTAGATTTGTCTGACATGACCTTCCAGCTGTGAATCCATGCTGCCTTGGGTCCTGTGCCCCACTGGCCTCTAGGTACTCAACAGTTCTTTCCTTCAGAAGTGATTCCATCATTTTTCCTACCACTGAGGTTAAACTGACAGGTCTGTAGATTCCTGCCTCTGTCTTGCTCCCACTTTTGAGAAGGGGAATCACATCCACCCTCCTCCAGTCCTCAGGCACCACAACATCCTCCCATGATTTGTTAAAATGGGTAGTCAATGGTGTTACTAGTTCTCCCCTTAGTTCTTTTAGAATTCTGGGGTGAATCCCATCAGGCCCCATTGCTTTGTCCACCTTCAGTTTTAGGAGTTATTTCAGAACCCTTTCTTCTGTGAAAGGATTGATATCCACCCCCCTATCCAGAGTGCTGCTAGTGACTGAATTAGGTACCTCCCCCTCCTCTTCCTTTGTGAATACTGAGCAGAAGTATTCATTCAGTATCCCTGCTTTTTCACTGTCCCTCTCTGCCTACCCACCCTCCTCTTTATTCAGTCTCAGTTTCCCTCCCTTTGTCTGTCTTCACTCCCTAATGTACCTATAAAAGGTTTTAACCCCTTCTTAACTGATTTGGCTATCTTTTCCTTGGTTTGAGCCTTTGCTATTCTGACCGCCTTCCCTGCTTCCTTCTGCTTTAACTGGTACAGTTCTCTGTCCTGCTCCTTCTGTGTTTCCTTATACTTCCTGAATGCTATCTTTTTCTCCCTAACCTTCCCTGCCACCTCTTTTGAGAACCATAGTGATTTTTTCTTTCATTTTGATTTGTTTATTTGTTTCACACAAAGGCTTGTTGCCTCTGTGATGGCAGTTTTGATGTTTCCCCATTGTTGCTCCACCCCTCCTTCTTGCTTGTTTGCTAGTGCTTTTCTGAGGCATTCTCCTATTTTGAAAAAATCAGCCCTCCTGAAGTCCAGTACCTTCATTTTTCTATGGCTTGACTCTACAACTGAGTTTATCGTGAACCACACTGTTTGGTGGTCACTTGTTCCCAGATAGCTACCCACTTCTAGATCTGAGAGCCTCTCTCCATCTCAATTTGAGAGTACCAGGTCCAAGATTGCTCCCTCCTGAGTGGGTTCCAACACTAGCTATCTGAGGCATGCCCCCTGTATGGCATCGAGAATGGCTCTGCTCTTGGATGTGGCTGCAGCAAAGGTGCTCCATTTAACATCTGGCATATTCAGGTCCCCATCAGCAATATCTCCCCTTTCTCTACCATCCTAAGGATGCCTTCTATCATATCCATGTCCATTTCCTCCCCATGAGACAGGGGTCTGCATACAACTCCTGTGCAGATTGTGGTGCCATTTCTAGTCTCCAGGGTGACCAACAGTGCCTCCTCACCTCCCTGTTTAACCTTTAGTTCCATTGCTTTAATCCATTTCTTTACATAGAGAGCTACTCCTCCTCCTCCTCCCCCTCATCTACCCTCCCTGTCCCTCTTGTAGATTGTGTACCCTGGTATGTATACATCCCAGTCATGGTTCTCTGTGTACCATGTTTCTGTGACTGCCACAATATCCAGGCATCCCTCTTCCATCAAGGGAGTCTGCTACCTAGACTGTGGACATTGGTACTGATTGCCCTCCATTTTTTGATGGCCTTACCCCTTTTTGCCACATCCCAGTCCTTACTGCCTTTGTATTTTTCTCCATTCACCCCGCCCTTCTCCCTATTGACTACACTGTCTTGGTATTTACCTCACTAACTACCTTGATTTTTTGGGGGGCAGCTAGGGTTTCCCTTCTCCTTTTCAGTGCCCCCCCCCTTGGCTAGTTTAAATGCTTGCTAATGAAGCATTTAAACCTGTCACCTAGGATCCTGGTTCCCCTCCTGGGCAGATGCAGACCATCGTGCCAGTATAGGCCTGCACCCCTCCAGGTGGACTCCCAATCCCCAATGAAGCCAAAACCCTGAGCTCTGCACCAGTTTTTCAAACACTGATTGAATCCCATGGTGCAGAGCACCCTAGCCTTAGCCGTACCATAGACAGGCAGCACCTCCAAGAAGGATACCGTGCGTGCTACTTGTCTAAGGCAACTCCTCAACTCCACAAACTCCTCCTGCATTGTTCTGATCCCTTTTCCAGCCAGGTAATTTGTCCCTAGGTGGACAATGACATCCAGCTCCCTCCCCCATGCAGCTGCTCCTGCGATCCTGAGGATTCGCTCCCTGTCCCTCAAAGCCATGGTGTCGGACAGGCACCTTACCTCCCTCTCCCCTCTCTCCCCCAGTTCTATCCTCCTAACAATACAGTAACCCACCAGGAGTTGTTTCTTTCCCTGTGGGGTCCCATGCCACCCTCCTGTGTGTCTCCTTTGTGCAGGTTCCTATCATCCTCCCTGGTCTCCACTGCAGGGGCCTCCATAGAGGAACCACTCTCTGTCAGAATGGCATATGAATTGTGAAGTGGTACAACTGGAGGGATGCACCTCTGTTCCACCACCTTCACCCTCCTTGAGCCCACTGTGGTCCAACCACTCCTCTTTCTTGGCAACCGCTGAGGCGCAGCGGTGGCCCTGGTGGTCCCTGGATGGGAAAGGAGGTCCCCCAAATCCTGGCCAACTCAGCCTGGAGATGAGCAACCTCCTCCCTCAGCCCAGAGAGGTGCCTGCAGCTAGGACAACACCGCATCCTCCAGAATGTCTCCCAGAAGATTGCTGCTCCACAGCCACTGCACCGCATCACTCCCATCATGTCTTATTTGTGGACCCTTAACTGTTGTTTTGTATGCTTACTCTTTCCTCTGTCTCTTTATTTTATTTTATTTTTTTATATAATTTTATTTTTTTTATTTTCTCCCTACTTTCCTACTGCCACTGTGTCCTTAAAGCTCCTGATCTTCCTGTTCTGGGACAGTAAGTTCCTATATTCCTCAATAGTCTCCTTCTTACCTGCTCAGAGTCAGACCTCCAGCAGCTAGGGGGGATGGACAGCTACTCTATTCCTTCTAGGATGGTGAGTCTTTTGTGCCTCTGTGATCACTCCCTTCCTGCTCCCAAACAGGAAGTTCCTGTTGTCAGTCAAATCCTGTGCCTATAAAAGTAGAACTGGCTAAGGGTGGGGGGTGGAGGGTAGGGATGGAGGGCAATATAATCACAATAAAGTTCTAACAGCAGCTCCTTCTTCTTGCTGTTCTCTGCCACAAGCTATCTAGGTCAGTTTTTAAATGCAAACACCTGGCTTCCTTCTCTCTAAGACACTCCCTCTAATTCACAGTTTCTTTTTCACCTAGCTAACTGCACAGACAACAATTCCTTCACCCAACTCAGACAAACACACTCTTTTTTGTTTGTTTTTTGTTTGTTTTTACCCTAAATTGAAGTTCCCAGTAGTATACTTCTAGTTCTTTAGTCCAGTCGAGTAGTAACGTTCTAACAGCAACTCCTTCCTCTTGCTGTTCTCTGCAACAAGCTATCTAGGTCAGTTTTTAAATGCAAACACCTAGCTTCCTTCTTTCTAAGCCACTCCCCCTAGACCCCGGAGACAGTTGAAAAACCTATTATGCTGACTTACCACACATTATAACTGATTTTTCCAACTAGTTTGCAATTTGTGACTTCAACTAACTGAAGAAAATTCAACCAATGTTTTCAACTTTCACCATTGTTGAATTTTATTATGTAGTAGTCTGTCACTTTTTTAACTTTGTATCTCGTGCCACATTACACCACTAGGAGGTAATTAACAGCTAATCACTAGTCATACCTTGTTGCTTAATACATCACACTTTCGTTTACATCCAGTTCTGTACACGTATCACAACCACTAACAGGGGTCAACCTGAATCTTATTTTGCACTAGCCAGCAGCCAAGGTGATTCAAAATTGCAGCAGCCCACAAATGACTGCAGTAGCCCACAATTAAAATGGCAAATTCTGATCACTTATACTGGAAACAACTCAAGCCAAGAAATAATCTGATTATTGTGCATTTATCATGTTTCCCAATTCCTTCCTGCCACATTTGCAAAAAAGAAAAAAAAAGGTACAGTGCCATCACATACAGTGAACCCCACATGGTTTTGTACCATGACCTCCTATCTTCCTCTTTCTTCCCAACCCCCCCCCCAAAACCAGAGGGCATCACAACAGCAAATGTTCAATCAAGCAGACATAGCTCTGCTGCTGCACACACAATAGCTGACACCATCATGCACCTCACCACACTCTCACCACCATACCCAGAGCAGTGAACAGATCCTGGCAGAGAAAGACACACCGCTCAGCCCCCACCCTATAGTAAACTGGAGACATGCACTTCTGAAGTTTTCTAACTGACATAGGGAGCCATTTGTGACATAGAATTTTTACTTCATGAGCTTTTCTTCACAAAACAGCAAGATAACTACCTTTCTTATTCTTTCAGGTACATTAACATTTTTTATGGACATTCCACAAATTTATTTTAAGTATCTTGGGAGAGAACTCATAGTAGTTACTAAACTTCTCAGTGTGTATGTTAAGGGAACAAGAAATGCAGTTTTACAGGCAAAGTTTTGGGGAGCTGAGATAGGATACCAAGAGAATGATTATAGGTGGAATTAGCTTTAAAGACTCCCTGAAAATGCAGTGCCCCGTCCTTTTGTAGCATTTGAACTATCAGTGTCAGCAGTAGTGCAGCAGTGCTGGCTTCCCAATCCATCAGTGTCCCTTCCTTTCCCAGTCCCAACCATGGAAGCCCGCCCAGCAGTGGCATGTTCTAAGTACCCGAGTCTGTTAACTTCTGACCAACTCACTGCACCCATCCCAACTCCCAAACAGTATAACAATCATCATCTCTGTGCAGCAGGCTGGCCCACCATTGTGTTGGAGATTGCTCATTCCTCCTTTGACTCTGTCCTCAGGTCCCATGCTCCAGTTCGCACTACTACAGCAGTCCAACGGTTTCCCACAAGTGTTTTCTCTCTCTCTCTCTCTCCTCTTCTTGGTCCGTCATCCTGTCCTAGTGGGTCTGGGTCAAGAAGACAGTGGTCGGCCGGTCAAGTAGTGGAGTAGGACTAATCGACGTGATCCATCCTCGCGCTCTGCACAAAAACAGCTGCTCGAGCTCAGCCTTGGACCCCGCATTCTCTTCCATTTCATCCAGCTCATCTGGCCTCCGATATGCAGTGTGCATAACTCCCCAATTCCTTCATCCCTCATACTCCATTGGAGGATTGGAATTTGGCACCAGGCACCAGGGCACAATTTGATTGGAGGCTGCTTGCTGGAAAAAAAAAGCTGCCTGGTGTCTGTTGGAGTCAGTATGAGAAATTATGTCTCCTGTATGTCTGGGATGCTGGGGGATGAGAGGACTCGGGGGGCCGGGGCTTTCAGGGTGAGAGAATAAGATGTGAGCTACAGAAGTCGTCGATTTAAAAAAAAAATTACAACTCCACTTAATTACGGTTGCAGCTCAGGGCAATTCCAGTTGATTGCAACTGCCCTGAATTGCGGCCCACAATTCCGACGGCTGACGGCGGCTCTGGGGTCTAACTCCCCCTAATTCACAGTTTCTATTTCACCTAGCTAACTGCACAGATAACAATTCCTTCACCAAACTCAGACAAACACACTCTTTTTTTAATCTCACCTGGTCTTTTTTGATCTCTTGTGTGCACCTGCCCCATGTTGAACGGCCACTTGTTCTGCCTCTCCTCCTCTCCAGAACTGCTGTTGCTATCATTTTTATTTTATATATAATCACAGTCTGTATCTCTGTCCCCAAGCTCTGCACAATCACTTTGCTCATCCTCTGCCTGTGTCACTACCTGACACACTCCTTTCTTTTACAATGATTGCTGGTATAGCAATCATTCCAGCATTACTGTAAGTGGTTTATACACTGTGTGTTACAATACTTTATGGACTGGTCAACCACTACTGTCATCTTCCTCTACACTTGTGGTTCTCACTGTGGCAGAGTGTCTAGGACCAAGCCCACTACACTTTGATTTTTCTTGATGTGGCTGGATGAGCCCATGCTGCCATCTCCTTGGTCTATCTGTTGCTCCATTTCCAAATATTTGCTACAGGGCTCAGCCACTTGGGTGGTGAATGATGAAGAGTAGGACTTTATTTAATTTTTTTATATGTCATTTTTTTATTTTAGTTTTTTATTTTTAATTTAATTTATCTTTTGTTTGTTTTCTTTTTCTTTTTTTATTTTAACTGTTCTATTTTTATTTATTTTGTATTTCATCAATGGGATGCCACCAAAGACTACCAGAGGCCAGGCACTGACTTGCTACCAGTTTGCATACACTTGCTGCCCACTACCCAGATCACACTACAGCAGCACAGCTCAGGACAACACACACACAGACTGTTTCAGGACTTAGGGTGAGGAGGAGGAGGAAGGAACTTCAGCAAATTATCTGAAGGAATGTGGAGAATGTTTTAATTATTTTTATTTTTTTTGAGATGCCACCAAGGTGCCAACTACCAGGGGCCAGGCAACAGCACGCTAACAGCTGGCACACATTTTCTCCCCCCCTATATAAACACACACACACACACACTGATTCAGGATTCAGGAGGAGGAAGATGATGAGGAGTAGAAAGGAACTTCAGTAACTTGAAGGAATGTGGGGAGTTCCTTTTTTATTACTTTTTTTATGGGATTCCACCAAGAGACACCAACTACCATGGGCCGGGCAGCAGCATGCTGCCAGCTGGCACACGCTTGCTTCCCTGCCTACTGCCCAGATCACACTGCATAAGGATGCCTCAAGACTGAGGAGGAATAAAGTCTAAATTGTTTTAAACTGCCCTGTGATAGGGGGCATGGAACCCCCCCCTTTTCTTTCTTTGTTTTCAATATATATATATATATAATCTTGAATACCTATATCAAGACATTTAGAAAGTGCTGTATTTAATTGATATTACTGGTAGTATGGTATCTGGATTTTCCAAAAAATTCCTCTCTGTGAAAACTAAAATCTGTTGCAGCAGTATTCTTTTCCTGCTTCACTCTATTCTGTCAACCCTATACTTTCCCTACCTACATCTTGGCCACATGTAGGTATCTTTCTGTCTCTAATTCTATTTCCTCATCTTTTGGAAAAGCCCACTGTTCCTGCTACCATGTAACTGTATAGCTTGTATGCCCATTTGTTTAGTTCACTAGTTAGCAGACCTGCGTGGCTGTGTGCATGAGCACACTGCACGGAAGTGTGCAAAGAGCTGAGTGACAGTGCAAATGTTCCTGAAAGCGAGCGCTAGCATCTGACCAGTCTCAAATTCACACAAGTCCTTAGGAGCCTGTAGGTTAGACAGGATTTGACTGTCTTTTGTGGCTCCCAGAAATACAGAAGGAAACATTAACAATTATAAATGTGGGCTTCTTAGAAGCCGATGAATCCTCCCTGTTTCACTTGGTCTCAGTTTTTCAGCCATAGTAAAGAGCAACAAAATGAGCCAGGCATTAAACAAGTCATTCTGCTTCCTGACTCTTAAAGAATGCTCACTCCTTTTACAATAAACTTTCCAAGCCCATATAAGACAATAAAAAGGGAACATTGCCCATTTAGCACAGACCTCATTTAAACTAATGCAGTGTCTTAGGTATAAGGCTTAGCTTGCATAATTGAATAAACTTCTGTGCTGCATACAAACAAAATGAAATGAGAATAAGTGCTGTCAGCTAAGAACTTAGCCCAAATATGCATAAAGTACAATCTCTTCAAGTTATATTGTATTCATTGTTAGGAATATTTGTAAAATTAAGAGTTTTACCTTTTTTAATTTTAACTTCCTGGTTCAGAGCTTCCAGAACCTCCTTGCTGTTTTCATGTTGTTCTTAGGGCCAGTTGGCAATGGTTCCTCCCCTTTTATGATGTAGGAAAGGGGGTGGTACCTGAACCTCCAGTATAAGCTATTTTTTTTTGGTTTATCTTACTAATCGTTGCATTTTTATGCCTCACATCCTTTTCAGTTCTGTGTTACAGCATTTTTAGGTATTGTATTAAGAATTTAATTTCCCCAAAGGGATAATTTTTGTTTCAAGTTAGGTTTGGGAGGGGCTATAGTGGACATGTGACTATGTTTCTGTATAAAATCACTACAGAATGTGTTGTGAATCAGTTGGTTGGTAGGAGACATTCCCTACCAGTCCCCTAGCTTAATACTAGGTGGATGAACAAATTGCTTTGTGGAATTGTCTTAAATTCTGTAATTTAATTTTGTTTGATGCCTTTATTATTTTCCCTGCTCAGTCTGCTTAATTTTGTCTGTTGGAGAAATAAATCCAGTCCTTTTTGTTTTGAATTTGAATCAACGTCTGGACTCCGTTTGTTCCCATGTCCACATATGGTGTCAAAATTGGGATGCTGAGAGCAAACATTACTCCTGGTGGATGTTTGTTACTGCAAATCCATGGAAGACCAGACTGAACAGGTTAAGGTGGAGGCACCATTTCAGGAGGAGCTCTGACAAGAGCTGTGGTAGAACAGTTTCAAATTCCCCTGTACAGTGGTTTGGGCAATGATGTGAGACAGAAGGAGGCAAAGAAGGATCCAAGGAAAGAAATGAAGGTGGAAGGGGCAGTAGGAGGGAACTCCGACTCAGAGGAAGAGGAAGAAGTGACACCCCCCTCAGAGATACAGGACTTCTTGAAATGGTTCTGTCTAAAGCAGATAGACATGGAAAAGTAAGGGGAGCAAGACAGACTCCAAAGTGAGGCCAGGTGGGGGGATACACTAAAAGCCATACAGACATTGGGGGCACATCAGCAAAATCCTCCAGTTGAAGGCCCCAATGACATTAAGCTGTCTAAGTTAGCTGAGTCTGATGATATGAAAGCCTATATTACTACTTTCGAAAGACTGGCTACCGATTGTGGGTGGCCCAGGGATCAATGGGCGGTCAGATTGGCTCCTTATCTTACTAGAAAGGCCCAACTGGCATATAGTCATGTCGAAGCTAGATATGCCACAAATTATGAACATATAAGACAGGCTATTCTGAAATGATATGACATCAGTATAGAGACATATCACCAAAGATTTCATACTTTTAAGTATTACTCAGCTGACTCTCCCCAGGAGGCCTATGTAAGATTGCAAGACTTGTGTAAGAAATGGTTACAACCAGCAGTAAAAACTATGGACCAGGTGGTGGAAGCTGCTGTCCTGGAACAATTTATTAAGGTCTTACCCCATGAGGTATAAATGTGGATAAGGGAACATCGACCAGAAGCTGCTGAGAAGGCAATCAGCTTAGCTGAAGATTTTCTAACAGCACGTCCTATGCGTCAGAAGGGTCATACTTGGACCAACCCTGCTTCTGCACCAGTAAGATCTTCCTCTTCTGCTAAAGCATCTGCTGATTCTAATACTGTTAAAACAGAGAGGTCCCCAAAGTATTACAACCCTGACATTGTTTGCCATGAATGCAAATCTAAAGGACATATAGCTAGATATTGTACAAAGAAAAAAAGTAAACCTACCCACCTGGCCCTAGCTAATTGAGGACAATACATCATTCCTGTCACTGTTGAAGGGAAGAATGTGATAGCTCTGATTGACTCTGGAAGTCGTCAGACCCAGACGTCTGACCTGGTGCATACAGGCTCAGGAATTGATCAAACTGGAGTCACGTGTATACACGGAGATGTCCATGTTTATCCTGCAAGAGACATTAACATAATTGTTGGCTCACAGGTACAATCAGTGAAAGTAGGTCTAGTGCCCAGGTTGCCTGTACCTATCATTCTTGGACATGACTTTCCCTTGTTTGGACCATTACTCTCTTCAGCCTCTACTGTGTGTGCGGTAACAACCCGGGACAAGGCTAAAGAAGAAATGGATATAAAGGACAAATACCCCTTTGCTGAGGAACTTTTTGATCCTCTGGGGGAAGATAAGAAGTCAAAAAGAGAGAGGAGACAGGCAAAACATCAGTGGGCTCAAAAACAGGACTTAAAATGTGATGACTTGTTGGCAAATAAAAGCATGTTAGACACTTTTATAGCAGATCAAAAACAAGATACAACTTTAACACCTTTATTTTTACAGGTGGTTCCTGAAGGGATTGAGTCCACTACTCCTGTTTACAGGATAATTGAGGGAAAATTGCATAGACAATGCACTAATACAATAACCAATGAAACTGTGGATCAGCTAGTGGTCCCTCAACAACATCAGGCACATCTATTATATTTAGCTCATGATGTTCCTTGTGCAGGGCATGCTGGTAGGGATAGAACTCTCAGTAGACTGCTAAGGTGGTTTTTCTGGCCTGGTATCCATTAGCAGGTGGCAGACTACTGCAAGAGTTGTACCACCTGCCAAAAAGTGGCCCTCATTAAAAGATCAGATAAGGTTTCCTTACAACCCTTACCATTGGTAACTAACCCCTTTGAAAGACTGGCAATGGACATAGTAGGTCCTCTTCCTAAAAGTGCCAAGGGGAATCATTTTGTCCTAGTATTAAGTGACTATGCAACAAAATACCCAGAAGCCATACCATTACGTATGGTTACAGCTGATAGGATAGCAGATGAACTGTTAAAGTTTTTTAGTAAAAAGGATCCCAAAAACGATCCTTACAGATAGGGGTATTAATTTTTGTTCGATCCTATTGAAATGCCTCTATCTCACCCTAGGAGTAGAAGCTGTTTACACTTCTCCCTATCACCCACAAACTGACAGGCTAGTGGAGCATTTCAGTAAGACTTTAAAGAGGACAATACAGAAATATGTAGAAGATGAAGGAAAACATTGGGATGTGTACCTACCACTGTTTCTATTTGCCTACCAAGAGGTGCCACAAGCGTCTACTGGATTTTCACCTTTTGAATTATTATTTGGCAAAAATCCATGAGGCTTACTGGATGTGGTTAGGGAACAGTGGGAAGGGGACAAGGATATGTCACCAACAACTACAGTAGAGTATGTGACACAAATGCATCAAAGGGTGGCAAAGTACATTCAACTGGCACATTCACAGAATCAGGAGAAACAGAAATACCAAAAAGAAAAATATGATCTTGGGGTTGGTGATAAACAGTTCCAACCTTGAGATCATGTTTTGTTACTACTTCTCTCCACCGATAATAAATTAACTATGAAGTGGCAGGGCCCCTATGTAGTACAAAGCAAGCTGGACCTGTGAATTATGCTATTGAAATACCAGACAAAAGACAGAAAATCAGGCTATATTATGCCAACCTGTTAAAAAAATGGTATGACCGCCCTGCATTGGCACCTACGATGTATGTATGTTCTGATTCTCCTGATAGTGAAATGGATCTGGCTTATGATAGGCTAGAAACAGAAGACCCAAGGGTACCCCTAATAAATGAAATGTTATCAGAAAACCAAACTACAGAGTTGCAACAAGTGCTGCAAAAGTTCCAAAATACCTTTGTCACTACCCCAGAAAAAACCTAATGTATAGTACATCATATTAATGTGTCCCAAGAAAAGCCTATTAGGGTGAAACCTTATAGAATTCCAGAGAAGGTAAAAACAGAAGTAATCCAAGAAATTAAAAAAATGAAAGACTTGGGTGCAATTGAAGAATCGAGAGTAGTTGGAGTTTCCCTATGGTGATAGTGTCAAAGAAAGAGGGAGGGGTTAGAATATGCCTGGACTTCCATAAATTGAATGCTGTATCCCAGTTTGACGGGTATCCTATGCCTCATGTTGATGACATTATCGACCAATTAGGTCACGCAAAATACATCAGCACACTGGACCTTACCAAGGGGTACTGGCAGATACCATTAGATCAGGAGGCAAAAGAGAAAACTGCCTTCAGTACCACTTTGGGACTGTTTCAGTTTACTATGATGCCCTTTGGCCTTCACGGGGCCCCGGACACCTTTCAAAGGTTGATGGATCACCTTCTGCGCCCTTACCTTTCATACAGTTCTGCTTATCTAGATGATGTGATCATTTTTAGTCATTCATGGCAGGAACATCTACAACACCTCATTAGTGTTTTAAACACCATTTCCCAAGCAGGTCTCACTATTAATCCCTCAAAATGTTCTCTAGCTATGAGGGAGACCAGGTACTTTAGGTTTGTAATTGGTGGAGGACAGATAAAACCAGAGGTGAACAAAGTAGATGCTGTGGCAAAGAGTCCCCGTCCTTTGAAAAAAACCCATGTCCACTCCTTTTTAGGTCTAGCAGGATACTACCGGCATTTTGTGCCGCAATTTGCAAGTCTAGCTAGCCCCCTAATCGAGCTAACCAAAAAGTTAAAGCCTTTAGCCGTTCAGTGGACCCCAGAGTGTGAAGACGCATTTTGTGCCATAAAGGCTGCTTTGTGTGCAGCTCCTGTGTTAAAGAGTCCAGATTTTTCAAAACCCTTCATTATTCAGACTGATGCCGACAATGTTGGCATTGGAGTGGTACTATCCCAAATACAGGAGGGAGAGGAGCATCCCATTCTGTATATTAGCAGGAAACTGCATGTACAGGAGACCAAGTATGTCACAGTTGAGAAAGAATGTTTAGCTCTTAAATGAGCAGTAGAAATCTTAAAATATTATCTGTGGGGAACAGAGTTCAAAATATGGACTGACCATAATCCTCTGTGTTGGATCCAACAAATAAAGGATAAAAACTAGAGAATTATGAGATGGTACATAGTACTACAACCTTATAAATTCACAGTGTGTCATAGAGCAGGAAAAGCACATAGCAATGCCGATTTCATGTCCTGTTTTGGGGCAGGTATCCTTGAATAAAAAAAAAAATAAATGAGTAGACCCCGTGATATTGTTTATGTATGTTCCTTAAAGTAAAGTTGATAAGAGTGTAATTTAAGGAAATAATTTATATGGGACCCCAAGGTGGAGCTTTGGGAGAGGGTGGGCTGAAACTCCATCTCTCCCCTGGGAGAGATCTACTCACCCTTGGATATCTGTTAGAAAACCTGTGAGGTTTTCTCTTAAGAGGGAAGGAATGTGATAGGCGTATGACCCCCCCCCTTTCTTTCTTTGTTTTCATATATATATATATATATATATATATATATATATATATATATATATACACACATATATAGGTTTATCTTGAATACCTATATCAAGGCATTTAGAAAGTGCTGTATTTAATTAATATTACTGGTAGTATGGTATCTGGATTTTCCAAAAAATTCCTCTCTGTGAAAACTAAAATCTGTTGCAACAGTATTCTTTTCCTGCTTCACTCTATTCTTTCAACCCTATACTTTCCTACCTACATCTTGGCCACATGTAGGTATCTTTCTGTCTCTAATTCTATTTCCTCATTATTTGGAAAAGCCCACTATTCCTGCTACCATGTAACTGTATGGCTTGTATGCTCATTTGTTTCGTTTGCTAATTTGCAGAGCTGTGCGACCGTGCGCATGATCGCACCACATGAATATGCGCACAGCACTGCACAACAGTGCGAATGTTCCAGAAACCAAACGCTAGCGTCTCGCCAGTCTTAAATGCACAGAAGTCCTTAGGAGCCTGTAGATTAGACAGGATCTGACTGTCTTTTGTGGCTCCCAGAAATACAGAAGGAAACATTAACAATTATAAATGTGGGCTTCTCAGAAGCCAGTGAATCCTCCCTGTTTCACTTGGTCTCAGTTTTTCAGCCATAGTAAAGAGCAACAAAATGAGCCAGGCATTAAACAAGCCATTCTGCTGCCTGACTCTTAAAGAATGCTCACTCCTTTTACAATAAACTTTCCAAGCCCATATAAGACAATAAAAAGGGAACATTGCCCATTTAGCGCAGACCTTATTTAAACTAATGCAGTGTCTTAGGTATAAGGCTTAGCTTGCATAATTGGATAAACTTCTGTGCTGCATAAAAACACAAATGAAATGAGAATAAGTGCTGTCAGCTAAGAACTTAGCCCAAATATGTATAAAGTACTCTCTCTTCAAGTTATATTGTATTCATTGTTTGGAATATTTGTAAAATTAAGAGTTTTACCTTTTTTAATTTTAACTTCCTGGTTCAGAGCTTCCAGAACCTCCCTGCTGTTTTCATGTTGTTCTTAGGGCCAGCTGGCCGTAGCTCCTCCCCTTTTATGATGTAGGAAAGGGGATGGTGCCTGAACCTCCAGTATAAGCTATGTTTTCTTTGTTTAACTTACTAATTATTACGTTTTTATGCCTCAAATACTTTTCAGTTCTGTGTTACAGCATTTTTAGGTATTGTATTAAGAATTTAATTTCCCCAAAGGGATAATTTTTGTTTCAAGTTAGGTATGGAAGGGGCTATAGTGGACATGTGACTATGTTTCTGTATAAAAGCACTACAGAATGTATTGTGAATCAGTTAGTTGGTAGGAGCTATTCCCTACCAATCCCCTAGCTTAATACTAGGTGGATGAACAATTTGCTTTTTGGAATTGACAAATTCTGCAATTTAATTTTGTTTGATGCCTTTATTATTTTCTGTGCTCAGTCCACTTAATTTTGTCTGTTGGAGAAATAAATCCAGTCCTTTTTGTTTTGAATTTGAATCTACATCTGGACTCCATTTGTTCCCATGTCCACATGCCCCAAAAAGAAACGTGGAAGAAGAATAATTTTTTTAATGGGATGCTAACAGGCTGCCAACTACAAGGGGCTGAGCACTGGAATGCTACCAGCTGGCATACACTTACTGCCCTGCCTACTGCCCAGATCACACTGCATAAGGCTGCTTCAGGACTCAGGAGGAAGAAAAACAAAATTGTTTTAAACTGCAACAAAAATAAATGTGAATGAAGAATTATTTTTTTTAATTGGATACCACCAGAGTGCCAACTGCCAGGGGCTGGGCACTGGAATGCTACCAGCTGACATACACTTACTGTCCTGCCTATTGCCCAGATCACATTGCAAAAGGCCACACTCTTCCTCCAGTGCAGTGTAGTCTCTTTCTTATCTCTCCTCTTTTCGGCAAGTACCTGGTCCCAGAGACCTGCTGCAAGTCTGCAACACTGCTGCTGCTCAGTCTGCTTTATCATTTTTTTTTATTTCTTTTCCTCCTAAATATATGCCCTTTACCAGCCTTGCTGTTGCAGTACTAATAGGTTGATCTTTTGAAGATTTTTAAGTTGTTTTGAAGACTTTCCTAACTAGTCTAACTACAAATAAATTACAGCCCTGCCTGAGCTCACTAACAGCCCAAGCATGAGCATGAGAACTTTTATGCTGGGTCACGTCATTATGCTGAGTCTTGCTCTGCCTCCAAACTGCGACTAATGATGGACTCTAGTTAACTGTTTCAGGAGCAAACTGCAGTCCACGGTTCTACTGGTTCAACTGGTCTGCACCATTTGGACCAGATCATGCCAGTCGAACTGAAAGTTCACCTATTTCCCCTAAACATTCACCACTGTCTGAATGAATTGAACACTCAAAGTTTGAAGTGTTCGATTCTTTGCTAGAACTGAACATGCAGCTTTAATACCTACCCTTCTGGGTTCAGTACAACTTCATCCTAATTTCTCAAGCTAGATAATTTCCTTTTTTTTCATATCAAATATCTTAGAGGCCTGAAGATCTCTCTCATTATATAGCAGGATGCGGTTTATTCATTGGCAAAGCAATCAGAGGATACTGTCAGATATAAGCAGTCTACTGTGCTTACTGAGTTGTAATAGCCAGATATCAACACATCATGACAGTTAAAATACCTTCCAGTCATTTTATGTTGGCTTGCGGCGCTTGTGACTGATCAACTTATATTGAAAGTGGAGATTTGGAAGTAGCGGCTGCTGTTGGGCGAATGCAGGGCACGCATCAGTAGGTGCGTCCCTCATTTCCCAATAAGCCAGCATGCTAGCGCTGACACTAACATTATTTAAAGTGGACATAACTTGTAAACAAAGTGCCACTGCAATCAGAGACAAGCTCGTCATGCAGTGGCATAAAGACACGCCTCCCTTACATGCCTTTCCAAGTCAAACATTTCAATAAGCATGGCGCCGAAGCCGCCGCATGGTGGGTGAAGCTAGCGCCCCCCCTTATGTGACACGCTGACGGGGGAGCCCACTCCCTGTAGGCATCACCCCCAACTGTTGAATGCCGAGGGGTGCCCAATCCTTGGCTCAAGACCTCCCGACTTTTGTTTGCCGCGGGGTGCCTCAATCCCCGGTGGCATTACCCCGTGGTTGTAGCCATTCCAGGGTGCCTAACTCTGTTGGCTAGTGACCCCCAAACCCACCTTAGGTGGCATGCTGGGAGCCCACCCAGCATGCCAAAACAATCCAGCGCCTTTGTTTGCTGGTGGGGTGCCCAATCCCGGCGGCATTAACCCCCGTGTTGTGTGCCCGTTAAGTTGCCCAATTCCCTGTTGGCTACTAACCTTTAAAACCCACTTGGGGTGGCACGCTGAGGAGCCCACCCAGCGTGCCAAAACTGTCCGATGGCGTTTTCTGTACCTAGAATACAAAAGCGGTCCCTCGTGGTCTAGGTCGCCCCCACCCGCACCCACCTGCGCACCCTGCCTCCCTCACCCCCTCACCCCATACTTACCTCTGGAGTCTGGCGCGACGATCTTCAGTGGACCGGGAACACGTCTGCACTCTTCAAAGCCGACCGAGGAAATGCCGGTTAGCTGTATAATGGAGTGAATAGGGTTTTTTCAACTTTGTTGCATATCTCAGGCATTTCTTGGACTTTCTGCACCAAATTTTCAACATGGGGTTTTTGGGGCCCCTCCTCATGAATTCTGTCACTGTCATGGCGTTTATCAGCCTTGAAAGGTGATTTCGCAGTCACTGCACGAAATCACCTTTCGGGGCCCATTAACAAAATGACAGTGGTGGTGTTCATGAGGTGCCCTCTTAAAAAGCCTAAGTTCCAAATCTGGTGCAAAAAATCCAACAAATACCTGTTTTACGAGCATGCATGGCACAGTTGCTACGCAGTCTCGTAACTTCGCGCATTCACAATATTTTACTGCCAGATTTTCAGCATTGTCATTTTTGTACACCTCCTTGTGAACAGTACAGCTGTCATTTTCCACATCCTGCCTGAAATGTGTTTCCGCACTTCCAGCGCACAATAGCGCAGTCAATGTGGGAAATCAGTGTTTGGGCCAGATTATGAAAATGACAGTGACACAGTTCATGAGTAGAGGGCCTAAAATGCCTATGTTGAAAATTTGGTGATGATATTCCATAAAATAACTGTGTTATGAGCATGTGTTGGCAGATTGCATGCGCGCTTGTACCGTCATGCATTTGTGATATTTTCAGTTTGGATTTTCACCATTGCCATTTTTCCACACCTCTTGATGAACAGTACAGCCGTCATTTGACATATCATGCCCAAAATGTGTTTTCGCACTTCCGGCGCAGAAAAGCGTGGTCGCTGTGCAAAATCACTTCTTGGGACACTTTGAGGAAATAACAGTAACACTGTACATGAGCAGAGGTGCTAAAATGCCTATGTTGAAAATTTGGTGCCGAACGCCCATAAAATGGCAGTGTTGCAAGCGTGCATTGCATATTTCCCACGCAACCTAGTAGCTTCGCAAATTTGGTATATTTACATGCCACATTTTCAACACTGGCATTTTTTTCTACCTCCTTATGAACTGTGCAGCTGTCATTTCTCACATTATGCCCAACATGTTTTCCCGCACTGCACTACCAAACACCCAAAGGGACACCCTAATGCTTGTCACTCTCTGCAGGGTGGGGATGGGTTGGCATCAGTTCAATACTTCACTGCCATTCCTATGATGCATCTGTCTAACTCCTGCACTACCAATGCCAATGCCAGCAAGCCAACATTCGGCATTGACAAATGCTTATTAGCAAAAGAGCCAATAATCAGATATTCTGACTGATAGCATTTTAGATTGCTAGATTTGTTGACTTGAATATCTGGTACTTTTGCATGTTAAGTCAGATGGTCCTGGGGTCTATGGTTTGTCTCTGTTATCTTGAAATGATAAATTCAACAGTGACATGCTTCCACCTGTTGAGATCATTCCAGGGCTCATGATGCCAGTGTGCTGCCCACCAGGAAACAAACAACATTACAATCCCCCTCCACCCACGGCAAATAACAAGACAGTATGCAGTATCCCCCAAACAATATACATTATAAACAAAAGGATAAAGTGTGGAACAAATAAAAAGGTACCAAAAAATGCACAGGTTTATTGAGGAGAAACTGAAACACAGGAACACGGATCTGAAAGGGAAATAGGGTAAAGCAGGAAAGGCAAATGATAATCAACAGACCACAGCTTTGAAACCCACCACCCTCTGACATAATAATCCCCAACACAGACCCCAACAAACCCCTTTCCTTCTTGTGCAGCAAATACCAAAGTCCCTCTGTGAGCTACCACAGTCTATGTGTGTATACATACTTAGCAATAGTAGGGTTGTAGGCCTGTTGTAGCTGATGTAAAAATTAACGAAAAATTGGTGCATGCACCAAACAAAGGGGGTAAGATACAATTTATTGTCACATAAAGAATTTTCTTGCAATGCCGAACATTTGTGAACAGTGGTAGCTATTACCTCAAAAGAGGCCTAATCGGGGGGATGCTGATCTAACAGTCATTTCTCTTATACTGCCTTATTTAAAGATTTACACTAGAGTGTGTGAATATAATCAGCTGTTAATCAACTTAACAACTTCGTGTTGTAGTAGATGGCATAGCACAGAAGAAGAAACTTACTGGTGGATGCCATTTCCAAATGATCGCTCCAGACTCAGGCAATTACATTTAGAATAATGCATGGAGTTGTGTGTGTATTGAGAATTTTAAACACACCCAAGGTGTGTGATGCTACATTAATACAAAGAGTGAAGCTCAAGGGATTTACGCATGCATCACACAGTGAGGGGGTGCAAAATGCAAGTTTAAGACATCATTCCATGTTTTATTGTAAGTAATTGCTGGTCAATGATTTTTGCACCAAGGATCTTGAATTGTAATCTCCATGCCCCTCCCCCATCCCTCCCTCCAACCATGTGCAACCATCCACAGCCACTTTTCTTTATTGCACTTATTTGTTCTTATCTGGTTGATCCTGCCATTTTCTCCAGTGTTCTTAATTTGGAACAGAGATGGTGTCGCGCCCGTGAAACAGTTTCTCTGTTCAAGTAAAGACACGTGCAAGTCGATGACACTGTATGTGTGCAAAGAAATGTGTAATCTTGAGGACTGTGTGGCGACATGTGAATGCAGTTATAACTGACTGGTTATAATGGAAAAGTACGCATGGGTTCCAGTATGGTAAAAAACGATGACCAGTTATGACATACTGTTGTTAAGGCAAACAGTTTCTTAGGGGAGCTGAACCAAGCATCTCTTTTTGGCACTCATGCTCTGTAGCTATGCAGTCCTTGCCCGGTGCTCTTTAAATTGCAGGACAGGGTCCTGATTAGATGAACACCAAGGACACAGCTTCACAGCAGTCACTGAGAGCCATCCTCCACATGGATTCTACAGGTAGGCTTAGTTGAAGATGTGTTGAACCTAACCCACTACTGGATAATAAAATGTGTGGGCCATGATAAATCATCTGGAACTCCTAAATGTCCGCATCATCCCTTGGATGGGACTGTCTGTTTTTTTTAAATCTGTATCTGTATTATTCAGTTGGCCTTAGCTTTATACGATAATACTTCAAATAATGTTTCAAAAACAAATACTATGGTATTAAGGACATCAGACAGGAGGCACAAATTGCCTATCAAGAATGTCCTCCTGCTGAGTCAGCAGATAATTCCATGGAAGTGACTACTATCCATATACGTATCAAGTCTAAGTTTAAAAGAATAGAAGGTTGGTGATGTAACCACATGTAACAGAAGTCTATTTCATACCCTAACTGCTCTAACTGTAAATAAATACCCTCATGCAGTAGTATTTTTTAGCTGAAATAATAGCACCTGTCTTAATTAAGGTCCACAATTGATCTTTAATGGAAGGTTGTTACCCCGATACATGGAAAATGGCCAAGGTGGTGCCCATTTTCAAAGGAGGAGAACACAATAATCCATCAAATTACCAACCAATAGCATTACTACTTATAGTGTCTATAATTCTTGAAAAATTGATCAGGAAGCAGACTGATGAATATATGGACAAATGTAAATTACAGTCCACCCATCAATATGGCTACACAGCGGGGAGGCTGACGTCTACTGCACTCATGATTTTTGTGAGTATTGTAGCCCCTGGATTACACAGGGATGAATAAGTGGGTGCAGTATACATAGACCTCTCCAAAGCAATCGATCTCGTGGACCATCAGAAATTATTGGAAAGGTTTAAATGGATAGGACTTGCCTGTGTAGTTATAACATAGTTCAAATCATACCAATGTAACTGGAAGTAACAGGTGTCTGTAAGAGGTGCACTTTTGAATCCATTAACTTTGCAAAGGGGAGTACCACAGGGATCCATTCTGGGTCCCTTGTTGTTCTTGATTTACATAAACAATTTGCTCACCTACATTAATAAGGCAGACATAAAACTGTATGCAGATGATACTGTCTTAACAGGTAAAGCAGCATCCATTAATGATGTGAAACTCACTTTACAGTCAGACATCAACAGTTTCCAGGAATGGTTCACAAACTCATATATGGTCCTGAGTACCCAGAAGACTCAGGTAATGCTGTTCAAGAACAACAGGGTAAGAAATAACCCTGATCTAAACTTAAATATTAGGTAATTTAACGGTCAAACATTAACTAGTGTCAAGGAATACAAATACTTTAGAGTTATGATAGAAGATGCACTAAAATTTGACAGACGCGAAAATAACACTATTAAAAAAGTAAGCAAACGTCTGGGCGCACTAAGAAAGAAGACATTTTACGTTCTCAAAGACACTTAGAAAACAATAGCGAACCAACTTTTAATACCCATACTAGAGTACAGTAACCTAGCATACCAGCATGCTGCCCACACAACAATGAAAAAGTTAGACACGACGTGCAATAGCCTAGCTAGATTTGTATTAGGATGTGATTAGGATTGACATGACATCACTGTTTAATTTACACAGACCTACAGTGGGATGAAAAAAATCAAGAGCTTTAACCATTTACAAATTGTATAAGTATCCCACTAAACAACAGAAATTTGAAATGGTGTAACCAGTATACATACACATCATCTAAGTAAGGTAAACAAGCATTTGTCAATGCCGAATGTTGCTTGCTTCTATGTGCTGTTTAGGTATTTGGAAGTCATTGGAGTGCAAATATTGAAAATTTGCGAACTTACGAGCGTGCGTAGGAACTGCGCAACGCACACTCGTAAAACAGTCATTGTTAGGAAATTTTTTCATGAAATGTTTAACATAGCCATTTTAAGACCTCTGGTCATGAACAGTGTCAGTGTGATTTTGTTAATATGTCCCATACATTGAGTTTGCACACCGACTGCGCCATTGTGCGCTACATGGGTGGAAACACGTTTTGGGCAGGATGTGAAAAATGACAGCAGTACTGCTCATAAGGAGGTGTGGTAAAATGGCAATGTTGAAAATCTGGAGTGAAAATATTGAAAATTTGTGAACTTACGAGCCTGCGTAGGAACTGCGCAACGCACGCTCGTAAAACAGTCATTTTTAGGAATTTTTTCACCAAATTTTCAACATAGCCATTTTATGACCTCTGCTCATGGACAGTGTCACTGTGATTTTCTTAATTTGTCCCGTACATTGATTTTGCACATCAACTGCGCCATTCTGCGCTACAAGGGCGGAAACACATTTTGGGTGAGATGTGAAAAATGGCAGCTATATTACTCATAAGAAGGTGTGGTAAAATGGCAATGTTGAAAATCTGGAGGTGAAAATATTGAAATTTCAGCGAACTTACGAGCCTGCGTAGAACTGCGCAATGCTGCAGCTAAATAAAACAGTCATTTTGGAATTTTGGACCAAATTTTAACATGGGGTTTTGGGACCCTTTGTCATGAATGATGTCACTGTCATGGTGGTATTCAGGCCCAAAGGGTGATTTCTCAGTCACTGTGCAGTCACTGTGAAATCACCCTTCGGGCCCGAATAACGCCATGACAGTGACATCATTCATGAGAAGGGGTCCCAAAAAACCCATGTTGAAAATTTGGTGCAAAAATTCCCAAAAATGCCTGAGATATGCAATAAAGTTGAACCCTCCTATCTAGCCCATTATACAGCTTACCGGCATTTCCTCAGTTCGGGTCGGCTTTGAAGAGTGCAGATGTGTTCCCGGTCCACCAAGATCGCCATGCCGGAGTCCGGAGGTCATGGGGTGAGGGGTGGGAGGCTGGAAGCGAGTGGTGGGTGGGTTGTGGGAGGCGGGTCGAGACGCGCTCGCAGGACCGCTTTTTTGTTTTACAGTATAAAAATAAAAAAAAGACTGGGATTGTTGCTACGCTGGGTGGGCCTCAGCGTGGCACAAGGACGGGGAGCGCCCAGCTGACGGGGATTGGGCACCTCTATCGCCAACACTGATTGCCACGCTGGGGTGGGCCTCAGCGGCACCAGCCACGAGGGTGGTGGAGGGACGACTAGCAACTCAGCCAGGGGATTAGGCACTCCGTCGGCTACACAGGAGGTGTGGGGCACGCACCCCTGCATGTGTGGGGAGCACGCTTATCGGTGCTCACTAAAGGTAGCTCCCACTTCAATTGGGAGTGTTACTGCATTTTGGAGCGTGTCATAGACAGCTCCAAAATGCATTGGCTTACAGGGGCCGCGCCTGCCAGCTTACTGACTGAATTGGAGGAGGAGGTGACACACCTCCGAAATCTCCGATGATGGCACTATGTTTCTTGCACATGCGTGCAAGCAACATAAAAACAGAAGAGTTGTTTTATGGGCTGCAAACCAATGGAAAAAAACTACCCCCAGAGATTAGAAAGGCACTTACTGTGAAATCATTCAACATTTTGTTAAATAAATACAGTATCTGCAGGATATCTGCACCTGTCATTGAATGTATGGTTTTGTCTAGTACATCTGCTGCACATTATATAGTTGATATGTTAGTATGTTACACTATCAGTCTGTAACCTCTTGTATTCCCCTTTGTATATAAGAAACTTTGCATCTAAGCAGGACAACTTTGTAAACATGACTGCGAAGTCCTAACAGTTCTATCTTGCTGAAAAATAAAGATTTTATCTATCTATTGGATGCTTTCTGTTCAATTTGCAGCATCGGCCCCTGTGTGTTATTGTCAAAGCCACTGGTTTCAGTTTTTACCAGACAACCTGGTAGAATTCCAGAATCTGGATTACCTGCACACTAGGAAGAACAAAGAATTTCATGGAATCTGGCATTTTATATCAGATCAGTAAATTTACAGAGCTAGGGCAGGATTCACAAAGCATATTGGCTGGGTGCATCTCGGATGCCCTGGTGCAAATGAGATGCGCCAAGCCCAAACTGTGGTATTCACAGAAGATCCCCTCTCTGAATACCACAGTTGTGCCCAACCTGAGATGTGCTGGAGCAACCCCCTGGTCAGGCAAGGAAACCAATGGGGCAGTGCATCACCAGATGCGCTGCACCTAATGTTGCCATTCACAGTCACAAACACACAAATGGGGCCATTATGCATGCAAGGCATAATGGGGCCATTTGCATATCATCATGGCCCCATTTGCATGAGACTTTCAGGGATGTGCCCGGGGAATGTGCCTGGCACCCTTCAAGGGCTGTGCACAGTACATGTATTCCCTGGCAGTCCAGTGGTACCCCCCACCCATCCATGACCCATTCGCATATTTATTGACAAGGTCCACAGTATCCCTGGTGATCCAGTGGTCCCCCCTTGCTTGACTCACTGCAGTAAAATGATAACACCCAATAACAGTCCTTTAAGTCCAGTGTTACCCCCTTTCATGCCCATATCCCCCAGTACTATTCATGAAACTGCTGCAGAATCACTGGTAGTCTTGTGGAAGCCCACATCCCAGCCCTATAGCACCAAGGAATGGAATTTCAAAGTCTCCCTGGTGGTGCAGTGGACCCCCCCACCCTCTCAGGCACCCCCTGCCCACCCCGCAACCCCCATCCCAGCAAGTGCCGAAAGTCGGTGGGCAGCACCACCCACCCACCCACCACATACCGCCACAGCTGCCTGCCAATAGAGCCATCTGTAAATGACAGCTACTATACTATTGTAAGCCCATTGGAGACCCTGTCGACAGGTAGGTTGTGCTGCCTCTGCTGACTTTGAACTTGCTGGCACGGGGAGCTTGGTAGAGGTGCATGAGTGGGTGGGGGGTCCACTGACCACCAGGGAGACATTGGAATTCCATTCCTCGTACAACCAGGTTTGTGCGGGGGGGCCACTAGACTACCAGTGATTCCACTGCAGTGTCATGACTAGTACTGGGGATATAGGCGGGGGGGGTTGCACTGGACTTAAGGTGCTGCTACTACTGGGTGATATCACTGTACTGTGGAGATTCAGGCAGGGGGGACCACTGGACCACCAGGAATACTGTGGACTTTGTCAGTATATATGCGATCGGGTCATGAACAGGTTGGGGGGGTATCACTGGTCTGCCAGGGATACTATGGACTTTGTGGGTCGATATGCGATTGGGTCATGGAAGGCTGAGGGGTCCACAGGACCACCAGGGATGACTGTTGTGCAGTACTACAGTATGGGAATATGGGCGGGGGTGGGAGCCTGGACTGCCAGGGTAGGTAGGCTGCCATGCTGCCATCTGCAGTATGGCAGCCTGCCTGTGGGTGGACACCCACTTAAGTCTACTTGTTGTAGACTTATCTTTTGAAGGCGCATCTCCAGACTTGCTCCGGAGATGCGCCTCCAAGTTGGGTTGTGAATAGGGCTGCGCACCATATGCATGAGTCCACCACTTGCACGACTCCTTCAGATGCACCACATAACATTATGGGTGGTGTGCGGCACATCAGTGCCCTTACTGAATCACAATTGTGCGCAAGTCGGGGATGCACCAGTGCATACCTTTTGTGAATCCTGACCCTCAGGTTTTTTTTTCACAGTTGCTTCCTGTACTATTTTCAGTTTCCTGTTTATTAAGCCTTCTTTTATTCTGATCATTTATACACATGCTAGAAGAACAACAGTAGAATCACAGTAACATTCAGAAGTTAGACTAACAATCACCATTGCAATTCCTGGAATTTAAGTCTTGAAAATGGAATTTCATTATTTTAATCGTCATAAATCAGTGGCCTTGGTTATTATTGTTGCTTTTAAAATCCAAATTTAGATCTCTCATGAGCCCCCTGTCATTAATAATTATGTACATCCATAACAGATCTCCTATAACCCATTTTCATCCCAGACTATGGAGGCCTAAAGCATCCAACCTGAACAAATAAGGCTGGTTTGCAACTCTTCTCAGTAGTTTAGTGATCTACCCTGAACTGTTGCCAGTCCTATGGCATCCTTTCATAATCTTGTTTTAAATGTTTTAATTTTTGTTGAAAAGATAAGTGCACTAGGCAGTCAAAGGCCTATTTTCAGGCACAACCTGGGAGGTTACATACAAAATGATAATACAATACACAAGGGGCTGGATATTCAGAAATGCACCAGAGGCAGGCGCAAGAGGTGCACAGCGCAATTCCACTGCGCCATGGAGCAACTGGCATGATATTCAAAGGATGCACATGGCAGGATGCGCCTGTGCAACACGGCTGAATATCACACCCAATGCACCATAGCGCAACCAAGGATTCTCCGGGGATCATGTCATGAAGCTCAATAGTGCAACCAGGGATGCGCAGGGGAGCATACCAAGAAGCACAAGAGCAGCAACCAGGGATGTGCAAGGTGCAGAGGTGCATGCACCAGGACACACATGGAATGGCAATGGGCCCAGCAGGTGGCAAGCCACAGGGGTAGGAGGTCCCACCACCAGGGCACAGAGTGTGCCAGGGGAGAAGCATGGTAGGCACATGAAGGTACCCTGCCCGGTGTGCATATGGCGGCAGTAGGCCCCTGACCATGTGCACCACAGTGGTGCACGGAAGCAGGGAGGCGACACCAGCCACTGCTGCACGGGCACAGGCATCCCCTACAGGGATGCTCAGGACACGCCACCTGGAACACAGCCAACAACACACAGGTGAACAGCACACAAGGCACATCCTACATGCCCAGTAAAAACAGGCTATGGCCACCCCATCCAACCAATGGTGGAACGCCACCAGGTATATGCCCCGGTCCACCCCAGTCATACCACACAGCAGCCATACACACCACTGCAGCATGGCTCCACATGCCAGCTGCAAAGCAGACACAGACACAGATGATTAACCATAAAACAATGTATTGCAACACATATAAAACAACCATATACATATCTACAGAATACAGGGTAATGGGAACAGAGAATGGTGGGACCACCAACAAACCAGGAGGACAGGGAAGGGAGGCAGGGGGACAGGAGTAATGCCAACAGAAGGGGACAAAGGAGGGCAAGGGAGGGGGCTCAGGGAAGGGGATGTGATGCAGGACAATGGGCTCTATGGCCGTCCATGACCCACTGGAGGCCGACATCGGTGCCATTGCTGCCATCTGGGCTGTGACTGTTCAAGAAGGCGCACCACCTGGAGCATGGCAGTTGTCACACACAGGATCTGCCGCAGGAGCCTCACATGGACATCTGGGGGTCAGACACCTAGGACAAAGGAGCGAACTTGGTATGAGTGCATGCTCGGAACACTGCAGCCCACCCAACATGCGCAGTGGGCATTGGTGACATGCACCCCATGGCCAGCAACCAGCCACCCTCAGTGAGTGCTCCCATGAACACTGCACACCATCACTGCCCATGCGCTGCACACCACCGCCATGGCTGGAAGGCGACATGGCTAAGCAGCAGGATGGCAGTGGCACAGCCAGGACCCAAGTACACCCACAGCCCACCTGCAGCAGCCACCCACATGTACGATAGCCAAAGAACAGTGCAATGGACACCGCCGGCAGTGCACAGTTGGATGGGCCATGAGCACAGAGGGCCGGGTAACACCTCCACCCCTGCTGCCCACCCTGCACAACAATGTAGCATGTAACTGTGCTTACCTGCATGCTGTGGTGCACCTTGTGACTGTCCAGCAGCACCACCCATGCGGCCTGCATTCTGCGCACTGCTCCCTGCAGTGGCCCAGCCACAGCACCAGTGAGACAAGCATGCCTCCGATCTTCAGGGCCTAGGAGGGAAACATGGAGAAAGACACATCAGTACCCTGCAACACCATAGGCCCCCCAGCACAGTGTGACCACCCATGCCCAGCGTGTCTGTGGTGCAGTGACACAGGGCACCCATGGTGCACCACCACAGCCAACAGGACGTGCAGCCCCAGTCCCCCCCGGCAGCATGGTGTGCCGGCCACACCACCCCATGGACCACTGGATGGGATTGAGCATGGGCGATGTGCACTTACCTGGCCGTGGCATGGCACCCCTCTGGACACGTGCCTGTAGAGCCCGGAGCTGCTCAGGGTCTCTCCACTGCAGGTCCCCATAGCGGTGCCTACATTGCTTGTCACTGTGCAGAGCACCTGTAGCTTCCTCTAGACCATCAGCCACCTCTTGCAACACCTCTGTCTGTGGCTTGTTTAGGGGCACCTGCCCAAACAAAGCACCAGCATGAGGCTCCACGAGGGCCACAAGGTTGACCAGCTGCACTTGGGTCCAGTTAGGGGCCCTGGCACTAGTACAGTGCAGCATGGCTGCAGCTAAGTCAGCAATCCAAAATGGTGCCCAGTAGTGCACGTGCCACTCATGCTGGGGATGCACACCTCACACTGCGATGTGCTGCCAATGCCTATGGCGCAGGCAAGGGGATGCGCGATACGGTAATGCATGGCTGCAAAGAAGGTCAAAGGGCAACCGTGGGGTCAAGGGTCGGGCCGCGCACCCTGCACCACAGCACCATTGGGAACGCTATGCATGGTGCACGGTAGGGGATTGTGGGGGCCACAATGCATGGTCAAACAGCGCACAGGCACCATGGTACCCATAGCGCAGGTGCGCCATCAGTGTCATGGCACCACAGTGCCATCGGCACCATGGCGCTCAGGCATCGTAGTCCGTACAGTGCACGAGTGCCACTTGTGCAACAGTGGCCATGCGCTGTACTGCCTACCATGCTCTGTGCATATGCTGCGCCACTGCCGTAGGTGATGGCAGCGTGCACATGCGTGCTGCAGTCCCTGTTGTGCACGTCACATGGTTGCGCAACGGCATGAGCATGCACAACTTCATTGCGCAATGCGCAACCACGCGATATTCAGCCAGGATATGCAAATCAGCGTATTAACCTAGCCACGGCATATCCACTGCATTAGCATCTCATTACAGTTGCGTATCCCCTCATTTGCATGCGATGCACTATAAAGGCGCTGCGGGACTGCAGAGGGTATGGACCAGTATTGCAACCTTGAGAGGTATGAGGCACGCTGTGGGGCTGTTGGGACAGTGGAATGGGAGGGTGGTGTGGGACTGAGTGGACTGTATTGATACATGTCTATCTCCACAGGACTAAGCATGACCAATAGAGAGGAGGTTGAGGAGCGTGGGCCTGCATGCAAGCGCAGGCCCAAGTTCACCAGGGTGGAGTTGGATGCCCTATTAAAGATGTACCTGGACAGGGAGCATCTCCTGAGTGGCATGACAGGCACCCCAGAGGCCCGGGGCGACAGCATGGGAGTGTGTGGCCCATGCAGTGAACCAGCAGGGCAGCCACCAATGGTCTGTGCAGGAGTGCAAAAAGAAGGTTGGCATAGACCGGAGGAGGATCAAGAAGGTGGCAGCCATCCGGGCAGCACGTGCCGCCACAGGCGGGGGTCAGCCTGACATGCCCCAGCTGATGCCGTGGGAGGAGATGGTGGCAGCCACTATGTGGCGCAGTGCCCTCAAGGGCATGCCCGGCAGAGGCTTCCAGGTGGGGTGGGGTAGCAGCCCATCACTGCATGGTAGGACAGGTGGTGACAGTGGCAGGGGGGCTGGGGGCAGGGGGGTGACAGCACCACTAATGCAACTGTGTTCCCCTTCAGCTCCTGAGCACCTGCATGCAGCGGCAGGGGTGGAGGTGTTCACCGAGGGGGTGGCCCTGGACCAGGAGGACTGTCCATCCACCTCCATCAGACTCCAGGGGACGGAACGAATGAAGCCCAGCATTGCTGTCCATCTGGATGCCTGTGGCGCGGTTGCAGATGAGGCCCTGGCTGTGATCCAGCTTGACGCCAGGCATGGTGTCCTGTGTGCCGAGACAAATATTGGGCTGAGTTCCAGGACCGATGATGACTATATATTCATCCTGGACAGCGATGTTGTTGGCACAGGGGAGGCACCCATACCACACTCCCGCCATGGCAGTGCAGACGGTGACCTGGTGGTAGTTGCCTGCACACCGGCCATTGTGGCTGGCGTCGCCGAGGCTGTCACTGGTGTGGCACTGGCTGGCATTGCTGGTGGTGCAGCTGCACTGGTGTCATCCTGCACACAGCAGCCAGAGGGGCAGCAGCGGCTACTCGGTGGCGTTGGAGGGGGGCCCAGGGCAGCACCAACTGATGGTGCACCGCAAGATGACCAGCCCCAGGAGAGCTCTGCTGTGCAGCACCCACCTTAATGGGGGGCTGGGTGGCAGGGTCGGGCTACACCCATGGGTCAGCACAATGCCCATGAGCCCCAGGGCTCCAACCCCTTGGATGAGCACACCCATCTGCTCGGGCCTCCGTTGAGCAGCAGGAGCTGGTCGTGGCAGGGGTGCGGGTGCTCCACACAAAGCTGCACCAGGCAACAGAGCCATGCAACAGAGACTTTGACCTGCTCCTGGTGGAGAACAGGCAGGTGCGAGTGGAAACGACCACAGCCATGGACCGGCTGACCGCTGCGGTCATGGCCGGCCTGGCACCACTGGCCTCCCTAGTGCGTGGCCATCCACCGCATACCCCACAGAGTGCACTTTCCACCCCTCGGTCACGGCGTCATGCGACCCCCACTGTGTTGATGCCGGGATCCACTGTGGGCATCCCAAGCATGCCTGGAGCGGGCATGTTTGGGAGCCTGCAGAAACCTGCGAGGACCCGGTCATGTTCCAGCAGTGTCACCCCTGGGGGAACATCTGTAACACCCCCTGAGGCCTATGCTCAGCCTGTGTCCACCGGGCGGTCCCAGCGGGGCCGTCCACGTATCCACGGTGGCCATGCTACCATGAGGCGTTCCTGAACCGTCCACCTCTGCATCTGCTGTATGCTGCTGCCCTGTGTGCACATTGGTGTGGTGTGTGCATGTGCATCCCATGGATGTGGCATCCATGGTCACCGCCGCACATGGGCCATGTGCTCACCTGCCTGGCTGCTGGCCACTGTGGCGTGTGCATGATGATGCCAGCGTAGCGCTGACTGCCACTGTGCACCGGTGCTCAGTGTCTGACACAAGCCCGGTGCCCATCTCTGGGCATGGGCACAGTGGGTCCTGTGTGCTTGTGTGTCTGTGTGTGTGTGTGCATGTGGGGGTGTATGGGGGTGTGTGGGCAGGGTGTGCGGGGATGTGCTGCTTGCTGCCATGGTGTCCGGACCCATGCCTGTCCACACTCCCCTCTGGATGTCCCGGGCATGGGGCCCGCCCATGTATGCCTGTCTTCTGTGACATAGGCCCTGTGCCCTGCTTGTGGCCATGTTCACCTACCTGCATGCTCCATAGTGCTCCTCTGCGATTGTGTCCTGGTGCTGCTGGGCCATCCTGGTCAGCTGGAGATCCCTTCACCCCGGGGGGGTTGCTCACCACCTCCATGCCCGGTGGCCAAGTCATCCCCACTGCTGTCCCCCTCTTCGACCTTGACAGCTATCCCACAGTCGGTGGCCATGTTGTGTAGCATACAGCAGGCCAGGAATAGGCCACAGGCCTTTGAGGGGCTGTACTTTAAGGCACCACCAGACCTGTTCAGGCAAAGGAACCAAGCCTTCAGCAGCCCAAACACCCACTCGATGATGTTCCGTGTGCTGGCATGTGCCTCATTGTATTGCACCTGTGCTGGGGTCGACTGCCACCGGTATGGAGTGAGCAGCCAGGGCTGGAGTGGGTATCCACTGTCACCTGTGTGTAGAGATGTCTGGTTAGCATGGTGGCCTGTGTCACTGCACCCCCCCGGCCATCCCGCCCACACTCCCAGGCACACCCATCACAGCATCCCCCACTCCCTGCCCTGTTGTTCCCAGCTTCCCACTTCCACAGCATACTCACTGACTAGGTGGTTTGTGGAGATGTCCCCACTCTCGAACCTGTGGCACAGTGCTGACTGGTGCCAGATGAAGACATCGTGTGCTCCCCCAAGGTGTGTAGCACAGAGATTGGTGATGCACCCCATGGCATAACACACCACCTGGCAGTTGACACTGGTTTAGCCCTTCCTGTTTATGTACCCTACCCCCTCTGGGCCAGGTAGTGCACGGATGCCAACATGGGTGCAGTCGATGGCCCCTAGCATGCCAGGCAAATGTGCCACCCTGTGGAACTCCTGCATGTTCGCTGTGTGCTCTGCCTGTGTGCTGGGGAAATGGATGTACTCTGCAGCATGTGGCAGCAGTGTGCTGAGAAATTGCGTGAGAAGCCATGACACAGCTGACTGGGTTATGCCTGTGGTGTCCTCTGTTGGTCTCTGGAAGGTACCCGTGGTGAGCAGGCACATGACAGCCGTGACCTTGGTCTTGTGGGTGCCTGCATCTCCTCACTGCACAGCTCAGAGAGCTACCTCAGAATTGCCCAGTTCTGGTGGTACCGGCCCACGATCTCAGTATCACCGTACTGTTCGAAGGTGGTGCGGGCATGGTACAACCTGTTCTGGGTGTACCAACGACGGGCCCTTCCATGCCCATGCCGGTCTGCATGCTGCCTCCTCACACCCCTCATTACTGCCTCCATCTGGAAAATGGCACTGGCCATGGCCTGGGTTGTACCCCCCCAGGCCGCTCTCTTCCCAGGACCCCCCGACTGTGTGCTGCTGTCCTTTCCCCTGCACTGGGTGCACCTCTGTGTCGTGGCTGCCTGGCTAGTGGTCTGTGTGCTGTGGCCTCCGCCTACCACCTGTCAGGGCCCCTGTGCTGCCCCTCCTGTGTTGGGTGTCACTGGCACTCACTGCATGTTGCCTCAGACCCTGTCACATGCCCACACACACTAACACACACACACAAACACACACACGCTCCCTCTCACTGACTCCGGCAGTGTCACACTCCCTGGTTCACACTCTGTGCCTCTCCCAGCCTGCCTCTTTCTATCTGTGGCTCCACTCCTGCTGTGCAGCCTGCCCGCTTGCTCTCTCACTCTCCCTCTATGTGGCTCACCTCTGGCGCAAGCCTCCTTCACTCACTTGCTCCCTTTTTAAATGGGCTCACATCTGCACTGCGCAAGTCCCATTTGCTCTGCACTTGTGCCGTCTGCCTGCTGTTGAATATCGCACTGTGTCTCATATTCATGGCTATGCCCCCTGCACTTGCACATGCATTCATTGCCATTGCGCATTGGCACATTGCAACTTGTGCTGCACATCTGCTGCCTCTGAATATCGCTCTCCGGCGCATTGGTGGGGTTGCGCAGGTGCAACCCTGTTGCGCATTGTGCAACTGCTCCGAATATCTGGCCCAATGAGTACAAAGAGGTATAACAAACATTACATAACAATATGATTAATAAAGAAAACAACATCAGGAATGGCATCAAATGATATGTGACACGAAGTTACACAAAGGTCATAGAAATGCAATGATATAAATGAAAGCATAAAATACAGTTACTCTGCTATATTAAGCTGTTCAATGGAAATTAATTTTTTTAAGATGAATGAAATGTTATTCTTAATAAAATTATTTCATTTAATTTGAATAAATAATTTCATTGGAGGTATTGCAGTAATATATGGTTACTATCTTTAAAGAGCTACTGACAACTTGGGGTAGGCAACTCATGACAAGGAATTGCCTAACACAAGGACCTAAATCGCACATAGTTGGAATTTATTAATGCAAGCATTTATAAGAAAATTAAGTTACATTATTTGCAATCTCACTTTGGTGTTCGAGAAAACTGCTCAGCTCCCACTGCAGCCCCACCCCTAAAATCAGCATTTTGATGACGCTAAATAGCCAAGGGGCTGCATGACTTCTAATGGATATAGATAGCAGTCGGGGCATCAGTGGTTCCTTGTAAATTCACTTAGTTTATCTTGCAGGCACTTACACATGTTCGGGGGGAGAGTTACATTTATATACCCCCCTTAACATATGTAAGTGTCTACAAAGTAAACTACATGAATTTACAGGGTGCCAACTGCTCCCGACTGCTATCTATAGCCATTAGAAGTCATGCAGCCCCCTTCCCTACTCAGCATCATCAAGATGCTGATTACAGGGGTGGGGCTGCAGTGGGAGCTGTGCGGCTGTTTTGAATGCGAAAGTAAGATCACTGGTAATGTAACTCAATTTTCTTATAAATGCATGCATTAAAAAAATCTCAAACTACATGCAGTCTGGATCCTTGGGCAGGCAGCTCCTTACAAAGAGTGGCCTGACCCAAAGGCATATAGGTGTCAGCTGCTCTTTAAAACAAAAAAATAACAAACATATTCTTTGTTCACTCCTAAAGAAAAGCTAAACCAACCACAAGCTAAGTATATTTAAGCCTGTCAAATAAATTATAAATCTACCCAGTGGCCTTAGAGCTGATTAAAGTAATATGAAGTTGCAATTTTAGAAGCATGCAGTCAGTTTTGGCCCAGCAGGTAATAGGCTTTGACAATCTGATTTAAGAAAATGTTCAAGTGTCTCTCATCCTGTTCCTCTAGAGGAGGCATCTCAGTGAGGTCATTTATGGTGTCTATTTCAAAAGATTCTTCTGAGCTCATTCAGTCATCTCTCCTTTATTGTCTCTTAAGTTGCTGTGCCGGGAAAAACTTCCACAGTTGGTCCATGTTAAAAAGAAATCTAGCCAAACATTTGGAAGGAAAGAGGCAGTACCAATGTCCTGCAAAACTTAACAAAAAAAAATGTGTTTTTACCTGATTTGCTGGACTTACATCTGTAACAATGTAGACTTTCTCTCATTGAAAAAATGAAGTCCCCTTGTGCCTCGCCTTTTGCACTACAATCTCTGGATCAGTGTTGAAAGAAAAGTTGATTATTATAGTTGCTGTTGGTTTTTATTTTTATTTAAATATTTATTTTATTTAATTCTGTCCCCAGATCCATATTTCTTAACAATATGTGAAGATTTGCAGATGCTTGGGCTCCTTGAGCATTTTAGGAAGGCACCCAGAAAATGTACGGTAAATTCTCATAATGAAGTTTCAGTGATTTTGCAAACATGAATTTTAAAAGTCTCATCAGTGACTCAAATTACTGTTCCATTTCCAAGACACACCTTAATGTCTGTCACTGGCTGTTCCATTTTATTTGGGAGCCCAACAGTTCTAAGGTGTTATAATACAAATTTGTTCCAGACTGGTTCTCTCCTAGAACTCAGGCTGTACTGTTACCCGTTTTCCCAACCCTTCAGGTGCCTGAAAGGGAGCCCTTTGTACACTGCAGTCACTTAGCTGCAACCTCACTTAAGTTATCTCTAGGTACAAATCCCACAACAGCCACTGATCACACAGGACACTGCTCCTTACCAAAGGGCAAATGACACATCCCTTCTGTCACAATTGAGAACACCTTGCCTAAGATATTGTTACTCGGTACATACAAACATACAAAACTGCCAGCAAATACAGGCCAGATTGTCGATCAACTCTGCTCAATTGTACAGCTAGCAGTTCCTTACACTGCAGCTGCCCCTACCAGAATATCTAAATTCATGTTGGTGTTTGCTGACCATCCCCTTGTTGACCTTCCCCCTGACCCTGTCATATCCCTTCTTAGAACTGCCCACTGCCCCCTGACTTTAAGGAGACCACCTCTTCAGCAGTGCCTTCCACCTTGTTACTACCCTTTCTGTGAAATAATGCCTTCTCATTTCCCTCCTGAATCTTCCATCTTCCAGTCTCAGACAGTGCCCCAAAGTGTTCCTCCCACCCTTTAACTTAAAAATTCCCTCTTGTAGCTTGCCTGTTCAGAAAAGGATCCCAAACTTGCCAGTTTGCCATGGTTATCTATATCTGAAATGACTCAGTCACAGAAAGCATTAATTATACATAAATAACATTTAATAATCCCTGATATTTAAATGCAGTGTGTTGCAGGATAATACACACTAAAGATTGTAGGGAATACAGTATTTATACAGGGATAAAAATAAACACATTTGAAAAGATAGAGGACATTCCAAAGAACCTAACAAAAAACTATCTAGATTCCAAGTAGAGTAGAAGAAGCTTACTCCCCAATTGGGAACTTCATGCACTATGTCAGACTAGAACCCGTGATGTTGCTAATTTCAGAATTCCAAAACATAGCAGACACTCAAAGAGCAAACACAGAGATATCTTCAGCTGGCCATCTTACTGTACCCACATCATCATACATGCCTCTTTAACATTACATGATGGACCAGTTCTTTGATCTCTAAGGACCCCCTTTTTGAAAATGGGTCCAAACTGGTTTTGTGGATGAAAGCCGGGGCCCTTTTGTTTTCTCATCTGGCTCAATCAGTGGGGTTCTGTCTCCCTCTGTCTTGGCCCTGTTTAAACTCAAAACATTTATTTTTGTTATGAAAGGGATTCAACTCTTTGAAGTTTAACCAAAGCAAAAAGCCTTTTACATGAAGGGTTCAGGGGCTCAGCCCTTGATGCTTAAGTAAAACTAAAGTGCCTTTGCAAGACAGGAACTGTTTTAGTCCACACCCAACCTTTGTGAGAAACGTGGACTGCTCACACAACAAAAATAGTTTACAGCATTCATAACTAGTAAGATACAAAAAAATGTTTCCTGGGTGCTACATCTGCCACAAAGTTATTTCCGATAGCTTTGTTTTTCCTACTGTAGTACTACTATGTCTCTGGTATTGGTTACACAGACAACATTTGCAGTTAAAAGTTTACTCTGAAGTTCAACTGTTTTCTTTTTATTTTCAATTTGCTTTTTCTGTTTGTAGAATATCAGTTTTCATTCCTTTAACCTTATATAGTGCTTTTTCCATAATGTGTGTCCTAGAAATTTAGTCAAGCTTTTTATCAAATGTTTTCAAAAAAATAAATGTAACCCACGTGCAGATGGGGGGTTCCTAAATGCCTCTGGTACTGTCTCTTTAACAGTTGTCTGTTTGCAGACATAATTAGTTTGTATGGGAGGACTGTGTGTTTTCTTGCTCAAGTCCCGCTCAAGCCGATGACAATGTGCTCCATTTTGCCGTCGCTAAGCAGGCAAAGCGAGTACTTCCCTGGGCTGTAATTATTGATTCGAAATACATTGAAGTGGTAATGGAAATGTACTTTGTCTAACCTGTTTCCCTTGCAGCTGGGACTTTGTGTGCTTTGCCCCTCCATTTTGGATCAGAACTGACTCTTGGATCCAATCAGGAGGGAGGGCGCTTAAGATGGAGTATCGAGCAGCCAGTCGAGACAAGGACTCTCTTGGGAGCCAGCTGCCAATGGGGAGTATGTCCAGTGAGTCTGGGAAGTGAAGTTCAGGAGTGTGGTGCCTTTTGCACCAATAGGGGAAGGTGTGGAAGACTGGCATCTGAAATCCTCCAATCGGGTCTGGTTGCGCCCGGTGTGTGATTCCCTGCCCAACGGCCGAGGAGGCAGTAGTCATTGTGGCTGTGAGTGAAGAAGGAGCTCCGGGCTTCTGCGCTGTTGAGTTTCACTCGGGAAGCGCATGTGAAGGACAAAAGTAGGGCGGCTCAGTCACCGTGGTGATTCAGACTGAATCCACTGTGTGCTGAGAAGAGAAGAGGCTATGCAGCTTGCAGCCAGCCACCAGGCTCACCCTGTAGAGGACTGGAGAATCTGCTTCATCGCGCTCAGTCTGGCAGGAGAAGTGAAGCTGCCTTGTGACGTCCCATGTTAGCAGTAAGTGTGGTCGGGATATGAAAGCAGCTGCCTGGTATGGTAACCTTCTTTTACATATAAATGTATGGGGAGTGTTCTGATCACAGGCCTGTGTCTCTAGGCAGTGTGAAAGGTGTCCTGCCACAAGAATCTTGAGTAAAAATCGGGTAGCTCCCTGCAAACTGGTTCAGTGAGTTGCAAGTGTTCATCTGTTCTCCTCTTTGGCTACACGAACTGAGCCTACCGGCTTCCGATTACAAATTGGGTATTGTACAATTGTTTTCATCCTCAGGGCCCCAACCAGCTACACCGAACTTGGCTAGCCCCTTATTACCTGGGTACCCAGCGACAGTGACTTGTAGGGACATTAGCCTGTGCATAGTGCTCTGAACTAGTAGAGTGATTAAGCCAATTAACTTGATTCTCCCCTGCCCTTGTTATTTCCCTCTAAATAAATCAGATTTGGTTGTTTTGCAAAGTATACTGCCTGAACTGCATGTCTGTGTTCAAACACTATACAGTGGCTATTGTATTACTGCATCTTACTTTACAGGGGTCCCCAGAGTCAAACTGATCGAACCAATCCTGGGGTTAAGTGTATACTGCAAAGGTACTGTGATCAACTTTTGTTGGCCACTAGTGGGAAGAAAGGGGGGTTACAGTGTCCCAGAGGGCTGTGACCAAGTCATACCAGACTGTCTTAACCCTGACCTCTGGGTGGAGGCACCCGCCATTGGACCTAGGCCCCTCAACCTGTTAGTAGTTAAGCAGGCAGGGGTAGTAGCCCTTGGGATAGTGCCACCTTGGGGTTACATCTTGGAGGCACTGCTGGGATTAGCGTCCTCTAGTGGCCGAGTACAAGAAGTACCACATTATGTCCAAACTAAAGGAAAAACTGGAGGGGGATGTCACGTCCAGCTAAAACTCAATCCCGTTAAGATGATGGTGCATAAATTGATGGGGTGGGGCGAAGCTGAGGAATTGGACTCCCAGAAGGTTGTGTTACTGTTGGATGTCCCTCTGGGGATTAAAAATGCTGACCTTGTTTCTGCTGTCGAGCATGTTAAATGTTTGGGCAAGGTAGAGGTAAAAGGGCAATGTGCTGACTTGCTCGACCAAACCCTGCAGGTGCTGCTCTTATGCAGTATCACAATAGACCCCGAGAGGGTGACCCCAGTGATTTTCCCTGAAGGTGCTCAAAAGGGATGGAGGGTCATTCATGCCCGAAGTGGTTTGGTCACCCGGGGGGGTGGTCCACTAAAACTAACAGTTTTAAAGACAAGTTACTCAAACTGTTGGCTGCAGAGGGGAGGACTGCCCAGGAATTATTACAGGTGCTAGACCTCTCGAGTGACCCCACCCCCCTGCTGTCCCCAGGTACATCTCCCAGGTCATCTAAGAGCTCCATCCTGATCCCACCCCCTATGGTTGTCCCTCCAATACAATTAGACTCCTATCGGAGATTGAGACTCTTTTCTGGTACTGTGCCCGTGCCTTCAGGGGAAGATGATTTGGAGACTTGGATGGACTATGCCACACCCTTAGTACAAGAGTGGAAGTGCTCTGAGGGGGAGAAGAGAAAGAGGCTGATGGAAAGTTTGAGGGATCCAGCTTTGGAAGCCATTCAGTTCCTGCAGGCCACTAGTCCCCAGGCCACTGCAGTAGAATACCTTTCCGCCTTAGAGGGGGTGTTTGGTAGCACAGAGACAGGAGAAGACCTGTTATGGAAATTCAAGTCAGCAAAGCAGTGGAGAAATGAGAAATTGTCTGCCTTTGTTACCAGAATGGAAAGGGCCTTTTAAAAGGCTCACCGAAAAGGGAGAGTAACTGCACAAACATTGAATCAGGTCCGCTTAGACCATATATTGAAATCAGCCAGATTTTACAGTGTGATATTGCTGAAACTCAAATTGCAAGATCGACGGGCCACCCCTCCTGAATATTGTCAATTAATGAGAGAAATTCATGAAATTGAAACTGATGAAGAGGGGTGGGAGCCTTATGCAGGGGCTGTAAATCTGTGCCAGACTCCTGAACCAAGTGAAGCAGACGAGACCCCTTAATTGAGAGGGTTGATCAAGGGGATGACAGAAACTTATCGGGAGCCAGACCTGTATCAAACTTCCCCTGAGCCCAATAGTGGAGTGGGAGTGCATGATGTTTCTTCTGACCCCCGAGTTGAGAGTAATTTGAGAGCAGAGATTAGAGATTTATGGGAGATGGTTAGAGAGTTGCAACAGGCTGCTGTCCCCCCCCATAAAGTTGGTGCACCTGAGTTATCTCGGGGTAAACGACCCATTCAAGAAGAGCCATGTAGAGCCCCTGAAGTATCCCAGCAGATGAGAGATCTCCCTCCCCCCAAAGACCCCCGAAATACTAAATTCTGTTACCATTGTGGGGAAGATAGACATTTCCAGACTGAGTGCCAGTTGCCAAAGAACCTAAGGAAAGTCACCAGCAAGTTGGTGGCCTGGCATCAGAATACCTGTGCCCAGTCACCAGGGGGCCCCACTAAAAGAGTTTTGCCACCGGGGCCAATGCCCAAGCGACCTCTCAAGCAATGCCTCCTGAATGGTCTGAAGTCGTGGGTCCCTCCATGGAAACTACAGTGAAAGTGAATGGAGTGTCCACCAGGGCTGTGTTGGACAGTGGTTCTCAAGTGACCATCATGTTTCAGGACTGGTATCAGAAGCATTTGTCTGATGTGCCCTTGCAACCTTTAGAGGGACTACATGTCTGGGGACTGAGTGAGAAGGCCTACCCCTACTCTGGCTATATCCGTATCTGGTTATCTTTTCCTACTTCTGTGGCTGGGGTGGCCGAACAAGTAGAGACTCTAGCCTTAGTGTGTCCCCCCACTGGACTGTATGATGGGGTTCCCTTGTTGATTGGGAAAAATGCTTATATGTTTGGGCGATTAGCGCAGCTGTGTTCTGAAAAACAAAAGTCCAAGACTGGGCGAGCTCTCAGAATTCTGGCCTTAATCAAAAAGGCCTACGAAACCCAGAGGCAGGCTAGTAGGATGGAACCCGAAGGCCTGGTGGGCGTTGTCTGGAAGAAAGATCCTGAGTCTTTGCTGCTAGCACCAAATGCACAGTGTGTTCTACAAGGAGAGGTCCAAATCAGAAAGGATGTCAAGAATAAAATATTGATGCTAGATGCACCAGGCAATGGAAAATTGCCAGAGGGACTGCTGGTCAAACCCACTATCCTGCCTGCCAGAGCTCATGCTTTTGCCAGAAGAGTAATGGTTCAAGTCCACAATATGTCTGATAGAGAGATTCGAGTAAAACGAGGCTGCACTTTGGCCACTGTGCACTGTGCAGATTCTGCTGTCCTGCCCAGTAACAAGAGTTTGGGGAAGAGTGACCGAGTGACCCCTGACTTGTTTGATTACGGTGACTCCCCGTTGCCGGCAGAATGGAAGAAAAGGATTAGTGAAAAGCTTGCCCAGAGGGTCCAGGTGTTTTCCTTGAAGGAGTGGGATGTAGGATGTGTACAAGGAGCTGAACACCACATCCGGCTACATGATGAGAGGCCATTTCATGAGAGATCTCGATGCCTGGCCCCTGCTGAAACAGATGATGCGAGACGACACCTGCAGGAGATGCTTGCGGCTGGGGTGATACAAGAATCTAGAAGGCCCTATGCCTCCCCTATAGTGGTAGTAAGGAAGAAGAATGAAACAGTCAGAATGTGTGTGGATTATCGTACTTTGAACCGGCGAACTATTCCAGACCAGTACACCATGCCACGCATTCAGGATGCATTGGACTGCCTAAATGGTAGCAAATGGTTCTCAGTCCTGGACCTCCACAGTGGGTACTATCAGATTCTGATGGCTCCAGAAGACCACAAAAAAACTGCTTTTCTTTGTCCACTAGGCTTTTATGAGTTCATGAGGATGCCTCAAGGGATTTCGGGTGCCCCAGCCACTTTTCAGTGTCTGATGGAGCGTGCAGTGGGGGATATGAACTTGCTAGAGTGCTTGGTATACCTGGATGATGTCATAGTGTTTGGCAACTCCTTGGAGAAACATGAAAGCAGGTTGTTCAAGGTACTGGACCGATTGGAAGATTTTGGCCTTAAATTGTCCATTGATAAATGTAAATTCTTTCAAACATCAGTGAAATATGTGGGACATATAGTGTCCACCGAGGGCATAGAGACTGACCCCAGCAAAGTTGAGGCCTTGACTACCTGGCCCCAGCCAAAAAATCTGAAGGAGCTTCAGAGGTTTCTGGGTTTCTGTGGTTATTATAGGCATTTTATCAAGGACTATTCCCGAGTGATCTGCCCTTTACTTAACCTTACTCAAGGGTATCCCCCAACCCACAAAAAGTACAAGAAAACAGTGCCCACGGAGACTGAAAAAAAATATCTTTGCCCGAATGACATATTCGGGGCCTGCTGGACTCCTGCTTGTGAGAAGGCTTTTCATGAAATCATACATCAACTTACCCATGCCCCAGTGTTGGCCTATGCAGATCCTGCCAGACCCTATGTTCTTCATACTGATGCTAGTTTACAAGGGTCGGGGGCTGTGTTGTATCAAGAGCACACTAATGAACTAAGACCAGTAGCCTTTGCTAGCAGGAGCCTAACCCCATCAGAAAAGAACTATCCAGTGCACAAGTTAGAGTTCCTGGCCCTGAAGTGGGCCATTGTTGATCAGTTTCATGAGTATTTATATGGTGCTAAGATATTGGTAAAAACTGACAATAATCCTTTGACCTATGTACAGACTTCAGCTAAGTTGGATGCCACTGGCCATAGGTGGCTTTCTGCTTTATCTACATACAACTATGCTGTTGAATACAGAGCAGGCCTGAACCACACAGATGCTAATGCTCTCTCCCAGAGGCCTGTTCCCCAAAATGACTGGGTCAGACTGTCAGAACCTGATATTCGAGCACTCTGCCAAAAGTTTGACAAGGAGGAACAGGTGTCCCCTGATGCATTGGATTGCATGGCGGATTGTTTGGGGATCTCTGAGAACTGTATACCTGCCGGTCATTGCCATTTCTCTGCATTAGACACTAGTGCCTTGCCTCAATTCAATAATGATAGTCTTCAGCGGGCTCAATCCCGAGACACCATGATAAAAACTGCTCTAGAGGCCCTGCAAACAGGGAAAGATGTGACCAAATTACGCTCCCCTGACTTGAGAACCACATTGCTATATAAAGAAGGCCCTAAATTGAAACTGAGGAATGGGTTGTTGTAGAGAGAGACATTGGACAAAGGGGGCCAACTGGACAAGCAACAGTTAGTTTTGCCCACTGCTTTCCGAGAACTGTTGTTGAAGTCCCTACATAATCACATGGGGCACCTCAGCATAGACAGAACTCTTGATTTAGTGAGATCCAGGTTTTCTTGGCCTAAGATGGGGGCCGATGTGGAACAACACATTAGAACTTGTAGCCAATGCCTGCAGCAAAAAACTCTGCCCCAGAGGGCTGCCCCCCTGGTTAACATCACCACTAGTGCCCCCATGGAGTTGGTCTGTATTGATTTTCTGAGTCTAGAACCAGATCAAAGAAATATCAGTAATATATTGGTAGTCACTGATCACTTCACTCATTATGCTCAAGCATTCCCCACTTAAGACCAGAAAGCAACTACTGTGGCTAAAGTACTTATTGAAAATTTCTTTGTTCACTATGGGGCCCCCTCAAAGAATCCTTTCTGATCAAGGGCGGGATTTTGAGAGCTGTTTGATTAAAGAGATGCTTTCCTTGTGGGGGGTATGGAAGTCAAGAACTACTCCCTATCATCCCCAGGGGGATCCCCAGCCTGAATGGTTTAACCGCACTTTGCTTGACATGCTGAGCACCCTTCAACCAAAAGACAAGCCCAGATGGAACCAGCAGATTAGCACCCTGGTGCATATGCTTACAACTGCACCAAAAGTGATGCCACTGGATTTTCCCCTTATAGAATAATGTTTGGAAGAGAAGCCAGATTGCCAGTAGATGTTTGTTTTGGAGTTTCTCCTGATGAGGTTCAAGTAGCTACTCATCTACAGTATGTGCAGAAACTGAAGGCTCAGTTAAACCGTGAGTACCAGCTGGCCCAGACCATGGCTGCCAAAAGAAATCTAGCCAATAAGGAAAGGTATGAGAAGAAAGTGAAAGCATTGGGACTCAGGGAAGGGGATCGAGTGTTATTGAGGAATCTGGGGCTGCATGGCAAACATAAGATTGCTGACAGATAGCATCACCTCCCTCATATTGTAGTAGGCAAACTGGATGATCTACCTGTATACAAAGTACGACCTGAGAATAATTCGAAAGATGTAAAAACTATGCACAGAAACCACTTGCTACCAATTGGACAGATCCTGATAGAAGCTGAACCCCCAGACAACACCCGCTCTGGGCTCGTGACTAGAGCCACTGCCAAGAAAAAATTAAGACAGACTGCCCCTACAGAAATCGAGTTGAAGGGTTCCCCTCCACCCCTTTCAATTGAATCCAATTGCCAGTCTGTGTTAGAGGACAGTGAGTGTAATCCTGAGTATTACCCCTCTTGTGAATTGAGTCAGTTGTTTTGGGGCAATCCCCTAATTAACCCAGGGGATGAAGCTAGGCTTTCTGGACTGTCAGAGCCCCCAGCTTTGTCTATGGAGCCAATGCTCCCGGAAGATGAAGCATGTAGCATCAAATCAGAAAATGTGGGTTCATTGTACATGGTTGAACTGCTCGACCTTTCAGAAGGAGGAAGTGATGTGGGGGGGAGCAAGCTGGTGATATACCAGAGCAAGAAGAGTATTTTGAGTGCCCTGATAGTTCCCTGCCAGTACCAGAAGTCCCCACAACTGATCCAAATGTTGTGAGTTCAGAAATGGTAAAGCAACTGGACTGTAGCTTCCCTGCACCCATAGAAGTCCCCTCAGCCATCCCAAGCAGGGCTGAAAATGAGTCTGATCATTCAGAAATTGTGTCAGTTACCCCTAGAAGGACTGACTGAGAAGTAAGGCCTGTAGTGAGGTTGAGTTATGAGTCTCTGGGCCAGCCCGTGGATCTGTCCCTGAATGTGGTCCATAAGGGAGTTTATGTGACCCCGAGCACTCTGCCCAAATTAAGCCTGGGAGATGACTCCAGATTACTTGTTCTGCCCTATGAATATGGTGCCCCTACTATTTCCAGTCCCAGGGTGAATGATAGGGATAAGCCCCCTTTATCCCAGGTCCAGATGCAGGAAACGGTGTCCTGAGTTATACTAGTTGTACATGTGTGTATATATATATATATATATGTATGTATCATTAAATGATTGGTAATGTTATGCACATTATAATGCACCTGTTTGCTACAGATCAATATGTTGACTGCTATCTGAAAGAGTACAAAGCAAGACAGTTTGAATGTGTTTCTTAAAACTGACTTGGGGGGTATTTACTTGACACGGACATCAAGCTTTTCAGGGCAGAAAGGGTGTAACCCTCTTGCAGATGGGGGGTTCCTAAATGCCTCTGGTACTGTCTCTTTAAGAGCTGTCTGCTTGCAGACATAATTAGTTTATATGGGGGGGACTGTGTGTTTCCTTGCTCGAGTCCCGCTCGAGCCGCTGACAATGTGCTCCGTTTTTGCCGTCGCTAAGCAGGCAAAGCGAGTACTTGCCTGGGCTGTAGTTACTGATTCGAAATATGTTGAAGTGGTAATGGAAATGTACTTTGTCTAACCTATTTCCCTTGCAGCTGGGACTTTGTGTGCTTTGTCCCTCCATTTTGGATCAGAACTGCCTCTTGGATCCAGTCAGGAGGGAGGGGCACTTAAGATGGAGTATCGAGCAGCCAATCAAGACAAGGACTCTCTTGGGAGCTGGCTGCCAATGGGGAGTATGTCCAGTGAGTCTGGGAAGTGAAGTTCAGGAGTGTGGTGCCTTTTTGCACCAATAGGGGAAGGTGTGGAAGACTGCCATCTGAAACCCTCCAATTGGGTCGGGTCGCACCTGGTGTATGATTCCCTGCCCAACGGTTGAGGAGGCAGTAGTCGCTGTGGCTGTAAGTGAAGAAAAAGCTCTGGGCTTCTGCGCTGTTGAGTTTCATAGGGGAAGCGCGTGTGAAGGACAAAAGTTGGGCGGCTCGGTCACCGTGGTGATTCAGACTGAATCCGCTCTGTGCTGAGAAGAGAAGAGGCTGTGAAGCTTGCAGCCAGCCACCAGGCTCACCCTGTAGAGGACTGGAGAATCTGCTTCATTGCACTCGGTCTGTCAGGAGAAGTGAAGCTGCCTTGTGACGTCCCGTGTTAGCAGTAAGTGCGGTCGGGATATGAAAGCAGCTACCTGGTATAGTATTTTTTTTTTTTTTTTTTTTTGAAATTTAAGTTTATTGAGTTTTCAAATACAAAAATACAAAAAAAAAACCAACCAACACAACAGACCCAGTCAGTATAACAGGAAAATACACGGCACAATCCCACACTCACCCAAGGCCCCCAACCCCTATCCCCAACCCAACCCCCAACTTACCCCTCACCACCCACATAAATTGTAATATAAACCAGAAATTCCTAAAGTACCCACCCCAGCAACATCCGCCCACCTTCCTCAACCACCCCTATAAAGGTGTGCTATCTCAATAATAATAGTAATCTGGATATATCAAGTGTCTATTTTGGCGATTTGAATCTTCCATATTAATAAAGATGTTATATACAACATTTAAACTACAAAAGTTATGCGGACTACCGGGATCGAGTCAAAGCTTAACTAGTGGAAACATAAAGCCTGCAGCTTACCCCACTTCTTCCGAAACAGGTCCACCCGACAGTGCAGACTGGCAATTAAGCCCTCCGACTGAAGAAAGGCGTTAAGCTCAATTAGCCACTCCGCATAAGTCAGGGCCAACTGATCGGTCCAATGTCTAAGCACCAGCTTCTTGACCGCCATGGATACCAAAACCATATGGAAACGATGCTCCACACTATCAATACGGGAGTATTCCCCCAGGATGCAAATTTCAGGAGTAAAAAAATTCGACAAACCCAGAAGGGGGTCTAGACTATCCTGGATGAGGGACCACAGGGGAGCAACCTTGGTACAGGCCCAGAACACATGAAGAAGGTTCAGCTACCTGGTATAGTAACCTTCTTTTACATATACATGTACGGGGAGTGTTCTGATCACAGACCTGTGTCTGTGGGCAGTGTGAAAGGTGTACTGCCTCAAGAACCGTGAGAAAAAATCAGGGTAGCTCCCTGCAAACTGGTTCAGTGAGTTGCAAGTGTTCATCTGTTCTCCTCTTTGGCTACACGAACTGAGCCTACCAGCTCCGGATTACAAATTGGGTATTGTACAATTGTTTTCATCCTCAGGGCCCCAACCAGATGCACCGAACTTGGCTAGCCCCTTATTGCCTGGGTACCCAGCGACAGTGACTTGTAGGGACTTTAGCCTGTGCACAGTGTTCTGAACTAGTAGAGTCATTAAGCCAATTAACTTGATTCCTCCCTGTCCTTGTTATTTCCCCCTAAATAAATCAGATTTGGGTGTTTTGCAAAGTATACTGCCTGAACTGCATGTCTGTGTTGAAATACTGTACAGTGGCTATTGTATTACTCTATCATACTTTACAGGGGGTCCCCAGAGTCAAGCTGATCGAACCAATCCTGGGGGTAAGTGTATACTGCAAAGGTACTGTGATCAACTTGTGTGGGCCACTAGTGGGAAGGAAGAGGGGTTGCAGTGTCCCAGAGGGCTGTGACCAAGTCATACCAGACTGTCTTAACCCTGACCTCTGGGTGGAGGCACCCGCCATTGGACCTAGGCCCCTCAACCTGCTAGTAGTTAAGCAGGCAGGGGTAGTAGCCCTTGGGATAGCGCCACCTGGGGGTTACATAAATATCCCAGAAGAGTTGCATTTACTTGCTTAAAATTATTTGGCTGAGTGCTTCCATTTCTGAGCAGTTGATTGCAAGTGAATTGGAGGACACTGAAAAGGCATGAGGAGCCTCTAAAACAGCATGGAAAGATACCATCAACTGCAACTGACTGAATGTGCCTACAGTAAGTTTTTTCCAGCGGCTCTGGTTGAAGGTTCTCTCTGGTCATTAGATTGCACTTTGATCTGGGGATTTTGAGCCTGTGGGCTTTCTGTCTCCAGAACCAGTCACCATTGCTGTATCAGCTTTGTTTTCCTCTGGACCTAGGGTATAGTTTAGGAAAAAGTCATCTTCTCTAAAGGTGAATCAGTTTCTGTGGAGGACGTAGATATCTTCTTGTGTTTCTTTTTGTGCTTTTTAAAGAATCTTCACATCTCCCTTGGGATACAATTTCTTAAGAAGGAAGGCTTAGAGACTAGTCATTGTTCATAGCTACTCAAGTGAACATCTTGGATCTCTCCAAAAAAGGAGGGGGGCCATCCTCTTTACACACCCAATGGCAAGCATTCACAAAGGGTCAAGGTTTGCTGGGCCTCATATAGGGATGAATCCTTAAAGCAGAATCTGAGAAAGACAGGCTGACTTCTCCCACAGAATCAGAGCTATGAAAGCAACCCCTGCTCCAAAGACTGAAGTCCTTGATGACCACTCTAGTCTTTAGGTTCAGAAACTGGTTGCAGAGTCCCAAGAAAGGAATTTTGGTGGCACTCAGTTCAAATGCTAAGCTACAGAATCCATGCCTGTCTTTCTCAGTCAGTCTGCTGATCTGATCTGGTGCTGGCTATGTGCAGTGGTTACATTTATCAGCTCCATGGTCTATTGGCTTAATCACTTCAAAGGGGAGGTTCTTAGGCAATGGAAACCTCTGATTGGCTGCTTGATTTGCACTCTTTTCTGTAATGACTACATTTCCTGGAAACCTTTTGGTGGATGCCCTCTGTCCACAGAGCTCACTGATTGGCTTTAGACATTATGTGAGGCTTTTCTGGTCTCTGGTTGGTCTAAGAGGTCCTGATGCTGTGACTCCTAGCTGCAGTCCAGTGGGGCCAAAGAGAGGAAAGACCGTGGCACCCATTCCTGTGGGCATGCTTTTTTTTTATTTATAAGCACACATTCCTCTCAGTTTCTGGTCATTTCAGTAGTGCCTCTAAGCACTAAAGACAAAAGTACAGTGCCCTTGTGGTGCCCAACCTCTTGTTCATCTTTGAGGTTAGGCAGAAGATATGGGAGCATTCCTGAACCCTTCTTTGATTAATTGATTGATTGATAAAAATGTATTTTTATACAGGATTCAATTGTTGGGGTGTTATCCCCATTTACAACAATGTCCTGTGGCCTTAAAAAATTATAAACATAAAAAATATTCATAAATATTTCATTCAGTCTCATAACAAGACAATAGACATAACATGTATTCTGCATTGGCGACTTTGCTTCCATGCTCCCTGTCAGCTTCTGACAGGGAGCCAACTATATTTGAAACAATCAGTTTTACAGTGCGGCCGAAAGGCCCAGTTCATATTCCTTGGTGCATGGCAGCTGTGATCTGTGTGTAGTTCACTTGTGATAAAAAGTAGAGTGCTGCAGTAGTACTGCCCATTTTCACCTTTGACAGTCTCTGGGGTCTAGAAACATGCAGGAGAATGTGTGACTGGGACCAGATGTTTCTGATGGCTCAAGTGACCTCCTGGACTGGGAAGCCTTATGGTAAGCTTTCTTGAAGGGGGGGGGGATTACAAGACCATATGACCTGGGCATTCACAGGAAAGTGTCACTGCCTTTGCAGCTTCCTAAGCACATTAACATAAGAGCTGCATTTGATAAAGTGTCTATACCAATGAATGTGAATGCAATGCTTCTAAACGCTGAGTTCTGCTCATATAATCAGTTAGCTGTTCAGGACTTTAATTAATTTGCAGAGCTCTTAAAGGATTACTAGTGGTATGAATCCAATTAACAACGTTTTTCCCTTCATTATAGCAAGACTTAATAATATAACCTTCTCTAAATCAACCCTGCTTCAAGTGGAAGTTACCCATTGAAGAGTCTGTACTGTATATCTTTACTAAAAGAGCTTGGCTACCATTTTCCAAATTGATTATAAGGTTCTGAACAAATGGCCTTTTTGATGAAAACATCTACTTAAGCTAATGGCAAACTCCAGGACACTTCAGCAAGATTGTTGTCACAACCCAAGGGGCTCTCCTTAATATTTTAAATAAAGAAATAAGTAGCAGCTAATGAGATATCTTGACTGATTGTGATTGTCTACTAATTATCAAATACTTCAGTTTGTAGTCCTTGGCTCAAGTATGGAAGGTAAGGTATTACCCTGCAGAACTACCATCATTATGAGTGCTCTGATTCACACGCTATGAATGCTATGGAGAGGAAGATCTCCAACAGAAGTGAGAGGGGAGTGGAGCAGAGATCTCAGAGCAACCAGACAATATACTTATTAATCTTTTCTTACTAAAATGTTGGAAACATAGACTCAAAATGTGAGACAATGTGGGACACTGACCCTCATAATGTGGACCTCACCATCAGCCATGAAGATATAAAATCAGAAAACTGTAGAAATCACCAGTGCCTTTAATTGTACAAAGTTTCATTTTGATTTAGCATCTTCAAACATTATGGGTTTCTCCTTTAATATTGGAGTTTACTGCACCTTCTGTATAAGGACAGCACTTTTTCCATGTGGGATGACTGTGGGACAGAGCAATTTTGAGGGATGAGATAAGGAACTTTCCTCGCAATGAAGGGCAGTTGAGGACAGCATCATTGTCTATTTGGATGGCTATGAGCAATGGTGCTATATACCCCAGAAGCATATCAGCAGTACCACAACAGAGATTGTTTTATCCATGAGTTCTGGTGTACAAAGGGCAGGCCACGGGATCACTTCTTGACCATCGCTACATATTGTTATGCACCTCCACCTGCCTTGTAAACAGCTGCAAGTCATTGCAAACCAACTGAGCCACTGACATTTTACTGCTGCAGTGCATCTTTGCCACACTGCATGTTAGAAAGATACAAACCCTTGGGCCAGAAAGAAATCTTATTGCCCTAATGGATCAATTTTAATTGTGAATTACTGATCTATGGCTCTTAGGAATAGTCAACAAATTAAGAATACATCTTCTTCCATAGCTCACAGTATTTTAACATTAATCTCAGTAACTAAGACAAACTTTGTTGGCTCATGAGATTTAACTTAGTTACAAACTAATTTTTGTTCATTACTTTCACTTGTTTATGAATTGCTTACTGAGAAGAGGGCCTTAGGCTGGATAGCAGGGCTTGTGAGACTTCAGCTTTACATCATGCCATGGATTATTGTACTCTACTGGGTTTTCTTTCTATAAACTGAGTAGTTCTGTTGCCTCTGTATACACACACACACACACACACACACACACACACACACACACACAGACACACATGACACACATATCTCTCAAGTGACCCACATTAAGAAAGATGTTCCTCATTTTATTACTCAGGAGCATTCTGTCTGATATTGTTGATTGAGATTTTAAACTCAGGAATTCATTGCATTCAGTACTGACCAATCAGGTGCAAAGGTTATGAATTTAAATGCTGTCATTACCAGTGTTGTTAGCTTCTATATCTGTACTATGATGATGTGTTTCATATACTTTCCCATATTTTGAGGGATAGTACTCCAAATTTGGGTGAAAAGGGTTGAGCAGTCATACACACACACAATCACACACACACATATACACACACACACACACATGCACACGCACACACCTACTAACACGGGATTCCATATATAGTAATTTGATTTGGTTTACTGTGTTAACTGGATTAGCTCTCCAAATACATTTCTTTTTACAGGAGCAGCCTGGGACACATTAGATAGCATTACATATCAGAGTCATTAAAACAGGGAAAACAATTATTCCATCAAATACATAGAAACATAGACAATGATGACAGAAAAAGACCAGAGGTCTAACCAGTCTGCCCAAGTTCCTTATAATCCTTGCAACCTTATGTTCCTCCAGAGTACTAACCCTTCCTGTCCCCTCTCTATTCTCCTCCTCAGCCCTGTCACCCCTGGTAACCACTATTCCCTTCATTATATCTCATCCCTGTTTGAATCCCCTGACTGTTTTCACACCCACCACTTCAGCTGACAGACTGTTCCAAGGTTCAGCTATGCTTTCCGTAAAGTAGTACTCCCTCACATCTCTCCTGAACCTACCTCCTGTTAATTTCCATACATGCCCACGTGACCATGAATTGGTATTCAGGCTAAATAGTTCCTCGGATTTCACTTAATTCCTCTAAGAAACTTGAAGATCTCTATCATATCTCCCCTCTTCCTTCTGTTTTTCAGTGAGTACATATTTAGTGCCTTGAGGTGCTTCTCATAGGACCTGCACTGCTGGCTCTGAATCATTTTTGTTACTCTGCACTGCACTGTCTCCAACCTATCCTTATCCTTTCTGAGGTGAGGACTTCAGAACTGGGTGCAGTACTCTAGGTTAGGCCTCACCAGGGATTTGTAGAAGGGAAGTATTATCGCTTTTCTTCTGCTATCAATACCATTCCTGATACATCCCAACATCCTGTTAGCCTTGTTATTGGCCTTGTTGCAGTGACTCGATTGCTTAAGTGAGTTGATAATGATAACTACCAGATCCCGTTCATCTGCTATAGTGCTAAGTCTCTTTCTTCCCATCCAATACTCTGTCTTGGGGCATGTTCTAACACTGAATTTTAACTGCCAGACCTCTGACCACCACTCTAGCTTTTGTAGGTCTCTTTGAATTTCCCTTTTTCCCTTATCACTATCCACCCTCCCACATAGTTTTGTGTCATCTGTGAAGAGACACAACCTACCCTGGATTCCTTCTCCAGTGTCATTAATGAACATGTTGAAGAGGACTGGACCCAGGACTGATCTCTGTGGAACACTGCTCATAACCCCTCTCTCCTCTGATTTAATCCAATTGACCACCACCCTCTGCTGCCTCACCTCTAGCTGGGTACCCACCCAGTTCACTGTGAGTTTAGCTGCACCCAAGTCTTCCATCTTCTTGATAAATCATTTATGACGTACCGAGTCAAAAGCTTTTCTGAAGTCAAGGTACAGTAGATTCAAAGTGTGGCCCCTGTCTAATTCTTTTGTCATCCAGTCAAAGAAGATTATCAGGTTAGGTTGACAAGATCTTCCTGCCATGAAACAATGCTGTTTACTGTCCTGGAGCCTGTTGCTCTCCAGGTAGTCAATGAGATCTTCTTTGATCAGTGACTCCATTAGCTTCCCTACTATAGAGGTTAGACTGACAGTCCTGTAGTTCCCTGATAACTCCTTATCCCACCCCCTTTATGAAATGGTACAATGTCTGCCACCTTCCAGTCCCTTGGAACTTCCCCAGATATAAGTGAGCTGTTGAACAGACATACCAGTGGTTCAGCCTGCTCCGTTGCTAATTCTCTGAGTATCCTCAGATGCAGCCCACCTGGTCTGGGGGCCTTATCTATCTTAAAGGAAGCCAGCCCTTTCAGAACTCTTTCACTAGTAAACAATGGCTGTCTCATTTCCTTGATTCCCTTAGCAGCCACTTTGATGCATTTCTGTGTCATGGACCCACTGTCCTCCTCAGCGGAAACTGAGCAAAAGTAGTCATTTAGGGTGGTGGCATTTTGCCCATCCTCCTCTATCACCCTAGCCCCCTTAACTAGCCTTACGATTGACCCATCCTTTTTCCCTTTTTTACTAATATATCTGAAAAATAGTTTTTTCTCCGTTCCTAACCTCCTCCGTGATACGCAGCTCTGTGTCTGCTTTGGCCTCTCTAACAGCCCTCTTTGACTCCCTAATTTTCTGTAGATAATTCTCCCATTCTAACTCCCCCTGCCTTTTCTTGTATTTATAGAAGGCCTTTGTTTTGGTCCTTACTGCTTCCCTGACCCTTACTGGAAACCATAGTGGTCTCATAAACCTGTTTTTCTTTGTTACTCTTCTTATGCATACTTTAGGTGCCTCGAGGATGGCCCCCTTAATTAACCCCATCTCTCCTCCACTCCACCTACGTCCTTCACCCTTACAAACCTATTCTTGACCAGTTCCCTCATCCTATCGAGGTTAGTCCTTCTAAAGTCCAGGACTTCAGTTCTTGATTGAGGCTTGCCAGCCCCGAGGACTAATTCTAACCAAACAGAGTTATGGTTGCTGTTCCCCAGTGACTTTCCTACTCCCACTGCTCCCACCATGTCTGAGTAGGTGAGCACCACATCAACAGCTATGGTCTGCCTGGTGGGTTCCTTAACTAGCTGCACCAGTAGACAGTAGAATACAACTGATTACTTATTTCAACTAAATTTCATTGATCATTCATAGGTTACAATCACAGTATAATTTTTCAGACAGATACACTTTCAACCCAACTTTAAAGTGCAATACGTTATTCAGCGATTTCAGGGGGGAAAAGGAAGTGCATTCCACGCACTTGAATCACTAAAGCTAAAGGTGCAAAGAGCAATGCTGGTATGAAACTGAGGGATCTGCAGATGTAAGTCATTAGAAGATCTGAAGCAATAATTACTGTTGCAAAATTGCAGTCGATTGGCCAGAGATTAGTGGAGTGTAAAGTAGAAAATATTTTCTTTATGTGTTTGTCACAGTTAATCCACCTTGCAGATTATCAATATGCAGTATATGAATAACTTCACAAATTGCAAATTTGATAACATCTCTGGCGAAGTGAGGCCCACAAGCAAAGTTCACTATGTACTATGGGATTGGTGGTCACATCGACAGAAATGAGCTGTATGCCATGCAGAGGTTTTGTTGAGTGCAGTCTTCTGAGGAGAAAAGTCTGTCCCTGCTTGTCTGACCCAAAATACTGTACCTTTAAAATTTATCCAAAAACTGAGTCTTTTGAAACTAAATCATTCAAAAAAAGATGTGAAGGACCTTGTGCAACTATATTAGTGCTGTTTTTTTCTGATTTTGCTGATTTATTTAGTTTAAAGTAGTGGTTTTGTTTTGTCAAGTGAAGTACTGCTATGTGGGGGAGGGGAGGTGTTTCAGCTAGCAAGGCAGGCCAGAAAGATCAGCGACTTTGAATTTTTTTTTCTGTGAGCACTAGACTGCGTGCAGCAGATATCTCACATTTGTTTTCCTCTGTCTTTCTTGTCAATTATTTTGTGCCTGACTCTGTGGTCTGTGATGTCTCATTTTATTTCTGTAGTACAGTTTGGTGTGGTTAAGGTAAGTAGTTCTATATTAGTTGTGCTTATTTCACTTAGTTCTTAAAGTGACAGTGTTGCCTACAGTAACTTTTTAATTATCCTTGTCATGTGTGTCTTGTTAATCCCACCATGTTAAAAAAATAAATAAAAATAAAACTTTTTGGGTAGTTTTAATGTAGTTACTGTTAGCTCAGTAAATGGTTTTGTTCCAAATCAGATCACACTGCTAATCGCTCAGGGAGGTGTTTGCTCCTGCTATTTAGTTTTACTGCAGGGTTTGTTTTTAATTTGTTTCCTTACAATATTATAAATTTAAATATATAAAATGACTGGGAAGAGATTCTCAACTAAAGGAAGATGTGCTGAAGAGGCAACAAAGTAGTGTGTACGTTCAATGGGGCAAAAGGGTGTTGCAGCTAAAAAAACATATGTCTGCAGCAGCTTCATCTATGGGCTTCAGGACCAGTAGTAGTAGTAGAAGAGTAGTCAGCAGCAGTGGCATTAGTGTGGCCACATTTTTCACTGCCACATCTGTGGCATCCTTGCTGGTGGGTGCTGGGGAGATGGTGACAAGAGGAGCAGAGACAGCAAAATGTCTGGCTCAGGCACAGTGGTCGAGGAAGAGGATTTGGTGTCCCTGTGACTCCTGGTGGCTCCACTGAGCCTGATCTTGATGATAGTTTCCAATTCTCAAATGAGAGTGTGGAAGTTGACCATGAGTCAGAGCCTGAGGAGGGAGATCTGACTGTTGCACAATGAGAAAAGACTACATTTAAAATGTGCCTTTGACTAAAGATAATGAGAGGGAGAGAAAGTCTGGAGAAGGTAAAGATAAGGATGACAGAGCTCAGGAGGAGGAGGAGGATATCAGCAGCAGTGGGATGATGATTTGGATTCCATATGGAAACTAGAAAAGGAAAAGGGGAAGGGTGATACTGCTGAACATGTGGAACTCTGCAAACCAGTATGTCATGGAGCTACCAAAGTCACCCCCCCCTCAATACTACAATATTTGATCCTCTTACCAGTGTTGAGCCAATTACACCATGCTAGTCACCCATTGTTGAAGTTCATAAATCATCCCAAAAAAACATCCATTTCCATCATCAGTCCTACTCCCACCACCATGTAAAGTCAAGGGGCATAAAATCTCTAGTCTGGTATCTTTATATACTGCACCCAGCTGAGGAAACAGTTACTATCTGTCATCTGTGTCAAGTGCAAGTTAGTCAGGGAAAAAAGGGCAGCCACCTAGGCACTGGTGACCAACATACACACATAAAATCCTGGCACCTGTTAAACTGGACTCAGCACCAAAAATAAAGCTGGTGCAGGGGGTCCCTCTCCTTATCATCTGCATTTGACTAGGCATTAATGAAGGGAGGGTTCACTGAGGAACACTACTACAGAGATGAGAGTCTGTGGGACTGCCTAGTACTGGTCATAGCAGTAGCGGAGGTAGGTTGAGTACCAGCACCCAGATACATCAAAGCACAGCAAATATAGTACAAAAGGCATCTGAGATCACTGCTTCCATTTGAGCAACATTTGTGAATCCCCATGAGTCAAATACTGCCCTGACAGCCATGCTGCTACACTGAGTCCAGCTGTTTGGTAACCCAGCACCCACATAGGTCCATTCTACACCTCATAGCATGTTTGAGTGTCATGCCAAATAACCAACCAATCATGCTATTGCATGTGACCTGAAAGCAGCAACAGCTGAAATGCTGGCAATTGATCTATTACTATTCTCTTTTGTGGAGATTGTGGGTTTTTGAAGGTTGACTGTGTGAGCCTGTCCCAAGTGGCAGATTCCCTCAAGAACTTACTTCTCCACATGTGTCATTCTTGAACATTATGGGATGTTGTCACACATGGTAATCCATGTCCTGCTGCATTCAGCATCACCATAAATATGTACATCTCAGTATGGATATGTGGACCAGAGGCTAAACAGTTTGTGGCTTCAATCTGTGCATTGCAGTACATTGGTCACAGGTGCCTGGGGCAGTAAAAATTGTACTAAGCCCAACTGTAGCAGTAGCAACACACTCGGTAGTCACCAGCATGCCAAGCTGGCAATGAAGAGTGCAACTGGATCACACACGGGTCAGAAAATGCTTGACTGAAATTGATGAGTGGCTGCACCCCCATTCACTAAAAGTGGGTTTCACTGTGAGTGATAATGGGTGTGGTGAAATGCATCAGTGATGAGGGTTCCCCAGGGTGCCATACCTGGCACACTGACTTTATCCTGTTGTTCAGGAGTTTCCAGAAAGTCCTTGTTGAGGGTGGCCAGTTGTATCTGTGCCAACTTTGCCCATTCTGGAAAGGCCTGTGACCATCTCAGGCACCTACAGATCCAGAACAAACTGCTTTAGCACTGTATGAAGCTGGAAATTATCACCAGATGGAACTCAATATTGTACATGATTGAGTGCTTGTACAAGCAGTACAAAACCATCTCTGAATATCTGCTGTTGCATAGAAGCCTTGACTGTGTTGGAGTATCCATGTCTCTGTCAACAGACAAGTGGTGACTAATGGATGGCATGATAATGATTCTAAGACCATTCAAACATGCAACACAGGCAATGAGTAGGAGCAGTGCCTATATCAGTCAGGTTTTCCCACTTCTAGGGGTGCTGAGGCAGACGCTGCTGCCTATACAGCTGGTGAAGGCAGGTGGTGGTGATAAGGGAAATTGTGCCTTAATCGAGTACATTCTCCATGTCTTGGACTGCAATAGCCATATTTCCTGCATTCTACAGTCTGCAGATTTTGGGACTGCCACCAAGCTGGAACCACTATTTAAATGGGACCTGTCTTCAGTTCTTGAAAGTAGCCATGATCAGGTTCAAAATGTAACTGATCAGCTAATAAGATGGGTTCCTTTATTTAATTTATTTATTTGTTATCTGAGTGGGTGCACTGATCCAAGGGACAACTTTCAGGCACAACCCAGGCCATGAAGTTGGCACAATAACATGGTACAAAGTAGTTACAGAACAGGTACGATAGGTAACGTGATTGAAGGTAGTTACAGAAACAGGTGGGACAAGTAAGTCATACTATACAGAAAAATTTGGCAGATAGTGAACACAATACAAACATGAATACAGTACAAGTAAAGTGCATGGGTAACACATTTAAGTAAAGCTACACCGCTTTGTGAAATACTTGAGCATAAAATGAATACAGTACAAGCATGTGAATACGGTACAATAAGTGAAGTGCCAGCGGTACAGTGACAGTGCAGGGGTCAAATGAAACAATCCAGTACCAGTAACCTATGGATACAATACAACAATTCCAGGGTCAAAAAGTCTGAACAGTCTGGCTACCCTAGGATAGGGTATGGCATTCAGCTAGGAGAGGACAGAAACAGGAGACTGTCGTCATAAGGTAAGACTTATAGTGGAACTTAAATAGGGGATGACAGCCTACAGTCTTTAGGAGAGTAGGTAGGCTGTTCCACAGGTTTGGGGCAACTTTAGACAAAGTCTTTTGGCCTATACATGTGGAGACCTATGGGCAGTCTAACATGAGGCTGGGAGAGTTCTGGAGGCCACGATGGCAAAGCTTTGGTTTGAGTGGGGGGGGGGGAGCACACATCTTTTTCCCTAATGGATTTATCTACAATGCAGCCAAGCAGGTATTCACAGTTGGCCTGTGTGGGGAGTCATCCAAATGCCTGGTAGAAGGAGCAGTGATGAGTAGAGTAAGGGGCCGACAGCAGAATTTATTGTAGGTTGTGTTTAGTCTGGAAAGTCTGATGGATGTGATTTGTGTGTAGATGGGTGAACAGTAATCCAACGGGGGAAGTAGGTTGCTCTGGGAGATCCAAAATCTAGCTTCAGGGCTCAGGTAATCTTTAAGCCTATATCCAACACCTATCTTCTGGTTTATGCACCAGACAGTAAGACTTATGTGATCAGTAGAGGTCAGTGCAGGGTCGAGGGTGACTGTGAGGTATTTGAAGGAGGTCACAGTTTCCAGAGGTGAGCCATCATGAGAAAGGATATTGAAAGGGGAAGTGTCCCTGGCTATCTTGGTTAGTCTGGATTTTAATCCAAACAGCATGGCCTTAGTTGTCTTGGCACTGACCAGGAGTCTGTTGGTTAGGAACCATTGATGGGTGGCACCAAAGTTATTTGTAAGTGTGGTGGACAGTTCTGCCAGGGCTTTGTCATTATGGTAAAGAATAAGGTCATCAGCATAGAGCAGAGAGTTTCACATGATGTTATCCTTGGGAAGGGAGTTCACAAACAAGGAGAACAGGATGGGTCTGAGAATAGATCCTTTTGGGACCCCAGCAAGAACCTCCCAGGTGGTGGAGGTTGTACCCCCAGTGCAGACCATTTGGGTTTGACCGCAGAAGTAGTCTCAGAACCAGGCAGTGGATAAGGGGAACAGCTAAAGCCATTCAGATTACTTACGAGGATCTTGTGGTCTGACAGGTCAAAGGCCTTGGTAAGATCCACAAAGATGGCACCAGTGAGTTTACCTTCATCCATGTTGTGGAAATCATGATTAGTGATGCAGGCCAGGTTTGTGGTGGTGCTGTGGCCCTTCCCAAAACCATGTTGTTGGGGGCAGAGGAGGTTGTACTTCACTACATTGTTGGAGATTTTCTGGTGCATGACTTGTTCCAGAATCTTGCTTAGGTGAGAGAGGATAGATAGGGGGGGGAGTAGTTGTTCACTAGTCAGGGATCACCAGAATTGAAGATGGGGACAACTTTGGCTTTGTTCCATACTAGGGGTACATGGGGCACAGATGTTAAAGTTGCAGTTATGTAAGACACAACATGAAAGTGAACTGAGGCCATATGTTGCTACCACCTCACATCATAAACAGAATGTCAAAACATGCATGGTAGCAGATAAAATAACCACAAATTCACGTTGGGATGTTTTGTGCCAGGTGGGAATTGAAGACATGGAGGAAAAGGAGGAGGCAGAGACTGATGAGATAGCAGAATTGCGGGCAGCACAGTGCATGGTAGAGGCATATGTGGCAGACACTAGATACCTTGCCATCATGGAAAAGCCCTTGGTGTACTGCAGCAGCAAGGTCACTAATGGGCCAGTATTGACCTCCGTAGCAGTCAGATACCTAAGATGTCCACTCTTGAGTGTCTGGAAAGGGTATTCTGTTCAACATTGGCAATTGTGCTATAATTTAATAAAATGAATGTAGGGCAAATTCAACAGAACACAATCACTATTGCATTCCTACCCATGAAGGTGGCATTGGTGGTGACAATGAACCTGATGAGACTGATATTATCTGAATTAGCAAATTGCCTGCTACTAAGGTAGATGAAGCATGGATGCAGAAAGAATTCCACTGTGGGGACAACTCCGGTCTGGAAGATTGTGACAGCAGCTTCCTTGATGAGGATAATTGAAGAATAAAAAGAAATATGTTCTGTCCATCTTTTCCTCCTCATCAGCTGAATCCTTTTCTTTATGTTTCAGTTTTATTTTCCTGCCTTTATATTTTCCTGCAAGTTGTGTTTCTGTTTCATACATCCATCTGATTACCTCCCTCCGCTCTCTCCTATGGGATGACTACAGACAAACTAGAAAATCAGTGAACACTACATCATTAAATGCTAAGATTGCCAACAATAACATTGGCCACCACTGCCTCCACCACATGCACCAAAACTGAAAAACCAGACTCTTAAGCCAGTTTAATCCCATTGCCAATCATGCAGACCATGCATCCTCCAGCAATCAAGATACCACCTCCTCCTCCTGTTCTGATCTGCTTGTGTCCTCTACATCCAGCAACAACATGGGCCACCACCGCCTCCACTGCATGCATCCAGACTGAAACAGATGGACTCTTAAGGCAGCCTTAATGCTGTTGCCAGCCAGACCTCTATCTAGCCAGTCAGCCATGCAGCCATCAAGCAAAGCCTTCAGCCAGCCAGCCTATCAAGACAGCAAGATCTGAGGTTCAGCAAGGCCAACATTTGTCTGCTGTGATTGTAAGTTACTTTCACTGTTGTTCACACTCTTCTCACTGTTCATGGTAAGTCTGTCCTCACTAAGGAGGGGCTTCTATCCACCTTAGCTACTGCCAAGAGTCTTAGCATCTTTCATTTTAATGCCAGGAGCCTCCTCCCTAAGCTTGACCTGCTTTCTGTCTGGGTTCAACAACACTGTCCTGATGTCCTCTGTGTCTCTGAACCCTGGATGTCCTCCAGAACTCCAGATTCTAGCCTGACCCTTCCTCACTTCCATCTTTACAGGGGAAAATGTGGTGGAGGCATTGCCATCCACATTCGCCAGATTCACTCGTGTACTATGGCTATCAGGGTGGCCATACCCTCCTCCCACAAATGTCTCCTTGTCAAGCTCTCATTCCACTCCTCTGTTTCCATCTTCAGTAGGGTTTTCTATGACTCACCCCAGATCTCCAACTCCTCCATGGTTGACTCTTTTCCCACCATCACCTCTCATTCTTCCTCAGCTGATCACATCCCCCTCAGGGATTTCAACATAAATTGGCTCTCTCTGTCTTCCAAATTAGCCTTTCATAGGATTGAGTCTGTTACTCTTTCCCAAATCATTTCTGAACCCACGCAACTCAATCCCCACTTCCCTAACCATACCCTTATGGATTGGGTTATTTCCTTCTACCTCCACTGCATGACTGCAGCAGGCATATTGCTGGATTCATTCAGCACCATTGCATGATATTTTGCGTCAGAAAAATCTGGCATTCTCCCTCATCCCCAAAACACATCTGGTTCAGGTCTCTCGAGTTGCTAAACATCAATGCTCTGCAACAGATTTGTCAACCATCATCTCTGCCTCTGATAATGATGTGGCCCTTATCCTTTTTCACTTCAGATTCTCCTCAGTTTTTGACAAGCACACTTCCCTCAGGAAATCTAGGGCCGAAACTTCCCACCACCCCTGGTTTACACCAGAAAGGTATCCAATGAACAAGGTGACCGAAATTGGGTGCCTACAAAATGGCAACTCAATTATGGTGTCTGTGCTCATGGCTACAAGCGGGGTGACTGACACTTGGGGTGGTGAAATATCAATGGAAAATAGTGGTATATGCATGCACACATGCGGGGGGGAGAGGCAGAGGAGGGATGGTATTTGGGAGGGGGTGTGGCAGGCAGCTGCTGAGCTGGTCCACTAGCATGGTGGGGAGGGTCATCAGGTGGGAGGCACAGGGTTCAAGTCCTGTGCAGTGCTTTTTTTTGGCCGGCTGGCGGCTTTATGTTTTTTAAGTTTTTCACCCCCACCAACATGCACCCCCACAGAGTTGAGAATTCATAAGTAGGGGTGTAGAGGGTGAAGCCCCCCTTGGGTGGTGCTTGCCTTAAAAATGAGACCCGTAGGTCTTAGGCACCATTTTTGTTTGCGCTGCAAGTGTGCATCACCAAAATTCATTTTCAGTGATGTACACTCACCATAATGGCAATTGCCGTCCCGCGATCACTGTTATGACATGGAACCCCTCAGAAATCATAGGCCAGTGCAAGTCCCATGATCTTGCTCAAGCCCACTATAAATTATTCCACTTCCTCTCTGACCTCCTCTCTTACAGGGCTCTGAGGAACAATTGTAAAAGGCCAGGCTGTGAAATCACACTATTTTAAAACCAACCTTCAGAAAAACTTTAATGCTCCAGCTTAATTCTGGAAGGTAATGCATTCCCTTTTCAACTCCCCAGCACAGTCCATCCACCCAATCCTCATGGTTAACGGCTCACTTGTTTCTGACTCTCCTTTTGTTACTGTTTACTTCAATGAGTTATTCAGTACATGTACCCTCTCTCCCACCCTGACTCCTCTCCTTGCACTCCTGTTCCCCCTTCCTCTCCACCCCTTCCCTCCCTGGGTTTCCATTTGCCCCATTACTATCCAGGAAATGCTGCTTGTGATTTCCTCCCCTAACCTGAGTAAGTCTAAAACTGACTGGCTGGATCCTAAGCTCTCCACCTCTCAGCTTCTGCCATTGCATCTCCCCTTACTCACCTGCTCAGCCTATCATTTTCCCTCTGCAGTGTTCCTCAGTCCCAGAAGATTGCCAAAGTGATTCCACTTCACAAAGGGGGTGAACCTCCTCCGCTGGCAAATTCCACCTTATCTCCCTTCTCCCCTTCCTCTCAAAGCTGCAAGAGAAACTTGTCTATTTCAGACTTTCTGATTACCTCTCATCCTCCAATTTCCTCTCCGTAGTCCAGTCTGATATCCAGAACTAACATTTCACTGTCTCCTCCCTGCTACCTATCACTGATTTTTTATCTCCTCTGAGATATATCAGGGGCACTTCACAGCTGCCATTTTTATTGATCTAAACAAAGCCTTTAATCTGGTATCCCATCTACTCTTCCTGGAGAAGCTGACCTCTGCTGGCCTCTCAGCTCCCACTGTTAATTGGTTTCATTCCTACCTCATGGGTCATCAGCATTCCGAACAGGTAGGAGGCTTCCTGTTACCTCCACTACCCATCCAGGCTGGGTCCCAGAGGGTTCCATCCTGGGTTCTGTCATCTCCTCCATTTTCCTGAACAGCCTCCATGCTGCCTGTGGCAAATCGCATATTCACATGTATGCAGATGACGCAGTCATCTTCACCTCTGGTGTCTCTACTGCAGCTGTGGAAAACCTACTCCAGGACTTCCACAACATTCTGTGCTGGTTCCAATCCAACCAACTCTGGGTTAAAACTAAAAAAAAGTGTCCATGACCTTTGGTACCTGCCAGAAACTGATCAGCTCCCGACCCTCCGTGTTTTCACCACATTGGATGGCATCCCCTTGAAGCAATGCAGTTCTTCATATACCTTGGTGTGTGGTTTGACAGCAAGCTGACCTGCTTAGCCCACATTGATGTCATCCATGAAAACCTCTGTCCTAAGCTTGGTACCTTGTACCACAACAAAGACTGTTTATTTCCTCAGGCCTTCAGGGAGCTTGTTACCAAAATGGTGCTCCCTGTCTTCGACTATACAGATGTAGTCTCTGACACTGCCCCACCACTTCCCTTAACCAGACTGGATACCCTCTGTAATACTTTTTGCTACTTTGCTAAAAACTCCCTATCTCATACTCACCACTGCTTCCTCTGCTCCACCCTATCCATCCTCCCCCTACCCTAACATCGTCGATCTCATTGTACTTCACTCATAACCAAATACTGGTTTGGTTCATTTCCCTCTTACCTATCCTCACGCCTCTCTCCTATCCCCCTGCCTATTGCTCCCTCTGGTCCAGGGATAATTGCACTTTTATCATTCCTCATCCCCGCTTCTCAGCTGGGTTGTCTGCCTTCTCCTATCAACTTCCCACACTCTGGATCCTGCTCCCATCCTGTCTCTGCCTCTCCACCTCCCCTGGCTTCCTATGGCACCAGTTGAAACCCCTCTCCCCACTTGCTTTTGTTACCCATCCTCCTGGTGCCTTGGAGTCCCTACCATCCATGTGTTGGGCCTCCATCTGGGTCACACTTACCTTCTTAGGGGTTTCATTTCCTCAGTACCTCTGTACCGCCTTCCCCCATGGGGGTAGGCATGCACCTACCTAACAGACCTCTTGTCTGACATTGTATTGTCTTCTTGCAAACTGTGCCTTCCTACTGTTTTCTTTGCACATGTATAGGTATTCCATACTGTACTGTGACCCCACTTTATTTTTGTACCAAGTTTTCATACCATTGTTTGTACCAATGTATTATTATTGCACATTCTACTTTCTTTTTCTCCTGTTCCCTTCTTCCCAGGTCACACATGAAAACTAGCCTTGCTCAGTGTGCCTTTCCCAGTTACCAATTTTCAAATAACATAAATCAATCAATAAATAAATAACTACATCAATCAATCAATCAATCAATCACAGGGACCACTGGCAAGTCAGTCACAAAGCCAGACAGCAAGCAAGGTACCAGCTTAACTTGCCTCTTCTTCTACCACCCCTCTTAGTGGCAGCATTGTGCCAGTACATGGCATGACTCACTAATTTGATGGTAAGTATGATTACTTGTTTTTCTTTGTCTTGCTGTTTTATTTTTAAGTTTTCCTTTCAGAGGTACACAGTAACACAGTGGCCACATCAGGCTGCATAATTTATCTTTATAGTATATAGTGAGGGTCTGTTCTGCACTGATTTCCATGCCAGCTGGAACCTTGTTGTACCACAGTTCAAAGGTCATAGAACATGGTTGTAGTCTTCTGTGGTACAACAATGTTTCACCTGATCAAAACTTCTCGAGACGGTTGGCGTTTTTCACAGCACTGCTGCATGCACAACAATCAGTTCAAGTTCTGAACTAAAACCACTTGTCATATTTGCTGCTGCCCTGGAGCACTGTTAAAATACTTTCATTTACAAAAAAAATAAATAAATAAAACAAATAAAAAATTCGCAGTATAAAAATATTGGTTGGGCTACCACATGCAAATTCAGCCCATGCTGCCACAGAATGCTTCTGATTACATTAGACCTCTTGAGCTTTGCTCTTGAGGTCTGATGTAATCAAAACCCCTGTGTGGCAGCACAGGCTGGTTGTACATGGTTGTCCAACCAGTATTCTCTATTTTCTTCACAAGTGACAGGTAGTAAGACCAGGAGTGGATAATGGATATACCATGCAGACAACCACAGTGGCCAAGTCAGTATAAATAATTTCTTTTTTTCTTCACAGGTGACAGATCTAGTAAGACTGAGAGTGGACAATGGATATACCATCTGTGTGGGCACCCACAACTGCTAATTGTGTAGAGTCAAAATTATTTTCTTTTGTCTTCTCAAGTCTCCTCTCCCACTACCTTCCATCCAGCATGCAAGACTTTTCCTCCTCCTCCTCCTCTTCCTCCACCCCCTCTGTCTGATGCGTTGTTTTATTTTTTCTATTTTAGGTTTTGTTGACCGGGTAAGTGCACTAGATAAATTCTGCCTATTTTCAAGCACGACCCGGGAAGGGGGACACAGATGAGTACCAACTGACTTTGAACCAGATTAAGCTGTCACATCTTCATATCATTACAACAGCATCAGTGTGATGCTGCAGCCTGATTTGACATTTGTCACATAGCTAAAAACTACCTGAACTGAGAGAAACAGGAGCAGAAAATGGAGAGTGACACGTGAATAACATTTAAGAATTTAAAAACCAAAATGGAAAAACAAACAAAAATTTACTTGCTTTGCCTGGTAAGAAACACTGCTAAAGTAAATAACCAGATCCAAGCCAGACCCATGCAGTAATAGGAGTTTGTCACCATAGTGAAACCTGAAAAGAGAGAAACAGAAACAAAAGATGGTTAGAAATACAGTTTTTACACACACACACACACACACACACACACACACACACACACACACAGAGCCAAAAAGTAAAAAATGAGTTCTTACACCTTTGCTGGTAGGGCACACAGGGATACTCAAAGCTCACCATCTGGAGTTGCACCCCTAAAAGGCATTATCATTCCATGAGAAAATATCCAGAATTTCTGATCACCACAGTTCACCAGGACAGGTGCTGTAGTGGGACTTGCACAGTACAGTAGCAGCATATTAATTTGGGCAGCACATCTCATTTTCTTTTCCTTGTGTGAAAATTTCCAGACAGGATAATTTATTAGACTGAGAATTTCTGAGCACTGAAGTTTGTTATGTAAAACGTGTTAAAAGAACTGTGCTGGTGGGATTAACACTCAGTGTGTGGTACCAGGTTGCAGCATGCTGCAACCTGCCTTTTTTATCTTGTTGAAAAAAAAATTCTGGGAGCACAGAATTGTGCATTTCATGATTTCACCTAGAGTATATTACAAGAACTGTGGTGGGGGGACTCGCACACAGCCCAGCACCTTGTAGCAGCACGCAGCAGCCTGATGTATTTATTCTCATAGCTGAGAAAAATTCTAGGAGTGCAGAATTTATGTATATTGTGCTCTTCATGACATATCCCCTAAAGTGCATTATAAGAACCATGTTGGTGAGACTGACGCATAGCATATCACCATGTGGCAGCATGCAGCAGCCAGATTTATTTATTCTGGTGACTGAGAAAAATTCTGGAAGCACACAATTTAAGTATTCGTATTTTCATGATAATGATGAAGGGGTTAAAGTTAAAATATGTATCTCTGTGGATAACACAAAGCCCTGCAAGAGGGTGAACACAGAGGAAGGGAGATAAGACATTAGAAAAGGCCTGGCTAAACTAGATAGTTGCTCAGGTATTTGGAAACTGAGATGCAACACCAAAAAATGTAAGGTAATGCACTTAGAGGTGAAGAACCCAGAGACTACGTATTGGCTGGGGGGTGGAGGTGCAGTTCATGAAGTCAGTGGAGGAGAAAGACTTGGGTACGATCACCACGAGTGAAATGAATAAGGAAAAGAAAGCAAATTATTTTGCCAAACAATGGAAGCTAATGTTGGAAGCAATTACAACAAAAAATAGTAAAAAGTTTTGGTTGCTTGTAGCAAATGGGTGAGATAATCACAAACTAGCAATAGGCATTATGTATCTGAAAAGACTTGGGTGGAATTTTTTACTCAGACTTTTTTCAATCCAGAAGTTGATATGTCACCTCCTGTGATGTGGTGTAGTTACACAAATCTTCAACTGATATCTTATGAAGAGGTGTACTTAGCCATAAATACACTAAAAAAAACACAAAGCCATGGTTCTGGATGGTATACCTGCTGATGTTTATTTATGTCATACAAAACTCTGGTGTAAGACATTAACCATGTTTTATAATAAATGTATTAAACTAAATTGTTTCTCATCAACATGGCAAGGAGCCAATATATTACCAATACACAAAAAGGGCAATACCTCAGATCCAGCTATGTACCGCCCTATTAGCTTACTTGACATTAACTTAAAACTTTTGTCCAAGATTTTATTGGCAAGATTGACGGTACAAGTGAACTTAACAGGGGGTATTTCCAATCTGCAGGCTGGTTTTAGAACACATTATTCAACCTTAGATAATGTCTTTGTACTGAGACATCTAATTGAAAAGTATGTCTTATTGCGTAAACAAAAACTATATTCAATTTTCATTGATTATTCTGCTGCATTTCATTCCATTTCAGGGGATGTGCTTTGGAAACAAATGTTAGCTAGAGGCATTGATGGTAATTTAGTGTCAGAAATTGCTAGTCTGTACCGGGATACCTGAGCCAGGGTAAGATTGGGAACCAATGGACAGTTATCTTTTCCCTTTAACATCAACAAGGATGTTCGACACGGATATGTCTTGGTGCCCATGTTATTCTCCTTATATGTTGATCAAATGCTCAAAGATTTAGACTCTGTTCCATCAGATTCACATAAAATAAAGAATCTATTATGTGCAGCACTTGCTTATGTAGACAATTTTGTGCTGTTTTTGCTATGAAAGAGAGGGCTCCAGAAAAAATTAGATCTCTGGTACTACAAATCTGAAGAGTTGCAATTAACAATAAATTATAAGAAAACTAAAGTTGTAATTTTTGGAGAAAGACATCTTGTAGGCAACTGGTGCATTGGACCTAAGAAGATTGGAATGGTTCCAAATTATGTATACTTAGGTATAGTATTTGATTCTGTCTATGGAACGCACACTTTAATATGATTCTGGAGGAATAAAAAAACATCAACAGGTTTGATAAGATTCAGTTATATATTTGGTGGGTCTACTATAAAATCTCTAATACAAGTAATAAAAGCAAAATTTCAGGCTCAGTTGTTATATGGGATAGAAATCTGGGAGTTTAAAGATACAAACAATGAATGGTTCTCTTGTTTAAGATGTTGAGTAGTATGATGAGACTGGATCATTCTTGTCCTCTGACCTATATTAAGGTGAATTGGGATTAACTGATATTAATGTAATGATCAAAACCAAGAAAATTAATTTTTGAATGAGGCTTCTTAAATTACTTACCTCTATATTCTCAAAATATTGTCTATAAGAAAAGAAAAATTGGTTTGAGCTAGGTTACAAGTATAAATATTGGAATACTACATTAATGACACTGCTGAGCAGACACAAGCAATTAACACTTAAGAAAGCAGCAGACAAGGGAATTTCACTAAGTATTCAATATAAAAATATTTTGCTAGAAAAATCAACAATAATTGGTGTGATGAAGATCTAAACTATATAGCCAGCTCATCTTATTCGAGCTGGTTTGCAAACAATAACTTCTTCTTTGCTCATAAGGCTTTTATGGACATATTGATAGATCTGGAACTTCAAAGGACCTTCACAAGATATAAATTTGAACACTTCCCTAGTAATGTTCTGCTGTTCAGACATAATAAATCTACTGTTGAATCTGATTACTGTACCTGCTTGGCAGGAAGTAGAGAGGATCTAATGCATCATGTAATGTAGATTTGCACATGGTATTCAAAGGAAAGACTATACTGGCTAGACTCTTTTTTGAACCCTGTATACGCAACAGACAAGCTAACGTTAACCAATATATTGGTTCATACTGAAGCCTCATGACCATTGAAAGATTGGCTAAATTTTTCTTAGCAACAAATAAATTAAAAAAAGGTTGTTGTCAAGCATAACTTGAGACAATATATATGATTGTCAGGACTCTGATATGTGCAGACATTAATGTATTGGAGTGTTTTATGAATTTCATACTGCTGGTCTCTTTTATTGTGATATTGTAATAGATAAATAAAAGGTTGTAATGGCTGTTGTAGGACATGGTATATTACTTGTATTTTAACAGTAAACACAATAAACACAATAAAATAAATTTGATTGATTGAGTGACATGAAACAATTGGTACACTGCAAGAAAGCAGCAGCCAAAGCAAACAGGATACTAGGATGTGTAGCTAGGGGTATAACTAGTAGGAAAGTGGAGGTCATCCTGCCACTGTACATGTTACTGGTTAGGCTGTATCTGGAGTATAGTGTACATTATTGAGCCTTTACCTAAAGAAAGACATCAGCTTACTGGAGGCAGTGCAGAGAACAGTGACCAAGATGATCCAGGGACAGCAGGGTATGCCCTACAAGAATAGATCTTAGAGATCTCATCATGTTCTCCCTAGATGATAGAAGGGAAGAGGTGACATGGCTGAAACCTATAATGGTTTTAACAAAGTGAACTCTGAAGGTCTATTTAACCTAAGCGAGAACGGGATCACTAAGGGGCATTGCCTCAAACTGGTGAGGGGGGGCATTTCAACATGGAAATGAAGAGGCATGTTTCCACTGAAAGGGCGGTGGCAAAGTGGAATGAGTTGCTGGAGGAAGTAGTCTCCTTCAAGACTGTGGATAGCTTCAAGAGCAGATGGGACAGCAAAAATGGGAAAACTGCACAGAGAGGGGGAATCAGGGGGGAAGGAATGTTGAGGGGGAGGAAGCAGTGAATAATGGGAAGGGGCATATCACTCAGCAGATACTGATATGTCTGCAGATAAGAGCAAACTAGATAGACTGTAAGGTTTATTTTATGCTGGCTATTTTCATATGTTCGTATATTATGATTTTCACACCATTTTACCTAAAGTGCATTACAAGAACTGTGTTGGTGGGAGTGACACACAACACAGCATCTTGTAGCAGCATGCAGCAGCCTGATATATTTGTTTTGTTAGCTGAGAAAAATTCTGGGAGCACAGAATTTATGTATATTGTACTGTTTGCACCATTTCTCCTAAAGTGCCTTATAAGAACTGTGGTGGGGGAACTGACAGCCAGTACAGCACCATGTAACAGCATGCAGCAGCCTGATGTATTATTCAGGTAGTTGAGAAAAGTTCTGGGGGCACAGAATTTATGTATATTGTAGATTTTGCACCTTTTTCCCTAAGGTGCAATACAAGAAATGGGGCAGGGGGACTGACACACAATGCAGTACCATGTAGCAGTGGAGGGTTCTGACCCAATATACTATTTTGAATGCTTGTTTACAGAGATACAGTGTAGAAAATTCCCAGATTACAAGTGGAACTGGATAGGGCCCATAGAGGTCCATTAATTCCAAACTATTTGGGGAAACTACCATACTTTATGGGCTCTAGGCACAAAAGTGCATGCCTATGTGCCACGTAACGGTGTGTAGGCAACCCTACATGTGAATCCTGAGCAGTGGGGGTCTAGCGGCATGCACTATCAGTGTGCCAGCCAGTTGCACATTGGATCCCCCAGCTGATTGCACCACCACATATGAGGGGCATGCTGGGGGTGTGTCAGTGGGCATGCCTGTGCTGCACAGCATGCATGAAGGTGCTGTGCACTAGGCTGGGCTGGGAATCGGTACAAAAAGGGGAACCCTACTGTAAGTGTTATGCAGTCCTCCCAACAGACCCCTGCTGGTGGCTGAGGCACCCGGACCCCTGACACACTGGTGCCCCAGCCCACTGGCAGATGGGGAGGGCTGGGGCAGCTGTTCAGGTGAGTGCCTGTACTTTGTTGAAAACCAGACCAGCACCTTCCCACAATCCCCCGCTCCTGCAGTGCAAGAGATCCACTCTAGGACCCAGCTCAGGCATCCGATTGGATGACTGCTCAGGTCCACTGTTCTGCCCCTATCCACCCCATGAACTCCACATATGGGGGGGTCCATGGAATGGTGCACTGCAGGTGCTTTTGGTCATGCATCCATTAACCCTGCACCTGTCCAGGGTTGCATGGGGTGCACACAGTGGTCCAATGGTTTTTGACACATTTTATGCACATTTGTGCATAGTCTCCCATATTCATAAAGCAGCATAATTTTTCAGATTGTGAGGTGATATTTAAGAAAGCCAGGCTGAAGAAATACACCCATTTTGGGGACACGAATATCCAGGTGTTTCCAGTCATCCCCTCAAATGTAGTGGTGAAGAGAAAAATTATTTCACAAAGCTAAAGAGATGCTCTTGAATCATAACACTCATTTTTCAATTATTCCACCAGCAACACTCTGACTAAAGTTAATAGACAGAATGAGAACTTTTCTCTGTCCTGTTGAAACTGAGTGAGAGATAATAGAAGCACTTGAAACAGTAGCTAACTTTACTTAGTCTAAAGCCTCACATACAGAGTAATATGGGGACACTCAGAGCACAAAGCCAGGCCCATCTGATGAAAAAGACTCAGAACAGCATCCCAATGAGGGAGAAGTCAGAATAAAATGGAGATAGAGGCTGTAGGAGGCAATCAAGGGAGAGGGATGGGAGAAGAAGGAAAGGAGGGGAAGAGGAGGCAGTATTGCATGACGAACACATAAAGCTTTAGCAGAATGGAAATACAGTTGTTGAGAGTCCATATATATCTGTACTTGTACTTTTAAATTATGTTGGTGGTGAAAAATATGCACTAGAGGAGGATTTACTAGCTCCACACTCTGGGGGGTGAGAGACGGTGATCCCTTGGTGCATCTTGTATTGAGAGGAAGGGGGTATTGGTTAGTTTGGTAGGGGGTAGAGAATAGTAGTTATCTCAGGATACTGTATTTGCTATGCTACTTTGTGAGATTAGGATGGACAAAGGGGGAAGGGATATTTTTGTTGGGGTGCTGATGATATAGGAGAAAGAGGGATGGGGTCAAAAAAGCTTCAGAAAACAGATCATTCAGATTTATAAGAACAGTGAACATATATCTCTAAGATTATTTCTTAATGTCAAACTTGCATATTTTGTTGGAAAGTGGGGAGTCGCTGTGGTGATCTTTGGTATTTTTGTTTTATCAAAATGACTAAGTATATGAAATGTTACATCTTGTAACTTAAAGGGAGTGAGGGAATGGGTAAAATTAAGAAAAAAATGTAAACTATGTAAAACAACAACAAATTTAATGCCTATTTTTGCACGAGACACAGTTCCAGGAGCAAGACTTTAAATGCTTGCTATATTTATAGGACGGTCAGGGAGTCCATGCTCCATATAAGACAGACTCCAGGTAGATAGCAATTTTATTTAGGAGACACATTAAAGGAAAAATTATGGTGAAATATTTAGATCAAGGAGGTAAAGAAAAGAAACAGGTGGTCTGTATATATGCCAGTAATTATGGTGATCCAGACTTCTTTAATAATTTGTCATTTCTATGTCCATATTTTGGTATGAGATTTAAATCTGACAGTGTTTCATATGGACAGATCACTTGGTTCAAATGAAACAAAGATCAATGCTATTAAAGATTTTAAAATGCTGATTAAGGAATTTAACTTCATAGATGTACATGGGTATGACTTTCCAGAAGAAGAAAAATATTCATTTTGCTTAAAGGTTTATAAATCATTTTATAGAACTGATACATGTGTAATTTCAAGATCTTCAATTCATGAAATATCACATATGGAATATGGAAATGTTCATATTTCTGACCATGCTTCCTGTATATTTACTTTTGACCAAGAAGAAGAAGAGATTAGAGACAATATATGGAGAATTGATTGGTCTTTGCTTAAGGACATGGTTTATGTTTCTCTGATTAGAAATACAGTTCAGGAGCTTGTCCATTTAAATGATCCTAGGAAGATTAATTATTATATTTTGAAATACAATTCAGGAGTTTGTCCATTTAAATGATCCTAGGGAGACTAATTATAATATTTTTGGGAACGTTTTAAAAGCTGTTATTAGACGTGTCACAGAAACATACTGTAGTTAAAAAATCTAAATGGAGTTAATGGTGAAAAAACAACTAACACAGGTACAATTGTACTATTTATGATCATCAGTTGAGACAGATTTATTTTTAATGCTTAAAATACAAAATGTATACAATGAACTGGTAGTTTGGCAGCCTCAGTCAGCTTTATTAAGATCTAGGGCTAAATATTGTTCACTGGAGAGAGACCAGATGAACTTCTGACTCTGCAGTGAAGGGCAAAGAGATCAATGGGAGCCATAAGTCAAATTAAAAATAAATTTTTTTATGTGCAGAACATTAGCCGATTAGTATGGTCCTTGAAGCATTCTTTTTTTTTTAACTTCATCATATTTATTAGTATCTCTGAAATACGATACAACTGCTCATCATCAAATCAGTAAAGTGTATCAATCAGATACAGATCTAATAATCTCTAATACATGAATGTACATTATTACAAAACTTAGGTCAACACGAATAATGCCTTCCAATATTTTAAAACAGTCTGAGACACAATAATGGATTGAAGCAAGGGTAAACACTGCTCGAAGCCAAAGGCTTCTGAACGATGGATACAGTTCTTTGCAGTGTAAACTCATGCTCTGTCCCAGTCTCTAATTGAATAATTGGTCTCCCACAAGAAAGCTTTAAATTGTCCCAAATGCTTTCTTAGGACCTAAGATGGCATTAAAGTTACCTAAAATAATAATAAACAAAAGGACAAACATAATACATATATGCACAGTAGCAATTTATCTTATCTAAAATGTTTTCATTTTTATAGACAATAGGCTTTCTACCCTACCCTCACCCCCCCAAAGTTCTAGGTGCTAGGATCAATCAAAATTAGCCCTCAATCCCTCAGTTGTGTAACCTCCTCCTCTCCCTCCAAGTCTGCCTCTCCCCTCCATGCCTCCCTCCAGATCTGCCAGGGGTGCCACAGCTCCAGGAATTTTTCTTTCCTTAGCTGTATCGTGTAGGTGATGTTTTCTAAATGTTCTGTCTCCTCCACCTTAGAGATCCACTGCATCGGAGATGGAGGATCCAGAGACAACCATTTGGGCATGATGCATTTCAAGGCTGCAACCCTCAATATCTGGCACAATTTTGTTAATGTCCTTTTTTAGAAGATAGGGTGGGGAGACCCATCGCTAGGTCTTGGAAGGTGAAGGGGAGAGGAAGACCTACCACCTGTTCCAAAATGTCATGAATGTGGTGCCAAAACTGTTGTAGTTTACTACATCACCCAAAAATATGATAATGCATTCCCCTGGGTTCCCCAGATATGCAAAAGCAAGCTAGTGAGGCCTGTGGATTGAAGTGCTGGGTGACCACTGGGGTCCTAAAAAATATCGCACAAGGATTTTCCAGTTAAACACCCGCCAGTCAGTTGCAGATGTCACTTGCCAACCCCTTTGAAGTCTATGGGCCCAGTCTTTCTTTGAAATAACATCATTAACTTCTACTTCCCACCTTTCTCTGATTTCTTCTAGTACATGAGCCCCTGGATGAGATGTGAGGACTGTGTATAATATAGATAGGTATCTCAGTTTGTCTCTGATTCTAATACAGTCCCACCAATAAGTCTCTAAATGAGTTAATTCCCTACTGATCTGCTGAAGATTGTTCCCAGTGGTAATAAAATGTTGGGTTTGTAGAAACCTGTAAGAATCTTCCCTACGGAGTGAGAAGCAGTCTTCAAGGGTAGCATAAGGAAGACATCCTGCTCTGTCTGTCAGTTGCCTAAATGTGGTAAGACCTTTAAGCACCCAATAAGCATACCCCTGATCTGCTTTGGGGGGAATAAAACTGTCTACATGTCAGATCAGACAGAGAGGACCCAGGGTGTTCAGAGTGTGCGTTACTTTTCTTAATTTTATGAAGATGCATAGGGAGTGCTTAACCCATGGATTAGAGATAGAAGACTAGATCCAGGGACTCACAGGACCTGTAGGTAGTGTCCATAGTTTATAGTTTTTAACCACCTTGGTCTCAATTGGGTACCAACCCGAGTCTGTGCGTTGCTTGGCCCAGGTAACTAGTTGTGCCCCCTGGGCTGCTAAATAGTAATAGTATATGTGGGGGAAGCCTAGACCTTCTTCCTCCCTTGATCTCACCAGGGTGTTAAGGGATATCCTGGGTCATTGTCTTGCCCATATGAATCTGGAAGTGTCTTTAGATAACTGGTTCCAAAAGTATAGTGGGATAGGGAATGGGAGTGTTTGAAATAAGAATAATAATCTGGCCAGCACATTTTTATAACCTGAATTCATCCATAAAGGGTAATGGGCAGGAGCTTCCATTGAGCAAAATCTGATTACAGGGTGTGATATAACTTAGTAAGGTTATTTTGGAATAGTCTAGTGGTGTCTACCGAAACATGAATCCCTAAGTACCTAAATGTGTTTCTCTTGGTCCACGTGAAGAGAAACGTTTCCCTAAATTGCCTGGAAGGGGTACCACTCACTACTACTGCTTCGGATTTTGATAGGTTGATTTTGTAACCCAACAAGGAACCAAATTTTTCTAAGGACTCCAACAAATGAGGCAAGGTGGTTTGAGGGTCCTTTAGAAAGAATAAGGAATCATCGGCATAAAATGCCATTTTTTTGTTCAGCTCCCACACCAGAATACCCTTGTTATCTGGGTTATTTTGTATCCAAATAGCTAAAGGTTCCAGCAATAGGGTGAAGATCAGATGAGAGAGGGGGCAACCCTGCCTGATCCCCCTTTTAAGGGTAAATGATCGAGAGTAGGCCCTTGACCCAGACCCTGGCCTCTGACTATGGTATAAAGCCACTATAGCCAAGACAAAATTCTCTCCTAACCCAAACTTTGACAGGGTGGAGGACATAAAATGCCAGTCCACCCTGTCAAAGGCTTTTTCAGCATCCATGCTGATTGCCAGCTGCAAGGAGGTTGAGCTTTTCTGGGCAGTGATAATGTTTAACAACCGATGTATATTGTCTTGAAGGAACCTCCCAGAGATGAAAACTGTTTGGTTGTGGTGAATAAGAGTGGAAATACAGTTCTGCAGCTTGTCTGCCAGAATCCACATAAAAATCTTTAGGTCTATGGATAACAAGGAAATTGGGTGATAGGAACCACAGGATTCGGGATTTTTATCTTGTTTAAGAATCACTGAAATTAGGGTCAAAATCCAAGAGGGCGGGACCATTTTTTTTATTAATCAAGATCTCATTACAGGTGGCAACCAAGTGGTCAAGGAGGTGGGATGTAAAGCTTTTGTGAAATTCGGCTTGAGCTTTACCATTTTTCAAATGTTTAATCTTAGCTTGTATTTCCTGGGTAGTGATCGGGGCATTGAGGGTTGTCTTGGCTGGGTCTATCAGGATGGGGATTGGAAGGCCATCCAAGAAGGACTGCACAGCTGTCTGATGTCCTGGGGGGGGTCCAACTCATATAAGGTGACATAGAATGTTTTGAATTTCTGTAGAATATCCACAGGGAGGTGGCAGCTGGTACCCCACCATCTCCCTGCAGGTGCACCACTGCTCTACTGACTGTCTCTTGGTGGAGTTGCCATGCCAACAATTTCCCAGCATGACTTCCTTGCTCATAGTATTTCTGCCTGGCATAACACAACTGTCCCTCAATCTGAAGGTCAAGTAGTTGATTTAATTCATGCCTTGCTTTACCCAGGTCTTGTTTGACCAGGGGGTCCTGATGAGCTTGGTGAGAGGTCTCTAGCTGCGCTATTGTCTGTTCCAGTTGCACCCTCCTGTGTGTGTGTTCTTTTTTAAGTCTGGCTGAGTATTTAATTATTTCTCCTCTAAGGCAGCACTTAAGGGTATCCCATCTTATTCCCTCTCCCGTTTCCCCTTTGGGGTTATCTTGCTCAAATCGTTGGATACTATGCTTTAACTAGCTCTTTGAAGTCCTCTCTGGTGAGGAGGCTCACATTCAGTCTCCAACAGGATTGTGGAGGGGTTGGGGTAGTAAGCAGTTTAAGGGTAACCGGGGCATGGTCAAGAATGGTAATGGGCCTATGTCACACTGATCTATCTTCTGTAACCAGTTAGAGGATATTAGAAAGTAATCTATTCTGGAGTATCCTCCATGATGAGGGGAATAGTAGGTGTAGTCCCTTTCTCAGGGATATATAAATTGCCAGCCCTCTGACAAGCCCAGTTCCTGGTTTAATCTCAAATTAAGCTTCCCTGTTCTCATAGCCCCTCCCTGGTTCCTCCCCGATCTGTCCACCCTTGGGTATATGACATCATTGAAGTCCTCCCCCCAGTGACTACCATACCATGTGCATCTGTGACCACCTCTTTAAGAAGTTTCTCTATAAAAGAAAGCCAGGGGGCTTCTTATTTTGGTGCATATATGTTCACAAAGGTGCATGCCTGGCCTCTATAAGAACCCCAAATTTGTACAAACTGACCCTCTGGGTCAGTTCTAACCCTCAAAACCACCAAGGGGGCATCTTGCTTAACCAGAATCACCACTCCTCTACAATGTGGACTGGTCTCAAAGTGAGAAGCTTATACGCTCCCTACCCAGGGCCTTTTTAACTTAATATGCTCTGCTGCAGTCAGATGGGTTTCCTGTATAATGGCTACAGTGGCCCCTCGCCTGTGTAGATCCTGCAATATTTTAGCCCATTTTACAGGACTGTTGATCCCACGCACATTAAGTGTGACTATATGAAGGTCAGCCATCTTCACTATGGGGGATCTTCTACCATTGGCCAGTTAGGAAGGGAGAAGGGAAGTGCCACTGTATATCTATTCACTCTACAACTCTGTGCATTACATATAACAATGAATACAACTGTCTACTAGAATAACCTTTAAAACATAACTGGAACTTGAAAAACTGTGTAACTCAACAATACATGGTTTTCTTCAAGGTGTAATTACCCTATGTCCACCCTTTTCAGAACTCCACTGTTAGAGGTGTGGTTGGAGGACCTCCATCACAGTGGGCCATCCGTCTGGCTCAGGGTGTAAAACAGCCTGATAACCAGAAGGGCAAGTTGTTAGCACTGCACCAAAGGGCACAAAATAACTTGTAGCTGGTGTCTAAAATATACCAAGTCTAGATTTAGAGAGGTCTAGACCCATCATTTATTTAATCTTATACAAAGGAAGTAAACACTCATATTTATCTGGAGGGGCTGTTTGTCCCCAACAACAAGGAGAGTATGAACAAAGAGAGTCTAAAAAACATATTTAACCATTTACTCCCTAAATGGTAGGGGGAGTGTGGGGCCACAGCTGAGCCCATTCCACCCAGCACCATGCCCCTACCTCAGCAACCTAAGGGGAGGGGAAGGGAGAGGGACCCCATGGAGCTCAAGGACTATAGATCCTGCACAGTGTTCTGCTCTACCAAAATCAGCCTTTTAGACCTAAGGCTGTGTGGTGATACAAAGCAGCTTTGGTTAGTTGGCAGTCCAAATGTGTACTAGGTGTAAGTGTGCCCGACTCCCTGGTCCAAAGCCAGTTAGAGAGACAGGAAGATATGCTTCTATGCGAGACAGTTTTTATTTTTATTTCGATTTCCTCACCAGTGGTCTCGCCCTCTGGATGGGCCAACCTGGCCTCTGAACCTCGAATGTAACCAAAGCTCTCCCTGGAAGTGGAATCAAAGTAAAGCCCATCAATAGTGCCAGCACAAATAAGCCGCAATCTAGCCACTAGGGATGCTTAAAAAACTACTGGTCTTGTTTAGGACGAGGGCCTTTTACCAGGTTGTGGGCATCTACAGCCAGTTTAACATCATGTCACTGCCCTGGCCTACTGGGCTCAGACATCTTTAGCAGGGATCACGATCCGACCTCCAGGGATCAACACCCCCCCCAGGGCAGATGCTTGAACCTCAGGTCCCAACCACCGTCCCCACCCCTCAATATCTTAGATTGTTAGAGGGAGCATTCACTGCTTCCACCATAAAGATAAACAAACTATCAAATTTATATGACTTCTGTCCCATCCTCCCTGCCTCTTTAGCAGGGTCCGCAGTAAGAATGTTGCTTACTCTAGTGAGCATTAATAGCCTCTGTAAGTGAGTCACTCACTGTCTCCAACAACGAGAAGCTATCGATTATGAGCAAAGTCTTTTCATGTCAATGGGTCATCTGTGGTATTATCCTGCTCTGGGGAGGATGCTCCCTCATGGCTGGGTTCGGTGGGTGATGAATTTGAGATGGTGTTGATGTCTGCATGTGTGGACTGAGTCCCATAAACCGGAAATGTCCAGGTGGTCGTGTAGCTCCTTTATCTTGGTTCCTACCTTTTGCCAGGCCCTATCATTCAGTCGATCCCTTTGTTGCTGTACTGGATTTTGGGGTATCTCCATGTCCAAAGAAGACAGGAATTTCTTGACTGCCATCAGGTCAGGGAACCTCTTTATACCATTTTCTGTGGAAATTTTCAGTTTAGCCAGTATTCGATGAACGCCTTCACTCCTTTTTGTTGGAGAATGTGAATCACAGCCAACACTTTTCTACACTGAGAGAGCAGTTGGGGGGTGTAATCTTGCTCAAAAAAGAGCTTAGTAACGCCAAATATCACCTCCTTTTTAGACCAGGCTAATTTTAAGCTCTCTTCTTTGGTACGAAAATCTAGGAAGGTGGTCACCACTGAGTGGGGGTGAGCTTTGTTTTTTTTGGTTTGGGCACCAAAGAACTATGTGCCCTGATAATGTTAAGCAGTTTGTCTGCTGGCAACCCAATATTTCTGGAAGGAAAGATTAGAAAAAAGCAGGTACTTGACCTGATTCAGTTCCTTCAGGCAATCCATGGATGCGAATATTATTGCACCTGTTGCAGTTCTCCAACTCCTCTGATCTGATTTTTAATTGCTGCTCTCTCCAGATGAGGTCTAGTAAGGCTGCATTATGGACATCAGTGGTGGTAGAATATTCATGTAGCCCTTTTTTCAACTGATCTGTTTTTTGGGCAGTAAGTTCTAGCTTTCTGCGGTCTTCTGTGGCTTTGTATTCGAGTTGCTCTAATGTTGCACTCATTCTCTGGAGTGTGGCACATAGCTGCTTGGAGGTTATATTGCACTCCTGGTCCTCTGGTTCCTCCAAGGCAGGTAGATGGTGTGGTGAGGCCACGGCTGTGCAGGCTGAGGTGGGCTGGGTGTAATCAAACAATGTTTTGCGCAGTTTAGCTTGTTGAGCGTCCAGTTTGTCCTTAGATTTATGGCTGGAGGACATCATGGGTTCATTTTCTGGTCTTTTGAGGTCTGGATGGGTCAGATAGCCAAGTGGTTGCGATGGATTTTCTGACAGTGGGACAGAGTTTCCAAATCAGGCTGCCATTAGGTTGGTGTGCTCACTGGAAGTCTGAGTCATTCTATAAACAACTTTATACTCCTGAAACTAACTCATGAATGGAAGAAGTTAGGCATTTTCTAGATTCAGTTGGCCTCCCTTCAGTCCCGTATAAACAGGCATAGGATATGGATAAATTAAATGAGTAATCTAAAATACTGGAGGCCATAAATAAGTAAAAACAAATTCCAAATTTCCAAGGGACAATGGTATTATAAATACATTTTAGATAGCATTTAGTGTGGACTTAGTACCTGTTCTAAAGGCCCTATTAAATCAAATTGGGGAAGGTTGGAAAATTGCCTCTATCTTTTGATGAAGCCAGGATAACCCTTGTTTTGAAGGCTGAAAAATATCTGGGTGAGTGTAACTCTTATTGTCCGATTTACCTTTTGAATTATGACTACAGCATTTTTGCAAAAATATTAGCCAAAGGCTTGAAGAGGTAGTCAGAATTTTGGTTCATGTGGATCACTCGGACTTCACCGGAGGATGGGTCTTCACCATAATAGGAAAGCTGTGGACCTAATGTATGTATCTAAGGATAGGGATGCGGTATTGCTGACACTGGATGCCAAAAAGGCATCTGACAGGGTCTCCTGGCAGTTGTTGATTAATACCCTGTCAAAGGTTGAAGTGTGATCAGTGTATAGAAAATGGGTTTAAATGAATTATAGATCACCAAAGGAAAGACTAAAAACAAATGTTCTGACTTGTTCTTTTTATACCATGGCACCATACAGGGGTGCCCCCACTGTAAGAACAACACAGAAGAAGGCGCTGACAGGCTACAATGGTGATCAGCCACTAAAATGGCAAAACTACTAGGAAACACAAAAATTAACAGTGATGCACCACAGAGACCGATAAAGTTAAATAATTTATTGTGAAGTTGCAACAAACATTCCCCAGCAACTTCGAGGGATCAGTCCCCCTTCATCAGGGGGGTGGAGTCAATGGCAACATTACACAGCCTTTCAAAGTGCATCTGGTAATCACATGATATACAAAACAGCATGTCATTTCAAAAGCATTTAAAGGTGTATTCTACTTGTATAAATGTATATTAAACAGGTGCCTAAAAACCCATCAAGGTGCAATACTACAAAAAAATCACACATTAGTTCACTAATTTCAGATCCCCCAAGCAAAGACATGATTAGGTTGTGCAGCTTTTTTCCTTTTTATGCCTTGATGATTATATCCCATCAAACATAAATATATTAAATAGGTTAACAATTCCTATAGACTAAAGGCATAAATATTGCAGAAACCCAATAGCTAAATAACACAACCACACTAAAATGTTTTTTTATGTGAATATTTTATGTTGAATCCTCTGTTTTAAAGCAATCACAAGTGCCCTTACAATTAATCTTGTGTCTTCATATATTTTAAACATTTTAGCAGTTCAATGCTTGTTTGTGGAGAGAGGATAGTGAACTAAACTGGAAGATAAAAGACAATTACAATACTGATAAATACATAGACAGATGTTATTTATTTATTGATTGATTGGCTGATTGATTGATTGATTGAAATGTTTCACCAGGAAGGCACACTGAAAAACACGTTGATCATGTCCCGGTGCAGCCTGGGGGTGGGGGGTACAATGAGGATAAGAAAAATGGAGAGTATACAGATAATAAAGGGTAAGAACAGTTACAATTAAGTTGGAGTATTTAGACAATATAAATCACAACTGGTAAGCAGTACAGACATTACAGCTTGTAAAATTAATACAGCCAATGGGTGGTCACAGATCATGATACAATAATACAGGCAGATCAGTATGAGACAAAACAATCATAGTGCAATGAAGTTACACGTGCTAGACTCATAGGCAGTAAACAAGTGATAGTGTAGGAGTTGGGAGGGTTAAATAAATCAATCCATTGGACTAGAATATAAAGGGGTATAAAAAGTATAGAAAATGGGGGGGGGGATAAAATATGGAGACAAAGACTAGAAAAAGGAAAAACTTAAAAAAGATGGGAAAGGCAGGAACGAAAAGGAGAAGGACAGAAGGAAAAATTAGAAAAAAAAAAAGGAAAAAGCTTCACAACCTAATCACATAGGAACATAGAAATGTGACAGCAGAAAAGGACCACCAGGCCCACTCAGTCTGTCCAGTTTGCCTAGATATCCACTAGACCTTTACTGTAGTCCTCCCCCCATTCCAACATCCCTCTGTGTTTATCCCATGCCCTCTTGAACCCTCCCACTGTCCTTTCCCCCACCACCTCCCTCAGCAGCCCATTCCAGTTGTCCCCTACCCTCTCAGTGAAGAAGTACTTCCTTAAGTTTCCTTTAAATTTTCCCTCATTGATTTGGAATTCATGTCCCCTCACCCTAGGTTGCTCCTTTAGTTGGAAAAGGCTCTCCACAGGCACCTTATTGATACCTTTAAGTATTTAAATGTCTCGATCATGTCACCCCTCTCCCTCCTCTGCTCCAGTGAGTACATGCTTAGGTCATTCAATCTCCCCTCATAGGTAAGTGTTCAAGTCCTCTCACCATCTTTGTCACCCTCCTCTGAACTCGTTCTACCCTCTCCACATCCCTCCTGAGGTACCGTCTCCAGAACTGGACCCCATACTCCAGGTGTGTCCAGACCAGCTGGGTGTACAAGGGAACTATGACCTCTCTCCTCCTGCTGGAGATCCCCCTTCCTATGCAACCTAATATCCTGCTGGCACTTGCCACTGCCCCTCTGCACTGCTTTTCCATCTTCAGGTCCTTTGAGATGATGATGCCAAGGTCCCTTTCCTCTTCTGTTACCTGCAGAGACCTACCTCCCATCCAGTACTCTGCTTTCCTGTTTTTTCTGCTGAAGTGCATGATCCTACACTTTGCCATATCGAATGACAATTGCCACTCATTGGACATCTCTTCCAGCCTCTTCAGATCTTTACTCATCATCTCAACCCCCTCCTGCATGTGCCCTCTATTGCAGACTTTGTGTCATCTGTAAATAGACTCATCCTCCCTTTCAGACCCTCCTCTGTCTCCTATAAAGACATTATACAGTAGTGGGCCTAACATTGACCCTTGGGGAACCCCACTGATGACTGCAGACTCCTCCAAGGGTGCCCCATTGACCAACACCCTCTATGTTCTGCCCTCCAACCAATTCTGCACCCACCTTATTACCACCTCACCCAACCCCAGGCAACCCATTTTGTGCAATAGCCTCCTGTATGGCACCGAGTCAAATGCTTTTCTAAAATCAAGGTAGGCCACATCCACCGAGCCCCCCCCCACCCGATCCACCACCTCAGTGACCCAGTCAAAGAACTCTATCAAGTTCGATTGATAGGATCTACCCTTGGTGAACCCATGTTGCCTTGGGTCCTGAAGGCCATGTGCCTCCAGGTAGCTGTTGATTCTGTTCTTGAGAAGTTTTTCCATTAGCTTGCCAACCACAGATGTCAAGTTCATGTGTCTGTAGTTGCCCACCTCTTTCTCCCCCCATATCCGCACTTTTTCAATCAATAGGTACCTCCCCCGATCTTAAGGAGTTGTTGAATAGGGTGGTCAAGGGAGCTGCCAGTACATCCCTCAGTTCCCTCAAAACTCTTGGTGCACCCCATCTGGCCCCATGGCTTTGTTAACCTTCTAGTCCTTAAGCTCCCTCAGGATCTCCTCTACCCAAAAGAGACTCATGCCCACCCCTTCCCCTGCAACCTCTGCTATCCTAGAGTTGCCCCTCTTCCATTCCTCTTCCTTCATGAATGCTGAACAGAAATAGCTATTCAGCAGTTCAGCCTTCTTCTGGTCCCCCACCACCTGCTCCCCTTCCCCATTTTTCAGACTGGGTATCCCCATCTCTGTTTTTCTCTTTTCACCTATATACCTGAAAAAAGTTCTTGTCCCCCTTCTTGACCGCCTTGGCAATGTTCTCCTCTGTCCTTGCCTTTGCTCATCTGACCTCCCTTCCTGCCTCCCCCTGCATTATCTGATATTCTACCCAAGCCTCGTCCCCTGCATCATTTTAAATCTCCTGAAGGCTCTCCTGTTAGCTCTGATGCTTTCCTCCATGTCCCTGCTGAACCACAGTGGCTTTCTTTTCCTCCTATTTTTGCTCACCCTCCTCACACAGAGGTCTGTGGCTCCCATGATGGCCCCCTTTATTGCGTCCCACATATTCTCCACCCCCCACAAGCTTCCCCACTCCTTCTAGTGCCTGTCGAGCATGTTCTCCATCCTACTAAAATCCACTTATCTGAAGTCAAGCACCTTCACCTTAGTCCAGATAATAGAGGCTGATGTGTGTACCGTGAACCACATGGTACCGTGGTCACTTGTATCAAGGTTGTCCCCCACAGTTACTTCCCCTACCCTGTCTCCATTTGTTAGCACCAAATCTAACACTGCCCTGTCCCTAGTTGGTTCCCTGACCATCTGTCTGAGTAAGGCAACTTGAAGGGAGTCCAGAATTACCCTGTTTCTGGGTGATGCTGCTGACAGTGTGTCCCATACCACATCTAGCAGGTTGAGGTCCCCCATCAGCAGCATCTTTCCTTTAGTTGCCATCCTTAGAATCTCTTTCATCATTTGGTTGTACACCCTTTCTTGCTGCCCTGGTGGCCTGTAGACCACTCCAGTGCGCACCACCTCACCATCCCCGTGGTTAACAAGACCCATAATGCCTCTGTGTCCACCCAACTGCCCTGTATTTCTGTTGTCTTAATCCCTTCCCTCACATAAAGCACCACTCCCCCTCTTCTTTTGACCCTGTATATCCTAAACAGTGTATATCCTAGTATGTTCATGTCCCAATCCTGCCCATCGTGGCACCAAGACTCAGTGATTCCTACCAGGTCTAAGTCTACTTATACATAGATACATAGATACATAGACAGTGTCGTCAGATAAGGGCCTATGGCCCACCCAGTCTGCCCATTTGAGCTTGTAAGTTCAGTTTGTTTTCCTAGAAGTCTGTTGCCCCTTACCCCAACCTCCAGAATTCCTTTATGTCAATCCCATGCATTCTTAAATCCCATGATTGTTTCAGCCCCCACCACTTCCTCTGGCACGGTGTTCTACTTGTCCACCACCCGTTCTGTGAAGAAATTCTTTCTCATGTTTCCTCTGAATCGTCCTCACTCCAACTTCATCCCATGCCCTCTAGTCCTGGAACATCTTTTTCACTTAAAAATAGTGTTTTCCTGCACCCTGTTCCTCCCTGTAAGATACTTGTATGTCTCTATCATATCACCTCTCTCTCTCCTCTCCTCCAGGAGTACATGTTCAGTTCCTTCAACCTGTCTTCATAGGACTTGTGATGCAATCATGCACCATCTTTGTTGCCCTCCTCTGAACCTTCTCTACCCTGTCTATGTCCTTACGAGGTATGGTCTCCAGAACTGTACACTGTACTCCAGGTGGGGCCTCACTAGTGTCTTGTATAGCGGAATTATGACCTCCCTTTTCCTGCTGGTGATGCCCTGCCTATACATCCCAGCATCCTATTTGCTTTACCTGCTGCCTTGTCACACTGTTTCCCTTGAGGTCATCAGATATGACAACCCCAAGATCCCTTTCCTGCTTGGTGCATGCTATATCCTCAACCCCCAACTGATATATTGTGCCAGGGTTTTGTCCCCATATGCATTATCTTGCACTTCTTTGCATTGAATTTCAACTGCCAAACCCTTGACCATTCTTCAAGTTTCTGCAGGTCGCTTCTCATTCTGTCTACACCCTCTGGTGTGTCTACTCTGTTACAGAGCTTTGTGTCATCAGCGAACAGTGAAATTAGCCTTCTAGATCCTGCACAATGTCACTGATGAAAATGTTGAATAGGACGGTCCCAGCACTGATCCCTGTGGTACCCCACTGGTCACTCTTCCCTCTGTGGGTGGACAGCCATTTACCACCACCCTCTGTGTCCTGCCACCCAGCCAGTTACCTACCCACCACACTACTGTCCTGCCCACACCCATATTCCCCAGTTTGTGTAATAGTCTTCTATGTGGCACAGTGTCAAAGGCCTTGCTGAAGTCCAGATAGGCCATGTCCACTGCCCTCCCTGATTCACCTCCCTAGTCACCCAGTCAAAATTCACGAGTTTGGTCTGACATGACCTCCCCTGGTGAAACCACTGCTGCCTTGGTCCTGTAGTCCATTGACAAACAGATGTTCCACCAATCTCTCCTTCAGTAGTGCTTCCATGATCTTCCCCACTACCGAGGTGAGGCTGACAGGTCTGTAATTCCCTGCTTCCTCTTTGTTCCCACTTTTGTATAAGGGGACTACATCTGCTGTCCTCCAGTCTTTGGGTGCCTCCCTGTTTCAGTGATCGGCTAAACAGGATAGCCAGAGGTTCAGCCACCACCTCTCTTAGTTCTTTAAGGACCCTAGGGTTGCACCCATCTGGCCCCATTGCTTTATCAACTCTTATTACTTCCAGTTCCTTCAGGACCCTTTCTCACGTAAAGGGACTTATGTCCATTTCTGCACCATTCTCACCCCTTGTACTCCCTTCAGACCCATTACACCCCCTCTTCCTCAGTAAAGACTGATCAGAAATACCTGTTCAATATGTCAGCTTTACTGTTGTGATCCTCCACGCGGCTCCCATCCTCCCCCTTCAGTCTCACTATCCCTCCCTTTGTCTTTCTTTTTTCACTTACGTACCTGTAAAAGGTTTTGTCCCCTCTACCCACTGATTTTGCAATGTGTTCTTCTGTCTGAGCTTTGGCTTCCCTTACTGACCTCCCTGCCTCCCTTTGCTTCTCCTGGTACTTCTCCCTATCCCCTTCTGCCTATGTCTTTTTGTATTGCCTGAATGCAATCTTTTTGGCTTTCACTTTCTTTGCTACCTCTTTGGAAAACCATAATGGTCTCCTCTTCCTTTTCCTCTTGCTAACCTGCTTAATGCATAATTCTGTTGTTCTTGTAATCCCCATTTTAAATACTGCCCACTGTTCCTCAACCCCTGATTCCTGTCCCATTCCCCTTAATGCCTCTTTTAAGTATCTCCCCATTTTCCCAAAGTCTGCCCCCCTAAAATCCAGGATACGTGTTTTTGTGTGGTTTGGTTCTGCTCTTTCTGTGATTTCAAACCACAATGACTGGTGGTCACTGTTACCCAGGTGCTCCCCACTGTTACCCCATCACACTGTCCCTGTTTGTGAGCACAAGGTCCAGTATTGCCTTCTGCCGAGTTGGTTCCATGACCAGTTGCTTGAGGAAGGCACCCTGAAGGGAGTCCAGGATAAATCTGCTCCTAGTTGATGCTGCTGCTGGGATGCTCCAGTCCACGTCTGGAATATTGAAGTCTCAAACCAGTACTACCTCACCCTTGTCTGCCATCCTTTGGATGGCTAGCATCAGCTCCCTATCTGTTTCTTCCTCCTGGGCTGGTGGTCTATAGACCACACCTGTGCGGATGGCTGTCCCATTTTCCTTTCCAGCTTAACCCACAGTATCTCTCCCCCATTTTGTTCCTCATGGATCTCTGTGGCCCTTATATATTTTCACATACAGTGCCACTCCTCCTCCCTTCCTGCCTGCTCTGTCTCTTCTGAATATGTTGTAGCCAGGTATGGCCATCTCCCAGTCATGGTTATCATTACACCAGGTTTCAATGATGGCCACAATGTCCAGGTCTGACTGTACCATGACAGCCTCCAGATCTTCCATATTGTTGCTAAGGCTCCTGGCATTTGCACACATGGCTTTCCATGATTTGACCTCCCTAGACTGCTTCACTGTTTTTCTCCAGCCCCTTTCTTGGTTGTCATTTATCCCTGGTTCTCCTTGCTGTCTGCCCTTCTGCTGAATTTGCCCCTTTTCTGCTTATCCACCTCTTGGGCACTAATCTCCATCTTTTGCACATTGCTTTGCAGAGATAGCCACTCCTCTGGTTCACTGGTTCCACTGCTAGCTGTGGAAGGTGAGCAAGTAGGTACCCTCCTTGCTGGCCTGCCACCCCCCCTTTGCTAGTTTAAATGCTTGTCAATGTAGCATTTAAACTTATCATTGAGTGCTTGGATTCCCCTCCAGGATGGATGCAGGCCGTCAGGCTTGAACAAACCCACATCCCTCCAGGTGGGTCCCCAGTCACCAATGAATCCAAACCCTTCCTCACAGCACCAGTTCTTCAACATGAGTTAAAGTTTCTGGTGCATGCACTCTCTCCTTGCCTCTCACAGGTAGTACTTCTGAAAGTGACAGAAGTAGCTACTTGCTTGAGACCCCTCCCAGTTTCCTAAACTCTTCCTGAACTTCCTTTGGCTCCCCATTTGCCAGGTCATTAGTACCTAGGTGGATAATGACATCCAGCTCCCCTCCCGCCTTGCCTTCCCAGTGATCCCCAGGATCTTCCTTCCATCCCTCCATGCCGAGCACCTGGTGGGCACCTCACCTCCTGTCCTCCCCTCCTGTGTTCCTAGCTGGATCCCTCTTGATGGAGTCCCCCACCAGGATTCTTCCTCCTCCTCTGGGGTCCACTGCTTTCCTGCTGAGGTCACCTCCTTGGCTAACCTCCACATCCTTTCCTTCCACTTCTCTGGGTACCTCTATTTGGTTGTCCTCGTTTGCCAGTGTGGCATATGAGTTCTTGAGTGGAATAGGATCTGGGATGTGCCTCTGCCTGACTGCTCTAACCCTCCCAGAGCCCACTGTCATCCAAGTGCTCCTCGTTCTTGGCATCCTTTGAGGCAGCTGCATTGGACTGAGTGGTCCCTGGATAGGGGTGATGGTACTCCTGACCCAGTTTACTTCTGCTCTGAGTCTGGCTACCTCATTCCGCAGTCCAGAGAGATGCATGCAGAGAGGGCAGCACCTCAGTGTCGAGAAGGTCTTCCTGAATATGGCTGCCCCACAGCCACTGCATTGCACCACTCCCCACATTATACTGCAGTTCCACTACTTGTCTGCTACTGAAGCTCTCCTAGTTCTCTTTTTATTAATTTACTGTACTAAAAATCCTGTCACTAATCCTCTGATAATTTTTTAAAGGAAAAAACCAATAAATAAATAAATGAGTCAAAACACTTGTTGTGTGCTGAGGGTGTCTTCCCCCTTATGCCCTCCTACTTCACACCCCTTACTATTCCTGTGTTTAGCTCCTGTCAATCAGATTTATCAGGGCATATAATTAAGAGTTAGAAGGGGGTAATTTGCAAATTAAAGACAGCACAGAATTACACCACCACTATGTTTTAAATTTTCAACAGCCCAAAAACAATTATAAGTAAAGACAACAAAGAAAGTATAGTGTCACTAAACGCCCTCAATCTAAGTTTAAAAGAAAAATAGCAATTACCAGTTACTCTAAAGCACTGAATTGAATATGTTTCCTTCCTTCCCCTTCTGGCTTCTTCTCAGAAAATAAACCTCGGCCATGACTGCTGCCAGGTCTGGGACCTTGTTGTCCAGGCTGCTGATGTTTGTGCACATGGACTTACAAACTCCAGCCACCCTGGTGCCCTTCCCTGTCCTAACACTTCTCACCATCCTGACCTTCCCTCCCATAGCCCCAGTTGGGCATCTTATTTTCTGGGGGGGGAGAGTGCCCCCAATGCCAACTGAGCTGCTTTTTGGTTTAGCTTGCAACCCCCACCCCAACTCAGTTTAAATTGTAGTGTTTTTCAATGAACTCCTACAGTTTCCACTTCAGCATGTCCTTACCCTCCCTGTTAAAGTGTAGCCTTTCTGGGGTAAATAGGCTTTCCTCTTTCCAAGGAATCCCCCAATCCCCTACCAGCCCAAGCCTTTCTGAGTACACCATCCAGAAAGCCAGCTACTAAACCTTGTTATCCTCTGCTTCCTCTCTGAGCTAGCTCTCGGAACTGACAGCACCTTGGAGAACACCACTGATCTAAATCTCAGGCTACTGCAGAATCTTACCAATGCTCCAAACATTGCCTGCACCTTCATCAAACTCTGCCCTACAAGGTCATTTGTTCCCAAGTGGAACAAAAGGTGGGTCCTCTCATCTTGCAGTTTCCCCCAGGTGGGGATATGATGAATCACCTCAGCTGCTGTCATGCCTGGCAAGCAACTAACCCAGACCTTGCCCCCCCAGCTAATACCTCTAACAATGGAGTCCCCAACAATCAGTACCTTGTCCTCCACCCTTCTTGAACTGGATCCACACCCTTCTGGCTCTCCTGCCACCCTCTTCCCCTTATCCTTTCAGTGTCCTGTCCCCCCCACCCCTATGCCTCCTTCCCCTGGCTTGGTCTCCCTCTTCCTTGTCCCTGCAGTCTGTCCCCTCCAGAGGCTACCCCCCTGGATTCACCCCTGTAGCCCCACCATCCCTAGGCCCTATACTCCCCTCCCTCCCTCCTCACAAACCCACTTTCTGTGGTCAGCTCCCTTGTCTTCCCTTGTCATGCCCTCTCCTGCCTTGCTGCAAACTCCCTTACCTGCCTTTGTCTTGCCCTCTCCTGCCTTGTGGTTGAGTTTCTCGTCTCCTCCTCCCCCACCTCCTTCTCTTCTGAGCCCTGTTTAGCACTGGTGAGATTTGTCAATGGAGCCCCAGGCACATTACCCTCCTGCACTGCCCCCCCTTTATCTCTGCCCTTTGTTCCCTCAGCAATTTTGGTACCATTCTGATCCCCACTGCTCCACTTAGCTCTAGGCAAGTCTGATGCTTGGGTACTACTCTCCCTGCCCTCCTAAACCTGCTCCCCTGAGTGATCCCTGACTCCCAATGCCCCTTCCTGGCCACTACTTTCCTGAAATGACTTCCTCTTTGTGTTCTGATCATAATCCCTAGCTTCTGATACCCCCTTCTGGGTGCTACTGACCTGAGGTGACTTCCTCCTTGTGCTCCCCTTCCCATGCTTACTGTCTGCCAATGCCCCATTTGCCCCCTCCAAGGGAAGGACCTCCATGTTTCCATCTCTATGGGGCATTAACAGGCTCTCCCCATCTGGTATTCCCTGATTCCCCTTTGTACAAATTTCCCCACTCCCGTACTCATCCTGGATCTGTAGTTCAGTGAACTTATTTTTGTGCATGCTGTCCCCCAACTGCCCTTCCCCTTCAGGGGCTCCCCCATTCCACTCTATGAAATTATTCCGAGTCCCCTGCCTCAACTAGCTTCCATCCTCATTCTCCTGTATCCTCTTTGCTTGTCATAGGCCCATCCCTGCTGTGCCCCTACTCCTCCACTTAGCCCACCCCTCTCTTCCACCATTACCTACTGTTCCCATCCAACCCTTCACTCTCCCAGTACCACTCGCTAACCCCCTGCCCCAAGTTGCCTAGATTTGATGTTCACCACCATCCTCATTTCTACCTCGACCCCCTTAATTTCCCTCCAGTCTCTTCTAGTACCCCTCCTCCACTCCAGTGCCTCAAGCGTCCAATGCAAGCTCCTTACTTCCTCCCTAATTTGTGCCAACTGCTTGAACACCATACAACCCCCCCAACCTCCAAGCCATGTGTAGCACCATGGCTTACCCACACGCAGTACACCCCACCACTCTACTGAATATACTTCCTGACCTTGCTCTTTGGGGGCCTAGCTGCCATCCATGGTCCTAATGTTCCATCCCCAATCCCTATTTTGCCAATGGTTCCTCTCCATGTGTTCCAGTTTATGGTTATCCACGAGAGTCTTGTATAGCAGATGGCAACAGAGAAGTTCCTGGGGGGGATGTGGGCCTCCCAGAAGTGTGGGTGAATGTCCTGGTAAAGAGGGTTCTAGGTCTCTTGGAGGACATTGCTGGGGCATGATTTACTGCCTGTGTATCATGTTAGGCTAAGAATCACAGTGCACCAGTTCAAAACAGAACTGTAGAGTTGGTGAAGTGGCTAGTGGTTCTGCTTCTGGTGCAGAAGATCCTAGGTTCAATTACCTAGAATAACTGGGTTTGGACCCACAATTCTCTTAATGTGTGAGCACAGTAGGTCAGGAATAGGCCAGGATTGCAGGGGAATCTGGAGTAATTGGATGGCTCACTAGCACCTCCCAGTGGTTGGCTAGTATAACCTGCAAATAGAAAAATGGGGACTTAAAAATTTGACTGACCAAGTCACATGACCCAGTGCACCAGTAAATTACAGGACAACCCAGGGTGGGAAGGGCAGTCGATGCAAAGCATGGATAGGCAAGCACAGTCCAGGCAGGTGATTGCTGGATGCTCTACCTTCTCCAGCTCCTTGCCCTTGCCTCCTAACCACCGAACACCAGCCACTTGATCAGGCAGGGAATCCAGCTGCTTGCCTGCAGTTTACTCTCTGTGGGAAGGGGGAGCTCCTGCAGTGTAAAACCTAGGGAGAACAAAGAGAGCTCTGTTCACAGGCAGGAAGAGACTGTGCATGTGCCAAATCCATTCCCCAAATCCAACAAATGGATTACCACAGCACAAAATAACTCTCCAACCAGATTAACATAGCATGAACTCTAAATAAATCAGCTATACTAACAGTTCTGGCAGTCGCTAAGTTCCCTGACTCTGACAGTACATTCACTGCCCCCTTAAAGCAACCTCACAGTTCAGGTTAAATGCCATGTTCAGCTACAGTCCCCAAGGGACAAAAAACAATCTCCATCACTTGGCCAACAGGAAAACAGAACAAAATACACTTTTAAGTCCAAGCACAGTTCAGGTAGTTGATTGCTATATGCTCTACCTTCTGCAGCTCCTTGTCCTTGCCTCACAACTGCTGGACGCCAGCCACTTGATTGAGGAGGGAATCCTGCTACTCGCCTGCAGCTACTCTCTGTGGGAAGTGGGGGTTGCTGCAGTGTTAAATCTTCTGCAGCTCCCTGCCCTGCCCTGTCTCCCAACCATCAAACACCAGCTGCTTGATCATGGGAGGGAATCCTCCTGCTTAGCTGCAGCTTACTCTCTGTGGGAAGGGGGGGTTCCTGCAGTGTAAAACCTTTGATGAGTGGTGCCCTTTCTATAATTTTGCTTTAATTTTGGAGGCTTCACTGAGTTTTGCTTATTATACATTACTTAGATGCTTGTTGATGTAGTTCGGGGGTTGGATAACTTGCATATCATTTCACTATGAGACACACAACACGTTACCATAGATCATGTAAGAGCCACTACAAGGTATAGTTAAACCACATCTTCTAAGTGTTCATGGTTATTCTGTATCTCTTTCAAAAGTAAGAATGTAACTTTTAGTTTTGATTGCCTAAGCAGCAACATGTAACTGTGCACTGCAGGTTTCTTACACATGATGCACTAAGGAGCACAGTATAAACATCATTATCTTATTATGTTATTTTATTATTCTAAAATGTAATGTGGGATAAAAATGATATTTTCTCCATCTAGGAGCAGTAATGGAGGGGGTGGAGATGATGCATATTGATCTGAAGAGGTTGGAGGAGTGGTCTAAAGAGTGGCAATTGTTGTTCAATATGGCAATCATATCTTTGCTTGTGGGGATCTGAAATTAGTGAACTAATGTGTGTTTTTTTGTAATATTGTACCTTGATGGGTTCTTTAGGCACCTGTTTAATATGAATTTATACAAGTAGAATACACCTTTAAATGCTTTTGAAATGACACGCTGTTTTGTATATCATGTGATCACCAGATGCACTTTAAAAGGATGTGTAATGTTACTATTGACTCCACCCCCCCCCGATAAAGAGGGACTGATCCCTCTAAGCACCAGGGACTATTTGTTGTGACCTCACAATAAATTACTTAACTTTATCAGTCTCTGTAGTGTGTAACTGGATGATAAAACCATCACCTTCTCAGGTTCTTGCTGGAACTGTGCTAAAGTGAAGAAACAACAGACAAGTGGTGTCCAGCACAAAAAGTGATTTATTTCTGGTATATAAAGTAGGCTTATAACCAATCGTTCTTACCTATAGGTAGCAGTACATATCTTCTCAGAGAGTAGGTGCAATGCAAAGGGTCTTATACCCCTGATAATTGTCATAGCAACAGCTAAAAAGATATATAAAAACATTATAATTGGCCAGTGGTAACTGACCTGACTTCTCACTAGCCTGGGAAAGCATGCTGAGCTAGCAGAAAGTAACAGATAGCTAAGACAATAGATCTTGTATATCATGAAGGACACTTGGGGTTACATATGCAGTTACAGTTCTGCACTATCACTAAAGATGGCAGTATTGCCTAACTAATCATTATACAATAGTGTGAATAGAAATATCTCCCAAGTGTTACAATCAGAATAGTAGTCAAGGCATTATGATTCTCAGTAAAAATACAGTAGAACTCAGATCCTGACACTTACACTTATACAATAAGTGCCTGTGCCCTAAGGTAAGTATATATGCCTACACATAGTACTGTCTGTGAGGTAGAGGGCCAATCAGAGGTGCTGGTCCATGGATAACAAGTGCATCACTGTCAATTGTTGTGTTTCCGAGTAGTTTTGCCAGTTTAGTGGCTGATCCCCATTGTGGCCTGTCAGCACCTTCTTTTGTACTTTTCTTGTATCGACTGGCATCTGGCGTCCTTGTTTGTGCAGCTACGGGCCATGAGACTGATGGTTGCTAATATCATTACTTATGTGTTTAAGTTCCACACAACTTGAGAATGGTCATGATTCATTTTAGTACATTCCAATTTTTTTTAAATCCAACGGAGCACCATGCTGAAGAGGAGGTAAGCACTCTTAATCTGCTGTATGAAATGAAGCTTCACCAAAAGTTTTTTCCCATGGACTCTGATATTTGTTGCAGTATCCTTGAGACTTTCAGCAAACTGCAATAAAGGCTAAAATATAGTTGTAAACTGAGCTGCTCGTATCCTCCATGAAGTACCACATATGCTGAGTCTACTACGCTGGGAATGAATGAGGTGGAGGAATTGGAAGATGGAATGAGCTCTGGTTCAGAGGAGAGTGAAATAGAAAGCTCAGATGAAGAAGTGCAACAGGAGTCATGCTTGGAGTCACTAAATGAAAGGATTAAAAGATGTCAGTTGCTAAGACAGCAACAGGAGGACTCAACAAATGTAAATGAACCTCCCAAGAATACTGAAGAACTGAAATCTATTTTTTCTGCACTTGTGAAGTACTTAAAACATAAGCTGTCTTTGTTCTACAGTATTGAGAGCCTAGAGGGTGAATATTTATCAAACAAATGAGTGCCATGGGGTTACGATTGGACATTCAACCCTCAGAGGGAATTGAAAATTTCAAACATAGGAAAGAATGGGAGGGGGCCCTCACACAGTGTTCTGAGGAATTTATACAGATTCTAATTAAAGAAGATAAAGTTAATTATGAGGAAGTTTGTAGAAATATTGAAAGATCACAAAAGGAGTTACAAGCTTTTAAAGAACATTCATTATTTAAAACTAAGGAGTGGGAGCTCAATGGGAGTGTAGACACGCATGAAAAAGAAATAGTGAAGAAAAAAAGACAAAACATGAAAGTGACTCTCAAGATTATTTAAAAGGACAGATATTTGTTTGGGACAGACCATCAAGAATTGCTCAGTTGATCCATAATTTGAGCCAGAATAGTAATGATCAAGCGGTAGAAGCAGGAACAGAAAGAGAAATAATAATTGGAAACATAATAAGAACTTAAATAAGACTCAAGTAAATGTCAGTACTTCAACCGCAACTACCCCACCCCATCCCCTTCCACACATGACATTGCACCTGTATTAACAAGCACTTCTGGAACTGCACGCACAAAAACTAATGAAAATGTTATTTTTAAACAAGAAGGACAACAACAAAAAAAAAAGAAAAATCAGAAGGGGAGAAAAGGAAACACAAAGACAAAACATAGAAGAGACTGACTTTATCCAAGGACAAAAAGAAATAAACTTACGTGAATATGAATTAACGGACTTGGAAAGAGGTGTATTGCAAAAAGGCTTTTCCTTTATACCATCTCCCACTGTTAACTGGTTTGCTTTACAAGCTGAAATCTTCAGAATATTTAGAAAGATAAATCTTACATTTTTTTTGCAAAAAAAGAAATGGGAAGGATGTCTGAAATGGGGATTTGGATAGAAGAACCTTAAATAATTTGATAGAAGTTCTGGATGAACAGATTGGTCTGAAAAATGAGTGGTAAAGCAATATAACCACCCTGGAGACAACAGAACCCTTAGATTTTATAAACTTTGATGAATTTGGTAATGTGATAATTAGTGAGGGAATCCAGTTAATGGGAAACTTGGGTGAGACTAACTATGATTCATGATAACAGAAATTCAGACCAAAATCCATTTTTTGCCCTAGTATATTAGATCCTATAGTGAATACTTATCAAAAAGTAGTATTAAAGGAAATTGAAGAATTGTTTGCCAAAAAATGGTATTTTGCCACCTGCGTCGAAGACCCAGGAGTTGCCACAGCTGCAGGGTTGTACCAAACATGTGGCACACCTGCAGGATTTGACAGAGGTATCCATCAACCCCCACCTGGCATAGCCCTAGAGGAGCCATGAAAGTGGGGGTGGAATATGCCTTTAAGGAGGGGGTCAGGGGCAGAAGGAGCTCTGGGGGTGGCTTAGGGAACAACAGACACACAGTTGCAATGTTAGGGTGCTGAAAAGGCACCCCGCTGCAGTGCCATGCACACATGCAGACAGCCAATCAGCCCAGGTACAGGGGGTTGGAACAGATGGACCAGGATCCTGCTATAGGTAAACACAGCCCTGGCACCTACCCCATAGGTTCCACTCACCCCAACACTATAGGTGGGCAGCAGTGGCCACAGGGTGCAGGGTGCAAGGGGTGGAGGGGAATGTTCCCTGGGCATTGCGACAATCATCTCATACTCATCCTCCCATGTGGAGGAAGGCTGCTGCCCACCTGCAGTGTTGGGGTCCATGACACATATGGGGCAGGTGCCAGGGCTGTGTCCACCTATGGCAAGATCCGAGTCTGTTCCTGCCAACCCCCCTGTACCTGACTGATTGCCCATCTGCATGTGTCACTGGCAGCCCTCCAGGTTGCCACCTCAGCACCCTATCATTGCTGCCATGCTCCTCTCACTCCCTTGTCTACCCCCATGCTCCCTCTGCCCCCATCCCCCTCCTTGCAGGCCCCCACACTCACCACTCTGCCCAGCAGTGACGCATGTCCCTTAGACCACTTCCTGGCTGGTCTAAACAGAGTCCCCTGTTGCAACCATGGCAGTGCTTCTAAACTTCTAAAAAAGGGGATAGTGTAGTCACACCATGGCACAAGTTCCCTTGAGACATGGTGCACAGGTGCTTCTGCCTCAAGGGGGGTCAGGGAGGCTTTGGCACATGACATCCTGATTGTGATGCAGCCTATGTTCAAAAATCAGGATTGCCACAAACTGTGATGCAAGGTATCACTTGTATCACAGCCATTTAGCATAGGCACCTTCTGTCATAGCTATTATTTTGAAAATCAAGCTCATTATCTCTGAATGAAGACTGAAGTTATACTCCACCTTGGATCTCTATTTTTGAAGACTATCAAAATTTAGTCAAATATTTAAGGGTAAAAATCTCTTTACATTTTTCAAGCTTGGCTGATTTTAATTTTTTCCCTTTCTAGAACAGATTAAATGGGCCATTACTAGACCAACAATTCTCCTGTTGACTCTGATAGGGAGGGTCAATGTGATATAGATGAATGTTTTGCCTACATTTTTATTTTTGTTTTGGGCCCTTCCTATCTAAGTCTGGATGGGCTTCTTAAGGGAATGGGAAAAAGTTTTAGGAAAACGTCTTTGGTGCAGACACAGTCATGTGTGAGCCTGGGCAAATTATGTCCCCCCCCCCCGAGCAATTGGCAGGGCTACAGATGCCTAACCTGTGGTGGTATGACATTGTGTGCTGACTGCAGCAAACATTATATTGGTTCAAGGATGAACAGACTTTACCCCAGTGTGCAAGGATTGAGCAGTACATTTTAGATAAGTGGTCATTAAAATCTGTTCTATTTTTATACTTCCATATTAAAAAGTATGTGGAGACACTTTCACCTTTTACTAGAAATACAGTAGAAAATTGGAAGGACTTTCATAGGAGTTTGGACTATATAAATACCATTTCTTATTTAACATCACTGTGGATTAATGATATTAATACTGCTTTAAAGAGTAGTTTGATTATGCTCATTTGGAAGTCTAATGGGATAATGTGTCTTGGGCAATTATTAAGAAGGGTAATGAATTCTGAGGATGGGAAGCAAACATATAAGCTCCCCAAATTGTCATAAATTAGGTTACATGCAAATTTAAAGATTTGTTATTAAAATGGTGTAAACTGAAATTATGTCTGATCCTTCTCCATTAGAGTCTTTATGGATAGGAGAAGAAACTCAGTTCAAAAAGATAATTGATAAGATCTACTCTTTAATTCTTGGTTATAAAGTGAAATTGGTGGTCAAAATTACAAAATGACTGGAGTAAAGATCTGGGGATACATATAGATGAGGAAAGCTGCAGCAGAATATTACAGATACCAATTTTTAAAAATGTAAACCTCTATCATATACAGTTTAATATTATGCATAGATACATAGATACATAGACAGTGACGGCAGATAAGGGCCTATGGCCCACCCAGTCTGCCCATTTGAGCTTGTAAGTTCAGTTTGTTTTCCTAGAAGTCTGTTGTCCCTTACCCCGACCTCCAGAATTCCTTTATGTCTATCCCATGCATTCTTAAATCCCATGATTGTTTCAGCCCCCACCATTTCCTCTGGCAGGGTGTTCCACTTGTCCACCACCCGTTCTGTGAAGAAATTCTTTCTCATGTTTCCTCTGAATCGTCCCTCCTCCAACTTCATCCCATGCCCTCAGTCCTGGAACATCTTTTTCGCTTAAAATAGTGTTTTCCTGCACCTGTTCCTCCCTGTAAGATACTTGTATGTCTCTATCATATCCCCTCTCCTCCTCTCCTCCAGGGAGTACATGTTCAGTTCCTTCAACCTGTCTTCATAGGACTTGTGATGCAATCCATGCACCATCTTTGTTGCCCTCCTCTGAACCTTCTCTACCCTGTCTATGTCCTTATGTAGGTATGGTCTCCAGAACTGTACACTGTACTCCAGGTGGGGCCTCACTAGTGTCTTGTATAGCGGAATTATGACCTCCCTTTCCTGCTGATGATGCCCCTGCCTATACATCCCAGCATCCTATTGCTTTACCTGCTGCCTTGTCACACTGTTTCCCTACCTTGAGGTCATCAGAGATGATAACCCCAAGATCCCTTTCCTGCTTGGTGCATGCTATATCCTCACCCCCACTGATATACTGTGCCAGGGTTTTGTGCCTCATATGCATTATCTTGCACTTCTTTGCATTGAATTTCAACTGCCAAACCCCTGACCATTCTTCAAGTTTCTGCAGGTCGCTTCTCATTCTGTCTACACCCTCTGGTATGTTTACTCTGTTATAGAGCTTTTTGTCATCAGCGAACAGTGAAATTCTGCCTTCTAGGTCCTGCGCAATGTCACTGATGAAGATGTTGAATAGGACCGGTCCCAGCACTGATCCCTGTGGTACCCCACTGGTCACTCTTCCTTCTGTGGAGTGACAGCCATTTACCACCACCCTCTGTGTCCTACCACCCAACCAGTTACCTACCCACCACACTACTGTCCTGCCCATACCCATATTCCCCAGTTTGTGTAATAGTCTTCTATGTGGCACAGTGTCAAAGGCCTTGCTGAAGTCCAGATAGGCCATGTCCACTGCCCTCCCCTGATCCACCTCCCTAGTCACCCAGTCCAAAAATTCAACGAGGTTGATCTGACATGACCTCCCCCTGGTGAAACCATGCTGCCTTGGGTCCTGTAGTCCATTGACAACCAGATGTTCCACCAATCTCTCCTTCAGTAGTGCTTCCATGATCTTCCCCACTACCGAGGTGAGGCTGACTGGTCTGTAGTTCCCTGCTTCCTCTTTGTTCCCACTTTTGTATAAGGGACTACATCTGCTGTCCTCCAGTCTTTGGGTACCTCCCTGTTTCCAGTGATCGGCTAAACAGGATAGCCAGAGGTTCAGCCACCACCTTTCTTAGTTCTTTAAGGACCTAGGTGCACCCCATCTGGCCCCATTGCTTTATCACTCTTATTACTTCCAGTTCCTTCAGGACCCTTTCGTGTAAAGGGACTTGTGTCCATTTCTGCACCATTCTCACCTTGTACTCCCTTCAGACCCATTACCCTCCTCTTCCTCAGTAAAGATTGAGCAGAAATACCTGTTCAATATGTCAGCTTTACTGTTGTCATCCTCCTCGGCTCCCATCCTCCCCTTCAGTCTCACTATCCCTCCCTTGGTCTTTCTTTTTCCTTATGTGCCTGTAAAGGTTTGTCCCTCTACCCACTGATTTTGCAATGTGCTCTTCTGTCTGAGCTTTGGCTTCCCTTACTGACCTCCTGCCTCCCTGCTTCTCCTGGTACTTCTCCCTATCCCTTCTGCCTGTGTCTTTTGTATTGCCTGAATGCAATCTTTTGGCTTTCACTTTCTTTGCTACCTCTTTGGAAAACCATAATGGTCTCCTCTTCCTTTTCCTCTTGCTAACCTGCTTAATGCATAATTCTGTTGTTCTTGTAATCCCCATTTTAAATACTGCCCACTGTTCCTCAACCCCTGAGTCCTATCCAATTCCCCTTAATGCCTCTTTCAAGTATCTCCCCATTTTCCCAAAGTCTGCCCCCCTAAAATCCAGGATACGTGTTTTTGTGTGGTTTGGTTCTGCTCTTTCTGTGATTTCAAACCACAATGACTGGTGGTCACTGTTTCCCAGGTGCTCCCCCACTGTTACCCCCATCACACTGCCCTGTTTGTGAGCACAAGGTCCAGTATTGCCTTCTGCCGAGTTGGTTCCATGACCAGTTGCTTGAGGAAGGCACCCTGAAGGGAGTCCAGGATAAATCTGGTCCTAGTTGATGCTGCTGCTGGGATGCTCCAGTCCACGTCTGGAATATTGAAGTCTCCAGTCAGTACTACCTCACTCTTGTCTGCCATCCTTTGGATGGCTAGCATCAGCTCCCTATCTGTTTCTTCCTCCTGGGCTGGTGGTCTATAGACCACACCTGTGCGGATGGCTGTCCCCATTTTCCTTTCCAGCTTAACCCACAGTATCTCTCCCCCATTTTGTTCCTCCTGGATCTCTGTGGCCCTTATGTCATTTTTCACATACAGTATATCTTATGCATTCAAAGTTAAATAAATTCAATCCATCAATCACAGATATCTGTATAAGATGCTGGCAGGAAAGATACACATTAGTGCATAGAGTATGTTAGCAAGTTGCACAAAATTACACACATTTTGGGATAATATAGAACGACTGCTGGCTAAAATACTGAATTGTATTTTTCCTTCTGACCCAGGAATTAAATTATTAGAAATTAGTTATAGGAATTTTTATTATATTGTTGAAAAAGGGACAAAATTAATTAATATTACGATAATGCCAGGAAGCTCATTTTACTTAACCGGAAAATAATACAACTCCTAATTATAAGCACTGGCTTAATTGAGTGTTGGTCTATGCTTAATTAGAACAAATATCTGTATTTCAAAAGATAAACTACAGAAGTTTGTAGATATAAGGAATTTGTTTTCTTTTTTTTTTAATCCATAGGGCAAAATATTTAAACTCAGTAGATCTGATAGCAGATTAGCCCTCAGATATCTTTCTATTGGTTTCAAGTCTGCTTTTGGTAAATTAGTATTGTGATAATACCTTATATTACCACCCTTTGAAACACTATCCAAAGCACCTTAAAACTCTCGAATCTAGTTGGGTTGCTTACCTTTAAGACACTGCTGAGACACTCCTTAAAGGAAACTTGCAGCTGCTTCTCCAAAAACTGCCTTTATTTGAATATTGCCCTTTTTGCCTACTAACAGCACTTGCTCCTTATTTTTGGATGTCCTTGATTTCTCATTTCCTCCTCAATAACTGTTGCCCCCTCCTCAGTAACTATTACCCCCTCCTGCCATAATTCTCCCCCAAACTGTTCCTTTCTCACCCTCCCCTCCCCTTTCTTTATAAAGTTGTTTCCTTTCACCTGTACCTTCTATGTCTTCTTATCCTGCCCATAGATTGAATTGTTAGCCTAATCCAGTTGTGTCATATAACATGCACGTTGCACTTAACATGCTGTCTGTTTGTATAGTCTGCTGCCATTGTGTTGTATGATGATTCATGGTGTACTTATGTATGTATGTATGTATAGTCTGATGCCTTTGGATGAAAGATGGCTGCTGTGCTGGGCGTGCTGAAAGCAAGCTGCTGAACTGCACTTGTTTGTACTCGTTGTGCTCGCTAGCTCACTTGATTTATTCTCCTTTGTTTTCCTTTTATTTTTAAAGTTTTTGATCTTATTGTAAAAGCAGAACTAGTGTTCAGTAAAGTCTAACCTTAGAGCTTTACTGGGGGATGCTCAGCTGACTTCGAAGTGTGCACTGGAGCTGTTTGACCACACCTGTTACCATTCTGACTGTAGGAAGAATGTTTTTTAGTTTGTATAATTTGCTATTGCCCCTCCACTAGTTTTGCAGATTTTAATTAGGAGACAGCTGTAAGAGCCTCATGAGAAGAGACTGTGATGAAGAGAGTGAGTTTCTGGATGAGAGAGATTTGTGTGTGAGTACTGTCCTGAGAGGATTACACTGTGGGGCTGTTTGGATTTTTGTTTGAGTTCTTGGATGAGAGAGACCTGTTTGGAGAGGATTACATCGTGCGACGTAAGAACTTTTGTTTATTTTTAGAGGTGGTGTTGTTATTTTGTGGCACTGCCGAAACAACCTGGATTCTGACTACTGTCTGGATTTTAGATCCCGAATTGAACCTCTGCTGGGACAGCAGGAGGACTATGTTGTGGTTTAGCTGCTTGAGTCTGCCCCTACTCAGGAGAACTGAACTCAGACTGGCCGGGGAGCCAGCTAGGTGGCTCCGTAGTCTCCTACGCTCTGCATGGGTGTTGGCCAGTGGGCTGGTGCCAGTGGGGAGTAGAGGTCATGGGGTGCAGATATTTCAGGTGGTGATCCTCTTAAAGAGGACCTCCAGGCTGTTGTCATCACCTGGAAAATTGGACTGTCATCTGGAGGATTTGTCTGCCAGGAAGTTTGGAAGAAGAAAAAAATGGTCAGGTCTCAAAATTTCTCTTTCATTCAAATGATTACTGTTTTGGGCAGTGAGAGTGCCTGTGTTCACTTTGCTTATTTTGGATCCCTTAGGTAGTGAGAGTGTCTGGGGGTCTAAACTTCATCTAACACTATTTATCTGCTTTCATTTAACTGAAGTTTTTGATTCAAGAATTGAAATTTAGACTTTGACTGCTTGCTGGGCATGCAGAGCTGATGAAATATATTTTTAGCAAAGGCCTCTGATAAGCCGATTTTAGTGCTTCAATGACTTCTTGTGACTTTAAAGTTTAGCCTCGTGGGAAGGGGCTGGGGAGTTCTAAAGTTCAACCTACAGTGGTGAAAGCACTGTGAGGGGTTAGAAAGTGATTGTAATAAGGGTTAATTTTGGTTTAGAATATGGGTGTATTTATTTGTAAGAGTTTTAAAAAGAATTAGATTAGGAGGGAATGAGTGAGTGGGAGAGTGATTGAGTTAATACTGATGTGTATGAGAGTACCTGTGATATGTGCTGAGGAGATAGGAATACAGTTAGGCAGTACTACCCCTTGAGATTAAGGGACTGCCACCCATTTGATCATCCACCACTCTCATTTGAAGTTTACTCTAGATGTCGTACTTTTGGCATCTTGAGGAGAGGAGGTAGTGGAAGGAGCGGGGAGTCATGGAACTCTCAAGGGGAATAGGAATGGAGTGGATGGATTGGGCCAGTGAGGACTAGGAGGTGCCCTGGGGCAAAATGGACACAGGAACGAGGTCATCCTTGCCTTGTGCCCATACCCAAGGGTTCTGACTTGGTCAGGTAGGAAGTGGGGCCACCCCTGGACACCAGTCCCTTTCGGGCAGTGTTAAGAAATGCCAGGTCAATTAAAAGTAAGACTGCAGTGGTTGCAGATCTTGTGACATCTGCTGACCTGTCTTATATCACCAAGACCTGGCTGGACGAAAGTGCTGGCCCTATTTTGGAGGCTGCCATTCCGGCTGGTTTCTTGGTGATTCACCACCTGAGAGAGACTGTCAGGGCGGGGGTGTTGCTGTCTGTTTTAGACAAGAACTGAGTCTCAGGGAGGTGCCAGTTGGAAAGACAAACTCCTTTGAATGTATAGTGGGTGCAGGTGTAGGCTACAGGACTCTTCTCATTTACTGTCCACCAGGTGATGGGAGGGAGTTCCTGAAGGAGGTTATGGACTTCATCACCGAGGTGGTATTGGAATCCTCCAGATGGTTTATTCTGGGGGATTTCAATGCCTGGGTCGATGATGAACTCTCACCGTTTGGACAAAACCTCCTCCAACTGATAGAGTCATTGTGCCTAACACGGGTTATTACCACTGCTACCCATGAGAAAGGGCACTCACTGGACTTGTTATTCCACCTGGGGATAGAGATCTTGATGTGGAGGTGGAGCCAGTCAGTTGGTCTGACCATCACGTCCTGAGATTCAGTTTCGCAGCCCCCCGAAATAGACTTGCCCCAAAGGAGTTGGTACGGTATTGTCCCTTGAAAGGAGTTACCTCAGAAAGCCTAATGACAGTGCTGGATCTCTCAGATTTTCCAGGGGATTGCACTTATCTGGGGCCTTTTGTGTCAGCCTATAACAGGGCCATTACTGAGGCCTTGGATATCATTGCTCCTGCTCATATTCGCTTTCCTACCCTCTCCAGTCTGGCTTCAGAAAAAGGCATAGCACCAAAACAGCCCTGGTACGGGTACTTCATGACCTTCTGATGGTGAGAGATCGGAGAACCCATTCCATCTTGGTTCTCCTTGATCTCTCAGCAGCATTTGACACCGTGGATCATGGGATGCTGCTCGAGCACCTGTGGTTCTTCTGTGGACTGAGAGGGGCGGTCCTCAGTTGGTTTTGGTCTTTCCCTGAGGGTAGATCCCAGAGAGTGGTATCAGGGATTTATTCCTTAGCCCCACATGGACTATTCTGCGGGGTTCCACAGGGCTTGGTTATTCACGGTGTATGTGGTCCAATTAGGGGACATTATAAAACAGTATGGGTTGAGTTTTCATTGCTATGCTGATGATTCTCAACTGTACTTGTCTTTTGTGCCCAAACAAGAATTAGATTCTGCTGCAGTGTTTAATAACTGCCTACTGGAGATTCAGAACTGGATGAGTGCCAGCTAGCTTTGGTTGAACTCAGGAAAAACAGAGGTATTGGTGGTGGACCCTGGTTATAGGATGACAGGGGCATGGGTGGGAAAACCCCCAGGATTAAATCATGGGGGAACCCGCTCATTGCCTCAGGCCAGGTGTCAAACCTGGGCATGGTATTTGACGAAGGCCTGACCCTGATGCTGCAGGTTTCAACTGCAGTCAAATCTTCCTATTACCATCTAAAGAACATAGCCCGGGTGAAGCACCTGGTCCTTCCTAAAGATCTTCCTACTTTGGTCCATGCCTTTGTCACCGTTTTGATTACTGCAACTCTCTCTATCTAGGGCTTCCAGGGGTAGCTGTCCGCCGCTTGCAGCTAGTGCAGAACACGATGGTCAGGCTGTTGACTGGAGCTTCTAGATCCAGTCTTATAACACCAATGCTGCGTGAACTGCACTGGCTGCCAATACAGTGGCGGATTACCTTCAAGGTCGCATTGCTGACCTATAAAGCACTACATGAGCAGGGACCCCACTACCTGAAAGAACTCTTATGTCCTTACTGCCCCATCCATTCACTCCGATCCTCTAGCAAGGGATTGCTAGAGATTCTCAAGGTATCCCTAAACACATCAGGCAGAAGATCTTTTGCCTTTATGGCAACTACCATGTGGAATTCTCTACCTCACCAGATACGAGACAGCCAAATCATAGAGGGTTTTAGAAAGCTGTTGAAGACTCATTTATTTAACCAGGCATTCTCAGGAAAATATTAATGTGTGCATTGATATTTTTTACCTGTTTCAAATTGTAATATTGTGTGTTTTTATTCTGTACAGTAGAGGTGCCCTGAGCATAGGAAGGGTGCCTTATACAAATAAAATATTGGTTGATTGATTTAATGATTCATGTTGTACCTATGTAACGTTCACCCAGGGCAACCTTGTAAATGAGTCATTTCAATGGTGTTTTCTTCTGGTGAAATAAAGGCTGATTGATTGATTGATTGATTGATTAACCTTGACCTCCCCATCATTGATGGATACATGATGACAGACTTTCATTTGTTTGCTTGTGCTCCCCCTTCCCCTTTAGTAGGACAAGCGCTATACATGAAATGCAGTTTTCTTAACCCCCTCAAAAAAACAAACAAAAAAATTCAATCAACATTGACATAGCAGCTACTGTAATAACTCTGCCTTTCAAAATAGAGCGTTTCCATGTGATATTTAAATAAACTCATATATGGGGCTGTTCTGTTGGTGGAAAGTAAATTCCACTTGCTGGACATCAACTGAAAAAGAAGTGCAAGCAACAGTCCACAAAACCAACCATATGAAGGAAGTTCTGCTGTAGCAGCTGTCAATATTCCAAGTGCAGTGATCTCAGTGGGGGGAGGAGGGATGGGCTCAGGACATTAGCAGGTCCAACAGTAACATCTTAAAGGCGTTGAAGCTCACTTGTTGCTTAATGGGCCTGTGTACCTCCTGCAAACTAGGGAAGACATGGTCCCTATGACCAACCGTAATAAGGAGTCTTGCTACTGCATCTTCATCAGCAGCAAGCACCAGATGAGTCTTGCTGGTAAGCCCACATAGGGTGCATTGCAATAGCTGAGCCTTGATGTGACAAAAGCATGCACCAAAGTATGCATGTCATCAGCTGGAAACATTAGTCTAAATCTGGTGATCTTGAGATAATAAAACCCTTTCCTGACAGTGGTTGCTCATTGGATTCAAACAACAAATCACTGTCATAAAGCTACATCTGGTTCACTTTCCATTAGTTTGCATCTCCTAAAAATAGGCTGTATTGTCTGGCCCTCATTTCCTGGTCAATGACAGTAACTAAATACTCTTTTTTTGTAATAACTGATTAAGGGCAATTCTCACCCCTTCAATAAAGGCAGAGAGAGAGAGAGAAAGGGAGGCTTTTGACATGCATCCAGCTTCCATCCATACCTCGTCCAGAGAAACTCTACCTTACTTGAGTTGAGTAAAAGTCAGTTATCACACATTTATTTATTACATTTTGGTGACCGGGTAAGCCCACTGAGCCTCGGAGGTCCCTTTTTCAGGGGCGACCCAGGTGTTACATAACACAAGAAATAAATACAGCATTTGTTTGAGTTACAGCAGCCCAGTTAAGATGGCAAAGCAGATCATAACAGTACACAAGGTATAGAATAGGTTGATCAACAGTGAGTTACAGGCATCACAGCAACACAGCTAATATGGTAAAGTCAGTGCATGACTGTACACAAGGAATTGAATAGGTTGGCCGTCAGTGACAACATTGTGCAGATGTTAGCAGTGTGACATGGAGTGTAATCAGTGGCGGAGACTACGACCTGATAAGTAATTTGGACCTCTGTTCCTGTCAGGGGCCGATACAATGGCAGGACCTGGCCTCCACTAGGTGGGCCTTGACCCTAGTGCAGACGTTTTTGATAGAGGGGGCTTTCTGCACCCCAGGAGGAAACTAGTTCCACAGTGTTGGAGCGGTGAGGGCAAATGACACACCACCCACCTTGGTTCTGACCCTCGGGACATCTAGGAGAGTTTGGCCAGTTGTGAGGAGGTGTCAGTGATTGGCCTTTATAACCATGAGGCCAGAGAGGCTGGGGGGTCAGTCCTATTAGCCTGTATGCTAGGCAGAGCACTGGGTACTGGAGGCGCACCTCCAGTGAGGGGCAGTTTGGGAATGTTAGGGAGTTGCAGTGATGAGCCCTAGGATTGATCTGTGAGGCGAAGTGGGCTACCTTGTTGTACAGCACCTGTAGTTTGTTCCTCTCCTGCTTTCCCAACCCTTGCATGACTGGGGTGGCATATAAGAGTGTAGGGAGAAGGACACTGGTGGCACTTGAGGTTCTGGCTTTGGGTACAAGCTGGTCTTTCAGCAGGTAGAGGATGCCTAGTTTCCCATGTAAGGTTTTGGTGACTGAGGTATTTCAGGGAGGGCACAACTTCTAGGCAGTAGCCAGATGCAGTGGTGAGTTGTAGGTGCTGTGTTCTGTGCTGACCAAGTGTTCTAGGGCCAAACAGCATTGCTTTAGTTTTGGATGTATTAAGGACTATTCTGTTCTCAGTGAACCAGTGCTCCAGTGACTGGAGGTAATCTTGGAGTAGGGGGCTAAGTCCTCCCAGGCTGGCGGTGGACCAGTAGATGACTATATCATCCATGTACTGGACGACATGGCTCCCGCCACAGTGGTCAGCTAGTTCATTAGTGAACAGGGAGAAGAGGAGGGGGCTGAGTATCGACCCTTGAGGTACCCCCTCTTTTAGTGGGAGTGGCCCATACAGATCGTCCTTCCACCTTACCCTCTGTGTCCGGCCAGTCAAGTAACTCTCAAACCACATTACAGCATGGTAGTCTAGGCCCATGTTATTCAGCTTAGTAAGAAGGAGATTGTGGCGGACAAGGTCGAAGGCCTTGGAGAGGTCTATGAAGACCGCACCGGTAGGGGTACCCTTGCATAGGCCTCGGAGTACGTCTGTAGCAGATTTGGTCAGTGCAGTGTCTGTCCCATGCCCAGTTCTGAAGCTGTGTTGGGAGGATGCCAGGATTTTATGGGCCTCCAAGTAGTCTCAGAGTTGTCCGTAGATCAGCTTTTCCTGGATTTTTGACAGGATACAGAGTAGGGAGATTGGTCTATAGTTGCCATTTGTCTCCCGGCAGCCACCCTTGTGGATCGGTACCACATGGGCCTGTTTGCACTGTTTAAGGATGATGCCTGCCTTCACAGAGTGGTTGATGAGCCAGGATAGGGGTTTGGCTAAGGCCAGGGCCCTGTCCTTCAGTATCTTGGGGTGAAACCCATCAGGACCCCCCGAGCCAGAGGTTTTTAAAGTTTTCATTTGTAGCAGGACCTCTTTGGGCTTGACTAATTATAGATGAAAGGATGGATGATCAAGGTCAGGAGGAACCCTTGTGCTGGTATCTATGGTGAGTGGGGGTAAGCCAGCGTGGTAGGAATCTAGGTTAATGAAGTGGTGGTTTAGGGAGGAGGCAATTAAAGGGCCCTCTTAAATTAGTTGTCCATTGACCTCGATGGAGCCGGGTTCTGACTTGCCATTTCCCTTCACCAGTTCGTTGATGTGGGCCCAGAAGAGTCTAGGATTACCTATGTTTTTTTTCTGAAGGCCCGTGACGTACTCTTTTTTTGCTTTTTTTATGGCCAATTTGCATTTGTTCCTGAGGGTTTTGTATGCCAAGAGGTCTAACTGTAGGAAGGAGTGCTTGTACTTTCTCCAAGCCTTGTCTCTGTGAGTCATGATGGCCTTTAGTGGCAGGGTTACCCATTTGTAACATCCGCCCTTGTCACACAGTTTTTTCATGGGGCAAGGAGGATAGCTACCTTGTTAAATGTCCTCTGAAAGAAGGCCACAGCCTCGTCCAGGGTATGGAGATGCTTGATCGGGCTCAAGTCTAGATTGCTTAGATGAACAGAGAATTGTTCTGCGGTGTAGTGGGTGTAATCCCGTACAGGCATAAGAGAAGGTGGCACTCTGGGCACCCTATTCTTCCAGATACAGAAGATAGGAGAGTGATTGTTCAGGGCATCAGCCAGGATGCCTGCAGACTGGATATTATAGGGGTTAGTCACTAGAGCCCAATCTTGGGTGGAGTGATTCCCAGTTTTGCGGTTCAGTTTGGGGTGTTCAGAAATTACCTGTACAAGGTTAGCATCTTGTATCAGGCCCCATAGGGACTGGGTGGAGTCCTGGGCCCAGTTTAGGTTGAAGTTTCCCAGTATGAGGAGTTCAGTGGTGATGTATTTGACTGTGTCCTGGAAGATTGCCTCCAGGGATTGATGGGCGTGCTTAGGAGGGATGTATACACACCCTATGGTGAGGTGCTTACTGGAGCCCATGTTGAGGCATACAAAGACTGATTCGCTGCCAGTTGTGTCATTGTGGTGCAGGATGACCTCAGTTGAATCCAGGGTATCTTTTACATAAATGAGTACCCCCCCTCTTTTGTTGTTCCTGTCTTTCCGGTAGGAGTGGTACTCAGGGGCAGCAACCTCATGAGGGAGGATGCGGGGTTTGAGCCAGGTCTCTGACACAGCCAGGATATCTGGCTTGTAGAGATCCAGTCAGGCTTGCATTTCCTGCATCTTGGGTCGCAGGCTACACGTATTCATGTGCACAATCCACAGGCCCCTTGAGGACACCCACTGAGGGTCCTGCTGGAAGGCTATCAGGAGATTGCCAGTAGTGGGGCCTGGGTTCTGATGGATGTCTCCTGCCAGGAGCAGCAGGGCTCTGAAGAGGCACGTGAGGTGGGGTTAAGGAATGAGAATAACACTCTCGAGCGAGACCTCCTTGCATAGTGGGTGATGAAGTACCAAGTGCTGTTTTTAGTGAGTTTTGAGGCCATCAGTAAGGACTGGAAGCTGCCTTGGTAGGGAATTTATCCGCAAGAGTAAGGGAGGGTATTGGGTTGCTGGGGTTTGTGTAGGTTTGGATCACCTGTGCCAATAAGTCCATCCACCCAGAGGAGGGACAGGATGTACATGGTAACAAGCAGTAGTCCTCTGTTGGGCAGGTAGTGACTGGGTGTGCCAAGCATCATTAACATATTTTATAATTAATGGGGATCCTTTGAGTAGTGGGGACCCTGGGGTTACAGAGCCTGGAGTTGTGGGTATCCACAATTGGTTGTTTTAGACCACTGTAGCTAGCTGGGCCCCTAGTCTCTGAGCCTGGCTTGTTAGCTATTTGCTTTATGTCTCTGTTGGGTACGGATCGTATATGACCACAGTAAAGAGGATAACTTCTGTCTAACTAGCAGCAAGTCATCTAGTTCCCACATTAAATCAGAGTAGGTCACTTACACCATTAGCTTGCGACATTTGCACTAATTCACTAATTGCACTAATTCATACTATTGTGTTCTATCTAGCTGTAGTCAGAGTATTTGCACTAATGCATTACACAGTGCTCTATCTGCATGTAGTCAGTTACATAGCAAAGCTGTCCTCATTTAAGGTGGGCGTGTAGTTCTGGCAAACAGTTTATATAGTGTGACAACTGGGATTAAGTAATAAAGTTGTCTGGTTCCAGTGGAATACAACCTAGCCCCCCCTAGTAACCATTCGGGAGGAGCCACATGAGGGCTGCCTGCTTTGGGGGGGTGCAATGGCTGCTGCATATGAGAGATGAGAGAGAGAGTTGTCACCTGTCACCAAACCCCACTGGCTCTGGGCAGTAGATGGGCATGGTTACTGGGCATTAATGGGAGCAGGGAACAGGGTGGGAGGGTGGGAAGAAAATCCAAGTTCAATTTAGCAGCTTTTTCCACTGCTGCTACTGCTGTTCAGTCTCTGTTTGGAGGGAAATTTCCTCCGAGAGTCCTGTTTCACTGGGGGAGGTCCACCCAGCTTTCAGCGGTTTGCCAGCGCCTCAACCCCGAGGTGCTCCGATTCTTTGTCCAGTCATGGCAGGGGGACGCGATCAGCAAGAGCAGTCCACATCTCCCCTGAGGTAATCTGCCACAGTCCTGAGCATGTAGCTGACTGTCCACGCTTGAAACACAGCCTTTTGTCCAGGCTGCTTGAGCGTCACGATTGCCGTGTGTCCAATGAGGCGCAGCTCCTTTTTTGAATTGAGCAGCTTGACGCCAAAAAAGGGACTGCAGAATGCTCCAGCAGAAAATCCAAGTTAAATTTAGCAGCTTCTTCTGCTACTGCTGTTCAGTCTCTGTTTGGAGGGAAAATTCCTCCGAGGGTCCCGTTTCATTAGGGGGAGGTCTGCCCGGCTTTCAGCAGATTGCTGGCTCCGCAACCCTGAGGTGCTCCGATTCTTTGTCCGGTCATTGCAGGGGGGCATGGTCAGTGACAGCAGCCCACACCTACTCTGAGATAACCTGCCACCATCCTGAGCATGTAGCTGACTGTCCATGCTCGAAACATAGCCTTTTGTCCAGGCTGCTCGAGCGTCACGATTGCCGAGTGTCCAATGAGGTGCAGCTGCCTTTTTTGAATTGAGCAGCTTAGTACCAAAAAAGGGTTGCAGAATGCTCCAGCAGAAAATCAAAGTTAATTTAACAGCTTCTTCTGCTACTGCTGTTCAGTCTCTGTTTGAAGGGAAATTTCCTCCGAGGGTCCTGTTTCATCGGCGGAGGTCCGCCCAGCTTTCAGCGGATTGCTGGCGCCTCAACTCAGGGTGCTCTGATTCTTTTTCCGGTCATGGCAGGGGGGCATGATCAGCAAGAACAGCCCGCACCTCCCCTGAGGTAATCTGCTGCAGTCCCAAGCGTGTATGATACAACCTATTCCAAGCAGTCAGATACACAGCGATCTGGTTGGGAGAGTTCCAGCTGTGCCTCTGGCCAGTTGTCCATACCCCTGAAAGGTAGGTCTGGGATGGATTATCAAGAAGGACAGGCAGTGGGTAGTTGGTGAAATTGGTAACAAGTGCAGTAAGTGAGAGATCAAGGTCTTGTGACTAGGCTAAAGGAGAACGTGGCCCACCGGGTATGAAGAGGAAACAGAGAAAGTTAACAAATGGTAATAATAAATAGATACCATGGGTAACCTTTACAATCCCAGCAGTAATTTATTTTGCCCCTTAAAGTGATTTTCCATTTTATTTACCAAAAAAAAATCCATTAACATTGACCAGGCACAAATCTCATAAGATTTGCACAAAATGTAATTTCTGGACATTCCATTCTTCATTACTGAAGACAGCTGAATGAAAACTGATTCTTTGCCCATTAGACTTCATTTGTCTCCACTGCTTTTCCTGCTTTGAAGTTATAACTCTTCTTCTTCTGCTTGTGCTATCAGAGTCACAAGCAGAGGATTAGGATTCCATTGCAGGTATAAGGAACATGAGCAGGATAAGTGTCAGGAAAATGATCCTGTGTAATGACAATGTATTCAGTAACAAACAATGGAAGGTCCTGAGATTGAAATCCTTGTGGAAATTTGTGTAACTGAGTTCTGCTAATGTCAGCTGTGAATTTTTTTTTCTGAATTCCAGAACATTTTGTTAAAGAAATGTCTTGGTGGACGTACGACTTCTAAGGAGATAGGCAGAGATGGAGGAAACATAGAAATTGTCAGCAGAAGAGGAATGCTTTGCCCACCCAGTCTGCTCATATTCTCTCTGCCTATTTTGTCTCTTCAGACCCTGTAATGTCTCCGTTGACCCCCCACCTTTTTACCAGTATTCCATTATGCCTGTCCCATGCATGTTTAAAGCCCCCCACATTTTTCATTCCTATCACCTCTTCTGGCAGACTGTTCCAGGTGTCCACCACTCTTTCACTGAATTAGTTCTACCACACGTCTCTCTTAACCTTAGCCCTTCCAGCTTTATTACATACCCTCTTTTTATTTATATTTTCTGGGTTTTTACCCCAATTTCTCCCCTGTTCCATTGGACTCCAGCACACAGGCATGCGTGCCCCGTGCCGCTGGCTCAGCCCCTTCCAGCAGGTGGCAATCACTGGTGAGGGAGCCTCCAGTCCCTCCCAGGAGGACAGAGCTGTCTTGTTGTGGCTCAATCTCACACCTCTCCCTCCCCCCCAGCCAATGCCCTACAACCCAGTCTTGTTCCTGAACCAGGGTCAGCAGCACAGTGCGAAGTGTGGCATCCAGCACCTCAACCCTCAGCACCACCGGGCTGGCTATTGCATGCCCTCTTGTCCTGGTGCACTTCCTCATGTGAAATAAACTCCTCTCCAATACCCTGTTCATCTCATCCTACTCTTCTGTACCCTGTTCCAGGACATACTGGAATAAACATTTGAAAGCAATTTAAAATAAGAACTAATAATACAGAATGAGCTGAGGTGCCGAGAACAAGGTGGAGTTTCAAAGCAGGATGAACAAAGCCAACAGGACAATGAGGAGAGCTGAGGCTACTGCAGAACTGAGTATTGCCAATGGTACAAAGAAGGGATTTAAGACCTTCTTTTAGTACATAAGGGAGGAAAGGCACATGAGGAAAGGAACATTGAGGCTGCAGCAGGGAGAGAAGTGGAAAGAGGAAGATAAAGAAAAGGTGAACATTCTGAACAGATATTTCTGTTCAGTATTCACAGTGAAGAACAAGGGATCAATGCTTGAACGTTCCATTTGGGAAAAGTGGGGAGTAAAAGAGGGCAGTGTGGATCCCATTACTGTGAAAAGGCACCTGATGGATTAAGTGCACTTAAAGAGGATATGTCCCTGAATCCAGATGGTATACATCCATTTGTGCTTAATGAGATGGGGCAGATCCTAGCTGAACCACTAACTGAGCTATTCAATAGCTCACTTGACACAGGAATAGTACCAAATGACTGGAGAATGGTGAATGTAGCTCCACTACATAACAGGAGCAGCAGGAATGATCTGGGGAACTACAGACTTGTCAGCCTAATGTCTATCATGGATAAGCTGCTAAAGATCATGTTATGGGAGGTTAGTAACTTTCCTGAGATGAATGGCTTGCAGGACAAGAGATAACATGGGATTGAGGGAGAGGTCACGTCAGACAAACCTGATTGATTTCTTTGATTGGATGACAAAGGTAGTAGACCAGGGCAAGGCAGTGGACATACTGTAACTTGACTTTAATAAAGCTTTTGATATTGTCTCACATGGACAATTGGTTAAGAAGATGCAGGAACTTGGAGTGGGGGAAAAATTACTAGGTGGGTGAGAAATTGATTAAGTGATAGGAGTCAGAGGGTGGTAATAAATGAGGAGTACTCAGCTGTCAGGGAGTTAACCAGCAGGGTGCCACAGTGATTGATCACATAAGGGAGGACTTGGGTTGGTTGAGAAGGTGATCAAAGATATGGCAGTTAAAACAAAACACCAAAAAATGCAAGGTGATGCACATAGGGGAAAAAAAATCCTAACACTGGATATTGAATGGTGGAGGCAGCAGTAGAAAGCACTATGGCTAAAAAGGACCTGGGAGTTATAATATCAGACAGCCTGAAGGCCTCAACACAATGCAGTATGGCAGTGAGTAGGATGAAGAGGATACTGGGGTGCATAGGGAGAGGGATCACCAGCAGATGATTGGAGGTGCTACTGTCACTGTATAGGTCACTGGTTCAGCCTCGCCTGGAGTACTGTGTGCAGTTTTGGAGTCCACATCTGAAGAAATACAGGGACAGGGTGGAGGCAGTGCAGAGAAGGGTAACCAAGATGACCCAGGGACTGCAGGAAAGGACATACAAGGACAGGTTAGCAGATATGAACATATACATGCTTGAGGTGAGAAGGGAAAAGGGGATATAACTGAAACATACAAATATCTCCATGGGTTAAATAAAGTGGATGGTGGGAAGTTATTCAGACTGAGTGGAAACACAAGCACCAGGGGCAACTCCATGAAGCTGGTGGATGTCAAGTTAAAGAGAGATAGCAGGAAGTACTTTTTCATTCAGAGGGGTGGGGAAGGGGGAAATAGTGGTGAATAATAGAAGAAGATGAGAAGATGGTCTATGTGAAATCAGTGTGTGTGTGTGTGTGTGTGTGTGTGTGGTGGGAGAGGGGTCAAAAGAGGGAAGGACAGATTCAAGTGCTTGGCGAAGACCACACCAGAAAAGGAAGTTGGAAGGGGGGGTTGAGGAGGCTCTAAGGTTTTCTCATTCAATATTAGTGGACTAGGATTGGGCAGACACAATGGGTCAACAGGCCTTTTTATGCCAACAAATTCAATGTTTCTATCATTCAAAGGGGGAATAAAGATTTGTGTTGTTTTCTAAAAACAAGGCTTATGGGAAATAGAAACTGAGGCAAAACACAATAAATAATGTCATTTTTTTCCTCTGATGAGACTTGCCAGTAAAGAACATTACTGTCAAAATGTCCATGTGTTTTGAGTCAATATCTACATAATAACCTCAGAGCCAGTTATTGCACAACACATATAAGATCATAGGAGCTCAAGACGGAAGCAAACTAAGTAAATCTTTGAGACTGTTCCCTAATTTTCAGTCATTGTAACATTTTAGGACCATATATGTTTCTAGATTTGTCTTAATAGATTTAACTGTTTCAGTCTTCACCATTGTATTTGATATATGTGTATGTGTTCTGTGTCACTAGCAAAACTTCAGCAAATCAAAAGTCCACCACCTGCTTTGTCACCCAGCTGTGCACTCAGGACCACAATACCCATATCCAGAAATATGTTCAGTGGCTCCATTTACCACAAGGAATCCAGTGTGGGTTTGAGAAACAGTGGGCCAAATTAAGGGATGGCATAGTAAGAGCAACGAACCTCTGTGAGAAAGAAGTGATCAAAAACAGGAGGAAAAGGAGACCACTATGGTTCTCAAGGAAAGTGGCTAAGAAGGTCAAGGCTAAAAGGGTGGCATTCTGGAGATACAAGGAGACACAGAGGGAAGAGGATAGGTGGATGAAAAAGGTTCAGATCAGGTTAGGTGAGGTTAGAAGCAGAATCCCATCTAGTGGCAGGATGTGAGGTACACATGTCAGAATACCTGTATACAGAATGATGCAAAAATGTAACCAGACAGATCCACCGGAAACTATGCAACCATTATAATAGTCAAGTAGAGGAAAACACTGGAATCACATACCCAAAAGGATCACAGTGAATGAAGAAGTAATGATCCAATGGGCTCACTCTGTACCAACTGTAAAACAAGTAGGTGTCAGAAAACCAGATATTACAATACAAGAAAAATGAACAAAGGTACCATAGCTCAACAATTAAAGTGTCTCTCCCAACTGAATGCGATGCCTTACTCACAGAGAAAACCAAGGTCATTAGATACCAGGACATGTAAACAGAAACAAAACAAATGTGGAACAAAAACAGAAATGGTTTCAGTTGTCCTTGGAGCTACAGGAATAATTAAAAAGAACATCCAGGCATTCTTGAATATGCTACCAATAGCTGTAACACCATATAAACTACAGAAAGAAGACATCAGAGGAGGGTGGGCAGAGAGGGATAGGACCCATATAAACAATAGGTCCTAGGGCAGATAGGAAACTACAGGTAGACTAGAAGAACACTTAGTCTTTTTCTGCCGTTATTGTCTACATCTCTACGTACATGTACCACAAAAAGTAGAGGGAAGCAGGGAAGGTGGTGAGGGTTGCAAAAGTGCAGACAGGAAAGGATAGCCAAAGGGGTAACTAAAGGGGACAAGATCTTTGTAGTATATCCATGGATATGTATGGTAATATATACTGTACTTGGATATATATGGTAGAAAGTAGATTAGAGTAGTAGTTTATACATATGGATATTGTAGTCCATTATATATGTAAGTTCCTGTCATGCACAGTAAGCTTTTCTTTGTGTATGTCCAGTGATGCAAGACCACTGTCTCTGAGTAGAATAAAAGATGGCCACTGAACAGACACACCGTGTATGAATCTTTCCTGCACTGACCCACAATATATCACATTGGTGATGAGGATACACATCAAAGATCTTCTATGAGTGCAACCGAAGGGTCATGTAAACTAATGCATTTGTTTTTTATTTAAACTGCTCTGTAAATCTTTCCAGCTACCTTGCATCTATATTCTGTTCGCCGGGGCTTCCTTATCTGTCCCTCTATGCCTGACTACTTAAAACATTATAGATTGCTTAGGTGCACCACTCTGGGTATAGATTTATCTAAAGAAAGATAAAACAGAAACAAACGAGCAACTGTGCACTGTTTAGCTACTTTGATGTCTTGAAAAAAGATAGAACACAGCTGCTAGCAGGGCTCCATGAAGCACCTGAATTATGGCTGCAATCCGAAACCTAAAATTCCTTTTGTCACTCTCGGCTGCTATACTAAGTCAGACTGACCATAGCAGTAAAAGCAGCTCAACAGTCTCTTGAGGCACACCAGAGCAATTGCATCAGGCCGCTAATGAAGTAGCGCTCTTCTTGGCTGCTACCCATCACACACTAAGAGAAAAAAAAAAGCCAGAAAAGACACTTTTTTGTGTGGACACTGCAGTTCATAACACCTAGCCACAGCCTTCATGACTGAAATCAGCAGAGTACCTGAATTTGACGAAGCCAAGGAAACATTTGATTTGTATCTCGAGCGTTTCCAATGCTGGCTGAAGGCAAACAAAATAGCAGAAGCTGAACAAGTAGATGTGTTCTTGGCAGTCTTGCCACCACAGATTTATGCCCTTCTGTGGAATTTAACTGCCCCTGCTGACATCCTGACCCTGACATGTGTGTAAGTCACTGAGACAAACCCCAGCTCCTTCTCGTTGCTAAACTGTACACCTTCTATCATCACAACCAAGAGGAAGGGGCACCTATTGCTGACTACAACATTGCATTAAAGCATCTAGCACACACTTGTGAGTTTGTCCAGTCCCCGGGATCACTTTGTCTGCAGTCTGAGAGGGGCAGCTTACAGGAAAAAAGCTTTTCCAAGAAAGAAAACTGACTTTAAGACAGCTTGTGACATTGCAATCACTATGGAGCTCACTCAAACAGGCTCCCAAGCACTGTCGAGACATTCTGAATCCCAAAGAAGTGACGTTCACAAGGTTATCCATTCCCTAGAACAAAAGGGACATGCCACACCACACCACACAGTAGCCAATCATATGTTCATCAGCATCCCCAAAAAATTTAGGAAGCCAGCACCACAGGGCACTTCTGCAAAGTCAAAACTGTGTTACCGATGTGGAGGTAACCACCATCAAAGCACATGCCAATTTCAACAAGAGAAATGCCACAGCTACTGAAAAGTGGGTCACATACAAAGGGAATGCAAAAGTACATCACAGACTGCTACTGCGAGGTATGTCACAGATGGCACTGTAACCACTGAAAAAGAAGATGAGACATCACACCTGTTCATGGTTTAGGCCATACGGGCAACTGGAAAGGAAATTTACCTCCAGCTTGACCTAGCAGGCAACCCAGTGAGCATGCATCTAGACACCGGAGCCTCAGTATCTCTTGTGCCAGAGAACATCTACAGAGAAAAATTTCAGCAGTGCCCATTGCAACCATCACATATTCAGTTCTCGATTTACATGGGATAGCAAATCTCCGTGCTAGGGGAAATCCAAGTGCCAGTCACCTAAGAGGGAGGAACATGGACCCTGCCTCTGGTGATGGTACAAGGAGAAATACCTGCATTACTAGGCAGAGACTGGCTCATGCAGATCAAATTGAAGTGTTAAAAGCTCTTCAGCTTAAATACAGCAACCAAAGCACCGCAAGATGCGTTAAAGAAAGTATAGGACAAACATGGTCCTATTTTCCGGGACAGTTACGGCACGATCCAGGATTTCAAAGCAAAGATCCAAGTGCAACCGGAAGCCATTCCAATTTTCCACAAGCCTCAACCAGTACCATATGCTTTAATGGAAGCAGTAGAGAAGGAACTGGACTATCTCAAAAGGCATGGTATAATCTCACAACCAAGGAGGAGCAACTGGGCTGCTCCTATAGTTGTGATACCAAAACGAGACAAAGCAGTGAGGTTATGTGGTGACTACAAGGTTACAGTGAACTGTTGTATACAGCAAGATTCATACCCATTACCCAATGCAGATGACTTGTTTGCTACACTCTCAGGGGACAAGTTCTTTAGCAAGTTGGGCTTATCTTTTGCATACCACCAACTGGAACTGGAACCAGAGTCAGAACCATATCTAACTATCAACACCCACAAGGGACTTTACCGGTATCATTGCATGGCATATAGAGTTTCCACAGCACCAGCAATTTTCCAGAACACAATGGACCAGATATTGCATGGACTGGACAATGCAGTATGCTTTATGGATGATATCTTGGTAACAGCACCCACAGTGGAAGAGTATCTGACAATCCTGGACCAAGTTCTGACCAGACTGCAACAGTATGGACTGAGAGTAAAGCTAGCCAAATGGCAATTTCTGCAAAATTCTGTTGAGTACCTAGGTCACCGGATCAATGCCCAAGGCCTATGCCCAACAGACAGCAAGGTGGATGCTATAGTCAAGGCACCTGCACCAACAAATGTAACAGAGCTAAGATTGCGCTTAGGCCCCTTGAACTATTATGGACAGTTCATAGCTCATCAGTCCATGTTGTTGCAGCCACTCCATGACTTGTCACAGAAGGACGCTCAAAGGAATTGGTCACCACAGTATGGGGAAACATTCCAGGCTTTCAAGAAAGGTCTTCTAGGCAGCAAATGGTTAGTGCACTATGACCTAGTCAAACATCTGAGGCTGGCATGTGATGCATCACCGTATGGAGTGGGGATTGTCATCTCTCATGTGTTACCTTCTGGAGAAGAACACCTGATCGCTTTCACTTCCAGGACATTGTCTGCAAGCAAAAGAAACTATGCTCAGATCGAGAAAGAAGCATTGAGCACAATGTTCGGTATCAAGAAGTACCATAAGTACATGAACAGATGGAAATTCACTCTGCTAACAGATCACAAGCCTCTACTGGTAATTCTGGGGCCAAAGTCTGCAATACCATCTCTCGCAGCACTCCGGATACAGCGATGGGCCCTGATTTTGTTGGCATTCAACTATGACATCGAATACAGATGTACTTAAGATCACACAAATGCAAGTGCAATGTCTAGACTGCCATGCAAGAATGCCACTGTGAAGGAAGATGATGCAACAGTATTCCATCTTTCACATCTTGAGGACTTAACCCATTGCTTCACAGGATGTCGTAGCAGAGACATGGCAAGAGCCTGTCCTCTCTAAAGTTCTATATTTTACCCTAAATGGTTTGTCTAACTTCACGAGAGAACCAACCCTCTGACCTTTCTTAGATGAGAAGGACCAGTTGTCGTCAGAGCAAGGCTCTGTTCTGTGGGGGAGCTCTAGTTGCGATACCTCCAAAGTTCTGCAAGAGGTTACTTTCTGACTTACATGACAGTCATCCTGGAATCTCTCGAATGAAGGCATTGGCCAGAGAATACCTCTGACGGCCAGGACTTGATCAAGATATTCAACATCTTGTCAACCAATGTGTGCCATGTGTGGTTGTCTGCAACCAACCTGCTACCACACTCCTGCATCCTTGGTACTGGGCTACCACACCATGGGACTGCATCCATGTTGACTATGCTGAGGTGGACAAACAACACTTCTTAGTAACTGATGTCCACTCCAAATGGTTGGAAGTGTTGCCCACACACATCACAACTACTGAAGAGACTATAGACCTCTTGAAACAACTTTTCGCATCTTATGGCCTACCAAATGGAATTAGTGTCAAACAATGGTACCCAGTTTTCTTCCTATTACTTCAAGCTGTTCTTGAATCAGAATGGCGTCCGACGTATTTTTTTTTTTTTACAACTTTGTTTATCTCTATGACCTCCTCAAATCTCAGGAGAGGTCTCTTGGTGTCAGCAGTGATCCCACCCGCCTGAAGCTCCATCTTGCTCCTCCGGGTCCTGTCTCTCCATCCATTCATCCCTGGCCACCCAGCCCCCTGGCTCTGAGTTCCCTGAGGTGGGACTGCCAGATCACTCCTCCTGGTACTCTATCTAGAATCTAGATGGGCGGCCAGGTATGGAAGAGAGCAGAGGAGATGGGGGGAGGAGCCTGACATTGGACATGGTTGGCTGGCACCCCTGTACCCTCCATCGCCTATCAGGAGGCAGAGGGTTTTTCTGGCTTTGTGTGGCTACACCATCTCCCCCTCTCCCCTGCAGAGCCCAAACATGCAAAGACAACAGAGATGTCCAGCATGACTCTGCATCCCACTACTGGTGCCCTGAAGCATTGCAGTACCTCTGGTCTCCACCTGAAGCTGCTGTGGTGCCATACAAGCCCTGGATTCCCCCCCCCCCGAGATAGGAGAGCAGTCCTCTGGATGCTCGATCCTCTCTCGCCCCTGCCGACTCCCAGCAGCCTGGGCTTGTTCCCAAACCCGGGTCACCAATGTGGCACAAGGTGTGGTGTCCAGCACCTCAACCTTTAGCACCACTGGGCCGGCACTTCCAACATATTTTGACTCCACCTTATTATTCAGCATCAAATGGCACAGCCGAAAGAGCTGTACAGACATTCAAAAAAGCTTGGAATAAATCAGATGCACAGCAAGTATCTACGGCTCAAGTGTTGTCTCATTTCCGGTTTGCTTACAGAAACACTCCTTACACAGTCACAGAGCGAACACCTGTTGAACTGTTCCTAAAATTTCAACCTTGTACCCGGTTGTCATTGCTCAAGCCAGACTTGGCTGACACTGTCACAAAACATCATCAACTACAACAGCAAAAGCATCATGACAAGTCAGCCAAGCCAGTATGGATTTTTCATCCTGGTGAGAGGGTGAGGGTTTGATATTGTAGACATCCCAAGGTTTTTTGGATTCCTGGGGGGGAGGGTTATTGAAACATGTGGACCTTTGACTTTTGCAGTTTGCATGGGATAGCAAATTGTTCATGTACATGTGGATCACCCACTGCATTCCAAAGTTCCAGCAAATGCAGCAGAAGATGCCACTCCAGCTGAAGACAGTGACACAGAGGACTTTCCTCCTAACCGTGAAGTTCCACTGGAGCCAGAGCTAAATAATAATGACTCACCCATTATATAGAAACATGGACATTGTCAGCAGATAAGGACCACTAGGCCCTTCCAGTCTGCCCCTAGGCCCTTTACATTGTATGTGGCCACTGATCCTATGTGATCAATGGCTTTTCATCAGTCCTTCCCCTCTCATGCATCCCTTGTGCCAGTTCCAGGCATGCTTAAACCCCTCCACTGTGCTTGCCACCACTACCTCCTGTGGCAGAATATTCCAAGCCTCGACGACCCTTTTTGTGTAGAAAAACTTCTTCACATTACCTCTTAATCTACCCCCTTCAATTTCATATTGTGCCCTTCTGTTCTAGTACTTTTCTACATTGGAAAAGGTCCCCCACCTGCACCTCGTTTATGCCCTTGAAGTACTTGAAAGTTTCAATCATGTCCCCTTGATCTCTCCTCTCCTCCAGTGAGTACATATTGAGGTCCCTTAGTCTCTTCTCACATGTTTTGTGGTGTGAGCCCTGCACCATCTTTGTTGCCCTTTTCTGGATAGCCTCCACCTTATCTATATCCTTGCTCAGGTGTGGCCTCCAGAACTGCATGCGCTACTCCTGGTGAGGCCTTACAAATGTTTTATACAATGCCATCACCACCTTTCACCTCCTGTTAGTAATACCCCTGCTTATGCACCCCAGCATGCCACTGGCCCTCACTGCCACCTTTGTGCACAGCCTTGATCCCTTAAGGTCATCAGAGATGATAAACCCCAGGTCCCTTTCCTCTTTGGTGACATTCAGCTCCTCCACTCCCAACCTGTAGCTCTCCCCAGGGTTCCCTCTACCCAACTGCATTATTTTGCACTTTTTTGCATTGAACCCTTAGTTGCCACATCTCTGACCACCTTTCAAGCTTCTCCAGTTCCCTCTTCTTTTTTTGCACCCCTTCTGGAGTGTCCACCCTGTTGCAGATCTTGGTGTCATCTGCAAGCAGGCAGACCTTTCCTTCTAGCCCTTCTGCATGTCACTAATGAAGACATTGATCAGAACTGGTCCTAGTACTGATCCTTGAGGTACCCCGCTGGTCACCTCCCCCTCTCCACAGATTGTACCCCATTTACCACCACCCTCTATCTCCTGTCTGTTAACCAGTTCCTAGCCCATTTCACCACCTTGTCTCCCATGCCTGGACTACATATCTTGTTAATTAGCCTTCTATGTGGGATGGTGTCGAAGGCCTTGCTGAAATCTAGGTAGGCGTTGTCTACTGCCCTCTCTGATTTACTTCCCTAGTCACCCAATCCAAAAAATCTATTAGATTCGTTTGACATGACCTTCCTTCTGTGAATCTGTTTTGCCTCAGATCCTGAGCACCGCTGGATTCCAGATGTGCCACTATCCTTTCTTTCAGCAGTGTCCTCATGATATTTCCCACCACTGAGGTGAGGCTAACTGACCTGTAGTTTTCTGCCTCCTCCCTACTGCCGCTTTTGTGCAGTGAGACTACATGTGCCCTCCTCCAGTCCTCTGGAACCACACCTGTGTTGAGTGACTCTGTGAACAGAGCCGCCAGAGGCACTGCTAGTTCTCTTCACAGCTCCCTTAGTATCCTCAGGTGGATTCTTCAGCATTGTGAGTTCTTCCAGAACTCTCTCCACTGTGAATGGCCTGGTTTCCACCATCCCCCCATTGCCTCTGCAACCCAATTGTGGTCCTTGACCCTCTCCTTCCTTAGTGAATACTGAGTAGAAGTATTTGTTCAGTATTTCTGCCTTGTCCAGATCCAGCTCCTTACACTCTCCCTTCTCTTCTTTGAGCCTCACAATCCTCCCCCCGTTTTTTTTTCTTTCACTGATGTACCTATAAAATGCCTTATCCATTTATTTACAAACTGTGCCAAGCCCTCTTCTGTCTACACCTTCATAGAAACATAGAAACATAGAATTTGTCGGCAGATAAGGACCGCTTGGCCCACCCAGTCTGCCCATTTCCCTACCTACTGGATAAGCTGCAGATCCTAGTTAACCAGCAGCCTACTTCTTCCTACCCCCACCCCCCAGAATTGCCTTATGACTATCCCATGCATGCTTGAATTCCACCACTGATTTTGACTCCACAACCTCCTCCGAAGGCCGCTCCATGCATCCACAACCCTCTCTGTGAAAAATACTTCCTTAAATTACCTCTGAGCCCCCCCCATATTCAAATTGTGCCCTCTTGTTCTTGCACACCTCTTTTTTTGAAAGATGCTACCCTCTTGGACTTTGTTGATTCCCTTGAGGTACTTGAAAGTTTCTATCATGTCCCCCCTCTCCCTCCTTTCCTCGAGGCTATACATATTAAGCTCCTTAAGTCTCTCTTCATATGTCTTCCGGTGCAGACCCTGCACCATTTTAGTTGCCCTCCTCTGGGCAGTTTCCACCCTGTCTATGTCTTTGCGGAGATTGGGTCTCCAGAACTGCACACAGTACTCCAGATGGGGTCTCACCAGCTGTCTGTACAGAGGGATAATAACTTCCTGTTTTCTACTGGTGATGCCTCTCCCTATGCATCCCAGTATCCCCTCAGCCCTCCTTGCTGCCCTCTTACATTGTTTGCCCACCTTTAGGTCATCTGATGTGACTACCCCCAGGTCCCTTTCCATTTTTGTTGTTGTTAGTATCTCACCTCCCATTGTGTACTCTTCCCTTGGGTTTTTGTTTCCCAGGTGCATTACCTTGCACTTCTTAGCATTGAATCTAAGCTGCCATACATTTGACCATTCCTCTAACCTTGCCAAGTCCCTTCTCATCCTTTCCACCCCACCCTGTGCACCCTTCACCCTCCTAACAGCCTTTACTGCTTCCCTTAGACATTCAAGGTACACCTCCCTGTCTTCCTACCTTTGGCTCCCCTTATATTTCCTGAAACTCAGCCTTGTAGCCCTGACTTTGTCTGCCTCCTCTTTAGAGTTCCATCAGCAGCTGTTATTCCAGCCAGCAGATATCCCATGAGGCACCAAAGAGCACGCCAAAGACTTGACCTTTAAAGTCATGTAATAGTAATAATAATAACTTTATTCCGCAAAAGATCCTTTCAAATATCAAGGCACTTTACAAAAGATTAAAATAAGAATGATAAAATCAATAGTTACAGTATAGAACAAAACAATAATCTGACAGGGTTCATTTACTCAATACCGTTAAAGGCCTGGCACCATAAAAAAGATTTAACGCTTGTTTAAAACCTCCCACTGTTGTGCACTCCCGTAGCCGATGGGGTAGAGAATTCCAGAAGGTAGGGATGACATACATAAAAGCATGGGCCCCAGAAGACTTCAAAGACACCCTTGGGATCTCTAGCAACCCCTTGTTGGCCGAATGTAGCTGTCGATCTGGGCGATAGGGGACCAGAAACTCTTTCAAGTAGTAATGAACTTGTACCTCTGTGTAACTGAACTCTTACTTGTACTGTTACTTAGTTAATGACAAGTTCTACCCAAGGGGCAGAATAATCCATTAATCCCCTGAACCTGTTTCTGGGTACCGAACAGTCTACGTCAGCCTGGAAGTTAGAAATCTTACTATTGAAGTATTTTAGGCAAGTTTCTGTCTAAGGGGTAGGAGTGTAGTATATGCATGGATATGTATGGTAGTATATACATGGATATACAGTAGATATATATATATATATATATATATGGTAGGAAGTGGATTAGAGTTGTAGTTTATACATGTGGGTGTTATAGTCCATTATATATGTAAATTCCTGTCATGCACTGTAAGCTTTTCTTTGTGTATGTCCAGTGATGCAAGACTACTATTTATGAGTAGAATAAAAGATGGCCACTGAACTGACACACCGTGTATGAGTCTCTTCTGCACTGACCCACAATATATCACAACCTTTTTTAGATATGTAAGCATGCTTGCGATGCCAGCGACGGGTTGGGGAATGAGCCCGGGTGCTGGAAAACTCCGACTGGGGAGAAGGATTGAGCATCCCATGGACAGCTCTCCTTCTCCATGGGGGAGGGTAGGGGAATGGTCCGGCATCTGCTAGCTCCTAGCGGAAGCTGGGAGTATCACAGGACACATGGCCCAAATGCTAACTGGGGGAGAAGCGGACGTCGGTATAGGCGGTGATGTCACTACGCTGCCCCCAACAGAAAAAGGGAAAAATTGCTCGCTGGCTGCCAGATGATGGCTCTCTGTTCCCTGAGTGCCTCCAGCACCATCTCAGGGTCTCCTGCTCCTCAGCAGCATCCCTGGGCCCTAGTAGTGTGTGCTGGGACCATCCCCTCTCCCCGGTGCCTTCCTCGGAGGAAGAGGGTGACCCACCCAGTGAAGGGATACTCTGGGATATCCCAGGGATTGGCTGCCATACAAGGACCAGAGGAAGGCTGGGTAAGGACAGTGGGGCTGGATGGAACCTGTGGAGCCCAAAGGAGTGGGGGACCAGTGAGCACAGGGGTGAAAAAAAAAAAGATATATAAGCAAAAAGGAGAAGACAAGGCGAAGGACTGTGAGGTTATGAAGGACAGTGGGAGACTATGTAGAGGAGGATCATGAAAAAGCAGGTATCCTGAGCAAATACTTGTACTCAGTCTTCTCAGCATAGGGAGAGAAGGGAAAACCATATAGAAGCAGCAGGAATACTGGGTGATGGGAAGTAGACACAAGTCCATTCACTGAGGAACAAGTTCTGACAAGACTTGCAAATCTGAAAGTGGATAAGGCTATGGGGCTGGATGAGGTACACCCAAGAGTTCTGAAGGAGCTCAGGGAGGTGCTGGCTGCAATTCTGACCGCCATCTTTAATGATTCATTGGAGACAGGAGTGGCTTCTGAAGACTGGAGGTGGGCAGATATAGTCCTCCTACACAAAAGTGGCAGCAGTAAGGAGGCCGGTAACTATAGGCCGGTAAATCTAATGTCAGTGGTGGGAAAGTTAATGGAGACACTTTTAAAAGAAAGGCTAGTGGAATATCTTCAACCTGTCAGATTACAAGACCTAAGGCAGCATGGATTCATAAGGGGAGGTCATGCCAGATGAACCTGTTTGATTTTTTCAACTGGGTGAATGGGGAAATAGATCAGGGTGGAGCAGTGGACATGCCCTACTTTGACTTCACTCAGGCCTTCGTCACTGTACAACACAGAAGGCTTATAAGGAAACTGGCAGTTTAGGGGTGGGACCCAAGGTGGTAAACCGGGTGTGCAACTAGATGATGGAGAGGCAACAGAGAGTACTGGTAGATGGCACTCACTCTAAAGAGGGGAGAGTGACCAGCAGGGTACCTCAGGTCTCAGTGCTGGGACCAGTCATCTTCAATGTCTTTATAGGTGATATTGTAAAGCAACTGGAAGGGAAGGTATGCTTCTTTGTAGATGACACCAAAATCTTCAAGAGGGTAGATAGTGTTCAGGGGGTGGAGAGAATCAGTAGAGACATGAGGAAACTTGAGGAGGGTATACTGTGATGTGTGCGACCACAATTGAGCAACCCCCAAGAGGGTGACTCAAGTGTGGCACATGGCACTGTGACTACCGGGCAGCTACAGTGACCGGATGGGGTGGGTTGGTGACCGTAGTGACAGAAAGTTGCTACAGGTACGTGCACAGGGGGATGGGAGTGAACATGCTACAGGTACACGAGCAGAGAGCATGCTCAGTGAGGGGTGGTGCTGCAATTGGCTGCCGAGCTGGCCCGATGGTGTGGCTGGTCAGCTTGTGGCTTTGGTGGTTAGATTGCTGGGTGTGGGTTCTGGCACAGGTTTGTTTTTGTTGCGGCTGGCCCAAGTGTTATTTTTTTTATGTCCCCCCCTCCAACATTCACCCCCTTGAGTTGAGAATCCTTAAGAAGGGGAGTGTGGAGGGGGGTGAAGCTCCCCATGGAGGGGTGCGAGGTGTTCAACACCCCAAATAAACATAAAAAATGCAAGTCCCCGGCACCAGTTTGTTGATTGATTTTCAGTGTTCTAACTTCACTTTAACAGCGATTACCTTTGGCCCTTGAGGAGTAGTTGAGGATATGGCAGCTGGGTTTCAATTTAAAAAGTGTACAATCATGCACCTAGGCACGGAAACCCAGAGACAATGTTTAAAATAGGGATGAGGTATTGATGGTCGCTAAACAGGAAAGGGACCTTGAGATTATTGTATCTGATGACCTAAAGGTGGTGAGACAGTGCGATAAGGCAGTAGGTAGGGCCAGTGGGATGTTGGGGTGCATAAGGAGGGGAACCACCAGCAGAAGGTGAGAGGTGGTGTTACCACTGTATTGGTTGTTAGTGAGACCCCCACCTTGAATAGTTTCCAGTTCTGAAAACTACATCTCAGGAAGGACATAGGCAGAGGAGGGCAATTAACCCATAGGCTGCCAACATAATTAGAATGTATAGGGATTTTGAACTGATATATCAGTCCATGGCCATGTAAGGGTTAAAATGGTGCAGGAATTGCATTATAAGCCTTATGAGAAAAGACTATGTACACCCGGGAAGAGCGGAAGGATAGGAGGACATGATAGAGACCTATAAGTACCTCATGGGGGTGAATAAGGTACAGGAGGGGAGTATTTTTCAGAAGAGAATGTGCACAAGAACAAGGGGGCTTGCAATGAAGCTGGAAGGGGGAATTCAGGTAGGATGTGAAGAAGTACTTCTTCACTGAAAGAGCGGTGGATGCTGGGAACAGTTTTCCAGTCGAGTTGGTAGGGGTGAAAACAGTAGTGAGCTGCAAGCATTCATAGGATAGTCATATAGGAATCTTGTTAGGAAAGTGGGTGGGAAGTAGCTGGAGATTAGGTGGGGTCTACGATGACAGTATAGGCAGGGACAAAAACTGGCAGACTGGGTGGGCCCAGTGGTCCTTCTCTGCTGAAAAATTCTGTTTCTATGTTTCTGTGGTTTTAAGTGAGATATCGCTCATTTTTTCAAGACTGTGGACAGTCTCATTCTAACCTACTTTTCTGTCCTGGTGTAGTCCTGTTCTACCACTCACCCCCATTCTGACCTGCTATTTGTCCCATCCGTCCACTGCAGTTCAGTCTGCGGTAGAACCTTTTGTCGTTTCACCCATCTTCCCAGTCTAGCCTGATCTGCTGAATCTTTAAAATGCTTCTAAACTTGTCTCGGAATGCATTTTTTGGTTTTTCTTGTGTTATTCACTCACCTGCTAACTTTACTTTTCAACATCCTTCTTCCTTTAATCTCTCTCTTCCTTTCCTTGGTCCCTCTTTCAGTCTAACTCTGTTCATCCACTTTGACACAAACTGGCTTGGTTTATTCATGAACTTGCTTGCAAAGCACTTTGTTATCCACTACATGAAATGCCGCTAGAAAAAATGAAAAGTAATTTTATCATTGAATTGTGTATAATCAGCAACACCACATTTCAACATCTGTTTTAAAGAGCTGGAGATTTTGTATTTGGTCCACTCACAATACTAGGTTTTGGGGTACTATTTGACGAACCTCAGCTTCCTGCTACTAGATCAGTTATAGAAATAATGAAACTGAGAAACTTGACGACAGAAAAAGACCAGCTGTCCATCCAGTCTGCCTGATTTCCCTGTTTAGTTCTGGGACCTACTGTTCCTCCAGGGTCTTAGCCCTCTCCATCTTCCTCCCATTCCCCTCCCAGCTTCTGCCGCCCCAAACAACCACTATACCCTTCATTCTATCCAAATCATGCTTTAACCCACCAGTTGTTTTAGCATCTACTGTACTACTTTGGCAAGCAGACTGTTCCATGCCTCCACCACTCTTTCTGTAAAATAATACTTTCCCATGTCCCTTCTGAGCTTGCCTCCTGTCAGTTTCCACTCATATTTAAATGACTGTGAACTAGTATTCAAGCTAAATATTATCCTGAAGTTCACCTAATTAATTCATTTAAGGGACTTGAAGCTCTCTATCATATCTTCCTTCTTGCTTCTGGTCTCCTGTGATCACATGTTCAGTGCCTTGAGCTGCTCCTCATAGGCCCTGCCCTGTTGGCATTGAATCATTTTTGTTTCCCTGCGCAACACTGTTTCCAGCCTGCAGTATCTCTGTCCTTTCTAAGGTGAGGACTCCAGAACTGGGTGCAGTACTCCAGGTATGGCCTTACTAAGGAGCTAGGGGAAGTATTACTTCTTCCCTTCTGCTATCAGTACCCCTTCTGATACATCCCAGCATCCTACTCACTTTGCTATATATCTTGTTGCACTGACTCAACTGTTTGAGGGAGTCACTGATGATAATTCCAGGGTCCCATTCCTCAACTGCAGTGTCACTCCACCCATCCAGTATTCTGTCCTGGGGTGCTTGTTCCCTATGTGCATTACCGTGCTTCTATCCTGGGGTTCTTGTTCCATAGGTGTATTACCTTGCACTTTTTGGCGCTGAATTTCTACTGCCAAACCTCAGATCACCTCTCTAGGTTTTTTGTATGTCATTCTGCATTTCCCTGATTCCCTGATTCCCTCATCACTATCCACCCTCCCACAGAGCTTAGTGTCATCTGTGAAGAGAAACAGCCTGCCCTGGATACCCTCACCAATGTTGCTAATGAACATGTTGTAGAGGACTGGTCATAGAACAGATTCCCTGTGGTACCCCATGCATGACTTCCCTCTCTGGTGACTTGTCCTCATTGACTACAATCCTCTTCTACCTTCTTTTTAGCCAGTCACCTACACAGTTTACTATGATCATCGCCGCATCCAGATCCTCCATCTTCTTCAGCAAGGGGATGTGAGGCACTGACCGCAGTTATGAACTGCTTCTATACATTCTGCTAACAGTATTTCATCAGTATTTTTCCAAATTTTGTTTGTTGTTACAGTTTATTCTTTTTGAATGTGTCACACTTCATCCAACCTCCTCCTTCTTCAAGCATTCAGTGTCTCTCTGGCTTCCCCTGTTATACATTCTCTGCTGCCTGTACCCCTATTAGGCCAGATCTTCTCTTCTGCTCCCCTGACTGGATCCACAGCTTATCCTCATGCGACAAGGCCCATCCAGCAAGCTGCACAAATACTGGCTTCATGAGAACAACCAAAGATGGTGGCAGAGCTGAGAAAAGGGACAGAGAAAATTTATGGCAGCAATGAGGTGGGTGGAATGATAAGGCTTTCATTAGCACAGGAGAGATTGTTTTCACCTTAAACTCCAAATGTCTCTCCCATCACCCACTAAGTGTAATGTGACTATCTGCAGCTCTATTGTAGGCAGCATATTGCCATAATGTGGTCACCCTCAATTTTATTACCAACACCCATCTATTGCAATGAACAGTCCTGATCTCTCTCCTGGAGGCATTGTCTCCTGGACTTCAGGTACTTAAAGTGTGAGAATCAGGTCTCTCTATGTAATAGTGGAGCACATAACCACCTAGTACTAATGAGAGGGGCTACACTTAGACTGAGAACTATTTTATCCCCATGTTTCTCCCCATCAGGCATACTTTCAACCTCCAAGCCCAGACACCATGGCACTGCTCCAGCTGTGGTGTGAGGGCAAGCCCAAGAATACTAGCGACCTCATTCTGATGGCTGACATTGGTGTTTGCCTTGTTTTTTCCCTATCCTCCCACCACCCACTGGCACTGCCTGATGATTCAGTCTCTGCTGCATCCCTTTGAAGAAAGATAAACTCCTTGCTCCACCACAGGTGTGGGGGGCACTTTGGTAGTGGCACACTGTCAGCCTCCCACAGCAAGAAGGAATGCTGCCAACAGAAGTTCCAAACCAAAGTCCACCCAACTATGGTGAACCGATACTTGCTGTCAAACCTGGGTGGAGGAATATCTTTTGGTAAATATCAATGACATCAAATGAGGTAGGCACACCTCTTTATATGCAGGGCAAGAACATCTAACAAATATTGTTACTGCACTTGGGGGAATTATTTTTTAAGTATTGTTTATACTCTACCAACTGACAGCCCCCATTAGACCTTCTCTCCCAGCCCTATCAGTTGTCTTCCGCAGGACTTATTGAGAGTCCAGAAGCTCCCATTAGTTTACTGCCCAAGATGGGGCTACCAGGCATGGACCAGATCCCCAGCAGAGACTGAATCCAATGTGGAGGCCTTGCTGTGAACATGTTTTTCTTTCTCCCTGCGATGCCAACATTAACTGTTTGGCAAGCATGCAATGGGCATACATGTCACTGAGCCATGTGTATCCCCTCCCTGCACCATCCTATGCATTACCTACACCACCAGTCAGCCCCAGGTGTACCAGCATGGGCTGGCAGCAGGCAAACTCACCCGAGGAGATGAGCATCCTACAGGGACACTGAAACTATTCTACACTGGCATTGCTACAGTGCCCTGGGATCATTTCAAGACCCGAATTACTGGTGTCACAAGCTGCAATGCTGCCACATAGAAACAGAAACATAGAAACGTAGAAACATAGAATTTGATGGCAGATAAGGACCTCTTGGCCCACCCAGTCACTGCCTTGATGGGTGCACAGTGAATATAACCACTCATGGGAGGAGCCAGCAAACAAACTGCTGCAACCCCAGCTGCAGTAAAAGAAAAGGTTGAATTGCAAACTATATCTGTAAAAAGAGAATAGCAGCTTGTTGACACATTCTCTCACTGTCCCAATAAAGTCCCTTTTGCATTTACTTTTTGCAAATTCTGCCTTTTCTTTTACTACAACCGTGACTGCAGCAGTATGCTCACAGTGTCAATGGGACAACCCTGGGAAAAGCAGATAATAAAGATTTGCCATATTACAACAGAGACTGTGCTGTCTTATACTGAGTCTAAACACTCAGGGTAATATCAAACTGGGATTGGTAAAGGTATTCTAAGAATCCCAGCCCATGTTTCAAGGGAAACAGTGCCATAACCAATACCTACATATTGTATCTAAAAAAACATAAATAAAAGTGTAGACAGGAAATGAGCAGCTTTCCTCATCCCCAGTATGAACAGTAATATATGTACAAAAACTAAGGTGCCTAGCACCAGAAGATTTGCATCCACACCCACACCTATGTAGGAGTACTTGCATGGGCATGTGGAAGGCAGAGGTCCAGAGCCAGACTTGCAGAGACTTGAATGTAGGCTCTCTCTGCACCTAATCCCCAGCCATGCACATGGCTTTATGGGTTAATGGGACAGGGTGGGCAAGGGTCTGAGGGCATGCAGAATTACTTTTCATGTTGCTGAGGGCCAGTAGAGAGGGCAGAAGCTATGCTGTACTAAGGGCTGCGGCAGCAGGAACCTGCCCCCTTTTGTTCAGTCACAGGAATCTCATAGCCCTCCAATCAGTGGTTGGATCAAACACCACCAGCCTTCAGAGCCCCTACAGAGAGCTGGGGGAAGGATCAGCACTGGCTGCTGCTGAAGCTACTTTTAATGGAGTGCCAATGAGGATAGGGCAGTCCTTGAAGGAGTGTCATGTCCTGCAAGCCCCAGCTCCATGCGGAGTCAGGGATCCACCAGTTAGTCAGCCAGAGCATCTGATTGGATTTACCTGCTGTCAGGCATTGGTCTCCCATCCCCCACCCCTGTGTGAAGCACCACACTAGCAGTACACAGCATGCATAGGCTGTGACTGTCATTTGGTGCAGACAAGTATCAGGGTATGAAGTACTGAAGCTGGTATATGCTCAAATGGCACAGATCCCAGTCCACTTTGTTGACTGGCCCTAATTTATTTTCCATTAATAGTGCTTACAATATAACAACGTTTTTCAATTTAAAAAGGATAATATCTTCTCTGAGCAGAAAAAGTCCCTCCTTGGCACACTATGCACCCCTCAGGTCTACCCCCTGTCCCCCAGCAGGGTCCCTAACCTAGGTAGGTTTGGCATGGGCTCCAGCTTACCCTGACATAATTTTGCTGACTTTTATAGCTTCCTTTCTGGCTGCTACTCCCTCATAGGCAGCCCTAGGAGGCAATTTATCTCCAGCACTCTCATACTCAACACTAAAAAAATCACTTCACATCACTAGGAGACAAGCAAAACTTCTCTTGCTCCTCCTTCTACTCTCTGGTTGTATTCACCCCAACTCTGGTCCCCCCCCCCCCCATAAATGCTAAACCCCTTATACTTCCCTCAAAGGACACACACACAATCAAAAGCACCCATCTGAACCTCGAGAGCTTACTAACTAAAAAATCCTGCTTTGGTTCCTGGCTCACCACTAACAAATTCAGTGTCATACCCTCACTGAAACCTGGCTCACTGACAAAATTCCCACCTGTGAAATTTGCTTTGAAGGCTACTCTGTAATTAGAAGTGACAGAGTTGACACTGTGAGCCACTTTCTAATTGACAGATTAGATTCTATACAGTAGTTTGCCATGTACAATTCTATTAAGTTAAAACCAGGGGCAACCTGGAGAAGAGTGGTTTGGGGGTAAGGGGAGATTGTGGATGAGTGGGACCCCTTTTTATTTATTTTTATTTTCTTTTTCCTTTTGGGATGTTAATAGACAGGTGTATGGTAAACATTCCACTTTAACTGTACCATATATTCCTTTCTTTTTTTCCAAGATATTGTATTGTGCCATTGGACTAACATGGTTTATGTGCTCAGCTAAGTATGATCTTCAGCTTTATGTAAATCTGTCTGAAAAATTCAATGAAACTTATTAAGTTTTTTAAAAAGGAAGCAACAGAATTGGCAAATGGGGGCTGCCTAGTCTATATCTCAGAACACATCACATTCTCCGAACCTGACTCCCAACTTGAAATCCCTACCCTTGAATCGCTCTCCGTTAACCTCATCCAAGGGCAGTCTAAAATTATCACTCTAACTATGGCATACCTACCCCCATGCACCCCTAACATAGAACTGGAAGGCAAGGCAACATTTATTTAAAATATACCCAATGATGGAGGCTCTGGGCGCCGCACAAATATATAAACACATGTTTCAAAAATATATTGATAAAACACAGAAATGGTTAAAATAAAATAAATCTATATAAACATTAAACAAATTGCAAATTCTTAGCATCTATATGCAAATCAGTACATGTAGAGTAATATTAATCTGAAAAAGCCTGGGCAAATAGGAGAACCTTAAGGTGAATCTTAAAAACCTCCAAGGTGAGTGCCCCTTTAACCCCAGAGGGGAGCGAATTCCACAGGGCAGGGATGGTGACACTAAAAGCCCTGTTGCCAGCCGATTTCAGCCTCAACTTCGGAATTGCTAGGAGGCCTCCACAGGAGGAGTTGAGGTGGTGAGCTGAGATGGCAGGTACGAGAAGGTCTAAAAGGTAACCAGTGCCCTGACCATGTAGGGTCTTATAGGTGAGAAGCCCCACCTTAAAGAGGATCCTCCACCTGACCAGCAGCCAGTGCAGATCACATAGCACAGGCGTAATATGACAAAACTTTGATTGCCTAGTAAGCAATTGAGCAGCTGCATTGTGCACTAGCTACAGTCTGTGGAAAGATCCTCCCATGACCCTGAGGTAGAGCGCATTACAGTAGTCAAGCCTTGATGTACCTAAGGCATGCATCAAAGTGGGGAGGTCCAGAGGTGGAACAAGGAGTGGTATCCTGGTGACATTTCTAAGATGGAAAAAACAGCACTGGACAACGGAGGATATCAGTGCCTCCATAGTCAAACTCCCATTAAGAATAACACCAAGATTTTGCACCCTAGAGGAGGCCTTCAGTGAAACAGAGCCCAGAACAAGTCCAGTCTCTGAGTCAGAGGCCAACCTATCACACACTCTGTTCCACTCCAGCACCAATATCTCCGTCTTATCAGGGTTCAGTTGCAACCAGCTCGCGGCCATCCAGTCGTTGATCTCAGCAAGGCAGCTGTTTAGCATATCCACTGTGTTAGATGTTACAGGGGCAAAGGATAAATGTAGCTGGGTATTATCAGCATAGCAATGAAAACCCAAACCACATTTCCTAATGATGCCCTCCAGGGGCAGCATATATACTGTGAACTACATAGCGGCCAAGACTGATCCCTGAGGCACTCCGCAAGAAAAGAGACTAAGGATGGAGAAGAAATTCCCCATCACAACCTGTTGCCTCCTATTGATTAAAAATGACTCAAACCAGCAGATGACAGTACTGGTGAGTCCGAAGAGTTCCCTGAGATGGTTAAGCAGCACACAATGGTCCACAGTATCAAATGCTGAAGAGAGATCAAGGAGAACAAGAACTGTCCCATCCCCCTCAATCTCTAGCTCTGAGGAGATCATTCTGCACTGAAACAAGAGCAGTTTCAGTGCTATGCCTTGCCCGAAACCCCAATTGGAACTGTTCATACAGCTCATGGGTTACAAGGTGCTCCTACAACGGAAGCGCCACTACCTTCTCCACAACATTTGCCAAAAAGGAAAGATTGGAGATAGGTCAGTAATATGCCCTGACTGCTGGGTCCAAAGATGGTTTCTTTAAGAGTGGTCTCACCAATACCTCCTTCAAGGCATCAGGGAAGACCTCAGAGAAGGAGCACCAGGAAATCAGGGCAAACACTGGGCCAATAGTGTCAATGTATCTCATCAAGAAACACATTGGCACCAGATCCAGTTCACAAAAGGTGTTTCACATTGGTCGGCACCTCAATAATCTCACTTGCCTCCACTAGTTTAAACTCCCCCAACTTGATTGCATGCACTTAGAGCACGTTTTGTGACCACTGAAAACTATAGCATTGCTGACTGGAGAAACCCCCTGCCGGATACCTGACACTCTATCCAAGAAAAACTGAGCAAACTCCTCACATTCAGCATTTGAAAAAACCTTCTTCGTCTGCAGATAGGCAGGAAAAAGTAGCCTATCCACAGTTTGAAGAAGTATAACTGGTTGGTTCCTCTTGGCAGCAATCTTCCTGGACAGGAACACTACCTTCTTATGGTTGATTGCCCCCTGATATGCATTATAATGCATACACAGGGCCAGTTTGTCCTCCTCGAGGCCAGACATTCTCCAGCAGTGTTCCAGCCTCCAACCCTTTCTCTTCAACTCCCTGAGGTTCCCATCAAACCATGGAGACCTCAGGTAGGAAGATTTAAGTCGTACATGATCAGGTGCTAGGGAGTCAATGGCATCAGATAGCACTCTATTATAAGAGTCCACCATGACACCAATGTCTACGATGCATGTGTTACCCACATCAGATAGATTAGCTGCTGCCAAAAAACCCTCTGGGGTCAGTCCCCACAAAGGGTGACAGCTCATCATCTCTGTGGGGGGGGGGGCATCTGGTGGGAGCCCCGAACATGAACTACACTGTGCAATGATCGGACCAAACTGCCAGATCAATCCTAAGATTATTTATCTCAAGCCCCAGCAAGAACACCAAGACCAGTGTGTGGTATCCCAGGTGTGTTGCAGCTGAAACAGCTTGTGACAGATCCAAAGATGACATAGTCTGAAGGAGGTTATGACCAAGCCGAGAAAATTCCTTGTCGGCCCAAACATTGAAATCTCCCAGAACAATACATCTGGGGGCTCCCAATGTTTCACTGGTGACAAATTCAGCAACCTCCTGCAGGAAGTTCCCTGCTGCCCCAGAGGGGCGATAGATGAGGAAAATCCTGCAACCAGGGCCCAGACCCCCCACAAACGGCGACACACTCAAAAGAACCAAGAGTTCTCACTGGGCGCACGGTGAAGCCCAAGACAGATCTAAAGCAGATGGCTACACTACCACCCCTACATTCCTCTCTGAGGCAGTGCACCATGGTATACCTGGGGGGGGGGGCGGCAGCCTCAAAAACAGGACCTGCATCGTCCCCAACCCAGGTCTCTGTGATGCAAGCCAGATCGAAAAAGGAAATCAAGTCCACAATAATTGCTGTCTTGTTCCTGATCAATCTGGCATTGCAAAGCACTGCCCTCAGGGGATTCATGGGTAAGGCAGCCCCTCAGGTTACCTGACCGCTCAGTCTGGTGGATTCCCTGGAGACAGACATCAAACATGTCTGGCCTCTCTCCTGTGTCTGTCACAATCCAAGTTGCCTTCTAGTCCTAGCTATCTCAATCCTGCCACCCTCCACTGGGCATGGAGCTCCCCTCCACCCAAGATCACCCTGACCAGCCGGCCCAGTGGTGCAGAGGGCTGAGGCACTGGACGTCTCACCTCGCAGCATGCCGGTGACCTGGGTTCGGGAGCGAGCCTGGGTCATCGGAGGCCGGGGGGCAGGTGGAGCTGGATGGAGTAGCCGTCAGGCAGATCTCCTCTCTGGGGGAGGTGGGGTGGCATCCCTCACTCATGGCTACCCCCTGGTGGAGGCAGAGGGGTTGCGCAAGCAAGGGTGCTGGTGATAGGCCAATGGGGTGGGCGGATGAGGGCCATTACCAGGGCTGTAAGGCACTTGCGTGCCTCCACATACATGCGTCCTTCTTCTGGGGTCCTCGGGGGGGGAAGGGGGAGAAAAACAAGGAAAAAAAATGACAGCAGGATGGCGACTGACTCTCCGCAGGCACCGCTTCTGGACCGGGTGTAAGGTAAGCCCCGGTAATTCCAGGGGATGAAGCTGGGGGTGCCAGTCAGATGGGGGCCGTACGGTGGGAAGGAGAATAAAATAGAAATAATATAAAAAAAATAAGTTCACCCCGGCCTCTCCAAATCCCCACCTCCCAGCAATGTCTTACCATAGTATCCGATACCAAGAGACCGGTGAAGAGCCATAAATCTCATAGGAGAGATGATCCATACACTATCCTAACCCCCCCTTGGCCACTTTAAACAACCCTTACACGTAACTGATTTCAGGAACAATTGCTACTACAGCCCACTAAACAGGTTAAAACAACTCCTGACTTTAACAATACACAAATGTTTAAAGTACAAACTTAACCTAAGTTACCAAAATTAGCAAAACTCTGCATATATCCACCCCAAACAACAATAACATCTAACTGCTAAAGTGTTTTTTCTCTATGAAGTGGCCCTTGCACCACTCACTAATGCTTGCGTTAGCGAGCAGCATGAAGCTTTAAACCCATAAGCCCCTCCCAACAAATGATGTCAGCATCTCAATCCCCAGCCCCCTGCAACAAATGATGTCAGTGTCTCAATCCTCAGCCCCCTGCAACAAATGATATCAGCGTCTCAGTCCCCAGCCCCCTGCAACAAATAATGTCAGCGTCTCAATCCCCAGCCCCTGCAACAAATGATGTCAGTGTCTCAGTCCCCCGGCCCCTGCAACAAATGATGTCAGTGTCTCAATCCCCAGCCCCTGCAACAAATGATGTCAGCGTCTCAATCCCCACCCCCTGCAACAAATGATGTCAGCGTCTCAATCCCCAGCCCCCTGCAACAAATGATGTCAGTGTCTCAATCTCGCAGCCCCCTGCAACAAATGATGTCAGCGTCTCAATCCCCAGCCCCCTGCAACAAATGATGTCAGCGTCTCAATCCCAACCCCTACAACAAATGATGTCAGCGTCTCAATCCCAACCCCTGCAACAAATGATGTCAGTGTCTCAATCTATGCAGCCCCTGCAACAAATGATGTCAGCGTCTCAATCCCAGCCCCCTGCAACAAATGATGTCAGCGTCTCAATCCCCAGCCCTGCAACCAAATGATGTCTCAATCCCCAGCCCCTGCAACAAATGATGTCAGTGTCTCAATCTCGCAGCCCCCTGCAACAAATGATGTCAGCGTCTCAATCCCCAGCCCCCTGCAACAAATGATGTCAGCGTCTCAATCCCCAGCCCCCTGCAACAAATGATGTCAGCGTCTCAATCCCCCAGCCCCCTGCAACAAATGATGTCAGCGTCTCAATCCCCAGCCCCCTGCTTGCCAATAGAGGGATTTTAAGTTAACAAAGTTAACACAGGCATGGAGAAGTAGAGCTAGACAACCAGCTGACTCTCACTCAGATCAAACAGCTTGCAGCTGTGATGTATTATCTGCCGACACTGTCTATGTATCTATGGATCTATGTATTCACCCCGGATCCTCTAAGCTGAAAGTGCAGGGTGCAATAAACGGGAGGCAGGCAATCACAATACAGAGCAAATACAGTTTTTTAGGTCAAGGAAGCACTCCTTGACCTAAAAAATGTCCTCCCCCACTGTTTCAAGTGGATATTACTTGGTGACTTCAACATGAATTGGCAGTCCAGACAATTTCATGTTGCCAAAGAAGCCCTGGCTGGGCTTGGAATGCATTAGGTCATCAGGGATACCACCCATACAAACTACAAATTGGCTATGAATCCACTTTTGATTGAATAATAGTCACTAACCCTGCCCGAGTGGTTGATGCTGGGGTTCTTCCTGACTCCATTAGTGACCACTGCACTGCTTTCTGTAATTGGTTGGCCAAATGCCAAAAGAAAGAGCCCCGGTTCATCCTTTACAGACAATTTAAAAAACCTAACCTAGATGACTGCTCTAAAGCCATCCTGGCCACAGACTGGGCATTCACCAACCACATCCTAGACATAGACATTACCCTTGAATCCTTTAACAGGACCTTTCTATCCATCTGTGTCTCCATACTCCCACCCAAAAAACTCAGGGTGAAAGGCCACACTAACAATTGGATCACTTCTGACCTACTAAAGCTCATGCAAAAAAAAGGCAAAGCACGGACCAAATATAGAAAATTTAAACTTCCAAACCTTCTCAGGAATACAAAGCACTGCGAAATAAGTAAAAATCCAAGGTCAGAGCTGCAAAAACGAACTTCCTCAGGGACAAACAACTAGGTGCTACGGGCAACTCTAAATGCACCTGGAGAATACTCAACAACCTACTAGGCAGAGGTCATGCTGCAAAATTAAAAACATGTGGCACTAGGAAAGGCACACTGAGCAGAAGCACATTTCCAGGTGTGACCTGGGGACAGGGGGTACAAATACAACATAGGGATAACAACATTTAAATACAGTATAATACAGAATAAACATAAAATATAAAGGATAATACAGAATACACTGTTCATTACAGTAAAAAACAATGAGCAAAAAGGTTTACATAATAGGATTACGTAGCAGGGTTTTGTACAGGAGGTTCGGTATGCAGGGTGAGACAACAAGAACTAAAAACAAAACATGTGATCACTAATTTATACAGGAAATGTAAGAGAGAAAAGAGGACAGTAGTATGGTTATGGGCTAGGGCACTGGACAGCTAAAAGATGCAGCAGGATGTGGCCTGAGGAGGTCCTTAGGTGCTGGAAAGGAAGGGGTGAGGTGGGTATGAGAGGAGAGGTTATTCCAGAGAGAAGGGAGTCAATAGAAAAATGCTAGAAGCATAGAAACATAGAAGTTGATGGCAGATAAGGACCGCAAGGCCCATTCAGTCTGCCCATTTCTTTTTCTACCTTATAAATGTGCCATCGGCCTTTGCTCTGTCAGTGGCCTATCTATTCATACTCATCTGTATTGCTCCCTTATGCCTATCCCATGCCTGTTTGAAGCACTGCACTGTATTCATATCCACCACTTCCTGAGGTAGGCTGTTCCATGCATCCACCACTCTTTCTGTGAAAAAGAATTTCCTCACATTCCCCTTAATTGGCCTCCCTCTAATCTCATGCTGTGTCCTCTTGTCCTGCTATTTTTCTTATATTTAAACATGTTAGACTCTTTCACCTTGTTAATGCCCTTAAGGTGTTTGAATGTTTCGATCATATCACCTCTATCCCTCCTTTGCTCAAGGGTATACATATTGAGTTCCGTTAATCTGTCCTCATATGTCTTCTGATGCAGTCCCTGCACCATTTTGGTTGCCCTTCTCTGGACTGCCTCAATTTGGTTAATGTCCTTATGAAGGTGTGGCCTCCAGTACTGCACTCAGTACTCCAGATGGGGCCTAACCAGTGTCTTGTAAAGAGGGATTATTACCTAGTGATACCCCTACTAATACACACTAACATCCCCCTAGCCTTACCTACTGCTTTAGAGGTCTGCTTGGATGATTTCAGGTCATCGGTAATAATGATGCCCAAGTCTCTTTCTTCCTTTGTGACTGCCAGCAACTCTCCTCCCAGCCTATAGGTGGCTTCAGGGTTTCTCTTCCCTATGTGCATGATCTTGCACTTCTTTGAGTTAAATCCCAGTTGCCACTCTTCCAACCATTTTGCTAGGTTATCCAGATCTCTTCTCATTCTGCCCACCCCATCTGGATCAGCTACTCTGTTGCAGATCTTGGTGTCATCTGCAAACAGACAAGCCTTACCCTCTAGTCCATCTGCAATGTCACTAATGAAGATATTGAAGAGGACTAGCCCCAGGACTGATCCCTGAGGTACCCCACTTGTGACTTGCATCTCTTCTGATTGTATACCATTTACCACTACTCTCTGTTTTCTGCCGTCCACCAGTTTGCCACCCAGTTGACCAACATCTGACCCACCCAGAGCCTAGCCAGCTTATTTGTCAATCTTCTATGTGGAACAGTGTCGAAAGCTTTACTGAAGTCAAGGTAGGCGACATCAACTGCTCCCCCTTGGTCCACCACTCTGGTTACCCAGTCAAAGAAATCTATGAGATTAGTTTGACAGGACCTTCTTTTTGTAAACCCATGCTATCTTGGATCTTGTGCCCCTATGGATTCCAGGTGTTGCACTATCCTTTCCTTAAGGAGTGCCTCCATAATCTTGCCCACTACTGAGGTAAGACTGCCTGGTCTGTAGTTCCCTGCCTCCTCCCTACTACCACTGTTGTGGAGCGGGATCACATGAGCCCTTCTGCAGTCTTCTGGGACCTCTCCTGTGCTCAGAGACTCACTAAACAGTTCTGCTAATGGCTCTGCAAGTTCCATCCTTAGCTCCTTAAGTACCCTGGGATGTATGCCATCAGGTCCCATTGCCTTGTCCACCCTGAGCTTAGCGAGCTCTTATAGGACCTTTTCTTTTCTGAAGGGAGTAGTGCTCACCTCCCTCCCCCCTATGTCCATGGTGCTGATCTGTGGGCCCTGCTCAACCTTCTCTTCAGTAAATACTGAACAAAAGTATCTATTTAGGATATATGCTTTTACAGGGTCCACCTCCTCACGTGCCCCCTTTTCTCCATTGAGCTTAGCAATACCCCCTCTGGACTTTCTCCTTTCACTAATGTATCTATAGAAAGTCTTGTCACCTTCTTTTACTGTTCATGCTAGTGTTTCCTCAGTTTGGGACTTGCCTGACTTACTGCCTTCCCTGGTTCCCTTAGGGCAGTTTGGTATGCCTCCCTATCTTCATCCCGCTGTGTTCCCTTATACTTCCTGAAGGTCAGCCTTTTGGCTCTGACCTTTTCTGCTACTGTATTTGAGAACCAAAGTGGTTTCCTTCTTCTTTTGCACTTCCTTTTCTGTCTAACACAATGGGATGTTACTTCAAGTATTGCATCCTTAATGCTTGCCCGCTTTGCCTGTATCCCCTCACCTGTGTTTCTTTTTGCCAGGGCTATCTTAACTCTGTTGGCTGTCTTATCAAAGTCAGCTCCTCCGAAGTCCCATATTTTTGCCTTGGAATTGGATGATTTAGATGTAGTGGCCAAATTGAACCATACCATGTGATGGTCACTGGCCCCCAGGTGACCTTCTACCTGGAGATCTGTGATCCCTTCCCTATTAGTCAGTACTAGATCTAGGATAGCCCTGTCTCTTGTGGGTTGTTGTACAAGTTGTTTGAGGCCCTTCCCCTGCAGGGAATCCACCATGTGTTTAGTTCTGGCAGATATGCAGAATGCTAGTTTCCCAGCTGAGGTGCGTGCACATAGGAGGGCGAAGTAGAGGAGGCAATCGGTATGTGAATTTTAGGGGAAGGGGTAGCAGTGGTTAGGAGAGAGGAGAGGTAGGAAGGAAGGGTGCCAGACCAATATTTGGAAATGAAAGTGGAACAGTGGAAGTACATCTCTGTAGAGGGATCAGAGGGATAGGGAGGAGTAGAGGTCACAGTGATGTGTTGGGGAATTTGAGGCAAAGCAACAGAAGACATTGAAGAGGACATCAAGTTTTGCAAGGGAGGTGACTGGAGCTGCACAAAAGACAACATCAGCATAGTTAAAAGCTAGGAGTATCCATTTGATCAGTAGGTCACGACTGACTGGGATGAAAAGACTACCTTTATGGTGGTATAATAGACCAAATTTGGGATGTAGTTTGGAGTGAAGGGCTGTGAAGTGGGAAGAGAAGTCTAGCGAGGGATCAAGCCACTCTTCTAGGTATTTGTAGGCTGGGACCTCATCAAAAGAAGTGTTGACTGGGGTAAAGAAGGTAGGGAGAGCAGTGATTATAGAGAGAAAAGGGCAGCTCAGGACTAAAAGAATGAAGCCAAATAAAAATGCTGTAGCTACAAAGTAATAAAATCAACTTCACCATCCAAAGAGTGTACTACAAAATCCAATGTTAGGATACCATAAAAAGTAGTTTTATTTATAAAAACACACTTGAAAGCACACACTGTGCTTGTATTATAGAAGGAGTAGCACCCACCCCCGTACAAGATGGAGGCTGCACCAACATTTCACGTTGCACTAATGCTTTGTCAAGACATCATATTGCCTCTAACCACTCATCTGAAATAGCTTGATCAATTAAGCAATTAATGCACTTGTAAGTTGCAACCTACCTATCTTAAAGATATACTACCCATATACTATAATGTGCACACATCTATCAAAATCTCTCCAATCTAGTACCTGACAAAATAGAAGGTAGTAGTAGTCCCGGTACACAAAGGGCACCCAAACTCCATCATGGACAACTATTGCCAAATTTCCCTACTCTCGCCACTGGCCAAAATCCAAAGAGCGCATCATCTATAACCATCTCCAAGACTACCTAGACTCTCACATTCTACTATTACCCTGTCAACATGGTTTTAGAAAGAATCACAGTACTCAAACTGCGCTCGTAAAAGTAACATCTGACATATTTCATGCAATGGATAAAGGTCTGACCACAAGGGCCATCTTCGTGGATCTCACAAAAGCATTTGATCTCATGAACCATGGTCTTCTACTTCATCAGCTTCTTCTCCTTGGTCTGGACCTCAATGCTCTGAGCTGGGTCAAGAGTTATCTGTCTGATCGCTCCCAGAGAGTTAGGCGGAATGGCTCCCTCTCTGAACAATGTCCAGTTACCCATGATGTCTCACAAAGGCTCCATTCTGTGCCCTATGTTATTTTCTCTCTTTATCAATGATCTCCCCAGCTTCTGTGGGGGAGCCACAGTTCACCTATACGCTGATGAAACTATCATCTATCGATCCTCTCCTCACGTTGACTTAAAAAATTGGAACCTTGCCTCTGACTTCACCTCCCTTGAAGCCTGGTTCAATTGTAATCACCTTGTTCTCAACTCAAAAAAAAAACTAAATGCATGGTCTTCACTCATTGTCCTGCACAAAAGCCCAGTTACCCTACCCTTAGCATTACTACTTTCAAGGGTGATTACTTAGAGGTAATCCTATCCTTTAAGTTCCTTGACTTTTCCTTGGACACCACACTCTCCTTCAACTCCCATGTCTCTATCACTATCAAAACTCTAAACCAGAAACTTGGGCTCCTCTATCGTATTCGCCCATACTTCACTTTTCGTCCCTCTGTTTGGGACAAAAAAAGCGAAGGACACAGGTATGTACTGTTACTGCACAGGGGAGTCCTGAACATCTGGTAGAGTGGAGGGAGTTGTGGCATCACTGGGTAAGACTTGTGGTTGTGGCAAAACATGTGGGGAGATCATGTCAGTTGTCAGCGACCATGTGGCACTAGGACTCCAGGGACACAGACCAAGCAAAAATGAGGCAGGAGGCAGAATAAAGGCTGCTTTCCACTAACTGGGCCATCCACCCTCAACCTGATCAGGTCTTTGCCTAGCTGAGGGGCTCAAGAGGATTTAGTTTTGGAGGACTGTGGGGGGAAGTGTTGATCCTGGGAGACAGGGATGGTAGACCAGAGAATTATTGGCCACCAAAGGAAAAGCTTGATAAAAATATATTTGCTATATAGTACTGTACTAGCAAAGACATTCTGCTTAAAGTACATGTTGGTAATATATTGTTAGTGGGACCTAAATGCCCTGTGTTTTCAAACAGATTTTGTTTAACTAATTTATGTTATTCTGTTTGTCTAAATTTCTGCACTAATGATATGCTTTATGTTTTCAGTTATGTTGCCTTTATTTGTAGTACATTTTGTTGGTTTAGTTAATGTGCCAGTGTTAGTGCCTGTGCACTAGTGGGTTCATCCTGTATTGCTACATTGATACTGTCCTAAAGAGAATGAGTTGTACAGGACTAAGATCAGTTCAAGGTCATTCGCTTCAGATGGGACAAGCTCACATGAAACTGGCCACAGTTGTGTCTGTTTTTTCTTTAGTTGTGTATTCCAATTCAGGCTTGACATTTCAGGAAGCCTAAGGCCAGTGAACCATCAGTAACAAAACCATGTCAATTACTCTTCCTGGACAAGCTAACTACAAAGAGATTGCTTCATTTCTGCTGCTCTGGAATGCTACACTTTGCCACCCCCTCCCCAGATTGTGAGTGAAACCATCTGCTGTAAATAAAAAAACACAAATCCGTTTAAAGTTCATATCAGTATGCATGTGCGACAAGGGTAATTTACTCTGCAAAGAAGTTCCCCCTACACTTTAATCATATGCCATGGGAATGAACACATGCACATTTCTGACTGTAATTCCAAAGCAAAAGTGTGAAAGCTAATCTTCACTACATAAAAATTCTCACTAAGCTGAAATAAGACCAATAAAGGAGGTTTGTTGCTAACATGATATCATCATCTTTATGTAACCCTGGTGAATGCCTAATTTGTTGGAGGTGGGGTTTGGCCCTCATTTTAACTTTCAAGATATCAACAAACAAGTCAGTCTAGCTTAGAATTTATGGGTCAACTAAGGTACGTTAATCTTTGACATTCACTTCTGTAATTTTTTTTTCTGTTTTGGGGGGGTAATATAAAGGAGTTCTACTAACAGTTTATATCTACAGCAATCTGTGGTAATAAACAGTTTATAGTTTGTTTGTTGTTCAGTTATATGGTGTTTCACAAAACACTTCAATGCAGCAGTATTTGTTAATTTACAAAAAGTGTTATCTTGAAGTTTTTTTGGCAATGATGTGACTTCCCACAAAAAATATCAACATATCCATTTACCTTTTATTTTATTTCATTCATGAACTAAGATGTTTTTACATTTTTAAAAGTTCTGCTTTCTTGCCATGCTAAAGGTCTTGGTATGGTGTTGTGCTGTTTACCATTGTGGGGCAGGAGCCTGAAGAGGGGGGCAATGTAGTCCTATGGAGTTCAGCTGATGAAGAAACGAGCTGCATCATGTTTCCTGGACTGCAGTATGATGAGAAGGGGCTTTAGGAAATCATACAGGAAAGAGTTGCAGTAGTCAAACTGGGATAAGAGGTAGAGGTTATTAACCTGTAACTATAATTTTACTACTCATAGTCAGTCCCTATTCACACCAGCAATTTCTTGAGCATCAGAAAATGAACTGCTATATATTCCTTATTACATCAGACCACATCTCTGTAAGACTTCTACTGCCTTTGTCTTTACCTACCCACAGAGGCACACAAGGCAGGAGAAGGTTTTATTTTTCAAGTAACCGTCTTCCCAGGGCCAGAACATGTTACAATTTAACTTACATATAACAGCATGCTACAGAAAAAACACAATAAACAGTTAACAAAAACTGTCTAACTTTCTCATAAATAACCCACATCATTTACCAGAATAAATCATATATTTAGCTAGGGAAGGCTGGTTCAAAAAAGTGGTGTCATAGTTTTGTTTTAAGAATACCTTAAGACTTTTCTTCAGATTTCTTGGGCCATTTCTGCATGGTACTTTTGATAAATTGAGCTTTCCTGTAATTTTATCAGTATGCTCTTTGGGGTATATCGAGCACCCACCTATGTATGTGCAAACGGGTGTATCTCTTCAGTACTTAACCTACAGCAAGACACTAGGCAGTGTTGCCCAATTCTTTTTTCTCTTTGATGTTTTTTTGAGCCGTTTGCAGAGTGGATTTGTCAGAGCCTACAGGTGAAAGAAATTTAGATGTGAGGAGAAACTCAGTGGCAACAGCGTGGACAGGGGATTGTGGGATATGACACTCCTCCATGGATTACTGCATTCCCCTTAAATGGAACATATTTATTAACGAAAGATTAACTATTCTAGACATGGACTCCAGCCCTCCATGTCAGCTTGGAGGGCTAAGGCAAGGTGTCGGGGGCCAATAGGGGACTCATAAACACTACTGCAGGGTTCACCCTAGTGTAACACGTGTCCCTCAGTGCTGTGGAGATGTTCTCTTATATCATGCAGAGGTCCTCCCTGCCTCATACCAGCCCCAGCCCAGTCAACTGCATAGAAGCCTGAGCAGAGAGGGAATAGGTGCAGAGTGGTGCGTAACCCCTTATGGTTTCTACAGAATGCCTTGCATGTGTAAAGGGGTACTTCGTGGCTGTAAACTACCTTCTGTATCTGCACCTGTGGATGGAAGGCTTTGTTTTGTGGTTCAGGCTGCTAATGTTACTAATGGTAGCACTATCTTTTTTGACTCAGTATCTCTGATATTGCAAGTTACATGCATGTTAAATGAAACTTGGTATCAATAAAGCACTTGAGTATGAAAGTCCGGAAAGGTTACTCCAAATGAAATGAGTTCTGTTATACACATTGTGTGGCACAAATGAAAATAAATATGATGAGGTGGTCCACCTTGCTAATTTTGATCTCAAGTATACTCCATCAGGATGACCATCTTATTTTGTTTGTTTCCAAACTGCCATAGCATGTGTCTGTTGAACAATTTCATCACTGGGACTCCATGGTTACACATTTTATATAGGTAAGCACCCAATGGTAAAAAGACTAAAGAAATAATTTTTGTCTATAGACCAGGTGTACCTTAACTCTCCCTTCCCTGTGCTGATAGGTCCCTGCTAGAGGAAATCATCAGTTTAAGGTACTTTAGCGTCACACTTGACCCTTCCCAGATTTCTCCATCTGTGTCACATCAACCTGCAAATCTGTGAATTACAAACTTGGCATAGCCTGCAGGGTCAGAAACTGCTGCTCTACTCCCTGCATGTCTGGCCATTGCTCAAGGAGTGTTGCTGCCAGATCATGCCAGTGGTCTGCTGGCATTCCTTGGAGAAAATGGACTCGCCAAATATACAAAACTCTATATTCAGAAATCCAATATATATCATATATATATATATATATATATATATATATATATATATATTTATATATCTTAGATACAGAGAACTCCATTTAATGCATCAGTTAGGGTTGTTCCACAGCAAAAAAGAGCTAGGAAATTCGGGGTTAGGGTTGAAAGCCCCCCCTTGACCCCTCCAGCCAACCCCTGAACCAGCAATGGGGTGTGCATTGGGATCGTTGGCCCTAACTCTCACCCCATCACATGTGTAAAGAAGCTGAAGTATAGGAGAATGGGGTGAGAGTTAGGACCGACGACCCCAACACACATCCCGATGCTGGTTGGGGGTTGGGCTGGGGGGTCCAAGGGGGGGCTTTCAACCCTAACCCTGAATTTTCTAGTTTTTTTTGCTGTGGAACAACCCTAACTGATGCATTAAACAGAGTTTTTTGCCTCTACTTTCCCTTATTTTTGAGAATGAGGATGATAAATAATGAAAGGAATGCAGTGGCAGCAGCATGGGGCCTGTCACGCCACATGATGTCTTGTTACACAGTAACAGGAACTGCAAAGCCAATGCAAGTGGCAACAGTAATACACATGGCAAAGCAAACGTAAATGGCAAAGCAAATGTTAATAGAAACACAAGTGTAAAGTGACGCCAAACCAAACAGTTACATAAACGAAGACATCAAACTGAAGTGCATACAGAACACAACTGGTAACACACACATTCATGGTACCACAATTGTAAGCGCAAATGGTAACAGTAACACCAACAATAATACCCAAGTAAACAGAAATGCAAGCACATATAAAATGCAAACTGTAGCGCACACACTCACAGAACCACAGTTGTAAATGCCACTGGTTGTGGTAACAGCAACAATAAAGCCAATAAAAACAGAAACACAAGTGCAAACGAAAACGCAAACTGTTACACATAAGGTCATGGTACCGCAATAGTAAACATAAATGGTAACAGTAACAACAACAGTAAAGACAACAGAAACAGAAATGCAAGCGCATATGAAAATGTAAACCATTACGCACACGGTGGCGTAGATGGGAACAGTGATTCGTATGGTAACAGAAGCGCAACTGGAAACGCTAGCTGTCACAGTAACAAAAGGGCATGCCCTTCTTTTTCCCAAAAACTGCATTGGAAAAACTAATTGAAAACAAAGAATGTATGCATTATAATTGACTTCAGAGCAGAAAAGAACGACTTGGAATACTAAATTGCTTATATCTCAGGAACCGTATGACGCAGGAAAAAAATTAAAATGTTGTATGAATTATTACTTTCCTGGCTAGTTTTTCTTAGCCTGCTAATTGGGGGCTAAGCATTTTTACAAAGTCCGTGATCTTGCAACTGCTTCTGAGACGTAGGCCCTGAAAATAGCTACGACGCCATGATGTTATCCTATGGGACAAATCATCAACTTCAGAGTGCTGTCACTTTGCCACCCTGGAAAAGTTTTTCTCCAAACCATGAAAAGATACATTTGTAGGTTTTTGGCTTTCTTCCCTCCAAATTTCAGCCCAAAAGACCAAACCGTTATACTCCAGCAGAGGGCAAAGAATTCCTGTAATATGGCGGACTCCGTAATGTTATTCTATGGGAAAAAGTGCCAAATTTGTAGTGCTGTAACTTTGCTTCCCTATAATATTTTTTGACCAATCCACTAAATGGCACATCTCTTGGATGGTGCCTCTCTTCCCTCCAAATTGCAAGTAAAAAGACCAAACCATTTCTGAGATATTCAATGTCAAAAATTGGCAAAATTTCCCTATTTATTCCATTATAAGAAATCTGGCCATCTTGTCCCTATTTTGTGATCAAAGATCATGATCAAAGAATCTCACGATCAAAGAATTTGCAGCCTCACGATCAAAGGATTTGTAGGCTCATGAACAAAGAATAAAAAATTTAATAATTCAAAAAATAGAAGCAATTGCAGTAAACCACACCATGGTTCAACAGAACGAAGCCCCCTGAGTAAAACCCATCCTCATCTGACTTTCTAGGACACTCCTGGGCTAAGGAAATTTAATTTTAAATTGGGCCATCTTGTTCCTCACTCTCGATGCAAGATTGCGGTCAAAGAATCTCACAATCAAAGAATTTGCAGCCTCACGATCGAAGAATTTGCAAACTCATGAACAATGAATAAAAAATGTAATATAGCAAAAAATTGGAGGAATTGCAGTAAACCACCACCATGGTTTGACAGAATGAAGCCCCCTGAGTAAAACCCACCCTCATTTGACTTCCTAGGGCACCCATGGGCTGAGAAAAATTATTTTTAAATTCGGCCATCTTGTTCCTTGCTCATGATGCAAGTTCACGATCAAAGAATCTCTTGATCAAAGAATTTGCAGCCTCACAATGAAAGAATTTGCAGACTCATGATCAAAGAATAAAAAAAGGGTGAAACACAATTTATTCACCGATTTGAACCAAACCAATGGCATGGTTCAACAGAATGGACCCTTCTGAGCAGGACAAGCCCTCATTTGTGTCCCTAGCCCACCCCTGAGCTGAAATATTAGTGTTTTAAGTCATGATGCAAGATCACGATCAAAGAATCTCATGATCAAAGAATTGGCAGGCTCACGATCAAAGATCATTAGCGAGCCGCAAATTAACATAGAAACATAGAAACATAGACTTTGATGGCAGATAAGGACCGCTAGGCCCATCTTGTCTGCCTATTTCCCTACCTACAGGATAGGCCGCAGATCCTAGTTAACCAACAGCCTATTTCTTCCTACTCCCCACAAGAATTACCTTATGTCCGTCCCATGCATTCTTGAATTCTCCCACAGTTTTAGACCCCACAACCTCCTCAGGAAGGCTGTTCCATGCATCCACTACCCTCTCTGTGAAATAATACTTCCTCACATTGCCCCTGAACCGCCCTCCTTCTATCTTTAAATTGTGTCCCCTTGTTCTTGCAAGTCTCTTTTTCTGAAAAATGCTACCCTCTTGGACTTTGTTGATTCCACTGAGGTACTTAAAAGTTTCTATCATGTCCCCTCTCCCTTCTTTCCTCAAGGGTATACATATTAAGCTCCTTTAGTCTCTCCTCATACGGCTTCTCTTGAAGACCCTGCACCATTTTAGTTGCCCTCCTCTGGACTGCCTCTATCCTGTCTATGTCCTTGCAGAGATGGGGTCTCCAGAACTGGACACAGTACTCCAGATGGGGTCTCACCAACTGTCTGTACAGAGGGATAACAACTTCCTGTTTTCTGCTGCTGATGCCTCTCCCTATACATCCCAGTATACCCCAGCCCTCCCTACTGCCTTCTCACATTGTTTGCTAACCTTAAGGTCATCTGATATGATTACCCCCAGGTCCCTTTCCTTTTGTTGTTGTTACTACCTCCCACCCATTGTGTATTCTTCCCCTGGGTTCTTGTTTCCCAGATGCATTATTTTGCACTTCTTTGCATTGAATCCTAGCTGCCATACTTCTGACCATTCCTCCAACCTTGCCAAGTCCCTTTTCATCCTTTCCACGCCTCCTTGTGTATCAACCCTGTTGCAGATTTTTGTGTCATCTGCAAAAAGGCATACTTTTCCTTCCAGTCCCTCTGCAATGTCACTGATGAAGACATTAAAAAGGACTGAACCCAATACTGAACCCTGCGGTACCCCACTAGTAACCCCCCTTTCTTCAGAATGGACTCCATTTACAATTACCTTCTGTGTCCTGTTGTCCAGCCAATGTTTTACCCAGGCTACCACCAAATTAAGATTTTAAAAGCTTAAAACTCTATTTGTTGACTTATTTGGATGGAACCAAAGCCATGGTTTGATAGATCAGGATCCCCTGAGTAAAACCCATCAAACTTTTACTTCAGAAGTGACTCCTGAGCCGAGATATTTGTGTTTGTGTGATTGGAAGACTGAAAACAAGATGGCGGACCTCGCGGTCAAAGAATTTTGAAAATTCCTCAGGAACAAAGATTCTTGAACCACGAGGCTGCAAATTCTTTGATCATCAGGTGAGACCAAATGGCCAGAACCCCCATTCTTGGATCGCAAGATATACATACACATTTTCTCATTGACTTATAATGGAAATTAAAAGTGCCATAACTTTTGAATGCCTTAATATTTTTTCACCAAACAAAAAGTGGCATGTTCAGCCACCAAAGCTCTTTCAAACAAGCCATCTTACAGAGCAGCACACCATACAATGGCCGTACAGGACTACATTAAGAATGCCAAAAGGTGCCTTCAAAAATGGATAATTTTGTATTTTTCAGTGCTTTTGTACATGAAGATCAGCACTCCAACACAAACGCAATTTGGCAGATCAAGAGATCTAGTGCACCCCAACACATGTACCAAATTTTCAACAAATCTATTGAACGGGTCCAAAGTTATTAATGTCCAAACCTTTGACTTTAGTATGTAAGTGGCCGCTCAACCCTAACTATAGTGGCGCGGTCACGCCACTATAATGTGTGTGTGTATATATATATATATATATATAAAATAGATAAATTACAATTAAAAGTCTATGGGTATGGGATCAGAACCAGAAAAGTAACTAGATTTGTTACTCATAAAGTGACAAATAGATTTAGTGAAATTACCTTTCCCTATTTGTTTTCTAAATTTTGGAATCTTCTGGATACTAAAGACAAGGAATTGGTTACAAATTCCAAACTTTTTAATCAACTTTCGAGTAAAGAACCCTGGATGGGATGCCAGTGTGTACCATGTCCACATTTAGTTAAATAGTCAATATTTTTCTTTATTTCATTCTAGGATTAGAATACCTTTGAGCAGAGGCTCTTTCACAAAGGTTCCATGTCAGCATGTGCAACAGTCATCATTTCTAGTTACAAACATATAGTCATTGACTTACAGACATGTAATAACCAGTACAAAGACTTGAGCTATGAGCAAGACAAGGGAAGGGGGTGGGTGTGGGGGAAGTGAGGGTAGGAGATCGAGGGGGGGAAGGAGGTGCAGGGGTAAGGGAGAGTACGGGAGGTGGTTGGGTCTGGGGCAGGAGTGGAGATACAGGGTGGAAGTGGGTGAGAGTGGGAGACAGTGCAGCCAGGGGGCCTTGTTCAGAAAATATGACAGGTAAGGTGCTAGGGGTGCAAAGACTGATTGTAAGTGCTGGGTGCTGGGGCATTTGCAGCTGGAACGGTGGAAATGTTAAGATGGGCAATCACAGGATACAAGCAGTGAGAGGCGCAGCTTGGACTTGAAGAGACCAAGTGTTGGAGTGGTCGCTTTGTCGCTGCCAAGAGAATTGAGTCAGTTGGATGCGGTCTGAAAGCCAATATAGATTAAATAGGTAATGGGCAGCTATCTATATTCAGATTGATTGTACCCCTGACTATAAAACATATTAATGCTAAAAGATTAGATAACCTAAAATGATATAGATTGTAATATTTTTATAAGGAGATCTAATTATGGGTGGTGTTTATTATGCATCTATTTTTGTATGTCCGTTATGTGTTTTTAGTAATGTTTGAATGAGAAGCAAGCATATAACAGGATCACCTTGAAAACAGGTCCTTTGGATCTAATGGTATAAAAACGGTCAGCTTTCTGTACAAAAATAAAGATTTTACTACTACTACTATATTGCTGAGGTCTGCCTGCCAACTTGTCCTGGCCTGGCCACCCACCTGCAGTGAGTCATCCACATCAACTAATTGTCTAAGAGCTGTAGACACTCATCTTCTCCAGAAGCACAGCTAATAAAATAAAGGTTTTGCCTTCTAGCCTGCCAACTGTTGCAACTTCTTTTACATGCACTTTATTTAATCTTTTTATTTTTTATAATTATTGGTTGACAGTGTCAATGCACTGATTTTCAAGACTTTCAAACCACATAATATATGAGCAACAATTTGCATGTGTATTATCATATGTGCATTGTATAGTTTACCTCAAGCACACTGTAAACTCAGCTGAACACATTTAACATTTTCCTTATGCATTTCACCACTCACTCACTCACTCCCTCCCTCACTCCCAACACTCAAAATTAAATAGTGCTTGGTGCTATACTGAAAAACATCTATCTCACAATTCTTGGCTAGAAAAAATACTTTGTAAGTAATGGATTTTTGTTACTATTTATGAGACTTTTGCTAGTATTGCTCTCATGCCAATGATACAGGAAAGGTCAGCTTCAGAACAAAAGTGCAAACTGTTTTGCAGTTCTGTTGAGCTGAATGAACTATGTCTGAGCTACACTGATCTATAAATCATTACTAAACATTGTATTCCGGTTCATCTTTTTATCAAAATGTTTCAAGAAATGAAATTACAGGCATAATATACTCTTCAAAGTAAATAACTACTCCTCATTTGCAGTGATCTGTGTTAATTTCCCTCATTAAGCCCAAACATAATATTAACCAGTAACTATAAGAAATACAATGTGGGGACCGGTGTTCATGCTTTTTTATATACACCCTTGGTGTCTCAAGATTTATGTACAGCACACACTTTAGGTGTGTAAAAAAACTCACAATCTAACCAGTCTCCATACATTATTATCAAGTTTTTATTTGACAATTGGGCAAGCCCACTGGAATGTCTATTATTTTTACATATGCAACCCAGAATCAAATATTACATATACAGTGCAGTTAATAACATCATATACTTGTACAATGTCAAGAACAATACAAACAATTCAACATAACTGAGTACAAAACAGTATAAAATACCATTAAGGGCTTAGCATAATTAAAAAAACAATTGCAGTACAAGCAAAAGATCCACAAAGTATGATATCAGATAAGAATTTAATCTATTAGTATAATTTTATGTTTGTTAAATGCTGAAGAAGCATTTTCCAGAATTTTACTTAACTATATGAAATCGACTACTAGCTGACCAATAGAAGTATGCATACAAGAAACTTTCAATCAGTTATCTGTAGAGGAGCTAAGATTTAACTGCCACCTCAACCTGCTAATTGTTTGATATTGTAAACACTGTAATGTATTGTCCTGTTTTAAATATGTTGTCTGTATATTTTGAATACTGTAATTCCTGTTTTGGGGTTTCCCCCACTGTTAAGGGTTTTGAGGTACACTGTGTATAAAAGATGTTATACAAAACAAGCATTTTTCAATGCCGAATGTTGCTTGCTTCTATGTGCTGTTTAGGTGTTTGGAAGTCATTGGAGCGTAAATATTGAAAATTTGCGAACTTACGAGCGTTCGTAGGAACTGCGCAACGCACGCTCGTAAAACAGTCATTTTTAGGATTTTTTTCACCAAATTTTCAACATAGCCATTTTAAGACCTCTGCTCATGAACAGTGTCACTGTGATTTTGTTAATGTGTTCCATACATTGAGTTTGCACACCGACTGCGCCATTGTGCGCTACATGGGCGGAAACATGTTTTGGGCAGGATGTGAAAAATGACAGCTGTACTGCTCATAAGGAGGTGTGGTAAAATGGCAATGTCAAAAATCTGGAGTGGAAATATTGAAAATTCGCAAACCTACGAGCGTGCGTGGGAGCTGTGCAACGCACACTCGTACAACAGTCATTTTTAGGAATTTTTTCACCAAATTTTCAACATAGCCATTTTAAGACCTCTGCTCATGAACAGTGTCACTGTGATTTTCTTAATTTGTCCCGTACATTGATTTTGCACACCAACTGCGCCATTCTGTGCTACATGGGCGGAAACACATTTTGGGTGAGACGTGAAAAATGACAGCTGTACTGCTCATAAGAAGGTGTGGTAAAATGGCAATGTTGAAAATCTGGAGTGAAAGTATTGAAATTTCATGAACTTATGAGCCTGCGTAGGAACTGCGCAATGCACGCTCGTAAAACAGTTATTTTTTGGAATTTTGGCACCAAATTTTCAACATGGGGATTTTGCAGTCACTGCGTGAAATCACCCTTCAGGCCTGAATAATGCCATGACAGTGACATCATTCATGAGAAGGGGTCCCAAAAACCCCATGTTGAAAATTTGGTGCAAAAAATCCCCAAAATGGCTGAGATATGCAATAAAGTTGAAACCCCCCCATCTAGCCCATTATACAGCTTACCGGCATTTCCTCAGTTCGTGGTCAGCTTTGAAGAGTGCAGACATGTTCCCGGTCCACTGAAGATCATCGCCTTGAGTCGGAGGTAAGTATGGGGTGAGGGGGTGTGGAAAACTGGGGTTGAGTGCGCAGTGGATGGGTGCGGGTTGTGGGAGGGTGGTCGGAGATGCACTGCAGGACCATTTTGTCTTACAGGTAAAAAGGCGTCGTGGGACCGTTTGCACGCTGGGGTGGGCTCCCAGCATGGCACAAGGGCGTTGATGGGCGTTCAGCGACGGAGTTGGGCACCCCGTCGGCAAGACTGATTTCCACACTGGGGTGGGCTCCCAGCATGGCACCAACTACTGGGGAGGCAGCGCAGCTCAGCCGGCGGGGTTGGGCACCCTGTCGGCTATACAGTCATGAAAGGTGTGCACACCTGCGGGTGGGGGAGCTGGCGTGAGCAGCTTCTTATCGCTTCTCACTCAGCGTAGCTCCCTCTTTCAACTGTGTGCCACTGCATTTTGGAAGCGTGTCATAGACAGCTCCACAATGCATTGGCTTACAGGGGCTGCGCCTGCCAGCACACTGCCTGAATTGGAGGAGGAGGTGACACACCTCCGAAATCTCCGATGATGGCACTATGTTTCTTGCACATGCGTGCAAGCAACATAAAAGGGTTCTTTTATACTGAAAGTGCCACAGGCATGGTGTTGGGATCTGTCCATGCTGTGTTTTTATTATTGGACTATTCAAGTTAAATCTCAACTAAATTGGTTGGACAGTATTTTTAAAGCAAACTGGATGACAATAGAGGGGGCAAGCTGGGGCAATGACTCTTTCAGTGGATTATTTTTATAAGGTGGATTTCAGTCCTCTTTAATGTCTTTATAAGTGACATTGTAAAACAGCTGGAAGGGAAGGTATGCCTCTTTGCAGATGACACCAAAATATGCAATAGAATGGACACTCCAGGGGGTAAGAGAGAATGTGCAGAGACCTAGGAAAACCAGAGGAGTGATCCATGGTATGACAACTAGGTTTCAATGCAAAAAAGTGCAAAAACATGCACGTAAGGCACAGAAACAGAAAATCAGCCTCTAATATGTGGTGAAAGGTATTGATGGTCACCAAATAGGAAAGAGACCTGGAAGTAATCATATCTGATGATCTCAAGGTGGCAAGGCAGTATGAAAATGCAGTTAGTGGGCCAGTGAGATGCTGGGGTGCATAGGGAGGGGTATCAAGAGCAGAAGGGAGGTGGTGTTGCCACTGTATACTGTAGGTCATTGGTGAAACCCCACCTGGAGCACTGTGTCCAGTTCTGGATACCATATATCAAAAAGGACATAGACAGAGTGGAGGCAGTCTAGAAGAGTATAACTAAAATGGTGCAGGACTGTATCAGAAGCCCTATGAGAAGAGACTAAGGGAACTCAGTATGTACACACTGGTAGAGAAGAGAGGAGAGATATGATAGAGATATAGAAATATCATACGGGGGTGAACAAGGTACAGGAAGGGAGTATTTTTCAGTGGAGAAGATTAATGAGAACAGAGGAACATACAATGAAACTGGTAGGGGGAACATTTAGGAGGGATGTGAGAAAGTACTTCTTTACTGAAAGAATGGTGGATGCTTGAAATGACCTTCCAACTGAGACAGTGGAAGCAAAAACAGCAGTGAGCTTCAAATATGAGTGGCATAGGCAGAAGTGAATCTCATTTGGGAAACAGGGGGAGGTAGGAGATCAATTAGGGACTGCAGAGAAAGTATAGGCAGGGAAAAATGGGGCAGATTGGGCTGGTCAAGTGGTCCATATCTGCTGACAAAGTCTATGTTTCTGTGTTTAATTGCATATCTACAGTTGGAGGTCCTGTATCAATGGTCTACAGAGGTGATGTGGCAGTGGAAAGAGGTAACCAAAGCTAAGTAACTTTGCAACTGTAGTGACCAACTTTTAGTGGTGGATCTGGAATACAGACTTTATGTCAGTAAGGATAACTAATCAATAAAGGTTCTGCGCCCACAGGGGCCTCTTTGTCCTGAGAAAGTTGTAAGACCAGGACACCATCCACATCTTTCTAGACCTGAGAGACTCATGCAGCTGTGGATAAAGTACTTCTTTTGATTACTGAGGTTAGAACCTTTTTTACCCAGGAACTTCAAAATAAGAATCTTCTACTTAAGTTGACTCCACTCATTCAGTTGTTGCAGGATGTTCACAGGGTAATGAGTACTGCTCATTTAAAATCAAGAACACATAGTTGTTGTTTTTTTTTTTATTAGAGATCCTCTCAGTAAATACTTCTTCAATTAAGAGGATGTTGGAAACAGAGAATGGAGCTATCATTGCTGGAGATTGATATTTATGAATACAGTATGTCAATTTCAGCACAGTTACCATTTCTGGTTTGGTGGAAATAGTCATGAAAACCTCTTGCTTGCTTCTTAAAGACTCCAGTGTAGTTAACTAAACAAACCAGTACTGCCTCTTCTCACTGCTGGCATGCCTCTAGTGAGCCTCCAGCTGAACATACTCATGTTATTCTTGGTTGCCTGCTCCCGAGAAAGTGCAGTTACTTATCAAAACAGAAGATCTTCATAACACTCTCTCTTACATTGAGTCACACCAATGGAACTGTAACCTGTTGGCATCAAGACCTCCTGAAATGTGTGAGTCAGCAAGGACTGCCCATGTCGACACATGTCAGTACCATCTAATATGGATGGCCCCATCATTCCTCAGTTCCCCACAAGGGACAGGATCAGAGAATTAAACTGTCAGGGCAGGGAAAACCAGAACTAAAATGAGGCACACAGGAGGGGCATGAAACTGAATAAAAAAAATGCCCTAATAGGAGGAAAGAGTGTGCAAGAGAAGGCAAGACTTCCAGTAAAATCAGCTGTGTAGAGAAGGTGAAGGTTGGAGGATGAACTGTGTCTCAATACAGGAGATTTCCTTTTACCATTTTAGGAACATAGCTAGGGTGAAACACCTAGTTCCAACTGAAGATCTTTCTACTCTGGTCCATGCCTTTGTCACCACCTGTCTTAATTACTGTAACACCCTTTACCTAGGGCTACTGAGGGTTGATCTCCATCACCTGCAGCTGGTGCAGAATGCAATGGCCAAGCTGTTGACTGGAGCACCTTGATACGGGCATATAACTCCTGTGTTGTGTGAACTGCACTGGCTGCCAGTACAATGGTGGATAATCTTCAAGGTCACATTGCTGACCTATAAAGCCCTACATGATCTTGGACTGCAGTACCTGCAAGATCTCCTGTCCCCTTACTGACCATCCCAACCACTCTGATCCTCTGACAAGGGATTGCTAGAGATTCCCAGGGTCCATTTGAAAACATCTGGAGGAAAAGCATTTGTCTTTGTGGCTCCAGCTCTGTGGAATTCTCTACCTCATCATATCTCAGATATGAGATAGCCTGACTGTAGAGGGTTTTAAAACATCTTTGAAAACCCATTTATTTCATCAGACCTTTTCTGGTTTGTGATACTAAAGGCTTACACAAGGCAGTTATTTATAAAGAAGAACTGTATGTGCTTAATTTTATGAATATTTAAATATGTACGAGGCTATGATTTTTATGTATATGTAATTTTATGTTTTCGATTGTAAGGGTGCCCTGAGCTCTGGAAGGGCGCTATTTAAAAATAAACTTGATGATGATGAAGATCTACTGTTAATGTAAGTAACTGCTATGCCTTCTTTGAGGACATCTTCCTCAGTTGAGCCACACCATTGGAATGGTTCTCAAGCAGTACAATAGGCCCTTGGGAGACAGGAAGGATCAATATGACCCTAAAAGAGGAGCCTTTGCAAAACAGGCCCAATCTGGCACATCTACAAAAGACAATATCCAGTTTGTAATGTTTAGTGAGTGTGTGAACAGTAGTCCAAGTGGCTGCAGAGCAAATGTCAGCAGCTGACACACTGTAGAAACATGTTAATAAAGTAGCCATGTCTCAAGTGGCGTGTGCAAGGACAGGACCCATAAGCTGCTTACTATGCTTCTAGTTACAGAAAACAATACAAGATGCCAGCCATGTGGAAAGACATTCTTTAGAAACAGGAGTAACTACCATCCTGTGGACAAAAGACACAAAGAGCTGAGAGGATATTCTACAATTTGTAATATGATCCAGGTAGTAACTCAGTCTTATAGACATCCAGCATATGTAATAACCATTCCCTTCTATTCTTGGGGAATGAAATACAAACTGAAAGTTAAATAATCTGGTTCAGTGTGAAGACAGAAACAACCTTCAGTTAAAAATGAGGACTGGTCCTTAACGCTACCTGATCCATTTGGAAAATTAGACTAGGAGGCGCCACAACCAGAGCTTGGAATTCAAGCACTCTTCATGCCAAAGTAATAGCTACCAGGAACAATGACTTCCATGATTGAAAGTGCATCTCACTGGTAGTAGCCAGTTCAAAAGAATGCACTGTAAGGGGTTCCAGAACCATGTTAAGGTTCCACACTGGAACTGGTCTATGATCGGAGGATTAATATACAGGCTACCTCTGAGGAATTTGTGGGACACCTCAAGTTTGGCAACCAACTTGCCATCCACAAGGGCATGAAGAGCAGAAACAGTAGCCAAAATGTACCTTCATTAAGAAGTACTGGAGGCCCAGTTCTAAAAGGAATAAGAGGTAATCCAGAACATGACTTACTGTAAACTTAAAGGAGTTCAGGTTATGGGAGGTACACCATATTGTGAAATGTTTCTATTTCTGGGAATAAGCATATTTTGTAAATGGCTTTCAAGCTGCAAGGAAAACATCAGCAATTGAAGGGGAAATCCCAAAGTGGGAGAGTTCTACATCCTCTGGAGCCAGAAATGGATGTGCAGGGATTAGAGATCCAGGTACACCAGAGAGCCCTGTTCCTGCAATAGAAGCCATGCTTGAAGAGGGAACATGACCAGTGTATCTACTGCTAATTGTTGCAACAGAGGGAACCAAATCTGTCTGGGCCAGAATGAACTCACCAGAATCAGGGTGACTGATTCTGCATGCAACTTGACCTGTATTATCTGAATCAGAGCAAATGGGGGAAATGCATAAAGGCACCTCCCTTTCCAGGAGACTGACAACATATCTTGCCAGGAAACACAAGATCCTGGAGCGAGCAGACAAAAATGCTGTAGTTTTGCATTGTGGGGGGAAGCAAAAAGGTCAAGCTCTGGATGACCACATCTGTCAAAGAGATTATTGACAGCAGAGTCCAGAAGTTCTCTATTGTGGGACAGAACTTGGGACCAGCTGAGGTGATCTGCCAGGGCGTGGAAAATGTCAAGCCGGGATATGGTCACAAGAAACATAATGGGTACCATGGCTCAATATCAGACCCTCATTGCTTTCCAGCAGAGGGGATAGGAGTGAGTACCTCCTGATTTATTGAGGAAATGCATCTTGTAAAACATTGTACATCTGGACCGATGGGGTTGATCCTGAAGAAAGACAGCAAAGGCCTATAAAGCAAGAAGAAAAGCTTTCATCTCCAGAGTGTTGCTGTGGACAGAGTGATTTAGGAAGTACCACAAGCCTCACATCTGAAACATCTCAAGATGAGTGCCCCAGCTGGAGCCTGAGGAATCAGTTGTCAGGACCATTAGGGAGTGGGAAGGAGGAATGTAGGCCCTGTGTCAAGGTTGGAGCAATCCAACCACCAGAGAAAGGCATGGTCTACAGCAGTCTTTACCTGAAACACTCCAAGTAATCAAAATGCCGAGCTCACTGGATGTAGAAGAACCACTGCAGAATCCTTATGTGTAGGCATGCTACAGGGACAGTGAAGATGGTCACAGCCATCAACCCAATCAATCTGAGAAGGCATCTTGCCAAGACAAAATAACTGGAAGACACCAGCTTTACCTGGGAAGTCAGAGCAGTGGCACAGTCCTCTGGGATGATGGCTTATCCAGCAGACATGTTGAGGAAAGTGCTGATACACTGCAGGTGTTAACACTGGGTGAAAGCTAATTTTAGTTAATTAACAAGGATGGCCAGCTGACTGAATAGCTGGCATGTCCAAAACAGGGTATACAGGATGGCATCACAGGACATAGTTTTCAGTAGCCAGTCCTCCATATATGAGAACACAGACAGACCTTTCCTCCAAAACAGCACTGCTACTATTGTAAAGCACTTGGAGAAGACATGTGGCACCAAAAATAGGCCAAATTGCAAGACACAAAACTGGTAATGAAAGCCCTCCATCATAAGGCAAAGGCACTGTTGGTAGTTATGAAGCACCTAGATATGGAGGCAAGCATCCTTCATATCCACAATGAACATCCAGTTTCCCTTTATTAATGCAGAGGGAGCAGGGACTGAAGAGATACAATTCAAAATCTTTTATATTCGATGAACAGGTCCAATCTCCCGAGGTCGAGGACAGGGTATTGGTCATCTGCCCTCATCAGAACCAGAATACGCCAGGAGTAATAACCCTGGTTGAGGTCTGTTGGAGGGATGGTCTCTATGGCCATTTTGTGTAACAACATCTGAACTGTGTCCAACAGGCCAGGCAAATGGGCTGAAGTACAGTGACAAGGAAGGGTTGACTGCACTTGAGGGACAGGTAGAAGTTCCAGGGTGTGTCCCTGTCAGACAATGTCCAGGAACCATGTGTCCATAGAGATCTTCCACCACTTTGGTAAGAAGATGGATATGTGGCCTCCCACCAGGATTCTGGAGTCTTTTGAATGGCTTAGGGGAAGTGAAAGGGAGTCAGAAGGCCCAAGGGGCTGCAGGGACACCACTAACCTCCGCACCTTTGGTGACTTGGGCATAGGCACCGGGGGCAAAGGAGCTTGAAAGGTGGGGGCATACTAGAACCCATGCCCTGGGGCACAGTGAAGCCAAGGTCAGGATGAGAGTAGGACATACGTACAAAAGGAACATGTATTATGACTGCAAGGCTGAGTGTTAAGAGCATTGCAAGAGCGTAAAATAATTTTTGAGATTTGCAATTCCTGCAAAAAATCCACAGTGCAAGTTTTTAGGGCTGCAGTGGGTGGAGCCCTACAGACTTCTAGCTATGAGAAAAGCACTACTGCATTCCTTGCAAACAAACAGCATGATGAAGTGAAAAGAGTCTCCTCTGTGTCTCTGGAACACTCCGCACTCGCTCGCACTATCCATGATCGCTAAAATACATAACTCCCCCAACCGACTCTCCCTCTCAGCAACCAGCACCTCACCCCCCAGAAACATCATAGTGACAGTGGAGACACCCAATCCCCCAGTGTCTCAATCACAACTCCTCTCACTGCCTCATCTCCCCTTGTCCACTATCGCGCATGCACAGCAATTTCTTTTTTTCTTTTGTCAATTTAAGCTTTATTAATGCATCTCCATTATAAAGGGCAGTTACAGCAAGTCGGGATGTAACATAGTGCATGAACAGTGAGAACTGCCGGCCCACCCCTCCACCCCATTCCCACTTACAGCAGCAATGAAATCTAATCACCCTAACGTGCAATGTGTGGTTCAATGGTACATATAGGTAGAGCCAGAATGTGATATACCTTCAGTGAGGTAGCAAGAGTAAGGAATGAAGGGGATCCCATATCTTACTGTATGCCTCTAGTCTGTTATGAAGACTTGCAATTGCCTTCTCTGTTCGGAGGTTAGCAATGATTTCATGTAACCATTCCTGGAAGGAAGGAGCAGATTGTTCCTTCCAATGATGTAGTATAAGTTTCTTAACTGAAAGCGCAACCATAGAAATATGGTATTTCCTAATTCTAACACTGACCAGGGACACATCCCCTAGAAGACACACCTCTGGAGTGAAGTACTCCTGTAGGCCCAGTAGGGGATCAAGAGACATCTTAATTGAATTCCATAAGGAAGAAACTTTGGGACAGGACCAGAACATATGCAAGAGAGTACCCTCTTCTTGCGGGCATTAGTACATGTACTGGAGTTCAGAGGCCCCATTTTTTTAATTTAGCAGGGGTACAATACATGTTATGAAGAATGTGGTATTGCATGAGACGAAGCCTATCTTGGGAAACATACTTATGACAGGATCTCCATAGGGATTGCCAGTCCAGCTGGTATTGAAGGAGGAGTGAGTTCCAGAGACTAGTAGGTCCAAAGGTATCCCTGTATTTTTTATAGTACAACACCCTGTATAGCTTAGATACCATGCCTGAAGATCCAGATACTAGTGAGACTTTAGGAATCAGAGCTGATACTTTCTGGGAGGGGGGAGAATTCCCCAGGGCTACAGTGAGAAGGTGTCTCAACTGTATAACTTTGAAATGAGATGAGACCGGAATGAGAAACCTGTCAATAATTCCACGTGAGAACAACCAGTGCCCCTCACCATTTACCAAGGAAAGCAGTTTTCCATCACCTAATTGAGGCAACCAATTGGAAGGAATCCACTTTCCACTGAGAGTGAAAGGTGGAGAGTTCCAAATAGACTGAGCTAAATCAGTCTGAGGGGAATAATGAAGAAATAAACATAACTGTGTATAAACTCTTAAAGAGGTAGTTACTGTGGTGCAGTCGGCCATCTTTACATGAGACAACTTGAGGTAAAATAAGTTTAAGGGATCCAGGCATTTAATTTTAATTGTGTCTAACTCAATCTTAAGTCATACTGGTTGTGCCATTTCAGGGCCTGGGGAGATCCATCTCAGACACTTTGCTAGATGACTAGCCCAAAAGTATAGTGCCATATGGGGAATCCTCAGCCCCCACTCAGATTTTGGGGCAGCTAGTTTATGATAGGTCAACCGGGGATGTTTATCTGCCCAGATAAATCTGATAAATGTACTGTGCAGTTTCTTAAACCAGTGTATGGGAATAAAAGAGTTGAGAAGAGATAAAGGGTAATAAATTCTAGGAAATACAAACATCTTAATAATGTTAATCCTGCCTCATAATGATATTGGAAGTTTAGACCATCTGTCAAGGTCATGAATAATAACCTGTGAGAGAGAGTCAAGATTATCTTTGACCCACATTTAGGGGTTACGGGATAGCTTTATGCCCAGATATTTGATTACCCTAGGAGTCCAACCTAAACCTAGGGGGCAAATATCATCCTTAAATACCTTGTGATTTAATGGGAAAAATATGGATCTACTAGTATTCAACTTGTAGTTGGATAGCACGCTGAACCTGGCTATTTCATTTAGTAAGGGTGGTATTGAAGAAATTGGATGGGAGAGCTATATCAGCAGATAATCTGCGTATGCAGTGAGTTTAATCTCATGATGCCCAACTCTGATACCTTGTATAGAAATATTTTGGAGAATGTTTTGGATAAGGGGTTCCAGATATAGGTTAAACAGGAGAGGCGATAGGGGGCAACCCTGCCTAGTGCCTGAATGAAGTGAGAAGTAGTTTGAGAAGGCTCCATTGGCTGAGATTCTTGCTGTAGGGGATTTATATAATGCAGCAACCCAGGAAATTAATACCGTAAGAAATTTAAAGGCATCCAATACCTTGAAGAGAAAACTCCAATTCACCCAGTCAAATGCCTTTTCGGCATCCAAGGAGACCAAGCCTGCAGGGAAGTCAGCATCTCTGGAAGCCAAGAAGACATGGGATAATGTACGCTAATGATCCACTGAAGTGCATCCTTTCATGAAACCTACCTGATCCCTACCTATTAACTCAGGGAGCACCACGGATAACCTATTAGCTAAAATCTTTGAGAGGATCTTGATATCCTGATTTAGGAGGGATATAGGCCTGTAGCTCTGGATGAGTTCAGGTCATTATATGGCTTGGGGAGGAGCACTATAAAGGCTTCAAAGAGATGACAATTAACCTCTGTCCCGGATAAGATGTGCTGAAATAAATTATTGAGTATTGGCAATAGAAGTTTCCAAAATGTTTTATAGAAAAGAGACGAGAATCCATCAGCTCTGGGAGTTTTTTCCGAGGGTAAACCACTAATAACCTCAGAGATTTCCCCCTGAGTTATAGGAGAGACCAAAGAGCCTATGTAATGTACTGGGAGGGAGGGAAGATGTGAGTTCGTCAGATACTTCTCCACGCTAACTGGGCTTGAAGGGTGCTCTATTTCCCCATAAAGCAATTTGTAGTATGCTGCGAACTCTTGAACTATCTCAGTGCGAGATGTTTTCAGAGACCCATCTACAGAAGCCTTGATTGAAGGGATAAATCTCGCTGATTCTTGTTGTTTAATGTGAAGTGCCAGAAGGCACCCTGCCTTCTCACCTTGGTCAGTATAACTAGCTTTGGTGTGTATGATAGCTAGCTCCGCCTTTCCCCGGAGTAGTTCTAAATATTTGTCTCTCAACCCTAGGAGCCTCACCTTGTCCTCCTCCGAGGAGTTAACTGAGCATTGGATTCAAGAACCCGAATTTGGGCTAACAAGGACAGTAATTCTCTCTCCCTAACTCTCTTCCTAGCCTCCGAGAGGCAAATAAGAACTCCTCTCATGTAAGCCTTGAAGGCCCCCCATATAATATCTGGTTTTGCGCTATTTAAAGGGTTGGACAGAAACAAGGCTTTAATGTGCTCCCTTATGGTATTGCAATAATTGGAATCTTTAAGCAATTGATCATTGAGCTTCCATCGTGTTTCTCTCTTTGACACATCCAGAACTGAGAGATCACACAGCACCAGAGAGTGATTGGAGACAGGGTCAGGCTGCATCAACGAGGACCTAACCCCAGGCAAGAGAGTCTGAGAAATGAATATGTAGTCAATACGGGACTGTGAATCATGTTCCAAAGACCTGAATGTGAACTACTTGGAATCAGGATTTAGGACACGCCAGGTGTCACAGAGCCCACATTGATCCAATAATTCTCTAAGAGCCCTCTGACCCAGGGAGGTCCCCTTGATGCACCTCCTGACCTATCAAGGTTTGAGTCTGCAACTTGGTTGAAGTCTCCCCCCAGGATAATCCTTATGGGAAGGAAAGGAAGGATTACATTTATGAGTCTCATGAAGTAAGTGGGGTCATCAGCATTGGGACCATATATGCTGCCCAATAGCAGAGGTGTTGACCAGAGAGTATCTATAACAAAAACAAACCTGCCCTCGGGATCCCTGATAGTGTGAGTTGGGACAAAGGGAATGCCCCCATTAATAATGATCATAACCCCACAACTGTTTGAGGAGCCTTGCCCTTCGTACCATCCCCACTTGTTGCCTCCTCACTTGTGAGGCTTCTGTTTCTAGTAGGTGCAATTTCTGCAGAAAAGTACATAAAAGACTTAAGTGTTTGAGAACCTGGCATTGTTTAGATTTTTTTCCTGATCCCTTTGACGTTCCACGTTGCAAAAGTCACCTCCTTGGCCATCTACTAAGTACTTCTAAAGGTACTAGATTCAGCCTTGCACTCTGGGTAAGTAACACAAATAATCTGACCCCCTGGTTGCTGCTGTAAGGCCCTCCACCACCTAGCCCCCACAAAACCCTAGTTTAAACCCTCCAATACACCCCACTTCCCCAACAGAACACTTAACCTTCCCCCTCCAGCCCCCCACACTGTCGCTAGCAATGCTTAGCACAGCTGGATCTTATCCTCCTCCCGCCCCCAAACATATCCCCTGCTAATGATCACCCTCATAGCTTAAAACACAAGGCAATCAATAAGCTGGATTAATGAGGGCTTAATATCTAACTAGTGGTCTCGGGCTTCCAGGGCCTGTGAACACCTGTTAACGAATCCACCAATGAACAAGAGGGAAAAACAGACCTAAATGCCACAAATGTGAGCATGAAAAAACATCATGCGAGTCTCAAGAGGGAGTTGAAAAATGTTTGTTCCCCATAGGGAACTACCTCGTGAACCAGAACCAGAGCAAAAATTAACATGGAGGGGTGAGCCCCTAATCGAGATGAAACATGAAAAAACAAATCTGGATGAGAAGTGAGACAAAGTCCAGAGATGGAAAAACCATGGGAGTAACTACCTAGGGGTTGCAGACCCCTAGCTCCGAGAAGACCCCCCCTACAAAACCAGGATGACATAATTGGTAAAAGCAGTCCCTCTCAAGGCTGGATGACCAGACCCGCATTAAATGGGCTAGCCGCACCCTCTTGTGGTCAAAACCTGATCCAGCCCACCAGTCAAAGGCACCCTGAAAGCCTGGAATCGCTCGCAGATCTGAATTCCCATCCTATGAAACATACACTGGAGGCATAACCTGAGACCTAGCCCTGTGTGCTCCCCCCTGAAAACTGAGCAAGTGAAAATATATCAGATACAGTCTAGGAGTCCCCCCAGGACTCTCCCTGCAACACTATTCCCACAACAGGCCAGGGCCTGTAAAAAATAAGGTTGAGCCTCTACTAGTAGCCCAGTTCTATTAGAGAGCATAAACTCAAGTGAAATTCATCTTTAGAAAGAACACTGTCCACACATAGATCCAAGCAACAGTTCGTTCTGAAGGTCCCACTGAGTCCCGTGGATCAGGAGGCCCTCTCAGGTCATCCAAAACAAGTCTGGCAACTCTGACTTAAGGCTTAGTAATGCAGCTTCAGGATCCTCAAAACTGAGCCATGAGCCATTTATAGAGTCTTGTAATTTTGTTGGGTACCCCATCTTGAACTTTAATCTCACCACTATAATCTTGGATACAATTGGGTGGAAGGCTTTCCATTTCAATCAAACTGAACCAGGGATATCCTGAGCAATTCTCAGCTTCACCTTCTCCCATCTGACTTCTTGCAGGGCCTTGACTTTCTGTGTGAAATGCTGCCTTTCCAGATATTTCAGAAAGCAGCAAATGATGGGGCAAGGAGGTGAATCAGGTGGGGGTTTTAGTCACAAAGATCGGTGGGTCCGTTCTATTATATAATGTGGGCCAAAGGGAGAAGGACCAGTGATTTTTTCTACCAACTTCTGGATAAAGACTACGGTATTCTGGCCTTCTTCCCCTTCGGGGAGCCCAAAAATTACCATATTATTTCTCCAACTACAGCCCTCCAGATCTTCAAGTTTTGCTTCTAGTTGAGACAGCCTTTGTTTCGTTAATAGGAGCTCAGGATCCAAACTTTCCATTTTTCTCTCAATCGAAAATACTCGGGCAGTGTTGTCCGATACAGTCATGGAAACTTACTCTGTCTTTCTGGAGAGGGATTTCAGGTCGGTTGCCATATCTTTCATCTCTTCCTGGAATGGTTTAAATTCCTCTAAGAATCTATTAAGTGTTAGGGGTTCTTGGTCCCCAGCTTGACACGCAGGTTCTGGTTTGCCTGGGCCACTCGAGGCTCGGGATTTTTTCGAGGCCTTCTCAGGGGTGGCGGGGGGGGTATGTTTCTGCAGGGCTTTCTTCATATAAGCCTCCATTTACCACAGAGGAACCCAAAACAGGAGCACACGCTGTTCAAAATCAAGGAAAGCTCTTAGGCAGAGGAGTTAGATGAAATTTAACAATATTAAATGACGATTTTGTATTCGGGAGGCAGGAGCTTAGCGGAGGAGCATCTACTCAGCACTCTGCATCACGTGATCTCCCCATGCACAGCAATTTCTGCTTTTTTTATATTTAGTTTACTTCTCCCACCTGACCCTCTCTCTCAGCACCCTCTACCCCACACCCTGAGAAATATAATAGTCATACTGGGTGTGCCCAATCCCCTAGTGTCTCTATCACAACTCCTCTCACTGCCTTGTCCCCCCTTGTCCACTACTGTGCATTCGTGGTACTTTCTTCTCTTTTTTTAATATTTAGTTTACTCTCCCCCAACCTTTCCTCTCAGCACCCACCACCCCATTCTCACATCCCAAAAACATAACAGAGGCACTGGGGGTGCCCAATCCCCCAGTGCAGGAATCAGCATCTGTATCTTTTTTTTTCCCCCTGAAAAAAAAAGCCCAGCAACATCTTTTGCACTGTTGCACTGTCCCCACCTGATCCTCCTACTCAGCACCCACCACCCCCAAGCCCTTACTTACCAATCGGCGATCCAACTCCGTAATCATCTCTGGACTGGAGACACTATTTCACTCTTAAAAACAGGACCACAAACTGAAGAAACAGGTATGAGGTTTAATGTATTTCAATGAGGTTTTAAATTAGTGGCATAACATGGGCATTTTTCCATAGTTTTGGCTCAGATTTTCAACATGCCTTATTTGGACCCTACCTCTTGAACAATTGCACTGTCAATAGGTGGATCTTTCCAGAAAGGTGATTTTGTGGTCCCTGCATGAAATCAGCTTTTGGGTTGGAGTTGAAAATGTTCTCTGCCCTTGTTCATGAGGTGGGGTCATAAGAAGGCTATGTTGAAAATTTGGTGTACAAATATTAAAAAACAATACACTTATGAGCCTACACTGAATTTTAGAAATGCAGGCTCATAACTTTGGTAATTTTCAGTATATTTTTAACACAAATTTACAAAATAGCCATATCTTTGCAGCACCTCATGAATGTGACATTTGTCATTTTTCAACTCCTGCCCAAAATGTGTTTCAGTGTCCTGAAAGATGATTTCACAGTCCCTGCACAAAATCACCTTTAGGCCAGGAGTTCAACATTATCTCTGCCTTTCTTCATGAGGCAGTGTCATAACAAGACTATTTTGAAAATTTGGTGTAAAAATATTGCAAAACGAACTTTCAATATTTTCACCCCAAATTTCTAATCTGCAGCCCTATTGGCTCTGGTTAGTTTGATTTTTCTTGGGAGCACAGAGAAGTGTGCCACTCTGCCCAGCCAATCGTACAAGTCCAATAGATAGTGGTGGTGCAGAGAGGGCGGTAAATAAAAAACTACATCTTTCTTTGCTTTTTTTGGAAACATATGTTATTGAAGAATTCAGAGGCAATGAATGCATTGTATGAGAGCAATTATCAAGTTAATTGAGTCCTCATAGACAAACATTGTATCTTTGGAGGGTGTTGAGTAAGCAATAATGCCCAACAGGGTGGGCAGTATTGAGGAATACTGGACCACCCAGGGGCGTAATGATGCCTGACGCTGCAGGTGGAGGGCCTTATAGCCCCTGGAAGGTCTGGTATTCCCAATACCACCCACCCTGGAGGATATTATTGTGCTTAGAAAATGGGCAAACTGTATTATATGTGGTTGTATAAAAATGATTTTTATGTTAAAATGTAAAAATTCTTGAATGTTTTATTTATTTTTAAATAAAATAGTTCCACTGCTTGGATTAGGATGCTATTTTTTTGGGAGTGGGTCTTTTGTGCTAGGTGAGCCTCTGTAGTTGTGAGTTTTCTTTTTTTCCCCCCAGGATGTTACCATGGTTACATAGGTGGCTGTCGTCTGTAGTATGGGCAGAATTTCCAGAGGTGACAATTTACCAGTAAAAATATATAAGAAACAGTTTGAGGACTTCTGTGTTGTGCAGCTTCATCTCATAGGAGTCCCGACCATGTGGTGTGTGAGCCCTTGTCAGAGCAAGCAGAGCAGCTTCCGAGTGGAGGAGAGGGCAACACCAAGATGATAATGCAGGTAAACAGATGGTCAGAGGACCGGGAAATAATAAAAACCAAAAATGCTTCTGTTTGGGCTGACCTAGTGCGACACGGTTGAGTGAGAGCAAGGAAATGCTGCTATGTACCCAGAACAGCCATGGGTTGCGAAGCTTCTGAGGGAGTGATGGATTGGACATGTACCGGAGATGCAGAGGTTTACCTGACTTGCGCCAACTACTGCATCGGGTGACTTGTACAGGAGTGGGAGCCATGACTGCCTGTTTCCCATTGCCATAATCTGCTGTGTTTGAAAAGTTTTTCATTTACTGTATGAAACTGTTTAGTTTCAGATCTGATGGTTTGGTTCCTGTGACACTCCAACAGTTTCGGGTGTTTTGTGGGGTAGGGGTGCAGTGTCTCTCGCTAAGCGAGAAAAATAAATGGCAGCAATTTCAAATTCATTTGGGTTTCTTGACCAGTAAGCAAAGAGGATGGGCACAGGGATACACAGTTCAGTGGGTGAAAGGACACTTGGGCTAGAACATTTTCTTTCCCAGTCATCTATTGTCAGACAGACCAGGGCTCTGGGAAGGGTACTGGCCAATCAAAAGACAGGCTCTTAGATGCCCATTTTCTAACGTAAAGTTAACATTATGGTAATCATAATATAAGAAAATAACCAAAACAAACACATAAACACAACAAACTTGGTCGTATCACACACTTTCATTAAGGTATACAGTACATTAGACTCTCTAGAACTATAGTATGTATTTGATCAAATGTGCACAGATAATGACTTCACATTTAATTTCATTCCCTTTATATATCCTGTTATGGAGGTATATGGTACCTCAACAAGACCACAGATGTCTGACCTGATGAGTGGAAGGAACTTTGCATAACTGTACATGCCATTAATTTGTTTCAGATATATATCTGAGCCTGGTGAGAGAAGTTACTAGAAAGCTCCATACCAGATACCATAAGCCCAGCTCCAGTTCATTGCTCATGCACCCCCTTCCCTGCCCACCCCACCTTCATTATCTTAATTTAATCCTTCAGTAGCCCATTAGTGAGGAGGTAGGACTGATGGGGGACATTCAGGTAGCAAACAGTTCTGCTTAGAGTGGGAAAATATTTCCATCTATGGTTTTGGCTAGGGGTTGCCTTATTGTCATGCACCTGGGCTTATTGTCATTTGGGGTCCATTGAGTCTTTTATATCTGCATGCATAGGCATAGGTTATTTGCCCAGATTGTGGGTCTTCTGATAGCCATGTTTGGCCATAAAGCCTTCCGGGCATTAATCAACATGCAGGACTATAACGTTGCCCCTCCCTTAAGGGTGTGCCTGGCTGGGTCAGTGCCCAAGAGAAATTCAAGAGGTAACTTTGGTGGTGGTGTTCCCAGTACCCTAGTCATGATTTCATGCATGCCCATCTGGAAGTGAGTGACTTTGGGGCACATCAGCACCATGTGAGTAAAGGTGCCACCTTACATTTAGGGTATAGTCGTTACTTCTCTGGGTTGGTCTTGTACAGCATGACAGGTAGGATACATGCCCTGTACATGGTGTTGTATTGGACGTGTCTGAGCTTATTCATTCTGGAACAATCATTCAGGTGTTTTAAGACCAAATGCTAAACTTCTTTGGACAGGTGGGTGCCCAGGTCTGCTTTCCATTTCCTTGCAATGTCCAGAGTGAAGGGTTCCTTGGTCCCACATAGTGGGTGGTAGCACAGTTGCAGCCATAGATGCATTCTGATATTTCCAGATATTTGGTGATATATCAAAAGAGATTCTCTCTTATGGCCCACAGTACTACTGCAAGCAGGCAGAGAATTTCTTGAGAAATATCACAGAAACTTCAGAATATATCTGGCCACATCTTTGGCTGCAACTGTAGACTGACAATGGTTTTGTGCAGGGCTGGGGTTTATGCAGCTCTTCCTCAGGGGGGTTAGGAGTCCCTACTAGGGTTGAGGTGGTCATCACATTAGACATCACTGAGCTGACCTTCAAACAGAGTAATGATTACCTGGTTGTAGTCCTCTTTCTTCTCTAAGTTCCAGGAAGAACTTCAGCATATCCCCAATGAAGAGTGCCTCCATGGTGCGGAGGCCTCTCTGTTCCCAACTCAACAAACTTTTGTGTGTATATGTTGAGTATGAGGATTAGGTTCTTAAGGCTGCCACAATGAAGGAGCAAGTGGCTATGACTAGTGGAATTCTGAGGAGATTACGGGCTGCCCTCCAGATTCTGATTTCAGATTTTTTTAAAAAGGAATCAAGATGGTCTCCTGATGTGATAACCTCAGATGGATAAAAGTTCTTATAAGAGTCAAATGCCTCCCCAATGTTTTGTTGGTTGGAGGACAAAGCACCCATATGATCCATGATCTGCTTAATGGCCTTCTCTCTCTCTCTCTCTCTCTCTCTCTCTCTCTCTCTGCGAGTGACCTGCCAGATGAAGACCTTGCTGCCCCATCTCCATCAAAGTATTGACCTGACTGGGTCAGAAGTATTGCTTTCTGTATTCCAGTGTTATTGACGTTGTTATATTTCCATTTTAGTTTTTGTATCACTTGACACAGGTGCTGTGAGGGTCTGACCACGTGGGCCTTCTCACATGCAACAGTTTTTTTTTTTTTTGCTCCAAATGGTTCAGTTCATGGGCTTCATTCTTTTTCTTGTAGCTACCATAAGATATAGTCTGGCCTCTCAGAAAAGTTTTTAGAGTTTCCCATCTTGTTGCATGGGAGGTGTCTCCTCTTCTGTTGGCCTCCAATAAGTCAGTGATTAGCTGGGAGATAGAGTCCCTGTAATTTCCTTCCCACAGTAGGATCAGTTCAAGTCTACAAGGTTTGGCCTGTGGTACCCCGGGGCCCATAGTGATGCTCAGCATTAGGTTGAGCATGGTCTGAAACAAGGATGGAAGAGTACCTCATAGCTGCCATTTTGGCTTGTATGGATGCAGATGCATATAACCTGTTGATTATTGCATTTGACTGGTAGGCGTGGAAGTAGTAGGTATAATCCCTACCTTGGGGTCCTGGCACCTCCAGGCATCATATAATCCAAAGGTGTGTTCAGCAGCTTTCAGTGCTTTGGCATTTTTGGACAGGTGGGTTGTAGTTCTGTTACACCTGTCCAGATGTGTTGATACAATTGAAATCACCCCCTTCCCCAGATCCATGGCCCCGCAAACTGTATCATATCTAGGGCTAGCTTTTGAAAAAGGTCAGGGTATTCTGCATTGGGCTGTAGATTGACCCCACAGCCACAACCTCCCCAGAGGTTTAACTGAATCTGAATGGGGGCATACCCAGGTGAATATGTAAATCATCAATCATATTTTTTGAAGTATAGTCATGCCTGATCCTTGTTAATCATCAAATGTTATCATATAAATCATCAAGAGAGATCATGGCCTGATATCATCATGTAGATCATGATTTAATCATCAAACATAAACCTTCAAATCACCAACTGATGATTTTTTAATGTTTTATTTGTTATGAGTTTCACCAGGAAAAAAACATACTGAGCATAGTAGCTCATTTCCAGATGTGTCCGGGGAGGGGGAGAGGGATTAGCTTAAGAACAATTCTGAATATATATATAGAAATATATATATATCTATATATATATATATTAGAGGCCAAAAAAACATTTAATGCATCAGTTAGGGTTGTTCCACAGCGATGAAAGCGAGGAAATTCGATGTTAGGATTGAAACCCCCTTTGCACCCCTCCAGCCCACCCCCCAACTGGAATCAGGGTGTGCATTGGGGTTGATGGGCGTGCAGACTTACCATACACACAGTCCAGAAATGTGAATGGATCCATTTACATATCTGGACTGTGTAGTACGGTATGGTCTGCATGCCCATTGGCCCACACTGTGGACCAATGGGCGTATAGCCCTACTGTATGCAGTCAGTCGGCTGGTGATGGGGCGGCTTGCAGGTGGGGAGCTGCTGCCTGCCATTGATGGGGAGAACAGGGTGGTGGGGCTCAGTGCTGGTGGGGCGGGGTACCGCTGGACCACCAGGGATGGATTGGTATCAAATATTTTAAAACCTATGCTCGCGATTGGACTGGACGCGGTCCACTGCACCACCAGTGATATTGGACCTTTCATTTAATACATATGCCCGTGATCGGGCTGGAAGCAGTCCACTGGACCACCAGGGATATTGGACCTTTCATTTTAATGCATATGCCTGTGATCAGGCTGGGAGCAGTCCACTGGACCACCAGGGATATTGGACCTTTCATTTTAATACATATGCCCATGATCGGGCTGGGAGCAGTCCACTGGACCACCAGGGATATTGGACCTTTCATTTAATACATATGCCTGTGATCGGGCTAGGAGCAGTCTACTGGACCACCAGAGATATAGGACTGTTATTTTAATATCTATGCCCACAATTGGGCATGGGGGGGGTGCTACCATGAAGGATGGTGCAGGTGGAGCTCAGGTGGCCACCCACAGCTGGCAGCTGCTCTGTTGCGCCCTGCAATAGGGCAGCTCACCTGTGGGCGGTCAGTTGTTGCTCCTTTCTTTTCTAGCACAACTGTGTGCAGCGCAAGTAGGGGTTATATCTGTATGGGCTCAGCACATCCTGGGCTGAATATCGGGATGTCTTGAACAGCCATGGAGGCACATGCTACTTGCACCGTGATACACATTGATGCACCGCACATTGGGATCTTTGCCAGGCATTTTCCCCTTTTTGAATATTGCACTGGGCACATCAGTGGCTTGCACATGGTGCAATTGTGTACAACCCTTCTGAATATCCCACCCCCTGTTTTCATGTTATTATTTCTAGACAGTGTTATCTTGGTTGTGAAATGCCCCCTTCCCAGGACATTTACCATCTGGATACCCCTAGACGCTGGGGGTGGGATGGGGCTTACAGCTCTATGCTAGTATAGCTAAGATGTCTAAAATATCAGAACAAGTGGATTTAGTGGCTTCTTTTCCATATAATTGCTGTCACCCAAAGCATATTATTTCCATTACATATGAGGTTTTAGGGATGGTTTAGTTAGTTGGTCTTTAATAGTGCTATCACTTTCAAGTCTTATTTTATTACTTTTCTACAACTAAAGTTATTTAGTTAAAATATTGTTTGTGCATGAACATTATGCAGATCACAATAAGCAAAGCTTTAAGCAAATAATCTTTCAGGTCATGTTACGTGACAAATAATGTATGGGTAATAGAGTTTAGCAAGGCTGTGTTTTTATCGAAGGTGTCTAATCACATCTTAGACCTTGAGTGAAGCTCAGTAGATTACTGATTTCATCAGAAACCCCAAGATAGCAGAAACAGTTTTGTCTGTTTATGAGTACCCATATTTTATTTTTGTAGGACATGGTGCCAGATAAACAAATGTGCAACTAGTGCCACCCCTGAAACAACAGTGGAAGTACTGTATGTAATTTCAAGAAAAAACTGCTCTACATGCAGTGGTGCAGTACTGACCCAAATGATGAAGAGACAAAACATTAATTATTTACATAGATGCACAGGAACATAACATTTGTCAGCAGAAAAGCATTGCTTGGTCCACCTAATCTGCCCAGATGTTCCTTGCCAAACCTGTCTCTGCAGACCCTAATTGGTCTCTGGTGACCTTCCATTATCCCTGTCTTTTTTCTAATACACCCTTCCATCTATCCCACTCATGCTTGAAATCCCCCATTGATTTTGCCTCCACCACTTCTGCTGGCAATCTGTTCCAGACCTCAACCACCCTTTCAATGAGGAACTACTTCCTAATACCTCTCTTAACCCCCCCCCCCCAGCTTCATTGCATGCTCCTATATCCTGGTACTCCATCTCATTTGAATGAGATTCCTCTTCTGCACCCTGTTCATCCTTGTGAGGTACCTGCAGCTCTCTATCATGTCACTTTGTTTCCTATGTGTTTTATTTTTCCTGTTGAAAACATCTAACTCCTGACATCGACTCTTCGGTTTCTAATTGCTTCATTGTGTAAACAATGAGTCAGATGAAGCAGTCTGAGACTTGGGTTTAGACACAGGGATCAACACTCAGTGGTGGATGCTGTCATCAAATAAAATAAATCTAAAATACAGTGGGGAAAAAAAGTATTTTGTTCTGGGCATCAGGTGTTTCTCCACTCAGCAACTGAGTGCAGCTTTTTTTTTTTTTCATTTTTCATCACAGTACAGCAAACTGGTAGATTTTGTTTCAGGCAAGAAGCAAGGTGGGGTTGGAGTTGGGTTGGCATCACAGTGCTGTTGTACCACAGTAGTGATGTCGCCACTGCATTATAGCAGCATCAGGATGTCAGAGTTGTGTTCCAGCACTGTTTTGTAATACTTGAATTCCATAAGTAACAGGTGCTAACCTCATACTATAATGTACTGGAGAGAGCAGCATTCTCTAATGCTTAGGCACCAGCTTCGGAACTGCAGGATCACAGTGTCAGACCTCATTAAAACCTATATTCTTGATGTGACTTTAAGTAGGTTCCGTGTTCTTATGTCCCCAGTGTTTCAGTGTACCCAGCTGTGGTAATGGGTTCAAGCAGAACTTCACTGGAAATGAAATGTTGCATCTAGGCCATCAGGAGTAAATAAAAATGTCTGTATTAAAGCTGTAGTTCTTATTAGTTATCAGGTTATTTTTTTTAACAGTAGCGCATTTCTGGAAAAACCTCAATGCACCGATCTTGTCAATTCATTTTCCTTCATTCCTCAACTGGGGCTAGCAGTATAGCCTAGAGGTTAGAGTAACAAGCTGTGAATGAGTTTGATACATTCAGCAGACCTGGGTTTGATTCCTTTAACCTCTAGTTGCATACTGTGTGACTCTGAACAAGTCACTTAATCTCCTAAGTCACTCCTGAAAACAGGCACCTGTGCCTAGCGGGCCATACCTGGTTACCAAGCACTAAAATAAAATAAAAATATGTGATTTTCAGTTTGTTGAGTTACCGGTGATATGGTCTGTGTGTGAATACTGTTAGCTCTCTCCAAATCATGTTTATCACTTGAACCAAATTGTATGTATGCATCTTTTTTCTAGTACTACCACTTTTTACACTGGAAATGAAATAAATGAGATGAGCTTTTTTCCTAAACTAGTGGTTGTGCTGGTAAGTAGGGGACATGTGATGGTGGCTTATGAGATATGCTATTTATATTCATGACAGGGCAGTGACCTCTTGATATTCACAAGTGGCAAAGTCACAAGTGAGGTTAAAAGGGGTCACCGCCAACAAATGACGATAAATAGCATATCTTGTAGACCACCATCACATGTTCAGTTTATGCAGTGAACACTACCATTTTTAATTAGTTGACACTGGACTTTGAGCTTTTTTTTTTCATTTAGTTTTGTTAGTTCGCAAGTACAAATTTTAACTGCTTCTTGTTTTTAAACTAATGATTATTTTTGTTTAATTTTTGCAGATTTCATTTCAGGAGAAGGAAAGGTAATGAAAAAATACATATTTGCTGTACTTTTTGATTCTGAATTTTCTGGGGCCAGATATTCAGCACTTTGCCTGGGTGCAAAACTTACTTTTCCCATGTAAACTGGGTTTAGCATGGATGCGCAACATTAAAAAGCCTGGTTTGTGCCCAGGCAAATGTCGGGGGGGGGGGGGCAATGTAAATGAAGGGGCAGGGACCTGAATACTGGAACAGTCCAATATTCAAGTATGTATGCCGCACAAGGCCATTTTGCCTGGTCCCTTTGCACGGCACATATACCGCCCATTGAAACCCTGACTTACTCCTGTGCAACCCTAGCAGTAGACTGAAGAAGTGCAGCGCTTCCCCACCCCCAACACAGTAATCCCTGGTATCCAGTGATCCCTTCCCCCTTGCCAATCACCATCCTGATGTACAGCAACATAATTCTCTGGTTGCTAGTGGTCCCTCCCCCTGCCAATCGCCAGTGCATTGATAAAAAAAGGAAAAACAGTTGCATGGTGGTTAGAGGTCCATCCTCCCACTGTTTGCCAGCCCATTTATAAAAAGACATCTCCCTGGTGGTTAGTGTTCCCTACCCCCTCAGATTGCTGGGCCCATTATAAAAAAAATTAAAAAGGCCCTGGTTGCTAGTGGTCCCTCCATCCCCAGTCCACTGGTTTTATTATAATTAACCATCCCTGGTGGTATAGCGGTCCCCCCTCTCTAACCCTTTCACATCCATATAATATATAGATCTGTCCCTGGTGTCTAGTGGACCCCCCACTCCCCTGCTCCAGCAAGTAGTGCCCCAGCACCTCACCCCCATCCTATCCTCAAGCAGGTGACCCACACAGCCCTTGGCTCTATGCTATGACTGGCCACTGTCTGAGCCGTCAATCAATGCATACTGTGTACAGTACATGCTCATTGACAGCTCAGTTTGTGGCTGGCCATGGTAGAGATCAGAGGGCTGTGATGTTCGCTGGCTCAGGGATGGGATGGGGAGAGGAGTAGTGGGGCACTGGGATGGGGGAGAGGGGTGGCAGGGCACTATCTGCTGGGTTGGGGGGTCTACTAGACACCAGGGACAGATCTATATATTATATGGGTGGGTAAGTGTTGGGGGGGATGGTTAGACTACCAGGGAGTTAGTACCACATATACAGGGGATAGGGATTAGCGAGGGGAGATCACTAGCCTTCAGGGATGGTTAATTGTAATAAAACCAGTAGATTGGGGATGGGAGGGTGGACAGCTAGCCACCAGGAACATGTTTTTTCTTTTATCATGGGGTGGCGATCAGCAGGGAAGGAACACCAATCACAAAGAGATGCTTTTATCAATGGGTCGGTGATCATTGGGGGGGCCACTAACAACTAGGGAATTTTTTTTGATCAACAGGCTGGTGATTGGTGGGGGGGGGGACCACTAGCCACCAGGGAATTATGTTACTGTATATCGGGATGGTGACTGACGGGGACCACTAGCAGCAGGAACACATTACCTTGGCACTTCAGGATGGTGATCGGTAGTGGGGTCCCTAGCACCAAGGATACCTCTCAAGGAACAGGCAATCAGAGGGTGGTGCCATGCAGTCCAGCCTAGCTCTCCATGCAAATGAGCCCATATTGAGCATGCAAATGGTCCCTTAGTTCCTTGTATGCCCAATAGGCTAATTTGCATAAGTCCATCTGAATATGGAAAATTAAGCGCAGGCACAAGCCATTGTGCCACCCTACTTCATGGTCCATGTCTGCCGTGTGCTAGGTGGCTTAGCGCTGGGTCTCAATGGCTCTATATTCAGTGGAATAGTGACAATGAGCTATTCCACTGAATACAACAGTTTTGGACACCTGAGCAATGGCAGGGGGTAGGGCAAAGTTTTTCACTCTGCAGATTTGCATATCAGGCCCCAGGTTTCTTAGCTGAGGGGCACTGAGATTAGCACCTTTCATCTCACACTAGTGAGGATCACTGGCAGCAATGATTTATGAAGTTATGTCTTTTCTTGTTAGGTTTTGCTAATATTTTGATATGCTGGCAATTTTTTTCTTTGTGGATAGTAAGTGTAGAAGACACACCTCTAAATGGCAGCTTCAGAGAGGCAGTGTTACAGCGTAGTGTGAGTTTCAGTTTGGGCAGAGTATAGCAGAGAGATCTGAAGCACATCCAGCAAGCACATGGTGTGGCAGCTTGGCACAGGTGGCTGGTAATCTATCTATGGTGTACCTAACTAGCTAGATAAATTTTGTGACATACCCTACTGTGGAGGTAAAACAAAGATCTAGCTAGGTGGCATTGTGTTCAGAAAGTATCATTTTTATTCGTTAGAAAAAACAGTAATGTACACTATATGTACATATGTATGAATTATATATATATATATATATATATATATATATATATGTATATATTTGTTGCAAAAAACTTCATTAATGCTCCAGTTAGGGTCAAAGCAACAAAAGTTGGGAAATGAGGCATTAGGGTTTCCCTAACACCCCACCCTCCCAAACCAGGCAGGAGAACAGATGTGGGGTGTGCCTTGGGCTTCTCAAGCCTAACGCTCACTCCATTCAAGCTGTAAATAAGGTCAGATGTGTAGACTTTATAAGAATGGGGTTGATTGTTAGGCTTGAGAAGCCCAAGGCACACCCCACACCTGCTCTTCTGCCTGGTTTGTGAGGGTGGGGTATTAGAGAAACCCTAACACCTCATTTCCCAACTTTTGTTGCTTTGACCCTAATTAGAGCATTAACAAACTTTTTTGAATTAGTTTTCTTACTTTTTCAGATAGTATAATATTATTCTTATTTTGCTGTGGGAAAGGACCCTGCACTCCCATCCCTCCATAGATTTATATTTGTATGTAGCTGAGGAAGCAGAGGGGCCTCCGGACCCTGCATTACTATCTATAGGACAACAGTGACCAAATCATCAGCACAGCCGCCTTATTACCCCACCTCAAGTACCTGGTACAGAAAATTTTTGAATCCCCACTGAAACACAATTCTGTGCAACTGCAACGCCATTCCATGCCACAGGTGTGAAAACACATTTTGGACAGGATTTGAAAAATGACAGCTGTGACATAGATGAGGTGGGGTAATAAGAACACTATGTTGAGAAGATGGGGTAAAAATAGTTAACATTTCCAAAGTTATGGGTAGGCTTGGTGAATTTTGCAATGAATGATCATAGCTTTGTCATTTTTCTTGTATTTTGACCCCAAACTGTCAACATAGTCTTCTTATGACCCCACCTCATAAACCACATAGGTGAAAATTTTCAAATCCATGCCTAAACGCCATTCTGCACCACATATGCAAAGACACATTTCGGACAGGATGTGAAAAATGACAGCTGTACTGTTCATGAGGTGGTGTGAAAAATGGCTATATTCGAAATTTGGAGCCAAAATATTGAAAATTACCAAAGTCATGTATGTGTGTAGAAAAATTTCAATGAACGCACATAACTTGGCCAGTTTTAGGAATTCTTTCTCAAAAGTTTCAACATGGCCATTTTGGGGTACCACCTCATTGACACTGGTGGTGACATTTTGTTATTTCATCCAGAAAGGTGATTTTGCAAAGTGACAATGAAATCATCTTCCAGGCCCATTTAATGAAATATCAATGACAGTGTTTATGAGGTGGGGTCCCAAAAAGACCACGTTGAAAATTTGGTGAAAAAATTCCATAAAATGGCAAAGTTATGAACATAAGTTCAAAACACCACTGAAATATATTATACAGCACTTACCTTGATTTCTCAGTTTATGGTTCAGCTTTGAAGAGTGCAGACATGTCCCGGCCCAAAGAAGATGACAGCCTATGACCTCCGATGGCAAGTATAGGGTAAGGGGTATGGGTTGGTGGGTGCTCAGTGGGAGGTTGGGTTGTGGGAAGGGATGGGGGACAATGAGGGACCATTTTATTTTTCAGATTAAAAAGATGTTGGGGGCGGTTTTCTTTTTGCAGAATTTCATAAAAAAAGATTTGAACACTGGGTAGGGCTCCCCAGTGTTCTACACTGCTGGGGCTGCAAATGTTGACATGGGATTGGCCCCACTTTCACTACTTTTTTTAAAAAGGGTTGTGGGTGGGAGCACCTGACACTGGGGGTGGGCATGCAGGTGTCAGATTTAATAAATTAATAAACTAGGGGCTAGGGGATGGCAGTTGGAGGGTGGATGGTGCCACAAGACACCAAGGAATATATGGGAACACCAAGGAATTAATCTGGGGATCAAAGAGTGGGGATGCCACTACACTATGAAAAAGGGTGTTTGTTTTATTACTGCAGGGTGATTGAGGATCAGGGTAGGGGCTGCGACACTACACTATGTAAAATATTTTTTGTATTACAGCACAGCAATCAGGGATCTAGGTGAGGGGGTGGGACATTACATTACAGAAAAGTTTTTTTTTATTATAGCAGGGCAATCAAGGGTCGGGTGGGGGTAGAACACTACTGTATGGAAAAGGATTTTTGTTTTATTACAGCACGGCGATCAGGGATCGGGGTGGGGGTGGGACACTATTCTATGGAAAAGGGTGTTAGCCAGGATTCTCGAGTGCTGTAAAAGGCTCCTTTTTTATGACTCATGATGCAAAAAATTATTATTTTTTCATATCACGTGGTCACAAAGAAGGGCAATATCTCTAACACTGAGGTGCAGATTACACCTAAGGGGGTCCCAATCAACCAGCTAGGTATGGTGGTCTCTCTCCAGGATGTCATTTTTGTGGCTTTTGAAATATTTGTTTTTTAAACAGAAAACAAGATGGTGGCTTATGAGAAAGGAATTTTCTCTCACGAAAAAGGATTTAATTCTCTTGAAAAAGGAACGGGTCTTGCAAGACAAAATCCTTTTTTGTGAGATCAAATCCTTTGTTAAACTAGTGTGAAGCAGATTGACCATATGATGTGTTAGTGTTACACTTATTACTACCCACCTCTCATATCGCTCCTTCTACTGTACGCTACTGCATCATTCTCCTATTATACAGTTATGACCCTACTTACCCTCGGGGTCTGTATACCATATTTTTTATGTCAACCTTTGTCTGGGGTCAACTGTGCTTGTTACTTGTTTTATTGTCCCTGTATTATCCTCTATGTGGGGAGCACCCAGTCTGTACAATGTATTATCCTTACTTTGCGTATGGAATCTATGTATGTATGTACTTGAAAAACAACAGGTCCTCCCTTGTAAATGAGTTCTGCTCAATGGTGACTGCCTGTATAAATAAGGACTTTGATTGATTGATTGATTGAACTTTCTCCTGCTATCCTGGAATGTGACTTTCCCTTTGAAAACAATGGGAAATGAAAAACTGAATAACTTAGCAACAGATTAATATTGTTTCACTAAACTAAGCATGGCAGTTCTGCTACCCAATCTGTTTCTACCATACAAAAATCACACCAAAATTCTGCACTGTCTGGACACAAGGTGATGAGGAAAACACTTCAAAAAAGGGCAACTTCATGACTTTTTCAGCCGTCTGGATCTCAGAATCCACACATCCAACTAAAACAAAACTTGCCACATCAAGAGATCTAGCCTGCAAGACAGTGCATGTCAAGTTTTCAACACATTCATTGATCAGTTGCAAAGTTATTAAAGTGCAGATTGTGAGGTTTAACATTAAACATGCTACTCAACCCTTACTATAGGGGTGCTACTGTGCCCCTTATATAGTTATGGTTGTTACTAAAGTGACAAAATTAGGGACATATGATGTTAGGGTTTCCAACCCAAACACCCCACCCTAACTCTGCAGAAACTGACAGGCGTCGTGGGTGTGCCTTGGGGTCGTCAAACCTAACACTTACCCTATTCCATAAGTAAATAAGCTGAGAACGGTATAGTATAGTATAGTATAGTATAGTACAGTATAGTATAGGAGAATGGGGTGAGTGTTAGGGCTGACAAACCCAAGGCACACTCCCGGCACCTGTCAGTGTCTGCAGGGTGGGGGTGGAGTGTTAGGGTTGGAAACCATAACGCTACATTTCCCTACTTTTGTCACTTTAGTAACAACCCTAACTGATGCATTCATGAAGTTTTTTTGCAATGAATTTCCTTTCTTTTTCAGATAGTCTAATCATGTAGTTATTTTTCTGTGGGCGCGCAGGTCCCTCGTGACCCTGCGCTCCCATCATTCCATAGATGCATATATGTATGTAGCTGTGGAAGGATGGGGTCCTCTGGGCCTATGCTTCCATTTATAGGACAACTGTGACCAAATTGTCAGCATAGCCATCTTATTACCCCACCTCATGTACCTGGTACAGAACATTTTTGAATCCCCACCCAAAAAGGAATTCTGTGCAACTGCAATGCCATTCTATGCCACAGGTGAGAAAACACTTGTTGGGCAGGATTTGAAAAATGATAGCTGTGACATACATGAGGACGGGTAATAAGAAGACTATGTTGAAAATCTGGGGTCAAAATATTTTAAATTTCCGATGTTATGAGTGGGTGTAGTGAAATTTCAATGAATGGTCATAACTTTGGCATTTTTTCATATTTTGACTGCAAATTTTGAATGTAGTTTTCTTATGACCCCACCTCATAAACCCCATAGGTGAAAATGTTCAATTCCATGCCAAAATGCCATTCCGTGCCACAGGTACAAAAACACATTTCGGACAGGATGTGAAAAATGACAGCTATACTGTTCATGAGGTGGTATGAAAAAATGAGTATGCTGAAAATCTGGACTCAGAATATTGAAAATTGCCAAAGTTATGTACATGCATAAACATATTTCCATGAACACTCATAACTTGGTCATTTTTTGGGATTCTTTCACCTAATTTTTCACATGGCCTTTTTGGGATACCACCTCATGAAACCTGGTAGTGAAATGTTGTTATTCATTCCCGAAAGGTGATTTTGAGCAGTGACAACAAAATCACCTTTCGGGCCTAATTAATGAAATGACAGTGCCAGTGTTCATTAGATGGGGTCCCAAAAAGGCTATGTTAAAAAGTTGGTGAAAAAATTCCTTAAAATGGCAAAGTTATGAACATAAGTTCAAAACATCACTGAAATACATTATACAGCACTTACCTTGATTCCTCAGTTCACAGTTCGGCTTTGAAGAGTATAGATGTATATTGGTCCACAGAACATAACAGCCTATGACTTCTGGTGGTAAGTATAGGGTAAGGGTGTGTGTGGGGTGGTGGTTGCTCAGGTTTTAAAAAAAGAAAAAGACATCAGGGGACAGTTTTCTTTTATTTTTTAGGAACCGAGGAAAATAATGAACTATTTTGGATCCCCAGTATCCCACACTGCTGGGGTGTCTTGTAAGTGCCAACATGAGGATTATGCCTCCTGATGTCAGCAAGTATTATTAACACAATGGGTTGTGGGGGAAGGCATCTGGCACTAAGGTGCAAATAAATACAAATAAATGAATAAATAAATGATTAACTATGGGGATCAGAGAGTGAGGGTGCCACCAGACACCGTGGAAAGATATGGGAGGGTTGTGGGTGCCAGTAGACACCAGGGATAGGGGACACTGATCGGCAGTTGAAGGGTGCCTCCAGACATCAGGAAAAACAATGTCTCACAGCTGAAACTGCAGCCAGTGGCATGAGTTCTAGCTGTGCTGCAGAAGTCAAGAAAATCCCACTGTTCCCATGCAGAGAACATGGGGGAAGCGCTCCTCTCACTAAGCTAGGCAACTGTGATTTTGGATGACCAGAAAAGGTGTTTCTTGCTATAATTTCAAAAAATAAACATCATTATGTAGCTAAAATGGTCCTGTTTAGCTAGGTTCTGATTTTTTTTTTTGTAATCCATTCATTTTTATGTGTTTTCTTTGTTTTCTTTCTCTTGCTAACTGAAAAACAAAATGGCCGACCTACGTAAAAGCATTTCCACCTGCGACACAGAATGAACCATATGTGCGAAGGCATTAGGCTCCTGCAACACAGGATTAGTTATCTATGAAAAGGCATTAGGCTCCTGCAACAGAGGATGACCCTGTCTGCGAAAAGGGATTGGCTCCTGTGACACAGAATCCATTTTTGTGCTGAACATCTATTTTTTCCCATAAGAAATAATGAGAAATTTTCAAATGTAACAACTTTGGAACAGAATAATATTTCTTCACCAAACCTTCAAAAGACACATCTGTGATGCAAAGACTTTTTATCATGAACATTGCAGACCAAAACTTAAAACAGTTTCTGAGACACAGGTGGACAAAGGAACAGCAAAAAACACATAAAAGTAAGGATTTTTTTTAGGTTCCGTATCTCAGAAACCACACAACCAATTCAAACAAACTTTGCCACATCAATAGACTCATCCAAAGCAATTAGGCATGCAAAATATCATGCAAATCTGTTGAATCATTGCAAAGCTAATAAAGTACAAAAATTGGCTTTTAACATAGAAGTGAGCATGAGCACTGAACCCTAACTATAGTGGTGCTACTGTACCACTATAATATCTCTCTCTCTCTCTCTCTCTCTCTCTCTCTGTATCTATCTATCTATCTATCTACATGCAAGGGTCCAGGGTTCATAGAACCCGATAACTCTGTGGGGTAGCTGGTGCTTCATTTTTGTTTTTTGACCCATATGGGAATTTGAAGTTTTTGAAAGTTCCTTTTTCCTTGCAATGCCTCCCCAGTGAAAAAAAAGTAAACATGTTAGTGTGTTGCATGCTGTTTACCATCAGAAACACAGGCTGGTACCATCATAATACATCTCCAGCTTAAATCCAGTATGTGCTGTCCAAAGGTACCCTCAACAGAAGAGGTTTTTAAATAATATGACTAGCAGCCAATAGCCAACATGGTTATAAAAGCAGTTTTTGAAAATACCTGATTTTGAATATTAAAGTTGTCATAAATATATTTGTTAAAAAAATAGACTTCAAGATAAATATTTCTGGTGACTATCAAGTACTCCTGTTTAAAATGAAAAGGTTACGGTCCCAAATCTTATACCACACTTCTTCAGAGTGCCACAGTATAGACCTGGGACTGAAACACTGATGCCACAAGCTGACACCAAGCCTTGCAGTATAGTCACTAGAGGTTAGAGAAATGAGCTTGAATAAGCATGGTACATTCAGCAGACCTGGGTTTAATTTCTACTTGCATACAATGCGACCTTGAGCAAGACTCTTAACCTTCCTGTGCTGCTGGAATGCACCTGGAATTGAGCTTTGGCTCAGTATGCTTTCCCAGAAAAAAAATATAGAATAATGCATGTGGTGGTGTGTGTGTGTTTCATAAGGAATAAGATACAGTGAGGTGTGGTTTATGGCCCGATAAGAGCATGTCCCAGGTGCGTTATGAGGCATGAGGCCCGTGCTCCAAGTGCCTTTAGCACCTGGGAAGTGCTCTTTTCAGGCCATAAACCACACCTCAGAGTGTCTTATTTCACTTATAAAATGGGATCCCCAGTAAAGAAGTTAATTAAGAAATGTACAAAAAAGTGTAGATTAAAAGAGAGAAAAAATATGATAATGGTGGTAGAAAATAGAAAAAGTAGTCGTTATTGTCTTGGAATGGAGCTGTTTTATTAAAAGTCTCTACAGGGTGTTGTCTGTCTGCGACTCCACTCACCCACACAGAGAAACAAACAAAATCACATTTTGTGTTCTTTGGAAACATTTCTTAGTTTGCCCATCTGGTTTCAGAACCAGCATGAGCAAGTTTCTCCAGTATTGGGTCATGTACTTAGTTTGATGTTTCTTGCCCTCCCGGCCCCCACCACCACAGAAAGAATTTGTCTCCTTTTAGTTTTTTTTTTTGGTTTATCTTGCTCTCCTTAATTCAGTTTACCAGAGAAAAACAAGATTTATGTTTTTTTTAAACATTTCTTAGTTTGCCCACCCAGTTTCAGAGCCAGCAGGAGTGACTGTGTCCAGTACTGGGTCATGTACTTAGTCTGATGTTTCTTGCCCCCCCAAACAGAAACAATTTGTCTCCTTTTTATTATTTTTCTTTTATCTTGCTCTCCTTAATTCAGTTTATCATTTTTTCAATACATGGCTGCCTCGACTGGGAGCGAGTGTATCCCTCAGCCGTTTCTGTAGACAGTGGTTTCCAGGTTCACTATTTTAAAATTGGAACTGTCAGTGAAGGGACGCTCCTTTTTACTTTTTCAGCAACAGTAATGGGCTATACTCTTTCTGTAACAGTCTGCGGTTCTGCTCATCCCAAACTGGGTTTACTGCCTGTGCTGATTGTCAAGCATAAACTGGTAATGTTGAGAGCAGCAAACTGTTTAGGTCAAGGTCGATGAGGGGCAGGGGGTTGGGTAATAGTGTGGTGCAAAATTGAAATATTTCGCCTGATGAAATATTTTGCATGGTTCCTCAATTGCATTAAATTTTTCACCTAGGCAAAACAAAATTTTGCTTGGTTTTCTGATTTTGTGTAATGGTGAAATTTTACATAAAATGCTTTGGTGAGCCAATTTCACCCATTAATGCTTAAAATGTCATCTTGTGGCGAAATTTCGCTGGCGTAACTTTTGATTTCACCAGCGAAATTTTGCTCCAAAAGTGAAATGTGCAATGTATTGTGGGTATACAGGTCAAATATCACGTGCATCTTGTTTACAGCTCATTCTGCTGCATGCTGAGTTGAAGAGCAGTCTGTTGTGGTGCATCAGAGCCAATAAAGCCTTTTAAAACCTCTTTAAGACTTGTTTTTGAGAGCTAATTGTTCCAAAATATGCAGTTTTTTCCTAGTGCTGCTAGGGAACATTTTCTAATTTTGTGGATTTTTGCATCATACTTAGTTTAATTAGATTTTACTTGTGTCCGTGTCTTTGAAGGAGTTGAGTGGGGGTAGGGTAGGAGTGTAAACCAGTGCAGGTAATTTCTAGCCTTTTACAAATAGGTTACTAACAAACTGTGAGTTATTTTTCACTTTTGTTCCTTATTCATTTTGTTATATCTTTGGCAAATTTTTTGCTCTGAAAAGTTACTTCATCCTGTCTGAGAGTTTCTGCTGCTATTAGCCTGTGTTATATATACCATGCTTTCATTTTTATTTGTGATTGTGAATTCTAAAGTTTTAAACACATTGCTGATCCATTATTTTATTTTTAATTGTTTGTGGTTAGTTCTGTTTGCTGGAGTGTTAACTTGTGTCACTTAAACTGTGAAAATCAACAGTTTTAAATATTTTTTTTGGATGGAAACTACTTGATCACTTGAACTTGTCCATTTACAGTTTCACTGCTTTGTTGAATTGCTCCCCTGCATTTTATTGCTGGAGCTTGCCTCTGCACATTGCGTGGTGTTCCTATTTTAGCTGACTTATCTTGCCCTTTCTTTGTTTCAGTTACAGTGTTGTTTGTTTAACACCTGACACCTGCAATATAAAAAAAACTATATATTAATATAGTAGTTTTCAAGAGATTGATTGCTGATCCCTCCCATCCAGACCACTACCATATTGTGGTACTCACCTTTGTTGATGTCTTATGGTTGTCTCTGCCCTTATATAATAAAATAACTGTGGTATTAACTAAGTAATACCACATTACAGTACTTTAGTTGCGTAGACACAGGTGATCTGTATTTAAAGTTGGTCTCTTGTGCCCTTTTTCCTTGTGTGTGTTGCTTTAATTCCTATTTTGGGAAATAAAAAAGTTACCTTTTGTTTTTACTAGAATAGGCTATCTACCATATACAATATTAGTTGTTCTCTGTGTGCTGCTACCTGTCCTGATTGTGTTTGGACTTGTAATTGTAAGGAAACCAGTACTGTAGGTGTGACGTGTTATTCACACAGTTAGTAATACATCCTCTTCCTGTCTCTTTTTTTAGTTTATTTTTATTAATATTGTAGTACATTCGAATACAGTGTTTAGGGTACGAGGGCAATCACATTTTTCTTTCACATGCATAATAAAACATACAATACAGGTAAGGTCTTTGACATTGGACTGTAGAGTAAAAATAAATATCAGTGTCTTATACAGCTGTTCAGTTACTATACGTCTTGAGAAAGATATTACTCCCCCCCCTATAAACAGGTGTTCCCTGCCTGCCCAACCAAAATCCTGAATCTCCTTATCCTTGTATTTCCTGAAGACAATCGGCCACATCATGGGACGAATGTTGGGTCTCATGCTGAGTTGTAAAAAAACCATGCCCTCCACCTAATTTCAAACTGCAGGGCCCTTCCCATAGAACCAGCAATCAGACATTCCAAAAAGTAATGTGCTACCTTCATTTTATGCAACTCATCCTTAATAGGGGATCTGGGCTGCCTACACAGGTGAGTGATTACCTTCTTAGCTACTAGAAGATAAGTAAATAAGAGTGTGCCTTTTTGCACTTTATACCCCTCCAGAGGGATGGAGAGAAGCACCAGTTCTGGGGTGAAGGTAGGTTCTGGACCCATTATTTCTAACAAGGCATCTGCTACCTCCTGCCAAAAGACCTCACCTAAGGGCAGGCCCAAAATATGTGTACATGATTAGCCATCTGTTCCCTGCATAACCTCCAACAGATTCCTACCTGCCCCAGGAAAATTTTTGTTAACTTGGATGGTGTATTAAAGTAGTAATTTCATGTTTTTCATGCAAACTCCCACCATTAGGGGGCCAAAGAGATTCCCAAAGAAAATTGGGTGCATTTTAAACAGGTGTTGTATGTTACCTGATAGACATGTCTTTATTACAAGCCTCAACAATACTCCCATATGAATCAGTTAGATACTCCCTAAGCTCTCTATATAGTAATCCTATCAAGTGTTGCCAAATAGTACCCTTAATTGAGGAAATCACCAAATTCAGGATAAGGGGAAGGGGGGTGAGGGAAACGACTCCTTCCGGGCCCCTTAGATAATAAAAATTTTCATACCTGCATGTATCTATAATATTTTCTTTTAGCAAGTTCATGTGCCTGCTGAAGTTGGGCATAGGGCACCACCCCCTGTAAGTCTAGGAATTGAAGGATAAAAGATGGGCCACTTCAATACCACCACTGGAAGGTAAGATTAAAATGGGCCGGTAGAAATTCAGTTTCAGCAATTAATAATCTTAAGTAATAAAACAGAGGTTCCAAAGCAAGTGTAGCCCTGATTTTGTACCAGATTTGCAAGGTTTGCTGTGCTCCCATATGATATTCAGTTATGTTTGGGAGTGAAGAAAGGGGAACAAATACCACTTTATGAGAATCATGTAGATCATTAAGGGTGCATTAAATGTGCTTCCAGGGAGCACTGTAGGCCAGGTTTGACCAGGACAGGATCAGGCTAATTATCACTGCATTAGTATATTGTCTCAAATCAGAAAGGTTTAACCCACCTCTATCTTTTGGAAGTTGTAAAAGGGACCATCTAATTTGGGCATGATGTCCCTCCCAAACAAATTTAGACAAAGTCTTATTCCAGGATGTGAAATAGGCCTGCAGGGGGGAAATGGTATAGTTTAAAGGAAGTACAATATCATCTGTAATATATTTAATTGAATTGTTTCAATTCTTGAATAAAAGGACGGTCTCAGATGGGACCATTAATGAATATCCGCTTCCAGGACCAGGGTAAAGGGTTCAGAGGTAATCACGCATGCATTCTGCAAGTTCAGAGGTAGTGAGATACCTATATACTTTAATTTTGTACTTTTCTATTTAAATGGAAGGAGAGCCCTCAAAGCTGCCAAAGGTGAGAAGTTGAGGTCCAGAAACTCTGTCTTAGAGGCATTTGCTATGTAACCTGAGACTTCCACAAAGTCTTCCAGTATTTTCCAAACCTTCGTCAAGGAGCTCTCTGGTTCTGTTAATGTAAACAAGACATCATCAGCATACAACATTGCCTTGTAACTAACCCCTCCCAACTCTAAACCCTTTATCTCTCGAGATGTTCTAATTGCTGTTACCAGGGGCTCTATGCAAATAGTGAATAATAGCGTTGAGAGGGGACAGCCACTTTTAGTGCCCCTCTCCAACCTCACCAGTGTAGACACAGTTCCATTGATCCTAATATACGCTACAGGGTAAGTATAAATATTACTAAGCCATGTGATGAATTCCTCCAGAAATCCAAAGGAGACCAACAACCACCACAAAAAGTTCCAAAGCACCTGGTTGAATGCCTTATAGGCATTGAGACTTACTATGGACACTGGAAGGGGACTTCAAGAGACAAAATCTGGAAGGTGAATAACTCTATGCATATTATCTGAAGTTTGCCTGAATTAAAAAAAAAAACAGTCTGATCTGGATGTATAATATTTGGGAGGATATCCTCCAACCGCTGATCCCAGATAGACATGTGAAGCTTATAGTCACAGTATAATATTGATATGGGTCTATATGAGTCTGGTTGCAATAGGTCCTTACCCAGCTTTGGAACTGTAGATATAACAGCATAAGCCCATGAGGCCGGTGGGGGGGGGGGCACCTTCCTGAACCTCAGAAAAAGTCCCCCAGAACAAAGGAGGTAAGGAGGACAAAAATACCTTGTACCATTCCTGGGGGAACCATCGTGTCCAGGACATTTTAGTGTCTTCACTTGCAGCACTGCCATCTTGATCTTCCCCCGGAAATAGGGGACACAATACTCTCCTTCTGTGATTGTGTTATATTGGAAACTGCAGATTGGATAAAAACTGTTGTATCTGTTCCTCTGGACGGGGGAAGAGGTTAGCGTATAATTCCCTAAAATAGTTCTGGAATACTGCCAAAATGTCCAAAGTATTTCCCACCAGGCACCCAGTGTTAGGATTTTTAAGTTTACTAATACAGGCTGCCTGTCTATATCCTCTAAGTCTTTTGACTAGTGCCCTAGCCCCTGTGGGATCTCCCTCATAGTAAAATTTCTTCAGGTGCTGGAGTTTGGTCTGTACCTGAAAATCTGTTATGGCCTGTAATTCTATTTTAATTTGATGGATCTCCAATTCATTACATATACTATACAATGATCAGGGGGTAATCACTTTACATACAGAATCTTAATAAAATAAATAAAATCTTCCACATCTTGTGTTTCTTTTTTCTCAGTCTTTTATGCCTTTATTCACCCCTACGTTTTGCTCCTCTGAGCTTATTCACAGGGCATAATTCAATCATTACAAACCATCTGTTTAAAACAAGAATAACATTTTTAAGTATGATTTTTTAATTAACAATATGATTACAATTATGATTTCATTTTTATGTAATGTGGCATAAATTGATTACCATAACAATCATCCTTAATTCAAAATTCCTGTTCAATTATTACTGATTCCACATCAGATTCCCATTAATCCCGTAAACACATTAGATTGCCATCATTAATATTCATATTCATCTTTAATTGTTTGTCCAAGACAAATATTTACAAAGGCAAAAATAGCCTGACTAACCCGTTTCTCCAATTCATTCCCAGGTTTCCTCGACCCCCCCTGTTGTTTCAGGTCCTTTAAATGAGATTGCAGTTGTTTATATCTGGACTACCTCTGCTTATGTTTGTGTGAGGCATAAGATATTATCTCACCTCATATCACCGCCTTCAAAGTATCCCAAATCAGAGCTGATGAGGTCTCCATGGAGAGATTATTTTGAATAATCTAAGGGATTTTTTTGTGTTACTAAATCCTGAAATTCCTTATCCCATAACAGAGACAAATTTAAATGCCACAATGATGGTTTACAAGGTTTCCTAATATCTAATTTAAGCATTAAAGGAGTATGACCTGATAAAAACCAGGCGTTCAGTGATAGATCTCTTAATATATCAAAGTACTCGATAGAGACAAAAAAATAATCTATACGGTATGCTGTTTTATACCTGGGAGAAAAATAGGTAAAGCCACCTAATTTTGGATAAAAATGTCTCCAAACATCAAGCAGCCCATGTGTGGTCATCTGAGTGTGAAGCAATTTCTGGGCGGGTGTCATTCTATGTTTCTGGGGGCAAGAGGTATCTATTTTGGGAGCTATAGTAACATTAAAGTCTGCCTCCATAATTAACATCCCCTTCTGAATATCTACCAATGTATTAAAAAATTGCAAGAGATGGGCAGGAGGAGAGGCTGGTGGGAGATACAGATTAACCAGAGTTACTGTACCTCCGTGCCATATGCTGCCCATTGGAGAATCACATAACATCCATTCAAGTCAACATATTCTACTCCCACCTCCAGAGGCAAAGAGGTAGGAATCATGATGGCTAGCCCCTTCTCTTCCCATTCTTACTAGAGGATGCAATCACCCTATACCTACCCCCAAGGACAGCTTTAAATGTTCAGCAGGAGACAAATGTATCTCCTGGATATAGATAAGGACAGGTCCTTGCTTCTTGATGCATTGAAGGAGTCTGGTTTGATTAATCAGACTGTTAATCCCATTTATGTTCAATGATAAAACAGTAACTGGTGATCTTGCCATCATAATATTCTAATAGTGAGAAAGTGATCCCATTTTATGGGTCCCAGATCTGGGCCCCACTACCCAGTGCAAACTGCCGCGTGGTGAGAAGGTCCAGCCCAAACCTCTATTTCCAGATGCCAAACAGCAACGGAATAGATTAGTCTAATTTTCAACCTCATATCCTCTGTTTCAAATATCTTGCATCCTTGTCTACTTATTTGACCATTTAGTGTACCCCAAATTGTCATATAAAATAATCATTGTTTAGAACAATTAAAAACCTGTGGCAACTATGCCCAGGTAAGAAGAAAACACACTTTAACCCAACTACTACAAAACATTTGTAAAACGTGTTGTCCCTTCAACCAAAAAGGAAAAATTAATTGAGCTTCCAAGGCTGGGAAAGTTACTCCTTACCTCCCTATGTTTCCCAAATGGTCCCATGTCCAAGAACAGGGTCCACCAGGATAGGATGTAAAGCACAGGGCAAACCTGCCTGGGGCCTCCTGGGAGCTTATTCTCACGTCAACAGAAAAATACAATAGGACAAAATTAAAAGTAATTAGGATGGGAACCAAAAATGCCCCATTATTCAGTTCAAACATGTGTAACCGTAAGATATATAAGTCTCTCCTCCCATCTGTTCTGTGTTGTCTGTAGTCCAGAGATGGAGTTATAGAATTAACAGACCCTTATAAATCAGACAAATCAAGAAGATAATAAAAGTTCAAAAATAAAATCCCAACTAAAATTCATTTCGGTATAGGGCAGCAGTACTCACACCGTGGCTCGCAAGCCACATGCGGCTCTTTAAAACTTTGTTTGTGGCTCCTATGATGCCCTAACAGTTAGGCTACAGTGCGGCTCTTTATTTGACCCCATGATTTTGTTTCGTGGTTTGCTGTCAGCTTCCGGGAGAGCGTGCACTGAGACAGCATGTGAGGAGGAGAAACAGAAATTTCAGCTGGCAAGGGATGTGGTTGACTAGTGCTGAATTACGTTCTGGCTTGCATTCAAATGAAATTAACAGCAAACTGCTGTTAATCTCATTACCTTAATGTGGTATGAATTTGCTTTGTTTAACCGCCATTCACTGCCATTCACGAGCAAGCAGCAAGGAATCTCAATAAGAAACTGCCATTCACCAGCAAACGGTGAGGAACATGAATTGTTAAATCAATTCACTTAATTCAGGTACTGAGCAATAGTTAAGGCTGTGTTAAGTTAAGGCTGTGAGTTAGATTAGAGAATGTGAGGAATGCTGTTTAAAAATTGTGGGTGGTACAATAAATATAGCACTAATGAGCTCACTTCACATTTATTTGTTGCTCCTGTCAGCTCACAATCTCACCTTTTATCGGAGTTGAGGTCTTCCATGATCAGGCACTGCTAGTACTACAGGAGGTGCTCTGAAGCCAATAACAAAGATGATTGGATGACCAGTCAATGTTCCTGGGCTGGGGGGATGTTGGAGAAACACTGGGGGCTTAAACTTTGTATCCCTGCTGATATTTGGGGAGGGCTGGGAAGGAGGGGCCATAAAGTGGCACACAACAGCTTAAAATGCTACTGAGCACTGCTGGTATTTAGGGGCTTTTACATACTTTTTCCATATTCAAGATACAAATACAATGTACTTATATTTTTTTTTCTCTGGGGAGGGCAAATTCCCTTTAACCAATGCAATTACATTCCATTAGTCAGGTTGGGGGGGGCTGGGACCAACATCCTACACTACCTCGGTAAGTGGCCCACCATAGCCAAAATTTAGACAGCTGTAATATTTATTAATAGGTCTAGAGTCAGGGCAGCATAAGAAGAGGCCCAGGGATACCATCCAACACCCTCCTCCTCCCCCCATCTACTGACCTTCATGGAGAAAATGTGCAACCAGTCCTAATTCTTCTCCCTTCAGATCTTCTACACTGTGGTCAACTTTTCAGTTCTGAGGAATGCAGCCAGTGATTTTCTGGGGTCTCGGTTGATGCACTTCTCCTCAGGGATATTTTTATTATCCAACTGCCATCTCTGGGGGCGGAAGGCTGAATCTCCTACTACAGATGAGCATTCTGGAAAGCTCAGACCCATTTTTGACAGTTCCATCTTGACCTCCTGTGCTGTTGTGTATTCCTTCTTCCCACTTGAGAGGTGCACTACCAATCTAGTTGGGTAAGGGGTAGAAAATTAATGTCCTGCAGCTTTAAGTACCAGCAGAAGAGGGAGATAGGCCTGACAAAGCCTCATTGTTTTTGGGGCATAATCATGATCCATATAGAAACGTTTCTGGCCGTAGAATAGTTTTTGCTTCTTTCAGGGTAATAAAATAATTTGTTCCTTTATAGCGTAGCTATTGAAACAAGCTATGATGGATCTGGGGGGAGCCGTTTATTCTGTAGACTTCGGGTTAACACCCAGTGAACTTGTTCTAAATTTAATTTCTGGTCTACAGGGAGCTCCAAGGCTGTCCAAAGCAGGGTCTCAACAAACTCCTTAGTATTTGGGTCCTCCAAACCCTCTGGAATACAGTAGATTCTTAAGTATTTCCTGTGGGCTCTATTTTCAGCGTTCTCCTGCCTAACTTCAAGCATCTCTTGTTGCAGTTGTAGGTATTGAACCTGGGTCACCAGGTCATCCACCTGGCTCTCAGTGGCTGTTAATTGCCTCTCGATGTCATCTGCTCTCTGCTCGAGCTGCATGACATCTCTACAAAGCTCCCCATACAACTGTTTCACTTCAGCCCAGAAGGATACAAGCTTCTGGTATATCATGTCCATTTAGCTTTTTTGTTTTTAGGCTTATTGAGATTGTGATTACTTCTAGACGCTCCTCTCTGCAGGCCCGATGCAGTCTTACCTTGCTTCAGTTTAGCATCTAAGATCTCTGATTCAGATTGTTGCAACTCACTCTCCATCCCTGTGGTATTAGCTAACCAACCCAGACTTTACAATGCAGATACCCTCTACAACCAGAAATCTTCTTTATTTTAACAAATTTTGCCCAGTTAGACACCAGATGGAAGGTATTTTTGGGGAGATCCCCTAGAGACCAGGAACTATGCAGCCATCACTTGTGGGGGTGGAACCGGAAGTCCCGTCTTCCTCTCTTGATACACTCCCAGAGAAAGGCAAAGCTCTGAAGCAACAGCTGGCAAAAATGCCTGCTAAGAGACAGCCCAGTACAGGGGGAAATGTGGCATGGGGATGAGGGAGCTAAGAAGTCTGCTGAAAAGAGTACAGCTTCAGTTTCAGTTCCCCATAACAGTGAAAGCACATGTATGTCTGCTGCGAGAGTCTTCTGCTGTGGGCTCTGTTGGTGTGGCAGGTACCAGCAAAGGAGCTGTTGGCAGTACTGGAATACCTGTGTCTTACTTTTTTAACACTCAGACTGTTGCATCCGTGCTAATGGGCAATGATGACAGTGAGAAGAAGGAAGGCACTGACACCAGCACGGGAACAGTGGTCCAGGAGGAGGGTGATAAGTCTGTCGGTGTGACTGTCCTGTTCCTGCAGGAGTTGGTGATGATAGTGTTCAACCAGAGTCTGATAATCCTGGAGACAGGGATAGACAGCCCCTGGGATGGTTGTAGAGAAAGAAAAAGGTGCCATGCTGCAAGAAGACAGTGATAGGGAGGAGAAGGAAGAGGAAGATGAGGACAAGGACATTATCACTATTGTTGATGATGATGACAACTGGGATGATTCCACATGGGAGTCTGAGTTAAAAAAGGTCAACGGTGATGTAGACCATTTACATGCACAGCCCAAGGGTCAGTCTGTCAGCAAGCCTATTAGCAAACCTCCATGCAGTCAATTCACCCCCTCCCAAAAGTACTCTTATGGAAGTGATGAGAGCTGCCCAAAATACACACACTTCCACACCTGTTTCTGAACTATCCCAGTCCAAGAAGCATCTGAGGTCCAGAGGTCAAAAGTCCCTAGTTTGGGACTTTTATGTGCTTGATCCTGCTGATGAGACCGTAGTGATATGCCAGCTTTGTCAAGCACGTGTTAGTCGGGGGGAAAAAAGAAAGCCTCATAGGCACCAGCGGCCAACATGCCCACCAGAAAAACAAGCACCCGCTGAGATGGCAGCAACATCAGAAGGATGCCAGAGCTGTTGGTGGCATCTCCTTCAGCAAGCTAAATGTAGTAGAGCAAGAAGAGCAGGAGGGTGGGCAGAGTGGGTCAGTGGTGGCGGAGGAGGGTGAGCAATCCTTTGCTCTCTTAAGTTTCGGGCATAGCAGTGGAGGTGCCAGTACCAGTCCCTTGAGTCCGAAATGTACACCACCACACCCACAAGCAACTACAATAACTGGTTTCATGTGGTCTACACAGCCCCAAGAGTCAAATGTAACCCTTAACAGAACATCATTGCTGCCACAAGTACAGCATTCTGGTTGAACAGATCCAAAGATGCAGCCCACTCTCTAGACCATCCTTGAGTGGCAGATGAAGTACACCCCCTCCCAATCATGCTGCTGCACGAAAGTTAAATGCTGTCACTGCTGAAATGCTGGTCATTGATCTGTTGCCATTCTCGTTCGTGGAGATTGCTGGTTTCCACAGGTTGATGGCCCATACCTGTTCCAAATGGCCAGTTCCATCGCAAACTTATTTTACTTAGCGTGCCATGCCAGAGCTGAACATTAGAGTGGCTGATTCCATTAGACATGCATTGAAGCATACTGCATCACAATATATCCATCTTAACATAGATATGTGGACCAGTGGACGAAGAGCAGCAAGCTCATATCTATGCTTATAAAATGGGCTTTTAAATTCCAAAGCACTGATTGGCTACAACATCATCTGAGCCGTGTCCTTATCAGATGATATTGTAGCCAACCGGTACTACTGCACACCAAGAAGCCAAATGACCCAAAAAATTAATGAGCTCTGCCAAGCACTAACAGAAACGTTGACTGGCAGAGCTCACTGAAGCCGCAGCACGACATCACTCGTGGACATGACAATAACCTAACACTGCATTCAACAACATATGGCACTCCATCTAAAGAAAGAAAAACCTGCATTACCTCATAAATTAGTCTCACGGCTTCTCTGCCCCCTGCCACCATTACCAGACTTTAAAAAGTACCGCCGAAAAACGGCACCAAAAGTGAAACGGCATTTTTTTTTTCAAACCGCGGCAAATCCCGTAACGGAAAGCCACCTACCCGACGAACCATCAGCAAGCAGCAACGAAGCAGCAGGCACTCGCTTTACTTTTTTAAAACTAATAACGAGCCAAATATTCCCTAAAAACAAAACCAGGAAACAGGAAGAAATATTGTCACTGCTGTCTACGGTGTCTGTTGAGGGACACGCTCGCTCCCAGTCAACAGACACGCTCCTGTCTTAACACTTCAACTCCTAACTAAACACAGGCAAACAAAGAAATAAAAAAAAAAAAACAATAAAAAAAAGACATACTGTAAATGTATGACTAACTTTTTCTGTGCGCGGGGGACACAATAAATACATTGCACAGAAACTTAATACAAGGGACTATTTTTTCACTGTTCTCATAATTTTAAACCTATTCTTATATTTCTCTTTTTTTTTTTTTTTTACACATTAAAAAAAATTACTTTACAAAGAGCCCATTTTATAAGCGCAATAACACACTCCGAGGTGTGGGTTACGTGCTGATAAGAACACGCCTTGGGGCATAAGGCACTCGGCGCAAGCGCCTCGTGCCATAGTACACCCCTAGGCGTGCTCTTATCAGCACGTAACCCACACCTCGTCATGTGTTATTGCTTACATAACAGCACACTGGGCAGGGTTGCCTGGGGCAGTACTTGATTTTGGGCCTGGCAAAACCTGCACGAAGCAAAATTGTGGTGGTAGCAACACACCTGGTATTCGGCAGCATGCAACCCTGAGTATGACAATTGTTACTGGTTCTCATACAGCTGTGAAAATGCTTAATGTTCTGCTGGACAAGATTGATGGGTGACTACACAGACAGTCACTCATAGCTGGATTCATCGCAAGTGATAATAGGCTCCAATGTAGTGAAGTACATTAGCGATCGTGTTTTTTTTAGGGTGCCCTGTCTGGCACACTGCCTTTAATCTTGTTGTTTAGCAGTTTCTCAACCATGTGGACATTAAGGAAACAGTTATTGTTGCCCGTCACATCTATGTCTACTTCACCTGTTCTGCAAAGACCCATGACAATCTACATGAGCTACAGCGCAATAACAATCTGCCTCAGCACCGGATGAAGCCTGATGTTGTGACCAGGTGGAACTCCACACTGTACATGCTTGACTGGCTGTATGAACAGTATATGACTGTGTCAGAATACCAGCTGCTGCACACCACCCATAACAGTGCTGGAGTCTCCATCGCTTTAACAACAGAACAGTGGTGCTAAATGGATGGGCTAATATGCATTCTCTGTCCATTTGAGCATGCTACACAAGCAGTGAGTGGGGACACTGCTTGTATAAGTCAGTTGATACCCCTCATACATGTGCTAAGGCAGACACTAGTTAATGTGCAACACCAGATGGAGGCAAGTAGGAGTCATCGCAGTTATGATCTAATGGATCACATGCTCCATGTGCTAGACACAAATACCCATGTATCCAACATTTTACAGTTGGCTGACTTTGCAATTGTCACCATATTGGATCCATGCTGCAAATGTGGCCTGCCTTCTATAATTGAAAGAAACCATCAGCGAGTACAAAAGTTGACAGAGAACCTCATTAGAATGGTACATGCTGCACACATGAAAAAGGCACACACTGCGGCAAAAACGGGTGTTGCTACCACCACCAGTGGCTCAGAGGCAACCCAATCAGAAAAAATGGGCAAGGCACAGCAGAAAATGGCAAGCAATCCCATCTGGGATGTTCTCTTTCAGGTTGGAGTGGAAGATACGGAGGAAAAGGAGGAGTAGACAGATAAGGCAACTGGACTCTGGGCAGCAGAATGAATGGTGGAGGCCCACATGACGTACCCAAAGCACCATGCCATTGTTGACGAGCCACTGCTGTACTGGAGCAGCAAAATGACTGACTGGACAGCACTAACATCAGTCGCTGTGAAATACCTGCCCTGCCCACCATCCAGTGTCAGTGTGGAATGAGTGTTTAGTGTGGCTGGGGCCATTATAAGCGACCGCAGGACCAATTTGTAACACAGGAATGTGTCCATGCTAACAGCCATCAAAATGAACGAAAGGCACATTCCAAACAACACAGTGATGTCAGTGGTGTTGCCACATGCACTGTGTCTCAGTGATGAGGATGATGATAATCCCTCGACTAAGGCATCCACCAGCAGCGAGGTGGATGAAGCAGCAATGGTGAAAGAATTCCCACCTGGTGAAAACTCCAGTCTTGAAGACTGTGAGGGGTGCTTCATGGATGATGTGGAAGTGAAAAAAAACTGAGTTTATTCAAAGGCAACCCCCCCCCCAACCACTTTCAGCTCAGCATGGTGTTATACTTTATTTTTAGCTATGTACCATTGGATTGGTTGTGGTAATGTGTTATCTGCTGCACTGTGTATAAATTTCATTTGATCACCCTTTGCTATAACCCATAGTTTGGTCACCAACAGTCTCCCAGCCAATATAAAGCAGCAGCAATGTAATCACCATAACCATAAAGATTTTGCATGATTATAGTTATAAGGTTTTCCTGCCCAAATACCTTACTTTTCATGTTGACTATCAATCCCGTCTTACAGTAAGATATGTTCTCATGATGTCCTTAAAAGTGCTCATGCTGGCAAATGCCACACCTGCCCCACCATCCTCCCCTTCCCCCTCCCACAACCTGACACACCCATACGCTCCATGTGACCAAAAAAATATTTTCTGCCACTTACTATCGTTGACATGTACAAGAACTCTGGCTCCTAGTACAAGTAGCATATGAATGTAACATGCTCATTCAACCATTAACACCACAAGTTGAACAAATATTTTTCAGTTAATCATTTTATTGAGCAGTTTTTCATGTCATACATATATCCTTAAAAGATTTATTAGACAGTGTATAGTTTCAGTCATACTTTAAATGTACATTCTGCACTTGGACATATCTTGTGAGATTACTTAAGCAGACAAACTTATTTCATCGTCGCATTACTTGGTAATATTAGGAACAAAGGAGTTAAACAATGAGTACTTCTTTAAAGTGTAAGATAAGAACAGAAGCCTATACTGCAAAGTTAACCATGTAGGTACCATTTACAGTGCCTACCATTCTATTATCCTTCTATGGTGTTACTGGGAGATGAGGTCCATACCCATATGTATCCAGGCCACATATGTATAGGAGTCATGGGGGCTTAAACAAGTCCTTAAAGTATTTCCCCAAATCAAGAGTGCTGCTGACAGCAATATATTCCAGGTAGGGTGTCCAGTTATTTTGGAACTTCTGCATGCATCTGTTGTTAAAACAGGTTATTCGCGTGAGGGAAGATTGAGACTCTAGTGGTAGTTTTCCACTTTTCAAAATGAGTTGCTTGGCTTCTACATAGGCTTGGCCTTATCATTGTTTTTGAATGCCACCAAGCTTTAATGTGATTGGGAAGACACTCAAGATTCAGATTAGTGGGTCAAGGGGAGTGGGCCTCCCAAATATCTCTTTGGAGAGTGCTGTGATATGCTTCCAAAAGGGGCAGAGGGGAGTGCAGTCCCATAAGACAAGCAGTAGATCAGCATTTGGGGCATTGCACCTCCAGCAATTGTCCTGGCTAATGTAGCCCATGACCTGAAGTTGTGTTGGTGTGCGATACCATAGGTGGCATATTTTGTTTTGGATCAAAAGACTCCTTGGAGCCCCGCATGCTTGGTGTGCTAGTACCCACCCTTGTTTCCACTGCTGGTCAGTGATCATGGTGCTCATTTTTTTTTTTGCAATTTCTCCTTGGCTGGTAGTGAGTGGTCAGTGCCCTGTCTCTCATGAGTCTTTGAATGGTCCCAGCAAGTCCCTTCGGTTTAGAGAGACATGTATGAATTCGGATTTTCCACTGTGGATGGGTTTGAGCCAGGGTACATGTAGAGCAAGCGCACTTAGCTTTCTGGCATTGCTGGTGCAAGCTTCTGATTTGTAAATACCTCCAGAAGTCACCCTGTGGTAGCAGGTACTTATTTCTGAGGGATTGAAAGGAGTCTAATATGTTTCTCCCAGGTATCTCTATGTCCCTGAATGTGAGTATACTTTTACATTCCCATCCCAACCATCGGGTTCCCCGTTAATGAACCGATTGGGGTTGTTCCACAGAGGAATATCATTATGGGGGTTCAAGCATAGCTTAGCCTTTTGCCCCATCAATTGCCAGTCTAGGTGCGCAGCCTGGATTGTAGTCAGGTATTAGAATTGCTTTGGGAGCTTATAGCCTAGGAATGCTGCATGTGAGTATCCACGCAGGAGGGCATTTTCTATCTCAAGCCATGGGGTGGATCTGGTGCTCTCAATTTTGCTCTACTATACCATGGGGGGAGGATCCCCATAAGAATTTACTCAGAAGAGTATGTAATTTTTGGGCCAATTTTGCTGGGAGAATAATTGGTAAATGTGAGAGTGGGTAATACATCCTCGAGGCCATCATCGTCTTTACGGCAGCTATCTTCCAGACCATGGACAAATGGAGGTGTTCCCATCTCTGCATGTCCCTGTGTAGCCCTGTCAATAAGGGACTGAAGTTGTCATCCAGCAGGTTGGCCAGATCGGGTGAGAGTTTAATCCCCAAGTATTTTATCCTTCATAGTGCCCACGGAAGGCCTAGCATGTCCTTTGTTATGGAGGTAGAGTGTTTATTCAGAGGGAGTAGTTCAGATTTAGTTTTATTTATTCTCATTCCCGATATTGTGCCAAATGTTTCCAAGGTGCTGAGAATATGGGGCAGGCTCTTGATTATATTTGTTTGCATCAGGCAATTGTTGGCGTACAACTTTGCATGGTATTGGGCTCTTGCTACACTCAGACCTGTAATCTCAGGGTGAGCCCTGATTGCGGTGGCCAGAGGTTCCATGGCCAACACAAATAACAGTGGTGAGAGTGAGCAGACTTGTCTAGTTTCCCTGCATAGGGGAAAGGGGAATGACATAATGCTGTCAGTGAGAACCCTTGCTTTTGACTCATTATACATAGTTTTGACCCAGGACATAAAATAAGAGCCGGAGTTGTAGGACTTCATAACTACATGCAGGTAGTATCCACTCCACTGAGTCAAACACCTTTTCAAAATTGATAGCTACCTCTGCAGCTGGAGTGGGGGTGCCTGCCACGATCTGCATCAAGGAGATCAGGGCCTGAATATGGTCTGAGCTTGCCCTTCCTTTAACAAAGCAAACTTGTGAGAAGTGAATAACTTGTGCGAAGGATTTCCGTAGCCTAATAGCCAGGACCTTGGCTAGTACCTTGGCATCAGCATTGATCAGTGATATGGGTCTATAACTAGCTGGGAGGGCAAGGCCCTTACCCTCTTTAGGTAGTACTGTGATAATGACTTCTTTTAGTGTACCTGGCAACTCTCCTGCTGTGTGAGCCTGACTGAAACATATGGGTTAAGGGGGGTGTGACAATGTAAGTTGTTGCTTTATAGAAATCTACTGAGAAGCCATCCCCTCCTGTTGCCTTATGCGGTGCCATGGAAACATAGAAGTTGACGGCAGATAGGGACCACAAGGCCCATCCAGTCTGGCCATTTATTTTTCTACCTTTTAAATGTGCCATCGGCCTTTGCTCTGTCAATGGCCTATCTACTCATACTCATCTGTATTGCTCCCCTATGCCTATCCCATGCCTGTTTAAAGCCCTGCACTGTATTCATATCGACCACTTCCTGAGGTAGGCTGTTCCATGCATCCACCACCCTTTCTGTGAAAAAGAACTTCCTCATATTACCTCTTAATCAGTCTCCCTCTAATCATGCTGTGTCCTCTTGTCCTGCTATTTTTCTTATATTGAAACATGTTAGACTCTTTCACCTTATTAATGCCCTTAAGGAGTTTGAATGTTTTGATCATATCACCTCTCTCCCTCCTTTGCTCTAGGGTATACATATTGAGCTCCGTTAATCTGCCCTCATATGTTTTCTGATGCAGTCCCTGCACCATTTTGGTTGCTCTTCTCTGGACTGCCTCAATTTGGTTAATGTCCTTGTGAAGCTGTCCTCTAGAACTACATGCAGTACTCCAGATGGGGCCTAACCAGTGTCTTGTAAAGAGGAATTATTACCTCCCTCTTCAGACTTGTGATACCCCTACTAATACACCCTAACATCCCCCTAGCCTAACCTACTGGTTTAGTGGTCTGCTTGGATGATTTAAGGTCATCAGTGATGATGATGTCCAAGTCTCTTTCTTCCCTTGTGACTGCCAGCAACTCCCCTCCCAGTCTATAGGTGGCTTCAGGGTTTCTCTTCCCTGTGTACATGATCTTGCACTTCTTTGCATTAAGCCCCAGTTGCCACTCTTCGGAACATTTTGCTAGTTTATCCAGATCTCTTCTCATTCTGCCCACCCCATCTGGATCATATACTCTGTTGCAGATCTTGGTGTCATCTGTAAACAGACAAACCTTACCCTCCAGTCCATCTGTAATGTCACTGATGAAGATATTGAAGATGACTGGCCCAGGACTGATCCCTGAGGTACCCAACTGTGACTTGCATCTCTTCTGACTGTATACTGTTTACCACCACTCTCTGTTTTCTGCCCTCAACCAGTTTGCCACCCAGTTGACCAACTTCTCACCCACCCCAAGCCTACTCAGCTTATTAATCAATTTTCTATGTGGAACAGTATCGAAAGCTTTGCTGAAGTCAAGGTAGGCGACATCAACTTCTCCCCCTTGGTACACCACCTTGGTTACCCAGTCAAAGAAATCTATGAGATTAGTTTGACAGGACCTTCCTGTTGTAAACCCATTCTGTCTTGGATCCTGTGCTCTTATGGATTCCAGATGTTGTGCTATCCTTTCCTTAAGGAGTCCCTCCATAATCTTGCCCACTACTGAGGTAAGATTGCCTGGTCTGTAGTTCCCTGCCACCTCCCTGCTACCACTCTTGTGGAGCGGGATCGCTTGAGCCCTTCTCCAGTCTTCTGGGACCTCTCCTGTGCTCAGAGACTCACTAAACAGTTCTGATAATGGCTCTGCCATTTCCATGCTTAGCTCCTTCAGTACCCTGGGATGTATGCCATCAGGTCCCACTGCCTTGTCCACCCTGAGCTTATCGAGCACTTGTAGGACCCTTTCTTTTGTGAAAGAACTAGTGCTCACCTCCCTCCTCCTGTGTCCATGGTGCTGAGCTGTGGTCCCTGCCCTACCTTCTCTTCAGTAAATACTGAGCAGAAGTATTTATTTAGCAAAGGTGCTTTTACATGGTCCTCCTCCTCACACGCCCCCTCATCTCCTTTGATCTTAGCAATACCCACTCTGGACTTTCTCCTTTCACTAATGTATCTATAGAAAGTCTTGTCACCTTCTTTTACTGTCTGTGCTAGTATTTCCTTGATTTGAGCCTTTGCCTGCCTTACTGTCTTTCCTGCTTCTCTTAGGGAAGTTTGTATGCCTCCCTATCTTCAACCCGCTGTGTTCCCTTATATTTCCTGAAGGGCAGCCTTTTCTCTCTGATCTTTTCTGCTACTATTTTTGAGAACTAAAGTGGTTTCCTTCTTCTTTTGCACTTGTTTTTCTCTATAACACAATGGAATGTTGTTTCAAGTATTGCATCCTTAATGCTTGCCCACTTTGCCTGTACCCCCTCACATGTATTTATTTTTCCAGGGCTAGCTTAACTCTTTTGGCCATCTTATCAAAGTAAGTTCCTCTGAAGTCCCATATTTTTGCCTTGGAATGGGATGATTTAGTTGCAGTGGCCAAATTGAACCATACCATGTGATGGTCACTGGCCCCCAGGTGACCTTCTACCTGGGGATCTGTGATCCTTTCCCTGTTAGTCAGTACTAGATCTAGGATAGCCCTGTCTCTTGTGGGTTGTTGTACCAGTTGTTTGAGGCCTTCCCCTTGCAGGGAATCCACCATGTGTCTAGTTCTGGCAGATGTTTCTGCTGGTATTGACCAATCTGTATCCGGCATTTTGAAGTTTCCCATTATCAGAACCTCCCCTTTAGCTGTCATGTTTTGTATATCTTCTAACAGTAATGTGTCTATGTTCTCCTCCAGGTCTGGGGGTGGTAGACAACCACAGTTCTTATGGCTGTACCATTTCCTGCTTCCAGGGTGACTCACAGTTCTTTGGCTCCTTATGTGTATTCTGAATTTCTGTAGCTTTGATATTTTCATTGACATACAGGGACACTCCACCCTCCCCCCCCTTTTTGCACCTCAGTCTCTTCTGAACAGTACATAGCCAGGTACTGAAGTCTCCCAAGTGTGGTTACTGGTAAACCATGTCTTGCTAATTGCTACTATGTCCAGTTTAGCCTCTGTCATTATTGCCTGCAGGTCTGGGATCTTGTTTCCCAGACTGTGAGCACTTGTGTACATGATTTTCCATTGGCCAGATTTCGGTGTGTTAGTTGTTGGGTGAGGTCTGGCATTTCCCCTGTGTGTCGTATGGGGAGGTGGACATTTTTCCTTACATGGTGATGCAAATGAACTGCAAACATGCTGAACTCCTGTTTCATCGCTAGCTGAGGGGGGAGGGGTGTTCTTCCCATTCGATGTATGGGGTGCTGCACCCCTTTCCCCATTTGCTAGTTTAAATATTCTGCAAAGACATCAAACTTCTGCCCCAATGCACTGACTCCTTCCTTAGTCAAATGGAGTCCATCAAATTTAAAGAACTTTCGCTCCCAAAACTGTTGCCAGTTCCCTACAAATTTGTGTCCTTTTTCCTGGCACCAGCCCTTGAGCCACATATTTATCTCCCCTATCTCCCTTTCTCTGACCTTCCGTCTATCTGCTCCCCTCTCCCAGACTGGCAGGATCTCAGAGAAGGAGATGCATTAGTTAAATGGCTATGGAGACCTCTTTTTCGGAAATTGGGGTTTCTAACTTCTCTCTGGTTTGTATCATAAGGTAGAGATATATTGGCGATAAAAGTATTTTACCTGTAGGGGTCCCATTTGTTTTGAGAGGAGTACAGCTGTTTGTAGAATTCCGTCATAATGATGTTGATTCTCTTTTGGGTAGATGTGGGGGTCCCATTTTTATTTTTGAGGTAGAGGTATGCCTTTCTGCCTGCATTTGTTTCAATCTATATGCCAGCAACTTCCCTCGTTTTTCACCCACCGCCTAGTATCTGTGTTATATTCTTAGTATTTGGAGTTCAGCTTTTCTATTGGCTAGGGTGTTTAAAGAGTCTTAACACTGTCATTTCTTTTAATTTAGCTGGGTTGTTTAACACCTGAGGGTTTTTTTGTATTGATTTTCCAGTTGCATTAACTGTTTTTCTAGTTGGGCACATTCCTCCTCCTTTTGTTCACACCTATGTGCCGCAAAACTTATAATTCTCCCTCACATCATAGCTTTGTAGGCTTCCCAGACCCCAGCTGCTGATGTGGATCATTGGGGATTGTCTTGGAAGTAGAGTTCTGATTCTTTAAGGAGCCATTTAGCAAAACTAGGGTCTTGCATTAAAAAGGGGGGCTAGTTTCCATAGCTTGGATCTATGCTCTTTTGGGGTTCTGAGGAGGCTCAGTACCACAGGGGCGTGGTCAGATAAATACATTGGGGCAATTGATACATCTATTGTGGCCAAAGTCACTGATGGAGAGGTGAGCCAGTGGTCTAGTCGACTTGCTATTGCCTTGGGGTTGGAGATAAAAGTGTAGTCTTGGTCCGTGGGATGGGTAAGCCTCCAGATATCAGACAGCTTATGTAGGGCTATCAAACCGGTCAGTGTGTGAAGAGCTTGGGTGTGTGGTTCTGGTTTTGTGTTGGACCTATCCATGATGAAGTCCATGGTGAGGTTTAGATCGTCTCCCACGAGTATTTCTGGATTGTCATGCATCATTTCTAGCATTTGTTGAGAAATTATGTTAAAACATTTGGGTGAGTCAGTGTTAGGGGAATAAACATTTACCAGTGGGATTGGCCTGCGGGAGAATCTACCCGTACCATAACCCATCACCGTCCTTTATTGGTTTGTACTTCATTGGGCTTTCAGTTCAGGTTCTTATGGAGCAGAATTGACACCCCTTGGCTAGATGCACCGGAGACACTGTTAGCCTCCCATCCCACCCATTCCCTTTTGAGTTTCTGGGCTTCCACCTTATTGAGTTTTGTTTCCTGAAGAAAGGCTATTTGAGTTTTTAATTTCTTCAGGTGTGCCAGGATTATTTCTTGGCCTAATAGGGGAATTTATGCCTTTGATGTTCCATGACATCACAACATCAGGGATGGAAGCCATGAATAAGAGAAATTTGTGCACATAGTTGAAAGCTGGCTAGTAGGGAGATGGGCACCATGATCCACCTCTGAGTTGTTACTAGGACCTCATTCTAATGTTCCTTTATACCCCCTGTGTAGTGTAGTTTATCCACCAATCTGTGTGGATGCCTTAAAGTTAACAATTTGTCTGCTGACTGAAAATGGTACCTAATGTGTACCGAAAACCACTGTCTTTCTTTGCCTCTGATTCTTTACCTGTCTATAGCTACTAGCAAAAAGAAAACAGCATATTTTATAACAATAACATTGAACCTACTAAACAGTAACATTAACAGTTGATAGTCAATCCATAGATTGTGAGTCGACCTGTGTGGACCAGCAGGCTGTCTTTCTCCTAACCTGCCAATGACCAGACAACTCCACTCTGGGGAAGGAGGGTCAGTTATCTGATTTGGGCTTTGCCTAGTTACCATAGAATGAACAAACTAGGGGGACTAGAGCAGTAGTCCAGGCCCTTGGATAGGAGCAACCTTTTCATGTTAGGTGTAAGGGTTCCCAGCTTATTCAGGTTCCTGTCCAGCTGGGATTGAGCATTGCTTTGTGTTCATGTTGGTCTGCCAAGGACCGCAGTGTTATCACCACAGCTTGGGCATGGACTCGAGTGGTGGCCCAGGGTAGCTATTCTGTGGTCCTCTGCTGGTTTGGTGTACCTTACCCTTGATGAGGAGGTAGAAGGAACTGATCACCTAGCTTGCCCTTTGCCAAATACAACCCCTTCCTATAACCAAGGGAGTCATGGGGCAGGTCAGTCTATCTCCCAAGGCCCCTCATCTAAGGGTGCATGAGTCAGCATCTGCTAATAAGCTTATACCTCTGTAATTGTGCACCGATTCAGTTTTTGGGTGATAAGTGATAGCATCGGTACCAGGGTGTTGCCTTGGTGAGCACCCCATGTTTCCATTCCCCCGGGATGTCAGCTGCATCAGGAAGTCTCCAAATTTGGGGGCATAATAGCATCCAGGAGGTAAGTGCCCTGTTCCAATAGGAAACGGCAATTGAGGTAATCCTTGCTTGTGAGATATCTAGTGGGGGGGGTGATCATTCGCTTTTCCAGAGTTTCTGACGTAACCCCCTCTGCTTCAGATCAAACATCACCATTGATAGATGGCATACGTTATGTGCCATATCCCTGCAGCTACCCCCCCCACAAGGCTCATCACAACATCTTGAGCCCTGTGGGTGGGCTAGCCAACTCTACGCCCCACAGGCAATGAGTGCTGTTGCAATAATACTTGTAGCGCCACAACAGTCTGCGCTGAAAACTATGTACAATAGAGTTTGAATTCAATTCTCAGCTGCAGTGCAGCCTGAGGAGCACAGTACCACTAAAGATATATTCAATTATTTATATATATGTGGGTACCCACTGAAGAGCCTTCTTGATGCTCTATCCAGTGGTTTTTGGTTGGGGTGTCCTTAACATCGGCAGTGCTCAGAGATTGCATAATACTCTTCATAGGAGCTATCTGCCCTCTCTTTGGGTCATTATCTTTACAAGGTTGCAGCCAGTATTGGAAATTGGGGGGGTGCACTTACAGTAAACGAATGCTGTGGCATTTCAATCCCACCCCTCCCTCCGGTCAATACTCCTACATGCTAGTATTAATTTACCTTAAACAGTGTAGAAAACCTGCAAGCCTCTGATGGAGCTCATCACAACATGTGAGCTCAGTAAGGAAAATTAAAAAGTTATTCCACATTGCACCACCTAACCTTGTGACAGTGGCCTAGAGGGATTAACCATACAGCCTTCTTCCTAGTAAAGGAAGAGTCCCTTCAAAAAAGGCTGTGAGAAAGATTACTTACAGAGCCAGTCTTCCATAGTCCACCTTGCTCTGTCATTTGTTTTCAGGAGAGTTCATGTGGGGAAAATGGTGCGGGTTGGCTGGGAGTTCATCAGGGGCCTCCGCCACACAATCCGCCCATTCCTGGTAAATTGGGGCCCAAGCTGTGGCGGTTTCTTCTGGTAGAGTCAGGGTGTGATTGAAGGGAAGCACTGCATCAGGGATGGATAAGTCCAGGGCCATCGGTATCAACTCCCAGAGGGATTTGTAGCAGTTATTAATTTTAACTGGAGTGTCCCCTGGTGTCTTGCTGGTGCTACTGGACAGTTGTTGTCGCCTTTGCCTGCTGCGTGATCTCGCTTTATGGGAGGGAAATTTTGTCAGGGTTGGAAGCTTATTTTTATTTTTCTGGAAGCTTATTTTTATTTTTCTGTCTCCCCCTTGGACCTGGTGCCATTCCCGAGATGTGGATGACATGAAGGGAGTTTGCACCATATGCTACGGGAACCTGCTTGTAGGATCCTCGGAGGTGTCCATGTTCTGGATGGCCTGTCCATGAGGCGATGATTTGGGTTGGCTTGGCTGCTGGTTCCTGCTCTTGATGTCAGCCAGGAACTTCTCAACTTCTACTAGTGAGTTGAACAGCAAGTATTCTCCCTTATACTGAACTCTGAGTTGTGCAGGGTATCTAAGAGACGTGGTAATGTTCATCCGATATAGTTTTTGCTTAACTTGGCCATATGCCCCTCTTTTTTTGTATAGGTCAGCCGAGAAATCTTGGTACATTTGCACTCTGCAATCTTCCCACAACGGATTATTATTTTCCCTGGCTGCTTTCAAGTATAGCTCTTTTTCAGTGCATCTGGCAAACTTGCATAGTATGGGTCGGGGCTTTTCATCTTGACATGGCCTAGGGGCTAGAGAGCAGAGGGCCCTTTCAAGCTCTGATAGAACACCAGTGTTGAGTTTCAGTATAACTAGCAGAGAGTTCTTGAGAAAAGCTATCATGTCCCTGCCCTCCGCTCCTTTTGGTATTCCAATTATTTGTATATTTTTCCATCTTGCCCTGTTTTTTAAGTCATCGACCTTCACTAGCAGCTATTATATTTGGCTATGATGTTGTCTAAGTTGGCAGGTATGAGAGTGCTGGGTTTCTGCCTGTCGTTTTACGTGGTTTCTGTAGATGTAACTCTGGCATTTATTTTTCCCAGTTCCTCCTAAGTACTAAACGCTGTTGCTTTTAATTCACCAGTATGTTGTAATACCTTATTAAGGAGCAGAGTTATTTTGGTCATCTCAGCTTCCAGGGTAGAGAGTTGTGGCTTAGCCATGCTGCTGTTGAAAGTAGATACCCTTCCTTTCCAGTGGAGACAGTCAGGTGCTGCTAGTTGAAATTTACAAGGCTGCTTGGATGTGTCAGATAGGCCAGCAATTTGATAATCCTGTCATAGATTTGAACTCTGCCCAATATCAGTCCCTTTAAATTTTACCAGGCAAGGCTGGTATTGAACTGATCTCCTTGGCTTGCTGCTCCTGATGCTGGTTGAATGGAGTATTAATTTGCTCTAGCTCTTGTCAGATGTATGAAGACAGGTGGACCTGATACTGCTGCTATCAGATTATGCTCCTTCCATGTTGGCTGTTAGGCTCTGCCCCAAATTGAACACATTTTGAAAAATGGTGAATGGTGGCAATCTTTAATGATGCGAGTCATTAATTACAAAAGTAATCATCAAAAGGCTTAGCAACTTACACATCAAATTCCCCCCAAAAGGTTACTTATGCTATACTAACCAGGTTAAAGTTCTTGTACCGAAACTGTGATGGTTCCAGGGGGGCGTCGGGTGCAGGGTCATGGCAGGGGGAGGTGCTTGCTGTACTCTGTTTGGATTCCAAATTTTCATGATTACCACAGCTTTGCCACCTCAAATGATTAGACAAGACATTAGCCCCCTCCACCTAGTTATGTACTAAACACCATCTCAACCATCCATTTCCGTGTATTTGGGTGGTGTTTATTCGTTAATGATATGGACACCAGTGGGCAACATCACAGTTTAAGCAACACCCCCTGTCTTCCATGCAACACAGCTCCTGCAGGGCCTGAATGGATGAAGCCATCACACAGAGATATGATGAAACCTCAACAGAGGAAAATGACCTAAGCAAGACCAAAGATAAGAAAAAATGATAAATACTCATCAATCTGCATACCTGGTTATAGCAAGCAAATTACAAAAAGCAGAGAAAAAAAATGTATATTTACTGTACCCCATGATGTCATTAAACTACAGAAATTGCCCACAGAAGGAACTTACTGGGTAGGGCACATGATTCCAGACCTTGATGAAGCAAAATAGCAGGCATTCCCCTTCCCCTATCAGTATTGAGTACCTGGAAATAAGATAAGAGGAACAAGTTTTGAGGATTGCAAAAGTTCCAGTGCCCCCCCACCACCACCACCAACATCCTCCCCCCAAAGAAGACCATAAAAAATGAAAAAATACTTACCTCAGTGACTATGAAAGTGGAACCATTGAACAATGAAATAAATCCCCGAGATCTGGTTGAGCAGCAGCAGCAGTGATGGCAGGAATGAGAGTTAACTTGGCTGGAATTCCTGATTTGACAAAAGCCAAAAAGAACACAATTACTATCAAACTCAGACATCCAGATGGCAGTAACAGACATACCACACTAGTAATGAAAATTTCAATTCTTACCGTCGGCGTTGGGAACTTGGGAAATGTGGTACGTTCAAACATCCCTAGATCCTAATCCTGGCCTGTCATGATGATGTCATCCACAGCACACTGAAAAATAATATAAAAGCATTACAAACATATTAGAAGTCAAGACACCATAGTACTACCAACCCACCAACACTCTTATCTTGCACAGGAAAAAAAAAATAAAGACATACTTGCATGTGCAACAGCAGCAGTATGGACCGTGTGAAGATGATCGACCATCAACCATCCAGAACAGTACTTCTTGTGGCAACTTGGTAAGTAGTCAGCAGCAGCAAGCTACAGTGTCCCAAAATGTCATTCACTCCCTACCGCCAGGCATGTTACAACCACAGAGTCAGTTAACACAGCCAGCCAATCAGGACAGCAGCGTAACTGTACATTTCTTTCTCAATCACTTGAAAAAGCAGCAGGAGAAAACAACTGCAAGTAGCAGCAGCATTTTGCAGGAGGAATTCATTTTCTCTGCATGGGTTGGCACCCCTTTTCATGTCCCTGAGGTGGTTGCACAGCATGTAACATCAGGACTGACAGCAGATTTCAGTCTCAATTTGATGTCACATTTTTTGGGAAACATTTCTGGACTTGTAGGCCCTGTTTGGCACTAGCAGCACTAAGCTTCAGGCTGAAATCATTGGTAAACAGGGCCCAAAACAGCAATATATACATATTTTTTTTACAAGTCATTTTTCTCACCTCCATCGACCTCTCTCTAGCGAGGTCACACAGCATACCACTCTGCAAGCTTGCCTAAAGCCCCATCAGTGCTCCATGGTCATCAGACTCCCCGCCTCAACCAATGCCGCCCTAACCCCCCAGGTCTGAGTCCTCCTGGGAAGGACCGCCACACCTCCAGCGCCCCTTCTAGAGTATTGGCGGGTGATGCTGGCTTGAGGGAGAACCCAAGGGGCACTTCCTGGAGGCCCAGCATTGATAGATCCTGGACCTGTCTTCACATGTCGGTGAGAGGGTTTTTTCCCTTGTTACGCCCCATCCCCCTGCCCCCCCAGCAGAGCCCGAGCATGCAATGGCACCAGGCACGCCTGTCGCAGCTCTGCATCCTCCTGTTCCAGCCCTCAAGCACTGCAGTACCTCCGGTCTCCACCGGGGGTCACTGCAATGCTGGGCAATAGCCTGTATCCCCACCGAGAGTGGAGAACAGTCTTCTGGACACTCGATCCTCTCTCTTTCCTGCCGACCTCTGGTGGCCTGGCTCATTCCCAAACCCAGGCGACCAGCATGGTGTGAGGTGTGGCTTCCAGCACCTCAAACCTCAGTGCCACTGGGCCAGCATCCAAAACAGCAATATAATGTCTGGGTGGTGGGTGGGGAAGGCACCATTCACATCATGACTCAGTCCAGATTTCAGTCTCCACTTTATGTACCATTTTTCCTGTAACATTTCTGGACATGTACAGCCTGTTCTGAGCTTGCAGAAACAAGATTCTGCATGACATCGATGTAAACAGTGGACCAAAGACTATGTTTTGGTTCGGGTGGTGACTTGGGGGCCATATAACAACGTGGCTGAGACCTGATTTCAGTCTGAATTTACTGTAACATTTTTTTGGAAACATTTCTGGACTTGTAGGCCCTGCTTGGCACCAGCAGGCTGAAATCATTGGTAAACAGGGCCCAAAACAGCAATATAATGTCTGGGTGGTGGGTGGGGGCATCATTTACATCATGACCCAGACCAGATTTCAGTCTCCACTTTATTATTTACCATTTTTTCCTGTACTTATGTAAGTTATGTACTTATAAGTTATGTGCTTATGTAACTGTTTCTATGACTATTGTGTACGTATTAGGGACGGGCGGACCCCAAAAGGTCCTGACCCTTATTATCAGGACCAGGATCCAGGTTAGAGTCCTGATTAGTTCCGAGAAATCCTGATTCAAATCAGAACCCTAATGGTAATACCTGACAACAATCATAAAAGCATTAAAAAATAGAAAATATTTTTTCTTACTCAAGTGTGTTGGCCTGTTTCTGACGCCATTCTGTGTGCTCATCTGCTGACTATATATGATCCACTTCTGTTCCTTACTCTGTGTGTGTGGCAGGGCATGGTATCACTCCCCCATTCTGTCTGAGTAATTATTCATCTATCCTCAGCCTGTCCCATCCTATGATAACCTCCCCCCAATATGCAGCACACCCCCAAATTCCCATCCTATTTGCTAAAACCCACACTTCCCCAGCATGTATACCTGTCTCCTACATATGCCACCAACCACCTGCCTCAGTATGCAAACCCCTGCTACTTCAACTGCTGCTACTCATCCAGCCCAATTAATGCCCCACCCCTCCTCTTGTTAGTTCATATTCACCATGCCCCAGAATTAATACTCCACCACCTTGCCCCAGTATTAGTAGCACTGACCCATCTTCCTATCTGTATTACCTACCCTATGCCAGACTCAATATTACTACCCCATCTTCCATCTCCAGAAACCCATATTATCCCAGAATGAGCACCCTATTCCTCCTACCATCTATTGATACCCACCCACCCTGCCCCAGAATAAAATTAATGCTCCCCATCTGCTGATTCTCACAGATCCACGACGGGTGTTTGACAACATTGTTTTGAACGCATGACAGCGAAACTGGCAGGTCGACCACATTTTTCAGTCGGCTGCCGGTTTCCAGTGTCAGTAAGTGCTTTCTTCGGGGGGGGGCTTCTCCCCTGAACCCCCAATGTGGTGGGCTGCACACCCCTACATAGGATTATCAACTCTGAGTCAGAGCTGATTTGGGGGGGTGCAGGATCCCCGACAGACAGAGCCAGGTTCCAGTGGGTTCCCTACAGTGGCATGTTGCTGTAGTCACTGTATGGGGACCTCGCTGTTGAAAAGTCGCTGTTGGCGGGTAACCAATTCCCACCAACCCTATCCCAGAAAAGTTTAAAGAATAGCCCTCCCCTTCCAATCTGTGTCTGATACCAACTCAGTCCAGATATACTTACATGACTACTCTCCCATGTAACCCTCCCATTCACTGATACCTCAGTCAATAAATAAATAAAATACCCCCTCCCTCTCCCAGTTCCAGATGTTCTTAAATGAATATCCCCTTCCATCTATTGATACCCCAGTTCATAAATAAATAAATGAATACAGCCTCTCTCTCCCAGTCCAAGAAATAAATTAATATCCCCTCCTTCTCCTGATACCCCAGTACATAAGTAAGTTAATACCCTCCTCCTCCCATCTACTGATTTCCACCCTGCCAGGTACACATACTCACAAGATGAGACAGCCACAGGGATGTAATTAGTTATTGTAGGGGTTAACACAAGGCAGATGATGAGACTATCACTGCCGTTACCAGCACGCTGGGCCGAGCACTCATAATAGCAGCCTGAACACCACAGAACTCTTTCTCCCTTTCCTAGTATTTAGTGCAGTTTATTTATGTTTAGAATTCAAACCAGACACTATCCTTTCCTCTGTCTTTACCTTTGTTGCAGATTTCTTTCGAGTTCTGTGCTATCTTTCTTTAGGCGTGCTGCTTCCAAGCTTTTCTTCATCACTTAAGGAGGCTGATGACTGCCCCACTTGTTCTCTCAACCTTGAAGCATGTGCACTTGAATATTTGCAAGAGAGAGCATTCAGCCCTGTGGCGGGCACCAGACAATGTTGGAAGAGAAAATAATTTTTTTTTTTTTGTCATTGTTAGATTAAGCTGGATAGGGCATTGACATTTTTATTTACAGTATTATTTTCTTACAAAAAAAAGTTCTATTGACGGACCCGGTACACTGCTGCCCGGCATTCTTATATACACAAGTCTGACGGATGTTGTGAGATCCAGGGGAGTTCTGATTCTTGATGGACTGGTCCACCCATCCCTAGTACATATTCGGACTGATGCTGGCACTGGCAGTTGCACAGAGCCAAAGCAACTGCCACTAGCCCTTGCCACACACAACAGACAAAGACAACAGCATCACATAGCTTTGGGAAAAAATGTTTGTTCATATGAACAAATTGCTATACTTGACATTTGTGGATAGGAGGAAATATAAATAAGGAGTAACATAAAAGAAGCAGAAAGGTACACAGTTTGCGGCCACAGTACTACAAGTTGGGGCCGGAGGGGACATGCAGGGTCAGACTCAGTCACGGTAGGGTATTCATATGAGACAGAGGGGGGAGGGAGCATAACCATTACATAGAACAACAAATTAGATAGAAAACCACTGGACAACATAAGAAAAAGACAAAAGAGGATATAGAAGAAAAAGAGGGCAGAAAAGATGCTTTGGGTTTTTTATTTTTACTTTTTTAGGGGTGTTGTTATTTTTAGTAGTGTACAGAGAAAGAAGATCGAGACTTAGAGAAGACAAACAAAAGAAAAAAAAATAGGTGCACTACTCACTTCCACCAAATTTTCCACTGTCGCCAACACCACCACCCCCACAACACAGCACCACCAGGAGGTACAAGACCTTCTTTTGGTCCTCCTTCATTTTATCTAGGTCCTCCCTGACCTTTTGGCAGAACTCAGCCAACTCTTGCTGGAGTTCTGCACCTCTGTACGCACTGCCACCACCTCTTGGTGCATGGCCTTCAGGTCCTCCATCCTGACAACCTGACCTGCTGGGGGAGCTGCTGCAGGCTGTGAGGATGCCGCTGCAGAATCAGGTGCAGCACATCGGCACCGCTGCTGATGGGTGTGGGGTGGACCATTCCTGGACTCCAGCTGCTGTCTCTTGCTGGAACTACTGCAGCACCCTCTAGGCCGCCGAATGCCTTCTTCCTTGTCGGCCCCATTGCTGCATCCTGCTGCAGCTTCTTATTGTTTGGAGAGCCACTCTACAGCGTGGTGGTGCTGCAGGTGGCTCCTTTGTCCACCCGCCCCAAAGTGGGACCCTTTTTTCCCCCCTCCTTACTTCTTTTCCACAAAGGTTGCAGATGACAACAGTGTCATCTGAAACCTTTGTGGAAAAAAAGGACCACACTAAAGAGACCTTGGAGGGGGGCCATCTTCATCTGATGTCCAGGCACGGGCTACCTCATCCAGGACCGAGATCTGCTGCTTTTGGGGGGGGCAGGCACAGGCTGCACATGCTCCTGGGGTGGGGCAGTGGGATTCTGCTGCTCTTTCTGGGTGGGGGAACATGCTGCTGGGGATGCAAGGTAGTCCTGCTGCTGCTGGGTGGCCAACAGGCACATGCTCCTCATGGGGGGCTGCTTTGAAAATGCTCACCTGATAAGGTGGACAGTAGATCCTGCTGGTGGTGCTCCTGTCATTCTCCCCCTTGCTGTACTGCTCCCAGTCCCAGTCCCTTTTTCCATCATAAAAAAAAAATGTTCTTAATAGAAAACTAAAGAAAATAAATGAAAAAGAAAGAAAGATACAGGGAAGGAATCACACACACACACACACACACACACACACACACTACAAAGATAGAAAAATATAACACTAAAGAAAAAGCCCTAACAGAAAATATTTACTTTTCAAAATAAAGTGGGGAAGAGATTACAAACAAACAAACACAATATTTTTGGAAAACCAAGCTCTCCTGCTCGCTCTGCTGTCTCTCCTAGGCTGCAAAAGCGTAAAGGAAGTATATTTAGTCTGGCCTCCTGCCTAGGTGCTGTCACCTATGTGACCAGCAGTCTGATAGAGAGAGTAAGTCATGTGACAAAAATTTTTCCCAAATTTCGCCTGATACTAACGTAATGTGAAAACATCCAGGGCGAAAGTGAAATTTCCCTGCAAAATTTTGCCGTAAGGGCCCAATTTCCCAAAATGTTTTGCGCAGTGAAATTCATGATTTTGCCAGAATTTCATTGGCAAAATTAAATTTTGCTGCAACCCTACTGAGGAACAGAGTGGGGGACAGATTGATTGAGAGACAGACACGCTGATGGGGTGGCGGGTAGATGGCATTTGTGGTTACTTACCATTTTAAAAATAAGCACAAGGTACTGTTTTTGTTATCCGACTTGGTCCCAGTGTTTGGTACAGCGAGCTTGTTGGTATTGCAGCAAAAGTGCAGAGGGTAGCCAAGACCGATGTCTGTTGGCAGGCTGCAGTCAGAAATTTTTTTTAAATATTTGTGTGGGAGGCATGGATCTCTCAGTCTGAGCTGTGTCCTGCTTGTCTGAAGAGGTGCCGGTTGGCACATTATGCCCTGATAAGGACAAGACCACAGGTACCTCTAAGACAATCAGGATGCAGAACACTCCAAACCAATTTTATAAGAGAATTTAATAGACACCCGGAGTGTGATGCTTCATAAACCCAGACTGCAAAACTCAAGGGGTTTATTTAAGAATCATACACTAAGAGTGTGTATTAAATTCTAATAACCACACCACCCCATGCCTTATTTTATACAATTTCTGGCCATCAGTTTTTTCCTTCAGCCTTAGGTAGCATGGTTACCACATTTAGCATGTTTAATTCAGCATAATTTTAAAACTCCCACCCATACAGCCCAAACATCACTTCCTTTATATCTGACTGTAGAGTCAACAATGGATTTCTTTATTTTATGATCTTCACTCTCAGCTTCTTCGCTAGCTTCCTTCCTTCCTTCCTTCCTTCCTTCCTTCCTTCCTTCCTTCCTTCCTTTCCCATACAGCAGCTGAGCAAACAAAGGTGACACTGTATGAAGACTGCCCAACAAAAATAATTAAGTTTAATGATAGGATTGCTGTGCTATTTCCCCTTATCCCGACCCCACCCTCACCACCCCTGTGCTGCTTTCTTGCCAGGCTAGCTGCTCAAATTGCCAATCCACTGTGCAAAGGAGATGGGACTGGGGGTAGGTCACTCCTCAAGACTTTGTCCTGTTCTTAGCACTGTTTTAAGACCAAATCCCCTGAAATCTAGCAGTCATGCTATCCAACATTTTGCAGCAAGTCAGGCACTGAGAACTATCTCTCCTCCAGCCTTGTGGAGAGGCTAGGCACACATCTGTCTGGGCAGGTATCCAGTGAACATGGCAACTGCAATTGAGCACTTACAAAAATGGCGACTCAGTTATGGCACCTGTGTTCAGGACTACCTGGCAGGGTAGCGACCAGATACCTGGGTGGGCGAGGTAAGGTGACGGGAAGTGTACACACGTGCACATGTGTAGGGGGGAAGGGGTGGGTAGGTACATGAGAGGGAGTGTGGCAGGCAGCTGCTGAGTGGCTAGTGTGGTGGGGAGGGTAGTCAGTTGGGGTGTGCAGGGTTCGGGTCCGGAGCGACACGCTTTTTTTTGTCCTGGCAGGCAGCTTGTTTTTTTGAATAATTTCACCCCCCCGGAGTTGAGAATCCTTAAGTAGGTGGGTGTGGGTTGTGCAGCCCCTTGCATACATATAAATTTGGTTGCCGCCCTACAGTTCACTGCTGGTGTATATCACCATAATTCATTTTCGGTGATGTACACTCGCCCAAATGATAATCACTATTCCGCGATTGCCGTTATGATGTAGAACCATCAGGGTGCTACTATAGTAACATGCCATGTCTTTGTCTGAGAATGAACCCCGACCATCCTGCTCCCTAAGACATGCTGGCACTGGCAGATGTGCCAAGACCTGAGCTGGGCCCTGAGACTCGACTTCCATCCTGAATGTGAGTTTACAGACTTTCTTTCTCAGTTCCCACCAAGAAGTGCTGCTTACCTGACTGGTCTGGATTCCAGCTAAGCAGAACACCCACCATTCGGTGGCAAGGTTGATCTTGGATGGCTTGCAGTGCAGATCTTCTCTATTTCTCATGGGCTGCAAATGAATAGAAGCAGATACAGAGTTGTGCTCACAGGCACCACTGCAGTGATAAATATTTCAGCGCTGTTGGTTGCAAATCTACTTTCCACAAGTGGCAGATAGCTCTAGGTTTTTGAGGTCCAGTGATCGATTGCGCCATATGCCATGGCCAATGGGTGCATTATTATCTGACACATTAAGTCCAGTAAGCAGGTGAGGCACAGGGAGGACTGAGATGGGGGGAGGGCAGCAATTTACACCTTAGATTCAGGCCAGCTTTAGGATTCTTGCCTGATAGTGTCCTGTAAAACTGCATTGGGAAACAGGGCCAAGATAAGAACTACAACTGGGCTCCCACTGCTTTGGACCCCCCCAGTAATCTGTGCTGGTGGCAGTGTGAGAAATCAGGAAGCCTCCATACTTCTGCACTGAGTAGCAGGGTCAGGATCTTGGCTCCTGCTCAAAGGGATCACCCCATAGAGCTACACCAGGTGGTAAATATACAAATTATTGCTCCAGAGGAGCCCCCTGTTTGAGCTGAAGAAGGGGGCAGTTGATAAATTGGGGCTTCTACATCTTGGGCTCCCTGTTTGAGCTGTGGGAGGTGGCAGTTGATAAATTAGGGTTCCCACTCCTTGTGAGACCCACATTTGAGCTGTGAAAGGTGGCACTTAGCAGAGCAGGGCTCCACTTACTTGGCAGCTCCTCTATTTGAGCCACAGAAGGCAGAATTGGAAGATAGGAGCTCCCCTTCCTTGGGAGCACCTGGTTTAAGTTGTGCAAGGTGACAATGTGATGTTTGGGGCTCCAACTACCAGGGAGTCCCTTATAGAGCCACACTGGGTGGCATAACGTGATTGAGGCACCCTATACTGGGGAGTCCTGACACAGTAACACGTAGTTTTCAGGGATCAGGGTTTCTGCAACAATGGAGCACCAAGTACAGCCGCACAGAGCAGCATAATGATTCTGAGCTTCATCACACAAGGCACTATTCTAGGATCTTGTACTCAGTGCTGCTACCCCCCCCCACCGTACTCTTACAAAGTTAGCTGGGGCAAGTTTGGGGGTTATGCAGCTTGGGATTCCCCTGGTAATACCAGGACTGGTGACTTGAGCATGTTTGGGGTTCATGCATTTCGGGTTTAAACTAGGGGTTACCCTGGTGCTACCATCAGTGGTGGCCCCCTCCTGATACTTTGGTGGTGCTTCCTGGAGCTACTTCCATATATCCTACCAAAACCCAGACAGACAAACATACTGCATGCAGACCTCATCACCCCTAAGGCATACATGCATAGTATGCTGGATCATTACAAAATGTTCCACTTTTTGCAAACATCCTATTCCCATAGGAAACAAGCTCTCAGATGACCTCTGTAGACTTCAATGGACTTCAGATTATCAAACAGTATGTTTATTTATTTTATTTGTTTTATTGAATTTTGGTAACTGGGTAGGCCCTCTGAGATAAGACAGTCCCTTTTTCAGGGGCAACCCCGGACGTGCAGTACATTGATAGTGCATTCACTGACACAATAAATTAGACAAGGAGTAGTCGTACAGTAAGAAAGTACATCAATTACATTCAGTTATGCAAAATAAGTAGTGTAAAGCACAGTCAACAAAACCTTATGTACAGACATCAATTACAGTATTTTTTTTCTTGGAGAGCAGGGGAGAGAGAGAGAGAGAGAGAGAGTGGAATGTTTTGCTAGGAGAATCACGCAAGGAGTGAACAGGGGTTAGGAGTCCGTGGAAGCAGGAGCAAGGTGGGATGGTTAGGTGCGATAACAGAAAACTTTGAAATTGAGAAAGGGAGATGCAGGCCAGTATAGAAGGAGGTAGAAAGTTCCTGTAGGACACAGCAGAAAATGCAAATGATCTCCGAGCCATGGAGAGTCGTAAGTTTGGAACTGAGAGAAGGGGCAAGGAGGTAGATCTGAGGGAACATTGAGGGAGATGACATTGAACAATATCAGCAAGGCGAGGAGGAGTGAAGGGATAGACAAGTTTATGTATAAAGCTTAGTGTGGCATAGCGTAATTTTAATTCATAGGGTAGCCATCCCAGGGCAGATAGGACATTGCAGTGATGGTGGCAACCATTGGCCCCAAGAGCAAACCTGCCAACTCTATGGTAGGCCTGTGATAGGTGTGATAGTACCGATGCAGTAGCATAGAGTAGTAATGGAGCACCATACATGAGGAGGGGCAGGAGTGTGGCATCCGCAATCTTGCGGCAGGAGGTCAATGTAAGGAACGGACGGATGCGGTTGAGGACCCCAATTTTTTGGTTTATAGTTTTGGTGATGGCTGTAACATGCGCATCCAGCATAAGTGAGGGATATAAGTTGACTCCCAAGTATTTGAAGGACCTGACCAATTCAAGTGCATCCCCAGTACGTGAGAGTACAGCCAGAGGGGGAGGGTTGGTGTGGATGAGTTGGAGAATAACATACTCTTTGTTTTTTTAGTATTAAGGACAAGCTACTTCTGAAGGAACCAGTCCTCAAGAGTGTGGAAATCGGAGGCTAGCATAGAATTGAGCCACCCAATATCAGGAGAAGAACAGTAGATGACTGCATCATCTGCATATAGGTGAACAAAGGCCCACCACAATTATTAGGGGGATCATTAATATATAGAGATAAAAAAGTAATGAGCCCAATATAGAGCCCTTGGGGATGCCATGGGTAATGGGCCTCAGGTCAGATAGGGAACCTGCCCATTTTACATTTTGGGTATGGCTGTAAAGGTAACTTTGGGTCCAGGTCAGGGCAGTGCCATCATGGCCAAGGACATGCAGTTGTTGTAATAGAAGGCCATGGTTGACCACATCAAAAGCCTTGGTCAAGTCTATGAAAATTGCTCCAGTGGCATGGCCATGGTCCATTTCATGGAATATGTCAAAGGTGACTTTGATCAGAGCTGTAAGTGTACTGTGGCTTTTCCTAAACCCATGCTGAGAGGTTGAGAGTGGAAGGTGGAGGTCAAGGTAATCCTGTAGGTGGTAATAGATTATCCAGTCTTGTATTTTTGCTAGATGGCAAAGTATTGAAATAGGATGGAAATTTTCCACTGTCGAGTTGGGACCTCCCTTGTGGACAGGGACAACCACCACTACTTTCCTTTTTTCAGGGATTGTGCAAATAGGGAAGGATCGATTAAATAAATCTCGAACAGGGTGGGCTAGATCATCAACTCCCAACTTAAGGAATTTAGTCTCTAGAGTGTCATGGCCAGGTGAGCTGTCAGCCTTTAGGTTCATGAGGAGACGGTGAACCTCCATGAGGGTTGCAAGCTTTAGATAAAAGGCAGGGCGGTCCATAGAGTTGACTGATGGCAGGGGGTCAGGCTGGGGGGGAGCAGATGAACTAGAAAATAGTGATGCGTACCTATCCAGACTGGTGAAGAACTCATTGAAGCCAGAGGTGATGGAGGGGGGTCAGTGAGACAGACCCCCTGGGCATCAAGAAAACTGGGGGTCTCAGAGGCATTACCCTTTAAAAGGGAGTTAACCTGTTGCCAGAATTCTTTCAGATTATTAAAATGCTCAGTCTGGAGTCTCTTGAAGTGGAGCCATTTCGCTTTTTGGATTGAGTTCTTGCAGCTGTTCCTTAGTTGTCTATATGTTTGCCAGTTGGTAGGTAACCCACTATCCTTATAAGTCCTCCATGCCTTATTGCAAGTGGACATGAGCTGCCTTAATTCCTTGGTGAGCCATGGTGCTTTAATACCCTTTACCTGGCAACTCTTTAAAGGGGTGTGTTGGTCAACAATGTTAGTGAATTTTGCCACGAAATAGTCTAGTGCCAAGTTAACATCCTGCAGGGTATTAATTGGATCCCAATTAATTTCTCGGATGGTATCCACAAAGTTGTTGGTGTCAAGCCTGGACATGTCTCACACAGTGACGATCTTAGGACAAGGGGTTAGGGAAGTTGTTACACCATACACAGAGTGTTGGCGGGTGGTCTCTTATACCATCTGAGAGGACCTTTGCTGATTTTATCTTCACGGCACAGTTTGTGACCACCCAGTCAAGTAAAGTATTGTTATTCGTCTTTGTATTAATACAAGTAGGGTCACCAATCATTTGAACCAGATTTGAGTTAGCCAAGATGGCAGTCAGTTTGGAAGAGTTAGAATGCAGCCAATCAATGTTGAAGTACCTCCATGTGTGAGGTCATGCCGCAGGAGGTTAACAAAGGAGGTTATGAAGGAGGGGAGGCCAGGGACTGCTACCTTAGGGGGCATGTATACACAACCTACTATGTGTTTTTTTGCAGTGCCATGGGTGAGGGAAAGGAAGATAGATTCGACAGCAGAAGGTCCAGATTCAGACACAGGTATTTTAACAGTGTCTAAGTGCTCCCTGGCATACATGAGGACATCACCACCCCTTTTTCCCAGTCAATCCCTGCTGAAACATTTGTATCCAGGCACAGCAACTTCATGTTGTTTGATGCATGGTTTCAGCCAGGTCTCAGAGATGCCCAGGATGTCAGGAGTGTATTGATTAATCTAGGCTTCTAACTCAGACGTCTTAGGTCTGAGACTACGTATGTTTAAATGAGCAGTTTTTAGCCCTTTCGGCATTTGATATGATGCTGTCGGGGGGGTTGAGGGCAGATGAAGGTATGGTGGGTCTGGGATTTATCTCAACATCACCCACAAGGGTTAATAGCATGAGAAGTAGTAGGAATGGTCGGATTGAGGAAGTAAGTAGATGCTTTACATTTTTAGCAAAAAGTCAGGAAATTTGCAGCCTTCTGGTGAGCCAGCACATGTGCCATAATAATAGGCCTCCAAAATGTTGGCACCTAAAAACCAGGTAAAGCATCCTTCCCAAACCCAGACAGACAACAAACATACTGCATGCAGACCTCATCAACCCTGAGGCATGCATGTATGTTGTGCTTGATCATTACAAAATGCTCCAGTCTTTCCTACCAGCATATTCCCACAGGAAACAAGCTCTCACACAACCTCCGTAGACTTCAACAGACTTATAAATCATCCAATAATATGTGCCATAATAATAGGCCTCCAAAATGTTGGCACCTGAAAACCGAACAAGAATAATGACTGCAATTCACTGAAGTTTTAAAAAAAGGTCAACAAATACATTTTGGAGTGCTAGTTCTTTATCAGGCATACCTATAGAAAGCAGTATTTGTCATAGTTTTTTTCCACTATAACCTTTTCACCATATTCATAAATTAGGTTTCAATAGCATAATTGTTTTGGAAAATCTAAGACCTGCCTCCAGATGGTTTGCAGGCCCCCACCCCCACACATCCATATACATGTACAACTTTGACTTTTTACTTTAATACTTGTGTCAAATTAAACAAGCACCCATACCACATAATCGGCTTTATATATATTCACGTGAAAAGAATGCTGGCAACACATTAAAAACAAATGACATTTAAAAGAAACAACTGATGCAGGTGCAGCTGCTGATTTATGAGGTGGTATCTGTATCCAGAGAAAGGGTCATGCTGAAATTGTGTAGCACAGCAAGTTAGAGAGTACATAAATAACACTGAGATAAGAAATGTACACAACAATGCAAGTGGCCAGTTGAAACTTCTCAAGTTTTTGGGAGCTGCTTATCCTGGGTCTGATGATATTCTCATTCTTCCTAAATGACCTCCACTCTGCCTGTGTCTCATTCGCATATCCAAGTGTATGCAGATGACAAGGTCATCTATATCTCTGGCCCTTCAACCTCAGCTGTGGAGGTCCCGCTCCAGCACTACTTCCTTAACATTCTGCGCTGGTTCCAAGCCAGCCAGCACAGGGCCAACACCAAAAAGACTGTGTCCATGACCTTCAGCACTAGCCATAAATTGGCCAGGCTCTTACCTTCCCTGTCTTCGCCACCTTGGATGGCTCCCACCTGGAGGATGTCCCTGCCTTCAAGTACCTTGGTGTGTGGCTGGATAGTAAGCTACACTTCTCTGCCCACATTGATGCCATCCATGCCAAACATCGCCCCAGGCTTGGTGCCTTGTACTGCAACAAGGACTGCCTCTCCCTCCAGGTCCACTGGGAGCTGGTTACCAAAAAGGTGTTCCCAGTTTTTGACTATGGGGACGTGATCTATGGCACCGCTCTCTCCTCTTCCCTTGGCAGATTGGACACCCTCTGTAATGCCTTTTGTCACTTTGCCACCAACTCTCCCCTCCGTACTCACCATTATTCTGTCTATTCCTACCTTTACATCCTCCCACTACCTCTGTGTCACCAGTCCCACTGTACCATCTTCACTATCAAATACTGGTATGGGTCCCTTCTCTTCTACCTGTCATCACTCCTCTCCCTGCCCTCTCCTCTTCTTACTCTCTAGGCTCCAGAAATTCCCACACCTTTCACATTCCCAAGCCTCACTCATGTGCTGGTCAAGCTGCTTTCTCCTACTGTGCCCCCTTCCTCTGGAACCTGCTCCCCTTTTCCCTTCATCTCTTCCCCCCCCCCATACCTTTAGGTGCCTGGAAAGATGCATTCCTGCCTCCCCATACCTGTCGCACCACTTCTTGAAACTCCTGTCTCTCCAACCCCACCTGCCTTTACTCCCTAAATTTGGGCTTACTGTGCTCCTGGCACTTAGTCTGCTCTCTATTCAGTGTGGTACATAATTTATGCACTCTAGCATGCATTGTCCAGAATATCTCTGTATGAATCCATGCACTGTTCATTTTATTCAATGTAAGGTTCCTTACTGCTGTTAATTCATGTGTGACTGAATATCCTCAGTTGGACGGCCTATTTATTTTTTATTTTTGTACTTCTGATGTTTGTAATGTCTTTATGTCTGTACTCCCATTCCCCCCCCCCCACCTCGGGTCACACCTGGAAACAAGCCTTGGCTCAATGTGTTGTTCCCAGTCACCAAATTTTTAAACAACTAAATAAATAAATAAATATTTTAATTCTTTAATTTGCTTGCAAACTGACATTGGTAAGCCCAAGATGAAACTGATTGTGTGGGGTGAGGATGAAAAAAGAGCATTTTATTGTTGCTCCCTCACCAGGAATACACTTCTCCCCAGTACAGTCTCTAAAGTGCTCAGAAGAGGGGCCAACCCCCCCCCCCCGGCATGCTTCTATGCAGAGTGACCCTGTCTAGATTAGAGGTTGGGTTTCTTATACATGGCTGCTTTCAGTTTGTTGCAAGATCATCCACCTCATTTGTTAATTTTGAATTTTTTGTTTATTAATGTTGGGTGGGCTTTATGTGCTTTAATGCTTTGCGATTTTATTTCATCTCCCTTTTTTCTCTGAAATAAATTAGCTTGAAAGTTGTTTTTTTTCCCAAAAGAGTGACATAGTTTGCTCTGCACTAGATGAGACAGATGAACAGTACTACATGTCTACTGAGTTGACACAGATTTAAGAACAGTACTTGCAGAAAATGCAGATTAAGACTTTTTACCTTTATTTCCTAGGTCAAGGTTATAGATGCTCACCTTGGCCTCTGTTCATGAACACGGCCATTTACACCCAAATTAAGCAAAGTAGTGTGTGCACAGGTGCACACCCCTGGAGGCACATAAATCACACAGTATTCACCAACATTCCTACGTGTGGATGGTGTGGTGCATAGAGGTGCTGCGCTCGAGCACATGGAGCAGGGCATGGAAGGAACCAGATACAAACTTTGGCACTCACAGCAAAACAGACTCAGTAGTCAGTCATCAGAAAAGTTAATGCGCAGCGCAGGTTTATTGACTCAGCACCAGAGCCAGTACCCCAGCAGTCAATATACCTGCATTGTGCATGTATTTTTCTGACTACATACTACTGAGACTGTTTTGCTGTGAGTGCCAAAGTTTGCATCTGAGTTCATTGTTAGGACTAGTAGCCCTACTTTGGCACCTGCCCTTTACCACTGTTTGTGGTCTGACCTTGGAACTTTTCATGGGAGGAACTACCAGAGGCAGGAACACTCCCTGACCCCACCATATATGGTGATCGCACCACCAGGGATGGGCGGCATCCTAATGTGCATGCACATACATGCATGTGGAGTTGCCAACATTAACAGTGCCACGTAGCATACAGGTCTGCAGTCATGGGTGCCAGGCTGGTGATGTGACATCTATGCTGATGTCTTATGGCCCACCAGTGTAGGGGTCATGCAAGCAAGACCATACTCACAGTAGGGTATGCGCCTGTCCTGTGTGGGCACAGTAGGTGTGTGTAGGGATGGGATGTATGTGTCACAGTACTGCTAGGCAGTACTTTTCATTGTGTTGTCCATGCCTTCCCAGTCCTGGGCATGGCATTACCACTGTGATGCTCACAACAGCTCGAGGCCCCTGCCGTGCATGTGAGTGAGATGGACCCAACCATGTGAATCACTCTGAAAGAGTCCGTCTGTGATTGGGTGGAAGTGCAACTTATGCCCTGGTGCATGCCATACTCCACCAGTATACATGAACTGTCACCACCCACCCCACTTCCCTGCCTGTGATTGATACGCTCACCCAGTGTGGGTGTGGTGTGCACAGGGACACAGCTGACTCATGTTGTTGGGCAGACATCTTCAGTGCGAGCAGGGAACTGAATGGAGCCTAGAGTCAGGAACTGTACATTCACCATTGTCCTAACATGGCAAACAGAATGACCCCTCTGGTGGGCAGTCCGCAGACCTAGAGACAAGTCCAATATCATAAGCACAGCAGACGTGTCAGACAGGGCTACTGTATGCCTGCAGTGGAGAACTGTTGGAGAGTACCATGCCCAATACAGGACTGGTCAGGGCAGTAAGGGATAGTGCCTGCAATATGGGTCTGGTGATTAGGCTGTGCACAGAGGGACCAGTGTATGCATAGCACCTGGCATGCCACACTGAGGTGACATAAGGATAAGGACCCCAGGACATTGACCCCAACAGGAGGACACTGTGCAGACACAGAGTACACTGCACAGTGGGAAATGTGCAAGCCATAACAGATGGATATGCATAATTATGTGCTTCATCAGCAGCCCTGTACTGCTAATGATACAGTATAGGGGCAAATGCTATTTAGGTATGTTAAGGCAGGGTACAGTATACAATGGGACAGGAACTCATTTGCATGTCTTTTGGTCACAGGGTGTCATAATGGCGAGGAGTGGAGTCCCAGAGGAAGTGACAGTACCCCTAGCATTGCTGGAATAGCTGATTCAGAGAGAGACAAGCACCAACCCTGCCACTCAGGAGCATGCCTGCTGTGCCATGTGTAGCCACAGGGGCCCAAATATTGTGACAAGAAGCCTATGTCAGGGGTGCTGTGAGCCTTCTGGGGCAATGACAATGACATCTGTGCCCACAGTAGGTCCAATCAAGGTACATGGATCACCACCAGCCGATGACTGGATCTGGTGGCTTTGTGCAATACAGGAGCCATCAACACTACCAGCATCACCTCCTGGGTCAATCACAATGGATCTGGGGTGGTGGCTATTGTCACAGAGCAGCACAGCAATGGGGTCTACCACACCAGTTCTACAGCAGCTTGAAGGCCACACGGACACACAGGGGACCCTGCAAGCCTTGGTGGTGACAGCAAGTTCCATGATCATCAGAACTGCTACGGTGGTACTACCTCCAGCAGGGCCATCTAGATGATCATGTGCCAGGAAACATGGTGCACTGAGGGCAGGAAGATGTAGCACCACATGACCACTGCAAGTAACGACCACCACCAGTGGGGACACATACACTGGAAAGACCCACCTCACCCAGTACCAGAAGGAACTTTGTCTGCAGCCATGCTAGGCACAGTGGGGCCATGTACACAATGTTGGCATTACAAGGGGGCTTGCCAGGGCTCAGACCCGGCAGCTCTGAAGTGAGCTCCGGTAGCTCACACATCACTGCCATTGACTTATAATGGGAAGGGGGCTTAATTTAAAGATAGGACCCTTATGGGCCCCACTAGTTCCCAAAGCTCATAAAGTGTAATTCCAACACTGCATGTACATATGATATATGAGTGATCCCAGGCAAATAGGTTCATTCTCCATCATGTGAAGGTAGAGTACTCAAAACACAATATCCCTACCTCCAGGAGGTGCTCTGGGATGAACTTGAAAGGTACAGGGAGAACTGGTTGTATGAGGCAGCCCTGGACAAAATCCACACCAAACATGGACTGGGGAAAGACACTGCCTGTCGCATCCTCTGGAGGCCCAGGTGCATGACAGGTCCCTCATGGACACAGTCTATGAGGGGCTGATCATAATGAAAAACTTTGTCCTGTTCATGGACATTGAGGGAAACAAAACTGAGTACTCAGTGGACACCATGGACTCTTTCAGTAAGCTGTGCACCATGTTGGACCCCCGTTATTATTTCTAGCTAGCCAAAGGGTGAACACAGCATCTCATCAGGGGTGGCCTATGGCATCAGTGACATCCGGATCACAGGGGAACTTGCTGTGATGTGGAACAATGTTTACATGATGGCCCATGGCCACATTCCTGATTTTTTTCCAGCTATACCCTTAGAGGGACTATTAGGGCACCTCCCTTATTGTGCAATATGTTCATATATGTGTGTTATTGTTCCTGCGTTTGTTATGCCCCGACAGGTGCCTTCTAGTATTTATAAAGTTTGAACTTTTCTGCAGCCTTCTGTTTTGCCTGCTTTTCTTTTTATATGGGTAAGGAGGTGGCAAGGACCCTTGACCAGACATGTATGTGAGTACCCTGTTCATGGGACATGGACAGGGGAATAGGTGCATTGTGGTGTATGGCATCATGGGGTGGGTGCACTAGGTGATGGGATGGTAGGTCATACCACAGGGTACTGGGGACACATGGTATGCATTAGGGACACTGCGTGTTGTGTGGTAAGAAGAGTCTACTACAGCTATGTTGCATACCATGCCCCACTCGGCATGCCCACTAGGGTTGTTGAATGAGGCATTATCACATGGGGACATTGGCCAGTACAGTTCCAGGCCTACCAGCACTGCACCTCAGTGAAATGTGTGCACCATGCACTGCAGGAAGCATTTGGGTATGTCCCTGTGAGATGGTGGCTGATGAGGCCATGGACTGAGGTTTACAGTGGGGGTCTGCCTGATGTAAATGTGCCATGGTCTTTTCCCATGCCTTTTTGGCATAAATTGGTTAGTACATATGAGTTATGCCACACATGCAGTGCGTAGGAGTCTGACAAGTCCCTATGTGGAGCCTCCCTGGGATGTGCACATGCTGCTTGCTCCAGTTGTGCATCCAACTTAGGTGTACCCTACATGGGAATCACGTGTACAGCCCTCTGTAGGGCACTTATATGGTACATAGCATGCTATGCTCATTGCTAAATAGAGGCCTATATCATTCTAATCTTCCAAATGTAGGCTCCTGGAACTCTTCCTTTTCATATGATCCCAGGACATTAATTGTTGCTTTCATGAACATGTGAACTAATGCCCTGCATTTAAGAGACAGGTACCAGAGGCAGATATAGTAAGCTTGAGCATGAAGGGTCAGATCAGTCTAAATTCAGGAAATCAGTTCACGGCTTCCTTAACCCTCCTTCATCATTGGGTAGGGATCAGACTAGTCCTAACCCCTTGCTGACAGCCAAAGACCTAACTCAGTACTTTACTGAGGGTCCAAGGATTCTAAATACCCAACCCCAGTCAACTCAGAATCATCAGCCACTCCCAAATGGAAATTTTCACCTTCAGGCTTCCCAGTTGCCGAGTTATGCAAAGACCTCTCTATGCTGAACATATCATCCAGCTGTGTGGACGTTGGTATCTTCCCAGAGTTCCTGACAACATGTGTCCTTTTAATAGCAGGATCCATCGCCCACATCTTTAACCGGTCCCTCACACCTGGTTCCTTCCCCAGTAACTGGAAGCATGTGATAGTCATTCCCATCCACAAAAGTGGCCCCGCATATGCTCCCTCCAACTGCAGACCCATCTCTCTCCTATCAATCATTTCCAAGGTCTTTGAGAGGCTGGTGAGTAGACAACTCATCAACTTCTATTCCAACTCAGGCTTTCTGACCCCTTACCAGTCCAGACTCTGTCTGAACCATTCCACATCCACCTCCCTCCTCTGTGTCACCGATCACATTCATTTTCAGATGGACAAGGGCATGGGTACAGGGGCCATCTTCATTGACTGCCAAAGCATCTGACACTGTAGATCACAATCTACTCCTGAAAAAAATGGTGGCCCTCAGCATCTCTCTGCCTTCTTTAGCATGGTTCTGTTCCTACCTAACTAACCGAGCACAGTCAGTCAGGCTAGCTGGAACCATGTCCCTCCCACTCTCAGTCATCTTTGGGGTCTCCCAAGGCTCTGTTCTGTGTCCTTTCTTGTTCATTGTCTTTATAAATGACCTCCACCAAGCCCTCTCCTCCTGTGACTTACACATGTATGCCGATGATGCAGTTGTTTATACTTCTGGACTTGCTGCCCTCTCCATTGAAGATCATCTGTAAAAGGATTTGCATGCTGTTCAAAACTGGTTTCAGGAACACCAGCTAGTTATGAACCAGAAGAAAATGGTATCCATGCTGTCCAGATCCAACTGGTGGTTGAGTACAACTCCTGACTCACTTAACCTACACACCTCAGGAAGGGTATGCCTTGATTCTGTGCCCTCTTGCAAACACTTAGGCGTGCACCTGGACCAACATCTTGATTATTCTGGCCACGTATCCCAAGTAACAGCCAAGTGTTACACCAAGCTTGGTGCCCTCTACAGGGTGAAAAGCTGCCTTCAGCCTCATGTCAAGAAGATGGTGATGGAGCACCCCATATTCTCTCTGCTGGAATATGGGTACACTGTCTACACAGGGGCTAATGCCACTGCCCTATCCAAACTGTCCACACTATTCAATGCCCTATGCAGATTAGCTCTGGCCTGCCCTGCCAAAATATACCACTGTACAATGTATAATGAACTCAGTCAGCTACTGGCCCCAGAGGCAATCTCTGCACACTACTCTAGTGGGGGCTAGTTACTGGACAGGAAAACTCCCTTGTTATCGCTGAGGCCTCTTCATGCTGGTTACAAATCACCCTTATTCCCTCAGGTTCAAGGATGGTTGTCACTTCCAGATCCCACACTGCAGCAGAAAGCTAGGGCAAGCCTCAATCATCCATAGGCTTCCCTCTGTTTGGAACAATTGCTGAAATAACCTCAGTCATTTCCTTTCCTTCATGCAAATGGCAAATCAAAGCTCACCATGCCTCCCTGACTTCATGCCCTTGCTGTACTCGTATGCCTTACTCTAGTAGTACCTGCCAAATGCCTAACACCACTTAGTTAGTGGGACCGCTGAGCTTCAAACTTCCCCTTCTACAACCCAAGCCTACTTGGTACACTGCCTGATGATACATTGGTAACACGCTCCACAGATAAAGTGAGTCTGTACTGTACAGACACCATCTCAACCTGCCATTCATGGCAGATTGTATATGCAACTGCATTGCATCTTATATTATGTACTTCTGCTGTTTTATAAAGTCCGGTAAGGGAAAATACATTCCTGTATATATGAAAAACCAAATGCTGCTCCGCACAAACTGCATGTGCCTGGCAGAACTACAATACCAAAAGCAAAAACACTAGCACCAGGCTATCAGAGGTACAAAACTTACTTTATTCTTACATACTGTAGTGTACAGAAACACACTCCACTGTAAAAGTAGAAAGTTATTAACTCACAATGGTGATATACACAAGTCGCCAAGAACCAGATTGACTTCGCTAACTTGTTTTCTCAAGGGTCCCGGATGCTAGGGGTGAAACCCTTTTAAAGTGTTACAATTAAAGTGCAAATCTCAATTAAAGGTGTAGTACCATAAAAAATGTAATCTGAATAGGCAAATAACTTAAAGCACACAACTGATGAATATTGCAACTTGGAGTGCTAATAAACTTAGTGAATATCCCATACTAAGTCACGTCATATCAGACTAGACACTTGCTGCCATCCTTTCTCATGTGGCAGGGAACCAAGTTAATTTTTTGCTAGCCTCAGTAGCATAATTGACCCTGATGGGCAGTACTCTGGAAAACAAAAAGAAAAAATATAGAGGGGTATGAGAAAGAGTTAATAATACAAAATATTCATACATGGCTACAGACCTATTTTTTCTTTATCAGTGGTATCACATAGAGGATTGCCTATGGGGAATCATTCACAACAGGGATATTCTCGATCAAGAGGTATCCTTGGCAACGTTAGACCTTGAGAGCAAAGCTCAAGAGGTTGTCCGTTGCCAAGGAGACCTTGAGATCAGAGAAGATCCTTGTTTGAGAATGACTCCCCATAGACAATCTTTTATAGCGTATGGGGAGTCTATTCATGACAAAACAGTGAATGGATGCAGACATTTTTTAAATCAAACCTTACTTGGCTTTGATGTTGTGGCTCACTCCAGTGCTACTCACTCCCTCGCCAACGTGGCTTCTAAATCGTGCGTGCGTGAATGCGTTCAATCTTGTTGTGCTGCACCAGTGATGTACCCAGTGCAACACAACAAGATCGTAATGCACTGAGGCAAGCACAACAACACTGTTGGGAGCATGTATTTCTATGCTCAACAGCATTCTACCATACACTATATCAGTTTTCTCATTAAGCCCCGGAGGATAATGCCCACCCAATTGTAATGCTGCACCCAAAGACAGTATAGTGCAGTGGTTTAAGGCTCTGAGCTACAAATCTGAAGACCTGGGTTTGAATCCCACAGCCTCCACTTGCATACTGTGTGACCCTGAACAAATCATTTAACTTCCCTGTTCTCCCAGGTCACACCTGTAAACAAACTTTCAGCTTAGTGTGCTACTCCTGGCTAAACAGTTAGAAAAAACAAATAAACAAAAAAAAACAATCTACATTGCTTTTCTTCTTCATATCAGAGTTTTATTTATTTATTTTTATTTATTCAATCTAGGATTACAAGTACCTTTGAGCACCAAGCAGCTCATTTACAAAGGTTCCACGTCAATGGAAGTACAGATCCATAATGGAAAACAGACAGGTTTCACAAACAATTAAGAAATTTGTATTACAAAATACAGAATAAGAGAACAGCAAATAAATACACATTAGTTTAGCACGTGATTCAAGGCAGGGAGTGAGAAGAGGAGGGAATTAGGAGGGGAGCCAGATCAAGGAAGGGGAGCACAACCAGGTGGCATTGTCAAGTAGCAGCTAGAATAGTAAGGGACGGAAAGCAAGGAAGACAGTGGGGGGAGGAGAAAAAGAGGGGGAGATGGGAGGGCAGGAGGGGAGAGGAGAGTGAGAGGGCAAGACAAGTAGAGAGAACAGTGGAAAAACAGTGGGGGGGGAGGTGAGGTCCCGGGAAGAGGGATAAGGATGTTAAGTGGTGCAATCACAGGAGTTTTCAGTTAGGATGTGCTGACGAAGTTTGAGTTTGAATTCACCGAGACTAGTAAGGTTAGCCAGACCATTGTGGAAGCCATTTAACCAGTATGGTGCTTTGATACAAAAGGAGCACTGGTATTGGGCAGTCCGGCACGTCGGCACTAGTAGGAGTGTGGAAAATGAGGTGCGCGTATGTTGGGTCTTGAGGGATTTGTGAAGTAAGTATCCTAATCCAGAAGGCATGAGTCCAAGGAGAATCTTTTTGGCAAGTATGCAGGTGTGGTATTTAATTCTCCCATGCATGTTGAGCCACCCAGCCATCATATAGACATCGCAGGTGTGGGTGAGGTGTGGTGCACCAATTTGGAGTCTACAGGCCTTGTTTAGTGCCACAGTGAGCCTTTTGAGTGCAGTGATGGAAGCAGTTCCATAAATGACAAGGCCATAGTCAATTAAGGAGAGCACCGAGCTGTGGACAGCAAGATTTAGGGCTTCAGTTGTTAGATACTTTCTCAGTTGATAGAGGAGCCCAATCCTGGTATTGACAGCTCTGGCAACATTTTTGATGTGCAGTGAATAGGTGAGGTGTCTATCAAGGGAAACACCTAGGTACTTGAAGTGCTGTATTTGTTCAAGGGGGTCACCCTGGGAGTTATGGATGGTAAGAGCAAGATCTTTATGTTGACTGCAGGCTGAGGAGAACAACCGGACATTTGTCTTCTTGTAGTTTAGTACTAGTTTATGGTTGTGGAACCAGTGCTCAACTTCTGTGAAGCCCGTTTGAAGGTTACTTTCAAGGAAGTAAGGGTCAGGGTGGCTTGCAAAAATGATAGCATTGTCTGCGTAGAGCAGCGTTCGCTGGTGGCAGGCAGTCAGTAGATTGTTAAGGAAGATGCTGAAAAGGAGTGGACCCAGGATTGAGCCCTGGGGTATCCTGGACTGAACTGGCTTCTGGTCAGAGATAGCATTGGAAATCTTCATGTGTTGAGATCTGTCCCCAAGATAGCTTCTAAACCAGGGCAGTGTATCAGGGGAGAGACCAGACTGTGAGAGTTGTTTAAAGAGGAGTCGGTGATTAACCGTGTCAAAGGCCTTGGTTAAGTCTATAAAGACTGCACCCACAAGACTGCCTTGGTCAATAGATTGCTGGACGTAGCTGGTGAATTCTAAGAGTACAGTGGTGGTGCTGTGCCCTTTCTGAAAGCCATACTGTTGTTCACACAGTATGGAGTATCTATCGAGGTAGTCCACAAGTTGGTTGGCAACAATACGTTTGAGTATTTTAGAGAGGGGTGGGAGGATTGATATAGGCCTATAACTGCTGTGTAGTGCACAGTCTCCAGATTTGTGAACTGGGGTAACATTGGCTGCTTTCCATACCTGTGGGAATTGCGAGAGGGTTAGAGGGAGGTTAAGTAATTTAGTAATAGGTGGAAGTACTTCCTCCGTGGTGAGTGCGATTAGCTTGAGGTCTAAAGAGGAACCACTGTGCCTGGACTTGACCAGCACATTGTTTAGTAGTTTCCTGACCTGGGCCACTGAGACACGTTTAAAGTAGAAGGGGGGTTGAGGATTTGTCTTGGTCTCAGGATGATGTGCTGCCATTAAGGTGGTATCATCAAAGAAGTCTTGTGGTAGCACACTACTTAGGTCAATGAAGGCATCACTAAAGGTATTCGCTACTGTGAGTGGGTCAAGTATGGGGGTACCATCAAGGTTTAACATCGCGTCAGCCTTTTTTGGGTCTTTCCACAGAACATCATCGATATTTGCCCAGAATTTCCTGCTGTCACCCCAGGTATTGGTAAGTTGCTCCTTGTGGTGATTGCTTCTTGCTTTACAGATTTCCCAAGTGCTGGACTTTCTTGCAGCTTTATAGGCTTGCCAGTCCTGTAGCTTGCCAGAAGATTTAGCATAGTACCAGAGGTGGTCCCTCCATTTCATGCTGTCTATCAGCCCAGGAGTAACCCAGGGATGAACAGTGCCGTACACCTTCATTTTCTTGAGGGGTGCATGAACATCACAGGCAGCATTGAACATAGTGATAAAATGTTGGAGTGATACATTAATGTCTGTAGAGGAGTCAAGTAGCGACCAGTCCTGACAGCACAAGTGTTGTTTTAGGAGTTCCATGTGGCCACGTCTTAGCACTCTGTTATAGATAGTTAGAGGCAGTGGGGCATGGAATTTGTTGGTCCAACTGCAGGTAACAGGGGAGTGGTCACTGAGTGAGTCAGGGTGCACACTTACGTTGGTGACATGGTCAGAGTGATTAGAGATTATCCAGTCAAGAATGGTGCTTGTCCCAGTCTTATAGTTAATTCTAGTGGGAGAGCTGACCAGCTGAGTAAGGTGCAGAGCTGCCAGTGCATCCTTTAATTTCAAGATCTGCACCCACCCACTCCCCCGCCTCCCCAGTTTGACCTTTTCCAAACCACAGAACTTAAAGCTATGGTTATCTGGAACGAGTTGGGAGCTAATATGTGGTGAAAGTACATTATTTCTATTCCTCTTCTGTATTGCTCTAATATGCTCCCCTGTCTAAATTTTGAAAACCCTGAAATTTTTACCCACATAAAAGGCCTTATACCCACTAAAGGCAAGATACATATTGTAGTTGGAAACACAGTTGATAAAATACCTTATCTCAAAACTTTTTCTTGCATTGACACTTGTGAAAAGGCTAATTTTCTCCATTACTGGGCAATATTTGCATCAGCCACATTTAAAGATGCCATTTGACAAATTTGGTAGCTATGTACTAGATTTTCCACTAGTGAGCTATAGACTATGGGCAAGAATATTAGCCAAATTATTGGCCCTCTAGAATGTCACCCCGGGTGGGTTAGTGCAATAGTTCTTGAGTACAGGGTCTAAACAGATGATGTCCAAGTTTTTTGCCACTATTCATCTTATGGACCCCGATTAGCAACCGTAGGCTGCAACCAAATTCAACTATTGTGCTTCCTCTGTTACTCTTTCTTGCAAAACCAGAAGTCTTTAGCAGCTGATGAAGTGTGTCACAAACCCACTCAGCAGGTCAGGCCCTCTGCTCCCACAGTGCCAACCTCCGAGCGCAGTCTTGTGATCAGGAAACAGAAACAGGGTAACCCTTCTGTCTGTTTTGTGGGTTCGAATCAACCTTTGGTCTCAGTTCTGGAGGGATTCAAACTGTGAACCTCTTGCTAGCGTACCCAGATAATTCTGCTCTTCATGGGGGGCCAGATATCTTTCGCCTATGGGCACCTATCCAGGTGTACAAAATGAACCCTTAAAAACTCTAATAAAGACCTCAGAGTACTCTTACCTTTTCCCAATTTGGTATTACCATATAAGCTCATGCACAGTGTTGTCACACTCTTAACCATCCACGCATCACAGGCAAAAACAGAAGGACGTGGAAGACACAAATAGTCTATTAAAAAATGAGAAGTTTACTTAAAAATAGATAAAAATGTAAAGTGTAAATACAGAACCATATATCACAAAACATACAAATCACTTAAACAAAACAGGTTTAAAAGTGCAGACAAAATCTCCTACCACAGTACTCTTAGAATTGTCTTTTCTAAGGTATACTTATCTCACAGTGCTGTAGATGTTTCTTTTTCAGAGTCCAAACATTTGTGTCAAAATGGAAAACAGAATACTGTTTAAAAACTGGCTTTGCCAACCTCTTTGCATGAGGTCACCTATCTCCTCCCCGTCAGAATATAAAAAATATATATCTATACAAAACAGGATGTCTTTTTCAGAAGGTAAATTAAAATTCTGTGACCTCAGCAAAACTCTTTTTTTTTCAAATGACATTTCTTTGATCTTATGAGCAGCTTCCCCTTTCCAGGACATCAAAGGACTTGTTATGCCTCTCTGTCAGATCTCATGGAGGTGCAACATGCTTTGTATCACCATGTGGACTGAACTGTGTTTCCTCTGAACGTCAAAAATGTTTATGATCTATTTTGGCAATTGGCAAGCTGCAAATTAGTCACATAAACAGAATATCCTAAATTTTAAGTCTCTTCTTGACTGTAATTATCTCTTGGCCTTCCAGGTCACACGTTGTAGCTAAAACCTGGGGGGGGGGCGTCATTTCACAGGCTGTCGGCATCTCTCATGAGAGACATTCAATAACACATTTTTAGATTACAAAAAGCATAGATTAATCAGAACCAGCTGTCTGAGTGTCACAATTCCTCCCCTCATAGACTGAATTTGGGGGTTCCATCCCCTGCATGGGATGAGCTTCCCAAATCAGTTCACTCCTCATACACACGACACAGCCCGTCAGAGTTCTAATTTTTGGCACCAGTCATACCCTTGCAAAGCAAGACGCCATCTTAGCAATCTACCATTGTTTTTCCCCATCTACATCAACCAAACTAGGGGGTTGTGATCAGTCTGCACCACAAAATGCTGCCCATATATAGAAACATAGAAACATAGAAGTTGACAGCAGATAATGACCGCAAGGCCCATCCAGTCTGCCCATTTCTTTTTCTACCTTATAAATGTGTCATCGGCCTTTGCTCTGTCAGTGGTCTATCTATTCATAGTCATTTGTATTGCTTCCTTATGCCTATCCCATGCCTGTCTGAAGACCTGCACTGTATTCATAGCCACCACTTCTTGTGGTAAGCCATTCCATGCATCCACCACCCTTTCTGTGAAAAATAATTTCCTCACATTCCCCCTTAGTCGGCCCCCCTCTAATCTCATGCTGTGTCCTCTTGTCCTGCTATTTTTCTTATATTTAAACAAGTTAGACTCTTTCACCTTGTTAATGTCCTTAAGGTGTTTGAATGCCTTGATCATATCACCTCTCTCCCTCCTTTGCTCAAGGTTATACATATTGAGCTCTGCTAATCTGTCCTCATATGTCTTCTGATGCAGCCCCTGCACCATTTTGGTTGCCTTCTCTGGACTGCCTCAATTTGGTTAATGTCCTTGTGAAGGTGTGGCCTCCAATACTGCACGCAGTACTCCAGATGGGCCCTAACCAGTGTCTTGTAAAGAGGGATTATTACCTCCCTCTTATGACATGTGATACCCCTACTAATACACCCTAACACCCCCTAGCCTTACCTACTGCTTTAGAGGTCTGATTGGTTGATTTCAGGTCATCAGTGATGATGATGCCCAAGTCTCTTTCTTCCTTTGTGACTGCTAGCAACTCCCCTCCCAGCCTATAGGTGGCTTCAGGTTCTCTTCCCTATGTGCATGATTTTGCACTTCTTTGCATTAAATCCCAGTTGCCACTCTTCTGACCATTTTGCTAGTTTATCCAGATCTCTTCTCATTCTGCCCACCCCATCTGGATCATATACTCTGTTGCAGATCTTGGTGTCATCTGCAAACAGACAACCTTACCCTCTAGTCCATCTGCAAGGTCACTAATGAAGATGTTGAAAAGGACTGGCCCCAGGACTGATCCCTGAGGTACCCCACTTGTAACTTGCATCTCTTCTGACTGTATACCATTTACCACTACTCTCTGTTTTCTGCCCGTCAACCAGTTTGCCACCCAGTTGACCAACTTCTGACCCACCCCAAGCCTACCCAGCTTATTTATCAATCTTCTATGTGGAACAGTGTCAAAAGCTTTGCTGAAGTCAAGGTAGGCGACATCAACTGCTCCCCCTTGGTCCACCACTCTGGTTATGCAGTCAAAGAAATCTATGAGATTAGTTTGACAGGACCTTTCTTTTGTAAACCCATGCTGTCTTGGATCCTGTGCCCCTATGGATTCCAGGTGTTGCACTATCCTTTCCTTAAGGAGTGCCTCCATAATCTTGCCCACTACTGAGGTAAGACTGACTGGTCTGTAGTTCCCGCCTCCTCCTGCTACCACTCTTGTGGGCCGGGATCACATAAGCCCTTCTCCAGTCTTCTGGGACCTCTCCTGTGCTCAGAGACTCACTAAACAGTTCTGATAATGGCTCTGCCATTTCCATGCTTAGCTCCTTCAGTACCCTGGGATGTATGCCATCAGGTCCCGTTGCCTTATCCACCCTGAGCTTAGCAAGTTCTTGTAGGACCCTTTCTTTTGTGAAGGGAGTAGTGCTCACCTCCCTCCCCACTGTGTCCATGATGCTGAGCTGTGGGCCCTGCCCTACCTTCTCTTCAGTAAATACTGAGCAAAAGTATCTATTTAGGATAGATGCCTTTACAGGTCCTCCTCCTCACATGCTCCCTTTTCTCCATTAAGCTTAGCAATACCCCCTCTGGACTTTCTCCTTTCACTAATATATCTATAGAAAGTCTTGTGACCTTCTTTTACTGTTCGTGCTAGTTTTTCCTCAGTTTGGGACTTTTCCTGACTTACTGCCTTACCTGCTTCCCTTAGGGCAGTTTGGTATGCCTCCCTATCTTCATCCCACTGTGTTCCCTTATATTTTCTGAAGGTCAGCCTTTTGGCTCTGACCTTTTCTGCTACTGTATTTGAGAACCAAAGTGGTTTCCTTCTTCTTTTGCACTTCCTTTTCTGTCTAACACAATGGGATGTTGCTTCAAGTATTGCATCTCTAATGCTTGCCCACTTTGCCTGTACCCCCTCACCTGTGTTTCTTTTTGCCAGGGCTAGCTTAACTCTGTTGGCCATCTTATCAAAGTCAGCTCCTCTGAAGTCCCATATTTTTGCCTTGGAATGGGATGATTTAGATGTAGTAGCCAAATTGAACCATACCATGTGATGGTCACTGGCCGCCAGGTGACCTTCTACCTGAAGATCTGTGATCCCTTCCTTGTTAGTCAGTTCTAGATCTAGGATAGCCCTGTCTCTCATGGGTTGCTGTACCAGTTGTTTGAGGCCCTCCCCCTGCAGGGAATCCACTATGTGTCAAGTTCTGGCAGATGTTCCTGCTGGTATTGACCAATCTGTATCAGGCATGTTAAAGTCTCCCATTATCAGAACCTCCCCTTTAGCTGTCATGTTTTGTATATCTTCTAACAGTAATGTGTCTATGTCCTCCCCCTGGTCTGGGGGCCTGTAGACAACCCCAGTTCTTTTGGCTTTCCCATTTCCTGTTTCCAGGGTGACCCACAGTTCTTCTGGCTCCTTATGAGTATTCTGAATTTCTGTAGTTTTGATATTTTTATTGACATACAGGGCCACTCCTCCCCCCCTTTTTGCACCTTGGTCTCTTCTGAACAATACATAGCCAGGTACTGAAGTCTCCCAAGTGTGGTTACTGGTAAACCATGTCTCACTAATTGCTACTATGTCCAGTTTAGCCTCTGACATTATTGCCTGCAGGTCTGGAATCTTATTTCCCAGGCTGTGAGCATTTGTGTACATGATTTTCCATTGGCCAGATTTTGGTGTGTTAGTTGTTGGGTGAGGTTTGGCATTACCCCTGTGTGTCGTATGTGGAGACAAATCTTTTTTCTTACCTGGTGATGCAAATGAACTGCAAACATGCTGAATCCCTGTTTGACCACTAGCTGAGGGGGGAAGGGTGTTCTTCCCATTCGACGTATGGGGTGCTGCACCCTTCTCCCCATTTGCTAGTTTAAATATTCTGCAATGATGTCAAACTTCTGCCCCAATGCACTGACTCCCTCCTTAGTCAGATGCAGTCCATCAAATTTAAAGAACTTTGCTCGCAGAACTGTTGCCAGTTCCTACAAATCTGTGTCCTTTTCCTGGCACCAGCCCTTGAGCCACGTGCTTAGCTCCCTATCTCCTTCTCTGACCTTCCGTCCATCTGCTCCCCTCTCCCAGACTGGCAGGATCTCAGAGAAGGAGATGCCGGATGAAATAGATGATAGTTTGTCACCCAGCCTGGTCAGGTGTTCCTTGGTCTCCACAACTGACCAGCTGGCGAAATCATTAGTCCCTATGTGTACTAGGACATCAATATTTTCTCCTGCTTTGTGAACAATTTTAGCAATGCGGTCAGTGTCTCTCCATGCTGATGTACCTGGGAGACATCTGACCATTACCCCTGGCTGGAGATGGGTATCAACTCCCCGAATCATGGAGTCTCCTATGATCAGAAGTTTTTTGGATTTCCTTTTTGCTCTTTTGTTTTGGTTCCTGATTTGGGTGAGTTTTATTGTGCTAGCTCCTGTGCTGCAGTGTCCTGCTCTGCAGTGTCTTCTGCCTCTTTGTTTGATTTCAGAGATAGAGGCCGATACCTGTTTGTAGTGTTTATATGGTTTTGGAGGTGTCTACGCTGGAGAGCAGAGTGATGGGGCATGGATTTGCCCTCTAACCACCTGCCAACCTCCTGGACCAACTACCCTCTGCAGTCGAGGTTTTTCTGTTGGATGCTGGGGAAATGGCAGGTGGTTCTTATAATGTATTTCCTCTTGAATATGAAATTTGAGGCATGCAATCTCTGCCCATGCTGCCCGGAGCTGAGCCCTAAGATCTCTGAAGGCCCAGCATGTAGGACAGTGTCCTAAATCTTGTAAGACTGTCCTTCTGAAAATTGTTCCACAGTACCTGCAGTTAATGATATCCATTCCAGATAAGTTGATTGGTTTATAACCTAGTCAGAGTAATTAGAAGGAAAAAAAATGAAAAACAAATGCAAGTAATGGTTTGATTGTGTTTTGTTTAACTTGTTATAACAACAAGTTAAATTACTAGTGCCTCTGTAAATGAGCTCACCTTGTGGAGGCCCCACTGATCCACCCCTTCCTTATCTGCCACAGGAAATGTTGCAACTGTGGTACCCTATAAAAGGAGTGTAGTGTGAAGTGGTTGGGGATGGGGGTGGGTGGCTGGGCCCTTCCCCTGCCGAAAAAGAAAAACCAAGGATGAAAGAACAAGGAGGTAAGAGCAGAAACAAATCAGTCAACAACAAATGCAGTAACCCTGAAAGCTTATCCTAATGTTAGATAAAACTGTAAAACCTGTAAAGCACCATCTGTAATAATTTCAGAGAAGATATACGCTGTAAGAAACACTTTGCTACAGAGAAAAATAAAACAATGAAATGTTAGCAACAAAAAGTAACAATCCCTGTGAGTAAAAAATAAAAACAACACCACACAGTAAATCTGATTAGCCAAAATAAATCTTAATCCTTTTCCCTTGCTCTGGTAAGTTTCTCTACTCTGCCTTTCAAGCAGTCTTAGAAGGAATGAGCTCAGGTGATGCTAGGTGCCTTCGCCAGCACACCAAGTCTTCTACCTCCAAGATATCAACTAACCTGACTTTTTAACCCTTCTTTCTGTTGGAAATTACTGACAGTTTGCCAGCTCCACTCCCCACATACACACCTAATCCTTTGGAAGAGCTGTGGGAGGAAAGCAATTAGCTCCTTCAATGTGAGAAGGAGACAGAAACACCTCTGAGACAACAAACCTTTTCAACAAACAAAAAAAAAACAAGAATAAAATAAAACACAGTGTCAAACAGTAATTTTGCTTAGCCCAATGATAAAAAAGTAAAAATGTAAGCTCCACCTGTAATACAGCAATTTCACAGAAGATATACCCTGTAAGAAACACTTTGCTACAGAGGAAAATAAAACAGTAACAGAAGATATACCTTGCAAAAGACAATTTGAATCAGAAGATTACAGCAGTAATATGTTAGCACACACCTGTAGGCACACCTTGTAATAATGCAGAAGAAGGTATACCAGCAACAACAATTTGAATCAGAGAAAAATAAAGCAATGAAATGTTAGCAACAAACAGTAGCAATCCCTGTGAGTAAAAAATAAAAACAACACCACACAGTAAATCTGCTTAGCCAAAATAAGTCTTAATCCTTTTCCCTTGCTCTGGTAAGTTTCTCTACTCTGCCTTTCAAGCAGTCTTAGAAGGAAAGAGCTCGGGTGAAGCTATGTGCCTTGGCCAGCAAACCAAGTCTTCTGTGTATAAGTCATATAAGTATGGCTCCAATTTCTTTGGGGCCCACACTATGGCAAGACACTCTTTTTCCACAGTGGAGTATGTCTGCTCCCTGGGAAGTAACTTTTTACTCAGGTATGCCATTGGGTGATCCCTCCCTTGGCTGGATGTCTGATTCAGTACTGCCCCAATACCCACGTCTGACTGTCAGTCTGAACTATAAAGGGTCTGCTACAGTCAGGACTTATCAAAACAGGAGCACTGCACAGTGCCTCCTTTAGTTTGGAAAAGGCTTCCTCACAGGCTGGGCCCCAGGTAATTTTCTTGGGCATCCTTTTCTTTGTCAGGTCAGATGGGGAGCAGCCAGGGCACTGTAATTGAGTACAAATTTCCTCTAGTACCCTGCTGTCCCTAGAAAACTCCTGACCTGCTTCTGTGTTTCTGGGCTGGGCCATGCCTAGATTACCTTTATTTTTATTTAGTTAGGATGGAGCTGTCCCCAGCCTACCACATGCCCGAAGTATGCTACTTCCCCCATGGCCACCTGGCACCTCTCAGCTTTGACAGTGAGCCCGTCACTCTGTATCCTGCCCAGCACTTCCCTAAGGTGGAATAGGTGTTCCTCCCAGCTGGCACTAAAGATGGCAATGTCATCCAGGTACACCATGGCATACTCCTCAGCACTATTTAACACCTGGTTCACCAAAGTTTTGGAAAGTGGTCGAGGCATTCTTCATTCTGAAAGGCATTACTTTAAATTCAAATAAGCCTATCGGAGTGATGAAGACCGACCTCTTCCTAGCTCTGTCTGTCAACTCTACCTGCTAATACCCCTTTGTCAAGTCAATGGTCGTAAGGTAGGTCACCCTTCCCAACTTGTCCAGGAGTTTGTCCATCTGGGGCATCGGGTGGGCATCTGACTTCATGACGGCATTCAGTCCATGATAGTCCACACAGAAATGAGTAGAGCCATCTGGCTTAGGCACAAGGACTATGGGTGAGGCCCAGGGGCTGTGGGATCTCTGGATTACCCCTAAATTCAGCATCTCCTCCACTTCCCTCCTAATGTCCTTTTGGACAGCCTCTGATACCTGATATGCTGTTAGCTATATGGGCATCTGTGTCCCTGTCTCCACATCATGAGTTGCTAAGGGGGTTAGTCCAGGCTTGGTGCTAAATAATGGGGCAAAGTCTGCTAAAACCTCCCTTACTTTCTGGAGCTGGTCCGGGGTCAGCTGGGGAGACAATTTAACTGCCTCCACAGAGGACTCCCACTTGCTTTCTTCCAGCAAGTCCAGAAGGGGGTCTCCTTTGTCCATCCCCTCCCCAGGACTACACACTGCAAACACCATGTCAGCCCTATTTGCATATGGCTTCATCATGTTGACATGGTACATCCTTTCTGTCTGTCTTCAGTCAGGTAACTCTACAATATACTTCACATCATTTACCTTCCTAACCACTCTGTATGGTCCTGCCCACTCAGCCTGCAGCTTGTCTTTCCGGACCAGAATAAGGACCATGACTTCCTGACCCACCATGTACGAGTGAGCTGTGGCTCTGCGGTCGTACCACACTTTTTGTTTCTGTTGGGCAGCTGCCAGGTTGCTCTGGGCTCTCCCTATAAGCTCCTTCAGCCTTTCCCTAAACCTAAGGATGCAATCCACAATGGGAGTTCCCTGGGTGGTGTGCTTTCCTTCCCAGTCCTCCTGGATCAAGTCTAGTGGCCCACGTATCTGGTGTCCATATAAGAATTCAAAGGGGGAAAATCCTGTCGACTCTTGGGGCACCTCCCTGTATGCAAACAACAAGTGGGGAAGATATTTTTCCCAGTTCCTCCCATGCTGTTCAGAAAACACCCGGAGCATTGACTTTAGGGTACCATTGAATCTTTCCACAAGCCCATTGGCTTGTGGGTGATATGGTGTCATGCATCTCTGCACCACCCCACATTTCTCCCATAAACATTTCATCAGGTCTGACATGAAGGAACCTCCTTGATCGGTGATAACCTCCTGTGGAAACCCAACATGGGAGAAAATCCCAAGTAAGGCATCTGCCACTTTGTTTGTCCTCAGTGAGGATAGGGTGACTGCCTCTGTGTACTGGGTGGCATAATCCACCACAGTCAGGATGAATCTCTTCCCTGAAGAGCTGGGGGTATTTAAAAGGCCCACAATATCCATTCCCACTCTCTGGAATGGATCCTCCACTATGGGCAATGGAATCAGGGTGGCTTGGGTTTTCTTGCCCGCCTTCTCTATTTCTTGGAACTGGTGACAAGACCTGCAGTACTCCTTCACCTGCTGGATGAAGTTAGGCCAGTAGAAATTCTGGGCCAACTGCTGCATTATGCGCGCGATTCCCAGATGACAAGACAAGGGAATATCATGTGCAATCTTGAGCAACTGCTCATGATACCCCTGGGGAATGACAAGCTGCCTACCTTGCACCTCTCCCTCTGTCTGTACTGCCTGAGTATACGTAAGTCCATTTTCCCAATAAACCTTATGTCTGCCGTCACCTCCTTGTGTGCCGTCGGAGTCTGCCCAAGCCCTCAGTTTCTCTAGACTAGGGTCACTTCTCTGAGCAGCAGCAAACTCCTCACTCATTCCCAAGGCATGGGACAGGTCCCCTTCAGTCGCTAAACTAGGGTCCCTAGCACTAGTGTCAGGGCACTCAGGATCACTATCAATCCCAACCCTCTGACAATGGGTCACACCTCCCTCTTCAGAGTAACCCTCTGTAGCTGTGTGGTTACTTGCTACTGGGGAAATTTCTACCCCTTTTCATTAGTCTCCCCATCTGGAGACACAGACTGGGGAACCAGCCTCTCAGTGGTTTCCACAATGGCTTCTTTGGGGTTCAGGGAACTACAATTTTCCCTTGCCACTTGGCTATGGGTAAATGCACATACCATCCCCTGTTTGAGATTGTTGCCCAGGATCACATCTACTGCTAATGTTTTGGCTACAGCCACCTGTTGCACAGTTCCCCCTGTTTCACCCCAGTCTAGGAGAACACTAGCGAGGGGCAATGCTTTCGCCTCACCAGTAAAGTCCTGTACAGTGATGTATTTATTGGGTATATGCTGACCAGGCTGTACTAGATCCCCCCTTTTCCAAGGTCAAGGATGCCCCTGTGTCTCTTAACCCTTGTGTCTGTACACCATTCAACATGACTGGGTGCATGTGCTCCCTCATGTTCACAGGCATGCTTCCACGGACATACAAACAACCCACTAACGTAACGCTGTGGCTCCTGAGTCACCTATGCTGCTGCCCAGCTTAATATAAGAACTGCCTGCTGTTTTGTGACTTTGCAAGGGGTAAAGAGCTACAGTCTTGAAAACCACCAGTGCCTGCTGACTCTCTGAGCCCTCGGAGAAGAACGCAGAAGTGAAATTCACTAAGCACGTCATTGAAGGAGGAGGGGCTGCATCATATAAAGCTTGCACTGTTTTTTGAACTACCAGGTAACACTATGGCTCCTGAGTCACCTATGCTGCTGCCAGCTTAATATAAGAACTGCCTGCTGTTTTGTGACTTTGCGAGGGGTAAAGAGCTAATGTCTTGAAAACCATCAGTGCCTGTTGACTCTCTGAGCCCTCAGAGAAGAATGCGGAAGTGAAATTCACTAAGCATGAAACTGAAGGAGGAGGGGCTGCACCATATAAAGCTTGCACTGTTTTTTGAACTACCAGGTAATGCTGTGGCTCCTGAGTCATCTATGCTGCTGCCCAGCTTAATATAAGAACTGCCTGCTGTTTTGTGACTTTGCGAGGGGTAAAGAGCTACAGTCTTGAAAACCACCAGTGCCTGCTGACTCTCTGAGCCCTCGGAGAAGAATGCGGAAGTGAAATTCACTAAGCATGTCATTGAAGGAGGAGAGGCTGCACCATATAAAGCTCGCGCTGTTCAAGCGTGAGCGCAACAGTGCGAGCGTGAGTGGCGCGAGTGCCACTCAGTAACAAAAAGTAATTTTAAAATAAACAGCTTGAATCTTGAATTAATAACTAAAATAAGTGTTTTAGCATAATTCCATAGTATTGAGAAGTCTGGTAAACAATTTATTTCTGGCTTAAAACAATTCTAAGAGTTCTAACTTAAACTATTTGATAGTAATTTTGAAAGAGTGAAACCTAAAATCAGCTGTAGTTTAGTGATTGTACTGGGTTACTACAAATTGAGCTGTAATTCTCTGGTTACAAGATGAAGGGTATCATTGTTAAATTATTGGTAACACTGTTATGTATGACAAGTTTTTTGTCACATTATGGTTCAGTTACACCTAGGGATACAGAGAACAGACACAGTTTATATTTGAAATTTAGTCAATTAAGTAAGAATAACATAAGTACAAACAAGTTAAAGAGAGGGAGAAATCACTTTAAGATGGCAAGACAGCAAATTCTAAACTCTTTCAGGCCAGTTTTTTGTGGTAAATTTTCCTCAATTGATCAGGCTGTTTTGATATCCTTAGTATTAAGTGGGGACATAGAACTGAACCCAGGGCCAAGGGATGGGGCCATTAAGATTATACTAGATAATGCTAGAAGCTTAGTTAAAAAAATGGACCTCCTTAGACCCTGGGTAGAATTAGAAAGCCCTGATATAGTAATTTTAACTGAGACTTGGTTAACAAAAGTAATCCCTCAAACAGAAATTGAACTCCATGATTTTTATTGCTTTAGACAGGATCATGGGTCATGGGGAGGGGGGGTCCTAATTTATGTTAGGTACAATTTAGGTCCCTCTGAGATTATTTATTCTGGGAAAATAGAAGGAATAGAATGTTTAGTATTAAAATTCCAGTTAAACAACCTGATTGTTGGAGCTGTATATTCACCACCGAAGATAAATACCAAGTATTTCGAAAAGTTTTCTCATTCTATTATGAAATACATAGTTCAAACAAATGTTATGTTAATGGGTGATTTTAATGCTGCTTGGGGTGCCCAAGAGGTTGGGTCTTGGAAAACTCAATGAGATGTCTGAACCTGTTACAAATTATTGACTTACCCACAAGGAAAGGGAAAATAACTAGCAGTGGGAACATATTGGATTTATGTTTTGTTTCGCCAGAATTGGTAATAACAAACAAGAGTGTTGGGGAACCAAATTTAGGGGATCATAATGTATTAAGGTGTACAATAAATCTGGAACTAAAAAAGGTACCAAAAATTAAAACACCTGCTGAATACAAAAGGAATTATGCACAATATAATAAACAGCTGTTTTGTGAGTATCTACAGGGACTACCATGGCATAAAGTTTTCCTAATTCCCGACCTGAATTTAGCTATTCAGGAATTTACAATTATGTTTAATGAGGCATGTGATAAATTTGCACCTTGGAAAAAAGTTAATCAAAAACAGAATCATTTACCCTGGGTGACTGTAACTATAAGGAAATTAATCAGATCAAAAAACCGCTATGGAAAAAAGCAAATAAAACTCTGAGATCTGATGCATGAGAAAGTTTTAAAAAGATAAGGAATAGAGTGGTTCAGGAAATAAGGAAATCTAAGGCCTTCTACTATAAACAAAGGATTAAGGAAGCAAAAGATCCCAGGAAATACTGGTCCCTGAAAAAAAAAACTTAGCAAATCCTGTTAAAAATCAGTTAGAAACAAAACTAAAACATAATGGGAAAATACTAGAAGCTGAAAATGTTGCGGAGCATTTAAATAAATATTTTATTGAGCTTCCAGATTTAAATTTAGGAACAGAAATACACTTGGAAAATGTACAGCCTGAGGATCGAAAAATTTATATTGAAAATTGTAAGGAATATCAGTCCCCAAAGCTTCGCTTTAAAATAGTGACCACATCTGAAATATGTAAATTAATAAGAAATTTAAACATAAATAAAGCTTGTGGCCCTGACAAAATAGAAAATAGATTATTAAAGGAAGCTGCCCAAGTGATATCTCCAGTACTAAGGGATATTTTTAACTGGAGCTTAAGGGAGGGATCATATCCCATAATATGGAAAAAGACTAAAGTAATCCCAATTTATAAGGGAGGAGATTTATTGGATACTTCAAATTATCACCCAATAACATTATTATCAACAGTCTCCAAAATGTTGGAGAGGATTGTCTATGGGCAATTAATAACATATTTGGAAAAATACCAAAAAATTACCCCTTTTCAGTCAGACTTTAGATAGGGTAGGTCCATGGCTACCACACTCACTGATTTCCTAGACTTAGTTTCCACCCCTTTGGGAGAGGGGAGATCGGTGGGTGCGGTATACGTGGACCTATCAAAGGAGTTTGATTTAGTAAATCATCGTGTTTTGATTGAGAAACTGAGATGCCTGAGAGTGGATGATGGACCATGTGGTTGGTTTAGATCATACGTAGAAGATAGATCTCAATTCGTAATGGTGAATGGATATAGTTCTAGTTTGGGTACTGCTACTAGGGGGGTACCCCAGGGATCAATCCTGGGTCCCCTCTTGTTTCTCGTCTACTTAAATGACTTACCAAGAGTAATTAAAAGTTCACAAATTAGACTGTATGTGGACGATACTGTTCTGATTGCATCAGGTAAAAACATGGGTGAACTAGAACAAAAATTGCAGGGTGATTTTTTAAATATGCAAAAATATTTTACAAAATTTGGACTATTGATTAATAATAAAAAAAAACAGACTACGTACTTTGGGTTAGAGAAGAAGGATAGAGTAGTCTCCAACTTGACAATCAAGACACAGGATGGAAAAATATTAGAGCAAACCCAGTCCCATAAATATTTGGGGGTCATAATTGATCAGGAATTGAATTTTGAACAACATGTGACTGAACTTATAAAAAAACTAATTCAAAATTAGGGGTTATGAGACGCATATCAAACTGTTTAACAAGGGAAATGCGCCTGAGCGTAGTAAATCAATTACTCCTCCCTGTGATTGATTATGGTAGCCATATTTATAGACACACCTTAAAAAAACAGGTACATAGTCTGGATGTTTTATATAATAAATTAGCCAGATTTGTGTTAAAATGTGATCTTGGTACCCATCACTGTGAGATGTATACAAAGTTGGGATGGAACTCACTAGAAAAGAGGGCAGAGGTTTTTTGGTTAACACAGATATAAGGATTACATAAAAATAATTTACAAAATCATTTAATAAGTAATCTTAAAAAAACAGAACATGGATTAAATTTACGAAAATCAGGAGTGAGAGTTTTCCTTATTCCAAAAATTAAAAATAGATACAGTACAATGACCTTCCAGTATAAAGCTTCAATAAGTTGGAATAGCCCCAGGGACCCAAATCTGTCTTTTTTAGAATATAAGACTGCAGTGAAACATGAGCTGCATTTTAAATGTTTGTGTAATAGGTGAAGTTTGAATGGAATTATATATGATGTTTGGTTGTTTAAAACAAATGAAATGATTGTATGTACCTAAATGTACGATAATTGTATTTGTACGTTGTGTATTTGTTTACTGTGTTTATTTATTTTGTACTAAACAGGTATGCCTTGTAAATAGGGATTCTTTAAACCCCTAATGGCATAATTTTCTGTATAAATAAAATGTTGCTACTACTACTACTTCTTTTCTAGTACCATTCTGCATATTATTGCTCATACTTTTGGGACACTGTCTGGCAATATGTCCAGTTTCTTTAAATAACCAACATTCAGTTCTCTTTTCAGAGAAATCTTTTCTCTGAAACCTGGGGCTAACTGGTTTTGGTGGAGGCAGTGAGGGTTTTAGCTGCCCTGAAGGCACGCTTTTCCCTTTCTGCACTGCCACACTTGGCCCATTTGCTCTCAGAGCAGGTCTGCTCTTGGCATAGCAGTCTGAGGGTTCAGCAGCCTCTTGCACTGTTTTTGGATCTCAGTCCTCCAGCCAGATTTTCACCTCTGCTGGGCATGCCCAGAAAAACTGTTTTAACAAAATCACATTTTCAATTTTATCAACATAGTTTGCTCCAATTCCTTCCTACCAATGTTTTAAAAACTGACATTTTTCATGGCTAGTTCCTCATAGCTCATGTCAGGGCTTTTCCTGAGCATACTGAATTTAGCTATGTATAATTCAGCAGTTAATTCAAATTTCTTTAACAGTGCAGCTTTAAGTTTGCTGTAATCATCACTGTCCTCATTGTCCATTTGACCCAATGCATTCCAAGCTTTCCCGGTAAGTAGTGGGGATAGCTGGAATCTCCAGGACTCTTTAGGAATTTTAGCCTGAATACAAACTTTTTCAAAAGAATTTAAAAAGGCATCCATGTCCTCCCCCTCTTTAAATCTGGCTATCTATTTGGAATTCAATTTGTAACCCAGTCCTGCAGTCCCAGTTAAACCCAAGCCACTTACCTGCTCGGGTGCTGGTGGTTGGAGTCGTAGCTTCTCCAGTTCATGTTGCCTCTGGAGATCCTGCTCCTCACGGTCTGCGTCTCAGTGTTCTCACTCCCTCTTCTCCTCTGCAGCTCACTGTTCATGCTTCTCTTCTCTCTGGAACTCCAGCTCCATTCTGCGCAACTCAGTTTGCAGCCTGAGTACTTCTTGATCCAGGATACTAGTGACCTTCCCCTGCTGCTGTGGCCCTTCACAGTCAATGGCCCTGTTGCCCTCCTCATCTGATCAGGACACTGCACTGGCCACTAGCCCTGTCACATTCAAAGTATGGTCCCTTTTGCTCACTGTCTGTGACTCAGTGCTCTGGGTATCTGCTACCATCATGGCATCCACGAGGTTCTGTTTGCTGGCTTAAACCTTGAATGGGACTCCTGGGACACAACTGCTTTAAGTAGTCTACAGTGTGCCTGCTGTAGTTGGAAGCCATCTTCTTCCCTAACTACAGCTACTCTGACTTGCACTTTAGAAAAAATAAAAAAGATAGGAACTTGACTGTATGCCAAATGATATAGTTCTGTCTCCTTTTTAAAAATAAATCACTGCCTTTTTCTTTTTTGCAAGTGAGCTGACAGTCTCAAGCTGACACACTGAACAATCAAAGCTTGTAATACCAAAATTTATCCCACTGCTGTAACCAATCTGTCACAAACCCACTCAGCAGGTCAGGCCCTCTGCTTCCACAGTGCCAACCTCCAAGTGCAGTCTTGTGAACAGGAAACAGAAACAGGGTAACCCTCCTGCCTGTTTTGTGGGTTCAAATCAACCTTTGGTCTCAGTACTGGAGGGATTCAAACTGTAAACCTCTTGCTAGTGTACCCAATGTACAGGCTCAGATAATTCTGCTCTTCGGGGGAGGGGCAGATATTTTTCGCCTACGAGCACCTAACCAGGTGTACAAAATGAACACTGAAAAACTCTAATAAAGACCTCAGATTACTCTTACCTTTTCCCAATTTGGCATTACCATATAAGTTCAAGCACAGTGTTGTCACACTCTTAACCATCCAAGCATCACAGGCAAAAACAGCAGGACTTGGAAGACACAAATAGTCTGTGACCTCAGCAAAACTCATTTTTTTTTCAAATGACATTTCTTTGATCTTATGAGCAGCTTCCCATTTCCAGGACATCAAAGGACTTGTTATGTCTCTCTGCCAGATCTCTTGGAGGTGCGGCAAGCTTTGTATCACCATGTGAACTGAACTGTGTTTACTCTGAACGTCATCAACGTTTATGATCTATCTTGACAGTTGGCAAGCTGCAATTAGTCACATAAACAGGATATCCTAAATTTTAAGTCTCTTCTAGCCCGTAATTATCTCTTGGCCCTCCAGGTCACACATTGTAGCTAAAACCTGGGGGGGGGGGGTCATTTCACAGGCTGTCAGCATCTCTCTTGAGAGACATTCAATAACACATTTTTATATTACAAAAAGTTTAGATTAATCAGAATCAGCTGTCTGAGTGTCACGGAGTGCACATATGCTTCCTTTTGATTCAAAACCTTCCCTTTTATTAGATAATATTAATTCTCCAAATCCACCGTTAGTTCAGGAATTTTCAGTACTTATTGCTGTTTTGAACATAAATATAAAACAAAAAATTTACACTCAAAAACCCCCCGGGACAGAGCGTGAATTGATACTTCCTGTCTGAATGCCAAAGCAAGCAAGAAACTAGTAAATGAAGTCAGAAAAAATCCCTCTTGTCCCAGACTAGGTCACTTAAATCAGGCGAGGAAACAGTACAAGAAATTTTTAAAACAGAAGAAAGTGGAACCATACTATAGCTCTGCAAGCTAAAGCTTAACTATTCATGCCACCTGCTGATTGGTCCCCTTCTATCCTCCTCGAGCTCCTTTATCTCCTCAGTCTTTGCTGAATTTTTTTGTGACTGTTGAAATTTTAAAATTGTTAGTCTAACCAAACAACAAAAGACTGTATTGCTTAAAACTGCCATTACTGTTTAATACTGCCAGTCTCTGTTAGATTTAGTGATTCAGCTTTCTCTCCCTGAGGCAGCTGCTTGGCACCACTTAAGCCTGCTCTTGTGTAAACCTCGCCCTGCGGCAGCCGCTCTGCACTTTAAATTTTTATTCTCTCTAGAAATCCTATCTCTGGACTCTAACTGCTGCTTAACCCCCGCCTGCAACACACCTCACTTACACCTCAGCCTAGGAGAAAGCAGTGCTGCCTGAAACACAGCCCCTTTCCCAACTCATCCCTGCTTTTGGCTCCTGGCCTCCCACTCTAATTTTCTTAATCCCCATATTGTTTGCTGACCCCCTCTAGCTGTCTGCTGCCAACCCACACCCAGCTGCTCAGCCCCCTAAGCTCCTCTACTTAATCTTCTCCTCTCCCTTCCCTTCCCAGAAACTTCTATCCCATTTGGGCACTTCAGCAAAGCGTCTCTCTCCGCTCATGCCACCGGCCATGGTGAAGCCTTGATTCGGCTCTCTTCCACAGGATCTACAGGACTGAAGACCCAGCAAGCCAAATGGGTGCTTTTCAACGCAGACAAATTCTGCCTGTGCCACTGCCTACAAGCTCCTTGGGAAGCCCTGATTCAGCTCTCCAATCTGCAGGACACCATGCTTCACTTGTTTCCACTGGCGCTGTGCGCCGGCTCACTACACACGTAACCTATTTGGACACTTTCTTATATAGTGTTCAGGGGTCACATGCCTTTCCCGAAAACCTACTAAGTTTCCATTCTCTCTTCTGCATCCTATACGATGCTGCCATAAGGGGCGCATAACTACCTCAACTCCTGTTCTGATAACTGGATCCATTCACAACTATCCTGCCCCTACTTGTATCAGCAGCCTAGACCCTTAATCTCTGAAAATAACCCCATTAATCCAAGCAGTAACCACTGCTTTACCCCTACCAATTGCATTACCTCTCCAAGCAATGTACCCGACAATGCCACCCTTAGCCATCAGGAACGTACAGGGTGTCATCCAACACTATCGCATTTGCCTCCTGGGACACCCGTGTACTGCATCCAACCACAATGGTCATTTCTACCACCAAGGGTAGTGCTAAATGCCTATGGATCCATGGCCTCACCCTATCACATGGATACCAGCTATAGTCAGCAAAAATCCTTCATGCTCTGGGAGTAATCACACCAAGTCACTGACCCTCTCATAGTTCCTTTCCAACACGGAAATGTTACTCACATTGTATCAACAATATCAAAACCACTGAGCAAGAGATCATGTTCCCAAACTAACAAACCTCTTCTGAACCATCTCACTCGACTGCTTCTTGTCCTACTGCTACTATCAAGCAAGAACTTCTGCACCAGGCTTAAGTCCCATCTGCTGACCTCAAGAGCATGCCACTGTCATGGCACTTAAAGCTCCTAAGGTACTCCCCTCCTCTCCAACTCCCGTCTCCTAGCTTAACCTTCCTACTACCTGCCTTATACAGACTGCTTGCCAGAGGCCACGTGTAACCCCTGAATAAGCTATATGCAAAGTACTAACAATTGCTTATATGTCATGATGATAACCATGCCTGTACCCTTGCCTGCATCCTCTGCTTTTCTTTTACCATGCCTGTATCCACTGCTTTTCTTTTACCATGCCTGTAACCATGCCTGTATCCACTATTTTTCTTTACTGTAACCACCTCATGCTGTAACTCACAATGCCTCAAATGTTCCTTATGTCCTTGTTCATTCTTATAACTTGTATTGTTATCCTAGGTCACCCCTGAAAAAGGGACCTTCGGGGCTCAGTGGGCCTACCCAGTCACCAAAATTTAATAAATAAATAAATTTACACCTGAACCCGGGTCCTCCCCATGGTTCGAGTACACAGCCACAAAAATCAGCTGGGCTTAGGATGGTCTCAATAAACATCTGTAGCATTCTTTCCAAGATGGAAAACCTGAAGGTGTGGGTATCTCAATATAACCCGGATGTGCTATCCATAGTGGAATCCTGTATTTCCCCTAAGATACCAGATACAGCCATCACACTACAGTACCTGGCTATACCCTGTTTAGGCAGGACCCCCCCTCTCAAAAAGAGGTTTTGGCTGTGTCATATACACCAAAGACTATCTGCAGGGACATGGCCTGCCCCTCCCAAGGATAAGTGACTATAAACACTGCCCATCAAACTGATCCTAGGTGCACACAATAGAGTGCTCACCCTCCTCTCAGTATACATCCCACCTAAACAGACCACAGCTGGCACCAGCAACCTTATGGACCATACCAGTACCCTCAGCATCAACACAGAAATTATACCTCCAGGAGACTTCAACATCAACTGGCTCATCCAGTTCTCCCAAATGATAGAAACTCCAACATGAGTCAGCTACAAAACTGGCACCAGCACCCTGCTGGATTGGATACTCACTAACTGCCCTGCACATATTGACAATATTACTGTACTCCCAGACCCTCTGAGTGACCACTCCCCTGTCACATGCACCTGGAATAACAACTACAGCAAACCTCCTGCCAGAAATATATCAAGCCGTGTCCTCTTAAAAGGCCATCTACAACAAGTCAAAACAGACCTCAAGTACCAAGATTAGTTCAATCTGTATGAAGCCAAGGATGTGGATGTAGTCCTTGACCTCTTCATAATCAAATTCAGTTCTGTCTCTGACAAGCATGCCCCAATAAAAATAAGATTGGTCAAAGGACACTACAACCCCTGGATTACTCCAGATCTGCTAGAGCAACTGTCTTCAAGAGATTGTCTCTGGCAAGTGGCATGAGCACATGGCTCAGCAGCAAACATCCAACGGTACAAACAAGCACAAAATGACTGAATGAAAGCAATCCATTGTGCAAAAAGCACCTACTACAAAGAAGCCCTCACCAGTTCGTGGAATAGCAGCAAATCCTTTTGGGACAACCTCAATGACATCACTGGGAAAGACCCCAAAAACGCTCCAGCTATGCTCACAATCGATGGGATGCCATCCTTAGACCCTCTTCTCATTGCCAACTCCCTGAATCATACCTTCACAGACCTAAGCAACGTGCTTCCTGCTAACCTTTTCAGTCCCCTCACCACAAATAACCCACATGGGAAACGATTGACTCCCCATGACCAACCACTGTTTCACTTCAAAGTAGTCTCTGAAGCCGATGCCAGGAAATACCTGGAAAAGATATTAGGAAAGTCAAGACGCAGCAGGGACTCCCTAGGCCTAAAATTTGTTAGCCTGCCACTTGAGGAATTTCTTAGCCCGCTGACACAAATTATAAACCTCTCGCTCTGTCACTCACAGTTCTCTCAATGCTGGAAATCTGTGAAAGTTACCCCAGTGCATGAAAGTGGTGATCGGACTCTGCACAATAACTATAGACCAGTTTCGATACTCCCCCTACTCTCCAAGGTCCTACATCAGATTGTGGCTGATCAACTTGTGGAGTACATCAACCACCATCAGTATAGAAACATAGGAACATAGACTTTGAAGGCAGATAAGGACCGCTTGGCCCACCTAGTCTGCCCATTTCCCTACCTACTAGATAAGCTGCAGATCCTAGTTAACCAACAGCCTATTTCTTCCTACCCCCCCACAAGAGCTGCCTTATGTCTGTCCCATGCATTCTTGAATTTCCCCACTGTTTTTTATCCCATAACCTCCTCAGAAAGGCTGTTCCATGTGTCCACCACCCTCTCTGTGAAAAAATACTTCTTCACATTACTACTGAGCTGTCCCCCCTCTATCTTCAAATTGTGTCCTCTTGTTCTTGCACATCTCTTTTTCTGAAAGATGCTACCCTCTTGGACTTTGTTGATTCCCTTGAGGTACTTAAAAGCTGCTATCATGTCCCACCCCTTTCCTCAAGGGTATACATATTAAGCTCCTTTAGTCTCTCCTTGTATGGCTTCTGTGCAGACCCTGCACCATTTTGCTTGCCCTCCTCTGGATTGTCTCCATCCTGTCTATGTTCTTGTGGAGATGGGGGTCTCCAGAACTGGATGCTGTACTCCAGATGGGGTCTCACCAACTGTCTGTACAGAGGGATAACAACTTCTTGTTTTCTACTAGTGATGCCTTTCCCTATATATCCAAGTATCCCCCCAGCCATCCCTACTGCCTTTTACATTGCTTTCTAACCTGTAGGTCATCTGATATGATTACCCCAGGTCCCTTTCCATTTTTGTTATTGTTACTACCTCCCCCCCCCACTGTGTACTCTTCCCCTGAGTTTTTGTTTCCCAGGTGCATTACTTTGCACTTCTTTGCATTGAATCCAAGCTGCCATACTTCTGACCATTTCTCCAACCTTGCCAAGTCCCTTCTCATCCTTTTCATCCCCCTTTTGTATCAATCCTGTTGCAGATCTTTGTGTCGTCTGCAAAGAGGCATACTTTTCCTTACAGTCCCTCTGCAATGTCACCTATAAAGACATTAAAAAGGACTGGTCCCAGTACTGAACCCTGTGGTACCCCACTAGTAACCCTCCTTTCTTCAGAGTTTTCTATTACCTTCTGTGTCCTGTCATCCAGCCAATGTTTTACCCAGGCTACCATCCTTGGGATCCACTCCCAGGCTGGCTAATTTGTTTATTAATCTTTTGTGTGGGACTGTGTCAAATGCCTTGCTAAAATCTAGGTAGGCCATGTCCACAGCCCCTCCCTGGTCTACTACTTTGGTTACCCAGTCAAAGAAATTGATTAGATTCATCTGACATGACCTTCCTGCTGTGAATCCATACTGTCTTGGGTCCTGTACCCCACTGACCTCTAGGTACTCAACAATTCTTTCCTTCAGAAGTGATTCCATCATTTTCCCTACCATTGAGGTCAAACTGACAGGTCTGTAGTTTCTACCACTGTCTTGCTCCCACTTTAGTGAAGAGGAATCACATCCACCCTCCTCCAGTCCTCAGGTACCACACCATCCTCCCATGATTTGTTAAAAAGGCCAGTCAGTGGTGTCACTAGTTCTCCCCTTAATCCTTTTAGAATTCTTGGGTGAATCCTGTCAGGGCCCCATTGCTTTGTCCACCTTCAGTTTTAGGATTTCTTTCAGAACTCTTTCTTCTGTGAAAGGACTAGGATCGACCCCCCTATCCAGAGTGCTTCTATTGATTGGATTAGGTACCTTCCCCTCCTCTTCTTTTGTGAATACTGATCAGAAGTTTTCATTCAGTATCCCTGCCTTTCCACTGTCCCTCTCTGCCCACCCACTGTCCCCTTTATTTAGCCTCATTATCCCTTCCTTTGTCTTTCTACACTCCATAAGGTATCTATAAAAGTTTTTACACCCCTTCTTGACCAAGTAGACTATCTTTTCCTAGGTTTGGGCCTTTGCTTTTCTGACTGCCTTCTCCACTTCCCTCTGCTTTAACTGGTACAGTTCTCTGTGCTGCTCCTTCTGTGTTTCCTTATACTTCCTAAATGTTATCTTTTTCTCCCTAACCTTCCCCGCCACCTCTTTTGGAAACCATAGTGTTTTTTTCTTTCATTTTGATTTGTTCATTTGCTTCACGCAAAGGCTTGCTGCCTCTGTGATGGCACTACGGTGTCCTGAGCAGCACGGGTTCAGGGGTGACCACAGCACCAGCATGACCTTGCTAGAATTTATGGGATACATCCACCACGCATTAGACCAAGGCCTCCTGGTAGGAGCCACATTCATTAATCTATCAAAGGCATTTGACACGATTCATCATAGGCTCCTCCTCAAACAACTGGCTGACATTGGGCTCTTCTCAGAAACTTTGGGCTGGTTCACTATCTACCTGAGCAACCGCTATCAGCAGATTTGGATCAGGAATGTGATCTTTGACAGCAGACCTGTCATGTCTGATGTACCGCAAGGATCCATATTAGGACCGCTGCTGTTCAGCTTATTCTTAAATAACCTCATGGCCTCTAGCTCATGTCAGATGCTCATTTATGCAGATGATGAGGTCTTATTCACCAGCAGCCAACACCCTGAACATCTGGAGGTGGATCTACAAAGTGGCTTTGCATCCGAGGAACAGTGGTTTAAGGACAATAGACTGGTCTTGAATTATAAAAAGACCAAGACCATCATGTTCTCCACTCCACAAAGCAAACACAGAGCCATCCCCCTTGCAGTTATGAACATTGGGGGTGCCACTCTCAAACTTGTTCGGCATTTCAAATACCTAGGCATCACTATCGATTCCACCCTATCATATGCCGAGCACATCGACGTTACTGCAAGGGCCAACAGTACCAGAATCAGGATCCTGTATCGGCACAGGCACTATCTTACACATGCAGCCCTGAGCACTGCCATCAATAGCTCAGTCATCTCACACATTGATTATTGGCTGGTGATCTATGGATCTGCAATAGACACAACCCTCCACCACATCTCAACCACACTGAAGAAAGCCTGCCACTTCCTCACAGGTGCTTCTAGACTCATGCGCACCTGTAACATGGCTGGCTGACTACAGCTCAGTGGAAGAATCAGATACCAAACCTGCCTTTTTGCAAAAAAAGCCTTCTTAAACCTTCTACCACCAGAGGTACAGAACCTACTGACTCCTCCCTGAAGCACAAAGCAAACCAGAAGTGCTGCCTCTCAGGTATTCCATGTGCCAAGGTGCCACACTACCTTGGCTCAGTGGGGCTTCTCATACCAGGCCCCCCTCTGGACAAATGTGCTACCTCAGGATATCTGTGATGAAGCAGCAATTGGCTCTTTTAAACACAAACTGTGCCAACACCTTCTCACTGCAGTACCTGTGCCTGTCCCCACTAAATCCCCCCTCAAGTCTGTAATCCCATTACCATAGTCTGTAATTATTCACTATCTTTTCTTAACTCTGTCACTGTTCCACTTGGTAGCCCTGACCTTGCACTTCACTGAGCCCCCCATCCTCTCCCATGGTGCTGCCATGCCCCACCCCACCTCTCTTCTCTACCACTCCACCTCTGACCCCCACCCACTCCTTCCTCTTACCATTACCTCCCCATCTTCTCCACGCTTCTCCTCCTCTGTCTAGTTTACTGATTTTTGTCTCTCCTTGATGCGGGCATACATTATACAATGCCTCAGTATAGTGTAACCCTGTACTTTATCTGTATTGTTGTACCATAACATGTATTTGTATATTTGCCACCAAACCACTCTGTATCTGCATGTTTATATATCACTCTGTACTTGTTAACTGATGTGGAACCAATTAATGGGTATCCACTCACTGGTGCTAGCCAAGATTTCAATAAATAAATAAATAAATAAGAGGAATAAACACACACACACACACAGTGAGTCCAGATGTTGCAAGTGATACAAAGTAAGGATAACAAGGCCTTCTGGAACCTAGTCACAAAATAAGTAAATGACTACACATATAGCTAAAGATACATGGGTGGAACATTTAAAACTTATTTTCTGAGGAGAACATGTAGTAGATACCTGTACAACAATCCCTCCTTGATTTCCCCCAAATTCCTACTCTCCTCTCCAATTGTCCTTAGAAGAGGTAGAGGATTCTATTACAATGCTAGTAAGAAAAAAGGCACCTGGCCCTGATGCCATACCCCAAATGTATATAAGGAATTTAGGGACTTCTGGGCTCCGTTATTAACTTCATTTTTCAATGCTTTCCTTTTAAAGAAATTCATCCCTTCTTCTTGGACCAGAAAAATCATCATCCCCATTCACAAAAAGGGTTCCTGTTATGACCCTAAAAATGTCAGACCTAATAGTCTTTTAGACATTAGTTCTAACATTTTTACCAGAGCCCTTTAAAATAGACTTCAAAACTTAGTGACTACAGCAAGCCCTCTCTCTATACTTATCAAGCCAGCTTTAGGGCTAATCATTTGACATTGTACAACTCATTTACCTTATCCCATATACTTGAGAAACACACACCATAAGGAAATATAGGGTGTTTACTATATTCATAGATTTTTCTGCAGCATTTGATTCAGTAAATAGAGAAATGATTTGGGATACCCTCCATAAAAGAGAGGTACCCCTTGAATTCTTAACCCCTGTTTACCTCCTTCATTCTAATACCGACACAGCCCTCATATATGACAATTCAAGGTATCCTTGCTGAATACTTTTTTACATATAGAGGGGTCAAGCAGGGATGCCTGCTGGCCCCCCTTCTGATTTCACTCTACAATGATTCTCTTTTACAGTTTCATGACACTCCTTCTTTTGACCCTCTGAAAATTGATAACATCCCATGTCATATTCTAGCATATGCGGATGATTTAGTATTATTTTCATTATCTAAACATGGATTACAGAGAAAACTGATTTACTTAAAAGTAAGTGTGATACAGTTGGACTAAAAATAAACCTCATCAGAACCAAAATTATGATATTTGGCAAAAAAGTCACCTAATTTCAAATTATTCTTGAATAAGAAACTGATAGATATAGTGTCAGAGTATGTATATTTAGGGGTTAAACTAACCAACAGGTTTAAATGGTCAGCACACCTCAAAGATCAATATAGCAAAGCTAGGCATGCTGCAAAGGTACCCTCCGCTGATTGCAACTGGTGCAGAACACAGATGCCAGGTTGCTGACGGAGCAGCAAAAGTACTGCCACATCACCCTGGTGCTGCGTGAACTGCACTGGCTGCTGGTTTGGTGGAGGGTTCTCTTTAAGGTGTGCTTGCTCACCTATAGAGCCCTACATGGACAGGGCCCTGTCCACCTGTCAGACCTTCTAACACCTGCTGCCTTGGTCCATCCCCTCTGGTCCTCCTCTAGGGGCCTCCTTGCGATTCCCAGGATGAGATTGAAAACTGCTGGTGGCAGAGCTTTTAGTGTCACCAGCCCCATCCTGTGGAATTCACTTTCTCTATCCATAAGGGAAGTACCCACAGTTGAGGCATTCAAAGCCCTCCTCAAGACCTTTGTGTTCAGCCAGGCATTCCCAGACACTGCCTTTTAGATACTGTTTTTTTAGATATTCTGAAAGAAAAGCCCCATAAGGAATTTGTTGCTAGGTCAGTGCTCCCATTTTAAAGGGGTCTGTTTAATTGATATGTTTTGTATTTTAACTATTGCATTTTAACTGTTCTTTGATGTATTTTGTTTGTACAGCGCCCAGAGTCTCTGGGATTGGGTGCCTAAAAAGTAAAAATGTGCCTTGCCTTGCCCTGCTAAAGGTACTCCTTAGGTTTAAATCTAAGTATGGGGGTAATACCTTGGCCTCTGCCCTCCAGGCAGGTGCCACCAATCTAAACCCCATAATACTTTACAGGGCTGAAGTTTGGGCTGCAGACTGCTCAAAGAATATTGTGATCCTGCTCCTTTACTATTATAAATCTGTTCTTTATGTTCCCTCCTCTACCTCCTTTGCCATAGTGAGAGTGGAACTGGGCAGAGTTCCATTGAAGGCTATCACTGAATTAAGGCTAGTTTAATTCTGGCTAAGAATCACAAATAACCTCAATAACACACTACCAACTAAGTGTTTGCAGGAAAAGATATCATGAAATAAGAGGTCTATAACCTCCCCTTGGCTCAAAGCCTTGCTTTCGATACTAGCCAGACTGGACACTTCACACTTGCGGACTGATTGTCTTAGAAATATTAATATCTTGCCCCAATATAAATTACTTCTTAAAAAGAAAATTTTTTTACTTGGCCCAAAGATCCGACATGGAAATTGTAAGAAGCCAAAAACAAGCACTTTGGTTTAAGGAGAATAAAGTTTCTCATTCGATTGAGGAATATTTATAATAATAATAATAACTTTATTAATAAAGCGTTATTCACAAAGTATCAAAGCGCTGTACATTACATACAAAATACTTAAAAAATAAAATTCTAAAAACAGTCATCCAATCAGTTATTTAAAACACAACTACTATGATCCAACATAAACTAGATGATATTTCCAAAGGCAAGCCCAAATAAATAAGTTTTTAAAGCAGTTTTGAAGCTGTCCACTGTTGGGCACTCTTGTATCTGATGAGGCAAAGAATTCCACAGGGTTGGGGCTGCAAATGAAAAAGCTCATGATCCAGAAGTTTTTAACTGAACCCTGGGAATCTCCAGTGATCCCTCATCAACTGAACAGAGCGGTCAAATGGGGAAGTAAGGATGCAAGAGATCTTGCAGGTAGCTTGGTCCCTGTCCATGTAGGGCTTTATAGGTCAGTAAGTAGACCTTGAAGATGATTTGCCACTGAACTGGCAGCCAGTGCAGTTCATACAGCAAAGGTGTAATATGGTTGGATCAAGATGATCCAGACAACAACCTGGTTGCGTTCTGCACCAGCTGCAAGTGGCAGACATCAACCCCTGGAAGCCCTATGTAAAGGGAATTACAGTAGTCCAAGTGTGAGGTCACAAAGGTGTGGATCAAAGTTGGAGGCCACCAGATGGAACTAGGAGCTTAATCCAGGTGATATTCCTCAGGTAGTAAAAAGAAAACTTACTATGGCCAACACATGATAACGAAGTGTCAACCCGTATTACTGCTTATAACTCTGTGTTCTAGGAAATGGATTACATGGGCCCATTTTGAGTTAATCACCTCCAAATATGTGCACTTTAACAAACAATGAAACTGTCAAGTTTTGCTTGTGTAAGAGGGGTTTTGTTGAAACTATTTTTCATATCATAGTCCACTACCCACTGTATAATACGCATAGAAATGCTATATTAAGTGATTTAAAAAAAAATATGCAAATGTATTTTTATGACTCTGCTTCCATATTCCTGCATCCAAAGACACCTGAATACACAGCTTTGATTGCATGATTTTTGGGATTGGTTATTAAAACAAAGAAAAGGAAGGGGGTCTGCTAAGTGGGACATTTACTATTAATTATACCTGGATATATGTATTGTCTGTGATTTTAACCTTTGTAGACTTACTAGGACTGTTCCTTCTATAACTGGAAGTTTTAACTGTTTTGTATACTTTTCATTTTGTGTTTCCTTGTAATGTCCTCAATCTATTTGTTTTAGATGAACAATAAACTGAACTGAACTGATTTAAAACTTCAGGTCTATACCCCCTCTCTTGGAACTTTCTGGGACCCTTGAGAAAGCAAGTTAGCAAAACCAGTCAGGTTCTTGGCGCCTTCTGTATATCACCACTGTGAGGTAATAACTTTCTATTTTTACGATGGAGTGTGTTTCTGTACACTATGTATGAATAAAACAAGTTTTGTAGCTCTGATAGCCTGGTGTGAGTGTTTTTTGCTTTTGGTATCCCTGTATTTATGTAGTGTTATCACTGTACTTTGTTATTACTAAGACCTTTGTTGGATAAATGTGTTCTTCTCTATAACCCCCCTCCCTCACACACACACACACACACACACACACACACACACTGCAACTAGAAACAAGCTTTCTGGGCTCTGTTTGTTTAGCTGGTAAAATATGTTTAAATCAATAAATAAATATTCTGGAATATAGTCTGAACTTTAGCTGATCATTTTGAAAATTATTTCATCATTTATTCAAAATGGCCACCAAGGGAGTGACAACACTGTATAAGTTGGGGACAAGGCATCCATTAAAAATGGTTGTGACTCAGCACTTTTTGTTGCAGGTAACATTTTCAATGACTGGTACTATGCCATGCACAGAAGTCTGTGGGTATCACAAATCAGGTGTTAAGAAGTGTACACAACATCTGATGACTCTTTGTGAATTGCTGCTAGGTGTGCAATCATAATGGAGTGCCTGTTCACACCCCATTTTGCAACTCCACACCTTACAACAGTCCATCGGGCCCATAATTTTTCAGCTAGTACAAATTGCTAAAGAATACTTATATTTTTCATTTCCTTTCCAGGGCTTAGAATACATTTGGGTAGCCTGTCCAAAGTTCTTTACAAAAACAATTTGACTGTCCCCAACAGACCTCTTAGTGCCTTTATTTTTGGCATCATAGTACTCACCCTGGCAAAAGACTGTGAGGTCAAAAACACAAAAAAATAGTCAGCTGGGAACAGTTGGGAGCTTTTTCTGACACAATAAATTATTTAGTAGGCCACTAACAGGAGGAGGTAAAAATAAAACTTGAAACACCTAAGTCAAACATAACTGTTGTAAGTAGAACAGTTTAGAGCATTTCATTTTATTAGATATCTGGGGCCCACTATTCAGAGCTAGCTATTTGAGTCATGCTTCCATTAGTGGTTCATGTGAGACAGTGCACGATCAATCCAGCGTGCCACATTCAGACAAGCAGTATGTCCTGTCCAGGGAGTGCTGCTTGTCTGAATATCTTATTTATTCATTTAAAGGTTGGTAACCGGGAAAGGAACATTGAGCCAAAGCTCATTTCCAGGTGCGACCTGGGGAAGGGGGAAAGGGTACAATATACACAAAATACAAATATATATTTATATACATTCATGAGATAAACAAGAGTACATTAAAAATATACAGTAAATAAGTAACATGCACAAGAAGTAGGACCTAACAACATATTTTCCAGTGGACAGGTGAATACTAGGAGAAACAATACATAAGCTAGCAAAACCGGCTTGGTGCACTGAGGCAGACGCAAGCTCACAGGTGTTGTGTGGCAAATATATACGTTGAGCTGGAGCAGCAGAGAAAATAGGGGAAAGGGTCAGAATAAATGTTAGTGTATAGCATTCAAGGAGAGTGGAAACAGTGGCAAGGGGGAGGGGAGATGCTTGAAATACTTTTTAATGGATAGCACAGTGGGTAAGCTATGTACAGTAAGGGGAAGTGAGTTCCATAAGGCAGGGAACCAATGGGTGAAGGCTAGTATACTGGCATGTGAGTGGGGTGTGATCAAGGTGAAGGAGCAGTGGTCATGAGAGTGCAGTGAGTAGCCTGTACTAGTCACTGCGGGTAGTAAGGAGGAAAGGTAGGAGGAAAGGATATTGAACCAGTACTTAGCGATGAAGGTAGCGCAATGTGCCAAGTGACGGTCATTGAGTGACAGTAAAGAGACGGATTGATAAAGGAGACAGTGGTGAGTGCGGTACGGGAGGTTTGAGGCAAATCTGCAAAAGATGTGAAATGGTAGGTCTAATTTGGAGAGGGAGGATTGTAGCACTGAGCTATAGCCCACATCAGCATGATCAAATGAGGGGAGGATAAGCTTAGAGACTATTTCCCTCCTGATGGGGAGGGAGAGACTGTCCTTGTGCCTATAGAGCATTCCTAATTTTGGACACAGTTTGCTGTGTATATCATCCAGGTATAGGAAAAAGTCTAATTTGGGCCCAGCCCAACTCCTAGGTACTTATGTGATTCGACTACTGTAATTGTGGAGCCATCAAGGGTGTATAAGGTGGGAGGAGTTGTTATTTTGGCTAGTTTCTGGGTGGAACCAAAAGCCATGGTGACCGTTTTCCATGCCATGTCAGTGCTACTCACAGTGACCATGTGCAGTGGTAATGCAGTCTGCTTCTAGAAAGGCACTCCCAGGATCAAAGGCCAAGAATGCATCCAAACAGGATAGTGCCTTTGTTCTTGGGAGTCATATTCAGTGGTGGAATTGCTCATGCCCACATATGGGATGAAAGGCACAAATGATCATTTGCACATCATTATGTGGCCATTAGACATCTGCCTGAGTGAGTTTTTTTTATATTGTGTGATTATGGGATGTTTATTAATAATCTGTGACCTTAGCTGTTATTGCTAAGGGGTCATCATCATCAGCTTTATTTATAAAACAGTGCCACCGTAAGCTACCAGTCAAGCAAGGATCTGTAAGAGGGAAATCTGGGTAAAGATAGGGAGAATACAAAAGTCTCAAGGAACAGTCAGTGGGAATTTGAATCAAGTTGTTGCATGCCGTGTGGGAGAAGACAAAATCAGGGTTACGAGGCTACCCCAAAGAGATCATAATGTCTGGATCTTCCCCCTTTGTGCAACAACCAAGAAGGGTTCTCCTTTGGCTACAAGACTCAAGACTGATATTACACTCTTAGCCAGAGTAAAGAGGGAGCCCTGGGACCTCATGGTGGGTGTTCAGTTGTGAACTCAGTGAGTACTCTGGGAGGACAAGAGGAGGGTAATCCTGTTTTCTCCCTCCCTGTCACAGATTGCACTTAGGGGTGGGCACTGTGAGCTCAGTGGACCTGACCCCAAGGAGTGGGTTCGTGACATGGAATATAATCCTAACCCCCCCCAACACTACAACCTATCTTCCTGTGTCCTATATGTTGTATGTTTAGAAGAGCAAGTCTGGCAGGATATCTGCTCCTTTAGTATTTCAAACTGATGGTCTGGCATAAAAGTCTACTCTTAGCTGCAGCAACTGAGAGCAGCAACAGAGTATAACAAGTTGTCTTAAGTGAAATGAGTATGGCAGGCTCTCTCACATTCACATATGGCGGTACTGACACTCTCTAGGGGCTTTGACCACTCAAGCTGTTTTGAAGCACATTTACGTTGTAATATCAGAGCCTAAGAACTGTGTCCTGTGGATGCTGTTTGTCTCACTTTCCAGCAGTTGTGTGACTGTGCTGTTTGCTGTCTGCCCCTATTGTTTGTGACTGAGCACCATATGAAACATCCTGCATTAACTACAGTTTCAGTCATCAGACTTCTTGTTCTGCCCTGAACTGATACCATTCAACCATGGCTGTGGCAATGCCATGAGGGGGCATAGACATTAAGATTACAAGCTCCCAGTGTTAGTGAGTGGCTACAAACTGAGAGGCAGCAACTGAGAGCAGCAACAGAGTGTATCACATCACCATGAGTCAACTTCAGCAACTGAGCCTGAGCCAGAAATTCTGGCTGTTTTAATTGACTGGTGTAACTTCATATTTTAATAATGTTTTATCAGTTTGTTGATATGCTATTGTTAATGGGCATAGGTAGCCCTAGATATAATGTTAGTTAATTTGCTTATTGATCAACCAAGATGTAACAAAATATCTAGGTTATTACAATCAGGGAAAAAAAGACATTTTCTAATAAAAAACACATCTACATTGATAATCAGACGTCATCATTCATATAAATTACATTGGATAACAACATTATCACATTGCACCATACATACACAAATACATATAAAAAATACATTGAGTTCTAATTTAAGATTTTTTTTCTTAAATGATAATTGTCTTCTTTTCATCAGAGATGCAAAGAATGCAATTATTAATTCTGCAACCTTTATTGTAAAAGGATGCAGAAGAATAAATAGAACATCATAATTTGTATTATTATAACATTCCAAAATTTCCTCTAAAAGTTTTATACAGAGATCCGAGTATAAAGGACATATAGAAACTAAGTGTAGCAAAGATTCTGGCACATTTTGATTACACTGACACATCATAACTTTTGGCATAACATTATTGTCCCCCAAATTTTTATTCAAATACGAATACTTAGAATTTATCAGGCCAAACCTAGCCTAAGTTAAGGCTTTCCTTTCCAATGGTTCTAAGCAGAAAAATAGCTTTTCAAATCATGATCTATTTTGTTCATCCTAAACCAAGGTGCTCATTTTTGGACCCTAACTGATTCCCTATCCCTATCCTGTGACTTAGAAAATAATCTTTTCTTAATAATTTTCTTATATTGTAAAGAAATTATTTTTTTCTGAAAATCTGTCCAGAAATGCATAAGGTTAATCATTTCAAGAATTTGATGTATATTTGACAGCCATTTTCATCTTAGGCCCATTTGAAACCATTTTATTTTCTCCTTTAGACATAGCCTAGGCAGAAGATTATGATTATTGTTTATAATTTTCAACCAATAAGAAAGAGATCTATATTGATTAATTGCATATTATTGATATTCTCCCAAGTTCTGCTCTAACCATGGCAGATGCTGTTGAAAGAGGAACCATGAGTAATGATTTATAAAAGTAAAAAAGGGGGGATTGCAAGTTAATCATACAATCACAGGGGATAACTTCTTCCCCATAGGTCAGTAATGGATTAATTTTTGTCTCAGCAGCTATTAGGGCTGATCTTATATCGAGACACCCAAGTTTAGAATGCAACTTTAGAAGTGCTTTAGCATTTATTTTTGATTTACTTATTTGAGACTTATGATGAGTTGTCCAAAAGGTGTTAGCCACAAGACTAACTCCAAGATATACATAGAACAAAACATTATCAATCTTGTGATGATCTAGAAAAAAAATGTCTGTTGTTATTCCTTGAACTGAAAGTCAGTGCTTTAGTTTTTGAAATGTTTATTTTAAGTCAGAGTTTCTTACATTTTTCTTTAATAACCTCTATTTTCTTTTGAAGACCTATTTTTGTTAATGACAGTAATAAAAGGTCATCCGCATAAGCTAGCACATGACATTGTAAATCATTAATTTGGGAGGGTTCAAATTGCATATACTCCTCAAAGTTCAACAAATCGTTAATGTAAAAGTTAAATAATGCTGGAGCTAATAAACATCCTTGCTTTACCACTATTAATGAGGGGAAAAATGTTGTTGTATTCCCTCGAATATCATATCTGACTTTAGTACAGGTATCTGTGTATAGTAACTGAATTGTCTGTAATAATGATTCACAAATGCTGTAATTTCTCAAAATGCACCACAAAATACTATCATTAATGGAATCGAAGGCTGAAGTAAATTCAATAAATAATGTATATAGTTTCATTTTTTATATGTACATATTTTTCAAATAAGTGACTGAGACAAAACAAGTTATCTAAAGTTGAGAAATTACACCTAAAACCTTCCTGAAAAGGAGATATGATTGAAACTCTGTTGGACCAATCCATTAAGCTATTTAATATTAATCTTGAGAACATTTTTGAAATTGAATCCAAGAGGATAATTGGCTGATAGTTTGAGGGATTAAGTTGAGATCCTTTTTTTTGGAGTGGAACTACTATATTTAATTTCCAGGAAGTTGGTATCAGATTTTTTTCAAGACATAAATTAAAATATTTAGTTAACAATGGTGCCCAGAAATCAATATTATATTTATAAATATCAGGCGGTATGGAATCTGGTCCTGGTGCTTTGCTATTCATTAGTTTAGAAATGATATCCATGACTTCTGAGATTTTTACTTGTAATGGCTGAAATTTGCTTATATTTATGGGAACAGAACATGTGAAAAAAAAGTTATGCAAATCCAGTTGCCCCAAGGGATGATTGAATAAAATCATATAATGGGATATCCAAGTTGCTTCCGAAATCACTGATAATAAAAAATTATTATAGGATGCGGATCTTCTAGATACCATATCCCAAAAAGCTCTGATATCTTTAGACTGTATAATTTGAAGCATTAAGTTCCACTGATGTTTCTATATTCACCTTTTTTCCCTTTAAGAAAGATTTTATATTTTTTCCTGCCCATAATCAGAGATTTAAAGTTTGCCTTGCAAAGGTATTCTTTTGTTATAATTACGATTTTTTTTTAATTTTTTTCTCAATCTTACATGACTTATCAAACCAGTTATGATTATTTGAAGTTTTGTTTACTATATTAGGGGAATATTACACTGTATTAGTTGAGAAAAAAATATGTTGTAAATAATTCTCTACTTCATTTAATGATTTTGAACACATAATAAGTTCCTACTCTGAAGATGATGAGTGAGAATGATAAATAGTATTTATCTTCTCCAACGTTATTGAATTTACTCTTAATTTTTGTTTCCCTTTAATTTTTGGCTCGATTAAAGGGTCAACTGTGTATAATGAATCATTAGTGTTAATGCTACCTAACAGGATAAGCTCCAATGGCACACAATCACTTTCAGTTCTCATCTCAATTTGTAAAGACCTTGTCATATAAAATAATTCATAATACATTAAAATATAGTCAATCACACTCTGGCCATTGCAGTGAAAAAAAAGTCAACCTCTCTTTTTCATCCCCTTGAGTTCTACCTTTCAAAATAACCAAAGAAATGTTCTTAACAAAAGTAACAAAATGTTTTCCATTCTCATTAATTACCCCATCAGAGGAATCTCTGGGTGGTAAATCCTTAACCTCATTTGACAGAGGTATGTCTGACTGGCCATCTAATAAGGCTATACATGTATTAAAGTCTCTGCAAATGACTATATTAGCCTGTACAAATGTAGAGTTAACTTTATCAAGATTCATAGCCAATTCATCCAAAAGTGTTTTATAATTTTTTGCCATTGGCAATTAATAAACATTAACTAGAATAAATGACTATGAATTCCAGTTAATAACCACCATTATATAGTTAAAACACATTTTACAAATATGTAGAATCTTTAAATTTCTAGATACTTTAATATAGATTGACAGCCCCCCATGCCTCTCCCATATTGGTTTGGTTTAATAGCTGCAGAATGTATCACTTCATAATCATTTATTATAAAAGGATTACATGACCAGTTTTCCTGCATTGATATTATCAGAAAATAATTAATATAATCCAACCATTCTACATCTCCCGATTTTTGCTTTATTCCTGCAGTATTCCATGAAAGCAGTCTTAATTCATGGGTATTATCTGTGTTCATATTCATAAGTGGACCAGGCTCATAGGCCAGATTTAGTCAGTGAAGTCCATTTTTGCCATCTTGAAAAATTTTACCTGTTAAGTCTATTACCAAAATGTTACTCTGCTTTATATTATCTGGCTTTCTCGAAATCAACTTAAAAAGGTCAGTGGAACAAATCTGAATATCAATTTTAGATATTATGTGGTTTGTTTTAAAAGGGGGGAGGTTACATTTAATAAGTTGGACAGTACCTGGAACTGATTTCCTTAGAAATGATGATCGGATGGTTTCAGCCATTAGGACATTTTACTGACAATAAGTTATGCCAACATATTAGGATGGTTAATTTTCAATGTATTCTTCCCAATTTTTTGTAACTTCCAAATCAGCTCTAACAGTTTTTTTCACATCTAGCAAGTTTAAGGATGAACTTATTACAACAAAACTAGTGTTAGGAGGTTGTTACTGTTATTAATCTCCAGTTCTGTGCACCCCCACCCAGGTGCAGTTAACACTGATTTCAGTTATACTAACACTGACTCTACATGTCTTACCAATGATGCTAGTTCCTCTCTGAAATAGTCCACCTGAATATTCAGAGTTTATTAGCCAAATGGGATCATTTTGAAGTCTAAGTTGAATCTAATAACTTTGATGTACAGTAATATCATTATCTGAAATAATGAAATTGCACTGGAGGGTTATTCTATTTTTGGGCAGCATAGGGTAGGGTAGGGAAGGGGGTATAGATTTATGTTGCTTCTAATTTACAGGCTCAGGAGGTACCCTTTCAGCATAATGGCAATCATTGTGAATTTATCTCTGCTGTAGTAGCCCTTGTCCATGTAAAACTACTTTTAATAAGTACCATTTAGGTTCCACCACCTCAGAGCGCCGGTGGTAGTACACCTGGTCATTGGGGCACCAAGTTGGAAAGTTGCCATCCTCTCATTTTGTGGGGAGCTGCACCACCCATGCCTCCGCCCTTTCTGAATATACTAACTCTGGGGGATGGAGCAGATCTTGGGGAAGGGGTGGCAAATCCAACAATCAGCGCAGTAATGACCAGGTGCTCTAATGCCAGTGCCCTGATGCTGGTAAGGTGACATTTATATTCCTCCTGAGTGAGTGAACAAGGGTTTGATACTATTTCAAGATTTAAGTGTAACATCACTTCTAATCATGACTGCATCTTGATAGTTGACTTTAATGTAATTTGGTGTCTGAATTCTACAGCAGTAGCCATGGATCTGTTCTTAGAACCTGGGGTCCAGCAGCTGATTCAAGATGCTGATAGGCATAAATTCAAGATGGGCACTGGTTCTATACTGGATTGGACAGTGGTGACCTATCCTTCTAAGGTGGTCACATCTTTTGTCCTACCAGAATCAATGAGTGGCCACTGTCCAGTCTTTTGTGAATGGTCTGCTAAGAAGTGCAGCAGTTTCCTGGTTTATAGTCATACTAGAAATTTAAAGTCAGCAAATATTGAATAATTAAGAAGGACATTTAATATGGCTGACAGGTCTTTTTTAAATTTTATCTCTAATATTGATTACATTCTGGATAAGTTTAGTTGCTTGTTTAATAACATATGTGATAGAGTTAATCCCAAAAGGACGATGAGAATAACAGCCAATAAGAAGGACTGGATCACACCAGATTCGTTGAAACTAACAAAACTTAGAGATAAAAAATAGAAAATGTACTGAGTTTCTTGGAATTCCATCAGCTTAGAAATAAATGTAAATCAGCAGTTAGGGTTACTAAAATTTCACATTTTAGATCTAGGCAGTTTAGCTACCTTGGTAACTCTAGGAACATCTGGAACATTTGGAATAATTTGCTAGGAAGGGAGGGATATATCAATCCCTTTTCAATTCAAGATAACTCAGGCTTAGTAACAGAACCAAGAAAGGTTGCAGAGATTTTTAATAATTATTTTGGAAAATTAGAAATTTATAGGACTAAGCCCCATGTTTCTGTGCTCCTACATTAGAGGAGCTGGGTGAGAGAACCTACCTAAATGTTACTTTAGAAGTGTATCTCTAAGGGCAGTTGCAGATTATATAATGAAGTATGATCCCTGACCCTTTATTGGTTTTGATAATTTGGATTATAGAATTTTGAAATTTTTGATTTCTCAATTAGTTGGTCCATTAGCTTCTATCTTTAACTGTTCTGTTTTCAGTGGTGTGTTTCCCAGCAAATAGAAAATTGCCTTTATTAAGCCAATTCATAAATATGGTAGCAGGGAGGAGGCTTCAAATTTTCATTCAATATCCTTACTGGCTCCCTCTCTAAGATCTTGGAGAGGATAGTTTATAATCAAATTATCTCATTCATAAATGATTATAGTTTGTTGACCTCTGTTCAATGGGGATTTTAAGTGGTACATGACACTGAGACAGCCTTGGTGAGGTTCACAGGTGGTGTGCATGGTGCCATTGATCGGGGACACCATGTAGCAGACATCTTTGTGGACCTCACCATGGCTTCCAATTTAGAGATTTAGTGGAGCATGATTTATTGGTGAAATCTTTGTTGAACTTTAATTTTTCAAATAATTTTTCCTATTGATTTCAAATTATATTTCAGGAAGATGTTACAAAGTGTCAGTTTTGGATTTTTAGTCCAATTCATTTCCCATCAAATGTGGGGATCCTCAGGGCTCCATTCTGGGAACCCTTCTGTTTTCACTATTTCTAAATTTCATTACCAAAACTTGCAATTCATTTGAGGTATTGCTTTATGGAGATGATGCAGTAATTTTCAGTTTGGATTCAGTATCTAGTGTTGCTGTTGAACTGGTTTCAAAAAGATTTGGATCAGTTCCAATATTGGCTTCTTTCACATAAAATGGTTTTGAATTAACAAACAAACAAACAAAAAAAATATATTTATGTTTTGTTCCTGGTCTTAAGATGGAAAGAGGATCAAACTTATTTTTCAAGGATTTGAATGGTAATTCTATTGGAAGTGTTAACTGTTTCAAGTATCTGGGATTAACCCTGAATAGCTCCTTATCTTTTAAATCACAAATTAATAATGGGTAGCCAGTGAAGATAGTGAATGAAAAATGGCACCTACCACAAATGGCACAGGAATAGTGAGTACACATACAGCAACTGGGGGTTCCCCCCTCTCCAAGTTGTGCCCCCTGGAGTTGGTATATTTAGTAAGGAGAGTGTGGGGGGTAAAGCCTCACAAAGAAAAAGATGTGGTGGGTGAATGTCTCCAAATTAAGAGATCCCTATGTGCATTCGCTATATTCTGAGTGCTGTTTTCGGTCATCACCATTTTAAATTCACTATCTTGACATGGAACCACAATAATGTTATTAAAATTGTGCATCAAAGACTTGATATGCTGTTTAGGGTTAAGAATGTCTTAATTCCAGAGTCACTAATTCTCTGTCTTGCTCTGTCTCCTTCTGTGAGTCACCCCTCTCCTCATGTGAGCTCTTGCTAGTTAAGCTATCCCTTTCCTCCATCCTCCCTATCTTTGTTGGTGTTATCTATGCCTCCCTAAAGCCCTCTCCCTTCCCTGGTAAACTCCCTCTCATCTTTTGTCTCACTTGCTTCCTCCAGTAAGCTCATCATCCTTGAGGACTTTAGCTTCCGTTGGCTCTCCCCTGCCTCCAAGCCCACTATTCACAAGACTGAATCCTTGAACCAACCCATCTCAATCAACATTCTTCTAACCACTCCCTACTAGACTGGGTGCTCACATCCCACCCCCACTGCATTATAACTGCAGGAATTCTCCCAGAGGCCTTCAGTGACCACTGCCTAATCTACTGTGTCATGAAAGTGTGTCTTCCCTCAGTCAACCCCCAAGTACATCTAATACAGACCTTTCAGGTCCCTAGACACTGATGGCCTCTTTAATGACCTTGCAGTATCTGACTGGTCCCCATGTACTGACTCCAACATCGATTCTGCCCTATCTCTCATCATTACCATTTTCAATAATATCTAGAACATCCATGCCCCCCTCAGAAATGCCATGGTTAAATGCTCCCAACACTCATGGGTTTCAGCTGACCTAATTGAACTGTGCAAGTCCCGAGACAGTGCATGGGCACTCTTTAAATCCTGTCAGTCCCTAGCTGACCTCCAGACTTACTAGGCACTCAGAGCAGTATAGCCTAGATGTTAGAGTGACGAGCTGTGAATGAGCTTGGTACATCCAGCAGACCTGGATTTGATTCCCACAACCTCCACTTGCATACTGTGTGACTCTGAGCAAGTCACTTAACCACCCAATGCTTCCAGGTCACCCCTGAAAACAAGCACTTGTTCCTAGTGGGCCTTACCCAGTTACCAAAGAATAAAATAAATAAAAAATAAACACCTGCACTAAGGCTGTCCATACAGCTAAGGCCCTCTAGTTTAAAGCCAACCTCCAATCTAATCACTCCTCACCCTCAAAATTTTGAAAGGTTATCCACTCACTAATTGATCCCCCTGCCAAGTCCTCTTCTCTCACCCTTTTGGTGGATGACTCACTGGTCTCCGACCCCTCCTCCATAGCAGTAAATTTTAACACATTTTTCACCACCTGGGCTCTACTCCATCACCCTCCTGCAGACATTACTGACTCCCTCCCACCTCAACCATCTGAAAGCTTCCAATTCACTCCTGTCTCCCCCAGGAAGCCCACCTAGTTCTTATGTCTCTCAAACCCTCCAAGCACAGTCCTGATGGTCTGGACTCCAAGCTCCTATGAATCTCTGCTCTAGCTATTTCCTCCCTCTCTCTCACCTTCAAAATCTGTTATTTTCCCTCTGTGCCATTCCTCGGGCCTGGAAATTTGCCAAGGTTCTCACTCTGCTTAAAGGGGGCAACCCCATTATCCCTGGCAACTACAGGCCAATATTACTCCTCCCCTCTCTTGCCAAACTCCAAGAATTAACTGTATAGTCTATTCTAGGCTTTCTGACTTCCTTATCTCTTTGAACCTCCTCTCTCTCCATTCCAGTTTTGATTTAGAAGGAGCCACTCCACTGTGTCATTCTTGCTCTGGGTAACTGATGCTATCCTTAATGGGATGGATCAAGTTTCAAGTTCAAGTTTGTTTATTTGGGATACATTCATTGAACAAGCTCATTTACAATGATGTCCTATCATAAAAGTACAAGTTGCAATAAAATACATATATAAACATGCAGTTTAGGGAGACTTTTAATACATTGACAATAACAGCCTAGCAACAACAGTATACTACACATAGTATCCTATTTTCACATATTATCTCTAAGTGACCCCTCTTGTGAGATGATTACATCTCTCACAGTGCACAGTGACAGACAAGAGCCAAGCCTTTATAACTGCAGGGGACTGGAATTTTTCAATGTATTGGACCTTGGAATCACTGGTTCTACTAGGTTTGAATTTCTTAAGGAACATATCCATGCCCTATACTCTAAACATGCTAATAAATTATCAGGAATACCTCCCCGAATACTTTTCAATGCAAACAGTATTTTATGTAACTGTCTCCTTTCATGTAGAGAACTGTTGTCTAATTGGTTGTATAATATACATCTCTATGTGTCATACAAGCCATTAAGCACAAATAGGGCCATCCTTTTATGAAGTTATTCCAATTTTGTAAGCTTATTCTTCATACAGCACTCATACACAATATCTGCATATTCTAGAATTGGGAACATTTGAGAATGCACTATATTTAATCTGTCAATCCAAACACCCCCTGTGTTGATAAAGTGCTCCTAGACATTTCCCAACCTTATTTGTTAATTTGGCCACATGTAGGTTTCCTGATCTTATGGTATCCATCCAATACCCCAAACACTTGTAACCTTCTACTTGTTCCAATTGTCTACCTTCCAATGTATAAATATCTAATGAACTATTAGTAGGGTCATTCAGTTTATCTGAAGATCTGAACAACATCACATTTGTCTCAGTTGAATTCAATTTCAAATGGGACAACTGAAAGAAATCCAAGTCTATCAAACATCCAGTGCCATTTTTGGCTGGACCTTCCTACCTGAAACATCGGAGGTATAAAAGAAGAGGACCCAAGACAGATCCCTGTGGAACTCCCCTTCTAATATTTATAACAGTAGAGTGACATCTATTTGCCATCATACTTTGCTGTTGGACAGTCAAATAATTTTGGAGCCAAGTTAAGGCCTCCAGTCCCAGCCCAAGATTGCTTAGTTTCTTCAGCAGTATTAGGTGATACACCATGTCAAAGGCCTTTGAGAGGTCAACAAAGATGGCCCCAGTAACTTTCTCAAGTGGCATAGATTTGTTGACATCATCCAGGACCCTAAACATGGCGATTACTGTATTGTGTCCGTTACAGAAACTAGATTAATATTTTTCAGCCAGGTTCTTACTATTTATAAAAGCCTGAAACTGTTTAGCTACCAGCTTTTCCAGAAGTTTTGCTACTACAGAAAAAAAGGGATATGAACCTATAGTTGGTCATTAGGTCAAGGATGCCTCCCTTAAAAATGGGGACAACCCTTGCTCTCTTCCATCCCTGGGGCATCTCACTTGTCCTCAATGACCAATTAAATATATATGTTAGGTGTTCTGCAATTTTTAATGCTGAATATTTCAAGAATCTCGAGGTTAAACCATCTGGTCCACAACTTTTACCTAGTTTTAAGTCCAGAAGTTGGCCCTGAACCTCTTCAGCAGAGGCACTGTGGAAAGTAAATACATTGCCAATTCCCAGAACAAATCTTTATATCCACCTTCTCATCCTGCTCCCCATACCCACTAAAGTGTCCAGCATTCACAAAAAAATCATTTATTTGATCCAGAAATTAATCTTTTAAGATGACATTTTTCCATCTTCTGATATTTTAATGGCTTCCCTACTTTTACCTTTCCCATCCAACATATTAATAGTCTTCCAAAATTTCATTGAATCCCCTGCTAACTCACTAGTCTTAGTCATGAAGTAATTTTATTTAGCCAATTGGACCTCTTTAATTAATCCATTCCTAGCATTTCTATATTTTTGCCAGTTGTCTAGCACCCCTGATTTCCTGGCCATTTCACAATATTTGTTTTTTTCCCTCCTTAAGTTTAATTGGCACAAATTAAACCACACCTCAGAACTCTTTTTAACTTTCTTTATTAACAAGGGGAAATGATCAGCATATACTCTACTCAATCTGTCCAAAAAATAATCCCAGGTATCATTTAAATCTGGGAATAAATATAGTCTATTCCAATTTAAATTATCCAAATCTGCCATCAATTTAAAATAATCAGACCTTTTCATGGCTCTAAATTACATTAGTTTTGGAGGGCCTTGTATCTTCATCCTTCCCCTTATGCAGACTATAACATGATGATCACTAGCAAGATTAGCCATTGTACCTACTTTTAAAATAGTGATGTGGGGAGCTAGTAAGAATTAAGTCAAACATTGATTGAGAAGGGTGAGATTTAAAATTCAAGTGTGCTGACTCAGTAATTAACTGTTCTAAACCCAGTGTCAAAGCAACATTATGTAAATATGGGCCCAATTCCAAAAGATCCCTTAGATTGCCACAACATTCTGGTGATCTAGGGCTGCGGAACACTCCCGGTGTGTCAGGGACCATGCACCCGATTCTGGAACATCATGGGTCCCTGCGCCACAACACCCAGGACATACCACAATGGCAGGCTAGTGCTGAATGCAAGATGCACCTGCGAGACCCAACGGATGGACCCACCCACACCATCCCACTAGGTGCATGAAAGATGGCAATGCCCAGAGCACCACTGGGCCAGAAGGGGCCCAGGGGGTACCATAGTGGTGTTTGGGGCATGCAAGTGTATGCTGGGGGATGTTTGGGCACCCAGCAGGCATGCCCTTGCCAGTGCTAGCCATTCTCCAGTGTATTTGGTGCTATCAGATGGGCACCCCGGCCATGTGCCTGATCACCCTTTCCTGACATACACATGCTCCCCAACACCTCTGCAGTACACCCCTGTTCCTTCTGAGCCCCAGACCCCACATACAGAGCCCCCTACCAGCTCCACACCTTGAGGGCATTGTCACAAGGGGTGTAGACCACCTCCCAGCTGGTATAATGTGACCCCCCTTCCTACCGTCATGGTGTGGCTTCTGGAATATGAAATCACTGGATGTTGCAGCCCTGCTATGGCACTAGCCCCCTTGCAACCTGGCATACCCAGATGCAGGTCACAAGGCTGGTGCAGTGCCTCTTGGGTGCAGCAGCTTCCCTCCTCAGCAAATATCGATGCAAGGTGTGACATGTGACATTGCTGTTTGTTGCAGCTGCCTTGCATCAGGCATAAGCCTTTCAGAATTGGGCCCATGGACTTAGCTGGTTTTGCCCAGTCAAGACTGAAATCACCTATCAAAAGAACTTCCAGGGATTTGCTATAAAGTAACAATATAGTGGACGACTATTTTAAAGCTGACAATTTTGGTGGCCTTTAACATCCTAACAGGAGTAGTGGTTTACCCCCCAAAATATTTACCTCTATGCCCAAACCTTAATGAATATCACTAGGAATATTTAAGTTGAATTTCCTAACTACAAACTTATTTTCATAATAAATAATAATTTCCCCTTGCTTGTTTCAATCCTGTCTATATATGTTATATCCTTCTATTTTCAATAGTTCATCACTTACCCTTTTATTTAACCATGGTTTAGTTAAAATCAGAATACTTGGGGATTTCTCCATTTCAAAAATCCTAACTAAATCCATCTTAGGCATGAGACTCCAAACGTTAGCTTGGACTTAGGAAATATCATTTTTACTGGTAACATCATTTGCAGCATTTGTTGGTTCTGGATTAAGGTTGATATCCTCACACATCAATATATTAACAAAATGCTGGGCTTTGGAAATAAATTTCCAAAACACTTTATACAGCTCCCTTAAGATCACAGCACCTTTACTCCCTCCTCCACCTCTCACATTAGCTAAATCATGCTTACTTTGTGTCTCTATATTTATTGGTCATTTGCTTGACATTTCTTGTCCAAAATCTTCCAGTTTTAGTGCATTTATATATTTATGTAGTTCCCTAATTATCACAGAGTAGTGGTCTGTAAAAAGGCCAGATTTCCAATGCAAATCCTGCATATCAAGGAGCCTGGACTGTGCACTCCAAGGGGGATTCAGCCAGGTAGAACTGCTCTCAAGGAATCCCTGCTTCTGCACCTGTCAGAGTCTGCCTTCCCTCCATGACTGGTTTCTCTTTCAGTCAGTGAAGATCAGTGAAGTTCAGCAGACAGTAAGGCTAGGGGCTGGACCGCACTTGGCCTATGCCTCCTAGGGTTGCCCTTTGTGTCTGAGCTGTAGTGCACAGTCCAGGCTCCTATCTCTACTGAGTTGACTCCTCTCCTTGATCACTCTGCTCAGACCCAGCCAGTGGCTGCTCTCTCAGCTTAAGAAGCAGTTGGAACACTTACCCAGAATTCCTAGCTGCGGTATGTAAGTCAGCATTTTTATTGCTGTACCACTACTGAAATAGTGGTTTACTAAAAGAAAGTTCTTAGCTGGAAGCAACAGCTCAGATACAAAGGGCATCGCTAGGAGGCATACCCCAAGAGTGTCACTGTCTGCTGTATCTACCACTGAAATAGTGGTCAGCTAATATAAAGCCCTCAGACAGAAACAACAGCTCAGACACAAAGGGCAACCCTAGGAGGAATACGCCAAGTGTGGTCCAGCCTCTAGCCTTACAGTCTGCTGAGCTTCACTGATCTTCACTGACTGGGAGACAGACCAATCACAGAGGGGAGGCAGACTCCGACAGGTGCAGAAGCAGGGATTCCTTGGCAGCAGTTCTACCTGGCTGAATCCCCCTTGGAGTGCACAGTCTGGGCTCCTATCTCCACTGAGGTGACTTCTCTCCTCGATCACTCTGCTCAGAACCAACCAGCAGCTGCTCTCTCAACATGAGAAGCAGTTGGAACACTTACCCAGAATTCCTAGCTGCTGTCTGTAAATCAGCATTTGTACTGTTGTACCACTACTGAAATAGTGGTTGACTAATAGAAAGCTCTCAGCTGAAAGCAACAGCTCAGACACAAAGGGCACCCCTAGGAAGCATACCCCAAGAGCGTCCCAGCCCCTAGCCTTACTGTCTGCTGTACCCACCACTGAAATAGTGGTCAGCTAATATAAAGCTCTCAGACAGAAACAACCAGAAGCAACAGCTCAGACACAAATGGCAATCCTAGGAGGCATACGCCAAGTGCAGGCCAGCCCCTAGTCTTACTGCCTGCTGAGCTTCACTGATCTACACTGACTGGGAAAGAGACCTTCTTTCCTCTAGTCTCTAGTTGTGCTACTAAGTGGCAGACCTTAACAAACTGATTTTTTTTTTCAGCAGGAAGGAGTAACAGAGGTTCTGGGGGATGGCAACTGGTTGCAGGAAAAAGGGGCAGAGCTTGGGCAACTCTCCCAAACGAACAAAGCACTCTAAACAGAGCAAACAGGTACACACCTCTTGCGTCCATACCATCCGTAATGACGGAGGATGTCTCAGGCCAAAGGAATGCCAAATGCAACAGGATAGCAAAACAACATCATAAACAAAACCTCAACAGGAAAAAAAATCATATTCATAGGGGATTCCATGAGTCACAGTGTGGCCCCCCACCTGAGGCAAAACAAGTATGCAGTTGTGCAGATCAGATGTCTCCCAGGAGCATCTGCTTGGACAGACACTGACCAAATAGTCAACACAGTTAAAAAGGAAGAAGAGGACTCTAATATCCTGGTCCACAGAGGGACTCATACAGCATTGCATTCTTTCAGATTCTGCCTGTTTGGGAAAAGAGGAAGAACAGGCAGAAAATCAGAAAGAAAGAGATAAGTGAGCTCAACGCATGGCTCAAGGACTGGTGCCACACGAAGGGGCACCACTTCATCGGAAACTGGGGCAACTTCTGGGAAAGGGAGTTCTTTAAATTCGACAGCCTCCACCTGATGAAAAAGGGAGTCAGATCACTGGGCTAGAAATATGATGTCCACGTAGGACATTTAAACTAGCGGGAGGGGAGATGACGGTAGCTCTAGGAGAAACATACATAGAGTCTGCTGTCTCTCCCCTCCAGCTAGCACTAAATCTACACACTCCAGGATAGCAAAAGCAGATAACCAGGAACATAAAACCCTTTCCATCTCTGGCATTGACCATCACAATGGTAAGGGAGGAACCATAAACAGGGAAAACTACAAAGGGATGAACAATAAGATCAAGGGAGGCATGACAAACAAAGCGACACAGCAAGATTGGTCAGCACTATGCCTCAATGCACGCAGTCTGGCTAACAAGATGACTGACTTCACTGCCACAATAGCTGAGGCAGCACTAGACTGGGTGGCCATGACCAAAACATGGTTCACACATAATCATGGTTGGGAGGTGACTATCCCGGGGTACAACTTGTTTAGGAGCGATTGGACTGGGAAAAAGGGAGCTGGGGTAGCTATTTATGTTAAGGATACCATCAGTGCTACAGAAATACAGCAGGCACTAGGGGAAACAGAGGATCCATGGATCACAATAGGGGCCAGAAGCCGGGAAACCCATCCGGGTAGGAATAATCTACAGACCCCCAAATCAAGAGGAAGCTAGGGATAAGAAAATCCTGGAAACCATTTTCCAGATGTCAGTCAAAGCTGACATGGTGCTGGTGGGGGATTTCAATCTGCCGGACATAGATTGGAATACCCACACAATGACATCACAAAAGAGCAGGGAATTCCTAGTCAAACTACAGGAAGCAGGCCTAAGTCAACTAGTGACATCACCCAAAAGGGGTAACGTGGTTCTAGATCCGATTTTCACAAATTGCAATAGGGTTACGGGTATCGAAGTAGGGAACCACCTGGGCAACAGTGATCATAACGCAGTATGGTTCAGGGTAAAAAGGACTGTAGACTCCACACACTCCAAACTGAAGGTCCTTGACTTCAGGAGTGCAGACTTCACAAACATGAAGGCTTGCCTAAGAGACAACCTTAGTAACTTGACAGAAGGGAGTGTTGAAGAATATTGGACAAGGTTAAAGGATGCAATAACCATGGTCACATCACGTTGTGCCTGTCAGATTAATAAGAACAAAAGGAGGAAAAATCCACTATGGTTTTCCAAGGAGGTGGCAACCATGGTGAGAGAAAAGTGCATAGCCTTCAGAAAGTACAAGGAGTTGGGGAATGAGGCAAACAAAACAGAATATAAACAGAAGCTAAAAGAGACAGGGAAAGTGACAAGAAATGCAAAGGCTCAAACAGAGATTAGGATAGCTCAGGAAGTAAAAAAGGGTAACAAAACATTCTACAGGTACATATGTGAAAAAAGGAAGACCACAGGGGGCATTGATAGAATCACAAAACAAGACGGACAAACCACACAGCAAGATGGGGAGAAGGCAGAGGCACTCAGTGAGTACTTCTGCTCCGTCTTCATTCACACAGGAAGCAGATGGTACTGGAACAACAACAGGCATAAGGAAGTGTCCAATTGAAGGAACAGACATGGGTCCCTTCAGAGAAGAAAGGGTCCTGGAGGAAATAGACAAGTTAAAGGTAGATAAAGCTAAGGGGCCAGATGGGATACACCCAAGAATACTGCAAGAACTAGGGAGGGAACTGGCAGCCCCCTTAGCAGTGCTCTTCAACAAATTATTAAGGAGTGGGGAGGTGCTGGAGGATTGGAAGAGTGCAACAGCAGTACCACTTTACAAGAGTGGAAGCAAGGAACAGACGGTAACTACCATTCAGTTAGACTAACTTCAGTTGTGGGAAAACTGATTAAGTCCCTGCTGAAGGAAAGAATCATAGCTTTTTTGGAGCAAACTAGCCAGATAAACCTGGTTGATTTTATCAATTGGGTCACCAAAACAGTGGATCAAGGTAGGGGCAGTGGATGTGGTTTACCTGGACTTCAGCAAAGCTTTTGACTCAGTTCCGCACAAGAGACTAGTCAAAAAACTGAAGAACACTGGAATTGGGCCTGAGGTTACAAACTGGGTCAGAAACTGGTTACATGGGAGAATTCAGAGAGTATTAATAAATGGCATTCTGTCTGTGGAAGGGAAAGTGACTAGCAGAGTTCTGCAGGACTCAGTTCTGGGGCTGATCCTCTTCAACACATTCATCAGTGACATTGTAGATGAACTGGAAGGAAAGGTGTGCCTGTTTGCAGATGACACCAAAACTGACAACAGGGTAGACAAAACATAGGGACAGCAAAGTATGGAAGCTGATCTCTGAAAACTGGAGGAGTGGTCCAAGACCTGGCAATTGAAATCCAATGCCAAAAAATGCAAGGTCATGCACCTGGAAAAGTGTAGCCCAGGGAAATTGTACTCAATGGGAGGGGAGCAGCTGGTGGCTACCAGGCAGCAGCGAGACCTAGGGGTGATCATATCAGATGTCTGCAAGGTCAGTAAACAATGTGAAAAGGCAGCACTAAAGGCTAGCGGCATCCTGGGATGCATAGGGAGGGGCATCACGAGCAGAAGGCATGAAGTAATCATGCCCCTGTATCGGTCCCTGGTCAGGCTTCACCTGGAGTACTGTGTCCAATTCTCTAGGCCACACCTCAGGAAGGACAAAGATAGGCTGGTACAGAGAAGAGCAATAAAGATGGTGCAGGACTTGCATCAGAAACCGTATGAGGCAAGACTGGTTAACCTCAAACTATACTCCCTAGAACAATGCAGGAATTGTGGGGACATGATAGAAATATTCAAATACCTTAATGACAACAAAAGGGTGCATGTGCAGAACCTCTTTCAGGTAAAGGACTACAGCAGGACTAAATGGCACAATCTTTACTTAAGGGAGGAAAATTCAGAAGCAATATGAGAAAATTCTTCTTCACAGAGCATGTTGTGGAACCATGGAATAGCCTGCCAGAGGGGGTGGTGGGAGCCAAGACAGTGGGGAATTTCAAGCGGGCATGGGACAGACACTGTGGGACACACAAGCAGGCAGCTAAGTAGGAGAGTAGGAAGCCAAGGGCAGACTTGATGGATCATACAGTCCGCATCTGCCGACAACTTCTATGTTTCTTATGTTTCTCTGTCTTCCTCAAATTGTTCCCTTTCTAACATCAACTAGCATAGTTAAAGGAGACACAACTCGCAAAGCATTTTCTGAGAAAATTGCTCCATTGTCATTATTATCAGAAATTACACACTTGTCTATATCTGTATCTATCAATATATATATATATATATCTATATATAACCGGTCAGCAATTTCTCTCAATGTGCTGACCAGATTGATATTTTCCATAACAACCGGCTGGTTGTTATGACATTCATGAGCCATGCCAAACTATGCTGCTGCCTCATTGGCCAACATTCTGCATGTAGGCGGGGCCAACAGTCTCACAAACTGCTGGAGAAAAATTGCTAGTCTGTTATTATAAAAAATAAAAGATGGGGAGGGAAGATATGAGAATGACGCACACTTTCGTTGTGGATGTTTGATAAACCCCATGGGCTTTGCCTCGGGTTTATGTAGCATCCACAACTCGTGTGCATTAAATTCTCATATCAAACCCTTCCCTATCCATTATCTCTCTCTCTCTCTCTATATATATATATATATATATAGATAGATCTATAGATCTATATCTATATCAGTATCTATGTATACATTAATTAAAAAGAAAAGAAAACTAAACATGGGACACCATTAATTAAAATGAACTCCTAAAAACACAAATATTAAATAACATGAGCCACCCCTCAAACCTTCAGGGAAGAAACATCTTTTTAAAACATCCTGCTGATGTGCTTCCTGCCTGTGACTCTTGCTGAGGACTCTTGCCATTCCGGCAAGAGTCACTCAAGGGACAGCCGATTACAGCAGAAAAGGGACACACCCCTGCAGCCATCTTCATTGACTTAGCCAAGGCCTTCATCTCTGTGTCTCACCCTCTTTTACTGAACAAGCTTTACACAATAGACCTATTTGCATCTGCTGTGGCCTGGTTCTGACCGTACCTCTCAGACCGCCAACAGTTTATTCAGGTGCATGGAGTCCTGTCACCCCCCCCTCCCAATCTTGGTAGGGGACCCACAGGACTCCAACCTCAGCCCAATCCTTTTGTTTTATCTTCCTGAATGTCCTCCCTCAACTTGTGTCACCTCGCACATCCACATGTATGCGGATGACATGGTCATCTACTCCTAAGGACCCTACACACCTTCCCACCCCAAGAATCTCTTATGGAATAATGCTAAATGTACTGTGTATCTGTCTTAATACCTGTGAGCCTTGTGATACCTGCTGTCTCTATGCCCAACATTTGACACCTACTCCCCAATATGTATCAGCTAAAACTACTGTATATTAATACCTATGTATGTATTCACTGTAACCAAATATGTATCAACTAAAACTACTGCTCCTATGTATGTATTCACTGTAACTAATTCCGGGTCGCCCCTGAAGAAGGGACCTCTGGTCTCAGTGGGCTTACCCGATTACCAAAATCTAAATAAATAAATAAACCACAGCTGTTGAGATTCCATTACAGCATGACTTCCACAATGTCCTATGCTACTTCCAAGCAAATCAACTCAAGGTGAACACAAAGAAGACCGTGTCCATGACCTTCAGCATCACCCAGAAATTGACAAGGCTCCTGCCTTCCCCAGTCTTCTCAACTTTGCAAGGCACTCCTATTGACACTGTCCCTGCTTTCAAATACCTTGGGGGTCTGTCTTGATAGAAGCTCGATTTCTCTGCCCATATAGATGCTATCCATGCCAAACTTCACCCCAAGCTAGGTGCCTTGTATCACAACAAGGACTGCCTCTCCAGTTCTGATGAGAACTTGTCACTGAAATGAACCTCCTGGTGTTTGACTATGTGAACGTAGTTTACGGTACTGCACCCACTTCTTCTCTAGTCAGACTGGACACCATCTGCAGTGCCTTCTGTCACTTTGTCACCAACTCCCCACCCTTTGCTCACCATTGCTTGCAGGATTCATCCCTTTCTATCCTCCCTCTTCTTCAATGTCGCCTGTCCCACTGCGACTCCTTTATTGACAGATATTGGTTTGGCACCCTCCCAACTTACCTTGCCTCACTCATTTCCTCTGCTCACTCCTCTTCTTACTCTCATTGAATCAGAGATGACAGAATCTATGTCATTCCTCATCCTCATTCATGTTCTTGGCAAGCTACCTTCTCCTACTTCATCCCCTCTGTCTGAAAACAGCTTCCCTCTTCCTTTCACCTATCCCTATTCCTCCCTTCCTGCCTTTGGAGGCTTGCTAAGATCTACTCCTGCATCCCCCTCCTCCTGTCATGCCCTTTCATATATTTTCACCCCTTTGTAGCCTTCTCTGCTTCCCCATCTACATTCTTTAACTCTTCTCCTGGGTCTGCTGTTCTCCCAGTGCCCTGCCTGCACTTTTTAATACCTGGGGACTATATTTGGTGGATCTATCATACATATTGTTCACTGCATCTCATTATGTTGCTACCAAAACCTGTTCCTATTCATCGCAACTGACTGGTCACTCCTTTCTGACTTTTACTACCTGGGAAACTATTTTGTTTTGTAAGTTGTACTTTGTCTGATTCCCATTTTTGGTTGATTCCTAAATTAGCTTCTACTTAATGCAGTGTCTGCTACTCCATCCTGGTTTTACTGCCTGGGAAACATATGGTTTTGTATGCCACACTTTGTAAGTTTATTTGTCCTTCAGTGTATTGTAAATCCCCCCCCCCCCCCGTCACACCTGGAAATAAGCCTCGGCTCAGTGTACCTTTCCTTGTTATCAAATTTTAAATGAATAAACTGAAATTACTAGCCCATAGTCTCCAAATTTTAGTTCTTGACTATCAGAATCAGAATATTTTTGTTTTGTAAATGTATAAAATCATAACAATTTATTACATTCAATAGTCAGAATTAAAATCAGTTATTTGTTTAAAAATACATAAATACAGAACAAAATAATTTTAAATACCCCAGCAGTTGGTTTTGTCAGGTTTATCATATCCAGTGAAATCATATCTTTGGCTTTACATGATGAATCTGTACGCCTTTTATTGCCTCAAAGAATTTGGCTAACACATACATTTTCTTAATTTGATCTACTTTCAGTAATTTTATTAATGTATTCATATCCACCTTTAACCTAAATTCTGATAATAATGGAACCAACCATTGATTCCTTTCTATAATCTGTCTCTCACACTCAAATATAGTATGAATTATAAAGGTAGAAGTATAGCTGCAATTGTACTGTCCCATGGCCCTATGATCTAGAAATTTTGCTAAATTAAAATACATATTACCAAGGCAAGCTAACCTTACCACGCTTAATATATACCTATGTCACGCATTCTCACATTTGATTAAATATGCCTCAACACCCCAATCCTCTTTTAACCTGGCATAAATTCTTTCAGCATCTATTTCATTTATCTTACCCCCAGTTATTGGCTATGGGCTATCGATTTACACTGCAGCAACTGCTGTTAGTATGACCAAAGTCCAAACTGTATATGGGCCCTATGCACAATGCCACCGTGGGGTGCGTATACATGCATAGAGCGGGTGCGTAGGTGGCTATGTCAATCTGACATGCATGTCATGAGACAGGGACATACATGACAGGTACTTAGTGCCCCACAAAGGACACCTGCATACAGGTCCGCAGCTGCTACAAAATGCACATGGGCGGGGGCATGGCCACATAGTGTGGGGCACAAGAGGAACCTACATGCATGCATGTGAGCATGTGCAACAGGCAGGTGCATGGGTGCCAGGGTGTACAGCTATGCCATGGGGAGGGCTGCCATAACTATACAGGGATCATTACCCCTCCCCCCAAACCATATTTCATCTGCAGCCCATTACACAGTAACCACACCTGATGTACGTACAAAGTTTTATTAATAAGAAACAACTGTCAGCAGAACAAAGTATACATGACTGAGTGGCATGCAAAAGCTCATCGTGTAATACTACACATGGAAATGTAATATGACAAAGGTAACATATGCCATACACCCACACAGGACCTTGGCTCCCCCATCAAACCCGATGTCCAATCAACAGGGTGGCCTGATACATGGCCACACCCATGGCATGTAAGACACTAGTCTGTGAAGCTGCCACTGTCCTCCTGGTCTTTGGCCCGGTCTTCGTGCAGGACCCCCACATACGAAAGCATCACCCCCCACACAGGACCCTTGTAGCACTGGAAGGCAAACAGAGACAACATTGGTGCACTGCAGTGATGTGTGCCATGCAACAATGCCCAACAGTTCACTTACCACCAAGGGCACATCCACCTGCCACAGGCCATCATTCTGGTCCTCGTACTGCAGCTCCGGTCCTTACAGGTGTAGGCTGATGCTCATGGGAAAGGGCAGTTGCCATCGTCTCTGGTGGCAGGGAGGTGTGGAGATGAACCACATGGCACCATCAGGCTACTCTAGCTGAAGGAACTCCAATCGAGCTGGCTTCCCATGTTGGTCCTGTGGGGGACAAGAATTACAACACATTAGTGTTGCAGAAGCTGAGAGAAGGACAGCAGCTACCCTACAGCAATGAGGTGATTTACTGAGTATATGGAATTGAATTCTTAATTCAGGGGCCTGTAATAGTAAGTAGAAGTCAATGTTTTGATTCTCTGTTTTTGGGGATGCCTTTTCTTAGTGTAACTTTAATTTGCCAGGGAGGTAATCTAGCTAGGACAATATTTGCAGTCATTTGTAACTAGAGCTGTTACTGAAACTCTATGAAAGAGGTGCCTGATGAGGAGAGGAGCTGAAGAAGGCTTGAGAGACTGTGGATTACAAACAGGAGTTGACTGTGGACTGTGTTTGCTGCAGAAGCTGAGAAAGGGAGATCAGGTACCAGCTACCTTAAACTAGAGTTGTGTTTTGTCTTTTAGGTTAAAGAAGAAAGTTTTTTTTTTTTTTACCAGATTGTTGATTGTTTTTTGTAGACACCGAGTACCAAAGGAACAACACCCCACCCATTCCCATTCCCCAACCACCCTCAGGTGCTCTACCTTTATAGTTGAATACCAGGCCATACCTACTTAAAGACACAGGAACAGTTAGGCAGCACAGCACAAGCAATAGCCTAGCTGATACACAGGCAGAATTACAAAGGGTGTAGCTAGCAACACAGTCCACAAGGGCACATACAAGAGGAGGAGGACAGAGAAGCTGTAAGTCACTACAGAAGGAGAGAAAACAGGGAGAGAAGGAGAAGAAGAAGGAAAAAAAAGGGTAAACTGCTGGAGGTTTGTCTCTGAGCAAGTAAGAAGGAGACTACTGAGGAATACAAGAATTAATCCAAAAGAAAGAAGCTGCGACACGCAATTGCAAGATGGTGCTCACTGCAATGAGATGCCAGCTTGTTAAGTTGCTACAGCAGAATCCAAAGAGCAGCTTCACTCAGGTTCTTCAAACAAAAATTAAGACTGCAACTGCAACCAAGTCTCTAATAGTTGAATTTTATTTTCAGAAGGACCAACAACGTTAGGTTCCCTCTGACAACCCAGCCCTTCAGCTCCTCACAAGTCTTTCTCAGGGGTGTGGCCAAAGCAGGAAACAGCATGATTTAAATATACAAACATGCTCATTATTATTCATGAACTCATCATGATACATATGTAACATCAAAAGCAGGGAGGGGGAGGGAAAGGGGAAGGGCAGAGAAAAGGGGGGTACATAGATGTTAAAACATAAAATAAATTCAATTCGGTTATGTTATAGCACACAATGCATAATTAGTAAAAAGATTTCTAATTAATCCAAATAAAATATCTTTATTATCAGAAGAAAAAAGTAAACACGAATACTGTTACAGCAGCCTAAATCTCCATCCTATGACAGTCTGACAAACTATACAGAATGTGTTAAAATTCTAATATTTAATAATAACAATAATAATAATAGCCAGTTGGTTGCCAAAAAGGCACTCAACCAAATTTTTTAAGTCAGCCACAATGGATTTCAAACACAATCAATTTCAATTTCATAGTCTGGTGAGTATGCAAATGGAAGTGACCAGTCTCGGACATAAATTTATAAATTCAAGGCTTCCTGGATTAATAGGCAAAGACCTATGTCAGGTCAAGTACCACTTGGTTAATAGGTTGGCAAGGCAATTCCTGTTGTCCTGAGCCACTGGAGATTCCAACTGCCTTAAGGGAGAGAAAGAGGGAGAAAGTTTAAACAAAAATGCAAAAGCAACTATGTACTGTAAATACCAATTTCGAATATTAATTACCAATTTCAAATTTTTAAACCAACATTACAAACTGCACAAATTCCTCTTCTTCTTAAGAAGGACTTAAGATCCCATCTTTCATTCAATCCACAAGGCTTCACACAATTTAACTTATATATCCACATACTTTCTTTTTCCAAAAGCATATTCGGTCGATCTTCCCCTTGAATTAGGGGTGACACCTATTCTAAGCACATGAATTGTATACCTTCTGGGCTAGAATTGTGATGTAGGTAAAAATGTACCCCCATGGGCGTGTCCTGTCTCTGATTTACAATAGACTGTAGGTGCTCCTAGATCCTTTGTTTAAGTGGACATAATGTTTTCCCTATATATACTAAATTACAGCTACACCATAAGACATAAACTGCATAACTGGTGTCACATGTAATGAGTTGCTTACTCTGAATTTTAATTCTGCTATTACTAGGATGCTGGAATATTTTCCCCGGGACACTGTATTTGCAGATGTTGCATCTAGAACATTTAAAGAAGCTGTGTGTTCTTTGTGGTAGCCAAGTACTTCTACTTTCTCTCGGTAGTGGCTGTGATCTGCTGTGTACCAGCTGATCTTTAAGATTATTGGCCCTACTAAGGAAACCTGTGGTCTGGCTCCTACTGCTGTTTCTACTTCTCCATCTGATATCAAAATGTGCCAATGCCTATGAATGATGTTCCCTATTTTTCCAGCTTTGTGACGTATTCCATAATAAAATGTACACGGCTGTGTGCGGGTTGTTGTATTCTTGGTTTCTGTTATTAGTTTTTCCTATCTAAAATTTGTACTTTATTGTTAAGTCCTTGTAATAATGTGTAGTCATAGCCCCTCACTACAGCTCTTTCAATTAGTTCATCTGCCTGCTGATTATATAAGATATCTGAATTATAATTTCTCTTGATCCTTGATTCCTGCTTTGGCCATGCCCCTGAGGAAGACTTGTGAGGAGTCGAAGCGCTGGGTGGTCAGATGGAGCCTAACATTGTTGGTCCTTCTGGAAATAAAATTCGACTATTAGAGACTTATTTGCAGTTGCAGTCTTGATTTTTATTTGAAGGACCCGCGTGACACTGCTTTTTTAATATGGGAACTTCCTGTTGCAGAACAGGAAGGGCAAGAGCTGTAAGGGCACAGAGGCAGTAGGAAAGTAGGGAGAAACAACAAACAAAAAATAAAACAGAGAGAAGAAAGAGTAAGCATACAAACCAACAGTCAAGGGGTCACAAATAAGTCATGATGGGAGTGGTGCAGCACCATGGCTGTGGAGCGGCAGTCTTCCGGGAGAGATTCTGGAGGGTGTGGTGTTTTCCCATCTGCATGCACCTCTCTGGTCTCAGGGAGGAGGTTGCTTGTCTCCAGGCTGAGTTGGCCAGGATTTGGGGGACCTCCTCACCCACCCAGGGACCACCAGGGCTGCCGCCACTTCCTCAGAGGCTGCCAAGGAAGAGGAGCAGTTGGCCCATGGTGGGCTCAGGGAGGGTGTGGGTGGTGGAACAGAGGGACATCTCTCCAGTTGTACATTTCCACAATTCATACCCCATTTTGGAAGAGTGTGGTTCCTCAATGGAGGCACCCACAGTGGAGACCAATGAGGATGCTGGGAAACTCCACAAAGAAGACTCACAGGAGGGTGGCATGGAACCCCACAGGTGAAGGAAATGACTCCTTGTGGGATACTCAGTTTTTAAGGGTAGAATTGGAGGAGGGAGGGGAGAGGGAAGTAAGGTGCCTGCCCAGCACCATGGCTTGGAGGGACACAGAGCGAATCCTAAGGACTGTGGAGGCCGCTGCATAGGGGAGGGAGCTGGATGTCATAGTTCACCTAGGTGCAAATGACCTGGCTAGGAATGGGATCAGAGCAGTGCAGGGTGAGTTCCTGGAGTTCGGGAGGGGCCTTAGACAAGTAACACACATGATAACCTTCTTGGAGGTGCTTACTGTCTATGGCATGGGTGAGGCTAGGGTGCTCTGCACGATTCAATCAATGGTTGAAAAACTAGTGCAGAGCTCAGGGTTTTGGTTTCATTGGGGACAGGGGGTCCACCTGGAAGGATACAGGCCTATACTGGTGCGATGGTCTGCATCTGTCCAGGAGGGGAACAAGGATCCTATGTGATAGGTTTAAATGCTTCATTGGCAAGCATTTAAACTAGCTAAGGGGGGAGGCAGTGAAAAGGAGCAAGAAAATCCCAGCCCCTCCTCCACACACAAAACTGGGTAGTTAGTGAGGTAAACACCAAAATAGAGAAGTCGATAGGGAGAAGGGTGGGGTAAATGGAGAAAAAAGCAAAGGCAGTAAGGACAGGGATGTGGCTAAAAGGGGTAAGGCCATCAAAAAATGGAGGGCAGTGAGTGCCAACATCCATGGTCTAGGTAACAAACTCCCTGAAATAGTGGCCTTGATGAAAGAGGGAAGCCTGGATATCGCAGAAGTCACAGAAACATGGTACACAGAGAACCATAACTGGGATGTCAACATACCAGAGTACATAATCTACAGGAGGGACAGGAATAGTAGAACAGGAGGAGGAGGAGGAGTAGCTCTCTATGTAAGGGAAGGGATCAAAGCAATGGAACGAAAGGGTAAACTGAGAGTAGATGAAGCACTGTGGGTCACCCTGGAGACAGGAAATGGCACCACAATCAGCATGGGAATTGTTTACAGGCCCCCATCTCGGGGGAGGAAACGGACAAGGAAATGATAGAAGACATCCTCAGTATGGCATAAAAAGGGGAGATATTGTTGATGGGGGACCTGAATATGGCAGATGTTAACAGGAGCACCTTTGCTGCAGCCACATCCAAGAGCAGGGTCATTCTTAATGCCCTACAGGAGACATGCCTCAGACAGATAGTGTTGGAGCTCACTCAGGAGGGAGCAATCTTAGACCTGGTACTCTCAAATGGGGACAGAGAGAGGATCTCAGATTTAAAAGTGGGTAGCCATCTGGGAACAAGTGACAACCAATTAGTGTGGTTCATGATAAACACAGCCGTAGAGTCAAGCCATATAAATGTGAGGGTACTGGACTTTAGGAGGGCTAACTCTGGCAAAATGGGAGACTGCATCAGAAAAGCAATAGCAAACAGGCAAGAAGGAGGGGTGGAGGAACAATGGGGAAACATCAAAACTGCCATCACAGAGGCAACAAGCCTTTGTGTGAAGCAAATAAATAAAAACAAAAGAAAAAAAACACTATGGTTCTCAAAAGAGGTGGCGGGGAAGGTTAGGGAGAAAAAGACAGCATTCAGGAAGTATAAGGAAACACAGAAGGAACCGGACAGAGAACTGTACCAGTTAAAGCAGAAGGAAGCAGGGAAGGCAGTCAAAGTAGCAAAGGCCCAAACTGAGGAAAAGATAGCTAACTCACTTAATAAGGGGAATAAAACCTTCTATAGGTACATTAGGGAGCAATAAAACACCAAAGGAGGGATAGTGAGGCTTAATAAAGGGGATGGTGGGTGGGCAGAGGGTGACCGTGAAAAAAGCAGGGATACTGAATGAATGCTTCTGCTCAGTATTCTCAAAACAAGAGGAGGTGGAGGTACCTAATCCAATGAATAGAAGCACTCTGGATAGGGGGTCGATACCAGTCCATTCACAGAAGAAAGGGTTCTGAAAGATCTCCTAAAACTGTAGGTGGACAAAGCAATGGGACCTGATGAGATTTACCTCAGAATTCTAAAAGAACTAAGGGGAAAACTGGTGACCCGAAGACTGCCCTTTTTAACAAATCATGGGAGGATGGTGTGGTACCTGAGGACTGGAGAAGGGCAGACATGATTCCCCTTCACTAAAGTGGGAGGAAAGCAGAGGCAGGAAACTACAGACCTGTTAGTCTGACCTCAGTGGTAGGGAAAATGATGGAGTCACTTGTGAAAGAAAGAACTGCTGAGTACCTAGAGGCCAGCGGGGCACAGGGCCCAAGGCAGCATAGATTCACAGCCAGAAGGTCATGTCAGACAAATCTAATAGATTTCTTTGACTGGGTCACCAAAGTAGTAGACGACGGAGGGACTGTGGACTTGGCCTACCTAAACTTTAGCAAGGCATTTAACACAGTCCTATACAAAAGACGAATAAACAAGTTAGCCAGCCTGGGAGTGGGTCCCAGGGTGGTAGCCTGGTTAAAAATTAGCTGGACAACAGGACACAGAGGTTAATAGTAAACAGAGTCCACACTGAAGAAAGGGAGTTACTAGCGGGTACTGCAGGGTTCAGTACTGGACCGGTCCTTTTTAATGTCTTTATAAGTGACATTGCAGAGGGACTGGAAAGAAAAGTATGCCTTTTTACAGATGACACAAAGATCTGCAACAGGATTGATACATGGGGGGTGGTGGAAAGGATGAGAAGGGACTTGGCAAGGTTGGAGGAATGGTCAGAAATATGACAGCTTAAATTCGATGCAAAGAAGTGCAAAGTAATGCACCTGGGAAACAAAAACCCAGGGGAAGAGTACACAATGGGGGTGGAGGTGCTAACAATAAAAAAATTGGAAAGGGACCTAGGGTACTCATATCAGATGACCTAAAGGTAAGCAAGCAATGTGAGAAGGCAGTCAGGAGGGCTGGGGGGATACTGGGATGAATAGGGAGAGGCATCACCAATAGAAAACAGGAAGTTGTCATCCCTCTGTACAGACAGTTGGTGAGACCCCATCTGGAGTACTGCGTGCAGTTCTGGATTCCCCATCTCTGCAAGGATGGAGGCAGTGCAGAGGAGGGCAACTAAAATGGTGCAGGGTCTGCACCAGAAGCCATATGAAGAGAGACTAAAGGAGCTTAATATGTATACCCTCAAGGAGAGGAGGGAGAAGAGGAACATGATAGAAACTTTCAAGTACCTCAAGGGAATCAACAAAGTCCAATAGGGTAGCATGTTTCAGAAAAGGAGATGTGCAAGAACAAGGGGACACAATCTGAAGATAGAGGGAGATGGCTTAAGACCAATGTGAGGAAGTATTGTTTCACAGAGAGGGTGGTGGATGCATGAAACAGCCTTTCTGAGGAGGTTTTGGGGTAAAGAACTGTGGGGAATTCAAGAATGCATGGGACAGACATGAGGCAATTCTGGTGGGGGTTAGGAAGAAGTAGGCTGTTGGTTAACAAGGATCTGCACTTTATCCAATAGGTAGAGAAATGGGCAGACATGGTGGGCCAAGTGGCACTTTTCTGCCATCAAAATCTATGTTTCTGTGTTTCTATGTTAGTACCATGGACAGCTACCACCACACACAGTGTCCCATAGCCCCAGCCAAATGGCCGCCACATACCTTGTCATAGCCATTGACATGCCACAGTACACCAGCTCCCCAGTTATCCATATAATTGTCTTCAGACACCCACCAAAACCTTCTCAGGAACCTGTGAAATCTGTCCACTGTGACCACCACCATAGCACTGCACTTCACCATGACATGATGGACTGAACAGCAGTGGTGACACAGGGTGCACGTGTCACCTGCACAGGTGAGAGTGTAGTGCACCTAGCCAGGTATGCACCCACTTAAAAAATGTATGCAGGTACCTTTGGACCATAAAAGGGGATGCTGGGGTGGATGCATGGGCTAACAGAAAGCAATCATGGGCATTGAGGATGTGTCCTGGAGCACTAATGCATGCACACCTGATAGCGGACGAGGAGGAATGGCGGAGGAGGAGAGGGCCATGACCCCAGGTGTTCCATCCGTGGATCAACACTACAACATGGGGGGACACACACTGTACAGAGCAATTTCACTTCCCATGGGCCACTGTCACACAACTGTGTGACATTGTCTATGGTGCCATTTGCCCACAGACACGTTGGTCACTGGCGATGATGGTGGAGACAAAGGTGATATGCACCCTTGCATATATTATGCAAGCGGCTCATTCCAGCATGTGATAGGTAACACAGTGGGTATCAGCAAGTCATCCGTGTCCTATGCTTTGGCATAGGTGACCGATGCCCTGGTTGCACGCGTGAAGGAGCACATCCTTTTCCACATGGTGATGGATGAGGAACTTGCCACTAAACAGGTGTTCTATGAAATGCATGGCATGCCCAGTGTGTACAGGGCCATTGATGGCATGCACATAGCCATACTGACACTGGTGGTACATGAGGAAGCATACCATAACAAGAAGGGGTTCCACAGCATCAATTGCCAGGTGGTGTGTGATGTGAATGGTATCTTCAATGTGTGTGCAAGGTTTCCCAGCTCAAAACATGACTATATACTGGACTCCTCTGGACTTGGTACCATGCTGCGTGCAGGATATCTATATGGTTGGCTGATGGGTGAGTATGGTGGTGCCACCACATGCACTGACTATACATAACAGTGGGCACATAACATGGCACTAACCCTGTGTTCTCCCCCCTTGCAGGTGACAGTGGGTACCCTCTCTGTCCATACCTGATGACGCCACACCTTGCACTGAACACACCCATGGAGGAGGCGTACAACAGGTCCCAGAGGAAGACATGGGAAGATATGGGGCATCATGGAGCAGACCATCGGGCTCCTGAAGATGAACTTCTGGTGCCTGGACCATACTGGGGGAACCATTATGATGACCTCTGCCTGGGCATGCAGGTTGTTTACCGCATGTACCATGCTATATAATGTTGACAAATATGCCAACGTTCCCTTGCCACAGATACCACCTGCTGACCCTCAGGATGATGAGGCTGATGAGATGCAATGCTGGGAGCTCTGGACAGTGGGATGCTGTGTGGCCCAGCACGCACTGGTCGAAGGGACATTCCAATGGTAGGGCCAAACACAGGCACACCCATCCTGTGTGGTGCTGTGGTATGCCATGATGCCCAGCCATGCGTGCCCCATGAAGCCTTGGTACACAGTCACAGGCAGTGTGTGTCGCATATGTCGTGTGATGCAGGTGTACGATAATGCTACCACTCACTGAGTGCATTCATGTCAGGGGGTTGGGGGGGCCAGGTCCGTGACCAGGGGGGTGCAAGATCTGCGGTTGCAGTAGGGCCCACATTGTTAGGGGGCCCAGTGCCTCGGAGGTCAGCATTAAGAAAACCTTTTCTCACAGACAAAATTGCAAGTTTCTCTTTGTAAATTACTTATCCATTTGAGACTGGGTTTGTCAGCAGTGGTGTCAGAAGATTCCAGTTCCAGTTTCATGTGGTTGGGGGTGAGTACAGAACAAAGAAGCAATAGGGCCCATTACTCAAAATATCTAATCTTGGTGCTCCTGTCCCCAGGAGGAACAGGAATAAATCACATTGTTCAGTTATTTGATCATGGTGCCAGCAAGGGGGATGGGGGAGGCAGCATGGACATATTATGTGTGCTCAGCAGCACTGATACAAAAAAACTTTCACTATAAAAATTTCATATGTGCTAATGGTTATTTTTGCAATTTTTAGTTGGGAGTGGGCACCACAAAATATATTGCAGGGGGCTCTTACAGTTGTTGGCACAGCCCTGGGGGGGCCCATGTGGATGAATGTCTGGCCCATGGCTGCATGTTGCCCCCAGGTGTCCAGGTGCATGGGTGATGGGGGTGGGTGACATGCAGTCATTGACATTAGCCGTGGTATGGGGTGTGGAGGTGGACGACCAGTGTGCCTGGTGCCTAGTACTGTACTGCGGGGTAGTGTGTGCAGCTGCACTGTGTGATGTGCTTTGTACAGATGCGTGGGGGCACAGGTGTGCTGGGTGCTTGGTACTGTGCTGCATGGTGGAGTGTGGCACTTCACAGTGCTCTAAGGTCTATACAGAAGTGGGGACATTGCTGTATGTTGTGGGTGTGCCTGTGTGGTGTGTCTCTGATGCCATGGTGTGCAGCCCCTCTGCCTGCTTGACACCATGCCACAGCTGTGTGCCCATCTGTCTGGCATGGCGGTGCTGCTTTGTAGGGGACCTCATGCAGTGCCATGCCCACTGGTGGTGTGGCCAGTGTGCAGCATTGTGCATCCTGGACCTGGTCAGGGCCTGGCACAGGTGGAGACCACTGTGTTTCTGCATCCACCATGGGTGGTGGTGTGTGTGCTGCAGTCACAAATGGTGTGGGGTGTCCACATAGATACTAAAGTATCAGCTCCTGTGCATTGGTGCAATGCTTGATGCCACTGCGCATTCCTCAAGCCTCAGCCATCAGGGCAATGAGTGCCACCGTGTTCTGTCTCTGTGCCTGCAGCCTGTCCTGCTCAAGCTGCAGGAGCACACTGTACTGTGCCTCCTTGTAGGACTGTGCTTGCAGTGCCCTGCTGCATCATGGCAGCTGTGCCGGGGTCCCTTCATCCCCATTGTCATCCAGGCATAATTGCACTGCTTCCCCCTGGTACCCCTTCCCATGGATGGTGCAGGTGTCATGCCAGAGACCATGGGACTGCTCAGTGCTTCACCTAGTGCTTGGTGGGGGGGTCAACCTCCGCATGTGCCGCTCCCCTCCTCCGGTGTGGGCTTCACCACTTGACATGGCGTCCTCATCCTGGTGTGCCACTGTGCTCTCCCCATCCATGTCTCTATTCAGCTGCATCTCAGTCTGCATCTCCATACCTGTGGGTATAGAAAGCACACATTACTACATCATGTGGCTGTACTACCACCGCCATCCGCAAGTGTTGTCTGTAGCACTGCAGATGGCAGTGATACGGTGACAGTGTCTGTGGGTGAAAAGAGGCTCTGTTACTCCTGCATGGGGTGCATTCCCCATGTGACCCCCTTCCCTATCAGTGTATACTACCTGCCATAGTGTCCACACAGTCTACCTCACCATGGACGGCAACATTGGTGAGAGTCTTGGACACCATCCTCTCCAGTGATGTGAGCTGTGTGTTGATACTCATTGGGCCACCACCTGTGCACTGGTCTGCCTGTGTGGCCACAGCCACCTTTTTCTTAACTGCGGTGTGCAGGTCACACTACTTGTGTTTTATGGCAGTCAGGGTTCAGGCCTCCAGCCTGGTGGCATTGGCACCGACCTGTATATCCAGCCACAGAGTGGCCTTCACCTCGGGGATGAGGGTGGTCAATGCCTGCAGCCCATATAGCCAGCTGTAGTGCTGCCGGATGTCTCTGACCATTGCACAACCTGTCTGCCTGTGAAGCTGGGGGCTCTGGGCCATGCACCGCTATGTGTGCAGATATGGCCACAGTTCACTACGGCTGGCTGCCTATTCTTCCCATCGCTGTAGTGGGGGGTTGCCCTCCGCACCTTCTTTAGGATCCACTATTCTATGTGTTGGGGTGTGCTGCATGGCATTTACATCTGTGCTGGCATGCTGGGTGTGTGCCATGCCCATGTATGGCGGGGTCAAGGAGCAGTCTTGTGCAACCAGGTCCCGCCTCTGTGGGGAATGAAATACACTACACATTCCTTGCTGTCATGCCCCCTGGGTGCACATGACCTGCAGTGTCTTTCATGCATGCTGTGCTGCGTAGCTGTGTGCCATGGATACTACTGGTTTCTGAGTGTGTGCCATGCCCATGTATGGCAGGGTCAAGGGTCAGTCTCGCGTAACCAGGTCCCGCCTCTGTGGGGAATGAAATGTGCTACACATTCCTTGTCATCATGCTCCCTAGGTGCACTCAACCTGCAGTGCCCTTCATGCATGCTGTGCTGTGTAGCTCTGCACTATGGATACTACTGGTTTGCACACATTTTTGCATATGCACCATTAGTAGCATCTATAGGTTTATTACTAATCTCCCAAGAACAACTCATCATTATCTTCTGTATTCAACTGTGGGCTGCCTCTCCTTAGAAGATCACTGTAAACTTTGCTTTGCCATACTTATTCCTGAATCTGTCTCTGGTATGTTTTTTATATTACGGAATTGCCATGGAAGTGGAACTAGGAATTCTAGGCCCTTTATTATCCCTTTTTTGGGGAAAATCCTCTTCAAAGAGGTCACTTTTATACAGGGCTTCCCAATTTTATAACATGTAGCTGAACAAACTTGTTAGCTGCTCCACCATCACTTTGTTCAAAGCCAATTTGAAATCTTGGCTAATTTACACAGTATTTGTGCTTGTGCAAGATGATTGCATTTTTTATTTTTTGTCTGTATACTTCGTAAAGTTTGTATTCGTTGTATTGTATGTTTGATCTTGGCACTAATGAAAATGGGCAGTTATGCTCATTAGCTTACAAGTATAAAAAACACTTAAATGAAACAAAAAAAAGTTGCAGGAAGTGAGATTATTGTATTTAAAATGGGTAGTGCAGCGATCCTACACACTCCTTTCTGAGGAAGCAGCCAAGCAGGATTTCAGTATTTAACAAGCATTTGTCATTGCTGAATGTTTGCTGCTTGCACTGCTGTTGTACCAGGTCTTGCATGTATACATTGTTACTATATATTTACCCAAGATAAATCAAATGAGATGCAATATCTTGTTTTCAGTGGTGTTCTGCTTTTACACATTTTTAGACTATAGTTACTGAGGACAGGCTGGCTGAGAGACAATATCTAATTTTTAGAGGGCTCCCACATGTTGGCCCCAAATTTCCAACAGTCTTTTATGTCCTGACATTGTGATCAAGACAGGTGGACTTTTTCAAATCCCATCCAAAAGGTTATTTCACATTGTGGCTGTGAAACTAAGTTTCAGAGGGTATTTGAAAAATGGCACCTGACATATTCAGGAGGTGTGGTAACACAAGGGATATGTTGAATATTAGGGGCCAAAATATGCAAAAATAAAGTTATGAGTAAGCGTTGGAACAATTCAATGTTTCTTCATAACTTCATTGCTTTTTTCATATGGGGCACCCCGAATGGGAACTTGTTTTTGTGCGGGCTCTATTGAAAAATACCCACCTGGCTAGATCTGTGTCCTAGCCAATCAAAAAAGTTAGGATTCTTTTAGCCATTTTCTAAATGCAGATAATTTAAATATGTTTGCACCTGAGCAAGTATTTATCTTAAGCAGACCACTTAAAACATTAAGCTCTTCAAAAAGCATATAATCTCTGTTATACTACATTCAACTCCAAACATGGCCTCTTTAACATTATATCCTGCTCTGCCTTTTAACTGCTATGATTGTGATTGGGCCTTATGTTGAGAACTACAGTGTTTTGATGCTGAAACAGATTTCAACCACTGAACAATATTGTTACTATCACTTCTTTTTGCAGAGACTGTTTGGAGCCATGTTATGATAAATTTTCATTTGTTGTGGAGCTTGAGATCACACCGATTGTTTCTGATTCAAATAAATGCTATTTCTGCATTTATAGTTGCACAGAGCTGGAGCCAGGATACAGCCTGATTTGCATAGGTCTGCACTATAAAGAAGCACTTTATTCTGCACTTCATATGCACTTTACAACAGTCATCAGCTGCTATACATACACTCCAAGGTCATATGTGTAAATGAAAACTGCTGCTATTTCAGTCCTACTTCTCAGTACAGTTGTTGCATTGCAATAAGATGTATATGCTGTTGAAGACGTATATTTCATTTTTTGGAACTACCTGATTGTGTAATGCTAAGTGAAGGTGGTGCTAATTCAGCCACTTTAAAATTTAAGACTGGTGTGGATTGTGTTTCATTTGGAGTGTTCTTTATTGACCTATTTAGGAAGCTCAGTCTAACTTTCATTTGAATTAGTGCAGTACTTAACACTACCTCTGATTCTAGGCTTGCCCTTAGGAGTTGGAGGATGGAATCTCCTTTTGCCTACATTCTATTTGTTGTATTTAGTTTGCTTTACTATCTGACCATATGAATAACAAACCTTTTTGGAATATGGCAAACTTTGAGAGGTTCTCACAGCTCTAGCATACGAAATGTGTCTCTATATGTATAAAAGAACTTATAGAAAGAGAAACCTTTTGTGGCTTACTGGCTTCCTCAGTGGTGGAATGTTCATTTTTCTTTATACATCTGTTTTCTCTATTTAGAATAAATTGATTAGGTTTCCCCCCATTTTTCCCCACTCCCCTTTTTTTGCCCATGTTCCCCTCCTCAAATACTAAGGCTGCCATTGTGGCATCCTTTCTCCCACTAGGAAGTTGGGTGACAAGCTGCCTTCATAGCTATTACAAATTCCACTCCTTAGACAACTGGCATGGAGTGCACAAGCATGGGGAGACCTGTACCCTTTTCTCCCAGTAGCCTCACCTCTGGGACACACTCAGCCCCTGCCAATCACAATGCATACTTCTTCGGATGTTTCGTTCTTTTTTTATGCTATTTTTTCATGCCACGGTTCCCTTGTGCATTATGCCTATGTAATGTTATACACCACTGCCACCAGTAGCACAACTGCTATTCTAGCAACTACATTAACTTCATTTTGGAAAAAACAAACAAACTGTGGACCGATTTGAACAGTATTGCATCACGCTAGTGTGTTCATAGAGGAATAATGCCCGATGTTATCCCAGCATAACACTCATCCTGGAGGGCATTATTCCTATTATACAATGGCTCTTTTGTTAAAACAAAAAGAAAAGCTTGAATTTTTTGTTTATTTTTCACATTTTTAAAGCATCTTTTGTATGTAGAGGTAGACGGATTGGAAAAAAAGTCCATCGTTTCTATTCTGCCATAGGGTGGTGCTGTCACTCCCGTTACTGTTGATAAGTGCCTGGTGTCTTTCTTGACCCCCCCCCCAAACACACACTATTTCTTTTGAGTTTCTTTAGTGTTTGGAAGTAGTTGCAATGAAAGTTGCTTGTTTTTTTGGGGGGGGTGGTGGTTAGAGTAACAATCTAGTGGGTTTTGATGTTTTTTGGACTGGAGTAGCTTGGCTGCCGAGATGATGACAGGGATTGTGATGAGTGAGCCTATTCGATAAAGTAGGTAGAACAGCTGTAGTGTGCTGGAGGAAATTTTGAGCTAGCTGAGTATTTTTTTTAATTTTTTGTTTTGTTTATTTTACTGTGGCAGAGATGTAGAATGCATCTTTTTTTTCCCCTCATGAAACAGGCAGCGTCAGTGAATCACGTGACCATCCATTACGGTTTCCATGCTTCACTGAAGCTGCCAGTTTTGGCAAAGACAATAGACTGTAAAGAAAATGTTTTTTTCATTTTCGGGGGAGGTGCATACTGTGATTTGCTGGGAGAGAGGTTGCTTGAAGTGAGGAAATGAGTGCTGTGAAGCAGGCTGAAGCAGAGTACAGCGAAGTGGGGTCGCGGAGTGCTCAATAAAGCCAGTTATGGTGAGGGGTTCCATTTCGCTCAGTGATTTGTAGAAAATTTAATGCAGTCACTTATGTGTTGGGACTAGAGCTGGATGCTATGCTGAGCTAACATCCCAGGTCCAGTCCCAGACTGACCAATCAGTGGCCATCATTCTTTTTTGCCATTTTATAATGTACAACAAGCAGACAACTGACATCACAATGTACCTTCCCCAGGTTAGAGTAACTCAAAAAGTCAAAAAGATTCACAACCCCAAGAATCCTATTCTTATAATCAGTGACAATAAAAAACACCTTATGGCTAATTATGGTACCATATTAGTTTATCGACATCATGGATGTATTAAAAAGAAATGAATTGTACCTTCTTATCTTGATAGTTAGTGACTCTAGTTTCCTTAATGTGATATTAGAAAATTGGAATATATTTGTGTAAACAATATTGTATAAATATGTAGTTCTATTACTTTTTCTGTCTGCTAAGAATTCAATGATTTTGTATTTGGCAAGCAAATTTTTTAAATGTAATGTGAACTGGTGTGAAGTTTTACTTCAGTCTTTTTGCAATTTTGTAATATACTGCCATGAAAGTCTTAAAAGCTGAAGGATTAATAAAGAAACTTGAACTGGGAAAAACACACCAGACAAATGGAAATGTAAAAGCAGAAGGAAAAATGTTCTATTACACAAAGGTCATTCGAGCTTGCCCTAGAGTTCCATTTGTTTTTAATTTCACTTATTTGATCTGAAGTCCAAGAAAAACAGACTGTTAGTAGCTGCTCACTACATGTCTGGCTGGCAACATTACCAGCTGTAACCACAGAATGAATACGCACTTGTCACCTGCCCCTCTGGAAGGATGAAGAACCTTTTGGGTGACTGCCTGGTGCCAGTTTATCAGCCACGGACTGGTGGGCAAGTTAATCTGGGATCCCCTGCTGATAAGAACACTGACATATCTCACATATCTCTTGGAATGCAAAGCAGCAAGCAGGTCAGATGTTACATGTGTGTCCCATTTGTTTCTTTCTTTTACTAGGCAGCCTGCAGTGTGGTCCACAATTAATTGTGTTTGGTTCAGTTCAGTGGGCTGATGACCCCATAATAAGTGCATACTGCCTGTGATGAATCTGAAGGCAGGCAATGCACTTACTGATCATTTTTCATATGTATCTGAAGGTTGTCTTCCTGCAGAGCTCCATTTTAGGCCCTTGCTCATTTTAGCTACAGTGAGCCTCATAAGAAATATCTTATAAAGGTGAAAACAGCTCAGTTTCTACTTCCCCTCTAAAGTACAAACTAAAAGGAAGATTACTAAACAAAGACAAGGGATGCATATGGGGGTATTAAATTCAGTTTTGTTTTGGCATTTAGATTTTGGTGTTCAGTATTCAACAAATATCAGTTTTGAGTTATTCTTGGTTCAGGTATTTAAAGTGTGTTACAATAAAATTCCACAAGATGACTCCATGCCTTTACATCACCTGGCCTCTGTAGAATAATTCTCATTAGCTACAAGCTAGATTGTGATGCCTCAGCTGTTCTAGTCACTGAACAATGTAATTACTGATTTAACAATGTTCTCTTGCTCTCTGTCTTACAAATACCCTTGCAGTATAAGAAAAGCACAGCTCATTTTTGTAAGGGTTCTTCACACAGTCAGGGTTCTCTTTAGGCTTCTGGTCTGGGCACAGACTAGAGTCAGAGTCAGATCACTGTAGGTACATCAAATGTTGCTGTACTGTGATTTTTTTTTTATTCTATTTTTGCTCCTCTGAGCTGCAGGGAACACTTGACCCCTGTCTGCCATCTCTCGCTGACCCCTCAAACTCCCCCAGACCCAGCCTCTGCCTCAGCAAGAGAACAGGGAGGACTGTGACTTATCCCCTCATGGAGGGCCCCCTTGGCAGGGGAAATGGGGGGAGAGACCAAAATCACCCTTGAGCCCCTGCCCACTGCCTGGCTTTGTTCGGGCTGGGAGAGTGTGGGTCAATCGGGGGCGTCATGCTGCACACTGAGAGGGGGTTTTCTGTTATGGTACCCCAAAGAAGGAGGATGTGCAATGATGTCAGCACATCAAGTAGCATGCTCCCATGCAACCTACATAGGCCTCCTCCTCCTTCTCCTGAAGCCGTCCTGAGTGGTCCCAGCTAAGAGGCACCTAGTCACCACCGGCGTTGCTACGGTGCAGGAAGCCACGAGATCCCTCCTCGGGAGAGGAGATCTTGCTTGATGACAGCTCAGTCCTGCTTTCTGCCTCCCCCTGGGTTAACCCTCAATGACTCGAGTCCCGAACCCAGTTCACCAGCATGGCACGAGGTATGGCATTCAGCACCTCAACCCACAGCAACATGGGCTGGCACTGTCATTTTTTTGGGGACAGACAAAATATGTCTGCCAAGGCTGCTTGTAGAAAAATATTTTTTTTCTCTTTATTTATGTAGCAATTTACAGTAAAGAACTGCCTTTACCCACAGGGAAATGGTACAGACTTTAACTTGCAAGAACAATACCAAACAACGTTCACAGCAGAATCCTTTACCTGGCACTTTTAAGTATATACCTCTCCCAGCTGGCCACTTGCTGGAAAACACTGACCCTTGGAATTAGCTAATGAGAGTCTGGGCTGCCCAAAACTCAATGAGCTGAACAAGGAAAATCTCATGCTCCCCATGTCCTTAGAGGAAGCTGCTAGCCATGCCTTCCTCTCTATGCAACAACTGGTGCACACCTCAGTGGCGAAGTAAGGTACATAGATACATAGATACATAGACAGTGTCAGCAGATAAGGGCCTATGGCCCATCCAGTCTGCCCATTTGAGCTTGTAAGTTCAGTTTGTTTTCCTAGAAGTCTGTTGCCCCTTACCCCTGACCTCTAGAATTCCTTTATGTCTATCCCATGCATTGTTAAATCCCGTGATTGTTTCAGCCCCCACCACTTCCTCTGGCAGGGTGTTCCATTTGTCCACCACCGTTCTGTGAAGAAATTCTTTCTCATGTTTCCTCTGAATCGTCCTCCTTCCAACTTCATCCCATGCCCTCTAGTCCTGGAATGTCTTTTTGCTTAAAATAGTGTTTTCCTGCACCCTGTTCCTCCCTGTAAGATACTTGTATGTCTCTATCATATCCTTTCTCCTCCTCTCCTCCAGGGAGTACATGTTCAGTTCCTTCAACCTGTCTTCATAGGACTTGTGATGCAATCCGTGCACCATCTTTGTTGCCCTCCTATGAACCTTCTCTACCCTGTCTATGTCCTCACGTGAGGTATGGTCTCCAGAACTGTACACTGTACTCCAGGTGGGCCTCACTAGTGTCTTGTATAGCGGAATTATGACCTCCCTTTTCCTGCTGGTGATGCCCCTGCCTATACATCCCAGCATCCTATTTGCTTTACCTGCTGCCTTGTCACACTGTTTCCTTACCTTGAGGTCACTAGAGATGACAACCCCAAGATCCCTTTCCTGCTTGGTGCATGCTATATCCTCACCCCCCAACTGATATATTGTGCCAGGGTTTTTGTGCCCCATATGCATTATCTTACACTTCTTTGCATTGAATTTCAACTGCCAAACCCTTGACCATTCTTCAAGTTTCTGCAGGACACTTCTCATTCTGTCTACAGCCTCTGGTGTGTCTACTCTGTTACAGAGCTTTGTGTCATCAGTGAACAGTGAAATTCTGCCTTCTAGATCCTGTGCAATGTCACTGATGAAAATGTTGAATAGGACTGGTCCCAGCACTGATCCCTGTGGTACCCCACTGGTCATTCTTCCCTCTGTGGAGTGACAGCCATTTACCACCACCCTCTGTGTCCTGCCACCCAGCCAGTTACCTACCCACCACACTACTGTCCTGCCCACACCCATATTCCCCAATTTGTGTAATAGTCTTCTATGTGGCACAGTGTCAAAGGCCTTGCTGAAGTCCAGATAGGCCATGTCCACTGCCCTCCCTGATCCACCTCCCTAGTCACCCAGTCAAAAAATTCAACGAGGTTGGTCTGACATGACCTCCCCCTGGTGAAACCATGCTGCCTTGGGTCCTGTAGTCCATTGACAACCAGATGTTCCACCAATCTCTCCTTCAGTAGTGCTTCCATGATCTTCCCCACTACCGAGGTGAGGCTGACTGGTCTGTAGTTCCCTGCTTCCTCTTTGTTCCCACTTTTGTATAAGGGGACTACATCTGCTGTCCTCCAGTCTTTGGGTACCTCCCCTGTTTCCAGTGATTGGCTAAACAGGATAGCCAGAGGTTCAGCCACCACCTCTCTTAGGTACAAGACTGAAGGCTGAGTGTCCTTATGCCCTGTGAAGTGCATTAAAATCCTTTAATGCACATATTGGAGTGGCTTATCACACTTATAAAATGGCTTGTTTTGTATTATAATTATAATAAAAAAGTTGAAAAAGTTGTGTTTGTTTAATGTAAAACCTGTAATTGTACTGATTTTAAATGTTAGAAAATGCTACTTTCCATTAAATGGTACCAGTATTTGCTGTTGATATTTTTAGCCAGTGTCTGTAATGTTTAACTTTGCCATGCGGTTTGAGCCATATCAAGACTCAATCCTCCGCAAAAAGTACTCTCTCTCTCTCTCTCTCTCTCTCTCTCTCTCCCTCCCTCTTTTGTCCACTGGGGCCTGTTATAGCTCCTCCTCTCTGACACAAGGTTTTCTATGCTCTTTCTCCCTGGCCTAGTTCTGTTGAAGGACAAGAGCTAAGTCATGTGTTGCTTTCCCAGTTGCCACAAAGTTGAGCCACAGTTTGAAATGCCCATCCCCTCCTGCTCACAGACCCCCAACCCGCTTTCTGCTGCTCATCAACAGAGGATGCTAGGCTGTCTTATGTAGTAGTGAAGATTTTCCCCACACTTAATGTGTGGTACATATGGCAAGAAGGTAGGGAGGAAGATAAACTAAGCAATTTTTCAATGTTACTCATATTTAGTTAAATTAATTGATTGGGGCAATGGATGTTGCTGTGTTGCTGCTTAGTGGGTGATCATGTTAAAGACTGCTGTTTTTGAGAAAGAGCAAAGAGTTTACTTTTAGCTCCAAAGATGTGAAATTCTTTATGTAACTGGTGGGGAAATGTTTTAGAATGTGATGTGATGCGATGCTGGCACTGTAGGTTGTTTGCCTAATGTTTGTGAACAGTTTATGGATAATGATTTTTAAAATTTATTTATTTTTTTTTATTTAGTTGTTTAACCAGGTATAGCACACTAAGCTGAAAGCTTTTTTACAGGAGCGACCTGGGAGCACAAGGAGGTTAAGTGACTTGCTTAGGGTCACACAGTATGCAAGTGGAAGCTGTGGGATTCAAACCCTGGTATGGTCTGCTGGATGTCACCAGATTTGCAGCTCAGAGCCTTAGACCACTGCGCTATACTGCCTCCATTTATGAAAAATTGATTTTTAAAATTTGTGGTAGTAAAGGGTAAGATTTTCAAAATGGCATCTGCTGGCTGTTTTTTTATTTTTACTTTAGGGGTATGGTGATAAGTGTAGGTAAGTAGGCTTTTTGGGAGGGAAATGAGATTTGGCAGCTGACCGTGTCTTTATAGAAATATAATTAATGGTATGTGTTTTTTCCAATAGGAAAAACTGTGTGTTGATTGCCATTATAAAGGAGCATTTATAACAGCAATCACACGCCACCTTCCTATGGTAAAAAACCCACGAGCCAGAGCCGTGCCTTGCACCTGCTATAGCTGTCTTTCCCGTGCCACACTGTCACAAATCACTCACCTCAGGCATCGGAACTCTGCTGGTAACCGTGGCCATCTCCTCATTCAAAAACACAAAATAAAAACTAGCACTCCATCTGTAAAATACTGATGATCCCTAACAGTACATCCTCTTTTTTCTTTCTCATCTACTCTCCCTTTTCTTGTCACCTGACACACTCACCACGGCAACCAGAACCTCCGGGACAACAACCACAGCAACGGATCCCAAAGTTCCTGTTTCAAGTTGAACTAGGCTTTCTCATTTTAAACATTAAACTTTAATATTTCAAAGTACAGTTTAAGATAAAGGTTGTAACAGTTAAAACTGTTCTTTGCTTGCCAATAAAAGATGAACAGCTTTCCAAAATGTAAGACTACCTCGTACTGTTATTGATGATGGGAACATGCACCAACACATATTTTATATAATTGTTGAGGCAAAAAACACAAACCAATAATTATGTAAAATAAAAAATGAGTTGGGGCATGTAAACGTGAAGTTTACACACACCTGAGGGGTTAGATGGTACACATAAACCCCTCAAGCTTCGCTCTTGGGGTTTATGTAGCATCTAACCCCTTGGGTATGTGTAAACTTCTCATTGCACACACCAACCCATATTTTATTCTATTTTTAATGTATGGTTAGCAGACATCTCGTGGGCCAAAGAAATTACTAAACTCTTTTCTTGCCATTTCATAAAACATTTTATACTACAGTTCTTTTACATACAGTGGATCCATGGTGTCCATAAAAAGACTAATGCTGCTTAATTATGTGAAAATGAGCTAACACAATTCCTCTGCATGATAGCAAACATGCTACAAAACTGAATTCAGTTCATTTTTCATACTGTGGTTACACTAATGTCTTAGTTCATATTGTATCTTTATGCCATGATGCATCACCTTGTCTGCACATTAGCATGGTGCACCACACTCCACAAGTTTGTCCAAAAGCTATTTCAACATCTTTGGGACAGATCATCATTGATAAAGGAGGCTCTTATGTTTGTCTTCCTATTTACCTAGATTATTTTCTTGTTTTTCCCTTGCATTTCTTCTTCAGAATTTCTTCATACACACTTTGGGCCTCGCTTTCCGGTTTTGATATCCCAACAGCGGCAGGCTTTCTTTGTTACTGAAAACAATCAGGCAGGCCTTCCAACAGCTTAGTGGATAGTGTCACCACTTGTCATGTGGAGGGAACTAGGTCCTGTTCCTGAGCATGGAGAGGCCTATGCACTAAGCAGTGTCTGACCCCCACAGGTGGCATGCATGATCAGTGTCCTGTACCGTGCACATGCCACTGCCACAGATGTGCACAGTGGCATGGCATGAAGTATGCAGAGGGGTGTGTCTGCACAGTGTGCCATGTGCACCCCTAGAACGCACATGTACAACTGTATCTACATCAGAAAGACACACAGGACCACACGAGCAACACTATGCCATGGGTAAGGCTGTGGTAAATCTCCGTGTGCAGTGCATAGTCTACGATAGCCACCAGAGGTGTGTACACAGACTATGGCAGGACAGGTATGCCATTTGCATCTATCATCTGAGAGACTGGTTATTTCTTCTGCTGTTTCATTTTGCTGGACTGTGAGACTAAGACCTAAAGGAGCGTACTGCTGCCTGTTGGGGGATTGGAACTGTGTGCCTGATATCTGTTAAAACTGTGAGCACTTTGTATAACCTCGTTTTTTCTGTGCCTTTGCTCCCCTTTGACCCTGCATTCCTGTGCTCTAGTGAGAGGGGCCAGGTGTAACAGAGCACACTTCATCAAGGAGGAGGGGCAGTACAATATAAAAGAACTGTGCTGCCTAAACCCAGAACAGGTATGCCATTTGCATCTATCATCTGAGAGACTGGTTATTTCTTCTGCTGTTTCATTTTGCTGGACTGTGAGACTGAGACCTAAAGGAGCATGCTGCTGCCTGTTGGGGGATTCGAACTGTGTGCCTGATATCTGTTAAAACTGTGAGCACTTTGTATAACCTCATTTCTTCTGTGCCTTTGCTGCCTTTTGACCCTGCATTCCTGTGCGCTAGTGAGAGGGGCCAGGTGTAACAGAGCACACTTCATCAAGGAGGAGGGGCAGTACAATATAAAAGAACCACGTTGCCTGCAGCGTGAGCGTGGCAGCGAGAGCGTGAGTGGCGCGAGAGCCACTCGGTATTAGAAATTTTATTTGTAACAATAGGAGCAAATTTGAGTAGTATTTCTGCTGAGATTTACTTAGAAACTTAGGGTTAATCTAACTGGAAGTTGAATATTTTTATGTGAGTCTGGGTAGGTTATTTGCTTCATTTAATGTTAATTTTATACTGAGTTTTATTATTTGTTTTATTTTTTTATTCTTTATTTAATTTATTTATAGGGAGCATTTCACGTTTGGAGGAGAAGTTTTAACGAGCTGAGACTTTGGAGATTTGGAGTTTTGATATTGGACTACATTATTTCTTAAGTTGGATGTTCTTGAACTGCAGATAAACTTGAGTGATTGCATAATATTGTGAATTACAGGTGTTAAAGTCTGTGTATTTAAGGATATAATTAGCAATTATGGTACATACTAGGAAACAAGTTTTAAAAATGGGGGGAATTTAAAGGTTATGGATCAAAATGAAAGTGGTAACTTGGATTTGAGCTCACAAAAGGGTAATTTAGAAACAGAGCTCAATCAAGACAGTTTCAGGACTGATTTATTGCACATGTAATCCAATTTGCAATCAACACCGGTTATAATATGTTCAAATTCTGAGTATTCTGAGAAAAGAAATAAAGAGAGCATAAGTAAATACAAAGGTGCAAAGAAAAAGACTTTTAAAGGTAAAAAATTTTTTAAGGGAAATGAAAGTGATAATAAAAATGATGAAATGACAACATTTTGCTTAAACAGTATTCCCTCTAAAATAAAAGGGAGAGGTAGGCCCCTAAAACAATCTAATATAAAAGATCATTATAGCCCTTTAACTACAGTTAAATCATGTAGCCCAGGCAATATACATAAAGAATTGCTACATCTGGGAAAAGCTAGTTTAAATGACAACCGAACCGAGCTCAGTGAATTGCAAGTTTTGGAATCTATAGGGGCTAGGAATGATATACATAAGTCTACAGAAGATTTAAATTCAGGAGTGTATATTAATTTGGACGCCTCTAAAAGCATAAATGAGTTTTCTGCACAGACTACCAATTATCTGGAGGAAACCTTGGATTTTTCACCAGACTACTTTAAGGAATCCAACCCAGAACCATGTTCTTATTGGCAAAATGATTTAAAAAATATAGCTGGGGAATTACAGGAGACCATAAACGGATTAAAACAGATTACTGGTCTGAATTCGTATAAACAACCTGATAATGGCAGATCAGTGCATTTTTCTACTGCTATGAGTAAAGAATACTGTACAGCTGTGTCCAATACACATACTGCACATCCAATGATTCTGGATCATCTAGTTGACCTGAAACATGAAATAGATCTTTTGAAAGAGAATATAGCAATAAATGGTTCTAGATTAGATGACATTTTATTCAGACTTGATAAACTACCTCATTTTGAGAGTATACGCTCCTTATCCGTTATTGAACCAGATTGTTCTCAACATTTGGTTTCCCCAGGTTTTTTTTTTAAAGACTGCTATGCCTTCCATACTTCCTGAATCTTTAAATCCCCCACCAACAATTAAAAATGCTTCAAGTAGTAAGAATCTTAGTACAAGTAAAAGTAAAAAGAAACCAAACAACAGTAGGGGTAAAGCTAAGAGTTTGAGTAAGGGAAAGATAAGTAGTTATCAAGAGGGACATAATACATCAGGAACATTAGATAGGTATAATATAAGCACGGTAGAGTTGGTTATTAATACAGTAGGAGTACCTGCAAAAGAAAAGGGGAGTCTTGAGAGGGATATGTCTTGGATAAATCTATTTATACTAAAAATTAAATCAGGTGTAGACAAAGATTCTGTTTTAAAAATAATCTTGACTTGATGTCAGGGGTGACTGACATAAATATGGAAGGGTCAACCATTGATGAAGGGGAAGTCAGGAGGAAGTTAGCTCAGGATAAACACAATTGTATACAAAAATTAAAGACAGATGTAAAAAGATTCTGTTCCTAAAATGGTTATGATTTGGTGTCTAGGAGAATATTGTTTTAGATCCAGTCTGTAAAGAGCTGCATGGTCAAGACACAAGTAGAATATTGAAACAGGATTTGGAGCTAGTAAAAGAATTGGAGGAAATATGTATGAAAAATTTTATAGATCTTAATAGCTGTGCTATTTTGACATTATATGCCTTTAAGACCCTACACAACTGGTCATATGAAGATTTAAGGGATAAGATTGTGAACCTAATAAGGGCAGCGACTGGTGCTGATCTAACTGTGTCTGATATTTTACAGATATGGAATGATAAAGATATTATGGGTTTAAATTGTTTATTCATATTTTGTACAGCTCCTCGAATAGCAAATCATATTTGGATTAATGAAGAAGGTCTGAGGAAATTTGGTTGTAGTTTAGAATATGTTAACAGAGAACTCCTGAATAAGAAATTTTAAATACAAAATCATGAGTCTTGTCAATTAAGTATTTTTGGTCTTAAATCATCTTTTAGTAGAAATACAAGAAAACTCAGGAATACCCTGATGAACATATTCGGTCAAGTTCTAAAAATCCCAGACCTAGAATTTCGAATAGAAAAAGTTTACAGTTGGAACAAAGGTACAAGTTTGGGACAGGTGGACATTCTTGTTAAAAACCCAGAGGTAGCAAGATGTTTATTAAGTAAGGCAACATTATTGGACAAAGTAGGATTACACATAATGGAAAGGAAAATACTAAATGAAGGAAGTAAAAATAATAGACAGGAAGTAAGAGCATCAGATCAGGAAAATATGGTTGGTAGAGTGCCTAAGATATTGTATTTTTATGGTTTGGAAAGAATCAAAAATGAGAATAATAACAACTTAAAGGATCTTATAATGGATATATTGGAACAACTTTTGAATGTTTCTATCGACAATCCTAATGCATTAAATATTTCAAGGCAGGGTTGTGATCCAGATTATGATTTAATTATTGTTAAACAGGCCTTTTAAGTTTATATAATAAGATCATTGATAATAGGAGTCTACTGGATGCCTTAGGAATATATATAGTGAACACAAATGATTTTTCTTTCCATAATAGTCCTATATGTAAATCACTAAAAGGACAAATCAGGAAAAGTGGTATTTAATGTTTCTACTTGTAATAGATTTGAGCTGTTGGAAACACAATCAGATTGACTTGTAGAAGATAAAGAACTACATACTGAAACAACATCTAATGCCCTTTTCTAATCTCTTGGAACATTGCAGGTTTCTTTTCTAAATTAATGGATCAAGAATGGTTAGACTTTATACTTAAGTTTAATATTATTTCCTACAAGAGACTTGGCATTCTGAAGACCAAGAAATCTTACTGAATGGTTATCAAACCTTTCAGATTCCAGGAGAAAAAGCTGCTAAATGGGAAGAACTGTAGGGGTTTAATTATTTTAATTAAAATAAATATTGATATTACTGCAGATATTTTATACACTAATAAAAATATTATGGTAATTTATATTAGCTCAATAGAGGTAAACATTTTTGCCTAATTAATACTTATATACCTCCATCTAATTCGAATTCATATTATCCAGCACTCTGGGATCAATTGGAGGATTTTATTCATAGGAGTTGGGCTGTAACGTCTTGTGAGAATATATTACTTTGTGGGGACTTTAATGCAAGGATTGGCTCATATGATGGTTACTCTGATAGTTATTACCACAACTGGTGTCATCTAGAAGCCTCTAATTGGCCCATATGTACAAAGGAAAAGAAATTAAATAAAATGGGTCAGAAATTAATAGAATTGCTAGCTTTACACAATTTAGCACCAATAAATGGTAGGTTATATGGTGATAAATTGGGAAGTTTCACTCATTTTTCTGCAAAAGGACCTTCAATAATAGATTACGGTTCTGAATGGGAACATGACAGATTGGGAATCTTTGAAATTCCAATTAGGGTGAAAGTGATCATCTTCCTCTTGTTTTGAAAGCAAAAATATACAGTGTGTTCCAGATGTACCAAATAAACCTATACAATTTATAATTCAAATAACAAAATTCAATGGCAGGACAAGTTTTCCCTCATTAAACATCTTCTGCAGGACTTATTCAATAAGCTAAATACTGATAATATAAGTACAGGCGTCTTCACCATTTATTATTTTTAAACCTAGAGGAGATAACAAAATTACTTAAATCTTCAAAGACTATAAAAAGAATAGAATACAAAAATGCATGGCTTGATCTGGAATGCCGTAAAAAAAAAAGAGAATTAAATAAAAAAATCAGGCAGTTAAGGCAGAATAAGACTTCACAAAATATAGAACTAAATAGATGTCAGGAAAAATATAAGAAGTTCCTCTTATTAAAACAAAAACAATATCAACAAAGAAATTGGGATCATATGCTTGAAGCTATTTATAACAAAGATTTCCAGACATATTGGTTATTAGTTGCTAAGGGAACTAATAACATTAAACATGAATTGAATACCTATATTACGATGGAAACCTGGGTTTCTTACTATTCTTTAAAAATGTTTTCCCCTAGTGTTGAAGATGTGGGAATATTTCTGGACACAAATATGCAGAATTTTCGACCTTTTTTAATTACAGAAGTATATTTCGCCATTGCAGTTTTAAAAAAAAGAAAAGCACCAGACCCAGATATGATTCCTTCTGAAGTTTACCTGAGTGCCCCTGCTTTATGGTCTACAATTTTGACTAAATATTTTAATTTTTGTGTCCAGAAACTGGTTTTCCCGAAATCCTGGAAGGGAGCCATAATTTTTTCTATATATAAAAAAGGTGATAAAACAGATCCTAAAATGTATAGGCCTATTTCATTATTAGATAATCTGGGGAAATTGTTTTCTAAGTTAATCCTAAATAGATTAAAGGAAGAATTAATAGGTTTAGGGGGACTTTCTGAAGCACAGGCTGGATTTAGGGCTGGTTACAGCACAACTGATAATTGTTTCATAATCAGACATCTTTATGAAAAATATGTTATGGTTAGAAAACAGTCTTTTTTTGCTGCCTTTATAGATTTCAGTACTGCATTCGACTTAGTATCAAGGAATGTTCTTTGGCTTATAATGAAGGAAAAAGGATTTACAATGGAATTAATAGCAATTATAAGAGAATTATATACTGCAACATGGGCTCAAGTGAGGTCAGGTACTCAGGGACAATTCTCTTCAACTTTCCTACTAATATGGGAGTAAGACAAGGCTGCGAATTGCTCCTCTTCTTTTTCTATATATATTGACAAATTGTTACGTGATTTAAATCTTAGTAATTCTGATTCTCCTAAGATTAGGGATAAATGTGGTGTACTGGCTCGCTTGATGACTTAGTCTTATTCTCTCTTACTGAATCCGGACTTCAAGCTAAATTAAATATACTTGCAATAACTGCAAATGAGCTTAACTTGGCAGTAAATATTCAAAAAAGCCAGATTCTTTTGTTTACAATGAAAGCTAAAAAATACAGTAAAAAGAAATTTTGGATGCTAGGTTCTGATAAATTAGAGACTGTAGATAGCTATACATATTTGGGCCTTCAATTGACTAGGAATGGAAAATGGAATGTACAACTGGATACAATTTTAGTAAAATCAAAAAGAATAGCAAATTCCTTACTCATATTTAATAAAAAAATTGGTGGAAACACAATTAGGCCTATTTTAAAGGCAGTTCAAGCCAAATATTATGCTAAAGCTTTATTTAATGCTGAAATTTGGCATCATAATAAAATGTATATGTTAGATATTCCCGTTAATAAACTGTTTAGAGAAACTTTAGGTTTACCAAATTTTGTTCCTGCTGTATATTGAGGGCGAGACAGGTTATTACTCTTTGCAGGCAGCAGCTGATGCTAGAAAGATTAATTATTGGGTTAGAATATTTCACCATGACCAAAATAGGTTAACAGCTTTATGCTTACATGAAAATATTGGTGGTCCTCTTTAGGAACCTAAAATCAGAATGGTTATCCCTAATATTTAATTTATTACAAAAGTGAGGTTAACCTACTTATATCAGTATAGGGCAAGAGGAATCACTATTAGTTTAAAATATCGACCCTTTATAACAAAAGCATTCAGAGAATATTATAGGATTCTAGATTTAAATATGATTAAAAGTTTAAATTGTTCCCATTTTTGAGGATAAATGATCCCTGTCATTATTATAGATATTACTTAGATATACTTACAGAAGCAGAAGATAGAAAACAATATACCAGATATAGGCTAGAAGTATTTCCAAATAACATTCTGGAAGCAGTTTATATGAAAATTTTACTTCTAATGCTGGTTTTGCTCTTGTACCTGCTCCACATTGGAAAACTTGGAACATGTTATGTTTGTATGTAAATGGTATACTATACTAAGAAAAATGGATATGGCCTTTATGCCAAACCATACAAACAATAGATCAGAGCACCTTACTTGTTATTTTCTTTACTACTAATGATGAAATTATAATTAAGGCTGTAGCTAAATATTTAGTAAACATCTCTAGAATACGCCTTGGCATAAAAATGAAAAAAACGGATCTAACATTTATATTATATACTGTCAAATAGTAAAATATTTGTACTCTTTTCAAGCTAAAGCACTTTCTTTATAGGTAATTGCACATAGTTGATTGTTACCCATGTTTTTGCATTAAGTACTTTGAAGGGCTGGAAGAGATGCTTTCCCTGTTTATTTATTTATTTATTTATTATAAAGAGTATATGTTGTAATTTTTTGTATATTGTAAATTATTTTTTGTAATAATTTGTATTTTTGTCATGGTCTATGACCGCTCAATAAACTTTTGACTGACTATGGCAGGGCTGTAGCCCACTACAACACAGTGGCCAATGGACAGCACAACAAGTGGGACCATGTCCAGGCATGATCCCAGCAACCAAACAGATCTGTGACACTGGTATGTGGCCAGCCATAGATCAGTTCCAGGCCCTATCAACCTGTCTGAATGACCCCTTAGGCAGGGTGTCTATGGAAGGAGCCCTGACACAGATCCCCTGCACCCCGTACAAGGGTCATGCATGTGCGTGCACACCTCAGTGTGTATGCACACATGACAGCCACACATCCAGGACAGTGGCAATCCTGTGGCCCAGGAGACACAGCACAACACAGACCCCAATGACCGCCAGCCTACTGGCTGACCAGAAGCAGACTGAGTATGTACCCATGACTGTGGGCATCCCAACTGAGTGCACCATGCCACTATATTGAGATATGCATCTATAGGGGCCATAGCATGCACGCCAAGTCCCCACCCCCAGCTGAACACCAAGCAGCACCAGCTGAAATAATGGCATGGATACGGGTGTTACAGTATTAACAGCATTAATGACAAATCACAAAACAGGACACTGTCAGACCCCTGCATAGTATATTAAGCCTCCCCTTCAGAGGAATCATGAGACAATGGTGATAGGGTGTTTCTTGTGGGTGGTCACATTGTCAGCACCATGCAGCATAGTGGACCTGTGAGGAACAGAAAGAAGATGCAATGGTTCAGTGACCTTCCCGTGATGTGACATGTCCACACACACCCCATGCACACTATGTTACACCTAGCTTTGATGACTCCTTGACCACTCACATCTCTCAGACATCATCACAGTAGTATATGTCCCTGGATCCCACCCTGAGGGACAGGACTTCAGGGATTGCCTGGGGTCACCAACTCATCCTCACCATCACCATAGCCGACATCCCCATGGCCAGCTCCCTCCATTCGAGTGTCATCATGAGTGGCTTTCTGCTAAAGGCCTGTGGAAACACAGTGTAAGGCAGGCCATGAGACTGGGTTCCATGCTGAGTGCCACCCACACACCAACACCATGCAGCCTTTCACTCACCTCTGCTGGATCAGTGACCTCCCATATGGTGCCACTGTCCCATCTATCCTCGTACATCAGTGCAGCTCAGCACCACAGTTTATGGGGGTACTCCCCCAGTTGCCCCACTGATGCTGCAGACCTTTCTGCCACCTCTGCTATCTTACTCCCCACAATGGAAGTCATCACATGGCAGATACCCTATCATGGCACACCACACACTGGCGTGCACCAGAAGGAACTGCATAAAGGGCCATGGGCAGGACTGCGGGTGCTAGATAGTACTAACAGACCACCTTGCCACACTGACTGTCACTATTCTGCAGTTTGCTCAGTGTGCCAGCACCTGCCTGTGCACCATGTTCTCCAGACTTCTGCTTAATGCACTCATGCTGAATGAGGAGCTTGCATGTGTATGGTGACACCAGGCTCATCACTGTGAATTCCATGACAGGCTACTGCTACTGTCCCTCAGGGACACACGCTGCATACAGTGGTTTAGGATGAACCAAGCCACCATCTCACAGCTTTGTGACATGGTCAGACTACACATTACACCTCACACCAGACGGTCATGGGTACTGACAGTGAAAACAAAGGTCCTGTGTGCATTTATGTACTATGCCACAGGCTCCTTCCAGAAGGTGGCATGGGTACTACGGGTGTGTCCCATGCCTTGCATCAGGTCACAGATGCCCAGCTGCAGCATGTACAAGACCATATTTGTCTTCCCTGCCATGCCTGTGGACATTCAGGCCATTAAGGAGGGGTTCCACAGCATGAAAAGCATGGTGAACATTACTGGCACAATTGACTGCACCCATATAGCGATCCTTGCCCCGACTGTGGATGAGAAAGCATACTGGAACTGCAAGGGGTTCCACAGCATTAACTGCCAGGCCATATGCAATGCAGAAGAACTCATCATGAATGTGTGCGTGAAGTACCCAGGTTAATGCTACAATGCCTATATCTTTGACATGTCTAGTCAGGGCACCCACCTTGAGGCTCGGGGTGACGTGGACAGCTGGCTGCTTAGTAGGTCAACCTGTAGGGTCATGGGGTGCATGCTGGCCTGTCCACATATACTAACACTGTCCCTCCTCTTTCTAGGCAACAGTGGGTACCCACTATGGCCTTATCTTCTGACACCATACGTGGAGCAGCAGGGTCTGGCAGAGGAGGCAACAAACACGGCACAGAAGAGGACATGGTCTATGGTGGAATGCACATTCTGATAGATGAAGATGAGATTCTGGTGCCTGAACCACATGGGTGACATGATGATGCTCACTCCTGGGATGGCATGCAGAGTGTTCACCATCTGTGCCATGCTACACAACATGTGCAAGTGAAGATGGCTGCTCATGCCATGTGATGTGCAGGAAAGCATTCTGCCCCACTGGGACGATGGACCACCATGTGAGCGGGGGGAATGCTGTTGGGATGAGCAGTACAGCACACTATGACAAAGAGCACCTTCACACAGTAGCTTGGTGGGCCAGGTGGCACCAAGATGGCGTACCCCTCTGAGTGCACCCATGCCATGTGCTGTGCATGCATGATTTGTGTGGTACATATTTGCTGTGTGTGGTTCATGGGGGTGGATGGAGTGCACTGAGGGTATGTGTGGTACACATGTGTTATGTGTAATTCATGGGGGTGGGTTGGGTGTATTGGGGGTGTGCAGGGTGCATTGGCAGTGCTTGGTGGAACTGTGCAGTGCACATCATGTGATGTATTGTGATTGTGAGATGTGGGACATGGGCACTGTTGAGTAGGTGACTATGTGCAATGTCATCCCATGATGCAGGCCTCCAAGCTGTGGTGGTCCACACATCGGGGTGGTATGATCACGGCTTTGCTGTTCTTGTCAAAGTCCTTGTGCTGAGGTACCTTACGTGTGTCTGGCCACCCGCACCTCTTGATGGCCATGGAGGCTGTTCCTTCATCAGTGCCCTGGCCATCCTGGGGTCTCTCCTTGTGTCCTGGCCATCCACCATGCCCTGTGGTGTCCCATCCACACCTCCATCTGTGGGGATGTCCCGCATGGCTGCAGGTAATGCTGCCACAGGCAGCATGCACTCTGTTAGCCTCTTGAGCATGCCGCTGATCCTCGCAATGCTTCTGTGCATTCCTTTCACCTCCATGGTTAGGTCAAGTAGGGTTGCTGTGTTGTCCTTCTATGCCAATATGCAGTCCAGTTCCAGCTACCACAGGTCATGGAAGTCTGCCTGCAAGAGGCACATGACAGGTGTCCACCTGGAGCACCATGACAGTTGTCCTAACATACCCCCCCACTGTTGTGGCCACCCTGTAGTGCCACCCACTCTGTTGTGGGCCTCTGCTCCTCATTGGTATGGGCTGATGATGAGGCATGGGCCTTGCCATGCTGTGGCAGGGTGAAGGGTGCGGGTCCTGCTGCCACCTCTATGCCTGTACACTCAGGGACATCAGGGTGGGTTGGTGGGATGTAGGACTGCTGCATTGTAGCTGCACAGGATCCATGTGGGTCTGCATCTGCTGTCCTGTCAGCTGTGTCCCCCACCCTCTCAGTGTCAGAGGGGTGTGTCCATCTACCATCCTCCTGCGGACTTGCTTCTTCTGGCACCAGTCCTGTGGGTGAAAGGGAGGGTGGTTAGTAATGGCATGTGTGTCATCTCCCTCAGAGGCTCCACCTGTGTGGTGGACACTGCTGCTCCTGTGCTCTGTGGAGCTGTGTCTGTGGGGGGTGAAGCAGAAGGAGATTACCTTAGGCACATTGCCAGATGTGTCCCACATACCTGCCTGTGGTACCCCGCTTACCTGCTAATGTCTCCATGCCTGTTGTCTCACTGTGGTGGACCACATTGGATATTGCCTCCACCACCACCACCTTGATTCATGTCAGGACTAGTGTTCTGGCTTGGGAGGGGGGTCTCTGCCAATGGTGGACTGGGATGGGTTGGTCATCATCAGCTTACATTTCACTGCGAAATGGAGGTCCCGCAACTTGTGTTTGATGGCCCTCAGTGTGTGTGTGTGTGTGTGTGTGTGTGTGTGTGTGTGTGCCTCAGGTCCCATGGCATTCACCACAGCCTGGATATCCAGCCACTGGTGTGCCTTTATTTCAGGGGTACCCCGGGTGCATCTAAGCCATACAGCACAGCGCAGCAGGCTCGTATGTCTGTCACAAGGGCAGCAACCTGTGAGCTTGTGAAGTTTGTTAACCTGGGCCATACAGCACCTGTTGATGGGCCCAGTGCCACTGCATCTATACTATACTGCTGTGCCCCTCCAGTGGGGGCGTCCTGACCCATGGCTATGTTCCTGTCAGCTACCATGCCTCCCATGGGTGTGCTGTTTGTTTTGTCCTCCATGTTCGCATTCACTTCTGTGTTTGTGCATGATGGCCCAGTTGTTCATATATGGTAGGGTCATGGGGCCTGCCCACATTCCTGGACACCTCCTGCCCCACCTCTGCATGGCCCTGCATGCATCTGCAGTTTACCTGAGGTCAAACATCACTTGTATAGATAAATTAGGTATCACACAGGTCATTCCTGCATATCATCCGTGCTTGCACCCATGGTCATGCATGCAGGCATGTGGTGCCGTCTCGCGGTTAGTATATGTGCACTGCCACTAAGTCGCTTTTTGGTGCACTTTACACACCGTCATGCATAGGACCTGGAATCCTCGTTTGGCCAGCAGGAGTCAGAGCGCACTAAAGGGGCTTGAGGATGGTTCGGTGCCATGTTGGCAGCTTACTCCATACAGTACCCATTCCATGTCAGTATACTGTACAAGGCATTACTGGTGGGAGGTCTTGGGAGGTGGCAATGCCCAAGCCTCATAAGGACACAAAAGTAAGGGCAGGAAAGTTCCAGCATGGGCATATTGCCCTAAGTAAGCAGTGATAGCAGACTGCAGTTGTACCATAGGGAGGCAAACATGCAAGAGCAGGAGCCCCTGGCACTGGCCCTGATGATGTAACCATACTAACTCACTAAGAAACACAGTGGGTGGGCACCAGAGAAGGAAGAAATTCTCCAGGGGAGAAAACACTGGAAGGAAAACAGAAGGTTAAAAATAGTACAAGTAAGGTTAAACAATGTGTTCTAGGTGAATAATTGCACATAAAAACACAACAGCACTGAAAGACTAAAAAACTGGAAAAAAGTAAAAAATGAATACAAATATGGTATGGTCCACCAGAGGCAAAAAGGGAATGTTACTTGCTGTGCCTATTTATTTTGCCCTAGCAGACTGAGAGCAGAACCACAAATAGATTAAGGAACTTTACATTAGTCCAAATTTAGAGATTTTAGGAATACAGTAACTTTCCCCATAACTTCAAATGATTCTGACGAAAATAGTGAAATTAGCATTTCCCTATAAGCTCCATAAACATTTGAAAGACCTTCACTCAACAATCTAAGCGTACGTACCTTATAAAATGTTCAAGCCAAAACAATATGCTAAAGGCTGTCAACTCCCTGTTGTCCACATTACATAACAGAGATTGAACATTATTTCTGTGCTGTTTAAAATAAAGGAAATTACTTCAATACAAATACAATCTAAATATAATATACAGTTTTCTACTTGAGTTATCAGTTAAGATTACTAAATAAGGTTCCCTGGTAAAGGCTGGTTTCAGAAATTTATCTGAAGTGTACTGTATATTTTGGATATTGTTATTAAAGCAATATGATGTTTTACGGCAACATCCATGTACCTTGTTTAATAATTTCAATCAAAATCCAGAGGCATTCAATATGTTAATATATTTCCTAGGCCAATAGGATACATTTTCCTTTTTATGTAATCCAAATACAGAAAGTTAAAACCTAGTTTGGAATATTCAGTCTTTTTCTCGAATCAAAATTTAGGTAATCTATATTCATGAAGGACCTGTATGTCCATTAAGAAGGTAATTATTCTTATTTTAATTGAAGTGTCCATGGAATGCTGTCCAAGTTCTGCTCAAGTAAATAATTAGAGATACGAACTGGTAAATTTAAGAGATACTTAATATAGTTTGTTGAGCATTTTTTGAGGATTACAAAATTTGCTAACCCCCAAACTTCTGGTGCATGTTTTGGCTGTTTAATTTTTGCATTTATTGTTGTAAGACACCCCGCAATGGACAATCCACAGTAATTATACATCAAATACTTCATTCCATTAATCGAGGAGTGAAGTTTCTGTTTAAGATAAATGATATGGGCCAGACATTCAGAGCTCAGCGCTGGGCGCAAAGCCGTTGCGCTGGACTAGCACCAACCTTGCTCCCGACTGCAATATTGAAAGGCACCTTTAGCGCCAGTGCTAGGTGTTAGCACTGACGCTAAACCAAAATGAAAGCAGGGGTGGGACAGGGAGGGTCCTGAATGCCAGCGCATTGGCATATTCAAAGCAGGCGCTGTGCTACAGGCATTAGCGAGCCTGTAACTGGCGTAGTTACCACCAAGAAAGAAGCTGCTCTTAGGGGCAGGCGCTAATAGTGTTCCCTCCAGCACCTATCCCAACCCCCATTCCCCATAGCAAACATCATTACCCTGGTAGTCTGGTGGTGCCCCAGCACATTTCCTGACCCGATTCCCGTGCTTTCACATAGATCCTGGTAGTCTAGCAGCCCCCAGGCGTTTCCCAACCATGATCCCATTTATTGTCACATAGATCTCTGGTAGTCTAGCGCCCCCCCCAGCAGTGCCGCCCTCGCACATCCCACCCAGCAGCCACAAATGGAGCCGGCGACCGGCTCAGCCCTCGTCACACCACCATGGCTGGCCACCGACTGAGGAATGAATGAGCTGTACTGAACAGTGTGCAGCACAGCAGCCCAACCTTGGGTGGCCACCTGCCCACTCAGAACGCCATCCACAAGCACTCACTGAACCCCCCCCATATCTGCGATCGTGTGGTATACATATAAAAATGAATCCTGGTAGTCTAGTGACCCCCCCAGTCCCCAAAATATATTTTACATGACCATCCATGGTGGTCTGGTGGTCCCCCCTGCCACTTGGTTCCTGCAAACCCATTGGTCCACACAGGAGACCAATGGGCTTACAACCATCTTCTGTCATTCTGCAGGCAGCTGGTGGTGTCACGGGCGGGATGCCATGCAGTGGCGGGGGCGGGGTTGACATGGGGTCCTGTGTGGGTGGGAGGGTGGGGGTTGCCACTGGATCACCAGGGACATTGGTGTGGGCTGTTACCATGATCAGGGACTTGGGCGGAGGGGTCCACTAGACTACCAGGGAATGTTGTTTTGCATTTACTGCAATCACGGCAATGGGCGGGGTTCCACTAGACCACCAGGCAGGTCATCGTAACATGTATCGAGGAACCGGGTGGAAGGGGACCACTAGACCACCAGGGATGGTCATGTAAAATATATTTCAGGGACTGGGGTGCATTAGACTACCAGGGTTTCATTTTATACGTATACCTTGTGATCGTGTATATGGGCCGAGGGATGCCCCAGGATCCCCACAGGACACGTCATGCTGTGCAGGGTGCCAGGCGCAAGTCACCAGACTGCCCTGCACAAGGCATGCAAATAGGGCCATAATGACATGCAAATGGCTCCATCTGCAACTTGCACATATTATGGCCTCATTTGCATGCCCCTTGCTGAATATCATGGGTGATGTGACTAGCACAACTGCACTTGCGCTGGCGCATCCCCGTGCTCCCTAGCAGTGGCTTGCGCCGGTGCAGTGCCACTGCACCATGCGAAATATATGCACTGGCCCTGCCATATTCAATGGTGTTGTGCCATGGCACATCCCTGTTGAATATCACCGGGACCTGGCCCCAGCACATCACAGTTGTGCTGTGCCCAGGCTTGCGTCACTGCCTGGTGCAGTCTGAATATCCAGCCCAGGTGTTTTTAAATGATAATTCCAATATACAGTAGATGTTTAAATAGCTGTTAACAAGATGAATTCTAAATGGATGGATAAGGGTATGTTATATCATCATCAATGCTCATCCTCTGCATATCTTATGATTTGTTTTTATAGTGTATATATTTAAAAAATATATGCTATATAAATTTTGAAGATATATGTCAATTACATGAAAAGCATATTTTTTAAGTATTTTAAATATTTTCAACAGATATGTAACAAATATCTTACATATATTCTATACAGCTATACTGAGAATATATTTTTAATATATATTACACATATTGAAAACATAATATTTTATATATAAATCAGCTATATCAAACTGCACAGTTTGATATAATATGCATATATTTCAGACATATAATGAAAATAAATTTTAAAATGTACTTACAAATATATGTAAAATATAAATTAATAAAATATCTTTATAATTACAATTTCCCTTATCTCTTCCATCACAGCCTCAGTAAACACATACTCTTTCCTTGCCCCAGACTGTAAACCTGACAACTTCAATCCCATTAACACAGCAACCTTCCTGATTGAGAACAAAGCTTGTTTTTTTTTAAATGCATACCTACTTTGAGTTTGCAAGTGAACTCAGAGAGCAGCTGCCTGCAGAGTGCAAAGCCTACGCTGAGCAGCAACATAAGCAAGCAGGATTAGACACCTTGGACCCCCCCCCCTTCCTTTTCCAGCAGAGGGTAGTTGCAGTTGTGAGTTAAGGTGGTGGGGCTGGACTTTGCTGGTCATAGTTTAATGGTGTGAAGAGAAACTGGCAGGGTAGAAAGTGCAAATAAAGAAGAGAAAACATGTCTTACTAGAGAAAATGGTGTTACAGCCAATGTGGCAAAATGCAGAGAGGTGGAACTCAACAATCAGCAGGCCTGCTTGTACCTGACAGTCTTTTACCATTCCCCAAATTCTTCTGTTGTTATGTAGCCATGACTTCATGAGGAAACAGTATCAACTCTTAGAAACATCTGCTTTGAGATTTAAAAATACCAGACAGATGATTCTGAAAAAAACTCAGTGCCAGAAGAATTAAGGTGACATAAAGTAATATCCCTGCTAAAAAGCAAGAAAAAGGGTTCCACATTTGAATAATTACTTACATCAAATGTGTTTCCTATTATGATAGCATGCCGCTAAACATCATGTACTTGTCCCTTCAAGAGGAGATTTAAGTAGACCATTAAGAGCACATGCCGATTGAAATCAAGCATTTGTTCAGACTGTTTTCAGTTAAAAATGTTTTATGTGAGCAGTGTCTTACATGCTGTATTCTACCACAGTACTGCCATGTATCAGATGTCTTCATGTATAGCACTACTACAGCCAAATCCTCATTGGGTGACATTGGGCAAGCCACTTCACCTCCTAGCTCTCCAGTTCACCCAGCAGCAGAAATGAGTACAAACAGGAACCCACTGAAAATGAGATCTTGCATCTCAGCTGGGCATACCTCTCAACCTTTTTCCCCCCAAATGTGGAACATTGCCTGTCAAAATGTGGAACAAATGGGCAAAATGCAGAACACTTAATCAAATCTTTACCTAAGAAGCTCAAAACACTGTTAAAATGTTGCATTTATGTTCAGAAAGTCTGTTATTAATTGACTGTGTGGCTGTGTGACTGAACTTCTCTGCTGGGACTAAAGTAGAAGAACTTTTGTATTTAGACCTTTAATTTAGGGTAAAAAAACTAACATACAAAACAAAACAAAAAAAAGTGTGTGTTTGGGTTAACTGAACTGAATGGGTAACTGAAAAGTCATCTAGGTGTAAATCTCAGGTGACTGAAAGGAATTTACTGTTGTGAGGTTTAAATTACTTGTAGAAAGATCTGGTAAGTAGGGGAGTGGCTTAGCTAGAAGGAAGCTACATTTAAAGACTGCCTTAGAAAGATTCTCGCTAATAGCTTGGCAGAAGACTCCAGGAGAAAGGACTGCTGTGTGACTGAACTTCTACTGGGACTATATTGCCCTCCTCTCCCCTCCACCCCCACCCAAAGCTAGTTTTATTTTATAGGCACAGGATTTGACTGACAACAGGAACTTCCTGTTTAGGGGCAGGAAGTGAGTGATCACAGAACCACCAAGGACCCACCATCCTAGAAGGGCAAGAGTAGCTCTCCGCCCTCTAGTTGCTGGAGGTCTGCCTCTGAACAAGTAAGCGGTCTACTGAGAAATATAGGATATTCTTGTCTCAGAACAGGACAATCAGGAGCTTAAAGGGCACACAGGCAGAAAGTAAGGAGAGAGAAAAAACAGAGGAAAGAGTAAGGATTGCAAACAGTTAAGGGGCCAGAAATAAGACATGATTGGAGTGGTGCAGTGCAGTGGCTGTGGAGCAGCAGTCTTCCGGGAGATGTTCTGGAGGATGCGGTGTTGTCCCATCTGCAGGCACCTCTCTGGGCTGAGGAGGAGGTTGCTCATCTCCAGGCTGAGTTGGCCAGGATTTGTGGGACCTCCTCTTCCATCCAGGGACCACCAATGCCACTGCCGCTGCCTCAGAGGTTGCCAAGAAAGAGGAGCGGCTGGACCACAGTGGGCTCAGGGAGGTGAGGTGGTGGAACAGAGGCACATCCTCCAGTTGTACCTCTCCCAATTCCTATGTCATTCTGGCAAAGTGTGGTTCCTCTATGGAGGCACCTACAGTGGAGACCAAGGAGGATGCGGAACCTCCACAAGGAGACCCACAGGAGGGTGGCAGGGGACCCTGCAGGAAGAAACAACTCTGGTGGGGACTCCATTATTGGGAAGGTAGAACTGGGCAAGGAAGGGAGAGGGAGGTAAGGTGCCTGCCTGGCGCCATGGCTTGGAGGACAGGGAGCGATCCTCAGGATTGCTGGAGCCTGCACAGGGGAGGAGCTGGATGTCTCATTGTCCGCAGGGACAAATGACCTGGCTAGAAAGGATTAAGAAGTGCAGAAGAGTTTGTGGAATTGGGAGGGGCCTTGGTCAAGTAGCACGACAGTAACCTTCTCAGAGGTGCTACCCATCTATGGCATAGGAGAGGCTAGGTGCTCCGTACCATGGATTCAATCAGTGGTTGAAAAACTGGTGTGGAGCTCAGGCATTTGGCTTCATTGGGGACTGGGGGTCCACCTGGGTGATGCAAGCCTATACTGGCATGATGGGCTGCATCTGTCCGGGAGGGGAACCAGGATCCTAGGTGATAGGTTTAAATGCTTCATTGGCAAGCTTTTAAACTAGCCAAGGGGGGAGGCACTGGAAAGGAGCAGGAAAATCCTAGCCCCCCCAAACAATCACGGTAGTAAGTGTGGCAAAAACCAACATGGAGGTGTCAATAGGGAGAAGGGCAGGTAAATGGAGAAAGTGACAAAGGCAAGAAGGACAGGGATGGGGCAAAGGGGTAAGGCCATCAGGAAATGGAGGGTAATGAGTACCAATGCCCATAGTCTGGGCAACAAGCTCCTGAACTGGTGGCCTTAATGGAAGAGGGATGCCTGGATATCGTAGCAGTCACAGAAACATGGTACACAGAGAACCATGACTGGGATGTTAACATACCAGGGTACATAACCTACAGGAGAGACAGGCAGGGAGAAGGGGAGGAGTAGCTCTCTGATGAAAGGAAGGATAAAGCAACTGAACAAAAGAGTAAACAGGAGGAGAGGAGGCACTGTGGGTCACCTTGGAGACTGGAAAGGGCACCACAATCTGCACAGGGTTGTGTACAGACCCCCATGTCAGGGGAAGGAATGGACAAGGATATGATGGAAGGCATTCTTAGAATGGCAGAGAAAGGGAGATACTGTTGATGGGGACCTGAATATGCCAGATGTTAACTGGAGCACATTTGCTGCAGCAACATCCAAGAGCAGGGCCATTCTTGACGCCTCCAGGTGGCAGGCATTAGACAGCTAGTTTGGAACCCACTCGTGAGGGAGCAATCTTAGACCTCGTAACTCTCAAACGGGGCAGTGAGAGCATCTCAGATCTAGAAGTGGGTTGCCATCTGGGGACAAGTGACCATCAAACAGTATGGTTCACGTTAAACTCAGCTACAGAGTCAAGCCTACAAAAGTGAGGTACTGATTTTAGAAGGGCTGACTTTGGCAAGATGGGAGAGTGCCTCAGAAAAGCACTAGCAAACAGGCTAGAAGGAGGTGTGGAGCAACAATGGGAATTATCAAAACTGCCATCACAGAGGCAACAAGCCTTTGTGTGAAGCAAATAAACAAATCAAAATGAAAGAAAAAGCCACAATGGTTCTCAAGAGAGGTGGCTGTGAAAGTCAGGAAGAAAAAGATAGCATTCCAGAAGTATAAGGAAACACAGAAGGAGCAGGACAGAGAGCTGTACCAGTTAAGGCAGAAAGAAGCAGGGAGGGAAGTCAGAATAGCAAAGGCCCAAACTGAGGAAAAGATAGCCAACTCAGTTAAGAAGGGGGATAAAACCTTTTATAGGTACATCAGCGAGCGTAGAAAGACAAAGGGAGGGATAGTGAGGCTGAATAGAATAAGCGGTGGGTGAGAGGGGACAGTGAAAAAGCAGGAATACTGAATGAATATTTCTGCTCAGTATTCTAAAAGAGGAGGGAAGTGCCTAATCCAATTAACAGAAGCACTCTTGATAGGGGGTCAATCCCAGTCCTTTCTAGAAGAAAGGGTTCTGCAAAACGCCCTAAAACTGAAGGTGGACAAAGCAATGGGTCCTGATGGAATTCACCCCAAATTCTAAAAGAATTAGGAAGGAACTAGTGAAACCACTGGCTACTCTTTTAATAAATCATGGGAGGATGGTGTGGTGCCGAGGACTGGAGGAAGGCAGATGTGATTCCCTTCACAAAAGTGGGACCAAGACAGAGGCAGGAAACTACAGACCTGTCAGTCTGACCTCTGTGGTAGGGAAAGTGATGGAGTCACTTCTGAAGGAAAGAATAGTTGAGTACCTAGAGGTCAGTGGAGCACAGGATCCAAGGCAGCATGGGTTCACAGTGGGAAGGTCATGTCAGACAGATCTAATAGATTTCTTTGACTGGGTGCCCAAAGTAGTAGACCAGGGAGGGGCTGTGGACATGGCCTACCTAGACTTTAGCAAGGCATTTGACACAGTCCCACACAAAAGATTATTAGTCAAATTAACCAGCCTGGGAGTGGGTCCCAGGGTGGTAGCCTGGGTAAACGTTGGCTGGACAACAGGACACAGAAGGTAATTGTAAATGGAGTCCACTCTGAAGAAAGGGCGGTTACTAGTGGGTACCACAGGGTTCAGTATTGGGTCCAGTCCCTTTAATATCTTCATCAGTGGCATTGCAGAGGACTGGAAGGAAAAGTATGCTTTTGCAGATGACACAAAGATCTGCAACAGGGTTGATACACAAGGAGGCGTGGAAAGGATGAAAAGGACTTGGCAAGGTTGGAGGAATGGTCTGATGTATGGCAGCTAGGATTCAATGCAAAAAAGTGCAAAATAATGCACCTGGGAAACAAGAACCAAGGGAAGAATACACAATGGGTGGGGAGGTAGTAACAACAACAAAACAGGAAAGGGACCTGGGGGTAATCATATCAGATGACCTTAAGGTTAGCAAGCAATGTGAGAAGGCAGTAGGGAGGGCCGGGGTATACTGGGATGTATAGGGAGAGGCATCAGCAGCAGAAAACAGGAAGTTGTTATCCCTCTGTACAGACAGTTGGTGAGACCCCATCTGGAATACTGTGTCCAGTTCTGGAGACCCCATCTCCGCAAGGACATAGACAGGATAGAGGCAGTCCACAGGAGGGCAACTAAAATGGTGCAGGGTCTGCAAGAGAAGCCGTATGAGGAGAGACTAAAGGAGCTTAATATGTATACCCTTGAGGAAAGAAGGAGAGGGGCCATGATAGAAACTTTCAAGTACCTCAAGGAATCAACAAAGTCCAAGAGGGTAGCATCTTTCAGAAAAAGAGACTTGCAAGAACAAGGGACACAATTTAAAGATAGAAGGAGGGGCGGTTCAGGGGCAATGTGAGGAAGTATTATTTCACAGAGAGGGTAGTGGATGCATGGAACAGCCTTCCTGAGGAAGTTGTGATTCTAAAACTGTGGGAGAATTCAAGAATGCATGGGACAGACATAAGGCAATTCTTGTGGGGGGCAGGAAGATATAGGCTGTTGGTTAAATAGGATCTGCGGCCTATCCTGTAGGTAGGGAAATGGACAGACTAGACGGGTCTAGCGGTCCTTATCTGCCGTCAAAGTCTATGTTTCTATGTTTCTATGAATAATATATTTTTTGCATTATTTACTATGGATATTTGCTATGAAATGTTGACCTTGAATGTGGAACAAGTTCTCATAATGTGGAATAGGGAGCTTTTGTGAAGTAAAATGAGGAGTGTTCCTCATAATGTGGTACAGTTGAGAGGTATGCTCCTGGGGTATCCTGGGTAAATAATGTATCTATCATTGTCTTTATGCAAGAGGTGTGGACATAAATAGAGTGTGATAAATCTGTTTATCTGAGTAACTGTGTGTATAAATGTAGAATCTTATAATAATTGATGGGTCTTCCTTTTTGCCATAGAGAGACCGTGGCATAATTTGTTATTATAAAGGAGTGTTTATAATAGCAAACACGTGCATGGTTCTCCTCCCTCTGCTCATGTGTCCACTGCAGCGGATCCCTTCCTGACTTACTCGCAACCCCACAGGCAAATAGCAAAATATTTAAAAAAACCAAAAACAAAACCAAATGTGAAACCATGGAAAATCAAAATCTGCCGAATGCACGAAAACGAAACTGGAGCATGGCCACACTGAAACTGCTATTTTGTATAATTGCTATGGCCAAAAAGGGGAGACCCAGCAATTACATAAAATAAAATATGGGGTGTTGTGTGGAAACTCAAAGTTTACACACACCCTTGGGGTTAGGTGCTTTGCACAAACCCCTTGAGCTTCGGTCTCGGGGTTTATATAGCATCTAACCCCTCAGGTGTGTGTACATTCTCATTAAACACACCACCCTCATACGTTATATATTATTCTATATTTTATGAATGCAGTTACTATGTCACCATCCATTTATGTACATAGTCTCTATATCATTGGTACCCCCCACCTGCAAGTGCTACATTCCTCTGTAGACTACACAGTGCAGACTGCTTATACTTCACTCCCACTGTAATCCCTTCACTAATAAGTGTCAGTCTAGCATCATGCATTATATACTTACTGAAGAATAAGAAAAAGTCACAGAGCTAAAAACAACTGAAATACTTTGTCAGAGCAGCTCCTCTTTAATCCTTCTCTGACTCCATCAGAGCTCCTCTGTATTCCCCAATGCAAAGTGCCCAAGCTGCCAACTCCCCACACAACCAGCCCGGTGGCCAATCCAATATTTTATTCAAAAATTCTCACCAGCAGCCAAGACCCAAACAGAACAGAGCAGCTTACTCAATAAACAAAAGAACTACTGTTGTTCCAACAGCATTCTGCATGTGCCTTTTTCCCCCTCTCTCCAAAGAGCAGCCACGCTCACTCACTCACTCATGTTGCTATCAATATGGCTGTGCACAAAGTTCATGGCTCCTGCTGGTCTACAACTTCTGCAACTTCGTTCCCCTCTCATCCTCTCTTCACACAAAGGGGCGCACAAAATCCAAACCTTTACAAATACGTTTGCAAGTGTTTCTCGACAGTGACTTTCCACTCTCTCTCTCATCTCCTCTCTGCGTCAGTGTCAGCAATGGTTGCTGCCCTCTCACTTCTTCACTCACAAGCTGCCAATCACATGGACACACTGCTGACTAGCAGTAAAAGAACAAGCCACAAAATCATGTTTTAAATAAATATTCCTTGGGGCACAAAATAGTAATTCATTCCGACTGCAATCCCGTTCAATGAGAAATCCTTGGACAGCTCATGTCCCCTAGCACACTTGATAAGAAGCTATACCATTTGCCTTAGCATTTTTGGAAAAAGCCATTTTTCACCAATGAGCAATGATGCACACATACTGATGTGGCATCTGGACACCTGGTCCATGACAATGGACATAGCAAAAGCATTGCCTAAGTGCGCAAGACCACAACTTCACAAAACAAATAAAAAACTCAATTATTTTAAAAACAAATTTAGACATAAAAGGGCATTACACAAGGTCAGTGCCTACTGTATAAATGAGATATGCAGGGGTGACCTTGTGTAATACCTGATTTATCTATACTAGTGCTGTTTGACTTTGGACACTTCGCTCATGGCTTACACCACTTGTGAGGTTACCTGAGGTCGAACATCACTTGTATAGATAAATTAGGTATCACACAGGTCACTCCTGCATATCCCTTATTGATATGTGTGTGTTTGTCTATCTCTATTTATGAGATATTTATTATTTCAAACGTTTCACCAGGAAAGACATACTAAGCTGAAAACAACTCATTTCCAGATGTGTCAAGGGGTAGGGGATGAGGAAAATCATATACATCAAATACAATATACCAAGGAACATAATCAAAAATTGAAGACAAATCAGAAAAACATATGTACAGGTAATGAGGGAAATAGCCAGGGCAAAACTAGTTGGGGGGAGGAAGACAGTCATAGGCAGTTGCAGGAAGCAGAAGAATAGTCATGAAGGAAAGACTTGAAGGGAACAGCTGAAGAGGCAGAACGAACTGACATGGGGAAGGAGGACCAAAGTTTAGGAAAGTGGTATAAGAAAGCAAACTGACCAACAATAGATTTTGTAGAAAGAATAGTGAGGGAATGGGAAGTATTATTGTGTAGAGGATAGCAAGAAGCTGAGGAAGAGGATAAGAGGGATATAAGGTAGGCGAGAACTGAACCAAACCAGAATTTTGATAAAGAGGAGGCACAATGAGAAAGGTGCCTGGCATCAAGAGAGAGGAGCGAAAAGGCAGAGAAGAGTGAACAATAGTGGATCCAAGGTGAATGATCTAAAGCAAAATTGCAAAAAGAGTTGGGGGGGGTCCAGTCTGGTAAGGGAGGATTTGTGAGATCCACTATAGACTATGACAACATAATCAGAAATAGGGAGAATAATCTTTAGAACAATTTCATGGCAGACAGGAAGCAGAATACTCACTTTGTATCTGTACAGTGCATCAAACTTGGGGTGGAGCTTTTGGTGTATGGCATCAGTATGAAATGAGAAACCAAGATGATGGTCAAGCCAGATCCTGAGGTACTTAAAAGAGGACACATTCTCAATAATAGCCCCATCAAAAGTGTGAAATGTAGGGAGAGGAGTGAATCTGGAAAGCCTCTAACAGGTGCCAAAAGTTATTGAGACTTGTGTTTTAGCATTTAGCATTGAAGGACAGTTTGTTAGCTTGTCAAAGCCACAAGTGGCACATGTTAATATCATTGGTCTAGAGTGAAGATAAATATGGCTGGTTCAACAACCCTTTTGTCGACCGGCATCTCACTGACTGGAATCATGTCAACCACAAGTTGCGGTTTACATGGTTACAGTGCGTCTCCCGGTCTGTTTTTTCTATCAGAGGGCTTTGCCGCTGCCCTCCCCATCTATAGGATTCTCAACTCCAGTCAGAGTTGATTTGGGAAGGGGGTTTAGGACCGGGACACAGTGTGCCCCTGTCTTGGGCACACCAACACAGTGACCTGTGGGCAAAGTGTAGATTTTGCCAACAGGGATGTAGTTCGCTGTGTTGGTGTCGGTGTACGTGGGGCATACTGATAAATATAATCTCTTCAGTCAGACAATGTCATATTCTGTGTATACAGACATATGTTTGTGGGTAAAAAAAAAATGTGTAGTACTGCAAGTCTGTTTAAATGCTTTCACTTAGTTTCCGTTACTTTTATTGTGGCTGCAGGCCTGGTGCCCGAGAGGTAGGATTCAGAAGTTAGCTAGTCACAACATTACACACAAGCAAACAAAACCAGCACAAGGTGACAGTCCAAAATTCATAATGCTTATTTATAAATACAAATAAAAGCAAAGCAATACCTTGGTGGTGCAAATGTACTTACTCCACTAATTACAACATTCTGTTTGTACCTCACTGTGCTTGGCTAGTTCTGTCTTTTGCTACTTTCTGATTTGTTTTTGGTATAATGGGTGTTTTGAGGGTGCAGTGCACATGCACGCCATTAGTTTGTGGTTAACTGCTGAAGGGTGAGGATGCTGCAGTAAGGAGAAGGGGGGTGAGTAGCAGTAGAGACTCTTTCAGAGATGAGAGGAAGCTGTTTTTGTTCCGTTTCAAATATGATCACTGAACCACAGCTATTATAGGGCTGCCTATGTGGAAAGCAAGTGATAGTGCACTCTGGAATGTTCAGCAGTTGACACAGTTGCTATGGTCATTGTTAGAGCCATGTGGCTAGGACAACAGCTCAGAGAGTCATACAGTAGCATTGAGAGCTATGTGACTTATGAAACAAAGAGGTGGTTCAGCTTTGTAACTGAAATAATGCACTATTTTTATTTATTTAGCTTTTGTTTACCGGGTCTGTGCACTAGCCAAACAGTATGACTATTTACAGGCATGACCCAGGAGAGTACAGGACATAATGAACAAGTACAAGAACATTTCAATAAAGTACATAGTAAAACATACACTTTTCATGGTAGTGAGCATTGCACAGTGATGCAGAAACAGTAGATGAGGAATAGAAACATAACAAAAGGAGCAGAGCAAACATGACAATTACCTATTAGTGAAACAATTTACAAATGGCAAAATTTAAGGAACCAGGAACATAACAGTAAACAGCAGAAAACAAGCAATCATAACAAGTGGCAAATGTTGAGAGGATTGAACATAGCATAATAGAAGTAAAATACAGTAAAAGAGGGAATTGGCAAGCAGATGTAGCTCTACAATACATTTAAAATAGATGAATAGCAGGAGGTGGACAGGAAGAAGACAGTATGGTAGCATAGGGAGAAGAATGGTAGGTAAAGATGGTAGAGGAGTAGTAATACTGTGATAGAAGTAGGAGTGGATATAGGCAGGAGAAAAGGTGAGAAGATAAGGTGGCCAGGCAAGAGACATGACACAGAGAGAGAGAGAGAGAGAGAGAGAGAGAGAGAGAGAGAGAGAGAGAGAGAGAGAAGCTGAAGGATCTAAGGCAAAGTGACAGGAAGGGGGAGAGGATTAGGTGGAGCAGTAGGGTCTTATGGGGCAGGAATGCCTATGAGTCCTAGAAAATTGGTCAGTACAAGTGAACAGATAGGAGAGATGGAAGGGCATTGAGTGGCAGACAATAATGTCACTCCATCAGGTAGGGTCAAAACAAGTACAGGGGCCAGCACACAATAGATATCGTTGAAATTCTTTCTTGAAGTTCTGGTGGGATCCAGTCAGCCTCAGTTCAAGAGGAAGTGTATTCCAAAGCTGAAGAGTCACATGCCTGAAGGCACCAGTGCCTTTCATGGTATAACACCTGGGAATGTTTAATAGAGATTTGTCATCAGACCTCAGCCCATGAGAGTCTGTAAAAGGAATTAGCAACTTAGCCAATGATATTGGGGGTTTGAGCCTCACAATAGAGTCAGTAAGGGAGCCAAGATAATATTGCCTAGTAGCAGAGTAGGGAGAGCCATCCCAGGTCATCATAAAGCTGACAGCAGTGCTTTAGTCTGGAGGAGGAGGAGGAGGAGGATGCATATCAACATATGTTATTATAAGTGACATCCCAATTCTAGAGGGTAGTTTTCTGTGCTCCAGCAAGGATGGGGGCACAGTAGGTTAGGGAGGGGAGCAGTTTTCCTCTAGCAATGGCTAGTTTGGCAGATGGTGTTAGCATGTAACTAGTCTTGTATTCAACATCCAGTTTGCAGTTGACTGATTTACAGGTGGATTGAATGTGAAGGTTAAGTTTCAGGGATTGATCGAGTAAGACCCCAAGATAATTGAAGGACATGACAGTATCAAGTTTAATACCTTCCATGTCATTTACCAGTTTAGGGGCAGAGCCGAAGAGCATGACCTTCATTTTTTTAGCATTTAGAACCAATTTATGGTCAAAGAGCCATTTCTGGACATTTATGAAATCAGTCGAGAGGGAAGAGTTTAAGTTCTCAACTTTGTTATCACTGGTATAGATAACAAGATAATCAGCATATAAGAGAGAAGAGCAGTTTTGCAGGGCACATGGAACATTATTTACAAAGAGTGAGAAGAGGAGTGGCCCCAGGATAGAGCCTTGTGGCACACCAATGTTTATAGATGGGACATCAGATATAGCTGAGTTGAATTTTACCACTTGTGACCTGTTGGATAAATAGCTGTTAAACCAGTAAACAACCAGAGAAGGGAAACCAAGGCTGCTAAGGCTAGATAGAAGTAGATGGTGGTCCACAAGGTCAAAGGCCTAAGTAAGGTCAATGAAAACCACACCAGTACATCTGCCAGAATCCATATTTGAGAGAATGTCTGAGGTAAGCTTTAGCAGAGTGGTGGAGTGCTATGATTTTTCCTGAAACCATGCTGAGCATTACAGAGAATACCAAATTAAGTAAGGAAGTCCAGTGTTTGTGTGGTGACAAGTTTCTCAAGTATTTTGGACAGGACCGATAGAATAACTATGGGCCGGTAGTTATGGATACATTATTTGTCCCTTTTTTGAAAATCGGAGTTATTCAAGCTGTTTTCCAGAGTACCAGAACAGAGCTGCAAGACAGGGATAATGTATAGATTTTTGCCAGTAGAGAGGCTATAAAGGAGGTTGCATGTTTGAGAAGGCGCGGTTCAAGGTAGTCCGACCCTACACTAGTATTGACAGATATAGATGTAAGGTGCTTAAAGACCTCTTGTGTGGTTATGGCCTTAAAGTAGAAAGGTGGGGTGTGTGGAGATATTTGGGATGTAGATGAGTCAGGTGCATTGTTTGACCCACAGGGCTGAAGGAGAGTGGCCTGTGGCAGGAAGACAGAGGTATATTGGGACAGATCCGAGAACATAAAATTGAAGGCATTAGCAATAGTATTTTGGTCATTACAGTGAACCCCATTTAATTTCATATCCATTGGTGTGTTAGACTGGGAGGACCCTAGAAAGGTCTTGATATGAGCCCAGAAATTCGTAGTCACACGCAGAACTAGTAACCAGGTCCTTGCAGTACTGACTTTCGGCTGTACATATTTTCTTTTTGCAGAGATTTCTGTGAGCCCTATAGGTGTTAAAATCAGCCAGCTGTCCTGTTTGTTTAAAGCGCTTCCACAGTTTGCCCCTCATTTGAAGCTCAGACAGAAGGTCCTTTTGTAACCATCTAGTTTGTTTTCCTCTGACTCTCCTGGTAACTTTAGAGAGCATTACCAAAAGATAGCATGACATACTGTATCATGAAAAAAATATTAACGTATTTCCAGGATTCCTGAGATAGCACTTTTTATCTTACAGGTTATCCAAAAACATATGTTGTATAAATATTAAACTATTAAATTAAATTATATGGCATGGTCGTGCCCCCATAGTTATGTTTGAGTAGGCACTTTAATTTTAAATCTGAAATTCTGCACTTTAATAACTTTGCAACTGTTCAATGAATTTGCATGAAATTTGGTATGTGCTGTTCCATGGGGTAGGTCTCTTGACAAACCAAGTTTTGTGTCAGTCAGATTGGCAGATTTCACACTGCACATCGTGAAGAAACACTAAAATTCACCTTTTTTGGCTGTTTTTTTCTCATCATGCTGCGGCCAACCCATTTCAAATTTAGTCTGAAAGTATCAGAGTAGACAAAGCTTTTCCCAAAGAACAAGTCAGCATTGGTTTGGTGAACAAATATTAATCCTTTCCAAAGTTAATACATTTTGGAATTTTGGGTTCTGAGCATGCTCAGTTCAGTCTTTTGGCTAGCTGCATGGAACAAAAAAGGATTTTGATCTGATGAAAAGGGATTTTTCACAGCTCATGAAAAAGGATCCTTAGAATCCTTTTTCATGAGGAAAAATTCCTTTTTTCTCAGCCACCATCGTGTTTTTTTTTTAGCCCAAACAAACTGTCATGACTCTGTCCAGGCATGTCTTCTGCAGACATCCAAGTATGTATCTTGTTTATCAGGACGTCCTTTATTGTTGTGTGCCTTTACTTTAATTTTATGTGGCCTCAAAATGCTTAGTGTTATGTTTTAAAATCCTTTTTTGTGACTCATTTCCATTCCTTTTTTGTGAGGTGTCAAATTCCTTTTCCACATCACGTAAAAGGATTAGGACATCTCACGAAAAAGGATGAATTTCTTAAATCCCTTTTTTGTGAGATGACAAAATCCTTTTTAGCCAGCAAATTCCTTTTTCGTAAGGTGACGTTATCCTTTTTTGTGATACGAAAAAGGATTTGGACTGCTCCAACCAGATGGCCCTGCCAGTAATCCTTTTTCATGAGATGTCTTAATCATTTTTTGTAATGCAATAAAGAATTTTGACACCTCACAAAAAAGGAATGCATATGAAGAAAAAGAAATACCAGCATGGCCATCTGGTTGGAGAAGTCCTAATCCTTTTTTGCATCATGAAAAAGGATTAGGACATCGCACTAAAAAGGAATTTGCTGATGAAAAAAGATAAGGACATCTCACGAAAAAGGATGACTTTCTTAAATCCTTTTTCGTAAGATGACCAAATCCTTTTTTACCTGCAAATTCCTTTTTTCTGAGATGACATAATCCTTTTTTGTGATGTAGAAAAGGATTAGGACTTCTCTGACCAGATGGCCCTGCCAGTAATCCTTTTTTGTGAGATGTCATAAACCTTTTTCGTGATGCTAAAAAAACATTTTGACAACTCATGAAAAAGGAATTTGTCTGGTGAAAAAGGATAACTTTGGTCCATAACTTTGTTGTCTTTTGAGATTTTGACCCCAGATTTTCAACATGGTCTTTTGGGGACCCAACCTTATAAACAAAACAATTTTTCTTGCGTAACTCTCACCCAAAAGATGATTTTGTGGTCAGTTGGTGAATTCTCCTTTCAGGAAGGATTTGCATAATGACAGTCACATTATTCATGAGGTGGGGTCCCCAAAAGACCATGTTCGAATTTTGGGGTAAAAATGTCAAAAAATTACGGAGTTATGATGGTTCATTGGAATTGCACAATGCACTCTCGTAACTTTGTCAATTTAAAGTATTTTGACCCCACATTTGGAACATAGATTACACCACCAAATGTATGCCACAACTGCCATTTTTCAAATCCTAGCTGAAATAAATTTTCATACCTGTGGCACAGAAATGGCGTTGCAGTTGCACAGAATTACATTTCAGTGGGGATTTGAATTTTTTTCACCACTGGGTAAATCAGGTGGGGTAATAACATGGTTATGATGACAACTGTATCATCCTTGGCCTATAAATGGAAGCACAAGGCCCGGAGGGCCCTGCGCTTCCACAGGTAAGTACAGTACATATAAGCATCTATGGAGGAATGGGAGTACACATTAGGATATGATTGCACTATCTCAAAAAGTAAGCAAATAAATTGATGACCCCAATGCTGCCACCGATTCCTCTTCATCTATGAAAGGTGGGTGGGGTGGGTGTTAGGGTTGGAAATCCTAACGACACATTTCCCTACTTTTGTCACTTTAACCTTAACATGCTTTAACACACTTTTTTGATATATATCTTTGCAAAATAACTTCATTAATGCACTAGTTAGGGTTAAGGCAATGAAATCAGGGAAATCTGGCATTAGGGTTTCCAACCCTAACACCCCACCCACCACAAAGCAACAGGAAAAGCCATTGCAGTTTCACCTCCCCTGTGTCTTTGCTTATCAGGCATGGGGTGTGCCTTGAGGTTGTCAGTCCTAATGCTCACCCCATTCAATCATGGAAGAAGCTGAGATGTGTAGAGTATATTAGAATGGGTGAGTGTTAGTGATGAGAACCCCAAGGCACACACCACACCTGAATAGCAAACACACAGGAGAGGTGAAACTGTAATGTTTTTTCCTGTTGCTGCATGGTGGGTGGAGGTGAGGTATTAGGGTTGGAAACCCTAATGCCAGATTTCCCTACTTTTGTCACTTTAACCCTAACTAGTGCATTAATGAAGTTTTTTGCAAAGAATTGCTTTACCTTTTGAGATAGTATAATTGTATCCTCATTTGTCTGTGGCAGTACAGTGCCCTATTGACCCTGCACTCCAGTCCCTCCTTAGATGCATACATATATGTTGCTGTAGAATCACAGGGCCCTCTGTAGTAAAAAGGAATGAAATTGTTAGCATAGCCTTCTTATTGCCCCACCTTATGAACCCGGTATTGAAAATGTTAAAATCCCAGCCAAAACATGATTCTGCGCCACCACAATGCCATTGCACACCACAAGTGCAAAAACACTGTTTGGCCAGGGTTTGAAAAGTGTCAGCTGTCAAGTTCATGAGGTGGTGTAAAAAGATGGTTATGTTAAAAACGTGGAGTCAAAATATTTAAAATTGCCAAAGTTACAAGGGGGCATAGCAAAATTTCAACGTATGCACATAACTTTGCCATTGTGACATATTTTCAGTGTTGGGTAAGTTACTTTTTCTATTACTTTTCTATTACATTTGGAAATTTGTTCCAGGAAGCTCTGTGCAGTCACTAGCAAGGATGGAGAAGTACTAGAAACTTTTACTCACAGACCAAGATAGGATAAGACAGGGGTCAGAAAATGCTAACGTACTCACTAAGCTTCATTGGAGGAGGAATCTCTGATCACTGCGATTCTTCTCCACTTTTGCTGCTCATAGTAGTTGTTGTTGATGCTTATGGTGAGTCCTTCTCCAAAAAGATTAAAGTTAACACCTAGCTCACTCAGTGGGTTTCTCTGCTGTGCAGGTACAAGGACCACAACTTTTGGGCTGTGCTACAGCACTGCTGGTGGAGGCTGAATGAGGTCATTGTGGCTTTGATGGCCAAAAATGTCTGAATTTCTTTTTTGCTTTGATTCGCTTCGGAGAGAATAATTGTTAATGGACTGTAGTGAGCAGTGCCCCAACACTTGTTGGACTTCAGTCGGGGGCACATCACTGTCTACAAGACACTGGATCGATGTGTTTCTTGTCGAGTGATTAGTTATGCACATCTCACTCGGGAGGCCAGCTGATGTTTTTATGACATGCATTATGTTGTGCATCTTGTTCTCCCTTAGTGGCATACATCTGAACCAGAGTGACAGTACAGACTTGAAATTGATGTTTAGCATCAGGTAAAAGGGGGTTAAGCATGTCAGGTGGTCTGCGAGACTTGTACAACTTGTAGGCACTGATGGGAGACCAGTCAGGTATTGCATTGTTGGTGTACATTTTTGGTTTAACTGCCCTTTATCACCAGGATTCTCACCAGTAGGGGTCTTTATCTGGTGCTCTGAATATTCAAGATATTCCTGCCCATCACTGTCCTGTAAGAGGCTTAGGTCTGACCACCTGAGACAATATTGCTCTGCTGTGTGCAGTGCATAATAAAGTCCATTGTTGAAGAAAACCGTATATATCAAGGCAGTGGGACTATGTAGGCTGAGTGTGCAGGTCTCATACAGTTTGCCAATATCACTGGGAGACAGGTCATCAGCCCTGTTCGGCTTGCTTCCCTTCACCTGTTTTTTTAGGAATTTTTGTTTAGCTGCCAGTGCTTTGATGTTTCTTTGAAGTCCCCGGTGTTCCCATGGAACAAAGAATGCCCATAATTGTGCCTAGCCAAATATCTGTCGACACTGCCAAGAATGCCTCTCAATGTTCCCGGTTCATATTCTGAGCCGTCATTGTCTTTATTTTATACAAGAACTCAGCAAAATGCAGATCAAGCTCAGTGACTGGAATAGAAGTGATGGTGTGAATTTCCTGGACATCTGCCAGGTAGGATGCAGTTTTCTTTAGTGTCTGTTGATTCTCCTGCTCTGCTATAGAAGCCTGCCTGTCTGATTGTGGGGGGTCTATACTGTTATCCATTGTTATGTGTGCTGCAGCAGTTCAGGGACTTAATGACTGGGACTACTGCCAGTTTGAACACTAACAGATTAGCGTTCCATGCTTGGAATTGTCACCACATGTTGTATTCTATCCTGTAATCCCATCGATATGACTTGCCAGTTCAAGGTTTACAGCATGCTGACGTCATATCAATGGGATTATCAAGTTGTTAGGCTGCAGAAAATAAAGGTTAATTGACTGTCTCCATACATTATAAGTATATATGCTTTGCAAAAAAACATTGTTAATGCACTAGTTAGGGTTCCAGTGTCAAAAGTAGGGAAATGTTGTGTTAGAGTTTCCAACCTTAACAGCCCAATCCCACCCTTCGGGCAGCAACAGGGATGGGGTATGCCTTGGGGTTGTCAACCCTAATGCTCATCCCATTCCATGAGTAAATAAGCTGAGATGGGTACAGCATATTAGAATAGGTGAGCGTTAGGACTGGCAACCCCAAGGCACACCCCATGCCTGTTGCTGACTGCATGGTGGGGGGGTGCTAAGGTTGGAAACACTAACATGACATTTCCATACTTTTAACACTGGAACCCTAACTAGTGCATTAACAAAGTTTTTTTGCAAATAATTGTCTTACTTTTTGAGATAGTATAATGTTATCCTTATTTGGCTGTGGGCCCAGCACTCCCATCCATGCATAATTTTTGAGATACAAACATACAACCATACAAATTTGCCAGCAGAAACAGACCACATGGTCTATCAAGTCTGCTCAAGTGTGCAACTAGCACCCTTACTTTGCAGCTGCCCCACCCCCCCTCCCTTTTCACAATTACCCCCACCCCCACCTCCACCCTGTCCCATCCTCTTTAGAAACTACCCAGTGTCTTACAGGATACCACCTCCTCTGGCAGAGTGTTCCATTCAGCCATAACCCTCTCCATGAAAAAGTGTCTCCTCATCTCCCTCCTAGATCTTCCCCCTCCAATCTAAGACCATGCCCTCTCATGTCCCTCCCCTCCTTAGCTTAAATATCCCTTCAGTACTTGTCTGGTTTATCCCTTTTAAGTACTTAAAGGAAAACTACACCCTCAAATCTTCTAAATGTTATTTGTTTCCCATGTCAATAGACAACTCTGTTCATGTTGCTGTTAAGGATGTATGCAAATGTGTTAGTCTGTTTTTACAGTTCATACTAGGCCCTGTGACCACCCTGGGAGTCTCCATTTCATAGTTGTTGAAATCGCATTGTCCCTGAGAGCTGCATTAGCATATGAGAACATGATGTCAGATCACCCATTTATACCATGTATCTATATACTGAAAAAACAAATACCCTGCAAAAACTCTCTGGAAACTCATAAACTGAGTGAAGTTTAAAGGGAAAAAACTGCATTAACTCAAATAGTTTGCAAAGCTCATTGAAGGTAAATGTGGTATTCCACACCTTTTTGCAGCTTGTTTCTTTTAAGACTAATTAAGCAGGCAGGCATACTGGGGAGTTTAAAGGGTGATTACGCATCATGTTCTCATATGCTAATACAGCTGTCAGGGACAAGATTTCAAGAACCATGAAATGGAGACTCCCAGGGCAGTCACAGGGCCTAGTATAAACTGTAAAAACAGACTAAAGCATTTGCATACATCCTTAACAGCTACATGAAAAGAGTTGTCTACTGACATGGAAACAAATAACATTTAGAAGATATGAGGGTGTAGTTTTCCTTTAAAGGTCTCAATCATATCCTCCTGATCCCTTCTCTCCTCCAGGGAATACATATTCAACTCATTCAGCCTCTGCTCATATGGCCTGTCCCCAGTCCCTGGATCATCTTAGTTGTTGGAAGATATTGCAATTGTAATCATATTCTTCTTTCCCTGTGGGAGAACAGTTATAAGGATTTCAAGTTTTTTTTCTAAGCATGCTCAGTAGGGTTTTAAGTTAACTCTCTGATATGAACATTAAGAAACACTGATCGTGAGGATTTATCATTTGTGATATATCCATCACAAGAAAAAATATTGATTGCGATGGCCACCATCTTGTTTTCTCTTTCAGAAATGAAAAAAAAAACCTTTAAATACATAAAAACCATGTATTTTTAAAAAACAAACACCTGAACCTAACTAAACGGGACTATTTAGCTAGAGTCTGGTATCTGATTTTCAAAAACTATGGCCAGTCCTACTCATTGGCACCGAGCAGTGGGGTGCCTGCTTGGCACGCTGGCAAACTGAGTTTGTGACCTGCAGCTGGGAAACTGGAGTGGAGACTGAGGGTGAAGAATGTCTGTGTGGATGTTGTTCTCCTCAGAAGAGACAGTTTGGCTTGCAATGCCCTTGAGTGGGTCTGGTAGAGGACAAACGGAGGCACACTTGGCAGCATAGATGACCACATGCTGCAGTGTGTCCTTCCCAGGATGCCACAGATGTGCAGCCCTGTTAGGAAGGGAATGGAAGGAAAGGAGAAGAATGAAAATGGCCACCCCACAGCACCAGATGACAGCCTATGGCAAGCCTCACCCACACTACCTGATCACCCAAACGCACTGTGCCTGCCCCCAACTGACAAACCATGGTGTTAGAGGCACCTCTCCCAGTGACTCCCAGGTGGCTTCTCAGCAGGGATAAGTCAGACCTCCTGGGGGTGTCAAAGGTATAGTGGGAGCCTGGAGGTAGGTACAGCAGTGGGAAGTTGAGTCCGATGGGCAAAGGAGGTGAACATGTGAGAGCCTGAAGGGGTGGGACTGTGGAGAGCTTGGGAGAAGCAAAAAAAAAAATGGCCAGAAATACCTTTTCTGGGCTGCTCAAAATCCAGGGTGCCCAGATTAGTGTGAAGAGCCATTCACCCAAATTCTTAGTTATTCAAATAGTGGGACATTCTTGACATCTGCAGCCACAGATGGGGCGTGCTGCTCTCTCTCTCTCTCTCTCTCTCTCTCTCTCTCTCTCTCACACACACACACACACACACACACACACACACAGTCTTGTCTGTCTGTCTGTCTGTCTGTCTATCTATCTATCTATCTATCTATCTATCTATCTCTATTTCAAGTGCAGGACAGTGTTACAATATCTGATTTTGCATTTATTTAAAGATGGAAAAGCATGTTGAGTATGCAGTGGAGTTTTAAGCATGTTGGTTTATTTAAATGCAGGATTCAAAGGTAACTGACTCCTGTAGCATTCCCAGAACACTGTCTTTGGGATCAGGACATGGGTAGCTAGCTTCCCTCCCCAACTATAGATAATCATCTATTGACTCTTCTCATCAGTCATTTGATGCATCGATAGCTTGAAGTGCCTATACCAATATATCAGTTTATTTATTTGCATTATTTATGATCACATAACCTTAGTAATAAGGATGTAAAAGACTGAATGGGCTCCTGTACCCAACAAGCTGCACTGCCATTTAGGAAAACACTGAAGTGTAAAACAAGATCAGTTTAACTCTGCATGGCTGTTGTACATTTAATGACAACTAGATGATGTTTAAGGTATCCAGTAAATACAACAAGTGTAACCAAAACAGTCAAAAGCATGGCTCGCAGTGCACTCTGATGGCTCAGACAGTATTTTTTTTTAAAAAATAACTTTTATTGAGGAAAGTCAGCCAAACAACATCAGATAATAACAACAAAACAAAAGCGATAATCCTCATTTCACATACTGTTAAAACATATATAGCTGTTCATACAGTTAGCTGCTAATACATAAACAATTCCTGTCTAACCACCTTTCTAATAGCCTGACATATGTCTAAATTGGAATACTGTGCAAAGAACAGCACAGTACACATTTTATGACTTGTCAAAGCATATCAGCAGTGGGTTTTCAAGTTGTAAGAACTAACAACTCAGGCAGTAATGATTGAGGAAAGATATGTATTGAATGAGACATGGAACCCTAGCTAGCACCTGAGCAGCACTGAAGGAAGCAATCCCATATGACTGTATATCTCCTGATAGCATCATTGGCCACATTGTTAACCTCTCATATTCAAATAATTTTAATAAAGCCTTCAGCTACTCTGCAAGGGTGGGGGGGATGTCTGTTCTCCAGTAAATCAGCACTTGCTTTATTGCCTCAAGGACCATGGGGTGAAGCCATAGTTTCAGATTCTTTTGCAGTTCATTATCTAGTATATGGCCTCCTAGTAACCAGTGAAAAGGGTGTGCCACCAGAGGTCTATAAAACACCCTCTCACAAAACTGCCTAACCATGGTCCAATAGGCTGATAATATTGGGCAGGACCATAAAATGTGTATCAGAGTACTTACTTGTAGGTGGCATCTCCAATAGAGGTCTGACTGAAAGAGGTTGATTTTGTGAAGTTTCTGGGGAGTGTGGTACCATTATTGAAGAAGCTTCTTTCGTATCAATTGGCATCTCATGTTCTGAAAGCCGACATGAGCTGTCCTCACTAGTGAGTCCCAAGCCTCCTCTGAGATAGTTATTTATGACTCTGCCACCCACGCTTGCCTATGGGTATGCAGAATTGGAATATAGAGGGAGAGGATGTAATCGTATGAAAGGGGTTACATTCAGCAATGATTCACAGGAATTTAGTTCACCCTCCTCTTACAAAATGGTACCGTAGTAGAATTTATGCACCTCAGCATCTTCTTTTATTGACTACTATAGGAGTTTCACCACCCAGAAAAGTCAGGTTACAGTAGTTTTCTACCTACAAATCTAAAGGTGAAAGAAAATTCCCCCACTCAAGCATGTCCAATTTAACCACTGAAGACTACAGACACCTGAAGAATCTTGCATCTGGCACCCCAAAAACAAATCTCAGAATCTCAGTTGGAGAGCTGAGAGCCCTGCCTTGGCTGCAGATTTAAATTCAAATGAGCTCAGTGTTGCAGTCTGCAATGTGAACCCCTTTACAGTACAGCATTTTATTGTGCTCTAATGTAATAGTTAAAGTACAGAGGAAAAGGGTGCCCATAACCATTGATTATTGCCCTGAATTACCAGATTGTGGTTGATGAGGATGTGCCAACAAAGAAGCTGGTGAGAGTGGTTCACTTCCCACCTGTGGTGCATCAATCTGTATTATTGCATGCAGTTTGAAGAAAATCAAGATATGAGGAATTTGAATAGAAGATAAGATAGGCTCCCACCCCCACCCCATTTCTTTTTTAGAGATCAATAACACTTTTTTTGTTACTAACAAGGTACAAAAGCAATATTTAAGCAATAAGCCATGACATGGTGTGGGTTATGCTGGGATTTTCCCATGCCTGGTGTGGTTTGGTCACAAGGCTGCAGGCCAAGAGAGTAAACCACCCTGGAAGTGGATAAATCCCAGCATAACCCACACCCTGGAGTGGTTTATTGTGATTATACAATGTCCCACTTGTTTTGGTGACACACAAAAAAGTTTTTTTTTTCTATTTAAAATTATTTTTCTTGATTTTATTGCTCTGCCAGAAAAAAAGTTCTTTGTTGTTAGTGAGACCTTGCCTAGCTTCCTTATTTCTCTGGTCTTGCCAGTCTCTCTAACAGAAATTAAAAGAAGGGTCATAGTGGTTTATTGTTTAAATTTTGACTGAAATTTTCTGCCTCAGGAAAGATTTTATATGCTGTATTAAGATTTTTGTAAATCCAATTTTGTCTGTTCAAGTGTGCAGTTTCTTGCTCATGCTTCTTTATTTGAATTGAAATGACATTTGGGGGAACTGTTAACTCCATCTTCATTTGGGCTGTTGAGGGTATTTATTTTCCACTCATCAAGAGCACCATAAGAAATTAAAAGAATGGCAGTTGTGGTTCATCGCTTAAATATTGAGTGCTATTTTCTGCCTCAGGAAAGATGTTATAACCTGACATTTGTGTGTTAGTCTGTAGTCTCTTGCTTGTGCTTTTTTATTTCAAGTGAAATGACATTTTGGGGAACTGTTAACTCCATCTCCGTATGAGCTGTTGAGGGTATTTATTTTGTTCTTGGCAAGAGCACCACACAGAAGTTTGGGCAGGGTGTTCCTGAGGTGACATCTGCACTTAAGAGACAGTGAGAGAGGTTCTGGGGGAGCAGGCTTACTGAAACTTATAGGGTACAATGAGCGGTGGTGTTCCAAAGACAGGAGCCTGAAGGTGGAAACAAGTGCTGTCCAGGTAGTATGGCATTGTAAAGCTTTGTAGGCTATGGTACTTGTGAGGGATTGGTGTCCCCTTGCTGAGAGATGAGCCGTTAGTGGGCAGTATTATTTTAAAACTGCAGATCATTTTTAAATTATCACTTTTCTGTTGCAGGTTTTGTGGGGGAAAAAATGGGGAATGGGTGTATTGATTTCATTTGCTGTGCTGTTGCCACCCTGACTGGTACTTTTTGTGTTGGTTATCATGAGATTTACCCACAGCTAAAAGTGCAAGTCAGCCAATCAAAATGAAGGATTCAGGATGCCCAGTCTATAATTTTTATTACTTCCTAAGTAATATTCCTATTTATGACAAATGGGGTCTGCACTTGTGTTTCTGTGCAGTTAAAGCTGTTGCAAGATCAGTCCATTGTTGCTGTTGGGGGAGGGATCTAAACACTTACTAGTTAACCCCCTTTTCCAAGATGCCCCCTCCACAATACAGTATAGGTGGCAGCACCAGGGTGCACACTCCCTGTGTTGCTGAGGAGCATTCTGACACCAGGGTGCTTAATGCCAATGTTGGGTAGGTCCCCCTGTGGAAAAAGAAAAATGGCCCTTGATGTTTTTATTATTTGAAATCAACCTGTAAATAAGAAAAACAGTCCCTCAACAATCTGATCCCCCACACACATCCCTCACCCACCCTTTTCTGACCCCCACTCAGCATCCACCACCTCAGACACCCCTACATATATCTTCACTTACCTGAATATACCCAGCTCTAAGATGCCAGTTCAACAACCCTTTTGTCACCTGGCATCTTGCCGACAAGACTCATGTCAACTGCAAATTGTGGTTTACATGATTCCTGTGTGTCTCCAGGTCCATTTTTTTATTGGGGGCTTCACCCCCAAACCCCCATCTTTAGGATTATCAACTTCAGTCAGAGTTGATTCGGGGTGGGGGTGCAGGACTGGGAGACAGTGTGCCCCTGTCTTGGGCACACCAACACAGCGACCTGTTGGCAAAGTGTTGATTTTGTCAACAGGGTTGTAGTTTGCTGTGTTGGTGTCACCGTATGTGGGGGCATAGCAATATATTCCACTATGTAGATCTACTTTCCAGCTGAAGACACATCTTGCTGCTGGAACTAGTGACTGTGATATGGGAAAATAAGGTAAGACTGGTTTAATATGTTTCAGTGGGTTTTGAACTTTTATTCATAGCTTTGTAATTTTCTAATATTTTTACACCAAATTTTCAACAAGGCCTTGAATTATTCAAATATGTCCTGAACCATGATTTTATAGTTGCTGAAATAAATCACCTTTCAGGCAGGATTTGAAAATTGTACCTACTGGGTTCATGAGGTGGGGTCATAAAAAGGGTATGTTGAAAACGTGGTGTTAAAATATGATAAAATGTCTAAGTTATGAGTGAACATTGAAATATTTCAATGTTTACTCATAACTTTGATCATTTTTAATATTTTGGTTACAATCTTTCAACATAGTAATTTTTTATGTCACCTCATAAACATGACAGCTGTTGTGTTTTTCAAATCCTGGATGAGATGTGTTTTCACACATTTGATGTAAAATGACATTTCAACCAGCATTCTATATTCTTTCACATAAAAGTTTGGTAAACTAAGCCACAAGTACCTGAGCAAACAGAGCTTATGAGATATATTCTGCATATGAGACACACTAGAGCTGTTGTAATATGAGTCAGTTTTCTAAAAAAATTACATAAAATTTTATTGCTCAAAGGAGCTACTACATATAAATACATTAATATATATTTCTTTATTGCATTATTAAATGATTTTATATTTTATACACTTTTCTTACTGAGTGTTAAACTGTTCTAGGGAAAATGTCTATCCTATAGAAAGTTGAGAGTGATAAATAATCAACCTCAGTGCAGGGAAGAGAAATTACTTCAACACAAATATTTAATTTATGACATCTGCAAATCAGAAAGAAAGTGATAGAATTTCAGTAGAGTAAGGACAGGATGCTACAAGAAAACATCCAACAAAGCAACTTTCTGACAGACTTTGAACAATTTATAACACCATATGTGGCTAAGGGAAAGTCAGACCAGATACCAAAAATGGAAGAGATATCTTCAATATGGCAGGCTGAAGAGGGTGAATCACAAGCAGTATCTGTAAATGATGTGGAAGTTATCCAGATGAAACATGTATTAGACAAGTATACAGTGCAGGCCATTCTGACTATAGGGAAAGAGCTAGGGGAGATAAAGACAGTCTTAGCACAAAATAATAAGGTTATGAGAAGAATCTAAGAAGTATTAGATAATCAAACTAGAATTTTACAAAAAGAAAATGAAAGGGGAAGAAAGATAAAAATGATAGGAAAGGAAGGAGATGGAAATAAAGCCATCAAGGAAATGACAGAAGAGATTATAAGGACAGAGCAGCAAGAAATCATGGATATGCATCAAAAGGATAAAAGTCAAAAGTGTAGAACAAACTTACCAGCAAAGTAAAACTAGTAGTAAAAAAAGAGTAAAAACTCAAAAGAAAAGAGTATATAGAAAATACCAATGGAATTTAGATCTGAACTCTATTAACTCAAAACTTGCAAGGCCAAAAAGGAAGATGTTAAAGAGACACGGAGACGATTAAAAAAAAAAACTATCCTCGATTTAGTTCAATGGAATATCAAAATTGAAAAAGAGACTGTTTTCTCACTCAGAATAACTTTGTACAACATACTGAAATCATCATTAAAAAAGGCAGTGAGTCAGAAGACATGGTTTCAGTGTACAGATACAAAGTGCTACCACAAAAAATGTGTATGTTTAATGGTTAGAAACTGTGGAGTCAGGACACAAATAATAAAAAATGGACCAGACTTTAAGAAAGCAGGTATAGAAATTAATGAGACATTAAGTAGCATCTATAAGATGGAAAACAAGTTTTATTTATTTATGTTTATTTTAATTTTTGGATGCAACCTTTGAGCTCAGAGCTCATTTATGAAGGTTCCAAGTCAAGGAAAACAATACAATGGCAGACAAGCATACTGGGTATATAGCAGCAAGTATGAATTTACAAAGCACATAACACAAGTAGTCAAACCAAGTACATGGAACACTATACAATAAGATAAAAATATGACATGTAGATGAACTATAGAAATAAAGGGAGGGTATGGAGATCCATAGGGCAGCACCCAGAGATGTGGGATTGTCACAGTTACTGACAAACAGGCTGATAACAAAGGAAATACTGAAAAAACAGAAATACTGAAGAAAGTAAAAGTTAACAAACAATTGTAAAATTTCTGGAAAAGCCCATGGAAACTGAACATGACTTAGGAGTCTGTAGTAGATCAGAGCATTATAAAAGTTAAGCCACTTAATCGGGACTCAGATAAACCGAATGTCCATTTTATTGGGACATCCCTCCAGGCTCCAATTAAGTGGCCATTGATGTCAGTGTTCTCTGTTATCAGATAATTCAGACTGATGCTATGGCTGATTGGGATAATTTAATCCTGCAGTTGTGCTGTATTGTATACTTCTATAGCTCCTCAATGAGGTGCAAATGAGTTACTTCCTGTCTTTTTTCCTCCTGGCGTTTCCTGGCCCTGCAGCAGAATCCTTATGCTGCTTATGCCTTTACTGTCCTGTTGATCCTACTCCCCCCCCACACACACACACATATGCACACACATACTACTTGTAGAGAGAAAGAAAGAGATGGAACGTGAAGCTCAGAGAGAGCGAGAGAGATAGAAAGAGAGAGAGAGAGCTTTTGAGTTTCACATTCATGTAAGTGGAGGAATGCAGCCAGAGGAGAATGTGGTCAGTGATCTGGACCTGTATGTGAGTTCACTGCCACTTTTTTTTTTACCATTTGCCAAACCAACCTAGCAGCTAAACATTAACTAAACACTTACACTAGTACAATGTAAACACTGTAAACAGCTTTGGACAGTGTTTAAACCACAATTTTTCTCCTACTGTAATTGTTGTGCTTAGCTCAGCCACCCCAGTTTTGACCCAGACTCCTTGTAAAGAAAAGGACAAAATAAAAACAAATCTTCATTTTAGTTTAGGGAAGATGCTGACTTGAGAGAGGGAGAGAGAGAGAGAGAGAGAGAGAGAGAGAGAGAGATCCTCTGCTGTACAGGAACAGAACCCAAAAGTTGAAAGCCCTGTCTCATGTCACAGCCTATACAAATGGCTCTCATCATTTCTGTAGCTTAATATATCATAGTTCCTGTAGCTTAATATATCATAGCTTAATGTAGCTTAATGACCTCCTTCAGTGCAGTACTGGCTTTTTGTAAGGGGATAGTATAGGGATTTCAAGAATACAGGCTCTGCACTTTATCAGAGGAGGAAATCGAGGGCACAATCCTCACTTCTGATAATTGGGATGCCCACTTAGAGTGAAAAGCCTGCAACAAGGCCATCCTGATTAAATGGCATCTGCTGTATTGGGGGCTGAAAACAAAGAGGAATGATAATAAACCATTGTAAAATACAACTATCAGACAATGAAACTGAGAATGAGCTGGTGGTGTCACATATAGCTTACTATAGTGGAATGAGTTTTAAAAACATGTTTGAACTGTTTAAATGTGATGACACCTTAAATGGCACTATCACCAGTGATGAAGAGACAAGTTTTATATCTGAATGATAAGTAGTCAGGGATAGCAGATCTTTTGCTGGAAATCCCCAAAGCATCATCAATTGGAATGTGGCATGAAGTGAAATAAAACTGATGATGGTACTTGGTTAGAGTTCATCAACAAAAATTATACTATTTTATCACAAGAAAAGTGTAATCAAGGCTCCTAGAATTCTGCAGCCGCAGAGTTTTGCGCAGAACTTGCAACCTATCACAGAACTTCTGCAGTGCTGCAGAATTCATTGTCCTTGGTGATTCTTTATTAATATTTCCATTTATCCATAGAATCTGGTTCTCTTTCCCTCTTTTTATATCCAAAACACCTCTATGCTCAAAATGGGATGATATCGGTGCTATAACATCATACGTTACCTAATGAAATGGCTGCATTCTGCACAGAAATGAATAGTCACTTATCTACCATAGCTCTGACTGCCAGAGGCAGTGGCACAGCACATCAGGTATGATGATATTTGTTCAACCTGCACTACAGTCTAATACAATTTCCAATCTTGCATTATTACACTAGGGCCAAGTTAAAACTTTGACAATAGCATAGACCTGTTAAGTTCATACCTTACTTTGGACAAGCTTATTTGTGCCTTTGAGGTATAGAGATGCCATCTGAAATGAATAACTGGTAAAATGAATTTACCTGTCATTTTTAAGAAAAATAAAGTAATTATGCCCAGAAAAGTGGAATATAATAATGTGTAGACCTGTTTGAAAGAATAGACCTGTTAAAGAAACAATTGCACTGTATACATTTTTGCCAGGGTTATTGATTACATATTGTCATTGGTTGATAGAATCACCTAAAGGTTATGAAGAAATTTTGTGTGCAGGGCCAGCTGTTGGGCCTGAGGGTAACATGTTGTATTCCCTTGCCGGCAACTCAGGTTCAGAGACAAGCTCTGGGAGCTGGCTTGGCAACACAAGGATTGGGGGAGCACAACACTGCTCTGAGCCTAGGAAGGTATGGTGCAGTGTTCTGTCACACAGGGACATGTGATGGGCTGGAGAGCTTTATCCCACAGTGGGTTCACATGCATGTCATGGCCTAATGGTGTTATGTAGTGTGTCAGGGGATGAGATTTGGCATGAAAATTAGTTTTGCAATATATTCTCTATTCTGTTTATTCCATTTCAAAAGGGACCTGTATGAATGAGGATACAATTTCATGGAAATAAAATATATGTAACTCTCTCTCACTAGATAGATAGATAGATAGATAGATAGATAGATAGATAGATAGATAGATACACAGATACATAGACAGTGTCAGCAGATAAGGGCCTATGGCCCACCCAGTCTGCCCATTTGAGCTTGTAAGTTCAGTTTATGTTTTCCTAGAAGTCTGTTGCCCCTTACCCCTGACCTCCAGAATTCCTTTATGTCTATCCCATGCATTCTTAAATCCCGTGATTGTTTCAGCCCCCACCACTTCCTCTGGCAGGGTGTTCTACTTGTCCACCACCTGTTCTGTGAAGAAATTCTTTCTCATGTTTCTCTGAATCGTCCTCACTCCAACTTCATCCCATGCCCTCTAGTCCTGGAACATCTTTTCACTTAAAATAGGTTTTCCTGCACCCTGTTCCTCCCTGTAAGATACTTGTATGTCTCTATCATATCCCCTCTCTCCCTCCTCTCCTCCAGGGAGTACATGTTCAGTTCCTTCAACCTGTCTTCATAGGACTTGTGATGCAATCCATGCACCATCTTTGTTGCCCTCCTCTGAACCTTCTCTACCCTGTCTATGTCCTTACGTAGGTATGGTCTCCAGAACTGTACACTGTACTCCAGGTGGGGCCTCACTAGTGTCTTGTATAGCGGAATTATGACCTCCCCTTTCCTGCTGGTGATGCCCCTGCCTATACATCCCAGCATCCTATTTGCTTTACCTGTTGCCTTGTCACACTGTTTCCCTACCTTGAGGTCATCAGAGATGATAACCCCAAGATCCCTTTCCTGCTTAGATAGATAGATAGATAGATAGATAGATAGATAGATAGATAGATAGATATACACACACACATGTGCACACACACATATTTGTATGTATGTTAGTAAGATACAGATTGCATATAAAAATATGAGTGATACATAGTGGGGACCTCTTGAGTGGTATAGACAGCCCATATAAATACATAAGTGATACACAGTGAGTACCTCATGAGTGGTATAGAAAGCATGAGTATAGAAATACCTTATTTATCACATAAGGTCCCATCTGCGCATTTCATTTATGCAATAGGCTAGGACCTCAGGGGATAGATTTGTTATTTGCTTTTTTAGATGTAAAGTTATTTTTATAAGTCTGTTATTTTTTGAACTAGTATTACTGTGCTTTCCCCCATCCTGATTGTTATAACCATCACTATTATCATGAAGTCAGGATGACAAGCTGACACTGTGATGTGGTAGTTTGTTAGTGCTGCAGAACTGCCACAGAAATTACAAACCACCGCTGCAGAAGTTCTGTGGCAAATTGTAATCTTGCCACAGAACTTGACCTCAATGTGCCACAGAAAGGTAGAGGCCTTGAGTGTAATGATAAAAACATAAATATAGTTTTGAAAGCCTTTCAAAAACTGGAGCAACCTGCAATGAAATGCAACTAAAAGGCAAGAAACAGTGGTGGTCTGATTACCTTGGTTTCCACTAGGCTAGACTGTAAGGTCAAGGTCTGGCACCAAGACCAGGATTTTTGCTGATTACAAAATTTGTAATAACAGATATTCAGAACTACCCAATCGTGAATGTCTATATGTCACCAGTTTTACAGGTAAATGAGTATCAAAATGCACTTAAGAAACAACAAAAATTTTAGACTTGGTTTTGATTACAGGCAAATCATTACAAGTTGTGATTATGGGTGACTTTAATGCCAGGTTGGGGTTATTAAATGAATAAGATGGCTAATATGCACAGAAAGAGAAGATAAATGCAGCATTGAATATTACTAACAGAACATCTTTTGATAAAAAAAATACAAAGGAGTAAATTGAAAATGAATCTCCTAAGCGAAAACAACTTAAGAATAATCAATGGTAGGATGGAAAAAGATACTCCAGGAAAAACTATCTTACCAAATAAGGTGGGAGAAGGTAAGTCCTGGACTTAGCAATAGTCAATTTTTATTCTTTTGAAAAAGTAGTGAGCTTTGAAGTTGTGCATGTCGTATCTTTGAGTCATTTCCAAGTAAAACTGATTCTTAGTATTTCTGAGCATATACTGTAACTATAGATAAGCATATAAGAAAGGAGAATGAGATAGAGGAAAATTTAATAACAATAACATCTAGAAACATGCAATGGAATAGCATTATGCCAGAAATAATAATGGAGTTTCAAAAGTTCAAAAGGGGTAAGGAACTGAACTTACAATTTCTAAGTCATGAAGATGATAATAACATTTCAGACAGTTATCATGAGATAATGAATTTCATCCTAGAACACCTAACAATGGGAGCTAGGAAACAAACAAAAACAAGTGAACCTGCTAAAAGAGCTCCATGGTTTGATAATGGATGTCTTCACACTAAAATAAAAATCTTATTAAGATGGTTGGAATGACTAGGAAAACAAATATGCTTGAATATAAAAAAGCCATGGTAACCTTATGCAGAGAATATAGGAATCAAATTTGTCAGAAGAAAATATAATAAGTTCTAGTGGCTAGATATTATTCAAGGATTTAGTGAAGTTGCAAATTACAAGCTTAATGTTGGGAAAACATTGGTATTCCCCTTGAATCATAAAACCTTTAAACAGGAGATCGTCCACTTGGGGTTAGCCTGGAGTGCAGAGGCAATCAAATACCTAGGGCTCACCTTAACGAGATCACCGGCTCGTACACTACAGTTAAATTTAGATTCAGTATTGCATGGAATCGAGGCAGACCTCAAAAGGTGGGTCTTGCTTCCATTATCAGTGTGGGGAAAAATTAATTTAATCAAGATGAACATATTTCCTCATTTGTTCTACCCTATAAATATGTTAAATGCATGGCTCCCCTTAAAATGGTTCAGGAAAGTTCATGGTATATTTACTGGATTTATTTGGAATTACAAGAAACCCAGACTTGCTTATCATAAACTAGCTGCTCCCAAGGAGATTGGGGGTTTGAGATTGCCTCATATAGGGCTGTACTACTGGGCTAGTCATGCAAATAAGTATCTTAGGTGGATGATACTGAGTGATTCTCAGGCTCAAAATATCTATGTCCCCTTTTGGTTGAAGATAGAAGTATCCCGTATATCAGAGCTGGGCTTAGTCCCTATGGCCCTGTTGTTCTGTACTCCCAGTTCATTACCCATGTCTCTTCGGAATTCTCCTATTGAGATATCTATTAGAGTTCACTCGCAGTTATGTTCCTTTTTAAAATATAATCATAATAAAGACCCATCACAGCTATTAAAAGGCAATCTCAACTTCCAATTGGATGGTAAACCCTTTAGGAGTAATTGGCTTCCACAGTTAGAAGAAAGCTTAGTTAAGGATTTAATTTCCACAGAAAGGCGATGGCTATTATCAGTTGATAATTTGAATACATTTTCAATCCCACAAGCTGATATATTTAAAGTTTTACAACTTCGGCATATGCCGGTTAATAGGATTGGCACAAGTTTCCTTACTGATCCAGTTCCGGATTTCTACTCAGAGATAGGGTCTTTAGTAGGAAAGACTCATGCTGTCTCCTCTATATATAGGATAATTTTCGCCTGGATACATTCTCTAAATCTGGCACCAGTAAATTACTGGTCTCCACTTTTCCCTGACACTGTGCTAGATTTGGCTTGTATCTGGCATACATGTCATAAATTTCTGTCTCAAGATAGGCTTAGGTTAATGCAATTCAAGCTGTTAGACAATATTTATTATTCCCCCCTAAAACTGGCCAAATTAGGCATTGTGTCCTCCTCTACCTGTTACAGATGCCAGCAGGGTAGTGGGGATTTGCTCCACATTTTCTGGCTTTGTTCCAAGGTTTCTCTACTTTGGTCTAGGATCAGACAAAAATTGGATCCTTTGCTGGGGTTAGATGATCTTTTTACAGCAGAGATATGCGTACTAGGGGATGTTTCCACTATTTTGGTGCAGAATAGGAAATATCATATTTGTTTGATATCCACTTCAGTTAAGAAGGTGATATTAAGGCATTGGAAGGATGCCTCAGAGATTAGTTATGGTGAATGGTTACAAGAGTTGCTTGCTAGTCTTAGGACAGAAAGAGTTATTGCTAGTCTCCAGAATAGGTTACCTAGGTTTAACCAGATCTGGGGTCCCCTACACACATTGTATTCGTTAGCAGCTCAGGAGTGATTCTCTACATCTCATCTCATAGTTGGGAACATGTGTGCTGTGCAGGGTGTTAGAGGGAGGAGAAGAGAAGGGTAGGGGGAGGAGGGGCCTGGGGGGTGAATACATCCTGGGTAACTCATGTATTAGTTTTGATGTAGCATATGCTTTGTATTGAATGGCATGGATGTATTCTCCATGTTGGAAATTTCAATAAAATTTGAATGGAAAAAAAAATAATAAGTTCTAGTGGGGTGAATTGCAGCAGGCAGTACAAACAAAAAATATTAAAAAATAAAACGCTTTGGGACGTTAGTGGCATATGGCCAAAAAACCAACAGTCTCAATATAAATGCTTTAATCCCAGCAGAAACATGGGAACTGCAATCTACAACACTGTACAAGAATAATGTATACAATAATCATGAATGAAGAGAACTTGACTGATAGCCAGCAAACATCAATATGGGAAGAGATATCAGCTAAACAAGTTTATTAAATATACTGAAGAACACAAGCACACCAATTATTAGGGATAGAGGGAATTCTGGCAGAAGTCTAGCAGAGCAACTTAATTTAGTGGACTGATATTTTACAAAAGATATTTAACTTTATCATAAGAACCCTGAAAGTTCCTTAAATTTGGTTGACAGTAGAAATAGTCCCAATTAAAAAAAAAAGAGAATAGAGATGACCCAAGTAATTACAGGCCCATCTCACTTTAATGAATCTCAATGAAAATATTTTCCCCATCTACTATTTGATAAAATGACAGAATGGGTTACAGAGAAAATTATTATTTGTAATAGACAATTTGGCTATTGAAAGAACTTTCCTAGAATTGACAATTATTCTATATGGGAACATCTAGAAAGAAGGATTTGTCTAGAAAATAAGGATAGCTTATATTTCTCATTTGTTGATGTGTGCTGCATTTGATAATATAAATTAAAGTATCTTATGGGACATTTTGAGAAAATGGAAAACTGATGAAGGACTACTAGCTCTACTACAGAAACTGTACTCTAATATAGATACTGTATATGAATTAGTATATAGCACCTGTAGAAAGCTGCCCAGAAATATATCTACTCATAAAGGAGTTAAACAGGGGTGTCTTTTAGCACCCTTGCTATTTAGTATCTATAGAGATCAAATAATTTTGGATTTAGACAAGATTCAAATGAATGCACCAAAGATAAATGGGAAGTATGTGAATATATTTTCATATGTAGATTATGTGGTGATAATTTCTAAGACAGCAGAAGGATTGAGAAAGTTCTTAATCACATTTACTCCTCTTTAAATAATATAATGCTATCCTAGAATATTGACTTGTCAACAATTCTGGTAATGAATAAACCTGAAAATGTAAAATATGTTTAGAAGGTAAACAGCAGTTTTTTAGAAGAGGAGAGATTATACACTTATCTGGGGATATAAAGATGTTCATATTGCCTTTGGAAAGTACAATTAGATACTGCAAAGTTAAAAATAAGGCAATCATCATTGATAATGTGTAGAGCTGCTAAGATATACATTGATAATACTGTAGAATCATTGTTAAAATTTACAAAATGAAAGTTAATGCTTGCCTCTTTGCACAGATTGCCTTTGGAAAGTACAATTATATACTGCAAAGTTAAAAAGCAGGCAAGCATCATTGGTAATTTGTAGATTTGCTGAGATATACATTTGATAATACAGCAGAATCATTGTTAAAAATTTACAAAATGCAAGTTAATGCTTGCCTCTTATGTGCTGCAGAAGTGTGTGGTCTGATTAAATATGCTGCTAATTTAGAACTAATTCAAAATCATATCTATGTTTAATACTGGGACTTCTCAACTTTATACTATGAGAATTTATAAGAGGAGAATGTGATTTATTATCTGTAAAGGCAGTAGAAGAAAAATTGGTTATTTTTGCAGACTCTTAAAAAAATGGAGGTGAGTTTGTACAAGCACGCCGGACAGAATCTATTGTAGTGGAGAGAATGACCAAAACCTTTAAACAATGGTCATGGTTTAGAGACTTAGATCAAAGACTAAGGAAACATGGGGCCAGATTTTCAAAGGCCAGGGAATCATACATGGTGCTTGTGTCAAACAGAAATAATACCAAGGACACCCTGCACCAGACTATGTTTCATTCCTGATTTTACAATACGGCATGCACTGAAATTGGGGATGCCTGTGCCAGTCTGGTTTGTGATGGGCTTGCACTGAACAGCAGGCTGTACCTTAGTGGGGGGGGGGCTTGTGACAGAAACCAGCTGCACCATCCTCTTTTTCAGGATTGTGGAACCCAGCAGGTCCCGCCAGTGTGTAAATCAGCCAGAGCTGGTCTAACAGCCCCATGCACCACCACCCCACCTGTACAATGCTAGTCTTTATGACTGGTCATGTCCTGGAAATGAATCTCCATTGTGCCCTATTGTGCTGTAACTGTCAAAGCTGCACTATCCAATGGTAGGTAATCCACAAAGGTATGCAGTTATGCAGGTGTCCTGTACAAAACAATAGAGACCAGCGATATATCTTGGATAGAAATCCACAAGTGCACAACAAAGGTATGAATCCCAATCCCAACTGCACACATCACAGTCCCACACTGGTACCTGCCAGAGGAGTATGCTGCCCTCACAGCCATCCCCTTGCATTTTCCATACTGGTACATCATAAATGTACATGTGTCAGATGTAACATTATTGCTGTGAGAAAACACAACAGTCAACAAAACACACAGTAGTATATGTGGTGGTCTCACATGTACTAAATGCCTCTAAATGCATGAACTCCATCATCATTTAGAATGGTTGTTGTATAATGAGATGCTATTTTGCTCCACTAGCAGCCAGCCATCCTCAATGTGGAAGACATACAGGAGACGTTGGACATTGGTCATAGCCTTAAGATAGGATGGGACAGATCTTGGCATCTCTGTGATGTGTGCATCACTGTATTTTGTAATGGGTGCTGTTGCTGTCAACAATCATTGTATGGAGGGGCTCAGGTTCATATGGTTTTACAGAGGCAGTGCATAATACAGTGACTGTGTCATTGCCAGTATGGAATACCACAGTGTTCATAGAAACTGTTCTGCTAGTGCATGCTTTCAACTGCAGTGAATCCATGCTGTTATACTCCATTGTAGGATCTGTGTCTATGGGTGGGAAACTCTATCATTAGGTATCTGCTCACTGCCTTTTTGTACTGTGTGATATCCCATATAACAATAGACCCCCCCATGTGTACTGGTGTCAGTGCCATGTGAGCGCAGAGGTGATTATCTCATACAACCTGGCCATGTTGCACATATATGGAGATACTCTATTCTATGATAGGTAGCTTTGTTGACGTGCACATTTCATCCTGTATAGCTATTGTTCCCTGTTTCTGGAATGAGGATGCAGAGATCTATGTTGCCATTGGAAGTTGCTGATCTACAGTATGCTACTAAGATTATCTTGGTGAATGATGCCCACATCCCTGTCAAAGCCATCTGAGTCCATGGTATTTGCCAACTATTATTTCATTTATGGAGCACTGTCATATTGTGAGACATATGTGTACTGGGAGGCTGTAGGTGGTGTGCCATGTAGTTTCTAATGGGTTTCCATGGTTGAAACAGCAGCAATGCACAGAAGCGTGTATACTTCATGTTCCACCATATTTCATAGCCATACTATTACAGCAGGTCACGGATAATCTGTCACCACATCAAACCTATGGACTACACATGCACTGATATACCACCACAACCTGGAGGGGGCCGGCACCAACCATGTTTATTGCAGGCAGTATGGCTGCACATTGCATTCAAGGGACAGGCTGGGTGACATACCCAAGTGTGCATTCAGTGGGTTCATAAAGTGTACAAGGCAATGGTGGGCCAGATTTACATGGGCCTAGGGATGATGGCAGCGTCCATCAATTCTCTCCCTTGCAGACTTCTCCTTGGGGACCCCACTTGTACCAAAATCTGCTGCAGGATCTGTGGCACATCAGGCTTTGGCACAAACGGGTGCTGGGCATATCTTGTGTCACTCTATGGGCCCTTTAAAAATCCAGCCCACGGTCTTTCATCTATCATAAGATTTCATGGTAGATATAATGCTCTGACTGAAATAGAGTTGTACTGTTGAGGAGCAAAACAGAGGACAGAAGGTTTTGCAAAGCAAATGGATATAGAAAGAATTAAGGGTAGAACAAACTTAAATACATACTCAAAGTTAAAAAAATGTAATTCAAAAGAAGCATGCTTAAATACATATCAAAACAGTCTTCATGTTAAAACAATTGCCAGAATGAGAATGGATATAAATGTTGGTACAAAAAACTGATTTGGGAAGTGGACTACTAGATCTATTCTGTTTGTGACAATCGATAGACAATCATAGAAAAAAAATGGCTTAGGCAATACTTAACTAACTTAGCTTCATTATCGATAGATGAAAAATGCCAGTACTTTTGAATTCAGAAAACACTGCAGTACTTTTCTCTATAGCAAATTTTGCACTGTCTATTAAGTAGTAGTAGTTGATTATATTTCTTTTGGGTGCCCTTCCTTGGAGGCTCAGGATGCCCTTACAAAGACTAAAAATAGACACAGACTAACTATAATATAGTACTTTAGAAATTAATCTTATATTGATGAATCTTCAGTCGTGTTCTAAATGGAATCTGTGCAGCCTCTAAACTGTGTCTAAATGATGTATGACTGTATTTTTTATATAACTGTCTAATGTGTTTTTAATACTGGTTTGATATGAATGTTGTATGTCTACCCAACATGGCTATACATATTCTTTAATAAAATATTGATTGATTGATTGATTGATTGACTGTATGCTATAAATGCCACATGTCACGTTTTTAAAGGGGAGACATCAAATGTCTATCTTAAAAATCTGGGGTAAAATTAAAAAAAAAGAATTATTAAGAAATTTTATGCGTAGTGTCATGAACCTATTCCTGGGGGTCGGGCCCACTGAGCTCACAGTGCCCACTCTTAAGTGCAATCCATGACAGGGGGAAACAGGGAAACCATCTTTATCCTTTAGAATGCTTGCTGAGGTCATGACTGCACCTCTGCCATGAGGATTCCGGGTGTCCCTCTAACTCTGGATAAGGGCATAATACCCGTCTTGAGTCTTGTGGCCAAATATGAACTTTTCATTGGCTATTACATAAAGGAGGAATACCCAGGTGTCATACTCTATTCGGGATAGCAGCATAACACCTGATTTGGCCTTCCCCCTACAAGACATGCAAATTCTGGTTCAAAATCTTTGTAGACTCTGGTATTATCCCTATCCTCCAGATCCCATACAGACTCTTTTCTCAGTTTGGTTGCTTATGGTATAATCCCTTTGGCAATACAGTTTTTGCAGATTATTAATACTGTTTTCACACCACACACAAATATATATGTATATATATATATATATATGTATATATATATATATATATATATATATATATATATATATATATATATTATACTGGCCTGTAGGGCTACTATAGTTAGATTTGGGGGGCCACTTTAATGTTAAACCCCAAAGTCTGCACTTTAATAACTTTGCTACCATTTTTCTGATTTGCCTAAAATTTTGCACGCGCGGTGTCCAACCATCCTTGGATCTGAAAAGTTTCATTCTGGTCAGATGTACAGTTTTGGAACCATAGAGCATCCAAAACATGAAAATTAGTCAACTTTTGTGCATTTTTCGGTCGGGCATAATGGACTGAAGAATGCATCTGAGTGGATTCAAATTTAAATGTCTATATGTGACCTGGATTGAACTGATGCCTTTTGAAGATTTGGTGAAAAAATATTAATCTGTTCAAAAGTTATGCAAGTTTTTCATGTCCCATTGTAGCCGATGGAAAAATTTATATGTGCATTGTGAAAACTTTCGCGATAATTTTTTTTGTGCGCCATAACATTTTTTTTTTGGCATGAAAACATTCCATTATAAGGTATAGGGACTCACAAAAACATTTTTGTTGTCTCAAAAACATTTATTTTTGTCACAAAAACAATACTCCACAACATTGTCCCATGTGTTGTTTTCTTTGTTACTTCATTGTGTCAAGGTGGATTGTGCTTTGGGGCTGAAATTTGCAGGGTGGCAAGCCCTGTTCCCACAGATGTGCCTTTTGATGGTTTGTTCCCCAGACATTCAATGGGCCCATAGTTACAGCATTTTGAAGTTGAGAAATTTCCCATAAGATAACATTGCGATGCCCGCAGTGCCATTCGGTGCCCGTATCTCAAAAATGATTCACAATACGGATTTTTTGCTACTCACAGCTTAGTCCACAGCATGTGAGGAAGTTTTAAAGTCATAGATTACACCTGAAGTGGAATTTTTTTTTCATAGCTGCTACAGTTACTGAGATATTGCCAAATAAGTGTTTTGAGGGTTGCTTTACAGTACTATGGGGCTTCTATGTGGCTCCGTATTTAAGTGTAAGTGGGAGTGTAGGGCCTGGAGGGCCCATGCTCCCACATGCACATACCATTATGCAAGAAATGGGCAACATGAAGGGATCACAGGGCTCCCACAAACATACCACTAACCACTTACATTATACTTTCTCAAAAAGAAGGAAAATTCATTGCAAAAAACTCCATTAATGCATCGGTTAGGGCTGATGTCACAGTGAGAAAAGTTTGTAACTTCGATGTTAGGGTTACCACCCCTACCACCACACACCCCCACCCTACAGGCACCTACAGGCATTGGGGCATGCCATGGGATCATCAGACTTAAGTCTCACCCCATTCTCCTATACTGTAGCTTGTCAGCTTGTTTACACATGGAATGGGGTGAGAGTTGGGCCTGATGACCCCATGACATGCTCCAATGCCTGTTAGTGCCTGTAGGGTTGGGGTGGTGGGATATTGGCAAATTAGTGTTACAAGGGTTCCTTTTAGGTTTATAGGGCTACTGTATGGCTCAATTGTTATGTGTAAGTAGGAAAGAAGGGCCCAGAGGGCCTGCACTTCCACAGACGCATATCATTATGCACAAATGGGCAGTTTGGTGGGAGTGTGGGTCCCACCAACACATTACATTTACTAGTTACATTACACTTTTTTAAAAAGTAAGGAAATTCATTGGAAATAACTTTGTTAATGTATCAGTTAGGGTTAATGTCCCAAGTCTGGAAATTTGATGTTAGGGTTACTCTCTCATACCACTTCTCATCTTTCATTCTTCACACACCAACAAACATCAGAAAGATAAAGCATGGGATCATCAGTTCTTAACTCTCACCCCATTCTCCTATACTGTAGCATGTCAGCTTGCTTACACATGGAATGGGGTGAGAGTTGGGCCTGATGACTCCCATGACACACCGCACGTCTGTTGGTGTGTGGAGGATGGAGGGGTGAGGGGTGGTAGGGGGTAACCCTAACATTGAATTTCTAAACTTTTGTCACTGTGAGATCAACCCTAACTGATGCATTAACAAACTTTTTGCAATGAATATATATATATATATATATTTATTATATATATATATATATATATATATATATATATGAATCTCACTCAGGCAGAATTTCTTTAGAAAAACAAATGTTTTACTAAAATACTTAAATAAATGCAGTTACAACTAAAAGAGAACATATACTAATTTAGGTTACAGTATAAGAAACAGAATGGGAAAAATATACAGAAAAATGCATTAAAACATGTTTACTAAGTCTACCTTGGGTATGAAGATTTCAAAGTCCAGAGAATTGCTGATTTGCAAAATATTGCAGTCTTTCTTTTAGTCCTTCACAGCCACATTGGGTCTCAGCAGTTTGTCTTCTGGTGTGTTTCAAGCAGAGTGTCCAGATGGAAATGTGTGTGTGTTCAAAATGCCCTGAGCTGGGCTATTTATACCTGCCTGAAATCTTGCAGTGTCATCACTTTCCAGCTCAGATCAACTACTCCATTTGGACAGGAGATGGCACTGTTGTGCTGGTTCCAAAATTTCCAAGAATACTAAAAATCTGATTCTGAGACCTATAACTAGCATGGATATGACATTTCAGAGTTAAGCCCTTTGAAGTTCCTGTAGAACATTTGCACCCGTAAGATACAATTCACACAGGTTCTTAAGGAAACATGTTCCTCTCCTGTTACCTCATAAAATGTAGCATATTATAACAGCTTCCTTAGATCAAAGCATTCCACTCCTGAGTGCATGGTTTTATGACATATAAATGGATTTTGGCATATCCCTGTTTAAAAAAACTGAGAATGCAATTTCAATTATTGGCAAACAGCTGTCTTCAGATCAAAAGAAGGTCAAGCCTTTTCTTTTTTAATCTAGTCTTTTCCCTAGGTGCCTTTGTGCTGACACTGACATGTCTTTTGACCTGTACATATACACAGGATTACATAAAAAAAAATTATATTCACAGAATTATATGTACAAATAAGGACTAGCAGCCGGGCAACTCACCACGTGTAGTACAAGCCTTTTCCCCAGCAGGTACTTCTAGGTAATCCCATGGTGGTGAGCTACTACACAAAGGAGGAAGACCCAGAGATGACACTCTCTTCAGGGTATCAGCGTAACACCTGATTTGGCCTTCTTCTTACAGGATATGCAACAGTCTGGTCAAACTCTTTGTAGAATCTGATATTTTCTTTATCCTTCCAGATCCCTTACAGACCCTTTTCTCAGTTTGGTTGCTTGTGGTGTGACCCCTTTGTTAATACAGTTTTCACAGATTACTAATACCGTTTTCACAATTCACACACAAATATATATATATATATATAGGCATGAATACAGTATTCAAGAGACTCATACCTACTGCACATTGACAACCTGTAACTTTTTGCTGAATTGTTAAAAGGTTCACATCACACCCCTAATTTGTAGTGCCACAGTAAGAGAGATATTAAACATAACATGGCCCAGTTTGGTTCCACTGTATTATTTCAGTTTTATCACAAACATCTATTTACCCTTTCAAATAGGGTTCCATTTTGTGACACTGCTTCCAGTCCCAGTTCAAGTATTTAAATACAGCTCTTTATTGTGCCCTAGAAACCCAACTGTTGTTAATGTGATATCTAATTACTTCATTTTAGCCTCCACCATGAACTCCCTGTACAGAATAAAAGTTTTTGCCTTTTATTAAATCATTTTATACAGCTGTAATGTTCATAACATGTGGTGTCCATCTAGTACCTCATCCTAAGCAGACTGTGCCCTTAATTTGCATTTACTGTGGTCCAAAAGCATTACTGTATTTGGTGACCTTCTTTTTGTTAATGACATGCTGCCAAAACCTTGCAGTTTGTTATAAATCATTTATTTAGAAAATTCCCTTTTCCCATGGCATGTTATTTTCATGTCCTTTTGTGACCCACATTAATATTGGTTCCTCCACTGGCCCAGAATGTTGAGAACCAGAAATGCATGCTGACACCATCAGTCATCACCCTATGGCTCTTTAAAGCTGTGGAGCTGGTGGTTCTGCATTCTTTTTACTGCCACCTACATTCTGGACAAGACATGTTGTCCTCCTGAAGTTTGGAGTTATGCACGTTACGGGCACTACAGTAGGCTATTCTTTGTGCACCTCAGCTGCTCTTTTGTACCCCAGTGTGTCAAACGTCTGCAGATTGTAAAGGTACATATTTGCTTTTTGGGAAACACAGAGATATGTAGTTGGACCTTGCCTCATGGTACCAAGATGCTGGACTCGGGGGTTGAAGGGTGGGGTAGGGGCAGAAAGAGTTGACTATAAAGCATTTTAAAGTTGAACAACTGCAGGTTTCCTAGATTAAATGGTTGTACATGTATACCTATTCTATAGACCAAGTCTCTACATGGGGATCATTTTGTATAGCCTGGTCCCTGCAGGGGAGCATTTTGTGTGATCCTATTCTCTATCAGAGGCTCCTTTAATGTTACTGCTGCTAAATAGTTTGTTCTGTTCTGGGCAAAAAAAAACCTGCAGTTTTGGGGAGTGTATCAATTGGACCTGGTTAGTGCTGGGGCTCATTTTGTGTTAGGCATCAGAACACTAAAACTACTGTTTGGAGCATTCTGTAATAAGAAATACAATACATGCAGTACTGGGGGAGTAAATGAATAGGACCTGGTCTCTGCAGGTGCTCAATTTGTGTAGACCTGATCTCTTTAGGGGTTTATGTTGTGTGGGAGGCATCGGAACACCAAAACTACTTTTAAACTACCTGCTTATCTGCTGAACTTAAAAAGAAATCCTGGTTAATATCATATTTATTTTTCTCTGTGCAGTCCTCTATGGTCCTGTGGGTTGGGGCGGGGGGTTCTTATAATACTGTACATTGTTTTTTTTCTGTCCTATATACAGTACAGTACCATTCAGTGATACTAAACTGACATGAAACTGAAATAGGACCTGTTATACAGTACACTTAAAATATTGCTCATGAGTGAAGTCTGGTGGTGGTGTTGGGGCGGTCATGGGCTTAAAACATAAACGTGCTTACAAGGGGCTTTAATAGAAAGGCAGTAGGAGCATAATGGCACAAAGATTAAATGGAGTTTAAAGAAGCAAAAAGAAAAAAAAAGAAACAAAATAAAACTCATATTGTATACCATGATTCTGAGTTGCAGTGTGTGTTAATGTCTACTAGGGAATGTAAAATATGGGAAGTAAAAGTAATTGTTTGGTGTGCCCTGTGGCCTAGGATGGCATATGTGGGAGTAAATGTGATGTAAAGAAATGTTCTCTTACTAGGAAATATACATGTGGTGCTGCCACCCAGTCACCCTCTAGTGTAGTAATTTTACATAATTTTTATTGTTTTGTGTATGTTTAGGCTTGTTTAGCTGTTGCAGAGTATTTCAGTAATTGTTTGGCCCATGTATTGCATGTAGACTTAACATGACTTCAGTGGCAGTACAAGTGATGTAAAATACAGTTTTTTTTTCCACTAGAGAGTTTTCTGGCAGTGACTGCCATAGCGACACCATTGTTTCTAATAATTTTGCATCACTTATGTCTCTGTGCACACTTTTGGCTCCTTTTGCTGTTGCAGTGAATCTCAGTAATCATTAAGTGTGCCATGTGCTGCATGTTAGGCTGAGAGTCTAGCATGGCACTTTAAACAATTAGTGAGATTCACTACAACAACAAAAATGAGCCTAAATGGGAAAAAACACTAAAATGGATGTAAAATGACTGTAACTGATGGTAACCGGGTTGCAGTCACCACCAGCATCAACCCTGTTCATTGTTTTTGTGCACTTTTAGACTCATTCGGCTGCTGTTGCAGCGTATCTCAGTAACTAGGCCATGTGCTCTTTGGTACGCCTAAAATGGCTTCCATGGCAGTACAAGTGAAGTAAAATACTATTTTTTCCTTACTGGGTTGATTGCTGTCAGTGACTGCCAAAGTGTTACACTTTGTTCTGTTTTTTTTTTTTTTTTTGCATTCAGGTTTTGGGTGCACTTGTAGGCTTACTTTGCTGTTGCAGTGAATCACAGTAATTATTTGGTATGCCATGTGCTGCAAGATAGGCTGAGGGCCTAGCATGGCATACCAAACAATTACTGGCATTCACTATTGTAGTCAAAGAAGCCTAATAGTGAACCCCCCCAAATGCACTGGTTGCCATATGCACCTGCAGGACCATGCTGTGGACACAGTGAGTGAGGGGACCATGGAGGGGACCATTTGATAACAGGAAGGGGTTGTGTCTTCAGTTGTGGCTGTGACCAGGGGGATGACACCATTAGTAACAGGGATAATTGTGCATATCTGCTGCATACAAGGGGACCATGCAAAATGACCTGGCACACTGTGATTATAGGACTTCACCAGATTTCAGGTCCCTGACCTTTTATTTATATTGTGTCAACCTCAGAAAATCTCCTGGGCACAAACTTTGTTTGCCCATGATGAAAGGGCTTTGGAATATGGACATCTGTGCAAATCTGGGTTTGTGCACAAAAACTAGGCTTTGCACATGGGCAAGCTTCTGAAGATCTTGCCCTGAAGTCAGTTTTTCATTTCATTTTCATTTCTTAAAACACATTTTAAGATTGAAACAACCCACTCAAGGGCATAGTTCTATTAGTAGGCAGTAACCCTCTCCAGGGGGTACAGTTATTAGGGATTAATCAATACCCTGAGTGCATTGCAAGGCATGAGGCTGCTGGCTGAGTGTCCTCACAACACCCAGGGAGTTGATTAATCCCCAATAACCGCACATCCTGGAGTGGGCTAGTACACTTATAACAGAGGGTGCACTACAAAACAAGGAGAAAGCAACATAAATGTTTTTTCTCCTTTTACAAAAGGCTAACAAATTATTGCATTCTGCTGCCTAGAAAAATATTCCCAACAAAACTGCTGTCATTCACATACAAATGTCAGAAAGAATGTGTTGCTATGCTTTCTCTGACATTTGTCTTGCGTGATATGATTTCTGAGACAGTACAGTAAATCTGAAGTGCAAAACATGAAGCTGCCTCTTGTGGTACAGACAAGGTTTCTGTACCTCCACTGGCTTAGCTGCTCTATCTCTCTGTTTGTGGTTACATTAATGCATGGCAAGCAGGTAAACATTTTCCCCAGCAGTGCAGTCACACGGTCTACCAGACTGTATTCTACCAATTAAGAAATGGCAACTAATGGGACTCAGAGCCTGGAGGTCTTGCTGGCACTCTGTTTCTCTGTCTACCAGCATAAAGCTCACTTTCAGAGCATGACTTTCTTGGGGGGGGTCTCCCTCTCTTCACACTGTTCCATCTGACTTTATGCCACAACTATGAGATGTACCTGTCAGTGTGGCTGTGCTACAGAAAAATGAACATTGGGACCACATACTTCACTCTGGGGACAGGCTTATCACATTGGCACTTGAATCTCACTGGCACAGACAGCAAAAGAGACAAATTCACTAAGTCAAGTTTCATTTAATGCTGTCCCTGGCTCCTGCTGGCTCCCCTTGCTGTGCATCTCTTCCTCTCTCTGCCAGTGGCACAGAGATGAGATAGAGACAGTCAGCAGTGGAACCAGGGGACTGCTGGCAATTTGCTGCTTGCTGTTGCAGATGATGTTTGCTGCTCCTGCATTGCAGTGGGTCTCTCGCTATCTCTATCACTGTCACCATGTAAAGTGACACTGACAGTGGCAGAGCAGCACACACACATGTTGTAGATGTTCCTTTTTTCCATGAGGAGTGGATGTTGCTGTGTGGTACTTCTGTGTACTGCACATGGGATACAGAGGAAAAACAAACCACTGGCTGAATCCATCTGGCACACTGAGCACGTGTCCTGTAGTCTGGTGTTTGTGTGATCACAGACAGAGTAATGCATGGACCAGTACTGTTTGCTGTCTGATTCCTTGGTACCATACACAGACAGGCACTATTGACGTTCTTACTATCTTTCTGTGATCTAATGGTGGGGTCACAGTGAGGGCAACCATTGTGGCACAGAACATGTCCACAGAGAAAAGAGGTACTGCTGTTGAATAAAATGTTATGGTGCATCTCTCTCTGTCCCCTGGGAAGTCCCACATAGAACAAGAAAATGCCATATGCCACACTCCCGATCACTCACTCTCTCGGGTTGTTTCAATGGCTGCCAGGCTGGCACCTGTTCTCTGTGCTTTCCTCATCATAGAGAGATTGGGACAGACAAGAAATTTGGTTTTGTTGCGATGAACCCTAGGGTGTGTGGGTGGGTAAGAAGCAAGACTACAAACTTTGAACACTGCAGCCACTGTTGCTGCACTGCCTGAGACTACATGACAGGCCCCGACTCATGCTTACTAAGCAGGAATTGTAATGGCTGCTCCACAGACTGCAATTTTGGCACTATAACAAGATCAGAACAGAAACACAGCCTAATCTCTTAATGGGATGGTTCACCACTAGCTATTGTATATTGTGGTGTAATCAATGGTCACCTGATGGCTGTTTACCACTCACCTGTCTTTATCTACCCCATGTTATAAGTCATTAATACACTTCCAGTGTTTTACCTTCAGCCTTGAATATCACCAGCAGCAAGGGAATGCATTACTCCCAAACTCCCCCATTCATCTAATAGAGATATAGGTTGGTTTTCCTCTCTCTTATTGTAGGCTTGGGACCAGCTGGTATATGTAATAGACAGACCAGGTGAGATTCAGTCCATACTACACTGTACTACACTGTGTAGCATAAAACATTTGTGAATATTTTAAGTCAATATAATATTATGACTACAGTACAATCTTCAAAATGTTCAAAAAATTGTATACCAAATATCCATAGTAAGACAATAATGTGTGGGTTGAACATTAGCAATAGCTTTTGGTATGACTTAGTGAGATACTTGGTATGATACTAATACTACTGTTGTTCCAGTGTCCATGTTACTCATGTGACTTCTTGTGTTGTGTCTGTGTTACTTATGTGACGTCCTGTGGAGTCTGTGTTACTCACGTGACATCCTGTGGAAAAAACCCTTATAAATTAAGTATAATTCACTTTCTGAAAATTCAGTAGTTTCTGTCTTTTCATATGAGGGTAATACAGTTGTGCAAAAAAAACAATGGGCTAAAAAAATCAAGGACATGACTGTGGTAGCTAAACTTGAACATGTCCAGACTTGGGCATACTGCGATCAGGAAACATATTGTGGCATAATTACCAACAAGTTAAGTTTATGATAAAAAAATGAAATGTTTAATATTATGCTACCTAAATAGATACCATAGACATAGTAGTATCAAAAAAGTATATGTCTGATAATATGACAAATTTGCTGTCAAGAACATGATGTTACTCACATTACATTGGCCTTGTGGGAACTTTTAATCTCATTTTTTAGTAGCTCTGAACTATAAACTATTTTTATATTGTGGACTGCAATACTACCACATGTACCCAATGTAAATATGATATCATTATGACAATTGGCCCAAACAAATTTTGGAACGTGAATGTCACACTTTGTCTCTAGAGTAGCATATCGGTCTATATATATATATATATATATATATATATATATATAGATATATATGCATCTCATGCAGGCAGAATTTCTTTAGGAAAATAAATGTTTTACTGAAATACTTAAATAAATGCAGTTACAACTAAAAGAGAACATATACTAATTTAGGTTACAGTATAAGAAAGAAGAATGGACAAATATACAGAAAAACACATTAAAACATGTTAACTAAGTCTACCTTGGGTATGAAGATTTCAAAGTCCAGAGAATCGCTGATTTGCAAAATATTGCAGTCTTTCTTTTAGTCCTTGGCAGCCACATTGGGTCTCAGCAGTTTGTCTTCCAGTGTGTGTCAAGCAGAGTGTCCAGATGGAAATGTGTGCCTCTTCAAAATGCCATGAGATGGGCTATTTATACCTGCCTGAAATCTTGCAGTGTCATCACTTTCCAGCTCAGATCAATTACTCCGTTTGGACAGGAGATGGCACTGTTGTGCTTGTTCCAAAATTTCCAAGAATATTAAAAATCAGATTCTGAGACCTATGATTGGCATGGCTATGACATTTCAGAGTTAAGCCCTTTGATGTCCCCTGTAGACCCTTTGCACCCGTAAGATAAAATTCACACAGATTCTTAAGGAAGCATGTTCCTGTCCTGTTACCTCATAAAATGTAACATATTTTAACAGCTTCCTTAGATCAAAGCATTCCACTCCTGAGTGCATGGTTTTATGGCATACAAATGGGTTTTGGCTTATCCCTGTTAAAAAAAAACTGAGAATGCAATTTCAGTTCCTGGCAAACAGCTGCCTTCAGATCAAAAGAAGGTCAAGCCTGTTTTTTTTAATCTAGTCTTTTCCCTAGGTGCCTTTGTGCTGACACTGGCATGTCTTTTGGCCTGTACATATACACAGGATTACATAAAAAAATAATGTATGTACACAGACTTATATCTACAAATAAGGACTAGCAGCCGGGCAACTCACCACATGTAATGCCAGCCTTTTCCCCAGAAGGTAGTTCTAGGTAATCCTATGGTGGTGAGCTGAGTTTGGGAGCAGCTTAGTGAACCAGCTATATGGACTAAGACTGGGGAGGCAGTGCTGTCATGTGACACCACCCCCAACCTTGGAAGGGTAGGTACAGGGTTGCCCGCATGGGCCAAAGTGTCATATAGTGAAGAGAACCCTTCTCTTGGCATAGGGCTCTGCACCTCGGCACTTGTGGCTGCAAGCTCCATGAACTCTTGACATCAGTTGCTGCATGGAAGTGGAGGGCCCGCATGGTGCTGCTCTTCATAGGCAGATAGAGTGTTCCCTTGATGCAGGGCCCAGAGGGCCCTGCATGTCTGTATCTTCAGGACCTGTGTAAATGAGGACATGATTCCACTATTTCAATAGGAAAGGAAATTCTTTGCAAAAAAACTGCAGTAATGCATCAGTTAATGTTCAACTTAACACCACAAAAGTAGGGAAATGTGGTGTTAGGGTTTCTAACCCTAACTCTTGACCCCTACCCCCCACTCCAAGCAGCGAAAGGAAAAGACATTAGGGTTTTGCATCTCTGGAGTCTTGGACATTGGTGGTGGGGTCTCCCTTGGCGTTAACCTTAATGCCCACCCCCTTCTCTAAGCAAACAAGGTCAGATTTTGGTACTTGGTATCATAAGGGTGGGTGTGCACCAAGGATAGTTCTAGTTACCCACACCCACACACATACTATAAGGTGGTGGCCCGTATACCCTCCCAGGTGTCCATATTCTTGCCAAGCCTTGTTTTGAAAGAATCCATATTTGGTGCTTCCACAACTTACTGAGGCAAATTATTCCAAAATTTTATCACTCTCTGAGTGTAATAAGCAACTCTTCTGTTTTCCCTACATGGTCTACCTTTAAGTTGTTTAATGTGCTGCCTTGTATTGTACTATGAGCCAGATCTTTTCATTCAAACCCCATATCTTCTAGTAAGTTTTCATGTTTACTGAGACTGTACATTAATATGTGATCTCTACTTATTCTTCTTTTGAGGCTGTGTAATCCTAGGCTAACAAGTCTTGTTTTATATTCTTTGTCCTCTAGCCCATATATAATTTTTGTGAATTTTCTCTGCACCTTTTCCACATTCCAAATACCCACCCTTACATACAGTGACCAGAACTGGAAACAGTAATCCAGATTATGTCAAGCCAATGACCTGTACAGAGGTATAATCACATTCTTGAATCTACTTACAAACATTTTTCTTTTTGCTGCTTCCCAAGGGCTTTCCACAACCCAATTCCTTTGGACTCTCATGCTGACCTCCTGTACCCACTGGGCAACACACTGCTGTTAATCGCCCATCAGGGTCTTGTCAAGCCACTGGCACATCAGACACACCCCTGAACTACCGATGGCACAGATTTGTTGGATGGGGGAGGGATAGAAATGGTATGCATGTGGCCAGGCAGCATAAGAAAGCTTACCTGAGGCCATCATCTGGTGCTGCAGGCAGCCATTTTGAGGTGTTCTGGGGTTTCCCCCGCCTCCTACTGCCCTCTTCCATGCAGCTGCAGGAGCATCCTGGGGGTGTGGGTGTTCTGCAGTGTGTGGACACACATGACACCAAGGATACCTCTGCTAAGCCACCACCAGAAGCAGCTAGTGCAATGTTGTGCAGCAATGTACCCCCCCAACCCAGGAGGGAAGCATCCAAGTGATGCTCTGAGCTCTCTCCCAGCCAGCTTCTGCACCTGACATCCAGGATGGAGGTGAAATCCCGGAGTGCCAGTGTGCCAGAGTGATGCTTCATCACTAAGTGCCATGGAGACAACATAAAAGTTTTTCTTGTTGTAAAATAGTATTCTTGTTGCTTTTGCCACAGCTTTGGTGTTATTAGTTTTAAAGGTCAAGTTTGTTTGTATGTTTACCCCAACATCTCTCTCCTCTGTTACTGCCTTTAACTCCACACACCTTAGTATATACTTAGCACACCTATTCTTATTTCCAACATGGAGCATCATAGATTTCTCTGAATTGAACTGCATACCTCACAGTTTTTCCCATATGTCTACAAAGTTTACATCTGCCTATATCTTATCAGTGTCTTAGCAAGTTAACAGTGGTCCCCCTATTTTGGTGTCATCTTCAAACTTGTTTACAAATCCCTTTAACCCTTAATGCATGTCACTGATATAAGCAGTGAAAAAGATGTGATCTCTTTTCTTGACAGGGTACCCATAGGGCCCTCTGAAGAAAGCTACAACAGATTCTGTTGGCAGCATGTGGCAAGATATATTTCTCTGCCTTTGAAGAGTGTATCACTGTGAGGTACTGACTTAGAGCTGTACCTTGTGCTCTGGACAGGAGGCTATGAGCTGGAAGGGAGGGGTGAGCATTACGGTTGACAACTGCAAGGAAGACCCCACCACTGATTCATCAAGACCCCAGAGACCCAAACAAAACCCTAATGTTTTTTCTTTTTGTTGATTGGGGACGGGGTTTAGAAGTTAGAGTTGGAAGCCACATTTCCCTACCTTTGTGGTGTTAAGTTGAACCCTAAATGGTGCGTTAACACAGTTTTTTTTGCAAAGAATATATATATATATATATATATATATATATATATATATATATATATAGATAGATATGTAACAAAAACTCATTTAATGCATCAGTTGGTTGCTCCACAGCAACAAAAGCAAAGAAATTTGATGTTAGTTGAAAGCCCCTTGACCTCCCACCCACCCCCAAAACTGGCATCAGGGTGCCCGTTGGGGTCATTGGCCCTAACTCTCATCCCATCACATATGTACAGAAGCAGAGGTATAGGAGAATGTGGAGAGTTAGACAGACCACCCCAACGTGCACCCCATGCCAGTTTGGGGGTGGGTGGGGGTCCAAGGGGCTTTCAACCCAACACTGAACTTCCTCACTTTTATCACTGTGGAACAACCCTAACTGATGCACTAAATGGATTTTTTTGCCTCTAATTTCCCTTCTTTTTGAGAATGAGGATGATAAATAGTGAATGGAATGCGATGGCAGGAGCATGGGGCCCTTTGGGCCCTGCACTCCCACCACATGATGTCTTGTTACAGAGTAACAAGAACTGCAAAGAGAACACAAGCGGCAATGGTTACACACATGGTAAAGCAAACGTAAATGGTAAAGCAAACTGTAATAGAAACACAAGTGTAAAGTGACGGTGAACTGAACAGTGACGCAAAGAGACACACAAGCACAAGAAAATGCAACTGGTAATGCTCACAGTCATGACACCGGTATTGTGAATGTGAATGTTAAGTGTTACAGCAACAAGAATGCCAAAGGGAACAGAAATGAAAATGCAAACCGAAGCGTGCACGTAAACGTGAACCATAACGTGCAAGGGGCATGGTACCGCAATTGTAAATGCAAATGGTAAAGTTAACATGAACAAGAATGCCAAAGGAAACAGAAATATAAACAGGAATGCAAACTCATACATAAACGCAAACCATAACTCGCACAGTCACGTTACTGCAATTGTAAATACAAATGGCAACGGTAACAGTGAAAATAATGCCAAAGGAAACAGAAACGCAAAAGGAAATGCAAGCACATATGGAAATGCAAACTGTAATGCGCACGGGCACAGTAACGCAATAGGAAATGCAAATGGTAACAGTCACAGCACCTAAGATGCAAAACAAAAGAGAAATGTAAACGTAAATGAAAAGGCTGGCGTAAACGCAAATGGCAATGCACACGGTGACGCAAACTGAAATGCAAACATAAACAGTAGTGGAAACGCAAATGATGACAGTAACGCAAATGCAAGGACAAACGAGAATGCAAAGGGTAACGCACATGGTGGTGTACATGGGAAGGGTAATGCAAACGGGTACGTAAATGCAAGTGGAAACAGTAACTATAACATTAACAGAAGCGCATACCCTGTTTTTCCCCAACAGCTGCATAGAGAAACACAGTGTGTACAAAGAATGTATGCATAATAATGGGCCTCAGAGCCGAAAATGAGGTGTTGGAATACTAAATTGCTTATATCTCAGTAACAGTACAACACAGAAAAAAAAATTGCATGATTCATGATTTTCCTGGCTGAATGTGTAGCCATAGGCTATGCATTGTCATGACAAAAATTACGTATCTCGCACCGTTTTCGAGATACGAGCCCCAAAAGGCACAGTGAACACCACCATGTTAGTCTATGGGAAAAAATGCCAAATTTGGAGTACTGTAACTTTGCAGCCATGCAATATTTTTTCACCAAACAACCAAAAGACACATCTGTGAGATGTTGGCTGCTTTCTCTCCAAATTTCAGCTCAAAAGACCAAATTGTGCTTTTGCAGCAGGGTGGCAAAGAACTGCTGTCATTTGGGCCATAGTCTGAAAAAGTAGTGTCGTGATCTGCGAAAGCTTTCACAAAAATTTGCGAAAGTGTCGTGAGTGCGACACTACTTTGCGACACTACTTTTTTCAGAAATTTGAAAAACATATTTCTAGGGTGTTTAACCCCAAAATAAAGACATGCCTAGCATCCTCAGGGTCCGACTAGGTAAACACAAAAAGAATTGTGTCCCTAAATGGTCCCAATATTAAATGCCAAGCATTTTTCTGATCACCAACTGAAAACAAAATGACAGATTTGTGACACTACTAGGGCCATTTGTGACAGTAAAAAGTACATTTGTGACACTGTCAAACTTTTTTGTTAACTTTCCCCATTGACTTATAATGGGAACTTGTTTTTTAAATAACTTTTGAACCGTTTAATATTTTTTCACAAAATCTTCAAAAGACACATCGGGGACCCCAGTCACACGTTCCTTGAAGTTTTCGGACCAGTCATGCAAACTGAGCGACCTGTAGGTGCGAGCAAAGAATTCACCAAAAACCGTAAACGCACACACAGATCTCACTTAACTCTGCAGCCATATATCCAACCACTACAAAAGTTGGCAGATCCCAAGATATATTGCTCTTGATCATGCATTCCAAATTTCAGGCAAATCCATTGAATGGTGGCAAAGTTATTAAGGTGCAAAGTTTGACCCTTTAACCTTAAAAGGGCTACTCAACCCTAACTATGGTAGCACTACCGTGATACCATAATATATATATATATATATATATATATACACAACATGTGTTTAAGGATAAATCCAAGGATAAAAACTAATATCTGAATCACCCAGTGAAGATATCATTGATATCTCCACATTCCTATAAGTCATTATGATATCTTCACACTCCTATACATCATAGTGTTATCCCCACATTCCTATACGTCATCTGGTTGATCCTGCCATTTGTGCTATCACTTTCACTTTTTCTAATGTTCCTCCTGTTATGTAGCGTGGCAGAGTGGTATTAATTATGTATTGGCACTGTGGCAGTAATTAAACTAAAGCGTTCTGAATCAGTATGAAAATAAAAATGGTCTTTTTTTCATTGTTCTACTCACTTCTCCCCAAATGAAACTGACGACTACAGAGAAACCGCTAGTGCTTCTTGTTATGTAGCGTGACCAAGCGGAATAAATGACGTGGTCCAGGAATTGAAATAAAAACACTCTGCACTAAGACTACTTAGGAAAGGTGCACGTTTTATTAATCCTGCTCCTTTTTGTTTAAAAGATACCACCAACTGTGTAGAGATGACAGTGATCAAGTTGCGGTTTTAGAGTAGTAGACACAAGCCCGACCGAGCATTGCTATAGCAACAATGCTAGCTCAGGCTCGTGTCTACAACACTAAAGCCGCAACTTGTTCACTATCATCTCTACACAGTCGGCGGTATCTTTTAAACAAAACACAGCAAGATTATAAAAACATGCACAGTTTCTAAATCTCCAAAGTACAGAGTGTCTTAATATCAGTCCCTGCCACCTTGTCATTTACTTGGTCACGCTACTTAAAAGAAAAACTGAAACACCAGTTGCAAAACATGCCACAAATTGCACCAGACAAGTACAATCAAAAATGCATTTTTTTGTGTTGGGGGAATATGCAGAGTTGTATGGGTGGGGGGGGCATAACATAACTGGGAGGAGGAAGTCGAAAACCTCTATGTGGCAAATGAAAACCTTTCTACAAACAGAACAGAAAGTGATGGTACTAGTTTAAAATACAGCACAAATGGTAGGATCAAACAGATTTTGTCTTCAGAATAAAAAATGCCCTATTTTCTTTTGGTTCTATGCACAGTTCTGTTGGGGGGGTAAAACATAATTTTAGTCACCTGGGAGAGAGACGCTCCAAAACATCTATCTGAAAATTGAAAACCCCCATGCGGGAAATTACCTCAAGGGAGAGATGTACTGGGCTTGTTTTTTTTTGGGGGGGGTGATCAAAATGCATGTTGTATAAACAGAACATGACATGGCCTGACAGAAGATATATTTATCTTCACTCTAGGCCAATGACATCAAGATATCTCAAGAGTGGTATCATGATATCATTGGTCTCTCATGAAGATAAATATGATTTCTTCTGTCAGGCCATGTCATATCCTATATATATATATAGATATATATATATATATATATATATATATATATATATATATTCATTGCAAAAACGTTGTTAATGCATCAGTTAGGGTTGAAGCAACAGAACTAAGGAAATGAGATGTTAGGGTTGACACCCTAACACCTCACCCACCTGACCACTCCACCCCCACCGTCCATAGACTAACAGGCAACAGGATGTGCCTTGGGGTCATCAGCCCTAACTCTCACCCCATTCCATGTGTAAGAAATTTGAAATGCTACAGCATAGGAGAATAGGGTGAGAGTTAGGCCCATAGACCCCAAGGCATACCTCATCACCTATTGGTCGTGGATGGTGGGGGTGGGGGGGTGGTCAGATGAGGAAGGTGTTAGGCTGTCATCCCTAACATCTCATTCCCTTGCTTTTGTTGCTTCAACCCTAACTTATGCATTAACAAAGTTATTTGCAATGAATTTCCTTACTTTTTGAGAAAGTGTCATCTTACCCTTATATGCTTTTGGTAGCGCAGGGCCCTATGGGCTCTGTGCTCCAATCTATCCATAAGTGTACAGACATTGTAATGAACTGTCATCTCCCTGAGGGAGCACAGGGACCTCCAGATCCTGCACTCCCACTACTGCATAAAAAAAGACCCTGAAGCCACATAACTGCATAATAGTATCCATCTCCCTGTAGGAGCGCAGGGCCCCACCAATGCATCTCCCCCTTGGAGTGCATAGCCCTCTGGGCCCTACACTACCATCACACCTCCATCACTCCATAATGGGAAATTTCCAGACTTCAAAATGTTATGACTATGGAGGCAATTAAATTTAATCACCAAACTAGCAAAAGTTACATCTTTAGGGCAAGCCCATTCTACCATGAAAATCTCAGCCCAAAATTCCAAACCATTTGTTTGCAGTGCCCTTTTAAAATCTCTTTTCACAATCCCTTTGCGCAAGCTGATCCCTTTTCTTAATCCCTTTTCATGAGGTAGGGTCATGTGATCCTCCCCCTCACAAAAATAGATTTTGTCAGCTTACAAATAGGGATTGCAAAAAGGGATTGGCTCACAAAATGGAATCACGAGAAGAGATTTTAAAGTTCCATAACTATGGAACCAATGTCAACCATTTCACCATATCAGCAAATGTCACATCCTTAGGGCAAGCCCTTTCTACCCTGAAACTTTCAGCACAAAATTCCAAACTGTTTGTTTGCAGTGCCCTTTTAAAATCCTTTTTCGCAATCCCTTTTCGCGGACTGATCGCTTTTCACAATCCCTTTTTGTGAGCTGATCCCATTTCACGAGGTAGAGTCATGTGACCCTCTCCCTCACAAAAAGGGATTTTGACAGTCACGAACAGGGATTGCGAAAAGGGAACAGCTCACTAAAAAGGCTCACAAAAAGGGATTTTAAAGTCCCATAACTATGGAACCAATGTAAATTGTTTCACCAAACCAGCAAATATCACATCCTTAAGGCAAGCCCTTTCTACCCTGAAAATTATAGCCTGAAATTCAAAACCATTTCTTTGCAGTGGCCTTTAAAAATCTCTGTTCGTGATCCCTTTTCATAAGCCGATCCCTTTTCGTGAGGGGGGAAAAGTGCTGTTTTTTAAATAACTACAAAAAAACAAAGGCATGGGTGGGTAGAGGATGTCCCCCTCACCAAAACCCATGCCTTGGTTTTTACAAAAGACTTCCCTGGGGCAAGTTATAAAGTTTTGTTTTCTCCACCCACTAAGCAAGAAAACAAAATGGTGGCAGACAAACAGGGATTTTCTCAGACAAACAGGGATTTTCTCATGAAAAGGGATCCCTTTTTTGCAATCCCTTTTTGTGAGCCATTCACGACCAGAAATTCTTGATCAAAACTGTGCATCTATCCCAAAGACTGAACTGAGAATGCTCAGAACCCAATTTCTTTAAATTTAATAACTTTGGAACAGATTAATGTTTTTTCATCAGACCAATGCTGAATTGTTCCTTAGTATACCCTCTTTCAACCCTGAAAATTTCAGTCCAAAATTCCAAATGGTGTGGTAGCAGCATGATGAGGAAAAAACAGGAAAAATCGACAAACATTAGCGAAAACACGTTTTTTCACAATTCGCTGCACGAAATACACAAACCCGATCAAAACACAACTTGGCAAATCAAGAGACCTGACACCATCTAGTCTGAATTTCATGCAAATCCGTAGAAAGGTTGCAAAGTTATTAACATGCAAAATTTGGGGCTTAACATTAAAGTGCCTGCTCAACCCTAACTATAATATATATTTATTGCAAAAAACTACATTAATGCATCAGTTAGGGTTTTTATTAAATTGTCAAAATCTGGGAAATTCAATGTTAGAGTTCCTACCTCTGCACGCCCCCACCCTCCACGCAACGGGCGTGAAATTGTGTGTACCATGGGGTCATCAGGCCCAACTCTCACCCCATTTCACATTATAATCAAGCTGACATGGTACAGTACAGGAGAATGGGGTGAAAGCTAGGCCTGATGACCCCATGGCACACCCCGATGCCTGTTGGTGTGTGGAGGGTGGGGTGGTAGGGGTGCGAACCCTAACATCAAATTTCCCAGCTTTTGATGACTTAATAAAAACCCTAACTGATGCATTAACGTAGTTTTTTTGCAAAGAATTTCCCATCTTTTTGAGACAGTATAATAGTATCCCGCAAGTTATGTGTGTGCATAAAATAAATTCAATGGATGTATGTAGCTTGGACATTTTCAGGAATTTTTTCATCAAATTTTCAACATGGCCTTTTGGGGACCCCACATCATGAACACTGACACTGTCATTTCCTTAATCTGTCCCAAAAGGTGATTTCGCAAAGTGGCCATGCCATTCTGTGCAACAGGTGCAAAAACATGTTTCGGTCACGATGTAAAAATTACAGCTGTATACTGTTCATGAAGAGGTGTGAAAAAATGGCAATGTTGAAAATCTGGAGTAAAAATATGAAAAACTGTTGAAGTTTTGCGTGTGCATAGAACCTGCACAACCACGCTCATAACATGGTCATTTCTTGGATTTATTTCACCAAATTTTTAACATGGGATTTTTGAGACCTCCCCTCATGAACACTGTAATTGTGATTTCATTAATCCATCCCAAAAGTTGATTTTGCACAGTGACTGTGCCATTCTGCGCCACAGGTGCAAAAACACATTTTGGGTAGGATGTGAAAAATTACAGCTGTACTGTTCATGAGGAGGTGTGAAAAATGGCAATAGTGAAAATAGTAAAAACTGGCAAAGATACAAGCGTGCATAGAAACTGTGCTATGCAGGCTCGTAACACTGTCATTTTTGGGACTTTATGCACCACATTTTCAAGATGGGGTTCTCGGGACCCCACATCATGAACACTGCCATTGTTATTTTGTTATTCTGTCTTGAAAGGTGATTCTGTGCAGTGACTGCAAAATCACCTTTCGGGACCAATTAACCAGACGACAGTGCCAGTGTTCATGAGGTGGGGTGTCAAGAACCCCATGTTGAAAATTTTGGGTCAAAATAAAAAAAAATAGCTGAGATATCAACATAAGTTGAAAACCTCATTGACAGCCATTATACACTCTTACCTGTATTCCTTAGTTTGTGGTTCACCTTTGAAGAGTGCAGACGTGTCCCGGTCCAGAGAAGATCGCAGCCGCTGACCTCTGGAAGTAAGTATGGGGTAGGGGGGTACAGGGAGGTGGGTGTGCAGATGAAGGGTAGGGATGGGGAGGGGGGACATGGGGAGATGACGAAGGACTGTTTTCTTTTTTTAAGGATTTTTTTTAATACGTTGGAGGACAGTTCAGGCAGTACTCATGGTGATGGAGGAGGCATGCTATAACTGGGGACACTGGGAGTGGGCTCCACAGTGTCCTGCTTTGGTGGGGGCTACTTTTCAACATGGGGATTGAGCACCCCTTTGTCAGACATGCTTTTATAGAGGCTACTGCTGACTTGGTGATTGGGCACCCCCATTGACAGACATGGTTGTTTTGTGTTGGGGACACTGGCGGGTGGCTCCTCAGTAGTCCATACTGGTGGGGGTGGGGGTCTTCAAGTGTCGACACAGGGATTTGGGCACCCCAAGTCAGCAAAAAATGGTTATTTAATCATAATCCTATTCTTGGCTCACAACCCAGGATCCTACATCATATCTCGGCATACGTAGTAGGATCCTAGGTTGTATTATGCAGATATGAAGTAGGATTAAAATGGTTAAATAAACACATTTTATGGGCACATTTCATCCCATAAAGTGCAGAATGCACCAAAGGGGGTCCCAATAAGCAAGCTACATGTGTTGGTTCCTCCTCAGAATATCATTTTGGAAGGTTTCAAAATTTTTTTGGGGGGGAGGCATAACTGAAAACAAGATGGTGGCCATACAAAGTAGGAATTTCTCCATATGGAGCAGGATCCCTACTTTGTTTCATTCAACTATCTTGAAGTGCTTATTGAGCATGCTCAAAAACAGTTTTTTTAATATTTAAATTGCAATAACTTGAAAACTGCTTATTGTTTTGACACCAGACTAGCAAAAGGCACATCTGTGGAGTAGTCCCTTTCTACCCTGAACATTTCATACCCAAAAACCAAACCCTCTGGGCTGTAGGCAAGTTCAAAGAAAAATTCCAGCAAAGTCAATCAGTGAAAACATGTTTATTTTCACCTCTCTGTAACTCAGAGACTGCACATCTGACCAGAACAAAACTTGGCAATCCAAGAGATCTGCCCCACAGGAAGGCACATCCCAAATATTGTGCTTATCCATCAAACAGCTGCAAAGTTATTAAAGTGCAAAATTTTGAGTTTAACACTGAACTTCCTATTCAACCCTAACTATTTATTTATTTATTTAGTTTTTGATAACCAGATAAGTGCACCAGACACAAAAGTGACTATTTTCAGGCATGACCCAGGAGGTTACAACATCAACAGGAAAAAACAGTGATGATACAGTACAATATAGGAGTACAACATATTAGGGATACAATTAAAATGGATAACAATTTGAGCAATTTGAGGTGACTGGAGAAACATTCTGATGTACTTCATATCAGAAGTGAAAGTAAGTGCATATTATACTTCAGCATTTAAGGATATAGGAAAAATGGATAACAGTTTGAGCAATTGGTGTAATCAGGAGACAATACAGACATTTCATATACCAAAGCACAAGAAAGGTAAGTGCATATATAACAGTTGATTATCAATCTAGGCATCAACTCTATTTTACAAAACTGGCTATAACATAAAGAATATGACACCAAAGAGGGATCAAGTAGATAGGAAGGATTGAGGTAGTAAGACCTCGTGGTGAGAAAGTGGGGGGGGAGAGATGTATAAGAGGTGGGGTAGGAAAAGGGTGGTAAAACAAGTAGAAACTATGAGGTATAGGTACTGGAGTAGGACACCAAGACAGTAATAGCATAGGGAATCAAAAATCTAGGGTGGCTTAAAATAATTGTGCTGTGTACTCTCAATAAGCAGAGTGCGATGCCTCTTTTTAAACGAGGCATGGCTAGGTTACTGGCATATTTCAAGGGGCAGCAAGTCCCGATAACTGAGGGCCATGTGGGAAAAACCTGTTTTCCCCTTTGGAAGTGTTACACCTGGGAATGTGGAGTAAGGAAATATCAGCAGAACAGAGACCATAGGAGGTGGTCTGTGGGGTGAGTGCAGCGGCAAGAGAGCTAGGCTTACTGGACCTCAGGATTCCGTCCAGAAGGGACCCAAGAGCAAGGAGCTGGTGGACCATAGGAGAGGGCCAATTAAGTTCTGCATAGAGCAGGCAGAGATGTTTTGACTTAGGGGATGCAGAGGCATAACAACATATATTATTATAGGTTATGTCCCATTTGTGTAGGGAGGTTTTAGATGCATTGCTGTAGATTGATGTTCCGTATGCAAGGGATGGGAGAAGAATTCCTCTGGCAATGGCCAACCTCATGGAAGGAGTGAGAATGTGGCTAGATCTGTAAGCTAACCCTAGCTTAGTACTAACCGCCTTACACACAGTAGTAATATGGATTTCATAGTTAAGGGATCCATCGAGCAACTATAGGGGTGCTACTGCACCCTTATAAGATATATATATATATATATATATATATATATATATAAACACATGCACAAAATGTTGCATGTGCAGTCTTTGGGGGAAGGGGCAGGAGCTCCAGAGGTACCAAGTTTTGTTCTGGTCAGATGCGCAGATTCTGAGATCCAGATAGTGAAAAAGTGAAAATATTTGGGTTTGTTGCTGTTTTTTTGTCAACACCTAACACCCAGACAGTTTGGAATTTTGATCTTAAATTTTCAGGGTAAAAGAGATTGTGCCAGAGTGGTGCTTTTCACTAGTTTGGTGAGAAAATATTGATCTGTTTCAAAGTTATAAGAATTTGAAATTTTGGTGCTCAGTACAGTCTTTTTGATAGCTGTTTGGGATGGAAAAAGAATCTGGTCCATTGAAAAAAGATTCTACTTCATATGGGGTACTTTTTTTTCATGAGACTGTTTTTTTTTTTGTATGGCTCCATCTTGTTTCCATTTTTTTTATTTCAAAGCCCATAAAAACAGCATCAGTGAAACACCAACACATGCATTTTGTTAATTGGGACCCCATTAGGTGGATTCTGCTGTTACTTCTTGGAAAATTTACGCAGAAATGTATTTTTCACACATTTTAAACTCTTTTTTGTGATACGATTTTCTGTTTTTGAATGGCCATACAAAAAAAGAACCAGCCATACAAAACAAGATTTTCTTCATAAGAAAAAATAATTTGGATTTAGGTTTTTTTAGATTCTTTTTTCTTATGAAGGCATCTTTTTTCATGAGTTTGACACAACCTCCCAAGAAAAGAATCCTTCATTCACAGAAAAGAATCTGAAAACAACTAAGTTCAAATCTTTTTTTGTATGAAGCATTCTCGTTTTGTGAGAATGACACAATCTTACAAAAAAGATGTCTTCATTGGAAAAAATAATTTGGATTTTGTTTTTTTCACACATTCTATTTTCGTATGTAGGAATCTTTTTTGGTGAGACTGTGTCATTCTCACGAAAAAAGATTCCTTCATACGAAAAATGAATTTGGGGGGGTTTTTACACATTCCAATTTTAAGAAGCCTTAACTCCCTGAATATTTGCAGTTATGAAACACTCTATATCAAGTCTTAATGAGTACTACAAGACTAACAAATAACAACCCCCCAAAAAAGTTAGGGGCCATATAAAATAAAACTTATTTATTAAAAAAATCTAAATTCTCATAGGATAACATTGGAAGTTTAACAAGCCATACAACTAAGCAAATAAAGTGCTTTTTACCAGGCATGAAAGTGCATCTCTTTGGGCCCTGTGCTTCCACAGCAACATGGATGTCAGCATCTATGGATGGATAGAAGTGCAGGGCCCAGAGGGCCCTACATTTCCCTAGGCAAATGGATATGCTTACACCGGTCCTGAAGGGATACAATTACACTATCTCATAAAGTAAAGAATTCTTTGCAAAAAGCTTTGTTAATGCAACAGTTAGGGCTCAGGTTAAACAGACAAAAGTAAGGAAATTAAGAAGCCACTGTGCAATGTTCCTGTGTCCTGGGTGAGATTCTAAAGAGCTGTGACTAGAGAAGGAGTGCCAGAAGGGTTTTGCATCCAGAGAAGTGCGAGACAGAGGAACTGCATTCAGAGAGTTGAGCCAAAAGGGCTGCGACTAGAGAGGTGATACAGAAGAGCTTTATTCACAGAGGTGTGAGTAGAGATGCAGCGAATTTAAATTTCACTGGTGAAGTGAACGTGAAGTGGGAACTTTACATTGTCACTGCTTCACAAAGTGGAGAGCATAAAATGCCTGCTTCACCTTGTTATTATTACTTCACATTGTCATTATGCCTTAAGGCAAAGTAAGGCAGAGTGACAACAATATTGGCAGACCCCCACATACACAGTCACTAGATTTAATGTGCATCCCCAAAATACTGCCATTGTCTTGTCTCCAGAAAATTACCCAGTGCTGAAGAAGTGAAATGAGAGAGTAACAAGAAATGCATAGTCCCCCAGAATTAATGGCACACTCAGTCATCAGGGCAGTTGTCAGACAAAGTCACCAGAATTAATGTTCATCCCCAAAATACTACTGTCTTGTGTCAAGAAAATTCCCCACTGCTGACGAAGTGAAATGAGAGCACAACAAGAAATGCAAAGTCTCCCATCTTAGAGATGCAGTGAATTCAAATTCCACCGGTGAAGTGCCCGTGAAGTGGGCACTTTGCGTTGTCACTCCGCTATGCAGAGTGGCCAGCATGAAATGCCCACTTTGCCTTGTTATTGTGATTGTGACTTCTTGTTGTCATTCTACCTTAACCTGAAGTAAGGAGGAGTGACAACAATATTGGCATCCCCCATGCCCCCACACATCACATGGCTTACAGTACTGTAACTCACATGCTGTACAGGAACGTGAATGCCTACGGCTGTAGTTCCCCGATGACAATGACCTGTATCACAAAACTCCCCAATTTGAAAACTCATATCACTGAGTACAGTGGTGAGTCTGGAGAGATACTACAAAACAGGCTTACATGATGCAAGTAGCTAGTAAAAAAAATAATTTTGTGATTCATGATGTGATTGGGAATCATGACTGCATTCGTGACCATGAAATATGAATTTATTTTTCTCGGACTTGGAGCTGATGAGCGTATTGGGAATGTGTATGCCTACTGCTGTACTTCCCTGATGACCTGGCTCTTCACAAAACTCACCTGCTTGAAAACTCATATCAATGGGTACAGTGGTGAAGCCTGGAGAGATACTACAAAACATTAGCTTTGTGATTCGTGACGTGATTGTGAATTGTGTGCACCACACCAGTATTCTGAAGGGAAGCCAAAGAAACAACTGTGATTTACGTAGCAGATGGAGATTGGGCCCTAAAGAGATGTAAATGCAAAGACAGATTAAGATTGTGCTGTGCTCTAAATAGATGCAGACACAAAGGCACAACAACAACACCTAACCAGTGCTCACCATCAGAAATCCAAATTTGGAAAAGAATACCTTTTGTCATTTGGAGGGGGGTAATGCACGGCAGTAACAGTCCACTACTACCAGTAAAGATACCACAGGCAGTACAAAAAATTCATGCAGGTGCAGTGGATAGCAGGTTCACACTGTTGCAATTACTCTGTGGCACAATAAATGGTATCTGATTCAATGGCACGCATGCATCGCACACACACTCACACACACACTACAAGTAATGCGTAGCAAATTGAAAATCTTTAGTAATACAACCAAATGTTTTAAACAAACTGAAATTATACACTGCTGCACAACAATCAGCAAAAACGTGCCAAGAATTACTGAAAATATTACTGTGTGTACATTAACACAGTTATACAAGAAAAATATAACCAAAACAGAAAGACTGCCTTTTTCTCCCAGTTAATCTACCTACACCACAGATACACCCCTCCCCCAAAGCACACTCCACAGTACACAGACTGAGTGTTCTAAATTAACATTAGAAATTCACACACAAACAATAAACACTCAATGATATGAGCACAGGAGGGTTTCCTACAATCAATGTACTAAATTTTGAGCAAACAAAATGGCTCAAAAAGGCTTTTTTAACAGTTTTTAGAGGATTTGAATGGCAGAGCTCTGAAAAGAAACTGTCTTCATCTTCTGCTACACACACACTACACAGAACTGAGGCTGTGCAGAACAATCTAGAGCCCATGTGACCTGCAATCCCATGAAGCACTGCAAATTCGCTTTGGAACTCAATAACAAGGCGAAGTGATGCAAAGTACATTGATTTCAGTGTTACATCGCCTTAAAATTGGTGGAGAAGTGGTTTGGGGAAGGTGGAGTAATGAGAAGTCATTGTTTTCAATGGACTTCGCTTTCCCATTATAATGCAAAATGCTCCACTTAGCGTTGCAGAGCACTTCACAGATTCAGCGTATTCCGCGTATCGCCCGGAGGCGAAATTTAGCCCACTTCACCCACCACTAGGTGTGAGACAAGAAAGGCTTGTCATTGAGGCGTAGATCAGGAAGCATAAGAAGACCAGGAGCAGTTGTAGAAATTTGCAAGTAATATTTTACTATTATTAATAACAAACAAAAGGTTCCTGCAGTACAGCCATGGCCTAGAAATAAAGAAATAACTATTAGTATTCTGTTCTTGGGGAAGGGCCTATAACCAGTATCAGCTTACGCTAAATTAAATCAGACAACATACTGGTATGCTAGCCCACTAACCCCAACAAGAATTTAAATACTTACAAAAACTTTCCATTCCAAATAATCATTTATTCCATTGGTCACATCCAGTTTACATTATATTCTCTGTTTCAGGAAATTTTCCCTTCATCAGGAAAACTGGTCACCTTAAAGTAAAACAATCTGTTTATGCTATTTCATTTACCACCAATAAATTGCCTATGTTCTAAATATACAAAAAATAATAAGGAAATAATTTTGGCCCTTACATGAGTTCATCTATAATCTCTCATAACAAGACTTTTTATGTAGCATGTTCGACTCCCACCAAGTTCTCCAACTACAAAAACAATGACAAAATGCCTGTTAGCAGAATTTTCAAATTTCACTTTGCTTCCTGAGTGATATTTAATAATAAAACTAACCTCCTGAAGGAAGAAAGGTTATTCCATTCTCTTCCACACCTACACTCTGTGTTTCTTTCTGTCAACACAGAACAGTGCATTTTATTATTTCTTAAATCCCATTCAATTTGTTACAGCAAACCACCTCATGTTTATAACGTTAACCTGTGTATCTCTTTTTATTTTCCTCAGCTTTGCCGCTTATCTCTTTAGCTTTTCATTCTGTAAAAGACAAATACCACTTCTTGTAATGCTTACACATCAAACCACTAACAGTTTTTTTGTTTACAAGAATGCAGAGTAAAGGCTTCTACTTATAGCGAGGTGTCTTGTGCAGTGTCTCTGGTGGGAATAACGTGTGGGGCCAAATACTTCTATTTATATAGGTGAAGCCACACCCTTGAATCTGGCTAATGACTGCAATGTCATACACAGGCTAATTTTGCCTGCTTGAGTGCCAGACCCGGCTACGTGCAGCACCAAGAGCCATAATTCTTGGTGTAAAGGGTGTCTTTTATTCAAGCTCATGTTAATAATATAGAATGTGGAAGAAACATAAAACTGCTTATATATATATAAAATAATTGATGGAGTAATGCTTTTTTCCAGAGGTCACCAACTTCCCAGGTAAAGAAAAACACCGATACTGATTTGATTACTTAGACCCTATATTTTCTCTAATTTTCCTTATAATATAGGCTGCCACTTTATCACTTCATTAAGGCCAAATCTAGGGTTGTTTGTTTGGAAGCAATTAATGAAAATTGCCTCTCTCAGAAGCAACTTTTCATTGTAATTACCCCCCTCTTGTTTTTATGTACTTTTTCTATTCCAAAGTACTGTAATGTGGGTATTTGATGCCCACATTCTAAAAAATGTCTGGCAATGGGGAAAGTTAAATCCCTGTTTCATATGTATCCCTTGTGTTCCCTGATTCTCTGCTTAAGAGGTCTTTTAGTTTTTCCAATATACATTAGGTCACAAGGACATTTTATCCCATAAATCACACCTTCCATTTGGCAATTAATGAATTCTTTCATAACAAAAAATGTAATTTTATAGGTGTTGTGACAGTGAACACACCTTCCACAGTTAAAATTGTCTCTCAGCTCCTCTTTTGTAAATAAACCCTGTGATTTTAAGTCTGGAATTTTGTGTTGTGAATGTATTAATTGGTCTGACAATGACTTTACTTTCTTAGCTACTACTTGAACTCCATTAGTAAATGCCTTTTCCCCCATATTAGTTGATTCTAGAACATGCCAATGTTTGTTAACTAGTCTTTTTATATTATAAAATATATCCCTGTATTTTAAGGTCAAAATAATTTTATCTCCCTTTGTTGCTGCCATTTCAACCCCTTTCTTATTAATCAATAGGTCCTCTCTATTTTTATCCAAAGCTTTTGTTTCAGCTCTTAACACAAGTTGATTCAAATAACCTCTCTCCCTAAATCTGTCCACCATTTCTCCTGCACATGTTGTGACATCTACCTCCTCTGAGAAATTTCTTTCACTCTTAAAAACTGACTATATGGTATTGATTCCACAAACTTCCTAGGATGAAAGCTATCAGCTCTTAATATTGTATTTTTGTCCATTTGCTTCCTAAACATTTTTTGTACTAAATTTATTAGCATTTTTATAAATAAACAAATCCAAAAAAGGAATCTCCTCTGTGTCCTGATTTAATGTAAACCTCAAAAATTGTGTTTAGCTGTTCAAAAAGATATGAAAATCTCTTAATTCTGACTCTGTTCCTTCCCAAATCACAAATATATCATCAATAAAACAATTCCATTGTAGGATATTCCTCACAAATGAGTTATTAGAATATACAAAATTTTCTTCAAACCAATTCATAAATAAATTTGCATATGAAGGGGGCCATACTTGATCCCATTGCAGTACCCTTTATTTGTGCATAGTATGTTTTTTCAAATCTAAAGTAATTCTGTGTCAATACTAAGTTAGCTAGTTGTAACAAATATTCATTTGGAGGTTTTGTGTTTGTTCTATATTTTTCCAAAGTAATTTTTAATGCCTCACAGCTATCCTGGTGTGGAATCGACATATATAAATTCTTTACATCAAAAGTGATTCAAAGAATCAATTTGCCCTCTAATGAGTGTTTTAGGTTGAAATCTCCTAATAAATGTAGCATGTGGGTACTATCTTTCAAATAGGATAAAAACAAGGGAGGGGGTAATTATAATGAAAAGTTGCTTGTGAGAGAGGCAATTTTCATTAATTACTTCCAAACAAACAACCCTAGATTTGGTCTTAATGAAGTGATAGAGTGGCAGCCCATATTATAAGGAAAACTAGAGGAAATATAGGGTCTAAGTAACTGAATCAGTATCAGTGTTTTTCATTTACTGAGGAGTTGGTGACCTCTGGAAAAAAGCTTTACTCCATCAATTATGTTTTATATATATATATATATATATATAAAAGCAGTTTTATGTTTTTTTCCACATCCTATATTATTAACATGAGCTTGAATACAGAGACACGCTTGACACCAAGACTTATGTCTCTTGGTGCCGCAAGTAGGCGGGTCTGGTGCTCAAGCAGGCAAAATTAGCCTGTTGATGATGTTGCAGTCATTAACCAGATTCAAGGGTGTGGCTTCACCTATATAAATGCAAGTATTTGGCCCCGCATGCTATTCCCACCAGAGATGCTCCACAAGACACCTCACTTTAAGTAGAGGCTCTATATTCTTGTAAGCAAAATACTGTTAATGGTTTGACATGTAAGTGTTACAAGAAGTGGTATTTATCTTTTATAGAATGAAAAACTAAAGAAATAAGTGGCAAAGCTAAGGAAAATGAAAACAGATACACAGATTGGCATTATAAACATGAGGTGGTTTGCTGTAACAAATCAAATGGGGTTTAAGAAACAATAAAATGCACTGTTCTGAGTTGACAGAAAGAAACACAGAGTGTAGGTGTGGAAGAGAATGGAATGACCTTTCTTCCTTCAGGAGGTTAGTTTTATTATTAAATATCACTCAGGAAGCAAAGTGAAATTTGAAAACTCTGCTAACAGGCATTTTGTCATTGTTTTTGTAGTTGGAGAACTTGATGGAAGTCTTGTTATGAGAGATTATAGATGAACTCATGTAAGGGCCAAAATTGTTTCCTTATTATTTTTTGTGTATTTGAACATAAATAATTTATTGGTGGTTAATGAAATATCTTAAACAGATTGTTTTACTTTAAGGTGACCAGTTTTCCTAATGAAAGGAAAGTTCCTGAAACGTAGAATATAATGTAAACTGGATGTCACCAATGGAATAAATGATTATTTGGAACTGAAAGTTTTTGAATGTGTTTACATTCTTGTTGGGGTGAGTGGGATGGCATACCAGTATATTGTTTGCTTTATTATTAATAACAATAAAACAAAATAAAAAAAACTGTTCAGTATAACTATTTACAGAAGCAGTGCAAACAGAGAAAACAAAGTCCTTCATCTGAAGGTATCTCTAATTCCAAGTTTCAGCCTCTCAGTCTCCCTCTCTCTCTTTCTCTCTCTCTAGCAAAAATATTGCTGCTCTTTTTATATCTTTGCCTGGAAACTCATTAAGAAGACATCCTGTTTTTCAAAAAATATTTCTTGTCAGTTTCCTTTCTTGCATGTGCAACAAAACAGTACATGGTGCCCCAGAACTGACCTCCTATTCACAGCTCTAAGAGTTTGCAAGCCAGCATCTCAGGTTAACCCCCTGAGCTCCAAATAGCTTTTTGCAATCATTTCAGCAATATAACCATATACATTTTCAAACCAAGGGATCCCACCTTCACATACAGATCTACACATATTTTATAACTTCAGATATGCAAGGGGGAAGAAAAGAAAAAGCAAGTGTAGGCAGAGAGATAGTGGGGGGGTGAATAGCGAGACCGTTGAAGTGACCAATTCCTAGGCCTCACAGGAAAATGTGACTGTGCAGTCAGACAAGAGACAAAACAGAACAGGATAAAACAGATCCTTGTGTTTAACTCTTTCTACATAACAAATTGGACAGGGTCTTATTCAACCCTGTCACATACCCCCCTTAAGGGGGAACCTGTTTTAAAAAAAAAAAGGTTTGCAAAACTTTCGTTAAATTCACCTTTAACATTAGCTTATATTCTTTACAGTTCTCAGCATATGCAGCATCCCTCTTCTCCATAATGACCAGTACGGCAGACAGTGAAGTTAAAACTTGTAAATTTTTTTCAACCTTCAGAATTTTCAATTCCTGATCCATATCTTGACAGAAAATCAGCATTGACATTCCCTTTTCCAGATGTGTGCAATACTTTGAATTTAAATGGTTGTAATGCTATGTACCACCTTGTGATTCTGGAATTTTTTTTCCTTCATTTGGTTAAGCAAACATAGAGAATAAAGTATGGGGTAGTGTGTGTAACGTGAAGTTTACACACACCTGAGCGGTTAGATGCTCATAAACCCCGAGAAGCGATGCTCGAGGGGTTTATGTTAACATCTAACAGGACAATGTGTAAACTTCTAACACAACACTACCCCATATTTATTTTATATAATTGCTCGGTTTTCCTTTTAGCCTCAGCAATTATATAAAATATAGCCCTTGCAGTGCAGCTGTGGTTCGGCTTAGTGTTAGTCTGGTGCCAAAATGGGAATCTGCGTCTTTTAAAAATGGATTCTGGATTTTTTTGTGTGTACTTTTTTACAGGGTTCTGAAGTTTGTGCTATATATTGGGGGAAACATAAAACATAAAACTTACCACCGAGTTCTGGTGGTGCTGTTTCTGGTGAGACAGAAGTGGTGAGCGGCCTGGAACAGTCTCACTGCTGCATGGGCATGGGCACAGAAAGGGAAATCGTGCGTGTATTTGCCATTACAAACACTCCTTTATAACGGCAAATTACGCCACGGTTTCCCTATGGGAAGAAGGGGAAGCTAGTTATTATAAAGAGGATTATGATTGGTTAGAAGTACAAAGTCAGCTCCTAGCAAATAAAACTTAAAGGACTCCAGGGCCTACTTTGCTGCAATGCATTCCTTTTCAATGGTGGAGTGCCTTTTTTCTCTGTCGTGCAACGTCCAACTGATATATAGAATTGGATGTTCCATCCCATCTATAATTTGACTCAGGACTGCACCTAGGCCAATCTCTGATACCAGAAAATTATACTAGGAAATATAGACATACAGAAAGCCGAGGCCCATATAGGTATGTCTCCAGCTAAGCTGGTATATTCCATATTTATCATAACAGTAATGAATCAAATTTATGTTTGAAAATAACTTAATCAACGTTTTCAACTAATGAACTAGGAAGTGAATTCCACAATGGAAGTATTCTTTGTGTATAATAAAATCTTCTTTTGTTAGTTTTAGGATATGTAAGAAATAACTGATATTTATGGCTTCTTAAATTACAGCTGTGTTTATTATAAGACATATTTAATTGTGTAAGTAACTCTTCATCCTTGTGTATTTTATGCATAAAAAGGGTGTCCCCTCTTTTTCTTCTCTCCTCCAGGGAATACATCTCTAGCTCTTTCAGTCTTCTATCATAACTCACACTGGATATATCATCCACTAATTTAGTTACTCTCCGCTGGACCCCCTCGATCCTATTTATATCCCTTCTGAAGTATGGATTCCACAGAGGGGAACAATAGTCCAAATGTGGCCTCACATAGGCCCTGTATAATGGCATAATGCATTTTTTATCTCTAGAGGCAAAGCTTCTTTTTGTGCAGTCTATTAGCCTATTAGTCTTATTTATAAAGTTGTTATAGTGAGCTTGAAATGTAAGATCAGAATCTATTGTTACACCTAGATCTTTTTGCTGTATTACAGATCTTATTACTTGCTCCTTTAATGTGTATTCATAATGCAAATTGTTTTTTCCAAAATGCATAACAACACACTTGTCAGTACTGAAGGTCATTTGATTTTTATCAGCCCATATTTCAATTTTTTTCAAGTCATTGACAAGTTTTTGATAGTCTGTCAAGGTATCAACCTGTGCTGTTAATTTGGTGTCATCAGCAAATTTTATAGCAAAGCTATTTAGATTGGATGTCATGTCTGATATGAATATATCAAAAATGATTGGTCCTAGAACTGATCCCTGAGGAACCCCGCTTGTCACTGCCCTCGTACCAGATATATGTCCTCTTATACATAGGCATTGGGTACGATCATTTAACCACTCTTCCACCCAGTTTATAATTTGGTTCTTAATCCCGAGCTTTCTCATTTTCTCTATTAGGAGTCCATGTGGCACTTTGTCAAATGTCTTACAGAGGTCAAGAAATATTACATCCAAAGCTTTGTTATTTTCCATGCTATCACTTATATAGTCATAAAATACCATATTACCTGATAAACAGGACCTATTTTTGCGGAAACCATGTTATGATTTATCCTCTAATCCCCTATCCCATAAATCACTTTCAATCCTAGTTTTTAATATTGATTTCAAGATTTTACCAACTATACTAGTAAGACTAATAGATCTAGAGTTTTGAACATCCGATCAAGTTCCCTTTTTGAAAACAGGTGTCACAATTGCTGTCTTCCAGTCACTTGGAACATCACCAGTATTTAATGACATGTTAAAAAGTTTATATAAAGGGTTTACAAGCCACTCTTTAATTTCTTTCAATAGCCTTGAACGTAACCCATCTGATCCAGGTGATTTGTTTATATTTAATTTACTTAAATTAGCCATTATCTCTTCTTTAGTTATCTCATTTACTAAATCCTTTTTTATTATAATATTTGCTGATTGATTTAGAACTTTTGGCTTAGTGTTGAAAACTGAACAAAAATATTTTTTAAGTTCTTCTGTGCTGTCCTGAAGCGTTATTTCTTTATTGTCTATGATTAGTGGACCTATATTTCTTGAATTGGGTTTTTTACTATTTATATACAGTAAGAATAAAAACTTTTCCCACCATCTTTAATATAAGCTAGGTTTGTTTCAAACTTTTTTTTTCCCAATTTTAATTTTAGTTTTACATTTTTTTAATGAGGTCTTATATTTCCAAATATTATATTCACTTCCATCTCTTTTCATGATTCTATAAAATCTCTGTTTTTGTTTAATTAACTTTATAATAGCTGGGGTTATCCATGATGGAATTTTACCTCTTCTATTATACACGGTTCAATTTGGGATATATTTATTTTCTAATCCTAAAATTTTGTTTTTAATTCTAATCCATAGGGCATTACATGATTTGGATTTGTTATCCCATTTCTAATTTAATGAATCTTGTTTTAATTTTACAAAGTTTGCTCTGTTGTAATTTTGAACAATTGTTTTACCTACTACTGGTTTTAAATATGTAGAATTACTAAAAGTAACTATCATATTGTCACTATATATTAGTGGTGGTTTAATCATTATATTATTTATTTTGTCAGGCATGTCTGTTAATACTAGATCCAGTATGTTATTATTTTGAGTGGGTTTATGTATTACTGATGTATCTGTAGGTAACAAAACATTTTTCTCAAAGTCTGGGCTTCATAAAACATGGGCTGAACATAATGTAGCCTTGATGGCCTGAACAGTTTTATCACACTCTGGGGACAATTTCACATTATTTGGAAACCATTTCTTTGTGAGTTCAGTGAGGGGAGTAGTTAACTGGGTAAAGTTGGGAACAAATCTTTGATAGTAATCAGCCAGCCCTACAAATGACCTGACCTGTTTCTTTTTTTTAGGGGATAGGACTGTTAGCTACAGCTTCTTAGAAATCTCTGGCTTTAGTTTCCCATTTCACAAAACATATCCTAAATATTTGGTTTCCTGCATGCCCCATGCACATTTGGTAGGATTAATGGACAGACATGCATTTTTGATAGCTTGTATAACTGCTCATAGGTGTTCTAGGTGGCGTTTCCAGTCTGTACTGTACAACACATCATCCAGGTAAGCAGCACAATAACCAGTGTGAGTAGCTAAAATTACATCCATGTACCGCCTGAATGTAGCTGGTGTGGCATGTAAACCAAACAGCATGGTGGTGAACTGATAGAATCCAACAGGAGTGGCAAATATAGCTTTGTCTCTGAATTCTTTAGCTAGGGGAATCTGCCAGTAACCCTTCATGAGATCGAGGGTACTGATGTATTTGGCACTTTCCAATTTGTCCACCAAATCATCTATCTTTGGCATAAGATAACTTGTCAAATTCAAATGCTTGGTTATTTCCTAAAATCAAGGCAGATTCTGATACCCTCCTCTTTTTTATTTATTTACAGTCACTAATGGCGATGACCAAGCACTTCTCAACTCTTCTATGATACCCAACTCTTTCATGTTTTGCATTTCCTTAACCACGTCTGCTTGTAACTACTCTGATAATCTGAATGTCTTTTGTCTAATAGGGAGAGCATTCCCTGTTGCTATTACATGCTCAACCCCTTTTGCTCGGCCTGGTACTGTGGTAAAAGTACTGTTAAATGCCTTTAGTAAGTTACAAATTTCTGCAGTTTGTTCGGAGGTTAAGGAAACATTCATCTTTACAGCATCAGCAATTGCAGTTTGCTCCAGTCTGTCATAAGCTATATCAATATATTCTTTATCAGTTTCTGGTAAAATGAGCAAAGCAGTCTTTGGTGTTTTTTCAACCCATTTCTTCAGGAGGTTAGCATGGTACTGTATATCTGGGTAGAGTTTTTCCTATCAGGAGTCTCAATCTCATAGTTAACTCTGCTAGCAGGTCTAAGCACTTTATAAGGCCCTTGCCACTTCATTAACAGTTTATTTTCTGTAGTGGGTAACAGTAGCAAGACCTTTTCACCTGGCTCAATATCTTTTTCTTTTATGCCATGGTCATAATACTCCTTCTGCTGGTTTTGGGCCTCTTTCTGATTACTATGGGCGATTTCAACATATTTTACCAGTTTCATTCTCAGGGCACACATATAAGATAAAATAGAATTTTTCTGAGTGGGGTTATCTTCCCATATTTCTTTTATTACAACTAGTGGCCATCTAGGTTGTCTACCATACAGCATTTCAAATGTTGAAAAACCAGTTGATGCCTGTGGCACTTCTCAGTAAGCAAAAAGTAGGTAAGGTAAGTATTGGTCCCAATCTTTCCCTTCCCCTTTTACAAACCTTTTTAACGTGAGTTTTAGGGTTTGGCTAAAATGCTCAACAAGACCATCTGTCTGAGGATGATAGGGGGAGGTTCTTATGGCAGTAATACCTAATAGTCGGTACAGCTTCTTCAATTATGCAGCACCAAAATTACTACCCTGATCAGTAATACTCTCTTTAGGTATGCCCACCCTGCTGAAAATTTTGGCAAACTCTGCTGCCACTTTTGGGGCTGTGACAGTAAGCATAGAAACTACCTCCAGGTATCGAGTAGCATAGTCACACACTACCAAAAATGAATTGATCATCCTTTTTACTTTTGTCTAAGGGGGCCAACCACATCTATTGCAATTCTCTCAAAAGGCACATCTAACAAGGGTAGGGGCACCTTGTCTTTTTTAGTCACTGGGGCTACTTTCTGGCATTCAGCAAAAGAACTGCAATAGGTAACAACATCTTCATGAATTCCAGGGCAGTAAAATCTGTACAGCAATCTGGCAAGAGTGAAATCTCTCCCTGAGTGACCAGCCATAGGACTATCATGTGCTATCTGTAACAACTCAGTTCTATACTTTTGTGGTATAACCAATTGTTCTATCTGTTCCTGTGTCTGAGGTTTAACATACACTTGGTACAGTAACACATTACATTTTTTAAACATTGTTGCACCCTGTTTTTGTTTCACCCCAGTTGCTTAAAATAACTTTGGAGAGAGGCCTCATTAGCTTGCTCTAAATCAAAATCACAATCAGTTATCAGTCTAGATTCAGCATTTTCATATGTTAACCCCTTAGGGATAATTCTAAAAGGGGTTGGCAGGACGCAAATGACTTGCATCATAAAAGTATGATGCAAGTGATGACTTGCATCACACCCTGTATCACCCTGCTATTCTGATGGGCAGCCTGCTACTGCCACAGACACATTGTGCCAAAGCCCCATTGTGCCAGAGTTGTGTCCCGCAACCAAGTGTGCCAGGTTACAAAAGGGCTTGTGCCATGGTGAGGCCACCACATCCCCTTTTGGGGATTCTGGAAGCCCCACAATGGACGCAGCAGGAGACACCACTTAGACCAGCCAGGAGGTGGTGTAAATGGCTACGCTGTGGGACTTGGGATAGTAGTGTACAGCAGGCTGCAGTAGGGGCAGAGGTGGGGCCATGGTGTGTGATGGGGCACAGCTGTTCATCACCACTATTGATGGTGAACTCCCCCAAAAAACTCTGAGATCCTATCCTCATCTTACCGACAACACACATGTTCCCTGGTAGTGTAAACCCCGGCCCGTTGCCGACAAAGAAGCTACAGCCTGGTGGTACCATGCACACAAACACCCCCCCGGTCAATTCCTGCTCAGATAGAGCACCCCTTTCACAGATCCCCTGACAACCCAATAGATCACCATCATGTCATGCCGTTGGTGGTCTAGTAGCCCCCACCCTCCACCCTGACAGGCATTGGTGAAGCACCCCTCTCCCCATTCCATCCCTGATCTGCTTCTGTGACCAGCACTGCCCTCCTCACTACCAGCTAGCCCAGAATGGCATTATGCGCGTATTGTATTGTGTTATACAGCAGCATGACAAGGCATTCCTGTGGCTGGCTGTGGTGGTGTGAGGAGGGTAGTGCCAGTCACAGAAGTGGGTCACAGATGTAATGGGGAGGAGTGGGGTCCTTCTCCAACGCCTGTTGGGCTAGGGAGGGTGGGGGGCCACTAAACCACCAGGTATTGTTTCAAGGACTGGTTCTGGATGGTTGGTAGGAGCTGGAATGAGGATCAGGGCTGCCACTCAGTGAAGGACAATTGTACCACCACAGATGTCAGGGACTGCGGGGGTTGGCACTAGCCTCCCACAGCAGGCAGTCTACAGTGACAGCATATGGGTGTCCCAGCAGTACTGGGACAGTGCCCTATGGGGGGGCCACACACAGCAGCTGTCCAGTTTGTGCCCGGCTAATGGACTTCCTGCCCTTGGGCCACCTGGGCGAGCCCCTGTCACCTGGTCCCTGACTGCGTCATGGACTTGTGATAATGCTGCCCGTTGGGACACTCCTCTGGCACAGGGCTACAATGTCTGGCTATTCCAGATAGTTTGCTGCAAGTGGCAGACTTTCTGGAATAGCATCTTTTGCATTTGCTGCAACTGTGCTGGACACAGAGCCCTTTTTTGCTGCAAGCTGCTCCCAAAGCAGGCGACTTCCAGAATTGGCCCCTTTATGTCCATCAGTATTTTGTTGCCACTGTTGTTTCTAGCATCTTCTTTTTTTCCTGGACTTCCGGATCTTGGAGCTGTGCTCAAACATGCCCGCATCACAGTCATTGAAAGGAAAAGTTCTCCAAAATCTGAGATTTTCTTTGCCTGTGCTCTTGCTACCACTGCAGCTGAAACTGCAGGTTTCAGTTCCTCTGAGACTAACTCAGTAAATCCTTGACAGTCATTTCCAATAATCACAGGTACAGGTAACTTGGGTATTACCCCCACTTTCAGTAGGTGTGACACCCCATTAATATTCGGGGTCACTTGTGTGGTGGGATAGTAGCATGTGTCCCCATGGATGCAGATGACATCAGTACCAGGTCCTTTTACATTGTGTTTTCCCAGCATTTCAATGTGCACTAGGATCTGTCTGCTTCCCGAATCAATAAGTCCCTTTACAGTCTTATCTCCCACCTTGACATCTGTAAAATATTTGCCCCAGTTTGCTAAGGACAAATCTGCTGCAGTGGTACCCTCCTTATTTTTATGGCAGTTTCTTGTCATATGGCCTGGCTTGTTAAAGTTATAGCAAATAAAATCTTTGGGTGCAGACTTGTTACCCCTACCACAGTTTTTATCTGATTTGGAGTTAGATTTGTAAAAAGTAGATATTACCAGTCTTTGGCTGTTACCACACTGCTGCATGGTCTGTCTGGCCATCTGATAGTCCTTGGCCAAAGAAACAGCCTTTTCCCAACTTTCTAGTCAGCATTCTTTTACCCAAAGCTGTACGTCTGTAGGAAGGATGTTGATTAATTACTCCATTGCAAATGTGTCAATGATCTGCAGGACTGTTTTGTCCTCTGGTTTGAGCCATTTAATAAGGAGTTCTTTGAGTCAAGTGAAGGCTTCTCGAGGATTGTCGACTGAGTTGTACTTCAGAGACGGGAGTCTTTGCCTGTAGGTCCCTCCTTAGGTGTCGTATCTTTTCAGGATTTCACTTTTCACAACTTCATAGTTGTCCGACTGTGCAGTGTCCATATTGCTGTAGGCAAGTCGAGGTTTACTTGTCAGGTAAAGTACCAGCCTGACTGCCCATTGCTGCTTTGGCCACTGACAGACTGCGGCAACCATTTCAAAAGTTGTCATATATGCTTGAATAGCATCCAAGGGACACAGCTTTGTAAGTCTAAGGTCTTTTAAGTTGTTGGTGTTTTGTTGCTCTGCTGGACCTGTTCCAGATCCTCCAGCTGTGATAGCTTGCAAGGCATCCAGCCATCGCTGCTCCAGTCATTACATCTCTTCTTTTCTTTTCTTTGTTGCTCTTGTTGCTGCATCTCTTCTTTTCTCTGCTGCTCCTGTCACTGCATCTGGGTGTGTTTATGAAAATTAGGTACCAGTGTAGTGCAAATGTCCTAGGGTGCATAAGTGTGAAAAAAAAATCTATCTGTCTGTCTGTTTGTTTGGTTTTTTTTTTCTATGTTTTGTAGCTTCACACATGTAGGGGAAAAAATTACTTTAGCTTAAGGGCACAACAGCATTTTAACTTAATTACTGTTGCAACCTCTTGTCCCTGTCATTATGTAGATCTGAAAATGTGACATTGGCAACACTCACAGTTTGCATAGGTTTTTTTTTTTCTTCATTTCTCATGTGAGGGAACAGAAACTCAAGGGAGGAATACATAGGGGTGGGGGGTACTAGCAACAACCAAACTGAAAGGGACCTGGGGGTGGTCATAACAGATGGCCTAAAGGTAGCCAAACAATGTGAGAAGGCAGTGAGGAAAGCCAGTGGGATGCTGGGGTGCACTGGAAGAGGTATCACCAGTAGAGAACAGGAGGTGGTGATGCCACTGTACAGACAGTTGGTGAAACCTCATCTTAAGTACTTTGTGCAGATCTGGAGACCGCATCTTCAGGAGGTCATAGACAGGGTAGAGGCAGCCCAGAGGAGGGCAATGAAAATAGTGCAGGGACTGCACCAGAAATCATACGAGGAGAGAATGAAGGCTCTCAATATGTATACACTGGAGGAAAGGAGGGAGAGGGGTGATATGATAGAAACTTTCAAGTACCTCAAGGGGAATAACAAAGTTCAACATGGCAGCATCTTTCAGAAAAGGAGACGTGCAAGAACAAGGGGACACAACATAAGGTTAGAGGGGGGGACGGCTCAGAGACAATGTGAGAAAGTATTTTTTTTTTCAATTAAAATAAACTTTTTGGACAGTTTACACAGAACAAAATCAAAAAGCCAAAATGAAAACATCCACGCCAGGATATTATACACTCCAATCCCCCTCCCCCTTCCCCCAACACAGAAAGGATATCATTATACAAATACAGGCAAAGTATATATCAGGAATAAAGTAAAATCCCTCAGCCTCCCTCCCAATAGCCCCAAAAGCTATCTTCCCCACCCCAATCCCCCTTCCAAACCAGTGTGTTGACTACCACCTCCAAGATTAAGCAGGAAAGTTAGGAATCCATCATCCAGTTGATAATAATACTCTTGTTTATTGCAATCTATTGGTTGTTTCACTGCCTTATGTATGTACTGTTTTCCCTCTGCCCCCTTCCCCCAGGACACACCTGGAATCGAGCACTATTGCTCAGTGTGTCTTCCTGGTAAAACTTTTAAATAAATAAACTATATACCCAGTAACAAATCATCTTCTACACCCTATGATGGAAGAGAGAATAAAAACTGATCTAACCTCAACAACTCACTTCCCGGCAAGAAACTGCAAGAAAGGATCCCACAAAACACTGAAGTTTAATAGATTATGATTCTGCATAGCTAGGGACCTTTCAGCATTTAAGGCTAAAAACATATCCTGGATCCATTCCCACATGGTTGGGCAACAATTGCTAGTCCACTGTCTCAATATAAGAAGCTTGGCCACAGCAGATATGAGAGCCATATAGGCCCTAGGTCTTGATGACCCAATAGTCGAATAGCTGCCTAAAACACATGTTCCAATGAAAAATACCTAGTATGACCAAAAAAAGAAAAGAAAGTCTGTTTAATAGTTTGCCAACATGATGTCACCCCTGGGCAAGCTCATACCATGTGAAGCATGGAACTGTCTTCCTGTTGGCACTTACAGCATTTAGCATCAGCCCGTCTTCCCATTCGATAAAGCCTAAGTGGTATATGGTATAAATTATGAAGTACATTATACTGTGTAAGTCTTAACCTGTCTTGTTTAATATATTTATACACATCTTACTAAACAGCCTTCCACTTAGCTGAATCATAGGACAGACTGGCAACCTGATGCCAATAATAAGCAACCAGAAAATATGCTTTCCAGGCCTGGGATCCCAGCTTTCTGTATAGAAATATACAGTAGAAACATAGAAGTTGATGGCAGATAAGGACCACAAGGCCCATCCAGTCTGCCCATTTCATTTTCTACCCTATGAATGTGCCATCGGCCATTGCTGTCTCAATGGTCTATCTATTCATACTCATCTGTATTGCTCCCTTATGCCTATTCCATGCCTGTTTGAAGCCCTGCACTGTATTCATATCCACCACTTTCTGAGGTAGGCCGTTCCATGCATCCACCACCCTTTCTGTGAAAAAGAACTTCCTCACATTACCCCTTAATTGGCCTCCCTCTAATCTCATGCTGTGTCCTCTTGTCCTGCTATTTTTCTTATATTGAAACATGTTAGAGTCTTTCAGCTTGTTAATGCCCTTAAGGTGTTTGAATGTTTCGATCATATCACCTCTCTCCCTCCTTTGCTCTAGGGTATACATATTGAACTCTGTTAATCTGTCTTCATATGTTTTCTGATGCAGACCCTGCACCATTATGGTTGCCTTTCTCTGGACTGCCTTAATTTGGTTAATGTCCTTGTGAAGGTGTGGCCTCCAGTACTGCAAGCAGTACTCCAGATTGGGCCTAACCAGAGTCTTGTAAAGAGGGATTATTATCTCCCTCTTCCGACTTGTGATACCCCTACTAATACACCCCAACTTTCCCCTAGCCTTACCTACTGCTTTAGTGGTTTGCGTGGATGATTTCAGGTCATCGGTGATGATGATGTCCAAGTCTCTTTCTTCCCTTGTGACTGCCAGCAACTCCCCTCCCAGCCTATGGTGGCTTCAAGGTTTCTCTTCTCTGTGTGCATGACCTTGCACTTCTTTGCGTTAAACCCCAGTTGCCACTCTTCCGACCATTTTGCTAGTTTATCCAGATCTCTTCTCATTCTGCCCACCCCATCTGGATTATCTATTCTGATCTTGCAGATCTTGGTGTCATCTGCAAAGAGACAAACCTTAGCCTCCAGTCCATCTACAATGTCACTGATGAAGATATTGAAGAGGACTGGCCCCAGGACTGATCCCTGATGTACCCCACTTGTGACTTGCATCTCTTCTGACTGTATACCGTTTACCACCACTCTCTGTTTTCTGCCTGTCAACCAGTTTGCCACCCAGTTGACCAACGTCTGACCCACTCTGAGCCTACCCAGCTTATTAATCAATCTTCTATGTGGAACTTGATTGAAAGCTTTGCTGAAGTCAAGGTAGGTGACATCAACTGCTCCCCCTTGGTCCACCACTCTGATTACCCAGTCAAAGAAATCTATGAGATTAGTTTAACAAGACCTTCCTTTTATAAACCCATGCTGTCTTAGATCCTGTGCTCCTATGGATTCCAGGTGTTGCACTATCCTTTCCTTAAGGAGTGCCTCCATAATCTTGCCCATTACTGAGGTAAGACTGACTGGTCTGTAGTTCCCTGCCTCCTCCCTGCTACCATCTTGTGGAGCGGGATCACATGACTCCTTCTCCACTCTTCTGGGACCTTTCCTGTGCTCAGAGACTCAATAAACAGTTCTGATAATGGCTCTGCTAGTTCCACCGTTAGCTCCTTTAGTACCCTGGGATGTATGCCATCAGGTCCCATTGCCTTGTCCACCCTGAGCTTATCAAGCTCTTGTAGGACCCTTTCTTTTGTGAAGGGACTTGTGCACACCTCCCTCCCTCCTGTGCCCATGGTGCTGAGCTGTGGGCCCTGCCCAACCTTCTCATCAGTAAATACTGAGCAGAAGTATCTATCTATGATAGATGCTTTTACATGGCCCTCCTCCTCATATGCCCCCTTATCCTCTTTGATCTTAGCAAAACCCCCCTCTGGACTTTCTCCTTTCAGTAATGTATCTATAGAAAGTCTTGTCACCTTCTTTTACTGTTTGTGCTAGTGTTTCCTTGGTTTGGGCCTCTGCCTGCCTTACTGCATTCCCTGTTTCCCTTGGGGAAGTTTGGTATGCCTCCCTTTCTTCATCCTGCTATATTCCCTTATATTTCCTGAAGATCAGCCTTTTGGCTCTGACCTTTTCTGCTACTGTTTTTGAGAATCAAAGTGGTTTCCTTCTTCTTTTGCACTTCCTTTTCTCTCTAACACAATGGGATGTTGCTTCAAGTATTGCATCCTTAATGCTTGCCCAATTTGCCTGTACCCCCACACCTGTATTTCTTTTTGCCAGGGATAGCTTAACTCTGTTGGCCATTTTATCAAAGTCAGCTCCTCTGAAGTCTCATATTTTTGCTTTGAAATGGGATGATTTAGTTCTAGTGGCCAAATCAAACCATACCATGTAATGGTCACTGGCCCCCAGGTGACCTTCTACCTGGAGATCTGTGATCCTTTCCCTGTTAGTCAGTACTAGATCTAGGATAGCCCTGTCTCTAGTGGGTTGTTGTGCCAGTTGTTTGAGGCCCTCCCCCTGCAGGGAATCCACCATGTGTCTAGTTCTGGCAGATGTCCCTGCTGGTATTGACCAATCTGTATCTGGCATGTTGAAGCCTCCCATTATCAGAACCTCCCCTTTAGCTATCATGTTTTGTATATCTTCTAACAGTAATGTGTCTATGATCTCCCCCTGGTCTGGAGGCCTGTACACACCCCCAGTTCAAATGTCTGTCCCATTTCCTGTTTCCAGGGTGACCCACAGTTTTTCTGGCTCCTTATGTGTATTCTGAATTTCTGTAGCTTTGATATTTTCATTGACATAAAGGGCCACTCTACCCCCCCCCCTTTTTTTGCACCTCAGTCTCTTCTGAACAGTACACAGCCAGGTACTGAAGTCTCCCAAGTGTGGTTACTGGTAAACCATGTCTCGCTAATGGATACTATGTCCAGTTTAGCCTCTGTCATTATTGCCTGCAGGTCTGTGATCTTGTTTCCCAGACTGCAAGCATTTGTGCACATGATTTTCCATTGGCCAGATTTCGGTGTGTTAGTTGTTGGGCGAGGTCTGGCATTTCCCCTGTGCATCGTATGGGGAGCCAGACCTTTTTCCTTACCTGGTGATGCAAATGAACTACAAACATGCTGAACTCCTATTTGACCACTAGCTGAGGGGGGAAGGTTGTTCTTCCCATTTGATGTATGGGGTGCTGCACCTCTCTTCCCATTTGCTAGTTTAAATATTCTGCAAAGACATCAAACTTCTGCCCCAATGCACTGACTCCCTCCTTAGTCAGATGCAGTCTATCAAATTTAAAGAACTCCCAAAACTGTTGCCAGTTCCCTACAAATTTGTGTCCTTTTTCCTGGCACCAGCCCTTGAGCCACATGTTTAGCTCCCCTATCTCCCCTTCTCTGATCTTCCATCCATCTGTCCCCCTCTCCCAGACTGGCAGGATCTCGGAGAGGGAGATGCCGGATGAAATGGATGATACTTTTTCACCCAGCCTGGTCAGGTGTTCCTTGGTCTCCACAACTGACCAGCTGATGAGATCGTTAGTCCCTATGTGTACCAAGATGTCAATGTTTTCTCCTGCTGCCTGAGCAATTTTAGCAATGCGGTCAGCGTCTCTCCATGCTGATGTACCTGGGAGACATCTGACCATTACCCCTGGCTGGAGATATGGATCAACTCCCCGAATCATGGAGTCTCCTATGATCAGACGTTTTTTGGATTTCATTTTTGCTTATTTTCTTTTGGTTCCTGTTTTGGATGAGTTTTGTTCTGCTTGCTCCTGTGCTGCAGTGTTCTGCTCTGCAGTGTCCTCTGCCCCTTTGTTTGATTTTGGAGATAGAGGCAGATACCTGTTTGTAGTTTTTATGTGGTTTGTGCAGGTGATATGTTGGAGAGCACTGAGTGATGGGGCACCTGATTTGCCCCTCCTAACCACCTGCCAACCTCCCGGACCAACTACCCTCTGTGGTCAAGGTGCTTCTGTTGGATTTTGGGGAACTGCGTACAGTTCTTATAATATATTTCCTCTTGAATATGCAATTTGAGGCACACAATCTCTGCCCAAGCTGCCTGGAGCTGAGCCCTTAGATCTCCAATGGCCAGCATGTAGGACAGTGTCCTAAATGTTGTAAAACTGCCCTTCTGAAAAGTGTTCTGCAGTACCTGCAGTTAATGATATCCATTCTGGATAAGTTGCTGGGTTTATAACCTGGTCAGAGCAATTAGAAGGAAGAAAATGAAAGCAAAATTTTGATTTTGTTTGTTTGTTTTTGTATAACTTGTTATAACAAGTTAAATTGCTAGTGCCCCTGTAAATGAAGTCACTGTGTGGATACCCCCTTCCTGCTTTGCTACAGGAAATGTCACAACTGTGCTACCCTATAAAAAGAGTGTAGTGTGGGGTGGTTGGGGATGGGGGGGTGGCTGGACCCTTTCCCTGCCAAAAAAGAACCATGGATGAAAGAAACAAGGAGATAAGAGCAGAAAAAATCAACCAGCAACAAATGCAGTAGCCCTGAAAGCTTATCCTAATGATAGATAAAACTGTAAAACCTGTAAAGCACCACCTGTAATAATTTCACAGAAGATATACCCTGCAAGAAACACTTTGCTACAGAGAAAAATAAAGCAGTAACAGAAGATATACCTTGCAAAAGACTATTTGAATCAGAAGATTACATCAGTAATCTGTAAGAACACACCTGTAGGCACACCCTGTAATAATGCAGCAGAAGGTATACCCAGCAACAACAATTTGAATGAGAGAAAAATAAAGCTATAAAATGATAGCAACAAACAGTAACAATCCCTGTGAGTACAAAATAAAAATAACCACACTCAGTAAATCTGCCTAGCCAAAAGAAGCCTTGATCATTTTCCTAGCTCTGGTAAGGTTCTTTGCTCTGTCCTTTCAAGCAACCTAGAAGAAAAGAACTCAGGTGAAGCTAGGTGCCTTGGCCAGAAAACTTAGTCTAGTTTTGATATTGGTCTATTTTGAGACACCAGAGCTGCCAATGAAGAAAAAAATTTAGATGCCGCAGAGGACCATGGAGGAGTCCAAAAAGTAGAGTGAAGACAGTGTTTAATCTTTGTGTAACCCAAACCAGAAAATGCTGGGAGGTGAAAGACATCCCTAAATTCTAAGAGGGATAAAAATGTGTCACCCCTGACAAAATCTGTCAGAGAACACACCATCAACCCCTTCCAGGCAGTCATTTTAATCACTTCATTACCAATCATAAAGTTTGGATTACAAAAGAATGGCTGTCCCAATTCTTGTTTGCTGTTTAATTAAAAAAAATGACATAAATGCTGATGTGCTCTTACAGACTAACCAATTGGTGACTGTTTTAACTGAGCTGGAAGTTTACTAAAAGGGATATAAAGGAGGGAGGGCAGGGAAGTATTATAAGAACCCACTCTAAAGCTTTCAATGTTCAGCCATTCCTGCGTAGAAGACCTTCCTTCTGAATTTTCTAGCCACTGAAAATATTTACTGCCATGAAAAGCAATATAGTATAGGAGTAACTGCAGCACCTGTAGTCAGCCTAGCTCACTTGGTCTGTATATTTTTTCTAGAGCACTCCTTGAATGCTTCCCTAACCACAAGAAAGTGGACCAAATAAAATTAATTTTCTGAAACCATGTCCTCGGAAGTGGAAGGTTTAACATAGATAGCAGGTACATTAAATGAGGGAATATAACAATTTTCAATATATTAACCCTTCCCCATATGGTAAGGGGTAGGTGTTGCCACCTAAGTAGGTCTTGCTCTGTCTGTTTCACTACTGGATCTAAATTTAATGTTTTTAAAGTTTGTAAGTCTTGAGTAAGTTCCTTCCCCAAAAAGGAGATAGAGTGGGATGCCCACTTAAGACCCAGTTCCTCAATGACTGCCCTCGAACAAGAGCCTGATAATTATTAAACAGTAGTCTTATGAGGTTCAGTTTATAACCCACCAGCATACTATAGTCAGCTATTATATCCAATACCACAGGAAGGGATGTTCCCCAGTTTGAGAGGTGTAACAACTTCAGTGAGGAAGTATTTTTACACAGAAAGGGTGGTGGATGCAGGGAACAGCCTCCCTGAGGATGTCGTAGGAGCAAAAACAACAGATGAATTCAAGAATGCTTGGGAGAGACAGAAGGCAACCCTAGTGCATGAAGGAGAAGGTAAGCTACAGATCATATAGGATCTGGAGTTAATACAATAGGTAGGGAAATGGCCAGACTGGGTGGGCCGAGAGGTCCTTATCTGCTGTCAGATTCTATGTTTCTATGTGAGCTGGCCCCAAGCACATTTTTTTCTGCAGCCCTTATTATTATGTTTATTACCATTCATGTTGTTTGTGCTTTTTAACCTCCTCCATACTTATTTGCACCGAAGAATATCTCTGTGGAGTTTGTATGCTCTGGTGTCCGCCGCAGCCTTTTTTAATTTGTTGTATTACTCCGTTCATGGTGAATTTAGTTCTGCTGCTCTCTTCCCCCCTCGGTTTCCATTCTGCGATGTTAATCAATGTTCAAGCAATTACACTGCTCCCCGGAGCCAGCATGCTTGACCTTTGCTCCCCCGGGTCTACAGTGCCCACATCTCGCCAGCGTTCATACGTCAAGGTGAGAATCCACTGTTTTCCTTTAATGTGCTACAGGATTCCCATAGCACGTCTGATGTGGGTGTCTCCTGTTCAGAGTTTAAAACCCACTGTTGGATATGGGACATTCCCTTTAGTGTCATGGATTTTGTGCGCTGAATTGCTAGTGTCTTTCTCTGTGCTCCCTTGTACAAATGCTACCAGGGTCAGCAAACATATAAATGCCACCACGAGCATTGCAAATCGGGACTTTGAGGACCTGCATCACTCACCACAAAAAACAATCCTACGATTTTCTTTTGCCAAGGTTATGGAGCCATCAAGTAAGTAGGCTTTCTGTGGGCATTTTATTTTATTTCACAAAGAAAATACATCAGAAGGGCATTTCAGACACCAAACGCAGTGGTGCCTTTGTACATCTACTACAAGCACAGCATGATTTCCAGAGTACATCTACCACATTGTGCTTGGTGTCTTGGTACATACAATGCTTTCTGCACTAAAGTCAGGGATTTTAGCAAGATTGCAGAGAATGAAACATTCTTTTGTAAACAGTTCTTTTTCTAAGCCCTGCCTTTAGTGCAGAAATTACACTATTTGTTTCTTGGGTGGGTGCAAGTTTCAAGCCAGGTCCTGTGAAATGTTCAATTTTGAATTTTGTGTTTGCCCTGTGTTGTTGGGGGGGTAACTGGTCCTCCATGTGTGAAAAAAAATACCAGGTTGTCCAACCATTGCTGGGCAAGCACACTGGGACAAACAAAAAAAGAGAAAAATCCTGACATTGCCACTCTTTGTCTAGGTGTGTTCGCTCAAAGATGCTCAACCGTTTTGTACACCATGCGGTCTTAGCATGTGGGGGTGGGTGGTTTGCACTGTTTGCCTCTTGTTTGTTGCTGAAATGTTGAATCTGAAATGTTACTTGCCAGGATTATGTCAGACTGTTGCTGGGCATGGTCACCTGGAACAAAAATAAAAAAAGAGAAAAATCCTGGCCCTGCCACTTTTTGTCCAGGTGTGTTTGTTCAGTGATGCTCAGCCATTTTGTGCACTGTGTGGTCTTGGTTCATCCTCTTTCCTTCAGTTCATCATATTGTGTACCATGTGAAGCCTTTCTGCCACAGTCCATCATATTGTGCAGAATGTGCAGCCTCCTAGGTACACTGCATGCAATGGAATACACAGCTCCACTACATTGTGTCTTGGCTCATCCTCTTTCCCTCAGTTCATCATACTGTGTACCATGTGAAGCCTTTCTGCCACAGTCCCTCGTATTGTGCAGAATGTGCAGCCTCCCAGGTACACTGTATGCAATGGAATACACAGCTCCATCAGTACACTGCATTGTGTCTTGGTTCATCCTCTTTCCTTCAGTTCATCATACTGTGTACCATGTGAAGCCTTTCTGCCACAGTCCATCGTATTGTGCAGAATGTGCAGCCTCCTAGGTACACTGTATGCAATGGAATACACAGTTCCATCAGTACACTGCATTGTGTCTTGGTTCATCCTCTTTCCTTCAGTTCATCATACTGTGTACCATGTGAAGCCTTTCTGATGCAATCTGTCATATTGTGCAGCCTGTTCAGCCTCCTAGGTACACCATATCCAGTGGCATGTGCAGCTCCTTCAGTACGCTGTATTGTGTCTTGGTTTGTCCTCTTTCTTTTAAGTCATCATACTGTGCACCATGTGAAGCCTTTCTGCCACAATCTGTTGTATTGTGCAGCATGTGCGGTCTCCCAGGTACACTGTAGCCAGTGGAATACACAGCTCTGTCAGTACACCATACTGTGTCTTGGTTCATCCTCTTTCCTTCAGTTCATCATACTATGTACCCTGTGAAGCCTTTCTGCCACAATTCATCATATTGTGCAGCTTGTGCAACCTTTCAGGTACACCATATCCAGTGAAATGCTCAGCTCCTTCAGTACGCCATATAGCATCTTAGTTTGTCCTTTTTCCTTCAGTTCATCATACTGTGTACCATGTTAAGCCTTTCTGCTGCAGTCCATCATACTGTGCAGCATGTGCAGCCTCCCATGTACACCATATCCAGTGGAATACACAGCTCTCTCAGTACGCTGTATTGTGTCTTGGTTCATTCTCTTTCCTTCATGTGCTACTTCTGTACTGCAGTCTATCTGTTTGATGTTGACACCATTCTCATTCACTGCAGTATTAGTTCATTTTCATGGAATGCTTATGTTCCGCAGTTTCCTTGGATCTGCAAATTGATTGTCTTCAATTTTCTTTTTTTTAAGACATGAACAACTAGAGGAGAAGACCATGTGTGTCTGCAAGCACACTGTTGAAAGCTGCAGTGATTTCAGGCCCTCTCCGGGTCAAGGAAAGATCACGCCATTATAGAGAGAAGGTGTAGGCTGACACCAATCGTTATGATGAATATAAATGGGAATCCATGTCCTGTGCACAAGCTTATAGGGATAACATGGATGAAGAGAAGCGTGCTCGCCATAGAGAGAAACAAAAGAGAGTGCCTGAGGCAGTACAGACAGAAGCTGAAGGAAAAGTGGGTATTGGAAAGTGTGCAGTCCCCAGAGTCAGCCAGAAAAACCACCAGGGCCGAGAAACAAAACAAGAAGCAACAAAGAGAAAAATGGAAGGAGCAGAAAAAAGAGCAGTGTGCAGCAATAACAGCACAGAAAAGAAGATGAATAAAAGAGATAAGATGTGCAAAGCACAATGAGACATGCAGGAAAAATGGCTCAAGTTGCTGTCACCACCAACACCCCCACAGAAACACCAACAATGATGCCCCAGACCAGTTGCAACCCTGCCACAACTGATCCCCGTTCAGAAAGTGCCATCAGGAAAGCAGTGCAAAGGGCATGGGGAAGGTTACTGCGATCACCATCCCGCTTTGCTGCTACAATTGCCCACATTTTTCATTCTGCATCACCAGCAAAGAAGGCAGCATTGGCGAAACAGGACCTCACTTGTCGTACTAACCCGCAGGAGTTGGTTGAAGTGATGAAAGAGAACTGAATGCTCCAAAATGCCACAAAAAACCGGAGGGAAGATACTTGAAATGAGAATTAATCAGTTTGTTGATAATCCTAAAAAAATATTGTTTGCTACGAGCTGCAAGTAGTACCTTGGGGATCAGTTAGACCAGGATGATGAGCATATTGAGAAGTCCTAACAAAGCCACACACAAATCTGCATTGCCAGGTGAAACCATCCAGCAAGTGAAGGACTTCTACGAAGCAATAGCCACGCCACTGCCTCACAAGAAGACGTTCCTAAAAAGAACTTCTTGCACTTACCTGTCCAATGCAACTTCTAATGCACTTGCCCTGTGTCTGTCCTGACAAGACCCCTCGGCTGCCTCACCCTGACCCTCTACACCTATGCCTTCCCCTACCCTCAGCCCTCTCCCCTTCTTGCCCTCTTCCTCCTATTGTTTCTTGAGTTACTCATCACTCAGTCTGATTTTGTCAAGCAAAGTTACTGTCTAAAACCATGTACCTGTAACTGTTTTATGTTTTAGTGTCTGTTACCCTGTAACCAGCATGACATGGAACCTTTGTAAAAGAGCCTTGGCTCAAAGGTACTTTGTAATCCTAGACACAAATAAATAAATAAAATAAATAAAAACAAAGGCATTCCTGGCAAAACCCCTTTCTGTGCTGCATGTGGAGTTCTGCAAGTAAAATCTGGATGCATCAGTTGGGATTTCTAAGTTCAATACTTTGTCGTCAAAACACATAAAACTTGCAAGGGAACAGAAGCTGAACCAGTGCCTGTCTGAATACTGCGCAAATGCAGTATTTAATCTGCGGACATTGAACCGGGCCACTGAAATGTATAACATATAGGACAGTAGAGTGACAAATATTTATCACAGGGTAGCAATTATCATGTGAAGAAGGTTACCAGAACAAAAATGTTTCAACAAAGACTGTGTTGACAAAGTATGTGACAACTGTAGCACCAGTGCTCTTGAGGACAGATTTGCCAATCTCCTGAAAGGGCATGGACATGATACAGTGAGGTGGCAGTAGTAGGACACCATAGAAGTGAATGTCAACAATGGGTAAACTAAGTCAAAAAAATTCTTGAAAACAAAGAAATCAGCACTGTATAATTGTGTGGAAATCATGAAGGAAGACTTTTTGATTCTGGGGCATCACCTGCATGTGTCATCATTGCAGTAACACCAATTTACAACACTGAAAAATAATATGCAGAGGGATGGGTCCTGATAGTTTTGGACTTCATTGCACACTATGCTGCAAGTTTGAAGATGAAGTTCAATCATGTCACTGGCTTCATAAGCAGGCCACTGTACACCCAATGGTTTCCTACTACCAGTGTAAGCACTGTCATGGGATCCTTGATTTTTGTATTAAGTGACCTGAAGCACAATCACAATGCCTTGCATGATATCATAAAAATGTCAAGCACACACCTTCAAACAGTTTGATCCATATCCATCACTAAGGTGGTGCACTTCACAGATGGCTGTGGGAGCCGATATAAATCTAAGTTGGCATTTTATGAAATTTCACTTTCACACACAAAATATGGCTTCCCTATTAAACGTGCCTTTTTTGGCTCACACCATGGAAAAGCCCCTCTGACAGTGAGTGTGGTTGTCTAGTCAATGGCAACTAGGGTAGTGACATCCAGGCTAGCAGTCATTGCCTCGGTGAAAGACCTCTTCAAATACTGCCGTGAAAACCTAATAGACAGCCTACTGATGATGGTGGCAACCATTCCATATAAACATTCTTTTGGATGGCTGAAAATGAGATAAGAAGACAAAAAGGACCCATTCTTAAAACCATACAGAAGACATGCAAAATCTAGAGTGTCAGGTCTGTCTCCAATGGTGTTGTTGCAGCTAGGGATTATAACAGTTTTTGCACTGCTTGTTGGATGGATGAAGGACTGTGTGAAAATGCCAACCATGTGGGTCTGTGGATTGAAAAGAGGCTGAGGGATTCCACTTTTGTTCTGAATATGAAGCAGGAAAACAGTGTGGTGCCATCAGTGTCAGAATCCAGTCCCACTACTTTTACCAGCAGCATGCCGCAAAATAAAACTCCAGGTGTACAAACTGATAGCACCCATCTCATTAAACAACATACTGTCAACACACCGGAAAATACTGCAGAAATGGATAATGCCAGTGCACAGAACACTGTACAGGAAAACATACTTTCCATCAGTGCCCCTGTCAGCACAGAGCCCATCCCCATGCCAGTAAACATTGTTCCTTCTACTGCAGACTCCACTTGTGGTCCAGAACAGAAAAAAGTCAGCAAACTGGGCATAAACATAGAGCACTTCTATGTGGTTTACTATTCAAACAGTTTTTACATTGGACAAGTAAAATCAGTTACTGAAAAGACAGCGAAATTTAGCTTTCTGCGTCAATGTGGGGATACACTATTCACATGGCCATGACATGATGACCATGACAATATGAGGAGATGGTGAATTTTCCATGGACCACTGAACATGTGTGGGAAGCCACCTTTTAAACTCACACCTGAAGAAGTACAGACAATACATGAGAAATATGAGACACTAAAACAAAAGTGGAATTAAGTATTGCAGGCTATCTTGGGCTGAAAATGGACAGTCTTGGTCTTTGTTTGGACATTAGAGGTTACATGTTGAAGGCCAAGAAACAAATGTGCAATAAAAAAAGACAAGCATTTGTCAATGCCGAACGTTCGCTTGCAGGTATTTGCAGTGGTGTTTGGCATGTATGGTGCTTTGCCCTAATGCCCTGTGCGATTGCTGGTATTTGCACAATAAATTGTCAGCATGATCTTTTTGTTATTCCCATTGTGCGCTACATAGGCGGAAACATGTTTTGGGCAGGATGTGAAAAATGACAGCTGTTCTGCTCATAAGGAAGTGTGGTAAAATGCCAATGTTGAAAATCTGGAGTGGAAATATTGAAAATTCACAAACCTACAAGCGTGCGTGGTAACTGTGCAACGCACGTCATAAAACAGTCATTTTTAGTAATTTTTTCACCAAATCTTCAACATAGCCATTTTAAGATCTCTGCTCATGAACAGTGACACTATGATTTTCTTAATGTGTCCCATACACTGAGTTCGCACACCGACTGTGCCATTGTGCGCTACATGGGAGAAAACACATTTTGGGCAAGATGTGAAAAATGACAGCTGCAGTGCTCATAAGAAGGTGTGGTAAAATGGCAATGTTGAAAATCTGGAGTGAAAATATTGAAAATTCACAAACTTACACGCGTGTGTGTAGGAACTGTGCAACACAGACTCATAAAACAGTCATTTTTAGGAATTTTTTCACCAAATTTTCAGCACAGCCATTTTAAGACCTCTGCTCATGATCAGTGTCACTGTGATTTTCTTAATGTGTCCCAAACATTGAGTTCGCACACCGACTGCGCCATTGTGCGCTACATGGGCAGAAACACATTTTGGGCAGGATGTGAAAAATGACATCTGTACTACTCATGAGGAGGTGTGGTAAAATGGCAATTTTGAAAATCTGGAGTGCAAATATTGAAAATTCGCAAATGTACGAGCGTGCGTAGGAACTGCGCGACGCACGCTCGTAAAACAGTCATTTTTAGGAATTTTTTCACCAAATTTTCAACATAGCCATTTTAAGACCTCTGCTCATGAACAGTGTCACTGTGATTTTCTTAATGTGTTCCATACATTGATTTTGCACGCCGACTGCGCCATTGTGCGCTACATGGGCGGAAAGACATTTTGGGTGAGATGTGAAAAATGACAGCTGTACAACTCATAAGAAGATGTGATAAAATGGCAATGTTGAAAATCTGGAGTGAAAATATTGAAAATTTGTGAACTTACGAGCCTGCATAGGAACTGCGCAATGCACGCTAGTAAAACAGTCATTTTTTGGAATTTTTGCACCAAATTTTCAACATGGGGTTTTTGGGACCCCATCTCATGAACGGTGTCACTGTCATGGTGTTATTCAAGGCTGAAGGGTGATTTCACACAGTGACTGCGCAGTGCCTGCAAAATCGCCCTTTGGGCCCGAATGACGCCATGACAGTGACATCATTCATGAGAAGGGGTCCCAAAACCCCATGTTGAAAATTTGGTGCAAAAATTCCAAAAAATGACTGAGATATGCAATAAAGTTGAAACCCCCCTATGTAGCCCATTATACAGCTTACTGGCATTTCCTCAGTTCGCGGTCGGCTTTGAAGAGTGCAGACGTGTTCCCGGTCCACCGAAGATCGTCGCGCGGAGTCCGGAGGTAAGTATGGGGTGGGGTTGTGGGGAGGCTGGGTGCGCAGTGGGTGGGTGCGGTTGTGGGGTTGGGAGATGCCACGGACCGTGTTTGTATTACAGGAAAAAAAACGACGTGGGACATTTGCCACGCTGGTGTGAGCTCCCAGCATGGCAGAAGATGTGGGGTGGCGAGGAGCTGACGGGGATTGGGCACCCCGTCGACTAAAACAAACCAGCGGTTTGCCACGCTGGGTGGGCTCCCAGCATGGCAGCAGGATGGCTTAGGGGGCCGTGGAGCGGCGGGGATTAGGCACCCCATCGGCAAAACAAACATTTGCCATGTTGGGTGGCTCAGCATTTCAGGAAAGCTTTGAAGTGCGTGATGCACACGGGGAGCGCATGATGGAGGGGACGGCGTCGGCGCTCAGTATGGCAGCGTGTTTTCCTTTGAAGCAGAGGAACACTGCTGTCATACTGAGCTCCTGCACCCATTGGTGCAGGATCGCCCATGCCTGCTCAAGGGAGCAGTGCATTGCATGAGAGAGGCACACCTCAAGCGTGCCATTTCAAAACGCCTGCGCATGCGCAAGAACGTAAAAGGATTGAAATAATAGAAACAGAATGATTTATTGCTTAAAGTTTTTTCTGTACTTACATTTATTGCTTAAAGTTTTTTCTGCATTTACATTTATTGCTCAAAGTTTTTCATACTTAGATTTATTGCTTAAGTTTTTTTCCAGTACTTAGATTTATTGATTAAAGGTTTTTTTCATACTTAGATTTACTGCTTACAGTTTTTCCTGTACTTAGTAACTGTCTACTATTTTTTTTTGTAAGGTTTGCCATGCATTTTATGAATTTGTTTGTTATTAGTAAACTTTTTTAACTTACAGTAGATGTTTGGCATCCTTTGTACAAACATCAGGAATGTTTGATGTTCCCTGTACATACACAATGGTGAGAAGTCTTCTTCACGGGCATCTTTAAGGCAATGATCTTACCACAAGCCCATTTTTTAATGGTTTGATCATGGTATCGCAAAAGACATTTAAAATGTGATTTATTTTAAAATAAAAAATTTGACCTTCATGTCACACTTTGGTACACCATTTTCATGAACATACCCATGTCTTCTTTTCTCTGCTGCTCCTGTTGCTGTATCTCTTCTTTTCTCTGCTTCTCTTTGTTGTATAGCCGACCATTTGAAGAAGGCAGACAGGCTTTCAGGTTCTGTCACTGCCTGTTCGTTTTTTTTCCATCACTGGTGCTGGCTGTACAGTCTCAGCTTTGACTTCTGTTTCTGCTAGTTCAGCTGCCATCTTTCTGGTAATGACTCCTGGGCTTGCTGCTGCAGAATCCATACTTTTCTGCTATGTTTCCCTGGTACCAGGTCTGGTACCCATGCACAAAACTCCCAGCTTATTTATTTATTTATTGAAAAGTTTCACCAGGCAAGGCACACTAAACAATATAAAATTGCTCATCTCACAGAGCATCCTGGGGAAGAGGAACATGGGAGAACAGTAATCAAAAGCACATTTCCATGCATTATTATAGAAATGTATATATACAATAATCAACAACACATTTCCAAAGGTAATATAAAACAGAGAAGCAACAAAAAAAAACAATACATCAGTTAGTAGCACTGAATAGACATTGGGATTTGATGTGAGAGGAGCAAATCAACAGCACTGCAGACTTAATACATACAATGCGGACAAGGAAGTGCAATAAAGTACATTGGTTTCTCCTCACATTAAGTGCTAGGCTGGGAAAGGGGATGGGGAAGCCAGAAAGGAAATTAGGAAGAGTGAGGAGCTTAGATTGCATAATTCCCACTTAGGCTGACATCATTTGTCGTCAAGGCATAGGTCAGGAAGTATAGGAAGACTAGGAGCAGTTGCAGAAATTCACAGGTAATGTTTGATTATTATTAATAACAACAGTAAAATAAAAAAAAAACTGTTCCTTATAACTATTTACAGAGGCTGTACAAACAGAGAAAACAAAGTCATTCACCTAAAGGTATCTCTAATTCCAAGTTTCAGTCTCTCAGGCTCCCTCTCTCTCTCTTTCTAGCAAAAGTCCACCTAGGGACAAATGACTTGGCTCATCATGAGATTAGAGCAATGCAGAAGGACTTTGTAGAATTGGGGAGGGGCCTAAGACAAGTAGCACACACAGTATCCTTCTCAGAGGTGCTGCCTGTCAATGGCATGAGTGAGGCGAGGGTACTTTGCACCATGCAGTTTAATGAATGGTTGAAAAAATGGTGTGGAGCACAGGAGTTTGGCTTCATTGGGGACTGGGGTTCCACCTGGAGGGACACCAGCCTATACTGGCAGGATGGTCTGCATCTGTCCAGGAAGGGAACAAGTCTCTTGAGCAATCGGTTTAAATGCTTCATTAGCAAGCTTTTAAACTAGTCAAGGTGGGAGGCACTGATAAGCAGCAGGAAAATCCCGGCCTCCCCCTACAAAACAAGGGTACTAAATGAGAAAAAAGACCAAGGTAGAAAGGTCAGTGGGGGATGCTGCAACAGAAGGTAAAGCCATCAAAAAATGGAGAGCAATGAGTACCAATGCCCATAGTCTGAGCAACAAGCTTCCTGAATTAGTGGCCTTGATGGAGGAGGAACATCTGGATATCGTGGCAGTCACAGAAACATGGTACACACAAAACCATGACTGGGATGTAAACATACCAGGATACACTATCTACAGGAGGGACAGGCAGGGTAAAGAGGAGGAGGAGGTAGCTCTTTACATAAGGGAAGGAATCAAAGCAACAGAACAAAAGGGTAAACAGGAGGAGAAGAAGCACTGTGGGTAAATTTGGAGACGGCAATGGCACCACAACACACACAGGGTTTATACAGACTTTCTCAGGAGGAAATGGACAAGGAAATGATAGAAAGTATACTTAGAATGGCAGAAAAAGGGGAGATATTGCTGATGGGTGATCTGAATATGCCAGATGTTAACTGGAGTGCAGTTGCAGCAGCCACTTTTAAGAGTGGGGTTATTCTAGATGCCCTACAGGGGGCATGCCTTAGACAACTAGTATTGGAGCCCACTCAAGAGAGAGCAATCTTAGACCTGGTTCTCTCAAATGGAGATGAAGAGAGGATCACAGATGTAGAAGTGGGTAGCCATCTGGGAACTAGCGACCATCGAACAGTATGGTTCACAATAAACACAGCAATAGAGTCAAGCCATACAAAAGACAAAGGTACTGGATTTTAGGAGGACTGACTTTGTCAAAATGGGTGAGTGCCTAAGGAATGCACTAGCAAATGGGCAGGAAGGAAGGTGGAAGAACAATGGGGAATAATAAAAACTGCCATCACAGAGGTATCAAGCCTTTGTGTAAAGCAAATAAACAAAACAAAACTAGGTAAGAAACCACTATGGTTCTCAAAGGAAGTGGCAGTGAAGGTTCAAGAGAAAAAGAAAGCATTCAGGAAGTACAAGGAATCACAGAAGGAACAGGACAGAGAACTATATCAGTTAAAGCAAAAGGAAGCTGGGAAGGCAGTCAGAACAGCAAAGGCCCAAACTGAGGAAAAGATAGCCAACTCAGTTAAGAAGGGGGATAAAACCTTTTATAGGTACATCAGGGAGCGAAGGAAGACCAAGGGAGGGATAGTGAGGCTTAATAAAGGGGAGGGAGGGTGGGCAGAGGGTGTCTGTGAAAAGGCAGAGATACTAAACAAATATTTTTGCTCAGTATTTACAAAGGAAGAGGGGGAGGTACCTAAAACAAACAGTAGAAACACTCTGGATACAGAATTTGATACCAGCCCATTTACAGAAGAAGGGTTCTGAAAGAACTCTTAAAACTGAAGGTGGACAAAGCAATGGGGCCTGATGGGATTCATCCCAGAATTCTAAAAGAACTAAGGGTAGAACTAGTGACACCACTGACTACCCTCTTTAACAAATTATGGGAGGATGGGGTGGTACCCGAGGACTGGAGGAGGGCAGATGTGATTCCCCTTCACAAAAGTGGGAGCAAGGCAGAAGCAGGAAACTACAGACCTGTTAGTTTAACCTCAGTGGTAGGGAAAATGATGGAATCACTTCTGAAGGAAAGAATTGTTAAATATCTTAGAGGCCAGAGGGCACAGGACCCAAGGCAGCATGGATTCACAGCGGAAGGTCATGCCAGACAAATCTGATAGATTTCTTCGACTGGGTGACCAAAGTAGTTGATCAGGGAGGGGCTGTGGACATGGTCACCTAGACTTTAGCAAGGCATTTGACACAGTCCCACACAAAGATTAATATACAAGTTAGCCAGCCTAGGAGTGGGTCCCAAGATGACAGCCTGGGTAAAGAATTGGTTGGAGAATAGGACACAGAGATAATAGTAAATGAGTCCACTCTGAAAAAGGGGGTTTTTAGTGGGTACCGCAGGGTTCAGTATTAGGACCAGTCCTCTTCAATGTCTTTATAAGTGACATTGCAGAGGGACTGGAAGAAAAGTATGTCTCCTGCAGATGACACAAAGATCTGCAACAGAGTTGATGCACAGGGTGGGTGGAAAGGATGAGAAGGACTTGCAAGGTTAGAGGAATGGTCAAATGTATGGCAGCTTAGATTTAATGCTAAGAAGTGCAAGGTAATGCACCTGGGAAACAAAACCCAGGGAAGAGTACACAATGGGGGTGAGATACTAACAACAACAAAATGGAAAGGGACCTGGGGTAGTCATATCAGATGACCTAAAGGTGGGCAAGCAATGTGAGAGGGCAGTAAGGAGGGCTGGGGGGATACTGGGATGCATAGGGAGAGGCATCACCAGTAGAAAACAGGAAGTTATTATCCCTCTGTACAGACAGCTAGTGAGACCCCATCTGGAGTACTGCGTGCAGTTCTGGAGACCCAATCTCCACAAAGACATAGACAGGATGGAAGCTGTCCAGAGGAGGGCAACTAAAATGGTGCAGGGTCTGCACCGGAAGACATATGAAGAGAGACTTAAGGAGCTTAATATGTATAGCCTCGAGGAAAGGAGGGAGAGGGGGACATGATAGAAACTTTCAAGTACCTCAAGGGAATCAACAAAGTCCAAGAAGGTAGCATCTTTCAAAAAAAAGAGGTGTGCAAGAACAAGGGGCACAATTTGAAGATGAAGGGGGCGGCTCAGAGGTAATTTAAGGAAGTATTTTTTCACAGAGAGGGTGGTGGATGTATGGAACGGCCTTCCAGAGGAGGTTGTGAAGTCACAAACAGTGGTGGAATTCAAGCATGCATGGGACAGTCATAAGGCAATTCTAGGGGGTGGGTGTAGGAAGAAGTAGGATGCTGATTAACTAGGATCTGCAGCTTATCCATCAGGTAGGGAAATGGGCAGACTGGGTGGGCCAAGCGGTCCTTATCTGCTCTCAAATTCTATGTTTCTTTGTTTCTATGTAAGTATTGCTGCTCTTTTTGCGTCTTTGTCTGGGAACTCTTTAAAAAGGCATCCTGTTTTTCAGAAAAAGTTCTTGTCAGTTTCCTTCCTTGCAGGTGCAACAAAACAGGACAGGGTACTCCAGAACTGACCTCCAGTTAACAACTCTTATAAGAGTTTACAACCAGCATCTCAGGTTAACCCCTTGTGCCCCAAATAGTTTTTTGCAATCATTTCAACAATGTAACCATACAAATTTTCAAACCAAGGGATCCCACTTTAACATAAAGATTTACACAAATTTTATAACTTCAGATATGCAAGGAGGAAGAAAAGATAGAAACAGCAAGTGAAGGCAGAGAGAGATAGCGGATAGCGGGGGGGGGGTGAATAGCGAGGCCATCATAGTGGCCAGTTCCTAGATCTCACAAGAAAATTTGACAGTGCAGTCAGACAGACTAGAAATAGAACAGAAGAGGATAAAACAGATCCTTGCATTTAACTTAAATCTTTCTACATAACAAATGGGACAGGGTCTTATTCAGCCCTGTCACAATGCTGAACCCTTGTAGACAACTCAAAAGAATCCAAGGCTTCTGGGCTGTGTTCCTGCTCCTGTGCACTGCCACCTGCTGCTCCTGAACTGTCATGCTGCTCCTGGTCTGCTGCATACAAGAGTCACATGAGTTGCTGGCATTACTGATTGAATTTTGTATCCTCCCTGTTTGGATTACAATTGGGGTTCCAGTTTGTTCGAAAGCCCAACAAGTTTGTTGGGACTTCCATCCTCATTAATTTTGTGTTAGCATACTATGGCCTGTTGGGGGGGGGTTTAAAATATGAGCTTGCTGAATTTTCCATCAAGTGCACCACCGCAAGATCCCAGGGAAACTCTGCAATCAGGCTTGTAATGGGGTTGTGTTATAACTCCTGGGTACCCAGTGTTTTCACTGTTATTGTACTTGTGCTTATAGTTTTATGGTTGATACCAGATAAATGTTTCCATGACTGGTGTATGATAGCCATCTTATGTGCCCCTTGTTTTGGCTGGTGTGTATATGCCATGGGGATCAAGGGGAATGGATGGAGGGTGGTTGTGCATTCAACAACTTGTTACTGCCTAACCTCTGTTCTCTCCACAGCTTTTGGGCCTGTGTGCCAAAATAAAGCACAGTTTCATTTGTTGAATTTCACCTCTGTGTGGGTAATCAATTCATACATCCTGACTGAATTATTGTTTGGCAAAGGTAACAGCTATTGGTGGTCCAAAGGGGGTGATATTGTCTAGTGTAGGAAGGTTGGTAGGTACTGCATCCCAGAGGGCAGTACTACACACAACATCTGGCCCACATATTCTCTCTGGGTTGAAACACCATGCTACTTATTTATTTGGGACAAACCCTGCTATTACAGGACAATAAATAAACCCAACCCCCTCAACCAAGTGTGCTACATCACATTCACTAGGCAGGGGCGTGAACCCAGTCGCCATGCCGACCATGAGGATCACACCTGTTTATTTCAGGAATGACAGTAAGCTTGTGAAAAGCAATAGGAATTGTTGTCGATTCACACCACAAAAACTAAAGCTTAAAATGAATACTCAAAACTCAAAAATACTGGTTCTTAATTGACCTAAGGGGCTGCACTATCAATGGAAAGCTTATGAAACTTTATTAGAGGAAGTTAAACATTTTTCAAATTTTGGGCTGACTATCAGCTCAGAAGCAAAGTAGACTGCTAATCTACATTAGGCATTAATAGGTTAGGAAAACTATAGGTGAACCATTCCTTTACTTCAACGAACAGGGAATTTCAAAAAAAAAAATAAACACACAATTATTATATGGGGTTGAGGTGGGGCATGGAAAAAGCAAGTATAAATCTTGAACCATTTCAAAATCTGTTCCTGTGCTTATTATTAGGACTCCCCAATATATATATCAGGTATTATCCTGATATTTAATATACAGATTGCAGAAGGTCTAAAAAAAGATTTGTTACATCTTGCATGCTGAAATCGGTATGATTACCTGCTGGGGGGATGATTTCTTGTATTACTATGAATTTTTACCATGTATGTCTTATGTCCTGTATTTTAATTTTTTGTATGTCTAGCATTGTTGCTATACATATATTTTCAATAAACTTTGACTTAACTAAAAGTGCTGCTGCCCCCACCTCCCATTTTATCATAGCCCACACAGTCAGGCAAATGACGATGTCACTCTCAGCACATCCAGGCCCACATACGTGGATTAGGTAATGCAGACACAGATGGATTTGAGTTAGTCCATGGTCAAAAGTGGGCTGTATGAAAGGCATTGCCCACAACTGTATTGTGTTGCACTGGAAATTCGTCAGCTCCAAAGGCCCTCCATTCTTGGCTGCAGTGGTTATCTCATCAGCAGCGGGCACCTCTCCCACTGGCAATGATTACTTGAAAAACATAGGTGCAGAACAGTGTCAGCAAGAAGAAAGCAAATGAACCCTGAATTCACAATATCAAAGAATGAAAAAGGTGAGAAAGGTTGGAACAAAGGACGAAGGAGTCAGTTCAGTACAGCATGGCTAATCCAAGCTTTCAGCTTTCAGCTTGGGCTAGGCATGCTATAGTGAATTGACTGTTTCATGCTTTAGTGTTCTAACCTTTCTCTCCATTTCCTTCTTTGATCTTGTATGCTCAGGGTCCATTATGTTTCCTTATCTTGACACTGTTCTGTGCATACCTTTTTCAAGTAATTGTTTCCAGTAGGAGGTGTGTGCTTTGGCATGGGGCTAGGAAGGGAATGTCCTCGCTAATGATGAGATAAGCCACCACTGCAGCCAAGAAAGGAAATCCTTTGGCATACAAGGGTATGCATTATAATGCAAGTTTGTAAAGATTTTTTCATTCAGTGCATCACTGAACTATTCAGTGCACATCCCTGAATTACAAAAGCTATTCATTGTATTGGGTTATTTGCAATTCTTCTGAAGTTGCATGGTACATATATTGTATTTAAAACATATCTGAACTGCATGTAATTACACTAACCCCAGCTTCACAGCCATACTATTCAACAATCAAAGTACCAGGGGTACTCAGAGGTATTAGATGTCCTAAGCAAAAGCAAGACCCTACAGAAAATGAGATGTGGCATCTCATCAATGTTAGCCTGTGTAAATGAATTGCTGGTAAATCACTTTGGGATACACCATATGGTAATCACTTTGTCTTCATTTCTTCAGTCTTAACACTTTTACATGTTTCCTCCATTCCTTCATCTGGATTGCAGGACCATACTGAGTGCCAGCTTACTTGATCAGTAAGATAGGTATATGCTGCGGATGTGGTATAGCATAGTGGTTAAGAGCACTGAGCTGCAAACCTGAAAATCTGGGTTTGAATCCCACAGTCACCACTTGCACACTGTGTGACCATGAGCAAGTCACTTAAGTTCCCTGTGCTCCCAGGATGCAGCTGGAAACAAGCTTCCAGCTTAGTGTGCCTTTCCTGGCCATAAATTGTAAAATAGTATTAAAAAAAAAGTGCTTGTATAACAGTGCAAGCACTCCATTAATACAGAACCCAGTCTGCCACAGATCTATGTGTGAGACACCCATTACAGTTGATATAGCAGCATAACATGCCTGAGAAACAGCATAACAGAAAGGCAGTATGCAAGAAGGGCAGTATGGTGAATACATAAATAATACAAGAAGGCAGCTGAATTCTAAATTATTTGTTTTTTTGTTTATCTGTTTGTTAATTGAGTGAGTGCAGTGGTTCAATGAACCTTTTTTGGCAAAAGGCAGTGGATAGGGTAGTAGTTCTGATCAACAGGGTTAGAAGTAGAACACAGTGCACAGAACAGGATGGGGAAAATACATCGGATAGAAAACTACAAGGCACAATCATTCCTGCATGTGAAGCTTTAAAAGTAAAGCCATGTCTTTAAAAACAAAGCCATATCTTTAGTAAAGCATGGGAGGTGGTTACACACAGAGCAATGTAACAATGATTATGGAGTACATTTGCAGATGGAGTGGGATAATAAGTAATAAACATAGACGCATAGAAGCTGTCAGCAGAGAAGGAGCTTCTGGCCCACCTAGTCTGCTCTGAAGTCCCTACCTACTATTCTACTGTAGACTCTAATTGATATCCAGTCTGTCCCCCATCCCAACCCCATTACTAGGGTCCGACTGTGTCTGTGTCACGCATGTTTGAAACCTGTTACCATTTCAGTACCCACCACCTCTGCTGGGAGGCTGTTCCAGACATCCACCACCCTTTCCGTGAAGAAATATTTCCTCACATTCCCTCTAAGTCTCCCCCCTTCCAGCATCGTATCTTGCCCCGTCGTCCTTGAGCATCTCTTTCTATGTAATATTCCACCCTCCTGTACCTTATTGATACCCTTGAGGTAATTGAATGTCTCTAGCATGTCCCCCTTTCTCTTCTTTCCTCCAGTGAGCACATATTTAACTCCTTGAGTCTTTCCTAGTAGGGCTTCTGATGCAGGTCATGCACCATTTGGTTGCTCTTCTCTGTACTGCTTCCACCCAATCTATGTCCTTCCTGAAATGGGGCCTCCAGAACTGGACACAGTATTCCAAGTGTGACCTCACCATTGATCTATACAGGGCTATCACTACCTCTCTTTTTTTGCTGGTGATACCCCTCTCTATGCACCCCAGCATCCTTCTAGCCTTTACCACTGCCTTATCACACTGCTTAGCTACCTTCAGTCATCAGATATGATGACCCCCAGATCCCTTTCCTGTTGTGTGGTTGATAACACCTCCTCCTTAGCTGATCTATGAGATTTGTAGGAAGAGAAAATGCTAAGGGCATGGTGTACACCACAAGAGAGGGAGTTCCAGTGGGAAGGGGATGATGTGGAAAAGGTCATCTTGCCCATGTTTGTGTTGGCACAAGTTACTGCAGCAAGTAAGTGATCAGTTGAGCACAGGCCACAAAGGCAGGTTTCTAGACTGAGGCAGGGCAGTAGATAAGAGGGGGCCTTCAAAGAAAAGCACCCTTCCAAGCTGTTAGCCTGCCTGCTCTACATCAGCAAACAGTTCATCTGGCAACAGAAAAAAAGATTTTAATGTCATAAAAAATGGTATTGTACTGGTGTAACTATGTTTATGCAGGTACAGTATCAACAAAACTAAGTTAAAGCAACAATGCATGATAGCGGTGAACATTTTGACCTATACTATTTATTCTATTTTATATTGTCCCTTATCTCCTAACTTATCTGGTAGTCTCCTTTCCCCATTTTGAGTCTGCTTTAGCACTTTTTAAACATTTGAAATAATTAAAAAAAGCACTCATTTTAAAGGAAAATGCATATACAAATGAAAAAACTCATGTTGTGCATTGTGTTTTTGGTTTTCTGATGGTCCTTGGCATCCTGTTCCATGTGTATCTGACAAGGTTTATTTTTACTTTTCCTTGCCAGTTTTATGGGCCCTGGGGTAGCCATTCTGACACCTTTTATTGCTTTTGACCTGATGGAAATTTTCCCAGAATGCCTCTGGGAATGATGTGAATCAGACCTAAGGTATATTGGCTTTATTATCCCTCAATGACAACTTTTACAAAGAAAATTGCACATATCCAGAATAACAACAGTTGGTGCTTAGAAAAATCTGACTTCAGCTGGGGAGAGAGGGCAAAACCTTTTTCAATGCAGTAATCTTTCACAAGCAGTTGGAGTTAAATGGTGTGACTAGGTAATAAATAGGATCCTGGGTTTTTAGTTCTAATGCATTGTCTAAAATTCACATCATTCCCAGATGCATACTGGGCAAATTCCAATAGATCAAAGGCAATAGAAAAAGCCTGAATGGCTACCCCTAGGAGCCATAAAATTTGCAGAGAGAAGTAAAAGAGAAGCCTTACTACAGACAGAGATAACAGGACATTAGGGATCATCAGAGAAACGATAACCCAAATGCACAACATGTTTTTTAAGATTTTTGCATACAGCTTTCTTTTAATATGACTTGAGCCAGATTTTCATCAGTATTGCCAGCTGTATTTGAACAACTGTTGCCCCATAAGGTCAGAAAACACTGCCTACTATATGCTACAGTAGTTTGTTATAGTCACAAGAAATGTGATTTTAAACAATACGAGTTCAAAAATAACAGAACACTAATGCAAACCTGGTCCAAGCCATATTAAAAGGTGTGCACCTTTTATTATGTTAATTGTAAAAATAAAAGTGGTAATGCAGACTAAAAATGTGGAAAAGAGGGTATCATACAACACAGGAAATAGCTGACAATGTAAAATAAAACAAGCATTTGTCAATGCCGAATGTTTGCTTGCTGGCATTGGCATTGGTATTGTAGGAGCAAGAAAGATGCGTAATAGGAATGGCAGTGAAGTTTTTAACTGACGCTAACCCCACCACCACCCTGCAGAGTCTGACAGGAATTGGGGTGTGCCTTTGGGTCATCAGACACAACGGCCACACCATTTCACCACACCCTATTCTGCAGAGACCGACAAGTGTCACGGTGCGCCTTGGGGTCTTTGGGCCTTATGCTAACCCCATTCCATCAGGAAATACAGTGAGATGGGAGCAGTATAGGAGAATGGGGTGAACTTTGGGGTCAAAGAGTCCAAGGCACACCTCAATGCCTCTCACTGGCTGCAGGTTGTGGTGGGGGTGGAATGGTATGAGCATTACAGGCGACAATCCCAAGTCACACCCCTGATGCCTGTCAGTCTCTACAGGGTGGGGTGTTATGGTCGGAAACCCTAATGCCTCAGGCATTCATTGGTATTTTCACTCCAAATTTTCAACATGGGTTTTTTGTGACCCCCACCTTATGAACAGTGGCAATATCAGTTTGTTAGCCAAAAGCTGCTTTTGCACAGTGACTACGCCATTTGGCACCACAGGTGCGAAAACACATTTCGAACAGGATGTGAAAAATGACAGCTGTACTGTTTATGGGGAGGTGTAAAAAATGCCAATGTTGAAAATCTGCAGTGAAAATATAAAAAAACTGGTAAAGTCATGAGCATGCGTACAAACTGCGCAATGCACACCTGTAATGTAATTAGTTTGGGGATTTTTTACAGCAGATTGTCAACACAGGCATTTTTGGACCTCCGCTCATGAACAGTGTCACTGTGATTTTCTTAATCTGTCCTGAACAGTGATTTGCCACAGCGACCACGCGTTTCTGCGCCAGAAGTGCGAAAACACATTTTGGGCAAGATGAGAAAAATGAAAGCTGTACTGTTCATAAGGAGGTGAGGAAAAATGCCAGTGTTGAAAATCTGGACTGAAAATATTACAAATTCATGAAATAACAGGGTGCGTGGAAACTGCGCAATGCTCGCTCATAAGACAGTCTTTTTATGGACTTTTGTCACCAAATTTTTAACATAGCCATTTTAAGACCTCTGCTCATGAACAGCATCACTGTGATTTCCTTAATCTGTCCCAAACATTGCTTTCACACACCAACTGCACCATTGTGCGCTACATGCGCAAAAACACATTTTGGGCAAGATGTGAAAAATGACAGCTGTGCTGCTCATAATGAGGTGTGATAAAATGGCAATTTGAAAATCTGGAGTGAAAATATATAAAATTTGCGAACTTGCGAGTGTGCATAGGAACTGCGCAATGCACGCTCGAAACACAGTCATTTTTGGGAATTGTTTCACCAAATTTTCAACTTAGGGTTTTGGGGGGCCTACCTCATGAACTGTGCCACTGTCATTTTGTTACTTGGTCCCAAAAGGTGGTTCCATGCAGTGACTGCAAAATCACCTTTCGGGACCGAATAACAAAATGACAGCAACTGAGTTCATGAGGTGGGGCCCCAAGAACCCCATGTTGAAAATCTGGTGAACAAATTCCCCAAAATGGCTGAGATATGCACCAAAGTTGAAAAACAAAACATTTATGCCATTATTCAGCTTACCGGCATTTCTTCAGGTTGTGGTCAGCTTTGAAGAGTGCAGGCGTCTTCCGGTCCACGAAAATCAGCGCACCGGGCTCCGAGGTAAGTATGGGGTGTGTTGGCAGGTGGGTGCTCAGAGGTTGAGCACGCGGTTGGGGAGGAGCGACAAGACAGTCAATGAGGGACCTTTTTTTACAGTGTCTTTTTTTTCTTCTGCAGGAAGGCGACGCAGGACTGTTGTCACGCTGGGGTGAGCTTCCAGCAGGGCAGCTGAAAGCTTATTTTTTTGGGGTGGCAATGGAGCCAATGGGGGATTGGGCACCCCCATTGGCCATACCGACTTTTGCCATGCTGGGGTGGGCTCCCAGCATGGCATCTTTATCAGGAAGACAACGCAGGACTTTTGCCATGCTGGAGAGGGCTCCCAGTGTGACTGCTGAAAGGTTATTTATTTGGGAGGGGTGGCAGTGGAGCCGGTGGGGGATTGGGCACCCCCATCGGCTATACTGACAGTTGTCATGCTGGGGTGGGCTCCCAGCGTGGTACCTAGAGGTCTGTTTGGGGGGCAGTGTAGCTGACTGGGGATTGGGCACCCCCGTCAGTCATACAGTGTACTGGGGTGGAGGGGAGCGCATGAGCATGGCGGGGTGGGCTCCCAGCATGCTACGTAAGTGGGGGGGCCTGATGAACTGTCTATGACAGTTCAGTTGCAGTGAAGGCGTACAGTACGTGTAGGCAATTTGCATACTGCCATCTGCAGTATGCAAATTGCCTACATGTTACCACTGCTGATTGTGGCATTTTTTTCCTCAGAACTGTATGCCACTGCATCTGAATGCTGTCATAGAGAGCTCGGACATTCATTGGCATGGTGCAGCCATGCCTGCAAAAGGGACCAGGGCATTGGAAGGGGGGGAGGCACACCTATGAATTCTCATATGGTGGCACTATTTTTCTTGCACATGTGTGCAATAAACATAAAAAAAATTAAAGGTAAAAATGTTCACTGCTTTCATACACTGCTGCTTTCACCACAGAAAGCAGATAGATAAGCCTCACTTCACAGTTATAAAGTCACCTCTGAATAGGCAGGGTGTGGTTATACATGATGGCTAAGTGCCCACTAACATTCCCCCCCCACACACACACATTTGCAAGTCTGTGCCTCCCAACAGGCACCCCCCACACACACACACACACAGACACACACTTGCTGGGCTTGCTACAGTCTTGGACTGAGGCACTCTAATAAGAGAGAAAAGTTAGGGATTGCAGGTATTTATCTATAAGGCAGCAGATGATGTAGCCCTTGTGGGCTTAAGGGAGAGTCAGACAAGATTCAGATCAAAGTTGCAGTGACGTGTTCTGAAAGAGACAAATAAGATGCATTGGCAGACACTGTTGAATACTGCCGTCATTTGTGAGCTCTCCTTTGCAGCTGTCCGTCTGAAGATGGGAGATGCATAATCTAGCAGGGGTAGTAGGGGAAGTAGGTTACACTTGGTGATGGCAAGGCATACTTCAGCAGATATGAAATGTCTTAGCCTGTGTGTAGCACCCAGTTTTAGGTTTATGCTTTTCAGGTAGGTACTGATGTGGTCTGAGTAGGTTAAAGAAGGATCAGGTATAACACCAAAGTGTTTAAAACTGGATACTTGCTCCAAACAGAATCTCTCCCTGCCACGCATATGCATTTTAAAGCCTAAAATCCAGTACAAGGCATCATGGGTTGCAAATCCCTGTGCGTGTTTGGGGGTGGGCAAATTAGAAGTGTCTCACATTAATCTAAATTCTATAGTAATCTACAGTTCATATGCTACCAGTATTTATTCAAAGAAGGTACCAGAGGTATCGAGAAGTGCCAAAATAATCATTTTCACTTTGCCTTCATTGCTTCCATCTACATGGATACATGGAACCGCCTTCCTGAGGAGGTCGTTGGGTCTAAAACAGTGGGGGAATTCAAACATGCATGGGACAGACATAAGGCAATTATAGTAGGGGGTTGCAGGAAGTAGGCTGTTGGTTAACTAGAATCTGCAGCTTATCCAGTAGGTAGGGAAATGAGCAGACTGGGTGGGACAAGTGGTCCTTATCTGCCGTGAAAGTCAAAGTCTATGTTTCTAATCCCTCTTATATTATTTTCCTCCATTCCATTTCCTGGACTGAAGGATGATTCTGAGAGTTAATTTGCTTAATCAATCACAAAGGATATTGGTGAGCAATCAGCTTGTGTTATCACTACCAGCCACACATGGGGCAATGACAACGCATTACAATAGAAACATAGAAACATAGATTTTGACGGCAGATAAGGACCGCTTGACCCACCCAGTCTGCCCATTTCCCTACCTAATGGATAAGCTGAAGATCCTAGTTAACCAGCAGCCTACTTCTTCCTACCCCTACCCCCTAGAATTGCCTTATGACTGTCCTATGCATGCTTGAATTCAACCACTGTTTTTGACTCCACAACCTTCCTCCGGAAGGCCGCTCCATGCATCCACAACCCTCTCTGAAAAATACTTCCTTAAATTACCTCTGAGCGCCCCCTTCTATCTTCAAATTGTGCTCCCTTGTTCTTGCACACCTCTTTTTTTGGAAGATGCTACCCTCTTGGACTTTGTTGATTCCCTTGAGATACTTGAAAGTTTCTATCATGTCCCCCCTCTCCCTCTTTTCCTCAAGGCTATACATATTCAGCTCCTTAAGTCTCTCTTCATATGTCTTCCAGTGCAGACCCTGCACCATTTTAGTTGCCCTCCTGTGGACAGACTCCATCCTGTCTATGTCTTTGCGGAGATTGGGTCTCCAGAACTGCACGCAATACTCCAGATGGGGTCTCACCAACTGTCTGTACAGAGGGATAATAACTTCCTGTTTTCTACTGGTGATGCCTCTCCCTATGCATCCCAGTATCCCCCCAGCCCTCCTTACTGCCCTCTCACATTGCTTGCCCACCTTTAAGTCATCTGATATGGCTACCCCCAGGTCCCTTTCCATTTTTGTTGTTGTTAGTATCTCACCCCCCATTGTGTACTCTTCCCCTGGGTTTTGGTTTCCCAGGTGCATTACCTTGCAATTCTTAGCATTGAATCTAAGCTGCCATACATTTGATCATTTCTCTAACCTTGCCAAGTCCCTTCTCATCCTTTCCACCCCACCTGTGCATCACTCTGTTGCAGATCTTTGTGTCATCTGCAAAGAGACATACTTTCGTTCAGTCCCTCTGGACGTCACTTATAAAGACATTGAAGAGGACCGGTCCTAATACTGAACCCTCATGTACCCCACTAGTAACCCTCTTTCTTCAGAGTGACTCCATTTACACTATTTCTGTGTCCTACTCTCCAGCCAATTCTTTACCCAGGCTGTCATTTTGGGACCCACTCCCAGGCTGGCTAACTTGTTTATTAATCTTTTGCTTGGGACTGTGTCAAATGCCTTGCTAAAGTCTAGGTAGGCCATGTCCACAGCCCCTCCCTGAGCTACTACTTTAGTCACCCAGTCAAAGAAATCTATCAGATTTGTCTGGCATGACCTTCCCACTGTTAATCCATGCTGCCTTGGGTCCTGAGCCCCTCTGGCCTCTAGATACTCAACAATTCTTTCCTTCAGAAGTGATTCCATCATTTTCCCTACCACTGAGGTTAAACTAACAGGTCTGTAGTTTTCTGCTTCTGCCTTGCTCCCACTTTGATGAAGGGGAATCACATATGCCCTTCTCCAGTCCTCAGGTACCACCCCATCATCCCATGATTTGTTAAAGAGGGTAGTCAGTGGTGTCACTAGTTCTACCCTTAGTTCTTTTAGAATTCTGGGATGAATCCCATCAGGCCCCGTTGCTTTGTCCACCTTCAGTTTTAAGAGTTCTTTCAGAACCCTTTCTTCTGTAAATGGGCTGGTATCAACTTCTGTATCCAGAGTGTTTCTACTGTTTGTTTTAGGTACCTCCCCAACTTCCTTTGTAAATACTGAGCAAAAATATTTGTTTAGTATCTCTGTCTTTTCACAGTCACCCTCTGCCCACCCCCCTCCTCTTTATTAAGCCTCACTAACCCTCCCTTGGTCTTCCTTCACTCCCTGATGTACCTATAAAAGGTTTTATCCCCCTTCTTAACTGAGTTGGCTATCTTTTCCTCGGTTTGGGCCTTTGCTGTTCTGACTGCCTTCCCAACTTCCTTTTGCTTTAACTGATACAGTTCTCTGTCCTGCTCCTTCTGTGATTCCTTGTGCTTCCTGAATGCTTTCTTTTTCTCTTGAACCTTCACTGCCACTTCCTTTGAGAACCATAGTGGTTTCTTACATCGTTTCATTTTGTTTATTTGCTTTACACAAAGGCTTGTTACCTCTGTGATGGCAGTTTTTATTTTTCTCCATTGTTCTTCAAACCCTCCTTCCTGCCCATTTGCTAGTGCATTCCTTAGGCACTCACCCATTTTGGCAAAGTCAGCCCTCCTAAAGTCCAGTACTTTTGCTTTGTATGGCATGACGCTATTGCTGTGTTTATTGTGAACCATACTGTTCGATGGTCACTAGTTCCCCGAGATGGCTACCCACTTCTACATCTGATCCTCTCTTCATCTCCATTTGAGAGAACCAGGTCTAAGATTGCTCCCTCTCGAGTGGGCTCCAATACTAGTTGTCTAAGGCCTGCCCCCTGTAGGGCATCTAGAATAGCCCCACTCTTTGAAGTGGCTGCTGCAACTGCACTCCAGTTAACATCTGGCATATTCAGATCACCCATCAGCAATATGCCCCCTTTTTCTGCCATTCTAAGTATTCTTTCTATCATTTCCTTTTCCATTTCCTCCCCCTGAGAAGAGGGTCTGTATACAACCCCTGTGCGGATTGTGGTGCCATTGCCGGTCTCCAAATTTACCCACAGTGCTTCTTCACCTCCCTGTTTTCCCTTTTGTTCTGTTGCTTTGATTCCTTCCCTTATGTAAAGAGCTACTCCTCCTCCTCTTTTACCCTCCCTGTCCCTCCTGTAGATAATGTATCCTGGTATGTTTACGTTCCAGTCATGGTTTTGTGTGTACCATGTTTCTGTGACTCCGATATCCAGATGTTCCTCCTCCATCAAGGCCACTAATTCAGGAAGCTTGTTACTCAGACTACGGGCATTGGTACTCATTGCTCTCCATTTTTGATGGCTTTACCTTCTGTTGCAGCATCCCCCACTGACCTGTCTACCTCAGTCTTTTTCTCATTTAGTACCCTGTTTTGTAGGGAGAGGCTGGGATTTTCCTGCTGCTTATCAGTGCCTCCCCCCTTGACTAGTTTAAAAGCTTGCCAATGAAGCATTTAAACCGATTGCTCAAAAGACTTGTTCCCTTCCTGGACAGATGCAGACCATCCTGCTAGTATAATCTGGTGTCCCTCCAGGTGGAACCCCAGTCCCCAATGAAGCCAAACCCCTGTGCTCAACACCATTTTTTCAACCATTCATTAAACTGCATGGTGCAAAGTACCCTCGCCTCACTCATGCCATTGACAGGCAGCACCTCTAGAGAAGGATATTGTGTGTGCTACTGTCTTAGGCCCTCCCAATTCTACAAAGTCCTTCTGCACTGCTGTAATCTCATGATTAGCCAAGTCATTTGTCCCTAGGTGGACATGACGCCCAGCTCAGACTCCCGTGCAGCTGTTCTCGTGATCCTGAGGATGCGCTTCCTGTCTTTCAAGCCATGGCACCAGGCAGGCACGTTGCTTCAGTTTCCCTGCTCTCCCAGTTCTATCCCCTAATAGTGGAGTCCCCACCAGGAGCTGCTTCCTTTCCTTGTGGTGTCCTCTGCCTCCTTCCTGTGGGCCTCCTTGTGACAGTTGTCCTCTGCCTCATAGTCTCCTCTGCAGGTGCATCATAGGGGAGCGCTCCCCAAATGGTGTATGGATTGTGGTGTGGAACAACTGACTGGTGTGCCTCTGTTCCACCATCCTCACCCTCCCTGAGCCCACTGTGGGTCCAACTGCTGTGCTTTCTTCCGCAATCTCTGAGGGTAGTGGTGGTGGCTCTGGTGCTCCCTGGATGGGGAGGTTCCCTTCCTACCATCCAGTGTGGCCTGGGGAAGGTCCCCTACTACTGTCCAGTGTGGCCTGAAGGCAGGCAGCTTCCTCTCTCAGGGCAGAGAGTTGTCTGCAAATAGGGCAGCATCTCAGCCTCCAGAAAGACTCCTGGAAGACTGCTGCCCCACAGCCATTACATTGCACTATTCCCCACAATTTTTTTTTGTGTGTGTGTGTGATTGGTTTGTAATATATATATATATATATATATATATTATATATATATATTATACAATGTGTATGCTTATATTGTCAGTGCAGTGTGCTAGAGAGGATATGACAGTGATATGCACCTTGCACTCTTCGAAATGATGTCAGAACCCCAGGTATAAAGGAACTGTTTCCAGGGGTGGGTGGGTGAGGGTGGGAAGGGTTGGGCCTAAACTGTGGCCTCACAAAACAATCAGCTAAAAGCTCTGACCCACCGCAGTGATGAGTGCCTTCCTGTCAGCAAGATGCCCTACACAACAATTTGACAGAGAAAATACCCTGCTAATCAAACAGAGAAAAATCCACACATCCAAGTCAGACACAGGTAAACCTCCCCAGCCCCAAAACAGGCCTGGTGGTTTGTGCTCTGAAAGCTGTCAGCCCCAAAATAAATCAGCTGTGCTTTAAACTCTTCCTGCACTGAAAATGTTAAGAATTGTAACAAACAAACATAAACCTAGATCCACCTCCCTCTGATGCTTGAAAGACTGTCTTTTCCTGTTTCACACTGCAGGTTTTTCTATGACAACTCCTTAACCACAGTAGCTTATTTAAAAATAGTTTAACTATCACAAACTCCTACGCACCAGTAAATTATTTAAAAATAGTTTCTGTCCCAAAATCCTAGTAGTCAATCCAGCTACCCCCAAGGGACAACCACAATGCAGTATTCAAACACTTGTGAAGTTACTTCCAAGATAAGCAGAGTTTGCAAGCTCCTTTTTCAACTCCTCAGCCACCTGTAATGCAATCACTTTTTCTCTAAAGCATCCATGTAACTACAGACCAGTGTATGAGACACCCGTTACAGTCTATGCAAGATACCTCAGAAACAGCATAACAAAAAAAACTCCAGTCACTAAATTGTATCACACTAAGAGGAGGAGAGCAGGCCTACTATACAAACTCCTTCGGGTCCAGGATTGTAAACCTTCCCCTGCTGTCCTCCAGCACCAGTGCTGAGGGAACAGAACTCAACATCTCCTTCTCAGAACAGGACTGGAGCTTATGTTGGCACAGAGCTTGTGTCTCCTGCAGAGATATTAAAGCCCAGCTTATCCAACTCAAAATACTACATTAGTGGTAAAAGACCCACTCAGACTCTTCACTCTTAAGGCCTTCTGTATAACAACTGATGCTGGAGGTGTAGCTCTGAAGAGTGCTCCCTTTACCACTTGTTGTGGAACTGTTCTTTTACTAGTCCATTCTGAGATGGAGTCCAAACTTTTTGTACTAAAGTGCTACCCTCAGATATCCATTTGTAAGCCTCCTTAGTCCTTATTGATAACCATCCCTTTGACCTTCCCCAAAACAACCCTGGAGTGCTACGGGTCATTGCCACCATGCTCATCACCAAATGCTTATTACTGAGGTGTTGGAGATCTATGGACATCCCTACCTTAACTGAGTGACATACAGCATAAGGGCACTTGATGACCCTGGAGCACCTCTCTTACCTAGCTCTCAGCATCTACCCCGGTACAAACTATGGGCCCCCTATCTTTGTCCATCCTCCTTGATCCCAACCCCCCCTACTGAAATTGACTTTTATGTAAGGGGCCGTTGACTCATCCTCCCTTTCTGATCCTATACCTCACTATACTATTCAGGGGGAGTCATCTGAACTTGGCATGTCTATGGTTTAAGGCTTTCTGGCTATTATGTCCCTGAGCTCATACCATGCCAGAGAGATTTTTATATTCTGTCCACTGTGATTGATCCATGTTTTTTATTACGGGCTTAGGACTTTATAGTTTACTGTTTTAATGTTCACGTTGTATTCCCTCTTTGTTGCTGGTTGCTTGATGTTCCTTGTTTGTAATTCATTTGTTGTTCTCTTTTTCCTTCTAATAAAAAATTAATGTTAAAAAAAGAAACAGCATAACAGAACAGCAGTTTGCAAGAAGCACACTATGTAGAATGTATTATCAATACAAGAAGAATCATTTCCAATTGTTTGTTTTTATGTAAATCTGAGGCACATGCATGCATTCTAAAGCCTAATCTCTATACAAGGCATCATTAGTATGCAGGTGTGTGTGTGTGTGTGTGTGTGTGTGTGTGTGCGTGCGCGTGCGTGCACGTGTGTGTTTGGGGGTAGTTAGCTGTACTGTATAGAAACTGATGCTGCATTCTACTGGTCATATCACTACTTTGACCTCACCACAGCTGAAGCACACACTAAACATTACAATAATCTTGGCAATCTACTCAAAAATGTGCAAGAGGAATTCCAAGCTATTGCTTCATGCACACAATGGGTATAGATGCTCTTGAAAAAATATGAATACCTACCATGTAACTATGTATGTGATCTGACAATCAAGATGATTTTTTGGTGCACTCTGCATGAATATCCTGTGCAAACCAATGTGAACTAGTGTGTAATTCATACATGATTAATAATGATGGATGGGTAATTAAAATTAAGTACCCACCCCCAACACACACATATTTTTGCTTCATGATTAACACATCCTGCAGCATAAAAAGATGGGATCAGAAAACTGTTTTGGAAGAGTTACTAACATACTAAAATGCCAGCAGAATAGGCCTAATGGTCTTTTGTGTCTGCTAGTTTGGTTAGCCCCTACCCTGGGAGCTGACCTTGCTGCCCCCCTCGTCCTCTCTGGCTTCTCCCTTCCCAGTCCCAGATATTCCCATTGCACAGGACTTTGCATCCAGAACCCTTCCCCTGTACCTGTCCCACCCCCTCTTGAACCCCTCCACCATCTCTGCCTCCACCAGCCCCCTGTGCAGTGCATTCCATGGCTCCACCACCCTCTCAGTGAAGTAGCACCTCCTCCTTTCTGTCCTGAATCTCCCCCCTCCAGCTTCCACCCATGCCCTCTAGTTGCCCCCCTTCCTTCAGAGTACCTTGACTGCTTCTCCTCTTTTAACCCCTTCAAGTACTTGAAGACCTCTATCATGTCCCCCTGGTCCCTTCTCTCTTCCAATATGTACATATTTAGCTCTTCGAGCCTCTCCCCATAGGTCCTGTCCCCCAAGCCCCAGATAATTTTGGTTGCCCTCCTCTGGACCCTGTACAGGAGTTCAATGTCCCTCTTTAAGTGTGGCCTCCAAAATTGCACGCAATACTCGAGGTGCGGCCTCACTAAGCAGTTATACGTGGGAGTATCACTTCCCTCCTTCTGGAGGTGATCCCCCTAGCAATGCATCCCAGCATCCTGTTGGCCTTGGCCACTGCCCTCCTACAAGTTTCAGAGTTGTTCATTTTGACATCCACCTCCACACCAGGTCCTTCTCAGCCATTGAGACTTGTAGCATTCTCCCCGTGTACTCTTGGCCCGGGATTCTGGCTCCTAGATGCAGTACCTTGCATTTCCCTGCATTAAACCTCAGCTTCCACTTTCTAGACCACCTTTCCAGAGCCTCCAGGTCCCCCTGTAGGGCCACCCTCCCCTCCTCCCCATCCATCACCACCCCCGGTTTTGAGTCATCCACAAAGAGACTCATCTCACTCCTGATACCCTTCCTTATGTCAGAGACATAGGCATTGAACAGGAGGGGCCCAAGGACTGATCCCTGAGGGACCCCAGTAATGACCCTCCTTGGGGATGAGACTATCCCACCAACTACGACCCTCTGGGTCCTGTCCTGGAGCCAACTGCCTATCCATCTGATCATCTGGTTTCCCCACCCCCTTTTCTCCCAGCTTATTCAACAGGCCCCCATGAGGAACAGAGTCAAATTCCTTGCTGAAATCAAGATAGAGGATGTCCACTGGTCTACCCAGGTCTAAGGCTCTTGTCACCCAGTCATAGAACTCCACAAGGTTTGTCTGACATGATTTCCCTGGGATGAATCCATGCTGTCTATCGTCCAGGCACCCCGACTTTTACAGGTCCCCCTCAGACTCTCCTTGACAATGCCCTCCATCACCTTGCCCACCACCAATGTCAGGCTGATGGGCCTGTAGTTCCCTGCCACCTCCCTTGATCCCTCCTTGTGGATAGGCACTATATGCGCCACCTTCCAGTCCTGGGGTACCCACCCTGTCCTCAGAGAGATGCTGAAAAGCTCCGCCAGGGGTTTTGCCAGGACATCCGCAAGTTCCTTCAGCACTCTGTAATTTATCTGGCCCTGGTGCTTTCTCCATCTTAAGGGACCTGAGGGCTTCCCTCACTCTCTCTGCCATGATTTCCACCTCTGCTACCTCATCCTCCTGCCTTGCCTTCCCCCCTCCTACCAGTGATGGCCCATCCTCTCCCCAGACCTGACGATCGGCAAAGGCCCCCCCCTCAGTTTCACCATCTCCTCCCATGTATGATGCAGCCCCCCCATTTTCCTTAGTGAAAACTGAGGCAAAGTACTCATTTAGTACCTCAGCCTGCTCCCCCAGATCTTGCGCCCATCCCTCCCCTGTTTTAATCCTGATAATCTGCCCCTTCGCCCTTCGTTTCTCCCCCAGTGTATCTAAGGAAGCCCTTATTCCGTCTCCTAATTTCCCTGGTCAGGTTCTGCTCCTTCCTTGCCTTAGCCACCCTCACCAGCCTAGTGGCCTTTCTGGCCATCAGTTCATACCCCGCCCTATTCTTTTCACTCCTTGAGCACTTGAAATGCCTATAAGCCGCCTTCTTTCCCCTCACCACCTCCTGAACCTCCCTAGTTCACCAGCAGGGTTTACGGGCCCTACCACATTTTCATCTTACTCTTACACAGGCAGTAGCATCCTGCACCCCACTCCTGATGATTTCCCACCTACTGTCAGCATCCATGTCTGGCCCAATCCCATCCAAATGCTTCTTAAGGATCCTTCCCATTTCCTTGAAATCTGCCCCCCTGAAGTTGGTTACCTCCGTCTTTGTGCAGCCTTCTACCCCTCCTAGGTCCAGGCAGAACCAGACTGTAGCATGGTCGCTCCCCGCCAATGTGTGGTTATTAGGAAAACAATTCAAAGCAATTCACAGAGAGGGAAAAAAGGTAGTCTGCATGTAGATGAAATGCTGATAAACTATCTGTTGAAATATCAGATCTTACAATCTCATGGCCCCTCCATCATAATATTACTGAAAAAGTTATAATACATGTGCAAGACAGGTCCTTCACAGACAAAAATTTTACCTGTGAACAAATCAAAAAACAACTAGTCAAAAAGAAGGTAAAAATTGCTGTGTGCCATATTTAGTTCATAAATTCTAATTAGTTAATGCAGATTCAGCCAATCAGCATTGATGGTTCATTTGCATGTGAGGCCCTTCTAGAACATACATTTGATTTAGCCAGCAGAAGAATGCAGTCGGTCTATATGTTCTGCTCAGTTTCACAGTTCCTGGTTCACAGATTACAGTGGGCCCCTGTCACATAAGATTTAATAATGTGGAATGTTCCTGTTATGAAATGGAGGAGTGCATTTTTTTTTAAATAAATATATTAGATTCACAATATTTTATAGAACAACTGAAGAGCACCTTTATGGTTATATGGGTGTCTCCCCTTTAATCCTTAGGGTGCCAGAATGACTTACCTTGATTTTATTTTTATTTATTTCATTTATTTATTGAAATCTTGGATTAAGACCTTTCAACAGAAGCTCTCTACATAGGTTCCACGTCTGAAGTTAACTCATGCAGGATAACAATTACAAATGAATCAAATATATTGCAAGTGTCACCAGGTCTAAGTACATATAGTTGAGTACAGAAAAAAGTGCGTAAATTCAAGGGATGAAATACTGATAATGTGGCTAGGATAATGCATAAAACGGAAACAAAGACAGAGACAAGGGCAACATGTGAGACAAGCACATAGCAGAGGCATTGAACAATGTATACCTGAGTCAAGTTATTGCTAGCAAATATAAACAGGCAGGAGGCCATAGGAGAGGTAGAGAGTGGAAAGGGGGTTTAGGGTAGGAGGACGTGGCAAGGTTGGAATGCGAGGGGAATGGGAAGCAGGGTAAGCAGCAGGCTAAGTGCTGTGAAAGTGCTAGGTACTAAGGGATTCTGAAAGTATGGTTGCCAAAGTTTCTGGTGTTACATGGGTTTATGGCTGGAGGGAGAAGAGATTGAACACCAGGAGGCATCTTGCCTAGACTGACTTTTTTTGCAATCAGGCATGTTTAGTACTTGAGTCTGCTGCTGCACTGCAACCAGTTGGCCTGGACATGTAGATCACATAGATATATAAATACATAGACACTGTCGGCAGATAGGGGCCTATGGCCCACCTAGTCTGCCCATTTGAGCTTGTAAGTTCACTTTATGTTTTCATAGAAGTCTGTTGCCCCTTACCCCTGACCTCCAGAACTCCTTCATGCTTGTCCCATGCATTCTTAAACCCAATGATTGTTTCAGCCCCCACCACTTCCTCTGGCAGGGTGTTCCATTTGTCCATCACCCTTTCTGTGAAGAAATTCTTCCTCACATTCCTCTGAATTGCCCTCCCTCCAACTTCATCCAATGCCCTTTAGTCCTGGAACATCTTTTTTGCTGGAAAATAGTGTATTCCTGCACCCTGTTCCTCCCTGTAAGGTACTTGTATGTCTCTATCATATCCCCTCTCTCTCTTCCTCCTCTCCTCCATGGAGTACTTATTCAAGTCCTTCAGCTTGTCCTTATAGGACTTGTGATGCAATCCCTGTACCATCTTTGTTGCCTTCCTCTGAACCTTCTCTACCCTGTCTATGTCCTTACATAGGTAAGGTCTCTAGAGCTGTACACTGTACTCCAGGTGGGGCCTCACTAGTGTCTTGTATAGTGGAATTATGACCTTCCTTTTCCTGCTGGTGATGCCCCTGCCTATGCATCCCAGCATCCTATTTGCTTTACATGCTGCCTTGTCGCACTGTTTCCTTACCTAGAGGTCATCAGAGACGATATCCCCAGGGTCCCTTTCCTGCTTGGTACATGCTATATCCTTACCTCTCAACTGATATGCTCTTCCAGAGTTTTTGGGCCCCATATGCATTATCTTGCACTTCTTTGTATTGAATTTCAACTGCCAAACCCTTGACCATTCTTCAAGCTTCTGCAGGTCCCTCCTCATTCTGTCTACACCCTCTGGCATGTCCACTCTGTTATAGAGCTTCATTCATCAGCAAACAGGGAAATTCTGCCTGCCAGCTCCTGCGCAATGTCACTGATGAAGAAGTTGAATAGGACCGGTCCCAGCACTGATTCCTGTGGTACCCCACTGGTCATTCTTCCCTCTGTGGAGTTACAGCCATTTACCACCACTCTCTGTGTCCTGCCGTCCAGCCAAATACCTACCCACTGCACTACTGTCCTGCCCACTCCCATATTCCCCAGTTTGTGTAATAACCCTCTATGTGGCACAGTGTCAAAGGCCTGGCTGAAGTCGAGATAGGCCACATCCACTGCCCTCCCCTGATCCACCTCCCTTGTCACCCTGTCGAATAAATTCAGTGAGGTTGGTCTGGCATGATCTCCCACTGGTGAAACCATGCTGTCTTGGGTCCTGTAGTTCGTTAGCAACCAAATGTTCCACCAATCTCTACCTCAGTAGTGCTTCCATGATCTTCCCCATTATTGAGGTCAGGTTGGTCTGTAGTTCCCTGCTTCCTCTTTGTTCCTGCTTTTGTATAAGGGGACTACATCTGCTGTCCTCCAGTCTTTGGGTATCTCCCCTGTTTCCAGTAATCGGCTAAACAGGATTGCCAGAGGTTCAGTCACACCTCTCTTAGTTCCTTCATGACCCTGAGGAGCACCCCATCTGGCCCCATTGCTTTATCGACTCTTATTCCTTCCAATTCCTTTAGGACTCTTTCCCATGTAAAGGGACTTGTGTCCATTTCTGCACTGTTCCCACCCCTTGTACTCCCTTCAGGCCCATTACCCTCCTCTTCCTCAGTAAAGACTGAGCAGAAATATCTGTACAGTATGAGCTGCAGCAGCAGGAACCCAGTCGATTGATTCCCGGTCCCAGAATCTTTTATTTTTTGTTTACTTGTGCACTCCCCAGGTTTAACCCTGCAGAGTTGAGAATCTTTAGTCGGGGGAGGTTCGGGGCACAGCCCCCTGTAACGGGGGGGTGTGGGGGTGGAGCCCCCTACAGAAAAAAGACCTATGCCTCATGGCAGAAATCGCACTGTATTGGCAGCACAATTTAGCCTTGTGGCATAATGTCTTGTGACATTATGACCCCATGCCTGCTTTCCCCACTGAGGTCACCTCCTTGGTTGACCTCCACATCCTTCCCTTCCACTTCTCTGGGTACCCCTGTTTGGTTGTCCCCATTTGCCAGTGTGGCATATGAGTTCTGGAGTGGAATAAGATTTAGGATGTGCCTCTGCCTGACCATCCTAACCATCCCTGAGCCCACCATCATCCAAGTGCTCCTCGTTTTTGGCATCCTTTGAGGCAGCGGCATTGGACTGACTGGTCACAGGATAGGGGCGAAGGTACTCCTGACCCAGTTTACTTCCGCTTTGAGTCTGGCTACCTCATCCTACAGTTCAGAGAGATGCCTGCAGATAGGGAAGCCCTCAGCATCCAGAAAGTCTGCCTGAATATGGCTGCCCCACATCCATTGCATTGCACCACTCCCCACATTATACTGCACTTATACTGCATGCATCCTGCACTCAGCACGGGTGAGGAAGCAGCAAGCCTTATTTAAAGCTGTTTTGATCCTTTGAAGGGTAATGTCCATGGTTTTGAGAATACATGAGAAGGCCCACTTATAACCAAAAGCATGTTATAACCATAAGCATGTGCATTCCTCTCAAGTGTCCCTGATTTTCAGGGATGTCCCTGATTTCACCTCCAAATTTTACTCTGTCTCTCCTAAATTCTATGTTCCCCTGACTAAACAGTGATGATTGTAGGAATAAAATTATGTCAAACAATATAGTTGCAGACTTCTTATTCTTCAGAAAATGTATTATACACTGATCCCTTATTCTGCCAGCTTCCTGAGTGAATATCACCAATTTTAAAAATGTGTCCCTGATTTTGGGCCTTTGTCCCTGATTTTTTTAAGCCTTGTCCCTGATTTATGAGGCAGGAGGTTGAGAGGTATGAGCATGTGCCTCAGTGTTCCTCTATATATTATAAAATGGATAGGAGGAATCCTGGAAACTGACTGGCTGATGCAGTTCTTGACCCATGATGATTTCTCAGCTTATCCTCACTGTTCAAAGCTGATTACCAAGATCAGCCATTTTCTAACTCTTTGGGGCCATTTAATAGTTGCAACAATGCACTCCAGGGCGTGGTATATCATGGGTGGTTGAAATCACTTGACACTGCCTTGTACATCACAAGTCTCATGATATGCTGTACCCCGCCTTGCTATGTATTATTGCTTAAACATACTGTTTAATAAACTGCACTAGTTTTTGGGTTATTCTGCCAAGTGCATTTGGAATCCAAAAGGCAGTTTCATCTGAGCCTATCACAGTATAACCCTCTAATCTCATTGAACCAGGACTGTTTCGGCTGCTTCCAAAAGTCCAAAAGGTATCAGACAGCACATATTTTGGAGTGCTTCAGCTCAAGCACTGTGTCTGCCCATGCCTGATGACCGTGATCGTCCCCTCCCTCCCTCCCTAGCAGAAAAGCTCCATTTCAAAGGTTAATTCGCAAAACAAATATGCCCAACTGATTCCAAGGCTGGATTGTTAAAAGCGTTCAAGGGCTCTCTGTGATGTTTTAAAAGCTTCAGCCAAGTTTTAATGGGCTGTCACACATGAATGATTACATTACAATGAACCGGGCTGATAGAGCTGATCTGATCTGAATTAATTGTATTTGATTGCCGCTTTGAAAAAACTTGCCTAAAGAGGCGTTGTTAAAGCATTAAAGCACAGTCATATAAGTCACTGACACAATTTGCTTCTGCTACCAGGCAGAGAGTGTGTGTGGAGTGATACAGAACTTAATTAGAAGATGCATTTGTCTATACGCCTGAAATCATATTTCATTTTTCAAGGATTGCACAGCAGCAGAAGCAGGTTGTAAGCCTCTGGTCCTTTTTCTCTCTCCCTTTTTCACAAGTACACTGCTTAATAAGCCACAGCTCTCAGGATCAGTTTTTCAAACAGTTAATGTTACAGATGCCTGCATCAGAAACACATCTCTGCATAACACCCAGCGATGGGCAGATCATGCACTTTTCTGGGCCCAGAAACAGTCAGGTTTTCAGATACTGTAATCACAACGAGGGCCTTGGAAGCTCTGCTCTGGATATCACCACCGTTTCATCACAGAAAATGAATTTTCTTTTAAGTGCTGCAGTGTTTGTCCAAGAAAAATATTGCCAAGATAAAATGTTTTGGTTTTAGTATGAGAAGTGAACCTCCCTTTTGCAAGAAAAGTAGACCGTGCCAACTCTCATGCAGATGTCTCCTCCCAGACTCTTAAACTACCCTGCCCTCCCCAAACATGAAAGATATCCTATGTATTTTCAGTGGAATGAGGAACTCCATGCAAGGGGATTAAAAACTGGTCTTTTTTCCAAAAATAATTTAAAAGTATAAATAAAATTTCTAGGTCAAAAATAAAATAAATTGTTATGTGTGTTTTCTTTTTCTTCTGGAGTAAGGCCCCACCATACACCACTACCAGGTAACCAGAGATGTTGCCGTGGCTCCTGGGTTCTTTGGCTCACCACTCATAAGGGGAATTCATATTCACAGCACCCTATCTGCATGGTGCTCCCACACAAAGATAGTCGATATAAGCAAGAACACACAATGGGGTGTGCTTTAGGCGACTAGCGGTGTAGTGAGGCATGAGGCTGCAGGTCTTGTGTCTCTAGAAGTGCATTTATCAGAGCATAAAGCACACTCTGGAGTGTGTTACTACACTTCCAAAATGGGTATATGTTGAGAAATTGTGGTATTTTTAAAAACACTAATAAAATAAAAAAAGTATAATTTCATCTGAAATAGTCCCACCACTTTCCATTAATTACTAGGGATACTGTTGTATTAATTGCTGTCACTAGGGATGCTGAGGAAAGCCACTGTGTCACTATCTAAGGCCATGAGCAATACCGCAATTTTGTTTTGGTTTTACCAACAGCAAGCTACCATTTGCAGTAGCAAGTTTTGAGAAGGTGCTGGTATTCAAATGATGGCTGCAGGTCGGGAGGGAGATGCTCTTTTCTTTTTCTTTTTTTTTTTGTTCTCAGCATTCTGGCAGTTTAACAGTACTCTGGGCATCTTCTGATGTGATATTTTGAAAATTGGAATTGCCCAAAATGTAAAACGACACAGGCAAGTAGTCTGACCTTTTCTGTTTGTTTTCTCACGCAGTCATGTCATCTAGGTGAAACAATGGTGGCTTATTTGTTTTGCATTTTGGGACAAGGATTTATCTGATAAGGTGGCAAGCTAATGCTTGTATCTTTTCCCTGTGCTATACAGGAAAAAAATGGCAAGAATCTCATTCTAGCTAATCAGATTCCTCCACTGTCTCTACCCATTTTATAAAGCAGGTTAGCTGACAAATTAACATGTGGGAGGCCTTGAGAGAACAAAGTATGCAATATTTGGGATGGTGTTTGCAGATCAACCCATAAAGCATTCATAGAAAAGGACCCAACACTCCATCACAGAAATAGATGAAGCCACTGGTCAAATAAAAAAAACTCACAAAGAACATAGAGAATACTGGATGGGCAACTATGTCCTCTGACCTCGAGAGCGAAGCTCTAGAGGTCCATGGGAATCAGAACCCCGAGGTGGCAAAACACACTGGTTGTGCATAGAGTTGCTCATCCTGTATTTTTTATAGTGTACAGTACTGTGTGAAAAAATGTGTTTTGTGAGTTCTTCTGCTTCCAAAATGAAACTGACTCATTCAGTTTCTAGAGGTTCTAGAATGCTGTTCTACCATAGTAGGGTAGAACAGCATTCCATGACCATGGAACTGTGGTAGAACATCATTTTGAAAGGAATGGAATTCTATACAGAACAACACTCCATTATACACTACAATTCCTTTTTGCATTTAATTTTGCAAACACAGACAGGCTCAGTACACGTAAGTGAAAGATGTAATCTCACTGATTCCTATGTAAGTGAAAGAGCTGAACCCATGGATCCTCTATGTAGGTGAAAGATGTGAACTCATGGATCACCTCTGGGAGGTCTACCTCACTACCTCCCTAACACAGTAATACCTTCTGTCACTTCCCATTGCAGCAGCACAACAGCCTTCCCCACAACAGCACTTACTGTAAGTGTTCAGGCAATATAGATAAAGACGTAGCATAACACACAGATTTAATGCTAAACCAGTACCTAAAGCTGGGAAATGTGTTAGCACACACTCCAGAGGTGGCTAAACCAAGGGAGTCAGACTAGCTATGACCCCTCTTTGTGAAATCAGGATGGGCCATATAATCTATTGGCCCCTTCACCTTGTTTGATCTTATTTTTGGTTGTCTTTTTAAGTTTGCTGTGAGTGCACACACAGCAAACTTCTTGCTGTAAGAGTGGCTTTTGAATGGTGTTACACTGTCTGTCCAATGCAGAGTGGTCTGCAAGGGGCAAGACAGTGCCACTCCAATCATCAGACAGGCTGATTGTGATGCTGTTTTTGTTTGATGGGCAGAAACTTTGTCTACTTGTAAAGGAAAAAGCAGAATCAATCATATGGCACCTTTTTTCCTTTGATATGCAGGACACCACCCAGCAAACAGCTGATCAGTGTCCTGATCAGCCTGCCTGATATCACTAACTTTCAGTATCCTAAAAGGGGGACTGTTCCAATGACTGGGAAGCCAACTCCGGATAGGATTGGAAGGATCTGGTGTTAGAGGTATGTTTTGTTGCTAGAGACCCAACCCCTTCAGTCGGCGTAGGAATTTCACATCCCCTTTGAGCTTTTCTCGAGTGGCTCCTTGTGAATCGGTTACTAGGGCTCCCAGAAGATTGTCTATCCTCTGCCTGTCCTTATTCCTGATTGGTTGCCTGTCCAGATATGGAACAATCTTCTAGAAGCCCATCCCGCTACACTGAGCCTCACCGGCTGTGACACATCTGTGATAATCTGACCACGGATGCATCACACTACACAGGAGCTGTAGCCAATCAACTCCTGGTTGGCTGAATCAAACTTTGCGTGCCATTGAAAATTATTTTAATGTTCTGTCCCCCCCATGTGTAAAGTGAGTTAAATGAACTCTACCATGCACTCCTCGCTCCAGTCATCTAAAATACAAGAAGGACACAATTAAATTAACTTTCAGCTCTGCCTTCCAATGCTGTGGTCTGAGGGAGAACTGAGCTGTAAGAACTGCCAAGTGTTTTAAATCCCTTGGTTTTGGTGCCCTTTTGTCCCACTCCTCCTGATTGGTCCTGTGGTCCTTGGTTTGTCCCTGCTATGTTCAAAAAACAATAACTGTGCCTCTGCCCTTGAATGGAGGTGTTCTGTGTGTATGACTCCTTGTTCCTTGTCACTCCAGCCACTCCCAGAACCTAGAGACCATACTGCTCTGCAAAAATCAGCAAAAAGTAAAATGAGTTAAATTAAATTCTCTGTCCTGTAGGAGCAGTGTCTCGTGTGTTTTGCTCCCTGTTCCCTTGTCACTCCAGCCGCTCCCGGAACCTAGAACCAGATTGCACTGCAAAAAACAAACTGTAAACAGCACATTGAGTTAAATAAGCTCTGCCCTTAAAGCACTCCTAGCTCCAATCACCTAGAACACAAGAAGGACACAATGAAATTAACTAAAAATCATTATAAGTCTAATTAATTATTAATGAGCTGAACTAGCTCACTGATTGGCTGCCATGCCAGTCTGAAATCTCTTAGAAATGACTGGCAAGGCAGCAGCACTCAGCTCACATGCTGTACGCCAACAGCAGCGGCCCCTAAACAAAACTGTTTTCGGTACTTAAATGCCGGAAGAAAAATGAATCATTATTGCGATTAGACTTATAATCACAATAATAACCTCAGAGCTGGTCATTTCCTTCTGATTAATGATCAGCTGGGTGGGGTGGCCCTCAGCTGTGCCTCAGGCCACCCTTTCCCCCCAGACAGTCTTTAATCTCTAGGAAATGACTGGCATTTTGGTAATTATTGCTTAAACTGTACATTTGCCCTTTAGTAGCTGTGTCCCGTGTGTGTGACTCCCTTTTCCTTTGTCACGCCAGCTGCTCCCAGAACTTAGAGAACAGATCAAACTGAAAAAAAATCTGCAAAAAGCAAAATGAGCAAAGCAACAGTGTATCAAACCTCAGTAAAAAAATGAGGGGTGTAGACCCTGCTGTTTAAGCAAATGTTCCAGTTTCTCGCTAGTTGCAGGCAGGTAAATTCACAAGTGCTGCAGTATCAGAAACTGAAACTGTCAAGAAATCTGAGGTACCTCTTTTATTTTGAAAATACAAGTTGCCTAAACAATGTATAGTTCTTGGCCTTCTTTTAACTACCTGAACCCTATGCTCACACTGGTGCCTGGTTCCATATCATAATAGCGGAAAATATTCAGCGACTCGAAACTCAGTGAGTACATTTGGGCGAATACAATTTTGCCACGATGCCAAGCTAAGCAAACATCAGTACAGTGACATCACTACAATGAAACAGTGGCACATTAAAATTACCATTTCATGTGGGGGGCTGTGCCTCCCGCAATCTCCATATTTATATAATCATCTCTGGGGGGGCCGACACTGGGAACAGGAGAATGCAAGGGGGGGCGGCACAGTAAACAGGGGGATACCGCAACTGGTGCAACAGGTCACAGGATGGCCACAAAAAAAACCTTCTAACACCTCTAAAGCTAGCAAACACACATCTGCATGCAGGCAGTCCCATCCGCATCCGCCACACCAAGTTGACAGCCTGGTAGCAGCAGGCTGCACTCCACTATTTAACCATTACATCATTTAAATCCACCATCATTTGCTATCACCGTTCTGTGCCTAATCTCTTGCTATTCCCTCCCTGCACTATAACCTCACTGTAGCTGTTTATATGGGTGTGCAAACTGAGTCGCTCATTTGTTTCGCCCACATAACGGTATACCTTGGTGCTTCACCCCTATAGTGTCTTTTGCAGTCTTTACTGTTGTATCTATGGTTTAGTGTATATGAGGACAGACCATCTAATTGATATGTATTGCCTGTTTTAATTTGTTTTTTTCTTTTCAAAGTAATTTTTTGTTGTTTCATTTATGTTTCCCTTCCCTCATTGCTAGAGTTGTTGTTCCATTTATTTTCCCTTCCCCCATTGCTAGGGTAGTTGTTCCATTTATGTTTGCCCCCATTGCTAGGGTTGTTGTTCCATTTATATTTCCTCCCCATTGCTAGGGTTGTTGTTCTATTTATTTTTCCTTCCCCCATTGTTGTTCCATTTATGTTTCCCTTCCCTCACTGCTAGGGTATTTGTTCCATTTATGTTTGCCTCCCCCCTCCATTGCTAGGGTTGTTCCATTTATGTTTCCCTGCCACCATTGCTAGGGTTGTTGTTCCATTTACCCCCCCACCCCAATTGCTAGGGTTGTTGTTCCAATTATTCTCCCACATGGCAGTATCCCGTGAGGTGGGAACATGGGAAAGGGCACTGTCTGTAATGGCGAGTCATTCCCTGTGAAATCTCTTGCGGCAATGGGAGGGTAGGTTGACTGGATGGGGTGGGCAAAATGGGTGACAGGATGTCACTATATGTACATGTGTGGGGGGAGCAAGCATGGCGAGCGTGAGCTGGGAAGGGGTGGAGAAGCTGTAGGGGGTGGTGCTGCAGTGGGATGCTGAGCTGCGTTGTGGCATCGGGGGTTGGCCTGTGGTTGGGGTGGGTGAGGTACCGGGGTTCGGGTACAGGCGCTGCTATGATTTTATTGCACCCAACCTGAACCTATCATTTTACAAATTTTCACCCCCCCCGGAAATGCACGCCCCCTGGAGTTGAGAATCCTTTAGTGGGGGGAGGGGTGGGGGGTGAAAGCATTGGAATTTATGTCACCTGCACCATTGTCCCATGTGCCGAGGTGTCAGAGTGCCGAAAATGTTTTCGGCACTCTAACTGTGCGATAATGGCGATCGCCTTTAGGCTTTTGCTGTTATCACATAGAACCCCGCATGGCTAGGGTTGCTGTTCCATTTATTCCCCCCCCCCCATTGCTAGGGTTGTTGTTCCATTTAAGTTTGCCTGCCCCCTCCCCTGCGCTGCCAGGTTGTTATTCCATTTATGTTCCCTTCCCCATTGCTAGGGTTGTTCTTCCATTTATGCCCACCCCCATTGCTAGGGTTGTTGTTCCATTTATTTTTCCTCCCTATTGATCTAGACCTGAGATTAATGAGGGCCACTGATCGACTAACTTAGTCGATTGGTGGTCCTTATTAATCTGCAAGTTGTCATCATATTGTAATAAACATCACGTAAAAATCAGCCCCATTCAATTTTAATGGGGTTCTTCCTTGCTGGACATCATACAATCATTTGTTCAACGATCGGAAAGTGGAAGGGATTTACTGGCCATCTTCTCAGGACCAAATTATAATCCCTTACCACTACATAATGGCTCTTACCATTACCACTAAATAATGGCTCTAACCATTACCACTACACAATGGCTCCTACCATTAACACTACACAATGGCTCTTACCATTACCACTACATAATGGCTTACAATACAACTTTATAATTTGCACCAAACGGCTATCGCGGACCTAAGGTACCATAGCCTGAAAGTGGTACCTTAGGTTGGAAAATCATTTCACTTCAGTACTTATGAACAAAAAAAGCAACACTACAGCTACAGTAAAGAGGAGTAACTGTAGCTCACTTTGTTTCTGTTTTTTTAATCTTTGGTAACTGGGTAAGGCCTACTAGGCACATGCTGCACAACGTGGGATGTTCTGAAGTAAATGTGAAAGTTTTCAATCTCACAGTTTTAAGAGTCAGTCAAGCAGCTCAAGAATTTAAATAAACATTCAGAATGTTTAAATGTCACAACCTAGAGCAACAAAGGGCATTTGCTCAAATGCAGCAGCGCTAAGTAAAGATTAATCAATATTATGTGCGTATGTTATGATATTCAGAAAATGATACTCATAATGGGATCTTAAAACAACAGAAATAGTAGAATCATAGAATAAGCATGTGATCAAACAGGAGTTCAGCATGTCTGTAGTTCATTTGCATCACCAGGTAAGGAAAAAGGTCCGGCTCCCCATAAGACACAGGGGAAACACTGGACCTCGCCCAACAATTAACGCACTGAAATCTGTCCAGTGGAAAATCATGTACACAAATGCCTGCAGGCTGTGAAACAAGATCCCAGACCTGCAGGCAACAATGACAGAGGCTAAACTGGACATAGTAACCATTAGCGAGACATGGTTCACCAGTATCCACACTTAGGAGACTTCAGTTCCTGGCTATGTACTGTTCAAAAGAGATCGACGTGCAAAAGGGGTGGGGGAGTAGCCCTTTTTGTCAATGAAAATATCAAAGCTACAGAAATTCAGAATACACATAAAGAGCCAGAAGAACTGTGGGTCACCCTGGAAACAGGAAATGGGAGAGCCATACGAACTGGGGTTGTCTACAGGCCTCCAGACCGGGGTGGGGGGGGACATAGACACATTACTGTTAGAAGATATACAAAACATGACAGCTAAAAGGGAGGCTCTAATAATGGGAGACTTCAACATGCCAGATACAGATTGGTCAATACCAGCAGGAACATCCACCAGAACTAGACACGCAGCGGATTCCCTGCAGGAGGAGGGCCTCAAACAACTGGAACAACAACCTACAAGAGACAGGGCTATACTAGATCTAGTACTGACTAACGGGGAAAGGATCCCAGATCTCCAGGTAGAAGGTCACCTGGGGGCCAGTGACCATCACATGGTATGGTTCAATTTGGCCACTAGAACTAAATCATCACATTACAAGGCAAAAATATGGGCTTTCAGTGGAGCTGACTTTGATAAAATGGCCAACAGAGTTAAGCTAGCCCTGACAAGAAGAAATACAGGTGAGGGGGTACAGGCAAAGTGGGCAAGCATTAAGGATGCAATACTTGAAGCAACATCCCATTGTGTTAGGAAGAAAAGCAAACGCAATAGAAGGACGAAATGACTTTGGTTCTCAAAAACAGTACCAGAAAAGATCAGAGCTAAAAGGTTGGCCTTCAGGAAATAGAAGAGAACGCAGTGGAACGAAGACAGGGAGGCATACCAAACTTCCCTAAGGGAAGCAGGGAAGGCAGTAAGGCAGATAAAGACCCAAACTGAGGAAACACTAGCATGAACAGTAAAAGAAGGGGACAACACTTTCTATAGATACATTAGTGAAAGAAGAAAGTCCAGAGGGGGTATTGCTAAGATCAAAGAGGATAAGGGGGAGTGTGTGGAGGAGGACCATGGAAAAACATCTATCCTAAATCGATACTTCTGCTCAGTATTTACTGAGGAGAAGGTAGGGCAGGACCCACAGCTCAGCACCATGAACACGGGGGAGGGAGACGTGCACAAGTCCCTATACCAAAGAAAGGGTCCTACAAGAGCTCGTTAAGCTCAGGGTGGACAAGATAATGGGACCAGATGACATACATCTCAGAGTGCTAAAGGAGCTAAGGATGGAACTAGCAGAGCCATTATCAGAACTGTTTAGTGAGTCTTTGAGGACAGGAGAGGTCCCAGAAGACTGGAAAAGGGCTCATGTGATCCTGCTCCACAAGAATGGCAGCAGGGAAGAGGCAGAGAACTACAGACCAGTCAGTCTTACCTCAGTAGTGGGCAAGATTATTGAGGCACTCCTTAAGGAAAGGATAGTGCAACACCTGGAATCCATTGGAGCACAGGATCCAAGACAGCATGGGTGTACAACAGGAAGGTCCTGTCAAACTGATCTCATAGATTTTTTTGACTGGGTAACCAGAGTGGTGGACCAAGGGGGAGCAGTTGATGTTGTCTACCTTGACTTCAGCAAAGCTGTCGATACTGTTCCACATAGAAGATTGATTAATAAGCTGGGTAGGTTCAGGGTGGGTCAGAAGTTTGTCAACTGGGTGGCAAACTGGTTGGCGGGCAGAAAACAGAGAGTAGTGGTAAACGGTATACAGTCAGAAGAGATGCAAGTCACAAGTGGGATACCTCAGGGATCAGTCCTGGGGCCAGTCCTCTTCAATATCTTCATCAGTGACATTGCAGATGGACTGGAGGGTAAGGCTCATCTGTTTGCAGATGACACCAAGATCTGCAACATAGTAGATGATCCAGGTGGGGTGGGCAGAATGAGAAGAGATCTGTATAAACTGTCAAAATGGTCCGAAGAGTGGCAACTGGGGTTTAATGCAAAGAAATGCAAGATCATGCACATAGGGAAGAAAAATCCTGAAACCACCTGTAGATTGGGAGGGGGGTTGCTGGCAATCACAAGGAAAGAAAGAGACTTGGGCATTGTCATCACAGATGACCTGAAATCATCCAAGTAGACCACTAAAGCAGTAGGTAAAGCTAGGGGGATGTTGGGGTGTATTAGTAGGGGTATCACAAGTCATAAGAGGGAGACACTGGTTAGGCCCCATCTGGAGTACTGCATGCAGTACTGGAGGCTGCACCTGCACAAGGACATTAACAAAATGGAGGCAGTCCAGAGAAGGACAACCAAAACGGTGCAGGGACTGCATCAGAAAACATATGAGGACAGATCAACGGAGCTCAATATGTATACCCTAGAGCAAAGGATGGAGAAAAGTGATATGATTGAAACATTCAAACACCTTAAGGGCATTAACAAGGTGAAAAAGTCCAACATGTTTCAATATAAGAAAAATAGCAGGACAAGAAGACACAGCATGAGATTAGAGGGAGGCCGATTAATGGGTAATGTGAGGAAGCTCTTTTTCACAAAAAGGGTAGTGGATGCATGGAACGGCCTACCTCAGGAAGTGGTGGATATGACTACAGTGCAGTGCTTCAAACAGGTATGGGATAGTCATAAGGGAGCAATATAGACGAGTATGAATAGATAGGCCATTGACAGAGTAAAGGCCTATGGCACATTCATAAGGTAGAAAAAATGAGCAGACTGGATGGGCCTTGTGGTCCTTATTTGCCACCAACTTCTATGTTTCTATGTTTCTACAAGATAAAGGAATGTGGTCTTTACACCTATTATATTTGCAACACTTAAAGGACATTGCAAAACTTAAATGAACAAACTTGTAATGTGTCTGAAATTAGAAACCCTCCCATCTCCCATCACTTCCCATGCCTGTTAAGTTTTCTTGCATGTAACAATCACTCACACAGCAGTGTGAACCCCTCACATAAGTCTCACATTTGAAAATGAACAGTATTTATAAAAAGCTGCATGTTCAGTCACAAATTAAAGAATTGCCCCCACCCCCCACCCCATTATAATGGCTCACTTCTAGAGATATTAAATCATTCTTTTGGGATCTCAAACAAGCATTTGTCAATGCCGAATGTTTGCTTGCTGGCATTGGCAGTGGTAGTGTAGAAGTTACAGAGCTGCGTAATAGGAATGGCAGTGAAGTATTGAACTGAAGCCAACCCCACCACCACCCTGCAGAGAGTGACAGGCATTGGGGTGTGCATTTGGGTCGTCAGGCATAACGGCCACGCCATTTCACCACAGCCCACCCTGCAGACACTGACAAGTGTCACAGTGTTCCTTGGGGTCTTTGGCCCTTATGCGCACCCCATTTCATTAGGAAATAGGGTGAGATGGGTGCGATATAGGAGAATGGGGTGAACTTTGGGGCCGAAGAGTCCAAGGCATACCTCGATGCCTGTCACTAGCTGCAGGGTGTGGAATGGTATGAGCATTATAGGCAAGAATCCCAAGTCACATCCCTGATGCCTGTCATTCTCTACAGGGTTGGGCGTTATGGTTGGAAACTCTAATACCGCAGGCATTCGTTGGTATTTTCACTCCAAATTTTCAACATGATTTTTTTGTGACCCCCTCATGAACAGGGGGAATATCAGTTTGTTAGCCGAAAGCTGCTTATGCACAGCGACTACGGCATTTAGCACCACAGGTGCAAAAACATTCCGAACAGGATGTAAAAAATGACCGCTCACACAGCTGTACTGTTCATGGGGAGGTGTAAAAATGGCAATGTTGCAAATCTACAGTAAAATATTTAAAAAATGGTGAAGTCACAGCGTACATGAAACTGTACAGCACACCGTAATATAATTAGGTTAGATTTTTACAGCAGATTGTCAACTCAGGCATTTGGTGCCTCCGATCATGAACAGTGTCACTGAGATTTCTTTATCTGTGCGAACAATGATTTCCCACAGTGACCATGCATCTCTGTGCTGAAAGTGTGAAAACACACTTCAGCCATGTTGTGAAAAATGACAGCTGTACTGTTCATAAGGAAGTGTGGAAAAATGCCACTGGTGAAAATCTGGACTGAAAATATTACAAAGTCATGAACTTACGAGGGTGCGTGGAAACTGCGCAATGCTCAGTCATAACACAGTCATTTTATGGACTTTTGTCACCAAATTTTCAACATAGCCGTTTTAAAACCTCTGCTCATGAACAGTGTAACTGTGATTTTCTTAATCTGTCCTAAACATTGCTTTCGCACAGCAACAGCACCATTGTGCACTACATGTGCGAAAACGCATTTTGGGTGACATATGAAAAATAGCAGCTGTACTGTTCATAAGGAAGTGTAATAAAATGGCAATGTTGAAAATCTGGAGTGAAAATATTAAATTCCCAAACTTACGAGCATGCATAGGAACTGCGCAACGCACGCTCGAAAAACAGTCATTTTTAGGAATTTTTTCACCAAATTTTCAACATAGCCATTTTAAGACATCTGCTCATGAACAGTGTCACTGTGATTTTCTTAATGTGTTCCATACATTGATTTTGCACATCGACTATGCCATTGTGTGCTACATGGGTGGAAACACATTTTGGGCAAGATGTGAAAAATGACAGCTGTACTGCTCATAAGGAGGTGTGGTAAAATGGCAATGTTGAAAATCTGGAGTGAAAATATTGAAAATTCGCGAACTTACGAGCGTGCTTATGAACTGCGCAATGCATGCTCGTAAAACAGTCATTTTTATTAATTTTTTCACCAAATTTACAACATAGCCATTTTAAGACCTCTGCTCATGAACAGTGTCACTGTGATTTTCTTAATTTGTCCCGTACATTGATTTTGCACACTGACTGTGCCATTTGCGCTACATGGGCGGAAACACATTTTAGGTGAGATGTGAAAAATGACAGCTGTACTACTCATAAGAAGATGTGGTAAAATGGTAATGTTGAAAATCTGGAGTGAAAATATTGAAAATTCCGAACTTACGAGCGCATGAGAACTGTACAACGACACTCATAAAACAGTCATTTTTGGAATTTTTCACCAAATTTTCAACATAGCCATTTTAAGACCTCTGCTCATGAACAGTGTCACTGTGATTTTCTTAATTTGTCCTCCATTGATTTCGCAGACAACGACTGCGCCATTGTGTGCTACATGGGTGGAAACACATTTTGGGTAAGATGTGAAAATGTCAGCTGTACTGCTCATAAGAAGGTGTGGTAAAATGACAATGTTGAAAATCTGGAATGAAAATATTGAAAATTGCGAACTACGGTGTGTGTAGAACTGCTAACGCACGCCAAGAAACAGTCATTTTAGGAATTTTTCACCAAATTTTCAACATAGCCATTTTAAGGCCTCTGCTCATGAACAGTGTCACTGTGATTTTCTTAATTTGTCCTGTACATTGATTTCACACAACACATGCCCATTGTACTACATGGGAGAAAACACATTTTGGGTGAGATGTGAAAATGACAGCTATACTGCTCATAAGAAGGTGTGGTAAAATGACAATGTTGAAAATCTGGAGTGAAAATATTGAAAATTCACGAACTTCACGAGCCTGCGTAGGAACTCGCATAGCATGCGCTTCGATAAAACAGTCACTTTTGAATTTTGCAAATTTTTCAAATGGGGTTTTGGGACCTCTTCTCATGAATGATGTCAATGTCATGGCGTTATTCAGGCCCAAAGGGTGATTTCGTGCAGTGACTGCGCAGTGACTGCGAAATCACCCTTCAGGCCTGATTTACGCCATGACAGTGACATCATTCATGAGAAGGGGTCCCAAAAACCCCATATTGAAAATTTGGTACAAAAATTCCAAATAATGCCTGAGATATGCAATAAAGTTGAAAAACCCCTATCCAGCCCATTATACAGCTTACCGGCATTTCCTCAGTTCGCGGTCGGCTTTGAAGAGTGCAGACGTGTTCCTGGTCCACCAAGATCGTTGCGCAAGCTCCGGAGGTAAGTATGGGGTGAGGGGGGTGTGGGGAGGCAGGGTGCGCAGTGGGTGGGTGCGGGTTGTGGGAGGGGGGCTTGGAGAAGAGCCGTGGGACCATTTTTATTTTGCAGGTTAAAAAAAAAAGACGACATGGGACATTTGCCATGCTGGGGTGGGCTCCCAGCGTGGCACAAGGATGGCTGGGGGGGCATGGAGCTGATGGGGGATTGGGCACCCCCGTCAGCCATATGATCAGTTGTCACGCTGGGGTGGGCTCCCAGCATGGCACCCAATACTCATGGGGGGGGAGTGAGGACAGTGGAGCCAATGGGGGATTGGGCACCCCCGTCGGCTATTCTATGAGTTGCCATGCTGGGGTGGGCACCCAGCGTGGCATGTGGAAGGCTTTGGGGGGAGCGCAGCACAAGCAGATGGGGGATTGGGCACCCCCGTCAGCTATACATGTGTGCGCGGGGAGAGGGCAGCACGCAGTATGCATGCGTTTCTGTGTGTGTGTGTAGCAGGAGCTGCGCATGAGCAGGGATATCTTATTGCTACTCACTGAAGCATAGCTCCCCCTTTCAACTGTATGCCACTGCATTTTGGAGTTTGTCATAGACAGCTCCAGCTTGCATTGGCTTACAGGGGCCGTGCCTGCCAACACACTGACTGAATTGGAGGAGGAGGTGACACACCTCCGAAATCTCAGATGATGGCACTATGTTTCTTGCACATGCGTGTAAGCAAACATAAAAACACAACTTGTACACGTATGCACAGCATTTCAGTAGTTAAGTTATAAGACAGCATTGAGGAGCTTCTATTCTGCTGTCTAAAAACCTCATGAATATAACCGCTAGCCAGTATATTCCAGAGTGCTTAATTTGTTCATTGTTTAATGTTTTCTGATGCTCTCATGAGCAAAAAAGGATTTTAAACATTTTATCATGATTCTTCTCCTGGGGTCAGGCTGTGGTGAGGGTCAGGACAACAGTATAAAACACATACTCTCTATTGCAATAAATGTATTTAACTTATGGTTTCTCTGAAAGTGTTTGTTATGCTACAAGTGTGTGTATATTATAGCATGCAAGCTGTGTTTTGCAAAGGGGGTTACAAATTACTTCGTGACTCAAGCATGACTTATCAAAAAACACAAAGAGAGAGACAGAGAAATTCTCTTTCTTTGTGTTTATCTAAGTTGTACTTGAGTCACAAAGTAATTCATAACCCCTTTCACATGATATGGCTTGCTATACTAGCCTCACTTTTCTAGCCTAACAAACACTAGCTTGGGTGGACTGCCTGGGTGAAAACTTAAACAGGAATGCTTCTCAAACCAGAATGAGTCTCAGTCAGAGTGGAGACAGCAGCAGCGGGCACGCTTCACTGTGCCTCTCACAGAAGCAACCTGAAGCACAGGAGTGGGGATAAAGGAAAGAGGTGTGTTGGGCAGCTGCGTACCATGGTACCACATTATGCTGACTGCCTCAGGGGTAAAACTGGAGTAGACCAGGAGGAAATTAGAGAACCAGACAAACAAGTGTAAAGCCAGGTGATTTGGTCTAAAACCAAGCAGGTGACAACCTTAGGTACTGACTGAGGATTTTGCTCCCCAGTGTTGATTTAACCTCTATGAACATGGTAAGTGATGGAGAGGCAGAAGGGTTTCTTGACAGAGGATGGGATTACAAGAATTAAAAAATAAAAATAAAAAAAGACTACAAAGGACAGTTTTCTTTATTTCTTTTTTTTTAAATTTAACATACTTTGTTAAGTATAACAAAAACACATAGTAAAAAAACATGGGATACATTAACATCAACAAATATTACATATTAAACTGAACACAATTAATTAACAGGAAAATGTAAAACATTAGGAGAAAATAATAACTAAAACTACTTTAAAACAAACTACCCTCCCACCCCCCCCATTCCATGGTGCACTTTCCTTAGCCTAACACAACAGAACTAAAAAGAGGACCAGGATGATAACAGTTGTATAAATTATCAAGGAGTGATAAGCGGCCATAACAAAAACATTGGGTGAATCCCCTACAGAAACGAAAAAAAGCCAAAGAAAAAAAGAAAGAAGGAAGAGAGGCTTGCGAACTATCTAAGTCACCCTTTCAAGACAAATAGAGGGTGTATAATTTCCCCCATTTGTTGTTAAAAGGTGATTGACGATGACGTACACTCGCAATTAGGTGCTCAGCATGGAGTGTAAATGATATTTCAAGCAGCCATTCCGTGTAGGAAATAGTAGCTTGATCCATCCAGTGTCTAAGCACTAGCTTTTTGACTGCCATTGAAATTAAGGCCACGTGGAATCTTCTCTCCTTCACAGAAATTCCAGAGTAATCTCCCAGAATACATATGATGGGGGAGAAGAGGCCCTGCAACCCCAGCAGTTTATCTAGAGTAGATTCAATTTGCTTCCACAAGGGAGATATTTTTTCACATGACCAGAGTATATGGAAGAGTGAGCCCTCCTCCTTGTTACATCTAGAGCACATGCTGGAAGAAAGACGCTTCATTTGAGCCAGTTTGATAGGAGTATAATACATATTATTTAAAAATACAGTATTGCATAAGCCTGTATCGATTTTGAGTGTGGTATATATATATAGACCTGTCCATATACAATGCCAATTAATAACTTCATCGGGGAAAAGAGCTTGCCAGATCTTAGATCCAGCAACCGAGGGAGGTTGCGGGTATGTGAGAACCAGTTTATATATGGTAGAAATGCCAGGCAGTTTACTGGCTGAAATCTTAATTTGCTGGAGAAAGGCTCCAATATAAGAGGGATTGGGTTCTTTCCCAAACACACTGACTAGTATGTGCTTAAGCTGAAGAATTTTGAAGACAGCCCATGACGTTAAATCAAATTTGGCAAGAATCTCCTTAGTAGACAAAATAGAGTCCTGTGTATAAATGTCAGCCACAGTAAGTTCAGGAGAGAGTGGTAATCAACTTTGGGATATAGGAGCACCACCTATTTTGAGATTCAAGTTGGCATAGATTGACTGAGAAAATTCAGAGCTCGGAGATACCTTATAGTAACTAAACATTTGAGAAAGGACTTTTAATGAAATATCAATCGGGAGAGACTGCAGAGCTTTTGGTATATTTTTAGTGGACATATAAAAAAGTGAGGATGGAGCTAGATTATAAGTGGCAAGAATGTCTGACTCAATGTGCAACAGATTGGGACATACTCATGATGAGCAAGGAGTTCAGATAAAGAGAGCCACTTCCCACACTTGTGGAGATGACAAGCCCAGTAATAATATAAAAAAATTAGGGAGACACAAGCCTCCTAGCTCCTTGGGTAGGGAGAGCTTAAGATAAGATCTTCAGGTAGCTTTATCCTGCCAGATAAAGGAATTAAAATCGGAATGGATACGCTGAAAGAAAGACAAGGGTAACCATACAGTATATCTAGCACGTTTAATGGATAAAACAGTCTGGGTAGGACATTCATCTTGACAGTGTTAATTCTGCCCCATAATGAAAGGGGAAGCTTTTTCCATCTTAATAAGTCCTGCTGAATATTGTGCCACAGATCCTCCAGATTAAGTTTATGGAGTAGAGGTAAATCTGAGGTAATATGAATACCCAAGTATTTAATGGACAGGGGGGTCCATTTCATACCAAACTTGCTGAAAGCTGAGCTATATGTTAAGTAATTAAAGGGGAAAATTTTGGTTTTGCTAATATTGAGTTTGTAATTCGAGAATTTCCCAAAAATGTCAATGATATTCAGTGCTTCTGTTAGAGAAGAAACCGGATCTGAGAGATGAAGCAATATATCGTCTGCATAGACCGAGAGCAAAGGGACCCTATCGCCTACTGGAATGCCGGAGATTAAAGGAGAGGATTTCAGTCACCTGATCAGGGGTTTGAGATATATGTTAAAGAGAAAAGGAGAAAGCGGACATCCCTGCCGTGTACCCGAGAAGAGAGGGAAGACATCAGAGAGTACTCTGTTGCAGTGTATTCTAGCCAGAGGACAGGAATATAGAGCTTGAATCCTTTTAATAAAATTATTGGGAAAGCCCATTATCTGTAGTGTAGCCCACAAGAAATTCCAGTCCACCTTGTCAAAAGCTTTTTCTGCATCAAGAGATATCAGAGCCATAGGGATAGGGGAGGTTTTTGCCACCTGAACCAGATACGACAATTTACGAAGGTGATCAGCAGGGGTTCTGCCTGACAAAAATCCTATTTGCTCCAGACTGAGAAGATGAGTCCAGACTTGTTCAATTCTACTAGCAAGTATCTTGGTGAGAATTTTGATATCACAATTTAATAAAGAAACTGGGCGGTAACTCGTTGGAGACTGGGGTGGCTTGTCTGGTTAAAGGAGAAGGATAATAGAGGCTTCCAACAGGGATGGATCCTGGGTTTGCCTGGAGAGCATATATTGATACAAACGTAACAGGCTAGGTGCAAGGAAACTTTATAAAAGTTTGAAGGGAATCCATCTGGGCCAGGGGCCTTATCCATAGCGAGATTATGAATAGCCAATAACACTTCTTGGAGGGAGATAGGAGCAGATAAAAGGGACTGCTGTGTATGAGAGAGAGTGGGTAAAGATGAAGCAGACAAGTATTCTAGTAATTCCACTTGTGACGGGGGGGGGTGCGGGACGCTGACTATAAAGAGAAGAGTAGAACTGACTAAAGACGGAAGCTATGTCCCTAGGGTGTGTTTTAGTAATACTGTCAGGATCGTTAATAAAGGGAATAAATCTTGACGCCTCTAATTTCCTCAGGCACAAGGCTAAGAGATGACTCGCCTTCTCAACTTGCTCTATATATTTTGCCTGAGCTCTTAGTATGAGAAATTCCACTTTTTCTTGTACTAAACGAGAATACTGATTCCTTAAATCCAATAATGTTTTCAAAAGATTGGGAGAGGGGGAAGAAGTGAGAGATTTCTCAAGCGAATGGATCTGAGCCAGAAGTGAGGTGATGGTAGCCTCTCTCTTCTGTTTACGGTAGAGGACAGCCTAATAAACTCACCTCTCAAAAAACATTTCAAGGCACACCATTCATGATCCATTCTTGCGACAGAACGATGGTTATTTGCAACGAATACTTGAATCAAGTCAGAGATCCTAGTAATAACATAGTCCTCCTTTAAAAGCTGCATATTTAGACGCCATACTGGGTCCCTTTGGAAATTTTGGTTTAGCATGACAGTGACCCAGGCCACCGCATGGTCTGATATAACAATCGGTTCTATGGTAGAATCATTTAAACCGTGTATAAGTGAACGGCTAAGCAAAATATAGTCCAGCCGTGACCAAGTGGAGTGCATCATTGAGTGAAAAGAGAAGGCATGGACCCTGGGATTTTGCAAACGCCATGGGTCACACAGCCCAGCGGAATCGAGAAATTCAGCGAGTGCCATCTGGACGCTGGATGGGGAATTGAATGAGGAATTAGAATGATCTAAGTCCTGGGTGGGTGGTAAATTCCAATCCCCCCCGTGAATTAAAGGAAGAGCAGAAAACATTTGCAGTTTGTTCAGCAAAGCCAGGAAAAAATCAGTATTTCCCCTCACTGGCCCATACACACTCCCAAGGACTAGTTCAGTACATTCCAATAGGCCATGAACCAACACATATCTCCCTTGTGGGTCAGTAATTATTGTTTTTGGTTGAAAGGCAATCGACCTGTGAATTAGGATGGCAGTACCACCACTGGCGGTCGAGATACCAAAGCAAAGCTTGCCCGACCTCCTGTCTACGCAAGCCCACCGCTTTCCCCAGAGAGAAGGTGGGTTTCTTGGATGAAGGAGATGTGGGCATGCAGTAATGATAAATGTTTAAGGATCTGAGTTCTTTTATTAAGTTAACGAGCCCCTCTTACATTCCAGGTTATAAATTTTTTCAGGCCACTAGCCATTAAAGTCTATGAAACACTGTGCATAACCAGTCCCTTGTAATGAGAAAGTGCACGTATAAACCCCCCCAAAAGATATTCCTTAGAAACTATAACACTGGTGCTCCCGCAGATCCCAGAAAAAAACTTGAGAATAATTCCATCCATTAAAACAATTGTAAAGTGAGGGGTAACCCCATCATTGAAAGTAAAAAGAAGCAGAATACCATGGTTATTTAATACCGGCCCCCATAATCCCTGCCCTCTTATAACTATTTACAGTTAATACTCTATCCAACTTTAGAACCCACTGAAAAACCACAATTCTCCTGAGTGGTAGCGATCCCATATGTACCCTTTCATAGTTACACTCTGTAATCATATCTAAACATACAAAACTAAAAATAACTGCTTCGTACATAGAATGAGCCACAAGTCTTAATTTAGACACAAGTATGATCCCACCTGAGGATCCCAAAATATTCCCCATAGTGGCATAGGATATAAAAAAAGGACCAAGAGTAATTAGGGTACACCCCCCATACGCCAGTACATGTGGTTGGCTATCCATACGCTAATGCCCTCTCCCCCCCCACAAGAACCTAACCAATAAGTAATATAGCTGTCGTAATCCAAATAGAAAAACACCATACAGGACTCCCTTCATATGAGAAATCGTAATACTGCCAGCCTGCCAACAAGGGAGCAAACTCTGCACCAGAGACTCTCTAGGTGAGGTAATAAAAGAAAAAAGAAAAAGGGGCTGAACAAACAGGAGTACAGAGAAAAGCTAGCTGTAGGCATGAAATGCAGATTCAGAAGAGAGCAATGAAAAACTAAAAAAAAAAAAGTAAAAGAAGAAGTCAAGGAGGGGGACAGAAGTCCTATAGAGAATGTCAAAAGGAGGCAGATTCATTATGCAGGGACTAGACTTTGCCCTCACTCCAAGTGTAGCAAATCCAAAAAAAGGTAAAGTGGCAAAGAAGTACCAGGGAAGAGAGGGTTAGTAGTGAACAGAGAGGGAAATAAAAGATGGTATTTCCAGCCTTATTTGCTTGGAGCAACATGGAAATATCTCGAGCAGGAATAGATGAGACAAATGACCCCTCGTAGGTGCGACTGTTTCCCAGGGGAACCAGATTGATAACGGGCCAACGCCACAGCAGAAAACCATCCCCAGTGGAAACAGCCAACTGCACAATAAAAAGTCTGTGGGGATAAGATGCCTCGATGCAGCATGGAATCCTCCAGGGCTTCGGGCCACTGCTCGTCTCCCTCTCAGTCCGCCGCCATCTTCTCCCTAACAGGGATTACCTCCCCACTCCAAGGGGCACCCTCTGAACTGATCGCTTCCATGGTAAGCCAACTGTAAAGCAATTAGAACAGTCAAAAACTTCTTGGTAACTTGTGAAATGGCCCACAACATTAGGGTTTAAATAGTGAAGGCAGCTTCTTGCTCAGATCAGCCTGAGCCTGATCAGCAGAATCAAAGGAGAGCCATACTCCATCCACCAAAACCTGCAAACGAGCTGGGTGGGCCATTCGAAACTTAATACTGTCTGCAATCAGTTTGTTAACAGTGGGGTGAAAAGTGACTCTGTTCTGGTGGGTTCCTAAAGGCAGATCCTGAGTAATCCTTAGTCGCTTGTCCTCCCAGTGTATAGCCTGTAGCTCTCTAACGTTTGCCAGAATATGTTGCTTTTCCAAGTAATTGAGCATGCAGATGATCATCGGACGAGAGGAGGCAGACTCCTCCAGTTTCAGGCATAGAGACCTGTGCGCCCTTTCAATTAGATAAGTAGGATTATTTGGGGAAGGACCCACAATCTTGGTGAAAAGCTTCTGGGTGAATAGAATCGCAGAGGAACCCTCAGATCCTTCTGGTAACCCAAAGATCAGGATATTATTCCTCCTACTGCGACCCTCTAGGTCTCCGGTTTTAAGCTGCAATTTTGTAATTTGTTGCCTGAGCTTTGTGATCTCAGGTTCTGTCTTGTCTTGCCAGGCCTCTAGGGAGTGGGTACGTGCCTCGGTATCCGCCGCTCGAATCCTAAGATCAGCCATCTCGCTGCGAATATTTTTAAGGTCAGCAGCAATATCTTGTAGAGTTTCCTTGAAAGGTTGCAGTTCTTGAAGAAAGTGTTCTTCTGATAGTGGTGTGGAGGCTGAAAGGACTCCCAGTTGCTCAGCCAAAGAGTGCTGGATAGGTTTTGCTTTTTTCTCCTGCTTGTCAGGCGAGACCGGGGGCTTGTGTCTGGGCAAGGCCGCTTTCATTTTGGCCTCCATCGCGGCTTATTAAACCAGCAGAAACACCAAAAAGTCAGTCAGAAAGCCTCATTGAATAGACAGGAACAGTGATATTAAGGCGATCTTCGTTAGATTAAACCAGAAAGCACTAGATTATAGTAGATTTTCAGATGGGGGAGCGGAAGGCGAGGGAAACAGCAGCTAGCAAGCCAGACCCATCACGTGATCTCCTGACTGAATCAGTTTTCTTTATTTCAGGTACCAACACTGTGGATTGGGCACCCCAGTGTTGGTATTATGTTTGGCAGCACTGTGGGGGGGAGAGGTACTAGCTGTCACCAGTATTTGGGCACTCCAGTGTAGGAAAATTAAGAAGGAAGGGTAAGCAATGGGAGGTGGGAAGGATACTTAGCAGAGGGTGGTAGGGTTTGTTTTTATGTTTCAGGGGAGTACCACAGCAGGCTGATCATGGCACTCATGAGCTGTGCTTGCTGGGTGGTATTATGTGGATCAAAGGAAAGAGCCGCCCTATGATTTGGGCAGCACTTTTCTTTGAACTGCACGTAGTTCCCACCCAGAAAGCCCAGAAGAGTGTCATGATCAGCCTGGCTGATGATTGGGCTGACATTGTTGAGTTCCTTGCAAACTGCCCTTCATTGAACTGACAGTAACACACCTGTCAAAATCCCCTATCATGCCAACATGTTGGCTTTGTGCAAGCATGAACATAAAAAGGGTTGCTTCATTTGCATATGCATGCATTGGCCCTCATTAATGTCATGTGGGAGTGGATGGTACCACACTGTGGTTGCTACTGTATTGAAGCCAGAGTGTAGGACTGTTCAGCTGCAGTTCAGGAAACAGGCAGGACAAACTGCAAACAGTTTCTTTTTTTTGAACTTAGTCAACTTTATTGAAAATGTTTAGTCAAACAATCCAATATACCACACACGAGAGGCATAAACTGTGAAAGAAAAACACAAATAAATTAAAAGAGCCACTAACATGGCATCCATATACAAGGTAAATGGTACAAACTCTATAGCCAATATAACTGTATAAATACAAAAAATATATTTAAATATAAGACAGAGTAGTAGAAAACTAAACAACATAAATATGTAAAGAGCACATCAAAAACCTAATGGGAAAACCACTCCAACAGCCTCAAACAAAAAAGAAACAGCTTACATATAATACCAGGTGGTCTAGAGCTAGGTCCTGCCCAAAATACCAGCACATACGAAAAACTGTACTGAGGCAGGGAACTAATAAACAGTACCTTAACCTGTGAAAACAAAGGATATGCACTGAGAAATAATTCATATCTATCCCACCTAAAGTTACTAAATAGACCAGTTCCCTGACTTGGTAATAATTAATAATCAACTGCAATTATTAACTCAAAACTGATCATCCAATATGAGTCAGAAGAATTATGCAATAAATAAAAGAGTATAAAGCCTTTCTCATCTTTCTTGAAACTTTGCAAGTGTATGCCTCATACTTGCTATTATCTTTTCCATTCTCAAAGCCACCAACATTTCATTATGCCATTCCCAGTATGTTGGAATTTCATCCCCTAACCAATGATGCAATATTATCAATTTTTCCACAGGTGCTACCAAGGTTAAATTATATTTTTGCACTCCCAAAAGTTGGTCTAACCCAAGGCCTAGTAAACAGAGCTCAGGAGTGTTTGCTTCTTCTAGACCCAATAAAGGGTCAAGTTTTGATCTAATGTTCATCCAAACATTCTGGATCTGGTGAAAATCCCATAGCATCTGTTTCAACATACCTAGGGAGGATTGGTATCTGTGGCAATTAGGGTCCAACTGTTTGTCCATTTTATGTAACTTCTGTGGTGTAAAATAAACATTATGTAAAATCTTATACTGCAGAAGTCACAACTTGTCCAATTTAATAAATTTATGTAAGGAAGTCCATGGGGCCGAAGTATCAAACAATTTGGGATGATCTGGAAATTCCTGCACCCAGTAATTGCATTTGAGACCCAACTGTAATCCTATTTTCTCCCTTAATGTCCTATACAACAATGAAACAGCATGATCCCTAGTCGCTAACACAATTAACTCTTCAAAAGCTGAACTATCAGAAAGATGCCAAGGATGGGGCCCCAGACTCCCTTTCACAGCATGTGTTAGCTGGAAGAAGGGGACAACGGAGTGCTTGGATAAAACATGGATTCTTTGGAATTGATTGAAAGTCAAAAATTGACCATCACCAATTAAGTCCTTAAGGGTATCTTGCCCAACAGGAGGCAAAAAAGCCAACCAATAGGCTTATTTGCAGTTTCAAAATTGTGATTATTACATATAGGTGGGTGAGGATCTCTCTGGTGGTTGTGACTAATTAGTTGACACAACTGTATATTAAGCCTTACTGACCATCCTACAGGTGAAAATCTTGGGGGGGGGGGTAAGTTGGACCACAAGATATGTAGTAAAGCCCTAGGGGCAATATTATACTTTTTACAAAAGTGATCTTCAATATCCTTCCAATATGGTATTGGTTGACCTTCTGATTGACCCATATCAAGAAGTCCACAATTTAAAAATTTACTGGCTTGGGAAGTCAAGTAATACCAGTAAAAATGAAGAAGTTGCAACCCTCCCTCATTTCTGGCACAAGCTAATTTATTCTATGCAATCCGGGGTCTTTTCCCCTTCTAAAGAAATTCAGAAAGGATATTGTGTAATCTCACAAACCACAGTTTGGGTAGAGGAACACATATCATAGTCAGCAGGTATAATATGCGGGGTTAAAGATTCATACGTATGATAGAAATCCTACCCCATAAAGAAAGGTGTAAAACCTGCCACCTCTTTAAATCAGCCGTAATAGTTTGTAGTAAGAGGAAAAAGTGTTGGGCAATTAATTCTTTGAAAGTCAAAGCTACTTTAATACCTAAATATGTGAGTTTAGATGGGGACCAACATTGATACAAGTCACACAGTATCATATGTTTATAGGTGCAATAGTTAAGGGGCATAATAATCATTTTAGAAAGGTTAAGCTCATAGCCTGAAATAGATCCACATTTTTGAAGGGTCTGAAACACTAATGGCAGAGAGGTCAAGGGGTGGGTCAGTTGTAACAAAATATTATTGGCATAGATCGAAATTTTATGAACCATGGGGCCAATTGAGATACCACTAATTAATGGATTATCCAGGATGGGCCTGGTAAGGGGTTCTAGGTATAAGCTAAATAGATAGGGGGACAGTGGGTAACTTTGTCGAGTACCACTACTTATGGAAAAGAGTCAGAAATAACTCCTTTACATCTGATCTGAGCCTGTGGGGAAGAGTACAGCAGTTGAATCTATCAAATAAACTCAGATGGAAAATTAAAGGCTTCCAATGTATGTAATAAATATGGCCATGAAACTCTATCAAATGCCTTCTCAGCATTCAAGGATACCAACACAGTTGGAATTTTAGAGTCCCTGGATGCCGAGAGAAGATGAAAGAGCTTATGCATATGATCCAATATCAATCTACCCTGCATGAAACCTGTCTGTTCTTGGCCAATAAGGAACTGCCAAAACCAGGCAATCCTATTAGACAGAACAAGGGCTAGTATCTTAGTATCTACATTTAGTTAGGATATCGGCCTATAATTAGTCACAGCTGTGCGATCCTTCCCTGGCTTAGGAATCAAGGTAATATGAGCATCTAAAAATCCCTGGGGGAAAAGATTAACTTTGTAACAAAAATTATAAAAATCTACCCAATAGGTACATGCTGTTTTAAAAGCTATGTAAAAATCTGGCAAAAAGCCATCAGGCCCTGATGCCTTATCTGGAGTTACAGCTGAAATGGCTTGTTCCACTTCTGCTACTGTTATATTCTCCTTAAGACCCTCGCCAAAAGTGGCACCAACTTGAGGTAACTTGGCCTCTCTCAGGAAAGAAATAATCTCCTGCTCCTGGGAAAAGGAGAAAGGAGGAGGAGCAGAATATAACTACTCACAGTAAGTTTTAAATCCTTTAGCTATCTCCCGAGGTGGGGGGCAGTCAGCACATCTGTCCCAAAACGAGGCCTAATACTCGGTATGAACCAGATCATATCTTGCTGTTTTAATTGCATTGCAGTAACCTACTAGCTTTTTCACCACAGTGCTCATAATTAGTTTTAGCTCTAAGTAAGGTATACTCTGCTCCCTTCCTACTCAACTCTGAATATTTAGCTCTTTATTGTTGCAATTGTACCCACTCCTGTTCTGAAGAGGATTTGGAGATATTCTGCTCTAATAGTCTTATAGTGCTAAGTAACTCCTGAATTTGTATGTGTTTTTTCTTTTTCTGGACAGAGGCAAGCGTGATCAACTCACCCCGAATGACACATATAAAAGCACTCCAATGAAATCAGCCAAGTGCACAAGGGAGGAATTAGTTTCAAAATAATCTAAAATGGCCTGTTTAATCTTAGCATAATGCCAGTCATCCTTTAATAAACAGTTAATTCTCCATAGTTTATCTCTTTCATCTACTGGAGATAGAGTCAAAGAGAGAGAAACCGGGGCATGATCTGAAAGCACAGTGCTTAAAATTTCACAGGATTGTGTGCCCTGAATGAGACTGAACTTAACAAAACATAGTCTATCCTAGAATAAGAAGAATGGACTGGAGAATAGAAGGTGTATTCTTGTGCCCAAGGGTGCAGTATTCTCCAAATATCAGCCAGTCCATGCAAGTTCATCAGATCTCTGGCTGCCCTTTGGACTGAAGACAACCCTTGTCTATTAGTACCAAATCTATCTAGGACATCATTCAGAGTTAAGTTCCAGTCCCCTAAATCAGTTTAGACAAATCAGTAAATTTCACAAGGATTCCCCCAACATAGTAGAAAAGCGCTCGAGTCTGAATTCAGGCCATATATACTGCCTAATAGAAAGTCTTGCATTCCCAATTTGGCCACCAAAAATAAATACCTTCCTTCTAGGTCTGCCGCTATTTTGGAAACTAGAAGAGGTAAATGCTACTTCACCAAAATAAGCACCCCGCCCTTCTTTTACTCTTACCTGCCCCATAAACCTGACCTACCCATAAACATCTAAAAAAATGAGTATTACTAGCTTCAATGTGGGTTTCCTGCAACATAACTACATCAGGGTTAAGCAAGGCTAAGTGCTTTAAGATGTGTGTTCTTTTTACTGGTGAATTGCCCACCCCCTTATGTTCCATGAGACACAAGTCAACTTAGCTATCGCCATAATTAGAATCTTGAACACCTAATAACAATATGAGGCACCAGCACTCCATTAACAACAAATAAACTGAGGGAAGGAAAGGAATTGTTACACTTAACAACCAAATAGAGCTGACACTGACAGGAATCCACCACCCCATCAACCACCAATTTCATCTGGTAACAAGCTTGAGGCTGTGAGAAAAAAGAAAAATTCTATCAAACAAGAAGGAACTAGAATACACAGAAATGAAATAAACCACCAAAAGCATCCTCAAGTTGTCCGTCTCATCAGCCCGGTGGCGGTGAGGGTTGAGGCACTGGACGCCACACCTAGCGCTATGCCGGCAACCCGGGTTCGGGAATGAGCCTGGACCACTGGGGGTCAGCAGGGGAGAGAGAGGATCGAGCATCTGAAGGACTGCTCTCCTCTCTCGGGATGGGATCCAGGGAAAGCGTGGTGTGGCAGCGGCCCCCGGTGGAGACTGGCGGCACTGCTATGCACAGGGGCTCGCTAGCAAGCTAGGGGTTGACGTTGGGCAGCAGTCTTCCAGATGTGGGTGGGAGCACCCATGTCATGGGCTGGGCAGCATTGTACGTCCCACGTCAGGGGTGTAAACACCACAAAATACCTCTCAAGTCCTGGATAGGTGACGGCCTCTGCCAGAGCCAGTGCCACACTCCCAATGCTGGTTCCCTGCCACTGCCCCCTGCGGTCTCTCCAGGTTGACCCGCCTGACCCGGGGAGCCGCAATGATCTTGAAGATGGTCACAGAACACAGTGGGAGGTAGAGCAAGCTGGTGAGAGCAGGAGGCCTGAGAGAATTCCAGGCTGAGGGCTAGAAACATAATTGGAAAAAAAAAGCTGTCCGTCTCCCAAGGGAGAAGGAGTGATCAGGAAACACCCCAATGAGCGACTCCAGGACACTCTGAAGCTGCTTGTCCATGGTGGATCATCGTCTGGGTCAAACTCCAACTACTGTAGTCCCCAGGAATAGCAATGAGCTACAAAGGACACAAGCAACATCAAAAAAATATATAATAATTGATATACAGAAGGAGGAGGGAATCTCCAAAACAGTTGAGTTAGGTAAGTGTATTAGGTTGTCTAAGCACCCAGATACCTTAAATACATTAAAATGAAAAAATAAAATAGTTAAGCTCTCCACAAACTACCTTATCAGAGAGCAACCTCCTTAGAAATATCACCTAACACAAATATGCTGAAAAATGAAGTTAAAATTCTAATGTGTCAAATAAGACAAAACCAGCCCTATAATAGGTAAACATCCAAATATTTAACAAGCAAGTTATTGGCAAACTTATTTATTCCTGCATTTAACATTCCAAAGAGAAAAAAAAATGCATAAATGGGAAGGGGATGTAAAATATAAAAAAAGAAACAAGATGTCAAATACAAAACTTAAATTACAATAATACTGTAACTCAGGGTAATAAATTAGGAGGTCTCCATAGACAATGCCATTAATATCATGCACTCATCCATAAAGAACCTATAGGAGTCAAGTCTCTGGGGTCATCCAGTACTCTCTTGGGTAAAGTACATGTTCATATCTGTAAAAAGAACAAAAAAGACCCCTGATTGAAATAAAAAGAATAAGTTGTCCCAGTCCAGGACTACTTCCTGAAAGCCTCTCATAAACTGAACATTTGATGTCTTGCCTAACAAGGCACCATTAGGAAATCCAGTTATCTTGACATGACACACAGCACACAGCAGGGGTCGCTTCTGTGATCCCAAGCTGAAAGATGGGGAAAAAAACCCTCACCAACTATGGAATGAGAAGCAAAATTAAAAAGCCAGTCTGAGAAAGTTCAACAAAGGAAAAATGTTTTCAGCATCAAAGCTTGCTGCATAAAGCTGAAAAATATTGTTACTGCAGATAAATTTAGGCCACTGCTACAAATCAGCATAAAACAAGCATTTGTCAATGCCAAATGTTTGCTTGCTGGCATTGGCATTGGTAGTGTAGGAGTTAGAGAGATGCATAATAGGAATGGCAGTGAAGTATTGAACTGAAGCCAACCCCACCACCACTCTGCAGAGACTGACAGGCATTGGGGTGTGACTTTGGGTCATCAGGCATAATGGCCACGCCATTTCACCACACCCTACCCTACAGACACCAAGTGTCATGGTGTGCCTTGGGGTCTTTGGGCCTCATGCTCACCTCATTCCATAAGGAAATATGGTGAGATGGATGCAGTATAGGAGAATGGGGTGAACTTTGGGGCTGAAGAGTCCAAGGCACACCTTGATGCCTGTCACTGGCTGCAGGGTGTGGGTGGTGGTGGAATGGCATGAGCATTACAGGCAACAATCCCAAGTCACACCCCTGTTGTCTGTCAGACTCTACAGGGTGGGGCATTATGGTCAGAAACCGTAACGCCCCAGGTGTTCGTTGGTATTTTCACTTCAAATTTTCAACATTGTTTTTTTGTGACCCCACCTCATGAACAGTGGCAATATCAGTTTGTTAGCCGAAAGCTGATTTTGCACAGCGACTGCGCCATTTGGCACCACAGGTGCAAAAACACATTTCGAACCGGATGTGAAAAATGACAGCTGTACTGTTCATGGGGAGGTGTAAAAAATGACAATGTTGAAAATCTGGAGTGAAAATATAAAAAAAAATGGTGAAGTCACGAGCGTGCATAGAAACTGTGCAACGCACACCTGTAATGTAATTAGTTTGGGGATTTTTTAAAGCAGATTGTCAACACAGGCATTTTGGGACCTCCACTCATGAGCAGTGTCACTGTGATTTTCTTAATCTGTCCCCAACAGTGACTTCCCACAGTGACCACGCATTTCTGCACCGGAAGGGCAAAAATACATTTTGGCCAGGGTGTGAAAAATGACAGCTATACTGTTCATAAGGAGGTGTGGAAAAATGCCAGTGTTGAAAATCTGGACTAAAAATATTACAAATTCGTGAACCTACGAGGGTACATGGAAACTGCGCAATGCACGCTCATAACACAGTCATTTTATGGACTTTTGTCACCAAATTTTCCACATAGGCATTTTAAGACCTCTGCTCATGAACAGCATCGCTGAGATTTTCATAATCTGTCCTGAACATTGATTTCGCATGCCAACTGCGCCATAGTGCGCTACATGCATTAAAACACATTTTGGGTGAGATGTGAAAAAATGACAGCTGTACTGCTCATAAGGAAGTGTGCCAAAATGGCAATGTTGAAAATCTGGAGTGAAAATATTAAAAATTCACGAAGTTACGAGCGTGCGTAGGAACTGCACAATGCGTGCGTAGGAACTGCACAATGCACGCTCGTAAAACAGTCATTTTGGGGAATTTGTTCACCAAAGTTTCAACATAGGGTTTTGGAGGGCCTATCTCATTAACCGTGGCATTGTCCTTTTGTTACTCGATCCCGAAAGGTGGTTCTGCACAGTGACCGTGAAATCACCTTTTGGGACCGAATAACAAAACGACAGTGACTGAGTTCATGAGGTGGGGCCCCAAGAACCCCATGTTGAAAATTTGGTTAAAAAATTTCCCAAAATGGCAGAGATATGCACCAAACTTGAAAAAAAAAAAACATTTATGCCATTATTCAACTTACTGGCATTTCTTCAGCTTGCGGTCGGCTTTGAAGAGTGCAGACGTGTTCCTGGCCACCGAAGATCATCGCGCTGGACTCCAGAGGTAAGAATGGGGTCAGGGAGGATGTGGGAAGGTGGGTGCACAGAGAGTGGGCGCGGGTTGGGGAGAGGGGCAAGACAGTCAATGAGGGACCATTTTTTTTTTACAGGTTCTCTTCCTTATTCAGGAAGACGACATGGGACTTTTGCCATGCTGGGGTGGGCTCCCAGCATGGCAACTGGGAGTTTATTTTTTGGGGGGGCAGTGGAGCCTTTGGGGGATTGGGCATCCCCATAGGCCATACCCACTTTTGCCACGCTGGGGTGGGCTCCAGCGTGGCACCTAGAAGTCTGTTTTCTTTGGGGGTACAGTGGAGCCGGATAGATTAGGCACCCCCGTCAGCCATACAGACTTTTGCCATGCTGGGGTGGGCTCCCAGCATGGCACCTGGAAGTCTGTTTGGGGGATGGGGGTCAGTGGAGCCGACAAGGGATTGGGCATCCCCATCAGTCATACAGTGTGTGGGGGGTGGAGGGGAGCACATGAGCATGTTGTGTTGGGCTCCCAGTGTGCTATGTAGGTGCTCATGGGGAGTGATGATGAACTGTCTATGACAGTTCTGATGCAGTGCTAACATGTAGGCAATTTGCGTACTGCTGATGGCAGTATGCAAATTGCCTACACATTACCACCACTGATTGTGGTGGTGTTTTCCTCAGAACTGTATGCCACTGCATCTGAATGGCTGTCATAGACAGCTCGGACATTCATTAGCACGGTGCAGCCGTGCCTGCAAAAGGGAGCAGGGCATTGGAAGTGGGGTAGGCACACCTACGAAAACTCGTATGGTGGCACTATGTTTCTTGCACATGCATGCAAGCAAACATAAAAAGCAAACTAAAAGTAGAACTCAGTTCAGCTGGAAAGCAAAGAGAAGCCTCCTCCCATTTCATGCAAAGTACTGTCCATCGTTATAACAAAAGAGAAAGCAGAATCGGTGCAGATTTCACATTAAAATCCCAGTGCGCATTAGGATTCAGGAACTCCAAGGACCAGAAAATCAGAACCAAGTCCCTCTCAAGTCTTTTGTAAGTTAGTCCCATTAAAACTAAGGTGAGGAAAATGGATCGACAACTCCCTTCTAGCTTTGTCGGCAGACACAAATTCTAATGTGCCCTTCTGCATGATCACAAAAAATGTGCCGGATTTCGGAAATAGAACTTAATTCTTGCCTTATAAATAAGTCTTTTCAAGTCATTATAAGCCCTCTACTTTTCTCTCACTAAGAGAGTCATGTCACTGAGATAAAGAAGGGCTCACCCTTCAACTGTAGTGGGCCTTTAAGCTTTGCCCTCTGTAGAATCCACTCTTTCTCTAGAAAATTAAAGTACAGTAGCATAAAATGATTGCCCTGTGCTTGCCATTTGGAGGAGGTTGGGGTCTCAGAGAGTGGTAAGCGCGCTCTCTTTGATAGGCACAACCAGATGGAGGGGGATTGGCTACATCTTGAAGGAGCTGTTGAATAAAGGACAACATATCTGTTCCTTCAAACTGCTCAGGTAGTCCCACCACCACCAGATTATTTCAGTGACTCCTCACCTCTAAATCATCTATCTTAAGTTCCAATTTAATGATCCATTTCTGGTGGTCATGCAACTCCCTGCTCTTCCACACCTGTGTATTTTCCATGGAACTTATCCTAGCCTCTGCATCTCCCAACCATTGGTGGAAAGCTTCCAGTGTGGACTTTAGTAATTACAGGTCCTCTACAACTTTGGAAAGGATCAGCTTAATGCCAGCCAGATCCGAGATTATTATGTCCAATTTATTGGGTTCAGCACCATTGTCAGGGGAATCCAGGGTAGGGCACTTCTGAGGCGGCAACAGACTGGATGGTTGTGCAACTTGTAAATCTGGAGTTGCCAGGTCTTCCATTAAATGCAGCACTTCCATAGTGTCTGACTGAGTCCCATGCTGCTCTGGAATATCTGACATCTCCATGCTGCAACAAAAGTTAGGAATGCTACTTGCTATAGGCAGAAAAAACACTTTATTCCCGATGGGGAAGCAGAGCCGAAGTCTCTGCGACTATTCAGGCTGAGGGCATCACATGACCTCCCTAGCACTTTCTAAAAGTTTCTATTGCTGCCTCCCATTCGGCTGTCAACTATTTGCAAAAGAAAGGACTAAAGAACTGTGGTGGTGGTAGGCATGCATTGTCTTTGCTGCAGCAATTCCCTTCTCTTCCCAAGATATTTTTTCTGAATAAATTTCTTGGTGGGTGTGGTTATTCTGTGCAATTCTGTGTGGTTGTCGGTGTTGGGACTGGGGAAGGACAGATCTTTAAACAGATAAGAGAAGCCTGTTATTACTTTCGGCATGCCTGACCATCAGGGGCATTATCATTGCCAGCTTGTCCAAGTACAACTTTGGTACATCAGGATAAGTGTCCTTTTGTGTCTATGAAACAGTATTTACAATTGTCTGCATGTTCTTTCATAGGTTAGCAGCAAGTGAAAGATAATGAAATGTGGCCTCACTGCTGGGTCTGGTGACTTTTAAGACAAGGCTTAATGAGCTGAATCTTTCAGTGGCAAATAAAAAAATCTTGTGGCAGTTCCAACGATAAAAGCAGGTGTTCCTAAATGAACTTAACCAAGGAGGGAGCCTTCTCAGCCCCCATATACTCCACACAGGTAAATAGTGTTCCCTCTAGGCTCCAAGTCGACTAATTTCTTTTCAAGCTGCTTTTACTTTTCTATATTGTATATAAACTAGCATATATGTTGAGTTCAGTCTACCCTAGTAGTTGGAGAAGACAAATGTTTTTCATATTCAGGGAGCTGACCTTCCACTTTACCCATATCAGCATGGAATTCCTGTTGGAATGCCCAGACCTCTTCTGTGATGGTGCTTGAGTCAGGTGCAGCTGAGAGAGAGAGAGTTTGCAGGCAACACATAGGAGAACTGGAACCTTCTTTGTCACGGATCCTGTCCTGTGAGAACCCGAGGCATGGCTTCTCTAGTTTCTGTGTAAACCCTCTGAGACCATTGTCCTCTATATTCTTTATACAAAAATCACCATATCGTCTTGCTACAGTCTCCTTTTGCAGCTGAGTCTAAAATCCTTTCCCACCTCTCCCTGAAATATTTATTCTGTGCAGTTCTGTATTTTTGAGGGGCTGGGGCTGGGGCCCTAGTTATTGAGAAAGGGCCCACAGCAACAGAAAGGCGGATCATAGCGGTGAGTGCCTTGGCTTTGTGGTAGCCTTTCCATCCTCTCTCAGAGATATTTATTCTTTGCAGTTGCTTTTTCTGGTGCTAATGATTAACACTGATGATTCCACAAAAAGTAGTTAACAAATGTCCAGTGGTCACTGCATTGCAACTGCCTCCTATGCACCTGGAAAATTTTGTTTTTGGATCTGCTGTGGTACATTTTTGTGCTGTTCCAGATAATTTTTTTTCAATAAAATTTGATTCATGACCAAAAACTGTGAAAGACACTAAAATGCATACATTTTCTAGGGGCCTAGATGACCCCTAGACCTCTTAGCATTTGTTAAAAATGTTTGCCCCCGCATTAAAGTCACTTGAACCACTCCTGTTAGACTCTACTCAACAATTCAAGCCTTGATCAGGTGCCCACGTAGGCAGGGTACACGCTAGTTCTACACTGCTAGTTAGTCAGGCCTATCTTGGCAAGCAGTGGGAAACACACCCAGGACTGCAGTTATGAAGGCCCAGCTAAGGCGCTACCCTCTTTTCCTGCTGCCAGGTGCTTTAGTAGAAGGGTAAGCTCCCACACAGCAGTCCCTGGGCACCCAGTGTTGAAATGCTGCATGTCCATAGGTATTGCTGCAGATTGACTGGTGTTGGTGCACCTAAATGTTAAACAACAGAGCAACAGACTTCTTGAAAATGTATCCTACAGGCCCTGCAATTGCTAAACTGGCTCTCCCACCTCTGCAAATGAGATATTTGTAATCTGGCCCACTGCCAAATTGAAAACCCAAACTCAGAACTCACTATTCCATAGAAGAGAACCCTTTCCACAGTAGTCTGGGTTACTAGGAACAGCTATGCAAGGGCTACAACTTCACTTTTTCATTTCTGTCCATTGACGACACTGACTCACAGACTTACCAGGGCCTGAGTCCCATGCAGTTCCATACCATCATCAGGGCCCACAGACTTTCTTTTGGTCAGGTTTAGTTTCGAGAAAGTTAAAGTTTGTTTTCCTTCACTGAGAACTACGCACTGATCTTCAGTTCTCATCTCTTGCACAGGCCAGTAAAAAAAATCCAGCTCAAACTCTGCTACTTCCAGGCGCAATAGCAGGGATGTCAAACTTTTAATCGCAGTTCCACACACCGTTCACTCACTTTGGGACCCCTCACAGATCTGACCCCTCCTAGGTTGCACTCTCCTAATAGTCAGGGTTTGAAACCATAGTTCCAATTGGTCTCATGTGTTGCCACTCACCATCCTTGACACCCAATAGAGTAAGCAAAGGCACCACCACAATATCCTACCTTTCACAGAAACCCTGCAGCAGTACTGGGACCCAGGAAGGAAAGAAACAGGAATCAAACTCAGCTCAGCACTGTAAATTTAGGAAAATATTTATTATGTTATCACCATTCTCATCCAATAATTTTACTGCCAACATTTTGTGTCAATTCATTTCATCAGGACAAATGTGGAAATATCAAGAATTAATTATTTTAGTGACAATAAATAGCTAATGTTGAAATGCTACTTTAAAAATTAATTTTCTGAGTATATCTCATCTGATTCAATGAACAGTTAAGAAGGAAAATTGAGAACAAACCAGGACACATTATTTTCTCCGAACTACTGCCAGTTCCACAAGCCTCAAAATATAAACCGCAGTTAACAGGTAAACATCACAAATGGTTATGAAAATGGTGCTTGAAAGAAAGCTCCACTTTTATCAGAAATTGGAATATGTGCCGGCCCAGTAGCACTGAGGGTTGAGGCACTGGAGTCCACACGTCATGGTCTGCTGGTGACCCAGGTTCAGGAATGAGCCCTGGTTGTTTGGGGGTTGGCTGAGGGGCAGGGCAAGGAGTGAGATCAAGCCTCTGCAAGGCAGATCTCTCCTCCTAGGAGGGACTGGAGGCTCCCTGGCCACTGGCCACCACCCTGTGGAGGACAGATGGTGGCGCCGACCAGAAGGGGCTCCGGCAATTGCCATGGGGAGGGGTGGAAGGGGCTGAGCCGGGGTCATGGGTGTGCATGCGCCTCCATGCATACACAGCACCTGAGTGCTGGAGCCCCAGGGTACAGGGGAGAAAATGGGGCAAAAAAAAGCAGAAAATACAAATAAAAAAAAAGAAACTGGAATACGTTCCCACTCCAGGCAGAAATTATGCATATGTTAGAGATGGCCAGCATAACAATAAAAATGGAGCAGCCTTGCTGGGATGTAAAATTCTATATGCAGTTGAGCATAATCTAAACTAATAATGAGAGGGTAAATAAGCAGTTAGAATCTTGCAGCTCAAAACTAGGGATGGTTGAACCAGTTCTGGTGCAGTTACAACCCTCCTCCCGACCAGGCCAACTTGGCTCTGACCAGTAAAACTGAGTCTTTTGTGGCTCAACCTGGATTGCTGAGCTTGCCCCATTCGGAAGCATGGTCCAGTCTTGAATAACACTCTTACCACCAGTACTGCATGGAAAAGGCAGAGCAGGGCACAGCAATGTACAGGAGGAAAAAAAGCATTTCTTTTTTTTCCCCTGATCTCTGACAAAGACTCCTGAGTATCTGAACTGTCACATGACCAACAAAGGGAAACAGTCGTGATCCTGGGGCACTGAAGGGAGCCAACCAATCAGGGTCTCTGTTCTATGATTGACACATGTTCTAACCAATCTTCTGTGTCTGCCACCACAGGACATCCCTAGGAAACTGAGTATTGAGTGCATTTGGGGATTTGCATTCAATAGAGACAGTCATGTATGTGTGTGTGTGCGTGTGTGTGTGTGTGTGTGTGTAAATTTCCAAAAAAAAAAACCTGCAAAAATCATTTTGTTACAGAGGGAGAGGGAGAGCAGAGACTGAGAGACCAATTAATTCAACAACAGAGTGCAGACATTGCAGCAGATTGCAGAGTACTCTTATTAAAAAAAGGATTTTTCCATCAGAAAGAGAGAGAAAGAGAGAGAGAGAGTAGAGAAATGAATGAATTCAAATGCAGAATGCAGAGTAGACAGCAGCAGAGTGCAGATGTTGCAGACTCCACAGTAAAAAAATGAAAAAAAAGCTGTTGTTGGTGAGAGTAGAGAGGCGAATGAATTCACCATAGACAACACCAGAATGCAGAACATAAAAATAAAAAAAATATTAAGGGGAGCAGAGTTAAACAAAACAGGAGGGCTCTGTCTGAAGGTCATAGTGCCTCAGTAATTCTGAGGGGGAGCTTATAGTGCCGTACAGATTTTGAAGGGGGGGGTGTCACCCACATGTCAGACTCTGTGTTGCCCATCTCTGTGCTTCCCAGAAAGGCCATACTGCCATAGACTCTGTGTCACCCATTTTTGTGCCTGAACTACTACTAGGTGATAGTGCCATACAGATTGTGAAGAGGGGGTCTCATCTCAGACTCCATGTTGCCCATCTCTGTGCCCGAACTACTGCTAGGTCATGCTGCCATACCGTAGACTCCATGTTGCCCATCTCTGTGCCTGAACTACTACTAGGTCATAGTGCCATACAGATTCTGAAGGGGGGTGTCATGTTTCAGACTCTGTATTGCCAAGCTCTGTCCCTGAACTACTACTACGTCATATAGTGCCTCACATCTTTTGAGAGGGAGGTGTCCCATCTCAGACTCTGTGTTGCCTATCTCTATGCTTGAACTACTGCTAGGTCATAAAGTGCCTCATGTATTTTGAGAGGGGGTGTCACGTCTCAGACTCTGCATCTGAATTATTACTGCTAAATAAGCAATTAAGTTGAACCACAAAAAATGGATTCAGAATCAGAGTCTGCTATAGAAATTGAACATGTGGCCAATACCAGCAATGTGGCCGAAACTGGTACACCTAACAAATAAAAATATTTCCTGAAAACAAATTCAGAAAAAAGGGGAAATTCACTGCTGAAGATGTCATTAATACAATTAATGAAAATGAAGCAACACAACCAGAATAAAAAAAGGATGTTGGTGAATCCCCTGATCAAAGTAATGCAGCACTGTCGGCATTGTCAGAAAAATAAGATAAAAGTAAAACACAAAAACAGGTCAGCAAAACACCTAGACTTAAAAAGTCAATGATTATGGAAAAGGCTCTGTCTAGTACCACTAGATGTGGCACTCCACGATATGCCACTCATGCATATCGGGCTCCTTCATCAGAAAGTAGTGCCTCTGATGAAGAGAAGACTGTGAATGTACAAGAACAAGATCATAATCATGATGCAACACAGTTATGCTCTTCCAAAGGTGATGAATCAGAATGTGATACTAATGAGGTAGAGGATGCCACCTGGGTTCCCCCACCCAAAAAGGAAAAACACATACAGCAAGCACCACCAGTAGCCACAGCCAGTAGTGGAAAACAATCAGTAATCATGGTAGCTCTTCTGGGGACAGCCACAGTGTGCATGAATCAGGGTCAACTGCCACATAAAACTGCTGCAGTTCCTGGCATGATGACAAAATGTTTCACCTCAGTTGTATGGAGCTATTTTCATACAAGTCCCAAAAATTAATGTGCTGCTGTCTGCACCGTAAGTCATCAGGAAGTTAGCAGGGGGAAAGTGAGGGGCCAATTTGGGACAAACATCACTAAAAAGGCATTTGCAGACAGCACATCCATCCATTCGGCCGGGCAACAGTCCTGAGCAAGGGACAAATATCTGTGAGGAAAATAATCCAACAGACATTGTGATGGTAAAGAGACTGGGAGACAGGGCAGAAAAAAACATGTTCAACTTTACTGACAAAAGTATTTGGACAAGCTGCTGCTTCACCACTGCAATCCCATAGTTTTTGTCCCACTGCACAAACTAAACAGCAAACCATTACTGCGATGCTTGAACAAAAAACTTCCTACAGTAGATCGCATCAAGTAACATTAAAAATGTATCAGTTAATAGCTGAATGTATTGCCATGGACCTGCAGCCATTTTCTGTGGTGGAGAATGACAGTTTTAGAGCACTTTTAAAATACTTTACTCCACGTTACAACATACCAAGCCATAAATGTTTTGCAACTGTGGCTGTTCCCAAAATGTACAAATGTATGCAAAGTAAAATAAAATTGGCTCTTCAAGACAATGAATGTGGTTCTGTACACCTGACCACAGACATGTGGATGAGTTTTCAAACCACTGATTATATGTGCATCACAACACACTGGGTGTCATGATTGTCGTCAAACATTATCACAAGCAGCAGTGTACAGGAAGTTAGACAAAGAATGGCAGATCTTTGTGTTAGCATGTTTGGTAAGCATCACACCGCTAACAGTATTTTGGAAGAGTTGCTGGACAACATTTCTAAGTGGTTAGAGATCCTGGGACTTACTACTGAATTTGTGGTTTCAGACAATGATGTCAATGTTGATTGTGCATTAAAATGTGGTAGTTTTCCTTACATTCCATGCTTTGCACAGTCACTAAATCTGATAGTACAAGCTTTCCTTTCCAGTGACAACAGTATCATAACACTAGTGGGAGCTGCAAAGAAAATCTGTGGCCATTTTTTATTTTTTTTTTCAATTACACTTTTTTACCTCCTGCATTCCCACTCCGAGACCATCAACTGGTCATGGACTCCGGCTGCAGCTGCTCACATTCTAGCCATCCTCCCTTGAACCCCCTGGCTTTCCTCCCAGGGTTGGGTCATGGCACCTTGACCAAGGGTGCTGTGAACTTGGGAGAGGTGGGAGTCAGCCTGAGCACCTAGTGCAACTGGAGCAGGCTTCATTGTGCCAGCAGGTGCAGGAGTGATTTTTCCTCCCTCTTGCTTTGTTGTGCAGGAGGCGGGGATGAGCAATGATGACCTGTGTCCACCCCACCTCCGAAAAGCTGCTGAGCACCGGTCACTGTGGTACCCCCAGCCTCCGCCAAAGGTTTGTTAAGCACTGGGCGGTGTCCACACCCTCCCCCTTGAGAAGGAGAGCAGACCCTGAGATGCTTCATCCTCTCCCCCGGCCGGCCCTCCAGTGACCCGAGTCTGTTCCTGAACCCAAGTCACCGGCGCCGCAAGTGGAAATCCAACCGCTGCGCCGGCAGGCCAGCTAATCTGTGGTAATTTCAGTCACTCTGTAAAGTCATGTAGTATCTTGGCTGACCTCCAGAAAAAAACAACTTGGCAATGTAGCAACTAAAACAAGATGTTCCAACAAGATGGAACTCATCGTTTTACATGGTGTGAGTTTTACACGAGAGAATTCTCACACATAAGAAGGCAGTCCATGAATATACCATTGAGCACAATGTAGCAGATAGTTTTGGGCTGAATTAGTACCAGTGAAGCCTCATGGAGTACCTTAGGTTATTCTTGACTCCCTTTGAGGAAGCAACTCGACAGATTAGCAAAGAGAATGGTACTCTAAACCAGGTTATTCCCATCATTTTTGTTTTGTCAAGCATATGAGTTGTATCACTAATATAATTATATGTTTGCTGACTGTCTTGTTTGATAGGTAGATACATTACATACAATCTGGTTTTAGAGTTATTGTTTTTATTATTGAGCCTGTAAGTTGATTGCTGCTGTTTCTGTATGTCTATTTGATGTTTTTCTATTGAGATGTGTTTTATTAGATGTTTTTATGAATTGTGCAGCGCTTTGAACCTCCAGGAAGAAGCGCTATATAAATAAAGTATCTATTTATCTATCTAGGTGATAGGTTTAAATGCTTCAATGACAAGCATTTAAACTAGCCAAGGGGGAAGACAATGAAAAGGAGAAGGGAAATCCTAGCCCCCCCCCCAAAAAAAATCAGGGTAATTAGTGAGGTAAATGCCAAGATAGAGCAGTCGATAGGGAGAAGGGCAGGGGTAAATGGAGAAAAAAACAAAGGCAGTAGGGACAGAGATGGGGCAAAAAGAAATAAAGCCATAAAAAAATGGAAGGTAATGAGCACCAATGCCCATAGTCTAGGTAAAAAGCTCCCTGAAATGGTGGCTTTGATGGAAGAGGGATGCCTGGATATTGTGGCAGTCACAGAAACATGATACACATAGAACCATGACTGGGATGTCAACATACCAAGGTACACAATCTACAGGAGGGACAGGGAGGGAAGAAGAGGCAGAGGAGTAGCTCTCTATGTAAGGAAAGGGATCAAAGCAACAGAGCTAAAGGGTAAACAGGGAGGAGGGGGCACTGTGGGTCACCCTGGAGACTGGAAATGGCTCCACAATCCACATAGGGGTTGTATACAGACCCCCATGTCAGGGGGAAGAAATGGACAAGAAAATGATAGGATGCATCCTTGAGATGGCAGAGAAAGGGGAGATATTGCTGATGGGGACCTGAATATGCCAGATGTTGACTGGAGCACCTTTGCCACAGCCACATCCAAGAGCAGGGCCATTCTCAATGCCCTACAGGGGGCATGTCTCAGACAGCTAGTTTTGGAACTCACTCGGGAGAGAGCAATCTTAGTCCTGGTACTCTCAAATGAGGACGGAGAGAGGATCTCTGATCTTGAAGTGGGTAACCACCTGGGAACAAGCAACCTCCAAACAATGTGGTCCATGATAAACTTAGCTGTAGAGTCAAGTCACACAAAAGTGAAGGTACTGGATTTCAGGAGGGCTGATTTTGTCAAAATGGGAGAGTGACTCAGAAAAGCACTAGCAAACAGGCAAGAAGGTGGGGTGGGGTGGAGCAACAATGGGGAAACATCAAAACCACCATCACAGATGCAACAAGCCTTTGTGTGAAGCAAATAAGCAAATCAAAATGAAAGAAAAAAACACTATGGTTCTCAAAAGAAGTGGCAGGGAAGGTAAGGGAGAAAAAGATAGCATTCAGGAAGTATAAGGAAACACAGAAGGAGCAGAACAGAGAACTGTACCAGTTGAAACAGAAGGAAGCAGGTAAAGCAGTCAGAATAGCAAAGGCCCAAACCGAGGAAAGATAGCTAACTTGGTTAAGAAAGGGGATAAAACCTTTTATAGGCAAATTAGGGAGCAAAGAAAGACTAAGGCAGGGATACTGAGGCTGAACAAAGAGGAAGGTGGTTGGGCAGAGAGTGACAGTGAAAAAGCAGGGATACTGAACAAATACTTCTGCTCAGTATTCACAATGGAAAAGCATGGGGAAATACCTAGTCCAGTCAATAGAAGCACTCTGGATGGGGGGGTGATATTAGTCCTTTCACAGAAGAAAGGGTTCTGAAAGAACTCTTAAAACTGAAGGTGGATAAAGCAATGGGGCCTGATGGGATTCACCCCAGAATTCTAAAAGAACTAAGGGAAGAACTAGTAACACCACTGACTACCCTTTTTAATAAATTATGGGAGGATGGTGTGGTACCTGAGGACTGGAGGAGGGTGGATGTGATTCCTCTTCACAAAAGTGGGAGCAAGACAGAGGCAGGAAATTACAGACCTGTCAGTTTGACCTCAGTGGTAGGGAAAATGATGGAATCGCTTCTGAAGGAAAGAATTGTTGAGTACCTAGAGGCCAGTGGGGCACAGGTCCCAAGGCAGCATGGATTCACAGCAGAAAGGTCATGTCAGACAAATCTAATTGATTTCTTTGACTGGGTGACCAAAGCAGTAGACCAGGGAGGGGCTGTTGACATGGTCTACCTAGACTTTAGCAAGGCATTTGACACAATCCCGCACAAAAGATTAATAAATAAATTATCCAGCCTGGGAGTGGGTCCCAGGGTGGTAGCCTGAGTAAAACACTGGTTGGACAACAGGACACAGCGGGTAATAGTAAATGGAGTCCACAGTGAAGAAAGGAGGGATACTAGTGACAGGGTTCAGTACTGGGGCCGGTCCTTTTTAATGTCTTTATAAGTGACATTGCAGAGGGACTGGAAGGGAAAGTATGTATTTTTGCAGATGACACAAAGATCTGCAACAGGGTTGATACACGAGGTGGGGTGGAAAGGATGAAAAGGGACTTGGCAAGGTTGGAGGAATGGTCAAATGTATGGCAGCTTAGATTCAATGCAAAGAAGTGCAAAGTAATGCACCTGGGAAACAAAAACCCAGGGGAAGAGTACACAATGGGGGGTGAGAAACTGACAACAACAAAAATGGAAAGGGACATGGGGGTAGTCATATCAGATGACCTAAAAGTGGGTCAACAATGTGAGAAGGCAGTAAGGAGGGCTGGTGGAATACTGGGATGCATAGACAGAGGCATCAACAGTGGAAAACAGGAAGTTGTTGGCCCTCTGTACAGACAGTTGGTAAGACCACATCTGGAGTACTGTGTACAGTTCTGGAGACCCCATCTCCACAAAGACATAGACAGGGTGGAGGCTGTCCAGAAGAGGGCAACCAAAATGATGCAGGGTCTGTATCAGAAGACATATGAAGAAAGACTAAAGGAACTAAAGATGTATAGCCTTGAGGAAAGGAGGGAGAGGGGGGACATGATAGAAACTTTCAAATACCTCATGGGAATCAGCAAAGTCCAAGAGGGTAGCATCTTTCAGAAAAAGAGATGTGCAAAAACAAGGGGGCACAATTTGAAGATAGAGGGGGTACGGCTCAGAGGTAATGTGAGGAAGTATTTCTTCACAGAGAGGGTTGTGGATACATGGAACAGCCTTCCTGAGGAGGTCATAGAGTCAAAAACAGTGGGGGAATTCAAGAATACATGGGCAGACATAAGGCAATCCTAGTGGGGGGGTAGGAGGAAGTAGGCTGTTGGTTAACTAGGATCTGCAGCGTATCCTGTAGGTAGGGAAATGGGCAGACTAGGTGGGCCAAGCGGTCCTTATCTGCCATAAAATTCTATGTTTCTATCTATCTATCTATCTATCTATCTATCTATCTATCTATCTATCATACATTTATTGAACAAAGAACTCAGGAGGCTGTGTAGAGGTTTTGAATAAAAAGGAGACAAATCTGGTGTATCCCTCATGGACTGACTGATACAGCAATTCCAAAATTGCAGAAGACTTTACAGTGTCACAACAGACGTAAATGTTCTTCTTTCCGCTCTTCTAGACCTTTGGATTAAGCTGTAACAGTCGCTTCCTTCAGATCTTGGTGACTCTTATTTCGAATACAAGAACATGCTGATTTCAGCAATTGCACAGGAAAAGGACGGGGCTATATCTGAGAATACAAGTGAATCATGTGACGTGGATGCTGCATCTGATGATGCAACATTCATTGGTGGTGACACCAATAATTTTCACTTAGTGCCACCATGTACTCCTTCATCAACATTGGGTAGTCCTGTGCAAAGCCTCTTTCACGGCACTTGAAAAGGCTTGTCATCCTGAAAAGCACACAGATGACTTTTTGGTCAAAACCCATGGAAACTGACAATTCTGATGTGTCTGTTTTGGGGCCACCTTCTTTGTCTTTGTCTGATATTGTGGATGTCTGTTTATGAGAACCACTCATTAATATTACCGATGATCCTTTCTCGTACTGGCTGGAAAGGAAAAAACATCTGGCCTACACTATCTGCGTTTGCAATTAAGCTTCTTAGTTGCCCTCTCACTAGTGTTTACAGTGAACATATATTTACCACAGCTGGAAATGTTGTCTGATGGCTGCACAAGGCTTACTCCTGAAAATTTACAGCACCTTACCTTCCTAAAAGTCAATCTCAACAAATTCTTCTACCAGTTCAGTGAAGAGTGGCAGGAACATAAACGTGATGATGATGAACAGCAACAACAGGTGTCTCCTAATAGAGGGTGCTTCCTTGGTGGTGTTTGAAGATGATGATATTATTTAATTTAATTATTTATTTCTTTGAATTTAAAGGACAAAGATCAGCAACCGTAAGAGAATGATCAAGTAAACTAAATGAATTATTGTGCAGTAATGGTGTATATTACATCTTATGTATTTCTATATGTGTTTTTCAATTTGGGAACCCAGGTGGATTGTACCATGTGGATCCCCACTGGCTTGATGACAGAGGAGGTGGTAACAGGACTGGGGACTGGCCCATGGGCTTCATGCAGGAGTAGGTGGCAGTTGGGGCCAAACAGCTCTATTAAAAAAAAATGCAATGTTGGGGGGGGGGCAAGGTCAACCAAATAAAAAGAAGTAGGAAAACAGAAGTGATAAAAATAATTGCCCAATCAGGCAGGAGTGTGTGGGATGGTTGGAGCCCAGGATGCTTGCTATAACACCAAAGTAGGAAAGCAAAATATCTACAAATAAAAAAAAGAACATTTTAAGTCAAAAAGGATGGGAGTGATGGCTGGGGCCCCATCATATATCCTGCTCATGCTGCCTGTCTCCAAAAAGCATGCCATACTCAGTGAAGGTCTGTCTGCATGCTGTTGTTGTCTCTCTGCTGTTGAATTAATTGGTCTCTCTCTCTCTCTCTCTCTTCTGACTAGTATTTGACGCACTGCCTTCTTTCACTGCAAAGCCCCAAATGACCTGCATACACTGGGCTGGATTCACAGATGTTTTGTGGACTAAGTCCCACACCACAACTCCAGTTGCAGACCAAAATCTCCGCAGCTGTGGAGACTGCTATTCACATCAGCAGCAGCTGCAGAAGATGTTACAGTTGGTTCCACTGTTCATAACATTTTTCTACAGCTGAGGGGATTTCCATGGCAACACCACCCATAAGCTACCATAAATCATGGACCCAGTACTAACCAGATCCACTTTTAAGAATACTGTAGCTGCAGGATAAGTTGTTATTCTGCAAGTGGCAACCCACTTACACTGAGTTTTTCTGTAGCTGCGGGCTTTTCAAGAGTTTTTTGAATCCAACCCACTGTTTTCTATGAATGTCATGTGGTGACTGACATACAGGATTGGCAAGAACAATAGTCAATTTATTTTATTGCTGTTGGCTGCTTGCTGACCTTGAAAAACGACAGTAAAATACAGACTTTTTTTTTTAAAAGGTTAAGTATTATTCTTTTTTTCCAACACAGGGATCTAAAAAAACAATACTGATGCAGTTCTCATACTCAAATAGACTACAATAGGTGTACAATTCATCAGAGTAAATCAGAACCTTTTGGGAAAAAATCAGAGTCGGAATCAAAGCGAGTCACAGCCAACCCATCCATCCCTACTCAAAATCATCCATAAAACTACTCAGAGAAAGGGGAAACATGGATGGTTAAACCCCCAAAGCACTGGAAAGCAGTTTTAATTAACTCAGAAGGCCGTAATAACAAAACAGAAAAATTAGAGATACTTTTTGCCAAATCAAAAACAGAGATTATTGGAATTACTGAGACCCTGTGGGACTCAAAAACACATAGAACATTGACATAAGAGGTTTAACTTGTACAGACTGAATAGGAAATACAAAAAAGGTTGTGGTATTGCACTATCCTTAGATATCAGCACAGAAGCATTGGATATATCCAATAAAATCAAAATGCAGACTCCCTTGATGAATCCTTATGGGTCAAATTAAACAGAAGGAAAAAGGAAAGTGTAATCATGAGACTATGTTACAGACCACCAAACATATCCGAGGCTCAAAATCAGGAGCTTGTAGAAGAAATAACCATGTCATGTGACCTAGGGAACATTATATTGATAGGAAACTTCAAGATGTTGGATATATCCTGGAAAACTAGAGAATGTTGCAAACATGTACCTAAACAATTTCTAGATACTTTGTACCAACTGAATCTTACCCAACATGTCCATAGCCTAACTCTAGGTGAAAATATATTAGCTTTGGTTATCACTTCAACTGACTCCCCTATTGGTGAATGCAAGGTCACAGAACTACTGGCTGGCAGTGATCATCCAATAGTTAACTTTACTATTGAACATTATATATTAAAAAAAAAAACCTCAAGGTACAGTGGTAGTTATATAAAACTTCACCAGTATTGCAGTACAACATGCAGTATTTGCAGCCACAGATGTGAACTGGCATTGTATTAATGTGTGAATAATATGTATTTGCTGCCACAAACACCATGTTATTCTGTAATATCATGAATGTTGCATAACGAACATTGCAAAACTAACGTTTTTCAATATAACAAAGCAAATATAAGATATATTATACAAGGAAATGAATAAAGTTAATAGGATGAAAATCCTAAAAAATCTAAATGTCGAAGAAGAGTGGTGTTCTTTCAAAACAGTTACAGCGGAAATATGCAATAAACATATTCCGAAGATCAAAAAATATAACTATAAGGGTAAAACACATAACTAGCTGAACAAAAACATAAGGAAGACAATAGATAGTAAAGCCAAATCATATAAATTATATAAATCTGTAAACTCAGATGAAGTTTGGATCATAGAAACATAGAATTTGACAGCAGATAAGGACTGCTTGGCCCACCTAGTCAGCCCATTTCCCTACCTGATGGATAAACTGCAGATTCTAGTTAATCAACAGCTTACCCCCCACTAGAATTGCCTTATGTCTGTCCCATGCATTCTTGAATTCTCCCACTGTTCCTGATTCCACAACCTCCTCAGGAAGGCTGTTCCATGCATCCACAACCCTCTCTGTGAAAAAATACTTTCTAACATTACCTCTGAGCCGTCCCCCCTGTATCTTCGAATTGTGCCCCCTTGTTCTTGCACATCTCTTTTTCTGAAAGATGCTACCCTCTTGTACTTTGTTAATTCCCTTGAGTTCCTTGAACGTTTCTATCATGTCCCCCCTCTCCTTCCTTTCCTCAAGGGTATACAAACTAAGCTACTTTAGTCTCTCCTCATATGTCTTCTGGTACAGACCCTGCACCATTTTGGTTGCCCTCCTCTGAACAGCCTTCACTCTGTCTATGTCTTTGCAGAGATGGGGTCTCCAGAATTGCACACAGTACTCCAGATGGGGTCTCACCAACTGTCTGTACAGAGGGATAACACCTTCCTGTTTTCTACTGTTGATGCCTCTCCCTATGCATCCCAGTATCCCCCCAGCCCTCCTTACTGCCTTCTCACTTTCCTGGCCCACCTTTAGGTCATCTGATATAACTAGTCCTAGGTCTTTTTCAATTTTTGTTGTTGTTATTATCTCACCCTCATTGATCAGTTATAAAAACAAACCTAGAATATGCAGAAACCTTATTAAAAGTGCAAAATGCAAGATGGAAGTGATGGTGGACAAAATGCATGGAAAAAAATTATAAGGAATGTTATGGCTATATAAATTCAATGAAACACATAAAATCATTGCCCCACTTGTAATCAATATTATATCTGTATGTAATCCAGAAGGAATGGTCAAAAACTTTAACAATCATTTCTGCTCAGTGTGTTTTCAAATATACAAAGGCCTCGTGCAGGAAATAACCCAGCTTCTAAAAATGAAAATGAAAGAATAACACATACACCTTAGCGCAGATAACGTTTCAAGTTCTATGCTAAAAATGATAAAAAAGCAGTTTCCACACCACTGGAAATATTATTTAATACTGTAAGTCTCTAAAAGAAAGCAAACTCCCAAATGACCAGAAAAGGGCAAATATCCCCATTTCTTAAAAGGGGCTACGATCTGACATTACTGACTATAGGCCAAAAAAGCCTTAGTTGAATCCCTGGGAAACTATTTGAAAACATAAAAGATGCTATTAACATGGAAAAACAAAAGACGTCACAAAAAGATGACCAGCAACATAGTTTCCATAATGAAGATCTTGCATAACTAATTTATGATGGTTTTATGACCATCTGAGTAAAGAACTTGACAACAATAATCCAGAAGATGTGGTTTATTTGGATTTCAAAAAATAATTTAACCTAATACCCCACAGGACTGTAGTAAATAAAATTAATAACTTAACTATACCAGATCAAACCAAAACTTAGATAAATGAGAGGCTTTCAGACAGATCAAACAGAGCAATGGTGAATGGATATATTTCCTCCAAAGGGCCTGTCAATAGTGGGGTTCCCAAGGCTCAGTTCTGGGCCAGGTGTTTTTTAACATTTTTAAAAAGCAATTTAGAAATCAGGACCTAGAAAACTAATGTATCAAGTATGCGGATGATACCAAACATGGGATGTGTGCAGAGATTACGAACAGAAAGCCTCGATCCCAAAAGATCTGGATAAAATAACAGCATGGGCATCAAAGCAGGGAATGTCATTTAATATGGAGGAATGTGCAGTTGTACACTTCAGCACAAAAAAAAACTGTTAGCAAAATTATAAATTAGTAGGAAACACATTAAAAACATCAATATCAGAAAGAGACCTGGGGATCACTATAAACAATAAATCTAAATGCAAAAAGCACTATATAAAGGTAACATCTAAAGCCAAAAAAGGTTTCTAGTCCATCAAGAAAAATATTAAGAGTAGAAGCACAACAGTCATAAACCTGCTATGCAGAGCTTATGTCTGTCCGCTATTGGATTATGAGTCTCAGTTCTTGGCCCCCTGAAAAGGGGAGGTGCACTGACAGCTTGGAAAAAATCCAAAGTGGAGTAATTAAGTCTGTCATAATACACAAAGGCAATCCCTAAATGGAAAGATTGGAAAAACTAAACTTGATGCATCTAGAGAAGAGGCATCTGAGAGGGCTTTTGTACTCCTTTTTGATATCGTGACCCACAGCTTATGGTTGAGCTGGATTTGGATTTCAAACCAGACACTCCTAGTATGCAAGGACACCCATTACAGATACAAAGGAAACCTTTGAAAAGTGAAAAAAAGTGATTTTTTTCTTTGCTTAAAGGGCAGTGGGAATTTGGAATGACTTATGCTGGACGTGATCAAAAGCAGCACTAAAATGGATCTTTAAAAACTGGCTGGATGGGTACATGACTACTACATCACTCATGAAGTACTGCCACTGAATACTGTAGTTTAAATGGGCATCCATGCTATCTTCTGCTCTTAAAATCATAGTATAAACCACAGTATAACCACTGGCAGTGAAATTATTAGATGTGGAAGGTTGTAGCATAGTTAATATCTTCATAAGTTTATAGTGCCGAGCTGAGATTGGTTCTCTTTTCTCTTTTTTTTTTACCCCCTGTTATGAAGCAATCTGATGTTCAATTTGCATGAAAGATGCTGTACAAGAATAAATATATTGTAGTATCTCATCTTTAACCCACAAACAGCCAGAATAGCCACTTGCCCATGACATACATTGCATTTACATGCAGTTTTGCTTACTAGGAAAATGAAATTTGTTTGGGTGTATTCCAGTAACAAACACTACATGTAAATGGCACAGTTTCCTGTCAACCAATGTTTTCCAGTGAATGCATTTCAGGTGTAGGGTACACTGGTAATGCTGTGGTTACTGGCAAACTGTATGCATGTAAGCACAGTGACAGTGAACATCTGTGAGAAGAAAGGCTTTTCCTTGGAAAACTACACTTTGTCTTTAAGTGGCAGAGGACCACAGTGCTAGAGGAAAAGTCACTGTTGGTGCTTAAAGCAGCAGTAGTAGTTTTTTTTTTTCAGGAATAATGTAATTCTGACAAAATATTGATATACACCCAGTATGAAGCTGGTATGTACATCTGAAAGGTAACCTCGAAGGAAGAGACTTTTTTTTTAATTTGTGAGTGGCAGCCATCTTTATTGACTCGAGGCATTAATTACAAACCTAGTTATAAAATATGCTTTAAAAATATCTGGGGGAATCAAAAATACACTGATGATATATCTAAGGGTGTCAGATATACATTTTTGTTAAAAACTGATATGATGAAATGTTTCTGTCGAGTAATGAATACTGTGGCTTTAAGCACATTTTTTGATGATGGCCCTCTTGCAAGATGGCACAGTAGCAGCAAAGAAGAGACAGCACTACTTAAAAAACAGTGTTCCTAAAAAAGTACATTTCAAGAGCCGATATCTAAAACAATAATATGTGAAAACTCATTCCGATTGGAGACATCCTTTGGACCAAGGGCAGCACATTGTGCTGCCCAGCTGGCACCCCAGGTTTGGGAGTGGAGTCAGGATGCACAGGAATTAGCTGAAGCTGGGAGACAGTGCCAATGATGTCATTTGCTTCCCAGCTCTGGGATGGGATAGTACTGTGTCCCGGACTGCAGTGACTCACGTGGTGGGCAAAAGGAATTTTTCCTCCTGGAGCATCTCTGTGACACCATGTAGCGGGTGGTGGGAGGGAAGAAAAACAACAAGCCACCATCCTTTTTCTTAATGATAGTGCTGGCATAGTTGAGCCCCAAACCGTGAAGCCTGCCACCAGTCTACCCCTGGATCATGAAGCTCTTTCAGGAATGGAGACTGCAATATAATAAACAAGATACAATAAACAAGAATTAATTACATTTCACATACAAAAAATGCCAGTCATGGACTGTGGAGAGCTAATACAGTATAATACAAAGTAAAAGAGATAAAATAATGTGTAAAAGAAGCAGTGTTCAAACATTGTACAGTAGTAGAGCTACAGTAAATAGCATATGCAAAATATGTCCCATGCAAAACACATACAGAATTACAAGGCACACCACAACTCAGTAAATGGGGAGAGGCAGCTGGAAATTGGGACAACTGCAGATATGGGTTGCATTTTAAAGATCTGATTTTATAATTCATTTATCCAGGACAGCCCAGCTGAGATGCAACATTTCTTTTCCAGTGGGGTCCTGCTGCTACCGATTTTCACAGCTGGATGACTTTAGTACTGATAGGCAAGGTCACTGTTTTTTGGTTTTTACTGGAAAACCTGGTAAAATTCCAGAATTAGGGCTGCCTGAACACTGGTAAAAACAAAGATTTCATGGAATCTGCCATTTTATACTAGATCAGTAATTCTTCAAAACTTGTATTTTTTTTTATAATTGCTTCCTGAACTATTTTCAATTTACTTTATTTAATGCTCTGTATATTATGCCTTCTTTTATTCTGATTATTTATACACATACTAAAAGAATGACAGCAGAATCCCGGTAAAATCCGGAAATTAGAATAACAATCACCGGTGCAATTCCGGAATCTGAATTATTGAAAATGGAATTTCAATGTTTTAATCACCATAAATCAGTGGCCTTGCTGATAGGTTATGTGACTTGCTGAAGATCACACAAAGAGTATTTGACTCTGCTATGGATTGCTTTAGACAGTATGGTCATGAAGGAGGGTTTCATTGAAATAGGGCTGGGTCACTGGACATGAGAAAGGACAATGTGGGGTTGGCGAGGGTATACAGATCAATATGGAAACAGAAATATTCTGTTTATAGGAGTTGTATTTAAAAGATGGAGGTCCAGCCAGCAACAAAATATTTTTAAAGGGCAGCTATGCTCTACAATATGTGCTTTCATAACCATAATGTTTTAGCTATTACAGTTTATGAGACAATACCTATTTTGTACAGATTTTCTTCTTTTCAAGGTTTGTAATATATCTGCACCTATCCAGAAAGTCTATACAAAAAGCATGTTATGTAGCTAGAAGTGATAGCTGAGGCACTGAATTTGGCTTTGCTTCAGTGTTCAACATGGGGCCCCGGGGTGCTGAGGGTACTTATTGGTAGGGCCCATGGTAGACCATCAGGAGTAGCCATGATGCAGCCTGTAGATATCACACTTGCCCTGGTAGCTGACTACCTGGTGAAGATCAGGCCTGGTGAGTCCCAAGGGTTGCCTGCAGTAATCGTTTAAGAGTTTGTCCAGATGTGAGGTGCCAGAGGACTGGAAAGTGACCACTGTGGTCTCTTTGTTCAAGAAAGGGGCAAGGTCAACAAGGTATGGATACCATTTCTGATGTTGGTGACCCAGGTTTGGAATCAAACTTAGGTCGCTAGGTGCTGGCCTAGGGAAGAAGGGTTAAGCATATCAGAGACTGCCTGGTGAGAGAGATGTGAGCCACGCAGCATAACTGCCATGTAACAGGGCTAGCTGGTGTCATAGCCTGGGCTTCCAAGCAAGGAAGGGACACTACAAATGCCAGTAAGCATATATGGGAGTGTGACTTGCATATCATTGCACAATTTGCATTGCTATGGGGAGAAAACTGAAAAAGTCATTGGTCCCTCAAGACTGCACCAGCACCACCACAGACTCATGCATGACTAACATGGCCTACAAAACACAACTGTAGTGGTCCTTCCGGGCAAATGGTGGATGTGTAAGTTTATGGAAAGGTTTGTATAAGGCTGGGGTGCTATCAGGTGAGGAAGTAAACTGGAGGATTGGCAACAAAATGATAACATATAATTTTGTTGGTAAAAAAAGACCCCATGGCCAGTCATCTTTTCCCTGAGATACCCATCTAATGTAGCTTATGGGAGCCTTAATGGCTTGCTAACACAAAAAGAAAGGGGTAAGTTCAGAACTGGGAAAATATATGTCAGGCAATCTGACACAAGTGCTGTAAATTCTAGAAACCATTATTAAGGACAGAATAAGGAAGTGCTTGGTTGAAGCCAAGGCTTTAGCAGCTTTCAGCATGGCTATATGAGGGTCAGATCATGTCAAACTAAACTGATCACCTTTTCCAAGGGGTTGCCAGGGTGATGCATAACCAGGCTGTCACTCTTACCTGTTTGAGCAGTTATAAAAAGGTAAATGTTGCTGAGGCCTTGAGTCATGGAATATTTCAGGCTTCCTTCCTGCAGCAGTGCTGGACTGTTGAGTTATTGTGTATGTCCTATGCATATGCCCAGTAGCTAGGCTGCTGTTGGCTGCTGTCTGACTCTCTGGCACCTAATAAAAGCATAGAGTATGTGCATCAGCTCAATCTTGCCTGAGTTGAGCTCTGAGTCTCAGCTTAGTTAAGTGCAGAGATACTGGCCTAGACAGAACAAGAAACAAGTAGACCAGCAGCTTCTTTCCCTCAGAGAAGAAGAGTGCTTCAGCCAAAGGCAGCAAGGAAGATGCGGGAGGAAGAGAGATTCAGAGTACCTTAACTGGAGATCAGAGGACAGAGAAAGAGGAGAATGAAGAATGCAAAGAGTGAGAGTCCAGAGGCCCTATGGTCTTACCAGCAGGAGGATGCATGGGAAAAGTAGTGTTTCCCTTCAAGGGATTTTCCTGGAGATTCATGAGAACACACTCAATGTTTTATGGTGGGGGGGGATAGCAGCCTAAGCTACACAAGTGGAGCCATTAGGTACTCAAGGAGAAATTCTTTGGAGGCAGCCAGCAAGATCACTTTGACTGCAGGCTCACACATGTGTCTTGAGTGTGTCCTGCCAAGGTATGTGTCTGTGCTCCAGGATGTCATAATGAAAGTTTGCCCCACAGTCAGCTGGAGCCGAGGGTAAGTTACAGGGATGCCTGGGGAGAGTCATCAATATTTTATTAGGCCTCATAAGGGAGTTAGTAACCATAGACCCCAAATGCACCAGAGGGTGGGTCACTGGAAGAGTATAGCACACTGCTCTCCTCCTTCTCTCAGAGGATGCATTGGAGAAGTGGTGTCTCCCCTCAAGAGATTTGCCCAGAGATTTATGACAACACACTCAAGGTTTTATGGTGGGGGAAGATGGCAGCCTAAGCCATGCAAGTGGAGCCATTGTGTAGTGAAGGAGAAATTCTTTGGAGGCAGCTATCAATATCACTTTGACTGCGGGATCACATGTGTGCTGAGCATGGCCTGTAAAGGTATGTTTTTGTGCTCTGGGATGTCATAATAAAAGTTTATCCTGTAGTGAGCTGGAGCTGGGGTAAGTTGCAGGGAAGCTAGGGAGACTTACCAACTTTTTATCAGGCCTCCTAGGGGAGTTAGTAATAATGGACCCCAAATGCACCTGACGGTGGGTCACTGTGAAAGCATATAGAGAATACTGGATGGTCAACTATGCACAACTATTGTGTTCTGACACAGAGGGGTTCTGATTCCTTCTGACCTCAAAAGAGAAGCCCACAGAGGGGTTCTGATTCCCTATGACCTCGAGAGTGAAGCTCGAGTACCATGGGACTCAGAACCCCGAGGTGGCAGAACACACTGGTTGTGCATAAAGTTGCACATCCTGTATTTTTTGCAGTGTGTAGTAAAAACAGCTGTGGACTACCACACTGTCAAGATGCTGAACTCCCTGTCTGCCCATCATGTTTACCTCATTCACTGTCCATTGTCCATTGTGTGAAATATGCATGAAGCAGTTCTTTCGCTTTCAAAACAAAAGTGACTCGTCCTGTCTCTAGAGGTTTTAGAATGCTGTTGTGCCACAGAAGGCTACAATTACATCCATGACCTTTGAACTGTGGTTCATCAGCATTTTGAAAGGATGGAATTCTATACAGAACAATACTCTACTATACACTGTAGCATAACACCCTCTTCTCAGTGCTGCAATCATGAAATCTGTGAGACTGCATGTAAATACTGTTATATAAAGGGCTAAGTGTATTTGTAGACTGCCCCCTGTACTGGAGACCCTAGTAAGAACCATATGTGTTACCATACTATTGGTAAATAAATTGGGTAAAAAAATCATGTTATTTTGACATGAATATTTATTTTCAATTAGAACTCATGATGTTGTTACTTATAATGTGTTATTTCAACTTAGAACACATTATTTCTACTTAGAAACTCAAACTAGAATATAGAGAAGAATGGGCCTGATAAAGAGTTTGCAAGAGAAAGAAAAGTAGTCTGAATCTAAAACAAGGGAACACTAATAAAAACATTTAAAATAATACGAAATTTATCAAATACATGGGTTCACCATAAATCAATCACATGTGACAACTCAATAGCATTCTATGAACCGTTTAGCAAAATGTTTGATAACAACACAAGTGTCATCGCATATATGGACTTCAGTAAAGCCATCAATAAAGTACAACACAGGAAATTTACACATGATCAGTAATACTAATTTTGATATAAGAATAACAATGTGGACTGGAAATTGACTGCTAGGTAGACACCAGAAGGTTAGACTCGGGGATGTATTATCAGGAGAAATTGAAGCAGGAAGGAGAGTACCACAGGGATCGGTTTTAGGGGCTAATACTTTTCTCAGTATACTTAAAAGACATGCATGCAGGTTTGAACAACTACCTAACAAAGTCTGTAGATGGCACAGAATTATGGGAACCAGCATTATGTATAGAGAGCACAGATACTGTAGAAAAGGATCTGGACAAACTGCACCAAAGAGCAACAACCTGGAAAATGGAACATAACACAGACAAATGTGTTGTGTTACTTTTTGGTACTAACAACAAACACAAATCCTACTCCTTTGGAGGAACAATGCTAAAAGACGTTAGTGAGGAAGATGATCTGGGTGTCACCATCCAGTTGGACCACAGATTTAAAAACAATAATAAAATAGCTAGTGCAAAGGCTCTGAGGATTTTGGGGTGTATAAAAAGAAATGTAAGTTGAAGCAAGAATATCATAGCACCCATTTATGAATCTTTAGCAAAGCCACACCTGGACAAGTGGAAAGACATTTTATAACCCGAGTTTTGGGCCTTACTACTTACCAGTGGAGATAAATGTGTTATTCCACTGCAATCCATTATGTGTTCCTAATTTTTTAAATAGTGTTGAGGGCAGTACCAACTGTGTAGACAGCTCCCTTTAGCTCGAAGGCCCTAAGAGCAATGCCCTATGTGTGTAGTGTCAATGTAAATAGTGTGTGCCCCTTTGGGACTGAGTATGTGTGTTGTGGCCAAGAAATGGCAAATGTGCTTGACTCTACTTTCCCCGAGGGGGCAATGTTCTGTGTACTTGTACAGTATATGTAGTCTTCTAGTTATCAGAAGCATTAAGGGACCTCCAGCTAGCTGCAATTGCCTGGACACATCTAGGACCATTGTCAGCTCCTTGCCTCATGCAGGTGGGCCCACAGTAACTGGCATCTGGGGGATCAGCTACGGGTTGACATGGGCAAAGCTGCAGACATAGTCAATCTGGACTCAGGCAAGCTTGACACTAGCACATGGCAAGCTTCTGGTTAAAGTATAGCAGTGCAGTATGAATGTGGCATGCAGAAGGTGAATGGCTAACTAGCTTAGGGGCAGGCAGTAGTGAGTTGTGTGGATGACACTGATCAGAGTGGAGAGAGGTATTCGGTAGCATCCTTCCAGGATCTATGCTAGGGGTCACTGCATTTTGACATTTTCATCAGCAATCTGCAAGCTGGAGCCTATGGCTGGCTACTAAAGTTTACTGATGAAACTAAGCTGGACAGGATGGTGGACTACTTTGAGAGTACGGACAAATTTCAGGTGGACCTGAACAAACAGAAATAGATCAGACACAAGGAATCTCAGATTCAATGTAGCCAAATGCAAGCATCACTCCCAAGAATCCTGTAGGGTTCCTAAAATTTAGTGAGGTTTCCAATTGGCACCTCAGGAGTTCAGATATAAAAGCTTCTGTTGCCATGGTGCATGGGCAAGGGGAGTGACCTGGACTGCTATATATATAACTACCACTCAGGGGAGCATTGTGCAGTTAGTAGAGAGTTTTTAGTTCAGAGTTTGGAGAGCCACACATGCCAAAGCTGTGGGGAAGGTCCCCTCATCTCGAGTCCTCTCATGCTGCCAGTGATCCTCGATGGTTAAGTCAAACAGTAGTAGCCATGTACAGCGACATCAACACAGAGAAATACACTCCTGTTGGCAAAATCAACACTTTGCTGACAGGTCACTGTGTTGGTGTACCTGAGACAGGAGCACACTGGCTCCCATTCCTACACCCCCACCCCGAATCAATTCTGACTGCAGTTGAGAATCCTAAAGATGGGGGAGCAGAGCCCCCTGATAAAAAGAAGGACAGGGGGAGACACACAGGAATCATGTAAACCGCAACTTGCAGTTGCCATGATTTCTGTCAGCGAGATGCCAGTCGACAAAAGGGATGTTAAACCGGCATCATAGAGCCATAATAAACCACATGAGGGTGTGGGTAATGCTGGGATTTACCCATGCCTGGCATGGTTTGGTCACGAAGCCACATGCAGAGTGACCAAATCCACACCAGACATGGATAAATCTCAGCAAAACCCACACCCTGGAGTGGTTTGTTATGATTATACAATTTCCTCCCATGCTTTTTGTTAAGAAAAAATAAAGAAAAGGGCTGTTTTTTTTTATTTAAAATGATTTTTATTGAATTTATTCTTACATGAAGAAAAATAGTTCTCCCACTGTGTTGGTGTGTTGGCTTTTCCCCAGTAGTCCTTTTTTAGTCAGGTCTTCCCACTGGTGCAGTGGTGCCTTTGCTTGAATGTTGAAACCATCATCAACTTTTCATACACAGCATCCCCCAGCTCCTCAGCTACCCTTCCCGACAGTAAGAAAAATAAGTTCATTCACCCAGTTCCGTGTGTTACAATCTTGAAAGTTAAAACTGTACCTTACATTTACTAGATTTGTTCCCACTGAACTGAGTTACTTGTGATTTATTTTTAATAAATATAGAGACATACATATTATGGATTCAGTATTTTTAGCTGCACTCAAATGGTACCTCTTAAAGATGGAAAATAAAAGATTTGTAAAAGAAATTGCTGTTTATGAAAGCTAGTTGAGCCTGTGTTGAAGTGATGCTGTGAAACAATTACAGATTTTTGAAGACAGGCATAGTTGTTAACATCAAAAAGAAATGGAATAAAAATGGTGACACTGTTTTCATCTAATTTGTACTGCACTGTGGTGTAGTTCATACAGAAATTATAGCCCCTTTCATGTTTCATTTTATGTATAAAACAAGGAAGTTAAATTATTAACAGAAACCCAGTATCCCGATGTTGATTCCTGTGCCAAAATTCCCAACACCAGCAGCTAGGAAAGGTAAACAGTGACACAATGGAACTGTGTTGAACACAGTTGGGGCCCCCACGGGTGGCAACAGCCAACAGGAACAAAGGTGACACTTTGGGAACCCTCCCCTACCCAAACCAATTCATGTTGCAAACATTCAATTCAAATATGAGCAGCACTTTTCTTGGGGAGGCTGTTGCTGGTCTGGTCCCTTCAGAAACAAAGTAGCCATATCCCTCCCCCAATTGATTACATCAGTACACAATCCAGGTAGAACTTAACTTCAGTTCAGGAAAACTTGTATGATTTACTGAAAACACCTGAGGAGATTCTTATCCGGGGATGTGCATCTGGAGGTGAGATTTTTTTCTTTGGATCAGGTGTTTGAAAGCCCCGCTTTACCCTTGAGGTTTAGTGGGACTCAACATGGCAGTTTTTCGCATTTCATCTTCGGGGGCTCAGATGGATTTTTACAAACTGGGGATTCCTGGTGCAGCTGACTGACACCTTTTCCATGGGTTATGCCAGGATTTACCATGGCTGAAAGGTGCCAGTCAGCCAGTCAGGTTAAAGGATTCTTGGACCCCATTGTATAATTGCAATTTACCTGTCATCATTTTGCATCAGAGGTGTACAGTAACATCTTTCCTGATGCTAGCATAATGCTAAAGTTCTTCCGAAGTTTTAGGAAGAGTCAAACGTAACATATTGCAACTGCAACATATTGCAACATACTGCTTACAAAGAGTGAAATTGAGGAATTGGAGAGGGTACAAAAAGGGCACTTAAGATAGTAGTAGGGTGGGAAATAAGTTATAATAAGGCTTTAAAGAAGTGTAGGTTACAGAGGTTGGACGTAAGACAGGAAAGAATGGCAAGAGAAATGTTTAGAAAAGTACATGTTCCAGTGCACAAACTTCATTGTTTGCTTTTACTAAATGAAAATACTGGTTGTCAGTTATGAAAATAGTCAAAGTGGGAAAAAAAACATTAGTGAGAACTCAAACTTATAGCAAATCCATGTCTGTGCACTATTTAGAGTTGACCTAATTATTGCCTTAGTGTGAAGTAGGCCTAGAATATGTATTAGTGTATTTTATACAAATTTAGTTGTTGTATTTTGAATTGTGGTTAAGATGTATTTTAAAGTTTAATGAAACTAAAGATGTTTTGTGATTTTATGATTAATGTGTACCATTTTAAATAGCACAAAAATTCAACCAGTACTTTGTATATGGTTGCAATAATATTAATAAATCAAATAACTCAAAAAGATTAGGTTAGTCTGCTTTGCATTACAAATACTAAAATTGCCCCCCCCTCTCCAAAATCACACCCCTGGTAACTCCATTGCAAATACAAAATAGTGGAGTGGGCTTGCTGTATGACTGGTGACTGATTGGCTAGCTGGATTTTTGAATGACTAGCTACCCCCCTCCCCCAAAAAAATAAGGATCAGGGTAACAAAGTTACATTGTTTTCTAACTGACGGGGAGTTGGGCTAGAAAAGGAGCTGTCTTAAGAATTACACTATCTCAGACTGGCCCAGTAGCATAGCTGTAGTGCTACCACATATTATGCTAGAAACTCATGTTTAGGAACAAGTATAGGTCATCGGGTGAGGAAGGATTGAGCATCCCAGGGACTGCACTCCCAAAATGAGGAGGGAGGGACTCTGCTCCCACTGCATGACTGCCGACTAGTGGAGACCAGTTGGTAGCACATCCAGTACACCAGTGGGAAGAGGTCACTGCCAGGTACCTGTTATGTATGCGTTCCATCTTGTGCATGCATGACTGCATTACTGCATTACTGCATGCTGGCACCCCAGGGGAGAAAAATGGAGGTTAGAGGAAAAAGCCGGGCTGTCCAGGCCAGCACCCCCACAGGCTCTGAGACTATCAACATTGCTGGTCACGCACCATAGATGATCCTGGGTACCTAGTTAAGTGGTGGATAACTGGTAAGTTTGTGAGAACGTCAGTGATTCAGCAGGGATGGGTGCCACCAGATAGGCTTCAGACTGAGAAACAGCTTAGAAAAAGAAAGAATTACATGACTGGCTACTGGCATAGTACCAGAAGCAAGTCTGAGGTCTGCTCTACCAACATATTTTCAGTAGAAGTCTTCTGGGGACCTAAGGGAAGGGCGAGGCAGGTGAAAAGTCACTTGACTGGAGAGGGGGTTCAGGAGACTACCCCTGGCCACCTAAGGAAGGTAAAAATGCAATGTTTTAACCTAGGCAGCAGGATGAAGACCAAATACCCATATAATGGACTATTTGGAACTCATTCCCCAAAAATTAAGGAAGTCCATTCTTCATGGTACAGTGCAAGCCTGTTATAACAGACGTATTTTTGATCACATTTGTCTGCTATAGCCAGTGTCCATTATATCCAGAGGAGGTGCAGTGTATGTGTTTGGTGAGTCTATCTGTGCAAGCAAGGTCTGAGAGGGAATGAGAATCTATTACAAAACATAACAGATTACTCAAAATACTGCTTAGCATATATGTTTCTGTATTATATGTGTTTCTTTTAAGTCATTTAACTGTCAGGGAACATGAGTTTTCTAAGTAAGTTTACTGCAGAAGGTAATAAGCAAAAAGTAACTCTAGTGGCTGGATGTTGGGGTTCCAGAACAGTATGAAGAAAGGTATGTGTTACTGTATTTTATTGAAATATAAAATCATTTTCTTTTAGTATAATTAACTAATAAGTTTATGCAGCTGGTGGATAATTGTTTTGTTAGAAATTGAATCCTTGTAGCTCCTCTATCTCAATTCTATTCTTGCCAACTCTCCACCCCCCCCAAAAAGAAAACACTTCAAATGCCCATAAAAGCTTCATGGTGTCTGTTATAAGCAAGGATTCTGTCCATTATAGCCAGAGTAAAACTGATCAGAGTATATCTGATTTGGGGAATCAGTTTTTATCCACTATAACTGATTTTCCATTATAACAGTGTCCGTTATAAGTGGAGTGTACTGGTGTTTGGGAAATAGCATTCCGGGTGTGTACACCTCTAGTTAAGAGGGACTTCTTCTCCAAGAGGGTGGTGAGCCAATGGAGCAGACTACCAGCAGAGACAATGGACATGAAGATAGTGCATGTCTTCAAGGTAAGCCTGAGTATATTTCTGCTTACCATGGGAATTAGGTGGCAGCCGGGCAGTAGAGCTGATAGGGAATCCCTATAAACTAGTCACAAGGAAGAGAAACACACACCATAAACACCACGGGAATGAGCTAAATAGAGCCAACTGTCCTGAAAAATCAGAAAAATGAAAAAGTGTACACCCATCCCTCTGAACAGAGGAGCTTCACATATGAAAAAAAATCTTATTCACAGCATTATGTAGTGCAGAAATAGTTTATTTTAATCACATCGCCATCCATGTTCAAAAGTCAAACTGTAGCAAAACACCCATCTCCCCAGCATTTTCCATCACTGTGATGCTTAGTCAAGTCATAGACAATTAGTAAATGTTTGCAAAGTGTACTTATTCATCCTTTCCTACAAAGTTGGGGGGGGGGGGCATGGTGGACCTAGAGTCTCTTCTTTTTTTTTTTTCCAGCTCAGATAAAGGTCAAGATCAATATGTCATCTGCTTATATTCAGTATATATGGTCATTCTTTAAAATCATTGCCATTGGATCCAGGTCACTATCTATTCTAATATTTTATTTTTCATTATTCTCTATTTCAGTATTCCTTGTTGTATACTATCCCGGAATGGGGTCCATATTTTCTGAAATATGTCACTTTGTGAATTTTTGATATATTTTTTTAGGTTCATGGAATCTTTCATTAAATTTATCCATGTTTCACAGACCGGTGGGGTCACGTCCTTCCACTTTATAAGAATACATTTTTTTGCAATTATAGTTACTATAGTTATACATTTTTTCTGATATATATACATATATATATATATATGCCTATTCATTAATATAGATAATAATGTTAGTTGGGGAGTCATTATCAATGGTTGTTTTAAGTTTTTTCTAAAATTTCTATTATTTTAGGCCAGCAATTTGATAAATAAGGGCAGGAATGAAATATATGGATTAACGTGCCAGTCATGGTAGTGCACCTTGGGCATACTTCTGAAATATTTTTGTTGAACTGTTGTAATTTTGAGGGTGTGTAATATGTCCTATATGTTCTGTTAATCTGTATTTGTTGTAATTTACTAGCTTTTAAGTTTGTGGTGAAAGTTGCTATTGTATCTTGCCATAAATTATCTGTGATATTAACCCTCACAGGGCCATGGACTGATACATCAGTCCAGAAATCCAATACGTTTTAATTTTGTTGGTAGTTTAAGGGTTAATATCTGATTCATTCTCCAATTTGTTCCTTAGTTTTGATTGTTCTTTGTTAATATTATTATTCAATAACTCATATATCTTAGATATCATGTTTGTTTTATCATGCTTATTTTTAAAGGCCTTGAGTGTAGTTGATTCTTCTCTGTAATTTGGTTGTTTTTTTTATAGTTGTAATGTAATTTTTAATTCACTGATACTGAAAAAAATGAGTGTTTGGAATATTAAATTCTTGCTGAAGTTGTTCAAATGATTTTATCAAGTTATTCTGTAATAGTATCTGTATTTTCTTTAACACATTGTCTTTCCACATTTGAAAAAGTTTCCCTGACATTGATGGAATGAAATTGTAGTTCTTATGGGTATCATTACAAAAGCCCGAAATTGAAAATCCCGACACTCACCAGCCCGAGACCGACATCCTGACGTGCAACTTACCCAACAGAGTCACATTCCAATGATGGAAGGCCCCACAGTGTAGTTTGCCAGGACTTGGAGTTGGTTATAATTATTTTGGGGGGTGCAGCCCCCAACCAGATCACAAACCCAGAATAAGTCTGGTGTTGGGTTTTCCGTCATTGGGATGTGACTCTGTTGGGTAAGTGGCACTTCAGGATGTAGGTCTCGGGCTGGTGGGTGTCAGGATTTTCATTTTCAGGCTTTTGTAGTATAGCCCTCATATGTATTGAAGTATAAGTCGATAATACTATCGATTCCTTTAACATTTGAGGTGCTTTAAACCAGGTTTGTATTGTAGTTTTTGTTGCGATACATTCTATTTTCTTTCTCAGTCAGAAAAGATGGCCACACCTGGTTGGGGTGCTGAGACAAAGTCCAAATATCTACAGCAGCACAAACAGTCTTACACTCACCACCAGAATATAACAGCAGCTCACACCATCTGTTTCTTGCATAAATTCCTTTATTGAAGTGCAGTAAGACCACTACTCCACACTCTTTGATGCATTTCAGAATAGTCCTCTTTCAAAAAGCATATGGAACAACTTAATGATGCATCTTAAATAGTGAGTCATGACATCATCAAAGATGGACATAAACAAAGACACATAGTGGCGTGCAATATAAATAACAAGACATTAAATAACGAGTTAAAAACAATGCATGAATTAAAAACTGGTGCACAGAGAAAATCATTCTAGCACACAGAAAATAGTCAGTGTGTCAAAATCTTTAGAGTCCTTACTTTTCATAGCTATAAAGACTTGTGCAGGCACAAAGACATGCAAATACTAGGCCCACTCGAACATTTTTCTCTTTGTAGATGTAGAACGTCCTTATCTGAAAAATACAATAACATAAAACAATGAGTTCATGTGAGAATAATATAGTGAAATCCTATATTTGTTGTTTTAAACACACTTAGAATTTAGTACCATATCACTAAATCACAATAAAATACATGAATAATACTATCTCCCTAAAATATGTGTCTGAAATGCAAATTAAGGTATAGTCTCACCTCTGTCTGTGTACTGCTTTATTTCTGTAAATAGGGAGATAAATCAAAACGGTCTGCAGATCAAGGTATTTGAATGCTTTAAGTGTATATATCCAATACCCTTCTCTTTTCAGAATCAAATTATTAAAATCATCACCACAGGCCTGGGGAACACCTTTTCTATCACTTTAAAAGCAAAAGTATGTTCAGTTTTATCTCTTGCTTGCTCTAAGTGCAAAGCTGTAGCATATGTGACATAATGATTCATGATGGCTCTTCAGTGTTCCCCTACCCTTGTCTTAAATTGCCTTTTTGTCTTACCAATGTGAAAGACCCCACACTTACAGCTAGCCTGATAAATCACCCCAGATGTACCATAAGTGATTAGCTGTCGAATCAGAAAAAGTTCTCTGTACATTTGGGCTACTAAATTCCTTCTCTTGTGTGATCATTGGGCAATTAATACAGTTCTGACATCTGAACACAATACGTAGATCACCATATTAGACCCTTTGTATCCAGTTTGGGATCTTATATCCAAGATACCATGGACATTTTCCAGACTCTTGAGGATATTCAGGTGTGCAGGGATTCATATCTCATTACCATGGATATTGAATCCTTGTACATGAATATCCTGCAAGAAGATGACTTAGATAGTATGGCTTTCTTTCTGAACACAAGGAACAATCAAACTGAACTACCAACAGAATTTCTTCTAAAACTAGCAAAATTTGTTTTAAAATTCAATGTGTTTACATTTTTTGAAGAATATTTCTTACAGATTCCTGATACTGTGATGGGCGCTTCTTTCGCACCAAGTCTGGCAAATTTATATGTTGGGAAATGGGACAATGAATTTATAAGAGATCCTGATCTGAACTCCTTTTTTGCACACATCAGTCTGTATAGACGCTTTATAGATGATGTGATTATTGTATGGGATGGTACACTGGTGGAATTTGACAAATTTGTGGACTATATTCATGCCTCAAACCCTAACCTCCACTTTACATACACAGCTACAGTAGTCAGTGGGAGGTCAAATTTCTTGACCTTTGCTTACAGAAAGACACTCCAAGAAATATTCATACAGACATCTACAGGAAAGAATCTGAACATAACACACTACTTCTCTCACCTAGCTGTCACCTCCGACATATTGTTTGCAATATTCCAAAGGGGTAATTTTTAAGATTGAGGAGAAATTGCAGTTCAAATGAAGCTTATGATAAAGCAGCAACAGATCTGAGCAGAAGGTTTGCAGAAAGGGGTTATAATGTGGATGTAGTTATGCAGATATCGCAGGAAATGAGGGACACTGCAAGAGCTGATGTTCTGTAACATAAACAGCAGGGGGAACAGATATCCACTAACCAGCTGAACTTCACTACAACATGCAATGTACATGCACACAAAGTAAAAGAGATTATATGCAGAAACTAGAACATCTTAAGGGGAGATCCAAGACTCAGAGAACACCATGATTATGTACCTAGATTTTCCTATAGATGAGCTGCTAACTTGAGAGATCACCTAGTACATGGCAGACAAGCCTTTGCTGCTTTTTCCTCTCTCTATCCCCTTCCCCACTTAAACAGTCACAGCAGGACTAACCCGAGCAGTAGGTGAGTGGAAGAGCTGATTTGTTGGGTCTGAGATTAAGCCAACAAATGATAGCAGGCAGAGATCAGCTAATGATTAAGAAAAGTAAAGAGAGAGCGCGAGTGGCTAGATACAAACCCTGCTGATTCCTTTACTACAACTTCAGTCCATGCTTTTGTTTTTAAGTTTGTCAGGTTGGTGGGGACTAAGAATGAGTCAAGAGTTGTGTACTGACAGTGGGCAGAGTTTTTTTTTTTTTTTTCAAGATGGAAGCGAGCGGTCTGGCAGCTCAGTGCATAACTTAAATTCATCACTAAAAAGTAAATCATTGTTGATTGGGCTGGGGCTAACAGTATGAGTGCAGGTAAGTTCAGTTTTGTTGATCTGGTGGGAGGTTATGTTTCAGCAGGACTGAGACAGGGACTATAACAGTGAGCTGAGGGCTGAGAACACAGAGGTCTCATCATAAGTTAGTACTGTACTTTCATTTCCCATGACTTCCCAAATACAGAGCTCAGCCAAACAATCATCAAAGAGTAAACAAAATGTGAATTGCTGACCTGTGAGAATAAACTCAGTTACTGAGAACAGGAAACCAATTGAAAAAACATCATTTTGTTATCACGGACAGCTGCATTATAAGCACCATATACTGTACTTGAAAATAGCAAGCTGAGCCCTTATTTATTAAAAAAAAATAGTCTTTTTATCTCACAAAAAAACTTATGAAAATGGACAAGTTAATGTTTCCCAGCCCTAATCAAAAAGGAGTGGACAATTTGCGGAATTTCACCAGTGATATGTGGAATTCCACCAGGCAAAATTCAGCCATTCATGGGTGAAATTCCACGTTTTGCAGAAGAAATTCCTCATTTTGTGCCCACAAAATATTCCATGAAATGTGTGAATTCACCGGAACTGCACTGATGAAATTATATTTTGCTGCATCTCTACTGCGAGGATAGCGAAACATCCTCTCTGTTTTTTTTTTCACTTAAAATCAATCTGTTCCTAATAAACCAGCCTGAAAAATCACAGTTCAAACTTTTCTGAACCAGGTTCAGATCTGGACTGCTCGTGAGGATCACTGTGTCATATGCATAAAGTAAAATCTGAGAGTGCAGACAGAAGGAAGAGTATTCAAAAAGAGACTAAATAGGAGAGGACCCAGAATAGACTCCAGAGGAACACCCAGTAAAACTGAAGCAGAAGATGAAAAATGGCTTCAGTCTTAGTTACCTGGGAATGTTGGTTCAAATAGCTTTGAAACCACACAACCACGTCTCCAGACAAACCTAGACCCAACAAAGAAGTTAAAATGAGACCATGGTCTCTTAGGTCAAAGGCCTTGGTGAGGTCCATGAATACAGCCACAGACCCAACAAAGAAGTTAAAAGGAGACCATGATCTACCATGTCAAAAGCCTTGGTGAGATTTGGCTGTTATATTAACACCTAGGTACTGAATTTGTGTATTTGTTTGAAAGCAAAATATGGTCTTGTGCCAAATTTATATTATCTTGATTATCTAATTTTAAAATCACTGATTTGGCCCAGATCATTTTGTAGCCTGATATTTTTCTGAAATTATTGGTCAATTTTAAGAGCTCTTTCAATGATATTTCTGGTTGGGTTAAGCATAGAAGAGTATTGTCTGCATATAAGCTCAGTTTGTATGTTTTATCTCTTATTTTTACGCCATGTATATGTGGGTTTGTTCTTATATCTATTGCCAATGATTCTATTATGATTACAAAAATTAAAGGGGATAGAGGGCACCCCTGTCTTGTGCCTCTTTGTAATAAACATTTATCAGAGTTATTATAATTTGTTTTAATTGTAGTTTTTTGTATATAAAACTTTTATTGAAGAAGTACCAAGTAATAATATAAAAGCAAACACTGACAGTGAGTGCAGAACTACATTTCTACATAGAACAAATGAAGCAATAATAAAAAACCAAAGGACCATTCAATACAATCTCATAACAACTTCCTGAACAATGCTAGCCCAAGGATGCTGGTATCCACTCCCCCAACCCTATCCACCATCAAAAGAAAAAAACATATCACCTGCCTACCCCCTTTAAGATTCAGCAACTAACCCTATTAGGTCCTCCTGTTCCAAACCTAAGAACGAAACCCGCCTATCCCAAGCTTTATGGAATATGAAAATAGTATGATGCTTATGGTGCATGATCTGGTATAAACCAGCAGAATTTAATAAAGATGCTTCCTCTTTACCAGTGGTGAAAGCAGCTGAGATTTCCAATGTAGCAGAAGAAGGTGCTTAGCCTCCAGGGCTGCAGCAAACAAAAAGCTGGACTTCTTGCTGGTAACTTGGTCCAGTAAGGCCAGATCAGCCAAAATCCCCCAAACTGGGGACTTTGTGATTGGAACCCCCTATAACCACTTCCAATTGATCTAATATTGTGTCCCACCATGGCTGAAGGGATGCACAGTCCCACAGAATATGGAAGATGGATCCGGGAGCTGAATTACAGTGCCAGCACAAATCCGATTAAAAAACCCCAAACATACCAACTGCATTGGGATGCAGTGCCACCTCCCTAATATTTTCTTCTGCTGGAGTTTGGGGTCTGGGGATGCAGAATGTGCCACCACCCAACACATATTAGTGAGAACACAACATTGGGTTCAGGAATCATTACTGCATACATGGTTACAGAGAGATGTTAAGGGTTTTTATACCTGTGGGAACTGTATGCACTGTAACAGTGGTATTAAAAGCAAATACATTAGAAGTACATGTACTGAAAGAAAATATGACATAAGAAGCTTTATTACATGCAATTCAGATTATGTCATTTACTGTATTGTTTGTTCATGTTCCCTGTGTTACATAGGAGAGGCCACGAGACCTTTGAAACAAAGGATGACCGAACATAAAAGCCGCATAAGAAGGGGAGATCTGAGATCCCTCCTAGCAAGATATTTCATGGAATTTCACCATCAAGTATCCTCACTAAGATTATTTGGACTAGAGAGAGTTTTAGAACTGAAATGAGGGGGTAACAGAGAATCTACTTTATTGAAAAGAGAAGCCTGGTGGATTTTTACCCTCAAGACATACGAGAAAAGGTATGGACTAAATGAAAACTTAATTTGGACCATTTTTGAATTAAATGTACTGTATATTGCTAGGATATAAACTAAGACATTGGGTTAGCTATATGTTACCGTATAGCACTGTCATGAATTTGATTCTTTTATACACATATATATTTTTTTATCGCAGAACTTTTATTTTCAAAAATATGAGGCCATACTAGGAATGCTCACCTTTTGGTAACATGCTTCAGCTATAAGTACAAGTTTATTCTGTCATTTGTCACCTATATTTTCTTTCTATTTTTTCTTTTATACTTCCTCCATAAAATCTAGAACTAGATTATGTTTCAGCTCTCTCCTTTTCTTCAACACTTCTCTCCCCCCCCCCCCACACATTTCCCCACCGATTGTAAGTCCCCCTTTCCTCGTTCCTGGTACTTCCCTTTTTCCTCAGATAGTTCAGTCACTCTCCTCCATTCTCTTTTCCCCTTCTTGAATTCCTGCAGGTTTCCATTTTTCTTTAATATTTGATTGATTACAGTTTGAAAACTGAAAAGATGAAAGAATAGAAGAGGGCCACTCATTTTAAACCTTTGTTTTCAAGTGGTTTCCATAGGAACTGGGCCACACAGGGTAATGTCATGTGTGATGCATATATGCTATGGCATGCTCACCTAGTGGCCTGGCCCCTTCTCTTACCTTCAGGTGAAGGCACAATGAATATTAGTGAGTTGGCATCCTGTTGAATGGCAGCTAGTTTCCACAGGCATTTTTGAGACACAAGAGTTGGATTAAGGCATTAGAACTTAAACTTCATGCAGAAATCTGAAATAAGAGATAAATTTCAAATGCAGAAGTGGGAATTGTATGCATTAAATTCTGTGTGTTGTAAAATCTAAATGGGACATTTGACAAAAGGTATTTTTTTTCCTGTAGATAAGCAATGAGAGCAGAATGGGGTATATTCTGGATTCAAACAAATCCTTCAGCACAGAGGTACTATGCAGGCTCCTAGCTCCATTTTTAAATGAATACATTAACTGGATATGTTGGTTTAGTAAAAACATACTTAATGGGGTCTTCTTTGTTATGTTTATTTTTTAGATGGGGTTAGCGAAGTACTGAAGCACGTTACACCCCCCCTCCCCACTTTCAAGCCCTATTCAAGTTTCGACAGGGCACAGACATTTTGAATATTTCTTTATGTGTTAGATAACAGCTTAGTTTCCTCTAATTTGTGAATTCAATTTAAATTATTTTTTTTAAAGAATTTATAAAAATAATAGAACAATAATTTTGAAAGAATGTGATGGTCATGATTGTGTATTAAAAATAAAATTGTCATACATTTGTGTTCACAGAACAAGACTGTGTAAAGCAAAAATAAGGTTTTATGAAAACAAAAGGCTCAGTTGTCTGATGAAGGAACATAAAGGTTCTGAAACGTTACAAAATATTAAATAAAGAGCCAAGCTTTAAAAGGTTTTTTTTGTCTCTGGACAATATTTTTATGGTGGAAACCAAGAGGTTGAGTTGGATGTTTAGTTGAATTAGACACTGGATTTCTGTTGTTTCCACTCCCCCTCCATTCTTTCTTCAAAATATAGAATTGAGAATTATTGAAAGGGATCCTTGGGAGACATATGGTGGCTTAGGTGACCACAACTGGGCCCAGGATCTGTCAGCTTTACATAGGGGCAAAAGTCCTGTTTTATCCCAATTAATACATAGCCCCAACATTGCACTAAAAGAGTTGATAATTTCCCATGCCATGAGTAGGGAGGTTGCAACTCTTGAAAACAACAACAGGAGATCATCCGCATAAAGTAAAGTGGAAAAGGATTTCCTCCCCACTACAATCCTACAAACATCAGGGTTCTGTGCCAATGCTAGATTTAACATCTCCACAGCTACTAGAAGGGATTAAGGGGACACCCTCGACACATTCCATGGGACAAAGAAAAGTGGGCTGGCAGTACCCCATTTGCTCTTACCCTAGCCTGTGGGTTGGAGTACATACAGGCAATCCAGCGATGGAATTTAGGGCCCAAGCCATCCTTCACTAGGACAAACCATAGATAACACCACTCAATAGAGTCAAACGCCTTTTCAGCTTCCAGCCCCACCATGGCCACCAACTCTGGGCCTTGCACCGCCACCTGAATTAAATCAATGACTGCTTGCAAATTGTCACTGCACTACCACCCTCTCATGAAACCAGACTGAGCTTTGCTGATCAGGGATCCAATCACTGTCTCCAAATGCATAGCGAGAGCCTTCACCAAGATCTTACAGTCCATGTTCAAAAGAGAAATAGGTCTATAATTGGCACATAAGGTGGGATCCCTCCCAGATTTCAGTAGCACAGTGACAATTACATATTTCATTGATTCTGATAAAGAGCTTACCTCCCCTATAACCCTAAACAAGTGCAACAATTTAGGGGCTAACAGCACCTCAAAGGCCTTATAAAAATCTGCACTAAGCCCATCTGGGCCCAGCGCCTTACTTACTGCTAAAGACTGGATTGCCTGCTATACCTCCTGTAATGAAATGTCATCTTCCAATGGCGATGCTAAGTGCTCCACCAGCCTAGGTAGTGTTAAACGCCCCAAAAAGGCCTCATAATCCACTTGTCAGGGGTTAACAGTCAACTGATATAGACAAGAATAGAAATCCCGAAACTGTTCCACTATAGCCTCAGCTGAAGAGACCCTTACCCCCGCCCATCCTGCAAATAGGGAACCTGTGCCTCCATCTCCCTCTTTTTCAACCGGTAGGCTAACAATCCACTGGCCATATTCCCAGACTCCTAGTAGGCTTGCCTCATAAAAACAAAGCTCGCTTGGCCTGCTGGTGAAAAAGCATATTCAACTGGTCTTTACAACCAGTCAAGTCCTGGAGTAAATCTCCTGCTCTAATTGTTGAATTCTCACCTTCAAAGTCTCCACCCTCTCCTTCCTCAGTTTATTTATAAATGAGGCTTAAGAAATAATTTCTACCTTGTAAAAAAGCTTTAAAAGCATCCCACACCACCAAACGGTGGACCTCTGGGGAAGAATTAACCAAAAAGTAAAAATCTATCTCCCACCAGTCAATGATGAAAGTCTAAAGACTAAAGGGCAGCCCCTCTTGATCCAAATGGAGACCCTCTCTTCTTAGAAATAAAGGAGCTGGACTATGCTCTACTCACCCAGCCCCGCTTCAGTGAACTCACATCCCTTTTCAAAAGGTGGGTCTCCTGTAAAAGGATTATGTCACAATTACAAGATTTCAGGTAGGTGAAAATCTTCATTCATTTTACATGAAGATTCAAATCCTAAACATTCCAAGTCATAAATGTCAACTGCACCATGACATAAGCTGCTGAAAAGAACAGCTACAGAAAGAAATACTGTAGGTAACTCACCTCACTTGCCAGCATCCCCTGTGCCCCCCCAATAACAAACCCCTTTACCAGAAATGACAAAAAATGGAAGAACAGGAAAAAGGTAGTAATAAAGAAACCAAGAACCCTCATAACTAAGAATACTATCTTGTCTGAAATGGCACCAATCATCAGTAATACTCCTATCCCTACCATTACAATCCCCACCCACCCCATCCCCAAAAGAAGTAATCCAAGAACAAAATCCCCAACATAGCCAACCTCCCTCCCCAAACAACAAGCATGAGGGCAGCAAAGCGGGCAAACAATCCCCTACCACAAAAGCCCCCAGCCCCCCTGCTAGTGGAGAGGCATGGCCTCTGGCCCAGCAACCCACCAGGTACAGAGTGGGACAATCGGCTCATCTCCTGTCACTCCTGTATCTACCCACCCAAACTCAGCTGTAGAAACTGCCAGGACTCATGCTCTCCTCAGGATCAAAAGAAAACCTGAAAAGCATCCTGAGTCAGGGTATTAACACTGCCCAAGGACCCAGCCCTTCCCTCTGGGCTATACTAAAATCCCTCTACGGCACATCAACTAACCCCGGGTAGTCAAAAAAGCCATGTAAGCCAAGTTGGGCCCCCACCCAGCACATAAACATATTGAATGGTCCATAAGAAGGAACAATACATCCAGTCCACATCTGACCCCATCATACTCTGCAGCAGGGATCTGTTGAGAAAAACCTGTAAAAGAAGAAAAAGGTTAGCCCTGTAAAGGGTGACAACATCAACAATTACAGCCCTCCTATAGAGCAAGTCCAAAAGAGCATCAAGTGGGAGCAGTCTCCAACACTCCCGAGCCACCAGGCACAGAATTCACTGATTGTGTCGGAGAACCTGCTGTGGATATTGCAGCTGCAACTTGCTTCAAAGTAGGATCTGTAGAGGGGGCACCAGCACGCCGCTAGTGATTTCCAGGTGTCTGTGCCTCCAGAGTCACAGACATCAGCTCTTGATAGTCTGCCCATCCCCGCTCCCTCTACTTGATGATCAGGAGAGAGTCAGGGATGTTTAGGGTCCAGAGTGGAGAAGCGTCCATTCAAACGGGAAGGAGAATCCAGGCAGGAACTTGTCTGAGTCCCTGGTGAGCCGGTGGCAAAGCTGGACAAACACACTTAAAACCAGGTGGAGAGGAGCTCTTTCTCCACATCCCTTGCCATTTTAGGAAGGGTCATCTGCCAGCTTGCCCTCAGCAATGTCCACTGCCACGCACACCATCATCATTTTGCACACTCTCACCTTCCGTGCATTACCCTGCTCAACCCGATTTGACGGAGGGTCAGTGTAAATTGAACCGGCCTTACTCCCCAAAGATCAGACAAAGTTTTCAGCCACTCCATGGGTTTCAAAATGATGCCAGACCCCTTGCCAAAAACAGTTAGGACAGCCAGATATTTAAGTGCAAATGTAACACACAGTTCATCCAGTTTTCTCTTTATAGGGGCAAAAGCCTTTCGGCACTTGGCTAAGTCCATGGAAAAATTCTGAAGCAAGTGGATGGTATGCCCATTCCATTTGAGAGGCCCCTGCTCCCTGGCCAAATGGAGAATCTGCTCTTTAGTGGTGAAACAAAGAAAATAAATTAAGATCAGGTGGGGGGAGGGTCCTCTCTTGGGGGGGACCCAAGGAGCAGTGTGCATGCTCAGTGTCCAATGGGCAGGCCCAATCAAAAGCCAGCAGACGGGGAAAAACACTTGAAGAAAATACCCCATACGATCTCCTTCAGTGCCCTCAGGAAGCCCAATAATTCAAATATTGTTCCAATGACCCTGATTCTCGAGGTCATCGACCTTCATGGTTATGGCTTGCACCTGTCTTTCCAATTGCGTTATTCTGTCCTCCTGTTGGGTGGTGGAGGAGTCCACCTGCATGCAGTAAATCTCTGTTCCCACAATGCGCTGCTCAACCTCATCCAGATGGCCTTCCAATGTGCTCACAGCTGCTTTTATATTCAGAATATCCTGGAATAAGGATTGGAGCATGGCTCTAATGTCCACCAGATCATCCTTGCTCACTGTAGTCAAATTTTCCTGGGTCGTCATAGCTTAAGTTAGCCATTGGCCCTCCGCCTCCGTGATGCACTAACTCAGAACCACCACAAAACAGATCAGCCCAGGAATAAAAATCACCTTGTCCAGTGCCCTAGAGCTTCCAATGGAAAATCATACCCTTCACCCTCAGGTAAAGCACTTCCACAGGAGCAATTATGAAGAAACAATGCAGGATCCAATGGAGCTGCACAGGTTAGGCTGTCATCTTAACCTCCTCCCCACCAGAAGTCCCATTTTAATTGTAGTCGTTGGTGTTTTATATATTAGTTGTATCTATCTGCTGAGCTGTGCACCAAAACCCATCCTTTCAATAACTGCAAATGTGTATTTCCATTCTAGAAGATCGAATGCTTTCTTTGCGCCTATTGCGAATAATATAGCATCGTCCATTTCTCTGGCTGATATTATATCTATTGAACATCTTATATTTTCTGCTAATGTTCTTTTCTTTATGAAGCCATTTTGACCACTTGTCTATTATTTGAGGTAATATTGGTTCTAATCTTTTAGCAACCATTTTTGTGAAGATTTTGTAGTCCACATTTAATAGGGATATAGGACGGTATGATGCACAGCTCTGTGGATCCTTATTTTTCTTTTGAAAAACTTGTATTATGGCTTCTTTAAATGTTTCTGGTATTTTTTTCTGAGTTGAATGAGTTACATAGAAACATAGAAACATTGACTTTGATGGCAGATAAGGACTGCTTGGCCCACCTAGTCTGCCCATTTCCCTACCTACAGAATATGCTGCAGATCCTAGTTAACCAACAGCCTATTTCTTCCTACCCACCACAAAAATTGCCTTATGTCTGTCCCATGCATTCTTGAATTCTGCCACAGTTTTAGACCCCACAACCTCCTCAGAAAGGCTGTTCCATGCATCCACCACCCTCTCTGTGAAAAAATACTTCCTCACATTGCCCCTGAACCACCCCCCATATCACCAAACTGTGTCCCCTTGTTATTGCACATCTCTTTTTCTGAAAGATGCTACCCTCTTGGACTTTGTTGATTCCACTGAGGTACTTAAAAGTTTCTATCATGTCCCCCCACCCTCCTTTCCTCAAGGGTATACATATTAAGCCTTTAGTCTCTCCTCATATGGCTTCTCTTGCAGACCCTGCACCATTTTAGTTGCCTCCTCTGGACTGACTCTATCCTGTCTACGCCCTGTGGAGATGGGGTCTCCAGAACTGGACACAGTACTCCAGATAGGGTCTCACCAACTGTCTGTACAGAGGATAACAACTTCCTGTTTTCTGCTGGTGATGCCCTCCTGTACATCCCAGTATCCCCCCAGCCCTCCCTACTGCCTTCTCACATTGCTTGCTAACCTTAAGGTCATCTGATATGATTACCCCCAGGTCTCTTTCCATTTTTGTTGTTGTTACTACCTCCTCTCCATTGTGTAATCTTCCTCTGGGTTTTTGTTTCCCAGGTGCATTATGTTGCACTTCTTTGCATTGAATCCAAGCTGCCATATTTCTGATCATTCCTCCAAACCTTGGCAAGTCCCTTCTCATCCTTTCCACGCCTTCTTGTGTATCAACCCTGTTGCAGATCTTTGTGTCATCTGCAAAGATGCATACTTTTCCTTCCAGACCCTCTGCAATGTCACTTATAAAGACATTAAAAAAATCTGGACCCAGTACTGAACCCTGCGGTACCCCACTAGTAACCCCTCTTTCTTCAGAGTGGACTCCATTTACAATTACCTTCTGTGTCCTGTTGTCCAGCCAATGTTTTACTCAGGCTACCACCCTGGGACCCACTCCAGGCTGGTTAATTTGACTATTAATCTTTTGTGTGGGACTGTGTCAAATGCCTTGCTAAAGTCTAGGTAGGCCATGTCCACAGCCCCACCCTGGTCTACTACTTTGGTCATCCAGTCAAGGAAATCAATTAGATTTGTCTGATATGACCTTCCTGCTGTGAACCAAAGCTCCCTTGGGTCCTGTGCCACACTGGCCTCTAGGTACTCAACAATTCTTTCCTTCAGAAGTGATTCCATCACTTTCCCTACCACAGAGGTCAAACTGATAGGTCTGTAGTTTCCTGCCTCTGTCTTGGTCCTTCTTTTGTGAAGGGGAGTCACTTCCACCTTCCTCCAGTTCTCAGGTACCACACGTTCCTCCCATGATTTGTTAAAAAGGGTACTCAGTGGTTTCACAAGTGTTCCCCTTAATTCTTATAGAATTCTGGGGTGAATCCCATCGAGCCCCATTGCTTTGTCCACCTTCAGTTTTAGGAGTTCTTTCAGAACCCTTTTTTCTGTGAAAGGACTGGGATCGACCCCCAATTCCAGAGTGCTTCTGTTAATTGGATTAGGCACTTCCCACTCCTCCTCTTTTGTGAAAACTGAGCAGAAATATTCGTTCATTATCCCTGCTTTTTAACTGTCACTCTCTGCCCACCCACCGTCCATTCTATTCAGTCTCACTATCCCTCCCTTAGTCTTTCTATGCTCCCTGATGTACCTATAAAAGGTTTTATCCCCCTTCTTAACTGAGTTGGCTATCTTTTCCTCAGTTTGGGCCTTTGCTATTCTGACTTCCCTCACTGCTTCCTTTTGCCTTAACTGGTACAGCTCTCTGTACTGCTCTTTCTGTGTTTTCTTATACTTCCTGAATGCTATCTTTTTCTCCCTGACCTTCCCAGCCACCTCTTTTGAGAACCATAGTGGCTTTTTCTTTCATTTTGATTTGTTTATTTGCTTCACACAAATGCTTGTTGCCTCTGTGATGTCAGTTTTGATGTTTCCCCATTGTTGCTCCACCCCTCCTTCTAGCCTGTTTGCTAGTGCTTTTCTAAGGCACTCTCCCATCTTGCCAAAGTCAGCCCTCCTGAAGTCCAGTACCCTCACTTTTGTATGGCTTGCCTATGTAGCTGAGTTTATCATGAACCACACTGTTTGGTAGTCACTTGTTCCCAGATGGCTACCCACTTCTAGATCTGAGATCCTCTCACTGTCCCCATTTAAGAGTATGAGGTCTAAGATTGCTCCCTCATGAGTGGGTTCCAAAACTAGCTGTCTGAGATATGCCACCTGTAGGGCATCAAGAATGGCCCTGCTCGTAGATGTGGCTGCAGCAAATGTGCTCCAGTTAACATCTAGCATATTCAGGTCTACCATCAACAGTATCTCCCCTTTCTCTGCCATCCTAAAAATGTCTTCTATCATATCCTAGTCCATTCCCTCCTCCTGACATGGGGGTCTGTATACAACCCCTGTGCAGATTGTGGTGCCATTTCCAGTCTCTAAGGTGACCCACATTGCCCCCTCTCCTCCTTGTTTACTCTTTTGTTCAGTTGTTTTTATCCCCTTCCTTACATAGAGACCTACTCCTCCCCCTCTACTCCCTTCCCTGTCTCTCCTGTAGGTTGTGTACCCTGGTACAGTATGTTAACATCCCAGTCATGGTTCTCTGTGTACCATGTTTCTGTGACTGCTATGATATCCAGGCATCCTTCTTCCATCAAGGCCACCAGTTCAGGGAGCATGTTGCCCAGACTATGGGCATTGGTACTCATTACCCTCCATTTCCTGATGGTCTTACCCCTTTTTGCCCCATCCCTGTCCTTATTGCCTTTGTCACTTTCTCCATTTACCCCTGCCCTTCTTCCTATCGACATCTCTATCTTGGTGTTTACCTCACTTACTTCCCTGAATTTTTGGGGGGGCTAGGATTTACCTGTTCCTTTCCAGTGCCTCCCCCTTGGCTAGTTTAAATGCTTGCCAATGAAGCATTTAAACCTATCAACTAGGATTCTGGTTCCCCTCCTGGACAGATGCAGACCATTATGCCAGTATAGGCCTGCATCACTCCAGGTGGACCATCAGTCCCCAATGAAGCCAAATCCCTGAGCTCTGAACAAGTTTTTCAACCACTGATTGAATCCCATTGTGTGGAGCACCCTAGTCTCACCTACTTCATAGACAGGCAGCACCTCCAAGAAGGTTACCGTGCTTTTTACTTGTTTAAGGCCCCTCCCCAACTCCACAAACTCTTCCTGCACTGCTCTGATCCCTTTCTTAGCCAGGTCATTTGTCCCTAGGTGGACAATGACATCGAGCTCCTTCCCCTGTACAGCTTCTCCGGTGATCCTGAGGATTCACTCCCTGTCCCTCCAAGCCGTGGCACCAGGCAGGCACCTTACCTCCTTCTCCCTTCCTCCCCCAGTTCTACCTTCCTAACAATGTAGTCCCCCACCAGGAGTTGTTTCCTTCCCCTGTGGGGTCCCATGCCACCCTTCTGTGGGTCTTCTTTGTGGAGGTTCCCAACATCCTCCTTGGTCTCCACTGTGGGTGCCTCCATAGAGGAACCACACTTTGCCAGAATGGCATATGAATTGTGGAGATGTACAACTGGAGGGATGCGCCTCTGTTCCACCCCCCTTACCCTCCCTGAGCCCACTGTGGTCCAACCGCTCCTTTTTCTTGGCAACCTCTGAGGCAACGACAGTGGCCCTGCTGGTCCCTGGATGGGAGAGGAGGTCCCACAAATCCTGCCCAAATCAACTTGGAGTTAAATAGTAACTTTAATATTGGAATCAATATTTGTCTGTATTGTTTATAAAATGTTATTACAATCCCATCAGGGCTGGGAGCCTTTCCATTTGGTAACTCATTAATTGTCAGTGCTATTTCATGTTCCTTAATACCTTGATCTAGTAATTCTCTTTGAATTTGGTTTATGTGAGGAAGATTAATTTTTCTAATGAATTCATCTATATCAGTTTCTATTTCAGATTCCTTTATTTCAGTTGTGTATAGCTGTTGATAATATTCTTGAATACATTTATTGATCTCTTGTGAACTATTTATTATTGTTCCATTTTCATCTTTTATAGTTAAAATGTAGTTTTGTTTTTGTTCTTTTCTTGTTTGACAAGCTAGTAGATTTAGTGGTTTGTCTGCCATCACGTAATAGTTCGATCTTGTTTTCATTATCTGTTTTTCTATTGTTTCAGTCATCATTGTATTATATTGTTCTTTTTTGTATGACTTTATTGTATATGTTTTTTATCCATAGTGTTACAATGTAATATATGCAGACTCTGTATTTCATTCTCTAATTGCTTAATGATTATGTTTTGTCTTTTTTTCCTGTACACATTTATACTTATCATTTTCTCCCTTAGCCACAACTTAAAAGTTCCCATATATTTATCATATTTGTATCTTGTACTGTGTTCCTTTCAAAATATTATTTTATCTCTACTGTAGATTTAATCTGTTTGTATTTGTGGTATTTTAACTAAAAATGTATTCATTTTCTGGGACCTATATGTTAAGGAATCTTCACTTATTTTGTTGTTAGTATAACAGTGAATGGTCTGAAATAATTATGCCTGGGTACTGTGTATCTATAATTGCATACTTTAGCATTTCAGATATTAGAAAAAATCTATCCTAGAGTATGAGTGTTGTGTGTAGAGAAGTATGAGTAATTTCTTCCTTCTGTTTTTTTTCCAATGATCATTTAGTTTTAATTCTAACATAAATTTATTGATAATTCTTCTAGAGGGTCTTTGGGTGGTATTCAGTTTACTAGTTTTGTTTTGTTTGTGCATAGCTAAATTAAAGTCTCTGCCACTGGGCCAGCCTGGCAGCACTGAGGTTTGAGGTGCTGCACTCCACAACTTGTGCCATGCCGGCGACCCGGATTCAGGACCAGACTCGGGCCATCGAGGGTTGGCAAGGGAGAGGGAGGATCAAGCATCCCTTGACTGCTCTCCTTTCTGGGTGGACGGGGACTGCATCACTCTGCAGTGGCAACTGGGAGCCAGGGGCACTGTAGAGTAGTGCAGATGAAGCTGGGCGCAGGAGTGAGCACCTAAGTACGCTGATGCCATTGTATGACTGGCTCCAGGAAAGAAAATGGTGGAAAATTTTGGGGCAATCATGGTGGCTGATGGCTATGCCTTACACCCTCCCCGAAATGAGAGGTGCACCCCAGGTATCAGGATTCAGGGTCCACAGAGGGGGGGACTCTATGGTGCCGCCTGTGTGAGCGGGGTGTGTTGCTGGCCAGACCAGGTTTGTGGTGCAGTGTGCCAGTGGCCGGACGACTCACCACCCACTTCACAGTAGGGGTGAAAAGAAAGTTGTGATAAAAAAGTCTCTGCCTATAATATGAGGTGGATTGCATGTTGTTAGTAATAAAAAGAATTCAGTGAAGAAATCTTGGTCATTTAAATTGTGTACATAAATTGTGGCAAGTGTACATTTAAAGCTGGGTATGCTCATTTCTATTATAGCCCATCTGCCCTGTACTGTATGTCTATGTCACTGCTATGTATTTTTGGATTAGCATTTTGTTTATTAAATTGCATCTCCTCTGACATTGTTCATATAGCCTGCCAAAATGCTGGGGCCCCAAAGGTCTGCAAACCACTAAAAATCCTTAGGGAAAAATGTGTTTCCTGTAACATAGCACCTGTTACTTTCTTTTTTTGTAAATATTTTATTATTTCATTCATTTTAATTTTGTTTCTTAGACCTTTTACATTCCAGCATAATATCTTAAAAGAATCAGCCATTCATATGTCTTAGTATATACCTGCAGTTGATATATCCGTACGTTGTATATTTACTATTATTTTCATACTTGTTTGCTTTTTACCTGGACCTCAAATTATTTTAGTTTTTCCAATTCTTATTGTTTTTTTCTTAGACATTTATTCTCTTGTGATTGGTCTTGATATTGTTTGCAAATACAATCCCATCCTCCCCCCTTCCACCCTGTGTGAGTCTGGAATCTGACTGAATCCTGACCCCCCCCAATAGTTGTAACAAAAAATGTCATCACTGATCACTGTACATTGAGGCATTGGCAAATTTATTTTACAGCATTGTCCTCTTTCTGCTATATCTTTCATTCTGCTCTTTTTTCCCTTTTTTATTTGCCTATTACCCCTTTTCTTCTGTAAATCTTTCTATATTATTGTTATCATATTGTTGTCACTTCTTGTGCTTTTTTTTCTTTCTTAAGTGAGACATTCTAACTCTAAACACCTTATGAACATTCTGTGTGTTTAACCCAATCTTCCATCCATTGATTTTTATGCCTTTGTTTTGATCTGAATTTCAGCTGCTTTATGCTTTTTTTTAATCTTATTTGTCTTTCTGAAGAAAAAGTGGATGCTGACGTAGATGGGCAGGGTTTTGGTCTAGTGTGTCCCTCTCTTTTTTTGTGAATGTCTGGATTTTCTCTGTATGTATTTTCAAAGGCATCCGTTGCCTCATCAGGATCATCAAAAGTATGTAGCTTGCCTTTGGCGACAAATCTTAATTTTGCCAGTTAAAGCATTGTGAGGCGAATGCCTTTTTGATATAGTTTCATTTTAACTGGATTGACTAGTTTTCTTCTTTCTGTAGTTTCTTGTGATAAATCAGGATAAACTTTAAAATGGACGCTATCATATGTGAGGCCCTTTGCTGTACATGCCCTTTGTAATGTTGCCTCATGATCTTGATATTTATGTGAATTTACATAAATTGTTTGTGAGTTGTTACTATTTGAGAGTCTTGTTCCTGATCGGTGGGCTCTATCCAAGCTTATTTTCTCCACTTGGTATTTGTGGTTCATTACAGTAGTGAGTATTTTTTCAAAAAAGGGTAAAGGATTGTCTGTTCCCTCTAACCCATCTGATACTTTGCAGATCCTTAAATTCCCCCTTCTTGCTCTATCCTCTTACTCTGCAATCTTTTGTTACAACATCTGCACTTGTTTCTCTAGTTGTAACTGTTTTCCAAGTAAGGGTGTTGTTAAGTCTTCTAGCATGGATACACTGGTTTCTAACTCAGCACTTCTTAATCTTAACTTTTCCAACTTCATGTTAATCTCTTCCAAAATTAAGATTTTTATATCCCCCAACATTTATAGTAGCTCTGTTTTCAAATTGTTTACTGCCCCCAAAACTTCAGTGTTTTGTTCTGTAGCTGCAGATGCATTTATGAACATATGAACATATGAAATTGCCAGCAGATACAGGCCATTTGTTCTGTCTAGTCTGCTTGAGTGTATAGCACTTCAGTCCATTAGACTGCAGCTGCCTTCCCTCCCTCATATGCCCTCCACCTCATCTCTCACCCCCCTGGTTTGTACCCTCCCCTTGAATCTATCCCACCCTCTTGAAGCCCCCAACACTCTGCAGTGATACAACTTCCTCTGGCAGAGCATTCCACCCTGCCACCACCCTTTCTGTGAAATAGTGCCTCCTCCATCCTTTCTTGAACCTGCTCCCTTCCAACTTCACAGAGTGTCCCCTGGTTTCCCTTCCACCCTTCAGACTGAACATATACCTGATGTCTACTCTGTTCAAACCCTTCAGGTAGTTGAAGGTCTCAATCATATCCCCTCTCTCCCTTCTTTCCTCCAGGGTATACATATTGAGCTCTTTCATTCTCTCCTCATATGGTCTGTCCCCCAACTCACGATCATTTTTGTTGCACTGCGCTGAACCTCCTCCAGTAGTTTGATGTCCCTTTTCAAGTAGGGGCACCAGAATTGAATGCAGTACTCTAGGTGCAGTCTCACCAGGGACCTGTACAGGGGCAAGATGACATCCCCACACCTGGAAGTAATCCCATCTTGCTATGCAACCTAGCATCCTGTTTGCCTTTGCTGCTGCCTTCCTGCACTGAGCAGAGTGGTTCATCTCCCTGGTTACCAGCACTCCCAGATCCTTCTCCTCCTTGGATTTTGTTAATGGGACACCCTCCAGGCAGTAACTATGTCCTGGATTCTTGCCTCCTAAATGCATCATTTTGCACTTCTTGGCATTGAAACCAAGCTGCCAAATGTAAGACCATTCCCTCCAGTTTTGCCAAATCCTGCTGAAGTACTTTTGCTCCCTCCCCCCATCTACATTGGCACAGATCTTTGTTTCATCTGTGAAGAGACTGATCTTGCTCTTAATCCCTACTGCAACATCAGCTATGAAAATGTTAAACAGATTTGGTCCCAGCACCAAGCTCTGTGGTATACCACTTGTTACAGCCCTGGGTTCAGATGCCTCCCCTCTCACTACTACTTTCTGTTGTCTAATCTGCAGCCAGTTATCAACCCATCTGACCAGTTTCTTCCCTACTCCCAGACTGTTCAACTTGCAGGTCAGCATACCATGTGGCACTGAGTCAATGGCCTTGCTGAAATCCAGGTAGAGGACATCCACCACATGTCCCCTGTCCAGTGCCATTGTAACCCCAGTCATAAAAATCATCCAAGTTCATCTGGCAGGATCTGCCTGAGACAAACCCATGCTGCCTGCTGTCCTGGAGGTTGTTATCATCAAGAAATTGCACCAGCCTTTCCTTGAGGATTGTCTCCATCGGTTTTCCCACAATTGCAGTAAGGCTCACCGGTCCGTAGTTCTCCAGTGCATCCTTGGGCCCACTCTTATGGCGAGGTACCACATGTGCTTCCTCTCAGTCACTGGGCATGCACCCTGAGTTCAAAGAGGTATTGAACAGGTTTGCCAGTGGCCTTGCCAGTACCTCTGCCAACTCTCTCAGCACCCTGGGGCGGACTCCATCTGGGCCAGGTGCCTTGCCCACCTTCAGGGACTTAAAGCCCTCCCTCACCCATTCCACTGTAATTTCCCCATCAGCAGTTGCTTCTTCCCCACCCTCTCCCACCTCGACCTTCCTCTCAGGTATGGGCCCATCCCTCTCCTTGGTGAAGACTGAACAGAAGTATTCATTAAGTACTTCTGCTTGCTCAGCTCCCTTTTCTACCCACCTACCTCCCTTCCTAATCCTAACAATTTGATCCTTGGTCTTCCTCTTCTCTCTGATATAGATGAAGAAATGCTTTTCCCATCCTTTGATCTCCGGTGCTAACCTCCGTTCCCTAGCCACCTTTACTGCCCTTACCACTCTGCTCACTTCTCTGGATTTCTTCAAATATTCTTCTTTGTCTTCTGCCCTGTTGGATCACTTGTAGATCCAAAATGCATTCCTCTTTTACCTCATCTTCTCAACTACCTCTCTACTCATCCGACTGGGTTTCTTGGTCCTGGCTTTCTTGCTCTTGCTCTTGACACAGGTTTTAGTGGCTTCAGCCAGTCCTGTCTTGATGACTAGAGATGCAGCGAATTTAAAATCCACCTGTGAAGTGAGCACGAAGTGGCCACTTCACATTGGCACTTTGCTACAGGGAGTGCCCCATAGGAAAGACTCACTTTGCCTTGTTATTATTACTTCGTATTGTCATTCCACTTTAAACGCGAAGTAAGATGGAGTGACAACAAAACTGGCAGCACCCCACCCACACAGTCACCAGAATTAATGTGCATCCCCAAAATGCTACTGTCTTGTGTCCAGAAAATTTCCCAGTGCTGATGAAATGCTACTGTCTTGTGTCCAGAAAATTCTCCAGTGCTGACGAAGTGAAATGAGAGCATAACAAGAAATGCAGTCTCCCAGAATTAAGGGTGCACTGCAAATGCACAGACAGATTCAGATTGCACTGCACACTCGAGGGATGCATACGAAAAGGCACAACACCTAACTAGTACACACAAGTCACAAATCCAAATCTGGAAAGGAATACATTTTGCCAGGTGGGGGATTAGTGCACGGGAGTAACAATCCACTACCAGTAAAGATACCACAAAGCAGTATAAAAATTCATGCAGGTGTGGTGGATAGCAGGTTCACACTGCTGCAATTACTCTGTGGCACAATAAAAGGTATCTGATTTAATGGCACGTATGCCACACACACTCACACACACACGCAAGTAATGCGTAGCAAATTGAAAACCTTTAGTAATATAACCAAATGTTTTAAACAGACAAATTATACACTGCTGCACCACAACAATCAGCAAAAAAATGTCAAGAATTACTGAAAATATTACTGTGTGTACACTAACACAGTTATACAAGAAAAATATACCTACACCACAAATACGCCCATCCCCCAAAGCACACTTCACAGTACACAGACTGACTGTTCTAAATTAACATTCAAAATCCACACACAACAATAATCACTCAACGATATGAGCACAGAAGGTCTTCCTACAATCAATGTAGTAAATTTTGAGCAAAAAAAATGACTCAAAAAGGCATTTTAAACAGCTTTTAGAGGTTTTGAGTCACAGAGCTCTGAGAGCAAACTGTCTCCAGCTACCACTGCACACACACTACCCAGGCCAGAACTGAGGTTGTGCAGAACAATCTAGAGCCCATGTAACCTGCAATCCCATGAATCACTGCAGAATTTTATTTGGAGCTCAGTTACAAGGCGAAGTGAGGCAAATTACATTGATTTCAATGTACTTCACCTTAAAATTGGTGGTGAAGCAGTCTGGGGAAGGCGGAATAGCACAAAGTCATTGGTTTCAATGGACTTCACATTCCTCATTATGAAGCAAAGTACTCTGCTTCACATTGTGGAGTACTCCGCGGGTTCCGCTTTACTCTGTGAATCACTTTGTGGAGTGAATTGGGGCCACTTCGCCCACCACTACTTATAGTCCTGTAACTCACATGCTGTACAGGAAGGAACGCAAATGCCCATGGCTGTACTTCCCCATGCTGCAGCATAAAACTCCCTGACTTAAAAAACACGTGACACGAGTACAATGGTGGGGTGGTAAGCCTGCAGAATACTACAAAACATGCTTACAATACATCCAAGTAACTAGTCAAAAAATGAGTGTTGTGATTCGTGACGTGATCGTGAATCATGATTTGTGACTGCATTTGTGACCATGATAATCAAGAATGTGATTCTGTGTCGATGATGTGAGATAACCAGTATGAAACTGTATTGGGAATGCGAATGCCTATGGCTGTACTTCCCCGATGAGATGTAGCTTAAAAATCCCAGACTTAAAAACACGTAACAATGAGTACAATGGTGGAGTGGTGAAGCCTGGAGAGATACTACAAAACAGGCTTACAATACATCCAAGTAACTAGAAAAAAATTAGTGTTGAGAATCGTGACGTGATTGTGAATCGTGATTTGTGACTGTGATGATGAAGAACGTGATTTGTATCATGAGTGACTCGTGATGATGGTCCTGACTTAAAAATGCATATTAATGAGTACAATGTTCATGCAGAATTATGCACCACACCTGTCCAGTACTCTGAAGGGAAGCCAAAGAAACAACTGTGACTTAGGTTACAGATGGAGATTGGGCCCTAAAGAGATGCAAATGCACAGACAGATTAGGATTGTGCTGTGCACTGAAGAGATACAGACAAAAAGGCACAACACCTAACCAGTGCTCACCATCAGAAATTCAAATCTGGAAAAGAATACCTTTGCCGGTTGGGGGGGGGCAGTGTACTGCACTGCTGCAGTAACAGTCACTAGTACTAGTACCAGTAAAGATACCATAAAGAAGTACAAAAATCACGCAGCTGCAGTGGATAGCTGATTCACAGTGCTGAAATTATTATGTGGCACAATAAAATATGTCTGATTTGATGACATGCATCACACACACTAAGTAATGCATAGCAAATTGAAAACTTGAGTAATATAACCACATATTTTAAACAAACTGAAATTATGCACTGCTGCATCACAATAATCAGCAAAAAAATGGCAAGAATTATTGAAAAATTACTGTGTGTACATTAACACAGTTATACAAGAAAAATATCACCAAAACAGAAATCACTGTCTTTTTCTCCAAGTTAATCTACCTACACCACAGAAACGCCCCTCCCCTAAAGCACACTTCCACTGTCTCTCAGTACACAGACTGAATGTTGTACATTAACATTCAAAATCCACACACAATCAATAAATGCTTGATGATATGAGCAGAGGAGGGTTTCCTATAGTTGATGAACTAAAGTTTCAGCAAAAAAATGACTCAAAAAGGCTTTTTTAACAGCTTTTAGAAGGTTTAAATCGCAGAGAGCTCTCAGAGCAGATTGTCTTCTACAGCTTCCTACACACACTACCTCAAACTGAAGCTGTGCAGAACAATCTAGAGCCCATGTGACCTGAAATCTCATGAATCACTACAAAATTCACCTTTGGAGCTTAAAAACAAAGAAGAGTGAGGAAGTACATTGTTTTCAATGTATTTCACCTAAGAATTGGTGGAGCAGTGGTTTGGGAAGGCGGGAGTAACACTAAGTCATTGTTTTCAATGACTTCAGACACCCATTATAATGCGAAGTACTCGCTCGCTGCCAGGAGCACTCTGCGAATTCGCCTTCACTCCGCGAATCACTTCATGGAGTGAATTGGGGCCACTTTGCCTCTATTGATGACTGCTCATTTTTGTTCCGTGTCCATTTCTGGGCAGATGCTTGCCATGTGACTTTTCAGTATGTTTCCCATCCTGCCAAAGTCTGCCCTTTTGAAGTCCAGGACCCTAGTTTTTGTAGTGTCTACTTTCCTACCCAGGTTGATTGAAAACCACACTGTGTGGTGGTCACTGTTTGCCAGAGGTTCCTCCACCCTTACATCCTTTACCTGTTCCCCATCTTCCACTACCAGGTCAAGTATATTCCCCTTCCTCGTTGGCTCCATTATCCTCTGGGTTAGGAAGCCATCCTGGAATGCTTCCAGAACGATCTGCTTCCTGGCACAATTGGTTGCTGGGATGCTCCAATCCACCCTGGTAGATTATAGTCCCCCACCACTACTGTGCTCCCTTTGCCATTTTGCCTCTGTATCTGCTCCCCCAGTTCCCTGTCAATGTCCTCCTTCTTAGCCGGAGGTCTACAAACAACCCCCAGACAGATCATGGTCCCTTTCTGGCTGTGTAGTTGCAGTCAGATTACTTCTGACCTGCCCTCCTCCCCTTCCTCCCTATTATATCTGATCCCTTCCCTTAGATAAATTGCAACCCCCCCACCTTCCCTTTATCTCTATCCCTCTGGAAAAGTCTGTACCCTGGGATGGTTAGGTCCCAGTCATGCTGCTTGGTTGCCCACGTCTCAGTAATGGCAGTTATGTCCACCTCTCCCTCTGCCATCATTGCCTACAACTCTGCCAACTTGTTCCCCAGGATCCTAGCATTTAGTGAAACCATTCTCAATGCAGCACCTATCCTTCCTGCTTCCTTACCCTTCACTCAACCCCTATTTCACCTAAGGTCACATCTATCCCTGTGGTGGGGGGATGTCCACAGGACCGCCATCCTGGTGATTTCCAGCTCCAATGCCCCCCCCACCTAGTTTAAATAATACCTCTCATTGATAAAATCCTCCAGCTTCTGCTTCAACACCTGTGAACCTGCTCTGCAGAGGTGTAACCTTTCCCCTGCATAAAGATCTGAGTTATCCCATGTGCTACTCCAGTCCCCCACCAGTCCATACTCCTTGGCCCCACACCATTCCCTGAGCCACTTGTTGAAGTCGCTGATTCTTCTCTTCCTGTCTGTACTGGCCCTTGGCACTGGCAGAACTTCTGAGCAGACTACCATTGTTCCCTCTTTGCTGCAGTTTTACCACTTCCCTGAAGCTGTCTTGTACCTCCTCTATCCTTCTTCCTTCCAGATCATTCATTCCCAGGTGCACCACAATGTGTGGCTCCCCCCCACCTTCCCCACATATCTGCCCATATCCTTCCCCACTCTACTAGCTGTCATGCCTAGCATGCACTCTACCCAGATGTTACTTTTCTGCCACCCCTTCTCCCCCACCTTATACCCTTAAGTATAGAATCCCCTAGAATTATGACTATCTGATGCTTTCCTCTCACCCCTCCTTGACCTCCACTCCCCCACCCCCAACTCATGAAGCCCTCATCCCCATGTGTCAGCCCCCCTTGCCTCCCCTAACCTTTGCCCTGACCTCTCCCCCCTCGCAACTATGCCGGGCTACTGACCTCCTCCAAACTAATTTCCACCTGTGGAATCTCCCCTTTGCACTGACTTGCTGCTCTGTCCATCATGCTACCACCTGCTCTACTATTACGTCCCCATGTCTTCCCTGAAATGTGGCCCTCACCCACTCGGATTCCCCTCCTTTCAATATCCTTAGCCTTCCCTGGGCTGCCTGCCACATCTCCCTTCTCCCTGTCTCCTTGCTTCTTCTTTCCCTCTGGAGAGACTGCATCACCATCACCTCATTGCCCCCCTTGCTAATTCCATTTTCTTGGTGTACTGCCTAATGCATCACCATCACCTCACCTACCCCCCCACCAATCTGTCTTCTTGGTGTACTGTCTACCTTTTCCCCTGTAGTGTCCTCTCCCTGCTCCTTCACTGTAGCTCCCATCCTTCCTGCTACCTGGTCTTCTGGACTAGTCAACACTGAGAAGCTGTTTGCAGTGCTAATCTCCTTTCCTTGAATGAGTCCAGTCCCCCTTCCCACTGTCTGATATCTTAACTCTGATCCAGTCTTAATCATGCTCCTGTGCCTTACCCTCCTCCAGTCATCACTTCCTTCCCTTGGCTGCATCCACTTGTGTGGCCCTCCTGCTGTCCCACCAAGTTCACCCTTATTTTTGTCTGTTTGAGCTCTTTTGGATAACTCATTAGTTTCCCCTACTGGCCGTGTTCTCCCCAGTTCTGTTTCCTCCATCCCTCCAGTTCCCTCCTCAATCACCCTATTTCCTGCTTGAGCTGGCCCACCAGTTAACACACCCTACAGCCCCCTGCCCTCCAAGCCACTCCCAAGAATACAGCTGCTCCACATTCTTGGCAATATACAATTTGATTGGGTAGGCTCCTTCGGATTGGGTTGGATAGGCTCATTCCATGTGTTTTCCTCATTTAGTGGTATTTGTTCTGATATACCCTCTACATTACTTTTATTCTTTTCAGAATTTTCTTTTCTTTTCTTACTGAGGTTCCTATTTTATTGTGTGTGTATTTCCTTTCTTTCTTCCTTCTTTTCTTCTTTCATGTTTGTCATTATATTATGTTGTCTCTCAGGGTGTGTTCCCGAACTTGGTTCCTTTAATGCTGTTGAATCTTTTTTCAGCATTTTTATCTTTTCTGACTCTATTTTCTGCCTACTTGCTTCATTTGATTCTAAATCTTTTCTGTCTATAGTAGCAGTTATTTTTTTTTCGGTCTCCCTCTTTGGGCTCGGCCCCCTTTGGTTAGCTAGTTCTTTTATGTCTATTTTTTGAAAGAAATCTAAAATGTTACCCAGTAAGCATTTTATCGCCTCTTGCTGTGGCATATCTGGAAGTGGCGAAAGCGGCAAAAGTGGTGCTTCTTGAAGTGCTCTCAGGTCTGGGAGACTCAGAGATAAGCTTGAAGGTAGACCTTGGCTTGTTGTTCTTGCAAGTTGTGTGGTTCTACCTTGCCTTTTCTCTGCAGTGTTATTCAGTGATTTCTCGAGTCCATCTCACCTTTTTAAACATTACTCATTTCATTTTCTGCTACATGAATGGTTATTTGTGACACTTTGAAACTGCAAGTGAGAGCTGTATCCACAAACTGTAGCAAAACACCCATCTCCCCAGCATTTTCCATCGCTGTGATGCTTAGGTAAGACATAGACAATTAGTATATGTTTGAAAAGTGTACTCATTCATCCTTTCCTATAAAATGGGGGGGCATGATGGACCTAGAGTCCCTTCTGACCATGAATTATCATGTTACATTCAACCGTCCCCGACCAATTGCTGGTGCCTTTCTTATGACATCACAGTGCTTACTATGACAATATTGTAACGTCAGAAGCATAGCCAATGTAAGTAGGGGTGTAGTGAGCCCACAGGGAGGGAGGGAGGATAGAAACAAGCCACCAAGAACTTGAATGATTCAGCAAGGACAGAGCTGGAACCAAAAATTATATGTTGACTCAGAACTGGTTCTGTTTGCTACAAAAATAGTAAAATAGAGCTGGGGTTGAGTGTGATTTAAGCTTAATAGGCCTGGTTGCATTAAAAATGGGCAGTGAGGAGATTGATATCCCTCGGCCCAAGTAAGCATACCACATGTCACTACTGAGGGATGTCCAATGAAATGTCAGTGATGGGAGAGCAGCACAGAGGGCACAAAAATAGTGCGGGAGCTGACTAATCAGTAGCCAAGGAGGAGTTGGGTTTAATGTCTAGGGCAAATGCTCTTGGCCAGCAGCAGTCATAGAAAGAGTGTTAGCAGGAGTGTGGACCCCCGAGGGTCTGAATGAGCAGTACACTAGTATTAGCTGCATGCTGAAGTATGTGAATCACAGAATAAGGGGGACTGTTCACTGATGACATAGCAGGAGCCTTATTAGAGCTGTGAATGGCAGAAGGAAGAATCATGAGACATGGTTGCAGTCATGGGGTGCACAGAAGGTAGGGGTGTGCAAGTAAAGAATAATATTTCCCAGACCTACCCGTTCATAAGAGCGTTATAAGAATAGCACCAGTAAGAAATGCCAAGACTATACCTTGCCACCACGGACAGCGATAGTGCAAAAAGCACACTATACACTGAGCACTCCCCAGGTTGCTGTCCATGGTACTAGATGCGGGAGAAGGGGAAAGGAAGTGAGGAGCCTGGCTGAGCTGATCTCGCATCATGGAGCTCTAGTACATGAGCAGCTTGGTTGGAATGTTGGTGGAGGCCAGGGTTCTAATCCTGGTCTCCACAAATTTTACCGCCCCTGTAATCCAACTCCGACTTGGAGTTATTTTAATAATGGGGGGTGGGTGCTGGGGTATAAACATACGTTGTAACAGTGGTAGCAATCGCATACCACACTTGCGATCGCTACCACTGGCATTGTGTTTACTCGCAGCATTGTGTACTGCCGCTATTCTGATCAGTGCTGTATGGATGGCACTGTTCTTAACAGTGCAGTAGATGAAGGTGCTGATCTGACCTAGTGCCTTTCCCAAATACCATGAATAAGGCACTATTCATTATTTGGATACAAATAACAAACAGTGGCAATATCCATGCCTATTGGTATTCAGGAAATAGTAAACAAAAAAGGAAAAAAAAAGAAACAGCCCACCACCCTTCTACCAAACCAAATCAATTACAAAATAACACCCATCCCCCATCCTCTGCCACAAGCCCAATCCCTCCCTACTCCCCCCAGCACCCACAATTTTAGGTTTTAACAAAAAACAAAGCTCCCTCAATGGGTGACTGGCACAACCTGCCCACCTCCATGGATAGATGCCATCTGGTCTAGCACATTTTCTTGAAATAATCAATTTAATTCTACCTACACCCCACCAACACATCAGTAGCACCCATTTCCCACTATTCTCCCCCTCCCTAATACCCACATTTTCTAAATAAAAGACCCCCCCAGATGATGCAGCAAAGGCAACCAAAACAACTTGCTCTCATCCACAGCCAGCCACCTTGTAGTGAATGGAAGCACTCCCACACTTGCTCACATAGTAAATAGCTGACCATGTGATCACCTGTTTTACTTTGCAAAACTCATGGGTGGTGAGGGAACCTATAGGTTCAAGTTTCTTTTCATCATTTGCTGTGTGCACATGCATCTAGAACTTTTTGTTAGCAGAGTGGCTTTTGAGGGGTGTGACAATGTCAGTCTAATGCAGAGTGGTCTGCAAGGTGATCGTCAGTGTCACACTAGTCATCAGCCAGGCTGATCATGACACTGTTCTGGCTTGTTAGGCAGAAACTTCATGTAGGTCAAAGTAGAGAGCCAACCCAATCATAGAAAACCACTTTCCTTTGATCTACATATCCACCACCCCCCAAGTCAGTTTGGAGCTGGTTAAATATAATAAAAATGAATGTGCTTCCACATATTCTCTACCCTCTTATGATGCTTCCCTTGGCTCTACCACAATCATGGTTTCTTCAAGTTAATAGGATACTGTGACCGGGTTATGTGGGTAGGGAAAATAAGTGAGTTGAGACTTCCAAAATAAGGTTAACACACCTTTGCTAGTCATGATGTTTATTTTCCAGAAGGAGTATTTTGTTTTTGTAAAAAGGATATTTTATATACAAAAATAAAAATATACCACATTTGGCACAAGTCTTAAACTTCAGACTTAAATAACAAAATAAAGACTGAAATAAACCAAAAGAGAACAGCTCTTCTGAGCTCTCAGAACTACCCTCCCCTGGTAGCTCTGCCACAGAGTAGAAAACCTTCTTATCACAGTTTCTACAATCTTCTGTGTTTGGGATAACCTCTCCTCATGCACTCTCCGACCTATCTGATTTATCTGTGATCTAGGGCTGCTTTTGTTCAAGTCCCTACAGCATCATTAGGTCAGCTGATCTGCCCCTTTTCTAATTAATGGTCACTCCTCCTCTAGTACAAACATTTGGTTAGATCAGCATGGCTTCACTTATCGCTTTAAGACATCAACCAATAATGAACCATTCCTTTACTTTAAATTCATTCTGTAGCAAAAGATATTCAGTAAAACATCTTAATTGTCTCTCTCCTCCCCTTTTCAGTTAATTGAAAGGCTTGCCTATTATTCAGTGGCCAAGCAGCCAGCCACTCCCACTTCCTGAGCTATATAAGTAGTTCCTCTCAGCCTCACTGTGAAGCATTTTGTCTTTGTAGCCGGAGGCTATGTTGGTTTGTCTTCTGAACTGGCTGGGACCTAAACCCCCCAGCCTGATGTTTCTGTGTGTCTCTGCTGGACTTCAGTGGTTGTTTTCCTGCTTCTGGTTTGTATCTTTCCTCCGGCTGTATGCTTCCCTGTGTTTTGTTTCTTGTTTTTTTGGGGCTTTCTTGTTGTCTGTTTTGGTTTCCTCTTGGGCGGGGGGGCCTTTTATTTTAAAACTCCTAGCATACTGCTACTACAGAGCTCATTCTGCTTGCTTTCAGTTACAACTCTCAATTTACTGCACTGCAACTGCAAACCTACTCAGAGCTCAGGCTACTGCTTTCAGTTACCTACAACTTCAGCCACTGCTGCTGACTATTTACATTAATTACTATTGTACCCAGTACCTGTGTTTTAACACTGTACTCATTTAACTACTGCTGTACAGGCCCACTTGCTTCCTGCTGCTGCATTGTTTACACCCTTTCCTCTTCTACCTTGTTTACTCTGAGGTTAGCTGAAGCTCCTGCTGAGGCTATTAAACTAGCTTTTATATCTGCATGTGGTTCTCTGCCTTTCATCGTTCCTTGTTTGTCCTATGGTGGGGACTGGGACGTGTTTTGGGGGGGTCGTGGACTATGTGGTTAATTAATTTTGTTCTAAATCCTGTCTTCGGCCACCCAAAATCCCTCAGAGTTTGTCACCTTGATTTGCTATTCATGTCTGGCTGGCTTTCCCCTAACTCAGTGTTGTTTACTTGCAATACAGTTGTTATGCAGTCCACCTATTACTACTACTACTGCTTACTGACCTATCAGGTCCCCACTTGCTTACACAACCATTGCTCCTTGCTTACGCAGACCATTGCTTTATGCCTAGTGCCATCCCCTCGGCTTCGCCTGGGATTCTACTGCTCTCATTCTGCATCCGACCTTTCAAGGTCTCAGCACTCCATGCTCCTTGCGATCTCGGCACACCGTCCTCATTCAGCTCTCCAGCTTTACAGCTCTCAATCAATTCTGGGGCATGCCAGTCATTCTAATCTGGTGCAGGTTCCTGCAGCCGATGGTCTCACTCTGCATTAGTCCGCATCATTGAGCGTGTCCAGCTTGGGGCGGGATCCCTCTCACATGGCCCATAGCTGGGAATGTCCTTGCCCCGGGCTTGGCTTTAGCTGCCTTCTACGCGACTGCAGCTCCTGGTGTAGAATTTAAGACTAGCGGTGAAGGGTGGTTACAGCGATCTCCTTTGGCTCTAGTGTTCCACTATAATGGTTGGCCATTGACTTTAGTGGTTTCCCTAGCAAGGCACCTTCACCGCATTCTCCCACAACTGCCTCTGGTTCACCTGGTTTGATTTAGGGTGAGTAGGCCAGGTGAGTGCCTCAGCAGTTGTTGCTCTTCTCCTGCACCTTGGATGCTCGTATTGTTGCAGAGTTTTCTCGCAACTTTCCAAAACATTCCCGCTAGAGGGTTTCAGTGAGAGCCTTCCTCCAAATTGGAATAATTTCCACCTCCCTTTAATTGGGTTTTTCAAATTGCAGCTGCAGAGCCGTCACTAAATACATTTTCACAAGCCTGGAGGGAAGGCGGCCTAGGCCTTGGATCCCCAGAGATTTCCTCCTCATAGGGTTTTTTTCTCTCCTCCGTTGCCTCAGGTCATAACACTTAGTTAACATAGTTGTTTCCCCTAGTTTCCTTAGATAGGTTCCGTTGTTGGATGGAGGTGGAGGATGTTCTGCCGTTCCCTCTCTCCTTAGGGGATCCCCTTCTCTCAATGCAAGCCATCACTATTCTTCTCTATTACTATGTTCCAGTTACTGCTTCTACGTCACTGTTACTGCTTGCTCATACGCATCATGTTACCTCCTTTGGGGATGATACTACATTTCTTTTGGGGATTCCTAAGGTACCTTTAGCCACAGGAACCATCCCATGGCACCTCTAGGGGCAGAACCCTCTCTGAGAGTTCCTTGCTTCGTGCCCCTACAGGGAGGTAATTCCTCTGGAATAGAGAGTGCGAATGGCCACAACTAAAACTAACACAGTTACACAAGCATAACACTATACTGGCTGTGTAGGTCAGTGAATTGAAAGGCTTGCCTGTAATTCAGTGGCCAAGCAACCAGCCACTCCCACTTCCTGAGCTATATAAGCAGTTCCTCTCAGCCTCACTGTGAAGCATTTTGTCTTTGCCCCACCATCCTCCCCTCCTCCTCCTCCAGCAGCAGTGCTCTCTCCTTAGGGGATTCCTAAGGTGCCTTTAGCCATGGGAACTGTCCCATGGCACCTCTAGGGGCAGAACCCTCTCTGAGAGTTCCTTGCTTCGTGCCCCTACAGGGTGATAATTCCTCTGGAACAGAGAGTGCGAACGGCTACAACCACAACTAACACAGTTTGTTACACAAGCATAACACTATACTGGCTGCATAGGTCAGTGAATTGGTAGCCAGGGAGTTTCTATATAACAGCCTCCTCCTGGGGCTGCTAGTTCCTAACAGTCCATTTTGCAGGATTGCTGTGCTCATGTAAGAGCTCTCTTCAGTTTCAAAGACAACAAGTTTGTACCCAGTGCAGCCTTTCTGTTTATGCTGTTAAACTGTCTTTCTTACTGCTTGCACTGTTTCTTTTGCCCAGAGCACCCAGTGCTTGATGTATGCAGCTTTAGGAGAAGTGTTATTAGGGCTACACTTCTTTACACTCTGCCCAGAAACAAACACACCGTACTCTTTTTATGTAGGCACAGGCAGGGAATGAAAAGGAAATAAGAGGGTCAGATAATGGAGCAGAAGATACCATTATAGGTGGCCTTCCCATAAGGGTAGAGTTAAAAATATATATTTTAGAAGAGAGAAAAGTTTGCTACTGCAGTAGACTTTATAGGGAAAGAAGTATGCCATAGCCTTCAAAATGGGGGGGGGGGTGCAATCTATCACAGATACTACCCAACTTTTTATGGCATGGAAAACCACCCCAGAGAGCACTTCACCAACTGATGTGATCTAAAGAGCAGGGGGGGCCTAAAAGTTTCTAACTTTTTTCTCTGTTATTTAGCTATACGTAGTTCTACATTGTTTCAGTGGCTCATCCCGGATTCCCAGGACCAAATCGTACCATATCATCCATTTTGGCTGGATATAGAGTGTTATCAATGCACTCAACTAGGATTAGATATAGGAGCCATGTTATACATGCCTCATAAAAAACGTTCCCGCTCTTTATAGGGTACCCATATTGACATGTCCTTGAGAGCTCATCCCCCAACTTATAGAATGGTATAGGGAGACTTTATTTACCTTACAGGCAGAAAGAATTATTGCTAGCCTAACAGACAATCTTGTTAGATATGTAAAGACTTGTGATCCTCTATGTACACTTTTTTATTCTTGGTTCAAATTAGGACAGTGAGTCCTATTTCTCTATGTTATGTTATACATTGGGTAGAGGTTTTAGTCAGTTTATCATCATTTGCCTCTTTGTTGTTCCCCTTGAATATACATGTTTGGCTCTTAGACTTGTGGTTTTCAGTAGACACGAGTGTGTATGTACTAGCCAAATACCCTTAATCATAATATAACCCTTTATAGTGGGTTATGTTGTGGCTTCTCTGTTCTTAGATCGCTAACCTCTGGTTTACAGCTATAAATCTCCTCCGGGAAGGGAAGAGGGGGTTGGGGGGGAAACAGGGTAGTAATATTTTAGGATTTAGGTTTTGCATTTAGTTTTTCACTGTACCTTCCAGATGTATTCATTCCTTTAAATTACTCCGCACAATTGTTTCCTTTTTTCCCTTATGTGTTATATGGAACTTCAATAGAGTTTATTCAATTTGAAAAAAAATCATCACCACCCAGCAAGCACAACCAATCTTTTATGATCAGCCTACTTATGTTGAATAACAACCTTCAAAAAAAAAAAAAGGTCTCTCGATGTCTGTTGCTGCCACCTCCCTTACTGTCCCCCCAATCATCCCTCCCACTCAGCACCTCCCCACACAAATACAACACAGACACTGGGGGTACCCAACCCCCAGTGTTGCCACCTGAAATAAAGAAAACTGTCCCTCATAGTAAAAAAGAAAAATGTCCCTCGATGTCTGTTGCTGCCACCATCGTTAGTTTCCCCACCTACCCAGCTTCCCCCCACCCAATCCATCAGTGTCACCGCCTAAAATAAAGAAAACCATTATTCATAGTGTTTTTCTTTTTATAATACAGTATAACCTGTAAAAAAGAAAATCGTCCATCGATGTCTGTTGCTGCCACTGTTAGTCTCCCACCTGACCCTCCCACTCAACACCCACCACCCCAAGCCCTTACTTACCTACCGAGGGTCCAATGCCATAATCCTCTCTGGACTGCAGACATGTCTTCACTCTTCAATGCAGGTCTGTGAACTGAGGAAATCAAGTACGTGTTTCAATGTATTTCAATGGGATTTTGAGCTTAGTGGCATAACTTGGTCATTTTTGAATATTTTTGCCCCAGATTTTCAACATGCCTTTTTAAGGATCCCACCTCATGAACAGTGGCAGTGAAATTAGGCAAATCTGTCCCAAAAGGTGATTTTGCAGTCACAGTGTGAAATCACCTTTTGGGCAGGATTTAACATTTTCCCCACCCATGCTCATGAGGTGGGGTCATAAGAAAGCTATATTGAAAATCTGGAGTAAGAATATTAAAAAACGAGAAATTATGAGCCTATGTTAAAATTTATGAATGCAGACTCATAACTTTCGTAATTTTCAGTATTTTGACATCACATTTTCAACATAGCCATTTCATCACAGCACCTCATGAATGTGCCAGTTGTAATTTTTCAAATCCAGGGCAAAATGCATTTGTGGTGCAAAATCACCTTTTGGGCAGGATTTTAAACTTTTCTCCACCCTTGTTCATGAGATGGGATCATGAGAAGGATATGAGGGGTTATAAGAAGGCTATGTTGAATGTCTGGGGTAAAAATATGAGAAAATAACAAAGTTATGAGTCTGTGTTGTCATTTTTCAACAAACACTTGTAACTGTAGTAATGTTCAATATTCTGACCCCAACTTTTCAACATAGCAATTTTTTCACACCACCTCAATAATGTGACAGCTGTCATTTCTCGAATCCTATCCAAAATGTGTTTCAACATTTGTGACACAAAATGACGTTTCAGCAATTGTTTTATAAATGACAGCTGTCATGCTCAGAAGGAGTGATCATAAAAAGATAATGTTGAAAATGTAGGGTAAACATGTAAAAAACAACTAAATTGGGAGGAACAATATTGTTCCAACATTTACACATAGCTTAATTTTTTTGCAGATTTTGGCTCCTAATGTACAACATATCTCTTGTGTTACCCCGCCTCCTGAATATAGCAGGTGTCATTTTTCAAATCCCCTCTGAAACTTATTTCCACAGTCGCAGAATGAAATCACCTTTCAGATGGGATTTTAAAAATTCCACCTGTCTTGATCATATCGTGAGGTCATACAAAAAGGACATTTGGGATCAAAATGTGGGAGCCCACTTAAAAGTAGATACTGCATCTCATCTGCTCTATCCTGGGTAAACATTTCGGGAAAATGTGTACAAGCAAGACCCAGTACAACAACAATACCAACAGTGAATATTCGGCATTGACAAATGCTTATTAGTGCTGTGTTGTTGAATTGCTTGTTTCTGTAATAAGAATGCATGCTTCTGCTACTAAACTGTTTGTACATGTTTGTCAATTCAATGTCCAACTTAGCTTGTTAAACTTTTTTAGTTAATTTTTTTTTTATTGTTTTTGTACCTGGGTTGTTTTGATATTGCACTTGTTACTTGTGAAAATGGGCATTAGATGCTCATCAGTTGTCATGTATAAAAAATAAAAATGAAATGGAATAACATTGTTGCTCAGTGGTGAGGAGACAGCTGCCCTGGAACACATAATCTGTTTTTTTTTCCATTTATGTTTCATCTAGTGAAATAAGAGACTTTAATCTCACAGTTTAAACAATCAATTAGGGCTGAGCAGAATGCTGAATTTCCGATGGAATGGAATTTTGTGGAATTTTAGAAAATTTCACTGGTTTCCATCATTTACAGAATTTTGGCATGCCGAATGCAAAATGTTTTTTGTGGAATAATAATCAACAGTTTACATAAACCGCAGATTCTTTTTCTGCAATCCACAGAAAATTATTCTGCAGTTTACATGATCTGCAGAAAATTATTTTGCAATCTGCAGAGAAATGATTTTCAAAATTCCATGGAATTTAAAAAGAAATTCCACAAAGCATCTCAGAAGTGGAATTGCTATTCCACAGCAATTCCAAAAGTAAAATTTCACATTCTTCACAGCCCTACAACCAAAATGATTTGGACATTAAAAAACACTTTATTATCTGTTGTGGATCACTATTTGCACCATTATCTGCTTACTACTTTGATTCTCCTATTAGGACTTTTAAAATCTTAATGATTTTTAGATTGATTTGGTAGGGTGGGGTTGGGTGTATATGGTGAGTGTAATGGTATGAACGGTAGTGTAGTTAATTCTGTATATTTGTGTAGTTAACTCTGTTTTTGTACTATAGAGTGCAAGTAAATTGAGTGTTTGGTTAGTTGATGGGTGGTAGTGCACTTGTGAAAGCTGTGGGTAGGGGAGCTTGTTGCTAAGAATGTGAGGAGTATTTTGCATGGTTGTATTATGTGCTAAGTACAGATAGCCCCACAGCTGAGCTACTCCCCATCCAGGCTGCTAGACTAACTGCCTGGCCACTGACCAGAGAGCATTTTCAAAAAGCAAAAGAAATAAAAAGAAACACATTTCCTGCTAAACCAGTCAGTTGCAGCATGAAGAAATTCCCCTTGAAAAAGCCTTAAAGTGTTAGACGAGATGGGGTAAATTAATAAATATTTAAGAAGTCAGAGGAAGGACTTCCAGTTATGTTGATCTTTAAAGATGGCACCCAGAATTGGCAACTCCATTCCTCGCCTACAAATAAACTCCACAATAGGTGTGTAATCCCTAGGCATCACTATATGTAGGGTAACTACCCCTACCTGTACTTCTGACAACAGGTTGAGGGGCCTGGGTTCAAATGTAACAATCACCGGGGTTTCCTTTCCATTAGTAACTACAATATTTTGGTGTCTCCACCCAGAGTAATGTATGTGGGGGTATCTAGCTAACAATAGCCCTCTGGGAAGCTATAACCACCTACAAACCCACCTAGTGACCACGTACCTTGTAATGGGGAATAGCCCTTTGCAGCAGTTAACACACAGTTGCCAATAAACATTAACAATATGCTCACACCCCTTGAACTTACCACCAGGTTCCGGTCTTTGGCACACACCCTGGAACCACACCCACCCCCATAAAACAGTATTCAAAACAGGCATGCTCTTTTAAATACGTTTCCCCCAGACACATTAATCTTCACCCAGACAAAAAGATATTCATGAGGCAATGTAACAGTGAAACAAACCAATTGATTTATTAAGGGGGATTTGAACAAGGAACGGGGCAGATCTAGATGAATGATTACTATACTGGATTTAAACCAGGACACTTTGCATGTATGCATTTAGTCCCACTATTACGTCCTGCAGCTGCTGGTTACCCAGACTGTTGGTGACTAGCCTGAACGTTGCCCGGGATTGCAGCTGTTGTTGGGGCCCTTAATGGAAAGAAAGGCAGTTAAACATTCAGTGACAAAGACCTTGGCTATTTGTATCCTTGGCCAGTTGGCCCAGTCCACTGTAACCCTGTAACACGCTGACGAAATGAGATGGTACCACAAAATGATTTAAAGAACTGTTGCAGGGCACTACCCTGACTTTACTCACAACACCAGTTGGTTGAAGATGACCTGGCAAAATGAAGACCTGTTGCAGAGCACTGAAGAGCATGGGGAAGCTACGCCTGCATGACTCACCTCCACTTCATGGCTTTTCCCTCCAGGTGGCCACAACCTTTTGATTCTTTGCTGTGCAAGGGCTGGATCCCCAAAATGGTCTCTCACCAAAAAAAACAGTAACTGGTGCAAGAATAGACATCATGAGCCAGGTTTGGCATGAGCCCAAGGCTGGTAAACACTTCAGGCAAAGTTCAGTTTATTTGCTGGTGACTTCTCTAGGTGGCAGACTGTTCAGTCACTAGTAAAGGCAGGCTTCTTTCTGACAATCAGGAGTGGAATGGAAACAACTTCTCTACCTCTCAGTTCGGTTTTAGGCCGGTTGCTATTACAGCTAATATGCTGTGCAAACTTCTCATTTGACAAATGGCATTCTCTAAACACAAATCCCTGACTCAGGACAGCAGACACCCACTGGAGGAAACTAGGCCTGTCCTGGGCCAGAACCCTGTGACCTTGATTGGCTCTCACACAAAGTCTTGTGCTGAACGCTCCACACAAGCTCTTCTCGGTCCAAGAGCTCAAGCTGCACTCCTCAGAGTTTCAGGGCTAACTGCCTCAGTTTTAAATTGGTTTCTCAGATTAGTCCATTTTACTGCTGTCAGGCAGTTCAATTCTGGAAATAATAGCAGGGAGGAAAGTCAGGCTTCTCCCTACCAATTCTCCTCAGCTGCTTTTCTGGAGCTGCTTCTCGATGGCTCAAGCTGCTCGCTCTCTCCACTCTACAAGCAACTCAACTCTCTTTTCTAACAGCTCTTGAACTAGTCCATTTTTTCTAAATTCCGGTGTGTTAGGGGAGCTGTCAATCACAGTCCTGGTGCTCCCATTTGTAAGTTTAGATGCCAGCTTGTAAAACTACAAGAACTACAGCTTTTCCCACAAGGAACTTGAACTAAGGACCCCTTGAGGTCCCCTGTGTCCCAGTTGGTCCAAATTCCAGGAAGTCCCAGACCAAACATGATAGTTCCCATTCGGATGCATAAGCTGCAAGAAGGCAGGTTAAAATGAACACTCTAATTTAAACATAACAAAAAGTTGGAAGTAAATACAGTATTCACAGTACTAGTTAGAGCTCCCTCTGCATTGCTGTTGACTGCAGAGTGGGGCAGATTAGGATGGTGCCTGGCCGTTCATGAGCTATGAAGCACTCGGACCCAGCCCAGGCCATTTACTGTATACACACTGGCCATGGCCTTAAAGGAACAGGCGCGGAGGCACATCATGGCACTCTCATGCAGATCAATAGGAATACCAAACAACCATGGATTTACTATCTCTTCAGGATGTCTGCCTGGCAGTGGACATTACTCAAGCCCTGGGAGACACTTAAGGTAAGCCCCAAATTGGTGGGGGGGTCTACAGGTGAAAAATAATAGTACATTTATCACAATGTGTTCTCTGATCGCCTGACATGATTGAAGTCAGCAACTCAGGCAAACTCAAAGGATTCCAAGAGATGTTCCCCCTCACTTCAGAACAGCAGCTGGAGTTCATCCCTGACCAGTGCTCTAGACCCAGAGTACGACATTGATACAGAAACCGAAAGACTCTCCCATAATCATTGTATTACCCTCCTACAAGAATTGAAAGGATTTCAGGATGAACATCGGGCAGAATTAAAAAACTGTATACAAAATTAGAAAAAAATAGCCGGGTACAAGCAGCAGAAGAGACAGTAATCTCTATGGAGGACGAGACCAGCCAGCCGCATCAATCTATTGAGGGCCTTATGCATCACAATCTGCTTCTCCAAAATAAATGTTTGGATCTGAAAGCGCAGTCCAGATAAGATAGTTTAAGAGACTACGACATACCTGAAAGTTCTGAAACCAGAAGAATGACCAGCTTTCTCAAGGATCTCCTGCAAGATGTACTAAACTTCTGGGCCACCATGTCTTTCCATATAGAAAGAGCACATCACACTCTTACACCGAGATCCACTGACCCACACAGTGATGAAATCAGTGATTATGACATTTGGGTCCTGTCGAGATAAAGAGGAAATCTTAAGGAGAGTGTGGCAAATGAAAAGTATCACTTACAACTTGGCCAGGCTCTCATTTGACCAAGATTACCCACCAGAGGTCATGCAAAACAGGCAGGTATACATACGAGTATTACATACCCTGCAGGAGCACCAGATTCAATTTCAGACTCCCTATTCTGCCCGTCTTAGTCTTTTAAAGTAAGGGACACAGCTGTAAAACTCCCCAGAAGAAGTCACTAAAGTGTTAAATGCAAAAGGCTGGACTCTACAGACTACAGTTAACACTCATTCCGAACCTTGATTGCCTGGCCTGGAGTGGAAGACAGCCCAGAAGAACAAACAGATGACATGGGCCAACAAGCAACAAGAATCACTCTGCAGGAAGCGCATGAAATATTACAGTCACTTGCTGCATGGACCACCACTTTAACTCGGCCTTTATCCCAAATAACATGAGACAGTGATAGGGACTGTTTATACACTTCTGTAATTCTTTGCTTCCTGAACATTGACTTAAATGGGCAAATTTGAACCAGAGTAATGAGGAAGTAAACTGACTTCATTCCCTCCTCCTTCTTTCCCATTTCTTTAAGTAGGTTCAGAGGTTTGCTCCCTCTCTGGTGCCAGCATGATATTTAAACAGCTAACTGTAAATTTGTGATTGTCAACTGCGGTGACGGAGGGGTGGGGGGTGAGCTGGGCTTCTGATTTCCAATACCTGCAAAGTGAAGGAGTCCCTGGTTTCAGCTTAGATGTGGAGACACCTGAAAATTTACTGACCTCTACATGCATCAGATTTGGCCACCTGCACTCTACCAGGGAGGGGAGACTGGGGGGGGGCATGATAGCTTTAGTGTCCTGGGCCTGGGATGGAGCATACTTCAGCTGGGCAGCCATCCTAGCCCCTGGGATACTGTGCTGTGTCGGTGCCCTCCTTTTCAATGTTGACTCTCTGACCCTTGCAGGGAGGAGCCGCTGATAGAGTATAAGCATGGGGGGGGGATCATATCCTGGCCATGAGTCTTACTTCACAGGTCAAACACAGGGCTGGCTTATTATTTACCTGATATCAAGCTGCTCTTGCCCTGAGACAGACCCTATATTTGCAAAGGATTAACCCCATTGCCCAGTGCTTTGTATGATTCAGATGTCATACTACCAAAATGGAAGAATATCTTGAGGGAATGTTCTTCCTCCTGCTTCTTACGTAGAGATTCTGTTCAAGACTGACTCAGTTAACTGTTTCCTGTGGTATACTACATAACTGACAAGGAGGCCAAAGTACAGATTCTCTTATGTTTTTTATTCCTCCCTCCTTACTGCTATGGTCTTGAATAAATAGAAGATTAGACTTCCATTAAGACCAGAGTGCTTGAGTATATAGACATCTTCTGGGCATTTCATAGACTGTGAAGAGATTTATCATACACCGTATTAATTAAGGTTACACCGTTTAAGGTTCAAGTGTTTTGTAGTTTTGCAATATGCTCATCACTAATTGTATATTTTCATTGCTTTACATCACCAGATGGGCTACATGCTCTCATCTCCTTGATTTTTTACTATGCAAATTACAGTCTCTGATCTCTCTGAGTTCCAGTAGTGCTAGATGCATGCACAACCAGCACCTGTGTTCTGTTTAGCCTCCTATACATCCTCATGAGGCACTGCAGAGCAGGTTTGAGCAAAGTCTAAATCCCCGCACACACCCTCCCCCCCCAATCTGGTAATTTCACCAAGTAGTGCTGTCCAGATAATTTGATCTGAACCGTGGAGAGGGGGCCCTTCCGTTGAACGGGCATTTCCTCCTGTTTAGGTAGGACTCTGCCCAAACAGGGCCCTCCTAATCTATTAGAAGACTTCTTTGTGAGACTCCCTTCCTTGGAAGTGCACCTTTCAGTCCACATACCTGACAGGCTCCAGTTGAGCATGTCAGGGGATAATGGTCTGTTAAATCTTGATTTCTGTTTTGTGTCTTGTTTGGTAACATTGTTCTTATTGTTACTGTTTTGTCATGCTGCGCCTGCTGCCAAGGTACTGATGTATGTTAGTCCTGTGCTACCCTTTGTCACAGTACTAGAACTCTGTTATCTTGTTCCTCTGCTGATGGCTGATGGGGGTTTGTATATTCTGATTTATAGCATAACGGGGAGAGCACAGTGGGATGGTCATAGTGAAAGGACTTAACATGGCTAATACAACCGTGAAAAAAATATAAACACAAAATGTAAATAGGCATAATAGTCCAATTACAAGAGCCAAAGGACTGGCAGCTATTAAGAAACAGAAGCCAGATTTTGTACTCCTGCAGGAGACACATCTTTCCTCAGAGGAACATGATAAATTACACTGATTTGATTATAGCATAGTAGTGGCCTCTCATTCCAGTCTGGTAAGCAGAGAGGAACAGCAGTACTAGTGCCTAGGACTACTCCTTTTCAGGTACCTGTAACTGCATCAGAAACAGACACAAGGTTGTGTCACTATGATAAAGGGGTTTTACTCAGGTCAAGATGTCACTCTGGTGAGTTTGTATAATCCCTCAGGCTCCATGCCTTCCTTCATTAAACAACTTTTTTGGCCTGGCCCGGTGGCGTTGAGGGTTAAGGCGCTGGATGCCACACCTCGCGCCACACCAGCGACCTGCGTTCGGGAGCGAACCTAGGTCCCCGGGGGGTCGTCGGAGGGAGAAAGGATTGAGCATCTGGAGGACACCTCTCCTTCCTCGGGGGGCTAGGGATTCTCCGCCCTGCACCGCGGCGACCTCTGGTGGAGACCGGAGGTACCGCAATGCTCATGGTCAGAAACAGAGCGTTGAGGAGTTAAGGCAAGACGTTCCCTGGCATCACTGCATGCCAGACTCCATCAGGGAGAGAGAGGGAGTAACAAAGGAGGGGGTGGGGACAAAGCAAAAATACCCAGCCAAGTGGACAGGCGACGGCACCTGTATCCACCAGGACCACACTCCACCGCTGGGGGCACTCCTTACCTGGGCAGAGCCAGCCCAGCCTGAATTTTCAGATAGAGCACCCTGGGTGGATAGGATGGCCCTTCCTTGGGGGGCTCAGAGCCGGGGGGATAGCTGGGCTGGTGCCAGGTTTCAGGAATCCTCTCAGGCACAGAGGTAGAGTCAGGGGGTACTACAGGATGCCTGAGAGAGTTCCACTGGCTGGAGGAAAAAGCAGAATGTGAAAAAAAAAGCAACTCTTTTTGAAAATTATGGCCTTCCACAGTGGCATGTTGATTCTGGGAGAGATTTCAATATGGTGTTGGATAATAGAGATATAGAGATACTACTAATCCTATCCCCCCCCCCATTTCACAGTGGTACATCGTGTCACTTGTTTCGTCCTTAGAGAGATGGGCTGGATTGACATTTGGAGGCACTTTCACCAGTCTGATAGATTTTACACTCATTATTCAGCTCTTCATGATATTTATACCAGGATAGATTGGCTCTTAGCATTCCAGGAACATGCCCATCTGACAGTCCATTGTGAAATCTCGCCTATCTTCTTATGAGACCATGCCTCCTCAAACTGCAGCTACAATTTGGTCATGAAAAAGGTCCATCACTCTGACAGTTCAACAATTCCCTACTGAACACAGAAGAATTTACAAAAGCTGGTGAGAAATCAAATACAACAAATAGTTCAGGAAAATGCTATGGAAGGGGTATCTGTGGTCATACTGTGGGACACAGTAAAGCTTGTGTTGTGTGGAAACACCATTTAATTTGCCTCCCACTTGTAGAAAACTAGGGAGGCTCAGTTAAGACACAAAAGTTAAAAGCTCTTCAAGAGCTACATATGTAGAACAGTAATACCTAAGCTCATCCGGGTAAAACATAAAATGCAAGAGATCCTGACTCTGAAGACAGAGATGACCCTTAGATATCTGCAACATAAATATTATTAGGGAGGAGTCAGGGCCGTGAAAACTCTGGCATACTGTATAAGCTGAGGCAAAAAATAGTGCAGTTTGCTGTCACTCAGATCAGACAGCAAGTGTCTCAGAAACTGGCCACAACACCAGCTGCTATCTTGGAGTCCTTTCAAGCCTACTATGCCCGTTTGTATCGAGCAGATGTAAATCCCTCCAATGAATCCCTAAGACAGTATCTATAACCACTACTCCTCCCCACTTTGCCTATTCCCCAGCAGCAGTCCCTTATAGCTCCCAGCACAGCAGAGGAACTTTATGCAGCCATTAAAAAAATAAAAATAACAAAAGCCCTGGGCCTGATGGCTACGCAGCGGAATTTTACAAGTCATTCAAGAACAACCTCAGCGCACTGCTTAACCACACTTGTGAGGGAGTTCTGCATGAAGGAATTGTACTCCCTACATGGAAACGGGCAACTATCTCTGATAACCTGAAGCCAGGGAATGATAGGACTCTCTGTGCCTCGTACAGATCTATCTCAGTCCTTAATGTTGATTATAAGTTATTTACCATTATTATGTCAAAATGTCTTGAACCACTACTACCAATACTGATCAACAAGGACCAGACATATTTTGTGACCATGTCAAACACAGAGCAACTTTAAGAGAACTCTCCATATTCTTCATCACGCCACCCAGTCAAACAGCCCATTTTTGTTGCTAAGTCTTGATACAGAAAAGGACTTTGACCAGGTGATGTGGCCATTTTTATCCCATGTATTGCATCATCTGGGAATCCCCTAGTAGTATTTTGCAATGCTGGAGGCCTCTATGACTACCAAATAGCATATGTTAAGGTTAATTGTCAGATTTCTCTGACTTTCATTTTACAATGTGGTACGTGTCAGGACTGCCCCTTATCCTGTCTTCTTTTTGCCATATATCTAGTACCCCCTAGCTCAAACCCTGGACCAGAATCAGGATATTACAGGTATGCAACTAAGCAATAGGAAGAAAAACTGGCTCTTTATGCCGACAATTTATTGATTTCTCTAATCAACCCTCATCAAACCTTTACCCCTTTATGGATCACTCTGTCACATTTCAGACAAATCACAGGCTATAATCTTAACATGACAAAACTAGAGGTGCTACCAATACATTATTGGAAGGTACGGTGACAGCGCAGCCAATCGGAACAGGGACGCTTCCAGCAAACCCGCTCTGATTGGCCAGGACTTTTTCCCCTGCTTTTGCCGCCTGGCGCTTTTTACAAATAGATTTAGCTGCAACTAAGCGAAATTCAAGTGTCTAATAGAAGGATTTCAACTCTATTAGCTGGATTGTAATTTCTACTACTGTTTTAAAGTGCTTGCAGCTCTTCTGTTTCCTTGCTCCTGCACCTCCACCCCCCCCATCCAAGCACTCTGCTTGGCTCCAAAATTCTCACTCTCCTTTATCTTGCTAAATTGCTCAATCTAAACCTGTCCTGCCTTTATGCTGTTTAACCCCTGCTATTTTTCTTCTCTCCAGCTGCCTGCCCTTGAACAGGGCTGCTTCAGCTCCCCCATGGTGGGACAGCACCCTGCCAGCTGCCAACCAAGACCAGGATGCCTTCCTGCAGCTTCTTGGAAAGTAAGGTGACAGTGCAGCCAATCGGAACACAGGTGCTTCCAGCAAACCAGCTCTGATTGGCCAGGACTTTTTCCCCTACTTTTCCGCCTGGCGCTTTATACAAATAGATTTAGCTACATCTAAGCAAAATTCAAGTGTCTAATAGAAGGATTTTGGCCTCCCACCCACTCCCACCCTCCACTGATCAAATACACCTATTGCTCCGCCCACATTCCTTCTCGCCCATTATTGGTTAGTAAGTCTAGCAGCACTCGCCTCCCTCATTGGCTAATAAGCCTAGCAGCACTGCTCACTCCCTATTGGCTTCCTAAAACCCTAATTTCCTCTGCTCTCCATTGGTTCCTAGTCATTACAGGTCCCAATCATTTCCCTGCCACTGCATCCCAGCCCTCTACCTTCCCCACTAAGTAACTACAGCACCTACCTTCCCTGCTAAGTAACCACAGCAGTAGGGTCCTCCTAGCACCTGATCCACACCATGATCCTTCTACCAGGCCACCTGACCCTGCTCATCCCTATTCTTTCTCCCTTTCTCCCTTCCTTTCCAACATGCCACCCACTTCTTTCATGCCCCCATCCCAAATCCTGTCAAACCTCATTGAGCTCTCCCACCCCTCCAGCCCGGTATTCACCTCCCCTTTCACCCAAGCATGGACACACTCTGCCACACATTCTAGCCCATTTCTTTTCAACCCATCACTCCCCTGGGTAATTTTTTGACTTATTTTCCTATGCCCAGCTAATACATGCCATCAATCTAAGAGATGACCACTCGCAGTCAGTTATATACAGCTATTCGCTCACTGCCTAACTCTCGTTCTCTTGCTCCTTACAGCAGGTGACATCCACCTTAACCCTGGCCCCAATACTACCCCCCCATGCTCCTCTCCAACATCAGCCTCTTCTTCACCTCACTCTGGAGACCTTCTCCCACATGGCCTGCACCTAAATATAAGCAGCCTTGTCCACATGCCTGACTCCCTTCAGGTTCTTGCCACCCACTATGCTCCAGATATCCTCACCCTATCTGAAACCTGGCTTAACAAAAACATTAATGAATCCTCTGTCGCTATCCCAGGCTACACAATGGCCCACCAGGATAGAGCTACTAAAGGCGTCGGAATAGCCATCTATGTAAACTCGGACTTGCACTATTCAGTGGTCTGAACCAAAAGTCCTTGAAGTAATACTAATTCAGCTTGTCCCTTCCTTCCCACTACCAATCTACATTGCTGGGATATACTGCCGACCTGGTACACCAGCTTCTGCTGTCACCGACCTCCTCATGCAAATCTCCTGCCTAACCACGACAGGGGAACTCTACATTATGGACGATCTTAACCACAATTGGCTAGCTCCTGCCCTCAACAAAACCAGGACTGAAATTTCTGCCCTAAACCTCTCACAAATCATTACTGAGCCCACCCGGCTTAACCTAAAATCTGGTAACCACTTGTTCATCGTCTGGGTCCTTACCACACACCCCCACCAGGTCAAACAAGCCAGTATTCTTCCTAATTCCCTCAGTGACCACCACATAACCTTCTTAGTGCTTAAAATCCACTGCCCAAAATCCCCCATTAGATTTGTAATCTAAAGCTCCTATAAATCCCTCAATCTAGCCCCTGTATCAGATGACCTTGCTCTAGCAAACTGGGCTCCTGCCCCTCCTACGATCTCCATTGATGATGCTTTCCTACACTTTAAAAACACATTCCTCAGTGTCTGGAACACACACACCCCACTGTGTCATACAAGAGTATGAGGAAACCACCTACCTTGGATCACCCAAGAACTGATTGCATGTCAAATCTCACTGGACAAAGCCTGGAAAATGCATAAATCCTCATGCCTCCCACAACACCTCTCCACATGCTGCATGCTCTGTAACAAGTGCACCAGTGCCACTCGTCTTGCAAAAGCAGAGTACTTCAGCAGCTCCCTCCAGTCAAACCTAAATAAACCCTCAAAATTCTGGATGGTCATTCACTCCCTTTTCACCCCACCTGCTGCCAATTCCACTCCAATGCTAAATGTTAATAACTCTCTCCTATCAGAGCCCACAGCAGTCACCACTGAGTTCAATGTGTACTTCTCCACTTGTGCTGCCACCCTCCTCTCTCTTCCCTGCCCAACACTACACCTCTTGCACTGCCTACAGACATAAAGACCCAGACTAGGCCTTGCTCCTTTTCCTTCAAAGACATCTCTGCAATTGAGGCCCTAGATGCATTACTTTCTCTCAGCTCTTCAAAAGGCAAATCTCCGGATGTATTAGACCCCAAACTTCTATACCTCTCCCCCCTCCACTATAGCAACTTCGCTTGCCAAACTCCTAAACCAATCCTTTGCTGCTGCTGCCATCTCCCATGCATGGAAGCATGCCATTGTCATCCCTGTGTCAAAAGGAGGTGCCCCTACCTCCCCTTCTAACTACCGCCCTATCTCCCTCTTCCCAGTCCTAGCAAAAACTACAAGAGCACCTTGTGATCACCCAACTTACCTCCTTCCTCACTGACTCCAAATTCTTCAAGCCATTCCAGTCTGGCTTCAGGAATGGACATTCCACCACCTCCTCCCTGATAAGGCTTACAGACACTATCCTGACAGGCATGGACAGTGGACTGATCACCTCAGCCATTTTTGTCGACCTTGCAAAATCCTTCAACACTGTCTCCCACCCCATATTGCTCTCGAGTCTCGCTGAATCAAGCCTCTGTGTTGCAGCCACAAACTGGTTCAGATCATACCTCTCTGATAGAACTCAGTCCGTTAGAGTTTCAAATGCGATCTCCACCCCCTTCCCTTAACTACTGTTGTCCCACAGGGGTCAGTTCTTGGTCCCATTCTGTTCTCTATATTCCTAAATGACCTGTCACTCACCTGTTCTACTTCCTCAATCCACATGTATGCAGATGATACTGTACTCTACTACTTGGGCCCCACCCCTGATGTGGTACAATCAAACCTCCAAGCTGACTTCAACAAGGTACAGCAATGGTTTAGCTCATACCAGCTCCCCCTAAATGCAAAAAAACCTGTCACTATGACCTTTGGCACATGACAACACCTGGCCAGACTCCCCTCCTTTCCCTACTTCGCCTCCCTGGATGGCCAAAAACTTGAAGATGTCTCCTTGTTCCATTACTTGGCTGTCTGGCTTGACAGCCATCTCTCCTTCTCTGACCACACTGATGCTATCTCAAAAAAACTATGCCCCATGCTCAGTGCACTATATAGGAACCATAGCAGCCTCTCTCCCTGAGTCCGACATGAACTGGTCCTGAAGATGATACTCTCCTCCATCGACTACTGCGACATTGTATACAGTGCAGCCCCTAAGTCCACCCTATCTAAACTGGACACACTTTATAATGCCTTCTGCTGTTTTGCTCTCGATGCCTCTCCCCTCACCCACCACTGCAACCTCTAGCAAGCCGTGGCACTACTGTCCCTCAAAAACCGCTGCATTTCTCACTGTACTAAATTTGTCTCCAACCTATGGCTCGGTTCCATCCCCTCCTACCTTGCCACCATGCTTACAGATCCCCCATCCATCATCTTAGATCCAGTGACTCCCACCAACTTTCAGTCCCTAGGCAGAAAACCTCTGCCGGTCAAGCTGCCTTCTCACACTGGCTACCCAAGCTCTGGAATGCCCTCCCACCACAAATTTGGCACTCCTCCTCTTCCTACACTCTGTCTACCACCCTAGCAAACTTCCTTACTACAAATTGCTCCTGTCCCTGAACCTGCCATGCCCCACTAGCCCCTCCCCAGTGCCTGACCAGTGGCCTTAGCTTTGCTATAGAAGCTGACATATAACCCTAACCTTGCACTTATGTCCTGGGCCTATTTTGCCCTATGTACTGTGTATAATTGTATAACTGTGATATACGTCCTCTGTTTACAGCTGTTACTAGTGTGCTAATTTACCTTGTCTGCTGCTTCTTGTCACAAAAATTGTTATTTGAAACTATAATATCCTAAGCATTCAATGTGCGCTGCTTGTATATTCATGCAGTCATGTATCCTTATGCTGCTTTTTATTTGCTTCTGTTAACTGTTCACTTGATAACCTGCGTGTTATCATATCCATGTGTACCCCCCCCCCCAGGTCACACCAGGAGGCGAGCATCTTGTTGCTTAGTGTGCCTTTCCTGGTGAAACAATTGCAATAAATAAATAAAATAAAATTATGAGCCGACTAGAGAAGCCAAATCAAAGTGTCAGTTTAAATGGAATCTGCCACATTTAAAATATTTAAGAGATCTCCTCTCTAATGTAGTAAATAAGGTCTGTCCTCTTAATTATGATATTTTTATGCAAACCCTTACTAAAGAACTTGAAAACTCATCCCTCCTTCCTCTCCTTCTTATATAGCATGCAGACAGTATCCAAATGGCTATACTGCCAAGTATGTTATATTTTGTACAATCTTTACCTGTCATACCTCTGCATACATGCATTCAAAAATGGAACAAGTTACTTGTGAGATATATCTGGCAAGGGAAAAAAACCTCGAATTCAATATACAGTATTGCAACTTCCCAAAATCTAAGGAGGCCTAGTGCTTCTTAATCTGTCACTCTATCATACTGCATCATAGCTTCACAGAGTCTTCTATTCATTAACTGAATGCTGTAGAGCACACTGGAAAACTACTGAAATGATAGAAGAAGGTTTATAACATACTTCTATTTTTTTTTGTATTATATTATTATTACATTACATAAAAGTTAAGCAAGAGTACAGACATTCCACACACTATGTTATGTACAGACCATAGTATATATTCCTATCAGGACATTGTTTATCATACCCAAGATGCTGTTTTGCCCATAGAAAAATAATAAATACATGTCCATCCCCAGATGTGCTTAGCTAGGAGTCAGCATATGTCATCATCAGTCACTTGAGTGTTTTACAGGCATTTAATACTCAGTTATATGTTCTACAGAGAAAGCAAGAGGAAAGATAGAGAATAAAAAAGTCAAGAAGACTTAGAAAGACAGAATAGAAAAGAAGAGGAGGTAGACAAGGCAATCCACAATCTGTCTAATTTCTCTCTATTCTCGTGACTTCGCCGATATACTGGCAAGTACTCAGGGTCATGATGGTGGTGGTGTGGCAATCTCCAGAACATCTGTACCAAGAGTGGCCCCTCTATACATCATTAAAGGATCAAGAAACCCTGGCCCTGGCCGGAGGCCCAGCTACTCTGAGCCATGTTGGGCATCTTGTTTAATCCGTTAATCCAGCCCTTAAAATCTGTGCTTCAATGGGAGACAAGGAGGCCAAAAAAAATCCCATTCCTGCATGAATTTCTCCTCTCTGCCTTTTAGGGTGTAGGTAAGCCTATCTGTGGCCAGTATGGACAAGAGTAGGCTCTTCTACATCAGGACTGTGGGAAGTGCCCCTGAGACCCAAGTGTTCAATATTATTTGGCGTGCCACCACCAGTGCCACCCTAATCCATCTTGTGTAAAGAGCCTACTCCCCTCCAACACCTCAAGTCCAAACAGAAGAGACAGTGGTGAGAACTCTACATCCCTTCCCCATATATGGGATATATTTAGAGCAATGTCTTGCCAGTACACTTGCAAGACAGGGCATTCCCAAAAATAGTGAAAGCATGTACCTTTTGCCACCTTACATCCCTGTCATTCATCTGAGATCCCTGGGTAAAATTTATGCACCAAACTATTTATTTATTTATGTCTTTGGTGACCGGTTATATGCTTTGATCCAGAGGACCATTTTCCGTTATGACCCGGGCCACAAGGTGACAAAAAATAGGTACAGGTACAAACAGTCAATTACAAGATACAATACGTGCACACCCAACAGCTGGCGGCGAGAGTGGAGAGAGAGAGAGAGAGAGAGAGAGAACAGTGGTAATGCAATGACAATGTGCAGACAGGGTAGACAGGTAATGCTATTTCAGTATGTACATAAGCATAGCCAAAATACAGATGGTGCAAGACACAAGCAGTAATAGTATAGAGGTACATGGTCCAATTCAAGTACAAGTGAGAAAAAACAGTTGCTGTAATAACAATTTAAAATAGGAAAACAATCACAGTTCATAACAACAAAGGGGCAAGACAGGAGGAAAGGGGGCAGGGTAGGTTTAGGGGTAAGGGCAGGAAGGAGATAGGTGGGAAAAAGGGGCAGGCTAGTGGGGACAGGAAGGGGGTATAATTGCTGTAGGGCATCAGGTAAAAGTCTGAGTGCTATTAGAGCATAGTCAAGTTATAGACCCTAGCATTGCTGTATGGAACAGTGACATTTTGCAGCAGTGAGGAGACAGGTCTTCAGGTTATGTTAAAAGCTTGGTGGGAGGGAGACATGCAAACAGACGGGGGGAGGTTGTTCCCTAAAGCAGAAAGAGGCAGGGACGGCAGTCAGAATAGCGAAGGCCCAAATTGAGGAAAGGATGACAACTCTGTTAAGAAGGAGGATAAGACCTTTTATAGGTACATTAGAGAGTTGAAAAAAGACCAAGGGAAGGATACTGAGGCTTAATAAAGTGGACGGAATGTGGGCAGAGGATGACAGTGAAAAAGCAGGGATACTGAATGAATATTTCTGCTCAGTACTCACAAAGGAAGAGGAGGGAGAGGTACCTAAACCAAACAAGAGAAGCACACTGGAGACAGGGGTAGATACCAGTCCATTTACAGAAGAAAGGGTTCTGAAAGAACTAGTAAAATTGAATTCATACAAAGCAATGGGACCTGATGGGATTCACCCCAGAATTCTAAAAGAACTAAGGGTAGAACTAGTGACACCGCTGACTACTCTCTTTAACAAATCATGGGAGGATGGGGTAGTACCTGAGGACTGGAGGAGGGCGGATGTGATTCCTCTTCACAAAAGTGGGAGCTGGGCAGAAGCAGGAATCTACAGACCAGTTAGTTTGACCTCAGTGGTAGGGAAAATTATGGAATCACTTCTGAAGGAAAGAATTGTTGAGTACCTAGAGGCCAGTGGGACACAGGACCCAAGGCAGCATGGATTCACAGCAGGAAGGTCATGTCAGACGAATCTAATAGATTTCTTTGACTGGGTGACCAAAGTAGTAGACTAGAGAAGGGCTGTTGACATGGACTACCTAGATTTTAACAAGGCATTTGATACAGTTCCACACAAAAGATTAATAAACAAGTTAGCCAGCCTTGAAGTGGGTCCCAAGGTGGTAGTAGCCTGGATAAAAAATTGGCTGGACAACAAGACACAAAGGATAGTAGTAAATGGAGTCCACAGTGAAGAAAGGAGGGTTACTAGTGGGGTACCACAGGGCTCAGTACTGGGACCAATCATTTTTAATTGGTTGCACATCAGTAGTCCCTTTGGTGTTGCTGTGATAGTTTGCTAATTTTCCTCTGTAATGGTTGTTACCAAGGCAGCCTCCCATTGTGTCTTGACTCGCTAGGTGGTATCCTGCAAGCATGTTCTATCCAGTTTAGCTGCCCACTCAATTAATCCAACCACAGAGGTCCTGGCCCTACAAATCTCTTGTTCTATGGATGCTAGGTGAGAACCCTCTGTGGGCATCCTGTTCAAATAGCTATGGTAACTCCGTACCTGCAAATATCTAAACATTTGTACCGCCAACAATCTCCATGAGGCTCTTTTTGTGGTGAAGGTCTGCAAACCCAGGCCATCGCATGGGTCCTGCAAATAGTGCATCTCCCTCTCTTCCCAGGATTCGAATCCTGGGTCTTCCAGGCCAAGTAGAAACTCTGGGTTTTTGGCAATCAGAACCAGCAAAGTATGTTCATTGGCTATTACCCCCCCCTTCAAATAGATCCCCAGGATTCCAGTACGGCCAAGACCAGTGGGTTTGGGGTCTTTAATCTCCTATACAACCTGAGTCCCGACACCGATAGGTATGCACTGAGTTGAACACCTCCCATTCCTTCCTCCTCCAACTCTACCCATGAGACCATCTTCCCTCTATTGACCCAGTTATGTATATGTTGATGCTATACTGCAAGTATCCCTTTAGGTCCAGGAAATCCATTCTTTCATTCTCCCTTGTTGCCTTGATCCTAGTCAGTTTCATTCTGGCTTTCTTACCCCACCATATGAAGTCAGAGAAGCTTTTCCCCAGTCTTTTGATGTCCCTTCCAGTGGGGCAGAATGGGACCATCTGTAAGACATATAAGATGCGTGGCAGGACGTTCATTTTTATTACGTTGATTTTCCCAAGCCACGATATTGGTAAGGCTCTCTACCAATTCAAATCTGCTATAATGGTGTCAAACAGGGAGGTATAATTCCATTTATATAATTTATTCAGGTGACTGCCCACTTTGATTCCCAGATAGGTGAAATGTTCCTTTACTCTTTTTAGACCCCATGTGTGTCCCGCCCTTCCCCCCGACCTTCCCCTAAATATAGGATCTCAGATTTCTGGAGGTTCAATTTGTACCCTGAAAATCGAGCAAATTCCTCAATAATTTGGAGCAGGGCTAGAATGGATTCTTCCAGGTGGGTGACAAAGAAAAGGAAGTCATCAGCATATAGGATAAACTTCTGTTTGGTCCCCCGTAAGCATGGAATGCCCCTTACAGCATGACTCTCCCTAATCTTAATCGCTAGTGGCTCTATTTCCAGAGCAAAAAGAAGAGGGGAGAGGGGACGGCCCTGCCTCATGCCATGAAACAACTGAAACTCCTCCCATGGGAGACCATTTACCAACACTCAGCCTCTGGGGCTCTTATAGAACATTTGCACCAGAGAGACAAACCCATCTCCCACCCCAAATCACCACATGGCCTCAAACAAGGAGTCCAACTCAATTCTATCAAAGGCCTTCTCAGCATCCATAGACAGCACGCATACTTGCCCAGGATGCTGACTGCCCCACCAAACCACATTCAATATGTGCCTTACCTTGTAGTAGGAAAGCCTCCCCTGCACAAAACCAGTTTGATCAGGGTGTATGACCAAAGGCAGTACCTTCTCTAACCTCAGGGTAAGCATCTTAGCCATAATTTTGCAGTCACAATTGAGGAGGAAGATGGGTCTGTATGATGTACACTCCAAGCTATTCTTGCCAGGCTTCAGCAGCATGCACACAATTGCTGAGACACACATATATGGCAGTCCCCTCTCCCATTGAGCCTTCTCCATTAGGTCATGTAGTGGCCCTGCAAGGGCTTCTCTTAGGACCTTGTAGTATTCGCCCAAAAAACATCCGAGCCCACAGCTTTCCCCACTTTAAGAGTACCTATGGCCCTAGAAACCTCCTCAACAGTGATCACAGCTTCCAGCATTTCTATATGAGGTTCCCTTAATTTGGTAAGGCTGATACGATCTAGAAAGGTGCATGCTAGTGTGTTCGTTCTGTTGCACTCAGCCTAGTATAGCTTACCAGAGAAATCTTTAAAGCATGTGCATATACTCTTACTGTTGTGTACAATTTCACCCTTTTTATTCCTAAGCACCATTATCCTCTTGTTCACTTTACACCCTTTCATTAATTTTACCAATAGCGGTCCTGGTTTGTTACCCCACTCATAAATGCGTTGTCTGGCAAAAAAGAGTTTAGATCACGCTTCACCCATGTGACAGTCATTGAGGGCTTCCGTGGCAGCTTTCAATTTCCCTGAGTTCTGCCCCCGCCCAAGATTTTACTTTCCAAGTCTTTAGTCAGGTTTTCCAGTTTGGTGATCCTCTCTTTTTTCTCTTTTCTAATCTTTGCTGTGTAACTAATGTTGCCCCCCACTCGCATGTATGCCTTCCCAGATACCCTGCATTTCCTCTGGGACTCTACAGTGCCCCAATTGATTGTGTTGAATATTTCCCATTGTTTCTGGAGATATTTATGGAAATCTTCTTTTGCCAGTATGTATGTGGGGAAACGCCCCCCACCTCCTCCAGGTTCTCCCCTTCCTATTCACAAGTCTAATTGTATCATTGAGTGGTCTGAGATAAAAATTGGACTATGGGCTGCATCCAGTACTCTTTCATATAGGGCTCCCTGTAAATATATGGTCAAGCTGAGACCAAGTTCTGTGCAGGGTGGAATAATATATATATACTCCTGTGCACCCGGGTTTTGTACCCACCTTCTGTCTACTAGGTCTAGGTCTAAAAGACCCCCTGCCCATTCCATGGTGGCCATATTGGTATGATTTTTGGAGCCTTAATAGCCATGGCACTATCCATGATGCAGTTAAAATCACCGTCTAGAATGAGGCCAGGAACTGTTCCTTGGTGATCACGTCTAGAAGATTTTGGTAGAACCCAGGCTCAAAGACAGAAGGGGCAAAAATACTTCCAAATGTGAGTTCCTGACCCTTAACTTTCCCAACCACAAACAGAAATCTACCCTCTGTTGGGTCCTGGAACACACGCAGCATTTCAATTGGGAAGCTCCGATGAAATAGTATGGTCTCACCCCCCCCCATTTATGTGAGTTATATGCTGCTGAATAGCAGGAGCCCACCCACCCTCCAACTAGCTTGGAGTGTTCCTTCTGGGTCAAATGTGTTTCTTGCAGGAGGACTACCTTGGGGTTCTTCCGCTTTAGGGCTGTTAGGATTTTAGCTCTCTTAATCGGGGAAGCAAATCCCTTCACGTCCCACCAGATGACCCTATCCCCCCCTTCCTCATACATAATTAAGGTGCCACATTCTCTCATAATGTATGGCATCAGTAGTGTTAGATATCCTCACTGCTGCACCATCTCAGTATTCCTGTGCATATGAGCCAGATAGTGAGACAGAATGCGGAAATGAGAGAAGAAAGTATAGTGTAAGAATGACAGATATCAAACAGTGTATATATAAACCCCCTCGGATAAATTCCAAGCAAATGCCCCCCCCTTTCCTCCCTGCCCCCATCTCATCATAATCCATAGTATGATCAGAACATAGGGTGCATGTAAAACAGAACCAGAAATTATGCCCCTAGAACAGAAACAAGTTTAAAGAACACTACTCTGTAAAGTTAACAGTTCCCCACTCCCTGTCCCCTAATCCACTGAATATACTTGTCAACTACTACCTACCAATGTTCACCAGCTGTGGCAGACTAAATCTGATTGCCCACTACCTTAGAGGTGAACCGACCTCTAATTCTCACCACAAATGCATTAATCCCCCCCCCCCATCTCCCTGGAAACTATTGTGAATATTCCCTTAGTGCCTCCTCAAACTGAGGGACACAGTGATGCAAAGAGCATTCATTGTTATCTATGAGTCACCATATGGGGCTCTCTGTCTAACATTTAAGCATCATTTAGGCATCAATCATGCTTACTTTATTCTTTTCCCTTCCCACAGTTTGCCCATCCTGTAGTTCACATTAGTATTTCCTTAGTTCTTCCTGATAGTCTACCAGCCAGGTCCCCTCATGACCAGGTCAGGCCAGCAGTCCCACCCCAGTGTATGCTCCCCTGCCCTCAGGGCAGAAGTAGTGTCATAGGAGATCCCATTTGGAAGTCAGCACTGTTAGTAATGCTACTCCCTCCCAGTCCCTGGTGTGTCCCCTACTCCATAGGTTTCTTTCTTTTAAACTTCTAAATTTTTAATAACGTCCACCCCACCCCTGTAAAACAGCCTGCCAATAACCCCTACACAGCTAGTAATCTTTAATTTGTTTAAAGTCCTACTGTTAAAACAACTTCTCCCATACAGATATTGTATTCTGTCCATGATTGGTATGGTACAATTTCCACCTGCTAGTCTAGACCACAGTTCTGAATGTTGGACATAACTTGGCCTTATTTACTGGTTCCAGTTGCTGCAGGCTAACACAGTTCGGACTTTTGAAGACTTACTAGTCACATACAACATACCTAGGTCACAAATTTTTTTTTCGATGCCTACAGGTCAGCAACTACCTATGACATTAGTACAATTTGAGCAGACACAACAGGGGATGCCACTCTTTAGTTCCCTGGTAGCATAAATGCTGAAGGGTGTGAACCATACTAAACACCTGATATCCAAGCTATATCATGCTCTACCATCTCTGCAAGGCTCCTCCATCGCATCCAAGTAATGCATGGGAGCAGGATCGTCATTTTAATATCACAGATCAGCAATGGGATTCCTGTCTCCAAAATGTGCATAATGTTACCTCCTTCCATATATGGAGTGAGTTTTCTTGGAAGACAACAGAGAGATATTTCATCACCCTAGCTAATCAGGTCAAGTATCTTCTGAATATAGGAACTCACTGTTGAAGACAGTGTGGCATGTCCAAAATCGCCCATAGTCATATACTTTGGTCATGCCCAATACTGACACCTTTCTTACAAACCATACATCAGGCTTTTATGAAACTCTGACCTGCAGCTTACAGCATCTCTTTTTCTCCTTTTAGCTATAATGGAGGGATTAAGGTACAACACACAGAAACTCTTGAATATAGCTGTGGTCATGGCCAGGAAGGTTGTCACCAAGTTTTGACTGACCCAGTCAGTACTGTCTTTTGACACAAGGATAAATCTGATAAGTCACTTATATCAGATTGAGCGTCTAACAGCAAACCTTAATTATTCATACCCAGCATTTGAGCTTCGATGGTGCAGATGAGTGACAGATGTAATGACGAAAAAGTCTGATTTTGTTTCATAAGGGCCCATCTACTCCACTACTCCATCCTTTAAATATAAGTGTTATAGGATAGGTATTAAATACAGTATTGACTGCAGGTGGAAGATGTGATCTTTCCAAATGTTTCTTTTTTTTTATTTTAGTGAAAAAGTTGTATAATTATAACTGTGTATATTAGCTATCAAATGTAAGCAAAGGGACACTCATGTTAATATGCTCTGAATGCAGTTTTGTTGTATATTATGTGGCAGCTATATTTGTTGTATGCTGTTGTGTTTGTGTATAAATTCATAAAAAGATAAATTTAAAAAAGTCTGATGAAACTCTTGTTGTATGAACTCACTGCAAAGACCTCAGCACCAGCACACACTTATTTTTCAAGCCTTACTGGACCTTCAGCAGAAGTGCAGCAATCCTATCACAGTAACATCCATTTCCCAAATTTACTTATTTAATGTAGAAATAAACAGCATTATTGGAGCCAAGCTATTATATATCCTCCATATATTTTTTTTTTTGCTACACATTTGCTTTTTTTTCCTTTTGCAGTAAATGTTTGTGTTTGTGAAAAGTGTAAGAAATGACTGTAGTGTCAAATTCTGTGGCAAGGAATACATCATCTTTGGCTAAACTTGATGTTTTATACAATGCTTTTAAAGGCTTATGCTAAATATGTGTAGGGGTATGTAAAACTGTGTTTTACCAGCATCTTGTTTGTTTTTTTGTTACTTCTGTGCATGTGACAGCCATGACTTGAGTTCCAGAATGGGTCCTGGGTGCTGGAGGGTGGTGTGGGAAGAGGATCAGGCATCCCAGTGAATTCTCTCCTCCTCCTCATATAACAAGTAAGTAAGTAAGCACAGTAAGTAGGTAACAATTTATTTCTTAAATGCCCAATCTCGGAGGCTCTTGGCACTGTTCAAATAGGCGAAGGTGAAAAGAATAGCAAGCAACAATGGATCAATGTTAAAACAGATTATGAGTAAGATATTATTAAATAAGATATCAGAAAAATAACAATTCAGCAGTTAACTGATGTCTAGAACTAACATAACTAGCTCTTAAACACTTGCTTAAAGAGATGCGCCTTCAGACCCTGCTTAAATACATCCACCTATGGTGCCTCCCTCAAGGATCTTGGCAGCAAGTTCCACAGGGCCAGACTGGCCACCCCAAACAAATGATCCACTGAGATCTTCAGCCTGGCCCTTGGAACTGCTTGGAGGCGCTCAGTGGAGGAGCGGAGTGGGCACCCAGGGCAGACAGGAGTCAGGAGGTCACTCAGATAGCCAGAGCCAAATCCATATGGGGCCTTACTGGTGAGCAATCCCACCCTGAAGGTGATTCTCCATCTTACCATCAACCAGTGCAGCTCACATAGGACTGGAGTCACATGGCAAGACCTCAGAAGGCCCATTAGCAACCTGGCTGCTGCATTCTGCACCAGCTGTAGGTGATCAAGAATCCCTCCACTGATCCCTAGGTACAGTGTGTTACAGTAGTCGAGCCTAGACATTACAAAAGCATGAACCAGTGAGGGCAGGTCACCAGGTGGGATTAAGGCTTTGATCCAAGCGACATTACTTAAGTGGTAAAAACCGCAATAGATGACACTTAAGCCTCAAGTGTCAGTCCATCATCCGGGATGATGCCCAGGTTCTTCACCTTAGTAGAAGCTGTCAACTGGGTGGGGCCCAGGAATAACCCTGTCCCCATCCCGGGCAGCACCCACATCATGCAGGTAACCAGGTTCAATCACTAATACCTCTGTCTTGTCGGGATTGGGTCTCAGCCAGCAAGAGGACATCCAGTGTTGGATCTCAGCCAGACATTTATTAAGCACCTCCACAGCGTCACTCGTCCCGGGGGAAAAAGACAAATACAGATGGGTATCATCTGCAAAACAGTGGAAACCTAAGCTGTATCATCTAATGATCTCACCTAGGTGCAGCATGTACACCGTGAACAACATAGGTGACAGGGTCGAGCCCTAGGAAACTTCACAAGGCAGGGACTTCGGACGGGAGAAAAATTACCCATCACTGTCTTCTGCTTCCAGCCTGTAAGAAAGGATTCATACCAGTTGATGACAGTACCGGTTAGTCCACAGTGCTCCCTTAGGCAATCCAGCAGCACTACATGGTCCACAGTGTCAAAGGCAGAGGAGAGATTGATGAGAATAAGTATTGACTGGACCTCTCTATCTCTCACCTTAAGGAGATCATTCTGCACCTGGACTAACACCATTTTGTTGCTATGCCTGGACCTAAATCCAGACTAGAATGGATCTTAGATGTCATAGGCTGCAAGGTGTGCCTCAAGCTGCAGAGCCACCACTTTCTCAAAAACCTTACCCAGAAATGGGAGGTTGGAGATTAGTCTATAATTTTCCAAGATGTCAGGGTATGGTTTCTTTAGGAGGGGCTTCACCAGCACCTCTTTCAAGGTGCCAGGAAAAAGACCCTCTGAAAGTGAACAATGGACAATCTCATCAAAATCTGGACCAACAGACTCAGCACATCCCATTAAGAGATGTGTCAAGTCTGAGTCTAGTTCACAATATGTGGCCTGCAGCTTCGAGATCACCTCAATGACCTCTGCCAACCCCACTGGCCTAAACTCACCTCAGGCAATAGGGCTGCCTTTGAAAATGCAAGGCTCACCACTGAGGGGCTGTGTCCGGGGAGATCCTAGCCCTAATGGTTGACACCCGGTCAGAAAAGAACAGAGTGAACTCCTCGCACTGAGCAGCTGAAACTGCTCTTTTCAGCTGCAGTCTGGCAGAATGAAGTAGCCTATCTACAGTCCAAAAAAGCTAATCTAGTCTGTTCCTCCCTGCAGCAATCTCCTGGACAGGAACATTGCCTTCTTATGGTTGATTGCCCTTTGATAGTCACCGAAGTGAATTCTCAAAGCCAGTTTGTCCTCCCCAGACTGAGTCCTCTGCCAACAATGCTCCAACTTCTGATCCCTGGTCTTCATTTCCTTGAGAACCCCATCACAAACCATGAGGGTCTCAGGTGAGAAGACCTGGATCATATATGGATTAGGGCTGGGTGGACTGTTCCATCTGAAATCTGGACTCCCGGATCGAACCTTGAATCCAAGGACCTAGATAAATATGGACTTCACTGCAGAAGTCCGGTTCCGGGTCCGTGAAAAATAGGGCTTTTTTCTGCATGCCTGGTGCCCCACAAGGGGGGGCAATAATACTAATAGGGTTGAGATTTTATCATTTTATTCCTCTTCCTGCACTGGACATCCCCCTTCCCCAAGTTGCCATGACATTGCCCTTTATTCACTGCAGTTTTAAACTGCTGGAGGAACGGATGGTGCCAGGCGGACCAAAGACTGAGGATACAAGGATGGATGTGATCCCAGAAGCCAGAGAGCCACATGTCACAGTCACATGGAGTGCAGTGGAGAGATCTGAGTGCAGCTGCTGTGGTCGGTCGGTGACTCTTGGGTCAGCTGTTTCATCAGTCTTGTTGTTCTCCCCATGATATTTGAATGACTGTGTCTTGGAGGAGACACATCAATGACAACAGAGCAGAGTAAGACTCAAAAGCAGAACCTGAGGCAGTCCCTAGAGAATGCTGACTCCATCTTCTTTACAGCCAAGGCACAGTGCCCTAGTGCTAGTACAGAGACAGAGGAAATAGGGAGAAAGTGAACTTAGAAAAATAATCACCTGTACATGTGCCAAAATATAGGAAAGTGATGGGGGGGGGAATGGAGGAAACTGATGAATAGGCAATCCATCTCTCCAGCCTGACTCCTGAAAGACAGTGCTGCAGACCTGATGAAGAGTTTCATGGTTCACAGCTGTGGTTGAGATCATTGACACAATGACATGATCCTGTCTAGGATGGGGAGTGGCTATTGATGGGCACAGTAGTCTCAGTCTACTTATGAAAGTTGTGTAACAACAGTTGGAGCTGTGTTGAAATTAAGGGACAGTGGTACTGACAGTTTCAACCAATTATGATGAAGGTTTAAAGGGTAAATCCCAGACATTATAATAACCAAATGAATTGACAGACATTTTTGGAGACCACCATGTGAACCCTGAGGAAGTGGCCTTGGGGCTATGAAACACTGATGGTACAAGACAGGAGGCTGGTAAAAACTAACAAACAATTTATACCAAAAAATCATCTGTAGTGAGCTTGAATCTATCCTCTTCTCTTCTCAAGCAGTCACATAAGTGCCTTTGAGGAGACTCCCCTCTAAAAGGTTTGATTTTTTGCCACTGGGTAGTCCCAAGCATCCAGTCCCACATGCTCATACATAGTAGAATGGGGAGGGCGCCAGAAATAGGTAGAAATACGGAAATCCTTACAGGCAGCAGAAGACTTGGGAGTCTATTGAGTCTGTGCTGTACTACCTAAACTGACTGCAGCCTACTGCTGAGCGCCATTAGTCTGAGCGCCCAGATGTGAACTCTGCCCCTCTGTAACACTGTTCACCTTCCCACTTCCCTGGCCTATAGTCACTATGTTCCAGTAATCCTTAAACCTTCATATAGACTTTTCTCTTACCAGCTTGCACAGCAACCTGTTCCACTTTTCCATTACCCTCTATGTGAAGTAATACTGCCTGATGTCCTTTCTAAAATTTACCCACACCAATTTATACTAATTCACCCAAGCACTGCATCTCTATGGAGTGCTTGGCCCCCAACCAGCATGACTGTGGAACTTCAAGGCTGAAAGATAGACCTTGGTCTCCCAGGTGGCAGCTTGATGTGCTACCGCCTCACCACTGGGTTTGCCCAAAAATACATGAGCGTGGCTCAGGTGGTAGCACATCCTCCTACCCACTCCCCACACTCCCCAGTAGACTGGGACAAGGCTAAAAATAAGAAGAATTGTCTAGCCCTCCTTTTTCCAGATGAGCTGGCAGTACAGCCTGGAGGTTAGAGTAGCAAGCTATGAATGGGCTTGATACATCCAACAGACTGGATTTTGATTCCCACAACCTCCACTTGCATACTGTTTGACCCTGACCATGTCACTTAACCTCCCCAGTGCTCTCAGGTCAGTGCTGAAAACAGGCCTTGGGACTAGTGGGCCTAACCCAGTTATCAAAGAATAAGCAAAAAAAAAAAAAAAAAAGAAAACTAAATAAATACTTAGATAGGACTGCCATCTAGAAGGTCTGATATACAGTAAAACGGACCTTCATCTGCCCCATCCCCCACCTCAAACTTATTGAATCACAAATTGCAAAGAAACAGGGTATGCGGCACTGGCCCTAAATATCCTGGGGCACTGTGTGAACTTCCTTGGTGGGACCCCATATCAGAAGTCGGGGAGCCACAACAAACATCCTCCAGTTTAGCTAGTTTTGCACTGTCTTGAATTGCAGTGTAATGTCTAACTGGTGAGGTGATACAAACTTCAGCAATGAATTCTGAAGAAACTGAACAAAGACACAGAGGACCAGAAAAAAAGTGACCAACTAGATAGCTGAAGTTTAGTGGGGACTCCTCTGCTCCCAGGGCCCTGAGTGGATGCCCATTTCATACTATTCTAAGGCCAGTTCTCAGGCTATGGGAACTGCGCCCCTGTGGGGTTCACAAAAACCTGTCACATAGCTACACTACACATCTGGTTAGTTTTGCTGGTAATAACTGACTGCAGTGAGACCACTTCAGTAGGTGTTTTTGAGGTGGAAGATTAGGTTTTCTGACAAAGGCACCTAGCTTCACCTGAGCTCTTTTCTTCTAGGTTGGTTATAAGAACAGAGCAAGGAACAATATTATCAGAGCAAGGAAAAAGATTAAGTCTTCTTTTGGCTAGGCAGATTTACTGTGTGTTGTTATTTTCTTTTGTGCTCACGGGTTTGGTACTGTTTTTTGATTACATTTTACTGCTTTATTGTTCTTTGATTCAAATTGCTGTTGCAGGGTATACTTTCTGCTGCATTATTACAGGGTGTGCCTACAGGTTTGTTACTGTTTTGTGCTTACAGATTACTGCTGTAATCTTCTCTGATTCAAATTGTTTTTTGCAAGGTATATCTTCTGTTACTGCTTTATTTTTCTCTGTAGCAGTGTTTTTTGCAGGGTATATCTTCTGTGAAACCGTTACAGGTGGTGCTTACAGGTTTTACAGTTTTATCTATCATTAGACGAAACTTTCAGGGCTACTGCGTTTGTTGTTGGTTGATTGTTTCTACTCTTACCTCCTTGTTTCTTTCATCCATGGTTCTTCTTTTCAGCAGGGGAAGGGCCCGGCCACCCACCTCATCCCCAACCACCCCATGGTACACTCCTTTTATAAAGTAGCACAGTCGTGACATTTCCTGTAGCAAAGTGGGAAGGGGAGGATCAGAGGGGTATCCACACAGTGACCTCACTTACAAGGGCACAAGTAATTTAACTTGTTATAAAAAGTTTTACAAAAACAAACAAACTAAACAAAAAAAAATATAAAAAAAATCAAACTTTTGCTTTCGTTTTCCTTATAATTACTTGGACCAGGTTATAAACTCCGCAGCTCTACTGGAATGGATATTATTAACTGCAGGTACTGTGGGACACTTTTCAAAAGGGCAGTTATACAGGATTTAGGATGCTGTCTTACATGCTGGACCATCTGAGATCTTAGAGCTCAGCTCCAGGCAGCATGGGCAGAGATTGCACATCTCAAATCGCATATTTGGGAGGAAATATATTACAAGAACCACCTACCATTTCCCCAACTTAAAACTGAAGCACCTCAACAGCAGAGGGTAGTTGGCCCAGGAGGTTGGCAGGTGGTTAGGAGTGGCAAACTGGATGCCCCATCACTCAATGCTCACCAACATACCACCTCCACAAACCATATAAAAACTACAAACAGGTATCTGCCTCTGTCTCCAAAATCAAACAAAGGGGCAGAGGACACTAAAAAATAGGACACGGCAGCACAGGAGCTAGCACTGCAAAACTTGCTGAAAACAGGGACCAAAACAAAAAAAGCAAAAAGGAAATTCAAAACACTACTGATCATAGGGGACTCCATGATTCGGGTAGTTGATACCTACCTCCGGCCGAGGGTAATGGTCAGATGTCTCCCAGGTGCAGCAGCATGGAGAGACACTGACCGCATTGCTAAAATCATGCAGGAAGCAGGAGAAAACATTGATGTCCTGATACACATAGGGACTAATGATCTTGCCAGCAGGTCAGTTGTGGGGACCAAGGAACACCTGACCAGGCTGGGAGACAAACTGTCATCCATTTTGTCTGATATCTCCTTCTCTGAGATCCTGCCAGTCTGGGAAAGGGGGGGCAGATGGACGGAAGGTCAGAGAAGGGGAGATAGGGGAGCTAAACATGTGGCTCAAGAGCTGGTGTAAGGAAAAAGGACACAAAATTGTAGGTAACTGCAACAGTTTTGAGAGTGGAAGTTCTTTAAATTCGATGGACTGCATCTGAGAAAGGAGGGAGACAGTGCATTGGGGCAGAAGTTTGATGTCTTTGCACAATATTTAAACTAGCAAATGGGGAGAGGGATGCAGCTCCCAATACATCAAATGGGAAGAATACCCCTCCCCCTCAGCTAGTGATCAAACAGGAGTTCAGCATGTTTGTAGTTCATTTGCATCACCAGGTAAGGAAAAAGGTCCAGCTCCCCATACGACACGCAGGGGAAACGCCAGACCTCACCCAGCAACTAACACACTGAAATCTGGCCAATGGAAAATCATGGACACAAATGCCTTCAGTCTGGGAAACAAGAGAGGGGACAGGCAAAGTGGGCAAGCATTAAGGATGCAATACTTAAAGCTACATCCCATTGCATTAGGGAGAAAAATAAGAGCTAAAGAAGGAGGAAACCACTTTGGTTCTCAAAAACAGTAGCAGAAAAGATCAGATCCAAAAGGCTGGCCTTCAAGAAATATAAGGGAATGCAGTGGGATGAAAATAGGGAGGCATACCAAACTTCCCTAAGGGAAGCAGGGAAGGCAGTAAGGCAGATAAAGGCCCAAACTGAGGAAACACTAGCACGAACAGTACAAGAGGGGGACAAGACTTTCTATAGATACATTAGTGAAAGGAGAAAGTCCAGAGGGGGTATTGCTAAGATCGAAGGTGATAAGGGGGAGTGTGTGGAGGAGGACCAAGGAAAAGCATCTATCCTAAATATATACTTCTGCTCAGTATTTACTGAGGAGAAGGTAGGGCAGGGTCCACAGCTCAGCACCATGGACACAAGGGGGAGGGAGGCATGCACAAGTCTCTTCACAAAAGAAAGGGTCCTACAAGAGGTCGCTAAACTCAGGGTGGACAAGGCAATAGGACCTGATGGCATACATCCCAGGGTACTAAAGGAACTGAGGGTGGAACTAGCTGAGCCATTATCAGAACTGTTTAGTGGGTCTCTGAGCACAGGAGGGGTCCCAGAAAACTGGAGAAGGGCTCATGTGATCCCGCACCACAAGAGTGGTAGCAGGGAGGAGGCAGGGAACTACAGACCAGTCAGTCTTACCTCAGTAGTGGGAAAGATTATGGAGGAACTCCTTAAGGAAAGGATAGTGCAACACCTGGAATCTATAGGAGCACAGGATCCAAGACTGCATGGGTCTACAACAGTTGGTCCTGTCAAACTAATCTCATAGATTTCTTTGACTGAGTAACCCAAGTGGTGGACCAAGGGGGTGCAGTTGATGTCATCTACCCGGACTTCAGCAAAGCTTTTGATACTGTTCCACATGGAAGATTGATTAATAAGCTGGGTAGGCTCAGGGTGGGTCAGAAGTTGATCAACTGGGTGGCAAACTGGTTGGCAGGCAGAAAACAGAGAGTGGTGGTAAACGGTATACAGTCAGAAGAGATGCAAGTCACAAGTTGGGTACCTCAGGGAACAGTCCAGGAGCCAGTCCTCTTCAATATCTTCATCAGTGACATTTCAGATGGATTGGAGGGTAAGGTTTGTCTGTTTGCACACCATCTACAGGTTGGGAGGGGAGTTGCTGGCAATCACAAGGGAAGAAAAGACTTAGGCATCATAATCACAGATGACCTGAAATCATCCAAGCAGACCACTAGAGCAGTAGATAAGGCTAGAGGGATGCTGCGGTGTATTAGTAGGGATATCACAAGTCATAAGCTGGAGGTAATAATCCCTCTTTACAAGACACTGGTTAGGCCCCATCTGGAGTACTGCATGCAGTACTGGAGGCCACACCTGCACAAGGACATTAACAAAATGGAGGCAGTCCAGAGAAGGGCAACCAAAAAGGTGCAGGGACTGCATCAGAAAACATATGAGGACAGATTAACGGAGGTCAGTATTTACACCCTAGAGCAAAGGAGGGAGAGAGTTGATATGATCAAAACATTCAAACATCTTAATGGCATTAACAAGGTGAAAGAGTCTGACATGTTTCAGTATAAGAAAAATAGCAGAACAAGAGGACACAGCATGAGATTAGAGGGAAGGCAATTACAGGGTAATGTGAGGAAGTTCTTTTTCACGGAAAGGGTGGTGGATGCATGGAATAACCTACCTCAGGTAGTGGTGGATATCAGTACAGTGCAGGGTTTCAAACAGGCATGGGATAGGCATAAGGGAGCAATGCTTCCTTCCCATTTAAATCCTGTTCCCCCTTTCTCTCCAGCATACACCAAGGAACGCAGGAGGTAGTGAGGGTCCCAGGAAGCCCTCCCCCTAACCGGAGGAGCTGACCCCCCACCATCAGCAGCATGCAGGTACGGCTTCACAAGCCATCGTCAGCTCAGCTGAGTTTGGCTGCCAAGCTTGAATTTGAACTTTTTGTTTGCAGTCGGCACACTGAGTTCTGAACCCCGCTGATGCTTCAGGTCAGCTACCCCACCGCCCACACCACCACCCTTGGCAAACTCTCACTTATATAGACTTGGTCACATAGGGCAAAAAAAAACAATCAGCCTATTTCCCCATCTGCAGGTTATACCTTGCATCCACTAGTGGCCACCACTCTAACAAAGTATATTAAAAAAAAAAAAAAAATCATTCCTAAATCTCACTCAACTGCCTCTTCACTATGTTTCCACTGTACCTAACTACTATATTTACCCTCATCCCCCGGGTGTCCCTCCTGTCGTCTACCTACCCTGATTCAGTGGACTGCCAGGCACCTTGTGTCGTGCTGCCAATCTACATTAACACCACCGCTACCAAAGCTGACACCCACCCTGGTTGCCACTTCCACACACTATCACTCAGCCCTGCTGTGCTCTCACCCAGCTTCCAAACTAGCGACCTAGCTCTACTGCCCCACACTCATAGGCCAGCAGCTGCTATCACCAAGCCCAATGCCACCACCAGAAAGCTACATTGGTTTGCAGATAATACTAAATTCTTATTCACACTACTGCTATTACTAGCAGGTGATAATGAGCCAAACCCTGGTCCTAATCACCGCGCCCCAAACACCTCTGACCCACTCCAACTCCCCTCAGGCTTAGAACTGGTTCATCTAAATATCTGTAGCCTTCTACGTAAGATAACCTTGCTTCAACCTCTTGCCCTGTCCCTCAGACCAGATATCCTGATTATTTCTGAAACCTGGCTGAAGCCCCATAACCTGGACACCGAATTCTCGATACCTGGTTACACTCTCATCCGGCATGATCGGTTGGGTAAAAGAGGGGGTGGCATAGCCATGTACATTACCTCCTCCATCCAGTTTTACCCAATCACCCTACCCACATCTTCGGAGTCCATCGACGTGTTAACGGTAAAACTCTCCCTTCCCCACTCAATTCTGATTTATTTATTGCTGGGACCTACTGCACTCCCGACACCAGCACACCTGTGATACTGGATCACCTGGGCAAGCTAAACTCTCTGGCCTCAGGAGGAGAGCTCCATATACTTGGGGACTTTAACATAAACTGGCTCACCAGGACAAACTCCAAGCTCCAGGACAAGGTGACTGTCCTTAACCTAGCTCAACTAATCTCAGAACCCACCCGATTAAACCACAAATCCTCAAACCACACTATTCTAGACTGGTCCCTCACCTCACACCCACATAGAATCCTAGCCTCTGGCCTCCTCCCTGATGCCCTTAGTGACCACCACAGTATCTATTTGGTAAGAAAAATCTTCAGACCAAAAGCTCCCCCCCCCCAGAATTCTTATGTCCAGATCCTTCAAATCACTAGACCTCACCTCCTTACTCAATGATTTGGCTAATTCTGACTGGTCATGCATCAGTCAATCCACCTCAATAGTTGAGGCCCTAGTGCTCTTTAAGACCAAGTTCCTAGCCATCTGGGATCATTATGCACCCCTCAGGAACATTAGGGACGGGGTGCTCACCTCCCTTGGATCACAATCGAAATCATAGCCCTCCTCCAAAGCAGGAACAAGGCCTGGAAATCTTTTAAGTCTTGCAGCTCACCAGCTGACCTCCAGGAATATCATGCGTTACGAAATGCCTGCACAAGGAAACTTTGCCAAGCCAATGCCAATTATTTCAAAGTCACATTCAATTCCACCACTCATCACCCAGCCAACTTCTGGAAAGAGGTAAAATCACTTCTCAGCCCTCCATCACAGCCACCCACTCCTACCTTCCAGGTAGGTGGTCTTACCATAGCTGACCCCTCAGCAGTGGCCACAATGCTTAACTCACACTTCACAAACAGCCATGCCACCCTCTTGTCCCCACCTCCCCTACCCCAGCACACCACCTCTTCCACCTGAGCCAGTCCAGCACTCTCAGCTCACTCATTCTCCTTCCAGCAGGTCACCCCAGATGAGGTATATAAGGCGCTGACTGCCCTTAATCCAAACAGGGGCAAATGTCCCACTGGGCTGGACTCCAGAATGCTCTACCGCTCGGCCCTCGCCATAGCCATACCCTTGGCCTCCCTGTTCAACCTATTCTTCTCCCTTGCTGAAGTTCCCTGAGAATGGAAACATGTCACTGTTATCCCCCTTCCCAAGGGCGGGGATGCTTCAAATCCAGGCAACTAGTGGCCCATCTTCCTACTCCCAATCTTGGCCAAACTACAAGAGGGTCTAGTTCTCGCTCATCTATCATTCTTTCTGGATTTCTTTTCCTTTTTCACCCCTTCCAGTCTGGCTTTAGGAAATTCCACTCCACTACTACCTCCCTCCTCAGGCTCACTGACTCCATTCTTACTGGGATGGATGCTGGCCACATCACGGCTGCCATCTTCATTGACCTGGCCAAGGCATTTGACACTGTCTTGCACTCACTCCTCTTGACCAAACTTGCCAAAGCTGGTCTTTGCAGCTGGGCTACCAGTTGGTTTCACTCTTACCTAGCGGGCAGGTCCCAATCTGTCAGAATCCATACTTCAACCTCAGCACCCCTTCCTGTCACCACAGGAGAACCGCAAGGCACAGTCCTAGGCCCACTCATATTCTCCATCTTTCTGAATGATCTGCCTTCTGCCTGTCCACACACCTCAATCCACATGTATGCGGATGACACTGTACTGTATACTTCTTGCCCCTCAGCCTCAGAAATTATGACCAGATTGCAACTGGACTTTAATACAGTACATCACTGGCTTTGCTCCAATCAACTCGTCCTCAATGCCAAGAAAACAGTCTCAGTGACCTTTGGCACAAGGCAGAGATTATTGAGGCTACCCTTCCCACTCACTTTCCACACCCTGGAAGGTTTGTACCTCCTTCAGATACCTCGGGGTTTGGCTTGATCAGCACCTCAACTTTTCTGCTCACGTTGACTCCATACTCAAGAAACTGCACCCCAGGCTTGGTGCACTCTACCAAAACCGAGACAACATCCCTGAATCTGCCCGTAGGGTCCTTGTGCAGAAAATGATCCTCCCTGTCTTCGACTGCAGGGACGTAGTCTACAGTGCCAATTCCAAGTCCACCCTGGCCAGGCTGGACCCCTTTTTTCACTCTTTCTGTCATTTTGTACTAAATTGTCCCTACTCCATCCATCACTGTGCCCTTTACCACTGAATGAAACTCACATCTCTAGATGATCACAGGCAGCTCCACTGCACCAAAATCCCAGCCAAGTACTGATCCCAGTTACTTCCCCCCCACCTCACCGATGATCTAGCCAACCCCAGCAACCTAGCATATTCATGCAGAAAACTTGACTCCTGGTCCTTAACTGTCCCACATAGGGCCACTGCTGTTGGGCAGGGAGTTTTCAGCTACCGCATTCCTAAGCTGTGGAATTCCCTCCACACACACATTCGGCAATTCTCCTCTCCCTAGCATCTTAGCTCCTTGCTCCAAGCTCATTTCTCCATTACCTGTACATCTGCCTAGGCAGTTTTGTTAAACCATTCTGTGTAAATATCAACAAATTGTTATACCTATCAAGCTATTTGTATGCCAATGTATGTATACTATGCCTGTATTTCTAATTGTTCCCCAGATCCACTATGTCCTTCTATTCCGGACACATTGTGTAGTGTTTACCCCTTCCGAATCTCAATTGTACTGTTTGTCTTCCACCTATGTACTTCTTCCCCCTTCCCCCAGGACGCATCTGGAATCGAGCAGTAGCCTGCTCAGCATGCCTTCCTGGTTAAATGCTTAAATAAATACAGATGAGTATGAATAGATAGGCCATTGACAGAGTAAAGGCCTATGACACATTCATAAGGTAGAAAAAATGGGCAGACTGGATGGGCTTTGCAGTCCTTATCTGCCATCAACTTCTATGTTTCTATGTTTCATTTGCCATCCTGCAGGGTCAAAACACAGTTCCCTGGACACCCAAGGAGTATTTCAAAAGACAGCAGAAATCCTGGAGGGCTGGAAATAATTAGTAGGATTTGCCCCTCAGCAATCCAAAGAGTATACTCAAAAATTCTTCCACAGAAAACGAAAAAGACAGAAACAAACACAGTTGAATTATGAACAGAAATACCTTGCCATTATACTGTTTCATGTAAATGACAGTCACATCCAGACGTTTTTAATCAAAATACCATTTAAGATGAATACAAAAGGTAAGGTTGCAAATGACATCCTAAATTATTCATGGCAAAAAATGGTCTGGTAACAATTATTTAAAAAAACCCACACATGACTATGTTTTCATTTAGAAGAATGTTAACATATTTCTCATAGCACAGTGAAGTTTGGAGTTTGTGTCATTTCAATTTAGAATTCCTGCAGATGAAATCACATAAGGGATCAACTAGAAATTAATTTAGTCAAAGAAATGTCACAGAACACAATGCAAAATAGGAAACATGCATCGTGGCAGAAATAAGATGTTAAACATTACTAATGAGGGGCCACTCAATGTATTGCTCACATTCTTGTCAGCTTCAGTAAGTAGAATAAGTCACATCACTAATATCAGATTTTTGAGCCCCCCAAAATACAAATCCTAGGAACTGAGGAAATGCGAGAAGGACAAGACCAAGGATACTTAATGATCACAAGATGCACATCTATAAATATTTTGCAGTGCATAAATGACAAATTTTTTCTTGAATTGGATGGGGCAGCTGTAACACAGATCAGGTTCTGGCCAGATCTACAAGCACATGTTGCAGAAGATCAGGGCTAGTCTGCATCAGTCTGCCTTGGAAGGGTCTGGGTCTGATTTCAGGCCAGGACATGAGTTAGTTTAGAGGCAGCCCTACAGTGGCCTGGCTCCAATCCAGATATTCAGATCCAGTGAGGCCTGAATCTCTGAGAATTTGACTTGGGCCTGGCTCCATGACGCCAGTGGAGCCATGGAACATGTCACATTCTCACACTGGCATGTTGGATTTGCTGCACAAACTTTCCCACCATACTGAGCCAATGGAGCCTGAGGAGCACTGTGGAAGCATTCACTGGCTCTGGTGGGGAAGGGGAGGAACCAGGTTCATACACTGCTTGGGCAGCTAGGCAGTATTGGTGTTTTTGGTGACTACACTATGTCCTGCCTCTTCTTCTAGGTCAGTGCCTGGTGGATTAGCCTTAGAGTAGGTGGGAGGAGAACTTACAACTGCAAAATGGTTGTCCTCCATGCATCCAGCCCCATCATCTGGCATAGATCCTCCCCGCATCGACCATGAATTTGCAAGCTTCATTTCAGGACCCACCTTAGAGGGCTCTTCTCCATGGAGTGCAGCGGTGTGGGGAGCTCTGGACCAGGGTCAGAGTCCAGCATCATGAGGGCAGCAGGAAGTGGATGTTTAGCAGTGAAAAGAGGAGAATGCAGGCAACCAGTGAACTGAGAAAAACAGAATATTCAAAAGAGTTTTACTTTGATGATATTGGGCATGTGGAGTTGCCTGGATATCTTTGCATGGCTCTGATTCTTTGGTGTAAAACTCCTTCAAGCACAACCTACCCATATCCCTTTCAAATTCCCTCTTTTCACTTGAAGGTTAGTTAAAACTCATGGCTGACCAACTAATCTGATCTGTCTGCATTTAATCTAATGAACAGGGGCCTAAGTCTTACTCTGTGCCCCAGTCCATGACACAGAAGTGGTAAAACAGGAATTCTGCAAGTGTGGGACAAAAAGGATGAGGCAGACCTTCACTCTGGTCTTTCTGGGTGCAATGTCTCGACTTGAAGCAGCATTGTAGTGCGGAGGGGTGGAGATGTCCTTACCTTTTTAAAGGGATTGGATCTCCTGTTACATTACCCTTTTGTTGGTGCCTATCCTTAGCACTACCCCATGACATCTACTAATTTTGGGAAAACCATATTTATTTTCCTGAAGAAAAACAAATAAGTTAGCTCAGCGTAGATAGCTCCTGTCTGCCCTAGACATGGAGAAGTAAGTTTACACTCATCCCTGCTATCAGTGCCCCATAAAGGGAATTACCCCCCCTTTACACAATTCTATGTTGACACAATTACATTGTTTTCTTTCACATAGCTAGTTACACTCCATTTAGGTGGAAGTTAAGTGCCCATCATACACCTTTTGCTTCAAACTCAGAGGAACAGTAACACTGGCACATTACATGATATGTATTTTTCTTGGTTTGGAGCACTTTCCGATCATTTATATTTTCTTTTTACATTCTCAAGAGCTGACTACTCACCATCTTCCAAAACATTGCATAGACTACTCTCCCACAAGTTTTTTTATCTGGAGTACCTCCTGTCCTCATCAGAAGCTAGCTGAGTGACAACATGTGAGGAAATTAACATTTTTTTCATTAAACAATTTTACAGCAAAATAATTTCAATGTTTGGTGAACAGATTACATTAATGCTTGTGAATACTGTAAGGCTTTACTTGTGAATACTCATAAAACTTTGGCCTTTCTCTATTCCCACTCTAGGTAGCTAAGCCAGATGGCCTATAGGGAATAGAAGGCCCAAAAAGATTACCTCCTCCAACTCATGGAGAGTGTGACCAGTAGCACACAGGAGAGGAAAACCGCTGAATGGAGGAAACCTCTGAGGACCCATGGCTACTAACCTGCCCATCCTCTGGGTAAACTAAGGGGAGATGATTCTAATGTTTGTACTGATTCCTGGTTCTGGTTTAGGATATAAGATTCAAGATCTGATTAAGTTAATTTTCTGAGTCTTTGGATGGTATGTGCAGGAATGTCATTTCTTGAGGCTGAAGAAGCTGCTCCATTCCCGATAAATGTCCTGATAATGAGAGTGGATTAAGACCAAGTAATTGAAGAAAAGTTCAGACTTGAGCCAGGAACTGTTTGTAGTAATTTTGAAGCAGGATTCCATGTTCTTCAATCTAGAAACTGACTAGAAGCATGGTTCATACCAATTTCCCAGTGAAATATCAGACATAGTGTTTTGAAGTTCAGATAAGAGGTGTGGAACAGTCCAGTCTTTGAAGGAGTATTTCATATCTAGTGGATCAATTGTAAAGAGTAAGAATGTCTAGGGAGTACGAGGGAGTCCCCAGTGGACCTTCTAAGGATCTGGAGAGAAGTTGTAAGGGGCAGCAGAAGCCATAGTACCTAGCTATTGTAGCAGGAAATTAAAATCATTGAGGAGAACTGAACTGCCATATTCGATAATGAAGGAGTTTGCATTCATGAGACCTCCACATAGGTCCCACTGACAAAAGAGATGATGATAGTTTTACATTCATGAGAGAGCCCCATGTAGGTTTACACAGGTAAAGAAACAAATGCAGTTTTTTGCGTACACAAGAGACCTCCACATAGGTCTGTTGGTAGCAGAGTTGAAACGTCAATAAATGGAATTGAGAATGCAGTCATTGAGAGTTTCAAGACCTCCACGTAGGTCTACAGGTAGCAGAGCAAAACATCAATAGACGGAACTGATAGCATGGTTGATTAATATTTTGAGATGCCAGTATGTAACTTTCTGTAAGTCTAGAGATGAGGAAGTCCATTAGTTGGTGGAATGAATGGGGAATGGCCGCTAGAGACAGAGCTTGAACAGTCACTTGGGTGGAGGGATGGCATGATTGTCATTGTTTCAGTTGAGAAAATTGTGGACAAATGATTTTGGAATGGGCATCACCAGAAAAACTGCAAACATGAAGATAGTGACAACTGGTGACTAAACAACCTTCAGAGTTGAAATTGTTGCAGACAGCTTTATTTCTCATGAAGGTTATTGGATGACCATGTCTATCATAACTGGAGCAGGGAAGAGTGCCAGGATTAGGAATTGTATGAATAAAAGTCAAAGAGGAGGCAGAGGCTGGTTCCACTGATGAATCCTTTTGGGATGGAATAGGTGACTTAGAGATACTGACAATAAACAAAGGGAGGTGAAATGGGAGAAAGAACCTCATAATTGGCAGGAAAGAGCCTATTGCCCAGTAAAATGGCTACAAAAGAGTTTGTTATTGAGTATGACCCAATTCAGCTTAATATTGAAATGAGTTAAAGTGGCTGCTGCTTTAGCAGAGAAGGAACGATGGTAGTCATAAAACTGAATGTCTCCATATCTAGCTCCTAGGTCTACTAAGAGGCACATATATGAGTCCAGGTCTTCATGCCTGAAAGGGAATGCAGAGCAAATGATATCTCTATGTAGGCGTAAGGTAAGAACAAATTTGGGAATAATTAACTTTTTCGTGAGCCTAGGGTTCTTTGATTTTAGAACTATGGAAATGTCACCATAAGAGACAACTCTATTCTCGATGGATTTGTGGAAGGAAAGGAGGAGTGAGATTAAGTTGATGTCTTTCCCTTCAGTGATGTCCTTGCAGAGGTGACTTGGAATGGTGTATGAGAGATATCATTGGCAGAGGAGAATTTGAAGATGAAGTACCTGAATCTTGTTGAATAGTTGAAGTAGAAGTTGATGGAGCATTGTAGGAGGAAGGAAAGGGAGGCAAAACCACTTCTTCATGGCATGAGCTGGAGGACTGGATGTTGGGTGAAGTAGGATGCATAGGTGCTGGAAACTGTGCAGGAAGGTGGACTTCGAGAGATGTGAGTCATGTTTGAACACTGGATACTGATGTGGCAAGTGTAGACATGAGGGTGTGAATTTCTGAGAAGGCGCTGGACGCTGGTTGAGTAACCGGCTGGTTAGGATCAGGATGTTTGCCTTGCCGGGTTTTGGCTGTTACAAATTAATTAAACAGTTCTCTCTTTTTAGCTGATGTTGAGTATGAAATGCCAAGCTTTTGAAGTTCATTTATTAGATGTGGAACAGTCCAGTCCTTTAAGGAGTAGTTTGATGTGTTAAATCAACTTCAATAAGAAGGAATGTCAGAGGAGGTGAGAGGGGCCCCTAATGTATCTTCTTCCAGGTCAGGGGATGAGTTGCCTGGGGCAGTAGCAGGCATAGTACCAATTTATCAAATTATGAATTGAGCCTTCTGGGGAAGAAATTTATATATTGAAGATGAGATAATTAGTGTGTAGGAGACCTGCACATATATCAGCAAAATGAGATAGTTGGCAGAGACAGGACCTCCATATAAGCCCACATGTGCCATGACAATTAGAATATGAGACCGCCACATAGATCAGCAGATAACAAACAGGTTGCGTATAACAGATCTCCATGTAGGCAGCAGTAATGAGACCTCAGTGTAGGACAACAGATGACGAGACCTCCACGTAGGTCAATAGCTAGAAGACAGTTTACATATATGAGACTTCCATGTAGGTCAACAAATGATGAAGATCTCCCCTTAGATTGACAGTGACGAGACCTTCACATAGGTCTGCAGGGGGTAAGGCCTCCATGTAGGTCAACAAATGATGAAATGTCCACGTAGGTCAACAGTGATGAGACTTCCATGTAGGTCAGCTGGTGATAAGACCTCCACATAGGTTAACAGGATACAATGGATTTCCATCAATGAGACCTTCATGTGTGTTAGACAACAAGGTAGAGTGAGTACACTAGACCTCCATGTAGGTCTAAGTGTGACTAGGTAGCTGAAATGGACTAGACCTTCATGTAGGACTAGTCTGAGATAAACACTCTCAAGACCCCCCCTATAGGGTCTGAGGAAAGTTGAAAATAAATGAGTACGTGCTTATACTTGTAACCCCCACATAGGTATGAGACAGGCACTAAGTGAGCCACTAGAGAAAGAGGAGAAAAAGGAGAAGAGAGGGGCTGAAATAGAGTATTGCAACAGGAGGAATGGAGGGGAAAAAAGTGGGTAGAAAAAAGAGCAGACAGTATAGCTTTAAGCTGGATAGCGACATCACTAGACACCAACCCAGAAGAAAGAGGAGACAGATTGAAAAGCTGGCAAGCAAAGGACAGCACAACAAGAACCCCCCTCCAAAAAAAACAAAGGAAACCATGTACGAGGGAAGGGGGGGAAGAAGGGGCTAAAGGAGACAACAGAGCAAGACACAGACAGTCATAGAGCAGAGATGAAACAGAGGGAGGGGACAAGGAGGATGCCACTGAGGTGAATGCAGGAACATTAGTGGCAGCAAAGCTCAAGGGGGGGGGCAGCCACAGAGAAGCAAGAGGAGGAGAGGGTGGCAGACAAACAAGCATACTAGACAAGGAGCAAGGAATGATCTAGAAGAGTCAATCAATCAAAATCTTTATTTATCCAGGCAGACATCATTGAGCAATGCTTATTTGCAAGATGGACCTGGTTGGATCAGTGACAGTTACATAAACATAATGCAATGCAAGGAACAAGACACAATATACATAGTGTTGCTTTATACAATATACATAGTTGAATTATCAGGTAAATTCTGATAATTCTATACCAATTTGTTCATATTTACAAGTTTTACATAACTCTAAGGTCGTAGACAGAATATTGAGATATGGCATGGAGGAGGTGTTGTTAAAGACTTGCATACACAGTTGAGTAGATGGCTTTGAATGGGGTGGGGTGAGGTAAAAGGCTGATCTGGGTCAGGGGTGGGTGAGAGCTCTGCTTAAACAGAGGGAGAGCTGGGGAAGGGGGAGGCGGGAGACAGGAAGGGGTGAGGGGGGAGGGAACAGTAGAACAGATAGCGATGGGGTGAAAAGATGGAGGGAAAGGATGTACTAGTGGGAAAGTCCATGGGAGAGGTATGGAGGTATTGCAGACCATGTGGGAGTTGGTAGGAAGGAGAAGAGATGGAAAAAGCAGAGAGGGCATGATTCACTTTTGTGCTATCGAAAACATTTGCAATACCCCTTGAAAAGCTTTGAAGAGTGAGGAGTGGAGAGCAAAAAATCTCAGGCAGGGAGAGTGAAGAGAGAATGAAGCATGAAAAGCACAGCCCAAGGACCACACAGCAGTTCAGCCATTTTCCAAAATATGCTAAGCGAGACCTGTTGGGAGAGATGGATTTTTATTTGCAATGTGGGAGAAGCTATTCCCCCACATTGAACCTCGGGCTCCAACCCTTCCATATATACATTTTAACAAGTTTGGGGTAGGAGATTTTTTATTCTGCTTCCATTGATCCAGTCTCTTAATTACAGTTGAAAGTTTATCACCAAGAGTTACAAGCCTCTATCCTAGCCCACAGTCAGGGTGTGGATTCCTCACTAGGGTGCTATCAGCAAGTGCTGAGCACTGAATCAGACTGTCAGCTTCCTTCTAGAGATCTCCATGCCCAGAAGCAGTCAGAAACCAGGAAGCTGGAGTTAAAGCAGCAGTATTTGTTAGCTGGCAAAAATTTTCATCATATAGTTGTTAGTGAAAAATTATTTCTAAAAACCTTAGATCTGTAATCAGTATCTTATCTTTTCAAATCCCTCAGACATTAAAAAAACAGTTTTTATAACTGTTTTTGTAATTAATGACTCAGATCATTAAAGATGGCCCACACATGCAATACTTAAAAATCTTTTCCATTAAGGGAACCTTTTGACTGTAAATACTGGATCTATATTGTGGATGTATTGATGGTTCTAGCACATGTTTCTGATGGTAAAGAGAAGTGCACCTCACCAAGATGCTTAATTTTTCATGGTGGGCATTGTCAGGGAGCCAAAACTTTCAAAAACCTCAGAATCACATAGCTCAGTTCAGCAATAAAAGAAAATAAACAAAATCATTGGAATAGTTATGTTTTTGTCAGAAATGAATTATCGCAAAAACAATAACAACATGATGACTAACAAATACTGCTGTTTAAAGTGTGAAAACAGTTGGCCATTTACATTTTGCCCATACAAGCAAGCTGACTGTGGCAGCAGCACATCTGAAAGACCAGATTTCCTATGGGAAGACCACACTGAGGCTGGCTGGGGGCAGGCACCCAGGGAATGGAGGCAGATGGCCACCCAGAATTTGCGTGCCCCTTGCTGGCTACTAACGCAGCTGTCTTCTGTGAGGGTAGCTACTTCCCTGCTCACTCACCCACCCAACCAGAGGAAGGGTGAGGTAAATGGAGAACAATGGCAGAAAACAAGAAAAACAAATAATAGAAAACTACTAACTACAAACCTAAGGCAGATCATCACTGTCAAATAGCAACTGTCTGCTTGATTCAATATGCTGATGGGTCAGACACCCTTTATAGTGTATAGTAGAATGTCATTCTAGGTAGTAATCCATACCTAGAACAGCATTGTGCTGCAGTAGCTACGTCATCTAGTTTGCTGTGTTGCACTAGATACATAGCTACTGCAGCACAACTTTGAACATGTTTGTGCATGCGTGGTACATAAACTTCTGTTCTTTGTGAAACAGCCAGGGTGGTAAGAGCTGGCCCCAGAAGAGAGCACCCCTATAAAAAGGGAACAGTAAGGACTAAATCATTAATTTATGATAGCCCATACACTATAAAATACCTTGTATGAGCAATCATACACAACACAAATGTTTTTAAATCTTGAGGTTTCTGAGGTAATGAGACCTCTCAAGCTTTGCTCTCAAGGTCTCCTGTTATCATGGAAACTTCTTGATTGAAAAACATCGTTGTTGTGTGTGATTGCCCGTACACAATCATCTTTTTTTTCTGACTTGACCTGTCACCTATCTTGACAATGGGAGTTTGCCAGATTATAATTTGTTCTGTAGCAGGGTGAGCAGTTACTTTTTCCACTAGGTCAGTATAACTCCATGATCGGGGATCTCTGAATGCTTGGTGGCCCATACCTCACTCCCACAAATTTGCCCAGCCCCCCTTCCCTGTTAGTTTCTGGACAGGATATTTGCCTCAGTTTTGCTTGAAGGCACACTAGTTGTGGGAAACATCTTGGGAGTTCTTTGCATATATTTGGTCTCTCCCCATTAAGAATCCTACAGTTTGCTCCAATATTAAAGGCCTGTTTAGGCTACAGCACTAAGGACTAATAGAGAACAGCACTTAGTGTCCTTGCATTTTTAATATGATGATAATATACAGCCTTCTTTGTCTCCACTACCACAGCACCCAAGAGCTGTTAAGCAAGGTCCGCTATCACTAAAGCAGCAGAATACCAAATGAATGCAAACAAAACATAGGATGCGGTTGAAATACATAACAAACCTGGATGTGTTCGGGGAAAAATGATGTAATGACAAGCATGTATTCATCCATCAACCATTGAGTGGGTGTCTTAGCCTAGCAGTCTTTGGTATATCAGTATCTCTTGCCTTGTGTAGCAGTTTCCAATCTAGTTAGGAGACACAGTCCCCTCCCAAAGTCAGGAACAATACAGAACTGCATTATGAAGGAGGCATCATCTCCTTATCCACCTTCTTTATGCCAAAGCTATGCTGGCTTGAACTTCTTTTTTGTACTAGGCAGTAGTTTAAGTTAAAAAGAAATTGCACAAGCCTACAGAAGCTTGCCCTGGCCCACAGTCGACCAACTGCAAAGCTGACATGACAAATACAAGCATGAATTCTGCACAAGGAGATAAAAAGCAGCTTAATCTGGCCTGGTGGTATGGAGTGCTGAGGTGCTGGGAGCCTTACTTCCTGCCACACCAGTGACCCAGGGTCAGGAATGGACTAGGGTTGCTCAGAGGCCGGCAGGGAGAGGAAGGATTGAGCATCCCTTGGACAGCTCTCCTTCCTCGGGGAGTGGGGGTTAGGGTGGTGCGCTGCTTGACTGCCACCCAGCGGTGGCTGCATAGTAGCACGTGACACCAACACGTAGGGAAGGGGAGCCCTTGTTCAGGATGCCGGGGGCCTCTCCACGGAAGCGGTGCTCACTCATCACACTCATTGCATGTCTGTGGGCCTCAGGGCAAAAAAATAGGAGAATAAACACCCCAGGTGGCAGGATGAAGCCTGCCCCACCCCCACAGGCCCCACACCGGTAACTGGGCACCAACACAGTCTTGTGGCAGAGGACATCAGTCTAAGGTAAGTCATGGAGAAGCTGGGTGATGGGGCTGGGGGGTCATTTGGAAGGGAGCAGCAGTGGAGACCAGGAGACAAAACAGATGAAAAAAAAAGCAGTTTAAGTATAATAACTTAGTGTCTGCCACTCTTAAGAGTGGCTCCCAGAAAAGAGGAGCAGCAACTTCAGCATGATTCACCACACTAGCCAGCATGGATGGGTATGGGGTTAACTATACTAGCTCTGGGCACTTTGTAGTATACCCCGGACTAGTAAAGTAATGTTAAAATTGACTCTGATACTAAAAAACACTTACACTCTCCCCACTTTCTGTCCACCACATCCACTCAGTTATTTCAAATCAAATCAAATCAATATTTATGAAAAAAACACAATTCCAGAGTTGTTCAAAGTGCTTGTACAGCAATATTAAAACACAGACAAGATAAAAACAATCAATTTAAAATCTCACAATATCTAAAGAGCTCCTGACTACTTTTTTTTTTCCAATTATTTTTCCCTCCAGTCACAGTCTGCAGGGCCTCTTTCAGGTATCCTGCCTATTCCTGCCCTGCCTGAAGTCCTCTGACCTGTGCTTCCTCTCTCCTCCTCCTCATCCCACAGTCGGTACCCCCAGCTTAACCCCTCTGGAGTGGGGTCACCCCTCCTCTTGGGTGCTCTTTACAGTCAGTATCTGGCTGTGGGTGAGGGCCCAAATGGAGGAACCTGGAAGGCCAAGTAGTATGGACCTGGCCATGGGCATGTTGGTAGGTGCCGTCGCCTACCCCACAGACTGGTCTCTTCCATGTTCTGGTGCTCGCTCCCTTCCCCCACCATGCATGGTGCACATCCTGCTGCAACGGTGCACGGCAACCCTGCCAAGCATCAGCCACGCTAAGTACGTGCTGCAGCACCCCCGGTCTCCACCAAGAGCCGCTGGCATGCGGGATATCCCCAGCCCTCCCCCTGGGGAGGAGAGCAGCCCAGTTGGTGCTCAATCCTCTACCTATCCCTGCCGACCCCCATTCTGAACTTGGGTCACTGATGTAGCACGAGGTGTGGTGTCCAGTGCCTCAACCCTCATTGCCACCTGGCCGTACGTTTCTGACTACTTAAAAAAATTGTTTATAAACTACGCAGATGAATATAATTGTAAATAACAATCACAAAAAATTCTAAAAGCAATCAGGGAAGGCCAGGCTAAATAAATGTGTTTCTAGCTTGTACCAAAAATGTACAACACCAAGGAAGGCCTTATTGCTCATAGCATTTCAGATTAAAGGATTATGATTCAATCCTTGACCCTGAGATCTGTGGATCACTTGGAGCCCCGTAGTTTTTGTTACTGACATGGTGTTGAATTTCTGCCACCCACCCACCATTGTATTTATAAGCACATACCTGTTGGTAAACTGAAGCTTCTGACATACACTGCATTCCACACATGCAGGATGAAGATTGCAGTGGCAAAACAACTGACTCAGATGATGAATATTCAACATGGAAGTTTAATAATTTACAGTTTGTGAAGACAGAATATTGGATGATATCACCACGCTCTAACACACCAGCCTTTCCTCGACAGCAGAAGAAATCCAGCTGGAGAAGATAACCTGGTGGATAAAGATCACACAAGTTTGTCCACCCCTGGACCACCAGTTTATTCAAACTGCACCACTGGATGAGATCTTCCCTGTAGACAGGCTCATAAATCTCTCCTACCCTGATGATGCTATCTCATGGGGATTCAGGCACAGGTCAGTGTGGTATAACCCAGCCTGACTTATACAGTGGAGCCTGCCAGGATGTAGCGTAATACTGTAGAATTCTGCATTACTGCAGGAAACAAGGCAATTTCAGGGTAGTTAATTCCCTTTATCATGTGACACTACACTGCATCCTGGTGGGCTGCTCTCTACATGAATCTGTGACACTGCATTGCATCCTTGTGGGCAGCACTCTACATGAATCTGACACTGCACTGCATTCTCGTGGGCTGTACTCTACATGAATCTGTGATACTGCGCTGCATCCTGGTGGGCTGCACTCTATGTTAATCTGTGACACTGCATGGCATCCTGGTGAGCTGCACTCTATGTGAATCTACATGAATCTGTGACACTGCACTGAATCCTGGTGTGCTGCACTCTATGTGAATCTTTGACACTGCACTGCATTCTGGTGGACTGCACTCTACATGAATCTGTGACACTGCACTGCACTGCATCCTGGAGGGCAGCACTCTACATGAATCTGACACTATACTGCATCCTGGTGGGCTGTACTCTACATGAATCCGTGACTAGAGATGGGTGAAGTGGTCCCAATTCACTCCGCTAAGTGATTCACGGAGTGAAGGTGAATGTGCGGAGTGCTCCGCAACACGAAGTGGATTACTTCGCTTTATAATGGGTAATGCGAAGTCCATTGAAAACAATGACTTCGTGTTACTCTGCCTTTCCAAACCACTACTCCACCAATTCTTAAGGCGATGTACATTGAAACAATGTACTTCGCCTCACTTCGCCTTGTTTTTAAGCTCCAAAGGTGAATTTTGCAGTGATTCATGGGATTTCAGGTCACATGGGCTCTAGATTGTTCTGCACAGCCTCAGTTTAGTGTAGTGTGTGTAGGAAGCTGTAGGAGACAATCTGCTCTGAGAGGTCTCTGAGATTCAAACCTTCTAAAAGCTTTTAAAAAAGCCTTTTTGAGTCATTTTTTTGCTGAAACTTTAGTTCATCGATTATAGGAAACCCTCCTCTGCTCATATCGTCGAGCGTTTATTGTTTGTGTGTGGATTTTGAATGTTAATGTACAACATTCAGTCTGTGTACTGAGAGACAGTGGAAGTGTGCTTTGGGGGAAGGGCATTTCTGTGGTGTAGGTAGATTAACTTGGAGAAAAAGACTGCTTTCTATTTTGGTGATATTTTTCTTGTATAACTTGTTTGATGTACACACAGTAATATTTTCAATAATTCTTGCCATTTTTTTGCTGATTGTCGTGGTGCAATAGTGCATAATTTTAGTTTGTTTAAAATATGTGGTTATATTACTGAAGTTTTCAATTTGCTCCGTGTCACTTAGTGTGTGTGTGATTATGTGTGTGACGTGTGTCATCAAATCAGACACCTTTTATTGTGCCACATAATAATTTGTGATTTTTGTACTTCTTTGTGGTATCTTTACTGGTGCTAGTATTAGTGACTGTTACTGCAGCAGTGCGGTACACTGTCCCCTCCCCCCAACGCGTGGTCCGCCCCAACTGGCAAAGGTATTCTTTTCCAGATTTGAATTTCTGATGGTGAGCACTGGTTAAGTGTTGTGCCTTTGCATCTGCATCTTTTCAGTGCTCAGCGTAATCTTAATCTGTCTGTGCATTTGCATCTCTTTAGGGCCCAATCTCCATCTGTAACTTAAGTCACAGTTGTTTCTTTGGCTTCCCTTCAGAGTACTGGACAGGTGTGGTGCATAATTCTGCATGAACATTGTACTCATTAATATGCGTTTATAAGTCAGGACCATCATCACGAGTCACTCGTGATACAAATCACATTCTTCATCCTCATGGCACAAATGCAGTCGCAAATCATGATTCACGATCACGTTTCGAATCACAACACTAATTTTTTGACTAGTTACTTGGATGTATTGTAAGCATGTTTTGTAGTATCTCTCCAGGCTTCACCACTCCGCCATTGTACTCATTAATGAGCGTTTTTATATCGGGGGAGTTTGTGCTACAGCTCATTGAGGAAGTACAGCCATAGGTATTCGCATTTCCAGTACAGTTTCATACTGGTTATCTCACACCATTGACACCAAATCACGTTCTTCATCATCACAGTCACAAATGCAGTCAGAAATCACGATTCACAATCACATCACAAATCACAACATTAATTTTTTTACTAGTTACTTGGATGTATTGCAAGCATGTTTTGTAGTATCTCTCCAGGCTTCAACACTCCACCAATGTAGTCATTAATAAGTGTATTTAAGTATGGGAGTTTTGTGCTACAGCCCATCGGGAAAGTACAGCCATAGGCATTCATGTTACTTCCTGTACAGCAAGTGAGTTACAGTATTGTAAGAAGTGGTGGGCGAAGTGGCCTCAATTTGCTCTGTGAAGTGATTCACTGAGTAATGTGGAATCCATGGAGAACTCCACAATGTGAAGTGGAGTACTTCGCTTCATAATGAGGAACGTGAAGTCCATTGAAACCAATGACTTTGTGTTATTTCGCCTTCCCCAAACCACTTCTCCACCAATTTTAAGGCGAAATACATTGAAATCAATGTAATTCACCTCCCTTTGCCCTGTAATTGAGCTCCAAATGAAATTCTGCAGTTATTCATGGGATTGCAGGTCACATGGGCTCTAGATTGTTTGGCACAGCCTCAGTTCTGGCCTGGGTAGTGCGTGAGCAGTGGTAGCTGTAGACAATTTGCTGTCAGAGCTCTGCGATTCAAAACCTCTAAAAGCTGTTTAAAATGCCTTTTTGAGTAATATTTTTTGCTCAAAATTTAGTACATTGATTGTAGGACACCCTTCTGTGCTCATATCATCAAGTGTTTATTGTTATGTGTGGATTTTGAATGTTAATTTAGAATTTAGAACAGTCTGTGTACTATGAAGTGTGCTTTGGGGGAGGGGCGTATTTGCGGTGTAGGTAGAGTAACTGGGAGAAAAGGCAGTCTTTCTGTTTTGGTTATGTTTTTCTTGTATAACTGTGTTAATGTACACACAGTTATATTTTCAGTAATTCTTGCCATTTTTTTTCCTGATTGTTGTGGTGCAGCAGTGTGCAATTTGTCTTTTTAAAACATTTGATTATATTATGCATTACTTGACTGTACGTGTGAGTGTGTGTGCGATGCGTGCCATTAAATCAGACACCTTTTATTGTGTTACAGAGTAAATGCAGCAGTGTGAACCTGCTATCCACCGCACCTGCATGAATTTTTTATACTACTTTGTGGTATCTTTACTGGTAGTGGATTGTTACTGCCGTGCACTAATCCCCCAAACTGGCAAACTGTACCTTTCCAGATTTGGATTTGTGACTTGTGAGCACTGGTTAGGTGTTGTTGTGCCTTTTCGTATGCATCCCTTGAGTGTGCAGCGCAATCTTAATCTGTCTGTCTGTTTCCATGGCACCATTAATTCTGGGAGACTGCATTTCTTGTTATGATCTCATTTCACTTCGTCAGCAATGGGGAACATTCTGGATGCAAGACAGTAGCATTTTGGGGATGCACATTCATTCTGGTGACTCTGTGTGTGACCTGGCCACTGCGAGCATGACTGAGTGCGCCATTAATTCTGGGACACTTTACATTTCTTGTTACACTCTCATTTCACTTCATCAGCACTGGGGAGTTTTCTGGACACAAGACAGTAGCACTTTGGGGATGCACATTCATTCCGGTGACTGTGTGGGTGGGATGCTGCCAATATTGTTGTCACTCCCCCTTACTTCGTGTTTAAGGCAGAATGACAACGTGAAGTAATAACAATGTCTTTCCTATGGGACACTCCGCGCAGCGAAGTGCCAACACGAAGTGGCTACTTCGCGTTCACTTCACCAGCAGATTTTAAATTTGCTGCATCTCTATCTGTGACACTTCATTTTGTCCATTTCTGTGGGAAGGACTTAGCTAAAGAATTATTAGGATATTATGAGTTCTATCAGGGGCTCCTACTGTTGATGAATTACAAAAAAACAGTCCATGCTGTTCCATAGCTCTCACAGCAAATACAGATCCATAAACTTCACTATACATAGTGAACTTGAACAGCCACTTGAGCAAGTGCAGGAGTTTAAATACATTGATGTTACCCTTGATTGCACAATGTCTTTCAGCTCGCATGTTCAACACATCTCAAAATCAGTCATCTCAAGAATTGGGGTCCTCTACGCCACCGTCACTGTCTTACCAAAGAAGCTATACGTGAAGCCATAAGTGCCTCAGTCCTACCCGTCATTGATTATGGGCTTGTCTTCTATGGGGCTGCCATTGATGCCACCCTAAAATGGGTCAAGACAACCCTTAACAAATGCTGTAGACTTCTCACTGGTGCAGGAAAGCATATGCATACCTGTGATTTCTACAAGCAATCCAACTGGCTCAATCTAAATAGTAGACTTCCCTACCAGACCTGCCTACTAGCTAAGAAAATTTGTCTTAACCTCACACCCCCTGCAACTCATGTCTTAATGTTGCCCACAGTCACTGCACATTTTATGCGCAGTTTCCTCAAAACAACATTTATTGTTCCATTCTGCCTTACCAACCAGGCTCAATGTGCTTTCCACACCAGGGCTCCCCTGCTGCTAAATAACCTTCCCCCTGAAACTGCAGCTGAAAACAAGCGTGACCCATTCAAATGTAAACTCTGCCAGCACCTCACTGACCTCAGCAGTTGTAACTGCTCTGCCTAGGTTTGCGGTTTTGTTTCACCTCTCCCTCCTCTTCTCTCCTCCTTTGCTACCCTCCCTACTTCTCTCCACCCCTCCATCCCCTGCTACTCTCTGTCTTTCTCCCACCCCCACCTACCATTCTATCCCCCTCTCACCTCCCACTTGCCATTCCACCCCTCTCCCACTCCTCTCCTCCTGTCTCCCCCATCACCCTATCTCTTGTTGCTCCACCCCAGACTACTTAGCACTTATCTTTCTGTTCTTGCCCTTACGACAATGTCAAATCCTTGACTGCCTACCCCCTTTTCACCACTCCTCCACCTCTTATCCCCACCCCTTGCTCCACTTATGTCACCCCAGGATGGTTTTCATTTGTATGTGTCTTGCTATATATACACCCGTATTGTTAATTGTGCATTGTTATTTGCCACTGACTGTTTGCTACTGTGCTGGTCTATACACATCTACTGTCTTTTGCTACTAAGTTAACCTCATGACCTGTATTGTATCTTACCTCTGCTTACTTCTATGTTAACCTCCTGACCTTGTATTGTATCTTACCACTGTTTGTCTTTTGAGGGCATATGCCTTCTTCACCTGAACAAACTGACATAACAATGGGCTTTGGAGAAATGGCCACGGCCATGTTTTTATTGATAAAATCAATTGTCCATATATACAATTACTAGCATGCTGTGTGCAGCTAGGTAGCCTTGGAAGGAATCTAACTCCCCATGGAGCACTAGATTGTTGATGGTCGATCCTCCCTCTCAGGGGAGGACCGCCTTACCATCAACCAGGATCCTGCAAGGGACAACAGCCTTCAGGGCATAAGGGATGGCTCTGTGACCGGCTGCAGCTAGCTCTTCCCCCGTCAGAGGATCTGCCATGCCGTGGGACCCTGCCCAAAGAGGGTGCCCTCTGGACACCATCTGTCAGGCCCGCCCTCCTGTCAGCCTCAGGGAGATCTGGCTGGTCAAGACACATGATTCCCTGTCACCCCCTCCAGTGTTCCAAGACTACCAAGCCACCACTTACAATGTTCATGACTGTGACACCTACCTATCTGCTCCCTAGTCTACTCTAACTAGAATAACTTCCCCCTTGCTGAAGAAGGCAAAAAAGATGGAAAACCCAGTGGGGAAAAAAATGGGAAATTCCTTCTCGACCCCTAAGGCGATCCCCCTTAGTGGGACAGCAATTTCCTATACCTCCCCACGTTCCCCCCTTCTTTTACAAGGGTGAGGTTTGGGTGGGATGCAACCTAGGATGAGGAGGAATGAGGAAGAATTCCTCCTGCGCATCCCCTCTTAAGGGGCCTGGCTCCTCCCTGTCCCTGGCTGCAAGCTTCCTCCCCTCTGGGAACCCTATCCCCCTGCCCCAGCCCCTTCTGGGCAGTTCTACCTGGATCCCTACTGTTCAGATGTCTCAGGCCTGCTCCCAGACAAAGCCCCACCTTCTGTGATACCTTGCAGGCTCCTCCATTGTCTTTTGAGGGCATATGCCTTCTTCACCTGAACAAACTGACACAACAACGGGCTTTGGAGAAATGGCTACAGCCATGTGTTTATTGATAAAACCAATTGTCCATATATAAAATTGTTAGCATGCTGTGCGCAGTTAGGTAACCTTGGAAGAAATCTAACTCCCCATGGAGCACTAGATCATTGATGGCCGACCCTCCCTTTCAGGAGAGGGCCACCTTACCATCAATCCAGACCCCATGAGGGACAACAGCCTCCGGGGCATAAGGGATGGCTCTGTGACCGGCTGAGGCTAACTCCTCCCCCGTCAGAGGATCCGACATGCCATGGAACTAAAACATGTGGCTGTCACCTCTCTTGGGCTTTTGCTTGCAGTGTTGCAATTAACTCATTCCATCACAACTCGCACCACCCCAACCAATGCACCTCTGCCCTCTCAGGTGCCAGGAACAGGTTCTCTCCTCCGGGATACTGCCTTGCCCTGCGGGCTGCCCAATGGATGTATGAGTGGCCACAAATCCAGATCTGCTCTGCTCTGGTCAGAACATCTGTCCAAATAAAGCAAAAGAGAGTTATAACATGTGTGGCCTTATGTATCTTTCAAAAGCCTGTGACTTCCATCTACCCACTGCTTGTATTGTCCCACCTGCTAAGCCCTCTGACCTGGCATGTGATGCTGCTCCAGTCCTAAAGGAGTGTGTGTTGTAGTGTGCTGCTGGGATGCCCAGCTGTTGCAACATCTTTTGAAACACGTGCCTAAACTGGTACACCGTTAGGGGGCCACCCCCTCCATGACGGAAGAAGGCCCTCCTCATTGCCGGGAGCGGAGTTATATAATCCTGCACCCATGTCCCCACATCCCACTGGAAGCCGTGGAGTGGCCCTAGCTGGCTCCACCACCCATGGGCAAGCTGATCAGTCTTGCTTTTATGGATGCAGACAAAGACTCCAGACATTGTGACCTCCACGTCCACCTCTGCCAGCGCTACTGGTCTCCCGGTAACCTCGTTATGCTACACGATCTCCAACACCCGGAATGCCCCACAAAATGTTACCAAGTACATTGTCCAGAACAGCCTTTTCTCATCAGGGGATGAGCATACCTTAGGCAACTTGTCACCGATCTGTTTGAATATGGCAGGGCTGATAGGTTGTTGATTGTCCGTACCCCTCGTGGTTGCCCGTGCCCAACCTCCCAGCATCTTCCTAAGGACAAATGCCCTTGTAGAGTCAGAGAAGCCCCTGACTTTCTGGAACCAGGCAATGCCAGCAATGTGCTGTTCGACTGTTGCCCGGGTGACCCCCGCACGTTTTCTGATCGGCACTTATTCGCACAGCTGTGCAACTGGGATCGGCCATGTCATCGCCCACCCTTGAGCACGTTGGAGCTCCAGAAAACAGTTGACTCCCCTCTGATACACTATACACATCCTAGGTGCAAGGGCCTTCTCAATCAACTCCCAGACCTCTGGGTTATCAACTCCCATAGGAATGGTGTTACTTCCCTTGGCTGTTGGTCTGCTGCTGGTGCCAGTTCTCGGAACCTCTGCCACTGTAAATGAGAAAGAGCGTCAGCAATACCATTTTCAATACCTGGTACATGCACTGCCCTAAAGGTAATATTCAACATCAGACACTTGAGGACAAACACCCGCATGAGGTTGCCCATCGGGCCCTTGCCCCCGAACTGCTTGTTGATGGCATACACCACTCCGGTGTTATCCAACCTGAATGTGATGTGCTTGTCCCACAGCACATCCCCAGACCACCAATGCCATGACAATGGGGAAAAATTCCATCACCATTATCTGCCTCGTGATGCCTCATCTGATCCACTCTGAAGGTCACTGCCCTGCACACCATTTTCCTTACAGGTAAGTCGCAAAGTCCAAGCCACCGAGGCATCTGTGAAAAGTTTTAATTCTTCACTGGACACCGGCACCAGCCACAGTGACACCCCATTGAAGCATTGCAGAAATGTCTGCCAAATGTCTAGGTCTGCCCACATTGCTGCAGTGACCCGGATTCTATGGTGCGGTTTTGTACAGCCTGCCCCAATGCCCACCAGGCACCTCATGAATGTCCTGCCTATGGGCATTACCCGGCAGGTGAAATTGAGATGGTCCACTAGTTGCTGGAGTTCCCGTAATGTGACTTTCTGCGCCCTCATCACAGAGTCCAGCTGGGTGTGCAAGGCCACCAGCTTGTCTTGGGGGAGCCAGAACACTTGCTTCCTCATGTCAATCTCAATCCCCAGGAAGGAAAGCCTTGTGCATGGCCCTTCCATCTTGTCCTGGGCTAATGGTACACCCAGCTCGGTGCACACCTCGTGGAATGCTGCCATGATATGTGCACATTGACCCAAGCTGGCCCTCCCCACAAACAGAAAGTCGTCCAAATATTGAACCATGTGGTTGACTTTGGCTTTCTGTGCCATGGCCCAGTGCAGAAATGTGCTGAATTGCTCAAAAACCACACATGCCACAGCACACCCTATGGGCATGCAGTTGTCCATATAGTAGTACCCATCAAATTTCATGCCCAGTAGCTCCCTATCTTCCAGGAACACTGGCAACAGCCAGAATGCTGTTTCTATATCAGCCTTCCCCTGCAAAGCCCCCTGAACTGCAATGTGGAACGAAGTTTAATACACTGCGGTGTCGACTGGGTCAATGTAGGCATTGACCGGTGTTGGCAGCCTTTTTCCCTCCCTTCTGAAAGGGATGAAAATTGTTTGCCTTCCCTGTCCCTGGCTCTGTTGCCTTCCCACACTGTTGAAGCAAGTGTGGTTTGCCACACGCCATACACTCATGCTTGTATCTACAATGCTTGGTCTTGCATGACCCCTGGTTATAGCTGAAACACCCTTTCCTGCCCCCCCTTTTTCCCCATTACCCCACTGATAACCTTTTTTCGGTGATGGAGGGGGTTCCTCACCGGGAAACCACTGTCTGTGTGTTGAACCCCTCCCACCAAATCGATCGACCACAGCAGTGGGAGGTCCAAGACCACCCACGATCATGCCGTGTCCATCTGTTTTCTCCTTTGATACTCCTCATCATATTCTAACCACCTCCCACGTGGCTTACTAGTGTGCATGGTCATTATTCTATTAAAGTAGATCCACAATCCATCAGTTTTCCCTTGGTTGCCCTGGGTAAGGATCCCTGCATAAACTGTGAACCCTGCGGCCCAGTTCTCCCACATCCACCACACAGTTGCTTTCCATTTCTGTTCGACCCCGTCATCCCCCTCCTCATCTTTTTTCTTTTTTTCGACTCTTTTAGTCGGTTCAGAAGAGCAAAGATGTCAACGTATTCTCTATTGATTATCTGTTGCCTCACCTTGTCCGGCAAGTGCGACCCAATGGGCTCCACCAGGAATAGAAAGCTCACTGACCCTTGCTGCTCTGGGACTAGTGGTGTTACAGATGCCACTCCTGCTCCCGCTTCCCCAGTCCCTGCTACGGCCGGGCCACCTGGACCACTCTGGCCGAACCCTATTCGGGTCCGACAGTAATTCCAGCAACCGGTCAAGCTTCTGCTCCACACCTGATTGACCAAGGTTTCTCACTGGAGGCCACATGCTAGGCTCCCCCCACCCTTGGGGTATCACAGTGGCCACTCCCCCGAGTCCTCCCGCTGGTTGGCTGACCCAACGCCCGAGGCCTGTATGCTGTGGGACCCATGGCCCGGTACTCCCAGCTGAGGAGTTTGCTTGTGGCAAGACAAGTTGACCTTGCCCCAATTGCTCATGAGTCCACAAGCTCACCTGCAGTGGTGCTGGCTGGCCTACTGGAAGACATCCTCGGCAGACCCAGGCGTATGGGTGCTGATGCCTCCGTTTCCTTCCTGTGCCCTACCAGCACCTTTTCCATAGCCTCCCACTCTCTGACCCATTTCGGCTGGTGCCCCCTGTTCCTGTTGGGGGTGCCACCACTCCTAAGTAGAGCCCTCAACTACTCAGCTGACAGCTGATCCAACTCTGGCATACCCGCTACTTGGTCTGCTGCCGCTGCTCCTTGATCGTCCCTCTTCCTTCAAGCTTTTTTCTGAGGAGGAGGAGGGTGCACCAGTGTTTCAACCGGACTGGGCTTCAGCTTCTCTGGCTCTTGCCTGGATGTACCCGGAACCCTCACCGGAGATACAGATTCAGCAGGCAGGGTCAGTGGTGCCAGGTTCTCCGGCTGCTTCCCTGGGTTGGCCTCCTCTGGGATGTTGGGTTCTGGTGGGGGCAGCAACCCCAAAGGTCCTGCTTTCCCATCTTTGCACTGCTCCCAGATCAGCACCTCCCACCATGCCTTACCCTTGCCTCGGATGAGGGCAGCCAGCTGCTGTTCGAGGTCTCTGTTCATCTTCACGATATGCCTGCAACAAATAAATCATGGCCACTCTCCCCTTGTTAGTGATTAAGCTGATGCTGCTGCCACCAACATGGGTCATTGACTGTGGGACATTTTAACAGCTTTTTTTTTGGACATTACCTGCCCGGCTAGTAGCTAGTACTTGCTCCTGGCAACCCAGGAGCCCCATAATGAAGTTAGTTAGTCAGGTCCACGCATTATGGCCAAAGGGCCTGTGAAAAAACACTTAATTAATTTTAATCTTAGCAAACCATCAGACTCACAATGCCCAATATAAACCCATATCCCATAATGTTTCTAAACACACTAAACTTACTGAACAATCTGTTAGGTGTACTAAGCACTTACTGGTTGTACATTTTGACTCATTGCAACCTCTTGCTTTATTTGTTAGAGTGGGATGTTATTACCCTGCTGGCATTCAGGAACTGCCTTAAATCTTATTGAGCAACTGATATCCCAAGGTTATGGAGGCTCACCCCCACCTTTCTTTTTCCCATTTTATTTTTTTTATTTTTTAATTTTTTAATTTAATTTTAGTGCATGCACACTCATCTGCAGCTCCAAGCCTCAACCCCCTGTGCTACACTGTGAACAATTCCCAGAATTAAAGCAGCATGTGTCCTTTCAATGAGAAGTAAAGCAAAATTTTTTTTTACCATTTCAATTTTAAGAAAACTAAGTATTGCCACTAAACAATCTCCTTCCTTTCCCCCAGCTAAGCAGCTAGGAGGGACCTGCAAGGTATCTCAGACCTAAGCTACAAACCATGCCATGTGGCCCACAGTCCCAAACCAAGCCCACAAACATGAAAAATGCTCCATGTCCTGACCTTATGGTAAAAAACATTTTCTGACTTTCCTCTAAATGCTGCGAAACAATAAAATACCTTCACTAAATTACCTTAAATTGTTAAGAAAACACTAGAAACAGCTAAAAAACAAAACAAAACAAAATTACTGCATATAGTCTTAATTCTGCTTACTTTGGGCTTCTTAAAAGGTGGTGACCCTATTTATGAATACTACAGAGGACAGCAGGAATGACTAAACTGCTAAACTGCTTACTTTCCCCACTGGGAGTTCTTTTTGTTATATGCATCAAAACAACAGAAAGCATTTGATACTAGTACTGACCTTCTTCATCAGCCAGAGTTAACTGAGTCCATAACTTTTAACAGAGAATCACAATTTTAACATAGGTGAAGGCTTTGTTTTGTTTTGTTTTTTTGTTTGTTTGTTTTTTTATATTTTACCTTCTGTAGGATCTAGAAGGTGGACAGGATCAGATCTGTACAGAACAGTAGCTTCTTCTTGTTGTTTTTACAATGTTTCTTGTGGATTCTACTTCGTAGAAGGTTATTTATTTTCTTTCTTACTACTTCTAAGGGGCTAGCAGGGTATTGTTTGGGGCTGTTGGAATTTTGAAACCTGTTTTGGTAGCTATAAGTGGGCTCATTTGTTTGATGTTTCACTGTGTGGCAGGCTGCATTTGTAGAAGCCTATTTCTTCTGATTCAAAAAATAAAGTGGTGTGATTTAACTGGGTCTGTTTCTTTGAATTGAGACCTATATCTTCTAATTTCAAGCCTATTTTGATGTGTTGTTGGTGAAGCTGTTTGGAGTCCTGTTTTTGGGTAGCAAACCTATTTGGGGGCTTTGAGTAGAATTGTGATTCATTGTTGCTGGCTTCACTAGCTGCAAAGCTTAGTGCAGAGTGGGGAAGGGTGCTAATGGTCTGACCAGGGCCTCAGCTACCTGATTGTTTCTGGAAGACTTGGGCTGGTCCCACCCCAAACCTCCTCCCACCCACTCCTGGTCCATTATTTCCTTTATACCAGAGGTTCTGACATCAGTTCCTCAAATGGGCAAAGGATATGCATCTGTCATAGCAGAAGCAGACATCCAGGAAAGGAACAGCAGCAAATGAAGAGGTGACTGCTATCTCAGTGGAAGGGAAGTAAATGCAAATCTAGGAGCTTTCATTGTTACTTCTTCACATTGCTATTGCATTGGGGAAAGGAGGAGTACGAGTTTGAAGAAGGTTGTGCAATAGCTACCTAAAATCTCTTTTTGAGTGTGAATAAGAAGGATAAGAATATAAAAAGTAGTTGTTCAGTCTATCTAAACGTGCACAACAAAGGGGGTAAGGGAAATAAAGAAAAGAATAATTTGCACTGATAGAGGGGGAGAGGGAAGACTTGGGGAAGTGTTTGGTATCCTGCATCTGGAAGGGTGGGGGGTCACTGGTGGGCAATGACAGCAATGGGTAGGGTGGTAGGCTGCAACAACTGTGATGCACCAATCTTTCTAAAAATTGCCTGGAGTGTGGGAGGATGTTTAGTGTGCAACCACATAAAGAAACTTAGAAAGGAGATCGAGGGTCTGCAGGAGGAACTAAGACATGCAAGGCAGATTGGGGGTGGGTTTAGCCCAATACTGAGGGAGGAAGAAGGGGAGATGAGGGAGGATGATTTAAGCCAACAGTGGTGAGGAGAGGGTCAGAAGAAGGGAAGTAGAGACAAAGGTGCCCAGGTCAGGAAGAATGATTGCCGGGGAAACCAGGTCAGGAAACAAAAGACAAATGGAAGGAGGAGATAGGGACTTGTGAGGGGAGGTGAAGAAGTGGCAAAAGTCATGGAGTGGAAAGGAGATAACAGGTTACTTTGCAGAGAGAGGGAGCGGCCATTTGTGAAGGGTCTTCAGAAAATAGTTTTGCACTGCTAGAGAGGAAGAAGGTGGAAGGAGGGAAATGATGAAATTAAAGGAGTAATTGATAAATGCCTGGACCAAACTGGAGCGGGGGAAGTTCTGCTGGGAGAATTGCAATAGGGGAAAAAGGGGGAAATAATGTGAAAGAGGAAGAAGAGGAGCTGGAAATGAGAGAGGGAGAGAAATGGAAGCAAGCAGGGAGTAAGAGTGGTGGAATCTTAGTGCTGGGGGACTCAATACTAAGAGGAGTCAGGTGGAGTAGCAAGGGGGAGAGACATAGTCACATTTGGGTGGAGGCCATGCCAGGAATGACAGCGGAAAGGGTGGGACAATCTGTTCTGAAATATGCTAGAAAGGGTAGGGACAAGCCTCATTTAATTATACATCCTGGGACAAACGACCTGGCTGACAAAGCGGTAGATATAGTCCAGAGGAGGTTTGAGGAACTAGCACATTTATGTGAGGGGGCAGGAAGATCAATAACTTTTTCAGAGATACTTCCAGTGCCCAAGGCAAGCACAACAAGAAAGCTGAGAATAGAGGAATTTAACAGATGGCTAAGAACCCAGTGTTGTGCTAAAGGGTATGGGCTGTTGGGGGGTTGGGAGGGACCTGGGAGGACAGTAGTCTCTCTGCCAAGGACAGACTACACTTGAGTGAGGAGGGAAAGAAAGTGTTGAAACAGAGGATGGAGGAGTACATAGAGGAGTTGGGAATTTAAACTAGGAGTTGGGTGTGGCACTTGGGCAAGAGATATGCAGAGACCACAGGTTGGGAAACCATATGAGCTTACCCCCCATAAAAGTGACAAAGGACAAATGGCAAGTACTATTGGTGATACTAGGAAAGGAGGGCAGAATGGGGGGGGGATGGTGGAAGGTGGTTACCCTTAATGCTAGGAGCCTTGAGAGGAAAACTGCAGAGTTACAGGTGCTCATGGCAGAGGGAGAGGTGGACATTGCAGCCATCGCAGAAACATGGACCACCCAATACAATGACTGGGACCTGTCTGTACCAGGGTACAGGTTATTGGAAAAGGAGGGGACGTGGCACTATATGTGAAGGAAGGACTGAAGTGTGTAAGGGAGGAAGGGGAGGAGGGTAGTACAGAGTTGCTTTGGATGCAAATCCAGGATTCCAAGAATAGGATTCTTAGAATGGGAGTGGTGTACAGGCCACCATCTCAGACGGAGGAGTTAGACAGAGAACTAGCAGAACAGATCAGGAGGACCTGCAAGAAGGGTAGTGTGGTGATTGTGGGGGACTTTAACATGCCAGAAGTGGACTGGAGTACCCCAACAACCAGGAACAGAAGGGAGCAGGTACTGCTGGATGCCTTCCAGGACAGCTTCCTGCTGCAAATGGTCAGTGAACCAACCAAGTTAGGAAATACCATTGAACTTGTGCTGGCAAATGGGGACTTTGTGAGAGAACTTACAGTGGAGGAACCGCTGTCAGGGAGTGACCACCACTCAGTATGGCTCACATTGGATATGGGCAAGGAAGGAGTGGAATCGGGCACAAGAGTGCTGGACTTCAGGAGGGCCAACTTTGGGAGGATGGGGGAAGCGGTAAAAGGGTACCTGGCCAGAAGTCAATCTAGTATGAACACTAACCAGAGGTGGGAGCTCATAAAGCTGGGGATAATGGAGGCAACCAAAACCTGCTGCAAGGCCCAGAGCAAGAAGGCTAGGGCTAAGAAACTGAGCTGGCTGAGCAAGGAGGTCATGGAAAAGGTAAGGAGAAAAAAAGCTGCCTTTAGGAAGTACAAGAAAACAGGGAGGGGGGAGGACAGGGAGGAGTACTTGAAAGAATCGAAGGAGGTGACAAGGGCAGTAAGGGGAGCCAAAACATCTACGGAACTCAGGCTGGCACAAAGCATTAAGAAGGGTGGGAAGGACTTCTTTAGGTACATCAGGGAGAAAAGGAGCTGTAAGGACCACATAGTAAGGATTAGGAAGGAAGTGGGTTGGGTGGAAGCAGGGTGCGATAAGGCAGAAGCACTAAATGAGTACTTCTGCTCAGTATTTACTAAAGAGAAGAGGGAGGTGAGACCCAAGGGGGGAGAAATGGCAGAAACAGGGGGGAAGGGGTGACAGATGAGGAAATCATGGAAGGCAGAGTTCGGGAGGGTTTGAAGGCATTGAAGATGGACAAGGCGCAGGCCCAGATGGCATCCACCCCAAGGTACTGAAGGACCTGGCAGAGGTCCTTGCAGGACCTTGGCAGACTCTATTTAATGCCTCACTACATCTGGGTGTGTACCTCAGGACTGGAGGATGGCTCATGTGTGCCCTCCACAAGAGTGGCCCCAAGGATGAACCGGGAAACTACAGACCAGTGAGCCTCACAGCCATCGTGGGTAAGCTAATGGAGACTATCCTGAAGGAGAGGCTGGTGGCCCTCCTAGAGGCCAAAGGACTACAGGACAGCAGACAGCATGGCTTCATATGGGGCATATTCTGCCAAACCAACCTGGTGGAGTTCTATGACTGGGTAACTAGGCAACTGGACAGGGCCCATGCAGTGGATGTCCTGTATCTGGACTTCAGTAAGGCATTCGACTTGGTGTTGCATGGAAGGCTGGGAAGTAAGTTAGTAGGTACAGGGGCGAATGCAAAGCTGGTGAGATGGGTAGGAAACTGGCTTCAGGGAAGGCAACACAGGGTGGTGGTGGGTGGGGAGCTCTCACACCCAAGGGTAGTGACGAGCGGTGTTCCACAGGGCTCGGTGTTGGGACCAGTGTTGTTTGGAATATTCACTGCAGACATATCATGGGACTTCAAGAGCAAGATCAGTCTGTTTGTTGATGATACCAAGAGGAGCAGTGGTGGATGACCTAAGGGGATGGCAGGGGTTGCAGGATGATCTGGCAAAGCTTGAAACCTGGTCAGACACCTGGCAACTGGGGTTTAATGTCAAAAAGTGCAAGGTGCTGCATTTTGGGATGAAGAACCCAAGAAGGAGTTACCAGCTGGGGGGAGTGCAGCCCAGACAGAGGAGGAGGAGAAGAAGGATCTGGGGTGCTCATTACAGGGTCAATGAACAACTCGGCACAATGTAGGAAGGCAGCTGCAAAGGCCAACAAAATGCTGGGTTGTATTGCAAGGGGTATATCCTCAAGGAGGAGGGGTGATTCTGCCACTGTATAGGTCATTAGTTAGACCGCACCTGGAGTACTGCATGCAGTACTGGCGCCCAGATCTGAAGAGGGACATTAAGTTACTGGAGGGGGTGCAGCACAGGGTGACAAAGATGATCAAGGGGCTGGCGGACTTATTATACGAGAGGAGGTTGAGGGAGTTGAACATGTACTCACTGGAGGACATGAGGGACAAGGGGGACATGATTGAAACCTTTAAATACATGAAAGGAATAAACAAGACAGGTACAGAGGGGCTGTTCAAAGTAAGGGAGGGGAGGGACACCAGGGGCCATGATATGAGACTGGAGGGAGGAAGGTTCAGGAGGTAGATGAGGAGACACTTTTTTTACAGAGAGGGTGGTGGTTGGGTGGAATGCGTTACCTGCAGAAGTGGTATCCAGTAGAACAGTGGACTGCTTCAAAAGGAGATGGTACAGGACAAGGGGGAGGGTAAATGAAGGGGAAGGGTGGAAGGGATGGGCAGCTGCAGAATAAGGGATGCTAGCTGCACATTCGAGCAGACTTGATAGACCTCTAGGCCTTTATCTGTTGGCAAATTTCGTATGTTCGAATGTAGCTTTCAGCAGAGGTATGTGTAATGATCACAAACATTAGTGCTGTATGTAAATGTTAAATTCTTTTGACTTTCAAATACCTCACAACAACCATTTGCTTCTTTCTTCCAGCTGAGCTGTTGGAGGGGCCTACAAAGTCTCTCAGACCTAGGACAAAGCCTGGTCTCCCCTCCCCCGGCCATGCGGCTGCAGGCCCTCCCCCAGCCCTTACCTCTAGTTTGCTGAGCCTGACTAAAAAACTACAACACATAGTCTTAATTCTGATTATTTAGAGAAAACAAGTCTGTTGCATTGATTGAGATTACATATTGTGGTGCAAACAATCATGTTTCAGTAAGAAATGTCCCATTTTGGGCTTCTTAAAAGGTGGTAACCCTATTTATGAATACTACAGAGGACAGCAGGAATGACTAAGCCGCTAAATTATCTCATTCTCCAACATCAGTACAATTTGTTACACTGCCCTAAGCCAGCAAGATGGGAGCCACCAGCTCCAACATGCCTACCTGAGGCCATGCGGCCTATAGGCCCCAGATCAAGCCTTATGTCTGGTGCAGTTGGTGTGTGCTGATCCTGGTTTCCTTTTCTGCTTGCGACCTGGGATGGGACAAGAAGGAATGAGGAAGAATTCCTCCTGTGCAGCCCCTCTTAAGGGACCTGGCTCCTCCCTGTCCCTGGCTGCAAGCTTCCTCCCCCCTTGGAACCCTATTCCCCCTGCCCCTTCTGGGAGGTCCTACCCGGGTCCCTACTGTTCAGGTGTCTTAGGCCCTGCCCCCAGGCAAAGCCTCTCCTGCTGCGATACCTTGAAGGCTCCTCCATTTGCTTGCACGAATTGGTGACACAGAACCTTTGTAAAAGAACCCTTGGTTCAAAGGTATTTGTAATCCTAGTAATACATAAATAACTCTTTAGCTCAGTCCCTCCCACTCCCTCTTCTTTTCACACCTCTGTTTATACTACCTCATACTGCATTTATCTAGGCCTTTATTCTTTTGTTTCTCCTTAATTTCTTGACTTCTTGCATCTCTTAGGCATCTCCTGTCTATTCAACCCTTACAGCCAGCCTTTGATCTCAGATTCTGTCTGTGTGCTTTTGTCTTCCCTTTAGCTTCCTTTCATCTCCTACTGACCTGTTCCTACTCTTCCCCCTCCTCATTTCTTCTCATGTTTTTACTTTGCATCTCAGACTTTCATCTCTAGTCCCCTTTGTCACCTTCCTACTTCACTTCCTGATTTTTATTTGCTCCACAGTGGATATAAATACTGCTTATGTTGCTCAGTTTTGCTATTCACCTGAAGAAGGGACCTGTGTGGCCCCGAAAGCTTGTATATAATTCTATCTTTGTACAAGACACTTGTTGGTCCAATAAAAGGTATCAAACCTTTCATCTTCTCTTAAGTTTATTTCTATAATCTAGACCATGGGCAATCATGAAAAATCATGATGATGTGAGATCATCATTAATCATAATCACCATCTCCATAACTTCATGGTTTGTGATTGGCGGCCATTTAACGTTGATGGTTAATTATTGTTAATGATGATCGTGATGATGGTTTTTGAAGCTTAAACATGATCTCTGAACACAACTGGATAATAATCATTCATGATAGATCATTAAAAAAATCATCATCTTTTTAGCTAGGGAGTCAGAAGTTACAGAAAATAGTGAAGTGATGCATTTCAATATTTTTTCAAGTGCATTGCTATCACGACTTAAAGTGGATTAGACAATGGGCCCTGATGGAGTACACCCCCGGGTGCAGAGGGAACACAGGGAGGAGCTGACTGCACCTCTGATGGTCCTTTTCAACCTGTCTCTGGAGACGGGGATTTTCCAGGAGACTGGAGGAGGGCTGATGTGGTCCCACTGCACAAAAGTGGAAGCAGAGAGGAGGCAGGAAACTATATACCCATCAGCATGACCTTGGTAGTGAGCAAGGTTGTGGAGTCACTGCTGAAGGAAAGGTTGATGGAGTATCTGGAGGCCAACAGGCTGCAGGATCCAAGAAAGCTTGGATTCACAGGGGGGAGGTCCTGCCAGACTAACCTGGTTGAGTTCTTTGATTGGGTGACCAGGGTAGTGGATCGGGGGGGGGGGCAGTGGATGTGGGCTACCTGGATTTCAGCAAAGCCTTCAACACCAATGACACTGTAGAGGGACTAGAAGGAAAAGTATGTCTCTTTGCAGATGACACAAAGATCTGTAACAGAGTTAATGCACAAGGTGGGGTGGAAAGGATGAGAAGGGACTTGGCAAAGTTGGAGGAATGGTCAAATGTATGGCAGCTTAGATTCACTGCTAAGAAGTACAAAGTAATGCACCGGGGAAACAGAACCCCAAGGGAAGAGTACACAATTGGGGGTGAGATACTAACAACAATAAAAATGGAAAGTGACCTGGGGGTAGTCATATCAGATGACCTAAAGGTGAGCAAGCAATGTAGGAGGGCAGTAAGGAGGGCTGGGGGGATACTGGGATGCATAGGGAGAAACATCACCAGTAGAAAACAAGAAGTTGTTATCCCTCTGTACAGACAGCTGGTGAGGCCCTATCTGGAGTACTGCTTGCAGTTCTGGAGACCCAATCTCCACAAAGACATAGACAAGATGGAGGCAGTCCAGAGGAGGGCATCTAAAATGGCAGGATCTGTGCTGGAAGACATAGCAAGAAAGACTTAAGGAGCTTAATATGTATAGCCTCGAGGAGAGGAGGGAGAGGGTGGACATGATAGAAACTTTCAAGTACTTCAAGGGAATCATCAAAGTCCAAGAGGGTAGCATCTTTCAGAAAAAGAGGTGTGCAAGAACAAGAGGCACAATTTGAAACTAGAGGGGAGACAGCTCAGAGGTAATGTGAGGAAGTATTTTTTCATAGAGAGGGTTGTGGATGCATGGAACAGCCTTTCTGATTAGGTTGTGGAGTCAAAAACAGTAGCGGAATTCAAGAAAGCATGGGACAGTCATAAGGCAATTCTAGAGGATGGGGGTAGGAAGAAGTAGACTGTTGGTTAGCTAGGATCTGCAGCTTATCCATTAGGTATGGAAATGGGCAGACTGGGTGGGCCAAGTGGTCCTTGTCTGCTGTCAAATTCTATGTTTCTATGTTTCTATCCCACACAGAAGGCCGGTGAACAAACAAAATGCCCTGTGGTGGGACCGAAGGTAGGTAGATGGGTGAAAAACTGGCAAGAAGATAGAAATCAGAGGGTGGTGGTAAATGATGTGCACTCAGGGGAAGGCAAAGTGACCAGTGGGGTGCCATAGGGGCCAGTGTTAGGTCTAGTGCTCTTCAATATATTTATCAGTGATATCGCAGAGGGGCTAGTAGAGAAGGCGTATCTGTTTGCAGATTATACAAAATCTGCAACAGAGAGGACACTTTGGGTGGGGAGGATGGGTTGAACAAATGAGGAAGGATCTTAGCAAGCTGAAAGAGTGGACAAGAGTCTGGCAACTGGGCCTTAACACAAAGAAATGTAAAATCATGCACCTGGGTCACAGGAATCCTGCAGCTAAGTACTATCTGGGGGAGGAGGGGAGAACTAACAATCACAAGAGACCTGGGGATAATTATTTCTGACAACCTGAAGGTGGTAAGCAGTGTGACAAGGTGGTGAGAAAAGCTTGCAGGATGCTGGGGTGCATAGGAAGAGTGATCACCAGCAGAAAGAGGGAGGTCATAATGCCCCAATACAGGTTGTTGGTGAGACCTCACCTTGAATACTGTGTACAGTTCTGGAGGCCCTACTTTCAAAAGGACATAGACAGGGTCAAGAGGGTTCACAGAAGGGCAACCAAGATAGTGCAGTGCCTACACCTGAAGCCCTACGAGGACAGACTTAGAGAGTTAAATATATACTCTCTGGAGGTGAGGAGGGAGAGCGGAGACATGATAGAGACATATAAATATCTCACGGGAGTGAATAAGATGTAGCAAGGGAATATTTTCCAGAGAAGGAGTTACACATAAACTAGGGGGTCACATATTGAAGCTGATGGGGTGAGAGTGAGGGGGAATATCAGGAAGTTTTTCTTCACGGAGAGGATGGTCGAAGCTTGGAACAGACTCCAGGAGAATGTGGTGGAAGCTAAAATGATCACATGCTTCAAGAATGGGTGGGATAAGTATAAGAGAATCCTAGCACCAAGGCAAATGTGGTCCAAATCTGAGGATTTAAAGGGAGCTGAGGAGGTGCTATCGACAGGATCAGCAGGGTGGACTGTGTGGGTCAGATGGTCCTTATCCACCAACAACTTCTATGTTTCTTTGTTATCTTTTCTTTGGAGACTCCTAAAGCAAACAATATAAGTAAAACACTTAGGGCCCAATTATCAAAGTCTTAAAAGTTATGTCAGGCTGTTGCTGAACAGAAATATGGAAGCCCCTCCACATATGTGGAAGCCTGTGTGCTAGTTATCAACTCACCCTTTCCTGCAGGGGGCAAGTGCCCTGATTTAATTCCCCTTCTGCCAGAACAATTGAGGTGGCCAGGACAGGCAGGCAGGCATGCTGGAGGCAAAACCATGCTACATGGCATTCCCATTGTCAGATATGCCTGGCTTCAGGCACTGAGAAGACAGTGACAGTACACATGGGGGGGAGGGATGGCCCACTGACCTAATCAGTCTATCTGTGCCACCTTTGCTACATTCTACTGTGGCTGTCAGAGACCTGATTTGACCTCTGCACACACACACACACACACACACACACACACACACACACACACACACACACACACACACACACACACACAGAGAAAATGTGCCAGTCATCCTCTGGAGCGAGGGCTGGGAGGAGGCAACAGGCAGTGTTTTCTTTTTTTTTTGGTTACAGTACATGTGGGAGAAATGAGAACCCTCGCCATACTTCTATATCTCATAATCTCCTCCTTATATGGATTGGGGAATCCAATTGAGGGTGACTCAGGCTTCTGAGTGGAACCCTCCTGGTGTCTGGGTCAGCTTTGCCATTCAGGCTACCCCCTGCCAGTGCAAGGAGCTCTGAGCTTATGGACAGGGACAGCAAGGGTATGCGAATGTTACCCATGAGCAACACCTACAGAATGGCATTAGAATGCAGAGCAGCGCAGGATGAACATGTAGAAATCATTCTTATGCCAGCCTGCTCATGGATTACACCCTTAAATATTATTTGATGGTGGCAGAGTCCCATTAATCCCAGCAGAAACAAAAGGTATTAACCTTCTGAGATATCCTCTACCCCATGGTCATCCTTGCAGCTGCCTGATGAATTGCAGTGCCAGGAGGCCATTGGTGATGCAAGGCCTGGGGAAGAGGGGGAGCAGAACCAGTGATGCAGTAGTTAAAATTCTACTAAAGTCTCCAACTTCCTCCATGGACACCCTCTCTAACTGTACTTCACGGCTAGGTCCCTTCACTATTGGCAGTATTTAGTGCTGGGATTAGCATACCCCAACCACTGCCACCAGAACCATCTCTAGCCAAAAGTGTCTGTGCCCCTGGCCCCTTCTGTTACTCACAGGCCTCACTGTGTGAGTCAGAGGAGGGGGAGCACCTCTGTTCCAGTCCCTGATAAGCCACTTATACATGTGAGACCTTTGGATAGTTTTTTTTATCCTTTGTTTCACCAGGAGAGACACACTAAGCTGAAAGCTTGTTTACAGGTGCAACCTGGGAGCACAAGGAAGTTAAGTGACTTGCTCAGGGTCACACATTATGCAAGTAGGGGCTATGGGATTCAAATCCACATTTAAAGCATAGTTGAAGAAACAAAATTATCCAATGGTAACTAAAAATCCTAAGTTTTGATTATCTGTCTGGGTCTTTCTAGCATGAGTAAATTGCAGCATAACTCGCACAAAAGGACCCAGTTAGCTACTTCACAAAAATGAAAACATCCGAGCGTCCAAAATGTAAGTATTTGACCTACCATCTTGTTTCCCCACTAAGTGGTCCATGCCTATCAAACAGTAAACTGCCCTCTCAAAACAAGAAAACAGGTTCAAACCACAACTCTACAATCCACAATACCTGAACAGTCGCTTTAGACAGCTCATTGCTCTCATGCTCTCTTTCGCCTGGGCCCTGCCTCCATTCCTGAGACCGCTGACACTCACTCCCGCCTGCATTTTGGTGACTGTCTACTAGTTCCCCGGTCCATCACACAATACAGCTGCCATCCTACACAAGCAGAAAATTGAAAATAAAAAAATAAACGCAGCTCCTGATCATGCTGCACAATTAGATCCTGGCCGTGGCTTGCTCCCCCAACACTTGCACTCTCAGGCTCCCAGCTAGTAGTATCTCCATCCATACATATGTATTCTACCTAGCAACAGGGGACTGTTTGAGATAGCGAGCAAGGACACTGCAGCAAAAATCAATACAACACTCTTTAGAATATAAATATAAACTTTTTATTATTTTTTTTAACTTAGCTTGCTACCCATTGTATCATTGCAATAACCCCTTCCAGGATGTGGATTATATTAGGATTTACCCACTTCTGGTGTGGATTTGGCTACTCACTTGCAGGTGTGGGTAAGTCCCATCATAAACATACACCCTGTCATGGATTATTGCTTAAACATTTTGGGAGGTACAGGTGTTTTGGGTCCTTCGTGAAGGACCCTGTGTCTCTCACTTAGCAAAGCTTGGAAAATCCTTTTAAAAAAAAAAAGCACTGTGGTGCAAATACACATCAGCAGTGATAATAATATAAACTGCATATATTTATATTAATGTCTAAAGAAAAAGAGAGGGAGTAAAATGAATACATTGTACTGCACATTTCGTTCCCACCATTAATCTCAGTTTGTTAACTCGGGCCATCTGTAAACACACAGAGGTGTAAACCATTTTGTTTTGGTTCTGAATAATAAGCAAGACTGTTTGCACTGCACAGGAAACACATGAAGCAACACCAAGAAGAATTGAGATTTACTGTATTTCTGGTTTAACTGTCTTAATCCTGTGACAGCCGTATTAAAGTACTTTCAGCTCCACTACTGCACATCTTAAGACTGTTTCAAAAACACTGCAAGGTATACCAAAATGGCTCAGTGCCCTGGCTCCAACTTTTGCTCAGCCAGCTTCTCCTGGCATCACCTCAGCAAAAGGAACTGTGGAGAGGAGACTAATGGCTATTTTGCATGGGCAGAACAAAGGGATCAGATCTGTTAACAAGGGGAGCACTCAGTCAAGTCGTATGATTAATGTAGCAGGCATGGTTAGCAATGCAGTGACTATCTGTGAGAACAGGTCATCTGAGTCTGGGATGGAAGGGCAGTGACTGGGAGGGAAAGATACTAGTGACATGGGCGCGGGAAGGAGATGGGGCTATTACTAAAAGCAGGTTGTGCTGGTGCCATTAGTTCTGGGGCACTGAGGAATGGAATGGGCTATTGATATGGGAAGGAATTGCAAACAGCTTTTGGGGGGAATTATACAACATGAGATATCCATATTACACAGCCATCCTATTTCTTACCATATTTATATAAACATCTGGCAACATTTCTGTGGTTATAGTGAATTGTTTAAAGGAGAACTGCATTGGCTAAGTAATGTTTTCATTTCTTTTTAAATGCTGGTTATCATTTTGTTATTGTTCCATCTTTACTGGTCTTTTAGATAACTCGGTGGGAGATTCTGATTGACACATGAGGATAAGTGCCATTTTAGAACTGTATGATGTAGTTTATATGCCCTCTCAACCCTGGAGTTCTATCGTAGAACATAGATGCACTGTGACAACCATGTAAGAGCTTTAAGATATTCATGGTATTATACTACTATTGTCCATTCTGCACATTGCATCCTACCCCTCCCCAACTCTCATTTAGTGACTAGAACAGGAAGTTAATTATAACCCCTTTAGCCCCTCCTAGAATCCTCCAGCACACGCTCTCCCTAAGACACTCAAATCATCACGGATATGATCGTAAGTTTGTAATATATTAGAACTTCTGAGTTCTGCTGCCGCCACTCACTGTACCAGCAGACTGAAGGTACTGCTGATGCTCACTGTGACAGCTGTGTAAAAAATACTTGCATTTTCACACATGTAATACAGTGAGGGGCAGTGATACATTCAGGTGGCTGATAGAGTGAGTGACAGCAGCAGGACTTAGGATCATTAATATATTAGAAACATAGCCACGTCCATGATTATGTGGGGGGCTTGGGGGAGTGCTGGTAGATAGAAGGGTGGATTGACAGATATGCTGGTGCAGTGCAAACAAGGAGGGTCTGAAATGAGGGTGTTAATTATATATAATGTGCTAATTATTATAATAATTATATATATATATATATATGTGCTCAAATTGAAAATATTGCTAATTTTTTTTCCCTCTGCAGCTGCCCAGTTTTCCATTGTTGTAGCCCCTTATTCAAATTGTTGCTAAATGAATCCTTTGTGGAGTTTATACATCTCTATACATTAGCATTTACTTTTTCTGCGATATTTCCTAATGTGATCTGTATTCTTGCTGTATATTTTTTGCTGTAGTTGTTGTTTTCCATTCCCATTTCCCAGGATGCACCTGGAAATGAGCAATTTTGCTCAGTGTGCCTTTCCTAGTGAAACTTTTAAATAAATAAATATAACTGGGGAGTGTTTTTTTCTGGCACGGGGTCATAATGTCACAACACATTATGCTGCATCAGTATACTGCACTGTCAATACAGTGCAATATATTGCCAGCGGCATTTCTCTGTGTTTTGAGGGGGGCCCTGCCCCCTGCATCCCCAGTTATGGGGGCTGTGCCCCTCGAACTCCCCCCAACTAAAATAATCAACTCCAGGGGCGGGAGTTGACACTTAAATTGCACAAAGTGCAAATAAAAGAGAAATTCCATAAATCTGCGGCCAGGATTTTATACCCGGTCTGCAGACGCACCGCCTCCATTACTGCCTGTGGCTCATCCTGTCGAGCCACAGGCGCTGCTCAGCAGACCCTCCTCCCGGCAGAGAACTTATCCTCTGCTAGAGAACAGTGACAGGGTGCACAACCACACATAGACCATTTAGAGGTTTTGCACCCTGTTGCTATTCCTACCTGCATTGTCTGTGTTGCGCGGTTTTAACATAAGCCATCTTACATACAGTGAACTGACCCTGTAGGGTTTTTTCCCCACAGGGAAACCTGGTTATAATTTGCCATTATAATCGAGTGGTTATAATAGCTAATGCACTGGAATTCCCTTGCTCCACCCATGCACCCATTGCGTTCTTGCCTTCCTTGAATACACACCTCTACAAACCAACCACAGCTACCAGCACAGAGATCTATTTCTATTTATATCAATCAATCAATCATTTGATTGATTGATTGAAACCAACTGCAGCTACCAGCACAGAGATCTATTTCTATTTATATAATTATCATAGTGATGAAATGCTCCACAGCAATTATATAAAACAACACATGGGGTAGTGTGTAAAAATTCAAATTTTACACACACCCTCAATGTTGGATGCCTGTATAAACCCTTCGAGGCTCACTGTCAGGGTTTACATAACATCCAACACCTCAGGTGTGTGTAAAGTCTTCGTTATACACACTACCCCTTATATTATTCTGTATATACTAACTGAGCTGGGAGGGTGCCAGCAAATGAGGTGAGGGTTGCTAGAATTGTATTATCTATTGCGAAGGAAGGTTTGTTTATATTTACCGGGAGCAGCAGATGGGGGGGGTAACAGTTGTTTGTGATTATATTAATAGATTTCGAGGGGAGAGTGTGAGTAGATGGAGGGGCTGAGATTATATACATTGGCATGAGAAGGTGTCAGTAAATTGAGGAAGGGATTGCATTTACTTATTCTGGGATGGGATGATCATAGCTATAACAAAGCAACATATTAACGCAGGGTCCAATCCACAAAATATTCCCAGACATTCTGCCTATGTGGAGGGCCAGAAAAGTCACAGAGTGCCCTTTTGTATGTGATGCCCACCTCCAGGGCACTCTGCAGCACCCTGAAACAGACTGCACCCAGTCTCAAACCATGCACAAGGCTTTGTGGGCATCTGGGATGGGGCAGCCAAGAGGACAGTGGCAAGGATGCATCCCATCCACAGTGGTGTGCCCATGGTGTGGAGGGCCGGTGGGGGGGTAGTACACTACTTGACCCTAAGGGAAGTAGTAGTGCTTACACACCCCCTATGCCAGGACACCGGACCACTCACAGAGGCCAATCAGCAGGCAGACCTCACATCCCCGCTTTCAGAGCTGCTGTAGTGGGATGAGGGCCGTACTGGCATCAGCTAGTATAAAACATTAATATTCCATTTTTCTGATGGTGATACAGCCCCCCTTTATAGGACTGTTGTATCCCTCCAGCTCCTGCTCTGCATAGACAGAGGGATCCACAAATGCATTGGCCCAGGCATCCAACTGGATGCCCAGGGTCTGGCACAGCAAGTCCCATGGACCTGCCCCTGGTCCCTCCACACAGCAGTCCATACACAGCTCCGGGGGTCATGGATGCCAGCTGACATGCCAGCCATCTGTGTACATCTGGGGTGCCACCATAGATTAAGTCCTTAAGTTATGTTCATACGAAACATCTCCATCATGTCCGCCCCCGCTCCCACTTCACAAGTAGGGATAACATAAGTATGCTGGTCAGATGCATACCATTTCATAGGCAGATGGAGTTGGGATCATGCAGACTGGAATGGGAAGTGAACTGGCAGATTTCATGGAACTGGAACTGTGCTTATAAGAAGGGTCCTTTTTTTCAAAATGGGTCCTGGTTCTCAGTTCTACTGCCCCTAAGTTGAGCAACTGATAACAAAAACAACTTGCACAGTTATTAGATATAAAAACATTGAGCCCTGAACTGGACCCTAGTCACCTGTACAAGTATGTCCCCACGTTTACAATCTGTAGCTACTAGGGGCTATACTGCAGTACAGGATGATGCTAGAGTGTCCCCGTATTGAACATCCTTGGGACTTTATTTTTCTACTAAGCTGTTTCTCTGTCCAGTCTGCCTGCCTGCTGGCAACCACAACCTTGTTACTGACCTTCTCATGGACATACTGGTTATTCACTACTTACCCAGGACCATCTACAGGGAAGGCCAACCATGTCAGTGCTGCAAGAGCCTGCAGGGTGGTGTTGGCCTGGGAAGCCAAGCTTTTTCCCCCAGCCTCCATTTTCTGTGCTGGAGTGCCGACATGCAATGATGCAGTCATGCATGCATGCAGTGGCATGCATGCATGACAGGCATCCAGCGAGGACCCTCCCCATTGGTGCTCCCAGCTGTGCTATTGACAGGTCTCTGCCAGTCAGTAGTCATGTAGCGAGAACAGCGTCCCTGAGGAAGGAGTAGAAGTTGCTGGGATTCTCAATCCTCCCTTCCCCCGGCAGGTCCCCATTGATCTGCACTAATTCCTGAACACGGGTCACCAGCATAGCAAGCTGTAGCGCTATTTCTGTGCTACCCAGCTGGCCTCACATTCACAGGACTTGAGGATCACTCAGTATCATCCTTTCCAGTAGCACAGTACCCTGGGAGTTGCAGAATGTAAGCAGATGACTGAAAATAACATGCTAGTACAGGTATTGAATGCCTGGTTCATTACTCAACTTTGATAAAATCATAAATGTACACAGCACATGTGTTAGTGTCCGTGTACTACTTAAGGGAAGTAGAACTGAAAATCAGGTCCCATATTTAAATCAGGACCCTTCCTTTTATGAGATGGCAGGGTGTCATAGATAGGGAGATGTAACTAGCTGGTTGACAGGGTGCCAGCAGGGGAGAGGGTGAGAGGGAATGTACTTACTATCTGAAAATGTGTGTGTGTGTGTGTGTGTGTGTGTGTGTTAGACTGTGTTTGTCGGAGGATAATTGCGTGTCTGTTAGACAGTGAGTGCATGAGTGCATATCTGTTAGCTGGTGAGTGTATGTCTGTCAGAGGGTAAGAGCACCTCTGCCATGGAGTGAGTGTGTATTTAACTGAGGGTCATAGCCCTGTCAGCAGGAAGAGTGCATGTCCATCAGAGGGTGTGCGCATGTCTGTCTAAGGGAGTGTGCTTGAGTGGCTAAGGGAGAATTATTGATGACTATATGTTTGCCTTTTAAAAAGTGAGTGGCTGCATGTGTGTCTAGCTATACAAGTGGGTGGAACTTATTAGTGAAGCAAAAATCTGAAAAATGTGAGGTGATGGCCGATTCAAGGGGCTATATTAGTTTTCAGAAGTAATGGCAAGTAGAAAAAAGTACTAAACTGCATTTTTTGACTAATTATCCTATGGTACATAAGCAATTACACATGACAGTGTGGCAATAATAATGAAATTTACAGCTTCACCTCGCTTTGTCCATCCAGCCACCGAAGGCATGCATAATGGTAAATATCATCATTTTGCACAACTTGTGTGTGATTAAGTAACACACTACAATACACCTCCACCTCTCCCGTGCCGACAAAGGACCACCATCTGGCATCTCCCCTTCCCCCACTGATTCTCATACTTCTGCAATCTCCTGATTGTACTATACTTATTTTCATTTTCACTCAGCATTACATGTTAACCTTATTTTAATGTGTCCTTGTACCACTATGTAACTTCTACCATCTACCAAAGAATTGCTGTGTTACTTTATTACTGCTGAATGTATACTGACCTTCGTAAACTGTACCTATTGTCTCTGTATCACTGACGTGGAGCCTTTGTAAATGAATCTCTAACTCAAAGGTAATTTTCTGAAAATATAATAAAAAAAAATAAGGATGTATTATTATGGAACACTCACTGGCTCTGGCTCTGTTGCTGTTCACTAGGTGAAGCCAAGTACCCAGTGGCAGAGTACAAAATGGAAAGAGAGGTATTGACGGTCACCAAACAGGAAAGGGACATGGAAGAAATTATATCCGATGACCCTTACGGTGGTGAGACAGTGCGACAAGGCAGTAGATAGGGTCATTGGGATGCTGGGGTGCATAGGGATGGGTATTACCAGCAGAAGGAGGGAGGTGATGTTGCCACTGTATGGATCACTGGTGAGACCCCAGGGGCTTGATTTTCAAACCTTTAGATTGCCACAATTTCTGGAGATCCAGGGCTGTGGCAAACTCGGGGTGCATTAGGGACCCTGCTTCCTATTTATAAAAACAGGGGTCCCTGCACCAAAGATCCAAGAGTTTCTGCAGCCACAGGGTTGTGCTAATGATTTAGGGCACCTGCAGGGTTTGACAGAGGGATTCGTCACCCCCCCCCCGCCTGGCGCAACATTAGAGTGGCTGGAAGGTGGAGGGTGAATATGCCTGCAAGGAGGGGACCAGGGACAGAAGGAGCATGCGACTGGCCTAGGAAGTGACAGGGGCACAGCGGAAATGTAAGGGTGATGAGATGGGACCCGGGGGGGGTGCCCTGTGCAAGTGCAGACAGCCAATGGGCCAAGGTGCAGGGTGTTTGGCAAAAACAGACTAAGACCTGGCCTCAGGTGGATGCAGCCCTGGCACCTGCCCTATAAGTGCCAATAACCCCAACACCATAGGTGGGCAGCAGTGGCTGCAAATTGAGAGCTGCAAGTGGTGGAATGGAATGGTCCCCAGGTACCGTGACAGTCCCATGGTACTTGGCCCCACCCTCGTGGAGGCAGACTGCTGCCTGCCTATGGTGTTGTGGTCATTGGCACCTATCGGAGAGGTGCTAAGCCCCCCGGGTGCCACTTCATCATTCATATTGCAGCCGTGCCCCCATCACTACAAAGGCCACTAACCATGCTCCTTCTGCCCCCAGTCCACTTCATGCAGCCCCTCCCAATTGCCACACTGTCCAGCAGTGGTGTATGGCCCTTAAACCATCTCCTGGCTGGTCTAAACTTAGCTGCCTGTTGTGACCATGACAGGGCTTCTGAAATACCAAAAAAGGGATGATGCAGGTCCGCTATGCTGCAAACCCCCTTGTGATCCAGTTCACGGGTGCGTCTGCCACATGGGTGGTGCAGGGTGGCTTTGGCAAGCAGCATCCCTATTTCGATATATCCTGCATATGAAAATTGGAATTGCTGCAAACATTGACACAAGATGGCTCCTGTGTCATACCCATTTGGTACAGACACCTTGCATCAAAGATTTCCTTTTGAAAATTGAGCCCCACATCTCAGGAAGGACATAGACAGGGTGGAGGATGTTCAGAGGAGGGCAAAAAAATGGTGCAGAGGCTGCTTCAGGAGCAATACCAAGAGAGATTGAAAGACCACAATATGTACACTCTGGGAAGAGAGGAAGAACATAATAGAGACATATAAATACATGACAGGATTGAATAAGATACAGGCAGGAATGTTTTTCAAAGAAAAAGATGCATGAGAACAAGGGGACATGCAATGAAGCTGAAAGGGGGAAATTTATGTAAGCCCCCTCTAGGAGAGGGGCTTATGTTAACCATTATGTGCCCCACTTGTTGTGCCTTCCCTTCCAGTTTATAGGTTTTGAAGGTTTTTGGGGAAGGCACCTTTTGGGCTATACTGTGAGACTGCCACTAGGGGCAGGCACCTTTAGCCCTTAAAAACTGGGACCGCGGGTAGCCTGGGGGGAGATAGAAGGCTGGCTGCAAGATGGCAGGACAGGCAGGCAGGAAGGAGTCTGTCAGTCTGGGTTTGGGGCCATATTCCAGAGGGACCCCAGTGAGTCCAAAGTAGTGCCAGGAACAAGGTGATGTGGCGCCGGTTATGGTAGGTGTGGGGGAAGGGCATTAGTTAGCCTGCCAGCATTGTGTGGGGCAAATGGGGCTCCAGGGAGAAATGGGTGATGAGAGTGCCCAAGGAAGTAGCTTGGTGGGGTCCCTGGCCTGTGGGAGGAAGGTCTGGACTACCAGAGCTGGAAGTTTCATGGTAGGATTCCTCCAGTTGAGGGCTGGTGGCAGCAACCCTCCTGGCTCCCAGTGTGGTAAGATGTCCAGGCTTGATCAAAGGGGTGCCGGAGGCTTCTCACCCACTATGGGGCCTGCTTGGAAGGGCAGACCTCGGGGTTCCGCTTATAAGCTGTTCAGGCAGGTCGCAGGTCATTTTTGGACAGGCCTTGGGAAGCCCTCTTGACCCAGTAACTTAAAGTAAGCATAGGATAAAGGTGTATGGGGAAACAGGCCATAAGTAATTTGAGGGCACCCTTCCCCCATTCTGTATGTGGACAGGAGATCAAGTGTGACTTTGGCCATGGTTTAAGAGGATTCTGGCACCCTTAAGGATTTGAAAGGACTGGTCAGGGAAGAAAAATTCCTGCATCCTTTGGCACAGGACCAGGTGGGAGAAGCAGCTTGATTCTCCAATGGGTGGAACACAGACCAGGGAAATATCATAAAGAATAAGTAAAATCAGAGATCAGCTTACCAGTGCCAGAGGGTAGGTTGGGCTCTAAGGTCCAGTAAAAGTCCGAGGGAGGTCTTTGGAAAAAACAGTCTCTGAGGCTTCGTCAGCTGTCTGGAGTGGAATGCTGCCTAGTACATCTGTTCTCTCAGTCTTATGCCCCCTGGTTTTGTAAATAGTTAGTGCTCCATGGAGCTGGATGTTTAATAAGTTTTAAGCAAGCAATGAGAACCCCTGGGTCCTGGCAAAATCATTGGGACCTCAGGTGTAATAAATTGGTTTGTTGCTTATTCCTGAGTGCATGAGAGTGTTTTTAAAGATTACTAGATAGATGAATTCCAGAGAACTTAATGAATTTCTAACCAGATTTCTTTAGGGGGAGTTTAAAGTTTACAGATCCTATGATGCTTGGTGCTTCTTGGACCGGGATGCTGGTGGGAGACTCCGAAGAAGAAAAAGAAAACGGAAGGTCTCCAGTTCCATGAGGCAGTATCCAGAGGAGTGATGAGGAGTAGCGGTTTCCATTATGCTGCAGTAGGACCCAGGCCATGGTAAAACAACACAATTTTATTCTCCACTGGTAGAGGACTGCTCTGGGTCTCTTTGAGTAGGCCCCCTTCCGTTTTTGTAACATCAGGAGCCCCTAGACAAATGGGAAGGTGGGGTGGCTATATGTGGGGGCTCATCTGGGATATTTTTGAGGACCCCTCACACCCCAGTGCCCTGTGTCCCGGAACAGAGGGCTGGTGGGCCCATGCTGGATAGGCTGTGTGGTACATTTAAATTTTCATCCTGGGAGTGGTGGTTCAGGTGGAAGGTCGCAAACCTAGCTGTCATGTGCAAGCTTACGTTGTCCATCAGTCACATGATCCCAGCCTGTTGTCTGACTACCTGGAGGGTGAGCTGAGGGGAAAAACTGTGAAGAAGGCATCACCATTTTGGAGAGAGAGTAGGAGCAAGTAGAAAAAGGAGGACTGAGCTGAGACATCTAAGCATAGGGGAGGGCTGGAATTGAAAACTGCCTGAAACCACTGACTCTGGAAGGTTAATTGAGCCTGGCAGGTATGACTCCATTGTCATGGATGGCTGGGTTGGAGTTTGTAGCCAAAGGTGTGAGATCCTCTTGGGAACCCATGTCTATGGTCTCTTCATCCTTACTCTCTTGGTTATGGAACACTGCAGGAAGAGGGCAGGCAGAGGAGAGATGTGCTAGATGTGGCTACAAATTAGAAGGAACAGCCCGTCTACCAGTGTACAGTTTGTGCTCGAGCTTGACACCTGGCGGCATATTTAACTGGGCCCCCTTCAGTTTTTCATTGGGTATACCCCCTTAGCATGTCAGAAGGCCCATCTTCCGTATGGTCACAAGGAAGCCTGGAACTTAGTGCTGTGGAATGGCTTTCGTTAGAGGAGCGGATCTTAGAGTAGGTGAAGAAGGCACAGTCAGTGAGAGGTCCCTCCCCAATGTGATTATTGTGATTTCATTTAATCTTTTATTTTTGTACTGAATGATCTGTGGGCAAAAGCCCATTTTCACAGATGACCAGTGTAACAAAAGCAAACAATATACATAACATACATTATCTACAAAAACAAACAATATACATAGCATACATTATCTACAAAAACGAACAATATACATAACATACAGTATCTACAAAAACAAAAACATTTAAATGCATACCATTGTAAAAAAGCCAGTTATAATAATTACACTCTGATTTTGTAAGCATATGACTCATTAAGTTTTTCTTAAAACTGAACATTTTAGAACAGCTAACTATTAAACTGGGAAGCTTGTTGTATTGAATAATGGGGGAAAAGTTATTGAATTCTGAGCAAACCTAGTATGACATAGAGGAACCATGAATGACGGTCTACTTTTCATTCTCATGTTACACTTAATGAAAGGTCATTTTTTTGAAAACAGGGTACAAATACTACTGGAAAACAAGCCCAAATTAATTTTACGAAGAAACATTAATAAACATTAATTAATTATCAAAGCAGAGGAGGTACATGGGGGAAGGTGCAGCTGCAGCAGAGCAAAGGAAGGGTGAGGAGGGACATAGCATTCTGCCCAGTTCCTCCTTGCCGGCTGCCTCTGCTCCCTTTGGCAGAGGGAGGGGCAGGGGTCTTAGACCACCAGTGGGCGAACCTCCAGGGCCTAGGGGAATGCCACCAAGGCCTCTGCCTGGAGGTAGCCTTCCAACTACAAGGTCATGGTCAGTGTCTCCAGAGCAAGTGTGACCTAAAACTGTTGCTGCTGGTCTGGAGTCACCAGATAAAAGGGAAAGAAAGCCTGGTAAAGGGTTATTGGCTTATGATGAGAACTTTGATGAAGGTAGGTTTCTTGGCAAAAAGTTTCAACTAAATGATTATGACATCTATTGGGCCATTTCTAAGCCTTTTCATTGCCCGGTAATTACAGTCAGGGATAGAACCCCCAGCATCCCAGAGCGCTTGCATGCCCTACAGAGCAGGATGGGCAGACTCAAAAGGGAAGACTCTCTAAATGCTGAGTACAGGATGGGAGTATGGCTGGAAACAGGAAAATCTCGCAGGACTAGCATAAGGGATCTTCCAGAATGGAGCCAGGCAGAATGATGGGTGCGGCGTAGACTGAGGATGGAATATGAGAGCATGGACTACTCTTACCTGTCAGACAGACAGTGGGACATTGTGGAGGAAATGAGAGAAGACTGTATCTACCAAGAACAGCTAGAGAGGATCAAAAATCACCCTGAAAGTAGTGGTCATCTATCCCCGGAATTGTTCCAAAAGGCCAGAGCCATGTGCCACACCGCCCCCCCCGTGACCAGGTTAACTTTATTCAAACATTTTGCCCTGGTGCAAGACTTGGCTGGATGTCATACAAAGAACTTTAAAATTGCTAAAGACTCTTTTGGAGATCTTACTACTAAGCCAGACCCAGAATTTTATTTTCTACCAGGAGGAGGATTCCGTACTTAAAGTGCCCTTTAATGAACTCTAACTGTGCCAGGTGTTGCTTCCTGGAGCAGGCTACTAACCCACCAGGATTAAATTAAACTTAAGAGAACTGACGATGGACTAGAATGAAATTTGTATATCAAAAGATTGTACCTTTTGGACAATAGTTTGCTGTAGTTTGAAATGTTTTTGCAGAAAACAAAATTATTAATCATTAAAGTGTGTCCAAGAGCGAGTGGGTGTGTGAGTGGTTCTGAGTGTGGGTAGAGTGATTATGGTTTGAAACATTTATATAAATGTCTATCTATTTGGTGATTATGGTTATTCTAATAGTTTACAAAAATGTCCAAAGCACCCATAGCACCAAACAAGACACATTGACCAGGTAGATACCAATCAGGTCATAATTTTAATATAGTGCAATAACCAGCCAAATGGTGGTTCAATAGCGAATAAAAAACTGACGTTTCTCCTGACGTGCTGCCAGGCTTCTTCAGAGTTATATATAGTAAGAACAATAGTGCCTTTTTATACAAATTCAAACACTCATGTGATTGTTAAAAACCAATCAGAAACATCTGACAGGTTAATACATCCACCTTCACATTTAAAGTGATAAGTGTCTTAAATTATACATGCTTTCTATTAATCTTGGAACAGCTACCTATGGCTTAATCTTATATGTATATATGACACACAGATAAATATACAAAAAAACTGGCTGCAATAATGACTTTTATATATAACATAGTAAATAGACTTTACATCTATTTTGTCATTGCACTCAAATATTTCATTTTTTATATAGTTTTCTATCTAGTGTGATTGTAGCATAAGTATTGCATTCTATTCTTATCAAACTGTTCCAGGCACACTATTACTTTATGTTAATCCATTACACAACCAGATGGCTAAATAACTTATTCACCTCAACCCCCCCCAAGTAACTGTCTTTTAGTGTACATTTGCATAAAGCAAGCTATTATGATATTTTATCCATTACTAGCAATGATCACTGACCATAACACAGCAGAGTGAGTTCTAGTTCTTTCATTTTTAGCATCTATATTTTTTCAAAAAAGCACTCAGATCGATGCTGTCATTGAGCCCTTAATTCTGACAGGCTCCCAATTCAAATATCCAATAATTTTCTCTCTGTCCTATGTCATGTTTATTCATATTCACTAGTTCAATACCTATGAAGTGAATATTATGTTGTTTGGTTTTATCCCCTGATACATGTTTGGCGATTGCATAAGATGAACCTCCTTTTTCCAATGCTCTTACATGCTCCCCTGTCCTTGTACAAAATTTTCTAACTGTGCGGCCTATATAAAAAGCCCCACAGCTACAGGTGAGCATATATACCACCCCACTGCTGTTACATGTGATCAGATCCCTAATCTGTATATTTTTATCGGTTACCGGGTACATAAACCCTTTGCAAGTTTTTACATATTTGCAAAAACTGCACCTACCACAGCGATGACTGCCTACTGGTGCAGGGGCAAGTAGCATTTGCTTTACTGGTTCAGAACCCGGTATTATGTTGCTGACCACCATATCTCCAATGCTTTTACGTTTGCAAAACACTATGCTAGGCTCTTTTTCGCTAATCAGTTTAAGTTTGGGCTCAAGTTGCAATATCGACCAATTGCCACTAATAATTAGTTTTACCTTTTCAGCTGTTCTTGAAAAATCTGTAACAAATGGATATCCCTGTGTATTATCATTGGTTTTATGGGCATATTGTAATGTGTGTTCCCTGTTCATATCATTCACTTTCTGAATCGCTGTGGCTATACTGTGTCTGCTATAGCCACGTTCCTGAAATCTACAGATTTGTGCTCCCTTCTTATGTATGTACTCTGATTGTTCGTTACAGTTACATAAAGTATGCACCATCTGCCCCTTTCGTATATTATGGCATACATGGAAAGGGTGGCAACTATCAAATCTCAACAGGCTATTATGGTCTGTTTTTTTCTGGAAAAGTGTTGTACAGACACCTCGCTTGCCATCCTTATACAGCTTTAAATCCAGAAAGTGGATAGATGTTTGGTCCAATTCATATTTGTAGGTCAGGCAACCACTAGTTGATTCCATCCACTTAATAAAAAGTACAAATTCTTCTTTGGTACCCTGCCACACAATTAAAATATCATCGATAAAGTGCCACCACAAATCCACCTTTTGTAAGAATGGATTTGTGGCAGCGCTGTACAGGTGATCACACTCCCATTTACCAACAAATAGGTTTGCATAACTAGGGGCCATTGCTGTGCCCATGGCTGTACCTCTAACTTGATGGTATAGTTGGTCCTGAAAAAGGAAAACATTTTTTGAAGTACTATTCTGGCTAGTTCTAATAAGAAATGGGTGGGGCTTGCAACAAGCTCAGGTACAGTTCTCAGTTCTAGGAAATAAGACAGTGAATCAAATCCCTCTGAGTGGGGAATGACTGTGTACAATGAATTGACGTTAACTACAGCAAAAAAACACTCTGGTACCATCCATAAATCTTCAACCAATTTAACAATTTCAGTTGAGTCCCTTATATAGGACCTCACATTTTGTACTATTGGCTGTAGAAACTGGTCCAAATACATTGACAAATGTTCAGTAAGCCAGCCTCTTCCTGGAACTATTGGTCGACCTGGTGGTTGTGACATACTTTTATGTATTTTAGGCAGTATGTATATAACTGGTATTATGGGGCAGTTTACAGTCATAGATTTATGAAACTGTTACTTAACATGCTATTAATTTCTTTTTTTAAATTGTGTTACCATTTGTCAGGAGACCTGTTTATAGAACCTAGTATCATGTAACAATCTAAGTACTTCACTTATATAATCAGTTGTAGTCAATACTACCACTGCCCCTCCCTTATCTGCAGTCTTGATGGTTATATTGGTGTTTCTACTTAATGATTCAATGGCTAGTTTTTTATCTTTGCTGCAATTGTTCCTATAAACTTCCACAGGTAATTCCCTCAACTTTGCAAGATCCAATTCACATTTACGTATGAAAGTGGATACAACTGGGTTCAAGGGGGGACAGAGTTCGGATCTTGGGCTAAGTCTTGTGTTTAATAGTTTGTTGCCATTAGTATTTTCAGTATTTTCAAACATGCATTTCAGTGTCAAATTTCTACCAAACTTGTTCAAGTCTACACATGTGCCAAAGAAATGTATGTCAGAAGTTGGACAAAATGCTAGCCCCTGACTGAGAATAGACAATTCAGGAGCTGTTAAATCATAACTTGATATATTGACAACAGGTATTAATTCTGCATAAGACACAGGATTAGAGTCAATATCAGTAGTTTCACATGACAATTCCAAGTCCAGATTCACAGTTACATTCTCTGTGGTAGACTGAATGGGAATGGGGGTGGGGGTTGGTATGAGGCAGGACATAAAGTGTACATCTGCTTTCTGTAGTGTGGTCTGCATTAATACTTGTTCCTGCCTCTTCTTCCATGCTGTCCCCCCTTGTCCTTCTCTTGAATAAAGGGGGGTTTGGAAGCGCATTCTCTGCTGGCGCTGGCTTCGCCTCATCACCTGGACATATATAGGGGGCTGTCCTCCCTCCAATTCACCCATATCTCCTTCAGAAGGTGCATCGGAACCATCAGTGTCTGATGGACTTATAGTGTAGTCTAATACTGTGTTTTCCCACTGTACTTCAGTTCTGTTTGCAACACCCTTTTTAAGAATGGACTTCAGTTTTGTTTCATCCTCAAATTTAATCACTTTGTCCATCAACATTTTATTAAGCCTCTCCAGCTCCCTCCTGGGAGAGCAAGTCCAAGATACACAGCAGCCTGTTTGTGAGTCTGATAGCAAAGTAACCTTTCACAAACTTGAAAAACTGGTACTTAAGGGGAGAAGAATGTTCTGGCACAAAACAACACTTGAAGCGTATTTGGCCATCAACAGGGTACATAGTGGGCTTCGTATAACACAAAATCCTCACATGGGACAGATAATACTAACTTTATGAATAAATGGCATGGGAACATGTAGGAAGCCTCAATAAAAAACATTCAATTGATTCTGGAATTTGCAGAGCCAGTTAGAAATGCACGGACTGAAGAAATTGGTAAAATGGAGGCATCACTAAAAGCTTGCACATCACCAGATGAGCTGGAGAGACTTGATAAAATGTTGATGGACAAAGTGATTAAATATAACATTAAAATCAAAAAGCAAAAACAGAAGAACATTTAAGAGATGAGAGGGATTATTCAAACAACATGGTTTTCAACTGGAATGAGGATGAATGAAAACTAAAGTCCATTCTTAAAAAGGGTGTTGCAAACTGAACTGAAGTACAGTGGGAAGAAACAGTATTAGACGACACTACAGGTCCATCAGACACTGATGGTTCCGATGCCTCTTCTGAAGGAGATATGGGGGAATTAGAGGGAGGACAGACCCCTATATATATACCCAGGGAACGAGGCAAAGCCAGCAGCAGAGCAGAGCACACTTCCAAACCCCCCTTTATTCAAGAGAAGGACAAGGGGGGACAGCATGGAAGAAGAGGCAGGAACAAGTATTAATGCAGACCACACTACAGAAAGCAGATGTACACTTTATGTCCCGCCTCATACCAACCCCCACCCCCATTCCCATTCAGTCTACCACAGAGAATGTAACTGTGAATCTGGACTTGGAACTGTCATGTGAAACTACTGATATTGACTTTAATCCTGTGTCTTATGCAGAATTAATACCTGTTGTCAATATATCAAGTTATGATTTAACAGCTCCTGAATTGTCTATTCTCAGTCAGGGGCTAGCATTTTGTCCAACTTCTGACATACATTTCTTTGGCACATGTGTAGACTTATGTTTGGTAGAAATTTGACACTGAAATGCATGTTTGAAAATACTGAAAATACTAATGGCAACAAACTATTAAACATAAGTCTTAACCCAAGATCCGAATTCTGTCCCCCCCCCTTGAACCCAGTTGTATCCACTTTCATACGTAAATGTGAATTGGATCTTGCAAAGTTGAGGAAATTGCCTGTGGAAGTTTATAGGAACAATTGCAGCAAAGATGAAAAACTAGCCATTGAATCATTAAGTAGCAACACCAATATAACCATCAAGGCTGCAGATAAGGGAGGGGCAGTGGTAGTATTGAATACAACTGATTCTATAAGTGAAGTACTCAGATTGTTACATGATACTAGTTCTATAAACAGGTCTCCAGACAAATTGTAACACAATTTAAAAAAGAAATTGATAACATGTTAAGTAACAGTTTTGTAAAAGGTTACATCACTGATTTACTTTACAAAACTGACTGTAAACTGACCCATAATACCAGTTTTATACATACTGCCTAAAATACATAAAAGTATGTCACAACCACCAGGTCGACCAATAGTTTCAGGAAGAGGCTGGCTTACTGAACATTTGTCAATGTATTTGGACCAGTTTCTGCAGCCAATAGTACAAAATATGAGGTCCTATATAAGGGACTCAGCTGAGATTGTTAAATTGTGTGAAGATTTGTGGATGGAACCAGAGTGTTTTTTTGCTGTAGTTGATGTCAATTCATTGTACACAGTCATTCCCCACTCAGAGGGACTTGATGCACTGTCTTATTTCCTAGAACTGAGAACTGTACCTAAGCTCGTTGCAAGCCCCATCCATTTTTTATTAGAACTAGCCAGAATAGTACTCCCAAAAAATGTTTTCCTTTCTCAGAACCAACTATACCATCAAGTTAGAGGTACAGCCATGGGCACAGCAATGGCCCCTAGTTATGCAAACCTATTTGTTGGTAAATGAGAGTGTGATCACCTGCACAGCGCTCCCACAAATCCATTCTTACAAAAGGTGGATTTGTGGTGGCACTTTATCGATGATATTTTAATTGTGTGGCAGGGCACCAAAGGAGAATTTGTACTTTTTATTAAGTGGATGGAATCAACTAGTGGTTGCCTGACCTACAAATATGAATTGGACCGAACATCTATCCACTTCCTGGATTTAAAGCTGTATAAGGATGGCAAGCGAGGTGTCTGTACAACACTTTTCCAGAAAAAACAGACCATAATAGCCTGTTGAGATTTGATAGTTGCCACCCTTTTTCATGTACCCCGTAATATACGAAAGGGGCAGATGGTGCGTACTTTACGTAACTGTACCGAACAATCAGAGTACATACATAAGAAGGGAGCACAAATCTGTAGATTTCAGGAACGTGGCTATAGCAGACACAGCATAGCCACAGCGATTCAGAAAGTGAATGAAATGAACAGGGAACACACATTACAATATGCCCATAAAACCAATGATAATACACAGGGATATCCATTTGTTACAGATTTTTCAAGAAGAGCTGAAAAGGTAAAACAAATTATTAGTGACAATTGGTCTATATTGCAACTTGAGCCCATACTTGAACTGATTAGTGAAAAAGAGCTGCATAGTGTTTTGCAAATGTAAAAGCATTGGAGATATGGTGGTCAGCAACATAATACCGGGTCCTGAACCATTAAAGCAAATGCTACCTGCTCCTGCACCAGTAGGCACACATTGCTGTGGCAGGTGTAGTTTTTGCAAATATGTAAAATCTTGCAAAGGGTTTATGCACCCGGTAACCGATAAAAATATACAGATTAGGGATCTGATCACATGCAACTGCAGTGGGGTGGTATATATGCTCACCTGTAGCTGTGGGGCTTTTTATACTGTATAGGCCGCACAGTTAGAAAATTTTGTACAAGGATAGAGGAGAATGTAAGAGCATTGGAAAAAGGAGATTTATCTTACGCAATCGCCAAATATGTATCAGGGGATAAAACCAAACAGCATAATATTCACTTCATAGGTATTGATCTAGTGAAAATAGGTAGCAGAGGTGGGGACTTGAATAAACTCATAGGACAAAGAGAAAGTTATTGGATATTTGAATTGGGAGCCTGTCAGAATAAAGGGCTCAATGACAGCATCGATCCGAGTGCTTTTTTGAAAAAATATAGATGCTAAAAATTAGGGAACTAGAACTCGGTCTGCTGTGTTATGGTCAGTGACCATTGCTAGTAATGGATAAAATATCATAATAGCTTGCTTTATGCAAATGTACATTAAAAGACAGTTACTTGGGGGGGGGGTGAGGTGAATAAGTTATTTAGCCGTCTGGTTGTGTAATGGATTAACATAAAGTAATAGAGTGCCTGGAACAGTTTGATAAGAATAGAATGTAATACTTATGCTACAATCACACTAGATAGAAAACTATATAAACAAGCATTTGTCATTGCCGAATGTTGATTGCGTTGGTCTGTTGAGCTCGTGCAGTGGGCCTCTGTCAGTGGCTCAGTCTGTTTGTTGCAGTGCTGCAGGCTGCTCTTTTGTACTGGGCTGGTGCGTGGTGCGTTGGCACCTTGTTCTGCCGAGGAAGGAATACGCAGCTGTCCCGAGAGAGCTCCATTGAGGTGGCTCACTCCTCCTGTGTCACTCACTCATTCTGTGTCTCCTGGCACTGCAGGCTGCCTTTTTGTACTGGGCTCCTGCCTGTGTTGGTGGCTTTTTCTACCCATGAAGAAATCCACAGCTGTTCCGGCAGAAGTCCATTGAGGTCGCTCAGTCCGCCTGTCTCACTCACTCATTCCGGTTCTCCTGGCACTGCAGGCTGCCCTTTTGTACTAGGCTCCTGCCTCTGTTGGCGCCTTTTTCTGCCCACAAAGAAATCTGCAGCAGTCCCGACAAAGCTCTGTTGAGCTCGCTCACTCCCCTTCTCTCACTCGCTCATTCTGTTCTGCCGGCGCTGCAGGCCGCCCTTTTCTACTGGGCTCCTGCCTGCGTTGCTGCCTTCTTATGCCCATAAAGAAATTTGTAGCAGTTACAATACAGCTCTGTTGAGCTCACTCACTCACTCATTCTGGTTTTCGTGCCACTGCAGGCTGCCCTTTAGTACTGGGCCCCTGCATACACTGCTGCCTTTTTCTGCCCACAAACAAATCTTCAGCAGTCCCAACAAAGCCCCATTGAGCTCACTGACTCCCCCTCCCTCACTTGCTCATTCTGTGTCTCCTGGCACTGCAGGCTTCCCTTTTGTACTGGGCTCCTTCCTGCAGTGGCGGCTTTTTCTGGCCAGAAAGAAATCTGAAGCAGTCCTGTCACAGCTCCACTGAGCTCACTCACTGCCCGTCTGTCACTCTTGCATTCCGTTTCTGCCGGTGCTGCAAGCTGGCCTTTTGTACTGGGCTCCTGTCTGAGTTGCCGCATTTTCTGCCCACAAAGAAATCTGCAGCAGTCACACTACAGCTCTGTTGAGCTCGCTCAGTACCGCTCTGTCACTCATTCATTCTGTTTGTCTTGGTACCGCAGACTGCACTTTTGTATGGGGCTCCTGGCTGCGTTGGCACCTTTGTCTGTCCACAAAGAAATCCGCAGCTGTCCTGACAGAGCTGCGTTGAGGTCACTCAGTCTCCCTCTCTCATTGCTCATTCTGTTTGTCCTGGTGCTGCAAGCTGCCCTTTTGTATGGGGTTCCTGCCTGCATTGGCCCCTTTTTCTGCCCACAAAGCAATCCCAGCAGTCCTGACAGAGCTCCATTGAGCTCACTAAGTCCCCTTGTCTCACTCGCTCGCACTGTTTGTCCCACCGCTGCAGGCTGCCCTTTTGTACTGGGCCCCTGCCTGTATTGATGCCTTTTTCTGCCCACAAAGAAATCTGCAGCAGTCCTGACAGCTCTTTGGTGAGTTCGCTCACTCCCCCTCCCTCACTCGCTCTCTCATTCTGTTTCTTCCAGTGCTGCAGGCTGCCCTTTTGTACTGGGCTCTTGTTTTGGGGCCTTTGTCTGCCTACAAACAAATCCACAGCAGCCCCGACAGAGCTCAGTTGAGCTTGGTCACTCCCCCCTCTCACTCGGTCGATCTTAATCTGTCCCAAACACTGATTTCCCAGAGTGACCGTGCTATTGTGCGGCAGGAGTGAAAAAACATATTTTAGTCAGGATGTGAAAAATGACAGCTGTAGTGTTCATAAGGAGTTGTGAAAAAATGTCACTGTTGAAAATGTGGCGTGACAGTATTATAAATTTGCGAAATTAGAAGGGTGCGTGGAAACAGTTCAATGCACGCTTGTAACACAGTCATGTTATGGCAGTCCCAACAGAGCTCCATTGAGCTGGCTCACTCCGCTTCTCTCACTCACTCATTCTGTTGTGCCGGCACTGCAGGCTGCCCTTTTCTACTGGGCTCCTGCCTGCATTGCTGCCTTCTTATGCCCACAAAGAACTTTGCAGCAGTTACAATGCAGCCCTGTTGAGCTCACTCACTCGCTCATTCTGGTTTTCCTGCCACTGCAGGCTGCCCTTCTGTACTGGGCCCCTGCATGCATTGCTGCCTTTTCCTGCCCACAAACAAATCTGCAGCAGTCCCAACAAAGCCCCGTTGAGCTCACTGACTCCCCCTCCCTCACGTGGTCATTCTGTGTCTCCTGGCACTGCAGGCTGCCCTTTTGTACTGGGCTCCTGCCTGCATTGGTGGCTTTTTCTGGCCAGAAGGAAATCTGAAACAGTCCCGACACAGCTCCACTGAGCTCGCTCACTCCCCCTCTGTCACTCTCGCATTCCATTTCTGCTGGTGCTGCAAGCTGGCCTTTTGTACTGGGCTTCTGCCTGCGTTGCCACATTTTCTGCCCACAAAGAAATCTGCAGCAGTCACACTAGAGCCCCATTGAGCTCACTCACTACGGCTCTGTCACTCGCTCATTCTGTTTCTCTTGGCGCCGCAGACTGTGTTTTTGCATGGAGTTCCTGGCTGTGTTGGCAACTTTGTCCACAAAGAAATCCGCAGCTGTCCCGACAGAGCTCTCATCACTCATCCTGTTTGTCCTGGCGCTGCAAGCTGCCCTTTTATACGGGGCTCCTGCCTGCATTGGTGCCTTTTTCTGCCCACAAAGAAATCCCAGCAGATCTGACAGAGCTCCATTGAGCTCACTAACTCCCCTTGTCTCACTCGCTCGTATTGTTTCTCCCACTGCTGCAGGCTGGCCTTTTGTACTGGGCCCCTATGCCTGTATCGACACCTTTTTCTGCCAACAAAGAAATCTGCAGCAGTCCTGACAGTGCTTCGGTGAGTTCATTCACTCCCCCTCCCTCACTTGCTCTCTCGTTCTGTTTCTCGCAGTGCTGCACGCTGCCCTTTTGTTCTGGGCTCTTGTGTTGGGGCCTTTGTTTGCCACAAACAATTCCTCAGCAGTCCCGACAGAGCTCAGTTGAGCTCTGTCACTCCCCCCTCTCACTCAGTCGATCTTAATCTGTCCCAAATACTGATTTCCCACAGTGACTGTGCTATTGTCCGCAGGAGAGCAAAAACATGTTTTAGCCAGGATGTGGAAAATGACAGCTGTAGTGTTCATAAGGAGTTGTGAAAAAATGCCACTGTTGAAAATGTGGCGTCACAGTATTACAAATTTGCGAAGTTACAAGGGTGTATGGAAACAGTTCAACGCACGCTTGTAACACAGTCATGCTATGGAGTTTCATCACCAAATTTTCAACATAGGGATTTTAGGACCTCTGCTCAGGAACAGTGCCACTGTCATTTTCTTAATCTGTCCCGATCCCTGATTTCCCTCAGTGACCATGTTATTCTGCGCCCGGAACTGTGAAAACACATTTCAGTCAGGATGTGAAAAATGACAGCTGTACTGCTTATAAGGAGGTGTGAAAAAATGGCACTGTTGAAAATCTGGTGTGACAATATTACAAATCTGCGAAGTTACGAAGGTGCATGGAAAGTGTGCAACACACACTCGTAACACAGTCAATTGATGGGCTATCATCACCAAGTTTTCAACATAAGCATTTTAGGACCTCTGCCCATGAACACTATCATTGTCATTTTCTTAATCTGTCCCGAACAGTGATTTCCCACAGCGACCGCTCTACTCTGCGCCAGAAGTGCGAAAACACATTTTGGCCAGGATGGGAAAAAATGACAGCTGCACTGTTCAGAAGTAGGTCTGGGAAAATGGCAATGTTGAACATCTGGAGTGAAAATATTAGAAATTCACGAACTTACGAGCATGCGTGCCAACTGCGTAATGCACGTTCGTAACACAGTCATTTTAGGGAGGATCATAACCAAATTTTTAACATAGGCATTTTAGGCCCTCTACTCATGAACAGTGTCACTGTCATTTTCTTAATCTGTCCTGAACACTGATTTCCCACAGCGACTGCACTATTCTGCGCCGGAAGTGCGAAAACACATTTCGGCCAGGATATGAACAATGACAGCTGTACTGTTCACAAGGAGGTGTGACAAAATGCCAATATTGAAAATCTGGCATGAAAATATTGTAAATTCATGAATTATGGCGTGCGTGCTATTTACTAGCATATAAATAAAACACTCATTTTTGGATTTTTCCACCAAATTTGCAACATAGGCTTTTGAGAGCTATCTCATGGTACCTAGCACTGTCATTTCATTAATCAGCCCGAGGTGATTCCGCACAGTGACATGAAACCACCTTCGGGGCGATTAACGCCATGACAGTTCAAGAATTCATGAGGAGGGGTCCCAAAAACCCCATGTTGAAAATTTGGTGAAAAAATTCCCAAAAATGCCCAAGATATGCACTAAAGTTGGAAAAACCCTATTCATTACATTATACAGCTTACCTGCATTTCCTCAGTTTGCGGTCGGCTTTGAAGAGTGCAGACGTGTTCCCGGTCCAGCGAAGATCGTGCGCCGTGCTCGGAGGTAAGTATGGGGTGAGGGGTGTGGGAGGCTGGGTGCGCAGTGGGTGAGTGCGGGTTGTGGGAGGGGTTGCGGGAGACTACGAGACCGTTTCTTTCTTTCAGGTACAAGAAAGCGTCGCGGGCGCTTCCACATTTCAGGGGCATGGAGACGCGCTGGGGTGGGCTCCCAGCATGCCACCAGAGTCTGGGGGACAGCTGTAGCTGAAGGATTAGGCACCCCGTCGGAAAACAATAAAGGGGATTCTTTCTGCCGATGGGGATTGGGCACCCCCGTCGGCAAACAATAGAAGGGGGGGGATTTATTTCTGCCGACCAGGACTGGGCACCCCCATCGGCAAACAACAAAAGGAGGGGTTCCTTTCTGCTGACGGGGAGTGGGACCCCCGTCGGCAAATAAACATGGAGGGGTACATATTGTTTGTGAATACGGCGGCAAGCTTCCACCATGTTCACAAACAATACCACAGATCCTACATCCTGCCCTGCAATAACGGGTCACTCCCTCATTGCAGCAGATGGCTGACGCTGCAATGACGAAGGGGCCCCTGATTGCAGCAGCTAATTTGTTTGAAAGTTGTGGCACGCTGGCTGAACTAGTGTCAGCAGCAGTGTGCCATGGCATTGGGGGACGGGGGACACGCCTTTGCAGGCTGTGGGGGCATTGGGCACAACAGTGCCACGCCTCCACAACCTGCTTCTGCAGAAACCTGCCGCAACATGTTTCTTGCGCATGCGCGCAATCAACATAAAAATGAAATATTTGAGTGCAATGACAAATAAAATAGATGTAATGCCTATTTACTGTTATATATAAAAGTCATTATTGCAACCAGTTTTTTTGTATATTTATCTGTGTGTCATATATACATATAAGATTGTGCCATAGGTAGTTGTTCCAAGTTTAATAGAAAGCATGTATAATTTAAGACACTTGGCACTTTAAATGTGAAGGTGGGTGTATTTACCTGTCAGATGTTTCTGATTGGTTTTTAACCACATTATTCTGTCCGACTAAGGCCGCTGGCTGGCTTCCTTTATCCTACCTGCCACAACTTGTGTCCCCCTAGCCTAGCTCTTCACCTGTGTGCTATATGTATTGTGTATTTGCACTAATTTTTCACTTGTTTTTTTCACTGCTAGCCTCACAATTGCTCCTGTAACAACCTGACTATGTACTGATATCCTGTTATGTAACCTGTATGTCTATGTATGTAAATTATGTGACGTGGAACCTTTGTAAAGGAGTCTTTGACTCAAAAGTATTTCCGAACCTCCAATAAAAAAAAATTAAAAATAACAATAACATGAGTGTTTGAATTTGTATAAAAAGGCACTATTGTTCTTACTATGTATAACTCTGAAGAAGCCTGGCAGCACGCCAGGAGAAACGTCAGTTTTTTATTCACTATTGAGCCACCATTTGGCTGGTTATTGCACTATATTAAAATTATTATCTGATTGGTATCTACCTGGTCAACGTGTCTTGTTTGGTGCTACAGGTGCTTTGGATGTGTTTGTAAACTGTTTGCTTTATCATTCAGCACTGTAACTGTATTTCCTGGTGCTTGGTCTGCTCTCTTTGTCTGGTTATTCTAATCAATCTTACAGTCCCAATGATAAGTTAACCCAGTAGAGAGTGATATATATTATGCTGTTATTGTTCATATTTCTTAGGCAGTGTCTAAAATTTTGATCTCCCTGGCACAGAGAGAGAAAAAAAAGTTCCTCTTTTTGGGGTTTTTGGGCATGGCAGCAGGTAGGCAGGGATTCCCCCCTTCCCTTTTCATTGGAAGGGGGGCCCACCATAGGTGACTTTGGCTGGTGCTAGCTTCCCCTGGGAGTGCGCATACTGGGAGGGGGTGGGAGTGAGTCAGAGGAACTGGTAACATCTTTGCCTTAATTCCCCTGGGAATGATTCACTTGGTGTAGGAAGAGTGTAAGACCCCTCTATGAGAGGGGTTTATGTTCACTATTAGGGGCCCCACTTGTTGTGCCTTCCCCTCCAGTTTATGGGTTTTGTAAGTTTTTGGGGAAGGCACCTTTTGGGCTATACTGTGAGACTGCCAATAGGGGCAGGCTCCTTTAGCTCTTAAGAGCTGGGAGCATGGGTAGCCTGGGGAGAGATAGGAGGCTGGCTGGGAGATGGCAGGTCAGGCAGGGTTTGGGGCCATATTCCAGGGGGGACCCACCCCCAGTGAGTCCAAGATAGTGCCGGGAACAAGGTGATGTGGTGCCGATAACAGGACGTGTGGGGGAAGGGCATTAGTTAGACTGCCAGCTTCTTGTGGGGCAGATTAGGCTCTAGGTAGAAAGGGTGGTGACAGAGCCCTAGAAGGTAGCTTGGTTGGATCCCAGGTCTGTGAGAGGTAAGCCCAGACTGCCAGGGCTGGAGGTTTCATGGCAGGATTCCTCCAGGGAAGGGGTGGTGGCAGCTCCCCTCCCAGCTTCTGGTGTGTCAGGGTGGTTCAGGCTTGATCAAGGGGGTGCTAGAGGCATCTCACCCACTATGGGGCCTGCTTGGAGAGGCAGGCCTCAGGGCGTCGGTCACAAGCTGTTTGGGCAGGCTGCAGGTCATTTTGGGACAGACCTTGGGAAGCCCTCTTTACTCTGTAGCTTAAAGCAAGCAGAGGATGAAAAATGTGTGGGGAAGCAGACCAGAAGTAATTTGAGGGCTGCTTCCCCCCATTCTGTATGTGGACAGGAGACCAGGTGTGACTTCGGCCATGGTTTAAGGGGATTCCAGTACCCTTAAGGATTTAAAAGGACTGGTCAGGGAAGGAAAATTCCTGTGTCCCTTGGCACGGGGCCAGGTGGGAGAAGAAGCTCGATTCTCCAATGGGTGAAAGACTGACCAGGGGAATATTGTAAAAAATACAAAAATCAGAGATCAACTTGCCAGTGCCAGAGGGTAGGTTGGGCTCTAACGTCCGGCAAAGGTCCGAGGGAGGTCGTGGGGAAAAAACAGTTGCTGAGGCTTTGTCAGCTGCCTGGAGTGGAATGCTGCCTAGTACATCTGTTCTCTCAGTCTTATGCCCCCTGGTATTGTAAATAGTTAGTGCTCCATGGAACCGGATGGCTGATAAGTTTTAAGCAAGCAATGAGAACCCCTGGGACCTGGCAGAAATCATTGGGACCTCAGGTGTAATAAATTGGTTTGTTGCTTACTTCTGAGTGTGTGAGTGTTTTTAAAGATTACTAGATGAATGAATTCCAGAGAACTTAATGAATTTCTAACCAGATTTCTTTAGGGGGAGTTTAAAGTTTGCAGCCCCTATGATGCTTGGTGCTTCTTGGGCCAGGATGCTGGTGGAAGACTCTGAAGAAGAAAAAGAATAAAGAAGATCTCCAGTTCCATGAGGCAGTATCCAGAGGAGTGGTGAGGAGTAGAGGTTTCTATTATGCTGCAGTAGGACCCAGGCCGTGGTAAAACAACACCATTTTATTCTCCATGGTAGTTTAATGTTCTGGTCTAGGTCTCTTTGAGTAGGCCCCCTTCCCATTTTGTAACATCAGGAGCCCATAGACAAATGAGAAGGTGGGGTGGCTACATTTAGAAGAGATGTAAGGAAGTACTTCTTCACTGAACGAGTGATAGATGCCAGGAACAGTCTTCCACTGGAGGTGGTGGCAGTGAAAATGGTGGACTTCTGCACTCATGGAATAGGCAAAAAAGAATCTTGTTTAGAAAGTGGGGGGTGGAAGCTGCAGATGAAGCAGGGTCTGTGGTGACAGTAAAGGCAGGGACAAATGAACAGAATGGGTGGGCCAAGAGTCCTTATCTGCCATCGAATTCTATGATTCCATGTTTCTAAGTACCTTTAAACACACTATGAAGTCTAATTGCACAATAATTACGCACACTGTGGTGCCTTTCTGTGTTGATGGATCCTATATAATACTCCTCCTCCTCCTCTCCCCCAACTGATATCAAGAAGTGGACTGTTTACCACTGTAGTAGCTCAACAATCAAACTGAGCTCTGAACCGGCTACTGTTAGAGCTGATAATTCAGTATGCATCATGGTAATATTTACCTGTTTTGTGGCATTATTAGCTTTTTCTACAGCTGTTGTTAAAGTTTAATGCAGGTAACACACATTTTATTAGAGACAGTTCATGCATAAAATTAGGTAAAAACAAGGGCATTTTGTAGGCAATGTTAGTAAAAATTGGTATCAGACTATTGATAGTTCACAATTTGTTTTGCATTGATGGAAAAGATAAAGCAAAAACAGTGACAAGTGCTGTAGCTGTGCTTTAGTTTTGCTTCCTCTCACATGTCAACACCTAAAACAGCTAGGAAGTTGGTGCTGAGCACCATAACGCACTACACAACACACTACACTCACTTATAACCACCAGTGTCAATAGACGGTCTGTAAGTAATTAAATCACACCAAAGGCAAGCTTATCTTATAGTGTTCTTTACTGAGTTGTAAAAAAAATCTCTGTTGTCCCAAATGTGTAAGTGACTACAAGTAATTATAATGAATCCAAAAAGTGATTTACAACTTAATGTCCTGCTGAAGTCCCATGAGTCTGGGTAGTACAAGGTAGGGAACTCATGGACATCCAGGTACTGGTGTGGGGCCTGGACATACCAGGGTCTGTTGTCCCTGAGGCCAGTTCCATTTTTCCTTTTTCCTGTCCCTGTAGGCATCACGTGTGCTAATGTCCATGGCATGTGCACATGCCCACCCAGTGATACCCTGACCCACACCACTACCTGGATGTCCGCATTTAAACTAGCCAAGGTGGGGTGCTAATGGGACAGGGAGACTCAAGCAGCCCACCTCCACAGGTAAGAGCAGCCAGAAACAAGGAACAGGAGGGCGAGTTGTTGATAGATACACCTAAACCAGTTAAAAAGGGCATGGCAGAGGAACGGACGCAGCAAAAGAAGGAAATCAGGACTGGAGGGAAGAAACAAGAGGGCAGAAGTGGGAACAGAACTAGGGCAGGCAGTAAAATGTGGAAGGCCATGTTTACAAATGCCTGCAGCCTGGGAAATAAAATCCTTGACCTGATGGCCTTGATGGTAGAGGCTGACCTGGACATAGTAGCTATAACCGAGACTTGGTACACCACAAATCATGACTGGGAGGTAAGTGTACCAGGTTATGCTCTATTCAGGAGGGATAGGGAGAGTAAAAAAGGGTGGGGAGGCCCTGTACATCAGAGAAGATATAAAAGCAACTGCAGTACAGGGTAGACAGGGGGAGGCTGAGGCAGTCTTGGTCACTCTTGAGCCAGGCAATGGCACAGCAATCCACACAGGGGTGATCTGCAGGCCTCCAGCGCAGGGAGAGGAGGTGGATGGGGGCTAGTAGATGAAATACATGAGATGGCAACAAAAGGGGAGGTACTGCTGCTGGATGACTTTAATATGTCAGATGTAGATAGGACCATCCCGGCACCTGCTTCAGCCAGGAGCCAAGACAATTTGGACTCGCTACAGGGGGCAGGCTTCAGGCAGCAAGTGCTAGAACCCACCAGGGACAGGGCGATTTTGGACCTAGTACTGACCAGTGGAGAGAAGTTCGGGTGGAAAGTTACTGGAGTCCAGCGATCACCACATAGTGTGGTATAACATGAGTACAGGGTAGCAATCAAGCCACACAAAGGCAAAGGATTTGGATTTTAGGATGGCAGACTTTGCTAAGATGGGTATATGTATCAAAGACACCCTGGTGAGGAGGGAGGTGAGGGGGGTTGGAACAGTGGGCACACCTACAAGGAGCCATAGTGGAGGTGATGAACCAGTGCATTAGGCTGAGAAACAAAGGCAAGAGAAGGAGGAAACCACTATGGTTCTCAAAAGATGTAACAGAGAAAGTAAGGGCCAAAAGATTGGGTTTCAGAATATGTAAGGAGACACAAAAGGTAGAGGATAGGGTGGTGTACCTAAATTGTCTGAAGGATGACGGGAAAGCTGTTAGGAGTGCACAAGTGCAAACAGAGGAAAAATTAGCACAGACAGTGAAGAAAGGGAACAAGACATTCTATAGGTACATCAGCGAAAGAAGGAAGTCCAGCAATAGGATTGTAAGGCTCAGAGGGGATGAATGGGAATGTGTGGAGGGAGACCTGGAAAAGGCAGAAATACTGAATAAATACTTCTGTTCAGTATTCACTAAAGAAGAGGAGAGACAGGGACCACAGCAGGGCATCAGATACAAAGGGGGGAAGGAGGTGAACACCAGCCCATTTACAGAAGAGAGTCCTGGAGGAGATCACAAACCTGAAGGTGGACAAGGCAATGGGACCAGATGGCATACATCCCAGGATATTAAAGAAACTATGGATGGAGCTAGCAGCACCATTGGCAGCCATGTTCAGTGAGTCGCCCAACACAGGAGTGGTTCCAGAGGACTGGAGGAGGGCACATATAGTCCATTTTCATAAAAATGGTAGCAGGGAGGAGGCAGGAAGCAATATGCCAGTCAGCCTCACCTCAGTAGTAGTGGGTGAGATTATGGAGGCACTGCTTAAGGAAAAAGTTGAGGAACACATGGAATCCAATGGAGACCAGGCTCCAAGGAAACATGAATTCACAGCAGGAAGGTCATGTCAAACGAATCTGATAGATTTTGACTGGGTGATGAAGGAGGTGGATCGGGAGGAGCAGTGGACATCACCTACCTCGATTTCAGCAAGGCCTTCAACACCATCCCACATAAAAGACTGGTTAACAAGATGAGAGGCCTGCACATGGTCCACAAGGTCATAACCTAAAGGTGGGCAAGCAATGTGAGAAGGCAGTAAGGAGCGCTGAGGGGATACTGGTATGCATAGGGAGAGGCATCACCAGTAGAAAGCAGGAAGTTGTTGGCCCTCTGTACAGACAGTTGGTGAGACCCCATCTGGAGTACTGTGTACAGTTCTAGAGACCCCATCTCTGCAAAGACATAGAAAGGATGGAGGCAGTCCAGAGGAAGGCAATTAAAATGGTGCAGGGTCTGCAACAGAAGCCATTTGAAGAGAGACTAAAGGCGCTTAATATGTATACCCTCCAGGAAAGGAGGGACAGGGGGGACATGATAGAAACTTTCAAGTATCTCAGTGGAATCAACAAAGTCCAAGAGGGTAGCATCTTTCAGAAAAAGAGATGTGCAAGAACAAGAAGGCACAATTTGAAGATAGAGGGGGTACGGCTCAGGGGCAATGTGAGGAAATATGTTTTCATGGAGAGGGTGGTAGACACATGGAATGGCCTTCCTGAGGAGGTCATGGGGTCAAAAACAGTGGGGAAATTCAAGAATGCATGGGACAGACATAAGGCAATTCTGGTGAGGGGTAGGAAGAAGTAGGCTGTTGGTTAACTAGGATGTGCAGCTTATCCAATAGGTAGGGAAATGGGCAGACTGGGAGGGACAATCATTTCTTATTGGCTGTCGAAGTCTATGTTTCTATAAACTTGGTTAGAAACTGGTTAAGGGACAGAAAGCAGAGGGTGGTGGTAAATGGGATCCAATCCGGGGAGAGGGGGGTGACTAGTGGGGTACCTCAAGGATCAGTCCTGGGCCCAGTTCTTTTTAATATCTTCATTAGTGACATTGCATTAGGGCTGGAGGGGAAGGTTTGCCTGTTTGCAGATGACACCAAGATCTGCAACAAGGTGGACACTCCAGATGGGGTGGAGAAAATGAGGAGGGACCTAGGAAAGCTGGAAGAATGGTCCTTAGTGCAGTAACTGGGGTTCAGTGCAAAGAAGTGCAAAATCATGCACCTGGGACACAGAAACCCTGGGGAGAGCTACAGGATGGGGCAGAGGAGTTGATGATGGTCACCAGGGAAGAAAGTGATCTGGGGTTATCATCTCAGATGACCTAAAGGTGGCCAAGCAGAGTACAAAGGCTGTAGGGAGGGCCAGTGGCATGTTGGGGTGCATAGATAAAAAATGTAAGGTAAGGTAAAAATTTATTTAAAGACACCCATTCCTGGAGGCTCTGGGCGCCGTACAGATAAATAAACACATATTCATGGTACATCAATAAAACAAGAAAAAAAGTTATATAGGATAGGAAGGGGTATAGCATAAGAAGGAGTATCACTAGCAGAAGGAGGAAGGTGGTGATACCACTATATAAAACATTGGTGAGGCCTCATCTGGAATACTATGTACAGTTCTGGAGGCCACGTCTTTGTAAAGACATAGACAAGGTGGAGGCAGTTCAGAGAAGGGCGACTAAGATGATACAGGGCTTGCATCAGAAGGCATATGAGGACAGATTAAAAGATCTCAATATGTATACACAGGAGAAGAGGAGGGAGCAGGGAGAATATGATAGAAACCTTCAGGTATCTTAAAGACAGATACAAGGTGCAAGTGGGCTAAATCTTTCAATATAGGAGAAGTACAAGAATGAGTGGGCATATATGCGATTGGAGGGGGGCAGGATAAGGGGCAATGTGAGGAAGTTATTTTTCATGGAAAGGCTGGTGGATGCATGGAATGGCCTGCCACAGGAGGCGGTGGGAGTAATCACAGTGGGGGGATTTAAACATGCACGAGTCAGGCATAAGGGAACCCTAGAAGTGGGAAGGAGAGGATAAAGCCAAAGGCTAAATAGGGTCAGAGGACACCAATAAAGGTAAGGTATAAGGGCAGACTGGATGGGCCTAGCTGTCCTTATCTGCTGTCAATTTCTCTATTTCTATGAATAATGACACCTGTGACAGCCTACTCCCATCCTTCGTCCTCGTGGTCACTGTGATGGCAGTGCTGCAGAGGAGGATGCAACAATGCCCTTGTGACACTGAATTGTCCTCCCCACAGGCAGCCTCTGATAACTGGGACTCTCTTCCAAATCCAGGTCACCAGCATCACAAGAAGTAGCACTACTGCTGCGCTGATTTGCCAGTGGAAGCACTCACCTTTTAAATAAATACCCCTGATTGTGTTTAAGGGCTCCAACACAGGGCGGTATCCTCCTTATTGCCAGCTCTAAGATTAGAGTGCAGCAACCCCATTCCCAAGTGTGGTACTTTTATCATCTAAAGCCCCACCTGGGAACATTCATCATCAATAATAAGTTCCTGAAAGATTGCATCACTTCACATCACATGCTCCTTCAAGCATAGAAACATAGATTTTGCCTGTAGAAAAGGACCTTTAGGACCATTCAGTCTGCCCCTTGTCCCTGCCCATTCTGTCACCTCTGACCCTAGTTGGTCATAGGTGTCATTCCCCCCCCCAGCTCCTCTACCTAATATGCACCTATGCCTATCCCACACATGCTTGAAACTCCCCACAGTATTTGCCCCCACTACCTCCTCTGTCATGCTGTTCCAGTCATCCATCACCCTTTCCGTGAAGAAGTATTTCTGCACATCTCTCCTAAGCTTCCCTCTCTTAGCTTCATTGAATTCCCCCTGTTCTAGTACCTTCCTTTCTCTGAAATAGACCCTCCACTTGCACCTTATTCACTCCTGTGAGGTACTTGTAGGTTTCAGTCATGTCCCTTCTCGCTCTCCTGTCTTCCAGGGAGTACATTTTGAGTTCCTGTAGCCTTTCCTTGTATTGTTTCTTGTGAAACCCCCTCAGCATTTTGGTTTCCCTCCTCTGTACCACCTCCACCCCTTCAGTGTCCATGCGGAGGTGCACCCTTCAGAACTGGACACAGTAATCCAGGTGGAGCCTCACCAGTGAGTAATACAACAACAGCACCACCTCCCTCCTTCATCTAGAAATCCATTTCCTAATGCACCTCAGCATCCTGTTAGCCTTTCTCACTGCTTTGTTATGTTGTCCAGCTACCTTGAGGTCATCAGATATGATGACCCATAGTTCTCTTTCTTGCTTGGTGACTGAACTCCACTCCCCCCATCTTATACACAGCCCCTACGTTCCACAGGCATACATGCATAACCTCACTCTTTTTATCATTGAAACCCAGCTGCCACCCCCTAGACTATTCCTCTAGTTTCTTCAGATCCATATGCATTCTCTCCACTCTTTTCTGACTGTCATTCCTGTTGCACATCTTTGTATCATCTGCAAATAGTCACACCTTACCTTCAAGCTCCTCCACAATGTTGTTTATGAAGATATTGAAGAGGCCCAGTCCCAGTACTGAACCCTGTGGCACCCTACTAGTCACTCTTCTATAGCCTGAGTGGGTACCATTTACCACCATCCTTTGCCTCCTATCCCTTAACCAGTTTGATACCCCGGCTTGTCACTTTCTCCCCCTCTACCAAGCTTTTTAGTTTCTTAACGAGCCTCCTGTGTGGCACAGTTTCAAAAGCCTTACTGAAGTCCAGATGGGCCTCTTCCACTGCTCTCCCTTGATCCACCTCCCTGGTAACTCAGTCAAAGAAATCTATGAGATTAGTTTGACATGACCTCCCCTCTGTCAAACCATGTTGCCAGTGGTCCTGCAGCCCATTTGCCTTCAGGTGCTCCGCGAGCCTCTCCTTCAGTTGTGTCTCCATTAACTTTCCCACCACTGATATGAGACTGACTGGCCTAGAGTTGCTAGCATCCTTCCTACTGCTGTTTTGTGCAGAGGAACAACACTGGTCCTCCTCCAGTCCTCTGGAACTTCCCCCATCTTCACTGAGGTGTTCAAAAGTGCAGCCAGAGGGGTGGTGAGTGCCATGCTCAGTTTCTATAGTACCCTTGGATGAATCCCACCCGCCCCATTGCTTTATTTTCCTTTAAGGCTTCCAAACCCTTCCTGATTCTCTCCACCGAGAATTGACTTGTGTCCATTCCCCCTCCCTCTGTCGCTTACTGCAGCATGCTGACCCACCTCCCTCACCCTCTGCCATGAAGACCAAGCAGAAGTAATTGTTTAGTATTTCTGCTTTCTCTTGATCTTCTTCTGCACAGTCCCCCCCCCCTTTGCCCTCCTGATTCTCTCTATTCCTTCCATTGCCTTCCTCTCTTCCTCCACATACCTGAAGAGGGTCTTGTCCCCTTTTCTGAGCTCCTTAGCTATCCTCTCCTTTGGTAGTGCTTTAGCTGCCCTCACCCTCCTTCCTACCTCTCTTTGTTTTGCCAGATATACCTCCCTGTCTTCACCTTTCTGGGTCTCCTTATACACTCTAAATACTGTTTTCTTCTCCTTCACTGCCTTTGTCACATCCTGAGATAACCATAGTAGCCTATCCTTCCTCTTTCACTTGCTCACTTCCTTCAAACTGAATGCCATTGCCTGGGCTATATCCTTCTTAATTTTTCTCGATTGTGTCTCCACTCCCCCTCTGCATTTCCCTTCCTTTCGAGGAATTCTCTGAGGCAGTTTCCCATTTCTTTAAAATCTGCCCTACTAAAGTCAATGACTCTTGTCTTAGTGTGTTTTTTTTCTAATCCTATCCATATGCCAAACCACACTGTATGGTGATGGCTTGTACCCAAGGGACTACCCACCATGATGCCAGCAATGCTGTTCCAGATCCAGCACTAACCTGTCCCCAGTGGGCTCCAAAACCAGGTGCCTGAGACATGCCACTTGAATGGAGTTGAGAATGGCCCTGCCTCTTGATGTAGCTGTGGCAAGAATGCCCCAGTCTACATCCAGCAAATTAAAGTCCCCCATAATCAAAACTTCCTGCTTACTCTCTATTTTGCTAATGGCTTCCCCCAGCACTCTGTCTAAATCCTCCCCCCGTGTTGGAAGCCTGTACACCACCCCAGTGTGAATAAGGCCCCTGACCCTGTCTCTAGGCTGACACATAGTACCTTCAGCCCTTCATTGTCCCCCTCTTGCCCTGTATCTCAGTGGACCTTATACCCTCCTTCACATATAAAACAACCCCTCTGCCTTTCCTCCCTGACCTGTCCTTCTGGAATGTGGTGTAGCCTGGGATGGCCACTTCACAAGTTCAAGTTCAAGTTTATTGCAAGAAAGACTCCGTTGAGCAAGCTCATTCACAAGGAGGTCCTGAGGCACATACACATACAGTTCACAATTACATAGACAGGAGATATAAAATGTAGAACAACAAAGAAAAAAAAATATATAATATAAGAGGTATACACAATAGAAGTCCCTATGCTACATATGCAGTACATTCCAGCTTTAACCTTGCCCTAAATTATGCAACACATTTCAGCTTAATAAGTAGAGCGCCAGCTGGTACCAAGGAAGTTGACTTGGCGTTGGGGGCCTAGTATCACCTACATATGTCTTTTAATTTAGAGATAGCTAGTGTTTTGTAGGAGTTAATTGATACGATGCTGGTTAGCTTCAGCATGGCTTGTAGTTGGTTCCAAATGTTTGGGAGGGAGTATGAGACAGCTCTTTGACCAGCTGTGGTACGTGTCCTGGGAACATCTAGTAGGATAAGGTCAGATTTCCTTAGGGAGTAGGCACTATGCGAGATGTGTATGAGAGACATTAAATAGACAGGCAGTTTGTGGAGTAGTAATTTGAGGGTCCAAATGCCAGCATGCTGGAGGCGTCTGGTGGCAAGACAGGTCCACCCAACTGCTGCATAAAGATCACAGTGGTGGGTCCTGTATGCAGAGTTAGTAAAGAAGTGAAGAATACGGTGATAGAGTACATCCAGTTTAGATAGGCTTGAGGTTGGGGAAGAGATAAAGATGATGTCTCCGTAGTCAAGCAAGGGAAGGAATGTTGATTGGACAAGTCTTGTGTGGGTCGAGAGAGAAAAGAGGGTCCTATTTCTAATGAAGAAACCCAAGCGTGCTTTAAGCCTCTTTGATAGATCCTCTATGTGGTCGTTGAAGGAAAGCTTGTTGTCTATCCACATACCTAGATATTTAAATTTAGGTACGACTTCCAAGGGTTCACCTAGGGAGGTAACTATGAAGTTTTTAGGTGGGGTAGGTAGGGCACCAGACAAGGCAAGTCTTGAGAAAATCATTGTCTTGTTTTTTTGGCATTTAAGAGAAGCTTGGCATTGATAAGGTTGCTTTCTAACTAGATAAAGTCAGCTTGGAGTGCTTCCCTGACTTCAGTTAAGGACGAGCCTGATGCATACAAAACCGTATCGTTCACAAAGAAATGTATGCTAGAGTTCTTTATGTGGGACTCACGGTTGTTAATGTACAGGGAAAAAAGGATTGGTCCTAGGATGGAGCCTTGAGGGACTCCTCTGGCAATTGGAAGGGGGGCAGATAATAGGCCATCAGCTTTGACTTTTTGTATCCTTCCTGTGAGATAACTGTTAAACCACTGTAAGGTAAGTGGAGTGGCACCTATGTAGGCAAGACAGGTGATTAGGAGGTGATAGTCTACAGTGTCGAAGGCCTTACTGAGGTCTAGAAAGACTGCACCAGTAACCTTCTTGGTGTCCATAGCATGGATCCAGTCATTAGAGACTTTAGCCAAGGCTGAGATGGTATTGTGCTTCGACATGAAGCCAGATTGGGCTGGGTTTAGGAGTGAGTGTGCTTCGAGGTGATATTTTAGTTGGTTGTATATAAGTTTTTCCAGCACTTTGGAGAGAACGGGCAAGATAGAGATAGGATGGTAGTTGTTTAAGTCACAAGAATCTCCTGATTTGAAGAGAGGAAGAATATGGGCAGATTTCCAGCAGGATGGAACAGTGGCTGTGGTAATAGAGGTTGAAGATGTGAAGGATGGGGGCTGTGAGCTGGGCATAGCCTAACCGCAAGAAAAATGATTCAAGGCCATCGTCCCTGCACTTTTCTTGGTGTCAAGGCTAAGAATTATGTCTTCGACTTCTTTGTAGCTAAACAGGCACAACTGGAAGGGATGAGGTGGAGTAGCATGTGTAGTATCTGGGCTAGTGTGGCTATTCACTCGGCTAGTGTATGGGGAGGAGTCGAATGCCAACCCAGCAGTGGCAAAGTGAAGGTTAAGTTCTTCGAGGATTCGCAGTTTATTTTCGACCATCCCGTCCTTGGCCAGAATCTTGGTGGGAAGGAAGGAAGCAGCAGGATGGCTTTCAATGGATCTCAGTGTCTTCCAGATTTTTTGGGAGTTCCCTTTGGCCTGCTCCAGAGTGGAGATGTAGAAGTTTGCTTTAGTAGCACATACACTTTCAACACAGGCATTTCTGGCAGTTCTAAATGCCTGCCAGTCTGCCGGGTCCTTTGTGTGCCTGGCCCTAGCCCATAGCTTGTCTCTATTGGTAAGTGCAGATTTGAGCTCTTGGGTGAACCACGGATGCGAGATTTTCCACACCCTCATTTTAATAAGAGGAGCATGCTTGTTAATTAGGGTGATGAGGTTGTCATTTAGGACAGAGATGGTGGCATCAGCAGATTTGGCAAGATATAGGTCTTGCCACCTGATCATAGCTAGATCGGTTAGGAAGTTTACTGAGTTGAATTTACGGAATGAGCGTTTGATTCTGAATTTATGGTGCTGCTGGGTTTTAGATTGGAATCTTGTACATACAACAATACTGTGGTCGCTCATGTCATTATGGAAAACTGCAGAATGTGAGATTTTATGGGGATGCGAAGTTAAGATGACATCTAAGAGTGAGCTGTTGGCAGAGTTAGAAGCATTGATTCTTTTGGGTTCAGTTACTTTCTGTGTAAGACCCAGCTCATCACAGATGGCTTTTGGGGAGTGGGATTTAGCAGTAAGCCAATCCATATTGAAGTCACCTAAGATTATTATTTCCATGTTAGCAGCCAAAGTTATGGATTTCAACATGTTAAGAATTTCTGTACCTCCTGACGGGGGTCTATAGCCACCAATGACTGTGACGCACTCTGAGGATGGAAGGTGAAGTTTAAGCGAGACAATCTTGTATTCCTTGGGCTTAGTTTTACAGGAAATGCTGCTAACATCAAATTTTGATTTGGCATATACAACCACTCCCCCCCCCCTCGAATCCCTATCAGCCCTAAAGAGCTTGAAGCCCAGTATAGTAATTTGCGGATCAGTGTTGGTCTTTTTTAGCCATGACTCAGTAATTATAATCAGATCTGGGTCAGTGTGGCTGCCCAAACTTGAAGATGATCAAGTTTTTTGAGCAGGCTTAGAATATTGACCATCATCAGTTTCATCCCAAGAGCAGCTGCAAACTCCGACGGAGAAGTGATTTGAGTTGGGGGACCTGGATTTAGTTCGACATTGCCTGAACAGAAAAGGAGAATTAGAAACATTTTCTTGAGGGCATTTTATCAGGTAGAAGTGGGCTCTTTTCGTATGGGTTCTTGTGTGGTGTTCAGTCATTGAAGTACGTCTAGCCAGGGCATAGGAGATGCTGACATGGCCGTTCAAGGCTAGCAGGAGAAGTGCCCCGAAAGACATTGGTGAAGGGAGGAGGGCCAGAGGAGAGGGATGAGAATTAAAATGAAAACCCGACAGATTAAGAGTAGGGAAGCAATATGAAGATGCAGCAGGAACTATGATTGTGGGTTCCCAGACTGGGATGACTTCTGACTTAGCATGGATCAGTGCTTTATGAGTCATAATTTTTGCCAGGATTACAAGTAGAATGATAATGCAGGCCATATTGCCCACGACTGAGTACAGTGATTTCTGTAGAAAGACCAAGAATCCCTCTAGTGGCAGGTCTGTATAACCTGCTAATGGAAAACTTCTATTACACAGTTGAAATGTGCTTAGTTCTATCGAAAATCCATTTGTAAAAAGTGCCAGGTGACTGAAGAGGGGAAAAGTCCTGGCCAATCAGAGCGGGTTTGCTGGAAGCACCCGTGTTCCGATTGGCTGTGCTGTCCCGTACCTTCCAAGGAGCTGTAGGTGGGCGTCCTGGTCTCGGTGGGTGGCTGGCTGGGTGCCGGCCAACCTTGGGGGAGCTGAAGCAGCCCTGTTCAGTGCTCACAGCTGTGGTTGTCTGTGCGCCATGATTCTGTTATGGCCACCAAAACCAGGTTTGCTGCTGCAATGATTGCCTCAAGGTTGGAAATTGTGCTCCTTAGACTTCTTGTGTTGGCACTCTTGGATCTCCATTTCCATTGTCCCTCTCTCCCTCTAGCCTGCCTCCCCTTCCTGTTCCTCCCCTTGCCCCCTCTGTTACCCTGGGCCTTCCCTCCACTGTTATGTTGTCTTTTTAACTTCCCTCCTACCTCTCTCTTTCAGCTGATGTTCCTTCTCCAGACTTGCCTGCCCTGCCCTTCTCTTTGCTTCCATCAACCTGTGGGGAATTTCTTCTCCCTGGCATAACCTTTCTTGTTACTGTAGTCTCTGGTGGGTCAGTCTCTGCCTCCCTCAGTCTTTCTGCCTCCCCCCTTGACTAGTTTAAATGCTCATCAGAGTAGCATTTAAACCTTCAACCCAGGACTGCTGTTCCCCTCCTGGATGGATGGAGGCTGTCTTTCTTGTACAAGCCTCCATCCCCCAAGGTGTGATCCCAGTCTCTAATGTAGCCAAAGTCCTCTTCCTGCACCATGTCTTCAACCACTCATTTAAGGACCTGGTGCAGGGTTCCTTAGATTTCCCCAACTGTGAATGGGTAGCACCTCAATGAAGGCCACTGTGAACTAACTGCTTTTATAAATGATGCATGTTCCCGACAGTTGCACACAGTGGCTGTCACACTCAAGAACTGGAGTGAAGGCTGCTGTGCTTTTGCCCCAAGGAATGAAGATGATGAGAATATTAACCTACACTGGCATCCCTAAAAGATATTGTCCTATATTGGCATCCCTTAACACCCTATTTATATTAACAAGCATTTGTCAATGCCGAACGTTCGCTTGCAGGTATTTGCAGTGGTGTTTGGCATGTATGGTGCTTTACCCTAATGCCCTGTGCGATTGCTGGTATTTGCACAATAAATTGTCAGCATGACCTTGTTGTTACCCCCATTGTGCGCTACATAGGCGGAAACATGTTTTGGGGAGGATGTGAAAAATGACAGCTGTACTGCTCATAAGGAAGTGTGGTAAAATGACAATGTTGAAAATCTGGAATGGAAATATTGAAAATTCGCAAACCTACGAGCGTGCGTGGGAACTGTGCAACGCACGCTCGTAAAACAGTCATTTGTAGGATTTTTTCACCGAATTTTCAACATTGCCATTTTAAAACCTCTACTAATGAACAGTGTCACTGTGATTTTCTTGCTGTGTCCCATACATTGATTTCACACACCGACTGCGCCATTGTGCAGTACATGGGCGGAAAGACATTTTGGGCAGGATGTGAAAAATGACAGCTGTACTGCTCATAAGGAGGTGTGGTAAAATGGCAATATTGAAAATCTGGAGTGAAAATATCGAAAATTTGCAAACTTACGAGTGTGCGTAGGAACTGCGCAACGCAGAGTCATAAAACAGTCATTTTTAGGAATTTTTTCACCAAATTTTTGGCACAGCCATTTTAAGACCTCTGCTCATGATCAGTGTCACTGTGATTTTCTTAATGTGTGCCATACATTGAGTTCGCACACCGACTGCGCCATTGTGCGCTACATGGGCAGAAACACATTTTGGGCAGGATGTGAAAAATGACAGCTGTACTGCTCATGAGGAGGTGTGGTAAAATGGCAATGTTGAAAATCTGGAGTGCAAATATTGAAAATTCACAAACGTACAAGCGTGCGTAGGAACTGCGCAATACACGCTCGTAAAACAGTTATTTTTAGGAATTTTTTCACCAAATTTTCAACATAGCCATTTTAAGACCTCTGCTCATGAACAGTGTCACTGTGATTTTCTTAATGTGTTCCATACATTGATTTCGCACACCAACTGCGCCATCGTGCGCTACATGGGCAGAAACACATTTTGGGTGAGATGTGAAAAATGACAGCTATGCAGCTCATACGAAGGTGTGATAAAATGGCAATGTTGAAAATCTGGAGTGAAAATATTGAAAATTCGCGAACTTATGAGCCTGCGTAGGAACTGCGCAACGCACGCTTGTAAAACAGTCATTTTTTGGAATTTATGCACCAAATTTTTAACATGGGGTTTTTGGGACCCCTTCTCATGAATGATGTCACTGTCATGGCATTATTTGAGGCCGAAGGGTGATTTTGCGCAGTGACTGTGCAGTGCCTGCGAAATCACCCTTCGGGCGAATAATGCCATGACAGTGACATCATTCATGAGAAGGGGTCCCAAAAACCCCATGTTGAAAATTTGGTGCAAAAATTCCAAAAAATGACTGAGATATGCAATAAAGTTGAAACCCCCCTATGCAGCCCATTATACAGCTTACTGGCATTTCCTCAGTTCGCGGTCGGCTTTGAAGAGTGCAGACGTGTTCCAGGTCCACCGCAGATCATCGTGCCAAAGTCTGGAGGTAAGTATAGGGTGGAGGTGGGGAGGCTGGGTGCGCAGTGGGTGGGTGCGGGTTTGGGGGGCTGGGAGGCGTGCAGCGGGACCGTTTTTTCCCAGGTTAAAAAAAAAGACAACGTGGGACCTTTGCCACGCTGGGGTGGGCTCTCAGCGTGGCAGAAGATAGCTGGGGGTGAGGAGCCAATGGGGATTGGGCACCCCTGTCGGCAAACTACGTGGGGGCGAGGAGCCGACGGGGATTGGGCACCCATTCGGGCAAAGTAAACAAACGGTTTGCCACGCTGGGGTGGGCTCCCAGCATGGCAGCAAGACAGCTTGGGGGCTGTGGAGCCGACGGGATTGGGCACCCCTCCGGCAAAACATATTTGCCACGCTGGGGTAGGCTCCCAGAGTGGCACCAAAGCTTTGGGGTGGCGTGGACGTGCAAGGGGAGTGCTGCGTGACACGAGGGGGCGGTGCTCAGTGTGGCAGCGGTGCTTTCCTTTGAAGCAGAGGAACATCACTGTCATACTGAGCTCCTGCACCCATTGGTGCAGGACCGCCACGCCTGCTCAAGGGAGCAGTGCATTGGGTGGGAGAGGCACACCTCCAAGTGTGCTACTTCTTCTAAACGCTCTTGCGTGATGCCAAGTAAGCGAACGAAATGAGGTTTCAGAAGGGTGGGGAGGTACGAAGGCATTTTGTTCTGAAGGGTGGGAGATAATTTATAAATCGGTGATTTGAGGTGTAGGAAGGTGTGAGTAATGAGGGGTAGGGAGGTTAACTGCTCAATGGATCCAGCTCAAAACCACGTCAGCAGAAATGTGTGGTCAAAAATTGTGCTATGCAGACACCACAAAAAAGGCACAGTGAAAAACTGCCAAGATATATATCTATATATACCAACTCCAAAACTGCACATGCTATTTTGCCTGCTCAGTTTTTGACTGCACGTCTATTCCAGCTGTTGAGTGTCTGCCCTTCAGGGATGAACTCCAGCTGCATCTGCTATCAGCTCAGATTTGGTCTGCTGGAGTCTGCCATGACTACTGTTGCAGACCTGGACTATCTGTTTAGCGTGAAGCTGTTATTTGCTGTTTACTTCTTTCATTATCTATCAGAAATGAAGAGTGGCACCTTCCCTGCTTCTAGCATATTAATGTTCTTTTTTACACACATACATGTGTACAAACATATGAAATTGCCAGCAGATACAGGCCTTGCAGTCTATCTAGTCTGCTCGAGTGTGTAGCACCTCAGTCATTTAGACTGCAGCTGCGCTCCCTCCCCTTTCCCCTTCCCCCTCTGTATTTCCTCCTGCTTCCTTCACCAACCCCCCATCCTCCCCTCAGTTCAGACCTTCCCTTTGATCCTTTCCCACCCCCTCTTGAAGCTACTTACCAACCTCAAGGATACTATCTCCTCCGACAGCACATTCCACTCGGTAAACCACCCTTTCTGTGAAATAGTGCCTTCTCAATCCCACCTAAATCTTCCTCTTTCCAATTTCAGACTGTGACCTCTAGTTTCCCTCCCACATTTTAATTTGAACATACTCTCGGTTTGCCACTGCAAGAACTGGGGAACATATAGTGCTCACCAAACAAAAGCGCAACATTCAGCCCCCTCCAGACCAGCAATAACAACTTCAAGCTGACTCTCTGTTCATGTGTGAAATGTTTATTTATATTTTTTTTAGTAAACTTTGTTTATTGACTATAACAACCAATGTATAGATTGTGACAGTAATTCAATACATGCAAGTCATTAGTTCATAATACAGGTATCAGCATGTGAAAGCTTACTACAGTATACGTTACAGCAAGGGTTTAATGATTCCACAAACAGATCATAGTAGCTATTCCATAATATCATATCACATCTCTGTTGCATCACCTACTGTACTGGAAATGTGCCCTTTTTAATGGCTCTCTACAGAGGGAACCATATATTGTCATACAGCTCTATGTTACCATTTGCTCTGTATTGTGGATGTTCAACTTTTAGGTACCCATATAGGTTTGTACTCTACATTACTATGTTCAGGGTTCTCTACTTATCAAAGTTTGTGCAACAGTTTTGCGAACATTCAGCAATTCATCGGATTCATAGGGTGTTTCAAGTCGAGTAGCTTTCACCATATGGATTTGTCCACTAAGTCAGCAGTACCCAACCCTCCCCATAGCCCTCATATGTTGGTCCAATGATGTCTTGAACTGTGACATACTGTCACTATTTACCACCGTAGCTGGTAAACCATTCCACTTGGAGACAAAAAGCTGTAATTAAATCAATGTCCCCTTTGCTTTTTCTTGAAGTGTTTCCCTCTATGCTGCCTGTTATGTCTTCTGAATTCCCTTAACTGTGTTCTTGCCTCCAGTCCCAGGCATTCCCTTAGATCGTTACTTTGTTGTGCCTTGTGAACAAGGCACATAACCCCTCTTAGTCTTTTATACCTTATAGGTTCATAGGATTAGGTTAGAGGTCTAACAGCTACTGAGCGCCATAAATGGACTTGCCACTATTCAGTGGACATGCTCCCATTTTCTCACCCATATACAGATCAAGCATACGCTTGAACGCCTCTATACTACTAGCACCCACCACAGCAGCAGGCAGTGAGTTTCATACTTCCACTATCCTTTGATTATGCCACTTGCCTCTTTTGGTGGTTCTGTATTTCTCACCGTAGAGTTGATAAGAATGGACCCTGGTTGCCCTGCCTAATTCCTCCTTTCTTCTAAGACCTGCACATTCCCAGAGTAATTCATTCCGATAAGTGTTATAGACAAAACAAAGATCACCTCTGAGTCCTCGATAAGACATGGAATACAACCCCAGTTCCTGCAGCCTGTTATAATATTCTTTACCATGGACTGAACTAATCCTTTTGGTAAATCTTTGCACTCTCTATAATTTTTAAACCACCAACACTCTGCGGTACACTGAGGGGTACATCATATTCCAGAACTAAGAATCTGTACGGGGAACCATAACCCTTTCATTCCTGCTTTTAATGTTTCTCAGGATATTGCCAGTTATTTTGTTTGCACATTTAGCCATTTCCTCATTGTGATTGTCAAATGTCAACCTATTAGTTATAATAATTCTGAAGTCCTTTTCATTTTCCGTAGTCGTGATGACCTTGTTGTTTGTTTTTATATTGTGCCATTGGGTTATTAAATCCATAGTGCATTACCCTACACTTATTCTCATTAAACTTTAATCTGTGAAAAAGAGTCCAGTCTTCCAACTTATTTAACTGATCCTGAAAAAGGTTTATCAAAACTGTATCATTCACCAGAGCCCACACTTGTATTGTCAGAGTACTTTCAGAGCCATGCTCCACCTGACACCTGCATTGAAACAGCAAAAATATTAAATAGGAGGGGTCCCAAGACTGAACCCTGGGGTACCCCACTAGTAACTCTACCCCAGTCTAAAAAATGACCCCTCAATGGAACCCTCTGTTGTCTATCCTAAAGCCATGATGAACCCATCCATGCCCTAAGGCATGCATTTATCCCAAGGTCATATAGTGTGCCCATGTTATGAAGAACATGTCCAGATCTCTCAGTCTCTCCTCATAGCCTAGTGTTTTTATGTTGGCTACCATCCTCGCCGTTGTCCTCTGCACCCTCTCCAGTCTATCCATTTGACCTGTACCATAGAGGGCCCAAAATTGCGCACAGTGCTCCATGTGCGGTCTGACCAAACTACAATACAGGGGCATCAGTACTTCCCTCTTCCTACTCCGAACATTCCTAGAAATACAGCCAAGAATCCTACTGGCCTTTCTGGCAACCCCTCTACAGTGGTCATGGGACTTCAGGATAAAATAGACTAGGCACCAAGATCTCTCTCTGTTGTTGTCTGCATTAATTCAACTCTGCCTAGATCGCATTTGGCCTGAAGATTTCTTACTTCAAAATGTATTACTTTACATCTATCTGTATTAAACTTTAGTTTTTTGTTTGTGGCCCAAGTATCTAGTTTAATTCTAGCTGAATGTTTTGCACTTCTCTGATGTTACTGATAATACCCCCTATTTTAACATCATCCACGAATTTGTATATCCAAACATTATCTGAACATGTCTAGGACAATATAAAAATGTTGAACAGTATCAGCCCTAGTATAGATCCCTGCAAGACCCACTGGTAACTTCAGCCCAGTTAGATAAACGTCCTTTAAGGACAATTCTCTGTTGCCAGAAATCTAACCAGGAACTGATCCTATTCAGTAATGACCCACCAATGTTCAATGCTGAAAGAGAATCCATAACCTCTGGGAGAGGCATGGAATCAAATGCCTTAGTGAAATCTGTTTACTGTGTCTACTGGAATGTTTAGTTCCAAGGCTGCACTAATTGGATCAACAAAGTGCATGAGTTTGGTTATGCATGACCTGCCTTTACTGAACCCATGTGTGTTGTATCAACCTGATCTGTATCCATAAGCAATTGCTCCAGGAAATCCTTTATAACAGCTTTCAAAACCGTCCCCATGACCGAAGTCAAGCTAATACGCCTATAATTTCCATGTATGGATATATCCCCTTTTTTATATAAGGGTGTGACATGCATGTTTTTTATATAAGGGTTCCTTCCAACGATCTTCCTACTTTGGCCTACGCCTTCGTGACCACTCACCTTGACTACTGCAACGCCCTGTACCTAGGGCTAACGGGGGTTAATATCCATTGCCTGCAGCTGGTGCAGAATGCAGCAGCCAGGCTTTTGACTGGTACATCTAGGACCAGTCATATAACACCTGAGCTTCACAGACTGCATTGACAGCCAGTGCGATGGTCAGTTTGCTGACCTTTAAAGCCCTACATGATCAGGGACCCCATTACCAGCAAGATCTCCTTACTCCCTACTGCCCCTCCCGACCACTCTGGTCCACTGACGAGGGAATGCTAGAGATTCCCAGGGTGCAACTTCAAACATCTGGGGCCCATTCCTTTGCATTTATGGCCCTATGGAATTCTCTACCTCGTCAGATAAGGGACTGCCTGACCATCCAAAGTTTTAAGATGTAACTTAAGTCATACCTATTTAGCCTGGCATTTTCAGAAGAAGCGTGAATTTAGTGGGGACTGTCATCTGCTTATGAATTTAATTGTTACTTGAAATGTTAACATTTTTAATGGTTTTAGTATGTTAATGTTTGTGGATTATAATTTTTGTACAGGTGTCTTGATCATCAGAAAGGTGCCTTTTAAACAAATAAAAATTGATTAATTGATTGATGTGCCAGTTTCCAGTCTGTTAGAAACCTGCCCTCATCCAAGGATTGCTGGTATATCACTGTTAATGGTTCTGCCATTCCCCATGCCATTTCTTTCAAGAGCCTTGGATGCAAACCACTGGGGCTTGGTGAGTTATTGGGATTAAGATTTCTTAGACTGTCCAGTAAGTTATTGCTCCTTATCCTGATTCCAATGGTATCTAATCGATCTTCATACCTTCCCAAAGGGCTGTTCTTCATATGGTGTATACCAATAAAAATTTGTTGAAGGATTCAGCCAGTTCACCACAGTTATGTATCTCCCATTCTCATGTAGTGGACCCACCTGGACCTTGGTTTTCTTTGAAATATTGACATAGTTATAAAATAGCTTCTTGTTAGTTTAGTTTCAATTGCTAAGTTCTTTTCAAAATCACTCATAGTCTTTTTTATAATTTTATACATTCTTTAAGCCTTGTTTTATAATTTAGCCATGCCTCTTTGGTCCCCCTTATTTTGGCAAAGTTCTATGCCTGTTTTTTATTCCTGATTGCCCTTTTTATACCTTTAGTGCTCCAGGCAGGCAGTTTTCCCCGATTGTTGTATTTCATTTTAAGTGGGATGTGCTTCTCCTCACGTAACTAGTTTATTCGTTTTTTTTTATCACAACATTCTTTCTATTCCCTGTAGCTCAGTCTGCCATCATCTGGCCACCGTCCTCTGCACCCCATGAGACCCCTGACGGCTCACTCACACAGGGCTAGCACACACAGTACCCGTGGTGGGGACCACCAATCCCAGTCACTGGGTTCGGATCTAATACCCAGACATGATTCCATATGGGTCTGAGGGTGTGCAGAGGCATGCCCATCAAGCCATCACGACCAACTGCCATTTTCTGCTGTGTTTTTCATCCCCCTAGGAGTACAGATGTGCAATGACATCTGGGCACTATGTACCGATGTCTGCCATACTCCTCTCTCTCTAGATGCACCATGACTGAGAAACCCCCGATCTCCATCAGGGACCACTGCAGTGCGGTGTGAGCCCTGAACCCTCCCCAGGGAGAGAAGAGCAGTCAGCAGATGCTCAATCCACTCCCTCCCCTTAAACCCCTGATGACCCGGGCTCATTCCTGAACCCGGGTCACCAGTGTAACATGAGGTGTGACGTCCAGCACCTCAACCCTCAGAGGCACTGGGCTGGCAACTTTAGTTTATTAAGCACATCCCATTTCATTTTTAGGGTCTTACCATTAAAGTCCTACTTCCATTCCCAACCTCCAATAGTTTTACGGATAGCATCATCGTCTGCCCTATTATAGCATCTGATCGATGTAACACTGCCCTGAGTATATCTATTTATTCTGATGGAAAACTGGACCATAGTATGGTCACTCCCAGAGAGAGGCTTCCTGAACAAGCAATCCAAAATATCTTCCTCCATATTGCTTAACAATAGATTGAGCAAATGATCACCTGTAGTATTTTCTTGAACATAATTTTCCAGACATAAATTATCCAATATGTCTAGAAACTCTGACTCTACTGATGACTTTTCTGTTTCAGTCCTCCAGTCTATTCCTGGGAGGTTAAAGTCTCCCAAAATAACCATATTTTTTCCTTCATCCTAATTTTTAATAATATTAAGAAAATGAAAGGCTTCCTCAGCATGCTGGGATGGGGATCTATAACACAATCCTATATTGATTTTTGAATTAGAGTTTGGCATTAGGCTTGACCATAACTGTTCGCCATCATTAGCATCCCCTTTATTCATTAAGCTGGCGTTGAAGTCCTCCTTTATAAGTAGTGCTACAGCTCCACCTCTTTTACTTTTTCTTGGTTTTTGAAAGAGTTGATACTCTCGAGGGGCTAAACCCCACTGATTTTCTTCACACCACATTTCTGTAATTGCGTATATGGTGATATCTTCAGTTTGAAGAATAAAGTCTAATTCTTCAAACTTATTTCTTAAACTTCTTGCATTACTAAAGCAGCAAGGCCCTCCAGATCTCTTCTTTAGAGATGCAATCTACTTTGGACTTATAGGATGTACTAAATTTATCGCCATCCCTTGTCCCCTCGTGGTTTAGTTTAAATGGTGCTGAATTGCTCTATTGATGGACTGCGTCAACACTCTTGTACCTACTCTATTCAAGTGCAGTCCATTAGCAGCAAAGAGATTGGGCCTATTATCAAAAGTTCCCCAGTTATCCAGGTAATAAAAGCTCTCTTTTAGGTACCACAGTTTGAGCCAAGCATTCAGTCTTGTAACATCCAGTGCTTTTTTCCTCCCTGCCGTGGCACTGGTTAACATCATATTTTTTCACTTTTAATTCTCTTCCTAATAGTTCAAATTCCTTTAAATATCCAGTAATGTTGATCTTCCTAGGTCATTTGTGCCTATGTGCAGGGCAAATATGGATTCTTTAGTGTCTTCAACAAACCCCTCCAAAACCTATGTCACATCTCTAATTCTAACGCCAAAGAGACTGCTCACACTTGTTGTCTCCTTCCGATTTTTACTTATATGCTTATCAGTATATTTGATTATTGAATCCCACATAGCTACAATATCATGGTCTGGGCTGCTGGGTGTAATCTGGGAAAAAAATGACTGCCTATGTTCATGTTTGAGGGGGCTGCAGTATCCCTAACTGGGATTGTTTTTTTCAGGGTTTTGCCTATTCTGAGGGTTTCTAGTAGGCCCATCTTTTCTAATAGGTATCTGGAGCCTTATATTTAAAAAATTCTCACTCTCACGTTCTTGCTCCATTACGTTTTGCCTATTAGAAGGCATATTGATAGCTTCCCTTCTGTGACTTTTCTGGTTCATTTCATTTCCATGTCTGTTTTTCTCCTGGAGCACGATCCGGCCTTCTAGTGATTTTTTTGTATCCTATCATCTTGTGTGGCATTATTACCCCTATTCTGCTCCATGTTTATGAGTGATGCAAGTGGGTTAAAACATTTTTTAGACACAGGGGTGCAGCATCATCTGTCCTCCTTTTTTTGGTGTTAATTCCTTCACATCTGCTCTCCCCAAAATGTCAGTTTGGCCCTTCCCGGTAATGCTCCCCTGTTCACTATGGGTAATGTTTATTTCTGAATTCATTTCCCTTTCATTTACTTCTCTCCCAGTAGTGTGAGTATGGGCAAAACGTATTTTGCACTTTTCTGTTTTCTGAACTAAACACCAATCTTCTGGTATCTGACCTCCCTCACTGTATCCTTCTGGATCTCCCACTTCACAGTCAGGGAGCAAATCATATTGATGGCTCTTCATGCTACCTTGATGTGTAGCTGATGCACCCCCCTCTGCCCTTTCACCCTCTTGTTCTGCCCTTGGTATGGGTTCAGATTCATTGATTTATCAAGTTGATCTTGAGCTGTGTTCGGCCCTTCAGTTAAATGAATTGATTTCCATGTGGTGTCAGTAAAATTTTCCTGCTTGTGCAATTCCTGTTGAATGCACAGTTGCTGTCTTAAGTCGTATAGTTCTTCCAACAATTTGAAGCTTTGGGTGCACTTTTCACAAGTGTAGTCTTCCCACATGTTACCAACTTCAACCATTCTACACCTTATGCACCTCAAGTATTCAATCTCCATTCTAATGACCTTTATCCGTAATTAAGCTATTATTAGAAAATATGACCAGAGTGTCTTAGGGAAGTTTGTACACCACTGACAAGCAAATTCAAATCCTATATACTGACGGTGCTATCTGGAGCAACTAGAAAATATCTCACATGTGTTTTATTAACCAATAATCAATAATTAGTGCCAATATTTCACAGCTCCGAGGCCATGCTTCTCTGGTGCAAAGTTTAAAAGATATATAACCCCCAGAACTATTGCTGCCACCTGGGACTGCTAGGAAAACTCCCCCACACTTGGGGATTCTCGAAATTAAATGTTCCATGTGTCTGCCTCGCAGACCTGTGTGCCGTCTTCCTGGCAACTGCCTGCTCTTTCCTGACACAGCTCCCATAGTTCAGGGGAGTTCCTAACTATATGAAAGCCAGGCACAGTTCAAAGCATTACAACTTTAAAATACAATTCAAGTTCAGCTAATCAGTGCTGAATGTACTGTCCCACAGCTTTTGGCCATCACAGAGTTTGGCAGCATGCTCTTCAATGCTAGCTCCCAGAGTTTCCTAGTCCCCGAGGGGCATGTGCATGGTCTGCTTTGCTCCTAGAGTAGAAGTAATTTTATGAGTATTGGGTAGGGGACACAGCAAGACTTCTTGCATGACCATGTGGATTTCAAACCAAATGCTCATGATTTGTGGGCAGATAAATGACATATGTAGGAAGTCACCCTGTTCCACTTCACACTTTGAGCAAACTGGTTATTTGGAATTATCAGATGTATGCATTTTTAGGGGAGTAAGAGAGTTGTGAAACATTAAATTTAACTGCACTTGGCATTGTTGGTTACTTCTAGCCCTATGCATATAAATGCATGTGCAGCAAACATTTTGTCAGAAGAATGGAGTTTTAGAGGTGTGTCACTGTTTGGTCCAGTGCAGCTCAGGATGCAATGTGCTTGACCTGTGACTAACCAATCATCAGCGAGGCTGATGATGGCAGTGTTCTCTGCTTGCTGGGTGAAAACTTTGTGTAGTTGGAGGGAGCCAGGCACTCCAACCCAGAGTGGCTGGCTGCTTTCACCTGCAGTAAGGCCCAGCAATCAGAGAACAGTGAGTGTAGCCACATACTTAATCCCACCATCAGCGAGTGTAGTCACATACTTAGTCTGGACCTAGAAGGACGCAGAATTATCATGCCTCCCCTTGCAGCAGGCAGCCATTGTTCCCACCACCAAAACAGACAATCAGAAGTTTTATTTAAAACAAAAAGAAAACAGAAACAGTGTGGGGGGGGAGAGCGAGAGAGATGGTGTCAGACACTATTAATCCACCTCATTTCATGCAAAAGTGGCAGGAAAGGTCCAACAGGTTCACTTCATTCAGTCTTTGACTCCTAGTGTTGCAGATCAGGAGAAGAGCCTTGGCATGAAATTTCAGTTTTTACACCTTCCTCAGTTACCCGTCAGCTGAAATGTTTCCCCAGTTGCAGCAGCTGTAGAATATCAAACACCATGTATGTCATATGGTTCCTCAGTGCAATCCCCTCACTGACCATGCTGCGATCACAGCATACGACATTACTACAGCAGCAGCTGCACTGCGTGACTCCTCTTCAGGTACATCTCCATCCCCATGCCATGGCTGCACTTGCACTGGTGAGTCTCCCACATAGTTTATAGGTACCAGCACGCACTGTACTTGTTAGTATCTCCAGCCCGAATGCCAATTTATCTCACCTAGATTGGACAAAAAAAGGTGGGGGAAAGCTTTGGTGGAAAGACAGGGAGGAAGTGAGCACACTGATAGGTGGGATCCCCATATCTGATGCATTCAGGAGGCTTTTAGAAGCTACAGGAATGCTTTGATAGCAGTTACAAGCAGTAGTCGCTTTGCTAGTTGCTCCTGCAGGAGTGACATTTGTCTGACTTAGTTCTAGGAGCAAAGGTAGTCAAGACTGCTCCTGTGCAAAAGAAACCACCAAAAAGATCTAAAACTGACTAAATTAAGTGTAATAATGCAGCCTGTAATGGGAAATGTGTCCCCAGATCCATCACATATGTTCAATACTACATCAAAGGTGATGGGTTCCCATGGTGAATTTTTTCCATTTCCAATACTGTTCACAGATCAAACAGCTGTTGATTTCACTTTTTATACTGCTCTTCATTGCGAACATACAAACATACAAAACTGCCAGCAGATATAGGCCATATGTTCTATCAAGTCTGCTCAAGTGTATAGCTATAAGTCCTTTATACTGCAGCTGCCCGTCCCTCCCATTCCACCCCCACCCCACCCCCATCACAGTGACCCTCCTCCTCACTTAGTCCCATCCCCTTTTAAAACTGACCACTGACTTACAGGACACCACCTCTTTGGGCAGCGCATTCCACATAGACACCACCCTTTCTATGAAAATGTCTCCTCATGTCTCTCCTGAATCCTCCTCCCTCTGATCTCAGACCAAGCCCCCTTGTGTCCCTCCCCCCAAACTTAAAAATCCCCTATGTACCAGTCTTCTTTATAGCCTTTATGTATTTAAAGGTCTCAATCACATCTTCCTTATCCCTCCTCTCCTCCAGGAAGTACATGTTAAGCTCCCTCAGCCTCCGGTCATAGGGTTTGTTTTCCAATCCCATGATCATCCTTGTTGCTCTGTGCTGGACCCCCTCCAGTAATCTAACACCTTTCTTCAAGTATGGGTGCCAATACTGCATGCAGCACTCCAGGTGCAGCCTCAACAATGATCTGTACGGAGGTAGGATCACCTCCCCCTCCTGGAGGTGATTCCTCTAGCAATACACCCCAACATCTTGTTGTCTTCAGCTGCTGTCTTCCTGCACGGTGCTGAGAGATTCATTTGCTCTGTTATTATCACCCCAAATCCTTCTCCTCCTCCTCTCTAGCAGCTATCTGACCCTTCCCAACTGATAACACCTCCTTGGGTTCCTTGCTCCCAAGTGCATGACTTTGCACTTCTTAGCATTAAACCCCAACTACCATGTGTCTGACCAGTACTCAGGTTTTGTCAGATCATCCTGCAGTCTCTGCCTCCCTACTGCGTCATCCACCACCGCAATGATCTTGGTGTCATCCAAAAAAAGACTAATCTTATTCTTAATGCCAATCAAGATGTCAGCTATGAAAATGTCAAGCAACACCTGGCCCAGTACCGAGCCCTGCGGAACCCCACTCGTTACAGCCCTTGGAGCTGAGAATTCCCTTCCCACCACTACCCTCTGTTGCCTCTCTTGTAGCCAGTACTTGATCCAATTCACTATCTTTGTCCTAGATACGGGGTAATAATGTCGCAAGACATTATGCTGCATTCATATACAGTATCGCACTTCCAAAGCAGCGCGATGTATGCCATGCGGCATAAGTCTTTTTTTTCCCGGGGCTCTGCCCCCTGCACCCCCTGTTATGGGGACTGTGCCCCCAAACCCTCCCAACTAATATAACTAACTCTGGGGGGGGGGTGTTAACACAAATATTGCATAAAGTGTGGGAAAAAAAAGAAAATCTCCATGTGTCTGGAATCAGGAATCAAACCCAGTCCCAAACACATTGCTTCATTTTCTTGTTGCCAGTGGCTCACTGGATCGAGCCACAGCAGATGCTCAGTGGAACCTTGTCTCAGCAGAGGTCTTATCCTCTGCCCGAGACACCGAGAGGGTGCAGTACTGTGCACAGACCCATTCACAGTATTGCACCCTCTCACTCAATTGTACTGCACTGTTGCAGTTACGGGGTTTTGTTGTACGCTATTAAGCATGTGAGATATTGACCCGGTAGGTTTGTCCCCGCACCCTGATATCCCAACTTGCTAATCAGCCTCCCATGTGGCACCAAAGCAAATGCTTTGCTGAAATCCAGATACAGGACATCAACCGCATGGTCCTTGTCCAGTTCTCTTGTCACCCAGTCATAATAGTCAACCAGGTTGATCCGACAGGATCTGCCAAAGACAAACCCATGTTGCTTCTCGTCCTGGAGACCATTACCTACTAGAAAGGTTACTAACCTCTCTTTAAGGATTGTCTCCATTAACTTTCCTACAATGGATATGAGACTTACTAGCCTATAGTTGCCCAGTTGATCCTTGGGTCTGCTTTTGTGGAGGGGCACCATGTGAGCCATCCTCCAATCCTGGGGTATGCACCCTGTTTCCAGAAAGGTATTGAACAAGTCTGCCAATGGCTCTTCCAGGACCTCTGCCAATTCCTTCAGTACCTGGTGGTGTATGCCATCTGGTCCTGGTGCCTTATCCACCCTCAGTGCCCTTAAACCTTCTAGTGCCCTGGCCGCTGTGATTTCCCCATCTGTCACCCCCTCCTCTCCATGCCTACCCTCCCACTCACCTGAGGCATTGACTCATCCTTTTCCTTAGTAAATACAAAACAGAAATATTCATTTGGAGCTTCTGCCTGCTCTGCCCATTTCTCTGCCCACCCCTGTCCTTCCTGATCCTTACTATTTGATCTTGGCAGATCCTTCTATCTCTCTCTCTTACGTACCTGAAGAAGTCCTTTTCCCATCCTTGATGCCCTGTGCCAGCCTAAGCTTTCTGGAAACTTTGGCTGCCCTGACTACTCTGGTCACTTCTCTAGATTTTGGCAGATTCTCCTCTCTATCCTCCCCGTGCCTGGATCCCCTGAATCCCCCAAAGGCTGACCTTTTTGCACTCACCTTTTCCAATACCTCCCCACTTAACCAACTAGGTTTCTTGGCCCTGGCCTTTTTGCTTTGTCTTGATACAGCATCTAGTGGCCTTTGAGAGTCCAAGCTTGATGACTTCCCATTTCTGGCCAGCATCCATGTGCCGATGGATTGTGACTAGGTGCCCAGCCATTATTTTCTACATCCTCCCAAAGTCAGCTTGCCTGAAGTCCAACACCTTGGTCCTTGTTTCTGCAGCCTCCTAGCCCATGCTGAGTGAGAACCACACTGTGTGGTGGTCACTCCCTGCCAGCGGATCCTTCACCCCAGGTCTCTGACAAACTCCGCATTAGACAGCATGAGGTACAGAGTGTTGCCTAACCTGGCTGGCTTGTTTACCATCTGTACCAAGAAGCTGTCCTGAAAAGCCTCAAGGAGGACTTGCTCCCTTGTGCTTGAGGTGGCTGGGGTGCTCCAATCCACCCCTGGTTGATTGAAGTCCCCCACGATCATGGTGATACCCTTCTCACTGACCCTACTGATCTGCTCTGCTAGTTTTCTGTCTAAGTCCTCTGCCTGAGATGGTGGCCTATACAACACCCCCATCCTACGTGTTCTGTTTCTTGAATTCTGGAATTGTATCCATAGTGCCTCTGTTCTACTCTCCTCCTCTTCCTCCCTAGCACACCTTATCCTTTCTCTCACACAGACTACCACCCACCCCATTCACTTTTTCCCTATCCCTGCAGTATATTCTGTACCATGGGATCACCAGGTCCCAGTCCTGGTATTGGGTGTCCCATGTTTCAGTGATGGCAGGATGGCAGCTATGTCCACCTCCCCCTCTGCCATGAGAGCCTGTAACTTGGCCATTTTGTTTCCCAGATACCTTGCATTCAAGGAGACTACCCTCCAATATGTGCCCATCCCATCCCACCCTTCCCCCTTTGAACACTATTGTTAGCAACACTGTATGTGCCCTCCCTTACTCCTACTTCATTCATTACTAGAGATGCAGTGAAATAAAATTTTGCTGTGCAAAATGTTTTGAGAAATTGTGGTGGAATTTTGCAATTTTCCCCGCTGCAAATGCTGGTGTCTATTTGTCCCCACCTGCCAATCACCAGCCCAAATTTCAAAATAAAAGTTCATTCTCCCTGTTGTCTAGTGGTCCCACCTCTCCCTGGCTGATCATCGGCCCAAAAATGAATAAAGCAAGCCCATCCCCATTAACTCATTATTTTCCTCAGACCACCAATCAAGCATGTGCTCATTTATTGAAGTGCTCAGTTGGGCTGTCGACTGTGGAGGTGAGTGGAGGGCTGTTCTGGTAGCCCGATCAGGGTACTGGGGTGGGCGGGTGGGTGCTATCTGATGACAGGGTGGGGTCCACTAGACACCAGGGAGTGGGGTTGAAATTTTTCCAGGATTGGGGGTCCGGGAAAATAACAAGTTAACTGGGGGGTGGGGTGGGCTTGCTTTAGTCACTTTGGGCAGGTGATCAGCTGGGGGGGGGGTTGGACCACTAGACACCAGGGAGAATGAATTTTTAGTTTGAGATTTGGGCCGGTGAGCGGCTGGGGGGACCACTAGCCAGGGTCCAGGGACTCAGGGAGTCATCATTTTAGTAAATTTCACCCATGGGTGGTGAAATTAGACCCAGGCAAGGGTGAAATGTCACCGGCTTGAGGGCAAAATTTCACTCGCTCTGCAGGTAAAAGTTTGCTTTTTGCCCAACTAAATATTTTGCAAAATGTCCAAATTACATGAAATATTTTGCTGGGTGAAATTTTCTAGTTTCGTACAACTCTATTCATTACTATGAATAATGTAGTCAGTAGGCATTTCATTTAGGAAGATGAGGTGGTTCAGTCCAGTTACAACGCAGGACTCAGAAGCAGAAGATTCCAATGGCCATGGTTGAGCTCCTCCTCTACAGTAACTGCCTCAGTGTAGCTCCTTGAGTTACAGGAGTCACTTAACCTCCTAGTGCACCTTTCACTCTTCTACAAAAGAACCCCAGAGCAAATGCATTGGGGCAAGGGTTATCCTGGATTGTACTGTGAGGCCTTCTGGCCCCATACAATTCCACTTAAAGTTGAGCCAGTCCAAATTAATTAATGTGCATTTGCATATGCTTCCCATGATGCTCTGCATTATTGGGGTATGTGCAATTTGTGTTTTCACTCTTCTGATCCATGAGGAACACAGGCCTACAAAAAAATGAGTGGGAAACGAGAGATAAAATGTAGGACATGAAATCATGGACATGCAAGCTTATAAAACATGGAAACACATGGAAATAGGGATTCTGCTATTTATGAAAGTTACTGTTAATTGAACTGAATTTCCACTGCAAACTCTCAACATAAGATGCAGGACAGTGCCTTTTCAATGTGAAATAACAGATCTGAAAGGGAAAATGGAAGACATCTGAGAAGTATGATCCCTCTCTTCAGCCTTTGCAGCTATAAAAATCAGTAGAGAAGAAGAAGCATGCTCCTTGAAAGTAATATTGCATCTGGCTTCATGCAGGTTAGATCAGTTGTTAAAAAAGTGAATTTTTAAAATGGGAAGGGGGAATCCAAAGGGTGCGGCACTGGAGCCATGCCTTTGACTAACACTACTAATCTGTGTGTAGTGAGTGACGTACTGTTGAGGGTAGTAACATAAATGACCCAACCCAGGCAGCCACTTTTAAGGTGCTGTCACTATCCACTTATTAGCCTGCTGCTGAGATTGAGTCTCTCTAAGCTCTGAGTCTCTGCTGCTTCTCTCACCTGCTATTGGTAGTAGCACTAGTGCAGTAAGAGAGCTCCTGTTCTGCCTGTGTTGTGGGACTGGGGAGAGAGACTAAAAGCCAGCTGAATCAAATCACAAGGAGACCTGCCTGCGAGAGTTGCTCTGCCTAGCCTGTACCAAAAGAGCTAAAAAGCACTGACATTCTACATAGCTGCAGATGGTTGCCTCGAGAGCACGATGACCTGCTTCCCTAATGGAGCCCAGGCTGCCTAGGCAGTCACCTCCTTCCATTCTACAGGAACCAGCAACCTACTTGTCTGTCATCCTAAAGGAGCCCAGCCGGGAGGGACCTGCCATTGTGAGGGAGACCAGCCAGGAGGGACCTGCCACTCTGAGGGAGACCAGCCAGGAGGGACCTGCCATTGTGAGGGAGACCAGACAGAAGAGAGCTGCCATTGTGAGGGAGACCAGACAGGTGGGACCTGCCATTGTTTGGGAGACCAGACAGGAGGGACCTGCCATTGTGAGGGAGCCCAGCCAGGAGGGACCTGCCACTCTGAGGAAGACCAGCCAGGAGGGACCCGCCACTCTGAGGGAGACCAGCCAGGAGGGATCTGCCATTGTGAGGGAAACCATCCAGGAGGGACCTGCCACTGTGAGGGAACCCAGCCAGGAGGGACCTGCCATTGTAAGGAATACCAGCCAGGAGGGACCTACCATCGTGAGGGAGACCAGCCAGGAGGGACCTGCCACTGTGAGGGAGTCCAGCCAGGAAGGACTTGCCACTCTGAGGGAGACAAGCCAGGAGGGACCTGCCACTGTGAGGGAGACCAGCCAGAAGGGACCTGCCATTGTGAGGGAACCCAGCCAGGATGGACCTGCCACTGTGAGGGAGCCTAGTCAGGAGGCAGCTGCCATTGTGAGGGAGCCCAGCCAGAAGGAACTTACCATTATGAGGGAGCCCCGCCAGGAGGGACTTGCCATCATGGGGGAGCCAGACCTGGAGTAATCTACCATCATGAGGAAGCACAGCAAGGAGGGACCTGTCATTGTAAGAGTGCCCAGTCAGTGTCTTCCAACACCAAGAACCCAGCGTTTGAAATGAATGAAGAACCAACCATGCTGGCATTCATCATCAACAAAAGGAGGTAGGAGGAAGAGGAGCAGCTGAACACAACTACAGGTAGGTGCCTGGAGATAATTTGAATTGTTTTTGGTTGTGATTGCACAAATCTTAGATGTGATTGCATTTCTTGCACTTTTGTTTTGTAATTGCACAAACTGTAGATGTAGTTTCACATTTTTTGCACTGCAAATTGTGGTTGCATAAATTTGTTTGTGTGTTTTGCACGGTCTTAGATTAGGGTTTCAAAAAGTAAACTAAGGCCTGTATTCTTTACATTTTTGCACTGTTAATCTGTGATGTGTTTTACAACAATTTTTACATTTGTTTTGTATTGTTTTACTTTACTTTGTAAAAATAAAGTATATGTTTTTATCTTGAGGTTTGTGTGTTTAATGAGCGCAGAGCTAAAGACCAGACAACATCAGAAAAACAGTTTATGTAATAAAACACAGCAGAAAACATTCCGCTGGTTGAAAGTAACTTGTATTGGTGCACCAAAAAAATGACTGAGTCATACGCTACAAAAATCAGGTGTTCCACATTTCGATCATTTGTCACACATTGGTTTGGCCTTTGTTCCACATTGCCAGGGTGAGAGGTATGACTCCCAGGCTCACAAATCTGTTAATGCAGTGCTTTTCCTGCTGGACGGAACAAACTGTTTGCAGAAAGAAACCACCTCCAAGGCTATCTTTAAAACAAAAATGTAGCAGAATAATTCTGATGTAATAAAGATGTCTGCTGACATTATTTTACATCTTGTGTCTTGACAGTGGGTCTTTCATGTGAAAGAGGTTTTCTTTCTTGCAGCCAGTACACGTACACAACTGTCACACCTAACTGCCCACTCTACCCCCTCGTGAGTGGCTTGGCATCTTGTACGTAGATCGTGGGCTCAGGAGGCAGAATCAGCGATAGGTTTCGAACAGGGTATTCACTTTATGCAGGAGGACTCCACATCACATGGAGTGAAATGGAACAGTCAACCCGCACTCCACAGACACTTTTAAAAAAAAGTTTCCTCCTATTGTAATCAGCATCGTTCTAACCAAATTTGTTTAGCTTGATGTTCAAAAGATGCAAGGCTTTATGTGGGTGTAGATGTTTCTACACCAGAACTTTGTTCTCGTGATTGCGGTGAGCTTGTGTGCTGGGGGGGCAACTGTGGCACCCAAGATCATGGTAGGTGTAGGGTTGCTGTAGAGCCATTAATTAGCATATCTGACTGCAAACAGTAAGGTTCTAGAGATGTGAGGAGGTGTTAAAAAGCTGTTCCCTCCTGTCTTCCCTGGTAGCGTCCATCTTACTGATCAGTTCCTGAACCAATCTTTGTGCCACTCTCATAATGTAACCATTCAGGATTGCTGCTAGATGCATGCCAGCAAAGGCTGTAGTGATCACGGTACATGACAATTGATTTATATGGAGGGGAAGGAAGAACTGACAACTTACACCTCCTCTCGATTAAAAAACAGACACAAAATAAAGACAGCCTCATGTGAAGTGGTAAGCTTATATTTAGTTAAAACACTGTTTTTACCCATTATTGCTATGCTCCTACTCTTTTTAGGTAACCTGCTGAAACAGATGTTGCTTTATACAGAGAATGTCAAAAACGTCATTACTGTTCATCAAAAAGAGCAGTAAATCTGACGATTTAATTATTCTTTTGACAATACAACAGAGGTGTACTGTTTTGAAGAATGCAAAACAGCTAACATTAATTATGCTAGGCTCTTCATAGCACACTTTGATGCACCAACTGGATAAAAAAGATGAGCAAACTGTGCTCTAAAAGAAAGCTGTGTTTGGAAACACATTAATTTCTAATTTCTGATAAAACTTTAGTTCTGGACCGTCTGGACATGTTCTGATAACCGGACAGTCAGGTACTGTACTTCTCCCAGCACAATCAATATGCTGGAAAATCTTTACTTATGTCATGTATATAAATCTTTACTTATGTCATGTATATATATGTTTATATATATATATATATATATATATATTCATTCTATGTAAAAAAAAAAAAACTTAATTAATGCACTATTAGGGTTCCGGTGTCAAACGCTGGGAAATGAGAGCTTAGGGTTCTCAATCCTAAGACCCCACCCGCACCCTCAGCTTCCAAACTTAAGGTCCCACCCCCACCCTGCATGCAGGAACAGGTGTGAGGGGTGTGCTTTGGGGTTGTGAACACTAATGCTCACCCTATTCCAAGAGTAAGTAAGCTAAGATGGGTACAGAATAACAGAATGGGGTGAACATTAGGGTTTGTGATCCTAAGGCACACCCCTCACACCTGTTCCTGCATGCAGGGTGAGTGTGAGGTGTTAGGGTTGGAAGTGGAGGTGAGGGGGTGGGGTCTCATGGTTGGGACCCTAAGATTTCATTTCCCAACTTTTGACACTGGAATCCTAAAGGTGCAGTAATGAAGTTTTTTGCATAGTATATTCCTACGGTTTGAGAAAGTATATTCATAAGGAACCCTAATGGTGCATTTATGAAGTTGTTTTTGCATAGAATTTCCTTGCTTTTTGAGAAAGTATAACCATAGTCTTAGTTGGTTATGGGAGTGAAGGGCCCACCATCTATCCATAAGTATATTAGTTGGCTATGGGAGCACAGGGCCATCCAGGCCATGTGCTCCCATCTCTCCATAAGATTAGATAGATTGTAATTAACCCTCATTTCCCTGTGGGAGCACAGAGCCCTTTGGGTCCTGCTCTGTCATCCATCCATAACATTTTATATGTCCGTATGGGAGCACAGGGCCTTCTGGGCCCTGTGCTACCATGCATTCATATTGTAAGTATCCCTCATTTACATGTAGGCAAAGCAGTACAGCTGTCATGTTGTGAATGCATGGCACAGTATCATAGTCACTGTAACCCCATTCAGTAAAATTTCCCCAGCAGCTGTAAATAAGGCCTGGAAACATGCAAAACAGTTTAGTACACTTAAAGGTGTACTAAACTGCGAGTCACAGCAAGTCTGTATTTCAAAGTGTTTCCAAGAAATAGATACCAAAAGGTGCCCTGACCATTGCAATGTTATCCTATGGGGAATTAGGCTGCTCCACCCTTGACTGGGCTTCTCTGCTGTGCCTGGGCTGTGGCTCACTCCTAAGAGCAGTTGGTCACTTTCTACTCCCCACCTGCTACTGAAGCTGCTCTGCCTTTGACCAGGCTTCCCTGCTGCACCTGGGCTGTGGCTCGCTCCTGGGAGGCATCAGCCGCTTTCTACTTCCTGCCTGCTACTGAAGCTGCTCTGCCCTTGACCAGACTTCCCAGCTGTGCCTGGGCTGCGGCTCACTCCTTGGAGCTGTCGGCCACTTTCTACTTCTCGCCTGCTACTGAAGCTGCTCTGCCCTTGACCAGGCTTCCCTGCAGCACTTGGCTGCGGCTCACTCCTGGGAGCTGTCAGCTGCTTTCTACTCCCCACCTGCTACTTAAGCTGCTCCAGCCTTGACTGGGCTTCCCTGCTGTGCCTGGGCTGCTGCTCACACCTGGGAGCCATCAGCTGCTTTCTCACCGCCTGCTACTGAAGGTATGCCCACTATCTTCTCTACCAACAGTTCCAAAGCCGTGCATCTTACTGGCTCCTTGCCTGTTTCGCCAAGGCTGTCACTGACTGGAACTATGCTGCAACAGGTTATATGGACAGTAGCATTCTTACATTTTGCTGCTCATTCTACTAACTTTGAATTTTCACCAGCTTTGAATTTTTACATTTAAAAACATGCTAGTATGTTAAGCTTCAGTCTTTACATTGTTAGTTTATAGCTTGCTAGAAGTGAACTTTCTAGCTTCATCCTTTGTATTTTAATAGATAAAATCAAGTTCTACTTAAAGCTACAGATTCCTGTGCATGCACTGTAAAGGTTAATTCTGTTGGTTAAACAGTTTACTGTATTATCTGTATGTGAGTAGCTGCATTTTTACTTATCTTGCTCTATCTGCTATTCCCAATACTCTTTTTTTTCCTTCTCTCACCCTGCTCTCCTATGAAAATCATTCCCCGTACATCCCTACTTTCTCTATCACCCCCGCCCACAAGCTCTCTTAACTTATTATCCCTCTCCTAACTGCTGTGGGTCCTGGCACCAAGGAACAGATCCCCCCAGCACTTCACTATTGTTTTCAATCTCTCCCCCCTCCCCTCTCTCTGCAACGTTTCCCTACCCACTGATTAAGCCAATGGCCGATTTCTCAGGCCAAGTAATATATCTTACTTTTCTCTTCTTCCTCCTCAAAGCTGCTCCGCCCTTGACCGGGCTTCCCTGCTGTGCCTGGTCTGTAGCTCACTCCTGGGAGCTGTTGGCCACTTTCTACTCCCTGCCTGCTACTGAAAGCACTCCCACTGTCTTCTCTACCCACAGATCCAAATCTGTGCATCTCACTGGCTCCTCACCTGTTTCTCCAAGGCTGTTATTGGCTGGAGCTGTGCTGCAACAGACTGTATGGACAGTAGCATTCTTACATTTCCCTGCTCATTCTACCAACTTTGAATTTTCTCCCGCCCACGGCACTCTTTAAATGCTCCTGCTGCACTTGTTACCCCAACCAATTTACTTAGAGTAGCCACTCATAGCTTAGCTGTCCAAAGTGTTCTGGTCACAAGTTCATAGTATCATAAAACTCTGCTCCTTAGTTTCAGCCCCTCTCTTCAGGCAATAGGAGGACTCAAGCTCCACACCCGCTACTTTCTCCACTTAGCTCCTTTCTCTAACCACTTCCCTCAGCCCTTTTTCCATTGTCTTTAATTGCAGGGAGTAGCCCGGTATTATGTGGGGAAGAGCTCCTCCCCCACAGCCTATTTAAAGGAAGCAGCTGACTCCCCGCTCTGCTTAGAATGAGTCGCACTAGCTGTTTGTCGTCGCTGGTCCGTGGCTGCCCTTTACTTCCCCACCCGTCCTGCCGTTTGTTTCTTCTTCATCACCCCCATTCATTCTCTTCCCTATTTGTTTATGTGATCTCACTCCATTCAGCCTACTGCCTGTTTGTTCCTCCCTGCTTCCATTCTCCTGCATCCCCTCCCCCCTCCCTCCATTTGTTTTCTTCCCTCTGGTTTGTTCATTGGGGTCTGGCTCCATTCTAACTGCTGCTTTGTTTTCTACCCGCTTCCCCTTTCTCCTGGGTGTTCAATCCTTGTATCGTTATCAGGCAGCCCAGCTCCTAGCTTAGTCCGTTGCCGCTTCTTACATCGCCGCTGTGCTGACTACCTGCTTCTCAGCACTATGACTTCTGCCTACTTTCGTCTGCTTCCTGCTCGCTAGCTGCCTTTTGGATTATACGCTCAGCCGAAGAAATGCATTCTCCTTTTGCTACGGATTATACGCTCAGCTGAAGAAATGCATTCTCCTATTGCTGCACCTGCCTGCTATTCTCTGCTTCTCAGCTCCCCCTGCACTGTCTTCCACCTGTGCAGCCTGCACGCTCCTGTGGGGTGTTGTCTTCCATGGCTCGTTCCTACTCCTCCCTCTTATCCTTCACCTCTGGAATTGGGAATTGGCAGTTTTGGTTACTTGTACTGGACGCATGCTGGGACTCAGACCTCAACATGGGGGTGCATCGAAACATGAAGCTGTTGGCTCTGCATACCGTGCTGTACATCGTATTCCTCTGTGCTATTGTGTTTTGCTTCCTGCTCTGGTATGTAGCGAGTCGGCTCAGCCGCTGCATTCTCTTTCTGCCTTTCCTGCATTTACCTTTTGTCCTGGATTCTCCATGTCTGCCTCCATGCCGCTCCACATCCTGCCTCATGACTCAAGAACTTGGCATCAGACACTTGGGGACACTGTCTGGAGTTTGGGACCCATATTCACACAAGTGATATCCACTCCGGATGCAGGTTGGCTGTGCTGCTTAGTGCACCACATTCCAATGTGGACCATGTCTGTAGCCTTATGTATGGCGTTGTTTGCTTACCATCCTCACTATTTTGCTGTAGACACATATACAACATTTCAGTGGGACTCGGCATGCTTTGGAAGCTCACATTTAGTAGGTCCTGAAAGCCAAGGCCATTTGAAGGGTCTGCATGCCTCTCATATGTTCTCCCTGTGCTCGGCGCTCTGTATTTAGCTCACTGTGGCCATTCCTATGACTTGCAGGCTTGTTCTGGCTCCTGCTGAGAACCTAGGAGGTGTGCTTCATCCCTTCCTGACTGTTTCAATGCCCTATGGCCCTCGGCTCCTGAGCCATTCCTTCCTGCCTTAGCCTCCATCCATTCTTCACTATATGACTTCTGCAGGGCTTGTATAGTTCCTCAGGCCTTCTCCTACATGTGCTTCTAGATGTTCCATTCAGCTACTCAACCATGCCTGCTGCTTGCTTACATGCTCGCACCTTTGCCTCACTCAGAGCCTCTCAGCTTCAGGACGTTCTTGCCTCATCAGGTTGCTTACCCTTCTGCCAGGATCTCCGCTGCGATCCCTTCCATCCTCGATCTGCAAGATACATCAGTCTTCAGCTTAGTTTTATTTTCCTACACCTGCTTTACATTTGCAATCCTATTTTGCACTTCCCTGGCTCAGGCTACTGCCTCCATTATGTTCCCTGCTTCTCCTCTACACCCGCCTTGCCCAACTTAGGGCCTGGAGGTTCTTCAGAGTCACTATCCTGCCTTCACCCTTCGGGCTGGGAGGTTTACCTATTTATGCTCTTACATGCCTCACTCGGCTCTGGGCCTGGAGATTCATAGCCTTCATGACCTGCCTTTGCCCATCGGGCTGGGAGGTTTCCTACTACTTGTCTGCTTCTATGACCTGCCTTTGCCATTTGGGCTGGGAGATTTCCCCACTTCTACTCTTGCCTGCTCGCTTTGCCCGGGCCTGGAGATTCACAGTTTTTATGACCTGCCTTCACCCTTTTGGCTGGGAGGTTTCCCTGTTTTTGCTCTTCTGCCTCGCCCTGCTCTGGGCCTGGAGATCCTCACTTTCTATTATCCGCCTACTTGCTGCTGTGTCGGCCGATCAGAATCTCCTTTACTGGATTACATCTGACGTTTATTCTTCCTCATATGTTCTTGGACGTTTTGCCCTGCTGCCTCAGCCTTGGACTTCCTGCTGCTTCCCCTTCCAGGACACTTAGCTGGCGTCTCCTGCAGACTTCAATATCATGATTGTGCTCTAATGAATTCAGACCCTGTGACAATGCTACTTCATTTGCTTCAGCTTCTTCAGTTTTCTACATCTGGGACTCTTCGGGTCTCGTCTGGTTTTCCTACCTCGAACTTTGCATACCTTTAGTTTTGGTTGTTATTCTCTCGTCTAGTTGCCATATCTCTGCCTCAGACTCTTTCATGCGATCCCTGCCTTCCTTGATCTGGATACATCGGTCCTCAGCATCCTTACATTATCTACGTCTGCCTTACAGCTGCATTACTACTGTGCTCAAGGATGATTCAAGATGCGTCTCATATAGGCTTTATGCCACGCTTATTATATTGGCTGACTTTCATAGATATAGTTGCTTTCATGTTACCTGGAGCTGCTTGCCTCTCTACGTACCTCTCCAGATGATGGATTGCTGCACATCCTGTCGAGGGACTGTCTACCATGCTCAAATTCTGCCAGCAGACATTCCTGGGTATGGCTCCGCTGTACATCCTGGAATCAGCCACCTCTCTCCTACCTCACCAGCTATCAGTTCAGCTGCGCTTTCTTCAGGGGCTGATTGCCACATCCTGTTCCTTCTCATCTGCCTTCGTGGGTACCATCCCTGCTCCTACTACTACCCCTTCCTTCGGATTAGCCATCCAACCGAGTTGCCCACTTTTTGGGCTCACCATATTCTACTACTTGGATGCTTCATACCTTGCACCAGTGTCTCCGATTATCCTCTACAGCTTACCATTCCAGCTCAGCTCTACAGCTGTTGCCTTCATATCAATTCCTAAGACTATACTTCACTTATCAGAACTGGATTCATCAGCCAGTAGCCTGACTACAAGCCTTCTCTCACTACACATACTATACAAGCCCTCTATTAGAAATCAGGAAGTCATACTACTTCTATTCATCCTGCCTCGTTTACGTCAAGTTTGGATGCATCTATCTGTGTCTGATCTCCTGTATTGAATTCGTCAGTCATCAACTTCATCTCCACCATCATACATTTCCTGGATTATGCCCTCTTTCAACTGAAGTCCGGAAGAAGGTTCTTCATATATCCGCTCTCTATCATTCCGAATTGTACATGGATTCTCTTACTTGGACTTTATTAGGAGGAAATTACTTCACTGGACATTTACAATTCAGTTTCTTCTTAAGCTCCATTTATCTGGATTAAATTCTACAAATCAGAATTCAGATTTAGCTGATTAATTTAGTTTAATTAGGATCTCTCTCCTTTAGTATGCCCAGAAGGACGGGCAGGTCAGTAGACGTGGGTCCTCAGAGGTATCCCCCCAAGGGGGGCTTTCCTCTTCTGAGTGCTACTGGCTACACTCTCCGGAGTTGGAGGAGGTGATCATCTATTCCTATCATTATTAGGTGTTGTCATGCATGACTTCTTCAGCATTCAGTTAAAGAACAATCGTTGGTATATATATATTCTTTCTGGGGATTTCATAATTCTAAACCAAGCTTCCTTCCTACAGGTGGGATACAGAGAAAGGCCAAAACCATCAAATATTATCAAACAACTCAATTCAAGCATCCAAGTACCTAAGCACAAACATTCTATACTACAACCTAATAAATATTGTCCTCTCAGTGCTGACCTCTGCATCCAACAACCTTCTACAATATATATGTTACATAAGCACTGAACTATGAACCACAAATAATTGTAGGGAGTAGCCTGGTATTATGTGGGGGAAGAGCTCCTCCCCCACAGCCTATTTAAAGGAAGCAGCTGACTCCCTGGTCTGCTTAGAGCGAGTTGCACTCACCCTCCATCCTCCCCGACACCTCCTTCTTCTGCGGCACTCTTATCCCACCAGGGGGCTTTCATAATTCTAAACCAAGTTTCCTTCCTACAGGTGGGATACAGAGAAAGGCCCAAACCATCAAATATTATCAAACAACTCAATTCAAGCATCCAAGTACCTAAGCATAAACATTCTATACTACTACCTAATAAACAATGTCCTCTCAATGCTGGCCTCTGTATCCAACAACATTCTACAATATATATGTTACATAAGCACTGAGCTATGAACCACACATAATATAACTGCAATTTTATTCTGTTCACATCCTTTGCTACCATTCTCCCTCCTAGCCTTTGGTACCAACGCCTTTTTCTCTTCCACTTCTTCACCTACTTTTCCTCACCATCCTTCACTGCCACAAACATAGATGCTCCACTCAGGACTGTAATCTTGTCCTTCAGATTCTTGCTGGCACCCTCCCCCGAGTATAAATTTGTGCCTCCTCACTGTGGGCTGAATCCAGTGCATTGCACCCAGCCCTTTGCTCATTGTGTCCCAGAACTATAACTGCTTTCTGATCAGCCTTACTCATTCTGCCCTTCTTCTGATCTAACCTATCTCTCCACCTAGCTTTTGTAGTTTTTGCGGCACAACTTTCCGCCACCCTAAACAAAGATACTAAGCACCCCCTGCCTAACACCAATTCCTTCACAAGCCCACAAAAGCCCCCTACAGACCCTATTTTTGCTCTCTCTCCTACCTCCCCAATATCTTGCTCTCTCCCTTATCCTCTGTCTAACCTCCCCCTCCCATGTCACCCACCATGCTCCCCCCTCATTACCCTCTTCCACTTGCTATTCACCCAATTCTACCTTCCCCTTTTTCTTTCCTTCCTCTCCACCCCAACCCCCCATCACCCCTCCCTCCCTCCTCTCTCCACCCTCCCACCTCCTGCCGGCCTCCCTTATTACACTTTCCCTGGTGTGCCGCAGCCTGCATCCTCCATCGAACTGGATCCCACATTGGCCTCCTTATGTACCCTTGTCTGCTGCTCCAGTAGCACTAACATTCAGACCAGCTCGCCCTCCAGCCGTCCACCCCCCACTGTCAAAAAAATGGCCGGCCATCCTTACAAGATCACTCATAACTCTACTGCTTATCACATCGAACCAAACCCATGGCCCCAACTTCTCTCCTCCTGAATTGCCAAAGGACTTAGACTCCTTCACCTTAACATTAGAAGCCTCCTCCCAAAACTGATCTTCTACAGCCACCATGATACACCCAAAACCCTCCATCCTCACTCTGTCTGAGTCATGGCTTAGCTCTAAAAATTCCTCACACTGCCATCTCCATCCCTGGCTACTCCCTCATCCACCAGGACCATAAGTCCAGGGGTGAAGGTGTTGCCATGTACATATCTACATCTCTCAACTGCTCTGTGTCTCTGTGTCCTCTCCCTCTGCCTATGAACTGCTTCTAGTAACCCCCCACTTCTCCATTCTATCTTTGTAGGTGGTGTTTACTGCTGTCCTAACCTTCCAGTCTCCTCCCTGTCCTCTATCACGGAACTCCTCTCCTCCATCTCCATGCTTGCTGCTCCTGGTGAGCTTTTTCTTCTTGGAGATTTCAACATAAATTGGCTGTCCAGAACTCAGTCCAAAGTCTGCAGCCATGTCTCCACACTTAACCTAAAACAACTTACTACAGACCCAGCGCACCTCAATCACAAGTCTGGTAATCACTCATTAATCAACTGGAAATTGACCTCCCAGCCACACCGAGTCATACATTCTGGCATACACCCCGATGCACTCAGCGATCATCATATGGTCTTCTGTGCAGAAAATTCACCATGCCGTGTCCCCACGAGTCATCCTCAACTTCCGCTCTTTCTGCTCCTTGGATCTTTCCTGCCTACATTATGATCTGTTTAAAATCGATTGGTCACCTATCACCTCTACCCCCTCTGTCAACGCTGCCTCAAGCTACTTCAGCTCATAGTTCCTTAAAGTTTGGGACCAGCATGCGCCATTCAGAAATGCAAGAGTCTGTAGCAACCACCTACCATGGGTCTCAGCTGATCTCATCACATGTCATTATGCGAAGGACCAAGCATGGGCTACGTTTAAAATTTCTGGTGCTCCCCAAGACCATCAATGTTACTGCATGCTCCATAATGCTTGCACCAGAGCCACCCATCTCACCAAGGCTGAGTACTGTCAAGCCTCTTTCCACGAAAACATCAACAACCCATCCAAATTCTGGAAGGTTATCCATGCCCTATTCCCCCCCATCCATTCTCCCTCCCCATTTTTAAAGTAGCTGCCCACACATTAGCTGACCAACTCTCCATGGCCACAGAGTTCAACAACTACTTTACCTCTTGTGCCTCATCCTTCCTTGCCTCACTTTCCCCCACTGCATCTAGTGATCCCCCTAGCTCCACCTTTGTCCTTCCATAAGCCCACTCTCTCCCCACCTCAAGGTTCTCCTTCAGGCCTGTACTACCTGAAGACACACTACATGTATTGCTAACTCTTAATCCTTGCAAGGGAAAAATCCCAGATGGCTTTGGCTCCAAACTACTCCACCTTGCTGCTCACTCCATTACTCTCCCCCTGACCTATCTTCTGAACCTCTCCAGGTGTCATCCATTGTCAAGACTGCCTTTTACCATCTAAGGAATATCACCTGGATCAAGCACCTCGTTCCGCCTGATGACCTTCCAACTCTGGTCCATGCCTTTGTGACCTCCCACCTTGACTATTGTAATTCCCTGTACCTAGGGCTACCAGGGGTTGATAGCCACCACTTGCAGCTGGTGCAGAACGTGGCAGCTAGGCTGTTGACTGGAATCTCTCAGGCATTCCATGTTATGCCTCTGCTGCGCAGCCTGCACTGGCTGCCTATTCAGTGGTGGATCACCTTCAATGTTGGCTTCCTGATCTACAAGACCCTACACAGACAGGGACCATGCTACCTGCAAGAGCTTCTTTGCCCCTACTGCCCCCTCCGCCCATTCCACTCCTCTGATGAGGGATTGCTAGAGATTCCCAGGGTTCATTTGAAGACCTTTTGGGCCAGAGCATTTGAGTTTGCTGCCCCAACCCTGTGGAATTCTCTACCTTGTTGGATAACAGAGTGCCTGACAGCAGAGATGTTTAAATCTGCATTGAAAGCATATTTGTTTGATCTTGCATTTTCCGATTTGCTTTGAATAATTTTCTGATGCTGATATTTATTGATTACTTGTGGATTTTTAGCTGTGGTTTTACGTTTTATTGTGCTAGCACTATGGTTCTTGTATGAATAGTGCTATTTTATAAATAAAGTTTGCTTGCTTGCTTCTCACATTCAACTGTACCTGATGCCTGGAAGTCTGCTACCATCATCCCCTTGCCTAAAGGTGGTGACCCTTCCAACCCTGGCAACTACCACCCCATCTGTCTTCTTCCCACACTAGCCAAACTCCAAGAGCACCTGACTCTGGAGCAAATCCCCACTTTCCTTGACTCCTTCTCTTCCTTTTTTACCCCTTTCCAGTCTGGCTTCTTTAAAGACCACTCCATCACTACCTCACTTCTTAGGCTCACTGACTCCATTCTCACAGGCATGGATCAGGGACACATCACCTCAGCCATCATTGGTGACCTGGCCAAAGCCTTTGACACTGTCTCCCACTCCCTTCTCTTGAGTAAGCTATCCACAGCTGGCCTCACTCAATCTGCCACCAGCTGGTTCTGGTCCTACCTTATAGGCCAGTCCCAGTCTATCAGAATTGGTAACTCCACCTCCCCTCCTTTCCCTATCAACACAGGTGTTCCCCAAGGCTTAGTGCTCAGACCAATTCTGTTCTCAATCTTTTTGAATGACCTCCCTACTGCCTGCTCATCTTTATGTATCCACATGTATGCAGACGACACTGTGTTGTTCTTATCCAGGTCCTCCACTTCTGAGGTAGTGTCCAGCCTTCAGCAGGATTTTAACAATGTCCAGCACTGGTTTATTGCAAACCAATTCTCAATAAATATCAAAAAATGGTCTCTATGACCTCTGGCACCAGATAGACAGTCTAGACTTGTGTCCACCCCACCTTCAGTATCCTCACTGGTATGACATTGGATGACGTTCCCTCTTTTAAGTACCTTGAGCTATGGCTAGACAAACATCTTAACTTTGGGGGCCACATTTACACTATCCACAAAAAAATTACTCCCTAAACTCAGTGCTCTGTACAGACACCACAGCTGTCTGCCACTGCAAGCCAGGAGAGAAATCATTAAAAAGATGATTCTCCCTGTCCTCTATTTTGGAGATATAGTTTACAGTTCTGCCCCTAAAACTACCCTCTCCAGACTGGACACCCTCTTTTTTTTTTCCCCTTACTTTTTTCCTCCTGTGCCCCTCCCCCCCGGTCAGCTCCTTCTCCTCTCCTTTCCTCTCCTCCTTCTCCGGCCACCGTCCACCTGCACCGATCTCCTCTTGAGCCACCATCTTGTACTCTCCCATGGCTTGCCCCCTGTGGTAGGGAAGCAAGGGAGCCCCCAACTCCCCCACCAGGCACAGATCCAGATCAGGTGGTACCTGTGGAGATGGTGCATGCTGAGTGGCTGGCCATCAAGCCACATGACCTGGCTGCTACTGCTTTTTCCACCCTTTATGGGAATGCAGCATGCAATGACACCTGCGATGGGGGTCAAGCACACTCCCGTGTACACCCACATCAAGTGTCTGCTGCACTCCCACCCCACATCCTTGCAGCTCCATGCCATCGAGACCCAGCCTCCGCTAGGGGTCAGACATGCATTGACTGCTGGTCTCCCCCCTCCCCAGAGATGGAGAGCAGTCCATTGGGATGCTCGATCCATTTCCTCCCTGCTGACCCATGGCGGTCTGTGCTCATTCCTGAACACGGGTCGCTGGCATAGCTTGAGGTATGGGAAGCTCCTCAACCCTCAGCACTAGCAGGCTGACAAGGACACCCTCTTCAACTCCTTCTGTCACTTTATCTTTAGCTTCCCCCCCTTGTACTCACAACTGTGATCTTTATACCTCACTCTCCTTTCCCATTCCCTTTTCCCTCAACACCAGATGCCTATCAGACAGCACTAATTTAATTGGGGATCTCTGGCTCAGTTCTCTACCCCTGTATCTATCCTCCCTCTTATCAGTCCCCTCTCCAGCTACACCCACCGCACAGCCACACATAGAACTCTTGCTCTGCCCCCATGGTGCACTTCATCTGGCTGTGATGCATTCTTGTGCAAGTTCCCAAGCATCTGGAACTCCTCCCCCTAGATATCTGCTCAGCTAACTCCCAGCACTCACTAGCGTTCCTCCTCTGGAAGCCTTATGTTCACTGCTGCAAAAGAACCTAATCTTCCCAGCCTACCAAACTGCATCTTTCCCTGCCTACCTCCCCTGCTTCTCCTCCCTTCCCCTGCCTTTACTTCAAGGTTTACCCACGTTCTTGGCTTCCCTTCAGTCTCCCTCCCCTCTACCACTTCTGTCCCCCTCTCCCATCTTCTCCTCCCCATAACTCCCCTCCTCCATTATTACCTGGTCCTAGCCCTCTCACTAAGTTCTCCACATCCTGTAGGGGGTTTTGTCTTCAGCATTTCTCTCTCTCCCCTCAGCATGCCTCTCCCCTTGGCCAGCATCTTCTCCCTCCCTGCCTCCCTCCTCCCCACCCCCTTGCAGGGTTCATAGCATCCTATAGAAACATAGAAACATAGAATTTGATGGCAGATAAGGACCTCATGGCCCACCTAGTCTGCCCATTTCCCTACCTAACAGATAAGCTGCAGATCCTAGCTAACCAACAGCCTACTCCCTCCTACCCCCCACTAAAATTGCCTTATGTCTGTCCCATGCATTCTTGAAGTCTCCCACTGTTTTTGACACTGCGACCTCCTTGGGAAGGCTGGTCCATGCATCTACCACCCTCTGTGTGAAGAAATACTTCTTCACATTACTTCTGAGCCATCCCCCCTCTATCTTCAAATTGTGTCCCCTTGTTCTTGCACATCTCTTTTTCTGAAAGATTCTATCCTCTTGGACTTTGTTGATTCCCTTGAGGTATTTGAAAGTTTCTTTCATGTCCCCCCTCTCCCTCCTTTCCTCGAGACTATACGTCTTAAGCTCCTTTAGCCTTTTTCATATGTCTTCTGGTGCAAACCTTGCACCATTTTGGTTGCCCTCCTCTGGACAGCCTCCACCCTGTCTATGTCTTTGCAAAGATGGGGTCTCCAGAACTGTACACAGTACTTCAGATGTGGCCTTACCAACTGTCTATACAGAGGGCCAACAACTTCCTGTTTTCTACTGGTCATGCCTCTCTCTATGCATCCCAGTATCCCCCCAGCCCTCCTTACTGCCTTCTCATATTGCTGGCCCACCTTTAGGTCATCTGATATGACTACCCCCAGTTCCCTTTCCATTTTTGTTGTCAGTATCTCACCCCCACATTGTGTACTCTTCCCCTGGGTTTTTGTTTCCCATATGCATTACTTTGCACTTCTTTGTGTTGAACCTAAACTGCCAAACATTTGACCATTCCTCCAACCTTGCCAAGTCCCTTTTCATCCTTTCCACCCCACCTTGCGTATCAACCCTGTTGCAGATCTTTGTGTCCTCTGCAAAGAGACATACTTTCCCTTCTAGTCCCTCTGTAATGTGACTTATAAAGACATTAGAAAGGACTGGCCCCAGTACTGAACCCTGCGGTACCACACTAGTAATCCTCCTTTCTTCACAGTGAACTCCATTTACTATTACCCACTGTGTCCTGTTGTCCAGCCAGTGTTTTACCCAGGCTACCACCCTGGGATCCACTCCCATGCTGGCTAATTTGTTTATTAATCTTTTGTGCAGGACTGTGTCAAATGCCTTGCTAAAGTCTAGGTAGGCCATGTCCACAGCCCTTCCCTGGTCTACCACTTTGGTCACCCAGTCAAAGAAATCAATTAGACCTTCCTGCTGTGAATCCATGCTGCCTTGGGTCCTGTGCCCCACTGGCCTCTAGATACTCAACAATTCTTTCCTTCATCAGTGATTCCATCATTTTCCCTACCACTGAAGTCAAACTGACAGGCCTGTAGTTTTCTGCTTCTGTCTTGCTCCCACTTTTGTGAAGGGGAATCACATTCACCTTCCTCCAGTCCTCAGGTACCACACCATCCTCCCATGATTGATTAAAAAGGGTAGTCAGTGGTGTTACTAGTTCTTCCCTTAGTTCTTTTAGAATTCTGGGGTGAATCCCATCAAGCCCCATTGCTTTATCCACCTTCAGTTTTAAGAATTCTTTCAGAACCCTTTCTTCTGTGAAAGAACTAATATCAACCCCCTATCCAGAGTGCTTCTATTGACTGGATTAGGTATCTCCCCCTGCTTTTCCATTGTGAATACTGAGCAGAAGTATTCATTCAGCATCTCTGCTTTTTCACTGTCGCTTTCTGCCCAACCACCTTTCTCTTTATTCAGCCTCAGTATCCCTGCCTTAGTCTTTCTCTGCTCCCTAATGTACCTATAAAAGGTTTTATCCCCCTTCTTAACCGAGTTGGCTATCTTTTTCTTGGTTTGGGCCATTGCTATTCTGACTGCCTTCCCTGCTTCCTCCTGCTTTAACTGGTACAGTTCTCTGTCCTAGTCCTTCTGTGTTTCCTTATACTTCCTGAATGCTACCTCTTTCTCCTTTACCTTCCCCACTACTTCTTTTGAGAACCATAGAGGTTTTTTCTTTGGTTTTGATTTGTTTATTTGCTTCACACAAAGGCTTTTTGCCTCTGTGATGGCGGTTTTAATGTTTCCCCATTGTTGCTCCACCCCACCTTCTTGCCTGTTTGCTAGTGCTTTTCTGAGGCACTCTCCCAATTTCACAAAATCAGCCCTCCTGAAGTCCAGTACCTTCACTTTTGTGTGGCTTGACTCTACAGCTAAGTTTATCATGAACAACACTGTTTGGTGATCGCTTGTTCCCAGATGGGTACCCACTTCAAGATCAGAGATCCTCTCTCCATCCCCATTTGAGAGTACCAGGTCTAAGATTGCTCCCTCCTGAGTGGGTTCCAAAACTAGCTGTCTGAGGCATGCCCCCTGTAGAGCATCGAGAATGAAGGGGTGTTTCTCTTGACATGTCTCCCCTCCACTCTCCCCCCCTCCACCATCCTTGCCGGGTCCTAGCCCCCTTTCAGGGTTCTCAGCATCCTGAAGGGCGTTGTTCTCAGCATATCTTCCTACTCCCTCCACCCTCAGCATGTCCCCCTTCACCACCTCACCCACTATCGCTCCTCTTCCAGAAGCATTCCACTCACTGTTGTAACTGCACCTAATCTTCCCTGCCTACCAAACTACATCTCCCCTGCCTACCTGCCCCCACTTTTTCAGGGTCCTTGGCTGCTTGAAGGACTCACAGTAGCTGGAAGGGATGTTGATCCCAGCATGTCTCTCTTCCCCCCTCCCCTGGCACAGTTCCCAACATCCTGTTGGGGCTGTTCTTGGTATGTCTCCCTTCCTCTCCCCCTCCCCAATCTTTACTGGCTCCTTGCCCCCTTGCAGGGTTTATAGCATCCTGGAGGAGTGTCAGACTCAGCACGCCTCCACCACTCCCCTACCCCTTCCTTTCCCACCATCCTCTCCCCCTGCTTCTCTGCCCTCTAATAGACAACCTATGCACTTGTCTCCCCCTGTACATAGTCTGCCCCTCCTAGCACTTTAAGGTGTCCCCCTGTTGCTGGTCTACACCTTACCTCACCTGCTATTACTATATGTTAATGCTCATGGTGTTGATGCCCTGTATGGTATATCTATGCACACTGTATGCCTCAGCAATTGTCAGGGACTGTCATGCTTTTCCTCTGTATCACATCCTATACATATTTGTGTATAATTTCCTGAACAATTTTATGTTGCCTGTATATGTGTTTTGTATATTGCTTGGATATGGGTTTTCTTATTTATGCTCTCCCCACTAATGTAACCCCTTCCCCCAAGATGCTTCTGGAAACAAGCTGTTTACAGCTCATGTTGTCTATAAAAATTAGTAAACTTCAAAGTTCTATAACTGTGGAACAGCTGAAAATGTTCTCACCAAACCAGCAAGCCCTTTGTACCCTAAAAATTTCAGCCCATAAGTGCAAACCTTTTCTTTGCAATGAAATGACAAGGAAACAAACATATAAGAAAAGTTGCGTTGGAAATTGCAGCAAAACCCCAGGACTTTTGCGAAATAATGCGGCAATTTGCGACAATAACTTAGGACTTTCGCAAAAATACTTTCATAAATTGCAGCAATACTGTCACAATTTGTGACAGCAAACACAGCATGAATAAAATAAACACATTTCTGGACAGTTTGGGGGCAAATTAACCACAAAATCCAATTGCTAGGGCCCTGATTAGTTAAACACAAGTGCTGATGTTTACCAACTGGCATTATTTTTTAAGTTTTTTTAAGTTTTTCAGCATTGCTAACTGAAAACAAAATGGCAGAATCTTGACACTACATTCTGCCTTTAAGAAAGCGAAAACTGCTTTCACGGCAACAAAACAGTACTTTCGTATGGCACATCTAATTTTTCCGATAGGAAATAATGTGAAACTTTAATCCTTAATAATTTTTGAATAGATTAATGTTTTTTCACCAAACCTTCAAAAGGCATGTCTGTGACCCAAATCCCAAATCCCCTACAAATTTCAGACCAAACCTCCAAGCCATTTCTGAGAAATGGTGTGACAAAAGATTTGCCTAAAAAATTGTACTTTTCACATTTTTGACATTCCGTATCTCTGCACCCGCACATCTGACTGGAATACAATTTGCCACATCAAGAGATCTTTGGTTCCCGATGGCACATGCAAATTTTCGTGTGAATCAGTCAAATGGTTGCAAAGTTATTAAAGTGCAAATTTCGGGGTTTAACATAGAACTGAACATTGAACCCTAATATAGGGGCACTTATAATATATGCTGTTGTACTGAGTATAAAGACACTGTTACATGCAGTGCCACTTTCATTTTTGGTTTTAGTGCACTGTTTAGAGAGTTAATTTGAAGGAGTCATGGCTTCAGGCTGGCTGGCATGTAATGTAGCAGTGTCTGTGTCACTGGGCAGGTTTGTATTACTTTCTGACTCCAGCTTCAGAGACAGAGGGGCCTGGTGGCCATTCTGAGCTGAGGATACCATGGTCTACACACCACACATACAGTCAGTACCAGTAGTAGCAGTCCGACATTCAGCAGGCAGCCAGAAGACGTCAGAGTTGATGGTGCGTGAACTTGAAACAAACCACAAAAAGACTAAAGAGTGAGCCAGAAGGGCAGGTTGAGTCACTCAGTGAGTGGGACTGACTTGTTGAATGGGGTGTTTTGGAATGTGACTTGCTGAGGGGGGCAGTGGGTGGCTGAGTCCTCTGCAGGTGTCCAAAAGCTGTTTTTAGGTAGGATATGGGATGTGGAAGCACTGTGGTGTTTCTTGCATTAATAAAAGAAAGGAAGGGCTATGTGAAGTGAGTTTAATAAATGTTGCTCATTAGGCTTTAAGCTTAAACTAATTAGTATATTTCTGGGATGCTTTTTCCTATGAAGACTGTTTGGCTTATGTGATCATCCAAAATACTGCCGTGCCTGTGAAGAATTAAGGTAATGAGCATAGCAGTTTTCCGTTTGACAAGAAGAAGAACTGTTTGATGTCTTATATGTACCATGTGAGTCTATTTGTGACAATTAAAAAGAAACAATGATTTGGGTAAGGGTTTTACACAATGTGTTGCTAATAGCTCAGCAGTGACTTGCATTGAGAGGGGGTGTACAGATGGGAAATTCCTTAAAAGTACAAAGCTGCCTCAGATCTTCTGTAGAATATTAACTTATTTCATACATACCCACAGTGATTCACTCTGGATATTTGCAAGGGAAGAATTTCATATTCTGCACAACATCCGAGGCAGCTTTGACTTTTAAGGCATTTTCACTGTCAGTGAAGTTTGCTAACCAGCCCTCATTCTAAATACCAATGTCCCACAAAAGTCCAACTTAGTCTCTAAAACAACACTAACACCAGGTACTCAGGCCTAGTAAATCATCTGCTTCTGTACCATGCTGAGGGAGGGCTCTGGCTCAGTGTCAGAGACCGTGGGTTGGATCTGTAGGACAAGGAAAAATACACCATGCAGGCACAAAGGGGTCCTGGCACCTGCTCTCTCCTCTGCAGGGCTGACAGCACAGCACAGAGCTATTGGCAACAGGGAGGAGGCAATATGGTATTGAGGTTAGAGTACAGAGGCCCAATAACCAAGGGATCCAGGTTCAACCCCACATCACTACCACTTACACACTGTGTGACCTTGAACAGGTCTCTCTCAGTGCTGTAGTCCACTCAGGTGAAGAAGTAGGTAAAAACAGAACTCCATTGAAAATGAGATAGCATACAACATTACACACCACCACCTTCAGACACATGGCACACAAGGACTCAGTCACATGCACACACAACACTACCATAGAGAAATGAACACATACCACCATTATACAACACAAAGGAGACCCACAGGAGGGTGGCATGGGACCCCACAGGGGAAGGAAACAGCTCCTGGTGGGGGACTCAATTGTTAGGGGAGTAGAACTGCAGGGGGAAGGGGAGAGGTAAGGTGCCTGCCTGGTGCCATGGCTTGGAGGGACAGGAAGTGAATCCTCAGGATCTCGGGAGCAGCTGCACTGGAGAGGGAGCTGGATGTCATTGTACACCTAGGGAGAAATGACCTAGCTAGAAATGGGATCAGAGCAATGCAGGAGGAGTTTGTGGTGTTAGGGAGGGGCCTTAGACCAGTAGCCCGAACAGTAACCTTCTCAGAGGTACTGCCTGTTTATGATATGGGTGAGGCTAGGGTACTCTGCACCATGGGATTCAATGAATGGTTGAAAAACTGGTGCAGAGCACAGGGTTTTGGCTTCATCGGGGACTGGGGGAGTCCACCTGGAGGGATACAGACCTATACTGGTATGATGGTCTGCATCTGTCTGGTAGGAGAACCAGGATCCTCGGTGATAGGTTTAAATGCTTCATTAGCAAGCTTTTAAACTAGCCAAGGGGGGAAGAACTGTAAAGGAGCAGGGAATTCCCAGCCTCCCTCCACAAAGTAGGGTAGTTAACAAGGTAAACACCAAGGTAGAGTGGTCGATGGGGAGTAGGATGGGGTAAATAGAGAAAAAAAGCAAAGGCAGTAAGGACAGGGATGGGGCTAAAAGGGGTAAGGCCATCAACAAATGGAGGGTGATGAGTACCAATGCCCATAGTTTGGGCAAAAAGCTTCCTGAACTAGTGGCCTTGATGGAAGAGGGACTCCTCGACATCGTGGCAGTCATAGAAACATGGCTCACAGAGAACCAAGACTGGAATGTCAACATACCAGGATACACAATCTACAGGAGGGACAGGGAGGATAAAAGAAGGGGTGGAGTAGTTCTATATGTAAGGGATGGGAAGGGATCAAAGCAATGGAACTAAAGGGTAAACAGGGAGGAGAGGAGGCACTGTGGGTCATCCAGGAAATGGCACCACAGTCTGCACGGGAGTTGTTTGCAGACCTCATCTCAGGGGGAGGAAATGGACAAGGAAATGATATAAGGCATTGTTAGAATGGTAGAAAAAGGGGAGATATTGTTGACGGGGGACCTGGATATGCCAGGTGTTAACTGGAGCACATTTGCTGCAGCCACATCCAAGAGTAGGGTCATTCTCAATGCCCTAAAGGGGGCATGCCTCAGACAGCTAGTGTTGGAATCCACTCGTGAGGGAGCAATCTTAGACCTGGTACTCTCAAATGGGGATGGAGAGCAGATCTCAGATTTAGAAGTGGTAGCCATCTGGGAACAAGTGACCACCAAACAGTGTGATTCACGAAAGACAGCAGTAGAGTCAAGCCATACAAAAGCGAGGGTACTAGACTTTAGGAGGGCTGACTTTGGCAAAATGGGAGTGTGCCTAAGGAATGCACTAGCAAAAGGGCAGGAAGGAGGGAAGGGCAGAGGAACAATGGGGAAAAATCAAAACTGCCATCACAGAGGCAACAAGCCTTTGTGTGAAGCAAATAAACAAAACAAAGGAAAAAACACTATGGTTCTCAAAAAAGGTGGCGGGGAAGGTTAGGGAGAAAAGATAGCATTCAGGAAATTTAAGGAATCAGAGACAGAGCAGGACAGAGAACTGTATCAGTTAAAGTGAAAGGAAGTGGGGAAGGCAGTCAGAATAGCAAAGGCCCAAATCGAGGAAAAGATAGCCAACTCAGTTAAGAAGGGCGATAAAACCTTTTATAGGTACATTAGGAACAGAGAAAGACCAAGGGAGGGAGAGTGAGATTTAATAAAGGGGAGGGGGGGGGTAGAGGGTGACAGTGGAAAGGAAGAGATACTGAATGAATACCTTTGCTCAGTATTCTCAAAGGAAGAGGAGGGGGAGGTACCTAAACCAAACAATAGAAGCACTCTGGATTGGGGGATCGATACCAGTCCATTCACAGAAGAAAGGGTCCTGCAAGAACTCCTATAACTGAAGGTAGACAAAGCAATGGGGCCTGATGGGATTCAGCCCCAGAATTTTTAAAGAACTGAGGGGAGAACTAATGACACCACTGACTACCCTTTTTAACAAATCATGGGAGGATGGTGTGGTACCCAGTGATGAAAGTGAACAGGAACGCACAGGAACTCAGTTCCTGTACCTTTTTTGCAGCAGGAACGGAGTTCCTGTACTTCTTCCCACTGAATTTAGAACTGAAATTCTTAAACCAGCTACATAATGACAGTTTCTGGACATGTGACCTAAAATTAGGCTTTCCATAACAACAATTGACTTGTACAGAAGCACTATTTTCCTAAAAATACTTCAGTATCTCTAAGACAATCTACTAGTGTCTAAACAGATAGATGTGTCTTCATAAAGCTATCCTTCAGATTGAGGATCTTCATTCTGCATTTCATATTTGCCAATGCCTAAGATCCTGTACTTCTTGTCTACCGCTTGCACCACTGGTGGTACCTGAGGACTGAAACAGGGTGGATGTCATTCCTCTTTACAAAAGTGGGAGCCGGGCAGAGGCAGAAAACTGCAGACCTGTTAGTTCAATCTCAGTGGTAGGGAAAATGATGGAATCACTTCTAAAAGAAAGAATTGTCAAGTACCTGGAGGCCAGCGGGCCACAGGACCCAAGGCAGCATGGATTTACAGTGGGATGGTCATGTCAGATCAATCTAATAGATTACTTTGATTGGGTGACCAAAGTAGTAGATCAGGGAGGGGCTGTGGATATGGCCTACCTAGACTTTAGCAAGGCATTTGACACAGTCCCGTGCAAAAGATTAATAAATAAGTTATCCAGCCGTGGAGTGGGTCCCACATGGTAGCCTGAGTATAAAATTGGCTAGACAACAGGGCGCAGAGGGTAATAGTAAACAGAGTCCACTCCAAAGAAAGGGGGGTTACTAGCTGGGTACTGCAGGGTTCAGTACTGGGACCGGTCCTCTTTAATGTTTTTATAGGTGACATTGTGGAAGGGCTGGAAGGAAAATTATGCCTCTTTGCAAATGACACAAAGATCTGCAACAGGGTTAATACACAAGGGGGGTGGAAAGGATGAGAAGGGACTTGGCAAGGTTGGAGGAATGGTCAAATGTATGGCAGCTTAGATTCAACGCAAAGAAATGCAAAGTAATGCACCTGGGAAACAAAAACCCAGAGGCAGAGTATACAATGGGGGGAAGGGTACTAACAACAACAAAAATGGAAAGGGACCTGGGGTAGTCATATCAAACGACCTAATGGTAGGCAAGCAATGTGAGAAGGCAGTAAAGAGGGCTGGGGGCATACTGGGATGCATAGGGAGTGGCCTCACCAGTAGAAAACAGGAAGTTGTTATCCCTCTGTACAAGCAGTTGGTGAGACCCCATCTGGAATACTGCGTGCAGTTCTGGAGACCTCATCTCCGCAAAGACATAGACAGGGTGGAGGCTGTCCAGAGGAGAGCAATCAAAATGGTGCAGGGTCTGCACCACAAGACACATGAAGAAAGACTAAAGGAACTTAATATGTATACCTCGAGGAAAGGAGGGAGAGGGGATCATGATAGAAACTTTCAAGTACCTCAAGGGAATCAACAGAGTTCAAGAGGGTAGCAGCTTTCAAAAAAAGAGATGTACAAGAATAAGGGGGCACAATTTGAAGATGGAGGGGCGGATGGCTCGGGGGCAACGTGAGGAAGTATTTTTTCATAGAGAAGGTGGTGGACACATTGAACTGCCTTCCTGAGAAGGTAGTGGGGTCAAAAACAGTGGGGGAATTCAAGAATGCATGGGACAGACATAAGGCAATTCTATTGGGGGTTAGGAGGAAGTATGCTGTTGGTAAACTAGGATCTGCAGCTTATCCAATAGGTCGGGAAATGGGCAGACTGGGTGGGCCAAGCGGCTCTTATCTGCCTTCAGTCTATGTTTCTATGTTTCATGCACACCACCTCCTAACAGATGTGTGCAGTGGAGGTGGGTTTGGTTGTTGGCGGTTGTTACTGACTGGTGGTGGTGCAGTAGCTCAGCTTTGCCTGAGCTGAGGATGTCTTCTAGTCTGCTAGTGAACCCACAAAACCTGAAGATGGTGCTCCTGTGTCTGAAGGCTGAAAGCTGATGATGGGTTCATTCTGAAGGATGGGGACCCTGGATCGGGGGTAAGGAAAGGCTATGTATGATACAGGTTCACCCTTCCCCCCCAGGATCAGTCCCTTCCCTCTGAATCTCTGGCACTTACTCCTCTCCATCTAATCCCAACTGTGCTTACCCACCCCTTTTGGGGGCCATGCAGGCAGTGGTGGGGGATCAGTTCTGTGTATCGGAGGGTAGTGGAGCCCAGACCAATACACGCCTAGGGAAGCTGCAGAAGTCAGACTGTGTGTCAACAGTGGAGGGAGAGACTGCAGTGGCAGACTTATCATCTGTTTGCCTGTTGGAGGCATGAGTGAGCTGCTTTCCTGATGTATTGCCTTCCTAGTGCTTCTCTGGTTCAGCTGTGGATTAACTAGACACTTTTTTCTGAAGAGCTGCTGTGGGCCAGCCGTGAGCAGTGAGAGAGCCCTCAGGCTACAATATACTTGACTGTTTTCTCATCTGCATAGGTACTGATGGTGGTGAGAGCACCATCTGAAACTGCATCTGGGTGTCTTTAACTTGCAAAAACAATCCCTGTTGTGAGAGAAGGGGGTACATTTAAAACTATTTATTGCCTTCCATTCTTTGCTACTTCCTCATCTGGAACATTTATATGGCTGCACCATTGAAATAAATAATTTTTGGAATCTCCTCCATTCGTTTATTTGATTCTTGTGTGTATTATTATTATTAGATGTTACAGAGAGGGTGGTGTGGGTTTCTATGCTCAGTCTTTTAAAATATTTTGTTTTACTTGGACAGTGTAAATTGGAGTGTGCATGTGTAAGGACTGTGATTGTGTGCAAATTCTGTTGTGTAATGGAGTGTGTTTGTGGGTTATTGGGTGGTTAAACAGGTGGTTTTTAAAGACCTGGGGTGAGCTGAAGTATGAGTGTGAGTTTTTAAAGATTTGAAGGAACTGTTTAGACTCGTTTTTTATGTTTGCTTGTGCCTGTGCAAGAAACATTTTGTTACAAGGAATGGCATTTCAGAGGTGTGTCACTGACTAGCCAAATGCAGGTCAAGCTATATTGGGCTTGTCAGTGACAGACCAATGACCAGGCATACTGAGCATGACACTGGTCACAGTTTGATGGGCAAAAACGTTGTGTAGTTGAAAGGACTGAAGTGCACCAATAAGAGTGCTTTGGTCCTATCATTTGCATAAAGCCATCCGGCAAGCAACTGAGTGACTTTATGACTTTCTGGTGACTCTGGAGCAATGGCAGTCACTCATGCACGAAACAATGTGCATGTTTTCCAAAACATCCTGCAGATTTTCCCACCACTGATGCTGGCTCCTCCCTTTCTTGCCCTCTTTTACTCTTCTCAGCCTGTGTCACTCCGATAAACAGAATGAAGGAGTACAAGAGGATTTCTCACACTTAGGGCAGCTTTAAAAAGGCAGACATGGAGAGGGAGGATGGTGGTCAGGAAGCCGAGGGGGGTTGGGATTCTAGGGGGAGGGATTTATTGAGTCTGCAAGTACAATCAAGATGCTTGGGAACTAGCCGCCATCTGGTAGGTCACAATTTGGCTGGTTCTCTAACTAGGTGCCCTCTCAATCCTGCACATCAACAATCTGCGTGGATGTTGTGTATGACTCTTGGTGATTATACCAACCGGGTTGTCTTCAATCCACCAGCCAATTACTCCCTTTAGTGTGGTGTGAATTATAAGACCTCAGATCTGGCAGTCTGCCTATATGGTGGTGGTGGTGGTGGGGGGGGCTCCAACAGTTTGAGCTGCCTAATCTTGAAGGTCCAGCTACTTTCAGCTGAAAGAACTCGCAATTGACGTTTCCCCTCCATGTTGAAAAACAATTAATTTTACCTCAGCCACATCCTGCTATTAACCAAGATGGATGAGTTGTAAAGGTGAGAATGCTGGCATAATGCAATGGGGGATGATAAAGAATGTATTTATTTAGTGCAAATGAGGTACAAGGGAAGGAGGGGACATGGAAACATAAGGCACAGGAGTGGCTGCACAAACGGACAAGGGGGGGGACAGGAATGAAACAGAAAGAGAGAAGCAAAGACTGGAGCTGGAGGGAAAAAAAAAACTGGGAAGCACAAACCAAGAAGTCCAGCAGAAATGAGTAGGAGTCCAGCACCAAGAGAAAGCAGAACCCCCACGGAGCCTCCAGCGGCAAAGAAAAAATGCTTCTGGGAGAAGCTGGAAGGCTTGGCTTATATAGTCAGGCAGGGTGCACGGCTGGTTGCTTCAGCCCATCATACCACAGGCGGAGCCTTTCTAAAGTCTGGCAGTTCACATCCTCCCCCCCTTCCATTTCCTCTGATTGCTGCTACCTAGTATGCTTGATTCAGGCAGGTTTATTGTTCCATATAAAGTGATGAATGAGGGACTCAATTTAAAGAAAACTGCAGGAACTTCCACTGGCAATGTCTAGAACAAGTACAGGCTTTTTGGCAGTGCACACATTTTTATCGCATTTATTCTGCCATCTTGCACATTCATTTTTTAAGGAGTGGAGCAGAAGTTTATAATTATTCTAAAATAGGGTTGCGGCTGAGCAAGCAAGGTATATTACCATGTACAGTACTTAATGGTGTCTACTACCTTAATCCTAAGGAACTGTTAACATTATATACCCTATTTCATTGACTCACTGGAAGAAGCTCACTTTTGCCCCAGTTTACTTTATGGTTAAATAACATTTCATATTCTGTTGAGAGTTGATGCACCATGGGCATCCCCTCATCTGGGCTTTGTAAAAACATGAGAATGTTGTCAGTTAATAGAGCCAGTCTGTGTCCCTCCTGCTGCTGCCCCCCCAACCCCCTGATCCCTGGATGTGCTCTCACAGCCACCAACGGTTCAAGCATCAGTATGTCTAGAAGAGAGGATGGGGGCAACCCTGACAGGTTTCTCTGGGCAGGGGGAAGGGATCTGTAAGGCCTCCATTAAATAAGATCTGGGCTTCTGGGGCTTGGTACGGAGCTCCCACCCACTGGGTAAACTGGAATCCTAGATTAAACTGTTTAAGGGTTTCAAATTTCTACACTCACTCCATGTGGTCATTGGACTTTTCCACGTCTAATGTAAGGACCACTGCCTTGTGTTTAGCTGAAGTCTTAGATAACTGATGTATTAGGGTCCGTCTAAGATTGGTTTTATCCAGTCGACATTTCACAGACCCAGACTGGTCCTGGTGGATTACTGCCTGCAGTATCAACTCTAGCTTAGTAGCTAGTACTTTGACCACTATTTTATAGTCTGCTCTAAGTAAAGATAAAGGTCTGTATAAGGACCACAGGGAGTGATCCTTACCTGGCTTGGGTAGCATTGTTATTGTTGCTGACTTTTTGGAGGGGAGCAACCTTTCTGTCTCCAGGCACTCGATAATGTATACAGGGGGCCATTGAAACCAGACAGGAATGTTTTGTAAAAGTCAATTGGAAGGCATCTGGGCCCTGGATCTCTTCCCTCTGCTGTGCCTTGACTACCTGCTCCACCTCTTGCTCTCCACCTCTTGATAGGCTGATTTAGGTCTTCAGACAGACTGGCTACTGCTGTGTTTATAGGAGCCTTTGTGAAGAAAGCTTCATATTGATCTGGGGTGGGGTGTGCCTCCTGGGTATACAGGTCTTTGTAGCACGTGTAGAAAACTGCCCCTATTCCCCCTCTCTCAGTGATGGCTTCTCCTGTTGCTGTCTTAGTTTGCACAATATTTGTTGTCCCTTCCCTACTTCAAACCTGCCATGCCAGCAACTTACCCCCACTATTGCCATCAACATATTGCCCCACTTGCATTCATGAAATGACCCTCCCAATTTTCTCACTGGGAAAGCTATTATACTTCCATTTTAGCATCTGCAGCCTAAGGTACAGTGCTCTCGTATGGTTTGCCATGTGATCTCTCTCCATTTGCAGGTTTTTTGTTTCTGTTGTCCCCAAGTCTGCCTCCCATACTCTGCACTGGTGGCTGCAAACAAAATCATGAGACCTCTTACCACTGTCTTCAAAGTCTCCCATCACGTGGCATGTGTGGTTACCCCTCCCAGTTAAGATGCAGATACTTCACCACACCTTTTTTGATGGCTATGACATACTCTAGTTGCTTATCAGCACTTGATCTAGTCTACAGACTCTAAGGGGTGGCTGGAGTCCTCCTATATGCAGTTAGAAATGTACAGGGGTGTAGTCAGTGATCAGCAGGGGTTCATATGTTGTTTGCTCAACCGTACACAGAGGTGAGATAGACATGAGAAGTTTGTCAATTCTTGTATAAGATGAATGCGCATGCAAAAAAAACTCTACATTTTTCCTGAACGGTTCTCATGTCTCCAGCTATCTGAGAGGGTATGTGTGCCCATTAGGTCCATCAGTGCTTTAGCGTTGTAAGACACAGGGTCTGGGGCCAGATTGGATCTATCTGGCACTGTGTCCACTATGCAGCTGAAGTCATCCCCCAGCACCCAGGATCCTGTGAAGTCAGTCATCGCTAGAACCAGTCTGTGAAAAAGGAGTGGTTCTTCACAGTAGGGCTACAAACAGAGCCTACAGATAGCTGGCTGCCATTGTGCATAGCTATGTGCAGTAGCATGTAGCACCCTTCCAGGTCATTCGTGACACGTTTTACCTCCCCAGGGCATTTAGGTTTCAGCCAGACTACATACCCCTTGATTTGGCATTAAAACAGGAGCCTAACCATGTTCCCTCCCAGCTTTTTGCTGTTTGCTCCATTTCCTTCTGTGTCATGTGGGTTTCCTACTTTAACAATACGTCATCCTTAAGCTTCCTATCCCTGCTTATCACCCACTTCTGTTTCACCACGTTTTTTAACCCATTGACATTCCAGGGTGTGAGTTTTACTTTCTCAGTCATAATCTGTTATTCATTTCCTTAACTCTGTTTTCAATCTGAGTTTACCCTGATTGAGACATGCACACACGGGGCCTGATTCCAAAAGGCATTATGCCTGGTGCAAGGTGATTTATGCCAAACCCGATGGTGTAAATCGCACCTTGCACTAGGAATTACGCAAGTCGCGATTCTGAGTCACAGCTTGTGGTATGCCGTATGCAGGTTGCGCCAAAGGTGGGCTAGGGTGCAAGGACGGGTTACGGCAGCAACTGCACCCTATTCCAAAAGGGCAGCTGCCATGACCCACCTACGTGATTCCAAGAACCGCTATGGCACAGTGGAGTTAGACCAGCTGGGAGATGGTCTAAGGGACATCCATCCATGCCAAATGATGGATGCCCACTCCGCAGTGCCATGGCAGGTACATAGCCTGTCTCCCCGTACCCTCCCAACACAGACATGCCCCCCACCTCCCTGAATGTCGGGGGCCCCAGGGTCCATTTCACAAAGTGCCTTCCCAAATGCCAGTGCCATCTGGCCAGCCTCCCCAATGCCCCCTGGTGCTTGCAGTGGTGTTCCGGGGTGGGGGGGTCCGGGGGGCAGTTATCTGTGGGCTGCAACTTGCGGTGCCCAGGTCCATTGTGCCATTCCTGTGGTGCTAGCCTGCAGCTGCCGCAAGTCACAGGACATAGGTGCCGGGGATCCTGCCTGTCCTGGAATATGGCACAGGGTCCCTGGCGTAGCGCCGCATGGTGCAACTCACATATGCCCACGAGTTGAGCCATGCATTTTGAAATCAGGCCCACTGTATACAAAGTTCTTCACAGCCTGTGACAGCAATACTGCAATTGTTTTCATTTTCTAAACCTTCCCACTTCCCCAATCCCTGCCAACACTTGGCCACGCCCTCCCTATAACCCCCATTCCCACAACACCCCCCAACCTGTTCCAGAACAAAACGACCCCCCCATGCCCCGTCAAGAGAACCTCAGCTCAAGTCAGCTTCCCTGGCAAACAACTGACGGATTTGTTGATACACATACTCTTTGTATAGTACCCTACTTAGTAACTATAAGACTTTATGATATATTAGCAGGTAATAAAAACTTAATGATATATCAGCAGGTAATAAATCTCCCACTTTGAAAAGAGGAGGGGGGTACCTATCTTTATATGGTAGCAAACATTAAACAGCAAGGTAAAGCACTTCTCCCTCAGTTGTTGGCAAGCAGCATCATACAGTGGGGCTGGACAGTACCCCCATAAGTGAGTGGGAATCTGGCAGCTCGCTAACAGTACTGGTGTCACTATGTCCCAGTTGCCCTATGCATCATCCAGCAGTTGAGTGAGTACAGTTTTGGGACCCTTGAAGGCTACGAGTGTGAGCAGAAACTCCAGCAGTTGAAGAATGAACCCTTCCCAATTGATACCCACAGGCTGAGAGAATAGTATTCCACTTTGGTTGGGGGTCAGGTTCTCACAAGAGGCCTATGTGTTTCAGAGCTCTCATGAGGTATTACATCAGGGATGTCCTCCCCTTCCTGGCCCTCTTGCTCCAGCACTAGCAAAAGTCTATTATTGTATGTTACATATGAGAAGCACCAGAACATGAAACCATCGGTGTGGTGAGTGTCTAGCACCATAAAAAGAAACATCCTCATTGCTGTGTTGGTCAGTCTCTGTATTCCATTGAAAGAAAAATAATTATACGTGGTGACACAAAAGGTTTCAAAGCAGACTCTGATTTTGCACTGCAGTTCACCATACTGGTCTCATTCTTACCTCCCAACAGTTAAGGTCTCAGTTGTTGGGTTTCACTCCAGTTGTCTGATTGCCCATAAGATGCTCCCCTTAGACCAACCCCCCACCTCAGCCTCAGCCAAGTGGCACCCAGGAACAACATTTTTATTTTTTTTTTTTCTTCTTTTGCCAATGGTCAGTGTTTGGGTTCTGCTGGTTGATGTTCTTGATCAGCCAGCTCTCATCCAGAGTAAGAGTTTGCTCAATGCGGAAGAGAAGATATATGGCGCTAGCAGGAAAGGTGATTGACTGACCATTCCACATGGCTGTGTGCACTTCTGAACAATCATGGGCCCATGTTACTGACAGGCTTGAGTGTGGGAAGGGTAAGGCTAGAAGTTACACTGTGAATCTAACAGGGGAACCCAAACAAAACTGTGATCCAGGCTATTTATGTTTTTATACTGTTATTGTAATGCAGGCTACACAGGGATTCATGGTGCCGGTCCTGTATCATCGACCTGCAACCCTCTGCTACAGTGTCTTCAGCGTCTTCAGCATCATTGAAATCTTTGGTGGCCTACGGGCCATCACAAACCAGGGAGGATGTCCAGAGCAAGTAATCCAAAGACAGGATGTGTAGAGATGAGCAAATTCCCATCCCCGCAGATGTAACTTCGATTTTACCCCAGTAAATTGTTGACGCTTTTGTTGAAGTTTGTGACTATAGTCCTGGAATAATATGTCCCTCCCTCCATCTGTCTGTATAGGTTCATAAGTTTTCATCACTTTAAGAACAGTTTCTCGTTATGACAATGAAGGTACCAAATGAGTAAGTGTTCAGTCTCTCACCAGGTTTGGGTCTTGGCGCCATTCGATGGGATCTTTCTATTTCAAAGAGACCACTGCTTCACCCATCTTCAGTTTCTCTGCCAACCACCTTTGGATGTTTGGACCTGGGTTTTTTCCCCTCAAGTCCTTCAGGAAGTCCAACCAGCTGGAGGTTCGAATGGTCTGCTTTGTTCTCCTGATCATCTTCTTTATCCTGTATGGCAGTCATATGCTTTTGGAGTTGCTTCCCATCTCTCAAGAGGTCAATGATGGTGTCCTCCAATTCATTTATTCACCACTCTGCCTCATCCAGGTGGGTAGTGTGAGAAGTTGTAGTTTTAGAAAGTTCTGTAACAATGTTTTGTATCTGCTGTATTTGAGCCGTAAGGTTAGTAAAACTGTTTTTTATTTCCTGTTGCTGGTTGTACTGCAAGCTGCTGATCAGTTTCTTCAGGTCCCAGGTTCCTGCCTGATGCCATGTCTCTAGGACTGTGCAAAACTAAACATCTGCCAGTGTAATTTTGGACACAGTCAGCATTTTGCTTTTGTGAAATTTCAGAATGCACTTTGGCAACTTTTGTGTAAATTCTGACTTAGAATGGCAAAATAAATGTATGAATTGCAGATTATTGTATTAAACTGTGGAAAAGAAATCTGCAGAACTGGTCACTGTCAGTGGTCACTTCTGCAGAATATTTTTCGACAGTTTTAAACATTAAAGGGGGATTGTTCACATACTTGGTGTATATCTATAATAAACAACTGTGGATTTAATGTCTGTCTAGTAAGAATAAATGCTGGAATGTAATTGTTTTATCAGAAATGTCATTTCATAGCACTAAGCTGCCCTGAAACTGAAGCAGTAAATTTGCACAGTTTTAAGTGTGTTCTTAGAACTGTGATGTGCGCCACGATCAGCTGCATGCAGGAGATCAGCGGTAGTTTGAACATGGCTATCAGTCTGAACTATTCTTAAACAGACTTTCCAACTATGGTTCGCCACTTTGTAGTCGACTGCATTAATGCATGCACCTAACAAAGTTTGATGTCATAGCATTTCTTTGTTTAGATTCCCAAAGACAAGCTATATACTATATCATTAAATGGAAAGTAGTTATTAAGCAGAAAAACCTATAGACATCAGCAACAGATGCACTGTTCTGGGCTCAGATCACTTCACTGCAGAAAGTTACATTTGAAATCTTTAGATTTTTTTTTTTACGTTAGATTAAAAAAGTAAAAAAAAGTCTATTTAATTACTGTCAACATTTGTTGTTCTGATTACTTAAATTTGAGCTGGCTTGAATGTGAGAGTTTTCATAGAGACTAATTGCATGTCATGGCTTGTAAGTTTAATTCAGACTATAATATGCCTATAAAAAATGCAGTTATCTGATTGGCTGAGGAGCTCAGAACCCAGTGCTGTTATCCCACCACAAAAGCACTGGAAGAAGGACCAGTAGCCCATTCACATAAGAAATCAATTGTACCAAACATATACGTGATTGCCATCACAAATGTGGCTGTCACCTTTACTCACTCAACTAGGCCCTAAAAATAAAACTGTCTTAGATTTAAAAACACAATAATTAAATGGTATTTGCCCTCATAATCCTTGTCTTACACACACACACACACACACACACACACACACACACACACACACACACACACACACCCCTTGAAAAATGAAGTAATACAGTACTTACAAATTTAATTTATGATGTTTCTTTGTTGACCATGAAAAATCTCCCTCCTATCCTCACCTGCTTACCGGGGAAATCTGTGTTGTTTAACCTGCTACAGATAAAACAAAAGCTCAAGTTACATCTAAGGCCTTCTCTTGTGTGATATTAAGGGTGACCATTATGCCAGTAGAATTGAGCAGAGATTTGAATTCTTGTATTCCATGCATAGCAAACATTTAATCTCTTGAATTCAAACCCAAGACAAATATATTTAACTGCCTTCTTAGATACTCTGCACCTAAATATCTTTGTAGCTGTTCAATGGATTTGCATGAAATTTCGCATGCATGGTCTCGAGGGGTAGATCTCTTGGCGTGCCAAGTTCTGGTCCAGTTCGATGCGCAGATTCCAAGATAAGATAGTAAAACTTTAAAAAATCACACTTTTTTGCTGTTTTTTTTTTTTGTCTTTGTTTAGCACCCAGATAATTTGGAATTTTGGTCTGAAAATTTCAGGGTAGAAAGGGCTTGACTCACATGTGTGTCTTTGGCTGGTGTGGTGAAAAAATATTAATCCATACCAACAGGAAACAGACAGTCAACCTGCTTCTGTCCAAGAGGTTGGCGTTATTTTTCTCCAACCCATCACCAGCATAAGTACTATAAAGCAACTAAAATCATATTTCTTACACCTAACAGTACAATGTAATAAATAAACAAATGATGCTGGGTAGCTCTGCAAGGGAGTACAGTAAACGTTGTTACACGTGTTTAAATTTTGTTGCAATGCAGTTAGACATTCAGTTTTTTGCTTCTTTTTAATGTATTAAAAAAAAGGCAGTCCATGACATGACGAGGGACTACAGTATCTCTATATGTTATGGCTAAATTCAATTGCATATGGTTAAGCCTTCAGATTTTTTGTTTCTGTTACATGTTTTTTTTAATGCAAAAAAACAGGAAATGCAAACAATGTGATGTGATGCAGACAAGTTCTGTAAGGGACTACTTTATTTCAGTGCCATGGCCAAATTTAATTGCAATAAAGTTAAACCTTCAGATTTTGTGCATCTGTTTATTGCTTAATCATTAAAATCATGTTGAACTTTTTATAGCCATATTATAATCACAGTAAGGCAATCCAGGGTGTGCTTCGTCCCTGAATAACGGCACACCTAGGGTGGTGGAAGCACACGGCCTGCGTCCTCGTGCTTCAACCCACCCTAGGTGTAACATTATTCAGCAATGACGCACACCCTGTCATGCCTTATTGCTTAATCATGGAGTTTTATGCTGGCAGTTGTACTTCATGAGACCCATTTTTTATATAATAAAAATTATAGATATTGTCTGTGTAATATCAGAATAGTAAAAAACTTGCAGTATCTGCAGTTACAAGTCACTACAAACCGTCACTGACATTAGCTGATCACTGCACACTCCCTAGCAAACAGGTCTGGAGCCAGCTGCACTCAAGAGGGTGTATGGTAATGATGACCCTGCACACAAATCAGGCTGCAAAAACTTTTATTGACTCTGGCACAAAAAATGTAATTCCACAGAACAATAGCCCCACATATGTGCTAGCATACATAAATTGCCAGAACTAGAGGACAATACCCCAGCTCTTCACCGTTAGGCTTCATCAGGGAGCCCCTTGGTGCTGTTGTTGTTCTGTGGAATTATGTTTTTTGTGCCAGAGGCAATCAAAGTTTTTGCAGCCTGCCTTTTGTGCAGAGTCATCATTGTCATACACTCCTCTAGAGTGCAGCTGGCGCCAGACCTGTTTGCTAGGGAGTGTATAGTGGTTGACTAATGCAAGTGACAGTTTGTAGTGATTTGTAAGTGTGGATACTTCTCTCTGCAAGATTTTTGCTATCTATAAACACCTCTTGAGTGCAGCTGGCTCTGGACCTATTTGCTATGGAGTGTACAGTGGTCAGCTAATGTAAGTGACAGTTTGTAGTGACTTGTAACTGTGGATACTTCTCTCTGCAAGATTTACTATTTAAACACACCTCTCGAGTGCAGCTGGCTCCGGACCTATTTGCTAGGGAGTGTACAGCGGTCAGCTAATGCGAGTGGCAGTTTGTAGTGACTTGTAACTGTGGATACATCTTTCTACAAGATTGTTACTATTTATACACACCTCTTTAGTGCAGCTGGCTCTGGACCTATTTGCGATGGAGTGTACAGTGGTTGGCTAATGCAAGTGACAGTTTGTAGTGACTTGTAACTGTGGATACTTCTCTCTGCAAGATTGTTACTATTTATACACACCTCTTGAGTGCAGCTGGCTCTGGACCTAGTTGCGATGGAGTGTACAGTGGTCAGCTAATGTAAGTGACAGTTTGTAGTGACTTGTAACTGCGGATACGTCTCTCTGTAATATTTTTACTATTTATACACACCTTTTGAGTGCAGCTGGCTCCATACCTATTTGCTAGGGAGTGTACAGCGGTCAGCTAATGCGAGTGGCAGTTTGTAGTGACTTGTAACTGTGGATACATCTCTCTACAAGATTGTTACTATTTATACACACCTCTCGAGTGCAGCTGGCTCTGGACCTATTTGCTACAGAGTGTACAGTACATGGCTAATGCAAGTGACAGTTTGTAGTAACTTGTAACTGTGGATACTTCTCTCTACAAGAGTTTTACTATTTATACATATCTCTCGAGTGCAGCTGGCTCCAGACCTATTTGCTACGGAGTGTACAGTGGTCAGCTAATGTGAGTGACAGTTTGTAGTGACTTGTAACTGCAGATACTTCTCTCTGCAAGATTTTTACTATTTATACATATCTCTCGAGTGCAGCTGGCTCCGGACCTGTTTGCTTGATTGTTTACTGGGCTTGCCAGCCCTTTCCAGCTTCACTGGCTTTCAGCATTGTAGTGCAGTTCACATTTGGACTTTCGCTGTACACTCTCAACCCCCTCTCCCCAACAGCAGTATGCACTAACCAAAATAATTTGTAATGCAGTGGAAGATACAATAAACACTCTTGTTTATGCAGTATTATTTAGAGGTTGAAATTAGTAAGTTTTGGTGTATTCTATAAGTTGTGCTCAATGCTGCAATTGTTAACCATGCATGCTATAAGAACCTCCCCTTACCAATTTGTCACACACCCAGACAGCAAAAACACAGCCAATAGTTTTAATAACAATGAAAATAGAAAAGGAAAAGAGACTCATATTGACCATTCTACAGTTATGTCTCTGTGACTGCACCAAAGCCAACTTCTCTCTAATCTGGTCCTCAGATATCAAAATCACTATGTACTGTGATCAAATGTATCCTAGATATTAATTCATATCACTCTCTAATATCCAACCTTACTGGATACTGAATGAAATATTCTCTGTTTCATTTTGCCAGATTGTTGGTCTCTTGGTTGGTCTCACTCTGATATTGTCACATTGTGTTGATGAAACAGTAAAACTGTCAAGTTGCAGAAATGAGTCGGGGTCCCGTCCCCATCAGCTACAATGCTCATGTTTTCCAGTGCCTGTACATTTCTGGAAGTGCCATTTCTTCAAATTTAATTGTAAAATAATACAAATTATAATAAGTATGATATCAGCCACTCACCTACTATTTCCACACTGTGATTATATGATTTAGAAAAATACTAGACAACAATTTATTTTTGTGTACTCGATGATATGCGTACAATAGGAGAAACCCAATGTTTAATTAAGAATCTAACACAGATCCGCTATTAATGATTACATCTATGAGCTCCTCAACATTTGAGTGTCTACCAACTAATATATACTACAGAGTGGGTGATGAGCATGATGTGTCAGAGAAAAGTAAACACACAAAAAAATAATAACTGTGTTTTATTTTTGGATCCCTGCTAACCATGCACATTGCTTAAAATGCAGTGAACAATTGTGGCATGTAAATGACAAGAGTTTAACCAAATACAGCAACATGTGCATAGCAAACATTGCAATTTATGATGTTTTTCAGTGAAGCTTGGGGATAGTTGATCGTGCTAGCATGCATTTTACATGCTAGGTGTCAAACTGCACATCTATCAGCTCTACAAGTAAAAACATTTGAACTTCAACTGATTTTCAGTTTCTGTTAGAAGGAAACCACAGGCATGCATTGCTTATGTTACAGGTATGCAGAAATACTATTATGCTGCTTTAAAAAATCTGAAAAAACGGCTCACACTAAGGCATTTAAGTTTGCCGCTTCTAGTAGCAGCACTGGTCATCAGAATCATCAATTCTGGCTCACAAGGCTGCCAGGCTTTAGAACAAGGAGACTACAGGTACAGATAAATAAAAACAACTGAAATATGACATATTTACAATTTTTATTCACAGAAAGTGTCAATATATTGGTGGACCTTATTATTAACCATACTCTGACCATAGAAAAAACATGGAAACCAGGCTGATCATCTGCCTTGGCTCTCAGCAGCCCTCCAGTTTAAATGATAGACTTATTTTCTACGAACATCTTTCAGCCACCCCTTGTTTTCCTTGAAGTCTGTTTGTATCTGTTCACATTTAATTTATTTTTCGTTTTCACCATAAGTCTCCATCTCTGTCTCCTTCCTTCACATTTGTCACCTTTCAGCCTTCTTACTAGGCCCTGTTAATTAGTCCACACCTGAAGACTTCTCTAGCTCTTTCACTCCTATTGTGCTTTATCTTTCCCATCATCACCTTTTTGTTTCACAGATTCTCTCTTAATCTTGCCCTCCGTAAGCATACCTCGCCCTGACTGCCTTGGCTCTCTGTATGAGCCGCTGACCATGAAAGGAAAGCAAGCCCTGCTAAAAGCTCCAGACCTAGGCAGCCCTCTGTGGGCACACCTCGGCCTGACTGCCTTGGCTCTCTGTATGAGCCGCCGACCACAAAAGGAACACAAGCCCAGCTAAAAACTCCAGATCCAGGTGAGATTTCTAACTCTGTCCAGGCACCGCTCCGTGAGCCAACTGATGTGCTTGGAGTCTCCACGGCTCTCCCATTGGACGCTGCCTCCTTCCCCAGCTTCCTCATTGGCTCCAGGAGTGACTGCAGGAATTTCAACCTAAGCTAGACACCGGGAGTGCTCTCGAACCCCCAATTTTCCAATTTAAATGTGAATTTTGCATTTGATTTAGGACTCTTTGTTTAAACTCTGCTTATCCTGAATTGTGTGCACTGTTTTAAAGCAGCTGTTAGCAGGGATTCATAGATGTGCAATCTTGTTTAAACTGCTGTCCTGTGCTAATTTGCAGATACTGTAATCCTCCTCCCCCATTGCTATATTTCATTTGCTTTCTCAATTCTCTTCTCTGGTATGGGTCGGTGACGCAGCAGTATCTCTCTATTTGCCTGCCACCCACCAACCTGCCCTATTTTATATTTAAATCCGAATTGTAAGCAACCCAGCCAGTTTGACGCCTTTTCCCCCCGCTCCTTTGTCCAGCTGAATTGCAAGCTTATCAACCCCCTTCCTTTTATAGAGGTGTGCACCCACTGGATACTGAATGAAATATTCTCTGTTTCATTTTGCCAGATTGTTGCTCTCTTGGTCAGTCTCACTCTGATATTGTCACATTGTGTTGATGAAACAGTAAAACTGTCAAGTTGCAGAAAAGAGTAAGGGTCCCGTCCCCATCAGCTACAATGTTACTCAGCTTAACTATTTCTTTTGTGTAACTCCCTCCCCACAAATTTGCTTAACTATTTCTTTTGTGTAACTCCCTTCCCACAAGTTTGCTTAACTATTTCTTTCGTGTAACTCCCTTCCCACAAATTTACCTAATCCTGCTATTGTTTTATTCAGTCTCATAACCACAGCCCTCCCTTCCCTGCCGCAGGCAGCCCTTCGTGGACACACCTCTCCTTGACTGCCTTGGCTCTCTGTACGAGCCATCAACCATGAGAGGAATGCAAGCCCAGCTAGAAGCTCCAGACTCAGGTGAGATTTCTAACTCCACCCGGGCACTGCTCCGTGAGCTGACTGGTGCGTTTGGAGTCTCCACGGCTCCCCCATTGGATGATGCCTCCTTCCCTGGCCTCCTCATTGGCTCTGGGAGTGACTACAGGAATTTCAACCTAAGCTAGGTACCGAGTGCACTCTCGAACCCCCAATTTTCCAATTTAAATGTGAATTTTGCATTTGATTTAGGACTCTTTGTTTAAACTCTGCTTACCTGAATTGTGTGTACTGTTTTAAAGCAGCTGTTAACAAGGATTTATAGATGTGCAATCTTGTTTAAACTGGTGTCCTGTGCTAATTTGCTGCAACTGTAACCCCTCCCCCCGTTGCTATATTTCATTTGATTTCTCAATTCCCTTCTGTGGTAGGGGTCGGCAATGCAGCAGTATCTCTCTACTTGCCTGCCACCCACCAACCCGCCCTAATTTATATTTAAATCTGAATTGTAAGCAACCCAGCCAGTTTGGCACCTTATCCCCCTCTCCTTTGTCCAGCTGAATTGCAAGCCTATCAACCCCCTTCCGGTCAAGGAGGCATGTGTCTACGCCCCGTACTCAGCTTAACTATTTCTTTTGTGTAACTCCCTTCCCACAATTTATTTAATTATTTCTTTTGTGTAACTCCCTCCCCACAAATTTACCTAGTCCTACTATTGTTTTATTCAGTCTTATAACCACAACCCTTCCTTCTCTCCCACAGGTAGCCCTCCATGGGCACACCTCGCCCTGACTGCCTTGGCTCTCTGTACGAGCCGCCGACCATGAAAGGAATGCAAGCCCAGCTAAAAACTCCAGACCCAGGTGAGATTTCTAACTCCTCCCAGGCACTGCTCCGTGAGCTGACTGGTGAGCTTGGAGTCTCCACGGCTCCCCCATTGGATACTGCCTCCTTCCCTGGCCTCCTCATTGACTCTGGGAGTGACTACAGGAATTTCAACCTTAGCTAGGCATCAGGAGCACTCTCGAAACTCAGTTTTTTGGCCCCCCCCACCCACCACTCTTTAAATACACTAATTTACCTACCCGAATCCCAGTCACTTTCCCATTGGCTACCTAAGCCCTCCTTTCTACTGGTCACTTTAGTCAACACAGCAGCTAATCATACTACAGGCTAAGCCCTCCTTCTATTTTGACACTCAAGTCAACAGAGCAACCAATCTTATTACAAGCTGACTTTTCTTAGCTCATCTCTTAACCTACACCTGGCTGCCTGTGCTGCTCACATGCTGCCACTCCTTGTGATTCAGAGCCATGAATCCTCTGCCCCATACCTGTTCCTTCTTGCCACCCTAGTCTTCTGTCTGTCACCACTCCTCCCCAGCATACCACTCACCTCCCCTAAACTCCCACCCCCTATCCTGCCAGACCTGGTAAGGCACCCTAACTCTGCCAGCTCAGTGACCATCTCGCTTCCTCTCCAAAATTAGTCCCACTCCACCTCACACCCCTGCCCCTTCCTTTTCTCACCCTCGCACTCATGGTTAATCCTACAACCAATTACCTCCCAGACAGCTACCCCTGGTTGATCACGACCACTACCAAGAAGACGCTCACTCATTGTATGGTACTTTCAACTCTTACCACACTACCTAACATTCATCCTCCTGCTCCCTGCAGCAGGGGACATACCCCAAACCCTGGCCCCCTATCTACCCCCACCCCACAATATTCAGCAGGCCCCTCCCCTAATATGTCCGCTAACACAAACTTCTCCGGAGGCCCTCTCCCTGGTGGCCTGCGACTCCTGCACCTAAATATTTGAAGTCTTGCCCTCAAACTTGATTCTCTCCATGTACTCGCAGCCCATTATGCCCCGGATGTCATCATCCTATCCGAAACTTGGCTAAACAAAAATATCGCTGATCCCTCGGTCGCTATCCCAGGCTATGTTATGGCCCGCCAGGACAGGGCTACCAGAGGTGGCGGAGTGGCCATCTATGTAAACACTGACTTGCACTTCTCAGTAGTCCTAGCCAAAGCTGAACCTAAAATCTATGAACTACTGCTGTTACAGCTGACTGTGCCCTTCTCACTCCCAATTTACATTGCCAGGATATACTGCCGGCCGGGCACACCAACAACATCTGTCATCGACCTCCTCACTGTAATCTCCTCCTTAACCCCTAAAGGAGAGCTTTACATTATGAGTGATCTCAATCACAATTGGCTAACTCCATCCCTTAATAAAGCCTGTACTGAAATATCTGCACTGAACCTATCGCAAACCATCACCGAGCCAACCTGCCTTAACCTCAAATCTGGTAACCATTCGCTTCTAGATTGGGCTCTTACCACCCACCCCCACTCTGTCATCACTGTAGGCCTACTCCCTGACTCCCTGAGTGACCACCATATCATATACCTAGTCCGGAAAATTCACCGTCCCAAATCCCCCCACCCCCAAATTTCTAATCCAATGCTCCTACAAATCTCTTAACCTCGCCCCCGTTCTTGATGACTTAGCCATAGCAAACTGGGTCCTCTCCACCATAAACCATTCCATAGACAAGGCCCGCCTACATTTCCAAAGCACGTTCCTCAACGTCTGGGACACTCATGCCCCGCTCCGTCACACAAGGGTACGTGGAAACCACCTATCATGGATCACCCGAGAACTTACAGCTTGTCAAAATGCCTGCGACGAAGCATGGAGAGCACATAAATCCTCACTCCTCCCACAAGATCTCTCCACATACCGCATGCTTTGCAACAAGTGTACCAGAGCAACTCGCCTAGCTAAAGTGGATTACTTCAGCTCCACCCTCCAGACTAACTTAAACAGTCCATTCAAATTCTGGAAGGTCATTCACTCTCTCTTCTCGCCACCAACTGCAAATCCCACTCTGCTCCTAAATGTAAATGACACCCTTCTCTCAGATCCACGAGCTGTTGCCACCGAGTTCAACACCTACTTCACCCATTGTGCCTCCACTCTCCTCTCCTCTCCTCTCCTCTCCTCTGCTCTCCTCTCTGCCCACCCCTGCACCATTCGGTACCACTGCTGGAACTAACATATGATATGGGCCACGCACCTTCGCCTTCAAATATATCTTGCCATCAGAAGCCCTTGATGCCCTATTGTTGCTCAACCCCACGAAAGATAAATCTCCTGATGGTTTGGACACCAAACTCCTATACCTTTCTGCCCCCGCCATAGCTACCCCACTTGTCAACCTCCTCAACCTCTCTTTCACCACTGCAGCTGTCCCCCAGACATGGAAACGTGCCGTCATCATTCCACTCCCTAAAGGGTGAGCCCCCACCTCCGCCTCAAATTACTGCCCTATCTCCAGCCTCCCAGCTTTTGCTAAACTACAAGAACACCTTGTGCTCACCCAACTTACCTCCTTTCTCTCAGACTCCAGTTTCTTCACGCCATTTCAGTCTGGTTTCAGGAAGGGACAATCCACTGCCTCCTCCCTGTTAAGTCTCACTGACAACATCCTCACCGGCATGGATAGGGAGCAGATCACCTCAGCCATCTTCGTCGACCTTGCTAAAGCATTCAACACAGTCTCCCACCCCTTGCTGTTATCTAGCCTCTCAGAAGCTGGACTCACTGATTCTGCCACCAACTAGTTTGGTGCATACCTCACTAGCAGAACACAATCAGTAAGAATTGCTGACACCACTTCCTCCCCTCTCCCTATGACAACCGGAGTCCCCCAAGGGTCGGTTCTCGGCCCCATTCTGTTCTCCATCTTTCTAAACAACCTACCACTAACCTGCTCCACCACTGCATATCCAATTTGCTCCCAATACCTCACTTGTCACATTTTACTGCTCTCTAGTAGCTGTTTTCACTTGGTGATCACCCCCTCATCACCCCCTCTCCAATCGTCGAAAGCTATCCCGCCATCGTGCACTCCCCAGATCAGCCCTCCTCCTCCTGCTCCTGTCAGGCAATGTCCACCCCAATCCCGGGCCTGGCAGCACTGGTCCTCCCCCTGAAATCTTCTGGGCTGCGCATTGCTTCTATGAACATCTGTAGCCTCCTGAAAAAACTGGACTCTTTACACTGCTGGGTGATGCTTCATAAACCTGATGTTGTTGCCCTGGTTGAAACCTGGCTGTCTCCCTCCACTCCTAACTCTCATGTCTCTCTCCCCGGCTACGCTCTCCACCGGTTGGACCATGTCGGCAGGAGAGGTGGGGGCTGTGTCTTCTATTTGAAGGATTCTCTCATGGGGCTACCACTCCCCCCGCCTGACTTGACCATAAGGCCCAGGCACTTACTCTAAAGCTGTCCCTGACCCAGCTAGAGGCCCATTATTCCTAACCGTAGCCTACATACCCCCAAGAACTAATCCCAGGCCCTGGGCCCATTAATTGACTACCTCACCTCCCTACCCAACTCATCGGACCAAATCTTGGTGGGCGACTTGAATATAAACTGGCTCTGCCCCTCGTCCTCCTCCCACCGTGAGGCTTTCGATTCAATTGACCTAACTCAACTGGTCACACAGCCTACTAGAAAAAACCCTAGTGGGGGGACAAGCACCCTCCTGGATGTGGTCCTCACCAACAGGCCAATCCTCATCCACAACATCCAAATCCTCCCTGACTGCCTCAGTGACCACTCCCCTGTGCTTTTCAACTGGGAAACCCCTCGGCCCTCATCCCCGGTCAAAACCACCTCTCGAAGGCGGCTTAGGCCTGGGGGACTCATAGGCCTTAAGCGCTTCCTTGCCCACACTGATTGATCACCTCTGATGAGGGCAACCAACATTGACTTGGCCCTGGCCTTCTTTGTAAGCACTTTCAACTTGCCTGTGATATATTTGCTCCCATAACTGCTAGGAGGTCCAAAGTGAAACATGCCCCTTGGATCACCCCTGCCCTACTGTGGCAACTTACAACGCGACAATCTTTGGCACCTTGTTGTTGCTACTGGCCGTTCAGCTGACAGGCAGTCCCATGCTGCCACCACGCAACCAGTGCACCTGGGCCATCCGCAAACAAAGGCGGAATACTACCAGTCTCTCTACCTCCTCCTGGGAACCCCAGGTGCTTCTGGGACAACATCAAGCAACTGAATGGTCACTCCGAGTCCCCCTCTCCTTCTCTTCTCAACATCAATGGTACCGTCTCCTCTGACCCTGCCCTCATTGCCACCCACCTCAATAACTCCTTTACGACCTTAGCTCAGTACTTCCTGGTAACTTTTTCAGTCCACCTCCTCCATCTGTACCACCACCCATTGCCCGCCCCTTTCCACCTGCATGTGTCACCATGTGCAAGAAGCTAGGCCTTACTTGCTAAAGCCTAAAGGTACTTCATCGGCAGTGCACTCACTTGATCCCTGCCTTTTATGTCAGGTCCTGGATCAGGTCCTCTCACCTATTACATGCATTTTCAACAAATCACTCTGTCTCAGACAATTCCCCTCTGCCTGGAAGATCGCCACAGTTACCCCTGTCCATAAAGATGGTGACAGGACTCTTCTGGGTAACCACCGACCCATCTCAATCCTCTCCCCCCTCTCTAAGGCGTTAGAGAAAATTGTGGCATCCCAAGTCTCTGACTACCTCTGTAAGTACAATGTTCTCTGCCCTGAACAACACGGGTTCAGAGCAGGTCATAGTACCAATACAGCACTCCTGGAATTTTCCAACTTCCTCCATGCCTCCTTGGACTCTGGTGCCCTGGCTGGTGCTATATTCATTGACCTGTCTAAAGCATCGATACCGTTTAGCATCCTCTTTGCTCTCCACCTCGACCTAATAGGCTTTGCCTCAGGACCTGTTCCTGGTGCACCAGCTATCTCCGCGCTCCCAATGTGTGAAAGTCAGCGGTACTCTCTCTCTGAAACATGCCCATTCGCTGTCGGGTGCCGCAGGGCTCAATTCTTGGACCCCTACTATTCTCACTTTTTCTAACTCCCTACCCAGCAGTTGTAATGGGTAAGATGCTTCTCTATGCTGATGATGCTGTTCTCGTTGCCTCCCACAATGACCCCATGCTGCTACAGAACTCCCTCCAACTAGTCTTTGACTCTGCAGCTACCTGGTTCACTGAGCACCGACTTGTTATCAACCTTAAGAAAACAAAACGATGCTCTTCTCCACCCCCAAAATAAGTACAGCAAGTTTCCCTTAGCTGTGCACTCCACACAATCTCGTCATTGACCAGGTGCAGTCCTATAAATATCTTGGTATAACCTTTGACCCTGACTTTCATTCCATGGACATACATCTGCCCTAAATTCTGTCGCCAACTCATGGCTAGGCATTCTTTACCGGCACAAGAAATGCCTCCCTCCTGATGCCCTCCACCTGGCTGTCACCTCCTCTGTCATGTCTCTCATTGACTATGGCCTTCCGGTCTATGGCTCAGCAGATCAGACTGCCCTCAACAAGGTTCGCCTCACAGTTAATAAGGCCTGCAGACTTATCACTGGTGCTCCCAGACTCACTCACACATGTGAGCTGTACACCCTGGCTACCCTACTCAACCTGGAAGAGCGACTCATGTATCAGACATGCCAGCTCACCTTTTAAAGCCCTACGTGGTCCTATCCCCCATAGGCCTATCCAACTCCATTCACTGCACTGCACTGACCCTGATCACGCAGAGCTCATCAAGAGCTACCCTAGTTATTCCGAGAGCCAGGACCTCTCAAGGTCAGAGGGCATTCCCCTACCGTGCACCCCACTGGTATAACTCCCTCCCTGCCAGTGTCTCAAACTCACTAACCTTAGCTTGCTTTAAGCCCAGGCTCAGAAACTTCCTGCTTAGCTCTCACAAATGCAACTGCCGCTAGCCTAGTGTAAAAAAAAATATATATATATATATATACTCTGTTTGACAATGCTCACTGAGCAGCTCCCCCTTCCTTTCCCTACTAATTCCTCCTCCCCTATCTCCCTCCCTTCTACTCCCACCAGCTCTCCCCCGACCATAAGTTTTGCACCTTTTGTTATCTTTTGCTTCATTGGAGATTGTATTCTATTGTAACAAAATCGTAATTGAACTGTAACTTTTTTGTTTGTAAGTACTGTGTCCCTTGTACTACTGTTCTGATGTCCTCTTTGTGACGAGGTACCTTTGTAAATGAGCCTCTGGCTCAAGGTTTCTAAACTGATGTTTAACTAAATAAATAAATAAATAAATATTTATGCAGATGACACTCTCCTACTCACCTCTGGCTCCTCCCTGGAAGATTAAGTCGCCAACCTCCAGGCTGATTTTAACAAAGTTCAGCTCTGGTTCAGCTCTCACCGGCTCTCCCTCAATGCTAAAAAAAAACTGTCACCATGACCTTTGGTTCAAGGCAATGGCTGTCCAGGCTCCGTTCTCTCCCCTCCTCCCACACCCTGGATGGCACAACACCTGAGGACACCACTACCTTCTGGTACCTAGGGGTATGGCTTGACCGCCACCTATTCTTCTCCGATCATATTGATGCAATCATGAAAAAACTGCACCCTAAGCTTGGAGCCCTCTATAGGAACTGCTGTAGCCTCCCCCTTACCATGAAGTGTGAAATTGTGCAGAAGATGATCCTGCCATTGTTTGATTACTGCGATGTAGTCTACAGTGCAGCTCACAAGTCTACCTTGGTCAAACTGGACCCCCTATTCAACGCATTCTGCTGTTTTGCTCTCGATGCCCCCCCCCGCACCCATCACTGTGATCTCTACTGCTCCCTTTCTTTCCCATCCCTTGACAATCACCCACTACTGCACTGTATCAAATTTGTCTCAAAATTCTGGCTTAGCACCCTCTCTGCCATGCTACTGCCAGCTCCCACCCCCTCACATGCCCTTAGGTCCCTTGACTTCTGTCAACTACTAATCCCTAGGCGCAGGACCAATGTTGGCCAATCTGCCTTCTCTCACATCTTCTCTAAACTCTGGAATGATCTCCCCAACCCCCAAATTCACCTCTCCTCCTCCACCTACTCCCTATCCTCTGCACTGGCAAGCTACCTTATGGTAAACTACTCCTGTGCTTGATAACTCAAGAGCTTGCCCTTATCCCCCCACCCCTCATCTGCCTGACCAGCGGCACCTAGCTTACGCTACAGATGCTGGCTTATTTTTTGCCAACTATGGCACTTACTTGTCTCGTGCTCTCATTGTCCAGTCCTAAGCTGCATCTGTTACTTGTTTGTTCTAAACTACTTCAGTGACATGTATTCCATATGCTATGTGCTTATGACATATATCCATGTACATTGTACCTAACTGCAACCAAAGTGTTATCTCATCCGTAACCTGTATAATATGTTACCTCATACCACTGTAAATCATCTTAAATGTAATAATCAATTGATAACCTGTGTGTTATCCTCCCACTGTTCCCCCCTCCCTCCAGGTCACACCGGGAGAAAAGCTTCCTGCTCAGTGTGCCTTTCCTGGTGAAACATTTCAATAAATAAAATAAAAATGTATCACTTCTTCTCCCTGAGCCTCCCCCTTTTTTCTTTCCCTACATACGTATCCCTTATTTTACCTCTCCTCTACACTAACTTTGTTTTTTTTCTCTTTTAGGTATTTCCTGAAGAAGCCATAAGGTCAAAAAGTAGATTTTTAACTCTATTTTCTATTTTCAGCATGCATTTAATATAACCATTTTGTTTTGTTTATTATTAATGACTCTGTATGTCAGTAGCATGTAAACAATTCCCTTTAATTCACAATGCATACATTCGTTCTGCAGTTCAGTGAGTCACCGAACTATAGTATGAATGCATGAACTGGAGATTAATGGATTATACTGCAGAAAGAAATTCTGCAGAACTGATCACTGAACTGTGAAATGATTACATGTACTGCGGAATAATCCATTAAACTGCAGAATAACATTCCTCAGAATCGTCATTCCATAGTTCATGTGTATTATTCTGCAGTTCAGCCAAAAACTTCAGGAGAACTGGATGAAAATCCACCAAACACATTCGAAAGATTCCAATCTCACCAATGGCGGAAGTTTGAAAAATTTCACAAATTTTACAAAATTTCATGAAAGTTCCACAAAAACAGAATTCACAACTTTTGCCCAGCTCTACATGTTCTCGTGTGTGTGTGCAGCCTTCTTGCAGAACTGGAGCGGACCTTCTTGGCAATGTTTGCAGGTTAAGATGTAAGTAATGACTGCATACTTTGGGATTTTTGGTTAGCCATTAAGTCGAGGTACCTCTCCCACTGATTGTGGGTCCTGGGTAGTTACTAGGATCATGATTTAAGCTGATGCAAGGTGGTGCTAGGCAGGAGCAGCTCTAGAAAGCAACCACCATCTTGTCCTGTCAGGACCCCCTCCCCCATGTGCAAAACATTTATTGTCAACAGTCAACGTAGACCAAGGACAAATAACCCTGGCATTTTGCATGGGAAACAAGTGCTTCATTAAAGAGAGAAAACATTTTCTCTTTGATGAAGCACGTGTTTCCAGCATAAAACATCATGGCTATGTGTCTTTGGTCTGCTTTGGCTGTTGACGTCAATAAACTTCTTGCACATGAACTGGGAGTCAGCTTAAAGACATTATTGCTGGTCTGGAGGGTGCTGACTGTTTGGCTTTTGTTGCGGAGTACTTTTTTTTGCTTTGGATCATTTTTTTTTTTTTTTTTGCTTTGAAGCACCACCATGAACTCTGAGTGACCCCTTTTTGTTTCTAGACTCTGCATGTGGTGTGGACATTTACTCCTGTACCTGTTATTGCAACTAATGGTGCCTGGTTCATCGCTGGTTCATGTCCCCGGATCCAGGATTCCATACTAATAAAATACAAATGTATTCATGGTATTCCACCTCTTAAGGAGAGTTGGCCTACCATAAATGCATTTCTGGTACAGTATGCCACTGCTCCTCGAGATCAATATGTCACCACTCAACAATCCCCTCTTTATTTATTTATTTAATTTCAGCAGATGGCTGAATAGAAAATCCCAAATACTGTACTAATAATCCACTATTTGGGAAGGGCTCCTAAATATGTGGGAGCCCTACCATTTGTGGTATTCAGGAAGTACTATTTGACCCCTACCCAGCCCTCCTAGGGGTATAAAGTTGACTGATACCAGTAAGGGACAGGGTAGTGAGGCTTAAGGCTACAAATCTCTGTCGGACAGGTCAGCAAGGGCAAAAGGAAAAAGAGATCGCTATGGTTCTCCATGGAGGTGGCAGAGAAAGTTAAAGCAAAGAAACTGTCATTTAGAAGATACAAACTAACACAGACAGAAGAGGACAGGGAAAGTTGCCAAGAGAAGCAAAAAGAGGCAGGGAAGGCAGTTAGGAGCGCAAAGGCACAAACAGAGGTAAAGATCACCAAATCAGTGAAAAAAGGGGATAAAACATTAGTTATGTACATAAGTGAAAAGAGAAAGGGAAGGATAGTAAGCCTGATTGATGAAGGAAGGGGTAGTGTAGAGGAGAACCACCAAAAGGCAAACATATTGAACAACTACTTCTGGTCGGTGTTCACAGAGCAAGGGGCAGGGGACAGGTCGAGATTGAAGGACACGGGCATTAGGGGCAGCGAGGTGGACACAAGTCCCTTTACAGAGGAAATGGTCCTTAAGGAGCTAACAATGCTAAAAGTGAAGAAAGCAATGGGGCTAGATGGGGTGTACCCCAGGATACTGAGGGAACTCAGAGTAGAACTGGCAGCTCCTCTGACATCCCTGTTCAACCTATCACTGGAAATGGGGATGGTGCCGGGGGACTGGAGAAGGGCAGACGTGGTCCCTTTACAAGAGAGTGGGAATGAGGATGAGGCAGTAAACTTCAGACCTGTCAGCTTAACATCAGTGGTGGGTAAGGTAATGGAATCACTGCCAAAAGAGTGGATTATAAATACCTTGTTGCCAGTGGGCTTCAGAATCTGAGGCAGCATGGCCTCACAAGGGGGGAGGTCATACCAGACTAACCTGATCAAGTTTTTGTACTGGGTAACCAGAGAAGTAGATCAGGGAGGGGCAGTGGACATGACCTACCTGGATTTCAGCAAGGCCTTTGACACCGTTCCACATAAAAGATTGATAAACAAGGTGAGGGGACTAGGAGTTGGTATTAAGGTTGTTAAATGGGTAGAGAATTGGCTGAGCAATAAGACTCAGACAGTGATGATAAATGGGACCCACTCTGGAATAGGCAATGTGACCAGAGGGGTGCCACGGGGATCAGTACTAGGCCTGGTCCTCTTCAATGTCTTTATTAATGACATTACTGAAGGACTTGAGTGAAAGGTATGCCTCTTTGTGGATGACATGAAACTCTGTAACAGGATGGACACACTGGGGGTTGAATAGAATGAGAGGGGATCTAGAAAAGCTGGAAGAATGGTCAGGAAAGTGGCAGCTGGATTTCAACACAACAAAGTGCAAAATAATGCATATTGGGCACAAAAACCCAAGGGTAACATACAAACTGGAGGGGTGGGGGGAGGAACTGACTGACATGTATCAGAAAAGTGATCTGGGGGTGAGCATTACAGATGACCTAAAGGTTGCAAAACAGTGTGACAAGGCATTGGGGAAGGCTAGCCAGATGTTGGGATGCATGGACAGGTGCATCACCAGTTGAAGGAAGGAGGTAATAATACCCCTGTCCATATCATTGGTGAAATCTCACCTTGGGTACTGTGTCCAGTTCGGGAGGCCCTATCTTAAAAAGGACATAGCTAGGGTGGAGACAGTTTAGGAAAGGGCAATCAAAATGGTACAGTGAATGCATCTAAAGACCTACGAAGAAAGGCTAAGGGAATTGAACATGTACTCCCTGGAGGACAAGAAGGAGAAGGGGGGATATGATAGAAACGTACAAATACCACACGGGGAAAAATAAGGTATAGGAGGGAAGCATTTTTCAAAGAAAAAGATGCTCAAGAACAAGGGGTCATGCTATGAAATTGGAAGGGGGAGGTTCAGAGGAAATGTGAGGAAGCACTTCTTCCCAGAAAGAGTGGTAGACTAGTGAACCAGCCTACCTGCAGAGGTGGTGGGGTCAGAAACAGTTACAGGATTCAAGAAAGCATGGGATAGGCACAGCAGGATCTTGGAGGTAAAAAGTGGGAGGGGGAAGAACCTGAGGCAGAGTAGGGTCTACAATGTCACACTAGAATAAAGGAGAATATAAAGCAGATCGAGTGGCCTTAAGACCCTTATCTGCTGACACCTTCTGTGTTATGTTTCTATGTACTGTGTGGGAGTGTAATAAAGAGGTAAAGGGTGTGGGGCTGGGACCTTACCAAAGCCAGGGATAAAAGTATTTGCATTATTGCATTAACTCTTTCCTTCCCCTAGACCTGTGTAACTAAAATTCCTTTTTTTTCTGGCATTTTACTTCTGAGTCATTGCATGTTATTTGCAACTTGCATTAAAGTGTTACGTGGGATGTGGGTGGAGTGAAATCTTGAGGCCTTGGGAGGGGAAATATTAACTTGTTACCTAGCACACTTACATTCCCTAGGTGATAGCACTGTATAGGATAATGAAACCCAATGGTTTAACAAACCAGGCCCCTTAACTTTATGTAACCCCCCCTTTGGGAGCTTACCTTATGTTTTGGGCTCCCGCCCCTGGATGCCACCAGAAATGGGCTGCCAGGGGTCCGATCAGTGGGACCGGTGACCTTGTATGCTGTTCACCGGTCCACACATGCACAGTAGTGCATGGCCTGCTCCATTCTGGCAGCAATTTTGTGGCCATTCTACAGCCTCCCTGGTGCTCTCAACCCCCTTACTTATCTAAATGGGGGTTGGACACCTGGGGAAGGCAGTTTGAAAGCGGCCACAGAGTTTGGGGAAAGCGCTAGAAAGCTCTGAAGAAATGGGGGAAATACTAATATTAATGAGGCTCATACATATTTATGAGCCCTTTTGCAGGTCCTAGGGACAGTAAAGAATGGAGCTAGTGATGGGCTCTCAGGGGGCTACATTTAAATGTGGATGCAGTCACTTGACAGGGGACAAGGGTCCCTATAATACACTGGGAAACTTTGTGTTAAAAGTTAATACTGTGCCTACAAAGAACACTTGAAGCTGGGACTGCCATAGCACTACATGGAACTCAATGGAAGCTGCCATGCTGCTGATGCTTTGACCTCAGTTCAGCAGCCAAGCCATTGTCTGGGCACCCAAAGTGGTGACACAGGACATCTGGGAGAAGGAGTTAACTATTTCAGGTGCCAAGAGACTTTGACCAATTGGAAATTAAAGAGGACTGATCACTATGGCTATAGACCTGCAGGCAATAATGTCAGAGGCTAAACTGGACATAGTAGCAATTAGTGAGACGTGGTTTACCAGTAACCACACTTGGGAGACTTCAGTACCTGGCTATGTATTGTTCAGAAGAGACCGAGGTGCAAAAAGGGGGGGAGGAGTGGCCCTGTATGTTAATGAAAATATCAAAGCTACAGAAATTCAGAATACACATAAGGAGCCAGAAGAACTGTGGGTCACCCTGGAAACAGGAAATGGGACAGCCATAAGAACTGGGGTTGTCTACAGGCCCCAGACCAGAGGGAGGACATAGACACATTACTGTTAGAAGATATACAAAACATGACAGCTAAAGGGAGGTTCTGATAATGGAGACTTCAACATGCCAGATACAGATTGGTCAATACCAGCAGGAACATCTGCCAGAACTAGACTCATAGTGGATTCCCTGCAGGGGAGGGCCTCAAACAACTGGTACAGCAACCCACAAGAGACAGGGCTATCCTAGATCTAGTACTGACTAACAAAGAAGGGATCACAGATCTCCAGGTAGAAGGTCACCTGGGAGCCAGTGACCATCACACGGTATGGTTCAATTTGGCTACTACATCTAAATCATCCCATTCCAAGGCAAAAATATGGGACTTCAGAGGAGCTGACTTTGATAAGATGGCCAACAGAGTTAATCTAGCCCTGGCAAAAAGAAACACAGGTGAGGAGGTACAGGCAAAGTGGGCAAGCATTAAGGATACAATACTTGAAGCAACATCCCATTGTGTTAGACAGAAAAGGAAGTGCAAAAGAAGAAGGAAACCACTTTGGTTCTCAAATACAGTAGCAGAAAAGGTCAGAGCCAAAGGCTGGCCTTCAGAAAATATAAGGAACACAGCGGGATGAAGATAGGGGCATACCAAACTGCCCTAAGGGAAGCAGGTAAGGCAGTAAGGCAGGCAAAATCCCAAACTGAGGAAACACTAGCACGAACAGTAAAAGAAGGTGACAAGACTTTCTATAGATACATTAGTGAAAGGAGAAAGTCCAGAGGGGTATTGCTAAGCTTAATGGAGAAAAGGGAGCATGTGAGGAGGAGGACCCTGTAAAGGCATCTATCCTAAATAGATACTTTTGCTCAGTATTCACTGAAGAGAAGGTAGGGCAGGGCCCACAGCCCAGCATCATGGACAGGGGGAGGAGGTGAGCACTACCCCTTCACAAAAGAAAGGGTCCTACAAGAGCTTGCTAAGCTCAGGGTGGATAAGGCAATGGGACCTGATGGCATACATCCCAGGGTACTTAAGGAGCTAAAGGAGGAACTAGCAGAGCCATTAGCAGAATTGTTTAGTGAGTCTCTGAGCACAGGAGAGGTCCCAGAAGACTGGAGAAGGGCTCATGTGATCCCACCCACAAGAGTGGTAGCAGGAGGAGGCGGGGAACTACAGACCGGTCAGTCTTACCTCAGTAGTGGGCAAGATTATGGAAGCACTCCTTAAGGAAAGGATAGTGCAACACCTGGAATCCATAGGGCACAGGATCCAAGACAGCATGGGTTTACAAAGGAAGGTCCTGTCAAACTAATCTCATAGGATTTCTTTGACTGGGTAACCAGAGTGGTGGACCAAGGGGAGCAGTTGATGTCGCCTACCTTGACTTCAGCAAAGCTTTGACACTGTTCCACATAGAAGATTGATAAATAAGCTAGGTAGGCTCGGGTGGTCTGAAGTTGGTCAACTGGGTGGCAAACTGGTTGACTGGCAGAAACAGAGAGTGGTGGTAAATGGTATACAGTCAGAAGAGATGCAAGTCACAAGTGGGCACTTAGGATCAGTCCTGGGGCCAGTCCTATTCAACATCTTCATTAGTGACCTAGCAGATGGACTAGAGGGTAGCTTGTCTGTTTGCAGATGACACCAAGATCTGCAACAGAGTAGATGATCCAGATGGGGTGGGCAGAATGAGAAGAGATCTGGATAAACTAGCAGAAGTGGTGGCAACTGGATTTAATGCAAAGAAGTGCAAAATCATGCACATAGGGAAGAGAAACCCCAGCCACTTATAGGCTGGGAGGGAGTTGCTAGCAGTCACAAAGGAAGAAAGAGACTTGGGCATCATCATCACTGATGACCTGAAATCATCCAAGCAGACCTCTAAAGCAGTAGAGTAAGGCTAAGGGGGTGTTAGGGAATTGTATTAGTAGGGTATCACAAGTCGTGAGAGTGTAATAATCCCTCTGTACAAGACATTGGTTAGGCCCCATCTGGAGTACTGCGGCAGTATTGGAGGCCAACCTTCACAAGGACATTAACCAAATTGAGGCAGTCCAGAGAAGGGCAACCAAATTGGTGCAGGGACTGCATCAGAAGACATATGAGGACAGATTAACGGAGCTCAATATGTATACCCTTGAGCAAAGGAGGGAGAGAGGTGATATGATCAGACATTTAAACACCTTAAGGGCATAAACAAGGTGAAAGAGTCTAACATGTTTAAATATAAGAAAAATAGCAGGACAAGAGGACACAGCATGAGATTAGAAGGAGGCCATTAAGGGGAATGTGAGGAAATCTTTTTCACAGAAAGGGTGGTAGATGCATGGAATGGCTTACCACAAGAAGTAGTGCTATGAATACAGTGCAGGGCTTCAAACAGGCATGGGATAGGCATAAGGGAGCAATACAAATGACTATGAATAGATAGGTCACTGACATAGCAAAGGCCGATGGCACATTTATAAGGTAGAAAAAGAAATGGGCAGACTGGATGGGCCTTGCGGTCCGTATCTGTCGTCAACTTCTATGTTTCTATGTTTCTATGGATGACTGATAATGCACGACAGCCAATCAGAGGGCAGATCTTTGGGGAGAGATTCCAGGGACTTTGGGAAGTTTGAGTCAGTCCTTGCCAGGCTCCTATTGAGTCAGGAGGGGTATTTGTGAGAGAGCTGAACTTCTGAGGCCTTCCACAGGACTTAAGTTGAGAGCTGGTTTTTGAGAAGAAAAAAAAAGTGAATTCTGCTTGAGAGGAGCTGAGCTGGCGTGAGAATGTTCAGGGTATTTGGAACTGTGCTATGTCTTCTGGAAGAGATTCTTCATTGCAGAAATCCTGCACTGTTTTTGGAACTTTTAGAAGTTGCTTGGAGAGTTTGAATGTTCCTGGAACTGTGTGCAAGCCAGGCTGTGTGGAAACTGCTTTGAGGACTGTACAAATTGCTGAGAGCTGGGTCCCAGCTGAAGCTGCTTTGGAAGCTAGTCTATTCAGTCTATTCAGAGTCTGAGTGAGCAAAAGGTGAGCATTTGTTTTCATGGTCCAGAATCCCTGCTACTGCTGTGCTTCTCAGCATGGAGTGGAGCTGTTGCTTAGAGCTTGCAAGTCATTGGCCCAATGGCACTGCAGTATGGAAGTTGAAAGTGGCCTGGCTACCCCTGGAATTGCTGTATTGGTGCAGGACCAGAGTGATCTCTACCCATTTCAGAGGCACTCCTCAGAGCCAGGGAGGGAACTTGCTGATCCCTTCCAAGTGGGGGCCCGCTAGCTTCAGGGGGTTACCGGCACTTGCTGCCAGGGGTACCAACCGGGGTGAGGGGGAACAGCAAGGACAACTGTCCCAGGCCCAGTGGCTCAGAGGGATCCAGGCCCGGGGCTGGCAGATTTTCAATTTTTTCCCTGGCTGGACCCCCCCACCTGAATTGCTGACACTGACAGATGCTTGTCGGAGAAGGATGCTGAACACCACCCCTCCCGGACCCCTTACTCTTTCTCTCTGGCCCCCACTTACTCTTTCTCTCTACCCCCCCTGGACCCACTTGTCTTACTTCGGACCACATCGCCTTGCCAGCAGAGACAGTGTGCTGGCTGCAGACAGCAGCAGTTTCTAGGCCAGTGCTTCCTTCCTTCCTTCCTTTCTCCTCCGCTCTACAGTACTTCCTGATCCCACAATTTGCCAGCAGGCAGGGCAGGGGTCAACTCAGGTCAGGAGCACTGGCAGCCAGAGCTGAGGTCATGCAGGGTGGTTGGAGGTCAGGTCGGGTCATGACCAGAACCCTATGTGAGGTCACGATGGGACTCGCGCATGCTGCTGCTCTACGTGTGGCACAGTTATTCGAGAAGAGGAGAGAGACTATCCAAGACAGTTCGTCGACATCATCGTCGGGGGTTGGACTTCTATCTGATCGGGCTGACTGACCAACCGCTGCTTGGTACTCCCTGGAAGCTGAACTGCTGCTTGGTCTGGAACTTGGAAAAGGAGAGTAGGACAACTGTCTGACTTGTACTCTGGAGACCACTGGAGGAGGATTCTGATTTCAACTGCAGGTGCAGCAGGACTTGTGTGGGCTAGCCTAGGGCTTGGGGCATGGGGCAATGCTGGTGCTAATGGGTACTAGACCCTCTGCTACTAGATGCTCTCTACTGCATTGGTTTCTCAGCTGGCCCTCTTGCCTGGTGCTCAAGCTACCTGACAGCACGCTCCCAAAGTGTCAAAATCAATGGGACACTCTCGAAAACCCACCCAATCTGCTCTGGGGTACCCCAGGGCTCCATCCTGGGGCCTCTGCTGTTCAGTCTATATCTAAACACCCTGCCCAGTGCCTGCTCTGGCAACATCCTCATGTACGCCGATGATGCTGTAATTTTTGCCTCTCATTGAAACCTTACTTCTCTCTAGGACACTCTCCAACACTCCTTCCAGGATGCTGAAACCTGATTTAAGGAGCACAGACTCATCATCGATCACAAAAAAAACAAGTCAATGCTCTTAGCTCATCCCCAAAATAAAGCTTGTAACAACCTGCTCACCATCCTCCCCAGCACCCTACAACAGCTTGAACAAGTCTCCTCCTACAAATACCTTGGATTCACTTTCGACTCAGCCCTCACCTTTCACGCCCATATTAATGCCCTTGCATCCGCCACCAACACCTGCCTTGGCATCCTCTACCGCCACAAGGACTGCCTCCCCACTGATGTCCTCCGGTTTGCCGTTATGTCCTCAGTACTGTCCCTTGTAGAGTATGGCCTTCCAGTTTATGCCGCTGCTGACTCCACTGCCCTCAACAAGATGTGCCTCACCCTAAACAAGGCATGCAGCCTAATGACTGGTGCCCCCAGGCTCACCCACACATGTCAACTCTACAACATGGCCAATCTCCTTACCCTAGATGAATGACTCCACTATCAAACCTGCCTTCTAACTAAGAAGATTCTGCTTGGGCTCACCCCACCCGGGATAACTGCCTCCACCAACCTACCCTGTCCACTGTCTCAGTCCGAACTGCTGACAAGACCACCCTCCTGGTCCCCAGAACCAGGACCACTCGGGCCCAAAGGTCCTTCTGTTACAGAGCCCCATCCTGGTTTCACTCTCTCCCTGCATCCATTTCCACTACCCCCAAAATTGCCACTTTTAAATCCGCCCTTAGGAACCAACTTTTCAGCTCCCAGAGCTGCACCTGTACGTAACAGACCTCAGCTACTATCACTTCTGACATAGCCCACCGGCCTGAACTCACACCTCACTTCCCCCCCTCCTCATTTTCCCCTTAGCCTCCCCCACTTCTGTAACAACTTGTGCTCAATTTGCAACCCAAAAATGTTCTCTCAAGCTAATTGTATGGAAACTACTGTGTTATTCTAAGTCACACTATGCCTTGGTTTCTGTAATTTATGTTACATATGGAAACTTCTTTGTTATTCTATGGTGCACTGTTTTCTGGTACTCTGTAATTTATGTACACTGTATGGCCTCTCTGTGACGAGGTACCTTCGTAAACGAGCCTCTGGCTCAAAGGTTGTAAATCCGATAATTTAAATAAATAAAAAATTTACTGTAGCTAAGGTAAGGGCTTGTCACCTAAACTGAGTGGATGCATTTCTTTGTAACCATTGGTCATGGGTGGAAATGCTACTGATACTAGCAGAGATATAATATAACCAACCAGAAACACAGCAATGCAAGCCCCAGTGATCCCAGACAAAATGGCTCGAACCACAACTTGCAACCCTAGCAACAACAACCATCCCAGCCCCAGTTATCCCATTCTGACTCAAGCACATCACTAATAACCCCACCAACTGTAGTGTTCTTCTCCAGGCTCCATCACAGCAATCCAGTTGCAACAGAGCTGGGGTCAAGTTGTTAGGGGTAAAAAATAACAAGGTACTGCACCCATGTCCTGCAGCACAAGAAATAATGTTGGTCATAGTTGCAGACTGGAGGAAGCAATGCTAGTGTTTGTGGCAGTAAAAATTAATTTATGTATTTATTTAGAAAAGATTCACCAGGAAAGCAACATGAACTGTAAACAGCTCACTTCCAGAAGCATCCTGGGGGGTGAGGTTACATAGGAGGAGTGAAATACAACATTTAGGAGAAAACAGAGTACAGAATCATACACAATACAAGTAAAAATCAGGTAGTAGGTTATTAAGAACAAGTGTAGTGTACAAAATCATATACATTTCAGTTACAGACCAGGTAATAAAAGCATGAGCAAAAGTTAAATCATAGACTTATGGTGATCAGAGCAGCAATTGTTTACATTTACATTTCAGTTACAGACCAGGTAAAAGCATGAACATAAGATAAATGCATTCTTAAGGAGAACAGAGCAGCAATTGATTTTGGATATAGCATTTGACTTATACCAGGCGATAAACCAGTTTTAGTACAATGGGATAGACTGAATGTAGGCCTTGCTACTGTAAGTGTTGTAGGCTGGGAGATAGTAGCCAAGTGCTAGCTGTATGACCTATATGTATAAAAGCTGGGGGAGGGGGGTGGAAAGCCAAGGCCTTCTCCCCACCTGAGTGCTGAGAACCCAGAAAGGGGGAAAAAGGAGCTGGCAGTAGAAAGATAGGGAAGAAGGGGAGAAGGATATAGGCACAGGAACTATGAGCAATGTTACTTGGGAGAGTATGGGGCAGTTGAGGAAGAATTATGGGTAGATTGGGGGAAAGCAAGCCAGTGCCTTCGGCCCTTCAAGATGCAGAGAACCCTGCAAGGGAATGTGGAGCTGACAGAAGAATGCAGAGTAGGTCAAGAGGAGAGGGATAGGGAAGCCAGTGCCATCACCTTTCAGGATGCAGGAACCCCTGCAAGGGGAAAGGGAGCTGCAGAAGAAAGTAGAGGTGGTCAAAGGGGAAAGGGATAGGATGAATCAGGTAGGGTGGGAGGATTGTAGGTTAAGAAGGAAATGAGGGAAGATTGAGGAAATGGGAAGTTAGAGCCTACTCCCCCTCAGGATGCAGGGAACCCTGCAAGGGGATGAGGGGCTGGCAGAGGAAAGGGGTTGAGGAGCTGGCAGGGGATGGTGGAGTTGGACTTGGGGGAGAGAGAGAGAGAGGGAGACGTGAAAGGGGGAAGGAGAGTCAGGGGGTTATTCTAAATTGAGGTAGGGGTGGTGGGAAGCTAGAGTGGCAAGGGGGTAGGGATGAGACAGGAAAGAGTATGCGGGGGAATGTGTTGCAGTTGCAGAGTAGGAGTTATATATGGGAAGTTATGCAGGGGGTTAATTGCAGTTGCAATAGTGTGCTCAGTTTTCAGAAGGAGGAATGCAAGGGATTGGTGGGAATGGGCAGAGTGAAGTTTGAGGGGGAGAGAGTTCCAGGAGATGGGGAATAAATATGAGAAGGCATTGAGATCAGATGTGGTACACTGCGGTGGAAGGGCGAGCGTTCTGTGAGTTGAGGATTGAAGAGTGTAGCTGGAGGTTGGGGGGATTGACAAAAGGGATGACAGGTAAGATGATAGAGTGCCAAGCCAGACCCTACCTACTAAGTTGGCGGAATGGGACAGGCGCCTGGCAGTAAGGGATGGGAAGGAGAGTGAGGTATAAAGATAGCAGTGGTGGGTGAAAAGGGGACAACCAAGGACAAAGCGGTAGAAGGAATTGAACAGAGTATCCAGTCTGGCTAGGGTGGTCTTAGGTGCAGAGTTGTAGACAATGTCCCCAAAGTCAAAGACAGGGAGAATCATCTTTTGAACAATTTCATGCCTGGCTTGCATGGGCAGGGAAGCACCAAGTTTTCCCATTAGCGAAAATGCCAACCTCCCCCACAGTGATGGCACAATACCGACTCAGGTATTGTGCCACCCTCTTGAGTCTTTGTTTTCTATGGGGGTTTGCCCCCGCACCCCCCAGATTCTAAGATTCCAACTCCAGGTCGGAGTTGGTCCAGGGAGGGGGCCGAACACTGGGGGAAGGTGAAACAAGGAAAATGAACCATTACCACGAATGTTGCCGTAATGGTGCTTTTCCTTGTTTTGTCATCGGGATGTCGACGAAAAGGGGTGATACGCATGGGCAGGCAGCTACGGTGTCTGTACAGGGCACCAAGCTTAGGAAGGATGTTTTTGTGGATGGTATCTTTGTGTACACTGTAGTCTAGATTTCTGTCTAGCCATAGCCCAAGGTACTTAAATGACGGGTTGTTGTCCAGTTTAGTACCTGACAGAGTGTGAAAGTTGGGGGAGGAGTCAGTTTTGGACAATTTTTGTCTGGTGCCAAAGGTCATAGAGACCATTTTTTTGACATTCAGAAATAGTTGATTGGCACTAAACCAGTGCTGGACATTGTTATAGTCCAGCTGCAGACTGGAAGTCACTTCGGCATGGGAGCTCCCAGATGAGGATAACAGTGTCATCTACATACTGTACATGTGTATGCTTGCAGATGAGCAGACGTCAGGGAGATCAATCAGGAAAATTGAAAAGAGAATAGGGCCAAGTACTGAGCCTTGAGGTACGCCTGTGTTGATTGTGAGGAGAGGGAGGTGGAATTGCTGACTCTGACAGATTGGGACCAACCAGTGAGGTATGACCGTAACCAGTCTGTGGCTGTGTCGGAGAGGCTGGTCGCTGTCAGCTTGTGGAGGGTGTGGGAGACAGTGTCGAAGGGTTTGGCCAGGCAACAAATATGGCTGAGGTGATGCATCCCTGGTCCATCCCTGTGAGGATAGATTCAGTGAGCCAGAGGAGGGATGTGGTAGTGGAGTGGTTTTTATGGAAGCCAGACTGGAAAGGGGAGAAGAAGGAGGAGGAGGATTCAAGGAAGTTGGAGAGTTGCTCAAGCATGAGGTGTTCTTGAACTTTAGCCAGGATAGGTAGCAGGGAAATAGGGTGGAAATTGCTAGGGCTGGAGGAGTCACCCCCTTTGGGAAGAGTGACCATGGTAGCAGACTTCCAAATCTTAGGTACAGATGTGTGCATAAAGGAGAGGTTCTTGAGATGGGTTGGGGTAGAGCAATAGCGTAGGCAGAAAGGTGAAGAAGTTTTGGGTCAAGACCATCTGGGCTCTTACCTTTGTTAGGATTCAGGGCAAGCAAGACTCGCAGGATGTCATCAGGGAGGACCAGTTTAAAGGTGAATTGAGAGGTGGTTGAGGACTGCGATTAAGGGGGCGCATTGGAGGGTGGGTGAATTATAGGAGGAAGGGATGCAAGAAGGGAGGAGGCGCAGGTCGTGAATAAGTGATTGAATTCCATAGCCATGGAATGTGGGTCCTCAATTATTCAGGAGTCAATTTTAGGACTGGTGACGGGCTTGGGTGGGTGGGGTAAACAAGGCGTGGATAACCTTCCAGAATTTGGAGGGGTTGTATGTTATCATGAAAGGAGGTGTTGAAATATTCTGCTTTAGTGAGGCAGATGGCTCAGGTACAGGCATTCTGGAGAGTGCAATAGTGCTTGAAATTATTGAGGGTGCACGAGGACTTGTATGCAGCCCATGTTTGATCACGTGCTCTTTGACAAGTAATGAGTTCAGCAGAGACCCAGCGCAGGTGACTACCTTGGACCCTTGCATTTTTTATTGAGGCATGGCGGTCCCAGATGGATAGGAATTGTATGGAAAAGCAGGATAAGGCTGAGTCAACTGAAGGTGCAGTGGATATTGGCAACCAATCGATACTGGACAATTCACTGTGAATGATGGAGATGTCAAGGGAGTGGAAGGAGTGGATATTGAGAATGGTAGGGGGGGCTTTGTAGGCTGGATCTTGCACACTCAGTAGATAATGTGATGGTCACTAAGTGCATCAGGGAGTGTCCCAGACTTAATGACATGGTGGGGATGGGATGAGAAGATAGAACCCAGTCGAGTAAGGTATGTTTACCTGTTTTGTGATTTAGGCGTGTGGGGTGAACTATTAATTGCTTTAAGTTTAGAGAGGCTACATGGGTGCAGACTTTGGACTGCTTGCTGGCAAGCCAGTTTATGTTGAAATCCCCAAGGAGGAACAGTTCCCCAGGGGTGGCTTGGGATGTGATGGTGGAGAAGAGTTCAGAGATAGAGGAGAAAAAGGCATTATTGCTGCATTTCACTGTTGAAAAAGACAATCAATGTGATGACGTGTATGTGTGCAATGTGCTGGTGCAGTATTATCTGCAATACATGTCTCTGGAATATTCCCACACCATTACCCATTAGTGAATGTCTACCTGATACTAAAGCACGCCAATGTGTATGCATCATCAACTGTGGTTCCCAGTCCTGTGCTTATCAGCCCCTCTTTTGATACTACTGGTCAAGCTCATCCAGTCAGCACTAAGGCTGAGAGAATGTAGAAATTGGCAGCTTTGGTTTGTCTTCATTTCTGAACCCTTGTCTTTCATTCAGCTCAATGCTTCAGTCAAATACACTTTGTGTCCTTGTTATTGTGGCTTAGCAGGTTGCAAATAGGGGTAGGTGGCACCCCATAACCAACTCTCTTGCACCCTAGTAAATCCTAACCTATTCTACCATCCACTGGTCCTTCAGCTGACTTTTGAAAAAATATCCATCAGCCCCTGGCACAGTGCCAAAAACTGGAAATTATTGTATAAAAATGTCTGTGGAGGGATAAGGAGGGTGAAAAATGACTGAGCGGGTGAAGGAGTTGTAATGGGATAAGCCCTGACCACATGGAATGTGTAAAAGTGTTTATTTCAAATACCTGGTTAAATGTTAAAGTAAGATCAATGTGGGAAAAATTTAATTGGGCCATATTGAAGTAGAAGTGCCAAATGTTGGCACATTCACTAACTACAAATTCAGCATCCTCTCATCCTTAGACAACACCGGTGGTTGCGGGGGGGTTGGGGTGATTGTGTTAGTGAGTCATGTACTGTGTATACATATATATATGTCTTCCAAGGGGATGGGAAGGCCCAGTCCTAAAGGCGTGTCCCAGGCCCAGAAATATCTATTGGCACCCCCGCTTGCTGGAGTGCTGGGGCTCCTACGACCCATGGTGAGAGCCAAGCTGTGGAGCCACTCCCGGGTCTGGGCCTTCTGAGGCTGGCTGGGACCTGTGTGTGTGCTTTGCAATGGTCCAGAAGAGGCTGAAGGTGACAATTAGCCAGATATTCAATCAAGGGGACAAGCTGCTAGACCTTTAATCATCAAGATCAAGGCTTCAATACTACAGCAGTCTGAAATCAGAGCCCAACACTTCTGGACTAGTGGAGCCCTGTTGAGTCTGAGAGTGCAGAGAATCCTCAAACTGTGAGTACCCAGGACTTGTCTTGGATTACAAGGGGAGTGATCAACCTAACTTAAATATACTTTTCCAAGCTTTCAGGACCCAGCAGCCGGCCAACCCATGGCATCGTCCAGGCCTGCACCATTTGGGTACCCAGAGAGACTGTCTATTAGTAGCAGTGGTACCAGTGAGGGGTGGACAACTGGGGTGGTTTGGCCTACGGGCCCTATGTTACTGCCTTGCTTATTTCTACTAACACATCTTCCTTCCACAGCTTCCCTGGTCCAGGTACCCCCTTTCCTAACCCCTTTTACCCCAATAAAGCTGTGATTTGTTGTTTGGAATTGCTGTGTGAGGGGTATTTTGTGACTATCCATTACCAGGTGTTGATGGTTATTGGGATTGGGAAACTGTTGGGTATTCAGTGTGTAAGGTGGTTGGTAGGGGAGGTGGGTAGGTGCAACATCCCAGGGGGCCGTGCCAACCAGTCACTTGACCCACTTATAAGTTACTCTGGGTGGAGGCACCACGCTATTTACTATAACTTTGGGATAGAACCCCCACCAACACCGTAGCAGGACCAAGGCCCCTTAACCTGTTAGAAGGTCAACAGGCATGAGTGTAGTAACCCACAGGCACATGGCGCCTGGGTTTATAGGCTATACTTACAATATGTGAGGCCATAACACAAGGCAGGGGGTAGTAGCACAACAGAGTCTGCATAGCTAAAAGCACCATTCAGAGTTGTACCACACACATTTTTCCCCTTTTTGTTACCCTCCAGTTTGTGTCCAAATGCAGTTTAAACAGAGAAAGAACACTGGTATATTTTATACACTGGTATGTAGACAGATTACCCAGTGAGATGGAATACGCCAAGTCTGTAGGTGGTGTTGGCTGTAAGAATTAACCTAAGTTATTTGACTTTATTTTAAACATTTTATTAAAACGTTTCATTTTTAGTTAGCTGCTGTTGCCTAGTGCTTTCCATATCATTTACTGGTTTGGGACTCTGGGCAGTGCAGTATGACTGGAATTGTGGGGTGAAACCAGGAGGGGTTTTTATCCAAGGTGGCCTCAGAGTGCAAACAACCCCACCCCCCAGCAAGCATTTCCACTTCTTGTCTCTCTCTATCCTAGAAATTCTCTCCTCCCTACCCATTTTAGCCCCACCACCCTCACCACCCCAGTCCTTATCCACCCCAAAGTCATCTGGATTGCTCATGTCCAAAACAGCACAAAGATACTCAATCTCTGCATCTCATCACCGGGCCTGAATGCCAGTAATCTTGCACCAGTGGTGCCTTTCAGTATGTGGCATTACTGGCATTTGGGTTTAGTTGGTGAGCTGCAGTGGATGAGGATTTCCGTCTATGTTGGACGGACTTACGTGAAAAGCTTAAAGGGAATTGTCACCAATACCTGTCTTAGTCTTCCGATCCCTGATTACAATTACAACAGCCTCATCCCTGTCTGGCCCTTCAATACTCAACACCTCACTAGAAAATCAGAATTTATGTATGCCCCATCACTGTTTATCTGTCATCTGCACCACTCTATTTTTGCACACGAGCAGTAGCACAAGGCACCCGGTAACATCACTGACGAACTCAATTGTCTGCAGCACTGTGGTGCTATAGCCAGCTAAAATCAAACAGGTATACATAGGTCACACCATTAGTGATTAATATAAACTGCAGACTACATTTTAAAGTTGTTGCTTTCTCCTCTCTGTTTCCTGTGTTCAAAGCCACAGCATTCTGAATTTCACAGTCATGGTTTAGCCGTTTCCCCCTGTCAGTCGTTTCTCGCAGTGACACATGGCTCTCAGTAATCTCTGGGAGTTTTGGATTCAGGCACTTCACATCTCTGATGTCCCATCTTGTGTCTTGACTTTCACATTTCACAAGCAGTACTATAACTGAAGCATTGCCTGTGCTGAATATTTGGTCAAAATAGGATATCCCTTTGATGCAGCATCTCTGAGACTGCGCGGAGCCAGCAGTAAAAACTTTCAATACCCCACTTGGTTACACAGGTGTGACTGGTATCCTTTACATCGACGGTCTCAGTAGTGGAAATCTCCACTGCTATTTAAACCTATCACCCTGTTTATACCCATGACAGTGTATACTGCCTGTAAGTTTATGAACAACTGTCATCTGCTCCTAATTAGACATCGTCTGTATCATAACATGGTCATCATGATGACTGGGGCTGTATGAGAAACGTGCGGCATAGCCCCAGTGGAATATTTCCACCCAAGAAACAGTCATGTCACAGCCAACTGTTTCAGGGAAACAGCAATGCTGTTTCTATAGTACTTGAAGCAGTGTATGCCATCACTCACTCCCGTCTAGTCACAGCAAGATACCCCCACACAGTCCTGCTTGCTAGCCTTCTGTCAGACATTTATCCATGAGTTGGGTGCAGACCAATGAAACAGACACACACATATGCCTAAATGCCTTATTTCTCATCAGTTTCCCAAATATAGTGCAGTGAAGGAAAAACATCCAAAGAAGTAAATGATTAAAAACATAAGGAGGCTGTTAATCGCAACCAATGCAGGGTCTATGGGAGTCCATTTCCATTGTGGGGTTTGGGCCACATATCACACTATGCATTTCATCAAATATAGTCCAAGTCCTTTATGTCCTTTATGTACAGTACAGTGCCAACAGAACGGATAGTAGCCCAGAAAACTATACAGAAGACACTATCTGAATTGTTGACTCTAATGTCACAATACAAATTGTATACGATCTAGCGTGCCATCAGGAGTATCGGGTACACTGCACAAATTGATGTGTTATGAAACAGGTACATACAACTTGGTCTACAGAGCAACATGGGGGGGTGCCTGGTGTAATGCCCAGTCTCAGTTCTTTGGTGGTGCTTTTGGTGGGGGGGGGGCATGACAGAGTCTCGATCTGACTGCATTCTATCACTTCACTTATTGTGCAGGACAGCTACTAATGGTAATACCCCATAGTAGAATCCCTACAATATACTGTATGCGTGTAGACAGTCACCTATCTAGTGGAATGGAGAAGAGATCAAGTGAGCAGGGCAAGGAGTCTCAGTGAGTCACTGTTCACTATGTGAGGAGGGACTTTATTTGCATATTTCTTAACACATAATTTTGGGCAGTGTACCAGATAGTTCACATGGCACACTAGGGGTTAATACCAACATTTTGCTTGTGACTTCGGAGCCAACAATTCAGAAGGTGTCTTATGTATGATCTCTGGGCTACTATCTGTTCTGCTGGTACTATACATAAATGAATTGGATGATATTTGATTGAACTCGTAGTGTAAACACTATGATATGTATCTCAAGCCCCACAACAGAAACGGTCTCTCTTAGACATGCATATGCTTGCCATTTCAGACATGGAGTCATCAAAACACAATTAGAAGTACCTGGCCTCATCTTCTGCTGCTTGACTACTGATTTGGCATGCTCATACTATACTGTACATTTGCTCCTGTATGAATTCAGCTGCCCCTTTTACCTGTGTATGATTGTGGACCATCATAGGTAGTGCACTTTAAGAAAGTTCTTTCTTTTCTGGGTTTAGTTCTCTTTTGAGGGGTAATTATTATTATTATGATATTTTTTGGTTAGTAAATGTGCAGCAGTGCTTCATAGCCACACTTTTTTTTTTCAGATGTGGGGGGACCTGGAGCCCAGTGAGCTTCGTGAGCACGATAAACCATCACACCTTTATTCATACTCTGTGCTTTCGCTGTATTGTCCTGCTCCTACAGGTGCAGTAGCATTTTTCCACACATGCCTTTGCCTTGCCTTTTTGTGTGCCATTTGTAGCTGTATAAACAAAAACAAACTGCATAGACTCCTCTGTGAGAGAGACACTCTCTGCCTCCCTCCCTCTCTCACATTTGTGTTCACTTTACTATATTACAAGCAGTGACTGTGACGAGGCATTGTCTGTGCTGAATACTTGGACAAAATAGGGTACCCCTTTGAAGTAGTGTCTCTACATGGAGCCAGCAGTAAAAACTTTCAATGCTCCTCTGTGATAGACAGATGCAGCTGGTATCCGTTACATTGGTGGTCTCAGTACCACAGACCAATGAAATGGACACACTCATCTTCCTAAATGCCTTATATCACTTCTCATCCCTTTTACAAATGTAGTGCATTGAAGGAAAAACATCCAAATAAAGAAATAAATGAAAAAATAAGGAGGCTGTTTATTTCAATTAATGCTGGGTCTAAGGGTGTCCATTTCTGTTGTGGGGTTTAGACCACATATCATAGTGGTCACACTATGCCTTCAATCAAATACAGTCCAATGTGTTTATGTACAGTACCAGAAGAACAGACAGTAGCCCAGAGACCACACATAAGACACCTTCTGAATTGTTCTCTCCGATGTCACAAAACAAACTGTTGCTATAAACTCATAACGTGCCATGAGCATTATGGGGTACACTGCACTAACTGATGTGTTATGAAGCAGACACATACAAGTAGCTCTATAGCTGCATATTGCATGACACATGCTGACACAACATTTTAGACTTCCTGATACAATGGCATGGCTATTATTAGACTGACATGCCTTGCAGTCATAGACCAACGTGTATTTCATGGATTGCACCAAATATGGATTGTCACGTTATGGCATCCAATCCAGATTATAGTAAATACTGTATATGTTCTGATTTACAGAAGCATATTTTCATTCGGGGGCACCAAAGAGCGTTAACTGTGAATTCTGTGACAAAGCCAATAAATTCACAAATGTCCACAGAACTAGAGCCTTTCCACACAGAATTCAAGATGATAACAGAGAAATAAGGGATAATACCTTGGAAAAACCTTTTGGGTTCTTGCGTCATGTGATAATGATTATTACTAATTGCAATTGTACAGGTGGTAAAAGACAACAGAACGTGAAGAGACAGAGAGCCACTGGATCTTTCATCGTGGATCACTTGCAGCACCAGATGTACACTGTGAATAGTGAGGAAAACAGCAACCATGTTTGCCAAAGAAACCGAGTCTTGCTGTTGTTGTGCACCCATCACGGACTCACTCACACACATACAGTGGTGCACAACAGTACTCCCTTCATGGTCAGTTTTGAAAGCAAGGCAACATATGGAGGTAACATTGATATGGATATATGTTTTACAAACATGACTCCAACCTCAGAATGGATACTGGCACACTACATGATTGGGGACCATAAATACCATGCAACAGGTGTTTCATAGAAGTCACACAGCAATACCAGGACAGTACTGGGGCAGCAACAAAATTGTCAGAGACTGCACACAACTATCACCATGCATTAATATGCGTATCTGGGACACCATAGAAGTCACAAAACAGTGCCATATATTAGACATGCAGCCGACCGTAGCCTTGGTCTTGTGGCTACTACACAGAGTGATGTGGTTTCCACTGCGCCATGCCACTGGAGAAACATAGGAATGTGAGTGAAGAAAACGACACCAAAACTTAGCAACGACCCACATTCTGAGAAGATACTGACCTGGAGAGCAGATCTCAATGATTTCTGTGCAGTGAAGAGCCACCAGCAATCCAAAATGTTTAACAATGAGAGAGACAGCTAATAGACTGATTCAATGAGGGCGCATAGACTCAACAATACTAGAGTTTCGTCGCTGGTGTCACTTCTGACAAGAGCCGACAATCAAGCTCCGAAAGTGGAGGAGTGACAGAACAGATTAAAATAAACTTTTTTTTTGCTGGATTTTCATGTATGGGTGATGAACATTGTGTGCCTAGCATTTCAGGACAACAAATAACTCTAGAAATGATGCACGGATTGCTGACAATTCCCCTTTAATTTTGTGTCAGCCCATCAGCATAGCTGTAGTGCTACCACTCACGATGACAGCAACATGGTTTCAGGAATGATCCTGGGCTGGCAGAAGGCTGGGGGGGGGATTGAGTATCCCAGAGGACACTTTTCTCCTACAGGGAGGGAGGGAAGGTCACTGCCTCCATTGTAGTGCTACCACCTGGGCGATCACAAGTGGTAGCACAGAGAAAGGCAGAGCGGGAGTGTGCACTAATGTATGAGCTCCATGTATGCCGACACCCAGAGGGCGGGGAGTAGAAACTAGGACAATGAGCATCTGCACTGTCAATGACAGATCCTGGTACATCCAGGCCCCCCCCCCCAACACACACACACACACACTACCAGAGGCTTCTCCTGATGAAATGGTATCTTATCACATGGAGCCAGATGAAACAAGGATGCTCGGGGTAAATTCCCACCTACTCTCATCCTCGTCGGGGGGGGGGGGTAATCCAAGATTTCATGGAGGATAGAAGCACCAGTTGGTAAGGTGTGCTGGGGTTGGTAGTGTGGCATGGGTGTTCCTGAGGGAAGCTCGTACTGATGCAATGAAGAGAACATAAAAAGAAAGTTTAAAAAAAAAGCTTAATTTTACTAAACCAAGTGAACCTGGGGCTGATAATGACTGGGTGGCAGGGCTGAGATGGGTTGGATACCAATGATTAATGAGATAAGCATGAATACAAGATGGGGGTCACATACAACTCCACTCCCTGAAGACAGGCCTATACGTTGCTTCATTTATTTATTATTCAGTTGATCTATAGGCAACATGGGACTGTTTTCATGGATGACCCCCGCACAGTTTATTCAGTGGTACACTTGTAAAACCCATACAGAGGTGCATAGTCAAAACAATAAAAAGTACTGAAACAATGTTTCAAATTAAATGACCCTCAGTAATAAAAGCCTCAACTACCTAAAACAGTACAGCTCAGCCTCATCAAGCCATGTATATGACCCTTCAGAAGCAACTTGAAGGCAAGTAAAGACCTGGCACCTAGAACTATAAGTGTATGGTTTTAATATGATGTTAATATGCCCCCCCCCAACAATTTAAAGTGGAGCACAGGCCACTACTAGAGGACAGATAATGGAGAGCACACATGGTTGTGCCCCCCCCCCATAGACAACTTTGTCATGGAAAGAGGAAGAGGGCAAATGGGTGTTAGGCTGACTCTAGAGCTAAGAGTGTCAGTCTAGTGGTTAAGAGCACAAAGCTGTAAACCTGAACACTCAGGTTTGAATCCCACCACTATCACTTACTCACACTGTGAACCTGAGCAAGTCACTTAACTTCCTTGTGCTTCCCACAGCTACCCCTTACTGTGTGACCTTGAGAAAGTCACATGACCTCCCTGTGCTTCCTACAACTGTCGCTTGCTGTGTGACCCTGAGTAAGTCGCATAACCTCCTTGTGCTTTCCACAACTGCTACTTACAGTTAATGTTGTGAGAAATTGAAATAATTCACCTGGCGAAATATTTCACGTAATTCTGCAATTACACTAAATTTTTCGCATAGGCAAAATTAAATTTCACCTGTTTACATGACTTTGCGTAAAGGCGAAATTTCACATAAAATACCTTGACGAAATTTTTCCGCTAGGCAAAACAAAAATTCGCCTGGTTTCACAATTTTGTGTAATGGTAATAATTTACGCATAAATGCTTGGTCTGCCAATTTCGCCCATTGATGAGCAAAATTTTGCATTGTCCCGGATTTCCCCCTTTTCCCTCACAAAAGACAGAGACCATTGCATGTTGTTGTGCTCAGATTGTCAATCAATTTATTATATATCATAATTCCATTTTTATCTCATCATCATTTATTATTGTATTTTTCACCATTGCATTTTATTGCATCCATATATCAATCTCTGGTCATCCTTCTTTCTTCCACTTCTCGCTCCCCCAGGTGAAAACCTGGGTGCCTTCTTTCCTTTTCCTGTTAGGTAATGGTGAGAACGGAGACGGCTTTTTCTCCTTCAGCCTCTTCTTCTTTTCCTCTTATTCCTTTTTCTCCCCCCCCCCCCTTTTTCTCCCATTTTCTCTGCCATCCACCTTTGGCAGTCCATACCTCGTCTAACCGGACAACTCTGTCCTCCACCTCTGACAGACCAAGTGAGCAGTCCCTTTTGACTGCCTTCCCTCCTGTTCAATATTTTTAAGGTGGGTGGGAGGAACAAAACTTCAGCAAAGTGGCTGAGCCACCCCTGTGCTGCCCTTATGTACCTCCATTACCCCTCCCTTCCTGTTCCTTGCCTATTGTACTGCCTCCTGCCCCTCATCTTCCCCCCCCTTCTGAGCACACCATCTTCAGGTAGAAGGGAAGGGTGCACCAGGACAACTTGGTCTGTCCCTTAAAGGACAAACTCCATTGTCCTGGGTTCCCCCCTTTTCCCTCACAAAAGACAGAGAACATTGTATGTTATTGCATTCATATATCAATCTCTGGTCATCCCTCTTTCTTCCACTTCTCACTCCCCCAGGTGAAAACCTGGGTGCCTTCTTCTCTTTTCCTGTTAGGTAACGGTGAGAACCAAGATTGCTTTTTCTCCTTTAGCCTCTTCTTCTTTTCCTCTTATTCCTTTTTCTTCCCCCCTCCCCTCCCCTCCTCCTCCCCCTTTTTTCCCCATCAGCCAGTCTCCGGCTTGCGTTGGATGACTGGCTTTCCCCTCAAATTAGGGGTATTGTGCCCCCAGGAGACTTCCTCGTTTCTTCTCTCTCTCTCTCTCTCTCTCCCTTCTTTTTTATACTCCTTTTTCTATATGCCTCCTCCATGCTTTTATAAAGCCCATCGTTTCTGTATTAAACATATCTATGGCTAGATCTGACAGGTGCACTCCATCTGACCTGTAGAAACCTGCTACCCACTCTTCCACCCCTCGTAATATTACATGCTCCCCCATTTTTCTTATCAGCATCCCTACCCTTCTATTCATTTTACTTCTGGCCTTGTCTTCGTTACTCCATACCCTTCTAGGGATCATATCCGACCATGCAAGGCATAACCTTGGCCACCACTGCTGTATTTTCTCCAAATCTCTCTTAATCTTCATGTATGTGACCACCCACAGTTTTCCCCCAATGTCGTTGCCCCCTAGATGTACAATAATTAAGTCTGGAACTGGTCGCTGCTCTTTCATTTCTTTCAGGGTGGGAAGCAGTTGCCCCCATCTCATCCCTCTGATGCCACGCCACACCAACCTACATTTTCTCACATCCTGGTAAAGCTGTCTTCCCCCAGCCTTTTTCTCTGCTCTCTTTTCCTCCCCACAGATGCATACTTCCATTATCCTCCCTCTTCCTATAGGAGTTAAATAAAATAAAGTCTTATACCTGTTCATTGGCTCCTTTCCATATCCCCGCTCTATGCCCCCCCTCCACCCTGATAGCTCATGTCTGAAAAGAAAAATACAGGTGATACATTAGTCTCCATACTTTAGTGCGCAAATGTATCTCTTGTAACTGGCAGACTGCCAGCGTCCTTTCTCCAACATTTTAGTCACTGTTTCCCCTGCTGCTGCCCACTGTGAAGCAGCCCCTATTCGAAGAGTGTGAGATGAATAATTGCATGGGTCCTCCCCCAGAAATTGCATGCCTTTCTTAAGCATGGCCGTGACCTGATAACTTGTGACCTTTTTTCCATCTTCATGCACAAATAACCTCCCAGTCCTACCCTGTTGCTCTGCAGCGTAAGCCCACAAAGCCTTCACTGGGCACATTGTGTCTTCTACCTGAGCCTTCAGGGTTACCGTACAACCCTGTCCCCCCAATCCATCTTTGATTTTTTTATCATGATTTGTATCTCCTTCGTCCCCCAGCTTATGTCCTCCCATTCCAACCCCCCTTCTTCATCCGTTCTGCCATGTCCGACTGCTTCACTCACTCTCATGGCCCTGGCAAACATTACCAGATAGATCGTATGGAAGAGCTGGGCTTCGACTTTCGAGCTGTAAATTGCCGGTAATGCTTCTTGAAGTCTCACAAGCCACTGCTCCCCTATTGGTCACTATTATCTGCAGCTCTTTACTTTGTTCTACCCCAGCCTTGCATCATTCTTCTAATTAACATTGACTTCTTCGGGTCCTTCCATCCCTTCAGGCTGCAGACCAAACTAATCCCTGCTAAATAGACTCCCATCATTGTGTGGGCTGTTCCCTTCTCCCGTTGCTCCACTGTAAATTTCCCTAGTTGTTCTTCTGTAAGGGTCCTACTTATCTCCATGTGGTGTGTTGCCCTGAATGTCTGAAACACCCACCAGGCCCCCTTGTAGGCCCTCAGAGTCCTTGGTGCCCATGAGCTGTGAAATAACAGTTCTGCTCCCTCTTGCCAATGTCCCAGATGTTCATTGGTATGGGCGTTTTTTGTTCCTCTGCTGTTGGAGCCAGCTTCCGGAAATGATCCTGCTGCAGATGGGAAAGGCTGTCAGCCAGGGTATTGTGAACCCCTTCTATGTGATTTGCTCTGAATGACATATTCAGTTTCAAAGCCCTTAGCACCAAGTGTCGTAGGACCTGCATGACCGTTTCAGACCTGGATCCTCTGTTGTTTAAAACATCTACCACTGCCCTGTTGTCACACCAGAATGTCACCTTCTGATTCTGCAACTCTTCCCCCCATACCAGGGTGCAGGCCCAAATAGGCATAATCTCCAACAGTGTTATGTCTTTTACTTTCCCATCCCTCACCCATTCTGTTGGCCAGGGCTCTGCAAACCATCTCCCCCTCAAATAACCCCCCATGCCCAGGCCCCCCGCTGCATCTGTGAGAGGTCGAAGTCTGTGTTATAAACCCAGTCTTCCTGCCAAAAGGAGCACCCATAATAACTACTGAGGAACTCCTCCCACACTTTAAAATCTTCCTTAACTCCTTTTGACATGTCTACCCAATGGTGTGGTATGGTTGCTCCCGCTGTGGCCCTCGCTAGTCGTTTTGTTAAGGCCCTCTCTGGGCCAATTGCCCTGCATGCGAAGTTCAGATGCCCCAAAACCTGTTGTACCTGTTTCAGCTGCACTCTCCTTCTACTTGTGTGTACATGGTTTGGACACTTTTTTGTCTGGCAACCTAAAAACTTCCCTCAGTGCCTCTATTTCAATACCCCCAAATTCTAAAACCTTACTGGAACCTTCTGTCTTCTCCGGTGCCAGGGAACCCCTAACTCTCTGCATAGATCCTGGAACATGGACAACATTTTCTCCATCTCCTATTAGAAGGAAGTCATCCAAGTAGTGGATAACCGTCTTGTATCCAGTTTTTTCTTGAAATATCCATTGCAAGCAGGTGCTGAATGTTTCAAATGTAGCACAAGCTATGGAACATCCCATTGGCATTGCTTTGTCAAAATAGTATTGACCCCCTATTTTAAAACCCAAAAGATCCCAGTCCTCTCTCTCCTAACCGGTAGCAATCTGAAAGCGGACTCTATGTCCGTCTTTGCCATCCATGCATTGCCCGTTGCTCTGATGATCTGGACTGCTTCTTCTAATGTGGCATATGTTACTCTGCTATGCTGTTCACTGATAAAGTCATTCACCGAGTCCCCTTCTGGAAATGACAGATGGTGACTCACCCTGTACTCTCCCTGTTGTTTTTTGGGGACCAAACCCAATGGCGAAATTCTCATATTCTGCAATGGGGAGGGGGGTATCAAATGGCTCTTCTACCCTTCCAGCTGCCTTTTCCTTCTGTATTTTCTGTCTTAAGATTTCCTCTTTCCTTTTCACTGACCCCAGATTGCTCGCCTCTCTCGCTTGCCTTGGGCCCACACACTGCAATGAAAAACCTGTCTGGAAACCTCTTTTAATCGTCTCTGCTGCCCTCTTATTCGGATACCTCACCAACCAATCTTCCCATACATCTATCCTGATGGGAGTTCTGGATTCTACAAAATGATCACCTGCCTGTATTCCTTCCTCTTTTCCTGGACCCCCCCCCCGTTTCCCCACTGGCCTTGTAATTCAGTAAGTCTGACCCCCCGCATGCCCTCTGCCTTTTCCCCCTCTATTCCACATCTGCCCTCTATACCCTTGCCTTTCCCAAAAAAACTGCTGACCAGTTCCCTGTGCCACTGACCCTTGAGCTCCCTGAGCCCATGGCATTCTGCATCTGCTTGCTGGGTGTGACTCCCCACATTTCAAGCATGCATGTCAAAAACGGCATTGTGGCCAGGAACAAAAAGCCCTATTGTAATCCCAACAACATCTCTGTGGTGTCCCCCCTTTTCTGACCATCTCCCTTTCTGGCGTGGACTGGTCGGTTACGTAATCTGTCCACAGATCTATTTGTTTTGTGTCCCATCTTACATCCCCATAAGTCACCATTCTTTGCTGAAAGAATTTGTTGTAATATATCCATCCCACACACCCCCCTTGGCCTTCGGCCTTCTTATTATCAGGGAGTAGGTGATGAGTGGGATGCCCAGCTCTGGCTTCTTCTCCATCACTATCACCGAGTAAGTGGCAAAACCCACAAACCATGCATCCCAGGTTTTTCCTTTTGTAAATTAATCCTCCTCTTTCTTCCCCAACAAGACCATGGCTGCTGCCATTTCACTCTTTCCTATATTCTCCGTTTCCTCGTACTTTGCTGCCGCTTCTCGGCTCACTAAGGCAAAAATATCTACATATTCCCCCTTCCAGATTTTTTCCTTCATAGCCAGTGAGACATGTTCCCCCACCCTCATTCCTGGAGCTCCTATTTCCCTTGTTCCCTTCCCCTCATTCTGTATTCTTTTTTCCCCTTCCATCGGCAACTCTTTGTCCAATCTAATTTCCGCCAGCGCAGCCTCCATTTGCCCCAAACCCTCTGTTCCAAGTGCTGAAACAATCTGGCCTATAAATTCTTTTATACTTTCTCCCACCGACCCAAGTACATTACCTGTTATCCTGTCCGCTCCTTGCGGCCTGTTGTCATCATGCTGCTCTGGGCTGCTCCCTTGTGTCTGGGTGGCTGGTTGTAAGGCTAGCAGTTGTGGAGGATCTACTGTGCTCAGGGGCTCCAGCCTGGGTTCCGCTGGGGGAACCATTACCTGGTCCTGGGGAGGTACTAATGGTACTGAGTCAATGGGCTGCAAAGGTACTGGACTAGCCACCCTGGGAGGTACTGCCATCAGTGGCTGCACCCTGATTGGGCTGTGTGGAACCCCAGCTTGCCATTTTCCTCTGCCTCCTTTTCCCTTTCCGCTTTCCGCTTCTCCCCAGACTGCTCTGGCTCCACTTCCTCCATCAGCTGCCACATTCTGTTGGCTTTATCAGCCAGATCCACTATAGCCCTGTAAGCCTCCTCTTTAGAAGGCCTGTTCTTCTTTGGAGCCATGTATCCTTCTTTCTTGCAACGAACTGTAAAACACTGAAACAAAACAGTCCTTTATTAAACTTGTGTTGCACACATCCTTTTTCATGGTAAGGCCTGCTTTCTTAATTTATGCCTATCCCTGACAACCAGAAACCAGTCCCCATTCTCTTTCATCAGTCTCCCCCACTGATCATCCCCTCTTTTTTTTTTTTTTAACAAGCCCCCCCCCCCAGGCTGTCTAGGCCTTCTGTGGAACCTTGCCGCTCTTGACATCCTTCACAGCCTCACCCCACTCTGGCTTAAACCCATAATTCCCCATATTGCTGTACCACCACCCTTGCCTAGGCCCCAGCGTCCTGGGATGTGACCCCCCGATATTCACAGCACTAGCAAACAGGGTTTTCACACTATGCCGCATGGTCTAGGTACCACCTAGGGCCCTCCTCCTCAATGGCTCCCTTTTATTGCTCTCTTGCTGGCAATGGCATTTTCCGGACCTCTCCTAGTCTTTCTGGGCCTGTCTGGGCCTTCCACTTCCCCCGCTCTTTTGACTTTCCAATCCTGTCCCCTAACATCCCTTCTCTGTGCCACCTTTTATCACTCGCTCCTCATGGCATGTGATGTCACTTCCACATGGCCAGACCCTTCTTCTCTGGCCTCCGGCCTGCTCCTCCTCATCCTCGCCTCGTGGCACCCAAGTGTTCTCCCTAACCCCAGCATAGCCTTTAATCTTCGGCCCACACTGGGCTGCCTGACCCCCTTTCAAAATTGGGGACAACAGATGCACTGTCCTGTATCCAACAAACAAAACCCCTCATCCCTTTTTCATCAGCCCCCCTTTCTCCTGCCCTGAAAAACCTTTTCTCTGCTCATTTCTTTTCTGCCCCCCTTGGCATGTGACGTCACGCCACGTGGCTGATCGTCACCCTCCTGCCAGGCCTTTTCTGTAGGCCTCCACTTGCCATACTGGCTTCCCAAGTTGTGGCCTGTCTCCTCTGAAAATGTTAGGCCTTGTGATTTCACATAGTGACACGAGGCGGTAGCCAGAAAACTGGGGGGGGGGGTTCATTTTGAAAGCACACAGTCAAGCGGGCGTCTGAAACGCTCCATGGAGTATGCAACCAATCTTCCCATAATTTTCCAACAGGAGCATCAAGAGAGGGCTGTTCCCCCCAGACTTGGCTAACCTGAAAGAACTCATGGTAAATCAAGCACCAGGACTTTGTCTGGGGAGTGAATGATGCTCCGGTGTACCCGCAACCCCGAAGACTCGTTTTACTCATAAAAACCCAGTGCAAAACAGCTGAAAACTTCCCCACAATTTAAGGCTAGCTCCTACCAACACTATGCGGCTTCTAATTTGATCCCATTAACTCCCCAGCTTCCACATGAACAAACAATGGTAAAAGGCCCATGTAGGCCTAGTCAAGACAGCGTCTTACCAATCTGCTTTTGAAATAAACTAATCTCAGGTTCACCAGCCAAAAACCTTGCAACAAACGATTTTACTTGACCTAATCGCCTCGCAATTTAAAGCCAGAGCATCTCAGAAACACAGCAAACTTCACATTGTGTTCCACCAAATAAAACAGATTCACTCGACAAGCAATGCTAAAAGGCCAGAGGAGGCCTAGTCAAAAACGTTTCCTAGACAATTTTTTGTTTAAAATAAAACTAAACCTCAGGTCTTGTCTGTACATCGCCTCACCAATGTTTAAATGTTCAGCAGTTCAGTAACCCTTATCCTTACTAAAGAATCTTCACACAATGTTCTTAACCAGCCATGTCCAAGTTTCATTAAACGACTTAATAACCTGAATTTACTCTATATATATATATTTTTTTTTTTATCATTCTGGCCGGAACATAGCTGTTAATTTCTTACCTGCTGTATGCTAGTGCACAAACCTTCCAACGATAAGCCAATCTGATGTGCTGCAGTTTCTTGGAAAACAAAACTTACAGTAAAAGTGGCTGAGCCACCCCTGTGCTGCCCCTTATGTACCTCCATTAATCCCTCTCCTTCCTGTTCCTTGCCTATTGTTCTGCCTCATTGCCCCTCCCTTTCCCTTCCCCCTTCCCTTCTGAGCACACCATCTTCAGGCAGAGGGGAGGAGTGCACCGGGACAACTTGGTCTGCCCCTTAAAGGACAAACTCCATTGTAGTACAATTTCACCAATGTAATGTTTGATTTCACAGGTGAAATTTTTGTTCCAAATGTGAAATTTGCAGTGCATTGTGGGTAAATAGGTCAAATATTACGTGCAGCTTGTTTACAACTCATTCCATTGTGTGTTGAGTCAGAGAACAGACTGTTGTGGTGCATCAGAGCCAATAAAGCCTTTTAAAACCTCATTAAAACTTGCTTTTGAGAGCTAGTTGCTCCAGAATATAAAGTGTTTTCCTAGTGCTGCTAGGGGACATTTTCTAATTTTGTGGATTTTTGCATAATACTTAGTTTAATTAGGTTTTACTTTTGTCTGTGTCTTTGAAGGAGTTAAGTGGTGTAGGGTAGGAGTATAAAGCAGTGCAGGCTATTTCTAGCCTTTTACAAACAGATTACTGTTATTTCTTATTAATTTTGTTCTATCTTGACAGTTTTTTTCTCTCAAAAGTTACTCCGTCCTGTTTGAGAGAGTTTCTGCCTCTATTAGCTTGTGTTATATATACCATTCTTCCACTTTTAGTTGTAATTAAATTTGAAACACACACACAGCTGATCCGTTATTTTATTTGTCTGTGGGTAGTTCTGCTTGCTGGAGTGCTAACTTGCGTCACTTAACCTGTGAAAACTAACAGTGCTATATTTTTTGTTTCTTTACATACCTTTACTTGATCTCTTGACAGTGACCCATTTACAGTCGCACTGTTTTGTTGAATTACTTCCCTCAAGGGGAGCTGCTACAATCACTCCAGACTTTAGCATGGCAACCCCATTTGGTCTCCCAAATTGCATCAGCATTGTTCTCTAAACTTTTCCTGGAAATTTTGGGCCACTCTAGATACTATTCTTCCTTATTCCCTACTTCCAATTTCAGTTGTAATCATATCTGGGCTGATCTCTACATTTATTTGACTAATAACAAACTGTGCCTTACTCAGTTTTATATTTTGCATAATATATATTTTACCCCTGTCCATCTGGCTAAGATGGGGTAACTGCCCTCTTCTTTATGTTCCAGATGTGGTCAGGCGGAAGGATCCCTTTTACATGTGATGTGGGCATGCCCAAAGATTGCCCCCTCTGGGATAAGATTAGGCAAAATGCAGACCCCCTTTTGGGGCTAGATGACTGCTTCACCCCTGAAATTTGCCTTGTAGGAGATTGCTCAGAAGTCCCATTTAAAGAACCGAGGTACTATATGGCTATGGTCTCCCTTTCTGTGAAAAGAGTAATACTTTACCACTGGAAAGTTAATTCCGAACCTACCTACTCTGAATGGCTCAATGAGCTGCTATATAATCTGCAATTGGAGAAGATGACAGCAAGTCTCCATAGCAGCACGGAGGCGTACAACAGAAAATGGGGTAAATTACATGCCTTATTCTCAATCACGCATGGAATGCAGAGGGACTTTCAGACTGGGCTTAAGATGCAAATTAGTGGATATAGAGTAAAGGCAGGGTTATAATGATAGTACCAATGAGTTGTTGTCCATCTCTATAACAGTTTGGGTAGTACTCTAGTATACAGCGGTATATCCACTGTGTATTATTTTGTCAATTGGTTAATGACCTGGGTTCAGGTACCCCAAGCCTATTTCAGACAGACTGTATTATTATTATTACTACTTTTAACACCTCCAGGGAGGGGGCAGGGAGGGGGCTTGGGGGATTGTGTTGTTTGTTTGTTTATTGTGTTTTTTGTTTCTTCTCTGCATTATTATTACTGTTTGATTTCTGATTAAGCTGTAACTTTGAAAAGTCAATAAAGTATATTGAATAAAAATATATATATATATATATATATATATATATATATCTGTAGAGTCTTCCCCCAGATCTTCAAGGTGGAATGGAAAGAAATACCATAGCTGGGGTCCCCAACTCCTAGTCAGTAAACAGCAGGTCTACTGCTGTCACAACCCCCCTCTAGTATTCCTCTAAAAGAGGATGAAACCAATACATGACTATGGTTTACCTGTCTTTTGCCACAACCCCTCCAACATTGCCTGCTATGGGACCTCATATATTTGGTTTGTACTTTGGGGGTTTGACAATACAGTATCTTGTGTGACATTTTCTGGAAAAATCTTGCAAAGCAGTAGAAGAGATAATAGCGTGTGAAAGAAAGGCATAGTTCAGCCAGGAGCCCATAGAGTAATTTGCTTATAACTCCTTGTTCCATTTAATTAGAATTACCACTGTATTGACTGGTGATATCTTTAACAGCCTCAGTATAAATTTCCTATTAAATGGGACAGAAGTTCACCAGTCTGATACTCCCTTAGGATCCTATCAGGTATCCCTGGATCTTCAGATACTGTAGGTGCTTAAGGTTAGCTCCCAACCCAGAAAGATAGGATCATACCCAAAGATATCTACAATGAACTGAGTGGGGAAGGTGGTACTACCTTTGCAGAGCCTGGAAGGCTAATCCCCCTTTCTATCAAAAAACTGACAAATATGACTAAGTCCCATGTAGCCCCAGTTATGAAGCACTTCATCCACAGCATGGGGGGGGGGTGTTGTGTTATAAGCCAGTGCCTTACTCCAAATTACAATACCCTGTGGAATCAGTTGTGCACAGCACTTCTACCAGTGGTTTATAGATATGGCCATAAAAGATGTAAAAATATACTAATGGTATTGCCCCATGAGTGCTGAAGACTAGAGATCTGTCTAGGTCATACGGATAATTCAGTAGAAATTGTAATGACTTCCAGTGTGCCCAATAATTAGGGAACAACCAACAACAGACAAATCTTAACCGGGCTGCATTAGAATAAAATTGTAAATTTGGTACTGTAGGTTTACTATCTCATTCTCTTTTGGGAGGAGTAACAGAGAATATTGTATATTGGAACAACCCCCACCCCATAGAAAACAAGATACAATTTTGTGTCAATGCTGGAAAAAAGTCTTAACTGGTATTACTGGAAGCATCTGAAAAAACTATAAAAGGCAATCTGACATATAGTTTCAGCTTCAGACATAAATGATTAGGGTAGCATGTGGCCCAAGAGTTTAGGTCATCTGTTATCCCCTGGATGAGTGGTTCTTAATTTAAGATTTCCAAATGATCCAAATTTGTGGTCAAGTGGACATCCAAATATTTAATGGCACCCTTGTTCCATGGGAAGGTGACAGCTGATATTCCTAGATTGGTGGTAATTATAAGTTAAGAGCTCTGTCTTGGTGACATTTAATCGAATTCCAAATAGTGCACCAAATTGCTGCACAACTTGCAGAAATTCTGAAATAGATCCCTCTGGGGATGTCAGAGTTAGGATGACATCATCTGCAAACAGTGCTATTCAATAGTTCCTAGCCCCCAGTGGGATACATTCAGTCTCCTCTGCTTGTTCTACCACTGCTGCCAGGAGCACTATGTAGAGCGCTAACAGGAGGGGAGAAAGTGGGCAACCCTGATGGGTGCCCTGCTCTAAAAGAAAGGAGTTGGAAAGTGCTCCATTTACTCGGACATAAGCATGAAGGGAGATGTACAGAGCTTAAAACAGTTGTATGATTGTCTCAGGGAAGCCAAACGTTGTAAGGATGTCACACGAAAATGACCTGGACACCAATTGAGATGCCTTCTCATCATCCAGACTTATTAGGACCAGGGGGATGGATTGATAACAGGTGTGGTGTACGGCAGACATTATTATGTCTTTGCCATAGATACACAAAGCCTGCTTAATCCATATCCAGAAGGGTGGGGAGAATGGAGTCCAATAGACATGGCCATATACTTGTAAGGACTTTGTAATCATATTTTAGTATGGAGATGGGATGGTAGGATGATGATTCTGACTTGAGTAAAGCCGAAACTGTAGCACAGTGCCACCTTCGGGGGTGCCTCCTTCTTGAACATGTCGACATGCTCTATGAAGGATTGGGACCAAGGTTTCACAAAACTGTTTGAAAAACTCAGCAGTGTAGCCATCAGGTACTGGGCATTTCCCAGTTTTGGGACCCTTGATGACCTCCAGGATGGCTCTGCAGTTATGAGGGCTAGTAACTTAGTATGCTAGTCCTGGGTCATTGACAGTGGAGTCTCAACTGTGCTAAGTAGTCTCTAACATTTTCACTATTCAGGGAAGGCCCCTGAGAGTACAACTCATGACAATACTGGGTAAAAATGTCTCTATGCCCTGATAGTCCCTAATATCGGTGGTATGGAAAATAAACTTGCATAACTGGGCACCATGGCTGCCCCTGTGGTGGCTCTCCTTCACTGATGGTACATCCTATCTAGAAAAATGCTCCTTGTGGATCTCCACTGGCAAAACGATGGGGGGAGAGGCAGATGAGGTTAGGAGCTGAAGGGGAGGCCTGATGTAAGGCATAGGTGGCCATGCAGGAGCAAAAAGCTATATGAAAAAAAAGAAGAAACCTAATAAAAACCAAGTTATATCAGAAAGCCTAACAAGTGAATAAAGATACTCTGTGATAACAGAAAGTAGCACCCTGGCATAGAGTTAATAAAATCTCACCCTGCTTAAAAGAATATCTTATTTTACTTTTGCACCCTGAAATAAGATGCCAAATTACTTTGGCAAGATCTAATCTTTTACAAACTAAAACAATGGAATTTCAACAGTATAAAATGGACTAGTAATTTCCTCCAATCTGATTGGCCAATGGTAGAGTACAACCGTTACCCAGAATCAGCTTAATGCATGGATAAAAAACAAGAACATAGCCAGGCAGGACTCACCATGTTCCAAATCCATGCATTTTGTTCTGTTTCAGAATTTTGAGATTTCAAACGGGAGACATTTTTTCTAGTAATCAAACTGATGAAAAAAATTACCTATGTAAAAGAAATGCCATTAACAGATTCTCCCTAACCCCAGCAACTCCAGAGATTTGCTTGCATTTCTCATTTTCTCCTTTGTTACTGTGTTTTATTTAACTCATTATATTCTGTTGGTTATTCAGCACTGCTACCAGTCCCACTCTTGCTCCCTCACCATCCCGTTTGCTTACTTGCTCCCTCGGCTGATCCACCCTTACCCATTTGAGTGCAATATAAAAAATACCTGCAATGTCTGAGTAAGTGGTTATAATGAGATTTTACACACATTCAAGGTGTGGGATGCCACATGAACCCAGAGCAAAGGATTCGTGAGGTTTATCAAGAGCATCCCACATTGAGTGTGTGTAAAATCCAAGTTTTACACACTACCCAGCCTTTATTTTATATAATTGCTGGACAGTGTTTTTTCACCACAGCAATCATATAAAATTGGTATAGCGCTGTTCAGCCTCGGTCCAGTCAGGATAAAGGGTGGTCCTTCACTAAGCAGCTGCTAAAACTTTCCTTATTTATTTATTTGTTTTTAAGTTTTCTCAGTCAGTGAGCTTGAAAGTGATGACAAGAAAGTTTTCTTTTTTAGATCTACTTACTACTGAGTGATGAGAGCTGACTGACAGTGGTGGTTCAGGGAGGAAGAGCTGCGCTGAAGAAGAGAAGAGCAGTGGCTGGTGCATGCGTGTTCCAAGGGAAACCAAGCACATGTTTGCTGTTATAACCAGCAGGTTATAATGACAAATTATAACCAGGTTTCTTAATATATTAGGTGTCAGCATGGCTCACTTGGTAGCACAGCCGCCTCTGGACCAGAAGGTCGTGGGTTCTCGTCCCACATCGGGATTGGACTTGCACCTAAAAATCACTGGCATCCGAGTGCAGTATTGGGGGGTGCTGTACTGCTGGGGTGTGCCGTCCTTCGGATGAGACGTTAAACCGAGGTCCCTTCTGCCCATCCTGGTGGGTGTCCAGGTGGAAGTAAAAGAACCCAGGGCACTCTTCGCAAAGAGTAGGGAACATTCCCGGTGTCCTGGCCAACATTCCCCTTCCCATAAAACCGGTTCATGCAATTATCCAGGCTGTGTGTGCGTGATGATGTGCGATATGGCCGCCACCACACATTCAGTCACTTCACTACCAGTCTAGCATTGCTTGTAAAGCGCTTTGGATGTATGAAAAGCGTTATATAAATGCTGATTCTTCTTCTTCTTCTTCTATAGGGAAAAAATGCTGGCCAGTTATTAGATATAGAATAAAGTATGGGTTAGTGTGTGTAACGAGAAGTTTACACACACTTGAGGGGTTAGATGCTACATAACCCCTGAGCACGAAGCTCAATGGGTTTATGAATAGCATCTAACCTGCTGGGTTTCTCTTTTTTGTCTCATGAAAAGAAGTTACTGTGTGGCTGCAGTCCCTTTAGGTTACAGCGCAAGGTCCGGGGACCACAGTCAACTTTCTTTTATTTATTTAAAAGTTGTTTTTTGTGGACAGTAGCAAGTTAATTTTTTTAGTGGTTGTGTGCATTTAGTTTTTTAATTACTTGCCACCAAGTCACGGTTTACTGTGTCCATTATGCGTTTGGTGAGAAGGCGAGCAGCCAGGAAGTGAGGAACTGTGGGGAGGGGGTGGGCACATGCACAGAGTGAGGGAAACCGTGCACATCTCTGCCGTAATAAACATTCTTTTATTATGGCAAATTATACCACAGTTTCCATATGGGAAAACAGGAAACCAAGTTATTATAAATAATACAGATTCAATTTAACCTTTTTCATAGAGTGCATTATACTCCAGAGAAGCAAAATAAATGTAATTCCATAATCCCTGATTCTTGCCGTAGATGCCTCATGGTACAAGGTACGTTGCTACTTACGTTTGTTATGTGCTCACTATTGTGCACCTATTGGATGAAGATCCTATTTTATATTACCTGTATGTGGGTCACAAACTTCCCCTTCAATCTTAGCATTAATTTGCTTGGGATTAAGGTTTTTACTCAAACTCGAAGATCTAAGGACTCTTTAATGAACAGCATGTTACTTCATGCCTGAGAATTGATTATTTTGCATTGGAAACACATCTAACCCCTATACTATGAACATTGGTTAAATTCAGTAGACGTTAGCTTGAAGATCATGCAGGCTTTTTATGCACTGCGAGGTGAAAAAAACAAGCTTAGAAAAAGAAAAAATGGCTACTGTTTTTGAACATTTTGCTTACTACATACAAACCTTGTGCAGATGTTAAGGTTACTACATTTTGGCACTTACAGAACAAAAGAAATTACATACAATACAAAAAGTCGAGGTTACTATTGTGTTAAAATACATAGCAGGAGATAAAGTATGAAACACAGGATATGTGCAATGGATGGAATAAGTACAATAATAGAATCCACTTTAAATATGACTACTTTACTGTCTTATTTAACTTAAACATTTATGTGTTAGTATCTGTATGAATATTTGACTTACATATGATGTAAATGAATATTAATGTATGACTGTTTTTATAGTTTTCTTGTAATGACAGTTTTGATTTGTCAATCAATAAACTGAATTGAACTGAACATTTTGGTACTTTTAGTCTCAACATCAGTGCTACTATTTGTTTGCTTAGATGTGGTGCCCCCTGAAAACCAGCCTTAATGGACTGTGATAAATTGGGACAAGTCAGTTGATAAAAGAAGGAGAATTGTCCTTGGGATTCTTCTTAATTCTTCCATGGCAAGGATGATATTTACCTTTCTGATCCCCCACAAGAAAATAAGAAGTTGCCAAGACCCTTCAGAAAATGTTGTGTATGCAACATTTTGTGGTATTTAGCTCCATGTGTGGCTGAGTTACGAGCAGCAGCAGCATATTTTGACATTTTCACAAAATCTGACAAAGAAATAGTCTGCCATATTTTGAGCCCCTGTAAATTCGAAACAACATTACAGAATGTCTGAAAATATGACCGTTATTTTGACTGTTACTCTATGGTTGTACATGCCAGTCGTGACCTCTCTAGCTTAAAGGACAGCTGAGTTAAAGTATAACCAGGTGAAAATATTAATAAAATGTATTGGAATTTTACACACACAGACACACACAACATAAACTGACAGATTTTGTGCCTCTGTAAGTTCACTTCTACGTGTCTGAATGCCATAAAATGTGGCACGACCTTGGATCCTAATTCTGTGTGTGAGCAGACCAGTTTCAGTGACTCTAGAAAGACTGTTGAGTTGTAGCCAGTAAAAAATACCTGCAAACATTCATGGAATTCTGCAAATTCTAATGAAATTTGTGGAATTTCATGAACGTTTTCCAGAAGCAGAATCTACTACTTTTGCCTAGCCCTAATTGGGTCCTGTCCAAAGTGAAGACACATGGTCATGATGCACCCAACATATAGCTGTAAGAGATACACAACAGGGACCTGTGGTATACATGATTTATTTTCACTTGTGCTGTTAGACCTTGGGTAACCTCATGAGTGGTGTAAGCTACAAGTGATGTACCCAAGGTCAAACAGCACAAGTGGAAATAAATCATGTATTCAACAAGGTCCCTGTTATATATTTCGTTTATGCAGTTGGTAGTGACCTTGGGTTTGTTTTTCTTTTTTAGATAAGCCATTGTTGTTATTTAGTATATTTAAAAGTTTTATGGCTTTTTTTAAATTAAACAAATTTACTGAAACAGTTTATAATAAGAGAAACACAAAAACAACAGCAAGAAACAAAAAATACTGTAACATCAAATAATAAAGTGGTGTAACATCAAAAACTAAACACAACTATAAACAATCCCCAACATGAGCGCAACCCAACCAAGTCAAAATCCACTTCAGCCCTAAAAAGAACAAAGGGATACCCCAGAATCCAATATGAAGTGTAAAATACCCTATTAAACTTAGAATAAACATCATGTCACAGTAAAAGGGGAAGAAATTACAGGGAAAAAGGACAAAAAAAGGAAACCACATTAATGAAAAGTTATGAATGTGGAGCAAAGGAAAGAGTACAGAGTGAATATAACTTATCCCACTTTCTCTCATAGGCCAACATATTACTATGAAGGCAGAAATCATCTTCTCCATACAGAGGTTATACAATAATTCATTATTTTATTCTGCATAAGAAATGGCCCTCGGGTTTTTCCAATGACGAAGTATCAGTCTTTTGACTGACATAGATATAAGTGCCATGTGGTAACTCTGCTCTTTAGATGAGGCAGAATGAAAACCCCCCGCAATACAAACTTCAGGGGTGCAGTAATCTGATAACCTCAAGAAGGGGTCCAATTTAACCTGAATCTCATCCCATAATGGTTTGATGACATCACATTTCCAAAAGGTGTGCAGTAATGTACCTTCTCCTCGACCACATCTAATGCAAAGAGAGGATGGGGGATTTAGTTATTTTAAAACATTTTTGTGGAGTGTAATATAAATTATGAAGGATGAAAAGCTGAATAAGGTGTACAGTAACTTGTCTTGTGTATAATATTGGAAAAGATGTTGCCATATTTTAGGCCAATTAAATGAAAGGTCAAGAAAAGTGGTCTGCCAAAAACGGCAAGAGCCATCAGAAGTTTTAGTTATTTCTGTTGAAAGAATTTGGTAGATTTTAGAAATAGAATGAGGATGAGTTGCCGAGCTTTGAACTGAAGTAAAAAACTGTTGATATGTTGCAGGCCATGGTGGGGTACCCATGTGAGAAACTATTGCATGTGTCAATTGAAAAAATTTGAAGGTGGGAACATTAATTACTCCAAAAAGATCATTAGCTTGCACAAGTGACATTAGGCACTCACCCTGAATAACCACCGACACTGAAATTTATCCTATGCTGGCCACCACTTAGAAAGAATAACTTTGCCTGCTGTCATACTATTGGGGTTGCGAACAGTTGGTTGATCAGGATCCATACTGAAATCTAACAAAAGAGCATTAGAAAGTTGTTTGTGAACTGGCATAGATATCTCCACCACTGACCGCTGCAATGTGTGGGGGAGAGAGGGATATTTCATATAATGGAGTGCTATGGGATTTAAACTATGTGTTTGAATTAAGTCTTGCTCAATCTTAGGCCATAACAGATAGTAAAAGGGAGAGTCGACGTGTTTCTGGAGAAGTCCAATGAAAATACTTACTTAGTTGAGAGACCTAGTAATACAAATGAAAATCCAGATGCTGCAGTCTGCCTATGGATTTAGGGTAGATTAGCTTATTGTATGCACAGTAAGGGGGTTTATGGGCCCAAATAAACTTTGAAATAATAGAATGAACAGTTTTGAACCATGGTAGGTGAAGAAATACATTTAACATATTTAATGGGTAAAAAATCTGAGAAAGAATATTCATTTTAATTATATTGATCCTACCGCACAAAGTAAAAGGGAGTGTGGCCAACCATTCCAAATCTGCCTTAATAACACCCAGTAAAGTATCCAAATGCAAAGTCTTAAACCGAGACAAGTCCATTGTAAGCTGTATCTCCAGATATTTAAGGGTGTGTGGGACCCAAATCAATCCAAATGGAGAAACCTCTGGGATCACCTCTGGGCAGTTGCCAGGGCCACTGGCAAACAACTGGACATCCAAAATTACAAACAAGTACAAAATGCCTGCACAAAAGCCATACGGCTAATGAAATCCACCTATTACAAAGACGCTCTCATCAATACATGGAGAAATGGTCGTGCTTTCTGGGACAATATCAAGGATGTCATAGGGAAGCAGCCAAAAACCTCTCCGGCCATGTTAATGGTTGATGGATCCTCAACCCTTGACCCCAAGGTGATCGCAAACATCTTTAACATGGCTTTTTCAGACCTTAGTGCTGTTCTACCCCATGACATTTTTGAAAACAGGGCCTACTCCCCAAATACCTCAGCCCCTCAGTCTAACCATCCCCTCTTCTACTTCAGGAAGGTAAGGCTGAATGAAGCTCGCTGCTATATTACTGCAGCTATCTCTAAATCTAGATCTAGTAGCGACACCCTGGACCTTAAGCTTCTGTTGCTCACCCTCGATGAGGTAATTCATCCATTAACAAAAATCCTAAACCTCTCTCTCAGCTGTGGAAAATTCCTGGACCTATGGGAAACAACCACCATGACACCCATCCATAAAAGTGGGGACAAGACGATTCACTCAAATTATTGCCCTATCTCCATACTGCCCCCACTCTCTAAGGCACTTGAGCGCATCATGGCTGATCAACTTACCGACCACTTGGATAAGTACAATATACCTTGTCCACAACAACACGGCTTCCGGAAAGGTCACAGCACCACCACAGCCCTTCTTGAGTTCACTGGAGCTTTGCACAAATCTCTTGACAATGGCCTTCTCACAGGGGCCATTTTCGTCGACCTCTCCAAGGCCTTCGATACAGTACACCATGGACTACTAATACACCAACTACTGAATGCTGGGCTATCACCTGACTCTTCTCTCTGGTTTAAAAGCTACTTAGAAAACTGGTCACAGAGAGTAAAAATTGCGGACGCTCTTTCTAACACCCTGCCTGTTCGCTCGGGTGTCCCACAGGGATCCATACTGGGACCCCTCCTTTTTAGCCTTTTCTTAAACTCCTCCCTTACCACTGCTCTGAGCAGATCATACTATATGCCGATGATGCTGTTGTATTCTCCACTCACAAAGATCCTGCAACTCTTCAACACAACCTTCCACTTGGTTTCAGTTCTGTAGAGACATGGTTTCTTAATCATAAACTGGTCCTCAATGACAAGAAAACCAAATCTATGCTCTTCTGCAACTCCATACCCACACAAGCTACACCACTTGGCTATCTCCACCACCCAGGGCAACACTCTAGATCAGGTGGTGTCCTTCAAATACTTAGGGATTCAGCTTGACCCTAATCTCTCCTATGGACTTCATGTAGATAATGTAGCTAGAGCTGCTAATACATGGCTTGGTCTCCTCTACAAACACAGACCACACCTCATGCCAGAAGCTTTGAAGGTTGCAGTCCTGAGCTCTGTGATCTCTGTAATAGACTATGGTCTCATCATTTATGGCTCGGGCCACAACCACAACCCTTAGATGCCTCTCAACTGCCTTAAATAAAGCATGTCGGCTCATCACTGGTGCTCACTGTCTCACCCACACATGTGACCTGTACACTCAGACCAGCTGGCTCCAACTATCAAATCGCATAAAGTTTCTCACCTGCTGCATGGTCAAAACAATCTACCTTGGTCTTGCACCTTCTGGGGTCTCTGTACAACTCTGTTACAACACCGAATTAACAAATGGTGCCTTAGGAGATCCACGCTACAGCTACTGAAAGTCCCCCACTGTCACACTTCACAGGGACAACGCTCTCTTTTGCTTATCGAGCACCACTCTGGGTCAATGGCCTTAGCCCAACCATCTCCTCTGCCCCAACTATTGGTATGTTTAAAACTAGGCTCCGGGACTATCTCACTACCAACAGCTCCTGTGACTGCCCAACTTAACCTTGTTTCTCCACTTCCCTTTCTGCTCTAGTTGTCCCCCTCCTCCCCTCCTCACTGGATTCTACCCTCACATCTTGGTATACCCAATGCTGCACTTTCACCCTCTCGCCACCCTTCCTACATTCCTTCTTCCCACCACCCTCTTCCCTCTCCCTATGACTCTGGCACTTCTTATCTGTTATCTATTTTCTCTGACAAATGCTGCTGGCTACCTTGTTACAATGCTACCCTTGAACTGTATTAATCTGTACTCTGTTTGCAATGTCCACATTGTTGTAATGCCTGTCTTGATGTTCCCCATAATTTGTATTTCTCTGACGTGGAACCTTTGTAATAGAGCCATGGCTCAAAGGTATTTGTAATCCTAGACTTGATAAATAAATAAATAAATTAATTAATAAATAAAAACCTCAGCTTGTGTAGATAACATATTGAGTGACATTAAAGTAGTTTTATCGAGATTTATTTTGTAGTTAGACAAAACACTAAACTGGTTAATGGTGTCCAAAATAGCCAGAATTGCAGTAACAGGCCCTATTATATGAAGCAGAATATCATCTGCATATGCAAATAGTTGACAAGTAGAGACCCGAAGGGAATTCCCAAAATTAGTGGGTTGTTTTTAAGTTTACATAAGAGTGGCTCCAAATATAAATGAAATAAAAGAGGGTATAGAGGACAGCCCTGTCGTGTCCTGCAAAATTAAGTAAATAAAGGGGAAAATACACCATTGCAATATATTTCGGCTGCAGGGCATGAACACAACACCTGAAGCCAGTTTATGAATTTAGAAAGGAAGCCAAACCTACCTAGCACAGCAAATAGAAATAGCCATGAGATCTTATCAAAGGCCTTTTCGGCATCTAGGGTGACCAGCGCTGCTGATCTCCATAGATCTCAAGAAACAGAGAATATGTAGGCCAATTTATGTAGATGATCAATGGCAGATCTGGTGGACATAAATCCCCCCTGCTCCAGTCTAGTTAGTGAAGGCCACACCTCATTAATTCGGACAGCAAGAATTTTATAGAGAATCTTAATATCCTGGTGCATTAAAGATGTAGGACAATAATTAGACACACGTTTCATATCTCTGCCTGTCTTTGGTAATAAAACAGTCAAAGCTTCTTCCAAAGTAGGATCCAAAAATCGATGCTCCAGAATATCCATGAAAACCTGCACTAATGTGGGAGCCAAGTCTTGTATGAAGGTTTTATAAAAATTAGTGGTGAAGCTGTCAGGGTCTGGGGCTTTATCTTTATCACAGATTGGGGAAATATTCCAGTTCCCCCCAAAAGGATGGGCAAATGAGCAAAATGAACTAGAATATTAGCCAAGGACATAAAAAGAGATGGGGAATCCATATTTGGTCCATAGACAAACCTAAAAGTACAGTAGACTGACCTAAAATACTGTGCAAAAAACATATCTGCCTGCAGGGTCAAAGTACTAGAAAGAAGTGGAAAGGAAATTGATCTGGCAAAAAGAATGGCCACCCCCATTGTCTAGTGCTGTCACTCACCCCATAGAATTGGCCTATAAAATCTCTTCTGATCATCTGACATTCTGAAGATAACAAATGTGTCTCCTGAAAACATGTTACCTGGATCCCTAAGTCGGTCAAATGTTTAATAATTTGGTTGCCTTTTGTCTTATCCCTTGCTCCCTTGACATTCCATGTAGCAAATTTCACACTAGTTGACATATCAGGGTACAATTAAAAAAGAGGCAAGGGAATCACCTACAGGAGTGACCATCCTAAAGTCATCACCTAATAAAAAGGGTTGGTTTGCACTCAATGAAAACCCACCTGCCCAAATAACCCATCCCCTAATAATGAAAAAAGCCAAAACCAGAAAAAGAAGAAAACTTGGGTGACCATCCCTGGTGCCCAGACCATCCCCCAGTCCTGTGACTGCACTCCTGCAGTTAGGCCCATGGTGGAGTAATAGAGGGGCTCTCAGATCACCCCTTACAGTACTATGAAGAACCATAACCCTAAAATGTCCCAAAACAAACAAGCAGTAAGAAAATCATCTGGTTAGGCACATATAAAAGAAAAAGTGTATTAGCATTAAAATGTAAAAAGCTAGCTAAACACAAAATCACATAATAGCTTTCAAAATAGGTTATCCCAGCAAAAAATACAACAAGCAAGTAACATAAAAAAATAAAAAAAAAATCAGTCAATATTCAAATATCAGTCAGTATGCCTAGAAGTGATGCAGTAATCAAAATCATAGCAGCTCGAACTGGAGCAGAGACACAGGAAAGCAAGCATTTGTCAATGCCGAATGTTGTCTTGCTGCCATTGACATTGGTAGTGCAGGAGTTAGAGAAATGCATAATAGGAATGTCAGTGAAGTATGAAACTGATGCCAACCCCACTCCCACCCTGCAGAGACTGACAGGCATTGAGGTGTGCCTTTGAGTCATCGGCTATAATGCTCATGCCATTTCACCTCACCCTACCCTGCAGACTCTGACAAGTGTTGTGTTGTGCCTTGGGGTCATCGGGCCTTACGCTCACCCCATTTCATAAGAAAATATGTTGAGATGGGTGCAGTATAGGAGAATGGGGTGAACTTTGGGGCCGAAGAGTCCAAGGCACACCTTGATGCCTGTCACTGGCTGCAGGGTGGGGGTTGGGGTGGAATGGCGTGAGCATTAAAGGCGACAATCCCAAGTCACACCCCTGACGCCTGTCAGTCTGTACAGGGTGGGACGTTATGGTTAGAAACTTTAAAACATTTTTTGAAATTTGCACTCCAAATTTTCAGCATGGGCTTTTTGTGACTCCACCTCATGAAAGCATTTGAGACCTCCGCTCATGAACAGTGGCATTGTGATTTTGTTAACCTGTCCTGAACATTGATTTCCCACAGCGACTGTGCCAGATGTGCGAGAATACATTTTGGGCAGGAAGTGAAAAATGACAGCTCTACTGTTCATTAGGAGGTGTGAAAAAATGGCAATGTTAAAAATATGTATTGAAAATATTAAAAATTCTCAAAGTTACGAGCGTACATGGAAACTGCGCAATGCACGCTCATAACACAGTAATTTTTTGGAATTGTTTAACCAAATTTGCAACACAGGCTTTTTTGGAGCCCACCTCATGAACAGTGCCACTGTTGTTTCATTAATCAGTCCTGAAATGTGATTCTGCACAGTGACAGTTTGTAGGAGGTCCCAGACTTCATTGTTGAGATGGTATTAGAGGCCCCCAGGTGGCTGGTACTGGGGGACTTCAATGCCTGGGTCGATGATGAACTCTCACAATTTGGACAAGACTTCCTCCAATTGATTATGTCATTGGGGCTCACACAGGTAATTACCTCTGTGACCCACACACAAGGTCATTCATTGGATCTGGTATTCCTACTGGGGATGTAGATTTCTGACATGGTGGTGGAACCCATTGGATGGTCCGATCACCACACTATTGGGTTCAGCTTTGCGGCCACCCTTAATAGACCTGCCTCTATGGAGAAGGTCCAGTACCACCCATTACGGGGAGTAACCCCAGCTGGTCTGATGGAAGTTCTCGATTTATCTGGCAGTGCAAGAGTTAGCAAGGATCCAGAGCGTCTACTACAAATCTGTAATAAGGCAGTGGGAGAGGCCCTGAATGTCATTGCTCTGGTTCATGTTCACTCGCTCACCCTGCGTCCTCGGTCCCTGTAGTTCGATGGGACCTTGAGGGAGCTGAGGAGAGTGGGTAGAAGGTTGGAGCTTTGCTGGTGGAAATCGGGCCTGAATGAGGACAAACTTAGATTGATATCCCATTATAAGGCATATCAATCTGCAGTCTCCCGTAAGAAGGCAGAATTCCTGTCTGGGAAGATTACAGCTGTGCAAAATTGACCAGCCCAGCTCTTTCATACTGTGGACAGATTGTGCAATCCAGCCTGTCTTCAGAATCGTAGAGCCTTTTCACAAGAGAAGTGTAAGGAGTTTGCTCCATTTTTCGCAGATAAGATTGTAACCATCAAGTCAGAGATCAGTGTAGCTCACTCAAATGGGCAGAGCGGTGATCGGTGTGGGAGCACTAGTACCCGACTTGTCTGGTCGGACTTTGTCTGGTTGGTGATCGATGATGTCATGAAATTGGTCCAGGGCTTGCGACTGGCTTACTGTAGTTTGGACCCAGGTTCGATGCGCCTCCTTGTGGAGTGCGTGACGGCAACAAGACCAGTCCTGGCTGAGATAGTTAGGTGCTCTTTAGAGACTGGGGTGTTTCTGGACACTCTGAAGGAGGTGGTGGGTCACCCCCTCCTGAAAAAATCTTCTCTGGACCCAGACTGTCTCGCAAACTACAGGCCAGTCTCTAACCTGCCTTTTGTAGGTAAGGTTATTGAGAAGGCAGTTGCATTGCAGCTGGAGGATCATCTGACCACCCATGACATCTACGATCCTCTCCAGTCTGGTTTCAGGGAGAGACATAGTACTGAGATGGCGTTGGTCCGGGTACTTAATGATCTTCTGATAGCGAGGGATTAGAGGACCTGCACCATCTTGGTCCTCCTTGATCTCTGTGCAGCATTTGATACTGTGGATCATGGGGTGTTGCTGGAGTGCCTGTGACTTTTCTGTGGAATGAGTGGCACAGTCCTCAGATTTTTTCATTCATTCCTCACTAGCAGGACACAGAGAGTGGAGTCCGAGGTGTTTTCCTTGGCTCCTATCTCCCTGCCATGTGGTGTACCACAGGTTTCTGTGCATTCCTCCGTGTTGTTCATGGTATATAAGCTGCCATTGGGAGACATTATTAGGTGGTACGGGTTGAGTTTTCACTGTTACGCAGATGATACTCAACTGTACCTGTCCTTTGTACCTGGGCAACATGATGCTGTTACAGTATTTAACAACTGTCTCACTGAGATCCAGGAGTGGATGAGTGCCAGCTGGCTCAGGCTGAATCCAGATAAGACTGAGGTGTAGGTAGTGGACCCAGGTCATCAGGTGGCGGGATCTTCAGCAGGTCAGCCATCTGGGCTTTATCTGGGGGGCAAATGGCTGAAGACTTCTGACCAGGTGCGAAATCTGGATGTCATGCTTGACAGCAGGCTGATACTTAAGACTCAGGTGTCAGCCACTGTCAAGTCCTCTTTTTATCATCTGAGGAATGTGACCTGGATAAAGCACCTGGTACCACCTGATGACCTTCCAACATTGGTCCATGCCTTGGTGACCTCGCGCCTTGATTACTGTAATGCCCTATACCTAGGGCTACCGGGGTGGACCTCTGTTGCCTACAGCCGGTGCAGAACATGGCTGTCAGGTTGTTGACAGGTCTATGTAGATCTGACCATGTCACTTCTGTGCTCTGTGCTCTGGACTGGCTGTCGATGCAGTGGAGGTTCACCTTCAAGGTCAGATTACTGACCTATAAGGCCCGACATGGACAGGGACCAGGGAACCTGCAAGAGCTCCTTTGCCCCTACTGCCCCCTTTGCCCTCTCCACTCTACTGATGAGGCATTGCTGGAGATTCCCAGGGTCTGTCTGACAACATCGGGAGTTAGGTAATTTTTCTTTTGTCTCTGACCCTGTGGAATTCTCTGCCTTGTTGGATAAAGGATTGCCCATCCGTTGAGGCCTTTAAATCTGCCCTGAAAACTCATTTATTTGAGTTAGCTTATGCTGAGATTTAGACTCCTGCCTTGTTTTAAAAATGCTGCTGCATGTTTTAAAACTTATAAAAGTGTTGATTATATTCTGTTTTTAAACTTTTGTAAAACGCTATGATCTATGGTGGAATTGCGTTGAAAAAAATAAAGTTTGGTTGGTTTGGGACCAAATAATGAAATGACAGTAACTGAGTTCAAGAGGTGGGGTCCCAAGAACCCCATGTTGAAAATTTGGAGCCAAAAGTTGTAAAAATGGCTGAGATATCCACCTACAGTAAGTTGAAATCCCCTCATTGATGCCATTATACAGCTTACCATGATTTTCTTCAGTTCGCAGTTGGCTTTTGAAGAGTTCAGAAGTGTCCTGCTCCACTGAAGATCATCATGTTGGACTCTGGAGGTAAATATGGGGTGGGGGTGCAGGGAGGTGGGGTGCACAGAGGGTGGATGTGGGTTGGGATGGACGCTCTGACTCAATGACGGACCATTTTCTTATTTTCAAGAATGGACATCGTAGGAAGGTTTTCTTTATTTACTGGTGAAATTAAATAAATGTTGGGCACACTGGGGTGGGCTTCCAGTGTGCCCCATGACTTTGTGGGGGTAATGTTGGACACACTGGAGTGGGCTCCCAGTGTGGCACACAATGGGGGTGGGGTGGGGTAGTGCAGGAACATGCCGATGTGGTTGGCTTCAGAACACACACCCGCACACTGGGGTGGGCTCCCAGTGTGCCAGACAATCATGGGGGGAGGTTATAAACATGCTGACAGGGGGATTGGGCACCCCCAAAGTCGGCTTGCTGGAGACTGTGAGAGGAGGATGGCGACAGCTGTCGCCATGTTTATTGAAATGTTTCAGTAGACAAGGCACACCCTGCAATGATGGGGTGCTCCCTCATTGCAGTGGTGAAATTCTTTCAAGTTGGTGGCACACTTCTCAAGGGCTGTCATAGACAGTGTGCTCATTCGTTGGTGCCACAGAGACCAGCCCAAAAAAGCAGTGGTGCCATTGAACATGGCCGCACCTCCACAACCTGCTACTCCAGCAAGCTGTCATAAAATGTTGCATGCATTGCGTGCACAAGACAACGTAAAAAGATATGATACATCCAGTAAGTATAATAATAGAAGAATGTAATCATAAGGACAACATTATATGACTACAAGTCCAAAGATTTAGTGACAGAAGGAACTGGTAATGAGGAATAGAAGCAGTTCTGAACAGAGAAAAAAACTATTACATCGGCTGGGCACCTGATACTAAATAACACATGTGTCCAAAAGATAAACATATTATAGTCAGGGGATGCCCCAGCCTTAGAGAAACAGGACTCATATTAAAAATATATATCTTATTCCACTGATGAACAAAACAAAGACCAGTTCTCCAACAGTCATCACAGAGCAATTACTGTCCATTAAAATGCAAAAGTCCCAGCTGTTGAAAGTGAAAAAAGAACAAACACAGCCTGCCTCTGTGCATGAGTGCTTCTGTGTCCCCCGTCAAAAAAATGCAAAGTCCCAACTATTAAAAGGAAAGGACAGCCTGCCTCTGTGCATGAGCACTTCTGGGTCCTCTCTTGAAAACAATCTAATCACCTGTAAAAAAAAAAAAAGGAATAAAAAGGGAAAGGGGGAGAGAAGCAACACATAATGGCAATAGCTAAATTGGAATATTCTCAAGTCCACCAGCATAATGTGCTGTTCAGAATGAAACTGAAGTGTCCAATGGCAGCAATCGACAGAAAGAACTGTCTACCTTAAAGGACTGATGGAAAATACAGCATCAAAGCAGCAAGTAAATAGTCAAATCGCCACAAAGATCAATGGAATTCAAAAGCTGCGGCTTACAAGTTCAAGTACAGCCACAAGTGCACTGTCTGTGGTAGTTAACGTACAACCATCTTTTGGGGCTGAAACAGGTTCAGAAAGTATTTTGGTAATTACACCAGCACTTCTGCTGTAGATTTGAACTGTTTCTGTCCAGCAGTGGTGGTAACAAGAAGAGTAGCTGGATAGCAAAGTTTAATATGAATACCCGCTACATATAGCTTCCTCTTAATGTCCTGATAAGCCTGTTGTTTGAATCTCACTCCAGGGCTAAGGTCATTGAATATTGCAATGCAAGCTCTTCCCACCAAAGCTGTTTTTGCGCTCGGATCATAGATAAAACATTGACTTTGTCTTTAAAGTTAAGGAGAAGCAGAATTGTGATATGTGGCTTTTTGCCTGGGTTAGGGATTGGTTTTAATGACTGGTGGGCCCATTCTATAATGTAAGTGGGCCCAAAGGGGGGTGGACTGACCAACTGTTCAAGCAGAGACTGGACAAAATAAATACAATCAGAGCCCTCTGAATGCACAAGCATGCCTCAAATTATAAGATTATTGCGCTTGCTTAGTGATTCTTGATCATTGATCTGATCCTCTAAATGGGCTAACTTCCTTTGAAGATCTATCAGTTCAGGGTCTACCCAGCTGGCCTGATCTTCTAAGAAGGAGATCTGTACTTTGGAATCAGTTAGTCTTTGTCCAAGCATTTCCAAGGTGGGTTTCACCGATTTAAAATCAGCCACGAGTTTGAAGAAGACCTCCTATATGTTGTTGAGGTTATTAGAAAGACTGTCCAGTGTAGGTACAGCAGCCTCTGGAGCCATGGATTGCGGTGGCAAGACATCCTCCTACGGTTGTTGGGATGGGGGAGGACACTGTGGGAGAGTCTACGATAGATTAGAGACCTCCATTTCTTGCAGTTCTACTGCCATGTTATAACCAAAATTGGTTCCAGACAGGAGAAGGTAAATCAGTACTGACGTGGATAACAATTAGAGGCAATATAAAATTGGATTATATGCAAAAACACTTTTAATTTACAATGCCATCAGGTGCTATAGTGAGAGTGATTGAATCAGTCAGAATAATGAGGAGAGGAGAGGACCCAGCAGAATCAGCATCAGGAAAAGAGTCAGTGGGAGCTGGAGCATCATCATCATCAACACTAGTGACAAGAACAACAGTAACCTGAGAAGCAGCAGTAGCATGACCATGACCATGAACATGGTGTGCGCCAGGACCAGAGAGGAGCCAGTATGGTCGATAGTGGGATCAGGATCAAAACATTCTAATGCAGGACCTTCAGCTGCTATATGCAGAAGGGACTGGAGTGTGTTATCAGCAAATTTTGTTCTTACTTTGGTTTTTATAAGATTTTGAATGGAAAATACTCTCTCACATTTCGCTGTAGATGCACTCATAGCCTGTAGGATTTCTATTAGATCACGGATGTGAGCAGCTGATCTGGTATCTCTCTCTCAGTAATCTGGAACACACTTGCAGATATGGTTTATCAATTGCAGATTTTGGTAGTGCTTTAAATGTAGCAAACTCCATTTATATACTGTTTTTCTGATCTTCAGTGAAAAAGTTGTGAAAGAATTGTAATAAATGAGTTAATTCATTTGTCCCAAATTCTGCAAGTTCTTCTCCTGGCAGATTGAAAGTTTTAAAATCTAAGCAACTGAACCATTTCAGAGGCTCCTCTAAGAAATTTTGAAATCTCTTATCTATGTAAGATATTGCTGCATCTTTTAAACTCTGCAGTTGTGCATCGGTTGTAAAATTTATTTCTGGACAATTGTCTTTGAAGGTGAAAAGAACAATCCTGTCCTCACTGCCACACTCTGAAATGAGACAGTTCATGCATTTCTCTTTATGATTATATTAGTTTAGAAAGGATGTCATGAATTTTCCAGGCTTTGCCTTTAGTTCAATCAACTGGAATAAGCAGGTTGCGACGAGCTGGGGGACTTCTGATATTATCAGGTCATCCTTTTGTAATTCAAGTGACAGATTTTTCAATGTTGGCAAGAAATAATTGGAGCATAAAATGTGATTTTAGAAATTTGTACACTCTGGACATCTCTTAGACGTGCCTTTGCTTTGGCACCATCATCACCAGCAGAGTTAGACTAGACTTGTTCCAGATGCTGAACTACTGAGGCCAGGTTAATTTGGACAGCATGAACTGAAGGTGTCTTACTTGCAAGCCAACAAATTTGCTTTGTTGCATTGAAATGTGCCAGATCTGTGTCTATGACATGTGCTATTTTCTGAAGTTCTCTCAGATTCTTGGGGCTGTAGTGGTAAAATTTAAAAATGCCTTTAAGAGTGTTTTCTACTTTATTAACAAAAAGGATTTTTGTTTATGACATCAAGAACTGCCAGCCCCAGTTTATGGGCTGCACAATGTATAGCTATTACAGTTGGAACGTGTTCTCTGATTTTTGCTATGGTGCCACCTATATGGCCCATCATAACACTGGCACCATCAAAGTTTGCTGAAATGAGAACTGATCCAGGCTTGCTCACATCACTAGGTCTGAAAAAGACAGATCAATAGTCTCCAATGCAGTGTTGATTGCTTTATGCCTTCCGCATGAGAATGTTCTAGTGGTACAGCTTTAATCAAACAAGTTTATAACCTGTTATGTTGTGCCTTCCACAAAATGGAAGAAAACATTTTCCCACTCTAGTACACTTGCAGTACTACTGCCAAGAACAATAACTAATTTAGTATTTTTGACTGTCTCAATCTGGGTTTCAGTCATAACAGCTGTTATTGCACTGCAGAAGTCTCTTGCTCATGTGTTATTTGCATAATTGCTACCAAGTTTAATCCCATTTTCTTTTCTTGTAATGTGCAAAGCAACTCCACAGCAGAGAAAAGATGTACATTTTTAGCTAAGTAATATGATGTGTTAAATAATCTCCTCATTTTGTTTTTTATGGATTCCTCCATTTGATAAAATGCATGATATATTGCTGTTTCAGCAATATTAAAGTTAATTGCACTTTGCCAGTATCAAGACTATGCTGATTCTCACAGATCATATGTGGACTGAATTTCTCATGGTCTCTTACTGACTCAGTTCTAAATTTATTTGAACCAACATCAAAGACATTTGGTTTTTTGAATAAGCAGGAACTGCAAGGGAAGGATATTTTTCACATGCTGAGCAGTACATGACGCATTTTATATCATCGTATCTTAACCAGGAGAACTGAGTTAGCCAGTGAGGCTGAAACATTCTAGCCCTTTTCTCTAAATCATATGTTTTATTTTTTTTTCTCAATGTACAAGTTGGTTTCCTGCTGCTCTAAAGCTAGTTTAAATGTGATCACAGTGATGATTCCAACAAAGGACTGCTGCTGTCATTCTCCGTTGTTTTAGAACTAGCTATGGGTATGGACCCAAACTGATCAGCTGTTATGTCTAATAATACCACAGACCCAAATTAAAAATCAGAACTAGTATTTAGGTTGTTTTCATGATTAGGGCTTTGTGAAAGCACTTTATTTTTTGTTCCTGGTGAAGAGGAGGAGACGGAGGGCACAAGGGTGGTCCAAAGGAAAAAGAGAGTAATTTGCTTTTGCTTATTTCTTTGCATTGTTTCTCTTAAATTGATCTTAGAGTCCCCTCCAATGACTTCAGTTCAGTAATTTCCCCTAAATGCTTCAATTGTTCCTTTTTTTACTTAATTTTATATGCTTTTCTTTTTTATTGGTTTGCTATAAGGTAAGCTGTCACTTGTGTTCCAATCCCCATGATCTTACCCCCCGATGTCAATAACAGTTTGTTCCATGAGTTCTTTTTAAAACTGTTTCTTGTTTCTTTCTTGTATTTTTCTTCATAAAAAGTTTTTCCTCTGTGAGAGCATGAGAGCATCCCAATAAGACAAGAAGAGCCCACAAGCAGTAAATGCATCCATCTGCTTCAGAATCTGTAAGTGAAAGGGCACCTCTTCCTAGGTGTGCTGCACCTGTGATCCTTCCAGCTCCACCCCCCTCCCCACTGCTGCAGCCACTAGCCAGGACTAACAGGCATTCTCTAGTCCCTCTATGCTGACTAACCTGTCAGTCTTGTTTCACTGTGCAATTGATGCTGTTGTGATGACTGGAGAGAGGGTCAGAGGTCTTCTTCAGCATGTCTCTCTTGCAGCCATGGCATGCTCGCTACTGCTGATCCCAGTGCACAGAGGCTGCCTGCTGCTTCAAGCATGAGCGTTACCATGTGGGGCCAACTTGTGGACATCATGTGACTGCCAGACTCTGGCTGAGTAAAATACAAGTGACCAAGTGACATCTAGTGGTCGGGACCTGGTAGTACAGGTAAGTTACATAAAAAAACCTTGGTTGTTCATGAGACAGCTTAGACAAGCAAAATTGCTTGTCCGGCTGCTAAGATTTGTAGCCCAGGAAGTTGGGCTATGGAATTTGTTGAGAATTTTCGCTGCTTATTTGCACAAAAGGGAATAAATTAGACTGTTGTTCTGCAAGTTTTTTTTTTATTGTGCAGCACTGTTTCTAATTAATAAAGTCTGGCAATGTGTTCAACTGGGCACTTGTAACATAAGGCAATGTTTAGAAAGTGAAAGTTAATAGAGTTCTTGTGCTGAAAGTAGTGCTGGGGAGGTGTGCGACTCTTAACATAGAAATTGTGTACATAAATGGACCACGATGTAGTAATTGGGTACATAAATGAAATTTATGTACACAGTTACTCAGATAAACAGATTTTATCACTCTCCATTTATGTTCACCCCATTGTATAAATATGATTATGAACCGGCGATCGTAAATGGAGGAAGCCGATTGGCGAGAGGTTGTCGAGCCGTGATGATCGGGCTACATCATCACGGCTTCAGAAACCTCCGTCACCAGCCTCCTCTACTACATCAAGACAGTGTTCCTCGCCTCCACACTCGAGTAGTTTCGGCTGTTTGAAAAAAACAACCAACTGCCGCTTGGGAGTTGGGAAGGACAATGACCAAGCTGCCCAAAACATCCTCCACATCCTGCAGGTCCATTCCTCACAGAAACATAGCGTTAGGCAGCAGGGTCGCACAGCATGTCCAATGTCGATATCTACAGGGCAGAATGGTAGTCGGCGCTGCCAAGCGAACATCTTTGCAAAAAAAAAAAAAACAGTAAAGGATCTAAAACTGACCCACGACTTTTTTTTTTAAAACAGTACAGCCGTTCAAGTGACAGTTTCACATTTCCAGATGACTTTCTGAAGATATGCATTCTTCCCATTTACACTGCTACTTCCTTCTTGCCACAGATTAGGTTTTGAGAGAGACCTACAGTACACTCCTCCTCCATAACTCAACTTACAACAGTGCCACCTGCTGTTCAGACCTGTCCAGGAACTATTTTATTAAAAGGTACTCCTCCAACACCTCACAAAACACATTTTCAGAACGATTTAAAAGATTTTTATTTTTTTTTACTGCTAAAACTTGTATTCCTGTTCATAATAGCAATAATGCACTCCAGGGTGTGGTATATCGTGGGATATCATCACTTCTCAGGTCGTTGGATGCACTCGGCCTGCGGCCTCGTGCCCAACCACCCAAGGCGTGACGATATCCCATGATATACCACACCCTGTGGCACAGGTGTGGTCTATAGACCACCAGCCCAGGAGGAAGAAACAGATAGAGAGCTGATGCTAGCCATCCAGAGGATGGCAGACAAGGGTGAGGTAGTACTGGTTGGAGACTTCAATATTCCAGATGTGGACTGGAGCATCCCAGCAGCAGCATCAACTAGGAGCAGATTTATCCTGAACTCCCTTCAGGGTGCCTTCCTCAAGCAACTGATCATGGAACCAACTCGGCAGAAGGCAATACTGGACCTTGTGCTCACAAACAGGGACAGTGTGATGGGGTAAGAGTGGGGAGCACCTGAGGAACAGTGACCACCAGTCACTGTGGTTTGAAATCACAGAAAGAGCAGAACCAAACCACACAAAAACACGTATCCTGGATTTAGGGGGCAAACTTTGAGAAAATGGGAGATACTTGAAAGAGGCATTAAGGGGAATGGGGCAGGAATCAGGGGTTGAGGAACAGTGGGAAGTATTTAAAATGGGATTACAAGAGCAACAGAATTATCTATTAAGCAGGTTAGCAAAAGAAAAGGAAGAGGAGACCATTATGGTTTTCCAAAGAGGTAGCAAAGAAAGTGAAAGCCAAAAGATTGCATTCAGGCAATACAAAAAGACACAGGCAGAAGGGATAGGAAGAAGTACCAGGAGAAGCAAAGGGAGGCAGGGAGGTCAGAAAGGAAGCCAAGCTCAGACAGAAGAACACATTGCAAAATCAGTGGGTAGAGGGACAAACCTTTTACAGGTACATAAGTGAAAAAGAAAGGCAAAGGAGGGATAGTGAGAATGAAGGGAGGATGGGGGCTGTGTGGAGGATGACAACAGTAAAGCTGACATATTGAACAGGTATTTCTGCTCAGTCTTTACTGAGCAAGAGGAGGGTAATGGGTCTGAATGGAGTACAAGGGTGAGAATGGTGCAGAAATGGACACAAGTCCCTTTACACGAGAAAGGTCCTGAAGGAACTGGAAGTAATAAGAGTTGATAAAGCAATGGGGCCAGATGGGTGCACCCCAGGGTCCTTAAAGAACTAAGAGAGGTGGTGGCTGAACTCTTGCTATCCTGTTTAGCGATCACTAGAAACAGGGAGGTACCCAAAGACTGGAGGATAGCAGATGTAGTCCCCTTATACAAAAGTGGGAACAAAGAGGAAGCGGGAACTACAGACCAGTCAGCCTCACCTCGGTAGTGGGAAGATCATGGAAGCACTACTGAAGGAGAGATTGGTGGAACATCTGGTTGTCAATGGACTATAGGACCAAGGCAGCATGGTTTCACCAGGGGAAGGTCATGTCAGACCAACCTCATTGAATTTTTTGACTGGGTGACTAGGGAGGTGGATCAGGGAGGGCAGTGGACATGGCCTATCTGGACTTCAGCAAGGCCTTTGACACTGTGCCACATAGAAGACTATTGCACAAACTGGGGAATATGGGTGTGGGCAGGACAGTAGTGCGGTGGGTAGGTAACTGGCTGGGCAGCAGGACACAGAGGGTGGTGGTAAATGGCTGTCACTCCACAGAGGGAAGAGTGACCAGTGGGGTACCACAGGGATCAGTGCTGGGACCGTACTATTCAATATCTTCATCAGTGACATTGCGAGGACCTAGAAGGCAGAATTTCACTGTTCGCTGATGACACAAAGCTCTGTAACAGAGTAGACACACCAGAGGGTGTAGACAGAATGAGAAGGGACCTGCAGAACTTGAAGAATGGTCAGGGGTTTGGCAGTTGAAATTAATGCAAGGAAGTGCAAGATAATGCATTGGGGCACAAAAACCCTGGCACAATATATCAGTTGGGGGTGAGGATATAGCATGCACCAAGCAGGAAAGGGATCTTGGAGTTATCATCTCTGATGACCTCAAGGCAGGAAACAGTGTGACAAGGCAGCAGGTAAAGCAAATAGGATGCTGGGATGCATAGGCAGGGCATCACCAGCTGGAAAAGGAGGTCATAATTCCACTATACAAGACACTAGTGAGGCCGCACCTGGAGTACACTGTGCAGTTCTGGAGACCTTACCTACGTAAGGACATAGACAGGGTAGAGAAGGTTCAGAGGAGGCAACAAAGATGGTGCATGGATTGCATCACAAGTCCTATGATGACAGGTTGAAGGCACTGAACATGTACTCCCTGGAGGAGAGGAGGGAGAGAGGGGATATGATAGAGACATACAAGTATCTTACAGGGAGGAACAGGGTGCAGGAATGCACTATTTTTAAGCGAAAAAGATGTTCCAGGACTAGAGGGCATGGGATGAAGTTGGAGGGAGGACGATTCAGAGGAAACGTGAGGAAGAATTTCTTCACAGAACGGGTGGTGGACAAGTGGAACACCCTGCCAGAGGAAGTGGTGGGGGCTAAAACAATCACAGGATTTAAGAATGCATGGGATAGACATAAAGGAATTCTGGAGGTCAGGGGTAAGGGGCAACAGACTTCCTGGAAAACATAAACTGAACTTACAAACTTAAATGGGCAGACTGGGTGGGCCATAGGCCCTTATCTGCCGACACTGTCTATGTATGTATCTATGTACCCTGTCGTGCATTATTGCTTAATTATACAATATGCATTAGTGTTTTATTTTTTACTGTAATAAAATGTTTTCCTTTTGCGCAGAATCCTATGTAGCTAGATAATTTTTTTATCTTGGAACTAGGGTGCCTCATGCCATTTATCTAGCTACTGGGGTATACCATACACTACAGCTAGTTCTAGCAGCTGTGACTTGCACTAAGTAGAGCCACATATTCCTACTACCACCAGGAGTCTATGGCAGTGATCTCGTGGCAGCTATTTTCACAAACCACAAATCAAAAAAGCTAATCTATATTGTAGAAACCTCACATGATGTGCATGCATGAGATACATAATTTATCTTCATTCATGGTCAGTGACTTCTTGTGATCTTATTCGTGACTTTACCACTCATGACAGTCAAGAAGTCTCTAACCACTCATGAAGATAAATTCCATATCTCATGAATGCACATCACATATCCTGTATGTATCTGTAAGATTTAACTCTCATCTACACTGCATCAATGCTTTCATCACAAGTACTGTAGTTTGGGCTACTGAAACACTCTACTAGTTGCCCTTTCTATGTTTACAGTAGATAAGTTGCAGTGGCTACAGAAAGATACTATGTGGAGTCCTAACCAGGACGAAGATTTATTATCTTAAAGGGCTCCTAAACAAGCAGGTTTTTAAAATTGCAAAATCTAAAATCTGGCTTCATTGTGAGGTAAAGTAAAGGCTGCTGTTTACATTTATGCTAAAACTGTATTTATGTAAATAACATAAATGCAGTTTCTTATCTTTTGAAAAATGTAAACATCAGCCTTTCACTTTCAAAAAACAGCCTTGCTTGCTTGCTCCCTAAAATGTCCACTAAGTGTGTTAAGTGATGAGTCATGACGACATCATTGGAGCCAGAGGAAGAGACCCACATGGCTCCCTATAGTGCTAATTAGTTCTTCTTTCCCCCTTTGTTTTGAATTATTTCACCAGAATGATCAACACCATGTGTTAACATGTGGATTATTTTGACCAGTACACATTAGGCTATGGTTTTGTTCATTTGTTTACTTTAATTTGCTGAAAATGTTTTGTAATCCAGCTGACGTTCTCTTTGGCAAACCGCAGTACAGTACAACACTTCAAATACCTGATGATCTAGTGATTATGTGGTGTCCTGAAATTTGTAGCTAAGTACTTGTCTGGTCCACTTGCAAAGCTCATACTGTCTTGGTAATCCACAAATAAGCTTCTCTTGTAGTCTTTTTCCACGGGAACCCCCTGCACCAAGCCTGTCTGCTGTTGAATACCCCACCATCCATACTTTGTCCTTAGTACTGCCTGGGGCTGCATATGAGCTTGCGATTTCATGAAGAGAATTATGACACCTCAGATTGTAATCTTGAACCTCAGAGAGTTGTGCACAACTATTCCGATATGCTTCATCAGCTGGCACTGTTAAAAAATGCCTCCCAACTCACTCTCCAGTCCTTATTCTCAATGTTTGACTTCTGCTCCCGCAGTAAACATTGAGTGGATCACCATCCTTCTGCACAGTGAAGGCAGTATATACAGTCCCCCTGTTGTGTTTTTCCCCTACCTCATTAACCAACAACTTGGTCTTCCTGGAGGGCTAAGCAATAAGCATCAGGACACACCAGAAAAACTGTTCATACCCGCATAATGACTGCACTTACTATGAATAACATATTATTAGAGAGGAGAGGCATACTAATGCCTTGAGTGAATCCACCACACTTCCAGTGTTGTTCTACTCCTTTATCTGTGATCTGCAGAACCTCACAGGACAGTTCCCAGCAATTCTTCTCCAGTACTTTTCTGTGCTCTGCTCCACAATGTGATTTGGCTGGCTACCACCCTTCTGAATCTTGAATGAGCTATACACAGCTCCCTCGATACTGTCCTAACAAACATCAAAATCCCCCCAACCGAGGTTAAACTCCCTACACTGAATTCAAGTAACAGTTTAGGTGCAGCCCTACCACTCTGAGTATTTGTCATTGCTGGCTGCTCTCATCCACAGTCAGGTAGTGATCACAGTGCTGGCAGCTCCACATCTCAGATCTCTCAATGATCTGTTCAACTTCCCCCCTTCTGTCTTCCCCTATCCTGAATATAGCTGTACCCTGCTGGAATTTCATCTTCAGTCCCTCTCTTGCATTCATTTGTCTCACCTGCTCCCCACACCAAAAACTGGTGAGTTCACTACCCTTCCACATCATGAATGCAGTTAGTATAGTCTCCCATGTTATTTTTACATATTAATAATAAACGTGATCTTCTGTTAAGCCAGGATGACAGCAGCAGGGCACATGGGGAAAATAGGTTTTCCTACCCATATAAGATCTATGCCACCTATGATTAGGCACTATTAAATGACGTGCCTAATGATGTACACACCCATCATTTAATAGTGCCTAATCAAAGGTAGCCTAGATCTTTTAAGGATAGAAAAGCACATCTTTCCCCTTGTTCTATGCTGCTATCAGCCTGACTTACTGGAAAGATTTGTTTATTTTTGATATGTCAAAAAACCTGGGGACTGTACTACCTGCATTCAAGTGGCAGAAGGGTGATGAGCTCACCAGCGTTTGGTGTGGGGAGAAGGAGTGAAGAATGAATACTGGAGGGGGACTGAGAAGGCCACTCCTGCAAGCTACTGCTATATTCAGAGAAGGGGAAGACAGAAGGAGAGAAATATCAGCAGATCACTGTGAGATATAAGATGTGGGGCTGCTAGCACCATGATCATTACCTGACCCCGTTGTCCTGGCCAACATTCCACTTCCCATAAAACCAGTTGTTGCAATTGTCCAAGGCTGTGTGTGGGTATTAATGTGTGAAATGGCTGCCATTACATGCTCAGTCACTTCACTACCAGTCTAGCATTGCTTGTAAAGCACTTTGGGATACAATGTGTATGGAAAGCACTATATAAATGCTGATTCTTATTGTTATTATTATTTCCCATGGAAAAAGAAGACAAGACAAGCATATTTTTGATTTCCAAGAAAGTATGAACTCTGGCATTGGACTACACCAGAACCTTGCTATAAACAAGTGGTGGATTTAGAGGGTGGTGAAGGGTGCGGCTGCACTCCCCCCCCCCCATTGTAACTTACTTGCTTGCTGCTGCTGCTGCATTTCACTTTGTTGAAGAAGTCTGATTTATTAATTGTACAAATGTTTATATTCAAAACTATGGATTACAATTGTAGGTTCTGTCAAAAACATACTAAAAAGAATAATAGCAGACAATATAAGGGTTTAATACAAACCTTAAAAAGTGCATATCAAGTATGCACACCAACCCAGCACCCCATTGTAACATCCTGGATCTGCATAACCACTAGATCACCAGGTCATGTAAGATTTGTACTGCACTGTGGTTTGCCAAAGAGAAAGTCAGTTGGATTAAAACACAATGTCAGCATGTTAAAATAAACAAAATGAACAGAACCATAGCCTAACATGTGTATTGATCAAAATAATGCACATGGTTTTGACCATTTTGTTGAAACAATTCTAAACAAAGGGAAAAAAAGAACTAGTCAGCACTATAGAGAGTCATATAGCTCTCTGACTCTGGCTCCAATGATGGCATCACTGAACACATTAGGCAGCCATTTTAGGAAGCAGGTAAGGCAGTTTTTTGAAATTGGAAGGCTGATTTTACATTTTTCAAATGCTTTGGAACCGCATTTAGGTAAATTATATGAATGTAGTTTTAGCATTAATGTATACAGCAGCCTTTCCTTTAGTCCCCTATGAAGTCAGATTTTTGAATAGTTTGTTGTCCAAATGTTGTTTAGGTATTCTTTAACACTCCAGTGTTAATATCTCTGCACTGCTTACCAGTCCAGCAGAAGGCTGGTTTTAAAATTCTCACTTAAGTATATAAATCATTAAACAGCTAAGTGTCCAGCAATATAGTTGAACTATTATTTCCAGCATCCTTGCCTAGAATCCTGTGTTTAAGTGCCCAGAGCTTGTTTTTGGTCCTAGTTTATAAGCTAAAAATGAGAGGTGGCCTAGCATTTTTTTATTTCTGGTCCATGGCAATGCATGTGACATTCAGTGTCTCAGCAAATTCGAGACTTATCAATCTTGTCTACTTTTAAGGCATGGCTCAAGACACATCTGTTTAGGCAGGCCTACAAGCTTGAAACTTCAAGTTTTCAATATTCTTCTGTGAGTTATGTAATGCATGTACTGCAGTTTTTATCCATGACATTGTTTTGCATACATTAATGTTGTTTTAATGCCATAGATACAGTACATCACTAAGACATGGTTGTATTATATGTGCATTGTAAAAACAAACCAGATTGAATGATTCATTGACAACTACACAGTCCTTCACTAATCATTTATTGCAATGTCAGGATGAGGCTGTCCTATACCAGGCTTTTATATCTTAAAAATTCCATCTCTTCTTCACACAATAAACAGGACATCAAATTCTTATGCAGAATAGATTAAATGGAGTGTCAGAATCTATAAGGCATATTCAGAGATACCTTGTTTTGAGGGGCACTACAAAAGTTGACATCTGTTAGAATACAGACAGTCCTGTTAGATTTGGAACTTTTTTGGGTGGGTAGGAGGTCTTGTGAAGCTATTTTAGGAAATGTTACAGTCTCTTATTATTTTGGTTTCAGCGCCTATGGTTTGCCTGTATCCCTAGCTTTCTTTCAGCCTTTCCTGTTGGTCAGTAAACACATTCCCAACCAGTCCTGGATATAGATGACAGTCCCTTAAAGTCTGCCTCTGTAACACTACATCCCAACCCTCTAACATTTATTTTTATTTTATTTATTTAAATTTTGATAAATGGGTAGGAACACTGGACAAAGTCCTTTTCCAGGTCCAACCTGACAAAATACAAATATAACAAGTACTACGCATAATGAGGCATGTGAAACAAATTACCAGAAACATAAACAAACATCCAATGACTGTAAATAGTTCTTAAAATTAATTTTAAAATGTTGCAGTGAAGAGGAAGAGCATAACTTGTCTGGTAAAGCATTCCGCAACAGGGGGGCAGCAACCAAAAAAGAGATCCAGATTTGAAATGACAAGGAATTGTTTGAAAAAGATTACCCTTAAAAGATCATAAATTAAGCATTAGTGAACCTAGTTGTAACAAAGTCCTTTAGTGGAAACAGTTTTTGAAAAAACAGACTTAAATATTTGACAACCAAAGAAATAAATAAATTTTGATTTTGGAGCTTACCAGCCTAGTTCAGAATATAAACAACAGTGATGAAAATGAGGAGGAGAATCCAAAACAAAATGACAAACCTTGTTATAGGTAATAACAAGAATATTACTTTATTTGTTAGCTAACTTAAAATATAGGCTGACACCATAATCAAGATGAAGCCACCATGTCCGATTTGGAATGGACCTACGAGTTTCAAAGAAAAAAAAAATTATACAGCAAACCTAACTTTTGGTTACCCTTTCTACTGACTGCTTTTACCTGTGGAAAAAAAGTCAGTCCTGGGTCTAACAAGACTTCAAGATACTTGAACTCAGAAACTTGTTCAATTTCTTCTCCTCTGTTATCATGAATCGAAAGAATCGGTTCATCTTTTAATGAATAAGATGAACCAAATAACATTGTCTTAGCTTTTTTAACATTCAAAATCAAACAATTATCAGTAAACCAATTACAGACACTTAGAAATTCCTACTTCAAAGAAAAAGTCATCTAAGAAATAGATTTTGCTTGAAAATATAAAATCAAATCATCTGCGTACAGTAAACATTCACAGGACTTGCAGAGTGTGGGTAGCTGATTAATAAATAATGAAAATAGTGAAGGGCCCAATATGGACCCTTGTGAAACCCCAGGATCTATAGATCTAACAGATGATGCAGCAGGACCTATGCTGACAAATTGAGATCTGTTCTTTAAAGATTATATGCAAAGGTTTTTGCATATCATTAATAGAGCTTGAATTCAAGTCCCTGGGCCCCATTACAAGATACAGGGTGCAACTTGTGGGCCTATGTGAGTTGTGCCATGTGGCACTACACCGGGGACCCTCTACTGTATTCCAGGATAGGCAGGGTCCCCAGCACCTATGCCCGCGACTTGCAGCAGCTGCAGGATAGTGCCACAGTAATGGTGCAATGGGCCTGGGTGCTGCAAGTCACAGCCCACAATCTACTTCCCCCCTGGAGCCCTCTGTCCCAAAATGCACCAGAAAGCACCTGGGGGCATTGGGGTGGGGCTGACTGTTTGGCACCAGTGATCGGGTGGTCATGACACAAAATGGACCCGGGGTCCTCGAGGTTCGGGGGGTCATGACAGAGCAGGGGGGGCATGGGGAGCACAGCTATGTGATTTCTTAGGTGCTGCAGTGGGGGGAATCCATCACTGTGCAAGGACGGATGCCCCTTAGACCACCTCCTAGCTGGCCAAACCCCGCTACACCATACCTGGTCCTGGAATGGTATAAGTTGGTTATGGCAGCCACCCTTCTGGAATAGGGCACAGTTGCTGCCATAACCCACCCTTGCACCATGCTGCTATGGGTTGCAGGTGTAGTGGGTGGTGTAGACCACCTTTGGCAAATCCTGAATACGGCATGGTGCAGGTCGCCTCTTGGAATCGCAACTTGCAGTACGCAAGGTACAAATGCAATTTATGCCATAGGGTCTGGAATAAATTGCCTTGTGCCAGGCATACCACCTTCTGAAATCGGGCCCCCTGTGTCATGACTAGTGTTTCCTGAAAATTTCATACTGTTTGGTTTTGTGGTTTTCTTCAAATCAGTATTTGTTAACTTGCTCTACAGAGGCTGAAAACAGTGGACTTATTTCTGTCTCTTGGAGTACTGTAGCTTGTTGCTTCAGATTCCCAATCACAGCAGGCTGTAGAGTTAATGGTTTGCTCTCCAGGTTTCTTACAAACTCAGTCAGTGGTTTGTGTTTAGATAGATTAGCTTAACATCTATCATTCTCTTCTTATAAAAGTTGATCATTTGAGTTTCAATGCTGAATTGAAGTAGTGGAAATCTTTCTCTGTGAGAGATCAGCTTTTCTGTATCACAGCTCTCAGTTCTTTCTCTTCAAAACTCTAATTTTTTTTCTAACTATTTAACACGGTTGTTTAATGAATATAAACTAAATCTAAATTTTGTTCATTCATAGAAATAGTTTGTCTTTGACATAGCCTTTAAAAATATTTTCATGTAAGAACATTTTCTTTTCATGTCAGATTGACAAACAGGTACCTGTCACACTCTACTGTTTCAAGAACATGTACTGTCTGAACTCACAAATTTCAGTTCTTTGGTGGTTTCTGTGTGAAAATACATCATATGTCCCTAGGTCTATACAGAGCTTTTAAAGACTAAAGTCAATTTTAGCTCACCAGATGATCTAGCCATACCCCAGGATTGTATTACCAATCAGATGTTCATCTAGTCTACTTTTAAAGTCAGACATTTTGCTACTGACCACCACCTCCACTGGGAGTTTGTTCCACACCATCGCCACTATTGAACTGAACCAGTATTTCCTTTTGTTAGTATGGTACATTTCTTTTGCTAGCTGTAGTGGATGGGCCCTTGTACAGTATTTCTGTTCCCTGAGAACCAACCCGAGCTCTTCCCATAGTCCTTCATCTGTTATGGCCTTAAATATAAGACACATGTCCCCCATAACCTCAGATACTCCAGGGAATACAACCCCAGAGCCCTCAACCTCTCATCGTACTCCATACCCTCTACACCCTTTATCATGCTTGTAGCCTCTTCTAAACTCTTTTGAGTGCTTTAACTTCTGTTTTGCCTCCAGGTGACCAAAACTGGGCACAATATTCCATATGCGGTCTCACCAGAGAAGTGTAAAGTGGAAGCATGACCTCTCTTTCTCTACACTTAATGTGTCTCCTGATGCTTTACAATATGTTACTAACATTTTTAATCACCTGATTGCTATGCTGTTTGAAGCTCAGGTCATTACTAATATTAATACCAAGATCTCTTTCGTCTATAACTTCTCTCAATGTTGTTCCATCCAGGATATATTTGAAATGACTGTTTTTATTTCCAAGATGCATCACAGTATACTTTTCAGTATTAAATGTGAGTTTATAATAATTTGCCCACTCCTCCAACTCCCCCAATGCTGCCTGTAAGATGTTTGCCTCATCTGAGTTGTTAACTATCAGTCCTATCCTGGTGTCATCAGCAAATTTAGATTCCCATACTTCAGCTTTTGTGATCATTGAGGAGATGTAAATGCTAAAAAGACAAGAGCCCAATACAGACCCCTGGGGGACCCCGCTAGTAACTTCTTTCCACTCAGAGTATGATCCTCTGATGCAGACTCTTTGCTGACTTTTTGTCAGCCATGAAGCTATCCATCGGGTTAAGTTCCCATGAATTTTATGTTCAATTAGAGCGTTGACCAGTTCCCCATGCGGGATCTTGTTGAATGCCTTAGAAAAATCTAAAAAAATGACATCAAATAAATGCCCACTGTCCAGTGCCTTGCTAACCTTGCCATAAAAGTCCAAAAGATTGGTCTGGCAAGAGCAGCCCTTTGTAAACCTATGCTGTGAATAATCAATGTCCCCTATCTGATACAGAGACTCTGTAATGTGATCCTTAATAACGCCCTCAAGAATTTTGCACAGAACAGCTGTGAGGCTAACCAGCCTATAGTTGCCCACATCCTGCTTTGTCCCCTTTTGGTGTATTGCACCACATCTGCCATCCTCCAAACCTCCAATGCTTCCCCCTGGTCGATAGATTTCTGAAATAGAGCTGTCACTGGCCCAGCAAGTTCCACTGCTAGCACACTAATGACTCTAGGATGCAGCCCGTCTGGTCCCTGAGCCTTGTTTGGATCTAACTTCAGCATTTTGTTTCTAACATCTGTTGTATCTTAATTTCAATCTGTCATCTTCTGCTGAAGCTAAATGAGTATTAACTCAGTATTTTTTTTTGTTATACACTGAAGAAAAATAATTATTATAGTGTTCCGCCATTATATGGTTATCTGTTATTAATGACCCATTGTTACTTTTCAGAGGGCCAATTGTTTTTGCCCCTCCCCTTATGTTGTTAATATATATGTAAAAGGATTTATAATTATCCTTGACTTTTTTAGCCATTCTGAATTCATGATTACATTTAGCCTGTCTGATGGAATATTTTGTTTTCTTCAAGGCCACTTTGTAAGCTCCCCAACATGCCTGATGGCCACTTTTCTTTGCCCTAACAAATGCTATGTTCTTCCTTTTAATACATTTTTTGACCCTGAGTGTCATCCATGATGGTGAGTCTATGGCTGTATTTTTTTCTAAATGATATAAACCTTTGTACAAGTATGGTGATTTTACTGGCCAATATATCCCACATTTGTTGCAGAGACTGGTTTGCTAAAGCATGCCCTCAGTTCCATTTAGCCAGTTAATTTCTTTTTTGGTTTTTGCAATTCAAAGTTTATTAAAAGTTTAACATACAATACACCATGATCACATAATGCAGAAAAGTATGAATATATGCTTTCAGCAAAACCATAAACATAAACCTAAACCCCTTTCCTTTCCCCCATACCCCCCATCACCGACTGCAATACATCAAGAAAAAGAAAACACCCCAAAAAACCCTTCTACAATATCCCACAGCCCCCCACCACCCTCCTCCCTGGTTTGCTTCTCCAGAGCAGTGGCTCATTCATACCCTTACCCTCGGGACCTATTACATTATATTGTTTGAAGAGAATAAAGAGTTAGTAGCGGCCCAGATTTTATTAAACTTATTCATTTTGTTCAGCAGACTGGCTGTCATTTTTTCCACTCTAAGATTAGCCAGGAGCTCCTTCAACCATTCAGCATATAGTATTTCTTCGCTATCTGTCCAATGTCTGAGTACTAATTTTTTAACCGACATAGACATTAATGCCATATGATATTTACGCGTGATTATTGGAATTTCAGAATAGTCTCCTAAGAGGCAAATTCTTGCTGAAAACAAATCATTGAGCCCTAGCAGGGGATCTGCTTTTTGGTTAATTTGTAACCATAGGGAGGCTATCTTGGGGCAGAGCCAGAAAATGTGCAATAAGTTGCCCTCCCCATGGGTACACCTTATACAGTTGGCAGAAGAAGCAATACCAAGTTTAGCCATTTTTGGGGGAGTATAGTATAAATTGTGCAAAATTTGGAACTGCATGAGTCGGAGCCTGTCCTGCGTGATAAATTTGTGACACGCTTGCCAACGTGTCTCCCAGTTAATGGGTATCTCAGGAAGGAGCTCTGCCCAGTAGTCTGATGGTCCAAAGGGTTTGGGATAAATCCAATCATATAAAACATTAAAAATCTTCGATACAGCATGAGGAAGGCCTGCCATTTGAACTAAATTCGCCCTAAAAGGAGGGCATTTGGATGGCTGGGCCAGCATCCCTATGACCTTCACAAGTATGTGCCGCAGCTGGAAGATTTTAAAAATATTAGAGGTCGGAACTCCCAGCTTGTCTAAAATTTCTGGTGATGAAAACCATTCCCCTTTGGCCTCATTCCAAAAGTATGTAAGTTTAACCTCCTTGGCCACAATGGAGAGAGAACCCTCCCATCTATTTTAATATTGGGATTGCCTATCAACGGTTGCTCCAGATCTAAACAGTGGTTGTATTTTATAAAACTACAAAATTGGGAGTGTACCCTCACAGATGTTGCAATGGGTGTCAAACAGAGCTGCTTTGGGAGGTTCTTGGGTTTCACAAAAAGCAGTGCCGCGGGAGAGAAATTATAATATCGGATTAGGGCTGATTCTATTTTAATCCAGAGGGGCTTATACACATAGAGCTCTTCCAGATCACTTAACTCAAGCCACCTTAGGTATTTGCTTGCATGGCTGGCCCAATAATAAAGGCCAACATGCGGCACGTGAAGGCCACCTTTGAGTTTTGGGGCCGCTAACTTGTGAAAAGCCAAACGGGGAAATTTTCCAGCCCAGATAAAATTAGTGAAGATGCTATGCACTTTCTTGAACCATGACTGAGGTAGCCATATATTCGAGAGACTTAGCGGGTAATACAACCTAGGGAAGACATTCATTTTAATGAGGTTGATTCTACCCTAAACAGTCAATGGAAGAAGGGACCACATATTTAAATCTTGGGTAATAATCTGTAATAAGGAATCCAGATTGTTCTTCTGCAACTGCGCAACACTTCTTGTGAAAGCAATACCTAAATATTTCAATGATTTCTTTTCCCAGAACAGACCTAGTGCAATAACTACATGCTTCATCACTCTCTGATTGAGAGGGAAAACCACAGTCTTTTCCATGTTTAATTTGTAATTAGAAAACCAACTATACTCTTTAATAACTTCCAATAAAAACAGAATAGATTTCCCAGGGTAAGAAATTTGAAGTAAAAGGTCATCTGCATAAGCCAAGATTTTAACTTCAATACCTTGTATGGTGATACCTTGGATCTTAGGACTGGCAGCCAGCCTTCGAATGAGTGGCTCCAGGTACAAATTGAAAAGTAATGGGGATAGGGGGCAACCTTGCCTGGTGCCCGAGCCCAGGGAAAACAATTCAGAAATACACCCATTGCATAGAACCCTGGCAGTGGGGGCCTTGTAAAGTTCCCATTTCCAGTTTTGGAAATCTGGAGGAAAACCGAAAGCATATAATGTCCAGAAAAGAAAATTCCAATTTACTCTGTCGAATGCCTTCTCGGCATCCAGGGACACCAAGGAGGCTGGGTATTCCACATCCCTGGATGCCGAGAAGACATGGGCCAGGGTGCATAGATGGTCACTGTCTGACCTCCCCTTCATGAAGCCTACCTGTTCTGCTCCTATTAGATCAGGAAGGACCACGTTGAAATGATCTGCTAACAATTTACTCAAAATTTTAATATCCTGATTAAGTAAAGATATAGGCCTATAATTGGCCATATACACAGGAGCCTTACCAGGTTTTGGCAATAGAGTTATCAAAGCCTCAAACAGTGTATCATCTGCGATATTACCTGCAAGAATCTGCTAGAACAAAGAGAGGAGTAAAGGGGCAAGTTGCTTTGCGAACCTTTTATAAAAATTAGATGAAAACCTATCTGGTCCGGGGGATTTATCGAGGGGAAGGCCATCTACAGCTTTTAGGATCTCAGCTTCAGTTATGGGGGTACATAGTGCTACTTGTTGCATTTCTGAGAGAGAAGGCAGATGAGATTCAGCTAAATAGAGATCCATATCTTTAAGAGGAGGGGGGTCAACCATCGGGCAGTACAATAATCGGAAAAATTTCTGAAATTCTGCTGTAATTTCTTTCTGGGTATTTACCAACACACTGTCGGAAGATCAAATTGAGGCGATAAACCTAGCAGATTCTTGCTGCTTAACTCAAGCAGCTAGAAGGTGACCTGCCTTCTCCTCTTGGTCAATATTAGTAGCATTCGATTTCAAGATCAAAAATTCTGCCCTCTCCCTCAGAAGGTCCGAGTAGGAATTCTTTCATTTTGTAAGTTCCAACTGAGTTTGTTCCGATGTATGGGGGGACATATTCCTTTCTATAATTCTAATCTGATTGAGGAGCTGCGTTATAGCCAGTTAATTTCTAATTGCCTGGAAGTCTGCCTTCCCATAGTAAAAAAGAACCGTATCCCCTGAATGCATATCTTTGGCCCCCTCAATACAGAATTCCACCATGGAATGGTTGCTGGAGCCCAAAGGCTCTAGAACCTTACATTCCTGTATATCATTGATCATATTACTCAGAACCAAGTCCAATACATGGTTTTTCCTTGTGCTCTCCACTACAAACTGCTCCATTCCCGCCAGATTAAATGCTTTCATGAAACATAACTCTGTAGATGTTTTAGCCCTCAGATTTTCCCAGTCAATACCCAGGAGATTGAAATCTCCTAGTAGTATTACATTATCAGCCTCATATAGTTTTTTAACAAAATCCAGAAATTCTGCATCCTCCTGATAGGAGCTTGTAGGTGGTCTATACACTACTCCAATATTGATTTTGATGTTTTGAGGTGGGGAAATTTTGATCCAAATTAACTCAGAGGTTCTTTAATTTGAAATGTCAATCTGTTCAGAAATAATATTATCTGCTACACACAGGGCCACCCCACCCTGCATCTAGCCTGCCTCTATGATACAAGGTGTAGCTGGGGATATGCTTGTATGTGTATAGATAGAAACACTATATAGCATCCCGATATACCATGTCCCTTCCCCACAGTTGAGGCAGCTGCACTTTGCTGCCACTTGTCCCCTGCGCCACAAGCCCCCTGCCTTCTGCTCCACATTTGAGGCTTCTGCACCCTGCTGCCCACTGTCTTTTCCCACACAGTCAGGGATTGTGCACCCTGCTGTCTCCATCCCCTGCCTAAATAATCAGGGCTGCTGCACCCAGCTGACCCTGCCCAAACAGTTGAGATTGCTGCACCCTAATGCTCTCTCTTCACCACCTCCACAGTCAGGGATGCTGTGCCTGTTGCACCCTGTTCCTGTCTCCACAGTCAGGGTTGCTGTGCTCCACTAAGCCCTAGAGTTCCAGGTCTCACTGCCTTCATGGTTAGGGCTGCTGCACCATGCTACCCTAGACCACCTGAGGTGGTGATTTTGCTGTACCCTGCTACCAACTTCCATTGCCCCAAATGGGGAGGGCTACTGCACCACATACACACACACACTTCTCACAGTCAGGGCTGCTGTATCCTGATGTCCCCCTGTGTCCATCCCCAAAGTTGAGGCTTCTGCACCATGCTGTCCTCTGTCCCCTGTCACCAGGGCTGCTGTACCCTACTGCTGTCTACACAGTTGTGGTTGCTGTGGCTTGCTGTGGCCTAGAGCCCCCCACCTCTACAGTTAGGGCTGCTGCACCATGCTGCCACTTGCCACAAGACTCAGGACATTTGCTGCACCCTGTTGCATGCCTCCATAGTTGAGGCAACTGCACCCTCCTGCCCCCTGTTACTAGAGTCAGTGCCTTTGGTATACCCCACCACCCACATCCATTGTCTCAAACAGGCATGACTGCTGCACCCTGTTCCTCATTTTGGACTTTTATACCCTGATGGCACCCCTATCTCCTACCCAAACAGTCGGGGCTGCTGCACCCTGCTGCCCTCTGTCCCCACCCCCACAGTCATGGCCACGGCACCCTGTTACCCCCTGTTCCTGTCTCCATAGTCAGGGCTGCTATGCTGTGTTACACTCTAGAGTCCATTGTTCCCTGCTGCCAACATTAGGGTGGCTGAACCCTGCTACACACTTCCATTGCCTCAAATGGGCTGGGCTGCTGCACCACATGGCCCTGTGTGACAGTCAGGGCTACTATACCCTGATGATCACCTGTGTCCTGCCCCAAATTCAAGGCTTCTGCACCATGCTGTCCTCTGTTCCCTTCCACCACTGTGCCCTGCTGTACTGTGGAGCCCCTTGCCTCCACAGTTAGGGTTATTGCACTATGCTGCTCCCTCCTTCAGGAACAGGGTGCAACAGCGTGCTATAGCTGTGACTGTGGGGGTGTGGAAAAAGGGCAGCAAGATGCAGCAGTCCCAACTGTTTGGCCAGGAAATAGGGGTGCCATCTGGGTACAGCAGCCCAAACTGTGCGACAGAGTGCAGCAGCCATGCTTGTTTGTGACAAGGGATATGGGCAGCAGAGTGTAGCAAAGGATCTGACTCAGGTGGCACTGGGGCAGCAGGGTGCAACTGCCTCAACTGTGGAGGCACACAACAAGGGCGCAGCAAATGTTCTGACTCTTGTGACAAGTGGCAGCATGGTGCAGCAGCCCTAACTGCAGAGGCATGGGGTTCTATGGCACAGCAGACTACAGCAACCCTAACTGTGTAGATGGGAGCAGGTTGCAGCAGCCCTGGCTGTGGTGACAGGGAACAGAGGACAGCATGATGCAGAAACCTTGACTATGGGGCTGGACACAGGGAGGCATCAGAGTGCAGCAGCCCTGAGTGTGAAATTGGGTGTGTGTGGTGCAGCTGCCCTGACCATTTGGACCAATGGAAGTGGGTAACAATGTGCAGCAAAAGCTCCACCTCAGGTGACCTAGGGCAGCATGGTGCAGCAGCCCCAACTGTGGAGGCAGGGGACCTAGGACTCTAGGGCTTAGCAGAGTACATCAGCCTTGACTGTAGAGACAGGAACAGAGGGCAAAAGTTTAGCATCTCTGACTGTGGGGTTGGGAGGAGAGGACATCAGGGTGCAGCCACCCCAACTGTTTGGGCAGGGTACAGCAGGGTGCAGCAGACCTAATTTTCCAGGCATAGGATGGAGGCAGCAGGGTGCACAATCCCTGACTGTGTGGGAGAAGACAGTGGGGCAGCAGGGTGCAGCAGCCTCGAATGTGGAGCAGAAGGCAGGGGGTTTGTGGGGCAGGGGACAAGTGGCAGCAAAGTGCAGCTGCCTCAACTGTGAGGAAGAGACATGATACATCAGGATGCCATATATTGTTTCTGTTTATACACATACATGATGTATTTTCACATAGAAACCACCAAAGAAGTGAAATTTGTGAGTTCAGATGGTACATGTGCTTGAAACAGTAGAGTGTGACAGGCACCTGTTTGTCAATCTGACATCAAAAAAAAATATTCTTACATGAACGTATTTATAAAGGCTGCATCAAAGACAAACTATTTCTATGAATGAACAACATTTAGATTTCTTTTATATTCATTAAACAACTCTGTGTTACATAGTTAGAAAAAATCAGAATGTTGATGAGAAAGAACTAAGCGCTGTGATACAGACAAGCTGATCTCTCACAGAGAAAGATTTCCACTACTTTAATTCAGCACTGAAACTCAAATGATAAACTTTTTATAAAATGAGAATGATAGATTTTAAGCTAATTTATCTAAACACAGAATCACAGACTGAGTTTTTAAGAAACTTGTTGAGCAAACCATTAACTCTACAGCCTGCTGTGTTTGGGAATCTGAAGCAGCAAGCTACAGTACTCCAAGCTTGATGTCATCGCTCTCCAAACCTGACTGAGAGAGACAGAAAAAACTCCACTGTTTTCACCCACTGTGGAGCAAGTTAACAAATGCTCATTTAAAGGTAACCACAAAACCAAACAGCATGACATTTTCAGGATACTCAATTCATGACATGGGGACTTGAATTTAAGCCTTATTAACAATATGCAAAAACCTTTGTACATAATCTTTAAATAATCATTACACCATTCAACCACATTCCCTGAAAACCCAAGTTGACCTAGCTTTAAACAAAGCAATGAATGATTTAAAAGGTTGAATGCCTTGGTCAGGCCCATGAAAACCACCCCCATTAAAAGGCCATTTTTCAGAACCCCGAGGATGGTATTCATGAACCTGACCAAGGCAGTCACAGTTCCACGACTTTTGTGAAAACTGTGTTGTTGAGAACACATCACATTATATGCATTAAGATATCTAGTTATTTGACTTGCAACATTTTTTTCAAGGAATTTACTCAATGGATTTAATACTGAAATCGGCAAATCGGCCTAAAATCCTCTGGACATGCTGCTTTTGTTTTCTTAGGGATCAGAACCACTCTGGTGCATTTCCAAACTGAAGGAAAATGGCCAGAGATAAGACACAAATGAACAAATTCTGTTCAGATCCACCATGGCTGCATAATGAAGTTAGTGAAGTTGTGTGGCATTGCTAAGGAGGCATGGAGAAGCAACACAATGGTCTGTAAGTAGTAAGATTTGTTTTAGTTTCTATTCTCAGGAAGGCATACACATTATTAGGAAAATATGTGGAGGTGTACATTTCAATGGAAGGAATGGTAAGCAACATAGTTTTGACGGGTACAGTAGGTGGCATTACATGAAAAAGTATGTTCAGCCTTGGGATTATTTACACAGTTTTATAGAGGAAGAAGGGTTTTGTCCATGAGATGATGTAAGTTATATTTAAGCAATGTGTTGATGTCAGGCAGTCAGGTGTAATGATGGACTCTGTTAGGAGAGAAAATGTGATAGTAACTTTCAGAGGGGGTCACTGTTGATAAGATTACGGTAGTTATGCTTGTGATAACGGGAATATCAGAACAGTATAAGGTGTATGCAGGAGTGGAGTACAAATATGCACTGTATTGCAAATATGTGCTCAGAGTGCATGCAAATGTGATATGCAGGTTTGTTTTACAAATAGATAAAAATAGCAATAGATGCAATTGGTAGAAAGATAGATAATTACATAGATAGACATACAGACAGACAGACAGAGGGAGAAGTCATAGTCATGACAGTCTTTGGAGAGGTAACTGCCCCTAGAGTCACAGTCATGTTCGCTAATTTGAGGTGAAAAACTTTTGAAGCAGCACTGTTTTGCTGTCAATCATTTCCTATGGGTTTAAGCATGTATTTGAACTCCTTAAAACAGTTATAGTGTAGAAAAACAATGAGAGCAATTGTGTTATAGTTTAGCACTGAAACATACATGTTGCCACCTTGCTCCAGTGATCACCCTCCCCCAAGCAGAGGGCCATTCTAAATTATAACAAGCATTTGGCAATGCCGAATGTTGTCTTGCTGGTGTTGGCATTGGTAGTGCAGGAGTTAGAGAGATGCATAATAGGAATGGCAGTGAAGTATGGAACCGACGTCAACCCCACCCCACCCTGCAGAGACTGACAGGCATTGAGGTGTGTCTTTGGGTCATCAGCCATAACTCTCATGCCATTTCACCCCACCCTGTCCTGCAGACTCTGACAAGTGTTGCATTGTGCCTTGGGGTCATCGGGCCTTATGATCCCCCCATTCCATAAGAAAATAAGTTGTGATGAGTGCAGAATAGGAGAATGGGGTGAACTTTGGGGTCGAAGAGTCCGAGGCACACCTTGATGCCTGTCAGTGGCTGCAGGGTGGGGGTGGGGGTGGAATGGCATGCGCATTACAGCCAACAATCCAAAGGCACACCCCTGACACCTGTTAGTCTGTATAAGGTAGAACGTTATGGTTAGAAACCGTAATGCCCCAGGCTTTTGTTGGTATTTGCCCTCCAAATTTTCAACATGGCCTTTTCATGACCCCACCTCATGAAAGCGTTTGGGACCTCTGCCCATGAACAGTGGTGCTGTGATTTTGTTAATCTGTCCTGAATGATTTCCCACAGCAATCACATCATTCTGCTCCACATGTGTGAAAACACAGCTTGGGCAGGATGTGAAAAATGACAGCTGCACCATGCATAAGAGAGTGTGAAGAGATGGCAATGTTGAAAATCTGGAGTGAAAATATTAAAAATTCTCGAAGTTACTTGAAAACTGCACAATGTACACTTGTAACACAGTCATGTTTTAGAATTCTTTCACCACATTTTTAACATAGGCATTTTAGGACCTCTGCTCATGAACAGTGGCACTATGATTTTCTTAATCTGTCCCAAACTTTGATTTGCCACAGTGACCATGCCACTGTGCCCCAGATGTGCAAAACTACATTTTGGGCAGGATATAAAAAATGATATCTGTACTGTTCATAAGGAGGTGTGCAAAAATGGTGATGTTGAAAATCTGGAGTGAAAATATTAAAAATTCTCAAAGTTACGACTGTGTGTGGACACTGCGCAATGCACGCTCATAACATAGTCATTTTGTAGAATTTTGTCACCAGATTTGCAACATGGGCATTTTGGGAGCCCACCTCATGTAAAGTGACACTGTTATTTCATTAATCAGTCCCGAAAGGTGATTCCACTTAGTGACCGTGAAATCATCTTTTGGGACCAAATAACAAGATGACAGTGACTGAATTTGTGAGGTGGGGTCCCAAGAACCCCATTTTGAAAATTTGGCACCAAATGACATAAAAATGGCCACGATATGCACCTAAGTGGAAAAGCCCCCATTCCCCCATTGATGCCATTATACAGCTTACCGGCATTTTTTCAGTTCACAGTCGGCTTTGAAGAGTGCAAACGTGTTCCTGCTCCACCGAAGATCATCTTGACAGGCTCCAGAGGTAAGTATGGGGTCAGGTGGGGTGTGGGGAGGTGGGGTACATAGAGGGTTGGTGCAGGTTGGGGGATGGTCACCGGACAAGTTGAGGAACCATTTTCTCATTTTTCAGGGAAAAAAAAACAAAAAACATAAAGATAACATGGGTCAGTTTTATTTTTTTACAGGTGTGTTTTGGCACACTGGGATGGGCTCCCAGTGTGCCACCTGCATTTTTGGGATATGAACTGAAGCTGACAGGGATTGGGCCCCTCCATCGGCACAGAAACGTGTCTTTGTTGGGGGGTGCATGATGCCGAGAAAGATTGGGCACCCCCTCTATACACAAATATAATTAGTAGGAGGCCATTATTGTCAGCAAATTGAACTGGGAATGGGGCATGCTGACAGGGGCATTGGGCTCCCCTGATGTCAGCTAGTTGGGGAGTGCGAGAGGCAGACAACAACAGCTGCCACCATGTTTTATTGAAATGTTACACCAGGGAAGGCAAGCCCTGCAATGAGGGGGTCACTCCTTCATTGCAGCGGCTAATTCATTTCAAGCTGGTGGCACGCTTTTCAACTGCTGTCATAGACAGCATGCAATCTAATTCATGCCACAGAGCCCACCCCGAAAAAGCAGTGGCACCACTTGCCACAACATGACAGCACCTCCAAAATCTGCTATTCCAAGCTACCACAATATGTTGCTTGCACGTGCGTAAGACAACATAAAAAGGAGAGCTGAAAAATGTGTCTCCAAATAAGTGCAGATTCATTTTTATTAAATCTATTTCAAGATATTAGGCCTTTCCTCTTTTTTTATTTAAAGAGCTCCTGACACAGTTGAGACAACTTTGAAAAATGTTTATATCTGGGCATAACTGTAGCTTATATTTTGTATTTTATTCTGTAATTCTCACCCTTATTTCCTTATTACTAAGGGTATTTACATGAATACAGTATCTCTGCCCTTTTAGCTCTGGCTGTCTGCCTACACCTGAAATCATAATTCTGTTTATGACATTAAAATATGTTGCTGTGGATATAATTATAATGTCATAAACAGGGGACTGTGATGTCATGTGTAGGGAAGCAGCCAGAGTAGATATAGTTTAGGGGACTGTGATCTTGTTTTCATGAAACTATTTTCAGTCATTAAGAAAATTGGGAATTAATTACTGAAATCATATGAAGTAATAAAGAAAATGGGACAGAGTTGAATATACATCTTACTTTTTTCAAAGTTTTCCAAATGCTGTCAGGGGCTGTTCAATCATAAAAAGTAGTAACACCTTTCTTCTGACCGGACTAATGTAAATGATGGCAGTACATATTTTGGGATAGGGTAGATGTCCCCAGGAGCAAGGTGTGCTCCTTTGCTGGCTAGAGAGTAGACTGTTCAAAAAAATTAAAAAAAACACACAGATCAGACATTTTACCAATGAGGCATATTATAGTGCAGCCTGTTGGAAGAGGAAGGGAGACACTGGGTTCCTGTGGGACCTGGGAGGGTGGAGTGGTTCGCCAGAAGATATTTGTTATTTAGTGATTAGAAAAAAATGGGCATCTTTCTCCCAAGTGGACTGATGTGAATGATACTGTCTGGAGATGAAGAGCTGTCCACAGGAGCAAGGTATGCTCTGTATTCCTCAGCTGGCCCAGAGTGCAGGCTATTGTAAAAAATACAAAAAAGAAATGTTGGGAGAAGGAGACTGAAACTTGGTTCCAGTTGAACCTTAAGGGGATGGAGGGGCTCTCCTGCTGGTAATTTTATTTATAAAAGGAAAAAAAGTTATTTTATTTATAAAAGGAAAAAAAGGTAGAATCTTTCTCACAACCAGACTGATGTAAATTATGCTGGTTGTGAGATGGAGAGGAGTCCCCAGGAGCCAGGTGTGCTCTTTTGGCGGCCAGTGAGCAAGCTACTGTATAAGACTTTGAATTCGTGACAGAAAAATTTCGCGATCGTAATCCCGCTTATGTATTCGGGTCAGAATAAATTAGCGCGATTACAACGAATAAAAGACTGTCATTTCTTCACAATTCTTTTCTGCAGATTTTTGATCTTTACCTCACACAATGTGACTTCTATCCTGGTTGAAACCTAAGGCAATGAAAACTGAGTACCCACTCGAGGTGTCCAATGTGAACCCTGAGGTGGTCGCTCAGACCTCAGGTGTAGAACCGCAAGTAGCATCAGCGGTTGCTAAGGAGCTGTCCAACCCTCCACCAGCAAAAAACAAGCGGCTGAATACTTATGCTCATTACACCCCCGAGATGAGGTTTAAATTGGGATAATATGCAACTCAGTATGGCGTAATGTCTGCGGTCAGGTATTACCGCCAGAAAAGTCAGACTGAAATTAACGAGAGCACTATCAGGAAATTTAAAAAAGATTACATGGAACAGCTAAAGAAAACACCTGACCCCTCTCAGCTGTCCCCTGCCTTGCCACGCAGAGCTCAAGGCAGACCTGCACTTTTAATGTCAGATGTCATAGCCAAGCTGCAGAAGATTGTGGTAATGCTGAGAAGTGAGGGTGCTGTTGTTAATGCCCGTGTGTTACTTGCTCTTGCCCAGGGGATTAATTCTGACACCCCACACCTCCTGAAAGCAAATGGTGGCACTGTTGAACTCTATATGAAATGGGCTTGGCAGTTTCTTAATTGAATGGGCTATAGTAAACGAAAAGGCACTAAAACAGCCTGTAAGAAACCACCTGATTTCTCTCATTTAAAAGCATCATTTTTGACGCGAATAGCAAATTGTGTGGCCCAAGAACTTATTCCAGTGGAGCTAGTCATTAACCTAGATGAGACCGGTGTCAGTATGGTGCCTGTGTCTGAGTGGACCATGGCTGCTATGGGCTCAAAACAGGTATCTGTAGCAGGACTTGGAGTCAAGCGTCAAGTCTCCATGGTGTTGGCATGCACATTAGCAGGTTTCTATTTACCAGCACAGGTAATCTACAAGGGTAAAACCCATGCATGCAACCCAGCATACAGATTTCCTAGGGATTGGGATATTACACAGTCACCTAATCACTTGGCCAATGAAACCACCACCCTGCAATACATTTCAAATGTTATTGTCCCTTACTTTGAGTGTATTAAAGATAAACTTGAACTGCCCAGTGAACAGAAAGCTCTCCTGCTCCTGAATCTTTTTAGAGCTCATACTATGCCTGAAGTCCTGAAGGCACTAGAGTCAAACAATATCGTGCCTATATTCATCCCAGCCTCTTGCACTGACCTACTTCAGCCCTTGGATATTGCTGTGAATGAGCTGTTTAAGGACAGTCTGCGAAAGCAGTTTACTGCTTGATATGATGGAATAATAGCAGACAATCTGGCCAAGGGTAGTGAAGAGTACAACATCGACTTCAAGCAGCATCACTTGAAGGAGCGTCACGCCACCTGGCTAGAGGCTAGCTTCGCAGAACTATCTTTGTGACAACAAGATTGTATCCGTGGGTTTTCTGAAGCTGGCATACTAAATGCCCACAATAACAGCCTGAACTTGGTAGGTTTAATGATTTACTTACAGAAATTCACGTCGGTTATCCCATTTCTGATTTGTTTTCTTTTCAATTCCTACAACGTAGGTGTCCATATCACCTGATGTCATCACACCAAAAGACGCATCCATGGAGATGGGTGAAGAATGTGACCACGTGCCCAATGTTTCTGACAAGATATGAGGAAATGATGATCGAAACAGCCATCTATTGCCTTTTTTGATTAAACATTAAAGTATTTTTTGCAGCAATAAACGTCTTCTGGTGTTGATTGCAATGTTGCTCTGAGGAAACACGGGGACTGGGAAACACGGGGAACAACGGGAAAAGGCAGCGCGAGCTAGGCAAAGATAAGTTAAATTTCGCTGACATTTTATTTTTGCTGACTTATTCCATCAGTGAATATAGCAAAAATAAAATGATAGCAAACTTTATATCTTATACAGTATATACTCAATGTTTTGAATTCATGAGTTGTTAAATCATAGGTAGTGCTCAGTAACAACTACATCTCTGTAACACCTTATACTTGTTCAGCCTGCACACACCACAAGCCATGGTGTCAGTGTGTTTGTGATTATTTCTGCTTGGCCAATTTGGGGGAGGGGTACTAGTAAAAAGTCACTGGCTTTAGCATAATGGATTTATTTATTAACCTTTTTAAGTTTCTTTATTTTTCATTTTTGTTAAATTTGCCTGACAAGTTTATTTGTTTGTCTTAAATACTGCAGTTAGAAATCATGGCATCTATTTATGACATAGTAGTATCTACATGTTACTAGTTGTAGTTAATTGATGACATCCATAAACCAGAAGGAGCTTTTTTTATCAGACAGGTTGAACATAATAGTCTGTTTTTACTGGCAGTTTGAAATCACCATTATGAGATAACATCACACAGCTTTAAAACATTGTTAGAGCATTTAAATCTCTGTGGTGTATGCCTTCCTTTCTGTGGTACAAAAGGAGACCATTTCTAAACAGCTCACATGCTTCCAGCGGGTTTGCCAAGCGTGGATCACACCAGGACAATCACATTTCTGCTCACCCCAAGACAACTGCAGTCCCCTAATACAATATTATTAGCAAGAAGGCATAATATTGTATTAGGGGATTGCAATTGTCTTTGGGTGACCTGAGATGTGTTTGTCCCAGTTTGTCCTGGTCTGATACCCGCTTGGCAGACCCACTGGAAACTTGTGAGCTTTTTAAATACTGTCTCCTTTTTTGCCTCAGAAAGAAAGAAAGGCATACACCATGATTATCATTTAACTGGCTTCCCCTTTTTCCCATAGGGAAACCGTGGTGTAATTTGCCATTATAAAGGAGTTTTTATAACGGCAAACACATGCACGGTTTCCCTCGCTGAGCGCATGCCATGCAGCAGCGTGACCGCTCACCGCTTCCATGTCACCTGAAACAGCACCACCAGAAGAACTCAACGGTAAGTTTTGTTGTTTTTTTTCCCCCCACTGTAGAGTAGAAACTGAGGTACAAACTTTGGCATCCTGACAGAAAAAAAAAAGAGAAACCATGTTTAAAACATGATGATTCAAATCTGCGCAACAACTGAAACTAAGCCAAACTGTGGCCTCCCTGGAAGGTGTTTATTTTATATAATTGTTGAGGTGAAAAAGGGAAACCCAGCAATTATATAAAATAAAATATCGGACTGGGTGTGTGTAAACTAGAATTTACACACACCCTCGGGGTTAGATGCTATGCATAAACCTGTCGAGCTTCGCTCTTGGGGTTTATGTAGCATCAAACCCCAAGGGTGTGTGTAAATTCTCGTTACACATGCAGACCCATACTTTATTCTCTATATTATTATCTTATGTCATGTATGTACAGTATGTACTCTATCTTGTTACTTTGTATATGTACCCTTCTTGCACATTTTTGCACATTTGAATCCATTATTATTTCTCTGTATCATAAATGTAGATGGTGATAAACTTCTGAAACAAGCTAAACCTATTATATAACATTATATAAATGTAATATGCAAGCATACTGTTTAACTGAGTCATTTTCAGAAACATAACACCAGTGAAAGCAGCTGGTGTCAAGAGTTCAGGACAACAGGTAACCACCATCTTCATCACTCAGAAAAGAAGTTACTGAAAAACACATTTATACCTCTTATGAAACTGGGGTAGATTTCATGAGTTGGCAGGTGGCAAAATGAACAAAAATAAAACTACAGCTACAAAACGTTTTATTCTTATACTACATTGTAAAAGTAAAATAAAAAAAATATATTGACTGTACTTTATAATACAAAGTTTCTACAAGTACCCTTAACTGAGCTGGCCTCATTGAGACAGCTAAGTGCATCTGCCCTTGACACTGGCAGGAGTGGGCCTGCAGAATTGGAAATCAGAATTTAGCAAACAAATCAAGCATTTCTTTACATTTACATCTTTATGTCTGTCAGACATATGCACTAATGCAGCTGTGGAAATCCAGCACATCCAAGGGAAAATGTTACCTAAAAATCTTCCATTACTGAAATCTACACTCTCCTCATTGGGTCATGGGTGAATCAATCTGTATTTATTCCTTAAAATCCACAACACAATGCCAATTCACAAAAACAAGCCTCATGCCACTTCACAAGACAATGCTAAACGTCATCTCACAAGAGCTCCAAGCTTAAGCTTCCAGTAATACACATCACCTTATAGTAACATGTAGGTGACAAGTACAACTTACAAGCAGACAACAACCACTTAGGCAACAAGTTGACTTTCTGAGCTATGCATGTTATCCACCATAAAACAGCCTACATTTACTACTGAATAGAAGAATTTCTTCCATTACTTGTAACATTCCCACATCAATAAATGTTGACTCTGTCATCAGCAAATGGCCTAATATACTATCTATGCAATATGTGTTTGAATGGCTACTGCATTACTGCTAAATGTATTTTATGACAAGAATATTTCAGTTCAAAAGCTAGTAACAGAAAATAGGAGCATCTTATGTTATTGGATTTCATAACAACACCTTCAGAACACCTTTCATTTCAAATACTTCATTTATGGGTGTACCACTTCCATGTACATGCCTAATTCCATAAGTTTTATTTCCCTTTCTAATATAATCCTGACATTACATATAATGCTCTCATGTGAATCAATATTACAACAATTGTACAGCTTTCTGAACATTTTTTTAACCACTGTGTAATTAACACAATTTAATATATGCTTTTAAGCTAACACATTTTATATCACTGTAAAATATGCATATGGCTCTGCTGTTTTAATAAGCAGTAAAGGAAAAAGACTTCGGCCTGGATATTCAAACTGCACCCAAAAAGTGCGCAATAGCAGGAGCAAGCACAAGTCTATTGCGCCCATGCACAACAGACGTGATATTCAAAAAAGGAGCAAGCCAAATTGTGCCTACAACCAACATCTGAATATTGCACAACCTGCGCCATAGCACAACTAGGGAGGGGAAGCTGAGCAGATATGATGCGCTATGGTGCAACAAGGGATGTCCAGCTGAGCAGTCCAGAGGTGCCATAGCACAAGCAGGGAGCCCCCCAGCTGCAGAGCAATGTAACTGTACAACCAGGGAGGTAGGGGCCCACCACCCGTGCCACAGACGGGCACAGGAACACACAGCAGAACTGACATCGTCCCCCAACACCCCAAGCACAGCACAACTGGGGGAGGGCTGGAAAACCACTGCCCCATGGATACAAGCAAACAACCCACAGCCGGGCCATGGTGCCCCATCACACCCACCGGCAAGCTGAGACTGCCACACAAGGAGGGCAGACCACCCTGTGCCACACCATCCCCCCCAGTGCACAGCACACCCTGCACCGTGACCCCCAGACACCCCCCCATGAGCAGTGACCACCACTGCAGGAAACCCCATTCATACCACCACCCCCACTGTGACACTGCAACCTCGTGCACCACAGAACCATACAAGCCAGCCCCACCATGAGCACTCAGCAGTGGGTGGCAGCACATGGCAATGCAACAACAGCAGACAAAGTGCCAACATGCACAATCCCCCTGAGGCACAGCTGAGAGACTGACCATGTGTTGACACAAGAGGTACCCCACACAGGACAGGGCATGCCCCTGACACCACCACCAGTGATACAGCACCCTGCACAGTAGTCCAGTGACACACCCCGACCCACCACTGGCCACAACAGCCAGCACAGACACCCACAGTGGTGCATGAAAGCATGCACCACACCGGATGCAACACAGTGCAGGGACAAACACCCACCCATACCCAAGGGGACAATAACACAGGGACACAGTAGCGTGGCAACCAAGCCCCCAGTGTGGGCCCATGGAAACCGTGTACACACAGCCTGCAGTCCTCCATGGCACAGGAATGCCAGCCACCCTGCGCAGGCACTGTGGACCCGTACACCACCATCATATGCCTGGAGCACAAGTCACAGACAGAGGTGCACATCCCCTGCAACACACACAAGCCACAGCATGGAGGTGGGACAACAACCACTGAGGCCACAGTGTCACCTGAGGCAAACATGCACCACACCAGTGACAGGAGGCAACTCAACATTGTGAGGGGTACAGTGGCTGCCCTGCATGGACAGCCACCAGTGACATGGCAACAGACCTTGCAGGTCACAGACATGCAAGGGTGTCAGCTGCACAGGCCATGGACGGGTTGACAGGGGCACCATGGACACAGAGCATGCACCATGGACCACTGCACACAGTAATCCAGTGCACAGGAAACAACACACACACCACAGACACCAACTGATAGCTACTCCCACACCATAGTCACTTACCCATGGACATACACACATACCCATGACTGCACCACTCCAGACGCCATGCACACCACTGCAGCTGAGCACCTATAGCCCACTGCAAATCAGAGACCACCACAGTATTCATATCAAAATAGTTGTATTGAAACATATCAAAAATAACTATATACAGAACTATGTACAAACGTGGGGGGGCATAAACAAGGTGGGGGTGGGTAAGGGGCAGGGGTGAACATATGGGAAAGGGAAGAAGGGGTGTGAGGGTGGGTCAAAGGGGGAAGGTGGTAGTCAGGCCATGGGGACATTAACGGCCGCCCCGGTCCTCCTCCTCCTGGCACTGATGTCTGCTCCTCCTTCTCCTCCTGACCCCATGGTGGTTTATTTGATGGAGGAGCTGCAGAGTCTCACTGGCCACCTGGAGCAGCTCATTAATGGACTGCTGAATTTGCAGGAGCCTCCGGTCACCTAGGACAAGGGAGCAGAGTCAATAGGTGTGACTGTCCATCCCCCTGCAGCCCACCCATTGTGCATGGCATACAGCCATGTGCCACGCCCCTGTGATGGTGTGCAACCACCCACAGTGACTGTGTCCACAAGACCTGCCCACTCAGGCAGCCACAGCCATGTGGACCACTGCACACACCCCCTCCCATGTCCTGCACAGCACCACCATGGCCGTACAGTAACGTGGCTATGCGGTGTGAAGGTAGTGCCACAGCCATGTGCCCGGTGCATGCATGGATCACCACTGACATACTCCCAGACATGCAGTGCCACTGGACAGAGCTGACTGTCACAACTTGCATGCATGGCAGTGGTGTCCATGGATGGTGGCCATGGCCCGCTGCCCACCCTGTTACACAGCATGCAATAGTAATCATGGAGTTATGGCACTCACCCTCATCGGGCCGGTCAGGTTGGCAGTGATGGTCCCCGTCCCACCTGGACACTCTGTCCTCCTCCCTCCGCCACTCCTCCCTCATCCGGAGATGCTCGTCCATGCCTGTGGGGGAACAAGGAGAGAAGAACATCAGTACAATCCCGAAGCAAAGTCCCCCTGCCCCAATGTGTGTGCCCACCCACCCAGCCAGACCCACCCTCCCACACCCTGAAAACACCCCACAGCCAACCCTAGACTAGTCCTCTCCTATGTGCTGGACACATACAACACTTTTACCCATATGGACAATGCAAGTGCTTAGATGGATCACCCACCTGGACGTGGCACCGTGCCCCTCCTGGTACATGACCGCAGATGGGCTAGTAGGTCTGGCTCCCTCCTCCTGAGGTCCCCATACCGGCGCCTGTACTGCTCCATGGTCCTCCTCCATCCAGTGGCCTCCTCCAGGTCAGTGGCCACCTTCTGCCAGACCTGGGTCCTGGCCTTGTCCAGTGGCTCCTCCCCAAACAGAGGCCCATGGTGTGGCTCCACAATAGCCACAAGGTTGGCCAACTCTATGGCAGTCCACTGTGGGGCTCTTCTGCGTGCCATCTCAATTGCTATAGTAGTCAATATGGCGCTCTGCAGCGTGGTACCCCACGTGCAAATCCTGCGCGGTACAGTGCTGCCATTCCCTATTGCGCTGGTACCGAACAGCACAATAGAGGTGCACCCATGCCTGACGCATGGTGCCAAGGGGGCCAAGGTTGGGCACAGGGTCAAGGGTCTCTGGCGCAAGGCCATGCACAGCGCCATCAGACGACTATGCATATAGCACGATTGGTTGCCTGTTTGCCAGCACCACAGCGGACTATCAGGCAGTTGTGCCATTGTGCCTATGGAGGCCAATTGTCACAGAGCCATGTAGTGACCTTCGCTATAGCGCCACTGGCACAATGGTGGCTGTGCCCTGCATTGACCATCATGCACAGCACGTCCTCAGCATGGCAGACGCCAGCGTCAGCAGTCTGGGCATGCGCAGTGAGGTGTACTATGCATGCCACGGAACCGCGCCATTGGCTCAGCACGTTCAACACAATTGCACAAAGCGCAAAAGTGTGCTATTCAGCCGTCATATGCAAATCATCCGATCAGCCATTCAATGGCGCAGCACCGTGATTTGCATATAATTAAAGTTGCTCCTCACCTAATTTGCATGCATTGCGCTATAAAAGTGTGACAAAGTGAAGCAGTGGCCGTAGTCGGCTACTGCAGTTTATTGGTGAGTTGCATGTTGTGTGGGAGTGTGGACTGTGGATTCAGGGACATGCTTTGGACTGCACAGTCACAGGTAACCACTGCCATCCTTACAGGCTGAATAATGACCGAGCAAGTTCTGGGTGAGGAGGACAACAGTGGTGGGTGAAGGAGGAGGCCCAATTTCATGACAGCTGAGACTGAGGCACTTTTCAAGGCCTACCTGGATCAGGAGCCACTGCTCAGTGGACAGCGGGGCACCCCTCCAGCCTGTACTGCTGCATGGGAGGAGGTGGCACATGCTGTGAACCTGCATGGCAGCCACCAGTGCTCCATGCAGGAGTGTAAGAAGAAGATGGGTACTGACAGGAGGAGGGTGAAGGAGAAGGTGGCTACCATCAGGGCGGCACATGCTGCAACAGGCGGGGGACAGCCGGAGGTGGTGCAGCTCACACCAGCAGAGGACAGGCTTGCTGCAAGCATGCACCGCAGTGCCATAGAGGGAGTTCCGGGCAGTGGCTTCCAGATGGGTGGTAGGCCCATCTCTGCATGGTAAGCCATGGTCTGCCTTGGGGGGGGGGCCGGGTAGGTAACACGCAGTAACGTGACTTTGCTTTCCCTTACAGATCCTGAGCATCTGCATGGGTCAACGTTGGTGGGCCTGTCCACTGAGGACAGTCGGCCAGAGTCGGAGTTTGGACCATCCACCTCCACAGGTTTCTGTGGATCGGCATGACAGTGGGGCCGCCTGGCTGTCCACACTGATGTCATTGAGACAGGTGTGGGGGAAGCCCTTCCTGTGTCTCAGCATTCTGGTGTCCAAGAATGCCAGCACGCTGTGGCTGTGGCTGGGGCAGAGACCTGCACCAGTGATGAAGACACGACTGTCATGGGCACTGACATGTGTGTGCCACGGAATGGACACACAGCAGGTCAGCTCGCGCCCATGGCTCTGGCTGGTGCCGCCGTGTGGGCCAGCGTGTCAGCACAGTCCCAGGCTGTGCCTGTCAGCACCAGTGGGGCAGCACCAGTGTCTGGCCAGGACAGTGGGACTGTTGCGGCCACTGCGGCGGCACTACTGAGCCCTTGGGCGCAGCAGTCAGAGGGGTGGCAGCAGCAGTCACCCACCGGGACTGGGGGTTCAGGGTTCAGCGGCGGCATCTGTGCACTGCCTGTGGACTTGCCCATACCTAGTCCTGGTGTGCAACACCCACCCTCAAGGGGTGCTGAACATCAGGCCCATGCACACCCTGAGGGACAGGATGCCGAGGAGGCAGACGACCTCTTGGACGAGAACACCCGCCTACTGCGGGCATCGATCCAGCAGCAGATGTGGCTTGCAACATCCTTGGAGGAACTGTGTGTGGCTCTGGAGCGGGCACAGGAGCATCGCAGCAGGGACACCGATAGGATCCTGTCACGGATGGACCGTTTGCAGGAGGATGTGACCGCTGCCATTGACAGGCATGCACAGGCGTTCATTGCTATCAGGGCCACAATGGGCACACAGTCAGGTGCCCATTGACGCTCACATCACACAGTGTGCTACCCACTCCCCGTTCCTAGCATCATGCGACACCCACCCTGTCGATGCAGGATTCAGCTGTGGGCATCCTGAGCACTCCTGGTGCAGGCATGTTCGGTGTGCTGCAGACCCCTGCGCGAGCACAGCCACGTTCTCACAGTGGAACCCCTGGGGGACCATCGGTGCCACCCCATGAGGCCTGTGGTCAGCCTGCCAGTACTGGCAGGTCTCGGCGGGGGCTGCCCATGCATCCGATGCTGCCGTGGCACTGTGCCATGAGACTGACCTGTCTCCCAGCGTGGGCACTGTCTGGTGCTGCCCTGTGTGCATTGTGTGTTCCAGTGGGCAGTGCACAGGTGGGTGCCCGGCCCTGCACCGTGGACACACGGTCCACCTACACACCCTCCCGGCTGCTGTCCGCGGGTACGTGTGCATGATGATGCCTGCATTGTGCTGTACACCAAAGTGTGATGTGAAACATGCACATGGACAGACAGTGGATGTGGTGGCCTGTGGACATGTGTGTTGCTAGGGTTGGCGTTCTGGCTTGGTGTTCCTCCTGCCCTCTGTGCACATTTGGTGCATTGTGTGTGTGCATGTGTGTGTGTCCGTCCATGTGGCGTGTTGATGTTCACCCATCCCTGGTTGTGTGTGTGTGCTTCTGTGCCCTGCCACATCCCTTGCCAGCATGAACCCCTGGTGTGTTTCCATGCGTGTTTGTGGGTTGTGCCTTAGCCACTGGTGGTTGCTCATGGCACCATGACTTACCTGGATTGGCTGAAGTGCTCCTCTGTGATGGTGTTCCGGTGCATCTGTGCCAGCCGTATCAGTCGGGGGTCTCAGCCAAGGGGGGGCTGCCCATCACCATCGGCACCGGCATCCCCATCTTCCCCATCGCTGTCCCCCTCTTTGACCTGTATGGCTATCCCATATTCTTTGGCCATGTTGTGCAGGATGCAACAGGCCAGGAATATCCCACAGGCCTTTGAGGGGCTGTACTGTAGGGCACCACCAGAGGTGTTCAGCCAACGGAAACGTGCCTTCAGCATCCCGAACACCCGCTCAATGACATTGCGTGTGGTGGCATGTGCCTCATTCCATATTGCTGCGATGGGGTCATGGGCTGCCAGTAGGGTGTGAGCAGCCAGGGACAGAGTGGGTATCCACTGTCACCTGTATGCAGAGGGTGGAGGTTAGTGTCATGTTCAGCTTCGGCCTGCCCCAAGCCCTGTAGGCCACACCCATGGCACCTCTAGTCATGCCTCCCCAGGCCCGCGATATGTCCATTTGGTTTGCATACTCACCCACTAGGTGTCCTGTGGGGATGTCCCCACTCTCAAATCAGTGGCACATTGCTGACTGGTGCCAGATGTATGAATCGTGTGCTCCCCAGGGTGCGTGGCACAGACATTGATGATGCGCCCACTGGCATCACACACCACCTGGCAGTTGATGCTGGAATAGCCCTTGCGGTTCATGTATGCGGTCCCCTCCCTGCCAGGTGGTGTGTGTATGGCCACATGGGTGCAGTCTATTGACCCTAGCATGCCAGGCATACGTGCTACCCTGTAGAACTCCTGAATGTTTGCTGTGCACTCCACTGCAGTTCTGGGGAAATGGATGTACTCCTCAGCATGTGGCAGCAGTGTGCTGAGGAATTGGGTGAGGTTGTATGATGTGGCCGACTGGGTTATGCCTGTGGTGTCCCCAGTTGGTCTCTGGAAGGTACCCGTGGCGAGCGAGCACATGCAGGCTGTTACCTTTGTCTCCACTGACAGGGCATGACTCCGTCGTGTGGGTGCCTGCATCACATCACTGCAAAGCTCACAGAGCTGCCTCAGTATTGCCCTGTTCAGGTGGTACCAGCCCACAATCTCGGTATCTGTATACAGCTCAAAGCTGGTGTGGGCTCGGTACTGCCTGTTGGGGGCATACCGCAGACGGGCCCTTCCACGGCCACGTCTCCCTGCCCGCCCGCCTTCTCACCCCCCTCATTATGGCCTCCATTTGGAAGGTTGCACTGGTCATGTCCCTGGCTTGCATTCCCCCCATAGCAGCTGTTGCTTTGTTCCCCCTGCTGTCCTGACTGCTACCTCCCCTGCACCGGGTACACCTGTCTGTGCTGGCCTCTGGAATGTGTGGCCCCACACACCTTCCCTGTGCCTCTCTTCTGCTGTTAGTTTTCCCTGGCCTGCCCTCTTTCTGACACTTTCCCTGTCCCTGCCTCTCCCTCTGCCTCATGTGGCTTCCCTGTAGCGTTCTTGCGCCTCTTCCTTGCTCCTTTTTATTTTGGCTCATTTTCGCTATGGCGCAACTTCCGCTTGCTCCACTGTTGCGCATTGTGCAAGTCTTTGAACATCACACTGCACTCTATATGCATGGTTCCTCCCCCTTCAGTTGCACATGCCTTCATTATCATTCTTGCTGTTGCTCAGCATGTTTTGATGCGCAACTGACTCCTGCTGAATATCGCAGAATGGCACAATTTCGGACTTGCGCAAGAGCAACCCTATTGCGCTTGGCTCAACTCTTTTGAATATCCAGGCCTTAGAGTTTTCTGTTTTATTTATTTATTATTTCAGTTAAATAGCAGCTCTTACTTTACAGGGAGGGTATTACATCACTGCATAAAGCATGTAAACATTTGCCAACTGTACGATATACTAGATATGTGAGTATTTACTATTTCAGATAATATGAATTACAAGTCCAGTTGGTATCATTGATAAGAAAACATATTTCCACTTCTTAATTATTCTGCTGGTAATAATTGTCCCTATACTAAAATCAGGTTGCCTCTGATCCGGTGTTTACATCCAGGTGAATATGTTGCCAAAATGAGGATGGGGAAAAGCTTATATTTTCTGATTATCCTGCTAGGGCCACGTGCTACTGATAGCAGTCCTACATGCAGAATTCAACTTTGTCTACTAGATGTACAGAGCTAATTCACAGCTCCAGGCAATAATGCCATGCTACCAGCCCCAGTGTTGCAGTTTGAAATGTTGCAGTGTTAGTGGACAGAATAAAGTGTATCACAAAATATATTGTAATTTGAATGCAGACCATATTCATTTATTTTTTTATAAATGTCAGAGCATCAAAACTTAGCACTTACCAGAATGTTTCAAGATTCACAAGGTCTTTCTGCTGTTGCCTTAAGGTGTATTCTTTGACAAAACCCTTGATATTCTCTCTGAGACTGTTCTTACAACCTATGAAAGGGAGAAATGAGGAGGTATCTCCTCCCTATCCCTGGCTGCAAGCTCTCTCCCCCTTGGGAACACCTGTCTGCCCCTAGGGGGTGGCATTTGATTGCTCTCCTCCCCCAAACTTGTTCATCCAGGTGTCCTGGTCATGCCCCAAGACAAAGTCCTGCCTCCTTTGATGCCTTGCAGGGAGGGGAAATTAACTTCTCATGCCAGAGGAAAACTAGTGCTCTCTTGATCCTATATACACACACAGGCAGCGTAGAAATAAGGCTTCAGTGGATGACACTATTTTTAACATTCCACCATGTTGTTTGGAAGGTAATTTATGCAGGGAGTCCTTTTCTAAAGCAAAACGTCTGCAGGGTTACACACACTGCAGCCGTAAAAATAGAACAAAGGGGGCCAGCAATATAGGTAGCCACTAGCCTTAAAAAATGTCCGTCTAACCCCTCACCACAATCACTAAACTTTTTCAGGACAGTTGATAATAATTTCAGTACTTCAGCTTTTGTAACCCGACGAAAGTAGAATGCAAGCCTGCCAACTGGAGATTCAACAGCACCATTAATACCATTTAACTGGGTTACTAAGTTGTTTCTATAACTTGCAAGTCAGGAAATTTAACATTCAGCAAGTCTGCAATTTGAACAGGGTCAGATACTACACCCTCTGTTTTTTTTAATTCTCGATAAACTTTTCCTTTGGTGATAATAAATTATTAACAGAGTCCCAAAATTTATTTGGATCAGACCAAATGTCACTAAATTGTTTTTATATAATTCTCTCTTGGCACTTCTCACTAAATCACTCACTTTATTTTTCTGAAAATGATATCTATCCACTAAGAAGGCCGAGTTAGACCACTTATAGGTTACCCATGAAAGATTTCTCAAATTAATCAATTTCTTTACATCCTTAGAGAATCATTTGTTACAAATACCCCAAACTCTAACCTTACGCAAGGGAAAAAAACATATTCTGAATTGAAAGTAGTTGTTTACAAAAATAGTCATTTGCACAATCGGGGTATAGATGTAAATCAATGGCCAATCAATTAATGAGAATTATTGGTGTAGCATCCCATATTCAACCTTCCTAAAATTACAAAACTGAAAAAAAAAATGTGGGCAGACCTTAGGACGTTTAAAATTCAATACACAGTAGATAGCTTGGTGATCACTGACTGACTCAGCCAAGACCCCAACAGATGAAACAACATTTAGTCTATTTGTAACCACCCAATCTAAAATAGAATAATTTCCTTTTAGGGAGTTTAGCCTAATTGGGTCATTGACTAACTGAAACAGATTGTATGAATGTAAGAAGGATTCATGACATGACGCTCAGTCCCTCTAACACTTCACCAAGTCAGTGCTTACTTTAGTGTAACCCCCAGCCATGGTAGTAGTCAGATAAAACCAATATTGTGGACGTGGTATATGCCATTTACCACACACACACACACACACCTGTGTCTGGGTGATCACATTGGCTTATTTTCTTTGTAAGAAGTAAGTCTGAGAAGATTGCAAGAAGCCTTCTTGGAGCTTGCTGCTCTAGTTTGTTTGTTTTGTTTGCTTTATTGATTATACTGGTAAGCATAGTAGGCAAAACAAAGCCAGTTTTCGCTAGCAACCAGAATAAGTTTAACATGTGACAGATTTAACATTGGCAATAAAAACAGTAAAAATAAACAATAAAAATACAACACATAACATGGTTAATCATTACAATGACATGAAGACCTAGAGCTATACCATGCACTAAGACTATGGGTTCAATTTTAAATTGATCAGGACTGGCACAAGGGGCATGTGTCAAGGAGAAATGGGGTAAGGAGCATCTTGTGCTGCACCTTGCTTCGGTTCCAATTTTATAATGCAGCCTGTGTCACTGGGGAAGTGCCTGCATCAACTGGGCTTGTGTCATTCCTGCAACAGCTACACTGTGCATGAGGGTGGAAGGGGGCTTGTGCCATAGTGGGCCTGCCATATCCCCTCATTTGGGATTTTGGAAGCCCCCCCCTGCAGTGGGCACACACACCCTGCCATTAGACCAGCCTAACCATGCTTGAAAAAGTTCTTTGGCACATGTGTAAGCACTACAATCTCAAAATAAATATTGCTGCAGTATAAACAAAACACAGCAGTTGCACTAAGTGGACAAAACCTTTTTTCAAACATTTGTTTTAAGAAAATAACAAGGTCTTTGCTTGGACTGATATTTTAAGTCTGCAGTTTGTGTGCCACTATTAACTTTTGGTTTGCTGCAGTTTGGGGTTGGCCACCTCTCTTTAGTGAGCACCAGCTCAATTCAGCCTGTTCACCAGCACAACTGTTTTTGGAAATTGTCTTTGGAGTGGCCGGTGGTCTGTGGCAGGTCATATCCCACCACCCCCATGGTGGCGCTGGTGCATCTACCCCCAACTGGACCCAGACTGTCCCTACCCTTTCCCACTTGGGGGCAGTTGTCACCATCCCCCCCACCTGACCCATCCAACCACCCCATGAGCCAATGTATGTCCCGGATGACCCACCAGCCACCAGGGAGACCAGCCGGTGGGTTGCCATTGCTAGCTGCTACTGTTGTAAGCCTGTCTCACAGCTTACGGCATTTTCATCAGGTGTGCTATTTTGCCAGCACAGCTGTTGGCTTGTGACTTGGGGAGCTTGGCACCAGGAGAGTGCTTTTTATAAAATCAGGCACAGGATCCTTGGTGCACCCAGGATTGCCGCAGCTGATGGTTAGCACAGCATGCGCCGACCTAAAGGCACTTTCAAAAATTGAGCCCTATGTATAAAAGTAGAAACAGTATTATGCTGAGTAATGGTTGACAGAAGATTCTTGTACAGTTTGATTGTATTATATGACAAAACTCCTTGGCCCTGTTGAGTGTCCCTAAAAGGAACAACAAATGAGAATGATTGTGATTCCATTGCAGACAGAGATTCCATTGCATGAGTATCTCTAATCTTCTCTAGAGGAGGAAAAGGCTAGTTATGCATTTTTTGGTAGTTATTTAAATTCATTAACTGTATCAATAAAATCACCATCCAGTGATTTAATTTTAAATTCTAAGGTTACCCTCTTGCGTTGGCCAGCAGAAAGCATGGCCTTCATGTTTCTTTTTTTATGTTTAAAATCATCTTATTCTCCCTAAACTAGTGTTGCAGATCATCAAAATCTTTTTGTATTAGCAACTTCAAGGTCCTCTGCCCCTCCCTTCCCTAAACAATACCACATCATCTGCATGTAATATCATCTCTGAGGAAGGGCAAACACTAGGAATATTGTTCAGGAAGAGGGAGAAGAACAGAACCCAAGAACAGATCACTGCAGGACTCCACAATCAATTTTTCTGTAATCAGAGAATGAGTCCTTGGCCATGGTCCTATGTGCCCTGTTGGTCAAGTATACATCAATTCAACAAACCACCTCACCTGAAACATTTAAGCATGACAGTGCTTTAAGCAGTAGGGGATGATCCAGCAAATGAAAGGCCTTGGTGAGATCCATAAATATCATGGCCACCGGACCACCAAAATCAATTGCCTGATGGAAGCGGTCAGTGCATCCCACCTAGGCCCTTTCAGTCCTATGTTTCTGTCAAAAACCATGCTGTGAGGGAGTATAAAGATCATGGCTCATCACAAAACCATTTACCTGATCAAAAACTATTCTTTCTAAGATTTATGACAGATGGGCCAATAAAGAGTGGGCCTGTAGTTGTCAGGGTCTATAACCAGACAACTTTTGTAAACAGGACGAATGGTCACCAATTTCCAGGCTTGTGGAAAAACACCATGACACAGTGATTTTTTTAATGATAATTTTTATTGATTTAAAAAAAAAAGTCATTTGACAGAAACACAAGGGAGGTTGGAAAACCTTGTACATACAAAGCAAAAAGAGAATTCCATATAGAGACAGATATTGCAATAAATAGATATTGGAATAAATATCGAGATAAATACATTTTACATTTGATAATAATATGTTGCATTACTTCTTTCCCCCAATCAATAACAGGAACCCCCCTTCCTACGTAATATTTTAAAAAGTACCTTAAATATCAAAATCTCTTATTGACCATTGGTCCACTTTCTTGTTTTGTAATTTCCACATAGATTCAAACTATATAAAATATTTATAGTTGAACAGCAAAGTAAAAAAAAGAATACTTCCATTCGTTTATAGGAAAAGAGGTATTCACTGACTCACATTTCCAGTATTTTAATAATAATCTTTTAACCAATATCAAAATAGCCTTCAAAAACAATCTTTCCCTGTGTCTCCTACCTATAAGTAGAGATGCAGTGAAGTTTAACTTTGCTAGTGTAGCAGAGGCAAAGTGGCCCACTCCACCTTGACATACAGCTACACGAAGTGCCCATTGAAATGCAATACTTCGCCACTTCATGTCATAATGACTTTGTGTTATAATGATTCCACATTACTTTGCTTTACTTTCTTTTAAAGGCAGAGTGAGTGAGCATTGTAACAGCCCACAGATCATATGGCTCACAGTCTGCAGGTCACATGCTTCAGGCAGGAAGTTAATCATGCAAGAGAGTGAAAGACTTGCACTTTCACCTTACCTAGTGTGGGAGAATGAGCTGTGTTTGAGAGGAGACAGAGAGAAAGCAAAAAATATAAACCCCGCTTTAAGAGGAGATAGAGAGATAGCAAAAAATATAAACTCTTTGAACCAAAGCACCTTCCGGGCTAGTGGTCCCCTCCCAGAAGCAGGAGGTAGTGGTGACATGGAAGCACCACCTCCAGTGGTGCCTACCAGTACCACCTCACCAGTGCCACCACCTGCTATGGCCCCTGCACCAGTGGCTCAGCAGGAAGTGAGGAAGGAGCTGCAGCAGTCACAGCCACAGCAGCAGGTTTCCCCACCCCCTGCCCCAATTGAGCACCAGCAGCAGCTGGCAACAACATCTGGGGCCCCCCTGCCTGTGCCCGGTCCTCTCCGCAGCTCATTAGTGTGGGAGTTTTTCACTACACTGCTTGTGGACACCAGTGCAGTGTAGTGCAATCTGTGTGTTGAGGTGGTGCGCCATGACCCCGAGGGAAGTCATCTGGGCACTGGTGGTCAGCGCACCAGCCTATACAATAACCACTGTGTAGATTGGCAGGCCAAGCTTGCCAAACAGGGCAGGAATGCACCTGCTGGGCATCAGGTGGCAGCACGGCCTCCAACTGCATGTGGTGTCAAGCAGGGGTGGGCCATGGAGCAAGTGGCTGCTCCACAATCTGCAGTTGACAGCAGCAATCCTGCACAAATACCTGCCACACATGCCGATTTGGGCCTGATGTGGAGTGAGTTGGACCATGTGAACCACCAGACTGACAACGTGGAACAGCGGTTGGAGCACATGGAGGTACACCAACTCCAAATAATGGGCATGCTTCAACTGCTACTCTCACACCATAACATTGATCATTAGTTTTTATTTGTCCTTGCACCCACCACCCTTTCCATGAAAAAATAGTTCCTGAACTTGCCCCTGATCCATCCCCCATCTAGCTTCAAATTTTTTCTCCTTGTTCACGCACATCTCTTTTTCTGAAAGATGATATCCTCTTGTATGTTGTTGATTCCCTTTTGGTACTTTATAGTTGCTATCATGCCCCCCCCCCATTCCTTGCAGTTATACATATTAAGCTTTAGACGCCACAATATTTGAGAAACAGGTAAAATTGTCATGGATTGAACTTGGGGCAATACTCATGCCATCAGCAACTTCACTATCACCAGTGGGAACAACAGCATCTCCAACCATGATTGAAGCTACTGATAGCACTGTGAAAAACGTAGTCAGAGAAATTCCTTTACTGGCATCAACTATGCACTTCTGCTGCATATTACTATGCCCATGGACACTCTTAACACTGGCAGCAGTGCCATGGCCAGAAGCATCTTTGCATGCATGTCTCTTTGCAGGTATTTTTTGGACTACACAGAAAATTCACAACAAATTGAGATTTCTGAAATTGGAGGTGGATGGGAAGCCAAAAAAACAACTGTGGCTTACAGATGCAGATTGGGCACTAAACAGATGCAAATGCACAGACATAGATTGCACACTATAAAGAGATGCAGCCGCACAGGCACAAAAACACCTTAGCCAGTGGTCACACAAATCCAAAACTGGAAAAATAAATTATACCTTTTGGAGGTGGGGGGGGGCGCTGCAGCAGCAGTCCACTAGCTAGACAGAAGGAAGCAGTAAAAAATACAGCAGATGGATAACTGATTCAGAGTGCAGCGATTACTGTGTGGCACAATAAAATGTGTCTGACTTGATGGCACACACACACACACACACACACACACACACACACACACACTAACACACTACAGGTAATGTGCAGAAAATTTAACAGTGCAGTACACTATGGACTGGATAGTCAAAGGGGTAGCGCCTGGCACAAGAGGGTTGCTCCATGCACAACCCTCCAATGTGCCCTGGCACGATATTCAAATGGGCAGGTTGCGCGGTGCAACCCTCTATGCGCCGGGGTGCATTGGTAATGTATGTGGTGCAGATGCAGGGGATGTGCCCTTGCATATGCTGCACATCCCAATATTCAGCCCAGGATGTGTGGCGCATATGTTGGCACAACCCCTATGTGTGCCGGACACTGGTGCACAAAGTTGAACCTAAAAAAAAGGCTCAAATGCCCGCCACTCACAGGTGGGTGGCTGTAGTGCATGGCACAACACAACAGCCACCGGCTGTGGGTGGCCACCTGGCCTGCAGGTACACCATCCACAAGCAGCCTACCCTGGGAGCATTGTGCCCCCCCATTCCATCACCCAATCATGGGCATATGTACATATATAATCCCTGGTGGTCTAGTGGGAAGCTCCTACCACCTGATCATGGGCATTCATAAAATCAGATCCCTGGTGGTCCAGTGGTACACTCCCCATTTCCCGATCATGGGCAAATGTATAATCATAACCTTGGTGGTCCAGCGGTGATCCCGCCATCGCCCAATCATGGGCAGTTGTAAAGTCACATCCCTGGTGGTCCAGTGGTACCCCCTCCCCACCCACAGAGGTCCCCCAAAACCCAGCACCCCCCGTTATCGGTGGGTGACAGCACCCCGCCCGCACACTGCCCAGCTGCTTCCTGAATGATAGCATACAGTACGATCTGTACGCCTCTTGGTCCAGTGTGTGGACCAATGGGCATGCAGACCATACTGTACTACACAGGCCCAATATGAGAAAGAATGCGTAAGACCTCTGTGAGTGGGTGGGGAAGGGGGTACCACTGGACCACCAGAGATCGGTCGTTTACAAGTGCCCATGTTCGGGTGACAAGGGCATACCACTGGACCACCAGGGATGTGAATTTACAACTGCCCATGATTGAGCAATGGGGGGATCACCGCTGGACCACCAGAGTTATGATTTTGAACCTGCCCACAATCGGGCGATAGAGGGATCAGTGCTGGACCACCAGGGTTATGATTATAAACCTTGCCTTTGATTGGGACATGGGGGATTACCACTGGACCACCATGGATCTTATATATACATATGCCCATGATCGGGCGTGTGGGAGCAGGGGGACTCCAAAGGCACAGCAGGGTGTCGATCCCTGATGGCTGCAGCCGGGCTGGGCGCCAGGCGCATGTCGCCTTGGAGCGGTGCATCACATGCAAATGGGGCCATAATGACATGCAAATGGACCTATTTGCACCTTGCATGCATAATGGCCTCATTTGCATGCCCCATGCTGAATATTGCAGGTGATGCGCCTAGCGCAACTGCACTTGCGCTGGTGCATCCCCCTGCTCCTGCTCTTTGTCTTGTGCTGGCGCAGTGCCACTGCGCCATGTGTAGTGTGTGCAACCTCTGTGCCATATTCAACGGTCCTGAGCCATGGTGCAGCACCATTGCATATCGCCTGGTCCATGCCCTGGCGCAACTCAGTTGCTCTGCACCCAGGCTCGCGTCACTGCCCAGCACAGTCTGAATATCCGGGCCTATATAAACGAATCTTTTAAACAGAATGAAAATATGCCCTGCACCACAACAAACAGAAAATAATTATCAAAAATTACTTCAGGTATTACTGTGTGTACATAAACACACAAATACTAATACACACTACTAGTACAAAACAATTAGAGAGACTGCCTTTTTTATGTGAATCTCCCTCCCCCGAAGCATACTTCAACAGTGTCTGTCAGTAGACAGGCTGAATGTACTAAATTAACATTTAAAATGCACACAAAAACAATCAACACTCAATTTAAGCACAGGAGGGTTTTCTACAGTCGATGTACTAAATTTGAAACAAAATAATTGAATCAAAAGTGACTTTTTAAAGCTTTTTCGATGGTTTGGTTCTCAGAGCTCTGAGAGCAAACTGTCTCCAGCTTTCCACTACACACACTAAGCAGAACTGAGGCTGTGTAAGACAATACAGAGCCCATGTAACCTGCCATCCCATGAATCAATGCAAAATTCACCTCAAATAGCAATAAACAGGTGAAGCAAAGTGAAGTCCATTGCGATCAATGGCACTTTGCACCACAATTAAGGGGAAGGCTGTAATATAAGGCAAAGTAACGTGAAGTCCATTGGAAACAATGCACTTCACATTCAAATCTATAGGCATAGTAATTTGTTTCACATTATGGAACACTATGCGGATTGGGGGATAATAAGCGAAGTGTTCCACGTAGCTAAGCGGGAGCACTTCTCCCGCCTCTACCTACAAGGTTACACATCTCCAAAACTGCATACCTTGGTTCCAGCCATTGTATAAGATTGAAACCTACTTTGCTAACAGTCTCAAAAGCTGAGACCCATCAATTCTGACTCAGTTTACAGCTCCAGAACATGTGCAGCATATCTGCATCAATGGACTGGCAGTGCCAGCATGCATTACTCAAATTTGTATACATTTTGGCCAATCTATATGGGGAGAAGTGTGCCCTATTCAAAATCTTGTACTGTATTACCCTGCCTCTTGTTCATCCATACTGAGCTATGGGTGGCCTTACCAGCTATCATCCACTGCTGTTCAGAGGTCCTTTGTTATAATTCTTTATCTCATTTCTCAAAAGTAATTTTATAGCTTTTAGTGAGTGTTTAAATTTTTTGTTAACCATGAAAATAATTTGTTTAGTTTACATTCTAAAAAAAGCCTGTTGTTTGGCTGGCCCGATGGTGCTGAGGGTTGAGGCACTGGACCCCACACCTCGTGCCACGCCCGGCGACCCTAGTTGGAAGTGAGCCCAGGCCATCGGGGGTTAGCATGGGAGGGAAAGGACTGAGCATCCCGAGGATAGCTCTCCTCTCCCGGGGGGGGGGGGTCCACGCTCGGTGCTTGACTGGCCTCTGGTGGAGGCCAGTGGCACGGCAAGTGCAGAGTAGACATAGAGGGACAGGGTAGTGGTGATGCAAGCAGTGATGCCTTGGCATAGGATGAGTGCCACTCCTCCACACAGAAAAATGGAAAACACCTGCAGTTCCCAGGAAGAAGGAGTACCCGTAGTGTGCCTCTAATAAGCCCTCGCCTGCCCAACTATCTCCAGTCCGACAAAATGTGACTATCAGGGTGCTTGACCGCCCCACCTCGGCCCCGCTTGGGGGGGAAGCCACAGCTACATGGGGACAAGAGAAGTGAGTCTAGGTAGGGTGAGTGAGGCAGCAGGATGACTCCTTGGTGGTCCCGAAGGGTCAGGTCTGCAGGATATGGGGGGGGGCGACAAAAAGTGATTAAAAAAAAATCCTGTTGTTTGGAGCCCTTTACCCTCTACCATCTTTTGTAGTGTTTTGTAAACAAACTTGATAACTCAGTAAAAGAGAAAAATTTGATTTTCTTCCATACAGAATCTTATTTTGAATGAAGACCAAGAAATTGTATGCCCATTATAATAAAAATCTGTCCACTTAGTGACACCCTTTCCTTCCTACAGTTTATTTTTTAATTTTTACCTCCTATTTTAAAATTTGGGCTATTCCAAACTGTATTCTGTGGAGGGAGATGTACATCTCATTTTGCCCTGTTGGTATATTTAATTTTTCCTGCTGCACTTGTTCTCAGTTCCTCACTTTTAGCCTTTTGGAACCATGATGCAGTGAATGATTAAACAACTTCATAATAGTACTAGCCATGGAATCTATTGCAATCATAAGCAGCCTGTAGTCTAGACCATCCGGTCCGGAACAAGTCTTCAGATTACACCTGTTTAAATAAAATGTTACATCTGCACATGTTAGGATTTAAAATAAAATTTTGATAGCAAATGGTTGGAAGAAGTCGTATCAGTAAGCTTATTGATATCATTCTCAGGCAAGGTAGTAATATTAATCTTCAAAGCTGAAGGTGAGCATCTATTTTGCCTTTTGTCTGTCATTCTGTTTGCTGGGGCACAGAACCCTTTCTGCTACCAACTACGCCCATTATTTCATATGGAGTCCTCCAGCTCACACATTTGGCTAGCAGCATGTTAGATAAAACAATGGCACCCACACTGAGAGCCTGCTGCAAGCTCAGCAGAACCATGTTTTGCTGCACTTGTGATAGCACATGGCCGGATCTGAACAATATACAGCCAGATAGTATGCACTGACATAGCATGCAAACTAACTGAATATTGGGCCATGTCGACACAGCACTAAGTGGATATGCATTGCACTGACATGGACCAGTGCTGCATTGGCCCACAGGAGATAGCGCTGCCCAAAATCAAAAATGGGATAGTGTCCAGGCTCCTGTAGGTCATATTCAGCCCGAGTATGCAAATGAGCTCTTTGGGCATGCAAGGCACTAAGGAACCATCTGTATGCCCATTATGGGTTCATTTGCATGCATGCAGCAGTGCCATACTGCTGTCATGTCTAGAAAAAACCTAACATGTCTCTGGTGGTATAGTGGACTGCTCTCCTTTTGACTCCCCCTGTAATAATAATAATAAACACCTACCCTAGTTGTATATTGTTCCCCCTCTCCTAAATCACCCCTGTAATAATATTAGATGCCCTTATCTGGCAGTACAGTGCCCCCCACCGAGCACCCTTGTAATAGTGATAGACATCCTTACTGGCAGTATAGTGGACCCCTCCCCCCAACTGCCTCCATAATAATAATGGACACACTTCCCAGGCAATATAGTGTTCCCACTCCCTTATATTGCTCCTGTGGTATAAAAGACCACACATTCCCCCACTGTGTGCCAACACTCACCTGCCCACCCATTGCTAACCCCCCACCCTGCACCTCCCTCACTCCAGTCACCAGTTCCTCATAAGCATACAGTGGCATAGCCCACTGCTCACTCCTTGGCTAGCCACCATCTGAATGTCAATGACAGCGATCATGCATACACTGAACAGGGGTCAGTGGCAGGTGGATGTGAGTTGTTGCTATGTGGTCATGGGGTGGGGGTCCATTATGTTAACTGGGAAGGATTTCTATCATTAATACAGGGGTGATCAAGGGGAGGGGGTCCATTATACTTCCAGGGAAGGGCGTCTAGTATTATTATTAGTATTATTACAGGGGTGATGGGGGAAGGGAAACACTATACCCCAGGGAAGGGTATCTATTATTACATGAGTGACTGGGGGATGGGGGTCCACTATAATGCCAGGAAAGGGGTTTATTTTTATTACAGGTATAATCAGGGGAGGGGGGGAACACTATACCACCAGGGAAGGCTATTATTATTACAGGGATGATCAGGGGGAGGAGAACAAATACCACCAGGGAAGGGTGCCTATTATTATTACAGGGGCAATGGGGGGGGGGGCACTATACTGCCAGAGAAGGATGTCTATTATTATTACAGTGACGAGTGGAGGGATGGGGCATACTAGACTACTTGGGATGAGTGGCTACAGTACAGCCACCCTGCCTTAATGAGGTGTGGGTGCTGCCTTAGCTCTGTGATAAGATGGGGTTTTCAGCAGCAGTAAACAATGCTGTTCTAGGGGCTATTTAGTGTTGCCACAAATCTTTGAATATACCACTGCACCTTTATGCATGAGGGACTCCCTCATTTGCATAGCAGCAGCAGTATGGGTAGTAAAATCATGGATATATGGGGCTCCAGGTGTCACTCCTGGCTCCATAGCACATAATGGTAGTTTTCTTCCCCTAGTCTGAAAGCAAAAGCTGGTTTTCAAGCAGCTTTTAGTCCTGGTAAAACCGTTTCAGTTCACCCGTGACACAGATTTGCATTCTGCTACTTACAATGCTGTGAATAGCGTTTGGGGCTTTAACATGTAGGAAGGAAAAAAAGTAAGCCTTACAATGTGGACATTTGTTCTCTCCCTGAATTCCATTATTTAAGGTCCTAACCTATATGTTGCTCTTCTTGCAAATTGGTTCTCTGACAGTACCTCTGAGCATACTACATGCCTGGCCGTAGTCAGTTTAAGTTATATGTGACCCCTCTGAAAAATTCTTCTTGGCATTGTGGCTTGTTATCTAGGTAGGAAATAATGCAACAGGCCAACACAATGGAATTTGTGTGACCCTACACGTTTTGTGGGATAAGCATCAACTGCTTCCACAGCGAACTATCTGAAGATCTGTGAAAGTGATAAACATATTTTTTGAGAATACCTAAAGTATTAGAGCTTAGATATAAGCCAAAAAGGCATTAATTCTCACTCTGTGACATGCAAGTGATTTTCAGAATGCAGCCCTTCCATTCAAAAAAGTATCAAAGGACTATATTTTCTTGGAAAAGTGGTGCTGTAGTTAATGGTTTTCCACAGCCACAAGGCTCTCATCAGGATTACTTGAACATGTAGTGGTAACCAGGTTAGAGGGCAGAAGAATGAGTCATAAGCAACAGAATAAACATCAGACATATCCAATACATGTTAAACAACTCCAGCTGCATGACTTCCAGTCTTTCTGATGAGAATAATTTACAGCAGCCATCACGCTCCACACTTGGCCACTGGGCCAATATTTCAATATTTCAGTGGTAATAAAGGATTTTCTTAAACACATGCAATAAATAATGTAACATGATTCCAACATAAAAAGGAAGCACTGAGCTAAAGAGTGGTGCAACCCTAAAGGAATGATCTGATCCATCGAACACCATTAAAGGGACAGTGTCAACCCCTTAGGCCTCATAGTCTTTCTAGTTTCAAAAACACATGATTGTTTACATTCTGTAAAGACTGATTATGTAACTGGTAATATGATTCTGACTCTTTTTTGTTTTAAAGAGTGAATAAACAACTTTCCACCATACTGGTTTTACCGTACAAACATTTGCTTGTTTACAGTCCTTGATCAACTCCCACTACATCTTTCCTAGACTTGAGAATGCCTCCAACACAGTCTGGCCACACATGATGCAGTGGGAGGAGAAACAACGATTGCATCCTGAGTGGCTGTACTGCTTGTGGGTGTTCCTAATGCTCAGAAAGAACAGTATACAATAAAAGTACATCAAGAATTTGAAAAAAAAAACAAAGATGGGTATGATTACACCAGTTCTATGCATTTCAGTTCTACTATGAGCAGATAAAACAACCAACAACATCAATGTATTTCAGAGAAGGTAAACAATCATAAAATGTGCCACATGGTTTTCAACTAGAAATAATATAATGTAAAAGAACTGACAGTGTCCCTTATTACTGTACATTTGTACAGTATGTATGCATAAATACAGACCTACATCCATACGTGTCTTCCTGCAGATCGGAATGTGACACTGAGATGTGAGTGGGTGTATGAAAGGCTACGAGTGTATGTCAGTAATATGTGTGCACATAACTTTGAGCACCAATCTCAATACTTAAATAGAGTCAGTAGCAGGACTTTTGGAAAAGTTTGACCCACTTACCAATCATATGTCTACTTTGGTGATGACCATGGAGGCGGTACAAACTGCTATTATTGAAGCCAGCACATTATCTGACTCGGCTATGGGAGCTGCGGCAAACATTATTAAGGAAAATTGCCATCTATGCATCAGGCTAGAAACCTTAGAAAATCAGGCCAGGTCAGCTAACCTCCACATCATTGGCATGCGGAGGCGGGGGGGCAAGGGCAGTCATTTGCTCCTGTTTCTCAGTGACTGGTTTCAGCAGCATTTTGGAGAAGAAGTACTGTACTTATCAGGCCAGTGGGCATGCAGAATACTTACTGTGTTACCTCCAGAGGGAGACAAGATAATCTGGATGCCCCTCAAGCCATTGTGGTGGTCACAGACAGCATCAGCACAAGGGTCATGTTTTAGCCCTAGCCAGTAGGAAGAAAACATTTCTACAAGATGGGATCCAGATTCAGATTTTTCCACATATCAGCTTTGCCACAAGGTAAACAAGCATTTGTCAACTCCAAATTGTTATTGCGTTGGTGTATTGAACATGCTCACTGGCCCTCTGGTCAGTCGCTCAGTCTGTTTTGTCCGGTGCTGCAGGCTGCTGTTTTGTACTGGGCTCCTGCCTGCATTGGCACCTTGTTCTGCCCACTAAGAATTCTGCAGCTGTCCCGACAGAACTCTGTTGAGGTGGCTCACTCCCCCTCTCTCACTCGTTCATTCTGTGTCTCCTGGTGCTGCTGGCTGCCCTTTTGTACTGGGCTCCTGCCTCTGTTGGTGGCTTTTTCTGCCCACAAAGAAATCTGCAGCAGTCCCGACACAAGTCTGTTGAGCCTGCTGACTCCCCCTCTCTCACTCACTCATTCCATTTCTGCTGGCGCTGCAGGGTGCCCTTTTGTACTGGGCTCCTGCCTGTATTGGCACCTTTTTCTGCCAACAAAGAAATCCGCAGCAGTCACGACAGAGCTCCGTTGAGGTCGCTCACTCCCCCTGAGTCACTAACTCATTCTGTCTGTCCTGGCACTGCAGGCTGCCCTTTTGTACTGGGCTCCTGCCTCTGTTGGCGCCTTTGTCTGCCCACAAAGAAATCTGCAGCAGTCCCGACAAAGCTCCGTTTCGCTCGCTCACTCCCCTTCTCTCACTCACTCATTCCGTTTCTGCAGGCTGCCCTTTTTTATTGGACTCCTGTCTGCGTTGCCGCCTTCTTCTGCCCCCAAAGAAATTTGCAGCAGTTACAATAGAGCTCTGTTGAGCTCACTCACTAACCCTATCTCACTCGCTCATTCTGGGTTCCCTGCCACTGCAGGCTGTCCATTTGTACTAGGCCCCTGCATGCACTGGCAACTTTGTCTGTCCACAAACAAATCTGCAGCTGTCCTGACAGAGCTCTGTTGAGGTTGCTTAGTCTCCCTGTCTCACACGCTCATTCTGTTTGTCCTGGCGCTGCAAGCAGCACTTTTGTATGGGACTCCTGCCTGCATTGGTGCCTTTATCTGACCACAAAGAAATCCACAGTCCTGACAGAGCTCCTTTGAGCTCACTCAGTCCCCCTGTCTCACTCGCTCATACTGTTTCTCCCACCGCTGCAGGCTGGCCTTTTGTACTGGGCCCCTGGCTGCATTGATGCCTTTTTCTGCCCACAAAGAAATCCGCAGAAGTCCTGAAAGAGCTCCGGTGAATTTGCACATTCCCCCTCCGTCACTCGCTCTCTCGTTCTGTTTCTCCCAATGCTGCAGGCTGCCCTTTTGTACTGGGCTCTTATGTTGCACCCTTTCTCTTCCCACAAACAAATCCACAGCTGTCCCTACAGAGCTTTGTTGAGGTCGCTCAGTCTCTCTCTCTCACATGCTCATTCTGTTTGTCCTGACACTGCAAGCTGCCTTTTTGTACGGGACTCCTGCCTCATTGATGTCATTGTCTGCACACAAAGAAATCCGCAGCAGTCCTGACAGAGCTCTGTTGAGCTCACTCGGTACCCCTGTCTCACTCGCTTGTACTGTTTCTCCCACCACTGCAGGCTGGCCTTTTGCACTGGGCCCCTGCCTGCAATGATGCCTTTTTCTGCCCACAAAGAAATCCACAGCAGTCCTGAAAGAACTCCGGTGACTTCGCTCACTCCCCCTCCCTCACTCGCTCTCTTGTTCTGTTTCTCTCAGTGCTGCAGGCTGCCATTTTGTACTGGGCTCTTGCGTTGGGCCCTTTGTCTGCCCACAAACAAATCTGCAGCAGTCCCGACAGAGCTCAGTTGAGCGCAGTCACTCCCCCCTCTCACTCCTTTGATCTTAATGTGTTCCATGCAGTGATTTCCAACAGCGACCATGCTATTCTATGGCAGGAGTGCAAAAACACATTTTAGCCACGATGTGAAAAATGGCAGCTGTACTGTTCATAAGGAGGTGTGGAAAAAAAATAAATAAATAAATAAAATGCCACTGTTGAAAATGTGGGGTGAAAATATTACAAAATTGAGAAATTACAAGGTTGTGTGGAAACAGTTCAATGCACGCTTGTAACACAGTCATGTTATGGAGTTTCGTCACCCGATTTTCAACATAGGCATTTTAGGACCTCTGCTCATGAACAGTGCCACTGTCATTTTCTTAATCTGTCCTGAACAGTGATTTCCCACAGCGACCGTGTTATTCTGTGCTGGAACTGTGAAAACACATTTCGGTCAGGATGTGAAAAATGACAGCTGCACAGCTCATAAGGAGGTGTGGGAAAATTCCACTGCTGAAAATGTGGCGTGACAATATTACAAATCTGCGAAGTTACAAGGGTGCGTGGAAAGTGTGCAGCGCACACTTGTAACACAGTCATTCGATGGGCTAATATCACCAAATTTTCTACATAGGCATTTTATGACCTCTGCTCATGAACAGTATCACTCTCATCTTCTTAATCTGTCCCGGACAGTGATTTCCCATAGCGACCGCTGTATTCTGGGCTGGAAGTGCGAAAACACGTTTCGGCCAGGATGGGAAAAATGACAGATTTACTGTTCATAAGTAGGTGTGGGAAAATGGCGATGTTGGAAATCTGGAGTGAAAATATTATAAATTTGTGAAGTTACGAGTGTGCGTGCAAACTGTGCAATGCATGCTCATAACACAGTCATTTTATAGAGTATTATTACCAAATTTTCAGCATTGCCATTTCAGGACCTCTACTCATGAACAGTGGCACTGTCATTTTTTCAATCTGTCCCAAACACTGATTTTCCACAGCGACCGCGCTATTCTGCGCTGGAAGAGTGAAAACACATTCCATCAAGATGTGAACAATGACAGCTGTACTGTTCACAAGGAGGTGTGACAAAATGGCAATGTTGAAAATCTGGCATGAAAATATTGCAAATTCATGAAGTTACGAGTGTGCATAGCAACTGCGCAGCGAGCCTTCGTAAAAAGAGTACTTTTTGATTTTTCCACCAAATTTAAATATGCTTTTTTTTGAGAGCCCACCTCATGAACACTGGCACTGTCATTTCATTAATCTGGCCCAAAAGGTGATTCCTCGCAGTGACCGTGAAATCACCTTTCCAGGCCAATTAACGCCATGACGGTTCAAGAATTCATGAGGAGGGGTCCCAAAAACCCTACATTGAAAATTTGCTGGAAAAAATTCCCCAAAATGCCCGCGATATGCAGTAAAGTTGAAAAAACCTATGTATTACATTATACTGCTTACCAGCATTTCCTCAGTTCGCGGTCAGCTTTGAAGAGTGCAGACGTGTTCCCAGTCCACCGAAGATCATCACGTAAGCTCCTAAGGTAAGTATGGGGTGAGGGGTGTGGGAGGTAGGTGGACGTGCAGTGGGTGGGTGCGGGTTGTGGGTGGGAAGCAGAGGCGAGTGCCGAGGATGGTTTCCTTTCCAGGATTAAAAAAACAAAAAAATCGACGTGCGGTACCGTTTTCTAATTTGCGGAATCTGGCACACTGGAGTGGGCTCCCAGTGTGCCAGCAGAGGCTTTCTTGACCGGGGGCAGCAGTAGCCAATGGGGGATTGGGCACCCCATCAGCAAACAGGCGGGGGAAGGGGTATCAGTATGCTGACGGGGATTGGGCACCCAGTCGGCAGCAACAAAAAGAGGGGGGTAACAGAATGCCGATGGGGAGTGGGCTCCCCTGTTGGCAACAAAACAAATGGGGAAAACTACAGCCAACGGGGATTGGCCACCCGTTGGCAGGAACCATAGCAGGGGGGCACAGAATGCCGACAGGAACTGGGCTCCCCGTCGGCAACAAAAAGACCACCAAAGCCGACGGGGATTGGGGCCCCCGTAGGCAACTACACCTGGTGCGGGGGTTATATTGTTTGTGAAAATGGTGGCAAGCCACCGCCATGTTCATAAACAATCTCTGGGGTTTTACATCCCCGCCCTGCAATGACGGGTCGCTCCCACATTGCAGCGGATGGCTGACGCTGCAGTGACGAGGCAGCCCCTGATTGCAGCGGCTGATTTTTTGGAAAGTTGTGGCACGCTGGCTGAACTAGTGTCAGCAGCAGCATGCCACAGCATTGAGGAAAGTGGGGCAAGCCTTTGCAGGCTGTGGGGGCATTGGCCACAACAGTACCGCACCTCCACAACCTGCTTCTGGAGAAACCTGTCGCAACATATTTCTTGAGCATGCATGCAATCAACATAAAAAAGAAGGCATTCGATGGTGTATGGGCCATGTTGTGGGAGGCTGAAAAACTGCATGGGATGGTGCCTCTATCTAAGGATCGTCCACATAGGCAAGTTTATTTTGTTCAGTTACCCTTCAGATGCCATAAAATGGGTGCAAAAGAACACAGCCTGTTGTTTAGCTCTTCATGACCCAAAAGCACTGAATGCAGATGACGAGACTTGATACCTGGACTGTTTTAACTCTCTCCCTTTAATTCCTGTTTTTTACAGGGTGCAAGGAATGGCTCATTTCACCTTTACTTTTCAGCATTAACACAATGACTGTTGGGTCCTTTATTGTTTTGTTCTGGGGATCAAATTTCCACCCTTTAGATGTACTGATTATTTGTTTTTATTACAACTGAATTACTGCTGTTATTTTCAATAGTTTTCTTTCTGGTGTTTGTCAAAAATGCATGTTTTTCAGGGGTGTAGCTAGGATTTGGTGGTGGGGGGTTTCCCAAACAAATCTAGGGGGGCCTGGGGGCATGCCCCCCCAGAAAATTTAGAAAATGTAGGTGTTAAATGGTGCATTTTCGTGCATTTTAGGCAATAATTGTTGAGTCACAAAATGTTCAAAATTCGAATCATCATTCTTATCCATCCCTGCAATCTCAAGTATTTCAGCCAGGTGCTCCTTCTAAACTTTTTTTTTTTTTGGGGAGTAATTTTCATTTCCCAAATTTAATTTATTTGTTCAGCTATTGCCTTGCCTTTTATGTTCCACCTTTCCCACTGCATGTATTCCCCTTTAAAAACTGTCCGTAGTTTGTATGGTTGCTATTAATTGTTTTCCTCCCTTTGCCTCTTTTACATGCATGACCCTACTCTAAGGAAAATAAATAATACTAAGGTACTTTTATTTTTAAATATTTATTGTTTGTGTGCAGCTCACATATTAAACAGTAATGCATTAAAATATTTAAAACATATATAAAGTGCCTGTCTATAATGTCATACATATTGATACACATGGGATACACAGCTTTTCCCATCAAAGTAGTATGCAACCAGTGAATGACACATTTGACAACTGGGTGTTAAGAGTGTTTTTAAATGTTAACTACAAACATTACTTTAACTACTTTTCACATCAAACACATATAGTTATTTTCCTAGAACTCGTTTGTTTATCAGGTTATCTTCTGTACTCATGTTGAGTTTTTTTCAGTCTGTGAATGACACAAAATGAGGAGTCCCAGCTTCAAAATAACAACATGTAGTATGGAAATAAACAGAAAAATCATGCTGGGTTGGAGGATCACAGCTTTCTTACTCTAGTTCTAATTTTGTTACTGCCATCACAGAACCACCACTGCCCTGGATGTTTTGTTGCAAACCTTTCAACTTCCTCAATTTACACTTTTTTTGCACATGGATGTGCATTAAGACAAGGCTGGCTTTCTGTAATTATCAATGTGATTAAAATTATCAAACCAGTAGAACAGATACAGATGGTAGATTGAATTATTTGACAACTGGGTGTCATCAGAGTGTAAGAATAACAAGTAACATGCACACTACAACTATAACCCACAACTTCACATAGTTATTTGCCAGGCTCTCTTGTTTCTTCATCAGATTTATCTTCTCTAATCTAGTTCTGTATTTAAAGTCTGGATTGATGCAAAATAAGGATTCCCAGCTTCAAAATGGCAAATATACTAAAGTATTTTAAGATGCCTGGTAGGAAGAAATTACTTAAATGGACCCCTGCTTTCTTACTCTAGTTCTCATTTTGTTGCTGTGCCATCACATTCACAAGCAACATCCGTCTTGGATGTTTTGCTGCAAACCTTTCAATCACTTTATCAGTGTCTACTTTAGCTCCATAATGAATCTGCATTAAGGCAAGGCCTGACATGCTCTCATTTCCATTGTGCTTCTCACATAGTTTTGAGCCTCACGAAGAGCACTGAAAAGCGCTCACATTGTGCACTACTGACTGGAATTACATAGAGTATCTTGAGTAAAGTGTATATATTTGGGAAAAAGGATGCATCACAGGCTCTGAATGCTTCTACAGCAGTATCAGGTGGATTTTGATTGTTTTGCCATTTAGTTTTCCATGTTAGCAGTTCCACATCTATAACCTGAGGAGAAGGAATATCTTTTTTATAGAAATTGATAACTTCATCTAGGTTGATGTTTCCACCATTGCATTTAATCACTGATGGAATAAGGCCCATTAAGCTAGCCACAACTTGCTGTGTTCTTGAAAATTTCACAGCCAGTGCCTCAAGGAGATAATCAAGCATTGGAATTGCAATCACCCTCCTGTAATACTCTTCAGGATCACTTGCAGGAGTATTGCTTTGGTGAGTCTGTCTCCCAACAGTGCGTGGTATTTCAGGTTGAATGTTGACCTTTTCTGAAACACTACATGCCTCAGTGTACCAGCTGTGGAAGAGAGTCTCAATTTCTTGTCGAGCTACCTTTATACTGTCCTCTACTGTGGTAATCATGTTGTAAGCATTAATTATATCAATTGCACTGTTTTGCAGTTTTACACTCAGTGGTTGCACAAACTTCAGTACCTTCATGACTGTGATGAAGCAAATAATGTAACGGAAATTCTCCATAGAATAAAGGATCCCATTTGCTAATGTCTTAGTCTCAGCATCCCAATTCCATTCTCCATACTCATCAGCATATTGCTGTCCATTACTGATGACATGTAGTGCAATGAGAATACATGAAAAAAGATCATAAAATATCTCATATGCTGTATGCCTCATTGCCCATCTTGTTCTGCAAAGAGATTGCAATGTCACTCGTTTAGCTTCAGGATAATTACGCCCTACTACTTTCAACAGAAGCTCATTTCTTTTGGGTGAGAAATTGAAGAAGTTACAACACTGGTTAAGCACATCATGCATGTTCTGGATTTCAGGGTGTTGGCAAGAGTTCACTATGCACAAATTGAGGCAATGCGCATTACAGTGCACGTAAACAGTGGATTCATTCTGCTGGCAAATTAAACCTTGTGTGCCTCGAGCGTTTGAGGACATGTTTGAGGCCCCATCATATCCTTGGCCTCGGCATGCTTGAATGTCAAGACTCCAATGTACCAATTTATGTAATATGTTCTTTGCAAGTGCCTCACCAGTTATTCTCTCACAAGGTACAAAGTCTAGGAAGTCCTCTCTTATATTTTGAGTTTTGTCAATATATCGCAGTACCAGAGACAAACTTCTCTGTTCTACATCTGTAACTTCATCACCAAGAATAGAGTAGTACTCAACATCTTTTATGTCTTTAATTATATTGTCTCGAATCTGATCCCCAATAATCTCTATCAACTCATTTTGAATATCTGGCGAGTGATATTGCGCATTTCTCCCACCGAACTGTAAATGTTCAGCTAAACTTGTATCTCCAGCATTTACCCTGAATTTTAACAGGGAGATAAAGTTTCCTGGATTGTGGGTATCATCATCTATTTTCTCAATATGGCCACGTAAAGCTATATTCTGGCGACCACAGACAAGTATAGTTTCTATTATTGATCCTAATATTTTCCTGTTTTGTTCAATTCTTGCAGCACACCTAGCATCAAGTTTGCTCCTCACCGATTTTCTGGGGTTTCCATAGTTATTTTAAAATTCAGGCCTTTTCCAATGCATTCATGTGATATTGTTTCTTGCAGTGTTCTTTTAGAATCTCCTTTGCTTTTGTCCAGTTAGTTAATGGTTTAGTGACAAGAGTGCCCAAGCTATCACTGTAGCCAAACAAGCTACAAAACTTACACAAGCCACCCCTCAACGATTCACTGTAAACTAGCCATGGGTATTCAATACACCATTTGTGTTGGAAGGATCATTGTTTAGCATGCATCACCGTCTTTGGAAACATATAAGTAGCTGATGGACTGAAGTGCTGAGTGAGGTATTTATACTTCTCAGAATCATTGAGTGAGGTGCCAATGATTCTACCAATATCATAAGGGCCCACCTCTGGCATACTGCTACTCTCATTTTGCACATTTTGCACTAGTATGCTATTACTGCTGTTTTCATTGGAGAAGCTTTCTTGAACAGTACTTCTGTTGTCACTGCCTGCTGCAATGCCTGAATCTAAAAATACAAAAGGCATTGTTAAGTTCTTCATGCATATGGGAAAATGAAAGCAGAGATGAGACAAGTGTTTTTTTTTATGTGTTGCTCAAATGCTGTTTCCCAAATAACAGTATTGCAAAACTGCTGGGGATTGAGACAATGGGGACATGCAAACGGTGAAGTAGGTGGTAATGGGAATATTTTAGTGAGATAGACCATATGACCAGCAGGATTAAGTCTGTGCAGAAACTACATGAACCTTTCATTTCCTGCCATGAAATAATTGTAGCAACAAGTGCATTCAATGCTTGAATGTATTTATTGCTCAGACTAATGTCATTAATGACAAGTGCAAACTACCTATGATAATACCACATGGAGTGGTGGGAGGCACAATACAAGATAGAAAGAAAATCATTCTTATGCAAATAAGAATCATGACTCTGTTTTCTGACTATAATTCAGTTGTTTTAGAAAAGACTGATAATAAAGATTAGACAGTGCGTTTCCAATATACAAGAGACACACCTTGAGAGCTCCCACTTTCTGATGGGCTTAATGGTCATTTTGTTCCAAATCCAAATGAAGAAAGAGTTGCCTGATTGGTAAATCCTCGCTTCTTAGTAGTTGCCATCTCAGAGACTGATCCAAGTCAATGTCCCTTTTTGAAATGGAGGAGCAGAGTTTTACTTAATGCATGGTTTCAATATCAATCACATTACTTTAAATGTATTTGCCTTGCAAACAGAGCAAATGTCACAATATTAACTGTAACCCCTGCCAAAAGGCCCCAGCCAAGTCCAATCATCTGTGCCTGTCAACTGATGGCAAGACAAGATAAGAACTTAAGTAAGAAAGCAGGGTGTTGTAATACAGTTAAAGACATCCGTAACCCAGCATCTTACAGGGATTTTCTCTGTATTTATTCATGTGCTGAGTAACTGACAGCAATATGTTGATAAGCATGGAGACAACTGGATGCTGAGACTAAGGCAATGGGAAGGGTATCCTTTATTGTACTGAGAAGTACTGTTCCATTATTTAGTGTTAGTACTTAAAAACTGATGGCAAGAACAAGATAAGAACTTAAGTAAGAAAGCAGGGTGTTGTAATACAGTTAAAGACATCCGTAACCCAGCATCTTACAGGATTTATTCATGTGCTGAGTAACTGACAGCAATATGTTGATAAGCATGGAGACAACTGGATGCTGAGACTAAGGCAATGGGAAAGGTAAGGACACCTGGGGGATCTTGAGATAGTCAGTGTCTTCACCAATAAAAAATAGGAAGTTGTTATCCATGTACAGAAAGCTGGTGAGACCCATCCTGAGTACTTCGTGCAGTTTTGGGGATCTCTCTGCAAGGACATAAAGACAGGATGGAGGCAGCACAGAGGGCAGCTAACATGGTGCATGGTTTGCAGCAAAATATGAAGAGAGACAGAGACTTTAGGACCTGAATATAACCTCTAGGTGTGAGAAGCCTGACTGGGAAACATGAGAGAAACTTTCATGCCTAAAAGGAACAAAGTCCAACAGGGTAGCATCTTTCTGAACAAAATGTGAAAAAGGGTCACAATTTCGAGATAGAGGAGGGTGACTGAGGGCAACATGATGAAGTATTTTTTCATAGAGGGAGTGGTAGATGCATGGAATGGCCTTCCTGAGGTTCAGGTGTGAAAATGAATGTAGGGACACAGGCGCAAGACAGTTCTAGTACGGAGGGGTTAGAAGTGTATGCTGTTAGAACTGATCTGCCAGCTTAGCCACTGGGAAATGGTGGGCGGACCAAGTGGTCTTTATCTGCCAGAATAAAGTATTGTGAAATATCTTTGTGTGCTATTTTTTACTACTCTCATTGTCACCCAGCATGTTGTGGAATAATTTAATTCAAATCACCATTAATCTTATGGGCCTGTGTAATTTTAATCAGTACTCCATGAATGAGATGGATTACACAGGCAGCTCACGAGATCAGCCCACCACCCTGACTGTATTTTAATATGCAGTCTCATGAGAGTAATACACAAGCTCACAGATAGAACCCTTTATGTTTTTGACCTGTGTGTGATGTGGTCAGCAGATATAAGTAACCTCATTGGATTCTGTGTCCAGTTAAGCTGTGCTAATTCATAAGCCAGCCACACTTTTATTTCCTATTCACCCAGTCCCTCAATCACAGACATTGCAGATGGACTGGGGGGCAAAGTTTGTCCGTTTGCAGATGACACCCAAGATCTGCAACACAGTATGATCCAGATGGGGTGGGCAGAATGAACAGAGATATGGATAAACTAGTAAAATGGTTTGAAGAATGGCAACTGGGGTTTAATGCAAAGATGTGCAAGATCATGTGCATAGGGAAGAGAAACCCTGAAGCCACCTATACGCTGAGAGGGGAGTTGATGATGCACAAGTCTTTTTCTTCCCTGTGACTGCCTGGCTTGTGCATCATCATCACAGATGACCTGAAATCATCCAAGCAGTCCACTAAATCAGTAGGTAAGGCTAGGGGGTGTTAGGGTGTATCAGTAGGGGTATCACAAGTCAGAAGAGGGAGGTAATAATCCCTCTTTACAAGACACTGGTCCATCTGGAGTACTGCAGCTCATACCTTCACAAGGACATTAACCAAATTGAGGCAGTCCAGAGAAAGGCAACCAAAATGGTGTAGGGTCGTCTGCATCAGAAAACATATGAGGGGGCAGATTACCCTACAGCAAAGGAGAGGAGAGAGGTGACATGATTGAAACATTCAAACACCTAAAGGGTATTAACAAGGTGAAAGAGTGTAACATGTTTCAATATAAGAAAAATTGCAGGACAGGACACAGCATGAGATTAGAGGGAGGCCGATTAAGGGGTAATGTGATGAAGTTCTTTTTCACAGAAAGGGTGGTGGCCTACCACATTTCACCTCAGTCACGGAGTTGGAAATGCTACCTGAAATATCCACCTTAATTCCTACGTCAGTCTTTCCGTAAGTTTTCCCCTGAATCTGTTATTTACCGCATTTCTCCTCACTCACGAAACTGCTTGCAGTGCATGAAATATCTCTCTGGCTGAGGTGACTGTTACCTTATTTCCTAGCTATTTAATTCCCCCTGTTTAAATATTTGCTCCATTTTCACCTCAGTAATGGAGCTGCAGTCTTGGAAATATCCTCCCTGGCTGACTGAGGTATTTTTTTTTTTCTTAATTCCTAGCCAAGTCAGTTTATATGCCTTCTGAATCTGTTTGTCCCACCCATTTCACCTCACAGGACCTGCAGCACTGCCATGATGTTACATCAGAAATATCCTCCTGAGGTAATTATTTTTACCTTAATTCCAATCATAGCCATGACAGAGTCACTTATTTTAAATTCAGGACGGAAATAAGTTATTCTGTACTTTTCCCCAGCCACTTAGTGATCAGCTGAGCACTAGAGTGCATGTTACCTGAACCATGCTAGTAACAGTGACTTATAATCCCTCCTGAGTTTTACCCCATACCATTTCAAATTCACCTCAGGACTCACAGCAGCTGCTGCAGACCTGAATAATCCCTGTGTCTGTGATGATGAAAAAATAATTACCACAGTCTGTGGTAATTATTTTTTCATCATCATTCCAGACCTTGACCCTTACTTCCCCATTGATATTTTGCCCAGAGTTGCAGCAAACATTTTCAATTTATTATTTGTCCTCCCTGACTTCACTGTGCACCTCCTGGTCCTTTCAGGCGAGTCTGCCGCCCCTCTGCGATGCTAACAAGGCCTAAGCAACTCCAAAGTATTAATTTGTGAAAAATCCTCCTCCGAAGATCCCCCCCAGTGCCCAAGTCAAGTTAAACAGGTTCACAGTATATTTGTCGATGGCCGGGACTTCAGTGTTTGTGTCTGATTAATTTAAATCTTAGGCACACGCGCCGCGGGCAAGCTGCCTCCTCACAATACCGGTCTCCTGCCCTAAATGAGCTCAAGTAGCGCTCTTTGGCACTTTGCGGTGGCTCTGTATCATGTGACTGCCAAGCTGCACTCACACGTGATGCAGAGCCGAGGCGGGCTGAGGTCTGACGCCTACAAGCCGAGCGTCGCTGACTGGGAGGGTGCCCGACTTCCCCGCATGCCTTGCGCCAGTCCAACGAGGGGCTTTAACTGTTTGCCTGCCGGTAGGATTAAGCAGGCGCCGCATGGCTCAGAGAGACACCTGAGGTCCGAGTCCGACGTCGCCGCCTGGAATAGTGGATGCCGGTGAGTGTCAGTGACTCAGGGTCTCTTAAATGGATTGGGGGGGCCGGCGGGTAGGAGGAACAAGAAGATGAAGATGATCAGCTGCGGGCAAAGAAGGGGGGTCGCCGGATTGCACAGTCGGGAAGCGGGGTAGGGTTGCACGGTCAGCAGGGGGGGTTCTGAGCACCCAGGAAACCCCCTAGCTACGCCCCTGTTTTTGTTTTTTTACTTTTTAAGTGCCTACATTAAACTATTAATGTGTAGGTGGGTTGCTTAAATATGACAATGCTTTTTACACGTAAGTGTACACTTTTGGTATTGCATGGCATCTTTAATTTCCTCCTCTGGTAGGAGGCTAAAACTTTAGCACTCTTCACACTGCTTTTTTTGGACTATCTTGCCCTGCAGCATGTGGACTCCATTAACAGCTATTGTATGGATTGTAAATTTCTTCATATAATGCATTTTCTATATACCCCATGTATGATGTATCGTATTGACATAGGATGCACCCTATTGTTTTATTAAGAGGAGTGGTGCTCTCAATGTATTTTTTTGTACATCTCATAAGTACTATGTCTGCATTTTCTATGCCGTATGTGTATTGGTAAAACAATAAACATATAGTTTAAAAAAAGTAATATGTGTACATGTGTGTGTGTGTGTGTGTATGTGCACATGTGTATGTGTATACATAAGGTTTGATTGTCGGCATTTATGTACTTGACAGGAAGAACATACTCATGACTCACCATCAAAAAAAAATGGGTGGATGTGCCTTGGTGTGAATGTGTGTCAGTGATATCTATGTGTGTTTGGGATACAGGTTAAATACAGACCACAGACCAGACTCAAAAAGTTTAAAAACAGACAGGCTGGTCCAACCAGACTAGGTGCAATTTATATGGTCAGGCAGTTCCACACAGACCAGTTGGTATGGTTTTTACCATTTTGGTCCATCCATTCTGCCAGCCCCGGATTTCTTCTATGGTGACAGTATGGGCAAAATCCACAATCCAAAAAGAGAAAGTGGGGAAGTATTCCAAGGCATGCAACTACTTGGTGAACATTTAGGATGTTGCCAATGCCAATTTTATTTACATAGAGCCCAATCCAAAGGCTCTGAGCACCTTACAATAAAACAATTAGACAACTAATTAAAATCTAATACAAATACTTAAGCCAGACCAAAACATAAATAAAAAATATAAGTTTTTAGTGATGTTTTGAAGGAGGCTAGCAAGGGAGCACCCCCTCACTTCACAGGAGAGGGCATTCCAAAGAGTTGGCGCTCCCACACCAAACACCCTATCACCTGATGATTTCAGGCATGACCGTGGAACAGAGAGGAGGTCTGCCTCCGCTGACTGGAGGGCACGAGCAAGAGCATAAGGAATCAGGAGGTCTTTCAGATAGCCTGGACCCAGACTATGTAGGGCCTTGTATGTTAAAAAGCAAAGCTTGAAACTGATGTGCCACCTGACCAGAAGCCAGTGGAGAGTGCAGTGGACCAGTGTGATATGCTGTGAATGGGTGAAGAGCGCAGTGGACCAGTGTGATATGCTGTGAATGGGTGAAGAGTGCAGTGGACCAGTGTGATATGCTGTGAATGGGTGAAGAGCGCAGTGGACCAGTGTGATATACTGTGAATAGGTGAAGAGCGCAGTGGACCAGTGTGATATGCTGTGAATGGGCTGTCCTGGCAACCAATCAGGTTGCTGCATTCTGAACCAGCTGTAGGTAACACATCAGTCTCGCAGATAGCCCCATATGAAGAGCACTGCAATAGTTCAATTGAGATGAGATAAAGGCATGCACTAGTGTCACAAGGTCAAACAGCTCAAGATATGGCCTAATTCAAGCAATGTTACAGAGATGGTAATAGCCACTGTGGACAACAGCCAACACCTGGGATTCCAGAGTCATCTTAGAGTCCATAATGGCTCCCAGATTCTTAACCCTATCCACTGGGCACAGGGTCACTCCTCCCAATAACGGAAGGGCAGTGCCCCAGGTATCATGGAAGAACTGTGTCAACCCATCTCAACCAATAGCCTCTCCATCTTAGATGGATTCCTGAGCCAGTTGGCCAACATCCAGTCCTGAATATATTTAAGACACTTGCTCAGCACCATGATAGCCACCCCATCAGCAGGGGCATGAGCCACATGCAGCTGGATATAATCGTCATAACAATGAAATGCCAAGCTGTAGCATCTGATGATCTCCCCCAGAGGCATCATGTACACAGTGAATAGTGAGGCACTTACTCCTTTTCCACCTCTGTTTACACAGTGACTAACATGGAAGCCAGGATCACCCCATGAAGCACCTTACAGCAGAGTGGAGCACTGCTCAATGTACAGTATAGGAGCCAAGTACCACCTACTGCATTCTGCCAGTTATGTAGGACTCAAACCACCACAAAATGTTGCCTGAGAGTCCCACATAGTGCCTAAGGTGAGCCAAAAGCACACCATAACTCACTGTGTCAAAAGCTAAGGAAAGGTCTAGAAGGACTATGCTAGAACATTTTCCACTATTCCTTGCTGAGAGGAGATCATGGAATATCCTGACTAGGGTTGTCTCTGTGCTGTGGCGAGGCTGAAAGCTGGACTGGAAGGGCTCATAGATGTCATACCTCTCCAGGTGCTGTTCTAGCTGCTATGCCACCACCTCCTTGATCAACCTTTCAAGAAAGAGAAAGTTTGAGACATGTCTGTAATTGGCAAGATCATCAAGGCCCCATAGAAGCCTGAAGAAGAGGCCTCACCACTGCCTTTTTAGGGCAGATGGAAAGAAACCCTCAAGAAGAGAACTCCTGATGATATCTACCATAATTTGACTGAGTGAGTCTCAACATTCTAAAAGAAGTCTGCTTGGCCCAGGGTCCAATGCACAGTAGGTGGGTCACAGTCCAGAAACTACCAGTGAGATATCATCTAAGGAAACTGACTCAAATTCAGCCCACAGGGGCAGAGTGCCTGTGACCCGCATAATAGACTTATGTTAATATATCAAGATTCTATAATGCCATAAACTTCATTCAAAAGTTTTCATTCTATTGTATAAATTATGTGCATTTCATCAAGGTAAAGGTCATCAGGCAAACAGGTGAATAAGGTACAAATTCCAACAGCTGCCCCTTAGGGCTGTCCATACAATGGTTCTGCCATGTAGTACATCAGCATAGTTCACGATAATCAAAAAAAGTAGTGCAAAACAAACATTTAGTGCACATTTCACCAAAATAATGTGCAGGACTATGTCCCTTACTTGAATCTCTCACCTTACCACCAGTAGCCCCGCCCCAATGCTTTGCTCCATGAGCGTCATCAGGGGATGTTACTGGGTTCCTAAACACTCCCATTTTATACTCAATGTTTGTAGCCCTTTGTTTACTGATGGCTATTGGAGGCTTTTGTTTTTAACCTGTTAGCATCCAATCCAAGGCTGCATTACCCCTCCATGCCTGACATATACAATTCTGTTAAGCCTTTTACAAATTGCTCCTCACTTTATGTTCCAGGAGTGTAAAGCTAATTAGTGCTATGTGATAAAATCTGATTTAACCCTTGTACCAAACGTGATTACAATACTAAATACAAAATACAGTTTAAAAAAATAACGAAACTGTTTGGAGGTCAGTTGTGCCCAGTCTGACTGGCCAGGCTGGACCAACTGGACCATTTCTTATTGTTTTGAGTCTGGTCCATTGGTTTGGATTTTACCAAGTCCTGTGAGTTTGTGTGTGTATGTCAGTAGGATCTGTGAGTATGACTGTCACTAGAAATAAAATGCAAGCTCCCCAGCAGTGTGGAAGAGCAGCTTAGCTCATCTTTGTGGGAAGTACTATTGGTGATGCTAGGAAAGGAGGGCAGGATGGGAGGAGGGGAAAAGGGTGGAAGGTGATTACCCTTAATGCTAGGAGCCTTGGGAGGAAAACTGCAGAGTTGCAGGTTCTCATGGCAGAGGGAGAGGTGGACATTGCAGCCATCACGGAAACATGGGCCACCCAATATAATGACTGGGACCTGTCTGTACCAGGGTACAGGTTATTTCGTAGGGACAGGGTGACTGGGAAAGGAGGGGGGTGGCACTATATGTGAAGGAAGGACTGAAGTGTGTAAGGGAGGAAGGGGAGGAGGGCAGTACAGAGTCACTTTGGGTGCAAATCCAGGATTCCAAGAATAGGATTCTTAGAATGGGAGTGGTGTACAGGCCACCATCTCAGATGGAGGAGTTAGACAGGGAACTAGCGGGACAGATCAGGAGGACCTGCGAGAAGGGTAGTGAGGTGATTGTGGGGGACTTCAACATGCCAGAAGTGGACTGGAGCACCCCAACAACCAGGAACAGAAGGGAGCAGGTACTGCTGGATGCCTTCCAGGACAGCTTCCTGCTGCAAATGGTCAGTGAACCAACCAGGTTAGGGAATACCCTTGACCTTGTGCTGGCAAATGGGGACTTTGTGAGAGAACTTACAGTGGAGGAACGCTGTCAGGAGTGACCACCACTCAGTATGGCTCACATTGGATATGGGCAAGGAAGGAGTGGAATCTGGCACAAGGTGCTGGACTTCAGGAGGGCTGACTTTGGGAGGATGGGGAAGTGGTAAAGGGTACCTGGCCAGAATTCAATCTAGTATGGATACTAACCAGAGATGGGAGCTCATAAAGTTGGGGATAGTGGAGACAGCAAAACCTGCTGCAAAGCCCACAGCAAGAGGCTAGAGCTAAGAAACCGAGCTGGTTGAGCAAGGAGGTCATGGAAAAGGTAAGGAGGAAAGAGCTGCCTTTAGGAAATACAAGAAAACAGGGAGGGGGAGGACAGAGAGAGTACTTGATAGAATCAAGGAGGTGACAAGGGCAGTAAGGGAGCCAAAGCATCTACGGAACTCAGGCTGGCACAAGGCATTAAGAAGGGGGAGAAGGACTTCTTTAAGTACATCAGGGAGAAAAGGAGCTGTAAGGACCACATAGTAAGGATTAGGAAGGAGGGGGGTTGGGTGGAAGCAGGGTATGATAAGGCGGAAGCACTAAATGAGTACTTCTGCTCAGTATTTACTAAAGAGAAGAGGGGGGTGACACCCAAGATGGGTGAAATGGCAGACGCAGGGGGGGAAGTGGTGACAGATGGGAAATCATGGAGGACAGAGTTCGAGAGGGTTTGAAGGCACTGAGTGGACAAGGCACCAGGCCCAGATGGCATCCACCCAGGGTACTGAAGGAGCTGGCAGAGGTCCTTGCAGGACCTTTGGCGAACCTATTTAATGCCTCACTACATTCAGGGTGTGTACCTCAGGACTGGAGGATGGCTCATGTGGTGCCCTCCACAAGAGTAGCCCAAGGATGAACGGAAACTACAGACCAGTGAGCCTCACATCCATCGTGGGTAAGCTAATGGAGACTATCCTGAAGGAGAGGCTGGTGGCCCTCTTAGAGGCCAAAGGACTACAGGACAGCAGACAGCATGGCTTCATACGTGGCCGATCCTGCCAAACCAACCTGGTCGGGTTCTATGACTGGGTAACTAGGCAACTGGAGGGGACATGCAGTGGATGTCCTGTATCTGGACTTCAGTGGGCATTTGACTCAGTGCCACATGGAAGGCTGGGAAGGAAGTTAGTAGGCACAGGGGCAGGTGCAATGCTGGTGAGATGGGTAGGAAACTGGCTGCAGGGAAGGCAACAGAGGGTGGTGGTGGGTGGGGAGCTCTCACACCCAAGGGCAGTGACAGTGGTGTCCCACAGGGCTCGGTGTTGGGACCAGTGTTGTTTGGGATATTCATTGCAGACATATCATGGGACATCAAGAGCAAGATCAGTCTGTTTGCTGATGATACCAAGGTTGGCGCGGTGGTGGATGACCTAGGGGATGGCAGGGGTTGCAGGATGATCTGGCAAAGCTTGAAACCTGGTCAGACACCTGGCAACTGGGCTTTAATGCCAAAAGTGCAAGGTGATGCATTTTGGGATGAAGAACCCAGGAGGACTTACCAGCTAGGGGAGTGCAGCTAGCCCAGACAGAGGAGGAGAAGGATCTGGGTGTGCTCATCACAGGGTCAATGAACAACTCGGCACAGTGTAGGAAGGCAGCTGCAAGGCCAACAAAATGCTGGGTTGTATTGCAAGGGTATATCCTCAAGGAGGGAGGAGGTGATTCTGCCACTGTATAGGTCATTAGTTAGACCACACCTGGAGTACTGCGTGCAGTTCTAGGCGTCCGTATCTGAAAGGGACATTAAGTTACTGGAGGAGTGCAGCGCAGGGTGAAAAAGATGATCAAGGGTCTGGGGGACTTATCATATAGAGAGGTGGTTGAAGAGTTGAACATGTACTCACTGGAGGAGGAGAGACAGGGGGACATGATTGAAACCTTTAAATACATGAAAGGAATAAACAAGACAGGTACAGAGGGCTGTTCAAAGTAAGGAGGGAGGGCCACCAGGAGGCCATGATATGAGACTGAGGCGAGGAAGGTTCAGGAGGGAGATGAGGAGACACTTTTTACAGAGAGGGTGGTGGCTGGGTGGAATGCATTACCTGCAGAAGTGGTATGCAGTAGAACAGTGGACTGCTTCAAGCGAGGATGGGACAGGACAAGGGGAGGGTTAATGAAGGGAAGGGTGGAAGGGAGGGGCAGCTGCAGAATAAGGGGTGCTAGCTGCACATTCGAGCAGACTTGATAGACCTCTAGGCCTTTATCTGCTGGCAAATTTCGTATGTTCGTATGTTCGTAACCGTGCACCCATCTAAGCTATTGCTCCAGTCCTCGTAAACTATAGGAAAAGTTAACCAGGAGAGAGATATGGGGAGAGACTGAGAACTCTGCCTGTCTCTGTGCACCACAGCAGCATGGTGAGTTTGCACCTGTTATTGATCTGCTACAGCAAGTCTGCGTTGCACATCTTTTTCCCAACCCAGCAGGACTGAAGAATGGGACCTGTCATTTGGGGGAGTGGTGCCAGCCTCTTTAGATCTAGGATATTGGAAATGTTGCACTGTTATCATCAGGGGACCAGCAAGGACTTTCAGCAGCAAGCCTAATGAAAGCCGTCATCTTTATGCCCACTGTCCCCATAAGTAACAATCCTGAAGTTACAGGAATACTGAAAAAAGCCATCAAACCAGGACCAATCAGAAGAAAGCAAATTTGGGCAGTGAAGCCAATGAATGCATTCTGGGAAGAAAGGACAAAGGAAGCCCACAAACTGGTGAATAAATGCTTGCACAATGTCAGACAAATCAGTTGAATGGTTCAAAAGTCATTAAAGTGCAACATTTGGGGCTTTACATAGATGTGGCAATGCAACCCTGACTATAACTGCCCTACCATGCAGTTATAATATATTCAACCCTAACACACCACCCCCAGCCACAAGACAGCAACAGGAAAAAACATTATTGTTTCATCTCTTTCTGCATCTTCGCTAATCAGGCATGGTGTGTGCCTTGGGGTTGTCAACCCCAACACTCACCAGAGGGCCCTGCACTTGCATTTGTAGTAAAACAGGAATGAAATTGACAATATAGCCTTCTTATTTCCACACCTCACGAATCCTGTAATGAAAATTTTTAAATTCCTATCACTTCCACAATGCCATTGCATGCCACAGGTGCAAAAACACAGTTTGGACATGGTTTGAAAAATGGCAGCTTTCACATGCATAAGGTGGTGTAAAATGATGTGTATGTTGACAATTTCAAGTCAAAATATTTAAAATTGCCAGTGTTACAAAGGAGCATAGCAAAATGTCAATGTATGCACATAACTTTGGCAGTTTTACATATTTTGACCCCCAAATCTCAACATAGTCTTCTTATAACCCCACCTGATGAGCAAGGGCAGTAGAAATGTTCAAATCCCACCCAAAGGGTGATTTCACCAGGTGAGTGCGAAATCACCTTTCCGGCCAGATTTGCATACTTCTACTGCCATTGTATTGTGGGGTCTCATAAAGGCCATGTTGAAAATTTGGTGTTAAAATATGAAAAAATGACAAAGTTATGCACAAAACTTGAAAACTTAATTAAAATACATTGATTCCCCATATGATAAAAGAACTTGTTTAGTGTCTCATTATACAAAACAAGATCTTGTTTAGTATCACATGATACGAAAAAAGTTTCATAATGTTAAAAAATATATATTTTAAGGGGATTTCTGTAACAGATATGTGCAGAATCCACCTAAGCAGGGTCTGATAACCAAACTACATGTGTGGCATGCACAATAATTAAAAACCCCATTGAAATGCATTGATTACCCATAAGAAAAAATAACTTGTTTCGTATCTCGTCATACGAAACAAGATCTTGTTTCATATCACACGATACAAAACAAGAGTTATAATGTTAAAAAAAACATATTTTAAGGGGATTTCTGTAACAGATAAGTGCAGAATCCATCTAAGGGGGTCCTGATAAGCAAGCTACATGTGTTGTTTCCTCCCCAGAATATCATTTTGGGGGGGTTTCTTAGTTTGAATTTTGAGGCAAAACTGAAAACAAGATGGCTGCCAAATGAAAAAGGATTTCCCTCAAATGAAAAAAGATGATGTCAAAATGACAGAATAATTCTTTTTTTCTTTCATACAGCTATTTTGAGGTGTTTACTGAGCATGCTCAGAGCCGATTTATGAAAATTTTAAATTGGAATAACTTTGGAACGGATTTATATTTTTTCATCAAACCAGCAAAAGACACATCTGTGAGTTAGCCTCTTTCAACTCTGAACATTTCAGACCCAAATTACAAATGTTTGGGCTGTAGCCAAAGTCGATGAAAATCCATTTAAACCAATGGGACAAAAAATACAAAAATTCATTTTTTCCACTATCCAGATCTCGGAAACCACACATCTAACCAGAATGAAACTTGGTACAGTCAGAGGTCTACCTCACAAAACTGGACGTGCAAATCTTTGTGCAAATTTGTTGAATGGTTGTGAAGATATTAAAGTGCAAACTTTTGAGTTTAACATAGTTCAACCCTAACTGTAGTGGCTCTACCAAGCCACTATAATATATATTTTTTTATTGCAAAAAACAACATTTAATGTACTTTTGCACTTTTATATTTGAGCACCCTTTGCATTTTTTACATTGCATTTCTCTTTAACTCTGCATTTTCTTTTTTTTTTTACTTTCTGTTTATGCTCCCCACTGCCCATTGCACTCCGACCCATGGGGAGTTGCCTATGGCATCTTGTCCCCTTATCCATCTTACCTGGAGCCTGCAGTGGTAGTCCCCCATGTAGCCTTGGTTTTACCTGTTTTACCTCCAGATGGAGGATGAGTTGGGGCCTGTACACCCCAAGCTTCTGGATTTTGTCAGGACACCAGTCAGGGACAGGTAGGAGCATTGAGGATCAGTACCGGGTGCTCCATCTTCCTGGAGTACAGGGAACCATTTTCCTCCTTCTAAACAGCTGGGTGCTTGCTGTACCCAGGCCTCTGCCTGAGGTCAGTCAAGCACCAAGCCTGGTCCCCCCTCCCTCCCTCTCCAGAGAAGGTGAGCGGCCCCCTGGATTCTCAAGCCTTCTGCCCCCGGCCCTCCCTTGACTCCACAGGCACACTCCTGAACCTGGGTCATCAGCATCTCAAGTGGTAGTACTACCACTGCACTAGTAGGCTGGCTTACTGTGTATTTTCTATCTATCTATCTATCTATCTATCTATCTATCTATCTATCTATATGCAACAGCTCTGGACACTAATCAGGCTGGATAAATAATGTATCCCACTGAAATACACTGAGCAGTGAGATAAAAGCATTTATCTAAACAGTTGAGTTTATCTCAATGACATACAAATGTATGAATGTGCCAGCAGAGCAAGGCCTTATGGTATATCTTGTCTGCTCAAGTGTGCAGATCCCTAGGGTCTACAGTGGGACCTGCCCCCCCAAATCACCTCTGACCACCATCAGTTCCCCCCTCTTCCCTTGCAACTTTCCCCTTCATTTTGTCCCATCTCTCTTGAAGCTATCCACTGTTTTCGGGGAGACCACCTTCTCTGGCAACTAGTTACACTTGGCCATCACTCTTTTGGTGATGAAGTGCCTCCTTATCTCTCTCCTGAATCTTTAGGCTATGCTCACTACTGAACTTGTTTCCACTATGACCAAAGAGGCCTTCTTTGCACACTGTATTAATACCTTTCAGGTATTTGATGGTCTCGAGCATATCCCCACTGTCACTTCTGTCATCAAGGGATTACAAGTTGAACCCTTGAGCCTCCATTCATAGGTGTTGCCTTACTGGCCCTGGATCATCTGGATTAACTTTCATTGAACTGTCTCCAGCAAGTTGACATCCTTCTTAAGATAATGGCTCCAATACTGTACACTGTACTCTAGGTGTGGTCTTACCAGTGACCTGTGCAGCAGTAGTATGATCTCTGCCTTCCTGCTGGTAAACCTCCTGGATATGCTACCCAGCATCTGATTTGCTTTTGCTGCTATTCTCCTGCAGTGTGCTGAGTGCTTTAGGTCACTCTTCCTCCTCAGACTTGGTAACCTGTACACCACTCAACCAGCAATTGGTATCTGGGTTCTTCACCCCAAGTGCACAGCTTTGCACGTTTTAGTTTTGAACCCCAGTTGCAAAATGCCAGACCACTTCTCTAGTCTAGCCATGTCTTCCCTTAGTTCCTGTCTCCTCCCACCATCCCACAGAGCTTTGTGTTATATATGAGCAGGCAGATTTTACTTTTGATCCCATCTGCTATGTCACTAATGAAGATTCTAAACACTGAATGGAGCACGTAGTCTTGTGGAACCCCACTGGTCACAGCTTCTGAGAATCCCCTAACCATCACCGTTTGGTTTCTTTCCTTCAACTAGTTTTTGACACATCTAGCAAGTGTTTCCCCCACATTCAGATCCTCCAGCTTGCTGATGAGTCTCCTACACAGTATAGAGTCAAAGGCCTTCATGAAGTCCATCTAAAGGACATCCACTACTTAGCTTCTGTCCATTGTCTTGGTCACACAGTTGAAAAAGTCAATCAGATTAGTCTGGAAGGGCCTCCTCGACACAAACCCATGCTGCCTTTTGTCTTCAGCCTGTTTTCCTCCAATAATATTGAAATATTCTCACTATAGGTCCCCAGTACCTAAATATTATCAATCTAGGTCTGCCTCATGCAGTCCCATGTTCATGCAGCTGAGACCCAAACTGAAGCAATGCGAGCTACCTCACCGCATGCCTACCATAAGTGAAAGCCTACCTATTTTCAAAATTGCCTCAGTTGCTGTCTGAATGTTGACAGAGTCACAGCTACCTAAGAAATACTGCTCTCATCCCTAATGTGAAACACCGTGGGTAGCCAGAATGTCAGCTTCGATGAATCATTGCTTCATTTAAAGAAGACGGCCATCTACCGGATGACAAAACCTTTGAGGTAGCAGAGATATATGAAATCCCCAATGAAAAATGGCAGATGACCACAATGAAAGTGACTCAGCTACTGAAGAAATATAAATCTTCATAAACGTAAACCACAACAAAAACTCATCAAAAAAAGCTAGTACAGATGTGGCAATAATTCAAACATAACTCCTACAGCACTACAACAAATTGAGAGGATTTTATGAAATACAACCTTGACCTTGGCGTAATACTGAGTAAATACTGCATGGAATCAAAGGAAAAAATCCAAAGCCCGTACAAACCATTAACTCTCCATTTGCAATTTCAGTCACCGGAAAGGTGGCTCAAAGACAAATATTATGGCCACTCTTCCTCCACTGACCTGCTCTTCCATACATTGAGACAAGTGCTGGCAACCAAACAAAAGAACTTAAACGACTAAGGAAAGTGCTGTCAGGAAAAAATGCAGTGAATGAACTAAATGACCACATTACAGACATTCTGTATGAAAAACAGTTCATAGGACCACTTAATCTAAGTGCATTGCTAAATACAATGTGGCTCTTCTGCACAGTCTTTTTGGCAGCAGAGGAAATGCAGAAATATGAGCTATAAAATGGGGCAACATACAAACTAAAATGGACAGAAAACAAGAAAGCATACCTGGAGTACTGCAGAGAACAAAGAACCAAAACCCAAACTGGAAGGAACCCAAAAGATGTCCAGAGAATAAAGTAAAGGGCCTACCACAATGAACATAATACCATCAAGTTTCCAGTAGCAAACATCAAGAAATACAAGGACCACAGACCTACAACAGCTCTCACAGACAAAAGTCAATTTCTACTCGCAGTCAACACCAGTCAAAAAAACTATAAGGCTGCCATATGCTGATACAAAAACCTACCTCTAGGAATAAATAAAATTGGAAACATAGTCAAAAAATAATTGCAGATAGTGGTATTTCAACAGAGTAAAAATTAGCAACCATTTGACATGAAAGCACTTGCAGCAAAAACTTAATGATACTAGATTCCACCAAATGATATCATGATGTAATGCAAACTAGAGAAACCAATAAAGGAGGGTACTGCAGGGACAAGGCAGACAGTGGTATCACTGAAAGCACACAGAATAGGGAACAATTTGGTGGACTTATTACATGCTCTCTTAACTGAAGGTAAAGTAGACATAGCGGCCATTACTGAAACCTGGGCAACAGTTCATCATGAATGGGAGCTCTTGATCCCAGGATATAAGCTTTATAGGCAGGACATAGAAACAGGAAAGGGGGAAGTTGCAGCATACATCAGGGAAGGGATAGTGAGTGCAAGGGAGGACGAGGAGGAGATGGAAAAGGGAAAAAGTGAAGCATTGTGGCTACATCTCCAGAACAACAGGGGTAGGAAGATTAGGTTAGGGGTGGTATATAGACCACCCAACCAGGGAGAAGAGATGGACAGAGTGCGTGGGATCACAACTGACAGATGTAGCAGGGAGGGGGGAAGTGATGATAAGAGGGGACTTTAACCTGCCCAAAATAGACTGGGACACTCCTGCCTTGACCTCTGCTAGAAGTCAAGTGATCCTTAAAACAATACAGGATAGCTTCATGACACAGTGAGTGACGGGCCCAACCAGGGGGGAGGCATTCCTGGACCTAGTGCTTACTAATGGGGAGCATGTTCAAGAAATTGATATCAGAGAACCCCTAGGTGGAAGTTACCACAGCTCAGTGTTGTTCAAGATAGACATGGGCAAGGAAGACATCCCAACATGAGCTAGAATGCTGGACTTCAGGACAGTGAACTTTAACAAAATGACGGAAATAATTAGGGAGCAACTAGGGAGCATAAATGAGGGAATGGAGGTGAAAACACTCTGGAAAACCATCAAGGGAGCCATTCACAACACTACAAGCTGATGCATAAAGTCAAGGAGGAAGAAAAAGGGGGCAAGATGGCCAAGCTGGTTCAATGGGGAGGTCACTAGCATATTAAGGGAAAAGAGGGCAGCCTACAGGAAAAGCAGAAGAACTGCTAAGGTAAAGGATGAAGAAGAATTCCAAAGGCTAGCCAACCTGGGAAAAAAGGAGGTACAGAAGGCCAAGGCCCAGAAAGAGCTCCAGATAGCAGAAGGGATAAGGAGAATAGAAAATGCCTTCTTTAGCTACATATAAGAAAAAAGGGATAAGAAAGATGGCATTGTCAGACTTAAGAAAGGGGATGAATGGGTAGTAGAGAACAGGGAAAAAGTAGAAGTATTAAATGAATACTTCTGCCCTGTCTTTATGAAACAACAGGATGAACCAATGCCACAGGCAGAGATAAGAAAGTAGGCAACCGGGGCAGATCCAGTGGAGATAATTGGGATAGAAAGGGTGATAGAGGGACTGAGGGCACTGAAAGTGGATAAATACCCAGGGCTGGATGAGGTACACCCCAAGGTACTCAGGGAATTGGCCGAAGAAGTGGCAGGTCTGATGACAATTCTGTTTAAAAGTTCCCTGAATTCAGGAGTAGTGTCAGAGGAATGGAGAACAGCAAATGTAGTGCCACTCTACAAAAGTTGTCCCAAGGAGGATCTGGGTAACTACAGGCCAGTCAGCCTGACCGCGATAGTATGCAAACCTATAGAGACCTTTCTGAAGGAGGGACTGGTGAGGTACATGGAGGAGAATGGACTGCAAGATAGTAAGCAATACAGGTTTGCGGCTGGTAGATCATGTCAAAGAAATTTAGTAGAGTTTTTCGACTGTGTCGCAAAGGCAGTGGACATGGGTCAGGCAACAGATGTCATTTACCTGGACTTTAGTAAAGCCTTCAATTCGGTGCCTCACAGAAGGCTGATTGTAAAACTGAGGGAGCTAGGGGTGGGGTAGAAATTAGCAAGATGGGTTGAGAATTGGTTGGGGGGACAGGATACAGGTGTGGTGGGAGACTAGCTTCCAGTACCAAAGAGGTCACAAGCAGAATTCCACAGGGGTCGGTTTTGGGCATGGTACTGTTTAATATATTATAAATGACATTGGGAAGGGCATTCAGGGCAAATTGTGCCTATCTGCTGATGACGCCAAGCTCTGTAGAAGGGTGGACACCCAGGAAGGGATACAGGAGTTAAGGCAGGACCTAGCCAGATTGGAGAAATGGTCAGGGACTCTGCAGTTGGGGTTCAACACCAAAAAGTGCTAAGTGATGCACATTGGGACAAGAAACCCAAGAGCAGTGTACTACATTGGAAATATACAGGTGCCTGCATTGGAAGAAGAAAAAGACCTAGGGGTAACAATTACTAGTGATCTGAAGCAATCTGCTTAATGCAAAAAGGCAGTGGCAAAAGCCAACAGGATGCTCAGATACATCACAAGGGGTTTCAGTAGCAGGCACAGCAAGGTTATTCTGCTGTTATATAGATCACTGGTGAGGCCTCACTTGGAGTATGGAGTGAAGTATTGGCACCCATGCCTAAAAAATACATTAAATTGCTGGAGGGGATACAGAGGAGGGTGATTAAAATGATCATGGGACAACAAGACAAGTCATATGAAGAGAGGATAAGAGCCCTGAGGATGTACTCCTTGGAGGAGAGGAGGCAAGGGGAACCTATGATAGTGACCTTCAAGTACCTGAATGGAGTAAACAAAGTAGAGTGTGAGGGTCTCTTCAACAAGAGAGAAAACACCACCACCTGAGGTCACAGCCTAAAGCTGGTGGGGGAAGATACAGGAGGAATGTGAGGAAGCATTTCTTCATGGAAAGGGTGGTGTTGATCTGGAATGAGCTGCCAGAGGAGGTGGTAGCAGCTAGGACAGTGGGATCATTCAAAAAATCCTGGGACAAATACAGAGGGAACTCATGGGACCAAGGAACGGGGAGGGGAGAGGGAGAGGAGTGGTCACAGACACTGGCGTAGGTGTATAATACAAAACCCCAAAACAAATCGAGCAGAAAAGATAAACCAAGTGGTCTCCTTTTGCTCTCTTCTTTCTTATGTTCATATAAACATAGTGAGTATTAACAACTTAAATGACCAGCAACAAGACAAAATGTCCAACATCCTAAGCAGCACCGCATCAGCTTCTGCTACTACCTATACCAGTGTCTAAGCATTACGCTCCATGATGCACAGCAGGCCCAAGACCAACCTAGAATCATATGTCACCAACCCAGTGTTCAGTGGTAAAGAATATTACTATACAAATAAACCATGGTAAGATATTTACAACATTTTATAAAACAGTCAGTGACAGTTCCCAAGTCTCTCCCCCCACCCACACACACACTCATTCAGACTCAATGGAATTTTTTCTTCTTTTTTTAAATGCATCCCACCTTCTCTCTGGTGTCTAGGGGTATCATGGTGTTAAAGGCCATGGGGAGAGGGGACCACAGCAGAAATACATAAAGTAGATGACTTACGTTTAGAGTTTCAGGAACTGGGGGTGCTGGAATCTGCCACAGGGGACAAGGCTGCAAGGCAAACTTAGTAATGGCAGTATACTGTACATAGGAAGCAACACATTGATTGCAGAACCAGGAGTACAACAAAAACACCCAGGCAAATGGGTAAATTATCAGTTATGTTTTTTGAAGGTCAGTCATGACAGATCGTTGTTAATCATCAAATGTTACCATATGATCATCAAGAGAGATCGTAATTTAAGATCATCATCTAGATTATGATTTAATCTTCAAGCATGTAACTTTGAAATCACCAGCTGATGATTATTGATTATTTTTGTAAGCTTAAATCAACATGGTGGTTTTTGATGATCTGTAAATGATCAAATGATGATTGTTGATGATCACCCGATGACTGTATTAGTTCTGTATTACAAGACTATAAGTCACATGGATAATACTTATCAAAATGTTTTGTTCCTGTTATGAAAATATGAATGTCAAATATCAGCAGGAGCACATCAATTACAATGTAAATTATGTGAAGACAAATTTTAATCCCTTTAGGAAGAGGAAATGCAATGTTCGATATAGTATATACAGTTACATAACTAATTTTCTTATGAGGAACATTTGTAAATGAGTATTTCTGCTCAAACGTGTATTCCCAAGGTTTGAAATAAATAAATAAATAATTTTCATATTTCAATAGCACAGTTTATGAACTAAAACAATGGTAATTTCTATGTTTGAAATAATTTTTCCTTGACAGTAGTATTTTGCCAACTTTTACAAAAGGTTCTGAGCAGAAACCAGGTACTTGTAGAAACTCACCACAGCCATAAAAAGAATAATTTGAAGGAGATATATAAACCAATTTGAGCCCTTTTAACAGTAGTAAGAAATGAGGTCTCAGAGTAAGTATAATAAAAGGCAACGTCTTTGTATGAACGTGCATTATGGTTGATGATACCAGTAAAGATGTCTAAATAGAAGACAACACATTTCAAATGTATAGATGAAAGATAAATTAATTATAGTACTCTTGGCCATGAAAAATTATGATGATATGTGATCATCCTTAATCACAATCACCAGTTCCATAACATGATGGTTTTTGATTGGAGGCCATTTAACATTCATGTTTCATCATTGCTAGTTGTGATCACAATGATGGTTTTTGAAGCTTGATTATGATCTTTACATATAATTGATAGTGATTATTAATGATACATCATTATAAAATCATTAGCTTTTCAGCTGGGTGAATCCTTTAAAAATATTTATTAACTTCATGGAGCTTAAATTACTATCCCACTGGGGAAAACCATAAGGCTGCAGACCATAGGGTCTTTCAAATTAATGTCCATACAAAGTTCAAAAGTCCAGATGCAGTGTCCATCTTCTGAGGAGTGCCTTGCTGATGACCCCTAAACAAAGGCAGCTCATAATCCCACATAATGCTCATTGGAGTTTCACGTTAGGCACAGACATTCACTTTGCTTTGAGAACTTTCTTACTCCAGCCTCCTCTCACTGTTTCTGCTGGCTGGGCTACTGTGACTACTGACATCTATGCTCTGGGCCAACGTGTCCCTTTCTGACTTCTATCTCTCCAACTTCATTCCTGGGTGACTGCTCCACGGACTATGGGTGGCATGACCCCCCAAACCCCTCAGCTCCCATTTTTCCCATGAATTCATGCTCTTCAAGCAGCTGTACCAGGGCCACGCACATTTCCTTTGGGCCCCAATACCCATCCAATCCTGGCATGGCTTCAGACAAGACATAAACCCGAGCTCCCAGGGGCTGCCAACACTGGGGATGGCTTCCCACCTCAGACATGAAATCCCTTTATCATCTTGTTCTAAATCTCAATCCCTCATGACTCAGGTTCAAGCTCCACTCCGGACCATGTGAGCCCTTGGCTCCAGCTGGCATCAAGTTCTCCCCCCTTCAGAGGTCTCTTTCTGTCTCCCTCTATGGCTGCTGCCACATCATTTTGGGCTTTTTCAAGTCCCCCACCCAAGGGAACGAGGTACTACTGTACACTCCAGAACAGGCAATTGCCCCCACTCCTCTCACCTCCACCACCTTCCTCCTCTCCCCCCCCCCCGGTGCAGCCAAGAATAGCATGCCTTCCAGGGTACTCCCCGTGAATCACAGGCAGACCCCCAGAGGCAATCAATTTAACCCTTTAAGGTCAGGGCACAGAACCCATAACTTTACCTTGTGTAACCCAGTACACTACCTGATGCTCACAACCCGGGGGGTTACCTAAATATCCGAAAAAAACAACCAGATACAACATTTAGATTTGTCTACCTCAGGCATGTTATGTGACAACACCTCAACATCATACTGCATGGAAAAGCATGATATGAGCTGCCATTACATAGCCCAGAAGGTGATTTTGCAGTCACTGCTCGAAATCACATTTTGGGACCAATTAACAAAATGACAGTGCCAGTGTTCATGGGGTAGGGTCCCAAAAAGGGCATGTTGAAAGTTTAGTGAAAACATTTCTAAAAATGCCCACATTATGTGCATCCATTCAAGTTTTCTATGCACATGCATAACTTTGGTAGGCACATGCATAACTTTGGTGGTTTTCAGTAGTTTGCCGCCATATTTGAAACATAGCCATTTTTTCCACACCACCTCCTAAACAGTACAGCTGTCATTTTTCACATCCTGCCCAAAATGTGTTTTCGCACCTGTGGCACAGAATGTCTTTTCAGCACAGATTTTCAAATTTTCACCTACAGGGTTTATGAGGTGGGACCATAAGAAGACTACAGTATGTTGAAAATTTGGGGTCAAAATATGAAAAAATGCCAAACTTATGACCATTCATTGCAATTTCATTATGATCACTCATACTTTTGGAAATTTGAAATATGTTTACCCCCAGATTTTCAACACAGCCTTGTTAGTACCCCACCTCATGTACATCACAGCTGTCATTTTTCCAGTCCTGCCCTCAATGTGTTTTAGCACCTGTGGTTTGGTATGGCATTACAGCTGCACATAATTGCAGTTTATTTATTTGTTTGTTTGTTTATTTAAGTTTCTCAGAGTTACAACCTTTGAGCAAAAAGCTCATTTACAAAGGATCCATGTCATAAACAGTACAGTACAATACACAATTGAGTACAGTGGGACATTGGAAAAAGGACAAGGAACATATAATATAATACAACAAGGGTAAAAGAATTGCATATGCAATACAAGACAACAAATTGCATTTACAGAGACCTTCAGGACACATGGATATTGTGCAATAGGATTACATGTGTGTATATACATAGGATCATAATATATAATACAACAAGGATAAAAGAACTGTATTTACAATACAAGAATATAAAATTGCAATTACACCAGGACAAGAATATTGTGCAATTCTGATTACATCTGTGAACACACACATAGAAATTAAACAGAGCAGTCAGAAGCTGACATAGTCCGGGAGAGTTAAATAGTAGAGAGGAAGGGTTGAGAGGAGGAAGCAGTGGAAGGGGTAGTGGGGAGGGAGTAGCGGGTGGTATTGAGGGAAAGGAAGCTAGAGAAATGGGGTGGAGGAAGAGGTAGAGGGGAGTGGGAGAGTTGCCTATCAGTGGTGTGGGATCAGTGACAGAGGGGAGGGGAAGGGAGGGTGATATGCTGTACAGGAAAGCATGGGGAATGTGAGGATGGGGGAGTTGGAGGTAACTAGGGTTGACAGTCACAGTTGCTCAGTGTGGGAAGGCAAAGGAAGGCAGGATGGAAGTTAGGGTTGGCAGCTGCAGGTACTAAGTGCAGTCAGGTGCTGGACTAGTTTGCTCTTAAAGGGAACAAGTTTTGTTTCAGAGGTAATATCAACAGGAAGTGCATTTAGCCAGCCTGGTGCTCTGTAAGCAAATGAGCACTGTGCTAGGGATGTACAGAGAAAGGGGATTATTAGTGCATTCCTAGACACCCCTCTTGTCAGGAACTGTTAGCAGCATTAAGGTTTTGTGGAAGGTGACAGGACTTCCGGTGTGATGGCTGCCTGATGAGAAGCTCTTACTGGTAGCTCTCCTGCCTTCCCCAGTATACTTGCTCTGTTCCTAGTCTAAGTGCCCCAAACGCAGAGGTAAACTTGTCTGAAACCGAGAAGACCACTAGATGAACTCAATCGTCTGATTAGCGGCAGAGCTTCGGTGATGGAAACAGAAATGAAAGCATCGGCTCTCTGGCACACTCCACCGCTGACACCAGGGAACGAGAAAAATCCAAAAAGGCCTAAAGCGGGTGGTTCAGAAGGTCCTGTCTTGATAAAGCAGCAAGTCGCTCTTTTGGAAGAGCGGTTTTTGGAAGAGCTGGCACCACTGAAAGAAGCTCTCTTAGCCCTAACCACTGATTTTAAAGGGCTAAAACCCACCATGAAGCAGCTAAATACTCGCATGAGTGATAATGAAGCTCAGATCTCCTCGCTGGAGGATTGGAGAGTGAAGCTAGACCCAGAAGTTGTTAGTGTGAGATAGAGAATTAAAAAGTCAGAAGACCGACTAGAGGATCTTGAAGGTCGCTCAAGACAGAACAACCTCATAGTCCTTGGCCTGCCAGAGGGTGAACAGGGGCAGCAAGCAATCATATTTACACAAAAGTTGTGTGGGAAGCTAGCTGGGCCCTCTCCTAATGGGTCTACCTATACTATAGAAAGATCCCATAGATCGTTGCACCCTATGTCTCCAGTGGGGTCACCCCTTCGCCCATTCATCTTTAGAATGCTGAACTTTTTAGACAAGCAGCACATTTTTCAGAAGCTCAGGGAGGTAGCAGAAGTGCAGTGGGAAGGAAAGAAAGTGCGTGTGGTTCAAGATCTCCCTTACACAGTTCGCCAGAAGAGATCAGCTTTGCACCCACTGGTATCCAAATTAATATCTGCTGGGATCCGCTTCAGAGTGCGTTACCCTGCCACTCTGCAAATTAATAAGGATGGTCACTGGCACTCATTTGATACCCTGGATTTGGCCATAGAAAGTTGTAAAAAGTGGTACCCAGGCTTAATAAAATGAGCGCAGGATGCAGACACATTGCGGTGAATGCTGCCATCTAGTTGACATTTAGTAGCATAAAGTTTTGTACAGTAATGTACATGGAGCTTTACCCAGTCATTTTGAATACCGGAATTTGTTATTTTAGTGGTAAAATTTCTCTAAAAAAAGAAAGCTGAGGGGCTACTGTTAGAGTGACAAATACATCCGTTTTGTTTTTTCCTTTTTTCAGCTCTGGGAATATTAAGAGAGCATAGTAGAGTAACTAGAGAGTTATGGAAAAGGCTACAAAAGCCGGAAATGTTGACTCTTTCACTTTACATTTGGCTTTTATTTAAAATGTGATAAAGCTGGCTGTCACTGGTAAAGCCTTTAAGTTTTTCAATTCCAATAGGAGATTTGGGAAATTTTGTGATGTAAAGAATCTCTGGACATATATATGGACTATCACATATACCTTACAGGTGAGAGTTAATTGGTATATGGGATTGAAGTAAAAGGTTTGGGGTAAGACTGGCAGATTTACAGTTCTACCATGACAGTTGTAGGTTAAGATTTTATAGACTCATACTCATAAAGCGGGATTGGATGTATTTGGTGTTAAAGTTCAATAGCTTTATAGAGAGCATAGTCAGACTCAATACGGCAAGAGATAAAAATGATAGAAGGGTGGGGGGAGTGGAGGGTAATCGGAGGCAGCATGATAGACATCGTGCCGAGCGAACAGTTAGGAGTTCAGTCTCAGTGACTGGGGGTAGTTTACACCTTATTATTTTATAGAGGCATAACCTACAGCTACGAACTTATGCCCAGTAAGGGTTTAGCTGGGGATAGGGGTTGCAGTTTTACAGCCAATATATTATCTAATTTAGTAGAGGGAGATGGGGAGGGAGAAAGCCAGTATTGGAGGAGATGCTTTAAGATAAAAGTAATCTATGTAAGGTTAAAAACTAAAAACTCAAATAGGGGTAGATATACTAAACTGACAAAAAGGAATGAGAATTATCTCGTGGAATATTAAAGGGGCAAGAGCTAGAGTGAAACGCCACCAAATTGTTAAGCACTTAGTACTTGTGCGTTCAGATATCACGTTTTTGCAGGAGACATACTTGAAGGGGGATGAAGGCAATTTGTTTTGGAGAGATTATAATGATCTGGTCTATATTGCAGGTCATTCCACTTCGCAGATTGGGGTTGCTATCTTAATAGCTAAAGGGTTGCAATTGCAGTTGTTACTAGAAACTTGAGACCCACAAGGGAGATTTTTATTTGTGAGGGGGTTGATTGATCATAAAGAAACTGTTATAGGTACTATATATGGGCCTAATCACTCCTTCCCTGAGTTTTCTCCCAATTAGCTCTCAGGTTAACGCCATTTAAGCAACTGCCGATGGTATTGGCAGACGACTGGAATATAACATATGGGAATAAGTTGGATAGATCTACACAGAATAAACCAACTTTATCCCCTGCACAAAAATCTCTGCAGGAAAATATGGAAGGGCTGGGCCTCGTAGACCTTTGGCGTCTCTTACACCCAAAAGAGAAGGCGCTCACCTTCTATTCATCCTACCATAAATCCTATTCACGGATAGACTTTTTCTTAGTAAATAAGGTTATGATGATGAGCCCACTGGATTGTGGGATTCTCCCCAGAGTGTTATCAGACCACTCTGTGATTTGGTTGGAAGGTAAGATACCTCAATCAGTCCCCAAAGTTACCCAGTGGAAGCTTAATACTCAAATGTTATCTCAAGAAGACATTGTGAATAAGATATGGGAATTAATTAACCAATACATGGAACAAAATAGGGGGTCCATGAAGGCAGATATGATCAAGTCTGGTGTTCCCTGAAATGTTTTTTAAGGGGAGAATTTATTAGGCTAGCTGTGACCCGGAAAAAAAAGAGAGAAGCAGTATTGAAATCCCTGTTAGATTCCATTCAGAGATTGGAGAGTGAGATGGGTGCACGTCCTACAACTGCAGATTTAATTCAGCTGGAGGTCCTTAGAGATCAATATGTGAGTGTCCTAAGAGAAAGGGCTGAATATGCCCTGTTTAAAACCCATGTTAGGTATCTGGACCAAGGAGACAAGGCCTGACACCTCCTGGCTCTTAAGTTAAGACAGCAGGAAGAGTCGAGGATAATAGCCAATAAAACCACGGTGGAGGGTGGCAATATATTGACAACTCCTAAAGCTATAGTAAGTGAATTTGAAAGGTTTTATAGGAATCTTTATAGGCACCCACCCAACAGTCCCACGGAAATGGAGATCCAACAGTACCTTTCTAGACTTTCTCTCCCTGCTCTCAGCCACATTCAGAGAGCCCATCTGACCTCCCCTATCTCAGAGATGGAAATATCAACTGCCATTCAATCTCTTGCACTTAACAAAGCTCCAGAACCAGACGGGTTTCCATCAAACTTTTATCGAACTTTTGAAAAAGAGCTCATTCCTATTCTCCAAGAATTATACTCCTATATTTACACTTATGGGATTGTTGATTCTACCTTGTTAGAAGCCACTATCATTGTTCTGCCAAAACCAGGGAAATCTAAAAGTAAGGTAGCAAATTACAGGCCAATTTCCCTGATGAATTATGACATTAAAATATTAGCTAAGATTCTGGCTTCAAGGATTACCAAAGTTTGGGATAACTTAATCAGTCCCAAACAAATTGGGTTTATTGGTGGTAGAAACCCCTTAGATAACTTCTGCAAGCTTGCCCATATCTTCTCTGCATCCAGAGAGGCAAAGGTACCAATGGCCCTGGTCTCTCTGGATGCGGAGAAAGCTTTTGACAGGGTTAGCTGGCCTTTTCTTTTTAATACTATGTCTCAATTTGGATTTCCTCAAGAATTTATTGGGTGGATTAAACATCTATATTCTAATCCTACTGCTAAAATATACTGTAACTTTTTTTTTTTCTAATAACTTTTGGTTATATTCTGGAACCCATCAAGGGTGCCCATTATCGCCGTTACTGTTTAACTTGTATTTGGAACCCTTAATTCGTAATTTCCAATTATCCCCATCCATAACAGGTATTTCAATAGGCCCATTAGAGCTGAAATTGTCAGCCTATGCGGATGACATTTTACTCCATCTCTCATATCCAATATAAGTTATCCGTAAAATGTTAGATATAGTAAAGGAATTTGGTAGACTGTCAAACTACAAGTTAAATATTAATAAGACAGAAGTTATGCCACTTAATGTTCATACATGTAAAGAGGATTTGGATAAGTTTAGGATGGCATGGACTAATAGACTGAAATATCTGGGAATCATTTTGTCAACCTCTATCTCTCTCCTGAAAAAACTTAATCTAGACAATCTTCTCCTAATTATTCAGAAAGATCTAACTAGATGGTCCCCCTTATATATTTCTCTACAGGGTAGAATTAATGTAATCAAAATGAACGTACTGCCCAGAATATTTTACCCTTTAAATATGTTAAAGATTTATTTCCCCCATCATGGTTCCGGAAACTTCAGAGCATAATTACTAAATTCTTGTGGCAAAATAAACTCCCATGGAAATCCTATAAATGCCTAAGTGCTCCGAAAAACTAGGAGGACTGAAGCTCCCTAATTTTTATCACCACTATTTGGCAAGTCATATGGCCAAGTACATGAGGTGGGTGAAGGCGCCTTTAAAGGATGGGCAATCCCAATATTGCCCCTTATGGCTGCAAATAGAGAGGAACCTTATGGCAGGGCCCAAAATAACATTTGATAACCTTTGGTATATACTCCCTAAAGATCTGCCTAAGTCGCTTAGATCTACGGTTATTTATACTTCCGTTAGGGTTCATAACCAGGTGTGTAAAACCTTAGGCATTGTCAATATTAAGGATGTTTCCCAACTGCTATTTGGTAATCCTAACTTCAAAATAGGGAAAGGCTTTCTCTCACCACATAGGCTGGGTATACCACCAAATACGAGAGTCAGTGATATAATCAACTTAGGGAGGATACTTTCAGTCTATGATATAGTGGAGAAGTTTCACTTAACCTCTAAATATGCCTTTTATATCTATCAAGTTAGACACCTGCTCATTACTCTTTTTGGTGCAGACCAGTGGAACATTAATTATAGTGAACTGTGGGCTGAATTTAAAACCAAAGTGGATCTGCCACATGCGGTATCTGGGCTAGTGATGACCTTATATAAGAAAATGTATTCTAACACAGCAGACCACTCACACTACTGGACGGTCACCCTTCCAAATAGCAGTGCCAACTGGTTACATATCTGGAAAGGAATCTATATATATATATAGTGCCAATGATAGGCTTAGATTGACATAATACTATATATTACACACTATGCATTTGACCCCAGTGAAGTTGTATGAGATGGGTAAATTGCCAAAAGATGAGTGTTTTAGATGTGGTCATGCTCAGGGTTCCCTGATTCACATTTTCTGGGAATGTCCTTTAGTGGTTTCATTATGGTTAGAAATTAAGGCTAAGGAGGACCCCTTGTTGGGGTTACAAGATCTTTTCACCCCTGAGATTTGCCTGTTAGGAGACTTCACAAAAATAGATGTGAAGGAAAGAAGATACTCTATAAATTTAATCTCACTTACGGTGAAAACCCTGATATTAAAACACTGGAAAGACCAGACGGTTATCACTTACCAAGAATGGTTGGCAGGGTATATAATTTAAGGATCGAAAAAACTATTGCTAGCCTTAGGAACACAATGCCTAAGTTCAATGCTAGGTGGGAGAAATTCCACGACCTATTGTCAGTGGCCAAGATATAGATCCAAGGTATATTGGTGGTGGATTATTAGCCCCTTAAATGACGTAGCTTTCATTCCTTCTTTCTCGCTTCCCTTATTTGATTGACTCTAAACTTACTTCTAATAGAAATAGAGAAATGTTGGTAACACTACAAGATGTGTACTGGCTGTGGAGGTAGGCAATGGAGAGGGGGCCTTTTCTGGGGGTGTATACATGGGTGGGTTAAAAGGTGGGAGGGTTGGAGGAAGGGGAAGTGGTTGATACACAGACTGGTACCTTAGGTAATGTACTTACATGTCTTTCTGTTATTTCTTGTATTATGTACTGCACATATATGGGGGGGTCAAAAAGGGGGGTGGGTTGGAGGAGAGGGAAGTGGTTGATACAGAAATTTGCATCCAATGTAATGTACTTACATTTTTTCCTTTTATCTCCTGTATTATGTACAGCACTGAGGTTGATTGTAAATATTAAATAACAAATAAAGTATATTTAATTAAAAAAAAAAAGGTTTTGTATGGAAGGTGGGGTTAGACAGAGGGTGGATTTCTTCCCAAGAAGGAACATCTGGTATTTGAGTCTCCCCTTGAGATTAAGCCATTTCAGTTTGTGCATACAAATCTCATCTATGTAAGCCTGTGGGCTCCGAGGACCAGTATTCATACTTTATTTATGGTCATTCTTATTCAATTTTAGTGCTGTGTCAGTAGCAGAGCTGTAAATAACAATCCCGTAGTCTATGACCAAGAGGATGGAGCTGTTGGTTGCCATGGACAGGGCTTCAGGGGTCATACAGTGGCAGTGTCTAAAGAGTAGGCAAATTCTAATGTTTACAGTTTTTACGACGTAGTTTTGCCTTGGATTTAACAATTTCTCTGTACCGGGGTAGATGAGGTGTGGTAATAAGATGGCTATGCTGACAATTTAGTCACTGTTGTTCTATACATGGATACACTGGGCCCCAGAGGCCCTCTGCTTCCACACCTTCTTACATATTTGCATCTATGGAGGGACTGGTGAGCGTTAGGGTTGACAGCCCCCAAAAGAGACCCTTGCCACCTGTGGATCTGTGCTGGCTGGGAAATGGGGTGTTAGGGTTGGAAACCCTAATGCCACATGTCCCTGCCTTTATCAGTTTAACCCAAAATGATGCATTAACAATGTTTTTTGCAATATATCGTACAGGCACGATTGTGCCCATATTAGGGTTGTGTAAGAACTTCTATGTTAAACTGCAATTTTTGTACCTTAATAACTTTGCCCACTTTCAGCCAATTTACATGTAATTTGGAAAGCACAGTTTCTGTGCCAGGAACTCTTGAACCTATAAATTTCTTGTAGATCGGGTCAGGGGAGGCAAAGTTACAGAGGTGCAAAAAACTGCAAAAGTCTCCATTTTTGAAAATTTTAAGATTTCTTTTGTCACCCAATAACTAAAAATTGGAAGCTTTGAAACCTGAAACTTTCAGGTTTGATAGAGATCGGTCCAAGGTGTGTGCTTTTCTGGTTTTTAGGTCCTGCTGTTAAGTAGTTTTTAAAATATAAAATAAAAATGTTCAGTTTCTGAACATGCACAGTTCAAAAAATCAACATTCTTTTCATAACTAAATTTTTGAGAAAGCAGCAGTTTGCACTATATGACACATCTGTCTTTATTAAATGACAGCTGTGTCATATAGTGTAACCCCTGCTACTGTCAACTTTTGTAGGTCAGATATGGGGCTACTGTCATTGTAGCCCCACCATCCTGACTGTGCTGTGACCTTCAACTGTATCTGCACACCTGGGGCCCCAATCCTTGGTGGTAGTGTATTTATTTATTTGTACACTCTGACAACAGGATGCCCACCCCCTGTGTCAGATGCTCCCAGGCCCCACAGCCAGTTGTTTAATGTATTTCACCCCATGTCCACACACACGGCTGAGTCGAGCACTGGAAAGCTCACCCCCAGAGTCCAGAGATAGATTCATCTTATATGTATACTTGCAAAAAAGAAAACTGTCCCCAGACATCTTTTTTCATTTAAACCAGAAACAAAAAAAATAGTCCCTCATCATCACCACCCTTATCCACCCCCCATCCCCACCTTCCACTGAGCACCCACCACCTCCCGCTTACCCTATACTTACCTGCTGAGGTCATATGCTATCATGTTCTGTGGACCTGGACACGTCTGCACTCTTCAAAGCTCAACCACAAACTGAGAAATAAAACTTACTGCCATATAATGTATTTGGTGGACAGAAGCCAGTTGCACTATATGACACACTCCCAGTGTCCTCAAATGTGTATCCCATTTCCGATACTCTGGGACACTGGGGAGCCCACTCCCAGTGTCCTGAAATGTTTACTGTAAGAACCTGTAAAACAAACAAACAAAAAATTGTCCACTACATCTTTTTTTTTTGCCCAGAAAAAAAGAAAACAGTCCCTCATCATCCCAACCATAACCCTCCCCCATCCTGTCATGCCCACTGAGCACCCCCCCGCCCCATACTTACCACCTGGACCATCCGCTGTCGTCTTCTGTGTACTGGGACATGTCTGCACTCTTCAAAGCTGAACCATGTACAGTGAACTGAGGAATAAAGGTAATTGCTGTATAATGTATTTCAATAGCGTTTTCAACTTATATCGATATCTTTGCCATTTTTTAATATTTTTTCACCAAAATTTCAACATGCGGCTTTTTGGGACTCACCTCATGAACACTATCACCATCATTTCATTACTCAGGCCTGGATGGTGATTTCGCAGTCGCTGTGCAAAATCACCTTTTGGGACTGATTCATGAAGTGGCAGTGATAATGTTCATGAGTTGGGGTCCCAAAAAGCCCATGTTGAAGATTTGGTGAAACAATTCCTTGAAATGGCCGGATTATGAGCATTCATTGAAGTGTTTCTATGCACAAGCATAACTTTGCAAATTTTTAATATTTTTGCTCCAAATTTTCAACATAGCCATTGTTTCACACCACCCCATGAACAGTACAGCTGTAATTTTTCACAGCCTGCTGAAACATGTTTTTGCACCTATGGTGTGAAATGGCTCAGTCACTGTGCAAAATCACCTTTCAGGACCACTTGATGAAATTACAGTGTCAGTGTTCAGAAGGTGGGGTCCCAAACAGCACATGTTGAAAATTTGATGAAAAAATTACTAAAAATGGGTGAGTTATGAGCGTGCATTGACATTTTTTTTCTACTCAGGCACATAATTTCAGTAATTTACAATATTTTGACTCTAGATTTTCAACATACCCTTTTTTTTCACACCACCTCATGAACAGTACTGCTGTTATTTTTCAAATTCTAACTGAAACGTGTTTTCACACCTGTGGCACAGACTGGTATTTCAGCACAAATTTGAAAACAATATTTTTACTATTATGTCTTTATCCGGTGCTTTTCCCTGTTTTTTCATCTGCCCCCTTCCCTGGGCATGCATGGGTGTGTGGCATTCCAAGGAGCCCTCCCAACTTGCCACCCCCTCCTACCTGTGCCACCACTGAACCACCACCCAGTGGCAGCAGAACTACAGGGGGAGCCACAACCACCCCAAGAGAGGAGAGCTGCTGTTAAACTGCTCAATCCTGCTCCGCCACCCATGCCAGCACCCTGATGACCCAAGGTTCTTCCCGAACCCAGGTCACTGGTGTGGCATGAGGTGTGGCATCCAGCACCTCAACCCTCAGCACCACTGGGTCAGAGGACTTGAACATTTTTATCTACGGGTTTATGAAGTGGATTCATAAGAAGACTATGTTGAAAGTTTGGGGTCAAAATATTTAAAAACTAACAATTTATTAAGTAACAATCTGGCTTATGCTCCACCGGGTGGGATTTACATATGTGAGGTGCGTATCCTACCCACAGAGCTCCACTGCTGTGGACAGGTGCACACTGCTGGTATTCCTCAACAGCCCTGACCTGTCTGCAGGCATGCCTCCCTGGTACGCAGCACTCTGAGAGGTGACCGGGGGCAGAGTCACGGACCTGGGCGGGCATCCAATTGTATGCCTATCCTGTGACCAACGGTGGATCCCCTGCACGGTGTGGGGTGCATTGACTACATACCCCCCACAGATGTTCACACAGCCAGTGGCCATGGAGGTAAGAGGTGTGTAGTGCCACCAGCTGTGTGGTGCCTCTGATCAGATGGGGAGGTATGGGGGTGGTGCCACGAGTATGTATGTGTGTGTATGTGTGGATGTTTGCACCAGCACTCCACACCACCCGGTGTGTGGGGAGCTGCAGTAGCAGGCAGGCAAGGGGGTACATACGATCTTGAGGCCAGTGCCCCCAACCAGTGGTTCAATATGCAGATGACACTGTCATCTACCGCTCCATGGATAATCTGCTGGAGCTAGGTCCTCTCCTCCAAGCTGACCTAATTGCACTGGAGGCCTGGCTAACATCTAATAGAATGGTTCTCAATGCTCAGTGAATCTGTGACACCCTGTACCAGCTAAAAGACCAGCTTATCCAGGAGGCTAGGCTAGCAATTGCCTCCAGTGCCCTTCTCCCAACACTAACTTATGCTGCCCCAGTAATTCAGGGAATGTCTAAGCAACAGTTCAACTGGCTACAGGTCCTGTATAACAAGGTTGCGGTTCGTGACCCAGAATCACCCAAGAAGCCACCCCGTGATACGCTTACCCAGCTGCAGTGGCCTTCTTTTACTTCTCGTCTTCAGTACCCCCTGCTCTGCCTTGTGTACAAATTACTGAGCCTGGCTGCTCCACCCAGTCTAAAAGGGACTATCACTCCCAAGTACAACTCTTGTATGCTTAGGACCTCAGGTCAGACTCTACTTGCAATCCCCAGAGTCAGGACAAACATGGGCAACAAATCCTTCTCCTATACTGTCCCCTACTTGTGGAATTATGTCTCACCCTCAGTACAGGAAGCCTCCCTCTCTTCTAAACTTTCATACAAGGCTCAAGGCCCACATGTTAGAGTCCATCTCTTGTCACTGTCATGCTATAGGATAGTCTGCCCCTGTCTGACAAACAATACCTACCCTCTCCCTTTCTCACCCAAACAAACTTCAAGGTCTTGCCTTGGCTCATTCAATCGCTGCACTTATGTTTTATTGATTCTGAATTACTGCTTATATTGTAACCCTGTTATCATCTGTACTTTCTCTGGAACCTGTTGTACCTGACTATCTGTTACTGTACTGTATCCCGGGTCGCCCCTGAAAAAGGGACCTTCGGGGCTCAGTGGGCCTAACCAGTCACCAAAATTCAATAAATAAATAAATAAATATGTATGTATTGTGTGTGTGTGTGTGTGTGTGTGTGTGTGTGTGGAGGGGGTATTGGCATGCATAGAGATGGTGGGAGCTTGGCAGGGTGCTGGTTTGGCAGCCCTGGGGTGCAACTGGATGTTGTCGGCGGTGGTCCCCCTTGGTGCGGAATGGATGCGTGGGACACGTAGGGGACTTACGGCAGGGTTTCCCTGGCATAACTGCTGTCCCTCACATGCTCAGGTGCACAGCCCTATGTGGCTTTGTGTATGCTATGTAGTGCTGGCACACCTCCTGCCAGCCCCTGCATGTTGTGGTCCATGCAGGTGGGGGATTGAGTGCATGGGGGCTGTGCACTACCCCTTCGTGCAACCCATGCAGGGGGCACAATGGCTGCAGAGTTTCTCGGTGCCTCACATATGCGGTGTGAAGGTGCTCCATGCCTTCGAGCATAGGGCCCATTGTTTGCAGGGATATTTGTTGCACCCCTGGAGAACATGCTGCCTTACCGTGCCAGTGAGCTGAGTTCAGGTGTGAACTCAGTGAGCTGGTTTACTGGGATAAGGCTGATGGGGAAGGCGCTGCAACATGCAGCACCAGTCATGGCCTAGGTCGGGAAGGGGCAGTGTTTTAGTGCAGATGCCACACCCTATGGTGGGACAGGGAACTTCACCCACAAGGTATAGACATGCATAGAAACATAGACTTTGATGGCAGATGAAGACCGCTTGGTCCACCTAGTCTGCCCCTTTCCATACCTATTGGATAACCTGCAGATCCTAGTTAACCAACAGCCTACTTCCTCCTACCCCCCCACTATAATTGCCTTATTTCAGTCCCATGCATTCTTGAATTCCCCCACTGTTTTTGATACAACCTCCTCAGGAAGGCTGTTCCATGCATCCACCATCCTTTCCATGAAAAAATACTTCCTTACATCACCCTTAAGCCATCCCCCCTCTATCTTCAAATTGTGCCCCCTAGTTCTTGCGCATCTCTTTTTCTGAAATATGCTCCTTCTTGGACTTTGCTGAGTCCCTTGAAGTATTTGAAAGTTTCTATCATGCCCCCACTCTCTCTCCTTTCCTCAAGCGTATACATATTAAGCTCTATTAGTCTCTCTTTGTATGGCTTCTGGTGCAGACCCTACACCATTTTGGTTGCCCTCCTTTGGACTGCCTCCATCTTGTCTATGTCCTTGCAGAGAAGGGGTCTCCAAAACTGTCTGTACAGAGGGATAACAACTTCCTGTTTTCTACTGGTGATGCCTCTCCCTATGCATCCCAGAATCCCCCCAGCCCTCCTTACTGCCTTCGCACATTGCTTGCCTACCTTAAGGTAATCTGATATGAGTACCACCAAGACCTTTACCATTTTTGTTGTTGTTAGTACCTCCCCCCTCCATTGTGTACTCTTCTCCTGGGTTTTTGTTTTCCTGGGTGTATCACTTTGCATTTCTTTACATTGAAACAAAGCTGTCATACTCCTGACCATTGCTCCAACCTTGCCAAGTTCCTTCTTATCCTTTTCACCCCTCCTTGTGTATCAACCCTGTTGCAGATCTTTGTATCATCTGCAAAGAGGCATACTTTTCCTTCCAGCCTCCCTGCAATGTGACCTATTAAGACATTAAAGAGCACCAGTCCCAGTACTGAACCCAACGGTACCCCACTAATAACTCCTCTTTCTCCAGAGTGTGCTCCATTTACTATTACCCTCTCTGTGCTGTAGTCCAGCCAATTTGTTACCCAGGCTACCACCCTGGGACCCAATCCCATGGTTACTAACTTGTTTATTAATCTTTTGTGTGGTACTGTGTCAAATGCCTTGCTAAAGTCTAAGTAGGCCATGTCCACAGCCCCTCCCTGGTCTACTACTTTGGTCACCCAGTCAAAGAAATCTATTAGATTTGTCTGACATGACCTTCCCACTGTGAGTATATGCTGCCTTGGGTCTTGTGTACCACTGGCCTCTAGATACTCAACAGTTCTTTCTTTCAGAAGTGATTCCATCATTCTCCCTACCACTGAGATCAAACTAACAGGTCTGTAGCTGTAGTTTACTGCCTCTGTCAAAAAACAAAATTCTGGCTCCACACACCATGCGTGCATTCAGTACTTACTAGTACACACACAGCCACAGACTGGGCACCAAGATGATACTGTGCAAAAAGGAGAATTCTTTTATTCAAAAAAGTGCTTAATACAGAAGAAGTTGCCCAACAGGCTGGACACTCCTCGACCTGTTTCACCCATAAGGTGTGTCTTCAGGAGGATCCTCCTGAAGATGCACCTTACATGTGAAACCAGTCGAGGAGTGTCCATCCTGTTAGGAGACTGCTTCTTTATTGAGCACTTTTTTGAATAAAAGAATTCTCCTTTTTGCACAGTATCATCTTGGTGCCCAGTCTGTGGATGTGAGTTTCCTCCCTCTGCCTTGCTCCCACTTTTGTGAAGGGAGCTCACACCTGCCTTCCTCCAGTCCTCAGGAACCACACCATCCTCCCATGATTTGTTAAAAAGGGAAGTCAGTGGTGTCACTAGGTCTCCCCTTAGTTCTTTTAGAATTCTGGGGTGAGTCCCATCAGGTCCCATTGCTTTGTCCACCTTGAGTTTTAAGAGTTCTTTCAGGACCCTTTCTTCTGTGAATGGACTGGTATCATCCCCCCTACCCAGAGTGCTTCTGTTGTTTGGTTTAGGTACCGCCTCCTCTTCTTCTTTTGTGAATACTGAGCAAAAGTATTCGTTCAGTATCTCTGCCTTTTCAATGTCACTCTCTGCCCACCTCCCCTTCCCTTTATTAAGCCTCACTATCCCTTCCTTGATCTTTCTTTGCACTCTAATGTATCTATTAAAGCTTTTATCCTCCTTCTTAACTGAGCTGGCTATCTTTTCTTTGGTTTGGGCCATTGCTATCCTGACTGCCCTCCCCACTTCCCTCTGCTTTAACTTATACAGTTCCCTGTCCTGCTCCTTCTGTGATTCCTTACACTTCCTGATTTTTCTCCCTAACCTTCCTTGCCACTTCTTTTGAGAACTATAGTGTTTTTTTTTACTTCATTTTGTTTTATTTGCTTCACACAAGGCTTGTTGCCACTATGATGGTAGTTTTGATTTTTTCCCAATTGTTCTTCCACCCCCTCCTTCCTGCTCATTTGCTAGTGCATTGCTTAGGCACTCTCCCATTTTGCCAAAGTCAGCCCTTCTAAAGTCCAGTACCCTCACTTTTGTATGGCTTGACTCCAAGCTTGTGTCTATTGCGAACCATGCTGTTTGGTGGTCACTTGTTCCCAGATGGCTACCCACTTCTAAATCTCTGATCCTCTCTCCATCCCCATTTGAGAGTACCAGGTCCAAGATTGCTCCCTCCCTCCCGAGTGGGTTCCAACACTAGCTGTCTGAGGCATGCCCACTGTAGGGCATCAAGAATGGCCCAGCTCTTAGATGTGGCTGCAGTAAATGTGCTCTAGTTAACATCTGTCATATTCAGGTCCCCCATCAATGATATTTCTCCTTTTTCTGCCATTCTGAGGATGCCTTCTATCATTTCATTGTCCATTTCCTCCCCCTGGGGGGGGGTCAGTATACAACCCCTGTGCAGACTGTGATGCCACTACCTGTCTCCAAGGTGACCCACAGTGCCTCCCCTCCCCCCCAATTACCCTTTAGTTCCATTGCTTTGATCCATAGAAACATAGAAACATAGTAACATAGAAACATAGAAGTTGATGGCAGATAAGGACCGCAATGCCCATCCAGTCTGCCCATTTCTTTCTTTACCTTATGAATGTGCCATCGGCTTTTGCTCTGTCAATGGCCTATCTATTCATATTCATCTGTATTGCTCCCTTATGCCTATCCCATACCTGTTTGAAGCCCTGCACTGTATTCATATCCACCACTTCCTGAGGTAGGCCGGTCCATGCATCCACCACCTTTTCTGTGAAAAAGAACTTGCTACATTACCCCTTAATCGGCCTCCCTCTAATCTCATGCTGTGTCCTCTTGTCCTGCTGTTCTTCTTATATTGAAACATGTTAGACTCTTTCACCTTGTTAATGCCCTTAAGGTATTTGAATGTTCCAATCATATAACCTCTCTCCCTCCTTTGCTCTTGGGTAGAGATATTGAGCTCCGTTAATCTATCCTCATATGTTTTCTGATACAGTCCCTGCACTATTTTGGTTGCCCTTCTCTGGACTTCCTCAGTTTGGTTAATGTCCTCATGAAGGTGTGGCCTCCAGTACTGCACGCAGTACTCCAGATGGGGCCTAACCAGTGTCTTGTAAAGAGGGATCATTACCTCCCTCTTCTGACTTGTGATACCCCTACTAATACACCCCAATATCCCCCTAGCCTTACCTACTGCTTTAGTGGTCTGCTTGGGTGATTTCAAGTCATCGGTGATGATGATACCCAAGTCTCTTTCTTCCCTTGTGACTGCCAGCAACTCCCCTTACAGCGTATAGGTGGCTTCAGGGTTTCTCTTCCCTATGTGCCTTCTCTTGCACTTCTTTGCATTAAACCACAGTTGCCACTCTTTTGACCATTTTGCCAGTTTATCCAGATCTCGTCTCATTCTGCCCACCCCATCTGGATCATGTACTCTGTTTCAGATCTTGGTGTCATCTGCAAACAGACGCACCATACCCTCCAGTCCATCTGCAATGTCACTGATGAAGATGTTGAAGAGGACTGGCACCAGGACTGATTCCTGAGGTACCCCACTTGTGACTTGCATCTCTTCTGACTGTATACCATTTACCACCACTCTCTCTTGTCTGCCCATCAACCAGTTTGCCACCCAGTTGACCAACTTCTGACCCACCCCAAGCCTACCCAGCTTATTAATCAATCTACTATGTGGAACAGTATTAAAAGCTTTGCTGAAGTCAAGGTAGGCACATCAACTGCTCCCCCTTGGTCCACCACTCTGGTTTCCCAGTCAAAGAAATCTATGAGATTAGTTTGACAGGACCTTCCATTTGTAAACCCATGCTGTCTTGGATCCTGTGCTCCTATGGATTCCAGGTGTTGCACTATCCTTTCCTTAAGGAGTGCCTCCATAATCTTGTCCACTACTGAGGTAAGACTGACTGGTCTGTAGTTCCCTGCCTCCTCCCTGCTACCACTCTTGTGGAGCAGGATCACATGAGCCCTTCTCCAGTCTTCTGGTGCCTCTCCTGTGCTCAGAGACTCATTAAACAGTTCTGATAACGGCTCTGCTAGTTCCACCCTTCGCTCCTTTAGTACCCTGAGATGTATGCCATCAGGTCCCATTGCCTTGTCCATCGGTGCTTATTGAGCTCTTGTAGGACCCTTTCTTTTGTGAAGGAACTAGTGCACACTTTTCTTACATAGAGAGCTACTACTCCTCCTCCTCCTCTTTTACACTTTCTGTCCCTTCTGTAGATTGAGTACCCTGGTATGTTGACATCCCAGTCATGGTTCTCCATGTTCCATGTTTCTGTGACAGTCCTGATGCATGCCTGGGTTTGCTGGGCCCATCTACTGCATCAGGACTGTCTCCAATATTGTATTTATCTCATTTTGCTCAGGTCCTGAAGGGATCTGCGTAAATGAGGATACAGATCTACTATCACAAAAAGAAGGGAAATTCTTTGCAAAAACTATGTTAATGCAAACATGAGGGTTGTGAAATGCACAAAGATGGGAAATTTAAAAAAAATTGGGATACAGGTCTCTGGAGTGTTGGTGAATCAGTGGTGGGGTCTTACTTGGGGTTGTCAACCCTAATGTCCACCCCTACCCTGGATCAGATGAGGTCAAATGTGATAGGCCCTGCATGAAGAAAGCTCTGAAAGACTATGTTGCCATACTGTATGACTATGAGGCACTAAGTTGGAGCTGTATCTATGCTTTGGACAGGAGGCTATGGGCTGAGGGGGTGGGCATTAGGTTTGACAAACCCAAGTAAGACTGCACCGCTGATTCACCAATACTCTACAGACTCAAATCTCTAATGTGTTTTCATTTCCCATCTGCATGCGCGTTGCATTTTACAACCCTAATGTCTGTAACGCAGTTCTGCAAAGAATATATATACAGTGAAGCACACCAGGATGAAGAGCAGTGCTGCTGAATTCTGCAGTGAATTTACTATAGCAAACAATGCAGTTTCAGTGGGAGTTAATCCCTCTTATCATGCAGTAAACCTGTGACACTGTGCTTCATCTGGGTGGGCTTCACTGTATATATATTTATACAATGAGGATGAGAGCAATATCAGTGTGATAAACTAGGTTATTTCCACTGGAGTGTGATATATGATGATGACATCACCGGAGTTAAAATATCTAACAAATATACATACTCTGGGCCGGCCCGGTTGGGCTGAGTGCTGAAGCACTGGACGCCACACCTCGCGCCATGCCGGTGACGTGGGTTCAGGAGCAAGCTTGGGCTGTCAGGGGTCGGCGGGGATGGTGAAGGATTGAACATCCTATGGACTGCTTTCCTTCCCCAGGGAGGAGGGATTCCACCAGCTGATGCACTGGTGACCTCTGGCAATGGCTGGAGGCAACACAGGGCACGGACACAGATAGCGAGGGAATTGGGCTGCAGTGGACGTCTTTCGGGTGTACACAGGAGCATGCATGCAACAAGTGGGACATCATTGCACTTCCGAGCCCGGGGGAAAAAACCTAAGAAATACCCCTACCCAGGGGAGGCGACGGAACCTCCAGTGGACTGGGCCCACACGTCCAATGTCAGCAGGCAACTCCGACTTCACCATGGGGATCTCGGGCCTTTCCTAAAGGGTCTGGGAGAGCAGAGATCCTGAACCTGATTACGCGGTCAGAGTTGGCAGGTTCAGACGGGCAGTTAGGAGCATCAGCACCGAGTGAGGATTCCCGAGAAAGGCCCCACAGTAGGAGCATAAAAAGAGTCTACAAACTAAATAAATATATGCATGCTCTGCTGATGTCACCACTCACTCACTCACTCACTCACTCACTCACTCACTCCTCATTCACTCACTCACTTACTCCAGCCTGCATTCTAAATTGAACTGCTTCACAAATCTGTTTCTCACTGCTCCTTGCAAGTAACTCAATTAATATTTTAAAGGACATTCATCTGTTTGCCATAGTGTTTGTAAAACTCCCAGCCCATTACTATGCTACTCTCATTTTCAAGAAAACCTGCATTCTAAATGACAGTGCCTCACAGTTTCTGTTTCTCACTGCTAGCTGAAACTAACTCAATTAGCATTGCCAAACACATTCACTTGTTTCCCATATTATTTCTAACTCTCCCAGCCCATACAGAAAAAACTTACAGTATACACACTCATAACACACACAAACAGTGCTCTCAGCATAGATCAGAGGTTAAAGTGATGATCTTTGAGCAAGCTTGGTACATCCAGCACAACAGACCTGGGTTTGATTCTCACAACCTACACTTCCACACTGTGTGATCCTGAGCAAGTCACTTAACTGCCCAGTGCTCCCAAGTCACCTCTAAAAACTTACCCAATTACCAAACAATAAAATAAAAGAGCAAACAGGAAAAGGACACAGGAAAATATAACTATACTTCTGAAGCTTTGACACCCATTGCATAAACAGCACACATAATGGGTAGATTGTGTGCTATGGAAATTATTCTCACTCCTGCATCATGAGCTCTGGATACTGCCTTTGGCACTGGTGAGTATTCAGAGCTCACTCTGCAGGAGTGAGAATATTATCCCCATCACACTCCTGCCCATTATGTATCTCCTCTCTCTCTCTCTCTCTATATATATGTATGTATATATATATATATATATATATATACACACACATATAGTGTTGATTCCTTCATGTGGGGGGGAATAGCTAGTGTACCAGACATGTACGGGTAGTGTTATACTGTCACCTGCTCAACTCATTGTCTTGCATTCATTTTTCATTCACCATTCCCCAACCCCAAAAGACCCAGTATGCATGGGGCTTGCTCTGTTGGGTTTTGCTAATTGCATTGCTAGTGTCTGTGTTAGTCAGAGTGGTGCAGTAGTATTAGTAATTGTTTATTCTTAGCAATTAAGAAAAGGATAGCCCAGTTGAGCTGAGGCTCATTTGCAATGCCGCAGGGTATTGTGAAAGCTATTTCCATTGCGTATTAGTATTTCTCAGGGAGCAGTACCATTCTGCTACTAGTGTAGTCAGCAGCACTTAGCACAGCAGGCTGCATTTCCTGAGTCCAGCTAAGGATCCCACCGATTCATCATCTCTCAGTGGCAGTGGTTGGCAGCCCACAGGGACCGTGGTGGGCATCAAAAAAAGTTTAGAATCATCAGCACCAGCTTAAAGTGAGTGACTGACAGACTAGTGTGACTTGAGACTAACTTTTTTGACCTGCTGTTAGTGGTGCTACCCTAAGCTGCTTATGCTAACTGATTTTTTTTTATTTCTTTTTATTAATGAGAGGTGACAGATAGAATTTAATACAGTCATTTTCATATAATAAAAGATTCATAAATCATATACAAATACTTCTTGCCTGGTTTCCTTAAGACTGATAGATCATTTTTGGTTTTTTCCTTCCAAACAGGTATTTTTTTTTTTTTTTTACAGAATGACTGAGATTTAACTGTATAGACATACAACCCCCAGAGATTCATTAGAGGTGACATTTCCCCAAGACAATGGATTGTTCCAACAGCAGTGAAGGCTGCATCCCCTGACTGTACAGGACCTCATCTCCCTCAAGGACCCTGGAGATTATGGTGAAGAGAGGCTCAAGGGATAAAATCCAGACCATGCCCAGAAAGATACATCACCCATAGCCTCCATAACAACTCAAAAGCGGGTTGTCTGTTATGAAGTGTAGTTACAAGGAACTCCATATAATAAATCTCTGATACCAACCCCCTTCAATCTTTAATAGTGAGGATGACAGAAGATCTCCATTGTTTTGTCATTGCCTTTTTGGCTGCCAAAATATAAATAGGTAAAAGGGTTTGGTGCCAAGGTGTTCTATGAGAAGCGAATATAGACAACAATACCATTTCAACTGCAAGTTCTGTCCTTTCTCCTAGGCAATCTCAGATTTCTTGTTGTAGAGTGCACCAATATGGCATTAATTGGGGACATGACCAAAAACATGGCTATGATCGGCAAGGTCGCATCAGCATCCCATCCAGCATTTCTCAAATGAGGGATGGAGGGAGGTATTTAGTTAAGATAGCCGGGTACAAAAAAATTGACTGTGGCATTTCCACATGAATTCATGCCATTTGGTAGCATGTGTAACTCTACATGCCTGGGGGGATGCTCGGAGCCACTTCTGTTCTGAGATATCTAATTCTAAGTCCCTGCACCAGCTATTCAGAATCAAGACTAATAAGTCACCCATCCTTTCTCTTATAATTTTATGAAGGTAACCCAATTGGTGGGGCCACAACTGGCCGTTAATATTATCCTCCAGGTATTTCCAGGCCATTGGTATAGGATCCTGTAATTTAGAGGTTACATCTCTTTGTCATAAGAGATAGTTTCTGACCTGAATATATCTGAATTGGTTATTTTCCGTTAGGCCATAATTAGTTTTTAGGGTTTTGAATGGGATGATACCTGATGGGGAAAGGAACTGTTTGAAAAATTGCAGTCCGAGCCTCTTCCATTTTAAAAAGATATGGTCAAGGGTTGCCGGAAGGAATGATTCATCCTCCATAATGTATGTATAAAAGAAAAAGAGTTCTCTGAAGCCCTTATGTTTTTTTTAGCTCATACCATAATTCTAAAATTTGAGCTATAAAAGGAATAAAGTCCAGCAGGGGAGTCAGCCTAGCTGCTGAAGCCAGAGTTACCTTAGTGATATCATATAGGTCATTTATGGCAAATTCCAGATCTTTCCAAGGTGCCTGATATGTTGGAGATAGTCACAATGACAATATTTTAAAAATAAGGCTGCAAAAGCATAACATTTCAAGTTTGGGATATAAGCCCACCCAGGGAAAGCGGAAGTTGCAAGAGAGACATTCTGAGTCTCGGCCTCTGCCCATTCCAAATAAAATTTGATATGATTTTATCCCAAGACGTGAAATAAAACACTGGAGGGGAAGGTGGGGATATTTTGAAATAAATATAATAATTTTGGGAGAACTATCATGGGAATAGTCTCAATTCTTTGGAAAAAGTTTAATGGCAACCTGGACCAGCAGGACAAATCAGTTTGGATATGGATTGATAAGGGTTCAAAGTTTAACAGCTCCAAATTATCTAAATCTCTGGGAATAAAGATTCCCAAGTATTTAAATTTGGTTTTGTACCATTTTATAGGGTATTTATTTTTAAGAACTTGAGAAGGAGCAGAAAATAATGGGAGCAGATTTGTTTTAGCTAAATTTAACTGGAAGCCCAAAAAGCTTTCAAAATGCTCCAGTCCTTCCCATAGTGCAGGGAGAGAGGTATCGGGGGAAAGGGCCATTACTAGAATATCACTGGCAAACAAAGTCACCTTATGTTCTCTTTGACCCAGGGGGACTCCCTCTATCTGACTGTTCCTCCTAATTGTCTTGGCCAGGGGCTCAATATACAAAGCAAATAATTAAGGGGATAATGGGCATCCCTGTCTTGTGCCTCCTTGTATATGTATTGATTGAGTTCGGGAGCTGTTAACATGAATATAAGCCTTTGACTGGGAATACACATTTTTCAAACAGGTAATGAAGGAAATTGTCAAGGAGAACTTGGTCAAGGCAGCCCATAAATATTCCCAGCTCACCCTATCAAATGTTTTGTCGGCGTCTAAGCTAATAATAGTAGATGGAATCTTCCTTGCATGGGTATGTTCTAAAAGTAATAAGAGGTGACATAAGTTATCCGAAGTACTTCTCTGTTTTATAAATCCAGATTGATTATGAAGGACTAACTGTAGGAGGATAGGTTCCAACCCTTTGGCCCAAATGGCCATAAACATTTTGTAGTCCACACGTACTGATTTTTTAAACATTTCAGGTCAGGAATCGAATGCATGCTGGATGTGTTGGAGATGTTTTTTTTCCATTCAGAATCAGAATAAATAAATGGCTAGACTATCGACTAGTCTACACATTCAGTTTTTAAGTTATCTTGTTATAATTAGCAAGCTGCTACAACTTACTTACTATGGTCTGAATGAGTCCTGGATGAGTGAGTCTTTGGGGAAAGATTAGAAAACTTAGTCTGCTCTCATCAATCCTTCTGATCCTGAGTCAGACCTTCAAAGCTCTCGAGTTGGGTATCCTACAATCTACACAATAAACTTTAAAGTGTTTCAAATATTATTTTAATTTATTTTAACATCACTACCCATCCCCTTTCCCTATTAACTGTTGTTAACTTGTTTGCATTCACTGCTCATTCCCTGGGAATCAATCTGTGTATGTCCCGCCCTGCTACACACCTCAGGCTCTAATTTTGATTTGAAATTGGTTAGTGACTTGTCTTGATGGCTTGGCCTGAGTAAAATTAGCAATGTTTTGAAAATTGTTGTTTTATTTGGTTGGTCCAAACCCAGCCATGACCATGAGCCATCAATTTAGCTAGTGACCTGCAACCTACCTACTAGCTGCAGCAATTGTTGTTTTTGCTTCTTTGTCGTCAGTGTTGAACTTGATTCTGTCCTACAAACCTGCTGCTCAAACAAAGCACAAGGCATAAAAACCCTGATTTGGTGACTAGCTGACCTGTTTTGGCCTGAGTAAAATTATCAGGGTTCTGGTGGAATTTTTGTGGAAAGAGTATTGTGGAAATGTTCTATGTGGTCATAGCACAGACAGCTAGATGAGCCATCCATTTAGCTAGCAATCACCTAACAATAATTGTTTTGTGTCTTTGTTGTATCTAGCCATAAAGCTAACAGAAAATGGGAGATCAATAGCTGCACATGATGGTAGGAGGCCAGGAGATGTTAAATTAAATGCCTGAAATTAAAAAAAAAATCCTGGTTGTGGGTGTGCACTTATTTCAAAAATAAATATCAAATAAGCAATATTCACAAATATTGTTGCTGCTGACACTGGCTCTAATTTTTCCTGGCTGCCCTCCCTGGGTTGTTTTGCCTCATACTGAACTGCACTAAAATTGTTCTCTGCCTGTTACCTGACTGTAGTTGATTGCTTATACCTGTCTGTACCTTGCCTGACAGTTGGACCCAAGCCTTTGTACTTTGTTTTGGCTGGTCCTTCTTGCTTGTATTCTGACTGTACCTTTGTGTAACTTGATGCTAGCCTCTGTACTGTTATTGCTTGTATCTCTGTAACTCTCCCGGGTCGCACCTGAAAATAGGCACGTGACTCTAGTGTGCTTACCTGGTAAACAAAAGCTAAATAAATAAATAAAATTAAAAGAAAACAGCAAGACAGAATTTAGTTAGGGTTACCACCTGTCACTGTTTTGCAGGACAGTCCTGATTTGGACGGCTGTGTCCTGCAAAAAAACATGAAAAATGCTACATGTCCTGATTTTATAGCAGAAGAAATATTTTCTAACTTTCCACTAAACGTTGCAGAAAACTACAGTACCCTAACTAAAATACCTTAAAACGACGAGAAACAATAGAAGCAATTAAGAAACTACAATACTCAGCCTTAATTCTGATTATTTAGAGAAACAAATCTGTTGCATTGGTCGACGTTAAGTACTGTCCTGCAAAAAATCGTGTTTCAGTAAGAAATGTCCCACTCAGAGGTAAAGAGAACTGCCTTACTGCCCTGACTGAAGGAATTAGCTGTTTTCCATCTACTGCCTGCATGTTGTTTTGTTAAATTATCGGGGGAACGAGGAAGTGAAATTAACAAAACGAATGTCATCAAATGAGGAGGGGCTGCACCAGATAAAATCCCGCGCTGTTCAAGTGCAAGCGCGACAGCGTGAGCGCAGTGGCGCGAAGCGCCCACTGAGTTGGAAAAGTACTACCAGAACTGTGTTGGACTTAAAGATTAATCAAGCTACTCCAGATATAGGAAAGTGTTATTAAGGTAGCATTTTCTGTTAATTACAACCTCTACTAGTAGTATTTCTTCCTTAAAATAAAATAAAGTTAGAGTTAGCTATTAAGGAGGGAAATTTAATATTTAAAAAGGGTTGTGATTGCATTAGGATTCTATAACTAAGAGCCGTTCCCCCAGATTAAAAAATGAAGGGTATTTTTGTAAAGTCAATGGTATTCTTGTCATGTGTGGTACACTTTTTGTCATTTATTGGCTCAGAAACATCCGGGAACATGGAGAATACTAATAGTTTATACTTAAAATGCAGTCAGCTGAGGAATAATACTTTAAGTATAAACAAGTTAACAAGAGGGAGAAATTGTTTTAAGGTGGTAAGGCAGCAAATTTTTAATACTTATAGGCCAGTTTTTCCTGTCAAAGATTTTTCTTATGACCAGGCTGTTTTTATATCACTAGTACTATGTGGGGATATAGAACTGAACCCAGGACCAGGGGATGGTGTTATTACGATCATTTTAGACAATGCCAGAAGTTTAGTTAAAAAAATGGATTTATTTAGAACATGGGTTGAATCAGAAAATCCCAACATAGTAATTTTAACGAGACTTGGTTAACAAGGCAATTCTCAATCAGAGGTAGGAGTGCATGATTTTTTGTTTTAGACAGGATCGTATAGGTCACGGGGGTTGCAATTTACCTTAAGCACAAATTAGGTCCCTCAGAAATAATCCATTCTGGAAAAATAGAAGGATAGAATGTTTACTATTAAAATTTCAGATGATAAACCTGATTGTGGGTGCTGTATATTCACCACGAAAACAAATACTAAACACTTTGAAAAATTCTCTCATGTTATTATGGAATATATAGGTCAGACAAATGTTGGATTAATGGGTGATTTTAATGCTGCTTGGGGTTGCCCAAGAGGGAGGGCTTTGGAAAATTCAATGAGTTGTTTGAATCTGCTGCAAATAATTGACTTACCTACAAGGAAAGGGAAAATAACCAGTAAGGGAAACATACTGGACCTGTGTTTTGTTTCGACAGAATTGGTCATAATAAGTAAGGATATAGGAGAGCCAAATCTAGGGGACCACAATGTAGTAAGGTGTACAGTAAATATAGAATTGAAAAAAGAACCGGTAATTAAAACATCTATAGTATATAAAAGAAATTATGCCCAGTATGATAGACATTTGTTTTGTGAGCACTTAAAGAGATTACCATGGTATAGACTCTTTTTGATTCCTGATTTGAATTTAGCCACTCATGAATTCACAACAATGTTTAATGAGGCATGTGATATGTTTTTTCCATGGAAAAAAGTTAACCAAAGACAAACTCATTTACCCTGGGTTACTGTAACCATAAGAAAGTTAATTAGATCAAAAAAACGATTATGGAAAAAAGCAAATAAATCTTTAAATCCTGACATATGGGAAAAATTTAAAAAGGTTAGGAATAGAGTTGTCCAAGAAATAAGGAAATCTAAGGCCTATTATTATAAACAGAAAATTAAAGAAGCTACAGATCCCAGGACCTACTGGACAATGATAAAAAATTTAGTAGATCCGGTCAAAAGTCAAGTAGAAATTAAATTGAAACATAATGGTAAACTTTTAGATGTAGATATAGTAGCAGAACATTTAAACAACTACTTTATAGACCTCCCAGATCTAAAGGCAGGAATTGAAACCCTTCAGGGGAAAATTCAGCCAGTAGAACAAAAAATCGATGTAGAAAGTTGTCAGACCCCAAAGTTTCGATTTAAAATAGTGACCACAGCTGAAGTATGTAAATTAATAAGAAACCTAAATATAAACAAAGCATCTGGTCCTGACAAGATAGAAAATAGGTTACTAAAAGAAGCTGCCCAAGTGATATCCCCAGTCCTAAAAGATCTTTTTAATAGAGTCTTAAAGAGGGAGTATATCCTACCCCATGGAAGAAGGCTAAAATAATTCCAATTTATAAGGGGGGGGGATTCACTGGACACCTCAAGTTATCGCCCAATAGCATTATTGTCAACAATCTCAAAATTACTGGAGCGGATTGTCCATGGGCAACTAATCACATACTTGGAGAAGTATCAAAAAATCACCCATTTTCAGTCGGGCTTTAGACAAGGTAGGTCCACGGCTACTGCGCTCACCGATCTTTTGGATTTAGTTGCCACCCCCCTGGAGGAGGGGAGATCGGTGGGCGCGGTATACGTGGACCTATCTAAGGCGTTTGACTTAGTAAATCACCACATCCTGATTGATAAATTAAGATGTTTGGGAGTGGATGATGTATCCGGTGGTTGGTTTTCATCCTATGTAGAGGAAAGAACTCAGTTTGTAACAGTAAACGGCCAAAATTCTAGCTTGGGTTTGGTTACTAGGGGTGTACCCCAGGGATCGATCCTGGGTCCCCTTTTATTTTTGGTATACCTGAACAATCTACCTGGTGTAATTAAAAGCTCACATATTAGATTATATGCGGATGATACTGTTCTAGTCACATCTGGCAAAAATGTGGGTGAATTAGAACAAAAATTACAGAGAGATTTTTTAAATATGCAAAAACATTTCACTGAACTTGGTTTATTGATTAATAATAAAAAAAAACAAACCATGTACTTTGGTACAGTTAAGAAGGATAGTGTGGGAACAAATTTGTTAATTAGGACACAGGAGGGGAAAATATTAGAACAAACTAGGTACTATAAATATTTGGGGGTCATAATTGATCAAGAATTGAACTTTAATCAGCATGTGACTGAATTTATGAAAAAAGTTAATTCTAAATTAGGGGTTATGAGACGAATATCGAAGTGTTTAACAAGGGAGATGCGACAGAATATAGTAAATCAACTACTTCTTCCAGTGATTGATTATGGCTTCCATATTTATAGACATACCTCGAAAAAACAAGAACATAATTTGATGTTCTATATAACAGATTAGCTAGATTTGTTCTGAGGTGTGACTTGGTATTCACCACTGTGACATGTACTCAAGATTAGGGTGGAATTTTTGGAACAGAGGGCTGAGATCTCTGGTTAATTCAACTAAAGGGTTTACATAGAATGAATCACTAAATTATTTATTGTGTAACTTAAAAAACCAGAACATGGATTAAATTTAAGAAATTGTGGAGAAAGAGTGTATCTTATCCCTAAAATTAAAATAAATATGGTACAATGACCTCCAGTATAAAGTATCGAAAACATGGAATAGGTTACCCTCCTCAGGGACCCTGGCTTGTCATTATCAGATTTAAATCGGTAGTGAAAGGAGAGTTACTTTTAAATGTTTGTGTAATAGGTGATATTTGAATCAATTACTGATGAATGAATTCCTAAATGTAATGTTTGTATGTATTTCATGAGTGTTAATGTTTCATGAAGAATGGATGTACTTATAAATGAAACGTTTGTGAGTTAATTGTATGTTAATATATTTTTTTTATGAAATGATCAGTGTTATATAACTAGTATGATTGTTTACACAGGGATGCCTTGTAAACAGGGATTTTCGAAACCCTAATGGCATATTTTCTGTATAAATAAAATTTTACTTACTTACTTACTTACTTGGGGCTTCTTAAAAGGTGGTAACCCTAAATTTAGTTATTAATAGACAACTTTGAGAACATTATTAGAATAATAAACTACACATGGTGTTGGCTATTTGATAATCTGAGAGATTTTGTTATGATTTAACAGGTCATATATTTGAATTTGTGTGGAAAGGAAAAACAAGATTATTTTTTAATAATGAAAACTTATACAGATGAAAAACAACATTGCAATATACTGTAAAAGTTTCAATTTGATAATGAAATAAGTGGATTTATTTTGCAGATGTGATACTATAACTAAATCTACAGTTTATCAGTATAATACTTTTACCTCCATAGTAGTTAGGATTTGATGTCTTCATAATAGCAGCTCTATTTTTATTCCCACCAGTTTAAAATGTAAAGGGGAAAATTCAGTATTTCTTTTGCACAAGTAGAATACATTTTACTAACATATTGAACCCAAATAATGAAACATCCAATAACCTATTAAAGACACAGGCTGGCAGTATAACTTACAGGTTAGAGTAGTGAGTTGTGAATGAGCTTGGTACACCCAGCAGACCTGGGTTTGATTCCCACAATGTTTACCTGGGTATGTGACTCTGAGCAAGTCATTTAACCTCCTCAGTGCTAGAAGGTTGCCCTGAAAAAAGGCATTTTAGCCTAGTGGGCCTTACCTGGTTACCAAAGAATAAAATCAAAATATAAGTGAAGAGCAACACTTTAAGAGCAGCTTTTCCCACCATGACATGACTTCCGTTCTTATATTTCCATTACATAGCTGCTGTGTTATTTTAGTTTTATGACTGCATCCTGATTAAGATATGAATATTTGTAAACTGCTGCCTGTGACAGGGTGATCCCTGTCATGGCTGGGTGCCCCGGTAGGGAGACGTGGGTCCTCCCTTGCCCCCCCCATTTAATGCTTAGGAAGGGAATGATGTGCTGAAATGACCATTGGCATAGAAAGAGGGTGGATTTGTTATACAGAGCTGCTGAATCTGCAGGCAGCTTTGAGAGGGCCATAGTTACCACTATTGTAGGATCAATAAATAGGGCAGGCTGGTTCCCCTGCCATAGACTATAGTTTTAGAGAAATTGTTGTCCTACACAGAGTGGCTAATGCTTCTCCTTTTATTGATGCCACCACTCCGTGACACTCCTGTTAAGGTTCTTTTTGTGCAGTTCTTGCAAACTCCTGCTTGACTATCTGGCTGAATCAAAAGTAAGAAAATACTGCCAGACAGCCACAGAATCTATTGCAGCATATAAATTGTATTTCTTTATTACAGTCACCCAGGAAAAGAAATGCCCGTAGGATACAGTTGTTTATGGAGCATGGTGTAGAAACGGAAGGGCAAGTTTTAACTTTTACTTTCTGCCGCTCCGTACTGAAAAGTTCAAGCTTGCTCCTGACAGTATTTTAAAAACCTCCTTGCCCCTTTCTGAGGTACAATAATAATGAGGTAGGTAGAAACTAAAAAGAGGGACAAGGATCTGAAATGCTGCTATTTGTTTTACAAGTAAAATGTGATCTAGGGTAGGACATTGAGTTCTATATACTAACTAGAGGGTGGACACATGCTGTCAGCTGATGCTGATGGCCACCTTATTGCTGGGGAAGACACTGCTTACTACCCACATGCTGCCGTACAGCAAAATCACAAGCACATAACTGAGGAAGAAAGAATAGAAAGGTAACACCCCCCATTTGACGCAAGTAAAGCACGCCACCATCTTTTGGATGGCAAAAAGTGCTGCTTTAGGGGGTTGCTGATGGGCTGCATACGTTTTTTCACAGCTGTACTTGTAGCTGTCTTACACAACAATAAATTGCATGCAGCCTGCATTTCTGCTCTCCTGGTCCCATCAGGACCAGAGAGCACCCCCCCAGTACCACATCATTTGTTTTGCATAATAAAAACAAAACCTATTTTAACTCCCCACCGGCACTTTTCCTATCTGTAGACCCAGCTGGGAGCACAAAGCAAGCCTACTGCTGATGAGAGTGTGCTGAGCTGTGGGCGTGGGGTGATTAAACTGCAGGAATGGAGTGCGTGGGGGGGTTGCTGGTCCCATACAAACTCTGTCTCCATAGGAGGCATGCATAACCCTCATTTTACTCCAGCCTTCTCCACAAATGCAAATAGGCTACAAGAGAACACACTCAACTGGGGGCATGTGTACTATCTGCGGGGGGAGGGAGGGCAGTGGTTAAACTGGAAATGTATTTGTAGGAGGTGGAACTGTCATCCCAAGGAGGTGTAACTCTTCATTAGTATTCAATGGAGAAAGGCGTCCGAGGAGGAATGCCCCCAGTTTAACACCGGGGTATGACTGGTCTGTGGACAGGAATGGTAGAATGAGGTGACAGTCCAGCTGTATGGAGGGTTTTTGGTTTTGTGGGTTGCAGTGGACCAGGCAGGGTACTTTGTTTAGGAGAGTGGTCAGCTGAGGGGGTTCTAGTTGTGTGCAGAGTGGTTGGCACGGAGTGAGAAGTTTGTCGGTGGGTGGGATATGTGGTCTGGAGTGGGGGGCATCAAGAAGCAGAGAGGATCCAGGGGCTTTGGTGTGGCCCAAGGAGGGTGATAAGCTTTGTAACAGCTGATTTGGAAGATGACATTTGGTCCAGTTGCAGGGATGGTGGATTGGTGTTCTCCAGCTTCAGGGAGATTGCCAACAGAGTGGCTGATCTGTAGGTGTTAAAGGTGGTCTGTGGTGGGTGTTCCAGCTGCAGGGTGAGGTTGGACAGCTGGTCAGTGGACAGGAAGGTGGTATGGGGTGAGAGTCCAGCTGTATGGAGGGTTGTTGACTGTGAGAAATACAGCTTGGAGGGGGCTGTAGTGGGCCAGGAAGGGTGCTTAGTTTAGGACAGGGTGGTCCACTGGGGGAGGGGGGTTATTGGTGTTCTAGCTGTGTGCAGAGTGGTTGGCATGGTATGGAAGGCTTGTCTGTAGGTGGGATATGTGGTCTGGAGTAGGAGGTATCAAGTCCTGGGGCTGGGGTGTGATCCAGCGAGGGTGATCAGCTTTGTAAAGGCTGGTATGCAGGAGGAAGTTTGGTCCAGTTGCAGGGTTGGTGGAGGGGAGTGCTCCAGCTGTAGGGAGACTGTCAACAGGGTGGCTTGTCCATAGGTGTTAAGAGCGGTCTATGGGGACTTGTCACCTGGGGTTAGAAGCTGGTCTGGGGCTAGAGGGTGATATAGTGCATGCACATTTGTACCTGTAGTGCCCTCAGTCCCCCACAGGCACTAACTATGCAATGCACCATGCAGTGCAAAGTGCACTACCACCATAGTGTGGTGCCACATGCACTCGCACCATTGTGAAATACCAGTCACAGTGCCTCCACTGTGTGTTGCCATGTGCATTGCCAACTATATACTATGCCACATGCACTGCCAACACCACCCAGTGTCACTGTTACCACCCAGAACCATGTGTATTGACATCAATGAGCATTGCCACACGCACTCCTAACACCACAGTGCCACATTCATTGCTGAAACTTCACTGTTCCACAAATGCTGTCACCACTGCACTGCTCAATGTAATGGGCTGTGAACAGAACTAGGGACAGTGCTCAGCTTTGGGAAAGCTGGTCCTGGATCTGGAAGGGTGGTCCAGCTACAGGGAGGGTGGGGGTGTTCCAGCTGCAGGGAGTTTAATCGGAGTCTGGTCTGGGGTCTGGAAGAGTGGTCCAGCTGAAGGGGGTGGGGCTCGCCCATAGGGGAAATGGTGGTTGTGGTGGATCCAGCTCCAGGGAGGGTGATCATTTTATGGAAATGAGATATTCCATAGGATAGTCTGAAATGTCATAGATCGACATGCTCCCCTAAATAAATTATGCACAAAGGAAAAATCTTGTCCCTGGTTTACTCCTAGCCTCTGGTCTGCCTTACTTCATAGGGACTTGCTCTGGTAAAAGGCATGCAGAACAAAAATCCCGGCTGACTGGACTGCCTTTAGGGGGGCCAGAAATCTTTGCACAAAACTGATCAAGAAAGCAAAAGCTGATTACTTCTGCAACAAACTAGACTCCTCCACCAACTGCTCAGCAAACTTTTGGCAAACTCTAAAAGATATCGAAGGTCATAGGCCAATTAACTCCCTCCCTTCAAAAATTATAACTGAAAGCACCTCCACTACGGATAAATTAAAAATCCTTGAACTGCTCAACAATCACTTCACCACAGCCGTACTTGTTTTTGACTCTTCCCCGGCTAGCCAATTATGCAACCAGCTTTGCAGACAGGCCCAATCTAGCCCTTGCATCGCTTCCTCAGGCCTGGATACTATGTTATCCTTCTCCCCTGTCTCTGTAAAAGAAGCTGAAGATCTCATCCTTGGTCTGGACACCAAAAAGAGCGCTGGGGCTGATCTTATTGATCCTTATTTTATCAAGCTAGATTGTCATGTGTTATCTATACCAATAACTCATCTCTTTAATGTGTCTTTTGCCCAAGGGGCCCTACTCACCATCTGGAAAACGGCTCATGTCATACCTCTCTTTAAGTCAGGTGACCCTACTGACTTAAATAACTATAGGCCTATCTTCCTCCTTCCCACTCTCTCTAAGTTACTTGAAAAAATAGTTAACAATTAAGAAATTATCTAGAGTCATCAAACTTACTTACACCTGTACAATCTGGGTTCAGACCCTGCCATAGCACTGCCACTGAGCTAGCCACAGTCTCCAATGACTGGCTGAAAGTTCTAGATGCTAGAAAACATGTATGTGCCTTGTTCCTTGATCTGAGCAAGGCCTTCAACACTCTGGACCATGCCCTGCTGTTGGATATTATCTGGAATTTTCATCTGGACCCCATGGCCTTGAAGTGGTTCAATAGTTATCTTCTTGGTCATTATCAACAGGTTAAGGCTGATGGAATATAGCTAACTTAAGGAGCACCTTTCATAGTCCTTTTGACTTAAATGCATAAATGACCCCTTCTTGCATTGATTCTGGAACTGTATTTCATTACTGTCCGCTGCAGTTAGTTTTTGCATTCTGAGCTGCTAAAAACTGCAGGGTATACCAGAGCGATCTACAGCAAGCCTGGCGTTGCTGTGAGCCTAAGGTTGTACTGCTGACATCACTGTAGGGTAGAATCAATGTAACAAGCAAAAAAAAAAAAAAACATGGACAAGGCATTTGGATTTTGGCATAATGCATTGCTAGCAGGGTGTATTGGGGAAAGGGGAACAGACTATGTACACTGAGTACTGGTAGTTTTCTCTTGCAGCAATGTTGCAACTGCACTGTACTGCACAGTGTGAGTCATTCCTCTGCCCTATAGTGATGTCATTAGGAGCCAGCAGCCCAGCTGCTGAGCAGCGAAGGCAAGTGCAGCAGGGTTAAAACAGGGCTCAAAAACAAATCAAAAATACGGGAGGCAGAGTAAACCTTGGCCAAAAATAACAAATGCACGCACTCTTTCAGGTCTAGAACTGCATATAATGACTACAAGCTATGACTTTTTGGACCATCATGATAGGTGCTCTTTAATCCCACTCAAAAAAGGTGTCCCACAGGGCTCCATCATGTGGCCTATATCAACAACATAAACTCTGGCATAATCTTGACTAATATCCACCTATTTAAGCAATAAGGCATGACCAAGGGTTATGTTAATGGTCTGTTAATCACCTTCAAGGGGTGTGCTGTGGCACAAGGGTGGCAGGTACATGGGGTGATGTGACTTCGTCTTATAATCCTGGAATGCCTTATTACTATTGTAATAAAAAATGTTTTTAAACAGTGTTAAACCTTGTTCAGCATTTGGCTAAGTTCTACATGTATGTTAATAAAAGATTAACATAAGGCTGTTAGAATGTTTGCAGCCAATCAGAAAGCTCCTTTTTTAAGACCCTTTTTATAATTGCCATTGATACAGTTATCAACATAGATAGACCTTCTGCTGAATTGGCATGTAGGGATTTACAACTTGATTCTGACCAGCTGCAGCTTAATCTCTTGAGCCGTAAACTGTTACTGAATGTGAAAAAAACAAAGGCTATGTTCCTCTTGCACTCCGCCAAAAGCAACCAAACCTATCTTACCTCCTCACTACCTAAAATTAACACCCTGCTTGGTGAACCCTTAGAATATGTGACCAGGTTCAAATACTTAGGTGTATGGGTTGATCACAGCTTACTTTTTCTGATCATAACGAGGACCTAGTGAAAAAGTTAAAACACAGGCTTGGCATATTATTTATGATTAAGCACTTACCTTACCAGGGAAGCCAAAATCAGATTAGTTAAGTCCACCTTTCTCCCCTTTTAGATTACACAGACATCATCTATGGCCAAAGTACTAGCACCATCCTAGCTAAACTAGACACCCTGTATCATCGTGCGTTATGGTTTATCATGGGTGCCCTTTGTTTGGCACATCACTATTCCCTTTACTCATTAGTAGGCTGGACCTCGCTCGGCTTTAGGCATCAAAAAAACACAGCCATCTGGACATTCAAAGCCATCACCCATCTGGTTCCTCAGTACATCTCTGAGTGCCTACTCCACTGTTCACCTAGTGGTTCTATTCTGAGGAGCCTTTCATACTTAACCCTTGTTGTCCCCAAAGTTCGAAATAGATTTGGTAACTCATCCATAAGTTTTGCTCTGACCACCTTATGGAACAAACAACAAAACACAATTAAATTGGCATACCTAGTGAAGCTGGCTACTTTCAAATCCCTGTTTTCGTAGTCTTTTAGCAAATTCTGCAAGTGTAATCATTGATGAACTGTCTTATTCTATCCTACTCATTGTACGTTCCTTTAATATATCTTGTCCTTGTACCTATCAGATTTTCTTTTCTCTTTTTCTAATCTTTTCTACTTTTCCCTGAAGAATCCTTTCTTTATATATACTATGAACTTAATTAGATAGCGTCTGCTAGTACCTATATTGTGTCAATCTATTTTTCCTGGCTGTTTATTATCTACCATGGTATTGTGTTTTTTTTTCTTCCATCATTTAATTGCCATTTAATTACCTACAATGTTAAACATTATGTTTTATGTATATTGGTCTTGTACTTCATTGCCCAGGACCACCTTGAAAATGAGCTTGTCTCAAAGGTGTTTCACCTGGTAAAATAAAGATTGAGTGATTGACTGATCATCAGTGATAAGAAGCTGGTCTGGGGATGGGAGGTCTAGCTCCTTGGAGGGTGCTCAGGGTTGGGGGGCCTGGTCTGTGGTTAGGAAAGGTCTAGATGCAGGTAGGGCTTTGAGGATGTTGGTAAGGAGCATGCAAGGGTGGTCCAGCTGTGGGGAAGGGGCAGTCCAGAAGATGGAATGGAGGTCCAGATGCAGGGCAGATTGTTGGATTAGGTAGCTGGTACAGAGCTTAGGGCGGGTCCAGCTGTAGAAACAGTGGCTGACTGGGGGAGCTAGTTTCTGTGCTTAGTGGGTCTGCTGCAGAGACATTCACCTGCGGGGCAGGGAATAGTCTGAGGACCTGGGGGGGGGTTAATCCAGGTCCATGGAGGTTGCATGGCATGGGGCTGGATGATGGTCAAGATGCACGAAAGTTGGTTGGCTGGGGGAAGAGACTGGGCTGTGGGGTGGTGTTCTTCCAGGGAGGTTGCCCAACTTGGGAAAGGCTGGGGCTGGAAGGGTTTTCAGATGCATGGAGGATGGTCAGCTGGAGAGGGAGGCCTGGTCTGGTTTCTGGAAGGGTGATCCAGTGGTGGGGATGGTGGTCAGCCATGTGGCATTGTGGCTCATCTGGGCACCTAATGGTGGCTGTGGTGGTCGCACCAGAAACATTTTTTGTAGATAATTAGAACATCTTGACTCCTCGGGAGAACTACTGACTATCAATAGGCATAACTATTGTTGGTCATGGTTCATCCATCAGGGTCAATATTTTCTCTTTTTCATTTACAATTTCTGTGTTTTTTTGGCCCTGTTTTCTCCCCTGTTCCCTAGGGCCCCCGTACATAGGTTTTATTTGTGTGTGGAGGCACATGCACACCCCATAAAGCCAGCTCAGTCCCTTACACCCCTCCCCATGGCTACTGCTGGAGTTCCCCCAGGTCAGCGCTGCCATCCATCCTCCATTGGGTGGTGATCAGTGGCCAAGGATCACCCTGTCCCTTCCAGGAGGAGAGAGCTGCTTTGCAATGGCTCAATCTTGCTCCTCCCCCTCCTCCCGCTGACAACTCGGGCTCATTCCCGAACCTGGGTTGCCAGTGTAGTATGAGGTGTGGCTTCCAGTGCTTCAAACTTCGGCGCCACGAGGACAATATTTTCTTGTTATAGCCATCAACTGATAAAGCTTTTCACAAAGCTAGAAAAAAAAGACTTCAAAGGCAACACACACTCTGCAGTTATTCAGAGGCCCCGGGCATGCCCTTAAACCAAGGCACTACAATACCACTGTGCCTATGTAAATGAGAGAGCCTCTTCTTGAATACCAGCACAGTGATTAAAGTATAATAGACGGCAGTAAAAAGCTCTCCAAGCAGAGTTGTTTATCTAAAATCTCCACTTAATTGGGTGCTTAGCTTCCCCCTCCTGAAAACATTTATTTATTTAATTTTGATAACTGGGTAGGCCCACTGAGTCCAGTAATCATCCCTTTTTCGATCCAGAAATGTGTGAAAACAGAACCACAGTACAACAGCCCCCCCCTCCATTGAACTGTCCACAGTACAACAGCCCCCCATCTTGAACTGTGCATCTGTGCTTCTCTATCATGGGGAAAAAAAACATTTGAAAGCTGAATCATACTAAAAATGTGGGGTGTTGGTTGCTCAATGGGAGGTGGGGAAACGGGTTGGAGCAGTGAGAGACCATTTTCTGTTTTACAGGTAAAAAAAAAAGACATTGATGGACAGTTTCTTTAATTTTACATGGGAGAAGGGATGGTGCCACTAGACACCAGGGAAATATTAAATAATTACAGGGATGGCGATTGGTGGGTGGGGGTTGCCACTAAACATCAAGGACTGATTAAATAAATACAGAGACTGCGATTGGAAGGTGGGGGTACCACCAGACACCAAGGAAAAAATAAATAATTATAGGGACAGTGATCAGAGGGTGGGGCTGCCACCAGATACCAGGTGAAAAAATAAATAATTACAGGGATGGTGATCAGAAGGTGGGGGTGCAACCAGACACCAGGGGAAAAAATAATCACAGGTACGGTGATCAGGGGGTAGGTGTGGGTGGGGGGCAGCACCACTAGACACCAGAAAAAGATTAAACAATTTACATGGACAACGACTCATATGAAAATGTTCATATTATATAGCTTTTTGCATTTATACTATGAACATTTTTGTATAAACATAAATATCGAGTCACGAAAAAGGATTCAAAATATGAATGGATTTAAAATATAAAAAAAACACACACATCTTGGTAATTTCTTCAACAGTTAAGTGCAGATTCCACCTAATAGGGTCCCAGTGAGCAAGATATAGTGATAATGGTATGAGCATTCATACACAACAAGTCTGTTTTTCAAACAAATTGTTTCTGTGGTAACAAGAGACCATGAGAGTGCAGTTCGAGAGGTCTCTTTACCATGGTAACCACTAGATCGAAAAACAGACTTATTTGTTTATGGTTGCTCATAAAAAAATATTTTATAGTGTATGGTCAACCATTTTTCTATCCTGTTTGCAAATAAATGCCCCCCCCCCCCGAGTACTTAAAACTACCTTTCTGTGGCGAGATTCTTTACAGCGTGGCTCATTTTTTAGTCTTCTCTCACCACTGTGGCCACTTCACTGTGCATGCATGAACATGTTCTAAGTTGTTGTGCTGCAATAGCAATGTAGATAGTGCAACACAACAGTTTTACGTCACTACTGCATCACAACACCGTGATTCTTGTAATCGATTTTTATGTGTATACTATTCATGTCTTTTTTTTTTGACAACTGTTTTTCCCACCCAGTCACCAACTCACCAAGGTATCTCTCAGGTGAGGACCCACTCACCCAGCCTCTGCCACCTGCCTGAACCCTGACCATGACCGAGGAATCAAGCAATGTGCCCGCCCTTCCCTGGGCCCACAATGGAAGGAGGCAGGGACATGGAGAGTCAAGTCAGGCCAGGGCCGGCATTGTGTGTGTGGGCTGTTCAGCACTTGAGCCCTGCCATCATCTCCTTAGTAGCTGGGCTTTTCCTCCGTGTTTTCCTTCTGGGACGTGGACATGCAATGACATCTGTGCACGTGTGCTGACGTCTGCAATAGCCCCACCCCTATGTCGGTGCCACTCTTGTAGTGTTCCCAGTCTCCACCGGGGGCCACTCACAGAGCGAGTCCATCCCTCAACCCACCCCAGGAGGAGAGAGCTGTCCTCCAGATGCTCGATCTCCTCCTTCCCCTACCGATCCCCTGGCATCATTATTCATGTCTTGGTCTTTCTACCGGATGTCACTTTATGGGGGGTTTTAATTTTTTTTTTAAATAAAAAAAAAGGAAAACAAGATAGCTACATGCTACAAATGACTAATTTTGTCTACGATATTTTATGCATTTTTTCTAACTGGATCTCAGACTCCTCATGTCTTAACCTTAAAGATACTTGGCATATCATGACATCTACCCCACAAGATTGCTCATGCAAAATTTTGTGCAAATCCATGTAATGGTTGCGAAGATATTAATGTGCAAAATTTGAGGTTTAACATAGAAGCCCCTGCTTAACCTTAAACAGAGGGGTGCTACAACACCCCATAATAATTTTGTTGTAGTCGACCTACTCAGGCACTTACTGATCAAAACTCAGTGAGGCAGCATACCAACTCCAATGATAGCACAGCAATAATAGCATAACTCTTTTTTTTTTTTTGCTTTGCCTTAGCATCCACTTGTATCTGTTGGCTACCCACCTTGTTCTGTTCCGTGCCACTGCCACAGCTGTCAGCTCCCGGACACCCCTGTCTTGCCCCCCAGGGGCATAGCCACTGGAAGGGCCCCCTAATCTCCCCTGGCAGAATAAAAAAATGAGAAGGGAGAGAGACACAACACATTGGTATGCAGCCACTCTGTTCCGATGTAGCCCATGTGCTGAACTGCCACTTCTCACTGCACATTAGTGTCACATAGTCAGGGAGAAAAAATAACAAATCCTCGATGCTGTCACCAAATAGTGGATACTAATTGTTGCCAACTCCTAAAGCAGTACCTTACTTAACTAAGAAAAAAAGACAAAAAAAAATCTCCAGACTCAGTGGAAGCTATCCTATTTCAGAATAGGGCTGACATGATGTTCCCTTTCAAACTACTCTACCTAACAATAGGAACTACTTTTTCTGCATTAATAAATAAAATGTATATATAAATAGGGGATACACGATGGGCAGGAGTGGGATATGGAAAATATTCTCACTCCTGCAGAGTGAGCTTGGGATACTCATGAGTGCTGAAGGCACGAGTCAGAATATGCAGAGCTCACTCTGCAGCAGTGAGAATATTTTCCATATCTCACTATCTGCACATCATGTGTGCAATTTATACAATAGGGGTTTCTAGAATGTGTTGTTTTTATTTCACTTTATCTTGTGCAATAGACGAAGAAGACAGAGGACAAAAAAGGAGAATTCTACTAAAACAAGCTGAAACACTGTCTTGCCATTTGGGATGAAGCAGGCTGTTTTCCTTGGTAGTTGAGGTATTTGTGGATGTGGAAGGTTTTGCACTCTTTTGGCTTTTTTGTCCAGTGTGAAACTCAGGCTGCTGAATGCTTGATAGAATGCAAAAGATGAAAGGGAAAGAGGCATTTGCAGGTGCAGGTGTGACAGGTGAGCTGTATTCTTGTCAATAACTTCATGAAAGCAGTTCCAACTCTTAAGCAGAATCAATGTGTGGCTGGGTGACATCACCGCAGTTGAAATAAATCAGCTGATGATGTAGACACTGTTGGTATAAATGTCAAGAAAAATCACAGCGTCTACATCATCAGTCATTTATTGAGTTTGTTGTGGCCTGCAGGTGTAGACGAACTCATTGGTATAAGAGGTGCTATACAGGCATGTGCCCAATGGAGAGCTCCATTTCTAGGGGCACGTCAGGCACAGGTGAATCAGTCACCAGGCTGAAGATGACTCCCTTTCAGCTGTTGGGGTGGAGTTGGACAACTTTTCAAAGGACAGAGACTCACCAATAGTGTTTGGCTCGGTTCTTTGATGTGGCATTCCTGCATTGTTGCATTCCTGGTTGCGCATTCATTTGTTGTGTGCCGGGGGGGGGGTGCCAAATCCCCCTCGGCTCTTGTCCCTCCACAAACGCTCAGTATGTGCAGATGGGGGTGCCCAATCCCTGTCACCTACAGCCCCCCAAACAAATACTCAGGTGGCATGCTGGGAGCTCACCCTAGCATGCCACATGTCCCTGTAAGAAAGAAAACATTCCCGCTGTGTTTTAAATTTTTATTTAAACCTGTAAACCAGAAAATGGTCCCTCGCAGTCTGCCGTGCCCTCCTCCCCCAACCCTCTGCACACCCACCTCCCCACACACCCCCACTCACCCATTCTTACCTCCAGAGCTGGTGTAACAATTTTCAGTGGAACGGGAACACGTCTGCGCTCTTCAAACCCATCGCAAAATGAAGAAATGCCGGTAAGCTGTATAATGGCATAAATGTTTTTTTTTCAATTTGGTGCATATCTTGGCCATTTGTGTGAATTTTGGTACCAAATTTTCAGCATGGGGTTCTTGGGATGCCTCTTCATGAATTCGGTGACTGTCATCTGGTTATTCAGTCCTGAAAGGTGTTTTTGTGGTCACTGCATGGAATCATCTTTTGGGACTTAGTAATGAAACAACAGTGTCACTGTTCATGAGGTGGGCTCCCAAAAAGCCTATGTTGCAAATTTGGTGAAAAAATTCCAAAAAATTAGTATGTTATATGCGTGTGCTGCACAGTTTCCACGCACACTTGTAACGTTGCGAATATGTAATATTTTCACTCAAGATTTTCAACATTGGCATTTTTTTTAATCCTCGTCATGAACAGTACAGCTGTCAATTTTTCACATCCTGGCCAACATGTGTTTTCGCACTTCCAGCACAGAATAGCGCAGTCACTGTGGGAAATCAGTAATCGGGACAGATTAAGAAAATGACGGTGACACTGTTCGTGAGCGGAGATCCCTAAATGTCTATGTTGAAAATTTGGTGACAAAAGTCCATAAAATGACTATGTTACAAAAGTGCATTGTGCAGTTTCCACGCACACTCATAACGTCAAGAATTTTTAATATTTCCACTCCTGATTTTCAACATTGTCAGTTTTGCACCTCTCCTTATGAACAGTACAGCAGTAATTTTTCACATCCTGCCCAAAATGTGTTTTTGCACATCTGGCGCACAATGGCACAGTCACTGTGGGAAATCAACATTCGGGACAGATTAAGGTCACAAAATGCCTATATTGAAATTTTGGTGAAATTATTCCGCTAAATGATTGTTATGAGCATGCGTTGTGCAGTTTCCATGTATGCTCATATGTTTAAGCATTTTTAATATTTTCACTCCAGATGTTCAAAACTGCCATCTCTTCACACCTCCCTATGAATGGTATAGCTGTAATTTTTCACATCCTGCCTGAACTGTGTTTTCGCACATCTGGTGCAGAATGGCTCGGTCGATGTGAGAAATCAATATTCAGGACAGATTAACAAAATCATAGTGCCACTGTTCATGAGCAGAGGTCCCAAATGCTTATATGAAGTGGGGGTCACAAAAGGCCATGTTGAAAAGTAGAGAAAGTAACTAGAACCAAAATAAAGACACATGGGGTAAATAATAGCTTTTGAAGGAACAAGATATTGGAAGCTTCCAAGAAGTCCTCTAAAGAAAAAATGAGACCATAAAAAAGTGATTGGATCTTACTAATACTAGTGAAAAATATATCTTGGCTAATTGATTGTTACTGGCAAAAAAGTAAAAAAGTTAAAATGAAAGAAAAAAAGCTACCAGTAAAATAGAGCCAGAAACAGAGCTTTATGTTGCCTATTAACTTTGTTGTCATTTTTTGTTAATTATTTTTGATATTTAAATGATGAAAAGAATAAAAAAGCTTAAAAAGTTAAAAAAATTTATTTATAAGGGTACAAGGTTCAAATCTCTCCAGTGCCACTTAAAATTCCAAAAAATGTTATGGGTTTAAATTAACACCAGGGGGTTATCAGGTGTTCATGATTTTGTTGGCTATTTAAGGAGGGTGTAACTGAACACTAATCACCCCTGAGGAAGACCACACCCTAGTCGAAGTGCCGAGGTCAGTTCAGTTTTGGAGACACAGAGAGAAGCTGTGGTGTAATGCTGAAATGCCGGAATGCTGAAAAGACTCAAGCTTTGAATGAAATGTTGAATGCAGCAAAATACCAACCACAATAGAAAAGACATTTGTGGCAACACAACAACTCTCTGGGTAATGATTGTGCATAGGGTGCAGAGTGTGATTTGGATTTTGTTTCATTAAGGTTAGCTACCCTCTCTCTGCACCAGGTTAACAGCTGAGTGCATAGATTCTGAGTGGACTGTGCATGTTGAAAATTTGCAGTGCACATACCAACAAATGCCCAGGGCATTAGGGTTTCTTACCATAACACCCCCCAACCCATGGTGGGGCTCCAGTGCCCTCATCTTCTCTGTACTGCAGACACATCTTCACTCTTCAAAGCCAGATCACAAATTGAGGAAACAGGTATGCACTTCACTGTACTTCAACAGGAATGTGAACTTGGTGGTATAACTTGTTCTTTCTGCTGGGAACTATAGTCTGCCAATAGGTGCGTACCAACAGCAATTCCAACAACAAACTTTGACATTGACAAATGTTTGTTTGATGGCAGTGACAATACATGGTTTTATTCATGAAAATAAATCCTCACCCCTATTGTATAAATATATTTATACAATAGGGGTGAGCTAATATCAAGTCAGATAAAAACATGTATTTTCACCCCAGTGGAATAAACAGGCTGATGTCATAGACACTATATGTATAAATGTAAAATGTTACATTTATACATATAGTAGATATGTCATCGACATTTATTCACACAGTAGACATGTCATGTCCCTCACCACCCAGCCGGTACTATTTCCACGCATTTCTCATGACTCTAGCAGTAGCCGGTAAATACTGCAGACATACAAAACAGCCTCTTTCATTTCTCGAGTCCACACTCCCTACCTAGACACTCCTGAAACCACACAGGGAACCTAAAATAACAACTTTACTGTTACTTATGAAATCACAAAACACTAGCCTGAAAATGTCCTACTGCTGTCCTGAACCATGCGAACCTCCCCGAAAACGCCTTCATAATGCCTGCTGATGATCCAACCATGACATCGGTCATCACTGCAGCCACACAGGGACCAAATAAAACAAAAGCACAGCAAAGCTTAAAAACAAAAACCACGAATTCCTCCAAATGAAAGTGATACAGAATGATTCTCTGACACCAGTCGCCATGATATCAAAACTTTGTAGCCCGCCCCCCCAAAAAATTACTCAATCACAATGCACACTGTAGAAACACGTCAGTCGACTCCACAGTAACAATGCTACCTACTCTAACAACCTGCCTATTCTGAGGAGAAGCACCAAAATGAATTCCACAGATAACTAAAAAAATAACAACGAATCTTCAAAAACACATAAAAAAACATAGCACTAAACTGCCCTATTGTATACGCACACATGATGTGCAGATCGTGGATTCAGCACTCGGGAATATCCAGAGCTCACTCTGCAGGAGTGAGAATATTTTTCATATCCCACTCCTATCCATTATGTATCCCCTATATTTACTTAAAGTATAAAATAAGTATTTTCTTCAATTTTCTTTTTCAAAAAGTAGAGGGAGACTTCATATAATCACATTATCCCACTCGAGGGTGTGGGTGATGCCATGAGTTATGCCCTTCTGGTGTGGTTTCCTCACTTGGCCTGAGGCCTCGTGACCAAACCATACCAGGTGTGCATAAATTCTAGCATCACCAGAATATTGCCTAAGTATGTCCCTGGTGCTAGTAGTTTCTCCCTCTCCCGATCCCACCCCTGTAATAAGTAAGCAGTACAACACAAGAGCGTGTGGGTGATGCCAGGATTTACCCACGCCTGGTATGTTGTTTGGTCATGAGCCCACAATCATGGCATTGCCTACACCCTCAAGTTGCTTATTGCAATTATACAATGTGCCCTTTAACTTTATATTGTTTTTGTCAAGTCTAAGTAATGTTTTACTTGAATTTATTGTTGCACCAGAAAAAAATAGTTCTCTGTTTTAGTTGAATTTATCTTTGGACCACAAAAAATAGTTTTCCATTTTTAGGTACAATAGAATGAGAGGCAGTATCATGTCAGCTGTATAGGACAGCTGGTACTGAATCTAGAAATGGTATGTTATTTATGGTGTCTAGTGGTCACTCCACCCACCTGATCCCTGTCGTGGCACTGGGACAGCCAGCCCAATTTGCCAATGTCACCCCCCCGATTAGCCACCACCTCCCACATTAAACCATTCTAACAGACCAGCCCCCCAAAGCAATAAAGCCCTCTTCCCTTTACCAAACAGTTTGCAGCACTCCCACCCCCACACTCTTGCTGGATAGCAGTCTCCCTCCCACCCATAGCACTGACACCCACCCGGGTCTCCCTACCTGTTTGTTGGTGCCACAAGTAAAGGACAGCAGTCAGCACAGCCCATCTTGGCCACCCAGCACCTATCATTGGTGTGGAGCACATCTTATTTATAGGGCAACGCGTGTTAGCTATGCCTTATAAATAAGATGTGATCCATGCTAATGCCAGATGCTGAGTGGTCGAGGTGAGCTCTACCAATCGCCATACTTTACCTGGCAGGCTGGTTGTCTGTTCACATGGGTTAATGAGGGCAGTGGTGGCCTTGCTAATGGGGGGAGAGGGGCCAGCACTGGCCAACCGGGGTGACTGTCCCTGTGCCGGGAGAGGGATCGGGTGGATGGAGGGACCACTGGACACCAGGGAACTATGTGGATTTCGGGGCACAGGGCTTTACTGTGGGAAGGGAACACTGTACGCCAGGGAATCACAGTACCTGCTACAGGAGTGGCATTGGAAGGTGGGGGGGCACCACTAGATACTGGGGAATTACTATACATTATTACTGGGGTGGGATCAGGGGATGGGGAATGCCACTAGCACTGGGAATATAGTTTTTATTTTACCAGAGTGGTATTGGTGGGTGGGGGGAGGCCACTAGCCACTATGGAAATATTGCTGTCACATCATACGTGAAGTAAGGTGCAACTGGGTTTGACAGCGTGCATGTATTTATGGGTTCATGAGGTGTGACAGCATGGTTTGGGTTTAGGGGATGCTGTGACAGGTAAAAAAAATCAGCTTATATATGACCATAGTAAACTGCTTTAACTAGAGATGGCCATGGCCATCCCACATGCACCAGCCAGCTTTCTGTGCACTCAGTATGCTAATGAGTGCCGCCAACATCTACTTTTACGTGGCAGCAATCATTAGCACACTAAGTGCACAGTAAGACAGTTGGTGTATGAAGGGTAGTGCAACCAACCCTTGATTTATGAAGTTGTGGCAGACATATGGTGAGCTATTTTCTCCTATGAAAAAGATAACTAAAAATTGTAAATTGTCTTTAGAATCCCAATCCAGGGATTTCACAGCAGTGGGCACAACGGGATTTTTGTGACGTTATCCTCTAATAAATGGAACATTACAAAAGAAAAAAAGCTTAGCACCCTCATAGAAATACATGATTTGTCATCAGAAAAGGATTGATTGGCCAACCCAGTCTGCCTAACTGCTCCCTTCCTGTTCCACATCCACATACCCTATCTGCACCACTGATCTAAAAATACCTCTATGTTTATCCTAAGCATGCTTGAAGCCTCCCATCATTCTAGCCTCCACCACTCTGACTGGCAGTAAGTTCCAGGCATCCACCCAGTTTTCAGTGAAGCAACATTTCCTCAGATCTCTCATGAACTCCACACCCCCCCCACCAGCTTCATCTTGTGCACCCTGTTCTTGGTGCTGATCATCATTTGAAAGTGATCCATCCCCTGCACCCTGTTCAAACCAGTGAGATACTTGTAGTTCTCAGTCATGTCACCTCTCTCATCTCTTCTGAGTGTACAAGTCAAGACCCCTCCCTAGACCACTCCACAACCCCTGTACCTGCACCCCAGATGATGATCCTCACTGCAACTAAACCCTCCCTGATGACTATCCTTCCCACCCACACCTGTCAACTGCTCTCTCTGCAGTGGAGATATCCCCTCCTCCTGTGCTGAAACCCTCAGTACAGCTCAACCACCAGTCCAGTACCCAATCAGCATCCCCTAAGCTGAACTGTCCCCCCAAAGCTGGAACTCTACCCATACCCTGGACCAGCCTTCTCCCCCCTGACGGCCATCTACTAAAACAGTCTCTCACCCAGATGACCACACTCTGTGCCTTTAACTTTACAGCCAAATCAGGTCATGCCAGACCTTAAACTTTTACCCTCCCCGGGGCATGTTCACTAGCCCACCCTCGCCACAGCCCTTATGGCTTGCTACCAATTCCCATCTACCTTAACAACCCCTCCAGCCCCTTGTGGCAGCCCTCCCATCACAGCAACAGTGTACCATGCCCACTGTCAAGAAATGCATGGCATACTGAATGACAGCATCCACCCCCTCTCAATGGTTCATTACTGGGCACACTGCAGCAATACAGACATTTATTAAAATATACTAAGACGTAGTAACATCACAACTATTGCTGAGGACACTGATAAGCAGCACACACAACAGTGCCTCAGAGATTGCAATCACTGTGTACAATTTAATAAATTCCACAAAACATGTAAACTGCAGTGCTATCCTGGCCCAGTAACATCAACTACATCAATTGTCCCCTGGCCCCCCAGGCCTGGCAGCAGACTCCCTAGCCCAAGGACAAGACCTGGCAGCAGCCTTCATGACTCTGACATTAGACTTTCAAGCACAAGCCAGCCCTGACAGTATCCTCCACAGGTCCCACCCACCCTGAAGGCAGCCTCTTGAACAAACCCCAAGCCCTGGTGGCAGCCTCCATAGTCCTGAAGGCAGGCTCCAGAGCACCCCCCCCAGCACTAGTGGAATACCCCCTACCATAACCCTACATTCCTGCTCGCAGGCTAACACCACTCAGTCAGCCAAGGCCTCTGGTTCCTAAACCCTCTACCCTTGGCCCCCAGCTTTACAGACCCTTCATGTCCAGCCTCAAATGATAACCCCCCAATGAGGCATGTTCCCTAGCCCACCCCCACTACAGCCCTTGTGACTGGATACCAATCTCCATCAGCCTTCACCCCCCCCTTCCAGGTTTTGTGGCATCCCCTCCCATCACAGCCACAGGGTACCATGCCCACTCCCAAGAAGTGGGTGGCATACTGAATGACAACCCCCACCCCATACTCATTACTGGGCACAGTGCAGCAGTACAGATATTAAAAATACATACAAGCATTAAAATACATTACAGTGTAGATTTTTTTAATTGTTGTTAAACCTACCTATCCCAGAAGACACTGATAACACAGCAGCAGCTCACATAGCCCAATCACTGTGTGACTACAGTTTAATTAAATTCACAAAGAAACATACAACGTGCAGTGCTAACTGGGCCCAGTAATGTCCACCCCAATTGTTTATTTGTTGGCTCAAAAAAATGATGTTGAGATGTGTTTTGCCATTAAAAATCATTTTATTACTTGCACTCTGCGGGCAAACCAGGTTAACTGCAGCATTGAACATGATGTTCCTGGTACTGTTTTGCCATCCACAACATGGTGAAGCACTGAATGTACTCATACTATGTAGCACCAAGGAGCATTGCCACTCTAGTATTTTTTCGAGTTCTGTGTCTGCTGGTCTCCAACAAGAAAAAAAATGTAGTACTGTAGTTAAAGAGAGATAATCGCACCCCTATGATAGGTGCCAAATGTTTCTGAGCTATACTTAGCTCTTTATCAAGGTGCTTTGATGCCTCTGTGGCAGCCTTAGCATGGTCTTCTGAACTACTTTAATTTTAGTCTCATGACCAGAGCTTAGCATGCTGCATGGTAGCAGCCTCAGCTTTTCAGTCAGCTGGGGAGGTGCAGTCTGGGTCAGATGGTAGGTTGATGGTCCAGCTGCAGGGTGGGTTGTCTAGTGTGCAGTGGCATGTAAAATGTGCCACCATCTTGTGGAAGGCAAAACACACTGCTTCCGTGATGTTGTTGCTACTTTACAATAAAGAAATTGTCAGTGCCAGAGGAAAGCTGTCTTGGCCCCTAATCAGATTCAGCAAATATTCTTGCTCTGCTGTCCCCCCTCAAACTGCAGAGCAGGCAGAGGGAGAGCTTACAGCACCAAAGCATGACTTCAGCTTGTCTGAAAACTAGGGAGCATATGGAGTGGGATCCAGGTGCAAAGGGGTGGCTGATTCATAGTTGGGTGGCTTCAGATGGTGATGGGAGCACTTGGATGGGAGTGCGCGGTGGGGGGAATTGAGCTTGGGAGCAGAAAGCCTGCGCTGTAAACCTTGTCACTAAAAGTAAGGGACATAGGTACTCAGAATGAGGGACATTGTGATGTTTAATATGGCTTCAGCATTACAGCATCAAATCAGGCCATTTCTCCCACTGAGCCACCTAGCACTACCTTATGCAAGTTACTGTCATTATCTTCAGTGTTAAGTTAAATAAACACTTATTTTACTAAAAAATATTTTGTCTTTATTTCAGTAATACATTTTGTACAGGCACTGGGTTGACAAGTATGGGCCCATGGGTGGGAAGTGTGATCCAACTGAAGGGAGAGTGGTCTGGGTGGGGGTCGTGAGGAAAGGTGACTGAAGCTCCCGGAAAGGGTGGTCCTATGTGGGGGGCAGCTACAGTGAAGGTGCCTAACTTGAGGTAGTCTTATCCAGCTACATGGACTATTCACATTTCTGGACTGTGTAGTATGGTACAGGCTGCACGTCCATTGGCTCACGCTTTGGACCAATGGGCGTACAGCCCTACCATACGGGGTCAGTCGGTGGGCGGCGGGGCAGCAAGTGGGTGGGGAGCTGCCACCCACCGCTGAACGGGGGGGAAGCAGGGTGGTGGGGCTCAGTGGATGGGTGGGGAGGAGGGTAACGCTGGACCACCAGGGTTGGATTGGTGTGTAATTATGTATTACTGATGCCCACGATCGGGCTGCGAGCGGTCCACTGGACCACCAGGGATATTGGACTTTTATATTACAACATATGCCCGCGATCTGGCTGCGAGCGGTCCATTGGACCACCAGGGATATAGGACTATTTATTTTACTATATATGCCCGCAACCGGGCTGCGAGCGGCCCACTGGACCACCGGGGATACGGGATGTTTACATAGTATTCATATGCCCGTGATCGTGCGTCGGTGCATGTTGCTGCTTATGCAGGGGGCGTCAGTCCCTGATGGCTGCAGCCTGGCAGGGCGCCAGCTGCAAGTTGCCGGGGATCGGCGCACCTACATGCAAATGGGGCCATAATGACATGCAAATGGCCCCATTTGTGCCTTGCATACATTATGGCCCCATTTGCACGTGCATCTTTGAATACTGCGGTGGTTGCGCCTATCACAACGGCACTTGCACTAGCACATCCCCCTGCTCCACCCTGGCCACTTGTGCTGGTGCAGTGCCACTGCGGCATGTGCACTGCATTGACCAAGGTGCTATATTCAATGATGCTGTGCCATGGTGCAGCTCTGTTGAATTTCACCCTGTCCACGACCCTGCGCATCCAAGTTGCGCTGCACCCAGGCTTGCGCCACAGCCTGGCGCAGTCTGAATATCTCACCCAGAATCTCTAAAATGTTGCACACCCTCTTAAACTAAGCCCTGTGAGAAACGTGTGGAGGGTTGTTTTATAAAATACTGTTCATTGGTTAGGGAACTATGTGCTACATAAAATGTAAATGTAAGCAGAGGTAAAAGGCTGTGGCTTACCTGGCTATGGAACTGCAGATAATAAGTTCCTATAGGAGGCAGCGCGCACTGCAGTCCCCTCTATATATAGCCCTCCCTGTCACTCAGATGTAACTAAGGAGGGACTAAAGGCTATTACAATGCAGTTAAGCACTTGCTAAGTTTTACTAGCCCAGTATAAAACCAGATGTTTGATTATTTGATTGAATCAATGTGGAGTGCTGTATTTTAAGGTATGGTTGGTCACCTTGTGATTTTAGATTAACCTAGCTAGTTTTCTTTCGTATTTTTGGTTAAGGGTTTAGTCAGGTGACCCCACCCAGAATGTGTTTAAACCTGCCACTAGGGCTAGATGTTAGATAGGAGTTAGGGAGTCAGTAGGAGACTGTAGGAGAAAGACCTCCTAGTGGTGTGGGCTCACATTGGTTCAACTGATGGAAGCCTAGAGTCCGCTAAAGCTAAGCAGTGGTCTTTCTGAATGAAACTAACCTTTATTTTGATGTTTTTTCTTGATTTCTATAAAAATATTCTTTCATTTTATGACTGAAATAAAATGACAAATGCCTCTGGGCATTTTTTATGCACTGTGATTTGAGTCTGCCGTGTATTTGTTATTCCAAATACCCACACCCGGTGACACTGGCAATCGCAGTTAAACCTCACACCTTGTTTAAAAGATCATCTTGTTTCCTGTCAGATTTTACCATGCCAACATACCTACATGCTCCTTTAAATACAGGGAGCTATATAGGAATGGTTTCTGTCATCATAGCTTTTAAATATCATAATATTACTTCTGCCTGAATTAGCTGTTTACTTGGTTTACCTCCAGTGGGAATTAGGGTGTCATGGTGTTCCAGTCAGAGCTCTTCTAAGTAGCCCAGCTACTAAATGTTACCATGGACCACCCATCAGCTGGACCCCTATTCTAAACTATAACAGCTTGAATTGGTTTCTTTTATAAAAGGGTGCACTGCCTAAACAGACTTCATTGAACTGTGGTACAATTTCCAACCAATGTGTAGGTTACTGGTGAGCAGCCTGTTAATTGAGAGAGCCATGTATCTCCCAAGAATAACGCAAACACAAAATTAGCAACTCAATCCTTGCTCATTTACAAACTTTAAAGAGCAACGCTTCACTATAATAAAAAGCTTAAAACCACAAGAATAATGGTAATTATGTTTCAGTTTTATTGTTTTCTTGTTGTTTATTATTTTTTTTCCCATTGTGGTTGGTCTAGTAAATATTGTAGATAATGCAATGCTTATATCACAGAGCCTTTAAAACTGTCTTTGACTCTCCCCTGCTCACCTCACAGTTACTGTTTGTGACATCAGTCTGTTGGCATGGTGAGCACTATGATGTCATAAACAAAAGCTTTGTAAGGTTCATAGGTTAGAGGACATTTTTTTTGCAGACTATTTAGCTAGACTACCAAGATGAGCTGTGAACCTAGTAAAGGGGCAGCATGTACAGCATATGTAAGGAGAGGGTACTACATGTAATATTACCCCCTTTACATGCACCAGTGCATTTTATAAGTTGTAGTAGTATGCAAATGCCATCACTGCTGCCTAAGCACCCAGGTTTTCATATCAAACTATAACAACAATGGGTAGCTGTGGGAGATGCATACCTAAAAGCTGTTCATAACATACATTTTCTGTGAAGGGGTAGCACTATGGGAGTCATATACAACAGCAATACCAACTGTGAACTTTGGCATTGACAAATGCTTGTAAATCCTGTGATACACCCATTCAAGTGGCCTACCCACTGACAGCCAGAGTGACAGATGTGAGAATGAATTCAACTGTCCTGACAGCCAAGGCATTGCTAATGACTGTAGATAAATCACAACCTTCTCTTAACAATGCTCACTATTGCAATGTAAATAATGACAAAATTGAGAGCACCTGTTGCTGGGAACTGGAAAGTAACTTTTCAGCCCCCCCCCCCCAAACAGTCAACAGTAAATAACATATACAAGTTATTAAATAACACTGAAGCTAGTAGCACAGAATTGAGGACAATAATTACTGAAGTTGGAATTGTTAATCCATCCTGTCAGCTCATAAAATCAGTCTCAATGCCCCCCAAATAAAGCAGAACATACTGTGGTAAAGTGAATATGAATGAATGAATGAATGAATGAATGAATTAATTAATTAATTAATTAATTAATTAATTAATTACATTTTTATTTATAAAGTGGCTGTCTAAAACCAAGGTACTGTACATAAACCAAACAAAATAACAATTTAAAACACACGTTACAATCAGAAATATTAAAATCCATAAAACTACAATACCATAAATATTAACGTCAGTAAAGTCTGAGTATGCCAGTCTAAGTATTCAATTCAGAGACTAATCTGGATATGCTAGTGTAAATAAGTATGTTTTTAGTGCTGTCTTAAAACTCTGGACAGTCAGGCAATCTCTTATGGGATGAGGTAGAGAAATCCACAGGGTTGGGACCACAAAAGCAAATGATCAGGCCCTCAATGTCTTTAAATGAACCCTGGGAATCTCTAGCAATCCTCGTCAGCTGATTGGAGAGGACGGAAGGGGCTGTAAGGGCAAAAGAGATCTTGCAGGTAACGGGGTCCCTGGTCAAGTAGGGCTTTATGGATATGGATATGGAACAACAGAAACAGAGTGAAATAATGCATGTGAGAGCAATTAGAGAAGTATTAGGGGTCAGGCATGGTGTTCATAATTCTGAAAAGGAAGAGATTACAAATTCAACTCAAGTGGACACTGAATGGGCTATTTCACAGAATACAGACTTTCTTCCTCCTCCTGCTGGCATTATTGCTTCTATGGCCCATGCTCCACTGCTTAACATGAGTTTCAAATCAGGGAATTTGGTAAGTTGAACTCTCAGGAAAACAGCAATTCTGACAGTAACTCACCTCCACAGCAGGACTCATTTGAATCCAGTGAATCTGGGTCAGAGGACGATAATCCAAATTCTTCTGAGATGCTGGCTTGGGTGAAGATTCTTCTAAAAGAAATTGTTAAAATCAATAAGCAGCTTACTGCAATATCTAGTTTGGAGCAAAAAGGTTGATAATTTGATTTGTCAGTTTTCTTGAACAAGGAAATCTGAACCGAGTCACAGCAAGTGCAATAACGAATATCTAATCTTGAAGATTAGCAGAACCCACTGATCAGGCAAATGAATCACCCAGAAAACATCCAAAAAGGAAACACAGGAAACACTATTGGACTTTGAATCTGGGGCACAAAGGAAACATGTTTGTATAATCGGTGTCTCAGAATCCTGGGATGATGACTCTTCTTTATGAAACATCTTTAATGAAGTAGCTGCAGCGTACCTGGACACTGACCCTGAAAATGTGCAAATCAAGCTAGATAGTATCCATTGGTCACTTAAGGCAAAGCCAGAAGATGGAGCATGACTGATAAATGCAAAGTTCATGTGTTCAAATGATAAAGACTGATTAATGTTTTAAGAAAAGGCTCCAACTTACGAGAGCTTCCATCTCCATTTATAATGTCCTATTGCAGGATATTATCAGTAAAAGAAAGACATTTGATTTTATCAGGAATAAACTTTGGACAAGGGGTATTAAATCTTCAATGATATTCCCTGCCAAACTTCGAGTGATACTGGGGAGGATAGGCTTGTTTATACAACCCCTTCTGAAGAAATGAAAGATCTCAAAACTTGACTTTCTGACATTTTTAAATGGATGAAGAGGATCAAAGTAATACTGAACTATTGTATTAATGTACTCAATGCTCCTGATTAATTTTACTCAGAATTTTTTCTTTTTGCTTTCCCTTTCTCATTACATTTTATTTTCCTTGTTGCACTTTCTCCTCTTGTATTGAAATGAAAGAAACGTGGGGGGTGTTAATTCCCAAAACACACTGCAACTTGCTTATATTTAAATTGTAGGCCCAAACCGACAGTGTCAAAGTCTTGAATTGTTTCTCTCTTGGATCTGCAGACCCATTTTTCTTCACCACTAGTTTTCCACTTCTTTTCTTGGTGTTTTGGCAAAGTAGTTAAGGGAATGGGGAAGGAAGATTTGGGGGGAAAAACACAACAATGACAATTCAACTGAACTTTACTCTGAAAGAAAGGTCTTTCTTTGAAGTAGCCTTTTTTTTACCCTCAGTAAAGTAAAGAATAAATCAAGCAGTACTGGGTGACATGAGGTGTGGAGGATTTATCTGATGGTAGGAAGGGGTGAATTTAGGAGATATTAATAATCTAACAGAGTCTTATATGCTGTCTTTTAAAATGTATATAAGTTCCAGTTTGTCACTAGGTTTCATTTTGCTTTACTCAATTAGCTTCAATGACAAACACCATACCACAAATTAAGTTTGTCACTTTCGGTATGAATGGTCTGAACTCCCTCCCATTAAATGTTGCAAATTCTTGTATACTTGAATAACATTAAAGCAACATTATAGCCATACAAGAGACTCACCTCCATGCTAAAGAATCACACAATTTAAAAAGAAACTGGGTTTCAGCATCTTATTTCTCAGTAGGGACCAAGAGAAGCACAGGTAGTGCAATACTTGCTCAAAAGAATATTACTTTGTAAATTCATTAAGAAATAGACTGATGAAGATGGTCAGATTTTGCTAATAAAGTGTAAAATCAAAGCTTACTTACTTACTGGTGGATGTATGCATACTCTCTTCAATAGATCTGGAGAATTCCTTTCAAAAATAGCAGGTTTAGTTGAAATCAAAGCTGAACAGACTCTCTTTATGAGGGATTACAATGCCCTATTAGAAGAAGAATCAGCATTTCTATAGCACTTTTCATACACATTGTATCCCAAAGTGTTTTACAGGCAATGCTAGTCTGGTAGTGAAGGACTGAATATGTAGTGACAGTCATATTGCACATCAGCACCCACACACAGCCTTGGAAAAATGTATGAACCAGTTTTATGGGAAGGGAAATATTGGCCAGGCACTGGAAAAGTCCCCTACTCTTTGTGAAAAATGTCTTGGGTTCTTTTACTTCCACCAGGACAACACCAGGATGAGGGGACCTTGGCTTAATGTCTCATCCTCCTTTAGACAAAATATCTTCAGTTTCAAAAAACAATAAAAAGAATTTCTAGGACATTAAAAAAAAATATTCTACAACAGCATGAATTAACAGACCCCCTGGAGAACTCATAGTGAATATACAGTGAGTGGTACCCAGTGGCCTGCTCTCCTACTAGATAGGCCGCCAGATGGAACAAGTAGCGCTTTGTGTTATAATTGTTGCTTCTATAACATTGCTATTGTTGTTGTTTTCCAGGAGATGTACTTCCTTATTTGGCTGTCCTCCTTCATTGTTTTTTGCTGGATTGTTCCATTGTATTATGTACCTGTATCCATGTCACTGCTGTATTGTGTTACTGGATTCTCACTGTATTGTGATTGTACTCTCCCAGGTTGTGCCTGAAAATATGCAGGATTTGTTGCCTAGTGCACTTACTCAGTTACCAAAAGCAAATAAATATATAAATAAATAATAAAAGAGTAAACAAATACACCTACCATGACAAAAAAAAAAAAAAACATTTCTTGCATTGACTCTGTTTTTATTTCAGAAAGTTTGTTTAATAAATTCTGCCAATCCTTCATAAGAGCTATATTATTATCAGATCATGCTGTCATGGAAATAAGCTTAATACTGATTAATAATAACAACAAGACTCACAGCTGGTCCTTGAATAATGATTTACTCCAAAACCCTTTTTCATACAAAAAATGAATCCAGTCAGAAAAACTTTGAGTTTTCAGTTATTCAGCCAATGCACAATACTATCTTTATGGGACCCTTTCAAAGTGGTGATCAAGGGGGGCAATAATACCATATCAGGCCTGGCTAAACAAACAGATGAAGAAAGAAAAAAGGTAATCCAACTTAGACTTAAGAAATTGGAAACACTAGTATTGGAAGACCATTCTACATGTTATAATGACATGATGAACTGCCACTTAAAACTTCAGGAAAAAATTAATAATGAATTGAGAGGAATCCCCATAGTGTTAGAGGACTTAAGTACTTATGAGGGGGCAAATTAGTGAGTTATTGGCCAATTTATTAAAGAAACAAAAGGAACACAATATTATAACTGCTTAAAAAATGCTAGTGGCTTATTGTCTTCTGACACAGAGGAAATTAATAAAATATTACTTGATAATTTCAAAAATATCTATCAAATTTCTGATACCTTTAACTGTTAGGCAATGGAAGATTTAACGCCCCCGGAACTTAGGATGCAGACTGTAAACAATTATAAATTCACTAAGCAGGAAATTAAGATTATTCATTCTATGCCAAAAAAAAAAGTTCAGGTACAGATGAGTTTTCTAATGAGTTTTTTTTTCTGTTTTTGAAGAGAAACTGGCACAATGGTTAAAAAAAGGTTAATGAATGAACTGATGAATGGAGTGGGAGAACTACCACCTTTATTGTATGAGGCAAACATTGTATTAATTTATAAGGATGACGAGCCTCTTGATAGTCCAGAAAGCTACAGGCCTATTGAGTTATTGAATGCAGATGATAAAATTTGACAGATTAGGGTAGATTTTTACCTAGCCTCCCTCTCTCCATCTATCCAGATCAAAATGGCTTCATACTAGACAGAACCATATCCAATGCAATTTGAAGGATGCAACCCTTGTTTGAATGTGCTGATCCCTTCCTGATAACTACTATGCACTGGCACTTGCCTAAGTGCCTTGGAAAGGCCTTCACTCTGGTTAACTGCACATATATGAATTATACATTGGCACTATGGTACTATGGGTCATTCCTGAATCATTATTAAATATAATCCAGAAATTGTATTACAAACCTATGATTAAGCTTTTGTTAAATAACAATTTAAGTGATCAGATTACAGTGTCTAATGGAGTTAGACAGGGGTGCCCCTTATCTGCAATTATATTTATTTTGTGCCTAGAATCCTTGTTGCAAGTAATAAGACCTACTGTAATCATCAAATTTAAGGCATACCGGTGCATTTGAAGGAATCAGAATTAAATGTCTACACAAACAGTACTCTCTTTCCTTTCAAAAATATACTGTACCACTGTTTCTACAATGCTCCAAATAATTGAGAAGTTCTCACAATTTGCAAAGTATAAAATAAATGCTCATGAATTTGTGCTAATGTCAGTCTCTCAGAGGGACACAGATACTTATTTTGCCAATGTAAACATCTTTATGAAAGAGGGTAGAACTAAATATTTAGGTATAACACTTACCAACAATGCCCAGACTAAAACTGGGTTAATTTAGTAATTTTGAAGAAAAAAATAAATTAGAAATTTGTCATATACTTTCCCTGTCTCTCTGGTGGTGTAGAGTAAAAATGGTCAAAATGATGGCCCTCCCATGCCTCATCTTTATGATTCAGGCTATGCTTGGTGGTCCAAGTGCTAAGTGGTTCCCAGACTCAAAAAGATTTTTTAGTACATTCTTATGGAGGGAGGGAAACCAAGAGTAGCATGGTCTTTTATATTGACAGACAGGACAAAGGGATGTTTTGGTTGTCCAGACCCATATCAATGCGTAACTGTGTTGTAGAGCCAAGAATTTTGAGGAAATCCTCAGAAAAAAATCTCCAGGCAATGTTTAGTGGAACAAAAAGTTGCTTTACTTCGGCACCAGACATGTGTTCAAAACAGCTTACATAGGCAAAGCAAATACAAAACTGATGACGCTTTAGGAGAAACAAGTTGGAGATTTGTGGCATCCCGCCAATGTCTCTGTAAGGGGTCAACACTCACAGGTACTGTAGGAATTATTTTAGCTTGAATAAAGCCTTTTGTGAATATGCTATTTTGTGTCCTAGTACCTATTAGGTTTTGATAGTGGGTGGTGCTAGATTTTATTTTGCCTTATTATGCCACCTCCAGGCTCCCTGATTGCATCCATGCACCCCTGCTGTATTTTGAGCTTATCCCAGCAGTGACAGCCTTCCACCTCCAATGCCTGGCCTTCTGCAGCTGTGCAGGGGGAGGTGAAGTGCCTTGGAATAATGGGATGGACTGCCCAGGGGAAGGGAGAGCCTTTGTGAAGGTGGCGACTGAAGAGGTATCATCAAAAAGAATTGGAGCAGGCAGGTCCTGTTAAATACAAATGAAACTCTAAAGGGTATCAGTTCTCACACCAAGAACTTAAGTAAATTAAAGTAAAGAAATGAACTGTTTTCATCTTATGTCAGATTTGTTTATTAGTCCAACATAAGTTTCATTGGAAAAGTTCAAACTTCATCAGTGATATTAGATCTGTATTAAAGAATAAACTTAAATATATTAAATGCATGTATCCAGTGGATATCTCTGGATAATGATAATAAATGAATAGCTGGCCCCTTTTTTTCTCAGTACCTCATATGGTCCATATAATTTAGCCCTCAGTTAACATTTAGAGCTAGGGAGCAAAAGAAGTACTCTGTCAACAGGTTTGAACTTCTGTAGCCTGGCCCCGTTTGTAGTGTCCTGTCTGGGTTTGCTGTGCTTTGAATAAATTTTCTCTAGCAAATCTGTCAGTCATGTCCAATCTGTCTCTCATTTGCATTACATATTGGAACACGTTAGGGGGAACTTTGTGCCTGTTCTTACCACATCTCTTTTATGAGATCCAGCATCCCTTGAGGTTGTCACCAGTACAACAATTCAAAAAGCAAGAAATGCTTGGATGATCGTGGGACCTCCCGAACTGCAAACATTAAATAGGGTAACAGTTCATCCCAGTTTTTTGCCTCACTGAAACCAATTTAGACAGCATACCTTTCAGTGATTTTTTAAATCTTTCAACTAAGCTGTCAGTCTGAGGGTGATACATGGATGCCCAGATGTACTTAACCTTCAGTAAAGCACATACCTAGCTTATAAGCTTTAACATAAAGTTGGTGCCCTGATCAGTTAAGATTTCCTTTGGCAGCCCAACTTGGAAAATATTTTTAGAAATTCTTTGGCTACTGACTGAGGGGTTGTGCATGGTGATGGCCATACCAAAACAGGTGCACTGTGTGTGTTGCTTTTCTCACAACTAAGCTCATTCCAAGCACAGCCACAAATCCTCATCATCTGCTAATACATAGCAGGACCAGTAATTGGTGGTAGATGTTTTCATGACTGAATGGTGAGGATTGTACAGCACAAATATGATGTCAGACATTAGAGTTACAGATTTCTTCTTCATGAAATGCTTTTCACACTAATCTCCTAATTAATAAAAGCTACCTGGGTGGATAGCTGTGATGTGTCCCTGATTTTTTAAGCACTGTGCCTGATTAATGAGGCTGGGAGTTAAAAGGTATTATGTTAGTGACAAAAGCAATCTAGCACCCCAACCAGGATAGCAAACCACTCCATCCCAAATGTATTAACCAGCAGGGTACCTACTACCTTATCCCATCTTCAGTCATACCCAAAGAGTGCCCTTATCAATTGTGCTACAAGCCATGATGTACTCATTGTATGACTCCACTACACCCTCCTTGCCTCTTGCAATCTCTTAAGCTTGCCCAAGTTGTGGTTATCACTTGCTCAGTAGAGCTGGGCCCTGATTATGATCATCTATGCACCTCCATATACAGAAAGTGCCCTGGTTATAAATTATACTCTAAAGACATCCTGCACTCTGTAACTGGGTAATAAAATTACCTTTCTTAGGCTCCTGTTGGAACTGCACAAAAGTGAAGAAACAACAGACAAGTAGTGTCCAGCACATAAAGTGATTTATTTCTGGTATATAAAGCAGGCTTACAACCAAATCACAATGATAAACACTGGGAAGAACACCTCCAATCTTTATTACCTATAGGCTTAGGCAGCAATACGTTTCTTCTTGTCAGAGAAAAGGGTGCAATGCAAAGGGTCTTATACCCCTGATAATTACCATAGTGACTACTAAAAAGATACATAAAAGTCTCATCATTGGATAATGGCAAATAACCTAACTTCTCACTAGCCTGGGAAAGCATGCTGAGCTAGCAGAAAGACAAGATAACTAAGCAAAGAACATGTATTCGTGAAGGCCATTTGTGGTTACACACATAATTACATAAGTAATTGCTGTTCTGCACTAGAACTAAAGATGGCAGTATTGTCTAACTAATGATTATACAATGGTATAAACAGAGGTGTCTCCCAAGTGATACAATTATGATAGCAAATACATTATGATTCTTAATAGAAATACAGTAGAACTCAGATCCTGGCACTTATGCTTATATGATAAGTGTCTGTGCCCTAGATATTACTGTCTGCGAAGTAGGGGGCCAATCAGGGGTGCTGGTCTATGGGTAACATCCCCCCTTGTTGCCTCAGAAAGGGACAACAATCCCAAGTAAGCTGGTAGGGATGGAGCTAAAAAGTCATTTACAGGCCTGACGCACAAGTCTTGTAAAGGAATTTGAGTTGTTCTCAATGTTGCTTGAGGTTACGTCGCAGGCAGCAAAGAGTAAAAATCAGGAAAACCATCAAAAATGCTTGAATAATAACAAAAACCTTAGTGCTTAGTTCTACCTAGTAATTGCCAACTGCAGGACTTAAATCACCATCATGAATTAAATCATTAAGTATATTGTTTGCTTTAGATATATTATTGCTAATATAGATCAAATGAGCATCTTTTCTAGCTAAAAGTGATCTCAAAGAGAGAGTCAAGGGATCAATGTGCACATTAAAAATAGGCAAATATTGAGACAGGGCAAGCAAGTATTGGGGATCAATAACGTCTGGTTCAGGGAGAGAAACGGGCATGATGACAGTGTGACCTATGACTGTTTTTTTGCTGTGGAGTAAAACAGAAGTTAGGGTTATTAATATTGCAAGTATGAGTTCCATAAGCAAAGGATGGATAATTTGTAACCACACAAAACTGTCCCTCAGAGGTATAAGTGACTCTGAGTGTTGGTACACACCAGAGATGTAAGCATATAGGGCAGGTGAAAGTCTGATTTGTTAGCCGAGTGGTGAAGCAATGTATCTGTTCAAGATAGCTTCTGGAAGGTGCTGCTTCAGCATCGAATGCTGAAGATGCTGCAGGAGGGATGTCATCTGGATCTACAGCAGTAAGGTTTTTTGGCAAATCATCACCCAATATCAAAGCCCAGTCAAGATGTTCTGGCGAGTAGCCGTAAACTGGTTTCACAATGTCAAAAACATCACAGCGGCACAAGAAGTACTAACCTTTCTTGGCACAACAGTTCATGTGAGGAGCCACCCAAGCTTGCAGAACAGGGTGGTAAACCAGCATAGAAGGAAGTTCAGTTCGTTCACGAAAAATGTCATTTTCAAGATGTCCAATGGAATGGATATTTGCCAGCTTGTTGAAGACAGATGTAGCTGGATCAAAGCGTGGTAAGAAGACAGTAAACATAACAAACATGTTGTACTTAATTGAACAAGATTTGGTCAGGTAACAGGGTGCTCTGTTAGGAAACCTGGAAATGTAAGCAATATTACGCACTGTAGACATAGAAATGTTAAGAGAATTCTTTAAACACATAGAAATGCAACCTGTGGTTGAGCAACATGGGCAATACCATTTACCCAATCAGATTATGAATAACATCTGAAATTTGCCTGAGTCCAAGTCCCTGAAGAGAACGTTAACAGTAGAAATGACATAAGAGCCATAAGCAGAACATAAAATTTCACAGCCAATATATTACTTGTCTGCCTCACGGTTATTCTGAAAAATAAAATCATTAAGTTTCTGTCTAGTGCCATTGAACCCTTGAGCAATCTCCTTCCTGTTGTACACTGTATAACATTCTTCCTCATTAAGAGAATTAACACCTTGCAAGATAGGGGGTATAACATCATTGCCAAGTGTGTGCTGAAACTTCCTTGTCTGGGCCTTAATGGAGGCAATATCTGCTGTTTTCCAAATAGACATTCCTGAGCCAAAAAGGCCAGTAACAGTGCCGGCTCCGGTTATACCAGAGACAGAACTGGCTGCACCAGTGATGTCTGAGTCTGTGTCCCACTTGGTGCATTTTGGTCTGGGTTTAGCATATTTATGGGCTGGTCTAAAAACACCAATATGGTCAGTGGTATGAGTTCCACCGATAGGATCATTTGTGCATGTTTGGTAAGCAGCTACAGGATCACTAAGCATCATACTGTGAAACTTAGAAGTATTAGTCTGTTGACAGAAACCAAATTCAGCCATATTCCAATGTGATAAATTGAAAATAACTGGGACATGCATAAATTGCACATTGTTTATCAGAGCAGCTGGGGGTAATGTGGTGGTCAAACCACTAGGAGAGCCATCCTCCATACGAGGGCAGACAAGCAGTTCTTCCTGACTGGGTGGGACTACAGAGAGGAAGAGAGAAGAGGATGAAGCATAGTTTTGGAGACAAAAGTCAGTGGCCTCCTGTGAAGGGAGTCTCTCACAAAAGGCAGGATCAATAAGTGCAGTAAGATTGTGCTGACCAGTGTGTCATGAAGAAGCCTGTCTGATAGATAGAGAACCATTTTGAGATATGTCAGTGATAGGCCAGCCATGGAATGTACCTTTGGCCAGGCAGGCTACAGGAATTGTATAGCCCATTGCATCAGTTTGCCATTGGATGGAAAGTGAAGATTTACCCAGGGCAACCACTACAGCATCCAGAAAGGCAACCAGAAAGGCGTCTTTGCCTTGAGTAACCTTAATGTTTTTGTTTGGAATATTAATCTGAACAACCATTGGAGTCAAATGTTCCATTTGACCAAGCAAGTGATCCAATCAGTCCTTGTAAGTCTGTGAGGGTTTGAGTGGGGGTGCTATAATGATTAGAGGCAGTAGTCCCACCTGTAGGAGAAGAGGGTACAAGATAGCCATCTTTCCAATATCTGAAAGAGATAGAAAAGGATTAGTTTGCTGAAAGTACTATTCAGCCCTATGGGGTTAGGAAAAGTAAGTTTTTAGTCACCTTTATATAGTTTGAGTTGGTTAGCATGGAACCACTTGTCAGCAGCCTTTTTCTGCTGCTGTACTCTGACCTGATACACAGCAGGGCTGAGCTTGTTGACAATGGGATAGGGACTTTCCCATTTACTGGCAAATGAGTGTGTGGGTTGTCTGTATTAGAGAAGCATTACTCGGTGTCCAACTTGTTAGTCGACTTCTTTGACATGCTTGTCAAAATGAAGCTTTAGCTTGTTGAGCCTTGCCCATCTGCTTAGCAGTGAACAGGTGTGTGTCTTCATGATGTCATCATGAAGTTTTTCCACATACTTGTCTACAGACACTGTATCTGCAGTAGTGGTGTGGAGATCAATCAACAGGTGCTCAGGTAGTCTCATAGCTCTACCAGTCATAAACTCATAAGGTGTACATTGAGTGGTAGCCGCAGGCGTACCCCTAATTGCCATCAGTCGTAGTGGCAAAATGGAATCCCAGTCCTTGGGATTAGCATCTATGAATTTGCATAACATCTGTTTTATGCATCTGTTGGCTCTTTTTGCCTGACCTGATGATTGAGGATGGTAAGGAATGTGGAATTTCTGATCAACTCCAAGGAGTTGGAGTGTCTGTAGCTTTAGTTCAGCTGTAAAGCTGGCTCACTGGTCTGAATCCACCTTTAAAGGTAGGTCCCTCCTGGAGAACAATTGATCCACCAAGATCTTGGCAGTTGTCTTTGCCATGTTGTTCTTAGTGTAAAATGCCTCTACCCACTTGGAGAACAAATCTGTGACAACAAGTGCATACATGTTGTTCTTACTAGAGTTAATAAGAGGACCAATGAACTCGATCTGGATTGCATTCCATGGTCCATACTGCCTTTGAGGAAGTAACTTTGCATTTTTCTTCATTGTAAACAAATTGTTCTGAGCACACACTATGCAGTTATCTACCAGTGGGAGTGTCATGAACCATATACATGAATTCAGTTCACAGAGATTGTGGTGCAACCCACAATTTTTCACCTGTATCCAGTTTGTGATACCACATGAGTTTCTGATCACCAGACAAATGTAAGTTGTCTGAGTGTTTTTTGTATGGACTGGCAACAGGCAGTGGCTGTTCAGTTCCTTTGTCTAAGAACTTGAACACATCTCTGATCTCTGGGTCTGCTTTTTGCACAGTGGATATATCCAGAGGGGGCTCTGGTACTGGTGTCTTAGTGGCAGTAATTATAGATTGCACAATTGCTGCTATGCATTGTGGGTGAGTCATTTCCCATGTCTCCCCCCCCCCGACTGCCTGTTTTGGCAAGTGAGTCTGCTCATTCATTGAATTCATGGTAAGGGTCAGATTTACAGTGAGCCTTTACCTTGTGAATGTACAACTTGTGAGTGAACATTTGTGTCAGAGTGTGTATATACACAAACAGTTCCCTGTACTTGACAGGAGTACCATCAGATGAGATAAAGTTGTTCTTCTGCCAGAATGGAAAGAACTCAGTTAAGGATGAGCATACCCAATTGGAGTCTGCAAAAATGATAACATCCTTGTCACCATGTGGGATGATTTCCAATGCACAGGCCACAGCAGCCAGTTTGGCATATTGTGAAGAGATACCAGTGCTCTTTCGAGCAATGCACCTGAAATCACCCACATGATGCCTAATGAGCACTCCAAGCCCTGCTACCTGTTCTCCTGCCATATAGAATGCAGAACTATCTGTAAAGATGCAGAACATTGTTTTGTCTTCCAGGACCTCAGGTGTGGCTGGCAGGAAGGGTCCTGGATCAGGTAGATCATGTGGCTGGAGGACACAGTCATGGGGCTTACCTGTGTACAGAAGGCCATGGGCCAAGATTTATGGCATTTTGGCAGGCAACACTTTGATGCCTCTATCCTGCAAAAGCAAAGACCAATGGGTGAGTCTGATATTAGAGACTGATCCATCTTTTACTTTGTCTGAAAGCAAAAAGTTAATTGGAGTGTGACAGGTATGCAAAATGATGGGAGCATACCCAATTATATAGAGAAAATGTTTGACAGCCCAGAAGGTTGCCAAGAGTGTCTTTTCACAGAGTCTGTATTTCCTCTCAACTGGGGATAGCATCTGAGATGCATAGGCAATGGGTCTGCAGTACCCATTGTATTTTTGTGCCAGGTCTGCAGACATGGGCACATCAGAGGTGGCAGTTTCCAAGTGGATAGGTAATCTTGGGTTTGGGTTGATCAATGCTGGGGCTGAGGCCAAGGCCTGTTTGAGCTGGGCCAAAGCTTCAGTGTGTGTGTGTGGGACCCCATGTCCATGGGACATCGTTTTTCAGTAGTTCATACAGATGAGCAGCCTTCAAGGCAAAATCAACAACAAAATCCCAAGAGTAGTTCACTATTCCCAAAAAGCATCTCAGTGTTGCCACGCTAGTGGGAAGTGACAGATCTTGTAAGCCCTGGATCTTCTTGACAGCTGGACTTTGGCCTTAGTCTGTGATGCATAGGCCAAGGAACATAACCTCCTTCTGACATAGCCATGCCTTAGAGGGGTTGCACTTGAGGCCTGCTCGCCTGTGGAGAGTCAATAGTTCAACCAAAAGGGTTAGGTGTTCTTCTTTGGTGGACGTTGCCAAGAACAAATCCTCCACATAATGCAGGAGACACTGGGGTGTAGAAAACCCGTGCAGAGCATCCATCATGCGGAGATGGAAGAGGGAAGGGCTGTTGTGGAAGTCCAGGGGCAGACAGGTCCAGGTGTACTGGCGTCCATCGAAGGTAAAAGCAAATTTGTATTGACTTTCTTGTGTTAATGGGAGTGACCAAACCCCATTAGAGATGTCAAGAGCTGAGAATCACTTTTTGTCAGGTGTCAGCAACTTGAACATATCAGGGGCTTATGCCACAGTTGGGGCAGAGCTGGGGGTAACCTGATTAAATTTCCTGTAGTCTATTGTAAGTCTCCAAGCTCCATTTGGCTTTTTTCACAGGCCAAATGGGTGAATTCACAGTGGGAACACAAGTTCTAATTACTCCTTGTTGTAGCAGTGACTGAATGGTTTCCCTCAATGAGGGTAAAGCTTCAGCAGGAAATGGGTACTGCTTCTGCCTCACAAGATTAGGTTATGGAATCTCAATGGTGGTATGTATCCTAACACAATCATGCTTGTTAGTAGCAAACACATCAATACATTCCTGTAGCAATGGTTGTAGTTCAGGAAACAAGTCATGTCTTTCTAACAGAGCCATGATGTCATACTCATTGTTGTGGGAGATGGCTGCCACTGCATGGGAGTCTGGTATGGTGACAGCATGATATTGTCCCTTGATCAGTAACAATAACCTTTTAGCTAGGTCCACCACACAGCCATGGTATGCAAAGAAATCAATTCCCAGTATGCTGGGGTGATGATGTAATACCATAAGGTCAAATATAAAATTTGTTTTGAGGTGGCCTACCTGCACAGGCAGAGACACAGATCGATAAGTTAGCAGGTAGGTGCCATGTACACCCTGTGCACTGGTCTTCCAGCCAGTAGACCAGGCAGATGTGTCTGGGTTCTCATCATGAAGAACACACATAGCTGCTCCTGTATCCAGAAGCATGTCCAGTTGGTGGCCCCCGACCGTGGCCCTTACACAAGGCCATCCTTTTGTGTCGATGAGCAGGTCACTCACAATCTGGACTGGGGCCTATAATTGTCAGTCGGTACTACTCCCAGCTTCTTCCTCATCCTCCTGTCCCTGTGAACTGAGGCCTTTGGAGGATCATTGAGCCTCTTCTCAGTGCTTCACAGGGCATGAATACTGTACCTCTGACAGCAGGGCCGAGATCTCAAACTGTTCAATGGGTGGTTCCTGGATCAGCACATCGGCCTGGCCAGTGCCCAATTCCATGAAAGGGTTTTTTCCTTGGATGCTCAGTTGTTCGGTAGCCAAAGACCAGAAGGGGTTGGTGCTATTACTAGCTGGTGCCAGGGCCTCCACAGAATGTGTGGACGTGGCCTCCTTTGCAGCACAGGCCTCCTCCAGCTGTTTGCAGAGGGTCTCATTTTCATCCTTTAGATCCTGATAGCTAGGCCCATTATGGTACTTGCCATCAGAATTTGATTTCCCATTCTTGTAGTTGTCATTGTTCTGGTTATTTTTGTAGTTCTGGTCCCCCCCCATGCAACTGATGGTCATTAGAAGGGGCTTCCTGTTTATTGTTATTGCCTTCCACCATATAATGGGTTGTGGCAGTGCCTACTGTGGCAACTTGGGATGGAGTGGCCTGGGCCATTGGATTTTGGATGACAGCAGCCTTGTTGGTGTTTTTGCTGGAAGCTAGGTTACGGAGGTAGACCTGGAAGGCCTGCTCCATCTTGGTGAGGATCTCTTCAAAAGTGTTGGTCTGTGGGTAGAGGTTGAGTTCAACTTTCTTCTGAAGAGCTAGAGTCATGTTCTGAATGTACAAATCCTTGTACTCAATCTGGTCTTTGTTAGCATTCTCACCCGCTAGGCCTTTGCCGGCCTTGTAGGCGAGCCACAGCCATTGATAGTAAGCCACTGGGCTTTCCTTCACATTCTGCTTGACCTTATAGGCCAAGCAGGCTCCAACAATACCTGGGGCATTAGCAGCAAGTAGTGCCTGTGCAATATCATTGTAATCAAGCATCTCGGAATTGCAGATGGCCTCCAGGAATTTGGCCCAGAGGGTAGGCTCAATGTTTTGTCTCAGGACTTGGACCTGGTACTCGGGTTGGAGAGAAAGCTTCTTGCAGAGGGAGCGTACCTTCTCTAAATGACATCTGAGGTTGTCAGTTGGGCCCATCTGTCTGATGCCTTGCGCAATCTGTTGAACAGAATGAGCGACCTGTAGGGGATTGGAAGTGGGCTAGCGGGAAGCAGAGTTGAGTTCCCTGTGACCTAAAGCACTGCGAAGAGCAGCTTCTGCTGCCACATCAGTGACTGCCTTGAATGCATTCTCTTGGGCTAGAGCATTTTTGAACATACGTCTGATCTGCTCCTGCATGGAGGACCTTCCCTCAGGGGTGGATAGACTAGTCAAGACGTCCTGTACAATGCCGTGAACTTCCGTACCATCTTTCTGGGAAAGGGGAGCCAGTGGAAGCAGGCTCCTACTTGGAGGTGGTTGGCTTCCCCGTATCATGGGGGCCACCATGTTTGTTTTGACATGGCAGCGTAGAAGGCATACCAACATGACATGGGGCGGGCTATAATGGCTGACATCTTGGGAATGGCTGATAAAGGCCACCACCCTGTGGGGCAGGGTCTTAGATGTGATGAGGAACCCTAAGTCCTCCTAATCAGAGTCATCATTACCTGATGAGGTAATGTCAATGGGTGTGTACTGAAAACCATTCATGGCTTTTGCATGACCAACGAGATTATCTCACTGATAGCACATTCTCTCCATTTTATCTCTACACTTCTTGTGACAAACCTTAGCAGTGCCCTGTGCAATACCCTTCTCAGCCTCATGCTGCAATACTTTGTACACAGTGCCCAATCTGATGTTTTCCCTAAGCTCTTTGTCTAGCTCATGCATCAATCTCACATTCTCTTCCTTCAATTCAACATTATCATCTCTCAGACTTTCATTTTTATCACTCAAAATGTCATTCAAATAAGATAGTTGTTTCTTTTCACATTTTAACCTTTCATTGTCTTCTCTTAACATACACAATTCATGCTCAGAGTCTTGAGCAGTGCAATACAACAGTCTGTTGTTATGATCACGGAGTGACTGTGTCTCCTCCACAAGTCTCTGTTCCCTTTTCAGTAACTCCCATGCCTGCAAGCCCATCTCTTTTTTTAGAAAAGCTTTTTGCAGTTCAAGGGAGGCACATCGTGCTAGTAAACTTTCTATGGCTGTATGTAAAGCTGCTACCAAGAGACCTTTGGTGTAGTATTTCTTGGCTTTTTGCTTGAACTCTAGATATTGTTTAGAGATCGCAAGCAAGGGGTCTTCGGCTGATCTTGCGTCCATCACAAAATCAGTCCAGCCTCCATGAGAGGTGAGGTAGTTAGAGACATCGAGTCTCAATTCTGTGCACAGTTCAGGCATAACAAACAAAGGGGTAAACAGACAAACAAAGAAAGCAGTGGAAAGACTGGAATAAAATTCTTGGTGCCGTCACCAAACAGCTTTCCGGTTCCCTGTGGGCAAATGGTGGTGCCAAGGTGGTACACTGCTACTCACAAAGGGGGAGTACCAGTGGTTTGGTGTTGGTCTGCCACGCCCAAAACTGAGACGGAACAAGTCTGTAAAGGAACAACCACAGTAAGTTTGAGTAGGTCCAAGAGGGTTAAAATGCACCACACTACTCTACATTCAGTTCAAAGAACTCGAATGGAATCCTCTCTTTGTACATTCCAACCTGTGCATGGTCACCAAATGTAACTGGGTAATAAAATTAACTTTCTAAGTTTCTTGTTGGAACTGCACAAAACTGAAGAAACTACAGAAAAGTGGTGTCCAGCACATAAAGTGATTTATTTCTGGTATATAAAGCAGGCTTACAACCAAATCACAGTGATAAACACTGAGGAGTAAACCTCCAATCTTTCTTACCTATAGGCAGCAATACATTTCTGCTTCTCAGAGAAAAAGGTGCAATGCAAAGGGTCTTATACCCCTGATAATTACCATAGTAACTACTAAAAAGATACATAAAAGTCTCATCATTGGATAATGGCAAATAACTTGACTTCTCACTAGCCTGGGAATGCATGCTGAGCTAGCAGAAAGGCAAGATAACTAAACAAAGAACCTGTATTCACGAAGGCCATTTGTGGTTACACACATAATTACATAAGTAATTGCTGTCCTGCACTAGAACTAAAGATGGCAGTATTGTCTAACTAATAATACAGTGGTATAAACAGAGGTGTCTTCCAAATGGTACAATTATGACAGCAAACACATTATAATTCTTAGTAGAAATATAGTAGAACTCAGATCCTGGCACTTATGCTTATATGATAAGTGTCTGTGCCCTAGATATTACTGTCTGCAAGGTAGCGGGCCAATCAGGGGTGCTGATCCATGGATAACAACTCAGTGTTGGTGCATGACACTGCCTTGCCCCACCCCCACACTGAGATCTCCTAGCCTTGTCCAAGCTGCCCTACCAATCATGCTATAAGCACATCCTTCATGGTCCCAATTTACAATCTTTGGCAAGCTCTGTCAAACTCCTAACACAGGTAATTGGGTACATGGGTACCAACTAACCTGCTCTGTAAGACACAGCATGGGTAAAAGTACTTGATGTGGCACAACTGTGCTTCAATGGCCTACACAGTCAGTATAGTGTTATGCTTGTGCAACTGTGTTACTTAGGTTTTGGCCATTCACATTCTCTGTTCCAGAGGAATTACCACCCTGTAGGGGTACCAGAGGCAAGGAATGCTCTAAAGGGTTCCATCCCTAGAGGTGCCATGGGACAATTCCTTTAGCTAAAAGTACCTTAGGAAGAATACCCAAAAAGAAAGTAGTAGTATGAAGCATATAAGCAATCAGTAGTTGTGAGACATAGTACTAGATAAAGCATCATGCAGCTCGATGACATAATGGGATGCACAGGTTAGCAATGGCATGGGTTTGATGGGTTGCAAGAGAGAAGGAGGGGACCTCCTAAGGAGAGAGGGAATGGCAATAGGGACACCATCCCCCTCCATCCAACAGCGGATCCTGCCTATGGAACTAGGGAACACTACGCTAACTAACAGTTATGACCTGAGACACAGAGGAGAGAAAAAAAAGACCTTTGAGGAGGAAATCTCTGAGGATCCAAGGCCTAGGTCACCTTCCCTCCAGGCTTTGGATATTTTATTTAATGATGGCTCTGCTGCTGCAATTTGTAAACCAAATTAAAGGGAGGTGGAAAATATTCCAATTTGGTGGGAAACTCTGACTCTATCCTTCTAACAGGAATGCCATGGAGGGTTGTGAGATGGTAGCTCTGCAACCGCCACTCCAAGGTTAGAGGAGGAGAGTAACAACCACCGAGACACTCTCCAGCCTACCGATCTAAAAAAAAAAAAAAAAACTAGGTGAACCAGAGGTGGTCATGGGGAGAATGCAGTAAAGGTCCCTTGCTAGGGAACCACTAAAGCCAATAGACAACCATTATAGTGGAAACCACTAGAGCTAAAGGAAATCACTGTAACCTCCCTTCATGGCTTAATCATAAATTCTACAACTTGAGGTGCCGTCAGTATGGTTGATGACTGAAGGTCCACCCGGAGTGAGGACATTCCCAGCTAAGGGCCAGGTAAGAAGGACCCCACCCCAAGCTTTGCTTGCTCTAGCTGTGGACTCTAGGTATAGAACAAGACCATTGGCAGCAGAGGAACTCTGTGCCAGAATGGTATGGCTGGCATGCCCCAGGGATTGATGAGGAGCTGAATAAGCATTGAGTGCTGAGACCTTGCAGAAGGCAGATGGCAGGGAGCATTGAGCAAAGAAGATGTGAGCAGGACTGGATCTGGACGTAGTTCAGGAAGGCAGGGTAGTTCAATAGGACAGGATAACAATAGTCAAAACCTCATATAGGTCAGTAAGCAGTAGGAATAGTCAGACCTGCATGTAGATCCTGCAAAATATAGTAGCAATGGTGGGACATGAATGTTAAGTGGAAGAGGCAGCACTACGACAGTGAGGCAAGCCAGCCAGGCATTCAAAAAAGCCAATGAAAGTGACAAATACTCTGAGGATTTTTGGTGGCAGAGGCAGGATTTAGAACATAAGTAATTAGCCACATGGGGCCATAACTCCCCAAACACTTCCAAGTCCCTGCCATAGGAAAAACAAGAGAGTGATGGCAGGGGTAAAGAACCACATGCAGATATTAAAGCAAACTTACAGCATCAGCAGTATCTTAGCTGACCTCTTGAGTATAACAGCAGCGTACAGAGAATAACATCAGCTATGAGAGGTAGTATTCTATAAGCATGGAATGGAGGGAATCACAATGGTCTGAAAGCAGCTATGACCATGTGGGAGGTAGATTAAGCTGAGACAGCATGACTGAGCTGCATAGCAAGGGTTCAGAGGGAGCCTGAATCAGGTGACAACAATTAGGCGTGTAGCATGGGGAGCAGCTTTAGTTTGAGTAGAACACAGGTACTGATTGCAATAGCAGTGTGAGTAACTAAAAGCAAGTAGCTTGAGGTCTAAATGAGCAAAATGGTAGGAGCTTAAAAACCAAGTCCCCCCAAAAAACAAAACAAAACAAAACAAAACTAAGACACACAAACACAGAAAAAAATAGGGAAGGGACAAAAGGAAGCACACGGCCAGAGGCAAAATACAAACCAGAAGCAGAGGAACAAAACACAGAAGTCTTCAGAGCAGAAGAACAAAACACAGAAGTCCAGAAGAAAGAAGCAGCAAGGCGGGGCAGGGAGCAGGCCCCAGCCAGCTGCAGAGGACAACCATACAGAGCCTTCGGCTGGCAAAGAAAAAGTGCTTCAGAAGGAGGAGGCTGAGAGGAACTGCTTATATAGCTCAGAACATGGGAGTGGCTGACTGCTTCTCCATCGAACTAAATGTGGAGTCTTCTAATTATGGCCTGCCTTCTTCATGGTTTTGCTCAGTTTCTTAGCTTGCTGCTGGAATGCTTCACTTCTCCTTTCTTCTTCTTCCTCTTCCTCATGGTGCTGCAGGCCATGGACTGAAACCCAGTGGGACCCAAGCTCTTGAAAACTGTGGAACATACATGTATTTCTCTTGAGAGTGAGGTGCTGTGCGACTTCAGAAAACTGTTTCACCACTTGCTGTTCCCATTCACCTGTTTCATAGTACTTTCAGAGCTGCTGTTTCTTTCTCCTGCATGCCTGCTCATTTACTCTGCACCTTTACCTTATTCTGAAATTGTCTCAGGTTTTCCTGCTTCCCTCTCTGCAGCTCCTTCAGTGCCTCCTCTACAAGAGGAGCAGAAACAAAAGCATGCTTTTCTGCTTCTTCATCCACCTTGCAGTCCTGTGCACACTTAACCCAGGCTCCCACCAGATCCACTGCCTGGTTTCTTTCCTCTAGCACCTTCTGATTCACTACCTGCCAACGGTCTTCGGGTTTCACTTTCACTGGCTTCTCTGCTAACCTCCTGGAACACTGTAGCATGTGATATGAGTGCTGGGGAAAGGGTGCCTACAATAACGGCAACCCATTCCCCAGCGCATTGCAGGAACGGCTACGGGGAATAGGGCGGCTTGATGGGGGTGGGCAAATATAGTAACTTCCTGTCGCTATATGTACGCGCATGGAGGGGGGAGTGAGCACGCATAGGAGGGGACGTGAGGGGTTGTGCTGCAGTGGTTGTCAAGCCGACTCCGTGGCGAGGTGGGTGGGTTGCTGGCACTGGTCAGCAGGGTATGGGGTTCAGGTCCAGTCACTGGTGCATTTTTATTGTGCCCAGCCCAAACCTTTTATTTTTTTAATGTTTTCACCCCCCCCCCGACATGCATCCTCCTGGAGCGAAACCTTCCACAGGAAGGGGTGTTGGGGTGCAGCCTCCCACAGAAAACATAAAAAAACTGAGTCCCCAGTGCCCTTTTGCTGTGCGCTGGGGTGTCAGAGTGGTGAAAAAAAATTTCCGCACTTTGACATAGTGATAACGGCGATCGTCTTTAGGCTTTTGCCATTATCACGTAGACCCCTAGAACACTTGTTATTGACAAGGCGGTGGGATTCAGCTTTGAAGTTTGGTGCAACCATACCAGAAAAGTTCCAATACTATGCCTAAAACAAAATCTCTGACTAAACAAACAGAAATTATTCACAGTTTGGAAGGGTGTCTGTGTTTCCAGATAAATTGCCTTTGTTTAAATATTGCTATTAAAACATAATCGTAAACATTTTACAGTAGTTTGGGTTTTTATAAATGTATTTTCTGCCTTGCAACCCTGTGGTTTTGAATTACTGAAAACTATTAATAAGCATCAGACTTTTGCTGTCTATACATTGAAATCTTTGCATGCATAAATTTTGCTTTTCTGAACTGGTTTAGCTATGCTTACTGCAGGCATCCTAGCGAGAAAGATGTCACCATGAGTAGAATACTGCTCAAAGCTTTCTTGCTTGATGCTTGAGATCAGGGGGGGATAAAGCCAACAGCAGGAACCAGCTGTGAGGCCCTTGTTTCCTTTCCCTCGTTGGCAGCCTCTGACCATCACACACTGCACTCTGCCACCGATACAGTGATCCTGTCTCTGTCATGCAGTTTCCCTCTCTCAGAAATGCCTTTCTCTCACACAATAGCCCCTTTCAAAAGCATTCCGTCACACCGCTGTCACTCTTGGAAGAACCTCCGCTCCTCACACAAGTGCCCCTGTTGGAAGAATCTCTACTCCTCACACAACTGCCCCTCTGATCTACCTCTGTACCTCACACAATTGCCTCGTTTTGGAACTACCCCTCTGCATCACATAGTTTCTCTCTCCCAGATCTGCCCCTCTCCTTTACACAGTTGCCTCCTCTTTGAACTGCCCCTCTTTTAAAGTTGCCCTCTCAGAACTGCCCCTCCTTCACACAGTTGCCTAGACTTGCCCGTCTCCTCCCCACAGTTGCCCCCTCTCTTTCACAGCTCCTCCTCTCAGAACTGTCCTGTCTTCCAGTCATCCTCACTCATATCCTTTCCTCTCCTTTGCTATTGCTCCTTTCAGAACTGTCCCTCTCCTTTACAGTTGCCCTCTTCTTCACACAGATGCCTCCTCAGAGCTGCTTCGCTCCATTACATAGCTGCCCTTTCAGAACTTCCCATTTCCTTCATAGCTGTCCCCTCTCAGAACTGCCCCTTTTGCTCCAGTTTTACTCAAACCTTGCAAGCTGCTCCCAAGTCACTCTCTTCCTGACTGGCAAAAAGGCTGCCATTATACATTATTGCCACTGCACTGCCAGGCTCATTCATTGCATTTAATGTGCTTTTGACTACAGTGCCAGTGTAATGAAAAGCAGTATATAAAATAGAAATACAAGCTCTGCTTCTTCTCCTTCACACTTGGGCCACTCTGTACATTCCCTGGTATTGGATCCTTGCTGCACTTGTAGATGACTCCCAGCTCTCTACCAGTCCCCTGGTACTGATACCTAAGCCCACAGCTGCTGCCAACCACAGAGTCATTCATTGTTGCAGCTGAGAGTTCATCCATCTGGGTGAGGCTGCCGAGGACTGTCATGACATGATGTGAGCTGGGTGGCCTGAGCATACATGCAACATGAGGAGCATCTTATTCTTCTCAATCCCCCCCACCCACTATACCATGCCTGCACACAATTAGGCTGCTACTGCTGCTGTAATGGTGCCATTTTTATCTGTTAGTTACAGTGGTAGCAGGCCAGTATAGCACTACACAACTCTGTGGACTAGTTGAGGGGTTCTCATTGTGTCTTCCATGGCAATTTCTGTTTTTTTTTTTTTGGCAGAGCAGGAAGAAAGGCAGAAAGAAGTAAGTAGTGAGAGCAGGTAAAAAGAAAAACTTACCATTTGACCTTCGCCAAATAAACACAACGCTGACTGACTGAGACGGGGAGGGGGGTGCTGTCAACACTCAGGCAAATTGGAGGACTAAGAATAAATTAAGAATAAATAAAGTGTTAAAAAGTATGCCTCTTTGCAGACAACACAGAGATCTGCAACAGGGTTGAGGGGGGGTGGAAAGGATGGGAAGGGACTTAGCAAGGTTGGAGGAATGGTCAAAAGTATGGCAGCTTAGATTCAATGCAAAGAAGTGCAAAGTAATGCACATGGGAAACAAAAATCCAGAGGAAGAGTACACAATTGGGGGGAGGAACTAACAACAACAAAAATGGAAAGGGACCCGGGGTAGTCATATCTGATGACCTAAAGATAGGCAAGTAATGTAAGAAGGCAGTAAGGAGGGCTGGGGGGATACTGGGATGCACAGGGAGAGACATCAACAGTAGAAAACAAAGAGTTGTCATCTCTCTCTGTTCGGACAGTTGGTGAGATCCCTTCTGGAATTCTGTGTGTAGTTCTGGAGACCCCGTCTATGCAAGGACATAGAAAGAATGGAGGCAATCCAGAGGAGGGCAACTAAAATGGTGCAGGGTCTGCCACAGAAGCTATATAAACAGAGACTAAAGGAGCTTAACATGTATACCAGCGAGGAAAGGAGGGAAAGGGGGGACATGATTGAAACATTTCAGTACCTCAAGGGAATCAACAAAGTCCAAGAGGGTAGCATCTTTCAGAAAAAGAGATGTGCAAGAATAAGGGGACACAATCTGAAGATTGAGTGGGGATGGCTCAGGGGCAATGTGAGGAAGTATTTTTTCACAGATAGAGTGGTGGACGCATGGAACAGCCTTCCTGAGGAGGTCATGGGATCAAAAACAGAGGGTGAATTCAAGAATGCATGGGACAGCCCATACAGCAATTCTAGTGAGGGGCAGGAGAAAGTAGGCTGCTGGTTAACTAGGATCTGCAGCTTATCCAATAGGTAGGGAAATGGGAAGACTGGGTGGGCCAAGCGTTCCTTATCTGCCATCAAGGTCTATGTTTCTATATGTTGTGGCAACATGGGTTTCAAAATCTGGCAAGTGTGGAGAGCAACTTAATGTTCCTTCACCCCAGCTGTCTCCACCATTCTGCACAAACATGCCAAATCCCATTTGCACTGTCTGACTCCTGTCATTTGCTTTCTACTTCCTAGGAGACCCCACCACATACCAGCTGTTATTTTTAATGTTGGCTGATAATGCATTACATGCATTAAGTCCTTCTTTGAGCCTGGGCTGGTAAGTGTCTGACAGCATTTAATGGTGCTATGGCTAAAGGCCAGTACCAGGCACACAGGGTCCAATCTGATCATCCATCAGCCACCCACTGTGGCACTATGGGGCTCTGATTCTTGGTGGCTATACTGGTCTGGTAATTAATTAATTAATTAATTAGTTAATTAATTAATTTATTGTAAAATTTAGGAATTAATACCTTTGAGCCAAGGCTCTTTTACAAAGGTTCCGCTTCAAAACATTTACAGAACAGACAAAGGTACAGAGTTGCACAAATAGTTAAAAATATTGATATAACACTACAGCAGATAATAACTTAAGCACTATCATCAGTATCGAGGTCACATGAGGGGGGAAAATATGAGAGGGAGGTGATAGGCAGCATAGGAATTACCAGTGGAGTAAAGAAGAAAAGACAAAAAGAGAGAGAGAGAGAAAAAAAAAGGGGTGGAGGGTGAGGAGGACAGGAGCAGACCTTAGTAGGGGATGAGGACCCATAACTAGGCCATTGTCAAGTAGAAGGGTAAGGAGGAGGAGAGAGAGTAGATTATGAGATTAACAGATACAGTCACAGGAGTTTGTGGTAGCTAGGTGAGAGAATAGTCTGGATTTAAAAACTCCTAACGAGCAAGAAGCAGTAATAGAGGTGCTGAGGGTATTTAGCCAGTTGGGGGCACGATAGGCAAAAGATCGTTGACCATGTGTGGTCCGACAGTGGGGGACCTGCAGAAGCTGGGTTTCTGATCTTCTTGTGGATCGTACACTTGGGTTCTGACATAGCAGGCCTTGTATGCAGGGAGGGGTGAGGCCCATGATGGATTTCTTGGCCATTAGGCAGGTGAGGAACTTGAACCGGTTTGATAGCTGTAGCCACCCAGTATCAGCATAGAGTTCACAGGTATGAGTAAGTCGATGAGCACCAGTGAGCAGCCGACATGCCTTGTTTAGGGAGGTTGTGACCCGTTTCAATGTACTTAAGGGGCGGACCCTAAATAACTAAACCATAGTCGATGACTGAGATGATCGAGGATTGAATAGCTAGCTTCAGCGCTGGAGGGGAGAAAAGTTGTCTGTTACTGTAGAGTATTCCGAGCCGCTGATTAATAGTTTTGTAGATACCATCAATATGTGATGAAAAGACAAGGCGTGATCAAATGTGACTCCAAGATATTTAAAGATAGCCACTTGTTCAAGAGCAATTCCAGTGATGTGTTGATAGTAAGTGGTGCTTGCTTGTTTTGTTCTCATGGACTAGCGAAGAGCATAGATTTTGTTTTTTTGGTTAAGGACTAGCTTGTGTCCAACAAACCACTCCTCAACACTGGTAAACGTCTGTTGTAGGCTGTGACGTAAGCAGTTAGGGTCTCTGTGGGAGGATAGAATCACAGCATCATCAGCATAGAGTATGATTTTTTCCGGGCAGGATTTAGGTAGGGAGTTTAGAAAAAGGCTGAAAAGTAGTGGGCCTAAGTAATAAAAGTGAAACGACCCTGGTGGTGGTGCCAATAGGAGGGAGCACTTACTGGGCCCCCTGATCATTAGCCCTTGGTGCTGCACTACAAGCACCAAAAGAAAGATCAATGAGCACCACCAGATGAATCATGTTTGCTACTGGCATGGCCTGTAACTGCCACTAGAGCATGTATGATATCATTATGCTCCCATTCAGGCAACTCATGGCAAGAATTTGCCTGCCCAAGGACCTAATTCACCCATATTTTAATTGTTTTACTTTGCTGTCATTCTGAAGTTATTTAAATAATATTACCCGTGATCACTCTTCCATCTTGCATAAAGCCACTCTGTGCCTGCTGCAGCCCTGCCCCTAAAACAGCATTTTGATAATGTGAAGTGGGGAAAGAGCTGCAGGGCTACTGGGCTACTGTAACTGCTGTATAGGCAGCAATCGGGAGCAGTGATGCCTTCTAAACACATATAGTTTACTTTGTAGGCACTTACACATGTTAAGGGGGTCTGTAAATATAATACTATCCCCCTTAGCATGTGTAAGTGTCTACAAATTAAACTATATGTATTTAGAGGGTGTCACTGCTCCTGATTGCTGTCTATAGCTATTAGTAGCCCTGCAGCCCCTTCTTCACTTCATGTCATCAAAATGCTGTTACAGAGGCAGGGCTGCAGTGGTCATGGAGTAGCTTTCAGACAAAGCAGAAGAGTGATCATGGGTAATATTATTTACATATCTTAAGAATAGCGACAGTAAAAAGTTTAAAATAAGGTCCTCAGGCAAGCAACTCCTTGGCATGAGTTGCCTGACCCAAGGGTGCCAGCAGCTCCTTATGAAAGATGATGAAGGAGAGAAGACTGAGCTGACTACTGAAGTGAATGAGTAGAGGGGGCTATTCTTTAGTAGGGCTGGATGAAATTAGCAAATTCCAATTTCATGGAATTTCCACAAAATTCTGCAAAATTGTTTGGAATTTTCTGAATTAATTTGTCAGAACTTGGTCAGTGTTATAGTCATAGATCTGCAGTTTAGAATACATATTGCTCTGAAGAAGCCTTAAAAGGGTGTCAAGTTTCATAATATTTGCATGAGAGGAGGGGAGGGAAAGTTGTAGGGATTTAAAATCTGGCAATTTATCATTCATGTGAAAATATGGAAAAATATGTCTATGCTTATAGATTAGCCACCTTTAGAGCTAGATAATTGAAAATGTATGTGCATACTTTCTTGGAAGAGTTATAGAAACTGCTAAATAGAGAGGTAATTGGTTATGTAAATTGTAAGTTACTGGCATTCAACATTTCAAAATTGTGTGAAACTTTGTTCAGAATATTTGGATGTTCATAGCTCCATTACTATTGCAGGTATACACTCAAGATTTGGCATGCATACCAAAATAAATATGTCCTATAATCTAATTAAGCTGGATAAATATGGTTTAGTAGATTAAAATTTATTGTTGATATTTCAGAAATTACTAATTGGCAACATTTTCTCACAAATCATGGACGCATAATAGGTAATGCCACTAGAAATCCACTTTTGAAATTTAACTTTCACAAAGCACTTATCGCCACTGAATCACCAAACCTGCACTAACATCATGGCCTTGCAATGCACCTCCAACACTCTTGTGACAGTGATTCCCAGCATCATGCTCCATCATGACTAAAGATATTCAGATACTTGTGTCACAATGGCCTAAGTTGCAACTGGTTGTAAAGCCTGGCATTACTTGATGCCACTATTTTCAAATAGCATAAATGTACATTGTTATTTACAGGGTTGTTGAAGAGTCAGAAGTTGGCATTGTACAGAAACAATGCTGCTCGTGCATGGGCTTCCACACGTCATCTAGTCAGTGAGCTCTAGTGGTTTCTGGCATACTGAAAGAATTCAGGGTAGTGCACAATGATGTCCATGACTATTCTTCATGGTTCATCACTCAAGATAGTGACCTAACACTTGGTACCACTATACTTTTACTATGGGACCTCCTATAAATGCTACCGTATTGCCACTTTACCCAGCCTTTACCTTCCTCTATAATAGCAACTCATGCATGTAACTGGGCAAATTATATGGACGTGGCTCTGACAAAAGTATCACAACATTCTACATTTTCACAAAAGCTCATGAAATTCAGCTTTAATTACTGATGTCATTTTGGAATATTTGGCTGCTTATAACTTGACCAGCCTTTAAGCAAAAAAATTGAGAGTTGATACACACACACTCTTTTTTTCCTATATTGGTTATTCTCCCACTCAGCAGCTTGTCTCTTGGAGACATACCCTGTTTATAGGGATATACTGTACCCTCATCAGGCTGAACAAAGCCATCACTCAGTTGGCTAAGAAGTTTTTCTCCAATATTTTTTTTCCTTCCATTTTCCTGGTGGAGACGGTGCCCCTGTCAGCCTCTCACAGACACAGTTTTCCTGTGGCAGAAGAAAGCTCCCTGGCCCAGTCACAGGGGTCTCTGCATTAGTGGAACCCACTGCACTCCCTCCTCAACTGAGATGCACTGCCAAACAGCAGCTGTTTCAGCCATGGCCTGCCTCCTGACGTGACTTCCTGGGCTCACTTCGGAACCCGGGTCATCTTCATTGCAGCTTGACGCTTTGCTGCTGGGTCATGGGGGTCACCTGAAAGCCTAATATTTAGGGTCAATAATCCTAACAAAATTGGTGGTATTTTATTCTCTAGTTTTAAAGTTATAGGATTTTAAATTCTGTAGTTTACATAATTGTAAAATGTAATTTTAAAATTTATGAAAAATTGGAGGCTTATATCTCAGTCACCTTTAAAGATAGAGATCCAAGCATTGGTATGCATCTGTATGGTCCTTGATAAATTCAGTATACCAAATGTAGTTCAATTTGCACTAATGCGTTTGAAATTAGATAGAAATAACTAAAATCAAAATGTTGGCAACATTTTGTGAGATTTTCATGGAAATTTCATGGAAGCAAAATCAGCATTTCACTAGAATTTTACAGGTGGAAGATAAATTTCACTTAGCCCTGTTTTTAAGCCCTTCTCACCCATACTTAAAATCAAGATTAATGGGAGGGGGTGCTTGTGGCCAGCACCTTTTGGCTCTACAAGAAAGCAGGACGCCATGATCAGGTTTGAGAGAAGTGCTGATAAAAGAGTTAATTTGAGTTTGTCACTGTACATAAAACCTTAAAAACAGAATATTTAGGCACAATTCTGCAATTCTGTGAATTTATTTTATATACTGTTTGTATTATTCTTCTCTTGTTTTTCATTACTAGTTTAAATTTATCATGTTTTAGCCTGGTACATTGGTCCTTACAGACTGAGCGGAACAAATTCCAGGGATGGGGAGATGGTCACCTGGCGGGGGACTGCCATTTTCAAGTTTGCCAAGGGGCATCAGATACTTTAAGGCTGGGTTTGGGACTCAGAGAAGTGCACACTAGTGTGACACTGATCAGAGGGCAGAGCACACAATGACCACTTACCTTGTTGCGTTAGAGCATGATTTGAATAAACAATAAAAGTGTAAAATAAATAAACAAAAACACTTTAGTTGCCTGAACCGCCTCCCCCCAAAACTTTTTCCCTGGTTACCTTTACATGTCTTCTCACCTCCTGTTTTCTCCCTTCCACTCTGTCTTTCCAATGTACCCTCCCCACTATCTTTCTTGGGTGCATTTTCTCCCTTCCACTTTTCTGCCCCCATTGCCCTTTCTCTTGCTCCCTTGCTCAAGTTTTGGTACTTTGTTTGCAAGGGCACTTAAGGCCATGTTTATGTCATATGGTGCTCTCAATGATGTTACTTTCTTGTAAATTTACATTAGTCAGCTTATAAAAATGTTTGATTCATTTGTTTTCTAAAAATTTTAAAATGTATAGCCTGCCCAGCTAAGTTTGTTTACTGCATCCCCACTACCTCACTCATCTCTGCAGTATTTGTTGGCCCCTTAATGTATGCTGCGCTATCCTTTGGTGACATGATATGGTGACATACCTTTCTGTCTTGTTTGTCTCCAGCATTACCCCCTGGTAGTTGTTAGGGTAGAGGCTGAGGTGTGCTGGGCCTAGCTGTCCCATGGAATGGGACCTTGGGGACCCAGACCAGTGTTTTTGTGGCACTATAATTTGTATCTTCTAGTATGGAGCACTCCACCCCTTCTTTGCAAATAGTACCTCCATTGATTTTGGAATGTTCCCCTACATTGCCTTAATGGTTCGTATCCTTGATTTATGTAGCTGGTTATTATTATCTGTTAAGCAACAAAATACCATGTACACTTTTATGTCTTGAGGTTCCGGGTGGCTAGTGTATGGTAGTGGGGAGGGTCAGTGCCAAGAGCTGTGAAGGGAGTGGGCTAGTGTTGGTTGTTTTGGAGGAGAGAGGTGAGTTAGTGTTGGGGGCCATGGAGTGAGGTGGTCTATTTCAGGGGGTATGAGGGGAGATGAGCTACTGTTGGGGGTGTGGAGAGAAAAAAGGGCTACTGTTGGGGACTGTGGAGGGGGGCATTGTTGGGACTAGTATCGGGCAGCTGTGAGGGAGGGCACTAGTGTCTGGGGCTATGGGGGTAGGGTACTAGAGTTGGGGACCATGAGGGGAAAGGGCTAGTGTCAAGGCTCATGGTGGGAGACTGTCTATAGCAGTAGAGGAAGTGCGTGTTTGTGTATATGTGTGTGTGTGTGTGTGTGTGTGTGTGTGTGTGTGTGGTCTGATGGTGTGGTATCAGGGGGGCATGTATAGAGACTGTTTGTCAAGGATCTGAGTGGCAAAAGGAAAAGTGTTTAGGTAAGTTGAGCGAGAACTGGCAGGCTCATGTGTCTGAAGAGGAAAATGTGTGTACGGTGAACTGTAGAGGAAAAGTGTGTTTGTGTGTATGTGCGTGTGTGTGCGTGTGTGTGTGTGTGTGTTGAAGAATGCAAAGCATGCAAAGTAAGGAAATGGAAAAAACATTAGGATTTGGAGTCTCAGGAGTCTTGGCGAATTGGTTGTGTGGTGTTCCTTGGAGCTGTCAGCCTAATGCATACCCCCTCCCCTGTGTAAATAAGAATATACATGATCTTTTGCTTCATACAGGGCCCTGCATGAAGAAAGCTATGACTGGAGAGATCACATGATGCAGCATGACTGAAGGACACTTCTGTAACCTGCTCCAACAACCCACTCCAGAAAACCTTGGTTTACCACACTTGGGACAAGTTTAATTTTCTAAAACTCTCACAGAAATCTCACTAACTACAAGAGTAAACTTCTGCTCCAGTTTTTCAGTGATGGAAGTGGAAATGAAGAAACCACAATGAAAGCACACTCCTCCAGTAACACCAGAGAAGGCCCCTAAAAAGCCGTGGGCTTGCAGTATTACCAGCACCCAAAGCCAAACCTTACAGAAACCAGAACAGGAGGCACTTATGCTTTCAGGCTTTTTAGCCAAATTTTGGCCATTCCAGGAAGAGCTCAGAGGAATGGCAACAGAAATAAAATCTCTATCCCAGGCAATGGAAGAAATAGTAATAAAAACATTGGACAGCGAAGCCGATTATTTCTTTAGAGAGATGGATGGACAAACTTGATCCAGAGATTGTTGCAATAAAACAAAAAGTCACAAAAATGGAGGAAAAATTAGAGGATTTGGAAGGGCGTAGTCGCCGAAATAACGATGTGATCATGGGACTTCCAGAAATGAAGGAAGGACAAGACACTACACTTTTTGTCCAGAAACTAATTGAAAAAAAATAGTAGGTCCTTCTCCCTATGGCCTCAGTATGTGATTGAGAGGGCCCACAGGGCTCTCCGTCCCACTCCTTCACCTTGGGCATCTCCCCGACCACTTATATTTAGTTTCCTGAACTATTTGGAGAGACAGCACTTTCTAACTAAAGTAAAGAACATTCACAAAGTACAATGGGAAGGGAAAAGAATCCGTGTGGCTCAAGATCTACCCATTATGGTTAGACGAAGGAGAGCTGCTTTCCATCCTCTGGTCACTAAAATAATTGCAACAGGCCTAAAATTTAAAATGCTTTATCCAGCAAAATTACAGGTGCTCGTTTCAGGATCCTGGCACTCCTACAAGGACTCAGAATCTGCAAGTACAGGCCTTAAAGCAGCTCTGCCTGATCTTTTCAGAGGTACCTGAATCAACAGGGTGACTATCCTAGGAGACTGGACATGGTGGCTCACTGAGAGCATAATGGCTTTGCTAAATTTGAGTAAACCAATTTGGCAATTTTGAGTCGAGTGAGTTGTTTCTGTGACTGTAATTTTAACAGGGACACCCCAATGGATCGATGCCTTTGCCTATAGCATAGGATCTGTTCAACTGAAGTGCTTCTTTCATCCTCATATGGATCCCTGCATTCCAAGTGTTTTACAGGAATGTTTGTCTTGTATTCTGGGGACCTGATGAGATTTGGAGATTGAACTGACATCAGCACTTTGTGACCATGAAAGGTTAGAAGATCAACGATCGAAGATGAGGGCATGGTTATTTCCCTTTCTTGCACTTGGTGCAGGGTCTGTACCATGTGATTTACTGTTCAGGTGTTTCTGGGTGTCGCTGGCTGGGATTGTTTGGGCTTAGACTATGCCTCATGTTCTGCATTAACACTGTTTGTTCGAGAGACACACAGGTTCAAAGGCGTTCCCAATCTGGTGGCTTTTTCAACAGTTTCATTTATTAGGATATGGAGTAGATGCAATTCTAACTCATGCTCACAAGAAGGGCGTATTGCACAAGTTTTCTAAATATTAAGATCATGGTTAATGATGTAGTTGTAGTGTTTAGAATTGTAACTTTAAGGCATTAGATAGTGTGGTAACTTTAGAAGGGGGATCCCCTGGTTTTTGGTTAAAGAAAGGACAAGGGTGGTTGGAGGGGAGAAGCGAAAGTATGGGGTACTGCGAAACAATATACTTAACAGAAAGAGGGGAGTGGGCTGGGAGTGTTAAAGGAAAGGGAATTTTTGGGGGATTATTATTAGTAGTAACAGTCTGTGTTTGGGAAATGGGGAAGGTGGGTAGGGTGGGTACGACCATAGTCCAAAGATTCAGTGGGATATCAAGTGACAACACTTGCTTCTTCTTCATGCCTCTTTATGATTTCAATTTTTTTTTATGAAAAGTGGTGCATTACATAAGATTATTCTCATGGAATGTGAAAGGGATCAGAAGAAAATTAAAACAATATAAAGTCTTAAAACATTTGAATCTTCTACAGTGACAAATTACTTTTATTAAGGAATCTCACTTACTAGATACTGAGGCACTGCAAATGAGGAGACAAGTAGGACAAGTGTTTCCTGCTCAAGGGACCACAAATAGTTGTGAAGTTATGATTTTAATTAATAAGAATGTTTCTTTCAACCCCATGCAGATCATTAAGGACCCACAGGGCAGGTACATTTTAGTTTGGGGCTTCATATATTTAACTCAGCTCCTACTCTGCAGTGTATATGGACCCAATATAGATGATCCCCAATTTTTATGCAACTTATTAATATCATGCTCCCCTTTTTACCCATATCTATAACTCTAGGTGGAGATTTGAATTTGGCATTTGACCCCATTATGGACCAGTCAGGTTCCACTCTCAGAGGACTTTCTCCAGTTCAATGTGTACTTCACAACCTACTGGATGAGTTAGATCTGTGTGACGTGTGGAGGGCACTGAATCCTAGGGATAGGGAATATACTTATCTATCTCCAGTCCACGGATCATCTTCTCATACTGATTATATTTCAGCATCTCAAGTACTTCTCCCTGGGGTTTTGTCCTCTTCAATCCAGCCTGGTCCTCCCTCAGACCAGTCCCTTGTAAAATGCCGGCTTTCTCTTAACTCTTTACCCAAAAGGGATACACAATGAAAATTAAATGAGCAGCTGTTTAAAGAGTCAAAGATAATTGATATGGTTAAGGAGCATATTGAACTATTTTTTATACAAATTCTTCACATAATATCAAACCTGATATTATTTGGTGCACATTCAAAGCATACCTCAGAGGAATACTTATAGGGGTTGCTCCAAAGAGGAAGAAATCTCAAGATTCCAAATTAAAATCCCTTTTGTCTCAAATTCAGACTATAGAAACAAATTTAACCCCCAAACGTCTGATATCATCAAACAAAATTTAATTAAAATTAAAGACAATTATTTGTATTCATTTAGGGAGAAGGCCGAATTCACAATTCTATGGACCAAGGCTTCATATACAGACCAAGGTGAGACAGCGGGAAAACTACTTGCTTTTAGAATTAAACAACAGTAATCAGCTTGATTCATTCCTCCCATTCAATCCCAAACAGATGGATCCTTGAAATATTCCCCTTCAGAAATTATAAAATAATTTACACACTATTATAAACAACTATATGGAACCATGATTAGCCCCCCCCCCTTCAAATTTAGCTCTATCTTCTTACCTTAAGGAATCCCAATTGTCCTCTCTTTCTGAAGCCCATAAGCTGATAATAAGTGCCCCCAGTTCTACTTTAGAAATCATGGCGGTTTTACAAAATGTCCCTAAGGACAAAACCCCAGGCCTAGATGGATTTTCAGCCAATTTCTATAAGAAATGTAAAGACCAAATCACGCTGTTTCTCTTACCATTATACCTACATATATTATCAGGTGCAAAAGTTGATCCTACCTTTTTCAAAGCTTTAATTGTTCTTATACCCAAACCAGATAAAGATCCCAAGTTGATACAAAATTATAGACCCATTTCCCTTTTTAAAGCAGCAGTGCAACAAATAAAATTATTCTAAAAAGCTGATTTTCTGCTATGGTTATAATAATATTGGCAGAACTGTTGATTTGGGTTTTCTGAATGCTTCCTATACTGAGTACTGTACATTTGCATTTTTGTCTGAACTCTTATCCTCCTCTGGTCCTCAGTATTATTTCTATGCAAAAGTGAGGCAGCCATCTTTTTTTCTTGAGAAATAATTACTTTAAAACATTCATAAAATTCTTAAATGATAATGAAAACTGAAAATTTCACCACCAAAATAAACTGGAAGATATCTGGCATCAATTAGAAAGAAAAAAGGTGTGGTCAAATTTAACCCATTTTTGTTGCACTGCTGCTTAAAATCAAGATATAAAAATTCTAACAAAATTATTAGCTGATAGACTGAGTTTAATACTCCCAGACCTAATTGGCTCACAACAAGTGGGATTCATGAAAGGGATATCCTCAGTGGATCACCTTTGTACTCTTTCTCACATCTTCTCAGCATCCAGGGATGCCCCTTCCTCAGCTGCTCTGGTGTCTCTGGATGCCGAGAAGGCATTTGATCAAGTTGACTGGAATTTTCTGTTTCAAACCCTAGATGCCTTTGGTATCCCTCCAATATTTCAGGAGTGGATAAAATCCCTTTATCAATCCCCATTTGCCAGAATTTCAGGGAATGGAGTGATACCAGATTAATTCCAGCTATATTCTGGTACAAGACAGGGTTGTCCCCTCTCCCCCTTATTATTTAACATATATCTTGAACCCCTTTTCCACAATCTGACTGTATGTCAGAAGGTAAAGGGTATAATGATACAAGGCACAGATGTCAAGGTTTCTGCATATGCGTACGACCTTCTCCTTCAGCTGTCCCACCCAGAGACATCTATTCCATCAGTGCTCAAGATTATAGCAAAGTATAGTAATTTCTCAAACTATAAATTGAATGTTAACAAGTCAACTATTTTTCCTGTCAATCACAAGGTACTTAAACATTCCCTTACAGTGTTAGGTCTCTCTTGGTCCACAGATTCCCTTAAATACCTCGGCATTATACTCACTAGAAACCCACTTTCAAGTATCAAGAGAAATTTAGACTCCATAGTGCAAAACATCAGTCAGGATCTAGATCAATGGGCAACCCTTCCTATTTCTTTGTGGGGCCAGATTAATTTAATTAAAATTAATATTTTTCCATGCTTATTCTATCCCCTTAATTTACTCAATGTATGTTTTCCTGGTTCCTGGTTTATAAAAGTGCACAGGCACCTTACAAACTTCATCTGGTCCAAGAAACAGCCAAAGATTAGCATATCATAAATTAGCTGCCCCTAAGATCAAAGGATCTTATGTCTCCCTCACCTGAACCTATACTATTGAGCCAGTCATGTGTCTAAATATCTCAGAAGGCTTGCACCAGATCCTCCCTCTTCCTTCCTACCATGGCTTAAAATCAAATTAGACCTGCTTCACTCCAGTGGGATAGAGCCGTCCACGTTGTTATGTTTGAAATTATCCTCTTTACCACCAAGCTTAAGATTCACCATGATTGAGGTCTCAATGAGAGTACACTCCCAATTGTGTGCTTTCTTACGTTATAAACCTTACAACAATCTCCTCCAATCCTTTCAAACTGATAAAAGGAGGATTTCACCTAATTGGTTACCCCATCTGGGAGAGGGAACTTTGTCTCTTTTCGTGGGAGACTGTGGTTGCTGGCTTACGGGTGCTGAAATTACAACCAAATTTAAAATCCCCAAACCCTGTTATTTTAAGGTGTTCCAACTCAGGCATCACCTCATCAATGTGGTAGGTAAAGTCCCCCCTTCACAGCCCAAATTTTCCTTCCAACTTGACCTAACCTCCCTGGTTAATCCCCCTAAAGCTGTTTCTAAATTATATACAACTCTTTATGACTAGCGTTTCAGTAAATTTTATGGCCCTACAACATATTTGACATCCCTCTTTCCCCACCTCACTGTAAATTGCTCTAACCTTTGGACTAATTGTCATTGTTTTGTGATACAAGATAGATTACGTTTTATGCAATTTCATATTTTACACAATCTGTATTATTCTCCTCAAAAGCTAGCCAAGTGAGGTTTAATTTCTTCCAGTTTATGTACTCGATGCTCCCAAGAGGAGGGAACTCTTCTTCATATCTTTTGGAATTACCCCAATGTGGCTCCTCTATGGAACAGCATCCAAGACAAGGTAGACCTCTTACTTGGGCTTTCTGATTACTTTAAACCTGAAATATACTTACTGGGTGATTACTCACACATATCAGTGACCAATCAAAAATATCATATGTCTTTGATATCAATGCCTGTTAAAAAAATGATTCTTAAACATTGGAAGGATAATGATATCATCTCCTATAATGAATAGCTTAACGAACTATTAGCTAATCTTAAAACTGAAAAAGTTATAGCAAGCCTTCATAATAGAGTGCCTAAATATCAACAGATATGGGATCCTTTACATGCTTTGTATTCCCTTTAAGAGATATGTATTTTAATGTCTAGATTAAATTAGACTACTTTGTTTTTAAGGACTGTGGTAATGGTGGGGGAGGGGAAACTAGGGAAAGGGGGATGGGGAGGTGGGAAGGGGGAGACAGAACCAATTTACTGGATTTTCAACCACATGTGTGTAATTAATGCTCATGGCTCTGTCTTATGTATCTCCTAAAAATATTTAATAAACTTTAACTTGGAAAAAAAAAAGAAAGCTCTGACTGATTCTGTTGGCCACATGTTGCAAGCCATACTTCTTTACCTCCAAAGAGTATATGTCTATGAGGAACTGGCTTCAAGCTGCACCTTGTGCTTTAGACAGGAATAGGGTTGACAACCCCAAGAAACACAGCACCACCAATTTGCCAAGACTGCATGTTCATAACCTTGTTCCAAGACAGAAAGTTGCCAACTAGCCATTTAGCTGTCTCCAGCAGTCAGGCTTGCAGAAACTCCTGGGTCAGTGGGTCTGTCATTAAAACATGGGGATAGTGAAAGAGTCAACCTAGTCAGCAGCGAAGGTCACATCATGATATAGAACGATAGGCTTTGTGTTGATCCTGTTTGCCATTCCTTGTATAATAATGGTTGACAGGAATCCTCCATGTGAAATGGATGAATTCTGAGTTGTAAAATGTAAGACATCATATCTATTTGAATGAATGATATGAAGCACAAGGTCACTGTAATCTATCTCTATGATGTTTAATTCTCTATGTGCACCTGTATTGGCAGCAACATTACCTCTGCTCCTGTACTGTGAAGTGCTTTGAGAGCCAGTTTATAATTTGCCAATAAAGCAAAATGCCTATTCTTTTTTACTGTCAGTACTGGAACTACGATTGTGGGGCCCCCCAGGGCCTGGTACCACAGCTCTGATATGTGCCCATGCAGTTAATGCATCACTGCTATTTTCTTGTGGGCAGGGGCTTTGTTTAAAGTCAGGGTCTCAATAAACCCCCATAGCTTGTACAGGTGCATTGCTGATACTGCTTACTGTACTGTATTGAACACTGGTCACTGATGTGGGACAGAGGTTTTAAGTGGTAAAATATGGGGTGTCCCTCCTAATGTTCAGTAGGTGTGCGTAATTATACTTATTTTTTTTTATTTTATCATTCAGGTTACACCTTTGAGCACAAGTGCTCATTTGCAAAGATTCCACACTTGAATCAGGAAGATTCGTAACCATCAGGGAAGCCATAAGGGACATGATAGAAGAGAGTTTTGCAACTGGATCACTGCCTGCCTCCACTCGGTCAGCTACTATAACAGTTCTGCCTGCCTAAGCTTAGGAAAGACCTCACATTATGTGGGTCATATAGGCTTATATCCCTCCTCACAGCAGACTACAAAATTTGTGCCAGAATTTTAGCAGCAAGATTAGAAAAGGTTTTGCCCAAAATAATACACCCTGATCAAGCAAGTTTTGTACAGTCACATCAAGGGAAGCACAATGTTAGAAAAGCTATAAATATATTATGGAGATGGGGTAAATCGAAGCTGGGGAGAGAAGCGTCTGTAGTGGCATTGGATGCAGAAAAGGCCTTTGATCAAATGGAGTGAAGTGGAGGTATATGTTTGCAACTTTAAAACACTTTGGGGTGGGGGAAAATATGCTCAGGTGGCTCTTGGCTCTGTATCACAAAACGACAGCACAGACTATGGCCAATGGAAATCTGTCTGCACCATTTGATCTAACCCGTAGCACTAGACAGGAATGCCCCCATTCTCCATTAGTATATGTGTTAACACTTGAACTGCTGGCCACAACCATTAGGGCAGATCCCAGCTTGATAGGTTATTGTGCTAATGGTACCCAACACAAGTTCTTGCTGTTTGCTGATGACCTCCTGATCTATCTGCAAAAACCTGGCAAGGGCCTACACAGGTTGCACCAAATTTTCAAAGATTACAGCAGATTATCAAACCACAAAATCAAAAGGGCAAAAAGGGAAAGTATGCCAATAAATCAGACTTCGGCTGCTACACTCCAGAACAACCCCTGGGGCATGAGGCTAGTTAACTCCCTTAAATACCTGGCTATACAGATATCAAATGACAGAAATAAGCTTTTGCAAGATAATTATTATAAACTTCTGGCACAGATATGTCAAGATTGTGAGAGATAATCTGGATTACCTGTAAGTATAATAGGCAGGATCAATACCATCAAAATGAATACTTTGCCTAAGTGTTTATACTAGTTCCAGAATCTGCCCATCAGGGTTCCAGAAAAAATCTTTAAATCCCTAAACAGAATCCTGCATAAATTCCTGTGGGAGGGCAAAACAGCGTGCATTTCTAAGGCATTCTGCAAGTACACCTAAAAAGAGGGGGCTTGGCATTGCCCGGTACGAAATTGTATTATTGGGCCTCCCAGTTGGCAGTACTAGTGCTCAGTGAGAAGGCTCCACCCCCCCGATTGGCAGATTATGGAGAGTGAATATTGTGATGGATATCTTGTGTTGACCTGCTTCCTGCCTGCACTGTATTGAGCACCGACTAAGCCTAGAGGCAGTCGCTACACAAAGCAGCTGTGGCAGATTTGAGAAGGAGTGCATAGACTGATTGGGCATGCATGGAAAGTATCACCAAGTGCAAATCTGATAGAAGTGATAAAATTCATGAAAGGCTATAGATGGCACAAGAAAATTATTGTAAAAGTAGAACAAGTATATTCAATGGGAGTTTTAAAGGCATTTAATAAGATAAGTGATGAGTTTGCATTGGAAAAGGGTGATTTGTTTTGCTTATCTAAGGGTGAGACATTTTCTGTTACAAGTGAACTTGGAATCCTCACCCAGAGAAAAAATCTTTTTTAGACCACAGCCTAATACCAAACACCTGACAGCTTTATACAGGCTCTTTGTGGGTGCAGACCCAGAACCAAATATTAAAACAAGAGAGCTTTGGAAGTGTGACCTGGACACTCCACTCACTGAAGAAGACTGGCATATTGCCATAAATCATGCACATGTATGCTCCAAATCTAACAAACTATGCAGAATTCAACTTTGCTCTCGTTATAGAACACACTTACTCGCTCACAAATTGGACAAATTGCACAAATACAATAATTATAAAGATCCTCAATGCCCTAAATGTCATATACATAGAGGAGATTTCTCTCAACATGGCATTGACATGCTCTAAGATTGCCTCCTTCTGGTCACAAATCCATGAATTGATGGAACAGGTACTTAAGTATGACTTTCCCATAACAGCGGCAGCTTATATGTTGAGGCTAGATTATGTACCAGCTGCAGGAAGGGAAGATGCTCTAGCTCAGAGGTTGTCAACCTTTTTTGGTCTGGGGCCCCCCTGGCAACCTTTCGGCCTTGTCAGGGACCCCCTACAAAAAAACACGAATTTGTTATACTGACGTGTAACCAACAACAGCAAGCAAATTTTATAAAACAATGAAGGTTTCAATAATATCTCTGCTATTATACAAAAAATATTAGATTCGTCAGGTATAAAATGCAAATATGTTAATTTTGAGGTACTAGTGTGAAACTTGGGCTTGATGCAATGAGCAGAGTCTCTCAATGTGCTGGGGGTAAAGTCTAGCTCAACAGTTGTGGAACCTGCCATTGGTTAATGCCAGAAAAACGGTAGCACAAAATTGGCTCAGTGCCTCACTGACTACAAGAACACATTGGCTGAATAACTTGCTTTTGTGCACGAAGTTGGAAAAACACTATTATAAAGCTGCTTGGATAGATCAGCTGTTTCAACACATCTGGTGCTCCACGTTGAAGGCTATAGAGAATAACCAGGTACCATTTTAGTAGTACAGAAGGGGGTATACAAGAAACTAAGTAGCCCTACGTATACGCACTGAGGGCTACTACAACAGGTCAGGATCTCCTGGAGGGTGGGAGACACACATAAGATTTTCTACATTCCTGCATAGCTTATAAGTATGAATTGATCACTGGCTAGGGATATTTTCATGATAATTACATGATATTCTCATAGCCTGCATGTAAGCATTGTGGTAGATGACATGTTACTGTACCAGTGAATGCTCTGTATCACTGTATGCATTGTACCTTAATAAACATTATTTAAAAAAAAAAGTAATCCCTCAAGTTCATTATAGTTAGTAATACAGTAATAACAGCTTACATGGAGCGTAGTCAGCAGTGGAAACCAGCAGCTCATGTAGAGCATTGTCAACAGAACATATGAAAGGTGCAGTAACTAGAAAACAGCAGCTCATGTAAAGCATTGTCAACAGAACATATGAAAGGTGCAATAACTAGAAAACAGCAGGTCATGTAGAGCATTGTCAACAGAACATATGAAAGGTGCAGTAACTAGAAACCAGCAGCTCATGTAGAGCAATGTCAACAGAACATATGAAAGGTGCAGTAACTAGAAAACAGCAGCTCCAGGGCAGCATAATCAGTAGTGAGCACTGGAGGCCCTAGGTACCTGTGTGCACACAGCTCATAAGAAGTAGAGGGGAAAGAATGAGCCAAGGGGACCTAATTAGCTACAACAAGTACTTTTTGTGAATTCTGTTCACAGCGCTTTCTTGAACTGGGCAATTTTAGGGAGTCCTACAAGGGTTTCAGGCAAGTCATTGAGCCATTTAGATGCCCTTACTGCAAAGGGGTGCTTGCCAAGGCTAGTTTTTTGGAAAGGTATCTCTAAGGCATTCCTTGACATACTATACTCTTGGTAGTGTATTGGTTGTTAATGGTGTGGAATGAGGTATGAATTGCTAGTGGGGTAAGGCCCAATAGTGCATTTTTTTCATGCAAACAGGTCTGATATCATAGCCTTTCATGTAGGGGAGCCAGTTAGTCAGGGTTAGGGATGCAGCAAAATTGAATTTCGCCAGTGAAATTCTGGTGAAATCACCAATTTCGCCTTGTGGAACATTTTACAAAATTATGACCTTGGGGCAGAATTTCACCTGTGTAGTGAGGCAAAATTTCACCTATATTGTGCAGCGAAATTTCGCCTGTAAATTTTGCTTCTGCTGGTAAGTTTTGCCTTAACTAAGGTGGAATTAGGATGAAAGGCATGTCACATGACTTGCTCTCTGAAGCAGATTGCAGGTCATATGTGTGCCTGTACTCAGACAGGAAGCCACTGAATCTACACCCTTTTCCTGCAGTTTGTAGGATAGAGAGAGAGTAGAAGAGACTGTGTGTGAGAGAGAGAGAGAGAGAGAGAGACTAAAAAAACATATAGTTTCATGAATTGTGAGTGAGAGAGTGAGAGTTTGTGTGTGTGTGTGTGTGTGTTGAACTTCGGTTCATTCCCTTATTTCTTTATTTAACAAAAGTTTATCTTTCTCTTGTGTTCTATATTCTCTCTTTATCTTGTGTGAGTGTGTGTGTGTCTGTTTTTCACTCCCCCTTTTTTCATTTTTTCTGTAAGAATTTAATAAAACATTTATTTTTTAATGATGCAAGGGAGTGGGTCTGACTCTGAAGCAGGACAGAGTGGAAGGGGAAGATGACAAGTTCACCTTAACAGGCGTGCCTTTGTTAAAGTGCCCCCAGCAGCAGAAGCAGTTGGCCCCAGCCTCGGCCCCCCAGCAGCAGCAGACACTGGTCATTGGCCCCAGATCAGCATGTTCCCCCCACTCCTGGCCTACAGCACTGCCAGCAGGAGCAGCCCAGCAGCATGATGTGGACCCTGATACAGCCACCCAGCAGCAGCACTCAGGCTTGGAGCCCATTGCTCCCCCCTCAGGAGGATCATGTGGCTCCTGCGGCTGCCAGCACCCAGCATGATGATGCCCCCCCCCCGGACATCAGCTTGCCCCCCCAACCAAAGATTATCAGTTTGGGCATTTTTTACCACAAAAAGGCAGATGATTTAGGTGTGGTTGTCTGCAGCCTTTGTGGTAAAAATGTAAAACAGGGGAAAACAAAGCTCTTCTGGTCAAAGGAGCCACCTGCAGCACCACCATGCCATAGAGTGGCTCTCAAAACAGTGAGAGACAGCAGCAGGAGGCAGTACTGAGGCTCGGGGGTGCCATACCAGGGACAGAAGGATCCCTAGTAGCAAGACATGCCTGGACCCAAAAGAGACAGAAGCATCCTCCACCCGTGATGAACTGCAGAGGACCCAGCAGCACTGCCCCAGCCCTGACATCCTTCAGCCCCCCAAGTCAGGTGGTGATCACCAGGTCAGATCTAGAGGCTGTGCACCCTGAGGTCTAAAGTGTCTGTCAGGACATTGACCAGCTCCACCAGGAGGTTGGGGGGACCTCCAAAAAATAATGGCGGACCAGAAGAAGGTGTTGGACCTCTTGTTTGAGCTTCGTGGTGGTAGCACAGGTGGCCGTGCCCAGCAATGAATGGCCTGTTTATGTGGTCATGGGCCAGTGTTGTTTTCTTTTTTGTCTCCTTTCTTTATTATTGTCAATCTTCTTGTTCTGCACCCCCAGCCTTAAAAAAGAAAAGAAAAAAACTACAAAAAAATTTTCTGTCCTCGTTGTCTTCTGATTTATATCCTCTTGTTTATTTTATCTTTCCCAGTTGTTTATGCTCCCTCCCTTTCCCATCCCCTCTCATATATGAATATGAATAACTTTGTCCTCCTGACCATGCATGTCCCTGGTTCCCGCCTCCTAGTCCCAGTCCCCATGTTGTAGTACCATGCCCATAAACCGTGCACCTTTCTACTTTTATCTTACTCCATTTTCTTTATATGTTTCCTTCTTCCTCCTTCTATCCTATCCACAAATGTCAAGTATAAGAACTTTACTATGAACAAACATATTTTCCAAACCTATGTGACAGTGAATCTTGGCTCTGCTCATGTAAACCAGGGCCCTCAGGTAATAAAATGCTTCCCAAAAATGTTACATTAATTCAGACTGAAATCTGGTCTTAGCCATGATGTTTTCTGGTGCCCCCCACCCAGATATTAAATGCTGTTTTGGCCACTGTTTGGCCAGGGTGTGGAGCAGCCATGATACTGGACTCGGCTTGGAAGTTCGGTGGTTGCCCAGTGTGCTACCAGCTAGCACAGCTTAGGGAGGAGGTTGCGGGGATTAGGAGAAAGCTGGGGGAAGGGGGGTGGTATGGTTGGGGAAGGGGGCTGGGAATCTCCCACAGGGTTGCACCAAGCACTGGGGGTGGGGGCATAGGGAAAGGAGTGCAGGAGAATACTCAGGGGTCACATAGGGAACCCGGCAGAGGGGGTCCAAAGGGACACTACCAAGGAAGCAGGCAGGTAACTGGGGGCCCTCACAAAGGGGGGATGAAGGGACAACATTCTCAGGGAAGTAGGCAGATGGCCAGGGCTGGACAGAACGAAGCAAGGTGGGGAGGTGGATCAGACCTTACACTCAGTAACCGCTTCAATTCTCCTCTTCTGCTCAAGGATGTGGGAGGTGATGTAGCCACAACAGGGGTAGTTAGAGATGGAAAGGGAGTGGGAGTGGGAGGCAGGAGGCAGGGGCCAGATAGCAGGAAGAACAGGGGGGGACCTGGAATGCAGGAGAATGGGGGAGCAGTGAATCAGAGCAGGAGGGGCAGGGGGAAGAGGGAGGAAAGCGCAAGGAGAAGGACCAGTTGGGAGGAAAGGTAAAGGGAGAAGGACCAGAAGTACAAGGAGGATTCAGTAAAGGGAGCTGAGGTTTAGGCCAGGGGAGCACGACGAGCAAGGAGGAACTAAATGGAGACAGGAAGGAAGGGAGGATGAGCCAGGCTAGTTTAGCAGATGGGGAGAAGGACCAGTTAAGAGCAGTGAGGGGAATTAGCAAGGAACAGAAGGATACTCAGGAGGAGGAGAGGCATAGGATTGGAGGAGGGTGGCCATGGTAAATAAGGAGGGGTGGCATGTGGCACCCAGAAAGGGAGGAACACTGAGCCAGCTGGTTGGAGGAGCTGTAGAAAGGATGAGGGACATGGAAGGGGGGGAATGGAGGAAAAGGAGTGGTCAGAGTGCTCCTGCTGGGGGATCTATGATCAGGGGTATCAAATGGGATAGGGAGGAGAAGCCTGGCCAGTTAGAACAAGATGCTTCCTGACTAACGGTGCACAGGGCTAAGCACGAGGTATATCAGCTGGCAAAGGATCGTGGGGTTTCCCAGACATACTGGTCCACCTGGGTACAAATGACATTGAGGGAAGAAGCTAGAGATACAGGCAAGATTCAGGAGCTCGCCAGGGTCTGTCATGACATAGGATGCACAGTTTCTTCTCAGAAATCCTGCCAGTGTCAAGGGCTAGTGGGGAACACAAAAGGAAAATTAGGAGATAAACCAGTGGCTCAGGGAGTGGTGTGAGGCCAGAGGGTATGGGTTGATGGGGATTGGGGGAGACCTCAGGATAAGGAGCTGTATGCTAGAGATAGACTACATCTCAATTTGGAGGGAGGAATCCTTGTTGAAAATAGAGGGTTCATTGGTGAAAAGTGGGGTTTAAACTTGTGAAGGGGGTGGGATGGGAGAAAAGGCTGTCAAGGGGTGCCGATAAAGGAGGTATTTGTCTCTACCCCCTGGGACCAGGAGGATTGCAGGAAAAGGCCAACTGGCAAAGTGCAGACCAGGGGAAAACAGAATCCCCATAGGAACACGAGCAGGGGAAATGGAACTATAGGGAAAGGGTGGAAGGTAGTCCTGCTAAATGCCAGGAGCTTGGGCAATAAAATGCCTGAGCTCCAGGCGATGCTAAATGAGGGAGCAGTGGATGTGGCAGTGGTCACTGAGACTTGGGCCACTGCAAGACATGACTGGGACCTGAACCTGGAGGGAGACACTATGTTCAGGAAGGACAGGGGGGAGGGAAGGGGAGGAGGGGTAGCAATGATAGTCAAAAACTGCATTGGCATGGGAGTAGAGGAGGCCAGGGAACCGTGGAGGCAATTTGGGCCACCTTGATAACAAGGGGGGCAAGAGAGTAAAAAATAGGAGTGGTGCATAGACCCCTGCCCTGGCGGAGGAGCTGAGAACAGTCTGGTGGCAGATGTTAGGAGACACTGCAGACTGGGCAGAGGAACGTGGTGGTGTTGGGGACCTAAACATGCCAAGAACAGACTGGGAGACTATGACATCCTCTGTGACCAGGAACAGAGGTTGTGGATGTCTTTCAAGATGCGTCTCAACTCAGCAGGTGAGGGAACCACCAGGGAGGCACGGGTACTGGATGTGGTCCTGGCAGACAGTGACCAGATTGGGGGCCTGGAGGTAAGGGACCCATTGGCAGGGAGTGACCATGCCACGGTCTGGTTCTGCCTGGACCTAGGAGGGGTAGAAGGCTGAACAAAGACGGAAGTAACCGACTTCAGGGGGGTGGATTTTAAGGAAATGGGAAGGATCCTTAAGGAGCATTTGGAAGGGATTGGGTCAGACATGGACGCTGATAGTAGGTGGGAAATCATCAGGAAAGGGGTGCAGGATGCTACCAGCACCTGTGCAAGAGTAAGACGAAAGTGCGGTAGGGCCCAAAAACCCTGTTGGTGGACCAGGGAGGTCCAGGAGGTGGTGCGGGGAAAGAAAGAAGCCTATAAGCAATTCAAGTGCTCAAGGAGTGAAAGGGATCGAGGGGAATATGAGCTGATGGCTAGAAGGGCCACTAGAGTGGTGAGGGCGGCTAAGGCAAGGAAGGAGCAGAACCTGGCCAGGGAAATTAGGGAGAGGGAACAAGGGTTCTTTAGATACATTGGGGAAAAACGAAGGGTGAAGGGCAGATTAGCAGGATTAAATCAGGGAGAGATGGGCACAAGACCCGGGAGCAGGCTGAGGTACTAATGAGTACTTCACCTCAGTTTTCACCAGGAAAATGGAGTGCTGCATCATACATGGAGGAGAGACAGAGATACTGAGGAGGGGGGACCCTACCGACGGGCAGGTCTGGGGAGAGGGGGAGGCATCACTGGCAGGTGGGGGAGGGCTACAGGAGAAGGTACCGGAAGTGGAAATCACAGCAGAGAGAGTGAGGGAAGCCTCAACTCAGAAGACGGAGAAAGCACCGGGCCAGATAAATTACATCCCAGAGTGCTGAAGGAACTTGCAGATGTCCTGGCAAAACCCCTGGCAGAGCTTTTCACCATCTCTCTGAGGACAGGGTGGGTGCCCCAAGACTGGAAGGTGGCACATATAGTGCCTATCCACAAGGGGGGATCAAGGGAGGTGGCAGGGAACTACAGGCCTGTCAGCCTGACCTCGGTGGTGGGCAAGGTGATGGAGGGCATTGTCAAGGAGAGGCTAGGGGGGACCTGGATAAGTCAGGGTGCCTGGACAATAAACAGCATGGATTCATCCCAGGAAATCGTGTCAGACAAACCTGGTGGAGTTCTATGACTGGGTGACAAGTGCCTTGGACCTGTAGACCAGTGGATGTCCTCTTTCTAGACTTCAGCAAGGCATTTGACTCTGTTCCTCACGTGGGCCTGTTGGATAAGCTGGGAGAAATGGGGTGGGGAACCAGATGATCAGATGGATAGGCAATTGGCTCCAGGACCAGACCCAGAGGGTCGTAGTTGGTGGGATAGTCTCATCCCCAAGGAGGGTCATTAGTGGGGTCCCACAGGGATCAGTCCTTGGGCCCCTTCTGTTCAACGCCTATGTATCTGACATAAGGACTGGAATCAGGAGTGAGATGAGTCTCTTTGCAGATGACTCAAAACTGGGGGCGGTGGTGGATGGGGAGGAGGGGAGGGTGGCCCTACAGGGGGACCTGGAGGCTCTGGAAAGATGGTCTAGAAAGTGGAAGCTGAGGTTCAATGGAGGGAAATGCAAGGTACTCCACCTGGGGGCCAGAAACCCAGGCCAAGTGTACACCTGGGGGGAAATGCTACAAGTCTCGATGGCTGAGAGGGACCTGGGGGTGGTGGTGGATGTCAAGATGAACAACTCTGAGACTTGTAGGAGGGCAGCAGCCAAGGCCAACAGGATGCTGGGATGCATCGCTAGGGGGATCACCTCCAGAAGAAGGGAAGTGATACTCCCTCTGTATAACTGCTTGGTGAGGCTGCACCTTGAGTACTGCATGCAGTTTTGGAGGCCATACTTAAAGCGGGACATTAACCTCCTGGAGAGGGTCCAGAGGAGGGCAACCAAAATGATTTGGGGCTTAGGGGACAGGACCTTTGAGGAGAGGCTCTAAGAGCTAAATATGTACACATTGGAAGAGAGAAGGACCGGGGGACATGATAGAGGTCTTTAGGTACATGAAGAGGGTAAATAGGGGAGGAACAGTCAGGGTGCTTCGAAGGAAGGAGGAAGGGGCCACTAGAGGGCATGGCTGGAAGCTGGAGGGGGGAAGATTCAGGGGAGAAAGGAGGAGGTGCTACTTCACTGAGAGGGTGGTGGAGCTATGGAATGCACTGCCTAGGGGGCTGGTGGAGGCAGAGACAGTGGAGGGGTTCAAGAGGGGGTGGGACAGGTACAGGGGAAGGGTTCTGGAAGCAAAATCCAATGCAGCAAGAATATCCGGAACTGGGAAGGGAGAAGCCAGAGAAGGCGAGGGGGACAGCAAGGTCAGCACCCAGGGTTGGGGACTGACCAAACGAGCAGACACGAAAGACCGATAGGCCTATTCTGCTGGCATTTTAGTATGTTAGTATGTTAGTATGTTTACACTTGCTTTTAGGCCACATCTCGCTTCTGCGAGTGCAGCACTGGCAGTAAATGTCCAGAAATGTTTCCTTAAAAATGGTACATTAAAGTCAGACAGAAATCTGGTCTCAGCTATGATGTTTTATGGCACCCAAACCACCACCCGGACCAAACGATGTTCTTTAGTTCACTATTTACTATTGTTTTTAGGCCACATCTTGCTTCTGTGAGTGCAGCACAGGCAGTACATGTCCAGAAATGTTTCCTAAAAAATTATACATTAAATTCACACAGAAATCTGGTCTCAACCATGATGTTATATGGCATCCAAACCACCACCTGGACCAAACAATGGTCTTTGGCCCACTGTTTACTATTGCTTTTAGGCCACATCTTGCTTCTGCAAATGCAGCACAGGCAGTACAAGTCCACAAATGTTTCTGAAAAAATGGTACATTAAATTCAGACAGAAATCTGGTCTCAGCCATGACGTTTTATGGTGCCCAAACCACCACCCAGACATTAAAATGCTGTTTTAGGGCCTGTTTGCAAAATATTTCTGCCTGAAACTCACTGCTGCTGGTGCCAAACAGGGCCTACAAGTGCAGAAATGTTAGAGGAAAAATGTTACATCAAATTGAGACTAAAATGTGGCATCAGTCCTGATGTTTTATGGTGTGCCACCACCTCAGGGACCTGAAAAAGGGTGCCAACCCATGCTGAGAAATTAAAAACCTAGAAACATACACTTTGATGTCAGATAACTACTGCTTGGCCCACCTGGTCTGCCCATTTCCCTACCTACAGGTTAAGCTGCAGGTCCTAGTTAACCAACAGCCTATTTCTTCATACTCCCCACAAGAATTGCCTTATGTCTATCCCATGCATTCTTGAATTCTCCCACAGTTTTAGACCCCACAACCTCCTCAGGAAGGCTGTTCGATGCGTCCACCACCCTCTCTGTGAAAAAATACTTCCTCACATTGCCACTGAGCCATCCTCCCTCTATCTTCAAATTGTGTCCCCTTGTTCTAGCACATCTCTTTCCTGAAAGATGCTACCCTCTTGGACTTTGTTGATTCCACTGAGGTACTTAAAAGTTTCTATCATGTTCCTTCTCTCCTTCCTTTCCTCAAGGATATACATATTAAGCTCCTTTAGTCTCTCCTCATATGGCTTCTCTTGCAGACCCTGCACCATTTTAGTTTCCCTCCTCTGGACTACCTCCATACTGTCTATGTTCTTGCAAAGATGGGGTCTCCAGAACTGGACGCAGTACTCCAGATGGGGTCTCAGCAACTGTCTGTACAGAAGGACAACAACTACCTGTTTTCTGCTGGTGATGCCTCTCCCTATACATCCCAGTATCCCCCCCCCAGCCCTCTCTACTGCCTTCTTACATTGCTTTCTACCCATAAGGTAATCTGCTATGATTACCCCCAGATCCCTTTCCATTTTTGTTGTTGTTACTATCTCCCCCCCATTGTGTAATCTTCCCCGGGGTATTTGTTTCCCAGGTGCATTATTTTGCACTTCTTTGCATTGAATCCAAGCTGCCATACTTCTAACCATTCCTTTAACCTTGCCAAGTCCCTTCTCATCCATTCCATGCCTCGTTGTGTATCAATTCTGCTGCAGATCTTTGTATCATCTGTAATGAGGTATACTTTTCCTTCCAGTCCCTCTGCAATGTCACTTATAAAGACATTAAAAAGGACTGGACCCAGTACTGAGCCCTGTGGTACCCCACTAGTAACCCCTCTTTCTTCAGAGTGGACTCCATTTACAATTACCTTCTGTGTCCTGTTGTCCGGCCAATGTTTTACCCAGGCTACCACCCTGGGACCCACTCCCAGGCTAGTTAATTTGTTTATTACTCTTTTGTGTGGGACTGTGTCAAATGCCTTGCTAAAGTCTAGGTAGGCCATGTCCACAGCCCCTCCTTGGTCTACTACTTTGGTCACTCAGACAAAGAAATCATTTAGATTCATTTGACATGAACTTCCAACTGTGAACCCATGCTGCCTTGGGTTCTGTGCCCCACTTTCCTTTAGGTACTCAACAATTCTTTCCTTCAGAAATGATTCCATCACTTTCCCTACCACCAAGGTCAAACTGACAGGTCTGTAGTTTACTGTCTCTGTCTTGCTCCCACTTTTGTGAAGGGGAATCACATCCACCTTCCTCCAGTCCTCAGGTACCACACCATCCTCCCATGATTTGTTAAAAAGAGTAGTTAGTGGTGTCACTAATTTTCCCCTTAATTCTTTTAGAATTCTGGAGTGAATTCCATCAGGCCCCATTGCTTTGTCCACCTTCAGTTTTAGGAGTTCTTTCAGAACCCTTTCTTCTGTGAAAGGACTGGGATCAACCCCCCTATCCAGAGTGCTTCTGTTAATTGGATTAGGCACCTCCCCCTCCTACTCATTTGTGAATACTGAGCAGAAGTATTCATTCAGTATCCCTGCTTTTTCACTGTCCTTCTCTGCCCACCCACCATCCTTTCTATTGAACCTCACTATCCTTCTCTTTGTCTTTCTACACTCCCTGATGTACCTATAAAAGGTTTTCTCCTTCTTCTTAACCTAGTTTGCTATCTTTTCCTCAGTTTGGGCCTTTATTAGTCTGACTTCCCTTCCTGCTTCCTTCTGCCTTAACAGGTACACTTCTCTGTCCTGCTCCTTCTGTGTTTCCGTATACTTCCTAAATGCTATCTTTTTCTCCCTAACCTTCCCTACCACCTCTTTTGAGAACCATAGTGTTTTTTTCTTTAATTTTTATTTGTTTATTTGCTTTACACAAAGGCTTGTTGCCTCTATGATGGCAGTTTTGATGTTTTCCCATTGTTGCTCCACCCTTCCTTCTAGCCTGTTTGCTAGTGCTTTTGTAAGGCACTCTCCCATCTTGCCAAAGTCATCCCTCCTGAAGTCCAGTACCCTCACTTTTGTATGGCTTGACTCTGTAGCTGAGTTTATCGTGAACCACACTGTTTGGTGGTCACTTGTTCCCAGATGGCTACCCACTTCTAGATCTGAAATCCTCTTGCTGTCCCCGTTTGAGAGTACAAGGTCTAAGACTGCTCCCTCATGAATGGGTTCCAAGACTAGCTGTCTGAGGCATGCCACCTGTAGGGCATCGAGAATGGCCCTGCTCTTGGATGTGGCTGCAGCAAAGGTGCTCCAGTTAACATCTGGCATGCTCAGGTCCCCCATCAACAGTATCTCCTCTTTCTCTGTCATCCTAAGGATGCCTTCGATCATATCCTTGTCCATTCCCTCTCCCTGACATGGGAGTCTGTATACAACCCATGTGCGGATTGTGGTGCCATTTCCAGTCTCTAAGGTGACCCACAGTACCTCCTCTCCTCCCTGTTTACTTTTTTGTTCCGTTCCTTTTATTCCTTCCCCTACATAGAGAGCTACTCCTCCCTCTCTTCTACCCTCCCTGTCTCTCCTGTAGGTTGTGTACCCTGGTATGTTAACATCCCAGTCATGGTTCTCTGTGTACCATGTTTCTGTGGCTGCTGCAATATCCAGGCATCCCTCTTCCATCAAGACCACAAGTTCAGGGAGCTTGTTGCCCAGACTATGGGCATTGGTACTCATTACCCTCCATTTCTTGATGGCCTTACCCTTTTTGCCTCATCCCTATCCTCTTTGCCTTTGTCATTTTCTCAATTTACCCCTGCCCTTCTCCCTATCAACATCTCTATCTTGGTGTTTATCTCACTTACTAACCTGATTTTTGGAGGGGCTAGGATTTCCCTGCTCCTTTCCAGTGCCTCCCCACTTGGCTAGTTTAAATGCTTGCCAATGAAGCATTTAAACCTATCACCTAGGATCCTGGTTCCTCTCCTAGACAGATGCAGACCATCACACCAGTATATGCCTGCATCACTCCAGGTGGACCCCCAGTCCCCAGTGAAGCCAAATCCTTGAGCGCTGCACCAAATTTTCAACCACTGACTGAATCCCAGGTGTGGAGCACCCTAGCCTCATCCATGCCATAGACAGGCAGCACCTCCAAAAGGTTACCATGCATGCTACTTGTCTAAGACCCCTCTCCAACTCCACAAACTCTTCTTGCACTGCTCTAATCCCTTTCTCAGCCAGGTAATTTGTCCCTAGGTGGACAATGACATCCAGCTCCCTCCCCGTGCAGCTGCTTCAGCGATCCTGAAGATTCGCTCCCTGTCCCTTCAAGCCATGATTCCAGGCAGACACCTTACCTCCCTCTCCCCTTCCTCCCCCAGTTCTACCCTCCTAACAATGGAGTACCCCACCAGGAGTTGTTTCCCTCCCTTGTGGGGTCTTGGGCCATCCACCTGTGGGTCTTCTTTGTGGAGGTTCCCAGCATCCTCCTTGGTCTCCACTTTGGGTGTTTCCATAGAGGAACCACACTTTGCCAGAACAGCATATGAATTGTGGTGAGGTACATCTGGAGGGATGTGCCTCTGTTCCACCACCCTCACCCTCCCTGAGCCCACTGTGGTCCAACCGCTCCTCTTTCTTCGTAACCTCTCAGGCAACGGCAGTGACCTTGGTGGTCCCTGGGTGGGAAAGGAGATCCCCCAAATCCTGGCCAACTTAGCCTGGAGATGAGCAACCTCCTTCCTCAGCCCAGAGAGGTGTCTGCTAATGGGACAACACCGCATCCTTCAGAATGTCTCCCGGAAGACTGCTGCTCCACAGCCACTGCCCTGTGCCACTCCCCCATGTCTTATTTCTGGCCACTTAACTGTTTGGAATATTTACTATTTCCTCTGTTTTTTTTCTCTCTACTTACTTAATGCCTCTGTGCCCTTTAAGCTCCTGATCTTCCTGTTCTGAGGCAAGAAGTTCCTATATTTCTCAGTAGTCTCCTTACTTGCTCAGAGTCAGACCTCCAGCAGCTTGGGGGGTGGGGAGACAGAGAGCTACTCTTTTCCTTCTAGGATGGTGAGTCTTTTGTGGCTCTGTCATCACTCACTTCCTGCTCCCAAACAGGAAGTTCCTGTTGTCAGTCAAATCCTGTACATATAAAAGTAGAACTGGCTTAGGGTGGTGGGGGTGGAGGGGAGGCAAGAAGGGCAGCTCCTTCTTCTTGGTGTTCTCTGCCTGTTCTCTGGCAGAAGTTATCTAGGGCAGCATTTAAATCTGGCTTTAACCTGGCTTCCTTCTAGCTAAGCCACTCCCCCTACTTCACAGCTCTTTCTACACTTAGTAATTGCACAGCTAACAATTCTCTTCAGTCACCTGAGACAAACACACTAACTTTTTTTTGTTTGTTTTATTTTGTTTTTACCCTATATTGAAGGTCCTAGTAGTAGAGTTCTAGTTCTTTAGTCCCAGTAGAGAAGTATAGTTATTGAATTCCTCCTGCAAAATGCTGCTGCTACTTCTTTCCTCCTGCTGCTGCTGTTTCAATTGATTGAGATAGAAATGTACAATTATCATTTCCCTATCCCTATGTTGCTGTACTGATTGTCTAGCTGTCTTGACTGACTGACTCTGTGGTAGTAGCTTGCTTGACGGTGAGGAGTGAATGACATTTTGGGACACTGTAGCTTGCTGCCTGCTGCTGTCTCTGACAACTACTTGCCATGTTGCCGCTAGAACTACTGTTCTGGATGGTTGATACCTAGTGGATTATCTTCACACAGTCCATACTGCTGCTGCTGCTGAACATGTGAGTATCTGTCTTCATTTTTCTTCTGAGCAAGGTAAGGGTGTTGGTGGATTGGTATTATGGCATCTTGAGTTCTAATATGCTTGTGCTGCTCTTATATCATTTTTCAGTGTACTGTGGATGACATCATCATGCCAGGCCAGGAGGGAAGGAAGGAAGAGCTACGGATCTTTGAATGCACCGCATTTCCCAATTTCCTAACACAGACAGTAAGTATTGGAATGTGGTATGTCTGTTACTGCCATCTGGTTGTCTGAGCTTGATAGTAATTGTGTTATTTTTTGGTTTTGTCAACATCAGGAATTCCAGCAAAGTTAAGTCTTGTTCCATCCTGCTGCCGCTGCTGCTGCTGGCTGCTCAACCAGATCTGGGGGATTTATTTAATTGTGTGATGGTTCCACTTTCACAGTCCTCGAGGTAAGTATTTCTTCATTTTTTATGCTCTTCTGTGGTGGGGGGGTTGGTGGATGGTCACGGGTGGTGGTGGGGAGAACTTTGTAACAATCCTCAAAATTTGTTCTTATTTTTTTCTTATTTAAAAAAATATTTATTTTAATATATTAAATAAATATTTGAAGGTATGCAGTGCTGATAGGGGAAGGGGAATGCCTGCTACTACTGCTAGCGCTACTGTGCTTCATCATGGACCTTGGTCTGGAATCATATGCACCACACAGCATGTTCCTGTGGGGAATGTCCGCAGTTTAATGACATCATGGGCAAGGCCACTGATTTTTGGTTTTTACCAGAAAACACAGTAAAATTCCAGAATTAGAGCTGCCTGAACACTGGTAAAAACAAAGATTTCATGGAATCTGGCATTTTATATCAGATCATTAAATCTACAGAAAACTTGTATTTTTCTTACAATTTCTTCGTGCACTATTTTCAACTTGCTTTATTTAATGCTCTGTATATTAAGGCTTCTTTTATTCTGATTATTTATGCACATACTAAAAGAATGATAGCAGAATCCCAGTAAAATGCAGAACTAAAAGTAACAATCACTGGTGCAATTCTGGAATATGATGTCTTGAAAATGGAATTTCATTGCTTTGATCAGCGTAAATCAGTGACCTTGATCATAGGGTATGGTAAGTATACATTTTTTTCTCTGCTTCTTCTTCCAACTTGTTAGGTAAAACCAGGTATGCAGATTGATGAGTAACCATCATTTTTTCTTATCTTTGGTCTTGCTTAGGTAATTTTCCTCTGTTGAGGTTTCACCGTATCTTGATGACTACATCCATCCAGGCCCTGCAGAAGCTGTGTTGTGTGTGGAATATAGGGGTGTTGCTTGAACTGCAATGTTAGCCACTGGACTGGAGTCCATATCATTGCCATTAATGAGTAATCACCACTGCCACCCACCTACAGGGAGGAACTATATGTGAAAACAGATGGTTGAGATGGTGTTTAGTAAATAATGAGGTGGAGGGGGTTAATGTCTTGTCTAATCAATGGAGATATCATAGCTGCAGTAATGATGAACATTTTGAATCCATTCCAAAGTGAGGACAGCAGGACCCTCCCCCTGCCCTGACACCCCCCCCCCAGGAACCATTGCGGTTTCAGTGTACCTTAACCTGATACTGTAGCATAAGTACACTTTTGGGGGGGGGGATTTGATGTTGTAAGTTGTTAAGCCTCTTCATGATTATTTTTGTAATTAATGACTCACATCATTAAAGATGGCTACCATTCACCATTTCTCAAAATGTGTTCAACTTGTGACGTTAACTGTCGAATTAGCATGTTACAGTCATATGCTACTTGACCAGTCTAGGAGCCAGGGATATTTTACATGTCACTGATACTAAATGGCAGAAACATTTTTTTCAGTCACACGGAGTGAATGGGTGTGACAGGTCAGATCATGTGATGAATGACAAGAGGGGGCGGTGGGGCAGTGTGGAATTTGCCATCATGGGCACTTTTAAGGACATCCAGACAACGTATCTTGCTGTAAGATGGGATTGATATAGTCAACATATAAAGTAAGATATTTTTGAAAGAAAAACATTATAACTGTAATCATGCAATTGCAAAATCTTTACAGTCATGGTAATTACATTGCTGCTGCTTTATATAGGCTTGGGGGACTGGTGGTGAGGTGACCAATCAACAGGTTATGGCAAAGGGTGATCAAATGAAACTTACACACACTGCAGCACATAACAACACATTACCATAACCAATCCAATGAAACATAGCTAAAAATAAGGTATAACATACACACCCCAGCCACCACACTGAGTTGAAAGTTGTTGGGGGGGCCTTGGAGTAAACTCAGCCTTTTTCAACTTCCAATTCCACATCATCCAAGAAGCACCCCTCACAGTCTTCAAGTCCGGAGTTCTCATCAGGTGGAAATTCTCTCAATATTGCTGCTTTATCCACCTCGCTGCCAGTGGATGCCTTAGTCGAGGGATAGTCATTATCCTCATCACCGAGACACCGCTCCTGTGGCAATACCACCGACATCACTGTGTTGTGTGGAATGTGCCTTTCATTCATTTTGATGAATGTTAGCATGGACACATTCTTGGGTGACAAATTGGTCCTATGGTCACTCACAATTGCCCCAGCTGCACTAAACACTCATTCCACAGTGACACTAGATGGTGGGCAGCTCAGGTATTTCACAGCAACTGATGTTAGTGCTGGCCAGTCAGTCATTTTACTGCTCCAGTACAGCAGTGGCTCATCAGTAATGGCAAGGTGCTTTGGGTCCCCCATGTAGGCCTCCACTATTCGTTCTGCTGCCCAGAGTCCAGCTGCCTCACCTGTCTCCTCCTCCTCCTTTTCCTCCATAGCTTCCACTCCCACCTGAAAGAGAACATCCTAAACAGGATTGCTTGCTGTTTTCTGCTCTGCCTTGCCCATTTTCTCTGATTGGGTTGCCTGTGAGTCACTGGTGGTGGTAGCAACACCCATTTTTGATGCAGTGTGTGCATTTTTCATTTGTGCAGCATGTACCAATCTAATGATGTTCTCTGTCAACTGTTGTACTCACTGATGACCTCCTTCAGTTATAGAAGGCAGGCCATGTTTGTAGCATGGATTCAGTATGGTGGAAATTGCAAACTCAGCTCACTGTAAAAGGCCAGATACATGGGTATTTGTGTCCACCACATGGAGCATGTGGTCCATTAGATCACAAGTGCCATGATCCCCACTTGCCTCTGTCTGGTGTCGCACATTAACTAGTGTCTGCCTTAGCACACATATGAGGGGGATAGACTGACTTAGACAAGCAGTGTCCCTACTCACTGCCCATGTAGCATGCTTGAATGGACAGAGAATGCTTATTAGCCCTTCAATTTGATGCCACTGCTCTGTTGTTAGAGCGATGGACACTCCAGCACTGTCACGGGTGATGTACAGCAGCAGATATTCTGACACAGCCTTATAATGTTCATATAGCCAGTCAAGCATGTACAGTGTCGAGGTCTACCTGGTGACAACATCAAGCTTCATCCGGTGCTGAGACAAATGGTTATTGCACTGTAGCTCATGTAGATGGTCACGGGCCTTTGCAGAATGGGTGAAGTGGACACAGATGCAATGGGCAACAGTAACTGTTTTCTTAATGTCCACATGGTTGAGAAACTGCTGAACAACAAGATTAAGACAGTGTGCCAGGCAGGGCACTCTGAAAAAAACACCATCGCTAATGCACTTCACTACATTGGAGCCATTATCACTTGCGATGAATCCTGCTATGAGTGACTGTGTGTGTAGCCACCCATCAATCTAGTCCAGCAGAACAGTAAGCATTTTCACAGCCATGTGCGAACCTGTGACACTTGTCATACTCGGGGGTGCATGCTGCCGAATACCAGGTGTGTTGCTACCACCACGGTTTTGCTTCATGCATGTTTTGCCAGGCCCAAAATCAAGTACTGCACCAGGCAACTGTGCCCAGTGTGTTGTTATGCTCAGATACAATGATCTTGCTGCTGTTTGTCCACTGGTCCACATATCCATGCTAAGATGGATATAGTGTGATGCACTATGCTTCAATGCATGTCTAATGTAATCAGCAACTCAACTGTTCAGCTGTGGCATGGCACACTTACTAAAATAGGTTCACGATGGAACTTGCCATTTGGGACAGGCAAGGGCCATCAACTTGCGGAAATCAACATTCTCTACAAATGTGAATGGCAACAGATCAATGGCCAGCATTTCAGCAGTGGCAGCATTTAACTCTCATGCAGCAGCATAATTGGGGAGTACTTTGTCTGCCACTCAAGGATAATCTTCAGAGTGGGCTGCATCTTTGGGGCTGTCCGACCAGAACGCTGTACTTGTGGCAGCAATGATTTTCTTTTAGGGGTAACACTTGACTCTTGGGGCTGTGTAGACTGCATGAAACCAGTTATTTTGGTTGCTTGTGGGTGCGGTGGAGTGCTTTTCAGACTCATGGGACTTGGACTTGCACCGCCACTTCTATGCCCATTACTCAAGAGATCAAAGGATTGCTCAACCTACTCCTCCTCCTCCACCACCGACCCACTCTGCCCTCCCTCCTCATGTTCTTGCTCTACTACATGTAACTTGTTACCAACAGCTCTGGCATCCTTCTGGTGTTGCTGCCATCTCAGTGGGTGCTTGTTTTTCAGGTGGTCATGTTGGCCACCAGTGCCTATGTGGTTTCCCTCTTTCCCAGACTAACACGGGCTTGACAAAGTTGGCATATTGCTGCGGTCTCATCAGCAGGATCTAGCACATAAAAGTCCCAAACTAGGGACTTTTGACCTCTGGACTTCAGATGCTTCTGGGACTGGGATAGTTCAGAAACAGGTGTGGAAGTGTGTATTTTTGGGATGCTCTCATCACTTCAGTAAAACTACATTTGGGAGAGGGGGTTACTTGACTGCTTGGAGGTTTGCTTATAGGCTTGGTGACAGGCTGACCCATGGGCTGTACATGTAAATGGCCTACGTTACCCTTGACTTTTTTAACTCAGGCTCCTATGTGGGATCATTCCAGTAATCATCATCACCACCAATAGCGATGATGTCCTTGTCCCTCCTCCTCCTCCTTCCCCCATCACTGTCTTCTTGGAGGACAGCACCTTTTTCTCTCTCTACAACCACCTCAGGGGGCTGACTATCTTTATCTCCAGGATTATCAGACTCTTGTTGAACACTGTCATCATCAACTCCTGCAGGATCATGGACAGCCACACTGAGAGACTTATTATCACCCTCCTCTGAGTCCTGGACCACTGTTGCTGTGCTGGTATCAGTGCCTCCCTACTTCTCACTGTCAGCATCCCCCACTAGCATGACTGCAACAGTCTGAGCTTTAAAAAAGTAAGACACAGGAATGCCTGACCCAGTTCGGCCACCAACTCCTTTGCTGGTTCCTGCCGCACCAGCAGGGCCCACATCAGAAGACATTGATGCAAACATACATGTGCTTTCACTGCTATGGAGAACTGGAACTGAAACTGTACTTTTTTCAGCAGACTTCTTAGCTCCCTCATCCCCCCCTGCCAGATTTCCCCCCTGTTCTTGGCCACTTCTTACCAGGCATTTTTGCTGACTGCTGCTTCAAAGCTTTGCCTTTCTCTGGGAGTAATTGAAGAAAGGATGTAATACTACTAACGGTGTAAATAACACCTCACACATGAATGATGACATCACACACCTGCAGTACTGGCTTCCTTACAAGTCCAAACACAATCAGGACAGGTACCAGTACTTACAGTACAACTAATACCGTAAATGGTAGGCAGCCTGTTCTAGCAAAAAACAAAAAGATAACTTTTTTCCCCAAACAGGATAGGAATTAAAGAAACACACACAAGGAAAAGGGGCACAGGAACTCTGTCAAACAGGACGGAGAAACTTTCCATAGAAAAATTTATGGAAAGCTATAACAAAATTAATAAGCAATAACACCAAATGAATAACTCACAATTGTGAGTAAATACCAATATGCTTGGCTAGAAACAGCCTGCACTGTTTTACACTCCTACCCTACCCCACATAACTCTTTCAAAGACAGAGAGAAAAGTAAAACCTAATTTAAATTAAGTATTATACAAAAAGCCACAAAATTAGAAAATGTTCCCCTACAGGACAGTAGCACTAGGAAAAAACTTTATATTTTGCAGCAATTAGCTCTCAAAAACAAATTTTAGTTATGTTTTCAAAGGCTTTATTGGCTTTGATGAACAACAGACTGCTCTCCAACTCAACATGAAGCAGAATGCGCTCTAAACACACGTGACGTTTGACCTATTTACCCACAATGCATTGCAAATTTCGCCTTTGGACCAAAATTTCACTGGTGAACTCAAAACTTACGCTGGCAAAATTAAACCACAAAGTGAAATTTGGAGTATCAATGGACGAAATTAGCAGACCAACGCAGTTACACGAAATTTCACCATGTATGCAAAATCATGGAACCAAAGCGAAATTTCGCTTTTGCATAGGTCAAAAATTTTGCCAAGGCATGTTATGCAAAATTTTGCCGTTACGCAAAATCAAGAAAACAGGTGAAATTTCGTTTTGCATAGGAGAAAAATTTCACATAATTGCAGAATTATGCAAAATATTTTAACCAAGCGAAATATTTCAGTTTCGCACAACACTAGTCAGGGTATAAAGGGAGTAGTTATGTGTAAGCAAGTCAGCCCCAAGTGCAAAGCAACAAGTCTTATGAAGTACTACCCTAACTCTGTCAATTATGGAATCACTGGCTGCTGCACAGACAGGGAGGCCATAGTTCAGAATTGGTAGGACCGTGCAGGATGCTACAAGACTCCTTGCTTCGGTGGTGAGGTTCAGGTGGTTCCTGAACAGTGCGCCTAGCTTTCTTGTTCACAAGGCTAAGAATGTTATCCATGTGTGGAGAGAAAGATAAAGTGTCATCCAGGGTAACGCCTAAATATTTGAAAGATTCGACCTGTTTCAATTTGTCTCCTTTATCATTCAGAATGACTAGGGGAAGGATCCTTTTTTCACTTACGGCTCTGAGAACAACATGGTCTTGTTTTTTAGTAGTTTAAGACCCGCTTATTTAGCGAGCACCATTTATCTAAGGACTTAAAGCTGTTTTGGAGGACAGTACATAGTTTCACCTGTTGTGCACTACTGGTGTAGATAACAGCATAATCAGCATATAAGAGCACCTTAGATGTCAGACAGGCCTCAAAGAATATGTTTATGAATAGACTGAAGAGGAGGGGGACAAGAATAGAGCCTTGCGGCATGCCCACTGAAATGCTTTTAACATTAGAGAGAGAGAGAGAGAGAGAGAGACATCAACCTTTACTCTCTGTGAACAGTTGGTGAGGTAACTAGGGAACCAGGTTATTGTGTCCTGTAGGAGACCAAGTAAGAGGTGCTTGTCAAGCAGCAGCTTATGGTTAACAAGGTCAAACACTTTGGTCAAGTCAATGTATATAGCTCCCACCAGGTGATCACCATCAAGGGCCTCGTGCAAGAAGTGGGTATATTCTAATAGGGCAGCACTAGTGCTGTGATGCTTTCTAAATCCATATTGTTGTAGGTATTGAATATTGTACTTGCACAGGTAGTTGACTAGTTAATCCAATACTATTAGTTCTAAGACCTTAGACGGGGGGGGAGGTTAGAAATAGGCCTGTAGTTGGCCGGGTGGAGTGGCCTCCACTTGTGAACACAGGTGTGACTAATGCAGAATTCCAGATTGCAGGTAACTGGGAAAACCGCAGTGAAATGTTGAATATCTTAGTAATGGGCTGGGCAAGTTCCTGTGTGACTAAGATGGTACAGGGCTTGCACCACAAAACATATAAGGAGAGACAGGGGACCTCAATATGTACTTCCTGGAAGTGCGAAGACAGTGGGGTGCATGATATAAACTTTCAAGTACCTCAAGGGCATTAACAGGGTACAGGGTGCAGGTGGGTGACTTTTTCCAAGGGAGAAAAAGTACCAGAGCAAGGGGGTATGATATGACATTAGAAGGGGATAGATTAAGGGGAAGTGTGAGGAAGTTTTTCTACATAGAAATGGTAGCAGATGCTTGGAATAGCTTACCACAAGAGGAGCTGGGGGCAAGCACAGTGGAGGGGTTTAAACTTGCCTGGGACAGGCACATGGGAACCTTGAGACGGGAGAGAATGATGAAAAGCCATTGATCACATAGGGTCAGTGGCCATATACAATGTATAGGGCCTATGGGTAGACTGGATAGGCCTAGTGATTCTTATCTGACAGCAATTTCTATTTTTCTATGTTTCTCAAGTGTCGGGGACAGCAATTCCATGTCTATCAAGTCACCCCCCACCCTATTTTTCCCTAGAACCCTTTTAACATATTTGAGAGTATCTGTTATTGTGATAGGCTTACAATAGAATTCAGGGTAACCAGGGTCAAGGTCAAAACTACTATGTAGTCCTGTCCAATTCCCTTTACATGCCCTTAGCCCATTATTAGAAGGGAGGACATAGCTGATGTCTGTGAAGGCTGTTTTGAATTTGTTCACTATATTAGCTGGGCCAAAGGTGACTGCACCATCAGTGCTGAGCATTTTTAAGGGTGCTCTTACACTGTTGCCCAGGAGTTCTGTTAAATTATCCCACAATTTTTTACCATTACTCCAGTTCCTAGTTTGCTGCTCTTTGCAGTGTGAGGCTTTGGCCTGTCTTATCACACTGGTGCACCTAGTGCATGCAGCTTTGTACCTTTGTAGGTTGACCTTGGAGCTTATTTCTCTTGCCTGGTGAAACAGGTTATCCCTGACATGTATTTGGGTTAATAGTTCGGGGTGACCCACCCTGCTACTGTGCCTCACACCACATGCTTTTTCAGAGGGGCAAATTTGTTACAAACAGTTTTGAACTGGCTTATGATATCAAGGACAGCGTCAATATCAGGGTGACATTCAGAAAGCTTGTATATCTGGGCCATGGAAGCCTTAAAATCAGTTATCTTATTTTTGTGAAGGACCCTGCTAGTGATGGTTCAAAGGAGGGCTTGGGATTTTTTGCCATCCACACACATTGTACCAGAGAATGGTCACTGATGGAGTCTAGAAGGAAAGAAACTTCAAATAGTCTGTGCAAATAAGTAGCCAGGATCCAGTCAATTAAAGTTTTAGTTCCCATTTTATAGGTGGTCCTGGTGGAGTCAGTGACTACTTGAGTTAGGAACAGGCTGGCCACTGTGTCCCTATAGGCTACACTTGTCTTGGATATCCAATTGATGTTAAAGTCCCTGGTAACTATAGTTTCCCAATTATGACTGGTTTGTTTGAAGTGTCTAACAAATGATTCAAGGCCAGATTGGTTTTTGCCTGGTGGTATATATGCTGTCATTATGACTAGAAATATGTGACCCTTCCCTAATATTAGTTTTACTGCCAGGCAGTCACAGTCTCTTGAAAGATTGTCAATTTTAATTTTAAAACACTGTTGGTCAGCTCTAAGGTAGATTAGACTTCTTAGACTTGTTAGGTTAGATTAGATTGTGTTCTCCACATGTCTGTACTCTAGCATCATTGGTTACGTAATCAGATGCATAACATTTCAAATGTAAAAGTTACTATTTAAAGGACATGCAAACATGATATCATGGAACAATCAAACTTAAAAATGTGAAAACATAGGATTGTAGTATAAACCCCTAGCTTTTATATGGAGTGCTTCTTTTTGTGAATAAACATAGTTTAATATTTTGTCATGTCTTAGAAATGTAAAAAAATGGGCAGAGTTCCAAACACAGTGCTGTGGTAACAGCCTAAAATGGATGTGATGTACTAGAGTGATGATGTCATAAGCAACAGTGCTCTGGAGTAATAATCGGATCTCTATAGGGATCTGATAAGTAGAGAGGTTTAAATGCCTTTAGATTGTGTATTTTTGGAAAATCCTTCATTGTCCATGTGTGTAGAGGATATCCATGTCTGTGTATTACCATTGTCAAAGAAGGTTACTGCCCCTGCTCCCTCCTTTGCTACCTTTCCCAATGCATGAAAGCCTGCCTTCACCTCCTCAGTGCTCCTGCTGCTCAGGTTGTGCCTATCAAATCTGGGTTTCAACCTTCCTTTCCCATGAGTTCCATCACTCTGGGCATATATCTGTCCTTTATCACCTGTAGGAAGCAGCACAGTGCGTCTTGTCTATCTGGTTTTAGCCCTTCCCCATGCCCCTCACAATAGAATCAGAACTGTGCAAAATATAAAATTCAGCCCACAGAATGCCTGTGGAACGACCATTTTGATTCCATGGAATTTCACAGCATTTGTATGAAAATTCCACAAATTTGGCTAAATTTTAAATTTCAGTAATGTTGCTCTAATTTTAAACATACTTGTACAAGTGACACTGTGTTTGGTATGTGGTCAGTCTCTAACCATTTACATAAATGCACCAACTTTCAGAGTCAAAGGCTAAATGGGGCAGAGTTATGCATAATCAAACATTTAATCAAAATTTAATTTTCAGTTATTTCAATCTAATTTTAAAATTTCTTGTCCAAATTTTTCCACAGTTTCAAGATTTAAAGAAACATATGGCATGGGTATGTGATTATGTTTTAAGTCCCAAGCTTCAAAGGTGCCGAGTTATAGGTAGCCAAACATGTTGCCAACATTTAGATTTCTGTTATTTTAGTATAATTGTGATAGTATTCATTGAAATGTTATAAAATGTTACAGGTATACAGGATATCATTACATTTATATGTGTGCATAGATACATATTTCTAGCTTCAAATGGGACTGAGTTATAGCCTGCCAAACATGTTGCCAAAATATAAATTTCAGTTATTTCTCTCTAACGTTAAAACAACATATCCAAATTTAGCTAGATTTCAAACTTTTAAACTACTTTGCCACATGGTCATTTTGGACAAAGCTCATATTTACAGCTTTAAATGGAACTGAATTAAAAGTAGTCAGACGTTCACAACATTTAAAAATTAAAGTTTGCAAGAATATAAACTGCAAATTTATAAACCCTTGAAACTTTAAAACTGGAGAATACAATACCATTAAATCTGGCAGGTTCCTAGACCTCACAAGGAGATTGTGTGTGTCAATTTTATTAATCGCTTGCTGCCAGAAACTGCAAAATAACAACTGTACTTAAAGTCAAATTCCATGAGTCTTTGTGAAATTTGCTGAATTTCATGAAAATTCCATAAAACTGGAATTTGCTAATTTCACTCAGCCTTATCTGGGGGATTCTAATTAAAGGATAGGGGTATGAGAGGCAGGTAGTGCAGGGGTCATCAGGTTCAGCAGTTAGATGCATAGCTTCACCAAGAAGTGAACAGCTGAGCTGGGTAGCACACCAGTGGTAGACCCCCCCCCCCACAGTTGGAGCACGGAAGCAAAGAGTGTCAACAATTCCAACCTGAATGCAGGATATATAAGGAACACACCCAGTAAATTGATGATCTAGGGAGCCTGAAGTCCATACAAGTCTGAGACTCAGAAGTACTCAAAAAGATGTACTGGGATAAGACAATGTCTGGGGCACAAGGAAGGAAGGAAGAATTCTGGTTATTCCAATGGGATAGGTTGATAGGAAAAGGAGTAGTGACTCGTTTTAAGGGATTTTGTCACAGTAAAGAACAAAGAGGATATCAGTGAGATCAGTAGTCCTACTGAATCAATGTGGCTATGCCAAGAGAGAAGGGGGGGCAAAATAGTCACCCAAAGAGGAACAGCAGGACTGCAAAAAGCTCAGACCAGTTTAGCAAATGAAGCAGTGATACATGCATTGTGAATGTTACATTTCATACAAAGAATTCAGAATGCTTCATTTATATATTACCATAAATATTTGAGAAAATGTCACCAATATTTTATTTTCCACTGTAAATTTAAAAGTGCTAAACCAATTTATCCAGTTGTGTTAGACACCAGGATGCACTGAAATCAGATATGCATGTAAAATGCCTGCAAGAGCAGAGAAGTTGTAAACATCCATATTTTTGAGAGTTTTCTCAAAATTTTGCAAATATTTGCAAAGTAACATTTTGAACCTCTGTAACTAGAGATACAGCGAAGTTTAAATTCAATAGCATGGTGAACCCAAAGTGGCTAACTTCGAGTTTGCAAATCACTACACGAAAATACCATAAAGAAATCAAAATTTGCCCTAATGGACTTCGCGTTGGCCACTTTGGGTTCACTTTGAGTTGTAGTCTGAGAAGGTGAAGTTAGTAAGAAACAGGATGCTGGTCACATGCCTGACTGTATCTGCAGGTCTGCAGGTCACATGATTCAGGGAGGAACTTAAATAGGCAGGAAGTCAGTGTTTTACTTTCACTTTCTCTTGTAGAAAGATGTGTGCAGCTCTGTACCACAGGCTATGTTTCTCTGTCTTGGGCATAGAGCCAAAATACTAGCTAGCTTTTGCATATTTTTGTTTAACCATTTGAGATTTAGTTTAAGTAGTGCAGGAAGTTTCAATTAATTCTATAGTTTTTTTTTAGTTTAAAAAACTCTTTTTGTGTACTTTGTTTTCAGTATAGTTAATTTACTAGTACTTGTACTATTTTTTTTTTCCTTTGTGAAGTTCTTTTTGATGAGTCATGGGCGTGGCAGGCAAAATGATGGCCAGCAGGGGCCACAGATGTGGGGTGGCTTTGTCCGCACAGTTAGATTAAACAGGGACAGTTTGGTCCCCTTATCTGCAGGCATAGACAGCTCTGCAGCAGAGGTCCTCCACCATGAGCAGCAGCAGGAGGAGCAGCAGCAGCAGGGGGCAGCAGGTTGTTGCCCCTCCACCACTGGTAGCACAGCTGGTGGCATCCAGTGCCTTCCCCACTGCCTGTACTGGGCCCTGCATGGAGCTCTCCCATGTGAGAGTTCTTTACAAGCTTCCCTGGGGACCCCACTGTTGTGCGTTGCAAACTGTGCAACATGCTGGTCCATCTGGGGCACAAGGACAGGCACCTCGACACTGGTGGTCCGCGAACCCCCCCAGTTGTTCATCACCGGGTCAAGTGGGAGGCCAAGCTGCAGGAGGTAGCAGCTACTCCTGCAGCTGTGGCAGAAGAACCTCGTCTGCCTGCGTATCAGTGGCAGTGCAGGCAAATGCAGTCAGCAGAGGTGGAGGGTTCCACAGCTGCCCACATGGAAGAAGACCCATTACAGTGTCCTGTGACCATGGTGGACCTGGCTGTGCTACAGGTAGAGTTAGAGGCCATGAAAATGGTGGTGAAGGTGGCCGTGCAGCATCTCTCTTGTATTGAGGGGCAGAATGAGGAGATAATCAGCTTGCTGTGTAATTTCAGTGTTGGTCAGCAACTGCCCCCACTGGCCCCTTAAAAAATTATTTTGGATGTAAATTTAAAACCCCAAATGTCTTCTCTGCTTTTAATTATTTTTTTCTTAATATTTTTCTTTTGATGCAGACTACATATGCAATTTTTGTTCAGGTAATGTTTTGTTTACAATTTTTCTTATGTGTTACTTAATTTACTTTATTTTTTATGTGACTGATGGTCTGCAAAATGGCAGTTGCTGAGTGCTTTTATTACAGATGAAACTGTTGTGCCATAACCCACACTGCAATAAAAGTGTCTTGAAGATGGGTTTTGGACAGCACAATTTCAACTGTGCTGAAAGCATGCATTGTCCACACAGTTGGCAATCACATGGCTTATCATTACATAAAATTAATAATGATGAGCAGCAACAAAATAATTAGTATTGTGGAAAGCATAATGGCGTAGGGTGGTGGACCATTTGGGGGAGGTGGTGAATTGGATTTACCATTATGAGAGTCAAGAATCAAGATCAAGAAAAACAAAATGAACAAAATGTCCCCTCAAAGAAATAAATCTCTACTTGTATTTATTTTCTTAAGCCATATTTATTTTTCTTACATACTAGTATGACATTTATGTTCAGTTCATTTTTCTTTGTGATGTTAATTTTGTTAATCCTGTATTTGTTGAGCCTCAGAATGGTAAATTAGACTCCCCACCTCCCCCTAATGCCCCCCCATGCCATTATGCTTTCAGCAATAGAAGTTTTTAAGTTCCTACTCATTACTGTATTTTATGTAATAAGTCTTGTGGTCGCCAAGTTTGCAGACACTGCGTGCTTTCTTGTAATTCAATTTTGTGTCTCCAAAATGGCGTCTGCAAGACATTTGTATTACAGCGCGCATTGCAGCATAATAGTTTCACCTGTAATGAAAGCACGCAGTGTCTGCCCTTTTCCTGACCATCAGTCACATAAAAAATAAAGTAAATTAAGTAACAAGTATGAAAACACTTGTTAGCTTTCTGAACATTTAGTTAGAGCACCAGCACAATTATCACAATACCATTACCCAACCAACCATGCCCCGGCCCAAACTAATGTGTGCTAGCTTGTGTGTGAATGTCCCTCTGTTTTAATTTCATGAAAAGCCCAGCTGAAAAATAAAATGCCAGAAATGCATCACAGTGTGTTATGTGGGAGCACTGCCTTGTGATGCTACTTGTTGCTGCTGTTCTTTTCCTGCTGATTCCATGTTATGAAAACTCCAAATCTATAACAAAAGGCCAGAAATGCATCACAGTGTGTTAAGTGGGAGCACTGCCTTGTGACGTCATTTGTTGCTGCTGCTGTTCTCCAGTTGATGCAATTGAATTCAAAGTACAGCTGAAGATTAAAATGCCCTAAATTCTGCCTCACCAACACATGCTGCCCCTGGTGTGTGCATTCATACCAATGGTGGGTTCTAGTATGTACCACTGTAAATGTTTTTCTCATAGACACATCCAGTTAATTTCTATACAATCTTGTTCTGTGTTGTAAGCAGTCTATCATTTTGTTCCTTTTCAGGGAACCTTGTTGATACTATACTGTGGTGGGCATGATGATCAAATCACATCAACATGCAAGGAACACATATGTTACGAGTCTGAAATCTAATGTGGTACTGTAACATTTAAATTTTCTTCGGGGGGGAGGCTGCTGTGGTACACTGAAAAACAATTATTTCTTCCTTTTTTTTTCAGATAATAGGCACACCGCCAGTGGTTCACCACTTTTGGATGGCTGCTGACTTTGGCTGCGTGGATACTGTGTCAACCCATGAAAAGTCAGGGGTATTTTTCGGTGGGGGGGATTTGAAAAAATGGTTCATTAATGTTTTGTCATCTTTATAGGTTTTCAGCAGATCATCATAAGTGTTACCCTTCTTCAGAGTGGAAGATACCACCCACGGCAATGTGCAGCACCGTAATTTTACCTGAAGAGAGATGAAGCAGAATTTATGAGGACTCCATTGTTTCTACCACATACATTTCACAGCGTTGCTGTTCCTATCCTCTGTTATACACAGCTTTAAATACAAAGCTAATAGTAAACACTATACCAAGCTATTAGTAAGAACTCCGTTTCCAGCATCAAATAACCAGTTATTATTAATGCAGTAAACCACATAAAATAATGTTCCATGTTTACTGAGTGCCACGCAGTGGTTCACTGTTTTAAGTTACATGACATCACATAGTTTCCAGATCAGAATAACACAATTTTACAACTGTGTCATAATGAAGTATGCCTCTCCCATCTGTGAATAACAAATATATTATGTGGCTTGTATTCAGTATGTTACCACCGGTGAATGCTTTACACCACTTTTGCACAGTCTGCTGTAACCTGTGAAAACAAAATGAAAATCAGTTGCCTGTATTTGTTGACAGTGTTATCTTTGCCCAGGAATAGGAATGACAGACACTACAGTTCAAATGAAAAACAAACTGTATGATATTGGTACATACTGTACTTACTCTAAATCATTGATTAGAAGCCTGGTGGCTGTTCCTGGCTGTGGGGTCATAGCTGGGCACAGGTAGACTATGCCTCTCTGTTACTTTCCAGAAATAGGGTTGTTGTTGCTGGCTGTAGGATCAGAGCTGGACACAGGTAAAATGTCTGTGTCAGTCTCAATCTCAAGATGCGGGTTGACTGCAGGTAATAATGACTGCACACTTTATGTGAACTATGCCCTCAAAATCAGTAAAGGGGAAGTAAAAATTAAATGACATATAATTTATTGTCAGTTGTCTTATGACAGTGAAGACCAGTGTTTGTCTTTTAGTTATTCAAAAAACAAGTAACATTATGGCACTGAGAAAGCCATCACCGCAGTAGTTTTGCCATTATGCGCTAACACCAACATCCTCCACATCATCATCAAGGATGAAGTAGCCCTCACAATCCTCAAGCCTGGAGTTGTACCCACTTGGAAATTCTTTTTCCATGGCCATGTCATCAACATCAGTGGAACAGTGTTTGATGTGTCCACTAGTATGGTCTGCTTCACCACTATCAGCAGCAGCAACACCAGCATCTTACCTGGGTACAAAGAGAGATGTGCGTCTCTGACTTGGTATGTGACCTTCATTCATTTTGATAAACGTCAGCATGCTGACATTTGTCAGTGATAACTTAGTATGACGGTCATGCACAATGGCCCCTGCAGAACTAAATACCCTCTCCACACTGACACTGGAGGGTGGGCATGTCAGGTAGTTCACTGCTACTGATGTCAGCGCTGGCCTTTCATTCACCTTGCCAGTCCAGTACACCAAACGATCATCCATTAATGTCAGATGCCTGTTTTCTACCAAATAGGCCTCAACCATGCTCTGTGATGCATGCATTCTGGATGAATCATCCACCTGTTCACAAGATTCATCTAGGTCACAAATTCTGACTTGGGACAAGGCACCCCAAAGTGGATTAATGGACACTTGTTTTGCTGACACCACCCCTTGCCCCTCAGACACCTTACTGGAGGTACTTGGTTGACAGTGATCTTCACCCTTGTTATACTGTGATTTATATAACTTTGCATGTGAGTTCTATGCCCCATGAACCAATTGGACCAGCTGTCCAGTCAGATTTTGAACCTGATCTTGCCCTCCCTCCAATATGGACGCAATGCCACATTTGTAGTGTGGGTCCAACATTGTTGCTATTCCAAATTTGGAAGATTGCTGAATAGTGGAAATATGTCAATTATTGTCTAATATACTAATCATGTGTTTCAGTAATGCACTGCTTGACTTGTCTCTGGAAACATCAAAGCTAGGCTGCAGATTCAACAGTGTCTTCCTCAGCACCCAGAGAAATGGAATGGCTTGACTAACAGATGCAGTGTCACCACTCTCTGCCTGTGTGGCATCTTGAAACGGTCTCAAAATTATTACTGAGTCCATGAGTCACCATTGTTCATGTGTCATAGACATTGAGGCCACTGAACTGTTACAGCTAGTGTGCAGAAATATGTACTCATTGATTGCTTTGTACTACTCATACAAATTCTCTGCCATATAAAGTGTCAAGTTCCATCTCATGACAACTTCAAGCTTCAGGCAGCGCTGAGGGATGCTGTTTTGAATCTGCAGCTGCCTAAGTTGGTCATGGGCCTTTCCAGAGCATGCAAAGTGGGCACAGATGTGTCATGCAACAGTCAACATTTGCTTTATTTCAGGGTAGTGCAGAAACTCCTGTACCACCAGATTTAAGCAGTGGGCCATACAGGGAACCCTCACAAAGCCACCATTGCTGATACATTTCACAGTGTTTGATCCATTATCACTAGCTATGAAGCCAGCTTTTAGGGACAAGGGGTGCAGTCACTCATCAATTTCTGTCAGTAGCAAGTCTAGCACGTGTTCGCCTGCATGCGACCCTGCTATACTTTGCATTGCAAGCGTGGCATGCTGTCTAATGCCCTGAAGGTTACTACCACCACCACAGTCTGACTTATTACATTGCTTTCCCATCCCACCATCACAGACAACACCAGGAAGCTGTGCCCAGTGTGCAGTAATACACAGATAAGAACTACCAACCATTTTGCCACTTGTCCACATATCCATACTTAAGTGAATGTAAGGTGAGGGGGCATGTTGAAGAGCATATCTTACAGACTCTGTCACCATCCCATATAGCTCAGGGACAGCACAGGTGGAAAAGTATGTCTGGGACAGGACCTTCAATTTAGGACTTGCGTGTGTCGCAAAGTGCTGGAAGCCCACATTCTCCGCAAAGGAAAATAGCAAAAGGTCAATTGCTAGCATTTCTGCTATGGCAGAATTGAGTTCACATAAAACTGCATGATTGGGTGGCTATTTACTGTTGTGTGCAAAAAGACTGTGCAACATGGGCTGCATTGTTCGTTGCTTTACACATGGTGTGTCAAATGGCTATGCTATACTAACTGACTTAGATGGGGTACCTTGGATGTGCGATAGTGGGTGCACAGGTGACAAGCCAATACATGCTGGTATTTTCCATGTTTTAAGCACAGGGGTTGATGTGGTAGAATTACTACATGGGCCACCACTGCAACTCTGACCACTGCTTAAACATTCCATCAAATCATTATCCTCCTCATTCCTGCAGTAATCCTCTGGTGTTATTTCACCACTTTTACTAACATGGCTACTAACAGTGAAGGAAGGGGATACCATGCTCACTAACATGGCTGAGGGTGAACACCCAACTATGGCATTAGCTGCCCCCTGGTGCTGAGTCAACAGTGCCATGGGCATGCTTTTCAGATGAGTATGCTGGCCCCCAGTGCCCAAATGGCTACGCTTTTTAGCACACTTCACATGCACTTGGCAAGGCTGGCAGATTGCCACTGTTTCATCATTGCCATCTTGTACAAAAAAATCCCAAATTAGTATTTTGGATGCCCTACTCTTCACATGTTGCTGCTGGTGCTGCTGCTGCATATGTAACTGCACTTTTTGTTGCGATGAAATGGTGGGTGTAATGCATGAGTTCTGCTGTTCTGTACAATTTGACTTTGACTGAACATCACAATCGATGACTATTATTTCAGGGTTATCATTAACAGACACAGCTACAGCAGAACTTTGAGGAGAGGGAAAAGACTAACAGACTGTTTAGAAACAGCCACCTTAATTTTCTTTTTTCCTGGTTCTCAAATGTGGTCGCTAGCATCATCATCAGAATCATCATCCCCTAATTTACTTAGGATGCTGTACTCCTGTGGAGATATTCCCAGTTCAACAGCAGCTTCAATGTTATCAGCCAGTGCAGCCATACTTTTTTCATCAACATCTGAATGATTGGATGGCCTAATCTCAACATCAGTGGAAACATCAGACTGTGACTTATCATCATGATCAGAATCATGTTCAAGTACTGTCGGGAGTGGGACATCAACCGCACTCAAGTTTGTGGATTCAACTACATTTTGCCCACATAATAAGTTTAACAGGGTCAAACTTGTAGCAAAACTCATGCTGTTATAAACCATGCCCTCACTAACTTTTCTAACAGTAGGGACAACATCATCTCCAACCAGCACTGAAGCAACTAATTTCACTGTGAAAAACATTGTTGGAAAATCCCTTTACTTACACCAACTACTACCTTGCCCTTATGCTGCGTACTACCAAGGCCACGACCACTCCTAACACTGCTAGCCTTGGTACCCCCTGATGAACCTGACTCATCTTCACCACAACAACCACTGCTAATATTAATCTTGGCAGCAGCACCACATACAGAAACTGCTTTGCCTGACTGTCTCTTCTTGGGCATTTTTTCAGATGAAACAGGCAATTTACAGCAACTTGATATTTTGGAACTTTTGGGTGGCTGGCAAGAAAAATAGTAATTGCAGCTGCACAGGCACAATAAAATACTTGTTCTGGAATCCTGAGCCAATGTTCAAAAAGCAGACACTCACAAAACAATACCTAGTTTTGATGGGGGGGGGGCATGCAGTAACTAGTTACATAGAAGCAGGGAAACACATTAAAGACAGGACTACAAATTTAGAGTACTGCTATTGCGGTAACACAATGGCATGCATATCAAATGACAGGCAGCATGCACACAAATTAAAGGTCAGGGACAGAAAGTTCAACTGTTCAGTAAAGCATGTACATCACAGACAGTCCTGTAAAAAGACTGAAAAACTGCCCAGCAATCTGAAACTATTTATAAACAATTCAATTAAGTTGTACTGTGTCTACAAGAACACAAAAATAATAAAACAATAGCCAACAACAGTTGGAAAAGCTGCCTTTCTCACTAATCTCCCTTCTACACTACAGATCCGCACCTCCCCTGAAGCACACGTTTACAATGTCTGTCAGTACAGAGATTGAATCTATGAAATTAACATTCAATATTCACAAAAAAATCAAGAAATGCTAAATGATATAACAACATAAGAGTTTACTACAATCGATCTACTAAATTTTGTCACAAATATTTTGTGGCAAAAAGGCATTGTTAAAGGTTTTAAGAGGGTTTGAATCTCAGAGCTCTGAGAGCAAACTGTCTCCAGTTTTCCACTACACACACTATGATTGACTGAGGCCATGCAAGACAATATAGATACCATGTGACCTTACATCCCATGAATCACTGCAAAATTCACCTTGAATTGCCAAAATACCAGGCAAAGTAAGGCGAAGTCCATAGAAAACAATGGGAAGTTTGCGTTACTTCAGGGTGCATAGTTATTCGCTTCACTTTGCTAAGTATTATGTGAAATTCAGGTTATATGCGACATACTACGCATTGCGAATTTTAGGCACTTCTCCGAACACTTCCTGTAACTTTTTATTTTATTTTATTTTATTGAAATCTAGGATTACAAATACCTTTGAGCAGGAATTGCTCATTTACAAAGGTTCCACGTCGAAGGAATGGGGGGTAAACATACATACAGTACAAAGGTCAACATAATAATACATAGTTACACAATAAAAAGAAGTAAGAGACTGAGGCTTAGGAAATTCCAGTAATTTAAAATGTGCCAAATGTTAGGTAGCATGACATACCAGCCAAGGGCAATCTTAGAAGTAAGCACTGCAGGTGAGAGGGAAGGGGGTATGCAGGCAGGAAGGCCATTGTCGGAGGGTAGAGGGTGAGGGTAAGAGCTCTAAAGGGGAGGGAGGGTGGGATAAAAGTCAGGAAATGCCATGGGGGAGGGAAAGAGAGGGGTAAGTGGTAGACAGGTAGAAGGGGGCAAGGCAGGGAGAGGTAGCTGTCAAGACTGAAGTGGAGGGCAGTGAGCGGTGGGCCCCTGATTAGGCGAGGCAGTCACAACGACTAGTTGAAATGAGATGAAGTTGGAGTTGTCTCTTAAAAGGGCCAAGAGCAGCAGCAGTAAGAGTTTTTTTGTTGAGAGTATTGTACCACTGTGGTGCTCTGTGGGCAAAGGCCCTCTGGCCCATGGTAGTCCAGCATCTGGGGACAAGGAAGGTTAATTGTTGAGAAATTCTAGTTCTCTGGGTGCTGTGGTGGTCGTTGAGGAGCTTTTCTTTTTTTTTTTTACTCCCCTCCTCCTTGCGACTCCCTTCTCTTCGGGAGACACTCTACGGCCTTTTCAGCCCTCACTCACCTACCTGGTGACCAGAGCAGTCCATCCCCAATGGAGCCATGGTTATCCCCCCAGGCAGGGTATGGGGTGGGGGCCCATGCACCCCGAGATGTCTGTGTTTCGTCGGGATGCTGTCTCTGGGCAGGTAGGGGCGTTGAGGGTCGGGGCCTGGTGCTCCGTCTACCCGGAGGCCGCAAGGTGTTTTTCCTGTGTTCTCTCGTGATGTGCCATGTCCCCTGATGTCAAGGTGCTAAGCGCCAACGTCTGGCACATCACCCCCCCATGTTAGGCATCGGTCTTGTTACACCTCGGGTCTCCACCCGAGGTCAGACAAACCCGAGCTCTAGTTCCCCTCCCCGGAGAGGATGAGCAGTCCCTAGGGCGCTCAAGCCCTCTCCCGGCCGGCCCTCCAGCTTCCCGGGCTCGTTCCCGAACCCGGGTCGCTGGTGTCACAAGCGGAAATCCAACCGCTGCGCCGGTGGGCCGACTTATTGAGGAGCTTTTCAATGCCTGGGGGCATGACCCCGAGGAGGAATTTTTTGGCTAAGAGGCAGGTCTGATACTGTATCTGGCTGATGAGAGGAACCCATCCTGCCTGAGTGTACAGGTCACAAATGTGTGTAATTCGGTCAGCACCAGTTAGCAGCCTGCATGCTTTGTTGAGTGCAACTGTAATTCTGCAGAGGGCAGAGGCAGAGGCAGAGCCATAAATTGCTAGCCCATAATCGATGATGGAGGTGACAGAGCTGTTGAGAGCCAAGCGGAGAGTGTCAGGAGTCATGCAGTGTTTCTTTCTATAGAGCAGGCCTATATGGATGTTGGTGGCTTTGGCAACAGAATCTATGTGCCAATGGTAGGAGAGTGAGCTGTCCAATGCGACACCTAGGTATTTAAAATCTGGAACGTGGTCAAGTAAGGTTCCTGTTTGGTTTATGATGGTGAGGTCATGGGATTTGTGCATGCTCCTGGCACTGTAGAAGGTCATAACCTTTGTTTTGCTGTAGTTCATGATCAGTTTGTGTGACTTGAACCATTCTTCGATGCGCATGAATTCAAGGTGTAATTGTTTCTCAAGGTGATCTGCATTTTGGTGGTTGGTGAACATGACTGCATCGTCAGTGTAGAGCAGTAATTTCTGGTGGCAGACACTGGGAAGGTCATTGAGGAAGAGGCTGAAGAATAGTGGCCCCAGGATGGACCCCTGTGGGACCCCTGAAAGGACTGGCTTTTCTTCCAAGGTGACACCAGCAATCCTAACCTGCTGGACCCTGTCCCCAAGGTAGCTTGAAAACCAGAGCAGTGCTTCATTGGAGAGCCCAGTGTTTGATAATTGCTTGAGTAGGAGTGGGTGGTTCACAGTATCAAAGGCTTTCGTAAGGCCGATGAATACTGCCCCTACACAGTTTTCTTGCTCGAGCGTGGTATGGATGAAACCCATGAATTCTAATAGTGCAGTGGTAGTAGTGTGCCCTTTTCAGAAACCATGTTGCTCAGGATGCTGGATGTCGTAATTTTCCAGGTACTTGACTAGTTGGTCTGAGGCGATGCGCTCCAGTGCCTTAGACAATGGAGGGAGGATGGAGATAGGTCTGTAGTTGGAGTGCAGTGATTTGTCTCCACTTTTGTGTACCGGTGTGATGGTTGCTTGTTTCCAGTGAGATGGGAACTGGGACATCCTTAGTGATAGATTGAGGACCTTTGTTAGGGGTTCAAGGACTTCTTCAAGGACAAGTGCTAACAACTTCAGGTCAAGGGAGTCACCGCTGTAGCCTGCATTGTGAATGGCCTTCCGAATATAGGTTCTGGCTTCATGCACTGGGATCTTCTTGAAGTAGAATTGTGGGGCAGGGTGTAAGAGAGGAGTAGTTGCAGGAAGGTTACTACCAGAGGGGGCATCAAAGAAATTAGAAGGAAGGACACTATCCAAGTTGGAGAACACATTGTTAAAGGTGTTGGTGATTGTGTACAGATCAGATGTTGGTGTTCCATTTATGTTGAGCATGGTGGGTGGTGACTTACGGTCCTTGCCTGTAAGGTCTTTCAAGTTACTCCCAAATTTTTTCCATCACCCCAGGAGTTGGAGAAAGCTTCCTTGAAGTATTTGCTTTTGGCACTCCTAACTGCCCGTGTGCACTCATTTCTGGCAGCTTTATACTTATGAATATCCTCTGGTTTGGATGTTGCACGGGCACAGTGCCAGAGATGATCCCTATGTTTGAGTAAAGTGATTAAATCAGGGGTTATTCAAGGGTTAGCTCTGCCCCTGACCTTCAGCTTTTTGAGAGGTGCAAAGATATTGCAGGCCACAGTGAAGTGGCTGATGAAAAGGTCTAATGCTTGGTTTACATCAATGGCAGAGTCGATTGGTGTCCAGTCCAGTGGCTTAGGTGTCTTTAGTAGCTCAATGACCTGCTTTAACACTCTGGTGTGGATTATTTTAGGAGGGAGCTTAATGAATTTGTTTGTCCAAGTACATGTGACCGGTGAGTGGGCACTGATCCCATCAGGGAGCACTGAGACTTTTGATATTTGTTCAGGGTGATTAGTAAGGATCCAGTCCATAAGTGTGTGTGACCCTGTCCTATAGTTGCATCTGGTGGGGGTGGTAACAAGCTGGGTGAGGTTCTGTGATGTGACAGCATCCTTGTAGTTTCTGGCCTCCAGTGATAGCCAATTTATGTTGAATTCGCCTAGTACTATGAGTTCAGAGTTATGGTGTAATCCCTGTAGGCTTTCCAATATGCTCATAAATCCATTGGGCTGATCTTTAGGGGATAGGTACAGAGAGGCAATGGTGAGCTCCTTGTTGTGAGCCCCGAGTAGAACTTTAATAGCGAGAACCTGTGAGGGTGGTTTAGGGTTTGAGAACGGGAAGACTTGACCCAGATAGGAATTCCTCAGGTAGATGGCACAGCCTCCACCTCATTTGGAAACCCTGTCCTGCCTGAATACAGAGTATCCAGGGATGGTGACTGCAGTGTCTGGTATCTTGGGGTTAAGCCATGTTTCGACAACAGATATTACATCAGGGCTATGTTGCTGGACCCAGGTTTGCAAGATGTCAAGTTTGTTAAGGAGGCTGCAGACATTGATCGAGGCTAATGTGAGGGACCCCTCCCACCTTTTTGTGGCATGGAGTGCTCAGCCGGTAGGCCCCGGGTTAGGATGAACATTTCCAGATATCAGAAGTAGCATTAGTAGTATCCTAAGAAGGTACGCTTTAATCATTTTGCAGACTAGTTTTGTTGTAGGGCATCTAGTCCTCTTGGCCTTGCAGGTCTGTGTTTGCCATGTGATATTGCAGAGCACAATATATAAAGCCATGTTCTCAGAGGTGCCACGTGATTGATGAAAAGCAATCAAATCCACAGGAAATGGTGAACTACCGGGGACCAAAAAACTGTTATTGTAGCTCAAAGACCCAGAATGTGATAAATTTCTGATAGGGTTAAATTCCTGAAGGTGATGAACATTGGCCTGGGGCATATGCAGGATGTAAAAACCCTTTGTTAGTATCTAGCCTTTATTCTCCAAAATGGTTGTGAATAGACCTCAAAGACAAGTACACATCCTTTAAGAACAAGTCAGACGAAAATGTGGATTCAGTGCAGCACTCCACAACTCAGTGCTTGTATAATAGATTTACTGACCTTTCTTTTGGCTTTGATGGTTTCAAAAAGAGTTGATTTATGATGAGAATGCCAATACCTGCTGGTGATGTTTGCAGTTTCTTAGTCCAGGAAATGTTCATCGATGTTATGTCCAAGAATGGTCCAGTTCCTCCAAGCAGAAACACATGAAAATCCACAAAAACTAAAACATCTCTAATCCAACTCTCTCCATATTTAGAGATTTTTTACACACATCTAGCTCCAAAGGTGCCTGAGTTGTGTGCCCCCCCCCCACAAATGGGGGTTCATGAAAAGTCTTCTTTGAGCTTGTCTAAATGCTCACTGCCAGGCTGGTGTTCTGTGTTTTAGCAGTTTAAATGTATTGCTAGAGAGTGCTAGTATAGCCTATGTGTACTGTCTCTTTAAGAGCTGCCTGGATTGCAGTCATAATTAATCTGAGAGTAAGTTCTGTTAGAAGATGTACTTGTTTTCTGATCATTTGTTAGAGTAGAAATAATATTGCAGTTTGTTCTAACCTGCCTTCTTTGCAGCATGGACAGTTCTGTTTGTTTCCATCATCTTGGTTCTGGACTGCAGAATGGGCCAATCAGTACATTAGGGACTCTAAAATGGAGCCTGCCTACAGGGGCTTGGTGGGGTCAAAACGTGTAAGAATTGTAGTTTTTAGGTTTTGGTGCCTAAAATAACCTGGAGGGGGAGCCCTTGTTATGACTGACAGATCAGCCAACTGAACCTTTTGGATCTTGGGGAAAGTCCCACACTGCTTGCAGCTTCAGGTGGATCTGAGCTGGGAAATGAAGAAGTAACAGCTTGAGATAGTTTGAGCAGCAATCCATAGTGGATTCATGAAGAACTGTGGAAAGGCCTGATTTGGGCCAGTATGCCTGCCTGCTGTTCCTGAGAGGGAACCTGTGCTTTTTTCGGACTGAATCCAAATTTGGAGAGCGACTTAAGCCACTGAATTGTGACCAGGCTTTAACCTGAAGAAGACCGAAGATTTGCTGAATGCGATCAGCCTGTCAGGACTTCCAACTACCTCTGAACTCCCAGATTGGGCAGAGAGTCTGTAATTGCGACCAGAGAGCCATTTGCCTGGCACAGTGGAATTTCCTTACATGTGAATGTGCTGTGTGCTTATAGTGGGTTGTGATTTGGTTCCCCACTGTGTGTCTGAACTGTGTTTTGCTTGCTGGAGGCTGTATCCGGCTCCACGGACTGAATCTGTATCCATTTCCGTTTTCCTGGGCCCTACTACGCTGACCCAGCCAGAATACCTGCTACGCAGAGAAAATCATTGATGAGGGACCGGCCTTGGGATCAGCCTCCTGCTTAACGCCTTGAACAGGAACAATACCTCGGTGATTCGTGTGGGCCCTGCTTCTCCGGGCACTCCAGCTCAACATCCTGCAGTCTCAATTTTGTCCTGCCTATGTCCAGTATTGGGTATCATAAGTAAACATCAGGGTAGCTCCCTGCAACAACAGCTAAATCTAAAAGTGTTGTCATCTGATTGTCTTGTTGCCTTTTCTTTCATGAACTGAGCCCTCTCACTCTGGATTACAAATAGTGTGTGTTGTGCATGTTGCTTTCTTCCATCACAGGGCCCCAATCAGCTGTAACATTCCTGGCTAGCCCACCATTTTCCTACCAGGGTACCCAGAGTGTGTGACTGTGTAGGGACTCTGAACTGCATGCATAACTGTCTGATTAATATAGCTTTTAAGCAAATCAACCTGATTACACCCCTCCCTTGTTCAAGTCCCCTGAATAAATCAGATTTAACTTTGTTTGCATTAACCTGACTGTGGTTCCAGTTTTTGCCAAGAGTATTGTACTGTTGCTATTTTCTGTGCTTAACCTTGTTTTACAGGGGGTCCCCAGGGTCAAGCTAGAGGAACCAGCCCTGGTGGTAAGTGCAAACAGTGTGGGTAATTTCCTGGTGAATAAGGGTCATTGTGAAAGTAATTATTATATATTGTTCAGGCCACTAGAAGGGGAAAGAGGAGGTTACAGTGTCCTGGAGGGCTGTGCCCAGGTTAGCTTGACCACTAACAACCCTGACCTCTGGGTGGAGGCACCCTTTTCATTTCCCAGGCCCCTTAACCTGCTACTAGCCAAGCAGGCAGGGATAGTAACCCTTGGGATAGTGCCACCTAGGGGTTACATCTTGGAGGCTCACCGCTGGCATTTTGTGCCTTCTAGTGGCCAAAAATTATGAATTATTGTTAATGATTAATGGCTACCCCAGTAGAAATGGCTGTACACTAGTTGGTGGGGTGGTGTACTGGGCAGGAGATCGACCCCAAAAATGCTCTGCTTATACTGGATAGTCCCCTGGGTACTAGTAAGGACACTGTAGAGGGAGAACTCTCCAAAGCTGAATGTTTAAAAAATCCTGTGGTGGTGGGTCGACAGGCTAATTTGATGGCTCAAACTTTCCTAGCCCTGGTAGAGTATCGTGATCTCGTGGACAGCTCTAAAGTGCCACAGACTATTGCCTCAGAAGGGGTCCTAGCCACCTGGAAAGTGATAACAAAAGACAGTAAAGACCCTGGGGAGGATGAGCTCCCACCATTATCTGAGACTTTTGAGGAGAAATTTGCTAATTTGTTGCTGGAGGAAGGGAAAACCGTAGAGGAATTTAAGAAACTATTCCTGCCACCTGTTGGTGTTCTTTCCCCCACACCCCCTTCCACTCCAGCACCTGTTACTGCCCCGTCTTCTGTGCCCATGCCAATGCTGCCCCTGTATCTGTACCTGCCATTAGTCACGACTCCTACCAAAAGTTGAGAATCTTCTCAGGCATCCTCCCCACCACCCGGGGGAGGATGACTGGGAGACCTGGATCGAATAGGTTGCCCCCTTGGTACCCAAGTGGCAGTGTGCAGAGGCTGAGAAGTGGAAAAGAATCATAGAAAGTTTGAGGGGCCCCACCCTTGAAGCCATTAAATGTTTGAGGTCCACAAACCAAGATGCATCTGCTCAGAAGTACCTATCTGTACTTTAAGTCAATTTTGGGAGCATTGAGTCAGGGGAGACTTTGATGTGGAAATTCCAAGGTACCAAACAATGGAAGGAGGAAAGTTTGTCTGTGTATGCTACCCATCTAGAAAGAGCTCTGCAGAAACCTTACCGAAAGGGTGGGGTAGCCACCAGTGATTTTAACTGTGTGAGATTGGGGCACATACTGCAATATGCCAAGCATTCTAAACTGCAGATCATCCAGTTAAGGCTCCAGGATAGGAGAGGTAACCCACCTAACTACTGTGACTTGATAAAGGAACTCCAGGAGGTAGAAAGTGAGGAGGGAGATTGTAATTATGGGGTGAGTGCAGCCCAAGTGATCATGGCACCGGAAGGCCTTCTGAAATGGAGACCACTACGAGTGTCCCACCGTGGGCTAAACAGTGGGGGGGGGAGGAGTTGCTGAAAGAAGTCAGAAAAGTACAACTGGGTGCATTCGCTGAAGTATCCCCTGCTGACAGGGACCCTGGCCCCTGTCAGGACGTGACTCTTATGGGGGTTGGGGTGCACCCTCAGGCATCCTCTACTGAGGGTGGTTTCAGGGCTGAGTTCAAGGAATTGACTGCCATCCTAAAGGAACTTTTGAGACATGGTACACTACCAGCAGAAGTCAGATCACAATTTCCAGTCGATGCTCCAGCATCCCCTGCTATGTTTTCCCCAAGGATGCCCTGAGAGCCTGTCATTTGTCACAATTGTGGCAAGGATGGCCATATGAAGAGGGAATACCTGTCTCAGAAGTACTTATAGAAAGTGGTGAACTGGCTTCAAGGAGAGCTTTCAAAAACAAGTCGGTCAAGGAATGCACAAAATGACCGCAGTGAAGGCTTTGGCCATCCTAACTCAAATCCCTATGTAGCTAAATTGTCTGTCCAGGCCCCTGCTGTTGTCCCTCCAGACTGGTCTAAAATAGTGGTCCATTCAGTGAAGACTATTGTGGCTGTAAATGGTATTCCTACTCGGGCTGTGCTTGACAGTGGATCGCAAGTGACCACTGTATTTCAGGACTGGTATGACACTTATCTGATGTGCCATTACAATCCCTGGAAGGCCTACATGTGTGGAAGCTGAGCAACAAGTCTTATCCCTACCTAGGATATGTCTGCCTCTGGCTGCCTTTTCCTGCAACTGTATCTGGTGTAGAGGAGCAAGTAGAGACACTGGCCCTAGTGTGTCCCCCCCACCAAACTGTATGATGGGGTTCCCCTGTTAATTGGAACAAACACCCACATGCTTGGGAGACTAGCACAACTCTGCCATGAGAAACAAGTACAACTGACTGGACGGGCCCTAAGAATTCCAGCCTTAGTAAAAAGGGCATATGACTTACAACAGAAACCCAATGAAGACGACCCAGATGAGCCAGTGGGGATAGTGTGGAAAAAGGTACCTGACTCCTTGGTATTGGAACCCTGCACCCAGTGCACAATCCATGGAAAAGTCCACCTAAAGAGAAACGTAAAGAACAAAATATTAATGTTGGATGCACCAGGTGATGGAAAGTTGCCAGAAGGATTATCGGTTAAACCCAGCATCTTGCCTGCCCGTGCCCATGCCTATACATGACTAGTGATGGTCCAGATTTGAAATGTGTCAGATCAGGAGGTACGGGTGAACAGAGGGTGCAATCTAGCTACAGTACACTGTGCAGACAGTGCAGTATTACCCAATAACAAGTACTCTGGCCAAAAGGAGAGAGTGACCCCAGACTTATTTGACTTTGGTGATTCCCCACTGCCAGCTGAATGGAAGGCTAGGATTAGCAAGAAACTTGCCCAGAGAGACCAAGTGTTTTCGTTAAAAGAATGGGATGTGGGGTGTGTCCAGGGTGCAGAGCATCATATATGCCTGCATGATGACTGGCCATTTCTAGAGCGATCCCGTCACCTCCCCCCAGCGGACATAGATGATGTGAGTAGACACCTGCAGGAAATGCTTGCTGCTGGCGTGATACAAGAATCAAGGAACCCATATGCTTCTCCCATTGTGGTTGTGCATAAGAAGAATGGATCAGTGAGGATGTGTGTGTTGATTATCGAACCCTGAACCGGCGGACCATCCCAGATCAATACACCATGCCCCGTATGCAAGATTCCCTGGATTGCTTGACTGGGAGCAAAATGGTTCACAGTATTGGATCTTCACAGTGGATATTAATAGATTCCGATTGCCACAGAGACCATGAGAAAACTGCCTTCATCTGTCCTTTGGGGTTCTACGAATTCCTGAGAATGCCACAGGGGATTTCGGGTGCCCCAGCCACCTTTCAGTGACTGATGGAATGTGCAGTGGGAGATATGAACTTGCTGGAATGCCTAGTGTATACCTGTAGATGATGTCATTGTGTTCGGAGCATGAGACCTGACTGTTTAAAGTCCTAGACCGATTAGAAGACTTCGGCCTCAAGCTGTCCATTGACAAGTGCCAGTTTTTTCAAACCTTCTTGAAGTATGTGGGGCACATAGTATCTGCAGAAGGGATAGAGATCGATCCTAGTCAGGTCAAGTCACTGAATACTAGGCCCCAGCCCCATAACTTGAAAGAACTACAATGTTTCCTGGGGTTCGGTGGCTACTACCACAGGTTCATAAAAGACTATTCCAAGGTGATTAGCCCACTCCTGAATCTCACCCAGGGTTACCCCCCTACCAACCATAGATACAAGAAAGGGGCTGTCAAAGAACCCGAGAAAGTATACTTCTGAACAGGTGAAACACATTTGGGTCCTGCTGGACACCCGAATGTGAAGCAGCCTTCCATGAAGTCATATACCAGCTCAGCCATGCCCCCATCTTCGCCTGTGCTGACCCTACCAAGCCTTATGTGCTGCATACGAATGCTAGTCTGCAGGGCCTAGGAGCTGTGCTATATCAAGATCATGAGGATGGTTTGAGACCAGTGGCTTTTGCCAGCAGGAGCTTGACCCCATCAGAATGAAACTATCCTGTGCACAAGCTGGAGTTCCTTGCCCTAAAATGGGCCATTGTTGACCAGTTTCATGAGTACCTCTATGGGGCAAAGATATTGGTGAAGACCAACAATAGCTCATTAACCTATGTACAGACTTCAGCTAAGTTGGACGCTACTGGGGACTGGTGGCTCTCTGCCTCATCAACCTATGCTTATGCTGTCAAATACAGACCAGGACAGAACAATATTGATGCTGATGCCCTGTCATGAAGACCCTCTTCCAAGAGTGATTGGGTCAGGCTGTCTGAACCTGACATCTGAGCATTGTGCCAAAGGTTTGACAGAGAAACACAGAAACTGTCTAGTAGATCGCTTGGGCCCTCCTGATACCTGCATACCGGCTGCCTATTGCCATTTCTCTGCTCTAGATATTAGTGCACTACCTCAACTTGACAATGACAGTATTCAGTGGGCTCAGTCCCAAGATCCTATGATTCAACCCGCACCTGATGCCCTGTGTGTGGGGAAAGATGTGTCTAAGTTTCATTACCCTGACTTGTGAACTGCCCTATTGTTTAAAGAAGGCCCCAAGTTGAAGTTACTCAATCAGTTGTTATACAGAGAGACAGTGGATCATAGTGGTCAGGTAGATAAGCAGCAATTGGTCCTGCCCACAGCCTTTAAACACTTGGTACTGAGGTCCCTCCACAATCACATGGGGCACCTCGGTATTGACAGGACTCTCGACCTGGTACGATCTCGATTCTACTGGCCCAAGATGGGAGCCGACGTTGAGCACCATGTAAAGACCTATAGTCATTGGATCCAAAGAAAAACCCTGCCTCAGAGGGCTGCCCCCCTTGTCAATATCACTACCAATGCCCCATGGAACTGGTCTGCATAGATTTTTTGTGTTTAGAATCTGATCAGTGGAATATTGGCAATGTGTTAGCAGTTACGGATTATTTCACACAGTATGCACAAGCTTTTCCAACTAAAGATCAAAAAGCCTCTACCATGGCCAAGGTGCTAGTGGAAAAATTCTTCATCCACTATGATGCCCCCCAGCGGATCCACTCTGACCAAAGCAGAGATTTTGAAAGTAGGCTAATCAAAGAAATGCTCTCTCTCTGTGGGGGGTGCCATAGTCAAGAACCACCACCTATCACCCGCAGGGGGATGTTCTACCAGAACATTTTAACTGCACCCTTCTAGACATGCTGAGCACCCTCCACCCAAAAGATAAGCATAAGTGGAGCCAGCAGATTAGCATCTTGGTGCACACATACAATTGCACCAAAAATGATGCTACTGGGTTCTCCCCATACCGCCTCATGTTTGGGAGGGAGGCCCGCCTGCCAGTTCATGTCTGTTTTGGGGTCTCTTCAGATGGGGTCCAAGCTGAAAACTACCTGCAGTATGTACAGAAACTGAAAGCTCAATTGAACCATGCATATCAACTGGCCCAGACAATGGCCACTAAAAGAAATCTAGCCAACAAAGAGAGGCATGACAAGAAAGTAAAGTCTCAAGAACTACGGCCCAGAGACCGTGTGTTGTTACACAATTTGGGACTAAATGGCAAGCACAAAATTGCTAATAGGTGGCACCATCTTCCCCATGTAGTAGTTGGAAAGTTGGAATATCTACTAGTATGCAAGGTATGTCCAGAGAATAACTCCAAAGCTGTCAAGACCATGCACCATAACCACTTGCTGCCTATCGACCAAGTTATTCTTGAAGCTGAGCCAGCAGACATTGCCTCCCCTGGGCTGGTGACTCATGCTGCTGCAAAAAAGAGGCACAGTCAACCTACCCCAGTAGTTACAGAGTTACGGTTTCCCTCGCAGCAGGCACAGAATGATAGTGACTGTCAGTCCACCTCTGATGATAGTGTGATGATAGTGAGTGTGACAATGCTTATTACCCTCCTATGAATTGATTCTGCTGTTTCGAGGTAACCCTATGACTAATTGTGGGGATGAAGCTGGGCCTTCTTGACTGCCTAACCCCCCAGCTTCATCCTTGGAACCAATGCTCCCTGAAAGTGAGGTGCAAAGCATCACATCTAAGATTGAAGTCTCTTTCTGCTTTGTGGAACTGTGTGAATTGCCTGAAGAAGGGGTTGATGGTTTGAGTCTCCCTGGGACACACCAGAACTTGAAGAACAGTATGAAAGTGCTGACAGCCCCATTTCAGTGCCACAAAGCCTAATTGTGCCTAAACCTTCTCAAAATGAGCCAGTTGGGCCCTCATCAAAAGATAGTAATGAGCAAAGTGTTGTGGAACCAGAGCCTACAGAGCAAAGAGCTGACAATGCTCCCAGTTTGGATATTCCCCTCCATGCAGAGGTACCCCTCACAAGTGATAAAAGCTCCAAAGTTAGTGCTAAAAGTACAGAGACTGTGGCTGCTCCCCCCAGAAAGACTGTCTGAGCTGTCAAGCCAGTACTATGCTTCAGTTATGATTCTCTCGGGAGGCCAGTGGATTTGCCTCTCAAAGTGGTTCACAAAGGTGTTTATATTTCTCAGAGCTCACTACCCAAACTGAGCTTAATTGTCAATTCCAGGTTGATTGTTCTTCCTTCTCAACATGGTGCCCCTGCCCCATCTAGCCCCAAGTTAACTGATAGGGAAGGGCCCCTTCCTACATTGTTTAATGTAAAGGAAGTTATAACATGAATCAGTATTGTGATGTCACAAGTATGTTAATCATAGTGGAATCAGTATTACTGTATGAAACATTCATAAGTATTGTCCTTATGGATATAGTATCATGAAGTGTAGTGAATATGTATAGTAAAGTAATAAGTTTATGTTAACTGATGCATGATGGCACAGACTTGGCGCAAATGCCAAGTTTTCTCCTGCCAGGGAAGGGTGTAACCCCCCCTACAAATGGAGGTTCCTGAAAGTCTTCTTTGAGCTTGCTTAAATGCTCACTGCCAGGCTGGTGTTCTGTGTTTTAGCAGTTTAACTGTATTGCCGGAGAGTGCCTGTATAGCCTCTGTGTACTGTCTCTTTAAGAGCTGCCTGGATTGCAGTCATAATTAATCTGAGAGGGAGCTCTGTTAGAAGATGTACTTGTTTGCTGATCATTTGTTAGAGTAGTAATAATATTGCAGTTTGTTCTAACCTGCCTTCTTTGCAGCATGGACCGTTCTGTTTGTTTCCATCATCTTGGTCCTGGACTGCAGAATGGGCCAATCAGTATATTTGGGACTCTAAAATGGAGCCTGTCTACAAGGGCTTGTTGGGGCCAAAACTTGTTGGAGTTGTATTTTTGGGCTTTTGGCACCTCAAATAACCTGGAGGGGGAGCCCTTGTTGTGACTGACAGATCAGCAAACTGAACCTTTTGGATCTTGGGGAAAGTCCCACACTGCTTGCAGTTTCAGTTAGATCTGAGTTGGGAAGTGAAGAAGTAACAGCTCAAGATAGTTTGAGCAGCACTCCATAGTGGATTCATGAAGAAGAACTGTGGAAAGACCTGAGTTTGGCCTGCATGCCTGCCTGCTGTTCCTAAGAGGGAACCTGTGCTTTTCTCAAACTGAATCCGAATTTGGAGAGTGAATTAAGCCACTGAATTGTAACCAGGCTTTAACCTGAAGAAGACTGAAGATTTGCTGAATGCGATTGGCCTGTCAGGACTTCCAGCTACCTCTGAACTCCCAGATTGTGCAGAGACTCTGTAATTGCGACCGGAGAGCCATTTGCCTGGTACAATGGAATTTCCTTACATGTTAATGTGCTGTGTGGTTATAGTGGGTCATGATTTGGTTCCCCACTGTGTGTCTGAACTGTGTTTTGCTTGCTGGAGGCTGTATACAGCTCCACAGACTGACTCTGTATCCATTTTCATTTGCCTGAGCCCTGCTACACGGGCCCAGCCAGAATACCTTGTATGCAGAGAAAGTCATCGACAAGAGACCTGCCTGGGGATCAGCCCCCTGCTCAATGCCTTGAACAGGAACAGCACCTGGGTGATTTGCATGAGGTCTGCTTCTCCGGGCACTCCAACTCAACAGCCTGCAGTCTCGATTTTGTCCTGCCTGTTTCCAGTATTGGGTATCATGAGTAAACATCAGGGTAGCTTCCTGCAGCTACAGCTAAATCTGTAAGTGTTGTCATCTGATTGTCTTGTTGCCTTTTCTTTCACGAACTGAGCCCTCCGGCTCCGGATTACAAATAGTGTGTGTTGTGCATGTTTCTTTCTTCCATCACAGGGCCTCAACCAGCTGCAACATTCCTGGCTAGCCCACCATTTTCCTACCTGGGTACCCAGATTGTGTGACTGTGTACAGACACTGAACTGCATGCATAACTGTCTGATTAATATAGCTTTTAAGCAAATCAACCTGATTATGCCCCTACCTTGTTCAAATCCCCTGAATAAATCAGATTTAACTTTGTTTGCATTTAACCTGACTGTGGTTCCAGTTTGTGTCAAGAGTATTGTACTGTTGCTATTTGCCGTGCTTAACCTTGTCTTACAGGAGATCCCCAGGATCAAGCTAGAGGAATCAGCCCCGGTGGTAAGTGCAAATGTGTCCCGGAGGGCTGTGCCCAGGTTAGCTTGACCACTAACAACCCTGACCTCTGGGTGGAGGCACCCATTTCATTACCCAGGCCCCATAACCTGCTACTAGCCAAGCAGGCATGGGTAGTAGCCCTTGGGGTTGCAGTTATATGCAGATAAATTGTTTTCATGAAATTTACCGCAAAAAAATGAAATGAATCACTTTGAGCACATATCATTTTGAGATGATGTATAATAATGTCATGAAATTTGGAACATTCTTAGAACACCTACTATCAAGTAACCATGCCAAAAATAAGATCTCAGGCCCAATAGATGGCTGAGGTATATGCAGATAAAAAGTGTCATGAAATTTCCCACAAAAAAATAAAACAACAGATTTTGAGCACCTTTACTTTTGAGACAATCCATCCTAATTTCATAATATTTGGCACTTCATTGGAAGTACTCCAAAAGAGTAAGCGTGACAAACCTTGGAGTTCTTGCTCAATACTCAACTGAGGTATGACCAAATTAAACAATTTTAAAAATTCTGCAAAATTCCATTGCAATTCCACAACATTGAGTGGAATTTCACAAAATGTCATTGAAATTCCATTAATTCAGAATGTTCTCATTCTGCACAGCTCTATATAGAATCACCTATTATAAGCACCTTCCTCTTACCTCCTCCTCCCCCACATCCTTTGCCTGTCTTTCTCTGACAGTGCTTACCTGTACGGCGTGCTGGGCCCATCCTTCTCAGAGAGAATCACCTGGATCTCCTCTGTCCAGTGTTGCATGCCTGTTGCTAGTGCACAATTCAGATTCTGCATGCTCCACCCATCCCCTTTCTCCCCCGAACACTGACCAACCAGGATAGCTCTGGCTTTTTTTTTTTTGCACCAGTGTCTTCACCAAAATATTTTTTTTTTGTGCCATATGGTACACTGGATCTATTTCCAAGTCTATTTAATAGTGTCAACGTGTTTTAAAAATTGCTATTTAAAAATAGGAATTTTTTTGCTCCAATGATGAGTGGCAGAGACAGCCCTGAGCCACCAGCGATGGCCTGAATAATTGCTGCATGTGGCAGAACCAGCCTACAAGGCCCAGTGGCTGCAGTCATGAAGTAGCATTTCAGACCTTGCTGCCTCTAGCGCTTCCCTCATGACCTTGAACCTCCTATAAGTCAGGTAGTAGCTGAACTCCCAAAGTACCCCCAGGTCACCACTGTCCCGCACTCCCTGCACTCCTCCCACATCCCATCACAGTGTTCTCCCACTTAATTCATGTATGCTGAATTGGTTACTAGTGACACAGAGCAGAGTTTAATGTATTCCATCTCCAAATATAAACCTCTTTTGATGCCTTTGTGGAAACACCCTTGTTAGGATTTTACCAAGTCTCCACAATTTCAACAATATTTTGCCATTCTTGGTTTATGTTTTACACTTCCTCGTAGTCTTATGCACCTTTGCACCTACCTTGATTCAGTTTTATTTTTCTACTTCAGTGTTGCCCCTTCTTCTGCCTGCTTCTTGCCCTACATGGTTTGCCCTACCTTACTGCTGGGTTACACCTCACCCCAATATCTCAACTGCTTCTTGTAGTATCTCCCTCTCTCCAATGGTCAGAATCCACTGTGATCTTCCTGTGGGCACACCTGCAGATGCCACACTCTTGCTCTGTGACACTTACATGAAGGAATACTCGTATGTGAGGGTTCTTTATATCTTGAAAGCTTCCTGCTGGTCCCCCGTCATCATGTGTTCAGTCTCCACCTCCTCCAATCACATTGCTGGTGACAAAAGATTGCTGCACTAGGAAACAAACTACGCTGCAATCAAAAGCCCACACATCCCCACCTATTTTTTAATATTTTTTTTAATTTTTAGTAACTGGGTAAGGCTCACTGGGCACAAGAACTGTTTACAGGGACAACCCAGGAGCACTGTGGAGGCAAAGTGACTAGTTCAGTCACACAGTATGCAAGTGGAGGGTTGTGACAATCAAACCCAAGTCTGCTGAATGTTCCAAGCTCATTCACTGCTTGCTACTGTAACCTCTAGGCTATATTGCCAGTCCCATTTTGGAAGTGTGGGGTGGGTCCACACAGTGTGGGAATCTGAGAGTGTTGGTAGCCACCATCTAAATAGCCGACAGGTTTTTCCCATTTTTCCTCCTGTGTCCTCTGACCCAACATCCACCCAATGGTGGTACACAGACTCCTTGCCGTCAAGACTCCAGGCTGTAACCCTCCTTCTGATGGAGGAATAAGCTCCCCAGTCCACCATCAGATGTTGCTTTGGCTGCAAAATGCCCCACCAAACAGCAACATTGCAAATATGCCATGAATTAAAAATGCATTTATAATATTATTAATATAATTCAAACATACAGTATCTAAACTCCTATGTATCATATATTTCCAGATATGTGAATACTACATTTCTAATGCAGCCTATACATTTTTCATACACCAAAAAGGGGCAGATTTTGTAATATTTAAAAAACATAGTGTACCGAAAATATATGACTTGTATATTAATATTAAAGCAGCAGTGCAACGAAAATGTTTTTTCCAAAAGAGCTAGTTTCTGCTGCGATTAAGAAAAATATTAACATACCTGTCAACTGTACTTGTCTAGGTAGCTCCTATGCTGTGGACCATGAGTCTTTTTTTTTTCATTTTTTAAATTCTAACCCTTATCAGGTCTACAATGCTATTTCTATGCAAAATGTGGTGACCATCTTTTTTTCTTGAGAAAAAATTAAACTGAAACATTATAAAATACTCAGATTTGGGTGGAATTAGAAAATTGTACCACCAAATAAAACTGGAAGATACCTGGAATCTTTTATAGTGAAAAAAAAGTAGGGTCAACATTTTCTGCAGTTTTGTTGCACTGCTGCTTTAATATGCATTGGATACAAGATAAATATTCTATAAATATATGGGAAAAATGTCCATAATATTAATATCAACCATATATGTATATTATCATATTTAAAATATATGAAAAATATATATTTTTTTCCTTTGTGGGTAGTTACCAGCATCCCAGGTCCACTCCCAAACACTGGATGCCAGCAAAGCAGTATACTGCACTTCCTCTGGGCCAACAGGAGGCTCCCTTGTGCCATTTTCGGTAATTTGGTTCTGACTGTATGGGAAGTGAATCTGCTGCTTCTTCCATGCAGCATTAATTTACTATTTTATACTCTTGCCTCTGTACTTGATGGACTGAAAGATTCATTGGAGAATGGGCCAATCACATGTAACGTGCCACCAGGCAGTGACATCTTACTGGGAAGGCAGAAAGGGGTGATTGACTCCTCACTAGAAACAACTTGAGGATAGAGTATTAAAGTGATGTTCTTGGCCCCTTCTTACAAGACCAACTTTCTGACTTGGAAAGGAAGCATTTGGAAACATATGATGCAGTATTTTATTACCCTGAGGCTCCAGGTAAAGTATTCACCAACCATTTCTACAGCCTGCTGGAGAAACTGTGGAGAAGAACAGGGAACTCACTCCCACATTATGTAGCATTGCACAGAAGTGAGCATCTTTGGAAGGGTTGTTTGGAGTAGACGGGACCAATTCTGGGAACGTCATGCCCAGCTGATCCTAGACAAGTGGTATTATGACTACCGGTGCTATCCCTGAAAGCAAATCATGAAAAGGCACTGCCAACAGCAAAAACAATGGTAACAAGGAGCTGGCTAATGGAGGGATCTATTGATTCAGCTTTACCGTGTGGAAAATGTAACTGCACAGTGGCAGGAGAGGTTGAAATCTCTTAATAATATGTGGAGGGTGCTCTGTCCAATCACTTAATCCTGGATACAGTACTTGCTAAAGAATGCCTACCACACTGACCAGTGCTACCTCATGATAGCTCCCTCAGAACTGCGGGCCAGTCACCAGCTGGTAGTAACTGGTGATAATGGCTCCTTAAATTGGCTGTGGCAGTTTCTCTGTTCACAGACCCTGAGGCCTGATATGGCACAAAGTCTCTCAGTTCATACTGGAGCACAAACTGGGATAGCTTAGCCTCACAGAACGACTTCAGTCACCGCCATTCTTTCTCTCTCTCTCTCTGCATTGAGCAATCTCTCCCTTCCTGGCAGTGAAAGCACTAGTCACCTTCCAGTGGTATGTTCAGGTTAGCACGAACTGTGCTGATAGCAAGTCTTCCTCCAATCCTCACTCAGTCACAAGCAGACTGAAAACCTACTGCGCAGTGTTACTCATTTCATCTTAGTTTCCAGACCTCCAACTGGTCACTCCTTTTGTCAATCACTTCAGAGTAGCAGTCTGGCTTCACTCGATACATGACTGGATTTGTCATCTGTGGGTGAATTAGCGAAATTCTCTAGTGTTCCATGTGTTTTCCTAGTTTACTGCATGCTGGTCCGATTGGCTGATGCTGCTTCTCTCTGATCCTGTCTCCTGAGTACTAGTAGTAGCAGCAGCTTTATTTACTTATGGCACCCTTCCACAGAGGCCCAAGACACCATTACAAAGGAGGAAACAGCAGAAACATTTGAAAACAACAAGATAAATAATATAAATTAAAATGTGAATAAATAACAGCCCATAAAACCACCAATAAATAACCACTAGCTGGAGTGCATTACTATAGTCGATGTTGATAAATAGCAGAGTGTTTCATCCCCATTCAGAGGTAACTAAGATGGCTGCTTCTGTAATTCTGAGCACTGGTTCATGAAGTCTTTATTTGCCAGGAGTGCTCCTGTCTTTTACAAACTCTATAAGCCCTTTAATTACATGTTCTCCCTGATGTCCACTTTGGTCAGGGTGGCTGTTCAGTCATCAGGGGAACCCCAGTTGTTGTGATCATGTGGTCATGCCCCTCCTCAATAGCAGAGAAGCTACAATCTTGTGTAGTAGCAGAGGTGCTTTTCTGTCTGGTACTGCAGGTGTCACAGAAATTCTCCTTGTCACTGCTCTCACCTTCAGTTGGCACAGCAGTTCAAGCCTCTGGGGCCAGAGAGGAGCCACAGAGTGGCATGGCTGCTGACTGGTGGCAGACTGGGACTCCAGAGAGCTAAATGAGGTAAGCCCCATGATGGGGAGTGCCTGTCCACTATCACCCTTTGCTTTTTGTCCCATAGCCCAGTTAACAATCCAGCTACAATGTCTTTTTATTAAAAGTTTTGCTGCTGTTTATTACTCAGAACTCTGTGTCAAATCAACAAAAGGGCTGGGTTACATATCCAGACCCTAGAGCCCTGGTGTTGGTTGGCTATTGAGTGACTCCTCTGTTCCATGCAGACCACATGGATTGTGGTATACAAAAGTCCTCCATGGCTGCCATATCCTGCTTAGAATTAAAAAGAAATACTTTGTTAAGACCACCAGCCCTCCATGCCAGCTCACAGGGTTGGGGCAAGGTGTTGAGGCTCCCTGAAGACACATGGTGGCCTTGCAGAGGAGGCACATAGACACTATAGTAGGGTCTCAACCAGATAGTGTTCACATCTTTTGCTGGTCCTCTGCACCACGGAGATCCTTTTCAGGATTGTGTGGAAATGCATACCCACTCTGTGGTCACCCCTGATCTGGCTGCCTGAGTAGTAAGTGCAGGCAACACATGATCAGGAGCAGAGGGTCTGCATCAATGGTCTCAGATGCTGTAGAGTGATTCACATGTGAGATGGGACACTCCAGGGCTACACACAGCCCTTTACAGGTGCAGAGGGCATTGTAGATGTGGTCTTTAGTATGTTATCTTCTTTTTTAAAACTTGTTACCTATTAGTTTTTCATAGGAAAAAACACATAGACATCGACAGCATGCTGCCTTTCTCAAACATATGATACAGTGCAGAAAGGACAGGCGTATCATAGCAACAACAAAGCTCCCTCAGGATAACTCCCAAGAGATCCTGCTCCAGCAAAAGTGCACTTTGGCTTGTTGAACAATTGATTTCCATAACTGGGGGGCACTTGCAGTCATCACAGTGAACTTATAGCTGAAAACTGAGCCAGTCTAAAAAGCTTCTAAGAGATTTAAGTAAAAGAACCATGGGTCATAATAGCTTTTATATGCCCCTCTCCACTTCACTTCTAGGGGAATATCGAGGGAGGACCAGTACGTATTTGGGAAGGGGCTGAAGACTGCCAGGGAATACCTTAGTTACTCTTTCATCCATTATGGCACAAAGCTGTGGTCAACTGATATTGCATGTATGATCCACCTCATCCAGAGTCATGCAGAGATGTTGAAGCTGAACCAGAGACTGCAGCTGAGAGCTGGTGCATTCAGCAAGGAATGGATTGCTTGTTCAAGGAGCCATGAATAATCAGGAACAGGTCAATTCATCCCAGTGATTCGCTCTGCGACAACACACCCAGACCATCAGCTCCAGGGTCAATCAGCTCCCATGTCATTTCGTCCTCTGACAATTCACCCCCACTACATACCGTACTGTTCTCCAACAACAATTACAGTACAACTTCCACTTCTACAACCCTCAAGTTCATTGACTCATCTGGTGGGCAAGCTGCGCCCACCTGGAGTTTATAATATTTATGCTGGGGGGTGAACTGTCCGAGGCCAAATTGACATGGGAGCCAATTGACACCATAGCGAATAGTCTGGGACGAGTTGTCATGGAGCGAAATGACTGGGATGCAGTGACATGTACAGTAGCCTGAATAATCAAACCAGGCCCTGGCCTTTCACCTGCATGGCTAGTTAGTTCAGGGATACTACAGTACAGTATACAGACTTTGGGACTTAAATATATGCCATATTTTATTTTGTGTTTTGTGGATTACAAATAGGTCACAGGGCCTGCAAATAACAACTATTCATTTCAGTTTATCTGTATTTTCCTTACCAGATATCCCATTCAACCTATGTTGACAGGCCTATACCATTTTACTGGCTGGGTACCCAGTGAAGAGCTGAAAGCGGCTCCTTATAATTAAGTGTCATACTGGTACCAGTAAGGAATTGGGGTAGCAGGCACACACAGCACATTCAGGTGTGGTGTATGTGAAGGGTGAGATAAGGCAGTGTTAGTCCATAGCCACAACCAGAAGGAGACTACTACCAATCAATACTGTCAGAGAAACATCAGCAGAAAAGGACCAATAGGCCCATCTAGTTTGCCCTATTTTCCCTGCCAGCACTACACCCTGGACTCTATTTGGTCATAGGTGGCCCTCCCTCCTCCCTTACCTTTATTTATTGTTCTCATGTGCCTATCCAACAAATGTTTAAAGCTCCCCACTGTTGTCACCCATACCACCTCTTCTGGCAGGCTGTTCCAGGTGTCCACTACCCTTTCTGCGAAGAAGTATTTCCTCACGTCCCTCTTAAACTTCATGCCCCCTTGTTCTGATACTCATTCTGTGAAAAGGCTCCCCTTCTGCACCTTGTTCACCCCCATGAGGTACTTGTAGGTATCAATCATGTCCTCTTGCTCTCCTCTCTTCGAGAGAGTACATGTTGAGATCCCACAGACCCTTCTCATATGGTTTCTCATGTAACCCTCACACCATTTTAGTAGTTCTCATATGGACTTCTTCCAACCTATCGATGTTCATGTAGAGGTGTAGCCTCCAGAACTGGGCAAAGTACTCCAGGTGGGGTCCCACAATTGAACAATACAGAGGCAACACCATCTCCATTCTCCTTCTAGAGATCCCTCTCCCTATGCACCTCAGCATCTGGCTTACCTTGCCAAATGCCCTGTCACACTGCCCTGCCACCTTGAGATCATCAAATATGATCACCCCAAAGTCCCCCTCTTGCTTGGTAACTGTATGTACCTCCCCCTATCTTATACACAGCCTCTGGGTTTCCCCTCCTTAGGTCTATGACTCTGCACTTTTTTTGGCATTGAAACTAATCTGCCACTGCCTAGATTGTTCCTCTAGTTTCTTCAGATTCCTTTGCATTCTCTTCACCCCCTCCTGTGTGTCCTCCCTGTTGCAGACTATATCCTCTGTAGAGGACACACCTTCCCCTCCAGTTCCTCAGCAATGTCACTTATGAAGACATTAAAGAGGACAGGGCCCAGTACCAATCCCTGTGGCACTCCACTGGTAACCCTCCTATCCTACAAGTGACTGCCACACCACCACCATCTGCTTATCTTTCAACCAGTTAGATACCCAGCTCACCACCTTCTCCCCCCCCCCCACAGGTAGCTAAGTTTCTTTATCAGCCTCCTGTGTGGTACAGTGTCAAAGGCCTTACTGAAGTCCAGATAGGTCACATCTACTGCCCTCCCCTGAACTGCCTCCCTAGTTACCCAGTGAAAGATATCTATGAGATTTGTTTAACATGACCTCTCTCCAGTGGAGCCGTGCTGCTGGTAGTCCTGCAGCCCATGTGTCTCCAGGTAGTCCATCAGTCTCTCCTTTAGCACAGACTCCATTAACTTCCCCACCACTGATGTGAGACTGATTGGTCTGTAATTGCTGGCTTCCTCCCTGCTGCCATGCTTATGCAAAGGGACCACTTTGACCCTCCTGCAGTCCTGCAGAACCACCCACATCTCCAATAAGGTGCTAAATAGTGTTGCCTGAAGGGCTGTTAGCACTGTGCTCAGTTCCTTAAGTACCCTTGGGTGAATCCCTTCTGGCCCCATTGCCTTGTTTTCCTTTACAGCTTCTAACATCCAGTGAACTCTGTCTTCCATCAATGGACTTGTGTCCACCCCCAAGTGCCTGTTAGTGAATGTCAACCTGTCTCCCCCCTTCCACTGTGAAAACTGAGCAGAAGAGTTTGTTTAAAAGTTTTGCTTTTTCTTGATCTTCCTCAGTGCCCCCCACACTGCTTGCCTGATCTTCACTATACCACCCCTTGCCTTCCTGTTTTTGCTCAGATGCCTGAAGAAAGTCTTATCCCCATTCTTAACCTCCTGGGTGATCCTTTCCTCAGTCTGAGCCTTTTCTGCCTTTACCATCTTTCCTGCCTCCCTTTTTTTTCTCTAGACATACCACCTTGTCCTCCTCCATTGGGTCTTCTTGCATTTTCTAAAAACTGATTTTTTTTCTCACTTACCACCTTAGCCACCTACTTTGAGAACCACAGTGGCCTCTTTCTTCTCTTACCCTTTTTTATTACCTGTAAACAGCTTGACATCACCTTTGTTATCCCCTCCTTTTTTCTATTCCATTGTACCTCCATCCTGCCTGGCTATCCCCTCATTCCCCATACGACAGTCTCCAATTTCTTTAAAATCATCTCTCCTGCAGTCCAGGACCCTCGTCCTAGTGTGTTTATTCTCCTGCCCAGTCTGTATGCCAAACCACACTGTACGATGATTGCTTGTACCCAGGGGACTACCCACTGTGACATCTGCAATGATCTCCCTGTTCAACAGTGTCAGATCCAGCACTGTCCTCATCTCTAGTGGAATCAGTAACTAGCTATCTGAGAAATGCCCCTTGCAAGGAATTTAAGATGACCCTGCTCCTAGTTGTAGCTGGTGTTAGGATGTTCCAGTCCACATTTGGCAGATTAAAATCACCCATAATTATTACAGTACTTTCCCTTTGCTTGCCATTTTGCCTATGTCCTCCCCTAAAACTCTGTCCAATTCCTCCCCCTGGGCTGGTGGCATGTACACCTCCCTCATGGGTATAAAGGCCCTGGACCTCGTTTCTTATCTAATCCAAAGACCCTTCAGCTCATTTTTTTCCCCATTGTGTCCTTGTATTTCTGTGGCCTTTCTACCTTCCCTTACTTAATACTCCCTATTTCCTCCCTGCTCTGTCCTTATGAAACATGTATGACCACCTTCCAGGTGTGGTTGTTTGTGCACCATGATTCTGTTATGGCCACCAGATACAGATTCACTTCCAAATGATACAAAAAAGAATAGACATGCATGTGTTGCCAACATTGACATATTTTAAAGCCTCCTTAGGAAGTTTATTTTTTAAACATTGTGACTGTTTTGGATAAAGGTTTTTTTTTTGTGTTACTATTTTTATGAAATAAGTGATCTTAAAAGTTTATATTGTAACAAAATGTCCCGTAACAGTGTTCTGTTTGTAGCATTGTCTATATGTTTGGATGCAATTGTAAATAAGAATAATTTTCTTAATTTACTATCCAATAAAACGAATGATGATGATGATGATGACTTCCGCAATGGTAGCCTCAAGGTCAGGAATTTTGTTTCCTAGGCTCCTTGCATTGGCACACTTGGCTCTCCACTCCTTTTGTCCCTCCCTGCCCCTACTTTGCCCTCCCTCCCTTCCCGAGTCTGGCCTTCACATTTCTCCTTCTACTAGTATTTTCTTTTCTCTTTTTATCCCCACTCTGCCCACCCTCACTAGTATTTTTCACAGCCTTAGTTCCACCTCTTGACCCTCCTGTTCCTTCCTCCCTTACCCTTACTCCCCCTCTGACTGTCTGACCATACCTCTCAACCTCCTGCCTCGTAAATCAGGGACAAGGCTTAAAAAAATCAGGGACAAAGAACCAAAATCAGGGACACATTTTCAAAATTGGTGTTATCCACTCAGAAAGCTAGTAGAATAAAGGGCTTAGTGTAAAATGCATTTTCTATGGAAGAAAAAATCTGTAACTTTAATGTTTGACATTATTTTGTACTTACAACCTCCGCTGTTCGGTCACGCAAACCCAATTTTTAGGAGGGACAGAGTAAAATTTTGAGGCAAAATCAGGAACGTCCCTGAAAATCAGGGACAGTTGAGAGGTATGTGTCTGACTTATTTGTCATACTTTGCCTTAACCTTCCCCTGTAGTGTATTTTCCTGCCCCAACAAATCCTTTTTGTGTTTTGTACTGCATGATTTAGTCTTTGCCTTTGCTACTGCAGGGTTTAACTGCATTTTGTGTAATCCGATCTGTGTGGGAACTTGGAAGTGGTTGGGTTGAAGCTGTAGGGCCACTGTTAGTAAGTATTATTTCCTAATGGGGGGGTAGTACTAGTTTGTTACTTAGCCCACTTATCTTGCCCTGAGTGGAGGACCCGTACAGCTATTTACAACTTGGTTCATGAACCCAAACAGGAGTTTAATGGCAGAGGCCTGTCAATTTTATATGAGACCATAATGTAGGGGGTAATACCATGGAGGCCAGATATCACTGTATTCAGTGGCATCGCTGAGTGATTGTTGCTGGGGTCACTGCTGTTTATTTTTTTTACTAATGAGCTGAAATCTGGGATGTCCAGATGGCTGCTTAGGTTCACCAATGACACTAACATGGACACCCTGACAAAGGCTATGGAGTGCAAAATGTCCCTGGTGTGTACTGTCCGAGGCTCACAAGGCTGTTGCGCTGGACTGTTGTTATCATCACTATGTATGGTAAATAAACTTCTTAGCTTCTTACTCTATATCTTCATGATGTGGACTTCTTGAAGCCTAAAGTGTGATCTACAGGCATAGGATCTGTTCAATTGGTTTGGCAGCAGCAGCACAGGTATGCTCTGGTTATACCCCCACTTTGGTGCTATTGGCCAGGTTGGTGGACTCCCTTACAGGAAGACCTGAATAAGATATGTGATTGATCTGATCCTGGAGCCTCTATTTTGGTGTAGCCAGATCCAAGGTGCTACACTTTTGTGGTGGTGGGGGGGGGCAGAGGTAGGAGCCTTACGCTGTGTGAGGCTTATCTTGCTGCAGTGGGGCAGGAAAAGAACATGGGGATCATAGTAGATGAGGTGCTGAAGCATAACAAGCATTGTGCAGATGCTGTCAATGTGACCATTAGAATGCTGGAGCACATCAAAATAAGGGTGACCAGCAGAGCAGGGGAAGTACTCCTGCCATTTTACAAGGACTCCATCAGGCCCACTCTGGAGTACTGCATGCAGTTTGGATTCTGCAATAGAGAAAGTGCATTAAGGCATCTAAAATGGTGCAATACAGGGCCACCAGCATGATCAGGGGTAAGGCAGAAAGCTATGAGGAGAGGTTAGAGGCCCTTAATATGTTCACCTTGGAAAAAAGGAAACTGAGAGGGGACATGTTCTCAGTCTTCTGCATATGCAAAGGTATTGACAAGATCAAACATACAGTGAAGTTTCATTAGGTGTCCTCAAGCAGGATGCAAGGTGGTGGTGCTTGGATAGTATCCATAGGGATTGGATACCAGCGGATACCACCATTTTCACTGGATGTTGGATGCCTTCGGATATGGATGACATCCAACCATGGCTTCCTCAGATCCCAAATGGATCCAATTGGGGGGCATTGGATCTGATGGATCTGACGGTTGGATCAGGAATCTGACAACCAGATCACAACTATCCAAGGATCAAATCCAAAGATTCAACCCTCGTACCAAGACATGTGACCCCATCCTACCAGGGATTCAATATACAGGCACAGTTGTAGGGGGTCTTACCTGGTGGCTGGATAGCACGGCTATTCATTGAAGGGTGCGTGGATCCTACAGAGCAGCATCCCAGTACCTCTAATGCAGGGACATGCCCTGACATTCAGAGGTGATAAATTCAGAGGTAACATTAGGAGGCACTTTTTCTCCCAACAAATGTAAACCTGTGCAAGAGCCTACCACCTTTCGACAGTTGCTATGAAGACAATATACAGTAGGCCTTCAAGGTAAGCCTGGACGAAGTTCTGTTTACCAAGGTACTCAATTGGAACCCTGCATAACAGAGTGAGTAAAGAATCCCTAATAATTAGTACATGTTTACAAACAATACTTTCTTTCATACCTGCTTATAAAGTAGGGGGGATGGATATGATGGACCCAGTGTCCTTTCTGACCTTAAATGACTACATTAGTACTAGCCATCCCACTGGCACAGCAGTAGGGCAACTGCTCACAACACCTGTGACCTGGGTTCAGGAATGAGCAAGGAATGCCACTGGGCTGGCCAGTAGGAGGAGGAGGTTCAAACTTCCCAGTGGAGGTCCCTTCAGGAAGGAGGGAAGTAACACGTCGGTCTTCTACCACTGTATGTGGATGCACAGAGGGTGGTACAGTGGCTGTAGTGTGGGAAGGGGTGGATTTTGTTAGGCACTTGGCAGGGGCGACTGAACTTTTATCCTTATAGCAACATCCTCATGGGAGGGGGGACTATAAACAGGGTAAATTCCCTTTACCCCAGCAGCTTGACAGATGATATGGCCAGGAAGTGGTCAGATCTGCCCCATCAGTGGAGGTGCAAAAAACAGAGTTAAAACAAAAATGCTATGTTACTATTTAAAATTATTTAAACAGAATGGATACACTGAGGTGTTGTAAATTGTTTTTTATTTGGGGGGGGGGATTACTGTTTTACCCCCTGCTTCACTAGTCCTTTCCCCTCATCTGTCTCCGTTCAGCTCCCATCCCTGTCATCTGAGGCTTGAGGCTCTGGCTCCTCATGGTTTGCCCCCCATGGTGGGGCCTTCAGGGTGGATCGCCTCTGGCACAGTTTCATGCAGTACAGACCTCAGTGGGACCAGGGCAGTACGGGACCACAGAGCTGTTTCATTCTGCTGGGCTGTGGGTTTTTCTGGCTTTTCTTTACATCCACCCTGGGGACATTGATGACCTGGGCTCCAATGTGGAAGCTCACAAGCATGCCCTCGGGAAACCAGTTGACACCCCCCAATCCCCAGTCACTCCGCTGATTGTATTTTCCACCTGTGATCACCCAGGTAGTGCTAGTATGCAAGGGTGGATCTGGAATTTTTGAAAGGTGGTAGCAATGTTGCCAAGCGGGTAGCACTTCCCTAGAAACATACAAAATGTTTTGTTTTAGAACTTAGATTTAGCTAAAGCACGTACTGTTTCCTTGCTTAAGGGGGTAGCAGGTGATACTTTACTAGCTGGATCTGCTGGTGATAGTATGGTGGAATTGGGCAACATTTCCCCCAAAGGAGAGGTGCATCCTTTGGAACCATCAGTCCTTCTTCACTCACCTAGCCCCATATGACCAAGCTCAATCCCACACCCTGGTTGCTGGCATCATGGGCAGCATCTCTGCCGCTGTGCTGTTGAGCTGGCCATGTTACAATCATTTTAAAGAGTTTATTTTTTATAATCTCACTCACCAGGATAAGATGTAGCACCATAGAACTGTTAGCAGTGACTGCAAGTTGCATAATACATCTTAAAAAGAATAAAAGTGTTCACAAAACACTGTGGCAGCAAGTTGCTAATACATCTTACAAAGAATAAAAATATTAACAAAACAGAAAAAACACCTAAAGAAATTCTGGGCTCCAAGCGGAAATCTTACAAACCATGCAGTAGAATTATGTGGACACAGACACCTCCAAATAAACATCTGTTACTGCCACCATCTAGAATCAAACATCTGTATTCATCTGGTAGAGGTGGGGTTGCTTTGGAAGGAATTGGGATTCTAAAAATGTTTTGATTCAGAGGCACTTTAGTGGAAAATGTACTATGCCCGCTGTATAACACCAGTATCTGGAAGTCATTTGCACACATTATGTTGGAGAATATGAGAATGAGATGCAGCTAAGGATCTCTGAGTTCCCAGCTTGACTTAATTATCGAACATTACATTACAGACATCTATTCTCAGTCAATCAGAACTGAGAAAAAAACATGATTTAATATCACATAAACTTCACACCCCAGATCAGTTATTCCATTTAGCCACTAACCCAGAGAGCTAGTCACATCAAAAAGCACACCAACAATCAGGTATCCAAATCTCCACCACTGCAGTATTCAAACAGCAGTTTTCAAAGTTTTCATCCCCTCTGAGCTGCCTTTTTTGTTTTTCTTTCCAATTTAAATGTTTTTATATTTTAACTGTTTTCCCTAGTCTTGTAATAGTAATAAAACAATATTCAGTTTGCTGGAGGACACTTATATAAGCTGTCCTCATACCACTCCCACGTAGGGTTCCACCTGTCTTGGTTTTGTTAGGACAGTCCAGATTTGGGGGGTTGGGGGTATTGTGTCCTGCCGAAAAAACAAGAAACGTGGAAAAAGGTTCTGATCATTAACTAGAACAAATATTTTCCCACTTTCCTCTAGACGCTGCAGAAAACTTCAGTACAGTACCTTATGCAAAATACCTCAAAATGAGAGGAAACAACATGAACAGCTGCAAAATTAAAACAGTATTAATTCTGATTATTTAGAAAAACAAAGTCTGGTGCATTGTTTGAGTTTACATACTGTCCTGCAAAAAAAATCATGCTTCAGTATAAAATGTCCTGCTTTTGGCATCTTAAAAGGTAGTAACCATAGTCCCAAATGGCATGTGACTCTGTCCTCTGATAACAGAGATGAGGCTTGGGCCTTTCAACCATTGGGGGAAGGGCCTGGATTCAGGTGTCGGAGGTTGGGCAATTAATGAGTGATGCAGTGCCTCCACCTAGGGAAGCCTCTTGAAACCTGCTGTCAGTCAGGATATTATCACCCAGTAAACAATATATTTAACAGTCCCACACAACTCCACTTCACAATGCAGTAATGCAGTAACTTATACAGTAAGCAATAGTACGAGAGAGTAAACTACAAACAAGGTATAAGGTTTATGAGGGAGGGCAGGGACAGGGCTCTAGGGGAGGAAAGGGTAAGGAGAAGATTTTACAGTACCCAAGAAAACACTTCAAATATAATATTTAGACATAATACAGCATATATTTCACTACTGTTCAGTATTGATCTCTCGCATTCTTTATTACTGAGTACATTTGCATGAAAACAAGATCTTAGTCCCCCAAATTTCATCTCATCCTCCTGCTTGTGCCTCATAATGCTCTGTTTATGACATCATAAGCTGCTATAAAAATGATTACGATGTCACAGGCAGATCATTATGAAAGAAAGTTAGGAGGATGAGATGATATCTGGGAGACTCAGATCCAGTTTTCATTCAAATGACCTCAGAGATAAAGAATTATTTTTTTTTTACAACCTTTGGCCAGGAAAGATGCATTTAGCCAAGGCTTGTTTCCAGGTTTTTGTGGGAGCACAGGGAAATTAAGTAACTTGCTCATGGTCACACAGTATGCAAGTGATGGCTGCAGGATTCAAACTTAGTTCTCCAGGTTTGCAGCTCAGCGCTCTTAACCACTACACTATACTGCCTCCCTAATAAATCACATAACATCAATGAAATATAAGCTATACTGACTATAAATATTATCTTAGAAATGTTTCCCAAGATTTCCAATAAATACCAGTTGGCACTGGCAATAGGGTTGTTCAGAATCCATTGAATGGAATTGGATTTGTCAGACTTTGATCCAGTTTTCAGATTTAAGATTTTTGGAATTGCAGTCCAAAAGTCCAGATTCCTAAACTGAATCCTGAAACATATTTTTACATAGGAATCTTGGATTTAGGATTTCAAATCTAAATCCAATTCCGATTTTGAGGTCCTTTTAGGATTTGAATTGGAGACAGATTAGTATTTGGAAAGTCCTATTATCTATGGTACGGCCCCTCAAACATCCCTATCTAGGCTAGACACCCTCCTCAACTCTTTCTGCCGCTTTTCACTGGATCGCCCTCCCGGCACCCACCACTGTGCCCTCTATCAATCTTTGAACATCACCTCATTACAGAACCGAAGATCACGACACTGCGCTAGAACCTCGGCAAAGTTCTGGTCAAATTCACTCCCATCCTACCTGACTGCCTCTTTAACTGCCTTAAACCCACCATCCTATGTGCTCCGAAACAGCGACGCCAGGCTCCTCCATATCCCTCATAGATCCACTCTGTCCGGCCAAGCTGCTTTCAGCTATAGGCTACCCAAACTATGGAATTCCTTGGCAACCATTATAAGACACTCCTCAAGTACTCCCTAACTAAATGCCCTTCTCAATTCGCACTTCTTGTCCACCTGCTCTTGTTACCCCACCTAACTTCCCCCTCTCTCCTGTACCCACCCAGTGTATGACTCAAGACTGGTCTCTCCACTGTTTTTGACCTGCTGCATTGTAAAACACTGTATACTGTACAACACTCTGCCTTCCCTCAATCTGCCCCATCGCATTAGGTATGCTACACACTGCTGTTATATTACTCCAGATGTATGATGTTGGCTTTCTTCCACTGCTCCTCTGTAAGTGTTATTGTTTGTATCATGTTCCCATTGTACCCAAAAATCCCCAGGGCGCATCTGGAATCGAGCGGTACTCTGCTCAGCATGCCTTCCTGGTAAATCTCTTAAATAAATAAATTCCTAAATCTGAAAATCGGATCAAAATCAGCCTATTCCACAACCCTAGTGGGCAATCTCTACAATCCTTCCACTCTCACTTCCCACCCCACCACCGTCAGACCCACACAGTCTCAGATAACTTGTACACCAGGGAAATGTCATCAAACCAAACTGAAAGGAGTCTGCATTTGTGGTGATGGGACTGGTTGTAGCAACAGGGCTAGATAGCCTCTCACACAGGAATATCAACATCAAAGAGTAGGGTTACTTGGAACCAGCCGATTCCATTCCATTGTGCATTTAATGGATTCATAGTAATTTCCAATTCTGAGTCCGATTAAACTCTGATTCTGATAAGGCCACAGTAATTGAAATCAGAACTGAAATTCCAGTTCTGTACCCGAAGCCAACAGACACAAAGCACAATCCCCCCACCCCATCACAAAGCACAAAAATTTGCCAATGACAGTGCCCTTCCCAATCCCACCTAATCCCCTGCCACTGAGTTGGACTTACTTGTCTTAAAGTAACTAACCATCCTTAGTCTAGATCCTTATGCTGGCAATGGTTTTGCTTCGTTTCCTGGATGATTCCTAGTACAGATGACTGTGTGCCATTATCTTGATCCTAAATCCCTCCTAAGTCTGACTCCCATCATGAATGATGCCATGCTGCTCCCTCCCAAAGTCAGGGTTCCTTCCCTGCCACAAGTGCACTGCTTGGTGAAGGAGGAAGAATAGGTTAATGGCAGTAAGGTGAAAAGTCATCTTTTTGTTGTATGGTGGCATGCCAGTGAGAGAGAAGGTGTGACAGGGTTTGCTCACATTGCTTTGCCAGCCTTTGACAGGATGCTGCATACTGTGCAATAGTTGCATCATGTGACCTGTTTCTTCTCCCCTATCCCCACTGGCACTGGGTTGTGTCATGTTCTTGTGGACTTGGGTTTTGTTCTTTTTGGGGGAGGTGGGTGGCAGCACATGGACAGAGGTAAGTGCATGGAAGTCAACTATTATCTACCCCGCCACCCTAAAGACTGGATGGAACTGAAGACTCAAAGTTGCTGTGAGAGTGAGAGTACTGCTGCTTGAGGTTTGCTGGAATCAGCCTAGATTCCATCATGTGGCACACTACACGAAGTCACGAAGGTACTGGTATGGTAGGGTCCAGTTACAGTCGGGTGAAGGGTAGGAGTGTGCCAGGAGACATGGGGAGGGATTCAGCAGATGGGTATGTAGGAGGGGGGTAATAGGTTAATTGATTATGTTGGGGCTGAGGGGGATTTGTTTATAGTGTGTGCTAACCACATCAATGGCATTGGATGCAGAATCATTATCAGATTCTGATTAAATGGTATTTTCAGAATTCAGGTTTTTGCCATAGATTCAGAAACTACATATACTGAAAAAATGACTAGAATCAAAGATATCCAATTTTGTTTCCATGATTCCAAGCAACCCTATCAATTAGCTCCAACTGTGTGTGCCATCTTTGATATTTTTATCCACGAGTAAGCTGTTGTCAGCTGCAGCTTCAGGGGATGGGGTGTACACCTCTTTTCTGTGTTGTCCAATGTGAAAATTCCCACAACTGATCAAACAACATTCTACCACAAGCAAGGTGCCCTGGCACTTCGTCCACCTAGAGCTTCTTCTGGGGAGTGAGTGAATACCATTTTGCAGTATCCTAGGGAGTTCCCTTAAATGTACTGGGTACCACACCTGTTGAATCGATCCAGGCTCATCACTTAGAGTAGAAAAGGTGGCAATCACTAGCTCAGGACCTCTGATGCCATACCAGCCCTAACTAACTAGCTAACTTTAGGCGTTACATAGAAACATAGACATCTGCTGGCAGAAAAAGACCCCTTGGCCCATCTAGTCTGCCGGAATACCCCCCTCTGTCTAGTGCATCATATTGTTTCATTTGTTGCAGGACCAGAGCCCTGATCAGGCATTCAGGTACTCATTGTTTACAAAGCACGACAGGGCTACTCCTTGCTAATGCTTGTGCCATGAACAGACACCGCACAAGCAAAATCACAAAAAATCTGGCACCAACCGCTGCGAGTGTATTACAGATAAATTGTATTAAAGAGCCCTATAAAAGTACATACCATAGACCCCGGATCCTTCTTAGTCCACCAACATTTCACGCCAGAACTCAACGCTTTTTCAATGTACATATTGAGTTCCGGTGTGAAACACTGGTGCACTAAGAAAGATCCTTAGACTGTGCTATGTACTTTTATAAAGCTCTTTAATAAAGCTTATCTGTAATAAAGTCATGGTGCTTGGTGCCAGATTGTCTGCAATTTTAGTCATTGTTTAGCAGACCTCACAAACCCCAAAAGACCTCAGCTGGTGGATGCAAGTCTTGGTGAATGCAGATGCTGCATCACTACAGCAGTCACCGCAGCACAAGGGGCCTGCAGGAGTGACCTGTGATGGTGATGCCTCAGCCTTTCTGGCCCTTTTGGTAAGAACTGTCTTCTCCTCTTCTTTTGACCCATGTGGGAACTTCCTCTGCAAAGTGGCTGGTGAATAAGGGCAGTAGCTCTTAGTCTCCTTCCTCCCTCCTTCCCTCCCTCCCTCTCTCTCTCTCCTCCCTCCCTCCCTCCTTCCTTCCTTCCTTCCTTCCTTCCTCCCTCCAATCCTCCCTCCCAATGGGCTCTGGCTGGAGCACATTTTCTGTAGGCATTGGCCTCAATCAGAATCCGTCTTTGGCTATTTATAGAAAGATTTCCACATATGGTGAAAGTCTGTAGGGTAGACCTGCCCAGCTCCAAATAATTTGTCATTTCTCCAAATTATCAAAGAATAAAAAAAATCTCCACAGTCTCTCCACCACCACCCCTGCCCCTGTCTCAGGTAACTAGTGCACCAGGGTGCAGAACTTGTGTTGAAGAGCAAAACAAGATGGACAAGAAAGATCTTGGAAGAGAGGACTATCCCATTGAAATCCACAAGTATCTGGTAGCTTTTGAACCCTCCCTGGACTCTGTGGGTGAGATGCTGAAGAGTATGATGTCTGTTTCTAGAAGTGAGCTGCTTCAGAAGCTGGACCCATTTGAACAATCCTGGCTGGATTTGGTTTCTGCATACACATTAAATTCCTTGTTTTGAGTGTATTTGGTCACACAGGGAGTTAACCTCAAGGAACATGCTGTTAAACAGGAACTGGAGCCAATAAGAACCTATATGAACAAAGTCAAAGAAGTAATGGACAAAGAAGAAGGTAGCCAAAACAAAGCTGGATAAAGGAGTGGCATCCAGATTTATCAAAAGTGCCTTATGGGAGTCAAAATCTGAAAAAGAATTTGCTTCTTCATGTAAACACTCATGTCCGGAGAAAAAGAAATAGCAGTCTGAAAGAACAAGAACAAGAACATTTCTTCTGGAAAGGTGCCCAGAAACCTGCTTAAGAGAAATATTACAGAGCAAAAAGTTATTTTGTCAGGAGAAACCTGAATGGGCACAAAGGCAGCTTTGTGACCTTTCAGTGTGACTGTATTTGTATCTGTACACTGAAGAATTAGGCATACAAACATATTTCTGAAGCCATCAACATTTCCAACACTGTATTTACCAGCTTTGTACGTCAAGAAACAACTTGTCATCATTACTGGGTTTTCATGTTTGGCAGTACTGAAGGCAGCATAATGACATTTAAAAGACTGTTTCATGATTTTGTGGATCCGCCTCATGACTTGCATTAGGATGCTTGTCTGAACATATGGCATAATGTACAATTTAAATACACAACACTGCTTTTCTTCCTCTTTGAAAATGTGTCCACACAAATTTAAAACCATACTGCTATAACTTGTTGCAGAAATATTCTATTCCTCAGTATGTTTTAATAGCATAGATGCACCAGTGAAATGGTTCACAGAAGGCATTTTCACATTGGTATTTAATAATTGTCTGGTTTGTTGCAAAGGCATTTTGCTGCAGCTGTATATTTTCCACAGCTTGAAATAAAAATATTAAATGTTAAACTAGTGCACCAGGGAATAGTCATCAAACCATGCTGAAAGGAGTTTGTGCTTGTAGTGTTGGGGCAAGGTGGGGCAACAGAAGTAGCCTGCTCCTTACACAGGAACATTACATTCTAAGAGCAGCCGCACAACAAACATGGCTCATCAGTTTAATACAACAACCAAAAACAAAACAAACAATTTGGCATTTCTCCTTCTGAGCTCTGAAATAGAGCTGTTTTCTTTAAAGAGGAACAGTCAGCACCAAGGGCTTCACACTCAAGTGTGGGCAAGTCCCAATGAGCACTTTGTGTGCAAAAACATTTTTGTTTACTTACTGTTTATTGTAGTATAATAGATTGCATCAGACTAATTGTGCTTAGTTCTAGGCTGACATCTTCTGTTAGTACAAATTCCAGGATCCCCTGCAGCTGACATCGGAGCAGTAGGTAGCAGTGGGAAATTCAGTAGACTGCAGATCATGTTAGAGCTTTATAAGCTCTGATCATTTGTTTGCTGGTCCCACTGACCTCACTGGGCTAAGTCACAGAGGACTGTACTTAGCCCCTGGAGAAAAGTAGAACAGGAACACATCTAATTGGAGACTATGAAAGTTCTAACATGCACTGCAGGCTATTAAATTTCACAGTAAAGAGAGTGAAGCAGGCTCACACACAGAGGAGTACCTAAAGACACCTTAACGGACTGCATTAGAATTAAGTTGGCATAACACAGTGCTTTATATGTCACAGCCTGGCTGGTTGTTTTATCACTTTTGTTTTCCACAGTGATTTTTTGTTACACGCTATCCCTTTAAATCCCTTACAGTATAAGTTGATTGACAATGTGTGAGACTGGCCTCCCTAAGGAAGTGTGCACATGTGCAAAACCAGTTGGGGCACGTAGTCCTGTGTATCCTATCCTTTTTTTTTATTTTTTATTTTATTTAAACATTTGGTAACCAAGAAAGGCACACTGAGCTGAGGCTCATTTCCAGGTGCGACCCACGGAAAAACTGGGAAGAATATACAAAGAAAATAGCAAATTTCTTAGTAATACAATCACAATTACAAATCATAAGCAGTACAATATTACAGAGGCAACAGAGAAATAGTGTGCAGGATCACAAGTATGGTAAGACAGTGTACAATGGTAAATTGCAAGACTGTGTACAATAGTAATCATGTGGGATATAAGGCAATGTCAACCACTAAGTAATTACGATATAAACCTGGGAAAATAAATAAAAACACATTACAGTAAACGATTACAGCATAAATTAGCAGTGTGTGAGTGCTTGCCTTGTTGAACCTTACTCCTGGCGTGGGTGCCAGTTTTTTCTGAAGGTTGGATCAATTCTGGAAACCTCATCACTAGTTCCAGGTGATTAAAGAAGAAAGGATCAGGACAGTTCCAGAGTTTGAACAATTCCCTATGGATCTTGAACCAGTAGGGTTCTATGACGTAATGGCAATCGCAGAATAGTGATCACCATTAGGGCGAGTGTACATCGCCAAAAATGAATTTTGGCGATGCACACTTGCAGCAAATGGGAAGAGGGCACCCGAGATATGACTATTGTTTTTTAATGTGGGTGATGCAGCCCCCCACACTCCCCTACTAAAGGATTCTGAACTCCAGGGAGGTGCATGTCGGGGGGGGTGAAATGTGGTGGATGAGCTGTGGTGGTCCGTACCCCTATAGTTTAGGGTGATGCCAGATAAATCTGGAAGGAGAGGCTGGAGGCGTACTCTACAGCCAAGATGCAAGGTTTATTAACAATAGTTGGAGCACACAGAAAAGTCTTATCATTCAGTATTACTATGACACATGAGAAAGAATGAATAAGATTACAGGGACCACAAACTGGCCCCACAAATGTCACACAAATATCCAGTGATTCAAGTCCTAAGGACATAGCAATCCAATGCACCAAGCTTGGGTTTCTAGTATTTTGGTCAGCTGACTGCTGAGTGTGAACCTAAGGAAGCACTTCCTATACAGGCCATAAAATGGGGCATCCCCCCAGTGAACCAGAAACAGAGTAAAGCACTGTAGGCCTCCTGGCCCTGTGAAGAAGGTGACCCCTGGTGTCACTGAGGCAACGTTGAAAGGGAAGCGCCTGGTTGTAGGTGAGGAGAACCCTTATCTGGAGTTGTCACTGTGGTGACCTTGGGCAGGAGGGCAGGTGCTATCCAGTTGAGGAAAAGATGCTGGGTGCAATGATCCACTGGACGACCTCTGGGTAGGTCCCTGAAACCCTTGCCACCTCACCCCTGCAGCTTCAGAATCAGACAATCTTCGGTGTGACCTCTTGATTCATTACTGGAACATGAGCCACCTATGGACAGTACAATTAAGAGTGTGGCAACCCTTGGTGTTGCCTCTTGTAGGGGCCACCAGTACTTACACAACCTTGGGGGATGAGGCACAGAGCCTGGCAATCCTTGGCAAGGCCTTGGTGTAGGTCACCAGTAATATTGTCACCTTGGAACAATGTCTATGCAGGAGAATGGGCAGTGTGACTCCGAGTTCAGTGAATGACATAGTCCCTCAAGCTAGAGTCAGGGTGGCCCCTAACCTGACTCACTTTGGTGGGCTGTAGCTACCAGCTTGCTACCACTTATGACCATCAACTCGAACCTGGCGCGTCATGGTGAACACTTGGAGTTGGTGGAGGTCATTGGAGGTGGGTGCAGGTGATACTGGACTTCCCAGGGACCCTCCCTGAGTCAAGGAAGAAGCACCGGAGGAATCCTAGATGTGGTGTGTGCAGGAGCCCCTGGAGTTCAACAAGGATTTCTGTACCCTGGGGAATGCATGACCACAAAGGAGTGATAAGGCCTCTTCTGCTGGAGACTGCTGCATGAAAGGTTCACTAGGTCTGTTTCCCGGCCAAATAGACTGACTCGCTGCACTGGGGGACCTGACTAGATGGCAAATTTCTGCAAAAAAATGACCGAGGCTGCCACTGGAGATCTTCTGGAGGGAGTTACACCAAAGGGACCCAGGGGATTCGCTTCAACCTCCTAACAGGGAAGTCGACATCCATTGCCTTACTGTCCTTCACCCTCCCTGGTCAAACTCTTTCTCTTGTCTCCAGCCTGTGCAGAGCCTCCTCTAGGCTGGGGTGGTCCTGGCTACCTGCCAGGGGATTCTCTCCTTCATCCAGAGGTCAGCCTCCTGAGGCTGGGTCAGTGGCGTAAAAAAAAGTCTCCAAATTTGAATCTACTCAGGCCACAGGGATTGGCTGAGAGGGCTCAGCCTGGCTTCTTTCTTCCCTGTGGGACAAGAATGTGGCCCCACTGGTTTGGCTTTGGCTGACTAGGTGTCGGTCTTGAGCAGGGGAAGGAAGGACAAAGAAGAGAAAAAAAATGGTTTTCTTTTAAAATCCTGAATTTAGACTGCTAGGACTGTGTGCTGGAGTGGGGCCTGTTCTGTGTTTCAGAGGGTCACCAAAGCTTTTCAAGGGTTTCCCATTAAGATGCCAGGGTCCCCATAACTGTCTGACCCCTCATGTCTCTGAGGATCCCCTATTTTCTGTGATGCCCCCAATTCCACTGTTTTCTGTGGTGCCCCCAATTTTCCTGGGGCACTACGGAAATATTTGAAAAATAAAAAGCTGGCTTCTGGCAAAAAAAAAAAAAATGCCACGCCACACTGGACCTGAACCCTGCACCCTGAACCTCCCAAGTGACCACTTACCCCACCATGCTAGCAGTCCAGCTAGGCAGCTGCCCACCACATCCCCTCCCATATACCTTCCCTCCCCTTCCCCTCCCCCCGTGCACATGTATTTGCCCGCACTTTCCTTTGCCCTACCTCACCCACCCAGGTATCTGCTTGTTACCTTGCCAGATAGCCCTGAACACAGGTGCTGTAATTGAACTGCTGTTTTTGTAAGCGTTCAATCATTGTTGCCTTGTTCAGGGTATCCAGTAGGGCTGGATATTCAGAAAGTCCCAGAATATGCAATAATACAACCCAATTTGCCCACATTTCCTTCAACACAGATTAGTCTGCACAGCCCTAAAATAATGGATGATGGTGGGGGTATGAAAAAAGCATGTCAGACACTTCCATCTAAAATGTTGCCACCCTGGAGAGGCTATGACTTTCATACAGATTCTCACACCCTGCCCCATTTTTCATACATAATTGTTATGTGGCTTCCAGTTCCTAATGAGTTTCACTAGTCTGGATTTGGGAGAATCTCCTCCCTGAAGTGCTTTATACTGTATGCTCGGAATATGGTACCACCTCATCCTAACAGCCTTGTTGTCCAATACAGAAAGTCCTTCAGGCTTGTCAGGTCCCCACCACTTATTCACCAGGTGATTAGACGTAAGTAGTGTCTCACCTAGAGATTCTGGAAAAAGTCCTACTGGGGCCATCCATACCACTGTTGCAAGTCACCAAACAGTACACAAGAGTTTCCCTGGACCGGGTGTCTGTACCCATTCCAATGTCAGAACCCGGGATCCGTGCATGATGGAGCAAAATGAGGGTCTCAACTGATCACTGACAAGGGGCTTATTGTATTAGGGGTATGAGTCAGGTGCATTGTATTAAAGAGCATTTGAAGCATATATTACATCCATGGATTCGTAATCGTGGCCCATGTATTTGCCTCCTTGTGAATGTTTGGTAGAGCGAAGAGTGGAGCTGACAATGGTTGAGCTGCCTCAGTTTCAAGCCATCTTGTGTCTTCTTGTTGTTTCACCCAGGCCATCATTGGGGTTATCTGTGCATCTAAGTAATATAGTCAGAAGTCTGGCATGGCTGAACCCCCTTGCTCCCTAGGTTGGAAGAGAAGCTTTTTGTTCACTCTATGTTTGCCACCAGAACAGACAAAGGTAAGGAGCAGTTTCTGCAAATGCCTCTAGAACTCCTCTGGAATCCTAATTTGGAGGGCTTGAAACAAAAATAAAAACTGAGGGAGTATGTTCATTTTTAGTGTTGCAACTTTCCACCCAGACTCAGTGGAATCAACTCCAAGCAGGCAATGTCCATCGTTATGTAAGCCCCCCAAGTGATGGGCTTACTACATTGCCTAGGGAGCCGTAGTGCCAGTGTAGGTGCCGGGACCCATAGTATGGGCAGGACCCTGGCACCTTGGTTTAAAAAGTGCCATGCAGCAGGAAAGTGGGGTCTTCGAGCCTGCTGTGCCACAGAGTCTGGGGAGTGAGAAGCTGAGTGATGAGGCCATTGGCCTGGCCCAGCCTTCGTAAAGAGCCAGAGCCCTGCTGTTCAGGCATCGGAAAGGGCTGTGGTACTGGGTACTGTCCACACCTGTGAGCAAAGTAATGGAGCAGCTGTATCTGTCCTGTTTCTGAGAGGGGCCAGGGATTGGAGGCTGTGGGACCTGTGCCATGATCCTGGCACTGGGATGGGTCAGAGAGATACAGCTTGAGTGGTTTCCACGAATCTGGTGGCTGCCATGGGGAGGCCTTGGGTTGGAGAGCAAAAGGCTGAGTCAAGGGACATCGAGGTGGCAGATTGAGGATCCCGCACCTGAGCTCCATATCCACCAGTAAGGTAAAGAATGATCGTTCAAGCCAAACCCTGGAAATCCTCCTTGGAGCTGCAGAAAGTGGTGCGAGCCATGCCCCCGGAAGGATTCCCAGTTGGGTCTGCAGAATGGGCTGTGCATCAGGTGTGTAGGCTCCGGTGCTCAGAGGAGCTGTGAGTGACACTGCAGTAATATGTGGGGAGCTGAAGTTAAGAGCTTGTGCCCTTGTAGAGATGACATTGTATGTTCGAGCCCTGCTGCTGGGTTAAGAGGGGGAATTAGAGCTGCCTTGTTGTGCAGTGAATGGAATTTGTAATTTAGCTGCTGCTAGCACAACATGTTCAGGAGCTGTTTGCAGGTCTGATATTTTGACAGGACCCAGGTTCGAATATGAGTGCCCCAAGTACTGTACTGTCGCTGTGGCCACTGCATCCGGTCAAACTCAACCACAAATCAAGTTGTGCCCCGACCTCTGTGGAGCCACTTAATTACTTTAGCTTAAGCCGTGTATGAACTGTTAAGGGAGTTTTTCAAATAAACACTGTTTGTTTTAAACTGTCTCTGAGGTATATACATTCACTTTCTTATCTGCCAAAAGGAAAGAACTGTTGCCTTGTGTTCTGATTGTAACTAACCAAGTATTTCCCCCAAGGAGCTCCTGGCTGCATCCTGGTATCACCACCTGCACCCTGATGGAGCCAATCTGTCCACCACCACCCCAGATTTCAGGTACAAAGTTTATTATCAGCAAAATGTTTCTGGACTGTGTTTCTGGTCGTAAGGTGCCCTTCCCCCATGAACTTTACCATCCTAGATACCCCTAGACAGGGGAGTGGGGCTTACACTTACGTCACCTAAAAATTTCTCATAATTAAGTGCAACCAATGAGGATAATCTCTGGGAAATAAGGACCTCCAGATATGGGACCATGCCCTTTGGGGCCTATTTAAAGGGGAAGGAGGATCTGAAGATAGCCAACCAAGTTCCACTTAGTTTGACAGCTTCCAACATGTCGAAGTTAATTTTGTAGCTAGAAATGGCCCCATAACTTTGTAGTTCTTGCAAGACAGCAAGGATGGAAGTTTCCCGGGGTGACAAGTAGAAGAGCAAGTCGTGCATAGAGTGATATTGTATGTTCACTGCCTCTGACTTGTATGCCCTTCTCAGAATTTTGTCACATAGCTGCTGCCAGGGGCTCAATGCAGAGGGTAAACAAAAGTGGAGACAGCAGACACCATTGCCTCATCCTCCGAGACGGAAAAAAAACCCACTCCTATTGCAGGTCATTGACCTCTACTGTGACTTGAAGGGAGGCACATGGAGTCTTGATGTTCATCTGAAATGATTACCCAAATCCTATCATCCCAAGCATGTGGTATAGGAATCCCCAGTTCACCTAGTCGAATGCTTTTTCAACATCCATGAATATTGCCAGTGCAATGTCTGGGAGGTGATGTTGCCAGGAGAAAACATTCAGAATGTGCTTAATATTATCATGTATCAGCCTCCCATTCATGAAGTCAGTTTGATCCAGGTGGGTTAACTAGGAACCCCACCCACTTCTGCAGGCGACCTGCTAGAATCAAGGTAAATATTTTTCAGGTGAAGTTTAAAAGTTAGATGGGGTGGAAGCATCCACACACAGTTGTGTTCTTTCCTCATTTAGGGAGCAGTGTTGCTTGTAAGTATTGCCACCATGGTGAGGTCTCTTCTTCCCTCTGCACTGCTTTGCATACCTCTGTGAGCAGGAGTAGCAGGTCCTCCATGAATGTTTCATAGAACTCGGAGGCCACACCATCTGGACCTGGGTATTTCTCTAATTCAAGGCCTTCTATGGCTCCCTGAACTTCTGCTTGGGACACTGGGGAATCCAGTTCCGGCTGTTTCACCTCCTCTGTAAGTTTCTGTAACCAGATTTTTTTGTAGAAGGTCTCCATCTTGGCCTTTAGCCCCTCAATTTTTTCCTGTGAGTACAGAGACTTGTAGAAAGTACCAAAGAGGTGTGCTATTTTTCTGGGCTCAGAATCATATGCAGCGCCAGATTGCCACAGTCAAAGAACTGGTGACTGCCTGCCTCCTGCCTCAGTTGCCATGCCAACAAATGGCTGGCTCCTGTTCCCAGACTCATAGAATGTTTGGTGGAAATATCTCAGGACCCTCTCTATTTTGGCTTCCAGACAAAAATTGGCAAGACACTTATCCAGTCTGCAAAAGACCACCTCATTTAGAACTATCTTGTGCTCTGCCTCTAATTCACAAATGTATTTGTGTATTAGCAAATATTGCTAAGTGTCGTATATTGTTAACTGTTCTCCTTTCCATGTGATGTGTAAAATATTGGTTTTATTGTAACTCTGCAAATGTTATATTTCAAAGTATCTGTAATTAATCCCGGGTTGCCCCTGAAAAAGAGACCATCATTGGACTCAGTGTGCCTACCCAGTTACCAAAATTAATTAATTACATAAATAAATAAGCAAATCAAACAGCTGATTTTCAAGGTTAGGCTGCCCCTACTTGCCTCTCTTTTTTCACTCTAGAGGTGTAGCTGATGGTGTGGTCTGTGAGGACCACATTGTGGCCACCCCACCAGATGCCAAAGTGTCTCCTTTGGATTCGTAGCCTGTTATCCTGAGATACAGGTTTCTACCAGGCCCTTGCATGCTGTGCTATTCAACAGAGAGATGTTAAGCCTTTAGGCAGGCATCTTCACCACCGGGTTGACGCCCAAGTCGAGGCACACTGAAACATGGTTAGAGAGTGCAATTGATTTGATAGTACATGCTTGGGCCGCCTGAGTCCAGTTTTGCTGACATGAGGAAAAAATTGATTTTCGAGTAGGCTTGGTGTGGCATAAACCAAACAACATGCATGCATGAATCTAATAGATTTCTTTGACTGGGTGACCAAAGTAGTAGACCAGGGAGGGGCTGTGGACATGCCCTACCTAGACTTTAGCAAGACATTTGACACAGTCCCACACAAAAGATTAATGAACAAGTTAGCCAACCTGGGAGTGGGTCCCAGGGTGGTAGCCTGGGTAAAAAATTGGTTGGACAACAGGATACAGAGGGTAATAGTAAACGGAGTCCACTCTGAAGAAAGGGGGGTCACTAGCGGGGTATTGAAGGGTTCAGTACTGGGACCAGTCCTCTTTAATGTCTTTATAAGTGACATTGCAGAGGGACTGGAAGGAAAAGTATGCTTCTTTGCAGATTTCACAAAGATCTGCGACAGGGTTCATACAGGGAGTGGAAAGGATGAGAAGGGACTTGACAAGGTTGGAGGAATGGTCAAAACTATGGCAGTTTAGAGTCAATGCAAAGAAGTGCGAAGTAATGCACCTGGGAAACAAAAACCCAGAGGAAGAGTACACATTGGTAGAGAGGTTACTAACAACAACAAAAATGGAAAGGCACCTGGGGGTAGTCATATCAGATGACCTAAAGGTAGACAAGCAATGTGAGAAGGCAGTAAGGAGGACTGGGGGGGATACCTGGATGCATAGGGAGAGGCATCACCGGTAGAAAACAGGAAGTTGTCATTCCTCTATACAGACAGTTGGTGAGACCCCATCTGAAGTACTGTGTGCAGTTCTGGAGACTCCATCTCTGCAAGGACATAGACAGGATTTGAGGCAGTCCAGAGGAGGGCAACTAAAATGGTGCAGGGTCTGCACCAGAAACCATACAAAGAGAGACTAAGAAGCTTAATATGTATATCCTCGAAGAAAGGAGGGAGAGGGGAGACACAATAGAAACTTTCAAGTACCTCAAGAGAATCAACAAAGTCCAAAAGAGTGAAGCATCTTTCAAAGAAAGAGATGTGCAAGAACAAGGGGGCACAATTTGAAGATAGAAGGTGGACGGTTCAGGGGCAACATGAGGAAGTATTGTTTTCACAGAGAGGGTGGTGGATGCATGGAACGGCCTCCCTGAGGAGGTCATGGGGTCAAAAAAGTGGGGGAATTCAAGAATGCATGGGAGAGACATAAGGCAATTATAGTGAGGGGCAAGAGGAAGTAGGCTGTTGGTTAACTAGGATCTGTAGCTTATTCAATAGGTAGGGAAATTGGCAGATTGGGTGGGTCAAGCAGTCCTTATCTGCCGTCAAAGTCCATGTTTCCATGTTTCTATGTCTATCCTGAGTAGTCAGATTTAGAAACTTCCAGATTTCAAGTAGCCCCAGTTTCTCGGCCAGGCGCTTGATACAAGTACCAGCTCTGGTGCAGAGGTCTCCCCATTCCTGTCTTGTCCAGGGACAGTTTTCATACCCCATTAAAATCCCTTTCCATCAAACATTGGTCTCCTGGGGACCAGGACATGGGTCAGAAGACATGTTATGAGGAACTCCACATTCTAACCCTCTGAAATGGGAGCACACATCTTGAGTAGGGTACATGGCACTGCTCTATGTCAACACTAGCAAAAACAGGCTCCATAACAGCATCTGATACATAGATACATAGACACTGTCTGCAGATAAGGGCCAATGGCCCACCCAGTCTGCCCATTTGAGCTTGTAAGTTCCCGTTATGTTTTTTCTAGAAACCTGTTGCCCTTTACCCCTCATCTTCAGAATTCCCTTATGTCTATCCCATGCATTCTTAAATCCAGTGATTGTTTCAGCCCCCATCGCTTCCTCTGTCAGGGTGTTCCACTTGTCTACCACCCTTTCTGTGAGAAATTCTTCCTCACGTTTCCTCTGAATCATCCTCCCTCCTACTTCATCCCATGTCCTCTAGTCCTGGAACAACTTTTTCACTGGAAAATGGTGTATTCCTGCACCTTGTTCCTCCCTGTAAGGTACTTGTATGTCTCCATCATATCCCCTCTTTCCCTCCTCTCTTCCATGAAGTACATATTCAGGTCTTTCAGCCTGTCCTCATAGGACTTGTGTTGCAATCCCTATACCATCTTTGTTGCCCTTCTCTGAACCTTCTCTACACTGTCTATATCCTTACATAGGTAAGGTCTCCAGAACTGTACACTGTACTCCGGGTTGGGCCTCACTAGTGTCTTGTATAGTGGGATTATGACCTCCCTTTTCCTGCTGGTGATGCCCCTGTCTATGCATCCCAGCAACCTATTTGCTTTACCTGCTGCCTTGTCACACATTTCCCAACCTTGAGTTCATCAGAGATGATAACCACAAGGTCCCTTTCCTGCTTGGTGCATGGTATAGCCTAACCCCCTCAACTGACATGTTGTTCCAGGGTTTTTGTGTCCCATATGCATTATCTTGCACTTCTTTGCATTGAATTTCAACTGCCAAACTCTTGACCATTCTTCAAGCTTCTGCAGGTCTCTCCTCATTCTGTCTACACACTCTGGCATGTCCACTCTGTTACAGAGCTTCGAGTCATCAGTGAACAGGATGTTCTGCCTTCTAGGTACTGCGCAATGTCACTGATGAAGACATTGAATAGGACTGGTCCCAGCACTGATCCCTGTGGTACCCCACTGGTCCCTCTTCCTTCTGTGGAGTGCCAGCCATTTACCACCACCCTCTGTGTCCTGACACCCAGCCAATTACCCACCCACCGCTCTACTGTCCTGCCCACTCCCCAGTTTGTTTAATGGCCTTCTATGTGGCACAGTGCCAAAGGCCTTGCTGAAGTCCAGATAGGCCACATCCACTGCCCTCCCCTGATCCACCTCCCTTGTCACCCAGTCAAAAAATTCAATGAGATTGGTCTGGCATGACCTCCCCCTGGTGAAACCATGCTGCCTTGGGTCCTGTAGTCCACTGGCAACCAGATGTTTCACCAATCTCTCCTTCAGTAGTGCTTCCATGATCTTCCCCACTATCAATGTCAGGGTGACTGGTCTGTAGTTCCCCGCTTCCTCTTTGTTCTCACTTTTGTATAAAGGGACTACATCTGCTCTCCTCCAGTCTTTGGGTACCTCCCCTGTTTCCAGTGATCAGCTAAATAGGATTGCCATGGGTTCAGCCACCACCTCTCTTCGTTCCTTTAGGACCTTGGGGTGCACCCTATCTGGCCCCATTGCTTTATCAACTTTTATTCCTTCCAGTTCCTTTAGGACCCTTTCCCGTGTAAAGGGACCTGTGTCCATTTCTGCACTGTTCCCACCCCTTGTACTCCATTCAGGCCCATTACCCTCCTCTTCCTCAGTAAAGACTGAGTAGAAATATCTGTTCAGTATGTCAGCTTTACTGTTATCATCCTCCATGCAGCCCCCCCGTCCTCCCCTTCAGTCTCACTATCCCTCCCTTTGCCCTTCTTTTTTCACTTATGTACCTGTAAAAGGTTGTGTCCCCTCTACCCACTGTTTTTGCGATGCGCTCTTCTGTCTGAGCTTTGGCTTCCCTTACTGACCTCCCTGCATCCCTTTGCTTCTCCTGGTACTTTTCCCTATCCCCTTTTGCCTGCTTCTTTTTGTATTGCCTAAATGCAGTCTTTTTGGCTTTTACTTTCTCCACTACCTCCTTGGAAAACCCATAATGGCATCCTCTTCCTTTTCACCTTGCTAACCTGCGTAAGGCATAATTCTGTTGCTCTAGCAATACCTGTTTTAAATATTGCCCACTGTTCCTCCACCCCTGATTCCCTCCCCATTCCCATTAGTGCCTCTTTCAAGCATGGCCCCATTTTCCCAAAGCCTGCCAGGATACATGTTTTTGTGCGGTTTGGTTCTGCTCCTTGTGTGATTTCAAACCACAGTGACCGGTGGTCACTGTTTCCCAAGTGCTCCCCCACTTTTACCCCATCACACTGTCCCCATTTGTGAGCATGAGGTCCAGCATTGCCTTCTGCTGAGTTGGTTCCATGACCAGTTGCTTAAGGAAGGCACCTTGAAGGGAGTCCTGGATAAATCTGCTTCTGGTTGGCGCTGCTGCTGGGAGGCTCCAGTCCACGTCTGGAATATTGAAGTCTCCAAACAGCACCACCTCCCCCTTGTCTGCCATCTTTTTATGGCTAGCATTAACTCCCTATCTGTCTCTTCCTCCTGAGCTGGTGGTCTGTAGACCACCCCTGTGCAGATGGCTGACCCCATTTTCCTTTCTAGCTTAATACACCGTATCTCTCCCCCTTTTTGTTCCTCCTGGAACTCTGTGGCCTTTATGCCATCTTTCAGATAAAATGCCACTCCCTTCCTGCCTGCCCTGTCTCTTCTGAGTATGTTGTAGCCGGGTATGGCTATCTCCCAGTTGTGGTCATCATTACACCAGGTTTCTGTGATGGCGACAATGTCCAGGTCTGACTGTACCATAGCACTCTCCAGATCCTCCATCTTGTTGCTAAGGCTCCAGGCATTGGCACACATGGCTTTCCATGATGTAAACTATCTAGACTGTTTAGCTGTTCTACTCCAGCCCCCCTTCCTGGCTGTCCTTTATCCCTTGTTTTCCATGATGTCTGCTCTTCTGTTAAATTTTGACCCATCTCTGCCTATCCTCCCCCTTGGATGCCTATCTCCATCTTTTGCACACTGCTCTGTAAAGATATCCCCTACTCCTGTTCACTGGTTCCACTGCTAGCTATGGGGATGGGCAATTAGTTACCCCCCTTGCTGGCCTACCACCCCCCTTGGCTAGTTTAAATGCTTGCCCATGTAGCATTTAAATGTAGCATTCAGTGCTTGGATTTCCCTCCAGGACAGATGCAGGCCATCAGGCTTGAACACCCCCACATCCCTCCAGGTGGGTGCCCAATCAACAATTAATCCAAACCCTTCCTTGCAGCACTGGTTTTCAACCATGTGTTAACTAACGATATCAACTGTAAAAATCTGAGAGTTGCTCACTTCATTTATTTTTCATCTTATTCAAAACTGGCCACCACAGGCTCCAATGTTTCACACGTCAGCAATGCTTTATCAAGGAGCACGGAACTGTGTAATAAACATTAAAAATAGTCACATTAAATCTGCCATAGAGTAAGCTGTACTCCACATCACAGCTGCTCAGTTTCAGTTTTTTTTTTACAATTGATAACATTAGTTAACTCACAGTTTGTAGTCACAACACCAGTAGGGTGCTCAGCCTCAAAAGAGATCTCTTCATTTCAATTTTGGTTGATGCCATGCCAGAAACCCATGCTGGCTCAGTGTCTCTAGTATCATGCTTTATCTAGCTTTCAGCTGCAGATGTCAGCTTGTGCCTGATGTGCCACATGGTGACATCATGGTGCTGCTTGCATCATGATGTCAGATGACCACAACCGAGCACAAAGAACACTCAAAATGTAAGCCCCAGATAACTAGGGCTCCTAGTCACCAAAGCTGACCCCAGACACCATAAGAAAAGATTATAGCCGAACTAAGTACAGAGCAAATAAAAGGAACAGTTCCACAACTATTAGGCAAACTATATAAAGTCGGGCTTAGTAATGTCTGGCTCACATCCCTGATAGGACAACAGAGTCTGGCAAAATATTGTCAGCCATCCAAGTGTCAGGAAAACGTACAGGTCCCACATCATGCAACCCTTTAAAACAGATTAAAAGGGGATACAGCTTATAATTTTGTGAAAATGAAGTAAAGTGTCACTGGTTAAAATATTAAACTATGACATTTAACAGCTTAAGGTTCTGTGGTAAGCAGATAAAGATGGGGAAAGAAGCCTTATAAGGTAAGGCCAAAGAAGTTACAAAAAACTGCCTTAGCGGGAAAGTTATCACAACAATAGCCCAAAGGCAGACATCAGACATACCTAAAGACAGACATCAGTATGTAGCGTGAGCAAAATTCTAAATAATTCTAAATAAAAATATTAAACAGCAACTGAATCATGATAATATGAAAACATCCAGAAAGATATGCATGGCTCACAACCAGCTGGAGGTCAGCAAGGGTCAAGGTAAAAATATTATCAGCATATATTACAAGAATACTCCCTCTATTCCTTCTCATGACTTGCCTCAGCAATCAGTCTGTGTCATGTTCCTTCAGCCCCTACCCCACCCTCCCCAACTCACAGTCCTTGAGTTTCAACAGTCACTACTAATGCAGGCTGCCTGACCATGCCTCCTCACACCCCACCATTTACTTTAGCATGTCTTCTCCACTCAGCCTCCCCCCACCCCATCATTTATCCCTATACCTTATTGCCCTTCTTCCCCCACCCTTCACCTTCACCACATTACATACCTCTCTCTCGTACCTCCTTTCTTTACCCCACTGCCAGCTATCCCCATCCCTCTGAACTACTGACAAGGCACTCTGTGGCTGCTTATCCCCCACCCTCATAAAGCATTTTTTTTGTTATTTCAACTTGTACCTATGTTTTGAGTTATTCTGTAAGTTCTGAATCCAAGCTGTATCATTCATTGTAATGTACCTTTGCTTTCTCCTATTGTTCTTTGTTTTGCAATCTATGACGTGGAACCATTGTAAAAGAGCTTGCGCTCAAACGTCTTTTCCGAATCACTAAATAAATAAATAAATAAATAAAGTTACTCTTAAATTTCAACAATAAATGTACTGTATCTAAACACTCTAAGTACTATATTGGTATGTATGCTGACCCACTATATTAAACAAATCAAAATTGATATTAAAATTAACTGTCAAAATCAAAAAATACATATAGAGTTCATGTATATTGCAGATGGCATATACTGTACATAGACAGACACACTAAACATAATATTTAGAGCCTTATTCATAGAAAGGGAGTCCAGTTTACGGCCTCATTCAACCCATATTCAGCTTTTGAAGCCCCAAATTTCTGAATCCATTTTGCTTCTCTTTTAAGCAGTCTTCGTTCCCAGCTACCTCACCCCCTTAGGCATTAGTACCCTTTCCTTTTTTTTTTTAACTCAGCTTATTGGATGAATGCAGGAAATTCATTACCACTGACAGCATTTCAATTAGCATAGCGTACATTGGGTATAGTACATTCTGTGTAACAGTACATCCAGTTTGTAGTGTTACAGTCCATTCTTTAATGCAGTTAATTTACAAGCACTCCATTCAAGATGAACAGTGTTTCACTTGTTACTTTTATGAGCTGATTGTAACAGTAATCTTAATAAAGCAGTGATTAAGAGCTGAACTTGCGAAACCAGAACTGTCATGGCACTTTCCTTTTGTTGTGTCAGTTATTTATCCTGTGCTAAATCTATGTAGTTGTGTTTAACTCCCGCTCATTAGAAGCAGTTTTGTGTGAGGGCTTGCCCATTGTAAGGATAGGAGACAGGTAGAGTTCATATAGTATGTGAAGTTCCCTTTCACAGGCCATCTCACAGGAATACCTTTTGCCCCCTTGGCTGTCCCAGACTAACCTTCCTACTGTGTCACAGTTCTCTACAGGTATAAGGCTTATGTATGCATATCCCAGGCCACTATATAGGTCTCCCATTGGGCGCAAAGTGTATTATATTTATCAACAGTCATGATTAGTTCAGCTGTTATATGCTCCATCCTTTGAACTTCAAATATTCTGGACCTCCATTCCCTCACTATTGGTGTGATCTGAGATAGCCAGTGCACTGTTATACATTTACAGGCTACCATATACATTAACACATAAAGTTGTCTTTGCCTGTGGGAGCCTGCTTCCATTAGGGGTACTCCTAGGATTATGGACTGAACACTATGCTGGAGTGATTTATCCCATATATTGTCTAGCTCTGCTTTAATCTGTATCCAGAAAGTGGATAGTTCCGGGTATTGCCAAAATATATGGTGGTGTGTTCCAGTCTGACCACAATCCCTCCAGAAGTTGGGGAAGACCTGCCATCCAAAATGCTGGGTGATTGTGGGAACATGGAAGAAAAGGGTACTGATCCTCCATCTATATTGTCACCATTTCAAGGATGTTGATGGCTCCCACCCCCTTGATCACATTTTTTCAAATTCTGCAGGTAGGAGAGGGAGGCCTGACTCCTCCTCCCAGGCCCTGTGAACCTGATCAGAGGGATCCCCCTTGGCCTGTAGGAGTGTTTGGTACAGCTGGGAAATGTACTACTTTCCTTTTTTAATTTCACACCCCATTAAAAGAAGTTTTCCAGCCTGCAAGATCCATTTTTATGTTTGCTTGCACGCATGTGCAAGAAACATAGTGCCATCATCCAAGTTTTCGGAGGTGTGGCAACCCTTTTCCAATTCAGGCAGTGTGTTTACAGGCGCGGCCGCAGTTCTCCAACGCCTGCTGGAGCTGTCTATGACAGCTCCAAAATGCAGTGGAGTACAGTTGAAAGGGGGAGCTACGCTTCAGTGAGCAGCGATAAGATATCACCTGCTCATGCACACTCCTCCTACACACACACACACACACAGGCATGCATACTGCGTGCTCGCCCCCACACACACTGTGTAGCTGACAGGGGTGCCCAATCCCCCGTCAGCTGTGCTGTGCCCCCCCCCCAAAACAGAGTTCCTTATGCCATGCTGGGTGCCCACCCCAGTGTGGCTACACATGGTATAGCCGACGGGGGTGCCCAATCCCCTGTCAGCTCCACTGGTTCCCCCCCCCAGAGTACAGGGTGCTATGCTGGGAGCCCACCCCAGCATGGCAACACATGCTATAGCCGATGGGGTGCCCAATCCCCTGTCGGCTCCATGCCCCCCCACCAGCCATCCTTGTGCCATGCTGGGATCCCACCCCACCGCGGCAAACGTCCCGCATCATCCTCATTTAAAAACCTGAAACGCAAAAACAGTCCCTCGCTGTGTCTGCCCCCACCTGCGCCCACCACTGAGCACCCGCCTCCACCCCCCACCCCATATTTACCTCCGGACTCCGCGCGACGATCTTCGGTGGTCCGGGAACACGTCTGCACTCTTCAAAGTTGACCGTGAACTGAGGAAATGCCGGTAAGCTGTACAATGGAATAGACAGGGTTTTTTCAACTTTGCAGCATATCTCAGGCATTTTTTGGAATTTTTGCACCAAATTTTCAACATGGGGTTTTTGAGACCCCTTCTCATGAATGCTCTCACTGTCATGGCGTTAATCGGCCCCGAATGGTGATTTCACAGTCACTGCGTGAAATCACCTTTCGGGACTGAGTAACAAAATGACACTGCCACTGCTCATAAGGTGGGCTCTCAAAAAGCCTATTTTGAAAATTTGGTGGAAAAATTCCTAAAAATGACTGGTTTATGAGCGTGTGTTGCGCAGTTCCTACGCACCCTCGTAAGTTTGCGAATTTTCAATATTTTCACTCCAGATTTTCAACATTGCCATTTTATTACACTTCCTTATGAGCAGTGCAGCTGTCATTTTTCACATCTTGCCCAAAATGTGTTTCCGCCCATGTAACGCACAATGGTGCAGTTGGTGTGCGAAATCAATGTATAGGACACATTAAGAAAATCACAGTAACACTGTTCATGAGCAGAGGTCTTAAAAGGGCTATGTTGAAAATTTGGTGAAAAAATTCCTAAAAATGACTGTTTCACAAGTGCACGTTGCGCAGTTCCTATGCACACTCGTAAGTTTGTGAATTTTCAATATTTTCACTCCAGATTTTCAACATTGCCATTTTATTACACTTCCTTATGAGCAGTTCAGCTGTCATTTTTCACATCTTGCCCAAAATGTGTTTCCGCCCATGTAGCGCACAATGGCGCAGTCGATTATCTGAAATCAATTTTTGGGACACATTAAGAAAATCACAGTGACACTGTTCATGAGCAGAAGAATTAAAATAGCTACGTTAAAATTTGGTGAAAAATTCTAAAATGACTGTTTTACGTGCATTGTGCAGTTCCTACGCACGCTCGTAAGTTTGTGAATTTTCAATATTTTCACTCCAGATTTTCCACATTGCCATTTTATTACGCTTCCTTATGAACAGTACAGCTGCCATTTTTTACATGTTGCCCAAAATGTGTTTCCACCCATGTAGCACACAATGGTGCAGTCAGTGTGCGAAAGCAATGTTTGGGACAGATTAAGAAAATCACAGTTACACTGTTCATGAGCAGAGGTCTTAAAATGGCTATATTGAAAATTTGGTGACAAAAGTCCATAAAATGACTGTGTTATGAGTGAGCATTGCGCAGTTTCCAAGCACCCTCATAAGTTCATGACTTTGTAATATTTTCAGTCCAGATTTTCACCAGTGGCATTTTTCCACACTTCCTTATGAACAGTACAGCTGTCATTTTCATAACACAGCGAAATGCATTTCACACTTTCAAGCGCAGAGGATGCTTGGTTGCTGTGGGAAATCATTGTTCAGGACAGATAAAGAAAATCACAGTGACACTGTTCATGATCGGAGGTCCCAAAATGCCTGTGTTGACAATCTGCTGTAAAAAATCCCCAAACTAATTACATTATGGGTGTGTGTTGCACAGTTTCTATGCACGCTTGTGACTTTACCAGTTTTTTTTATATTTTTACTGCAGATTTGCAACATTGCCATTTTTTACACCTCCCCAAGAACAGTACAGCTGTCATTTTTCACATCCTGTTTGGAATGTGTTTTTGCACCTGTGGTGCTAAATGCCGTAGTCACTGTGTATAAGCAGCTTTCGGCTAACAAACTGATATTGCCACTGTTCATGAGGTGGGGGTCACAAAAAAACCATGTTGAAAATTTGGAGTGAAAATACCAACGAATGCCTGAGGTGTTAGGGTTTCCAATCATAACACCACCCTGTAGAGAATGACAGGCATCAGGGGTGTGACTTGGGATTCTTGCCTGTAATGCTCATACCATTCCACACCCTGCAGCCAGTGAGAGGCATCGAGGTATGCCTTGGACTCTTGACTCAAAGTTCACCCCATTCTCCTATACCACACCCATCTCATCGTATTTCCTGATGAAATGGGCTGCGCATAAGGGCCAAAGACCCCAAGGCACACCGTGACACTTGTCAGTGTCTGCAGGGCAGGGTGTGGTGAAATGGCATGGCCATTATGCCTAACGACCCAAAGGCACACCCCAATGCCTGTCACTCTCTGCAGAGTGGTGGTGGGGTTGGCTTCAGTTCAATACTTCACTGCCATTTCTATTATGCAGCTCTGTAACTTCTACACTACCAATGCCAATGCCAGCAAGCAAACATTCGGCATTGACAAATGCTTGTTATGTTTGTTTGTGCGCATGCACAAGAAACATGTTGTGGCAGCTTGCTGGAGAAGCAGGTAGTGGAGGTGTGGCAGTGCTGTGACCAATGCCGCCACTGCCTTTTGGGGCTCATCTGTGTGTCACCAATGAAGGAGCATGCTGTCTGTGACAGTAGTCTGCAAACATGCCACCAACTTGAATTTATTTGGCCGCTGCAATCAGGGAGCATCCCGTCATTGCAGCGTCAGCTTCTCGTTCCATCCTGAACAGTCTGCATGCAGATAGATGTGGAGATGTTCGGTATGCAGTTTGCCAAGAGAAGCTGATGCTGCGATGCTGGGGCAGCCCCTGATTGTTGCGGCAAATTGTACCTTTTGTGGCAGTATGTTCACTTAGAACTTCACATAGTGCCCCTTGAATCATTCTTCCACCCAGAGCCAGCCTTACAGATAGGCGAACTAGACATCTGCCTAGGGCACCATTCAACTGGGGGCTCCGTCAAACAACAGTGTTTTTTTTTCTGATTGAGCTGGATGCAAAATTCTTGTGTTTCTTTTGGAGGGTGGCAGCATTCAAACAAACTCTGGGGAGGTTGGGACTGAGCAAGGAAATAAATCTAAAGTGTTAAGTGTTGTATTGGCCCAGTCCCAGTTCCTTTGTTGGTCCCCGTGGGGTGCCAGCACCACAGCAGACAGATAAGTGTTCCTCTTTGTAATACAACCACCAAGTCAACAAAGGTTGGAAGGTGGAGTACACATTTTAACACTTAAGTTTCAAACAGGAAGAAATCAGACACGGCCATTCGGCAGCCCCTCTCCCCTATCACGCCTTCACTCCATGACAGTTTACACAGAAGAGATTCAAGAGACATGCAGCCAAGATGTGAGAGGGGTCTGCATGGTAACCAGTGAGGTGGACACATGGGGAAGGGCACCATCTGTAACGCCGACTCCTTCCCGGCGCAATCTCTCACAGCGATGGGAGGGGGGTCAAATTAGGCCACAGGATGTAGCTATGTGTATGCAGGCATGGAGGGGGGAGCGAGCACATCGAGCGTGACTGGGAGGGGGCAGAGGGGCTGTAGGGGGTGGCGCTGCGGTGGATGGTCGCGTTGCGTCATTGCATCGGGGTTGGCTAGTGGTTGTGGTGGGTGAGGGTACCGTGTTCGGATCCGGACGCTGGTGACATTTTATTGCGCCCGGCCTGAGCCTTTATTTTTTTATTGCTTTCACCCCCCCGACATGCACCCCCTGGAGTTGAGAATCCTTAAGTAGGGATGTGCGGTGGGCGATGCCCCCTGCGAGGGGAGGGGTGGGGTGGCACAGCTCCCCTACCCCACAGAAAGCAGTAAAAAAATCTCCTGGCACCATTGTCCTGTGCGCCAGGGTTGTCAGAGTGCCAAAAAGGTTTTTGGCACTCTGTGTGATAATGGTAATTGCCTTTAGGCATTCGTCGTTATCACATAGACCCGGGTCTGCATCAATAGCTTTAATGTCAAGAGTCTTGATCCTAAGCTAATTGGTCAGTGGTGTAGGGCGGGGGGGTAAGTGGTCAGCACTGGGGCGCAGAGCGAGAACTTCAAAAGGGCAAACATTTGGGTTAGTTACCTTTTTTTTCTTTTAGGGCTTCTTCGCTGTCACACGATGCTACTTGCTTTTTGGACCGCACGCCCAGTTCTCCCCCGCTCTGTTTAAAAGTAATTGCCATCTCAGTAATGGAGTTAGAAGCAGCTCACCGATCCAGAGATTCATTTCTGTACTTTCCATTAGAATGAAGACGATCGAGAGAGGTGGTGCTGCGCCCACCCGTCCCGTGCCCCTGGTCCCTTCACGCAGTCTGCCTTGTGTGGCATGCCAAGCCCAGGCCAGCCTAAGAGAGAGAAAGAGAGAGAGAGAAACAGTCTAAGAGACCATCAGGCCCCAAACCCAACCCAACTCCCCTGGACCTGGAACCCTGAGTGAGCAGCGTTCACATGACAGTTTGACCGTGGAGAACGAATTATGATACCACCAGCCCCAGGCATCTGGAGAGTATGTACTACTTTTTATTCATATATCAAATTTAGTCTGCAGCCTCACTACTTCATTACAGTCAGTGCCATGGCAGATATGGATATTTCCTCAGTTGTGTCTATAGTTTAAGTCTGCCTTCTTTTTTATCTCCCCTCCCTATTGTCTATCATTCCTTATTATTAAATCATCATATCCTGTTATTCACTTTCTGTAACATGTTAAAATCTTGCATCAGAAACTTTTATATTCCCACAGTGTCATTTGTCAATTTCACTCCATTACAAAAATTCCATTTGTGCATAGAACCTTTCAACTACAGTAAGTACAGTATGTTAAAGTGCAAATACCGCCAGTGCAAGATAGCAAGTGCTTAGGAGTCACAAGAAATGGCGCAAAAATGGCAAATGCTCTAAACATTAAGGCCCAGATATTCAAAAGAGTTGAGCCATGCGCAATAGGGTTGCACCTGCGCAAGTCTGAAAATGCGCCATTCTGCGATATTCAGCAGGAGGCAGTTGTGCCCCCCAAATCACGCTGAGCAACAGTGCAATGATAATGAAGGCATGCGCAACTGAAGGGGGAGGAACCATGCATAAATGGCGCAGTGTGATATTCAACAACTTGCACCATGCTCAATAGGGGAGCAAGCGGAAGTTGCACCATAGCGGAAATGAGACAAAATAAAAGGGAGCAAGGGAGAGGCGCAAGAACGCTACAGGGAAGCCACATGACAGCAAAATACAGCAGGACACACTGGGCAGCAGGGACACACAAGGCCAGACAGGAAAGGGCACCTGGAAGCAATAGCCACAGGGGAAGGAGTGGGGAGACATTGCAGAAGGGGGATGTACACCACACAGCAGTGAGGGCAAGCACAGGCAGGTATTCCCGTGCAGGGGAAGTAGCAGTGAGGACAGCGGGGAATACAGTAACAGCTGCCGGGGTGAACACAAGCCAGGGACATGGCCAGTGCCACCTTCCAGATGGAGGCCATTATGAGGGGGGTGAGAAGGTGGGCAGCAGGGGGGCGTGGCCATGGAAGTGCCCATCGGTGGTATGCCCCCAACAGGCAGTACCGAGCCAGCACCAGCTTCGAGCTGTACGGTGATACCGAGATTGTGGGCTGGTACCACCTGAATCGGACAATTCTGAGGCAGCTCTGTGAGCTGTGCAGTGATGTGATGCAGGCACCCACACGATGGAGCCATGCCCTGTCAGTGGAGATGAAAGTGACAGCTTGCATGTGCTTGCTCACCATGGGTACCTTCCAGAGACCAACTGGGGACACCACAGGCATAACCCAGTTGGCCACGTCACGCCACCTCACCCAATTCCTCAGCACACTGCTGCCACATGCTGTGGAGTACATCTATTTCCCCAGCACACCGGCGGAGTGCACAGCAAACATACAGGAGTTCCACAGGGTAGTACATATGCCTGGCATGCTAGGGGCAATAGATTGCACCCATGTGGCCATCCGCACACCACCTGGCCCCGAGGGGGCCGCATACATCAATCGCAAGGGCTATGCCAGCATCAACTGCCAGGTGGTGTGCGATGCCAGGAGGCACATAATCAATGTCTGTGCCACGCACCCTGGGGGAGCACACAATGCCTTCATCTGGCACCAGTCAGCACTGTGCCACAGATTCTAGAGTGGGGATATCCCCACTGGCCACCTAGTGGGTGAGTATGCAAAGCACATGGACAATCATAGGGCCTGGGGGGGCATGGTCAGAGGTGACATGGGTAGTGACCTACATGGCCGGGGCAGGCGATGCTGATCACCAAACTAACCTCCACCCTCTACATACAGGTGACAGTGGATACCCACTTGTCCCTGGCTGCTCACACCCTACCGGGCCGCGACCCCCTCGCAGCAATGCTACAATGAGGCACACCCACCACACGAATGTCATCGAGCGGGTGTTCGGGATGCTGAAGGCACGTTTCCATTGCCTGAACACCTCCGGTGGTGCCCTACAGTATAGCCCCTCAAAGGCCTGTGGGCTATTCCTGGCCTGTTGCATCCTGCACAACATGGCCAACAAATGTGGGATAGCCGTACAGGTCAAAGAGGGGGACAGCGATGGGTGGATGAGGACACCGGTGATGATGGTGATGGGCAGCCCCCCCTTGGGCGATGGGACCCCCGACTGCTCCGGCTGGCACAGCTGCACCGGGACACCATCACGGAAGAGCACTTCAGCCAACCCAGGTAAGTCATGGGGCCATGTGCAGCCAACAGTGGCTAAGGCACAACCCACAAACACACATGGACACACACCAGGGGTGCATGCTGTCAAGGGAAGTGGCAGGGCATGGAACCACACACACAGCCAGGGATAAGTGAGGTCTAACATGCCACGCAGATGGACACACACATACGCACACACACACAACGCACCAAACATGCACAAAGGGTAGGAGGCACACCAACCCAGAATGCCATCCCTAGCCACACACATGTCCACAGACCACCATGCCCACTGCCTGTCCATGTGCGTGTGTCAGATGCTGAGCACCATTGCACATTGGTGTAGAGTGCAATGCAGGCATCATCATGCACATGCAACTGCGGACAGCAGCTGGGAGGGTGTGCAGATGGACTGTGTGTCTGCGTGCAGGGCCAGGTACCCACCCGTGCACTGCCCACTGAAAGACACAATGCACACAGGCAGCACCAGACAGTAGCCAGATTGTGAGACAGGTCAGTCATGCGACACAGTGCACTGGCTGCCACGGATGCATGGGTAGCCCCGCCGAGACCTGCCAGCACTGACAGGCTGACCACTGGCCTCATGGGGTGGCACCAATGGTCCCCCAAGGGTTCCACTGCATGAACGTGACCATGCTCGCACAAGGGTCTGCAGCACACCAAACATGCCTGTGCCAGGCATGCTCGGGATGCCCACAGCTGAACCCGGTATCGACAGGAAGGGTGTCGCACGACGCTGGGAACGGGGGGTGAACAGTGCACTGCGTGGTGTCTGCGACGCATGGGCACATGACTGTGTGCCCATTGTGGCCATGACAGCAGTGAATGCCTGTGTATGCCTGTCAATGGCAGCGGTCACATCCTCCCACAACCGGTCCATCCCTGCCAGGATCAGAGCGGTGTCTCTGCTGCGACGCTCCTCTGCCCACTCCAGAGCCGCACGCAGTGCGTCCACTGACATCGCAAGCTGCATCTGCTGCTGGACTGATGCTTGCAGTAAGCAGGTGTGCTCATCCAGGAGGTCATCTGCCTCCTCGGCATCCTGTCCCTCAGAGTGTGCATGGCCCTGATACTCAGCACCCCTTGAGGGTGGGCGCTGCACACCAGGACCAGGTCTGGGCATGTCCACAGGTGGTGCACAGATGCTGCCGCTTGACCCTGTACCCCCAAGCCCATTGGCTGAATGCTGATGCTGCCCCTCTGGCTGCCGCTCCCCAGGGCTCAGTGGTGCCGCCGCAGTGGCTGAAACAGTCCCACTGTCCTGAACACACACCAGTGCTGCCCCACTGGTGCTGACAGGCACAGGCTGGGACTGTGCTGACATGCAGACCTCCACGGCAGCACCGCCCACAGCCATGACCGCGATGTTACCTGCTGTGTGGCCATCCCATGGCACGCACATGTCACTGCCCATGCCATTAGTGACATCATCATCGGTGATGGACTCGGCACCGGCCCGAGTCACAGCATGCTGGCATCCGTGGATGCTGGCATGCTGGGACACGGGCAGGGCTTCCTCCACACCTGTTCCAACAACATCAGTGTGGACAGCCAAGTGGGCCCACTGTCGCACTGAGCCATGTAGACCTGTGGAGGTGGATGGGCCCTCCTCCATCTCCAGCTGACTGTCCTCAGTGGACAGGCCCACCACTGCTGACCCATGCAGACGCTCAGGATCTGTAAGGGAAAACAGTTGTGTTACTGCATGTGACCTACCCTGCCCCCCCATAGACAGACCATGACTTACCATGCAGTGATGGGCCACCACCCGTCTGGAAGCCACCACCCGGAACACCCTCAATGGCACTATGCTGCATGCTTCCAGCAATCCTCTCCTCCTGTGAGGTCAGGTGTACCACCTCCAGCTGTCCCCCACCTGTCGCAGCTCGTGCTGCCCTGATGGCAGCCACCTTCTCCTTTATCCTCCTTCTGTCTGTGCCCATCTTCTTCTTGCACTCCTGCACGGAGCACTGGTGGCTGCCATGCAGGTTCACAGCACATGCCACCTCCTCCCATGCAGCAGCATGGGCTTGAGGTGTTCTCTGCTGTCCGCTGAGAAGTGGCTCCTGATCCAGGTAGGCCTCAAACAGGGCATCGGTCTCGGCCTTGGTAAAATTAGGCCTTCTACTCCTCCCACCACTGCGTTCCTCCTCTCCCACAACTTGCTCGGTCATTTTTTTAGCCTGTAAGAATGACAGTTGTTACCTGTGCCTGTGCGGTCCCATGCATGTCCCTAAATCCACAGTCCACACTCCCAAACAGCATGCAACTCACCAATAGACTGCAGTAACCGACTATGGACAGTGCAGCCCAATGTCGCACTTTTATAGCGTAACCCATGCAAATGAGGTGAGGCGCAACATTAAGTGGATGCAAATTGCAGTGCTGAGCTATTGCATGGCTGATTAACTGTTTTGCACATGACGGCTGAATATCACGCTGTTGCGCTTTGCGCAATTGTGTTGAAAGTGCTGAGCCAAGGGCGCAGTTCTGGGAAATGCATAGTACACACCTCACTGCGCATGCCCGGGTTGCTGACGCAGGAGTCTGCTGCGCTGCTGATGTGCTGTGCGCGGAAAGCAATGCAGGGCACGGCCACCATTGTGCCAGTGGCGCTACAGTGATGTTCACCTACATGGCGCTGTGGCACTGGGCCATCATAAGCGCACTGAGGCAACAGCATGGTAGGCTGCTACTGGAGGTAGCACACAGGCAGCCAATCACGCTACATGCATTGGGTTCCAATGGCACTGTGCGTGTCCATGCGCCAGAGCCCCTTGACCCTATGCCCAACATTTGCCTCCTAGGCGCCATGTGTCAGGCATGGGTGCACCACTATCACGCTGTTCGGTGACAGCGCGATAGGGAATGGCAGTGCTGTATCGTGCAGCATCTGTACATGAGGAGCCACACTGCAGAGTGCCATTTTTGCAGACTGAGCTAAGAGAATGGCGTGCAGGAGGGCTGCTCAATGGAGCCAGGTCAAACTGGCCAACCTAGTGGCTATAGTGGAGGCACATCATGGACCACTGTTTGGGGAGGCACCCCTGGACAGGTCCAGGAGCCAGGTGTGGGAGGAGGTGGCCACTGCACTTGAGGAGGCCACTGGAAGGGGGCAGACAGCAGAGCAGTGCCGCCACAGGTATGGCGACCTGCGGCGGAGGGAGCCAGACCTGCTAGCCCACCTGCGGGCACGTGCAAGGAGGGGCACAGTGCCATGGCCAGGTAGGTGTTACATCAACACACTTTTATCTTCCATATGGGTATCACGGTTGTATGTGTCCAGCACATGGGGGAGAGACCGTCCGGTGTTGGCTGTGGTGATATCAGGGTGTGGGGTGGGTGGTCTGGCTGGGTGGGAGGGCACACACCTGGGGGCAGGGGGGGCTTTGCTATGGGATTGTACTGATGTTCCTCTCTCCATGTTTGCACCACAGGGCAGGAGAAGCGGTGCCTGACACGTGAGCTGCGGCGCAACGAAGAGGACAGGGAGGCAAGGCGGGGCGAGGGTCCACAGTGACCGAGGGACCGGCCCGATGATGGTGAGTGCCATACCTCCATGATTACTATTGCATGCTGTGTAACAGGGTGGGCAGCGGAGCATGGCCACCATCCATTGACACCACTGCCATACACGCAACTTGCTACAGTCAGCACTGTCCAGTGGCAATGCATGTTTGGGAGTGCGTTGATGGTGGTCCAAGCATGTACCGGGTACATGGCTGTGCCACTGCCTTTCCACCACATAGCCATGTCACTAAATGGCCATGGTGGTGCTGTGCGTGACTTGACCGGTGGGTGTGTGCAGCGTTCCACATGGCTGTATGCACCTGGGTGGGCAGGTCATGTGGACGTGATCAATGTGGGTGGTCACACACCATCACAGAGATATGTCCCATGGCCGTATGCCATGCACAGTGGGTGGGCTGTATGGGGCTGTGTATTCACACCTATTGACTGTGCTCCCTTGTCCTAGGTGTCCGCCAGCTGAACGACATCCGGGAGGCATTGCGGGAGATCCTGCACGTGGCAAGGGCGTCCCTGGAAATCCTTCGACGCATTGACCAGATTGGGGTCCGCAAGAGGCACCGGCAGTGGAGAAGCCAGAGCGGGGAGCGGGGCTCCTGTTGAAAGTCCCTCTGCCCCTGATATCCCTACCCCCTGGACCAACCTCACACCCTCCCTTTCCTGTCCCATTTGTCCACCCTGCCCCTTACCCACCCCCCACCTTTTTGTGGCCCTCCCCCACCTTGTATATATAATTGTATATAGTTAACTTTTATATTTTGTTTTAATACAGATCTTTGATATGAATACTGTGGTGGTCACTGATTTGCAGCAGGCTATAGGTGCTCAGCTGCAGTGGTGTGCATGGCGTCCAGGGTGGTGCAGTCATGGGTATGTGTGTGTCCGTGGGAGGTGACTATGGTGTGGGGTAGCTATCAGTCAGTGTCTGTGGTGTGTGTGTTGTGCCCTGTGCACTGGATGACTGTGTGCAGTGGTCCATGGTGCATGCTCTGTGTCCATGGCACCCTGTCAGCCCATCCATGGCCTGTGCAGCTGACACCCATGCATGTCTGTGACCTGCACGGTCTGCTGGCATGTCAGTGGTGGCTGTCCATGCAGGGCAGCCACTGTACCCGTCACAATGCTGGGTTACCTCCTGTCACTGGTGTGGTGCATGTCTGCCTCAGGTGACACTGTGGCCTCCACAGTTGTTGACCCGCCTCCATGCTGTGGCTTGTGTGTGTTGCAAGGGATGTGCACCACTGTCTGTGACTTGTGCTCCGGGCAAATGCTGGTGGCATACAGGTCCACAGTGCCTGTGCAGGGTGGCTGGCACTCCTGTGCCATGGAGGACTGCAGGTTGTGTGTACACAGTTTACATGGGCCCATGCTGGGGGCTTGGTTGCCCCGCTACTGCATCCCTGTGTTGTTGTGCCCTTGGGTATGGGTGGGTGTCTGTCCATGCACTGTGTGGCATCCGGTGCGGTGCATACTTCCATGCACTACTGTGGGTGTCTGCGCTGGCTGTTGTGGCCAGTGTTGGGTTGGGGTGTGTCATTGGGAGAGTGTGCAGGGTGCTGTACCACTGGTGGTGGGGTCGGGGCATGCCCTGTCCCGTGCGGGGTACCTCGTGTGCCGATGCATGGTTGGTCTCTCAGCAGTACCTCAGGGGGGCAGTGCATGGTGGCACTGTGTATGCCATTGTTGCATCGCTGTGTGCTGCCACCCACTGATGGGTGCTCGTGGTGGGGCTGTCTTGCATGGTTCTGTGGTGCACAGGGTTGCATTGTCACAGTGGGGGTGGTGGCATGCATGGGGTTTCCTGCAGTGGTAGACACTGCTCCTGGGCAGGGTGTCTAGGGGTCACGCTGCAGGGTGTGTTCTGCATTGGGGGGATGGTGTGGCACGGGGTGGTCAGCCCTCCTTGTGTGCCAGTCACAGCTTGCTGGGGGGTGTGATGGGGCACCATGGCCCAGCTGTGGGTTGGTTGCTTGTCTCCATGAGCCAGTGGTTATTCCAGCCCTCCCCCAGTTGTGCAGTGCATGGGGTGTGGGGGGATGATGTCTGTTCTGCTGTGTGTTCCTCTGCCCATCTGTGGCATGGGTGGTGGGCCCCTACCTCCCTGGTTGTGCAGTTGCATTGCCACCCTACTGCTGGGGGGCATCTCTGGTTGCGCTATGGTGCCTCTGGACTGCTCAGCTGAACATCCCTTGTTGCGCTATGGTGCATCTGATCTGCTCAGCTTCCCCTCCCTAGTTGTGCTATGGAGCAGGTGGTGCAATATTCAGTCATCGGCTGTAAGCACAGTTTGGCCGGCTCAGGTTTTGAATATCGCGCCTCTTGCACATGGGTGCAATGGACTTGCGCTTGCTCCTGCTATTGCGCACTTTTTGGGTGCAGTTTGAATATTTGGGCCTAAGTATTTAGCTTGGTGCAGAGAGAGACTTCATTTGCATCTGTGGGAGCCATCAGTTCGAATTCAACTTATTTTATTTTATTTAGCATTTGTTAACCAGGTAAGCACACTTGACAGTCAAGTGCCTATTTTCAGGTGTGACCCGGGAGATTACAAGGTACAGGCAAAACAGTCATTACAGGATATCAAGAAAGGAAATAGTCAGACACAGCTTGACGTACTAGGAGAGCACTCAGCAAGGTATAACATGACAAGGTAGCAATTGACAGTCAGGTATTGCACATAACAAGATAACATTTAATATAACATGAACTATAATCTCATGGACACATCAGTCTAACGTGAACTATAATCTCATAAACACATCAATCTCAATGACTGGACCGTAAAGTGCAGCACTGTCTGGAAATGGGGGAATGGTACCTTTAGGTACATAGACAAGATGAGGCAAGTTTCAGGAAGCCCCAGAGGGAGTTTCTGAAGCAGGAATGGGAAGGGAAGGAACGTACATGGGCAGGGAGGGAGTTCCACAGTCTGGGTGCATAGACAGCGAAAGCATGCTCACCCGTTAGGGAATGGGATATGGGGACTAGGAATACTTGTGAGCTGCTAGATCTGAATAGGTAGGGGAGGGTTGTAGGCTTGAATGGCTCAGCTAGTGCAGGGGGAGTGGCAGTTCTGATGATATTGTCAACGAAGTTGCCATAACAAAGGTGCAGTGATTGTCGGAGGAGAGTGACTCAAGCTTGTTACACAATTCGCATTCTGTTATACCTTCGAGTATGAGATGCTGCATGTGAAATTCGCTCACGGTTTGTTCGAAGTTACAAACAATGATTTTTGAAGTAGCGGGATTGCTTTTTATTTATTGCTCATTTAGTTCACCAATATATTTAGACATTGGAGCCAAACAAATTTCTCTTAGTGTAGTCAGATAGTTTACATAAATTAGCTGTAGGCTCAATGGTTGACACAGTAGGAATTCTCCCATTCAGTTATCTTAGCATTCACTCATCTTAACAGCCAAAGACTATTTACATTCCAGTGGTATGAAGAGCATTATCCTACAAACGCAAGAGTGCAGCCAAGCAGTCAGGCAGATTCAAAAAAAAGGACTTTGCAGAATTTGAACTGATAGTAGATGGCTCCACCACAGATGCAAATGAAGTCTCTCTGTACTAAGCTAAATACTTAGAGCATTTACCATTTTTTTTTCAACATTTCTTGTGACTGCTAAGCACTTGCTTTCTTGCACTGGTATTTGCACCTGACCTTATATCATACTTATTTGAAAAAAATCTATGCACGAATGGAAGGATGTATTTTTAAAGGAGTGAAATTAACAGTGTATGAATATAAAAGCTTGTGAGGTAAGATTGTAACATGTTACAGTGAATAACAGGATTTAATAACAAGTTCAATAGATGAATAAAAATTAAAAGAAAAAAGATTTGTGTTTCCAATTCTGGTGCTGGTGTTCAAACCCAGGTGAAGTGGAATAGGAGGCACCTATCTCTTTGTATGCTTCCTAAGACTGCCTTGTAAACACATTTTGTGCACTTTATTGAAGGACATGGGAGCTGGGGGACTGTTGTATTCTTTCACATTTTACGTTTTAATGCATCTTATGGGATTAGATTTTGCAGTGTTATATAAAAAACAACCATGGACAGATGTTCCTAGAACATACTGTACAGTCCCATACAAATGATAAACTGAATGCTGTTTTTATTTCAAAGTATCTGAGTTGCATCTTCCTGCTTTGTAATTAATAGAAAGTTGTTTTACTTGGTTGTCTTTATAACTGATGAGTAGCAACTGACCCTATCTCCAAAGCCTAAATTATGTCTCTTTTGATTTGCATCTTTCTTTATGGGAGACTTACTTATAAATGCATCAAGTTTGTTTGTGTATTTTATCTGTAGCATTTGTAAGCATGGAAAAGACAACCAATGGGTTAGTACATGGTTAAGAATAACAAAACACTTCTGGGAAAAGTATTTACAAAGACTCAGTTGCATAAGAGAATGCTAGATTAATTTTCTTCATTTTGTTAAATTAACCTGTTTACTGATGAACTGCAGTATCTCTTGCTCTCTTTAAATAAAGTATTGTATAGTGACATCATAAAATCCCTGAGTTCATTGTAAAGCACTGATGCAGAAGAATCACATGATGCCTAGAGTCTAGAGCAGGTATTCTATCAGATGCCATTGGTCCTAAGTAATCTAAATGACAGAATCATACACCTTAGAAGCTATAAGAGAATCCATGGCTAAAAGCTCCAAATAGCATAAATGCTCCTTCCAAGAGAGCTGTCATTCTTCAAACCTCTGTCAACGCTCACCACAGTGCTTGAGGACAGTGGAATTTGAGAAACGCATCACACTACCACCAATTTGAAGAAATCCTTAGCATTATGATTTGCCTAGAAAGGCAAGTGAATTGTTTTGAAATGTGTAAAGGTTGGTGGGGTTGTCAAGATTTAGCCAATAGCCACTTTTCTGGGTGAAGTGTGAGTAATAACTGGAAGTGGAAAGAGACACTTTACATAGAAATATAGAAGTTGACGGCAGATAAGGACTGCAAGGCCCACCCAGTCTGCCTATTTTTTCTACCTTATGAATGTGCTGTAGGCCTGTACTCTGTCAATGGCATATCTATTCATACTCATCTGTATTGCTCCCTTATGCCTATCCCATGCCTGTTTGAAGCTCTGCACTGTATTCATATCCACCACTTCCTGAGGTAGGCCATTCCATGCATCCACCACCCTGTCTGTGAAAGAGAACTTCCTCACATTACCCCTTAATCGGCCTCCCTCTAATCTCATGCTGTGTCCTCTTGCCCTGCTATTTTTCTTACATTAAAACATGTTAGACTCTTTCACCTTGTTAATGCCCTGAAGATGTTTGAATGTTTCTATCATATCATCTCTCTCCCCCTCCTTTGCTCTAGGGTATACATATTGAGCTCCATTAATCTGTCCTCATATGTTTTCTGATGCAGTCCCTGCAACATTTCAGTTGCCCTTCTCTGGACTGCCTCCATTTTGTTAATGTCCTTGTGCAGGAGTAGCCTCCAGTACTGCACACAGTACTCCAGATGGGGCCTAACCAATGTCTTGTAAAGAGGGATTATTATCCTCCTCTTACGACTTGTGATACCCCTACTACACCCCAACATCCCTCTAGCCTTACCTACTGCTTTAGTGGTCTGCTTGGATGATTTCAGGTAATCTGTGATGATAATGTCCATGTCTAGTTCTTCCCCTGTGATTGCCAGCAACTTTGCTCCTCTAAGAGAAAACAAATACTATAGGAAGCAACAGAATCCTGTAAATAGGGACACAACACTACTTTCATAGGATTAGGGTTCAATGTGATGAAAAAGGTTTCAGTTTAATTCCTAGCAAATACTATATTGTCATTTAGGATCTGGGTGGAAGGTGAAGTACCTTCTTGACAATGGCATGAAAACACTTGGAAGCTATCCTTACTCTCCAGTTCAGATTAGATTACCTGTGCACATAGTATTATTAGTACTGACTCCAACATACACCTTGTTCAAATACTGATCATTAAAGATAAAAGATTCCAAGCATGTTATGTTATTTTTTTAATCTTTCTTGTTGATACAATCAGCCAAAAATGATACAGTACAGTTTATGATTTTGAATTTTTTTGTAAGCTTCCTGTTTTGCAGAAACATTTTCAAGTAGAAACATTGTGGTGAATGCATATGGATATAGGAATAGTTGTATTCATATTTAGCTGGCATTAACACTAGGGCCCTGATATTTAAATATGTGCAATGTCACAGAGCAAATGTTTGTACTGTTCTTGCCCCTGGACCCTACCCTGAGGATGCTGTATTCAGTTGGATAGCACTCTGGCACTATCTGAGTAAATATAGGGCCATATTTAGTTGCAACACTGTGTTGGTACATGTGTGTGTGTGTGTGTGTGTGTGTGTGTGTGTGGCAGAGGTGGTGTGAAAAAATGTGGGGTGAGCACTGGCAGGTTTGTCTAGGGCACCATGTACCCTAAGGCTGGCCCTGCTTCCAAGGCACCTTGAGCACCCCTTGAATCTGCTGCTATGCCTCAGCCCCCAGTAAACAAAAAAAGGAAAAACAGCTGCAAGCTGCACCTCCTGTTTAGTCTCAGAGAGACAGCGGCGACTTAATAGTGTTAAGTGCTTGTGCTTGAATGCTTCTCATTCCCAGCAGAGTTGTAAAGTAAAGCTGCTATCTTAAATGACAACAAAGCTGGCTGATAAGGGTTCTACTTTACAACTGTGGTGGAACTTTCAGCTCACAGCCCTGCCCTTAGCATCTGTTTGTTATAATGTCTGGGGAACAGGCAGGACTTGGCATCTAGATTGTTCTCCTAGCTGCTGCACTGGTGTCTCCAGGTCTGTTCTCCTCTCTTCCCTTTGGACAGCAATTATTTTAACTTTATTTGTGTGGAATGTTATTCAATGATGTCTGAGCAACTCCTATATGAAGTTCCAACTCTCTCAGAGAAGCCAAGCAGGTTAGTGGGGGGGGGTGTATAAAGGAGGTAGCACCTCGTGGCTGACCCATCCTATTTATCCTCTGCTCATGGCTGACTCCTGCTGCCTTGCTAATCTTTGGCTTTGTGGTGGTTGGTTTGGTAAGGACAAGGTATAAAATTGGACAACCAGATGGTCAGACCAGACTGCTAAGAGTTAGCTGGCTCTCCGTCGCACGGCACATCTCATCTGCACTGTTATGGCTAAGGAGGGGGCTAAGGCTGTGGCCCTACTTGTAATTTTTTTTTATTTAATTTTACTTTGTGCTTTAATTTTGCTGACAGGTGGAAGCCAGAAGCAGTTTATTTCCCCCTCATCCTGCTTGCCGTACTGGTATACTGTTCCGCCGAGGGCCCCTGGGCGAGTGAGTGCTGCCAGCAGCAAGCAAGTGAGTTCCAACAACCCCCCAGGCCATACTTATTCCCGACTCTCTGTAGCCTAGCAGAGCTGACTGTAAGCCACTGCCACCCACATGCCAGCCACACTCGTTCCCTTGTTTGCTTCACTTGCCCAGTCTCCATCGTGCCAACTCTGATCGGAAGGCCAGTCCACTCCCTCCAGTCTGTGTCTGAAAGGTGCTATGGTCATCAGTGCAGTCCAACTTGGACAGTAGCAGCACAGCATGCACGACACAGTTATAGAATGCCCGGTCGGTAGTGGAACATCAGCAGCCAGTAGTCAAGAAAAGAACCCGATTCTGGAACTGAAGTTCTCCCCTGTCTCTGCTGCTGTAGCTATTCAACTGCCTTCTGCTGCTTTCACTCTGCTATTGCCAGACTGCCAGCCCAGATTTTCCAACAACAACCTCTAATATACAGGTATATTGATCTTTAATTTTAATTTTATTCTTTTTGTTAATTATCGGGTAAGGTAAGAAAGGAGGCAGGTCCACAAGGTGACTTTCCAAATGCATGTGCATACCACAGTGTGCAGAACAGCTGCACCTCAACCCAATAAGGTAAACCATAGGTTGCCCTCCTGCTGATGAAGGGAAAATGAAGAAATGGTGCAGCAGAAATAAAACACAGTGAGGCCACATGTAAGTGTCATGCATAGTAACATTTATTTCAATGTCTGCACAGAAACTGCTCCTGTGGTTCAAATCCAAGAAATGGAACGCCAGCCACTGGTGTACTTTCTCCAACTTGTTTCTGAGGACCTGTCAACATCCATTTCCTGTACACAGTGCAGAAGTGCAGTACTTCCTTCAAGTGGCTCACTTAGTGGGCCATGACAAGGGTGAAGCCAGGAATTTTAAACTTGTACTCAAAACTGATGCACTGTTGCCCCCCCCCCGTTAGTACACATAAACCAAAACATGCACTGCCACACCACACCAACAATAGGCCCCCAATTTGCCATGTCTGAGTTCAAGTAATCAGTTTTTTCCTGTAATCCTCCTTCCTTTATTTTTCTGCCTGCCTGGTAAGTTTCTCTTGTTTGTGTATTTGGCTAGTGGCATCACTGCCCCATATCGAACAAGAAAGGCAAAAGGGCTCAGCGCCACACAGACACAATGTGACTCACAATGTCCTTGCTTTCCTGTTTTTGTTGCCCCTGCCTGGTCTTTTGCCCCTGCCTGAATTATTTTACTGTACTCTGCTGAGTACAGTGCGTATGCCTTCTGACACCCCTGGGCCATGATACACACTGCCACATTTCGGCACGGTACCAAACACTGACAGTCATGTGGAAGAGATAGCAAGGAGAGAGCCACAGTATCCCTGGCTGCAATCCTCCAGCCCACAACAAGATATTGGCAGAGATGGCATCGGTGATGCAAACTGAAACAAACCGGTAGAAATGATGCTGCTGCTGAATCGGAGTGTAAGACTATACACTCCTGCTGTTGTCATGCCGGCTCACTTGCACTGACATTGGGCACAACTGAAGATTTCTGCATTCAGGGGTTGCTGTATCTGATAGTTATCTGGTAGTCTGGGTAGATTTACTTTGCGGATGCTACTATGACTGCCATTCCAGAGTGACATCACAAGCTAGCACATGTGTCAGATCGTCTGTGATTGCGGATGTGCGTGTACCAACTGTGATCATTGTTAAACTAGTTCAGCCACTTTCTCCATTCAGTGTACAGCTTGATTTGAGAACTATACAGTTCATGGCATCATGGTTTGTTGCTTTTATCACCCCCCATCCCAAGCATACACCTTCAGCGTCTCTGTCAATGACAATTACCGGTATTGATTATTTTCTTAGTAGTGCTGCTGTGGGGTATCCTGTTTCATGGTCCTATTGTGGGACATCTCTATGGTGACAGTTGGGAAGCTTGAAGAGTAAAATCTGAATGTTGTGGTGAGGGCTGCTTGGCAGCTCTGTCTGCTCAGTATGTGGCACCTCTGAGCACAGGGCAATCAAGGCATGACATTTCCTGCATTTTTTGTTGGTGTGCCCAGCAACACTAAACACTGCCCAAAGAACACAAGAAAAAAAATTGATCACTGTGGGCAAGGCTTACCCCCAGCTGCCTACCCTCGCACACTTGACCCCCCCAAAAAAAGTCACTATCACTGACAATGCTCAGATTAATTAGCATTATCTCTGCATGGTGTGCCCTGCTTGTTGTTGGTCTGTTCCATGTGGATGTCACATGGGAGTACTGCGTGGCTTCAAGAGTCATCTTCTGACTGCCTGCCAGTACTTGCTTTTTAGCCTGTGTTGTGGATCTCTCAGTGCCCAATCAGGCTCCAGGGTGAACAATGCCTCTTGTTCATTTATGTTACCAGGCCACACACATGATTAGGGGTGCATCTGGGAAAGGGCCAGCACTCAGTATGGTATTTTGTAAAATCTGTTTCAGCAGGAAATGGAATGCTGCATATATGTATGACAGGTGCAAAATGCGGTAGATCACATGTTGTGGTAGGTGATGTGGGATGTCAGCCTCAACTTTATGCACTGACTATACTTTCCATCTTGACCAAATTAGCTGTATTTCTTCATTGCTGATCCAGTGTGCTGAGGGGATCAGGTCCATGCGTATGTCACAGTAGAGGACTGTCGTGCTTCTTCAGACTCGATTGCAGTCTGCTGCTGTTCATGATCTCTTGTCTGCCGAATCTCAGCCTACAGCTCACAGTTCCTCCCATTTCTGCAGTCCCTTGGTATTCTGATGTTACCTAGGGAGAAACACAAGAAAAAAACACAGCTCCCCAAAAAAATATATAAAAAGACAAATAACAAAAGCATGGCATAGGTGTACTGTTTCATCCACCTTGTCCCTCACAGGTCACATCTGAGCTGTCTAATTAGAGTCCACATATCAGATGCAGTATTGCAGGTACCACTACACCAATCTTCCCAAACCAGTACACAGTGTAGCTCCAAATCATGCTCTGTTCTGAGCAACTGTAATAGGGCACGGTGTACTTGGCACACGAACAAACAACTGTTGAAGTTCTATATATTTGGTGGCCTTCTATTCCATGCCATCTGTGAGTCTATTACGAGTGTTAGTGAGTGCCGATTGCAGTGCTGTTTCAGTGTGTGCAACTGAAGCACAAAACATGGATGGGTTCTCTTCTCATTCTTTTTTTTTTTTGAAATTACTATTTTTTCTCCTTCCTGCCTGCCATCCCCGACCCTTCAGGAGCCTCAAGGTAGACATCCCTCTGCCTTCCACCCTGCCCGTATGACCCCGCAGAAACCCCATAGAGCTTCAGTTTACCCCCCGAGCAGGGATGGGGCAGAGCCCCTGCCCAACAATCAACTTTCGTCAGTCAGGGGCCATCGGGCAGGCGAGGCACGCCAGGAAACACGTCTCCGGAGGCTCCATCTTCCTGGTGATGGCAGGTGTTTTCCTTTCCCACACAGCGTAGGACCCCTGACGTCAAGGCACAGAGCGCCGACGTCACGCTGTATGTCGGCAGCCCCTCCCCTTAACATTGGGGACTTGCAGTACTCCGAGCCTCCACTCAGAGTCAGACAAGTGTTCAGGCTATAGCCTTAACCCTCCCTGGAGTAGGTCGTGGGACGCTCAAGCCTAACTCCCCCCAGCTGGCCCACCAGTGACCCGAGTCCACTCCCAAACCCAGGTCGCCGGCGTGGAGCGAGGTGTAGCGTCCAGTACCTCAACCCTCAGCGCCACCGGGCCGCGTCTCTTCTCATTCTATTTCCATGATATGGGCATTCCAGAACGCGTTTTTGTTGCCATTCTAGGGGAGCTGCTTATTGCATTGCAACCCTGTTTTGATCTGATTGCACAGTGTACTACTCTGTGTGCAGACCCTACATTTCCAATAGAGGAACACACCGTGAAAAATTTACGTGGTCAGTGAGCAAATATAAAGACCAAACCACAAATACCAGTAGTGCACAAACACAGTAACAATAAAACACAAGTAAACCCAAACACACGTGGGCGAATTGACAGTACTGGTGCCTTTCAGTGTACAGACTGGATTTTTGCTGGACAGAATTGCAGCCGCTGACCTCGGAGGGTAAGTATGAGATAAGGGGGGCAGGAAGGTGGGTGCGTAGAAGGAGGGTTGGGATGGGCAGGGGGACTGGGAGACGATGAGGGACCATTTCCTGCTTTACAGGGTTATTAAAAAAAAAGATGTCTGGGGATGGATTTCTTTTTTGCAGGGAAATTATGTTTGGGACACTGGTCTATGTAACTCTATATACATTCACAAACACAACTTCCACACTTCACTGCCATCCCTATACTACATCTCTGTACCTCCAGCACTAGTACTGCCAAAACAATCAAGCAAACATTCAGCATTGACAAATGCTTCTTATATTTGAGAGACCAGTCTCTGTTACAAGGTAATGATGTAACTGCAAGTACATAGCAAAAGAAAATCAGTCTGGCCCAGACCAAATGTTTGTTTTAAAGTGTCAAATGATACCAAGTGCCGCCCTTGTAGCATTTGGTTATAATGTTTGAGGGCTTTGTGGTTCCATCTTTGGAATCCATTATCAAGCCCTGGGGACTGGAATTCAGGATCTCCAATTATGACAGTGGGCCTGAGGAGCTGGATGTCCTTGTGAGTGTTCTTGCTTTCTGGAGTACCCTAAAGGTGTGCCTAATCCGAGGGATCTGGACTTGCTTCTAGATCTCTGAGGTCAGTCTAATAAGGAGGATGACATGTAGGGGTACCGGCAGTGTGGTTAATTTTCTAATTCATGTCAGCCTGGGTTTTCTTTCTGTTAGAGCCATGATATGATTGGGATCAGCTGGGCCGATACATAATAATAGCGGAGATTGGAGACAGCCAAACCTTCTTTGCTCCATGACTGCTCCAATGTTTTCTGGCTAACTCTGTGCCTCCCTGCATTCCAGACAAACTTCATCTGTGGTTTGTTCACTTTTCTCCAAGCTTCTCAGGTATTTACATTGGAAGCATCTGATAAAGAAACAATAACCTGGGCATGACAGTCATCTTTAAGATGTGCACTCTGTCTGCCAGGTTGAAGGGTACCACTGTTCACCTTTGTATGACTGCTATAATTTCATGTAGCAAGGCCCCAGAGTTAATATGGAAGTTTTGTCTTTGGCCCTTGGGAATGGGAATGTTTCTACAAAGTGTTGGGGACACTGTCCACTAAGTTTAAGGGCTTCCTATTTTCCATAGTTAATTTTATACCCAGATAATATATTTGTCAAGTAATTTACAAATCTCTGGGATGGACTTCTCCGGGTCACTCAAGTAAATCAGGGCATCATTAGTGTACAATAAATAAATGCTCTCTATCTGGCCCCCTAATACACTGTATACCCAGGCTCTGTTGAACCACCACCACCAGGGGCTCAATACGGCATGGGGTCATATTTTTGTGGATGGCACTATGCAAACCACAACCGCACAGCAGCAGACAACGTGAAAAGACACTTAACCGTTTTCCTTTTGTTTTGCAGGGGGGTTTGGCCCCCCCCAGACTTATTATAATCAACTCTGAAGGGGTGTAGACATAGGGGCAAGAAAAAAAATAATAAAAGTAAAAGATTCCCGAATCGGGAATGAAATCTCATTCCCCAACCCCATCCACTGCAGAGTCAGGTGCTCTAGCCAGTCCACCATGGGAGCGGCTTGACTGAGCAACTGACTGGCAGTTTTCATATCCACTTCCTCTTTCGTGGTGAGTGTCTGGGGCTAGTGATACTTTCATATCACTATAATTCCCCTGTTGCTCTAAAGGCATGCGCTCTACTCACAGCACGGTCGTGCTGTGCACGGTTTTCTCTGAACGGGTATGACCTGGTAGGGCTCAATACATAGGGCATAGAGGAGGGGGAAAGGGGGCACCCCTGTCTCATGCCCCTAAACAGAGGGAACCTGACAGATTTTATGCCAGTAACCCACATCACTGCCTCTGGTGCCTTGTGTAGCACTGTTATTCAATGCATGAATTGTTCGCCAAAGCCCATCACGCCCCTAAATGTAGTGCCAGAAGGCCCAATCCATACTGTGAAAGGCTTTCTCAGCATCCATAAGAAGTGCCACTGTAAATACCTTCTCTGATTGTTGCTTGGGCAGGATGTTCAGCAGGTGTCTGATATTATCATAGATTTGCCTTCCCTTAATAACGTCAGTTTGAGCAGGGTGGATCAAGCCCCCGACACACTCCTGTACTCTGCTAGCCTGAATGGCTATGAATATGTTCTGGTTCACATTAAGGAGGGATATATGTCTATAAGAGCTGCATAACCCGGGGCCGTCCCTCTGTTTGTTGATAACTGAAATTTTTGCCTTAGACCATGATGGTGGTGCCCCCTTCCCCTCCTGGATCACTTTGCATACCCTTGCCAGGTGCAGAGTGACCAGTTCCTTAAATTTTTGTAAAACTCAGCTGTTATGCCACCTGTACTGGATGACTTAGAGGTTTTAAGGTTTTTACTGATTTTAGTCACCTCCTCCTGCATGATCGGTTGGTCTAGTTTCAGCTTTGCCTCTTCTGGCAAAGTGAATAAAGGTTGCTAAAGAAAGCTTCTTGTTTATTCTGCCTGTCTTGGACTTATTGCCTGGAATGTAGTTCTTTGTAATATTTTGCAAACTTTTTAACAATGTTTTTGGGGTTGGTCTCATATTGGGCATTATCGGGGGACCACCTGAATTTCAGTACTGCCCGGCTGGCTGCTGTCTTTCTTATCTTCCAGGTTAGCAGACATCCTGCTCTGTTACCCCCCTCATAATAGCACTGGTGAGCATAAAGAATTTCACCTTCTGTCTTATGCTTTAGTAGTTTAGTGAGCTTTTCTAGATGTTGGTCCAGCTGCTCTTTCCTGTTTTCATTCAGTGTTATTTTATGTTAACACCCTGGATCAAAACTTTTTTTTCCAGGTCTATTCTTTCCCTTTCCCTTTTTAAGGCTGAAGCATATGCTATAATGTGCCCTGTTAAAGTAACCTTCAATCCAATGCTTTGGGTCCCCAGGGAGATGTCATTAATGTGGTTCTCTAGCAAGTAATTTGCAACTGTGGATTCCACCATGTCTTGAAAGTCTGGCCTGTTAAGAAGGGACACGTTTAGTCTCCAGCTAGGGGTCCTGGTAGCTGGTTGCACTTCCAGGTCCATCAGAACAGTCACAAGGTATGATGCTGTTATGAAAGTGATGTGAATACCTGTTGCAGCATGCATCCAGTCCTAGGAGATCAAGAGGAGGTCCAGCCTGGTAAACACCTTATTGGGGTTTGAATAGAATGTGTAGTCCCTTGCTTTTAGATTAGCACACTTCCATATGTGAACCTAGCCTACAGTAGTTCATGTGCCAGCTTTTTAACAGTGGGGCCTGTTCTTCCTCTGTAGTGGGTATAGTTATTTGAACTGTCCAGATCAAGGGGCAAGATGCAGTTAAAATCTCCTCCAATAATATATAATATTCCTTGGTCTGTAACAGTGTCCAACATGTGGCACTTAAAAAATTCAACCTGTTCTGCGTGTCCATTAGGGAAGTATAGTGTAGGTTCAGTATTGTACAGGAATTCCCCCTATATATGCCCTTTATCTGTGTGCTTCTCCCACTGCTGTCTGGTATGACTTGTCCTACCACCAGAGGTGCATCCTTTTAATTGAAATTACTACATCCTGTCTGTGGGAGTGGTCCTAAAATGTGGAGGCATACACCTCTCCCACCTACTTTTATTTTAGTTCTGCATGCTCCACCTTACTCTGGTGCACCTTCTGGAGCAGTGCAGTTGTGGATCCCATCCTTCCCAGTTCCTGCAGAACTCTATCCCTTTTTTATTAGATATTAAGACCTTTTACAGTATAGGTCACTATTTTTAGGTCGCCCATTTGGAGCGGTAATTCCTCACTTCCTCCTAGTTCTAGTTCACAGATATCATGAAACCTGTCACCACTCTGAAGTAAACCATAACTTAAACTATATACATTTAACTTTAATGTCAAGGTGTGAACAACCACATGCAGGACACTTTCAGTTGTCTCCGGAGCCTCCAGGGTAGGCTTTGCAGCTCAATAGATTACATAGGGATCCATGTCAATTCAGCGAATACAAACACAGCGCGGAAAGAAGCCACGTACACAACACCATGCAGACAATTGACCCTGATGCCACAATCCACCTAAAACAAACATGCCACAACACAAAAACCTTGCAGAATGCAGATGGACAGGTTATGTGAGGGGATGCAATTCGGGTGGGGCAAAACTCATTGATTCGGTACAACAACCCCGCACGGAACGTAACTTGGGTGAGGGAACTCAGGAGGGGAGAAAATAGCAAAAGAATATATATAACACACTCACATAAAATAGCAATACCAAACTGAGACATGAATCCCAATCACCAGCAACACAGCCTGTCACCTTACCACTACTCCATGCCAGCAGCTTGCCGAAACTCGACAAATTCAGCACCTTAGACTTCTATTACTACTACAAAACACTAAATGGTGCTATAACACTAAATCGCTCAGCACTGTTTATAACACAGATGTCTCTGCAACACTTTTACTGCAGGGGGCTGCACCCCCCACATCCCCCATTAATTAATATAATCAACTCCGAGGCTGCACATACCTCGGAGTACAGGAGAATGCTGTACACCTTGCATGGTTGTAGCCCCCTCATCCATGGTATACTCATTCACTCTCCTTCCCTTTAGCGCTATTAACCATGCTGTAAGTGCTACACAGTAATGGCTCTCACTCAGTGGACCTGATAACATTACATAGAGGATAATGGATAGACAACAGGGAACAGCAATGCTGTTTTTATTTTGAGAGGTTGTCATTACAACAAAGTGAACCTCGAGTGCAAAATTTTTTTCAGCAGAAAAAAGAGATCGAGAACAAGGGGACACACTATGAAGTGGAGGGGGTAGATTCAGGAGAGATGTGAGGAAGTACTTCTTCATAGAAAGAGTGGTGGATTCCTGGAACAGCCTTCCAGTGGAGGTGGTGGGGGCAAAATAGTGGTTGGGGTTCAAATTGCATATTCTTTATTGAGTATTAAAACACAAACACAGTTCAGTTGAAACAGCAGTAGAGACTAACACCAACAAACTGAATATAAACAGAGCAAATGAAACATGTAGAGATGCAGCGAAGTTTTAATCCGCTGGCGAAGTGAACGCGAAGTGCCCACTTAGCGTTGGCGGACTTACAACTGCAGTGGGCACTGCAAAGTGCTCACTCGTGTTATTATTATTACTCGCATTGCCATTATGCCTTAACGCCAAGTAAGGTGAAGTGAGAAGTCAATAGGTAGCCCCCCACATATCACATGGCTTACAGTACTGTAAGTCACGTACTTTAGCCAGGCAAGAAGGAAGTGAGTCAGAGAAGCAGTTTCACTTTCTCCTTTGCATTCGTAGTGGGAGAAGGCTTGTGAGAGAGCAGTGTAGGAGTCAGTGACAAAGTGCTTATTGCCTTTCTAAAACAACAGCTTTTTTAAAAGCTGTCTTTATTTAATTTTTGTATTGTGCTTGTGATTGTTTTTTTGGTAGTTAATTTTTTTTATGTGTTGTTTTGTTTCGTGTGTGTGTGAGTGACTGTGTGTGTGTGTGTGTGTCTATGTGTGTGTGTGTGTGTGCCCGGGACTTGTGTGGGAGGGATGGACATGGACCCTGGAGAATTTGAGTCACTGGCCCGTGGGCATGGTCGGAGAGGAGTGCGGACATGTGGAAGTGGTCGTGTCATGCTGGACTGCTCCTGACTCCTGGGTCTTGCTTCCCCCTAGCCCTACATTGAAGCAACAGCAGCAGCAGCACTAGTGCAACTGGTGGCTACTGTGCGTCCACCTTCTGTGCCACTACCACCACCAGCTCCAGCAGCACCCCCTCCGCCACCTCCACAGCCACAGGAGGTGCCCCTAGAAAATCAAGGTGGTGTGAACCATGTGACTCATGCAAGGACTGTGTCTGGTCCCCCCCACAGCTCCCCAGTGTAGGAGTTTTTTTAACTTTCTGGGGGGAGACAGCACAGTCATGATGTGCCATGTGTGTGGTGTGCTGGTGCCCCGCGGCCCCTGTGGGACATATTTGGACACTGGTGGCCTGTGCCCCCACATGCTCATCCACCACAAGGCAGAGTGGCAGGCTGTCACAGAAGGGGCCAGGCGTCCACCTGCTGGCCCTTCCATGGCAGTGGCCGAGGGTGCTGCTGGGGTTGGAGTTGTGCCTCACAGTCATCGCCACAGTAGGAGGACGGCCAGTACAGCAGCTGCTCCACCACCACTACCATTGCCACCAGCACCACCCTCTCCACCACCACCCCTGCTACACAGCATGACATCTCCCTGGTGTGGGCAGCTCTGGAAGAGAACAGTCAGAGGGCTGGTGCTTTGCAGCAGCAGGTCCACACAATAGAAGAGCAGCAGCAGCAAATAGTTAGAATGCTGCACCTGCTGCTGGACCACTACAGCATCCCACGGCCACAGTAACTTACGTGATTGTTTTCTGGCCCCCCCACCCCACTACTGTGTTGTACTGTTTTTGTGTATTTTTTCTTTGTTGTTGTTGTTTAATAATACACATTTCCCTTTCAGGGGAATCTTTTTTGAGCCACATAGTGCAATACATTTCTGTGAAAACCACCCATAATTTCATCACAGTGTGTCACATGACGGAGGAACTCCTGCTCTGAAAAGCCGCCCACATTCTATCTCCCTTCTCAGCAACTTTAGGAAGTGATGCCAGGGAGAGTGCATGTGCATGATCCATTACAGTGAATATCCGATTGTCCGGCAGCTTATCGAATGTTTCTTTATGTTATAATGGTCAGTTTGTGGTGAAACGTGTGGGCACGTTTCCAGTAAGAAGAGCCTTGTTAGTGGAAACGCTCCACATTTCTCACAAAGTGAACCTTATAACATAAGGAAACATGGGATAGCTGCTGGACATTCACTATAGTGGAGCATGTACCTGCGCTCCCCCTGACATCACGTCCTAATGTTGCTGAGAAAGGGGGGCAGAATGTGGGCGGCTTTTCTGAACGGTAATTCCACCATGATGTGACACACTGTAATGAAATTATGGGTGGTTTTCACAGAAATATATCACACTCTGTGGAGCAAGAAATATTCCAGTGGGAGTAAGGCCCCCACATATTATGTTATGTGCATCACCATAACTATGTAATGTGGTGAATCTCTGTAAAGCAGCAGCAGAGCAACAATCTGTTGAGAACTCTGAAATATATATTTTTAATGCTATGTTACAACTTCCTTTACTTACATCCTGACTGACTGGAATGATACGGAAATTTGCAATAGTTGAGTCTGCTGTACTGCCTTTTTTCAGGTGTGAAATAATGAAAGGAGCATTCCTTTTAAATTGGTGCTGACCAGGTCTTTGTCATTGTTTTCCTCTGCTTTTCTCCATCACATCAGTTAGTTGTTATATATCACTTCTATTGTAAATTAACAGTTATGCAGCAGGCAGCGTCTTATGACACCACGGAACAATAGTTATTGAAAAGCAGCTGAGAATAAATACAAACCTGATCAGAACAATATTGGAAGGCGTTAGGCATGCTCATTTTTTTTATACATGAAAAAAGTAGTCAACTAAGTAAAGCAGACATAAACTGTAAAAAGTATATCATTCAAGTCACGACTCGGAGGTAACTAGTGACTGTGGCAATGTAAAGTAGCATAAAAAAGTACAGTTCAAAATTGTCATGACATTCTTGCAATGCTGCTTTAATTGTAATGTCAGTATGACATCATGAGCTCACAACAATCACACAACACACAAAAGTGGCACAGAATCCCAGATTTTTTCTGCAGGCCCAAATTGCATCCTCTTTGTGTGCAGAAAATTGACAAGTGGTAATACAGTGAAATGGGAGTGTTTCAGCACAAACAAAGACCCCCAGAATTAATGGCGCACTCAGTCATGCGCACAGTGGTGGCACAGAGTCCCAGATTTTTTCTGCAGGCCGAAAATGCATCCTTCTTGTGTGCAGAAAATTGACAAGTGGTAACACAGTGACATGGGAGTGTTTCAGCACGTACAAAGCCCCCCAGAATTAATGGCGCACTCAGTTATGCATGCAGTGGTGGCACAGAGTCCTAGATTTTTTCTGCAGGCCCAAAATGCATCCTCCTTATGTGCAGAAAATTGACAAGTGTTACCACAGTGAAATGGAAGTGTTTCAGCACATACAAAGTCCCACAGTATAAAATGATGACCGTGAGCATTTTGTTGCTGGTCCAATGTGTTCTGCGAGGCGATCTGAGCAAATGCAATGTGATCATCTCAACTGGATTGAAGGGTGCCTTTTGGCTGTACACTAATAGTAGCCTTGGTGAGTAGATATATATATATATATATATATATATGGTGAGATGGGGGTTGACATGGACATGTACACATGGTATTGTTCTGCATCACAGGTCACAGAAACTGTTGGTGTGCACATTTCAGTGTGCTCAATGAGAATTTTTTGCGCTGAAACTGGAAAAGGATAACTCTCAAGCACATGAAGGTAAGCATTTTTTTGGGGGGGGAATGGGGGGATCATATTTGCTGATTTGTCTGTAATGGTTTCTTATTTTGTTACGTCTTCACAGACTTTATCTGCATCCTTCTGGAGTCCAGTTGTTGTTAATGATGGTCATGGTCATCTAATGAAACAACTTCTGCGTGTTGCATGTGTGCCCAAGCCCGGGGAGCAGGGTGCCTGATGTTGAAGAACTTTTTTGGATAAGGCCAGTTTGACAGAACTATAAAGCATCTGGAAGTTTCCTAAAAAAAGCAATGAATGACTTCTTACAACTTAATTGTTATTTCTGTCCCTGGTTCTGAATCTCAAGTCAAGTTATATTGAAACCCACATCTTGTCAACTAACACAACCTGTGTGCAATATTTGCTGCAGTCTTTCCAAAACAATGAAATGGATGAAATAAAATCTTCATACTTACCAGAATGGATTTCTCATGGATGTTTCATTGGTTCCTTTATGTGCAGTACAGCTGCAGTACCATTCCCACCGAGTTTTAGCGATGGAAACTTTTTTGTTAACCTGTAAAAGAAACAAAATAAGTGTACCATATGTGTTTTACCATTGCTGCTTTGAAAAGCTACAGAAAACAAAACATACAACTAAAGGAAGTGAAGCAGCATAACAAACATGAGTACACAGACTCACTTTATGGTTTAAATATTAAGAAGCTTTGTATCTCTGGCTGATGGATGTGGTGATCTGGGGGGCGGACAGACTCAGGCTCAGTGGTGGCAGTGGCTAACAGCAGTCCCAGTGGTGGTGGTCCGGGGGTGGACAGATCCAGGGTCCGTGGTGGCAGTGGCTAACAGCAGTCCCAGTGGTGGTGGTCTGGGGGTGGACTGACTCAGGCTCAGTGGTGGCAGTGGCTAACAGCAGTCCCAGAGGTGGTGGTCCAGGGGGCGGACAGACTCAGGCTCAGTGGTGACAGTGGCTAACAGCAGTCCCAGTGGTGGTGGTCCAGGGGAGGACAGATTCAGGCTCAGTGGTGACAGTGGCAGTGGCTAACAGCAGTCCCAGAGGTGGTGGTCCAGGGGGTGGACAGACTTAGGCTCAGTGGTGGCAGTGGCTAACAGCAGTCCCAGTGGTGGTGGTGGTCCGGGGGGGGCACATCGCCTTTTAAAAACTTCAGTTAAAACCTGCCAACATTAACCACGTCATCATCATCCTCATAAAGAAAGCTGCCCTCACAGTCATCAATATCTGAAGTCTGACCACTGGGAAATTTTTTCTCCATTGTGTCGTCATCTACATCAGTGGTGTGCCATTTCAGGCAGCCACTGCCAGTGCCACCAGCATGGTCCATTTCCACATCACCAAAACCACCATGACTAGGCCAGGGTATGAATACCAAGGTTGCAGTCTGTGCTGGTATGTGCCTCTCATTCATTTTAATGAATGTTAGCAAACTAACATTTGCAGGAGACAGGTTTCTCTGATGATCCCTGACTATTGCACCTGCTGAGCTGAATACCCTCTCAACACTTACACTGGAAGGTGGGCATGCGAGGTACTTCAGTGCCACTGAAGTCAGCTCTGGCCATTCACTGACCTTTCCACTCCAGTACAAAAGAATATCTTCACTTATTGTCAGATGCTTGTTTTCAGACAACTATGACTCAACCATTCTCTGTGCCGCACTAAGCCCAGTGGTTGATGCATCATCCTGTTCTCCCGAATCATTTATTTCACAAATACCCACTTGGGACAAAGCCTCCCAAAGCGGGTTGATGCCAGCCACTTTGGATGACAGACCACCTGGAACTGCAGTCCCCTTCCCCTTGCAGGATATGCTTGATGGTCCTCCAGGTACACCTTCAGCTGAATTATGCTGCTGAGGTTTGCTGATCTTGGCACATGACTTCTGTGCCCCATGAACCAAGCGCACCAGTTGACCACTGATATTTTTTACCTGTTCAGGCCCTCCCTCCCTCCAGTACTGATGCAATTCCACGTTTGTATCATGGGTCCAGCATTGTTACTATGGCAAAGTTGTCACTACACTGAATGCTCACAAAGTGACTATTCTGATTGAATACTGTCAGCATGTGTTGCAGCAACATACTGCTACCACAGTCTCCAGCAACATCAAGATCATGTTGTACATTCACCAATGTCTGCCTCAGCACACACAGCAGTGGAATTGATTGGCTAATGGAGGTAGCCTCGCCACTCATTGCCTGTATGGCATGTTCAAAAGGCCACAAAATTGTTATTACAGAGTCCATGAGGTGCCACTGTTCAGTCGTCATAGACATGGAGGCCCCGGAACTGTGACGGCTAGTGTGCATCACAAGATATTCTGAGATGGCTTTGTATTGTTCATACAACCTCTCTGCCATATATAAAGTGGAGTTCCATCGGGTGACAACTTCCAGCTTCAAGCGGTGCTGAGGCAGGCTGTTTTGTATCTGCAACTGCCGCAGTTGGTCATGGGCCTTTCCAGATCTTGAAAAGTGAGAGCAGATATGTTGTGCAATGATCAGCATTTCCTTTATATCAGGGTGCTGCAGAAACTCCTGAACCACAAGATTTAAACAGTGGGCCATGCATGGAACATGAAAAAAAACAACATTTGTGATGCATTTCACCACATTTGACCCATTGTCACTTGCTATGAACCCAGTTCTCAGGGACAAAGGGTTTAGCCATTTGTCAATTTCAGTCAGTACTATGTCCAACATGTTCTCACCAATATGTGAACAGGTCACATTGTGCATAGCAATCATTGCATGCTGTCGAATTCCTGGAAGATTGCTACCGAGACAATCCACCTTACTGCACTGATTATTCACACTACCAACATCACAAACAACCCCCGGCACCTGCACCCAGTGTGCAGTTATACACAAATATGAACTCCCCACTGTTTTGCCACTTGTCCACATATCCATACTTAAATGGATGAATGGAGAGGAGGAATGTTGAAGGGCATGTCTTACTGAGTTGGACATGGTGCGGAACAACTCGGGGAAAGCAAGGGTAGAAAAGTATGTCCTGTATGGGACTTTCCATTTTGTAGAGGCACATGCAGCAAACCACCGGAACCCAGAATTCTTCACAAAGGAGTAGGACAAAAGATCAATTGTCAGCATTTCCGCTACAGCAGCATTAAGTTCACGTGACACTGTATGATTCAGGGGGTACTTCAGCTTATGCACAAAAACACTCCATAACGTGGGCTGACCTAAACATTTTACACGGGGTGTGATCACAAATGGTTGTGCTGTATGATGAATGGCATTGGCAGGGGGTGGAGTGTGGACATTTTATGAAGACGGTTGCACAGGTGATGATGACAAACCCAGAAATGCTGTTATTTTGCCAGATTTGCCAACTGGGGTTGATGTACCACTTGCACTAGACATACTGCATTCACCACCACCACCACCACCACAAAAACTGCTACTCTCACCAGCACTGGACAACATTTCAAAGTCATTGTGGTCCTCCAGCTCATCATGCCTGTAGTAATCCTCTGCTCTTATTACCTCACTACTGCACATGTTTAATTTACTGCTGGACTTAACAGTCATGGAAGGGGATAACATGCTGGCTATGGTTGCCGGTGATGAGGGTGAATGCTCCACTGTGGTATTAGCTGCCAGCTAGTGCTGGGTCCACAGTGCCAAGTGCCTATTCTTAAGATGTGTATGCTGTCTTCCTCTGCCCAGATGGCTCCCCTTTTTACCTCGACTCACACGCACATGGCAAACTTGGCAGATTGCAACTGACTCATCATTTGCATCTTGAACAAAAAAATCCCAAACAAGGGATTGTGATGCTCTGCTTTTAACATGTCCATGATGTGGCTTATTTAAGTCCGTTATTTTAAGCACTGAAGTGGGGGGGCATGTGATGTTTTGGGCACTGCACACCTGGACTGCAACTGACCACCTCGACTACCTATTATATTTATTACTGGGTCATCATCATTAACTAAAACTGGTAGATCATAAATTTTTACGAAGTGGGGGGGGATTCCTGCAAACAGACTCAGACACAGCCACTTTGAATTTCATTTTCTCTGGTTCCCAACTGGGTTTAATTACATCATCATCATATTCATCAACGTCACACACATCCACATCCTCTGTTTGGATGCTAGCATGTGGACTGCATGTTGCAACAACAGCAACGTCATCGTCATCATCACATTCATCATCAGCATCTACACCACCATCACCTGATATTTTTTCACCACACTGTGAATCACTGCATGGAAAATGCGTGACATTAACTGCCACGGTGGACAGAACATCACATTATATGTTATCATTGACATGATTATCAGAATCCTCAGGTTCAGTTACTGGGATGTTACCGGGAAGTATGACATCATATACGCTGCCACTCACTTGCAGTTGCACTGCTTCACACTCAGTATTTTTGGATATGGTACACTGGTCGGAATTAGAACTTAACACAGCAATACTAATACTACCACCACCACTAACGCCAGTAACACTAACACCACCGGCTGGGAAAACATCATCTCCTCCAACTATGAGTGAAGCTACTGATTGGGCTATAAAAAACATCACAGGAGAAATACGGAGTTTCCTCACATCAGCAATGCACTTCTGGATCTGCGTACTACTACCACGCCCACAGACTATTTTACTGCCAACATTGCCATGGCGAGAAACAGCTTTGCTTGCATGTCTCTTTGCAGGAATTTTGGGGGTCAACCACAATATTATAACCAAATTCAGATTTTGATACATTCACTCTCTGATTGGGGGGATGCTGGATGTGAAGCCAAAAAAACAACTGTAGCTTCAGCAACAGATAAGAAACTAGTCTGTCACGCAATGAAAAGAACTTCAGTAACCAGTGGTGATGATGAGGTCACGAATACAATACAATCCGGTAAAAAATTCCTTTTGCATGTGGGGGTGGGGGGGCACTGACTGCAGTGGAGATTTTTACGGCAGTACTAGCAGCAAAACAAAGAACAGATACCACTATCACAGTACAAAATCAGGCAGCTGCAGTGGATAGCAGGTTCACACTGCTGCACCTGCAATTACACTAGTCTGTGGCACAATAAAAGGTGTATTATTTGATGTCATGCAACACCGCACACACACTCACACACACACACAAAACAGTTTGTCTACAATGCTGAACGAGTAATGTGTAGCAAATGCAAAAGTTCAGTATTATGCCACGTTACGTTTTGTAATGTAAACAACCTGAAATTATGAACTACTGCACCAGATCCACACAACAAACAGCAAGAAAATTTCAATATTACTGTGTGTACATTAACACAGTCAGTTATATAACAAAAATATAACCAAAAAAAGTCACTATTTCTCCAACTTAAATCTACCTACACCACAGATACGCCCCTTCCCCAAAGCACATTTTCACTATCTTTCACTACACACACTCAATGTTGTAAATTAACATTCAAAATCCACACAAAAACAAAAACGCTCGATGATATAAGCACAGGTGGGTTTCCTACAATTGATGAACTAAGGTTGGAGCCCCCCAAAAAACGCAAAAATCCTTTTTTAACAGCTTTTACAAGATTTCAATCACAGACAGCTATCAGAGCACACTGTCTCCTACTCCTTCCTACACATCTACCCCCAACTGAGGCTGTGCAGATCAATATAGAGCCCATTTGACCTGAAATCCCATGAATCACTGCAAAATTCACCTTCGGAGTGCAAAAACAAGTCAAAGTGAGGCTAAGTGCATTGCCCTTTATGCACTTCGCCTTAAATTTGGTGAAGTAGTGGTCTGGGGAGGTAGAGTAATGTGAAGTCATTGTTTCCAATGGACTTCGTGTTCCTCACCATAACGCAAAGTACTCCACTTCGCATTGTGGAGCACTCTGCGAATCTGCCTTTGCTCTGCGAATCACTTCGCAGAGCGAATTGAGTCCACTTCGCCCACCAGTAGAAACATATAGAAGAGGCAAGAAGAGAACGCCATATAATATAAGCATATGCATTAAGTGTAAGTAATATCAACAACCCCCTTCCCCACCAACAACCTCCTCCCCCACCACCAGATGATCCTACCAGTATATAAAAAAAACACTTTAGAAAATCCAAACATACACAATCAGAAAAATGCCTAGTAGCGGCCCATTGAGGAATTGCATAACAGCAGAGGCAAAAGGAGGTTATAATATGTCAGGACTAGGAGACCTGCGAGAAAAAAACACAGGGGGAGGGATATTCAAAGGAGTTGTGAATGGCATAACAGGGTTGCTATACATAACCCACCAATGTCTTCGCACGATATTCAATTAGAATGGGTGATGCGGTGCAACCCCAATGCGCCGGGGTGCACCTGTAATGTATGCGGCACAAGAGCAGGGGGTGTGCCCATGCATATGCAGCACATCCCGATATTCAGCCCGGGATGTGCGACACATATGCAGGCACAACCTCACCTTGTGCCACTCAGGGGGGTGCAATGTTGAGCCCGTTCAAACTGGGAACAAGTCAGGGACACCCACAGGTGGGCTGCCATATTGCTGGGTGCAACACAACAGCTGCCTGCCATGGGTGGCCACCTGACCTCCCATTACAGTGGCCCCATGCCCCCTGCCCAGGGAGCGTTGTGCCCCCCCGCCCATCGCCCGCTCACAGGTATGTATTGTAACAATCCCTGGTGGTCCAGTGGACCACACTCCCTTGCCCAATCATGGGCACATAATGAATCACACTCTAGTGGTTCAGTGGACCTCACCCTTTTTCCTGATCGTGGGCACGTAATGATAATATCCCTGGTGGTCCAGTGGACCGAACACCTTCGCCCACATGTGGGCATATGACATACTCCCTGGTGGTCCAGTGGTACACCCCTGGCTCACTGAGTCCCCCTGCCATCCTGCACCCCCCCAGTCAGCGGTGGGTGGCAGTTCCCCTGCCGCAAGCCACCTGGCTGCCCACCGACTGTCAGGATACAGTACGGCTGTATGTCTATTGGTCCACTGCATAGGCCAATGGGCATGCAGACTATACTGTACTACACAGTCCTGATATGTGAATAAATGCTCATTCACATTTCAGGACTGTGTGACTGTCTGATCTACATGTCCATTTGCCAGCCTGATGGACAGACATACAGTCTGTATGCTATCGATCGTGCGGTGTGACTCTGCAGGCAGGGAGCTGCCGCTGGCTGCTGTCCGGGGGTGCAGGGTGGCAGGGACCCAGTGGGTGGGTGGGTGGGGAGGGGGGACCACTGGACCACCAGGGAGTATGTCACATGCCTGTGGGTGGGCAATGGTTATCACTCCATTGGACCACCAGGGAAATTATCATTACACGCCCGCGACCAGGCAAGGGAGTGCGGTCCACTGGACCACCAGGGAATGGCTCATTACATGGCCACGATTGGGCGACGGGGCACAGTGCCCACCGAGGGGCAAGGGGCCGTCAGTCCCCGACGGCTGCAGCCTTGCAGGGCACCAAGTGCAAATCATTGAGGATCAGTGCACCACATGCAAATGGGGCCATAATGACATGCAAATGTCCCCATTTGCACCTTGCATGCATAATGGCCTCATTTGCATGCCCAGCACTGAATATCATGGTTGCTACACCTTGCACAACTGCACTTCGCTGTCGCATCCCCTACTCCCCCACTGCCACATGTTCTGGTGCAGTGTGGGCACCCTCCGTGCCATATTCAATGGTGCTGAGCCATGGTGCAGCACCATTGTATATCACCTGGTCCCTGCCCTGGCACAGCCCAGATGCGCTGCACCCAGGCTTGCACCCCTGCCTGGTGCAGTCTGAATATACCACCCTGGGTATCAAAGCCCCGGCCAACTATAATGTTAGCAGAGTATACAAATGTTTCCAGATCTGCTGGTAAGTACGAAGACAGTTCAACAAACTGGCTATGGTCCTTTCTACCTGTAAAGCAAAGAGAATCTCCCAAAACTGTTCAGTCACAGATGGAATATGTTGATCAAGCCAGTGTCACATTATAACCTTCTTTGCAAAGACAGAGACAAGGGCCATGTGTTATCATTGATTATCAATCAAAGTGTCCCCGTAATCCCCTAGTATACAAATCTCAGGAAGGAAGGCTTCAGACAACCCCAAAAGTGGGTTTAATCTGGACCAGATCACCTCCCAGAAAGGAGTAACTTTTTCACAAAACAAGAGAACATGATATAATGTACCAGGAGCCTTATTACATCTGAAGCAGATGTTCGAGCGAAGCCTACCCATTCTATGTAACTTATCAGGGGTGTACTAGAGGTTGTGCAACACCTAGAGTTGAAGAAGATGGTATTGGTCCCATTTAATGTATTTGTACAGGTGTTTCCAGACCCATGGCCAGTTACGAGGAGAATCAATGAGAGGTAAAGCCTGATCCCTATAGTAATATAGCTGGCCTTCCAAACTAGCCACATAAGAACATAACTGGTGATAATAATAGGAGATAACATGGGAAGAGGGAGCTGAAAAAAACATTGAAAGAACCCGAATTTTCATAAGAGTTGTCCCAATAGCCCTGGGCCAAAGTGATGTAAGAGCATGTGTGTAAGTTGAAAATATTCAAAACAAGCCAAAGCGGGCAATCGTAATTTGACATGTGCCTCTTTGAAGGGAAGTAACTTCCGATCTTCGACCAAATCTGCTACCGTTGTCACCATAGCGAAAGGCCGGAAGGATGTACTGAGTATACTGCCCCAATCCTGAAATTGGGATTCCCTACTAAAGGTTAGGAAATATCCTTCAATGGGGATGTACCATATGTACTGTAGCACACAACTGTGTTTGTACCTGTATGGACTCAGCAATAGTGGTACCATATAATGACCTGGGAACTTTTTCAAGAAGAATATAGAGCAACACACGTATATCCAAGCCCAGCTGAGGACAGAGGAACCATTCTATTTCCAGCCACAGAGGGATTTGGTACGTGAGATATCCTCAGATGGAGGCTGGAGCCATTGGAAAAATCTGGAACAGTTAATAGACAAGTAATAAAAATATAAATTGGGCACCTGCAGGCATCCTCGCTCCCTGGTAAGCTGAAGCTTGAAAAAAACCCTCCAGGGGTGGGTGGGGGTCTTGCCATGCCATAGAAAGGAAGATATAAGTCTATCAACTTGGGAAAACCAGGATTTCAGAAGGAAATAATTGTACATCTGTAATGGATATAGGAGGCAGGGCAAGACATTCATTTTCACAATATTCAAATGGCCCCAGATGGAAATGGGCAGTAGGGGCCAGCGGTCTAAATTTAGTTTCAGGCAAGCAACAACTGCATCAAGGTTATATTGCTTCATCTTAGTCGACGACGGAGTGAGGTACATACCTAAATATTTCAGTTTGTCCCGACCTAAACAAAGCCCCAATGTTCTATGTCAGACCACAAGGTGACACTATTAAGTGACATAACTTCTGTTTTAGTCAAATTTAATTTGTAGTTGGATAACCCTCTAAAATCCCCAGTGATGTCCAGGGCAGCAGGCAAGGATGTAGCAGGAGAGGTAATATGTAAAAGTTGTAATCCACATAAGAAGAGAGTTTATACTGAAGAGGTCCTATAGGGGTGCTGGAGACATGAGGAGAGGTGTTAATTTTCCTTATCAGTGGTTCCAGAAACAAATTAAAAAGAAAGGGCAAAAGTGGGCAACCTTGCCTGGTGCTCTGGGGTAGAGTGAAGGGGCAGACAGAATACCATTGCACAAAATGCATGCCAATGGGTGGGTATAGAGTATTTTCACCCATTGAATAAATTTAGAGGGAATATGGAATTTAGGCAGTAAATTGAACAGGTTGTCCCAGGAGACCCTGTCAAAGGCTTTCCCTGCTTTCAGGGACACCAGAACTGAAGGGACACTGGAGTCCTTGGATGCTGAGATTAAGTGAGATAACTTCCGCAAATGGTCTGCAGAAAGCCTTCCAGCCACAAAGCCAACCTGCTCTTGACTAATGAGGGAGTGCCAAACCTGGTTCTACCTGCCGGTCAACACCTTCACAAGAATCTTAAGATCAACACTGATGAGAGATATTAGCTGATAGATTGATACCAATAAGGGATCCCTACCAGGTTTCCGAAGCACCACAATAGTGGCTTCTGTAAAGGAAAAATTGGAGAAGCCCTGTTGGAAAATGTAATTATTAGTGTCAAGAAGCATAGGGGCTAACAATTGTCTGAAGGCATTGTAGAAATTAGAAGTGTAGCCATCTGGGCCTGTGGATTTGTCTAGAGGTAGGGCGTCAATAGCTGCCAAGATTTCCAATAGGGTCAAGGGAGCCTGCAGTAACTAAATTTGGAGTTGGTCCAAATGAGGCAGATGAATGTCCTGCAAAAAGACTTCAAAGTGATCCAAGCAGAAAGGGGAAGATGGTGGATTATACAGTGCCTGATAATTCTCCTGGAAGTGGGATGCAATTTCCCAAGAATAAGTGATAAGTTGACCAGAGGAATTACAAAGAGAAGAAACTATTCTGTCCGAGGTCTGTGCTCACAAATACAAGGCAAGAAGTTTCCCGGCTTTGTTGCCATGATCAAAATATTTAATCTTAGAATGTAGGATAAGGTGTTCCACCTTCTCACTCAATAAGGAGAGATAACGTGACCAAAGAGTTTCTAAGTGTTCCCAGTCAGAGGTAGAAGAAGCTGGAGCCCTTCCAGAACTCTAATCTGATTCAAAAGGGAAGACATCTCTTGAGAAGCTGCTTTTTTCCTGTTAGAGGCTAAACAAATAATTTTGCCCCTTAGGGAGCATTTCAGGGCACCCCATAAAAAATCTAACCTGGGCATGGAGGGTGAATTAGTTTCCAAAAAAGAGGAGATAAAGGTTTGGAGATGGTTGACCAAATAATCAGATTTAAGTAGTTGGGTATTGAATCTCCAAACCTTACCCCTCTCTGGCGAGGAGGAGAAACACAAATGGAGTGAAGCTGGAGGATGATCAGAAATCACTTTAGCCAAGTAATAACATGCCAATACACCAAGAAGGTGCTCAATCCCAACATAAAGTAGTCAATCCTAGAAAATGTATTATGGGGAAGTGAATGAAGGGTTGGGGTTCAAGACTACATGGAATAAGCACAAGGGAATCAGAGTGGAAAGGAAGAGGTGGAGGGAGAAAGAGCTGTAGATCAGGTACAGTCTGCAGTAATAGTGTAGGTAAGGAGGAATGGGCCATGTGGTTCTTATCTGCTGTCAAATTCTATGTTTCTGTGTTTCTATCTGCATTTTGATATCTTTTGCAAATAGTTCTTTGTGGATTGCCTGGAGTGTAAGCCTTTTAAGAAGTGTCAAAGTGGTAAAATTGTTTTTGAAATAGACCTTTTTTTCCCTATAGATTTGCCACCCCCGCCCAGGCTAATATAAGTACTTTGGACTTGGTTTTGAAGTCAAAGAATTTCAGAATTATTAATCAAGGTCTGGCATTGTGGTTAGAGAGTATAGGACCTAATGTCCTATGCGTACATACTATATGGGGCTGCCCCTCCTTACGCCTCCAAGCAGCTCATAGAACAGGGATTTAAACAAGAGCACCATCTCTTCTTTCTCAACTCCCTCTAGCAACTATGTATTCTTAGATTACTGCACCTGGAGTGGTGCCCAAGATCATCTAGCTTTTCCGTTAGCTCATGCTCCCAGCAACACAGATATCTCAGTGCAGTACCTAGCTGACCATGTGTCTCAGTTGCCTCAATCAGGCCACCCTTGAGGTTGGTTGTTTTTTACTGTACATCTATAAGGCCCTTTGTGGTCTTCCCAACCACAGATTCCAAGCATTCCATAGTGGATCCAAACTTCTGTAACTTTTGTAACTCAGAAAAGAGTCACCTGGAAGTAATTGTAAATTGCTCTTCACTCTAACTGTCACTGTGTCTGCTGGTTTTTACCCGATACAGTCGAGGCTGATTGACTCCTACTGTGGTTCTGGTGTTTGGACAGGTCAGTAAGTCTCTTTGTTTTTGTGAGTTGGCTGAGACATCTTTAGGCTTTGTTCTGTTTGACATATTGCAGGCTCTCTTCACCAGAGAAAAGACCCCAAAAAGATCATTTTAAGAGTGAAGCTTGTATTAGATTTAGCTGCAGGGCTAAAGTAACTTACATTAGTATAGGAGGAAGGCAGTACCAGAAGTCCTAGCCGCCATCTTTACACTTGTAAAAACTAGTGCTTGTTTGTGCTAAAAGTAAAAATTGGGCTGTACTTTCAAACAGCAATGCAGGGCCTGCATCAAGCCCTGAGGCAAACCTGTTTTTGTCGCAGCTACGCCAAACACCTTTGCTGCAACTGCACCTGATTTTAGTTGGTCGGGCACAGTTACAACACTTTACCTGATTTGCGGTAGCTTGCACCAAATATTTGATGCAAACTCCTTAAAAAGGGTACCTCAGATTGCCACAAGCTAGACCAGAAAAAGTTGGTATAACTTGCAGAAATTGGCGCAGAGGATGGAAAATCCCAGTTGCCGTCCAGGAGCATGCCACAAGCCCTGTACGCCATTTGTTTGGCTTACCCAGAGCTTGCACCATTCTGGACATTTTGAAAATATGACCCAATGTCTTAATTCCTCTCCCCCATATCTTGTCAACACCTTTCTCCCCCCTCCTCCCCCAGCACCTAATTCTATGTTAGAAGATGACCAGCAAAAGCTGCCCTCCTCTACAGATGGCCACCTTCTGATGAATGAAAGTGCTTGCACGGTTGCTTGCTCTGTATAGTAAAGCCAGTTGATCAGGTGATAGGTGGACACAAACATGTTTCCTGAATTGAATGAAAATGAAGATTATGACTTCAAGTCAACCTCTGGAAACACTACAGTCTTCAGTCTTTCATATACCATGGAGTATGGCTAGACTCAAGACACAGGTTTTCAAACCACATCTCTAAAACAATCAGAAGTGTGCACTCAAAACTTGAGTCTGTCTATTGCGTCCATGCCTGTCTCTGTCGAGCACAAGAAAGTTGATACTCTGGCAATATTACTCCTTGCCTTCAAATACTGCAATGAAATTTACAGGATGGCTTCAGTGTCTTCTGTGCACAAAGTCACCACAACATCAAAAGCCCTACAAGGAGAGACTAAAGGACCTCAATAAGTACACCCTGGAACAGATAAGGGGGGGAGAATATGATAAAGACCTTTCAATATCTCATGGGGGTAAATAAGGTAAATGAGGGGACTGTTTTTCAGAAGAAAGGGTGCTCAAGATCAAGAACACGGGGACATGCTATGAAGCTGGATGGGGGTAGATTCAGGAGAGATGTGAGAAAGTACTTCTTCACGGAAAGAGTGATGAATTCCTGGAACAGCCTTCCAGTGGAGATGGTGAGGGTGAAAATAGTGGTGGGGTTCAAGAATGTATGGAATAAGCACAAGGGAATCACAGTGGAAAGGAAGTGGGGAGGGAGAAAGAGCTGGAGATCGGGCATGGTCTGCGGTACTACAGTAGGCAGACTAGGTGGGCCAAGTGGTTCTTATCTGCCGTCAAATTCTACATTTCTATGTTTCCAACTAATATGTAGGTTCACACTGGCCTGTATCATAAACAGGCATCACTGTCTTCTCTACATGAACCTTGGCATCCTAGTGGCAAACAGGTGAGAGTTGAAATGGCTACACCAGTTTACAAATGCCTACATGGAGTATCCCAGCTTTTTCTGCAGTCTTCTACAAACACCCAACCCATTACACTGTATACTGTATGCTGAGATCTCACACTGAGTCTCCTCCAAATGCCAAGAACTCACATTGGTTCATAATCCTTTGCTGTAGCCTCTCTAATTACAGTACTTGGAATGCCCTCTCCCCAAGTGCCAAAGAAGTGCTAACTAGCAATGCCTCTTTATGTATGCCATATGCTATGCCGGTACAGTCCTTGCCCCCTCTCTAGCTGTATCATCTGTCTAACCATCCACTCATTCTCTACCTCTCATTATGTACTATGCACAGCTAAACTCTATAAATATGTATAGATTATTTGTATACCACTGTTTGTCTTTATATTATTTCAGTCTGTTTACACAGTATATTTAGTGTGGTATGCATTTGTTTATTATATCTGCCACTTTGATTGTCTCCCTGACAGGGGCATCAGCCCAAAAAATAGGGGCATGTGCCCCCTCAGTTTAGGCTGGTGTCCCCCATTCTTTTCCCCTACCCTTGCTTTACATTTAAGAGCTTTAAAGCCCAGCATCAGCATGCCAGCAGCTGCCTTGTGGGCCGCCCGACCCCTGAGTCTCAGGCCCATTCTCTCCCACTCCATCAGGGGGCCCCTGTCTGTTAACTGTAATGCAATGCAGCATTGAAATGCAGCATGATTTTTTTTTTAATTTCAGACTCTGAGCAAGGTCAGGTCACTGAAGTCACTACTTCACAGGGATGGTGGGTCAACTGACTCTGATTTGGTGGTCACTACTTCATTGCTATGATCACTGATTCACTCTCTGCCCAGCACCCACAGTCAAACTAACTGTCACTCCCCCATTCCTCGTCAACTTAAAATGCTGAAATATGCACTGTACATGAGCAAATGGGGACTGACAGACGTCTGCCTGTAGTAAGCAGCACCTCAGCTTTTGGTGCCCTTCACCCTATTTGTCTGTTTATGAGAGTGTGACGGTCATTTCAGTGGTCTTGTATGAGGGAGTTGGGCTTGAACACCTAGCTGCATTGTTTTTTCTCCGTCTTGGACAGAGTGAGTTTCTCTTCCATAAGTTGTGGAGAGGTAAGACTGCCTGTATGGTGGTGCCAGTGCAGTTGTGGACTCTGAGTCCAAGGCAGATCATGGGAAGACCAGCAGGGAGCTGATGAGGTAGTTGGTCAGTGGCAGTGTGTGTGTGTGTCGACTTGGATTCCAGGACCATCCGGCATTGACAACAGGGTACATAGACTGTTGACTGATACATAGTAAGTATATGTTGAACAGTCAGTTCAGTGAGGCAAGCAGGGGGAACCACTGGTGGTTAGGGAACTTGAGGTCGGCATTGGCCGGTTGGCTGAGCCTAAGGACTTCTCTGCTGGTGGCTTTACCAGGTGGTTACTGTTTAGCACTGGTGGATTGGCAGAAGGTAGTTAGCCTGAGAGTGTCAGTTGGGTCTGACAGGGACAGGGACAGTAGCCTAGCCAGGTCTGTGACTGTCACTTGCCATAAAAATTAACTTTGGAGCAGAAAGCTGATGTGTTGGGGGGGGGGGAGCAAGTTTGTGAGCTGGGCTTTTTTACTGAGTGAATCTCCTCAACAGTGGGTGGTAGTGTCAAAGCCAAAGTGGGAGCAGGCTGAGCCAGGTGCAGCTGGGTCTCCTACTAAGGAGAATGGAGAAAAAACTATTTAGAGAACAAAATAAAATCCAAATACTATAGTTAAATATCAAGCCAGGCCTGCAGCAGCAGAGGCAGACTGAGCCCTGGCCTTCAGGTTGCTGTCTCCTGGAGCAGTGGTAGCAAGCAAGGATGGGAGGGAGCAGCAGACAGAGGCACCACCAGGAAGACCAGAGTGCCAGTAGCAGTCACCCAGCTTAAGGGCAGCAGTCTAACACAGTGTGACTGTCTACTACTGAGGAGAGGTCGGTGGAGTGGACTGAGGAAACAGTTGGGATGGGAATAGACACACTGGAGCTGGAGGATTTAATCTGAAAAAGGTGTCATAATGTTGATCTTACAGTCACTAATATATCACAAGGTGGTGGCACTGGCAATTATAAAAAGGGTCTCAGAAATGCTGCAATCTAATTGGCTGTTAGGATTCCAACAGCCTTACATTAATCCATGTTACCCCGTCATGTACAGCCTGATCACCATGGCACATGGATTCTTCCTGTCAGCATTCCATCCTCTAGCACTGCTGAATGACTGGAATGGTTCATTCTGATTCTGAACCAGCATTCTTAAACTGTTGGTGGAAGAACTATTTTATTAAAAATCTCCCTCTAAATGAGGAAAAAATTAAAAAAGTATACTTTTAACACATTTCTTTTGGAATATTTTTTCTTTATAATAGCAATAAGGCACTCCCAGGAGTTAGATTAACAGTCAGTTAATCACCACCCAGAGCTATGGTACTGCTGCGCCTCATGCCACATTACACCCTTAGGGGGTGATTAATAGACTGTTAATCTAAGCCCTGGTCATGCCTTATTGCTTAATTAAATGATCAGATAGGCTTTAAAGGTTAGGAATCCTGAACTGTCCATTCTAATTTCTAAAGGAAATAAAATTTGGCTTCTTCAAATGGGTGATTGCAATTTGTATCCACTAGTGCCACTGCCTGGAGATTTAAAATGTTGATGACTAAATCTTGTTTATTTGATACAGATAAAGGCCATTGTAAGGACCCAAGTAGCCAAGGAGGGGGACTCTCAGTCATGGTGGATGTGGATGTGGGGTACTCATATTGTGCATAAAAATCAAATTATATGTATAATGCATGGCTGGGTATAAGTTTAAAAGCCTCAAAGCACACTGACAGTATGTAAAGTATATTATGTTAGCTAAGAGACAACTAATTGTATAATTATTGCCCTGTTTATGTATGTTACTCTTATTGGTGCCTATGTATTAATGGGGCATAAGGTACATACCAAAGGCACGTACTCCACCCATGTAGCTCTGTGGCCTGGACAGGTGCAGATTGAGTGGTATGCACGATGGCAAGCACCCACAGGGAACCTGTCCCCGACCCCCAGTGTGCAGGTACATGGGGTGGATGGGGTGTGGAGCAGTGGACCCAGGCAGACATCCAATGGGATGCCCATTCTGGGTCATAGAGTGGATCCCCTGCACCATTGGGGCAGGGTATTGTGGGAAGGTGAGAGTCTGGGGTTTTCAAATGTATGAGCACTCACCTGAATGGCCGCCCTCAACTCTCCACATGTTCCCAGTGGGCCTGAGCAACCTGGGGGGGGGGGAGGTTTGACTCTTGGTCCGGCCATGCACATAATGGGTTATGGCAGGGTTCCCACAGGCATAACCTGCACCACCTGTGCCCTGCACTACACATGGTTGTGAATGGAGTGTAGAGCAGGCATGCCCCCAACCACCCATGGCATGTAGCTGCCCACACGACCAGGGGATTCACTGCACAACTGGCCGGTGCACTGTCTGTGAATGCCACTGGGGTCTGCATGACCCCCGCTGCACGGCATTCCCACTTAGGGTTGTCTACATGTCTCAGATATGTGGCACGTAGGCAATCCTTTTTTTTTTTTTTTTTATGTGCATAGGGTCCATTGTTTGTTGTGGTGGATTTAAATGTTTGAAAGCATCAGTGTCATTAATTTAATGCAGGACTTAGTGTCTGTGTCTCTAGGTGGTGTTTTTTTTAGTGGCATGTTGATTTTCTGGTGGCTGTTGCATCGCTATCTATCCATGGATGCAGTCTGGCTAAGTTTAGTCTTCCCCTTTTGGCTGGCTCTTGGTCACAACTGGCACTGAAGCAAATGTGACATCCTGAGATTCACAGTATGTGGTGCTGAAGTTGTTTAACAAATGTGATGTCCTTAGATTTATCCACAGTGTAGTTTTTTAATCATCTCAGACATTTTTAAAATGGCTTATACACATATAAATTTATAATTTAAACAAAGTAATTAAAGATAGCTGCATTTCACAATTTCAAAATCTCTTCTGCTGAGATTACCTTCTGAATGTACATACAAATTCAAAGAGTAGCTGTATTAAGATGGTGCTACATCACATTTCAAAGGGTAAAAAGCATAGAACCACATCAAGATATTTATTTTATATGGTGGTCGTACAATGTTTCATTGCTTAATCACATTAAAGTACTGAATACTTACATGACAAGGTGCAGCCACTCAACCTATGTGGATGAGATGGTGAGAGGACCATGAGAGCTCTAATTACTGCTACTCATAGGACCTTAATATGACCTTGACTCCCTGTAGTCCTCCTGACCTACCTCCTCCTCCTTTCTGTCTGTTACTCCAGAGTGTGAGGCATGATCGACACTCGTGAAGTCACCAGCACGTCTGCCAAATCCTCCTCATCTACCAACTACAGTAAACAGAAAGATCAAATAAATAGCTATGGGAGGGGGGGTAAGAGAGTGAAACAGTAGGGAGGTGGCAGATGGCAGCCAGGCCTAACTCTGTGATGCAGCAGCAGAGCAGCAGACACACGGCAGTTTGAGTTTGGTTTGAGTCCCAGACTAAAAAAAACATTCAATAAATATTATTTTCGCAATAAATAAATAGGCAGGAGGGAGCCAGGAGAGACAGAAACAACAGGCTCAGCAGAGCATACACACAGACAGCAGCAGAAGCCAAGGTCCTCGGAAGGATTAAACTGTACTGTCTGGACTCAGAACTGACTCAAATTTATTCAACAGATAAAATAAAAAAAATATATATGTAGGCAGGGAGTCAGGAGGAGAGAGACAACAGCAGGCCTCCGCTGAAGCAAGCAGCTGCAACCTGGAAAAACAGTAGACAGCAGCTAAATTCCTATGCTTGTCTTGATGGAGACATAATAAAATATGCTTCTAAAATGCACTATTTGTCACCAAATTCTTAAAAAATGTCTCATGGTGGAGGGGGGCAAATCCCCCTGCACTCCACCTTTTTGGAAAAAGTTACTGATGGGGGCATGTGTTCTACCCCCCACCCCACACTTTCACAATCCTGCTGATGTGCCTGCAGCCCTGGTCCCTTTTGGAAACTACAGAAGACTATAAGCCTAAATGAATAAATCAATAAATAAAAGTTCTGTGTAGACAAGTGCAAAGTGTTGCTTTTAGTCTAGTCATGGTTGGCCAGGAAAATCCTAACCCTTATTAAGACCCAGTTCCTGGTCTGTATCCTGCTTGCTGTGATTCTATCTGGTTCAGTTTAAAAATCCGGGCATAAGGAAATGAATTGTACTGCAATACCTTAAAACAATCACAGAATACATTAAAATACATCTCTGTCCTCCACCTGCTGACACTCAGCCTGCCCCACTTATCACATTACCGTCCTACACTGCCCCAGTTGTACCAGCTCCATTCTTCCCAATTAATCATATCCCTGTTTCATCTGCTTTAACCCACACAGCCCTGCCCTGTCTACTGACACCCACCTTACTCACATTCACACATCCCTGCCCCACTCATTTTCCTGATATCCAACCTGCCCAAAGTTATCCTGTGCCTGATTTATGACATCCCTGTCCACCATCTGCTGACATGCACCCTGAACCAGCTATCACATCCCTGCCCCATCTGACACGCTACACCCTACACCCCACACACCTGAAACCCCCCAGCCATAATCCAGACTCAGAGCTAGCCAGCTACAGCCCATATGCACAACCCATCCAGCACCTCAGGAAATACGCTGCTTTTAATTTAAGAATAAAACACACCATTTAATGTTCAGGCCTTTTCATGGCCCATTCTCGCCACAGCTGTCACTGACACTCTGTCCAATCTAGCTGTTGCTCCTGCTCTGTCTGCTCTGCACTGCTTCAGTCATGTGCACTTGAAGCATTGATGGAGAGGGAGCAAAAGTACAGGCTAGAGAAGGCAGGGAATCAGCAGTGACTGTGGCATGGATATGCTAGAAACAGATGGTTTTAAGATTATTAAACAGTGCTTTGTTTTAAAATGTGGGCATTTAGTGGAGTGAAGAAAGGTGGGCTTGGCAGATCGGAGTGGGGATAGTGGTGTTCAATCAGCTGGCAGGCAATGTTTAAATAAAAGAAAGAAAGAAAGAAAGAAAGAAAGAAAGAAAGAAAGAAAGAAAGAAAGAAAGAAAGAAAGAAATATAGGTGGCCTGTTGCATAGTTTGGATCTACGTGGGTCTGAAGAATGATATAAAAGATGAGAGCAATGTTAAGCAGAAATCCATGTTGTAGTGCACACCACAGGTCTGACCACTCACACAAAAATGATCTGCACTGTGAGGAAGTGGGACAGTTTGTGAGGCAAAAAAACCTTTTGATGACATGCAGAACTTCAATATTGGTACATAAAATGTTAATGAACCTACTAGACGTGCAAGGCCCAAGGACCTCCTTACCATGTCATTGCCTGGATCATCATCAAGGCACTTTGCTCCTTGCAGTGGATGGAGGTTGTGGGTTGTGTAGTTCAACAGAACACAATCCAGATACACACGTGAGGAGGATGAGATGTGAGGTTGCAGCACACCTTTGGCCAGAGCAAAATAAATGTTTTTTCGGCGTTTTGTGAGATAAGCATGTAACTGAGACTGTGTTTGTCCACAGCCCAGTGCATTTGTACCATCATATTGAGGTCCCCTGACCATGCATGTTTCAAATAAAGTACTCCACCCTCCATCAAAAATACTGTAGAGGGCTACATACAAGTGTCCGTCCATCACCTTGGTTCACCACTGCAGCATAAGTGGATTTTACAGGGCTCTGCTAAAGTGTTTCTTCTAATCAGTGCTGTTTCTCTGCTGTTAAAATGGGTTTTTACAAAGTGCTAACTAAAGCTGTGCAAACAATCAGTTAGTGTGGTCACTGGCTTCCAATATACACCTTTGCCATGTATGCACAATTCAGCCTTTCATAGCATTTGCTCCAGCTTGGCCTGTGCAATTATGCGCAACTTAACCTGCTTTATATCACACAGACTGCAGCTTCCAATATAAGAATTGAAAAAGTGACATCTGAGCACTAAAATTCCATTTTGTGTGGTACAAACTGTTCTAATATGCTGCCCCATGTCTTTTCACAGGTCTTCAATTTTCAATGTTTCGCTAAAGAACTAGTATACTGCCTGAAATTTATATTAACTTTTCAAAGCAGTCAACTATTCTAACTTCTTATATATGAAGTATTTTCCGCTTTTTCTAATTAGAACAGTTGTGCCTGACACAACTTGGCATGATTAGTGGAACAGTACTCTATCTGGAGGCTGGCGTATCTAGTTCTGTTCCCCTTTATACCTCATCAGCCCTGTGACCTGACTATGATATCACAACAGACCAAGAAGAGCCATTCACCTACTGTGAGATTGGTCACTTGTGATGTCATAATAACTGAGGTCACAATGCTGATGAGGTATTAGGACAAACTGAACTAGATATGTCAGTCTCCAGGTGAAGTACTGCTCTTCACATCACCCCTTATACCAATTGGTAAATAACCTTCTAATGAGTAAATTAAAAAAGGAAAATACATCTGAAGTAAAAAAGTTGTTACTTTTAAAAATGAATAACATTTACTGCACGCCATTTTTATGTTTCCTTGTGCTTGCACGAGAAACATCTTGGAACAGTACCACATTTGGGATGTGTGTCAGGGACGAATCCAATGCAGAGCACTGTACAGTGGGCTCGACCCTGACATACCAATCACCACTGAAGCCGAGTGTGCCGGCCATCAGAATTTCACAGTGGAGAGCTGGCCGCACTTGAGAGAACTGAACCACACCAGTGAGAGAGTGCGTTTCATTCCTCTCATTTGCATAGCTGGCACTGCAACTCTGCAGACCCTCCCACTCCCTCCCACTGATGCAGTCCGTCCCGCACCCTTCATTTCCCCACCGGCCTGGCATCTTTCATTAAACCCTCCCGCTCCCTCCCACTGTATGCTGTCAGCCCCACATCCCCCGTTCCCTGTTTCCATGCTGACATTGGAGTGCCCAGTTCCCATGTTGGCATCATGTACCCCCCCAACTCATGTGGCACACTGGGAGCCCACCACAGTGTAACCAAATTCATTTATTTATTTATTTTTTTGTACCTGTAAATAAAGAAAACTATTCCCCACCTCTTTTTTTAACCTGTAAAAAAGAAAGCGATTCCTCTTTGTCTCCACAGTCCCCTCCCCATCCCCACCCTCCTACTGAGCACTCACCTCCCACCCCACCCCTTACCCCATACTTATCTCCGGAGGTCAGCACTGTCATCTTCTGAGGACCAGGATATGTCTGCACTCTTCAAAGCTGACTGGCAAACTGAAGAATCAAAGGTAAGCACCATATAATGGCAGTCAATGGGGTTTTCAACTTAGCTTGATATCGCAACCATTTTTAGGAATTTTGGCCCCAGTTTTTCAACATGGGGTTTTTGGGACCCCACCTGGTGAACACTGTCACTGTCATTGTGTTACTCTGTCCTGAAAGGTGATTTTGCTGTCACTGCACGGAATCATCATTCGGGACTGATTAACAAAATGACAGTGCCACTGTTCATGAGGTGAGGGTTCCAAAAGGCCCATGTTGCAAATTTGGTGAAAAAATTCCAAAAAATAACTGCGTTACGAGTGTGCATTGTGCAGTTTCTATGCACGCTCGTATCTTCAACAATTTTTTATATTTTCACTCCAGATTTTTGACATTGCCATTTTTTCACACCTCCTTACGAACAGTACAGCTGTCATTTTTCACATCCTGCCCAAAATGTGTTTTTGCCCTGTGATACTGAATGGTGCAATTGCTCTGCAAAATCACCTTTTGGGATGAGTGAATGAAATGACAGTGGCACTCTTCATGAGGTGGGGTCCCAAAAAGGCCATGTTGAAAACTTGGTGAAACAACTCCAAAAAATGATTGAGTTACATCCACTCTTTCAAAATTTTCTACGCACACATGTAACTCTGGTCTTTTTCAATATTTTCACTCCAAATTTTCAATATAGCCTTTTTATCACACCACATCATGACCAGTATGCCTATCATTTTTCACATTCTGCCCATAATGTGTTTTTGCACTTGTGGCATGGAATGCTGTTTTCCCATGGATTTGAAATTTTTAACCTACAGGATTTATGAGGTGGGGTGATAAGAAGACTATGTTCAACATTTAGGGACAAAATATGAAAAAATGACAAAGTTATGCCCACTTGTTGCAATTTTGGTACGCATGCTAGTAATTGCAGAAATCCTAAATATTTGTACCCCATTTTTTTTTAATTATTTGTACTCCTCCTCCATGGCCCTCTTTGTTTGGAAGGAGCCCCAGCCCTGCCCCCCACCCCGTCATCCACCAGCTGACGCCGACCAGCTACCCCCAAGGCTTACCCCCCTGGCCCACCAAGACCAGATCCAGTACAGTGGTCAGCACCATGACTATTCGGGGGCAGGACCAGCAAGCTCCCTCCATCATCTGCCATGAGCTTTTTTCCTCCTGGTTTCTTCCCTTCAGGGGTGGAGTGTGCAAGGACACTGGTGACAGTGCCACACATGCTCCTGTGCATGCACCCATCGGGCATCTGCCCCACCTCTGACTCAATGTCTGCAGCATTGGTGTGCCAGCCCCCAGCCACCACTAGGGGCCCGGCATGCACCAACAACTGGTCGCCCCTCTCCCTGGAAAAGGAGAGCTGTCCCTGGGAAGCTCAATCCTTCTCCTTCCCTGCTGACCCCCAGCGGCCTGTGCTCACTCCTGAACACAGGTCTCCAGCATGGCGCAAGGTGTGGCGTCCTGCACCTCAACCGTCAGTGCCAACGGGCTGGCGATGCACCTCACATTTTCAACATAGCCTTATTATTACTCTAGCTTCTGTATTCAAATGTTGTCCTAAATTTGACAGCTTGTCAAAACATAGTTCAGGCAGGCTTTTCCTCCCACCAGAAGTTCAACTAACACAATACACACCTGCCACATAAACTATGCAAGCATTCAGCATTGACAAATGCTTGTTGGTGCTACTATCTCTTTAAGGAATCCAATCTATTGTACTATACATGCAGTATTCCTAGAGTTAATGTTCAGCTCTAAAGGTTGTCTCAGGATCCTATCAGTTAACTAACAGCTGATGCCCCCCCCCCCCCATTTAACTCCTCACTTAGTCTCACATTACGCTGAGTGCTTACAATGATTTTAGCCAGAGGCTATCTGTAGCCAACAACTATATTTATTTACAAAACAAAGTAAAGTTGAATAAATGGAGTGAAGGGAGAACAGGACAGTGGTGTGTTTTCTTGGTTCATAAACTTCATGTGAACTGCGAGTTCAGAGAAAGGCTAAACAACGTCCTGTTTATGTTTGTTTCGTGCATTGCTTACTAGGAAGTCAAAGGGCCATGGTCTCCACCCAGAGGCTTTCAGTGCTCTGACAGATCTGTTTGCTGCGGGGAAGGATGCCTGTGGTGCACTTGCCAAAGTCCTGACCTGGGACTAGGAGACGAGGAGAGTGGAGCAGAAAACCACAAAACCCTCACTCATCTCTCTGCCTGACAATTAGTACTTGCTTCATTAAGCCCTGAGGTCAAAAGATTCCTATGCTTAAACAGGACTCTGACAGTCAGGGTCGTATTTTCAACACAAATTCATAAATCACAGTAAACAAGGGGAAAAGGACGTCTGCAGAAACAGCAACTAATTTACAAGTTCTCCATCCCCTCTGTGATAATTAGGATATCTCCTTCTCTTCCCTGACGTCTTTATAATCATATCATTGGCTTCCTCAGTGAAGATGTTTCTTTCTGATTTCCTAGTTACACAGACCCTACTTGGATCTGTTTCCCTGAAGAATGGGTGGTGGGGTGGTGTTGGGTGAAAAACTATAAAGACTCTGTGATCCACAATAGGAAAACATTAAAACAGACAAGCAGAAAATTCCACTTTTTATTCCTCTTCTCTGGTCCCCTTTGCAGACTCTGTTCAGCAGGACCTTACATGCTCATTTTCAACCTTACTGTATTTTATTAAGAAAATGTGAAACTTGAAGTATTGCATAATAAAGCTCTCTACATCCCACAGGCACATGCTTCTGTACCAATGCTTACACAACCATGCCCAAAGTAAATTCCAGCTATTCCACCAGTACTATGACTCTTCAGCACTGAGACCCCCTCAAGGATGTGTTCACCTAAGCACTGACTTGCAAGCTGAGATACGACTTACCAGGTAAAAACTATAAGGGCCTTAGGGCTATGTTTTCAAATGAGCAAACAAAAAGACCCAGCTAAATGCTAAATATTTTTTTTTTGTTGTTAAGACATTTCAAAAACAGGAGATACCAGCCTGGAAAACACGTAGGATAGTGTATGAGCTACGATGCACAACCGGGCTATTCTCCAGCCAAGCAGTTGCTATGCCATCTGATGACCTCGAGAGTGCAGCCGCGAGGTTGGAGAGTATCCCAGTTGTGCATCATATCTCATACACTTTTCTATATAGTGTGTCAGTGTAGTATAGTATAGAATAGTCTAGTGTCAGTGGCTCAGCAGGTAGCACACTCGCCTCTGAGACCAGGAGATCAGAAGGCTGTGGGTTCTATCCCCACACCAAGCACTTAGGTTAATATCCCAATACTGACACTGCAGTGCAGCATGAAAGGGAGATGCTGCACTCCTGAGGTGCCATCTTTTAGATGAGACGTTAAACCGAGGTCCCATCTGCCTGTTCTGATGGTAGTTCAGTTGGATGCTAAAGATCCCATGGCACTTCTCGAAAAGAGTAGGGGAAATTTTTATTACAACTGGAGAGCAAACCATACAAACAATAGTGATTACAGCATACCAATAATAGACAACAAGAATAAACAGAAATAAGTATTACAGCATACCAAAAGTAAACAATGAAAAAAAACAAACAAACGCCAAATCTCCCCTCCAAAGAAGAATAAAATACATCATTAAAGGAAACAGAGAAATTAGTGTTATTGTACACAAATCATAAACAAAAGCAAATAATAAGCAAAAAAATATAAGTATTTACAGCAGAACTTCAGCAGAAAATTTTTGGATGTAGCAGCCCAATAGAGCCAGAATTGACATAAATACACCCCAAAAGAGCAGAGAAGCTAATTTAAAGCAGAAATAACATTGTATGCAAAAAGCTGTATTCAACACCGAAAAATCGTAATGAAAGGGGGTCCATTCCTCTTTGTAAGAGGTTACCCTGGACCCGATAGAGGAGCATGGACATACCACAACAACCCTTACTCCGTATCAAGCCAGGACATTTTCCTCCACCATAGTTTAAATAGTTCAGGATGCACCTTCTCCCTTTCCTGTTGTCTCCAACTGAATACTGATTTCTGAATGTTAAAGACAACCTGATACTCAGAGAGTAATTGCTGCCTAAGTGTTAGATTACACCAAGCCTGCCACAACTGGAAACCAATATGACCCATTAACAGGCGCATTGTGACTACATCATAAATAACCCAGGAGCCCAGAAGGACCCCTTCCACCCAAATCTCCAGTGAAGAAACCTGAAAAGGGTTTAATGGCCACACAGCATGAAAATGGGACCAAAATGAAGCAGCAAAAGGACAATCCATAAAAAATGTTGCATTGTTTCAATCACCCCCCTACAAGTTTCCTCCCTGGGACAAAACCTCTCTGAGAGTTCTTTATGCCTCATATTGCCTTTCACCCCCAATCTTTTGTGAAGACAAAGCCATAAAAAATCCCATATATGTCTAGGAACTCTCTTACTTACCACTAATTGTAGTTTAGAATGTTGTTCAGAAATAGACATATTATGAAACCAGGGATCTACAAAAAAGAAATCTTGTAATATAATACAATAAAATTGCTGACGTGATTGGAGAAGAAGGGAATTTTTAACAACATGCCAGGATTTCAATTTCTGAAACATCACTTGGAAATGACTATCCAAGGCACATAGCCTAATCTGACGAGCCAGAAAGGAATCAGGATCCCAATGCCTAAGAAGGGGATCTATACTATCAACCACCCACAGGGATCAGATCTTAACTTCCCCTCTAAGCAATGGAACTAAATTATAAAAAATACAAATGGTATGCAGGAACACCACTGGATTCAACATTCCCAAACCCCCTTCACCAATAGGTAAATAAGTAATACCCCTCCTCACCGGGTTCAACCTACTGCCCCATAAACAATGAAAAAATACACCATAAAGAGACATTTCCAAAGAAGGGGGAGGGAGAAAAACTTCAGCTATAAACAAAAAATATGGCAACAAAAAAGTCTTAATCAGATAAATTTGTTTAGCTTTGTACATTTGGCCTTTATTCCAGAGCATCACTCTGTTACGAGCCTCCACTAATTGCCTATCCCAATTGTACTTTTGAGCATCTATGCCTCTAAAATAAACTCCAAGAATCCTCCTATACCCAGGTTCAGTAGGCATGTCCCAAATCAATGCCACATCAGTGGCCCCATACCCTAAAGGCAGTATCCCACTTTTAAGTTTATTAATAGAGGAACCAGACATGGCAGAAAAGGATTGCAACAACAACTGTGCTGCAACAGCAGAAGTTCTATCTGATAAAACCATAACTAAATCATCTGCATATGCTATTTGTGGATACATACAACCAACTGATAGCCCAATAATATCGTCCGTACTATTTAAGGCATGCAAAAGGGGGGTCTAAGGAGAGCATATAAAGCAAGGGGCTAAGTGGGCACCCCTGCCGAACTCCCCTATGCACCTCAATGTCCCTTCCCAACCAACCATTCATGCTCGGCAGTAGTAGAGTGATGCCCTTATAACAAGTTTGTAACCAGCCTACAAACTGTACAGGTAACCCATACCTCCGCAAGGTCTCCCAAAGATAAAGATATTCTACCTGGTCAAAAGCGTTGGCCTGATCTAAACAAACCAAATGCCCAAATATTTCCCCAGATGCTCCCTTAGAAATAAGCTCCCTGAGTAGGATCAGTGCATCCTGAACTCTCCTATGAGGTACACCACTAAACTCTAATGAATGTAATAAGGAACCGAAAACCCCCCGTAATCGAACACATAAGATTTTCATTAGAATCTTATAATCTGTGTTTAAAAGAGACAAAGGTCTCCAATTAGCTAAATCTCCGCGATCCCCCTTATTTTTATACAGCAAGAGTAACACACCCTGTAACATACTCTTGGGAAGATCCCCAGCCTGCAACCCAGTATTCAATACTTGACACAGGTCAGTACCCAAAACGTCCCACAAAATTTTGTAAACTTCGTGAGGCAACTCATCAGATCCAGGAGTAGTGCCTGACTTTAAAAACCAAATAACAGTTTTTAATTCTTCCATTGTAATGGGTTGTACCAATTTAACCTGCTCATCAGGAGACAAAACAGGGATTGGACAGCTAACAAACCAATCACAAATAGAAGCTTCTGAAAGCAATCTACTCCTAAAGGAGGCAGAAGCATAAGCATGTATAGTGTCTAAAATACCTTTAGATGTTGTGATCCGCCCACCTTCTGTAGTATTTAAATACAGCATGCCCCGGGAGTTTTTAACAAGTTTCAGAGTTTCAAAGAGCAAAGTGTCCTTCCTTTTACCACTAACCCCATATTTATGCTTCCTCTCCATATCCTGCAAAACGTGAAACTGTAATCTAGCCAACTCCACTTTCAACCCCTTAATTTGATCAATGCAGGCAGATCCCAGAGATTGGCGAAAGGTAGACAAAAAGTGAAGCCGGTCTCTGAGATACCGAAACCCATCATGCTTCAACCTCCCATTTAAGCGACCTATAGTTTTAAAATATATTCGTACTTCACTTTTGGTATCCTCCCACCAAGTATTTAAATCATCATATAAAAACAAATCAGACTGCCTTGCCAAAAAAGGGAATGTAGCCCACCTGCCACACAAGGGATATCTTGTAATACAGTGTTCAATTTCTAAAGATCCGACCCCCTTCGGACCTCTGACACATCACATAAGACCAATCTAAGTAGTTTGTGATCTGACGTAGCTACTTCCTGTAAGGATTGTGATTGCACGACAACCCCAGGCGAAAGGAAAAAATAATCAATTCGAGAAGCTCTGGATCCACAAAAATAGGTATTCCCAAACCCAGCAGTGGTAGGCCCAAAAGCATCAACCAATCCAGTATCAACAAGTAGTTGCGTCAAGCTTGCCACATCACAGTACACCTTTTTCCTATTCCTGGAAGAAACCAGAGAGGTTAATGAACAGTTAAAGTCCCCACCAAGAATAATTAAAGAAGAAGTGCATAAAAAGGGGTAAAGGGATTTAAAAAGAGACACCCTATCAAATTTAGATTGTGGTGCATAAACATTTATCAACCGCAAAGGCAGAGAACCCCACTTAATATCCAAAACCAAGGCCCTGCCTGCCAGGATTTCTATATGGTGAATCACCTGAATGTGAGAGAGAAAAGAACAAATCCCAACCCCACTACACAAATCCCTTCCTGAAGACCAAAAACAATCCCCCCACAACCAACCAGTAGTGGCAGCCTCCACCTCCTCTGGAGAGTGCAAACGAACATCCTGAAGGAAAACACAATCCAAATTTTCATATAAAAAATGTGAGTAAGTGCTCTGACGCTTTACAAGAGATTTAATACTGTTTACATTTAAGGTTGCCACTCGAAAGTGAAAGGGAGCCATGAAATGTTTTTAGGGATAAATTCACTTTACCTTACTAAATGCTCTCGTTATCCTACCACTTTTACAATCTTGAGGCCTAGGGACTAAATGGCCTTCAGCAGGTTCCTGAGGCTCAGGCAGTGATGGGGGGGCAGAAGGCTGAACCATTTCTGGGACCACCTCTGGATCCTCCACCAAAACTTCAAAATTATTAGGGTCAGCTACAGAAAAGGTTGAAGTAGGTACAGCTGGTTTTTTAACCAACTTACCTTTTCCTTTACCAGACTTCCCCTTCTTTCCACTAACCGTAACAAAACCATTCCCAAGGGGCCTAAACCAGATGCCAACGGAGCAAGGCTAGTAACCTCTCCACTTCCCAGCTCAGACACCTCGGAAGCCCCAACTGCAGTTAAATCTATGTTATCAGGAGTTAAATCAAGCTCCTCAATCATGTTTGCCTCAGCCAAGGGGGGAGCAGTCACAAAGGTGCTAGGAGCCAACCTTCCCCCAGCAGAAAAGCCAAGCCTTACCGCCACCCAGATATAATGATCTTGAACCCTAAAGTCTTCTTCGGCTGTGTTTTTAGCAGCCAAAGGACAAGATTCAAAAGTGTGACCCACCACATCGCAGAGATTACATTTAGATGATTGAAAACAATGGGTACTAGGGTGACCAGTCTCCCCACAATAAGAGCATTTAAGCACTTCACATGAGGTACTTATGTGAGTCCGAGACCCACACTTAAAACAGACTTTGGGTTGACCTGGGTAGAAAAGGAACCCCTTGTCTCTACCCAAAAAAAAACAATTGGGAAGATGTAATAAATCAGAATCAGTGGAATGGAGTTTTACCCTAAATTTCCAACCCCCATTCCAAAATCCCTCAGCATCCAGGATAGGAACAGGATTCCCCTGGATATCACATTTTTTAGACAACCAGTTTACAATATCTACCACATTAACCCCTTCGTTTCTGAACAGGATCGTAATGACCCTAAAGGACTGTTTCGAAAGAGGCAATACAATAAAGTCTGACCATAAAGGATTAGTCTTCAGATTCAAATAACGGCTCCAGAATAGTTCCAAAAGAGCAGGAGTATGGAAACTGATATCAAAAATAAATTCCCCGGGAACATGTATCAAAGCGTAAACTTCAGAAGGGGAAAAACCCATACTACGTTTCAACAGCGTTTTCCCAACATAAAATCTGTCAGGGGGGTTGTCTCTGGGGCCCACATAGTGCAAACAAATGGCATTGGGCCGCTTAGCCAATTCTAGAGGTTGCCAAAAATGACTAGCATAGGAAGGTTTATCAATGGGTTCTGGAGCTGGCCCCTGTACTGCAGAGGAAGAAGACTCATCTTCAGCCACCCCATCCAATGAGTCCCCCAAAGGTAGGCCAGGCTCAGAAGCAGCCTGAGAGATAGGGGAAGCTGAAGAGCCTGCACCCAAAACAAAAGAAGAAGGTACTGGTATGGACACTGTACTTATCTGAGCATCCTCCTGATGTCCTGAAGCACCATCCTCCGGCTTCCATGACCCCCCCCGATATGGGAATCCAGCCTGCCCCCCACAATGCTCTTTCCGGAGACCAAGTCACATCCACAAGGTCCCCCAAGCCTGGGAAGTCGAATTGCCACTCAGAACAGGCCTCTTAGCAGCTGAAAGGAGCTTGCTGGGCCCCGCTGCCTCAAAAGCACTCGGCGAACCTGTGGATCTCTTCCACTTCCTGTCATCCTCCACGGCAAGTTTCCATTGCTCCTGCACCAATAGATCTCTTACACGAAGAAGTTCCTCTTCCAAACAACACTGTTGTTTGGTTAAACTGAGACCCAACACTTCAGAAGTTTCCAATGGACCGCTGAATCGGGCAATTTGCTGGCCACCTTGCAGGTGCATCCCAGCCGCCACTTCAGCAGATCCTATCAAAGTGGATTCAGTATGCACTGAAAGACCCTGGGCTACCTCAGCCCCTTGCAAAGCTCCCTCCTCTTCCATGGCTGGGAACAGAATGACGGCTTCCCACAGCAACAGGTCCCCCTACTGACAAGAGTAGGGGAAGTTTCCCGGTGCTCTGGCCAAATTTCCCCCATTCACTAAAAACACCACCAACAGCTTAATCTGGTTCAAAGTCAGTTGGCATTCATCTGTATCCCCCCCGGGTCGTGCCTGAAAATAGGCAGAATTTGTCTAGTGCACTTACCTAGTCAACAAAAACAAAATAAATAAATATAGTGTATATTAGGACATCATTCGCATATTGTGATTAAAAAAATACACATGAAAATAGGTTAAAGATTGAGCCATAACAGGCAGCGTTTACTGAACAAAAAACATCCAGAAAACAAAACTCAGTGCAGAGGTACAAAAGGGATTGAACACATTAACGGGTAGCCTACTGTTCTCCTTGACTGCGCCATCGTCTGGACATTTGTGGAGACACAAATTAGGAATAAGAGAAGGGGAAGAAAATAAGAGCAGAATGTTTAATCACTTACTTCCACTAAAGCAGCTTCTTTTTAATCAAATTCAACTGCTTGATGCTACATTTTGTGCCCTCAGCCTCTGCCCCCCCCCAACCCCTGGGCACCACACTACAATGGCAGGAACAAAATGCAGGGCAGATGTTTATGTTGGGCTAATGTGTGACCCCTGACACTTTTGGTAACTCCCAGCCCCCTCATTGTACATCACAGTAACTTAGAAAACAAATTATGTTTTCTTGTTATAAAATGAATTTTTAGTAGTCTGATGGGGGTAATGATAGAACTGCGGCTGACATTTGTGCTAAGGTATGTTTGAAAATTTACACTACTGTAAAACTGTGCTTTGTGAGAAGCTTCTGATTTAAAAACTTTCAGTTGGACGTATTGATACAGGAATTGCCACAAGCCATGTGGATGAGCTAGTGCCTTGTTATGCAGCTCGCGCTCATTACTGTGTGACATACGCAGTGCAGCTGAACGGCTTTCATTATGCTACACTGTGGACGCCACTAGTGCAGCAGAACAACATTTAGGTTGGCACCAAAATCCAGCGGTAATGACGTTCTAACATAACAGTATAAATTAATTATTTGGAATTACATCCTAAAATGTTTTAGAAAGAAAGACAATATGAGAATGTGCTGCTGAAATGCAGATGTACCAAATGCATGGAACTATGACACTTAGCATTTGCATTTTAAAAGGCACAATGTGTTTCTTTTTTTCCATGTGCAGTGAAACAATATTACTATAGTGTATGGTGGAATGTAATTGTGTATGGACTTCCATACACTATAAAAAGTTGTTCTGCTGTAGTAGTGACGTAGCTACTAACGCAGAATGACTTTATGTTCTGCATTAGTAGCTATGTCACAATGCAAGCCCTCACCAGCGCTCTTCATAGGACAGGGGCAGTTGGCGAGTCAGGTGTATGAGCTGACAAGTGGACTTAAGAGACAAGAAGTGCGGTCTCCAGCAGCAGACACTCACCAGAAAACGTAAGCGATCCTGTATTTTGGGAACCATACACTATATAGAACAATGTATGGCATCCCAAACAACTCAGAAACTCTTCCCTCTCATGTATTCTAAGATGGCTCTCGAGGTCATCAGCCGTCATAGAAAACACATGGGTGAAGAACTGCCTTGTTGTGTATGGGATGCCATACACTATCCTATATGTTGTGCTGAGAGGGCAGGACTTTTATTTATGTGTTTTTCTCTTCTCATTGTCTTTATCTGTTACTTCTCTTCAGTTCTATACACAAAAGAGTCTGAATTCTAAAGAAGATTAGAACCCTAGAAAGTTCTAGACCAGAACCCAGAACGTCAGTACAAGTCCACTTACAGGACAGATAGCAACAGTCCAACTCCCTAACCCACGCTGTAACTTTTTGTGCCAAACCAAGCGCTTTTTCAAAGAATGACTGCTTGATCCTTCCTCAGCTGTATTGGGGGCAGCTTTCTGTTTTTTTGGAGCTATATTTTAAAATGGCTACTGACAAGCGAGGAAAACCTGTGTGTGTGTGTGTTACCATTAACTAGTGATATTAGGGAGTATTAACACATATTGTCTAGAGTGTTAGTGTTTCACCTGCCTTGCTGTATTTGTACTTTTCGTACTGTTATTTTCTACTTTATTTATGGAAGTGTAACAGAACAAGTGCATAACTAGCATGTCATTGTAAACTAGTGTTGTTGCGCATATGACTTGTCATACTTAACAATATTTTCATAAACAACACTTAGAATTGAACTTTAATTGAAGAGCTTAACGGGTAGTCAGGAGTACCACCTGCAGCTAGTCCAAAATGCTGCCGCATGACTTCTTTCTTTCGTTCCTGCAGAGAGAATTAAAAGTCAAGCAAACAATATTATCCATTTGGACTTGTAAATGGGTGGATCACTAAAAAAGATGCTGACTTTTTCACTGAAAAATGTTCCTATAACTTGTACCAAAGTTGCTGAGAAGCAAGGTCCCTGTCCCTGACAGATTGATTGTATCATCAATAGATTTGAGTATGAAACCTATTTCAAAATGTGTTAATGAATACATTACAAAAGGTGTAACATTTCTTAAATCATATGTGAAAGATACCCCTATTATTGTCAGATATCTACACACTGTTGAAATAAATCTAACAGATATCGGTATATTGGTATCAATAGAGTTTATATACTACTATACCCCTATGGCCCCCTCTCCCTTTTTTCCTTCTCTCCCACCACCCCTGCTGCTTCTCTTAAGGCTCTCTTGGCTGTCAATCCCCACAAGGATGGAGCCCTGATGATCTACATCCCAGACTCCTGTATGTCTCTGCTCATACCATTTCACTCCCTATCACCTACCTTCTCATCTCTCCTTCTCCTTATCCTCTGCCCCTAATTCTTAGAAGTTGGCTACAGTCATTCCCCTTCCTTAAGGAGGTGACCCTTCTACTCCTGCTAACTACCATCTCTATCTGTTTACTCCCCACTCTAGCTAAACTTCAGAAACATCTTGTTCTTTCCCAACTATCCCCTTTTCATGAGTCAGCCTCCTTCCAAACTCCTTTCTAGTCTAGCTTCAGGAAGTCCCACTCCACCTCCACCTCTCACCTCCAGCTCACTGATACTATCCTCTCTGGCATGGATCAGGGCGTTGTCACCTCCACCATCTTTGTCAACTTGACCAAAGCTTTAGACACTGTTGCCCAGCTCCAGCTAGATTTTAAAAATGTCTAGCACCAGTTTTGACAAAACCATAGGTCCCTCAATGCCAGGAAAACTGTGTCTATGACTTTTGACTGTGGTGACATCATCTACAATGTTGTTTTCAAGTCCATCTTAGCCAGACTGGTCCTCTTCTTTCACTCTTCTGTTGATCTGCACTTGATAAACCTCTGAGCATTCATCACTGTTCTTTGTACAAATCCCCCCCTCTCTTGATACTAGATGCCTTACCCACTGTACCTCCTTTATCTCCAAATTTTGGTTTGGCTCCCTCCCCTTGTAACTTGCTTCTCTCCTCTCTTCCCCTGCTTCTACCTCTTACTCCCTTTGCAATGCTGGCTCCCGCTTTCGCTCTCTCTCTCTCTCATACTCTCCTCAATGAAATCCACTGTGGGTCAAGCTGCCGACTTATTCTACTTCCATAGACTCTTGATCTCTCTCTCTCTCTCTCTCTCTCTCCCCTTCCATTTGCACTGTTCCTACTCTTCATGCTCTGAAATCTCTCCTCTGTGATTTATCTACTCACTCCTGCAGTTGTTCCTGATACTGGGGTGAACTTCAGACCACTGCCCTCCACCCTATGCTGACACTAGTGCAGCTTCTGTCCCCGATTTATCAGTCACTGCCCCTACTGTACCTCTAATATTATTGCATTGTTTCTGACTGCTTGGTTTTTTTTTGCTCATCTGTCTATTTATTGCAATATATTTGTTCAAAAACATTGCCTGTAATTTGCTTATTCTGTTATATTTATTCCACACTTTTTCATTTTTTTACCTCGTACTTTGCATTTGCAGTTTTCTCCTCTTTCCATTCCTCCCAGGATGCATCTTGAAATGAGCTAATACCAGCTCAGTATCACTTTCCAGGGGGAGTGTGGTCGAGTGGGTTAAGATGGTGGATATCTAATGGCACAGCTCCCTTAGGGGCATCTAGAATCCTCATTCAATCAGTGGCATCAGGGTTGGTAAAGCTATACAACTGCATGGATGTATGACCTACTTATCTGGACTATGTTTAAACTGCAGAAAAAAAACTGTCTCAGCTGCCTTTTAGCATTCAAAGCAAGCCTACAAATCCTCCTGAGACTCTGGCCAAGGCCGGAAGCATGGCTGCTGCGTGGGAAGCTCCTGCTACAGAGGATGGAAAGGCACCATTAGCATATGTATCCTTGAAGCTCTGAATCATGAAGCTAGGCCACCAACCCAGAGTATTCACCTCCCCTGCAGAAGCTGAAGACTACATCAGTAGGGAGGAGGCTGCCACATCAGGCAGATTCAGAGTCAGAACAACTGCACCTGCGAAGTGAGCTCCTTCCTAACATTGTGACAGGACAGAGTGTACTGTTTTCTTTTTGCTAACCAGTTTGGTTTATAGTGATCACCTACTACCTTTTCAGTTCTGCCCCTGAAATGATTCCCCTATGTGACCGGGCAGTTCAAGGGCCTAGTCCTAGGGTCCAGCTCCCACATGTTTCACTAGAACTGTTCATGAGGCTCCCAAGACACTGCAGCACTTGCTATAGAATAATGTTGTTAGCGTAATTGTACTTTTATTCACTGCTTAGATACATAATCAAAATAAGTGAGGAAAGTGTAATGTAAACTCCAGAGAACCTGGTCATCTTACTGTGTATGGTTTGGGGAAGAGATGGAGGGGAGTAGCCTGACTATGGGGGAGATTGCAGAAGACAACAAGCCCAAGCCACCATCACCAATGAGAAGGCTTGAACAATTGAACTACCACTGACTTTTCATGGGGCACTGCATACTCTGCAAACAGTGAGGCCTGCCTGTTGAAAAGCAGGCTACCTAATGTGACCTGGGAGGCTTGATCGCTTTGTGCCTGAGTGGCAAGCGTTCAACTGGGGGTGAATGAGGACTGTTCAAATTGTTTATGGGACTACTATTAACTTTGATATTTCCTAATTGCAGTTTACCAGTTGATGCTATTTCTGTTACAATGTCATGGCTGAGTGTTTAACTGTTTAACTAGAAACAAATGGGGTGCAAGTATATGATAAAGGAGTGCAGTGGTTGGGGGGGTAGGGGAAGTGTGAGTAGTGAACCGGGATCAGTGGTAGAACGCTGGACCTGTATAGAAACATAGAAACATAGACTTTGACGGCAGATGAGGACCACTTGGCCCACCTACTCTGCCCATTTCCCTACCTAGAGGATAAGCTGCAGATCCTATTTAACCAACAGTCTATTTCTTCCTACCCCCTACAAAAATTGCCTTATGTCTGTCCCATGCATTCTTGAATTCTCCCACAGTTTTAGACCCCACAACCTCCTCAGGAAGGCTATTCCATACATCCACCACCCTCACGGTGAAAAAATACTTCCTCACATTGCCCCTGAGCCGTCCCCCCTCTATCTTCAAATTGTGTCCTCTTGTTCTTGCACATCTCTTTTTCTGAAAGATGCTACCCTCTTGGACTTTGTTGATTCCACTGAGGTACTTAAACATTTCTATCATGTCCCCTCTCCCTCCTTTCCTCAAGGTATACATATTAAGCTCCTTTAGTCTCTCCTTGTATGGCTTCTCTTGCAGACCCTGCACTATTTTAGTTGCCCTCCTCTGAACTGCCTCCATCCTGTCTATGTCCTTGCGGAGATGGGGTCTTCAGAACTGGACGCAGTACTCCAGATGGGGTCTCACCAACTGTCTGTACAGGTGGATAATAACTTCCTGTTTTCTGCTAGTGATGCCTCTTCCTATACATCCCAGTATCCCCCAGCCCTCCCTACCACCTTCTCACATTGCTTGCCAACCTTAAGGTCATCTGACATGATTACGCCCAAGTCCCTTTCCATTTTTGTTGTTGTTACTACCTCCCCCCATTGTGCTTCCCCTTGGTTTTTGTTTCCCAAGTACATTATTTTGCACTTCTTTGTATTGAATCCAAGCTGCCATACTTCTGACCATTACTCCAACCCTGCCAAGTCCCTTCTCATCCTTTCCACACCTCCTTGTGTATCAACCCTGTTGCAGATCTTTGTGTCATCTGCAAAGAGGCATACTTTTCCTTCCAGTCCCTCTGCAATGTCACTTATAAAGACATTAAAAGGGACTGGACCCAGTACTGAACCCTGCGGTACCCCACTAGTAACCCCTCTTTCTTCAGTGTGGTCTCCATTTACAATTACCTTCTGTGTCCTGCTGTCCAGCCAGTGTTTTACCCAGGCTACCACCCTGGGACCCACTCCTACCATTAGGAGATTGCCATGTTCCACAAGCACATACAACACACTGGTTTAGCTCACCTCAAAGATGGATTCTCAGCATGCATCTATGTAACTTCTGTGTAAACACCTATGGCTGAGAAGTTAAGTGTTTTGTCGTGGAACATAAAGTTGCATGCTAAACAGAAAAAATCCTAGGTCTGATTAAAAAATACAACTCTGATGTAGTGTGCCTCCAGGAAACACATGTTACTGAGGCTGAACTATAACACTTAAAAAGGAACTGAGGGGCACTTATGTGGGAGTCACCTTTAATTCGAAAGCAAGAAGCACAGGGTTGGGATCTGGCCACATGTTCAGGTCACAGTATAAAAAAAAACATTGATGATCCCGGGGGAAGGTACCTTCTGGTATAAATATTAACCAGCTCTGGGAAGCAACTGTTTGTCAGTTCCTTCTATGGTCCCAACTATGTCTGTGCGGAATCATTCACTAATCTTTCCCTCAACATGGCACAGTTGGCAGGGGAGTGGATGTTGGCAGGGGATGCTAATTATGTCCTAGATGGAGTGCTGGATCACTCCTCAATGACCCCTTATAAGGTTACCAAAAGTTTGGCTGCACTTCAGACCCTGCTGGTTGATCACAGCCTATACGATGCCTAGAACATGAATAACCCCCCCACCAGGGAATATACATTTAATTCACATGCACATAAATCATATGTCAGGATAGACTTTATGTTAGTCACAATGGGAACCCTGCAGGATTTGACTGAGGTCAAACATGGTGCTTTTTTAATCTTGGATCATGCTCTAGTTGTGCTCCGTGAAAATATGGGAGGAGCAGCTTCAAAGCCTAAAGTATGAAAAATGGACTCCACACTCCTTTTAGACCCCAAATTCCAAGAGCATAATGGAAAAGTGATTAAAGATTTCCTAACACACAATCTAGCAGGGGCCACCTCAGAACATGTTAGATTGGAGGCCTTTAAGGCGGCCTTGAGAGGGGAAATAATATCTTTTGGCAGCCATAAATAGAAAATCCAGAGGGCTAAGTTGAGGGAATTGGAGCAAACCATCTAGGAACTGGAAGCAGTACAGAGAAAGACCAGTGATCCAGAGATGTATGGGGAATGGCAAAAAGCAAGAACTGAATATAATCCTCTAAACACCATACTAATAGAGGGACAGATACTGCTCTTTAGGGGAGGCTCCTATTATGAGGGCAATCAAGCAGGGAAGTAGCTAGCATGGCAGCTGTGGAAGAAGGCTGGTGCTGTAGCTATATTGAAACTATGAGTGTATGGGGGGGAGGGGGCAAGGTGACTACCAAAGGCTTGGACATTGAAAATTTAGTTTGTAAATTATACCAGCAGTTTTACCCCAAATGTAACCCCAAAGAACAGGCGCTGGACTGTTTCTTTGCCTCAGACCCAATCTGACAGGTTATGCTACAGCAAATGAAAAGACTCAATGTACTGATATCGTAGGAGGAATCTTGTACAGCCATTTAAAGTCTGATGGGGGAATGGCACCTGGACCAGACAAACTTCACATCGACCTATACAAGGTTTTTGGAGAGGCCCTCAAATAACCTCTGATAGGTATGTTTCAAGAAAGTGTCACACTTGTTCAACTACCCCCTTCCACATGGTCAGTGGCTATAGTAGTGCTCCTCAAACCAGAAAGATACTACCTCCTCTGCTCCACCTATCACACTATAACTCTTCTCTTCTCTTGGTGGATCACAAGAGCTAGGCCAAAATCATGGCCACATGGCTGGAGGGAATTTTACCTGAGATTATACACCCTAAGCAGTCTAAGTTTGTTAAAGGCAGGCAGGCAGGGGAAAGGGGAATATTCAAAGAACCCAAAATGTGGCATGGAGATGGGGGATGGGGGGAGAAACACCAGGTATTATGGCATTAGATATGCAAAGGCATTCAACTGCATAGAATGAGGGTACCTCCACTAATGTTGCCAAGATTTGGCTGGGAGAACATTTCAGGCAAAGGATGTGCTTGCTCTATTGTAATAGGAGTCTCTCCTCCCCCCTTTGCTCTAGAGAGGGGAACTCGCTATGAATGCTTCCTCTCCCCCTTCTATATGTTTTGGCCCTGGAGCCTCTGGCAGAAGCACTCCAACATAATGAGTTACTAGAGGGGCTCAAAGTCAATGGTATGGAGCATAAACTTTCCATGCTCACTGACAACTCCCTCCCATACGTGAGGAAACAATGAGAGGTCCAGACCCTTCTTGGATCAGATTTAAGTTAGTATAGCTTCATCTTGGGGCATAAGATAAGTTTGGGGAAAGTAAGGCCATTCTCCTGAGAAAGGGGAAAGTATTATTAGTGGGCTGGGGATAGGCTTAAGATAGGTTGACTCCCTGAAATACTTAAGGATTTACATACCCAAAAAACTGTCCAGGCTATATGAACTTCCCACCCCTACTAAAAAGTATCAGAAATGATTTGGAAGGGTGGACAAAACTGCCTCTAACACTGATTGGCTGGGGGAACTCCTTCAACATGTGCACCTTTCCAAAAATTGTGTATCTGCTTCAAGCTCTTCCAATCAAAATCCCCAAAATATTTTCCAACAGAATTAATAGCCTTTTCAACAACTTATTGCAGCAGGGTAAACCAGCACAAAGACAGATTTCTGTGTTGCAGGCCCCAGCTAATGACAGTGGCCTAGCCCTTTCACATACTGAACCCTACTATTTGGCACTGCATTTGGCTTATTTGGGAAAGGCCCCAGCTGAGCAACCCCCTGACTGCAGCTGGAGGAAGCCTCCCTAAATAGTGAGAACCTTATAGGAAGTGTGCTCAGTGCTTTACTGATGGGAGAGGTCTGACCAAGGTCAAAAATCCCTTCACCAAACTCACACATGAGATCAGGAGGAAAGTGCATGGGTACATCAACCACCCTGCAGGACATTTCACATGAAGCACACTTAACAAATGCATTAAAGGTTTGAGGGGATATACAGTTTTCTTCCGCTAAGGCTACTGCAGTGGGAAAAGCTGATAAAAATTCAGGTTGGTGACCTACTCTGGGGATAATCTCCTCCTTCAATGACCTTCAGCAGGAATTTTGTATACATTTTGTAAAACTCCCACTTCATTTATTTATGCATCGGGGGACTGCTGGGAAACACAATGGGGAGGGATCTCACCCCCAAGGCATCTCCAGTGGACAGTATCTACCTCTCACCTCTCCCTTCAGTCAAACCATTAGCAACATACTACAAACAAGGCATGGGGGCCACCACTATTAAATCAATAGACTACAAAGGATCCATGACATGGCATCGACAACTTTTTCCTGATGCGACTGTACAGTGACAGATTTATGTTGACTGCAAGTTGCAGTTGGCATAAATCCATCAGGAAACTGTTTTTTCAGGGGGCTTTGCCCCCAGAACCCCCCATATGGGGGGCTCTGTCCCCTGCACCCTCTGTAACTAAAGATTATCAACTCCAAGTCAGACTTCATTCAGGAAGGGGGGCAAACTCTGGAGAAAATAGTGTTGAGGTCCCACAGGTACATTATAGTGGCAACAATGACTTGCTGCTGTAATGTACTTCGCTATAAAAATGTCGCTGTGGCATCAGCATATGGACTACAAACAGGAGTGGGAAAAATATGTGGGCATACAGATTATTAATGAAGACTGGAAAAAAACAATTAGGCACACTTTTACATGCACTAGGTTATTTATTTATTTATTTAGTTAATTTTTGTTGACCGGGTAAGTGCACTAGACAAATCCTGCCTATTTTCAGGCATGACTCGGGGGAGGGGGATACAGATGAATGCCAACTGTCCTTGAACCAGATTAAGCTGTTGGTGGTATTTTTAATGAATTTTTAGTTTTTTACCAACTGCATCAAATCCAGCACAGCTACCTATACAAAACATACCTGTCTCCCCAGAACTAAGTCTGATAAGCCCTCACAGAGCCCTGATTGCCCCAAATGTAGAACAGCTAAACTATCCTGCATTCATATGGTGCTGAAATGTCCCACAATCTGGGTCTTCTGGCAGGAAATCCATCAGTGTATGAAACCAGTCCTGAACAGAAATCTGGCAAACTCTCCCTTGTTGTTGCTACTGGGAGTGGGGGGGGGGTGGTGAATGGGGATGCACAACAGCATATGGAGCCTGGTTTTGATCAATGCAAGGAAAACAATTGCACAGTATTGGGAGAAGGTGGACTCTCCATCAATAATCCACCGGATGTACAATATCCTGGAATGTCTCAAGTTGAAAGGAGCCCAACTCAATGCCTTAGGAGATAGTGAAAAGTTCAACAAAATGTATTTCTCCCTGCTCAAAGCCCTGGAGTCAGGTGTTTTGCACTGAGGGTTCTAGGGAGCTGCTACTAAATCTGGACAGTGAGAAAGGGGAAAAGAGAAACAAGCTTGGAGATGTAGGGTGCAACAGGCAAAGCCAAGTGTTTTACAGGGAATATGCAGTGTACAGTCTGGTGCTTGCAGAGGAACTGTATGGTATATATGTGAATGGTTCACAGTCTATAACTTGGCATAGAAAAGAATTCACTGTACTAATCAAGCAACTCTTTGTTTTTGTTTAATGTAAATCATTCCTCCTATCAAATGATTGGAAGTTTATGACACAATGCAATGAATGTATTCTGCAAAGGTTGAATAAATAAACGTTTAGAAAAAAAAAGTATGACTTTCCTGGTAAAATGTTTGACAGACATAAATAAATAAGCATTGTGGGGGAATGTGTGATTTTGTATTTTCTATAAATAAATAAATATACAAATATCCCCCACGAAGGAGGACTGCAGACACGCAAGCAATGATTAAGCTCAAGACCAGCTGTCCTACCAAGTCCATTTCTGATTAGCCTTGGAAGATTTGTATTAGTGATAAATTTAAATTCAAAATACAGGCACATCAATGTTAACGACATGTGCCCCTGATCTAGTTTATATGGGGCAATGGGAAGACAGACACATATTTGATGGTACTACTAATATATTTTTGCAGTGTATTAAAGACTGGTGTCGATTTATCAATGGTGTACTGCTAGCATGGGTGGGTACAACTGAGAACTTGAACTTGTTCATGCCATATATAAATTATTCTAATCCACATTCTAATTTACTTGCAAAATTACCTCAAGTGAAATCTACTTCTTAGATTGGTATCCAGTGAGGAAAGTGACTGAATATGGGTGACTGTCAAAACGGTGACTTATATTCAACATTTTCTCCATGAGCTACCCTACCTATGTGAAAGTGAGCATAGAGAAGGGCAACCACAAGGGGGGGATAATGGAAGTGGTTTTAGGGAACTGGTGTGCCTGCTGCCACCAAGTTACCAGTGTGGTGTGGTGGTGTGGGTGCCTAGTTCTGGCTCAGCAGGTACTGGGTTTGGGGCTAGGACTGGGATGGTAGAAATTTTGCTGCTGTCTGTAGCTGCGGGACTTTTTTTTTTTTAATCCAGACTGTGACCCCTTCCCTACATGCACTCCCCTGGAGTTGAGACTGTAAGATCGGGGGGTGCAGGAGGCAAAGTCCCCTGCAATGCAGCCCCCTTACAAAAACACTTTTTGTGTTTACGGATATCAGGTCACTGGCAAGTGTATAGCGCCAATTTGCTTTTCAGCGATATACACTCACCATAATAGTGATTGCTGTTTTGCGATTGCTATTATGACATGGAACCTCTTAGATTTATTTATTTTCATGCATGAAAACAAATTTCATACTAAATTGTTTCAGAACCCACTGCAAGAACCACTGTTGTGAGGGCAGGTTGTTGTCACCAGGGATCTCTTATCGATAGCATCCCAAAAGGTAAATTTTTACAAATTTGAAGGATCCGTACATAGGCAAGTGATTTTGAGGAGCTAAGTATATATGTCTGATTGTTTTCTGTCAAGATGCCATGATAACAAAAAAAAAAAAAGCAGTCATGGCTGCATACCAAACAGCCAAAAATATGGACAGAAATGAACTGTTACAAGTAAAATTAAATGACAGGAATGTTATAACAAACCAAGCACATACATTTGTAACCAATTTAATCCTCAAACACACAGGACCAGTTCCATCATTAAGAAACATTGGTCTGTCTTATCCACAGATTCTAATCCAAATGGGTGATTCAAGATTATGCCCGCATTACTTTCGAGAGATGGAGAAATGTTACAAGCACTGTGATCTTGAAGCAAGTGCAAAATATGACTTGGCTACCAAAACCACCTACTGGCAACTACAGACATGTGCATTGTAATCAATGTTCCAATACCATTGATACAACATTGTTTGTCCACCCTAGATCAGGTAGGGGGTTTCATATTAATCAGTTTATCAACTGCTGTATTTGTAGAGTTACTGAGATTTTTACTTGTCTGTGCAGATTGTTGTATGTTGGCTTGACTGCTGGCCCTTAAGGTTCATATTCACAAACACAAATACGCAATCCATAGCCAGAAAGAACAATATGCTATGGAAAGGCATTATAAGGAAGCTAGCAATCTATTTACAGATTGGTTGCAGTTCCTGGGAACAGAAAAAGTGGATGCGGTGTTAGAGATGGTGAATTTGTTCAATAACTACTACAAAGCGCAGAGTATTGGATATCTACTTTAAATATGAATTAAATGAAGAACATTATTTAAATCCATAGTCTTTATTATTTTTATTTATTTCAAAGTTTTACCAGAAAAGAGATACTGAGCTGGTAACAGCTTGTTTCCAGATGCATCCGGGAGGAGGGGGTAGATTACACATTAAAACAAGGGCAAAAGTGCAATACTTTAACAGTTATCTAAGCAGCAATATTCAGTGCAATAGTAATACAGTACAAACAATATAAGCTGCACAAGTACAATACATTAACTGTTACACAATCAACAATACAGTGTATTCGTGCAATAGTAATACAATACAAACAAAATAAGCTATAAAGGTACAATATATTAACCGTTATTCAATCAACAATACAGTGTATTTGGTGCAATAGTAATACAGTACAAACAAGCTACAAAAGTACAATACAGTAACAGTTATTCAATCAACAATACAGTGTATTCGGTGTAATAGTAATACAGCACAAACAAAATAAGCTGCAAAAGCACAGTACAGTAACAGTTATTCAATCAACAAAATTCACTGCAATAGTAATACAGTACACACAAGGTGCCTAAGGTAAATAAAAACGTAGCAGGAGAAGGGAACAATACCATAAAACTGGGGAGGGGAGGCAGGGGGGATCAGAGTGTAAAGCAGGGCTTGGGTAAGTCATGCCTAGAGAGTGGTAGGCAGCTACTTAACAGTTGGGGTCAGGAAAAGTTGCATGAGTGAGTTGTAAAGTCATGAGGACGACACTTAAGAGAGAATGGGGAAGAGGCAGAGTGGATAGATGAGGGGAGACCAGAGCTTAGGGAAACAATATGAGAAAGAAACTTGGCCAGCAGTAGATTTCCTGCGGGGCGGGGGATGAGAATCTGTGTTACAGAGAAAGTAGGGGAAGTAGGAAGTGATGAGATAAGAGAGATAAGTTAGAGAGGAAGGAAGGCAAGCCAGAATTTGAATATGGAGGAGGCAAAGTGGGCACAGTGCCTGGCATTCAGGAAAGGGAGAAGAGGAAAGAGTACAGTGAGCAGTGGTGGGTGCAACAGGAACAGTCCAGGGGAAAATGGCAGAAGGAGGAGTCAAAACATTAACGTTTGCGCAATCAAGTTGTGGTACAAGGTTTGAAGTAGTGGTTTTGTGGCATTTTGCCTTTTCGTCTTTTTTTCCTCTCCAGAGGATTACAATGACAGTTGTTTGTTTTTTGGAAGTACCTTCAACAGTTTACCATGTAAGCCTATTTTAGATCTCTAAAAAGCTATGGGCAGGAGTTTCAAAGTGTGACACAGGGCTTGCGTCCAGCACTGTGCCACGAAACTCAGGTTCTGGCAGTACACCAAACTCTTTGCCACAACTGTGCCTGATTTTACAATCTCAGGCACAGTTGTGACAGTTTCTATGAATTATGGTGGCTTGCACCAAATATCTGGTGCAAGCTCCATAAAAATGACCCCCAGGATTGCCACAAATTAGACCAGAGAAAGTTGGACTAACTTGCGGCAATTGACGCACGGGATAGAAACTAACTTTAGATCACCGCAAGCCCAATGTGCCATATTGTTGGCGCAGCGGGGCTTTGAGTGATCTAAGACTTTTGAAAATCCTGCCCTGAGAATCTACAGTCACGTGTTAAATTTTGTCTAAAACTAAAGCTGTTTCTGGAGTTAATACAGCCCATGTGTAGTGTTCTACAAACTGTGTAAGCTGAGTTTCATTCATAAAAGTACTGACCATTTCTGTCTGCGATTGCGCAGACTTGTTTTGCCTTTTGGTTCACACCAATTTTGTGATGGCTCTTGCGACTGAGAATGTGGCTCAACTGTTTTAGACAGTCAGACTTACTAAAATTTCTGATGTGTCTTATTAAGTTTTCTGGGTTTGATGCCCTAGTTTGTTTAGTTCAGAGCATCAGAATATCAGATTTACTAGGGAGTGTACCCACTTCCCTCATCCAAGCCTCCCTCCCTTTTTTTGGGGATCAGATTTTTAACTTTTATGTTTTGGTATGTCTATTAATATTGCTCATTTGTTTCTATATTTTGGATAATCTTGTTAAGCACTCTGATCTAGGTCAGACTGTTGCAAAAGCAAATACAGCTACCACGGATGCTGCTACCAGACATAGGCATTTACTGCTGTACTATCTTTTGGAATTTAGGCTGGCACAGCTGTACTGACTGTTCTGGGACAGTGCCCATCAGAAAACACATTATTTCAACAGGGACACCATATTGCCTTTCTATATTTTTTGGTATTTAAAAAAAAAAAAAAAATGTTGCCAAACTGGGTTTGCACCCCAAGACCAGAACACAGCTGCAGGCAGGCAGGAGGAAATAAGGGGAAGATGGGTTCCCCATCCAACCACACATCCACCCACTGGTGATCCAGGAGAATGCTAAGCATTAGAAGGCTGCTGTGCAGCTGGATGGAGAAAGGAAGGAAGGCTTTGTGTGGTGTGCATGTGACTTTCTGGCTATATATCAGCAAGTTTTCAGGGAAGTGGATGGGTCAGAGATAGTATGCAGAAAATGGAGCCACAGGGTGGAAAATAATGCAGATGTCCAGCCCTATGTCATACGTAGGACCTTACCTGGCCCAGTCCACCACCACCGTCCACATAGAATATTCTTTCTATACCCCACTTTAAACATAGGCCCTAGACCAGGGGACAAGACAATCACTGCATGTGAAAACTTTAAGGTGATCAGGTCGGTGGAGATGGGATTCCTTGTCAGGAAAGCAATTGGAAGTGGTGGGAGGATGTCCACCCTGGAGGCAAGTACAGGAATCGTCCCAAGCAAAATGAAGTTCATCAACTCAAGAACACTGATGAAAATTCATGAATGTCCATCAAAGTTCACCAACTGTTCTTAAATTAAGTTCATGAACCAAGTTCATGAACTGTTCGTCAACATAAAGCTCATGAAGTTGTTGAATCTTTAAAGGTCCATGATGAACCAGGACAAAAATAAATATGCATTCAGTAATTCATTTCCATATCAGAATGCACTATTTCCCACTGTAAGAGTTATAAAGTACCACAGTATCAGAGATTTTTCAGTTTAGGAATGGAAAATATATGCTCTACAAGACAATTAACTATTTGAGCATCCAAAAGGCTTAACATTTAATATTTAAACCCCCCATTTTAAAAGTGTTTCAGATTCTGCTGATATAAATAGCATATGAGCCCTTATAGTTATGCAAGGAAGGCGAACAGTGATTACATTTTGAGGAGGAACAACATAAAAAAAAATCTGATCAGATCCACCATGGCTGCATAATGAAGTTAGTGAAGTTGTGTGGAATTGTTAAGGAGAGGTATGGAGAAACAGCACAATGATTTGTAAGTAATAAGATGTGTTTTAGTTTCTGTTCTAAGGAAGGCATACACATTATTAAGAATATATGGAAGCTTGCAAAAGAACCCCAGAGAGAGCAAATGCCACTGATGTATATGTTATCTCAGATGATATTGGCCAGACAGCCACATTTTAAAGAAAACACAATTGTACATATCCCAATAATGCAAAGCATCAAGGGAAACATAGGCAAATCCCCATGATGGTACAGAAGGTGGCAGTACATGAAAAGGCAATGGCTGGCCTGTGTTCAGCCTTGGGATTATTTACACAGTTTTTTATTTTTTTATTTTAAGAGAAACAGTGTTTTTGTCCATGAGGTGATGTAAGTTATATTTAAACAATGTGTTGATGTCAGGAAGTCAGGTGTAATGATGACGGACTATTAGAGAAAATGTGATATCAACTTTCAGAGGGGGTCACCTTTGATAAAGGCAATGTAGTTATGCTTGTGATAATGGGAATATTAGGAAAGTATGAGGTCTACACAGAAGTGGAGTACAAATATGTACAGTTTCATAAGTATGTGCTCAGACTGCAGGCAAATGTGATATGCAGGTTTGTTTTAGAAACAGGTAAAAATAGCGACACATGCAATTAATAGAAAGATGGATAATTACATAGACATATAGATAGAGAGAAAGATACACAGATAGACAGGCAGAATAGGAATGGCAGTGAAGTACTGACGTGACATCAACCCCACCTCCACCCCGCAGACATGGACAGGCATTGGGGTGTGCCTTTGGGTTAGTGCCCATTAGTGGTAGATGAAGTAGCCCCAATTCGCCCACGTAAGTGATTTATGGAGGAAGCGAATTGAGTGCTCTGCAATGTGAAGCAGAGTACTTCGCGTTATAATGGGTAACGCAAAGTCCATTGAAAACAATGACTTCACATTACTCCACCTTCTCAAACCACTACTCCACCAATTCTTAAGGCGAAGTACGTTGAAAACACTTCACCTTGTTTATAAGCTTCAAAGGTAAATTTTGCAGTGATTCTTGGGATTTCAGGTCACATGGGCTCTAGTTTGTTCTGCACAGCCTCAGTTTGGGGTAGTGTGTGTATGAAGCTGTAGGAGACAATCTGCTCTGAGAGCTCTCTGCAATTCAAACCTTCTAAAAGCTGTTAAAAAAGCCTTTTTGGGTCATTTGTTTTGCTGAAACTTTAGTTCATCGATTATAGGGAACCCTCCTGTGCTCATATCATCGAGCAATTATTGTTTGTGTGTGATTTTGAATCTTAATGTACAATATTCAGTCTGCGTACTGAGAGACAATGGAAGTGTGCTTTGGGGGAGGGGTGAATCTGTGGTGTAGGTGGATTAACTTGGAGAAAAAGACAGTGCATTCTGTTTTGGTGATATTTTTCTTGTATAACTGTGTTAATGTATACACAGTAATATTTTCAATAATTCTTGCCATTTTTTTTGCTGATTGTTGTGGTGCAGCAGTGCATAATTTTATTTTGTTTAAAATATGTGGTTATATTACTGAAGTTTTCAATTTGCTACTCATTACTTAGTGTGTGTGTGTGTGAGTATGTGTGTGATGCATGTCATCAAATCAGACACCTTTTATTGTGCCACATAATTTCAGCAATGTGTACCTGCTATCCACTGCAGCTGTATAATTTTTGTACTTCTTTGTGGTATCTTTACTGGTACTAGTACTAGTGACTGTTACTGCAGCAGTGCAGTACACTGCCTCCCCCCCGCGGCCCGCCCAACCCGCAAAGGAATTCTTTTCCAGATTTGAATTTCTGATGGTGAGCACTGGTTAGGTGTTGTGCCTTTGCATCTGCATCTCTTCAGTGCGCAGTGCAATCTTAATCTGTCTGTGCATTTGCACCTCTTTAGGGCCCAATCTCCATCTCTAACTTAAGTCACAGTTGTTTCTTTGGCTTCCCTTCAGAGTACTGGACAGGTGTGGTGCATAATTCTGCATGAACATTGTATTCATTAATAAGCGTTTTTAATTCAGGACCATCTTCATGAGTCACTCATGATACAAATCACGTTCTTCATCATCACGGTCACAAATGCAGTCACAAATCACGATTTACGATCACGTCACGAATCACAACATTAATTTTTTTTAATAGTTACTTGGATGTATTGTAAGCCTGTTTTGTAGTATCTCTCCATGCTTCACCACCCCACCATTGTACTCATTAATGAGTGTTTTTAAGTCGGGTAGTTTTGTGCCACACCTCATTGGGGCCCAGGGAAGTACAGCCGTAGGCATTCACATTTCTTCATCATCACGGTCACAAATGCAGTCACAAATCACGATTTAAAATTACGTCACGAATCACAACATTAATTTTTTTACTAGCTACTTGGATGTATTGTAAGCCTGTTTTGTAGTATCTCTCCAGGCTTCACTATCCCACCACTGTACTCATTAATAAGTGTTTTTAAGTCAGGGATTTGGACAGTGTCTGCAGTACATACACAGACTGGAAAAAAAACTGACTGCACACATGTGGTTTAGCACAGTATACTTGCACTGCTCAGAATACAAAGTGTCACGCATATGGAAGACAACAAAAAAGGGCATAATTACATACAAGGGTCGGGAATGGTGGAGGAATATATTTTATAACAAAGCAAGGAAGGTGTGGGGGGGCACATGGTGTGAGGAAAAAAACTAATGTGGGATCCCATGGTGATCCAGCAGCAGTTCCAGCATGGACATAATTTGCAACTGATGTCCCTCTATGCAATCCAGCCACTGCTCCACAGCACCCACCCTCTCATTGTTCTCCTCAACAGCACTCCAAAGAACTGCCAAGTCAGCTTGTGTTACACGCAGTTCTCTCGGGTCCACACGTTCTACAGGCTGACCTGCTGGTGGTGGGGGTGGGGGTGCTGGTGGAGCAGCAGGTGCTGCTGTGGCCCTCCTATTCTTAGGTATGCCGCCATGCACAGCTGCACCCTCTGCCAAAGAATGGCCAGCAGGTGCAGGCATGGTCCATTCTGTGGCAACCTGCCACTCCAACTGGTGGTGATTGAGCATATGGGTGTGCTGGCCCCCAGTCCCCAGGTGAGTCCCCTGGGGGCCACAGTGCACCTCCACCTCACATAGGTGGCACTTGGCCACACTGCTGTCCCTTCCAACACAGTCAAAAACTGCCAAACAATGGTGGTGCAGGGGGGACCAGGCACAGGCAGGGGAGGGCCAGATGAACTGGCAGCTGACTGGTCATGATGCTGAACAGGGATGAGATCCACACCTGGGCCCAGGGGGACAGGCACATCCTGCTCCAGAGGACCTGGTGCTGGATTTGGTTGTGGTGGTGGTTCAACTGCCTCAGAGTCAGGACAGGAGGCAGAGCTGGTCCTGCTTCCGGGGGGGGGGACAAACAACTAACTACTTATAAAGGTAAGAAACATAAAATTTACAGAAAGAACAAATTAAGTAAAAAAGAATACAGAAAGACAAAAAAATGTAGCTTTTAAAAAAGCTGTTGGGTCTAAATCAAAGTTTAAATCTCCTCCTCCCTCTGATCTCAAAGAATCAGCAGTCACAGAACACTCCTCTCTCTGCGTCTGCACAGGAGAAAGTAAAAGTGCCTGCTTGTATGACTCACTTCCTTCCTGCCTAGCTAAACAGCATGTGACTTACAGTACTGTAAGCCATGTGATGTGTGGGGGGGCTGCCAAATCTGAAACACCAAGTGGATCACTTAGAATCATAATGAGGAATGCGAAGTCCATTAAAAACAATGACTTGCTGGGGGTCGACAGGGGAGGATAAGGATCGAGCGTCCGTATGACTGCTCTCCTATACTGGGGTGGGTTTGGGAATGGCCTCGCTCAGTAGCAGCCCCCAGTGGAGACTGGAGGCACTACATGAGTGGTGTGCAGAGGGAACCTAGAAAAGTGGAAATACTGCCCACTGGCTGCCGGATGATGGCTCTTTATCCCTGACACCTGTGGTGCCTTCCTGGGGCCTCCTTCTCCTCAGCAGCATCCCTGGGCCCTAATAGTGTGTGCTGGGGCTGTTCTACCCCTGGTGCCTTCTCCCTTGGAGGAGAGGGACCCACCCAGTGAAGGGATATGCCCGGGATATCCCAGGGACTGGCTGCAAATAGGAGGAGTCAGAGAGAGGCTCGGGTAAGGACACTGGGGTTTGAGGGGATCTGTGGAACCTGAAGGAGTGGGGATCACCGAGCACGATAGGGTGAATAAAGATGATAATACAAAAAAATCAAAACAATGACTTTGCTTTACTTCGCATTGCCATTCTGCCTTAACACAAAGTGGTAATGACAAGGCGGAGTGAGCACTTTGAGTTCACTTCACCGGTGGAATTTAAATTTACTGCATCTCTATTGTCCATAACACTCATGCCATTTCACCTCACCCTACCCTGCAGACACAGACAAGAGTTGAGGTGTGCCTTGGGGTTTTCAGACTTTACACTCACCCCATTCCGTAAGGACATACACTGAAATGGGTACAGTATAAGAGAATGGAGTGAACTTTGTGGCTGAAGAGTCAAAGGCACACCTAGATACCTGTCACTGGCTGCAGGGTGGGGATAGGAATGGAATGGCATGAGCATTACAGTTGACAATCCCAAGTCACACTCCTGGTGCCTGTCAGTCCCTACAGTGCAGGGTGTTATGGTCAGAAACACTAATGCCCCGGGCGTTTCTTGGTATTTTCACTCCAAGTTTTCAGCATGGGCTTTTTGTGCCCCCACCTTATGAACAGTGACACTATCAGGTCATTAGCCGAAAGGAGATTTTGCACAGTGACTGTGCCATTTGGCACCACAGGTGCAAAAACACATTTTGAACAGGATGTAAAAAATGACAGCTGTACATTTCTTGCTTCAGTAACTGCACAGCACATCTGTTGCATGACCTGCTTATTGACATTTTGTATCTGCTAAGCAATGTACTGCTGCTATGGCTGTATGGCTGAGAAGGACCTGGGGGTGGTGGTGGTGGATGTCGAGATAAACAACCCAGAGACTTGTAGGAGGGCAGCGGCCAAGGCCAACATGATGCTGGGATGCATCGCTAGGGGGATCACTCCAGAAAGAGGGCAGTGATACTACCTCTGTATAACTGCTTGGTGAGGCTGCACCTTGAGTACTGCGTGCAGTTTTGGTGGCCACACTTAAAGAGGGACACTGAACTCCTGGAGAGGGTCCAGAGGAAGTCAACCAAAATGATCTGGGGCTTGGGGGAAAGGACCTATGAGGAGAGGCTCGAAGAGCTAAATATGTATACATTGGAAGAGAGAAGGGACAGGGGGAACATGATATAGGTCTTCAAGTACATGAAGGGGGTAAATAGGGGAGGCTCAGTCACGGTGCTCCAAAAGGAGGAGGAGGGGGGCAACTATAGGGCATTGGTTGAAGCTGGGGGAGACTCAGGGGAGAAAGGAGGAGGTGCTACTTCACTGAGAGGTGGTAGAACCATGAAATGCACTGCCTGGGGGGCTGATGGAGGCAGAGACTGTGGAGGGTTTCAAGAGGGGTGGGACAGGTACAGGGAAGGATTGTGGAAGTAAAGTCCAATGAAGTGGGAATACCCTGGACTGGGAAGGGAGAAGCCCGAGAGGGTGGGGGGGGCAGCAAGGTCAGCTTCCAGGGTGGGGACTGACCAAACAAGCAGACACCAAAGCCTGCTAGGCCTATTCTGCTGGCATTTTTGTACGTTAGTATGTTGGTATGCTTGCTACACCAACATCATGAGCCATAAAACAAATGACTGCCATAACTAGGGAGGCAGTATAGCAGAGTGGTTTAAGGCTCTTAACTGCAAATCTGGAGATCTGGGTTTGAATCCCACAGCCCCCACTTGCATACTGGGTGACCCTGACCAAGTCACTTAACTTCCATGTGCTCCCAGGTTGCCCCTGTAAACAAGCTTTCAGCTTACTGTGCCACTCCTGGTTGAATCACCTCCCCCAAAAATGTGCCCTCACATGAAACTGCATGTGTAACTCTAAAGACAATTAAAAAATGTATTTCTAAATGCATTACTAACACCAATGCGTTCAAAGTTTTGAAACTACTAAAAGACAAACTCTCTCTCTGTATATATATATATATATATATATATATATATATATAGGCATGAATACAGTATTCGAGAGACTCATACCTACTGCACATTGACACCCTGTAACATTTTGCTGAATTGTTAAAAGGTTCACATGACACACCTAATTTGTAGTCCCACATTAGGAGAGATATTAAACATAACATGACCCAATTTGGATCCACTGTGCTCCTTCAGTTTTATCACAAACATTGATTTACCCCTTCAAATAGGGTTCCATTTTGTGACACTGCTTCCATTCCCAATTTAAGTATTTAAATACAGCCCTTTATTGTGCCTTAGAAACCCAACTGTTGTTAATGTGTAATCTAATTACTTCATTTAAGCCTCCCCGAAGAACTCCCTTTACAGAATAAAATTTTTTGCCTTTTATTTAATCATTTTATACAGCTGTAACGTTCATTAAATGTAGTGTCCATCTAGTACCTCATCCTAAGCAGACTGTGCCTTTAATTTGCATGAACTGTGGTCCAAAAGCATTATTGTGTCTGGTGACCTTCTTTTTGTTACTGACATACTGCAGTTTGTTATAAATCATTTATTTAGAAAATTCCCTTTTTCCATGGCGTGTTATTTTCGTGTCCTTTTGTTACCCACGTTACTATTGGTTCCTCCACCGGCCCAGAATGTTCAGAACCAGAAATGCATGCTGACACCTTCAGTCATCATCCCATGGCTCTTTAAAGCTGTGGACCTTGTGGGTCTGTATTCTTTGTACTGCCACCTACATTTTGGACAAGACATGTTGTCCTCCTGAAGTTTGGAGTTATGCACGTTATGGGCACTACAGTGGGCTATTCTCTCTGCATCTCAGCTGCTCTTTTGTTTCCCGGTGTGTCAGATGTCTGCAGATTGTAAAGGTACACATTTGCTTTTTGGGAAACACAAAGACATGTAGTTGGATCTTGCCTCATGGTCCCAGATGCTGAGCTTGGGGTATGAAGAGAGGGTGGGGTAGGAGAGTTGATTATAAAGCATTTTAAAGTTGAACAACTGCAGGTTTCCTAGATTAAATGGTTATACATATTTACCTATTCTATAGACCAAGTCTCTACATGGGGATCATTCTGTGTGGCCTGGTCCCTGTGGGGGGCATTTTGTGTGATCCTATTCTCTGTCAGGAGCACCTTTAATGTTACTGCTGCTAAATAGTTTGTTCTGTACTGGGCAAAAACTGCAGTTTGGGGAGTATATCAATTGGACCTGGTTAGTGCTGGGGCTCATTTTGTATTAGGCATCAGAACACCATATCTACAGTTTGGAGAGTTCTGTAATGAGAAATAAAATACATGTTGTATTGGGAGTAAATGAATAGGACCTGGTCTCTGCAGGTGCTCAGTTTGTGTAGACCTGATCTCTTTAGGGGCTTATATTGTGTTGGAGGCATCAGAACACCTGAACTACTTTTAAACTACCTTATTATCTGCAAAACTTAAAAAGAAATCCTGGTTAATATCATATTTATTTTTGTAAAAACACTTCTGTAGAACAGAAAAATGGTCAGCACTCCAAACATACTCACAGTACTTATTTATTTTATGTGCAAGTGCATCGAAGCCATTTAGCAGCAGAAAAGCAAATAACAGCAGCAGTAAATGAAGCAGTGGGTAATCCACAAATTTCTCAGATCCACAGGAGTCTATAAGATGGCAACTTTTAAAAAAAAATATTGCACCCACTGACTCAACACTGAGCACCCAAACGCCAGCACAGAACCATTTACATTTCAGCAATGTGTTTTGTGATCATTAGGTGTGCCATGTGCTGCATGTTAGGTCAAGAGTCTAGCATGGCACATTAAACAATTACTGAGATTCACTGCAACAGTAAAATGAACCTACAAGGGCACAAACACCAACAATGGATGTAAAATGACTGTAATTGATGGTAACCAGGTTGCAGTCACCAAAACCATCAACCCTGTTCATTGTTTGTGTGCAGTTTTAGGCTCATTTGGCTGCTGTTGCAGTGTATCTCAGTAACTGGGCTATGTGCTACATGGTATGCCTTAAATGGCTTCCATGGCAGTACAAGTGAAGAAAAATACTGTTTTTTTCTTACTGGGATGATTGCTGTCAGTGACTGTTAAAGTGTTACCCTTTGTTATGTATTTTTTTTCATTCGTTTTTTTTGCACTTTTAGGCTTACTTTGCTGTTGCAGTGAATCACAGTAATTGTTTGGTGTGCCATGTGCTGCATGATAGGCTAAGGCCTATGGCATATCAAACAATTACTGACGCATTCCTACAATAGCTGAAGAAACCTAAAGTGCACCTATCTCCAAATGCACTGGTTGCCATATGCACTGCAGGACCATGCTGTGGACACGGTGAGTGACGGTACCATGAAGGGGTCCATTTGACAACAGGAAGGGGCTGTGTCTTCAGTTGTGGCTGTGATCTGTGGGATGGCATCATTAGTAACAGGGATAATTGTGTATATCTGCACCATACAAGGGGACCATGCAAAATTACCTTGCACTCTGTGATTACAGGACTTCACCAGATTTCAGGTCCATGACTTTCCATTTGTATTGTGCCAACCTCAGAAAATCTCCTGGACACAAACCTTGTTTGCCCATAACAGGAGCTTTGGAATATGGACATCTCATGAAATCTGGGTTTGTGCAGAAAAACTAGGTTTTGCACATGGGCAAGCTTTGAAAATCTGGCCCCTGAAGTCAGTTTTTAATTTCATTTTCATTTCTTAAAACACATTTTAAGATTGAAGCAACCCACTCAAGGCATAGTTCTATTAGTAGGAAGTAACCCACTCCAGGGTGTGCAGTTATTAGGGATTAATCAATACCCTGAGTGCATTGTGAAGCACGAGGCTGCTGGCTGAGTGTCCTCACAACACCCATTGTGTTGCTTAATTCCCAATAACCACACACCCTGGAGTGGGCTATTATACGTATAACAGAGGGTGCACTACAAAACAAGTAGAAAGCAATATACATGTTTTTTCTCCTTTTATAAAAGACAAGCAAATTACTGTATTCTGCTGCCTAAAAAATAGTCCCCAACAAAATGGCTGTGATGCACATACATCTGTTAGAAGGAAAGTGTTGCTATGCTTTCTCTGACATTTGTTGTGCATGATATGCCTTCTGAGACAGCACAGTAGCTCTGAAGTGCAAAATATGGAGTTGCCTCTTGTGGTACAGACACGGTGTCTATACCTCCACTGGCTTAGCATCTCTGTCTCTCTGTCTTTGGTTACATTAATGCATGGCAAACAAGTAAACATTTTCCCCAGCAGTGCAGTCACACAGTCTACCAGACTGTATTCTGCCAATTAAGAAATGGCAACTAATGGGACTCAGAGCTTGCAGGTCTTTCTGGAACTCTGTTTCTCTGTCCACCAGCATAAAGCTCACTTTCAGATCATGACATCATTGGGGGGGGGTCTCCTTCTCTTCACACTGTTCCATCTGACTTTATGCCACAACTATGGGATTTACCTGTCAATCTGGCTGTACAGCAGAAAAATGACCATGGGGACCACACACTTCACTCTGGGAACAAGCTTGGGTAAGAAGCAAGACTGCAAACTTTGAACACTACAGCTACTGTTGCTGCACTGCCTGGGACTACATGGCAGGCCTCGTCTCTCACTCACTAAGCAGGGATAGTAATGGCTGCTCCACAGACTGCAGTTTTGCACTATAACAAGACCAGAACAGAAACACAGGCTGATCTCTCAGAGGGATGGTTCACCACTAGTTGTCATATATTGTGGAGTAAGCAATGGTCACCAGATGGTTGTTTACCACTCACCTGCCTTTATCTACCCCATGTTATAAGTCAGTAATACACTTTCAGTGTTTTGCCTTCAACCTTGAATATCACAAGCAGCAAGGGCATGCATTAATCCCAAACATCCCCATTCATCTCATAAAGATATAGTTGGTTCCCCTCTCTCTTATTGTAGGCTTGGGACCAGCAGGTATATGTAATAGACAGACCAGGTGAGATTCAATCCATACTACACTGTAACATAAAACATTTGTGAATATCTTAAGTTAATATAATGTTGTGACTACAGTACAATCTTCAAAATGTTCAAAAGATGTTATACCAAATATCCATAGCATGACAATCATTTTTTTGGTTGAACATTAGCAATACCTTTTGGTATTATTTATTTGCTTTTGGTAACCGGGGTGGGTGCACTAGACATAGAGATGCCTATTTTCAGGCATGACCCAGGAGTATACAAGTGAAAATACATGAGCAGTACAATGTGACGCAGCACAAGGGAGAGGTAGACAATAGGACAATAGCAATACAAACAGTATTTGACAAGTAGATTGTTTTAAAGCATTCAACAAATATTGCCAGTTGCAGCTAGAACACTACAGCTACCCAGAACATATATACAATGTTAGAGCTAACAGGTTCAAAGTAATAGTAAGTGCCATCAAGTGACGTGAAGTTTTAAGAGAGGAAAGATGAGGTAGAAGAGAGGGTAAGGGAGGGAAGGCAAGATGGGGTAGAAGGTAGAGATGAGTGGAGTGGGCTATGGTGGCTGGAAACATGTACAGGGGTTAGTAGCCAGTAGATGTCGGCGGTGGAATTTCTTGAAGTGGGCATGGGTAGGAGCTTGGTGAATAGATTGTGGGATAGCATTCCAGTACTTGGGTGCCAGGTAGGAGAAAGCACATGTACCCATAGAGGTTTTGCATCTGAGGATGAAAAGAGTGGTGTCGTCATTTGATCGGAGACCATAGGCGGAGGTTTGGGAGTACAAAAGTGAGGAGAGAGATATAGGTAGACCTGAGCAGTTTATACCATGTAGTAGAGAGCCAAAGGCTAGATGCCGGTGGGCAGAGGGACTAGGCCATTTTAGGTCAGCATAAAACTGACAGTGATGTTTGAAGCGTGGCGCCCCAGAGGCATAGCAGCAGATGCTATTGTAGGTAGTGTCCCATCTGAGGAGCGAGGTTTTTGAAGCTCCTAGGTATGTGACTGAGCCATAAGTCAGAGCTGGAAGTTGAAGTTCTTGTGCCACAGCAAGCCTGGCGGATGGCATAAGGGCATAACTTGTACGATAGGCTGCTCCAATTTTTGCATTGATTGATTTACAGGTGGAAGTTATATGAAGGTCAAAGTCCAAGGATTCATCAAGGAGGATGCCCAAATATTTGAAGGAGCTGGTACTTACTACCGTGGAGCCATTTGCACATGAAATTTGAAAGGAATTACGAGCTGATTTGAGTCTGGCAGGAGAGCCAAAAAGCATGGAGTGTGTTTTGCTCTCATTGAGTACCAGATAGTTATCACTTAGGCAGGTTTGAATACAGCAGAAGTCTTCTGTTAGGGAGTGAGTTATATCCATGATATTTCTTCCACTAAGGTAGATGACAAGATCATCCGCGTAAAGTAAGGATGAGCAGTCAGGAACCGAGGAAGGAAGGTGATTTATAAAAATGGAGAAAAGTAACGGGCCTAGTACAGAGCCTTGAGGAACTCCCGTCTGTACAAGTGAAAGACGAGATATGGCTGAGTTAAAGACTACCGCCTGCATTCGGTTGGTTAAGTAGTTGTTGAACCAGTCAACCGTGTCGACAGAGAAACCAAGTGAAGAAAGTTTGGAAATGAGAAGGGAGTGATTGACCAGGTCAAATGCCTTCATGAGGTCAATGAATATGGCTCCTGTCAGAAGACCAGCTTCCAAAGCACCGTAGATGTCATTTGTGAGTTTTAGTATAGCTGTGGTAGTGCTATGGCCTTTGCGGAAACCATGCTGGGAGATTGACAGGAGGTTTTACTTCTGTAGATAGTCTGAAGTTTGGGTTGCCACTAGTTTTTCAAGGATTTTGCCAAGGGCAGAAAGAATGGCAATAGGTCGATAATTTGACATTTCTTTAGGATCCCCTCTCTTAAGGATGGGGGTTATTCTGCCTATCTTCCAGATATTAGGAACAGTGCCATGGCATATCGATAGATTAAAGATTTTAGTTATGGGGGAGGCGATGAGGGGAACTGCAATTTTCAGAGCTTAGGTTCCAGCCCGTCAGCACGGGCTGGTGGTTTCGGAGATGGATAGTAACAGTTTTAGGACTTCTTTTGTGGAGATGGTCCAAAAACGGAACTGTGGGTGGGGGGGGAGGAGGTTGAATGTCCAGGGAGTTATTCGTGAGGGGACTCGGGGGGGGGGGAGGAGGTTGAGTAACTAGATAGGTCCGAGAAGTGACAGTTTAGAGCATTGGCTATGGTCTCAGGATTATTACAATGTATGTTATTTATCCACATGTCATTTGCAGTGGGTAATTTATTGGAACCAAGAAGGGTTTTTATAATGGTCCAGAACTTCTTAGGGCCACCAGCAGATTTTGTGAGTAGATCCTTGCAGAAAGAGCTTTTCGCTAGTCTAATATTCCATTTACAAAAATTTCTCTGGGTCCTATAAGCGTTGAAATCTGCTGGGAGTCCTGAGGCCTTAAAACATGACCAGCTTTTATCCCTAGCCCTTAGTTGAGAGCGGAGATCTTTAGTGAGCCACTTGGTCTGTGTTCCACGTAAGTGGTGGGTGACTCTGGGGGCGTGGGTGTCCTGTAGGTGTCCAAACTTAATCAGAAAGTAGTCAAGGGCTGAATGAGAGTCTGAGGCAGCAAAGATAGGGGACCAGTCTATCATAGAGAGGTCAAGCAGAAAATGTGCCTGATTTAGCTTAGCCGTAGTGCGGAAGGTAATCAGTTTTGGCGGAGGAGATGCTGGTCTTGCCGATCGCCAGACGCAATATATTGGTGAGTGATCGGTTATTACGTCGGGCAGAATACCAGAAGAGACTATGCTATCAGGACGGTTTGTGAGAGCCCAGTCAATTAAGGTACTAGAACGAGGAGGGGCAAGAACCCTTGTAGGGTCAGAGATTAGCTGGTGCAGGTTATGTCCATGAACCATGGTGTGAAAGGACTGGTTCGATTTGCCATTCCAATTGATATTTAGGTCCCCCATAATGAGGACCTCATTTTGACCAATGACCGAGTCCACCTGTGATAACAGGTCCTTGAGTCCAGCAGAGCTACCCTTAGGGGGATTATAGGCACAGACTATATGCAATTTCTTGGAGCCTAATTGTAGGTTGGTATGAATAGCTTCACACTGCGACAGGGTAAGGGGGACATTAAGATGTAGGGCTAGGTGAGCTTTGAAGAGGATTGCAACACCCCCTCCCCATTTAGATGTAGATCTGTCCTGACGGTGTATTTTGTAGTTGGGTAGCTTGCACAAGTGATCAGGAGTGGAGGGTTTCAGCCAGGTTTCAGAGAGACATAAGATGTCAGGATTGTGTTGGGTGACCCAGGCCTCTAGTTCTGTTAAGTTATGGGGTAGACTTCTAATATTTAGGTGTACAATACTCAGTCCCTTTAGGTCCTTCCAAGCTGTAACCAGATGGGCTATGTTATCAGTAGGTCCAGGGTTTAGTTCTACATCACCTGCTAATATTAATGATAGTAGGAGGAGGTACCATAATTACTGATAAGATATCCATGTGGGTGAGGATGTGGTTGGTGATAGGGGGTTACGTAGCGTGTAAGCCACATGGTAGGCGATTTTGCTATGGATCAAGAGAGGAAAGGTCATAAGGGGCCATTTGGATTGAGTGAATGTATATGACGAGAAGGTAGGGTGAGGAGAGATGCCTTCCCAGGAGGGTGAATGGCTAGGCCTAAGTAACAGTGCAAGTAGTAAGATAGGAAGGACTAGTAGGGCAGTTACACTGGGATTATTGACCCAGTTTTTGTAAAATAATGATGCCATAGTAGTGAAGCCGGGTTGCTTATGGGAGGGATGAGAACCACACCTGACTGAGAGTCAGGGTGGTGAGAAATGTCTGATTTCAACCAGCTTTCTTAAAATGGGTAGATGCAGGACAGTATGTCAGTGTCAAGTTTCTAAACGCCCTGTAGTGGCAAGGACGTATAAGCTGCAAATGAGAAAGTGAGGAGATAGTTAAAATCCTCACACGTCCAGCCACAGTAACGTAGCTAGTAGATGTGGCAGACCACCCCATATAAGTAAAGCCAGACAAGGGTGGGTGTGGTGGGGGCGGGTGGGGAGCAGCCATGCAGCGGCTGCGGGACAGAGTGCTTGTCGGCAGGGAGCTTGGGCTGGGGGCCAAGAGATCATGGTGCAGCTGCCGTTAGGAACGGGCTGCCTGGGGACACTCGAGATCACGTTAGCACTGGATTCGGATTCGGTAGAGTTCAGCTGTCCGTGGACTCAGCTGGGAATAGCGCCCCTCTTCAGTTCAGTCTGTGTTTGGCCACGGCGATGAGGTTTTTAGAAAAGGCACCAAGTTCAAAACGGGAGAGACAAAGGCAGATGGCTGTTCAAACACTTTCACAAGCGAGCACGAAATTACTTCCCCTAAATCACTCCTCGACCGCAACGGCCGGCTTGCTCGGGCACCAGAACCCTCCAGTTAGGGCTAAAATCACTCCTCGGGGACTGCAACGGCTGGCTTGCTCGGGGCACAGAACCCTCCAGTTAGGGCTCAAATCACTACTCCGGGACTGCAATGGCCGGCTTGCTCGGGGCACAGAACCCTCCAGTTAGGGCTCAAATCACTCCTCGGGGACTGCAATGGCCGGCTTGCTCGGGGCACAGAACCCTCCGGGTATGACTTAGTGAGACACTTGGTATGATACTGATACTACTGTTCTGGTGTCCATGTTACTCATGTGACTTCTTGTGTTGTGTCTGTGTTACTCGCGAGACATCCTGTGTAGTCTGAGTTACTCACATGACATCCTGTGAAAAAAACCCTTGTAAATAAAGTATAATTCACTTTCTGAAAATTAAGTGATTTCTGTCTTTTCCTATGAGGGTAATATAGTTGTGCAAAAAAACAATGGGCTAGAAAATCAAGGACATGAATGTGGCAGCCAAACTTAAACGTCCAGATTTGGGCATACTGTGATCAGTAAACATATTGTGGCATAATTACCAACAAGTTAAGTTCATGTTAAAAAACTGAAAAGTTAGATATTATGCTACCTAAATAGATACCATAGACATAGTAATATCAAAAAATATATGTTTTATAATATGACAAATTTGCTGTCAAGGACACAATGTTACTCACATTACGTTGCCCTTGTGGGAACTTTTAATCCCATTTTTTAGCACCTCTGAACTACAAACTATCTTTATGTTGGGGACTGAAATACTACCACATGCACCCAATGTAAATATGATATGGTTATGACAATTGGCCCAAATACATTTTGGAACCTGATTGTCACACTTTGTCTCTTGAGTAGCATATTGGTACCTATATATATATATATATATATATATATATTATAGTGTCGCGGTTGCGCCACTATAGTTAGGGTTCAGTGGTCACTTACATACTAAAGTCAAAGGTTTGGACGTTAATAACTTTGGACCCGTTCAACGGATTTGCCTGAAATTTGGTATGCATGGTGGGGCGTGGTAGTTCTCTTGATTTGCCAGATTACGTTTTGGTCAGACTTACAGTCTTTGCATACAAAAGCGCTTGAATAATGCAAAATTATCCATTTTTGGAGACAGCTTTTGGGATTTTGGACGTGGCCTTGCACGGCTGTTGTGTTGTATGCCACTCTGTGAGATGGCTTGATTGAAAGAGCTTTGTTGGCTGAACATGCCACTTTTCATTTGGTGAAAAAATATTAAGGCATTCAAAAGTTATGCCACTTTTAAGTTCCCATTATAAGTCAATGGAAAATTTATATGTATGTTCTGCAAACAATGAATGGGGTTCTGGCCATCTGGTCCCACCTGGCGATCAAAGAATTTGCAGCCTCGTGGTTCAAGAATCTTTGTCCCCAAGAATTTTCAAAATTCTTTGATTGCGAGATCTGCCATTTTGTTTTTACTCTTCCGATCAGAAAAACAGAAATATCTCGGCTAGGGGTCACTCCTGAAGTAAAACTTGGATGGGTTGTACTCAGGGGGCTCCGATTTATCAAGCCATGCCTTTGGTTGCATCCAAATTGGTCAGAAAATAGAGTTATGAGCTTTTAAAATCTTAATTCGTGGCTCACTAACAATCTTTGATCACGAGCCTGCAAATTCTTTGATCGCGAGATTCTTTGATCGCGATCATGCATCGTGAGAGAAGGACAAGATGGCCGAATTAAAAATTAAATTTTCTCAGCCCAGGGGTGCCCTAGGAAGTCAAATGAGAGTGGGTTTTGCTCAGGGGGCTTCATTCTGATGAACCATGGCAGTGGTTTACTGGAATTCTTTCAATTTTTTGATTTATTGCAGTTTTAATTCTTTGTTCACGAGCCTGCAAATTCTTTGATCACGAGCCTGCAAATTCTTTGATAGCGATCGTGCATCGTGAGAGAGGGATGAGATGGCCAGATTTTAAAATTACTTTTCTCAGCCCAGGGGTGCCCTACAAACATAAATGATGCTGGGTCTTGCTCAGGGGGCTTCGTTCTGCCCCATCTGACTAACAATAATAGTGTATTAAATATCCCTGGTAGTCTAGTGGCCCCCCATCATAATAAATAATATTATCATGTCCAATGTCCTGGTAGTCCAGTGCCCCCCAATGTGTATTTTTTTAATCCCTGGTAGTCTAGTGGCCCCCTGAGTTGTATAAAACAATTATTACTGTTAATATCCTGGTAGTCTGAGTCCCCATCTGTATGAAACAATATCACTGTATTGTACATATCCCTGTAGTCTAGCGGCCCCTCCATTATAATAAAATAAATCATTCTTTCATATTTTCTGTGGTCTAGTGCCCACTTCCCCACCATGCCAGCCATCAGCACCCCCCACTTCCTCAGCCGGTGACTGGCACAGCTCACCGTCACCTCCACAGCCAGATGCTGATTGCTGTATTGACATGCACCAATGCAAAGAGGCACTCAGAAATATTTTTAGAGCATCTCTTGCATTAGCACCGCACGCAGACAGTCGGGCGGCCGGGCCGAGGATGTGAGAGGTGGGCTGTGCCAGTCACCAGCTGGGGAAGGTGGGGGTGCTGGTGGCTGGCATGGCTGGGGTGGGGGTACTACTACTACCAGGAAATATGAAATAATTATTTATTATATTATAATGGGGGCCACTAGACTACTAGGATATGCACAATCACAGTCTATATTATTTCATACAGATGGGGGGGGCCACTAGACTACCAGGGATATTAACAATAATAATTGTTTTATACAACTCAGGGGGCCACTAGACTACCAGGGATTAAAAAAAATATACATTGAGGGGCACTAGACTACCAGGATATTAGACATGATAACATTATTTATTATGATGGGGTGGGCCACTAGACTACCAGGGATATTTAATACTCTATTATTGTTTTTCAGATGGGGCAGAACAAAGCCCCCTGAGCGAAACCCAGCCTCATTTATAGTTTAGAGCACTTCTGGCTGAGAAAGTACCTTTAAAATCTGGCCATCTCGTCCTCGCTCTTGTTCTGTGAGAGCTGGCAAATTCTTTGAGCACAACCCTGCAAATTCTTTGATCATGAGATTCTTTGATCACGATCGTGCATCATGAAGGTAGGACGAGATGGCCGGATTAAAAAATCAATTTTCTCAGACCAGGGGTGCCCTAGGAAGTCAAATGAGGGTCGGTTTTGCTCAGGGGGCTTCATTCTGTGGAACCATGGCAGTGGTTTGCTGCAATTCTTTCAATTTTTAAAATTACAAATGTTTTTATTCTTTGTTCCTGAGCCTACAAATTCTTTGATCATGACCCTGCAAATTCTTTGATCGTGAGATCCATTGATCACCATCTTTGATCGTGAGGGCAGGACAAGATGGCCAGATTTTTTATAATGGAATAGATAAGGAAATTTTATCAATGTTTAACATTGAATATCTCAGAAATGGTTTGGTCTTTTTACTTGAAATTTGGAGGGCATTTATGGTATGTCCTGAGGATGTAAATTACAGTTATTACATGTCAGAAAACAAATTTTTGCCGGACATATGGCGTGGCACAGTTTACTTTCTACGGACAGTGTTTTGCTTGTGGTGGTGTCTTGAAATTGATAGGATACCTAGCCTTAGTGTCATGGATGTAGTTTTCAGTCATTGTGTGTGTTGAATGTCATCAGGTGTGGAACTGTACCAGTGTGACGAATGAAAATTTTAAACTGTGACATGCTATATCTCGGACACAGTTTGGTCTTTTCACTTGAAATTTAGAGAGTGTTGACAGGATGTCCTGTGGATGTGAATTGTGGTGTTTACATGTCAGACAATTTAGTTTTTTTGGAGAGATTGCATGGTGCAATTAATGTTTTGTGGACAGCATTTTCTATTGTTCTACTACATTAACATTTGTTTAGTGGCTGGTTGTGCTGTTGTCAATGTACTTTTTAGTCATTAGCTGTTTAATGTGGCCCAATACTTGCAAGTTAGTGAGAGCATGGGGCCTGAAGGGCCCCATGCTCCCACCAACTTGCACAACAACTCTACTTTTCTATTCTTTCTGTAAAGTAAGAATTAAATGCAAAAACCTCATAATCCAGTTAGGGTTATTCTACAGTGACAAAAAGTGAGGAAATTATTCTAGGGCTTCCCACCCTTACACCTACCTCCCCACCAACAGGCATCGGGGTGCGTTGTCATCAGCCTAACTCTCACCCCATTCTCCTGTACTGCACCACCTCAGCTTGTTTGTACATGGGATGGGGTGAGAGTTAGGGCCAACGACCCCAAGGCACACCCCGATGCCTGTTAGTGGGAGCAGGGTGGGGGTGGGGTGCAAGGGATGGGAACCCTAATGTTGAATTTCCTCACTTTTGTCACTGTAGAATAACCCTAACTGATGTATTAACGAAGTGTTTTGCATTTAACATATATATATATATGCACACACACATATATTGAATATGGTAAACAAATATTGTTAATCCCAAAAACTGAACTTTATGTTTTTAGTATATAAATGTTTAAGAAAAACCTGTGGTTCTTTCACATGAATGAAAAAAGGTGGGGGAGGATCTTTGGGAGCTTATGCGTGTGTGTGTGTTTGAGGGGTATGCCTAGATGCAGTTTCAGGCACTCTTTAATCACTTCACCAGGCAGCTCTGATAGTCAGTTGTTCCAACATGATAGATCCATCTCATGCCCCTTCCAATAAAATGAAAGCATAGTGCATGCAACAGACCTTAGGAACATCACATTTTTTAATGTCAGCTCTGATCTGTTCAGTCTTACTTTTTTCCTGGCTCAGTTTATAATGTCAGTGAAAAGAAAGTTGGAAAAAAAAACACCCAGCCTTTTACTTCTACAAGTAGTTGTTAATTGCGACTGGTATATTTTAACATGTGCAAGGCAACTCCATCCACAACGTTCCTAACACAGACAAATGGCATCAGTGCTCACTGATGTGTTAACATCTTGTTTCTAGTGTCCCTGATAAAATAAAATAAAAAATATAGTTGAGATTTTTTTAATGTCAGCTCTGATCAGAATAGCTTTTAAAATCACCAGTTGTTTTCTTGTTCAGTGTTTTCCTCTCTCCTTTTACTGATAGTACAAAATGAGCCATAGCTATTTCTTCCAACAATACATGAAAGAAAACCCTATGATATATATCACTGTTTTGCAAAATGTATCCCTTACAATTTTTTCTTATTTGCAAGACAGCATATATTTATCCTAACAAATCTGTCCTACTGCCACATTCAAAACACTATTCCCTACCTACTTGCCACATATAAACTCAATTATATTAAAACACATTCTAGGCACGTAACCATTATTCATTCCCTGGTCCCATTTACAACACTGCGACACTTATATATAATACATACTTCTCAATCTTAAAAGAAAAGACATACTTTATCATCAAAGGGCTGTATTTACCAAGTATTGTGCCTATGATTAAAATAATTTGAACCCCCTCCCCCAAAAAATGTGCCCTCACATGAAACTGCATGTTTAACCATAAAGACAATTTAAAAATGTATTTCTAAATGCATTACTAACACCAATGCTTAAAGTTTTGAAACTACTAGAAAGACAAACTATATACAATATATATATAAATATATATATATATATATATATATATATATATATACTCAGGTAAAATCATTAAATGAATTACAAGGAGCCTGACAGTGAGGTTTAGGTAGGTTGAAACTTTGATCTCTCTCTCCATGCGATGGGTGTGCATTGTCATTCAGCCCCTAACTCCTCACCCCATCACATGTAAAGCAGCAGAAGTATAGGAGAATGGGGTGAGAGTTAGGACCAATGACCCCAATGCACACCCCAATGCCGGTTGGGGGGTGGGCAGGGGGTCCAAGGAGAGTTTTCAACCCTAACACCAAATTTCCTCACTTTTGTCACTGTGGAACAACCCTAACTAATGCATTAAATGGAGTTTTTTGCCTCTAATTTCCCTTCTTTCTGAAAATGATAACGAGAAATAGTGAATGTAATGCAGCGGCGGGAGCCCCGCGCTCCCGCCACGTGATGTCTTGAGGCATAGTAACAGGAACAGCAATGCAAACAGAAGCACTAACAGTGGCACACATGGTAACGCGGCGCGGTGAGAACAGAAAGGGTAACACACACGGTGGCGTAGACGGGAACGGTCTGTCACGTAATGTGTTGTCACATAGTAACATGGTGCCTGCAAACGGAAATGTCAATGGGCATGGTGACGCAAAGTGAAACAGAAAGAGAAACAGTACTGTAGACACAAATGGCAAAAAATAACAGAAACGCAAGCGCAAATGAAAATGCAAAGGATAACGCACATGGTGGCGTAGACGTCAATGGTAAGTGAAATGGGTACGGAACCACAAGCGGAAAGGGCAACGGTAACAGTAATGTAAGCACACAGGCTGGTTTTCCCCAAAACCTGCATAGAGAAAGACAGTGAGTACAAAGAATGTATGCATAATAATGGGTATCGGAGCAGAAAATGAGGACTTGGAATACTAAATAGGTTATATCTCAGGAACTGTACGACGAAAAAATGTTAAAGTCATATGATTTATGACTGTCCTGGCTAGTTTTTTGCTTAGCCCCCACAAGGGAGTTAAGCATTTTTCTGACAAAAAGTCCATATCTCGCACCGTTTCTGAGATACGGGCCCTGAAAGGCGCGGCTAACGCCGTAATGTTATCCTATGGGAAAAAAAGAGAAGTTCGGAGCACCATAACTTTGCTTCCCTGTAATATTTGTTCACCAAACCACTGAAAGGCACATCTGTGGGCTGTTGGCTGTCTTCCCTCCAAATTTCAGGAAAAAAGACCAAACCATTATTTTGCAGCAGGGTGCCAAAGGATTCCTGTAATGCATCGGGTGCCGTAATATTATCCTATGGGAAAAAATGTCAAATTTGGAGTGCCGTAACTTTGCCACCATGTAATATTTTTTCAGCACAATACTGAAAGGCACATCTGTGAGATGTTGGCTGCATTCCCTTCAAATCTCAGCCCAAAACTCCCAACCGTTCTTTTGCAGCGCAGTGCCAAAGAATTGCTATCATTTTCCCACAGACTAGAAAACTACTGCTCGCAATTGCAGCTTCCATAAAAATTTCTGCGACTTAGAGCATCTAAGTACTTAGAAAGTACTTTTCCAGAAATTTGAAAACATATTTCTGGGTGTTTTACCCAAATAAAGACATGACTAGCATCCTCAGGGTCCGACTAGGTGAATACAAAAAGAATTAGGTTGCCAGAGGGTCCCAAATTTAAATGCCAAGCATTTTTCTGATCACTAACTGAAAACAAAATGGCGGATTTGCGAAAGTAACAGGGCCATTTGCGAAAGTAAAAATGCATTTGTGACACTGTTGAACTTTTTGTTAACTTTTCCCATTGACTTATAATGGGAAATTGTTTTTTGAATAACTTTTGAACCGTTTAATATTTTTTCACTAAATCTTTGAAAGGCACATCAGGGATCCCAGCCGCATGTTTCCTGAAGATTTTGGGCCAGTCGCACACACCGTGCAACCTGTACATGCGACCATAGAATTCCAGTAAAAGTGTAAACGCGTGCGCAGATCACGCTTAATAACTCTGCAGCCGTATATATCCGACCAGTACAAAACTTGGCAGTTCCCAAGGCCTATGGCTCTTGATCATGTATTCCAAATTTCAGGCAAATCCATTAAACGGTTGCAAAGTTATTAAGGTGCAAAATTTGGGGGTTTAACATAGAAATGGCTCCTCTACCATAATATATATAGAGAATAATGCATAGGGAGGTGAACATTATGAAAATTTAATGCACACCCGAGGTGAGGGATGCATCATTAAACCCCGAGAGTGAAGCTCGAGGGGTTTAACAATGCATCCTTCACCGAGGGTTTGCATTAAAATTTTCATAATGTTCACCTCCATGTCTTATTTTTTATAATTACTGGGGTAAATGTTTTTCTAGCCAGAGAGTTACATTTCCATACACAAACTGTTCAAAATCATGTTGCACAACACCACAGTTTGGGAATTTAAATATGTTTTTTTTTTTTTATTATTTTATGCAACTCAATACACAAGCTTACAAGAACAAGCAGAAAATAGCAGCAGTCTTACCTTACAAGAACTGCATAAGATAGTAACATACATCGGCTATTCTAATAAGAAAAAACATGAAAAAACACTGAAGTAAATGAGACATTTCTTTGTATGCTGCACTGTACTAGAACATTGTTGAGAGTATTCAGAGCCCAAAACTAACTTTTAATAACTTTACTGCGGTTAAAAAAAATTAAATCACTGGCTGTGAGACCTCCGTGTCAGCTTCATTTCTCCGTGTGCTTACTTTCAGTTGCTGCAGGACAGTTCGTGGCCATGGTTACGGAGGTCCGTCTGATGGAGTGCCAGAAATGAGTTAAGGGATCGGTTAAAATTACCTGACACGTAGGGTGCTCAGGAGAAAGGAGGTAAATTAGTTCTTTTGTTGTGCTTTAGGCACACAGGAGGCAACGAATTACAAACAGTGCATCCTTATCTCACTGCCAACTCGCTTCTAGTTGGAATCTGACTCAGTTACCGGACACCTTCATTTATTCTGATCACTTTCTTCGGAGCTGCATGATACATGTTGATGGACGCCTCCCTTGTTGATCATACAGGTTTGGGCCAAGGATTGTTTGAAGAGAGCTTCCTGTGGTGTAGATTTCCTTTGCAGTCCCCTGAGTACTATTCGGGTTGGGGAACATACAGCCTGAAGTTGAAGACTGCTGGTTTTCTTCCACATCTGGCAGGTACTACAGAAGCGTTCCCTTATTGTTTACTGCGAAGTGTGCTGGAACACTTGCGCTGAACTGCTCTGTGCACGTGAAAGTCATAACAACTGACTGGTGATTACGGGGAATATCAACTGAGTATTCCCATTGATAAAAATTTACACCAGTAATTATATATATATTGAATATGGTAAACAAATATTGTTAATCCCAAAAGCTGAACTTTATGTTTTTAGTATATAAATGTTTAAGAAAAACCAGTGGCTCTTTCAACTTGAATCAGAACGCTGTGTCTATTGTTTTCCTCAGGAGCTGTAGTTTCAGGCACTCCTTAATTACTCTTTCCTTCTGAGGCCCTAGGTGGCTCAGATAGTCATTTGTTCCAAGGGCTTTTAAGTCAACTTGAAGGCATTAAGTATCATCTGTTCTGCTAGTCCTTAATAAAATGCAGGGGCTCCACAACTCGATCACTCCACAGACTTGTTCTTTTGCTTGGTCCAGGTCCCAAACTAGTGTGTCTTGTTCCAACATGATAGACCCACTTCATGCCTCTCCCACATGAATCAAAAAAAAATGGTGGGGGTGGATCTTTAAGAGCTTATATGTGTGTGTGTGTGTGTGTGTGTGTGTTTGGGGAGGGATATGCCTAGATGCAGTTTCAGGCACTCCTTAATTACTTCCCCAGGCAGCTCTGATAGTCCATGTTCCAACATGATAGAGCCACCTCATGCCTCTCCCACATAAATAAAAAAAAACATGGGGTAGATCTTTAAGAGCTTCTCGGGTGGAAGTGGGGGTTGATCTTACTCCCCCCAAAAAACTAATGCTGCCTCCCACTACTCAGGTTCCAGTTCTTGTACCGCTCATTTAAGAAAGAAAAGAGTACCCTATAATCATTGACTAACATGAAAGCGTATTTATTTGAGGGCAGAAAACATTTCTTGGAGGAGGGTAAGGCGGAGGAGACTATTTACACCTTCAGTCAGTTCCATGGACAGAAAACATGACATCACTTCTTTTGTACATGCAAAACATCTGCAGGCTCCGCCTACTGCAGCCGTAATAAGTATAGTAGTAACCATTAAACAGTTACCTGCTACTGCAGTATACCTTAAGGTATTTCCAGGTGATTGGATCAAATTACCATTGAAGACAATGACCTTGCTGCAGCAGCATGCTTACCTCCCTGACTGCTGCATTTCAAGGCAATGGGGGACTTTTGTGCGATTACCATTGTATAAGCTAAATTATTAGATCTAAAATGCAGGATAAGAAAAGCCATTTATTAGAAAATATTGAGTTTGTTAAAAGAATTCAATTGTCATTGTTCATTTCTTAGGGCTGTCTAGTAGTAATAGTAGTAGTAGTTGTTTATTGTTCGGTCAAGGAAGTAATTCACTACATAAAATCTGAATAAAATAGGGTTATTACATACAAACTTGTCCCTTTAAATATTTAAATACAAGTAACATATTTGTACAGTACATTGTTAAAAATTGGAGAACCTCTCCCAATGTATATTAAGAAACTATTACACTACATTCTTGGTAAGGCTATACAATAAATATACCATAGTTAAAATTCCTAAAGCCTAAACAAGTAAATAGAAACTTAGAATTTAACGGCAGATAAGGACCGCTTGGCCCACCTAATCTGCCCATTTTCCTACCTAACAGATAAGCTGCAGATCCTAGTTAACTAACAGCTTACTTCCTCCTACCCCCCACTAGGACTGCCTTATGTCTGTCCCATGCATTCTTGAATTCCGCCACTGTTCTTGACTCCACAACCACCTCAGGGAGGCTGTTCCATACATCCACAACCCTCTCTGTGAAAAAATACTTCCTCGCATTACCTCTGAGCCATCCCCCCTCTATCTTCAAATTGTGCCCCCTTGTTCTTGCACATCCCTTTTTCTGAAAGATGCTACCTCTTGACTTTGTTGATTCCTTGAGGTACTTGGAAAGTTTCTATCATGTCCCCTCTCTCCCTTCTTTCCTCAAGGGTATACATATTAAGCTCCTTTAGTCTTTCTTCATATGTCTTCTGGTGCAGACCATGCACCATTTTGGTTGCCCTCCTCTGGACAGCCTCCACTCTGTCTATGTCTTTGCGGAGATGGGGTCTCCGGAACTGCACACAGTACTCCAGATGGGGTCTCACCAATTGTCTGTACAGAGGGATAACAACTTCCTGTTTTCTACTATTGATGCCTCTTCCTATGCATCCCAGTATCCCCCCAGCCTTCCTTACTGCCTTCTCACATTGCTTGCCCACCTTTAGGTCATCTGATATAATTACCCCCAGGTCCCTTTCCATTTTCACTGTTGTCAGTATCTCATCCCCCATTGTGTACTCTTCTCCTGGGTTTTTGTTTCCCATGTGCATTACCTTGCACTTCTTTGCATTGAATCTGAGCTGCCATACATTTGACCATTCCTCCAACCTTGCCAAGTCCCTTTTCATCCTTTCCACTCCATCCTATGTATCAACCCTGTTGCAGATCTTTGTGTCATCTGCAGAGACATACTTTTCCTTCCAGTTCCTCTGCAATGTCACTTATAAAGATATTAAAAAGGACTGGTCCCAGTACTGAACCCTACGGTACCCCACTAGTAACCTTCCTTTCTTCACTGTGTACTCCATTTACTACTACCCTTTGTGCCCTGTTGTCTAGCCAATTTTTTATCCAGGCTACCACCTTGGGACCCACTCCAAGGCTGGCTAACTTGTGTATTAATCTTTTGTGTGGGACTGTATCAAATGCCTTGCTAAAATTTAGGTAGGCCATGTCCACAGCCCCTCTCTGGTCTACTACTTTGGTCACCCAGTCAAAGAAATCTATTAGATTCGTCTGACATGACCTTCCCATCGTGAATCCATGTTGCCTTGGGTCCTGTGCCCCACTGGCCTCTAGATACTCAACAATTCTTTACTTTAGAAGTGATCCATCATTTTTCCTACCACTGAGGTCAAACTAACTGGTCTGTAGTTTCCTGCCTCTGTCCTGCTCCCTCTTTTGTGAAGAGGAATCACATCTGCCCTTCTTCAGTCCTCAGGTACTACCCCATCCTCCCATGATTTGTTAAAGAGAGTAGTCAGTGGTGTTACTAGTTCTACCCTTAGTTCTTTTAGAATTCTTGGGTGAATCCCATCAGGCCCCATTGCTTTGTCCACCTTCAATTTTATTAGTTCTTTCAGAACCCTTTCTTCTGTAAATGGACTGGTATCAACCCCCATCTTCAGAGTGTTTCTCTTGTTTGGTTTAGGGTACTTCCCCTCCTCTTCCTTTGTGAATACTGAGCAGAAATATTCATTCAGTATCCCTGCTTTTTCACTGTCACCCTCTACCCACATTCCCTCCCCTTTATTAAGCCTCAGTATCCCTCCTTTGGTCTTTCTTCACTCCTTAATGTACCTATAAAAGGTCTTATCCCCCTTCTTAACAGAATTGGCTATCCTTTCCTCGGTTTGGGCCTTTGCTATTCTGACTGCCTTCCCAGCCTCTTTCTGCTTAAACTGATAAAGTTCTCTGTCCTGCTCCTTCTGTGTTTCCTTATATTTCCTGAATGCTACCCTTTTCTCCTTAACCTTCCCTGCCACTTCTTTTGAGAACCATAGCAGTTTTTTCCTTCGTTGTGTTTTATTGATTTGCTTTACACAAAGGCTTGTTGCCTCTGTGATGGCTGTTTTGATCACTCCCCATTGTTCCTCCACCCCTCCTTCTTGCCTGTTTGCTAGTGCTTTTCTGAGGCACCTCTCATTTTCCCAAAGTCAGCCCTCCTAAAGTCCAATACTCTTGCTTTTGTATGGCTTGATTGTATGGCTGTGTTTATCGTGAACCACACTGTTTGGTGGTCGCTTGTTCCCAGATGGCTACCCACTTCTAAATCTCAGATTCTTTCTCCATCCCCATTTGAGAGTACCAGGTCTAAGGTTGCTCCCTCCCATGTGGGTTCCAATACTAGCTGTCTGAGGCATGCCCCCTGTAGGGCATCAAGAATGACCCTGCTCTTGGATGTGCCTGCAGCAAAGGTGCTCCAGTTAACATCTGGCATATTCAGGTCCCCCATCAATAATATCTCTCCTTTTTCTGCCATTCTAAGGAAGCCTTCTATCATTTCCTTGTCCATTCCCTCCCCCTGAGATGGGGGTCTGTATACAACCCCCATGCGGATTGTGGTGCCATTTCCTGTCTCCAGGGTGACCCAGAGTGCATCATCTGCTCCCTGTTTACTCTTCAGTTCTGTTGCTTTGATCCCTTCCTTTACATAGAGAGCTACTCCTCCTCTTTTACCCTCCCTGTCCCTCCTGTAGATTGTGTATCCTGGTATGTTGACATCCCAGTCATGGTTCTCTGTGTACCATGTTTCTGTGACTGCCACAATATCCAGGCAACCCTCTTCCATCAAGGCCACTAGTTCAGGAAACTTGTTACACATACTACAGGCATTAGTACTCATCACCCTCCACTTTTTGATAGCCTTACCCCTTTTAGCCCCATTCCTGTCCTTACTGCCTTTGTCTTTTTTTACATTTACCTCTGTCCTGCTCCCTTAAAACTTCTCTAACTTGGTGTTTACCTCACTAATTACCATGTTTTGTGAGGGGAGGCTGGGATTTCCCTGCTCCTTTTCAGTGCTTCTCCCTTGGCTAGTTTAAATGCTTGCCAATGAAGCATTTAAACCCTCATCTAGGATCCTGGTTCCCACTCCGGACAGATGCAGACCATCACACCAGTATAGGTCTGCATCCCTCCAGGTGGCTCCCCAGTCCCCATTGAAGCCAAAACCCTGAGCTCCACACCAGTTTTTCAACCACTCATTGAATTCCCTGGTGAGGAGTGCCCTAGCATCTCCCTTGCCATAGACAGGCAGCACCTTTGAGAAGGTTACCTTATGTGCTACTTGTCTAAGGCCCCTCCCCAGCTCTACAAACTCCTCTTGCACTGCTCTGATCCCATTCCTAGCCAGGTCATTTGTCCTTAGGTGGACAATGACATCCAGCTCCCTCCCTCATGCAGCTCCTCCCACAATCCTGAGGATTCGCTTCCTGTCCCTCCAAGCCGTGGCACCAGGAAGGCACCTTACCTCCCTCTCCCCTTCCTCCCCCATTTCTACCCCAATGATTGAGTCCCCCGCCAGGAGTTGTTTCCTTCCACTGTGGGGTCCCATGCCACCCTCCTGTGGGTCTCCTTTGTGAAGGTTCCCAGCATCCTCCTTGGTCTCCACTGCAGATGCCTCCATAGAGAAACCATTATCCACCAGAAGAGCGAATGAATTGTGGAGAGGTACAGCTGGAGGGATGCAACTCTATTCTACCACCCTCTCCCTCCCTGAGCCCACCCTGGTCCAGCCTCTCCTCTTTCTTGGCAACCTCTGAGGTAGTGGCATTGGCCCTTGTGGTCCCTGGGTGGGGGAGGAGGTTTCACAAATCCTAGCCAGGTCAGCCTGGAGACGGGCAACCTCCTCTCTCAGACCAGAAAGGTGTCTGAAAATAGGGCAGCAGCGCAGCCTCCAGAATGTCTCCCGGAACACTGCCGCCCCACAGCCATTGCACTGCACCACTCCTATCATGTCTTATTTTGTGTCCCTTCTCCTGTTTCTCTGTATGCTTACTCTCTATTCTCCGTACAACTCTCACCCTTCCTGTTCTGGGACAGCAACTTCCTATCTTCTTCAGTAGCCTCCTTCTTCCTTGCTCAGTGTCAGACTGCCAGCAGCTGGGGGGGGGGAGTGAGCTACTTTTTTCCTTTAGGGTTGACAAAACCAATGTTTCTCTATGGTCCTTCCCTTCCTACTGCCAAACAAGAAGTTCTTTTTGACAGTCAAATCCAGTGGCTATAAAAATAGAACTGGCTTGGGGTGGGATGGAGGGCAATTAGTTAGAAAAAAGGCTAGCAACAGGAAGTTGTAATTTGAGTCACCTGCTTTTATAGTGCCTAAGCCACACCCCCAATTAAGCTCTCTCTCTCCTTCTACTGGTTTAGCAAAGTCAACTGATACAGTACCCTTCCCTGCACAGAACACACACTGACTTTCTTTCTTTTCATTCTTTTTTTACCCTAAATAAGACCCCTTCTACTTCTAATAAAGTATCTGCCTACTTAATCTCAACAGACACTGACTCCTGCTGAGATATAAGTTTTAAATACTTCTTATTTGTTATATTTCAATCTGATTGTGGAATTTGTATTTAAATAACATGTTACTTTGTTTATTATTTGTTCATCTTGTACTGTGTGCAATATATGCAGCAAGATATTCTTATTTGAGGTTTGAATCTTGTCCCATATAGGCTGCAGCCAATACCTCCTAGGCTTATTGTACCAGAGACAGTTGAACAAAACATGATAAAGAGCTTCAGTTTCTGATTTTGTACAATCACAATAACTGGCAGATGGTTCTGATGTTGTAAGGTATCTTGCTTTTAATATGTCACTCTGGAAAAATTTCCATTCGATATTTAGTATAAAGTTTATGATGCTTGTGATCTGTCAAAACATCTAAATTATACATATATTCATGCCTATTGTCATTGTTAACAATCCATGGAGAGATTTTTAAGGAAAGTATTGTTTCCATGTCTTTAGATTTATAAATATTTATAATTCTATTAGTAACATATTCTTTGTATTTTGGGCTGCTTGAAATGACCTTGTTGACATATCCCCTTAGAAATTTTAAACCATGGGCAGGATTCACAAAGGGGGATGCGCTGGCACATCCCTGACTTGTGCTCTGGCATGATTCTGGCAGGGGGACGATGCGCCAAGGCAATGCAGATGCACTGCCTACTGCCCATAATGATATGCAGCACATCTGGAAGGGGTGTGCCTATGCATATGGTGTGCAGCCCCATTCACATCCAGAACAGGAAGCGCATCTCTGGGGCAAGTCCAGAGATACACCCCCCAAAGATAAGTCTACAACAAGTAGACTTAAGTAGCATGTCACCCTGCCAGTCCAGACTGTGCCCCTTCCCTGCCTGAACCCCCATGTAGTATGGTGCACCTGTGGCAGTTGTGACAGGTGTGCAGAAGCCCCCTCCTCCCTACCTGTATCCCAGTTTCCAGGCTACACCCTGCTGCACTAGTGACATGTACACAGAATCTCCCCAACCCGCCTGTATTCCAGTTTCCAAGCTGCACCCTGCAGCGGCAGAGACTTGTACATAGAATCCCCACTCTGCCTGTAGTCCGGTGTAAAGCGCACACTGCAGCGGTGGCACCCTGTGCAAAGTGCCCATCTCCCCACCCCGACATGCACACATCCGCTGCCCGGCTCCAAAGGACCCTCCCATCGCTCCAGCACTCACCACGACTTCCCTCCTCACCCTGCTTCCTTCCATCCCAGCAGGTTGTGAAGTCAGTGCAGCAGTACCCACCCACATACCACCACGGCCTTCCACCAACAGAGTTGTCTGAGACTGACAGCTACTGTACTCTGAAAAGCCATTGATGGACCCTGTTGACCAATGGGCTTGCAGTGAGTACTATGACACTGTCATTCTGTGAATGACAGTGCATAGTATTATTGCAAGCCCATTGGTTGACAGGGTCCACCAATGGGCTTTCAGTGTAGTACAGTATCTATAGGTCTCAGACAGCTCTGGCGGTGGGCAACTGTGGCAGTATGCAGGTGGATTGTGATGCCTGCTGACCTTTGGGACCTGCTGGGATATGGGAGTGGGATGAGGAGAGGGTGCCTGAGTGGGAGGATGGGTGGGGGGCTGCTGGAAGGATGGGGGGTCATTTGTAGGGCCGTCAGTGGTGCATGCATGTCAGGGTGGGGGTGTTTGTACAGGGTGCCACTGCCGCAGTGTGTGGCTTTACACTGAGATGATGGGCAGGGTAGGGGGCTTCTGTGTACATGTCTCTGCCACTGCAGGGTGTGGCTTGGAAACTGGAAGTTGGACAGGGAAGGGGGTTTCTTTGGACATGGTGTTACCACCACAGGGTGTGGCATTCAGAATGGGGGTCAGGCAGGGAGATGGGAACTGTGGACCACATGGGCTCAGTTGTGGGCATCATCATGGCCAGCGAACAAGCCAGGGATGGGTGGGGGGTGTAGACTGTCTCCATGGGGCTTTGTTTGGCCCATAGCCCTTGCAGGGCACCCAGTGCATTCCACTAGGTGCAACCCTGCTAGGCGCATACAAATGGGGCCATAATGACATGAAAATGGCCCCATTGTGTCTTGCATGCCTAATAGCCTCATTTGCATGTTGTTGGCTCTGAATGGCAACATTGGGAGCAGCGCATCATGAGATGCACTGCCCCATTAGTTTCCCCAGCCCCCCTTGGGGTTGCGCTGGCACATCCAGGGCTGGGCGCAACTGTGGTAGTCATAGAGGGGATGTGCCAGGAGCATCATCTGGCACATCCACTGTCAATACCACTGTTTGTGCTCAGCACATCTCATTTGTGCCAAGGCATCCTTTGTAAATCCTGCCCATGTGTTTTGAGATGGAAGTTGATTTTCTTCAGCCAGCTTGACTGTTCACGACCCAAAGATTCCCAAGTTGTTCTTTTCACCAAACACATACAGTATGTGGCACCCTGTGAGACAGTCTGATCCAGTAGTTAATCTTCCTTACCTCAGCTAGGGCTTTCGGTCTGGTCACTCCTAGTTCTGATCTCACTAAAGCAGTGGGAGCAGAATTACCTAAGCCTAAGGCTTGTTTGTAAAGTTTACTGAGAGGGGTTTCTAATAATTTCATATTTTCTGTTTCCCATATTTCAGCCTGATAAAAAGTCTGAGAGAAATACATGGCCCTGACAGCTTCCAACAAAGGTCTTATGATGTGACTGCCAAATTTGTTATTAAATTTTACTAATGAACCTGCCATTTGTTTAAGTTTCTGATTTAATGCTTTAATATGTTTTGTCCAAGAAATGTTATTGGAGAGAATTAACTCTAGACATTTGAGTCAACTGTTTTAAGTTTCCACTCTCCAGCTTTCCAGCTAGGTTTAAGATTGATAGAACCAAAAATAAGTATATGGCTCTTACATTGATTTACCTCTAGTTTATATTTCTCAATGTAGGCCATGAGTGAGTCCAGTTTTTTCCTGTAGGCCTGATTAGGATAATGCTAGCAGGATCAAATCATTGGCATGCTAGCAGGGTCAAATCATTGGCATATGCTAATGCAGGACAACACTGATTGCTTATCAGAAGGGAATCTGAGGTGAAATCTGCAAGATTTACCAACAGTTTCTTGATATAAATGGAAAAAAGTACTGGTGTGAGTACGCATCTCTGCCTGACTCCTTTATTAGTTGGCATGGGAGCAGAAATCTGGCCAGGATTACCAATTCTAATTTGTGCCCAGGTGTTAGTATAAAACTCTCTTATTATACCTATTAACTCTGGTTCAATTCCCCATTGAAACATTAGTTGCCATAGTGCTTTTCTGGAAACAGTATCAAACATGGTGCTGAAATCTATGAAGACAACATATAGTTTTTGTTTTCTTAGGAGAATGTATTTTTCATAGAGGTGCATCAGCACAAATGAGTTGTCACTGGTACAGTAACCAGGTCATAAGTCAGCTTTATCTGTGATAGCCCACCCAAATGTTGTTTCTGTTCCAATAGTCTGGTCAAAATTATTTTAACAAAGATTTTGCCAGTTATATCCAAAAACAAAATTGGTCTGTACATTTTGGGGTCTTTTGTGTCTCCTTTTTTTGTAAATTGAAATGATGGTTGCCCCTTTCCAAGCAGTAGGAATAGCTATATTTTGAATGCAAAAAATTGAAATAGAGGAGGAGAATTTTTGTCTAAAGAGACAGAGTAGCCAAAAATACTTCTGGGGAAATTAAATCAGAGTCTGGGCCTGGCTTCTTTTCAGGGAGGTAATTGCTAAGTAAAACCCCTATGGAAACAGGCCAACTTGGAACTGTTAACTGTGTGGATTAGATTCTGTAAGATCTGGGTCAAAGAAAATAGTATAGTGAGCGATCCACTGTTCCATGGAAATAAAGGTGTCTAATACAAACTTACTATTATTAGTACCTTTGGCTACTATAAGCCAATATGACTGCTGATCCCTACTGTTGATAATGTGTAGAATCCGTTGCCATTGCTTAAGTTGAAAAGCTCTTTGCTTGTTTTTTAAAAATTGTTTGTATTCTTCTCTTGCCTTATTCAGGTTCCCAAATTTATTCATATCTCTGGAATTTATTTTGTATCTAATTAGCTGGTTAAGAGACTTTTTGGCTCTACAACATTCCTGGTCAAATCATGAATTACCCTTTTTAATTTGTGGTTTATTAGTTGATGGTTTGTATATGAATTTCCTAATCCTGTCATAACATTCCAAAAGCAAACCCTGTATGTCCTCAAAGTGTTCAGTAGCTTGGAAAACAACAGATCCTGCAGAAGGCATATAATGGCGCTATTAAACCCTGGGTTCCATTTAATTTTTGCCTGGTTTCTGACTTCAAGGCTCTGTGTCGAGCTGGACAGTGTAATTATGTTAACATCGATTTTCGAACCAGACCAAGTTAAAACAAGGGGGAAATGATCACTTTCTGCTCTATTTAAGTCTCAGCAGGAGTCCCACATGGACATAGGTCCATTCCAGAAAATATAATCAAGTACAGAGGGTCCTCTCAAGTTGTAATGCATGCAATTGCCCATTAGTTATCCATTTATTCTGCCATCAATGGGTGCAAAGTTATACTGTACTAATACGTCAGTTAGTTTTTCACCAGCAGCATTAGTTTTAAGATCTAAGAAATTCAGAGGTTTCTGTATAAAGCCAGTTATGGATATTACTGTCCTTTGAACCATCAAAAAGTCCTTTTCTGGCATTAAAATCTGACATAAGATGATATTATCACTAAAATAATTTGATTGAATTTCCTCAATCAGAGTCTCTAATTCTTTCCAAACTGATGTGTTATAATACCCTGAGGTTGATGGAGGAATATAAGCATTAATTAAATAGAATTTTAACTGATTAACTTGAACCTGGAATGTCTGAGCAAAATCAGTACAGAATAATAAACTGGAAGATATATCCAGGTGACAATACCCCCAGATGGTTTTCCAGTTTTCCCAAATTTCCCACCCAGGACATAAAAGCTACAATAACCATTAAGGGAACATCTGAATCCTGAGAATTCCAGGTTTCTTGTAAGCATATGATTTAATGATTATTCATAAAAGTGCACCATTCCAAATTGACAAATTGTGTAGCTAAACCAGCAATATTCGAAGTTAAGAGTGCAAATCTAGAGTTAGAGTTCTAATTTTGGCTGTCATCGGTGGATTTATCATTACTTAGCCCTCCTGATTAGTTAGGCCAATAAACTTATTAGTTACAGGCACATTGTAGATCAGCTGTTCAACATGATTTCCTAAGGGTAAATGCAAAGGCTGTTCTGGTCACTATGATTTCTCAAACTTGATCTAGTAATTTTACTACATTGTTCTTCAGAGAACGCAAGTCTATGAGTCAAACTGTATTCAACAATATTAATGCCCATTTTGTCTAAAAAATTTAAGTTGTCCAGAATCTTATTATAAAGATCTCTGGTACCAAATGAAATTGCAATTTGGTCAGAGTCTGGATCTTTTCAATTTATGTGGCAGAAAGTATGCTGTCTTTTCCTTGAAATAGCCAGAAGGTGCTCAAAAATATCTAATATAATTTTTTTAATTTGGTGTTATTCTTTTTAGGAAATGTCTTTATTCCAAATACAGACAAACACAATTCAGGTTTTCCAGATTTTTTAGTAGCATCGACTATCTCTTTTGATCTATTCATACTGGTGGGGCTATCCAAGACAGAACTCTCAACTGTATGGATATCAGTTTCATCTAATATAGAAGTGTTTTTCATGATGAGGTCCATTGCTTGTGTCGCCGGTAGTAGGATGTCTATTTGTCCAGCTTTGTTCTCACTTTATCATCTGTGCACATTCAAAGTCATAGCAGGAATTTGAAGGGCATGCAAGAAAAGATTAAATAACATTCTCCTGAGTTTTCCTGAGTTTTCATAGGATAAGCATTTAATCTCAAAAACACTGATTTGAGAAACCCCAATCATGTCAGAGTGGTTTTGATCATTCAGCCTATCTCTATTTACATACCTTAGACTTAGAACAAGTCTTTCCAATACCATGCTGTTTAGCCATCACTGATTAGCTAATCTATGGGAAGTACAGAAAATTTACAGGCAGTCTTTTCCTACTTCATCCTTATCTTTCAGAATTTTTATGAAATCAGTACCCTCGAACTCTGCCCCATTTCTTCACTTAATAGGTGCATAATCTTGTTTTTATTCTCATCCAGTGATTTTACATAGTCTAGCTTAAGTCCATATAGACAAAGTATAGCACACTGATCAATGGCAATAAGAGATTTTTTTTTTGGTAAAGAGTTATCTGAGCAAGTGTGAACATCATGGTTTGGATTAATATTCTTCTCCTTCAGTCCAGTGACAACCCGAGCTCCCTCTTGCCAATTATGCCAATCTGACCTCAGTTCTTTTATGTCAGACTCAAGGGAATTACAAATTTTAATTAATTTACTCAGAGAAGGTTTCTCTGTAAGCCACCAGTTGTTTATCCCATTCTCAGGTGGATGACCAGGTTGAACATTCCTCTGGTTATAGCTTATGTTTCCAAAAAGGGTAGTTATTTTATTAAACCTTTCCAGAGGTTCAATTGCAGTTTCTATTTGACAATCCGATTTTTGTTGAGAGGCCTCCACATGATTGATTAAATAAGTATTTTGGAACTTAGTTTTTCAGCTGCAGGTATGTTTTAGCTGCAGTACTTTCGATATTTTTGCCTCTTTTTTTTTTTGGCTTTTACAGGGGAAACTGGAATAATGATGGATGAGAAATCGTGTTTATTTTGTTCTGTCTCCTCCATAATTATTGAAGGACAGCCATTTTGTAGAATTAGTATATTTAGCTTAGTAACAATATCCTCTAATCTGAAGTTATTTAGTGCTATCCTTTCTTGCCAATAACTTTATTTTAATTTTAAACAGAACAACAACACCATAAGACAACGTATATAGAAATGATAGAGGTACACAGGTGGTGTAGAACGGAATATACAAAAGCTAATATAATTTTGCAGTTAAACAACAAAAAAAAATAACCAATAAAAAGAAAAAAGAAAACCAAATGATAAAAAAGGATATATAAGCAATCCCACCCACCCCCCACCCCGCAGCTATCCGTAACATTGATAAAAGCAGGAAATAAATAATATCATATTAAAACCATTATTTCAGCTAGAACAAAAAACTTTGAGGGGAAAAGAAAAGTATAAATTGATAGTGTTAGTGTTGGAGGGAGGAAAGTTATATTGGTAGAAAGAAATATTATCCAGGTGGGACCAATGAGACCAAAGGTATTCTCAGTACCGCTACCGTAGAAAAATGAACTTGTCCCGCAGACATTGATTAAAGCCTTTCCAGTATTTGTCAAATTTGTGCTGTGTATTAGAGGCAACATAAACAGACCTTTCAGCAAGTAAAGCATTCATGAATTCCTCCCACCATTCCTTGAAAGAAGGGTCCATGTCTCCCACCAATGACGAAAATCACCAGCTTAGTGACCATTGCCACCAGTGCCATCCGGGCTCTAGAGGCAGTACCGGGATAAAGTCATACCTCCAAGCACACAAATCTCTGGCGAGAAAAATAGAAATATCTTGAAAAGGCCTCAATCCCGCTTGACCAGCTCCCATAACTCACTACTTTTAGGGCAGGACCACATCTTGTGAAAGGTAGTAGCTATGAGCCATTACAGTTCTCACAAGCTGGAGAGCAATTGTTATTCCAGCAAGACAACCTAGCTGGGACCAATAGATGTTGTGCAGTAATTTAAACTGAATTTCTCTTAATCTATCCTGCTTAATAAAGGCATAAGTATCTGCCCAAATTTTCTCCCATACTGACTCACCAATTCAGAGACATGTTAACATGCATGAAAGGGGATGGGAGAAGAGTGAAGGTCAGTCTTTTTAAGAATGCCCTGGTAAAGTTTAGAAACCAATTTACCTGATAGACAGGCATCAGATAGATATATCCAAAGGTCCCCCACTAGGTTAGATCCATTGCCGTGCTTCAGAAAAGACTGAATACAGCTCCTAATTTGAGCCAAACTTAACATAGCTTGGGGCCTAACCCCGAACTTTAATGCTAGTGATGAAAGCGGGAGCATAGCATTGCCCACATAAAAGTCAGTAATTCGAATTTTAAATGGAAATATTGAGGGGAATTGGTATATAGGTTGATTACCAATTAAGAGATTGGGGTTTTTTAAAAGAGGCTGCAACATATCAAACTGGGGGTTAATCTTTAAACAGGCATATAGCTGATGAATGGCCCTAATATCCCACCCTATAGGAGTATTTCTAATTTTACTCGTACTTTAATCCAAGGTGTAAAGGAGGGATTCTAAATCTAGCTTTAATCCCTTAACTATAGCCCTATCTAACTCAAGGCCTCATGGCAGGGTACTAATTTTTCTGGTCCATAAAACCGCTCTAGCTGCATGAATGGCTAGGTAGTATTTAAAAAGTCTGGTAATTGTTGGCCACCCAACTTACGTGAGTTGACAAAGTTTATAATAAGCTCATGGAGGTTTATATTTCCATATAAAATCTGAGCAGTACCTACATAGATTGTTAAAAAAAGACTTTGGAAGATATATATTCAGATTAAGGAGAGGGTAAAGAATTCTCGGCAGAACCACCATTTTTATAATATTGGTTCTCGCAGAGAAGGACAATGGCAGTTTCGACCATCTATCCAGATCTTCTCTGATAGATTTAAGGACAGGTAATAGATTCAGTTTGGCCAGCTCATCTAGGTTCTTGGAGATCTGGATGCCTAAATATTCAAAGGATTTAGACTGCCACTGTAAGCCTAAAGACATGCACCAGCTTTTCACAAGAGTGGCCCAGAGAGGAAAAAAGGTTGTTTTTGCAAGGTTTAGTTTAAAACCCGAAAAACACTAAAATCTTCAATTAAGGTAAGGACTCTAGGTAGAGATGAAGTTGTATCTCTAATATGTAATAAAACATCATCTGCGAATACTGACAGTTTATGTTCTTGGTCTCCAATTTTAATGCCCAAAATCCGTCTGTCCACCTTGATTGCTCTGATGTGGGGTTCTAGATACAAATTAAACAGATAAGGTGACAACGGACAGCCCTGACGAGTTCCCCTCAGTAACGGAAAAATATCAGATATCAGGTTATTGCATTGTATTCTAGCAGTTGGACACGAGTAAAGGATCTTAATTAAATATATAAATTGTTGGGGAAACCAAATTTAACTAAAACCTCGAACATATACACCCATTCCACGGTCGAATGCTTTTTCCAGCTTCAAAGAAATTAAAGATGCATCCTCATTAGAAACTTCAGAGGTGGACATTAAATAAAATAATTTTCTGAAATGGTCTGCCGAGGTGCATCCCTCCATGAAGCCAGCTTGTTCCATGCTAATCAGATCCCGCCAGACACTCTTAAGTCTAGTAGCTAATATTTTAGCAAAGATTTTTACATCTAAGTTCAACAAAGAGATTGGTCTGTAATTACTAACAGAGTCGGTGGGCTTCCCTGGCTTAGGTAACAAAATTATTCTGGCTTCGAAGAGAGACGCATCCCTTACTCCATGATCAAACCAAAAAGTAAATAACTCATTCAACAGCGGAGCCACTTCTGCTTTAAATAATTTGTAGATGAAAGGCGAGAACCCGTCAGGGCCAGCTGCCTATCAGCTTTAAGTGAGTCAATAGCAGATATAATCTCTTCATTTGATATAGGGGATATTAATTTCACTTTAGAATCCTGTGGCAGGTTAGGAAGTGATATTCCATCCAAGAACTTCTGCATTTGTGATAACAAATGTGCGGCGGGGGGCCGGGTCGAGTATAGGTCTCTATAAAAGGAGACAAAAGATTGTAGAATTCCCTTAGAGTCAGTGATCAAATTATCAGAGTCAGGAATTTTTAGGGCCGGAACCCATCTGGAGTCAGACTTGCGTTTTAGCTGCCAGGCCAGTAATTTCCCAGCTTTACTGCCCTGCCCCAAATATAACGCCTTGGATTTAGTTGACATGCTAACAACCTTATCTCTCAGAGCCCCCGCGTAGCATGCTCTCAGTGCGGCCAGCTCCTGTTCATGGTCACCTGTCCTCATGTGCTCCGGTATAGCCTCTAATTGTTTGATCCTTATTAGATAATCGGACAGCTTCCGGTTATATTTGGCTTTCCTCACCGATGCTATTCTAATTAGCTCTCCCCTCCATACAGATTTAAGAGCAGCCCACGACTGGTCAGTGTTCGAGATTGTACCCCAATTAAATTTAATTGACTCTATCAAAAAGATACGGAAATGTTCTAGAGTCTGGGTATCTTTAAATATATTATTATTTAAGGCCCATGTGTAAGATCTCTTCGGGATGGAGGACGGGGCCCAAACAATTTTAATTGGGGAGTGGTCAGATATCACCCTTGGGAGATGCTCAGCGTCCTTTATCTCAGGGACAACCTGGCAGTTTACCAAAAAGTAATCCAACCTAGAAAAGACTTGTGCACCGTGAAAAAAAAAATAATCATGAACTGTTGGGTTGAGCAGCCTCCACGGGTCTATCAGGCCTAAAAAAGATTTGCATTCAGCCAATGCTTGTTGGGCCAAAGAAGAATATGATTTCCTACAGGCCGATCTGTCTAGTATATCCGACTGAACAAGGTTCCAGTCGCCCCCTAATATAAGCGGCAACTCCTTAAAAGGAGACAAGAGCACAGCCAGATGGGAGAAAAAGGAGGGGGTCTCTGTATTGGGACCATAAATTGATCCCAGTACTAGGGGCTTTCCTCCAAGCTTGCCAGAAACAATAATGTATCTGCCATTCGGATCAGCAATTGTGTCCGAATGTACAAAAGGGACCCCCCAGGCTATCAAAATAGCCACACCCTGGCTTGAGGAAGAATACCCCACCCTAAACACTTGGCCTACCCATTTTTTCCTAAAATGGGAAAGGTGGTCTGAAAGGACATGAGTTTCCTGCAAAAAGATGATTGCTGGTTGATAACGGTCTAAGTGGTTTAGGACTACATGTTTTTTACAATTGTCCTTCCCCCCTTTGATATTCCATGACAGGAGATTCAGGTTAGATGTCATTGGTCATAACTTGCCCTTGAAGCAATGTACGGATAGCTGCCTCCCCGCCCCGAAAACCCAAAAAGAAACCAAACCTAACCAATCCCACCCTCCCATCCCCTGTAAAAATCCACCCCAACTAAACCAGTAAGCAACCACCCCCAGTCCGGTCAACTCCTCTTACACTGATCCAAAGTGCGCCATAGAGGTCGGGCTCCCAACACCACACATAAACTTAAGTCAACAACATTAAAGACATGCAAACTCATATCATAACAACCCTAATAAGGATTGGTCAACGTGCCTTACCCCCAACAATTATTTGAGTTGCCGTAATTTAACTGATATATTGGAATTATCATTACAATAGGAAATCCTTGTATAAAATCTTATAGAAGATAACAAATCGAACATTCAAAGGCAAAGTCCCCCCCAATCCCCTCCTGAGAAAAGGGGGAAAGGAACCATATAGGAATGAACTGGCCCTATTATAAGGGAATCCTCTGCCTGTTAAGGCATCCCCACCCACTCCAAGTGCCACCATACCAGACGATGGCTAATTTATGACCCAACAGGGAACAACAGTAGCCTATTAAACATTGCCACAGATGAAGGTACAAGTTACTCAGTGGAGAGGCGGGGGGGAGGAGATACCCCTTACTCGACAGAACTAAACAACTCAACGGTCCCTCCTAGATTGAAGTTACCCAGCCCTACCATATATAAGTATAAAATTCGGTGGCAATGTCCTTAGAGCATGATTTAAGGGATTGGTCGGAGAGTGAGTGAACAGGCAGAATAATCCAAGATGCCTCCTGTTTACATAAGTGAAGGGACATTAGTTTACCCACCTTTTCTCCTTGGTCCACATATTTCGATTTTGTCTTGAAATTGAGTATTCCACCTGTTCTTCTCTCAAAAGATCAGAATACTGATCACTCAGTACCTCAAGTCTAGCCTATCGGCTTCAGATGAGGATAGGCTAAGGTTTTTCTCTAACCTTCTGATTTTGCATAGTGAAGTAGAAGCTTTTTCCTCACGTTGTTTTTTGCATTTGGAAGTGATCTGAATAAATTTCCCCCTCAATGTAGCTTTGCAGGCAGACCATTCCATGTCCCATTCTAGTAAGTGTACCACAGTTCTCTTGGAGGAAGTGCTCGAGAAACTTCTTAATATGTTCAACAATGTGTTTATTTTTCAAGAGTTGATTATTAAGTTTCCAGAGCATTTCCTTTTCCTGATGGAGTCTAAAGAAATGGATAAACAAATCAGCGAAAGGTCAGACAAGGCCTGAGGGGCGACATCACAGGCATAAATATTAGATAATTGAGTTCTGTTTATCAAAAAGAAGTCAATACGTGAATAAGAATTATGAACCGGTGAAAAAAAGATATATTGCTTAAGAGTTAGATTAAGGATACATCATGGATCACAGAGGCCAAGGGAGTCCATAATGTTAACCAAGGCTCTCTGTGCAGGCAACAGACCAGCCTTGGATTAGTGGGATCTATCCAGGTCACAGGTTAAAGTTAAGTTCCAATCACCACCCAGGAAAAGGGGAAGATGAGCACAGGGAACAAGATCGGTGGCTAAAGTCATGAAAAATGGAGAAGAGTCCATGTTAGGTCCATAGATGCTTCCTAGTACTACTTCTGACTAATTTAACTGCCCATGTAGTAATATAAACCTACCCTCAGGGTTGGCAACACAATTAATACAAGAAAATGGAATAGAGCGTGCAATAAGAATAGCTACCCCCTAGCCCTAGTAGAATTCCCCACCCCATGAACTTGACCAATATAATCCCAGTGAAACAAATTAGACTCAGTGGCCAGCACATGGGTTTCCTGTAGCAGGGCTATATGAATTCCTTAATGTGCTAAGTGTTTAGGTATCTGATATCTCTCAACCTTACTCCTTGCCCTCTTGACGTTCCAGGATGCAAATTTCAGGCTACTTGACATAAACCATTAATAGAAAAATAAAATGTCACCTCCACAAAAAGACTACCATGCCTAGACATGACTGAAAGCAAAAAAGAGCACTCACAGGATACCACCACTACCCAAAGAAAACTACCAAAAAACAAATAACTGTCCAAACTCAAACATATTAAACTCAAGGTAACCCCCATGGTTACCATAACAACCCTCAGTCCCAGGACCACACTCCTGCAGTCAAATCTGATCAGGGCACTGTTGAGGGGCTCTCCACCAGCCCCTGGCAAGACAAAGAAAACTTCAGGCAAATTCAAGCCAGACCACTGAGGAAGAACAATTATAGTAGAAAACTAAAGGTGCTCTGTCAAGCAATACCAACTGGAAAATAAAATGTGCTGCAAAGAAACAAGAAAATGAATAAAATACAGAAAAGTATAGAGAAAAGAGAGAGGAATAAACCAGTCCAAGGTCAGAGCAAGGCATATACCCAAGGCAAAAACCTGAATAAAACAAATAAAAAGCCAGGCAGAAAAGATCCTTCAGGATACAAAACCTGAAAAACTGATATAAAGAGCAGACGGACATAAAACCTAATATAAATTATCTAGCAACAAACAATCTGTTACAAATATATACTACTACCTATAATAACCAGTATCACAGTTTTATACCATTTATATTGTAAAAAGATGCTACAACATCAGAGGGGGTCAGCATAAGCTAAAAATCTAGCCACTATAGTGACCTTACAGTACGTAATACCAAGTCCCAGCTAACCATATCTCTCCAAATAATAAGCCAAACACTATATGGGTATATCTGACTGGGCTACCAAGAACTTGTCATGTCACACCTGTGCTGTGCGAACTGCACTGGCTGCCAGTGCAATGGAGAATCACCTTCAAGGTCACATTGCTGACCTATAAGACCCTACACGGTCAGGGACCAGGCTACCTGCAAGATCTCCTTTGTCCCTACCATCCTCTCCGCCCACTCTGCTCTTCTGGCGAGGGAATGCTAGAGATTCCCAGGGTTTGTCTTAAATCATCTGGGGCAAGGGCCTTTTCTTTTATGGCCCCGACCCTGTGGAATTCTTTTTCCTCGTCAGATTAGAGAGTGCCTGTCCATGGAATCATTTTATGAGATCCCTGAAAAGTCATCTGTTTTCACTGGCATTTGGTTAGTTTATTTCATGGTTATTTCCTTGTTTTATGTTTTTATTTATTATTGCTGATGTTTTATTTCTTGTTTTGTATCAGCGCTTTGATTTATTGAAAAGTGCTTTATAAATAAATTTTGATTTTTGATTGATTGATATGAAATTAGTAAATACTAACTGCCAGAGGCATACAAACCTTTAAACTAACAAACCTCATCTCTCACCTACACAAATATCAGAAAATATTGTCATTTAAATAGGAAACCGCACTGATTATTTGCCTAGGTCAAACAATACTACTGCACTACCAAATATGCATAAGAAAGTCTTATACGATACATTAATATATAGTAAGCAATGACTGAGCATAAGTCCCAGTACAGGCTGACAAAAACAGAGTGGGGGGCACAAAAAGTAACAATCGCCCGAACAGATAATCTGCCATACTGCTCCTAGTAAGATAGCAAAAAGAAATAATAATTACAAACAAACATAATCGACTACATTAAGGAGTAATCATCATTGCAAATGTATTAAAAATAAATCAGGCTGCTTCTCAGCAAGGGCTTCTCCACAGCCCATAACTAGCAAAAGCTGTGGCTGAGAAAAGAAAGAATGAGTATTAATAAAAGGAACAGACAGGCTAGGGCACGGTATAATGTGCCTTGCACTGAGCGATATTTTAAGCATGTGTATCAGAACTTAAAACTTCCATGACCACAAGTACAGAGCAGCATTAAATAATAATAGAACTATTGCAGCAGCGCTACATAGCAAAGTAAGTCCATATGAGCTAAAAATCTAAAATAATATAAGATAGTGCTTCCATATTTAAAAAGGACAATTTGTGACCTGCTTCTTCCACATAAATGAAATAGGAAATAAAAACTAGAGTGCAAGATTTCTAAATCTAAAGAAAGCCAGCTATCATATTTGGTGGTTATCATCCCAATGACATTCGTGCTGTGCCCACCATACTTAGAAAACCCCTTGATTTCATTGCTGAGTATACTAGAGCAGCAGTTGAAAACTTTCCAAATGTAAGCAACCTAAAGTAAAAAGCCACAATAACCAGTTAGTGATCGACTAAATAAAAAAGCATGTCATATAAACTAGCATAAGTAACTGGATTTGAAAAGTAGACATCTGTTAAATTAAGGAAGAGCTTTCAATAAAGATTAGAAAAACAAATCGACCTGCCTGTCGAGGAGAGCGCTTCCATGTCCCAAGAAAAGGTCAAGTTCTATTCCCTAAAAATAAAAAGGGGAGAGGGGAAGAAAAATACATTGCGGCATTCTTCAGTACATAACTTCCCACTTATAATATTATGACAACAGACTGAAAAAGTCATTTTTATGAGTAAGTTCAGCAAGTTCCAAGGCTGAAGTAACTTGAAGGAACAAGCCAGACTAACAATGTATTCAGGAAAGTCCAACGGTGTATCTAATAGCTTGATAGAGTCAGACAGGTCCCAGAATGGCATCCTGCAACAGATCAGCGGACAGGTATTTGTGGCTTAGGAAAAAAGTTGGGGAAGCACTTTAAAAGTTCCAGCTGGGCTTCAGTGGCCAAATTAAACTGCTCTTTCCCTTGCCACAGTAGCCACTTGTAAAGTCGCAGGGTAGTGAAGCCGGAATTTCATGCCAGCAATGCAGAGTTTCTTTTTAATATCTTTGTATGCCTGTTGCTTGACATGGATACTGGAACTGAGGTCGCTAAAGATGAAAATTTGTGCCCCTCCCACCACCACCACTACCACTGCTCATGGACTTTAGTGAGGATATGGATTGTGTCCCTGAAATTCATCAGGCAAAAAATCAAGAATCGAGGTTTCTCTCCTGGATTAGGAATGGAGTGCAGGGAGCGGTGGGCATGCTCTATGATGTAGGTGGCCCCATAAGGTGATGGGCCCACTATCTTGTCCTGTAAATTTTGGACAAAATATATAAGGTCTTTCCCTTCATTCTGGAATGCCTGATATTATCAAATTGTTGCACCAATTATGTGCTTCCTGATCTTCAAGCCATTCCACCAACTGCAGTAGTTTGCGATGCATACCAGTAATCTCCATCTCCGTTTTATACATTTTATTCTCCAAAGAAGAAATACAGGGTTCAGAATCTGTTACACGCTGCACAGGAAGCTCTAAGGTAGGTTTGACAGATTTGAAGTCAGAGACTAGCTCAAAAAAGCACAGTTCTGATTGTATTAAGGTCGTCAGCAAAGTGATCCGGTATAGAATTGTTGGCCTCAGGGGCCAGGGAAGTGAGTGATGAGGTGTCCTCCTTAGGTCATTTGGTGCATGGAGAGGGGGCTGGGAGAGTCTCCAAGAGGGGACCACCTCCATGATTTGTTGTTCTGTCAACATTTCCGAAACAGTTCAGCCACCAAAACTAACAGGGATGACTTGGCTAAGCACCAGGCAGTCCAAAACACTTGGTAAGTTCCCGCAGCAGTAAAATTAAGGCTTTTTTGAGTGATCTTACCAGGAGCTAGTGTAAGAGCAACTGCACTCCAGCTAGCCATCACATGATTCCAGGGCTTGTCCTCTAAGTGACAATGTTGGTGGGCTTCTGCCACCACCAGAACTCCAGGCGGACACTGTCATTTAAGAAACGATAGACACTTTGCTGCTGAAAGAAGCAACACAAGTCTGCCTGGAAAGAGTTCAGAACAGCTTCCAACTGCAAGCAACAGTAGTTTAACTGTTCTAGGAGGTGTAAATGCCTATCATCAAACCCCTGCTTCTGCCATCTTCATGGCGGTGCAGCGTGCAGCTGCTCACAGAACTCTCTCTCTCTCTCTCCTCTCTTCCGCTAGTCACACTCGTCCGCTGTAGAAGGGAATAATGCTAGGAACTTAGGGTTGTCTGATAACACACCTGAATATTGAATGGGTCTACAGTACCTCTGAGAGTAAGAATCATTTGAGAATAGGGCTACAAACAGGGCTGCCTGATGAATTAACCAATTTTATAAAAGCAAGATATTTCTGGTCTCTAAAAATATTGATGGACTATGTCCATAAAAGTTCTATGGAGGAAGTTCATGAAATTTCAAGGACCTTTGAGTCATTATGTTCATGAATGATCGTGAACACAGGACTTCATGAACAGCTTGACACTTGATGAATGTTTATGAGCTGAATTCATGAACTGTTTGTGAATAATTCATGAACATTCATGAACATTTTTAACTGAGATTAAAAAGCCCCCCAAAACAAAACTCCAAGTGCTGCTCCAGCGATTCAGTGCCAGTTCACTGCACTGCCATACAGAAGATCCAAAGTTAAATGGCAACCAAAGATATTTCACTTATTGTGCTAGCAGAGAGTAGATGTGTTGTGGAGGAGACAACCGTGGGTGCATCCCCTTGCCTTTTCACGGAGCCATATTATGCAGAATGGTTCTCCCCATCTTTGACTATGGAGACACAGTATACAGTGTTGCACCTAAATCTATGATGGGCAGACTGGACCCACTCTTCCACTCATTCTGCTGCTTTGCTCTTGACTGCCCCCTCCGCACTCACCACTGCTCTCTCTGCTCTGCCGCCTCTCTCCCCCTTCCTTGAGGCTAGACATCTTACTCACTGTTCCTCCTTCCTGGCCTAGCTCTGGCTTGGTTTCCTCCCCTCTTATCTCTCCTCGCTCCTCTCATCCTCTTCCCCCTCCTCCTGCTCCCTATGAAACTCTATCGCCTTCTCACTCTCCTGCCTAGGTCGACTACAGTTGCTCAGGCTGTTTTTTTCTACCATCTCCCTAAACTGTGGAACTCCTTCCCCCTAACCACCGACTCTGCCACTTCTCTTCACTCCCACTCCCATCTTCTCTGTGAGCTTCACTCACCTGCCTACAACTGCTCCTGATTCTTCCTTCCCTATGCCCCCTGCCCATTCCCCTCTTTCCTCTTCCCTCACCCTGACCTATACCCCAAACATCACTACCTCACTGCTCAACCTCTCTCCATCTAATTATTATAGCCCACCTATGTACCTCTCTGCATTTGGCTGTAAGATGTCTAGGCACTTTGGCCCCTTGCTGGGCATCTGTTAAGCCTCTCTGTGAACAGCTATCCACAACTTGTAAATTCAATTGTATATGTAAAATTATGAATGCTAAATTGTTTATATCATTATAATCTGCTTGTTTATTATGCTTCCTTCTTCTCACCATATAGTCTACTGCTTGCCATTATGTTATATTTTTGTTATATTTTCTTCCTTGACCCCTAACCCCCCGGACACATCTGGAAATGAGCTGCTATTCAGCTCAGTATCTTTTCCTGATAAAACGTTTGCAGTAAATAATAAATAAATAAATGTTTGATCTCCAGAGAGGTAGGGATAGAGCATGTCACCCATGTCACTCTAGTCTGTAACACCCTGATCACTACATTCTGTTACCAAGCAATGAGTGGGATTTGGCAGGCACTCAAGTGAGATCATTGCCCATAACTCCTTGCATGGCTATGGTCAGGACCAGAGGTCTACAGATCACACAGTCCTCTTACACTGCAGTCTTTTGACAAGACAGATGTAACATAAAAATCCAGGCGATAAGAAATAAAAATGATCCCTGGATACTACTCCCCATCTTTTATTAGAATTGTATATTTTTAATGAAAGCAGTGTTTAAAGATACAGCCATTGTTTTATTCCATTTAAATGTGGAAATACTGAAAGTTTCTTGGAAATGTCTAATGAAGAAGCTGGGAATACTGTAAGTTGTGATCACTACGCTAGCAATGAGTTGGTCCCCTCTGCTATTGTTCACTCACAAACATTTCCCAGTACAAAGCTCAGTCAGCAGAATGTTGCCATTTACAACATACACAACTTAATACTCTGTTTTTAATACTTTATTGAAAGTGATTTTCTTCAAGCTTTTCAGTTTATTTTCTGCTATGTAGTATACAGTATATCTGATACTAAGATTCCAGCCACAGTTTGCAGAGCACATGATCTGAATGTGCAACAAACAGATGACTGCCAATTGGCTAAGTGAAGAACAAGATTTGAATCCCATTATCACATATTCAATTTAGAATCTTGAGCAAGCCACTTAATGTAGCGTACCTGTACCTAGCTTTGGGAGTCACATGTGAATGGTGGCCAGGCCCCAGGGTCAGAACATCTGACAGCTTCAAGATGTCTGTAGAACAAATGAGTTTCTGTAGCTGATCCCCGAAGGTAGCTGCAGCAAATTATCATGCAGCCCTATAAGTACAAAGTCTTATTTGGCAATTAATGTACAACTCAATGGCAGCCCAACATACCAGGTGTGGGGCAGAATATGTAGAAGATCCTTTTTATGGTAAGCGATGGTGGTAAGCCAGCTGGCTTAGTAGAAGTCTTTGTCTTGCTCATTCCCATTCTGAACCATGGATTTTCACCTCAGACCTGCAGAGACATGTAAAGTGCTCTGGCAGTATGTTACCTTTTGATCCCTAGCAAACATGCTTGGTCTAGGAACCATTCACGTAGTCAACATGAAGTCAAGTATTAACCCTTATTCTGCCAGAAGATTTAGAATGTATAAGTTTTTAGGATGTGTACACATGTCTGTGGCACAGCAAGGGTTAAAATATGTGGTCCAGTAACTACTACTGCTGGCAGTGCAAAGCTAGGTATTGACATTAGTTACTGAAGGATTCCCAACATTCAATTAGAAATGTACACCAATATCCTGAGTTCAGATCCAGAAGCATATATGATAGATATTGCCTGATCTTTGAAGAGTAGAAAATTGCAAAAGGAGGAGTACAGGTAGATGAAGTAGCCACACTTTGTCCCTTACCCACCTGTGTCAAACAGCCCCCCTTCCCACTGAACTGGAATGTTCCAATCAACAATGCCCTGCCAGCTGGTCCCAACCAAAGGAATAAGGTAAGTCTGTGAGGTACAGGGGACATTAGACTAGGGGTCTCTTTGGGCATGGTACAAGCTCAATGTTGAGAATCTGAGCTTGTGGATGATTAGAAAGAGTGTCAGACTCCACAGTAGATAGAGGAAGAAACTGAGTGTAAAAAATGAATGTTGGCTAGAGCCAACAACTGCTGCTTTTTCATTAATTTAATGTGTACACATATATATGTGTATGTGTGCTCTGCAGAGTGAGAGGCTGGTGCATGAGATGGGGGTGGCTAACTCCCAACTCCATGAGATACTGTCCAAGGTGACTCAGCACTCATGGACCCATGTTGGATGTAGAAGAATTCAGAAGTAGAAATGAACTGTAGAAGTTCCAATTTATTAAATCATCAAAACATCCAAATGCAGTGTAGACAAGTGGTACAACCTAGGTCCCCAACTCTTCAACCAAGCTCTAGTCTTCATCAGGGAGTGAAGCTAGATAGGTCATATCCTCCCTTAAAGGGACAGACTCAATGGGCCAGAAGGTCCTTTTCTGCCACAAGATTTCTATGATTAGATAGATAGATAGATAGATAGATAGATAGATAGATAGATAGATAGATAGATAGATCTGTGGTCTGACTCAAAATAAGCAATTTTATCTTCAAGTTTGAGGGGGCAGGACCATAACTCACAAGTGGCAGAGCCACGAGTGAGAAATGAAAGTCCTGCCCACTAACAAGTGTTGATAAATTGCCAATTAAGAGTTAGGCTATATATTTGATATATAACACATAGCAGCCTCAATTTCTGCAGACAAAAGAACACTTGTAATTTGGGTACTGTAGATGTGTATCTGTGGAGGCAGGGGCCTGTATTTCTGTACAAAGAAGCAGCATTGTGATTTTAGTATTGTGGATTTCTATCTGTAGCCAGAAGTGAGTGTGTGTGCCTTGTGGTGTGCATGACGCAGAAACAAATACATGAAGGTAGAACATCAGTGCAACTGCATATGTGTTATCTGGAAACATTTATATGTAGTTTGTCTTAGCTGATGATGACTGTCTGTGGTTGCTTGTGTGGTCTTGTCCTTTTGCTGCTTGGGTTGGTGGAGAGTTATGACTGGAAACTTAAACACCACGTTTCCCCTACTTTTGTGGGATTAAATTGAACCCTAACTAGTGCACTAACACAGTCTTTTGCAATGAATTTCCTTTCTTATTGAGATAGTGGAATCATATCCTCATTCATGCAGCTTCCTTTGGGACCTGAACAAACAGATGCAGTTGCACAGGGCCCTCAGGGCCCTATGCCAAGGGAAGTGTCTCTCTGCCTATGGAAGTACAGCAATGGATGTCAAGAATTTTCAAGAATTTGTGTGTCTGTCTGGTGGGCTGTGGATGTGCAGGGCCCTGCGGGCCCTGTGCTTCCATATGGTGACAGACACAGATGCACAGGGTGAAGAGTCCTTCTGTCAGCCAAAGCACAGGGCCATCTGGCACCCATGGGTGCAGAGGGTGCAGGGCCCTATTGCAAGAGAAGAGTTCTCTTCACTATATGGTAGTTGGAATGATGTGGGCAATCCTGCACCTTCCCTTCCCAGCCTGGGGGTGGTGTCGCATGTCAGCACCATCCCTGTAGCCTTGGCCCAGCTAGCTGGCTCATTGAGCTCACCCACAAACTCATTTCACTGATACAGGATCACAAAGCACTACCAGCTGGGGTAAAGGCTGGCAGTGCACAGACATCATTTTATAATAAATATTATTTTTGTTTTAATTTTGACCACAAATTTTCAGGATAGTCATTTTATGACTCCCCATTATAAACGTGACATGTGGCATTTATTGAGTAGTAGGCAGAATGTCATTTTGCACCACAAGTCCCAAAACATGTTTTGTCCAGGATCTGAAAAATGACATCAGTCACGTTTATGAAGTGATGTGAAAAAATGGGTATGTTGAAAGTTTGCAGTCAAAATAATGACAATCACCAAAATTATGAGCGAGCATGAACAAATATCAAAGTACATTCATAACTTTTTTGTATACTTTTTTTTTCCATTTTTCCATCTTTTGTTTGTCCTATGTTCTCACGAGTGGCCCCCCTTCTGACAGCAATGACCAGGCCATACCCCACTACTTACTTACCTCAGTGTGTGAGTGGGTGCTACGGGTGGTGGAGCGGAGCCTGCAGGATCACTGCCCATCATCCTAGCACTAAGGGGGGTTTCCACCAAAGTTTTCTGACTGGTTCTCAAGAATAGGAATACATGCTTTGGTGCCGGCATATGGCATGAAGATGCCACAATACTCAAGTGCCAGTCCCTGATCCTCTAGGATGCAGCCATTGGTACTGTGCAACCAGCTTCTGCTGGGTGGCAGGCAAGCAGCGGCTTGCTGTATTCTCCCCTTCCTGAAAGAGGACAGCTGCCTTTAGATTCTCATTCCCCAGCCCCAATGATCCTGGTCCATTCCTAATCCAGGCTCACTGGTGTGTTGGGTGGTATGGCATTCGGTGCCTCAGCCCACTGCACCATTGGACTGGTCATTTTTTGCAGGGAGGAGTTTGTTTGTTTAATACTTTCACCCAAAATTTTAAACATAGTGTTTTTATGACCCAATATCATGAACCCAGTAGGTGAAAATTCTCAAATCCTACCCAAAACATAATTTTGTGGAGGGACTGCACAATCACATTTTGGCCTGGATTTGAAAAGTTTAACCTGTTCCCACAAAGGCCATGTTGAAAGTTTGACGGAAAAATCTTGAAAATTAGCAAAGTTCTGAGTGAACACTGACATATTTCAATGTTCACCAATAACAAGGTCATTTTACCATATTTTTCTATTAAATTGTGAAGTCTTCTTAAGATCCTACCTCATAAAGTCAGTAGCTGAAAATTTTCAAATCCTGCCTGAAAGGTGATTTTGCAGAGTGACTGTGAAATCATCTTTTGGGATGGATTTGAAAGCTTTCACCTACCTTGTTCATGAGGTGGGGTCCCAAAAAAGGCCATGTTAAAAATTTGGTGTAAAAATATTGAAAAATGACGAAGTTATGAGTAAAAGTTCAAAATGTATTCAAATTAATGTCTCATATTGCTGCCATAGTTCCAGCAGGAGGATGCCTTTTAAATCAGAAAGTGGATCTACCTTGTGGGACCATTTTAGGTAAGTGAAGGTGAGTGGGGAAGTGTGAGGTTGTGGGTACTGAGTGGATGGGTTGGGGTAGGGTGGGTTGGGGCTCAGATCAGTGAAAGTATGTGCATTTTCTTCTTTTCAGATTAAAATAATAAAAAAAAGATTAATGAGGAATGTTTTCTTGTTTAACAGGGGGACCATAGCCGACACTAGGGATTGGGCACCCCAGTGTTGGAATAGTTTTGGGTGGCACTGGGGCTGGGCATCCCAGTGCCACCACCTACAGTATATATTGAAGAGAGGCAATGGGCAAGATCGTCAAGGGACCATTTTCTACTTTTAAGGTTAAAAGACCTTTGTTACTGCCATATAACTTAATTGAACCAGTCCCTACACAATCTTTTTTAAATCCCCACCAAAGTAAGTAATCAGTGAGGATGAAGTACAGTTGCAAATAGCAAGCAGCAGATGTGTGGCGCAGTAGACAGGAGCTGCCAAGTAAAATACTGGTGGGAGAGAGGGAAGGGGGAACCAACAGAAGTCACAATTGATTTTTAATGTTGGCTTGCACAACATCTTGTGGTAGTAGCACATTTCAGAGGTGTGTCAGTGTTGGCCAATGCAGGGGATGCTTCAGTGGGTGCATCTCTCAGCTGCCAATTGGTGAGCATGCTGCCAATGACAGCAGTTTCAGAGCAGCGGCAGATGACACGCCTTTCCTGGTGAAACATTTCTATAAATATGGTGCCTCCTGCCATCCCACACAATCCCCAGAATGCTGACTTTGTGGTGCCCAAGCCCCGTGTCAGCATGTTCCCCCACACACATTATGTGGGGTGTAACATGGTGACTCCTGTTGCCCTCCACACACTCCTGAAAAGGCAACATCGGGGTGCACAATCCTGGTGTCGTATCCCCCCTCTTAGTGTGTCTTTCCTGGTTAAACAGTTTCCCTTTCCTTTCCAACACCAGGATGCCCACTCCCAGTGTCAGATGCATGCCCCCCAACCCATCTATATGCCTTGATGACATCAGGGTGCCCAATCTCTATGTCAGCTCCCCCCTTCCCCAGAATTGTGGCACACTGGGAGCTCACCCCAGTGTGCCTATTTTTTTTTGTGTAACCTGTAAATGAAGAAAACCTTCCCTCACTGTCTTTTCCCCTGCAAACAAAAAAATGGTCCACCATTGTCTCCCTCATCCCCTCCCCATCCCCACCCTCCTCTGTGCACCCACCTCCCCTCACCCATACTTACCCTCAGGAGAGCGGGAGCCATGATCTTCTCTGAACCAGGTCACATCTGCACTGTTCAAAGCCGAACTGTGAACTGAAGAAATGATGGTAAGCTTTATAATGGGAGGCAATGGGGGGTTCAACTTAGGTTGATATCTCAGCCATTTGTTTTGAATTTTGGCCCCTTTTAGTTTCACGGTCCAGAAAGGTGATTTCATGGTTGCTACATGGAATCATCTTTTGGGACCAATTAATGAATATGACAATGTCATTGATCATGCAGGGAGGTTCCAAAAAGCCCATGTTGCAAATTAGGTGAAAAAATTCCAAAAAATGACTGTGTTACTAGCGTGCATTGCTCAGTTTCTATGCATGCTCCGAACTTCACTAGCTTTTAATATTTTCTCTCCAGATTTTCAACATTGCCATTTTTTCACACCTCCTGATGAACAGTATAGCTGTCATTTTGCATATCCTTCCTGAAACATGTTTTCACACCGGTGGCACAGAATGATGCGGTCGCAGTGGGAAATCAACTTTTGGAAGAGATTAACAAAATCACAGTGTCACTGTTCATGAGGAGAGGTTCAAAAAGTCCATGTTGCAAATTTGGTGAAAAAATTCCAAAAAATGACTGCGTTGAGAGCATGTGTTGTGCAGTTTCTTGGCACGTTTGTAACTTCGCCAATTTTTCATATTTTCACTCCAGATTTTCAACATTGCCATTTTTTCACATTACCTCATGAGCAGTACAGCTGTCATTTTTCACATCCTGCCAGAAATGTGTTTTCACATCTGTGGCACCAAATGGTGCAGTTGTTGTACAAAACCACCTTTCAGGATTGAGCAACAAAATGACAGTGCCTCTGTTCATGAGGTGGAGGTCACAAAAATCCCATTTTGAAAATTTGGAGCAAAAATACCAACAAACAGATGGGGCATTAGGGTTTCCATCCATAACACCCAACTCTGTAGAGACTTACAGGTGTCAGGGGTGTGGCTTGGGGTCATCAGCCATAATGCTCACACCATTCCACCCCCATCCTGCAGCCAGTGACAGGCATTGAGGTGAGCCTTGGGGTCTTCAGCTCCAACATTCACCCCATTCTCCTATACTGCACCCATCTCAGTATATTTCCTTATGGAATGGGGTGAGTATAAAGCCCGAAGACCCCAAGGCACACCACAACACCTATCAGAGTCTGCAGAGTAGGGTGAGGTGAAATGGCATGGGTGTTATGGCCAACAAAAGGCACACCCTCAATGCCTGTCAGTCTCAGCAGGGTGGGGGCGGGGTTGGCGTCTGTTCAATACTTCATTGTCATTCCTATTACGCATCTCTCTAACTGCCAGCAAGCCAACATTCGGCATTGACAAATACTTGTTTCTTATATGAAGCAAATCAGCATTGCACTATGAAAATACAGTAACATACCGCATGCAGAATGCAGTAGAGTTCCCGTTATAAATTCAGCTTACGGGCAATAATCAAGCAACACTTATTCTATAAATCTCCACAGTATATAATAAAAACACGAAAACAGAAAACAGAGCTAAACCACAACCTCAGCTAGCAATGTACAGTCTGTTTACTGTATGCACTGAATAAACTGAATTGCACACTGTAAGTCAACATTTGACTATTTTCTTCTACAGCTGAGGTTGTGGTTTAGCCCATTTTTATGTTGATTACGTGCATGCACAAGAAACATATTGTGGCAGCTTGCCAGATGCAGGTTGTGGAGGCATGGCACTGTTGTGGTCAGTGCTCCCACAGCCTTTAAAGGCTTGACCCACTTTCCCTAATGCTGTGGCATGCTGCTGCTGACACTAGTTCAGCCAGCGTGCCACCACCTTGAAATGTTTCAGCCACTACAATCAGGGGCCGCCTCGTCATTGCAGTGTCAGCATTCCGCTGCAATGAGGAAGCGACCCGTCATTGCTGGGTGGAATATTAGCAAGTGTAATATTGTTTGTGAACATAGTGGCAGCTTGCCACAGTGTTCGCAAACAATATTCACTAACTCCACTGCTGAGGGAAAGCTCAATCCACCTCGCAGCATGTGCCCCTGGAACAGTTTTTGTTTGCAACGGGGCCCCAATCACCGCCGGGCTTCACCTGGCCTGCATGTTCATGCTGCCGATGGGGAGCCCAGTCCCCGTCAGCATTATGTGCCCCTTCCCAGTTTTATTTGCTGACAGGGAAACCCACTCCCGCTGGAGTAATGCCCCCAAAGAAGCAGTACAGTTGTGAGGAGGGGTGCCCAATCCCTCGGCTCTTGTCCTTTCTTTGTACAATCAGGGGTACCTAACCCTGTCAGTTAGACCTGCCCCACCTAAAAATATTCTGTTGGCACACTGGGAGCCCATCCCAGCATGCCAAATGGACCTCTAAAAAAAAAAGTCCCGCAATGTTTTTTTGATTAACCTGTAAAAAAAGAAAATGGTCTCTCACCGTCTCCCTGCCCCCTCCTACAACCTGCACCCACACTCTGTACACCCTGCCTCCCCACACCCCCCTCACTCCATACTTACCTGCGGAGTCTGGTGCGATGATCTTCGGTGGCCTGGGAACACGTCTGCACTCTTCAAAGCTGACCACAAACTGAGGAAATGCTGGGGAGCTGTATAATGGAATAAATAGGGCTTTTTCAACTTTTTTGCATATCTCAGGCATTTTTTGGAATTTTGGAACCAAATTTTCAACATAGGGTTATTGGGTCCCCTCCTCATGAATTCAGGCACTGTCATGGTGTTAATCAGTCCCGAAAGGTGATTTCATGGTCAGTGCGCAGAATCACCTTTCCGGACCGATTAATGAAATGACAGTGCCAGTGTTTGTGAGGTGGGCTCTCAAAAAGTCTATGTTGCAAGTTTGGTGGGAAAAATCAAAACAATTACTGTTTTACGAGTGTGCATTGTGCAGTTGCTACACACACTCATAACTTCACCAATTTGCAATATTTTCACTTCAGATTTTCAACATTGCCATTTTTACACACCTCCTTATGAAAAGTACAGCTGTCATTTTTCACATCCTGGCCGAAATGCATTTTCACAGTTCCAGCGTAGAATAGAGGGGTCACTGTGGGAAATCAGTGTTCAGGACACATTAAGAAAATGATAGTGACACTGTTCATGAGCAGAGGTCCTAAAATGGCTATGTTGAAAATTTTGTGATGAAAGTGCATAAAATGAGTGTGTTACAAGCATGCATTGAACAGGTTCCACGCAAGCTCATAACTTCACAACTTTGCAATATTTTCACTCCAGATTTTCAACATTGCCATTTTTCCTCACCTCCTTATGAGCAGTGCAGCTGTCATTTTTCATGTCCTGGCCGAAATGTGTTTTCGCACTTCCAGCACAGAATAGCGAGGGCACTGTGGGAAATCAGTGTTTGGGATGCATTAAGAAAATCACAGTGACACTGTTCAGGAGCAGAGGTCTTAAAATGCCTATGTTGAAAATTTTGTGATGAAACTCTATAAAATGACTGTGTTACAAGTGTGCACTATGCAGTTTCCATGCACCCTTGTAACTTCACAAATTAGTAATATTTTCACGCCAGATTTTCAACACTGGCATTTTGTCACACCTCCTTATGAACAGTACAGCTGTCATTTTTCACATACTGGCCAAAATGTGTTTTTGCGCTTCCAGGGCAGAATACCGTAGTCACTGTCAGAAATCAGTGTTTGGGACAGATTGGGATCAGGTGAGTGAGAGAGGGGAAGTGACCAAACTCATCTGAGCTCTGTCAGAACTGCTGTGGATTTCTTTGTGGGTAGGAAAAGGCACCAATGTAGGCAGGAGCCCAGTACAAAAGGGCAGGCTGCAGTGCTGGGAGACACAGAATGAGCGAGTGAGGGAGGGGTAGTAAGTGAGCTCAACGGAACTCTGTTGAGACTGCTGCAGATTTCTTTGTGGGCAGAAAAGGGTGGCAATGTAGGCAGGAGCCCAGTACAAAAGGGCAGCCTGCAGCACCGGGAGAAACACAATGAGTGAGTGAGAGAGGGGGAGTGAGCGAGCTCAATGGAGCACTATCGTGACTGCTTCGGATTTCTTTGTGGGCAGAAAAAGGCAGCAATGCAGGCAGGCACCCAGTATAAAAAGGCCAGCCTGCAGCACCAGCAGAAGTGGAATGAGCCAGTGAGGGAAGGGGAGTGAGTGAGCTCAATGGAGCTCTGTTGGGACTGCTGGAGATTTCTTTGTGGGCAGAAAAAGGCAGCAATGCACACAGGGGCCCAGTACAAAAGGGCAACCTGCAGCGGCGGGAGAAACAGAATGAGCAAGTGAGAGAGGCGGAGTGAGAGAGCTCAACGGAGCTCTATTGTGACTGCTGCAGATTTCTTTGTGGGTAGGAAAAAGGTGCCAACAGAGGCAGGAGCCCAGTACAAAAGGGCAGCCTGCAGTGCCAGGAGAAACAGAATGAATGAGTGAGACAGGGGGAGTGAGCGACCTCAACGGAGCTCCGACAGGACAGCTGCAGATTTCTTTGTGGGCAGAAAAGGTGCCAACACAGGCAGGAGCCCAGTACAAAAGGCCAGCCTGCAGCGCCGGCAGAAACATAATGAGCGAGTGAGAGAGGAGGAGTGAGCGAGCTCAACGGACCTGTGTCGGGACTGCTGCAGATTTCTTTGTAGGCAGGAAAAACCCGCCAACAGAGGCAGGAGCCCAGTACAAAAGGGCAGCCTGCAGTCCCAGGAGAAACAGAATGAGGGAGTGAGAGAGTGAGAGAGGGGGAGTGAGCAAGCTCAATGGACCTGTGTCGGGACTGCTGCAGATTTCTTTGTGGGCAGAAAAAGGCCCCAACAGAGGCAGAAGCCCAGTCAAAAGGGCAGCCTGCAGCACCAGGAGAAACTGAATGAGCGAGTGAGAGAGGGGGAGTGAGCCACCTCAGCAGAGTTCTGTTGGGACAACTGCAGATTTTTTTGTGGGCAGAAAAAGGTGCCAATGCAGGCAGGAGCCCAGTACAAAAGAGCAGCCTGCAGCACCGGGAGAAACAGAACAAGCAAGTGACAGAGGGGCAGTGAGCGAGCTCAACGGACTAATGCAATCAACATTCAGCATTAACAAATGCTTGTTATACAGTACTAGTTGTGCTTGTGAATCCAATGTTTTGTTACAAGGATAGGGGATTTCGGGGGGAGGGGTATCACTGCTGAGCTCATTGCAGTTCACAGAAGCAAGAACTTGGCATTGTACACCAATGACCACGGGCTGTGGTCCTGACATCACTCTCTGCTTGGTGAGCTGAAACTTTGTGTATTTCAAAGGACAGAAGCCACTCCAATCAGAGAGGGCTTCAGTCCTTTGATTTGCACGAAGCCATCAGCAAACAGCTGAGCAGCTTACAAAGGAGCCTGCCAATTGTTAAAAAACAAACAAAAAAAACCCACATCATTCAATGTTTGTTTCTGCCCCCCATAACTGGCCCCCCTGATCCTCCTTCTCAGCACCCACCGTGCCCTCCAAACATAACATTGACACTGGGGGTACCCAATTCCCCCAGTGTTGCCACATCGTAGTTTTTTCTTTTTTAAATTTTATTTATATATTGCCTGTAACAAAGAAAACCATCTCTTGATGTCTGTAGCTGGTGCTCCCCTAACTGCTCCCCCCACCCAAACCTCCCTCTGAGCACACACCCCCCCAAAAAATATTACACTGACACTGGGGGTGCCCAATCCCCCAGTATCACCCCTCATATGTTTTTTCTTTTAACTGTTCCCCCACCCAACCCTCTCTCTCAACACCCATCATCCCACATTCCCCCCATAAACATAACACTGATACTGGGGGTGCCCAATCCCCAGTGTCGTCACCTGAAATATAGAAAACCATCCCTCATTGTTTTGTTGTTGTCGTGTTTTTTTAACCCTGTAAAACAGAAAACCATCTATCATTGTCTAGTGTGCCATTAGTCCCTCAACCCGTCCCTCCCACTCAGCACTCACCATCCCAAGTCCTTACTTACCCAGCAGGAGTCCAACATCATGATCTTCTCTAGACCGCAGAGACATCTTCACTCTTCACTGCCAGACCATGAACTGAGGAAATCAGGTATGCTGTTCAATGTATTTCAATGGGGTTTTGAACTTAGTAGCATAACGGGCATTTTCAATATTTTTGCCCCAAAATTTTTAACATACAGTACCTTTTTTGGAACACCACCTTATAAACAATGCAAGTGACGTTAGGCAAATCTGCCCCAAAAGGTGATTTCATGGTTGCTGCACGAAATCACCTTTCAGGCAGGAGTTGAAACATTTCTCCACCATTGTTCATGAGGTGGGGTCATAAGAAGGCTATGTTGAAAATGTAGTGCAAAAATATTAAAAAACAACAAAGTTATGAGCCTAAATTGAAGTTTGCAAATGCAGCCTTGTAACTTTGATAATTTTTAATATTTTGATCCCAATTTTTCAACATAGAGATTTCTTCACAGCACCTTATGACTATGACAGCTGTCATTTTTCAAATCCTGTCCAAAATGTGTTCTCACATCCCAAAAGGTGATTTCACTGTTACTGTGTGAAATCATCTTCCAGCAGGAGTTGGCAATTTTCTCCACTATTGTTCATGAGATGGAGTCATAAGAAGGCTTTGTTGAAAACTTGGGGCACACATGTTAAAAAACAATTAAGTCATGAGCCTATGTTGGAATTTACATACACAGGCTTGTAACACTGCAAATTTTCAATATTTTGAGCCCAATTTTTCAACATGACCATTTCTTCACAGCATCTTATGAATTTGACAGCTGTCATTTTTCAAATCCAGGCCAAAATGTGTTCTCACATCCCAAATGGTGATTTTGCCGTGGCTGCATGAAATCACCTGTCAGACAGGAGTTGAACATTTTCCCCACTATTGTTCTTGAGGTGGGGTCATAAGAAGGCCATGTTGAAAATGTGGCATAACAATATCAAAAAACAGCAAAGTTATGAGCCTACATTGAAGTTTGTAAATGCAGCCTTGTAACATTGGCAATTTTCAATATTTTGACCCCAAATTTTCAACATAACCATTTCTTCACAGAACCTCATGAATGCAATAGATGTCATTATTCAAATCCTGTCCAAAATGTGTTTTCATACCTGTGGCATGAAATAATGTTTTGTCGGGGACTGAAAATTTTCACCTACTGCGTTCATTAGGTGGGCTAATAGGAAGGGTATGCTGAACATTTGGTGTACACGTATGGTAAAATGCCCAGGTTATGGTTGAACGTTATACCATTGCAACGTTTACACATAACTTCACTCATTTTCAATATTTTGACTCCAACCTTTCAACATAGCCATTTTTCCACACCACATTGTACATGTGATGTTTTACTTTTAAAATCCTGGATGAGATATGTTTTTGCACCTCTGGTGCGAAATTACATTTTGGCCAATATACTATAAATGGCACATGTCATGTCTATAAGGCAAATCCTAAAAAAAGTATCTTCAAAATTTGGGGTCAGAATTGCATAAAAACAAATTGTTTAACAAGCAGTCAATGTTTGGCACTGACACGTTTGTTTCTTTTCTTGTCTGATTGTGGTATCATGAGCACCAGTCACCCCAGAGCAATCCCCTCCTGTTCCTTTGTATTATAAAAGACATTACCACAAAGGAAACAAGACCAAAACAAGACAAAATATAGGATAGCGCATGAGTATCAGTTAACAAAAGGGCTATTCTTTCACTGAGTTGGTACTATGACGACAGAATACCTCAAGAGCACAGCTCGAGAGGTAATCAGTCGTCATAGTACCAATGAGGTGAAAGAACAGCCCTGTTGTTAACTGGGTACTCGCAATTGCTCCCTGTATAGTGTATAGTGGAACGTCGTTGACTCCCCCCCCCCAAAAAAAATACTACATATTTTTTTTAAATAAGACTAATTGTCAGATTGCTGCTCAAGGACACCATGTGTGACATCCACACTGCAGCAGAATGAAAAACCTTTTTCGTTCTGCTGTCCTGCAGACGTCACTAGTGCAGCAGAACAACATTTTGAGAGTGCTAGAGTTCAGTGAACAACGACGTTCCACTATACACTATAAAGCCAATTGTTCGATATTGTTACTTTGTTCCAAATTGTTACTTTTTTTAGATCCCAGCAAGTGTGTATGTTTTGGGGGGCTGAGGAAGAGCATCAACATCTGAGAGTGAATCACATGTAACAAGTGACAGTGTTGTTGAGGACACCACTGGAGACTATTTAATTTTACGTTCCTTGGAGAAATAATTGCAACTGGCTAAAAAGAACATTTTAAACACATGCCCTCATGTCCATATACAATAGATTTGGATGTGCTCTACTTCACAAGGCAATATACAATATAAGTAAATGAAAACACTGACTGATCTCTGCATGACTGAACAATCACCCACTTAAAATCAACATTTTTTTTTTTTAGTATAAATGTATACACTGGTGTTGTGAATGAGGCAGCCTTAAATAAGTTGGGTGGTACATCTCTAAGGAAAACATATACCTTATATTTACAGATGACTGAATTATTATAATTAGCAGGTAAATATTATAATAATTAATTGCCGGAGTCCAGTACTGGTATAAATGAGAGAGCACTGCTCAGCTCTTCAGTGCATTTCTTGACACTAATATCTGAGAGATTAATGAGAAGATGCAGTGCTTAAGGCAAGGACACTAAGTGGTGCTAAAGCAGAAAGAGCGATGTCACTGCAAAACCGATATGATTGCTTTTTATGATACAAACACGACAGATAAGAGCTGTGGCTACAGTTACGACCATATCAGCCAAATTGTTAAATTCAACAAATGTAAAAACAGGGCATGCTATTGCTAAAAATGGCAGTATGAATTTGCTAGTGAAATCATTACTTTTTCTTTCCTTTCTGGCTGAGCTGGAAATGGGAGGGATCATGTACGTTTCTCTGGGTTTAGGTGTGAGTCAAAAATTCCCCTGTAGCACCGCTGTGTGTGCAACAGGGGAATTCTTGGCTCACAATCCAAAAGAACAGTTCCTCTTACTAAGCTGGCACCAAGGATTTTGAGGTGCTAAGAAAAGGTATTTCAGGCTCTAATCTGAAAAAAGGAAAAAACAAAGATCAAATTTAGGTGTTTTTTGAAATACATAATTTTTAGGTATTTTCTGTTTTTTAGATTGAAAAACAAAACAAAACAAAACAAAAAACAAGATGGTGGCTCCCACAGCCCAAATAAGTGTTTTTTGGGGTAGTGACAACTAAGTGGTGAGAACTCAAAATGATCTCGCAATGCTAACATTTTTGTGTTGTATCAGAATGTTATCCAAAATCCCTACTGAGCATGCTCGGCAAAATAAAAAAACTTTAAATCCTTATAAATCTGGAATTGATTAATATTTTTTCATGAAACCTTCAAAATACAGTACCTTGGCCGTGGCCACTTCTACCCTAAGAGTTTCTGAAAAAAAATTCTGTACTGTCTAGGCTGTACATGAGAGCAAAAGAAATGTAATGAATTCAGGAAAAAAATTAGTTTTTATAACCAAACTTCTCATATCATGAGAACTTGCCTCCGAAACAATGAGTGTCAAATTTTGGGCAATTGTGTTGAACACCACTAATGCTATTAAGGTGCAAAAATTGGAGTTTAACATTAAACACCATACTCAAGCCAAGCTATACTCGCACAATGGTACCAGTATAATACATATACACTATATTAATATACAGTATGTATTGGTATGTGGCTATTTTTCCAAAGGTTGACATATTGTATCTGTCATACTGTCACAACCAAACTGTTGGGCTATTGCCTGAGATTGTGAGGGCTATGTCATATACTGGGACCTCCCGCCCCTCCAGTGCATATCCATGGAACTGGTTTCCACTGCCATTACTGGGACTGAACTCTGTACAGTACAGCAGACAATCTGGTTGTTGTTAGGCAGTGCTACTGAAGTTGAGAAGTGAATCAAAGGCAGAGGTGTTAAAGTTCAAATCTGTCTTCTTGCTTGAGCAGCTCTATCAGCATTTCCAGTCACTGCAGGACTATTGGGACATCTCTTGGGATCATGAGGGCTGAGTTGCTGTCTGTGATGCCCCCCACCCAACACACATCCTTGGAGTAGTTTTTCCACTACAATTAATGCCTGGCATTTTTTCCCATAGGAAATACCATGTGTTAAATACCATAATAAAGGAGTGTTCAGTATGGCAAGCACGCGACACTTTCTATGTGAAAAGTGCAAGCCAAAGCCACTGCCTCGTGACCACCGGAAACTGCTTCCCTCACAAACATTCGCACTCAAGTCCACTCACCTCAAAAGCCGATTTGGACAGCTCACAATAAGGTATGGACCACTGCAGAACCCACAAATACAGTAGAAATATTCCAAATAGCTCCTAGAAAAATAAAAAACAATAAACCTTTAAAATAAATTGTGTCTGATCCCTAACTGCGCTTCCTCTCTGTTCTCTTCTCATCGCCACTCCCTCTCTACGTCACATGACATCCTCTCTAAGGATCTCCTAGCAACCACCATGGAAACAGTGAATTTGAGAGAACTGTATCAACTTAAAAACTTTCTTGTTACAAACATTTCTTATTTCTATAAAAAGAAGTTGAAAGTTAAAGCTTAATTAGTTCAGTTTAAAGTTTAACTAATTCCCTCGTAAAAATAAAAGATCTGAAATGCACCACAAAGGTAAGCTTATAAGTTTCTACTATGCTACTTGGTTGAAAACACCTCCTCGGGTGAAAAAGATGACCCATTGAATTATATAAAACAAAATATGGGTCAGGGTGTGTAAACCCAAAGTTTACACATACACCCTTGGGGTTCGATGCTATGCATAAATCCCTCAAGCTTCGCCCTCTGGGTTTATGTAACAAGTGACAGTGTTGTCGAGGACACCACAGGAGACTATTTAATTTTACGTTCTTTAGAGAAATGATTGCAACTGGCTAAAAAGAACATTTTAAACACATGCCCTCATGTCCATATACAGTAGATTTGGATGAGCTCTGCTTCCCAAGGCAATATACAATATAAGTCCAGGAGGTCAGTTGGAGACTGAAGGACTGGATGAGACTAGGGCAGAGGATGGGTCTTATCTAGAAGGGGGGGTGAGGATGCATGAGGAGAGGGGATGGAAGGGTAAAATCACAGCGGATGGGGTAAGAGATGCCCTCTGGTCGCTAAGGTCTGAGAAGGTGCCGGGGCCAGATGGGCTGCATCCAAGGGTGCTGAAGGAACTGGTGGATGTGCTGGCAGCTCCACTGGCCTCACTCTTCAACATCTCCCAGATGACAAGGTAGGTGCCTCAAGATTGGAAGTTGGCTCATATGGTGCCTATCCACAATGGGGGGATCCAGAGAGGAGATGGGGAATTATAGGCTCATTAGCTTAATGTCTATGGTAGGCAAGGTTATGGAGGGCATTATCAAGGACAGACTGGGGGGGGAAGATGAAAAGGTTGGGGCACCTGGATGACAGGCAGTGTGATTTTGTTCTGGGGAGGTCATGCCAGACTAACCTGGTGGAGTTTTATGACTGGGTGATGGGTGCCCTGGACTGACATAGGCCTGTGGATGTCCTCTATCTGGATTTCAGTAAGGTGTTCTATTCGGTACTCCATAACAGCCTACTAACAAAGCTGGGGGGGATGGGTGTGGGAGGCAGTTGCTCAGGTGGGTGGAAAACTGGCTTACAGGGCAAATACAGCAAGTGGTGGTTGGAGGGATAGTCTCCTACCCCAGGAGGGTCATCAGAGGGGTTCCCCAGTGTTTGGGCCTGGGGCCACTCCTGTTCAATTCCTATGTCTCGGACATAGGGTGGGGTGTAAGGAGTAGGTTGAGTCTTTTTGCGGATGACTCAAAACTGGGAGCACTAACAGATGGGCAGGAGGGGAAAGAGGCCCTGCAGGGGGATCTGGATACCCTGGTGGTCGGCAAGGAAGTGTGGGTTGAAGTTCAATGCAGGGAAATGTAGGGTGCTGCATCTGGGGGTCAGAAGCCCAGGACATGCATACACCCTGGGGGAGACCACACTGCAAGTCACATCAGGCGAGAGGGATTTAGGGACAGTGGTGGACAGCAAAATGAATAACACAGAGAATTGTCGAAGAGCTGCAGCAAAAGCAAACAGGATACTGGGCAGCATAAGCAGGGGGATTACCTCCAGGAGGAGGGAGGTGATCCTCCCTCAGTATAATGCCCTGGTTAGGCTGCATCTTGAATACTGTGTGCAGTTCTGGAGACCCCATCTTAAGAGGGACATAGCGCTGCTGGAGAGGGTCCAGAGATGGGTGACCAGGATGATTCAGGGCATGGAGGACAGGACCTATAAGGAAAGACTGGATGAACTCAATCTGTATGCACTGGAGGAGAAGAGGGACAGAGGGGACATGATAGAGACTTTCAAGTATGTAAAGGGCATAAATAAGGATGGAGCCAGGGAAGTGTTCAGGCTAAGGGGAACTACCAGGGGGCATGAATGGAAGCTGGAAGGGGTGGAAGTACAGAGGGGAGTGCAGGAGACACTTCTTTCCAGAGAGGATGGTGGAACCATGGAATGCACTGCCCAGGAGTCTGATGGAAGAGACCGCAATGGAAGGATTCAAGAAGGGTTGGGACAGGTACAGGGGATGCTGAGGCCAGGGAGGGCCACCTCTGGGTCTTGGGGTGGAGGTGCGAGCTCCCAGTAGGGGTAACTTCCGAGCAGACATGACAGACCATGGGGCCTATTCTGCTGGCTTTTACTATGATACTATGATAAGTAAGTAAATAAAAACACTGGCTGATCTCTGCGTGGCGGAACAATCACCCTCTTAAAATCAACAGTTTTTTTGTTTTTTTTTAGCATAAATGTATACACTGGTGTTGTGAATGAGGCAGCCTTAAGTAAGTTGGGTGGTACATCTCTAAATTGCTGTACTGTGAGCCCCTACTTTTCAAGGACCTAAAAAGGAAAACATATACCTTATATTTTACAGAATATTGAATTATTATAATTTGCAGGTAAATATTATAATAATGAATTGCCAGAGTCCAGTACTGGTATAAATGAGAGAGCACTGCTCAGCTCTTCAGTGCATTTCTTGACACTAATATCTGAGAGATCAATGAGAAGATGCAGTGCTTAAGGCAAGGACACTAAGTGGTGCTAAAGCAGAAAGAGCGATGGCACTGCAAAACCGATATGATTGCTTTTTATGATACAAACACGACATGATTGCTTTTTATGATACAAACACGACAGATAAGAGCTGTGGCTTCAGTTACAACCATATCAGCCAAATTGTTAAATTCAACAAATGTAAAAACAGGGCATGCTATTGCTAAGAATGGCAGTATGAATTTGCTAGTGAAATCATTACTTTTTCTTTCCTGTCTGGCTGAGCTGGAAATGGGAGGGATCATGTACGTTTCTCTGGTTTTAGGTGTGAGTCAAAAATTCCCCTGTAGCACCACCATGTGTGCAACAGGGGAATTCTTGGCTCACAACCCCAAAGAGCAGTTCCTCTTACTAAGCTGGCACCAAGGATTTTGAGGTGCTAAGAAAAGGTATTTCAGGCTCTAATCTGAAAAAAGGAAAAAAACAAAGATCAAATTTAGGTGTTTGTTTTTTGAAATACATAATTTTTAGGTATTTTCTGTTTTTTAGATTGAAAAACAAAACAAAACAAAACAAAAAACAAGATGGTGTCTCCCACAGCCCAAATAAGTGTTTTTTGGGGTAGTGACAACTAAGTGGTGGGAACTCAAAATGATCTCGTAATGCTAACATTTTTGTGTTGTATCAGCATGTTATCCAAAATCCCTACTGAGCATGCTCAGCAAAATAAAAAAAACTTTAAATCCTTATAAATCTGGAATTGATTAATATTTTTTCATGAAACCTTCAAAATGCAGTACCTTGGCCGTGGCCACTTCTACCCTAAGAGTTTCTGAAAAAAAATTCTGTACTGTCTAGGCTGTACATGAGAGCAAAAGAAATGTAATGAGTTCAGGAAAAAAATTAGTTTTTATAACCAAACTTCTCATATCATGAGAACTTGCCTCCGAAACAATGAGTGTCAAATTTTGGTCAATTGTGTTGAACACCACTAAATGCTATTAAGGTGCAAAAATTGGAGTTTAACATTAAACACCATATTCAAGCCAAACTATACTTGCACAATGGTACCAGTATAATACATATACACTATATTAATATACAGTATGTATTGGTATGTGGCTATTTTTCAAAAGGCTGACATACTGTATCTGTCATACTGTCACAACCAAACTGTTGGGCTATTGCCTGAGATTGTGAGGGCTATGTCATATACTGGGACCTCCCGCCCCTCCAGTGCATATCCATGGAACTGGTTTCCACTGCCATTACTGGGACTGAACTCTGTACAGTACAGCAGACAATCTGGTTGTTGTTAGGCAGTGCTACTGAAGTTGAGAAGTGAATCAAAGGCAGAGGTGTTAAAGTTCAAATCTGTCTTCTTGCTTGAGCAGCTCTATCAGCATTTCCAGTCACTGCAGGACTATTGGGACATCTCTTGGGATCATGAGGGCTGAGTTGCTGTCTGTGATGCCCCCCACCCAACACACATCCTTGGAGTAGTTTTTCCACTACAATTAATGCCTGGCATTTTTTCCCATAGAAAATACCATGTGTTAAATACCATAATAAAGGAGTGTTCAGTATGGCAAGCATGTGACACTTTCTATGTGAAAAGTGCAAGCCAAAGCCACTGCCTCGTGACCACCGGAAACTGCTTCCCTCACAAACATTCGCACTCAAATCCACTCACCTCAAAAGCCGATTTGGACAGCTCAGAATAAGGTATGGACCACTGCAGAACCCACAAATACAGTAAAAATATTCCAAATAGCTCCTGGAAAAATAAAAAACAATAAACCTTTAAAATAAATTGTGTCTGATCTCTAACTGCGCTTCCTCTCTGTTCTCTTCTCATCGCCACTCCCTCTCTACATCACATGACATCCTCTCTAAGGATCTCCTAGCAATCACCATGGAAACAGTGAATTTGAGAGAACTGCATCAACTTAAAAACTTTCCTGTTACAAACATTTCTTATTTCTATAAAAATAAGTTGAAAGTTAAAGCTTAATTAGTTCAGTTTAAAGTTTAACTAATTCCCTAGTAAAAATGAAAGATCTGAAATGCACCACAAAGGTAAGCTTATAAGTTTCTACTATGCTACTTGGTTGAAAACACCTCCTCGGGTGAAAAAGATGACCCACTGAATTATATAAAACAAAATATGGGTCAGGGAATGTAAACCCAAAGTTTACTCACACACACCCTTGGGGTTAGATGCTATGCATAAATCCCCCAGGCTTCGCCCTCTGGGTTTATGTTACAAGTGACAGTGTTGTTGAGGACACCACAGGAGACTATTTAATTTTACGTTCTTTAGAGAAATGATTGCAACTGGCTAAAAAGAACATTTTAAACTCATGCTCTCATGTCCATATACAGTAGATCTGGATGAGCTCTGCTTCCCAAGGCAATATACAATATAAGTCCAGGAGGTCAGTAGGAGACTGAAGGACTGGATGAGACTAGTGCAGGGGATGGGTCTTATCTAGAAGGGGGGGGTGAGGATGCATGAGAAGAGGGGATGGAAGGGTGAAATCACAGTGGATGGGGTGAGAGATGCCCTCTGGTCACTAAGGTTTGAGAAGGCGCCGGGGCCAGATGGGCTGCATCCAAGGGTGCTGAAGGAACTGGTGGATGTGCTGGCAGCTCCACTGGCCTCACTCTTCAACATCTCCCAGATGACAAGGTGGGTGCCTCAAGATTGGAAGGTGGCTCATGTGGTGCCCATCCACAAGGGGGGGGATCCAGAGAGGAGATGGGGAATTATAGGCCCATTAGCTTAATGTCTATGGTAGGCAAGGTTATGGAGGGCATTATCAAGGACAGACTGGGGGGGGCAGATGAAAAGGTTGGGGCACCTGGATGACAGGCAGTGTGATTTTGTTCTGGGGAGGTCGTGCCAGACTAACCTGGTGGAGTTTTATGACTGGGTGATGGGTGCCCTGGACCGACATAGGCCTGTGGATGTCCTCTATCTGGATTTCAGTAAGGCATTCTATTCGGTACTCCACAACAGCCTACTAACAAAGCTGGGGGGGATGGGGGTGGGAGGCAGTTGCTCAAGTGGGTGGAAAACTGGCTTACAGGGTGAATACAGCAAGTGGTGTTTGGGAGGGATAGTCTACTACCCCAGGAGGGTCATCAGAGGGGTTCCCCAGTGTTCGGGCCTGGGGCCACTCCTGTTCAATTCCTATGTCTCGGACATAGGGTGGGGTGTAAGGAGTAGGTTTAGTCTCTTTGCGGATGACTCAAAACTAGGAGCACTAACAGATGGGCAGGAGGGGAGAGAGGCCCTGCAGGGGGATCTGGATACCCTGGGGGCCGGCAAGGAAGTTGAGGTTGAAGTTCAATGCAGGGAAATGTAGGGTGCTGCATCTGGGGGTCAGAAGCCCAGGACATGCATACACCCTGGGGGAGACCACACTGCAAGTCACATCAGGTGAGAGGGATTTAGGGACAGTGGTGGACAGCAAAATGAATAACACAGAGAATTGTCGAAGAGCTGCAGCAAAAGCAAACAGGATACTGGGCAGCATAAGCAGGGGGATTACCTCCAGGAGGAGGGAGGTGATCCTCCCTCAGTATAATGCCCTGGTTAGGCTGCATCTTGAGTACTGTGTGCAGTTCTGGAGACCCCATCTTAAGAGGGACATAGCGCTGCTGGAGAGGGTCCAGAGAAGGGTGACCAGGATGATTCAGGGCATGGAGGATAGGACCTATGAGAAGAGACTGGATGAACTCAATCTGAACGCATTGGAGGAGAGGAGGGACAGAAGGGACATGATAGAGACTTTCAAGTGTGTAAAGGGGATAAATAAGGGTGGAGCCAGGGAAGTGTTCAGGCTTAAGGAGGGGAGAACTACCAGGGGGCATGAGTGGAAGCTGGAAGGGGGGAAGTACAGAGGGTAGTGCAGTAGACACTTCTTCACAGAGAGGATGGTGGAACCATGGAATGCACTTCCCAGGAGTCTGTTGGAAAAGACCACAATGGAAGGATTCAAGAAGGGATGGGACAGGTACAGGGAAATGCTGAGGCCAGGGAGGGCCACCTCTGGATCTTGGGGTGGAGGTGCGAGCTCCCAGTAGGGGGCTATCTTCCAAGCAGACACGATAGACCATGGGGCCTATTCTGCTGGCTTTTACTATGATACTATGATAAGTAAGTAAATAAAAACACTGACTGATCTCTGCATGGCAGAACAATCACCCAGTTAAAATCAAATTTTTTTTTTTTTTAGTATAAATGTATACACTGGTGTTGTGAATGAGGCAGCCTTAAATAAGTTGGGTGGTACATCTCTAAATTGCTGTACTGTGAGCCCCTACTCTTCAAGGACCAAAAAAGGAAAACATATACCTTATATTTTACAGAATATTGAATTACTATAATTTGCAGGTAAATATTATAATAATTAATGCCAGAGTCCAGTACTGGTATAAATGAGAGAGCACTGCTCAGCTCTTCAGTGCATTTCTTGACACTAATATCTGAGAGATTAATGAGAAGATGCAGTGCTTAAGGCAAGGACACTAAGTGGTGCTAAAGCAGAAAGAGCGATGTCACTGCAAAACCGATATGATTGCTTTTTATGATGCAAACACGACAGATAAGAGCTGTGGCTACAGTTACAACCATATCAGCCAAATTGTTAAATTCAACAAATGTAAAAATAGGGCATGCTATTGCTAAGAATGGCAGTATGAATTTGCTAGTGAAATCATTGCTTTTTCTTTCCTGTCTGGCTGAGCTGGAAATGGGAGGGATCATGTACGTTTCTCTGGTTTTAGGTGTGAGTCAAAAATTCCCCTGTAGCACCACTGTGTGTGCAACAGGGGAATTCTTGGCTCACAACCCAAAAGAACAGTTTCTCTTACTAAGCTGGCACCAAGGATTTTGAGGTGCTAAGAAAAGGTATTTCAGGCTCTAATCTGAAAAAAGGAAAAAACAAAGATCAAATTTAGGTGTTTGTTTTTTGAAATACATAATTTTTAGGTATTTTCTGTTTTTTAGATTGAAAAACAAAACAAAACAAAACAAAAAACAAGATGGTGGCTCCCACAGCCCAAAGAACTGTTTTTTTTGGTAGTGACAACTAGGGTTGTGGGAACTCAAAATGATCTCGCAGTGCTAACATTTTTGTGTTGTATCAGCATGTTATCCAAAATCCCTACTGAGCATGCTCAGGAAAAAAAAAAATTTTAATCCTTATAACTCTGTAATTGATTAATATTTTTTCATGAAACCTTCAAAATGCAGTAAAAATACAACCCATTGAATTATATAAAACAAAATATGGGTCAGGGTGTGTAAACCCAAAATTTACACACGCACCCTTGGGGTTAGATGCTATGCATAAACTCCTCAGGCTTTGCCCTCAGGGTTTATGTAGCATCTAACCCCTCGAGTGAGTGTAAACTTCTCGTTACACACCCTGACCCATACTTTATCCTGTATGTTATTACTGGGACTGAACTCTGCACGGAGCAGCAACCAGTTGGGTTCTTGCTAGGAGGGTTTACTGAAGTGGAACAGCCAATCAGAGTCAGAGACACTAAACTGCAAACCGGTGCTTTTATTGGAACAGCATCATTAATGTTTCCAGTTGCCACCAGTCTGTCGGACCATCTCCTGAGATTGAATCTTTTGTTACCAGGTGAGGCCGACTTGGCCCAAGTACTTGTTTTCAGGGGCGACCTGGGAGCACTGGGCAGGTTAAGTGACTTATTCAGCGTCACACAGTATGCAAGTGGAGGTTGTGGGAACCAAACCCAGGTCTGCTGGATGCACCAAGCTGATTCGCAGCTCATTACTCTAATCTCTAAGCTATACTGTCAGCCCATTGTGAGGGTTGGGTTACTTACTGGGACCCCCTTTCCTCCACGGCACATCCTTGGAGCCATTTTTCATCTGCCATTACTGGGACTGAACCATGCATGGAGCAGCAGCCAATTGGGTTATTGCTAGAAGGGACACTGAAGTGGAGCAGCTAATCAAAGGCAGAGGGGCTAAAGTTCAAACCAGCATTTTGGTTGGAGCATGACTATCGGTGTTTCTAGTCACCACCGGACTGTTGGGCCATCTCCTGGGATCGTGAGGGTTGGGTTGCTTACTAGGACCTCCCTCCCCTCCAGTGCACATCTTTGGAGGTTTTTTCCACTGTCATTACTGGGACTGAACTCAGCATAGCTCAGCAGCCAACCGGTTGTTGCTAGGAGGGGCTACAGAAGTGAAACAGCCAAACAGAGGCACAGGTGCTAAAGTTCAAACAAGCACTTTTGTTGTAGCAGTGCGATGGGCATTTCTAGTCACCGGTGTACTGTTGGACCATCTCCTGGTATAATGAGGACTGGATTGTTTACTGGGACCTCCCTTCCCTCTACTGCACATCCTTGAAGCCATTTTTCACTGTCATTACAAGGACTGAACTCTGCATGGAGCAGCAACCAACTGGGTTGCTTCTAGGAGAGGCTACTCAAGGTCCTCTTCTGTGGTCAGAAGCACCAAGGACCACAGTGCAAAGGACGTCAATCAGAAGGAGTCTACCTGGAGTCAGCAGTGAGTTAGCCATCAGCCGACCATGCTGCCCTCTAGTTCTCCCATCCAAAAGCCTCCCTCTGATGTCCTCCAGTAACTAAAAGGATTTGCACTACCTACTGCACTAGCCTTACTGAGATAAACAAATTATCTACCAACTAAGGTGACTGTTTGCTAACTTGCTAAACTATCAGGTATCCAAGCTACACCCTGTCTAGGTATAGCCCTATTTCTAGTTTGCTTCCATAATTTTTGCTTTGCAGAGTTCTATCAGATGCTTTCACTATTGAATGCCTATTGCTTTTTATATTTACTAATTTTCTGGTATCCTAGTTACACCCTATCTGGGTATAGGCTTATTTCAAGTTACATTCCAAAATGTCTGGCAGTATAGCCTAGAGGTTAGAGTAATGAGCTGTGAATGAGCTTGGTACATCCAGCAGACTAGACCTGGGTTTGATTCTCACAGCCTCCCACTTGTATACTGTGTGACTCTGAGTAAATCACTTAACCACCCAGTGATCCCAGGTCTCCCCTGAAAACAGGCACTTGTGTTAGTGGGCCTTACCTGGTTATCAAAAAATAAAAAAAATAAAAATGTTTGCATTGCACAGTTAATCAGCTGCTTTCACAACTGAATGCCTGCTGCTTTCTCTAACTGCTAATATTCAGGTAACCTAGTTTCACCCTATCTGGGTACAGCCATGTTTACTAGTTTTCTTGCAAAATATTTGCTTGCAGTTTTATCAGTTGCTTTCAGTAATAAATGTCTGTTTGCAAACTAAAGGAAAGGACTGTAAATATCTATCATCCAATGGGTTACAGGATCCAAGGCAGCATGGATTCACAGGGGGAAGGTCCACCCAAACAAATCTGATAGATTTCTTTAACTGGGTGATCAAGAAGTTGTATCAGAGAGAAGTGGTGGATGTGGCCTAACTGAATTTCAGCAAGACGTTTAACACTGTCTCACATAGAAGACTGGTAAGCAAGTTGGGGAATTTTGGGGTGGTTAATAAGGTGATAACCTGGATAAAAACTGGTTAGGTGTAGGATGCAGAGGGTAATGGTAAATGGAGTTTGCTCCAAGGAAGGGAGGGTGGCCAGTGGGGTACCTCAGGGATCAGCACTGGGACCTGTCCTCATCAATGTCTTTGTAAGTGGCACAGCAGAGGAGCTGGAAGGAAATGTATGCCTCTTTGTGGATGACATCAAGATCTGTAGCAGAGTGGACACTATGGGGGGCATGGAAAGGATGGGTAGAGATCTGAAAAGACTGGAGAAGTGGTCAAGGGAATGGTAATATATGGCAGCAGGGTTTTAATGCAAAAAAGTGCAAAATAATGGATTTGGGCCATAGAAACCCAGGAGCAGAGAACAAAATGGGCAGAGTGATACTGACAAAGATCAAGTAGGAAAGAGGCCTGAGGTAATCATATAGGATGACTTAAAGGTGGCCAGGCTGTGTGACAAAACAGTCAGAAGGGCTAGTGGAATGTTGGAGTGCATAGGAAAGGGTATCACAAGCAGGAAGAGGGAGGTGGTGCTGCCACTATTAAGATAACTGGTAAGACCTCACCTTGAGTACTGTGTCCAGTTCTGGAGACCACATCTCCAAAAGAACATAGCGTGTGGGTGGTCCAGAGGAGGTCTACCAAATGGTGCAGGGTCTGCATCAAAGGCCCTACAAAGAGAGGCTTAAGGAGCTAAATGTGTACACCTTGGAGGAGAGAAGGGATGAGGGATACACTAGAGACCTCTAAATACCTCATGGGGGTTAATAAGGTATAGGAGGTGGATATTTTTCTGAAAGAAAAGGTGCTCTAGAACAAGGCAGCATGCTATGAAGCTGGAGGGGGTAAATTCAGGAGGGATGTGAGGAAGTACTTCTTCGCAGAAAGGGTGGTGGATGCCTGGAACAGCCTTCCAGTGAAGGTAGTGATGCGAAAACAATGGTGGGGATCAATAATGCCTGGGACAGGCACAAGGGAATTGTAGGGATAAGGAAGGGAAGGAAAGAAATGGCGCCGTAGATCAGCAGCAGATCTTCAGCAAAAAATGAAGGTTAAAAAAAATGGACAGACTGGGTGGGCCCAGTGACCCTTATCTGCCATCACATGCTATGTTTCTATGTTTCTTTGCCAATTGCTAATACTCAGGTATCCTGTTTATACCTTATCTGGGTATAGCCTATTTCTAGTTACCTTACAGACTTTCTACATTACACGGTTTTATTTGGATACTTTCACTATTGAATGCCTGTTGCTTTCACTAATTATTAATATTCAGGTAATCTAGTTACGCCTTATCTGGGCATAGCATTATTCATAGTTTCCTTACAACATTTTTGCTTACAACAGTTTTTCAGTTGTACCCAACAATTATGCTCCCTGCCCTCCTCCTCTGCCTTCTCTTTTTCCACATCCTACCACATCCACTCCCCCTCCAAGCCCCCTCTATTCCCCCTCCACCTACCTGTCCCAACCCCCTCCCAATTCACTCCAGTCTCCTTCCCTCCCCTTCCTGAACCAGGAGTTCCTCTACTTATCTATCCTGTCCCTTTCCCCTCCCTCCCTTCCTCTCTTTTCCCTGGCCTAGGGGGCATAAGTTCCACTCCATATTCCATTTCCTTATCCCACTCCTCCTTTCTGGTGATGTGGTAACTAACCCTGGTCCCTCTCCTCCTCCCTCTTCTCAACTCATAGAGGCCTCAACATTTTCTGTCTCAGTGCTAGTAGCCTTCTCCCTAAAATAGATCTCACTTTCCAGACCTTCTCTGTATCTCCAAATGCTGGCTGTCCTCCATAATTCCTGATTCTAGCCTGGCCCTCCCTGAATATCACCTCTTCAGGCAGGATAATGGCAAATGTGGTGGTGGTGGTGTTACCCTCTGTGTCTGCCAGAGCTCCTTCTGCACCATCACTCTAAGGGAGGCTGTACCCTACTGTCATGAGCTTCTCCTTGCTAAATGTTCCTTTACCTCCACTGTACCCATCTTGATTGTTTTTTTTTTTTTGTGCTTCACCTAAAATTTCCCCCTCCTCACTGGCTGGCTCACTCTCTGCCACCACCTCACATTCCTTCTCTGGTGAAGTCATCGTCCTTGGGGACTTCAATACTGACTGGCTTTCTCCAGCCTCCAGGATGACCTTTCACCAGATTGACTCCCTAAATCTCTCCCAACTCATTACTGAACCCGCTTAGCGCAATCCACACTCCTCTAATAACACCATTCTGGACTGGGTTCTTTCCTCCCACTGTCACTGCATCGTTGCAGCAGGTATTATGCCAGACAGCTTCAGTGACCACTGCATTATATTCTGGGTCAGGAAAGTCCGGTGCCCTCTCTCCCTCCTCCTCCTCAAGAATGTCTGATCTAGGTTCCTCCGGTGACTTATGCTCTACTGAGTGACCTTGCTGCAGCTGATTGGTCTTCCATCATTTCCGCCCCTGACATGGACATGGCCCTCTCCCTGTTCCATTAAAATTTACTTCCATCTAGGGACTACTCAGTACAGAGCAGACAGGGTTCGTGGCTGGGCGATCCTCTGCGGACCACTTTAGAAAGCTATTCTACCTAGTTTCCGCATCTGGGGCTCCTGAGCTAGAGGCTGCTCTGGTATCCATAGACGCGGAAAAAGCTTTCGATAGAGTGGAATGGCACTTTATGTTTACAGTATTACAGAAATTTGGTCTTCCCCAATGATTCATTAACTACATTCGTGTCCTCTACTCATGTCTGTCGGCCAGAATTCAATGCAACAATTTTATTTCGGCTGTTTTCCCCTTATCTCGAGGCACCCGCCAGGGCTGTCCTCTTTCCCCATTTCTTTTTAATCTGTATATTGAGCCTTTAGTTAGGGCCCTGAAATCTGACAATTTAATACGGGGTATCCATGTTGGCAACCTCGAATGCAAGTTATCTGCTTTCACGGATGACCTGCTTATGCACATAAAGAATAGTAGGGAATCTTTACCCGGGGCATTGCAGATCATCTTTTGTTTTAGCCTCTTCTCAGGCTATAAACTTAATAGGAACAAAACTGTAGTGTACACGTTATCTCCCCTTCTGTTGAGGGATTGGTGCTCCTCCTTGGGTCTACAATGGGAGAATGATTGCCTTGTTTATTTGGGCATTAGAATTTCAAAAGACCTTACTAACCTCACGAACCTCAACCTAATCCCCTTGCTTAAAACTATTAAAGAGGACCTGGAGAGATGGAATAAATTACTTCTGTCTTTCTGGGGTAGAGCTAATACTTTAAAAATGGTTATCCTACCCAAAATTTGTTATCCCCCTTTTTAACCTTAACATTTATCTGCCCAAGTCTTTCTTCAGGTCCTTATACAGAATCTGTTCAGATTTTCTTTGGAAAGGTAAAGCACCGCACCGAGCATACGCTAAGCTCACCCGCCCTAAGAAAATGGGGGGTCTCCAGCTGCCTGATTTTTATGTCTATTACCTGGCTATTCATGCCATGAGATTCTCATGTTGGGTGTCTGTAGCTGAAGCAGCTCCAGATTTTGCCTCCTGGTTAACCTTGGATCGATCCCTAATAAATACTTGCAAGGTAGATCTGGAAGCCTTGTTATATATTCCTTGCTCTAAAGTTTCAAAAAACATAAAAAACTCCCCCGCTAGGATGGGATATGAAGGCTCTACAACAGCTTTGCTCTTTATTTCACAAATCTAACCTAAGGGACCTTAGGCAACCTCTACTTAATAACCTAAACTTGCAAATAGATAACCGACCAATCAGTAACTTGCCAGGCAAATACCCCTTCAAAACCCGATTGGCATGCCTTGTTTCGGCCGGCTCACTGCTACCGATATCCGCGTTAGCCACTAAATTCAAGGTGGGTCACAAAGATTTACTGCGACTATACCAGATTCGCCAATGTGTATGCTCCTTTTTGGGGAAAGGGCCATGGTCGGAAGGAGCCGGAGTTATATTAGAAAAATTGAGGAAGTTAGCAGAAAGCCAGAAAGCAATTTCTAAGATTTATAAGTCAATCTTGTCGGAGGTAATGTACAAGTATACTCCTACAGTGCATTATTGGGAGATTAATCTTACTAAAAGATGGCCAGCCAAAACCTGGGAAAAGATTTGGATTGATACCTATTCGTATATTAAACAGGATAGACCCAGGAATATCCAATTTAACATCCTGCACAATCTTTATTTTAACCCCGCCAAACTATCTCAGATTTATAAGACCTCTTCATCCAAATGTGAAGATTGTGGAGGCTCACTCGCTACTTTATACCACAAGTTGTGGGCCTGTCCCAAAATTGTCAAATTTTGGAACACAGTCAAACAGTGGGTGGCTCCATTTTTTAACATCTCAACCTTTTTTAACGAAAATACATGCTTACTAGGGATGTATGCTCAAATTCCTACCCTGTCTCAAAAGATGCAAATAGCCATGATAGCCATGGTTACCAAATTGCTAATACTTTGGCACTGGCAGAACAGATGGGAACCTTCGTTCAAAGAATGGTGGGACGAGTTTTTAAATGCCTTAAATGCGGAAAGGTATGTAACCTGTTTCTTTCAATCTACTGAGAAATTTCATAAATGCTGGGGTGGATTTCTTGCAAATCTGAAAAGCAAGTATGGCTATTAAAAGAGAACGAGCCTCGAACCCCCCTGACCCTGGGCTTCTCTCCTTGTAAAAATCAGGTCTAACTCTCCCTATCGTTGACTGCATCCCCCCTCCCCCCGAAATAGATTGCGATTTTTGGCTTTGGCTTTTCACAGAAAGGTTTTCTTTTTACCTGCTTTAGTACCCCCCTTTTATCTCTTTTTTCTTTCCACTCTTTTGGCAATGTTTCTTCAGTTGCCACCCCTCTGCCAGCTCAAGAGTAATGTCTCTTTCCTACAGTTTAACCTAAATTTTGCCATATTACAAACCTGTAAGAGAGTAATTTTGTATAATATTTTTATGTAATTCCTGCCAAGGTAGGAATTAGGTGGGGCTGGGGTTTTATTTATTTATTTTTTATGTAGGTATTGACATGTACAAATGCTGTCCACCATTCTCTTGGCAATGTTTGTTAGGTTCTAACCTTATGTGTATTGAGTTGGAAAAATAAAGTTAATTGCAAAAAAAAAAAAAAAAATTTACTTCTATCTGAGGCAAGCACACCACTGTCAGAAAATCCAAGGTTAAGTCTTCCCACTACCTTTGAATCACATATGACCTCACTGATTTGTGCAAGTTCCGTGATCAAGCCTTGTCCCGTTTCAAATTATTCTGCTCCTTGTTTGACCTCTTTTCTTACAGTGTGCTTAAAAATACATACACGAGGGCTGTCCACACTGCCAAATCCCTCTATTTTAAGGCCAGCCTCTGGAACAACCTTATTTCCGCAGCCAAATTCTGGAAGATGATTCATTCTCTTTTTGACTCTCCTGCCCAGTCTGCTTCCTCAGTCGTTATGGTTAATGGTTCACCTGTCTCTGAACTTTCTTCTGTAGCTGCTCACTTCAATGATTTTTTTCTCCACTTGTGCCCTCCCTTCTACATACTAACATATTAAAATGCCAGCAGAATAGGCCTAACGGTCTTTCGTGTCTGCTCGTTTGGTCAGTCCCCAACCTGGGTGCTGACCTTGCTGTCCTCATCGCCTTCTCTGGCTTCTCCCTTCCCAGTTCCGGATATTCTTGCTGCATTGGATTTTGCTTCCAGAACCCTTCCCCTGTACCTGTCCCACCCCCTCTTGAACCCCTCCACTGTCTCTGCCTCCACCCAGCCCCTAGGCAGTGCATTCCATGCTCTACCACCCTCTCAGTGAAGTAGCACCTCCTCCTTTCTCCCTGAATCTTCCCCCCTCCAGCTTCCAGCCATGCCCTCTAGTGGCCCCTTCCTCCTTCCTTCGAAGCACCCCAACTGTTCCTCCCCTATTTACCCTCTTCATGTACCTAAAGACCTACTATCATGTCCCCCTGGTCCCTTCTCTCTTCCAATGTGTACATATTTAGCTCTTCGAGCCTCTCCTCATAGGTCCTGTCCCCCAAGCCCCAAATCATTTTGGTTGCCCTCCTCTGGACCCTCTCCAGGAGGTTAATGTCCCGCTTTAAGTGTGGCCTCCAAAACTGCACGAGTACTCAAGGTGCGGCCTCACCAAGCAGTTATACGAGGGAGTATCACTTCCCTCCTTCTGGAGGTGATCCCCTAGCGATGCATCCCAGCATCCTGTTGGCCTTGGCTGCTGCCCTCCTACAAGTGTCAGAGTTGTTCATCTTGACATCCACCACCACCCCAGGTCCTCTCAGCCATCGAGACTTGTAGCATTTCCCCCAGGGTGTACACTTGACCTGGGTTTCTGGCCCCAGGTGGAGTACCTTGCATTCCCTGCATTGAACCTCAGCTTCCACTTTCTAGACCATCTTTCCAGAGCCTCCAGGTCCCCTGTAGGGTCACCTCCCTCCTCCCATCCACCACCGCCCAGTTTCGAGTCATCTGCAAAGAGACTCATCTCACTCCTGATTCCTGTCCTTATGTCAGATACGTAGGCGTTGAACAGAAGGGGCCCAAGGACTGATCCCTGTGGGACCCCACTAATGACCCTCCTTGGGGATGAGGGTATCCCACCAACTATGACCCTCTGGCTTCTCACCCCCTTCCTTGCTCCTCTGCCCCATCTCCACCTTCCTCTTCATCCCAGGCCTCCCTGGGATGTCACTTCCTCTCTGTCGCTACCCAAGAAGTGCTCCTTGTCCTTTCCTCACTCAACCTGTCTAACTCTATCCCTGATGGCCTGGACCCTAAACTTCTCCATCTCTCAGCTCCTGCCATCACCTCACCCCTATTTCATCACCTTAATCTCTCCTTCTCCCTCTGCACTGCCCCTAAGTCATGGAAGATTGCCAAAATTCTCTCCCTTCACAAAGGGAATGACCCCTCCTCTCCTGACAAATTCAGTCCTATCTCCCTCGTCCCCTTTCTTGCAAAGCTGCAAGAGAAATGTGCCTACTCCAGGATTGCTGACTTCCTAAACTGTTCCAAATTCCTCTTCCCTTTCTGATCTGGTTTTTAGAAGCACCACTCCACCATCTCTTCCCTGCCATGAGTCACTGACATCATCCTCACTGAGATGGATTAGGGGCACATCACGGCAGCAATTTTCATTGTTCTGGTCAAATCCTATGATTTGATATCCCAGCCACTCCTCCTGGACATCCTGAGTTCTGCCAGCCTCTGAGCGACTGCTGTTGCAGGTTCCAGTCATACCTCTTGTTTCATCAGCAGTTGGTACAGGTAGGAGGTGTTTTTTCATCTCCTTTACCAATTCAGGTCAAATCCTCTTTATTTTCCTGAATAACATCTCCTCTGCCTGTGCAAACTTGCATATTGATATGTATGCAGATGGCACTGTTATCTACAGTTCAGGACCCTAAACCACAGCAGTGGAAGGCTTGTTCCAGCCAGACTTCCATAATGACTTGCGCTGGTTCCACTCCAGCCAACTTCAGATCAGCTCTAACAAAACAGTGTCCATGACCTTTGGAACCAGCCAGAAACTGGTCAGGTTCATCCCTCTCCTTGTCTTTTTTTACTCTGGATGGCACCCCTCTTGAGGCGGTTCCTTCCTTCAAGTACCTTGGTGTGTGGCTTGATCATAGGCTTGACTTCTCTGCTCACGTTGATGCCATCCAATCCAATCTTCACCCCAAAACTTGGTGCCTTGTACAGCAGCAAAGACTGCCTGTCTCCCAAGGTCCACTGGGAGCTGGTAACCAAAATGGTGTTCCTGATGTTCAACTAGGTGTATGTGGTCTACAGGACCTCCTCCTCCTCCTCTTCTCTTGCCAGAATGGAAACCCTCTGTAATGTCTTTTTTTGCTTTGCTACCAACTCCCCCTTCATACTCACCACTGCTCCCTCTATTCCTCCCTATCCATCCTTCCCATACCCTCGCATTGCCAGCCTAACTGCACCTACTTCATCTCCAAATACTGGATTGGGTCCCTACTTTCCTGCCTTAATCCTCCCACCAATTCCCTCTGCCTCATATTCCCTCAGATCCAGGGATCCTCTCACCTTCTCCCTTCCCCACCTGCACTCCTCTACTGAGCAGTCAGCCTTCTCCTATCACCTTTCCTCCCTCTGGAATCTGCACTGTGTCTGTCTTACACACCAGCAAAAACTCCTCCCCACCCCTTCATGCTCCTGTCAGCCCACTACCTGACCCTTCCTCTTGGAGCCCTTTCCACCACTGTTGTTGGACCTCCTCCTGGGTTCACTCACTTTCCCAACTACTGTACCATTACAATGTCATGTTTCAACCTCCTTTTTGTCACTTTCACTGGGCTTCAGAATTGCTCATAACACCAACGTCTGGCACTTCTTATTGTTATTTGCACTTGTACCATGTTGAATTGTAGCCTGTTTACACTTTATTTTGCACCGCTTCATTACTGCTGTATGGGTCACATCTGGAAATGAGTCTTTGCACAGAGTGCCTATCCCGGTTCCCAATTTTCAAATAAATAAATAAATACTGCAACCAAGCACCAGTTGTCAGATCCCAAATAAAGAACTGAGGTGCATAGTCTATTCAGTAGGAAACAGCTAAGTTACATTTGCATACTGAAGCTGTGTTGTACAAATGCAAATGAGGCAGAGAGATGTACCACAGACAAAAGTACCTGAAGTCTTTGCCCTTGAGTGTAACATGTGCAATATCTCTGCTGTGTGCAGTTGCTGGACCCCAGGAACCTAGTGTGAGATTGACTGACTAACCTACCAGTGACTGGGGAGATGATTGAAGTACCCGTTACTACATCTCTGTTCCTTAGAACATGATCCCAAACACTCTTAGTTACTCACTTCTATTTTTTTGTTACTTTTGGCTATACAGCACCAACAGTATACCACCACTCCCAGAACTAAATGCTGCACAGTAAAACAAGCCTAAAAGCACTGTCACATTTAAAATGTACTCAGACAGATAATCTAGCCAATGTTATATGATGAAGAACATTGAGCAGTGTAATCCTTAAAGCAGCAGTGCAACAAAAATGTTTTTCCAAAAAAGCTAGTTTCAGCTACAATTAATAAAATATTAGCATATATATATATATATATATATATATATATAAATATATCAATTGTATTTGTCTAGGTACCTCCTATGCTGTGCATCATAAGTCATTTTTTTATTATTCCAATCCTAACCCTTGCCAGATCTCCCATCAAAGTTCCATGAGCTTGAGACATGGGTATCTCTCTACAAGCCACCAGCACTAGGTCTTACTGAGAGCTGGTTGAAACCCCACCACCTTGACTCCTCATTCAGCCTGGACAACCATTCACTCCTATGACTGGACAGATCAGGACGCAAAAAGGGAGGGAGCATGGCACTGTATATACAAGACCACATTACTGCCACTATCGTCAGCTGCTCCACTCCCACCTCTCAGAGTGAGTGGCTTCTCGAGGAGATAATCCTAGGTTCATCCAAGAAACTTTACTTGGATTGTTGCTATACCCCCCCCCCACAGTAGGTATACCAGGTCTATCAAATTTCATAAATGGCATAGGCAGTACAACACCCCTAAGAGACACAATTGTGTTAGGGGATTTCAATCTCAATTGGCTGGATAACAATTCACTGGACTACTTTAGTGCACTGAAAGTACACAACCTAGAACAATTATCTCCTTCCCCACTAGACATAATGCTCATATGCATAATCACCCCCTGATTGACTGGGTCATCACAAACCGGGTTGATTCGGTCCTCCAAGCAGGCACTATGTCTGACTTCATAAGTGACCACACCACTACCTATGCTATACTGTCTAACAAATCCGTCCGCCCCCCTCACAAACTCTTGTCCTTCAGGAACTTTAACTGCTCGGACCCTAGCCCTGTCCTTAGTGATGTAAGGGCTATAGACTGGTCAACTTTCTACCACCTTAGCAGCTTATTAGATGTGGTCACTTACCTCACATCCAAACTCTCCCACCTATAGGACATCCATTTCCCCATCACAACCAGACGCGTAAGAGGGGGTTGTATCCACTGGCTCTCCAAAGAACTGCTGGCACTAATGAAAGCTTGGGATAACAAATGGAAAGCCTATAAGGCATCACCCTCTCCCCACCTCTGGAATGCTTACAGACAGCTACACAACACCTGAAAACCGACTGCAAAATCACTCAAGTGCAATTCTACATTACTCAACAGAAAGACAACCTTGGCAATCCACACAATTTCTGGGCCTCTGTTGGGTCTATCCTTAACCCCAAGTCCAGTAGACAATTAATGCAGCTTAAATCCCCCTCTGGTCCTATTTCAGACCCTACCGAGATTGCAGATATCTTCAACATGAAGTTCATGGAAATATCCCCATCTGAGCAAGCTCCCACCACAGGCATCCTCTGCCCTGAAACTTCCACCTCCCACCCCCCTCCTCCTCAGGTACCACCCTGCCCCAACCTTTCCACTTAAAAGTCATTGGGAATATATACACTATTAAGCTCCTGAAATCTCTCCCTGCCAAAGGCAGCCCTGGCAGTGATGGATTATACCCAGCATTTCTTAAACTCATCTGCCCTGCTTTGATTAAACCCCTCACCTTCCTCTTCAACCTCACCCTTACATCTTCTATGATTCCCGACTCCTGGAAACATGCAAATGTCATGTCCATCTTCAAAAGCGGTGACCCCCCAATCCCTTGATAATTATAGGCCCATCTTCCTACTCCATCACCTGAGCAAACTGCTTGAAAAAGTTGTGCACCTCCAATTCTCAGAGCATCTCGAAAAGTATAACCTCTTATGTCCTCTCCAGCATAGTTTCCACAAGCACCACAGTACCTCCTTGGCTTTGGTCCTTTTCTCTGATCATGTGCTGAGAAATATGCACCAAGTCAAAGCCACAGGAGCTGTCTTCATAGACCTATCAAAGGCTTTTAACCTTGTTGACCACCACCTCCTCCACTCAACCCTGTCTCTCTTCGGCTGCTTCAGTGGAACTGAACTGCAGCCTGGTTCTGTAGCTACCTATCCAATTGGACTCAGTCTTTCATCATCATCATCACTGCCTCCTCTGCTGCCCTCCCTGTATGCTCTGGAGTCCCCAAAGGTTCCATACTCGGACCCCTGCTCTTCTCCGTTTTCATTGATTCACTCCCAAGGGATAGCCTCAGCTGTCAAGCACTCCTCTATGCAGACGACTTGGTTCTCTACCACAGTGATAAATCCATCGAGCCCATCTCTTCCATCCTCACACACAACTATGGCTCTGCTCATAAATGGTTCCTTGCCAACAGGCTGCTAGTCAATGAAAAGAAGACTAAGTCCATGCTTTTTGGTTCCAAACCTTTCCTCACCAAAGCTGCCAAATCCGACTCCTCTCTCCTTGTATGCAACCCAGCAGACCCCCCCTCTTGATAATGTCCCATCCTTGAAATACCTAGGTGTCACTCTTGACCCCTCCCTCTCTTTCACTGAGCATGTTAACAACACTGTGCAGAGAATCCACCAAAAACTTGGCGCTGCCTACAGACTCAAAACCCTTCTATCTGCTGAAGCACACCTTGCCATAGCCCAGGGCAACCTACTGCCAGTACTTGACTACTGTTCCCCCGTCTACTCCTTCATATCCCCCACCTTGAAATCAAGACTAAACACTACCTATAACTCTAACTGTTGTTTCATCCTTCATGCTTTCCACTGGACCCATCACTGCACTCTTTACCAGTCATTGGGCTGGCTCCCTGTGCAAGGTCACTTTGACTATGTGATGGGCTGTCTAGTGGACAATGCACTAAGATACCGATACCTATCCCCTTACTCTCTCCTCTTGACAGAGTGGCTCCTAGGACACTTAGGGCATTCTCAGTCCCCCCACTGGAGACACCCTGCTTGTCCACAGCAATGGGAAGTAGAGCTTTCTCCGTGTCTGCACCCCCCCATGGAACAAGCTCCCACAGTTTATCTGTGCATCCCCCACACACCTTACCTTCAAACAGGCCATAAAAACCTGGCTCCTAGCAGCTGCTGACTGTCACTGCTCCCAGTAAGTAACTCTAAGGCAGCCTAATGCCCATGTCTCCTTTCCTCCCCTGCCCTCCTGTTTATTTCCTCCCTCATCTCTGTGGTTCTCTATAACCCTCCTTCCCCTCGCTACCTCAAATCCCTAAAACTGTTGTGAGATTCTGACTATAAGAACCCACACAACTTTACTGATGACTTTACTAAACTGGTCTCACATCATATTTATAATGTTACATATGTTCTCCTGCAACATGTAATGTGGCTCCTGTATCTCCTGTATCTCATGTTATTTCTATCGCTTTGTATGGCCCACTTTTCACACTGTGTGTGTGTCTGGCCATTGCCTTGTACTATTATGTTATTTGTAATTCTTTTTTTCCACACCATCTTGTGCCCGAGGTGTGAATTTACAGTATAGTTTGAAGTTCCCTGTATGTGCTGCTGTGTTTCTCTCTGTTGCTTGCTGTCCGGTGGCCCCGGATCATGACTGAAAATGGTCCTCTGGATCAGTGCACTTACCCAGTAAACAAAGACACAAATAAGTAAGTAAATAAATAAATAAATAAATAAATAAATGAATGAATAAATAAATAAAATCTACAATACTATTTCTATGGAAAATGTGGCAGCCATTTTTTCCTTGAGATAAAAATCAATTAAAACATTTAGAAAATACTTAGATTTTGGTGGAATTAGGAAATTGTACCATCGAATAAAACTGGAAGATGCTTGGAATCTTTTATAGTGAAAGCAATGTAGAGTTAAATTTTTTGCTCAATTTTATTGCACTGCTGCTTTAAGATTTAAATTGCATTTTACATTTTACCTGTCTTCTGATGTCTTACTATAATGAGCATAGTTTACTATTTTAATTACAACCCCGCCCCCACTCCCAGGTGGGGGCTTACCACCCTGTACCATCTGTCTTTACTTCTGAGCTTAGACAGTGTGGAATGTCTAGAATAGGATAGGGTGCACAAAGAAGACTTTCTTCTCTGCAGTTGTAGCATATGCTTGAACCATGATTCAATGCAGTACACAGCCATATTAGCTGGGACTGAGTATGCACACTTGTGACCTCAAAGATAGTCCCAACTAAACCAAACACTGTAAATATGGGCTTATGCATTAAATAAAATAAAGCAGCCATGTTAGTTACTATTGACCCTTCTCATCTTGGCCACAGGGCTAAGGCATGGAATCAACAGCCTATCAGTTTTGAGGGGCCTGGAGGAACTTGCATATCATCTTTTGCTTTTGGAAGTCTGTTTCATCTGGTCTTTTGTGGAACCAATTGGATGCTGAGTATCAGCCAGACAACCCTTCCCTGAGAGGCTTACCAAATGGAGGGCTGAATTCTCAAATGAAGAATGAAAGAGAGCAGCAGCAGCTTTTCAGTCTACAGGAGTCTGCATCAGAGTCTGTGTGTGGCTGCAGTCTGTGTCAGAGTGGGCTTTGGATGGAGACATGCCCTTAAACAACACAAAGGATGATGAATGCACAAAGTGGTAAACTCAAACCAATTAGAGAAATACAGTCTGTAAGAATAGGTCACCCTACAACTGTGCAGTTTGTGCTACTGTATTTGACAGACACCATCTGAAGCAGTTCCAAGGATCTGAAACCTTTGATTTAGCCATAGCTTGCCTGAAGAGATAGAACCACAGCCCCTATATCCAGGTGACAGCATTGATCTGGGAGGTGGGGTCTACTCCATGCAGAGCTGAAACCAGAACAAAAGCTGAGTGATCAACTAAGAGACACTGAAGCACGTGTATTTGCCAGAGCCAAGCCAAGCTGAACCAGCAAGAACTACTGATCCAGTGAATGCTGCCAGAAGTGCTTTGTCCACAGAAACCAGCATTATTTGGAACCATGAGTCACCAAACAAGGCCTTGGTCCAGCAGTGTTAGATAGATAGGTTTCAGATATTATTTGGGAATGTGGACTATTGTATTAGAACACCCAACCCTGTTAGGAATTACAAATTAGGTAACTAACTGTGGATACAATGTCATTTATTTTTTCACCAGTCAAAAGAAGGGAACTCCATAGCAATAAGAGACTACAAGATATCTATCTATCTATCTGTCTGTCTATCTGTCTGTCTATTCACACATACACATTGGTTCCAGCTAGAATGCAACACAGTAATGCTGCAGTATATCACAAAATGTTTCAGTATACTGCAGGGAACAGTGTAATTCAATGGCAATTAAGCCCTTTTCTCGTGCAGTATTGTAGCAGCATGGTAGTGCCACTATAGTTAGGGTTGAGCAGGCTGCTTAATGTTAAACCCTTAACTTTGTGCTTTTAATAGCCATGCCACTATTCAATAAATTTGAAAGAAATTTTGCATGCATGGTCTCAGAGAAAGGCCTCTTGACTTGCCAGGTTTCATTCTGGTTATATGTACAGATTCCGAGATCTGGATAGCAAAAAGAGTAAAAGAAAAAAATCAGGATTTTTTGCTGTTTTGTTTTGTCATTGCCTAGTGCCCAGATGGTTTGGAATTTTGCTTTGAAATTTTCAGGGTAGAAAGGGCTTGGGACAGAGTGGTGTCTTTCACTGGTTTGGTAAAAAAGTATTAGACCATCCCAGAGTTATAAGGATTTGCAATTTTGGAGGCATGCTCAGAACTGAAATTTCAAATCCTTATAACTCTAGAACAGTCTAATGAAACAGCTATCCAAAAGATTTTTTGGATAGCTGTTTCATGCATAAAAGAATTTGGCCTATACAAAAAAGATTCTGTTTTGTATTAGGGTAATTGTTTTTTATGAAAAAAATGATGACAATTATATTCTGCATAGACACCAACATATGTGTCTTGCTAATCAGACCCTCGTTAGATAGATTCTGCAGTTAGTTTTTTGGAAAAATAACCCACAAATGTGATTTTAACACATTTTAAAATCTCTTTTTGTGACCCAAATTTTGTTTCTTCATATGGCCATATGAAAAAAGAATAGGGCCATGCAAAACAGGATTCCTTATATATGAAAAAAGAATTTGGACTTACAGTATGTTTTTTCACATTCTTTTTTTCATATGAAGCAATCTTTTTTTGTATGAATGATGTGCTGCATAGAACAAAGAACAGGGCAGAGAGGGACTCCTAATCTGAACAAAAGGAGTCCTTCCCCCTGCATGGAAGTTGGACCAAGGGGCAGAGATGGGGTCCTGATCTGAATGAAAGGAGCCCTCCTCTGCACAGAAGTCAGACAGAGACTGGAGCTTGGCAGCTGAATCAAGGCTCCAGGTAGAGCCAATCAGAAAGAAAGCTGTGCCCACTGCCCTCTTGGCAGCTAACACAGGGCATCTAGCCCACTTCCTGGGGCTGAATACAGAGGGAGTTGGGGATTTATAACCCCTTATCAAGCCATGAGTAGTGATCCAGGAACAGAGAACATGGCAGAGAAGGGATCCTGATCTGAACAAAAGGAACCATCCCCCCTACACAGAAGTTGGACCAGGAGTGGAGCTTAATGGGCAGAGAGGGGATCCTGATCTGTACAAAAGGAGCCCTCCCCTACACAGAAATTGGACTAAGAGCAGAGCTTGGTGGCTGAATCAAGGTTCCAGGCAGTGCCAATCAGAGAGAAAGCCACACCACCTTCCCCCTCAGCAGCCAATAAAAGGCACCTAGCCCACTTCCTGGAGCTTCAAAAGGAAGAGGGAACCAAGTGGCCCTCTGCTCTGCAGACCTCAGTGCAAAGAATCAGTGTGATAAGGACATCAGAGTCTGACCAGAAGAGTTAGCCCAGCAAGACAGCCAGCAGCCAGGCACTGTGCACCACAGCAGGGAGAAAGGACAAGTGTGGTAAGATTCCTGCTAAACTCTTGTTGTTAATCACATGCTGCAAGGTGGTGGAGGAGTGCTAGGGTTTAACAAAAGTTTGGGAAGATATGAGACACCCTATCCAGGGTAGGGGTAGTTCACACACTGCAAGGGTGTGAGGAGTGCTACAGTCTAGCAAAAAAGTTGGGAAGAAGTGAAACACTCTGTCTAGGGTAGGGGGGAAAGGGTTTAAAGAAAGCAAAACAAAGCTGGCAGGGTAGGAAATATATATGCTGTGAGTGGTGCAATGCAGTGTCTATGGGGAGGCAATTTTCAGGGAGACTTTCTGGAGACTGTGGTGCTGCCCCATCTGTGTGCACTCCCTGGGCTGAGGGCAGCGGTTGCTTGACTTCCAGGCTGAGCTGGCTAGGAAGGGGCCTCTTCCCCTACCCAGGGACCAAAGGTCTTGCCACCTTTTCCTCAAAGGATGCCAAGGAGGAGGAGTGGCTGGACTACGGTGGGTTCAGGAAGGGTGAGGGTGGTGGTCAGAGGCATTTCCCCCAGATGGTACCACTACAGAATTCCTATGCTGCTCTAGCAGTGTGGTACTGTCCCATGGAGGCACCTGCAGTAGTGACCAGGGAGGATACGGGGGTCCTCTGTAGCAGAAAATCCCAGGAGGGTGGCAGAGGACCCCAGAGGAGGAGAAGGAATCAAGTCCTGGTGGGGGACTCCATTGTGAGAGGGATAGATTGGGAGACAGGAAGGAGGGGGGGGAAAGGAGGTTAGGTACCTACCTGGCAGCATGGCTTGGAGGGATGGAAAGTGGATCCTGATTATTGCTAGGGCAGTGAGATGGGAGGAAGAGCTGGATGTCATTGTCCACCTAGGGACAAATGACCCAGCTAGGGACAAGGCTAGGAAAGTGCAGGAGGAATCCAGAGAGTTGCGGAGGGATCTTAGGCAGGTAGCATGCTCATTGGTTCTTTTCTGAGGTGTTGCCTGTCTATGACAGAGAGGAGGATAGGGTAATCCATACCAGGAGCTTTGATGCATGGCTGAAGGAATGGTGCAGAGAGGATGGGTTCGACTACATTGAGGACTGGGGTCCCACCTGGAGGGACAAAGGCCTATATAGGGGAGATGTCCAGCATCCATCTGGGAGGGGAACCAAAGTCCTCAGTGAATGGATTAAATGCTACATTGGCAAGCATTTAAACTAGCCAAGTGGGGTGGCAGAAAGAAGCAAGTAAACATAAACTGCCCCCCCAGGCAAGCTAAAGTAGTCAGCAAGGAGAACCCTAAGGGAGGGAATTCCCCAAAAGTACCTAAAACAGGAAAAGCACAATGGTAGAAATGGAGAGGGAAAGGAATGAAGGCAGAGGAGGTAAAGAATGTAGGCAAGAGGAAAAAAGGTGGGCTGATAAGAAGGGTAGTAGCACAGATTGGAAGGCCATGAGTGCAAATGTTCAAAGTCTAAGAATAAAATCCCAAACCTACTGGCCATAAAGGCAGAGGCTAGCATGGACATTGTTGCCATTACTGAGTCATGGTGCAATAAGAACCATGACTGGGATGTAGCCATATCAGGTTATACAAAATCACACATGCCCCCACAATGCAAAGCATCATGGGCTGCATATGCAAATCACCACAGAATGTTATGCTGGTCCAACTTTAAGCAGAATTGCATGGTGCCGAAAGGCCTCTCACACAGTTTGCAAAGGGTGCTAACAGAAGATATAGACACGTGTTTCGTCCTACAGGACTCATCAGTATGCCTCGTCTGATTTGACACCCCAGTGGAATGGACCAACTACCCTTAAGGCAGTATGCCTTGGATATATTATGTGAACCATTAAAATAAAAAACTATTTAAAGACAAAGAACCTCTGTTAGTAAACACTGAAAGCAAGGTTACCAAAGGGCATTTGGCTGGGAGGGCCTTTCAGCACCATGCAATTCTGCTTAAAGTTGGACCAGCATAACATTCTGTGGTGATTTGCATATACAGCCCATGATGCTTTGCATTGTGGGGGCATGTGTGATTTTGTATTTTCTTGAAACTTGGCTTCCAGCCAAATGCCCTTTGGGTAACCCTTGCCTCAGTGTTTGAGCACAGAGGTTCTTTGTCTTTTAAATATGTTTTTATTTTAATGGGTTCACCACAATATATCCAAGGCACACTGCCTTAAGGGTAGCTGGTCCATTCCACTGGGGTGTCAAACAGACGAGGCATACTGATGAGTCCTGGTAGGATGAAACACGTGTCTATGTCTTCTGTTAGCACTCTTTGCAAACTGTGTGAGAGGCCTTTTGGCACCATGCAATTCTGCTTAAGTTGGACCAACATAACATTCTGTGCTATTTGCATATGCAGCCCATGATGCTTTGCATTGTGGGGGCATGTGTGATGTTATATTTTCTTGAAACTTGGCTTCCCAGCCAAATGCCCTTTGGGGTAACCCTTGCCTCAGTGTTTGCACACAGAGGTTCTTTGTCTTTTAAATTGTTTTTTATTTTAATTGGTTCACCACAATATATCCAAGGCACACTGCCTTAAGGGTAGCTGGCCCATTCCACTGGGGTGTCAAACAGACGAAGCATACTGATGAGTCCTGGTAGGATGAAACACGTGTCTATGTCTTCTGTTAGCACCTTTTGCAAACTGTGTGAGAGGCCTTTTGGCACCATGCAATTCTGCTTAAAGTTGGACCAGTATATCATTCTGTGGTAATTTGCACATGCAGCCCATGATGCTTTGCATTGTGGGGGCATGTGTGATTTTGTATTTTCTTGAAACTTGGCTTCCCAGCCAAATGCCCTTTGGGGTAACCCTTGCCTCAGCATTTGCGCACAGAGGTTCTTTGTCTTTTAAATAGTTTTTTATTTTAATGGGTTCACCACAATATATCCAAGGCACACTGCCTTAAGGGTAGCTGGTCCATTCCACTGGGGTGTCAAACAAACGAGGCATACTGATGAGTCCTGGTAGGATGAAACACGTGTCTATGTCTTCTGTTAGCACCCTTTGCAAACTGTGTGAGATGCCTTTCGGCACCATGCAATTCTGCTTAAAGTTGGACCGGCATAACATTTTGTGGTGATTTGCATATGCAGCCCATGATGCTTTGCATTGGGGGCATGTGTGTGATTTTGTATTTTCTTGAAACTTGGCTTCCCAGCCAAATGCCCTTTGGGGTAACCCTTGCCTCAGTGTTTGCGCACAGAGGTTCTTTGTCTTTTAAATAGTTTTTTATTTTAATGGGTTCACCACAATATTTCCAAGGCACACTGCCTTAAGGGTAGCTGGTCCATTCCACTGGGGTGTCAAACAGACGAGGCATACTGATGAGTCCTGGTAGGATAAACATGTGTTTATGTCTTCTGTTAGCACCCTTTGCAAAACTGTGTGAGAGGCCTTTCGGCACCATGCAATTCTGCTTAAAGTTGGACCAGCATAACATTCTGTGGTGATTTGCATATGCAGCCCATGATGCTTTGCATTGTGGGGGCATGTGTGATTTTGTATTTTCTTGAAACTTGGCTTCCCAGCCGAATGCCCTTTGGGGTAGCCCTTGCCTCAGTGTTTGCGCACAGAGGTTCTTGGTCTTTCATATCAGGTTATACTCTGTTCAGGAAGGACAGGGTGGGTAAGAAAGGGCAAGGAGTGGCTCTTTAAGTCAGGGATAGCATAAAAGCAATAAAGATACAGAGAATACAGGAAGGGTGGAGGCACTGTGGGTCACCCTGGAGATGAGGAATGGAGCCGCTATTCAGACTGGCATGATCTACAGATCTGCAGCATGGGGGGGGGGGTCATGGACAAGGTTCTGGTGGAAGCCATCCAAAAGATGGTGATTAAGGGAGAGGTGCTGCTGGTGGGGGACTTCAGTCTACTGGATGTAGATTGGAGCATCCCAGCTGTAGCTTCAGCTAGGAGCAGGGACATCCTCAGGCAACTAGTAAGAGACCCCACTCATGAGGGAGCAATATTGGACCTTGTACTCACCAATGGATTGTATACTGTAGAAACAGTAACATTTTTACCTCGAAGTCTATTACAGCTGCAACTTCGAACAAATTTGAGATTGTCATTGTAATGGTCCCGCTGTACACTGATGCTACTTCTGCCAGTGTTTTGTCCCCTTTTGAGTCAATCCCAACTGGTTATATAAAAACCGGGGGGGCGGGGAGGTGCTGCCCCTCACAAAAAAAAACAGTTACTGACAGGCAAAATTTCATCTGTAGGCATTGTGGATTTTGCTCTGCCAGATTTCAACAACTTTGTCATCGATTAGTCTTGGTGGAACCCCAATAGGGACAGTGTTGCAGACGTCATGGTGTGTGGTCACCTGGGGACCAGTGATCACCATATGGTGTAGTTCAATGTAAGTACTGTGGCAGAATCAAACCACACAAAGGTGAGGGTTCTGGACTTCAGGATGGCTGACTTTACAAAGATGGGGGAATGCCTCAGGGATGCCCTGGCAGGTGGGGGACTTGAGTGGAGCCTTTTTCTTCTTCTTGTATTAGATATCTGCCTTTCCTCTTCTCTCTCCTGAGGTATTGGTTGGTGTTCCTGTCCTCATCTAAAAAAAGCCACTCTGAAGTTTCACAATCACTAGTAAAACTTGACTGAAGCACTAGAAGAGCTAGTCCCTGGTTGTTCCCCGGATGTAGATGTAGCAATAGGGCGTTTAAGGATAGACTTTTGTTCAAAATGTACTTTTTTATCTTTCTTTTTACCCCAACTCTTCCTTCTTTTGTTTTTGGGCCAGAAAAAAATGTTATCTTTTAGGTAATCTGTCTCATCCCTTTTAAACTTCTGTTTCTTAGTTGCAATAATTTTAGATTCTTGAAATTTTAATTCTTTTTGTAGCTCACCTTTAAACTGTTCAAACTGACGATGTCCTGAGAATGTTTGTAGATATTTTTCCCATTCGGCTAGCTCTCTCTCTCTCTCTCTCTAACTCCACGTGTGTTTTCCTAGATATATGCAGGTTTAAAAATTTTATTGTAACTAGGAGCCTCTGTAAAACTCAGGGAAGCATTTTGGTTAGCTATATCCAATGAATAATACTGCATGTGGCAGGTTTCTATGGAGCTAATCCTATGTGCTCTGCCTATGTTACTGGCTGAATACCTGGTTACAGTGTAAACTACAGGAGTGCTTTTACCGAGCTGCTGAGGCATAGCTCAGTCTGTGTGTGCACTTTTGGCACCCAGGCAGGTATAGTCTGTCTATTTAAAGGCAAGTACCCTGCAGCTCTCAAAATTGCCTAAAAGTTATTTTTTAACAATAGTTTAAAGAGCTGCTGAACTGATAGTGGTCGTGACGTCACTTCCGGTTTAGCAAGTATATACTCACTCCCATCTGTGAGCAGAGGTGAGCGCAAGGAGGAGGCATAGCAGGAAGAGGCAAGCAGCATCTGCCAGCATCCACCATGGGAGCTGAGGGAGTGAGGCCTGGAATCCTAGGTGGAGTAAATAACTACAAGAGTTACAACAGTAGCTACCTGTAAGTAGGACTAATATAACTCCTGTAAATCACTGTCATAACGGCAGCTGACTCTGGTAAACATAAGAAATTACATCTTATAAATAGTGATACCATGTTTATATGTCTGAATTGTAATCATGTTAAAAGTCCCCAAGTAACCCAACCCAGGACGAAACTTGTCCGAACTGTGTAACTATCACTAATTTAAGGAAAAAAATAACTACACTTCAAGCAGAGATGAAAAATATGAAAGAACTAGGAGAGTTTGAATCCTTCATGGATAATATGATAAGGAATATTCCTACTATCACCAAATTAGTTTCACCCCGCATTCCTGAAATGCAGATAATTGATCCATCTCAAAATGTTCCCACACAAACAAACTCTTCACTTGCCAATATGAGTAATAATATAAGAAGAGACAAAAGACTAAGGGAACCAGAACCATCTACTTCAGGAATGCCACACTGGGAATCAGTCCAACCAAGAAATCTCAAAAAAGGTAGAAGGGCTGAAATGTATAAAGCCCCTAGTACAAATGAAGAAAATATTAGTTGCATTGAACAAATACCAGATTTTACTAGTTTCAATCACTCAGTCTGTTTGAAGATCAACATGAGGAGACAATAGATATTACTACTTCACAACCTAATATTATATTAAATCATAAAGTTATAGGTGACTCTATAGTTAAATACGTTGATTCCCAATTCCCCCTGACTAATAAACTTTGCAATAATGTCACCAGTCTTCCTGGATCAAAAATAAAGGATGTCTCCAAAAGAACAGATAGTTTGCTTGGAGAAGAAAATGCTAACATTGTAATCCATGCAGGAACAAACAATGCTGGTCATACACATGAAAAAGACATATGTCACAAGCTGATAGATTTAGGAAGAAAAATTAAAAACAGAAACTGTGAAGTTGCCATGTTTGGTATTCTGCCAATTCCCAGAGCACTTCCAGAAAATAATCTTACAATTAAAAGGATTAATACCAGACTAAAAAACAGGTGTCAATGAAGGAATTTTATTCCTTGAACACTGAGAAATCTTCTGTTATAACACATCCTTATATACTAGGGATGGCCTACAGTTAAGTAAGAAAGGAACTGCACAACTAACCTCATACTTTCAATCAGCTTTACAAATATTAGAGTTAAACTAGAAGATGGCGAGGCTAGAATCAGTCTCTCACTTCCAAATATAGAAATAAATATTCCTGTGGTAAATAAGAATGTACCATCATCCCAAGTTAAACTAACAACATTGAAAGGACTACTATTGAATGCTCAAAGTCTTAATAATAAATTTGATGAACTATTAGCGCTATGTACCATCCATTACCCTGTCATCATAGCAATAACTGAAACATGATGATCAAATACAAGTGCATGGGGTAGACATATTAATAATTACAATATGTATTTCTGTAACAGGGAAAACAGAAAAGGAGGAGGCATTGCACTATGCATTAAATCAGAACTAAATGCTGTGGATGTAACTAATAATAGTAAAACATAAGAACTAACTGAAAGTCTCTGGATTAAAATTAACAATGATGCTAACCAAAATATACTAATAGGTCTATGCTATCGCCCATCTGACACTCCACCTGCGATTTCTTATGAAATCATGAAAGAATTAGAAAAAGTGGTAGATGAAAGTGAAACTTTGTTCTTGGGAGATCTAAACTACAAAGATATAGACTGGGTAACTGGTACAGCACTAATCATTAATTCAAAGGACTTCATCAGCTTGTGTACAGAGTTATCTTTAAGTCAACATGTTGTTACTCCAACTAGATGTTCTAATGTATTAGATATAGTATTAAGTACCGAAAATATAATTATAGAAAACTGCACTGCATTGACACCGCTTGGGAGCAGTGACCACAAGACAGTGGCATTTGAAATCATCTCTGATTTTACCTTTTCTAATAGCAACACAGAAATGTTTATATACAAAAGGGCTGACATACTGTACATAAGATTGATAAAGCCCTTAAAAATATAGACTGGTCACAATTATTTGAAAATAACACAAAAGAAAGTATGTGGACAACTATAAAAAATAAAATTCTATACATAGCAAATTCATACATTCCAAAGATAAAAAAAAACAATGGTTATAAAAGAAAACCAAAATGGTCAATTATGAAAATAAACAAACTTATTAAAAAATTATATATATATATATATATATATATATATATATATATATATATATATATATATATACACACACACACATAACAAAACTCCCAGTCATCTAGCTTCTTTTAAAAATATACAAAAAAAAACGCAAACAAGAAATATATAAAGCAAAAAAAAAAATGGAACATAATTTACAGAACAGGCCACAAATGGCAATAACAAACTTTTTTATAGTTATATAAATTCATTAAAGCAACATAAATGCAAAGTTGGCCCAATAATAAAGCAATCTGAAGTAATTAATAACCTGTCTGAAATGGCAAACATATTAAATGACCATTTTTGTAAAGCCTTTTATACTAATAATATCACTCAAGATTTCAATCCACCAAAAGAGAAAATGAACATTACTATTGCAGCTGAAGAAATAAGTGATAAATTAAAATATCTAAAAAAATGGGTCTTCAACAGGGCCTGATGGCATAACAACTGATATGCTTAAATTAATGCATAAGTATCTAGTATTTCCTTTACAACATATCTTTAAATATAGTTTACAGTCAGGTAGTGTGCCTTATGACTGGAAGCTGGCCAAAACCACGCTGCTCCATAAAAAGGGTTATAAAGGTGAAGCAGAGAACTATGGGCCCATTAGCCTCACCCCTGTACTATGTAAATTGTTAGAAGGGATAATTAAAGATAGATTAACAGCTTATATAGAGACATTAGATGATAATCAGCATGGATTTTGTATAGGCTGTTCTTGTACCACAAATTTATTCTGCTTTTACAAGCTCATCAGCCAAAATTTACATAACAAAACACCATGTGATGTAGTTTACTTAGATTTTAGAAAGGCATTTGATTCAGTACCACATTGGGCTCTTATTAATAAACTAATAAATCTCCAAATTCCATCTGGATACATAACCTGGATCAATAATTGACTTTCTAATCATTTTCAAATAGTAATTGATGGTTGCAAATCAGACTGGAAATCAATTACCAGCAGAGTACTCCAAGGTTCAGTTTTGTCCCCATTCTTATTTCAAATTTTTATTGCACACTTATCAGTGAATATAGATAGTTGGATCATAAAATATGCTGATGACTGCAAAATCAGAGGTCCATCTAAATCAACAGAAGAAACAGTTACATTACAAAAAAGATTTGGACAAAGTGACTACATGATCTCAGAAATGGGACTTATTCTTCAATGCAAGTGAATGTAGTGTGATGCATTTTGGACCAAAGAGCCCTGAAACAATTTATACTTTAAACAATCAATGATTAAAGCAATCTGAAACTGAAAAAGATCTCAGAATTTTTATTCAAAAACATTTCAATTTTGAGAAGCAAGTAACAGAAAATATTAATAAAGTGAATAGAGTTTGGTGGTCCATCAGGAGAAATATAAAATCAAGAGATGAAAAGTTTATTCTATCCTTGTATAGAGCCTATGTGCATCCTTTATTGGATTATTCATCCCAATTATGGTCCCCACATGTGAGAAAAGATATAACTAGGTTGGAGAAAATACAGCATAAAGCAACAAAATATGTAAAAGGTGCTGAAACTTGGAACTACGAGCAAAGATTATCTAAATTTGGCTTAATGTCCCTAGAAAAGAGAAGATTAAGAGGAGACCTAATGTTAGCAAGAGAAGTAATTACTAATGAATATCTGATGGCTGAGATAGGTCTTGAGTTCAAACAGATAAACATCAATACAAGAGGACATCCATTGCAATTAAAAAGAAAGTGGTATTTTACTACCAAATGTAATTATTTATTTTCTCAAAGAATAATAAAACCCTGGAACTCTTTACCAAGTGAAATAGTTATAAGCAAATCAAAATAATCTTTCAAGAACAGTCTTGATAAATTATTGTTATCAAACCATTCCCCCTAGTTATTATGGGTGATTGTTGGGAGCAGTTATGGGCTTATGCCTTTTGTCTCCCCCCCCCCCCATAGTGAATCATAATGTATCATTAAGGCACTGAAGGACTAGATGTCCAGTTACAGAAATCTTATAAATGTATATGTTTATGCAGATAAGACAAAGTTATATAGGGGATTTTTAAATTGTTTTTTGTGGTATCTCACCTGTTGTTTGGTTATATACACTTATGAGTGTGTGTTTTTCTCACTATGGAGTGTGTTTAATTAACACTGTTTCTTTAAAGTTTGATCATATGGCACATATGAAGTGCTATAAAAGAGGTGGATTCACTATATAACAATATCTTTGATAAAGCCTCTGTGAAGTGACATGTCAGAGCTTCTTCTTTCTGCCCCACCAGACTCCCTGAGTCACTTGTCTTGCTGGTTTTGGCAATAAACTGAAGGAATTATCAGGCTATGAGTGGACATTTTAGTTTATGTGGTCCAAGTGCTATTGGGGAGTGACTGTCTACTTCAAATACTGGTTTATCATCACTGAGCACCCCTGGTTGCCTTGTGCAGCTCTGTTTCTCCTACAGGAATGGGGTTGGGGAGTGTTAGGGTTCATAACCCCAAGGAAGTCCCCAGGCCTGATTTGCCAAGACTCAGGACAGCCAAATCTGTAATGTCTTTTCCTTTTGCTGTTTGCAGGGTGAGGGTGAGGTGTTAGGGTTGGAATCCCTAACACCACATTTCCCTAGTTTTGTTGGTTTAACCCGAACTGGTACATAAACGTTTTTTTGCAATGATATATATATATATATCTATATCTATATAGATATATATATATATATATATAGCAAAGCCAGCTATGATACCATGCAGTAACTTGTAGTAAGTGACATGTCACAAAACATTACTTAACAAACGGGCTTAATTACCAAATAATTACACTGTTCCTTGCAGTATATTGCAGCATTACTACTGTATGTTGCATCCTGGCTGGCACCACTGTATATATAATGTTTGCAGTTGGCTAAAGCAGTATAGCCTAGAGGTTAGAGTAATGAGCTGTGAATGAGCTTGGTACATCAAGAAGACCTGGGCTTGATTCTCACAAACTCCATTTGCATACTGTGTTACTCTGAGCCAGTCACTTAACCACCCCACAGCTCATGGATTGCCCCTGACAACCGGCACTTGTGGGCCTTACCCGGTTAACAAAGAATAAAAAAATAGATATAGTGTTCAGTGTTAAACCTCAATCTTTGTACCTTAATAATTCTAGGGCATTCCAACTAAATTGTGCAAATTTGAGCATGTGTGGTCTGGGTAGCAAGTTCTTGAGATGTGGGAAGTTTTTGAGCAAGTGCTTAATGGAATTTCAAGATCCAGAAATGTCAAAAATACATAAAAAGCACTCTTTTAGGCCATTTTTGCTCTCATCTACAGTCAAGATGATATGGAATTTTGTTCACAAACTTTCAGGGATGAAGGGTCTTATGCCAAGGGTGGGTCCCTTTCAAAGGTTTTGTGAAAAAATATTATTTGGGTCTTCTATTGGGTATTGAGAGTATATGTGTCTACTGCAGGGCAGCAATCGGAGACCACTACACTATGGAAACAATGAGTTAAACATATCAGTTGGGTGATTGGGGACCGGGGAACAGTACACTATGGAAAAAATTATTTAAACATATCAGGTGGGAGATTGGGGACTGGGGATGGACCGCTACACTATGGAAAGGATTTTACACTATTGGTTGGGAGATCAGGGACTGGAGAAGGGGTGGGGGGCCACAGTACCTCTGCCAACCACTAGGGTTGTGCGAATTACCACCATTTTTTTGTCAACTGTAATTTCTCCACACAAGGACCTTCACAAATGACCTTTGCCTGGAGCAAAATCCTTGTGAATTAGACTGCGGGGATATGCAGGTCCCCTCATTTGTATTGAAACCCCCTCACAACTTTGCCCAGGTGCAAACCCAGCTTGCAGGGGCAAACTGGGCTTTGTGAATACCAAGTATGGGAAAAACCCAGTTTGCCCCGGCAACCTGGTTTGCGCCCGGGCAAAGTTTTATATATCTGGCCCCTGATATGAAAGAAGAAAATTTAACTTTTGTGAGTCTGAGTCTTAATAACTTTGGCACCCTAGATGAAAATTGCATTAAATTGTGCATGCTCAGTCAGGGTGCCGCCTGCTTATGATTTGGTAAATTTTTGGATTGCCTCTTGTTTGACTTCTGAGAAAGGAGTGTAAAAATATGAAAAAAAACACTCTTTTTTTAGCCATTTTTCTGCTCATGTCCAGAGATAAAATGGTTTGGAATTTTGTTCTTTTTTTGAAACTCATTTTTATTCAAAAAAGCAAGTCATTTACAACCACAATAGAATAAACAGTTCCACTTCATACGGTATTTCCAAATGATACATTTGATATCTTTAAAGCCAATAGTTCTTGTAAAGAACAGAGCTTCTGGGATATGGGACTCAAAATGTCAGAACTAAATAAAGGTAAGTAAAGTACAGAGGAACATATAACATTGCTCCTATGAACATTAAACAAAGTGAACATGAAGCATTTCGCACTCTTTGTCCATGTGAAAAAAAGAACGATTGAGATTTAATGTAATCCAAAAACTGAATAGTAATTAACAACTGGGGGTCTCTAGCACCTGAGGAGGGAATGCCCCACCCCAAATAGGTTGTAGTATGGTAACATACGGCCTCATCCAGTTATCCAATGGCAGTATCAAAACCATTGGGTACATGAGTACCCAGCAAATTCATGGGCCCTACCTAATTAGGTGACCAATCCATGCTGACTCATTTCCCTTTGAATCCATAGATGCCACTGGAACTGGATGAGCTGGTGTGGGCTCAAGTCGAAGACATGGCTCAGCTTGGAAGCAGTGCAAACTCTCTAGCCAATCACAAGCTGAGCCCAGGGAGTGCCATTTAGCAGGGCAGGGGGGCAGTTTTCCCCCCCTTCTTTCCAGCCAGGGTGTTTTTTTTTGTTTGTTTAAACGCACACAGCACCCACTCACCGCTGCAGCCAGGCTGTTTCTTTTCCCCCAGCTTGTCAGCGCCTGCTCACCACTGCACCTCTCCCACGGCAACCATGCATACCATAGCAACGCAGCAGACTGTCCATTCTCTGACTCCTCCTGAGTCCTCTTGCTAAGCTCAAAGTCCCAGTGTCCATAGTGCTACTACTACACTAGCTGCAACACAGAGTGGGGAAATGGCCAGCGGTCAGGGGAAGGGACAATGTGAAACCAATGTCACATCTAGATGGGAGAAGCCTGTTCTCTTGACTGGGACTAGTGATTACAAAGAGCAAGCAGGCCCACGGGCCCGCGTTTTTGTCATTGTTGTCATCAATGTCATCGATGAGGAGGGAGAGCACAGAAGGATTAGGAGAGTTATAAATTTAATTTAATGTCTACTGTGAGCTCTCTCTTGTTTCTCACAGTCTGGGAAGGGCTACTTGTGTGGCAGTCTGGTAGACAGTATGGTAGAAAAGTGGAGTGCTGTGCTGCAGTGGCAGTCCCACCATTCAGTCGGTCAGTCAGGTCGGTTCGGTCAGACCATGATGGTCACAGGCAGCCAGCACTTATGGTGTGCTTTGCTCTCGACTATTTGCAGCAGCTGCAGGCAGCAGAAGACTGGAAAAGGAAGCCAGGATCATCCGGCGATCTTGAAGACACTGACTTATTAGCAGCAGCAGCAGTAGCAGACTTGCAGGAGGAGTAGCAGAAAAGTCTAGACAGCAGGGGTGTGTGACTGGTGAGGGTGAGTGTCTGTTGTGGTTACCACTTTTTCTTAATCTTTTTGGGGTAAATAGATGAAAACAAAGAAGAGCTGCTGCTAAGTTCTCACATAATAATTTTACAAGTCTACTGTACTACAGCCTTTTCACATTCAAATGCCCCCTGAACTGTCTGAATTACAAATTCAACAGTGTTATATGGGGTTGCAAAGCACTGTTGCACTTTTGAAATATAAATTAAATTTTAATTAACTTTGCGTCTTCAAAGCTCGTGGATAGAGCAATGAGCAAATAACCACTTTTTCTTAACAAACTTTAGATCTATGGGACAACATCAGAGAGGTGCTTAAGATTAGGCAGGAGGAGGAGATGTCAAGCAGGGAAGCACAATAAGATGCAAATAACAGGGCTGAGGGACAGTGGCAAAATGATCCTATTTGGTTCACATCCCAAAAGATTTATTTTAATGAATGAACTTAGATTATGATACAGAGAGGGAGCCACAGAGCCAGCCATCATAAAAGTGCCCAGGCTCAAGGATGATGACCTAAGCCTCCACTGTTTTTCCCTCCCTGCCTGGACCCTCGCCTCTGTAATTATGTAGTAATAAACATTGATTTCTATAATCTATTGAGAGTTGGTGCTGCACTGCTGTGCTGCATTGTGTTCCTATCTTTTTTCTGGCATCCCCTTGTTCAGGCTTTGTGTCTTTTCCTGTTTGGGAAGTGAGTGCTGATTTTTATATTTTATTCTAATAAAGTGTTTAATTCATTTATAGCCTGGTAGCCCAGTGCTGTTTTTTGCTGTGCTAGGTTACATGTGTTTACCAGGCTCAGGAGTTCTGAGTGTAGCCGCAGTCATTGTGCTGCTGTTATTTTGAATGCAAGTGAATTTGCAAATCAGGACACAGTTGACTAGCCTAGACCAGCAGCTATTGTATTGTACTAGCAGTATTCTTACATCACCATCTCCGCTGGTGTGCCCAACTTCTTATATATTAGATCAGATAAAGCAGAGCAAATAGATGAAAAGTTTGATCTCCATAGATCATGAGAGGTTAATTAGGGGTATGAAATGCTGGAGGATAAGTAAGATAAAGATAGTCTGGAAAAGAGTAGATGTAGTATAGAAAGGTACATGACTTACTTTGGGACTCACAGTGAAACATACCAGGGGTGGGATTCAAACTGAGTCAAGAGATTTATCCCTCTGCACTATAACCACTCTGCTACATATACTGTAGTACAGTATTTGTAATGTTGAAAATGAACGTTAACTGGAGTTTCTCATAAACAGATATGAGTAGTTTTATTTCTTTATGACATCAAGTCTAAGTTGGTTAATGTATATGCAGCATTCAAAAAACAGATTTATTAAATTTGTAGTTTAAATAAAAAGTACAGTTAGCAAGCATCTCACTCCCCAGGCACGCCATCCTGCCATATCTGTTCTCTACTGCATCTGGCAGAGGAGGCCAAAAGTCGAGAGGAGATCAGTTGGTTTGGGCTTCCCATGTCATGCCAACTCCTGCAACAAATCATATTTAATTATTATTTTTTTATGTTACTGCACAGTTTTTAATGTTTGCTGCCATCAAAGTATTGACTGAAGCAGTGGGAGGTAACTAAAACATAGTACTGTATTTAACATGAGAAAAGTATACCCAAGTGAAAGTTAATTATAGCATAGCAGAGTGCTGAGAGAATAAGCTTTTAAATAGACTTCTGTTAAATGGGACAGCCGTTTAACTGGGACAAAAGGTTGTAGTGTTCTAATTAAGTGACTTCTACTGTACTAGACGATCTCTACGGAGTGCATAGTCTCTCTCCACCCCCAACCACCACCACCATTTAACGAAATATAATGATGGTAAGGAAATAAATCTCCAGGGCAGTCCCTAAAATAAATGTAGTTCCTACATCATCTCAGTGGCTGGAAAATGGGAGTACCTCACTTACAGTCTGCAGGCTGTGTCTTACCTGAGCTGTAGCTGCTGCTTTACACGCAATTAGTATGTGTAACAAAAGGTGGAAAACCAGTCTTCTCATGTGTAAGGGTAAGAGTGGTTCATTGTGTGATGACTGCAGCAGGGTGAAGGGGAGTACAGTCCTACCACTGGACCACCTTACCCTTTGGCTCGGCTTGTGATTTGGCTCTAAAAGTCAAGCCAGGCCCTTGGTTCAGATCTGGCTTGGCTCTTCCTCAGAAAATCAAGGTTTGGGGCTGGCCCATTGGCTCAGTGGTGGGATTTCTGCTTGCGACGCCGGCAACCCGGGTTTGGGAACGGACCCGAGTCGTCAGAGGGCTGGCCAGGGGGAGAGGGATCGAGCATCCTATGGACTGCTCTCCTTCTCTGGGGGGAGGGTGGTGGCAGCACCCAGAGCACTGAGGACTCCTGGCGGAGGCTGGGAGCTCTCATGCTGCCACGCTAGTATCAGGGGGGAGGGGCGGAGCAGACACTGGTGTCATTGCATGTCCCCACCTCTGGGAGGAAAAAACCCAAGGGGAAAAAAGAAGGAGGGGAGGTCCTCCGTCTAGGTGAAGCCTCCCCGGGCTTCAATTCACCCCTGCCACCACACTCCCAACTAGTTACTGGTTCCACGGCACTGGAATTGGGGCACCAGTGCCGCGGCCCCACCCTCCGGGGAGAAAGCCGAGGGTGACCGGGAGGGGAGGCAAATAGGCAGGTGGTGGGATCTCTGGGGGCCGTGACTAGGCAGATGGGAGATGGAGGACCCCCAGAAAAAAAAAAAAAAAAGAAAATCAAGGTTTGCCCAGCTGTAGATGCCACCTCTCCAAATGAGACGCTTCCCTCAGATAAAGCCTAGCAGTTAGTGTTTCCATGTCAAAAAGTTGTCTCATCCAGGTAATCCATTAAAAGGCATGTGGCTGCTCCTTTTGAAGCCAGTGAGCTGTTATACATTTTAATGCCACCACCTGGAACACTATTGCTAACCTATGCCTTGGGGGGCATCCAACCCACAGTGGGCAACCCCAGGACCCAGTCCGTAAACATGTTCGGGATATCTTGTTGGAGAATCTGTTAACCCTTTTCCTGAACTTCCTCCCAAAATCTGTTCAACTTAGGGCACCCCCACAATATATGCCAATGGGTCCTCTCCCCCCCACAGGTCCTCGCACGAGTATTTTCCAATAAAATTTGTGCCAACTGGGGGAAGATGTAACCTTTCATCCAAACCTTAACCTTTGATGCCAGTCTTCTTCTGTAATAGTACATGCTGCCACATCCCCCTCCCGGACCACTTTGACCCTCTCAAGAGAATGTGCCTCAGTCTGTCCCAGTGCCCTAAATAGCTCAGAGACACAACTGACTCTCATCTTTAAGGTCACTACCCAGCAGATAAAATCCTCCCAGTATGTTCTCTGTCACTTCAGCTGTGATTTGTTATTCCCACTGTAGATCAAATGCTGCACATGGAGGCACCTGTGAAAATCCCACTATTCCAGAAGATACTAGTCCTGCAGAGCCTTAAATGTTAGGCAAGTGCCCCCTCCTTACCAGCTGTGTGACTCGAGTGAGACCCTTTAGTTCCCAACTAGCATATCCCCAATCTAGGCATGGGGTAGGTAATTAGGATTATACTGGATGAGAGAAATCAAGCCCAAAGAGACCTCAGGGGTCAATTTCTGTTGGACTTTGAGCAACATTTTTAGGGTATTTTTAACCCAAGGGTTTGTGACATTTATGAAACAGCACTGAGAAAAGTAGGACAGGGCTAATGTGAATAGTGGCTGTCCGCCACATCCAGCATCCTCCACATCCTGCCACCCAGGATCATGGCGCTGCTTGGCCCATGCAGGAATTTTGTTCTGACATTTTCAGGGTAGAAGTGGCTTGGCCCAAGGAGGTGGTTTTAAAAGATTTTGTAAAACAATATTAACCGGTTCTTGGGTTACAGAGTTTTACAAATTTGGCTTCTGTGCATGTGTTGAGTAGGCACATTAATAGTAAAACCTGATTTTTGCATCTTAATAACTTTGGTGCCATTTGATAAAATTGCATTAAATGTTGCATGCATGGTTATTACCCAAGGTTTCTTTCCTGCTTAGTAGTCATCAATACCACTCCTCCCATTTTGTACTCCACCTCTGGGTTTCTGTGCCCTAAATACATTAGTTTACACTTTTTTGCATTGAAACCCAGCTGCTGTACCCTTGAAAAGAGTCATAGAAAGAAATGACACAAGTCACACATCATATGTTTTAGTTTATTTTTATTATACAAATGCACAAAAAGTGAAACTTCCAGTGACGTCATCGAGTGACAAGAGAGTGAAGGAGTGAAGGAGTAAAGCTCTCCCAACCCTGCTTTAAAAATTAAAACATCAACCCATTTAAAGGTAGCAAAAAGACTTGCAGAGATAACCTGACAACATAAGGATGATGACGCACTTAAAACTGAAAGCCTTCTCAGTGGAGGCAGACAAAGTCAATAAATCTGGTAAAACAGATAGGGCCCACAGTAGAAGCCGCTCCTCCTCCTCGTGGCCCGTGGAGTCACTGAATCCCCTCACAGTCAATGAGACAGAGGACACAGAGGAAGTGTATACAATTAAATCTCAGCATTTGTACAAGGAACTTCACCATTTAGGAGACCCCTTGGACAGGATATAAACTGATGTAAGGGAGAAAAATAACAAAAACATCAAGCTACAGGAGGAAAAAGCACTGCCCTAGAAAAACAAGTATCAGAGCTGACAGACACCTAGAGACCCACATAATGGCACCATTTTACAACTGTATGACAGAGAAGTATCCCTGTTGCAAAAATTAAATGATTTAGAAAACAGATCCAGATGGATTAATTTATGCATATATGGCATTCCGGAAAGAACAGAGAATGGCAACATGGTTCAATTTATAGAAAGTTTTTTAAGGGAAGCACTTCATTTGGAGCCGGAATACTCATTCAACATTATCAGGGCACATGGAGTGTTGGTGGCCCTGCTGAAAGATCCAAAAGCCAGACCACAGTCAGTACTAGTCGCTTTCCTGGACTACCATACTAAAGAAGCAATTCTGTGGAAAGCATGGGAAAAAAAGGAAATTGTCTTCGGGGATAAAACAATATTCTTTGAATAGGACTATGCCCCCTTAATGATGGGCAGAAGAAAGCAATTGTTCCCAGTACTAAAGGAGCTGTAGTCCAAAGTGTTGAAGCCAGAATAGATTACCTCGCATGGCTAAGAGTGACTTCAGATGCTGGCATACAGATTTTTGAGACACTACAAGAGGTACAAACTTAACCAAGATGGGAGTTTCTTTGGACGGTCTCCAGTCAGCACAGAATTTGAAGGACTTGGAAAAACAAGTCGATGGTAGACTCAGAAAGGTGGGAAAATGAATAACAGCAGCCCAGCAGGAACATTTTTGGGGAGCAGTCCATGAGCCAAAATGGCAGAGGCATATAAGAACATGGCATCCTCCTCCATTTCTTCAGCAACAGAGCTGCTGGGGCCATGGGCAGCTGAATGCCAGACTGTAGGAGAAAGGCCAGGCACTTCTGGAGATCAACGTGGCTCAAATCACTGAGACTTCATGGCAGTAAGCTGCCTTTCTCAACTTAATTGGCTTGATACATTCAGTCTATGTTTGTAATGTGGGCTGAGGTTGCTAATGTCGGGTGGTGAAATTGGAAGAGTTATCAGGCCCCTTATAGTGGACACCGTGAGGGGGCTTAGGTATGTAAATTTTCTTTTATGAAGGGGTAACTTTATTATGTGCAGCCTTTAAAAGATCATTCTTGACCCTGCTGAATGTTGTTTACATTTATAGGATAAGAGCATTAGTCAGGTAATTTCTTGCTGTTAGCGTGTTAAGTAATTTACATGTATCTGGGATGATAACCTTTATAGGGTCTTGAGGTAAGAGAAGGACAGAGGGAAAGTTTATCTCTCTACAAGACAGTAAACAAAAAGCTACAATTATATAATATAAGGGCTGGGGGTATATGCCCGCTATTGCATGGTAGACAAGCACTTACTGCTGCTGCGAGGGAGGGGCTCCAGGCAATGGAAGGTACAGCAGCATTAATCCGCACCACCCATTACCAACTTCGATCACAAGAGTAACAAGAACAGAGTGCCACATATGGAAGGGGGAAAGGAGAGGAGATATATAAGTTAATGTTTTTGGTTCTTTGTTAAAAGGGTTACACAGTACAGTATTACTAAGATTAATCTACTAGTTAGCAATATTAATGTTTGTTGGCAAGTTATGTAGAGAAAAGGGTTATTAAAAGAGTGCACTTGTCAAGATATCTTCTGGATTTCTATTTGAAACAGAAAGGATGGCTGACCTTAATCTGATAACATATAATGTTAGGGGCCTAAATAACCCTATAGAATGGGCCAGCATTTTGCAAGAACTGGGTATAGCATAGGGGCTGTGATGGCATTTTTGCAAAAGACACATCTGATGCTTCAGGAGCATGATAAGTTAGAACGCAAATGGGTGGGGGAGGTCCATGGTGCATCCTGGAAAGCCCACCCACATAGATGGGGCACTGTGATTCTGGTACATAAGGACAGGAAGTGCAAATAGAGAAATCTGAAACAGACCCAGCAGAGCATTTTGTTAGACTACATGGATATTACCGGGTCACTAAGTGTACTTTCTTGAACCTTTATGCACCTAATGAAGAAAGGGAATATTTATGTTTTTTTTTAAAGGTGATTCTTAAGACAGTTACAGATCCTGGGGTGTTGTGTGTGACTGGCGGGGACTTCAATGCACTACTTTCTGTTAGACAGGATAAGAGTGGAGGGGACATCCAGGGCGGATAGTAGACCAGGTAAATTGCTTAAACAATTAGCAACAGAATTGGGCCTAACTTAAATTGAGAAGCGTATGAATGGTACCACTCGAGACTTCGCCCACTATTCAGACAGACACAAAAGTTACTCTCCTATTGATACGTTCTTTGTGGCCACAGAATGGGTTTGGGTGGTGCATGTCTGCATCATTCTGCCCTGTACAGTATCAGACCATGCCCCTGTACATGTAAAGATGGTGCTGTCACCCTTGACCCATAACTCTGACAGCTACAGTAGGGCTTCTTAACTCTAAGGAATTTAAACAGCTGATAGAGAGCACCATTCAGATAGATATAGTACAATGTGACTGGGAACAAGATGCCAACCGTGCTGTGTTGACCGTCTGATCAATGGAGGAGCAGCAGCAGTGTAGTTTTATTCTTTTACCTCATTTTTACTTCGTTTTTTATATTCTTTTTGTGTAAAGTTATGTTTGTATTATTAGCGTAGTTAGTAAAGGACAAAAAGTGAGTAAATTAGTGCAGTGCATTTTTCGGCTTGGTAGCAGCAGTTTTATGAGTGACTCCTTAGTTTGGGGGTCCTCTATTTAAGAGTTCTCTGTCTTATTAGAAATGGACAAGGTGGAGGAGGTGGAAAAATTGGATAATTACCAGTTCTGTCCATTCTGTTTATCTGGCTTTTCGATCCTGAGGATTAATGATTTGTGGCTGAACTTTGGCGAGGAGCCCATTTTGCCTTACGCCCACTCCGAATCTGCTGTCAGGGGAAGGGCGTTGGGTCAGTGCTGGTGCATAGGAGAGTGTGAAATTAGAACTTGTCTCACTTCCGGACTGTTTGTGGGCCTGGAACTGCTTTGAGGAACCCCAGGTTCGATGTGGATATCAAGGAAGCCGGTGGTGGAGTCATTGTTTGGTTTGCTGTTGGCTTTAATATCTGGGGCCTTTTTCCTCTTCCTTCTCCTGCTGCCAGCACTCTCTCAGGGGTTGGGTTCAGTGTCTTGCCTGAAGGCTGACTCTGAGCCTATTATCCCTAAGCTTTTTTGTGGATTCAGCCGGTGAGCTGTTTCTAATGAGAGCTGAAGAGTGGAGTCACTGGTGTTTGGAGAGGGAGGGGATCGTGGTGGAATATATTGGTCCCAGTTTTGGAACAACTTTATTTTTTGGCTTTATAGAAGGTTGGAGGTTCCTCATACAAACAGTTGAAGACCCGGGAAGCCTAGCCGGATTTGAATTTACAACTGGACTATAATCTGGTTTGACTTTTTCCTCATCTCCTACTGTTTTGGCCAGAGTAGGGCAGTGAGAGTGCCTAAAGTTTAGATCTGGACAGTGAAAAAGACTAAGACTTATATTATTTAAATGTTTCTTTTCCCTAGCATATTTGTAAGGTATTGTTTGGGAAATATAATTGTTTTATCATTTAAACATTTTTTCCTTAACATATGTGAGAGGTAGTGTTTGGGAAATTTAATTGTTTTGTCTTTTGGGGAGATGAGAGCTTCGAAGCTGTTGTGTCCTGTTTTAAATAGTTTTATTTTACATTAGGGGTTGGGGTTGGTATTTGTTATATGGTTATATATTATTTTGGTTTGGGTTATTTTTTTTTTTTTTTAGGAAAATGTGTTAGCCTGGGTTGATGGTTAGGCAGTATTCCCCCTGCAGGCTGAGGGATCGTCACCCTTTCTGCTGTCCCCTTTTATCCCTGGATGCCACGATCAGGTCCGATATCTGCCTGACCCTTTCTCTAGGGAATAGCTGTGGTTGGCAGCAGATGTCAGACTCCCAGATTGAGTGGTGCGACTTTGCTCAGCCTACAATCAATGATATTGTGATGGTTATCCAGACAGTGTAGGGGATTGGGAATATCTAGGAGAGTTAGGGCAGGAACTCGGCCTTTTGGGGGAATGGGGAGGAGTGGGCAGATTTGGATTGTGGGGACAAGGAGATGCCCTGGTGCAAAATGGGTCCAGGAAAGGGGTGCTCCCTGTCTGGTTCCCATACCCAAGGGCTCTGCATATTGCAGACAAGAAACTCGCTCTCCTTCGGCTGCTCATCAAACTCAGGCGGTGTTATGCAATGCCAGGTCTATTAAAAACAAGACCACCATAATTGGGGATCTTGTTAATTTGACTGACCTGGCTTGTATCACTGAGACCTGGTTGGATGGAAATGCAGGCCCAATTTTGGCTTCAGCGATTCCACCCGGGTACTGGGTGATACATCGCTTGAGGATCGATCGTAGGGGTGGGGATGTGGCCCTATGTTTTAAATCAGAACTGAACCTGAGGGAAATTCCAGTGGGAGCCACCAACTCCTTTGAATGTATCATGGGCGAGAGTGTGGAGTGCAGGATTCTTCTCATCTACCGTCCACCAGGAGATGGGAATGTTTTCCTGCAGGAAGTTGCGGACTTCATCGCCGACCTAACATTGGGATCCCATAGATGGCTGATCCTTGGGGATTTCAATGTGTGGGTCAACGATGAACTCTCACAGCTTGGACAGGACTTCCTCCAGCTAATGAGCTCATTGGGCCTCACACAGGTTGTTTCCTCCTCGACCCACATTGGTGGTCATTCATTGGACTTGGTGCTTCTCCTGGGGTTGGAGATATCCGACTTGGTGGTGGAACCAGTCGGTTGGTAGGACCATCATACCATCAGCTTCAATTCTGAGGCCCCCCCAAGAGGCCTTCCCCTATGGAGATGGTCCAGTACCGCTCTTTGTGGGGTGTATACCCAGATGGTTTGATGGTGGTACTGGACCTACCGGGCATGCGGAGGGAATGCATGGATCCAGGGGATCTTGTATTTGCCTATAATATGGCAGTGATAGAGGCCCTGGATTCCATTGCTCTAGTCCATGTTCATCCACTCTCCCTTCACCCTAGGTCCCCTTGGTTTGATGGGAACCTGAGGGAGCTGAGGAGAGTGGGACGAAGGCTAGAGAGGTGATGGTGGAAGTCCGGTCTGGTATGTGACAGGCGTAGTTTGATGAACAATTATTTGGTCTATCAATCAACAATTTCCCGTAAGAAGGCAGAATTACTGTCCAGGGAAATTACTTCCACGCGGAATTGACCAGCACAGCTTTTCCAGACTGTGGACAGACTGTGCAATCCACTCTGTCTTCAGCCCAGAAATGCTTCTTCACAAGAGCAATGTGAAGAGTTTGCTCGATTCTTCGCAGATAAGGTTGCCACGATCAGGTCCGATATCTGCCTGACCCTTTCTCTAGGGAATAGCAGTGGTTGGCAGCAGATGTCAGACTTCCAGATTGAGTGGTGTGACTTTGCTCAGCCTACAATCAATGATATTGTGATGGTTATCCAGACTTTATGTCCTACCAACTGTAGTTTGGATCTGGGCCCCACGTGCTTGCTTGTTGGCTGCTTTGATGTCATCAGCCTGGTCCATGCTGAGATAGTCTGGTTATCCTTGGAGAGGGGAGTTTTTCCAACCTCCCTTAAGGAGGCCGTAGTTTGGCCTCTCTTTAAAAAGCCTTCCTTGGATCCTGACTGTCTAGCAAACTACAGGCCGGTCTCTAAAAATCCCTTTTTGGGTAAGGTTATTGAGAAGGTGGTGGCATTGCAGCTGGAAGACCATTTGACCAGCCACAATATCTATGATTCTCTCCAGTCCAGTTTCAGGAAGAAACATAGTACTGAGACGGCTCTTGTTCGGGTACTAAATGACCTCCTGATAGCGAGAGATTGAAGGGCCTGTTCCACTTTGGTCCTTCTTGATCTCTCTGCAGCATTTGATACTGTGGACCATGGTGTGCTGTTGGATCACCTGTGGTTTATCTGTGGACTCTCAGGGGTTGTCCTCAGATGGTTTCAATCTTACCTCATGGGTAGGACTCAGAGAGTGGTGTCTGGGGTTTGTACCTCGGCTCCATTCTCCCTGCACTGTGAGGTTCCACAGGGATCCATCTTAGTGACCATGTTGTTTGCAGTATATATGCTGCCATTGGGAGTGATTATTAGATGGTATGGCTTGAGTTTTCACTGCTATGCAGATGACACTCAGCTATACATGTCTTTGTCCCAGAACAAGATGATGCTGTCTCAGTGCTCAACAGCTGTCTGACTGAAATTCAGGCCTGGATGAATATGAGGATTTATATCCAGTAGGTACTTACAAGACATCAGGATACTTTTAAATTTACTGGAGGGATGGAAAAGACAAGAAAACTTCCAACTAGCCATCTCTATGGATGCAGAAAAAGTTTTCAATAGGGTAAATTGTCAATTTTTATTAAAACCCATGGAGAATATGCAATTTGGCCCTAAATTAATGGATACCATAAAAGCTCTCTATGCTAATTTGCAAGCCCTAGTTTAAGTTAATGGAATTAATTCAGATTTTTTTTCACACTAACCAGATGACTACACCAAGGATCCCCCCCGTCCTTTCTGTTATTCACCATAGGACTGGAGCTCCTAGCAGCAAATATACGCCATTACAGTGGATGGTATAGAGCAAAAGGTGTCCCTACATGCTGATGACTCCATCTTTTTTCTGAGTAGCCCAAAACAGTAGGTCCCATATCTGGTGTCTCACCTTTATCAGTTCAGAGTTACTTCAGGACACAAATTCAACTTTGCAAAGTCAGAAGCAATTATAGTAAATGGTCAGAAGCCACAAGGGTATGTGGACTCCTTTCCATTTAGCTGGGCAGTACAGGGTGAGATCAGGTACTTGGACATCTATATCTCTACTAACTTGCAGAAATTATTTACTCTAAACTATGAGAGACTTCAGGAGATGGTTGTAGCAAACCTGGCAAGATGGCGCCTTCTGTCACGCTCCATAATTGGTAGAATCGCCATCATAAAAATGAATGTGCTGCCCAAGTTCCTGTTTCTCTTTCAGACTTTCCCATCCATATTCTAGCTGTATTTTGAAATAAAATTATGGCTTGCATACAAAAGTTTGTGTGGAACAACAAACACCCAAGGGTAGCAAAACACATATTACACCTCCACCGGGAAAAGGGAGGGCTCGCTCTCCCTGACCTCTGGAAATATTACTTAGCAGTCCAACTTCTGCTGTCTGTATGTGGGCAAAATAAAGAACAGACTCAGGATAGTATGATATGGAAAATGATGCGGTGGGGGGACAATCTCTGTTTACCCTTGGCCTTACGATGATTGATTCAGAATTAGTATGCTGTGTTTCTAATAGGTTGGTTCTTCACAGGTGGAAGGTTTTGCAGAAGACCCATCATATCACCCAAACACCACAGGGGACAGGTCCCATGTCACTAATTTGGTATGAAACTGACTTTTTGCCACCTAGAATGGATGGAGGCTATGCACTGTTGGAGAGAAAGTGGGTGACAAGATTGACACAATTTTTGGAACAAGGGCACTGTATTACATTTGGTAGAGCAAAGGAAAAATTTGGTAGGATAACTCAGAATGTATGCAATATTTGCAGGTCAGGCAGTTCATCAACACCAGGGAATAAAAAAAAGTTAAATAGACCCCTACTTAGTTGAGAAGAATATGTTTACTGGGTAGTGAGATTAGTGGAGCCCCAAAGATATATTCCTGGCATCTATCAGTTATTGCAAAAAGCAAAAGGGTATACAATAGATCAGGTTAGGGAGGCTTGGAAGAAGGAAACAGATATCATAGTACAGGACAGGGATCAGGAATCCAGGCTTAAAAAGAACTGGAATGTCGCATCAGCTCCCTTGTTGTGGAAATTTTACTGGAAGGTGCTAATCTATTTCTTTTGAACACCAACAGTTACCAAACACTACCAAACTAACAACTCTAATAGGTGCTAGAGATGGTGTGGGGGCAAAGGTAGTCTCTGGAATGTCTTTTGGCAATATCCCACTATTAGCCCCTTTTGGGAAATGGTTCCAGATGTCACGCATCAAGTCACAGGTATACTTATTCCACTAGAGTATTTAGAATGGATCCTAGACCTTCTTAGTGTGGCAAAACTGACAGCCAACAATAGAAAAACAGTTTTAATATGTATGGTGACTGCACCAAAATGCATTATGGCTCACGGGCTCACTGCAATTGTTCCAACAAGGGAGGAATGGCTAGGTAGAATTAAAGGGTTCATGATATAGAACTCCTCACAGCAAAGCTCAGTCTTACAGAAGAAACACACATACAGTACAGTAGAATGCTGGAAGGGATGGACTTTCTGGTCCGCTGGTCAGATTGACCCTCAACCTTCTTAACCCGGACTGACATCTGAATTTTATCCTTTGTAGGACCCAGTGTGGAGGGGGAGACGGTCACTGTTAAAAATAGAAACCCCAGGCTTCCTGAAGCATTGAGTTTATGTCCACTCTTTTTGGGTCAAAACAGGTAATATCAAAAATATTCTAGTTTTTTTGGCAGTGCAGAAGATGAAGAGGGAGGAACACTAAAGGTAACCCTATGTTCCAAGTTACATGTTATAATGTTACATTGCATGTTCACATAAGGTCAAGCTATGTTTTTATGCATGTTTACCCTAATTAAGATCATGGTTTGGTTAAAATGTTTAATGAAAAGCTTTACATTTGTTCAACACCCGCTGCTGCTGCACCTGTTGCTAAGAGATGCTCCACTGCTCTCTATCACTATTGACATAGCCCTCTGGGCCGAACTACCCCTCACCCCTCTCCCCCATGGGCTCTGTCTCCTCTGCCAGTACCTCCTGGTACCAACCTGTCATGTCTGAAATGTTTTTTAATTACTCATTATGTTCAAGCAACTATGTAAAACTATGTTACTGTAAGATTGTATTCTGTACGTATGTTGACTCTGTATGTCCTCTCTGTGACGAGGTACCTTTGTAAACGAGCCTCTGGCTTAAAGGTTGTAAATCCGATTTATACAATAAATAAATAAATAAATTACATATATCAAATTAGATTTGTTTACTGTACCAGTCATACAGAACAATGTTAGTGTGATATAATTGTTTGAACAGGATGGTCACACTGTACAAATATAACAGAAAATGAATAGCTTTTAAATTTGCTAGACCACTGTTATGTGAAATGTACTGCTTTTTGAAAATGCAGAGTGTGATGCCTTTTAATGCAAGCCATATGTTAAGGCCAGTTAAAGTTCACGTGATCATTCTATCTTGAATAAAACCAAGTGAAAAAAATGCATAAACAGGCAATTTAATTGATTTTATAAACTAAGTATTGCCATTGATCTTTAAGAAATATTACACATATATAGAATAGTTAGATAGGTAGCTAGATAGCAAGATAGAGAGACAGATACAGTCGAGAGACAGAGGTAGACTGATGCAGATAGATAGACGGAGAGACAGAGATAGATAGATAGATAGATAGATAGACAGATAGATAGCTAGATAGACAGACAGACAGACAGACAGACAGACAGATGAACAGAGGGAGTGAGATAGAGAGAGAGAGAGAGAGACAGAAAGACAGATTAGAGGATCGACATCTCACTGCTCTAATTGAAGCTGGTAGCACAGCTTCAGCTGTGGCTTCACAGTTCAGAAAACCCTGCTCATGGACATTTCTTTCATGAGATCTCATGAAAGAACAATGGCTGTTTCATACGACTTCAGGAAAGAACTGTGAGAAAAAATAAGTCCCACCCTCTTATTTAGTGAGCCTAGATTCCCCTTTCATGAGTTCTTTCATGGCTCATGAAAGAAGAAGTTCAGCTAATGAAAGAACAATCAGACCCATTGCTAAGCCTCCCACCTAGTATTTTTGGGATGTCCCAAAACCATTTTTCAGGGTCTTTTTTAAAAATCAAATACCAGAATCTAGTTAAACGAATCCCATTTAGCTAAATTCATGTGTTTATTTTAACAAGATGGCTGCCATATGAAAGATTTTTTTCTCACAAAAGAAGAATTTCAGCTCACAAAAGAAGATTTTTATTTCCTGAGCCAGAAATTATTCTTTCATATTTGACATATAAATGAAAGATCCTACTGAGCATGCTGAGAACTAAAATTTCAAATCTTCAACTTGGGGAAGTATTACTAGTTTGTCACCAAACTGAAGAAAGGCACCTTTCTAGGGCAAGCCCTTTCTATGCTGAAATGTTTAGAACAAAATTACAAACCATCTGGGCTGTAGGTGAGAGCAAAAACATAGCAAAAAATGATTTTTTCCACTTTTTGCACTATGTGATTGTCGGAATCTGAACATCCGACTGTAACAAAACTTGTCAAATCAAGACACTTTGTCCCCAGACTGTGCATGCAAAACTTTGTGCAATTCTGTTGAACAGGGGTGAAACTATTACGGTACAAAATTAGGGGGTTAACATTAAACATATTACTCAACCCTAATTATAGGGGTGAAGTATACCACAATATTTTCAGATTAATAACTTTGGAGGCATTAGAAAAAATAGCCTAAAAATTGGCATGCGTGGTCGGTCTGACAGTCTCAACAAAGGTTTCATGAAAAAATATTATATTGTTCCAGAGTTACAAAGATTTTTTGGATAACTGTCAAGCTCAACTGATTAAAAAAAAAACAGTGATCATGAGATCTTATTTTCAGTATTTGCTTGTTGAGAGGGGAAGAAAAACAAAGATCGTGGTGGCCGCCATCTTGCTTTTTAACTAAAAAACATTACAAATACTTACAAATTATACATTTTTAAAAATCAAACAGCTGAATCTAGGTAAATGGAGCCCAGTTAGCTAAAGTCTAGTGCTTTTCTGTTGTTGTTGCTGTTGTAAATTGCCTAGGAATAACATTTCTGGGCACTTGAGAAATCCTGGGTGCCCAGCATAGTAAGACAAGCTATTCACACACATTCTCAGTATGAGAACAGAGGGATTTTCTTGAATTATGAAGCCACAGCTGGAGTCGTGCTGCCGGCTTCAGTTGAAGCAGTGAGTCAGGCAGCCAGCAATACAACAAATAGTAAAAGGGGAACTGACATGATAAACAGAAGGGGCAAATAAGACCAGAGAGGTGTGAGGGGCAGCATGAGTGGTGGCTCAACAAACAGTAAATAGAGGGACTGTAATAAGACCAGAGGTCAGGCTGCTGTGACACAGGGACCTTTTACCACCACTGCATAGTATTAATCTGATGTTCCCCCAATCCAAACTTGGTGCTTTGCTACCTGTATACTCCTTGTCTTACTTGTGCACCTTCAGGGAGATAGGAACTGATATTGTGTTGCTCTTTTCTGCAAAATAAATCACACAGACTAAACTAACATAGAAACACAGAAGTTGGTGGCAGATAAGGACCATGTGGAAAACCCAGTTGTCCCATTTTTGCCTACCTATTGTACATATGAACATACGAAGATCTCATGTGCTGCTCATACTACAGTTATAGCAGCTCCCCCCATGATCCCCACTCCCAAAGTTGTCATCCTCACACCTTGTTTTTCTCCCCCAATCTGTACTTTGCCCATGTACCTGTCCCATCCCTTCTTGAAGCTTCCCACAGATTCCAAAGAAATCAAATCTTCCGGTAACTCATTCCAGGGAGGCACCACTCTTTCCATAAAATATTGCTTCCTCATTTCCCTTCTAAACCTTCCTCCTACCAGCTTCAGGCTGTTCTCCCTCATGGACTCTTCCCCCTTTAATGTAAAAAATCTCTCTGTAGTAACTCTATTAATCCCTTTGAAGTATTTGAAGATCTATATCCTATCCCCCTATCCCTTCTGTTCTCCAGAGAGTACATGTTCATCTACTCAAGTCTCTCCTCATAGGACTTTTCCCCATGCCATGGATCATCTTAGTCACCATTCCCCTAAACCTAATCTAGGAGCAGGACATCCCTCTTTAAGTAAGGATGCCAGAACTGCACAGAGTACTCCAGGTGAGGCCTGACCAAGGAATTATACAATGGCAGAATAACCTCCTTTCTCCATGAAGTGATTCCCCTGGCAATGCACCCCAGCATCCTGTTTGCTTTTGCTGCTGCTGTCCTATACTGCTCTGAGTTATTCATTCTATCATCAGTTACCATCCCCAGAGCTTATTCTGCCCATGAGACCTTTAGCTGTACCTCCAGCTGGTAACTATACTCTGGGTTCCTAGCCCCTAAACGCAGGACACTACACATCCTAGCATTAAACCCCAACTGCCATGTGTGAGACAACTGTTCCAGTGTGTCCAGATCCTCTTGAAGAGTCCTGCACCCCTCTTCTCCATCCACCACTGCTCCCAGTTTGGAGCCATTTGCAAACAAGCATATTTTGCTCCTGACACTCTCTTCAATGTCCACTATGAATGTATTAAACAAGATTGGATCCAGGACAGATCCTTGCGGAACCCCACTAATGACCCCTCTGGGTGCTGAAATCTCCCCCCATCCACCACACTCTCCTGCCTATTACTTGGCCAGTTTCCAGTCCAATTTAACATCTTTAACCCCACCCCTAAGTTCCTCAATTTACCCAATAGCCTCCTATGTGGCACAGAGTCGAACACCTTGCTTTAGTCCAGATACAGGACATCCACTGGGAATCCACCATCCAGAGATCTCGTCACCAGTCATAGAATTTGACAAGGTTCATTTGACAAGATCTCCCCTAACAAATCTATGTTGCCAGACATCTTGTAAACCACTTACCTCCTGGAACTCTACCAACCTCTTCTTCAAAATGGTCTCCAGGAGTTTCCCCACTATTGAGGTCACACTTACCAGTCTGTTATTCCCTGGTTCATCCCAGGGACACTCTTGTGGAGGGGCACAACTTGTGCCACCCTCCAATTCAGAGGTATACACCCCAATCAATGGGAGGAATTGAATAATTCTGTCAATGGTGCCACTAGGACATCCGCCAGTTCCCTCAAAACTCTGGGGTGAATACCATCCTGACCTGGGGACATATCCATCCTAAAATCTTTAAGAGCTTCCCACACTCTGCTCACCTGGATCTCCCCATCAGTTAATTCCCACCCCCCATTCTCAATCCTAGCCTTGCCCTCCCTCTGAGGTATGGCCCATCCAACTCCCTAGTAAATACAGAGCAAAAGTACTCATCTAGAACCTCAGACTTCTTTACTGCCCCCTCTGACCACCCATTATATTTTCTCAACTGGACAATCTGCCCACCCCTTCTTCTCTCACCTATATAACAAAACCACAACAGTGGTAGTGGTAAAGACCACATATCCTAGTTGATCTGTAGCTCACCCTTTTTGCCTTATCCCTAGGGTACCCTTATGTCTATCTCATGCATTCTTGAATTCCCTGTTTTTGCCCCCACCACCTCTGAAGGGGGACTGTTCCTAGCATCCACCACTCTACTTTCACATGTTACCCTGAGCCTACCCCCTTCTAGGCTCATCTCGTGCCCCCTTGTTCTTGTACATCTTCTTTTTTGAAAGATGCTACCCTCTTGTACCTTGTATATCCCCCTGAGGTACTCAAACGTTTCTATCATATCCCCCTTCCCTCCCTCCCTCCTCTCCTTTAGGGAATATGTGTTGAATTCCCCTAGCCTCTCCTCGTAGGACTTTTCATGCGGACCCTGTACCAGCTTGGTAGCCCTCCTCTAGACTGCCTCCACTTTGTCTATGTCTTTCCAGAGATTCAGTCTCCAGAACTGGACAAAGTACTCCAGCTGAGGTCTCACCAGTGATCTGTACAGTGGCATAACCACCTACTTCTTTCTGCTTGTGATATCTCTCCCTATGCACCCCAGCATCCCACTGACTTTCCTCACAGCCTTCTCACATTGTTTGGTCATCTTTAGGTCATCAGATATGAGTACCCCCTGGTCCTGTTCTTACTTGGCTGCTGCCAGTACCTCCCCCCCATTTTATACTCCACTTCTTGATTTCTGCTCCTCGAGTGCATGATCTTGCATTGAATCCTAGCTGCCACACTTTTGACCACTCCTCCAACATTCTTAGATCTTTTCTCATTTTCTCTAACCCCTCTGGAGTGTCAACCCTGTTGCAGATCTTAGTGTCATCCGTAAACAGACATTCAGTATCAGCAGTGTCTCTTATGTAGACATTGAAAAGGACCAGCCCCAGGACCGATCCCTTTGGCACTCCACTGGTCACCTCCCTCTTCTCAGATTGAGTGCCATTTACCAGTACACTCTGTGTTCTGCCAATCAACCAATTTTTGACCCAGTTTACCACCTTGGGGCCTACTCACAGGCTGCCTAACTTATTTGACAATTGTCTATGTGGGACAGTGTCGAAGGCCTTGCTGAAATCTAAATAGGTCAGATCCACTGCCCTTTTCTGATCTACCTCCCTGGTCACCCAGCCAAAGAAATCTATTAGATTTGCTTAACAAGACCTTCACACTGTGAATCCATGCTGCCTTGGATCTTGTGCTCTGTTAGATTCAAGGGATAACGCAATCCTCTCCTTTAGCAGGGAGTCCATTAATTTCCCTACCACCAAGATTAGGCCTGCCTGACACGTCTGGGTTTCCACTTTTGTGGAGAGGGACCACATTTGCCCTTTTCCAGTTTTTTGGGACCTCACCTGCTTCTAATGATCTGTTAAATAGGGTGACCAGTGGGGCCGCCAGCTCTTCTCTGAGCTCTTCTAATATTCTGGGATGAATCCCATCTGGCTCCATTACTTTATCTATTTTTAGTTTTCTGAGTTCCTCCAGGACTCTCCACTGTGAATGGACTGGTGTCCACCTCCATTCCATGGTTACCTTTATTGCTGAGCTGTGGACCTTTTCCTTCCCCTTTTTTGGTGAAAACTCAACAAAAGTATTTGCTCAGTATTGCTGCTTTTTCTACAGTATGTCCTCCTCTGCACACCCTCCCCCCTCCTTTATCCTGTCAATCCCACTCCTGGTCTTTTTCCTCTTGCTAATGTATCTGAAGAAAGTCTTGTTACCTTTCTTCATAGTTTGGGTGATGTTTTCCTCAGTTTGTGCCTTTGCACACCTGACTGCCATCTCTGCTTCCTTCTGCTTCTCTAGATGCTGCTCCCTGTCCTCCTCCCTTTGCGGTTCCTTGTATTTCATGAAAGCCCATCTTTTTTCTCTTACTTTCCTAGCCACATCCTTCAAGAATCATTGTAGTAGTTTTTTTTTTCTCTTACTTTTGCTTTGCAGTTTAACACAGAGGCTTGTTGCCTCTGTTGTGGCCCATTGAGACTAGACCACTGCTTCTCTATGTTCTCCCCTTTGTCCTCTTTTGCCAGGGCTCCCGAGACATTCCACCACTTTAACAAAATTGGCTCATCTGAAATCCAGGACCTTTATCTTTGTGCGATTTGCCTCTTCAACTGTAGTCACATTGAATCAAACTGTCCTGTGCCTCATTGTGCCTTTTTTACCATTTTTGTTCAAATTGTTGTGGGCCAGTAGTTCAGAGAGGAGATCAGCCCTACAGAATTGTTTTTTTAGTAAGGAGCCAGACGTGGCAATCTTTGAAATGCTCATGTTACTGACTCTCAGTTCAGTGAGACATCTGCTGTAGTGCTTACAGGACTGTCTGGATGTGGAGATTTAAGTGAGGGAGGAACAGGAGGGAGCTGATATGACTGGTGACAATGGGTAACATATTACCTGATGTTGTCCAGCGAGAACTCCCCCCACCTGTCATTTTAGTAGTTAGAAATTCTCTGAAATCTTCAGCAACTGCCTGGCACAGGTCTCCTCCTCAACAGGACACCTTATTCACTAAATCTGCAGCTCTGCATTTCATTTACTTCAAACAGACCCCACAACCCCCATCCCATCCTCTTTTTAATGACTTCAAAATTAAATACTGTAAGAATTCTCCTCAATCTTTGGCACCCAGCATAACCCTCCTCTCTCCTTCTCAGCTGGCTGCCCTATAGCTCCTCTAAGCATCTGGTAATGCAAAAGTAGTGTTATTTTTAAGAAAATACTAGCCGTTCTTTATTCCCACAATTGTCCAGTGGTACCCCTCAACACACACTCTCCAGCTTTAGATTTTATAAACACACACTCACATGACAGTTCAGTGACTGGTTCAATCATTATCACTCCTCCTCAGCCAGCCACCATCTGACTAATGCAAACCACTGCAGATTGCATTAGTCAGACAGTGACCAGCCGAGGAGGAGTGAGGCGGAATGAGCCAGTTAACAAACTGTCATGTGGGTATGTAAATGTTTTACAAAATCTAAAGCTGGAGGATGTGTGTATGGGGGGACATCACTGGACACCAGGGAATAAAGAAATCTAAGCAATATTTTCTTAGAAAATGACATTAATTTTGAATATTATCAGGATATATAGGAGTTATAAGGTGACTGGCCAAGGAGGAGTGAGGAGGGCTGTGCCAGTTGCTGAAGACTAAGGAGAATTCTTATTTATTTTACAATCATTAAAAAGAGGATGGGATATGGGTTGTGAGGTCTGTTTGTAAAGTCTACATATTCCTATACTATTCAGTTGTTGCCACTGACAGAGTAACTGAATGTTCTTAAACCAGACTACCTTACTGCCTGCAGTGTTTTAAAAGCAGGACTGTCATACATGATTTTTAGGGCTGCAGTGGGCATAGCCCTGTAGTACATTTACAATCAGTGAGAAAAAGGACTCTGCATTCCTTCTGAATGAACAAGTTGGATTGCGTCACAGTTGCCTCTGCGTCTGTGAAGCAGTCTGCCTATGTTGTCCCTACTGATCACAGCACTGCACTATTTCACAGTGCTGGCAGTCATGGCAGAACACGACGCACTTTGTTGTACCCAAGATGGCCACCGCACTCTACTGCACATGTGCTATCAGTCACGCATGCGTAGCAGCCATCTCGGTCACGACGGAGTGGGCCGAGTTCCGCCGTGACTGCCAGCACTTATTTATGTATATTTTTTTATATTATAGAAATTCCCCCACCTGACCATCCCTCTCAGCACCCACCACCCACCACCACACCCCCTCAAAACATAGAAATGAACTGGGGTGCCCAATCCCCCAGTGTCATGATAAGGAATCATCAGTGTTTTTTCTGACACTGGGGGTGCCTAATCCCCCAATGTCATGACTGGGGATTGTCAGTCTTTTTTTTTTCACCTGAAATAAAAATGGTCCATCAATGTCTTTCCCCACATAACTGTGACACTGGGGGTGCCCAATCCCCAGTGCCATGATAAGGGGTCAGCTGTCTCTTTGTTTTTGTTTTTTTTCCACCTGTAAAAAAATGATTCATCGATGTATTTTGCGGCTGTTCCTTGTCTAAACCTGACCTTCCCACTGAGCATCCACCCCCAACCCCCAAGCCCTTACTGACACAATGGGGGTCCAACACTGTAATCCTTTCTGGACCACAGACACGGCTTCACTCTTCAAAGCCAAACCATAAACTGAAGACACAGGTATGCAGTTCAATGTATTTCAATGGGGGTTTGAACTTAGTGCCATAACTTGGGTATTTTTATGTATTTTTTGGCCCAAATTGTCAACACGACTTATTTGGGACCTCATCTCATGATCAATGTCACTGTCATTAGGCTGATCTATCCAGAAAGGTGATTTTGTGGTCCCTGCATGAAATCACTTTTTGGGCAGGGGTTGAACATTTTCTCTGCCCATGTTCATGGGGTAGGGTCATAAGAAGGCTATGTTGAAAATTTGGTGTAAAAAATATTGAAAAACAACAAAAGTATGAGCCTAAGTTGAATTTTGTGAACGCAGGCTCATAACTTTGGTACTATTAAATATTTTTACCTCAAGTTTAAAACATAGCCATATCGTTATAGCACCTCATGACTGTGATAGCTGTCATTTTTCAAATCCTGTCCAAATATTTTTTTACATCCCAAAAGGTGATTTTGCAGTCCCTGCATGAAATCACCTTTTGAGTACAAGTTGAACATTTTCTCTGCCCCTGTCCATGAGGTGGGTCATAAGAAGGCTATGTTGAAAATCCAGTGCAAAAACATTAAAGAACAACAAAGTTATGAGCCCACGTAGAATGCTGCAAATGCGGGCTCATAATTTTGGTAATGTTCAATATTTTTACCCCAAATTTACAACATAGGCCTAACTTTACAGCACCTCATGAATGTGACAGCTGTCATTTTTCAAATCCTGGCCAGTATGTTTTTTGACATCCAAAAGGTGATTTCGTGGTCCCTGCACGAAATCACCTTTCAGCCAGGAGTTGAACATTTTCTCTGCCCTTGTTAAGGAGGTGTGGTCATAAGAAGGCTATATTGGAAACTTGGTGTAAAAACATTAAACAACAAAAAAGTTATAAACCTACACTGATTTTTGCAAATGCAGGCTTGTAATAGATACATAGATACATAGACAGTGTCAGCAGATAAGGGCCTAAGGCCCACCCAGTCTGCCCATTTGAGCTTGTAAGTTCAGTTTGTTTTCCTAGAAGTCTGTTGCTCCTTACCCCGACCTCCAGAATTCCTTTATGTCTATCCCATGCATTCTTAAATCCCGTGATTGTTTCAGCCCCCACCACTTCCTCTGGCAGGGTGTTCCACTTATCCACCACCTGCTCTGTGAAGAAATTCTTTCTCATGTTTCCTCTGAATCGTCCTCCCTCCAACTTCATCCCATGCCCTCTAGTCCTGGAACATCTTTTTCACTTAAAATAGTGTTTTCCTGCACCCTGTTCCTCCCTGTAAGATACTTGTATGTCTCTATCATATCCCCTCTCTCCCTCCTCTCCTCCAGGGAGTACATGTTCAGTTCCTTCAACCTGTCTTCATAGGACTTGTGATGCAATCCATGCACCATCTTTGTTGCCCTCCTCTGAACCTTCTCTACCCTGTCTATGTCCTTACGTAGGTATGGTCTCCAGAACTGTACACTGTACTCCAGGTGGGGCCTCACTAGTGTCTTGTATAGCGGAATTATGACCTCCCTTTTCCTGCTGGTGATACCCCTGCCTATACATCCCAGCATCCTATTTGCTTTACCTGCTGCCTTGTCACACTGCTTCCCTACCTTGAGGTCATCAGAGATGATAACCCCAAGATCCCTTTCCTGCTTGGTGCATGCTATATCCTCACCCCCCAACTGATATATTGTGCCAGGGTTTTTGTGCCCCATATGCATTATCTTGCACTTCTTTGCATTGAATTTCAACTGCCAAACCCTTGTCCATTCTTCAAGTTTCTGCAGGTCCCTTCTCATTCTGTCTACACCCTCTGGTGTGTCTACTCTGTTACAGAGCTTTGTGTCATCAGCGAACAGTGAAATTCTACCTTCTAGGTCCTGCACAATGTCACTGATGAAGATGTTGAATAGGACCGGTCCAGCACTGATCCTGTGGTACCCACTGGTCACTCTTCCTCTGTGGAGTGACAGCCATTTACCACCACCCTCTGTGTCCTGCCACCCAACCAGTTACCTATCCATCACACTACTGTCCTGCCCACACCCATATTCCCCAGTTTGTGTAATAGTCTTCTATGTGGCACAGTGTCAAAGGCCTTGCTGAAGTCCAGATAGCCCATGTCCACCGCCCTCCCCTGATCCATCTCCCTAGTCACCCAGTCAAAAAATTCAACGAGATTGGTCTGACATGACCTCCCCATGGTGAAACCATGCTGCCTTGGGTCCTGTAGTCCATTGACAACCAGATGTTCTACCAATCTCTCCTTCAGTAGTGCTTCCATGATCTTCCCCACTACCGAGGTGAGGCTGACTGGTCTGTAGTTCCTGCTTCCTCTTTTGTTCCCACTTTTGTATAAGGGGACTACATCTGCTGTCCTCCAGTCTTTGGGTACCTCCCTGTTTCCAGTGATTGGCTAAACAGGATAGCCAGAGTTTCAGCCACCACCTCTCTTAGTTCTTTAAGTACCCTGGGTGCATCCCATCTGGCCCCATTGCTTTATCAACTCTTATTACTTCCAGTTCCTTCAGGACCCTTTCTCGTGTAAAGGGACTTGTGTTCATTTCTGCACCATTCTCACCCCTTGTACTTCCTTCAGACCCATTACCCTCCTCTTCCTCAGTAAAGACTGAGCAGAAATACCTGTTCAATATGTCAGCTTTACTGTTGTCATCCTCCACGTGGCCCCCATCCTCCCCCTTCAGTCTCACTATCCCTCCCTTTGTCTTTCTTTTTTCACTTGTGTACATGTAAAAGGTTTTGTCCCCTCTACCCACTGATTTTGCAATGTGCTCTTCTGTCTGAGCTTTGTAAGTTTGAGGTGTGGTCATAAGAAGGCTATGTTGGACATTTGGTGTAAAAACATTAAACAACGAAAAAGTTATGAGCCTGCACTGATTTTTGCAAATGCACGTTTGTAAGTTTGGTCATATTCAATATTTTTGACCCACATTTTCCACATAGCCATTTCTTTACAGCACCTCATGAATGTGACATCTGTCATTTTTTGGCTCCTGCACAAAATGTGTTTTTGCATCCCTAAAATTGATTTTGTAGTCCCTGCACAAAAACACCTTTAAGCCAGGAGCTGAACATTTTGGCTGCCTGTCTTCATTAGGCAGGGTCATATCAAGGCTATGTTGAAAATTTGGTGTAAAAATATTACAAACCAACACATTTATGAGCCTATGTTACATTTTGCAGATGCACGCTTGTAGCTTTGGTAATTTACAATATTTTTACCCCAAATTCCTTAGCTGCAGCCCTATTGGCTCTGGCCAGAGTTTGTGTTCTTTGTATGGTGTCCTACAAAAGGAAAACTAATTAAGTGTGGCTCTCAAGAGGTTGCAAACGTCACCTATATACTGTTAACTATTGAAAATAAAACTTATCTGCTATTGTCTAGTATTCAAGTATACCCATTGGAAGTTCAAATGGTTCCATCAGGATTTACAAAGACACACACACACACAAAACCAGCTATATCTTTTTTTGTACTCTTTATTTATAAATTTTGCATGCAAAACTTACAAGAAGAAATCCAAGAAAGCATACAGACATGAGTAAAAAACACATTTTCTTTTACAAAGGCACCTTTCAAAGCATTACAACATGTGGCAAAATACCCACTATTACAGTTATAACCTGAACATTCAATGGCCATAAGCAGTGCACAGTATAATAGGGTTACGATGTAACAAATACATGAGACAATGCCCCACTTCTCATTCAGCCATAAAGGTACCCTGTAACCCACATAAGAGAATCACATGTAGTGCAATTAGGACTATCTCCCCTGAGTGGGAGCCAAACAACTCTGAAATATATACTAATTATTGTAAACAATGTTAAGGTATACTATAGGTCTTGACTATCTTTTTTTCCAATTGTTTAACCAGGACTGGCACACTAAGTTAAAAGCTTGTTTACAGGTGTGATCTGGGAGCACAGGGAACTTAAGTGAACAGATACAGGGAAATGAAAACAGAAATCATTTTACTCACCCTCTGGGAATGATAATCTGACTGGTACAGTAGGAAATCTATGGAGCTTTCAAGCCCCAAGCCCCACAAGAGCCAGGTTGCATGACCAGCCTCTACTGCACGGCAGAAAGGTACTGTACCATCACCCCACCATGTGGCCCAACACACATGAGGCTTGTTCACACGGCCAATTCCGCAGTATTATTAGAGGTGAACAGCAGCAAAAGCGTTGCCTCTGTGCCCATCTGAATACCGCAGTTTGTACATTTGGGGTTTTGTTTTGTTGTGGTCACGATCCTTCTTTTCCTGGGATCACGTAGTGGTGCGGTTGTTTTGCAGCATTTTACTTTGCCGTTTGAACTGCCCACACCACCCACAACCTCATGATAGCCTTTTCCCAGCCTGCACTTCAGGTTTTCATGGCAGCATTTACATGTATTTTTCCGACCCAAGTTACATAGAAACATAGACTTTGACGGCAGATAAGGACCACTTGGCCCACCCAGTCTGCCCATTTCCCTTCCTATTGAATAAGCTGCAGATTCTAGTTAACCAACAGCCTACTTCCTGCAACCCCCCACTACAATTGCCTTATGTCTGTCCCATGCATGTTTGAATTCCCCCACTGTTTTAGACCCAACAACCTCCCCAGGAAGGCGGTTCCATGCATCCACCACTCTCTCCATGAAACAAAATTTCCTCACATTACCCCTGAGCCATCCCCCCTCTATCTTTAAATTGTGCCCCCTTGTTCTTACACATCTCTTTTTCTGAAAGATGCTACCCTCCTGGACTTTGTTGATTCCCTTGAGGTACTTAAAAGTTTCTATCATGTCCCACCTGTCCCTCCTTTCATCAAGGGTATACATATTAAGCTCTCACAGTCTCTCTTCATATGGTTTCTGATGCAGATCCTGTGCCATTTTAGTTGCCCTCCTCTGGACTGCTTCCATCCTGTCTATGTCCTTGCATAGATGGGGTCTCCAAAACTGCGCATAGTATTCCAGATGGGGTCTCACTAACTGTCTGTACAGAGGGATAACCACTTCCTTTTTTCTACTTGTGATGCCCCATCCTATGCATCCCAGTATCCCCCTGGCTCTCCTTACTGACTTCTCACATTGCTTACCCACCTTTAGGTCATCTGATATGACTACCCCCAAGTCCCTTTCCATTTTTGTTGTTGTTAGTACCTCCCCTGCTATTGTGTACTCTTCTCCTGGGTTTTTGTTTCCCAGGTGCATTACTTTGCACTTCTTTGCATTGAATCTAAGTTGCCATATGTCTGACCATTCCTCCAACCTTGCCAAGTCCCTTCTCATCCTTTCTACCCCCCCGTGTATCAACACTGTTACAGATCTTTGTGTCATCTGCAAAGAGGCATACCTTTCCCTCCAGACCCTCTGCAATGTCCCTATAAAGATGTTAAAGAGGACTGGACCCAGTACTGAGCCCTAAGGTACTCCACTAGTAACCCCCCTTTCTTCGGAACGTGTTCCATTCACTATTACCTTCTGTATCCTGTTGTGCAGCCAGTTTGCTACCCAGGCTACCACCCTGGAACCCACTCCCAGGCTGGCTAACTTGATTATTAGTCTTTTGTGTGGGACTGTGTCAAATTCCTTGCTAAGGTCTAGGTAGACCATATCCACAGCCCCTCCCTGGTCTATTACTTTGGTCACCCAGTCAAAGAAATCAATTAGATTCATCTGACATGACCTTCCTGCTATAAATCCATGCTGATTTGGGTCCTGTGCCCCCCTAGTCTCTAGGTACTCAACAATTCTTTCTTTTCAGAAGTGATTCCATCATTTTCCCTACCACTGAGGTCAAACTTACAGGTCTGTAGTTTCCTGCTTCTGCCTTGCTCCCACTTTTGTGAAGGGGGATCACATCTGCCCTCCTCCAGTCCTCACGTACCACCCCATCCTCCCATGATTTGTTAAAAAGTGTGGTCAGTGGTGTCACTAGGTCTTCCCTTAGTTCTTTTAGGATTCTGAGGTGAATCCCGTCAGGCCCCATTGCTTTGTCCACCTTGAGTTTTAGTTCTTTCAGAACTCTTTCTTCTGTAAATGGACTGGTGTCAACCCCCTTACCCAGAGTGCTTATATTGTCTGGTTTAGGTAGCTCCTCCTCATCTTCTTTTGTGAATACAGAGCAAAAGTATTCATTCAGTATCTCTGCATTTTCACTGTCTCCCTCTGCTCACCTCCCCTCTCCTTTATTAATCTTCACTATTCCTCCCTTAACCTTTCTATGCTCCCTAATGTACCTATAGAAGGTTTAATCCCCCTTCTTAACTGACTTGGCTATTTTTCCTCAGTTTGGGCTCTTGCTATTCTGACTGCCTTCCCCACTTCTTTCTGCTTTAATTGATACACTTCCTTGTCATGCTCCTTCTGTGATTTGTTATACTTTTTGAATGCAGCCTTTTTCTCCTTAATCTTCCCTGCCACCTCTTTTGAGAACCATAGTGTTTTTTTACTCCACTTTGTTTCCTTTATTTGTTTCACACAAAGGCTTGTTGCCTCTATGATTGCAGTTTTGATTTTTCTCCATTGTTCTTCCACCCCTCCTTTTTGGCCATTTGCTAGTGCATTCCTCAGGTATTCACCCATTTTGCCAAAGTCGGCCTTCTAAAGTCCAGTATCCTTGTTTTTGTATGGCTTGTCTCCATGGTTGTGCTTATTGTGAAGCACACTGTGCAGTGGTCACTTGTTCCCAGATGTCTACTGACTTCTAAATTTGTGATCCTCTCTCCATTTGAGAGTACCAGGTCTAGTATTACTTCCTCCAGAGTGGGTTCCAACACTAGCTGTCTAAGGCATGCCCCCTGTAGGGCATCGAGAATGACCCTCCTCTTGGATGTGGCTGCAGTACATGTCATCCAGTTAGCAGTTCAGCAAAACTTTTGTACTGGCTCTGTGAATAAAGCTGAACTCAGGGAAGTGTTTTTTAATGTTGAGGGTTAATAAGTGAAAAACACGGACTGGGTCGCATTTATGACACTGGACATGCCTATATGTGTATGCATAACTGCATGCTCAGTGTCATGGCTCAACTTTGAGTCCGTGGGGTTTTTTTTCGGAATTTTAGCTCTCGGTTTACAGTTAAAAACACTTCCCTGAGTTCAGCTTTATTCACAGATCCAGGACTAAAGTTTTGCTGAACTTGGGTCAGAAGACCATCCCCGATCTTTGGCAGCTGTCCTGGGGAGCCCGACTCACACCCACACCCCTTTCCCTGCCGGAACTCTCCTCGAGTCACTGGAACTTCAGTGGGGGTCTGTGCTGTGGTCTCCTGGCCATGCTGTCTGAACGCTGATCCACAGCATTTCATTTATTTATTTTTATTTTTTATTTTAGTCTTTGGTAACCGAGTAAGGCCCACTAGGCACAAGTGCCTGTTTTCAGGGGTGACCTGGGAGCAATGGGCAGTTAAGTGACTTGCTCAGAGTCACACAGTATGCAAGTGGAGGTTGTGAGAATCAAAGTCAGGTCTGGTCTGCTGGATGTATCAAGCTTGTTCACACCTCATTTTTCTAACCTCTAGGCTATACTGCCAGCCCATTTCAGCAAGCATGGCCATAGGGCATCACAGGGCGCCAAAATAAAAGTAGACCAAGTGAACGAGCCTATGGAGAAGGCATCTTACAATACAACTAGAAAGCTTTCATTCATACAGTAGTACCCTAGTCATCATAGCAACCCACCCAACACTGTATTAAAGCAAAAGAAAATAAAGATAATCCTAGAGAGTGCATACACAGAAATAGTGTTCCAGTAGTTCAACAAGCATAAGTCTGTCTTGTTTCCATTCCTGAGAGGTGAGTTTCAATTGAAAAAGTCAAAGGAAAGTGTTCATCGGCATGAACAAATTATCCTGTGAAACAGCACTCACAGATCCAACTTTGGAAAGCATGCCAAAAATGACCATTCACTCAGTTCCTGCTTCCACATCAGAGTCCCCTCTTCTGAATCTGCTATTTCCCTCTCAATGCACTGGACCAGCTTTTTGACTTCATACAGGTCATTAAACAAATCTGAATGGCCTTTCTAAGTGACTTTATGCTTGGCAGACCAACAACTGATGGTGGATCTTCAGGGCTCTGAGAGATCCTTGAACATGGCCAAAGGCTTTACGTCGTTGTCTGGTTGAATAAGAAAGGTCAGAGAACTGTGAGAGAGTTGCATCTCAGTTCTGTTTAGTAAGCGATAGGATTCTGTCCCTCGTTCCCACACCATTACATGCAATCAAGAAGGTCTGAGGTCCTGCTCCATCCACTGGTGCCCTCCTGGGCATAATCCAATAGGCTTTTTCAAATAAGAAACCAGGGTCCTCTGCTGGAGGTCCCAGAATCTGGGTGAGCATGGTGGAAACAAAATCCAGAGTTGCTTCACCTTCCATGTGTTCCTGTAGACCCACTAATTGCAGGTTTTGTTCTCTGGTTTGGTTCTCAACTGTTTCTTTCTTTTTTTTTTTTTTGCTAACATTTTATTTAAGCATCGAGAACAGTAACATTTATTTGGTACAACAGATAGATACTTGTCAGCATAGTCTATAGTACATTATTTAAACTGTGAACAATTAAATATGCCTTTTGTTTACTTTTAACAGGTGTATAATGGATATATGTCCAGAACCATCTCCGATGGCACTTAGTGGTGTCAGGAACATAATTCCGGAGGAAGTAGTCAACATCAGAGTTCAGATAATCTTAAGACAGTTACGGTCCAATGGATCAGCTGCTGTTGTTAGTACAGTTAAACCAAACTGTAAATCTAAGAAATAAAAATCAATTGACTGGAACCATCAGTGCTTATAGTCTCAAACATCTGAAAGTATAAGTAACCATTAAACTGTAAAGATATTAAAAAGCAAATATTACAAACAAATATATATATGTGTGTGTGTGTGTGTGGTGGCTCTCTTATTCAGACTTACATACTATGTAAAGAATACATGACATTTAGCAATTAAATCTCTGGTTATATAGTCGATAACATCGTTGCTTACCATAAATCAATGCAATATGGCTATAAAGGTATGATGTCCTACTATAGGCCGGGCAAGAAGCATCCACTCACCTGACAGTTAAGGGGTTGTTATATGCCCATAAGTGTCATTAGGTCAGGGGTTGAGGCTGGAGCTCTCTATCTCCTCCTCTGTCTCTTCCCTTCCCTCCCCCAACTGCTAGGGTCTCCAGATCTCCAGGAATCCATTTGTTCTAAGTGTGGCTGTAATTCTTTCCATCCCCTCTAGCTCTTGTACCTTTCCCCTCCAGAGCGCTAGGGATGGGGGTCGGCTGAGAGCCATGTGAGGATGATACACTTAAGGATGGCCACCCTAAGTATGTGATATAGTCATCTACATGATCTAGACATTAGCAGGTGATCTTTATTTTGAATGCCCAGAATCAAGTTGGGAAAGGCAAAGGGAAGCGTTACACCTAGCAGTGTCTGAACATGCCTATGTATCTGTTGCCAGAAGGGTTTCACTCTGGGACACTCCCAAAAAATGTGAATGTGAGAGCCCACTGAACCACATCCCCACCAACAGAGATCTGTGTAAGTAGAGTTACAGTGCTGCGTAATCACTGGAGTCCTGAAAAATCTCACCAGCACCTTCCAGTGAAACTCTCCTCATGTAGGTGAGGCCGTTATATGCCATCCATGAGTCAGAGCTTGAAGCCATTCTGTGGGGGCAATATTATGGTTGGATTATTGCTCCCATTTCGATTGGATTTGGTTTGTATGTTCCAAGTGTTGGGTGGTTAATAATTTATACAGTTGTGAGATGGGCCACATCTTAGCATGTATCGTGATCCAGTTATAAAAAAGCTGTTCAAGCTCTGTCAAAGGTCTCTGTAACTGTTGTAAGTGAGGAATCTGCTGGATGAAATGTCTTACCTGGAGAAAGCGGAAAAGGTTTTCTCGCCTCAATCCATATTTGAGTTGTAGTTGTTGAAAGGTGGTACATGTCCCTTGTTCTAGAAGGTGGGCAAATCTAGTGAGTCCTTTGGCCTCGCAGAATTTATAGCCTTGATCAAGGTTAGGGAGGGTAAAGGACTCATGATGTCTGATAACGGCCAGTGGTCTGACACTTCCAGGAACCCCCAGCCCATAGCGCAGCTGAAGTAGAATTCCCAGGGTGTGCCTAGTCCAAGGGTTCATTATCCTACTGAGGATTTTTTGAGGGATGGTGGCTGTAGGTAATGTCCATAGGGGAAACCTAGGTGATTGGTCCAGCTCCATCAAGTACCAGCCAGACTCCTTTCTTTGTTTCATCCAGGAATACAGCCATGGAGCTTATGCAGCTATGTAATACTTACAGAGTTCCAGCAGGTCCAAACCACCCGAATCTCTGGGTGCACTGAGGAGGGCTCGTAGAAGTCTGAGTCTCTTCCTCTCCCAGAGGAACCTATTAATAATGGCATCCAGGTCCTTCATGAAAGGGGGTGGGAGTGATATTGGGAGGGTCTGGAATAAGAAAAGAAGACAGGGGAGAACATTCATCTTTATGGAGTGCACTTTTCTGTATAGTGTTAGGGGAAGAAGTTTCCATCTGGCTATATCCTGTTTTAGAGAGTCTAGTAGTCTCTCGTAGTTGTTACAGCATAGCTGTGTAATATCTGCCGACACTCTAATTCCCAAGTACCTAAAGGTGTTGTGGCAGGCCCAGGCAAACAGAAAGTTCTTGACTGTTTCTAATCATTGCTTAAACAGGGCATTTTCTTTAATTAACTTAGTAGTGGCATCAAGTGACATCTGTACTAAGCCATCAACCTTTTCAATGCTTTGCTCAGCACTATCCATCCATGTCTCAAGGACAGAGACCCCTGGGGTAAGAGCATCTAATTTTTTATCCATCTCTTGAACAGCCTGGACCAACTGAATGAGTGTCGTATTGACTGTGCTGAATGACACTTCCCCAGTACTGTTACCATTACCTCCTGCAGCTCCATCCTGCAGTGGCGGCCCAGCACCTCGTGTCTTAGATGTCTTCTACTGGAAAAAGTCAACTGTCAGAGTGATATTCTTCGATTTGCCTATCTTGGTAGAGCCAAAGTTGCTCTTCACAGATAGTGTAGATTTTATGGATATGAAAAGGAAAAGTAAATTTAATTGAAAAGTGGCTATTTTCCTCAGGAGCTCAAAACAACGGGCGTCCGCTTTGCTTCGCTGCTAAGCCATGCCCCTCCAGACCAGCTATATCATGAGATCTATTTGTCAAAGCCTGATATTTTACTATTTTTTAACATTTTATTTTAGCAGACTAGCCTAGCTGAGATGAAACATTTTATTTTCAGTGGGGTGTTGCTTCAAACTATTTCCATAGCTGGGAGGACAGCATCACTGGCAATGTCGCAGTGAGTATTTGGCTCAATTGAGGTTTGGACCAGTCATCTCCTGGGTCTCAAGTTGGTTCTCTAACTGATTAGGCTGCAAAATCAAATAATGATGAGAAGAGGAGGGGTGAGTGTGTGTGTGTGTGTATCGGGGTGCTTACTAAGCTATGAAATTTAATGCATGACTCAATTTAATCTCTAAATGTTCACACTGATTTTTAAACTTGATTTATCGTAACAATACAATAATGTAGCCTATTCTAGTTTATAACATGGGTACACTAGCTGTTCATTGGAAACTGAACTTCACAAAAATGGAGGGGGGGGGCAGGGGTGGTAACCTGCAATTATCAATATGTGTCATTCTGAAACTTTGCCTCACAGGCCATATTATGTTACAATCTGGTAACTGAGCCATGTCACATGGGTTATAGAACTGAATTTTCATGGCTGTGTTTACTAAATTATGAAATGCCATTTTCCTGCACTGTTTAAATACAGCATTAACTTGTGAAAGGATGTTTTTACATGATTTTACATTTTGTAAGATTTTTGAAATATTTTTTCTGCAAACACTTTGGGTTAATCAATCTGTTATCAGACTATGTCCCTGATTTGCTAGCCTTTAACTGTATGATTTAAAGCAGCAGTACTGCATAATCAGGAAGTGATTATCAAAATTTGGCTCTTTGGCTGGAAGCATGCGGCCATAGTTCTGGTTTCTAGATCTGTAAATATTTTTTTCTAGCAATCTTTAGTTTTTTAGATATTTCAAATTGAAATTGATTTTATTTCCATTGTTGTGGATTCAGTAAATATGGCTGGTGCCTAATTTGCCACTAAGCTCCCCCCCTCACTTCGCATCGTGTCTTTTGTTTACTTCCATGGGACCCTGTGCTGCACATTCCTGCTGTCCCTGTGTAGTATTGTGAGTCATGCGCATGCGCGGTTGGCAGCAGATGATTCCAGTTCAACATGGCATGTGGGAGAAATGTAGACAAAAACAAAGAAAAACAGCAAATTACTGGGTGATATTACAGTGAAAACAAAAAAGATTACCAGGTAAGTGTTCAACAGAGCACAGGGAACATATTGTTAAAGATCTGATTTTTTTATCTAATACTGCTGCTTTAAAAGACACAATTAAACTACTGCTATTCTGATATAATTTCAGTTTTCAAGATCATAGAAACATAGAAACAGGATTTAATGGTAGATAAGGACCGCTTGGCCCATCCAGTCTGTTCATTTTTCTCTATCTACACTATCTACAGACTGTGCCTGCTCTACAATGCTTTCTTCCTTCCCCTTTCCTTTCCACTGTGATTCCTTTGTGCTTATCCTATGCATTCTTGAACCCCACCACTGCTTTCACCCTCACCAGCTCTGCTGGAAGGCTGTTGCAGAAATCCATCACTCTTTCTGTGAAGAGGTACTTCCTCATATCTCTCCTGAATCTACCCCCTCTAGCTTCATATCATGTCCCCTTGTTCGCAAGCACTTTTTTAAAAAAAGTACTTCCCTCCTATACCTTATTTACCCCTGTGAAGTATTTAAAGGTCCCTGTCACATTCCTTCTCTCGTTCCTCTGTTTCAAGGTGTACATATTGAGGTCCTTTAGTCTTTCTTCATAGGGCTTTTGATGCAGACCTGCACCATTTTAGTTGCCCTCCCCTGGATTGCCTCCACTCTATGTCCTTTCAGAGATGTGGTCTGCAGAACTGAACACAGTGCTTTGGGGGAAGGGAGGTCTTACCAGTGATCTATCCAGAGGCAACACAACCTCCCTCATTCTGCTGGTGAAACCCCTCCTTATGCATCCAAGCATTCCACTAGCCCTATCAACTACCTGGCCACCTTTAGGTCATCCAATATGATTACTCCAAGGTCTCTTTGCTGCTCGGTGGTCATCAATATCACTCCACCCACTTTGTACTCAGCCCTGGGTTTTTGTGCCCTAAGTGCATTATTTTGCACTTTTTCACATTGAAACCCAGCTGCCATACCCTTGAACACTACCTTAGTTTTCTCAGATCTCTGCTCACTCTATTGCAGATTTTGGTGTCATCTGCAAAAAGGCAGATCTTCCCTTCCAGCTCCTCTGAAATGTCACTTATAAAGACTTTAAGGAGGAGTGGTCCCAGCACAGATACCTGAGGCACCCTGCTGGTCACCCTCCTTTCCTCAGAGTGAACTCCCTTTACCGCCACCCTCTTGCTTATCCCCTAACCTATTTCTTATCCAGTTTACCACTTTCAGACCAGTAACCAGTCAGAACAGTGTTTCCTGAACAGCACATGTAAGAAGGGCACTGTAGGAAAAGTGAAATAAAGACAGCTACAGGGATAGACTAGTGAATGGCAAGTACCATCACCCCTGTAGCTGTCATATCAGTGGGAGGGACTGGAAGAAGTAAAGAAGGGTTGGAAAAAAGTGGTGACTGGCTGAACTGCTTCCATGGTGGAGAGGGCTAAGGCATAGAGCAGCTCGGCCAGTGTGGATCTGGAGACCAGGGTTCTGTTCCTGGTCTATGAGTTTTTATCTGTGAGAGGAGTGTACATCATTTTTCTAAGTCCCGTCTTGCAGATCTCCCCAGCCCCGGAGTTTCTAATTTCCCCCATAATCCAATTCTCCCTTGGAGTTGATTTTTTTAAAAACAGGGGTATGGGGATAATTTCTTATTTTGTTCTGTATCTGTGGTAGCGGTCCTCGGTGTGTGTTTGGACTGCTACCATGTGGATGTGTGTATTGGGTGCTGTTTTTGCAGGCACCCTTATTGCTGTGCTGCTGTGGACAGCACTGTTGTGCTCGCTATTCAAACCTAGTAAACTTTGGACCCACTCCTAAACTACCATCTTGCTTACTAGTTTCCTATGTGGAACATTGTTCAAAGACATTGAAATCTAGGTAGTCAATGTCCACCACTGTACCCTGATCTAGTTCCTTTGTCACCCAGTCAAAGAAATCTATCAGATTCATTTGATGTGACCTCTCCACTGTGAAACCATGCAGCTTTGTGTCTTGTAAACCACTAGATTCAAGATATTCCACAATTCTTTTCCTTCAGCAGTGATTCCATTAAATGTCCCACCACTGATGGCAGGCTGACTGGCCTAAAATTGCCAGCCTCCTCCCTGCTACCACTTTTGTGTAAGGGGACTGTATCCACCCTCCTCCAGTCCTCTGGAATCAGTCCCGTTTCCAGTGAGCTGTTAAATAGAACTGTCAGAGGTACAGCCAGTATTTCCCTGAGGTCCCTCAATACCCTTGGATGCACTCCATCTGGCCCCATTGCTTTGTGCTCCTTCAGATTAGCAAGCCCCTTTATGACTCTCACCTCCAAAAAAGGACTAGTGTATACGTCCCTCCCTCTAAAGTTTCTGTTACTTTGTGGCCCCTCCCCTTCTCCTTTCACCGTGAACACTGAACACAACTATTTGTTCGGTATGTCTGCCTTTTCCTGGTCCCACTGCACAGTCCTCTCCCTTCCCTTTTTAACCTTACAATCCAACCTCTGGTCTTCCTCTTTTCACTTGTATACTTAACAAATGTCTTGTCCCCTTTTGTTACTGTACCTCCTGGGCTATTCTTTCTTCAGTTTGCACCTTTGTACACTTTACTGCTTTCCCTGCTTCCTTCTATTTTCCCTGATACACTTCCATATCCTCCTTTGTCTGCATCTCCTTTACCTTCTGAATGCTGCCCTTTTTGCCTTTACCTTTTCAGCCACATCTTTTGAGAACCAGTAGTTTCCTTTTCCTCTTGCTTTTGCTCACTTGTTTGATGCAGAAGTCTGTTGCCTTAACTATGCTCCCCTTTATCTTTGCCCACTGTTTCTCCATCCCCCAGGCCATTCTCCCCTCTAGGTCATCCCTGAGGCATTCATGCACCTTTATAAAATCTGCCCTCCTGAAGTCCAGGATCCTTGCCTTTGTGTGGTTCAGTTCCACAACTGTTCTTATATTAAACCACACCATACATGATCACTGGTCCCCAAGTAACCTCCGACCTTAACATATGCAACACTGTCCATGTTAATGAGTACCAGGTCCAATATTGCCCCATCATGAGTGAGTTCACTGACTAGTTGCCTGAGGAAAGCCCCCTGCAGAGTGTACAGGATGTCCCTGTTTTAGCTGAAGCCACTGCTTGGAGGCTCCAATCTACAAGTGGCAGGTTGAAGTCCTCCACCAGCAGCACCACCCCCTTTTCTGACATCTTGCCAATGGCTTCCATCAGTACTTTATATAATTCCTCTCCCTGTGCTGGAGGTCTGTAGTTCACTCCAGTGCAAATTGTGGCTCCATTGCCCATCTTTGGCATGACCCACGGTACCTCTGCCTCCCCCTGTATTCCTTGTATCTCTGTTACTTTTATGTTTTCCCCTCACATAAAGTACCACATGCTCTCCTTTCCTTCCCACCCAGTCCTTCCTGAACAGAATATAGCCTGGTATGGCCATGCCCCAGTCATGGTTTTCAATGCACCATTACTCAATAACGGCCACAATTTCGAGGTTGGCCTCTGCCACGATGAACTCTAGGTCCGGAATCCTGTTTCGTAGTCTTCTAGTATTTGCACACATGGCCTTGCAGATTTTGTTTCCACTGTCTGTACTTGTTGCCCCCCTTTTCTCCTTTTTGCCTTCCTCCTTCCCCCTCACTTTTAAATGCTCCTGTTCCTTTCCCCCTGTATCTCTCCCACCCTGTTTTTTTATTAATTTGCACCCTTGGGGATTCCTCTCCCTTCAGGTTCTCCTTACTCTCTACTTCAGCCTGTTGGGGGGGACAGTTTGTGACTCTGCGATTCCTTTCACCAACCCCCTTGGCTAGTTGAAATGTTCAATGAAGTAACATTTAAACCATCCACTGAGGACTGGGGTTCCCCTCCTAGATGAATGCAGGCTGTCACCCCTATATATATGCCCCTATCCTCCCAGGTAGGTCCCCAGTCCCTAATGTAGCTGAACCATTCCTCTCTGAACCATTTCTTCAGCCATGAGTTGAAGCTCCCTGGTGCAGTGATCCCTCTCCTGTCTCCTGTGATAGAGAGGTAGCATGGCAGTGAAAGCCACTGAGTGAGTTACCTATGTAAGACCCCTCTCCAGATCTCTAAACTGCCCCTGCACTATCCCAGCCACATCCATAGCCTGGTCATTAGTTCTCAGGTGGACAAGGACATCCAGCTCTCCCTCTCATCCTGCTGCCTTAGCGAGCCTCAGGATCCACTTCCAATCCCTGTGGACAGTGGCAATGAGTAGGCACCCAACCCGTATGTCAATCAAATGTCGACAACTGTACCATGAATGACAGTACAGCGACGCAGCGACAGGTCACTGTACTGTCACTGTGAAACCCCGCCACTGCTTTCTTGGGGTCTTGCACCCCCTCCCTGAATCAACTCCATATATTAAGTACTGGGGTGTGGTGGGCAGAGCCCCCAACATGGAGGATTCAGGGTGAAGCACCCTGAAGAAAACATTGTGTTCCCAGACGGATTTATGCCGATTGTGATTGACATAAATCCGTCGCTGCAATATCGGCCGACAAACTATTTGTCGAACCTACATCATAGAGCCCACCTAACCTACCTCCCCCCTTTCCTATTCCAAAATATATCCCTCTCAAAATTAAATCAAAAGTTGCTTCCTCATCATCTGGGGTCTTCTACCACTCTCCTTGTGGTCTTCACTATGGAGGGCCTGCACATTCTCCCTGGTCACTGCCGTGGGTGTCTCCTTCCAGCAGTTCTTCCCCACCAGAGCACTGTAGGAATTAAGTAATGGTACTGTTTGAGGAATGTACCTCTGTTCCACCACCCCCAACCCTCTACAGCCCCCCCATAGTCTAGCCATTCCTCCTTCCTGGCATCCTCTGAAGTAACATTGGCAGACTCAGTGGCCCCGGGTGGGGGAGAAGGTCCCCAAATCCTATCCTACTCAACCTGGAGTTTAGTGAACTCCTTTCTCAACCCAGAGAAGTGTGTGCATATGGGGTATCACCATGGTCTCCAAAAGGGCTCTCTGTAAACTGCTGCCCCACAACCACTGCACCACTCCCCACATTCTCAACTTCTGTTCTCCCTGTGTTACCTAGAAGTACATTTGTACCCTTACCCCTGATAGGATGTTTCTAGTTTTCCCCTTTTTTGTTTATTTCTATTTGTGTTCTCCTGTGTCTTGTTTAAATCTTTTTATACCCTTACCCTATATTGGTGTTGCTGCTGTTCCCAGTTTTAGCCTACCTATGATCTTCTGCCCTTCCCAGTGGTGACTGTTACACAGAAGAGATCAGATACCTTGCAGTAGACAAGTGGCAGAGTTCCCTGCTTCTCCACTTCCTTCTGCTGATGCTTGCCGATGCCTATGATGCAAGTCATCTGTTCCACTCCTTCCTTGTTTCACTCACTTGTGTGACACAAACATGTGGGACATGTTGGCAGTGGCTGTTTTTATGCAGAACCTGCTCCCTTCCAGGTGTCACACTATTGGCTGTGAAAGGTCAGTTATCAACTAGCTGAGGCCCCAGGTCAGGCAATTAGCACTCCTCCCCCAAACTACAGGGCTAGACACGATTCTTATAATATGGCCCCTAAATGTGGGCAGTTTTATGTGATAAGGGTGCCTCTCAATGTGTGAGTCCCCAATGGGTGACTGCACAAGGTAGAGTGCCATAAGGGGGACCAGGAGGAAGAGGGATCGGCGGTGAGAGCACTGGCAGCAGGCAGAGGCATGTGGAGCACTGCAATATCAGCATGGTCGGGTGGGCAGAGGTGAACCTGGGTGGCCAGGAATGGGCCGCAGAGTCCAGGCTGCCTGGATATGTGGGGCCGAGCCCTGGGTGACTGGGCAATGGCGACATCAACAGACAGCAGTGTCTGGGGTGAATGGGCAATATCTGGACACCGACCACACGGACATTGATGGGGACAGGGATGGGCAATGTTGCAGCTGCCACCATGGAACTGGCAACCCCCCTGCTCCCACCCGACAGTGGCCACAGCACACATGCAATAATGCCCTGATGGTCAGTACACCCCCCCAAACGTGCAGCCACACAAGCAGACAGCACTATCCCCCCCTTGCCACCACTACATGGCATATTGCCATCGCCCGGTGGTCTAGTGCCTCCCCCAGCCTGTGCTCCCCCACCCCGCTCACCCCAACCCTGTGTACGTTGTTTGCATGGCTGCAGGTGCCTTTGTGGTGCATGCCACCTGCACCCTTACTTGTGTGGGCTGCGTCCTCCATGCATTTGCCTGTACGACCGTAGCCATACTGTCCATCGCCCTTAGTGGGGCTGTGACTGAAGTCACTGTTTCACTGTCAGGTGGGCTTTAGGAGTATTCACCATTTTGGCATATACTCTTGCCACATCACCCACCCTGATCACGCTGATGTTGTTGCACTCCACATGGCTGCTACCAATGTGGGCTGGTCTGGCTGGTCTCAAATTTATCCTTCACTCAGTGAGAAATACACTAATTCAAACAAGTTTCACCACAACTTACCCCACTTACCACAGTCAGCTGAATTTCCTCTTCTGGTCATGTTTACCTATATAGTAGGATACGATATAATAAAAGAATAGTAATGCAGTCCTCTATTCCAGCTAGCCTAATATCCACAATACAAAATGCATACCATTTAATAAAGACGCAGATTTTTTGTTTTTTACTGAAAACCCAGTAAAACTGCAGATACAGTTCACTGACTTACTGATCACTTTTTGAGATATTAGTTTTAGTTTTAAAATCATTTTCACCTTACTTTGTAACTAATAGGATGCAAACAACTTTTCTTTTATAATCATGTCTGACTTGCCCAAAGATCTCTGAATGCAAATATTATCATTGCATTAGTTATTTAATTATGTCAGCAACAAACATAATATCTTTGCTGGAAACAAGGGCAGAAAACAGCATTTTCCCTGTTCTGCAGATGGATTTTTAAGTAATGTTATCTTTTCATCTGCTAAAGCTAATTTTAGAAGACAGTTCAGAAATCGGGGGTTGGGGAGCAATTCTAATTGCTTTAGGCAGATCTAAACTAAACAAGTGATAAGGATAAGAAAGCCTGAACTTAAACAAATGATTATGTTTACCTGGTCTAGTGGCATATTTCAGCTTTAAAATTTGTATACAAAATACAAACGTAAACCACTGCAAGAATAAAATGAGATTTTTTTAACCAATTAGCTATTTTTATGTTGATTGCATGGATGAGCAAGAAACATATTGCAGCAACTTTCTCCAGAAGCAGGTTGTGGAGGCGCGGCACTGTTGTGGCCAATGCCCCCAAAGCCTATAAAGGCTTGGCCCACTTCCCCCAACGCCGTGGCACACTGCTGCTGACACTAGTTCAGCCAGCGCCACAACTTTCTAACATTTTAGCCACTGCAATCAGGGTCACCCATTGCAGCTGGTTATTCACAATGAGGAGCGACCGTCATTGCAGGGCGGAACCTTGAACACTAATATTGTTTGTGAACATGGCAGCAGCTTTCCGCCATGTCCACAAACAATATTCACCTCCCCTCACCCCTCGGCAGCATGTGCCCCGCTCCCCAGTGTTTGTTTGCCGATGAGGACCCCAATCCCCTTCAGCATAAGTGCCATAATGTTTATGTTGCTGACAGGGAGCCCACTCCCCATCGGCATTATGTAACTGCTCCCCCACACTTATGTTGTCTGCAGACGGGGTGCCCAATCCCCATCGGCATAATGTCACCCCCCTTTTGTTGTGTGCCGACGGGGGTGCCCAATCCCCGTCGGCATAATGTAACACCCCTCCTTTTTCTTGTGTGCTGATGGGGGTGCCCAATCCCCTGTCAGCTACAATTGCCCTCCCAAACAGAAGACTCTGTTGACACATTGGGAGGCCACCCCAGCGTGCCTCATGCCCCTGTAAAAGTAAAAAACGATCTTGCGATGTCATTTTTTTTTTTACCTGTAAAAACGGAAACGGTCCCTTGGCAGTCTCCCTGCCCCCTTCCACAACCCACACCCACCCATTATGCACCCTGCCTCCCAACACCCCCACCCCATACTTGCCTCGGGCCATGGCGATGATCTTGATGGACCGGGAACACGTCTGAACTCTTCAAAGCCGACTGCGAACTGAGAAAATGCTGGTAAGCTGTATAATGGAATAAATAGGGTTTTTTCAACTTTGATGCATATCTCAGGCATTTTTTGGAATTTTGGCACCAAATTTTCAACATGGGGTTTTTGGGACCCCTCCTCATGAATTTTGGCACTGTCATTGTGTTATTTGGTCCCGAAAGGTGATTTCGCGGTCACTGCATGGAATAATCTTTTGGGTCTAATTAACAAAATGACAGTGCTAGTGTTCATACTGCAAATTTGGTGGTAAAAATCAAAAAATGACTTTTATGAAGTGTCGCGTTAACGCGAGTTATTTCAGCACATTCATAGCTTTTAATTTGCAATATTTTCATGCCAGATTTTCAACATTGGCATTTTTTCAGACCTCCTTGTGAACAGTACAACTGTCATTTTCCACATCCTGGCCAAAATGTGTTTTCGCACTTCCAGTGCAGAATAGCGCAGTCACTGTGGGAAATCAGTGTTCAGGACAGATTAAGAAAATGACAGTGGCACTGTTCATGAGCAGAGGTCCTAAAATGCCTATGGTTAAAATTTGGTGATGATACTGGGTCTGTTCATGAAAAGGGGTTACCAAAGTGTGACATGAGGGTCAAATTTTCAAATTATTTGTAGATTACATTTGTGATGTATTTCAAGATATTATGACCCAAGTATGAAAAAGTAAACATATTGGGAGATAAAAGCCCCACAGGTTCCTGAGATAAAAGAACTGTACTGTGGTGAGCGTGACAAGTGACACCACACACCGTGGTGAATTTAGCACCTGACAAAAAACATTTGTTTTAGTACTAAACACTTTAATAAACATGTAATGAGTTGTATTAAAACATGAGAAACAAATATTTATAAGAATTATATTACATTAATTGCAAATGTGATGTTTTTCACCACATACCATGGTGAATGTAACATGTGACACCACACTTATGTTTCACTTACTAAAACTATACTAAACATGCCCAACAACTAACATACTGCTGCTACTGACTGACATACTACTATAGAACATGAAAAAATTTGACAATTACATTACTGGCAAGTGTGATGCTTAACACCACATACCGTGGTGAATGTAATGAGTGACACCGCACATTTGTTTCAGTTTTACAAAGTTTAGTGAACATGCCTAATGGCTAACATGCTACTAATAATAACTGACACAGTGCTACAAAACCTGGAGAAATCTGACAATAATAACAGTAGTGGCAGGTGTGATATTTGATACCACATACAGTGATAAATGTAACAAGTGACACCACACTTATGTTTGACTTACTAAAACTGTACTAAACTTGCCTAACAACTAACATACTACTATTACTGACTGACATACTGTTATAAAACATGAAAAAAATCAACAAATACATTACTGGCAAGTGTGATGCTTAACACCATATAACGTGGTGAATGTAACAAGTGATACCACACATTTGTTTCAAGTTATAAAAAATGTACTGAACATGCCTCATGGCTATCACACCACTACTAATAACTGACATAATGTTACAAAACCTGGAGCAATTTGACAATAATAACAGTACTGGCAGGTATGATGGTTGACGCCTCATATTGTGGTGAATGTAATGAGTGACACCACAAAGAAAATCCATTTTAACTCTCCACCCCATATACACTGAATAATCCCTACTACAATTTATGCCCAGCACTTTCCTTAGTCATGCAGTTGTCACTGAAATATGCTCTCTGAAAATTTGCCCAACAATCAGTGAATGATGGTAACCAAAGTCTACCTGTGGTGAATGTAACTGCAACCCTCGTTGTTGCATGCAGTGCTTATCTTCATGGAATGTAGCCCTACAAATGGAGGAGCCATGTGCAAACAATGGGTTTTAAACCACAACTCAGCTCTTCCCTCTATGGTTGCTCCTTGGTTCTGATGGGCAGGTTATACTAACATACTAACATACTATTTGCCAGTAGATTAGGCCTTACAGTCTATCAAGTCTGCTCGAACCTCAGATCCCTAGTTGGGTGCCAAGGCCCTCCCCCCCTTGTGTTCCAAAAACCCCTATTATCCATCCCCAACCCCCTGGGACAGGCCATCATCTGATACATCCATTTTCTGTGTCTGTCCCACCCTCTCTTGAAGCCCTCCACTGTGGATCTCTGAACCAGCTCACCAGGCAGTGCATTCCAAGGGTCCACCACCCTCTCAGTGAAAAACCTCCTCCTCTTTCCCCCTCACCGTTCCACCTTCCAACTTCAAACCATGCCTTCTGGTGATACCTCCCTGCTTTAGTCTAAAGATCCCCTCCATGTTTACCCTATTTATTCCCTTGAGGTACTTGAAGACCTCAATCATGTCCCCCCTGTCTCTCCTCTCCTCCAATGAAAACAGGCAGAGCTCCTCAAGTCTGTCCTCATACATCAAATCCCCTAGCCCTGGTATCATCTTAGTTGCCCTCTTCTGTACCCTCTCCAGGAGCTGTATGTCCTTCCTCAAGTGTGGTCTCCAGTACTGTACACAGTACTCAAGGTGTGGTCTAACCAGTCCATTATACAGTGGCAGAATCACTTCCTTGCTCCTAGAGGTGATCCCCCTTACGATGCATCCCAACATCCTTTTTGCCTTGCTAGCCACTCTCCTGCACTGCTCAGAGTTATTCATACATGCATCCACCATGACCCCTAGGTCTTTTTCCCCTATTGAGGCCTTCAGCGCCTCCCCTCCCAGGGTGTACCTGTGTTTAGGGTTTCCCCAGCCAAGATGTAACACCTTGCACTTGGTGATATTGAAATTTAATTTCCATGTGTGATCCCAGCTTTCCAGGGTGTCCAGGTCCCCTTGCAGGGCCAACCTCCCTCTTCTCTCAACTACTGCTCCCATCTTGGAGTCATCAGTGAAGAGACTCATTTCACACCCTATACCCTCCTGATGTCCGATATGAATGCATTAAACAGGATGGGACACAGGACCGAAACCCCTGTGTGCCCCTACCAACCTCTCAGGGTTAGAGCTCCCCACAGACCATTGCTCTCTGGGTGCATCCAGCTAGCCAGTTTTCAATCCATCTGACCATCAAAGGGCCTACTCCCAACCCCATCAGTTTCTCCACCAGACCATTGTGGGGGACAGAGTCAAATGCCTTGCTGAAGTCCAAGAATAATACATCCACAGGCTTTCCCCTGTCCAGTTCTGATGTTACTCATTCGTAGAACTCCACAAGATTGGTTTGACATGATCTACCTGGCACAAACCCATGTTGCCGACTATCCAGACCTCCCACCTCCTCCAAGTCCAAGTTATGACTTTGCAACTGTCACAGACTGATGGGTAAACAACTGGGCCTGATGTGACCCCCAGTACAGTGAGGGTCAAAGGTTGCTGTCCCTTCTGTGAGAAAGATAGATCAGGAAGTAACACAGTCAGTTATCACAAGGCGGCAAACTAGGAGAGAAGCCAGCAAATCTTTTAAAGTGCTAATAGCACAATTACAGATTTGGGGGCCTTGTGGGTGAATGTAACGTGCTGTGACACCAACTGTTACATTCACCACACTAACTACAAAGCTGAATAAATTAAAAATGGAGCATTACAATGGGCTAAAGAGTACAGATAATAAAAAACACAACTCCATATTAGTAAGTGGACTTACTTTAATAATGGAAAACAGTAAATAAAGCTTGCAAAAATAATTAGTAAAACATGTGTTTTTGCATGTCACACTTTTTCAGGTTAAAAAAAAGCAGCAAAATGGAGCAGGATACCCCATCAAAAAAAATATGGATACCCTAGAATTCTATAGTTATGTTATCTATCTGCCCATACAGCCAGCATTCAGATTTAGTCAAAAACATGTGCCTGACAGTTCTTGATTTTTTAAAATGTGGTATGCACTGTAAGGTGAGCATTGGTAACCCTTTTTCTCGAACAGACCCTACTCCATAAAATGACTGTGTTACGAGCGTGTATTGCGCAGTTTGCACGCATGCTCATAACTTCACGAATTTATAAGATTTTCACTTCAGATTTTCAACATTGGCATTGTTCTGCACCTCCTTATGAAGAGCATAGCTGTCATTTTTCACATCCTGGCCAAATATGTTTTCGTAGTTCCAGCTCAGAATAGTGTGGGTGCTGTGTGAAATCCATGTTTGGGACACATTATGAAAATGACAGTGACACGGTTCATTAGCAGAGGTCCTAAAATGCCTATGTTGAAAATTTGGTGACGAAAGTCCATAAAATGAGTGTGTTACAAATGTGCATTGCACAGTTTCCATGCACGTTCATACCTTTGCAACTTTGCAATATTTTCACTCCAGATTTTCAGCATTGCCATTTTGCTGCACCACCCTATGAACAGTGCAGCTGTAATTTTTCACATCCTGGCCGAAATGTGTTTTCACTCTTCCGGTGCACAATAGTTTGGTTGCTGTGGGAAATCATGGTTTGGGACATTAAGAAAATCACACTGACACTGTTCATGAGCAGAGACCCTAAAATGCCTATGTTGAAAATTTTGTGATGAAACTCCATAAAATGACTGTGTTACAAGTGTGTGTTGTGCAGATTCCATGCACCCTTGTAAGTTTGCAAATTAGTAAAATTTTCATGCCAGATTATCAATACTGGCATTTGTTCACACCTCCTTATGAACAGTATGGCTGTCATTTTTCGCATCCTGGCTGAAATGTGTTTCAGCACTTCCAGCACAGAATACCACAGTCGCTGTCAGAAATCAGTATTTGGGACAGATTAGCATCAAGCAATGGGGGGGGAAGTGACCGAGCTCAACTGAGCTCTGTCAGGACTGCTGCGGATTTGTTTGTAGGCAGGAAAAGGTGACAACGCAGGCAGGAGCCTGTACAAAAAGGCAGCCTGTAGCACTGGAGACACAGAATGAGTGAGTGAGGAGGGGAGTGAGTGAGGTCAATGGAGCTCTGTTGGGACTGCTGCAGATTTCTTTGTGGGCAGGAAAAGGCAGCAATGCATGCAAGGGCTGAGTACAAAAGGGCAGCCTGCAGTGGTGGGAGAAACAGAATGAGTGAGTGAGAGAGGGGTGGCGAGCTCAATGGAACTGTACCATGACTGCTGTGGATTTCTTTGTGGGCAGAAAAGGGTGGCAAGACAGGCAGGAGCCCAGTACAAAAGGGCAGCCTGCAGCACCGGCAGAAACGGAACAAGTGAGTGAGACAGGGGGAGTGAGTGAAGCCAACAGAGCTCTGTCAGGACTGCTGTAGATTTCTTTGTGGGCAGAAAAAGATGCTGACAGAGGCAGGAGCCCAGTACAAAAGGGCAGCCTGCAGAGCCAGAAGAAACAGAATGAGTGAGTGAGAGAGGGGGACTGGCCGAGCTCAATGGAGGTGTATCGTGACTTCTGCGGCTTTCTTTGTGGGCAGGAAAAGGTGGTAATGCAGGCAAGAGCCCAGTACAAAAGGCCAGCCTGCAGCACCAGCAGAAATGGAACGAGCGAGTGAGGGGGGGTGAGCGACCTCAACGGAACTGTGCTGGGACTGCTGCAGATGTCTTTGTGGACAGAAAAAGCCACCAACACAGGCAGGAACCCAGTACAAAATGGCAGCCTGCAGCAGCGGGAGACACAGAATGGGCGAGTGAGGGAGGTGGAGTGAGTGAGCTCAACTGAGCTCTGTTGGGACAGTTGCAGATTTCTTTGTGGGCAGAAAAAGGCAGCAATGCATGCAGGGGCCAGTACAAAAGGGCAGCTTGCAGCGGCAGGAGAAATAGAATGAATGAGTGAGAGAGGGGGAGTGAGTGAGTGAGCTCAACAGAGCTGTATTGTGACTGCTGCAGATTTCTTTGTGGGCAGAAAAGGGCAGCAATGCAGGCAGGAGCCCAGTACAAAAGGGCAGCCTGCAGCACTGGCAGAAATGGAATGAGTGAGTGAGACAGGGGGAGTGAGTGAGGCCAATGGAGCTCTTTCAGGACTGCTACAGATTTCATTGTGGGAAGAAAAAAATGCCAACAGAGACAGAAGCTCAGTACAACAGGGCAGCCTGCAGTGCCAAGAGAAATAGAATGAGCGAGTGAGACAGAGGGAGTTGAGCGACCTCAACGGAGCTCTGTCAGGACAGCTGCAGATTTCTTTCTGGGCAGGAAAAGGTGCCAACACAGGCAGGAGCTCAGTACAAAAGGGCAGCCTGCAGCACTGGGAGAAACAGAATGAGTGAGTGAGAGAGGGGGAGTGAGCAAGCACAACAAAGGTCTATCATGACTACTGCGGATTTCTTAGTGGGCAGGAAAAGGTGGCAACGTAGGCAGGAGCACAGTACAAAAGGCCAGCCTACAGTCCCAGTAGAAATGGAATGAGCGAGTGAGAGAGGGGGAGTGAGCTACCTCAACGGAGCTGTGTCGGGACTGCTGCACATGTCTTTGTGGGCAGACAAAGCCGGCAACACAGGCAGGAACCCAGTACAAAAGGTCAGCCTGCAGCAGCGGCAGACACAGAATGAGAGACGGAGGGAGGGGGGAGTGAGTAAGCTCAGCGGAACTCTGTTGGGACTGCTGTGGATTTCTTTGTGGGCAGAAAAAGGGGCAATGCAGGCAGAAGCCCAGTACAAAAGGGCAGTCTGCAGCACCAGCAGAAACAGAATGAGCGACTGAGAGAGGGGGAGTGACCCACTTCAACGGAGCTCTGTCGGGACAGCTGCAGATTTGTTTGTGGTCATAAAAAGGAGCCAAAGCATGCAGGAGCCCAGTACAAAAGGGCAGCCAGCAGCACTGGGAGAAACATAATGAGCGAGTGAGACGGGATGAGTGAGCGACCGCAACAGAGCTCTGTCAGGACAGCTGCGGATTTCTTTGTGGGCAGGAAAAGGTGCCAATGCAGGCAGGAGCCCAGTACAAAAGAGCAGCCTGCAGTGCCGGTAGAAACAGAATGAGTGAGTGAGAGAGGGGGAGTGACCAAGCTCAACGGAGGTGTATCGTGACTGCTGCAGATTTCTTTGTGGGCAGGAAAAGGCTGAAATGCAGGCAGGAGCCCAGTACAAAAGGTCAGCGTGCAGCACTGGCAGAAACAGAATGAGCAAGTGAGGGGGGAGGAGTAAGCGAGCTCAATGGAGCTGTGCTGGGACTGCTGCGGATTTCTTTGTGGGCAGAAAAAGGCAGCAATGCATGTAGGGGACCAGTACAAAAGGGCAGCTTGCAGTGGTGGGAGAAACAGAGCGAACAAGAGAGAGAGTGGGAGTGATTGAGCAAGCTCAACAGAGCTGTATCATGACTGCTGCAGATTTTTTTGTGGGCAGAAAAGGGCGGCAATGCAGGCAGGAGCCCAGTACAAAAGGGCAGCCTGCAGCACTGGCAGAAATGGAACGAGTGAGTGAGACAGGGGGAGTGAGTAAGTGAGGCCAATGGAGCTCTTTTGGGACTGCTGCAGATTTCATTGTGGGAAGAAAAAAATGCCAACAGAGACAGAAGCCCAGTACAAAAGGGCAGCCTGCAGTGCCAGGAGAAACAGAATGAGCGAGTGAGACAGAGGGAGTGCGTGACCTCAGCGGAGCTCTGTCAGGATAGCTGCAGATTTCTTTGTGGGCAGGAAAAGGTGCCAACACAGGCAGGTGCCCAATACAAAAGGGCAGCCTGCAGTGCTGGGAGAAACAGAATGAGCGAGTGAGAGAGGGGGAGTGAGCGAGCTCAGTGGAGGTCTATCATGACTGCTGCAGATTTCTTAGTGGGCAGGAAAGATGGCAACGTAGGCAGGAGCCCAGTACAAAAGGCCAGCCTGCAGCCCCGGCAGAAATGGAATGAGCGAGGGAGAGATGGGGAGTGAACAACCTCAACGGAGCTGTGTCGAGACTGCTGCACATGTCTTTGTGGGCAGACAAAGCCGGCAACACAGGAGGGAACCCAGTATAAAAGGTCAGCCTGCAGCAGCGGCAGACACAGAATGAGAAACTGAGGGAAGGGGAGTGAGTAAGCTCAACGGAACTCTGTTGGGACTGCTGTGGATTTCTTTGTGGGCAGAAAAAGGGGCAATGCAGGTAGGAGCCCAGTACAAAAGGCCAGCCTGCAGTGCCGGCAGAAATAGAATGAGTGAGTGAGACGGGGGAGTGAGCAACCTCAACGGAGCTCTGTCAGGACAGCTGCGGATTTCTTTGTGGGCAGGAAAAGGTGCCAACGTAGGCAGGAGCCCAGTACAAAAGAGCAGCCTGCAGCACAGGGAGAAACAGAACGAGCGAGTGAGAGAGGGGGAGTGACCGAGCTCAAGGGAGGTGTATCGTGACTGCTGCAGATTTCTTTGTGGGCAGGAAAAGGCTGCAATGCAGGTAGGAGCCCAGTACAAAAGGCCAGCCTGCAGCACTGGCAGAAACAGAATGAGCAAGTGAGAGAGTGGGAGCAAGCAAGCTCAATAGAGCTCTGTTGGGACTGCTGTGAATTTCTTTGTGGGCATAAAAAAGCAGCAATGCATGCAGGGGCCCAATACAAATGGGCAGCCTGCAGCGGCAGGAGAAACAGAACGAACTAATGAGAGAGGGGGAGTGAGTGACCGAGCTCAACAGAGCTGTATCGTGACTGCTGCAGATTTCTTTGTGGGCAGAAATAGGTGGCAATGCAGGCAAGAGCCCAGTACAAAAGGGCAGCCTGCAGTGCCAGCAGAAATGGAAAGAGCAAGTGAGACAGGGGGAATGAGTGAGGCCAATGGAGCTCTTTCGGGACTGCTGCAGGTTTCATTGTGGGCAGAAAAAATGCCAACAGAGGCAGAAGCCCAGTACAAAAGGGCAGTCTGCAGCGCCAGGAGAAACAGAATGAGTGAGTGAGACGGGGTAGTGAGCAACCTCAATGGAGCTCTGTCAGGACAGCTGCAGATTTCTTTGTGGGCAGGAAAAGGTGCCAACACAGGCAGGAGCCCAGTACAAAAGGGCAGCCTGCAGCGCTGGGAGAAACAGAATGAGTGAGTGAGAGAAGCGGAGTGAGCGAGCTTAAAGGAGGTCTATCATGACTGCTGCAGATTTCTTAGTGGATAGGAAAAGGCGGCAATGTAGGCAGGAGCCCAGTACAAAAGGCCAGCCTGTAGACCTGGCAGAAACGGAATGAGCGCGTGAGAGGGGGGAGTGAGCGACCTCAGCAGAGCTGTGTCAGGATTGCTGCACATGTCTTTGTGGGCAGACAAAGCCGGCAACACAGGCAGGAACCCAGTACAAAATGGCAGCCTGCAGCAGTGGCAGACACAGAACGAGCGAGTGAGGGAGAGGGAGTGAGTGAGCTCAACGGGGCTCTGTTGGGACTGCTGCAGATTTCTTTGTGGGCAGAAAAAGGTGCCAATGCAGGCAGAAGCTCAGTACAAAAGGGCAGCCTGCAGCACTGGGAGAGACACAATGAGCGAGTGAGAGAGGGGGAGTGAGCGAGCTCAATGGAGCTCTATCTTGACTGCTGTGGATTTATTTGTGGGCAGAAATAGACAGCAATGCAGGCAGGAGCCCAGTACAAAAGGCCAGCCTGCAGCGCTGGCAGAAATGGATTGAGCTAGTGAGAGAGGGGGAGTGAACTACCTCAACGGACCTGTGTCAGGACTGCTGCAGATTTCTTTGTGGGCAGAAAAAGCCGCCAACAGAGGCAGGATCCCAGTACAAAAGGGCAGCCTGCAGCGCCAGCAGAAACAGAATGAGTGACTGAGAGAGGGGGAGTGACCCACCTCAATGGAGCTCTGTCAGGACAGCTGCTAATTTCTTTGTGGGCAGCAAAATGTGTCAATGCAGGCAGAAGCCCAGTACAAAAGAGCAGCCTGCAGCAGCAGGAGAAACAAAATGAGTGAGAGAGACAGGCAGAGAGAGGGACCTCAACAGAGCTCTGTCAGGACAGCTGCACATTGCTTTGTGGGCAGAAAAAGGTGGCAACGCAGGCAGGAGCCCAGTACAAATGGGCAGCCTGCAGCGCCAGCAGAAACAGAATGAGTGACTGAGAGAGGGGGAGTGACCCACCTCAACGGAGCTCTGTCAGGACAGCTGCTGATTTCTTTGTGGGCAGCAAAATTTGCCAATGCAGGCAGAAGCCCAGTGCAAAAGAGCAGCCTGCAGCACCAGGAGAAACAGAATGAGTGCGTGAGACAGGCGGAGAGAGGGACCTCAAATGAGCTCTGTCAGGACAGCTGCAGATTTGTTTGTGGGCAGAAAAAGGTGCCAAAGCAGGCAGAACCCCAGTACAAAAGGGCAGCCTGCAGCACCAGGAGAAACACAATGAGTGAGTGAGAGAGGGGGAGTGATCAAGCTCAACAGACCTCTATCGTGACTGCTGCGCATTGCTTTCTAAGCAGAAAAGGTGGCAACGCAGGCTGGAGCCCAGTACAAAAGGCCAGCCTGCAGCGCCAGCAGAAATGGAATGAGCGAGAGAGGGGAAGTGAGCTAGCTCAATGGACCTGTGTCAGGACTGCTGCAGATTTCTTTGTGGGCAGAAGAACCCACCAACAGAGGTTGGAGCCCAGTGCAAAAGGGCAGCCTGCAGCGCCAACAGAAACAGAATGAGCTAGTGAGAGAGGGAGAGTGACCTACCTCAACAGAGCTCTGTCAGGACAGCTACAGATTTCTTTGTGGGCAGCAACACTTGCCAATGCAGGCAGGAGCCCAGTACAAAAGAGCAGCCTGCAGCACCGGAAGAAACAGAATGAGCGAGTGACACAGGGGCAGTGTGCAAGCTCAATGGACCAATGCAATCAACATTCGGCATTGACAAATGCTTGTTTCCTTCTGTGTTGCTGTGCATAAGATTCTTAGGAGATTATGTTGTTTATCATTCCCTTGTTCCTTAACTTTTACCACTAAAATTAGTGTTATACATTCCATAGGGAAAGGGTCACCCCAAACGCTGCTGAGTTCCACGTGTATCTGTGGCCAGAATGAGGTGACCTTTGGACATGTCAGGAATATGTGGTAGTGACAGCCAACCTAATCACAGCCTCTCCAACACAGGTTTGAACTTCTTTTCCTAAAGTGAGATGTTAGTGTCGGGGTGGGGAAGTACTGTAGCAAGTCATGCATTTCCACCTGTATTGTCTCCGCCCAGAGGAGGTGCTTACTTTCCAGCCTTTTTCCCATATGTTGGACCAGTCTTCTTTAGTAATGTTAATCCCAGCATTCCTTTCCCACTGGGCCTTCAGGTTAAGTTAAGTGGACTGGGGTGCCCACCCCCAGTACTACTTCTTCTACCCCTCCCCTCCAGGTCACTCACCTCTCCCTTCCCAACATTTCTTTATTTCTTATATATTTAAAAAATATTTAATAAGAGGGAAGGTTTGCCTGTTTGCAGACAACACCAAGATCTGCAACAGGGTGGATACCCTGGAGAGGGTGGAAAGGATAAGAAAGGAACTGGAATAGTTGGAGAGATGGTCAGAGGTGTGGCAACTAAGATTTCATGCAAAGAAGTGCAAAATCATGTACATGGGGAGCAGGAACCCTGGAGCAAGCTACAGGTTGGGGGAGAGCTCTTGGCAGTTACTCAGTAGGAGAGGGACTTGGGGTCATAATCACAGATAACCTGAAGGCCACAAGGCAGATGACCAAGGCAGTGGGGAAGGCCACTGGGATATTAGGGTGTATTGAAAGGGAAATCACAAGTTGAAGAAGGGAGGTAATAGTTCCACTGTACAAGACCCTTGAGTGCTGTGTCCAGTTCTGGAGGCCACATCTTCGCAAGGACACTGACAAAATAGAGACTGTGCAGAGGAGGGTGACCAAAATGGTGAAGGGTCTACATCACAAGTCTTATGAGGAAAGAGTTAGAGACCTCAATTTGTACATGCTGGAGCAAAGAAGGGAGAGAGGTGACATGATAGAAACATTCAAATACCTCAAGGGCATGAACAAGGTGAAAGGGGACAACATATTCCAGTTTAGTAGTAGTCCCAAAACAAGAGGACATGACATGAGACTGATGGGTGGCCGCATAAGGAGAAATGTCAGGAAGTTCTTTTTTTATGGAGACGGTGGTGGATGCATGAAATAGCCTGCCCCAGGAAGTGGTGGCCACCCATACGACAGGCTTCACATATGCATGGGACAGGAATAAAGCAATATTAGAGACAGGAAGAAAAAACTAAAGCCAATGACCAGATAGGGTCACTGGTCGCTTTGTCAGGTAGCATAAATGGGCAAAAAATATTAGAGTTTTGGGTCTTCTAAGTCTGGACAAATCAGTGATGGGGTCTTCCTTGGGGTTATCAACCCTAATATTCTCCACCTTCTCAGAGCAAACAAGGTCAGATATGATCTCATGAAGAAAGCTACAATAGATTTTGTGGGCAACACATGGCAAGACATATTTGTGTACCTTGGAAGAGTGTATCGCTATAAGGCACTGCAGTTCAAAGGTTTTGTGAAAAAAGTTTAGAACATTCCAGAGTCATAAGGTTTTGAAATTTGGCTTCTGGACATGCTCAGTAGGGATTTTGAGGTAACTCTTTAATATGACCCAAAATCTCTTCTTTTGCAAGGGTTTCTAGGTCATGACTAATTGTGTTTTTGAACTGTGAGAAAATAAATTTAGGTTGTGATGTCCTTCATCTTAATTTTGTTTGTTTTTTTCTGAGCAAAAAAATGAATAAAATAAAAATACATAAAAATAAGTTATTTAAAAACAAACATATGTATCTTGCAAAACAGGACCCATTAAGCTTGTATTATCATGTTTGCTTTTAAACAAACTTGCTATAAATATATTTTTAGGACACTAAAGAGGACAGGAAATCATTTCTAACTGGCAGCTGTTTATAAAGTTCTCATTATAAAAAAAAAAATTATATCCATTCCCCTAAATTATACATACTTAACTTTACCTTAATGAAAAGTGGTGTGAAAAACTTTAGTTTGCATTGTTTTGTTTTATGGGCAACTTTCTGTCACAGTTATTTTCATGAAACCAGTGATCTGGAGTTTTAAGTATGTCATGGTCTGTGCATAGAACTCTGAGAAAGGTTTTGATAGTTCAACAGCTCATAATTAGCATACTGTTCACAAACCATGACAGTAAAAATTCTGAACTACTGATTCCATGAAAAGAACTGTGCAGCATGTTGCCCATAACAAGAAAACAACTGAAAGCACAGTTTTTCATATCCATGTTTATTCTGGTAAGTTAAATATGGATCATTTGGAGGTATGAATTTCATTGCTGTAAAATGGAACATTATTAGCTTATGCTAATTAGCATTCATTTCCTGCCCCCTTTAAGTTCTTTGGCTGTCAGCTTACTGAGATGGACAATTCTTGTGTCACAAGCTATGAATTCTTATGTCACACATTTAACACGACACAAGAATTTGTAGTACACTAATTTTTAGTGCGCACCAAAAATGGAATTCTTAGGTATCACTTAAATGTGCAATCCAAGAATTCCATTTTTGGTATGCACAAAAAAGTCCTGTGTCACACTAAAATATACAACACAAGAATTGCTTCTTTGGTGCACACAAAAAATGTTTTGTGCCTCTCATACTTTCACTCATAACTTGTCCATTCTACAATATTTTAGTCCCAGATTTTAAATATAATGGTTACATGACCCTGTCTCCTTAACAAGGTGGTGGGAAGTTTCAAATACAGGTTGAAAGATGATTTCACAGTCACTCTGTGAAACTTCCTGTTGGGTGAGATTTAACACATTCTAGTGACCAAGTTTATGATATGGGGTCAAAACGTCAAAAAATGTTCTTTGGACATCAGCTTAGTGAGATGGCCTATACTTGTGTAGCAAATTCATGATTTTTTCATGCACACCTAAAATGGAATTCTTGGAATGTACATTTAAGTGCAACCCAAGAATTTTTTGTGAGCCCAAAAATGGAAATCTGGTTCATAAATTTAAGTGCGACCAAAGAATTTTTCATGTGCATCAAATCTGCTTGCTCTTCTACCCGATTAATTCTTTGGTCACACATTGAAGTGCAGCCCTAGAATTTTTCATGCTCAGCAGAAATGCTTGTTTTTCTGTCAGATTACTTCTTTGGTTGCACACTTAAGTGCAACCTAAGAATTTTTCATTTGAACTAAAAAAGAAAAATAGTTTTTTGGCCAGTTGAGGATTTTGATATGTAAACAAAGAATTCTTTGGTTGCACATTAATTGTGACCCAAGATTTTTTCATGTAAATATAAAATTCTTGTTTTTTGAATGGTTGAAAATGTTTATGTGCAATTGCACATTAAGTACAGTAGTGCAATATCGGCTTGTGACATAAAAATTTAATTTTTTTGTGTTTCATGCTTTTACTCATAACTTAGCTGTTTTACAATGTTTTAGTCCTAAATTTTGAATATACTGCGTACATGACCCTAAGTTATGAACAAGATGGTGGGAATTTTCAAATACAGTTTAAAATGGGATTTTGCAATCACTCTGTGATGTGACCTTTCAGGTGGGAACACATTCTAGTGACAAAGTTCATCGCATGGGGTCAAAATGTCCAAAAACAGTTATAAAGAAATGCTATGTGTAGTGCTGACCTTTGACCCAGTGAGTAGTGCTTTGTGATCATGTGCTGGTGAGCTAAATTTGTGGCCAAGCTCAGTAAGCCAGCTGGATGGCCAAGGTGGGGGAGGAATGTTGCTGCCATGCAGCACCACCCACAGGCCAGAGAGGGACTGTGCAGTGTTAGTTGCATGGGCAATGAGTAACCATATATTGAATCTGTGACTGAGATTTAGGGGCCTACAGGTGTTTTTCACATCACCAAGGAGTTCTCATGCACCTCCACTAATGTGGTGTATTGCATTCTTTGCAGGAAGTGTACAGCTATTTACATCGGAGAAACTGGTAGGCATCTTGCTGGCCGTTTCAGGGAACATTACAGAGCAGTCAGGAATGGTGAGACTGCTAAACCCATTGTATCCCACTTTATCTCCAGGGACCACAATGTCAATGACCATTCTGTTTGTGTCCTTCAGCAGGGCTTCTGGGATCCTGACCATAGAAGAAACATGGAAGCCAAGCTGATCATCCACCTTGGCTCCCAGCAGCCCTCTGGTTTAAATGACAGACTTATTTTCCACTAACATCTTTTAGCCATCCCTTTTTTTCCCTGAAGTCTATTTGTTTTTGTACTCATTTAATTTATTTTTCATTTTCACCAGAAGTCTCCATTTCTGTCTCCTTCCCACACATGTGTCACCTTTCAGCCTTCTTACTAGGCCCTGTTAATTAGTCCCCACCTGAGAACTTCCCCAGCTCTTTCACTCCCATTATGCTTTATCTTTCCCATCATCTCCTTTTTGTTTCACAGATTCTCTCTTAATCTTACCATTTATCACTTCTTCTCCCTGATCCTCCCCTTTCTTCTTTCTCCACATATATATCTCTCTCATTTTACCTCTTCTGTACACTTACTTGTTTTTTTTTTCTCTTTTAGATATTTCCTGAAGAAGACCTAAGGTCAAAACATAGATTTTTAACTCTATTTTCTATTTTCAGCGTGCATTTAATATAACCATTTGGTTTTACCATATATTGAAGAGACATCTTCTCTTGGCTTAGGGCCCAGAGGGCCCTGCACCTCTGCACACGTAGCTACGTGGAAGTACAGGGCCAGATGTCCCTACACTTCCTCAACCAGATGGACTCTTGGTGTTGTATGTCGGCATCTGTAGCCACACAGATGCACAGGGTCCAGAGGGCCCTGTGTTTTCATAGTCACCCAGACAGTCCCACAAATTTTGGCATCTGTAGCTGCATGAAAGTGCAGGCCTGGAGGGCCCTGCTCTTCCGCAGGCAGACAGATGGACTCTTTCCATGGTGTAGTGTGCATCTGCATATGTTCACAAGCAAAGATGCAAGCATGAGCAAGATAGCTGCAGGAACTCTCATTCACACTTGTGTATTTGCTTGTGAGACTGCCAACTTGCTTGCTCTGTTTACTGTTTAGTTAGCATCATTTTGAGAAAATATGTAATAGTTAAAACACACATGAATTAATGCTAATATTACAAAAGCATGCTGATTTTAAACTTTTACAGTTTCTTTTCTCTGCAATGAACCCACCGTGGTCATGCTACACTGAAAACTGGAAGTGAAAGTTAAACCAGAGAAGCCAATCGGTAACTGTCTGAAGGATTGTTCAAATGGTAGTATCAACCAGATAAGACTTTTTTAACACAATTAAACATTTAGAATCATGGCAGTGTCAATCAGATGAAGTTTATGTGTGGCAGATAAACACTCCCCCCCAACTAAAAAAGAATCTGGTCATTTTATAAGAGAAAGATAATCCACTACAGGGCATGCAGCCATGCTATTATATGTATACCTTGGGTGGCTGAATGCACTCGGCCTGCACCCTCATACCTCACAATGCACACTAAGGCATGTGTGTATCAGAGCATGATTGCACACCCAGTGGTGGAGTATCTGTCACATATCTTTATATCTACTGGTACCAATGAGGATTGTGGTTTGGTGACTGTATAGACGAGAAGTGTGAGAGGGTGAATAAAGATGTGAGGGCATTTAGGCTCTCCTCCTCATTGGCAGATCTTGCGGAGTACAAAGCCCTAAGAAACAAAGCCAAGAGAGCCATTAAACTTGCTAAGCGAGAGTACCTAACACACCTCCAGAAATCCAGCCTGGGTGACCCTAAGCAATTCTGGAACCATGTTAATGAACTTATCAAGGGGAGTAAAAAGCCTGAATCCTGCCCCATGGAGATCAACCGTCAGCTCTCAACTGACTCTTCTCAAATATCTGCTGCCCTCAACAGGCACTTCTCAGACCTAGAGTCCTATAAGACATTCCAGCCCCCTCCAACCTCCTCCTCAGCCTCAGCTGAAGCAACTCACACAGAGCGACCCCTCTTTCACCTGAGACTGGCCAAATGGACAGAAGTCCTTACCCTCCTAAGGAAATTGAAACCCAAAGGGTCAGGTGGACCTGACGGGATCAGCCCCCGGCTTCTCAAGGCAGGAGCGACCTCCTTATCCTGGCCTATAACCATGCTCCTCAACAGATCACTAAGGGAAGGAGCTGTCCCTGATCAGTGGAAACATGCTATTGTCGTACCTATCCACAAAGGGGGGCCTAGGGATAAACTAAATAACTATAGACCTATCTCCCTCCTCTACTCACTCACCAAGGTGCAAGAAAGGATAGTCTACAATCAACTCAGAGACTACCTAGAAGCACACCTGCTCCTTGCCCCCTTCAAACACGGATTCAGAACAAACCATGGAACTGATTCTGCCCTCATTAACTTCTCGGATGAAGTTCTTAGGGCAGTTGACAAAGGGATACCCACTGGGGCAGTCTTTATCAACTTATCCAAGGCGTTCGACCTTGTCGACCACAGCCTGCTACTACAAAAGCTGCAAAATATTGACCTTGACACCCATGCCCTCAAGTGGTTCGGAAGCTACTTATCAGGAAGGGCTCAGAGGGTCACATGGAAAAACGTCACATCTGATCTGCTACCCCTAAATCAGGGTGTACCTCAGGGATCTATACTAGGCCCCCTACTATTCTCACTGTTCACTGATGAACTAAGCTTCTTCTGTGGGGAGAGTTCGGTCGTACAGTACGCAGATGACACTGTCATTTTCCGTCCCATGAGCGATGTAGCTACTCAAGGCCCTATCCTCCAAAAGGATCTTACATCCCTCGAGACTTGGCTATGCGAGAACAGAATTGTACTCAATGTTGACAAGACCAAGGCAATGCTATTCGGCCCAAGATTCCTAGGACTTGACAGGTCCTCCCTCCTCCGCTTAACTACACTCTCTGGCAAAGACATCAATGTAGTTCCCTCCCTTAAATACCTAGGCCTTATGCTCGACCAGAACATCACTTACAAGGAACATGTAGACCAGGTCACAAGGACCCTGCATCGCAAACTCGGCACCTTGTACCGACTCAGGGACAAGCTTATCCCTGAGGCCAGGCTCTCCATTGCCACTAGTGTCCTGCTCCCTTCTCTGACCTTTGCAGTCCCGATAATACAGGGCATGGGAAAGCAAGAGATAACCAGGATGCAAACCCTGTACAATAAAATAGCTCGCTTTGCCACTCAAGACCACCCACGACGTCACCACTGCGACACTCTAGCCCAGGTCAGCTGGCCTTCATTGGTTGCTCGCCTCCAATTTTCCCTGCTTGTCCAGGCCTACAAGCTTCTCTCACCCCATGCTCCACCTAGTATTGCCAAGACCGTAACTCTCAAGCTTAACCCAAGGAACCTAAGGACCTCAGGAAGAACACTATTAGAAGTCCCTAGGGTAAGGACAAATGCCGGTGTTAGGTCCTTTTCCTCTCAAGCACCTTGCCTATGGAACAAGCTCCCCCCCTCTGTCCAAGACGCCCCCTCACTCACTACCTTCCTCACCAGACTCAAATCCCATATGCTGACCTCAAGCTCATGCCACTGCCACGGCTCATAAGGCTCCTTAGGCACTCCCCTCCTCCCACCACACCTTCTACTAGGAAATGCCTACCTACTGCTCACCCCTAACTGCCCTCATGGCCTGGGGTCAAATGCCTCCTTCTGAATTAAACCACATACTGAGAATTACCTACTCAAACTGTGTCATGATGATAACCATGCCTGTACCCGCTGTGTCCTTGAACTTCCACATGTTGTAACAAACAATGTATACAAATGTTCTCTTTTTGTTTTGCTCTTTCTGTATATTACTAGTATTGTTATCCCGGGTCGCCCCTGAAAAAGGGACCTTCGGGGCCCAGTGGGCCTACCCGGTCACCAAAATTTAATAAATAAATAAATAAATAAATATCTACCTAAAAAACAAAGCTGGCATGGGGGGAAGGCTACTAATTAGAAGTAATTGTTAATTAGTATTAATACTGATTAGTGTGTATGGCTGCTATTATTTAAAGTGACTAACTTTAATCTTTTCCTCCTTGGTATCTTGCATCCTGTTCCCAATAAAATTCCTTTTTACGTTGGCTCACTTGTGCAGCCAACATCTTGCAGTAGTGCAGATTTGGAGGCATGGTCACTGTTGGGAGAATGCAGGGCACGCATCAGTAGGTGTGTCCCTCATTCCCCAATCAGCCTGCGTGCCGGTGCCACACCATGCATACTTAATGTGGTGATTAGATCAAATGAAAGGTCCACTGCAATGTGAGCTAAGCTCGTCATATGCAGCAGACCTCCCGACATGCTTTCCCTGGTGGTGAAAACAAAATGAACATTGCAGCACACTGCCTGCCATACTGCCAACTTCAGGGGTGCCCAATCCCCCTGTCAGCATGTCCTACCCCAGTGTATGTGCTGATGGGAGAGCCCACTACCTGCCAGCATAATGCATACCCCCCATTTGTTATGTGCTGAGGGGGGTGCCCAGTCCCCCTTGGCTCTTGCCCCCCGCTTTTGTTGTGTGCCGATGGAGGTGCCAAGCCCCCATCAGCTACAGCACCCCCACAAAACACTAAAGCCCCTGCAAAAAAAAAAGTCCCCCAATGTTTTTTTTTAACCTGTAAAAAAGAAAACGGTCCCTCACAGTCTCCCTGCCCCCCGCCCACAACCCTGCGCCCACCTATTGCGCACCTTACCTCCCACACCCCCTCAATTACTTACTTCCAGAGTCTGGTGATGATCTTGATGGACCGAACATCGCCTGCACTCTTTCAAAGCCGACCGCAAACTGAGGAAATGCCGTAAGCTATATAATAGAATAAATAGGGTTTTTTCAACTTTGATGCATATCTCAGGCATGTTTTGGAATTTTGGCACCAAATTTTCAACATGGGGTTTTTGGGACCCCTCCTCATGAATTCTGGTACTGTCCTGGCGTTAATCAGCTCCAAAAGGTGATTTCAAGGTCACTGTGCGAAATCACCTTTCAGGACTGATTAACAAAATGACAGTGCCATTGTTCATGAGGGGGGCTCTCAAAAAGCCTATGTTGCAAATTTAGTGGGAAAAATCAAAAAAATGGCTGTTTTACAAGCATGCGTTGCGCTGTTCCCATGTTCGCTCGTAACTTTGTGAATTTGTAATATTTTCACTCCAGATTTTCAAAACTGGCATTTTTCTACTCCTCCTGATGAACAGTACAGCTGTCAATTTACATACCATAGCCAAAAGGTGTTTTCACACAACCAGCGCAGAATAGCATGGTCACTGAGCGAAATCACTTTTCAGGACAGTTTGAGGAAATGAAAGTGATACTGTTCATGAGCAGAGGTCTTAAAATACCTGTGTTGAAAATTTGGTGCCGAAAGTCCATAAAATGACTGTGTTGCAAGCGTGCATTGCACAGTTTACATGCACCCTTGTAATTTTGCAAATTTGCAATATTTCCATGCCAGATTTTCAACACTGGCATTTTTTCACACCTCCTTATGAACAGTACAGCTGTCATTTTTCACATCCTGCCCAAAATGTGTTTCCACACCTGTGGCGCACAATGGCATGGTCACTGTGGGAAATCAACTTCTGGGACAAGATTAACAAAATTGCAACACCACTTGTCATAAGGGCAGGTCCCAAAATGCCTATGTTACAAATCTGGCTAACAAACTCCCAAAAATGATTGGGTTACGGACGTGTGTTGTGTACTTTCTATGCATGCTCATTGCTTCACCAATATTTTATATTGTCACTCCAGATTTTCAGCATTGCCATTTTTTAATGCCTCTTCATGTACGATACAGTTGTCATTCTCCTCATCCTGCCCAAAAATGAGTTTTCATCCCTCTGTCACCAAATGGCACAGCCGCTGTGCAAAACCACCTTTCAGCTAACAAAGTGATTCTTCTACTTTTCGTGAGGTGGCCTGACAAGCAGCCCATGTTGAAAATGTGGAGTGAAACTACCACCACACATCTACGGTGTTAGGGTGTCCAACTGTAGCTCCCCACCTGGTACAGACTGACAGGCATCAGGGGTGTGACTTGGGATCATTGGATGTAATGCTCATGCCATTCCACCCTCACGACCACCCTGCAGCCACTGACAGGCATCGTGGGGTGCCTTGCACTGTTTGGCCACAAAGTTCACCCCACGCTCCTATACTGCACCCACGTCAGCGTATTTCCTTATGGAATGGGGTAAGTACAATGTCCAAAGACCCCAAAGCACACCCCAACACTTGTCAGTGTCTACAGGGTAGGGTGAGGTACAATGGCATGAGCGTTATAGCTGACAACCCAAAGGCACACCCCAATGCCTGTCTCTCTGTACAGGGTGGGGCTGGGGTTGGCATCACTTCAATACTTCACTGCCATTCCTATTATACATCTTTAGCTCCGGCACTGCCAATGCCAATGCCAGTGCGACAACATTCTGATTGACAAATGTTTGTTGAATTTTGTACTGCACTGTACATTTATGATTTTTTCTGAATTGCACTGTGTTTCTTCTGGGTGAGTTAAATCACGCAGTGGGGACATAGCTGGAGAGTATTAATTCCCAGGGCATTGCTAGACTTCCCACATTAACTTTCTCAGGGTGGAGTTCCACATATTTAATTTTCAACATTGGCTCTAGCTCCAGCAGCAGTAAATGACCCAGGACCCTCAAATTTATGTGAGCCCATATGGCAGAGTGGTACCATGGACAACAGGTATATTGTAGTCAAGAGAGAGTAATCACCTGTGAGTTGGTTTAATTACTACTGTTCTCCCAACTCTTCTGGAGCAGGTCTCTCAATGTGCCTGTGAGATCAAAAGTAGATGCTAATGTTCCCTCAATCCTAGCAAATGTTTTTCTACTAACAGCTCCCTGGAGATCACAGTGCTTTTCATCGAAGGTACTGTGTGGGTCATCATTCTGGAGGAGTTAGACTTTGTAAGATAATAACAATCAGGACACCTGTTGTGATCTAAGTGGGGGAAGGGCACTTACCTCACTCTATTCTTTGTTGTTAGCCTGTGTTTGTTTTTGTTTTTTGTGAAATTTAATCTTTTGATGTAGATCATCAGTCTCCCTCATGGAAGCTTTGCTCAGACAGGTTAGAGCATCATAGCTGCAGCTGCTGAAGATGAGAGAGAGATTGCACTGATGATGATGTGTAATGTGTTTACATGTGTGTTTGAGTTTTTTTACTGAAACGCTATGTGAACACATGCAGCAGTGACTTTTTTTTTGCTAAAATGATGTTCACAAGAGGATGTGTATGTTTGAAAATATGAGGTCATGCATATAATGAAAGCTGGACACAAGCACCCCACCTGCCTAATATGAAATTTTGTAAACATCAACGTTACCAAGGCCTGCTGCAATTTCCATGAATTTGTTGAACAGATGTATGCATTTTGGATGAACTGAAGCTTTCTAAAACTGAACTGAAGGTATGTCCTCACAATCAGAAACAGATCAATGTCACTGATAAGTAGGTCACACTGCATTTAAGAAACAATGATGTAAGATTGCCTGATCACACAGCAAAAGTGCATCTCAATTTAATGCTGGTGATCCGGGTTAGGGAGCAAGCGCAGGGAGCAAGGATTATGGTGGCTACGGGCTGGGGAGTGCTGCTAAACACAACGTGAGTCAGCCCAGCTCCTACATCTTTATGACCCTTCATGGTGGGCTGGGCAGCCTGCTCCCTCGCTTGCACAGAAGTGTACTGTGACATGCAAGGTCAACAGTAGGCATTATTTATTATTTGTTTTACACACAGGGTGATGGAGCTGTGGAACAGTCTGCTAGTTGATGTGGTGAGCACCAAACCACAAATGGTTTCAAGAATGGCTGGGACAGAGTGAAGGGCAAAGTGGCTATTCAGGGTGGTAGTGGTAGGGATGGAAACAGGGGCAGGGATAGTGAGGGCTAGTACCCTGTATGGACAATAGGTCCTGGGTTAGATAGGGAACAATGGGCAGACTGGATGGACCATTGGTCTTTTTCTGCTGTAGTAATCTATGTTTCTATTTTTCTAATAATCTAGACTCCTGTAAAGGGCATAAGCAGACCCATCTCAAAATGAGGCTAAATGGACAACCAGAAGTATTTTACACAGTCTAACTATGGAATCTATACTATAAGTAATTTAAATGATGGAACTAATAATGTGACTAAGCACAATGTTTATATTTTAACCGGGATACCATCCATTATGTAATCTTAACCAGGACACAAAGAGAATAAATGTGATTAATATTATAATTAAAAAACAGACCTTGCATGCATGGCCACATGGCACTGGCTGGGGATGCACTGCACTGCCAAGTGGGAGACTCAGGTTCAAGACAGAAACCCAATGTCCCTACCCAGGGCTGGTGGGGTCTGGGCTGTGATGTAGAGGCACTGTGTGCCAACCCTGGGTGAGAATGATTAGCACACTGCTGTCTTAGTGCTGCCTCTGGTTTGATGCCATGCTGGCATTGACACAATTTGTGACTATGCTGCATTGGCTGGCATCCCCCAAATGGATGTGCTGTGGGTTGTTATTTGATTTAGCTAGGAGTGGAGGGTGGGCAGCAAAAGTAGTCGAAAATCCACTGGCCACATGGATGACCACAAAGAGGGCCTGCCCACTCATATGCCACAGACCATCAATGCCCCCTCCTTGTCGAGACCATGGCTGCTTCTCAGTGCTTAGCAGCATGTATGCAAGGCATTGGGGCCTCCTGGGTGGGGAAGAGGGGGCAGTCCTTGGGGTAATGGAAGCAGGGACCCAGAAGTGTATCAGTAGAGTAAGTAAGTGCATGTGGGGACAAGCAAGTCCTGGCTGCATCAGAGTACAATGTATTCTGCAGTGCAATAAGAATAAAATCAATAAAAAAAAAAACATGAAAACCATTTTCAGACATGAGCATGAAAAAACATGTCCAGATTGGGCATATGGCTGCTACCTGAAATAATTTATAATGTTTTATTAGAATAATGTTTTCTTTCATTTACCAAATTGACAATGGATTTAGTTCTCGCAATTAGTCTCACTTGATTGTGTGGCTTTCCAGGCATTTGTACTTGTTCCTGAACTTCGGACAATTTTGTCCATAAATCATGGATAGATCAACCCCCCTGGGTCTAGGGGTCTTTATTAGTTGACCAGTACCCTTGATTAATATCCAACTGGCCATTATCATGTATTAAATCAACCCCCCATTGACTTTAATGGGGTGCACCCCTATGCACTTCCAGGGTACATGTCATTACACACCTGAGTGGGGAGAGGAGGCAGATTGCAGCAATCAGGAAGTGGAAGGGACTGGCTGGCTACCTCCTTGGAGCCAAAATATGTTCCATTCCACTTCAAAACAGAATTCACAGAAAATTATTAAAACAGCATCACAAGACTTTCACTGGCATAAGCTTTCACCATATGCAAATAATATCCAAATCTTAGCAAAACACTTTGAGGTGAAGGCACAAAACATGTAAACTTGTCACAACTGGCATGGTTGCAGAACTTATGGGGCTCCTCATCTGAAACTGGGAGCCCCCTCCAGCTTCTTCTTGTTCTTTTTCTTGCCTCATGCATAGTGCTGGGGATAGGTCTTTCTTACTTGCACTCCATCTAGCCAGACTACCCAGATGCAGTAACCAGCCTTTTAGTCATCAAGGTCTATGTAGAGGATCTTGTGCTTCCTGATGCTTTTGTCTGTATCCCAGGTGGTGACCTTGATTCTGGTCAGCTGACGGATCTCCTCCTTATGCTATATGCAAAACTGATGGTCCCTTTTGGCCAGCTGCTATTTTTTTTTGTTTCTGGGGTCCAAAGTGTTGTCAGCATGCCAGGCCATTTTTTAGGAAGAGAATCTCCTGAATTAAGAAGGCTATTATTAGTTTACTCTGACACATTAACCTTATACCCAGATGGGTAGCCTGCCCAGCAAGAGCAGCCCAAGATGCATAAACTAAAATGAGAAAAAGGAGAAAAAAGAGGGTTAGAGACAGACAAGAGAATTTATGCTAATAATAGCTAGTTATTTTGTAATACCTGTAAAAATGGTTGCCCCATTGATTAAAATTCTCCTTTACTCTCAATACAGAATAATGCGTTCATTCTATTTTTGAAACATTTATTGATGTATTCAATAATTTCTCAAAAGTAGGTGGATTTGGGTCATTGCCTTGTAACAATATTGCTTTCTTTGCTACAGTATTATCATCAGAAGCACCAGGAGTTTATGACACTGTTAGGGTAAATCAGTATCACCTGTAAAATCCCAACATAGTAATTCCAGCATCAAAAGGGAAATTCCATTTAAGAATACTAGATAATAATTTAAATATTTTCCCAATATTGGGAGAGAGATGTACATGTAGCAAACAAATGAAGAATGGTACCACTAGTCCCAAGACATCTTGGGCAGAATTGTGGAATGGATGCATTAAATTTATATAATCTTTCAGGAGTATAATAAATTATATGCATAATGTTAAATTTTATTTGTTTTAATTTAAAATGTTGTGGAATTGCTATAACAGACAATATAATATCCAACTTGTTCTTTTTCTAAAGATAGTCTCAGTCTCTTTTCAAGACACAGAAATTCTCTTAATTTTTTTTTCTATTTCAATAAGAAGAGCTTGAAAATAAAAAATAAATCTTGGTAACACATTCATTTTTATCATGTTAATGTAGCTCATCAAAGAAAGTGGCAGTGATTACCATTTATTTGAATCCAAATACATTTTATTAATTACTGGTGTTATATTTAACTTGAATAGTTTTCCTATATCCTGATTTAGTCTGACCACTAAAAATCATATATTTATTTTTGGTTTTCCAATTGAATCATGGAATGATACATTTAAATCTTGGTCCAGGTCTAAAGATAGTGCCTCACATTTCTGCCAGTTAATTCTGTGTCTTGAAATGTTACTAAAATTATTATTAAGTTGAGAAGATTAGGTAAAGAGTTGGCCAGTTGCTTCTTAGCTTGGAATAACAACAGTCTCTGTGTTGGACTCTACATACTCCCACAGCCATTTGGACACATAGGGAAAACAGTACCGATGCTTGATCTCCATCCATTACTTGATGGCTCAGTCAACCTGGCAGTTTGTCAACCTTTTCTCACATTCCCTTGTCTCAGTGGCAACCATGGCCCATGCCATCAATGCTTCACTCCAGCATCCAGCTGCCTCTGAGTCTCAGTTTTCTAGTTTTCTGCCTGGGTCTCCCCTGGCCTAGGCTCCAGGTCTTCAGGAATGTCTTTCTTAGGTGAGGGAGATTAACCTGAAAACCTCTGTGGGAGACTCCTTTGTGGCTTTTGCTGCATCATTAGTCTCATGTTCTCCCATCACCACTACCTAGGAATCATGGTTGCCCTTCTCTTCTGGGGTAATAAAGATTCCACTTCCCCCACATAGGTCAGATTGGTCTGTCTGGAGACTGACCTTAGGCAAGCCACAGAGTCACCAGCCATGCCAGTGGAAGGGCTCATAAAACCCAAAGGAACCATTAGGCCCATGGAATGGCTGTGCCACTCTGGACTGCCAGTCAAGCTCATCTCTGACCATCACTAGGTCTCACTTTCAGCCCAACCAGACCCCATCCTCACTACTGAGGCAGTCAGAGGGTACACACAGGACCATGCATGAGGCCTCACCAGGTCTCCACAGAATGGTCTGGCATCACTCCCTGGCTCCTGACAAACACTTTCTGGGTCCTCAGTTTTCCATCTAGGTGGGCACCCTTCCCAATGTTAAAGCCTTTACAAACATACAAAATTGGCAGCAGAAAAAGGCCCACAGGTCTATCAAGTCTGCCCGATTGTGCAGCTCTTAGTTTCATATTACTACAGCTGCTCCAGCCCCACCCAAATCTCTGCATTGATCTCCTCCACTATCAGTCCCTTGGCACAGGCATCTTCCCTCATGCGGAAGGGTTGGTGATGGTGGCACTCTCCCCAGGCAGGGCAAGACACTACCTTAGGGAGCTACAATGCCTGCATTTTACTAGATTGTCAGGGGGGACACTATAGGTAGCTACTGGAACTAGCTTATGGTTCCCAGAACTGTAGCACCAGTCAGTCCAGACTCTGTATATGCTTTACCTGCTTAACACTACTTTGGTCCTAGTAGTCTTTTGTAACAGGCTCATTTGCTACACCCAACTGCTGTGGGACTTTAACTGACCCTTACTAGGCATGTCTGCTTTGATTACCCAATACTGACTGACACACTATATCACTCTTGGAGGTGCACTCTCAGTCCATTGTAACCTAGGAGTTTTATGTTACCTATGCATTCCATGGAGGCGCTTCATTCTACTTCTGAACTGGGAGTGAATCCTCAAGGACCTCAGTAACCTCTGTTGAGAGGAGGCCCACTACTGCTTCTTGATGCCTCTTGGATGGGGATTTGATGGCTGCACCCCATGGGGAAAAGTTGAAAGGTTCTTCCTTCCTGCTGCTGGTGAAGGGCCTCTCTCTCTCTCTCTCTTAACCCCCAGAGGGGTGAGAAGAAGCATGGCTTATCAGAGAATACTTTGGTCTTTCCTCTGTCCCCCTCTGGTCTTGCAAAAGGTGCCAAAAATTCCCACTGCTGACTAACAGCTAAAGGCCACTAGGGCCTACTATCCTACTCCTTTTATAGAAAAAGGCAGAAGGGCAGAGCCATAAATATTCAGGCCCTGGCCCACATGGTGGACCAGCCTGCCACAAGGACACAAACTCCCAGACATTCTGGGCCTGATTCTCAAAGCCCTTAGACTGACGCAAGGTGCCTGTGTCAAGCTGCAATTGACACCTTGTGTCAAAAGATGCGGCATTCCTGAGTCTGAAACGCTGTGTGTCAGAATGGGGAGCCATTGCACCAAAGTAAGTCTGCACCACCCTTGATATCATGATAAGTGAGGTTGGAGGGGGGCTTGCACTATGGTGGGGCTGCAACATCCCCTTTTTGGGGATTCTAAAAACCCTTCTGTGTGCACAGCAAAGGGCACCACTTAGACCAGCCAGAAGGTGGGCTAAGTGGCTTACCCTACTGGGACAGGGTGGACACTGGGTTGCTGGTAGCATAAGGGACGGGATGGTGGCAGAGGATGAGTCAGGGGAGAGCCATAACTGGCTATTACTGAAGTGGCACTCAGCGGGGTGAATGTACAGCATTATACATCTCATAAATGCCAGCATGTCCACATACTGTATTACAATGTACAGTGCCTAGTGCCCATACAGTACGTACATTTCCAGCCCTAAAGAAACACAGTACAGGAGGGACCTGTGAAAAATCAGCAGAATACAGCAGCATATTGCACTGCAACACAGCAGACTGCATGACTGTGCAGTGGTAAGACATCACTGCACAGTTGTGTAGTCTGCTGTGTTCTGGTGCGATAAGCTGCCCCATTCTGCTGGTTTATCACTGGTCCCTCCTGTATTGTGCATTTCTTTAGGGCAGGAAATGTACATACTGTATGGGTATTAGGCACTGTACATTGTAGTACAGTACATGGACATGCTGGCATTTATAAGACGTATAATGCTATACACGCACCCTGCCGGGTGCCATTTCAGTAATAGGCAGTCACGGCTATCCCCCCAACTCATCCTCTGCCACCCCCCTTCCCTTATTCCCCCTTCTCCCCCTCTTGGTAAGCAGTACCAACCCCTCCCCAACCATCTCAGTCCCGCTAGTTTTGTGCCGGGTGGGGTGGGACAGATCTCTGTGGCAATTACCGCAGGTGTGCCACCTGTTTGGTGCAGCAGGTGATGTTCAGCAAACCTGGGGACTTTGGTGGCAGGACCCTGATTTTTACCGAATCATGTGCAGGGATCTAGCACACCCATAGTTTCCCGCATCCCAGGAGTGGCGCAACTTGCATCGCTCCCAGAGAATCTTTGAGAATCGGGGCTGTCTGACTTCAGCTGAGTCCCAGCAGGAAACAACTATCAGGGACCAGATTAACCCTTTGAGTACTCTGCTATAACCTGCCTCAAGTTTGGGAGAAGAGAGAAGCTGGTTACACATGTCAAACCTTGGATGGAGGTATCATGGACAAAGACCAGGGACAGAGAAGGGGAGATGTCTATGGACAACATTGTATGTCTGTGAAAACATGGATAACTGGACAGCAGGTCTGTTGCCCCATCCCCTTTCTCTGAACCACAAAGCATTTTTCTCACTATTTCTTTTCAACCTTTTATTTATGATTTTCACATAATACCCCAAATGCACTGACAAGAAAGCAAGACCATAATACAGTGCTTTGTACCATTACAATAGCATAGTAGGTTGACTTTTGTTTGAAACCTCCAAGGAGGGAAATGTGAAATTTGAAAATCTATTTAACAACTACAATTTCATCTCTTTGTTACCAATGGGTTAGGGTCCCCAGTAAATGATAGAAATACATCAAAACATATCACTTCATACAGATCTAAAAGGCTTTAAGGGACCACAAATTCTTGAAAGCAGATACTAGACCTGTTACATCACATAAACTAGTAACTCAAGAGCTATCAAGATCTAAAAGGCACATGGGTCACAGCATCACATATGTTTCCCAGGCAATAGCAAAAAAAATCCAGACCTCAGCATTTTGCCTGAACACAACTTCTGTCTTTGGGGACATAAAATGTTTACCTGCTGCCTTCGGGGCACATCTTTAATGATGTGAACTAAGGGCTAAATATTTGGGGCATGCAGGAAATAGGCATATAATGAGATCTTTCCCAGGTACTGCTTATGAACTGTGACCAGCTAGTGAAACATATTATATAGAGAATACTAGTTGGATAACCATGTGCAACCAGCCTGTGCTGTCACCGAGAGGTTCAGATTACACCAGACCTCAAGAGTGAAACTTGAGAGGTCCATTGTAATCTGAACCTCGAGCTGGCAGCACAGGCTGATTGGGCTTGGTTTTGTCCAACCAGTATTTTTTATAGTGTATACAGATAAAAATAAATTTTTTTTAAACTGTTGTGTCCTGTTCTCAGCCAGTATGCCATTGTGATGTCCCATTCTCGGCTGTTCTCTCATTGTGAATTACAAGTGACAGCTAATACGGAGAAACAAGATTAAGTTAATGTCCATAGAAAGATTTAATTTTTAAACATTTGTGGAAAACAGATTAAACTAGCAAAGATCCACATCATCATATTCAGTTTTGTGGTATCTGTTGGGAGTGTAGTGTTTTTTTGAGCTCTTCTTTTATTAGAGATGGTCATGCGGACATTGTGTTCACCTTTGTAGAATGCTGTTGCACCATATAAGGGTATAACTGCATTCCATGACCTTTGCACTGTGGTACAACAGCGTTGAGCTTAGGATGAAAATCCATGCAGAACAACCTTCCTCTATACACTCTATAGCACTGTATATACACATATACAAAACCTTTAATTTCAAGTCTTGCTTAAGGCACAGCGATAGCAGTCATGTAAAAGCCTATACACTGCATCAAGCATGTGATATCAAGAAAACATAAAAAATTATCCTCACCTGCTCCTGTCCACAAATGGTATTCAATAGTATTCTAAACATATGGTTCAGCAGGCACCTTTGACAGTAAGTGTTCATTTTGCCCTTAGGCATAAAAACCTATTCACAACATTCCTCAAATTCATTCAAGAGTGGTGTACTGCCACTTGCTGTACAGGTTACTGACTACTGACCTTTGTTTTTTCAGCAGGACATATGCAGCAATGAGGACCTAAACAGTTAAATGATTACCAGTGTTAGGGTAAAACAATAACTAGAAATCTGTGGGCTATTTTGGACAGCCAGGAGTAGCAAGATCACAAGATCATGTTTTCTTCCCAAAGTGTGTCCAGCTTGGCCAAAGTGTGATCCTATTACACGGCACTGTACAAATACATCTTTTCTTCATGTTCACACCACTGGTAAAATATAAAAATAGTGGCCATGTTTCAGCTAATTAAGTGTACATTGGGGCTGCTTAGAATATGTCAGATGGATACAGATTTCTCGGATTTGGGGCTTTTTTCGGAATTCCATTTTTTGGTATTTAAATCCAAAAATCCAAATTCTGAAAAGGAGTCAGATGTGGCATTGGAATCCAGTTCCAAATCCACATCTGACCATAGTACCACAACCACATTTAAAACCCTTTCCCTACCCACTGTAGTAAAGTTCTTACCTTTACTACCCTTAACTGAATGCTGCAATCACTGCTGCCACTGTGGACATCCCTCCCCAACCTGTTTCTATCCTCCTGGTCCTCTATAGACATCCACACAGTATAGGCAGTCACTTGTCATATCGTCTTTTGTGACTGATGATATGACTGCAGTGACTTGGCCAAACATCACTAATCATTTCACAAACTTGACTCCTCCATGACCCACAACGCTATTAATTGCCCCAAAAAAAGCCCAACCAGGCACCGCTGCCCACTCAATCCATCCATGCTGATGTGCAAATCCCCAGTGTGGGCTGCTGGCTAGTTAACTGGTGGTTATGGCTACTATTAGCCCTGTAGGTGGGGCATCCTTGGTAGGTTGGGTCAAGTTGGTAGAGGTACACTACTGGTATTCACTGTAGTCTCCCCCCCCTGACCCTACTCCTCCTCTCTCCCTACTGTTGCCACCACCCCATCACTTCAAATGATCATCCTCATCCTCCAGTTGATTGTCCACTGACCAGGAAGCACCAACGAATCACAAGGCAGGCTAGCAGGCTGTCAGCGGCTACACTGTACTTCAGTCTTCTGAGCAATCCCATTAGAGGATGGTGCTGCAAGAGACTGATGGGAGATGGCCAACCTGCATCAATTCCCTAGGTTCCTAGTAGTCCCATAACCAGAGATCCACTGAACTGTGTTTGCCAGGGACACAGGGTTTGATGCAGGTTGCCCCCCTCATTTCTCCAGAAGACACCAAGCTTGAATCACATGGCAACTGGCTGCACTAAAAGCAGCATAATATCATTGTCATTTCTGTTCTCGATTTATGCTGTTGGCAGCAGGCGAGGGGGGCAAGCAAGTAGGGTGTCAGTACAAGACCAGAGGGTGAGTCTAGTGCTGCAGTGGATGATCATAGTCCAGATCTGTTCAAACTCCACACAGAACCTCTGAGAAGGGATGGGAGGGGAGACAGTATTGGGTGGTGCCAGGGAAGGGAACATAGTGGAAAAACTAAACTATGAGCACCCTGCAGTGACGAGTCGGACAAAGATGACCACTGCCCACAACCACACATGACCTGGGATGACCACCAGTGAGAGCCAATGAACCCACCCAGCTTAAGCTGCCCAGGTGACCACCAGGTCCTTCAAATACAGGTACTGGAGGGGAGGGGGAAAGGGGACTCAGAGAAACTGTGTGTGTGTGTGTGTGTGTGTGTGTGTGTGTGTGTGTGGTGTTTGTATTAACTACAGTTATGTACTTGTGTAATGTTGGAGCGTTATTTGTAAAGTCGGATATGGATTTGGAAATTCTGATTCTATTTCTGATTCTGTTCCAACTCCATAAATGGAGCCAGATTCAGACCAGAATTCACAATGTGTGCCCTCTGAATGGATTCCAAGGAAGCTAAGCAACCCTATTTTATTTATTTATTTATTAGATCATTGGTTTACAGACCTCTGAGTCAAAGACTCATTTACAAAGGCACCTCGTTAAGAGAGCAATACATCACAGCAAACAAAACAGTACAGTACATAACGCTTAGATTAAAAAAGCAACCAGTGTTACAGGCATTCCCTGGTGGTACACGCTTGGTAATAGGTAGATCACAGTAGTCATACTATAGGTACACTAGTACCATGTCAGGTAGCAACCAGAGATATTTTATTACATTTGTCAGCAGATGTTGCCTGAGACCCCAGGTATATACAGCAAAAGTAGACAGGGCAGACCCAGCCTAGGGGTGAGGGTAAGGGGCAGGTGGGGGATTATGTGCAGTTGTAGCAGTGAGTGCTTGTCAGATGGCTTCTGAGGGAGACCTTGAAAGGACCAAGCTTAGTGGAGTCAGCTATGTTGGCTGGGAGGGAACTGAACCAGGAGGGAGCCCAATACCAAAAGGATCTCTGTGCCATAGAGGTCCTTACCCTGGGGACAATAAGGGAGGTTTTGCCAGTGCTGCAGGTGGAGACTGAGGGGGCGGCACACTGCAGGAGGTGGCAACCCAGGGGGAGAGCCCAGCAGGGTCTTTTTTACAAGAAGGCAGGTTTGGAAGTGAAGTCTTTCTTCAAGGTTGAGCAAGTTGGTGGTGGAGTACAGCAGGCTCGTATGGGTGCGCCGAGGGGCTCCCAGCATTAGCCTGCAGGCTTTGTTTATAGAGAGCTGGATTCTTGCAAGCGCAGAGTTGTAGGGTGCAGCATAGATTGGCAGCCCATAGTCTATTAGTGAGAGGACAGAGGAGGTGATTGCCAATCTAAGGGCCTCTTGTGGTAGGCAGTCCCTATGGTGGTATAACAGTCCAATCCTGACATTGGTGGCAGCAGAAAGGGCATTGATATGGGAATGGAAGCAGAGTGCCGAATCAAAGGTAATGCCCAGATACTTGTAGAAGGAAACCTGCTCAATGGGGTTTAGTATGCTAGGCAGTATCACGAGAGGGGCACCATTGGCTTTGCTTTGGCGATGCAAGAAGAGCATAGCTTTGGTCTTTTTTTAGGTTCAGGACCAGCCTTCGTGATGTGAACCATTGCTCAGCTCTATCAAAAGCTTGTTGGAGGGTGGCCAGGAATGTGTTGGGGTCAGGGTCAGAGGCGAAGAGCACAGTATCATCTGCGTAGAGGAAGATCTTACTTCGGCAGGCCAAGGGGAGGGAGTTGAGGTAGAGACTGAAGAGGAGAGGGCCTAAAATGGAGCCCTGGGGAACCCCAGAGTGGACAGGTCATGTGTCAGATAAGGTGCTATTGATTTTTACACACTGAGTTCTGGCAGAGAGGTAACTGGTGAACCATGCAAGTTGGCTGGGGGAGAAACCAAGGCATCTGAGGGAGTCAAGCAGGAGGGGATGGCAAACCATATCAAAGGCCTTGGAGAGGTCAATGAACATGGCACCGGCAGAACTTCCAGCATCAAGAGCAGAGTGCAGGAAGTTGGAGAATTCAAGGAGCGCGGTTGTGGTGCTGTGACCTGCACGATAGCCATGCTGTTCAGGGCACAGGATATTGTGCATGACCAGGTATTCGGCAAGCTGGTTGGCAACTACTTTTTCAAGGGTCTTAGAGAGTGGGTGGAGGATGGAGATAGGTCGATAGTTACCTGGGGTCTCTCAATCGCCGCTCTTTAGGATGGGAGTGATGATGGTGGTTTTCCATGTGCTGGGGAACTGCCCCAGGCACAGAGAGTGATTGAGCAGCTCGGTAAGTGGGACCAGGATAGCATCCAACATCAGATGAAGTAGCCTAGTGCACAGTAGGTTGGTGCCGGGGTTGTTACTACTAACAGCTTTTTGCAGAAGGGGTCTAGCCTCCAATGGGGAGATGGTATGTAGGTAGAAAGGAGGTCTCTGGAGAGTGGGGAAGGGTGCTACTGGGATGTGGTCAAAGAAGTTACTGGGCAGGATGGAACTCAGGTCAGAGAAAGTGTGGTTTAGGCAGTCTGCAATGCCAAGGGGGTCAGAGCAGACAGTTCCATTGAAGGAAAGTTGAGAGGGGGGTGGGAGCGGGATTTCCCATTCAGCTCCTTTACATGATCCCAAAAGTTTCTAGCCGACCCCCAGGAGGAGACAAGAGTGGATTGGTAGTACTGGGCTTTGGCCTGTCGAGTGACCCAAGTACACTTATTGCGCTCAGCGTTGTACGCTTGCCTATCAGCAGGCTTGCCAGATTCCACGGCAATGTGCCATAGGTTGTCTCTCATTTTAAGTTTGTGAAGGAGTGAGGGGGTAACCCAGGGCATGCTTTGCTTTTTGGTGCAATTTCTAGTGAAGGGGGCATAGAGGTCACAGGCAGTGTTAAAAGTGAGAGTGAAAAAATCCAATGCCTCGTCTCTGGACGGTGCAAGCCTGATTGGGAACAGAGGTACAGTTTAAGGCGATGCAGGCTGCCTGGGAGTAGGCGACATCGCTAGGTGGTTTGTGGTGCAGGTTTGCTGTTGGCAGCGGACCAAGAGAATATGACCAGGGAGTGGTTACTAAGTGAGTTGGGAAGTACACTGATATCGAGCGCCCTCTGGGGGTGGTTGGTAATGGTGATATCCAGGAAGGTGCTGGAGCCAGTAGAGGGGTTGAATCTAGTTGGGGTGGTGACAAGCTGAGACATGTCAAGTGTGGCAAAGATATCTCTGGTTTGGGAGGCTGTGGCAGAGAGCCAGTTGATATTCAGGTCACCAACAATTATCTGGGCCATTTTGGGTGGTAGGCCAGAGAGGTAGTCAGCAAGCGTCTGAATGGTGAGGTCTTGCTTTCTGAGGGGAATATAGGCAACGGTGAGAAAGAGTGGGCCCTTACCATGGTTGGGGAGATTTTCAGCATGAGGGCTTGCGCCCCGTTATCAAGCTTGGGTGGTGTAAGTGCATGTCCAAGGAGGGAGTCACACATGTAGACAGCACAATCACCTCCATGCTTATCCACCCGATATTCCCCGAAAAGGGTGTAACCAGGGAGGGAGATGAAGGAGTCAGGGTGGACTTGGATAACCAGGTTTCTATGAGTTCGACAATGTCCGGTTGGTGCTGAGTAACCCAGCATTGTAATGCAGCAGCCTTCTTAAGGAGGCTGCAAATATTCATAGAAGCTATGCGGAGTCCTTGAGCCTGGGCAGGGTTGTTCATAAGGTTGGGCATGGTGCCAGGGTTTGGATGAATGTTACCCCGATAAAAGCAACAGGAGGGTGATTAGTTGCACCAAAGCGTGGTAGTGATTGTGGCATCTCCCCTTGCGACTGGACATGGGGCCGAGTGCTGGGGTGCAAGGGGTGGATAGAGTACGATGGGTGGGAAAGGCATTGAGGAGAGGAGACCAAGGTATGAGTGGGAAGTAAGAGGTAACAGAGTTGGAAGTGTGGTGGGGTAACGAGGGAGGGAGGTGGTCGAGCGTTGGGGGTCTGGTAGAGGTGTTGTAGATAAGAGAGGGGGGAACTATGCATAAAGGGTGATGGTCCTAAGTGAGGTGGAGCTGGTGTAGGAAGTAGGAGGAGCACCATAGTCAGTGTCAATTCACTTGATCCCGGATGCATTGAGGACGATAAGTTATTTGTGCACGAGAGAGGATCACCCCCTTTAAGAAGTTACAGAAAGGAAAGCCCCTTTAAGGAGTTGCTGTAATTGACTAGTGTGAGGCCTCAGGGGGCAGGGATCACTGGGGAAATGTACTTAATAAAGGAGGGAGGAGGGGTTGGGCGAAAAAACTGTCCAGAGAGCAGTACAGCAAGGCAATGGCTGAGCTGTGTTTTGAAAAAGGTGCCTTGTGTGCTTTCTTTCTTAATGGGGATCTGTAGCATCCAATCGGGAAGCAGCCACAGTCCCCAGGAGCCAGTCCAATTACGGGGATTGAAGCCTGACAGCTCCAAGCTAGGAGCTGACCAAACGTACCTGCTTTCCTTAGTCATGGTGGACTGGATGCAGAAGTCTGGCCGCCAGCAGGTAGCAGTGCCAGGGCCACTCGGCTGAAGTGGAGAGCCTGGTTTGGGCTTGTGGCTAAAACAGAGCAGAAAAAAAGGTGGGCCGTTAGTTAAAAAGTCAAAGACAAAGGTCAAGTAAATTGTTGGGAGGGCCCTGGGCAATTTAGTGCTCAGGGCAGAAGTAGGTGCAAATAGTGGGAGAGAAAAGGTTCCTGCAGAGAGGTCTGGTCAAAGGTGCCAGGTGGGAATTTAGCAAAAGAAACGCTGATTCAGGAGGTTGGGGGGGATGCCCCTTGAATGAGACCAGGGAGAACTGGGAAGGAGGCATGTGGTGGAGAGGACTCAGGGTAGTCTGGAATGGGTAGAGAAGGATGGCCCAAAATGGCAGACAATATTTACAGAATGTGCTGGTTCAGGGTGGTGTCAAGAGAGGGAATCAGGGGTCCAGTAGATGGCAGAGAAACATTGTGGGAAATAGAGAGAAAGAAATACAAAAGGGAAAAAGGCAAGAGAAACAGGGAAGCAAAGAAGGCAGTCTGAGGATGAATGAGAGGAACTGTGATGGGAAAAGAGTGCGGCAGAAAAAACAGCAGGCAGCAGTCAGTTCTAGCTGTTCTACAATATTGGGCAATTAGCAGAAAAAATTTAGTAGTGCAAGCAGTAAGCTATATAGACGTCAGGTAGCCAGTTAAAGTACACTACAACTCTGCTACTGTATACTCTGCTAGGCAATTCCTACATATACAGTGCAATAGTTTAAAGGTAAAATGTTTAAGCAGTAAAAATATTCAGCAGTGCAAGCCATAAGTTATATAGAAGTCAGGCCTAGCTAATACAGAAGGCTAAACAGCAGAAAATTCCAAGAGGTGAGAAAAAAAAATACATGAGCAGTAAATTCAGCAGAAGAAACTGTTCAGAGAGCAGTATAGCAAGGCAGTGGCTGAGCTGTGTTTTGAAAAAGGTGCCTTGTGTGCTTTCTTTCTCAATGGGGATCTGCAGCATCCAGTTGGGAAGCAGCCACAGTCCCCAGGAGCCAGTCCAGTTGCGGAGATTGAGGCCTGACAGCTCCGAGCTAGGAGATGACCAAACGTACCTGCTTTCCTTGGTTTGGGGGTGGCGGGCTGGATGCAGAGGTCCGGTCACCAGCAGGTAGCAGTGCCAGGGCCACTTGGCTGAAATGGAGAGCCTGGTTTGGGCTTGTGGCTGCTTTCCTTGGTCAAGGGGTGGCGGGCTGGATACAGAGGTCCGGCCGCCAGTAGGTAGCAACAGAAAGGGGAGCACTGGGCAAAGCATAGGGGCCTGTCAGTGCATGGGGGAGCCCATGTGTGGCAATACAAAATATCAGAACCCCTTACCTAACACCTTCCCCAGCCACATATATTAGTAAATGATATCCAGATATGGACCCCCACAGTCACAGTTTGTCCAAGTTTGCTGTTAGGCACAGAGAACACTTACTGCATCCCTGAATTAGTCCTAAAGCAAGTAAAAAGAAGTGAGTACTACCAACCTGCATTTAGGTGGATGACCCCAAAACTCTCTCCTCTGTTTGCTTTTGTGACTCTGACTGAGTTTTAAGTATTAGTTTGTCCTAGTCTTTGGGGTCATTGAAAGAATACGTACATCTTGACCTAATGAATACACAATCCAGCTAGCAAAATAAAGTTGTACTGTATTGAATCCCCAGTTTTCACAGCTTCTTTCCCATATCAAAGCTATTCTGCCATATCTGAGTAGAGAAGTTGAAGTTCAGGTAGAACTGGACTCTGTTTCCATCAACCTTAATGTGATGAACTCTCCAGATTGTTTTCAGTATTAAATCCCACTGTTGGAGTGAGCCCATCCACAACAACAGAGTCTGTGAGGTCTCCCCTCCAGCTTTACTCTGTGTCACTTTGTTCAGCCTTTCCACATTTAGTGTGGTTCTTCCAAGTCAATTCCCAATGCCACACCCAGCCAAGCCAGTACATTCTTTGATGCCGTGGCAGCAGCACTCTCAGATGTCTCTAGCAAACCATTGATATGAACATTTTGCATACATAAATGGTTCTCAGCATGTTTGAGTTGGGCTAGAGCGTTCACCTTTTCAAGTACTGTCAACACAGAGTGTGCCTAACCTGCCATGCATGTCACCTCCATGACAGGGGCAGATTAAGGTTACAAGGGGCCCTAGGCCCAAGAAAAAACTGGTAACCCCTCACTGAGTCATATCTGCAAGTCTAGACCAAACCCATTATCCTATTGCCATCAGTTTTATTCTTTTCATGTTACCAGTTAATAGAGATTTTAAATACCTTAATTACATTGTATTTCCCTAGAAATGTACTCCATAACTTTCTCTCACATATCCTTGTGTAAGCACCCTCTGGGTACTTACCAGTTAATTTTAGGTTGCTAGGTGTGGTTGGGCTGGTTGCTAAGTGTAGCTAGGCAGGAAGAGCTAATGATGCCAGTAAGTCTGGGTGTGATCCTGTTTGCTACCTGCAGGGGGCCCCATCCCTAGAGGGTATAAATAGAAGAGTGTGTGTGTGTGTGTGTGTGTGTGTGCGTGTGTGTGTGTGTGTGTGTGGTGATTGTATCCCTAGAGGATTCCAACCACAGGGAGAGAGACAGGGGGTTCAGCCCCCAAGTTTGGCTGGGGGGCCATAGTGGGGATAGGGTGGTCCACTTGCTGCCCCAGCCCTCCACCCTTGAAGATCCATGATAAAGAGCATTGGTTAGGGTGTGCAGAAAGGGGAGCACTGGGCAAAGCATAGGGGCCTGTCTGTGCATGGGGGAGCCAAAGCCCTTGGAGAAGAAATGAAAATGGAGGCCCGCCAAGTGAATTTCAGCACCTTGATAGGGTAAGCACTAATAGGGCCTGAAGCCCTAAAAGAAAGATAGCCCGTGGGTGAGTTCAGCTGCTGAGTCAGATGGTTTTAATGTGGGCGGGCCCATTATGGCATTAGGGCCTGGGGTGTAGCATGTAAGTGGCAGCCCTTGCAGTTGAGGGTGTAACAGTGGCAGAGTTACCCCTGATCCCCAGGCTGGAGGCTGCCACAGAATTGGGATCCATAGGGTGAGCTATTTATGGAGGCAGGGAAAGTCTATTTGGGAAGTGATGTTTGGGACCCCAGAGGGGTGGCAGTCGGGTGATCTGGTGAGACACTGGCAGAGGTCCACCTGATGAGTCAGTTCAGAGGTTGGAATCGCTGAATGAGCGGAGCATACCAGGAGTGACTGGGATCAGGTCCAGGGCACACAAAACAACTGGAATAAGGCCCAGCTCCCAGCCGAGGCATCAGTGATTGGATGTCTGAAAGGATTCTCATGGTTCAGTTCTTGCCAAAAAGATCATCAAAGGAAATTATTGAGATAAGATCATGTTGGGAAAGTAAAAGGGTATGCTCATAAGAATTAGTCCCGTGGGTAAAGAAAGTATGCAATCAGGCAAATTGGAAGGAAATGAAAAGCATCAGAGGGTTTGGGACAGTAAACATGTCTCATGCTGTTATAAGCCTAGAGAGAAGTGTATAGGAATGGAATTGCAAAGAAGAGTCTGTCTGGAAAGGAAATGTAGCAACTGGGAAAGAAAGCTGAGGAAAGAGATATGAGTTAAGAGAGAGAGAGAGAGAGTAATAGTGTCAAGCTATCCCAAGTGGAGGCCTATTTTGGCCCCAAAAGTGCTGCCAGGAATTTAGCCTGTATAGCTTAAAGGAAATTGCAAGAAATAAGTAGTCTGTTAGCCAAATAGACTGTTGCAGAAGATTTTCCAGGTGTGTCTGTGAAAGAAACTCACCTTTTTTTATACCCCTTGCTTTATGGAGTGGTTGTTATTGTTTCTCATTTAATTACATTGTTTTTTGCATTTCGATCTTGGTGTGGATGGTGAACTTAATCAATGTGACTGTGCATGTTTGCCCGCTAATCCATTTCCCCTTGCAATCTACTGAACACCCAGCAGCAGATTTGGTTCCTCGGTTACCTTGATCTCCAGTCATAACAAATCAATGAACCAGGTAACGAGTTATTCTATTCTATCTCCTTGGACTGTGGTTGCCTAGGATGTGAAGTGCTCCCCTCCCACTTGTTACCACCTGGATACCCCTAGATGGAGGGGGGTTACACTTGCATAAATTGCCTATTGATTGATATCTAGTTATTAAGATGCTTAGTTTCTTTTACCTACTGTGTAATTTTTTATTAATTGTTCTTCATTGCCCTCCTCTTCCCCCTCCCCCCAGGAGGCATCTAGAAATGAACTGTTATCAGCTCAGTAAGTCTTTCCTGGTGAAACTTTTGAAATAAATAAATACACTGTGTTCGTGATTATGAAAAAAAAATCTGACAGCTTCGCAACATTTGCAAGTGTTTCTCTCCCTCTCTTCTACAGTATTTGTGAATCCCTGGGATCCACTGGGCTTCTTGTGCGTTACTGCTGACTCTGTGTTTCTACTGTCTTAATGATCTACATTACAAAAACTTAGAAATGCCTAGATCAGGAGCAAATGGGCCCTGAACCAACAACATTTTTTTTAAACAAATAGAACACCAATGATTTAAGCAATTTGTCAAGTCTTCCCCCCCAAAAAACAACTCAGCTCCAGGTCCTTCCTCCTGTATCCCAGTGAGCCCATTCAGTCCAGATTCATTCCTTCTGTAGTATGGTTATTTTGTTTATTAGTTGATTATGAGTACGGGGGCTTTCAAATTCAGGCAGAGTTTGAGTTGCCCACATTTTATTAATAGTCCAAAAGTTACTTTTTTTAGCAACAGGGATTAATATTGCATTAACAAAAACTTAAAGGACAATGTCAGACAGTATAGTAATATATATATTCATTGCAAAACAATATGTTAATGCATTGGTTAGGATTCAACTTAACACCACAAAAGTAAGGAAATGTGGCATTAGTGGCATTAGGCTTTCCAACCCTAACTCCCCACCTCACAAGCAGTGAAAGGACAAGATCATACAAACACCCACAGACAGCCATCATCTGGTAAGACAAACAACATACAACTGTTTCCAGATGACACAAATACAGTAGCACTGATGTGCTACCTTCATAAAATTTGTATCTGTGATGTGCGCTCTGCAAGATATACATACTCACTTGTGGTTAGAGACAGAAATCCACACTACTCAAATCAAAACAGTACTTCTTTGTGCAGAAGCTCAAGCTCCTACAGCCACAGATACAAATCCACAATACCCGAATAACAAGAGTTCTTTTGTCTGCAGAAGCACAGGTCTCTATGGGGCCAGTGCTTCTGTAGCCACAGTTACTCATCCACACTATAAGACATGCACACATTTCTGTCTGCAGAAGCACAGGCCCCTGAGGGGCCTGTACTTTTTGTAGGTGAAAGACATACACACTGACCTCTGGCAGCAGAAGTTCAGATGCCACAAAATCCATGATACCCAAATTACAACAGTACTCTTTCTAAATAAGCACAGTCCCCTCAGGAGCCTTCACCTCTACAGCCGCATGCGTAACACATACAAACTAACTTCTGCAGCGGCACGTATAAAACATACACAGTGACTTCTGGCCACAGAAACACAGGATAATAAAATCCATGATACTCAAACTGGAAGTGTACACATGCCTGCAGAATCACAGGCCCCTAAGGAGCCTGTACCTCTGTAGCCACAGGTGTAAGACATCCACACCAACTTCTGAATGCAGAAACACAGTCCCCTGCATGGTCTACACTTCAGCAGCTGCATACAGAAATCCCTGATACCCACATTGCAACATATTTCTGCAGTGACAGGCACTCATGGATGGTGCAAGACATGTATACACAGGGATCTATGCTTCTGCAGCAACAAATACAAATACACAAAGGTAGCACATCGGTGCTACTACATTTGTGTCATCTGCAAACAGTTGTATGTTGTTTTTCTTACCTGATGATGGCTGTCTGTGGTTGCTTGCGTGGTCTTGTCCGTTCGCAGCTTGGAGGGTGGAGAGTTAGGGTTGGACACCCTAATGCCATATTTCCCTACTTTTGTGGTATTAAGTTCAATCCTAACTGGTGCATTAACTCAGTTTTTGCAAAGAATTTCTTTTCCTTTTGAGATAGTCAAATCATATCCTCATTCATACAGGTCCCTTTGGCCCTCTGGACCCTGTGCTAAGGGAAGAGTCCAACTGCCTATGGATGTGCAGGACCCTGCATGTGGCAACAGATGTCAAACATTTGTGGGGTTGTCCAATGAGCTACATAAGTGCAGGGCCCTCTGGGTCTTGTGCTTCATTATCGCCACAGATATTGAAACACAGGGCAAAGAGTTCATCTGTCAGGCAAACACTGGGCCCTCTGGCATCTATGGGAGCAGAGGTGCAGGGGGCTATGCCATGAGAAGATTTGAATGGCACCACAATTGTGGAAATTGAGTGTGGTGTTCCCTCTTCTATCTTCTTCACAGATCTACCATCATGACTGTTACATTACTTCAAGTTGTCTAATTAGACCCTCCTCCAAACATTTTATTTTGTGTATTTGTTTTCTCTTGGCAGGAAAGGATGGAATAACCTTTTCTGTCTAGGGGCACCATCTAGGGGCACTGACTCCTGCCACACTTCAATCCTCCCAATAGTGCATCTTCCTGTCTGAGAGACAGAATTTTTAAGTGCAAAAACCTTCTCTGTTGTGGGCATCAACTACCACCATTATTCAACCTTCTCCATACTGTATCGTCATGCCTGAGATACATAATTTTTCACTGGCAACTAATGTATTTTCAACAGATGCCATACATTGTCAGAAAGGGTTACTAACTAGCTTTAAATAAATGTAGGTCTTGATGGCATCATCATTTAGTGTCATTGGTGATAGGGGGCCCCAAAAGACAGGTAGAGAAAGGTGATATGACTTTTATGGGCATATTGATGCCAAACATCATGTTCTTCAAACTAAATTCACTAAGACAAGGAATAAAAGGCCCTGATGGTGGTGGTGGTGGGGGGGGGGGGACTTAAAATTTTGAGGTTACTGAAAAAATTTGAAATTCACTGTAATGGCTTCTGGGACCCCTTGAGTGGGTAATTTTCACCAAATTGCATACATTTTTAGAAAGGGGGTACTAAATAGCTTCAAATAAATGTAGGGACTGATGAGTCCATAATTTAGTGTCATAGGTGATAGGGTGCCAAAAAGAGTGGTTGATAAGGGCCTGTAATCAAAATGATAATCGGCAATGCCATCGTATATGGCCCTACTGAGGCCAAATGCCATATCTGACCCACTAGAGTGATACAAGACTAAAACAGTATCAGGCATTACTACTTCAAATAAGAGTTACTGAGACAAAATAGCTAAAGGTGTTGGTGGCAAGGGGGACCCAAACTTAATAATTGAGTTCAAGGAAAAGAATTGAAAAAAAAAAAAAAAAGAAATTCACCATATTGGTCTCCAGGACACATTTTCATGGGCAACTAACATATTTTCACCAAATACTATAAAATGGTAGAGAGGACAACTTATTAGCTTTAAATAAATGCAGGGGTTGTTGGATCTATCATTTAGTATCATGGTTGACTGGGTTCCTCAAAGACATTTAGGCAAGGCCCCGTAATCAAAATGATAAGGGATGATGGCAAAATATATGGCCTTATTGATGCCAAACTCCATGTCCAAACCACTAATGTGATAAAATCTTAAAATTGGTATCAGCTAGGACTACTTTAAATAAGAGTCATTGAGACAAAAAAAATAACTGGCCTTGTGCCAAGGTAGACACAAACTTAGAATTTTGAGTTCATGAAAGAAAATTAGAAATTTGGCATAATGGCTTCCGGGACCACTTTTCATGGGTAACTAACATATTTTCACCAGTTACCATTCTTTTTTTGAAAGGGCTACTAATTAGAATTAAATACATGTAGGGGTTGATAGTCCCATCATTTAGTGTCATGGGTAATAAGGGGCCACAAAAACCAGCGGAAAAGAGCACATAATCAAAATGGTAGGAGGTGACTGACATGCATATGGCCATAGTAACACCAAACACTATGTCTGACCTGCCAATGTGTGCAAGAACAAAAAGATATCCAGTAGGACTACTTCTTTGATGAAGAGTCACTAAGGCAAAAAATAAAAGGCCCTGGTGGCAAGGATGACCCAAACGAAAATGCTGCATTCCTGGCTGTGATGGCTTCCAGGACCCCTTTTCACAGTCTAATAACACATTTTCACCAAATGCCATACATTGAAAGAAAGAGCTACTAATTAGCTTGACATAAATACAAGGGTTGATGGGTCCATCATTTAGTGTCTTGGGTGATAGGTGACCCCAAAGATAGTAGGCATGGGCTGTAATCAAAATGATACAGTGCAATGGCAATGTATATGGCAAGGCAAATTTTATTCCTATGGTGCCCATTCCCGGAGGCTCTGGGCACCTAACAATAAAACAATGCAAGTAGTAAAAATGCAAGACATTAAAATAAAAAAAAAACTAAAATTCATACTCACAACTTTATCATATAAATTAGAAATTACTCAAATGTTTGGGCATGAAAATTATTGCAGCTAGGCCAGGTGGAAGAGGTGGGCTTTTAGCCTCTATTTGAACACCTAAATTGAGGGGGCCTTCCGGACGGCAGGTGGTAGCGAGTTCCACAGGGTCAGCCCAGTGAAACTAAAGGTGTGGTCACCTGATGTCTTTAGCTGAACCCTGGCAATGTCCAGGAAGCCCCTCAATGAGGAGGGGAGAGGAGGGAATGGACAGAGGTTGCAATTATCTGGAGCTCAGTCAGCTAGTCAGGGCCCAGCCCATATAGGGCCTTAAAGGTGAGCAAGCTCACCTTGAAAAGGGCCCTCCGCCTGACAGGCAGCCAGTGCACAGCATGCAGGATGGAGATCACATAATTGGACCTAGACATGCCCATCAGTAACTGAGCTGCTGCATTCTGCACCAGTTGCAGTCTGTAGAGGGTCACTCCTGTGACCCTGAAGTAAAGAGAATTACAGTAGTTGAGCCTAGAGGTAACAAAGGCATGCACTAGTGTAGGCAGATCTTCAGGTGGAATGAGGGGTTTGATCCTGGCAGTGTTCCTCAAGTGGTAAAAAACACTTTTGATCACAGAAGACACTTGATCTTCAAGTGTCAGTCTGCTGTCCAGGATTACACCAAGATCATGCACCCTCAGGGAGGCCACCAACTGAGCAGATCCCAGGAAAAGTCCTGTGTCTGCTCCAGGTGTCAACCCATCATGCTCGTGACCGGCTCGATCACCAGTACCTCTGTCTTGTATGGGTTCAGTCGCAAGCAACTGGAGCACATCCAGTTATTGATTTTAGCCAGCTATGTGTTAAGTACATCTACAACATCAGATGTTCTGGTAGCAAATGACAGATACAGCTGGGTATCATCTGCATAGCAGTGAAACTCCATGCTGAACTGCCAAATGATCTCAACCAGGGGCAGCATATACACTGTGAACAACATCGGCAACAAGATCAAGCCCTGGGGCACTCCACATGACAGGGACATTGGGGAAGAGGAGAAATTCCCCATTACTACCCACTGCACCCTATCAGAGAGATAGGACTCAAACCATTTGATGACAACACTGGCCAGAATTCCACAAGGCCATTATATGGCCATAATGATGCCAAACCCCATGTTCAACCCACCAGTATTTTGAAGAGGTATCAATTAGTGCAATTTCAAGAGGAAGCCACTTTGATTAAGACTTTCATCACTTTTGGTCCGGGGCATGAGTTATACAATTAAAATAAGGTCTTAAAAACAAAAATGTATACCGTGATTGCTTCACTTACCCCTGTTCCCAGAAATACAATGTATTTCACCAAACTGTCATACATTGAAACAAAGATCAGCTAATAAATAGGGGTTGTGGGTTCTTTTATTTAGTTACTTTGAGATACGGGTGTATTAATGCCAGTTGGAAGGGGCAATAACACAAATTATGCTATATTGAACCAAGAAATAGTGCATAAGCAGCACAAAACTATTAGCCAAACATGGAAATATGAGACATGCTGTACAAGCTACCACCTAGGGCTAATGCCAATGGAAGTCAATTGGAGAGATGAAAAAAAAAATAACACGAGTCAGATGGATCAAAAGAGGACTGTTCTACTTTGTTTGCCTTGACTGCACAATTTGTGTTTCATTATCATGTCCTGCAAATATAATAAATTTGCATAATTTGGGGTGATGGGTGCTTCCGTCATAAAGTGCATATTCCATCAATTAAAATGATGTATGAAATGTGTGTCAATACCTATGATAATGTGGTACTTGAGTGCTGGAACGCATAGTGTGCAGATGTCTCTGTGCCATTATCAAAAGTGATTAGGCCAATACACAATTTTAATGGGAAAATAGCTAAGCTTCATGGGGTTAAAAAAAAGATGGTGGCTGTCACAACCTGAAAAGGTGTTTTTTGTGACAACTAAGTGGTGCAAAAGCAAAAATCGCTCATGGCACAGAATGTTTTGTATTGCATTAGAGGGTTATCCAAAAAACCCTACTGTTCATGCTCAGAAAAAAAATGTAATCCTTATAACTCTGGAACCATTTAATATTTTTCACAAAAAACCTTCAAAAGGCACTACCTTGGCTTTGACCGCTTCTACCAAAAAAGTTTTAAAAAAAAGTTATTTTCCATCTAGGCTGTAGATGAGAGCAAACAAACAAAAAAAAATAATGTGTATAAGTATAGGGAAAAATTTAGACATTAATGTACAAATGACACACGTGGATCTCAGGAACCACATAGGCTTCCGCAATGTAGTTTTCCACATATTGAAATATTGCCACCTAGACACTGCATGCAAATTTGGTGCACTTTCGTCAAACACTGCCAAAGCTATTAAGGTGCAAAGTTAGGGGTTTAACATAGAAAATCTTGGTCATCCCTAATGATTCTGGCATTACCACAACAGAATGATACATACATACATATATATATAAAATAGGGGAACAGTCATACCCCTTGAGTTAGGGTTGAGTAGGCAGTTCAATGTTAAACTCAAAATTTTGCAGTTGAATAACTTTGCAACTGTTCAATGGATTTGCACAAAATTTGGCATGCACCATTCTGTGGCATAGATCTCTTGACTTGGCAAGTTGCGTTCTGGTTGGATATACAGTCTCTGAGTTACAGAGAAGTGAATAAAACATGTTTTCGCTAATTGTCTTTGCTGGGATTTTTCTTTGAACTAACCTACAGCCCAGAGGTTTTGGTTTTCAGGTTTGAAATTTTCATGACAGAAAGGGACTACCCCACAGATGTGCCTTTTGCTACTCTGGTGAAAAAATAAGCCATTTTCAAGATATTGCAATTTAAAAATATGCAAAAAAATGTTTCTGAGCATGCTCAGCAAGCACTTCAAGAGAAAATCCTACTTCGTATGGCCGCCATCTTGTTTTCAGTTTTGCCTGAAAAAACAAGTTTGAAGCAGCACAAAATGATTTTTTTTTTATCATATTATTTATCTGCCTATGGCCGCCTCACTGCACCCCCATTCTCTCACATCCTTCTCCGGGGATCTGGCCGCCGTCCGTCTCACTCAGGACTGCTGGCACCCTAAAGCCCCTGCGACTTACCCCCCCATAGTGGGGTAGCAGGGAGCCCCCTAACTCCCCACCCCGAATGGATCCAGCTCAGGTGCCAGCATCCTGACGAACACTCACGGATGACCATCAAGCTGCGGGAGGTGCCACTTTTTCCCTGTTTCAGGATTCCCCTAAGTTGATGGGTGTGCATGACACCAGTAGTCATAAGCATGCATGTGTCTGCACGCACCCCCAACCAGGTGTCTGCCCCTCAACCTCCCCCAGCACGGAGGCTCCCGCCCCCAGCCTCTGCTAGGGAGTCAAAGGGATCGTCATGGAGCTCCCTTTCAGAGAGGGAGAGCAGTCCCACAGATGCTCAATCCTCTCCTCCCCTGACAGCTCCTGACAACCCATGCTCACTCCCGAACCCACGTCATTGGTGTGGTGTGAGCTGCTGTGACCAGCGCCTCTGCCCTCAGTGCCACCGGGCTGGCACAAAATTATATTTTGGTGCAGAACCAACACATCTAGCTTGCTTATTAGGACCCCATTAGGTGCATTATGCCCTGTAACAAACAAAATATGTCCAGAATATGTACTATATTGCATAATTTAAATCCTAGGTCATATTGGTGTAGTATGACTTAGGATCCTACTTCGTATAACGAGATACGATGTAGGATCCTACATTGTGAACCAAAAATATCTTGAAAATAAATGTTTATGCTGACATCAGGGTGACCAATCCCAGTGTCAGCACTAGACCACCGCACACCAGTAAGGAAAACTGGGGAGCCCTCCCAGTATCCCCAACAGAAGAAAACCATCCCCTACATTTCTGACAATGGGGTGCCCAATTCCCACATCGGCAGTCACCCCTCCCAGGTGGGACACTGGAGAGCACACTCCCAGTGTCCCCAGTTATATTATACCCCCTCCACCATCACCAGTACTGAGTGACACTAGGGAGCCCACCCCCAGTGTCACAAAATGGTTTCCAGTACTGTATACCTGCAAAAAAGAAAACTCCCCTGACATCTTTTTATTTTTTCTTTAAATCCTGTAACAAAGAAAATGGTCCCTCATCATCTCCCCATCCCCCTCCCCATCTTCACTCTGCATACCCACCTCCCCTTACCCCCCCTTACCCCATACTTACCTCCGGAGGTCGGTGGCTGCGATCTTCTCTGGACTGGGACTAGAGATGTTGTGAAATGTAATTTTGCCAGTGAAATCTTGATGAAATCACCAGTTTCACCCAGTGAAATATTTCATATAATTACATGTAATTACATGCAATTACATGCTTATGGAAATATTTTGCCAATTGCTATGGTGAAAATGTCACTGTAAATTTAGCCTTGTGTTAATATTAGGTGAAATTGGACTTGTCATATGATTTACTCTTTGCGGGTCACACGAGTGACTGTAAACAGGCAGGAAGTGACACATTTATTTCCTTTGCTACGTGGCTGGAAGTTTTGGAGAAGCAGGCAGCAGCAGAGAGATTGTTCTGTGTGGAACACAGTCTTTAGTTTAAAAAAATAATAGAGTTGTTCTCTTTTCTTTAGTCTGGTGTGTGTGTTTATTATTTTCTTTCTGTGACGAGATTGTGTGTGTGTGTGTGTGTGTGTGTGTGTGTGTGTGTGTGTGTAAAACTCCCTCACTCTCTCCCCTTTCTTTTTCTCTTTTTTTTGTAGTAAGGAGTTAGGTGAGGTGCAGGAGAATGGATGGGAAAGGTAGGGATGAAGTGGAGACTGGGAAGAAGGCAGCTGGACCACCCCCACCCAGTGTTTGCATTGACAGGCTGGCCTCTAGGTCTGTGCTCCCTCCTAACAGCAGGAGCATGTGCCTCCCACCCCCCAGCAGGAGAATGTAGCCCCCACTCCCCAGGAGCAGCTTGAGCCCCTCATCCCCTCCCAGCAGCAGCAGCAGCAGTAGTAGCAGCAGTGTGATACTCAGCAGGATAAGGATCCTCCTGTTGTCCAGCAGCAGCATGTGGCCCCCAACCCCAGGCAGCAGCAACATGTGGCCCCAACCCCCACCCCCAGGCAGCAGCATGATATCCAGCAGGATGAGGATCTTCCTGTTGTCCAGCAGCAGCATGTGGCCCCCACCCCAGGCAGCAGCAGCAGCATGATATCCAGCAGGATGAGGATCCTCCTGTTGTCCGGCAGCAGCATGTGGCCCCACCCCCAGGCAGCAGCATGATATCCAGCAGGATGAGGATCTTCCTGTTGTCCAGCAGCAGCATGTGGCCCCCACCCCCAGGCAGCAGCAGCAGGCACCTCCAGATACCATTCCCTCAGCTGGAGCATGCACCCCCCTGTCTCCCCAAAGCAGGAGCATGATATGACCACTGGTGCCAGGACATCAGCTGTTGGTCCCCCCCCCCACAGAAAGTGTCATCAGCTGTGTGGTATTTTTTCACAAAAAACACCAGTGACAACACAGTGGTGATCTGCAACTTGTGTGGTAGATCTGTTCAAGAGGGCAAGACTGGGAGTCATTTTGGCACTGGTGGCCAAAGGAGCCATCTGCAGCACCACCACCCTGCAGATTGGCTGAAAAAAAAAAAGAGTTGGCAGCAGCAGTTAGAGGGGTCTGGGGTGCTGAGTAGTTAGAAGGGGAAGGGGGCCAGCAGGAGGAAGGAGCCAGTGGTCAGCAGAGGCACCACATGAGTAGGCAGCAGTGGCAGCAGCAGGAGGCAGCTGCAGAGCCCTCATCACCCTCAACCCACAGACAGAGGAGTCGCCTGGTTCATGGTGGCAACCCAGCACAGCCTGCAGCCACCCCAGCCGCTCATGTTCCAGCACCAGCAGCAGTGATCCAAGAAGACCTAACAGCAGTGCGCAGAGGGGTGGGAGCTCTGTGCAGTGAGTTTAATGATTTCCACCAAGAGGTCGGGGGACCTCAAGAAGCTCATTGAGAAGCAACATAAAATGTTTGAACTTCTGGTGGAGCTGCATGGTGGCGGTATTGGTGGCAGGGCAGAATTGTCCCCATGGCTTGCCACAATGTTAACTTGGTGTAATAGTGTCCAACCACACCCCCAGCACCCAGTCCAAAATATGCTCTAGTAGGGCCACAGTTTAACACAGCCTCTTAAAGCCATGCTGTGCAGAATAGGTATGATGAGACGAGAAATATGACTTGAAAAAATGTGGATGGCATTGAGAATGTAGGGTGAGACAGAGTGTTGCCACTGTCTAACATGGCCCATAAGTCCAGAAATGTTTCCCAAAAAATGTTACAGTAAATCAAGACTGAAATCAGATCTCAGCCATGATGTTTTATGGTGCCCCCCACCACCACCACTCAGACATTAAATAGTTGTTTTTGGACCTGTTTGCCAAATATTTCTGTCTGAAACTCACTGCTGCTGGTGCCAAACAAGGCCTACAAGTCCAGAAATGTTTACCAAAAAATGTTACATCAAATTGAGACTGAAATCTGCTGTCAATCCTGATGTTTTATGGTGCCCCACCAGCAATCAGACATTAAAATACTGTTTTGGCCACTGTTTACAATTGTTTTTAGGCCACATCTTGTTTCTGTGAGTGCAGCACAGGCAGTAAATGTCCAGAAATGTTACAGGAAATATGGTACATCAACTTGAGACTGAAATGTGGTATCAGTCCTGATGTTTTACTGTGGCCCCCCCTTCCCCAGCACCCAGAAATTAAAATGCTGTTTAGGACACTGTTTACAATTGGTTTTAAGCCACATCTTGTTTCTGCGAATGCAGTACAGCCAGTGCATGTCCAGAAATGTTTCCCCAAAAATTGCACAGTCAGATGTCAGACAAGCTGTTACATGTTGCACGCCTTCCACCGGGACCAAAACATGTTGTTTGGCTCACAGTTTATCAATGGTTTAAGGCCTAATAATGGTGTTGACACTGCCTAACATGGCCCAGAAGTCCAGAAATGTTTCCCAAAAAATTGCACAGTATATTCAGACAGAAATCAGGTGTCAGACATGCAGTTCTAACACTGCCAACAGCTCAATCTTAGATGTCATCTTAACTTCGCATCCCCATAAAATCTCACATTCTGCAGTTTTCCATAATGACATGAGTGACCACAGTATCATTGTATGTACAAGATTCCAATCTAAAACCCAGCAGCACCATAAATTCAGAATCAAACGCTCATTCCGTAAATTCAATTCAGTAAACTTCCTAACCGATCTAGCTATGATCAGGTGGCAAGACCTATATCTTGCCGAATCTGCTGATGCTGCCATCTCTGTCCTAAATGACAACCTCACCACCCTAATTAACAAGCATGCTCCTCTTATTAAAATGAGGGTGCAGAAAATCTCGCATCCATGGTTCACCCAAGAGCTCAAATCTGCACTTACCAATAGAGACAAGCTATGGGCTAGGGCCAGGCACACAAAGGACCCGGAGGACTGGCAGGCATTTAGAACTGCCAGAAACGCCTGTGTTAAAAGTGTACGTGCTACTAAAGCAAACTTCTACATCTCCACTCTACAGCAGGCCAAAGGGAACTCCCAAAAAATCTGGAAGACACTGAGATCCATTGAAGGCCATCCTGCTGCTTCCTCCCTTCCCACCAAGATCCTGGCCAAGGACGTGATGGTTGAAAATAAACTGTGAATCCTCGAAGAACCTAACCTTCACTTTGCCACTGCCGGGTTGGCATTCGACTCCTCCCCATACGCTAGCCGAGTGAATAGCAACACTAGCCCAGATACTACACATGCTACTCCACCTCATCCCTTCCAGTTGTGCCTGTTTAGCTACAAAGAAGTCGAAGACATAATTCTTAGCCTTGACACCAAGAAAAGTGCAGGGACGATGGCCTTGAATCATTTTTCTTGCAGTTAGGCTATGCACAGCTCACAGCCCCCATCCTTCTCATCTTCAACCTCTCTATTACCACAGCCACTGTTCCATCCTGCTGGAAATCTGCCCATATACTTCCTCTCTTCAAATCAGGAGATCCTTGTGATTTAAACAACTACTGTCCTATCTCTATCTTGCCCATTCTCTCCAAAGTGCTGGAAAAACTTATATACAACCAACTAAAAATCACCTCGAAGCGCACTCACTCCTAAACCCGGCCAATCTGGCTTCAGGTCGAAGCACAGTACCATCTCAGCCTTGGCTAAAGTCTCTAATGACTGGATCCATGCTATGGACAACAAGAAGGTTAGTGGTGCAGTCTTTCTAGACCTCAGTAAGGCCTTCGACACTGTAGACCATCACCTCCTAATCACCTGTCTTGGCTACATAGGTGCCACTCCACTTACCTTACAGTGGTTTAACAGTTTTCTCACAGGAAGGATACAAAAAGTCAAAGCTGATGGCCTACTATCTGCCCCCCTTCCAATTGCCAGAGGAGTCACTCAAAGCCCCATCCTAGGACCAATCCTTTTTTCCCTGTACATCAACAACCTTGACTCCCACATAAAGAACTCTAGCATACATTTCTTTGTGAACGATATGGTTTTGTACGCATCAGGCTCGTCCTTAACTGAAGTCAGTGAAGCACTCCAAGCTGACTTTATCCGGTTAGAAAGCAACCTTATCAATGCCAAGCTTCTCTTAAATGCCAAAAAAACCAAGACAATGATTTTCTCGAGACTTGCCTTGTCTGATGCCCTACCTACCCCACCTAAAAACTTCATAGTTACCTCCCTAGGTGAACCCTTGGAAGTCATACCTAAATTTAAATATCTAGGTATGTGGATAGACAACAAGCTTTCCTTCAACTACCACATTGAGGATCTATCAAAGAGGCTTAAAGCATGCTTGGGTTTCTTCTTTAGAAATAGGACCCTCTTTACTCTCGAGACCCACAAAAGACTTGCCCAAGCAACATTCCTTCCCTTGCTTGACTACTGAGACATTATCTTTATCTCCTCACCAACCTTGAGCCTATCTAAACTGGACGTACTCTATCACCGTGCTCTTCGCTTCATTACTAACTCTGTGTACAGGACCCACCACTGTGATCTTTATGCAGCAGTTGGGTGGACCTCTCTTGCCACCAGACGCCTCCTGCATGCTGGCATTTGGACCCTCAGATTACTACTCCACAAACTGCCTGTCTATTTAACATCTCTCATACACATCTCGCATAGCGCCTACTCCCTAAGGAAATCCGACCTTATCCTACTAGATGTTCCCAGGACACGTACCACAGCTGGACAAAGAGCTGTCTCATATGCCATCCCAAACATTTGGAACCAACTACAAGCCATGCTGAAGCTAACCAGCATCGTATCAATTAACTCCTACAAAACACTAGCTATCTCTAAATTAAAAGACATATGTAGGTGGTACTAGGCCCCCAACGCCAAGTCAACTTCCTAGGTACCAACTGGCCCTCTACTTATTAAGCTGAAATGTGTTGCATAATTTAAGGCAAAGTTAAAGCTGGAAAGTACTGCATATATAGCATAAGGACTTCTATTGTGTATACCTCTTGTATTTTATCTTTTTTTTCTTTGTTGTTCGACATTTTATATCTCCTGTCTATGTAATGCGAACTGTATGTGTATGTGCCTCAGGACCTCCTTGTGAATGAGCTTGCTCAATGGAGTCTTTCCTGCAATAAACTTGAACTTGAACAGTTACATGGTTCACATCAACCATGAGGACCCAAATCTGCTGTTTTCTGCACTGTTTAAATGCTTTTCAGGTCTAACCGTAGCGCTGCCACTGCCTAACATGCCACACAAGTCCAGAAATGTTTCCCAAACAATTACACAGTACATTCAGACAGAAATCAGGTGTCAGACATGCTCTTATATGTTGCACACCTCAACCTGGACCAAAACATGTTGTGTGGCCCACTGTTTACCAATGGTTTAAGGCCTAATCATGGTGCTGCCACTGCCTAACTTGGCCCAGAAGTCTAGAAATGTTTCCAAAAAAATGTTACAGTAATGTTAGACTGAAATCAGGTCTCAGCCACAATGTTTTATGGTGCCCAAACCCCCACCTGGACCAAAAGATGGTCCTTGGTCCACTGTTTACATTTGATTTTAGGTCACATCTTGTTTCTGCAAGTGCAACACAGGCAGTACATGTCCACAAATGTTTCCTAAAAAATGGTACATTAAATTCAGACCAAAATTTGGTGTCAGAAATGCAGTTACGTGGTTCACATCCACAAAGAACCCAAATCTGCTGTTTTCTACTGCATTTAATATGGTTTTTAGGCCTAACCGTGGTGCTGCCACTGCTTGACATGCAACATAATATAAGCAAAAAGTAAAGACAGGTGGCTAATATCACAGAACTGGTGCCAACTATTAAAAAGTTCAATGCTCCACAGACAAAAATAGGGCAGCTCGGTCACTGTAGCAAAAGGCCACAGTGATAGGTCAAGATAAAGCTGTTTAATATTAAAAAACTTTCACAAACAATGGATAGCAGCACCTCTCTCCCACATACACCACTGACATTTCAAATCACACTGACACTTTTTCCAGGTGGCATTTTAGGACCTCTGCTCATGAACTGTGATTTTCTTAAGCTGTCCCAAACTCTGATTTCCCACAGCAACCGAGCTATTCTGAGCTGGAAGTGCAAAACACATTTTGGCCAGGATGCATAAAATGACAGCTGCACTGTTCATAAGGAGGTGTGGAAAAATGGCAATGTTGAAAATTTAGAGTGAAAATATTACAAATTTAAGGCCAGTGCGCTGGAACCGCGCAATGCACGCTCATAAAATAGTCATTTTTGGGAATTTTTTTCACCAAATTTGCAACACAGGCTTTTTGAGAGCCCACCTCATGAACAGTGGCACTGTTGTTTCATTAATTGATCCCTAAAGGTGATTCTGCACAGTGACTGTGAAATCACCTTATGGGACCGAATAACGTCATGGCAGTGACTGAATTCATAAGGAGGGTTCCCAATAATCCCATGTTGAAAATTTGGTGCTGAAAGTCCCAAAAATGTCCTAGATAGCCACATGAGTTGAAAAAACCCCATTTATGCCATTATACAGCTTACCGGTATTTCTTCAGTTCGCAGTCGGCTTTGAATGAATGAATGAATACTTTATTTCTAAAAAGTGCCTTTCCAAAACCAAGGCGCTTTTACAAATCAATACATAAAACTTAAATCCTAAAAACAATCCATAAATATATTTTAAAAATCCGGATATGCTAGATTAAAGAGATACGCCTTCAAAGCTGATTTAAAGCTTTGGACAGTCAGGCATTCTCTCACCCGATGAGGTAGAGAATTCCACAGGGTTGGAGCCATAAAACTAAGTGATCTTGCCCCTGATGTCTTTAAGCAAACCCTGGGAATCTCTAGCAATCCCTCATCGGTGGATCGGAGCCGACAGGAGGGACAGTAAGGGCCAAGAAGATCTTGCAGGTAACTAGGTCCCTGATCGTGTAGGGCCTTATAGGTCAGCAAACTGACCTTGAAGGTGATTCGCCATTGAATTGGCAGCCAGTGCAGACCATGGAGGACAGGCATTATATGACCGGTCCTTGATGCACCAGTCAAAAGCCTGGCCGCCGCATTCTGCACCAGCTGCAACCGGCGAATATCCACCCCCGGTAGCCCTAGTTACTGGGCGTTGCAGTAGTCCAAGCGGGAGGTAACGAAGGCGTGAACTAATGTTGGAAGGTCATCAACGGGAACCAGATGCTTCACTCGGGCTATATTCCTCAGATGGTAAAATGAGGTCTTGACAACAGTTGACACCTGATGTTTGAGGGTCAAACAATCATCAAATATAACGCCCAAGTTCCGCACCCGGTCTGAGGTCTTCAGCTGGGTCCCCCCAAGCCAAAGACCTGAGGGTGACCCAGTCAACAAACCTACCCCTCGATGGCCTGGGTCCACAACCAACACCTCAGTTTTTTCAGGGTTTAACTGCAACCAGCTCACGGTCATCCAGTCCTGAATTTCGGTAAGACAGTTATTAAAGACCGAGACAGCATCACCCTGGCCAGGCACAAAGGACATGTACAGCTGAGTATCATCTGCATAGCAGTGAAAACTCAAGCCATACCACCAATGATCACTCCCAATGGCAGCACACTATGCAAATATACATGGGTGCTAAGATAGAATATTCAGGACCCAGAGGAGGGGGAGTGATGTCGAGGAACAAATCCCAGACACCACCCCTCAGTCCTACCTCGAGGAATGATTGAAACCAACTGAGGACTAAACCAGATAGCCCACAGATAACCCGCAGGCACTCCAAAAGAACCCCATGATCAACTGTATCAAATGCCGCCGAGAGATCGAGAAGGACCAAGATGGAATGAGTCTTTCGATCCCTCGCTATTAGGAGGTCATTTAGTACTCTAACAAGGGCTGTCTCAGTACTATGTCTTTTCCTAAATCCTGACTGGAGAGAATCATAGACATCGTGGCTGGTCAAATGATCGTCCAACTGCAACGCAACCACCTTCTCAATAACCTTGCCTACAAAAGGCAGGTTAGAGACAGGCCTGTAGTTAGCCAGACATTCTGGGTCTAAGGAGGGTTTTTTTAGAAGGGGCCTAATCACGGCTTCCTTCAAGGTGTCAGGAAAGATCCCATTCTCCAATGACAACCAGATTATCTCAGCAAGGATCGGGCCGATTTTATCCACACATCCTACTAAGAGGTGGGTGGGGCCCGGATCCAAACTACAGTTGGACGGTCACAGTGATTGGATGATCATCACTATGTCACTGATTGTGGGTCGGTCAAAGTCAGACCACACAAACTGGGTGTACGACATCTCCTGCCAACCGCTACAACTCCCATTTGAGAGAGTTTGAAGGAGACCCGACCTGATTGTGGCAACCTTATCTGCAAAGAATCGAGCAAACTCCTCACAGCGTTCCTGTGAAAATGCTCTCTCAGGCTGAAGACAGAGTGGATTGCACAGTCTGTCCACGGTCCAAAAGAGCTGGGCTGGTCAATTCTGTGCAGCAGCAATTTCCCTGGACAGGAATTCTGCCTTCTTACAGGTAATTGCTGATTGATAGACACAATAGTGGTCCATCAAATTAAGCCTGTCACACTCTAGACCCGATTTCTGCCAACATATCTCAAGCCTTCTTCCCACTCTCCTCAACTCCCTCAAAGTCTCATCGAACCAAGGAGACTTTGGGTGAAGGGTGAGGGGTCATACACGTTCCGGAGCAATGGAATCTAGGGCCCCTACTACCGCCTTATTATAGGCAAGAACCAGGTCCCCAGGATCCATGCATTCACTAGGCATATTTGATAGATCCAGCACTGCCATCAGGTCCTCTGGGGTAACACCCCTCAAAGGGTGGTACCGGACCATCTCCGTAGAGACCGACCTACCAGGGGGGGTCAGGAAACTGAACCCGATGGTGTGATGGTAAGACCATCCAACTGGCTCCACCACCAAATTGGATAGCTCCATCCCCAGGAGGAATACCAAATCCAATGAATGACCATCAATATGGGTAGAGGAGGAAATAACCTGTGTGAAGCCCAGTGAATTCATTAGCTGGAGGAAGTCAGAACCAAATTGCAAGAGTTCATCGTCGACCCAGGCATTGAAATCCCCCAGGATCAGCCATCTGGAGGATCCCAATGTCATGTCGATGATGAGGTCTGTGACTTCCCGCAAGAAAACATTCCCATTACCTGGTGGAAGGTAAATGAGAAGAATCCTGTACCCCACACCCTCACCCAGGATACATTCAGAAGATTTGTTAATTCCCACTGCTACCTCCATCAGACTCAGTTCCATTCTAAAACAGATTGCCACCACCCCCACCTCTACGATCCAATCTCAGATGGTGTATCACCAAGTACCCGACTGGTATAGCTGAAGCCAAAACAGGGCCAGCATTTTCATCCAGCCAGGTCTCGGTGATGCATGCCAGGTCCGATGAACCCACAAGATCAGCTATTATAGCAGTCTTGTTTTTAATGGACCTGGCATTCATCTTACCGTCCAAGTTGGATGAGTTGCCAGTGAAGACTGAGCTACCTGCTCAAAAAGCAGAGCCCTTGGTATGGGAATCAGGCAAGATAAACCTCTTTCCTGAACCCATTTCACCCCAGGGCATCTTCTTGTCCTCACTGTCCCAATCTGCCCGCTCTTTTCCATTCCCCCTGCAGGTTGGGCCCCCACCTTCCTCCTCCTCACAATTCCTAGAGCCCTACAACATCTATATACCTCCAGGGATAATGGGGGACAATTAAAAGGGCGGAGGTCCCTAAGCTGGGAAGGGGAATAATGCCTGACCATCCGAGTAACTCCTCAACACATCTTCACACAAAATTATGCGAGCTAAAAATCAAAGAAACAAAGAATTAAAAAAAAAAATAAATTAAATTAATAAAAACAAACAGTTATTACAAGAAAATTATAAGAAAAAATTTGTACAATTCTCTCAAAACAGTTTATAAATTCTGGGAGCTCTCACCTCACCAGAAATACATATCCCCCCACCAAACTCTCACTTCGGTAGTACAATTCAGGATATAAATAATTTATTTAAAGAAATTAAAACACTTTCAATGTTCCCAATATCTTATTAACTGTCTGTGAGAGAAAAAAGATTCACATTATCCTCCAGGCAGGGAATAAAATAAGTCCTTCGAACTGTCTTTAAAGAGAAAAACAGTCCATCCAGCAAAATGGAAAATGTTCTTATTAGACTGTAGAGATCTCCTCGACTCACTTTCTAATAATTCCCTCCACAGACTCAGGAGTCAATAGACTTACATATCGAAAAGCTGCTCCATTCAATATTCTTTACCCTCTCCAGCATTGAACCACAGACCATCCCCCGAGAGGAATACCAGCCGGGATCTGAGTAAATCGGATCTGAGTGTGAGGCAAGCTCTTCAGCTCCCCCCCCAAGACCCATGAGGTACTTGCACCCTCTATCCATCCTCCAATAACAGAGGGCCCAATCCTCACTTCAAATCCCCCCAGTGATACCCCCCAGGTTCAGGTTCAGGTACCAGTCCAGTAGAAATCAGTAGTCAGCGTTATACTTCGGGAGCAGATCTTAATCACATACTCTAACCATCTGCGTATTTAACCAAGAAGTGAGGGCAGAGTCATAGACAGAGGCAGCCAGAAAGCCAAACACTAATTCAGCAAGTTCTTCACCCCACAAGATGGGCCAAACAATTAAATTTCCAGGGGGACTTTCAAATCGTTTTAAAGAGTCTCATCCAGCCCCAACCCTTCTCCCAGACCCGTTTGGTGTCACGGCAGCCCGCCAACTGCCAAACAAACACACAAAAGTACTATGAAGCAATACACAGCTAGGCTTAGGTTGGGGTCGGGAAACTCTTCTCACCAGTTACCTAAAACTGCTACCAGGCAGGATCCTCTCCCCTTCCTTCAGTTCCAAGGCAAAACAAACAGATGGCTCTTTCAACTCCCGGAGTCTTTTATTCCACCTCCAACTCCAAACTCCAATTTCAGTCACTACAATTCTGACCACTGCCCGACTCAGAATATTTCAGGCAGCTTCTCGATATTCAGACAAACTTCTGAGTGAACGCCCAACATACATGGAGGGAATCAGCAGAGTTGCAGCAAATCGCAACAGATCACAGCCGAGTAAAAATCCACAGATTCTAATTGGGACGACAGATGACAACCACAAAATAACGTTAAAATGATAATAATATAAAAGAAGTAAATAAATGCAACAAAAATAACATAAATAACACAAAAACGGGCAAACAGCCGGAATTCAAAATGACAGTGTCTACAGACAGCCCAGACCGGCGGCCATTACTAGACACCAAACTATCTAGATGGGAGCACTAGACCCCTCAGACACACAGGTGGTATGCTATGCCTCAGGAAGCTAACTACAGAAAAGCAAAGAAGAGTGCAGATGTGTTCCCGTCCACCAATGATCATCACGCTGGACTCCGGAGGTAAGAATGGGGTGAAGGGGGATGTGGGTAGGTGGAGTGTGCAGTGGGGGGCGTGGGTTGGGGAAGACTGAAAAAGGACCGTTTTCTAATTTACAGGTTTAAAAAAAAATGTTATAACATTGCGGGAAAGTTTTCTTATTTACGGGGACTTTTGGCATGCTGGGATTGGCTCCCAGGATGTCACCTGAGTGTTTTTTGGGAGGGAACCTGTAGCTGATGGGGATTGGACATCCCTGTCAGCACATACCAAGTGTTGGAGGTGGCAAGAGCAGAGGGGGATTGGGCACCCCCCTCGGCACACAACAAATGGGGGGTGAACATTATGCCAACCGGGAGTCAGTCAGCAAATGAACTGGATTGGGGGCATGCTGACAGGGGGTTTGGGCACCCCCCATCAGTCAGCTTTCTTGGGGCTCTGAGGCAGTGGCATAAGCCACCACCATGTTTAGGGAAATGTTACACCAGGCAAGGTACTGCCCTGCAATGATGGGTCACTCCCTCATGGCAGCAGAATGGCTGACACTGCAATGATAAGGCAGACCCTCATTACAGCAGCCTAATCATTTCAAACTGGTGGCACTTCTGCAGAACCAGTGTCATCAGGACACTGGGCCTGCATTGGGAGAACAGTGCTAAGCCCACAAATGCAGTGCAGGTGTTGGCTGCCACAGTGCCACACCTCCACAACCCACTTCTCTCCTAAGCTGCCACATAATGTTTCTTGTGCATGCGCAGAAGCAAACATAAAAATGAATTATTTTTCAACAGAAAATTTAATTTGCCTTGCCAGTTACAAGATTCAAGACAGATGTTGTTTGAACCAATGTCATCTGTAAAAAGGTGGGAAAAAATATCAAAAGAAAAAAAAATTTGCATTGATACTTACCTGTGCTGATACTTACCATCGATGTTGGCAACTTGCCCAAAAATGTTCCATAGCTCAAATGATTTCAATTATGAGTCTATAGTGAAACATACCAGGAACATACCTGGAATGGAATATACAAAATCTAGCAAGTGGAAAACGTTACAGTTCTGATACTGACCTGTACATAATGATGCTTGAAATGTGGATTGATTAGGCTCTGAATGTGCCATGTCAATGTATCATCCTTGTTCTGCTGTCCTGGTCTCACATGGCATGATCATGGAAAACTCTGCATAGAGTGCAATGGAAAAACATAAGATAACTTATACATTAAGGTGTGCTGCCTTGCATGCATACTTGACATTCTATCACAACAAAGGCATGCATAACTGCACAATGGAGGTATAAGTAATAACATGGCAACAACTGAAATCTAATTACCATGAATCAGTTGAACAGAAGACAGGTCATGGAGGAAGAACATATATAGTTCTTGCTTGATATGTGTTGCTTTCTGACTGAGTTGCTGTTTCTTTTGCTGGCAGGAAAACTACACCAATTGTGTTTGTTGGGATGAAAGTGCTGCATCATGCTTGTCGATGTACTGGCCCAAAAAGTGCTGGCAATGCTGTCAGCATGGGTTGCTGGCAGGAGGGAAAATGACACCAAGTGTGCATGCTGGGATATAAGTGCTGCATTGTGTGAGTTGATGTACTGGCCCCAAATATGCTGGTATTGACAATGCTGCGGTTCTTCTTGGTGGAAGACTGCTGGAGGAAGAATAATTTAGCTGGACTCTGCGGCAGCATTAATGTACTGGTCTGAGACCGCTGTTTATGCTGGAGCATGCATCTGTCAGCTTCATAGATTTCAGTGGTATTTCTTGGCAGTATGAGAGTGATGACCCACACTGTCAAAGTCTGTGTTATGCAAGTTAGGATGGATGACGAGGCAGATTACATGATGGTTAATTGTATACATGAGGATAGAGTATGCATGCATTTCTGAGTAACATAGTGCTGACTGTGAACTGTCCAACTAAGTTGTTATTGTAACATCATATGTATACAGTGGTGGCACACTCAATAGACACCCATTCATGGTCTCATGGAGAAGGTATATGTGGAAATAGGGAAGATGTTGTTCAGTATTTGTCGCTCAATGGGACCATTGTGTATTGCTGAGATGACATATTTATTCCAGTTAGCATAGCAGGGGCGAATAAATTTTCAAAAACGAAATGAAGTAAACATTATTACTAGGTTAAGTAATCAAATTTAAACAGTTTAACTGGATGTGTAACACAGAACAACCAGCAAAATAAAATTTAAAATCTATAACAATAACATTAAATAGCATATTCAGGGAAATAGGGGGGATGCTGGTGGTGGCTGGGGGAGGGCAGAACACCTTTAGCCTTCTTCCACTGACACATCATCCATGAAGCTGCCCTCACAGTCTTCAAAACTGGAGTCATTACCAGCTGGAAATCCGGTCATCATTGCTGCTTTATCTACCTCCCTGCTAGTAGAGGCCTTACCAGTGTGGCGTCTTCATTGTCATCATCGTCTCCGAGACACAGTTCTTGGGGCAACACCATTGAAATAATTGTGTTATGTAGAATGTGAGCCTCATTCACTTTTATAAATGTTAGGATGGAAACATTCTTCAGTGACAGATTTGTCCTATGGTCACGCACAATGGCCCCAGCAAAACTGAACACCCGTTCCACACTGACACTGGAAGGTGGGCAGCTGAGGTATTTAAAAGCAACAGATGCCAGCACAGGCCAATCACTCACTTTGCTTTCCAGAACACCAATGGCTCATCAGTGATGCCAAGCTGCTTGGTGTCTCCCATGTAGGCATCCACCATACATTGTGCTGCCCTGAGTCCTGCTGCCTCATCATGCTGCTCCTCCGTGTCTTCAATTGCTTCCACACCCACCTGGTACAGAACATCCCAAATGGGATTAGCTGCCATGCTGTGCTATGACTTTGACATTTTCTCTGATTTGGTGGCCTCTGATGATTTACTGGTGGTGGTGGTGGTGGTAGCAACACCTGGTATATGTGCCCTTTGTGTCTCTGCATTTTTCATCTGTGCACCATGTACCCGTCTGACAAGGTAATTGGTCAATTTGTCCACTCGCACACAACCCTCTTCAATCATGGTAGGCAAGCCACGTTTGTACCATGGATCCAGCATGGTAGCAACAGCAAACTCATTAGATTGCATAATGCCAGATATAGGTATATTGCTGTCCAGTATACAGAGCACTTGACCCATTACATGAGCAGAATTGTGATCATCACTTGCCTCCATTGGGAGATGGACATTTACCAGTGTCTGTCTCAGCACACATATAAGGGGCATTGACTGACTTATAAAGGCAGTGTCCCCACTCACAGCCTGTGTTGCATGGTCAAATGGATGTAGAATGCATATTATGCCATTCATTTGTCGCCACTGCTCCATTGTTAGGGCGATGGACACTCCAGCACTGCCCCGGGTGGTGTGCAGCAGTAGGTAATCTGAAACCAACTTATACTGCCCATAATGCCGGTCCAGCATGTACAGTGTGGAGTTCCACCTGGTAACAACAGCGAGCTTCATACAGTGCTGAGGCAGATGGTTAGTGTGCTGCAGCTCACGCAGATGGTCACTGGCCTTTGCAGAATGGGCAAAGTGCAAACAGATGCATCTGGCGACAGACACAGTTTCCTTCATTTCATCGTGGTTCAGAAATTGCTGCATGACTAGATTAAGGCAGTGTGCCAGGCAGGGAACTCTGAAACAACACTGTCAGTAATGCTTTTAACCACATTGGAGCTATTGTCACTGGCAATAAACCCCACTGTGAGTGAGTGTGCATTGAGTCACTCATCAATCTAATTTAGCAGCATATTCAGCATTTTCTCACCAGTGTGAGACCCTGTAATACTTTGCATAGTTATGGTTGCATTTTGATGAATACCAGGTGTGTTGGTACCACCACAATTTTGCTTTATGCAGCTTTTTCCAGGTTCCAAATCAACAACCACCCCAGGTACCTGTGCCCAGTGTGCTGTTATGCACAGATATGAGCTGCCTGCTGTTTGCCCACTTGTCCACATATCCATGCTAAGGTGGATATATTTTGAGGCAGAATGCTTCATGGCATGTAGGATGGACTGTGAAACTCTGCTGTAGAGCTTGGGCATGGCACATTTGGAGAAATATGTTTGTGATGGCACCTGCCATTTGGAACAGGCACGGCCCATCGAACAGCAGAATCCTGGATTCTCCACAAAGGAGAAGGGCAACAGGTCAATGGCGAGCATTTCAGCTGTGGCTGCATTCAGTTCATGTGCAGCAGAATGACTGGGGGGGTACTTTGAGTGTCGCTCAAACACACTTTTCAATGTGGGCTACATCTTGGGAGTGGGTCGACAAAAATGCTTTACTTGTGCCACCAATGTTGTTCTTGCTGGAGTACCAGGTGACTCTTGGGGCCTGGGATGTTCAGCATGTATGAAACTGATTATTTTGCTGGATTTGGTGCCTTGTGGTGTACTTTTATAACTCGAGAGAGTGGCAGCTGCACTACTACTATGCCCACTGCTCGAGAGAGAAAATTATTCCTCACATTCCTCCTCCACCAACCCACTCAGCCCTCCCTCCTCCTACTCTATTGCACTGCTGTCACTAACATTAAGCTCGACAAGGAAAGTCCCACCAACAGCTCTGGTATCTTTCTGGTGTTGGTGCCAGCACAATGGGTGCTTCTTTTTCAAGTGGGTGTGCTGGCCACCGGTGCCTATGTGGCTGCCCTTTTTTCCATGACTTACACGTGCTTGACACAGTTGACATATTGCCATGGTGTCATCAGCTGCATCAAGCATGAAAAAATCCCAAACTAGGGACTTTGCACCTCTAGATTTGGCATGGGACTGAGACTTGGACAGTGGAGCCAAAGGTGTGGAAGTTTTTGCATTTTGTGCCTCTTCCATGCTATCCACCATACTACGTTTGGGAGGTGGGGTAACTAGACTGCTTGTTGTAGGCTTGCTGATATCCTCACCCTCAGTCGTGTCATCTAAATGGGCTACATAATCACCCTTCATCTTTTTTACTTCTGGTTCCCACGGGGGATCCAACACCTCATCATCATCTGTACCAAAACATGTTGTATCCTCCTCCTCTTTCTTATCACTGCCTACTGCCAGACAAACTTTTCCCTTCTCTGGCATCTCCTCACTGTGTGGGGGGGGCTGACTTTCCTTATCTCCTTCTCCAGGAGAAACAGACTGAAGCTGGATGCTGTCACCCTCACCACCATCAGCTCCTCCTTGAGCAGGAACAACAGTCACACTGACAACTTTTTCGACCTCCTCCAGGACCTCTGTTCCTCCACTGGTGTGAGTGTCTCCCTTATTCCCAGTATCATCCCCAACAATCATACTAGCTACTGATTGGGCAGTAAAAAAAAATGAGTCACAAACTTGAAGCCACTTCTAACTTCGATTTTGCTGCTACTGGCTGCCACAGCAGCAGCGAATGCCACAGAGGACACTGATTCAGAAATAGGTTTTCATTTTCCAACAGACTTCTTTGCACCACCTTCCACCCTAGCATCTTTACCTGAAGTTGAACGTCTCTTGGCAGGCATATTTATATGCTTGTTTCATTTGGCTTCCTCTGGAACTATATTATTATGTATTTCTATTAAATAAGTGTGATTTAACACCTGCAGTGCTATCTACAAAGGGCAAACAGAAATCAGAACAGGTAGCTGCACTGTAGTGTATATAATTACCTACAACTGCTACTGTAGCCTATTCGAATGTGAAAACACTATTTTATTTTTTTCAATTACAAAAACATGAGTTAAGTAACATGGGGTAACAGGAGGACAGAAGTAAGAGACTTTCAAAAAAAACGCAGAGAACACCACCACAACAAGGTTGTGCAGTAAATCTGAAAAGAATACTTAAGTAGTTCTTAATCAAATGTCAGTTTTTAAATGGAATGATTATTACACAACTTGATAATAACCGGGTAGGTGCTGGCAGGTTCACAAAAACTAAACTAAACCAACTGCACATAACACCTCTCAGTCAAAATACTAACTATGGTCCGGATAAGTGGTGTCTGGATAAGGCGAGTACTGCAATGTGTTAGTATTTACTAAATAAGTTCTGGCTTACAGATATATCAGACGGAAGGGACAACAAGAGTATGAAATGAACAAACAAAGTCACCTCCAAAACTCGTGCAGGGACCACCACTATCTTGAAAACTATGTATTTTTTTATATAGTAGGTCAGGTAGTAAACAACAGTGGTGTAATGGAGGAAAGGGTTAATATGGTAAGCAAATTAAATAGAAAAACAGGAACGCTGCAATGCAGAGGCTCGATCACAGTATTAATTTCTGTGAGCAATTCAACAATGCAGTGTACCTGGATATGGACAAGTCAAGTGGTCAATGTACACGAATACTTTCAATAAAAAAACACAAAAGTGATTAAGCAAAGGGTAATGGGAACAGAACTACTCAGTCAGAATGTAGTAACTGTTCAGATAAAGTTACACAAAAAAGGGTCAATATGTAAGAAAAATATAACAAATCAGTAGCACACAAACAAAAAATATTAAGACTTAAAAGAAATTACAGAAATTCACAACTTGTGTGAAATCTGTCAAATATTAGGAACTAGCCTGCTCTACTTTCATATACACACATACACCACATGGTCGACCCTCCCCCACTCAACTCCCTCATAGACACAGCCACAGACACAGAGAAAACTGAAAACACTACCTAAGTTTAACTAAGTATTATCCAAAGATACAAAAACAAAAAAGTGTTCACTAGCAGCACTAGGAACTAAATTGAGATTTTGTGAGCAATTAACTCTCAAAACTCACAAATAAAGAGGTTTTTGAAGGGTTTATTGGCTGTGATGCACCATTCTGAACTGCTCTCCGACTCAACAGACAATATACTGTACAGGAAACAGCCTGCATGTGATATTTCAGCTATCTACCCAAAAGTACATCACAATTTCGCTGGCGAAATTGAAAAACATTCATGAAATTCAGGATAATGGTGAAATTTAGCCTTATGCAAAAGCAAAATTGATGAAATTGGGAGAAACTTTGCATTACATGAAAGCGGAATCGGAGGTGAAATTAAGTTTCGCCTAGGCAAAAAATGTTGCGTAATGTGGAAATTACACAAAATATTTCTCTAGGCAAAATTTTCCAGTTTTGCACATCTCTAACTGGAACACATCTACACTCTTCAAAGCCCAACCGCGAACTGAACAATGGAAGTACAGTAACTGCCGTATAATGGTTGTCTATGGTGTATTAAACTTATGTTGAGATGTTGGGCATTTTTCAACACTTTTTGCACCCAAATTTTCAACATGGGCTTTTTGGGACCCCACCTCATGAACATTGTCACTGACATCTTGTTACTTGGTCCTGAAAGTTGATTTCATGGTTGCTGCACGGAATCACCTTTTGGGACCAATTAATGAAATGACAGTGCCAGTGTTTATGACAGCAGGTTCCAAAAGCTCATGTTGAAAATTTGGTGCAAAAAGATCCAAAAAATGACTGCGTTATGAGCATACATTGCACAGTTTCTACACACATTCGTAACTTTTCCAATTTATAATATTTTCACTCCAAATTTTCAACATTACCATTTTTTCACACCTTCTCATGAACAGTATAACTGTCATTTTTTACATCCTGCCCAAAATGTATTTTGGCACCTGTGGTGTAGAATGGCGCTGTGTGATATCAACTTTCAGGATGGATTAATGAAATCACAGTGCCAGTGTTCATGAGGTGGGGTCCCTAAAAGGCCATGTTGAAAATCTGGTGAGAAAATTCCAAAAATGCCAGAGTTACAAGCATCTGTTGAATTTATTCTATGCACACGCATAACTTTGGTACTTTTCAATATTTTGCTGTCAAATTTTCAGCATAGCCATTTTATCACACCACCTCATGAACAGTACATCTGTCATTTTTCACATCCTGCCCAAAATGTGTTTTTGCACCTGCGATGCAGAATAGCCATGCTGACAATTGGGTCACTGCTGTTGGACACATGGAATCACAGGTCCTAGAGGGCCATGAGCTTCCACACCTACATACATATGTGTATCTCTGGAGGAATTGGAGGGCAGGGTCCAAAGGACCCTGCATTCCCACAATTAAATAAGGACACTATTATACTATCTCAAAAGCAAGGGAAATTCATTGCAAAAAAACTCCATTAATGCATCAGTTGGGGTTTCTACTATAGCGACAAAAGATGGGAAATTCAGTGTTAGGGTTACCAACCCTATCCCCCAACCTTTACACATCAACAGGCATCTGGGTGTGCCTTGGGGTCGTTGGGCCTAACTCTTACCCCATTCTCCTGTACTGTAACATCTCAGCTTGTTTACACATGGAACGGGGTGAGAGATAGGCCTAGTGACCCAAAGGCACACCCTGATGCCTGTTGGTGTGTGGAGGGTGGGGGTGTGGGGATGAGGTGGTAGGGTTGGTAACCCTAACACTTAATTTCCAGTCTTTTGTCACTGTAATAGAAACCCTAACTGATGCATTAATGAAGTGTTTTGCAATGAATATATATATATATATATATATATATATATTGTGTGTGTGTGTGTGTATATATATATATATATATATATATATATATATATATATATATATATATAAAATGGTGTTCCTTCCCCAAAAGCAGCAGCAGACACCGCTATTAGCCCCAGATTGTTTCAGTCTCCTAAATCCATGATTTCCTTTGCAGGAGGGGTGAATGGCCAGTTGTTTGGCTCAGTTGTGTTAATGGCCTAATGGGGATTTTATAAGTCCTTGAACAGTAGTGCTTTGTTACAGTGATTAGGCTTAAGTGTTCCAGACAGGAATGAGTACAAGTTAGAGTGAGTGAGCCTGCTTTCTGTTGCTTGGATGATCCACTCAGGGAGGGGTGCCCCCTGGTAGGCAGGGGCCCAAGGCCTGGGCCTTGTTGGCCTATGCCTTAATCTGGTCCTGTTTTATGACCTTAACATGGTGAAAGTCTTCATTCTTTCCCCAACCATTTGCAGCCATTGAGAAATGGTGTAACATTTTTTTGAGTTCTGCAGATTTGTGCATCTGCTGCATCGCATGTTTGGCGCAATCCCAAAGCTACGTCTGTTTCAGGGGTGGTTGGGGCCTCTCCAGCTTTGCCTGCACTTTGATAGGCGCCTTGGGCTTGAAGAAATTATAGTACAGGTCTACATACTGGAATGATTTTGCAATGTTCCTGTTTCATTGACATTCTCAAACTTTGCCACTTTGTTGACAAACTTTAATGGTACACTCTGGTCAGATTAGAAGGAAATGAAACCAGAAAATGTTTTTTAAAATAACGTTTAACGTTCTGTCTGTTGGGAGCTCTTAAAAAACACACCTGGAAGCCTCAGCAGCTGGCTCTGAGACACAATTTTGCTTACTATTTAGGCTTACCACCCCATATTTTAAAATCATGATAATTTCCATTTTTTGTCTCCCGAGTACCCAATTTTCAGTGGGCAATAATCCCTCTTTGCCACTATTCTCCAGATTCCCCCTTTCTAATGATATTTGTAATTGTTCCTCCCTATTCAGACACCTGTTATTTTTCATCCCTCTAAATGCCCCACTGGTGTTTCACATATACTGTACTTCCATCATCAGTTGTTTTCTCTTTATCTCTCTTTTTCACTTCTTAGGCTGCCTCTCAGCATATTCACTGGATGCAAAAGGTGTATGGCTGACACCCTTTTCACACATGAAACTACTGTAAACCAAGCCCTACTGCTGCTGCCTGACTGAGCAGGCTGTATTGAAATAAGTCACCTGATTTCACAAGACAGGAATGTACAGAGACAACATGTATGTTGAACTGATAAGGATGGGTGATGACAATATATTGGTACAGCTGGGCAACCAAAAGGAAAGTACAAAGTGGGTCCTTCTACCTCACAACCACCACCATACTTGTATGAATATGAACATTTCTGGGATATATTCCTTACACTGTGGTCAGCTTGTGCCTATCAGTAAAGAGAAAAGGTGCACACACTTTGTAAAAGTACAGAGAAAATGAGCATTCTTTATATGAGCCACTTTTTCTCTGGACAAGAAACTCGCCATGGTGCTTTAAAAGACCAGGTTGATCCTCGTGGTGTGCAGCCTGCTGTCCAGAGGTGCATCCTGGGAAGTTAGCTAGAATCTCCAGGAGGGGTTCATGTCTGGGCAGACTCACTGACCAAAAAGCAGCACTTGGGAGGCACAAGTGCCCTGGTGGTCTATGTTTCATTTTACAAACAACTCAGACAGACATATTTAATTTTACTGCAGACAGCAGAGAGTACCAGTCCAGAGGTTAGTCATTTAATTTACCATCAACATCAGAGGTAAAGGGAAGTCTGTTTTTACTACAGCCAGTGGTTTGTCTATCCCCAGTTGCTCAGTTCCCTTCATTTCATGGCACACCATCACAGTTTCAAGGGGGTAAATAAAGGATGTCTTCAGCAAGAGTAGGGAGATTGCAGCAGTACTGCTACTGAAGAGAAGGATGGCCAGGGATGGAAAACAGTAGCAGGTGATAAGAAATGGCTAGGATAATGGACTCGCTGGCATGGTGGTGTTAGTAGACTGTACATAGTGAAGATGGCCAGGCTGCCCAATATATCTAGTGGCACAGCTGGTAAGATTTCAAAATAATTGGTTGCCTGTCAGATGCTTATGTCTTAACAGGTTTGGAAGACATTAGCAGTGCTGATGTTGAGTTGTGATCAACAGAGGAAGGTAGCAGAGGAAGGAGTAATTTAAATAAAGTTGCCAACAATGTCACTAATGCAAACTATCTAGCTGATGATAGCCTGAGTCCACTTTACCCATAACTGCAGGAGCTGGGACCAGGAAATTAATTTTTTTTATATTTAATGGGTACAGTTTAATTTGTATGTAGTCTCTCACAAGTCATGCCTACATGGCAATCCTATAGATCATTACTTAGCATAGGATAACCTTGTATGTAATTGTGATGCAGGTGTGTACTATATTGAGACTCAGAGACAGCAAAAGAGTCTTGTGGGCTTTCTATTTCTGTCTTGCTGCCATGAAATAATAGCCAAAAAGGCTGGAATATGGTGCTGCAGTAGCACTAACACTTGTGATGCCAGTGACCCAGGTTTGGGAACAAGCCTGAAGTCATCATAGGGAAAGTTGCAGGAGGAGGACTGAGCATTGCACAGGATGCCTCGTCCTTGAGGAGGGAAGGCACACAGTCTCCTCTGCACTACCACCACCTGAGTGACCATAGGCAGCAGTGCAGTTGGAGCTGGTGAAAGGAAAGAGACAATGTTCAATGTGCTCTGATGCATACTGGCACACATCAGCATGCATATGCATGTCCTCAGAGCTCTCTCTGTTTATGTACTAGGGGTTGGGACCTCTACCATGGAAGAAAAAAAACAAGCCCCGGGAACATGACTTCCACTCCTTGTTACATGCCCAGTACCGCTGCCCATGTCATTCATGCCACACCAGGTCGTGACTCCATCGGGGGGATGGTCCAGGCCCCACCCTTAGGGTAAGACAGGGAGGAGCAGACACAGAGGTAAGTGATGGAGAAGGTGGGTGACATGGGACAGGACTGAAGAAAGGCTGGCTGGGGATAGCAAGGGGGATGAAACATAAAAATAGATAGTAACCACAAGAAGTCAGCTTTGCTTTACAAAAGCAGCCTTGTAAGAAGATATGTTCTTCAGCTCTACGCTGCATTGCAGCCCCCACCCGCAACCCTAAAATGCTTTGGCCAACACTCAAAGAATCTGGGTTTAGATGACTCACTGGTATTATCTTAAATTGGTCTTTTTTTATTTGGTCTGACCAAATCTGTTATTGTAGACCGCGGTGCAGACGTTATAATGCTGCAGGGAAAGTAGTTTTAAAAAAAAAATACACCATTATCTTAATGGAGATGCTTAAAGTCACACAAGTATAACTGATGACAGACTTTCCTTTTTGTGCATAAAGGGTTGCACATGTTTAAGAGCGAGATATTATTTAATCCCACGAGTAAGCAAAACCAAATAACCGCCACTTGTGAGTTATTTACAATTTCGCTCTTGAGTGGAATACTGTATTGTCATGCTAAAAGACTAAATGTGTTGGTGTTTGTTTTGTTTTTTTAATTTCTTTTATGCAGCACCTTTACACACATGTCAAGGATAAATACAGTGCATTGAGTTAGTTAAGTTTACAGACAGCAGCATTTGATAGTCAGCATTATTGTATTTCCCTTGAGGTCAAATCATAGTTAATCAGTTACAGTTCTCCAATTTTTTTTTTTTGACCAAGTCCATCTCCATGAGATCTCTAGAGTTCTGAGACTAGATAAATCTTCTCCCCAAATTCTATCATCTTGTAAATATTCTATTTCATTTAAGGATCCTTGGGTTATAACTATTAATTTAAATAGATCATGAGTTTAAAGTTTTAATTCTATGTATCCCCCCCACCATCCCTCCCTCTATGTTATTTGGTTTTATAGCCAGCTAGTCAACCAAACATATCAATAGATTAGGGGCAAAAGTTGGAATCCACCGATGAGTGAAAGAATACCTACCTCTGCCATTTCAATATATAAGATGGACTTTTATTTTGGATTTTTGCATTGAGACTCTCTAGTTGGTATAAGTCAGACATAACAGATCTCCATTCTTCGATTGTTGGTATCTGTGCCGAAATCCATTATCAGGTAATGGATTTCTTTGCTGCAAGAAGACATATAGGTAAAAGGGTATTTGTCCATGGAAGAGTGTGGTCTGGGAAAATCCCCAGTAATGTCTTAAATGTGCTAGTGTTTGTATGCTGAGGTTTTCAAAAGAAACCAATAACCTCATTGTGTCTACACAAACACACACACACACACACACACACACACGCACGCACACACACACACACATACACACACACACCCCCCACACCGGTTTGTTCTATGGCAAGACTCAATATATGCAATTTCTATTAATGTGTGAGGGAATAAATCGAGAATGGTTAAGCCACAAGTGGGCCATGAAAGTGCTGCCCAACTCAGCAAATGGTAATAATTAAGGATCGCCCCAAAGGCTCAGAGACAGCACAATGTGCTGTCATGCAGGTGACCCAGGTCCAGAAGCGAGCTTGTGTTGCCATGTCAGGAGGCAAGCCAGGCTGAGGCAACATGCCAAAGTAGGGAGAGGGTTGCTTGTGGGTACCAGTGCCATAGCAACCCCTGCGACTGGGCTAGGGATCTTGTTTTTGTCATAGGGGTGCTGTTTGCATGCAGGACTGATTAGAGGCACTGCCCATGCCATGGGGAGGAGGGAGGATGTGGTTGGAAAACTGAAGAAGTAAAAAGAGCCTGCTGTCCAAATCATGGCTAACTGCCTAAATAAGATATATCTCTTAATGCAGGGTACATCCCTGGATGATGGCAGGGGAGGCAAGAAAAAGAAATACGAATACAAATTGTAATAAGTTGTGCATTTTGAGTTAGGTCAGTATGTATCCAGTTTATACATCATCAGTTTAAATGTTTTAACTTTTAAAGGGGAATGGGGATCACTACAGCCCCATGCCTTTTAAGTGCAGCTGCATTCAGTTTGCACATCAAGTGCACAATTGTAACAGTTACTCCCAGAACATGTCTTAAATTAATATTCATATGGTTGATCCCGGTAATTGAGAAAAAGGGGTTGCCTCATTAAGGAGGTGGACAAATTGTCAAGGGTTTATCCAGGTGAAGGCCAAGGGTGGGGGGGGAAGAGGTGAACAGGATTAGGAGATACAAGCAAGGGAGGGGGAGGGGCTGGGGGCTTGTGGGGTTAGGGGCTGTGAGAATGAGTGACAGGTGGGAGTAAAGACATTGGATTGGCCCCTTAGAGGGTAGAGGAGAGGAGTTTCAGGGGGTACTTAAGCAGCAGCAAGAGAGGAGCTAGCCCTTCTTTCTGCTGGGTTTTTAAGATTCCCATGCACCCTCCCTTGGAACAGGCAGAACAGGGGCTCTAGGTGGAAGGGGGAACAGGATGGGGGAGCAAAACTGGGCAGCTGAAAGAGGGCAGCGGGTGTGGGATTGGACAGAGGTACTATGTGGCAGGATTGCTGAAAGAGGGCAATGGAAAGAGGATCACGACAATGACTGGGTTGCCAGCAGAGGGCAATGGAGGGGAAGGAAGGTTGGAAGGACAAGAAAAGGGGGGGAAGGGTGATAAGAAGGATTGGGGCAGAAAGCGTACAGAGGGAGGCAAGGCACGAGCTGGGTTAACATCTGGCCAGGCTGGGCACCTCTTGGGGTTATCACCCCAGGGGTATGGAGCTGGGGGACAGGTGGGACATCCAACCTCAGAAAAGAAGGAGAAAAATGACAGACACAAGAGGGGTATCGGGTACACACCTGAGCCACCAAAGGAAAGGGGGAGAGAGAAGGTTATATGAAAGGGAGAGGTAATAACAGAGTGTTTGCAAGATCTCAGATGTGTTTTATTGATGTAAATGGATGTACATAGATTTGTAAATAAAAGGACTTTTATTTATGTAAAACAGGGTTGTTTTGAATATGTAATAAAACCTTGGCCAACTGAGCACCCAATACGGAGTATGGTCTTATCATTTCACGGGGTAAATCCCCGTGACAATCTACTTAAGGAGAAACTCTACTATAATAAAAATCTTAAGACCACTAGAGTTACAGCAAATACTGTATGTTTTAACTTTAGTATTCTCTAGTTTTTGTATTGTTTTTACTTTTACCTGTTGTTGGTTTATTAATTATTGCATATAACACAGGACTTGCTTCACCGAGTCTTTTTCAAAATGTATCTGACTCTGCCCTGCTCACCTCACAATTGCAGTTTATGACATCATAGTTTGCTGTTATGGGGAGTACTATAATGTCATAAACAGAAGCACTGTGAGGTTAACTGGGGAGAAGCAAAGGCTTTTTATACATATTTTTCTTGATAGATTACCAGGATGTGCTGTAAATCCTGGAAAGGAACATTGAAAATGAATAAAAGTATTCTCTAGTAAATTATAGTGTATGGTGGAACGTCGTTCTCCACCGAAATCCATCGTTTTTGAAACCTCGTAGTCACACACTAGTGATGTTTGTAGTGCAACAGAATGATGTTTTCTACTGTACTGCGAACATCACATTGTGTCCTCGAGCAGCATTTGACAGCTAGGGCTCACTCCATAGACAGGACACATGGTGAAAGCAGCAATGTCGGCAGCAGTACTAATGTTTAGCATTAAAACGTTCACAATGTAAAGTTCTTAAGCAGTTAAAATGTCAAGCGTGAAAATGTTCAAAATGTAAAGTTCTTTTTTCCTTCTAGTAATTGATTTTTTTCCCCCAAAAAATGACGTTCCACCATACACTATAAAGAAAAGTGCATGGGGAAGAGTTGACAACAGGGCATCTTTCACCTCGGCACTATGACGACGGATTACCTCTTGAGCTGCGCTCTCGAGGTAATCCGTCGTCATAGTGCCAACTCGGTGAAAGAATAGCCCTGTTGTCAACTGTTCCCCATGCACTATCCTATATGTAAAAGATGAAAACTCCTATTTATGAAAGTACATGCTGAAGTGCAGAGTTGCTCTTTAAGCTACCTAAAGGGAATCTGAGAATCCACCACAGCTGACGTCAGCAGTGGCAGTCAGCTATGGTGTATGCAGTAGTGTTGTATGGAGTCCCAGAGCTATCAGCTGTTCAGAAATGTTGTTTGCCAAGGGTTGCAAAATAAAAACAGGGGTTTCTGTGTGGTGTTTTCACCACTTCACTCATTATTAACTAGAGAAAGTGAGTGTTAGACCAGGTGACCAGGTGAGGCTATAAGTAGCAGCTAGTGGGGGCACTGTTGAGCACTACTACTGATTGGCAGTAGATCACTTTTGCTCCTACATCAAGAACTTTTAAATCTATTATTGCACACTTGAAACTATGAAGTAGCAGGATATGATTATATATATTTGGGCTTGACATACCTCAGTGAATACTCTATTGGTGCAACCCTTTAGAACATTTTATAACCTTATCAGGTTTGGAGTAATTTTTGCACACAAGAACTGAAGTGAACTGTTTCTACTGATAGACTGTGTTGCACTTCATATAAAATTGTAATCTTCCCATAGCTGATCTAGCATTTTATATTATTTCTGTCTGTATTTTTGCCTGAACTGAGGATTTGTATTTACAAATTTATATATTTTTTTGTGCATTAATTTATATTGCATCGTGGGTAATCAAACATGGGATCTCGTAAATAGAGATCAGAGTATGACAACCTCCCTTTATACCTAAAAATAATAGGAAATTGCCTACTTTTCAAGTCGTTCTTAAATCCATTAGAAAATCTCCAAGCTGTGATTACACCAGATTATGCTAAAGGAACAATGCCAGGAATTGATGAAGAACACCCATTACTGAAGGAAATAAAAAAATGACAAAACTCAATTATAAAAGCACCAGTCCTTGTAGTGGGGAAATTAAGTAAAAATGTTCTCGACCCAATAATGTTAAAGACATGGATGAACAACAGATAGGAGATATTATTGTGCATGACAGGGATAGGGAGGCACTGGCTCCCACTAATGTGATGAGAATAAATGTTTTGGAACCAAACAAAACTGTCAACAGAAATTGGATCACTAGAACCAAAGCAGGTACAGAACTATGAGACAGACCTACATAAAGAACAACAAATATTCTCAAAAGATGATCAAGGCAGTTACAAATGCAGGAACGATTATTGGAGGATTCTAAGAAATTTCTTACTTCCTTTTTAAATAGGTTGAGCTAAAAATAGGAGAGAAAAAAACTGACATTACCCTCAGATGGCCAGATAGTGAGGCTATTGCAACATCTTCACCTCTTAATCTGGGCTCAGTTTCTCATTTCAGTGTCCATCAATATAAGCAAGCAGGAACATGATTGTTTCATCTTCTGCTCTCATAGTAGGACTGAGTTTTTACTTGAAAGGACAAACAAGTTCCTTGAAGCTGTTAAGGATGCACAGTCACAGAATGTTGCCCCTAACATACACAAATTCTGGTCAGAGCCAAAATGGCTGCTAATGCATTAACACGATAAAAGATGCAGAATTAATGTGTGAGCTGGGTTTTTAATTTATTTGTTGTAATATTGTGATATTGAAATTCCACACTTGTCTCATGATAATATATAAAAAGAAATCCTTAACGGTCAAGACAACATAAAAGCAAGTGTTGTTGGCTCTGGACATGCAGTATACCCCCGATACAGCCACAAGTGTGCACACAGACACACACTCACACACAGCCATATGTATATGTGTGCAAAAAGACACAGAAACACACACACACACACACACACGCAGCCTTTACAACAGTGGTGCACACATGAAGGGCATTGGTCAAATTAGAGTTCTAGCAAGTACTGTATTATTGTGGTTGCTTCCATGTGGCAGACGGGGCATGGCTGTGGAGGTCAGTAAAGAATATGTGCCAATAGTATTCTGGGACTGGGTTGGAGGTCTAGGTTACAGTGAGTGCTGGGGAGTACAATCTGATACTATGAATAATGGCAGCCAGACAAGTAGGGTGTGTTGTGCCAATGGACACCAGGGATAATGTCACTGGAGGATCAGGGAGGGAGGGGATAGTACTAGAGGCAGGTAAATCACTGGGAGTTTAATGAGGACAGAGCAGTCAATTCTAGGATAACACAGCTGAGATGCAGCATCTTGTTTTCACTGAAGTCTTGCTTGTTTATCAATTTTTAAAATGTATGTATGTATGTACATACATAGCCCAGCTGAGATGCAATATCTGGTTTTCTGTGGATCCTGCTTTTACCCATCTTTTCAAATGTATTTACCCGGTATAGGTGAACTGAGATAAAGTATCTCATTTCAGTGGGGTGCTGATTTTGCACATTTTGACACAGCATTACCCAGGATACCACAGCCTAGATGCAATATCTCATTTTCAGTCTTGCTTTTACCCAGTTTTACCATGTATTTTTCGCAGGACAGACATGCTGAGATGCAATATTTCCTTCCTACTGGGGTTCTGCTGTTACACACATTTTACACTGTCTTTTCTGTAGGACAGAGCATACAAGATGCAATATTCCATCTCATTTTCAGTGTGGTCCTTCCTGCTTTTAGCCATTTTTACATTGATATACCCAGGGCTGACCCCTTATAGATAGGTGAACTAGGTGGCTGCCTATGGTGCCATTCAATTGGCGGCACCATGAAACAGGTTGTTTTTTTAATGTTTTTTTAGATTATTTTTTCCCCCGATTGAGCTGGATAGAAAAATAAATACGCCGAATCCTGTGGTTTTTTTTTTGGGGGGGGGGGCATCACTGCCAGTATTGCTGGAGATTAGTAGTACAGTAACAGAGAACTTTTAACACTGCTGGGAGGTGGGGAGCATAAGTGAATCAAGTGATTCACACTGTGTTCCGTGCTGCACTGTGCCCCTTTCCCTTTGTTGTCCGCCACAGGGTGCCCGGTGCCATTAAGTGCTTAATACCACCAACTTAAGCAAATGTTGGAAGGAAGAAATCAGACGTCATCAGTCGGCAACCCATTCAATGGCCCATATTTCCCATATCATGCCTTTCCTAGGTAAGAGTCATGCAGCAAAGGCATAATAGGGGGTTTTGACCAATTAGCTATAGGGTCTAGAGTCTTGACCCTAACCTAATTGGTCAGCAGTGTTTGGGGGGGGTGAGTGCTCACAGTGGACTCTTCAAAAGGACAAATCATTTTTTACAGTTACTTTTAGATGCTGAGTTATTTTCTTTGCTTGCTGTACCAGGGACCACCCGGTGCTCATTTATTTGTGAATCTATCTGCAGAGAAGCCTCCCTCAATTGAGAGGTGCCTGAAAGTGAGACCGGACCCAACCCAACTCCCTGTCCTTGTCTGGAACCCTAGGCAGTATGTCGACTGAGACGGAGCTGAGGAAAAGCTAAAGGGTTAGTTAGTGCAGCCAGTGTTACTGTAAATGAATCTTAGACCATGGCTTGAGGGAAGAATAAATCTTCCAAACAATAGTAGGTACATATATTTGTTTTGAATGAGAGAGGAAATTTACTCTGTCCATCCTCCTAGTCACTCCAGTCTGAAAAATGAAATGTTTGATATTATTTCTTATTTGATGAGGTCTGGGATTTTTCTTTTTTTTTTTTGATCTTTTTGCCACATCTGGCCACCGGTCTATCTGCCTGGTCACAGACCCACCGCGCTTCCACTCCCATATTGGCCTCCACTCTCCCAAAACCCCTGGCTTACCCCCGAGGGGGTGGGGTGGCTGCACCAGACCCCATAATGCCACAATCCTTGTGACTGAACTGGGGAGCTGGCCTGGAAACTAATCAAAGCCAGGAGCAGGCTTCATCAATGGTGACCATCTGCATGATTTTTCTTTGTTTTACCTCCAGGGGTAGGGACATGCAATGATGTCCAGCATCCACCCTGCCCCTCATAGTTCAAGCACAAATCACTTGTGGTTATCCTGGCCTCCACCAGGAGTCCCTCAAGCACCGGGCACTCACCCTACCCTCCCCCCAGAGAAGGAGAACAGTCCATAGGATGCTCAATCCTTCTCCCCTGGCTGGCCCTCTGGTTCCAAGAGTCCATTTCTGAACCTGGGTCGCCAGCATCACAAGTAGAAATCCACCCGCTGCACCAGTAGGCCAGTCAGTTCTGGGATTTTTCTATAGGCATGTAGTAGCCAAACATTGAGTAATATAACCCAGACTCAGTCAACAGATGCTGCAGTTTTAGTCTTTCTGTATCATCTACAATACTTAGCAAAAGTGCGATCACCTGGTGCTGACAGTCGTGATGACTTTGACAGTTTGTTGGTTGTCTGTCTGTCGGCCATGGTGATTAGTCTCAGCTACAGTAATGTTCTGTGGACGTTTTTCCACTGGAGCTGCATTTTGATGTTTTTAGGATGCAGGCTAGCAGCAGTGCTATTTCTCCATAGTTTGTGAAGACCATTACAGCTGTGAAGACAGAATCTGGGATTGCCATATATGCAAGGAGGGGATCTCAGCAGTTGGCACCACTTTAAGCGTGTGCATTTTTGCAGAGCACATGTAGCTCACCATAGTCAAACCTGCCAATTTAGTTTTTCTTAGTTATGGATGCACTCTGAAACTAAGGGAGGGTGCACTATGCTATCAATGCAATAAAAGATTTTAATTGTGGACAACATAATTTGCACACTTTTCTATTCGAAGTGACATTTGCAGTCTTCTGAGATTAATGTTACAGAAGCTAATCAGGGCTTGATCCTGTCTTCCTAATGTTGTTTGCAATGTATCTCCTGCACTTGAGTGAAATCGTTGTGTCACTCACCACAACTTGAGGTTTCCCTGCCACATAGACCAGTTCATCCATCCTGTACCTTTTTTGGGGTGGGGTGGGGGGATGGACAGTCATGCTTTTTTATTGTCCACTGCTATGAAATGAAAGGTCACAAAAACCTGACTTAACCCAGTATGAACCACTGCCAAACTGTGACTGCTGCCTGATACTGCTGCCTGTAAATGTGTTTTGTCCTTTGAGCTGCGCTGTGCCGACTAGCAGTTAATGTTGTTGTTGGGCTTTGGCTAGCCTAGATTGTATGATACCACCTCAAGTCAAGTGAGCTCGGTCTCCTGTCTGAGACAGCTAAAACTAACTTTGAAGGGTGATTCTACCTCAATTTATTTAAAATGTTCAAATATTTAATGCAGAATTCCTTTAGACAGGATTCCCCCTAATGAATAGTCTGGAAAAGGTTAGAAAATTCATCCTGTTGAGTTTTAATGGTAAATTTATGAGCTGTGCACTGAGAAACCATACCCTGAGACCAAACTGCATTAACCACATAATTAAATGAATAAAACTCCATGGGGATGAGTTTTCTAACAGTTTCCACAAAATTGGTTAGGGGAAAATACCTCTGAAATAAATGCCTTGAACTTCAGAACTTTTTAAACCAACTGAGCTGATAATCGCCCTTCAAACTTCCAATTTAGCTGTCTCTCAAAACCGCAAGGACTTGTCTTGGTGCCCGCACCCTGGCATATATATATATATATATATATATATATATATATATATATATATATATACATATGTGTATATATATATATATATATATATATATACAGTATCTGATATATAGGATCTTAGGATGCATTGAATAAAGGGTGACAAGTTCCTGTCCTTAGCATATTAGCAAGTAATTTCCATGTTTTAAGTGTTTAATTCAGGCAGTACCCTGCTCGGCCATTCAGGTAATAACCCTACCCTGTCCCTCTACCTCTATACTACTTATATTTCCTAACCTTCTTAACTATGTGTCGAGAAGTTGGCCCACCCACCATAGTTTCCATTTGGCCAACATCTTAAGGATCTGATCTTGCATGGGGCATAAATTGGTCTTGAGAAAGTGACTGTGAAAGAAAACAGCAGCATATATGATATCTAAGCCCCCTTTATTGTAGGACAGATATAGGATATTGTGCTTTACAGGACTTAGTCTGTTTTCCCAGCCAGGTCATCTGGAAAAATAGTCTATACAACTTTGCTTCTGCAAATTTTGGAGACAAATATATCATAATTAGTAATGTAAATAAGGGTAATAAGAAGGGAATGCTGTATTTTTGGGATGTGCCCTCTTTCCAATGAGATATTAAACCAAGGTCCCATCTAATTCTTCCTCTTCTGATGGTTGTTCAGGTGGAGGCCCATGGCACTTCTTGAAGAGTATGAGAATTTCCCTAGTGTTCTCACCATATTCCCCCTTTCAATAAAATACCACCAACAGCTTAACCTGGTTTAATTTCAGTTGGCTTGCAACCATGTGCCCCCCCCCCACCCCATGGCTGAAAATATTGTGTAGCCCTCTTTCCTAGTCAACAAAATGCTAATTAAATAAACTGAGTATAACCTAATCAGGATGACTTTGTGAATAGAACATATGTCATGAAATCTAATTCTGAGTACAAAAAATCATAAGGTTTGTGTCCACTACTATTAGGGAACTGAAATTAGTGTTTTTCACTGAGGTACTGCTCTCTGTTTTCTCTGACTGTCTCAAACCCTTGCCTGATACTGATACATCTCCCCAACACACAAATATGTCCCATCCTTGCTCTTTCAGGAAATTAAAACTCATATTTGACCCACTGAACAATATGGACAGGACCAATAGTGCTGTGGAGACTCAGGTTTCATAGGGACATCTGTGATATTTACACCTTTTGGACTCTATTGTTAGCGCTGACATCACCCTAAGAGATATTTGGAACTCCTTGTAGAAATTACCCATTGGTTGACTACCAACTACCAGATTCTCTCTCTCTCTCTCTCTTTCTCTCTCTCTCTCTCTTTCTTTGTCTCTCCATGCTGTGTGTTGGACCAATTCAGTGGTGCTCACCTCTGGACAGGTGCTCTTCTCTCACACCAAGAACTTCTTTTGGTCTCTGGATGACTGTCTACCTTGGTATATTGTGCTCTCAGAAATTAGTACTTACTGCAATTAGAGGGGCTGGATTTTAAATTTCAAGCATGATGATACACCTGCAAATCCTGATTCTGAGTTATGACTGCGTCCTCTGAAATACACCAAAACATCATGTACCTACCTAGTTTCAGACATTGTGATGCATTTGTGACTGCATGCCTGCCCTACGAATACTGAAGTAAAAAAGTGAGACATGCACAATTTTCTTGGATACAAGAATCATTACGTTGACCTCAATTTCATGCAGTTGCACAAAAAAATAAGATAATGTTTACATGGTCTAGTTGCAACATTAATATTATCGCAGTTGCATAATACTGCATTACACATGTGCTGTAATGTTTTGAAAATCCAGTCCATTTTGGCCACATAGCAGATGTAAGAACAATCCAAAACCTCTCTGTCTTCCCGCTCTCTGTTCCTGTCTCAAGCTCTCTAATGTTGTCACCCTCTGACACATGTTTTATTGGTGTTTCAAAACAGTTCAGTCCTTACACAATTTATCTTGCTGTTTGCAAGACAGTTAACGTTTATCCTTATCTCCAACCCACCTTCTTTTTGTTCCAGTTTCTCCAAATTACAGTAAACATCAGAACCAACATATTACCACAATATGTGCCATTTCCACCTTCCTGCCTGTGCTCTGGTAGTGCTGCCACACCCTGGTGTACATTAGAAATTACTTTTGACAGTGTTGGCTTGGTATTCCCTGTCAGCTCCTCTCTCTCTCTCACTTTGCCTTTGACGAAGCATCTGCCAGTGCTATTAATATCAAAACAAATGCATGTTCAGCATTAACAGTAGAAGTTCACATGATGGAAAAATAAGTAAATCATTAAGTATGTGTTTATTATTCCTAAGGAAGTTAACTGACATTAGGAGTGTTGTGTGTGTGATGAAGATTAGAAAAAATCCGGGGGGGGGGCACCACTGGCAAGTTCACCTAGGACGCCACATACCCTAAGGTCGTCCCTAGATTTACCTAGGATAGGCCAGCTGAGATGCAGTGTGTCATTCTCAGTGTGGTTTATCTTTTTTACCGTTGTTACAATGTATTTATCTACAATAGCCTGGTGGAGATGCCATATCTTTTTAGATGTGTCTGGTGTTTACACATTTTTCAAAGTTATTTTCTCAGGACAGATCAAGTGAGATGCATCTCAGTTTTCAATGGAGTCCTGCTTTTACACAGTTTTGCAATACATTTACTCACGATAGCCAAGCTGAGATGCAATATCTCATTTTAAATGGACTCTTGCATTTAACCATTTTGACAATGTATTTATCCAGGATAGGCCAACGGAAAGGCAATAGCTCATTGGGGTCCCGCTTGTACACATTTTTACACAGTGTTTATCCAAGATAGTACAACAGAGATGCTACATCTAATTTTCAGTGGGGTCCAGATTTTACCTATTTTTACTATGTATTTAGCCAGGATAGTCTAGCTGAGTTATAATACCTTTGTTTTTACTGGGGCCCTGCTTTTACACATACTTACAATGTATTTATCTAGGATACCTCTGCTGAGAAGCAATTTTGTTTTGCTATATATTCAGCCCAGACAGCACAACTGACAGGCAATATCTCAGTTTCGTAGGGGTCCTACTTTATCCACTTTCATAATGTATTAACCCAGGATAGTCCAGCTGAGATTTAATATATTGTTTTCAGAGGGGTCCTGCTTTTGTTGTAATCATTTTTATTATTTTCCAAGGGGTCCTGCTTTTAACTATTTTTAGTGTATTTACCCAGGAGAAGCCAGCTGAGAAGTAATATCTCATTTTCAGAGGGGTCTTGCTTTTACACATTTTAACACTGTATTTACCAGTGATAGCAGAGTAGAGATTCTGGTTTTACACATTTTTTATATGTATCTACCCAGGATAGTTAAAAGTGACACCTGTCATGTTTGTCAGGTGGGGTCAGAAATGGGCTGTGTTGCACATCTGTGCACCAGATCTGCAAAAATTACAAACTTATGAATAGATCCAGAAGCAAATGATTTGATACCTTTTAATGGACCAACATAGATGTAACAACAAGAACAAAGTCCTCTAGCTTTCGGACCAACCAGTCCTTCTTCAGAAGCTCATGGCAGTTGTTTAGAAAATACAATACTTATAACAGCTAGATAATGCAGAGAAAAACAGAAAAAAATCCCCATTGGTTTAAAATACTCATTTAAAAAAAAAAAAAACAACAGAAGATGATGTCAGAGAAGTTTAACAGTACCATACTGCCTTCAGCCAGGAGGAACCCTGGGGTCAAAGGTGCTTGGTGGAACACACATACAAAGAATCCTACTGCTTATAAATTTAATTGACATAAGATAACACTGCTGAAGCAGATAACTCCTATATCAAGCTATGAGTGACACAGTTTGTATAAATCTAGATTTAGTAGTTGCCGTATTGGTCCTTGCAAGAATAGATACAGAAGCAAATGATTTGATACCTTTTAATGGACCAACATAGTTGTAACAACAAGAACAAAGTGCTCTAGCTTTCAGACCCTCCAGTCCTTCTTCAGAAGCTCATAGCAGTTGTTTAGAAAATACAATACTTATAACAGCTAGATAATGCAGAGAAAAACTGGAAAAAATCCCCATTGGTTAAAAATACTCATTTAAAAAAAAAAAAAAAAAAAAAAACAACAGAAGATGATGTCAAAGAAGTTTAACAGTACCATACTGCCTGCTTGGTGGAACACACACACAAAGAATCCTACTGCATATAAATTTAATTGACATAAGATAACACTGCTGAAGCAGATAACTCCTAAATCAAGCTGTAAGTGTCACAGTTTGTATAAGGATGTGATTACTGAAAGGCAACCCCCACCCAGATTAGAGACAAACTAAGATTGTTATAGGGCTCATGAAGTTTCAACGTCTGCATTATAGACAAGAATTTACCAGTAAAGTTGTCTTAAAAACATCCATGCACACTGTGTGATGTGTAAAACCTAGCTGGACCTGCCTAAACAAATCAATCTGAACAGGTTAGTGCTCGCACTAATGACCGCAGCACTTCTACAACAGCCTATCCAGTGATGAAAATCCATTCTGGTGTCAAAGTGCTGGAGTCAGTAGTGTGAGGGCTTTCATATGGATTGATAATGAACTTTAACTTCTGGTAATATTCTGGCTCCTGAGTGTCTTGCTACCATGTCACCCTTCTGAGCACTGCCTTCTGTGCCTTGTAACAGTGCTATGAACAGCCACTCTGAAGTCCATAAAGTTGCTTTGTTATTTTAGACATGTTTTGCCTGTTTAAGGCTTACTCAAGAGTGGTGGCTCCTTAAGTAAAAGAAAATTTAAATGACACAAAGTTCCTTAAAACAATTTTATAAATGTAGTCCATTTATAACATAGTCTCACATCTCAGACGACACACGTACTGTGTATATTTCCCATTCATATATGTTGCAGTCAGGGCTATTTTAAGATCAAGCTGCAGTTAACTGCTAAATAAACAGAGACATTGCTTTTTTTAAAAAATAGAGAATAAAAGATAAGTAAATATAAATACAGTAAATAATAATAAACATTCCATCTCTAAATGCACCCTGTGTCCATGAAATCAACTGTGTTTTTTATACTAGTCACTAAAACTTTGACCAGCCAACACACCATTGCTGATATTCTGTTTAAAAAGCTTTTACCAATCTCAGAAATGAATATACAATCATAGTACTGTATTCAGCAATATTAATCCAGGTATCTCTGCTGTGCACTACACTTTTCTCTTAACTTTCTTCCAGGTGAGCTAACACATTTATACTCATAATATTATATACATCTGCTTAAAGCACTTCTGCTAAGGTATGAGGCAGTTTCCTTCTTGTTGCTAACCCATAGACACCATGGGCCTAATTCCAGAAGGTGTTACGCTGGCACAAGATGATTTACACTGAACCCGATGGCACAAATCGTACCTTGCGCAAAGCATAACACAAGTTGCGATTCCAAGTCACGGCTTGTGCCATGCCGTATACAGGTTGCGCCAAAGGTGGGCTACACCACCCACTACACCTGCAATCCACAACAGCATGGTGCAAGGGTGGGTTATGGCAGCAACTGTGCCCTATTCCAGAAAGGTGGCTGCCATAACCCACTTATGCCATTCCAGAAGAGGCAATGGTGTAGTGGAGTTAGACCAGCTAGGAGGTGGTCTAAGTGGCATGCATCCTGGCACGGTGAGGGATGATCCCCCACAGCACCATGGAAAACACATGTGTGTGCCCCCTGTGCCCCCCTGCACTGTCATGTCCCCCACCCCCCCGAACATTGGGGACCCCGGGGTCCGAATTCTGTTGTGTCCCCCGATCACCAGTGCCAACCGGCCAGCCCACCTCAATGCCCCCAGGCGCATTCGGGTGCATTACAGTGTGGGAGGGCTCTGTTGGGGCAGTAGATTGCATGCCACAACTTGTGGAACCCAGGTCCAGTGTACCATTCCCTTGGTGCTAGCCTGCAGCTGCCACAAGTCATGGGTGTAGGTGCTGGGGACTCTGCCTGTCTTAGAATAGGGTGCAGGGTCCCCCGGCCTAGTGCCTCATTGCTCAATTCACATATACCCGTAAGTTGCACCATGCATTTTGGAATCGGGCCCCATAGTAAACATATTTTAACATTTCAATCACATTTTCATTAAGAACTTCTATCAACGTGCATTGTGCCATGCTTTTCATTAGTCTGAAACCTCCTTATTGTGTGGGCTTAACATTGCTTGCTGTGACATTATCGAGCTGTGAAAAGGTAATCAAAATGGTATTTTTGTTAAAAACTTGTATAGAATTTTAACTCACCAGTGTGGTTAGTGTGCACATCCTAAGGCTGTCACCACTACTCAGATGTTCTATAGAGAACCAAGTGCTACACAGTGGCTTACTTGAAGTGGGCAGGGAGAGAGAGAGAGAGAGAGAGTGTGCATCAGAGAGTGGGGTATGGGGAGTCTGCGACTAGGGAGCACGGGGAAGTTGAGTGACTTACTTTACTTAGACATTCTATAGAGAACCAAGTGCTGCACAGCGGCTTACTGTACTTGGGGAGGGTGGGAAAGAGAAAGAGACAGTGGCAGAGAGCAGGGAGGGAGCCTGCAATCAGGGAGCTTACTTTATTCAGACATCCTAGAGAGAACCAAGTGTGGCACAATGGCTTACTTGGGGCAGGGGGGATGGAGATGGAGAGAGAGAGAGTGCAGTAAATAGCAAAGGATGGAGAGCCTATGACCAGGGACCACAGGGAGGCTAAGTGACTTACTTGAGTCCTGGCAGGCAGGGAAGAAAAATGTGGGGGGGGGGAATCATATCAGTGAGTGGAGGGTACAGGATACCTTGGCAGATGGGAGAGCTCAGAGGGTGGGAGTGGGTGAGAAATGGGAACAGAGGTTGGCAGACTTTATGATGAAAGAAAAAGTGCCTAAAAGGGGAGCGGTGGGAGAATGAAAGTATGAGAGATGGGGGGGGGGAGCATGAGACAGGCAAGCACTCTGATTCATGCATACCATTTGTGCTTCAACTCCACCCTGTGCGGAGCAAATATTTGTGATGCATTCCATATTCTGTCACACCCTTCCAGAGCCCTCTTTTCTCTTTCCTACTATGTCAGAAATATGTTAATATAGCTCTCGCTATGCAGCCATAAAAAGGGGAAGTTACCAATTCAGCAAATACATGGGGATGAGCTACAGAGCAAAAGGGGGGAGGGATGATACCCTGTAAGGGAAAGTAACAGGTTTTCAGGAAGTGCATATGTCACAGCTGCAGAGCAAAAGGGAGAGATATAATCCATCCAAGGTACAATTACAGGTTCAACAAATGCATGAAGTTCAGTTACAGAACAAAATGGGGGGGGTAGTAATAACTTCAAGGTACACTTACAGGTTCAGCAACTGGGAGAACAAAAACATGGGGAGAAGAGAAGATACTCTCCAATATACACAGGGCTGAGCTGCAATGCAAAACAGGGGTAATCCCCCTATGCACAGTACATATTTTCTGGTACAGCAAATGCATGGTAAACTGCAGGCTGCAAAGCCAAATGGAGATAGCATCTCCCCAGATGCAGTGATACTGGCACAGCAAGTACATGGGGAACTTTATGTTGTGGCGTAAAATGAGGGTAACCCACTCCCCAGGCACACAGTTACAGGTACAGCAAGAGCACGTGGGAGATGCAGAGTAAAATGAGGAACCCACATGCTAGGCACAGTACACGTACAGAAAGTGTATGGAGAGCCACAGAATACAGCATGGGTAATGTTCCCCATCATACAGAGTTATTTGTGCACCAAATTCATGTGAAGCTGCAGAGCAAAAGGGAAACACTCCATTCCTAGGTACAGAACTGCACATATATCAAGTGCATGAGTTAGCTGCAGGCTGCAGATCAAAACAGGTGAAACCCCACCCACCCACCACCCAGTACAAATAAAGGTACAGCAAGTACATGTGGGTATGGGCACCTACAAGATAAATTGGGTGCAGATTCCATCTCACCCTCAGGTAAAGGAAGTCTGGGGTATAGCAAATGCATGGGAAGTTGGGGTAATATACTGTAACACCTTAACCCCTATCCAAAAAAGGTTATTTGCAAATTCCCAACTTTGTCACGTAATAATCACATACCATATTTTCCGGAGACCAAATCTGAAGTAAAACAATACTGAAAGGTTTAACTTTAAAGAAAAAAAAAGATTTGTAATCCTACCTTACAGCATGAGCAAAATATGAACTAATGCAAGTACAGCTTGCTGATGGCTCACATTTTCACAAAACAACTTGCCAGTAAAGTTTGGATTAATTAGGAGAAGGAGAAGCCAGCCATGGTTTGCAGAGGAAATTCTAAGACACTTGCATGCATGTTTCTTCATCTGAGATCCAGCCAATTTGAAAAGTTAAGCTGATCTAGATCTAGTTTTTGATCTTTTACATTTTAGAAATAAAAAAATTAACACATGTGTCACAGAAAGAAAGCTGGTGGGCGGGGAAGGGAACTGCGGGGGGAGAGAGAGGGTAGATTGTACCAGTCAGTGGAGGACACATGCTACTAAACAAAGAGTTAGTGTCTGGTAGAGGTCAGAGGGTGGGAGCAGGTGAGAAATAGGAATGTAGCGTTGACAGACCTTACACGGGGAAAGAAAAAAGTGCCTAAATGGGAAGCGATGGGGGACTGAGAAGAGAGTAAGACAGATGGGTGGCTGAGAAGCTTGAGACAGACAAGCACACTGAGCAAGTAGAGGGCAAAGTCTGCCAAATAGAGTTGGTGGGTGGAAGCGCTCGGTGAGAAACAGGAATGGAGGATGGTAGAGTTTATCAAGAAAGAAAAAAATGCCTAAAAGGGGAGGGGTGGAGTACTGAGAAGGCAAGTGCAAAAGGGGGGAGAGCATGAGACAGGCAAGGACACTGACTCATGTATACCACTTCTGCTTCCACTCCATATTTCTGATGCTGTTGATATCCAGTCATGCCTTTTTCTCTTTCCTACTATGTCAGTAATACATCAGCATAGCTCTCACTTTGTAGCCGTGAAAATGAGGAGTTTATCAAATAGCAAAGAATAGAAAACAATTAAGTTAATAAACAAAAAACAACTTGAATGGGAAGGACAATAAGGACAATTAAGATTGCAAATGAAGAAGCTGAGATACAAACTATTGACCTAAGAAAGAAAAACAGAGCAATGAGAGACAGCAGTGCAGAAAAAGTAAAAGGTGGCTCAAGACTGCAACATGGTTAAGAATTTAATTGATTTATGATAGGTAAATGAAGGTTTGTCAAACCCCTCACAAGACAGAGATGTTCATAGGAGAAAAAACAAAATACTCAAAAAAATCAGGGAAAGCAGTTACACAGAAGCATATTATTAAATGTTTTTTAAATAAGGTCACTAAAATGAATATGATACGGATACCACCCCCCCAAAAAGTCAGAGAAATTGACTTACATGAAGGTAGAGATAATATAAAATTACCTACAATCTGTCCTAAAGGCGTGCCTTATACAAATATAGAAAGTAGTATAACACTTTGTATAATGGTTTATAATTTATTGAATGGTGACTTAGAAGATAGAATCAAGTGAGAAGACTTAGTTTTGGTTTATCGTTACAAAGTAAGGCCTAACGGAAGATGGGTGTGTGTTGTGGGCAAATCAAAACAGACTACATTGAAACATAGATTGTGACGGCAGATAAGGACTGCTTGGCCCACCTAGTCTGCCCATTTCCCTGCCTATTGGAAAAGCTGCAAATTCTAGTTAACCAACAGCCTACTTCCTCCTGCCCCCTTCCCTACACTATAATTGCCTCATGTCTGTCCCATGCATTCTTGAATTTCCCCACTGTTTTTGACCCCACAATCTCCTCAGGAAGACAGTTTCATGCATCCACCACCCATTCAATGAAAAAATACTTCCCTCGTTGTCCACGAGCCATCCCCTCTCTAGCTTCAAATTATGTCCCTTTGTTCTTGCACATCTCTTTTTCTGAAAGATGCTCCCCTCTTGGACTTTGTTGATTCCCTTGAGGTACTTGAAAGTTTCTATCATGTTTACACTCTCGCTCCTTTCCTCAAGGGTATACATATTAAGCTCTTTTAGTCTGGCTTCATTTGGCTTCTGGTGCAGATCCCGCACCATTTTAGTTGCCCTCTTCTGGACTGCCTCCATCCTGTCTATGTCCCTGTGGAAATGGGGTCTCCAGAACTGCACGCAGTACTCAAGATGGGGTCTTACCAACTGTCTGTACAGAGGGATAACAACTTCTTGTTTTCTACTTGTGATGCCTCTCCCTATACATCCCAGTATCCCCCCAACCCTCCTTACTGCCTTCTCACATTGCTTGCCTACATTAAGGTAGTCTGATATGACTACCCCCAGGTCCCTTTCCATTTTTGTTGTTGTTAGTAGCTCCCCCATTGTGTACTCTTCCACTGGGTTTCTGTTTCCCAAGTGCATTACTTTGCACTTCTTTGCATTGAATCTAAGCTGCCATACTTTTGACCATTCCTCCAACCTTGCCAAGTCCCTTCTCAGCCTTTCCACCCCCCATGTGTATCAACCCTGTTGAAGATCTTTGTGATGTCTGCAAAGAGGCACACTTTTTCTTCCAGACCCTCTGCAATGTCACCTATAAAGACATTAAAGAAGACCGGTCCCAGTGCTGAACCCTGCAGTACTGCACTAGTAACCACCCTTTCATCAGAGTGTAACCTGTTTACTATTACCCCCTGCCTAAAAATTAAGAGTAGAAAAACTCATCCTTACAGAGCAACCTGGGTATTACAGTTCCTAAGGGCATTTCTAATGTTTTAAAGACTGCCAAAAACTATTACTGTAAACCTAAAGTAATAGTTAGAAATAAAACAAAATTGGGGAACAGATTTGCAGCTCAATACTGATGGTAGACAACAACAGATAAGCGAGTTCATGTGATAAGCGTCAATATACAAGCATTATGATGATGAATAAATTTATTTATTGTTGATTGGTTATAAAACCATTACAACATACAATTAAAAGGATTCAAATTCAGTGGAATTGTCCATGTCTATAATAATTACATACAGTGTCCCAAAGGATCAACATTAGCAGGTAGAGACCTTCTTTAAACTTTCAATCAAGCCATAAACTTATAGCAGATAGATCATAAGTAATACATTTATCCGTTTCCTTGTACATAGATCTTTCTATAACTCTTTCTTTCAATTTTAAATTCCTAAATTAGTTTACTTACAGGCTTTTGGATAATTGCAGTATTTTAATTGACAGCCTATCCCAGCTTTTCCATAGAATTACACACTGCACTAGCCGAAATATTTTTTTTCAGGAGTCTATTTGCTGGCCCAGCTGGAGATGAACTCAGGTCATGAAATTAGGCCTTATACCAAAACTATTGGTTAGAGCACCAGTCTACTCTGTCCCATACATCTGTTAATGGGTTTCTGTCTCATATTCAAAATTGAACCAATCTATACTGCTAGCCATTCCCATCTCTATGTCTCAAGGGGGAAACCCTGCAGCACTTGCTGCCCCATATTCTATTCACTGTATATGAGTCTTGGGACAGGAATTTTCTGCTGGCCTGTAATCTGGGTCACAACTACTGGGTAAAGGACTGAACCCATAAACACGGGTCAGGATATTTTGTTAGGTGCACAAATCCGAAGTTCAGTTCTAGGCACTATAACATGACATAGTTACGTCTCACTGCTGTTAGGCTTGCAATAGCCACTTGTTTAAGAAGTCCACAGCTGTCCCAGAGTAAATCACCATGGGCAAGCTAGGTGACTGCCAATTTACCACAAATCTACCATCATTCATTTTCAAATCAGCCTGTCAATTAGAGCAAGTATCCCTTTGTAAAAGCCTGCCTTTTCCCCAAAATATAATGGACTTAAAATAGTGTTACTATCATAAAATTAAACATAACCAACAAACCACATAACACGTAACTCAATTCTAGACTATTAATATTATTTAAATGTTTGTAAAATTGTTGGTATATACCCCAAAAATGGGGTAAACAGAAACACTCATATAACTTTCAGATAGTGCTCCTAAAAGGAGTACTGCTATTAAACACCTAAAATTTATTTGTAATACTCTAATTGAATTTTAAAATAGGCCATGTAAGCAAAAATATATTTAAAGGAGCTATACGTCACTTTTTGCTGGGTTCTTTTGCACATCCTGCCATATTCACAATAAGCTCCTAAAAGCCAGAGCCAGTGATAATATCATCTGGATACCCTCAAAACCATCACCTCGGGGGGGGGAGCTCCACCTCCTAGGTGATTTCAACTTAAACTGGCTCACTTGTGCTAGTACCAAACTCCGAAACCATGCAGCTAGCTTAAATCTGACTCAACTCATCACCGAGCCCACACGGCTCAACCACAAAATGCAAAACCACTCCCTGCTCCTCTTGGCCCTCACTTCTCACCCACACAGGATCCTAACCTCAGGCCTCCTTCCGGACTCGCTGAGTGATCACCATATGATATATATATAATACGTAAAGTATTCAAAGCCAAGTCACTCCCTCTGAAAACTCTCCTTATCAGATCTTACAAATCCCTTAACCTTGATGGTCTCCTACAAGACTTGGCTAACTTGGATTGATCCTACATAACCCAGGCCCCCTCCATGGATCATGCTTTTGACTTCTTTAAGTTAAAATTTCTTGCTGTCTGGGATAACTATGCTCCAATCAGAAAGGTTAGAGTAAGGGGAGCTCACCTGCCGTGGATCACTGCCGACCTCATGGAGTACCTAAGTGTCAGAGATCAAGCGTGGAAAGCCTATAAGACATCAGGGAGGCACATCGATCACCTCTACTACCGAACGCTTAGAAATCCCTGCACCAGGCTTATCTGCCAGGCTAAAGCTCACTACTTCACATCATCCCTCCAAAAAAATTTAAACCATCCAGCCAAGTTCTGGAGGCCTATAAAATCACTCTTCTCCCCTCCCACCCAGGCACACACTCCTGCCCTAGATGTGGGAGGCTCTGTCATAACTGAACCACTAGCAGTTGCCACGGCTTTCAACTCAGTGTTTACTAGCAGTGGGCCCCCTCACTACTCCAATCCCCCACCTGCCACACAAAATGTGAAATCCTCATCCCCACCCATGCCGACCCCTCATGCAGCCTTCTCCTTCTCTCTGGTTACCCCACCAGAAGTACTCAAAGCCCTGCTTGCCCTAAATCCCTCCAAGGGTAGATGCACCACAGGCATGGACGCCAAAATGCTCTACTTTTCTGCACCTGCAATCACCATGCCTCTAGCATCTCTTTTTAACCTCTCTTTCACCTCCACCTCTATACCCTCTACATGGAAGCATGCCACAGTTATCCCCCTCCAGAAAAGTGGTGACCCATCCTCCCCCAGTAACTACCACCCAATCTCCCTCCTACCTACCCTAGCCAAAATCCAGGAACATCTTGTTCTCTCGCAACTCACCACCTTCCTTGACTCCTCCTCCTTATTCACCCCTTACCAATCTGGTTTTAGAAAATCCCACTCCACTGTCATGTCCCTCCTCAGACTCACAGACTCCATCCTCACAGGCATGGATAATAGCCATATCACATCTGCCATTTTCATCGACCTAGCCAAGGCATTTGACACAGTCTCACACACCCTCCTTCTGTCAAAACTCTCTAAGGTAGGCCTCTCCAGTGCAGCTACACACTGGTTCAACTCATACCTGGGTGGCAGGTCCCAATCGGTAAAAAATTGGTGCCTCCACCTCAAACCCCCTTCCTGTCTCCATTGGAGTCCCCTAAGGCTCTGTCCTCGGCCCTATCTTATTCTCCATCTTTCTAAATGACCTTCCTTCGACCTGCCTGCATGCTGACATTCACATGTACGTGGACGATACAGTCCTGTACGCCTCTGGCCACTCCCCGCTGGAAGCTGCATCCACGATCCAGCTAGACTTCAGTGAAGTCCAGCACTGGTTTCGTAGAAATCAACTTACTCTAAATGCCAAAAAAACAATCTCCGTAACTTCTGGAACAAGTCAAAGACTCTCCCGCCTCCCCGCTTTCCCCATTCTCAAAACACTTGATGGGACCCCTCTAGAAGTCTGCACCTCTTTCAGATACTTAGGGGTCTGGCTGGACCAACACCTAGACTTCTCCATGCATAACGAAGCTACCCACAAAAAACTACATCCTAGACTGGGAGCACTATACCGAAACCACAGCTGCATCCCTCTGCCTGCCCACAAAGAGATCCTACAGAAAATGATCCTCCCCATTTTCGACTATGGAGACGTAGTTTATAGTTCTGCCCCTAAATCCACCCTGGCTAGACTGGATTCTCTTTTTAACTCCTTCTGCCGCTTCACACTAGATTGTCCTCCCTCCACTCACCGCTGCGACCTCTACAGTCACCTTAATCTACCCTCCCTCGCCAATAGATGCTAATACCACTGCAACAGACTCACAGCCAAATTCTGGACCCAGTTACTGCCCCCCTACCTAGTCTCTACCCTAACAGCCCAAAAACCATCAGCGTACTCACTCAGAAAATTTTGACTCACGTCTACTACATATCCCATACATGACTACCTCTGCTGGACAGTTGGCTTTTAGAGTCCGTCTACCAAAAATATGGAACTCTCTGCCAGTTGACATCCAGCTCTCCCCCTTCCCTCAGCAACAAATCTCCCTTCTAAAAGGGCAAGTCCCCATAAGCTGCTCATGTCAACTTGATGTGCACTAGCTTGACCCACGTCTTAACAGGCATGCACAATGTTGTGGCCAACTACCCAAATGTGATCTACGTTGTCCACCCAAATGCTTTAGCTATCACATTTTTGATTGTTCACTACCTGTTCTACTTAGTTAGCCTACTTTTATGCAGTTATCTTTCTATTTCCTGCCTCTTCTACTAACTACTTTGAGATCATTTATTCACTGAATTTATTAAAACCTGTACATATTGTATGTGACCTATTGTAAATTTGGCTGTTCTAAGACTTCTGTATGTTTACTTGCATGTACTATCCCATTCCTTCTACCCCCAGGATGCATCTAGAATCGAGCGGTAGTCTGCTCAGTATGTCTTCCTGGTAAAACTTTTAAATAAATAAATAAATAAAACAATATCTCCCCGAAGGAGTTTAGAAGAGAACTTTCAGCTTGTCAAAAAGAGCATTTGTACTCTTCTCAAATAATTGTTTGCATGTCAGAAATGAGGTCAATAGCAGTTTATCTTGCTCCCAAATAATGTATTTAAACAAAAAGAGGATTCAAACGCCACTCAGTAAAGCAAATATAATATCTTCGGATATTAGGAACAAAACAACTAACTCCACAATAGGATGCTGGTGAGCAAGATGGAAAGCCTGGGGTGGGTGGGAAAATAACAAGCTGGGTGGAGGTCTGGCTGTCAGGAAGAACTCAGAGGGTGGTGCTCAATGGGGTGCACTCCAGGACAGTGAGGGTGAAGAGTGGAGTGCCACAGGGGTCAGTTTTGGGTCCACTTCTCTTCAACATCTACATCAGTGATATTGCTCAGGGTTTGAGGGGGAGGATGTTCCTATTTGCTGATGATACAAAAATATGCAATAGGGTGGACACCCTGGGGGGTGGAGGACATGAGGGAGGACTTAAAGATGCTTGAAAAATGGTCTGGGACACAGCAGCTGAAAGTTAATGCCAAGAAGTGTGCCGTGATACACTTGAGGAGTAGGAACAGAAGAGCATGATACACCATAGGTGGGGAGGAAATTAAAGTAACAGAACAGGACAGGGATCTGGGGATCATACTCTCCTCGAACCTTAAGGTAGGAATCCAATGTAGCCGGGCAGCAGGCCAATGGAATGTTGGCATGCATAGGAAGGGGTATTACCAGCAGAAAGAGGAGGTAATAATGCCCCTTTACAAAACCATGGTGAGGCCGCACCTGGAGAATGGGGTTCAGTTCTGGAGGCCTCATCTCCGCAAGGATATAGATGCATTGGAGAGGGTTCAGAGAAGGACAACCAAGATGGTGCAGAGTATGCAGGGAAAGTCATACAAGCAGAGGTGTAAGGAGCTGGATCTGTACACACTAGAAACAAGGAGGGAAAGGGGACACATGATTGAAACATTTAAATATGTAAAGGGGCTCAATAAAGTGGGAGAAGAGTGTTTAATTAAGAGGAAGGAGGGGGTCAAAACCAGAGGGCACAGCCTCAGACTGCAAGGAAAAGATACAGGGGCAATGTGAGAGGGCATTTCTTCACAGAGAGGGTGGTGGAGCCCTGGAACAAACTACCAGATGGAGTGGTGGGGGCTAAATCGATTGAAGAATTCAAGAGGGCATGGGACAAGCATATGGGGCTGAGTATTGGGAGGGTGGGGGCTGGCAGGGAGGGGGGGTTTAGGGGGAAAAAAAGGGCAGACTAGATGAGCCGGTATGGTCCTTTTCTGCTGTCAAGCTTCTATGATTCTATGATTCCATGAAAATCGAGAGTCCATTGGCAACAGTTTCCAAAAATGAGCACATACTGGCTTTCCAAACAATCAGCTTCATTCCTATGAGTTTTTAATGGCATTGATCACAAACTACTTGTATTTTTGCTTCTCCAACTTTCTATTAAACAGGACCAACAAATTCTAATATATAATAAAAAGGAAAAGCAACTGTCTTAGCTGCATGCTCCTGTCTCTGGAGTCCATATAATCTATCTGGGCCATAAACAATTCTAAGGCCATCAAGTGTTGCTTGCCTCCAATAGTTTTACTGGGGCAAATACTCTCCATGCTACTTCCAGGCATGCCAAGTCACCTCCCCCATCTTTCCTCCAGTAATTCCAGGGATAGAAACACCTATGAAATGAAACACAAAGTCACTCCACTGAGCACAGTAATTTTGAACATTATGAAAAAATGAGACTGGTGTCCCACAGCCCTAGGCAATGCTGGCATACCTTTGGGTAATGGAAAACAAGCATATCGACCAATACAGGTCCCGTCTCCGAATTCGGTCAGGCAACCGATAACTCCCTTCTCCTTCTCCTTATTAGACACCAGCCAGGAACAACACACAGCTGCTCTAGGCAAAGATTCAGTCTGAGCCACCAATTACTAAGGTAACATTTGATATAAATTACACCTTAGTAATAGCTCTTTTTGTCCAGCCGACTGGCAGTTGGAAAGCACAAAGAACATATGCGGTGGAGCCGAGGAGCACTATGACTTTTTGAAACATGGCTCCTCATCATCAGCAACAACAAAAGCTCCACTCAAGTAACTCAGAGCCTAAATGGACAGAGACTGTTGCTGGATAAATGCTTACAGAGCTAACCGGCAGCACGCTGCAGTAAACTTGAAACTGAAATGTCTCTAAGCATAACAGTGCTTTGACTTCAAAACATTAAACCGGATTCAATTTAGGCATAAGTTTCATACACCAGCATATACGTAAATAAAAAAAAAATCAAAAGTATGACATATTTTAAAAAGAAGTTTACAAGTGCATTGAAGTCAGCGTTCCTGTGGGGAATGGAGCAGCGTTGCAACCATCTTGCTGCTTCCAACAGCAGATGAGTAAGGGAGGGGCAGGGCCAACAGAGATATTGCATGTCATCTGGTCTCCCCTGGATAAATATATAGTAAAATTGTGTAAAAGCAAAACCCCAGTAGAGCACAGCCCCCACTGAACTGTACATCTATGCTGTTCTATCCTGGGAAAAATATATTGCAAAAGCTGGACCTCACTGCATATGTAGCTTGCCTTTCAGCTGGGCTATCCTTGGTAAATAACTTATAAAAATGGGTAAAAGCAGGGCCCCATCGAAAACAAGATATTGCATCTCAGCTGTGCTGTTCTGGGTAAATATAGTGTAAAAATTGTGAAAAGCAGGATTCCACTGCAAATAAGAACATCTGAGCTGTGCTATCCTGGATAAACACAGTACAAAAATGTGTCAAAGCAGGACCCGACTGGTGATGATGCCTATCAGTATATGGCTTAGCGGAAGAAGAAAAACAGTAAAAATTAATTCCAGCTATTTCCTAGAAGCCTCAGAGTTTACCAGGGATGTTAGTAAAAAATGGTTATTGTTTTTCACAGCTGAAAAATGTTTTGACACTCAGCAACATCTATGAAATTTTAGACAGTAGCGTTGAGGCACAATGACTCATAAATAATTTGTTATGCAATTCAATGCATATTAAGGGTGGGATAAAACTATTATCATGAAACAGATCAGGGTTGAATTCAGAAGTCGAAGATGATTCATGGAAAGTACTGATTACTGAATATGATGTAATACTATTACAGGAAACATGGCATAGAGGTGACTAGGAACTAAATGGATACAACAATATGGAAAGTAAAGACAAAAAGAAAAGGCAGGGACACCCAAAGGGAGGCTGTGTCATTATTTGCTATACACTTAAACTTGGAAATTGAGCATTTATCTGTGTGTTCCCCATACCTTTTGATGACCTTAGTTAAGATAAAGAATACTTATAAATTCTGTACTGCAAGTAAAAGATGGTATAATTTCAAATTGAAATCTAAGAAAAAAAAATCAAAATAAACTCACTAAACAGTTGAAAAGTGTCCACGCATATAAAACCATAAAGCGCTGTGTAGTGTAATATGTAAATATAGAGCTCCATTATTCACTAAGAAACACACATTTCAAAATCAATTATGGTTAAACTTGCAAGTGCAGTTGCTTCTAGAAATCCTAAAGAATTCGGGAGTCTTGTAGCTTTTGGGTTGAACACTGACTGCTCAAATATTATAGAAGCTATTCCTGAAGAAAAGTAAGTGTCCCATTTTTGAAGCTGTAGGGTGCAGATACAGTATGTTGGATAGGAATTCTGAGACAACACAAAGATTACTTGATATATATGCAACTGCTGATTTATTTTATTTATTTATTTATTTATTGAAATGTTTTACCAGGAAGGCACAGTGAACAACAAGTTGCTCATCTCATGGTGCGACCTGGGGGGTGGGAGTTACAAGGGGATAAAAGACAGAGATGATACAGAATCACAATTTACACAATTGGAATGACATAACATTAAGAATCAAGTGGACAGCTAGTATACAAACAGCGCAAACAGTTTGGTCTAAGGCGAGCTGGTGTACAACAACATAAACAGTACAATAAGCATCAGTACAAACAAGAGCAAATTAAATTCAAGTGCATTTTAGGCTAGCAGTTAGCAGAGGAGTGCAGTGGATGAGGAGTGAGGGGAAGGTGTAGAAGGGGGGAAAGGGGTTGGGTAAGGGAGGTGGGAAACATGCCAAGAATGGACTCCTTCAGGATGCTGAGAACCCTGCCAGGGGACAGAAACAAGGCGAAGATAGAGGTGAGGGAGAGAAGATAGATAGGTGGGGGGGGCAGGAGGGATTGGTTAGTGTTTCATATCTCTAAATGATATACAGTACTGCCCCCTATTCTCCGTCAGAAAAGAAATACAGTTCAAGGGCTGCTCTCTTAACAGCTGAAGTTTTAATTTCTCAAGCGGTAATCTGGACAGAAATTTTTGCCAGTTTATTCACACCTATTAATGTAACTGTACAACTTCCAACACTCTGAACAACTAGTGTGGTTTCCCTCTTTAAAAAAAGGTGGCAGAAATTACCCTTGTTGTTATCATCCACTCTCTTTATTGAGCATTCTCCAAACAATATAAACCCAGTTCATATTACAGCACTTAGATGACTGGGAAAATGGCAACTCCTTATATGAGGTTCAGTGGGTGTTTAGAGCTAACAGATCAACAGCTGATAATATTCCTACTCTTTCTTACATCATTGAAAAATACATTAAAAATGTAATTAAAAAACCCTATTCTTTATTTATTGATTCAATAAATTCATTTGACTCTGTTGACCAGGAAGCATTAAACAAAATTCTTAGTGAAACATGGATCCTAGACTAACTGCTGTAAGAATCGGAAAAGATAACTCCCTCTCAAGTCTAATCTTTACCACCTGTGAAATAAAGCAAGGATGTTTGCTGGCTCCAGTTCTGTTTACTGTGTATATAAATAAACTAGCTAACCTTGTTTTGTATGAATCTTGTTTCCATCCCTAGTTTGGACAAAAAAATTGTCTCAATTCGATTATATACAGATGACACAGTTCTCCTTTTATATAATCCTACTGGTTTGCAAAGTTGCTTTAAAGTAATTAAAGACAGTTTGGCCAGATTGAAAATTATGATTGCATTTGGTAACTACAAGGTACTTTACCACACTTCATAAATTACCAAACAAAAACCTGAAGTGGTGGATGGATGCAAGTATATGGATAGTGTCTTGCCAAAAAACAGAAGCAATGTAGTAAGAATTTCCTAGATTTGAATCCTGGCAACTTGTTGAAATCCTATTCAAACCTCTGGCCTCTTGCTTGCTTACCTGTTTAATTAAGCAATAATCCATAACAAGATGTGGGCTATGGTGGGACTTACCAATGCCTGGTGTGGTTCAGTGACGAGGCCACCATAACCCACACCCTGGAGAGGATTATTGTGATTATACAATGTCCCCCTTCACTTTTGTAACACAAAATAAGGAACAACACAGTTTTTTGCAAGTTTAAATTATTTTTATTGAATTTTATTCTTATGCCAGAAAAAATAGTTTCCTCTTACTAGGTAAAATATTGAGAAGACACCCCTGCCCCCACACACACATGCTCACAACTCAGACATATGGTTACAGGAAAGAGATGTTAGTTTTGTTTTTCTTTAATAACAAATATATTCCAGAGAGCATAGAGATGAGCTGCTGGGACAGCAAGAGGCAGCATAAGTGTTAGCCCCATTCACTACTATGAGAGCTGGCGCTTAGTCTGGAGCTGACTTTGTTTTATTGTTTTCAGGTTTGCAGTCAGGTAGCATGAGGGGCCCTAGTGAAGTGCAGACGGGGGTTCCTCAGGTCAGTGCCAGAGTTTGTAGAAATGAAGTGCAGGTGTAGGATTGCAGCAGTGAGCAGTTTGTTAAGGAGAGAGAGTGAGTAAGGTTCGGGAGGAGCGGTATCACTAAAAGTGAGAGTATAGAGAGAGTAGCGGTATTCAGGGGAGAAAGCTGGGAGGTGGGATATAGTACTGAGTGCCAGATAAAGTGTTTGTTTTTTTTCATTGTTTTGGGAGGCTGGTTGGTAACTGCAAGGGAGCTGTTTCCCATTACTAGAAGAGGAAAGCTTAGTGGGCAAAAATATGGTGGCATTTTTGTTTGCATTTTGCTGAGCGAGGAAGGATTTTTTTTTTATGAAGTGGCTTCTGTGATGGCTGGATCATTATCTGTGGGTTACTATAGGATTTATCCATGAGTAAAGACCCTAGTAAGCCAATCAGAATAGTGGACATTTAGACCCCCATTGCATAATACCCAGTACTCCATCGAGCATCACTGATGCAAATGGCAGCTTCTTTAATGTAGAAGTCGAAGGGGAGCTTCAGCCAAAATTTACAAAAAACAAAATTGTGCAGTGTTTTGATTCATATGTGTAATCCTAGTAGTTCTCTTTGTTCGCAATTAGAGTTTTTCCTTAATGTTATTTATTTATTTAATATTGGTAACTGGGTAAGCCCACTGAGACCATGACAGTCCCTTTTTCAGGGGTGATCTGGGATTAGTTACAGGTAAAACAGTCCATAAAGTTACACAATAATTACAGTTTGACATTTCATAAGTTAGCACAGTTTTAAACAGACAGTTACGCAGTGGGCATAGAATGGTGAGCATCAGTCCATTGCAGTGTGTACAATATAACTTCTAGTAAACAGACAATTTCCAACACACAACATAAGTAAGCAACTTAGGTGACATTCATAGTTACAGACAAAAAAGTTGCAGTAGGGAAGTACAGGTCACAGAAGAGGGTCCAGTTCTCAATGGTAGCAAGTGCATTGGTTTATGGATGCTGGGCATCTCCATTCTAGCTTTCTTTATTACCTTTCTTTTTTGACAGGGCCTCTTGTCTCATTGGACAGTGATACTATTTTGCCCTGGACTGTCCCCCTCGCATGCACGAATGCTCCCTATACTCCTCCCTCTCCCTATCCTCCTTTGATGCCAGGCACCTCCGTCCACTTAACCTCTTTCATATCCAAATTCTGACTTGGCTCCCTTCCTTCCTACCTTACCCAACACTTCTCTTCCCCCCACACACTCATATCCACTCCAGAACACTGACTCTCATTCCCTTTCCCTCACCTCCAGGAAATCTACTGCTGGCCAAGCTGCTTTCTTCTGTTTCCCTAAGCTCTGGTCCTCTTCTCCCTTATCCATCCACACTGCCTCTTTCACTTCTTCCTTAAGTCCTGCCTTTGTGACTTCAGAAGTCACTAATGTTACTGTTCCTGACCCCATTTCCTAAGCTGATGTCCACCACCTTCCTGTCATGGCTCACTGAAGCCCTGCTTTTACACTGTGACCCCCCCCCCGCCTTTCTTCATCATTTCACAGTTTGTGTACTGTTCTTGATCATTTGCAAACTTACTTTATCATAGTCACCTTGTTGTATTGTAGTTCTCTGCACCAATGTATGAATTTGCACAACTGTTTATTGTGCTCAGCACACCTTATTTTATTGTGTATTCTCTCACACCACCTCCCCCAGGATGCATCTGGAAATTATCCATAACCAGGTCAGGGATCTACAATGCTGGTGTGACAAAAAAAACACTGATCTCCTCGACCATGACAGCAACCCACTGACACCCACAACTGTGACGTGACCCTGAACCAACTGGCACAATCACAATGCCCAATGCGGGGGGGGGCTGCTCCCTCCTGCACCCCCCCACTAAAGATATCTAACTCCACATCACACAAACAGTGGCGTTAGATATTTACCCCCCCGTCACCCTACAGTGCCTCGACTCAAAACCCCTGCCGCTGCCGATATAGGCATGCTGGGGGTTTCGCTGCAGGGGGTTCAGTGTACTGGTGTCGCTGTAGCGACAGTATACCCCAGCTCAGAATGTCTTTCCTGGTAAAATTTAGGAAGGAAGGAAGGAATTGTTTAACCAGGAAAGGCACACTAAGCCAAAGATTGTTTACAGGTGCAACATGGGAGCACAAGGAATTTAAGTGACTTGGTCAGGGTCACACAGTATGCAAGTAGGGGCTGTGGGATTCCAACCCTGAAAGAAAGAACTTGGAAAGAATTTGGAATCTTCTGAGAAGCTAAGTATTTCTAAACTTTCCTTCTATTATATATTTTACTGCTATTATATATTGGAAATGCTGAGAATGTTGACAGAGAGAAGAGTAAGCACCCAGTTTTAACATTTTGTTTTGCTTTCAGAAGCAGTGCGTTAGGCAAACCAGAGTGGTAGAACCAGCTAAAGCTCATGAGGTTTATCAGGGATCAAGTCAGTTGCAGGGACTGTGAGGTGCTTTTCTCCAGGGGTTATGCTTTGGAGAAGGGGTCACTGCCACCACAAGGAGGTCTATCAGCCTCACACCATCCTGATGGCAAATTGCTCTGCACCACTGGAGGACACTCAGGTATGTGACTCCACCAAGATGGACTCTGCATCAGTCAGGGGAAATGGGAATGAAGACCTGGAGGCACCCACATTTGAGAGTAAGAAAAAGACAGCTAGAAGAGTCTTAGAGTTTGGGGATTCCATGATCAGGTGAGTAGAGAGGGTAGTGGGAAGACAGGTGGGTGATGATCAAATGCCTTCACAGGGCATTAGCCATTCAGGACATAGACTGAATATGGAGGATAGCATGGGGGGGAACTGGGGGAGCTGGGGGTGCTGGTACACTTGGATACCGACAATGTGGGGAACCAGTCTGTGATGCAAGTGAACCAAAACTTTCAGAGGCTGGGGGACAGATCGCAGGCACACTTGACCTCCCTGGCTTTTTTGAGGTCCTTTCTCGGTTAGTATTAGGGAAAGGCAAGATAGAGTACAGAGGGAAGTGAAAGAGGAAGTATATGGGTGGTTTAAGGATGGTGTCAAGAGAAAGGGTACCAGTTTGTGGGGAACTGGGGGGACTTCTACAACAGGAGGCTCTTTAAAGGTGATGGCCTTCTCCTGACAAGAGAGGGGACCAGTGTACTGGGGCAGAAGTTTGACATCTATAGTAGACAGTTTAACTGACTGCAGGGTTCACTGAGGCTAGCAGAACCATGGTAAAGGGAGTGAGGAAGGGAAACCTAGCTAGTGCTCCCACTATACTGGGGACTGGTAGCAGTAAGGTAGGTAAAACTAAGGTTGAGGTCCAAAAAGGAGTAGTGGAAGAGGCAAAGGGGGAAAGACTCTCATGGTCTGCAAGAATAGAACAAATAAGAAGACAAGAAGAATGGGAAGGAATGGAGGTGTAGGAACACAAAGCAGTGAAATATGATTCAGAACTAGTTGGATAGGGGTCTGCCTTAGTGGCAGAAGTCCGAGCAATAAAATCAGTGAGCTCCAGGCATTGGTGTCAGAAACTGAGGTAGACCCTGTAGCCATCTCAGAAACTTGGGCCACAGAGAATAATGACTAGGACTTGTCAATCCAAGGTTACAGAATGAGTAGACAGGCTAGAGTGAAAGGAAAAGGGGGTGTTGTAACTCTATATATCAGGGAGGGAACAGAGGCTGTGGAGGGGGGACACATTAGGGGAAGCAAAGGGGAAACAAAGTCACTGTGGGTTCACTTCATGGTGCCCTCAGGCAAGAAAATACAGGTGGGGTGATCTATAGATCACCAGGACAAGGGGAAGAGAGATAGGGAGGTCAGTGAAGAGCTGGCAAGGGGAGTGAAGAAGAGGGAATTGGTGGTGTTGGGTGAATCTGAACCTGCCAGATATTGACTGGGACATTTCAGTGGCAATCTGCACCAGAAGTCAGGCCTCGTTGGACACACTACAGGACTGCCTGCTAGTGCAGCTGGTTGAGGAACCCACAAGACAGGCAGCCATTCTCGATTTTGTGTTCACCAACTCAGAGATGGTGAGTGGTGTGAGGGTGGGTTAGCCACTGAGGTCCAGCAACCATAGTTCCTTTTGTTTCAGGCTGGCCCTCAGGACCAGAATGTCCCTATGAAAAACTGAAGTCCTAGATTTCAGAAACACAGACTTCGACCTGGTGAGGGAGTTGATCTGAGACAAACTGACCAAGGAGGACAGCATCGGAGGTGTAGAGAAAAGATGGGGGGGCAATTAAGAGGCTCATTCTTGAGGCAACAAAGTCATGCATGAGAACTGTTACAAAACAAAACAGGTACAAAAGACTAACATGTTTCTCAGAAAGGGTCAGAGAAGCAGTGAAGGCCAAGAAAAAGGCTTTCATCAAGTACAAGGAAAAGCAGGGGGAGGAGGACTGGGAAGAGTACCAAATAAAAACTAGGGAAGTAAAGAGGCTGGTCAGGGAGGCAAAGGCACACATGGAGCTGCATATTGCTGAGGGGTCAAAGGTAGGGAAAAACAATTATTCAGCTATATTAAGGAAAAAAGGAAGCAAGGAGGGGTATTGTTAGGCTATGTTGGGGGGTACTAGAGGAAGATGAACAAAAACAGCCATCCTTAATGATTCCTCCTGCTCTCTCGTCACAAGGAAACAGTGGGCCCCTGCCTGAAAATAGCATCAGGGTGGCTGCCAGAAACATTCCTGAAATGAGACAGCCAGTATCTAGCAGAGAAAATATCCAGAAGAGGCTTTAATCCCTAAATGTAGCTAAAGCCCCAGGACTGGATGTAATGCACCCAAGGATGCTCAAGGAATTGGGTGGAACTGGCTGAACCCCCAGTAGGGCTATTCAATAGCTCAGTTCAGACAGAGGTACTTCCAAAAGCCTAGAGGGAAGTGGATCTAGTCCTGCTACACAAGGGGGTGGACAAGGAGTAACTGAGTAAGCAATAATACTCAACAGGGTGGGCGGTATTGTGCTATACCGGACCACCCAGGGGCATAATGAGGTCCGACACCGCAGGCAGAGGGCCTTATAGCCCCTGGAAGGTCTGGTATAGCACAATACCACCCACCCTGTCGGGTTTCATTGTGTTTAGAAAATGGGCACTGTAAAAAAACACAAAATAGTAAAAAAAAGTTAATGAAAAATAAGTTTAAAGTAACTTTTGAAATAAAATAGTTCCTCTGCCTGCATTTGACTTTTGTCCTGTCTGAAGACTGTACTTAAAAACTGCCTCATTTTGTAAGTTGACAGAGACCATGGATTTTCTTTGTTTTTCCACAGTATCTTGTCATTACCTGCCCCCCAACCCCAACAGAAACACATAGGCACAGAGACTCAATTTAATTTGCTTTCCTGCAGTTTCTTGCCCCCCCCCACACATCTTGTGCTCTTTTTTTTCTCCTTATTGATGGAGATCAATTTATTTATTTATTTTTTGAATGGGCGGAGAGTTTATCATGGTTAGTATTTCTTTAGTTATTTATTTATTTTTTCTTGACCGGGTAAGTGCACCAGACAAACCCTGCCTATTTTCAGGCATGACCCGGTGGAAGGGGATACAGATGAATGCCAACTGACCTTGAACCAGATTAAGCTGTTGGTGGTACTTTCGGTGAGTGAGGGAAATTTGGCCAGGACACTGGGGGAAATTCCCCATCTCTTTTCGATAAGTGCCATGGGATCTTTAACATCCACATGAACTACCACCAATCCAGGCAGATGGGACCTCAGTTTAATGTCTCATCCGAAAGATGGCACCTCAGGAGTGCAGCACCCCTCTCATGCTGCACTACAGTGTCAGTACTGGGATATTAACCCAAGTGCCAGATGTGGGAACTGAACCCACAGCCCTCTGATCTCCTGGCTTCAGAGGCAAGAGTGCTACCTATTGAGCCACTGACACTGCTAAGTATGCAAAGTATTTTAATACTTGAGTGGGGACAATCAGACCCAGGAGTGGTGGTGGCACATTGTTAACTTCGGCACCACGGAGATGCAGATGGCTGCCATTGCCGGTTTGATTGAGCTACTACATTAGCTGGCTTTGGAGCAGGTGATGCCGCGAGTACCTCTCTCCACTTGTAGTAGTGTGTTGTGGCCAAAAAGATTTTATTTATTTTTAGGAGCATGCTTTTTCCTGTAAACTTATGGTCTGCCTTTACAGGGTGTGTGATAGGGCAGTTGTCTGGCAGGGGAAGGGCGGGGCAGCCTTGTTGAGTCATCTGCTTAGCGAGCTACTTCATTTTGAATTTACAAGTGGCACAAGAATACCACTTTGCCTTTAGGGCATGTGGCTAGTACTTGTTTTTTTAGAGGGCAGCCAAAATGTTTACTGAGGTACAGGAAGGGAAAACAACTCAGTTTCACTTTTTTTTAAAATACCACCACATGACATGAGCGAGACAGCACCATCTCCGGCAGCACTACTGTGTGTGATAGGAGTGGTACTTCCTTTGTTTTCCATACCATAGATGGATGTCCATCTGCAGTAGGGAAAATGAAGAAAGTACCGCTGGTCTCATACACAGTAGTGCTACCAGAGATAGCGCTGTCTCGCAAGTCAGTTTGCGGATGATTAGACTGACTGCTTCTTTTTCATTTCCTCCATTTTTTTTGTGTGTGTGCCTACTATTTATTTAATTCATTTACATTAGATATGACAGACTGGGGGGTCAGTCGCCAACTCGCCCACTAGGTGAGACAAATGATGGAAGATCAACTTTAAACATTTTATCTGCCCCATGATTTCAGTCATCCGGTCAGTTGGAGCTGGCACTTATTCTAATCTGGGCTCTGTTGCCTGATAGATGCCCACCTTGCCAAGGCTATCAGCCAATCAGAGCCCAGGATTTTTCAAGCCCCTTTTCTAAGGAATTACAGACCTGTCAGCCATGACTTTATGGTGGGTAAACTAATGGAGTCACTGAGCAAAGAGGACATTGTGCACTACCTAGAGACCAAAGGTCTAGAGGATATTAAACAGCATTGGTTTGTGGCAGGGAGGTCTTGACAGACCAACCCGATATTGTTCTTTGACTTGGTAACAAAGGTGGTGAATAAGGGTGATTTTTGCAAGGCTTTTGACTCGGGGCCAGACAGAAAATTGCTGAAGAAACTGAAGGACCCTGGTGCTGCTAAGGACATGGTTAGATGGGTAAGAAACTGGATGAATAAGAGACAGCAGATGGTGGTAGTTAATGCGGTCAAATTGGAAAACAGGGAGAGCATGAGAGGGGTGCTGCAGGGATCTGTCTTGGGTACTGCCCTCTTCGATTTGTTCATCATTGACATGGGAGAGGGTATCTGGGGCAAGTTGTGTTTCTTTGCAGATGACACAAAGCTCTGTGGTAGGATAGATAGTGGTGAAAGGGTCAAGGAGATGCAGAGGGATCTACAAAGGCCTGAGAGGTGGCCTAAGGTTTGGCAGTTGCCCTTTCTGACCCCCATCCTGTCCTGCCCAACACTGCCAGCCTCCAGGCTGGTCCCCATTACTCGGCACTGATGCTGTTTGACGGCCCTGTAGCTTGAGTCTAACCTCTCCTGTGCACTTTGCCTTTGGTGCATGACAACAGTTGCTGCAAGCTGCCAGACTTTGGTGCCAGGACCCCACCCTTTCGTGAATTGGGTGCAAGGTCCCTGGCACACCAGTGATCAGCATGAACTGCCATTGGTGCAGCCTGTGTCGATCTTTGTGAAGCGAGCCATTATGTTGAAACATTTGGGGTCAAAAGGTCGCAAAACAATAAAGTTATAAAGGAACACTGAACTTGTTCATTGTTTACTCATAACATTGCCATGTGCACAGATTTTGGCGCCCACGTTCTAACATAGCCCTCTTTTTCCCCAGCTCATGAACATGACAGGAGTTATTTATCAAAATTCCTCTGAGACATGTTTCTGCATTTCCTCTGTGAAGTCACCTTTCGAACAGGACTAAAGGAATTCCACCTGTTATGATCATAAGGTGGGGTCACAAAAAGACAGTGTTAAAAATTGGGGGCAAAATGTCAAAAAAACAACAAAGTTATGAGCGACATTATATTTTTTTCAATATTTACTCATAGCTTTGTGATTTTTGCAGATTTTGCCCCCAAATGTGCAATGTATCCCTTTTGTTATCCCATCCCTACCTGATAGAAAAACAGAAAAAACATAGAATCTGATGGCAGATAAGGACCGCTTGGCCCACCTTGTTTGCCCATTTCCCGACCTAACGGATAAGCTGCAGATCCTAATTAACCAACAGCTACTTCCTCCTACCCCCACTAGAATTGCCTTATGTCTGTCCCATGCATTCCTGAATTCCTCCAATGTTTTGACTCTACTACCTCCTCAGGAAGGCTGTTCCATGCATCTACAACCCTCTCTGTGAAGAACTACTTCCTCACATTTCCTCTGAGCCATCTCCACTCCATCTTCAAATTGTGCCCCCTTGTTCTTGCACATCTCTTTTTCTGAAAGATGCTACTCTCTTGGACTTTGTTGATTCCCTTAAGATATTTGAAAGTTTCTATCATGTCCACCCTCTCCCTCCTTTACTCGAGGCTATACAGACGTAAGCTCCTTAAGTCTTTCTTCATATGTCTTCTGGTGCAGACCCTGCACCATTTTGGTTGCCCTCCTCTGGACAGCCTCTACCCTGTCTGTGTCTTATGTCTGATGAACATGACAGATGTTCTATCTGAAACATGTTTTCCCAGTCCCTCTGTGAAGCCACCTTTCAGATAGGATTTAAAAAAATCCACATGTTCTGATCATAACATGGGGCCATGAAAAGACTATGGGCTAGATTTTCAAAAGGACTAGATTGCCGTAAACCCTGGCTGCATCATAGATATGGCACACAGAGCTTGTAGCAATCAAATGGGATTTTCTATCCTGTGGGGCAATTGCCACAAGTTAGACTAACTTTTTATGGTCTAGCTTGCATCAATCCTAGGACCTCTTTTTATGGTGGTTGGCCCGAGATTTGGCACAAGCTATTGTAAACAGGGTAAACTGTTACAACTCTGTCTGACCTACTAAAATCGGGAGCAGTTATTGCAAAAGAGTCTGGTATGCTGGCAGATTCAAAGTATTGTAGTGCAGGAATTGATACAAGCCCTGCACCACCCTTCAAAAATCTAGCCCCTTGTTGAAAATTTGGTTTTAAAAATGTGAAAAAACAACTAAGTTATGAAGAAATATTGAATTGTTCCAACATTTACTCATAACTTTATTTATGCAGATTCTGGCCTCTGACGTTCAACATATTCCGTGTTTTAACCCACCTCGTGGACATGACAGGTGTCATTTTTTAAATCCCCTCTGAAACATGTTTTTGCAGTCGCACTGCAAAATCACCTTTTGGATGGATTTAAAAAATTCCACCTGTTTTGGTCAAACTGTCAGGAGAAAAAAGCATATGTTGGAAATTTGGGGTCAAATGTAGAAGCCCACTGAAACTGAGCTATTGCATGTCATCTGGTCTACCCTGGATAAACATATAGTAAAAATGTATAAAAGCAAGACCCCAGCAGAGCAGAGCCCCCACTTAACTATGCATCTATGCTGCTCTATCCTGAGAAAAATACATTGCAAAAGCTGGACCCCACTGTAAATGTAGCTTGCCTTTCAATTGGGCTATCCTGTGTAAATACATTATAAAAATGGGTAAAAGCAGGGCCCCTCGAAAACTGGATATTGCTTCTCAGCTGTGCTGTCCTGGGTAAATATGGTGTAAAAATTGTGAAAAGCAGGATCCCACTGCAAATAAGAGCATCTGAGCTGTGCTATCCTTGATAAACACAGTACAAAAATGTGTCAAAGCAGGGCCCCACTGAAAATGAGATAATGGAGTGGTTCCAGAGGACTGGAGGAGGGCAGATATAGCCCCACTTCATAAAAGTGGAAGCAGGGAAAAGGCTGGCAATTATAGGCCAGTCAGCCTGACTTCAGTGGTGGGAAAGTTAATAGCCTCACTGCTGAAGGAAAGAATTGTGGAATATCTTGAATCAAATGGGTTACAAGACCCAAGACAGCATGGATTCATGGGGGGAAGGGGGGGTCATATCAAATGAATCTAATAGCTTTCTTTGACTGGATGACCAAGAAATTAGGTCAGGGTGGAACAATTAGATAAGGCCTACCTAGATTTAAATAAGATTTTTGACACTGTTCTAAATAGGATGCTAATAAGTAAGCTGGGTAGCTTTGGAGTGGGTCCAAACGTGGTAAACTAGGTAAGAAATTGATTAGGGGATAGGTGACATGGGATGGTGGGAAATGGAGTTCACTCAGAGGAAGGGAGGGTGACCAGTGGGGTGCCTCAGGGTTCAGTGCTGGGACCAGTCCTCTTTAATATCTTTATAAGTGACATTGCAGAGGAGCTGGAAGAGAAGGTCTGCCTCTTTGTGGATGACACCAAAGTCTGCAATAGGTCGACACTACAGGGTGGGGGGAGGGGGTTGAAAGGATGAGCAGAAACCTGAGAAAACTCAAGGAGTTGTCAAGGGTATGGCAGCTGGGTTTCAGTGTGAAAAAGTGCAAAGTAATGCACTTGGGGTACAAAAACCAAGGGGCAGAGTACAAAATGAGAGGAGTGGGACAGATGATCACCAAGCAGGAAAGAGACCGGGGAGAGGTGATCATATCAGATGACCTAAAGGTGGCCAGGCAATGTGACAAGGCAGTTGGGATGGCTAGTGGGATACAGCAGTGCATAGGGAGGGGTATCACCAGTAGAAAGAGGGAGGTGGTGTTCCTCTGTATAGATCACTTGTAAGACCCCACCCTAGAGTACTGTGTCCAGTTCTGGAGACCACATCTCTGGAAGAACATAGACAGAGTGGAGGCAGTCCAGAGGAGGGCAACAAAAATGGTGCAGGGCCTGCAAGAGAAGCCCTATGAGGAGAGACGTAGGGACCTAAATATGTACACTCTGGAAGAGAAAAGGGGGGATAAGATAGAGACCTTTAAATACCTAATAAGGGTAAATAAGGTAGAGGAGGGAAGTATTTTTTCAGAAAAAGAGGTGCTCAGGAACAAGGGGCATGATAAGAAGCTGGAGGGAGTAGATTTACGAGAGATGTGAGGAAGTACTTCTTCACAGAAAGACTAGAGGATTCCTGGAGCAGTCTTCCGACAGAGGTGGTGGGAATGAAAGCAGTGGTGGAGTTCAAGAATGTATAGAATAGGCATAAGGGAATCTTAGGGAAAGGGAAGGGGGGTGGGTGAATGGGCCAGAGATCAAGTAGGATCTGCGGTGATACTATAGGCAGGGAAAAATGGGCAATCTGGGTGGGCCAAGTAGTCCTTACCTGCCAGAAAATTCTGTTTCTATGTTTCTGTATTGCATTTCTGCTGAGTTATCTTGGGCAAATATATTGGAAAACTGTATAAAAACAGGACAGTAGAACACCACTGAAAAGGAAATCTAAGATGATCTGTCCTGAAAAAATACATTATAAAAGTAGGACCTCAGTAAAAACAAGAAATCACATCTTGCCTGTACTATTCTGGGTAAATACAGTATAAACATGTAAAGTCAGGACCCCATTGCAAATTACATGTTACTGCTCATCTGGTCTGTCTTGGGAAAATTTACAGTAAAAATGTGTACAAGCAGGACCCAGTACAAGAGCAAGCAAGCAAACATTCGGCAAAGACAATTGTTTGTTAAACTCATTGTTGCTTTTATGTTAAGCATAGTGTTGGTTTGCAAGTCATCACTGCAAGTCATCATTTCTGCTTAGGTAAGTGCACAGATATTATACTGCTGAAATGCTAAGAGTCTTAGTTTTCCAAAGGTGAACTGTGTTTGCTTTCAGCCCTGGCAAATAAGGATAAAATAACCCATGAACTAAAGCTGTATTAGCACAAAACAGCAAGAAGGAAAAAAAAAAACTAAATTATTTTCAGCTGCATGGCATTTTGCAGCCACCTATGCTGATGAGTAAGTAAAATCACCAGCTTGTGGGGTTGCCAGCACCAGGGTTCCACTGCCCCTAGTTTGACCAGGCTCTGCACTCAGCACAGCGGGGTGAAAGATGTTATCAAATGGGCTGATTTTAGGAGATATAATATCTTCTGTGGATGGTTAAAAGTCTATTTTTATGCTTTTCAGACATTTTGATGTTTAACAAATGTCAGTAAACAGGAAAAATATAAAAAAGCAAAGTTCTTATCCCACAGTTAAAACTCAAGGGCTGCTGCAACAGAGGACATCTTGCTTCTCTCTTCCTTTTTATAGGAGATCAAAGGGCAGAAGTAACTTGTTGGTAATTCAGTTTTAATGAATGCTGGGTCCTACTGTTTTATCCCCTAACACTGTGGGAACAGTGTTGGATAGGGACATACTGTATTAATAATGCCTACCATGAGGCTGTATCTCCTGGGCTGGTAAACGGTGACTGCCTCCATCATCTTTAATGTTGCTGCACTGGGACTTCTTTTGATTTGGAGATGCACAAACAAGCTTTAGTTATAATGCACTGCACAAGTTACCTACATAGGCATCTGTTTCTTTTTGATATGTAACACCCCCTTCCCCTTTTTCTGTCTAGGGGTCATGATGGTAACCTGGTGTGGGGGTACAAACTGGAAAACCTTCCAGATATAAGGCCTACAAGTCAAAAGAAAACAATACCTTACCTCGACTGCAGTTCTTAACAGCATAGTGCAGATTGTGTTCCACAATCACAGGCTACAGCTTACCACCCGCTACAACTTCAGGCCGGGCCAGGGAGGACAAAAACTGGAATGGCTTCTTTAGGGGAAGGAATTAGTTAGTTCATTCAATAATCCCAGCACACACAAAAGTAAAAGAACAAATAAAGAAATTGAATTCTGTTTCTCTTTAAAATTAATACATAAATAACTTGAGTGCACAGCTCCGTAGAGCCGGGAGACAGAACAGGCACATGGCATATTATGGGAGGTACTAAGAGTACCAGGCTGATACAAGTGCTTTAAAAAGGCTTAGAGAATTAGACCAGGCACAGACTCTACGCATATACCCAGAGCCGAAGTAAAGCTCAGGACCTTAGAGGGTACAATAGCATGTCTGAAACCAATACTTGGGGAGTGCTTTACTCCCCAACTCGGAAACAACTAATACCAGGGATGCAGCCTTAAACACTCACCATGGTCACCCTGAAAACCTTGCCAGGAAACCAATCAGTTTGTAACCCTCTTCCCCATGAGACAGGATGCCAGCTTGAACTACAGGATGTATGACTTGGCTCCGTCCTTCCAGTTACTTTTTCTGTGCATTCCTTTAATGGGCCTAACAAAGGACCTGCCTCAGACATGTGCACGGCAAGCCTGATAAAATGAGATTTGGGAATGCACCCACCCAATTGCCTACAGCACCGTGCCACACTGGGAAACAACCTCCTCAGAGCTGCCACCTCCAAGGGGTCCTGCCGCAGCCTTGCCACCGCCAAGACAGCTCCACTGCCATACCTTTCTTTCTGGAACACTAGGCCTCTCAGAACCAGCCAGGGCTGATTTAACTCCTGGCTACTGTCCTTCCAGATGCTGAGCTCACAGGACCCCAGTCCCCAACTGTCACCATACTCCTATCACCCTCCCCATCAAGGTAAAAAAACACATAGCCATCGACTCTAGAAACAGCCAGTACCTCCTGGGCTGGGAGTTTGAAACCCCAGCCCGACTTGCCCTACATATAGCCCGCCAGCTCCCCTCCCTATGGGAAACCCTCCCATTTTAAACTCAGGCATGGAGCAATGCCCCCTTGGTGGCGGAACATGGGAATGCCCAAAACAGGAACCTAACCAACAGGGGAGAATATGGCATGGTAAGCCAGCCCCAAGATGGATGGCTTACAGATACTTTCTCATCTATAATATTTGTATGCAACTTTTGTTATCAGTACAGTACATACCTCGTAAACATTATCTTATTAATTTAAAATGAACTTTAATGTAAACTGATGCATGGAATATCAATGTGATCTGCATGACTTTTAGAGCTAACTGTGTGTGTAGAACAGAACCACATCTATTTTCAATACTTGAATACAGAGGAGTCTGTATGGCCAACAGTGTGTAATGAATTTTTTTTTTAAAACACACACAAAAGTTGATGATATCACATAAACCACGAGACCAAAGGTAAAGTGGTTTATTCAGGTACCACACAACATGGATGTGTAAAAAGATGAATTTGAACTATTGCACATACTTTATTTTAATTACCAGTTAACAGAACCATGGTTAGCAAGTAGGAGAGAAGCGTACTGAAAACTAAATTATAAGTCTAATTAATTATTCATGAACTAAACAACATCAGTGATTGGCTGCCATGCTGGTCTGAAATCATCTGGAAGTGCCTGGCATGGTAGCCACACAGCTGTTCATGTGCTGCCCTTTGTGTTGTCACCACAGCTGTCAGTGAGATCAAACAGCCGTGTAGAAGCAGCCATTGCGGTGACATTTCTGTTGCCACCGGACGATTGAAGTATAAAAACTTGTCAAATGAAACATGGAAAAAACACCAATGACCATTTTGGCAGCTTTTTTTAATCACAAAATACTTAGCAAAACACCTACTAAATATACCCACAGGATACCTCCCTGAACACCAAAAAAACAGTAAGAGATACCACGCGGCAGCTGTAAACGCACAGAACACACATGACACTCTCAGCACACTGTAAAGAAACAAAAACACTAAAAAAAAAAAAAAGTCCCAAAAATTTGATTACTACAATTAGACTTATAATCGCAATAATGACCTCAGAGCTGGTCATTTCCTGTCGATTAATGACCATCTGGGTGGGGTTGACCCTTGGCTGTGCCTTGGGCCACCCTTCCCCCCAAGCCAATTGGTAATCTCCAGGAAATGACCAGTTCTTTGGTCATTATTGCTTAAGCATATTCTGCCTACAGCTACAGCTTATACTAATTGCTGTGTGTGAGAGCAAGGCAGTTCTCTCTCTTACACACACTCATCTGCAATGTAGTGTGTATAACAGAGAATTACAGGCACTGGTTCTGGATTGTAATTGACCACAACCAGTAAAAGGAGACACTGGTCAAAGAGGCCTCATGGACTATCTAGCGGGAAATGGACTCCAGCAAAATAAACACCATGGATTTGTTGCAAGGAGGTCCTGTCAGACCAACCTAACAGTTTTCTTTGAATGGGTAATGAAAGTTGTGAATAAAAGCAATGGTGTGGATTTACTCTACTTTGATTTCAGCAAGGCTTTCAATGCAGTGCCTCACAAAAGATTGCTGAAGAGGATGGAGGTCCTGGGTGCAGTAAGGGACACAGTCAGAAGGTTAGAAAGGAGGCAGCAGAAGGTTGTGCTTCACGGAGTCAAATCAGAAGAGGTTAATAGTGGAGTGCAACAGGGCTCAGTCCTAGGTCCTATCCTCTTCAATATGTTCTTTTGTGACATTGGAAAACAAATTCAGGGCAAAATGTGTCTCTCTCTGCAGATGATACTGTGCTCTGTGGTAGGGTGGATAGCAAGGAGGTGGTAAGGGAGATACAGAGGGATATGTAAATGTTAGAGAGGTGGTCTGAGCTTTGGCAGTTGAAATTTATTGCCAAAAAGTGCAAGATGATGCACATAGGGAACAAGAACACCAGGACAGAGTACTGGTATGGAAGAGGTAAAGTTGAGCACCACCATGTAGGAAAGGAGCCTAGGACTCATCGGTAGTGACTTCCTAAAACAATCAAGCCAATGTAACAAGGCTTACAGTAAGGCAAACAGGACACTGTATCAAGACAGGTTCCGACAGAAGAAGAAAAGTGGGATTACTAACTCTTTATAGATCAGTGGTGAGGCCACATCTAGAGTACTATGCCCAGTTCTGGACTCCTCACTAAAGGAATAATAAGGAGAGGCTGGAAGCGGTGCAACACAGGGTGACCAAAATGATTCATGGCCAGTAGGGCAGATCTTATAAGGACTGGCTCAAAGCACCGAACATGTACTCACTGGACACTAGCTAAGAGAGGGGAGATAGGGTAGAGACCTTTAAGTTCCTGAAAGGAATGAACAAGGTCAACTGTGAGGAAATATTTAGCATGAGTAATGATGCAAGAACTCAGAGGCATGAGTGGAAACTGTCAGGGAGGGAGTTCCAGAGGGTCATGAGACAGTTTTATTTTTCAGAAAGGGTGGTAGAGCCATGGAACAGTCTGCCACCTGATGTGGTGGACACCAAAACCATAAATGGACTCAAGCACAACTAGGACAGAGTGAAGGGTTTAGTGGTTGCTCCGGGTGGTAGCAGTAGGGAGGAGCGCATGGGAGGGGATAGGGAGGGCTAAAACCCTTCATAGACAATAGGTCTTAAGGTTTGATAGAGTGCTATAGCTGGACTAGATGGACCTTTGGTCTTTTTCTGCCATCATTGTTTGTGTTTCTATGTTTCTAATTCAATGTGGTAGCTGACTGTATACAGGGCTATATGATGTAGTGCTTATATGAACTTAACTTTAGCTTTGTCCTCTTTAAATTTTTCCACCCTTGGTAGAGGTTCCAAAAGAAGGGTCGTGAGTCTAAATGAAATAATTGTGTATGACGAAAGGCCTGAAGGCAGAAAAAGAGAGTGCTAGTGAAGGAGGATGGGTGGATGGAGGGGTGAAGCAAACTAAGGCAGGGACGTCTGGGATTGTCTGCCTTTTAAAGTGCTGGGACTGAGTTAGTCAGCTGCCCCATCAAACGACAAACAAGCCTTTCCATTAAGGGCTCATACTTCACAGACAAGGAAAGTGGTTGAAAATATTCCCTATGGGCAGTCTTTGAGAATCAAACCTAATTGCACAACTGAGGAGATGTTTAAGGAGATAGTTGAGGAAGCTTTCGGCCATGGGCAGGGTGAGAGGATACTTAGGGAAAGGAGTGTAATGAACTTTGAGGAAGGCACAGAATATTGACCGGGATCCTACTGGGTCAATGTGTTGTACACTATACAGCACACAACATGACCGCATAGTAGGAATAGCGCATTAGGGAAGAGTGAGAGGGTGCAAAACTGTGAAAGGATGTATGCGCAGTGGTGCACCCTCTCACTCTTACCAATACAGGATAAGAATCCTGCTGGGTCAAGGTTCTGCTGAGCAGCTGCCATGGCTCAATGGGATGAGCCACTGGCAGCAAGGGAGGCAGGCAGTGCACTTGGGACTGGGTTTCGATTCCCAGTCCCAGATTCATGGGATTTTTTTGTTTTTTGCACTTTCTGCGATCTTAGCTGATAACCCCCCAGAGTTTGTTATTTTAATTGGGGGGGGGTCTGGGAGCACAGCCCCCTGTAACGGGGGCTGTGGGGGGTGGAGCCTCCCACAAGAAAAAGACATGCCGCTGGCAATAAATTGCGCTGTGTTGGCAGCGTGGTATATTGCTGCAGCATAATGTCTTGCAACATTATGACCCTGTGCCAACCAGGATGCATTTTCTTTGTTATAATTACAAATACTTACAAGAAGCTGATCTCAACACTCATCCACATAAATGCTGGTCTCAAAGATTACGCCCTCATATATTGTAAATTTTGTTTCCTTGCCAACAGACAACTCTTTTTTGTCTAGCTGCTGGGGATCTACAGTATATGTTTGCTTTAGTTTGTTTTCACCGTTCATACTAGTCCCTGTGACAGTTCTGGGGGTCTTCATTTTCTGGTTGTTGAAATCTTGCTGTCCATGAGAGATGCATTAGCATATGAGAACATGTTGTTGCAGCACCCATTTACACCATGTATCTCTTTGCTGAAAGTGCACATAAGCTGAAAAAACTCTCTGAAAACACACAAACTGGATGAATTTAAAGGGAAAACCCCTACATTACATACAATCAAGACAGTTTGCAAAGCTAATTGAAGGTAAATGTGGTCTTTTACAGCTTCATGCAACTTCTTTTGTTGAACTCTAAGTAAGCAGACAGGCATACGATGGAGTTTAAAGGGATCTCTGGGACAATAACATTTCAACAAGAAAATGAAGACCCCAGACTACTATGAACAATGAAAATACACTAAAGCAAACAGATATATCCCCAACTACATGAAAAGAGTTGTCTACTGACAAGTAAACAAATAAAATCTGCAAGCTATGAGGGTATAGTACTCCTTTAAGATATATTTTACTGTTAAACAAGCAGATGACCATATGCCAGCCCAGTGGCATGGAGGGCTGAGGTGCTGGTGCCTTACTTCCTGCCACATTGGTGTCCCAAGTTTGGTAATGGAGTCAGGTTGTTCAGAGGTGGCAGGGAGAGGGAGGACTGAGCATTCCATCGGACTGCTCTCCTTCGGTAGAGGGAGGGGGGTTGTGTGACCTGCTGCTTGCCTGCCACCTGGTTGGAAGGGGACTGGCCAGGGGCAAAGGAGAAGAAAGTACTGATGAAAAAAGGGAAAAAAATAATATGACCAGAACCCCTCATATGTACCCACTCCAGTCCAACCTTTCAAGCTGCCCTGGCTCTTTATCAAAGACTGGAGGCACTTAGTGTTGCACAGAATTTATAGAAATCCACTTGAAGGCACATACATGTGATAAAGTGTCAAATCCTTTATTTAAAAGTTGCAATGCATGAAAAGTGCAAGCACATGAAGAATAAACTACACATGCCTGAAAGTGTTAATATGTTGAATTATACAGCAATTTCTAATGTGCCTAATGTGCAGAGCAATAATAAGGACATACAATACATAGGTTGCTGCAACATGTACAGTTGAAATACATTGCCCCTCCTTTGAGCATATTATTAATAGCTTACTACGCTGTTGTATAGGAGCATAAAGTTTCTAATACTATACTAACAAAGAGAACACAAGGAAACAGTAGGTGGATTTAGATATATAGGGGATAGGCATAGTTGCTTGATAAGTGCAGGACAGGGGGTAATGGGAAGGGAATAGGGAGGAAGAAGGAGAAAGCTGGTCTCTAGGACAGTCGTACAAGTAATAGGTATGGTTGGGCAGGCTGAATGGGACAGTAGGCCTTTTTCTGCCATCACAATCTATGTTATAAGCAACAAGGGCTTCATTTAGGAACAGACATCAGGACCTACAAGGAAAAGGGGTTAACACAATGAGGTAGTTTGATCTAAACCTTGGCTGATTCTTCAGTGTCCATCCAGGCCCAGCCTATACTACACAGGGCTACTTGTCAATCTCCCTTCTAGACGCAGCTAATATTGTTAACCAGGGGATGTTCTTTTCGTACCCTTCCAGGCTCAGCCCACTGACAATAGTTCACTCTCAAACCAAACATACACCTTACTTTTAGTGGTTGCACAACTGGATGGCACTAGCCTTTTCCCATTGGTTCAAGTGTTTTAACTTTTTTAAATTATTAGTGAGCTCCATGACCAATAGGATTTGGTTTTTGTTACCCCAACCCAAACTTGGGAGACAGGTAGATTTATTTTATAATAGCCCAAGACCAGCTCGTAATCCCGGTTTGCAGGACCTCACATAAATCCCACAGTACCATTCACAGTTCAAGAACAGATAACAAGAAACTTGTACTGTGCCATTTATTGGAAAAGAAAGTTCAGTTTTTCAGTTGGCATTTATTTAAGAAGTATAGACTAATAAGAAAAACATGTTTATATTGTCAATTAGCAAGTAACAGTCTCTTTCAAACACATTGGTACCAGGACTCTTTTATTAGAAGCCCATTACTTTGGTGAGTCATTTTCCTCCCTCAGAGGAGGGTACTGTAAAGGTATGTCTTTGAAAAGTCCCTTTTTAGTTGATACCATCATTACGACAGTGCTGATTTCAGCTTGGCATAAAACCAGTCCAGATGATGACAGCTTATACACTTCTTAGCAAAATGTGCACACACGTTAGTAACTTAATGAACCCACAGCCCCAAGTAAACTCTCACTCCCAGTCCTTTTATTCACTTACCAAAGGTAAGACGTTAATTATAGATTTTGTTTGGTAAGGGTTTCCAGTCATTTGCAAATATTTGTTTTTATCAGGTCTATGGGGGGTGATGCTTGCTGGTCTTCTTTCCCTTGATGGTCCAGTCTGGTGATAGATGGTCAAAGCTGGTGGGACTCACTACTGTCTGCTTTGTGCAATGGGATTTTGAGATATGACACATGATGCAGGATGCTACATGTTTCTTCCCTGCTGTCCCATAGCTTCAAGACTGCTGCAGACAGACTAATTGATTGCAAATGATGTGACAGCATCCTTAGATGGTAACGGATACTATGCTTCTAGTGTCCAGTATCTGGTGTTCAGATATCATAGTAATGGCATCATTGGATGTTAAAAGATACCATGGTGATGATGGTGAGTACCTATATGTGGAAAGGTCTCATGCACTCCACACACTGATGATAGCATTGTTGAATGTTTAAGATAGCATATCTCTCTCAAGAAATGGTCGTGTGACCGCCCAATGGCCCATACTCCCGCTCTTGTAACTCTGGTTCAAGAGTGAACCTGGGAGTTGGGTCGGGCTGGCCCAAGGCCTGGGAAAGCACTGCTGCATGGCAGCTCTCCTAGCTTGCAGAGGTTGGGCATCAAGATCCACTGCTCCGGTGACCCCTGCGGTGGGTCTGGGAGCGTTCTCCTTCAGAGGAGCACGTTAGTAACATGCAAGGCCATCATCAAGGCTGTACCTGACATCAAGGATGTGGCTGGGGCAGAAAAATGGGAAAAAATGGAGCCAGTGTATGAAGCCTGACCCATTCCCCAGTCCACGCTGCCACCCAGGCCTGGCAATCTGGATGTGTGTTCTGGGTGGGGGGAGGATGGACATCCCCTGTCTGGCCTTGCCAGAGGGGGCAACCTGTGGGGGACTCAGCTGGTAAGTCCTAGCAGAGGTATACACCCACCAGGGGTGGGTTGAGCCTGATATCTGGCTGGCTACGGGGAAGAAAATACTTGTGGGAAACAAAATAAAAGGAATGTCATAATTTTATACAGTACATTTTACAGAGCAATCATTTTCCTTCTCACATCATTAGATAGAAAGACGGCCATGCAGAATTTTGATTACATTCCTGCTATAAACTTTTGATAAGGTTGTTTTTGCCAAAGTCTGCAAGTTGAAGTTTTAACATTGTTCTAGTTATTCAAGGTGTCTCATCTTTCCAGTTAGGAATTAATGAAATACATACACATTATAGAAATAAATGTTTTAATATTTTAATACACATTCGTTTTGTAACAAGACTGCTAGAGGGGGACTTGTGTCTAAAAAATGTTTACTGATCAACTTATATGACATGTACCTGTTTATGTATATTCAGTGCTGCTTATCTATTGTCCTTAATCAAAGTTTGAGACAAAGTTGCATCTGAATATAGACTTTAAAAAGTAAGTTTTACAAAATACTTATCTCTACACAGATGAGCTTGAATAGCAAGGACAATGGCCCTCATACATATAGGGGTGGAATGCACATGAACTTCATATCTGTGGCATGTAGGCAACTCTGTGACTGATAGCTTCACATCAGGTGGCATTCATAGCCACACTGCATGGCCAGGAGGTCTGCCCACACTCTACACCATTCACGAGGGTGCAGAGTGCTAGGTGCGGGAATGCAGGCTATGCAAGCCGGGACACTGCCGTAGCCGCTGCATGTCCCAGGAGGTGAGCACCCACCGGCTGCAGTGGGACAGTAAGCCCTCCCCTGTCATGCTGCCCAAGCCCTCCAGTCAAGCAGAAAGGGCTGAGACCAGCCATTCGCCCACTCGCCCAACATTTTTTTACTTAATGGGATGCATGGTGTCTCACAATCTCCTGTTCACATGGAACAGGGGATCCACTCTCAGACCAGAATGGGCATCCAGTTGGATGTCCACCTTTGTCACCGTTCTGTCTCTTAAGCATCAATGCACCAGGGGGAGTGAGGCTGTGATCAGGCACCCTGCAATGGCCAACAGTCATGCATGCCATGTCCCATGCACCTGTCTGCAAGTGTAGATGTGCATAGACTAGGTACATGCCTATTACACGTACCCAGCACACAGTCATGCATAGGCATCATTTTGAGAAAAGCAGGCAGTAAAGAAATAAATGCATTTTAAATTCTAGGCCATCCCAGTTTTTTTTTTATTTGATATACTTTATTAAATTTTTCACTTTTACACCAAAAACAATAAAAGAAAGAACAAAGGCTATCATATGCATTGGTAGACACTCCCTTATATATGGAGAGGCTAGAGCAAGTGTATCCATTGTGACAGCTGTGGTCAAGGAGGATGTCTATCTAGATGCATCGGGCCTATGAAGGCTAAAAGAGATCAAAATTACCATACAAGGCCTAGTTAAACAATAAGTGAAATCTATCAATAGTCTAGTCCAGGTTTTAAACTTGACCTGAAAATTGTGATGCTATATGTCCCGTAGTTCCTGGAGTTTCACTGAGTACCCAACTGTGGGAATGGTGATGGCTCGATTGTGCTGCACGTTGTTGGCAGGTGGCGGTGCACTTACATAAATTAAACAGCAATGCTTTGTTGCCACTCAAACCCCATCTTCAAGGCTCTACTCTAAGAGGATATTTATAAATCTTGGCAGGATGGCTAAGTTCATTACATGATTTGTGTAGTAGAAAGGGTGTAAGGTTGATTCTTCAAATGTTTAAAAAAAACAGTAACTTTTAAAGTATTAATGAAATTAGGCTAAAGCACGTCACCAAAAGATCCTTGCTTTTGTCACTCATTGGCCTGTTTTATTTACTTGCAAAACCACTTTAGTGAGATACAGCCTCAGTTTTTATCATCTCAAAAATGAGAATTAGATGGTTTTGCAGGGCTATATCTGTGGAATGCTTCTGATGTCTGCTACATATGCAGTTGCTTTGTGAGTGGGTTATAGGGCCACTCGTGAAGCAAACTACAGCTCTGGTGCAGAGAGCATTACTATGCAGCATTTGTCATGGCTGGGGTGTAAGAAAGGCAGCAGCTAAAGGTGTCAGTTGTTATTCAGTGTGTTTTTTTTTTTAAAAAAGAAAGAAAAATATTTGCAAAAAACATTGTTATTACATCTATTAGACCACAATGTTTCTCAAACAAGGTCATCATTTCCACAAGCAGCCACCAACACTATTTTCTGCTATCACAGAGCTCTTTAGAGATCCAGTTACAAAGGTCATGGCATGCACAAATTCTTAATTGTGAAAAAACTATAGGATCTACATTTCAAGTGAAAATACATTGAGGACTTGATTTAATGTGTATTGCATGAAAAGAATATGTTACATCAGGAAGCGTGGGGTTTAACAGGGGGTTTGGGTGGAAAAAATGTAGAGGTAAGTTCTGGTGGTCGTAATTTGAGGCCCTTTGAGGCCACCCAGCTTTGGGGCTTGAGAACCACTATGTTAGGGCTAAAGCACAAAGCATATAAAGTATGTAGGGAAATGAAAAATGAAGGTAAAAAGTCCCTGGAACCTTGGCGAATCTCTGGTGTGGTGTTCCCCACGGTTGGAAAAATCATGCAGCCCATTGCTGCCAATACCCTAACTTCTGCACTGTCTTACCAGATAAATTAAAACAGTGACATGGCAATTCTTAGACTGAGGGTGCCAAAATTAAGGTAACACCAACACTGCATCACATGATTGTTCCAACTAAGAGGTACACCAAATCACAGATTTGCTAAAGTTCCAGGGACTTTTGATCTTAATTTTCAATTTCCCTATTATATATCCTTTATGTGTCAACTGTAATAGATTCATTAATGTATTTTTTTTAATTTATATATATATATATATATATATATACACACACACACACATACATATATATATATATATATATATAGCTATATATATATATAGATAGATATATATCTATATATCTATATATACATATATATATATATATATATATATATATAGGGGATACATGATGGCATGGGTGTAGGCAGGCATACTCCAAGCACTCCATGGTGTGCAATTTTATTTAAGGGGGGTAGCAAATAGGCTCTGAACTTCTTCCTTTTTCCATGAAAACTAACAAAGAAAATACTGAACCTTTCTGTAATTTTCTTCATATGAGTCGAAACTAAAAGGACTGATCACTAATACTCTCTTTGCATCCCAAGGACAATACAACTTTACAGGCTCTGGGCTGGTATGTGGTTGTCTTAGGGAACAATGCATGGCATTTGTATTTACCCCATGCATGGCAACAACCACTGTCATGAGATACAAAAGTTATATTTATTGTGCTAGATGAGGCAACAAACACGGTCCTGGTGTACATTTGTATATTGTCTGGCTAAACCCGGGAGGGGTAGCTCACCCTAATAGGGGGGGGTGTGGTAGCAGTGAGTCCACTTGGTGTGCAGATCTGAAATCCCTGGCTACACCCCTGCATGATGGGCATGAGTGTGATATGGCAAATACTGTCACTCCTGCAAAGTGAGCTCTGGACATCTCACGAGTGCCGAAGGCACGATTGAGATATCCAAGCTCACAATGCAGGAGTGACAATATGTGCCATAGCAAATGATCTGTCCATCATGTATTCAATATATACAATAGGGCCAAGAGTTTCAAAAGTTTTGTTATGCTGTCTTGTGTTCTGTTCCTGTTTATGTGTTTGCTCATTCTATGTGTGTGAGCTTTTCTGAATGGGCTGGCAGTGTTATAAACTCTGAAAGAAGACACATGAGTGTGTTTTGCAATGCTAAATGAGTTAGTTTTAGATAGGAGTGAGAAACATACTTTTGTGAAGCTGTATTGTTTAGCAGTCTGGCTGCAGTGAAGTTACGAGCATCACAGTAATTGTAATGAGCTGAGAGGCAGAGTGTCAGAACAGCTGATACTGTTTTCAATGGTAATTAAGTTAGCTGCAGGCAGAGTGCAGAGTGTTCTGTGAAATTGTGCTCTTTAGGATTCTGGCTGCAGTGAAGTTGAGATTGTCACAGTAATTGTAATGGGTGAGAATCAGAGTTTGAGGAACAACTGAGAGTGTGTTTCAGAGGTAGTTGAGTTAGCTGCAGGCAGTAGTTTAGACTGTTCTGTGAAGCTGTGCTCTTTGGAATTCTGGCTGCATCAAGTTGAGAGCATCACAGTAATGAGCTGGAAGTTAGGGGGGATAGGTGTGTTTTGTAATGCTCACTGAGTTAGCTGTAGGCAGCAGTGAGACCTCTCAGGTAGTTCTGTATTTGTGTCTATGGTAACAGCACAGGTGTTTCTTGCATGCTGAGGGGAAAGCTGCCTAGGGTGATGATATCAGTGACCTTTTGTGACCTGTGTGTGTAAATGGCTGATATCATCACAGTAGAGCAGAGGGTAAAAATATCACACTGCACTGAATGATATGCTGTTTTATCTCACTCATTTACCACTCACCCCATTATATATATATTTATATATATATATATATATATATAGAGAGAGAGAGAGAGAGAGAGAGAGAGAGAGACCGATATGCTACTTGAGAGACAAAGTGTGACATTCAAGTTCCAAAATTTGTTTGGGACAATTGTCATAACGATATCATACTTACATTGGGTACATGTGGTAGTATAGCAGTCCACAATATAAAGATAGTTTATAGTACAGAGGTCCTAAAAAATTAGATGAAAATTTCCCACAGGGCCAACACAATGTGAGTAACATTGTGTCCTTGACAGCAAATTTGCCATATTATCAAACATATATATTTTTGATATTACTATGTCTATGGTATCTATTTAGGTAGCATAATATTTAACATTTCATTTTTTTATCATAAACTTAACTTGTTGGTAATTATGCCACAATATGTTTCCTGATCGCAGTATGCCCAAATCTGAACATGTTCAAGTTTAGCTACCACAGTCATGTCCTTGATTTTTTTAGCCCATTGTTTTTTTTGCATAACTATATTACCCTCATATGAAAAGACAGAAACCACTGAATTTTCAGAAAGTGAATTATACTTTATGTATAAGGGTTTTTTCCAGAGGATGTCACGTGAGTAACACAGACTCCACAGGATGTCACGTAAGTAACACAGACACAACACAAGAAGTCACATGAGTAACATGGACACCAGAACAACAGCAGTATTAGTATCATACCAAGTGTCTCACTAAGTCATACCAAAAGTTATTGCTGATGTTCAACCAAAACATTATTGTCTTACTATGGATATTTGGTATAACATTTTTTGAACATTTTGAAGATTGTACTGTAGTCACAATATTATATTGACTTAAAATATTCACAAATGTTTTATGTTACACAGTGTAGTACAGTGTAGTATGGACTGAATCTCACCTGGTCTGTCTATTACATATACCAGCTGGTCCCAAGCCTACAATAAGAAAGAGGAAAACCAACCTATATCTCTATTAGATGAATGGGGGAGTTTGGGAGTAATGCATTCCCTTGCTGCTGGTGATATTCAAGGCTGAAGGCAAAACACTGGAAGTGTATTAATGACTTATAACATGGGGTAGATAAAGACAGGTTAGTGGTAAACAGCCATCAGGTGACCATTGATTATGCCACAATATACAGTAGCTAGTGGTGAACCACCCCATCAAGAGATCAGGCTGTGTTTCTGTTCTGATCTTGTTATAGTGCCAAAATTGCAGTCTGTGGAGCAGCCATTACAATCCCTGCTTAGTGAGCAAGAGTTGAGGCCTGTCATGTAGTCTCAGGCAGTACAGCAACAGTGGCTGCAGTGTTCAAAGTTTGTAGTCTTGCTTCTTACCCACCCACACACCCCAGGGATCATTGCAACAAAACCAAATTTCTTGTCTGTCTCAATCTCTCTATGATGAGGACACCACAGAGAACAGGTGCTAGCCTGGCAGCCATTAAAACAACCTGAGTGAGTGATCAGGAGTGTGGCATATGGCATTTTCTTGTTCTATGTGGAACTTCCCAGGGGACAGAGAGAGACGCACCATAACATTTTATTCAACAGCAGTACCTCATTTTCTGTGGACATGTTCTTTGCCACAATGGTTGCCCTCACTATGACCCCCCACCATTAGATCACAGAAAGATAGTAAGAACGCCAGGAGTGCCTGTCTCTGTATGGTACCAAGGAATCAGACAGCAAACAGTACTTGTCCATGCATTACTTGGTCCATGATCACACAAACACCAGACTATGGGACACGTGCTCAGTGTACCAGATGGGTTCAGCCTGTGGCTTTTTTTTCCTCTGTATCCTGTGTACAGTACACAGAAGTACCACACAGCAACATCCACTCCTCACGGACAAAAGGAACATCTACAGCAAGTGTGTCTGCTGCTCTGCCACTGTCAATGTCACTTTACATGGTGACAGTGATAGAGACAGCAAGAGACCCACTGCAATGCAGGAGCAGAAAACATCATCTGCGAGAGCAAGCAGCAAATTGGCAGCAGTCCCCTGATTCCACTGCTGACTATCTCTATCTTAACTCTGTGCCATTGGGAGAGAGAGGGAGAGATGCACAGCAAGGGGAGCCATCAGGAGCCAGGGACAGCATTAAATGAAACTTGACTTAGTGAACTTGTTTGTTTTGCTCTTTCTGTGCCAGGGAGATTCAAGTGCCAATGTCATAAGCTTGTCCCCAGAGTGAAGTGTGTGGTTCCAATGTTCATTTTTTTGTAGCACAGCCACATTGACAGGTACATCCCATAGTTGTGGCATAAAGTCAGAAGGAACAGTATGAAGAGAGGGAGACCCCCCCAACAATGTCATGCTCTGAAAGTGAGCTTTATGCTGGTAGACAGAGAAACAGAGTGCCAGCAAGACCTCCAGGCTCTGAGTCCCATTAGTTGCCATTTCTTAATTGGTAGAATACAGTCTGGTAGACTGTGTGACTGCACTGCTGGGGAAAATGTTTACCTGCTTGCCATGCATTAATGTAACCACAGACAGTGAGATAGAGCAGCTAAGCCAGTGGAGGTACAGACACCTTGTCTGTACCACAAGAGGCAGCTTCATGTTTTGCACTTCAGAGCTACTGTACTGTCTCAGAAAACATATCACGCAAAACAAATGTCAGAGAAAGCATAGCAACACATTCTTTCTGACATTTGTATGTGCATGACAGCAGTTTTGTTGGGAATATTTTTCTAGGCAGCAGAATACAATAATTTGTTAGCCTTTTGTAAAAGGAGAAAAAACATTTATGTTGCTTTCTCCTTGTTTTGTAGTGCACCCCCTGTTATAAGTGTACTAGCCCACTCCAGGGTGTGCAGTTATTGAGGATTAATCAACACCCTGGGTGTTGTGAGGACACTCAGCCAGCAGCTTCGTGCCTCACAATGCACTCAGGGTATTGATTAATCCCTAATAACTGCACATCCTGGAGTGGGTTACTGCCTACTAATAGAGCTATGCCCTTGAGTGGGTTTCTTCAATCTTGAAATGTGTTTTAAGAAATGAAAATGAAATGAAAAACTGACTTCAGGGGCAAGATCTTCAAAAGCTTGCCTGTGTGCAAAGCCTAGTTTTTGTGCACAAACCCAGATTTGCACAGATGTCCATATTCCAAAGCCCTTTCATCATGGGCAAACAAAGTTTGTGCCCAGGAGATTTTCTGAGGTTGGCGCAATACAAATAAAAGGTCAGGGACCTGAAATCTGGTGAAGTCCTATAATCACAGTGTGCCAGGTCATTTTGCATGGTCCCCTTGTATGCAGCAGATATGCACAATTATCCCTGTTACTAATGGTGTCATCCCCCTGATCACAGCCACAACTGAAGACACAACCCCTTCCTGTTATCAAATGGTCCCCTCCATGGTCCCCTCACTCACTGTGTCCACAGCATGGTCCTGTAGGTGCATATGGCAACCAGCTCATTTTGGGGGGGGGGTCACTTTTAGGCTTCTTTGGCTACTATAGTGAATGCCAGTAATTGTTTGGTATGCCATGCTAGGCCCTCAGCCTATCATGCAGCACATGGCATACCAAATAATTACTACTGTGCTGAAATAAGCCTACAAGTGCACCCAAAACCTGAATGCAAAAAAACCAAAAACAGAACAAAGGGTAACACTTTGGCAGTCACTGACAGCAATCATCCCAGTAAGGAAAAAACAGCATTTTACTTCACTTGTACTGCCATGGAAGCCATTTTAGGCGTACCAAGCAGCACATGGCCCAGTTACTGAGATACGCTGCAACAGCAGCCAAATTAGTCTAAAAGTGCACAAAAACAATGAACAGGGTTGATGCTGGTGGCAACTGCAACCTGGTTACTATCAGTTACAGTCATTTTACATCCATTTTAGTGTTTGTGCCCATTTAGGCTCATTTTGTTGTTGCAGTGAATCTCAGTAATTGTTTACAGTGCCATGCTAGACTCTCTGCCTAACATGCTGCACATGGCACACTTAATGATTACTGAGATTCACTGCAACAGCAAAAGGAGCCAAAAGTGTGCACAAAGACACAAGTGATGAAAAATCATTAGAAACAATGGTGCCGCTATGGCAGTCACTGCCAGAAAACTCTCCAGTGCAAAAAAAAACCAGTATTTTACATCACTTGTACTACCACTGAAGCCATGTTAAGTCTACTTGCAATACATGGCCCAAACAATTACTGAAATACACTGCAACAGCTAAACAAGCCTAAACGTACACAAGACAATGAAAATTACGTAAAATTACTACACTAGAGGGTGACTGGGTGGCAGCACCACATGTATATTTCCTAGTAAGAGAATATTTCTTTACATCACATTTACTCCCACATATGCCATCCTAGGCCACAGGGCACGCCAAGCAATTGCTTTTACTTCCCATATTTTACATTCCCTAGTAGACATTAACACACACACTGAAACTCAGATTCATGGTCTACAATATGATTTTTATTTTGTTTCTTTTTTTTTCTTTTTGCTTCTTTAAACTCCATTTAATCTTTGTGCCATTATGCTCCTACTGCCTTTCTATTAAAGCCCCTTGTAAGCACGTTTATGTTTTAAGCCCATGACCACCCCAACACCACCACCAGACTTTACTCATGAGCAATATTTTAAGTGTACTGTATAACATGTCCAATTTCAGTTTCATGTCAGTTTAGTATCACTGAATGGTACTGTACTGTATATAGGACAGAAAAAAACAATGTACTGTATTATAAGAACCCCCCAACCCACAGGACCATAGAGGACTACACAGAGCAAAATAAATATGATATTAACCAGGATTTCTTTTTAAGTTCAGCAGATAATCAGGTAGTTTAAAGTAGTTTTGGTGTTCTGATGCCTCCCACACAACATAAGCCCCTAAAGAGATCAGGTGTACACAAACTGAGCACCTGCAGAGACCAGGTCCTATTCATTTACTCCCCCGGTACTGCATGTATTTTATTTCTTATTACAGAACACTCCAAACAGTAGCTTTGATGTTCTGATGCCTAAAACAAAATGAGCCCCAGCATTAACCAGGTCCAATTGATAAACTCCCCAAAACTGCAGTTTTTTTTTTTTTGCCCAGAACAGAACAAACTATTTAGCAGCACTAACATTAAAGGAACCCCTGATAGAGAATAGGATCACACAAAATGCAACCCCCCGCAGGGACCAGGCTATACAAAATGATCCCCATGTAGAGACTTGGTCTACAGAATAGGTATACATGTATAACCATTTAATCTAGGAAGCCTGCTGTTGTTCAACTTTAAAAAGCTTTATAATCAACTCTCTCTGCCCCTACCCCACCCTTCAACCCCCGAGTCCGGCATCTTGGGACCATGAGGCAAGGTCCAACTATATGTCTCTGTGTTTCCCAAAAAGCAAATGTGTACCTTTACAATCTGCAGATGTTTGACACACTTGGGAACAAAAGAGCAGCTGAGGTGCACAAAGAATACCCTACTGCAATGCCCGTAACATGCATAACTCCAAACTTCAGGAGGACAACATGTCTTGTCAAGAATGTAGGTGGCAGAAAAAGAATGCAGAACCACCAGCTCCACAGCTTTAAAGAGCCATTAGGTGATGACTGATGGTGTCAGCATGCATTTCTGGTTCTCAACATTCTGGGCCAGTGGAGGAACCAATATTAATGTGGGTGACAAAAGGACACGAAAATAGCATGCCATGGGAAAAGGGAATTTTCTACATAAATGATTTATAACAAACCGCAAGGTTTTGGCAGCATGCCATTAACAAAAAGAAGGTCACCAAATACAGTAATGCTTTTGGACCACAGTCCATGCAAATTAAGGGCACAGTCTGCTTAGGATGAGGTACTAGATGGACACCACATGTTATGAACATTACAGCTGCATAAAATGATTTAATAAAAGGCAAAAACTTTTATTCTGTACAGGGAGTTCATGGGGGAGGCTAAAATGAAGTAATTAGATATCACATTAACAACAGTTGGGTTTCTAGTGCACAATAAAGAGCTGTATTTAAATACTTAAATTGGGCCTGGAAGCAATGTCACAAAATGGAGCCCTATTTGAAAGGGTAAATAGATGTTTGTGATAAAACTGAAAGAACAGAGTGGAACCAAACTGGGTCATGTTATGTTTAATATCTCTCTTACTGTGGCACTACAAATTAGGGGTGTGATGTGAACCTTTTAACAATTCAGCAAAAAGTTACAGGTTGTCAATGTGCAATAGGTATGAGTCTCTTGAATACTGTATTCATGCCTATATATATATATATATATATATATATATGTATTTATACAATAGGGGTGGGAGCTTTTAGAGTGTGATAAATGGAGATATCTTCACTGGAGTGTGATAAATGAAGATTACATCAGAATTGTGATGATAAATGCCGTTTATCCATGCTGTGCTGATGTCACCACTCACTCACTACAACCTGCATTCTAAATGAAACTGCTTCAGTTTCTCTTTTTCACTGAGGCCTGCAAGTTACTCAATTATCATTGAAAAGGAAACTTACCTGTGTGCTGCCATTGTGTTTCTAAGACTCCCAGCCCATTCAGAAAAACTCACACACACTCACATCATGCACAGAAAGAGCAGAAAGCACACAGTAAAAATATTTCAAAAGCTCCCACTCCTATTGTATAAATAGCACACGTGATGTGCAGATCATGTGCTATGGAAAATATTCTCACTCCTGTAGAGTGAGCTCTGGATACTCTGACTCCTGCCTTCAGCACTCGTGAGTATCCAGAGCTCACTCTGCAGGAGTGAGAATATTTTCCATATCACACTTCTGCCCATGATGTATCCTATATATAATAACCGGTTTCCCTTTTTTCCCAGAGGGAAACCGTGGCATAATCTGTCGTAATGAAGGAGGTTCATTAATGCAAACACGTACATGATTTCCCTCACTGTGCGCATGCGCTCGCCGCACTTTCTTGCTTCACCACTGTGCCTGCTCGGGGAACCACTAATGGACTGCAAACTGCCACCTGGACTAGGCGGTAAGTACAAAAAAAAAAATCTGCCTCAGTGCTGTGCACAAGATAAAAAAAAATCAAATTAGAAAATCAAACTGCCTACTGTGGCCACGCACTTCACCTTCACCGAACCCCGGCTGCACAGCTATACTTTATTTTATACAATTGATGAGGTGAAAAAAGGAAAACCCAGCAATTATATAAAATAAAATATGGGTCTGGGTGTGTAAACTCGAATTTACACACACCCTCGGGGTTAGATGCTTCACATAAACCCCTCAGGTGTGTGTAAATTCTTGCTACACACCCAGGCCCACACTTTATTCTATATATATATATATATCTATTATGGTAGCATGGTAGTGCTACCATAGTTAGGGTTGAGGAGCCATTTACATGTTAAACCTGAAATTTTGCACCTTAATAACTTTGCAACTGTTTAACGGATTTGCCAGAAATTTGGAATACATGATCAAGACCCATACGCCTTGTGATCTGCCAAGTTTTGTACTGGTTGGATATATGGCTGTGGAGTTATTAAGCGTGATCTGCGCATTCATTTACGCTTTTTGTGGAATTCTACGGTCGCGCCTACAGGTCGCACGGTTTGCATGACCAGTCTGAAATCTTCAGGGAACGTGAGGCCAGGGTCCCCAATGTGCCTTTGAAAGATTTCATGAAAAAATATTAAACGGTTCAAAAGTTATTCAAAAAACAAGTTCCCATTATAAGTCAATGGGAAAAGTTAACAAAAAGTTCGAAAGTGTCGCAAATGCAGTTTTTACTTTCGCAAATGGCCCTTTTACTGTCACAAATCTGCCATATTGTTTTCAGTTAGTGATCAGAAAAATGCTTGGCATTTAAAATTGGGACCCTCTAGCAACCTAATTCTTTTTGTATTCACCTAGTTGGACCCTGAGGATGCTAGGCATGTCTTTATTTTGGGGTAAAACACCCTAGAAATATGTTTTTCAAGTTTCTGGAAAAAGTACTTTTGCAAAGTACTTTCACACACACGACACTGTCGAATGATTTTGCCAAAGCTTTCACAAAGTTCGATAGTACTTTTCCAGGCTGTGGGACACTGACAGCATTTCTTTGGCACCCTGCTGCAAAAGAACGATTTGGTCTTTTGGGCTAAAATTTGGAGGGAACGCAGACAACATCTCACAGATGTGCATTTCAGTGTTTTGGTGAAAAAAAAATTACAGGGTGGCAAAGTTACAGCACTCCAAATTTGACATTTTTTTCCCATAGGATAACATTACGGCATCTGCTGCATTACAGGAATCCTTTGGCGCTCTACTGCAAAATAATGGTTTGGTCTTTTGGGCTGAAATCTGGAGGGAAGAAAGCCAACATCCCACAGATGTGCCTTTCAGTGGTGTGTTGACAAAATATTACAGGGAGCCAAAGTTATGGCACTCCGAACTTCTCTTTTTTCCCCATAGGATAACATTACGGCGTTCGCTGCACCTTTCAGGGCCCGTATCTCAGAAACGGTGCGAGATACGGACTTTTCGTCGGAAAACATCTTAGCCCCCTCACAGGGTCTAAGTACAAAACTAGCCAGGCAACTGATAATTCATATGACTTTTACATTTTTTTCTATGTCATGTGGTTCCTGAGATATAAGCAATTCACTATTCCAAGTCCTTATTTTCTGTTCTGAGAGTCATTATTTTGCATACATTCTTTGTACTCACTGTCTATCTCTATGCAGCTTCTGGGGAAAACCAGCCTGTGTGCTTAAATTACTGTTACCATTACGTTTCCGCTTGCGGTTCCATACCCATTTCACTTACCGTTCACGTCTACGCCACCATGTGCGTTACCCTTTGCGTTTTCATTTGCGGTTGCGTTTGCATTGTTTTTAACATTTCTGTCTACAGTACTGTTTCTCTTTGCATCACCATGAGCATTACGATTTGCGTTTGTGGGCACAATGTTACTATGTGATAAGACATCACATGGTGGGAGTGCTTGCTCCCGCCGCCGCAGTACGTGGCAGGCCCACCGCCACATTACATTCACTATTTGTCATTATCATTCTCAAAAAGAAGGTAAATTAGAGGCAAAAAACTCAATTTAATGCATCAGTTAGGGTTGTTCCACAGCGACAAAAGTGAGGCAATTCGATGTTAGGGTTGAAACCCCCTTTGCACCCCTCCAGCCTACCCCTCCAACTGGAATTGGGGTGCACGTTGGGGTCGTTGGCCCTAACTCTCACCCCATCACATGTGGAAAGAAGCTGAGGAATGGGAGAATGGGGTGAGAGTTGGACCAATGACCCTAACGTGCACACCGATTCCGGTTAGGGGTGGGCTGCAGGGGTACAAAGGGGTTTCAACCCTAACATCGAATTTCCTCACTTTTGTCACTGTGGAACAACCCTAACTGATGCATTAAATTGAGTTTTTGCCTCTAATATATATATATATATAGATATATCGTCATTGCAAAAAATGCATCACTTAGGGTTGATAACACAGTGACAAAAGTTTGGAATTCGTGTATAGGATGACCCTACCACCCCCACCCCAGCCTCCACACACCAACAGGCATCAGGGTGTCGTTGGGGTCATCGGCCTAACTCTCACCCCATTCCATGTGTAAAAAGCGGAGGTGGTTCAGTATAAAAGAATGGGATGAGAGTTAGGCCTGATGACCCCAACACACACCCCGATGCCTGTTGGTGTGTGGAGGGTGGGGGTGGGGTGGTAGGGGTGTAACCGTAACACTGAATTTCCAAACATTTATCAGTGTGTTAGCAACCCTAACTGATGTATTAATGGAGTTTTTTTGCAATGAATTTCCCTTCTTTTTGAGAAAGTGTAATGTAACTGGTAACTGGTATGTGTTAGTGGGAGCATGGGTCCTTCAGGCCCTGCACTCCCACTTACATATTAGTATGGAGCCATACAGCAGCACCATAGTACTCCAAAGGAAACCTTGTAACATGTTTTTGCCAATATCTCGGTAGCCGTAGAAAGTAGGAAAGAAATTTCACTGCAGGTGTAATATATGACTTCTAAACTTATTATTTAGCTTAGTACACCTAAAGATGGACTAAGCTGTGGGTTAACGAAAAATCCATATCGTGCACCATTTCCAAGATACGGGCACCAAAAGTCACCATGGGTGCCGCAATGTTAGCCTATGGTAATTTTTTCAACTTCGGAGCACTGTAACTATGGGGCTAATTAATGTTTTGGGACCAAACCACTAAAAGACACATCTGAAGGACCAGGGCTTCCCATCCTGCAAATTTAAGCCCAAAAGTCCCAACTGTTTTGCTGCAGGGGGATAGCAAAGATTTGCTGTTTTTGGGCAAAGTACTATCGCAAATTGCGACAGTTTCAGAAAAATAGTGCAACACTTTCGTGATTTGCGAAAGTGTCATGGCCATTTCTGTCGCAATTTGCGACAGTACTGGGGCTCCGATTTTTAAAACGGCATTTCTAGGGGGGGTTCCCCCAAAAAAGATAGGGATGTCATCCTCAGGACCCGACTACGTAAACACAACAGTCAGTGTTTACCTAGCGGGCCCCAAATTTAAATGCCAGGCATTTTTCTCTCTCGCTAACTGAAAACAAGATGGCCACCGCACTACAGTAAAAGGGCCATTTGCGACAGTAAAATGTAGCGGCGGCAGCTTTTGAGAGACACATGTAATTTTTTTCCATTGACTATAATGGCAAGTTTGTTTTTTTTGAATAACTTTTGAACGGTTTAATATGTTTTCACCAAATCTTCAAATGGCACATCAGTGACCCAGACTGCATCTTCTCTGAAGATTTCAGACCAAATGAATAAATTGTGCAGGCTGTAGCCACATGCAAAGAAATGTGCAAAACCCCTGTTTTTTTGCATTTTTGGTCGCTCCGCAGTTCTGCAACTGCTTATCTGACCAAAACGCAACATACCAGATCCAGAGACCTATGGAACCAGACCGTGCATCCAAAATTTCAGGCAAATCCGTTGTACGGTGGCAAAGTTATTAAAGTGCAAAATGTGGGTTTTAATATAGAAGTGGCTGTGCAACCCTAACCATACTACCACAACCATGGCAGTATATTATACATATATATATATATAATATACATTTAAAAGACAGTGCATAGAAAAGGTACAAAGCTTCAAGTATCAGGGGTGTGGCTAAATCACTGTCTAGCCATTAATTAGCTCATACAACATGTAGCAAACACCATTCACCAAAAGACTGGCATGCATACAGGCAAAAGCCTGGTCATATGAACCAGAAAGCCGGACCTAATGCAATGTCTTCTCTCTGCATACTAAAGCAGTCTTTAGAATAGCATGCAAACAGTCTTGCACAAGCTGTTATCTACAACCAAGCATGAAATGTATTTCAGGCACAACCCCTGACTACCTGAGTTGTTTGCTCACCAACCAAAACCATCTCCACTTACAAGCTAAGGTCACAGATGTGGGAAGTCCTCCATGTCTCCAAAACAAATTGAATGATAGGTGAAAAGAGATTTAGCATTGCAGCACCCAAAGCTTAAATGAATGGCCAGACCACACAATGTGTGTTGGCAGGCTTGCCCAATTTAAGTCAGTTATCTATGAAAAATTTAATAACCCATGCAACTGCCAAGTGGCATAAAAAGTGATCCAGTGTAGGCAGACCAGTGACAAAGTGAGATGAAGCATCAAAGGCGCCTTACCTTTTCTCCTGCTGGTGACCCGCATTCAGGAGCAGAGGCAGGTCACTTGGGAGTTGGCTGGGGAAGAGAGGATTGAGCATCCGTCATACTACTCTCCTCTCTCCTCCCTTGAGGAGGGGGGACTGTGTGGCTCAGTGATCGACCACCACCTGGAGGAATCCTGGTAGAGGTGCCCAGGAGTCACCACCGGGGGTGTAACTCTGAGGAGGCATGGCACGTACATTGTGCTTATTGCTTGTCATGTGAGGAACCTGGGGAGAAAACAGAAGGTGGAAAACTGAGGGATGGGTTCCATGAAGCCTTGTCCAGCAGCCACTGGCCCGCTCAATCACTCTGATTCTGCGGACATCTGGATGTGTGTTTTGGGTGGGGAAGGATGGCCCCCCTTCCTGTTCCTGCCACAGGGGGCAATTTGTGGGGGGATTAAGGTCCCGAACAGCAGAGGAGGTTCAGGATAGTGACAGTTTTGGGGATGGGGCAGAACCAGCCACCTGTCCCCCCAAGGAGGATCAATTCCTTTATAGCAAAAAAAAAGTGATCCAGTGCAACTTTAGTGAATAGCCGTCACACAATTATCCAGCATTACGTACCTTCTAACTTACACACTTCCTGCTGTCTTCTATTGGAAAGAACACTTTTTTCTAAATGCTGAAACCTATGGAGTGCTACTTATAAGGTTCACCCAGATAAAGCCACTTCTCAATCCCAACCAAAGAAAGACACCAAACTCATACTGTAGGTCCTGTAGGAAAAGGCCGATGTTTACTCAACAACAAATCACATTACATACACGATCATTCTTTTTGTCACAATAATTACATTATATACAAAGCTCACATTTATCAAGCATATAACACTGTAGGGTATTCCCCCAAGGCAGCTGACAAATCTAGGCCTAATCCATCCAAACCATATTGCCACTAGCCAACCATGGCCAAGAGAACCTGGCAAGCCCCCACTGGGCCCGCCCACCCAATAGCCAGCTTGACTTATGACTGAGCCACAGTGCTCAGTGTTGGGACCAGTGTTGTTTGGGATATTCATTGCAGACATATCATTGGGCATTAAGAGCAAGACTAGTATGTTTGCTGATGACACCAGGGGCCCGATTCCAAGTTGCATTATGCCTGGCACAAGGCAATTTATGCCAAACCCTATGGCACAAATCGCACCTTGTGCCATCCGATACACAAGTTGGTATTCCAAGATATGGCTTATGCCATGCTGCATGTAGGTTGCGCCAAAGGTGGGCTATGCCACCCACTATGCCTGCAACCTGCTGCAGCATGGTGCAAGAGTGAGTTATGGCAGCACCTGTGCCCTATTCCAAAAGGGCGGCTGCCGCAACCCACCTACACAGTTCCAAGACTGCATATGGTGCAGTGGGTTAGACCAGTACTTAGCTGGTCTAAGGGACATCCATCCTGGCACAATGATGGATGCCCCCTCACAGTGCCACGGAAAGCACATTGACTTGCCCCAAGTACCCCCTCAGCACTGTCATGCCTCCCACTCCACAAATTTCAGGGACCTCCCAGGTCAATTTTTCACCATGCCCCCCCATGCATCTATGCCACCCAGTCAGTCCCCCCTCCAAGGTCCCCAGGTGATTGCAGCAGTGTTACAGGGTGGGTGGGGCAGTTACCTGCAGGCTGCAACTTGCGGCACCCAGGTCCATTGCTCCATTCCCATGGCGCAACCCTGCGGCTGCTGTAAGTCACGATGCATAGGTGCTGGGGACCCTGCCTGTCTTAGAATAGGGTGCAGGGTCCCCTGCTCAGTGGCACATGGCGCAACTCGCATATGCCCACGAGTTACACCATACGACTTGGAATCGGGCCCCAAGATGGGAGTGATGGTGGATGACCTAGGGGGGTGGCAGGGGTTGCAGGATGATCTAGCAAAGCTGGAAACCTGGTCAGACACCTGGCAACTGGGGTTCAATGCCAAAATGTGCAAGGTGCTGCATTTTGGGGTGAAAAACCCAAAGAGGAATTACCAGCTGGGGGAGTGCAGCTAGCCAAGACAGATGAGGAGAAGGATCTGGGGGTGCTCATTATGGGGTCAATGAACAACTTCGCACAATGAAGGAAGGCAGCCACAAAGGCCAACAAAATGCTGGGTTGCATTGCAAGGGGTCTATCCTCGAGGAGGGGGGAGGTGATTCTGCCACTGTATAGATCATTAGTTAGACCACACCTGGAGTACTGCGTGCAGAACTGGTGCCCGTATCTGAAGAGGGACATTAAGTTACTGGAGGGGGTGCAGCAAAGAGTGACAAAGATGATCCAGGGGCTGGTGGACTTATCATACAAGAGGAGGCTGAGGGAGTTGAACATATACTCACTGGTGGAGAGGAGGGACGGGGGGATATGATTGAAACCTTCGAGTACATTAAAGGAATAAACAAGACAGGTACTGAGGGGCTCTTCAAAGTAAGGGAGGGGAGGGACACCCAGGGCCATGATATGAGACTGGAGGGAGGAAGGTTCAGGAGGGAGATGAGGAGACACTTTTTTACAGAGAGGGTGGTAGCTGGGTGGAATACTTTACCAGAGGAAGTGGTATCCAGTAGAACAGTGGGCTGCTTCAAAAGGGGCTGGGACAGAGCAAGGGGGAGGGTCAAGGGAGGCAAAGGGTGGAAGGGAGGGGCAGCTGAAGAATAAGGGGTGCTAGCTGGACATTCGAGCAGACTTGATAGACCACTAGGCCTTAATCTGCTGGCAAATTTTGTATGTTCATATGTTCGTAGATTCTAGACTCACTAGGCCATAGAAGTGCAGTGCTGCCCTCATAGGGTCTTATCTGCCCTGCTCATCACTCCCTGTGTTCCACTGCTCTGCCCACATTACCAATGCAATAGTGACCCATTCCTGGGTGCACCTTCACAGAGCCAACCACTCTTGTCAGTTTCCACCTTTGTATTTTCTTTACTGACCCGAATCATCCACTACAAGGTGCATCAATCCCATTACGTGTCTCCCAAACAATGCTTTAGGATGAATACCCTATATCCAACCTTCCACCACCTCCTGAATGCTGTTGTTAAACAAATCATGCCCCATGTCTGACAGATGAACCCCATCCTTTTCATACAAGCCTCCGCAATTCAGCATAAGGTGATAATGATACACCACTTGGATGTCCACAGAAAGACAGAATTGAGACACCTCTCTATTCACCTCCCTGTGGACCCTATATAATGGCCTTGTGGCCTTGACCATCCTTCATTTAATCCATGGTGACATGTTCAGTATCTGTTGTCTCAGCCACCCCAGATCAGCTGTGATCATCTGGATCACATCTATGAATGACCTATGACCCAGGTCATTGCCACCTACATGGATAACCAGAACATCTGGGGAAGAGTTGAACAGACCCAGCTTCTTCACCTGGGGGATCAGTTCCCACCACTGCATGCCCCCTTTTACATACCAATTCACCACCACCTTCTCCATAGAAACATAGAAACTGTTGACAGATAAGGACTGCAAGGCCCATCCAGTCTGCCCATAAGCCCTACACTTGTTTGCATCCCCTGACCCTATCTGGCCAGTGACTTTTCCCCAGCTATGTTCCTCATGCCTGACGTGCTGCCTGTTCATGAGCTCTTCTGACATATGAATGTCCCAGCACCCATATCTTTTTGACTGCGGGAAACAGACCTGAAATGATAATTAGCATTAGTTAGCATCTGTCACTCCCCTGGCCACCTGTCCTGAGCTGACACCTGCATGCACAGGCCTAATGTGCCCCTTGTATGTCCATGACATCCACCTGGCAATGTCCTTTGTCTTTTGCTCCTGACAACCCAACTGTGCCACCTTGGTGGCAGACCTAATCCTGAACAAGTGTGTGTTGCATTCCTTAGGGTCCCTGCCCATAGCCTTAATCACTTTCCACACTACTGCAGAAAACTGGTACTTCATTACTGGTCTCCCATTACTGTGGATGAAAAAATCTCCCCACTCATGTGACCTGTGTGCCAGGTGTTTGCCAAACAAACCCCAAGGGCACAGCTTGTGCCCTGCCACCCTATACAGTGTCACCAGCCATGTGAGTCCCAGTTGGGTTGTCTTTTTTTTTTTTGTACTCTTTATTTATAAGTTTTACGAAAAATATAGTACAGACTATATTATAACAAAATACTTAGGTAATCAGCAGTTTAGTACAGACATGTACAGAATACACCTCATAGCGTAAATGCAGAATATTGTCCAATAATCTTAACCAAACTGCCTAAAGTAATAAAGGATCTAATATTCAGCTAGATAATATTGTGGGAGAGTAGACTCTCACCTTTCAATACCCTGTAGTAGCTTCACCAATATTTCTCCCCCTGTAGGATCCTAGATAAATGGAGGGCTGAAAAATCCCTAAAGAGAGGCCTGTAAGATTATTTTGTAGATGGCCTGTACTCAATTAAGTTGCATGACACCCTTACCTCCAAAGTCACACCACATGACTGATAGGGAGACAGGCTCTTAAACAGTATTCGTCTGCTAAAGCTCACAAACTGAGTGGGGTACAATTTTATCCCCTTATGAAGTAAGGCTCTTTATAGGCAGAAAAGTACTTGCATGAAACATGCCAGACCTTAAAAGAAGCAACCATTAACAGCATGGCATAAGGCACAAATAGTAAGTAAGGAAAATAAATTCCAGCAATCATAAGAGGATTTCTAATAGGACCTCTCCCGACTGGGGGTCCAATTTACATCAAGTGTTCAGTATGATGAAATACAGAAGATAGATCAAACAGTCCTTCCCTTTCAGAAAGCATTAAACCTGCTTTATAGGTTAAAGGAATAGTTCAACACCTTCCCCAAACAGTGTTAATCATTTGGATCGGAGTCCTGATCTTCCCCATCTTCATGTCCACCGATAGCTGGCCGAGCAAAGAGCAGCTTTGAGGCAAATGCTGCTGCAGTGTCTTGATCAGACAATATGTGGGTTTTATTAGCATGGTTAGTCTGCAGTCTTGTGGGGAATAGGAGCTGAGCAGTAATACCGTTCTCCAATAAGGATTTTTTTGTGATTTGTAGTGCCTTCTTCTGGGTCTGTGTCTGAGTAGAGATGTCCAGAAAAAAAGCAATTTTATTTCCCTCCCACAACAGATCTCCTCATTTTCTGGCTGCTTGTAGCAAGGGAATGTGGGCTTCCTGACTTAAAAGGGTTGCAATGGCCGTTAGTGGGCGCGAACCAACAACGCCGCGTGGCCTAGCTCGCATCGGGATGGCAAAAACTTTAGTGATCGTTATGCCGGAATCCTCCGGCAGCAGTTTCAAGTCCACAAATATTAACCGAGTCACTGCAGCTTGAGTTTCGGTAGCCCCTGCAAATCTTGACGGAAAGCCCACAATTCGGACATTCGCATGTCTTTGTGAGTTCTCTAGCGCTTCAACTTTGGCTTTTAAGAAATTGAAATCCTGCACAAACCTGGCATTTCTCTCCCCTCTGTTGATCTCTGTCAGCTTTAAGGTCTATAATGTGGGTCTCATTAGTTTGGACCCTGGTATCAAGCTCCGTAAAACGTGCCTCCACTGCAGCCAGCCTACGGTTTGTTTCCTCTCCTGTTTGCAACATCGCCATAATTTGGGGATTCGGACTGGCAGGAGATCTTGTGTCTGCTGAAGAAAATGGCCTTGACCCATCTCCTCTTCTGCCAGGCACGGGGGGTAAGGTAGGCTTCTAAGTTCTGTGCCGTCCATTTTTAGTCTTTTTTCGGACCCATGCTCTGTTCCTCAGTGATTCCGACACCAGAAAGGATGTTTAGTTCTAGCCTCCGATTTCAGGAAATATAGGTTTTTAACTTCGAACCTGTGCCTTATCTGCTACTAGTCAGAGAGCGTCCGCCATGTTGGAAGCTCCACAGCGCCCTCTCCCCATTGGGTTGTCTTTGCTTGCTGCAATGTTATCACCAAGCAGTTATCTAGCAGTCTTTTATCGCTGAATTGGATGTTATGCCCTGCTAAAACAGTAGAGTCCACCACTAACTCTGACACCTGAAAATCCTCCAAAAAGGTATAGGTAAAAAGCGCCCTGAACAGCTGTGCCTCATCCATAGACAAGCAAACATAGCTCTAGCAGCCCAGATTCTCATCCAGCCATGAGCTATCCACTGGTTTCCTAGCATCCCTACAATCACCCCTCAACTGTGCCTTACCGTCTACCATTTTCTGTAAGATAAATGAGCCCGTCACATCCGAGTACCTACTTCTTAACAAAAACGTCTATCACTGACAGATGACTATGTATGTAAGCCAGTGATCTGCCGCCATCTGCAAGTGAATGGACGAACTGTTGCACCAACCTTGGGCTCTGTAACATGTCCAGTCACTGCCCACGCTGCCTTCCAAAATTCTGAAATGCCCTCATGTGCACCTCATACTCACAGTAAAGCATGTTCCTGGGGCCAAAGCTTGCTATACCATTTTGGCTGATTGAGGGTGGCTGCCTGCTATAAGCATGGAGGAACTTGGGCTGAGTTCACATCTGCTCCTGGGGCCACCTGGCAAAAAGGGTTTGAACTGAAGGTGAGACAACACATCTGCGATGACATTGTTTTTTCCCAGTACAGGCTTAGCCCCTAAATGTGAGGTTAAGCATCAGGCAGTGCAGCACAAAGATGAGCAGCAGCCTGATCACTTTTATGGAGTCTGATGACTGAGCATGCAACATTTCCACCATCGCCATGCTACCTGACTGAAATAACACCCTGAGGTTAGCCAACATATTGCCCCATACAAAAACAGAAACCACTATGGGAAATAACTACAACAACATTAAATTTTTTGTAAGGCCAGCCTCTTTCCAGTTGTTATCCCACAAACCAGTGAAGCAGGAGCCCTGAATGTACACCCTATACCCACATCTTCAGCGTCAGTCACCATCAGACAATACTACAGGAATGTTCTTCCTACCTGCCACATTGACATCCCATTAAATTGCTTCAAAAAACTATCCCATACCTCCAAATCTGCCCTCATGACTGCGGTCACTCTAAAGTGATGGTGTGGTTGGAGTGTACGTCTTTTCACTCATGCAAGCCAACTAATAAATGGCCTCTGTTGGGATACTGCCTTGCAGGCAAAATTTAAATGGCCAATCTCTGACTGCAGTGTCTTTAGTATTACCTTCTTCACTGACTGAACCTGCCTTATAAATTTCCTTAGCTGGTCCACTTTCTCAGTTGACAACCTCAAGACCATCTCTGCTGTGTCCACTTCTACCCCAAATATGTGAGCTTGGTCATTGGCCCCTTGGTCATTTCCCCAGCTAGCAGCACCCAAAACCAATCCATCAGCAGTGTGAATGACCTCAGTGTGTCTCCACATTCCTCAATACCTGGGCTACCAATAAAGAGGAGATCATCCAGGTGATGCGTTATCCACCTGTTTCTTGAATAGGCCTTCATTGCCAATTCTAGAAAATGGCTAAATGCCTCAAAAGCTGCACATGAGATGGTGCAACCCGTTGGCATGGCCATGTTGTAATAAAACTGACCCTCAAAAGAAAATCCCACTAGATCAAAATAACTTGGCCTGGCTGGCAATAAGCAGAAATATGACTTTATGTCACTACTGGCCAGCAAGGTGCCCCTGCCCACTCGCTGACTAAGCCTGACTGCTACATCAACGGACGTGTAGCTGATCGTACTGTCCTCTGCACTGATATGGTCATTCACCGAGGTGCCCTTGGGATATGACAGGTGATGTATCAGCCTGTACTCACCAGGTACCTTTTTAGGAACCACACCCAGAGGCAAAACCCTAAACAAGTCCATGAGTGGCTTGCTAAAGGGTCCAGCCACCCTTCCCACCTCCACTTCCTTTTGTATCTTAGCTGCAACTACATGCCTCAAAGGGGGCACTGATTTCAGGTTGTGGGCCATGGTAGACACCCTTGGGACATGGTAAGGAATGAGAAAACTGTTTGTGAGGCCATCGACCAAATAACACACATCATTGTCACAGGGGTAGCAGTCAATCCAGTGCTGGGGGTGTTCAGTGTTTATGGGGGATTTCGCTAACCTTCTCTGCAGCTTTGTTCCCCTCCTTGCACTCAGTGTGCTTCTGGTCCTCCCCCTTTTTACAACCACTGCCCTGAGGCAGGCCAAAACCTTGTGCTTCCTACTTCAGTTACTGCATTCATGCTTGAACTTATAGGAGTCTTGAAAATACATCTCCACTTTAAATTGGTGGCATGTCCCCTTCTGTCCAGTCTATGGCATCCTGGGCACCATATGCCCACTGGCCTTGTAGGTCACACTGGCTGGTTTTGCCCTTGTCATGTGCTGTGACCATAAGTCAAGGTCTGTCTTATCCCATTACATATCTGGCACCCTTCCCATCTTCATCTGGAAGAGCTAGTCATAACTCAACCAAGTGTTCCCTACATATGCCAAGTGGGGCTGTCTTAATGTTGTCCTTGTATTTAATGACCTGCACTATCGTTTGAGGAAACCACCCACAATAAAAAAATTAAATGTAGCAGCCCAGTTCTTGAAGGTCGGTGGTACCTTTGGCCTATGCAGCTTCCCCTTCTAGACCTTCTCCTTATCCCCTGAATCAGGTAGCTCCCTGTGTAATAACTAAAACATCTCCACATACTCCCGTTTCCATACTTTTTCTCTCATGGCAGGTGATAAGTGGGTGTCTATGGGGTCATCAACCCACATGTAAACCCAGTACTCGCCCCCGCCCCCCCAGCCATTGCTGCATCCCACTGGCGACATGGCTGTCCTGTGCTGGCAGTCGTGACACAGGCTCCCCCTGCATCACTGCCTGTCATGCTCCTGTACCCATGTGCAAGCTACCGGGGTTCTCAAGTACCCAAAGCCTTGCTCTGGATGTGCCCCATTGGTCTCATTGGGCACCCCAACAAACACTGACCCATTGACCCCACCATCCCCGTGGGTGCACCTGCTGGGATGGCCCATAGCCGGTGTTGGTCTTGCTCTCCTGGGGCCTCATCACCTCTGAGCCCCTATTACCCTTCACTACCCCACTGTCGGGACTTCTCAGCCCACCCTGTAATGCCTGGTAGACTGACACACCTTGATTAATGGCAACATTAACAAAAACTACTATGCTCCCCACTGCACCCATGGCTACATCTAAGCACCACTGAGGTGTAATAGGGGTCTGGCCCCAAGCCACCCACAGCCGCATTGTCTGCCCCCACTAGGGCGGGGATGGGCAGATATTGTGGAATCCATGGGTAGGTATCAGTAACCAGCCCAGGTCTGACGCATCATCGAGGTCACCCGGATCCACTGGTACACCCCCTTGTGAGTTCCTCCTGATTGCCACTACAGCTCCAGCCCCAGCTGTCACCAAGGTCACATCATGCCTTCTCCATTGAACCAGGGCTCTACTAAGGACCTTGGCATACAGGCAGCAACTCACTGAGGTGGCTATTTTCTCGTGTCCCTGCCCCTCACCTTGGCAATGCCAATCTCTTCACCCACTGGCGGGTCTACCCCCAGTACCACCAGGCACTATCCCTGCACCTATTGTCTGCAAATTCTACATCATACTCACCATCTGTGTCCAGTTGTATGGGCCCTGATGTGGGCCCCTCCTTCATCCCAACTGCTGCATTGTCACCTGCTGGACCACTGGGGTGCCACCCAGCCTTTCCTGGCTCTTTGGGCACCACTTTCTCACCTGCCCTTCTTGCACTGCTCCTTGCTGTTCTCTTCTTTTTTGTCCCAGGCTGCACTACCAGCACGTCTGCCAGTATCCTGGAGGGCTTTCTTACTCTCTGCGGAGAGCACAATGGGCCAGGTGCCACCAGCTGCTGTCCGGATGCTTCCTACATTGCGTAGTGCAGCCAGCTAGACCCTCCCAACTCCACCAGATGTTGCAATGCTTCCCTGAATTCAACCCTGGGTTCCACCTCCTGTTCAGGGTCCTTTGAAGCCACCACCTCACTGTGTCCTTGACTTGCTGAAATGACCCTTGCGCTCATCCTCCACTCCAGGATACCCCCTTATCCTTGTCCTTGCACCATGGTCCTCTGCTCTCAGGTGCCTGCATCAATAAAAAGTGGGTAAAGAAAACATAAATGTGTTAGATAATGGCCACGCAGACCACAGCCCAGGTGCAGCCAGAGTGGATACCTCGTGGGCACCCAAACATTCCAGCCACTGTCCAGCAAAGCCCCTAACCAAGCTTCCTTGAAAATTGGCACTACTCAGTCAGGCTCCAACGTTCACTCATGTACCGAGTCACGTTTCCCCCTCCCATATGAATTTATTACTTTATCCCTGAGTTGTAATATGTCTTCCCTTTTCTGGAGCACTTCTACCCCCAACTGAAAGTACCCCACAGATCCCCAGCCTGCCTCTGCCAGCCCCTGCCATCCTCTTGCTGGCCTTGTAGCCTGATGCCACCTTCCCTGTTACCCGTTGGCCTACTAATTGAGGCCGTAGTGAGAGGCTGCACCACACCCTTCCTTTTGGGGGGGGGCAAAATAGCATCAGGCACCAGGGAACCAGGTCTCAGAACCTCGTTCACCCCACCATACAAGCAAGCAGACAGACCCTCCCCCCCCAGCTGTAACTGGTGGCAGATTGTTTTTATTTTTTTGCAGAATATACTAAGCTGATGGTTGCTTCCAGCTGTATGCTGGGAGACCCATAAGGTCACACTAGTTGCTCAGGGATACAGAGAGAGCAATCAGGTTTCTGACTGAAAACACCATATCTGCACATTCATGGCTTTGTTTTTTCACTAGAGGATATTGCAGTATTCCTTCCAGCCATGGGGAAGTGCTCAGAACTTGCCACCTGCCCTAACATCCCATTCATCCCGAGCCTGCAGCCGCATCTCTTGTCCTGTTTTCTTTTTTTTTCCTTTGGGAGCCGAAACACTAGGGGGCACTCAGTCATCACCTGCAGGATCTGACACAGCCAGCCATACAATGTGTTCCCTGGGGAATTAAGGGCCTCCATTTTTTACAGCCACACCCACCACACCGCCCACTCTAGCCATCTCCCAGAAATCATCAATAACCAGATACAGGCCACTACCTTTTCTTGCACCTTCATACCCACTACCCCAAATGCCACAAGGAACCAACTGAAGGAGTGGCCACCTGAAAGGGTGGCTCCATGCCCCAAAGTGGCCTACAACAAGCCCTGGCTCACCCACAAAATTCCACAAGCCCTGGCCTGGAACAGGAACTCCCCATCAATGAGCCGCCCAGGGAGGTGACAGTCCTGAGGCCACCCATTATTGGGGGGGGGGTCTGACCCTGCAGCCACTATTACATGGGCCAACCCATGTCCACCAACCAGCTGGACTGCCTGACCTATGGACCCTGCGGGTACAGCCAACTCACTGGCACCATGCTCCCCACAAAACCTATGGAGGATCATTGCCCCTGAGGACCTCAGGACTAACCCGAACTAACCTGGTAAGCCTCTACTGCTTGTTGCTGTGCTGTGTGAGGTGGCGTCTTGCTTTGTCCTCCACTTGTCCAGACAGAAAGAGACTGACTTTCTTCTGTCTGGACCTTATGTATGCCCTCTGACCCCAACCATCCTGTGGCTATTCCTAGCCCACCTCTGGGTAGGGTCAAAGGCCACTGGACAGAATTTCCCAGGTCATTTTATCCTTGAAGGTCGGGCTCTGGGATTGGACCAGTGGCCACTGGAAAAACAACCTCCCAGTGATGACTGGGAGGCGCAGTTCTATTAGTGTTAGTATGTGTAGACTATCACATTCATTGATGCTTCTTTTGTGAATTAGAGACTCATGCACAAGTGAAGTATTGATAAATAAAACAGTTTTCAGCAGGAAACAGCTGTAAAGTCACAGTGACTAATATTTCTGGATGAAGTCCATCACAACTAATTGTAGTGCTTATTTTAGAAGTTTGGCTGAACATACACACACATATTTTGCCTGCGGGCGGGGTATAATGGTTATTAGTGCTAGATGGACTCTCTATGCCTTAAATATTACAAAAATGCACACTTAGTGGCATTCATACAGCCAGAAAAGGATTCACTGGGCTCCTACTTCTTGCCTGCTAGGTGTATGGCACCATGAGCCACTCACAGATGCTTAATACTCACTTGGTGAGTGGCTTGCAGCCTTTTTCCTAAACTTTCCTCATCTGCTTATTATAATCAATGTTTTGGGTCCTTTTTTTATGTTGGCTTGCACGCATGTGCAAGCAACATCTTGTGCTAGTAGCACATTTCAGAGGTGTGTCAGTGTTGGCGAATGCAGGGAGCGCTTTAGTGGGTGCGTCCCTCAGCCGCCATCCAGTGAGCATGCTGCTGATGAAAGCAGTTTCAGAGAGAGCCACCGAGCTGAAATGAATCTTCCATTGCAGTCAGAGACAGGCTCGTCATTGCAGCAGCAGATGACAAGCCTCCATTGCATGCCTTTCCTGGTGAAACATTTCAAAAAATATGGCGGCTCCTAATGTCCGCCACACAATCCCCAGAAAGCTGACATTGTGGTGCCCAATCCCCATATCAGCATGTCCCCTTCCACATTAAGTGGTGCACTGTAACATGGCAACTCCTGCTGCCCACTACACACTCCCGAAAAGCCGACATCGGGGTGCCCAATCCCCGTGTTGGCATCCCCCCCTTAGAGTGTCTTTCCTCTTAGTGTCCAAAATCCCCAAAGCTTCTGAAGAAGGACCTGGTTGGTTCGAAAGCTAAAGCACGTTGTTCTTTTCTGTAACATGCATGTTGGTCCAATAAAAGGTATCAAATCATTTGTTTCTGGATCTTTCCTCTTAGTTTGTCTTTCCTGGTTAAACAGTTTCCCCTTTCTGACACCGAGATGCCCACTCCCAATGTTGGATGTGGGCCCCCCCCCAACCATCTATATGCCTTGTAGACATCGGGGTACCCAATCCCCATGTCGACATCCCCAAATTGTGTGGCACACTGGGAGCCAACCCCAATGTGCCTATTTTTGTTTTTGTAACCTGTAAATGAAGAAACCTTCCTCGTGGTCTTTTTTTTTTTCCTGCAAACAAGAAAACGGTCCACTGTTGTCTCCTTCCTCCCCTCCATCCCCTGCTCCTCTCATGCCTCACCTCGCACTAACCCATACCTACCCTCTGGAGGTCAGGAGCCTCTCTCTTCTCTGAACCGGGATATGTCTACACTCTTCAAAGCCGAACTGTGAACTGAAGAAATGACAGTAAGCTTTATAATGGGAGGCAATGGGGGTTTCAACTTAGGTTGATATCTCAGCCATGTTTTGGAATTTTGGCCCCAAATTTTCAGCATGGGGCTCTTGGGACCCCACCTCATGAACATGTCAGTGTCATTTAGTTTCTTGGTCCTGAAAGGTGATTTCACAGTCGCTGCGCTAAATCACCTTTCAGGACTGATTAACGAAACGACAGTGCCACTGTTCATGACTGGGTCCAAAAAGCCCATGTTGCAAATTTGTGAAAATTCCAAAATGATCAAGTTATAAGCGTGCATTGCATGTTTCTACGCACGCTCATAACTTCGCCAATTTTTAGTATTTTCTCTCCAGACTTTCACCATTGCCATTTTTTCACACCTCCTTATGAATAGTATAGCTGTCATTTTTCACATCTTTTCTGAAATGTGTTTTCACACCTGTGGCGCAGAATGGCGCAGTCACTGTGGGAAATCAACTTTCAGGACAGATTACCAAAATCACAGAGCCACTGTTCATGAGGAGAGATTCAAAAATGCCCACAATGAAAATTTGGTGAAAAAATTCCAAAAAATGATTGCGTTACATGCTTTGCGTTTGTGCAGTTTCTCACATGCGTTCTTAACTGTAATTTTTCATATTTTCACTCCAGATTTTCAACATTGCCATTTATTCATACCACCTCATGAATAGTACAGCTGTAATTTTTCACATCCTGCCAGAAATGCGTTTTCACACCTGTGGCGCCAAATGGTGCAGTTGCTGTGCAAAACCACCTTTCGGGATTGAGTAATGAAGTGATAGTGCCGCTATTCATGAGGTAGGGTTCAAAAATCCCATTTTGAAAATCTGGAGTGAAAATACCAACAAACGGCCAGGGTGTTAGGGTTTTCAACCATAATACCCTACTCTTTAGAGACTGACAGGCATCCGGGGTATGACTTGGGATCGTCGGCCGTAATGCTCATGCCATACCACCCCCACCCTGCAGCCTGTGACAGGCATTGAGGTGTGCCTTGGGGTCTTCAGCCCCATGTTCACCCCATTCTCCTATACTGCACCCATCTCAGCATATTTTCTTATGGATTGGGGTGAGTATAAGGCCCAAAGACCCCAAGGCAGACCGCAACACCTGTCAGTGTCTGCAGGGTAGGGTGAGGTAAAATGGCATGAGCAGTGTGGCTAAAGACCCAAAGGCACACCCCCAGCACTTGTCAGTCTCTGTAGAGTGGGGGTGGGGTTGGCGTCAGTTCAATACTTCACTGCCATTCCTATTATGCATCTCTCTAACTCCTACACTACCGATGCCAAGGCCATCAAGCCAACATTCGGCAATGACAAATGCTTGTTGGACTCAGCCACAGTCTAACCATTCTGTCCCCTCAACCTTCTCTGTATATATGACTGTGAGGTACCAAATAAATGCTCGATCACTCTCGCTCTCTCTCTCCCTCTCTCTCTGTACCCAAAGTGTCTGTGTGAGATTGATTTTATCCACAAATTCTTAACATTCCTTTATGCTTGCTGAGTGAATTGCTTGTAGTAGTGAAAAAGAAACAATGTGGCCTAGTGGGAACTGAACCAGGCCCCAATCCCCGGTTCATTCCCAGTCGGTCACATTATTTCTCACAACAATTTGTGATTTAAATTGCATAGCAATGGCTAATACTGCACCAGCAAAACATCTAATTATCATCTTGTAGTAGTGCGTGACAGAGAGAGAAAAAAATCTGAAAGGGAGAGATCATTACTTTATTGTGAATGACTGCAAGTGAGCAGTGAGTTGTGAATGAATGATATTAAGGGACATTTTTCAAAAGTGAGATGGATCATCTGTGTACATCATGTGTGTGTAGTTCTCTGTGTGGTGGGCCCTCTTGACATGGTACAGAGACAAGAGCAATGCATGAGATTGTAACAAAGAGCCAGTCATTTTCTGCTTGTTTTAGTATGATGTGTATTTACTAACCCTCTTCTGTTTGCTACATAGCTTTAACATAAAACATTAATTCAGTAGCCGACCTTTTAACTGGCATTGCACAGCTTTTTCACATCACACAAGGAGCAGTCTCACTCTTATGAAGTCATAATTCTGGGTGTTGGCACACTTTATGATATGTGTGCCAAAGGAGCGGTGCTGGACTTCAGAGGATTTGTTCACATTTATGACATAATTTTAAATACTGTAGTGCCAAACCTAGACATCGAAAGTAAACACATACAGCATCTAATGAAGCTCCCCTAAAGCTCCACACTTTGAGAGGATTAGTGAAATGGCTACCCCACAAAAATAACTGCCCAGTTATGCCTTAAAGGAGCATGTGGCCTGCAGCTGCAGTAGTCTGGCATTTTGCCTGTGTTTACTGTTCAACGCAATGTATGAGAAAACATGGTGCTCAAAGAGTTAAAAATGGAGCACTTTCATTTTATTAATTGAAAACATTTTCTAGTATCAGACAATTGCAAAACTCAATAGAGACATACATCGGGGGAAAGAAGGTGCCAACCACAAGAACAGAGGAATGAGACCTTCCCTTGAAAACGCTGATTAATTTATTCCAGATTTGGGATTATGCTATATAATAATATACATCACCTCTTGCCAGCACATCAGTCAGTATGTTGCTATACTGTAATCCCTAGTCTATGATACCTTATTTCTTTCTTAAAGTACACTCTTTCATGTGTTATTTGTTATATATTGTCACAGGTATGTTGTCACGACAAACATGTATGCAAAGATAGAGAGGAAAGGAAGAAAATATATTTATCAGAGTGAGAAATATTATTTTAGTTTGTGATAGACCATGTGGATTAGTGAGATATGGACTATCATGAAATAGCAATAACCTACATAAATATTGCTTTTGAGAATGAAGGTGTTTTATTTGTAACCAAGGTCTCACCCCCTTCTTGTAAGAGCCCAGTTACCAGGAGAATAATTTGGACAGAGGCCCAGACTCCTGGAATGTTTGTCCTGCAGTGCAGGTCTGCTGAATCATTGCACATGCCCTGTGCATGTGCCCAATGACTGAGTGCTGTTGGATGTTGCCTGCCTCTCCCACCCCGATAAAAGGAAAGGGTGGTTGGTGCTTATATCAACTGAGTATTGCCTGATCTAAGCTCTCAGCTTCATCTCAGAGGAGATCAGCATCTGGCCTGAGGAGAAGATGGATCCCATCTGAAAGAGCAGCAGCACTCACCCCCCACACACACACAGAGCAGAGAGAGTTGTGTTTAGGCCAAGTTCAATAAGGAAGAAGAAGAAGGGAGATGGGGAGAATTGTACCAGAGCTAAGATCTGTGAAAAGAGACACAGAGCAAATGAGAACAGAGAATTCAGAATCTTGAGACCCTAAATCCTTTGACAGCAACATGGTTATATGGAGTAGTGGGGGTATCCCCTCAAAGGATTCACTCATGGTTCATGACAATCCACTCCAGGTTTCAGGGTGGTAGAGGACAGTAGCTGTTGATATTGTATGCTCTAAGACTGAGGCCACACATTGGTGCTGAGTATGGCCTGCCAAGGTATGTGTCTGTGCCCTGTGAGGTCTCATTAAGGTGTGCCCTATGGCACACTGGAGCAAAGGGTAGATTTCAGGTAGGGTTGTCAGAACTAGGGCAAGGAGAACTCGGTGAAGTTCTGACCCTTATTAATAAATAAGAACCAGGACACGATGAGGTTCTGATTATTTATAAATATTTGAAAAAATGCGATAAAATGCATGAAAGTGGACATGCTTTGTCATATTTAACACAGAGGCCCAAAGCAAATAATGTAATGTATTATTTGTATAAGACTCAAAGTAAAACTACTAAATAAAAGCAGTTGCTAGCTCCTCCACAACTGGCCTGTGGCATATCTTGCTTGGGCCAGTGAATGTGCTGGTCGAGAGAGCAAGAGACAGAGAGAGAGAGAGAAAGAGAGAGACAGATGCAAGTACCTAACATATAGTGTATATCATGCCACAAATCAATACCAAGCAGCTAAGATATTTTTTATTAATGCTGCTGTGTGGTAGGTATACTATTTTGATGGGTGTTCCAGTCAGAGCAGACCAGGCAAAAGAAATGGATATAATGAATGATTAAAGAGCAGTAGTAAGAGCCCACCCACCCTATCCATGTGATGCAACTGCAAAAACAAAATAGACTACTGAGTCACAATGTGCCCTGGGCCCCCCACAACCACCAGCACAGGTTCAGCAACTTCTTTGTTTTTGTCAGAAAAGTTTTATATATATATATATATATATATATATATATATATATATGTGTGAACGTTAACATGATGGCCCACAGCAGACAGCACCCAATCTCTCTGCCACTGAGCAGTACCAGTGTGATACTTTGCCCTCCTCAGGGCCACACTAGCCAACAGCAGGATGACTGCCCCGCAACAGGGTCAGCCTTTGGCTCAGAATAATAATATATATTTTTTTAATATAGCCCCCATAAGTTTCTCTCTCTCTCTCTCTCTCTCTCTCTCAGACTCGTGACTCCTCTCAACTGAGCAACAAGAATAAAGATTTATTTTTTTTGTGATTTGTGACTGTAATATATTTATGGGCCCCCAGTAAGTCTCTTTCTTTCTCTGTCTGTTTCTTTCTGGTGACTCCTCTCAATGGAACAACAAGAATAATAAAGATGTATTTTAATTTATTTCTGATTGTGACTTTAATCATTTATGCCCCCCTGAAAGTCTCTCTCTCTCTCTCTCTCTCATGACTCCTCTCGATGGAACAACAAGAAATAGATTTATTTTATTTTATTTGTGACTGGTGACTGTAATCTATGGCCCCCAGTAAGTCTCTCTCTCTCTCTCTCTCCTGAAGGAACAATATGAATAATAAAGAAGAATTAATTTATTTGTGATTTTTGACTGTGATTCTATTGATGGTCCCCACTGCATCAAATCTCTCTCTCTCTCTCTCTTTTGCTGTTTCTCTCTCTCTCTCTCTCTCTCTCTCTCTCTCTCATGACTCATCTTGATAGAACAACAAGAATAAAGTCAAAGATTTATTTGTGCCTGCCCTGTAATCTATTTTGCCCCCAGGCCACAAGGCCAGTAAGTCTCTCTCTGACTATCTCTCTCTCTCTCTCTCTCCCTCTCTCTCTCTCTCTCTCTCTCTCTCTTTCTCTGGTGCCTCCTCTCAATTGATCAACAAGAATAATAAAGAGATGTTTTATTTATGATTTCTGTGACTATAATTCTATTTATGGCCCCCACTAAAATACTCGGGACCACAAATTCAGAAGAGATGCGCAGTGCGTCCTTAGATGCGCCATGCATCTCTGGACATACATGGGCCATCAGGGGCATAGCAATATTCAGAAGCCCCCAATGTGCCCCACATACATGACTGCACTGTCACACAGAATATTGTGAGGTGAGAATGCAAATGAGGGGTCCCTCATGCATATGTTGTGCATAGCAATATTCTACCCCCCTCCCAAGGCATAACTATGGCCAGCTATGCCAGTGTATAGTTACACTTTTGAAACCCTACTTTAACTATGCCTGGGGTCGGGTGATACCCTGAACACAGTCTAGGGCTGGGTACATGCCCCCATTCCCCAAGCCCCGATCACTGTGGTAAACATGAACAGAAGCCACAATCCCCTTTTCCATAGTGCAGGGCCCCCCCCCCACTGGTCCAATCACTGTAATAAATACAATAAAAAACAGTCCCATTTTCCATAATGTAGGGACCCACTACCTGGCCCGATCACCGTAATAAATAAAAATAAACCCGATCTCCATTTCCATAGTGTAGGGCCCCCGCCCGAACACTGTAATAAATAAAACAAAAAAACAATTCCCATTTCCATAGTGTAGTGTTCCCCAACCCCACCCGGTATGCAGTAACCCTCCACCCCGAACCCTCCCATCCCAACCTGTGCCGGCGACTGACACAGCCCTCCTCACCCTGCCATGGTCAGCTGCTGACTGATCTGTACCAGAGCACATACAGTAAACAATATGTGCTTATTGCTTGTCTCAATCCAAATAGTTCAGAAACTTGAAGATGAATGGGTGAGGAGGAAAACTCTCTGGTGGCATCGCCCATAATGTCCGATGTGCCTGTTCAATAATATCAGCAGGCCCATTTGGGGAGGGACCCACCAGCTTGTCGCATAGCTTTTGAGCAAATAAAATGGCATTAGTCCCTTCTGCTCTCTTGGGTAAGCCCCAAACCAACAACATTATTTTGTTGACTTCTGCCCTCAAGATCGAAGAGCAGCTATTCAAGTTTAGACATTTTTTGGTGAAGGGTAGTTAAGTCAGATTCAGTTCTGAGGTGCCAGTTATCTAACGAACTGATGCATGCCTCTGCATTCCCAAGTCTGCTGGGAAAGAAATTCTATGGCCATCCGAAGAGCCTTCAGTTCACCTGTAATCAATTGCAGGGCATCTTTCACTGGAGTGAACTCTTGAAGGAATCATTCCTTCTGTTAAAGCAGTAGATGAGGAGCAGGATCAGCTTGGCTGTGCAGCCAGAACCTTAGATCATTTGGGGCCTTTCTTTCTTTCTGGCGTTGTTGGAGGAGTATGGCATGGAGGAGCCGAATGCATTTCTGCCTCCATTGCTACCCAAAATGGAAAAGCCCGAGACAGCAAGACAGGTCGGTCAAATAAGATCCAATTTCAGTGCCAGATAATTGTAGAACAGATAAAAAAGAAAGTGTAGGGGCCGGAGAGGTCAAGAGAATCATTCGCTCTCGACCATGTATCACGTGTCTCCCGTAATTCCCAATAATTAGTTTTCCAGGCTGGCATATCCTGTTTTTGAAATGTCTGAACAAAAAAAGCAATTTATTTAGCATTAGAACACTTAATACTTAGAACCCATGGGTATTCTAGCTCTAAATTAGAACTTGAACCCCTGGGTTCTGAAAGGGTTCTAATCTTTTTAGAACTAGTTCTGACAACCCTAATTTCAAGGAGCCTAAGGGGAGCTGCCTCAAAGGATGCCGAGAACGAGGAGCACTTGGATGACAGTGGGCTCAGGGAGGGTTAGAGCAGTCAGGCAGAGGCACATCCCAGATCCTATTCCTCTCAAGAACTCATATGCCACACTGGCAAATGAGGACAACCAAATAGAGGTACCCAGAGAAGTGGAAGGAAAGGATGTGGAGGTTAGGCAAGGAGGTGACCTCAGTGGAAAAAGCAGTGGACCCCAGAGGAGGAGGAAGTGAATCCTGGTGGGGGACTCCATCATAAGAGGGATCCAGCTAGGAACACAGGAGGGGGAGGACAGGGAGGTGAGGTGCCTACCAGGTGCCACAGCATGAAGGGATGGAAGGAAGATACTGGGGATCACTGGGAAGGCAAGACAGGAGGGTGAGCTGGATGTCATTATCCACCTAGGTACTAATGACTTGGCAAATGGGAGCCAAAGGAAGTTCAGGAAGAGTTTGGGAAACTGGGAGGGTCTCAAGCAAGTAGCTACTTCTGTCACTTTCTCAAGTACTACCTGTGAGAGGCAAGGAGAGCATAGGAGTGCATGCCAGGAACTTTAACTCATGGTTGAAGAACTGGTGCTGTGAGGAAGGGTTTGGATTCATTAGTGACTGGGGACCCATCTGGAGGGATGGAGGTTTGTTCAAGCCTGATGGCCTGCATCCATCCTGGAGGGAATCAAGCACTCAATGATAAGTTTAAATGCTACATTGACAAGCATTTAAACTAGCAAAGGGGTAGCAGGCCAGCATGGATGATACCTACTTGCTCACCCCCACAGCTAGTAATGGAACCAGTGAACCAGATGAGTGGCTATCTCTGCAAAGCAGTGTGCAAAGATGGAGATTAGTGTCCAAAAGGTGGATAAGCAGAAAAGGGCAAAATTCAGCAGAAGGGCAGACAGCAAGGAGAACCAGGGAAAATGACAACCAAGGAAGGGGCTGGAGTAGAACAGTGAAGCAGTCTAGGAGGTCAAATCATGGAAAGCCATGTGTGCAAATGCCAGGAGCCTTAGCAACAAGATGGAAGATCTGGAGGCTGTCATGGTACAGTCAGACCTGGACATTGTGGCCATCACTGAAACCTGGTGTAACGATAACCATGACTGGGAGATGGCCATACCTGGCTACAACATATTCAGAAGAGACAGAGCAGGCAGGAAGGGAGGAGGAGTGGCACTGTATATGAAAAATGACATAAGGGCCACACAGATCCAGGAGGAACAAAATGGGGGAGAGATACTGTGGGTTAAGCTGGAAAGGAAAATGGGGCCAGCCATTCGCACAGGTGTGGTCTATAGACCACCAGCCCAGGAGGAAGAAACAGATAGGGAGCTGATGCTAGCCATCCAAAGGATGGCAGACAAGGGTGAGGTAGTACTGGTTGGACACTTCAATATACCAGACGTGGACTGGAGCATCCCAGCAGCAGCATCAACTAGGAGCAGATTTATCCTGGACTCCCTTCAGGGTGCCTTCCTCAAGCAACTGGTCATGGAACCAACTCAGCAGAAGGCAATACTGGACCTTGTACTCACAAACAGGGACAGTGTGATGGGGGTAACAGTGGGGGAGCACCTGGGTAACAGTGACCACCAGTCATTGTGGTTTGAAATCACAGAAAGAGCAGAACCAAACCACACAAAAACACGTATCCTGGATTTTAGGGGGCAGACTTTGGGAAAATGGGAGATGCTTGAAAGAGGCATTAAGGGAATGGGACAGGAATCAGGGATTGAGAAACAGTGGCAGTATTTAAATGGGGATTATAAGAACAACAGAATTATGCATTAAGCAGGTTAGCAAGAGGAAAAGAAAGAGGAGACCATTATGGTTTTCCAAAGAGGTAGCAAAGAAAGTGAAAGCCAAAAAGATTGCATTCAGGCAATACAAAAAGACACAGGCAGAAGGGGATAGGGAGAAGTACCAGGAGAAACAAAGGGAGGCAGGGAAGTCAGTAAGGGAAGCCAAAGCTCAGACAGAAGAACACATTGCAAAATCAGTGGTTAAAGGGGACAAAACCTTTTACAGGTACATAAGTGAAAAAAGAAGGACAAAGGGAGGGATAGTGAGACTGAAGGGGGAGGATGGGAGCCGCGTGGAGGATGACAACAGTAAAGCTGACATATTGAACAGGTATTTCTGCTCAGTCTTTACTAAGGAAGAGGGGGGTAATGGGTCTGAAGGGAGTACAAGGGGTGAGAATGGTGCAGAAATGGACACAAGTCCCTTTACCCAGAAAGGGTCCTGAAGGAACTGGAAGTAAGAGCTGATAAAGCAATGGGGCCAGATGGGGTGCACCCCAGGTCCTTAAAGAACTAAGAAAGGTGGTGGCTGAACCTCTGGCTATCCTGTTCAGCCAATCACTGGAAACAGGGAGGTACCCAAAGACTGGAGGACAGGATGTAGTCCCTTATACAAAAGTGGGAACACAGAGGAAGCAGGGAACTACAGACCAGTCAGCCTCACCTCAGTAGTGGGAAAGATCATGGAAGCACTACTGAGGAGAGTTGGTGGAACATCTGGTTCTCAATGGACTACAGGACCCAAGGCAGCATGGTTTCACCAGGGGAGGTCATGTCAGACCAACCTCATTGAATTTTTGACTGGGTGACTAGGGAGGTGGATCAGGGGAGGCAGTGGACATGGCCTATCTGGACTTCAGCAAGGCCTTTGACACTGTGCCACATAGAAGACTATTACACAAACTGGGAATATGGGTGTGGGCAGGACAGTAGTGTGGTGGGTAGGTAACTGGCTGGGTGGCAGGACACAGAGGGTGGTGGTAAATGGCTGTCACTCCACAGAGGAAGAGTGACCAGTGGGGTACCACAGGATCAGTGCTGGGACCGGTCCTATTCAACATCTTCATCAGTGACATTGCACAGGATATAGAAGGCAGAATTTCACTGTTCGCTGATGACACAAAGCTCTGTAACAGAGTAGACACACCAGAGGTGTAGACAGAATGAGAAGGACCTGCAGAAACTTGAAGAATGGTCAAGGGTTTGGCAGTTGAAATTCAATGCAAAGAAGTGCAAGATAATGCATATGGGGCACAAAACCCTGGCACAATATATCAGTTGGGGGTGAGGATATAGCATGCACCAAGCAGGAAAGGATCTTGGGGTTGTCTTCTCTGATGACCTCAAGGTAGGGAAACAGTGTGACAAGGCATCAGGTAAAGCAACAGATGCTGGGATGTATAGGCAGGGCATCACCATCAGAAAAGGGAGGTCATAATTCCACTATACAAGACACTAGTGAGGCCCCACCTGGAGTACAGTGTACAATTCTGGAGACCATACCACGTAAGGACATAGACAGGGTAGAGAAGGTTCAGAGGAGGGCAACAAAGATGGTGCATGGGTTGCATCACAAGTCCTATGAAGACAGGTTGAAGGAACTGAACATGTACTCCTGGAGGAGAGGAGAGAGGGATATGATAGAGACATACAAGTATCTTACAGGGAGGAACAGGGTGCAGGAAAACACTATTTTTAAGCAAAAAAGATGTTTCAGGACTAGAGGGCATGGGATGAAGTTGGAGGGAGGACGATTCAGAGGAAACATGAGAAAGAATGTCTTCACAGAACGGGTGGTGGACAAGTGGAACACCCTGCCAGAGGAAGTGGTGGGGGCTGAAACAATCACGGGATTTAAGAATGCATGGGATAGACATAAAGGAATTCTAGAGGTCAGGGGTAAGAGGAAATAGACTTCTAGGAAAACAAACTGAACTTACAAGCTCAAATGGGCAGACTAGGTGGGCCATAGGCCCTTATCTGCCGACACTGTCTATGTATCTATGTATCTATGTATCTATGAGATACCCAGTTAAGTCAGGACCTTAGTATGACTACCAAGGTATGTTTCTGTCCTCTGTGAGGTCTCATGAAAGGGTTCCTTATGGTATGCTGGAGCTAGGGGTAGATTGCAGGGAGCCTACGGAGAGTTACCCAGATATGCCAGGCATTCCAAGGGGTTGGAAAGAGACAAAGAGAAGGAGGGACATCAGACCACACAGATCCAAAAGGTTGCTTTATATCTACAGTATGGCACAAAACGTAGCTCTGGGTAGGAACTGGACTGCATTATGTATCGTATACAGGGGAATTTGTGCTATGTGTAGAGGGCCATCAATTGTGTCAGGGGTTTATAGTAATCTAGGGACCCTGTGAGAAAAAGCCTCTGTGTTTTGTCACTGTGTGGCAAAATAAATGTCCCCATGCTTGACTCTAATTTCCTGGAATAAACAGTGCCTTTGTACAGGGTGCATATAATGTTCCAGGTAGCAGCATGTTTTAAGGGATCTCCACATTTGCCCCAGTGCTTGGACATACCTAAGAATCAAGGCAGGTACCCCATCTTGTTGGATGAAATCCATAGCAACCAATCTTCAGGAAACAGCTACATACTGTTTTACAACACAGTTTAAAAGAAGTGAATGGACACTACTGGTTTTCAGTTTTTAATATTGCAGACATTATATAAATTAAAGTCCTTCCTGGTTTTCCATTTTTTAATTTCATAATTTACAGATAGAACTTAGAAATGGGAAAGACAGTGTGTGTGTGTGTGTGTGTGTGTGCGCGCCGCCACCGGACGCGCACGCAACTGCTTGTATTTTAGGTGTAATAAATCTGGTACTGTAGTTATAGCCCCACAGCTGGTTCATTACAGTGGGTGCATGAAAATCTATTCTGTCTCCCTCTGCTGATAAGAGTTACATAATGACAAAATTAAGTTCACATCACTGGCCCTGAACCATTACAGGCGCATTGCTTCACCCAAGCTGGGTGTCTGTAGATGTAACTACTTCAGTCTCGAAAGGGTTTGTGAGCACAGCTAGCAGTAGATGTGTGTGCTCATCTCTCACAAGTTAGTAAAGCATCCACTTCAAGGCACAGCATCAATTTCCTACTCAAGAAGGAAAAAAATCAGAAGTGACTTTTCCTTAATGACAACATTGGAAATTAGTATTGCAAAACAGTAAGGAAGCAGAAAATTGGCACTGAGAGCAGAGTAGTATTTCAACTGGCAGCATCTCATGTAACACAAAAGGTGCAAAATAGTTTCCTTCTGTTTTTTTTTTTGTTCTTAGCCATGAAATAATGCAAAGTACAAAGGTCAAACCTCAACTATTCAAGCCAAACCGCACGCATTTTTTTAAAATTGCGCACTTCAAAATATTTTCATTGACAGAGTAAATGTTTGCTTCTTATCTGATGTTAATGCACGGATTTATAAGTGTGGCAGGGGTGTTATGAACATGAACAATATACAGTACTCTTTAAAAATGAAGTGTTGGGAGCCAGTCTAGTGTCACTGCAACAATGCATTGAGCTGCCACCCTGGAGAATGGGGTTCACTTGTGATCCCAGGAACCGCACACTGAAGCCAGAAGGGGTCCAGACACGTGGACAAGCTGAGGTGCTTAGCACTCAGGAAGAGAAGGTGCAGAATACATGAAGTTTGTGTGCCCCCTACTGACTGCTTCTGATGCAGAATTGGCTTTGTCTGTGAAAGCAGCTCCTCACCTGTCATCCTGTCTGGAAAACATTTACTGCCATGGAGACTATGAACATCAGGATGGGAGGGACAGGAGGCACTATAAGGGGGAAGCAGAAAAAGAACTTATTGTTTTTATTAATAAAGTCATGTTTAATGGAAAGGCATATTTCAGGGATTCCCCAAATTAACGAAGAGCCAATGCTGAATTTGTGTTCAGTGACTATGCCAAAATTTGACACTTTCCTTTTGGAGTCGGCCCAGTCAGACTTTTTGGGTCACTTCGACCTTTTGCCAATTAATTAACATTAGACATCTAATTAAATATTCATGAGTCAAGTGAGGCTCCTGATTGGTTACTGAATTTGTCATTAACATCTCAGAAATGACTAGTCCATCTGCCAACTGACGCTGTGCAGCACACACAGCTGGCTCCACTACTCTCAAAACATAAAGTAATTAAAAACAGGCTCTGGCAGAGCCACTACATCTGTGAATGCATTAACTAGATAAGGGTGTCTCATGGGCTTAAACATAAACATTTATTTATTTAAAAAATATCAGATTTACAAATCTTTGAGTCAGATACTCATTTACACAGGCACCACATCAAGAAGACCAAAGCAGTTTAAACAATATACAATAGCTAAAGCAAATAGACATCAGGAGTCAAAGAGAAGCCCAGAGTGTTCACATGAAGGCTGTTGCATACACTAATTTTAAAGCAGTACACATGTTAAATCTAAGGGCATGGCTACATCCCTGTCACATGAGACAGGGGGCATCATAAGAGAAAGAAAGCCAATAAAACTATTTGTTATGGAGATCCCCAGGGGTCATAAAAGTACCATACAGCTAGCAAGCTAATTTAAGAAAAATACCTAATAGCAGACAGAGGAAAGGACGCACTAGCATTTAACATACATATCAAAACACTCTACATAACATATGTTTTTTGTACATTCTGGGTGGACTACTACTTTAACTTTCTATGGTCTCAATTACAGTAACTCTTCAAGCCTGAAAAAAAATAATGCTCTAAAGCTTCCAATATACTACACATAGGCACAGAAACTGGAATAACAGGTTCCAAGGAGTATAAACTCAGCAGGAATGTTAGGGGGGTGGCAGTTCTGATAGTTGTTCCAGTCTTTCTTTTCACTGATAGAAACTGAGCCAGGAAAAAAGTAAAATACATTTCATCACAGACTGTTTACACCAAGTACATGAACCTGCATGATTTATCTGTAAAGGCAATTAAAATGTATTTCTAAATGCATTACTAAAATAGATTATATATATATATATATATATATATATATATATATATATATATATATATAGATAGCATATAGTAAACAAATATTGTCAATCCCAAAAGCTTAACTTTATTTTTAGTATATAAATGTTTAAGAAATACCTGAAAGCTGAGTCTTTCCTTTTGAGACACCAGGTGACTCTGATAATCATTTGTTCCAAGGGTTTTTAAGTCAGCTTGAATGCATTAAATATTATCTGTTTTCTTAGTCCTTAACAAAATGCAGGGACTGCACAGATGTGTTCTGTTCCTTGGCCAGATACCAAACTAGTGACTTTTCTTTCAGCATGATAGGATCCACCTCATGTCCCTCCCACATGAATAAAAAAAAAAGGTGGGCTGGATTTTTAGGAGCTTCTTGGTGGAGGTGGGTTGGAGCTTACTTCCCCCCAAAAAACAATGCAGCCTCCCACTACTCAGGTTCCAGTTCTTGTACCACCCATTTAAGAAAGAAAATAGTACCCTGCAACAATTGACTAACATGAAAACATATTTATTTGAGGGTGGAAAACATTTCTTGGAGAGGGTAAGGTGGAGGAGACTATTTACACCTTCAGTCAGTTCCATGGACAGAAAACATGACATCACTCCTTTTGTACATGCAATACTCCTGTAGGCTCCACCCACAGTCATAAAAATGGTCAAAATGAAAGTTGTTATTGTGATTAGACTTACAGTCACAATAACAACCTCAAAGCTGGTGATTTCCCTGAATTATTGACTGGCTGGAGGAAGGTGGCCCTTGTCTGCACCTCAGACCACCCATCCCCCCAAATGGTTGTTAATTCCTCAGAAATGACTGGCTGCTCAGTTGTTTCTGCTTAAAAGACACTCCAGCCTGTCTTGGGGGCCAGGGCTTGTCCCATGGTCACCCCCACCCCATCTCTTCCCACTCTTGTCCTTCCTCCCACACATTTTATTTACTAAAAATAAATTGCCATATCCTGGCACTGTGTCAGGTACCATTGCAGACTGAGTCATTAAAAAAATGAGTAGAGGACCAGGGAGGAGGAGGGAGGGAGGAAGGTGCAATAGACTGGAAATGGCATGGGTGGTGTTACTTACCTCTGTTTGTAGTGTGCAAGACTCCTATACCAATGACTCAAAGGTGCTTTTACCAAAGTATCAAAGCCAAATCAAAGGCAGAGATTAAAATCAAAACTCAACTTAAACTGCCAATTTCCAGCTTCTCTCACCCTTACCCCATATAGATTTTTTTGTCAATCCCCCATCCCTTTGACCTCCATTGCCTATTTCGCTGCTATATACAGTATGGGATGTTCTTCCCCATCCATATTCTAGATCAGGACTGCTGCTATGCCTACTTCAGATTCATCCATCTGTAGCTAAACTGCTTTTCAGAATCTGAAGTTCCAGAACTGGGGCTGAACATAAGTTGGCCTCAATGGCTTAAAATACATTTTAAAATCTGTGGACCATTTTACATTATTTGTGGGCTCAGTAAGAGGAGTAGCTACTGTAACTCAGCAAAACGGGGAGCAAATCACTGGTAATATATACAGTAGCGAGCCCCCAGACAGACTGGATGTGCTTATTTGTCTTGGGGACTGGACTGCTGACAATTGCCTAAATTTTTGATATCTTGGGGTTCACCTCTCAATTTTCCAGAACATAACCCAGATATCTTGCTTTTTGCATGCCCAATGTGCATTTGGTAGAATTGATTGTCAGACTTGCTTCTTTAATGGACTAGATAGGTGTGTCAGGTGACTTTCCCAGTTAGAACTGGTCATCGCAACATCGTACAAACAAGCAGTGCAGGAATCTGTGTAGGAAGCCAGAATTAAACCCATGTGCCACTGGAATATAACGGGTGTGCCATGAACTCCAAACAGCATGATAGTTTTTCCGTAGTTATTCCTGTACCTTTCCTGCTCCCATTTTGGTAGATCCAGTTTCTGTTACCTGTTTCCCCTGTTACTCATATTACTTGCCTGTCCTCTTCCCTCCCGCCATATCATTTTTCACTCAGCCACTTCCTTGTGTTTTTTTCCTCCACAGCCCACAGATCCCTCCTGCTATAGTCCCTGGGTCCAGAGGGCACCCGCTTGCAGTCCTCCCCGCTAGGCTCCTGTGGACAACAGAACTCTGAAACAACCCCCAGGTACAGTCCAGGAGCACACTTCTTTACTTCTTTTGGTGTCCAACACCATCTTGGAATGGGTCTCCATCTCACTCCTGACCCTTCTCCTCCTCTCCACTTGTTTTTGTTGGCATATCTGTACTGATTGTTCTTACCAATACCCTGCTCCTTTGTACTTCACTGAGCATCTCCCAGATATTCACCTCCTGCTAATCAAACTCCACCTCCTATCTCACTAAGACACCCACCAATCTAACCAGTCCTCCTTACATCTAATCACACAAACTGAATTAAAAAAGCTTTTCTCCCATTCCAGCACCTCAAGCTACACCTCTATCTCACCCAATACACCTCCACTACTGTGCTCCACATCTCCCCATATCTTCCCCACACATTACACTTTCCAACTTTCTCTCTCCCTCCTTACCCCTCCATATATCCACATTTACACTCACACTGGGTATACCACTATTTTTTCTACCAGTCACCAGACCACACCTCTCAATTACCATGAGCACACTTCTAAATTATGATATCTTCACTCCCCACCTCTTAAACCCCTTCCTATCTAAACCCCTTAATACTGTGACTTCCCCCTGGTGTACTCTGTGATACAGTTGAATAAGGCCTTGTCCCATTTGTTATGCAGAAAGAGTTAAATGGAAGGATCTATTCTATCCTCTCCTTTTATGTCTCTTGTCTGTCTGGTTGTGCAACCAGATTTTCTTGTGAGACCTAGGAACTGATCATTCCAACTGTCTCATGATTCTCTGCTTCTCACTATCACTCTACCTTCACTTGCTGTTTCTGTCTTTTCTCCTCTCTCCCTTGCATATCTGTGGTTATAAAAATATATGTGAATCTTTATGTAAAAGTGGGATTCTTTGGTTTGAAATGTATATAGTTATACTGTTGAAATGATTACAAACAGCTGTTTGGAATTTAGGGGGTTAACCTGAGATGCAGTTTGCAAACTCTTTGTAGAGCTGTCAACAAGATGTCAATTCTGAGTCATCATGTTCTGTTTGATGCTCCTGCAAGGAAACTGACAAGAACATTTTGTGAGAAGCAGGATGTTCTCTTAACAAGTTTCCAGGCAAAGACTTATGTAACCCCCTTGTTACCCGGGGTTACTAGAATCCCAGTAAGACCTAGTGGTAGGCAGGGAAGGTAGCTTGTGAAACTCCAGTTAAATAGGTTCACACTGTCTCACTCTGTTTTCAGTCTCAGCTGAGACTGAGGGATGACATCACCATAGAACTATTGCAGCTGCATGAGCCACAATGGAATCTGCAGCAGGGAGTTGGAGTAGCATGTTGGGAGTTTTAACAGTAGTCTGTAGGTCAGTTGGAGTTTGGAGCTTGCTGTGAAAGGAGCACAGCAGCTCTGTGTTAGGCTCTTGGAGCCTCAGCCCTGATATAGGGCTACATTAGGAAAAAGGTGTATGTTTCTACCTAAAGAGAGACACAGAAGCTGGTTTTAAAGTGGTGCAGACAACTGAATTGGGTCTCAGTGCCCCATCCCTCAGGGGATGGGGCAGGAAAGGTTGTCCTGCATATTCCAGGGGCAACCCCCTAGCTTCTGCTAGTGAAGAAGCTGCCTATTTGGTCCAAGAGTTTTGGGAAACAAGAAGATTTCATGAATCGCCTGTGGGGCACCAGCAACTGGAAGGTGAGTTTCTGCTCTTTCTAAAGGGCCCATGTTTTCACCCTGGGACTTGTGTGATAGTGGGGATTGGACTACTGAAATAGTGGGAGGTCTAGAGTAATAGGCTTAGCCAAAAGTAAAAGTATGCTTAAGTCCAGCACATATGGGAAGTCAAGACATGTAGAGGAGATGTGACATACGTCTACCCAGTAATCTACATTGCCAAGCTTTCAGAAAAAAAGTTGTTTAGTTTCCAGAGAAATGGCCGGGTATGAATTGTGGGAGCTGGAGGTGGGAGGCCCCCCATCTTCAGTGACCAGGTCCACCTCTACGGATTTGCTCTGTGGAGTTCTACTTTGCCTCATGCACTTGGTCAGTGATGAGGGAAGTACCCAGATGTGGGATTGGAAGGAAAATTCCCTCTAGGAGTCGAAGGCTCTAAGGTGGTTTGGGGAGCCACCAATTGGAAAACTGGTTCATTTCCCAAAATGGACTGTGGATCAAGTGGCCGGCTGGGGAGCCGGGCCAGTGGGGAAAACCCAAGTAGTGTACAAGTCAGGCTGTGTACCCAAAGCTGCATGCAAGTCCGGGCTGTGTGCCTGGTGGGTTCAGAGTCTGACGGCTGGAAATGTGAAGAAGTGTTCTGTTGTCTCTAATCTGCATTACCAGGAATGTAGCCCCATGGGGGTCTGTCTATGCTTTGTTCATCCAGCTTGGATGTGAATAAAAGCCACACTGTTGAATCCCATTCCTGGTTTTGGACATTACAGTTATTGCTTCCTGTGTTCGGATTTACTTGGGTGCCCCTGTGCAGAGTAGCCAAACCTAGGCCCCCTGTGCCGAGTAACCTAATCCTCCCTGAACCCAGTCCCCACCAGGTACTGCTGTCAGGTTCAACAGCATACCACCTGTCATGTTGTAAAAAGGCAGGGGTCCGGGATCACAAAAATGGAGGCACCACTTTGGATTTTAATTCTGGGAAGGAAGGTGCTTGGGCAAGGGGCTAGCATTTTGGCTATCTGGCAGTGGTAGCCCAAAAAGCTGAAGCAAGTTAACTAGTGTGTCGCTGTGTGCTGTGGATCTTATGCTGCTGTTTAAAATGTCAACTGTTTACCAAGGAGCAGTAAAGCTAAAAGAGTGTGCCCTTGTCCTGCATCAATAGTTTACAGCATTTTTGCCTGCTTTTAAAAGAACTGTGGTAAAGAAAAGTGTGGAAGACTAGGGGTAGCAACAGGAAAATTGTGCCCTGGACGTTAGAAATGCTTTTAAAAAAAGAACTGTGGTAAAGAAAAGTGTGGAAGACTAGGGGTAGCAACAGGAAAATTGTGCCCTGGATGTTGGAAATGCTTTTTGAATGAACTGAGAGACTTGCAGGTGTGAATGGCTATGTTAAATGGCTGAAATGGGCTCCCTCCATGGAGTCAGTTGAGAAAAAAAACTGCATTCTGCAGTTTAAATTTGCCTGCTCGACGATTGCCGTGAGGAGAAGAGCACTCATGAGGAAGAAGAGGCTCATTTGCATGGTGTCGTGTGATTGGTGAGGCTGCAATCAGTCCCGGCCCTCAGCCAGCTCTACAGTGACTGCCCCAGCATTCAAAAGGGAGTGTGAGTGGAGTGCATGTACTGGCTTGTGGAGGAGCATCGCGGAGTTTTAATAATGCTGTAAACCTTCTAAAAATAGACTTGTTTGCTTAAAATCGGGCTCAACCCACTTTTCGATCGTCTGAATAGCAAGTGTGGTGGTCGAGAAGACGATCAGCAGGACTGCCCACCCATTTCTGTTCTAAGGCCTCCAAGACTGGCCGCAGGCCGTTTTTCCCCATTGCAGCTAACAGCTACTGATAACAGTAAGTACTAACAGTGAAATTGCTCAAACAGTGATTTTCTATCCCTATGCCAGCAAAATATGTGTGTAGCAGTGTAGTCGCTTTGCAAGTAACGACTGTGTCAAGTTCTGCCAGCAAGTGAAAGTCTGTTAAGCCATTGACTGTGTGCATAGTAATGAGTTCAGCCTCAGTTTAAAGTTTAAAGCCAGAGAGAGACTGTGAGTTGTAGCCAAATGTGCAGCACTAGTTTACAGGCAATCCTGTGCTTAAAAACCTGAAGCTTTAAGGGACTGTGAGTAAAAAAAATGTTTCCAGCATGTAAAAAGTCCATGGAAAATCATGTAAATGTGTTAGAACAAGAACAGAGCAAGTTTGTGCAGTTTGAACAAAAATTATCAGTAGTGTGTGTAAATCGGGTGCGCAGTGGCTTGACCCAATTTCTGAATGTTGATGCACAGGAGTGCTGCCGCCGCCATTACAGGGTGGGGTAGTAAAGTAAACACAGCAGCAGAGGAGCCATTTTGAAAGTAAAAAAAGTGTTCAGTAAAGTGGGACTTTCAGTTACAGTGAACTTTTGTTTATTTTTCTGCAGTTATGGACTCAGGACAAGCTCGCTACCCAGATCATGACTGGGTTGCAGTAACAGCAGCAGTAAATAGACTGAGGGATATTGAAAAGTGGTGCTATGGGGAACAACTGCCTCCTCATGTGGTGATTCCTGGTTTTCCAGTGCATGTGTGTCAAATATGCTTGAGAGCTGGAAGGGACTTCTTCATGATACCTCACTGTGCTGGATGCCTAGAAAAATATGGCTTGTATAACGTGCCTCAAATTCGTTTGGCTTCCACATGGACAAAGGTTCAGGAATCTGTAGTTGGCAGCACACAGCACCAGACGGAGCCTGTGGAAGAAGGCCTCTCGGGGGTGTGTGGCACAAAGCTAGAGGTTGCAGAATTAGAGACAGAACCAGAAGTTGAAGTTTCAGATGCTGGATCTCAGAAGGAAAGTTCGAATAAAGCATCAGTAGACCCCTGGAGGGGGGGCCTAGCCCAAGTCTCATAGGAGAAGATGAGATGCAGGAGGCCTTTGAGTGGGAGGTATCGACCTCCGTGCCTAGTGATGAGTGGATAGTCTCAGGAGTGAAGACGACTGCTACTCCTGGGCTCAGATCCTCAGTGAAGAGGAAGATGAGGGGGAACCTATGTGGCCTGGTGAAAAAGGAATGGGTACACAGCCTCAAGATCTTGCCTCGGAGGAATGCATGGAAGAGAGTGGTGATGCCACTGCCCTGGCTATGCAGAAAGAAGAAGTCAGGGATCCGTTTTTAATTTCGTTGAGGATGCGTAGCTGGCAGAACCAGGACTGGCCACCCCCAAGCCAGGCCAGCGGTCTCAGGTTGACCAAAGCTAGTAAAGAGGAGAGACTGGTTTGTAGGAAGGCGAATGAGATCTATGGTATGACCTTTCATACCTTTCCTCGGAAAGTCTGGGAGGAGATTGAGAACAGCAGGAAATCCTGGATCTGGGCCGAAGCAATGAAAGGTGTGCATCCTGGGGCAAACAAGCATGTAAAGAACAGACTGTTTCATGAGAAATATACCCAGTGGAAGAGAGGCAGGACACTGTTAATGGACAGAGTGCGAATAGTGGAAGGAGAGGGACATGAAATCTCCCACCTTGTGAATTATGTGCGCCCAGATGGGGTAAAAATTCAAGCTCCTGACCCCAGTACTATTGGCCTCAGTGCAAGGACCTCTCAGCAAATGTGCCCGTGCCTACTAAATGGAAAGCCGAGCAGTGGTAGTCAATACTGCCACTCCAGCCTGTGAAGTGCCTTTATTGATCCGCCAGTATGAACATCCAGGACTCAGGTGCCCCACATTCATCAGTTCTACAGTGTACTGGCCTTTCCAGAATCCATCGACTGGCCCACCAGATGACTTCAGATCCAGAGAGGACATCAGCCCAGCTGTATCCTGAGCCATTGCCTGGTAATCACATGATGTCAGACCAGCTGTTTTCCTTTTTGTTCCTGTTCTAAGGTTCCATCTCCAGAGATGACATCAGCCAAGCAGTTCCCAGATGTGCGCTCCTGTGGTTCCAGGAAGATGTCCGCCCAGCTGTATCGGAAGAAATGCTGCCAGGGAGAGTCTTCGGCAGAGGTGCAGGTCAGTTCAGATTTTTCATTCTACAAGGGGCTGGTAAGTCCAAACTTTTCTATCTTTATGACATTGCAGCACACACCCTACACTAGCAGACTTCAAAATGTGTGAACTGTCCTCAAAGACTCTCCCCTTCGGGACTTTAGCCTGTTAGAACTGTGCTTCACTGGGCTCCGGCCCAGGAGAGACTCTTTATTGGACTAGCCTTCTGGCTCTGTGGTCACTAGTTGGGACTTTTAGGGCACTCCATACCCCGAAATGTGTATTGTAAATAATGTCATTGTTTTCTAATGTATATACTGTTTTTCTACCTTTTTCTAAAAAAAAATCTTTTTGGGATTCTTCAGTGTTTTGATGGTAGGGGTTTAGGTAGACTGTGTATGCAGATTAGGAGTGTGTGTTATCTTTCTTTTTCTTGCAGGTGTTCCTGGAGAAGACAGAAGAGAAGACAAGAAGAGGAGGAGGGGCTCATCGGAGTTCCTCACTAGTACTTTAGAGTGTAGTAATTTAAAGTACTGTGGTGTTGTTATTGTTGTTGTTACTGTATTAACCCTTTCCTTCCACAGGTGTGGTTGTGGGGGTAGGGAGGAGGCAGTAAAATGATGTAATAATATGGTATTAGTTTTTTGGTGTGTGGGTGCAGGTTGTCCAAGGTCGGGGAGGTCCCCGGGTTGTTTTTGGTTTTTGGGGTATTAAGTTAGCGGCAGACAGATTTCCCTGGAGGGCTAGGGGGGGATAGACAGGCTGTGGTCCTGAACAGCCGTAGGGACTGCAGTGTTGAGCTATTAGGTCTATGCTCTGGACAGTTCTACCAAAGCCACTAGGCGGCCATAGTAAGTGGGTAGAGTAGAGGCTGATATGTCAGCTAAAGGCCCTTAGTGTTGCCTGCCTGTGCTCGCACATGGTAGGAGGGGGGCCTGATCACCCCCCTCCGCAGGTAGCACATACGGTGGGATGGCCTAAAGCCGGGTAAATAATGACTGCGGACAGTCATTTTCCTGGTCAAGAGCGAGTGTAACCCCCTTGTTACCCGGGGTAACTAGAATCCCAGTAAGACCTAGTGGTAGGCAGGGAAGGCAGCTTGTGAAACTCCAGTTAAATGGGTTTCACACTGTCTCACTCTGTTCTCAGTCTCAGCTGAGACTAAGGGATGACATCACCATAGAACTATCGCAGCTGCATGAGCCACAATGGAATCTGCAGCAGGGAGTTGGAGTATAATGTTGGGAGGTTTGAACAGTAGTCTGTAAGTCAGTTGGAGTTTGGAGCTTGCTGTGAAAGGAGCACAGCAGCTCTGTGTTAGGCTCTTGGAGCCTCAGCCCTGATATAGAGCTACATTAGGAAAAAGGTGTGTGTTCCTACCTAAAGAGAGACACAGAAGCTAGTTTTAAAGTGGTGCAGACTGCTGAATCGGGTCTCAGTGCCCCATCCCTCAGGGGATGGGGCAGGAAAGGTTGTCCTACATATTCCAGGGGCAACCCCCTGGCTTCTGCTAGTGAAGAAGCTGCCTATTTGGTCCAAGAGTTTTGGGAAACAAGAAGATTTCATGAATCGCCTGTGGGGCACCTGCAACCGGAGGGTGAGTTTCTGCTCTTTCTAAAGGGCCCATATTTTCACCCTGGGACTTGTGTGATAGTGAGGATTGGACTACTGAAGTAGTGGGAGGCCTAGAGTAAAAGGCTTAGCCAAAAAGTAAAAGTATGTTCAAGTCCAGCACATATGGGAAGTCAAGACATGTAGAGGAGTTGTGACATACGTCTACCCAGTAATCTACATTGCCAGGATTTCAGAAAAAAGTTGTTTAGTTTCCAGAGAAATGGCCTGGTAGGAGTCACGTGATGCATCTGAGGACGTAGCAGCTGAATCGCGATCCTCTCTTCCCCGCTACAAAAATACGCTAATTTAAAGCACTTTTTGGCTCTAACTTGGCTTGATTCTAATTCGGGGTGCAATATAGCCCCTTCTGGAGCAAAGTACTTCACCTTCCAACAGTAACACGATGGAGAATACCGAAAAGGAGTTCGAGGAGAACGACCACGGAGAAGCTCATCACCAACACCCCAGCAGGACGAAATCTCGCCGCAGCAAATCCAAAAGGATCTGACTACAATTGAAGAAGCACTCTTCAAATTAATAGAAGAGGTGGCGGATTCAAGCCAGCTCTAACGCAGCTGGCACTCCGGTAACCGGCTACACCGAGGCAAGAATTTCATCGGTCGAAAGAGTATGGAGAAGAGCGGCCTAGGGTTGTCCGAGGCAAGGAAGTCGATTGCGAAGCTGGAAGACAGACTCGACGACCTGGAAGGCAGAAGCAGACGGAACAACTTGGTGTTGTTGGGCCTTCCAGAGGGGGAAGAAGGTCTCAACACCATTTTATTTCTGCAGAAGTTTTTGAAATCATCAATTGGGCACTCACCCAATGGCCCAGAATTTATTATCGAAAGAGCTCACCGGGCCCTCAGAGCAAGGCCGCAGCCTTCAGATCCCCCTAGACCTATAACATTTAAATTGCTGAATTATCCCGACCGGGAGTTTATTATAAAGGAAGCTAAAAAATTAACAGCTATTTAATGGAAAGGGAAAAAACTTCGGATTGTGCCTGATTTAACTCTGAAATCGTGCCAGATCAGGGCCAGTTTTCGTCCTATAACATCAAAATTATGGGCAGCAGGAATTAAACATCGTCTTCTATATCCTGCAAAATTGGAGATTGTTTTAAAGGATGGGACAAAGTGCTTTGAGTCAGCAGAAGAGGCTATGAAACTGCTTAAAGTAGTATACCCAGAACTATTCCCCAAAAGCTGACTGTTTATTGCCAACTACAAGAATCTCTGAGAAACTGTCAGCCGATTTCATTAACAAAGAACTGTGAGAAACACTGAAAGGAGCTAACCCCTGTCTACTGTTTACTACTAGCTTTAGTATTGGTTTACTTATGATTTTATAATCGCTATTATTCTGGAGATATATTAGAGATAACTACTGTATTTTAAATTTCAATTTTTTTTCTTGGGAACTTATTGGCATTAGGGCTAAAGGTATTACTGGTTAGCCAACAATAAGAATCTTCATGCTAATGCAGATTTAGTTCTGGTATGACCCTACCTTTATTTTAGCCTCTTTGGCTGAGGTCAGCTTAAAGATTTTTTCTATTTATTTGCAGTTAAACATAGGAGAGGCAGGTACATTTTTTTTTGCTGGCTTACAGTAGCGGACTGGGTACCGTGCCTTAGGTTGGAAGTTCCTTTAGATAAACTTCTATTTGCCTATCTAGAAGTCAGGGGACCGCTAATCCTCATACGTATATAGGTGCAAACGGATTTAGTTTTTTTTTTGGAGCGATGTTGTGTCCGGAATAAGTGAAGTATTCCCTTCAGGGGCATTTCTGGTTATCTGTCAAAGGTGGGCTTAACACAGTTACTTCTTATGTATTGGGTTGCTTGATAACTCCCAGCTTCCTTAATACAATATGTCATCTTCTAAGAGACATATGCCAGGGTAACAGGGAATGTGATATTAGCTCATAACTGAGGCTAAACTCTATAATAGCCTAAGATGCTGTTTATAATGTGTGTAATTTGTTCATACAGTTACTAAGATTAAGGGCTATGCTCTGGCTTATATATATAGGCACATACTTAGCAATATTAGTATAAGGGCATATTACTTGTTAAGCGGGGAGGGACCGTTCTCCAGAGCATATATGGACCTACAATTTAGGAGTTAGCTTGGGCCAGGGAGACGGTCTTTAGGTACAAGTTGACAGTAGTTTTAGTAGTAGTTAATTTGTTTAGGATTTTTGGGGTTTTGGGGAAGGGGATTAGGCAGCAACTTATACAAATATGGGCTCTTTCTTCATTCTTTAATGGTTAGTAACCTCAATTTTATTTCCTGGAACATAAAGGGAGGTAAGGACAATACAAAAAAATATGTCGTATTAAACCACTTAGCTCGCTATAACCCATCAATAGTTTTTCTGCAAGAAACCCATGTTACCAGTAGTCAACTACACCATCTCAAGAAAAAGTGGGTCGAACAAGTTTATGGTGCTTGGTCTTCTTCAAATAAAAGAGGTGTGGCCATTTTGATAGCTAAAGGTACCCTCTTTTTTTGTACTCAAACGTTAATTGACCCTAACGGCAGGTACATAATAGTCCTGGGTAGGCTGGGAGGAATAGAGGTGGTTCTGGGATCCATTTATGGGCCCAACCAAGAATCAGCTTCCTTTTTCACAGAGCTGGCTACACTTCTAAGCCCCTTAGCAAACAGACCAGTAATCCTAGGTGAGGACTGGAATCTAGTGCAGTCAAACCACTTGGACAGGTCTTGGTCCAAAAGGGAGCGCAGGTCACCGGCACAAAGGGCTTTGCTGGAGTTTTCATCTTCCCTGAGTTTGGTAGATCCTTGGAGAATGCTTAACCCTACTTCTAAGGAATACACATTTTTTTCCAACACACACAGAAGTTATTCCCGTATAGATTATTTTTTGGTTAACCACCAAGCCTTCCCCTTTGTTAGTGATGCCACTACTATGAGTAGAGTGATCTCAGATCATTCGCCCATTCTTTTGTGCTGCCTGCCTATGTCGGCACTACCTAGAGCCTCCTCCTCGTCACTAAACAATGATTTGTTGAGGGAACCCCAATTAGTGCAACATTTCCGTTCCTTTATGGTAAACACAATAGAATCTAATTGGGGCTCGGTACGAGCAGTAGACATGGTATGGTCAGCTCTAAAGGTTACATGGAGAGGTGAGTTGATAAGACATGCTGCAACTCGTAAGAGGAAAGTTGGAAAACTCTTATCTAATTGTTTACAGAGAATTAAAGTCTTAGAGGCTATGAGCGATTTATCTGAGACCATCTTCGCATGAGCATGAATTAGTAGCATTAAGGGCCTGGTATTCAAGGACAATAAGAGAGGGTAGAAAATCAGGCTTCAGACTGAAAGCTACTCATTTAGGATATGGTAACAAAGCCGGGAGGATTCTGGCCTGGCAGTTAAAACAGAGATCGGCAGCTAAAAATGTGGCTGGTCTGAAGCACCCGTGCACAAATAACTTAGTAGTGGATCCAGAAGGGATTTTGAATATATTCCTTGATTTTTATAAAAACCTATATTCCAGTACATTGCTACCAGTTGAAAAAGATGACATTATGAAGAAATTTTTGGCGAATCTTCCTCTTCCCACACTCTCCGAAAAAAGTTGTCGAGAATTACGAGCCCCCCTTTCTCAAAAGGAGATTAGTGAGGCCATTGATGACCTCAAGCTCGGTAAAGCTCCGAGTCCTGATGGATTTACAGCCAAGTTTTTTAAAACATTTAAAGACCTTCTAGTACCACTGTTACATCAACTATATAGTTTTTGGCAAGAGTATGGGATTCACGACCCTTCCCTTTTGAAGCCAGAATTATACTTTGCCCATGCCTGAAAGGCCGCCTGACATAGTTGGAAACTATAGGCCGATCTCATTACTTAATATAGATATCAAAATGTATGCTAAGATATTGGCCACTCGATTAAAAAGTACATGGCTGGAATTGGTGAGCCCGGAGCAGGCGGGCTTCGTAGCCGGCCGCTCATCAGGAGATCATTTCAGGAAAATATTTTATCTAATCTCTGAGTCGGAGAGTCCAGAGTTGGAAGCATCTCTGGTCTCTATAGACGCAGAGAAAGCCTTCGATAGGATGGAATGGGGGTTTTTGTTTCAAACCCTAACTAAATTTGGTTTCCTGTTGAGTTTATAAGATTTGTTAAAGTTTTGTATACCTGTCCATCTGCAAAAATTCAATGTAATAATTTGACTTCAGCTGCCTTTCCTCTAACCCGAGGTACTCGTCAAGGTTGTCCCCTTTCCCCGTATCTCTTTAATTTATATCTCGAACCATTAATTAGAGCTATCAATACTGATGATCGCGTATACGGGATTTGTATTGGGGATTCTGAATTTAAGATATCAGCTTTTGCGGACGACCTTTTGTTGCACGTTCGACATAGTCGGGACTCTCTCCCCCGGGTATTTCAAATCATATCTGAGTTTAGCCAATTTTCGGGATACTACCTGAACAAAGGGCAAACTAAGGTTCTTCCATTATCCCCCAATTGCAAACATAGTTGGTGTACCTCCTTAGATCTAAAATGGCAATCCGATGCTTTGTTTTATTTAGGTATTTGGATTTCTAAGAATTTGGGGGAACTGGTTGACCTAAATTTTAAGCCCCTGTTAAAATCCATTAAAGAAAATTTAGAGAACTGGTCGAAGCTTTCGCTCTCCTTTTATGGAAGAGTCAATTCAATCAAAAAGATGATCCTTCCTAAAATCTTTTATCTTCTTAGTAATCTTAATGTATACCTCCCTAGGCCCTTTTTTAAAATGATTACTAAATACTGTTCCGATTTTTTATGGTTGGGGAAACCCCCTCGTCGAGCCTACCAAAAGCTGACTTACTCCGGGAAGGTAGGAGGCCTCCAACTTCCTGACTTCTATATATACTATTTAGCTTGCCATGCGGCAAAGTGGCTCCATGGATATTAGATGCTAACAAGGTGCTTTCTAGCCAGGTTCTAGACTCGACAATGGTGAAGATGGCAGGGTTGGATGTGGAATCTTGTTTGTTCATTCCTTGGGCAAGAATCCCTGGCAAGCTGAGGGACACTATGGATGGAACATAAGGGCCTTACATCAATTATATGCACTGTTAAAAATGCCTTATATTAAAGATGTAGCACAACCCTCTTAAGGAATCCTAATTTGATGGTAGGAAGCAAATGATAAAAAGAGCATGGGGAATGAGCCCATTAAATATAGACTTACAGATTTCTTCTCAAGGTGCATTGCAGCCATGCGCTGCACTAGTAGAGAAATTCAAAGTTCAATCTAAGGATAGACTAAGGCTGTACCAGATCCAGGGTGTATACGCTCCTTCCTTAAAAAGACAAAGGACAGTAGAAGCGGATACTTTCTGAAAGAGATGAGTGATCTCATTCTCTCAAAAACAATTTCAAAACTATACAAATTAATTTGAGCCAAAAGGGACTCAAATATTTCTTCTGTATCATTTTACTGGGAGACTAGTCTGTCCCTTGGATGGTCTGAGGAGGCATGGGGAGAGATATGGTCCAATATTTATTCATAAGTCAAACAAGACAGGTTAAGGAGTTTGCAGTTTTTTCTCCTCCATAATCTCTACCTATCCCCAACAAAGCTTGCACGATTACACTAGTCTAATTCACCAAGATGTAAATCATGCTGCTGCCTTGTCACTACAACATACCATATACTTTGGGAATGTCCCAAAGCAGTTAAATGTTGGGATTTAGTAGCAAAATGGTTGACCCCATTTATTAAGTTGGGTGCACTTTAATGTTCAAACCTGTTTTTTTGGTTTGTTCCAACAAAACTTAAGGAAACATCTTAGATACCAACTAGCATTAGTTGCACAAGTGACGAAGCTGCTTCTGCTTCGCTACTGGAACAGCGACCACCTTCCAACTTACAAGGAATGGTGGAGTGAATTCCTTACTGCTTTAAATGCAGAAAGGTTCGCTGCAATTTTTTATAGGACGGTAGAGAAATTTAACCATGTCTGGGACAGCTTTTTAAACCTTTTGAAAGAGAGATATGGTTATTGACAAGTTGAGACCCCTTCCTATAATTCTTGGTAGCCGTTTTTACATAAGTAGTATATTTGCCCAGGTTATACTACAAAATTGGCCGGAGCTCTTTGATTCCATTTAGATTTAATTATTACCAGTTCCAGCTATTATTAGCTACCTCAATAGTTATATACTGATAGTAGAATAACCAGAGAGCTGAAGGTTAAGGAATGCCTAACCTGGGTGGTTGAGTGTACTTTATGGTGGAGGTTCATAATCGAGGAAGCTAGTTTTAGTTTTCAAGCCATATGCTTATTTTATCATCAAGTTGCTGCCTAGGGAGAGGGAGGGAGGTAGGGGACTAGGCGGTGGTACCCTTTCTCAAACAGGTTATATATTATATACTTCATACTATATAATATGGTTAAGGGACTACCGCTGTATTATTTGTTTATTTTTGTTATGGTTTTATTTTATAAGATGTGTACGTGATGTATTGTTAATTTATAAAATAAAATAAATTTATTTGCAAAAAAAAAAAAAAGAAAATGGCCTGGTATGGATTGTGGGAGCTGGAGGTGGGAGACCCTCAATATTTAGTAACCAGGTCCACCTCTATGGATTTGCTCTGTGGATTTCTACTTTGCCTCATGCACTTGGCCAGTGATGAGGGAAGTACCCAGACGTGGGTTTGGAAGGAAAATTCCCTCTAGGAGTCGAAGGCTCTAAGGTGGTTTGGGGAGCCACCAATTGGAAAACTGGTTCATTTCCCAAAATGGACTGTGGATCAAGTGGCCAGCAGGGGAGCCGGGCTAGTGGGGAAAACCCAAGTAGTGTACAAGTCGGGCTGTGTACCCAAAGCTGCATACAAGTCCGAGCTGTGTGCCTGGTGGGTTCAGAACCTGAGGGCTGGAAATGAGAAGAAGTGTTCTGTTGTCTCTAATCTGCATTACCAGGAATGTAGCCCCATGGGGATCCGTCTATGCTTTGTTTGTTCAGTTTGGATGTGAATAAAAGCCACACTGTAGAATCCCATTCCTGGTTTTGGACATTACAGTTATTGCTTCCTGTGTTCGGATTTACTTGGGTGCCCCTGTGCAGAGTAGCCAAACCTAGGCCCCCCTGTGCCGAGTAACCTAATCCTCCCCAAACCCAGTCCCCACCAGGTACTGCTGTCAGCTTCAACAGCATACCACCTGTCATGTTGTAAAAAGGCAGGGGTCCAGGGGTTACACTTATAAAAAGAGCAACAATGTTTTTGCTAAAAAGACACAGAAAGACTGAGAGACTGAAACTTGAAATTAGAGACACCCTCAGCAGAAGGACTTTGTTTTCTCTGTTTGTACTGCCTTTGTAAATAGTTATACTGAACACATTTTTTATTTTTTATTTTACTGTTATTAATAGTAATAAAACACTCACTGTGAATTTTACAACTGTTCCTGGTCATCCTGTGCTTCCTGATCTGTGCCTAGATGACAGGTGGTATCAGAAGAGGGATTTACACCATGCATACTCTAAACCAGGGGTTTTGTGCATGGATACCAGACCTGGTGCAAGGGAAGCATAGCAGAAAAGGATGGATTCTGAAGCAGCAATCCCAGGAGTTATTACCAGAAAGATGGCAGCCAAACTAGCAGAGACAGAAGTCCAAGCTGAGACTATACAACCAGCACCAGCGATGGAAGAAAAAGAACAGGCAGTGACAGATCCTGAAAGCCTGACTGCCTTTTTCCAATGGTGGGCTACACAAAAAAAAGAGATGGAGAAGCAGAGAAAAGAAGAAATGCAGCATCTCAAGAAGCAGAGAAAAGAGATGCAGTGACAGGAGCAGCAAAAAAGAGAAGAGAAGAGATGCAGCAATGGATGGATGCCTTGCAAGTTATCAAAGCTGGAGGATCTGGTACAGGTACAGGTCCTGTAGAGCAATGAAACACAAACAACTTAAAAGACATTAAACTTACAAAGTTGCATCCCTTGGATGATATTGAAGCATACCTGACAACTTTTGAAAGAGTTGTCACAGCCTGCCAATGGCCAGTCAGGCTGGTACCTTACCTGACAGGTAAATCCCAACTTGCCTACAGCAATATGGACACTGCACTGTCAGAAAACTATGACCTTGTGAAAAGAAATCTTGATTTAGTAGTTGCCGTATTGGTCCTTGCAAGAATAGATCCAGAAGCAAATGATTTGATACCTTTTAATGGACTAACATAGATGTAACAACAAGAACAAAGTGCTCTAGCTTTCGGACCAACCAGTCCTTCTTCAGAAGCTCATGGCAGTTGTTTAGAAAATACAATACTTATAACAGCTAGATAATGCAGAGAAAAACAGAAAAAAATCCCCATTGGTTTAAAATACTCATTTGAAAAAAAAAAACAGAAGATGATGTCAGAGAAGTTAAACAGTACAATACTCCCTCAGTCCGAATGAACCTTGGGTTAAGATGTGCTTGGTGCAACAAACATAAAGAATCCTACTGCACATAAATTTAATTGACATAAGATAACACTGCTGAAGCAGATAACTCCCAAATCAAGCCATGAGTGTCACAGTCAGTATAAGGATGTGATTACTGAAAGGCAACCCCACCCAGCTTAAAGACAAACTAAGATAGTTATAGGGCTCATGAAATTACAATGTATGCATTAAAGACAAGAATACCAGTAAAGTTGTCTAAAAACATCAGTGCACACTGTGTGATGTGTAAAACCTAGCTAGACATGTCACCCAGCTGTATTCTCAAACTAAATAAAAGGCCCAAGAAATTACAAAACCTCAGGACTATATAAATGATAATATAAATATAAATTGATAATATTAGTGTTAAACAAAAACTCTAGTAGAGGAACCTCAAAGAATTCAGACCATGCATCCTGATATGTACTGATGTCAATATATACTGAGAATGTAGCAACTACATGTACCACAAGTGTCTAGGGAATCTGAAAAGAGATAAAAAGTAATTTATCTCCTCCTGCTCATACAAACAGTACAACTAACCACCCACATCACAATAATGTGGGTGGGGAGATCTATAAGCAAGCAGAGATGTTGTCTCTCTCTCTCCCCCTCCTTTTCTCTCTCTCTCTCTCTCTGTCCCACAGACACACACACACACACACACACACACACACACACACACACACACACACACACTCTCTCTCCCAGTGAACCTATATTAACTTCAGTCACTGCAATTGTTCCCCAAAGGAATACAACTTGTAATGAAATTCTGAGTAAATTACTACAATATTAGCCTAATGTAAAAGATATGTGCAGGACCCCCAAGCAAATGAGATCACATCCCAATATGTACAGAGTTACAAAAATTATATATAACAGTATAAGATAACACTCCTGTATGTACACTAGCAGGCTGGGTAAACTGAATATGGTGCAATGGAATCAATCCCCCCACACAGGCAAAGATAAAAGATAAGGAGAAATTTGTTGTGTGTGAAATGAAAATAGTAACACATTATACCTCCATATAGCTAAATAGAGACTTACCTCAATGTGACAGCAAGCCCCACATCTATTATATCACATACCTCAAGCACATACCCACACACATACATACACACGCATCCACATCTCACACATGCTGAAGTCCTATAATATGTCAGCTTGAAGAAGAAAGGTCTGTGGATGTTAATTTCTGTAGTGTCCCATAAAGCCAATATCCAAGTTCATCCCATCTGCTACCATATTGAGATGTAAAATAAGTTTAATCTCAAAAGCTCGTCTCTGTTGTGTGTTTTGAGATTTCCTTTAAGACCATTACTGACATATCTGAGACTGAGTGGTCAGGCTGGGAGAAGTGATGCCCACTGGTTTTCAGTCTTCCTTGCTGTAATAGTATGCCTGTGTGAGTTCATCCTAGTGCGGAGCTGTTGGCGTGTCTCTCCTACATAACCTGTTTGTGGACATCTCTTGCACTGAATGAAATAAACAACATATCGTGACATGCATGTATAACTCCCATGCACCTGGAATTGTCTGTTTTGTGATGTAACCACACAGTCTGAGGTAGAAATTAGCCCACAAGTCTTGCAGGGCCGTTGATTGCAGGGTCGTGTGCCATTGTGTGACATGGTATTCTGTTCCGGTGAAAGTTTGCTCGGACTGAGGGCAGTATTGTACTGTTTAAATTCTCTGACATCATCTTCTGTTTTTTTTTTTTTTCAAATGAGTATTTTAAACCAATGGGGATTTTTTTCTGTTTTTCTCTGCATTATCTAGCTGTTATAAGTATTGTATTTTCTAAACAACTGCCATGAGCTTCTGAAGAAGGACTGGTTGGTCCGAAAGCTAGAGCACTTTGTTCTTGTTGTTACATCTATGTTGGTCCATTAAAAGGTATCAAATCATTTGCTTCTGGATCTATTCTTGTGAAAAGAGAAATCCTGAAAAGATATGACATCTCAGGAGAGGCCTACAGGCAAAGATTCCAGTCCCTGAAGTACAATGCATTCGACAATCTTTGAGAAGCTTTCAACCAACTCAGAGAACTCCTTATTAAATGGTTCCAACCAGAGGGTAAAACAGTCCCACAGATCATCATTCATCAACACATTTGCAATGGTGCAGTTCGTCAACATCCTGCCTACAGATGTGCAGCTTTGGGTGAAAGAACACCAACCAGAAAGTGAGGAAAATGGGGTTCTATGTCAGAACGGTGATCACCTAAAGTGAATATATATCACTGAAAATAAAAACAGCAATGTACATTCTCAGCGACAAAAACAAACTTAAGTGTTTATGTGGGGGGCTTTGCCCCCTGCACTCTCCCTTACTAACTAACTAACTCCAGGGAGGGTGCATGCTGGGGAGGGGAGAGAACCAGGAGAAAAGCAGAAAAAGAAACGGGAACAGAAAAGCACAAAAATATTGTGCTCTACCACAGCTCCGAACCCTGCACCCTCCCCACCAGAGCCATCCTTCCTACCCACCGTGCCACTAGGCCAGCTCAGTGGCTTCCCCTCTCGCCACCCCTCACATACCTTACTGATACCTTCTGGTATCCTGTCACTCTTATCTTGCCCTGCACTTTCTTGTCACTGCCCTTTAACAGTAGCCAACAACACAGGCACTGAGATTGAGTCACCCATATTTGAATCATTCAATCTCAGTCACCCTTTTGATGGGATACCATCAGATTTATTTATTTATTTTATTTAGTTTTTGTTAACCGGGTTAGGTGCACTAGCCAAAGCTGACTATTTTCAGGCACGACCCGAGAGAATACATACATAAAATGAGATGACATTATACAATACATAGTATATAGTACAGGTACATAGTATATAGTACAGATAGGTTAGAATACAGATCAAGTCAGACAGTACTCGAGATAATACATATCAGAGGGTCAGACAGACCACATAGCAGTGAGGTAACAGCCAAGCACCAGTAAGATCCTATTTTTCCTGATTTAACTCCAGATCAGATAAAAACTCTGGTGGGGGTAGCAAATCTGCACCCAAAGACTTGATTTGCTATAACTGAAACAAGCCAGACTATATCACAAGAAACTGCCAGAAAAATATGAAAGGTAAGACTGAAGCAGATTTCTCCTTAGCAAATAGGGACAAGTATTTAACAGACGTCAAGGTGGGAGATAAGACTGTAAAGGGACTTGTTGATTCGGGAAGCAGACAGACCCTAGTGCATGTTGGAGTGCTGGGAAAACACTGTGCAAAAGGACCAAGTATTGGTGTCATCTGCATCCATGGGGACACTCGATACTATCCCACCATACAAGTACTCACACTATTAATGGAATGTCGCACCAAATGAAAGTTGGGGTAGTTCCTAAGTTGCCTGTACCTGTGATTTTTGGAAATGCTTTCCAGGATTTACTGAGTTAATCACAGAGGGAGTAAATCCTGATGTTTCAGCAGCTGTGATGACTAGAGCACAGGTAAAGAAAATCAGTGAGAGTGGGGGCACTTTTCCTTTTGGTGATTTTGATTCAGACTTGTTTGAGCAGAGCTCCAAGATTCAGAAATCCAGGAAAGAAAGAAGACACCTGAATAAACAGTGGCAACAAAAGACTGATAGACATAAGGGTTTAATATATGAAAATGCTGAAACTAAACTCATAACCGATTGTGATTTTGTTTCAGAGCAAGCTAATGATGTTTCTCTCCAGGGTTATTTTAAGCAGCTGGGGTGAAACCAAAACAGGGTAAAACAATGTTTAAAAAATGTAATGGATTACTGTACAGAGTTTGGGTTAAACCTCAGACACAGGAACAGACAGAACAACTGGTTATGCCACAAAAGTATAGATCTGAGTTGTTACAGATAGCACATGATAATCCTATGGCTTGTCACTCAGGGAGGGATCACACTCTTGACAGATTGCTGTACAGATTTTACTGGCCTGGAATTCATGAAGATGTTGCTACCTATTGCAGTTCCTGTGCTGAGTGTCAGAAAATAGCCCCGGTGACTAAAAAAGACAAGGTGCCCTTGGTGCCCCTACCCTTGATAGATGTGCCTTTTGAGAGAATTGCAATGGATGTGGTTGGCCCCTTAGACAAAAGTAAAAAAGGTAATTGATTCATTTTGGTAGTATGTGACTATGCTACTCGATACCCAGAGGCTGTTCCTATGTGTACTGTCACAGCCCCAAATGTTGGAGCAGAGCTTGTCAAAATGTTCAGCCAGGTGGGCATACCTAAAGAGATTATTATTGATCAAGGTAGTAATTTTAGTGCTGCATTACTGAAGGAACTGTACTGACTACTAGGTATCACTGCCATAAAAACATCCCCTTATTATTCTTAGACAGATGACCTTGTTGAGCATTTTAATCAAACCCTAAAATGCATGTTAAAAAGGTTTGTAAAAGGGGAAGGGAAAGATTGGGACCAATACTCACCTTACCTGCTTTTTGCTTATAGAGATGTGCCACAGGCATCAACAGGTTTTTCACCATTTGAAATGCTGTATGGTAGACAACCTGGAGAGCCACTAGATGTAATAAAAGAAATGTGGGACGATAACCCCACTCAAATAAACTCTATTACATCTTATATGCATGCCCTGAGACAGAGACTAGCAAACTATGTTGAAATTGCCCATAGTAATCAGGAAGATGCTCAAAACCAGCAGAAGGCATATTATGACAATGGGGTAAAAGAGTCTTTGAGCCAGGCGAAAAGGTCTTACTACTGTTACCCACTACAGAAAATTGACTGTTAATGAAGAGGCAAGGGCCTTATAAGGTTCTTAGACTTGCTAGCACAGTTAACTATGAAATTGAGACCCCAGATAGGAAAAATCCTACCAAGATATATCACACAAACCTCCTGAAGAAATGGATTGAAAAAATACCAAAGGCTGCTTTGCTAGTTTTACCAGAAACTGATAAAGAAGATACTTATATAGCTTACGACAGACTGGAACAAACTGTAACTGCTGATGCTGTAAAGGTGAATGTTTCCTTAACCTCCGAACAAACCCCAGATATTCATAACTTACTAAAGACATTTAACAGTACTTTTACTGGTAGTCTGTCAATACAGTGACTGTGGAATGGCGATCCATGAAGAGGGCGACAGAACCACAGCACCAACACTTCTGGGTGTCCGACAGTTCTCCCCATCCCCAAGGTATGCCCCTCTCCTGAGTCTGTATCTTAAATAAAGGTGTGTGTGTGTGGGGGGGGCAAAGCCTCCCTCAAGGGGGGATGCGGGGGGGGGGCAAAGCACCCTGCAAAAAAATACTTTTTACCCTGTCATCGTGCTGCAGGATTATGCCTTCTACATGGGTCACTGTTCTGCAGTCGCCGTTATGATGTGGAACCCTTTTACCACGGTGCCAGGTTGAGCAAAAGGGGTTGAGCACATAATAGTGACAGGGGATGCTCGACCTATCAGACAAAAGACACAGAGATTACCAGAGCGGTTAACAGCAAACATGGTTAAGGAAATACAAATAATGAAAGAATTGGGTGTTATAGAAGAGTCGAAAAGTGCTTGGTCATCACCAATGTTTGTAAATAAAAAAGAGTAGGGGGGTGTAAGAATCTGCCTTGGTTTTAGAAAACTTAATCAAGTGTCAGAATTCCCAGGCTAGATGATTTGGTGGACAGATTGAGGAGTGTCAAGCACATTAGTATCCTCAGTCTCATCAAGGGTTACTGGCAAATCCCCCTAACTGAAGAATCCAGAGACAAAACTGCATTTGTCACTCCTGTTGGATTCTGTCAGTTCACTACCATTCCATTTGGTTTACATGGTGCACCCGCTACATTCCAGCGGTACATGGATGTAATTTTATACCGTCATACTGGTCATTGTGCTGTTTAACTGGATGATGCCATGGTGTACCGTCCAAACTGGAAAAGCCACCTGGAACACCTAGGTGCAGTTATCCAATTTATCAAAGGGGCAGGTCTGACAATGAATCCTACCAAATGTGCATTAGGTATGCAGGAAACCAGATATTTGGACTATGTTTTGGGCAGTGGAGAAGTAAAGCCAGAGATTTCTAAGATAGAAGTGTAGCTAACAGCCCCAACCATAAAACAAGAAAAACATGTCAGGTCTGTTAGACCTTCATCATCAGGAGCAACTATTAGAGCAGAGACTAGAAGATCGCGAAAATAGAAATCGGCGCAATAATATTCATATACATGGGGTCCCAGAGGGCACCGAATCTGGCAACATGATCTCCTTTATTGAGTCCTTTCTCAGTGAAATATTGAACTTGCCTGCTGACAGAGTTGAATATTATTCAGGTATACAGCTCCCTGGTCCAGTGTCCCACAGACTATAAGGCACGGCCCCACTCAATAGTTTTAGCTTTCCTCGACTTCCGAACAAAGCAAGAAATTCTTAAGATGGCTTGAGCTAAAAAATAAATTCATTTTAGAGATGTCCAGCTTTTCTTTGATCAGGACGATACTCCCCAGCTTATTGCCCACCAGAAACAAGTCCTTGTGGTAACCGAATTGCTGCAACAAAAGGGTCACATAGCTTTTATGGAATACCCCGTCAGGCTCAAAGTGCTTACCAACGAAGGTCCTAGATGTTTCCAAGACCTTGAAGTGGCTGAACCTTTATTCCATTCTTTGGGATTCAGTTTACCCCAAGACTCTACTACTGTGCAATTCTCCAGACTCTGCAGTCATTCACAAATGGAAGAGTGGCAGTGTCAACCTGGTCATTTCTGGCCTGTGAAACTCGGTCTCATCAAAGAGTAACTCCTCCATCTCAGAAATGGCTGGAGCTTACCCAGAGCATGCTACTGCAGATAACAATTCAGTGGCAACCGACGGCACTTCTGAAGCTGCACCTTAGAGAATTGCTGGATTGATTTGGGCAAACGACAGTTTCTTTAAAAGGGACAGAGGCAACTCTGAAAGGAGGCAGCCAGTAGAGCCGTGGTTCATCTCTGGGAGGAGGCAGGTAATGCCACCTCCACATGTCTGATACAGGTATCCCAGCAATTTGCTCAGTTCTATTTGGAACTCTATGATTCCCATCAACCTGTGGATCATTTACCTAAAGTGCAGCAATTCCTTGACATCAAAGAGCTTCCCGAGCTGAATGACAGTGTTTTCCTGATGGACTGCTAAATGTTGTTACTTTGTTTATTTTTTCTGGTGGCAAGTGCACTATATTTAAGAGCATAACCATGCTTAGCAGCAGATACTGGTTTGTGGGGTGGTCAGGGAGGGTGGGCTGTTCCCTCCTGGTGGGCCTGGGTGTCACCTCTTGTTTGGCGGTGGGTGGCAAGCGGGGTGGTGACTTCATGGCGGCACTCAGGCAGGGAATTGCAACATATGATTAGGCACACCCTGTGAGTGTTTTTTTTGAGTTCTGGAGGAGGAGGCTTGTAGACTCGTAGGCATGGGGTTTTTATTCATACTGATTCCTGATCTTCTGATTAGGCGGCGTACCTCTATCATGATGTTGGCATCACTAACTTAGGCAGCTAGACTGGGAGGCATGCTACTGTCCACCACTAGTGGAGGGTTTATGGTTTGGATGTATAGCTCTGTCAGCCAGAAGGTTTGTCTAGGTGGCCATGTTGGTGGACCCGAAGGGACCCATCACTGATGGAGGCCATAAAATTCCTAACAAGACTTTTGGCCTCAGAACACTCAGGAAAGGAGGCATGTGTGGCCAGTCATTTTCTCTGTTTTTCCTGACTAATCCAGTTTCCTCCAAATCAAACAGATGACCTTATGGCCCCATGATAATATTGCTTTTATTCATTGCCAGGTGTATAGTATCTGAGGCTGAGCTATTTGTAGGTGAGCTTTTTGAATTTTTACTGCTTGAGAGAAGTCTGTGGGGCATCGCAGTGGTCCTACCTGGGGTGCTGCTACCCCGGGCTGGGGGCCGGGGGTCCCTCCCACCTCCCTGTGCTGGGGGTCTGGTGGTCCCCAGTCTTGACCTTCCTGAGATGAGAGGAGGGATTTCCTTTTTGTTTGTACCCCTCTGTAAGTCACCAATATCTGGTTAATGACATCTGGGCCAGATGTCAAGTTCTGTTCAGTTGCCTATTTCCATGTGTACATATTTGGGTGTTAGTTTGGTGCACAACATAAACCTTACCCTTCTGGTGTTGTGCCCTCATGGCTATTTCTACCCAAGGCCAATATCAGATTGAGAAGCAATTGTCTTTTGGTCCCTCTCCACACCCCATTGGCCAAACCCACAGCGGGTGTGGGTTGGGGAATACTACACCTTGAAGCTTACTGTTTGTGGTTTATTACTATTTCTTGTCTTATATTATTATGTTTTTATTGTAATTTCTTGTTCAACGTGTTTGTGGTTATTTGTTGCTATTGTGGGTGCATCTTCCTATCCCCCTGGTGGCACTTTCCATTTTTTTCTGACATTACTTAAGTATGGCTGATTTAAATAGTGTTTCCTATAATGTTAGGGGCATTAATAGCCAGGTCAAACAGTCCAGAATTCTACAAGTTCTACAACTTAAGAAAGCTACGATGGCTTTCCTCTAGGAAACTCACCTGACTGCCACTGAGCATCTCAAACTATGAAGATCCTGGGTGGGGGATGTTTACACCTCCCCAACCTAAGTGCTCCTAACGAGGAAGCCTCACAAATTAATTTCTTAATGAAAGTGCCAAAGGACAGTGTACTTGATTCACACAGTATGGTTCTAATAGGGGGAGACTTTAATGATGTGATTAACCCCAGATGGGATTGTATGGCAGCGTGGGCTGAGGGCTCATCTCGTACCGGAAAATTACTCCAATGGCTCTGTAATGAGCTGTGGATGGTTGAGGGGTGGTGGTTCCTCCTTCCCCTGGGAAAGGACTTATTTTTCTCTGCATTTTGGAGGCTACTCTAGGAGACACTTTTTTTTACATTCAGCCAATTGGGTCACTAGGTTAACTAACTGTGACATAGGAAACATCACAGTGTCAGATCACCCCCCAGTGACCTTAAACTTAGCTATGACCCCCTTGCCCACTGAGTCCCACTGCAGGATAAATGTTAGCCTCCTCACTAGAGAGGATTTTAAGGACCTCATTCTCAAAACCACAAAGACTTTTCTTCAGGACAATTTCCCACAGGACATCAGTGTGGCTATCAGATGGGATACCCTAAAATATCACCTGAGTGGTGAAATTATAAAATATTCGGCTAACCTTAAAAGAGAGTGGTTAAAGACAAGACTTACAGTAGAGGGCCAGATAGCTCAGTTGTAGTCCCAACATGAATGGACTCTCGATGAGATGAGCAAAGCTGCATTAGAACAAAAATGGAGGGTCCTGAACCAATTGCTTGACACCCAGATAGGAGAACAGCTAAGATATGCTTGGCAAAAATATTTTGAACATGGCAGCAGGGCAAGATGGCTACTTGCCTGGCAGCTCTGAAAGGAGGCAGCCAGTAGAGCCATGGTTCGTCTCTGGGAGGATGCAGGTAATACCACCTCCACACGTCCGATCCAGATATCCCGGCAATTTGCTTAGTTATATTTGGAACTGTATGATTCCCATCAACCTGTGGATCATTTACCTAAAGTGCAGCAATTCCTTGACAGACTCCCCTTACCCTCACTAAACCCTTCAGCTCAGAAAGCCTTGAATGCCCCAATGTCCCCCTGAAGAAGTGCTCTCTAAAATTAAACAGCTAAACAATGGTAAAGCTTCTGGGATGGATGGATTCCCATCAGAATTTTACAAACAGTTTCACCCCCAGATTGCTGAGATGTTAGTAGTGACATTTAATGAAATACTGGAAGGTTCCAGTTGGGTCCCTCCATCGTGGAATTTAGCGCAGATTTCAGTCATCCCAAAACCCAATAAAAATCAGGAGCTTTGTGGCTGCTACCACTCCATCTCCCTTTTATTGGTTGATATGAAAATTTTCACTTGTATTTTAGCAGACCACCTATAGCTTTGCATTTCCACCCTCATACACCCAGACCAGATGGGCTTCATCTCAGGCAGGCTCCTCCAGGACAACATTTGAAGATTTCTTAATATCATCTCAGCCCATCATTCCAACTTGCAATTAGCATGGATGCCAAAAAGGCCTTTGACAGAGTGGATTGGACCTTTATGGCCACCACCCTGGACAAGTTCAGCCTGGGAGCCAAATTCATATCAGCGGACACCTCCTTATACAATTAACCAGAGGCTAGAGTTAGAGTTAATGGCTTTCTTTCAGAATGATTCCAGCTTAAAAGAGGCACAAGTTTGTTTGGAGTAACTTGAATATTCGGGGGGTGATGGCTGGTGGGGTGGAGAAGAAGCTGGCCCTTTAAGCTGATGACTGCCTGTTCTTTTTCAGTGATCCCCAGACCTCTTTTCCACACCTACTAGAAGCCCTTTGGAAGTTTGGCACTCTGGCTGGTTATAAGATTACCCTAAACACGTCAGAGGCAATGATCCTCAGCTGAACCCCTCCTCAGGATTTTAGACATGGTTTCAATTTTTCCTGGGCAAAAAGGAACATATTTCAATATCTGGAAGTCCAAATATTGACTGAAACTTCATGCTTATTTAAGAATAATTACCTCCTACTCTACAACACCTTGCAGGCAGACTTTGCCTGGTGGAACCTTTTGCCTCTTACCAGGCCACGTACAGGTGGTAAAAATGAATGTCCTTCCCGGTCTTCTTTTTTTTGTTTCAGACTCTTCTCATTCCCATCCCTAACTACTTTTGGAATAAGTTAAATAGGGACATGCAACAGTTTATTTAGGCTGGTAAAAAAACTCATCTTTCCTCCAAAATACTCCGGGCATCTAGAGAGGGGCGTGTGGCTTGGGACTCCCTCACCTATACCATTATTATCTGGGTGCACAAGGAGTACAGTTGTGTACTTAGGCAAAACAGCATTTAGATTTGGGCTGGTACCTGATTGAAGTAGCTATATTACCCGGTAGAGCATTATGGACACTGCTCACGAGTGTCATTCCTTCCCAAGTTTGGTCACAAACCATCAGTCCCTGGCTTAAATACTCCCTGCTCATTATCCTGTGCCTCCGCAAACTTACCCATATGCCAAATTTAGTTGGTCCGCTTTCAATCTTACGTCATGAGGACTCTTTTCTCCCACCTCAGCTGGACCCTGACTACTCCTACTGGGAGTGTCAAGATCTTACCACCTTCTTCCAGTGCACAGACTGTGCAGGTTGCCTCCCCTTTACTAGATTGAAGGACACTTACTCCCTTCATCAGGAAAACCACTTTTGGTACTTATAGATCCAGAATTTTTTTCTATCCCCAGACACCTTGCAATGCATACTTAGGGATCAGATGCAGTTAGAATCCTTTTATGATGCAGTTAGACTTAAAGACAAATTCAGCTATATTTCAGTTCTGTATAAAATTCTAACCCCTCAGTAACCCTCCCGATTAGACAAGATCTGGGGTAGATTGGAATGGGAGAGTGGAGTATAGAACATACTGACCCAGTAGTCTAATCAACTTCTCAGGGGATGGTGGGTCACCTCATCTCCATCCTGGAGAGGATTCAATTGGAAAATCTTGACTCGTTTCTTTTGGACCCTCACAATAACAAAATATTTCCACCCCAACCTCACTGATGAATGCTACAGGCAACGTGGGGAGCCTAAGGGCACTTACTATCATATTTTTGGAGTTGCCCTAAAATTGTTGATTTTTGGCAAAACATCCACAGGGAGATCCAGGGGCTAACAGGCATCCCCATTCCCTGCACTTTTACAGACCTGGTCCTGGGCTTTCCCGGCCTGCTGTCCAGTAACAATGCAGCTGGGACAGATCCTGAGGGTAGTGGCTCTTAAGTGTGTGACTGCCAGTTGGCTCTCCCCGACCCTCCTTCAGTACATCAGTGGGTGTCCTGGGTTACAGACATTGAATGTATGGAGAAAATAACCTATACCTTGTTTGGACTCTGAAAAATTCTTGACCATCTGGCACCTGTGGCATGCTAGGGTGGCAGGACATTCAACTAGAGATACTGATTAGACCATTAATGGGAACAGATGTGCAAGGGAGATGGCCCAGATGGGACTCTGGACACAAGATCAGTTTGGATCACAATACTAGAGCCCTTAACTATGGCCTAAGTGTGCTGATCAGCCCATGCCGGGGGGGGGAGGGGATGTGCGCCATGTAGTTTAAGTGTTCTGGTTGCTCTTTGATTCTTGAATCAAGTTTTAGGTTTCCTTTTCAGAAATCAGATGTGGGTGAATTCATCCTTGCTAAGCTTATTGCTGTATAAATTATTTTCCCTTAACATTTCCCAGATATGGATGGGGTGACACAATAGTCCAAAAATGGTGTTATAAAAGATTTAGTGTATTTTGGGCCCCTTACTTTTACTTCCGCACTTTTTTTAATCTTTGATAGCTGGACTGCTCTGATATGTGTAATTGTGAATTTATGTAACTAGTACAAAAGCTGTAACTGCTGGTCTATTTTTGCTAACCTCCATGTGATAGTACTTCTTTGAGATCAATTAAAATCTTTCTGAGTTAAAAAAAATCGTCTGAGACCCCTAGCTCCAGAGTCCGATGGACACCCAACCTGGGCCAGACAAAACAAGGTTCCACTCTAACTCCCAGCTGCCGGAGACTAAACCTAAAACAACCCATCTCAACAGAATCCTCCTGGCAGCTGGTAAAGTGAAGTAGGAACAGACAAAGACATCAAGGGACAGCAAAACAAGCATATTTCTGTGCCTGTGAACATGTTACCATAGCTGCAGAAATAGCAGGGGGTTTTCACTCTGTGATCAAATTAGTAAACTCTGGAAAGTCACTTCCAATAACCACAGGTATAGATAAGTTTTGAACTACCCTCACTTTTATTAAATGAGGCACATTGTTTACTTCCAGTCACTTGAGTGGTGGGTAGTATGAAGTGTCCCCTTAAATGCAAATCACCCCAGTACCCGGTCCTCTTGTATAGTCTTATCATAAACTGTCTGCTTGCACTCAGGTCTGTCTGCTTCCCAAATCTATCAAACACATCACAGTCTTTACTCCCACCTGGACATCATAAATACATACATACTGTAGATACATAGAATTTGTCAGCAGATGAGGACCGCCAGTCCTATCTAGTCTGCCCATATAAGCTACCCCCCGATTATCCCTTGCTTACACTTTTCTCCTCATTGCTAGTGTCATGAGGAGGCTGTTCTATGCATCCATCATCCTTTCTGTGAAGAAGTACTTCCTCACGTTCCTCCTGAGTCTCCCTCCCTCCAGCCTCATATCAAGACCCCTAGTTTTTGAGCATTCATTCTTCCGGAAAAGGCTCCCCTCCTGGATCCTATTAACACAACTGAGGTATTTAAAAGTCTCAATCATACCTCCCCTCTCCCTTCTTATCTCCAGTGAATACATGTCAAAGTCTACTAGCCTCTCCTCATATGCCTTTTGGTGCAACCCTTGCACCATCTTTGTAGCCCTCCTCTAGACTGCCTCCACTCTGTCTGTATCTTTTCTGAGATGTGGCCTCCAGCACTGGATGCAGTATTCCAGATAAGGTCTCATCAATGATCTGTAGAGTGGCATCACCACCTTCCTATTTCTTCTGGAGATACATACCTCTTCCTATGCACCCCAACATTTCAATGGCCCTACTTATTGCTTTATCACACTGTCTGGTCACCTTTAAGTCAGCTGTTATAATCACTCCCAGATCCCTTTCTTGCATGGTGTGTGCCAGCAACACCCCTCCTCCCCATTGACACTGTTCCCCTGGGTTTCCACATCCCAGGTGCATAATTTTACAATTTTTCACATTAAATTTCAGCTGCCACACCCTTGACCATTCCTCAAGCTTACATAGGGTCCTTCTCATTCTTTCCACCCCCTCTGGAGTATAGACTGTATTACAGATCTCTGTGCCATCTGCAAACAGGCAATCTTTCTCCTCCAGCACCTCTGAAATGTCACTTATATCACTTATAAAGATATTAAAGAGGACTGAACCTAGCACCGAACCCTGGGGCATGCTGCTGCTGGTCACCTATCTCTTCATGGATTGAGCCCCATTCACTATCACTCTTTGTGACCTCCCTCACAACCAGTTTTTAACCCAGTTCATCACTCTGTGCCCTACTCCCAGGCTGCTCAGTTTGTTTAATAGCCTTCTATGTGGGACAGTGTCAAAGGTCTTACTAAAATCCAAGCAGGCCACATCCACTCCCCCCCCCCCATCCACCACTCTGGCTACCCAATTGAAGAAAACAATCAGGCTCGTTTGGCAAGACCTACCTGCCATGAAACCATGTTGCTTTGGGTCCTGCTGCCTGCTGGATTCGAGGCACTTCACAATTCTTTCCTTGAGCAATGATTCCATCAGTTTTCCTGCCACTGAGGTTAGGCTGACAGGCCTGTAGTTACCAGCTTCCTCCCTACTCCCACTCTTGTGGAGAGGGACAACATGTGCCCGCCTCCAATCTGCTGGGACCACCCCTGTCTCTAATGATTAATTGAATAGCTCTGCCAATGGCACTGCTAATTAATTCCTGAACTTCTTTAGTATTCTGGGATGAATTCTGTCCGGTCTCATTGCATTGCCTACCCTCAGTTTTTCAAGCTTTTTTAGGATTCTCTCCTTGGTGAAAGGATTGGTATCCACCCCCTGACTCTGTCCTGATTTTTCTTTCAATAATGGTCCCCCCCTTCAATAAATACAGAACGGAAATATTTATTCAAGATTTCTGCCTTTTCCTGGTCCCCCTCAGCATGCCCTCCTCTTCCCTTTTTAGTCTCACGATCCCTTCCCTATTCTTTTTCTTTTCACTAATATATCTAAAAACAGTCTTGTCTCCTTTCTTAATTGACTGTGTTATCCTTTCCTCTGTTTGTGCTTTGGCCCTACTAACTGCTTTTCCAATCTCCCTCAGTTTTTCCATCAGGTTTCCCTATCTTCCTCACTCTGTGTTTCTTTGTTCTTTCTGAATGCCACCCTTTTCTCTTTTACCCTCCTGGCTACGTCTTTCATGAACCAGCAGTTTTTATTCCTTTTCTTACTCTTACTTGCTTAATGCACAAATTTGTGGCCTCAAATATGACGCCTTTTAGATTTTCCCATTGTACATCCACTCCCTTCCCCTTCCTTCCTCATCATGCTTTTACTAGACATTCTCTCATCTTCGCAAAATTGACCCTCTTGAAGTCCATTACTTTAACCCTTGTGTGCATGTACTCCTCCTCTGTTTCTATGGAAAACCACACTGTATAGTGATCACTGTACCCTAGATGACTGTCTACCTGAACATCTTTTATATTTTCACCATTGGTGAGCACCAGGTCCAGAATAGCTCCCTCTCTGGTGGGCTCCATCATGAGCTGCTTGAGCCCCACCCCTTGCATAGCTTCCAGGATGGCTCTGCCCCTTGCTGTGGCTGCAGTATGGGTGCCCCAATTGATGTCTGGTATATTGAAGTCACCCATAACTAGGACCCTTCCCCTGTCTGTCATTCTGCATATGGTTTCCACTAGTTCCTTAAACAACTCCTCCCGCATCCCAGTGGTCTGTAGACCACTCCTGTCTGTATTACTACCCCATTTCCTATCAGTCAGTATCAGTGAAATACACTGATGTGAAGTATGTTTCCCAATTTGATAAGGCTAAATTTTCTTCAACCTTTACTGATTAATTTTATATTAATGTCTGGTTATGTGTCCCAGCTTATTGCAAATTGATCAAAGAAAGTCATTGGGATGCAGATTTATTTTACCCCCTCAGATTTCATATCTGATTTGGGATTAGGTCAGGAAAAAAAGTGGTCTTACCATCATTGGGTTGCTACTCTGTGATGTGTATCTGGCCATCTGATAGTCATCTGCCAATGAAGTATCCTTCTCATCACTTTCTGGTCTGTGTTCTTTCACCCAGAGTTTTATAGTACATCTGACTGAAGGATGTTGAGAAATTGTTCTGTGGTCAGCATGTTGATGACCTGTGTGACTGACTTGCCTCTTCTGGTGAGAAAATCTCTCAGGCTGGTGTACAGCTTTTGTGGATTGTTGAAGGTTTGGTATTTCAGGGTCCGAAAATCTCTTTCTGTAGATTTCTTCCAAGATGTCATATTTCTTTTAGGATTTCTCTTTTCACAGTGTTGTAGTTCTCAGACTATACAGTCCTTATTACTGCATGCTAGCAGATTACCCATTGCTGTCTGAGCCACTGGCAGGCTGTAGCAAGCAATGCAAAAGTCATCAGGTACTCTTTAATACAATTGGTAGGACCTAGTTTTGTGAGTTTATTGTCCTTAATGGTGTTAGAATCTTGTTGGGCCCAGCACCCAACCCAGATTGCCCATTTCTGAGGGTGTCCAGAGATTTTCTGTAGTGTTCTCCATGCAAAGATGCCATTATTCTGTCGGACGCTGGTATCACTATGGAGGTTGGGAGTTCTGTCTGCCAGCTCCAATTTATGAACCCAAACATTTTTGTAATGGTAATGTCATGGATAGCAACCCAGCTAAAATAACATTAATCAAAACCTAAGACAATTCATTTTAAATTCCTTCTATTTCTTTTTAATCAAGCTGTTTCACCCCAAGCCACCACCTATGCTTGTTTCAGGTCATTTAGACAGTGACCCCTCAGACCCCTCATCTGCTCCCCCTACCACTGAGGCCAGTGGGGATCAAAACAGAGCACAGCCAGAAGGTGCAAGTGAGCATCAGTCAGTCAGCCCTGTGCACATATCTTTTTCCAGTTTTCATTCATCCTCCACCCACCTCCTGCTTGGCGCTGAGAACTGCCTCAACAGGCCATTCAAGCCTACAGTAACATCTTGTAAAGAAGGCAATCTTCCCAGCCCATCACAGGGGCTGCTGTGAAACTATGGCACCATCCCTCCCTGGCTCAGAGCCCTGTTGTGCAGCAGAGTCATCCCAGGCCCCTCAGCTGCTTGAGCCAGCTCTCAAGTCCTAACCTAGGTCACCAGTGGGAGTCCACTCTGAAGAAAGAGTGGTTACTAGTGGGGTACCACAGGGTTCAGTATTGGGTCCAGTCCTTTTTAATGTCTTTATCAGTGACATTGCAGAGGGACTGGAAGGAAAAGTATGCCTTTTTGCAGATGACACAAAGATCTGCAACAGGGTTGATACACAAGGAGGCATGGAAAGGATGAAAAGGGACTTGGCAAGGTTGGAGGAATGGTCAGAAGTATGGCAGCTAGGATTCAATGCAAAGAAGTGCAAAATAATGCACCTGGGAAACAAGAACCCAGAGGAAGAATACACAATGGGTGGGAGGTAGTAACAAAAAAAAGGAAAGGGACCTTGGGGTAATCATATAAGATGACCTTAAGGTTAGCAAGCAATGTGAGAAGGCAGTAGGGAGGGCTGGGAGTATACTGGGATGTATAGGGAGAGGCATCAGCAGCAGAAAACAGGAAGTTGTTATCCCTCTGTACAGACAGTTGGTGAGACCCCATCTGGAGTACTGTGTCCAGTTCTGGAGACCCCATCTCCGCAAGGACATAGACAGGATAGAGGTAGTCCAGAGGAGGGCAACTAAAATGGTGCAGGGTCTGCAAGAGAAGCCGTATGAGGAGAGACTAAAGGAGCTTAATATGTATACCCTTGAAGAAAGAAGGAGAGGGGGACATGATAGAAACTTTTAAGTACCTCAGTGGAATCAACAAAGTCCAAGAGGGTAGCATCTTTCAAAAAGAGACTTGCAAGAACAAGGGGACACAATTTAAAGATAGAAGGAGGGCAGTTCAGGGGCAATGTGAGGAAGTATTATTTCACAGAGAGGGTAGTGGATGCATGGAACAGCCTTCCTGAGGAGGTTGTGGGGTCTAAAACTGTGGGAGAATTCAAGAATGCATGGGACAGACATAAGGCAATTCTTGTGGGGGGGTAGGAAGAAATAGGCTGTTGGTTAACTAGGATCTGCGGCCTATCATGTAGGTAGGGAAATGGGCAGACTAGATGGGCCTAGCGGTCCTTATCTGCCGTCAAAGTCTATGTTTCTATGTTTCTATGACACTCAGACAACTGGGCTATTGGTCAGCCTGATTGGAAGTAATTCTAGGGGTTTTTATTTAGGGGGGGAGGTGATACAATAGGATCAAGATTGGTATTTTTTAAAATGCAAACCAAAGACTGAAGCTGTCTCCGTGGTGCTAAGCAATGGGGACCGGTTGGAATGCCAGTGATCGCCATTCACTTTCTGAGCTGTGGACATCAGGAGCAGACTGTAGGATGAATATGCATCCAAACAGACACTCACCTCTTTCAGGAAGGAGGGTTCTGGTCTGGCTGTCTGACTATCTTTTGGTGATAAATAGAGTGTAGGAAACAGTGTGAGCTGGGACACAGGTGGGGTATTATCAAGATGTCTAGTGTCAGCAGTGTCATGACAAATGATGATTGTACTCAATGGCACCAGGGGATGGGGAAATAATGAAAAATAGTAATGGTCCCTGAGAGGGTAGATGAAGTCAAGCCCCTCCCCCCACACACACACGTATGAGCTCTTCATCTGGTTCCTTCTCCAATGGCTCTGTTGTCCACATGTTAGAGTAGGCGTGGAATATGAGTATAAAAGTGAGCAAAACTGTACAGTATACCGATGGCTAAAATACAGCCAACCTACTGCTCCCTATTGCCCTTTTAAAATATGTTTATCATTACAGGTCTGATGCATGTCTCCTAATAGCTGAGTATCAGCCGTGTGCTTCTGTTAATTTAAATAATGAAAACAAGCTGCTTTGCCTACTTATTTACAATGGAACAGCTCATATTATTTTTTGTTGATGTGTGTGTGTGGGGGGGGGGGGTCTTGCTCTGTACATCTTCAGATCTTCTTAGATTATGAAATATTTTTTCCTTTCTTCATATTGCCCTGCCAACTCAACCCAGCCAAATGCGAAAAGCTAGTTCCAATAGTAATTGTTAACCTTGCCATTATGAAGCAATTCAGAGCTTACGTGTTCATCTAAGGGAGCAAAGGATTTGCCACAACGCTTCGGGGAACCAGAAAAACAGAAGGGCTTTCCAACATTCAGATGTGGTGCTCTGCTGGAAACATTTGGTTTGTCAATTTGCTATAGTTCTGAAGTTTGTAAAAAAACAATTAGTCTATTGTTAAAAGCCATGGATTTTTTTTTTAAGAGTATGTATTGTTCACAAGCTGAACATTCTGTAAGGTACTTTAGTCATCTACTCACTGGTTTACTGAGATAGATTTTGCAAATGTCTTCATTAAATTGCAGATAATTATATTTTGCAGAGCTGCTGTAATCTCTGGAAAGATCTTAGAAATCATACTATTTACAGACTAAGTAGATTCAATTTAGCTTGCATGTGTATTTGTATAGCCACCCCTACCAGTAGGGGGTCAGCTAAAGCTGCTGTATCTCCATATGCCATTTGTGCCACAAAGGGGTTACTGTACAGCGTGTGTCACTGGTGCCTGTGTGTCTGACAGTGCAGGGTATAAAATGGAACATAGGAGACATTTTAGGTCACACCGGAGATTGGAGTGAGGAGTGGCAGTTGAAGAGAGTCAGGAGTAAAGAGGGCAACTAAGCTTGTGGAAGAGTGAAATGGAGTAGTGAGATGCAAGGGGTACTACTCCTCAATAGATGTCTCCCTAGGGATCCTTTCAGATGCTACTGCTACTCACAGGTGGGTACATGATAACGATGAGTAGGAAGAAGGACTGATGCATCCTGATTCTGCTGGGTAAATCTCAGAGCTGGGCTGAAGGGGCATAATTTTGCGAGCACCTTAGGGGCCCCAGCGGCTTGAACCCCAAACCAATTGAAAGGTGGTGAATGACTAAATGGCTTTCCTTAATGAAGAAGAATTTATCAAGAAAATCACAGCAGTGATTAAGCATTATAAATGGAAATGAAAATCCTGCACTTGAAGGACCACATGGGAAAGTCTATGTTATGTGTAGAAAATAATTTTATTGGCAGCCCAAAAAGAAAAAAAGGCTGGAGGTAAGCAAAGTGCCTCAGTGCTTCAGCGTAACCAACTGGCCATCTCAGGGGGCATGTCAGCTCCTCAGCCTCCTAGCCCTTAAGTACATACAGATTTAAAGACACAGTACGTAATGACATTTTCAAGAAATTAATCTCTAATGCATTTCAATAACAAAAAAAAAAATAAAACATTGAAAAAGAAATTTAAATGAAATTGGTCAGCTTCTCTAAGTAGGATAGAGTGCATGTGCATGGAGAAAGAAAAGTGAGTGTGGTATATTACTGTGGGAGGAGGGGGAGAAGGAGAGAAAGAGATATTTGGAAGAAAATAGTGGAGCTAAAATACAACACTAAGAAATACTAAAGTGCCAATCATACAAATGGCACAGATTGAGAAATTCTTGTTAAGTTACTCAATCTAGACAAATTCTACTGCACTATATGAGTGTCTCTCTTACTGTTTGGCAGCTAGAGATGGGGGGATTCGAAATTGTTAATGCTCTCAACCTGGTACCAGCAGGATCTAGAAAAAATAACAAAACAAGGAACACCACACACACAAGTGACATGGACAAAGACTGTGGCAAAGACACAAGTGACCCCAATATTAATCACCAAACAGAGGATTGCTAAAAAGTAATAGAAATTTTTTTTTATGGCTGCAGTGGGAGGAGCTTGCAGCAGTCTTGCTGTAACTGAGAAAACAGGATACTAGTGATGAGCACAACATTTGGAGTTGCATTATGCTTCTGCAACTCCAAAACTGCTCTGCTCATCCCATACAATTGGATGGCTCAACCCCCCCCCCGCAGGCCCACTACTTTTCCTGCCATCTCTGGTATTGCCAGCGGAAGTCACGGTGGAGCGTGGCACAGTCTGCCGTGTCCAAGATGACCACCAAACTGTACTGGGCATGCACGTCTACTCTTGAATGTGCAATACAGTTTGGCAGCCATCTTGGACACGGCGGACTGTGCCATATTCCGCCGTGACCTCTGCAAGCTTGTCTACAGTCGTATTGGCTCTGGCCAGAATTTGTTTAAATATGGGGAGATATCTACCTCTTCATTTAGACCCTGTGGTGAAACAGTGTTCAATGACACTATCTGCAGAGCCTCTTTTTGCATCAATCTATTCACCCCTGTCACCTCCTCTTTTCAGGGGCTGACACATTCTAAGGTTGTAAATTTAAGGGTAGATGGGTCAGAACTGAGTGCAGTGGTGAAATGTGTACCAAAGGCATTTCTATCACTTCTATTCATAATGGCCCTCACATGTTCCTGTATACGTGTTATTAGAGAATGCACTGTTTTGCCCAGATAATGTTTGTGACAAGTGCACCAGGCAATGTAGACCATGAAAGCAAAACACATGAGATAAAATGTTTGATAACTACCCTCCAGTTGTTGTGAAGGTGTGTATATGTGTTCCCTTCTTGATTGAGCATTCTGGAAAAATATGTTGTAATTCCCACATCTATGAAAACCAAGGGGTTTGGGTGGAGACAATTATGTATATTGATATATTCTGTTGGTATATGACTAGATGTTAATATGTTTCCAAGGTTCTCAGCCTTTCTGAAGGTGATTCTGGGATGTAATCCTATTTCAATTTGTAGGACACTTTCTGTTCACAGAACTGACCAGTGTGAATGTATGATAGTCCCTACCTTCCCAGCAATGTTATTATATTCAGTGGAGAATGTAACAATATTTTGGTGTGTTGTGATTCTATCCTTTGGTGTAAGTAAGGCACTTTGATCAATATTCTTGGCCCTGTCAAAAGCTCTTTGGAGTAACCATTTGTTATAGCCCCTATTTTCAATCTCTCTGTCATTTCCCTTGATTGTTCAAAATCAGAACTTTAGAGCAGTTTCTTTTAAGTATGATGTACTGACTAAAAGGAATAGATTCTATATGTTTCCTGAGATGGGCACTCTCTGCATGTAGTATGGTGTGGATCCATGACAGGAGTCCAACAGTATTTCTGTCAAACGCCCTGTCTGCGACACTGGCAGGTCGACTGCATTCTGCAGTCAGCTGCTGGTTCGCTATCATTTTTCTTTGTTTTCTTTGGGAGGCTTCGCCCCCCAACCCCCCCACATGGAGGGATGCACACTCCGCACCACCCCACTTAAAGATTCTCAACTCCAGTCAGAGCTGATTGGGGGTGGTGCAGGACCCCCGACAGGCAGCGCCAGGTTCCAGTGGGTCTCCCACTGCAGCTAGATGCTGTAATCGCTGTGGGGGACCTCGCTGGTGAAATGTCATGGTGAGAGGGTTAAATGGTATGGTGTTAGCTACTGTGGGTTTTCTGTATCACAGAATAGTTACTACTTCACCCAGGAGGGATGTTAATTCCACATCCAGAAATGTAATAAGAGTTTTTTGCTGTGATGATGGATGAATTCCAGACTTGGGCTTGTGTCATTTGTATTTGTCATGAACTGGTCAATATCTGCTTCATTGCCTTGCCAGATGCACAGTCATAGAATACTTCATGACAAAATAGTGTTACATTCTCAGCTGAGTATAATAACATTGCTGGGAAGATAGGGAATATCATGCATTGACATCGGACAGTTCTGTGTACAGTGTCGTACAAAAAGAAATAGGAGCATATCAGAGAATCACCTTCAGGAAGACTGAGAACCTTGGGAACATATTAACATCCAGCTGTTATACACCAACAAAAAATATCAATATACATAACTGGCTTCCACCTAAAACCCTTTGGTTTTCATAGCTGTGGCAATTGCAATGCATGCAAATGCGCCCAAGAGGGGGGCACATATACACACCCTCACAACAATAGGGGGGTAGTGATCAAACATTATAGATCTTGTGTTACAAGTCCAACCTTCATGGTCTACGTTGCCTAGTGCACTTGTCACAAACATTATGTGGGCAGAACAGTGCATCCTCTAAAAACACATATACAGGAAAACATGATGGCCATTATTAATGGAAGAGATAGAAGTGCCTTAGGTACACATTTCACCGCTGCATACAATTCTGACCCATCTACCCTTAAATTTGCAGCCTTAGAATATGTCAACCCCCTGAAAAGAGGAGGTGACAGGGTGAATAGACTACTGCAAAAAGTGACTCAATGGACAGTGTCTTTAATAGACTTCTCCCCATATTTATAAAACTACTTGCGATTACTTTTTAACAATCCTTTGCTCAGTGACTAATATTGTGGTCATCTATGTCTTTGTCCTTGTCACTTGTGCTTGTAGTGTTACTTGTTTTGTGTTATTTTTTCTAGATCATGCTGGTACCAGGTCGAGGGCATCTACAAATTGAATCCCTCTGTCTCTAGCTGGCAAAAAGTAAGACAGACATTCATATTGTACAGTACAATTTGTTTAGATTAAATAACTTAACAATAAGAATTTCTCATTCTGTGCCATTTGTATGACTGACACTTTAGTGTTTCTCAATGTTGTATTTTAGCTCCTCTATTTTCTTCTACAAGTCACTCTTCCCTCCTGCCCATAGTACTATACCACACTTACTCTTCCATCTCTGTGCACATGCACTTTATCCTACTTAGAGAAGCTGATCAATTTCATTTAAATTTCTATTTTAATGTTGTTTTTTATTGAAGTGCACTAGAGATTTATTTCTTGAAAAATGTTGCTATTATGTACTGTGTCTTTAAATCTGTATGTACTTACCGTAAGGGCAAGGGATCCGAGAAGCTGACATGCCCCTGATGAAGCCCAGTTGGTTAGGCCAAAGAGCTGGTGCTCTTTGCTTACCTCCAGCCAATTTTTTGGTTTTTGCTGCCAATAAAATTATGTTCTACATATAACATAGACTTTCCTATGTGATCCTTTGAGTGCAGGATTTTTGTTATTGCTTTTATGTCATGGTCTGGCTTCCCTTTCCTGGCAACTCCAGCATTTCCTGAGTTGTGCTGTTGCTATGCTTTTCCATTAATATAAAGCAGACAATAAATCAGGGGACATGGCTCAGAAGTATATCTGGGATTGCCTCACAGCCATTTTTTGTGGTGAAATCATTAGTTATGCCACAGCAAGAAAGATAAAAACTGTCTAATTTCCAGTCCAAACTGGAACAGGAGATAACAGAACTGGAGGTACAGTATAAAAGGTAAAAGGGCAGACAGACTCTGAAGAAACTTGAAATGGCTAAAGGGAAAGTAAGAGACCTCCTTACAGGCTAGCTGGAAGGGAGAGAGAGTGAGATAAACCAATCAATGATATTACAAGCAGATTGAGAGGGCGGGGAGGTTGCTTGCCTTGCCAATGCACAAGCAAATAGCTAGTCATATTGTGAGAACTCTGAGAAATGTAGGAAACCATGTAAATCTTCTGCGCAACCCTGCAGACAAATTCAGAAAACTTTAGAAAATATTATTCAGGTTGGCCTGGTGGTGCTGGAGGTTGAGGCGCTGGATGCCACACCTCACGCCACGCTGGCAACCCAGGTTCTGGAATAGACCTGGGCCATTGGTGGTCAGCAGGTGCAAGACAGCATACCTCTCAACCTGCTGGGAGGCAGGCAACTGGCAGGTGTGGCATGCCTGTGCCCCTACATGCACGTGGTCATGCCATATGTCGGGAGGCAGGGGTCACCATAAAAATTTAAAATGGTGGCTGGGGGCTCCATGAAGCCTTGACCCCCATCCTGCTGATCCTCCAATCCTTTGGATTTGGATTGTGTTCTGGGAGGGGTAGAAGCTCCCATCCCGGCCCCGCTGGGGGGGGTAAGCCATTGGGAATCTCAGGACTGGTCACAGGTGGTCGGGCTCATGGGCAGGTAGGTCTAGGGTGGAGTTTCCACCCCCGGTGTGCCCAGGAGGGAAAAAATGTTGATTAAAACAAAAAATAAATATTATTCAGAACTATATAAAGCCAGGGAACAATATAGGAGCTGTAGCCATGATAACAGCCTATGTAAAAAAGGTGGACTTACCTACTTTATCAGAGGAAGATAAGGCCAGTTTAGAAAGTAAAATTCAGGGAGAAGAGTTAACCAAAGTCATTAAACAAGTGAAACAAGGTAAAGCCCCAGGCCCAGATGGGATTTTTTAAATGTATGTATGTATGTATTTAAAATGTGGTAACCGGAGAAGGCACACTGAGTTGAGGCTTGTTTCCAGGTGTGACTTGGAGGTGGGGAGAATGGGAGTACAGACATAAAGGCATTGCAAACATCCTTGTTTTCCAGAGAGTTTTATAAATAATTCATAATTCATCCCAGAGTTAACAAATCCTTTGTTAGAAACCTTCAGAAGCTATATTTTGATGGAGGAAGTACCAGATACATGTACCCCCATGTATCTGGTATTCCCTCTGTCAAAATATATCTTCTGAAGGTATTTAATGATCTCACATCTGAGGAAATTAGAAGTGATAAGCATGAATGTCCTCCCCAGACTTCTACATAGGCTGTTATCATGGCTGCCGCTCCTATGATGTTCCTTGGCCCTGATTACAGTCATTCTGAAATAGGGCAAAGATAGGCAGGTGTATGGAAATTACCATCCAATCCCCTTGCTCAACTAAGACCTGAAATTACTTATTAAAATCCTAGTGAACCATATGATTTTAGGAATGTATTATTTTGCCCCTCAGGTGATAGGCAAAATAATACACCCCAACCAAACAGGTTTCATTCTGTCATGACATTTTAAAAACCACATAAGGAGACTGCTCAACATGGTGACAAGTTGCAAAGGTAGGCTGGAGCAACAGCTAGCCATAATGACAGACACTGAAAAAGCCTTTGATTGGTTCATCTGGAACTAGCCAATGGCCACCCCGTGCAAACTAAATGTCGGAGATTACATCCAGGGATGGGCGAGTTCCTTATATGAAGCACCAAAAGACAAAGTAAGAGTTAATGCCACTCTATCCCAGTCACTGAACATGCAGAGGGGAACCAGGTAAGGATGCCCCCTCTCCCCAATGCTTTTTGCAGTAAGTATGTAGCCATTTGCCCAGGCAGTGAGGGAGTATAACGAGATTAAGGGCATTAAAGTTTGGGGAGCATAAAATTTCAATGTACGCATTATACCTGCTATACTTGGACAATCCAGTTGACTCGTACCCTCACCTGGAAAAATGGTTAAAGGAGTACTACATAACATCAGGGGTTAAGATTAACAAAAGCAAATCAGAGTCACTCTGTCTAAATGGGCCCCTGACCCCTGAAATTAAAATGTGTATAACCTTGAAATGGGCAGAGGAAAGAATCAGGTGTTTAGGAATTCAAGTTATGATGGACACTGAGAAACTGCTCAGGGCTAATTACCAACCCTTATTAGATGAACTTAAAGCAGACCTTAGCAGACGGAACATTCTGCCAATCTCACATCTGAGGAAATTAGAAGTGATACGTATGAATGTCCTCCCCAGACTTCTATTTCTATTCACCAATCTTCCAATCAAAATTCCTAAAGAAACATGGAAGGAGATAAAACCCATGTTATCCAGATTTGTCTGGGGGAAGGAAGCAATACCTAAAATGGCAGACTTAAATCAAAAGGTGGGTTTGGCCTACCAGACCTGAAAGCATACAATTATGCTGCACAAATGTTGGCACTAACAACATACCTGCAGGAAGATGAGGATACAGGATGGGGGCACATGGAGGTTGACCAATGTAGGCATTGGCACCCCAGGGTACTATTAATACACAGACTAATAAATAAAGACATTAAAGGGATAAATAACCCTTGGACTAGGTTAGCACTGTCCTCATGGTTGGAAGTAACAAACAGGTTCCTTCTCCTTAACGGTATAAGTAGACACACCCAGATCAGGGACTGCACAGACTTTCTACCTGGGCGCATGGAAACATCCTTTTGTAGCTGGCAGAGGGGATGACTGAAATATGTGGGCCAGCTAATTTTGGGGACATAGATGAAGAGCTTTCCAGAACTAAAATAGGACTTTAACCTCCCTATTGGTACTTGCTTAGAACCCTACAAATAAGGGCCTTTCTTCTAGCTGATCCAAATAGGCAGTCCCTGCAACAACAACCTAACAAGGCCCTGGAAATAGTATTACAATTAGCAAGGACTCCAGGAGCCACAAAACAAATAACAACACTACTGGGGGGGTTGGCAGATGCAGCTCTGGAATGCACAGCCACAACTGCAGCCCATAAAAACTGGGTATATGTACCATATCTTCAGTGCAGCAACTTCAAAGTGTATCATCCAACAGTGGAGGTCTGCAGTGTGCCCAAAACTGGATGAGTGGGTGAGCTCATGCAAGAGAGTTAGGGAGATGGAAATGTCTACCATAAAGCTTAGACTACAGGCTGACAAATTTAATGCATATTGGCTACCCTTCCACAAATATGCTTAGATAGTAGAAAACAAAGATGTGTAGAATCTAAAATTCCACCAGCAGAATGTCCATGGAATTTCACAGAATTTGTATGAACATTCTGTAGAATTTTGCCAGATTTTAAATTTCAGTTATTTTGGACACATTTTTAAAACACATATCCAAATGATACCAAGTTTGTCAGGTGTACAGGGACTGACAGCTTTCATAAGTGTACCAAATTTTAGAGTCCTAGATAGAAAGGGAGCTGAGTTATGGGTGACCAAAGAATTATCAATTCAAGTTTATTGTTTGACTAAATAGTTTTCAACAAAATATACATACATAATAAAAAGACAGTTACAGATAAAAGTATAATAAAAATACAATTTTGAATAATTTATACAGCATTAAACTTGTTAACCTCACACCTAGGCCCAGCAAATGTGCATTAGTTTAAGAAGGTATCTATCATATTGCACATATATGTGATACATTTAAAATATCAGCTTCTTTCCTATACACACAAACATAAGTGCCTAGTCACAACTTTAGTTTTAATCATATTTAGGTTCCTTCAATTATCAGTTTTACTAATTGTTTTCACTTTAATAATTGCTAAGAAGAATTTTGCCACTCTCTCTATAGTCTATGCATCTTCTGAATGAATTAAAATGGAAATCAAAGTTGTAAGATCAACATTGTATCTAGTATCCACAAAGGGACCCAGCCAATATGTGCACTCTTTGATATACCAGGTACAATACTACATCACATGCAGAAGACTTTCTCTATCGCCTCTAGAGCAGCTACAGTTCTCAGTGTTAACTGATGCCTTCTTGTACCTGCACCTCAGTACTCTGCTGTGAAATTGCTCAAACTTATAAATTATAAATATCCTTCGTAGAATAGGGTCTGTTAGGATGTCTAAGTAAGCCTTATATCCAAAGATAAAGTTATTATGAATAAATCACTTGGCGTAAGCTGACTGCCTAATTTGTGAGAGATCTTGACCATTCCAAAAATTCACAATTCTTTTAGTAACATATTTCTTATATTTCATACTTAACTGTACCCCTTTTTCCACATATCTTAATAACATGCCTAGTTTATGTTTTTTCAATAATAATAGAATCTTAGGATAACAAAAATCTTGTTTATACCCTAAGGAGAACCATTTTCATTTTTCCTCCAAACATTGTACAGAGATCCTTGTGGATGGAAGTTTAATCAGTCTTAGCCAAAAATTTATTTGGCGTACTTCAAAAAGAGTGTTTATGTTTGATATTCCCAGCTCTGATCTTATATAGCAGGCAGGACAGGAAGGGCCTACTCCCAGTGTTTTCCTCAGCATTTTGAATAAGGGCACAGTTAATTTATCCCTGTGTTTCAGGTCCCAGATTTCTGTCCCATACCACAATTGGACCTGGAATTTAGTTTTAATCACTTCAATTAGAGGTCTTATGCTAGTGCCCCCATATCTATAGTTACAGTGCCTTCAGAAAGTATTCACCCCCCCTTGGATTTTGTCACATTTTGTGATGTTGCAAACTCAAATTAAAATAAATTTATATGGGATTTTTTTGTCATGTATCTACACAAATTACTTTATAATGTCAAAGTGGAATGAAACTTCTGGAATTTTTTGTTCATGCAATTTAAAATAAAAAATCCTGAAATGTCTTGATTTGATAAGTATTCGCCTCCTTTGCTATGACACTCCAAACTGAGCTCAGGTGCATCCAATTTCCTTGTGAGATCACTTTAAAACTTGAATGGAGTCCACCTGTGGTCAGTTCAAATGGTTGACATGATTTCAGAGGAAATACACCTGTCTATATAAGGTCCCACTGTTGACAGTGCTTGTCAGAGCAGAAACTCTACCATGAAGACCAAGAAGCTGTCCGTAGAACTCCGTGATAGAATTGTGAGGAGGCATAGATCTGGGGAGGGGTATAAAAACATTTCTAGGGTGTTGAAAGTTCCCAGGAGCACAGTCAAGTCCATCATTGGGAAATGGAAAGATTACAGAACCACCCAGACTCTTCCTAGAGCAGGCCGTCCTCCCAAACTGAGCAACCGGGCAAGAAGGACCTTGGTCAGGAAAATGACCAAGAACCCAATGACCACCCTGACAGAACTACAGAGTTCCATGGCTGAGATGGGAGAACCTGTCCAGAGGACAACAATCTCTGCAGCACTTCACAGATGTAGTCTCTATGGGATAGTGGCTAGACGGAAGCCACTCCTGAGAAAAGACCACATAATAGCACACCTGGAGTTTGCAAGAAGGCAAGTGGCAGACTCTGAGACCATGTGGAAAAAGATTCTCTGGTCTGATGAAACAAAAATTGAACTCTTTGGCCTGAATGCAAAGCGCTATGCCTGGTGCAAACTGAACACAGCTCATCACCCATGTAACACCATCCCTTCCATGAAGCATAGTGGTGGCAGCATCATGTTATGGGGATGCTTTTCAGCAGCAGGGACTGGGGCACTTGTCAGGATAGAGGGAACAATGAATGGAGCCAAGTACAGGCACATCCTTGAGGAGAACCTGCATCAGTCTGCAATAGACCTTGGACTCGGGCGAAGATTTACGTTCCAACAGGACAATGACACCAAGCATACAGCCAAAGCAACACTGGAGTGGCTTCAGAACAAGAAGGTGAATGTCCTTGAGTGGCTCAGCCAAAGCCCAGACTTGAATCCCATTGAGAATCTGTGGAAAGACTTAAAGACTACGCTTCACTGACGCTCCCCATCCAACTTGACAGAGCTTGAGCAAATCTGCAAGGAAGAATGGGTGAAAATCCCCAAATCCAGATGTGCAAAGCTGATACAGACATACCCAAGAAGACTCAAAGCTGTAATTGCTGCTAAAGGTGCTTCTACAAAGTATTGACTCAGGGGGATGAATTCTTAAGTAAACAAGATATTTCAGTTTTTAATGTTTCATAAATTTTTGTTACACAATAAAAATATTTTTGCCCTTTTAAATTGTTGAGTATGCTGTGTGAATCAAGGGAGAAACAATCATTTCAATGCATTAAAAATTCTGGTAGTAACACAACAAAATGTGACAAGATTCAAGGGAGGTGAATACTTTCTGAAGGCACTGTAAATCTGGTTAATACCAGCATTGTTTTTTTAAGGGTTTCAAGAGTCTTAGAAAAAATGGGTATTCCAGGTTCTATTCATATTAAATTCCATACCTAGGTATACATAGGTTTTGGCTACTTCTATTTTGTTTTCCCCAGGGTCCAAGTTCCTGTTTTCTTTTTCCCTTTATGCCCAAAGACAAATATTTTAGTCTTGGTCAAATTAATTTTTAATTGTAAGTCTCTTGATCTCTCCTCTAATAAGTTAAGTTTTTTCTGTAAGCCCTTTTGAGTTAGAGAGAAGAACACTAGAACATCAGTTAAGGCTAGCACTGTGCACTGATGGTCATTAATTTTGGGGAATCTGAATCATGAGTATTGAACTCTGCTAGCATATCATTAATACAGAGTGCGAATAGTACAGGGGCAAGGACACAGCCTTGTCTGACTCCTTTGTTTATTTTAAATGGTGAAGAAAGCTGCCCATCCATTCCCAGTCATACTTTAGCCCATGTTCCATTGTATAAGTTATACAGAATAGATATAAGCACTTTATCTATTCCTCTCTTTAAGAGTTGTTCACATAATATTTTTCTAGATCTGGAATCAAAGGCTGTTGAATAATCAACAAAGAGTGCATATAACCTCTGTTTTCTAAGGATAACATGTTTTTCGGTAAGATGGTACAACATATATATGTTATCAAGAGTGGAGTGCTCTATGCGAAAGCCTGCCTGGTAGGGTGAAAGCCTCCCCGTGTGATCAATTTCCTTATTTAGTCTATTTAGTGTTACTTTAGAAAAAAAATCTTCAAGTTAATATTGAGTAAACTAATTGGCCGATACATTGCTGGATTGCCCATGTCTCCTTTTTTGTGAATTGGTATGATATTAGCTCCTTGCCATGTGAGGCCAAAGAATTAAACAAAATGTAATGTTCAGTTTTTTCCATCTTAGTTTAAAATTTATTATCCAAATTTCTCCACAGTTTCAGTATTTAGAAAAACATGGTTATGTGCACCAAGTTTTAAGTCTCAAGCTTTAAAGGGGGCTGTGCTATAGGTAGCCAAACATTTTGCCAGAATGTAGATTTTAGTTCAGTATAATTTTGAAAGCGTTCGTCAAAATGTTATAAAATGTTGCAGGTATATGAGTTATTACTACATTTATATATTTACCCACTTTGAGACTTCTAGCTCCACAGGTGCCTGAGTTACATGCAGATAAAAAGTTTCATGAAATTTCCCACAAAAAATGAAATGAGAGATTCTGAGTACTTATCATTCTGAAACTATGCATCCTAATGTCATGATATCTGACAAATGATTAGAACTCTTATCAATAAGCAATTGAGCTAAATTTCAAACCTCTTGCTCAATAGATGGCTGAGTAATGACCAAATTAATAAATTTCAAGAATTCCACTGAATTCTGTCAAATGTTACATTTCAGTTATTTTAGTCTAGTTTTACAGTATGGCCCAGATGTTCAAAAGTGCACTCAGAACATGTGCAATGGAATGTGCAGTGCAATGCAGTTGCACCATAGAAAACTGACACCAAATTCAAAAGATGTGCCATAGACATGCGTAGGCACAAACCACACTGAATATAGCAATGATGCCCCATTGCGCAACCAGACATGCGCCCGAGCAACCGGGATTGCACAGGAGCAGGACAGTAAGCAGCAAGAAGCATGCTGAGCAAGCATCACAGTCAAAGGGGTACACAGGCAGGGCAGCACTAGAGCAGAGTGCCACACCAGTCCCAGCAGACCCAAACCACAAGGTGACTGTGAGCATGGTGCACAGCACAGGCACATAGCCATGGGGCCACAGTGACACTAGGCCACACAACAGAAACACACAGGCCACCAAACACACCCAGCCACTCACCCAGCTGAAAGGGAAGCTGGCAGGCCCATGGCACTGCACCATCACAACCCTGACAGGCAACATTGCACGGGACAATGCCACAGCCATGCTGCTAGGGCACCAGGCATGTACAGTGCACAGAGGTACAAAAGATGCACATGCACTTTGGAATAGGGTGCACAAGCCATGCCATCAAGCAGGGACACAGGACCCAGCACTGCACCGCACACCAGCAGCGGCAAGGGCAACACTGTAGGTGGAGGGCATGCCAGCACAGGCGAACAGGGACACGAGGCAGTGGACTGCACACAGGTCAGGTGTACAGCCACAACCCAAGGGCCTGTGCCACAGAGGTACATGGCACACAACAGCCACTACACATGGGAGCACATCACAAAGGACACAGCAGTGTTACAGAATGGTCACACCCAAGAGCAGCACAGGTCAGCATAAGCACAGTGCAGAATTGCGCAGGCAAAGGAGACACAGACACAGAGGTGCATGAACAGAAAGCTTTACTAAACAACAAAAACAAGAACAGTGGTGTGCCAACAGGGCATACAACAGCAACAGCAGAAAGAGAATGGGAAGGAGGTGCAAAGCAGCCAACAAGGGGAATGTGAATGGGAGCAAAGATTCAGGAACATACAGAACAGTAAATATCAGGAGGGAAGGGGACATCCAGGGCACAGTGGTAGGAAGGGACAAGGTCAGTGATGCAGACGCTGCTGCGAGTCCCTCTGCAGATGCACCTCTTGAATGAGCGCCCGTGTAGTGCCAAGATGGCACCTGCAGACACGAATCAAGACATTTGTCCTCATGATATGCATCCACACCAGTCCACGGAGATGATGGAGCCCACCACTCAAGGCCTGCCGGCATCTTCTGGCTCAAGGCCTGACCTGTCCTACAAGAGGGGAAACAAGACAGGCAATGAGTCCAAGCCCCCCCATGTGTATGCACAGGACAGCTGCTGTGCCCACTGGTGGACAGAACCAAAACTGGTATGTACACAGTGGACAGCAGCAGGTGACACAGCCACAACCCATGGGCAGACTGCATGGTCACCTGTGACAGTCATGCCCCTACACCCGTGCAGTGGACCACACAGTACCGGTGCAAGGGCACCCCAGGCAGTACAGTAGTCCCCCTGCAGCAGTCACACACCATGGGATGCACACACACACACCCACCCTACCAGGAATGGTGACGGGCCCACCCACCTATGCAACATGGCAGAGGCAGTGGGGCCGGGAACTGCCCAACACAGTGGCCATGCATGGTGGCACTGCTCCTTGCCATACCACATAGCAAAACCCAGTGCAAGCAATGACTGCACACCATGCTATACACACTCACCTGCCTGTCCAGGCACTGGTGCAGCCATGGCATCCCCATCACCATGGCACCTGTCCCTGTCTGCAGCCACCCTGGCCCTCCTGTGGTCCTCTGGTCCTGTGGATGGAACACAGAAAGAGAGATAATGGACATGAGTGGCAGGCCATGCACAGACCCACCCAGCACAGTCACAGTGCCCAGCACTGGCACAGCACAGGCAGGTGCACAGGCTCGTGTGTGGGGCATGGCATAGGTCCCAATGTCAACATGCACATCACAGGCATGCAGTGTAGCAACAGAGGACATGCACCAGCCACCAGCACTGCCCCCATGCAGTTGCACAGGCAGCACACAGCACAGCACAGGATGTGGACAATGGTAGTATGCATAGTGCCATGGGACACCTACCTGGCTGTGGCACAGACCCCCAGCACACCTTCTCCTGCAGCCATCAGAGCCTGTCTGGATCCCTCCTGCAGAGGTCCCCATATTGGTGTCTGCACTGCTCAGCGATGTGTGGCACCTCAGTCCTCTGCTCCAGACCTGCAGCAACTCTCTCCCACACCTGGGTCCTAGGCTCCTGAAGCTCTGCCACACCATATAACTGGTCCACCACAGGCAGGACCAGGGCCACCAGATTTGCCACCTCCACATTGGTCCAGATCCCTGCCCAGCGCACACACTGACCTGACCCCGCCATCACTGCCGTCTGCCGCACTGTGCCCAACAGCATGTACCTGCAGAGCCTGCACAAGGAACTGCACAGTGCGATGCACAGTTGGAGTCATATACCATGGCGACAGCATGGAGTTGCATGATTTACATGCATGGCTGATGCCTATCTCGAACACGCACATGCGCAGAGCAGCATCGTTAGGTGGGAGTATGGGGTCAGGGCCGTGGCCTCATGACACGACACTGCATGACCCTGACAATGGCGTGCATGCCAGGCTATTGGCAGGCAAATGCGTAGTAGATGTTATGGTGCATGCGGCACAGTTCCACAATGCGATATGACAGTGCAGCGCATCTGCATGCGTGGTATGCACATATGTCCACATGTGCAATGTGGGCACATCATGCACCACACATAGGTGAGCGATAGGTCACACATGATGTAGTGCCACCCATGGTGCACGTGGCGGGTGTACTGACACGCACTGCGCATGTGCAGGAGATGTGCCGGCAAACCTCTCTGGTGCATTACAACTGTGCAAAGTGCAACCCTGAAATATTCAGCCAATGTATGCGTATAGGCTCAAGAACCTATGCCAGGCACAGTCAGGCACATTAGCATCTCATATCAATTGCGCTTCTTCCCATTTGCATAAGTTGAGCCATAAAAGTACCACAATACTGCACTGGGCACTGTCAGGTATTGCAGACATTGAGGTAAGGAGCAACACACGTTGTGATGTATCTGGGTATGATATCAGTGCTACACTGTTCCAGGCTGGCCCTCCAGTCCACTGATTGGGCCATTGTATTACCTTCCACAGGTAGCAACATGTCAGAGATGGAGGGAGCTGAGGAGCAGGGGCCTGCACGGAAGCACAGGCCCAACTTCATGAAAGATGAGAAGCAAGCCCTGTTCAAGGCTTACATCAACAGGGAGGAACTGCTCAGTGGGATCATGGATACTCCGCAGGAACATGCCACCGGGTGGGACAAGGTGGTAACATGTGTCAACGCCCTCAGTAGACATCAGAGGAGTGCACAGGAGTGCAAGAATAAGATGGGTACAGACCGTCAGCGCATAAAGGAAAAGGTGGCCACCATCAGGGCATCCCACAGCAGAATAGGCAGGGGCCCAGGAACTGCCCCGGTACTTATGGTGGGGGAGGAGATGGTGGCAGTGACCATCAACCTTGCTGCCATTGAGGGCGTGCTGGGTGGAGGTTTCCAGATGGGTGGCAGTCCTTCACAACACTGTGAGTCAGTGGGAGCCGTGTGTGTATGTGGAGGGGGGATGTGCCACCTGGCAGCATGCAGGCATGGTGACAGCAGTGCCATGGGCCCCTTGCCTGTGTAGCATGCAGCAGTGCAGGGCACACATGTGCTCACCATGCATGGCATTGTCCACCTGTGTGCTGTGCTGCAGCAGCAGGGGCACCGTACATCAACCGAGGCCCCAGCCCTAGGGTGTGCAGCACTGCTGGCTAGCCCCATGGGGCCACCTGCCCAGTGGACTCGTGGCACAGTATGGTCCACAGGGGCAGAGATGACCACATGGTACACCACTGGTGGCATAGGCCTTGGAAGTGGGTGGATCAATATGCCGGCCATCCAGTGCTGTGGCACCATGTGCTGCATCCACCGCACATGGTTGGTCTGGCATGTGCACCATCCACGGCATGGCCACCATATTGTGTAGTGCATCACAGGTGTACCCTGTTGCATGCTGGCACTGCATTGGTGCACATGACCCCCACACAATGGTCACAGCTCAGTGTGCACATCACCATCCTCATCACTTATACTGCTGTTGTGTCTTCCAGTGCCATCACGCCTCAGGGGTGGGATGCAGGATGCAGCTGACAACGCTGGACCCAATGAGGAGGAGCCATCTACATCCACAGGCATCAGGGCCACAGACTGGCAGTGACAGTGCAGTGTGGGGCTACTGGACTTCCTGGGGCTTGACAACAATGACCCCCGGTGGACCTACTGCTCTTCGAGGCTCTACCCATACTTGTACCGGGTACACAGGTGAGTGGGGTGTTGGACACAGATGATGACCTGACACTGAGCCTGGTTGGCACAAGATTGGACAGGCCAACCAGGGTACAGACCTGTACACTGGCAGTGATTGCCACCAGTGGCAGTACAGCACCCGCACAGCCGCCCCCTGTCCATGGCCACACAGTGGTGAGTGGCACTGCCATTGCCGGCCTTGGGGAGGTCAGTTCTGAGGATACAGGTGCCACAGTGATGGTCCAGCAGTTGGCTGGGCAGCAGTGGCAAGCAGCAGTGCCCATCATACAGCACACCACAGGGGCCACCGATGGGGAACCCCCACATTCCCCTTCCCCTGCAAGGTTCCCTGTGCAGCATCCCCTGGCAGGGGATGCTACTGGGCATGCCGCCATATCTCCAGCAGGTTAGTGTCAGCCCCAGGTTGTGCATGGTACTGAAAAGCTAGACGAGCACACCAAGCTGCAGTTGTCCTCCATGGACAACCAGGCAACACTTGGGGCCCAGGTCCGCGCACTATGGGTGGAGTTGTGCCACCAGTCTGAGCGTGCAAACATTGGATGCACATAGCTGATTGATGAGATCTGGCAGCTGCGGGAGGCCATGACCGCATCGCTGGACCGCATTGCTGGTGCCATCACAGCTGGATTTGCATCACTGGTGTCCAGTGGGCACAGCAGGGTGAGTAGGATTCCCCATAGTGTGGTGTCGACACCATGGACCCGGCGTCTGGCAACCTCAGCATGGCTGATGCCAGGCTCTGACATGGCCGGCTAAGACATACCCAGCAGTACTCTCTTTGCCGGCCTGTTCATGCAGGCGAGGACCCGGTCACTTTCCCATGCCTCTATCCCTGTGAGTGTGTTGAGTATACCTCCAGTGGCTGTTGAGCAGCCTGTGGCAACCACACAGCGCCGGCATGGCTGCCCACATGACTGTGGCAGCCATGCATCTGCACGATAGGCCTGCTGATTGTGCTGTCCCATCCTGCTGCTGTTGCCTTGTGCACACTTGTCTGTGTGTGCAAGTGTGCATGTGGTGGCACGTATATGTGGTATGTGGCGTGCTGTGCTGCAGGGCCTTGTGGCGTGGGAGTGATGAGGTCAGCACTGTGCCGGCCTTGCCTCTGTGCCGGTGCCTTCAGTCTGATCCATGCCACATGCAGCTGCACATGTGTGTGTACAGCCTACCACCATGGCCACCGCTACTGACTGTGCCAGCCACATGCCCCACTGTGCCCAGCTGTGTGCCTCATGATGTTGCCACATGTGCACGTCATGTTGTGGCCTGCCCTGTGTCCAGCCCAGTGCGCACATGTGTGTGCATGTGTGCACATCTGTGCACTGTGCTGTGGGTCTGTGACTGTGCATCTGTGCTGTCCCTGTGCCTGCTGTGTGTGTGTTCCAGTGTCCCTGCATAACTTCCTGTGTGGCCAAGCACCTCAGAGTGTGTGTGTGTGTCTGTTCTGTGCATGCACAGCTGTCATGGCTGGTACTCACCTGCGGTTCCCAAAGTGCTCCTCTACAATTGTTGCCCTGTGCATCCTGGCCTGTGTGGCCATCCTGGGGTCCATCATCTACATGAGTGGCTGCACCCCCCCATCTTGCCTGTCCTTCCCATCCTCATCACTTCTGTCACCCTCATCCACCTGGATGGCTATCCCATGGTCAATGGCCATGTTGTGCAGCATTCAGCAGGCCAGGAATAGTCCACAGGTTTTCACAGGGCTATACTGTAGGGCACCACCGGACCTGTCTAGGCAACGGAAACGCATGTTGAGCATGCCAAAGACATGGCTCAATGATGTTGCATGTCATGATGTGTGCCTTGTTCTACCTGTCCTCTGCAGGATTGGATGGGTGCTGGATGGGGTTGAGCAGCCAGGGGCGCATAGGGTAGGTGCCATCACCTGTATGGGTAAGATGTGCAGGTTAGCTTGTGGCATTGCTTGTTCCCCCTTCCCTCACCCCTGCTCCCTACGGACACCCTGTTGGCTCCTGCCATGTGTGGCATGGGTCTCTGCCCCCTGCACAGTCACCCCCACACCCCATCTCATGCCATATTCACCTACCAGGTGACCCGTGGGGATATCCCCATGCTCAAACCTCCGGCACAGGATGCAGCTGTGCCAGATGAACACATCATGTGCACTCTCAGGGTGGGTGGTGCAGACACTGATGATGCACCCCATGGTATTGCACACCACCTGGCAGTTGACCAATGGGTACTCCTTTCTGTTCATGTAAGGGGCACCCTCTGGGCCGGGTGGTATGTGTATGGCCACGTGGGTACAGTCTATCTCCCCGATCATGCCTGGCATGCGTGCAACCTTGTGGAAGTCCTGCATATTTGCTGTATGCTCTGCCTGTGTGCTTGGGAATTGACTGAACTCCAAACCATGTGGTAGCAGGGCACTGAGGAACTGTGTGAGGAGGTGGGATGTGTCCGACTGGGTTATTCCAGTGGTTGCCCTCATTGGTTTCTGGAAGGTGCCCATGGCAAGCAAGCAAGCACATTGCTGCTGTCATGTTGGTCTCTACTGTCATAATTTGGTTCCTCCTACTGGGTGCCTGAAACTCATCCTGGCACAGCTCACAGAGCTGCCTCAGAACTGACCTGTTCAGCCAGTACCGGCCCATGATCTCTGCATCACCATAGTCCTCAAAGGTGAGGCAGGCATGGTCTATGAGTGGCATACTGCTGACAGGCCCTCCCTCAGCCGCCCTGCTGTTACTCCCTCCTCCTCACACCCCTCATTACTGGCTCCGTCAGGAATGGTCCAGCATCCATCTCTGTCAGGTTATGTGCCTAGCACATCTGCTGTGTGTGTGTGACTGAGCCTCCTTTTATGGGCTTAAGTCTGTGTGGCCCATTCTGTGGGTTGTTCCTGACTTGCACTGTGCCTTTCAGCTGAATATGCCATTGTGCAGCTTATTCATGGGAACGCCCCCTTGTATTTATGCCACAATCATTATGGTTGCGCAGCTGCACAATGCATTTTGCTCAGCGCATTCGCATTGGTTGACTATGGCTCCGTGGTGCATGTCTGTGGTTGTGCATGTGCAACTCAGTTGCGCATTGTGCATATCCTTTGAATATCTGCCCCACTGTATCCAAATGATATCAAATTTGGCAGGTATACAGGTACTAATGGCTTTCATAAGTGTATCAAATTTCAGAGTCAAAGAAATCCAGACAGAGCCCGTCACCACTGCTGTGGTGCCCTCGAAAAACATAAAATCCAACAGAAATAAATCACAGCATTCACTACATGCTAAAACAAAAAACACTGCTTAACACAAAAAAGATTATGTATCCAACCTCTTTATTAGGTTAAAATGCCAGCATGATGACATACTGTAACAAGCACATCATCACTCAGGTCCAAGGTTGAGACAGCCCTGGAACCTGCCCCTCAGTCCCCGGCAGTGTAGCTGGGCATCCGCCAGCCTCCATGCAGGGGGGCTGTGTACCAGGAGACTGTCATGGTGCCCTGGGCACATATCTGTCCACAGCATGCACCCCGCAACCTGCACCCACTGCCATCCACCCCATGTAAGGGACGGTGGATCACACTGGGCAGGTGTCAGGGCTGTTTCTACCTTGGGTATGTGTGATGAAGGTGTTATCATGCCAACTCCCCATCCAGTCCCAGAGGCTGTTCACTACTCCATTTGGCACCTCTGCCAGGTACCTCTTCTGCTTCCTCTCCATGCCCCTGTCATACCTTATGTCAATCCCACTGCTCCAGCAGCCCTGGTCCCCACCTTCCAGCCAGATTATCCTCCCCCCCCCCCACACACACACATACACACTTTCACGGCTCATCTAGGCTTACACTGAGGGGTGACAGATCCCTCTGTCACACCCCGCAGGTGCACCACATGTTTGGCGCAACCCTGTGGCTGCAGCAACTGTCGGGTCTTTGGCACAGGGACCCCCATTTTTGTAAAATTGGGCTCATGGTCCCTGATGGACCCTGACTCTGCTTTAGCCCTAGATTGCCACAAATTGTGGCAATCTATGGGCTCTTTGAAAACTGAGCCCACTGCCCTCAGTAGACATAAGGGAAGCACTGATATGCAAGTAAGGAGTTTTGACATCAGATAGTGGGAGGCTCAGACTGATCAATTAATTAACATATCTATTTGGAGCAGCGATATCAGTAGGTTGGACATAGTTTGTTATGGGGCAGGTCCCATCAGCAACTGTATGAACAGCACATGTACATCCCCTGAAAGTAATCAGTGTGCAAAGCATTTGAGAGAGAAGCAGTGACAACAGTACTGTAAGTGAAGCAAACTAACACTTTTTCTTTTACCAAGTTTGATCTGAATGGCCAGGACCTACAGGGCAATCAAAAGATGAGCTGCAGAGAACAACAGTTAGCATGATCTACAGTATGAATGGGTGGCAGAAAAACAGCAGGAGTCCAGGCAAAATCAGCTTTGGTAAAGATACAGGAGAGAACTGTGGCTCATGACAAATACTACTGAAACTCGCACTGTACGAACAGCAACTTGTAGAGTTTTAATGTGCAATCAAAACAAGAAAGGCAGTGCTCATGGAGAAAGACTGGGTGATTGGCAAATGGAAACAACACACTACAAAAGAAAGCCAGCACTCCAAACATCAGTACTGTATGTCAGGCCCCGTGACAAAAAGGTATTGCACCTTGTAGTGCTGGGACTGGTTGTCAGGGTTCAGTAGCTTTGTCATGCTACACTGTAAGTGATTGTCTTCATTTTTGATTAACATACTAAATATAGAAAACATTTTACAACATTCTGATGTTTGGAGTGCTGGCTTTCTTTGGTAGTTTTAATGTGTGATCCCTGTATATTGTGTATGTGTATTAGTATGGCCTCTTCATTGGGTCCAATATGCTCCCCACCTGTGCAAAATTAGTGCAATGAGATATATTATCCAGAGAAGCATCTTCTCTTCTAGTTGGGGAATACAGCAGTGATTTGCCTGCAGCTGCAGAGTCTTACACTGCAGGGAAATCAATAAAACTTTAGGCAGCCAGGACATCTTAAACAGCTGCGCAAGCCTAAGTCACTATCTACTGCCACCATGATTCTGCACAGGGAGACTGAGCCTGAGTTTGGCATGTTAAATGAGCCCAAAGAAAAGGGAATCCTCACCAGGTAACTCAATGCCTCAGAGAACATCCCAAACTCCCAGAGACCACCAGCCAAAGCAAGACCTTACCACTTGAAAAGGAAGTGGTGCCAGACACAAGTGGGGAACCTGCCCCCTCACTATCCAAAAGTCTCATCCCTATGGCCCCCAGTGTGCTGTGACCTCTGCCCTGAGCTCAGGACATTTCCAGATATGAATCCACCCTCAGCCATTTTTTGATTTTGATTTTATTTTTTTTTATTTTTTTAAATTTATTACCAGGAAGTGAACTGGGCACAACCCTTTTTCAGTCATACCTGACATAAAAAAACATACAGTACATAGTGTCACAAACCCACTCAACAGGTCAGGCCCTCTACTCCCAAAGGGCCAACCTCCGAGCGCAGTCTTGTGAACAGTTTTAACAGAACAAGGTAACCCTCTTGTCTGTTTTGTGAGTTCGGATCAACCTTTGGTCTCAAGTATTAGAGGGACTCAAACTGTGAACCTCTTGCTAGTGTACCCAATGCACAGGCACAGATATTTCTGTCTTTGGGGGGCCAGATATCTTTGCCTTCGGGCACCTAACCAGGTACTGTATACAGAGATGAACCCTTAAAAACTTTAATAAAGACCTCAGATTTAAAATGCTTCTTTTCCAGTTTGGTATCACCCTTCAAGCTATGCCTGGTGTCTGCTGTAACCATATATACTCTTCTTACAAATAAAAGAAATTCAAAGGCAGACCAAGTATGTTCTAAAAATAATTTTACTACAATAGATAAAAATATGTTAAACACAAAATACAGAACTGTTATAACACAAGACATACAAATCTTTTAAAAGAACAAGGTTTAAACAGTGCAAATTCCTACTTACAGTACTTAGATTTGACTCTTTTTCTAAATACCTGTTTACAAGTGCTCAAGATGTTTCGTTGTCAGAGTCTAGGTAAAAGTGTCTGTGAAGTAAAATAAAATATTCCTTAAGCAAACTGTATTTGCCAACCCCTTTTGTGTGAGGTCATCTAGCTCCTCCTCTGTCAGAATATATAAAAAATACATAGTTTATACAAAAACAGGATGTCTTTTCAAAGTATTACATTCTGCAACTTCAGCATAATTCATGTCCTTCAAATGACAATTCTTTTGATCTCATAATAAGCTTCCTCCTTCCAGGACATGAAAGCATCTTTATGATTTTGCACTTCTATGTAATAACCTGGGTTTTCCCTCCAACATCATAAAATGGATATGATTTAGCAACTACGGCTGTAATTAACTCAGACAAACAGGATCCTTGATTAAGGTCTTCCATGTAACACCTAGTTTCTAAAACTGTGTGTGCAATCTCACATGCTGTTTTCAGCATTTTTCTCATGGCTTGCATCTTTCAGCTGAAACCTTGGGGGGGGTGAGCGAGGTCGCTCCTAGAGCATCAGATTTTCAGCAGAGACATTCAGTAATACATGTTATATTAAAAAAAATGATACAGCACTCAGAACTGGCTGTCCATGTCACACATAGTAAAATACAGCATATGCAAAACTGTATTAATTACAAACAACGACATTTAGCATTCATACTGTACCGTTTCATTAAAAGTTGTTTAAAATGCCTTACATCATGAGCTGTTTTGACAATACAAGACAGTTCATTTAGTATAGTTAGTCCAAAGCAAGAGAAAACTCTTTTACACATAGAAAACTTTGTAGTGGGAACAGAAAAAAGTTTAGATACACTGTTCCTAGTACTGTAAGGTTTACATAGTAATTTGAAAGATAAAATTAGAACTTCTGGTCCTGAGTTTTTTACTTTTCTGTAAGCAAATGTTACTTCATTATACTCTGTCCTGTTTTGGGGATGTAAAATTCCCATTTGCCCATAAAATATACAATGATGCGTCCTGTATGGTGCTTTGAGAGAAACTCTGTAAATGTCACTTAATATTGTTAGGTATTTTTCTGCAAATGTGTTATTGTGGTTTACAAATAAAATATTGCCGTAGTCTGGCATTGGGATCAGGACCTGTTTGACAATAAGCAGTCAGGCTTTGTCTGTCAGGGAATTAATGTTACGGTATAAATGTCACAGTTTCTGATTTATCTTGTTCCCTGCTTTATCAATATGTGAGATCGTGCTAAAACTGGGGTCCAATAGTACCCCCAAGTACTTAAAACTAGACAATACTGGCAGTGTGTTTCCATTTTTCCTGACAATCTGCAGTGGTTCCCTTACCCTAGCCAGTCTGTGAGTAGAACCGAATATCATTGTGTTTGTTTTACTTTCATTACATTATGGTTTATTTAATTCCAACCCAGAAGCTAAAATATTGTAATTAACCTGTAGAAATGACTGTAACTCTGGTATGGATGGGGCAGAGTCCAAGAAAACTGCATTGTCTACATAGAGCAGGCTATGACCCCATGAGAAGATTCTTGATAAATCATTAACAAAGACTGAAAATAACAAGAAGCCTAGTACCGACACCTGTGGAACCTCAGCCATCACTTAGTTTGTTACCTGTTTTGACCGTCTAAACACAATGTCTCTTAACTATCAAACCACAGCAAATTCTGACTGTTATTGCTTCCACTTTGTCTAGCAGCAGCCCCCTGGTCCACTGTATCGAAGGCCCCATCCAGGTCGATAAACACTGTGCCCATGACTAACCCCTCCTCACAGGCCCTAAGTACAGTGTCCATGAACCTGGCCAGTGCCATTGCAGTGGACCATCACTTTCTAAATCCCAGCAAACAGGTTGACACCCTAGGAGAGAGGCATTACAGATGTTTTCAGTATTGATCTTCTCTCTATTTTTAGGGCGTCGAGCTAGTGCAGCCTATCTATTGCAATCACCTTCTGAGATCTGACAGAAACAATAGGCACTGCTTTATGCTAGCCTATCTTTATCATGGAACTTCTGATATGGAAATGATGGCTAACCTTTTTTGCCCTTTCACTCCTGCTGACAGCATATTATAGTCAACACTCAGATATCTGACCCTACATCTTCCCATTTTCTTACATGGATATCTGAGTGTGACTGTGATCTGAGTACAGATTCTATGACAAACATAGCAACAGGTCGCTTAGCCACAGGGACAGAAAATAAGTGTGATGGATAACTGAGAGGCAGATAAATGAGTGATAACTTTAGATGCTTCCAGGTTGATGTCAATGCCTTATGTACAGTGACTTCTGTGTGCTCTGTCCAGATTGCCTTGGGGAAATAGCACTCAGTCATTTCCCTTTGTATTGAACAGAAAAGTATAAGCCTCCTTCTCTCTCCCTCTGTGCTCTTTTCCAACCCCACCCTACATTCACATCCCATGGTTTCCATAACCCATCTGCTTCTTCCCTCTGTGCTCTCTTTCATCCCCACCCTCCATTCTCTGCCTAAGAAACAACAAATACCCTCCTGCCTCTCCCTCTGATGAGTCCAACTTTCCAGCCCTGTACCACAAAGGTGCTACCATCCAACTAGCCCTAACTGGGCCTCTGTATTGCCACCAGAGGCAACATCCAGCTGGCTCAGATCGAGACTCCTTATTGCCACTGCAAGCAGCATCCAGCTGGCCCCAAATGGGCCTTCAGTATTGTCTTCAGAAACAGTAAGCATCAGCTTCTCATCCCTAATTGGGTCTTTTTGTTTTAAAATGTATTTCCAGGGGTGTGGTTTGGCCCTATACAAGATGGCAGCATAGTTTGTGAGCTCTTCACTCCTTGAGGACATCATCCACCGTAACTCGACAAGTCAGCCATCCTTTTGCTATCATATTCAGTAGAAAAAGTAGCTCTTTCATCTGTGCAGCCATATTTCTGCTAATCTACTGTCACACCAGCAGTGCAGCAGAGGACAATGCATTCTGCTGTCAGAGACCTTGCATGCCATTGGAAAACATGGCCTGGGCTTGATCACGCACTGGGACTCGAAGGCTATAGAAGGAATGTTTACTCAATTAATGCAGCAAATGGACCTGGTCACTATGGCATCCAACAACACCATGCAAGCACTTCGAAATACAGTGGTCCACCTGTTTCAAACCGAGCAGGATTTAGGATGCCATGATGCGGCAATCATAGACCTCACGACTACTGTAAGGGAGCAGCAGTGAGTCATACAAGCACTGTTGGATAAAGTCAATGACCTAGAAAATCAGAGTAGAAGAAACAATCTCCAGTTTCTAGGGTTTCTGGAGGATGCAGAACATAAGGACACATGTGGGTTCCTACAGTAGGTACTGCCTGGAATACTTAAATGGGACACCTCTCACCAGCTCCAAATAGAGAGGGCCTATCACTCTCTGGCCCCACTACCCAAGGCCTGGGACAAACTGCTGCCCATCCTGGCTCATTTTCTTAATTTTTAAACTCAGGAATCCATTATGGCTGCTGCAAGGTCACTCGGAGCCTTGTACTGGCAAGATCACCATATTTATAGTTACCAGGACTTTTCTTGTGAACTGTCAGACACAATGGGGTGCCTTTGCTATTTTTTGGGGTAATAGACATTTTGCACTGCACTAGGCTGCATGAACTAAGATGCCTCAGACAGTAGAACAAGGGCCCTGATAACTTAACCATGGAGGGCACGGAGATGAATCCAGCTACACTTGGAGCAGAAGCAGAAGATAACTACTCAGGTCCAGATGAACCATGGTCGCTCTCTCGATGCAGTCAAAAAAGGTATGCTGCTAGAAAGCATGATAAAAGGGAGCACCCAACCATAAGAGAAGGATCCAGGAGTTCAAGGAGTCCTTCACGGCAGCTGCACCATGATTCATCCTTGGAGCCATACTATTTGCTGAACAAGTACGCCACGCTGAGCCATGCATTTCCCGTGAGCACGAGACACCAGCATCCTGCAACATCAACCCAACAAGAAGAGGCAATTCATCTCCTGAATCTGAATGTCAAGGAAACCTGGGCCTCCAAAGTCATCATTGGTTCATCCAAGTTCCACATGGATCTGGCACCTGCAATGCCCAACCTTCAGAAACCTGCACAGCCATCCCCAGGCCTGTTCACCGAAGATGCCAGCACCGGACAATGACTGAGATGCCATTAGAGATCATGCTCTGCTGATCTGAGTTTGTGGTTGGGGGGAAGGAGGTTAGGCTACTGGGGGGGCTGTACCCCACAGTTGTTTTGTCTGGCTCCCCTTATGAAGCATAGACCTGGGATGAGAAGCGTGGGTATTGGGGCCCTCCTCTACTTTAGCTGGTCATGGTCTAACACTCTCATACCCCCTCCCTGTTAAATGGAGCTCAATACACACCACGGCAAACACTCCACAGTACTTTACTGTGACTTTATGACAGCTGGTCATGCAGACATTTAATGCGCAGCCTTTATTTCACAGGTTCAGTGCCAGGAGTCAGCCCCACTCTCCGTTTGCATGTTCTCTAGCTGTGGTGAATACCCACTCACCCCTTACACATCAGAATGGTGCTCTGATTTTGACCTGAAATAGAGGGGAGGATGCACCGTTTTGTATTAATATCATGTTTTACTCATACTCCCCCCACTTCCCCAAGAGGGATGGGACTAAATTGTAGAATTGCAACCGGTAATGTAAGAGTCCCTCTTCCCTGTTAAATGTCTAGCTCAACCCCAATCTCCTGGTATATGGTAGCATGACAACTTTTGCCTGACTTGGTAATCTGTGTCATGCCAGTGTGCAAACCCCTTCTCAGGGCTGTGCCTTAAGGTCCAAGTAGACAGATGCTGACCAGGCCTAGTGCATGGATTCCACTACAGACGCCCTCCCCCTATAGGCTATAAAGGGTTAAGTTGTCTATGTATTACACCCGGTGCTCAAGCTCCCACTCCCCTCCCTTTCTGTGACTATGCACTGAGGCCTGGGCCCAGGTAGCTTTCGTAACACTGTCTGACAGTATATTGGACTGCCTTTTTGCTGATAGGGCTGATAACCTCAAGGGTGACCAGACTATGTCTGTCTATTTCCCCCTTTGGACTGCCAGTCCATGCAGAGAGACTCTACTAAGTCCATATCAGAAAGGCTGGAGGTCCACAGTGGTTTATCTCAGTGCTCTAGGGCACAGAAGCTGGCTTTGTGCAGCCCTCAGCTGCCGGCTATAAGCCCTGATTACTTTAGATATGGAAACATAGCTTCATTTGCAAATAGTTGTGGATTTTGGTTCACAGATATGGATTACAGCATAGAGGAATGTGACTTTATGATATGCTTAAAGCAGCAAGGGGACAGACTGTATATTTGCTATTTCACATCGGATGCTACACGCTGCTGGGGTTCTTTGAGCCCAGTCGGGGGGGGCAGAAACAGAATGAAGCTTCTGACTTCACTGACATTTTGGCTATACATATGAGATACCCTGAAGACCATGGGTGAGCTTAATTGTTATATCTGGAACATCTGGGGGTTTAATACCCCAGTCAAATGCAAACAGGTGCTCTCATATCTTAAGAAGCTGTGATCTGACCTGGTTTCTTGCAGGAAACTAAGTTAAACACAGCTGATCATCAGAAATCATCAGAAATTGACTAGAGGTTGGGTGGGACAGGTATTATATGCATTAGCTCCCACACGGAAAAGAGGGGTGGCTATTCTGGTGCATAAGACCCTCCACTGGAAGCTGGTGAACTCTTCCAGCAGCCCACAAGATAGATGGATATTAGTCCTGATGGACACTCCCACTGGGCAAATCCTATTAGGAAATGTCTATTGTCCCAATATAGATGACCCAGCCTTTTTTCATACTGTCACTCAGGAAAAAGACACCCGATACAAACTACCACTCCCATTTTATTGGAAGGGGGGCTGGATTTTAACCTCACCCTTGTTCCCTCATGAGACAGAAGCTTGATAAGGTCAGAATACCATGTTAAAAGACTCAGGGTATTGGTACAGTTAACCCAGGACTTGGGGCTAGAGGATATTTGGAGACTTTTTCACCCACGGGACAGGGACTACACTTTCTATTCACCTGTCCATGGATCACACAGCAGGCTGTACTACTAGTTAACATTCCCTAAGATCACACAAAACTCTCTTGACTCTAGAATCCTCCCATTGGTGATCTCTGATCATACCCCAGTCCAGCTGCATTCTTCTTGGGACCCCTCAGCTCCTAAATCCCCTCATGGAGATTGGCCCCTTACTGCTTAGAGACCCCGAATTTATACCCTGGGCCCAGCACAAGGCTTCCCTCTTTTTTAAAGTAAAAATCTCTTAGGAGAGACCTTAGCTGGTAACACCAGGGAAGCTTGCAAGGCCACACTGCATGGAGAAGTTATAGCATATGTAGCCACAAGAAAGAAAAAAAAGAGAACAATGCCTCTCTCGCCTCGTGACTGAGTTACAAAAAGCAGAGGCTAAGTTTAAGTCACTCCCCCATGCCAAACAACATTCTCCCTGGGATGCATCATACTAGTTCTCCATATGGAGATAAATACATTGTTATCCAGGAAAGCCGAAGTTTCAATACTTCGGCTTAGGCACAAGTATTGGGACAAAGGGGAAAAAGGATGGAAGGTTTTAGCCTACAGACTGTGGAAGCAGCAAATGGTACGATTTATCTCAGGCCTCACAGATGACAAGAGGCAGGTTCAAACTAAGGCACAGGAGATAAATCAAATCATGGCTGATTTTTACACCACACTGTACTCCTCCTCCAGACCCCCTGATCTACCTGCCCTACAAACCTTTCTGAACTCCCTAGAGCTCACCAAACTGACAAAGTCACAAACTGCAATGCTGGACTCTCCCGTATCTGCATCAGAGTTCAATCGAGTCCTGCACTCCCTAAAACAGGAAGGTCCGGGTGGGGGTGTACTGAGCTATGGCATGCCCTGGCATCAGTAGTGTCCCCAGTACTATATTTTGTCTTTACAGAAGAACTTGGAAGTGGCAAATCCCCCCCCCGAGAGGCAGTGATTATGATTTTCCCCAAAAAAGAGAAAAACCCCACTACTGTAGGCAACTATAGACCCATTTCCCTTATAAACACTGACAGCAAGGTATTTGCCAAAGTCTTAGCTACAAGACTTAATCCCCTGCTCCCTCACCAAATGCATCCATCCCAAGTGGGTTTTGTACAAGGGAGATACAGTACTGATCAGATCAGGTCCCTACTCAATTTAATACATGTATCCCAGAATATAAACTCCCCTGCCACGGCAATAGCTGTGGATTTCAAAAAAGTCTTCAATTCCATTGAATGGGATTTCTTACAGGCTGTATGTAAACATATCTGATTCGGGCCTACAGTTCAGTTCTGGGTAGGGGCGCTATATACCCTCTCAACGGTAAGGGTACTTGCTAACTTTCTTTTATCAGAACCCTTCCTGTTAGAAAGAGACACGTGTCAGGGCTGCCTGCTCTCTCCCCTTACTTTTTGTGTTGGCAGTAGAACTCCTTGCAGCCACTATTAGGCAACATCCCCAGGTGCAGGGAGTGAGCATTGGTAAGCAGCGCTATTCAACTCTTATATATGCAGATGACCTGCTAGTCCCGCTCGAGAATGTAGGTGCCTCCCTTCAAACCATCCTTGACATTTTCTCCACCATCACAAAACTGTCAGTCCTGAAACTAAACCAGGCCAAAACAGAAGATCCTCCCACTTAACCTAAAATGTACACCTGATATGGTTAAACCACTGGGATTAAAGTGGGCACATCTCGCATTAAATATTTGGGTATTTCCATAATCTCAATGATCTCTAAGATTTGGGATTTGAACCTAAAGCCTCTGTTCACAGAGATACAGTACAGATGAAATTTGACAGGTGGAAAAAATTTAGCTCACAATGGCAGGGAAGATTTCATCTACCAAAATGGTGACAGAGCCCAAACTTTTTATGTGCTATTTCATATTCCTCTGGAGTTGCCAAAGACGTCGGTAACCAAGCTAGACAGAATCGCTGGAAATTTCTTGTGGAAAGGTAAAAAAAACAGATACAGCAAGAACAAATTAAGATCTCACTGGAAAGTAGGAGGGTGGTGTCTTCTGTGGTAGAAGAGTTACAAATGGGCCTTCCATGCAACACAAACTCTAAAATAGTTTGTCACCTATGCTTAACTTGCCACAATGGTTGGCTATGGAGGAAGCTCAAGGTAAAGTTCATCATTTATCCATGTTCTTGTACACAATCCCACCTAAATCCTTAGCAACACACCCCACAATAGGTCCCTCAATCAGGTTTTGGGGTAACCTCTGTAGGAAAACTAACACAAACTCCACTCCACTTGGTTTACTCCACCCCATTGTTTTAGAATAGCATTTTATTGATATGTGTTTTACCGTCTTTTCATTTCTTTTTAATGCGGTCGTACAAACAGTAACAGGAATCGGTTGAAGAATCATTGGCTTGTGTGTTATAGTGGCCAAGACTGTCATACCCATTGCACCGGCATTTCATACAGTGCTGACATTGCAAGGTATGTGGGTCTGCTTCTTGGAGTTCTCTAACTCCTTAATCCAAAACTGAACTCTCAGTCCCAACGTTAGCTGATGAGTAGTTGGGTAATTCTGGCTGTGGTGGAAACAGCTGTGGTGGAACTGGGCCATGTTTCAGGAGTATTCATTCCAAGGATTTTGTCACAGTATACAGACTTGAGCAAATTTGCATCCTGAATATCGAGTCTCATTTCCCTGGAGCTGAGGAGATTGATTCCTGGAGGGAGAATAACGGCTTGGTGGAGCTGTTTTGCTATCTGGGGCATTTGGAGTTGTAACCCTCCCCCCCCCAGAGAAAATGTGGGAACTGCCGCAGCTGGGGGACCTGGATTATTGGGTCTTTAGTAGTTATTGGGTGGAGTAACTTGGAGTAGAGTAGAGTGAAGGTGACAGGGAGTGGAAGAGTGGTTAGCTGGGCTAGTTGGCCCTGAGGTGGGTTACCGGGGGCCACCGTTTTCCCCTTGGGGGTCGGGGGTTCCAACTGGAGGTCGTGCATCACCCAAACGCCTGAGGCTGGGAGGGACTCCCTGATGAAGGTCGGGAGGTCCTGGCAGCTAAAGAAAGGAAGATCGATTGGGCTCTGGGGCTCTCTCTCTGGTCAGGTCGGCGCCCGGGAATTTTGGGCCATTTAAAGTTTCTTGGCTGAGACCTCACCCCTCTGTGGATGCTGCATCAGAGAAAGAAGTGCTGACTGTGAGACTTTTGAGACGTTTTGATGTCCAACTATGAATTACTTCGATTGTTATTTTGTATTTAGGCAGAGAGAATGCCTATTTTTCTGTAGTTAAATACTTCAAGCATCTTTTTCTGATTGTGGCAGTGAGAGTGCTGCATTCTTGGACAAATATTGGAGGCTAGAGGGTGGTGAGAGCCCCTCTGCTAATATCAAATTTTCTTTGGAGAATCAGAGTGATTTTTTTGGATATTACTTAAGCTAACCTCTTCAGTTGGGATAGACATACTGTTGGAAATTAATTCAAAACAAATTGGACCCGTTACTTCTGTGTTCTTGACAGCTTATAGGGTTACTGGATTTTTTTTCTTTTTTTTTTTTAGTTAAGTTAGGTTATTTGTTAGGGGGTAGTTATGTTATTGTAATCTTAGGAGGGCGAGGATGTTAATTCTGGTTGGGAATTTAAGGATTTTATTTTGAATGTATATGAGTGGATGTAATTGTATGACTGAGTGAATAGAATATGTTGGCAGAGGGCTTCGACTGGTGGGCATTACTCTCCCACTGAGCTCAGGGCCTGTCACCCCTTCGATTACATCCTGCTTTCAGCTAAGGTCTATAGGCACTGTTGTGCCTTGAGGATTGCAAAGAGGCTTCGAAGGGGTGGGGTTCAGGAGGGGGGAGTGGAGTGGGGGGATGAATTGGGGTGGTCAGGACAAGAAGATGCCCTGGGGTGAAATTGGCCCAGGAAAGGGGTCCACCCTGCTTGATGTCATTACCCAAGGGCTCCACTAGTAGTGGGCAGGCAGCCCGGTCAACCTCAACTGCTCATCCAACCCAGGTGGTGTTATGCAACGGCAGGTCAATTCAAAACAAGACAGAAGTAATTGCTGATCTTGTTGGGTCATCTGATCTGGCTTGCATCACTGAGACCTGGCTAGATGAAAATGCTGGTCCCATTTTGGAGTCAGCTTTTCTGGCTGGTATTCGGTGATACACTGCCCAAGGTTGGATCGCAGGGATGGGGGGGTAGCCATCTGTTTAAAGACAGAGCTGGGCCTAGTAGAGGTGCCAGTTGGGGCCACTAGATCCTTTGAATGTATCGTGGGTGCAGGTGTGGGTTGTAGGATTTTTCTGATTTACCATTCACCTGGGAGCGGGAAGGAGTTCCAGCAGGAGGTTGCAGACTTTATCGCCGAAATGGTATTGGAGACCCCCAGGTGGTTGGTACTGGGGGACATCAATGCCTGGGTCAACAATGAACTCTTGCAATTTGGACAAGACTTTCCCCAACTGATGATGTCATTGGGGCTCACACAGGTAATTACCTCTTTGACCCATATACAAGATCATTCATTGGATCTGGTGTTCCTGCTGGGGATGGAGATCTCTGATGTTGTGGTGGAACCCTTCGGATGGTCTGATCACCACACTATTGGGTTCAGCTTCGCAGCCACCCCACTAAAAGATCTGGCCCTAAGGAAATGGTCCAGTACTGCCCATTTGGGGAGTAACTCCAGCTGGTATGATGGTAATTCTGGACCTATCGGGCAGTGCTAGTGTTAGCAGGGGATCCAGAGAGTCTGCTATGAGCCTGTAATAAGGCAGTGGGAGTGGCCCTGGATGCCATTGCTCTGGTCTATGTTTGCCCACTCACCCTTTGCCCTAGGTCCCCATGGTTTGATGGGACGTTGAGAGAGATGAGGAGAGTGGGAAGAAGGTTGGAGCACTGCTGGTGGAAATCCGGCCTGAATGATGACAAACTTAGATTAATGTCCCATTATAAGGTATATCAATCTGCGGTCTCCCATAAGAAGCCAGAATTCCTGTCAGGGGAGATTGCAGCATTGTGGAATTGACCGGCCTAGCTCTTCTGGACTGTGGACAGGCTATGAAATCCAGCCTGCCTCCAGAATCGGAGAGTCTTTTCACAAGAGAAGTGTGAGGAGTTTGCGTGATTCTTCGCAGATAAGATTGTGACCATCAGGTCGGAGATCCATGTAGCTCATTCAAATGAGCAGAGCAGAGATCGGTGTGGGAGCACCAGCACCCGGTTTGTCTGGTCAGACTTTACTCAGTTGGTGATCGATGATGTTGCGAAGTTGGTCCAGGGCTTGTGGATCTATGTGATAATGTTAATCGCCGATGGGCCATCGCCATTAGGGTGATGGCACATCACCAAAAAAATATTTTGGTGCTGTACTCCCCGGCGCACTGCAAAACGGTGCCTGGGAATTGGGATTTTCCACTGTATGCAGGGAAGCTGCACCCCCAGCACCCCCTTACTTAAGGATTCTCAGCTCCGGGGGGGAGCATGTTGGGGGGGATTGCAAACGCAGAAAAAATAAGAATTTGGGCTGGGCGCAACAAAAAGTACCTGCGCCCGGACCCGAACCCAGCACCATTCCTGCCCCAGACCTGAACCCACCTACCACGCCATGGAAGCAGCTCGGCAGCTTGCCACGGCACCACCCCCTACAACCCCTAGGTCCACTCCCACCCCATGCTTAGTGTTCTTGCCCCCCCACTCACATAGGAATGTAGTGACAGGATGTCACTATTTCACGCAGCCCCCCATCAGCTCACCCACCTTCCCCAGTTGCCCTGATGACAGGTGCCATGATTGAGTCGCCCTTTCAGTAGGCACCCAATTGTGGTTGCCAAGGTCACGAGATACCTGGGCTTACGACCAACTTACTGTGGTTTGGATCCAGGTCCGATGCGCCTCCTTGTGGGGTGCGTGGAGGCAACAGGATCAGTCCTTGCAGAGATACTTGGGGGTTCATTTGAGACCAGGGTGTTTCCAGACACCCTTAAGGAGGTGGTGGTTCACCCCCTCCTGAAAAAACCTTCTCTGGACCCTGACTGCCTCACAAACTACAGGCCAGTCTCTAGCCTGCTGTTTGTAGGTAAAGTTATTGAAAAGGCAGTTGTGTTGCAGCTCGAGGATCACCTTACTGCCCACAACATCTACAATCCTCTCTAGTCCAGTTTCAGAACGAGACATAGTACTGAGACGGCGTTGGTCCGGGTACTAAATGATCTCCTGATAGTGAGGGATCGAAGGAGCCATTCCATCTTAGTCCTCCTTGATCTCTCTCTGCAGCATTTGACACCATGTATCATGGGGTGTTGCTGGAGCACCTATGGCTTTTCTGTGGGCTGAGTGGCACAGTCCTCAGATGGTTCCATTCATTCCTCATTGGCAGGACACAGAGAGTGAAGTCCGGGGTGTTCTCCTCGGCTCCTACCTCCCTGCCATGTGGGGTGCCACAGGACTCTGTGCTTTCCCCATGTTGTTCGCAGTGTATATGTTGCCATTGGGAGACATTATTAGGCAGAACAGCTTGAGTTTTCAATGCTATGCAGATGATACTCAACTGTACTTGTCCTTTGTGCCCAGGCAATACGATGCTGTTACAGTATTTAACAACTGTCTCACTGAGATCCAGGACTGGATGAGTGCTAGCTGGCTCAGGCTGAATCCAGATAAGACTGGGGTGTTGATTGTGGACCCGGGTAGTCAGGTGGAGAGAGCTTCCGCTGGGCAGCCATCCGGGCTTTGGTTGGGGGGCCACCAGCTGAGGACCTCTGACCGGGTGCAAAATCTGGGCGTCATGCTTGATAGCGGACTGACACTTAAGACTCAGGTGTCGGCCATTGTCAAATCCTCTTTTTATCATCTGAAGAATGTCACCCAGATAAAGTATCTAGTACCACCTGATGATCTCCCAACATTGGTCCATGCCTTGGTGACCTCGCACGTTGATAACTGCAATGCCCTATATCTAGGGCTACCAGGGGGTGGACCGCTGCCACCGGCAGCTGGTGCAGAATGCAGCTGCCAGGTTGTTGACAGGTTTACTTAGATCTGACCATGTCACTCTTGTGTGCCACGCTTTGCACTGACTGCCAGTGCGGTGGAGGATCACCTTCAAGGTTGGATTACTGACCTATAAGGCCCTACAAGGACAGGGACCAGGGTACCTGCAAGAGCTTCTTTGTCCCTATCTCCCCCTTCACCCTCTCCACTCCACCGATGAGGGATTGCTGGAGATTCCCAGGGTCCGTTTGACAACATCAGGAGCTAGGTCATTTGCTTATGCTGCTCTGACCCTGTGGAATTCTCTACCTCATCAGATAAGTGATTGCCCATCTGTTGAGGCCTTCAAATCTGCCTTAAATATGTATTTATTTGAGTTGGTATATGATGATACTTGAATTCCTGCTGTGTTAGAAATTTTGGTTGCATGTTTTTAAAAATGTTGATTATACTGTGTTTTAAATTTATTGATTATATTATGCACAATGCTATGATCTATGTGGAATAGCGTTTCAAAAATAAAGTTTGGTTGGTTGGTTGGTTTGACCCCTCTATGGGGACACCTTGGTATTATGGTGGACCACAAATCCCTTCACTGGACACACTGGATGCACAGAGGAATTTGTCATCTAAAGAATGTATTAGACATAGGCACTTTGAGGTAGCCACCTTCCAAGAGCTTCAGGCAAACTGGTACCTCCCCATACAAAACTTTTGGAGATATCTCCAAATACAAAGTGCAGTACAAGCATCCCGCCGCATCGTCTCTGATTGCCCCCTGGACTAACAGAAAAATGGCTAACTAAATCCAAGGGCCTAGCCTGGAAAAGACAGTGGAACATGTAGAAACCATCGGTGCCCAAGACCATAGGCAACATGGGTTCACAGTGGGTAGGTCATGTCAGACAAATCTCATAGACTTCTTTGACTGGGTGAAAAATGAAGTCAATTGAGGGGGGGCCGTGGACATCGCCTACCTCAATTTCAGCAAAGCCTTTGACACCGTCCCAAATAGGAGGCTGGTTAACAAGATGGGTAGTCTGAGCACGAGAGACAAGGTCATAAACTGGGTTAGAAACTGGCTAACGGACAGGATGTAGAGGGTGGTGGTAAATGGAGTACAACCTGGGGAGAGGAGGATGACCAGCGGAGTACCTCAGGGATCAGTCTATAGACCAGTTCTGTTCAATGTCTTCATCAGTGACAATGCAGAGGGGCTGGAAGGAAAGGTCTGCCTGTTTGCAGATGAAACAAAGATCTGTAACAGGGTAGATACTCCTGAAGGGGTGGAGAAAATGAGGGGGGCCCTGGGGAAGTTTGAGAAATGGTTTGCAGAGTGGCACCTGAGGTTTAATTCAAAAAAGTGCAAACTTATGCACCTGGGGCACAGTAACCATAGAGAGAGCTACAGGATTGGGGGGCATGGTTGCTGACAGTCACTAAAGAGGAAAGAGACCTGGGAGTTCCTATTTCAGATGACCTGAAAATGTCAAAGCAGAATACAAAAGCAGCAGGGAGGGCCAGTGGCATAGCAAGGGGTATCCCCAGCAGAAGGGGTGAGGTAGTGATGTTGTTTTACAAAACCCTGGTCAGGCCTCACACGGAGTACTGTGTGCTGTTCTGTAGGCCGCACCTTCAAAAGGACATTAACAGGTTGGAGGTGGTCCAGAGAAGGGCGACTAAGATGGTACAGGGCTTGCACCACAAGACTTACAAGGAGAGATTAAGGGACTTCAGTATGTACTCACTGGAGCAGAGGAGGGAGAGAGGGGACATGATAAAAACATTCAAGTACCTCAGGGGCATAAACAGGGTGCAAGGGGGGGGGATCTTCCAATACAGGAGGAGTACAAGATCTAGGGGCATGACATGAAATCTGGAAGGTGGCAGGGTAAGAGGGAATGTGAGGAAGTTTTTCTTCACGGAGAAGGTGGTGGATACATGGAATGGTCTGCCACAGGAGGTGGTGGGAGCAAGCACTGTGGTTGGATTTAAACATGCATGGGACAGGCATAGGGGAACCATGGAGGTTAAGTGGGGGGAGGATCAAAAGCTGTAATCAAGTACAGGACTTCTGGGCAGAGTGGATGGGCCTAGTGGATTTATCTGCCAACAATTTCTATGTTTCTGTGTTTCTAGCTAGCTGCATTTATTCTCCACTTCACGACACACTACCTACTCAATCCAAGAGTTCTAAGACTAAATGGGAGCAGGCACTGGGCATCACCATATCAGAACAACAGTGGTTGGATTGTTGAAAACTGGCACATTTTGCCATCTCAGAAGAGAGGAGCCAGCTAATATAGAACAAATTCATGCACTCCTGGTACAAAACCCTAGCGGTCCTGCACAGTGCCAAACTTAGCAACACTGACCAATGCTGGAGATGTCAGACTCACAGGGGAGATTTATACTACATCCTGTGGGACTGCCCCAAAATCCAACCCCTGTGGTGGAAGGTACAGGTCCTGTGAATTGATGTACTGCAGAAGCAAATACCGCTATCCCCTGCACTGATGCTGTTAGGTCTGACTGTGGATATTCCATACTTAACCTCCTCGGAGACAAAGTGGTTGACACTGGCAAGCATGCAAACTAAGAGGCTTCTCCTGAGCAGATTGAGATCCTCTGATATCCTGAATCTTGCAGAGATACTTAATTCCTTAATTAAAGTGGCCACATTAGTTCGCATTACTCATGCAGCAGCAAATACCCTTCCCATATATCATCGTTGCTGGAAGTCATATTTAACTTTCACAAAGCCTAAAACAGGTATGTGGGTGATTAAACCCCTTACAGAATGCAATCTATCTGGATATCTTACCCTCCTAAGAGAAATGTCTGTAACCCCCATGAATGATGTGAATTTATCTGCATTCCTTGATTTTTAATTAGCTAGATGCAAGATTCTGTGATTCTGGTTCTGTGTGGTTATATATTTTCTTTTTAAGGAAATGCTGTATTTGTCTACCCACACTGCCCAATATCCATGTATAGGCAAGTCACCTCCTAGAGTTGACTAATCATGACCATCAGGAATGTATGGTAGGTGCTCCTTCATTTTGTTGCATTGGTGACACCTAATCACCAATACGATGTATGCAGGTGTGTCTTGCTTCCTATATCTTAAGCATATACCCTGGTTTGGATATTTGTTGTTTGTTGTTGATAACTTTGAAATTAATAAAAAGTTTAACTGAAAAAAAAAATTATTTCCAAGGCTAGCCCAGTTGAGATGCAATATCCCGTTTTCAGTGTGGTCCTAATTCTGGTCCTTATCTGGAGCTGAGTTGACTGGAACACTGAAAGGTTAACTGACTTGCTCAAGGCTACATAGAGGTGTTTGAATCTGGATCTCTGAGTTCCTAATCTGGTAGTCGAACCACTAGACTACACTGATCTGTGATTCCTGTCCCCTCTGTCTTGGCTTCTATTAGGGTGTCAGGAGACTTTGACCTTACTCCTAGACATAGTACCGCCCATGTGTTAAATGTTGTTTGAGGGACAGGGCATGTACCGTTGGGTCAACAAGTGGTGCAGAGTAAGACCCGGAACCAGTAGCAGACTGTTGAGTTATGAAAAAACTGTGCATGTTTATGTGTATTACTGTGTGTTGTGTTTTGTGTAGGGGGTGCTGAAAGTACATATTGGTATTTAAAGTATACAAATCTGCATCTGGGAGTGTGCATTCATACAGTATCTACTGTGTGCATGCTTGGCTTTTGTGCCTATGGCGTCTGTGTCCACATGCATCTGATTAGCACATGTGTGTGTGTGTGTGTGTGTGTGTGTGTGTGTGTGTGTGTGCGCGCGCACACACAATTATTTATTAATTTATTTATTTTTAAATGTTTAAACAGGAGAGACATACTGAGCTAATAACAGCTTGTTTCCAGCGACCTGTATATCATATTCTTCATGCTTAGTGTGACTGAGTTTTTAAGGTATAGATAACCTGGGATAACTGGCAAGTCTGTGATCCATTTCTGACAGACTACTAAGCTACAGTATCTAAAGTAAAGTGTTCTCAGCTGTGACAAATGGGGTGGGTCATTTTGCCCTTTTGGGATAGGTTGGTGGCTCTGTTGGGTTACATATCATAATAGTGATTGCAAATCATTGATCGTTATTATGGCGAGTGTATATTGCTGAAAAGCAAATCGGCACTATACACTCTAAGGCGACCCAACATCCGGATATCACAAAACTGTTTGGGGGGCTTTGCCTCCTGCACCCACCTGAATTAGGATTCTCAACTAAAGGAGGTACAATGGAGGGGGCAAATACAGATGCTGGCAATTAAGTACGCAGCTCACAGCTGCGGCAAAATGTAACCCACTACTAGTACCGAACCCAGTACCTGCTCTTCCAGAGCTAGAATCCCAAGCCACTACACCACATGGCTACTTTGGCAGCAGCAGGTACGCCAGTCCCTGAAAACCCCTTCCCTGTGCCTTCCCTTCCCCTCACTATTCCCCCCTTCCATTCGCCCTTCCATATAGTTGCTGTCACATACCCTCGCTATACTGCAGGGTAGCCCAGAATAATAGCTTCCAAAATGAGTCACTATTTTTGTAGTCAATCATCTTGGTCACTATAATAATGTAATACCCTCTGGGGGGATTCTGACCTAAAGATAACCTGAGTGAGAGTCAAGCTGGGTGGTGGCAGCATATCAAGGTGACCAGTCAAACATCTGAAGGGTTGTAAAAACTGGCAGTGGTGCAAACTAAGTTCTTGGAGAGAACCAGTCTGTGACAAACTGGTGGCAGTGGCATGCTCTTAAAAGGATTGTCAATAAAAAGGTTATCTGCCCAGTCACAGAACAAGATATACAAAGGCAGTTTGTACCATATGAGAGATTTACACTGGCACACCTTGAGAAGTTGTTCAAGAGAAGAGGACTTATATTTGAGGAAGGTCAGCCACAGGTCAACCTCTTAGACATCCTCAAAGAAAGTGACCTGGGAAATGGTGCAAAAGCAGCAACTGCTGGCCAAAGTCATGAGACTGAGGCTAGTGAGAGGGCAAGGGAGCCAGAGCCTAAAACTGGGACACCTGCGAATGCAAACCAGTTAGAGGTAATTCAGCTGGTGCTTGCCTACATTAAGGCAAAGGTAGATGCTGAGCCACAGAAGATAAAACTGGAAGTTGAGGAGTGAGAAAGTCAGCACCAGCATGAGATCCAGCTGAGCGCATGAGATCCAGATGAGAGAGGAGTGACAGAGAGAGAAGCAAGAAAGGCAGTGCCAACATGAGAGGGAGGTGGACATGGAGATTCTGTGCCAGAGGACACCACCACAAACCATAAGTGCTGGCATCAGGAATTTGACACAAGGAGCCAAAATTAATTCCAGAATGTTTCCAATGTAGCAGAAGGGGATGATCTTAATTTGTTTTTAAAATCCTTTGAAAGAGGCATCATGCTACTGCTTGCAACACTATTGACTGGGGTTCAGGAATGAGCCCAGAGCATCAGAGAGCCATCCAGGTAGAGGTTGGATGAGCATCCCATGGACAGCTCACCACCTCTGGGGCAGAGTTACTGGTACCCAATGCTTGAGTGACAGTCAGCAGTGGCTAGGTGTACACCAAGTTGGGACCACTTTGTAGGAGTGGAGACAGCACCAGGCATCTGTGGGGAATGTGTAGAAGCACACATGTCTGTGTGCTGATGGGGGAACCAATGAAGAAAAAAACCCTATGCAACAGTATCAGCATGAAGCTCCCTCTCCCTAGCCAAATTATGCCATAGCCTAAGTCTCAGATTAATCAATGGTCAATCTAGATCTCTTCTTCTGGAGCACCGCTATACAGGGTAAGCTACAGGGCCTCCACTCTGGGCAGTTGGAGGGGAATGCCAGGTGGGGGAGAAGGTGGGTATGATATGGGGTACATCCCTGCCTGTGCATGGCAAATAAACAGAGCTGATAAAAAAATCCTTTGAAAAAATTTGTGGGCAATTTGAATTGGACAGGTCCTCTTGGGCAACTCTCTTTTTGACACTCCTTATGGGCATGGCATTAGAAGCCTTTGCCAAGATGGACAACAAGAGCTGTATGAACTATATAAAGTGAATAAATACCTTGTTAAAAAGCATTTAGAAGCCGGCCTGGTGTCACTGATGGTTGAGGCACTGGACACCACATCTCACGCCACGCCGGTGACCCTGGTTCGGGAGCAAGCTCAGGCCGCCGAGGGTTAGCCAGAGGGGGAGGGCGCAGACTTGGATTGAGATGCTGCTTGGCAGCTCTCATTTCCTGGGGGAGGATTGGAAGCCTTGCACAGCTTTGGCAGCTCCTGGTGGTGACCAGGAGTAGCAGCTCGCAGGGCTCATGGTAAGGGAAATGGGAGCTGTGGCAGACATCCTGCAGGTGGGTGCAGGAGCATGCCCAAGCTGCACTGGTTGTCACTGCACACCATGCTCTTGGGACCAAAGGGAGAAAACACAGAAAAGTACCCTGTCCTCCAGTAGGTGAAAGTGGGTCCAGTGGCCTACCTCCACACCCAATGCCGGGTCTTCCAACCTGCCTCCAGTGTTTCTTCACTTCCTGGTCCTCTGTCTAGATTACTTCAGAAAGGTCACCAGAGGAGTCGCTGGTCCTGCCCAGGGGGGCACAGATCTGGGGGGGTCAGAAGGGCCAGAGGAGTGATGGGGATCCCCTCCCTGGAAGGTAGGACTAGGGCTTCAGGCAGGGTGGGATACGGTGGGATACAGATAGACCACACTGGAGAGAGTCTGGAGGTCAGCGAAGAAGGAGGAGGATAAACAGAGTTGAAGAAAAATAAAAAAAGCATTTAGAATTGACTCTTGTTGCCTATAGACATAAAAATAGAGATTTAAGGAAGGCATCAGGAGACAGCTTTTCTGAAATGTGTGTATGGCAAGGTAGTCTGTTAGAGTGATGGTTAGAGGGTGCAAATGCTAAGTCTGTGGAACAGATAAAAGATTTGTTCCTTATGGAACAGTTCTTAAAGACTGTACCAGAGAAGTTTATAATATGGCGACTGGATAGGACTCCTAGTTCCATGAAGTAGGCAGCTGAGAGGGCTGATCTGTTTATGTCCAGCCAATCAAACATTCAGCACAAAAACAGCTGGGGTAGGACATCAGGTGGTTTTAAGGGAACCCAGGGGGGCTGGGCAACCTAAGTGAAGCCAGTTTGTGCTCAAACAAAAAGGGAAGCTAAAAGGTTTCAAAAGTAAGCAGTCAGGGAATGCAGGTGTTATATTTGGCTGCCAAAAGCTGGGTAACCTATCATATGACTGTCTGAAATCATAGCAAAAGGGGTAAGTGCAGGTGGAAGAGGAAGCTTCCAGCAGCTAGTGCCTGTACCCTGCATGCAGCTCCCACTAACTCCTCTGCACACATGCACCCTGTGTTAGTTAAAGGGATGATAATCCAGGGATTGAGGGACACTGGGAACTCCATTTCAGTGATAAAACTGGATGTAATTCACAAGGAACAGATCCTGCTGAGCTATTTCTTCAGAATTAGAAAAGTGACAGGTCCTGAAGTTTCAGTGCCAATGGCCCAGATCTTTCTAAGCTGGGAAGATGGCTAGGGCATATGGGAGGCAGATGTGTACTGAAGATTCCTGTTTATGTAATTATGGATAATGACTTTCAAAGTCAGGCCAACATTGTGTGTGTCACTACCTCTACAGTAGTAAGGCTAGGGAACCAGCTCCTGACTGCACAGAGGGGGCAGTGCAGCTGGAAACAACCCCCTCTCAGCAGCAGGGGGGAGTTGTGACTGAAGAATGAGCAGGGAGCAGCAGTTCTGACCCACGGCTACTGACTGAGGAGAGCACAGCCGTGGGCTGTTTTCCTACAGGAGTGGTTGTTTTAGGGAAGGTCAGGCATGCGGCACTTGGGAAAGTTCAGAAAACTGACCCAACCCTACAGAAGTTAAAAGAGCTGACCACCAAGGTGGAAGGTGAATCTCAAGGTTTGGAAAAAAGGGAGATATGCTGTGAGAATGGACACCTATATCAAGATTGGTTTCCAAGAGGAGGACTGGAGGAAGGTGTACTCGGGCAGATAATAGTTCCTAAGATGTTCAGGAAGCAGTTTCTGGCCTTAGCTCATAACATATCCTTTTCTGGACACTTAGAAGTCAGTTGTAAAAAGGTGGCTGACAAACACTTTGTACTGGCCCAGCATCTTCAAGGACATGGCAAACTACTGCCAGATTTGGTCCCAGTCCCAGAGGGTGGGAAAGGTTGGGGATGAGGCCAAGGTGGTTTTGATTCCCCTACCTATAAATGAAGATCTATTTTGGCAAGCTCCTGTAGACATTGTCAGGCCATTCAGCACCCCATGTTGCACAGGCAAGAGGTGTATTTTGGTTGTTGTGGCCTATGCCATGAGGTACCTGGAGTCTTGGCCTTGTTCTCCATTGAGACAGAAAAAGTAGCCACTGAACTGCTGCGAATATTCAGTCAGATGGAATCTTCCCATGTGTTTCTGTTGGACCAGAGCATCAATTTTATGTCTGTCTTAATAACTAGTTTATAGGAGCAGCATGGGGTGTAGCAGCTCAAGGCCTCCCCAGATGTCCCACAGACTAATGGTCTGGTCAAGCATTTTAATGCATCGCTTATATACATGTGTAGAGAATTTGATAACCAGCATGCAAGAGAATGGGACAAGTACTTACCCCTTGTCTTATTCACATATAGGGAGGTCTTCCACAAGTCTGCAGAGTTCTCACCCTTCTATCTCCTGTTTGGCAACAGGGTAAGGGGTCCCCAACATTTGGTAAGGGATGAATGGTAGAGTGAGCTTACCACCCAAGAGGAATCTGTTGTGGAGTATGTCCTGAATTTCTAGTCATGACTCAAAAAACTCATAGAGTTTGCCCAAGAGCACCTAACCACTGTACAACACAGAGAGAAAATAGGGCTTGACCATGGGACGAGAGCCCAGGAGTACAAAGTCAGGCAATGGGTGATGGTATTCATTCCCGTCAGACAACATAAATTGCAAGCAACTTGGGAGGGTCCTTACTTGGTTGTCAGGAGGGTCAATGATGTTAATTACATGCTGGAGCTAACTGGCAGGAAGCACAAACAGTGACTTTACCACATAAACATGACGAAGCTCAGCCGTGACTGAGAGGAGATGTTCCTGGCTGTGTGAAGCTATCTGGAAGAGAAGACAGAAGCAGACCCTCTGGTGGATCTTGATGGAAAGGTTAAGGGAGACTCCTCAGTGAATGCTTTCATACTGTCATAGTGACTGACACTGACTCAAGCTGCTGAAATGTGTGGGGTGCTGCATACATGTGGGGAAATGTACGTGGGGAAACTGGGGTATACTGTGCTGGCACAGCATCCAAACCACGTTGATACAGTGTCCCAGGCCCTGCTGAGGCAGCCACCCTAAAGAGTTCCTAAGGGAGTAAAATATGCCATTGAGGGGGAGATCAAGGAAATGCTGACTTTTAGGGTAATCCAAGAGTCCAGTAGTACCCGGGCCTTCCCAGTGGTACTGATCCCCCAAAAAGGATGGGACCACAAGGGTCTTCCCAAAAAGAATGGGACCACGAGGGTCTGCATTGACTGCTGCAAGCTCAACAGCTCTATGGAGTCAGATGCATATACTATGCCCAGGATGGGTAAGGTCTGAGAGAGATTAGGGGGAGCCATGTACCCCACCACCATAGACCCAACAAAGGGCTATTAGCTGGTAGACCTGATCCCTGAAGCCAGAGAGAGAAAGCAGCCTTTGTCACTCCATTTGACAAATTCAAATTTTTGAGCAATGCCATTTAGGATGAAGAATGCACCAGCAAACTTTCAACAGCTTGTGGATGGCATTCTGTTTGGGGCAGGGGACTTTGCATTGGTGTACATGGGAAACATTGCCATCTACAGCCAGACATGGGAGGATCACATAAGGCACATGACTGAGGTGTTCCACTGACTGAAGGCTTCAGAACTGACAATCAAGGTGGAGAAATGCCAAAAAGGAATGGCAGATGTGTCATACCTTGGGCACGTGGCAGGGAGTGGGTACAGATGGCCTGAGCCAGTAAAAATTGAGACCACGCGGGGATAGGCCAAACCCACCACAAAGAGGAAAGTATGGGTTTCCTAGGGACAGCAGAGTACTACTGAAAGTTTGTGCCAAACTTTAGTATAGCTAAACCCCTGTCCAATCTCACTAGGAACAAAATGTCAGAAAAAGTTCAGTGGATGGATCACTGTGAAACAGTGTTCTGACAACTGTAGGAGGCATTGTGTCAGGCACCTGTGCTTGCGAGCCTTTACTGTTCTCTGAAGTTCACTGTCCATATGGACACATCTGCTCATGGGCTTAGGGAGATTCTGAATCAGGTCATACACAAGGGCAAGGAACACCTAACTGTACCTCAGCAGGAAGCTGCTGCAAAAATAGGAAGCCTACTCCACAACTGAGAATGAGTGTACAGGTATAGTCTGGGCTCTTTCATACAAAATGGTATGGCATGCACATATATGTAACTCAAACAAACAGAAGAGAGAAAGAAATAAGTGCTTCAGCTAGAATTTAAACCCAGGCCACCTGGAATACCATTCAGGTTGCGCTACCAGATGTTTCACCAAGGCAAGTGGAAACCTGGGACTCTCAGAAGCACCTTATTCTTTCCCTAATGCACAGCCTGGTGCTGCATAGATAATTACATTTTCAGACTCAAGAGTGCAGTGTGCACATATATTCAACCCAAACAAACAAAAGAGAGACAGAAATAAGTGCCTTAGCTGAAATATGAAGCTAGGCTGTCCAGAATACCATTCTGATTCCATTACCAGCTGTACCAAAAAGTCAACTGGAATCCTGGGATTCACAGAAGCACCTTACTCTTTCTCTAATGCACAACCTCTTGCTGCACAGATAGTTACACTTTCATACACATGGTGTAGTGGGTAGATATATGGAACATACATAAACCAAAGAGAGAAAGAAATATGTGCCCAAGCATGGAACTGAACCCAGGCCACCCAGAATACCATTCCGGCTGTGCTACATGCTGCATCACAAAGGCAACGTGAAACTGGGCTGTCCTGCAACACATTAAACTTTCTACAATGCATAAACTGGTGCTGCACAGATAATTACACTTTCATAAACAAGACTGCGGAATACACATATATGGAACATAAGCAAACAAAAATGAGAAAGAAATAAGTGCATTAGCTAGGAAAAAAAGCCCCATTTTTGCTAGAATGAGATTTTCTTTCAGATCTGCTGTCCTAGGGAAGAACAAGTTCGGTGCGGATAGTAGAAATAGTCTTTTGATCTAAAGGCTCTTGTTTTGGGCAACAGGGTTCCTTTCACAGAAAGGCTCTTATGGTTTAAGTGTAAACAGTGGCCAAGCCAAGGTTAAGCTGTTTCCTGCTCTGCAGATGGTCATGAAAACCATAGGACAGATCCCTAATACTCAGAACTAGTCAGACTGGTTCTGTGGTGAAGGAGTTCCCCACAGCTGAAAAAAAGTCCAGAGTGTGATGACAGAGAGACAGGGACAAAGATGTGGGGAAAAAGAGCTGGCCTGCTATGGATATTTCTGATTGTTTCTCTGATGAAAGTCAGTTTTATCTGGGATTCGAGAAGCATCATCATCACTATTGAAATCTGCTTAAACTCACAAGATCTCATTTGGGGTTAAGCTTCTACTTCTACCCATGGGTGTTGGTAGGCATACTCAGTGTTCTTTGCTGAGTACAGTAAAAACTGGAAAATGCAGGGGCAACATGAGCCTCAGCCCAGGGCAACTAACACAGCCTGATGTACATGTATAACTGATTTTACCCTTCTTGGATGCCTTTGTGTGAGATTGTGAATTGTCTTTGGAAGATGTGTGGGTGCTAAACATAGAGGCCATGATTGCATGAGTGACCTGATCAAGTATGTATGCATGAGTGCTGGTATGAATGGACTTCTGTAAGGCTGGCTAAGTTGATGTGGTACAGAGGTTTAACACAGTGTATCCTAAACATTGTAATGAAAAAACAGCCAACTGCTATCTAATTGTAAGATAAAATAAAACATTTTGAATCTATTAGGATCATTGGCTTATGACATATTGTTAACTGAAATGGGGGTGATGCAATGTTTGTGTGACAGGGGAACACATCTTTTGGTTTGTGTTATGGGGGGGCAACAGTTTCATCAACTCTTGAGTATGTAACCCCCCTATAAATGGGGGTTCCCAGAAAGTCTTCCGTGAGCTTGCCTAAATGCTCACTGCCAGGCTGGTGTTCTGTGTTTAGCATTTTACATGTATTGTCAGAGAGTGACTGTATAGCCTCTGTGTACTGTCTCTTTAAGAGCTGCCTGGATTGCAGTCATAATTAATCTGAGAGGGAACTCTGTTAGAAGATGTACTTGCTTGCTGATCATTTGTTAGAGTAGTAATAATATTGCAGTTTGTTCTAACCTGCCTTCTTTGCAGCATGGACAGTTCTATTTGTTTCCATCATCGTGGTCCTGGACTGCAGAATGGGCCAATCAGTACATTTGGGACTCTAAAATGGAGCCTGCCTACAGGGACTTGGTGGGGCCAAAACTTGTAGGAATTGTAGTTTTGGGCTTTTGGCACCTAAAATAACCGGGAGGGGGAGCCCTTGTTGTGCCTGACAGACAGATCAGCCAACTGAACCTTTTGGATCTTGGGGAAAGTCCCTCACTGCTTGCAGTTTCAGTTAGATCTGAGTTGGGAAGTGAAGACGTAACAGCTCGAGATAGTTCAAGCAGTAATCCACAGTGAATTCATGTGGGAGAACTGTGGAAAGGCCTGAGTTTGACCTGCAAGCCTGCCTGCTGTTCCTGAGAGGGAACTTGTGCTTTTTTCGGACTGAATCTGAATTTGGAGAGTGAATTAAGCCACTGAATTGTGACCAGGCTTTAACCTGAAGAAGACCGAAGATTTGCTTAATGCGATTGGCCTGTCAGGACTTCCAGCTACCTCTGAACTCCCGGATTGTGCAGAGACTCTGTAACTGCGACCGGAGAGCCATTTGCCTGGTACAGTGGAATTTCCTTAGATGTGAAAGTGTTGTGTGCTTATAGTGGGTCGTGATTTGGTTCCACACTGTGTGTCTGAACTGTTTTGCTTGCTGGACACTGTATCCAGCTCCACGGACTCAATATGTATCCATTTCTGTTTATCTGGGCCCTGCTACACTGGCCCAGCCAGAATATCTGCTATGCAGAGAAAGTCATCGACGAGAGAATGGCCTGGGGATCAGCCCACAGCTCAACGCCTTGAACAGGAACAACGCCTCGGTGATTCGTGTGGGCCCTGCTTCTCCGGGCACTCCAGCTCAACAGCCTGCAGTCTCGATTTCATCCTGCCTGTGTCCAGTATTGGGTATCATGAGTAAACATTAGGGTAGCTCCCTGTAACAACAGCTAAATCTAAAAGTGTTGTCATTTGATTGTCTTGTTGCCTTTTTTAAAAAAAACGGAGCCCTCCAGCTCCAGATTACAAATAGTGTGTGTTGTGCATGTTTGTTTCTTCCAACACAGGGCCCCAACCAGCTGCAACGTTCCTGGCTAGCCCACCATTTTCCTACCTGGGTACGCAGAGTGTGTGACGGTGTTGGGACTCTGAACTGCATGTATAACTGTCTGATTAATATAGCTTTTAAGCAAATCAACCTGATTACACCCCTCCCTTGTTCAAGTCCCCTGAATAAATCAGATGTAACTTTGTTTGCATTTAACCTGACTGTGGTTCCAGTTTGTGGCAAAAGTATTGTACTGTTGCTATTTTCTGTGCTTAACCTTGTTTTACAGGGGGCCCCCAGGGTCAAGCTAGAGAAACCATCCCTGGTGGTAAGTGCAAACTGTGTGAGTAATTGTCCGGTGAATAAGGGTCATTGTGAAAGTAATTATTGTATATTGTTCAGGCCAATAGAAGGGAAAGGGGGGGGGTGTTAAGTGCCCTGGAGGGCTGTGCCCAAGTTAGCTTGACCACTAACAACCCTGACCTCCGTGTGGAGGCACCCTTTTCATTACCCAGGCCCCTTAACCAGCTACTAGCCAAGCAGGCAGGAGTAGTAGCCCTTGGGATAGCACCATCTAGGGGTTACATCTTGGAGACTCACCACTGGGATTTTGTGCCTTCTAATGGCCAAAAATTATGAATTATTGTTAAAGATTAATGGCTTCCCCAGTAGAAATGGCTGTACACCAGTTGGTGGGGTAGTGTACTGGGCAAGAGATCGACCCCCAAAATGCTCTGCTTATACTGGATTTTCCCCTGGGTACCAGTAAGGACACTGTAGATGGAACACTCTCCAAAGTTGAATGTTTAAAAACCCTGTGGTGGTGGGTTGACAGGCTGATTTGATCACTCAAAATTTCATAGCCTTGGTAGAGTGTAATGACCTTGTGGACAGCTCTAAAGTGCCACAGACTATTGCCTCAGAAGGGGTCCTAGCCACCTGGAGAGTGATTACAAAAGACAGTAAAGACCCTGGGGAGGATGAGCTCCCACCATTATCTGAGACTTTTGAGGAGAAATTTGCTAAGTTGTTGCTGGAGGAAGGAAAAACCGTAGATAATTTTAAGGAACTATTCCTACCACCTGGGGGTGTTCCTTCCCCAACACCCCCTCTCACTCCAGCACCTGTTACTGTCCAACCTTCCATGCCCATGCCAATGTTGGCCCCTATATCAGTACCTGCCATTAGTCACGACTCCTACCGAAGGCTGAGAATCTTCTCGGGACACCCTCCCCGAGGGGGAGAATGACCGGGAGACCTGGATCGACTATGTCGCCCCCTTGGTACCTGAGTGGCAGTGTGCGGAGGCTGAGAAGCGGAAAAGAATCATAGAAAGTTTGAGGGGCTCCCACCCTTGAAGCCATTAAATTTTTGAGGTCCACGAACCCTGAAGCATCTGTTCAGAAGTACCTATCTGTACTTGAAGGCAATTTTGGGAGTATTGAGTTAGGGGAGACTTTGATGTGGAAATTCTAAGGTACCAAACAATGGAAGGGGGAACATTTGTCTGTGTATGTTACTCACCTAGAAAGAGCTCTGCAGAAAGCTTACCGGAAAGGTGGGGTAGCTGCCAATGATTTGAACTGCATGAGATTGGAGCACATAACACAACATGCCAAGCATTATAAACTGCAGATCATCCAGTTAAGGCTCCAGGAAAGGAGAGGCAACCCACCTGACTATTGTGACTTGATAAAACAAACTCTGGGAGGTAGAAGGTGAAGAGGGAGATTGCAACTAAGGCGTGAGTGCAGCCCAAGTGATCATGGCACAGGAAGACCCTTCCGAAATGGAGGCCACTATGAGTGTCCCACCATGGGCTAAACGGTGGGGGGAGGAGTTGCTGAAGGAAGTCAGAAAAGTACAACCGGGTGGGATTGCTGAGGTATCCCCTGCTGACAGAGACCCTGGCCCCTGTCATGACGTGACTGTTATGGGGGGGTGCACCCTTAGGCATCCTCTACTGAGGGTGGCTTCTTGGCTGAGCTCAAGCAATTGATTGCCACCCTAAAGGAACTTTTGAGACATGGTACACTACCAGCAGAAGTCAAATCACAATCTCCCATCGATGCTCCAGCATCCCCTGCTATGTTTCCCCAAGGATGTCCCAAGAGCCTGTCATTTGTCACAATTGAGGCAAGGATGGCCATATGAAGAGGGAATTCCAGTCTCAGAAGGACTTGGAGAAAGTGGAGAACCGGCTTCAAGGAGAGCTTCGGAAAATGAGTCAGTGGTCAAGGGGTGCATGAAATGACCGCAGTGAAGGCTTCGGCCATCCTAACTCAAACCCCTCTGTGGCTAAATTGTCTGTCCAGGCTCCTGCTGTTGTCCCTCCAGACTGGTCCAAAATAGTGGGCCCTTCAATGAAGACTACTGTGACTGTGAATGGTATTCCTGCTTGGGCTGTGCTTGACAGTGGGTCGTAAGTGACCATTGTATTTCAGGACTGGTGTGACAAACACTTACCTGATGTGCCATTACAATCCCTAGAAGACCTACATGTGCGGGGGCTAAGTGACAAGTCTTATCCCTACCTAAGATATGTCCACCTCTGGTTGTCTTTTCCTGCAACTGTAACTGGTGTAGAGGAGCAAGTAGAGACAATGGCCCTAGTGTGTCCCCCCACCGGACCGTATGATGGGGTTCCCCTGTTAATTGGAACAAACACCCACATGTTTGGGAGACGAGCACAACTCTGCCATGAAAAACAAGGGCAACTGACTGGATGGGCCCTAAGAATTACAGCCTTAGTAAAAAGGGCATATGACTTACAACAGAAACCCAATGAAAAGGACCCAGATGAGCCAGTGGAGATAGTGTGGAAAAAGAAACCTGACCCCTTGGTATTGGCCCCCCAACGCCCAGTGCACAATCCATGGAGAAGTCCACCTAAAGAGAAATGTAAAGAACAAAATATCAATGTTGGATGCACCAGGTGATGGAAAGTTGCCAGAAGGATTATTGGTTAAACCCAGCATCTTGCCTGCCTGTGCCCATGCCTATGCAAGATGAGTGATGGTCCAGATTCGAATTGTATCAGATCGGGAGGTCCAGGTGAACAGAGGGTGCACTCTAGCTACAGTACACTGTGCAGACACTGCAGTATTACCCAATAACAAGTACTCTGGCCAAAAGGTGAGAGTGACCCCAGACTTATTTGACTTTGGTGATTCCCCACTGCCAGCTGAATGGAAGGCTAGGATTAGCAAGAAACTCGCCCAGAGAGACCAAGTGTTTTCATTAAAAGAATGGGATGTGGGGTGTGTTACATAGATACATAGGCAGTGTCGGCAGATAAAGGCCTATGGCCCACCCAGTCTGCCCATTTGAGCTTGTAAGTACAGTTTATGTTTTCCTAGAAGTCTGTTGCCCCTTACCACTGACCTCCAGAATTCCTTTATGTCTATCCCATGCATTCTTAAATCCTGTGATTGTTTCAGCCCCACCACTTCCTCTGGCAGGGTGTTCCACTTGTCCACCACCCATTCTGTGAAGAAATTCTTCCTCATGTTTCCTCTGAATCGTCCTCCCTCCAACTTCATCCCATGTCCTCTAGTCCTGAAACATCTTTTTCGCTTAAAAGTAGTGTATTCCTGCACCCTGTTCCTCCATGTGAGATACTTGTATGTCTCTATCATATCCCCTCTCTCCCTCCTCTCCTCCAGGGACTACATGTTCAGTTCCTTCAACCTGTCTTCATAGGACTTGTGATGCAATCCATGCACCATCTTTGTTGCCCTCTCTGAACCTTCTCTACCCTGTCTATGTCCTTACTGAGGTATGGTCTCCAGAACTGTACACTGTACCCAGGTGGGGCCTCACTAGTGTCTTGTATAGCGGAATTATAACCTCCTTTTCCTGCTGGTGATGCCCCTGCCTATACATCTCAGCATCCTATTTGCTTTACCTGCTGCCTTGTCACACTGTTTCCCTACCTTGAGGTCATCAGAGATGATAAACCCAAGATCCCTTTCCTGCTTGGTGCATGCTATGTCCTCACCCCCAACTGATATATTGTGCCAGGGTTTTGTGCCCTATATGCATTATCTTGCACTTCTTTGCATTGAATTTCAACTGCCAAACCCCTGACCATTCTTCAAGTTTCTGCAGGTTCCTTCTCATTCTGTCTACACCTCTGATGTGTCTACTCTGTTACAGAGCTTTGTGTCATCAGCGAACAGTGAAATTCTGCCTTCTAGGTCCTGTGCAATGTCACTGATGAAGATGTTGAATAGGACCGGTCCCAGCACTAATCCCTGTGGTACCCTACTGGTCACTCTTCCCTCTGTGGAGTGACAGCCATTTACCACCACACTTTGTGTCCTGCCACCCAGCCAGTTACCTACCCACCACACTACTGTCCTGCCCACACCCATATTCCCCAGTTTGTGTAATAGTCTTCTATGTGGCACAGTGTCAAAGGCCTTGCTGAAGTCCAGATAGGCCATGTCCACTGCCCTCCCTGATCCACCTCCCCAGTCACCCAGTCAAAAATTCAATGAGGTTGTCTGACATGACCTCCTGGTGAAACCATGCTGCCTTGGGTCCTGTAGTCCATTGACAACCAGATGTTCCACCAATCTCTCCTTCAGTAGTACTTCCATGATCTTCCCACTACCGAGGTGAGGCTGACTGGTCTGTAGTTCCCTGCTTCCTCTTTGTTCCCACTTTTGCATAAGGGGACTACATCTGCTGTCCTCTAGTCTTTGGGTACCTCCCTGTTTCCAGTGATCAGCAAACAGGATAGCCAGAGGTTCAGCCACCACCTCTTAGTTCTTTAAGGACCCTGGGGTACAAACCCATCTGGCCCCATTGCTTTATCAACTCTTATTACTTCCAGTTCCTTCAGGACCCTTACTGTGTAAAGGACTTGTGTCCATTTCTGCACCATTCTCACCCCTTGTACTCCCTTCAGACCCATTACCTCCTCTTCCTCAGTAAAGACTGAGCAGAGATACCTGTTCAATATGTCAGCTTTACTGTTGTCATCCTCCACGTGGCCCCCATCCTCCCCTTCAGTCTAACTATCCTTTCACTTATGTACCTGTAAAGGTTTGTCCCCATACCCACTGATTTTGCAATGTGTTCTTCTGTCTGAGCTTTGGCTTCCTTGCTGACCTCCTGCCTCCTTTGCTTCTCCTGGTACTTCTCCCATCCCCTTCTGCCTGTGTCTTTTGTATTGCCTGAATGCAATCTTTTGGCTTTCACTTTCTTTGCTACCTCTTTGAAAACCATAATGGTCTCCTCTTCCTTTTCCTTTGCTAACCTGCTTAATGCATAATTCTGTTGTTCTTGTAATCCTCATTTTAAATACTGCCCACTGTTCCTCAACCCCTGATTCCTGTCCCATTCCCTTAATGCCTCTTTCAAGTATCTCCCCATTTTCCCAAAGTCTGCCCCCCTAAAATCCAGGATACGTGTTTTTGTGTGGTTTGGTTCTGCTCTTTCAGTGATTTCAAACCACAATGACTGGTGGTCACTGTTCCCCAGGTGCTCCCCCACTGTGTTCAGAGTGCAGAGCTTCATATACACCTGCATGATGACCAGCCATTTCAAGAGAGATCCCGAAGCCTCGCCCCAGTGGACATAGATGATGTGAGGAGACACCTGCAGGAAATGCTCACTGCTGGCTTCATACAGGAGTCAAGGAGCCCATATGCCTCTCCCATTGTGGTTGTGCATAAGAAGAATGGGTCTGTGAGGATGTGTGTTGATTATCGAACCCTGGACCAGCGGACTGTCCCAGATCAATACACCATGCCCCATATACAAGATGCCCTGGATTGCTTGAATGGGAGCAAATGGTTCTGAGTATTGGATCTTTGCAGCAGATATTACCAGATTCTGATGGCCACAGAGAACCATGAGAAAACTGCCTTCATCTGTCCTTTGGGGTTCTACAAATTCCTGAGAATGCCACAGGGATTTCGGGTGCCTGGCCACCTTTCAGCGACTGATGGATTGTGCGGTGGGAGATATGAACTTGCAGGAATGCCTAGTGTACCTAGATGATGTAATTGTGTTCAGTCACACATTAGAGGAGCATGAGACCCAACTGTTTAAAGTCCTAGACCGACTGGAAGACTTCAGCCTCAAGCTGTCCATTAAGAAGTGCCAGTTTTTACAAACCTCCATGAAGTATGTGGGGCACATAGTATCTGCAGAAGGGATAGAGACCAATCCCAGTAAGGTTGAATCACTGACTACTTGGCCCCAGCCCCATAACTTTAAAGAACTACATTTCCTGGAGTTCTGTGGCTACTACCGCAGGTTCATAAAAGACTATTCCAAGGTGATTCACCTGCTCCTGAATCTCACCCAGGATTACCCCCCTACCAACCATAAATACAAGAAAGGGACTATCAAAGAACCCAAGAAAGTATACTTCTGAGCAGGTGAACCTTTTGGGCCTTGCTGGACACCTGAATGTGAAGCAGCCTTCCACAAAGTCATATACCTGCTCACTCACGCCGCCATCCTCACCTATGCTGATCCTACCAAACCCTATGTGCTGCATATAGATGCTAGTCTGCAGAGCCTAGGAGCTGTGCTGTATCAAGACCATGAGAATGGTTTGAGACTAGTGGCTTTTGCCAGCAGGAGCTTGACCCCATCAGAAGGAAACTATCCTGTACACAAGCTGGAGTTCCTTGCCCTAAAATGGGCCATTGTTGACCAGTTTCATGAGTACCTCTATGGGGCAAAGATATTGGTGAAGATTGACAATAACCTGTTAACCTTTGCACAGACTTCAGCTAAGTAGGATGCCACTGGGCACTGGAGGCTCTCTGCTTTATCAACCTATGACTATGCTGTCGAATATAGGCCAGGACTGAACCATATTGATGCTGACACCCTGTCATGAAGGCAAGAGTGATTGGGTCAGGTTGTCTGAACCTGACATCCGAGCATTGTGCCAAAAGTTTGATAAAGATGAACAGATGTCTACGGACACAGTGGACTGTTTAGAAGATTGCTTGGGCCCTCCTGATACCTGCATACCGGCTGCCTGTTGCCATTTCTCTGCTCTAGATATTAGTGCACTTCCTCAAATTCACAATGACAGCAGCCAGTGGGCTCAATCCCAAAATCTTATCATTCAGCCAGCATTTGATGCCCTGCGTGTGGGGAAAGATGTGTCCCAGTTGCATTCCCCTGACTTGTGAACTGCTCTATTGTTTAAAGATGGCCCCAGGTTGAAGTTACACAATCAGATGTTGTACAGAGAGACAGTGGATCACAGTGGTCAAGTAGATAAGCAGCAATTGGTCCTGCCTATGGCCTTTAAAGATTTGGTACTGAGGTCCCTCCACAATCACATGGGGCACCTTGGTATTGACAGAACTCTTGACCTGGTACGATCTCAAGTCTACTGGCCCAAGATGGGTGCCAGTGTTGAGCATCATGCAAAGACCTGCAGTTGTTGCCTGCAAAGGAAAGCCCTGCCTCAGAGGGCTGCCCCCCTTGCCAATATTACTACCAGCACCCCCATGGAACTGGTCTGTATAGACTTTTTGTGTTTAGAACCTGATCAGTGGAATATTGGCAATGTGTTAGTGGTTATGGATCATTTCACATGGTATGCACAAGCTTTTCCAACTAAAGATCAAAAGGCCTCTACCGTGGCCAAGGTATTAGTGGAAAATTTCTTTGTCCACTATGGTGCCCCCCCAGCAGATCCACTCTGACCAAGGCAGAGACTTTGAAAGTCAGCTAATCAAAGAAATGCTCTCTCTGTGTGGGGTGCGGAAGTCAAGAACCACCCCATTACCCACAGGTGGACCCTTAACCAGAATGTTTTAACCGCACCCTTCTAGACACGCTGGGCATCCTCCACCCAAAAGACAAGCATAAGTGGAGCCAGCAGATTAGCACCTTGGTGCAAGCGTACAATTGCACCAAAAATGATGCTACTAGGTTCTCCCCCTACCACCTCATGTTTGGGAGGGAGGCCCGACTGCCAGTTGATGTCTGTTTTGGGGTCTCTTCAGATGGAGTCCGAGCTGAAAACTACCTGCAGTATGTACAGAAACTGAAAACTCAATTGAACCATGCATATAAACTGGCCCAGACAATGGCCGTTAAAAGAAATCTCGCCAACAAAGAGAGGCGCGATAAGAAAGTAAAGGCTCAAGAGCTACGGCCTGGAGACCGTGTGTTGTTATGCAATTTGGGACTACATGGCAAGCACAAAATTGCTGATAGGTGGCACCATCTTCCTCATGTAGTAGTTGGAAAGTTGGATAATCTGCCAGTGTACAAGGTACACCCAGAGAATAACCCCAAAGCTCTGAAGACTATGCACCGTAAACACTTGCTGCCTATCGGTCAAGTTATTATTGAAGCTGAGCCAGCCGACATTGCCTCCCCTGGGCTGGTGACTCATGCTGCTGCAAAAAAGAGACAGAGTCAACCTACCCCAGTAGTTACAGATTTAAGGTTTCCCCCGCAGCAGGCTCACGATGATAGTGACTGTCAGTCCACCTCTGATGAAAGTGACTATGGTAATGCCTATTATCCCACCTATGAACTGAGTCAGTTGTTTCGTGGAAATCCTATGCAGAATCATGGGGATGAAGCTAGGCCTTCTGGACTGCCTAACCCTCCAGCTTCGTCCTTGGAGCCAGTGCTCCCTGAAAGTGAAGTGCAAAGTATCACATCTGAGGCTGTGGACTCCCTGTGTTTAGTGGAACTGTGTGACTTGCCCAAAAAAGGGGCTTATGGTCTGAGTCTCTATGGTGACACACCAGAACTTGAACAACAATATGAGAGTGCTGACAGCCCCCCCTTCAGTGCCACAAAGCCTAATTGTGCCAGAACCTTCTCTAAATGAGCCAAGTGTGGTGGAAACAGGGCATGCAGAGCAAGAAGCTGACAGTGCTCCCAGTTTGGACATTCCCATCCATGCAGAGGCACCCCTTATGAATGACGAAAGCACCAAAGTTAGTGCTGACAGTACAGAGACTGTGGCTGTTCCCCCCAGAAAGACTGGCTGAGCTGTCAAGCCAGTATTGTGCTTCAGTTATGATTCTCCTGGGAGGCCAGTGGATTTGCCTCTCAATGTGGTTCACGAAGGTGTTTATATTTCTCAGAGCTCACTACCCAAACTGAGCCGAATGGCCAATTCCAGGCTGATTGTTCTTCCTACTCAGTATGGTGCCCCTGCCCCATCCAGCCCTAAGTTAGCTGATAGGGAAGGGCCCTGTCCTACATTATTTAATGTACAGGAAGTTATAACATGAATCAGTATTGTGATGTCACAAGTATGTTAATCATAGTGGAATCAGTATTACCTGTATGAGACATGCATAAGTATTATCCTTATGGTTATAGTATCATGAAGTGTAGTGAATATGTATGGTAAAGTAATAAGTTTATGTTAACTGATGCATGATGGTACAGACTTGATGCAGATGCCAAGTTTTCTCCAGGCAGGGAAGGGTGTAACCCCCCTACAAATGGGGTTCCCGAAATGTCTTCCTTGAGCTTGTCTAAATGCTCACTGCCAGGCTGGTGTTCTGCATGTTAGCAGTTTAAATGTATTGCCAGAGAGTGCCTGTATAGCCTCTGTGTACTGTCTGTTTAAGAGCTGCCGGGATTGCAGTCATAATTAATCTGAGAGGGAGCTCTGTTAGAAGATGAACTTGTTTGCTGATCATTTGTTAGAGTAGTAATAATATTGCAGTTTGTTCTAACCTGCCTTCTTTGCAGCATGGGCAGTTCTGTTTGTTTCCATCATCGTGGTCCTGGACTGCAGAACTGGCCAATCAGTACATTTGGGACTCTAAAATGGAGTCTGCCTACAGGGGCTTGGTGGGGTCAAAACTTGTAGGAATTGTAGTTTTGGGCATTTGGTGCCTAAAATATCCCTTGTTGTGACTGACAGACAGATCAGCCAATTGAACCTTTTGGATCTTGGGGAAAGTCCCACACTGTTTGCAGTTTCAGTTAGATCTGAGTTGGGAAGTGAAGAAGTAACAGCTTAAGATAGTTCAAGCAGCAATCCATAGTGGATTTGCATGGGAGAACTGTGGAAAGGCCTGAGTTTGGCCTGCATGCATGCCTGCCTGCTGTTCCTGAGAGGGAACTGGTGCTTTTTTCAGACTGAATCCAAATTTGGAGAGCGAATTAAGCCACTGAATTGTGACCAGGCTTTAACCTGAAGAAGACTGAAGATTTGCTGAATGTGATTGGCCTGTCAGGACTTCCAGCTACCTCTGAACTCCTGGATTGTGCAGAGACTCTATAATTGTGATTGGAGAGTCATTTGCCTGGTACAGTGGACACCACCACACCCACAAGCAACCAAGATAACTGGTTTCATGTGGTCTACACAGCCCCAAGAGTCAAGTGTTACCCCTAAAAGAATGTCATTGCTGCCACAAGTACAGCGTTCAGGTCAAACAGCCACAAAGACGCAGCCCACTCTGAAGACCATCCTTGAACGGCAGACAAAGTACTCCCCTCAATCATGCTGCTACACGAGAGTTAAATGCTGTCACTGCTGAAATGCTGGTCATCGATCTGTTGCCATTCTCATTCGTAGAGAATGCTGCTTTCTGCAGGTTGATGGCCCATGCCTGTCCCAAATGGCAGGTTCCATCGCAAACCTATTTTACAAAGCGTGCCATGCCAGAGCAGAACAGTAGAGTGGCTGATTCCATTAGACATGCATTGAAGCATAGTGCATCACAATATATCCATCTGAACATGGATATGTGGGCCAGTGGACAAACAGCAGCAAGCTCATATCTATGCATAACAGCACACTGGGAACAGTTACCTGGGGTGGTACTTGATTTTGGGCCTGGCAAAACCTGCATAAAGCAAAATTGTGGTGGTAGCAACACACCTGGTATTTGCTAGCATGTGACCCTGAGTATGACAAGTGTTACTGGTTCTCACACGGCTGAGAAAATGCTTAATGTTCTGGTGTCGGAGATTGATGGATATCTATACACATAGTCACTCATAGCAGGATTCATCACAAGTGTTAATGGCTCCAATGTAGTGAAGTGCATTAGCGATGGTGCTTTTTTCAGGGTGCCCTGCCCAGCACACTGACTTAATCTTCTTGTTCAGCAGTTTCTCAAACATGCGGACATTAAGGAAACAGTTACTGTCACCCATCGCATCTGTGTCCACTTCACCCATTCTGCAAAGGCCCGTGACCATCTACCTGAGCTACAGTGCAATAACAATCTGCCTCAGCACTGGATGAAGCTTGTTGTTGTCACCAGGTAGACCTCCACACTGTACATGCTTGACCGGCTGTATGAACAGTATAAGGCTGTGTCAGAATACCTGCTGGTGCACACTACCCGTGACACTGCTGGAGTGTCCATCACTCTAACAACAGTGCAGTGGCACCAAATGGATGGGCTAATATGCATTCTCTATCCATTTGAGCATGCTACACAGGCAGTGAGTGGGGACACCGCTTGTCTAAGTCAATCCATACCCCTCATACATGTGCTGAGGCAGACACTAGTTTATGTGAGACACCAGATGGAGGCAAGTGGGGATCATGACAGTTGTGATCTAATGGATCACATGCTCCATGTGCTGGACAAAAACACCCACGAATCCAGCATTTTACAGTCTGCTGACTTTGCAATCACTACCATGCTGGATCCATGCTCCAAACATGACCTGCCTTCTATAATTAAAGGAGGTCATCAGCGAGTACAAAGGTTGACAGAGAACCTCATTAGAATGGTACATGTTGCACACATGAAAAAGGCATGCACTGTGGCAAAAATGGATGTTGCTACCACCACCAGTGGCTCCTAGGTAACCCAGTCAGAGAAAATGGCAACGCACAGCAGAAAACAGCAAGCAATCCCATTTGGGATGTTCCCTTTCAGGTGGCAATGGAAGATATGGAGAAAAAGGCGGAAGAAACAGATGAGGCAACTGCATTCAGGGCAGCAGAACAAATGGTGGAGGCCTACATGGGGGTCCCAAAGCACCTTGCCATTACTGAAGAGCTACTGCTGTACTAAAGCAGCAAAATGACTGACTGGCCAGCACTAATATCAGTTGCTGTGAAATACCTGAGCTGACCACCATCCAGTGGCAGTGTGGAACAAGTGTTTAGTGTGGCTGGGGCCATTGTGAGCGACTGTAAGACCAATTTGTCACACAAGAATGTGTCCATATTAACATTCATTAAAATGAATGAATGGCACATTCCACCCAACACAGTGATGTCAGTGGTGTTGCCACAGGAATTGTGTCTCGGTGATGAGGATGATGACAATGGTTCCCGCGTGATAATGGCGATCGTGAATAGCGATCGCATTTGGTGTGTGTACATCACTGAAAATGAATTTTGGCGGTACACCGCTGCTTAACTGCAGGAGGGTGCCCAGATTCACGGATTTGTTTTTATAAGGGGATCAGGCCCTCGTACCCCCAAAGCGATTCTCGCCTCCAGGGGGTGCATGTCGGGGTGTGTGTAAAACTTAAAAAACAACAAAAAAACACCAAGATCAAAAACATGAGCACACGCAGAACCAAACCTGGCATCCTCCCAACCCCAGTCTGCCACCAACCCACCATGCCAAGTGGCCAGCTCGGCAGCCTACTGGCCCACTACACCCCACAAACCCTCCCTCCCCTTCCGCCCATCACACGGCATGGTCCCTCCCCCCCAGCACGCATGTATACATAGCGACATTCCATCGCTATATTCGCCTACCCCCATCTGGTCTCCCCCCTGCCAGGTAGCCCTGTGCACAGGCACCGTGATTGAGCCACCTTTCTGAAAGCCTCAATCATGGTCGCCTTGTACATGGGATACCATGGAATCCCTCGATTATTGCATCCACCAGCAGCGAGGTGGATGAAGCAGCAATGGTGAGAGAATTCCCACCTAGTGAGAACTCCAGTCTTGAAGACTGTGAGGGGTGCTTCTTGGATGATGTGGAAGTGAAAAAAGGCTGAGTTTACTTGTAGGCCAACCCCCCCCCCCAACCACTTTCAGCTCAGTACAGTATTATAACTTATTTTTAGATATGTACCATTGGATTGGTTATGGTAGTGTTTTACCTGCTGCAGTGTGAATCATTTTCATTTGATCATCCTTTGCCGTAACCCATTGTTTGGTCCCCACCAGTACCCCAGTCTATATAAAGCAGCAGCAATGAAATTATCATAACCATAAAGATTTTGCATGATTACAGTTATAATGTTTTGCTGCCAAAAATATCAAGATAGCCATTTTACTTTTCATTTCGACTATCAACCCCATCTTGCAGCAAGATATCTAGTCTTGATGTCCTTAAAAGTTCCCATGCTGGCACATGCCATACCGCCCACCTCCCCACCCCACTTGACACACCCATTCACTCCATGTGACCAAAAATATATTTTCTGCCAATTACTGTTGGTGACATGTTGAAGAACCCTGGCTCCTAGTACAATTAGCGTATGAATGTAACACGCTCATTCAACCATTAACACCACAAGTTGAACAAATTTTGAGAAATGGTGAATGGTGGCCATCTTTAATGATGCGAGTCAATAATTACAAAAGTAATCATGAAAAGACTTAACAACTTACGACAACCAATTCCCACCAAAAATGTTACTTATGCTATACTAACATATTAAAGGTCTTGTACCAAAACTGTGATGGTTCCTGGGGGGGGGATCAGGGCAGGGGGAGGTGCTTGCTGTCCTCACCCATGCAAAAAACATAAGTTAGTAAATACCTAATACTTACCTATTCATTAGGGAACAACTAACTCAAAAGTTGAGCATTGAGCTTGACCATTGGTTGAGAGGTTTTTCTCAACTAATGTATAATCCTTGCTATCTAACCATTAGTATATAAATTATTTTTTTACTTCTGCATTAGTTGCGAATGCAGACTTGAAAAATACTAGAGTTATGGATTGATTAAATTTTTCAACTTAAACATAATATAGCTTATGAGTTGGTTGATTTCCTTGACTTAGAAAATATCTCAGTTATTAATTACTTGAGAGTCAAAATTTAGAAAATGTTCCAGTTATCAGTTACTTGAGATTTTAACTTATATTTCTTTTTTGCTCTTTCTATCTCTCCAGCATACAATAGAAGTAGTTTTCAGGGAAAGCAGTGTTGTACTGTAGTATGCTAGGAGAGCAGAAAGATCCAAATAGTTTGCTGTTTGTGCATCTCTCAAAACCATATGAACTATGTATACTCTCAAGCCTCATTTCCCAAGCAAGGCATTGTGGGTATGCGATTCCTTGTATAAGTCAAGCTGTCAAGGCTTTGCCAGAACAAACATCAGGCTCAAATCTCAAAGAGGGCTTAGATCAGTGCAAGCTGTGGCAAACAGCAGCTTGTGCTGAAGTTTGGTGCACCAGGGACCCTGCACCAGATTCTGGTACAAGAGGGGTCTTGGCACCTATGTCCCCACACTTGAGGCAACCTCTCCCATGTGGCAAACACATGGCACACTGCGGCAAAGGCTAAAAGTCCCCTCTCCCTGATCCCCTTGTAAACTAAATGTAGCCTCTTTCTGGTGGTCTATTGCCCCTGATCCCCAATGTTGCCCGTATTCATATTTATAAAAGTAACTCTTCCTGGTGGTCTAGTGCCCCCCTTTCCAATCCACCGATGTCGCCCATATTCATATGTATAAAATTATATCCCTTCCTGGTGATCTAGTGCCCCCTTCCCAATCCCTGATGTTGCCCGTATTCATATTTATAAAAATAACCCTTCCTGGTAGTCTAGTACCCCCTCCCTGATGTTGCTGTAATCATTTTTTAATTTTTGGAAATAGTAATTGTATTGATTTTCCAAAACACAGTATCACAAAGAGAAAAGAGAAAAACATTTCAGAGACTAAAATCAAAACATCCATTAAGACATGTGAAAAGACAAACATACATTTATAAGGTTACTCAAGACAGTTGTGACTGACAAAAACCCCTATTTGACAAGAAAGGAAAAAGGAAAAAACAAAACCAAGACCAATACAAAGGGCTCAGGGCTGGAAAGGGCTCTTTAAATTTTAAAATAAGCAAAACCTACCCAGAAAATGTATGGAGGGGATCAGATAATCCCTATAGGGACTCTGGGATATAAAATCAAGGAGGGTATGCAGACTTAATTATACAAGGGTGAGGGACAAAGAACAACCACCCAATGGGGCTTTATATCCAAAAACAATGGGGATATATTATGGATATAATTACAAATATAAATGTATTTATAGATATAAATATAAACATGAAGGGACCCGGCCACTTAGGTGAGTTGAGCCATGATTTCCAGCACTGTTTTATTTTCCCTTTCAGCTTGATAATGAAAAAAAGTTAACCATCTCCCCTTAAATTTGTCCTTCTGGAATCTTAACTGGGCAGTTAACGTCTCCATTAATTGGATTTGTAAACAAGTAGTATACCAAAGCTCAATGATTGGTGAATTCTTTTCTAACCAATTTTTTGTAATACCCTTCTGGGCAGCTGCTAACAAAATATAAAATAGGAGCTTCTGTGCCTTTGTGGTGAGTTACGGAGGGGGGAACCCAAAACCCAGTGCCTGGGATCCGATGGAAGTGGCATCTGAAATATCTTCTACAACTCTTGAACTATTTGTCCCCAATATCGTTTGATCTGGGGACAACCCCAAAAAACATTAGTATATGTACCCCTCTCACCACATCCTCTCCAACAAAGATCTGAGGTGGAGGAACCATAATGCCTAGTGATGACTGGGGTACAAAAAAATTGCATGTTGACTTTCCAACAAAATTCTCACCATGAGGGGGAGGATGAGGTGGAGTGCACCCCAATCCATATACACTCCCAATTCCCAGGTCCCAACTGACACACCCCCCCCCAGTTCCTCCTCCTATCTAGATTCAAGTCCACCCAACAAATCTGGTTTGTTTGAAGTAAAAAAGAGTAACCATTCGGGAGATCAGGCATGTCCTATCTCCACTGGAGAGAACTGGAAGAAGAAACTCCAGCAGGGGGTTAAGGGTCAGGGACCCTGGGAAGGTCAGACCCTTGCTCACTAAAAAATGCCATATTTGAAGAAATCTAAAATGGTCTCTGTTTGGAAGCCCAAACTCCTGAACTAACTGCAAGAAACTTTTGAGATGCTGTGAACTATACAACTGGCCAATGTTACTGAGACCTACCCTTTCCCACCTGTGAAAACCTAAGACTGTTTGCAGTGGGAGAAAGTCCACACATGCTCTAATGGGAGTCTGTGGGGTCAAACTAAGCTGGAATCCCCAATGTTTGGTAACCCAGATCCACACCTGCTTGAGAACCACTGCCCAGGGGTTTTCAACCCAGAATTTAGAGAGGCCAGCCTGGTCTAAAAAGACTATATCAGTCAGTTTGGCTCCTGGAATATTGGGTTTCTCAAGATCTATCCAAAGTGATTTGTCTGCACCTGGCCACAATGGGCTCAATGCCTGGAGCTGCACTGCCCAATAGTAATTGGTGAAATTGGGAAAACCTAGGCCAGCCCATTTAGTCCTCTGGAGAACCTGCCATTTGACCCTGGGGGATTTATGATTCCATACAAATTTAGAGGTGGCTGATTTCAGACTTCTCCAGAAGCCCAAAGGGGGTTTCAGAGGGAGAGATGAAAACAAGAAAAGGAGGCGGGGCAAGACATTCATCCTCACCGCTTCAATGCATCCTGAAAAGGAGTGAGGGAGCTCATTCCATCGGTTATAATCACCCTGGATAGCTTTAAGCAGTTTAAGGTAGTTAGCACCATATAATTTATCAAGGTTTTCAGGGATCCAGACTCCCAAATAGTGGAAGCCCTCCTTCACCCAGCTGAACACACCCACTGCAGGGAGATCCCCAGGTGCGAATTTGGAGATGGGGAGCATCTTCATCTTGGATTCACTTACCCTAAACCCTGAAATGGCCCCAAACTCCTGTATGAAGGATAATACATGATGGACTGAACTCACTGGGTCCGCCAAATATAATAATGTATCGTCCGCATAGAGGGAAATCCGGACCTCTGACCCGGCAACCTGAATACCCTTGTAGACTTGTGACTGTTTGATTGAAGCCATAAAGGGCTCCATACTTAATGCAAACAGCAGAGGGGAGAGTGGACACCACTGTCTGGTCCCACGTGCAATGCTGAACCTATTAGAGTACATCCCATTGACTATCCAGTCCCGAAATTTGTTCCCAAATCCAAACTTCTCTAGAGTTTTATTCAGGAACAACCAATCCAAGCGGTCAAACGCCTTTTCAGCATCTAAGGAGATTACAGCCCTGAGTCCCGGGGGGGGGGAGAGATGACCCAGAAGACAGGACGTTAAGTAACATTATTGCATTGTATTGTAACAGTATTGTTCTGAATGTACCGGCCAGGGACAAATCCAGTTTGATCAGGGTGCACCAGATCCGGGATAATCTCTTTAAGTCTCTCCCCAATAAGTTCAGCAAAGATTTGGGCATCCACATTTAGAAGAGAAATAGGCCGGTAACTGACACACTCCACCGGATCCTTACCGATCTTAGGCAAAACTGAAATCGTGGCCTCCCCCCAGAACTCAGGGACTGCACCCTGTTCATGAGCCACATTACAAACTGCTAGCAAAGGTGGAATTATCTCCTTACTAAACGTTTTGTAAAATTCAACAATAAAACCATCTGGTCCAGGGGCTTTCCCTGAACTCAGGGTTGCTATCACTAACCTCAGTTCCTCCTCTGTGAATAGGCATGCAAGACCAGCAATTTGCCCTGCGGTGAGAGTTGGGAGATCCACCCTCTCCAAAAAAGCATCAATGCGCTGACTATGCCCAGGGTCCCTCTCCTGTCTATATAATTGGGAATAAAAATCTGCAAATACCCCTGCTATCGCTGAAGGTTTAACTAGGAGATCCCCCATGCCCTTCATATCTCTGATTTTGGGAGTGTACCTAATTCCAGCTTTCTGAGGTGCATGACCAATAGCCTGTCTGCCCTATCCCCTTCCTCATAGTATCTTTGATTTGTGAAGCATAAGGAGTTAATAGTACGATGCATCATTAACTGATTATACTCCTCCCTAGTGTCCTGTAATCTTTGGTATGTGGTGGGGTCCCGGGTCAATTTATGCTCCAACGAAGCTATGGAGGCCAGAGCCTGAGATAGTTTAGCTTTATGAACCTTATTCCAATGGGCAGCATGACTAATAAATTTGCCCCGCAGGACCACCTTAAGAGCAACCCAAATACATTTTATCGTGGTGTCTGCAACACTATTCTCCTCCAAGTACCACTTGACGTCCTCCCTTAGTTTGGCTACCAGGGTCTTATCCAATAACAGGCCAGGGTCCACCTCCAGGAACCAGCAGGGATCCTTGGATCCCAAACTGCTACTGCCTGAACCACGGCGTGATCTGAAAAAGAGACTGGATGTATCTGAACTTCTCCAAAGACATGGGCCTCAGATTGCCAGGAGTATATCCTGTCCCATCTTGAGTAAGTGTTGGCAGCTGGAGTGTAAAAAGTATAATTCCTAGTAGAGGGATGTTGCCAACACCACAGATCCACCAGTCCTGACTCAGCTATGAGGGTTCGTAGCAGTCTGGAACAACCTCCCTGCCTTTGGCACTTGGTGGATTCCTATCCAACTTGCAGTTTTCTACACAATTCCAATCACCTACCACTAGGAGGTGACCAGGATCAAGGTCCCCAATGACCGAAAACAACCCTCTAAAAAAGGCCCTGGACGGGGGAGTAGGGGTGTATACTGAGAGAATATGTATGAGGTGGCCACGTAACTCCCCTGAAAGTAGAACCCATCTACCACTACCCTCTTGTAATAAGGAGCGAGTTTGAAAGGGGAGACCCCGCTTCAATAGGGTAATCATACCTGCTTTTGCTGATGAGGGGGTGAGAATCAGAAAAAACTTTGCCAACCCAGGATCTCCGTAACTTAGTATGCTCCAACTTAGTAAGCTTGGTTTCCTGTAAGCATGCTATGTCACACTTTAAGTCCTTCAATTCTTTCAAAATTCTGGGCCTTTTAGTAACATTATTGATACCTTTCGTATTTATTGTACAATACTAAGTGACCCCATTATGAAAAGAAAACAAAGAAAAAACTGGCCCCACCCCCTCGTCTCGAGCCAGTATCCATTCCCAGAGCCCACAAAAACACATTAATTGTACAGTAAAAAAAAGACAGACAAAGATGAAGTACTATCTAGAAACATTCAGGCTATCTAGCAATCTCAACTAGAGATGCAAGGCAACCACAACTGTAGGAACTTTCTAAAAGATTGGGTGAAAAGTTGGTAAAAACACCCTGGGGCACAAAGCTAATGAAGCTGTACTTGGGTGACCACCCACAGCCGCAGGTCAGTCACTGAGGACACGAAGCCCTCCAAAAAGAACAGAATAGTACAGCACTCTCTGTGCAAAGGGTAAACCAGCCTACTAAACTGGCTGGGCTACACATTTCCTTCTAATGTAAGGACTTCTGCTGAGGCAGGGCCAAAGCTCCCACTCACCTGCCCTGGGTCCAAAAAATGAACCAGCAATCTTGCCATTGTGTTATATCTCCAACAGAAGATTTCGAAATGGTTGTAGGAACTCTTCCCCTAATTAATGAATGAGAGTCAAACTAACTCATCAAATGGACTATCCATCACCTGCTACCTATAACTCAAATAAACTGCTTAAGTAAAGTAATACTAAACTGTATATCCAGAATAACTGAGCAAAAACCTGAGGGAGCTCATGAGCAACCCTCCTGTATCAGACTTTATTCCCCTTTCTACCTTGGCCTCGGTTGTTGACAGGAAATAGGAAGGTAGATAAGAGAGGCCTCAGAATCCACTAGATCTAAAAAAACAACTTGAAACTGTAAGCCTTAGCTCTGTCACCACAATTACCCCACAAAAAAAAAAAGAGAAAAATGGGGGAAAAGGCTAGTATGCTCTCCAGTCAAATTATAAAATCAGCTGCATCTTGAGCCATATTTAACAAAAAGAAATGCCCGTATAAATGATAACTGGAAGAGTTAGTACATCAAACCAGTATTTTGCAGCAACTTTCAACGTAGAATATAACCACTCACAATAGTCCCCAACATGGTGTTTAAAAGTCGAGAACCTCTGTTCTGTAAGCAGGCAACTCACAGCCTGTGCGAGTGATGTGCGGCCCCACCGAAAGGGGAAGCCAATTAAGGGCGCACAGGGAAGAACGTCCATTCCTCAAGCTGCTGTCTAAGAATGAGCATTATGATCCCAAGGTTTCCGCAGATTAACAAGGACCCAGTTTCTGAAAATAAACCAAATCACAGCACAACCTCAATTCAGGGACCTGCAGTTCAAAGACCAGCGGCCATCCAGAAAGTTCCCAAAGCAAAGCTTTCTAAAACCATTGCACAAAGGACAGCTTACAGGTTCAAGGGGGGAGTTGTCGAGGGAGAATCCAGTGAGCTACATCAGCATGGAGAGGTAGCAGAGAATCATTCCTTCTTCCCTGGGGGCATCATCCTCCTGGAGCTATCCCACAAAGTAGGTTTTCAATTTCAAATTCTTCTTGTTCAAAGCTGGTATCTGGGACTGGAACCTCAAGTCTTTCCAATACTGGGGTCACCTGCAGAAGGTTATCATAAATTTGTACACTTTCCCCATACTGTAGCCACAGCCGTGAGGGGTAAGGAAGATAGGCCCTCAGCCCTTTCTCTTGCAGGGCTTTAACCACTTGGAGCACTTTTTTATGCTTGGCCATTATACTTGGGGGGGGGGGGAGTCCTGGTCAAAATATACCTTTTGGTCATCCAGGTTTAAGTCTCTCTTCTCCCAGGCTAGGTGCAATATGTTCTCTTTAGTGGGGAATTTGAGAAATTTCACCACAATGGACCTGGGGGGAGTCCCTGATTTTGGTTTTGGAGCCACCGCCCTGTGGGCCCTCTCGATAGCAAATTCAAAGTTTTCTAGTAAGGCTAATTCTTGTTGTAGCCATGACTGCAAATACCCTACTACATTAGCTTGCTCACTGCCCTTGGGAACTCCAAATATTCAGAAATTATTCTTCCTGGCTCTTGCCTCAGCATCTTCTGCCCTGTGTGCGAGCTTGTGCTCCCTCCAATGAAGGAAAGCAAGTGAGCGTCTGAATGCCAAATGCTTGTTCTGTAGGGTGTCTAGGTGGGTTTCTACAGCTGAAGTGCAGGACTCAAGCTTTTTAAAGTCTATTTGCAAGCTGGAAATCTTGGAGTCAATCTGATGGAGAATGCTGAGCATCTGCTGCCCATCTGCCTTAGTAAACGTGGACATGAATTCGGACTCCGAGTCATCATCACCTGAGGCCATTGCTACTGAAGACTGTGATGGTCAGGGACTGGCAGGCCACCCTTCTGTCGATGCTGTAGAGTGTTTTCTCGGTGTAGCAGAGTCCTTCTTTTTAGTTTTCCCTATTCTACCAGAGGCTATTAGGTAAAGAGGAAGCAGATTCATGTATATTTGATGCTCGATGGCTAGCGATAATTATTTTTACTGACCCAGGGCTCGGGAGCAATGAAGCTAAGCCGCCATTAGGTATGTTGCGTCACTGGAAGTCTTTGTACACAAGCCCAGATTCTGGATCCTCCTCCTGCACCGAAGCCCAGCCCACTGGATCTCCTTCTATGCCTAAGCCCTTTGGGACCCCTACTGCTCACAATTTTAGCTCTCTGGGTCAACCGCTGCACCCAAGCCCAACCCACTGTGCCTTCCTGCATCAGCTGGGTAGGGAGCACACAAGGGAGGGTAACATACTTGATGTGGTCCTTACTAATGGAGACAGTGTGGAGGGAGTGGAGGTAGGCACCAGTCTGGAAGATAGTGACCACAGCACTGTGGACTTCAAGGTCAGAGGAGGATATGAGACTAGTAGTACCACCACGAAAGTACTAGGCTTCAGCCGGGCAGATTTTCCCAAGATGAGGGAGATTTTCCAGGACCTAGTGAGAGGGTGGGAGGTGATTTGAAGGGGGGGTGAAACACGATGAAAGGACAAAATTTATCCCTCCGATCCCTTACAGCAACAATCTTGAAACCTGTTGAAATTGTCACTGTGAGGGATTTTGCCGTGACGGTTTCAATCTTCGGTCGGCACACTGATGGGATAGGGGAGGAGGATCTATGGAAAAAGATCAAGGGGGGGCTCCTTAAAGTGACAGGGGGATGTGTAAGAAGGGTGAGGAAGAACAAGAGAAGTAGGAGGCCACTGTGGTTCAATAAGGAAGTGAGGGGTCAATCGGGGAGAAGAAAAGGGCATTCAGGGAATATAAGAGGACACAGGGAAAGTCAGATAGGGAAACTTACAAAGAGAAGCTGAAGATGGCAGGGCGAAGGAGTAGGATGTCTAAAGCAGAAACTGAGGAGAGAATTGCTAGGCAGGCCAAAGGGGGGGACAAGACATTCTTTTGGTACATTAGGAAAGGAGGAAGATAAGACAGGGATAGAAAGGATTAGGGGGGAGGGGAGATTGCAGGTGGAGGGGGATTTTGAGAAAGCCAAAGTGCTGAATGGTTACTTCATCTCATTTTTTATGATGGAGGGGGGTGGAAGGGAACCAGAGCTAAGTGAGAAGGGAAAGGGGGAAGGGGGGTGTATTCTAGCCCAATCAGTGTGGAAGAGGTAAAGGAGGAATTAGGTAAGTTGAGGGTGGACAAGGCCATGGCACCAGATGGTCTTCACCCTAGGGTGCTCAGGGAATTAAGGGAGGTACTGGCAGAACCACTGGTGGGGTTGTTTAACTTGTCCCTGAATACAGGATGTATACTGGAGGACTGGAAGAAGGCAGATGTGGTGCCAATTCATAAATGTGGCAGCAGGGAGGAAGCGGGTCATTATCGTCCAGTCAGTCTCACATTGGTGGTGGGTAAAGTAATGGAGGCAATATTGAAATAAAGGATGGTTAGATATTTAGAAGAAGGGGGATGCAAGACATTTGGCAGCATGGTTTCACTTGGGGATGGTCATGCCAGACAAACTTGTTTGAATTCTTCGATGAGGTGATGAGGGTGGTTGATCAGGGTGGGGCAATGGACATGGCCTACCTGGACTTCGGGAAAGCCTTTGACATGGTGCCCCACAAAAGGCTGATTAATAAGTTGGGTTGTCTAGGGATGGGGCAGAAAATAGTAAAATAGGTGGAGAGCTGGCTGATGGAGAGAAAGGGTGGCAGCCAATGGGGTGCACTCTGGTGAGACTGGGGTGTCGAGTGGGGTCCCTCAGGGGCCTGTGCTGGGGCCCATTTTATTTAACATCTATGTTGGTGACATAACACAGGGGCTTCAGGGGAATGTCTGCCTTTTTGCAGGTGACACAAAACTCAGTAACAGGGCGGACACCTGGGGGGGGGGTGGAGGCAATGAAGACCGATATAAGGTTACTGGAAGAGTGGTCAGAAACATGGCAGCTGAAATTCAGTGCCAGGAACTGCAAAGTGATGCACTTGGGGAGGAGGAATCCAGATACCACATACACACGGGGGAGGGAGAAAATGGCAGCAACCAGGCAGGAGAAGGATCTAGGGATTATAATCGCAAATTACCTTAAAGTGGGGACCCAGTGCAGCAAAGTAGTGGGAAAGGCTAACAGGATGCTGGCGTGCATAGGGAGAGGGATAACCAGCAGAAAGACTGGAGGTGCTGATGCCACTCTACAGTTCCATGGTGAAGCCACACCTGGAGTATGTAGGTACAGCTCTGGAGGCCCCATCTAAGAAAGGACCTAGATGGCATGGAAAGGGTGCAGAGAAGGGCCACTAAAATGGTGCATTGGCTAAGAGGGATGGCATATGAGGAGAGGTTGAGGGAACTGGATTTGTATCCTCTGGAGATAAGAAGAGAAAGAGGGGATATGATTGAAACATTCCGATATGTGAAGGGGATGAGTAAAGTGGGAAAGAGCTTATTTACAAGGAAGGTAGATACAAGAACTAGGGATCATGGACCGAAGGTGGAGGGGGGAGTTTAGGGGAAATATTAGAAAGTATTAATTCAAAGAGAGAGTGGTTGAGCCTTGGAACAGACTGCCAGAGGAGGTAGTGAGTGCCAATACATTGGAGGGATTCAAAAGGGCCTGGGACAAACACAGAGGGTTGTCAAGCCAAGGACGAGGGGAATTATGGGAGGGGGTGACAGGTAGAGGAAGAGAATGGGCAGAATAGATGGGCCAGGAAGGCGCTTTTCTGCCGTCACATTTCTATGAATCTTCCTTCACACACACACAGCCTTCTGGTTCCCCTCCTGCAACTAAACCCTGCCCTCTGGGAACCTCTTGTGCACCCAAGCCCAGCCCGTTGGGTCCCCCTCTTGAAAAAAAGCTGAGTCCATTGGGTCCCTCCTGCTTTCATGTCCACTCCTGTGGGTGAACCTCCTGTACACAAGTTCAGCCTACTTACTTCCTGTTCTGTGCCCAAGCCCATCAAGTTGGGACCTCCACTGTACCCAAACCCTGCCCTATATGTCTCCCCTTGTACCTAGGCTCAGTCCAGTGGGTCCCTTTTGGGACCCATGCCCAGCCCACTGGGCCTCACCTTTTAACCAATTACAACCTAGTTGTTCTCCCCTAAAATAAAGCCCAGTGGTTATCCCCTGTACATGCATCCAGTGGGTCACATGATCAGCTGGTTTACCTGTGAACAAGTGTGCAAGTGCTTTCAATCTGAAGAAGGCAGACTGCCATAGAGGAGGGTGGGTTGTGTCAGTTGTCTTTTTCCTCTTTAAAGACATCCATCGCCAGCTTTTATCTTGCTGGGAGGGGGCTGAGGGTGCGAGGAGTGTATTGTCATTGTGGGGGGGGAGTCATATTTGATTTAGCACAAATAAGTGCTGTAAGATGGCAGCCAGCCATGGAGGCCAGTAGGTTGTGCCGGCTGCCCATCATGGAAGACTTTTTAAATATAGCCACTTATATGGAAATTATGGGTGCTGGGGGAAGAGGTGGATAGATTCTAACAGAGGGTGGGAGGACAGGGGGTTGTATATCATACAGGGTATAGGGAAGGGACCGTTTCTTTTGATTTTTTTTTATTAAATATTGCATTTCCCAAATAGGTTAGACAGAAATAGTGCATTATTTGTGGCATTTGGGAAATACTGTTTATAACTCGCACACCCCAGTCACCTTTTTTTAGATTCTTTTAAGAATATTGCAGTCCTTGGAGTACATTTTTTCTTGGAGTACATTTTTTTTGATCAGTATGCTTTTCGTAGTCACCAGGTTATAGGAAGGAAGGAAGAAAGAGAGAGAAAAAGAAAGAAAGAAAGAAAGAAAGAAAGAAAGAAAGAAAGAAAGAAAGAAAGAAAAAGAAAAAGAAAGTCTGTATAGCTTTTTGGTTGCGTACAGATAACAGTTTATCTGCAATGGTTTTACACACTAAATACAAATCAATTCTGTCTCTTTAAATATTCTCAACTAATGTACAACTTTCCCAAAATGCAACTAATGCTTCCTGTATCCAGCATTGCTGCCTTATCTGTTTGAATCTGGAAACAGCTAACAGAAGTTTCACTTTCAGACCAGATGGATGAACTTTTCCCTTAGCTCTTACGTAAGTTTAACTTAGCTCTTATTTTCTCACTAAAATGCCAAGTTCTGCAGTTTTCATCTGAAGTAGATTGCATGGAAGAATTTAATTTAAGCACACTGAGAATTTTGTGACTGCATATTTTTTTTTTTCAAATGGATGGGGTGGGGAGATACAGCATCACCTTTTGTCACTGTATTTTATTTTCCCTCACAAACAAAAATCTCATATGTGATTCTCTCAAATTACTGACCAAAATGTGTGTCCTTTTTTATTCAAATATTTTGAAACAGTAATTGTAATCATACAAAGCTTACATATACAGTAGGTAGCATGGGATCCGTACTGTTTCCCGACTGTTAAACTCCCGACATTCACATTCCCGACACCGTTCTCCTGACTGCATCGCTGTCCCATAATATTTAATCCCAAATCTTTACTCACCCATCATTACAATATCCTGACTCATATTTTCCCAAAATCCATGTACAGTACGTTAACACATGTAATCCAATATTAAAAAAAAAATGATGATGCTGTGATCTGTTAGGCCCTCCCCCCAAAAAAACAGCAGCAGAGACAGTGACGGGACACAGATCAAGCTGAAGCTCCTTGCCGACAGCAGGCACTCCCCCCATACATTGCACAGTAGAGTCGGTGCAGAGACAGCAGGGAGAGAGAGAGAGACAGTTAATGCATCTCATCCCATGGGCAACCCCCGTCCAGCTGAGCCTTGTACTGTTTACCCCAGTGACCACAACACTTTCGTTCCCATGTGGAAACTGTTATTTTCTCCCTCCCTTACCCACCCTTTCTGCAGCCAGCAGAGAGAGACAGATTACAGAGAGAGAGAGAGAGAGAGAGAGAGAGACCGCGACACCGAGCTACAATGGAGAATATTGCTCAGGTTGAGAGACTGCCTTGAGACTAAGACAGAGCACCCCCCAATCTCTGGCAGTCAAGACTGCAATGCTGTCATTGTCTTCTCTCTTGATGTCTTTCAAGAAGATGCTGCCAAATAGACTGAAGGTAAGCTTGAAAACCTTCAGACTTAATTTCTGAACAGCAGTGCTTGGATACAGTGTTGAGTGCTTGAATCAAAAATAAAGTAAAACATGATGGGATCGCACAATTCAGCATTCAGTAGATATAAAAACGCTGTCTAGAAAAGATCACATTGCAATCAGATGGGTTTGATTACTAAATAATTTGTGTAGCTGTCCGTGAACATGGGTTTCTGTGCTATACTGTACTCCCTGTCAAATTATCTGTCCCAGAATGTGACCTTCACAAGTCTCTCTCCTGATATATTTTATGTACTGTAAGTCTCTGCTGTTCCCAAGATTTTGACTGTTGCTTTTATTTCAAGTCAGTGTTCATGAAAGAGAGAGCTCAGGATGTAGAGAATTGGACTGTATTGATTAACAAATGACAAAAAAAATTACTTTAATTTCAAGTTAGTAAGCAGGGGTTGGGGAGATGCATGCCGTGCATCACTATTTTCTTTGCTCTGGATTTCTTGGACAGCATTGCTTAAAAGAAAAAGGCACAATATGACTTGTGTCGTGTGGTGTGTGTGTGTGTGTGTGTGTGTGTGTGTGTGTGTGTGTGTGTGTGCACGTACGCATACCCTGGATCACTTTGATGGGGGCTTTGGATTGTTCGGATATATTGATAAAAAACAACAGAATTTGTTTGTTTTTGCCATTTACAGTCAATGTGCGTGGTGCTGGGGGGGGGATTATATGTTGCCTTTGAATGCTTTTGCTGGAGGGTGGTCTCCAGATCACATAGATTGTATTGATTAAAACCCAGAATTTAAATTTTGTATCATTTCCAGCCAGTGTGCATGAGGGGGCACATGTGCTCTGGATTGTTGCTGCTGTAGGGGTCTCTGGATCATTGCTAGTGTGCATAAAAAGGATAGGGGTGTTCAGTATCACTGTCTTGCTTTGCACACCAGCAGCATCCTCCTTCATGACATTAGTGCAAGTGTGTCTATGTGAAAGACATCACATGCTTCATACTCTGACTGCGGAAGATGTTGCAGTGGTTTCAGCTCATTCCAGCATGCCAGAATGCTGCTCTGGTCAAAGTCCAGTGTATCCAAAAATGGTTGGGGTGGAATGTTTAGTTGTGGTCTGACACACCGCTCTGCTAAGATGCCGGTGAGCTGGGAAAAAGTGTGCTGAGTGTTCAGTTGTGGACCTGCAATTCAGCATTTTGTCATGCGGCCTTTATAGGAACATGCTTAAAAGGGTGGATAGTGCTCCTAAACAAGTAATTAGTGTTTGGTATGTCGAATTTGAATACGTAATTTTGTTTATGTTGCATCTAGCATGTGTAAGTGGGGGGGGGTGCTTTGGATCACCGAATTCAAACACATAATTTTATTAATGTTGCTGCCAGTGTGCTGTGGGAGGGGTTCATTTTGTTTATGTTGCAGCTACCATGTGTAAACAATTGTTTACTGTATAAATCGCTTTTGGCACACACTCTTATCTCAAAGCACTTTACAAATGATGAGAGACTGGCAGTGTAGTGATTGTAAATGTGTAGTGGCAGCTAGTTCACACATCAACACCTGCACACAGCCTAGTACAGTTGCATGAGCCAGTTTCATGGGAACAGGAATGTAGGCCAGAACACTGTGGAAAATCCCCACCTTTTGTGAAAGTGCCTTTGGTTCTTCTGCTTCCACCTAGACAACCACCATAGCCCTAGAGGTGGGAGGACAGGACAGGAGTTTAATGCCTCAATCGAAGGATGCCACATCCCAACAATACATCATCCCCCAGTACTGCACTTGGGAGCTGGTGTAATTTATGGTATGATCCCAACCCTGTGCAGGACCAGAACATATGACCTTCTGGCCTAACTATGGATGTGCCACCAGCTGAACCATAATGATACCCTGAAAGCATGACTTAGCTGGGGAGGGGAGTAGTGTTTTGGATCACTGAAGATTAATATATAATTTTGTTTAAGATGCTACCAGTGCATATGAAAATGTGTGTGTGTGTGTGTGTGTGTGTGTGTGTGTGTGTGTGTGTCTAGATTAAACATCAATAAAATAAACTGACATTAAGTGTGTGTGTGTGTGTGTGTGTGTGTGTGTGTGTGTGTGTATTTTATACAACGGTTTAATTTTGTATCACCAATGGTGATGATAAGTAATGCTTTAGTTTATTTGTGTCTGTGCCAGGTGTATTGGTGAAACCAGGACCAGACCACAATGGTAAAAACTGAATTTCCTGGTTTGGACAGACCAGTTGGAGTGGCACAACATGCATGGTCTAGCCATTCTGGCTCTTCTGGATTTCATCACTAGGTTAATGAAGACCATAGAGACCCTGCAAAGTGCTTAAAAGGTGCTTGACCCCCAGACCAGCATTCCACCATTGAACTGCCCACACTGCACCTTCCAGACACTTGTAGTCCCCAAACCAGCCTCCGATCTCCAGCCAGTCATACTCCCAGCAGCTAAATCACCATTCCAGCCTCTGCTCCCCAGCCGACTACCCTCCCTGCAGCTGGACAATCCTTCTAGGACCACCCTCCATTCCCCTGGCAGACCACTCTTCCAGCCATAGTACCAGTTTCCCTTCCCCAGAGTGTCCAACCTGGGCACTTGAATGACCATACTCTATTTCTGTCCCCACCCTAGGGACAGACTGGCCACCCTGGGGCCAGAATGCCTGCCCTGATGCCTGGAATGCCCTCCCACTGTGTCTCAGTAACCACCCTGGTGGTCAGAATGCCCACTCAGAGTGGAGGACTGACCACCCTGGGTATCAGATTGCCTACCATAGAGCAGTAGTGCCCTCTCAGTGGGGCATAATATCCACCCTGTGTGCCAGAATGGCCACAGTGGAACTTGAATACCCACCCAAAGTGGAGCTACAGTAAGTCCTCCATCTCTTAAATCAGTGGGTGTCCACACTGATGGAGGCCATTATGTTTTTTGCATGACCCATGTGTTTTATAAAAACACAAAGGACAGCTGGCCTGCTTGCACAGCGATAGCACTACTGCTAGCAATGCCAGTAACCCAGGTTCGGTAGCGAGCCTGGTTTGCTGGAGGGCCGGCCGGGGGAAGGGGGACTGAGTAATCATAGGACCGCTGTCCTTCTCTGGGGGAGTGGGCTGCAGTGCTCACTGCAATATCACCACCTGGGTGACCACAGGTGGAGGTGCAACAGAGGAGGCATGGATGTAGGGAGCGGCAGATGTCAGCCGAGGGTCTGAACAAAGGTACGTCTCTGCATGACTTTGTCTCGTTGGCCCTCCTCGTGTGCTGACATCTGTGAGTGGCGAGGGACCAGAAAAATTTGAAAATACCCTATGGCTATGCCAGGAGATGGGCCCCATGACAGTGACTGGGGGGAGCCAGAGGAACAGCCCCAAGGGTCCGCTCCATCTGAGGTTTCGACGGGGGAAGGGGAACCCCCTCCGCCCCACCCGTGTGGTCATCTGGGCTCCATGAATTCCAGGAGTGGGGCACTTCAATAGGGGAGGGCATTCTCGGGTCCTCCCAGCACAGCCCATGTCGCATTGGAGGACCCCGGTCAAAGGGGCAGCTGTGGTGACACAAGGAGGCAAAAGAGCAAGTAAAAAAAAAATGGCTATCTGGTCTTTACTTGTACTATTCCACAGGTCAGTGTAACAGCACATGCAAAGGGGCAGGGTAAGTCTATGATTAACAGTGCTGGTATGCAAGTTCATGATGTGCCCTACAAAATGTCTCCACAGTACCCCCACCATCCAGTACACAAGGCACAGAGGTCCTATGACCACAAGAAGTACTATAAGTACTTTTATAGTTGGTTGCTACCTTGCAAGCCTGAACATCCATTTATGCAAAAAGAACAGTTATCTGGTGCACATGGGACACTGAACATTGAAATGCTCAGGAATGGAGCTATGGAGGGAGTATCCTCTGCACACCAGAAATGAAACAGTTGCCATTGATTGATATAGGGCCCCTGGACCACCCGGTTAGACCATAGAGGTACATTAAAATTTGGACTTGATACTCACAGGAAGCATGTACAAAGGTACAGATCTTTGGGGGTTGTGTTAATGACTATGGTAATAGTGCCAGGTGCCTGCTGCATGGATCTTGTCATGCAAACCATGCACCTGCGGTGCTATGGTATATTCCCACCTCTGTTGCAGCTATAATCCACTATATTAGAGGGTGAACAGACAATATGCTGCCAATCACAAAAGGGACAAAAGAGTGTACCATGGCAGAGTTATGGGTCTGAGAGTAAGCGTTGCTGACACACACATACAGTACACAGATACATAAGAACATAATAAAGGAGTCGGCAGACGCAGACTGTGTGATCCATCTAGTCTGCCCACGGTGGCTACCCTTCCCCAGTTATTTTTATTCCTAAGCTGCCCATAATGCTTGTCCCATGTGAGTTTGAATTCTCTTACTGTCTTTGATGCTATCACTTCTGGTAGCAGGCTGTTCCATGGGTCTATCACCCTCTCAGTGAAAAAGTACTTCCTAGAGTTGCTTTTAAACTTACCTCCCACCAGACACAAGTTGTGCCCTCTTGTACACATCACCCTGTTTTCACTTCTGAGTTGTGTTAATTCCACCTGATGTATTTAAATGTTTCTGTCATGTCCCCCCTATATCTTCTCTACTCTAGACAGAATAAATTCTCTCTAGAGAGATTAAATTCCACTGCCAGACATCTGTGCGCTTGTCCAGGTGAGCCCATCATTAGGACGCCAAATCACTGAATTCGCCACCCTATCTCCGAGGTCCACACCCCCCCCGGAGTTGGAATTTTTAGTTAGGGGGGGCATGTGGGGGGGCACAGCCCCTGCATGTAATGAGATCAGCAATTTTAAACCCTGGCACCCTAATGACAGGTGCACTCGAGTCTTGTTTCATATGGCTCGTGGTGCATCCCTGCACCATCTTTGTAGCCCTTCTCTGTACTGTCTCTAAATGGTCAGTGTCCTTTTTCAGGCGAGGCCTCCAGAACTGGACGCAGTATTCCAGATATGGTCTCACCAAGGATCTGTAGAGTGGCATGATTACCTCCTGTTTTCTGCTTGTAATACCCCAGCCTATGCATCTGAGGGTGCCACTGGCCTTGTGTGCAGCTTGTTCACATTGTTTTCCTACCTTTAAGCAGCAGTGTTCAAATCAAAACTTATAGCCCAGCCATGACTGCAGCTAAATTTTCACATGCCTGTATTCATTACGATGAAATCAGCTCTCTTTTTGTGCTTGCCCTTCAAGGAAATTTACTTGCCCCGGACAGGGGGCAATAGAATTTGCACACTCCTGCTTTAAGTCATCTGAAATGATTATGCCTAGATCCTGTTCCATCTTAGTCTCCTCTAAATGATGCCCTTCCAGTACGTATTTTTTCCCTGGGTTGCATTGTCCCAGGTGCTTTAACTTTAACTGCCAAGTCCTGCACCATTCTTCCAGTTTTCTGAGATCAGCTTCCATACCTGACAGTCCCTCATGTGTGTCCACCCTTTTGCAGAGCTTCATTATCATCAAGGCCCCTGGAATTCTGCGGTTCTGCGGTTGCGGAATTTGCTGCAGAATTTTCATCATGCCGCAGAATATATATAGTGCAGCAGAATTCATTGTTTTTGGTGAATTTTCATATAAATATACCATTTTTTCATAGTGTCAGGCTTTCTTTCCCACCTCATTTATCCTGAAGCCCCTCCTCTATGCTCAGCATATGATGTCATCGATGACATCACATCATATTTAGCCAATGACAGGACTGCATTCTGCCAGAGAAATGAAAAAATCATGCCGCAGAAATCAGAAAGTGCTGCCGCAGAAGTCAAGGAGCCCTGCTGCAAAAATCAGAAAATTCTGCCGCAGAACACTAGGGGCCCTGGTTATCATCTGCGAACAGGCAAACCTGCAAGCTGTGCAAAGAATTGGTCATTTCAAATCTTAACTTCGGGATCATCTGATTGCCTCCATTAAGTGCGACTGTAACATCTAGCTCATATTTTCCCTCTCTTCTAAGGCCATGTACCCCCTCCAAGGCAACATACCCCCCCTTTGGCAATATCTAACACCAGCATTTAGTCTGCAACCTCCCTACCTACCAGCACCAGCACTTTCTACTTCTCCTTCCTTTCACTCCTCCTCCTCCTCCTCCCTTTTCCCATCCTCACACTATCCAACCCCTTACTATCCCACCCCTTACCTACCTCTTATATTCAACCTCGCCTCTACCGCCTACCATGCCGCTATACCCTACATCCTTCTCCCTCCTTGCCTTAGGCCTCTCTAATTCCCTCCCACTTCATGCCTCATCTCTCACCCCTCCCCACCACTCCACCCTCCCCTACTTTGACGAGGTCCATCTGGGCTGCTATTTAAATGACTATCCTCCACTAATTGCCTTCTTCTCTTCCCTCCACTCACTTCTACCTGCAGCCCAGTTTCTGCCTCCTCTACCTTTGCCTTCCTTCCTCCCTATTCTAACTACTCCCCTTTCCTCCCACTCATACTTCTGATGTTACAGCTTATTACAGTGTCACAAATCTGATTGCTCTACATTGTTGAAGTTTTTGTAACCCTGCTGTAAAAATTTCTGAAATGTTCTATAGCTCTCTATGTGTCTGCTTTGTATTCTGTGACGTGGAACTTTTGTAAATGAGCTTGTAGCTCAAAGGTGTTAATCTGAGATGCAAATAAATAAATAAATAAATAAATAAATAAATAAAAACCTTCCCCTCCAGTTCATTGGTGATGTCGCTGACAAATATGTTGAAGTGGACTGGACCTAGCACTGAGACTTGAGGAATGCCACTGGTCACTCTGCCCTCCCTTGATAGTGACTCATTGACCAAAACTCTTTGGGTCCCATTCTGAAGCCAATTTTCAATCCAGCTGATTTTATTTTAATTGATGCCTGTGTGTTTCAGTTTATTAGCTAGTCTCCTGTGGGGAACGGTATCAAAGGCTTTGCTGAAGTCCAGGTACACCTTGTCCACCGCCCCACCCTAATCTATTGTTCTGGTAACCCAATCAAAGAAATCAATCATGTTGGTTTGGCACAAGCACCCTGCTGTAAAGCCATGCTGCTTGAGGTCGGGTTTTCAACTGTTCAGGTAATCTGCTATTCCTTCCTTTAGCAATGACTTCATCATTTTCCCCACTACAGAGGTCAGGCTGACTGGGCATTAGTTTCCTGTGTCTTATTCCCTAAGGGAAGCAGAGAAGGCAGTAAGGCAGGCAAAGGCCCGAACCAAGGAAACACTAGCATGAACAGTAAAAGAAGGTGACAGGACTTTCTATAGATACATTAGTGAAAGCAGAAAGTCCAGAAGGGGTATTGCTAAGATCAAAGGGGATAAGGGGGCATGTGAGGAGGGTAAAAGCATATATCCTAAATAGATACTTCTGCTCAGTATTTACTGAAGAGAATGTAGGGCAGGGCCCACAGCTCAGCACCATGGACATGAGAAAGGGAGGTGTGCACTAGTCCCTTCACAAAAGAAAGGGTCCTACAAGAGCTCAAAAAGCTCAGGGTGGACAAGGCAATGGGACCTGATGGCATACATCCCGGGGTACTTAAGGAGCTAAGGGTGGAACTAGTAGAGCCATTATCAGAACTTATAGTGAGTCTCTGACCACAGGAGAGGTCCAGAAGACTGGAGAAGGGCTCATGTGATCTCACACCACAAGAGTGATAGCAGGGAGGAGGCAGGGAACTACAGACCAGTCAGTCTTACCTCAGTAGTGGGCAAGATTATGGAGGCACTCCTTAAGGGATGGATAGTGCAACACCTGGAATCCATAGGAGCACAGGATCCAAGACAGCATAGGTCTGCAACAAGAAGGTCCTGTCAAACTAATCTCATAGATTTCTTTGACTGGGTAACCAGAGTGGTGGACCAAGGGGGAGCAGTTGATGTCACCTATCTTGACTTCAGCAAAGCTTTTGATACTGTTTCACACAGAAGATTGATTAATAAGCTGGATAGGCTCAGGGTAGGTCAGAAGTTGGTCAACTGGGTGGCAAACTGGTTGACGGGCAGAAACAGAGAGTGGTGGTAAATGGTATACAGTCAGAAGAGATGCAAGTCACAAGTTGGGTGCCTCAGGGATCAGTCCTGGGGCCAGTCCTCTTCACTATCTTCATCAGTGACATTGCAGATGAACTGGAGGGTAAGGTTTGTCTGTTTGCAGATGACACCAAGATCTGTAACAGAGCAGATGATCCAGATGGGGTGGGCAGAATGAGAAAAGATCTGGATAAACTAGCAAAATGGTCGGAAGAGTGGCAACTGGGGTTTAACGCAAAGAAGTGCAAGGTCATGCACATAGGGAAGAGAAACCCTGAAGCCACCTATAGGATGGGAGGGAAGTTGCTGGCAGTCACAAAGGAAGAAAGAGACTTGGGCATCATCATCACCGATGACCTGAAATCATCCAAGCAGACCACTAAAGCAGTAGGTAAGGCTAGGGGATGTTGTGGTGTATTAGTAGGGGTATCTCAAGACAGAAGAGGGAGGTAATAATCCATCTTTACAAGACACTGGTTAGGCCCCATCTGGAGTACTACGTGCAGTACTGGAGGCCACACCTTCACAAGGACATTAACCAAATTGAGGCAGTCCAGAGAAGGGCAACCAAAATGGTGCAGGGATTGCATCAGAAAACATATGAGGACAGATTAACGGAGTTCAATATGTATACCCTAGAGGAAACAAGGGAGAGAGGTGATATGATCAAAACATTCAAACACCTTAAGGACATTAACAAGGTGAAAGAGTCTAACATGTTTCAATATAAGAAAAATAGCAGGACAAGAGGACACAGCATGAGATTAGAGGGAGGCTGATTAAGGGGTAATGTGAGGAAGTTCTTTTTTCACAGAAAGGGTGGTGGATGCATGGAATGGCCTACCTCAGGAAGTGGTGGATATGAATACAGTGCAGGGCTTCAAACAGGCATGGGATAGGCATAAGGGAGCAATACAGATGAGTATAAATAGATAGGCCATTGACAGAGCAAAGGCCGATGGCACATTCATAAGGTAGAAAAAGAAATGGGCAGACTGGATGGGCCTTGCCGGTCCTTATCTGCCATCAACTTCTATGTTTCTATGTTTCTTATTGCTTCCACTTTTGTGCAAGGGCACTACTGTTGCCATTTTCCAGTCCTGTAGTACTTTGCTGCTATCCAGTAATTTATTCAATAGCTCAGCTAGAGGTGCAGCAATTTCTTCCCTAAGCTCTTTTAGTACTCTAGGGTGGATGCCATCTGGCCCCATGACTTTATCCACCCTAGGTTTACTTAGCTCTTCTAGGACCCTCTCCTTCGTAGATGGGCTTCAGTCTGCCCCTCTACTAATATGCTCTGTCTCACCTAGTGGAGGTCCTTTATTGTAGATTTCTATTGTGAAGACTGAGCAGAAGAATTTGTTTAGCAATTCTGCTTTGTCTTCGTCTTTCTCTAATCTCTCATTCTCTAACTGTATACTGACATAGCTACTGTCAGACCACATCCTGTATCACTACAGAACATTTTATAATAGTAATACTGGACATATGTGGGGCAGATGATAGCCAGAAGGCCAGGGGAGATGAGCATGGGGGGTGGGCAGGGGGCTACCTCTTGGGAGAAGGAGTGCCAGATACTGGTGAAAATAGCTGTGAATTGGGTGAGGGAGGGGGACCACCAGATACCAGAGAAACAAATTAGCTTAGCAGTTGCAGACTGAGTGGGGGAACCACTCAATGACAGAGAGACTTTAATTAGCTCAGCAGTCAGGCACTGGTTGATTAGGGGGAGACCTATGCTGTCATAGTCCATGGATTTGACAGCACCCCAGCCAACCACAAGCTGCAGTATGGCAGTAAAATAAATATTTAAAATGCATTTTAAAAGAATGTATTCAGACCCTGCATGGTGGGTTTCTTGCAGCTACAGTGGCATGTCAGTCCAGGTGCTAGTTTTCCGGCCTCTGGACCAGCATGCTGCTGTAGGTGATGGTGAGACATGCTGGTGCTGGATTTGGCTCTGAACCCCTTTCCACTCTGCAGGACACTTTTTGTTTTACTTTTTTTTAATATTTGAGACTTGCTATCCTTTGGGGCAGCCCTAGAAATTCAGTCTGTATTCACTGCTACCCTGACACCTCTCCACCTGATGCAAGGGCTCTGCAAATATTTCTGAAGCTTCACCTCCACAGCGAGTATACCTCCTAGAATCTAATGTGGTGGTGGTGTTGGGGTGGGGGTGGGGTAGGGGGGGCAGCAGGATGACCAGAGCTGGGACAGGCAAACTTGGGGAGCATAGATGCCATCCACCGCAGCCATCTCCATTATAATCTCTACTTTTTGAATCCCTTCCTTCATTAATGGGCTAAAGCATGCAAGGATGAAGGACTGATGTCACATCACCCCCTGTGATGTTGGATGTCTTCTTGACACCTGTCCATGGACACTGTTAAAGCTGGGAAGGCAAGACCCTCCCAATAATCTGAGGGTGCTGCCTTCACCATGCCCTGAGGCTCCTCTGGCCCATGGCTAAATGTTGGGATTATGTTTATAATCCACGTCTCAAGATTCACTCCACCTATCCCATCCTCCAGACACTCTCATAAAAGACATTAAGTGATCCCAATCGAGTAAGCCAGGTGTGACAGTTTCTAGTCACACAATGCTAAATATGCCGAGTACGGTGGAATCCAACCTGCCAGACTCTGGGCCAAAATGGTAAACCCTAAACTGGCTAGTCTGGCCAAAATACCAGGACAGGGTACAGCTTGCACAGTCAGGCTAGTCTAAATTTCACCTAGGGGATAATGGAGGGTTTGAGACCCTCCAAAGTCTTTTAAAAGGGCTTGACCCTTAAACCAGTCCCATCACTTTTGACCATCAACCCTCTACCATCTACACCCATCTAACATCCAGATCAGCCTTCGACTCACAGCAGACAACTTCCAGGTACCTGGACCACCATTCCAGCCACTGGACCAGCCTACTATTCCCAGCCAACAACACTTCCAGCAGCTGGGACAAACTTTCAGCCATGGGACCAACCCAAAACCCACAGCTAACTACCCTTTAAACTCCCAGACCAGCCTCCCACCCCTAGCTGTCCTTCCTCCCAGCAATTGGACCACTATTACTGCCCCCAGACCAGCCCCTGCTGCTCAGCCAACCAGTCTTCCTGCCTTTGGACCTCCTTTCCAAGCCCTGGATCAGCCTTCCCTCCCCACCTGAACAGCCTTATAGCAGTAGGACCACCCTTCCAGCCATATGACCAGCCTCCCATCTAAGCAAATCTGCCTACTAGCAGATGGAGCACCCTTCTAGGCCCTGGACCATCATGCAACCCCTAGCAGATCACCTTTCCAGCACCTAGGCCATCATTCCAGCCCCTTGTCCAGTCTATGATTTCTCGTCACCACCCTCCAAGCAGCTGGATCCACCTTTCTTCCCCAGGACCAGCCTCTGACCCCTGCTGATCATTCTTCCAACCACTGGACCAACCTCTCCCCCCTCATGCAACCAGCTTCCCATCACCTGGATCACCTTTCCAAACCCCAGACTGGCATCCCAGCAGCAGCAGCACTCTTCCAGCTCCCTGACCTAGCAAATTTTCCTCTCAGCAGCTGGCCCACTCTTCCACCCACTTGACAGTCTCTTCTCCCCAGCTGACCCACCTTCACTGCACCTGGACCATTCTTCCAGGCCTCAGACCAGCCTCCCCTTGCCAGCTGGCCAGACTGTTGGCAGCAGGACCACCCTTCCATTCCCTAAACCAGCTTCCTTCCCCAGTTGACCTTCCACTCAGCAGCTGACTCACCTAGTCCTGGACCAACCTCTCATCTGAGCAGCTTTCCTACACCTGGACCACCCTTGCAGGCACCAATCCAGCCTGCTCTTCCCAGATGGCCAGCTTTACCATCAGCAGGAATGACCTTCCAGCACCCGGACTGGCCTTGCACCCCTAGCTGACCTTCTTTCAAGCAATTGGGCCATTCTTCCAGATCCCAGATCAGATTTTCCTCTCCATCTGACCAAAGGCATACATTTTTTTTGGAAACTTGGTTATCAGTACTTGCCAATCAAAAAATGTTTGATTAGTAACCAGCCAGGTTTGAGGAGCAGTTTCACACAATGGCTATTTTTATCTATAGGATACAGTTCAGCAGAGTGCGGCTTTGGGAAAAAGTGTTAAATTGAGAAATAAATTGCATCAGTTCTGTACTTTTTACCACAACTGCAGGAAAAAATACTGCAATTTGGAAATTTTTACAATGTGGCGAATCAGTTCGTTAGTAACTTCTGCTAATCAAAGCTGCACTTGATTAGCAAATCAAATTTTTTGGTCATCAAATTGCTATGCAAACCCTCTTATTTTATGCCTTATCTCTTGTGACCAGTCTTATTTCACCTGGAACACCCCAGAACTCAGAGCCAGCCACCTGCCCGACCAACCTTCATTCACCTGGGCTGCCCTTCCAGGTCCCAGAGCAGGCTGTCTTCCCCAGTCAGCCGCAGTACCCATCCTAGAGTAATAATGCCCACATTCTTTATTTTAGTGCCAACTATAGGGTAAACTTCCCACCCTAGGGCTAGAATGACAACCTTAGGGCAGGAATGCCAACTCTTTGAGCCTGAATGACCACCCTGGGGTCAGAAAATCCACCCTGAGGCTGGAATGCCTGCTGTCTGTGCCTCAATGCATTCTCTAGGGATGTAATGCCCACCTGGGGCTGGCATGCTCTCCTTAGGTGCCTCAGTGTCCACCCTTGGGCAAGTATACCTGCCCAAGGGCCATAATGCCCACCTTCTGGTCCTCAGTGTATACCTTAGGACTGGAATTTCCATCTTCTGTGCCTCAATGACCATCCTAGGGCCAGAATTCACACCACTGTGCCAGAATACCCACCGTTTGTGCCCATCCTAGAGTAAGAATGACCATTGTGTGTGACAGAATGCCTATCCTGTGATCCAAGGTGACTACTCATTGTCTGGAGCACCCACTTTGCTGCCAGATCGACCCTCCTCAGAAGGCCCCCTTCCACCAGAATGGCCTTCTGCAATGGGAAGAGTAGCACAGGGTATAATCATTGTTCCTACTTTCCAGCAGAAAGCATCACGCTAACCGTCCTGCCAGTTAGAAAACTATCCTGCCTGCTAGAAACGATGCCAATGCCAGAAACCAGTGAGCTAACCATCTTTACTAGCAAACTTACCAGCATGCCAGTCTCAGGTAAGTCAGACTAACAGTTACCAAGGGACTGGAACAGGGGGAGAGTCAGAGTACTGAGATTGTTATTGGTAGCTGGGTAGATTTAATTGGGAGCACAATTCAGGCTGACTAGGTATTGAGTAAAATGCCACCTGATGACGAGTTTGAAAATCAGGCTCACCAAACCAAATATCTTACCTTTTACAAACCCTATATTTGACTCCAAGGTTATACTTTTACAATAAGGTCATGAGGTAAAACTGAGATACAATTTTGCCACAGTTTTGGTCTGTAGAAAAATTCTCATTTTCACCCAAAAGGAAATGATTATTTTATTTTTGATTTTATATTATTATTGCCATATTTGCAAGGACATCACCTTAGTAGCACATGCAAAAGGTAGTCACAGGTCTGCTTTTATGTCGGAGAATGCATTTGCCTTTTCTGTTAACAGAAGGGTAAGGACAAATCGTTGGCCAGCAGGGGGTGCATAACACACTCCCTTACAAAGAACAGATCACATTGCTTACAGTACATAAATACTTAGGCCTGATGCCGGCTCCATTTATCAATGAATGCATCAGCAGTTATATGCAGTGTTAATCTGATGTTTAACTGAATATAAAGTTCCCTTTATAATCCGATTTGCCCTCTCTTTGGGTGTATTTTACCCATGCACCACATGACCTAGTATTCATACATCTATATATAAATATATATTGTTATTCTTTGGTAACTAGGTAAGGTCCACTAGGCACAAAGCCTGTTTTCAGGGGCCACCCAGGAGCACTGGAGAGGATAAGTGCCTTGCTTAGTGCATATAGTATGCAGGTGGAGGCTGTGGGAATCAAACTCAGGTCTGCTGAACGTACCAGTCTCATTCACAGCATGTTATTCTAACCTCTGTAGGCTATATGGGATATGCTATGGTCCGACTGAAAATATCAATGATGATCTCCCCGAGTGCAACTTGACCTTATGACATCATGAGGGGTGGAACCATGAATGATGTCAGAGGATCAGGGACATACGGGGAGAATATCACAGATATTCCCTGGCTATGGCATATCTCTGTTATGCAAGGCCATTGTCATTTGTGAGTCATTTCCTTTTTAGGTTTTTAATTGCTTTGTTTATATATCTTTTTCAGATGGCTGAGTGCTCCGCAGCACTGAAACTGAGTAGGAGTTTCTTTTTTGCACGTGACGCTGTGCGTCAGCACATCATTGTCTCCAGGGAGCAAGCATATGAGGATGCGGCAGTGTGAGACATCAGAGCATTTTTAGGGATTTGGCTGGGTGGTGATTTCTTAAAACTGGCTGGAAAGTTAGGTCAGGCTACGGGAGCTTGCAGCTAGTGAAGAATGTGAGAGACGTTCACGAACTGGGATATAGGAAAACAAGTGCAGATAAGAGAAGCCACAGTTACGTGAATGGCAGAAGAGGTGTGAAAGAAGGGGGTTATAAATATCCCTGTACATAAAAATATAACACTTTTCTGAGCAGAAAAATGATGTGGCAGCTGCAGCACAGATGTGAAACTGTTAGGTGGAGTTGGCTTATGAGTGAGCGGTGGTTTTGCAACTGCTTGTGCTGCTAACAGGTTTGAAAATGAAAGGTGTTTAAGTGACAGTGATTCACTGGAGCTGATAGCTCACGCTGCCAGCTCCAGCCAGGCACAACCTACAATGTGGATAAATTTATCATGGCATGGGGACTTAGAGTGAGGATAATAATAATAATAATAATAAAATTTATTTGATTAAGCGCCTTTCAAATATTTCAAGGCGCTGTACAAATCATCATTAATTCCACATGACAGTACATACACTAACAACAAAACCAGTAGAATATTAAAACAATTTAAGATATTGTAGGGGAATGCCTGATTCCATAAAAATGACTTTAAGGCCTTCTTAAAACTATCCACCATTGTACTTTCTCGGAGCTGGCGGGGCAGAGAATTCCAAAGGGTGGGCGCCGCAAAGCTAAAAGCACGGGCTCCAGAAGACTTCAAATTTACCCTCAGAATCTCCAGCAACCCCTCGTCAGCTGAGCGAAGCTGTCTCAGAGGGATGTAAGGTACCAGAAGCTCTTTCAGGTAGTCGGGACCCAACCCATGTAGGGCTTTGTAGGTCAAAAGACCCACTTTGAAGGTGATCCGCCACTGTATAGGCAGCCCAGTGCAGAGTGCACAGCACAGGGGTAATATGGGATCTCCTAGACACCCCAGTCAACAAACGTGCTGCAGCATTCTGCACAAGTTGCAAGCGGCGGCTATCAACCCCAGCAAGCCCTAGGTATAGGTATAGGATAAACATGTTATTCTCACTTTAGGTCTGAAAACCCTGTTGGTATAAAAAATATTTGACAAACTTCATCATCACAAGAATTGCATAGATGTATCTATGTCTATGTATACAGTATATATATATATATATATATATATAATGGCAGAGGAGCCATTTCTATGTTAATCCCAAAATTTTGCACCTTAATAACTTTGCAACCATTTGATGGATTTGCCTGAAATTTGGAATACACAATCAAGAATCATAGGCCTTGGGATCTGCCAAGTTTTGTACCAGTCGGATATACGACTGCGGAGTTATTAAGCGTGATCTTCCCACACGTTTACCCTTTTTCTGGAATTCTACGGTCACGCCTACAGGTCGCACAGTTTGCGTGACTGGCCCAAAATCTTCAGGGAATGTGTGGCCGGGGTTCCCGATGTGCCTTTCAAAGATTTGGTGAAAAAATATTAAACGGTTCAAAAGTTATTCAAAAAACAATTTCCCATTATAAGTCAATGGGAAAAGTTAACAAAAAATTCAACACTTTCGCAAATGCATTTTTACTTTCACAAATGGCCCTGTTACTTTCGCAAATCCGCCATTTTGTTTTCAGTTAGTGATCAGAAAAATGCTTGCCATTTAAATTTGGGACCTTCTAGCAACCTAATTCTTTTTGCATTCACCTAGTCGGACCCTGAGGATGCTAGCCATGTCTTTATTTTGGGGTAAAACACTCCAGAAATATGTTTTCAAATTTCTGGAAAAAGTACTTTCGCAAAGTACTTTCATGTTCAAGAAAGTGTTGCAAATTTTTGCGAAAGCTTTCGCAAAATGCGACAGTAGTTTTCTAATCTGTGGGAAAATGACAGCAATTCTTTGGCACTGCGCTGCAAAAGAATGGTTGGGAGTTTGGGGCTGAAATTTGGAGGAACGACTGACATCTCACAGATGTGCCTTTCAGTATTGTGTTGAAAAAATATTACACGCCGGCAAAGTTACAGCACTCCAAAGTTGACACTTTTTCCCATAGGATAACATTACAGCGCCCGACGCAATACAGGAATCCTTTGGCACCCTGCTGCAAAATAACGGTTTGGTCTTTTTTCCTGAAATTTGGAGGGAAGACAGCCAACAGCCCACAGATGTGCCTTTCAGTTGTTTGGTGAAAAAATATTACAGGGAGGCAAAGTCATGGCACTCTGAACTTCTCTTTTTTTCCCATAGGATAACATTATGGTGTTCACCGCGCCTTTCAGGGCCCGTATCTCGGAAACGGTGCGAGATACAGACTTTTCATTGGCTCTAAGCACAAAACTAGCCAGGACAGTCATAAATCATATGACTTTTAAATTTTTTTTCCACGTCGTACAGTTCCTGAGATATAACCTATTTAGTATTCCAAGTCTTCATTTTCTGCTCCGATACCTATAATTATGCATACATTCTTTGTACTCACTGTCTTTCTCTATGCAGGTTTTGGGGAAAACCAGCCTGTGCGCTTACATTACTGTTACCGTTGCCCTGTCTGCTTGCATTTCCGTACCCGTTTCACTTATCGCTGACGCCTCATGCCACCAAGTGCGTTATCCCTATGCTTTCATTTGCGCTATGCTTCTGTTATTTTTTGCCATTTGTGTTCTACGGTACTGTTTCTCTTTCTGTTTCACTTTGCATCACCACGCCCATTGACATTTCCGTTTGCAGGCACCATGTTACTATGTGACAACACATCACGTGGCAGACCATTCCCGTCTACGCCACCGTGTGCGTTACTCTTTCTGTTCTCATTCTTGCTTGCATTACCATGTGCGCCATTGTTAGTGCTTCTGTTACATTGCTGTTCCTGTTACTATGCCACAAGACATCATGTGGCGGGAGCTGGGCCCGGGAGCCCGGGCCCCGCTCTCCGCTCTGCATTACGCTCACTATTTCGTTATCATTCTCAAAAAGAAGGGAAATTAGAGGCAAAAACCTGTTTAATGCATTAGTTAGGCTGTTCCACAGTGACAAAAGTGAGGAAATTCGGTGTTAGGGTTGAAAACCCCCTTGGACCCCAACGGCATTAGAATTGTGCATTGGGGTCGTCGGTCCTAACTCTCACCCCATTCTCCCTATACTTCTGCTGTTTACACATGTGATGGGGTGAGAGTTAATCGACGACCCCAATGCACACCCCCTGCTGGGGGGGTGCGCTATGGGTCCAAGGGGGTTTGTGCGCTTGTCCAGGTGAGCTCATCATTAGGACGCCAAATCACTGAATTCGCCACTTATCTCCGAGGTCCACACCCCCGGAGTTGGAATTTTTAGTTGGGGCATGTGGGGGGGCACAGCCCCTGCATGTAATGAGATCAGCAATTTTAAACCCTGGCACCCTAATGACAGGTGCACTCGAGTTCTGTTTCATATGGCTCGGTAGTGCATCCCTGCACCATCTTTGTAGCCCTTTCTGTACTGTCTCTAAATGGTCAGTGTCCTTTTCAGGCGAGGCCTCCAGAACTGACGCAGTATTCCAGATATGGTCTCACCAAGGATCTGTAGAGTGGCATGATTACTCCCTGTTTTCTGCTTGTAATACCCCAGCCTATGCATCTGAGGGTGCCACTGGCCTTGTGTGCAGCTTGTTCACATTGTTTTCCTACCTTTAAGCAGCAGTGTTCAAATCAAACTTATAGCCCAGCCATGACTGCAGCTAAATTTTCACATGCCTGTATTCATTACGATGAAATCAGCCTCTTTGTGCTTGCCCTTCATGAAATTTACTTGCCCCGGACAGGGGCAAGAGAATTGGTACACCCTGCTTTAAGTCATCTGAAATGATTATGCCTAGATCCTGTTCCATCTTAGTCTCTCAATGATGCCCTTCCAGTACGTATTTTTTCCCTGGGTTGCATTGTCCCAGGTGCTTTAACTTTAACTGCCAAGTCCTGCACCATTCTTCCAGTTTTCTGAGATCAGCTTCCATACCTGACAGTCCCTCATGTGTGTCCACCCTTTTGCAGAGCTTCATTATCATCAAGGCCCCTGGAATTCTGCGGTTCTGCGGTTGCGGAATTTGCTGCAGAATTTTCATCATGCCGCAGAATATATATAGTGCAGCAGAATTCATTGTTTTTGGTGAATTTTCATATAAATATACCATTTTTTCATAGTGTCAGGCTTTCTTTCCCACCTCATTTATCCTGAAGCCCCTCCTCTATGCTCAGCATATGATGTCATCGATGACATCACATCATATTTAGCCAATGACAGGACTGCATTCTGCCAGAGAAATGAAAAATCATGTCAGCAGAAACTGTGAAAGTGCTGCGCAGAAGTCAAGGGAGCCCTGCTGTAAAAATCAGAAAATTCTGCCAAGAGAACACTAGGGGTCCTGGTTATCATCTGCGAACAGGCAAACCTGCAAGCTGTGCAAAAGAATTGGTCATTTCAAATCTAACTTCGATCATCTGATTGCTCCATTATGCATGCACTTAACATCTAGCTCATATTTTCCTCTCTTCTAAGGCCATGTACCCCTCCAAGGCAACATACCCCCTTGGCAATATCTAACACCAGCATTTAGTCTGCAACCTCCCTACCTACCAGCACCAGCACTTTCTACTCTCCTTCTTACTCCTCCTCCTCCTCCTCCCTTTCCCATCCTCACACTATCCAACCCCTTACTATCCTGCACCCCTTACCTACTCTTTTATTCAACCTCACCTCACCGCCTACCATGCGGCTTATACTCACATCCTTCTCCCTCCTTGCCTTAGGCTCTCTAATTCCCTCCCACTCATGCCTCATCTCTCACCCTCCCCACCACTCCACCCTCCCTACTTTGGACGAGGTCCATCTGGGCTGTTATTTAAATGACCATCCTCCACCACTGCCTTCTTCTCTTCCCCCACTCACTTCTACCTGCAGCCCAGTTTCTGCCTCCTTCACCTTTGCCTTCCTTCCTCCCTATTCTACTACTCCCTTCTCCCACTCATACTTGATGTTACAGCTTATTACAGTGTCACAAATCTGATTGCTCTACATTGTTGTGTTTTTTAACCCTGCTGTAAAAATTTCTGAAATGTTCTATAGCTCTCTATGTGTCTGCTTTTGTATTCTGTGACGTGGAACTTTGTAAATGAGTCTTGTAGCTCAAAGGTGTTAATCTGAGATGCAACAAACAAATAAATAAATAAATAAATAAATAAACAAAACCTTCCTCCAGTTCATTGGTGATGTCATGACAAATATGTTGAAGTGGACTGGACCCAGTACTGAGACTTGAGGAACTGCCACTGGTCACTCTGCCCTCCCTTGATAGTGACTCATTGACCAAAACTCTTTGGGTCCCATTCTGAAGCCAATTTTCAATCCAGCTGATTTTATTTTAATTGATGCCTGTGTGTTTCAGTTTATTAGCTAGTCTCCTGTGGGAACGGGTACCAAGGCTTTGCTGAAGTCCAGGTACACCTTGTCCACCGCCCCCACCTAATCTATTGTTCTGGTAACTCAATCAAAGAAATCAATCATGTTATTTGGCACAAGCACCCTGTTGTAAAGCCATGTTTTGAGGTCGGTTTTCAACTGTTCAGGTAATCTTTTTATTCTTCCTTTAGCAATGACTTCATCATTTTCCACTACAGAGGTCAGGCTGACTGGGCATTAGTTTCCTGTGTCTTATTCCCTAAGGAAGCAGAGAAGGCAGTGGAGGCAAAGGCCCGGACCAAGGAAACACTAGCATGAACAGTAAAGATAAGTGACAGGACTTTCTATAGATACATTAGTGAAAGCAGAAGTCCAGAAGGGTATTGCTAAGATCAAAGGGATAGTGGCATGTGGGAGGGTAAAGACATATCCTAAATAGATACTTGCTCAGTATTTACTGAAGAGAATGTAGGTGTGGCCTCAGCTCAGCACCATGGACATGAGAAAGGGAGTGTACCTGTCCCTTTCATAAAGAAAGGGTCCACAAGAGCTCAAAAAGCTCAGGGTGGGACAAGGCAATGGGACCTGATGGCATACATCCCGGGCACTTAAGGGAGCTAAGGGTGGAACTAGTAGAGCCATTATCAGAACTTATAGTGAGTCTCTGACCACAGGAGAGGTCCAGAAGACTGGAGAAGGGCTCATGTGATCTCACACCACAAGAGTGATAGCAGGGAGGAGTAGGAACTACAGACCAGTCAGTCTTACCTCAGTAGTGGGCAGATTATGAGGCATTTTAAGGGATGGATAGTGCAACACCTGGAATCCATAGAGCACAGATCCAAGACAGCATAGGTCTGCAATAAGAAGGTCCTGTCAAACTAATCTCATAGATTTCTTTGACTGGCAATCAGAGTGGTGGGACCAAGGGGGAGCAGTTGATGTCACCTATCTTGACTTCAGCAAAGCTTTTGATACTGTTCTACTGGAGATTGATTGATTAAGCTGGATAGGCTCAGGGTAGTCAGTAGTTGGTCAACTGGGTGGCAAACTGGTTGACAGGAAACAGAGAGGTGGTAAATGGTATAAGAAAGAAGAGATGCAAGCACAAGTTGGGTCCTTGGGATCAGTCCTGGGTCCAGTCCTTCACTATCTTTCATCAGTGACATTGCAGATGAACTGAGGGTAAGGTTTGTCTGTTTCAGATGACACCAAGATCTCGTAACAGAGCAGATGATCCAGATGGGGTGGGCAGAATGAGAAAAGATCTGGATAAACTAGCAAAATGGTGCGAAGAGTGCAACTGGGGTTTAATTCATAAAGAAGTGCAAGGTCATGCACATAGGGAAGAGAACCTGAAGCCACCTATAGGATGGAGGGAAGCTGTTGGCATCAAAGGAAGAAAGAGACTTGGGCATCATCATCACCGATGACCTGAAATCATCCAAGCAGACCACTAAAGCAGTAGGTAAGGCTAGGGGATGTTGTGTGTTTTAGTGGGGGTATCTCAAGACAGAAGGGAGGTAATAATCCATCTTTACAAGACACTGGTTAGGCCCCATCTGAGTACTACGTGCAGTACTGAGATGCCATAATCTTCACAAGGACATTAACCAAATTGAGGCAGTTCAGAGAAGGGCAACCAAAATGGTGCAGGGATTGCATCAGAAATCATATGAGGACAGATTAACGGAGTTCAATATGTATACTCCTAGAGGAAACAAGGAGAGAGGTGATATGATCAAAACATTCAAACACCTTAAGGACATTAACAAGGTGAAAGAGTTTACCTATGTTTCAATATAAGAAAATAGCAGGACAAGAGGGCACAGCATGAGATTAGAGGGAGGCTGATTAAGGGTAATGAGGAAGTTCTTTTCACAGAAAGGTGGTGGATGCATGGAATGGCTCACCCAGGAAGTGGTGGATATGAATACAGGAGGGCTCTAAACAGGCATGATAGGCTATATAGGAGCAATAAGATGAGTATAATCAGATAGGCTATTGACAGAGCAAAGGCCGATGGCATATCTCATGGTAGAAAAGAAATGGCAGACTGGTTGCCTTGCGTGTCCTATTCGCCATCAACTTCTATGTTTCTATGTTTCTTATTGCTTCCACTTTGTGCAAGGGCACTACTGTTGCCATTTTCCAGTCCTGTAGCATTTTGCGTTATCCAGTAATTTATTCAATAGCTCAGCTAGAGGTGCAGCAATTTCTTCCCTAAGTCCTTTAGTACTCTAGGTGGATATCTGCCTCATGACTTTATCCACCCTAGGTTTACTTAGCTCTTCTAGACCTCTCTCCTTCTTAGATGGGCTTCAGTCTGCCCCTCTACTAATATGCTCTGTCTCACTAGTGGAGGTCCTTTATTGTAGATTTTCATTGAAGACTGAGCAGAAGAATTTGTTTAGCAATTCTGCTTTGTCTTTGCCTTTCTTTTCTCATCTCTCTTTCTAACTGTATACCGACATAGCTACTGTCAGACCACATCCTGTATCACTCACAGAACATTTTATAATAGTCATACTGGACATGTGGGCAGATGATGCCAGTAAGGCCAGGGAGATGAGCATGGGGTGGGCAGGGGCTACCTCTTGGGAGAGAAGAGCCAGATACTGGTGAAAATTAGTCTAGAATTGGGTGAGGAGGGGACCACCAGATACCAGAGAAACAAATTAGCTTAAGTTAGTTGCAGACTGAGTGGGGAACCACTCAATGACAGAGAGACTTTAATTAGCTCAGCAGTCAGGCACTGGTTGATTAGGGAGACCTATGCTGTCATAGTCCATGGATTTGACAGCACCCCAGCCAACCACAAGCTGCAGTATGGCAGTAACAATATTTAAATGCATTTAAAAAGAATGTATCAGACCCTGCATGGTGGGTTTTTGCAGTTCAGTGGCATGTCAGTCCAGGTGCTAGTTTTCCGCTTGGACCAGCATGCTGCTGTAGGTGATGGTGAGACATGCTGGTGCTGGATTTGGCTCTGAACCCCTTTCCACCTGCAGGACACTTTTGTTTTACTTTTTTAATATTTGAGATTGCTATCCTTTATCAGCCTCTAGAAATTCAGTCTGTATTCACTGCTACCCCTGACACCTCTCCACCCGATGCAAGGGCCTGCAACATTTGAAGCTTCACCTCCACACAGTATACCCTCAGAATCTAATGGTGGTGGTGTTGGGGTGGGGTGTGGGGCAGGTGATGACCAGAGCTGGGACAGGCAAACTTGGGGAGCATAGATGCCATCCACCGCAGCCATCTCCATTATAATTCTACTTTGAATCCTTCCTTCATTAATGGGCTAAAAGACAAGGATGAAGGACTGATGTCACATCCCCTGTGATGTTGGATGTCTTCTGACACCTGTCCATGGATTACTGTTGTTGCTAAGGCAAGACCCTCCCAATAATCTGAGGGTGCTGCCTTCACCATGCCCTGAGGCTCCTCTGGCCCATGGTTAAATGTTGGGATTATGTTTATAATCCAGGTCTCAAGATCTACCCACCTATCCCATCCTCCAGACACTCTATAAAAGACATTAAGTGATCCCAACGAGTGCTTTGGTGACAGTTTCTAGTCACACAATGCTGACATGCCTAGCACGGTGGAATCCAACCTGCCAGACTCTGGGCCAAAATGGAACCCTAATCGGCGTAGTCTGGCCAAAATACCAGGACAGGGTACAGCTTGTTACAGTCAGGCTAGTCTACCTTTCAGTTGGATAATGAGGGTTGAGACTCTCCAAAGTCTTTTTAAAAGGGCTTGACCTCAAAACCAGTCCCATCACTTTGACCATCAACCCTACCATCTACACCCATCTAACATCCAGATCAGCTCTCGACTCAGCAGACAACTTCCAGGTACCTGGACCACTCTTCCAGCCACTGGACCAGCCTACTATTTCCAGCCAACAACACTCCAGCAGCTGGGACAACTTTCAGCCATGGGACCAACCCAAAACCCATAGCTAACTACTCCTTAAACTCCCGACCAGCCTCCTGACTCTAGCTGTCCTTCCTCCCAGCAATTGGACCACTATTATTGCCCCAGACTCAGCCTGCTGCTCAGCCAACCAGTCTTCCTGCCTTGGACCCCTTTCCAAGCCCTGATCAGCCTCTTCCCTCCCCACCTGAACAGCCTTATAGCAGTAGGCCACCTTCCAGCCATATGACCAGCCTCCCATCTAAGCAACTCTGCCTACTAGCAGATGGAGCTATCTTCAGGCCCTAGACCATCATGCAAACCCTCAGTAGATCACCTTTCCAGCACCTAGGCTATCATTCCAGCCCCTTGTCCAGTCTATGATTGTCACCACCCTCCAAGCAGCTGGATCCACCTTTTCTTCCTAGGACCAGCCTCTGACCCTGCTGATCATTCTTCCAACCACTGGACCAACTTTCCCTCATGCAACCAGCTTCCATCACCTGATCACCTTTCCAAACCCCAGACTGGCATCCCACAGCAGCAGCACTCTTCCAGCTCCCTGACCTAGCAAATTTTTCCTCTCAGCAGCTGGCCCACTTTTCCACCCACTTGACAGTCTCTTCTCCCCTGCTGACCCACCTTCACTGCACCTGGACCATTCTTCCAGGCCTCAGACCATCTCTCCCTGCCAGCTGGCCAGACTGTTGGCAGCAGGACCACCCTTCCATTCCCTAAACCAGTCTTTCTTCAGTTGACCTCCATCAGCAGCTGACTCACCTAGTCCTGGACCAACCTCTCATCTGAGCAGCTCTCACACCTGGACCACCCTTGCAGGTACCAATCCAGCCTGCTCTTCTTCCAGATGGCCAGCTTTACCATCAGCAGGAATGACCTTCCAGCACCCGGACTGGCCTTTGCACCCTAGCTGACCTTCTTTCGCTAATTGGGCCATTCTTCCAGATCCCAGATCAGATTTTCCTCCATCTGACCAAAGGCACATTTTTTTGGAAACTTGGTTATCAGTACTTGCCAATCAAAAATGTTTGATTAGTAACCAGCCAGGTTTGAGGAGCAGTTTCACACAATGGCTATTTTTTATCTATAGGATACAGTTCATAGAGGCGGCTTTGGGAAAAGTGTTAAATTGAGAAATATATTGCATCAGTTCTGTACTTTTTACCACAACCGCAGGAAAAATACTGCAATTTGGAATTTTACAATGTGGTTAATCAGTTCTTTAGCAACTTCAAGTAATCAAAGCGCACTTGATTAGCAAATCAAATTTTTGGTCATCAAATTGTTATGTAAACCCTCTTATTTTTATGCTCATCTCTTGTGACCAGTCTTATTTCACCTGGAACACCCCAGAACCAGAGCCAGCCACCTGTCCGACTAACCTTCATTCACCTGGGTTGCCCTTCCAGGTCCCAGAGCAGGCTGTTCTCCCAGTCAACCGCAGTGCCCATCCTAGAGTAATAATGCCTACATTCTTTATTTTAGTGCCAACTATAGGGTAAACTTCCCACTCTAGGGCTAGAATGACAACCTTAGGGCAGGGAATGCCAACTCTTTAGCCTGAATGACCACCTTGGGTCAGAAAATCCACTCCTGAGGCTGGAATGCTGCTGTCTGTGCCTCAATGCATTCTCTAGGATGTAATGCCCACCTGGGGCTGGCATGCTCTCCTTAGGTGCCTTAGGTCCACCCTGGGCAAGTATACTCGCCTGATGTCTATAATGCCCACCCTCTGTCCTCAGTGTATACCTTAGGACTGGAATTTCCATCTTCTGTGCCTCAATGACCATCCTAGGGCCAGAATTACACCACTGTGCCATCATTCCACCGTTGTGCCCATCCTAGAGTAAGAATGACCATTGTGTGTGACAGAATGCCTATCCTGTGATCCAAGGTACTTACTCATTGTCTGTGAGCACCCACTTTGCTCAGATCGACCTCCTCAGAAGGGGCCCTTCCACCAGAATGGCCTCTGCAATGGAAGAGTAGCAGGGTATAATCATTGTTCCTACTTTCCAGCAGAAAGCATCACGCTAACCGTCCTGCCAAGTTAGAAAAACCATCCTGCCTGCTAGAAACGATGCCAATGCCAGAAACCAGTGAGCTAACCATCTTACTAGTCAACTTCTCAGCATGTCTGTCTCAGGTAAGTCAGACTAACAGTTACCAAGGGACTGGAACAGGAGAGTCAGAGTACTGAGATTGTTATTGGTAGCTGGGCTGATTTAATTGGGAGCACACCAGGCTGACTAGGCATTGAGTAAAATGCCACCTGATGACTCAGTTTGAAAAATCAGGCTCACCAAACCAAATATCTTACCTTTACAAACCCCATATTTGACTCTAAGGTTATACTTTTAATAAGGTCATGAGGTAAAACTGAGATAATTTACCACAGTTTGGTTTGTAGAAAATTCTCATTTTCACCCAAAAGGAAATGATTATTTTATTTTTGATTTTTTATTATTGCTATATTTGCAAAGGACATCACCTTGTAGCACATGCAAAAGGTAGTCACAGGTCTGCTTTATGTCGGAGAATGTATTTGTTTTTCTGTTAACAGAAGGGTAAGGACAATGTTGGTCAGCAGGGGTGCATAACACATTCTTACAAAGAACAGATCACATTGCTTACATAGTACTAAATACTTAGGCTCGATGTGGTCTATTTATCAATGAATGCATCAGCAGTTATATGGTGTTAATCTGATGTTTAACTGAATATAAAGTTCCTTATAATCCGATTGCTCTCTCTTTGGGTGTATTTTACCCATGCACCACATGACCTAGTATTCATACATCTATATATAAATATATTGTTATTCTTTGGTAATCTGGTAAGGTCCACTAGGCACAAAGCCTGTTTTCAGGGCCACCCAGAGCACTGGAGAGGATAAGTGCTCTGTTTAGTGCATATAGTATGCAGGTGGAGGTTGGGAATCAAACCCAGGTCTGCTGAACGTGTATCAGTCTCATCTGACAGTATGTTATTCTAACCTCTGGTAGGCTATATGGATATGCTATGGTCCGACTGAAAATATCAATGATGATCTCCTGAGCAATGCTTGACCTTATGACATCATGGGGGTGGAACTATGAATGATGTCAGGAGGATCAGGGACACATGGGAGAATATCACAGATATTCCTGGCTATGGCATATCTCTGTTATGCAAGGCCATTATTATGTGAGTCATTTCCTTTTAGGTTTTTAATTGTTTGTTTATATATCTTTTCAGATGGCTGAGTGCTCCGCAGCACTGAAACTGAGTAGGAGTTTTTTGCATGACGCTGTCCAGCACATCATTGTCTCCAGGAGCAAGCATATGAGGATGCGCGTGTGAGACATCAGAGCATTTTTGGATTTGGCTGGTGGTGATTTTCAAACTGGCTGGAAAGTTAGGTCAGGTTACGGAGCTTGCAGCTAGTGAAGAATGTGAGAGACGCTCACTAACTGGGATATAGGAAACAAGTGCAGATAAGAGTAGCCACAGTTACGTGAATGGCAGAAGAGGTGTGAAAGAAGGGGTTATAAATATCCCTGTACATAAAAATATAACACTTTTCTGAGCAGAAAATGATGTGGCAGCTGCAGCACAGATGTGGAAACTGTTAGGTGGAGTTGGCTATGAGTGGTTCTTGGTTTTGCAACTGTTTGTGCTGCTAACAGGTTTGAAATGAAAGGTGTTTAAGTGACAGGATTCACTGAGCTGATAGTTCACGCTGCCAGCTCCAGCCAGGCACAATCTGATAATGTGGATAAATTTATCATGGCATGGGACTTAGAGTGAGGATAATAATAATAATAATAAAATTTGTTGATTAAGCCGCCTTTCAAATATTTCATATGCTGTACAAATCATCATTAATTGTACATGACAGTACATAGCAACAACAAACCAGTAGAATATTAAAACAATTTAAGATATTGTAGGGAATGCCTGATTCCATAAAAATAACTTTAAGGCCTTCAAAACTATCCACCATTGTACTTTCGAGCTGGCGGGCAGAGAATTCCAAAGGGTGGCGCCCTCAAAGCTGAAAAGCACGGGTCCAGAAGACTTCAAATTTACCCTCATAATTTCCAGCAACCCCTCGTCAGCTGAGCTTAAGCTGTCCAGAGGGATGGGGTACCGTGAAGCTCTTTCAGGTAGCTGGACCCAACCCATGTAGGGCTTTTGTAGGTCAAAGACCTACTTTGAAGGTGTGATCCGCCACTGTATAGGCAGCTAGTCAGAGTGCACAGCATAGGGTAATATGGATCTCCTAGACACCTTGTCAACAAACGTGTTGCAGCATTCTGCACAAGTTGCAAGTGGCGGTTATCAACCCCAGCAAGCTCTAGGTATAGGTGCTAGGATAAACATGTTATTTCACTTTAGGTCTGAAACCCTACAGTATAAATATTTTGACAAACTTCATCATCACAAGAATTGCATGATGTATCTATGTTCATATTGTATATATATATATATATATATATATAATGGCAGAGGAGCCATTTCTATGTTAATCCCAAAATTTTGCACCTAATAACTTTGCAACCATTTGATGGATTTGCTTGAAATTTGAATACACAATCAAGAATCATAGGCCTTGGATTCGCTAAGGTTTTGTACCAGTCTGATATACGATCATGCGGAGTTATTGCTTGATCTTCCCACACGCTCACTCTTTTTCTGAATTCTCCGTATCACTTACAGGTCGCACAGTTTATGGACTGGCCCAAAATCTTCAGGGAATGTCGGTTCCCGATGCCTTTCAAAGATTTGGTGAAAAATATTAAACGGTTCAAAAGTTATTCGAAAACAATTTCCCATTATGTCAATGGAAAAGTTAACAAAAATTAACACTTTCGAATGCATTTTTTACTCCAAATGGCCCTGTTATTTTCGCGAACCGCCATTTTGTTTTCAGTTAGTATCAGAAAATGCTTGCATTTAAATTTGGGACCTTCTATCAACCCACTTTTTTTGCATTCACCTAGTCGGACCCTGAGGATGCTAGCCATAATTCTTTATTTTAAAACACCCAGAAATATGTTTTCGAATTTCTGGAAAAGTATCGCAAAGCACTTTCATGTTCGCAGATCCCAAGACCTATGGTTATTGATTGTGTATGCCAAATGTCAGGCTTTTGCTTGAAGTGGCAATATCTTCCCAAAGATCTTGCAAGCTAGTCTGTTCATGTTTGGTTATGTACGAAGTGTCGTACCGAACCAGGGCCAGTGAGTTATCAGCCACAAACTGAACATCTATGTTTGCTTGCCACATTAGGAGAACAGTTGGGTTGTAGTCATTGATGTACACCTCTTTTTCATCTCTGGGTAACTCGTATACCCTCTTGGTTGATTTTGCCTTCAAGTGGTGTCGCATTGCTGAGAAAAGGTCATTCATGGTACCATTCTGACAAACTCATCTAGGAAATCCAAAGCGACATCGTGTGTACCAATTAGATTTGTTCTTTACTACTCGCTGGCAATATTTTGCACAAATATGTCGCTGGAACTTTTGTACCAACTTCCATAGTGTAGGACTGTCATACTTGTCTGGAATGTGACAAGTGATATATTTTTTGATGAATGATAGCATTTCTGCTGCTTCATGTTCACCAATGCGTGGTGCATCCTTGATCCACAATAACATATGGATATGAGGGGCACCTCGTGCTTGATATTCTGTCCTCCAAAAGTAATGTTCCACAATACCTAGAGGAGGATTGTCCTTTGACAAGATGAAAGTCAGAATGTCATGGAACCGCTTGTGAAAATGTCTTGTGACAGACACAGGATCAAGTGAACACATTTCTCCGACAGTCATCGATGAGATGCCTTCGACATCAGAATTTGCCCACTTCAACAGTTCAATGAGTTCGTCCCAGGCATATTCAGCACAACTAAGTGTGACAAACCATGTGGCTGCACCATACTCTCGCAGCATTGTCATCACTTCAGAGTGTCTGCGCGATACCAATATTCTTTGGTGCCACGGAGACTTGAAAGTATGGAAGACAGATTCACTTGCACATTTTCATCTTTCTGCTTTAATTTCTCTAGAAATTGAGCAGCTGTTATTCCATCTAGTGGACTTGTTACATGAATGGTATGTGCTATAGATGCAGACAGAATGCTAAGTTCACTCTCCCAGAGGAGATGGAACAGGTACTGTATGTTACGTCTAAATTTGCCATCTTTGCTGAGGACACGGCTAGTGTGGTACTCAGCACCCTGTACATGTACTTCTCTTTCATCTAGGCGTCCGCCTGACCCTTTTTGGAAATAGGTCTGGGAAACAGCGTGCTTCTAGTGTTGCCTCCCAAATGCTGACAGGCTCACCTTCCACCTGCTTCATTTGATAGAGATCAATGTTGTCTCCTAATGGATCTCTGCCATGTAGTGGATGAATTGTGTACTGTTCATACACATTGTGACCTGTCTGTGTACTGATCTTCTCAATGATTGGCTTACTTTTTTCTAATAGATCATGTTGCACAGAGAGACTGGCCATCTGATCTATGTCAAGGTCTGTAAAAAAGGGATTGTTACTCTTTAAATAAGCAAGAGCAAGCTTTACCTTTTGCACATTGACAACATCTTGCCAGATGACCTTGGCCTTTGTAGGCACACCATTTACCAGAATTACCAAGCTATTTTCAGTTGAGATTGCTTGAACATTTTCCTGTAGAGGAAGTGGTAGATACATCACAGAACCCTTTAGAGATCTAACAAGCTCTTTTTGTGGAATGTTCCGTGTCTTTGTGTTCAGACGTAGAATCATTTGGAATGGTTTCATTGTCTGAATTAGAATGCGTTCAAACATATTCAATGTTGAAATCTCACTTGGTGTAACATCTGTTTCCATGTTATTCAGCATTGACCTTGCTGGCAAAGTGTTACACTTCACTTCTGAAAAACAGTGTTTGCATAGCACAATGGTGTCTTGTAAGTTAAAGTCAGATTTGAGCAGCAAGAATGTTGCCAGGCGGAACCACATGTCATTGTATGGTGACAAGGTTCTAGGTTGACTGTGACTGTTTGTTTTGTGTGTAGCACAAACGGTTGCATGATACGCATAGAGAATCAAACTTCTGAGACTTTGCAACCTCAAACTTAGCAATTTCCTTCCCGTACTGTTTCAGAATGTCATTTTCTAACACTGAAACAGATTTTTCTACAGAAGTGTTACACTGAAAATTAGTTGTTTCTGGTACAGAAGTAATGTGTTGCAGTTTTTTTTTAGGAAAGTGATGGCACCCTGCATGTCACCTGATTGCAATAAGTCATTTAAACAAGTGTACTGATGTACAGCTCGCTTTACTTCATATACTCTGTAGACAAAGTTTCGCATGCCTGTTTGATGCACTGCAAGCATCCGCATGTTGTGAAAAATACTATCACAAACACCAGTATTGAGATATGCAAGTGAGTGACCCATGAGTCCAGTATGTGGCCGGATTTCACAATGGTCAATTGTTGTAAACAGTTTATGTCTGTCTTTGCGATCTGTTCCTACAAATAGGTTAACTAGTGTTCTACTTTTTCAAATGATGATTGCCTACGGTTGCAGGTGTCATCACATGGCCATGCCAGACAGTGCCGTTTATTGAAGACTGTGGTTGGATCACAGTCATCATCTGTATCCAATTGATTGTCATCAGAGATACTGAGGACATTTGTTAGTTTGCCAGACTCATCAATACTGAACGTTGTTCTTTTGTTAAGTAATGATAAGACTCTTCCCAGAAATATGCCTCTGAGTGCTGTGTGTGCAGCCACTGTCCTGTGAAAACATGACAGAAGTTGTCAACAGTCAAACAAGGATACTGTTGAAGCCTTTTTTTTATGGCATATACAAGTTTCCTGAATTGTTCAAGGACGTGGCACATCTTACGCCACAATCGCTGTAGTACAAACAGTGCTCTGTTGACAAAAAGTTCATACTTTCAGACGTAAATTTATCAGAGAAAGCTGACTCTTGCTCTTTTTGAGGGTGTGCCGCAGCACAGCAGCGATAAGTCTTTCGATCTTAGCTTTACTTGCTAGTGATCGGAAATAGTTTCTCTTTCTGAGTTGTAAATCACCAGTTGTGAGTTTACAGCATTGTTTTGAGCGTTTCTTGATGGTTACACTCAAAATAGTTGTGTTTCATCTCAGAGATCTACACAACATTTGTGATGCTATACATTTTTTCCTTTCTGTTAAGGAATTTCGTTTGGTTGTGCAGTGACTTGATGTAGGGGTCACTGTTGCAGTAAAGGTCTGTCAATGTTCATTTCTTGGTGCGCCTTTACTGTTTTGTTTGTTGCCCTTATACAACAGTGTAGTACTATTATACCGCTCTCGTTTTGAGACACATCTATGTCTGTATTTATTTGGCATATTTTGTTATTATGGTTGACAGTGACAGTAAGCAATCTTAAAGAAGTATCAGGCACCTGTATGAGAGACAGAGAAAAAAAAAGTTTTAGAATAGGCTAAAGTAAATTTCTTATAACAGTGTGTATTGATAGAATTGTAAGTTAAGTATGTTTACAATTTGGTAAAACCAGAGCTAAACAATAGTTTTTATTAATGTGCATTGCGCAGCTGGTACGTAATATCAGAAGTTTGTGCATTGTAAATATTTCTAGTCCACATTTTAAAAACTCTTTTTCTCCATGTGTACTTATGATTAGGATAGGTGTAATTTGTTACATGTGGATGAAAATGTGTTTTCCACCATGTAGCGTGTCATGGCATAGTCAGTGTGCTAATTCACTATATGGTAGACCAAAAACTTGAGAGTGATAATGTTCATTACCAAATCTGTTACAATTAGTATGTTTACAATTAGAGGGAGAACATGGCACTATTACTGTTGTGTGACTTCGTCTAGCACAGTTGCTAAGTATGCTTGTATGTTAACGAAATTTCAATATAGTTGCTACATATTATCAACATTGTGTTTTTAGTAGTCCTGTCTATGACTATTGGAGCTGTTATTTTTAACAACATGCAAAAAATGTTTTTCTGCACATGTACTGTGCAATGCTGCAGTTGATTGACGAAATCACTGTATGGGGCACAGTCACAAAATTACAGTGCCAGTGTTTATGAGCAGACGACGTAAAATGAACATGTTGAAAAATTGGTGTGAGAATTCTGAAACATTTCTGATTTACAACCTTGCGTGCTGCAGTTCACATGTACACTTGTAAGTTTGTGTATTGTCATACTTCTCAGTTGAGAATTAACAATTTTGCTTTTAACACACAACCTTATGAATAGTACAGATTGCATTTATCACATCTTGACAAAATTGTGTTTCTGCTTATGTGTTGAGTTTTGGCTCAGTTGATGTGAGAAATGACTATATGGTACAAATGTATAAAAATCAGAGTGACACTGTTATGAGCAGAGGTCTTAAAATGGCTATGTTTACATTTGGGTATGCAAATTACAACAAATAACTGTTTCACAAGTGTGCGTTGCACAGTTGTTATGCACGCTTGGAACGTTGTAAATGTTAAATTTCTGAAGTGTACTGAGTTCGAAAAAGCTACGCAGCACATAATGGGCCAGATATTCAAAAGGGTTGCGCCATGCGCAACAGGGTTGTGCATGCTCAAATCCTAAATTGCGCCATTCTGCGATATTCGGCAGGAGGCAGTTGCGCCACTGAAAACAGGCTGAGCAACAGCGCAATGCAAATGAATGCATGCTCAACTGGAGGGAGGAACCATGCATAAACTGCACAGCCGATATTCAGCCGGGCTGTGCAGAGTGATCTGGCGCAACCCCAACCTGAGCCTGCAGGACTTTGAGCCAAAAAGGCTTAAGTCGAGGCCACCCCAGGTGAGCTGCTGTATTGCAGGGTGCAACACAGCAGCTGCCACCTGTGGCTGGCCCACAACTCAGTCCCTGTGCCCCCCCGCAGCCCGATCGCAGGCATAGTGTACTCCCCCCCACCAGCCCGATCGCGGGCATCAGTGTGGCTCCTCCCCTCCTCCCGTTCACATCCCTGGTGGTCCAGTGGACCGAAATGCCCTGTTGAGGGCGGTATGTTTAATAACCCCCCCTTCCGTTCACATCTCTGGTGGTCCAGTGGACTGAAATGCCCGATCACGGGCACTAAGTAAAGTGAAACCCCTCCCTTGTGCCTGATTGCGGGCAGAAAGTAAATTGAAACCCCCTCCCTTGTGCCCGATCGCATGGGCAGAATGTAAATTGAACCCCGAACATGTCCGTGCACGATCCACGGGCAGTAAGTAAAGTGACCCCCACCCGAACATTTCCCTGGTGGTCCAGTGGACCAAAATGCCCGATTGCGGGCAGAATGTAAGTGAACCCCCAAACATCTCCTGGTGGCTAGTGTCCCCACCCACCCACCCACGAAGCCCCACCACCCCGCCCCCATTGGCAGCGGTGGGTGGCAGCATCCACCCGCCTGCCACCCCGCCGCCCGCCGACTGACTGCCGGGAGGTCTGCATGCCATTGGTGCAGGCAAGAGCCAATGGGCATGCAGCCATACCGACATGACCAATCCAGTTTTGTGAATGAATGAATGTATTCATTCACAAATCTGGACTGTCATGTATATGTATGGGCTACACCGATGGCTCTTGCTCTGCGCAATGGCGTGCAGTTCTGCGGGCGGTCGGTGACTGACGTGAGGTAACGAGGCGGGCGGAACTGCTGCCCGCCCGGCTGCCCGAGGCGAGGTGGTGAGCTCATGGTGAGTAGAGTAGTGGACCTAGCCCCGAAATATTGAGGGTTCAGCCCCATTCTGCCAGCGATGATTTTCACTGGACTCCAGAATGACCGGTGATCACTGCCCGATCGACACCACGGGCATGACCGAGATCGAACATTCTGCCTGATCGAAACCAAAAGCTGTTCGGGGTTAATACATTCTGCCGTTGGAAAGGAGGATTCAATACCAGATGCCACGATCGAGGATTTCGATCCTGAACCCTGAATGCGGGAGGAAGGTGAAACCACATTGCTGCCGGTGATCGGGCTGCAGGAGTGCGTTGGTCCCCGACGGCTGCTGCCTGGCAGGAGCGCAGGCGCAAGTCCATGGGGATCGGTGCACCTACATGCTAATGGCATGCAAATGGGGCCATAATCAGATGCAAATGGCCACCTCGTGCCTTGCATGAATTATGGCTCCATTTGCATGTCACCTTTTGAATATCATGATTTTGCACATGGCGCAATGGTACTTGGCCACCGCAAGTTGAATGCTCCTCTGACAACTTCGCGGTGGTGCAAGTTCCACTGCGCCATGCATAGCGGCTGTGGCTGGGGGGTGATACTCAAAGGAGTTGCTCAATAGCGCAACTCCTTTGAATATCGCCCCAGCCACACCCCTGTGAAACTATTTTGTGCAGCGCAAGGGCTTGCACCTCAGAATGGCGCAGTTTGAATATCCAGCCCAATGTGTTTATAAGTGAAAATTGAGCTATTTTCTCATTAAATCTGAAATTGTGGCAATAAATAGACAGCCTTGGAAAATTGCTTTCGTGAGCACGAAAGTTTCGCAAAAAATACTTTCGTGCATTCGAAAGTGTCTCAAATATTACTTTCGTGCATTCGACAGTATGGTCAAAAACACTGTCAAAGTTAGACACTTTCGCAAATTTTACTGTCGTGATATCGAAAGTGTTGCAAATGTACTTTCGTGCATTCGACAGTAAAATTACTCTAACACTTGGGAGTGCCAAAAACATTCATTATCGAATCAGAAAACAGTGTGTTTGAGTGACAGCTAGGTCTACCAATGTAATTTAAGATTTGTCAGGCCATTTCTGAGAACCAATCAGAGACGGACAACACTGAACAAGAAGTAAACAGCATCCATTTTCAATATTGCTGAGAGAGCAGTTTGAAACTGTAAGTACAGTCTATATTCAAATGATTTTTTCTAGTATTAAAAAAACTTATAACTACATGTAAATACTATTAATCAAAATGTTTTTATATGCTTAATCTCATTATGTAACTTGTTATTATCTAGCATGCTGTATTATTAAGAGAAAATAGTTTAAAGTGAGAAATCAGTTCAGTACTAACTTGTACAGATACAGCTACAAATGGAGGTGCACGTGGAGTTCTATGAGAAAATGGAACCAATCAGACTTGTTTCTGATGTTGTAATTGTTTAAAACTGCCTATGAAAAGGATGCATTTTCCCAGTTGTCAGTGGTCGCAGATTTTTGCAGGAACATAGGTGTAGTAATACTGAATGCATCAGTTACATTGGTTAATGAAGCCAGAGCAGCAGGGAATGTTTTTTATTTGATTTGTGTGTTTTGTCTGAACCCAGTGAAGCTACCTTGAAATAAGGAGGGAAAATATCAGTTTGATTTTCAGTGCTGTATGGTCACACTGCAGGGTGAACACTGATTTTCTTTGTAGCTCTCTATACAGTTCTGAGTTTTAAAACTTAGAATGGCAGAAAATAGCAAAAGGATTTTGTGGATAGTTGGAAGCAGTTACATAAGACGAGCAGCTGAGTTTGTAGTTCATAGTAATTTTGGGAGGGACCTGCAGCTCCCCAATTGCTATGTAAGATGGTTTGGTCATGGTGGCATGAGACTTTTGATAACTCACTCTCCTCCTGACATACTGCTAATACATCTTGGAGGCAATGATTTGGGCTCAAAACGCTGGGTAGATTTAGTTACAGAGGCAAAATTGGACCTTGCTTCTATTATGTCTATGTTGCCTGCCTGTATTATCATGTTTTCAGATATTACAGAGCGTAGAGTCTGGCAAGCAGAACATCATATGTATCTGATTGACAGAGCTCGCAGGAAAGTAAATGTACAGATAACTGCTTTTCTACGCATGCATGGAATGCATACTATACATCACCCTGAAATAAAATACTGTAAGGATTGGCTATTCCTACCAGAAGGTGTACATTTCTCGCATGCTGGCAATTGCCATTTTCTGGGAGACCTTCGAGATGGAATCCTCAGAGTCCTTTAAGATTGTCAGACTGTTTGAGGAAATATTACAGCATACACAAAGGTTCTTTTCAGAACCATATAAATGTGGTCAAAAAATAGATCAACTGCATGCATAACTTAAACACATGGCACATATATGGGTTTGCTATATTAGAATAGTGGAGACACAGCAATAGTAATTTACCCTGCTGCTGTCATTTCACAATTGTATGATGTTGTTATGTCTCAACATTTAAACAATAAAGTATGACCAAGGGTTACATTAACAGTCTGTTAATCACCCCCCTACGGGTGTAATGTGGCACAAGGTGCAACCGAGTGCCATATTGCCTCTAGGAGGTGATTAACTGACTGTTAATGTAACTCATGGGAGTGCCTTATTGGTATTATAAAAATGTTTTCCAAAACAAAAGTGTTAAAAGTATCCTCTATGAATGTTTTCCTCATTTAGAGGGAGATTTTTAATAAAATAGTTCTTACAGCAGCAGTTTAAGAATGCTGGTTGAAAATCAGAATGCATCATTCCACACATTCAGCTGTGCCACAGGATGGAATGCTGACAGGAAGAATCAATGTGCCATAGTGATCAGGCTGTACATGACAGTATAACATGGATTGTTGTAAGGTTGTTGGAATCCTAAGAGCCAATGAGACTGCAGCATTTCTGAGAGCCTTTTTATAATTGTACATAGTTTGAGTATGTTAAATGAGTGTAGCATTTACTGTGGTCTTACAGTGTTGTAGTTGTCACAGTATGGTATGTGTGAAACAACAATAAAATGCAGTGGTGCTGTTCAATGTATACGTTTCTTTAGTGGTATGTCAGGAAATAGAGTTGTTTTGAATGTAGCAGATATGGGTAGTGATTAGTATATAGGCTACCATGAATGCATAACAGAATTATCATACTATTTAACTTTCAATCGGTTTGTTAGCCGTCTTCACATTTATTAAGTGTATTTCTAGGTGTGTGCACAGTTCTGCAATGTGTGGTTCATCTGTGTTTAACATCACTTTGATATGCTGTGTGAACACTTCAGTGTAGTAGACATGGATATGTGCTGGTGTGTCCAATCTCATATTCGATGCAGTAGCTCCCCACCCCTGAGACTACTGGATAACATGGTGGTGGCACACCATAGTGTAGCAGCAGTTGTTGTTACTGTTGAGGTGGCTGAATCCTTTCTTGGCCCTGTATAATGTTACTGAGGTGTGTTTCTGCTATGTTGAAGGACATGTGATCTTTAATTTAATAAGTATTATATGGAATTCGTTTAAGAAATGATTAATATTGTTAGATGATACTAATGTAGATATTTGTTTCTGTTTGTATTTCAGAAGTAGACAATCCTAAAATCAGATAATGAGGCAGTGGACCTTGCGAGAGGTGTGTGCACTGCTTGAGGCAGTCCAGGCAAGAGGTAATGCGAAGGTGTCGATGAGGAGTATGAACCAGAAACTGGATTCGATGTGGAGGCGCATAAATAGCTATCTGCACATAGTTTTTAAAGTTAAAAATAAGACTATTGTGCAGCTAAAGCGGAAGTGGAAGCTGTTGCGCCAACATTTTTACATTTTGAAACAGCGTGAGGGGATACCGGACAATGATACGGCTGGTACTACCTCGCATATGGGCTTTGAAGCTGCTGGCAAGCCAGCTGCGGGGAGCTTTACTCACCGTAAGTAAATCAGCACAACTTTTCATAATGGATGTGCATGTATTCAGAATTTGTAACAATAATTGTATACTGCATGATTAAGCAATAAGACATGAGCAGGAATAATGTTAATGTTGTGCAAATCACCGCTTACTGGTGTAGTGTGGCATGAGGCACAGCCGAGTGCTACATGCCCCCACACGGTGATTAGGTGACCATCAATATAAAAACTGAGACTGCCTTATTAGTATTATCATACCAATATTTTGTTAATAGTGTGAACATTGTTTTGCCTGTGATTAGTCTCCACATATATGTTAATCAAAGATTGACATACAGCTACTAGCATGTTTGCTACCAATCAGAAAGCTGTATTTCTCACACCCTTTTTAAAATACTTAATACTATATGTAAGGATGCACTATGAAAACATGTACCTGAATTCTTCCATTTATTTACTGTGCTGTTGTTCAGTCACAAACCACAGCTTGCTAAGATAGCCATGCCAGGGTGGGTGGTATCGGGCTATACTGGACCTTCCAGGAGCTATAAGGCCCTCCGTTTGGGCCTCATTACGCCCCTGGGCGGTCTGGTATAGAGCAATGCCGCCCACCCTGTCAGGTATTATTGCTTACATAAACCACCCCTCTCCTCATGAACATATCCCTGGTGGTCCAGTGGACTGAAATGCCCGATCACGGGCAGTAAGTGTAATAAACCCACCCCTCCTCCTGAGCGTATACCTGGTGGTCCAGTGGAGCGAAATGCCCGATAGACAGAGAGACTTGTACAAATGTACATATCAATACTGTTTGCTGCTCCACCAGTTACAGACTATGTAGATAATGGTGTGCTGTGCCCCCCCACACAAAAATACAATTGTTATTGGAATATGTGACCATAATGCTTGTGGGCTGTATAATGAGAAGCAATGTTATGTATGTCATGGCTGATTTACTGTTGTTGCAAGTTTGTCAAAACTGTACTGTGATTCACATCTAATACTTACATATTTTTTTTTGTTTGCTTTATGCTAGAACATCGGAGGTCTCTCCCCGCTTCTCATGAGGTAGTACCAGCACAGACTGAAGCTGTGGAGGGTGGTCAGTCGGACACAGAAAGTGTCATTGTGATTGACTCCGACGGTAAGAGTTTATTATTACAAATCTGTAATGGTGTTTACAAATAAGAAATGAGGGTTTCTTCTGACACAAAGGGTGGGATATTAAAACTGCGCCATTCATAGGCGCAAGCCATTGCGCTGTGCAAAATAGTTGCGCAGGGGTGTGTCCGGGGTGATATTCAAAGGAGTTGCGCTATTGAGCAACTCCTTTGAATATCACCCCCCAGCCACAGCCACTGTGCATGGCGCAGTGGAACTTGTGCCACTGCAAGTTGACAGAGTGGAGCATTCAACTTGCGGTGGCATAAGTACCATTGCGCCATGCGCAAAACTGTGATATTCAAAAGGTGACATGCAAATGGGGCAATAATTCATGCAAGGTTCAGGGGGGGCATTTGCATCTGATAATGGCGCAATTTGCATGCCATTAGCATGTAGGTGCGCCGATCTCCGAGGACTTGCACCTGGCACCCTGAAGGCTGCAGCTGTCGGGGAATGATGCCCCCTACACCCCGATCATGGACAAAACAGTGTAGAATACCCCCCACCAACCCTCACTGGGCGATTGCAGTCATGGTTCAATTCCCCACAGCCCGATGGCGGGCAAAGTATAGTCCCAACCGTATCCCTGGTGGTCCAGTGAACTGAAAAGGCCAGTCGTGGGCAGTAAGTTAATAACCTCCTCCTCCTCGAGCGTATCCCTGCTGGTACAGTGGACGAAAGCCCAATTGCACGGGTAGTGGTTTAATAACCCCCGAACATTGCCGTGGTGGGTACTGTACCACCACCCTCCACCAGCTAAGCCCCACCACGCTCTCCCGGCGGCGGTGGGCGGTGTCCATCCGACCCGCCTGCGCCCCACCGCCACTGGTGACTGCCCAGTAGGGTTGCAGTGTATTGGTGAGAGAAGAGCCAATGGGCATGCAGCCCTACCGTACATGACGAGTCAGATTTTTGAAGATAGATGGTCGTTCACAAATCTGAACTATCATGTACAATAGGACATGCATACCCATTAGCTCTGCACCAATGATCACCAACCCTACTGGGCAGTCACTCAGCGAGGCGGGTCAAATGGGATGCTGGGTGGTGAGCAGGGTGGTTGTGGTTCATGGGTGGAGTGGGAGGACACTGCCACCCAGGGCTATGTTCGGGAGTTATTAAACTGATGCGCACAATTAGAAATTGCGCACTGAGCACCAGGGATCATTCCAGGGATTATTTTACCACTGCCCGCAATCAGGCATTTGGTCCACTGGAACACCAGGGATATCGATGGGGCATTTAACCCAATACACGCGATTGGGTATTCCGGTCCACTGGACCACCTGGGATATGTTCGGTGGGGGGACCCACATTGCTGTCCATGATCGGCCATTTCAGTACAGTGGACCACTAGGGATACGTTCAGGGGGGTGAGCCACATTGCTGCCCGCGATCTGGCTGGTGTTGGGGGGGAGTACAGTATGCCCGCGGTCGGGCCAGTGGGGGTGGTGGGTGGGATTTACAGTATGCTGCTTGTGATCGGGCTGCAGGGCGGGCACAGGGACTGGGTTGGGGGCCAGGCACAGGTGGCAGCTGCTGTGTTGCGCCCTGCAATGCAGCAGCTCAGCTGTGGGTGGCCGTCGACTTAGGGCTTTTTTTTTTGCCTCCAAGTCATGCAGGCGCAGGTTGGGGGTTGCGCCTACACAACTCTGCACAGCTCCCCTGAATATCGGGCTGTGGAGTTCATGCATGGTTCCTCCCCTTCCAGTTGAGCATGCATTCATTTGCATTGCACTGTCGCTCAGCCTGTTTTCAGTGGTGCAAGTGTCTCCTACTGAATATAGCAGAATGGCGCAATTTCGGAGTTGCAGATGTGCAACCCTATTGCGCATGGTGCAACCCTTTTGAATATGCCACCCAAAATACTTTAAAAAGGTGTTAACCAACTGTAGTGAATCTGCAGTGGCAGCATGGCACAAGATCCTGTACTAGCATAACAACCTGGTATTACTACACATGTGACTGGGATACTATTCTTCATGAATGTGACAATGGATGTATGTCCATAGCAGTACATGTGGTGTTGTGGGGGGGGGATGTCTTCTCCTCTGCTACTTTTGGTAGTGGACTTTATGTACAAATGAGTAATAGATAGCCAATTGTAATGTTGTAGGTGTCTCACTGGTATTCAGTGGTATGCTGTAATTATCTGTTGCTATCACTACATGTCCCTAGATCTTATTCACTTAATATTTCTATATCACGCTAATGTTTCATTTTTATAATTGTTATACTTATTACTTGACAGCATAGAGTATCTACATGTTTGTTAATGTGTTGTAATACCCTGTAGGGGTAATATGCTTAATAACACATAAGTGACTGCCATATTCAGCTAGAGGGTCATTGACTGAAGAGTAACATTATAGTAATGTTTGTGTTCTTCTTATTATAATAACACACATTTTAAAACTGTTTAACAAACAGATCATCATATAGTTAGGTGTACATGTGTGTTAAGGTACATGTAATGTTTTTAGGATGTTTCTGTGTAACAAATATGCATTATGAGAATGTTATAACTATTGCCATTGATGGGTAGGCAGTGCTTGTTCTGCACTGCATACTACCAATAATAGATTTCTGAGTTTTCTTTCAGAGAAAACGTTATTGAAGAAACAGTATTAGGGGAAGCACCAGGAAAAAAAAAATGGATTTCTTATATTAAGTGTTCTGGATTGGATGGACATTAGTCTTGGAAAAAGATATACACATGGTGTCATTATTTCAACTTTGCGTGACTTTTTGCAGATGAGAAGACTTGTTATATGCATGTAATACTGACTTAAGAACATACATCTAGGTGGAGAGACAGCTGTTTTTGTAAAGAAATATGTGTTCATATGATAGTTGTATGAATGATGTAGTATTAGAAATTGATGCTTTAAAGAAAAAGTCTTTTATCTTGATATTTCATCTATTAATCTGATCTTTTTTTTACTTCTTTGCTTTAATAGAGCCCGGGGAAGATGCTGCTATTGAACAAGTGGAGGTGAAGCAGGAAGCCGGCGCCAGCCCACCACGTAAGTGAAATCTGTTGTTGCTGTTATCTGCATGCTTGACAAGTACCATATGGTTGACAACATTTGTGGTGAATAATGCTCCTGTTGATAACTACACCTTGCTGTTTCACTGTGTGACAGGGGAAGCGCACTGTCTGTTGGCATACTTAGTCCAAATGTTGAATTGTGTGGGGTGTGCGCAATACACCTTCGGTGCTGAGCCAGTACCACTTTCTTTTGTTTGTTGTGGGGAGCCCAATCACTGTTGACATTATTGACTTTATATGTGCTGTGATCTTGCAAGGGTGGCAATGCGTTGATGACTGCACATACCCAATCCCACCAAAAACATGACATGGTGGGAGGCTATTCTAGTGACCTAAATGGTGTGCAATGCAGAAAGTGTCCAATTATTGATTTTTTTGGTTTTTTCTCAATGTGCAAGTTCAAAATGTGCCTTGTAGTCTTCATGACCCACTTTTCCCAGTTAAACTCAATTGCTGTGCAGTGTGTCTGTATTCAGCCTTGCCAACCTCATACTTACCTGTATAGTGCAGTGTGATGCTGTTCAGTGCACTGTGACAAATATGTGTATTTTTAAAAGGTGATCATGAAGTGAGGGAATGTTGATAAAAGTAATGAAACAGTGAATAATGGGACTGTTTGTGTGTCACACTATGAATATCGCACATTTATATATAGCACTATGGAAGTTGTCTCACCACATGTAAAATGCAGTAGTATGACTACTTGCAGTGGTGAAAATTCCACTACATCATATGCTGCCTATTACTGGGTTGGGTGCTATTACAACAAGTTCTTGAGTAGTGAAACTGTGTTCAATATTTGCCCACAGACATTAGATTGCTACATTATTCAATGCTGCATGGTCTTGCAACACACAGTGTCACACTTGTTATGCTCACCTATACTGGCAAACTGTGTTTTCATTTTACAATTGATGCTGTGGTTACAAAGGAAATCACTTTGGTACAGGTGAGGACATAACAGTGAGACTGTATGTGAGGAAAGGTGGTAATATGTCTATTTAAAACATTTGTTGTGAGATAAGCATTACATTATATGATTGCAATCAGGTATTAGATATTTCCCATGCACTATAGTAGGTGTGAAAATGTGTATTTATATACAAAATGTTTAACACTGTAATATATTTTTTAAACTCTAATGTACTGTACAGCTTATTTTTTCTCACAGCAGTATGAAAAACATCTTTTTTTGCCCTGCTATATCTAACAGCCAGAGGGACACGCTAATGCCTGTCAGCCTCTGCAGAGTGCGAGTGCTTTCGCATCAGTAATAAACTTTATTACTATTACACTATCAATGTTAATGATAGCAAATCAATAATTCTAATTGATTATTGTTAATTTCATATTATAGAATGTTACTGTGTGGACTGCTGTGCTTTACTGGGAGGGGGTGGGTGCAGGAGGAGACAGCAGACACACAATAACATTACAATGGGACTGTTTCTCTAGTCACTGTGCCTGAGCATTGAGAAATTGAATTTAAAAATACTTTTTAAGACTTTTTGTAAAAATTTTTCTTCTATTAGTACCAACAAGACATTGTATAATAGCAATAATGTACTTTGGAGTGTGTGTTGTGCTGGGATACTGTAACTTTTATGGTGATTAGTTGCACTTGGCCTGTGGCCTCTTGTCTAATGACCCCAGGCGCGACGTTATCCCAGCACAACACTTACCCTGGAGTGCATTATTGCTTAAATGTCAGATTCTACATTGAAGAACCTTATTACTGGTGTGCCACTTTGGTTTGAAGATTCTTACCCTGTGGCAGTACAAAAGCACAGTGATCTAGATATTGTGGGCATCCAACAGTACAGCAATGAATTAAATGTGTTTGTTTTGACTAGATTTTCCCATACTGCAGTTTAAGTTTTAGGTTAGTTGTCTGAATGTCTTATTGTTATGCTACCTAGAAATCTGTCATTTATGTTTTTTATGTACTTGAAGATCTCTGGCATGCTTGTGGAGCGCATGTCATTTTAGTGACTTCATTATTTACAATAGTGACGTGTGTTGAGGGGCTGAAATACGGCTGAAAAGCTGTTTGCTTTCAAACTATCATTAAAGTGATCATTTTTATGTACACATGAAAAGTATATAATGATAGTGTTAATGTCAAGGTAGTTTGTTTTTTATTGCAGAGATGACTAGACATTATAGGCAGACATGGTGAAGTAAAAATTCTCACACTTGATGAGGATCTATTTCAATTCTATGGTATAATAGTGTTGATAATGCAAAAGTATGTACATACTGAATATTTATGACTACTGAAAAAATATAAGAGTAGCATTGTAAGCCACATCTAACTATGCATTTTTATGTTGTCAGCTCATTAGATTATATAGATAATAAAGTATGACAGAGACAGAAATAAGATAGCTAAATAGTTTAGCATCATACTTAAAACTATTATCATAACTTTGAAATGAATGCATTTGTGATATTGCAGTAGATAAGAAATATTTGAAGTTAAATATTTGAAAGTCATAACTGTTCAATTTGTGTTGTATATTCATCATTACTTTTTTAAATCTTTGTAGGCACGCATCTAAAATGCACAGCCCACTGCCGCAGTACAGACGTGTCACAAGGCCGAGGTTGGCAGTCTGCGTGAGGAAAACAGGGTGATCCTTGAGAAGCTGGACAGAATCCAGTCTCTCTTGGATGCAAACAGCGGACTGTCAACCTCGTGCTTGAGCCAGTTGTAGCAGTGGCTGACGGTGCTGTGGCCAGTAGCAGTGTTCACCCTCCACCAGCACCATCTGTTCCTGGAGCTTCCTGGGCCAAACTGACCACCCTTCATAGTAGTCCGTATCTCCTCCGGGGCGCAACAGCTTTCACTTCCTTTCGCCTCCCACATCGAATCCAGTTTCCAGCCTGGATTGCCTCAAGCAGTGCATACACCTCTCGCAAGTGTTGCACAAAACTAAAAATAATTCTACTATTTTTTTATATTTTTTTATTTATGTAAAGAAAAAATTATTTTTATTAAATATTTATTTTTGTGTATGAGGCAATGCACACTTTTATAACTGTTTTTTTTAGTGTATACATATTATGTTTGTAAATATATATTTTTGTATTCATAAAAAGAAAAATATTTTTGTTTGTCATTTTTTATATCTACAATATTTTTATAGTAAAAAAAGTGAAATTATACTCTCTTGTGTTTGGTGTGTTATTGTGTACTGGAGATGTTGCTTGAAAATAGTGTTAACAAGATTTATACAACTGTGATTTTCTCATTTGCTAAAAGATCATACCACACTATTGTGGTATTGCAGTTGGGATTCTCTATAGAAGTAACTTAGATGTGTGAAAATGCTACCTTTCACTATTTGTGGCACACTGTTGTTGTTTTATATACCTAGTGCAACAGAATGTGTGTATGTGTATCATGATGAAGATGAGTATGTGCTTGCTAGTACAACAGTGAAATGTCTGTGTTGGCATACCTATAACAAAGTTATGTATTCAGTACCAGCAAACCTCTTCCACCTCTCTTCACATGATTAGTGCTACCACCTCAGTTGGTAGTACAAGAATGTCTATCAAATGTCAAGCTACTACAGTAACATATCCATTGGTCCAGTACATGAACTTATGGTGTCCATGTCATGTCATATATTCTTTTACTTATGTACGTCTTTTTCTTTACATATGTGCTGACAAAGAAAAAGAGTAAGACACTCTTACATAAAAAATATTACATGGAATAACAATGACAAATTACAATTTATAAAGTTATAAAAACAATATGATTCACAGTGAACCACTGTTACTGTTAATAACAGTAAATTCAACTACAAGAGTTGAAGTATTCCTGATATTGAAACTTTTTTAATGTATGTGCAGTATTCTTACAACTATAAATCATGTACTATAGTGAGTAATAGTTCTTAAAAAGACAGGATATTCATGGCAAAAAACTCCATTTAATGCATTAGTTAGGGTTGTTCCACAGCGACAAAAGTGAGGAAATTTGCTGTTAGGGTTGAAAACCCTAACTCCAAATTAACCACCCCCAGCACCACACACACACAGACACACACACACACACATATGCAAGTATGGGGGAGGACCAAGTCAACACAACCAATGACAGACATCCAGCAGCAGATGATAGAAATAACAAACAATTGTCTAAATGTACTACGAGACATCCCCACCCACCTGACCAGGTACTGCATGCTCAGTGGAGATCAACAGCAAAACTGAGGCCATGTACACCAAACGTACACATCCCTGATTGCAGCTGCACAACGTATCACATTTTAGTAGTTGCATGGCCTTTTACCTACCGAGTCTCACACCACACCACAACTGGTACTGTGCCGTTAGTCAATATAAATGCTGAAGGTGCATGATGACAGTTGTAGAAAGGTTTTAACACTAGTGAGTATACATTAATTAAGAGAAGTACATAAATTAACTACAATACACTAGCATGCTCAAGATAAAAGTAGTGTTACATTTAGTAGGTGATTTACATAGTAGTACATTTACTGCAATGGTTTACTCAAGATAGAGAGGCTGATGTAAACATATGGAAAAGCATTGCCTGTTCAACGCTGTGAAATTGCATTGCCAGTATCAGATGCATTCTTACTGATGAAGGTGTACTGCTGATGTACATACATAGACCTTCAGCGTGTTTCAATACTAAAGATGCAGTAAGTATTCTTTGTAAGAAACAATGTAATTGTATGGATCAGGCCAAGCAACTTCAAATATCATAGCACTACTGAGCCAACAATAACGTACCTGTATCGGAGATGTATATAGGATAGATTTTCCTGTAGGCACTTACTGAGTATGTTGTACCTGATAAAGACAATCTCATTGCATCTGTGATGACTAACTTATTCAAATAGTAATACATTTACTATTGTTGCAATGAGTGATCTATGCCACTTATGGACACAGTGTAATTTTTTTTTAACAGTTGTTTCATACTCAGGCTGTATGCCTAGTGTTTGGGTTTGCCACACTTCTGTCACTGATGCTATCAAAGTGATAACTATGTTAATGTGGTACAACAGGAATCAAGTAGGTATGGTGTAGATATAAACAGGATGTCTTTTAGTATTGATTTAACTCACAATGGGGTAAGTGTACTAGGACAGCAGGGGTTATTCTCTATCACTGACTCTGTCAGTTATAATCACACTAAGGTTTCGATGACTGTAATGATCAAGTTACACTGTTCATCTTCATGAGTTCATATTCACAGCCATTCTCTAGTAACTAGACAGTGTATGGTGTAACTGGGTGGGACACTGTGTTGCAAAGCTGCTGCAGTGCCTAGCAGAGGGAGAGTATCTACTCATAAAGACAATTAAGCAATAAGGCATGACCAACAGTTATGTTAAATGGTCTGTTAATCACCCTGTAGGGGTTTAATGTTGAATGAGGCATAGCCGAGTGCCACATGTCACTAGACAGTGATAAACTGACCATTAACATAATACCTGGGAGTGGCTTATTGCTATCATAATATAACTGTTTTTTAAACAACATTAAACCATGTTCATCATATGGTTAGGCTCTACATGTATGTTAATAAAAACTAAACATAAGGCTGTTACAATGTTTACAGTCAATTAGAAAGCTGAATATCTCAAACCCTTGTTATAATCAGAGATATTATACCTGTACAACTCCTTGGTTTTGCTGAACTCTATTGCTCAGGTGGCCCACCACATGTGGTGTGGTCTGGTGTGGGGCATCGGTAGATAAAGCCATGCAACTACTAAGTGTGGTATGTTGTGTGCAGCTGCAATCAGGGATGTGTACATGGCCTCAGTTTTGCTGTTCATCTCCACTGAGCATGCAGTACCTGGTCAGGTGGGTGGGGATGTCTCGTAGTACATTTAGACGTTTGTTATTTCTGTCACCTGCTGCTGGATGTCTGTCATTGGTTGTGTTGACTTGGTCCTCCCCCATACTTGCATATGTGTGTGTGTGTGTGTGTCTGTGTGTGTGTGGTGCTGGGGGGGTGAATTCGGAGTTATGGTTTTCAACCCTAACAGCAAATTTCCTCACTTTTGTCGCTGTGGAACAACCCTAACTAATGCATTAAACGGAGTTTTTTGCCATGAATATATATATATATGTTATTGATCAATGATGAGGCCACACCTGGAATACTGTGTCCAGTTTTTGGAGGCCCATCTCAGGACTGACATAGATCAGGTAGAGGTGAAACAGAGAAGGGCAACCAAAATGATATATGGCCTGCATCAGAAACCCTACGGGAAATACTTGGAATTAAATATATACTCACTGAAGGAAAGGAGAGAAAGGGGAGGCATGATAGAAACATTCAAATACCTCAAGGGTATCAATAAGATACTGGAGGGTGGCTTTTTGCACAGAAAGAGATGCTCAAGGACAAGGGGGAATGGTATGAAGCTGGAATGAGGAAATGTAGAGGGGATGTGAGGAAATATTTTTTCACAAAAAAGGTGGTAGTCACCTGGAACAGCCTCCCAGCACAGGTGGTGGGTACTGAAACAGTAACAGGTTTCAAACACGCATGGGATAGACACATGGGGACCTTACAAACAGGGCTGAGGGGGGTAAAGCTGGAGATCAATTAGGGTCTATGGTAGCACAGTAGGCAGGGACTTTACGGCAGACTAGGTGGGCCAAGAGGTCCTTTTCTGCCAACAGCATCTATGTTTCTTTGTTTCTATGTTGGAGTGTGCACTTCCATAGCGCAAAACTGAATTTGTTGAAGTGCCTTTCCTGTACCTCTTTGCTGTAACCTTTTTGAATAGAGTCACACATCAATGTAATATCCCAAAAATTCACAATTTTCTTATCCATGGTGCAAGTAAATCTAAATTTAGATAATTTTCATTTAGCCAGTTCACAAACTACAAAGCAGCTTGCTCACTCCCTTCCCAGACACAGAGACAGATTGATTTCTGGGTTGTAAATAGTTTTCAATTCCCAGTAATCTAAAAATAGACTTGCATAAAATGGGGCCATAACTGCCCCCATTGCTATCCCTCATACTTGAAGATAGTAGTAGTGCTGAAATAGTAACAGGTTTCAGACATGCATTGGATAGATACAAGGGGACCTTAGTATCAAGAGATCAATTAGGGTCTACAGCGGCACTGTAGGTAGGGACCTTAGGGCAGACTAGGTGGGCCAGGATGTCCTTTTCTGATGACAGCTTCTATGCTTATAATATTCACTACAAAAATACGCTTTTTTCAGCAACTTTAATTAATTCGAAGTTTTGGGAACCCACAGCACTCAAACACCTGCAGATCCAGAATTATATCAATGAATCCAGATATAGTGCATGCTGTGGAGCAAATTGTGTCTACCAGCTCCCAAGATTGTTCACAGGAATAGGGGGTCATGTTACTGCACTTGAGTGCCTAACTGGTAGAGAGAGGGGGCAGCGCAGTTCTGTGTCATTTTGATGCAGAACACATTTTGGGAAACAGTGAGGAATTCGTTATTCTCAACTAATAACTATGCATTGTACATGTGGAATAGGTGTAATTATCAACTAATGCTAAGCAAGTTGAGTGTTAATTGAAAATAACTGAGCCATTACATAATCTCAACTAATAATAAATAAATAGCAGACCAATACTCAAATAATAAGGATTAGTTAATTCTTAAGTAGGAGACAGATTAATAAATGGCTAACTGTCAAAAGGATTAAGAATAAGTTAATTGTTCTACAAGGGGTTAGCAACTAACTCATTTGCATGTGAAAATTTCTACCAAAGCAAAACTAATAAATAGTTGAACATTTATTAATTATTAGTGATTTAAGTCAGTTGAGCATTAGGCCTATTTTTTGTACAGGCAGTTTGGATTCCAAATGTTCATGATTACTGCAGCTATGCCACCTCAAATAATTAGACAAGACATTAGCCCCATCCACCTAATTATTTACTAAACACCATCTCAACCATCCAGTTCCACACATAGTTCCTCCCTGTATTTCAGTGGTGTTTACTCATTAATGGCATGGACACGAGTGGCCAACATCGCAGTTCAAGCAGCACCCCCTGTCTTCCATGCAACACAGCTCCTGCAGGGCCTGGATGGATGTAGTTATCACACAGAGATAGGATGAAACCTCAACAGAGGAAAATGACCTAAGCAAGACCAAAGATAAGAAAAAATGATGAATAATCGTCCATCTGCATACCTGGTTTTAGCAAGCAAATTACAACAAGCAGAGAAAGAAAATGTACATTTACCATACCCTGTGATGTCATTAAACTGAGGAAATTGTCCCCAGAAGGAACTTGCTGGGTGGGGCACATGATTCCAGACCATGATGAAGCACAGTAGCAGGCATTCCCTTCTCCTAACAGTACCATGTATCTGGAAATAAGATAAAAAGAACAACACATTTTGAGGATTGTAAAATGTTCCAGCCCTACCACCCCCCACCACCAACACCCCCCCCCACAGAAGACCATAAAAAATGAAGAAATACTTACCTCAGGGACTGTGAAAGTGGAACCATTGCACAATTAAATAAATCCCCCAGATCTGGTTTAGCAGCAGTGGCAGCAAGAGCGAGAGTTAACTTTGCTGAAATTCCTGATGTTGACCAAAGCAAAAAAAGAACACAATTACTATCAGACTCAGACATCCAGATGGCAGTAACAGATGTACCATACTAGTAATGAAAAATTAAATATTTACTGTCTGCGTGCCAACATCCCTGGATCCAAATCCCGACATGGCATGAAGATGTTATCCATAGCACACTGAAAAATAATATAAAAGCAGTACAAACATATTAGAACTCAAGATGCCACAATACCAACCCAGCAACACCCTTATCTCATACAGGAAAAAAAGTAAAGACAGATACTTACGTATTCCGCAGAAGCAGTATGAACTGTGTGAAGATGATCCACCACCAACCATCCAGAACAGTACTTCTTGTGGCAACTTGGCAAGTAGTAGTCAGAGACAGCAGCAGGCAGCAAGGCTACAGTGCCCCAAACTGTCATTCACTCCCCACCACCAGGCAAGTTACAACCACAGAGCCACTTAACACAGTCAATCAGGATAGCAGCATAGGGAAATGATAATTATACATTTCTCAATCAATTGAAAAAGCAACAGCAGGAGGAAACAATTGCAAGTAGCAACAGCATTTTGCAGGAGGACTCCATTTGCTCAGCATGGCACTCCTCTTGGCTATTTAATAATTCCCACCATAACTGTATCACCCTTCTCTCACAATTTGCTATGCGTTTTTCTGGAGTTACTGTATAATGCATGTTCTGACTTCTGCACATCACAGCAGGTAGCAGCACCAAGATTCAAGCAGCAATCATTGGTAAACTGGGGCCCAAAACAGCTATTTAATGTCTGGGTGGTGGGGATCACATCATGACTCAGACAATATTTCTGTCTCAACTTTATGTACCATTTTTCCTGTAACATTTCTGGACATGTACAGCCTATTCTGTGCTCGAAGAAACAAGTTTTAGCATGAAATCAATGTAAACAGTGGACCAAAAACCATGTTTTGGTTTGGGTGGTGACCAGGGCGCCATATAACAACATGGTTGAGACCTGATTTTGGTCTGAATTTACTGTAAAAAAATTTTGTAAACATTTCTGGACTTGTAGGCCCTGATTGGTATGAGCAGCAGAGCGATTCAGGACAGAATCATTGGTAAACAGGGCCCAAAACAGCAATTTAATGTCTGGGTGGTGGTGGGGGGGACCACATCACATCATGACTTAGACCATATTTCTGTCTCAACTTAATGTACCATTTTTCCTGTAACATTTCTGGACATGTACAGCCTGTCCTATGCCCACAGAAACAAGATTCAGCATGAAATCAATGTAAACAGTGGACCAAAGACCATGTTTTGGTTTGGGTGGTGGCTTGGGCGCCATATAACAACATGACTGAGACCTGATGTCGGTCTGAATTTACTGTAACATTTTTTGGGAAACATTTCTGGACTTGTGGAGCATGTTAGGTAGTGGCACCACCAAGATTAGACCTGAAAACATTGTTAAACTGTGGGCCAAACACCATGTATTGGTCCAGGCGGAAGGCGTGCAACATTTAACAGCATGACTCTCTGAATTTACTCCAACATTTTTTGGGAAACATTTCTGGACTTGTGGGGCATGTTAGGCAGTGGCACCACCAAGATTAGGCCTGAAAACATTGTTAAACAGTGGGCCAAACACCATGGGCCGGATTTTCAAATGGGGGCGTAGGGCTTGCACCACAGGACTTAGTAACCTACAGTGCGCCAACCCCCTTTGTTGCAACTGCACCAGAATTTCAAATCTTGGGTGCAGTTGCAACAGTTTCTATGATTTGTGGCAGCTTGTGCCAATGCTCTGGTGCAAGCACCGTTACATTGACTCCCTGGGGGTGGTGCATGCTAGATCACAAAACTGTGGTCTAAGGTGCAGCGATCAGCACAAGGGATGGAAAATCCTGATCGCCAACAGGGGAATGTCGCAAGTTCCATATCAATATTCCATATCCAAGGTCATATGTTTGGCGCAGCAGGGGCTTGCGGCATTCCCAGAGCATAGAAAATCCAGCCCCATGTTTTGGTCCAGGTGGAAGACGTGCAACATTTAACAGCATGACTGAGACCTGATTTCGGTCTGAATTTACACCAGCATTTTTGGGGAAACATTTCTGGAATTGTGGAGCATGTTAGGTAGTGGCACCACCAAGATTAGGCATGAAAACATGTTAAACAGTGGGCCAAACACCATGTTTTGGTTCAGGTGGAAGGCATGCAACATTTAACAGCATGACTGAGATCTGATTTCGGTCTGAATTTACTGTAACATTTTTGGGGAAACATTTCTGGACTTGGGGGGCATGTTAGGCAGTGGCACCACCAAGATTGGGCCTGAAAACCATTTGAAACTGTTCAGAAAATGGTAGATTTGGGTCTTGCTGGTAGATGTAAACCATCTAACTTCATGACTGAGACCTGGATTTGGTCTGAATTTACTATAACATTTTTTGGAAACATTTCGGGACTGTGGGCCCTGATTGGCATGAACAGAGCCAAGATTCACTCTCGCATAGCTTTGGAAACAATGTTTGTTCATGGGAACAAATTGCAATACTTGACATTTGTGGATAGGAGGAGGAAACTTAAAAAAAGATGGAATAAGATAAAAGAAGAAAGGTACACAGTTTATGGGCATGGTACTACAACAGGGGGCCGGGGAGATGGGGACATGCATGGTCAGGCCAAAGATATTCATATGAGAGGGGTTGGGAAAGGGAGGGAGCATAAACAAATGGACAAGAAAAAATAAACAAGATGATATAGAATGGAAGACGAAGAGGATGGAAAAGATTTTTTTGTTGTTTTTTAAAATTTTTTAATTATTTTTGTTTTTTCTTTATGGGGGGTACAGAAGAAGAAAAGTGACAATAACAAAGATAGGAGAAGAAAAACAAAAGAAGACTGGTCCACCACAGGCCATTACATTAGGCACTGCTACCTGTGCCACCACCGCCACCACCACGAAACTCCACCAGGAGGTCCAAGACCTTCTTCTGGTACTCCATTATTTTTGGAGGCCCCCCTGACCTCCTGGTGGAGCTGGTCAATGCCCTGACAGACACTTTGGACCTCGGCGTGCATGACCTCCAGGTCTGAACTGCTGACCACCTGACTTGGGGGGTGGGGCTGCAGGATGGTCACAGAGGGGACAGTGCCACCAGGTGTGGCGTGCATTGCTGCTGGGTGTGAGGGGTGTTCCTTCTGTCTCCTCAGGGTGCGTGCTGCTTCTAGACCTCCTGGTATGGCACCCCCTAGACTGGCACTGCCAAGCCTCAGTCCTGCCTCCTGCTGCAGTCTCTCACTATTTTTGTGAGCCACTCTGCAGCATGGTGATGCTGCAGGTGGCTCCTTTGACCAGTAGTCCCAAAGTCAAACTCTAGTTTCCCCTTTTTAACATTTTTCCCACAAAGGCTGCAGACAGCAACACTTTTATCATCAGCCTTCATTGTGAAAAATGACTAGACTGATGATCTTTGATGGGGGGGACACCAGCTGATGTGCCGGCAGGGGCCTCACCCTCTACATCATCCCACCCTTGCTGTGGGGGGATGGGGGACACATGCTCATGCTCCTGGGGAGGCCAAGAGGCTCCGACTCCTGATGCTGGGTGGCAGTGGCAGGGGCCACATGCTGCTGCTGCTGGAAGGGGAAGCTGCTCCTGCTGACAGTGCTTGTGGGTGGGGGGAACCTGCTGCTTTGGGGCCAATGACCAGTGCCTGCTGCTGGGGGGCAGAGGCCAGGGCCACATGCTCCTGCTGCTGTGGGGGGGTGTCACTTTTAAATGCACCCCTGTTAAGGCAAACTCATCCTCCCCTTCCACTCTGTCCAGACCCAGTACCTTCCTTCATTAGTTTAAAAAAAAAAGTTTTATTAAGAAAGTAAAGAAAAATGAAAAAAGGGGGAGTGAAACACGCACACACACACACACACACACACACACACACACACACTAACTATAAAGAGAGAAAAATAGAACACAAGAGAAAGATTAACTTTTTAAATTAAAGAAATAGGGGATGAACAGAAGGTCAACACACACACACAAACACGCACACACACCCCAACCACAAAATTATATTTTTCTCCTCTGTCTCTCGTTTTCTCTCTCTCTCTCTCTCACACACACACACACACACACACACACACACACACACACACACACACACACACACACACAGTCTATGCTGCTCTCTCCAACCCACAAACTGCAGGAAAAGGATGTAGATTCAGTGGCTTCCTGCCTGAGTACAGTCACACATGTGACCTGCAGACTGCTGCAGAGAGTAAGTCATGTGACAAGCATTTTTTCCCTAATTTTGCCTTATTAAAATGCTTAGGCGAAATTTACTGGCGGAAGCGAAATTTACAGGCAAAATTTCACCTCACTGTACAGGTGAAATTTCGCCTCAGGTTCTTAACTATGCAAAATATTTTGTGAGGTGAAACTGGTGATTTCTCTGAAATTTTGCCGGTGAAATTAAACTTCTCTGCATCTCTAGGGGTAATTGGCAAATCTCTGTTTCTGAAGAGTCATGCTACTAAACTACAGTATCTAAAGCGCAGCATTCTAAGCTGTGACTAAAGGGGTGAGTCATTTGCCCTTTTGGGAAAGGTCACTGTACTATGTGAGCAGTGGCACACGAGGGATTCTGACCTAAAGATACCCCAAGTGAGGGTTGAGCTAGGTGGTAGTAGCATATCAAGGTGACCATTCAGGCATCAGAGTTGTGAAAACTGGTGGCAGTGCAGACTGAGTTCTGGGAGAGAACCAATCTGTGACAGTAGCATATATACCAGTATTTCATTATATTGATTACCTTAGTAGTAGGATTTCCCCTTTGAGTTGGGTTTGGGTGGTGGTCATTTTTTAATTCTACAACCTTGCTATTTCCTCTTTCCTTTTGGAAGTCATACCTCTATTGCTATCAGAAGTCACAAGCTATCGGCTCTCTATGTCCTTACTCCACTCAGTCTGTATCTGCAGCTCCTGCTTTGCAGTTTCTTTTGGGCATCTTCTGAAGGTACCTTTAGCTGAAAAGAATGATGTTCCTGTGGCATCTCTAGGTGGTACCCTCCAAAAGAGGGTTCATTTGCCAGCACAGTACCCTGATAGGGTAATTGTCTCACAGGGTACAGACAGTGCAAATGACCAAAACATTCATGTAGAGCAGTCATTCAACTCAATCATACATATAGCTACCTGATGATCAACAATTTTGCACAATCATCACTACACACTATGGTTGAGTACAACCAATGAATAAAAAGGCTATGCCTGTGGTTCAGTAGTGGGGAGCACCAAGTCACACTCCCCTTTTTTGGGCTATTTAAATCAGCTTACTCCAGCCTTATTCAGAAGCTGTTTTTCTTGCTTCCACCATCCTTACCTCCTCCTCCTCCTCCACAGCTCATTCCTCCATGTGCTCCTTCCTAAGGTATCCTTAGCCTAAAGGAATTATGTTCCTGTGGCACCTCTAGGGGTGGAACCCTCCTAGAGATGATTCCTTGGTCTCCATGGCACACAGATAGTTCCAAGGGGGCAAAGAGTGTGAATGGACAAACAATCCACTTAGAGCAGTCAAACAAATCACTCATACAACTAGCTATCTGTCAATGATGTTGCACATGCATTACTCCACACTTTGGTTGTGTACATGCATTGAACTACCAGACTGAAGAGCAATGTTGTGGGAGACTGAGGAACAGAATGATGAGGACTGGCTTCTATATGGTAAGAAAACAAAATTACTACTAATAATGACCAAGCATTGTATACAAAATGCAGTGGTCTCCCATCAGACACCCACATTATGCACAATATTTGGGAGGAATTTGTCATAGGATTCATAGGATGCTTCAAGTCTAGTAGTGTTAGCTATATTGACGTGTTTATCTTCTTGTAATTATCTCACCCTCCACCTATTTTCCATTATCTTATCTAATTCCTTCTTGAAATGGGACATATTTAAACTGTGAACTACTTTTCTCAGCAATTTTTCCACTCACCTACTATACTCTGGTTAAATCAATGCCTGCTTGCATTTTTCTTGTAATTTTCCCCTTTCAGTTTTAAATTGTGTCCCCTAATACCCCTACCACTTTCCTTTGCCACCAGTCTCAAACACTCCACAGGTCCAGATTTTCTTGTGCCTTATAGACTAGGCAAAGATCTCCTCTTAGTCTCCTGTATTGCAGAGAGCACTGTACATTCCCAACTCCCTCAGTTTCTCATCATAGCCTAAGTTCTTAACACTGGTTACTAGTTTGGTCACCCTTCTCTGCACCCCCTCGAGTCTCTTGATATCTTCCTTTCCTTGCAGTGCCCAAAACTGGACACAGTACTCCATATGGGGCCTCACCAGACCATTGTACAAGGGAATCAGGATCTCCCTTTTCCCTACCCTTTATATTTTTATTTATGCATCCAAGTATTCTATTCCATTTTCTAACTATTTCTTTACAGTGACTGTCAGATTTCAGTCTGTTGTTAACCACTATTCCCAGGTATTTTTCTTCTTCTGAAAATTGTAATTCTCTACCATTCAGGAAGTACTTGGACATAATATTTTTTGGACCAAAATGTATTACCTTGCATTTGTCTATATTGAATCTAAGTTTTTTATTTGATGCCTGACTGGATACATTGTTTATTTCTGTTTGGAATTTTAACCCGTCCTCTGTGCTGTTTAAAATGGCACCCATTTGACATCATCGGCAAATTTGCTAATCCAAGCATTATTTCGTGCAGTCCATTAAGGAGACAAAGATGCTGAACAGTACTGTCCCCAAGACTAAACCCTGAGGCACCCTAATAGTCACCTCAGCCCAGTTTGAAAGATAGCCTCTAAAACTCATCCGCTGTTTTCTAACCAGGAGCATATCCAGTTTAACACAGTTGTGTTTAATACCAATTTGAGACAGAGTTATTAGTAACTCAGAGTGAGAGACAGAGTCAAAAGCCTTAGCAAAATCTAAGTAAACTACATCAACCAAGCTATTTTGATCCATCACTGAGCTAACCGGATCAAATAAATGCATAAAGTTAATCAGACAAGACCTGTTTTTCCAAAATCCATTTTGCAGGGGATCACTTTGACCTGTCTCTGCCAGATGCTGTTCTAAGCTTTCTTTGATGATAGCCTCTATTAACTTCCCCAGTATAGAGGTAATACTTACTGAGCAATACTTCCCATCTTTTACTGTCTCCCCCTTTTTATAAACGGGTATAACATGTGCTACCCTCCAGTCTTTGACCACTCTACCCTCATCCAAAGAATGTTAGAAGATTACTGGTATTGGTTCTGCAATTATCTCAGCTGTTTCCTTCAATAATCTAGTGTGGTTCCCATCAAGGCCTGGTGACTTAGAAGGGTCTAATTTCCTGAATCGTTGCAGAATATCAGAGGGCACTACTCTGATGTTGTAGTGCTTGCCGTAGGCAAAGCATTTTGCTGTGATACAGGGTTTTGAGAGGTGTGTCACAGTGATCCAATCCAGAAGTGTCTGTAAGGAGCTTGACCAATAATCAGTAAGACTGATTATGACACTCTCAGGCATGAAGTGCTTGGGCTTCAAAACATTGTGCCGACAGACACATTCATAAATCAGCTCTTTCATTTCTCTGTGTCAGCAATGTCTGTGTCTGAAGCATGCTATTTGGAATGCACTAAGTCTGTTGTAATGTGTGGCACACATGGGAAAGGCTATAAATCTGTTTGGGGAGACTTCTGCCAGATTAACTATAGAAGCAGTTATTTGAGATAGTTGATGTAACCCGTTCACTCCCAATACAGAACCAGCTGCCTCTCTCACTGTAGGGCTTCACTATGCATTTCTGTCACCATTCTTAAGCAGTTTTTCTTATTCATATGCATATCGAGCATTTTATTCAGCACGACAGGCACTTTAGCACCACGTATGGACAGAAAAGAAAAATAATGTAATAGAAAGAATAGTGAGATGGGAGACTACCTAGCAAGATGGCCAAGGTACAGAGGCATAAAATTGGAAATAAATAGGATTTGAAAATGGCACTGCTGTAGCCGACTACTAAGAAAGACAAAGACAGAGATGAGGAAAAATATCTCCCTGGGTACTTCAGTTATTCCTAGTATAGAGCACAGCTCTGCCTCAGCCTGCAGTTCAGTTTATGATGTTCTCACACCAGACTGGTGGGGATAGAAGCCACATTCCTTTCTAAAGTCACCCAAGCACACCAGACTACAGCAGCACTGCTGCAGAGGAACCTCTACACTGAGATCCCAGCCCCCACTCCAAGCAGAGAATGGTGAAAACTGTATTTTTTTATTCTTTGAAATTCCCTTCAGCTTGTCAGTTGTTGCCCCACCATAACTGCACCCCCCAGGTCCAAGCCTTAGTCTTCATAAATCTGGGCTCTCTTTGGACTTAGTCTTTCTCCTTGGGATTGATGCTTTCAATTTGGGGGTGGAACCAGTCGTTTGGTCAGACCACTACACAGTGAGGTTCAATTTTAGTACCCCCCCAAGAAGGCCTACCCCTGTGGAGATGGTGAGATACCGCCCTTTATGGGATATTACACCTCAGGGCCTTGCGGCGGTTCTCGACCTCTCATCCCCTGCGTTGGCGAACAGTAGTCCGGAGACTGTGGTGACTGCCTATAATAAGGCTGTTACACTGGCTCTGGATACTATTGCTCCTGTTCGTGTACACCCCCTCTCCCTTCATCCCAAGGCACCCTGGTTTGATGGGACGTTGAGGGAGAGGAGGAGACAGGGGTGAAGATTAGAACACTGCTGGCGCAGATCTGCCCTTGATGCCGACCACCTTAGATTGATGGACCATTATTCTGTCTATCAATCTGCAATCTCCCATAAGAAGGCAGAATTCCTGTCCAGGGAGATTGTAGTAGCCAGGAATCGACCGGCTCAGCTTTTTCGAACTGTGGACAGGCTGTGCAACCCAGCCTGTCTACAAGTTCAGAAGACGTTTTCGCAATAAGAGTGCGAGGAGCTCGCTCAATTCTTTGCTAATAAGGTGGCCGACATCAGGATGGATTTGCATCTGGTGGCTTCTAAGGGGGATGCTGTTGAACAACATGAGTTCACAGTACCTCTGTCTTCATGGTGTTCCTTCAGCAGGCCAGACTTTGTGGATGTCATGAGGATTATCCATGGTGTGCGCCCTATGAGCTGTAGTTTGGATCCTGGGCTGACTTCCCTAATATTGGGTTGTTGTGACATCATCGGCCCAATCCTTGTGCAAATAGTTTGGTGCTCCTTGGAATCAGGTGAGTTTCCTAGCTCCCTGAAAGAGGCGGTGGTGACACCCCTCTTGAAAAAAGCTTCCTTGGGTCCCAACTGTTTCACAAACTACAGACCTATCTCAAACCTTCCCTTTATTGGGAAGGTGATTGAGAAAGTAGTGGCATCCCAATTGGAGAACCATTTAGCCATCCATGACATCTACGAACCCTTTCAATCAGGTTTTCATAAAAGACACAGCACTGAGACTGCACTGGTTCGGGTGCTTAATGATCTCTTGAGGGCGAGAGACCAGAAGAGATGTTCTATCTTAGTTCTTCTTGATCTCTCATCAGCTTTTGACACCGTGGATCATGTGGTGTTGCTTGCACACCTGAGGCAGATTTGTGGAATATCAGGAACCGTCCTTTGATGGTTTACCTCATTCCTCACTGGAAGATCACAAAGGGTTGTGTCGGGACTTTCTTCCTCTGGCCCTATGCCTTTGTTATGTGGGGTGCCTCAGGGTTCTGTGCTGTCTCCCATGTTATTTGTGGTGTATATGCTGCCCCTCGGAGACATTATAAGATGGAATGAGCTGAAGTTTCATTGCTATGCAGATGATACCCAGCTATACCTGTCTTTCGCTCCTGACCAGGATAGAGCTATCTTAATGTTTAACAGCTGCCTGAGAGAAATCCAGGGTTGGATGGATTCTAGCTGGCTGAAGTTGAACGCAGAAAAGATGGAGGTTTTGGTGGTGGACCCAGGCTGTCGGATAGAGGGGTCGCCTGTTGTTTCACCATCAGGAATTTTTCTCTGGGATGTTTCACTTCCGACCTCTGAACAGGTGCGTAACCTAGGGGTTATCTTGGACGACAGGCTGACACTGCATCTGCAGGTGTCAGCTGTCATCAAGACTTCCTTTTACCATCTTAGGAATATCACTAGAGTGAAACACCTTGTTCCGTCCGACATGTTACCTATGCTGGTCCACGCCTTTGTGTCCTCTCGCCTGGACTACTGCAACTCCCTGTATTTTGGGCTTTCTGGGGTTGAAATCCTCCGCCTTCAGCTAGTGCAGAAAGCGGCAGCCCGGGTTCTGACAGGAACCAGTAGGTCTTGTCATATTACCCCGGTGCTGCGCGAACTGCACTGGCTTCCGGTTAGGTGACGGATCACCTTTAAAGTCTGTTTATTGACTTTCAAAGCTCTACACGATCAGGGTCCAACTTATCTGAAAGACCTTCTTGTATCTTACTGCCCTGGCCGTTTGCTCCGCTCGGCTGACGAGGGGTTGCTAGAGATTCCTAGAGTGTGTTTAAATTCATCTGGCTGTAGAGCTTTTTCTTACGCTGCCCCCACTTTCTGGAATTCTCTACCCCGTCGGTTACGGCAGTGCACCTCCCTTGGGGAATTTAACAGTGGCCTTAAAACTCATTTGTTTCACATGGCCTTTTTATAGTATAATGCGATCTGGTTATAAAATTGTGGTTTTGTGACTGTTTTATATTGTATTATAATGATGATTGTATGGTTTTACTTTTATATGATTGTACAGCACTTTGAAATTTGAAAAGCGCTTTAAAAATAAAATTATTATTATTATTATTCTGACATGGCCCAGGATCTTCACCTTGACCCAGTACAACATTAATACCAGCAGCAAGAAACCGGCATTGACAAATGCTTGTTTTATCATTGCTTCCTCCCTGCATAATGGGCTGTTCATCTTTTTTATGATACACACTTATAAAAAATCTATTAAATACTTCTGCTATCTCAAACCAGTCTGTTATTAGTCTGTATTCCTCCAATAGGGGTTCACTTGTACTTTTGTTTTCCTTAGGTTACCTATGTAGTTATAAAATTATTTCTTGTTTTCCTTGGTTTTTATTGCTAGATTTCTCTCATAATCTCTCTTGGCTTTTTTATATAATTTTTACATTCCCTTACCGTAGTTCTATAGTTATTCCACATGTACTGTGTAACCCTTGATTTAGCCATATTGTATGCCTTTTCTTTGTTTGATGACCTTTTCTTATTTTTTTTGAAAACCATACTGGGATCTTACCACTTTTGTTATATTTTCTCCTAAGTGGGATAAATCGATCTACACAAGTGCTTAATGTCTCTTTAAATTATTCCCACCATTTTTCCAATGTTTGCCCCTTGAATTCTTTTTTACAGTCCCATTTATGTAAGTACTGAAGCATATCTTTGTACTTTGCACTACCACAACGTCTAACAGAAATAATACCCCCTTGTTTATGTATTTTTATTTCTGTTGAAAACTGAACAATTAAATTATCACTCCCAGATAACAGTTCTCTTACCCTACACTCAAATATATCATCATCCATGTTACTTAGAACTAAATTTAGTATATGTTCCCCCTTGTTATACTAGTAACATAATTATCAAGGTATAAGGCATCAAGGATATTAAGAAATTCTGCATCCCCTGTAGTTTTGGACATTTTATCCTGCCAATTTATTTCAGGGAACTTGAAGTCCCCTAGTAAACTCATTTTTTTAATAATGTTTAGAAATTGTAGTGTTTTCTCTAATGTTTGGGATGGGGACGTGTTGCATACTCCTATAATTAGTTTTTCATCTGTTGCTGATGTCAACCTAATCCATAATTTTTTCTCGTCCTTTATGTGCTCATTGTTGATTAAAGTAGCAGCTATACCTTCCCTAATATAAATGGATGGCAACCCCATGACCCTTTGTAATCTCCCTATCTTTATGGAACAGTTGAAATCCCTCTGATTGTGTACCCCAAGAATCTGTTTCCCACCACGTTTCCATGGTTGCACACAGTGCAGTGTTTTCTGTATTTAATATATATTATAGCACCTGAATTTTATCCCTTATACTTCTTGCATTAATTATCAGTGCCCTCCAGATCTCCATGCTTTTATTTCTTATATTTTCATTTAAGGTATTGTGATTGTAGTATTCATCTCCTCCCTTTGTCCCCATTGTAATTAGTTTAAATGATTTTGGATTACATGGTTTATCCTTTGAGCCAATATTGTCATTCCCATTCTGTTCAAGTGAAGTCCAGACAGCAGCATATAAATTGGGTCTAAGTTCAAATCTATTCCAATAATCCAAAAAGCAGAAACCCTCCCTGTTACACCTCCTTTTGCGCCATCCATTTAATGTAATAATCTCTAGTGTTTTTGTCCTGCCAGCTCAAAGGACCAGTAATATCTCAGAAATTATCACATCACAATTTCTGTCCTTCAGTGCTCTACCTGTCTGTTTAAAGTTCCTTTCAATATCCATTGTTTTATGCCTTCCCACAACATTTGTGCCAATGTGAAACACAAATATAGGCTCCTTAGTGTTGTGTATATAATCATTTAGCCCATCCTTAATTCCTTCCCCAGATAGACTCTCACACTTGTTCTTTCTTTTCTATCACAGCATATTATACTTAATGAACATAGAAAACCATTTCCACCAAGAGGAAACCTTTTTGGATGTATGAACCACTATATCCAAAATATACACTTTCTCCATGGCTGACTTTATAAGATTTTCCACTGTTTCATAAGGCATCAATCTTTGATATAATACCCACTGACACCTGGCTTGCCATAGATAGAATTTTAGGCAACAACAAAAGACAACCATTGTTTCTTTAGAATAATGAGTCTCTAGATTATAAACTTAGCCCAATACGAGGTTATCATAATGTACATTCCTTAACCAACCCATACTCCATTTGGTGGCAAGGTAGTCCCATAGAGATTTCGCATAAAAACAGTGAAATAAAAAATGTTCCATAGTTTCCTCTTGATTAATATAAGTTTCATAAGGACAATTCCTTTCAGTTTTAGCTTTATATTTTGCATTTCCTCTTACATTAATCCTTCCATAAACTGCTAACCAAAGAAATTCCCACATCTGAATAGGGATTCTTGTATTGGTCAATTGGGACAGAACTCCTGAATTTTGGGAGGATGGACAATTTTTGAAACAGGGTTCAGTTGGATGAATCAAAGACATGACTACTTTATACAGCCGTGGCCCTGAATTTCCAATAATTTGTTGTGTCGTTAAACCCCATTTATGTAGTTTTCGGGCAGCAGGTGTGAACCATTGTGGAATGTGGAGACAACCAGTCAATTTAGGGGGAGAGGTCTGCCATTTGGTGAAGTATCGGGACAGATTTATTTTGATCCAATAAGAATGTATCACATCTCCAGACATCAGACCACATTTGAGGGACTGAGAAAAAACAAAGTGTGAAAAAAAAACCACAGGGTCTATCATGTCAGGACGTCCTTTCTCCTTCTGTAAGTATGTGTACTGCTGTGTAATGGGGTTCAGTCTATTTCCCCATAGCATCTGAAAAAAAAGACTATATAATTTGGTTTCTAACTGTATGGGAAGTGGGAAAATCATGGCAGTATACAGAATCATAGGGATGATAAATTGTTTAATGATTTGTATGCGTTTAAACTTAATCATCCTCCAATGCCTTCAACTTTGAACTTTAAGATCTATGTGAGCCAATGTGGAATCCCAATTAAAAGATCGAATGTTTTGTGCTCTGAAATAAATGCCCAAGATTTTTAGATTGTTCTGAAGAAAGTAATGTCCCTTCTATAATAACCGGATCTGGAAAGTTAGATCCAATAAACAGGCCTTTGCTCTTTGTCTTATTCAATCAGGATTTAGAAAAAACAGAATAAATATTCATAGATTCCAAAAAAAGGGGCACTTGGGTATAGTTAGACAAAACTAAACAAATGTCATCTGCATAAGCATGCACGTAAGACACTTTACTATTATCCGGCACCGTCACTCCCAGCCATCTCAGGTTGTCCGTCATAAGACGAATCAGGGGGTCCAATGTGAAAATATACAGGAGAGGACTAAGGGGGCAACCCTGCTGGACTCCTGTCTTTATTAAAAACCCTTCTGTAACTAGATGTCTAATTACCGGGTGAGCTACTGCTCCATGATATAAAGATTTAAGCCACTGTATTACTTGCAGTGGGATGCCATATGCTTCTAAGGTTAAAAAAAGAAAGGGATGTTAAACCATGTTGAATGCTTTATATTGATCTACGGAAATGATGCACCCAGTTCCCCCTTGTAAGGAGACGTAATCAATAAGGTCTCTAATATTCATCAAGGCTTGTTGAATCTTTTGATTGGGTAAACCACAGAACTGTAGAAGTGATAATACCATGTTTGCATAACTCTTAAGTCTAGTGTTAAGGACAATAGCCAATACTTTGTAATCAGAGTTCAAAAGTGTAATTGGTCTCCAATTATCAATAGAAGACTTATCCTCGGATTTAAACAAAAAGATCAACAGGCCTTCCATAAACCAGAGAGGAATACAGTAGAAAGTTATAAAAAAAAACCAAAAAACTTGCTGTAAACAAATGGACAGTGGTTCCGAAAATGTTTTATAAAATTTGTTCTTAAGTCCATCTGAACCAGGTGATGTACCATTCTTAAAAGTCTTTATCGCCTGTTCAGTTTCAAAGGTGGTGATAGGTTGTAACAAATCAGCTTTGCTATCTGAGACTGCAGGAATAGATATCGTGTGTAAGAATTGCTTTATGGCATCCTCTGAAGGAGGGTCTGAAGGAATATGGGAAGAAATAAAATCTTTAATAAACTTATTTAACGCCTCTATGGAGGTCACATTGCGCCCCCCCTTATTATTGAGCAAAGATTCTAAAAAGGTGGACTCCTTAAATTTCTTGAAAGTTTCAAAGGGATCTCCATAGGGGGACTTCTTTGTCCCATTTTGAAGTAGGGCCTTCATAGTCTGTGCCCCATCATACTGGCACTTTGTCATTTCTTCTTTAAGTAATATGATTTGGTCTGTATAGTCCAGTCTGGAGGTGTTAGCCACGGAGTATACATTCTGAAGTTGCTGTCTGAGTTTTAGATAGTTAAGAAATTTAATGTTTTCACTATATTTCCCATGTTTTAAAATACAGGTTTTAAAATCTGCTTTAGAGTCTGCCCACCAGTCCCCTAAATCCTCATACAAAAAACTGACAGATAATCGAGCTTCTTTTTTTTAAATTTCTTTTTATTCAAAAGATTTTTTCCAAAACTACACATTGGACATTACTGATACAAGTTGATACATAGATTGCAAGATAAAAATACAGATAGGTGAATTATATTTGATTAATAAAGTATCAAAAAATACATTTTGTATGATCTGATTATCCAGTGGATTCAGCTGAGGGTCCCCAGGGAGGTATGGGGTGATGTAAGGTGGGGATATACTATAAATAGCTAACTCATTTTTGGGGGTGATAGGTTTAAAGTGCCAATTCTAAATTCTGAGAAGTAACACATTGGGACCATTGATTACATTTATGAGCTTGTAATACGGAGCTTCTCCGAAGCGCTAGGTTAAAGGTCTCCGCTTTGTAGATTTCTGACATTATTTGTCTCCAATTTTGTAGTGTGGGGATCTGTGTTCTCATCAACATCTGTGATCGCTTTCTTTGAGCTGAAGCATATGAGTATGGTCTTCTCTCGGGGGGCGTGATCCGGGTACACCCCCAAAAGGAACTGTTTGGCTGTTAACTCTATAGGTTCTGAGAACAAAGTGGTCAGTTCATTTTGGAAAGTTATCCAAAATGGCATAAGATATGGGCAAGTCCAAAAGACGTGAGAGAGGGTGGCCCGGGGGTTCTCACATTCCCTGCATCATCTACCGAATGTGTCTGGGAGCTATTTCATTAGAACTGAAGGGGCCCTAAAGTATCTTAAGCAGCATTCCCAAGCGAATTCCCTCCAGTATGGGGATGAGGTAGACTTTATCTCAACCAATGCTGTTTTTAACCATATTTCAGGAGGGATCTGCAGTTGCAAGTCTCTGTTCCAAGCGGACAATGTTAGGGATGTGGGATTGGGGAGGCCAGATTGTAATTCTGAATATATTAGGCCAATTATATGTGATCCTAACCTCCCCTCATTGGCATCAATGAATAATTTAAGTAGTTTTGGTATTGGAGAGGGGATTTTAGGGGATATTACATTATTTCTTAGAAGTTGGTTTTGGATTTGAAAGTAATGAAAAAGATCTGAAGACCTTAGGGAAAATTGAGGCTGAAGCTTATCAAAGGGGATTATGCCGTTGGGGAGAGAAAGTGATAGATATGTGATAGGCTCAACGTTCGCCATTGAGAGAAAGTTTGATCCATATAGTTGGGGGTGAACTTTTCATCTTGAGATATTAATTTACAAAATTCAAGTATATGTTGGATGGGGCCTGCTTTTCTTAGTTGTTTCCAAATCTTATAAGTTTGAGCTGTAATACCTGTAAAGGAAGAAGGGCTTAAGGAGTTACCATCCGTGGAGAACAAAATCTTCTTAATGTCATGTAAGTCATTGAGTTGGAATTCTATGGACTTTCAGGGGGAGTTATATAAGGATGTAAGCCATAATATAAGGGTTCGGAGGAATGCAGCTTGTGCATATAGAAGGAAGTCTGGAAGGTTCAGGCCACCTTGTTTGAGGGATAGTTTAAGAATGAGGAGTCTAGTCCTAGGTCGGTTTTTCCCCCCAAATAAAATTTTGAATCATTTTGTTCCACGAAATAAAGTAAAATTTGGAAGGGAAGTAAGGAATGGTCTGAAGCAAGTAAAGTATTCGAGGAAGGATATTAGTATGGAGTGCTAGGATTTTTTGATATAGGGAGGTACAGTAAGTGGACCATTTATTTAGGTCCGATTGTATTTGGATTGTTAGGGGTTCAAAGTTGGAGAGTTCAATGACTCCTGGATCATGGGGAAGGTGGATCCCCAGGTATTTTATTTTAGTAGTCCTCCATTTAAAAGGAAAAACCTTTTTAATCTGGGGAGGGGGAGAATAATTGAAAGATAAGATCTCGGTCTTGTTTATATTTAACTTAAATTCCACTAATTTCTCAAATTGGGCGAATATTTTCCAGGCCGAATGGATCGATTGTGAGGGGGATAATAGTGTTAGCATGATGTAATCGGCAAATAAGCCTACCTTATATTCAGTTTGGGCTATTGGGACCCCTTCCACGGTGGGGGTGTTTCGGAGGCAAGCAGCCAAAGACTCAATAAATAGAGCAAATAGGTAGGGGGACAGTGGGCATCCTTGTCTGGTACCACAAAATAGGTGAAAGGGGGTATAAAGGGAACTGTTGATTCTGAGGTAGGCTTTCCGGGAGAGATATAATTTTTCTAGGATCGTTATGAATTGTGGAGGGAAATGGAATGCTTTGAGTGTCTCCCATAGAAAAGGCCATGAGACCCGGTCAAAGGCCTTCTCAGCATCAAGACTGATAAAGACAGCTGGGATCTGTTGGGTCCGAACAAATTCTTGAAGTAAGAAAACCCTATGTATATTATCCATTGTGTTTCTATTTTTAACAAAACCAGTTTGATCAGGGTGAATTATTGTGGGAATTACGTTTTCTAGTCTAGACGATAAGATGGCCGTGTAAATTTTATAATCAACGTTTAGGATGGAAATTGGTCTATAAGATTTGGGATTGGTAGGGTCTTTATTAGGTTTTAGAATAGGGGCTGTTATGGCGTAGTCCCATGAAGGGGGGGGGATTCCTCCCCGGGATATGTCGTTAAAGAGCACCTGGAGTTTTGGAGTTAGAATTTTTTTAAACTTTTTGTACCATTCTGGGATAAATCCATCTGGACCCGGGCATTTTCCTTGCTTAATATTTTTAATTGTCTCTTCAATTTCAAAGTCTGTGATTAGGGCAATTAGGGAATTAATTTGTTGAGGAGTAAGGGATGGGAGATTAGTTTGGGTCAAGATTTGCATGACTTCTGTATGGTTTAACAGTCCCGGAAGGGAATAAAGTTTGGCGTAGTAATCCATAAAGGCTTTTTGTATGTGGGTAGTAGAGTGATGGGTTTGACCAGATGAGAGATTCCTGAGACGAAGGACTGTAGAAGATGCTTTGTTATTTCTAAGCCTACGAGTTAAGTTCTTAACACTTCTGGGGCCTCCCTCGTGAATAGTTTGATGAAGGTAGTAAAGGGATTGTCGGACTTTATTTTCTATGATTTTCTGGAGATCTGCCTTCGTTTTCCTGATTAAAAGCTGAAGGTCTGAGTCGCCCTCTCTATAAAGCAGCTGAAAGTTTTTAAGCTGATTGGTTAATCTATGATACTCTAGGTCTCTTTCTTTGTTCTTTTTGGAAGAAAATGCTATTAGTTCCCTCCGATTGTCGCCTTCATTGAGTCCCATAACATTCCCTGAGTTATAGAGGGGTCAGTGTTTTCAGCAAAAAATCTAGGAATTTTAATTGATAGGGATTCTAGAAGATCTGGGTCTGAGAGAAGAATAGGGTTAAGCTGCCATAATGATCTCCTTCCTTCCCTACCCAGGTCGAGAGAGATAGTTAGTGGGTGGTGGTCTGATAAGAATTTCGGGCCTATACTGATGTTCTGTATCAAGGATAAGTGTTCATAAGTGGTCAGGAAGTAATCTAACCTTGAATAGGTATTGAATCTAGGGGAGTAATAGGTGTATCCCAGATCAGAGGGGAAAATCCCTTGCCACATGTCGATCAGACCCAAGTGTTCAATTGACTTCCTAAAGTGTCTAGCAGTGTTATTATTTCTATGACTAAGGGGTTTTGAACAATCCAGGTGTGGGGATAAAGTCAAATTTAGATCACCCCCCATAATTAGCTGTCCCTTCAGGTTAGAAAGAAGGACTGAAAGGAAACATTTATAAACCTGGAGGGTTGAACTGGGAGGGCAGTAAACATTGGCTAGTGTAACCTGTTTACCAAATAGTGTAGCTTGGAGGATAACATATCATCCCCCGGGGTTGATATGTGTGTGTTTAATTTCCAATTGAGTATTTCTGGGGATCAGGATGACCGTACCTCTTTTTCAGCCCCTAGGATAGGATAAGGCCACCACTTTGTATCTCCCACCCCATTTCAATTTAAGATGTTCTGCCTCAGAAAGATGAGTTTCTTGCAAGAAGATTAAATCTGAAGTTTGTTTGGATAGACATTGCATTAGTCTGGCCCCCTTAATTGGATCATGTATCCCATTTATGTTGTGGGAAAAAATCCTTACTGGGTTAAGCATAGGCATCTCTGCAGAGGAAGGTATTGTTTTTAATTATATGTTTCTTTTCTATCCAGGGAGAAGATGGAAGGGGTGATCCGGACCACACTGCCCCCCTGAGAAGATAGGACCCCGGCTTCATCCAAACTATTGAAGGATTCTTACATTCTTTTATCAATAAACAAAGCATATGAATAATAAACCAGTCCATTGTGTAGTATTTTATAACCTTCAATTCCCCCTCCACCCCTGTTGGCCACACCATTGGGGCCAAGTTAAACTATATAACAAAACTATATACATAATTGAATTAACCCAACATCTTATCCCCTCAGTTTTCTCTTATATTTCATAGTAATGGTAATGTAAGGTATTGTCTGGGGATAAACCTATATACAAAGAGACTTCCAAGTGGAAGGAGCTCATCTAGAGCTACTAGAAGCTCCAAATCGAAGGGCCTGAGAGGACCGTATTGGAGAAGGGGTTCTTAACCTGGACCCGAAAGGAAATTCCGTGACCAGGAGCGGAGAACCTAAGGGAGTGGTATCTAGACCACTCCTAGGTTGGTTTGGTAACTACCTGTAAAGAAGGTGTCAAATAGAGCTACTGAATAGCCCAATGCCTTGACCATGGTAGTGTGGTTAAGTTCTCAATTTAAGGGAGGGGGTTATATAGTATGGTATTAGTGAGAATAAGGGTAAAAGCCCAAGTTATATGTTCCCTTATTGTTCTACGACCCTCCGCTGGGGGGAGGAGAAAGAGAAAAAAAAAAGGGGGGAGAAGAAGGAGATCCGTCCCACCTAACCACCCGTTTGAATGTGGTATGCCATATGGAGGGGACCTATATGTTCCCTACACTGCCCAGGGTGGAGTATCGATGTTGGATCCCTTCTCCCATCAGGTACTCAATCTGACCCCCGAGATCATGACTGCAGATCAGAAATCTTTATCTATTCTGCTGGGAGACCCCGGGTATAAGTAGGAAGCATCTGGCTCCCAACCCCGCCATCCCCGAAGCCAAGAGAAGATATGAACCCGAATTATTCAACCGGATGGGAGCCCGTACCCCAAGCTCACCCCTGTGTAGTAAAGGGGGTGGTAGAATCATGCCAGATAGGGTGAGGAACCACTATTATATGTGAATCGTAAGGGTGGGGGGGACCTAGTCCCTGACCAGGACATCCTAAGATCTACCCCCCTAAGGAGAAACTCTCAAAAGTGAGAGTAGGGACAAAGAGAAGAAGAAAAGAAAAAAAAAGGGAGGAGGGAACAGCCAAGGGTAACGTTGAGTGAGGCTGTTAGTCAACAGGCATAGCCTGGGTTTAGAGCAGGGGGGAATAGTGTGGGAAACGTGTCATTCCTGGGTGGGGGGGTACATAGGGCCACCATATGTTATTTGGGGTGATTATGGAGCCGAGGGGGAAGAAGAAGAAGAAGGAGGGAACCAACCCACTACAGAGAGTAATTCCTCAGCCCGAATCAGTCCCCGCAGGGCCAACCCTGGACACAGGACCAACTCGAAAGTCAGCTCCAGGATGGCAAGCTGATCTAAATATAACCTAGGCTCAGGTTCCCCCCACATACTCCTCCCCACCCCCACCCCCGGATATGTTAAGGCTGTGTGACTGTGTGCCTGGAGAACTTGATAGGCTTCTCTCCCCCCATCGATCCCTGTCAAAGAAAAAGATACCCCCGGAAAGAGGAGATCCCCCAACCCTCCACAAAGGGAACAATCCTTGCAAGGTCGGGATTCACCTCACGACCCAGCAGCCTTGTTTTAACTCTATCAGGACAATAGGAGGCACAACAAGGCTCCGGATCCACCGGGAGGAGGAAGACCAAGAAGAGACACCCGTTGAACAGGGTAAAAGTCATCCTCATTTTTAGGAGGAGGTTTCTCCTCGCATGATCGAAGGCTCAGAAGGGGATTAGTTAGGAGGTGGTGAGCCCCCACAGAGAGACAGGAGCTACGCCGGGAAGTTGGAGGGAGCCGTCACAGAGAGGTACCCCAACGGGAGGGAGGGCAAGGGACGTGGAGCAGGGCCAACCAGTAGAGGGAAGCTACTGGAATATCAGGGACCTTCCTCTGTGCACCAAGCTCGCGCATCCTGTCTGACCATCCAGGTTCACGTCTCGCACCCGCCCAAGAAAGGCCAAATTGCTGGAGATGTGGGCAGCCATCTCCCTCAGAGGGCAGCAGCCCAAGAGGAACCCCAGTCAGCAAAGAGAGGAGAAACCCTCTGATCTGCACAGCTTCTTCGCTGTCATCGAGCCGAGGTCCATACGGCCCTGGAAAAGGCAGGGAGGGGGAACGGATTAAGGACTGAGGGGGCGAAGGGGGGGCCGAGGAGGACATCCGGAGGTGAAAAGGGAGCGAACACCAAGGGGCCAAAAATAATAGGAAGCCCCAGAGGGTGACCCCCCCGGCACCCGCCACCTGACCGGAAAAGCACACTCCTGAGGTCCGCCCCCCTGAAGCCCAGCAGATCCACCGCTACCCTCCGTGACAACCAGACAGAAAAAGGATGCCTCAATCAAAAGGAGGGAGGGGGCACAGGCAGCAGATCCCCACCCCACGCTTAACGCAGTGAGGGGAGAGAACCGTGGAGGGCCCAAGGGGGGACAAGCCCCAAACGGCAGAAAGGCCACTCCGGAAGCCAAGGGAGGATGCCGTCCATCCAGGAACAAAACACCCATACAATAAAGCAGGTCCGGACTCCGCCCACCACATCCTCACCCAGAAATGGAGACCAAGGAACCCACCACAACCCAGTAGCCTCTCCCCCAAGCTACATCTGCTCAGGAATCAGACATACTCAAGCCCTCTCTAGGAGGGAGCACCTCAAGTTCCAATCTCAGTCGGAGAGACTGAGAACAAGGTAAGCGCTTTCATATTGGGAGTGTTCATTTTGCTCTGTTTCAAAATTGCTGAAGCTGTTGAAGTAGTTCCTGAATCGTGTTAGCTGTTGGAGGTGCTTGCTGTTTCTTCTGGGCCTGGGGTTTCAGGGAGCGTTGTACTGTGGAATCTCTCGCCTGCTCCGGGATTATGCCTCTTGCCTGGAGGTCGTGGGCTGCTTCAGATGCCGAGGTATAAACCTGAGTTTCTGAGGATAGATGGACAACCAATTTAGCAGGGTAGGGGATTTTGAACTTGATTTGCTGTGCCCCGAGATGCGGGAATAATTCTCCGTACTTCCTTCTTTGTCATTGCGTCAAGGGAGCGTAATCATTATCAAAAAACAGTCATGTTTGACCCCATTTAATTTTCCCTTTTTGCCAAGCTTTGATAAGAAGGGTTTCTTTCACCCGAAAGCTGAGAAATCTAATCAGGAAGGATCGGGGCCTAGCATCAGGCTGTGTAGGCTTTGGGCCTAGGGCTCGGTGGGCCCTCTCAATATCCAGTTGGTAGTCTGGGTCGAGCACCAATGCTGTGTGGAGGAGATAATCTTCACCCTCAGGGATACCAAATATACGGATATTGCACCTCCGACTTCTGTTTTCTGCATCTTCCTGGTGCAGGGAGAGGGAAAATCTGCTCAGTCAGGATAGTTTGAATTGTAGCCTCAAGGACATCTAGGCATGTAGAATTATTAGAAATCTGTGAGTCAGCTTCTGTCAGCCGAGCCTCCAGGTGGGTCAATTCTCCCCTCAGATCCTTTAGTGAGTCGCGGACCTCGACCCGAAAGTCATCAATTGCCTGGAGTATTGTGTCGGTGGAGGTTTCCATCGATTTCTTAGAAGATTTGGTTTTTTGCTGTTGTTTTCTGTCAGGGCCTTGCAGATGTCTAGGCTGGGCCTCCCCATCATCGGAGTACATCTCCTCCCTGTCGCTTTATTCCGCAATCAGAAGGAATCGGTTCCTGGAAGCTTTAGCCATTGACAGGTTTTGTCTCCGAGCAATGATTGTTTTGTTTTTGGCTCTTTTGCTGTGGAATTTCCTGTTAGATTGCTCGATTTTAGAAATTGTAAGGCAGGAGCTATTCAGACGTAGTGTTCTCTATGCCACACAGGAACCGGAAGTCCTCAGATAATTGAGCTTCTAATATCTCAGTGATTTGACTCCTTATCCCTTGGTCAGATAAGATGGAAGAATTTAACTTCCATCTTGGCCTGACTCGAGGCTGTTCTGGAACATTAGAAAAAGAACAAAGCAACAACAGATGATCTGAAAAATCAGTGAACAGAGTCTGAAACTGAAAGTTTGGTAAAGATTTAGATATAAACATGTAATCAATGGTAGAAGTAAATTTGTTTCTTTGAAAAGTAAACTTGGGCCCAGAACTCTGATAGATGCTACAGTTTTAAGTGTTCGGCTGTCACTATCAATTTCCGTAATGCATTTGAATCACAATATACTTTCTTCCCGTGATTCGATGTGCCACTAGGAGTGGATTTTAAACTACAATTGAAATCTCCACATAAAAAACCTTATATGAGGTAAGTAGATAAGGTTTTAGACTGTCAGAAAGGGCTATCTGTTCAGATCTGACCTGTGAACCATAAATATTGATCAATCTGCAGTGCATAATTTTCCATACACCATCTAATATTAAAGCTGTCCCTGGAACTAAATCAACCAGTTTAATAAGAGTAAAGTCAAATGAATTAAATAAAAACCTACACCATCAGCTGTTGCTGTTCCAAATGACCAATAAGAAGGTCCCAAAACCCATTCCCATTCCCAAGCCTAGCCTGGTCACTGGTAAACATCCAGGTTTCTTGCAAAAAAAAATATCAAATGGTTTATCATGAATATGATTATACACTACATGTCTCTTTCTGGAATTTAACAGGCTATGAACATTCAATGAACTTATACTGAAAGGAGTCATTTATGCAAACATTGTCAAGCTCATGGCTCTTTTTTCCTCCTTTTCTTTTTCTTTCCTTTATATTCTGATTTGTGCTGCAGGGAGATACTGCTTTCTGTTTTAGTAGATTGAGAATCAGAATCCCCCCAGATCCATCTCAGAGTCCCCCCATTGGGTGGCCAAGACAGAAAAGGGGTTTTTGGAATCTATTTCTAAAAGGGGTTGAACCGGTCCTACCTTCAGATTCCTAGCTGATCTACGTACTGTAAGGTGGTATAAGATGGTTGACTGGAGGGGGCAGAAACAGCTTCTGCAGGGTCAGTATAACACACTGGTAATGAGGAGTCAGTAGGCAAAGCTAAAGAAGAGGTAGTGGGGGGGACTGGCTCTGCCTCTACTCCTGAAGGGAGATGAAGAGAGGGAGGAGCGGGGGGAGAGGGTCTTCCAGAGGAATACTGGTCGGAGGGTCAGGGACTAAGGATGTAGTAGTTTTGGGGGAAATGGAGTCCTGTGCTTGCTGTATAAGGAGATCAGGGCTTAAACAAGTAGCTTTATTCTTAGTAGCCCAAGAACATTCAGAAAAAAACATGACCAGTATCTTCACAAAGATCACACCTAGTGCGATTTGCACACTGAAAAGAAATATGCCCAATCTCCCCACAGTTATCGCACCTAGGCCTGTCACATGAACTGGAAAGGTGTGTTCTAGATCTACATTTGTAACAGGTCCAAGGCTGACCAGTGTAGAAACAAACAACTTTATCATGCCCCAACAAAAAATAATTAGGGATATGTTCAATTCCAGATTCAGTTTGTCTTAGTTTAGCTTTATAGTGCCATCTCCCAGTCCAAAACATTTTGGTATCTAATATAGCTTCCAGAGGACTCATTATATCACATTTCTGGCTTAGCCAGTAAGTTATATCTTCTTCATGGACCCTCTCATTGCAGAACATTACAGTAACATATTTAATCAGTGGTTTGGTTAAGGGGATAACCAGAAAGGGGGTCCATGTAGGAGAGAATTTAACTTGGTTATACCTGTCCCAAAATAAGTCAAGGGCCTAAGCAGATCGGAAGCTGATATCAAAATTGTCCTCCCCCGAGATGTTAATAAATGTGAAGACTTCTCTCATGGAGAAGTGCAGAGAATCTTTCAGTAATAATTTGCCCACATGATGCCTGTCGGGGTGAACTTCAAGGCCTCCTTTATACCTAATGCGGACAGCATTTCTCCTTGGAGCTGCTTCTTTTCTGATTTTAGAAAAGAGTTCTCAGAGAAGCAGTTTTTGTGTCTCCATGGGAATGTGAGGATGTTCCTCTTCAGGGAAAGGTGTCTCTGGAGTCATGTTAATGGCAGGAGGCCGTACGGCAGGATTTTTAGGTTCTAAACTTGATGTAGTTTTATTAAATACCAGATTGCCGCTTGCAAGATTTGTAGGTAATAAACCTGAATGTGGAGCAGGATGTAAAACTTTAGGATGCCATTCAGGTGAAGTTTGAGAAAAGTTGAGTGTAGGATCCCAATCAGGGGTGGGAATCCAAGTTCTGTGAGCATTCTGCATCCAACCAGCCTCACTTAATGCCTTCTGGGGGGACCAGGACTCACCTGGAGTCACTGTGGGCAATGGAAGTTCATCATGCCCCACCTTAAGAACAAGTGGGGGATCAGAGTTCTGAAGCTCATGGTCAGGCTTTAGTACTTCAGAAGGTGCTGTAGCAAAAATATTTCTATTTGTGATTGTCTGGGCCGTACGCTTTATTTTGTTGTCATTTGTCATCCTAGATCGAGATTCAACCTCTCATGAAACATTAAACACAGTTGTTCCTTCTTGATTTGAAGGTGAAGTCTGGTAAATCACTGCATTATTATGCTCAGCAGAGATCGGAGCCGGCATGGCATTCTGAAAAATGAACCCAGCAGTTTTAGAGAGGTTCAAGACAGATGGTTCTGTGGATATGTCAGAACTCGTCTGAATCATGGGCCCTGTAAGTTCCGCTTTAACTTGGGGAATTTTTACATTGTCTGAGACTGTACTGGATATATCTAAACAAGGAACAGCTTTAGTAGTTGAATCTACCGGCTTTTGGCATGAGTGACTTTGCACTTCCTTACTGTCAGCCGGAGATGTTTGTACCTCAGTTACTGCAGGAGAAGTATCAGAAGAAATAATCGTAACTGACTCACCCTGCCCCGCTGCTTCTTCCGTAGCTGCCATGTCACCCTATAGTGCAGGCCCGATGACAAGTGGGCCGGGAGTTTTGACAGTCGATGTGTCATTCTGTAATCAGACGAACTGCTCAATCACACGCTCTTTTTCCAATGAGTTTCTCTCATTTTCTTTAGACAGCAATTCTTGTAGGGATTCCTTCAGTGCAGATTCTATGGATTTCTCAGGAGGTATATCAACTTCAGGCTTTTGTAGTCGCAGGTCCTCAGTTGAAATAAATATCTCTGAATCACATATCTCTTTCAGGTGTGAAACAACATCCATAAAAACTTCAGAGTCATCCAATAACTCACTAGCGAGAAGGGTTCTCTCCCCTTCATTTGGGACATCCTGCTCCACTGGAGTTCCACTCGAAGTGGCCATGGCTCTCAGTCAGTGAGTCCCTGTACTGCAGAGTAGGGGGATTTCCCTGGTGCCCTGGCCAAATTTCCCTCATTCACTAAAAATACCACCAACAGCTTACTCCGGTTCAAGGTCAGTTGGCATTTCATCTGTATCCCCCTCCCCCCAGGTCGTGCCTGAAAAAAGGTAGAATCTCCCTAGTGCACCTACCCAGTCAGCAAAACTAAATAAATGAAGTAAATATCCTGAACATCTATGTGGACCCACATCCCCACCCACCAGGTAGTGCCCCACCACCTGCTCCATCCCACCCTGACCGAGCAGACAACCAGCACAGCCCTTCACTCTCCACCATGGCTGGTCATCTGACTGACTTGGAATGAATGAGCACATACTTGTACAAGCACATGTTCATTCATTCATTCACAGTCAGGCCAGATCCTGCTCATTCATTGAGCTCTTTTGGGGTTTCTGCAGAAAAGAATGGAGGGCTGTTCTGGTCGCCGGGGGGGGGTTGGGATGGTGAGGAATGGTGCTGTTGACTCCCTGGGTGTCCACGACGCCATTCCCACCATCCTGACCCTGTGCCAGTGACCAGAACAGCCCTCCACTCTTGTCTGTGCCCTCCCCAAAGAGCTCAATGAATGAGTGGGATCTGGCAATGAATGAGTGCGTGCTTGTACAAGTATGCACTCAATCATTCTAGGTCTGTTGGGCAGCCAGCCATGGTGAAGGGCTGTGCTGGTTGACTGCTCGGGGTCTGGATGGGCGGAGGGGGGTGGGGCACCACCTGATGGGGTGGGGGGGTCCACTACATACCTGGATTTAATTACTAATATATTTTTTTTTTACATTGGGGCCGGTGATTGGGGGGACCACTAGACAACGAGGATTTAATTACTAATATCTTTTTTTACATTGGGTCCAGTAATCAGTAGGGGCACTATACACCAGGGATTTAATTCATTACATTTTACATCAAGCAGCGATCGACGGGGGGCACTACACAACAGGGATTTGGGGGATTCGACCCTCTAACTTCTCCTTGCTTCAGTTTTTTTAGTGCAATTTGCACTTAAAAAAAAACCAAAATCAAGGCAAAGTTACAAATGGCAAATTTTCATTAAATGAAGCAACTTCACGTAGTGAACTGTGGAAGCGAATTTGGCAGCTTCACCAAAAATTCACCTGCGAAGTAAAACTTTGCTGCATCTCTATATTTCAGTATAGAATCACCTACTACAACTTTATCTCTACCAGTATTTATTCCCACTCCCAGTGTACTTGTGTGTATGCCTGGATTTGGACTTGAGTTACTTATGGTTTCACTGTTTGGTATTAAATTGTGCCCTCTTCTTTGTTGTGGTGCGAATCCATAGCAATTTCGTTACCATTACTAATAGTGGAGGTATTTTTTGTAGTCTAGTTTTCTACTTCTACAAGAGTCTCCTTTACCAATTTCTGTTCATTTGTGTCTGTCATACTTAGTGGCTCATAGAAATTAGTACATGTCATGGTGGTACACATGCCCCTTCTTATTTCTGCAGTTCCATTTTGAACTTTACACCAACTGTTATCTGACTCAGCTTGTTCAATCGAGTACGCTGTTTCTCCCGATATTGGCTTTTTTTATCTCTCACTTTCTTTGCTGTAGTTGGGCTATTCTTATTGTTGCTGATATCTGTGATAGAATATATTAACATATTTGTATTGTGAACAAAATGTTTGATTTTCCGAATTTCTGCCTGAAGCTCAAATTTCTGATTAAGCACTGCTATCTCTTTTTCTAATTTTTGCATTTGCTCACTATGCAAGCATTTAAAGTTAACCACCAATTCCATCTTTTTAAACATGCCACAAGTTTTACATTCAATCCATACTACCTTGTTTACACCCTCTTTGGCTGTTATGGACACTATAACTAACTTATTGTTACCCTTCTATACTTTCTCAGATCAAGAACCAGGGTTCCTCACAGCGTTCCAGTCTTCCACAGCTGATACAGTTGTTTGCCTCTGCTGTGTCACCTCCTCTGGGCTTGCAAATGGTAGTGCTCAGTGACGCTCGCACTGTAGTCTAACTAAATAGTGAGGGGACCGGCAGTAGCGCTTGGCTGGCTCCAGTTTGTCTACTGCTGAAAAGTCCCCTTTTCCTTTTAAAAGCATGTTTTTGTGCCATTAAAAAGAGCACTAAAGATGCTGGGACAAAGTATTTAATTAAATGCACCCAAGTTAAGCTTTACGTGTTCCTCAAACAAAGCAGACCTTGTTCCTAAGGCCAGGTAGTTCTGGTCCTTGCCCACCCGAGCTTCTCTCCTGAGTCAACAGCCAGAAAAAAATATGGAGAAATCCCCTCCTAGATAAAAGCATCAGATTAATATAAAAGCAACTCTGCTCAGTGCAAAAAAAGAGTGACTCTCACCCCTCGAAGTATTCTTGTTCCAGCTGAGGTGCGCCCATGGATTTGCAGTGTTGTGATCAGAGAGGCTAACACAGAGGCTAAGAGGGATGGATGACAATTTTAATAGACTATGGAGAGTATAATTGGACTCACTTCCAGTAGAGGTCAGACTACTAGTGAGAACAGGTGTGGCACAAGTAAGCAATGCACAAGATGCCATTTTCTCTTGTTGGTGATTTGTTACCTCCTACAGTCACTATAGGAGGGAAAGAGGATGTTTTCTACTGCCAATTACAGATGCTACTGTAAAGAATGAGTTAAACAAAAATAATACCCAGAATGCAATTTTACATCGAGTACATCAAGTTATATGCAAGTTTAATTAATTGTTACCTCACAGTTACTTGGTTTGTTTGTATTGCATAACAGGTTTATGGATTGACACAATATTCGGGAAAATAAAATAAATGGTGAATACACAGAAGTCAAACATAATACACATGCAGGTTGTATTAAAATGCTTATTACAATATAGAGGTTCCCGTCTGACCATGCTGCTGGCACCACTCCATTGCCGATCTCAGCCCTCCAAGTGAATCCATTGCTGAAACATATCTGATGACCTCTTGGCTATCTGCATCAGCATTGGTGCTTTCTTCTATGTCTGCACCATGAAAAAATGGCTTCACCAACTCCTCATCTGTGAGTTCGCCGACAGTAGGCTCTTCATTATCCATGCCTATAAACTCGGCGAATACAGTGGCATCCGTTAAGTTAGGCATGGAAACATCTTCCAGTGCAGAGGCAGAGGCAGTGTTGGGGTCACTGATTGTGTTACAGTCAAACCCTGCTTTTGTGAAACAGTTCACAATTGTGCTAGATTTGACAGCTCCCCAGGCACGATGCAGCATGTAAACTGAGTCCAGAAAATTCACCCTGAGAGCAATTTCTGCAGCATGAGCTGTCTCACCTTTGTCTATGCTAGTCAGAATTTTACCACTCACATAGGCGCGATAGTACCCTTTTAGGTTCTTTATTATGCCCATCTCCATGGGCTGCAAGATGGATGTAGTGTTGGGTGGGAAGAACACTAGTTTGATAAACTTTGGGCAGCGGGCAAGCTCATGGAGATGAGCCGAGTAATTGTCAATAAACAACAGGATTTTTCTTCTGCTCCGTCAGAGCTCAGAGTCCCAAGTTAACAGCCAGTCCTGGAATGTTGCACTGGTCATCCAGGCATTGCTCAAGGCTTTATAGATGACAGGCAGCACTCCCACGTCTTTGGGAAAGCAATGAGGACATTTGCTTTTCACAATCACCAAGTTTATTTTTTTCAGTGCCAGTCTGGTTTGCACAACTGCAACACAGGACAGATATCTGGTCATTTGCTTTTTTTTCCACCAGTAAGCTCTTGGTATTTCAGAGCAAGTTCTCAGTCAGGGTACCCGTGGTAAAATAAGTCTGTTTCATCAGCATTGAAAACATCTTCTGGTGGGTACCCTGACAGAATTCCTGGAAGCAGTTCTGTGACCCAGCTCTGGGCTGCTGTTGCATTGGCATCCTGTTTTTCTCTGTGTTCACATTTAAACACAATTTGATGCCTCAACTTCCATCTGGACTATCAGCCATCAGTAGCTTCAAAGTTAGTGTGTTCCATTTGAGAAGCTAACTCAACCGCTTTTGCTTTCAGCATTAGACCAGATACCCGAGCTCCTTTGTCCAATGCTTGTGTGAACCACAACATCAGTGCATCCTCCACATCATTGTCCTTCCCCTCCCACTTTCTTTTTCTGCTGGGGTTGCTGTTAGATTGCCATTCTGCCAGGATGGCTTCACTATTCTTATTAATCCTTCCTGTCTGGCTCTTTGAAATTTTGAACTTGGCAGCAACACAGGATAGTGAGTGGCTTGGGCTGTTGAGTGCTTCAAGAACTTGCACTCTGTCACCCAAGGTAAGCGCATTCCAAGGTAAAGACATCAGGGTAGGAATCAAATGTAGCACACCGTACAGCAAGGTAAAAAGGGCAGTATGATGCAAACTGAAATCACAGGTGATTTTTAAGGTGATTCAAGTGATTGTCATAGACATTAACAGGAGATTACAGGCATGGAAACGGTCAGAACAGTTGACTGCACTGTCCCACCTAAGCAGTGTTATGTTAAATTGATGTCCTGCTAAAGTGTTTATTGTATCCAGCACTTTGCATAGAACACAACTGGTTCCTGCTTAAATGTCCTGTTTAAGCAGGCATCTCGCTTATCCGCATCCTGTCTATGTGGCTTGTACTGTACATGAAAAGTCTGTGTGGTTGAAAACTTTAAACATTATCCCAAAAATACCAAATACAAGCCTGTGGTAGGAAAAAAAAAATTTAAAATAGTTTTCTCACTGGTCTGTGAAAATGTCCTGAAAATCAGAGGAGCAACATATTTATGCACAAATATGCATTCTGATGTACTGGGCACCTGAATGTTACTAAAGCCTCATCCATCAGCATCCATTTCTGCTTTGAAATCTCAGTGTACAACAAAGAAGATTGTCTCCTCATGAACACAGTGCTTGCCTGCTTAATTTGGAGACCTTCAGGAATATGTAACACATGCATTGTTACATAATTAGATGACTAAAATGACATCAGCAGAATATTGAGGAGCTGCATGATCAGGAAAGGAAGAGTGGTGAAAAAAATGTATTCATTTATGTTCAGTAATTGACTTTTTTTTAAAAATAAAAAGTGGTTATGCTCCTTCTCCAGCTGTCCCCTATTTGTCCCCCCCCCATCCCCGCCACTAATCTTCTTCAGGTACTTACCCTATCTCTGTCCCCTATTCTTTGCCACCAAATGATGGAGCCTTCGGAAGTCCCTTTGGGATCTGGTCAAGGCAGGTGCCCTTGTTGAGTTTGCTGTGACTATGGGGGGGGGCAACCTTTATACACTGTCATTTGAGATTTTACACCAGGGCCCGGATATTCAAACTGTGCCACAAAGTAGCGCAATAGCAGGATCAGGTGCGTAGCACGCCCATTCGCAACACGTGCGATATTCAAACACAGCGCAAGACAAGGTATGCTTGCGCAACACAACTGAATATCATGCAAACTGCAGCATGGTGCAACCAGGGGTGCACAGTGGTGCAGGGCTGATGCGCAGTAGCACAACCAGGGATGCGCAGTGGAGCAGGGTAGTGGCGTAGTAGCACAACCAAGGATGTGCAGTGACAGGATGCAGGGGTGCACCACCCATGGAAGCCATGGGTAGAGGAGCATGCAGCAGACCGGACAGCGCCCCCTGCACCCCATGAACTGCACAACCTGTTGTGAGCTGGATGAACCACTAGCCCATGAACACCAGCACCAAATCCACAGCTGGGGCACAGTGCCCCAGCACACCCCCTGGCAAGTAGTGACCGCAACACAAGGAGGGTTGGCCACCCAGTGCCACCCCATCTGACCAATGCAGAGCACACCCTGCACAGTGATCCCCAGACACCCTGCCCAGGAGCAGTGCCCAACAGTGCATGTCACTCTATGCATGCCACCACCCCCCACTGTGACAATGCAACCCTGTGCACTATGGAGCCATGCATGGCAGCCCCACTGTGAGCACCCCACAGCGGGTGGCACCAGCCACCGATGCAACAACTGCAGACACAGTGCCACCCTGCATGGCCCCCCTGTGGCACAGCAGAGAGGTCGACCCTGCGTTGGTACCCGAGGGACCCTGCATGTGACAAGGCCTGCCCTGGAACCCACCACCAGCAGAACAGCACCCCGCATACCCACCCAAGCACACACACCCTGTCCCAGCATTGGCACCAACAGCCAGCACAGATGCCCACAGTGGTGCATGGAGGCATGCACCACACAGGATGCAACACAGGGCATGGACAAACACTCACCCAGACCCAAGGGCACCCCAACGCAGGGACACAATAGCGGGGCAACAAATTCTGCTGTCATGCAACCACTGATGCTGTGTACCCACGGCCTGCACCCCACCATGGCACAGGTGTACCAGCCATCCTGTGCATGCACTATGAAGCCATCCACCACCAGCATGTGGCTGGAGCACAAGTGACAGACATCAGAGCACAGACCCTGCAACAGACACCAGTGACAGCATGGATGGGGGAAAACAACAGCATAGGCCACAGTGCCACCCTAGCAAGCCGCCATTACACCGGGGCCAGAGGGTGGCCAGCATGGACAGCCACCACTGACATGCAAGCAGACCGTGCATACCACAGACATGCAAGGGTGTCAGCTGCATGGGCCATGGACATACTGACAGGGGTGTCAGGGACACAGTGCATGCACCAGGGACCACTGCACACAGGCATCCAGTGCACAGGGAACAACACACATACCACAGACAGGGACCGAGTCCCCCACCCACACCATAGGTGGGTCTCTGCTGGACACACGCACGCCCAGGCCTGCACCACCCCCTGACGCCATGCACACCACTGCAGCCAAGCACCATAAGCCCACTGCAAATCAGAGACCACCACAGTTGTCATAACAAAACGTATGTAATAAAGATGTGTGAGAAATACAAAACATATATACAACTATGTACAATGGGAGGGAAGGGCCACAAACCAGGTGGAGGTGGGCATGGGACAAGGGTGAACAACTGGGAGTGGGATGAAGGGGTGTGAGGGTTAGTCCAGGGGGGAATACAAAACAGGGGCATAGTGGGCCTAGCGCTGAGCCCTCTCCCCACTTCTGTCTCTGTGCCTTCTCCGGTGCCACCATCCTCCACCCTGATCCAGTCTCTGTAGCAGCTCAAGAGTGGCCCTCATGAGCTGCAGCAACTTCTGCACACTCCGCTTGAGCATGGTCCAGCGTTGTCCACCTAGGACAAGGGAGCAGAGTCATTACGAGTGACTGGCCAGATCCCTGCAGCCCAGCCATTGTGCATGGCATACAGCCGTGGGCCACACCCCTGTGATGGAATTTGACCACCCACAGTGACCGCGCCCACATGACCCGCCTACCCAGGCACCCACAGCCATGTGGAGTGCTGCACATACCCACCGCTCATGTCCCGCACAGCACCACCGTGGCTGTACAGTGACATGGCTATGTGGTGCAAAGACAGTGGCACAGCCATGTACCCAGTGCACGCATGGACCACCTGTGATGCCCACCCACACATGCAGTGCCACAGGACAGTGCTGAGTGCACCGTGTGGCATGCACGGCAGTGGGGCCAAGTGCTGGTGGCCAAGCCCCGCCACCACCCCTGCAACCCAGCATGCACAGATGTAAGGGGAAAAAACAGCACTCACCTGCATCCAGGCCAGCTGGGAGTTGCTGGCCCATGGCCCCTCCACCTCATCCCTGCTGCATCTGCGGCGCACCCACTCTGTCCTGCTCCTGCTGTAAATGGGCCTGCCTCACCCTACAGCGCTTCTTCAGGCCTAGGGTGCAAACATGGAGAGGGAAACATCAGTACAAACCACTAGCAAAGCCTCCCCCGGTGTGTGTGTGCCCGCTCAACCCAGCCATGATGCACCCCCACCGCCACCACCACCCCCCCACTAGATGGCCTCCACCCCCCTGCAGGGTGGACACATGCACACCGTGATACCCGGACAGATGGACGCTACCAGTGTATGGCTGGAGCACCTACCTGGCCTTGGCACTGTACCTCACCAGGCGCGTGCCTGCAGATGCCCCAGTCTGTCAGGGTCCCTCTGCCATAGGTCGCCATACCTATGGCAACACTGCTCAGCAGACCTGGTGATCCCGGTTGCCTCCTCCAGGCCATCAGCCACCTCCTCCCACACAGCACTGTGTGGCCTGTCCAGGGGATCCTGGCCAAACAGGGCCCCAGCATGAGGCTCAACTATGGCCACCAATTTGGCCAACTCTATAGCACTCCACTGCTGTGCTCTACTTCATGCCATCCTGCAGTGTGTATCACTATCAAAATGGCACTCTGTAGTGCACGTGCCCCACATGTGGAGGCAGCATGGTACTGCGCTGCCAGTCCCCATCACACTGTCACCAAACTGCGCGATAGGGATACACCTATGCAGATGCATGGTACCTAGGAGGCAAAGGTCGACCGCAGGATCAAGGCTCTGTCCACGCACAGAGTGCCACAGTGTTATTGGGACACCCTGCATGTAGCGCGGTAGGGTGCTTGTGTGTGACACTCTGCAGTGGCCTACCACGCTGTGGCTCCATGGCACCTACAGCGCACCAGGGCATGAGCACCACACAGGTGAATAACACACTAGCACCACAGGCACAGTGGTGGCTATGCTCTGCACTGCCTCCCATGCACAGCATGTCAGCAGTGCAGCACGTGTCGGCATCAGCACCCCAGGCATGTGCTGTGCGGTGCCAATTGCACACGTCACAGTGCTTTGCCATAGCCTAAGCACACTCAACAACATTGTGCAAGGCGCAACATCGTGATATTCAGCCAGCATATGCAAATCAGCTCATCAGCCATTCCACGGCACAGCCACTGCTTTAGCATCCACTTACAGTTGTGCTTCACCTCATTTGCATGCGCTGTGCTGTATAAATGCGACATGGGGCTGCAGAGGACATAGTTTGGTATTGCAGTCTATTGTGGTGGGTTGCATGCTGTTGGGATGTGGGGACTGTGATTTGTGAGGGTTGAATGGGACTGCACAGTCAAAGGTAACACCTGTCATTCCCACAGGCTCGATCATGACCGAACGTGAAGAAGAGGAGGAACAGGGATGGGGGAGAAGAAGGAGGCCCAACTTCACCCGAGCTGAATCAGATGCCCTGTTCAAGGCATATCTCGACAGGGAACCACTGCTCAGCGGATAGCGGGGAACACCACAGGCCCACACTGCGGCGTGGGATGAGGTGGCACGTGCCGTGAACCAGCATGGCAGCCACCAGCAGTCCGTGCAGGCTGTGTAAGAAGAAGGTTGGCATGGACAGGAGGAGGGTCAAAGATAAGGTGGCTGGCATCAGGGCTGCACATGCTGCCACCGGTGGGGGCCAGCCAGATGTGCCACGCCTGATGCCAGAGGAGAAGTCGGTGGCCAGCAGCATGTGGCATTGTGCCATCGAGGGTGTTTCTGGTGGTGGCTTCCAGATGGGTGGCAGCCCATCACTGCATGGTAGGTCCTGTGCTGTCACTGTGTGGGTGGTGGAGGGAATGTCACAGGGCAGGGCAGAGCCACTAACGCTATTGTGTTCCCTTACAGCTCCTGAGCATTTACATGGGTCAGCAGTGGTGGGTGTGTCCACCGATGGTGATGTTCTGGACACGGAGGATCACCCATCCACCTCCACAGGTGTCCAAGGGACCAGACCAGTGCATACCTGTATGTCTGTCAGGACTGATGAGGGTGGTGTGGGTGTGGATGAAGCCCTGCCTGTGTCCCAGCGTGACAGTGCCCACAGTCTCCAGCGTGCTGGGACATGGATTGGTGCCGGATCCAGCACTGATGATTATGGACCACATGTCCTGGACAGTGATACATGTGGGACGCAGGATGGTCCCACAGCAGGCAACAGCACGGGCGTTGCCTTGGGTGGTGCTGCCGTGGAGGCCTGCATAACAACACAGTCCCAGCCTGTATCTGTATGCCCCAGTGGGGCAGCACTAGTGTGCGTCCAGGGTGGTGGGGCTGTTGCGGTCGCTGTGGTGGCACCGGTGAGCCCTGGCAATCAGCAGCCAGAGGGGCAGTGCCAGCAGTCGGCCAATGGCGACAGGGGGACAGAGTCTGGGGGGCAGTGGCAGTGCACCACATGTGGATGTGCCCCGGCATGGCTCTGGTGTGCAGCACCCATCATCAAGGGGTGCTGGCCAGCAGGGCCAGGAACACCATGAGGGACAGCATGCTGGACCAGTGGAGGACCTCTTTGATGAGCACAGCCATCTACTCCAGGCTTCAGTAGATCAGCAGATGCAGCTTGTGACGGTGATGGATGCACTCTGTGTGATTCTGCACCAGGCAGAGGAGCGGCGCAGCAGAGACCACGGTCTGCTTTTGGCAGGGATGGCCCGGCAGTGGGCGGATGTGACCGCTGCCATTGACAGGCAGACCAATGCATTGACAGCTGTCATGGCCACATTGGGCACCCAGTTTGGTGCCCATCCGCTGCAGACACTGCGCAGTGTCATGTCCACCCCCCCGTTCCTGGCACCGTGAGACACCTGCTATGTCGACACTGGGTTTGGCTGTGGGCATACCGAACATGCCTGGTGCAGGCATGTCCGGTGGGCTGCAGATCCTGCGCAAACACGGTCGCGTTCATGCAGCATCACCCCTGGGGGACCGTTGGTGCCACCCCATGAGGCCAATGGTCAGCCTGGCACAGCTGGCAGGTTTTGGTGGGGCCGCCCATGCATCCATGGCAGCCATGGCACTGTGCCGCGTGACTGACCTGTCTCCCACCATGGCCACTGTCTGCCGCTGCCCTATGTGCAGTGTGGTGTGCATTGTGTGATGCATGGGTGGGGTATGCAGCCCTGCACACACACGGTCCCTGTGTACACCCTCCCGGCTGCTGGCCACTGTGGCGTGTGCATGATGATGCTTGCATTGCGCTGTCTGCCAGTGTGCAATGGTGCCCAGCATCTGAGGCACGCACAGTGATGGCCACTGGTCATGGTCGTGTGTGGACCTGTGTGGGGGTAGGGGTGGCAATTAGGGTTGGCGTGCCGTCTACCCCTTGTGCACGTCTTGTGGTGTGTGTGTGTGTGTGTGCATGTATGTGTCTGTTCGGCCCTGCCCATCCCTGACGCCGTGTGTGGTGCCACACTCAGACCTATTCCCTTACCGCGTCTGCTCCTGGTGTTCTGCCCTGCCTGTCTGTGGGCTGTGCCCTTGCCATTGGTGGTTGCTCATGGCTCCATGACCTACCTGTGTTGACCAAAGTGCTCTTCTGTAATGGTGTCCCAGTGCAGCTGTGACATACGGATTAGGTGGGGGTCTCTTCGCCCAGAGGGTGGCTGCCCATCATCAGCTGGACTGGCGTCCTCATCATCCCCACTGCTGTCCCCCTCTTCAACCTCTATGGCTATCCCACAGTTGGTGGTCATGTTGTGCAGGATGCAGCAGGCCAGGAATAGCCCGCAGGCCTTCGAGGGGCTGTACTGTAGGGCACTGCCAGATGTGTCCAGGCACTGGAACCATGCCTTCAGCATCCCGAACACCCGCTCGATGACATTCCATGTTGTAGCATGTGCCTCACTGTACCGTAGCTGCGATGGGGTCGTGGGGTGCCAGTATGGTGTGAGCAGCCAGGGACATAGTGGGTAGCCACTGTCACCTGTGTGTAGAGGGTGGACATTAGTATGGTGGTCTGAGTCACTTAGCCATGGGCCAATAAGGCTGGTACCCATGGCACCTCTGACTATGCACCCCCCCCAACATCTGCTCATGTAGTCCTGTGTGATATGCATACTCACCCACTAGATGGCCAGTGGGGATGTCCCCACTCTCAAACCTGTGGCACAGTGCAGACTGGTGCCAGATGAAGGCATTGTGTGCTCCCCCAGGGTGCATGGCACAGACATTGGTAATGTGCCCCCTGGCATCGCACACCACCTGGCAGTTGATGCTTGCATACCCCTTCTGATTGATGTATGACACTCTGCCCAGGCCAGGTGGTGTGTGGATGGCCACATGGGTGCAGCCAATGGCCCCGAGCATGCCAGGCAACCGTGCTACCCTGTGGAACTCTTGTATGTGTGCTGTGCACTCCGCCTGTGTGCTGGGGAAATGGATGTACTCGGCAGCATGTGGTAGCAGTGCGCTGAGGAATTGTGTGAGTAGATTTGATGCGGCCGACTGGGTTATGCCTGTCGTGTCCCCTGTTGGTCTCTGGAAGGTGTTCGTGGTGAGCTGGCACATGACGGCTGTCACCTTCGTCTCCACTGACAGAGCATGGCTCCATCGTGTGGGTGCCTGTATCTCATCACTGCACAGCTCACAGAGCTGCCTCAGGATCACCCAGTTCAAGCGGTACCGGCCCACAATCTCTGTGTCAGAGTAGTGTTCGAAGCTGGTGCGGGCTCGGTACTGCCTGTTCTGGGCGTACCACCAATGGGCCCTTCCACAGCTGCACCCCCCTGCTGCCTGCCTTCTCACACCCCTCATTACCGCCTCCATCTGGAAGGTGGTGCTGGCCATGTACCTGGCTGATGTTCCCCCCGGCGGCTGTTATCCCATTCCCCCCACTGTCCATTTCTGATGCTCCCCCTACACTGGGTACACCTCTGGCCTTTGGTTGTGGCTGTCCTACCTTCTGCCACTGCCCTCAGTCCAGTGTGGCACTCCACTGACTTTCCTGCACAGTGGCACAGGCTCCCCACTCCTACCCTGTTTCTGGCTCAGTTCAGGTGGGCCCTGTCCTGCTCCTGCCCAGTTCTGCTCACTGCTACCCTCTGTACTGCCCTTGTGTCTGTCACCATGCTCCCACCTGTGGCTTCCCCTTTGCATTCTTGCACCCCTCTCTTGCTTCCTTTTATTTTGGATCATTTCCGCTGTTGAGCAACTTCCGCTAGCTCCCCTATTGCGCACGGCGCATGCTGTTGACTATTGCATTGCACATGTTATTCATGGTTCCGCCTCTATGGTTGCACATGCATTCATTACTATTGCACTCTGGTGCATTGCTTATTGCACTGTGCAGCCACCTCCCACTGAATATCGCACAATGGCACATTTCTGTACTTGCGCTGGCGCATCCCTGTTGTGCATGGCGCAACCCTTTTGTATATCCGGGCCCATGTTTTTATTTATTTAGTGTTTTTTGACCAGGAAAGGAAGATGATTTAATTCTGCCTATTTTCTGCCTCATCATGGGGGAGACAGTGATACAGATGGAAACCAACTGACACTGAACCAGATTAAGCTGTTGATGGTATTTTCAGTGCATGAGGAAAATTGGCCAGGACACAGTGGCAACTCCCTTACTCTTTTTGAGAAGTGCCATGGGATCTTTAACATTCACCAGAACAACCACTAGAACAGGCAGACAGGATCGCAGTTTAGTGTCTCATCTGAAAGACGGCATCTCGGGAGTGTAGCACCCCCCCACCCTATTCTGCACTACAATGTTAGTATTGGGATATAACCCAAGTTTCTGGTATGGGGATGGAAATCACAGTCTTCTGATTTGTTGGTTTCAGAAGCAAGTGTGCAACCTGTTGAGCCACTGACATTGCTATAATAAGGCAGCATGCATAGCCTCTGTAGGGCAGTGCCTCATACATTTTAGCGTGCTCCTGCTGGGAAAGCAAGCTCCCTGACCCGCCAGCTGGAGTTGCAGCAGCCACCTTGGCAGTGTGCTTCCCCCAGTCTGGCTGCCTGAGTGCCAGCTCCCAACTTTACTCTCAGTCCAGGATTGCAAGCATGGAAGCATGGCATACTTCTGTGGAGCCAGCAGGTGATCCTATTTCACCAATGTTTGTTGATTGGAAAAGGCATGTTGAGGTAAGGCTCATTTCCAGGTGTGACTCAGGGGGACTTATGGGCACAATCCTCTGGTGAATCCAAGATACATTTTTTTTATTCAATGGTTTTATTGATATTGTGTTTTACCAGTAAAGTGAACACAACATTAATCTTAAGTTTCCAATAATTTGGGCTGCATTTGACAATGGAAAGGAGAATCTCCAATACAATGGACAAAGACTGGCGCAGGGAATATGGCCTTATACCCAGCATTCCATTCCTACAGCTAGAGCTTGGCAGTTGCTTTTCCAAATGTTGCTCCTGTATATTGCTGAAATATGCCTGAGGCAGCATGTAAGCCAAGCAAATCCACTCTCTCATATCGAAAACAACTGCAGTACAATAACAGAGTAAACTGGGCTGGCATTCGGAGTTTGTCATCCAAATTTGGAATGTCACCTTGAGTATGCAGGAGGAGGAACAAGAATCCCACACGATGGTCTCCTCCTCCAGTTGGGGTGCGTGTGAATTGCTGGGGTGAGTAAAATCTAAAACCTTGCTCTGTTGTGTACTGGGAGGGTGGGGTGGGGTGATATATAGAGAACAGCACCACTGGTCTATGTGGCTGATGCCACCACAGTGCTTTGCTGAGTTCGCACTCACTGATGCACTCTTCTGACTCATATTTGATCTCAGTTTGCTGATGGGGTGAGGTGCCTGCCCCATGAGGTGGAGCATCCCCGGGAAGTGCAGGGGAGGTCAGTGGTGGTTACAAGGGATGAGTTGAGGTTAGAGCTAAGTGAAAATTTAACACCAGTATAATTGTGAATGCTAAAATATCATAATGTTTTAGTCTGGCTAATTTGTGCATTGCATTGCAAGTACACATCTGTGTTAAAAATGTGTGATGTAATTAATGCTGCACTAAAAAATGGGCAAAGAGCACACTATTTACACTTGTGCTGTTTTCAGTTACAAAAATTCACATTTTTTCATAAAGCACCTCTCACAATTTTGCAAACGGTGCACCAAAAACAGCAGTACAATATTTGTTCAGTTTCAGAAGTGTGCATTTTTCAGTTGGGAAAACTCTGACTTTAATAGTGGATCTTATTTTTTGTAAAGTGGACTGAAATTCATTAAGATCTGGTGCATTTTGTGAAAACTATGTAAAGTGCATGTATTTCCTACTGATGTAGTCACAATCCCTTCAATGGAAGAGGGTCTAGAATTGGGATCAGCCAGAAGAAGTCCTAAATGCACTAGGTAAGAAGCAAGGAAAAAAGACTGGATAAAAGGGAAAGAGCTTCAACTGAATTAGAGACTGCAAACAAAAAAATGTGTTGTGATGGATGCAAACAAGTTTCCAAACACCATTGTCTGGCTGATTAATATATTCCTACCTCAAGGAAGGCAGTGACACAGGAAATGGCAGTAGACAGGTGGCAAGCTAGCAGACTAATTTACAACTAACATTTTCTCAAAATTAAATGCATAAAAAATACAGTCTGCATCTTGATCTAATGTAGTGTATCATATTGTTTTTCATATGCATGATTTCAGGGGCTAAGTAAGACAGCGAGTCTCATTTCATTACAGTAGCTAATGTTTCTGGAAAACCAATAAACTGGAAATATAGATTAGCACCACATGCCTGCAGTCTCAAACAAGCAAATGAAGGGGGACAGGAGGGGTCACATGTGAAATAAATATAGAGCTAAGCAATCAATCCTTGAAATTTAAGTTGAAGACTTACACACAAGGAATTGCCTGTCTTATTTTTTTAGTTACTGCAGCCTCTTTCAACACTAAAACACCAATTATAAAATATCTAGCTCTTTTGCAAGCTGCAATCTGACTGACCAATTAGGATCACTTGTTGGAATTTCCTAGGAAAAGGGCACAGAACCTTACATTCTTCTTGCATATTGTTCAGGTAGGGTTTTTGGTGTTTGTATGTTTTTTCTTTTTTTTATTAAAAAATGTCTATCTATCTATCTATCTATCTATCTATCTATCTATCTATCTATCTATCTATCTCTCTCTCTCTCCATATATATATATATATATATATATATATATATATATATATATATATAAAACAATCTATATTAAATGGGTGCTAAAAATTAGTAAAAATTCTGTCTCCTATTTGGACAAAATACACCTCATGCATTAACCTACAACAAATGAACACCTGCACTTCTTTCTATTTTTCATCCCCCCCCCCACAACAATTTTGGCCATATTATAAAACGATAATCTACTACAGGGCATGCAGTCATGCTCTGATACACACATGCACCTGGGTGGTTGAATGCCTCATGCCTCACAATGCTCATCAAGGTGTGTGTATATCAGAGCACAACTGCACACCCTGAAGTGGATTATCTATTACATATCTATGTATATTCTTTGCAAAAAACTTCATTAATGCATCAGTTAGGGTTGATGTCACAGTGACAAAAATTTGGAAATTCGATGTTAGGGTTAACCCCCCACCACCCCACCCCTTCCTACACACACACCAACAGACATCAGGGTGTGCCATGGGGTCATCAGGCCCAACTCTTAGTGCATTCCATGTATAAGCAAGCTGACATGCTACAGTATAGGAGAAAGGGGTGAGAGTTAGGGCTGATGACCCTATGGCACACCCTGATGTCTGTTGGTGTGTGAAGGATGGGAGGGTTGGTATGGGGGTTAACTCTAACATCAAATTTCCAAACATTTGTCACTGTGACATCAACCCTAACTGGTGCATTAACGAAGTTTTTTGCAATGAATTTCCTTACTTTTTTAAAAAGTATAATGTAACAGTAAATGGTATGCGTTGGTGGAAGCGTGGGGCCCAAAGGGTCCTGGACTCCTACCAAACTGCCCATTTGTGCATAATTATATGTGTCTGTGGGAGTGTGAGCCCTCCCGGCCCTGTGCTAACACTTACACTTACCAACAGAGCCATACAATAGCCCTATAGGCCAGAAAAGGAACCCTTGTAACACAAATTTGCCAATATCTCAGTAACCATAAAATGTATGAAAGAAATTCACTGCAGATGTAACTATGACTTTTAAACTTCCTCACAAGAGCTGCAGATAGTGAAAAATCTGTATCTCACTTCGTTTTCGAGATATAGGCACCGAAAGGCACCGCAGACGCCTCAGTGTTATCCTATGGGAAATTTCTAAACTTCAGAACACTGTAACTATGGGACCATTGAATGTTTTGGGACCAAACCACCAAAAGGCACATCTGCGGGACCAGAGTTTGCCACCCTGCAAATTTCAGCCCAAAAGCACAATCCACCTTGGCACAATGAAGTGACAAAGAAAACAACACATCTTAAAATGTGTTTGTGCATTTTTTTTCATGATAATTTGGTGAAAAACTAATGCCAGAGTCATGTTCCTCAAGGCCTGATTAGGTAAACACAACTGTTGGTGTTTATCGAAGGGCATTATTATTTGAGTTACAATGTTTTTTGTCTCTTGCTAACTGAAAACAAGATGGCAGCAACACAACAACAAATTCAGGGAGCACGACAACAAAAACGTCATCACGAAAGTTTTCGCGATGCACATATAAATTTTCCCATAAGCTATAATGGGACATGAAAAACTTGAATAACTTTTGAATGGATTAATATTTTTTCACCAAATCTCAAAAAGGCACCAGTTCAACCCAGGCCACATATAGACAAGTAAATCTGAATCCACTCAGATGCATTCTTCAGTCCATTATGGCCCACCGAAAAATGTGTGAGCATTGATAATTTTCACTTTTTGGACACTCTACTGTTCCGTAACCATACATCTGATTGGAACAAATATTCCCAGATCCAGAGATCTATGGTAGCATGCCATGCATGCAAAATTTCAGACAAACTGGACAAATGGTTGCAAAATTATTTAAGTGCAAATTTGGGGTTTAAAATAGAAGTGGTCCTCCAACCCTAACTATACCTGCCCTACCAGGCAGATATAATACCAGTATAGTTAGGGTTGCATGGCCACTTCTATGTTAAACCACAAATTTTGCACTTTAATAACCTTGCCACCATATGACAGATTTGCCTGAAGCGTTGTATGTGTGGTCTTGTACCCTAGATTTCTGGATCTGGCAAGTTGCATTACAGTCAGATAAGCAGTTGCGGAACTGAAGAGCATCCAAAAATGCAAAAAAAATGGGGGTTTTGCACATTTCTTTACTCGTGGCTACACCCCACATGATTTGTCTGACTGGTCTGAAATCTTCAGGGAAACTGTAGTCTGGGTCACTGATGTGCCTTTTGAAGATCTGGTGAAAAAATATTAATCTGTTCAAAGGTTATTCAAATTTTAATTTTTCCATTGTAGTCAATGGGAAAAAATAAATGTGTCTCATGAAAGTTGCAGCCAACACATTTTACTGTTGCAAATGGCCCTTTTTCTGTCATACTGCAGCCATCTTGTTTCAGGTTGTGGTGAATAAAGACATCTGTAATTCTAATTCTACTGCCCCAAACACTGACAGTTGAGTTTACCTAAACAGACACTGAGGAACACAATGGTGCAATCAGTTTTTTTCTAGGACCCCTAAGAATACCTTTTTTAAAATCAGGTTCCCTTGTAGTGTCATAAATCATGACAGTGCATTTGCAATACTGTCACAAATCATGACTCTGTTGCATCTGTACTGTCGCAATTTGTGACACTAATGCACCAAAAAATACCATTTCTTTGCCACACGACAGCACCTAAACGGTTAGGACTTTTTGGCATTGGCCCTACAGATGTGTCTTTTGGTAAAAAAACGTAAAATGGTTACAAAGTTACTGCGCTCTGAAGTTGAGAAATTTCCCATAGGACAACTGCAGCACCTGTGGTGACTTTTGGCACCAGTATCTCGGAAACGGTGCTAGATACGGATTTTTCATTCTCCACAGCTTAGGACAAAGCATGCATGGAGATTTCGAAGTCATAAATACCACTGCAGTGAATTTTTTTTCATAGCTGCTACGGTTACTGAGATAATGCCAAATTCATGTTACAAGGGTTCCTTTTGAGGGTATCAAGTCAAATCATCACAAACAAAACAGCGCACGCATTACACCGCAGACATAATAGTGAAAACCAATGAAGTGTAAATGGTATTTCATCGCATGTGTCAGCTCAGTGCAAGCAGCAGGAAACACTACTACACAAGTCACAACAGTAATCCATTAATCTCGTAGCAGTCTTACCTTGTGTCAGTTCAGCGCAAGCAGCAGGAAACACTAGTGCACAAGTCACAACAGTAATCCATTAAGTCCACGGGGCATTCGTCTGGTTAGTGAAAACATGCAGAATTCATTTAAAATCCCTTTATTAGTTAAAAATTAAAATCAAATTAAGCAATACTGTGATCGCAGCATTAAATCTAACACCATGAATTGTATACAGTTATGCGAATAAAGGGGGAGTTACCTTAAATGTGCCATCTGCATACCAATTAACTGATGTTGCCATATATTCCAGATTTTTGTGTGTGCTGAAAACTAAAAATCTTTCTTTGTCTTGGCAACCACTGTCATGTAGCAGAAATTGAGCCCCATTATCAGACACGCAGTATTCAGGGGGTATTTGTAAATCAGCTAAACTCATCGGCAATGCCTTTTGCATCCCACACTGTGCTGTTCGTTTTAGGCAGGTAACTGAAGGCAATTTACCTGCAACAGTGCAATCTAACTCACCTGTTGCTCCAGCCACAATTTGCTGTGTTCCCCCAAGTGAAGTAACTGCCTTCTCTTTCATCACTGCAATTACTTTTTTTACTTCTATTTCACCAGCGTCTGGCACGTGGTTGTGTGAATTAATGTAACATACAATATCATCGCCGATAGTATGGCATCTTGCAGTGCACTTCAGTTTATCATAGGCAGGACATATCCAATAAGTTTTACCACAGTGCATTCTCTCTTTACAGTAGAGATATCCCTGGTCCACAAACTGCTGCTGCCCATGCTGGCTAAGCACGAATGACAAAGGCATCATAGCAAACAAGAAAACAAGGAAACAAGGGAGACTAAAATAATTAATTGATTTTAATGCACTGCTTAACTGATTAACTGATACCTGTGACTAATTAGCTGTGCATGATTACATCAGTATTGTGGAGGACAATCAATTAGTGTGTGACAGAATGAATGTCTAGCATTTGTATTCGATGAGATGACTATGCGGTGAATTAGTGTTTAGCTGGTTTTGCATGTGATGACATTGCCGTGTGGTAGATGTATGCATTGAAATATTTTGCGCTGAGTTGACATGGAACTCCTTTTGAGTACTAAGGGGCTGCTATATGACTCTATACTTATGTGTAAGTGGGGGAGCAGGGCCCAGAGGGCCTGCACTCACATACGCATAACATTATGAAAAAATGGGCAGTGTAACAGGAGTATAGGGCCTGGAGGGCCTGCGCTCCCACTACCACATACCAATTACTAGTTAGTCTACAGTTTCTCAAAAAGAGGGGGAATTCATTGCAAAAAAACTCTGTTAATCTATCAGTTAGGGTTGATAGCACAGTGACAAAAGTATGGAAATGTGATGTTAGGGTTTCCCTCTACCACCACATCCCCATCCTCCCAACCTCCACTCAACAACAGACGTCGGGGTGAGCTTTGGGGTTGTCAGGCCTAACTCTCACCCCATTCTCCTATGCTGTAGCATGTCAGCTTGTTTACACATGGAATGGGGTGAGACTTGGGCTTGATGACCCCATGACACACCATGACATCTGTTGGTGAGTGGAGGGGGGGTGGGGTGGTAGGGGGGCAACCCTAACATCACATTTCCATACTTTTGTTGCTGTGCTAGCAACCCTAATTGATGCATTAATGGTGTTTTTTGCAATGAATACATTATAGTGGCATGGTAGTGCCACAATAGTTAGGGTTTAGTACCCCATTTAAGGTTAAATCTCAAATTGTGCACCTTAATAACTGCAACCGTACAACGGATTTGTCTGAAATTTAGAATATACGGTCTGGTACCATAAGTCTCTGGATCTAGCAAGTTGCATTATTTTCATATGTATGGTTGCGGAGCTACAGTGCACCAAAAAAATGTATAAATTAGGGATTTTTGCACATTTCTTTGCTCACTCCTACAGCCCACATGGTTTGTGCGATCGGTCCAAAAACTTCAGAGAGTCAGCCATTTTGTTTTCAATTCAAATTTTATTAGAAGAATTACAGTACAGAGAACAGATCCACAGTTGACATATATCACCAGAAATATACATGGTGGTCCAACTGACCTTTTCTCCCCCCCTCCTCCCCAACCTCCCTTTCTCCACCCACCCAGCCCCCCATTCCTGCACAGAAAAACAAAGATTAATCACATAAAAAATGCATGAAAGTACCAGTTCGTACCTGTTGTAAGGAGCAAAGAGAATATAAGGGGCCCCAGATCTTAGTAAATCTTTTTAATCTGTTACTAAGGCTTGCTATTGCCCTTTCTGTTCTGAGGTTTGCTAATAGCTCATTACGCCATTCAATATAGGTGATATCCTCACTGTCTTTCCAGTGTCTCAATACCAACTTTTTGACAGACATCAATATTAGTGCTATAAAATATTTACGGGTAAGAACTGTAATCCCAGAGAAGTTCCCGAGTAAACAGGCTTCTGTTGTGAATAGGTCATTTAGACCTAATAGGGGATCTACTCTTTGTCTAATAAGAGTCCATAATGGAGCTACTGTTAGGCAAGTCCAGAAAATATGAAATAAGGAGCCTTCTCCCTGTTGACAGCGCGTACATGAAGATAAAATTGCTACCCCAAATTTTGCTAGTTTTTGTGGGGAACAATACAGATTATGCAGTATTTGAAATTGTGTAAGGTGCAATCTGTCTTGGGTAACAAATTTATGGCAATTATGCTGTAAAGCATGCCAGTCTATGTTCAAATCTGGGAAATAAGATTACCAGAAAGCAGTTGGACCAAAACAACCTGGAAAGGTCCAATCATATAGAATTTCATATATCTTTGATACTGTCTGTGGGAAGCCTGCCAAATGGCACAATTCTGATTGAAATGGCAAACCTGGTGGTTGCAGGGGATCCAACCCAAGCACATTTAACAGGAGGTGCCTCAACTGGAAGACTTTAAAAACATTGGAGTTCAGGATGTGAAATTGATTCATGATTTCAGTGGGAGGGAGCCATAAGCCATTTTCTTTTATGAAATGAGTAAGAGGACAATCTCCCAGTTGTGACGACCACTGAAAAATGAGTACTTTGTTGCCTATCTTACATAGAAACACAGACGTTTACAGCAGATAAGGACTGCAAGGCCCATCCAGTCTGTCCATTTATTTTTCTACCTTATAAATGTGCCATCAGTCTTTGCTCTGTCAATGGCCTATCTATTCATACTCTTCTGTATTGCTCCCTTATGCCTATCCCATGCCTGACTGAAGCCCTGCACTGTGTTCATATCCACCACTTCCTGAGGTAGGCCGTTCCATGCATCCACCACCTTTTCTGTGAAAAAGAACTTTCTCACATTACCCCTTAAACAGCCTCCCTCTAATTTCATGCTGTGTCCTCTTGTCCTGCTATTTATCTTATATTGAAACATGTTAGACTCTTTCACCTTGTTAATGTCCTTAAGGTGTTTGAATGTTTTGATCATATCACCTCTCTCCCTCCTTTGCTGTAGGGTATCCATATTGAGCTCCATTAATCTGTCCTCATATGTTTTCTGAAGCAGTCCCTGCACCATTTTGGTTGCCCTTCTCTGGACTGCCTCAATTTGGTTAATGTCCTTGTGAAGATGTGTCCTCCAGTACTGCATGCAGTACTCCACATGGGGCCTAACCAGTGTCTTGTAAAGAGGGATTGTTACCTCCCACTTCTAACTTGTGATACCCCTATTAATACACCCTAACATCCCCCTAGCCTTACCTACTGCTTTAGTGGTCTGCTTGGATGATTTCAGGTCATCTGTGATGATGATGCCCAAGTCTCTTTCTTCCCTTGTGACTGCCAACAACTCCTCTACAAGCCTATAGGTGGCTTCAGGGTTTCCCTTTCCTATGTGCATGATTTTGCACTTCTTTGCATTAAACCCCAGTTGCCACTCTTCCGGCCATTTTGCTAGTTTATCCAGAACTCTTCTCATTCTGCTCACCCCACCTGGATCATCTACTCTGTTGCAATCTTGGTGTCACAGACAAATCTTACCCTCTAGTCCATCTACAATGTCACTGATGAAGATATTGAAGAGGACTGGCCCCAGGACTGATCCCTGAGGTACCCCACTTGTGACTTGCATCTCTTCTGACTGTATACCATTTACCACCACTCTCTGTTTTCTGCCCATCAACCAGTTTGCCACCCAGTTGACCAACTTCTGACCCACCCCGAGCCTACCCAGCTTATTAATCAATCTTCTATGTGAAACAGTATCGAAAGCTTTGCTGAAGTCAAGGTAGGCAACATCAACTGCTCCCCCTTGGTCCACCACTCTGGTTACCCAGTCAAAGAAATCTATGAGATTAGTTTGACAGGACCTTCCTTTTGTAAACCCATGCTGTCTTGGATCCTGTGCTCCTGTGGATTCCAGGTGTTGACCTATCCTTAAAATTAGGATTACCCCTTATAGTTTGTGCTAAGTCTCGGGTGTGGTTGTACTTAAGACAAGGACAGAGCTGTGAATAGATTTTTACAGACAGAGATATGGGAGAGTCTCTTAATTGAGACAGGAGAGTATTTACTTTTATATGTAAAAGTGCAGAGGGGGATAGGCCACAATATCTAATATGGGCTTCTTCAGTTTTAAGCCAGACTGGTGAAAATGGGGGAGAGATCTGTAAATTGTCTGAAGACATCCACCTAAGATATTTATTGGCATGACTTGCCCAATAATAGAGACCAAGATGTGGGAGGTGCAAACCACCTCTAAGTTTAGGCTTGTCTAATTTATGGAAAGCTATTCTTAGCCTTCTACCTGACTAGATGAAATTTGTAATAAGACCATGAACTTTTTTGAACCATGAAAGTGGGAGCCACTTATTCATTAGATTAAGAGGATAGAAAAGATGGGCAAATACATTCATCTTGATGAAATTAATGTTATCCCAAAGGGATATTGGGAGGCTGGACCACCTATCCAAGTCCTGAATAATTATATGTACAAGAGAATCTAAATTCTGTTTTTGAAAAAGGGCTGAACTCCTTATAAGCTCAATTCCAAGATATCTTAATGAATCCACCTTCCAGGAAAGCCCTAGTGCAGAAATTGAATCCTTGAACAGTGTGTGATTAAGGGGGAAAATGAGTGTTTTACCAACGTTTAACTTGTAATTGGATACCTGACTGTATTTCTCAATGATATCTAGCATTGGTGAGATGGAAGAAGTTGGGTGAGATATTTGAAGGAGAAGATCGTCTACATAAACAGAGACCTTGACTTCCTGATCTTGTATAAGGATTCCATGGATCCTCTGATAGTCTGTCAATCTACGAATAAGAGGTTTCAGATAGAGATTAAAGATCAGTGGGGACAATGGGCAGCCTTGTCTTGTGCCCGACTGCAGTGGGAAAAGCTCTGATATTACTCCATTACCAGACACCCGGGCAGTTGGGGATCTGTATGAAGCTTGTATCCATTTATGGAAATCAAGGGGGAAATCAAAGGCTTTAAAAGTCCAGAACAGAAAATTCCAATTGACTCTGTCAAAAGCCTTCTCGGCGTTTAGAGATACCAGAGCAGCTGGAAAATTTGCATCTCTGGACACCGAGAAGATATAGGTCAAAGTATGAAGATGGTCCACAGAGGATCTACCTTTCATGAATCCCACTTGTTCCGGGCCTCTGAGTTCTGGAAGAACTAAACTAATGCGATCTGCTAATAATTTAGTCAAAATTTTAATGTCCTGATTAAGGAGGGAAATTGGATGGTAACTAGATACCAGTTCAGAGCTTTTGTCAGGTTTAAGCAAAATGACAATTAAGGCTTCAAACAAGGAAGGATCAGATTCCACACCAGATAATATATGTTGATACAATGTTAGTAATAAAGGAATTACCTGGTCTACACACTTTTTATAACAATTTGAAGACAATCCATCTAGCCCTGGAGTTTTATCTGTGGGAAGATCGTTAATTATGTTAGCCAGCTCCATCTGAGAAACAGAGGCTAATAGGGTACGTTGCTGTGTTTCTGAGAGGGAAGGTAAATGGGAATCCTCAAGATATTTGTCCAAAACTGTGTCCGAAGGTGGATCAGGCATAGGGCCATATAGCTGTGTGTAGTAATCCCTGAACTCTGCTACTATATCTACTGGCAAGGTTCTGAAGGACCCATCATCCAGGGAGTGAATAGATGTTATAAACCTGAAAGATTCCTGTTGTTTTATTCTTAGAGCTAGCAGTCGACCTGCCTTCTCACCCTGATCTGTATAGGCCTTAGCTTTCAATATTGCAAATTCCTATTTCTCTCTCAGAAATTCCAGATAAGCATCTTTCAATTTAACCAGTTCCTGTCTAATTGGTTCGGGAGAGTGAGGAGAGAGCTTCACTTCTATGCCCTAAATTTGAGAAAGGATATTTAACAGTTGCTGTTCTAGTTTTTTCTTTCTGCTAGATGCCAGTCCACTCACAATTCCTCTTAAGTAGGCTTTAAAAGCACATCATTCCATGTCTGGCCTATCTGTGTAATTATGACTGGCCCTGTTGAGCTGTTCAATATGTTCAGAAATGTATTTGGTTACTCCAGTGTCCTTTAACAGCTGATCATTAATCTTCCAGCGTGCCCCATTTTTAGGGAGTGTCAGGAGGGAGAGATGACAAGTAACCAGAGAATGTCAGGGGGGGCCTAGGTAGATATGTCTAGCACCCTGGGGAGAAGTGTTTGGGAAATAAGTAAATAATCAATTCAGGAGGAAGACCTGTGCACTAGAGAGGTGAACATATATCCCCTCTCAGTGGGGTTAAGGACCCACCAGACATTGCACAGACCCATCTGTTCCATTAGTTCTCAGAGTGCCCGCTGAGCAGGAGAAAGCCCTTTGTGAGAACAGCCTGACTGATCCATTATCAGATCAAAGACTAAGTTTAAATTGCCCAAAAAAATTATCGGGATTGAGACAAAAGGAGTAAGGATATTGATGAGCTGACTAAAAAACCCCAGGGTATACACATTGGGACCATAGATACTTCCCAAAAGAATTTCTGTACTGTGTATTTCACCCTGAACCAGTAGAAACCTACCCTAAGGATATTTAACAGTCTGAAGGGGTGAAAATGGGATCCTCCTTGATATTAATATCATGACTCCATAGCTCTGGGTAGAACCCTCCGCTGAGAACACTTGTCCTACCTGCTGTCTCCTCATCTTGAGTGCTTCAGAGTCCATCAAGTGAGATTCTTGTATGAATATGATCCCAGCTTTCAATAAATTCAAATGCTTTAGCACCTTATATTGTTTCACTTTCTGCCTAGCCACTTTAATGTTCCATGTGGCCAGCTTTACTGTAGATCCCTATCCATTTGCCAATGAAAACCAAGCAGTAAGATCTTCTGCCATTATACTGTATATTTGTGTCCCTGGTACCTTAATTCATGGTAGTTCTGTGCATCTCCCCTTCCATCCCCAATCCCTAACGACACCCCTATACCATCCCCATCCCCAGAAACCCACAAAATATGCAGTAACTTTCCCCAACACTTTGAAAAAACACATCCCTCCCCCACCCCTTACTGTTATGAACCTCATTCTGCAGTCCCCCATATTACTACTCCCCCCTCCAGCCACCCTTAACTGATTCCTACCATTTACCCCCTCGGTAAAGAAATCCAACATGAAACAGTAACTTTTACTTAAATTAGTTAAATCAAGCCTATGATCCAGAATCATTTAGAAGCATGTTATGTATGTTACTACCCTATTGTGGTAGGCTATTTGTCACTTATGACTCAAAATCTGAACAATACAAATCTTATCTGTAAATATAAGGTATATTCAAAGGCATAAAATCTCAGATGAAATATGAGCTCTGATAATTTCCCTGTTCACTGCAAACAAATATTAGGAACCCTTAAAACAAAATGCCCACATCAGAGCAACCCTTTACAATAAACTAGCTCTAACCAATGGTGCATTCCCAGGCATTACTATAGTATAATGCACAATAAAGCAAAAACAAAGATTAGAAACATGGCTATTAAAATAATACAGGAAAGGTCTCTTCATGAGACTCCCAGTCTGAAACTGGTTAGATAAACAGCGGTTAAGTCATGGCCAGTCTCTGAGATAAAGCAAGTGGAATAGATCATCAAGGTATGGGAGATACACTCCATCTAGCAGCCACTCTGGCACATTACCACTAGTAGCAAGACATTCAGCAGCTTTGCGATTGTGCGCATCATTGAGGAGCCCTGCAGAACACAGTCCTGGATTGGGATGCGCGGTCTTCTGCCAAAAAACATGATTTTGTAGTAAACCACTACCTGAATGACCAGAAGTCCAGGATTCTAATCTACCCCACTGTCATGCTTGTTCTGGCCAGTCTGATGATATATTCTGCAGATTTCAGAAAACGGTTAATAGTCCTGCTATGCCAAATACCATGATCCATCGGTTATTCAATTTAAATGTAGATGCTTCTTCACTCTGAAGAAGAGCTCTTTCAAGAGGAAATCTAGCCAGTTCAGGTGTCCCTGAAAAGATCAGGTAAGGCTACCTTGAGCCCTGCCAGAGCTGCTTCTGGTTCCTCTTGGTCTGCCAGCTGCCCGCTACTAATACCTGCAGCCTCGCTGGGTAGTTCATCCGAAACTTAACCCCAGCTTCAGTGAGCTTAGAGACCAAGGGGTGGAAGGCCATTCTGTGCTGTCAGATTGTTGCAGGCAGGTCTTGAGCTACTCTAATTTTAATTCCCTCCCAGTGGACCTTTTGTAGCTCTCTTACTTTCACAAGGATTTGTTGGCGCTCCAAATAATTCAAGAAGTGGAAGATTAACAGTCTTGGTGGAGCTCCTGCTGGGGGGGGGGTTGGACAAAGAGCTTGGTGTGCCCTCTCAATCACATATTTAGGCCTGAAAGGAGGGGACCCTACAATTTTTTCCACAAACGTTTATGTGAAGATGACAGCATTTGAACCCTCTTTGGTCTCTGGTAAGCCGATGAGAACCGCATTATTTATGCAGCTGCAACCCTCTAAATCTAAATCTTCAACCTTCAGCTCCATTTTTGCCAGCCACTGTTTAGTTGCTACCAGCTCCAGATCCACTTTCTCCACCCAATTCTCAAGCGAGCAGATACGGGCTTCACTGTAAGAGGTATATAGAGAAATGTCCACCATTGCTTGAGATAGGGATTTTAGCTCCGATGTGATTGTACAGAGTTCTTCTTGAAAGGGTTTAAACTCAGCTAGAAAACTACTACGCGTAAGTCGTTCCTGATCAGGTGGAGAGAGGTTCATCCCTGGTGAGTCTACAGCACTGGAGGCCCTAGGCTTTTTTGGGATCTTCTCTGGTGTGACTGGGGGGGTAGGTTTCGGTGCAGCCCTCCACATTTCCACTTCCTTGGAACAAAACTCTTGTAGAGATCAGAGGCAGCCAGTTAGTAAGTCTTCCACTAAGTGTTGTAGTGAAATTGCTAATATTTTGCCATTGGAAAATGAACTTTAAATTGCTCGGGTGGCTGGAGTGGTGAGAAGGAGCTGCTACCAGGCGTTCTACATCACGTGGTCTTCCATCGTGAGTCAGCCACTTTTTTTTCAATTACAGCTCAGAAAAATGCTTGGCATTTAAATTTGGGACCCTCTAGGGACACAATTCTTGTTTTCACCTAGTCGAGTCCTGAGGATGCTAGCCATGTTTTTTTTTTTGGGGGGGGGGGGTTAAACACCCCAGAAATATGCTTTTAAAATTTTTGTAAAAAGTAGTGTCACAAAGTGCTTTTGCAAATGTGACACTTTTGTGATTTTTTTTATGAAAGTGTTGTGATTTGCGAAAGTAATTTGAGAACGTATGGCCAAAATAACAGGAAATCTTTGCTACACTGCTGCAAAACAACAGTTTGGTCTTTTGGGCTGAAATTTGCAGGGAAGAAAGCTAACATCCCACAGATGTGTCTTTTGGTGGTTTGTTGCCAAAATATTACTGGGCTGCAAAGTTACGGTACTCTGAAATTGACAATTTTTCCCATAGGATAACATTACAGCGTCCGCCGCACCTTTCGGGTCCCATATCTTGAAAACTGTTCAAAATCTGACTTTCATCACAAAATATAGCCCCCGGAAGCTAAGTGCAAAACTAACCTTGAAAGTCATAAATAATATGAAATTTAATTTTTTTTCTACGTCATACAGTTCCTGAGTTATAAGCAATTTAGTATTCCAAGTGCTCATTTTCTGGTCCAAGGGCCATTATTATGCCCACATTCTTTGTATTCACTGTGCTTCTGAATGCACCTTTTTGGGACACAAAGCATGTGCGTTTGCATTACTTTTACTGTTAGCATTTGCATTTACGTTTCTTCTTGCATTCCCATTACCATTTGCGTTAGCGTTTCCATTTGCATCACTGTGTGCGTTACCATTTGCATTTGTGTTTGCACTTGCATTTGTGTTATCGTTGGCATTACTGTTACCATTTGTGTTTCCATTTGTGTTATTGTTACCGTTTGTGTTTCCATTACCGGTTTCGTTAGTGTTTTCATTTGCATCACCGTGTGCATTACCATTTGCGTTTGCAGTTTTGTTTGCATTACTGTTTCCTTTTGTGTCACCGTTGACATTATCGTTACCATTTGCATTGCCATTTACATTACCATTTGTGTTTTCGTTACTGTTTGCTTTACCATTTGCTTTTGTGTTTCTGTTACCATTAGCATTTTTATTTCTGTTACCATTTGCATTACTGTTTCCTTGTGCATCACCATTGGCGTTACCGTTACTGTTTGCATTTGTGTTACCATTTGCGTTTGCATTTGTGTTACCGTAACCATTAGTGTTTGCATTCATGTTTGCATTTCCGTTACTGTTATCATTACCACTTGTGCTACCATTACTGTTACCATTCACCTTTCTGCTTGCATTTGCATCACCGTTAACATTACCGTAAGTGCGTGTGTTACCGTTACCATTAGCATTTGCATTACTGTTTGTGTTACCATTTGCATTTCCTGCCAGTATCCTTATGTTATGCTGAGACTCACTATCCCAACACTGACCTGCCTGTGCAGTATTGCCTGACAGGTGCAGTATCCAGATAGTGAGAATCCCAGCAATAGTAAACCCGACGGGCACTATTTTACCCCTGCTGATAGTCTACAATTCCTGGTTGGATCCGGGAGCTGGCCAAGCTGCCCCAGTTGTGTTGAGGGCTAAACCACTGGCAGCTCAGCCAGCATGCCCTGGGAGGCCCGGGTTCTGGTCTGCACAGCATCCATTTGTTTTATTACCTCCCGTAACTAATTTTGTTTAACTTCAATGTCCATTCCCCCTTGGAGTTTTTTATTTTAGTTACAGGGGCTGTGGGGGGGGCAGAGCCCCCATGGGTGGTTTGGGGGGCAAAGCCCCCAACTGCATTTTGAATGTTTCAATCAGATGCCTGACATTGTATTGTTAGGCATCTGATTTATCTGGGAGTGTGTATTTTGGGCCACTAAACTCTGTATTTGAGACTAAGGATATTGAGTTTAGGGATAACAATATATCCATCCCGCACATCTACTGACATCGGGGTGTCCAATCTTCATGTCAGTGTGCATCCCCCCTTCCCCAACATTGTGGTACAGTGGGAGCCAATCCCAGTGTGCCAGATTAATGGCTTTTTTTAAAACAAATGTCCCCTGATGTCTCTTATTGGATGCAGAATCCTGCATTGAAATTTGCGATCAGTGCAGGCTCCTGCATCAAACTGCTGTCCTGCCCATCTACCAATATCTGGGTGCCCAATCCCTGTGTCAGTATGCATCCCCTCTCCCCCAACATTGTGGCACATGGGGAGTCCACCCCAATGTGCCAGATTAATGACCTTTTAAAAAACATTTCGACACCAGGATGCCCACTCCCAGTGTTGGTAGCCTCCCCGAGTCCACTTCAAGTTCAAGTTCAAGTTTATTATCACAGGAATTACTCCATTAAGCAAGCTCATTCACAAGGAAGTCCTGGAGATTTCAAACAGTACAATGATGTACATGATCTTATACAAAACAGATTTGGATAGCATGAGTAAATAGCAATGTAAATGATAAGGTACAACTTGGACTGTTGCAAATAACTGATGCATTACATGCAAAAAAACTAACTGCATTAATGTGCACAAAGATGATACACATAGAGTGAGACAAGTCTTCACTGGGGACAGAAGGAAAAGGAAAAAAGAAAAAAGTGAAAAACATGGGACTGTAGATGACATTGCAGAGGAGGGTGATAAGTTCAGAGGGACAGGAATATTGAGCACTGAGATGGGGGTACATTGCTGACCAGGGAGCCCAATCCCCCTGTAGACATAATGCACACCCCCATCTCATGTAGCACACTGGGAGCCCACTCCAGTATGCCAATTTTTTTTTTATTCCTGTAAATGAAGAAAACCGTCCTCCCTAGTCTTTTTTTTACCCTGTAATGAAGAATACGGCCCTTCAATTTGTCCCCCTCCCCCATCCCCACCCTCTCTCTTTGCACTCACCTCCCTGCACCTCCACTCATCCATACTTACCCTCTGGAGGTCAGTGGATGCAATCTTCTGTGGAGCAGAACATGTCTGCACTCTTCAAAGTCCAACCGCAAACTGAAGAAATCGAGATAAGCCCCCCGTAGGGGGGGGTTTAACTTAGGTTGATATCTTGGCCAATTATAAGAATTTTGGCCCCAAATTTTCAACATGGGTTCGTGAACACTGTCACTGTCGTTTTTTCGTCCCGAAACGTGATTTCACAGTCACTGCGCAGAATCACCTTTTGGGACCAGTTCACGAAATGACAGTGCAACTGTTCATGAGATGGGGTTCCAAAAAGCCCATGTTGCAATTTGGGTGAAAAAATTCTCCAAATGACTGCATTACAAGCTTGCATTGCGCAGTTTCTATGAACGCTCTCAACTTTGTCAATTTTTAATATTTTCACTCCAGATTTTTAGCATTGCCATTTTTTTACACCTCCGTATGAACAGTACAGCTGTCATTTTTCATATCCTGCCCAAAATGTGTTTTTGCACCTATGGCACAGAATGGCGTGGTAGCTGCATGAAATCAACTTTTGGGATGGATTAACAAAATGGCAGTGCCACTGTTCATGAGGGGGTAGACCCATAAAGTCCACATTGAAAATTTGGTGAAAAAAATTCCAAAAAAATGACTGCATTATGAGAGTGCGTTGCACACTTTCTATGCACACTCATAACCCTGGGGGTTTGGCATTAGGGTTGAAAACCCTAATGCCTCATTTCCCTGCTTTTGTCACTGTGGTATCCACCCTAACTGATGCATTAACAAACCTTTTTGCAACAAATATATCTATAGTTTGCAAAAAACTGTGTTAATGTTCTAGTTAGGGTTGAAGCAACAAAAGTAGGGAAATGTGGCATAAGGGTTTCCAAACCTAACAACACAACCCCATGCTGGACACACCAACAGATGTCAGGGGTGTGCCTTGGGTTCATCAGCCCTAACGCTCACCCCATTCTCCTATACTGACCCATCTCACCTTATTTACTTATGGAATGGGGTGAGCATTAGGGCTGACTATGCAACAGCCAGGTACAAATGCATTTAGGTTTTGGTCAACAAATAAAAAATAAGCCTTCACCCTTCACCTCCCAAAATTGGCAGTCCATTACCTTAAGTGCATCCAGCTAAGCAACAGCAAAGTGAGTTCAACAAATCCAATCCGGGCAACAACATGGTCAATTGGTCACTGGCATCCACCACAGGTCCACCATGGAGTCTGGACTATGGACTGAAAACTAGGCAAGCCAAGCGATAGAGCCCCTGGCTTAAACACAAAGGAGCAATGCAAGTCAGCAAGCAATGTCCACCAACAAAACCAAAAGTCAGGACAGGTTAGCAAAGAGGAAGGGGCTGCTGTCTGTGCATGGCAATTTTATGCCTTCCTTGCTAGCCCCTGGCTTCTGACATTCCATTGTTCCCCATTGCTTTGCAGGCTTAATTGCAGCAGACATGGAAGCACCAGCAGGCACATCAAACAAGAGTCAAGTCCTAAAGTAAGGTGTACTTCAGTAAGTAAGGTGTAAGACAAGTACTGGAATAGCAGTATAAATGTAGTATAATATGGGGAGTGGTGCAATGCAGTGACTGTGGGGCAGCCATACTCAGGCAGACCTTCTGGACACTGAGGTGCTGCCCTGTCTGCATGCATCTCTCTGGACTGCAGGATGAGGTAGCCAGACTCAGAGCAGAAATAAACTGGGTCAGAAGTACCATAACCCCTATCCAGAGACCACCAAGTCCAATGCCACTGCCACAAAAGATGCAGAGAACAAGGAGCACTTGGATGACAGTGAGCTCAGGGAGGGTTAGGGCAGTCAGGCAGAGGCACATCCCGGATCCTATTCCACTCAAGATCTCATATGCCACACTGGCAAATGGGGACAACCAAATAGAGGTGCCTAGAGAAGTGGAAGAAAAGGATGTGGAGGTTAGCGAAGGAGGTGACCTCAGTGAGGACAGCAGTGGACCCCAGGGGAGGAGGAGGTGAATCCTGGTGGGGGACTCCATCATAAGAGGGATCCAGCTAGGAACACAGGAGGGGGAGGACAGGGAGGTGAGTTACCTACCAGGTACCACAGCATGGAGGGATGGAAGGAAGATCCTGGGGATCACTGGGAAGGCAAGACAGGAGGGTGAGCAGGATGTCATTATCCATCTAGGTACTAATGACCTGGCAAATGGGGAGCCAAAGGAAGTTCAGGAAGAGTTTAGGAAATTGGGGAGGGGTCTCAAGCAAGTAGCTACTTCTGTCACCTTCTCGGAAGTACTACCTGCGAGAGGCATGGGAGAGCATAGGGGTGCATGCACCAGGAACTTTAACTCATGGTTGAAGAACTGGTGCTGTGAGGAAGGGTTTGGATTCATTGGTGACTGGGGACCCACCTGGAGGGATGGAGGCTTGTTCAAGCCTGATGGCCTGCATCCATCCTGGAGGGGAATCCAAGCACTCAATCATAAGTTTAAATGATACATTGACAAGCATTTAAACTCGCCAAGGGGGGTGACACACCAGCAAGAAGGGTACCTAACTGCCCACCCCCCACAGCTAGCAGTGGAACCAGTGAACCGGAGGAGTGAATATCTCTACAAAGCAGTGTGCAAAAGATGGAGATATGTGCCCAAGAGGTGGATAGGCAGAAAAGGGGCAAAATTCAACAGAAGGGCAGACAGCAAGGAGAACCAGGGATAAAGGACAACCAAGAAAAGGGCTGTAGTAGAACAGCTAAACAGTCTAGGGAGGTCAAATCATGGAAAGCCATGTGTGCCAATGCCAGGAGCCTTAGAAGCAAAATGGAGGATCTGGAGGCTGTCATGGTGCAGTCAGACCTGGACATTGTGGCCATCACATAAACCTGGTGTAATGATAACCATGAGTGGGAGATGGCCATACCTGGCTACAACATATTCAGAAGAGACAGGGCAGGTAGGAAGGGAGGAGGAGGAGTGGTACTGTATGTGAAAAATGACATAAAGGCCACAGAGATCCAGGAGGAACAAAATAGGGGAGAGATACTGTGGGTTAAGCTGGAAAGGAAAATGGGGCCAGTCATCCGCATAGGTGTGGTCCATAGACCACCAGCCCAGGAGGAAGAAACGGATAGGGAGCTGATTCTAACCATCCAAAGGATGGCAGACAAGGGTGAGGTAGTGCTGGTTGGAGACCTCAATATTCCAGATGTGGACTGGAGCATCCCAGCAGCAGCATCAACTAGGAGCAGATTTATCCTGGACTCCTTTCAGTGTGCCTTCCTCAAGCAACTGGTCATGGAACCAACTCAGCAGAAGGCAATACTGGACCTTGTGCTCACAAACAGGGACAGTGTGATGGGGGTAACAGTGGGGGAGCACCTGGGGAACAGTGACCACCAGTCATTGTGGTTTAAAATCACAGAAGGAGCAGAACCAAACCACACAAAAACATATATCCTGGATTTTAGGGGGACAGACCTTGGGAAAATTGGGAGATGCTTGAAAGAAGCATTAAGGGGAATGGGGCAGGAATCAGGGGTTGAAGAACAGTGGGCAGTATTTAAAATGGGGATTACAAGAACAACATAATTATGCATTAAGCAGGTTAGCAAGGGGAAAAGGAAGAGGAGGTCATAATGGTTTTCCAAGGAGGTAGCGGAGAAAGTGAAAGCCAAAAAGATTGCATTCAGGCAATACAAAAAGACACAGGCAGAAGGGGATAGGGAGAAGTGCATGGAGAAGCAAAGGGAGGCAGGGAGGTCAGTAAGGGAAGCCAAAGCTCTGACAGAAGAGCACATTGCAAAATCAGTGGGTAGAGGGGACAAAACCTTTTACAGTTACATAAGTGGAAAAAGAAAGGCAAAGGGAGGGATAGTGAGACTGAAGGGGGAGGATGGGGGCTGCATGGAGGATGACCACAGTAAGGCTGATGTATTGAAAAGGTATTTATGCTCAGTCTTTACTGAGGAAGAGGAGGGTAATGGGTCTGAAGGGAGTACAAGGGGTGGGAATGGTGCAGAAATTGACACAAGTCCCTTTACACAAGAAAGGGTCCTGAAGGAACTGGAAGTAATAAGAGTTGATAAAGCAATGGGTCCAGATGGGGTGCATCCCAGGGTCCTTAAAGAACTAAGAGAGGTGGTGGCTGAACCTCTGGCAATCCTGTTTAGCCAATCACTGGAAACAGGGGAGGTACCTAAAGACTGGAGGACAGCAGATGTAATCCCTATATAAAAGTGGGAACAAAGAGGAAGCAGGGAACTACAGACCAGTCAGCCTCACCGCTGTAGTGGGGAAGATCATGGAAGCACTACTGAAGGAGAGATTGGTGGAACATCTGGTCTTCAATGGACTACAGGACCCAAGGCAGCATGGTTTCACCAGGGGGAGGTCATGTCAGACCAACCTCGTTGAATTTTTTGACTGGGTGACTAGGGAGGTGGATCAGAGGAGAGCAGTGGACATGGCCTATCTGGACTTCAGCAAGGCCTTTGACACTGTGCCACATAGAAGACTATTACACAAACTGGGGAATATGGGTGTGGGCAGGACAGTAGTGCAGTAGGTAGGTACTTGGCTGGGCAGCAGGACACAGAGGGTGGTGGTAAATGGTCGTCTCTCCACAGAGGGAAGATTGACCAGTGGGGTACCACAGGGATCAGTCCTATTCAACATCTTCATCAGTGACATTGCTTAGTACCTAGAAAGCAGAATGTCCCTGTTTGCTGATGACACAAAGCTCTGTAACAGAGTAAACACACCAGAGGGTATAGACAAAATGAGAAGTGACCTGCTGAAATTTAAAGAATGGTCAGGGGCTTGGCAGTTGAAATTCAATGCAAAGAAGTGCAAGACAATGCATATGGGGCACAAAAACCCTAGCACAATATATCAGTTGGGGGGTGAGGAGATAGCATGCACCAAGCAGGAAAGGGATCTTGGGGTTATCATCTTTGATGACCTCAAGGTAGGGAAACAGTGTGACAAGACAGCAGGCAAATAGGATGCTGGGATGCATAGGCAGGGGCATCACCAGCAGGAAAAGGGAGGTCATAATTCCACTATACAAGACACTAGTGAGGCCCCATCTGGAGTACGGTGTACAGTTCTGGAGACCTTACTTATGTAAGGGCATAGACAGGGTAGAGAAGGTTCAGAGGAGGGCAACAAAGATGGTACATGGATTGCATCACAAGTCTTATGAGGACAGGTTGAAGGAATTGAATATGTACTCCCTGGAGGAGAGGAGGGAGAGAGGGGATATGATATAGACATACAAGTATCTTACAGGGAGGAATAGGGTGCAGGAATACACTATTTTTAAGTGAAAAAGATGTTCCAGGACTAAAGGGCATGGGATGAAGTTTGAGGGAGGATGATTCAGAGGAAACGTGAGGAAGAATTTCTTCAAAGAGTGGGTGGTGGACAAGTTGAACACCCTGCCAGAGGAAGTGGTGGGGGCTGAAACAATCATGGGATTTAAGAATGCATGGGATAGACATAAAGGAATTCTGGAGGTCAGGGTTAAGGGGCAACTGACTTCTAGGAAAACATAAAGTAAACTTACAAGCACAAACGGGCAGACTGAGTGGGCTGTAGGCACTTATCTGCTGGCACTGTCTATGTATCTATGTATGCCTATGTGTAAACTGGAACTGGAGTGCACTTAGTTTAACAGAACAGAGCTGCCTGTAAGTAAGTCATTATGTTAACATGTATTCTCCTCAAGCACCACTTGATACTTCTTAGTTCTTCTTGGACCAGAGACAGTAAGTCAAGGCAATCTTTTGTTTTCTGTGTGGCAGGGCGGGGTGTGGCAGCAGATTCAAAGGGACATTTTCCAGGCTTGCGGGGTACTTCTTAGGGAGCTGGTATTTGGAATCATTATGTTAAATGCGATCTTATCTTTGTTATATACTGTATGTAAAAACATTTGAAACTTCTTGACTTCCCTACAGAAACAGACAGCAAACCACCTCTCTGTTTTATGTATGTTTGGACATAACTTTGTCAATCATGCTAGCTTGTGCCTACTTTTTATTTTATTTTATTAAAGGTCAATCTCCATTTGCCAAACAAAATGACAGGGTGACCATCACCCTACACCCCATGGTTCCAGTGCCTCTGAGGGAATTAAAGAAAAATAATGGGAATGATGATGATCGGCAGGTGGGGGGTGCCACCAGACAACAAATAATTAATAAATTAATGGGGGACAGTGATCACGGGGGTGCCACTAGACGCCAGGGATGGCAATGGAGTGAGGGGGGTACCAAACACCAGGGAAACAGCGGCTCACAGGGCACACTGCAGCCAGCAGCACAAGTTCAGCTGTGCTTGTTGAAGTCAAGAAATTCCCACTGTTGTCAACAGATAATGCGGGGGAAGCACTCCTCTCACTTAGCTGGGCAACCGGGATTTTGGGTGCCAGGAATATGTATTTGTGGGCATCAGATTTAAGAACAAACATCAGAATCTAGCTAAATGTGTCCCGTTTAGCTAGATTCTGATGTCTGTTTTTTGAAATCCCTGAAGTTTTATGTGTTTTCCATGTTTGTTATTTTATGGAAAACAGTAACAAGATGGAGGTTGGCATGGTACAAAAAATGTTTAGTGCCCTGTCAATTCAGAGGCATGAAAGCAAAAACAAGCATTTGTGGCAACAAATTTTTACTTTTGATGAGCAGCGTTATCTCAAAAACCCTACTTGCATGCGCAAGTGCCAAACAATAAAATTTAAAGCCTTGTAACTCGGGAACCCTTTAATATTTTTTCACCAGACCTGTTAAAGGCATTACTTTGGGATAGCACACATGTCCCCTGCAAGTTTGGAGGAAAATTTTATTTCATGTAGGCTGTAGAGGAGAGTAGAAAAAACATGTTAAGTGTAGGAAAAAAGTTAGATTTTTACAAAAATGACACAGAGGCATATCAGAAACTGCACAAGCTGTCATCACAAAACTTTCCACACATCAAGACCTTGTCTTCCAGACAACATATACAAAATTTCAGCTCATTTTGTCAAAAGGAGATAAAAGATATTAATGTGCAAATTTAGGGGTTTAACATTAAACAGGCTGCTCAATCCTAACTATAGGGGCACTACTGCTCCCCTATAATACCTCTCTCAGTCACTCTCTCTCTCTCTTTACATATATATATATATATATATATATATATATATATATATTATGGTAGCACGGTAGTGCTACCATAGTTAGGGTTGAGGAGCCATTTCCATGTTAAACCCAAAATTTTGCACCTTAATAACTTTGCAACCGTTTGATGGATTTGCCTGAAATTTGGAAGGCATGATCAAGACCCATAGGCCTTGGGATCTGCCAAGTTTCATACTGATCGGATATACAGTTGTGGAGTTATTAAGCATGATCTGTGCGCACGTTTACGCTTTTCTGGAATTCTGTGGTCGTGCCTACAGGTCGTACGGTTTGCATGACCAGCCTAAAATCTTCAGGGAACATGCAGCCAGCATCCCCAATGTGCCTTTTGAAGATTTCGTGAAAAAATATTAAACGGTTCAAAAGTTATTCAAAAAACAGTTTCCCATTATAAGTCAATGGGAAAGTTAACAAAAAGTTCAACACTTTCACAAATGCATTTTTACTTTCCCAAATGGGCCTGTTACTTTCGCAAATCGGCCATTTTGTTTTCAGTTGGTGATCAGAAAATGGTTGGCATTTAAATTTGGGACCGCTAGCAATCTAATTTTTTTGTATTCACCTAGTCGGGCCCTGAGGATGCTTGCCATGTCTTTATTTTGGTAAACACCCAGAAATATATTTTTCAAATTTCTGGAAAAAAGTACTTTTCACAAATTGCTTTCCTTGCTCACAAAAGTGTCACAAATTTTGCAGCTTTATGAAATTGCGACAGTAATTTTCTAGTCTGTGGGAAAATGACAGCAATTCTTTGGCACTGCACTGCAAAATAACCGTGGGGAGTTTTGGGCTGAAATTTGGAGGAACGAGCCGACATCCGCTAGATGTGCCTTTCAGTGTTGTATTGAAAATATTACACAGCGGCAAAGTTATGGCACTCCAAAGTTGGCATTTTTCCCATAGGATAACATTACAGCGCGAGCATTACAGGAATCCTTTGGCACCCTACTGCAAAATAACGGTTTGGTCTTTTTCCTGAAATTTGGAGGGAAGACAGCCAACAGTATACAGATGTGCCTTTCAGTAGCTTGGTGAAAAAATATCACATGGCGGCAAAATTCGGCACTCCAAAATTGACAGTTTTCCCATAGGATAACATTACGGCGTTCGCCGACGCCTTTCAGGGGTCTCTATCTCGAAACGGGGCGAGATACAGACTTTCAATAGAAAATTTCTGGCCCCAGCCAGGACAGTTTGTAAATAATATGACTTTATAATTTTTTTTCACGTCAGACGGTTCCTGAGATATAATGTATTTAGTATTCCAAGATCTCATTTTCTGCGCTTGATACTCATTATTTTGCATACATTATTTGTACTCACTGTCTTTCTCAATGCAGGTTTTGGGGAAAACCAGCCTGTGTGCCCATTACTGTTACTGTTGCCCTTTCGCTTGAATCCGCACCATTTCACTTACCATTGACGTCCTGCGCCACCATGTGCGTTATCCCTTTGCGTTTTCATTTGCGCTTGTGTTTCTGTTATTTTTGCCATTTCTGTCTACAGTACTGTTTATCTTACTGTTTCACTTTACATCACCATGCCCATTGACATTTCTGTTTGCAGGCACCATGTTACTATGTGACAACATCACGTGGCAGACCATTCCGTCTCGCCACCATGTGCGTACCCTTTCTGTTCTCATTCGTACTTTTGTTACCATGTGTGCCACTGTTAGCATTTCTGCTTGCGTTGCTGTCCCTGTTACTATGCCACAACACATCATGTGGGGCCTTGAGGCCCAAAAGACTACGCTCTCCTAGCACTATACATTCACTATTTCTCATTATCATTCTCAAAAAGGAAATTAGAGCAAAAACTCCATTTAATGCATTAGTTAGGGTTGTTCACAGCAACAAAGTGAGGAAATTTGTGTAGGGTTGAAGCCCCTTGGACTACCACCCCCAACCGCATTGGGGTGCGATTGGGATCATGGGTCCTAACTCTCACCCCATTCTCCTATACTTCTGCTGATTTACACATGTCATGGGGTGAGAGAGTTAGGCTGACGATCCCAATGCGCACCCCAATAACGGTTGGGGGGTGGTGGGGTCCAAGGGGGTTTTCAACCCTAACAGTGAATTTCCTCACTTTTGTCACTGTGGAACAACCCTAACTAATGCATTAAATGGAGTTTTTGCCACTAATTTATATATATATATATATATATATATATATATATATGTGTATATATACTGTACATATATATATATATATATATATATATACAAAATCTTTGTTTAAAAGACAGGATTCTAGACATAGGTCTTCAACCAAAGTGATACAGGTCAGGAAATTGGATGTTAGGGTTTATAACTGTTATACTCCTCCTCCAAATCCTACCATTGAAACTGCACCCCACCCTCCACACACCAACAAGCATTGAGGTTGGCTTAGGGTCCATGGGTCCCACCCAGCCCCACAACCCTACCAGCAACACTACCCCCACCCTCCACACACCCAACAACGTTGGGATGCCTTAGGTCATGGGCCTCACCTGATCCCCACCCATCCTACTACGCATTATTTCACTCTTCCACACACCAGCATTGAGAGGTGCCTTAGGGAGTCAAGGGTTTAACACTCACCCCATTCCATCTGCAAGGAACCTGTCATGGTACAGTATAGGAGAATGGGGTGAGAGTTAGGGACATGACTCCTAAGGCACACCGACGCTTGTGTGTGTGAGGGTGGGGGTGGTGTAGCGATGGTAGGGTGGGTGGGGCCTATGACCTAAGGCACAACCAAGTTTATTGGTGTGTGGAGGGTGGGGTGGTGTTGCGATGGTAGGGTTGGTGGTGACACCCCAACCCTAAGTCACAACCTGACACTTGGTGGTTTATGGAGGGTGGGGGGTGTGGTTACAATGGCAGGATTTGTGGGGGGGAGGATTATAACAGTTGTAAACCCTAACATCTAATTTCCTGATCTGTATCACTTTGGTTGTTTTGACATAGTATAATAGTATCCCAGTTCTGTGAGGTTTTTTTTTTGTATTTTTGCTGTAGATTTTCAACATGGCCTTTTTGGGACCCCACCTAACGAACAGTGGCACTGTAATTTCATTACTACATCCCACAAGTTGATTTCACACAGCGACTGTGCCATTCTGCACCAGAGCTGCAAAAACACATTTTGGGCAGGATGTCTAAAATGACAGCTGCACTGTTCATGAGGAGGTGTGGAAAAATCTAAATGTTGAAAATTTGGAGTGAAAATATTAAAAAATGGCAAAGTTACGAATATGCATAGAAACTGTGCAATGCACACTCATAATGCAGTCAGTTTGGGGAATTTTTGCACCAGATTTTCAACATGGGCTTTTTGGGACCTCCCATCATGAACAGTGACACTGTGATTTTGTTAGTACATCCCAAAAATTGATTTCACACAGCAACTGCATCATTCTGTGCCAGAGCTGCGAAAACATATTATGAGCAGGATGTCAAAAATGACAGCTGCACTGTTCATGAGGTGTGAAAAAATCTCAATGCTGAAAATCTGGAGCGAAAATACTAAAATTGTCGAAGTTACAAATCTGTGTAGAAACTGTGCAATGCACAATCGTAATGCAGTTATGTTAGGGAATCTTTGCACCAAATGTTCAGCATGGGCTTTTTGGGACCTCCCATCATGAACACTGGCACTGTCATTTTGTTAATTGGTCCAGAAAGGTGATTCCGCATAGTGACCGTGAAATCACCTTTTGGGACCCAATAATGAAATGGCAGTGACAGTGTTCATGAGGTGGGGTCATAAGAATCCCATGTTGAAAATTTTGGGTAAAAATTCCTAAAAATGTGTCAGATATCAACCTAAGTTGAAAACCCCATTGAGAGCGATAATGCGAGCTTACCTTAATTCCACAGTTTGCTGTTAGTCTTTGAAGAGTGCAGACATGTCCCAACCCAGAAAGGATCACTGCTTCCGACTTCCAGAGATAAGTAAGGGTAAGGGGGATTGCGGGGAGGTGGGTGCTATGTGGGAGGGTGGGGAAGGGGGAAGAGGGACTGGGGAGACAATGAGGGACCATTTTCCTTATTACAGGTTTAATAAATAGACATTGGGGACTGTTTTCTTTATTTACTGGACTATCTAAAGTAAATGTGGGCACACTGGGCTGGGTTCCCAGTGTGCCACATGAGTTGGGGGGGGGGATACATAATGCCGACAGGGATTGGGCATCCCCTTCGGCAATGAAATTTGGCTTGCAGAGACATCCGACACTGGGAGTCAACATCCCGGTGTCAGAAAAATAATAATTATTAGTTCGGCACACTGGAGGTGGGCTCCCCAGTGTGCCACAGTAGTGGATGGCAGTATAAATGCCGACATGGGGATTGGGCACCCCAACATCAGCAAAAGCTAGCACTTTGATGCAGGATTCTGCATCAAAGTTAAAAAAGTACATCGGCGGAATGTTTTCTTGTTTTTTAGGGGCACCAGACAAATTTGGGGACACTGGGACTGGGCTCCCCAGTGTTCCACAGTCGTTTTTGGAGGTTGGGGTGCTGACCTGTACCCTTTGGCATACAATCCTATGCCAGACAGCTGCTCTGACATAGAATGATATGCCTATTACTAAACTTTGGCATAAAATCCTATGCCAGAGCGCTGCTCCGACTTAGAATCCTGTGCCACCAGGGACATCTATTTTTTGCCCATAGAAAATAATGGAAAAAACAAAAATTAACTTTTGGATGGATACATATTTTTTCACCAAACCTTCAAAAGGCACATCTGTAAGGCCAAAGTTTTCCACCCTGAAAATTTTAGCCCTGTTGCTGCAGCTGTTTCTGAGATACAGGTTGACAAAAAAAACCAACAGAAAAACACATAAAAATCTCTTTATTTTCAACACTCTGTGTCTCAGAAACCACATAAGGGATTCACACCAAATTTGGTACATCAATAGATATGTCCCTTCTGAAAAAGCTTGCAGAATTACAGGCAGAACTGTTGAACTTGGCCAAAGTTATTACCATGCACAAATTGGCCTTTAACATTACATGCTCACATGCACCCTAACTATACTGGCACTACCGCGCCAGTATTATACATACTTTGCAAACAACTGCATTGATACACCAGCTAAGGTTCAACTTAAAGCAGCAAAAGTAGGGAAATGTGGTGTTAGGGTTTCCAACCCTACCCCCCCCCACACACACACACACAAGCAGCTAAAGGGACAAGAAAGCACAGGCAACCTATTTCCTATTAATGACATTACCATACAATCATTATGCCATGCAAAAGTCACATGGCAAAAAAATAAAAAATTAGACCATTAGCATGCAATTATGATCCTATTTCTTAATATTGAAAATAGTATTCAATCATGATTACATTCACATTAAAATGAAAAATGTGAAATGCTTAGATAATTACTAATATAATTGCACCCTGAAGTGTGTGTGTATTTGTCGAAGTGTGCATGTGTATACGTGGCTACAGAAGCACTGGACCATGATGATGGATGTCTCTTGGCTCATCCAAAAAGAGTTGTATGTTGTTTGTCTTGCCTGATGATGGCTATCTGTGGTTGCTTGTGTTGTTTTTTCCCTTTTGCTGCTTGTGAGGGAGATGGGACTTATGGTTGGAAACCCTAACATCTCATTTCCCTGCTTTTGTTGCTTTAAGTTGAACCCTAACTGATACATTAGCACATTATTTTGCAAAGAATTTCCTTTCTTTCTGAGATAGTATATTGAATATACCGTATATCCTTCCTTGTGTTTGTTTTTACGCCACATGAGTGATAGATGTCTTCAGCAATGTTCTCTGTATGAGCTGTTTGGATCCTCACATTTCATCCAGCTTCATCTTCAGCATCAATTCTCCACATGAAGAGTGTTATTTTAGAGATTCAAGTTTTCAAAATGCAATAAGTCTTTAAACCTGACAAGCAACCTATTTTTAGGGCTGAAGTGGGCGGAGCTCTGCAGTCCTATTGCTTTCAAAAAGGACTTCTGCATTCCTTCCAAATGAACAACATGCCGGACTTACTCCACAGTCACCTCCAGTCACACTGCACTAATTTTTCCTGGTTAGGGCAAGCGAATGAGGGAGAGAGAGAGAGAGAGAGAGAGGGAGAGAGAGACAGGAATTGGGTAATTACATCTGCCACAGGAGCAGTGGCTTGGGTAACCAGAGGGAAGGGCTCCTAAACTATCCTCCACCTCCCAACGAGTTCCTCTCCTGCACGAAGCAGGCAGCAGCCAAATCTCCATACAGGCACCAATTTCTTGCTTCAGTTCTTATTTCAGTTCCCCCAAAGTTGTGTTCCACTACTTCTGCTATTCTTTCATTTGGGATACCCAGAAGAAATTTGTGCCTCACAAAAACACTGTGCCGACTCCAAGCAGGTTCTTGTTTTTATTAGGAGCCGGGCAGCAACAGCCGTGATGTACGGCAGCACCGGGAAGCAGTGTGTGGGCTGAGATTTATGTTTCCCACAACAGAGTGACCTGATTGTTTTTCAGACACCGGGTGTTAAATTGTGTTTTGAAAGGAATGGGCTGCTTGCAGACTAGAACTACTAATAGCACACTCGCACTACTCATGAAAGTTTATTTATTTGAAAGGTTACACCAGGAAAGACAACATGAGCTGAAAGCAGCTCATTTCCAGAAGTGTCCTGGGGGAGGGGTTACAAAATGGGGGGGGGGGGACGAGCAAGCAAAACAATCAAATACATACAGTGCAATTCAACCACATAAAGTGTAGCACCAATACAATGATTGCAATATAATTCAGTGTGAGACAAAGGAAGGTATTGTAAAAAGTAGTGGTGCAAAACACAATGAGGTCATTGACAGAATCAAGCAACTTCAGGTACTCCAGGGTTGCAGGACAATATACAGATAGTAGAATACAGGAATGGTGTATAGGTAGGCATGGGCCCAAAGGAGACCACGAAAATAGCGGCAGTGCACAGGGCTACTAAGTGCAGTTACAGTGACAAAGAAGACAGACCTGAAGAGTTGCTAAGTGCTAAAAAATGGATTTGAGGAAAGGGTGGTAGCACAGTGGCAGAGGGTGGGGAGGGAAAGGAGGTGGGAGGAGGGGAACCCAGAGCTGATTCCCTTCAGGATGCTGTAAACCCTGCAAGAGGGCGGGACCTGGCAGGAAATGAGTAGAGAGAGAGGGGAGGGGAGGCCCTTCTGGATGCTGAAAACACTGCAAGGGGACTGGACCTGGTAGAAGGGGAGGGAGTGGTGGGGGGAGGTGAAAGTGGGACAGAAGGTGGGAGAAATAGGGAGCATGGGGCACCAGCCAGAGGTGATATAGAGAGGGAGTGGGAGAGGTGTAGAGGGTGAAGAGGGAATGTAGAGAGGATGGTGGTCAGAGGCAGTGGGTGGCTGAATGGAAAAGAGGTAATGTAGAGAGGGGGAGGGGTAGAGAAGAAGGAGCATTGGGTGAATTGATTGGGAGCGGAAGGTGTTAAGCAAAGTTACAGTAATGAACAGAGTGCACATGGAGGAGGAAGTAGAGTGAGTGTCAGGATTGTGCAGAGCGAATTTCAAGTGGGAGTGAGTTCCAGATTTCAGGGAAATTGTAAGAGAAGGCAGCGTGGCCAGACATGCGCCATGGAGGGAAGGCGAGAGTTCTGTGGGCAGAGGTGCAGAGGGAATAGCTGGAAGGAGGTAAGTTGATAGGAGGGAGGACAAATAGGGTGGTAGAAAACCAAGCCATGTTCTGTATTCTGTGCCATTATTTTTTTTATTTGTTTTTTGTTGATCACTTCTCTGTCATAGTATCCTTGTGGAGTCTGTGAAATTATGTTCAGTTTGGTACAGTGACCTACAGCAGTGATAGCATACATACTAAATGCTGCATGAATGTGTATATACAATTTGAATGCAAATCTCTTTGCACCTCCAAACAAATCCTTATCCATCTGCTGTTAAATGGGCTCTAGAGCAGTTGCAGTAGTGTAGAGTGGCTTGCCTCTGACGGCTAGCTTGCTGCAATATAAAGTGGTAAGAAAAAGTAACTCCTGGCTGACTGTTTGTCACCATCCTGCGCTTTTTTTGATGCTGTCATTTTGTCAGTGGAGGCTGGCAGTGAGTAAACACTAGAGTCAAACACCAGCCACCGGCCGCCCCCCACCCACCACCAACCAAAAGGTTGTTCTGTGTCCTCGGATGCTTCCCCGTTATGCCCATAACTGGGCTTGACATCAACTCCAGTTTTCCTAAGTGCTGCCATGCAACAAATCGGAGCAATGCTCCACATAAAATGCTTCCAGTACCATGTCCTGTGAAGATTAGGGGAACGAAAACTTAGCCTGTAGTAAATGTCAATGTGTAGAGTTGCACGGACAAACAAACTGTAATATGAGGATCCCAAAGTGCAATTATGTTTGCCATGTTACCATCTACCGTAGTGATGCACCCACCAGATGCTGACATTGGCGCCATTGCACATCTTCCCATTCTGACCCAAAGTTCAAAAAGACAATGGGCACGCAAAGCAATTGCATGCAAGGTGGGCACCAGTGTCTTAGTGTTTTATTCAGTCACCAGTTCTGACTTTTTTTTCTACCTGAACCTCAGTGGCCAGTTTCCACTGCCCCAACAGCTAGAATAGTAGTGGTCTTTGACACGCCAATTATGTTTTTTGTTTTTGTTTTTTACCAGGAGAGACACACTAAGCTGAAAGCTTATTTACAGTGTGACCTGGGAGCACAAGGAAATTAAATGACTTGCTCAGGGTCACACAGTATGCAAGTGGGGGCTGTGGGATTCAAACCCAGATCTCCAGGTTTGCAGCTCAGAGCCTTAAACCACTGCATTATACTGCCTCCTAATGTCCCAAACAGATTCTAGGATTGCTGGTTGAAGGAGACTCTCATAAGTGCTAGTGCATCTGCCAGAGCATGCATTTGGGGGACTCTTGAAAAGGTTGGTAAACAATGTAGGGAGCTCACCTCTCAGATACTCTAATTCCTGACACTGACTTTTCACCAGGAATGGAACTCACAAGTGGAAAAGACTTTCCTATAGTCAGGGCCCCCAGTGCTCTGCGGCAGAATTTTCTGATTTCTGCGGCAGGTCTCCTAGGCCTCTGCGGCAGCATTTTCTGATTTCTGCGGCATGATTTATTCATGTCTGTGGCATAATGCAGTCCTACCATTGGCTAAAATATGATACGATGTCATAGATGACATCACCTGACAAGCATAGAGGAGGGGCTTCAGGATCAACAAGATGGATACGGAGCCTGGCACTATGGCAAAACTGTATGTTTGAATGAAAATTCACCAAAAACAATTCTGTGGCACTATATGAATTCTGCGGCATGATGCAAATTTTGCAGAAAATTCCAAAACCACAGAATCGTAGAATTCCAGGGGCCTTGCCTATAGTGTTATGTTAATACTGTACCTGAACGAATCTGATGCTCAGGCAGGACTCATCCCATGTCCCCTAATGCTATTTTATTCAATTAGTTAGTAAAGACAAAAATCAGTTTAAAAATAGACTTGATGCTTACATAGTAGCAGGAAATAGTTTGTGCTATTACAGGTGAATGGTAGGAGCACACATGGGCATACTGCCTTCTTGGCTCCTTTATCCTTAGTATAAACCTTAGTACGTTTCTTACCAAACCACTCCACACAACTATGCAGTACTTCCCACACTGTGAGATTTTAGCATTCCATATCTTTTATCCTGTTTGTCCTGCTACTCTCGTATTTTAATACACAGTGTTGCTTGTTTGCCCTCATTCCGGTCACAAATACTTGCCGATGTGTAACTTTTATTTTCTGATCAGATGAGCGAGTATGTGTCATTGGTGGCACTGGCATGAGTCTGTGTGTGATCTTCCTGAGCTGTCTACTGCCGTCAAGAGTGGTCCAAATCACCAATGATGAGGTTGTTGCCCATTTTCCAATGCCACTAGCCTTGCTTTCCACTGGCCACCATTTTCTCATTTTCAGCCACGAGGCAAATGAGCAAGCATTTATATATACAATTTTTAATGGGAGAATGCTGTGGTGCCACTGATTGTACACTCTTATTTATTTATTTATTTTTATTTCTTTTTGCCACACCACATCCAGAATATGAATCAATTCGATTGCCATTATATTTTTCGGGTCTCGATCCTGTCATACAACCGTGCAGTTCCCTTGGTCTGTGTCAACCTGATCCCACTATCTAATCAGTCTTTACAGTTCCCCTTGGCAGTGTAAATTGTATGCTGCAATCTAAGCAGTTGCATAGCACATTTACTATGAGCAAATTGAGCTGAAGAACACATTTTGTTACATATCTGTCGGTGTTGCCATGTGTCTTGCACCCATATCTGCTGCTAACGTTTGACTCTCTCTCTCTCGCTACATGTTCTGCCTCATACTGTTCTGCATGAGCTCACACACAGGTGTTTTGGGCCACAGGTTATGCAGTGAAGCATATGCATGTGGCCATATTTTAATGTCAGGGACCAATGCACTGCTCCAACTTCATATATTTTTGTTCAGACTATGCATTCCATAGTACATGTCGTGGTATGGTAACATCCATGTAATCAACTCACAGCCAAATGGTGTCGATTCCTTCTGGTGGTGGGTGAACCTTTTTTTTTCTTCTTGCTTTTGCAACCTGCATTCATGCACAGTCATAGATCACACTCAGGATGCATGTCAGAGTGCCACTGAACTCAATGCATGTGAAACCTATGGGGACTCCCTCTGGGCATGATTGGGTGTAACCCTGGGTCAAAAAGACATCCATGTGATCCAGAAAATAATGATTAATTTCCTCAGTTTGTCCCTACTTTGTATATAGTCTGGGTACAGTACACATTAATCATTCAAGAAAACAGACAAATACTGTAAAAAAATAACACAGCTGAGATTTTTTTTTTCATTCAAAATAGCACTTCCACCTCAGATATTAGATCTGTACTGGGATATCCTTGGTAAACACATCATGTTCCCTACTTTGTATGTGGTCTGCCTAAACCACAGTTTTATCATTTAAGTACAAATGAAAGTTAATGAAACAGTTGACATTATAATTTTTGGTTCATCTACCATTACCAGTTGTACCTTTCTGTTGCTCCGTCCTGATGCCAATTCAGTTTCATACAATTAACTTTCTGAGCATATGACAGCACAAAACTCAGTACTAATATGAAATATCTCCTGGCATCCTAAAGGAAGCTTTGACAAATCATAAACTGAGCTGTGATTCAGATTAAATATTTCTTTATTTAAACCCTATTTTACCAGGTGAGTAACCAGAGCACTGTGTATATTTTCTGTTTGTAGTGGCTCCTTTCTTTCCTCTACAGCTCTACAGATTCATTTGAATTCAAGATCAGTACCTCTAAACTTATCTGCTCTCTTTGCCTGCTCAGATGCAAACCTGACATCACAATCCTCTGTTTGTGACATTATAATTCCATGTGTCCACCATCGGAATGAGCCTGTCCGAGTGTACCCATCATTAGGGCACCAAGGATTTTACTTTTCCTACCGCATTTAATTAGGGTGGCTGTACACCCCCTGTGTGGGAGGCTATACCCCCCATGCCCTCCCTAACTATTTATTCTAACTCTAGGAGGGGCAGACCTCGGGGAAGGGGCAGTGAATTTTGTAATTTGGCACCCTATTGACGGGTGCACTCGGACTGGTGCACAGATGGCCGGAAAGGTAATTCCACCGCAACAGACTGTGATGTGACAAAAGATTGGGATGTCATGTAAATCTGTGCAGAATAATCATGGTTTATCAAAGTGTCTGTTTATATGTCAGGGGATCTTAAATGTTATTATATTTAAGTAGAAGGGCAAAATTGCCAACGTGATTACTTTCCACAACTGGCAATGTTATGTCATGAAGTAAAGAGCGTATTGGCTCTTTCATGTTTAAGGTAATTTTGTGGTCCCTGCATGAAATCACCTTTCAGGCAGGATTTGAACATGTGCTCTGCCCTTCTTTATGAGGCAGGGTCATAACAAGGCTATGTTGAAAATCTGGTGTACAGATATTACAAAACAACAAATTTAGGAGCCTACATTACATTTTACTAATGAAAGCTTGTAACTTTGCTAATTTTCAATATTTGTACATCAAATTCCTCACCTGCAGCCCTGTCAGCTCTGGCCAAAGCCTGATTTAATTGTAAATGTAATGTTTATGCAATATACATTTAATACCATTATCCAACCATGACATTTATTGACTTACTATTTAAACACAACTAATAAACATGCTCTTATAAAGACATAGACACAACACAGTAAAGATGTTTTAAAAAATTTATTAGAGAAAAAATGTCAATTGAATTAGTACCAAATTGTTGCAGCCTTCGTCGAGATGGTGAAAAACCAAGTTCTACAAAAATTAAAAACAATAACATCAATCAGAACAGTAAGTCATCCATTAAGTGTTAAACTTAGATGGCTTATTGCTATATATATTATAACAAATGCATAACAATTTATAAGTATTTACAAGGCATAGTTCAAAAATTCCTCACCCATCCCCTTAGTTAAGGAAATCCTGTGAAAAAGCAGGACCAGTACATACCCAGCATATTAGCTAAGCCATTTACATGCTATTGAATTTTTTTAAGATTTGTTGTTAAAAACTTTAACATTTTGGAATAATAAATTAATTTAATGAACTAGACTATGATGAATCCCTGTAATTTTTTTGTCAACATAAATATGTGCACTCATATAAAAGAATATTATTGTACAGTTATGCACACAGATACAAATTGCATTATATGAAATCATTACTTCTTTAACACTGGGTAATGCAACATATTTACTGTACGTATAAACAGGCTTTCAGCATTAAATACATATTTTTATATCTAAGTTGTATTTGATAGCAGATGACAAGCCATACATATACAGTATTGTATAGCTGCTGCAATGTTTCTGTGTGTTCTGTAGTGTTACACAACAAGCAGATGCATGTATGTATGTATGTGTATTGACTGGTGTGTCTATTTGACTGGGGGGGATTAATGATCTACATGTGACATGGGTCACACTCATTCATCGGGAGCTGTTCCTGCCACACCTTGTGCACTCCCAGCCAGATTCAGCATTGCTAAACAACTGTTTGAATTTGATGGGTGACGTGTGGGAGGTAAAAGATTTACATGTGGCATTATTCATTGTAAAAACTGATTATGCCCATAGCCCGGCACGCTAGTAAGAGCCAACTCAAACTGAAAGTATATTAGTATCATGATTATAACTACAGCATTATATGTAGAAAGTCTATTTAAGAAAATTAATTATTTGTGATTCAGTGAGTGATCCTATCCGAAGGGGAATAATGTCAGTGATGTATGTGTGATACCAACCTCCTTTTAACCTATTTAATTGAGAGGCACATTATTGATAACTATTCTTCTGCAGCTCCCCCACACTGCTTAATTTTTTAGGGCACTCAGATATGCATCCTTTAGCTTCCTTTTAAGCCTTTCTTTAAAAGTACATGTAGCATCACCGCACTCTATCCAACCACCTCTGTATCTGAGCCAAGTTACATAATGGCCAGAATGCACAGAAGTTCCATGATAGAAAATTATTATGTGAGTGTCAAAATGCATATGTCCAAATATGATTCTACCTGCAATAAAGTCAGTTATTGGTGTCACAACTTTGACTCCCTGTGAGTCAAATCATTGTGGTATTAGCATGAGGTAGTTTGCAGAATGGGTCACTTTCATTCATCAGGAGCTGTTCCTGCCACACCTTGTGCACTCCCAGCCAGATTCATTTTTGCTGAACAACTCTTTGAATTTGATGAATGATTCACATGGGATATATAGAGAATCCTGCAACATGTCAACAGTTACTTCTCCGTCAATATTTCCACAGGAATAACAACCATATCTGCTGACAAGTTTTACTGTGAAGTACTGCCTTATTGGAATTCCATCTAATTCAAATGAGTTGATGATTGCCATCATAAGCTCTGTTCCATCTTGCTAAACATTGTCAGGAAATCTGCTATGTCTGGTCATAAGATGCCACAACTCGATGTAGCAATGTCAATGACTGCATTATTAGTTTATCATTCATTGACAGACACTTACAACTTGCTTCAGTGTATCTGTCAAAACTGTAGATTTTGAAGCAGTTATTCTGGCAACAAATTCAGGAGAATGTAGGAATACCTGTATCACAGAATTAGCATAGCAATTAACTCCAGTTTTGTTGTGAACTGACATCATTGCAGATAGACCAATTATTTATTTTTGCTGGAGGTGATCTGGTATCATCAGCCACAGTTGATTGCTTATCATCTCTTAAAGTGGAAGAATCATGTACAGTACACTTCTTTGATTTCTGTGACATCTCAGAAAACACATCTCGCATGACTACATCATTCACCAGTGGAATCAAAGAATGTTGAGTTGATACAAAGTGCTCAAGTAATTGTACTCTGTGATGCACTTTTCTTAGCAAGAATTTTATTATGTGCAACACTGATAATGCACAATCCTGCTAGAGTGATGACAAATGACAAAGCAACATGGCTCATACCATCTTTGAATATAGCATTCCCCGTGTCAATCATCACAGCATCGAAACTCAAATCTTGTGGCCTGTGAATAGACACTGCATATGCAACATAGAGTGGAAATTGTTTTTGTGCTGCATAAATGTCTTTCACAAGCTGGAATTTTACTGAGCATCTGTTGATGCCTTGTGGATAATCAAGGCTGTTGAAGTTTATCATTGCAGTTTCAATAAATGTTATTTGAACAGTGTATTTAAAAAGCCACTGATGCCTCAAGAAGAACTTTGAAAAATATAATATTTGGACACAAAGCAGCTTGTATTTCTCATTAGTTCTGTGTTTCATATCCACATTATTTATTACTGAGGTCATATGCATGAAATCAGGATAGTTACTTCTTGAGGGTTCATCAGCTCTTATTGCTTCTTCCCAACCTGATGTCATTATACTCTGCTTGTGATATCACAGTTATTCCCATGGCAACAGATTGTGATGTCACAATAGTGCATTATCATTTCAAGTAGGGAATCTGCTATGACAGCAGATGAACTCTAAGGAATCAAGATCTTGTTTTTGTTGGAATTTCTTCAGGAATAAATAATGGAAAGTAGAAGTCTATGGAAGATATATGAAATGCAACTTGAGGGCATGGGTGGAAGTTGGAGGAGGGAAGATTCATGGGAGAAAGGAGGAGGTGCTACTTCACTGAGAGGTTGACGGAGTCATGGAATGTGCTGCCTAGGGGGCTGGTGGAGGCAGAGATGGTTGAAGGGTTCAAGAGGGGGTGGGACAGGTACAGGGGAAGGGTTCCGGAAGCAAAATCCAATGCAGTGAGAATATCTGGAACTGGGAAGGGAGAAGCCAGAGAAGGCGAGGGGGGCAACAAGGTCAGCTCCCAGGGTGGGGGCTGACCAAACGAGCAGATGCGAAAGACCGTTAGGCCTATTCTGCTGGCATGTTAGTATGTTAGTATGTTAATTGTGCCTAAATATTGTGTTTTCCAAGGTTTTGCCAAAGGCATCAGATGCTCTTTAAAGTCAACTATGTGACCCATTGCACCATTGACCAGTCCACGATCCATGTCAAGATTGTGATGTTGCATCACACATGTCTTTTTACAGACTGTAAGAGATGACACTAGACCAGACATTCTTGATAAGTCTACATTAAACTCTTTTAGATGGTCAATCATCTTTGATATCATTGTCAAGCTTAGACAATCTCCATTAATTGAATTAAGAGATGACAGTGTGACAATTCATTGTTGCTTTCTCTCCAGCATTACCTGACTGAACTGTGCACACTGTTCAAGCCTTGGCATCAAACACAAAATCTGTGTGCCATCACAGCGTAGTTTACTAAACACATCACGTGCTTCAGACATGGCACTCTCATCTTTGCTTATCATGCACATGCTTAATATTGAAACTCTGGAAACTGGCAGGTTTCCAGTTTGTGCCTCATCAAGAACAGCCTTGTATTATCGATCAGCACTCTGACTCATATTCTGAAAGGCTTCAACATAGGTAAATAACTCCCACATGTTTATTCCACCAATGCTCCTGATAGTTTTTCTAGCTTCCTCAACAATAGATCTAGAAAATATATTCCTCCCATTCATTGGTGCAAATTGGAGTAGATCACCAAAAACAATGTTTCTGCCTCCAAAGACAACTTCATTGTCTGTGGCAACAATCTCCTGCAGATGTAGGTGAATGAAGGCAAGCAAAACACTGGAGACCGTACTGCTCTCATCAGTAATCAAGAACTCTATTTTGTCTAACACACTGCATCTGTCACTTGCAACTTCAAAAGGCAACTTGTAATATTCACCAGTTTTTCCATGTTCAACAGGCAGCATAAAAATACAGTGTACAGTCACTTCAACTATATTACATGCTGCAAGTCCGGGTGGAGCAGTCACAACTGTAGACATTGCTACTCCAGTACATTTCTTTATATTGGCACTCATTTCTTCAATAAGAAAACTTTTTCCTGTGCCAGCTGCACCCCTGACAAACTCACACAGTGGTTTGTGTTTCTCACAACAGCATTCTTTTTCACAATACTGAATACTATGTTGAACGGCATATGTCATGACAGTATATACAACTTACTGTTGTTGATTTAAGTGCTATTCAATGACAGAGATGTCAACATCAGGTTGGCATGCTTGTTACATGGCTATTTCAGCCTCTGACATATGCACAGTGGGATCATTTATAAGAAGAGGGGCTCCTAGTGCAACATCTCCCCCTGGATCTCAGTTGTCCTGACAATTCACTGGAGTGTCTTCTTTCAGTTGTTCTCTAGTTTTTGCTAGCTGTTCTTTCTCAGATTCTGTTCTTGTTATGTATGCAGCTGAACTGTCAGTTTGAAGGTCTCGTATATCAAGTTGAATTGCTCCTCATGTGTGTCAGATTCGGCTTTCAGTGAGCTTTCATGTCTCCATGGTTTGAACAGGAAACGTAGAGCAACACAGTAAGGCTGTCTTTTCCCTGGAGATTTCAGAGTCCATTTGCAATGCTCAATCAACCAAAGCTTGCATCTCTTGAACAGATTTCATTGCACATCAGTAACTTGGAAGATATCCTTTGCTGGATTAGTCTCGAATCCAGGTTTATAGTCATACCGTTGGGTGACTTTGAAGAGACACATGTACTCCATGGTATTGTGTCACTGTGGGTAGTATGTGTCCAATCAAATTGTTTTTCAGAATGTTTACTGAAGATGGCTCGTTTGCAGCAAAATCTTCCATCTGATCATGAGGCTTTAAGACACAGCACCTGTTTTGTTTGTAGTTGACATTCAAGTACTGTATTGCTTAGGATTTGCCATAGAGATGTGTTCCAGTTAAATAGTCACTTGCTTTGTAGACTCTACATTCATGGTGTGACACAGTTTTCAACCCTAAAGACTACAGCCATGAACTGATAGACCTGCTACTGTTGGAATGACCCTCCCGTAACTCCTGCAAGCATGTTTACCTGTTTTTGATAATGTATGATTTCACATACCATACCAGGGCCAAGGAATTGTCAGCAGCAAACCGAACATCTATGTTCACCTGCCACATCAACAAAACAGGCTGTAGTCATTAATGAATGCCTCATTTTATTTTCTAGACAATTCGTAGACTCTCTTTGTTGATTTCACTTTTAGATGGTGTTGCATGGCAGAGAACAATTCATTCTTATGGCCACTTTCCGACACATATCTAGGAAATCCAAACCAACACCTCGTGTACCAATTTCAATGACAGTATTTGCAACATATGTGTCACTGAAACATTTCAACCATTTTCCATAAGGTTGGACTGTCGTACTTAGAGAAGGGCTAAAGAAAAATTTCACAGGTGAAAATCCCGTAAAATTTGGCAATTTCATCGCATGAAATATTTTGCATAATTTGAGCATTCCATGAAATATTTTGTGGGAGCAAAATGCACAATTCCATGAGAAATTCTGCCCAAAAACAACTACAGTTCTCTGGTGGCTAGCAGTCCCTAACCCCACCCAATGACTGGCCTGCCCCAGGTGTATAATCAAAAAAACAAGTACCCATCCATGCCCCTTTCTGGTGGCTAGTGGTCCCCCCACCATCACCCACCCCATAGTAAATAAAAAAAAGAACTCCTTGCTTGAAGTCCTTCCCTCTCCTCCTACCCAAACACCTCCCCCCCCACTCATGTCCAGTACTGCCCGACCCCCATCAGTTTCCCCATATATCATACTATCTGGTGGTCTAGTGAACCCACCTCCCTCCCTATCCCTGATAAAGCCCTTCCCAGTATGTTTATTTTACATGTTATCTGGTGGTCTAGTTGTCCCCACGTCCCACCCCAGCAGCTAGTGCCCCACCCCACTCCTCCCATCCCAAAAACAGAGTAGGTCACTGGCACAGTCCTCCACTCTTCTCCACAGCTGGCAGCCCACTGTGATATGAATGAATAAGTGTGTGCTGTGCATGTGCTCATTCATTCATATAAAAAATAACTAAATTAATCCTGGTAGCTAGGGGTCCCTCCTCCTGACCCCATGACCTGTCTGCCCAGTGTGTGTGGTTTTTTTATATTATTCCCTGGTGGTCTAGTGGCCCACCCTGCCCCCAGCCCAGCAAGTAGTGTCCCACCCTGCTCCCCATCCCAAAACAAAGGGCCACCAGCACAGCCCTCTGCTCTCCTCCATGGCCAGCAGCCCACTGACACATGAATGAATGAACACATGCACAGCACATGCTCATTCATATCTCTTGTGGCTGGAAGGGCACAAGGAGAGGAGGCTGTGCAAGTGGCCCTCTGTTTGGGATGGGGAGCAGGGTGACACTACTTGCTGGGTTGAGGGGGCCAGGTGGCCCACTAGACCACTGGGGAATAATATTTAAAAAAAACACTGGTTGGATGGGTCAAGGTTTTGGGGGGAGGGACCACTAGCAGCCAGGGTTAATTTAGTTCTTTTTTATATGAATGAATGAGCATGTGCACAGCACAGCACGTGCTCATTCATTCATTCATATCTTAGTGGACTGCTGGCCATGGAGGAGAGTGGAGGGCTGTGCCGGTGGCCTGCTCTGTTTCGGGATGGGGGAGGAAGCGGGGTGGGACACTAGCTACTATGGTGGGGGGGCCACTAGACCACCAGGTAACATGTAAAAAAAACATATTGGGAAAGGGGGTCTATCAGGGATAGGGAGTGGGGGGGTTCATTAGACCACCAGAGATAATATGATATATGGGGGAAATTGATGGTGGGTCAGGCAGTACTGGACATGAGGGGTTGTTTGGGTGGGTTGAGGGACCACAAGCAAAGAGTTATTATTTTAATCTACTATGGGGTTGGTGATCTTGGCAGAATTTCACATTTTACAGGCAAAATTCCACCATTATCGGCAGATTTTGCATTTCACAGGTGAAATTCAGCTGTTTTCAGGTGGAATTTCGCTTCCACGAAAAATGTCACAAAATGCGCTAATTTCACAAACTTTCTTACAGAATGGAATTTGTCAGCTTCGCCCATCTCTAGACATACTTGTCAGGAAGTTAACATGTAATATACTGCATGATAAACTTGAGGATTTCACTGTCTTGATCATTACCAATGTGGGGTTGCATTTTTTAGCCACAGTAGCATGCCTAGTATTCTACTTTCTAAAAGTAATGTTCCAACATACCAAGAGGTGGATTAGTCTTTGACAGACTGTACCTTAGTAGTGCATTAAATTGGTGATGAAAATGTTGTGACACAGACACTGGGTCTAGAGAGCACATCTCACCAAGGGCTATTGATGATATGCCATCAACATCTGCATTTGCCCACTTCAGTATTTTTGACAGTTCCCCACAGCTGTATTCAGCACAGCTCAGAGTAACAAACCAAGCAGCTGCCTCATACTCTGGTAACATACACATTACTTCTGAGTGCCTTTGGTAAGAGTACTCTTTGGTGCCATGCATACTTGATAGGATGGAGTTCAGGTTTACCTCTTGTTTCTTTTCCTTGTTTTCCAACTTTTGCAACACTACTCATGCCGTGAGACCATGTAATGATGTGGTCATCTGCATAGTCTGTGCAATAAATGCAGACAAATATACTTAACTCACTCTCCCATAGAAGTGAAGCAAGTAAAACAAGTACTGAATATTCCTTCTGAACTTCCTATCAGAATTCAGCACTCTAGAGACTTGGTACTAAACTACAGGAACTCTTAACTAACACACATCCAAGTGACCACCAGACCATGGGGCAAAAGATCAGGAAAACATTGTGCTCCCACTATACTCTCCCAGATATTGACAGGATTGCCTTCAACCTGTTTCATTTGAGCAATTCAATGTTGTCACTGACCAGATCCTTGCCATGGACAGGATGAATAGTGTACTGTTCATACACATTTTCCTTTGTAGTCATCGCAACCTTCTCAGTCATTGCTTTCTTGGTGTCTAGTATTCCAAACTAAGTGTCAACATCACTCGTGATCAACATTTAAATCTTCATAGTATGGATTCCAACCTTAAGGTAATGTAGAGCCTTTGTAACTCTCTCTACAATCACAGCATGCTTCCAAATTGTTTTTGCCTTTGTTGGAACAGCATTTACCAGAATGGCAATGCTGTTGTCCTGAGTTAAGGACTCAACATTTTCCTGGAGTGGGAGTGGCAGGAACATGATAGAGCCCTTCAATGACTTTATAACTACTTTGGCATGTTTTTAAGCTTTAAAACTCTAACATTCTTTTTTTTTTTTGCAAACATCTTTATTAACTTTTAGTATTAATGAAGACAGACATACAAACACCCCAGGGGTCAACCCAGGGTCCACAACCCCAAACTGGTTATGGTCACTATATACAAGAAAACTATGTACACATACAGGTGCACTATACCCTCCATCTTAACATATTACATGTCTTGTCTGATTACAGCTTGGAGTAGGCAAATACACTTTTTTAATAAAAAGCATCAGTAATTTGCTACCTGCCCACTCCAATATAGCTTGCTAAAATGTTCATTTAACTAATAACCTACTATAGGAAGAGTTTGCACCTGAGTCCCTAGAAAAGAGAAAGAGTCCCTACTACCCTTTTAGAAATTAACAAATTCTTGCATTCCTATAATGTCTACTGAGTATAAGAGCACTTGAGAGTATTGGCGTCTTTTCCTTAAAAATACAGACACGCAAAAATCAAGCAAGAAATAAGAATAGAAAATAAAAGAGATTAAGGACTTTCTATGTGAAAGAACATCTATATTCCAGCTACGGATATTTAACTAATCGCAGCCTGACAGACAGACCTGAGGTCGATCACTTTTGAGCTGTATAGAATAAACTGCTTCCATAACCATCCATCTTTTACAATATAGCCGTTTATTGCCCTCCATAAGCAATTGCCTCTTAATTCTTTCCAATACCCTAATACGATCCCTCACCCATTGATCATAAGTATATATAAAGTCGCTTTTCAAATGTTTAAAAATGAAGGACTTGACCAGGGCTGACATTAAAGAGAGATGGTATTTAATTGTTGCCCCTGAAACCTAAGCCATGTCACCCAAAACACAAATCTCTGGCATTATAAACTCTGAATAATTCAATAAGGGGTCCATGTTTTGTTTGATATTAACCCACAAGGGCTGTATTTTGGAACAATCCCACATCACATGCAGAATGTCCCCTGGTCCCAAGCCACATCTAAAACACAGGTCTGTCTGTCTGTCTACGGTGTCGAGCACATAGTTTAGCAGGATTGTAGTATATGTTGGAAGAAATAAAAAACTGCATAATCTTATACTTAGGTATAGGTATATATTTGCAACTCTTCCTTAGGTATAGGTATATATTTGCAACTCTTCCATATACCTTTCCAATCAGGTCTCAAAAGATCTATACTCTTGTCCCAATATAAGGTCTGCACCAGTGAATCAGGGCCCAAAAAGTCTAGTAGCACCCTCTAAACTTGTGATAGAGGGCTAAGTGCATAGTTTACCTCTTTTAACTTTTCCCAGTTGAACTGATGTTTCTGGGCCCCTCCTGGCTCTCTCAGCACCTTCCCCAAGAGCTTAGTAAGCTGCAACGTTTTATAAAAATCCATACTGCCACACCTTGATGGAAGAACCACTCTACCCTCAATTATAAAATCTGCTAAATTGAGACCAATCAGTGGAGCTGCCCATTTTTTTTAATGATTTGTCCCCCGAGATGGAGATTAGGATTACCCAACATAGGTTGGTCTCGAGCTTTCATTTGTTCCTGTCTCTGTGCAGGGGTTAAAAAGGTCCACAAAGCAATTACCGCTTTATTTATTGCAGTAAGTTTTACTTTATTAGGCAGTCCTTCTGGATTTGCAAAGAGCAACACCTCTGAAGATAGACCTGCATCCCTTAATATCTTCTTCTCCACCTGTAACCAAGTTGGATTATATTACTCTCCTGCCTGAATTGTACCCTACCATCCCATTAAACCCAATTGCCCAGCCACATAATATAAATGAAAATCTGGAAGTTTAAGACCTCCTGTATGCTGTGGAAGATGCTAACTGATGTGCTTTTTCCTGGGGGGCTTAGAGTTCCATAGGAATTCAGATATTAGTTTTTGAACTTTGATGAACCATATTTTAGGAATGATGTACAGAACCAAGTGAATTGGGTATAGGAATCTAGGTAATAGATTCATTTTAATGAATCCTAGCCTAGCTGTAAAATTTAAAGGAAGCTTATTCCATTGAAGTACATCAGATCTAATTATATTCAGCAGTTTTCCCAGATTTGCTTCCACCCCTTCCTCTATACTCACAGTGATCCAGATGCCCAGACATTTAATCTGTTGTGGGGCCTGGTGAATCTGCAGTGGCTCAAAATCTGCTTTATAAATATGTAAGGTATGAGGAAGTACCTGTGTTTTGGTCAAATTCAGTTTATAATTTGAAACTTCAGAAAATTGCTTGATAATTTCTAGAGCTCTTTTAAAACTCTCTACCGATTCTTGTAGATGTAATAATATATCATCTGCTAATACAGAAAATTGAAGTTCCTCCCCCACCACAATTCCCTGTATCACCGAGTCCCTACTAACCGCTCTTAAAAGAGGTTCCAAATAGATATTAAATAAAATTGATGATAGGGGACAGCCTTGTCTGGTCCCATTGTGTAAATGAATTTCTTGTGAGACATACAGCAGTGTCAGTGGCTCAGTAGGTAGCACACTTGCCTTTGAGGACAGGAGATCAGAGGGCTGTGGGTTCAGTTCCCACATCTGGCACTTGGGTTAATATCCCAGTACTGACACTGTAGTGCAGCATGAGAGGTGTGCTGCACTTCTGAGGTGCCGTCTTTCAGATGAGACATTAAACTGAGGTCCCATCTGCCTGGATTGGTGGTAGTTCAGGTGGATGTTAAAGATCCCATGGCACTTATCAAAAACAGTAGGGGAAGTTTATTGAAAAGAAATCATAGCATCACAAAAGAAACAATAAAGCATCAGGATTATTCAGATATACAAAAGAAAATAAATCCAGAAGGGAAAAAAACATTCAATATAACATATTTCAAAAGAAAAAATGTTTCCATAAAGTATCTACTTTAGCTTTAGAGAATTTATGAATATCCTTGTCTTTAACAGATAATAAACCATCTTCAATCTATGAAAAAATGGTACTGTTTAAAACTAACTGTTGTTGTAACACAAAGTGACAACGAGCCTGCCATAAAAAATATTGAACAAAAGAAAAAAAAAACATTCAGAGTACTTTTATGATAAGACCTCCATATCCCTGTATAATCCCCTAAAACAATGGTATGGCAAGATACAGGATTTAGGAAAGGTAAATGTCAATGCGTAGCGGCATTCTGCCAAAAAGATTGACTATGGGGGCAGTTAATGAAAAAATGCATCATAGTTTCTTCACTGTTAATACATGTAGGTCTCAGACAAAATCTTTCAGTCAGAGGTTTATATTTTAAATTACCCCAAACTCACAGTCTCCCCTGAATAGAGATCCACACAACATCCCAAATATGAGGAGGAATCCTAAAATCCATCAATTTGTGTAGAGAAAACATCATTTTAGTGGGTACACATTCAGGAAATAATAAAACAATTTTCTGTACATCATACACAATAAAGTTATAAAAGGATTTTCTATGTAAAGTCAGTAAAGTAGGAAAAGAGACCTTCCATTGTTGCATTTTTTTGAGAGTGGACAAACCATAAGTCGGTAAAAAATCTGAGGATAGAATTTTAGGGGATAATAACGTCCATTTCTCAAAATATCATGACCAAAGAAACTGCTACCATAACTGCCAGGAAAGGGTAGCAGGAGCCCATAAATAAGTAAATGAACCAGAAAAAAACAGGGAATGATAAAAAAAACTATAGAGTTGATTATAGCCAAACCTTCCTTATTAATGGGCAAATAGGTGATATCTCTTCTCACAGGATTTAATCTATTGCCCCAAAGCATCTGAAAAAAGAGTCTAAGAATTATAGTTTCCAGATGCAATGGAGGGGGGAACATAGCATAAAAATAAAAATACAGGGAGTAAAAACTGTTTAATAATCATAATTTGTTTCCTTTTCCCAAATTTCCACCCTTTCCATCTGTGAATCTTATTCTTTCCCGTATCTAGCTGCTTTTCCCAATTGTAAGTAGCCAAATCACCTGGACCAAACCAAATACCCAAAATCTTGTGAGGGGAAGAAACCACCGGAATCCCTAAAGTGTCTAAAGAAACTGGGCATATAGAGTTCAAAGAAAAAATAAAACTCTTATCCATATTAAGCCTGGCTCCAGATAAAGATCCAAAATAAGAAAAAATCTGCAAAGCCTTTGTTAAGGAAGGAACATCCTAAACTGAAAAAGTAATATCATCTGCATAAGCAGTGATTTTTTTTCATGAGGCAAAAAAGGAGGAGCCACACCTAAAATATTAGTATCCCAAATTATTTGTCGTATCACAGGGTCCAAAACAAAAGAGTATAAGAGAGGGTTTAAGGGGCAACCTTGTCTTACCCCAATAGTGAGAGAAATATCAGTGCCAAATAGTCCATTAACCATAGGGATAATAGTTGCCCCAGCATAGAGTGAAAAGATCCAAAACACAAATGGTTTAGGAACACCATAATTAAGCAAAAGGCGGAAAAGATAATCATGTCGTACTTTATCAAAGGCTTTAGCCTGGTCTAAGACTACTATGAACCCAGAGAGATGATGTTTATGAATAGCTACAAATAAATCCCGTAAAATATATAAATTGTGTTGTATACGTCTATTGGGGATAGCACAAGTCTGAGCAGGGTGTATAAGGAGATCAGCAACCATCAATAATCTATTATTAAGACTTTTAGCTAAAATCTTGTAATCGCTATTTAGTAGACTTAATGGCCTCCAATTAGCTAACAGGATCTTATCCCCTGATTTATATAAAAAGTATAACAGAGAGGTATTAAACCCAAAATAAGAAGAAAAGGAAGTAAACATGGAGTTGAAAACCAAAGGCAAAAAATAGGTAATATGGGGCAAAAACCTTTTGTAAAAGTCATTGGGGATACCATCCAATCTGGAAGAGGTACCCATACTTAATTGAGATATAGTGGCCTCAACCTCCTTGGGTGATATAGATTATACTAATGATTGTACCATGGCTATAGGAACCTGGGGCAATGGTTTAGTAAATCCAGACAGTAGGGGAGAAGAAATACCAGGAATGGGATGAAACGTGGTACTAACAAACTGTTGCACTACTGCTAGCATTTCTAAATCCGTGGTTACCACAGTACCATTTGTAGTGGTAAGATGAGTCATCAGAGTATTATCTAACCGCTGTTTTGCATGCCACATATGGATCTGATGCAGGTGTCTTCTGTGTGCTAAATCTAAATTCCATCTCCAAAGATTTAGCCCTATCATATTGATAGTTCTTCATCTGTTTCTTGAGTTCAAAAATTTGAGAAGCAAGTCATTTCTTATCATGCAAGGGAAAAGACATTAATTTATATAATAGATTTCTTAAAAGGAGATCATTTAAATAATTAGAGTTAGCCCGATGCCTACTAAAGGAGAGCATAAGTTGTTTAAGCTCCATTTTGGTATCCAGACACCAATTCAGGAAAGAGTCATAGGAGCACATAACAGAGTCCCGACTTGCAAAAAAAAACTCAATACGTGAAAAAAGGGAAGGAGAGTCCAAAAGGGACATATTAAACTGCCAGCAATTATGTGGGGAAAATATTTTAGGAGGAATAGCAGATAAACTTAAAGTGCAAAATAAAATATCATGGTCTGAAAATTCTGAGGGCTGAGATATACACCAAATAGGAATCAAATACTTAGAAACAAAAAACATATCAATACGGGTGGCGTATATGTGCCTATGGTAAGCAGCTCCAGTACCTGTGGTATGTAAACTTCAAAAAGCATCCCGTATACTGGCTCCAGAAATAATATGTAGTAGGGCATTGGAATCACAATATATCTTCTTCTACGTGACCCCTGTAAGCTTAGTGTCCAAGGTGCAATTAAAGTCTACTCCCCAAATAATATGTTTTTTGGTATATAAGAAAAACTTAATTTCATCAAATAGCTCAATTCTGGCTGTTTTAAGCTGGGGGGGTGTAAAGATTAATAAAATGAAAGGAGAAGTCCCCAAGGGAGCAGTCAAGCACCAAAGCCCTCCCTGGCTTAATATCAATAAGCTTGGTAACCTGGAATTTTGTAGATTTAAAGAGAATGCCAATCCTGTCTGCAGCTTCTAAACCAAAAGTCCAAAAGGAAGGACCTCAATGCCATCATTTCTTTATTTGTTCTGCCTCAGTGAGGGAGGAGAGACATGTTTCTTGAACAAAGAAAACATCAACATTAAGGGAATCAAAAAAAGAAAACAGGGATATCTGTTTCCTATAGGTTTTTAAGCTGCAGACATTGAAAGACACCAACTTCAATGTAGCCATCTACTACATAGAATTTTTCAAGGCCTTCCCTTTAAACTGCTGCTAGCTTTTCTTTTTTTCCCTTTTTTCCCTTTTTTTCTTTAGAAAGTTCAGTGGATCTGCTTTCTTCATCTTCAGTAGCCAGCTCAGATCTGTGCGAGGTGCCTGACTCCAAATCAGAGTACCCCAGATCCTCCTGAAGGGGGAAATGTTTGTCATAGAAATAGGACAAGGAGTGGGAATTTGAAGAGAGGACCTAGTAATTCTACGACCCTTAACAGTTTCAAATAAGGGGGGGGCATGGCAGTCTCACTAGGTAAAACAGGTACATTGACAACAGGATCAGGGCCTAGGTTTGAAGTAGGAGCAGGGCCTTGCTCGGGTGACAGAGAAGGCTGAGCTCTAGTGGGGAGAGAGTCAGAAGTGGGTACCAAAAGAGGGCCTCTAGAAGCTGTAGACTCAGAGCGTGGATTAGAAGGATCCAAAGGTGGAAAATCCTGATGTTTTTCTTGAGCCTTAAAAACTAAATCGTCATGATCCCAACCTTCAGTCCTATTTCGTTTGGCCCAAGGGCACTGATGAAAAGCATGCCCCTTCTCATCGCATAAGTTACACTGAAAAATGTTCTTACATAAATCCATGGAATGGCCATATCCCCCACACAGAGAGCATTTTTAACATATCGCAAGAGCTACTGATATGTGTCCGTGAGCTACATTTATAGCAGGCCCTGCTGCCTGCTATAAAACAACAAACACTTCTGTCTTTACCCAAAAAAAACTATTGGGTAGATGAATAATATCAGAGTTAACCTGAAATAACTTTACTTTAAATTTCCAACCCCCAGTCCAGATACCTTCTAAATCCAAAAGAGCCTCAGGAGGGCCGAGAATGTCACATCGGTTCTGTAACCAGTGATAAATATCACTGACATTCATCCCTTCATTTCAGAACATGACAGTGATGCACTGAATTTGTGGTCTAGTAAGGGAAATGGCAAAAAAGGGGGTCCATAAAGGAGTACTCTTAAGGGTAGAATATTTTTCCCAGAATTTTTCTAAGCTATTGTTAAGTCAGAAACTGACATCAAAAGAATCTTCCCCAGATACATGGATTAAGGCATATAAGTCAGAGGGAAGAAAATGCATAGAGCCTCTAAGCAAATGATTAGCAATATGATATCTGTCAGGATGAGTAGAAAGCCCACCCTTATAACGCAATCTCACAGCATTTCTCCTAGGAGCTTGTTCTAATTTACTTTTAAATAAATCAGCCATAGGAATACGTTTGTTGTTGTCTGAAGCTCCTGTTTTTATAGACTTTTGCCTAGACTTTTGACTATAACCTTCCCCCCCCCCGAGGGTGTACTAGGCCCAGAAATGGCCTTAGAATCCTCTTGAATAAGGTGCGCACCATTTGTATCCTGCATAGAAACAGAAGTATGTCCAGAATGTGTACCTGAGCTCAGTTTGTTGGCATGCATAGTAGCAGACGATGTAGGCCCACTGTCTACCCATTCAGCGTCAGGTATCCATGTCCCTGAAGTTGTACGAAGCCATCCTGATCTTGAAAGTGAGGCCTCAGCCGACCAGTCCCCAAAAATGTCAGTGGTAGCTGTATTTAGTCCAAATTGTTGCTGAATGACTTGGGAGGTAGAAGGAGCTGCCTCTGCTGCCGAAAGTCCTACCAGCTCCTCGATGCGACCAGACTCCATACCCGGAAGTTCCGTTGCCGAAAACGGGTCCATGCTGACAACCAGACCCGATTCAGAAGAGGTACTCAGGCTGCAAATTGCGGGTATAGGGATAATAGGGCAAGCTGTAGAATCATCACCTTCAGGTATGATCTCCCAAACTGGAGTCCTGCCAGTATCTTCTCCATTACAACCAGAAAAAGTGCAGTCAGACGTTCCGTTCATAGGGACAATGATCATTTCTCTTAGCAGTAAAGCTGTATCTCCGATAACAGGAGCCTCCATACAAACGTCCTGCTCCATACACGGCTGTACTTCGTCTGCCATCCTACAGACCCAGCACAGCCCTCTACTGGCCACAGAGCACCAGCAGAGTAGGGCTAATTTTTATTATAAGAATAACAAAACAGTCAAGTAGAATCAATCAATAACAACAATCATAAGAAAAATACACAAAAACAGAAAAATAATAAGAGGAAGCATATACCACACAGGTAACAAGCAGCAGAGACAGCCTCAAACAACAACTGTCAAAATTTATACAATGCTAACATAATTTCACTATTTATATTTAATAATGTGAGAGAACCCTTTCCACCACAACCTTACCGAATCAGCAGTATAAATTTGTAATTCATGCAAATAAACTTTCTGTAATTCTGTTGTGACATAAAGAAAAAATGCTTTGTCTGAAGTAAGTTTTTGATACAATACCCATTGGCATCTGGTTTGCATAGGCAAAACCTTAGAACTGCCAAAAAGATCCACCTCGTTTTCTTATCATATTTTTGTAAATGGACCAGGAGATCTCCAATAATAAAGAGGTTATAAGAGGGATTCAACAACCATGGCAATAACCAATGTTTTGCTAAATAAGCCCATAAAGAAATAGCATTTGGACATTCTAAAAAGAAATGTTTCATAGTTTCTTCAATATTTGTACATGTCGAATAAGGACAATTCCGTTCCTCCTTCACTTTATATTTAGCAGACCCTCTAACATTAATTCTACCATACATAATTAACCATTGTAATTCCCACAAATAGGTTGGCAGTCTAGGGTTATTTAATTGGTCCAACACCGTTGGATTTAAATCAGAGGGGCAGTTTTTGAAAACTGGACTTACTGGATAATTTGCATTCAGAATAGTTTTACATAATGTTCTCATCGAGCTGCAACAAATTTGGTTTTTTGTCAACTTCCATTTGTATAATTTTTGCACTGCCGGTTTAAAATAAATGGGAAGAGAATGATGGTGATTTCATTTTGGAGCATACTGCGGCCAAGATTTTAAATACCTGCCAATAACTGCCCTGAACCACTGCCCATCACTCCCAGTAGAGGAACTAAGTGAAGCTTTTAAAGAGTGTACAAAAAACAATGAGAAACAAAATACCACTGGGTTAATCATACCCACACCTCCATGTTTCTTATCTAAATAGGTATAACATCTTTTGATCGGGTTAAGTCTATTTCCCCAAAAAACTGAAAAAAAGACTATAAAGTTTAGTCTCAAACTGCAATGGCAGCGTTAAAATGACCGCTAGACATTGTATACAAGGTAAAATAAATTGTCGCAAGATGTGCACTCTCTTGAGCTTGCTAAAAAGAAATTTTTTCCAACAGGTTATTTTCCCCTCTACCCTATTCAAAACTAATGTCCAATTTTCCAAGGGTAAGTTTTGGGAACCAAATAATACTCCCAAAATCATGATTGGGCCTGTTGATATAGAAATAGAGTGTCTACAGATTGGTTGCTGAAAGCCGCACCCCATCCCTAGACCCTTAGATTTTACTAAGTTCAGTTTGGTATTAGAAAGTGTAGCAAAACATTGCAACTCAGGAAAAAATTAATCCAATTGCTCCGAATTCGAAAAGAGGCAAACATCATCAGCGAATGCTTGTATCAACAACCTGCTAGACGTACCTGGGATTAATATGCCATCCCATAAGGGTTTTAAGCTGACAGCTCTGATCAACGGCTCCAATGAAAAAATGTACAGCAACAGACTTAATGGGCATCCTTGCCGCACCCCAGTCGTAATCTCTATGGGGTGGCCCAAACTACCCCTAATTATTGGGAATACCGTAGTCTTTGCATACAATCCTTCAATGATGCCCAAAATTGAAGATGGTATCCTGAAAAAATTTAAGGTATAAAAAAGGAAAGTATGATTGACCCGATCAAATGCTTTATCAAAATCTAGAGAAATCAAACATCCACCAGAACCCAAGTCAGACATGTGTTCAATCACATCCCTGATTGTAGACAACATTGACTGAATTCTCCTATTGGAAAGTCCACAGTGTTGCACAGGAGAAATAACTGTTGATGCCCAGCGTTGTAATCTGATATTAATTAGGGTTGCCAAAATCTTATAGTCGGAGTTTATTTAATAGAGTAAGTAGTCTCCAATTTGCAAACTGCCCCTTATCCCCAGATTTGAAAAGATAGATCTGAACTCCTTGTGTAAAAGTGCATGGAATTGAACTTCCCAATAAGAAAGAATTAAAGAGCCCTTGCAAACCCACACTTAATACAGCACGAAACTCTTTATAAAATAAATTCGACAACCCGTCAATCCCAGGAGAGGTGTTGTCTTTCAAATGACCTATGACGTCTTCGATTTCCTGCACTGAGAAGGGTTTAATAATGTTGGCCAGCATGCTCTGATCCAACTGGGGAGGAGGAATAAAGCTAAAATAATCCCTCATCTCTTGAGCAGCTGGTGATACGGTAGGCCTCAATTCACAAAAATGTTTTTCAATAGCAATACAAATACCCTTAATATCAGACACCGTCCCTGAAGATGTATTCAGAAATTTCAACGCAGTAGAGTCTTTCAGAGTTTTACATAATGAAAAGGGATCCCCAATAACTGATTTCTGTATATGATTATTCAAAAGCCCTTGCAAAGTTTTAGCCCTATCATATTGAAGCCTCCTCATATCTTTCCGAATAACTGAAATTTGAGCAGATAAGTCCTAATTGGTAACATTCGCAATGGAATATAAATCTTGCAAGTGAGCTCTCAGTTTTAAATAAGCCCCAAAGTGGGTTTTCCTTTTATAAACCCCATAAGATTTAAGCCATTGAGCACAGTCAGATTTAGTCTCCTCCCACCAACTGCCAAGATCAGTATATAAAAACCTCACAGAAAGCCTAGCTTCCAAGATTAATGTAAGTGAATTCCTGACCGTTTGGTCTTGAAGGCATTGAGAATTTAATTTCCAACAAATAGTCCTTGGACCACTACAGGGTAACTCACCCTGTTCTATCTGCACTAGATGATGATCTGAAAAGTCTACAGGCATTATAGAAAAGTGATGTACCAAAAGGAACTTAGAAACAAATAAATAATATATAGTGGAGCCAATTGACCCTTTATAAAAAGTATAACCAGCTATGCCTTTAAGAGGCTGATTGCAATTAATCAAGTCAGCTTTTGACATTAAAGAAGTCAAAAAATTAGTCACAATAGATTTTATTTCAGGTAGTCTCCTTAGTAAGCAAGGTACAATTGAAATCCCCTTCCCATAGAATTGGTAAAGTTGTAACTAAATATGGTTGTATTTCTTTAAAACATGCTATCCTGGCAGTTTTCGTTTGAGGATTATATAGATTTATCAACCGAAACCTGTTCCTTAGCCAGGAGCCGTCCAGGATTAATACTCTTCCTGGGATCAGATCTATCAATTTATATAAGGAGAAGTGAGGACCATTGAAAAGAATCCGAAAGCCATCAGCCATAGATCTACCAAATGACCAAAATGACTGCCCCCATGGCCAGTCATTTCGAAAGGAGAGAGTCTGAACTTGGGAAAACATCCAAGTTTCCTTGAGAAAACATAAAGAAATCCTTTTATCATGTAATAAATGAAAAAGAGCTTTACGTTTAACTGAATTCAGTAAACTATGGGTATTTAATGATGCCCAAATAAATCCCATTAGCCAATACTCTCAGACAGTCAACCACACCTTATCATTTTTTCCGACGTTTCTTTATTTTCTCTTTATACTCATTGCAGGGCTCATCAAAATTCCCCTGAACAGATTTTTGAGAATCGGAATCCCCCGGGTCCATTTCTGAATTCCCCCAACTAGGAAAGAGTGCTGCATATTTATTATGCGTATCGGTTTCCACTTTTACCGGGGCAGTAGTCAATTTAAAGTTCCTACTAGATTGTCTAGGCGGCAAGGGAAGAGAGGTCACTTCTACAGCTTGTTTCTCAGGGTCAGTATAACAGACTGGTTGTAATAAGCCTATTTCCCAAACTTGTGTTTCCGAAATACCACCCACCAACTGCCTCAAAGAAGGGGGCACTAGTGGGGGGAACAACCGATAAAACAGGTATAGGGGGTCTTGTTGGCGACTTCTCAACTCCCTGCAGTGGTTTTGAGGAGATGGTTACGGACCGCTGCCCCACCTTCTCTGCTTTAATAATGGCCTCCTGGGCCTGTTGTACTAATAAATCTACACTACCACTGGAGGCCTTGTTCCTAACTGCCCATGTACAGTCAGTAAAAGCATGTCCAAATTCTTCACAGAGAGCACATTTAGTTGGATTAATACATTGCATGATACCATGACCAAGCTCCCTGCAATTGTCACATCTAGGGTGATCACATGAACTGGATAAATGGGTCCTGGAACCACATCTATAGCATGCCCATGGTTGACCACTGTAAAAACAAACACCCCTGTCCCTACCTAAAATAAAGGAATTGGGAATATGCTCAATACCAGTGTCAGATTGCCGTAATTTAACTTTAAATTTCCAACCCCCTGTCCAAAATTGTTCAGAGTCTAATATTGGCTCAGGGTTGCCCAGTAATTCACATTTGAGGGACAACCAATGTGTGATGTCTTCCACATGAACCCCTTCATTATGAAACATAACTGTAATAAATTTAATCAAAGGTGTAGAAAGGGGAATAACCAAAAAGGGAGTCCACAAGGGGGAAAACTTCACCTGGGTATACCTCTCCCAAAATAATTCCAATAATTGAGCAGAACGAAAACTGATATCAAAATTGTCTTCGCCTGAGATGTTAATAAAGGCGAAGACATCTCTTGAGGAAAAGCCCAGTGAATCCTTAATTAGTAATTTACCTACATGATATCTGTCAGGTCTAGTAGGCAGACCCCCTTTATACCTAAGGCGTACTGCATTACGCCTTGGTGCAGCCTCCCTTTTGGCATTAGAAAACAAAGAAGACATCAATGGTTTACTGGCAATTGGGGTCACAACAGAAGCTGACAAACCAGGTTTAACAGTAGCCGTTTCTGACTCCCCCGTAACCCTAACCAAGTCCTTACTGACAGAGTGTTCTGAGTCCTCATCCTGCATTCCGAGAACCCCATCCCCTAAGCCCTGGGGTTGCCTCTTAGGAGAATGTTTAGCAATGTCAAAAGTTGAGTCCCATGCCTGGGTGGGAGTCCATACCCCTTTGCCAGACTGTCCCCATCCTGCAGCCTGTAACGCCCCCTGGGGAGACCAGGACTCATCATGGGCTAAAGGTACTTCAAAAATCTGTAATTTATTCTGTTCCACCATTAAGTTCGGATCTTCCTGTACAGTAAGCTGAAAAAGCTCACCCAGTCCAGTTTTAAAAGTCTCCTGCGTATTTTTCTTCGATGGAAATCTAAAGTCAGTAACCCCCTCTTGGTTACTTGCATCCGTTTGATAACGGACAATACTGGGAACATTAGTGAGCTTATGGTCCACTTCCAGGGGTTTTAAAACAAACCCCGAATCTTTATTAAAATGGGAAGGGCAACCAACCACTGAGCCCATAGAATCACTCACCGACCCTCATTCAGCCTTGCCCAAAACAGTCTTGATCGTTACTGCTCCCCGTTTCACCATCAGCGATTCACTGTGAGCTTGCCCTTCCTTACCCAGCTCTGAACTCAGAACCAACTTCTCCACTTCCTCTTGTTGCACCTTTTGCAGTTCCACCACCTCCACGCTCCGACTAACTTCCTCCTGTCACTGAATCTCCCGATCGGTTTGTGGATTCCCCAGCACCAATCCTGCAGAAATCGCGACCTCCACAGACTCTGTCATGACCGGAACCCCGTCTGAAGATGCTAGGGAGGATATACAGGTAAATTCCTTGGCAGTAGCAGCACAGAGCGGAGACTTGACTCCATCCGTAGTAGTTGTAGAATCATGAAAAAAGACCTCATTATCCACCTCCATGGATGTCGAACTTAGCAAACTCTGTGCAGACAAATCTCCCAAGCCCTGAGACACTCATTCCATAACCACCTCCTCTGGGATCTCACACGCAGAGGCCATCTTGCCTCCAGCCAGTCCTTCCCCTACCGAGTAGGGGAATTTCCCCGGTGTCCTGGCCAAATTTCTCTCATTCACTAAAAAAAAAAAAAATACTACCAACAGCTTAATCTGGTTCAAGGTCAGTTGACATTCATCTGCATCCCCTTCCCCCGGGTCATGCCTGAAAATAGGCAGGATTTGTCTAGTGCACTTACCTGGTCAACAAAAACTAAATAAATAAATATCCATTACATAGAACCCTGGCTGTGGGGGCCGCATATAAATTTTTAAGTCCCCTAAGAAGGACTTTAGGGAAACCCTTCCTCTCCATGACAGCGAATAAAAAGGCATGGGAGACCCTATCGAAGGCCTTCTCAGTATCCAAGGAAATCAGTGCCATGGGTATCTTAGAATTAGTCGCATAGCAAAGTATGTGATGGAGTTTCCTAAGCGCGTCATGGACCCCTCTGCCTGGCATAAACCCTACCTGGTCATGACTAATTAAAACAGGAGCTAACTTAATAATTCTATTGGCCAAAATCCTTGTCAGTATCTTGATATCCTGATTCATCAAGGCTATAGGCCTGTAACTACCTGGCACTTCTTTTGGTTTGTCTGGTTTTGGAATAAGTGTTATATATGCCTGATACAAAGGTGGGTGAGGGACTCTTTCCTGCATTATTTTGGTGAATAAATCCTTCAACACTGGACGGATAGTGGAAATATGGGTTTTATAAAATTTTGCTGTAAGACCATCAGGTCCTGGGGTTTTACCATTTAGTAATGAGTTTACTACCTCCAAAATTTCAGATTCCCTTATTGGAGCTGCCAAAGTCTGTGCTTGCACATGATCCAGTCTAGGGAGAATTATGCTATCCAAAAACCCCTTGATTTCTTCTTCAGTACTAACAACCCCTCCTTGATAGATCTCTTTATAATAGGATGCAAAAGCATCAGCCATTCCCTGGAGATCGGTTATAGTTTCCCCTTTATAATATATTAGTGTAACAGTATGCGCTGCTTCCCATTCCCGAACTCTAGATGCAAGAAGATGACCAGGTACATACCCCTGTAGCAAATATTTAGCTTGAAGCCTTTCTAACCAGTAGTCTGCCTTGCGATAGACTATGTCTGCCATTTCATCTCTTAGGTCTTTAAGCTCAGCATCCAACCCCTTAGAGGAGCCTTCCAGAGGAGTAAGTGAGTTAATAGCCCCCAATATAAATTCCTCCCACACCATTCTCATGCTATTCCTTCTAGCTGCATATCTTTGGGCTATTCCTGCTTATAAAATGGGCTTAACAAATCCAAGTCTCTGATTGGCTACTACATCATCTGAGCTGTGTCCTTATCAGATGATATAGTAGCCAACCGGGACTACTGCCCACCAAGATGCCACATAACAACAAGGAATCAGTGAGCTCTGCCAAGCATCAACAGAAACGCTGACTGGCACAGCTCACTGAAGCAGCAGCAATCCAACACAACAAAACTCGAGGCAGCACAGTAACGGAACACTTGCATTCACGTCCATCTCCAAAACCCTTAAATCACAAAATAAAATATATATCTAACCTCCACCCCTTCCTGCATGACAACAAATTTAATAACTTCATTCAGATATTTCACTGTTCATCTGTACCTATGAACTGATGTTTCATTCGGCTGTCGCTTCTCTCCCGCTATTTGAAACCACGTCCATAAACAATACCAGAATCTGTGCTGTCTCTGTACATATCCTACATCTTCTGTGTATGTGTTCTCCATGTTTACCAGTCATCCATCCCTGTCAGTACACGGCACAAAGTAAAAATCGACTTCAAAATACTTAATAAGTAAAAGCGGTATGAGCGGTGGCATACGGAACGAACACGCTCACAACCCAAGTGGGCCAGTGGCTGCAATTAATACAGAAACCCCACAAAAAGTAAACTAAAGTACAAAAAAACTAGCAGTACCAAAAATACAGACATACACCACAGGGGAAGCCTCTCCTTCCTACTTCACTAGTACGATCATGAAGTAGGAAGCAAAAACCGTTTACTATGACGGCTCTAAAGAGACACACTCGCTGCACTGAGAATCGACCACTTGCAGCACCACAGAGACGATGCTCCAGTAAACTGAACAAAAACATATCAATACCATTTATTTAAAATAAAACTAAACAAAAATATGCTGTCTGCCCATCTCTGCATGTGTGCTTAGCGGCGAGTGCTGGGGGGTTACTGTTGCCTGGAAGCAAGTCGCTAAAAACTAGCGTGTCTCCCTCTGTTGATCCTCTGGATTGCTCCCTGTCAACACCTTCCAAATAAATAAATAAAAAAGAAATACTGTGAAGACAAGAGACAGACAAACAGACATGGCATCACCTTCCTAACATCTTAAAATTACTTTTAAAATGTTCAGTACAGGACAGTAAAGGGACTATTTTCTTCAAAGTGAGAAAAAAGACATAACAAATTAATAAATTGCATCTCACTTTTCAAACTGCACTTACTTTATTAAAATCTCTTGCAAATTTTGTGCCCATTTTATAAGTGCAATAACACACTCCGAGATGTGGGTTATCTCCTGATAAACAGCCAGGTGCATAACGCACTCGGTGCAAGCGCCTCATGCCTAACAACGCACCTGGGCATGCTCTTATCAGGAGATAACCCACACCTCATCGTGTGTTATTGCTTGCATATAATACCTTACATGTTGGCCAGGCTAACTTTTTACCCTGCAATTTTGGGAGTTGGGTCTGAAGAATCTCAAGGAGAGCATTCTCCAGCTTGGTAACAAGTATATAATCTGTTAATTTCAAGTCATCTAGTCTCCATGTATATGGCCTAGGTGGAATAGAGTCAATCTCCCAAATCAACTGAATTGGGGAATGATCAGATAGGACTCTGCAAAGAGTAATCAACTCTTTGATTCCCCGTAATGCTTCATTATTGACCAAGAAGAAGTCTATCCGGGTCTGGGTTTTGTGTGCTCCTGAGTAAAAGGTCATATTGTTATCCCCCTTGCTGTGTGTCCTATAGGGGTCAACCAATGCTGAAACCTCTAAAAATCTATTTATGACACTTGGGCCACAGATGGCAGTTTCTTAGTTGGTGGCTTCCTATCTACCCAGTAATTCCAGTCTCCTGCTAATATGAGAGGGTGTGTCGGCAGTGCAACAAGATCTGTCTCCAAAGAGGCAAACAATTCTGGATTGGGTGGCGTAGGGCCATAGACAGAAGCAATTGAAAACTCCTTACCCAAAATGGCACCTGAGGCAAAAATCCCTCTGCAATCCTTTCTCGCGATCACCTGCATTACAACATACGGACATGCTTTTCCAACCAAGATTGCTACACCCCTTGAAGCCTTGGCCTTACCAACTCCTAGGACCTGGCCCACCCAGAGATTTTTAAGAAGACCCAGTTTCTCCATCAACAAGTGCATTTCTTGTAGTGCTACTATATGAGCCCCCATCTGCTGGAGATGATTCAAGATCACTAATCTGTTCTTTCTACTTCTGAGGCCTTTGACATTCCAAGAAATAATTTTAATATTCACCATTTTGTATGTCTAAACTTTTGCTTTTCACTCCTATAATGACATTGGACTCTCTCTCTCTTTCCCCCATCCCCTTAATCCCCCCCCACCAAAATCCCCGATCCTTAGATTGCCCTCCTGTAAGATATAGACCCATAGATGAGCACGTCCCTGTGTGCTCCCAAGCCCCCCCCGTTCCCTACGGAAACCTCCCAGAGCCCTACCGTGGATGTTAGCCTCATTAAGATCTCACAGACCAGCAATATCAAGCCTCCCCTGACCCCCTCATGTTATTACCATTTAGAATCCCAACAGAATAGTAACCTATTATCTTGTTTTTTAAAGGTCAGGCATTTTGGCCCATCTCAAAATTAAATCCAGCCCACATTGGGGCAAAAAGAAACCCCCCTCAAACTCAGCCACAGTAGCATCAAGCAGGGGATAGCCCCCCTTGTAAAAAAAAGAAAAATGTAAATATAACTATATATATATATATATATATATATACATATATATATATGTATATATATATATATATATACTATGTATATATGTATATATATATCATATATATATATATATATATATACATATATATATATATATATATATATATATATATATATATACACACACACACACACACATATATATATATATATATATATATATATATATATATATATATATATATATATATATGTATTGGCCCTGGGCAAATGAAGGTTCCTCTGGGTTCCCATACATTTGCTCCTATTATGAGTTTTAATTTAACATCAGACTTAAGTCAAAAATAACTGTAACTCTTCTGTCACCAGATAGTCCTGTACAGGGATCCAGTCACTCTTTCAGCATTCACTAGGTCGAACTGTAATTCCCCTTCCCAAAATCATGTCACAGAGAGTATAACAATTCAAAAATAGCCCCAGGTGTATTAACAATAACAGCTAATATTCATTCCCTACAGCCTCTCGTTCCTAGTGCAAACTACACAAAGAAAGAGAAGTAATAACATCTGTGGCCAAATTATGTAAGTCTTAAATCCACCTGTCCCCATGTGATCTTACTCAGCTTTCCCACTTGTAGAATCTCCAGTCCAGCCAAGACTTCCCTCCTCTATACATTTTCAGGTCACTAACTTGAAAAGAGCTGGGAGTTCCACTCGCAGGCCTTCCAGAGCATCCCTCGCAGCTAAATATTTCTTCTCTCCCAACTGCAGTTTCACCATCAAAGTTGCTGGGTGCAGAATTAAAATGTAACCCCTGCAAGATACAGCTTTTTTTTTAATGTCTACATATTCTTTTTGTTTTTCCCGAATCAAGGGGGTTAGATCTTGGAAAAAACAGATTGCTGCCCCATTCCACTGGAGATTTTTGGCTGCTTTAGCTGTATTGAGGACATGAAGCTTTTCTTTATAGTTCAAAAATCTCATAATAAGGACCCAGGGACATGCTCCTGGTGGGGGGACTTCTCTTTGGGCACAGTGCACTCTCTCCAAGTTGTATGCCTCTCTGAATGGCGTTGGGCCTACAAGTTTCAACAGCAGATCTTGCACAAAAGATAAACAATCCACTCCTTCAATGCGCTCGGGTATTCCAGTCATTATTAAATTGTTTCTCTGACTGCGTGCTTGTTGATCCTCGATGTGATCTTCCAGCTTCCTGACTTGTCTGCGCAGAGTCACTAATTCTGAATCCATTGTCAATGTTTTCCTTTCCTGAGAGGTGACCCTGGCTTCCACCTCTCCCATCCGTTGTGCCAAGGCCTGCAAGGTTGGTTTCACAATAGAAAAACTGACCACTAGCCCTTGCAGCAGCTGTTTAATCTCCAAAATATCATCCAGAGATGAATGATTCCCCTCGTCCACCTTGGGCTGATTTTCCAGGGCATCCGGAGTAGGCGATTGGGGTTTTGGGTGCGTCACTGCCAGGGCTCGCACAGCCAGAGGTTCCAGGTTTCCACACTCCATTTTGGCCATTCCTCTTGACCCTGCCTACCTGCCTCAAAATGCCAATAAACCGCACCACAAAGCTCCGACTCATCAAACAAGCTACACGGTTCTACTCAAGAGAGTTAGTCTCAGTGTTTAATCTTCCACGATTGAGTCCAATATGAATTTTAAATAAGAAGAAATGCAGCGAGGCCTAGGAGCAGCACTCAGGACGTCCTCTCGGTACTAGCTCATCACATGATCCCTCTAAATCTCTAAAATTCTAACTCAGTCTTAGAATTGCTTGGAATGGTTTCATAGTTTGGATCAGAATCTGTTCAAACAAGTTCAAGCAAGTAATCTCTGTGGGTATCATATCTGCTTCCATGTTCAAAACAAAACATGGAGGCAGAACATCTGCTTTTATCTTTCTGAAAGAGTACAGACATGTGTTTATTTATTAATTTATTAGCTTTTGGTAACCACTATCTCATCTATTAAAAACTCACTCTTAAGTAGCAAATATGTCACCAAATGACCCACATCTGATTCCACTTGGCAATTTGTATCAGATCTACTGTCACTCTTTGTGAACTTTAAAATAACCACTTCTATGAGACACATTCAAATTAAAATGTTTCTCGCTTTTCCAGTACAGATGTGGCTATCTCATTTTTGAATCTGGCAATTAACTGTGTTTCTGTCAGTTTAACACAACTAGACATCTTCTGTGCATCCTGAATTGAGAATTCATCTAAAGCTGTATCATTGTTTTTGGAGTTGATGAATGGAAGCTGCAGTACTGTTGATGTCACCTTCTGTCAATAAAAGATCTAGGCATCCAAATTTACTAACAGCACTCCTGACCCGGTACATTTTAGAAACAAACCTGTACATTCCTGTATTATGCACTGCAATCACACATATGTGATGAATTACACTTTCCAAAGCTGCTGTGTGCAAACATGTTAACGAGTGAGCACACAAACCAGTGTGAGATCTAATTGGGCAATTGTCTATGTTTTCTATCAATTTGTATTTTTGGCTAGTCTTTGTGACATGAACAGATTGATGAGGTCCTTAACCTCATCAGAATACTGTTGTTTAAGGTCACATGTGCCATCACATGTCCATGTCAAACACTGTGTCTTGTTTCATTCTGCTGAAAAGTCATTGTCTTCCCACATGACATGCAAATCATGATGTTCAACCAAGGGCAAAACAAAGAGTGTTTTCCCAGCTTCATCAACACAGACAGCTACTTTCTTACTGTGTGAATGGTAAGTTTATTCTCCAAAATATGACTCTCTGCTCATTGTGCAACCAAGGCCCATCACTGGGGATGTAGAAGTTCTTTCTGTTGAGGTTTGAGAACTCCTGTGACTTCATTTAAATCTTAAAAATCATTTTCTTTAATTCGTCTATTTGAGCAACCATCTGTGACCACAAACGTGATCGGAAATGTACAGCCATACAAACAAATTGTTTAACTCTGAGATGTAATTTCATAATCTACATTTTTCTTTTAATTTTCTTACTTTTACGTCTCATTATTACAGGTATTATTCACTCTATTTTGCTTTGGCAGACAACATCTTAAAATAGGTTGCACAACTCTGATGAATGCTAGCCGCACACTGATTTTTTTAATTAGATTTTTATTAGTTGAAGCACCATTAGTTTTGCACAATTTGCAAACAGACAGAGAAAGGTTGTACAATAAATGACATGCCTGTATTAGGACAACCTCTTTACATAGACCACACACTTGAAGCTTAAAACCGAGCCAGTAAATAAATGCATGGAGGAAGGAGGAGTCAATATAACATTGGGAATATTCTCACAGAACTCAAGTCTGTAAGTTAAATAATAACATAGGGGCAAAGTGGAAGTGGCCCTCCTTCATGGTGGCAACTCCCCACCTATCCCCACTGAAACTGTCAAGGGTACAAATTCTGGATCAACCAATGTCAAATGCAATATCCAGCATTGCCATTTTGTATAAAACTGGTTAAGCCTGTCATGTAATGCTGCAGTTACTTTTTCCATTTGATAAATATCTAAGACTATCTTACACCACTCTGCAACTGTGGGGACCCTAGAGGACAGCTATCATCTTGTTATTGCTTTCTTTGCTGCTAAAAGATATAATGGAAGCTGCCCACTGATTTTTGCTTTTTTCCTTCTGTTTTCTTTACTGCTTATTACTCTGCATTTTTTCTTGTGTTTTATTCTATTGTTTTTCTTTCTATGTTATTTTTTGTGTGACAGACTAATTGACTTTGTAACCATATCTGCCATGTTTCTTTCTCTTCTTTAATTGTGTTAACTGATAGGTATCAAGTGTTGCCTGTGATGGACTATGTGTTACTGCACCATCAGCTTTGTAAGGCATGCCATGTGTATCAAAAGTACCTTTTACATCTTTTGAAACTGCAGGTGTATTGTCTTGTAGGCATTTTTGGGTTGAAACTGCACTAACGGTATACTAATGGAATTCAGTAGCTATGAAAAAATCAGTACTCTGTTGATTATTGTCTTAGTAAATTGACATAGTAGGGCTCAATTCTCAAAGGGACGGGAATGAAGCAAGGTGTTTGCATTAAAGAAACATAATGCAAGGGGCCTACTGCACCACACCTTGTGTCATTCCTGTTTCTCAAAAGGAACTTGTGGCACCAACAGGACCCAGTGCACCATAAAGCATTGCACCCAGCATGCAGCATGTCACAGGCAGTGTCATGGCACTGAGGGGTGTTGTGCCAGTAGGCAGCTGCCATATACCCTAATGTGGAATTCTGAAAGGGCATTAATGTTGGCAGCACTAGCCCAGAGTTAGACCAACCCTGAGTTGATCTAATGCCTGGTGCACCAAAAGGGGTCCCAACTGCAGACCTCCCAGGGAGTGAGGGCAGCTATGGCACTACCCCATGATCACACAGGGGCACCAAGTGCTGCTGTGGCATTGGTGAGCCAGGTGGTCTGGCAATGCCATCTGCAGTGCTGCCCACCAGCACTGATGGTGGTGGACTGCGCTGGGCATGGATCATGGGCCAGCTGCACTGTTGGTGGTATGGTGTGCCATTGGGGGTGTGCCCTCCATCATGCCAGAGGCACATGCGGGACATATGTAGCACCCTGTCTGCCTTGCTGCAGAGGAGGCAGGGACATGCCCCGGCATGCCAGCCAGGGGTCCCAGTGCTGGCAGATTGCATTGGTGTCAGCAGTGGGGCTGAACTACTGCAACAAGCATCAGCCCTGCCCTGTGGGCAGCACTTCTGCAGGTGCTGTCTTTGCCACACAACTGTCCCACAGCTTGTGGCATTCCTCTTCTGTGTGCCTTCTCTTTGATGCATGTGTGCTTGGCGCAAGTTGTGAGACTTTGGATCTGGGACTCCTCCCATTTGAGAATTGGGTGCAGGGTCCTTGGCACACCGGGATCAGCAAAAGCTGTTGTATGTAGCAGTGTGTGCCATTCTTTGAGAATTGAGCCCAGTACCATTAACAAGATAAAATTAATTGTTTATTACAGGCACATCCTATATACTGTATAACATTTAACTATGTAAAATAAATACAGACTCAGATATTATCTATCAATAATATTTCTGAAATAATCATGAAAATAGCTATTCTTTATTTTTCCCCATCATTTCCATTGGAAAAAAAATCTTCTTTCATGAGATGATTTCTTCTTTCATGAGATGAAGTATCTTCTTTTGTGAGCCACTCATGAAGGAAGATTTTTTGGTTCATCAAAGAAGATCATTTTAAAACAGGAAATGGCATCTGTAGGCCAATGGGAATGCAGTTCTGACATCATCACAAACCAGGAAGTTGGCAATCTTGCTTGAAACACATCAAACAACACTACAGCTGTGTAAGTACTGGTCTCATATTTCTTATTTGTTAAACATTTTAAACATAACTTTACTGAAATAATATCCAATCCCAATGCAGGATCTGCTACTGATGTAGAATATGTTACTTTTATCCATGCAATTAATAAACTTTGCTTGTAATATTGTGTATAAAAAATGTCAAATCCATCAATGCATGTATTTGTTTTTGTCTCACTTGACACGGTATTCTTCTTTTCTGAGTGGCTCACAAAAGAAGATAGACTCATGAAAGAAGAAGACTGAGTCACAAAAAGAGATTTAAAAAAATGTGTAAAATGTTTCAAAATGTTTACTGGCCTTCCAAAATTGATCAAACGATACAAATAGCCTCATATTAAATACAAAGAAATACATCTTCAATTTATGCCATATAACTATTTTTGTCACAGCAGTGACAGTTAAAGAATATTAAGCCAGAATAGTCATTATGACACCTATATTTAATATAACTGCATAAAGTTTACACATTTCATTGCAGTATCATAAGAAAGTGTCTACATTTATATCGCAGTCTTACCAGCTAGGATGCCAGGCAAAAAGGGAGGGAAAAAAATCTGAGAGGCTCAAATTATAGGGTTTGCACTGGCCAATCGGACACCATAACAATCTTTCAAGTGAAATATTGTCCAATCATTTATGAATGTTTTCACTCTCAAAAATGTCTCAGTTATCTGCATTTTAACATACGAACATATGAAATTTGCCAGCAGATAAGGGCCTAGAGGTCTATCAAGTCTGCTTGAATGTGCAGCTAGCACCCCTTATTCAGCAGCTGCTCCTCCCTTCCACCCTTCCCCTTCATTAACCCTTCCCCTTGTCCTGTCCCATCCCCTTTTGAAGCAGTCCACTGTTCTACTGCATACCACTTCTGCAGGTAATGCATTCCACCCAGCCACCATCCTCTCTGTAAAAAAGTGTCTCCTCATCTCCCTCCTGAACCTTCCTCCCTCCAGTCTCATTTCATGGCCCCTGGTGGCCCTCCCCTTCCTTACTTTGAACAGCTCCTCTGTACCCATCTTGCTTATTCCTTTCATGTATTTAAAGGTTTCAATCATGTCACCCCTGTCCTTCCTCTCCTCCAGTGAGTACATGTTCAACTCCTTCAACCTCCTCTCATATGATAAGTCCCCCAGCCCCTTGATCATCTTTGTCACCCTGCGCTGCACCCCCTCCAATAACTTAATGTCCCTCTTCAGATACGGGCACCAGTACTGCACGCAGTACTCCAGGTGTGGTCTAACTAATGACCTATACAGTGGCAGAATCACCTCCTCCCTCCTCGAGGATATACCCTTTGCAATACAACCCAGCATTTTGTTGGTATTTGCAGCTGCCTTCCTACATTGTGCTGAGTTGTTCATTGACCCTGTAATGAGCACCCCCAGATCTGCATTCTCCTCTGTCTGGGCTAGCTGCACTCCCCCCATCTGGTAACTCCTCCTTGGGTTCTTCATCCCAAAATGCAGCACCTTGCACTTTTTGGCATTAAACCCCAGTTGCCAGGTGTCTGACCAGGTTTCAAGCTTTGCCAGATCATCCTGCAACCCTGCCATCCCCCTAGGTCATCCACCACTGCACCTACCTTGGTATCATCAGCAAACAGACTGATCTTGCTCTTGATGTCCAATGATATGTCTGCAATGAATATCCCAAACAACACTGGTCCCAACACTGAGCCCTGTGGAACACCACTCATCACTGCCCTTGGGTGTGAGAGTTCCCCACCCACCACCACCCTCTGTTTCCTACCCATCTCACCAGCTTTGCACCCACCCCCTGTGCCTACTAACTTCCTTCCCAGCCTCCCATGCGGCACAGAGTCGAATGCCTTACTGAAGTCCAGATTCAGGACATCCACTGCATGGCCCCTGTCCAGTTTCCTAGTTACCCAGTCATAGAACTCCACCAGGTTGGTTTGGCAGGATCTGCCACATATGAAGCCATGCTGTCTGCTGTCCTGTAGTCCTTTGGCCTCTAGGAGGGCCACCAGCCTCTCCTTCAGGATAGTCTCCATTAGCTTACCCTCGATGGATGTGAGGCTCACTGGTCTGTAGTTTCCTGGTTCATCCTTGGGGCCACTCTTGTAGAGGGGCACCACATGAGCCATCCTCCAGTCCTGAGGAACACACCCTGAATGTAGTGAGGCATTAAATAGGTCTGCCAAAGGTCCTGCAAGGACCTCTGCCAACTCCTTCAGTGCCCTGGGGTGGATGCCATCTGGGCCTGGTGCCTTGTCCACCCTCAGTGCCTTCAAACCCAATTGAACTCTGCCCTCCATGATTTCCCCATCTGTCACCCCTCCCCCCCTGTTTCTGCCATTTCTTCCACCTTGGGTGCCACCCCTCTTCTCTTTAGTAAATACTGAGCAGAAGTACTCATTTAGTGCTTCTGCCTTATCGCACCCTGCTTCCACCCAACCCCTCCTTCCTAATCCTTACTATGTGGTCCTTACAGCTCCTTTTCTCCCTGATGTACTTAAAGAAGTCCTTCTCTCCCTTCTTAATGCCTTGTGCCAGCCTGAGTTCCATAGATGCTTTGGCTCCCATTACTGCCCTTGTCACCTCCTTCGATTCTGTCAAGTACTCCTCCCTGTCCTCCCCCCTCCCTGTTTTCTTGTACTTCCTAAAGGCAGCTCTTTTCTTCCTTACCTTTTCCATGACCTCCTTGCTCAACCAGCTCGGTTTCTTAGTCCTAGCCTTCTTGTTCTGGGCTTTGCAGCAGGTTTTGGTTGCCTCCTCTATCCCCAGCTTTATGAGCTCCCACCTCTGGTTAGTGTCCATACTAGATTGAATTCTGGCCAGGTACCCTTTTACCACTTCCCCCATCCTCCCAAAGTCAGCCCTCCTGAAGTCCAGCACTCTTGTGCCAGATTCCACTCCTTTCTTGCCCATATCCAATGTGAGCCATACTGAGTGGTGGTCACTCCCTGACAGCGGTTCCTCCACTGTAAGTTCTCTCACAAAGTCCCCATTTGCCAGCACAAGGTCAAGGGTATTCCCTAACCTGGTTGGTTCACTGACCATTTGCAGCAGATGACAGATTAACAGATGAAAGCTCTGAAGGTCAGCTTGTAGAAATGATAAATAAATCAAGATACTCCATAAGCATATGTGTTAAATTAATAAGCTGACTGGTAAACTATTTATCAATGCTTTCCAATGAAATGCCAAGAACTAAACTGAAAGTAAAGTGTCAATTGGAAGAGACTACTATGAGAGACACATACAGTACATTTAGGAGTCCTGTTATTTGCAGTGTCTTTAAAGAGTTTCAGTATGTCAGAATCTTTACTATAATAGTTTGGACTGTGGGCAGTTCACTTGTGCAAAGGAGTACACAGTTTGCCAGTAGAGGTCATTTTGGGAATGATTTGCAACTGGAAAATTGTGAAGTTTATTGGTTTGGTAAGGAGAGCATGAGATGGAAGTAACTCATGCCAACCATATATAGACTTCTAAACAGTGACCTCGAGCCAGACATACTGCTTATCCACATTTGAAGTAATGAGTTGTGCTATAGAAGGGGTATGGATTTAATAGAATCAGCTAAATCAGATCTGGTTCAGCTGCATGAAATGTTGCCTAATTGTAGGATTCTGTATTCTGATATTACAGAACACACAATTTGGAAAGGCCAGCAATATGCACCTGGAATGGAAAGATCACATAGAAAGGTGAACATTCAAATATCTGGCTTTTTCGAGTGATCTGGGTATACACACCATTCCTCACCCTCAAATTAAATATTATAATGATTTGCTGTTTCTAAAAGATGGTGTGAATTTCTCAGACATTGGAAATATTATTTTCCTTGGAGACCTCCAACATGGCATCCAATATGTGTTGCAATGTGTGTTAAAGGGGAACTGTCAGCAATAGGAGCCTCACACCCAAGTATGAGGCTGATCCCAATTCACACGTTGTATGCAAACACATTTTTTTCTGTTTACTGCAGTACAGTAAAATGTATTAGGCTAGTTTTGCTGACTTCCAAGATGCTAGTGCATGTAACCAGAAAGCCCATGTTCTCCCCTGCAGCTGACATTAGAGGAAGGCTGCAGAGCTGAGAGATTCAATAAGATACAATAGCTCACAGTATACATGTTAAAGATTTTGTAAGCTAAAATCAGATGTTTCTCAGTCCTGCTGTGCTCATGTAGCTTTGTACAGTCCTCTGCGACTGTACCTAGCCTAGGAACAGCAGACCAACAAATGTAAGATTACAGCTTATAAAAATCTCTGACATTCACTGCAGGCTTCTGAATCTCCCACTGCTGCAGACCTCCTCTGATGTCACCAGCAGGGGAGTTTTTCATTTCTGGTTACAGGAAATATCAGCTTATAAGCCAATGAAATTAACCTGATACAGTCTACTATACTACAGTAATAGATAAGAAAAAAAAGTGTTTTTGCAAATAAAGGGGTAATTAGGATCAGCCTCACACTTGGGTGTAAGACTGTTATTGCTGACAGTTCCTCTTTAACAATCAATATATACACAGTTGCAGTACTAGGATGCTGCCCCATAATGACTCTTTCAGAGCCACACCTATCTTGGTCAAAAAATAGATTCAACAAATATAACTAACACACATAAATGAGCCATACACAAGCACTGTTAAGTAAACTTAAGGTCATACACAAGCATTGTTAAGTAAACTTAAGAAAACTGAGGAGGAGAAGGACATGGGGGTCATAATAACAGGGAGCATGAACAACTCTGCTCAATGCAGGAGGGCCACAGCTAGGGTCAACAGGATGCTGGGATGCATTGTACAGAGTTTCTCATCCAGGCACAAGGATGCGATCCTGCCCATTTACAGGTCCTTGGTTAGGCTGCAGTTGGAGTACTGTGTGCAGCATTGATGGCAATACCTGAGGAAGGATATCAAGCTGCTTGATATGGTACAGTTCAGGGTGATGAAGATGATACAGGGGATGGAAGGCAGAACTTACAAAGAAAGGCTGGGTCAATTGAGCTTGTTCACCTTGGAGGAGAGACGGGATAGTGGGGACATGATCGAAAGAATTGGCTGGACAATAGGACACAGAGGGTAATAGTAAATGGAGTCCACTCTGAAGAAAGGGGGGTTACTAGTGGGGTGCCGTAGGTTTCAGTGTTAGGACCGGTCCTCTTCAATGTCTTTGTAAGTGACATTGCAGAGGGACTGGAAGGAAAAGTATGTCTCTTTGCAGATGACACAAAGATCTGCAACAGAGTTGATGCACAAGGTGGTGTGGAAAGGATGAGAAGGGACTTGGCAAGGTTAGAGGAATGGTCAGATGTATGTCAGCTTAGATTTAATGCTAAGAAGTGCAAGGTAATGCACGTGGGAAACAAAAACCCAGGGGAAGAGTACACAATGGGGGGGTGCGATACTAACAACAACAAAAATGGAAAGGGACCTGGGTGTAGTCATATCATAGAAACATAGAAACATAGAATTTGACGGCAGAAAAGGACCGCTTGGCCCACCCAGTCTGCCCATTTCCCTGCCTACTGGATAAGCTGCAGATCCTAGTTAACCAGCAGCCTACTTCTTCCTACCCCCATCCCCTAGAACTGCCTTATGACTGTCTCTTGCATGCTTGAATTCCACCACTGTTTTTGACTCCACGACCTCCTCCAGAAGGCTGTTCCATGCATCCACAACCCTCTCTGTGAAAAAATACTTCCTTAAATTACCTCTGAGCCGCCCTCTATCTTCAAATTGTGCCCCTTGTTCTTGCACACCTTTTTTGAAAGATGCTACCCTCTTGGACTTTGTTGATTCCTTGAGGTACTTGAAAGTTTCTACATGTCCCCCTCTCCCTCCTTTCCTCGAGGCTATACATATTAAGCTCCTTTAGTCTCTCTTCATATGTCTTCTGGTGCAGACCCTGCACCATTTTAGTTGCCCTCCTCTGGACAGCTTCCATCCTGTCTATGTCTTTGCGAAGACTGGGTCTCCAGAACTGCACGCAGTACTCCAGATGGGGTCTGACCAGCTGTCTGTACAGAGGGATAATAACTTCCTGTTTTCTACTGGTGATGCCTCTCCCTATGCATCCCAATATCCCCCAGCCCTCATTGCTGCCCTCTCACATTGCTTGCCCACCTTTAGGTCATCTGATATGACTACCCCCAGGTCCCTTTCCATTTTTGTTGTTGTTAGTATCTCACCCCCCATTGTTTACTCTTCCCCTGGGTTTTTGTTTCCCAGGTGCATTGCCTTGCACTTCTTAGCATTGAATATAAGCTGCCATACATTTGACCATTCCTCTAACCTTGCCAAGTCCATTTTCATCCTTTCCACCCCACCTTGTGCATCAACTCTGTTGCAGATCTTTGTGTCATCTGCAAAGAGACATACTTTTCCTTCCAGTCCCTCTGCAATGTCACTTATAAAGACATTGAAGAGGACTGGTCCTAATACTGAACCCTGTGGCACCCCACTAGTAACCCCCCTTTCATCAGAGTGGACTCCATTTACTATTACTCTCTGTGTCCTATTTTCCAGCCAATTTTTTACCCAGGCTGTTATCTTGGGACCCACTCCCAGGCTAGCTAACTTGTATATTAATCTTTGTGTGGGACTGTGTCAAATGCCTTGCTAAGTCTAGGTAGGCCATGTCCACAGCCCCTCCCTGATCTACTACTTTGGTCACCCAGTCAAAGAAATCTATCAGATTTGTCTGGCATGACCTTCCCACTGTGAATCCATGCTGCCTAGGGTCCTGTGCCCTTCTGGCCTCAGATACTGCGACAATTCTTTCCTTCAAGTGATTCCATCATTTTCCTACCACTGAGGTTAAACTAACAGGTCTATAGTTTCCTGCTTCTGCCTTGCTCCCACTTTTGTGAAGGGAATCACATCTGCCCTCCTCCAGTCCTCGGGTACCACCCATCTTCCCATGATTTGTTAAACAGGGTAGTCAGTGGTGTCACTAATTCTACCCTTAGTTCTTTTAGAATTCTGAGATGAATCCCATCAGGCCCATTGCTTTGTCCACCTTCAGTTTTAAGAGTTCTTTCAGAACCCTTTCTTCTGTAAATGGGCTGGTATCAACTTCTGTATCCAGTGTGTTTCTACTGTTTGTTCTAGTACCCCCTTCCTTTGTAAATACTGAGCAAAAATATTTGTTTAGTATCTCTGCCTTTCACAGTCTCCCTCTGCCCACCCTCCCCTTTATTAAGCCTCACTATCCCTCCCTTGGTCTTCTCCCAGCTCCCTGATGTACCTATAAAAGGTTTTATCCCCCTTCTTAACTGAGTTGGCTATCTTTTCCTTGGTTTAGGCCTTTGCTGTTCTGACTGCCTTCCCAGCTTCCTTTTGCTTTAACTGATACAGTTCTCTGTCCTGCTCCTTCTGTGATTCCTTGTACTTCCTGAAAGCTTTCTTTTTCTCTTGAACTTTCACTGCCACTTCCTTTGAGAACCATAGTTCATAGGAGGACTGACTTTGCCAAAATGGGTGAGTGCTTAAGGAATGCACTAGCAAATGGGCGGGAAGGAGGGGTGGAAGAACAATGGGGAATAATAAAAACTGCCATCACAGAGGTAACGAGCCTTTGTGTGAAGCAAATAAACAAAACAAGACGATGTAAGAAACCACTATGGTTCTCAAAGGAAGTGGCAGTGAAGGTTCAAGAGAAAAAGAAAGCATTCAGGAAGTACAAGGAATCGCAGCAGGAGCAGGACAGAGAACTGTATCAGTTAAAGCAAAAGGAGGCTGGGAAGGCAGTCAGAACAGCAAAGGCCCAAACTGAGGAAAAGATAGCCAACTCAGTTAAGAAGGGGAATAAAACCTTTTATAGGTACATCAGGGAGCAAAGGAAGACCAAGGGAGGGATAGTGAGGCTTAATAAAGGGGAGGGAGGGTGGGCAGAGGGAGAATGTGAAAAGGCAGAGATACTAAACAAATATTTTTGCTCAGTATTTACAAAGGAAGAGGGGGGAGGTACATAAAACAAACAGTAGTAACACTCTGGATACAGAAGTTGATACCAGCCCATTTACAGAAGAAAGGGTTCTGAAAGAACTCTTAAAACTGAAGGTGGACAAAGCAATGGGGCCTGATGGGATTCATCCCAGAATTCTAAAAGAACTAAGGGTAGAACTAGTGACACCACTGACTACCCTCTTTAACAAATCATGGGAGGATGGGGTGGTACCCGAGGACTGGAGGAGGGCAGATGTGATTCCCCTTCACAAAAGTGGGAGCAAGGCAGAAGCAGGAAACTATAGACCTGTTAGTTTAACCTCAGTGATAGGGGAAAATGATGGAATCACTTCTAAAGGAAAGAATTGTTGCGTATCTGGAGGCCAGAAGGGCACAGGACCCTAGGCAGCATGGATTCACAGTGGGAAGGTCATGCCAGACAAATCTGATAGATTTCTTTGACTGGGTGACCAAAGTAGTAGATCAGGGAGGGGCTGTGGACATGGCCTACCTAGACTTTAGTAAGGCATTTGACACAGTCCCACACAAAGATTAATATATAAGTTAGCCAGCCTGGGAGTGGGTCCCAAGATGACAGCCTGGGTAAAGAATTGGCTGGAGAATAGGACACAGAGGTAATAGTAAATGGAGTCCACTCAGAAGAAAGGAGGGTTACTAGCGGGGCACCGAGGGTTCAGATTAGACTAGTCCTCTTCAATGTCTTTATGCTTACATTGCAGAAGGACTGGAAGGAAAAGTATGTCTCTTTGCAGATGACACTAAGATCTGCAACAGAGTTGATGCACAGGGTGGGGTGGAAAGGATGAGAAGGGACTTGGCAAGGTTAGAGGAATGGTCAAATGTATGGCAGCTTAGATTCAATGCTAAGAAGTGCAAGTAATGCACCTGGGAAACAAAACCCAGGGAAGAGTACACAATGGAGGTGCGATACTAACAACAACAAAATGGAAAGGGACCTGGGGTAGTCATATCAGATGACCTAAAGGTGGGCAAGCAATGTGAGAAGGCAGCAAGGAGGGTTGGGGGATACTGGGATGCATAGGGAGAGGCATCACCAGTAGAAAACAGGAAGTTATTTTCCCTCTGTACAGACAGCTGGTGAGACCCCATCTGGAGTACTGTGTGCAGTTCTGGAGACCCAATCTCCGCAAAGACATAGACAGGATGGAAGCTGTCCAGAGGAGGGCAACTAAAATGGTGCAGGGTCTGCACCGGAAGACATATGAAGAGAGACTTAAGGAGCTTAATATGTATAGCCTCGAGGAAAGGAGGGAGAGGGGGGACATGATAGAAACTTTCAAGTACCTCAAGGGAATCAACAAAGTCCAAGAGGGTAGCATCTTTCAAAAAAAGAGGTGTGCAAGAACAAGAGGGCACAATTTGAAGATAGAGGGGGCGGCTCAGATGTAATTTAAGGAAGTATTTTTTCACAGAGAGGGTTGTGGATGCATGGAATGGCCTTCCGGAGGAGGTTGTGGAGTCAAAATCAGTGGTGGAATTCAAGCATGCATGGGATAGTCATAATTCAATTCTGGGGGGTTGGGGTAGGAAGAAGTAGGCTGCTGGTTAACTAGGATCTGCAGCTTATCCAGTAGGTAGGGAAATGGGCAGACTGGGTGGGCCAAGCGGTCCTTATCTGCTGTCACATTCTATGTTTCTATGTTTCTATGTTTCTATAGTGGTTTCTTACATCGTTTAGTTTTGTTTATTTGCCTCACACAAAGGCTTGTTGCCTCTGTGGTGGCAGTTTTTATCATTCCCCATTGTTCTTCCACCCCTCCTTCCTGCCCGTTTGCTAGTGCATTCCTTAGGCACTTACCCATTTTGGCAAAGTCAGCCCTCCTAAAATCCAGTACCTTTGCCTTTGTATGGCTTGACTGTATTGCTGTGTTTATTGTGAACCATACTGTTCGATGGTCGCTAGTTCCCAGATGGCTACCCACTTCTACATCTGTGATCCTCTCTTCATCTCCATTTGAGAGAACCAGGTCTAAGATTGCTCCCTCTCGAGTGGGCTCCAATACTAGTTGTCTAAGGCATGCCCCCTGTAGGGCATCTAGAATAACCCCACTCTTCAAGTGGCTGCGCAACTGCACTCCAGTTAACATCTGGCATATTCAGATCACCCATCAGCAATATCTCCCCTTTTTTTGCCATACTAAGTATACTTTCTATCATTTCCTTGTCCATTTCCTCCCCCTGAGAAGGGGGTCTGTATACAACCCCTGTGCGGATTGTGGTGCCATTGCCGGTCTCCAAATTTACCCACAGTGCTTCTTCTCCTCCCTGTTTTCTCTTTTGTTCTGTTACTTTGATTCCTTCCCTTATGTAAAGAGCTACTCCTCCTCCTCTTTTACCCTCTCTGTCTCTCCTGTAGATAGTGTATCCTGGTATGTTTACATCCCAGTCATGGTTTTGTGTGAACCATGTTTCTGTGACTGCCACAATATCCAGATGTTCCTCCTCCATCAAGGCCACTAATTCAGGAAGCTTGTTACTCAGACTACGTGCATTGGTACTCATTGCTTTCCATTTTTTGATGGCTTTACTTTCTGTTGCAGCATCCCCCACTGACCTTTCTACCTCGGTCTTTTTCCCATTTATAATTATAATTATAGTCACATCAGACGACTTAAAGGTGGGCAAGCAATGTGAGGGGGCAGTAAGGAGGGCTGGGGGGGATACTGGGATGCATAGGGAGAGGCATCACCAGTAGAAAACAGGAAGTTGTTATCCCTCTGTACAGACAGCTGGTGAGACCCCATCTGGAGTACTGTGTGCAGTTCTGGAGACCCAATCTCTGCAAGGACATAGACAAGATGGAAGCTGTCCAGAGGAGGGCAACTAAAATGGTGCAGGGTCTGCACTGGAAGACATATGAAGAGAGACTAAAGGAGCTTAATATGTATAGCCTCAAGGAAAGGAGGGAGAGGGGGGAACATGATAGAAATCTTCAAGTACCTCAAGGGAATCAGCAAAGTCCAAGAGGGTAGCATCTTTCAAAAAAAGAGATGTGCAAGAACAAGGGGGCACAATTTGAAGATAGAGGGTGGGCGGCTCAGTGGTAATGTAAGGAAGTATTTTTTCACAGAGAGGGTTGTGGATGCATGGAATGGCCTTCCGGAGGAGGTAGTGGAGTCAAAAACAGTGGTTGAATTCAAGCATGCACGGGACAGCCATAAGGCAATTCTAGGGGGGGTAGAAATAAGTAGGCTGCTGGTTAACTAGGATCTGCAGCTTATCTATTAGGTAGGGAAATGGGCAGACTGGGTGGGCCAAGAGGTCCTTATCTGCTGTCAAATTCTATGTTTCTATGTTACTTTCAAATACTTGAGGGGGATCAACAAAATCGGGCACAGAGAGGCTGCTTAAGATGAGGAAGGGACACAAGGGGCATGGGCTAAGACTGGAGGGGACAGGTTCAGGAGGGAGATGAGGAGGCATTACTTCACTGAAATGGTGGTGTCAAAAGGGAATGGTCTACCTGAGCAGGTTGTGGTCTGCAGGATGGTGGGGAGCTTCAAAAGGGCATGGGACAGGGCAAGGAGGGGGGCTGGGCAAAGGCCAATGAGCAGTTCCAGGAAGTAAACAGGGGGTTGGGGGAGGGGCAGATGCATTATAGGGACTAGCTGCACACACAAGCAGACTTGATAGACCATGAGGCCTGTTTCGGCTGGCAAGTTTTGCATGTTCATAAACTTACCTACTTTGCAGTGCTGTATAGTATATGGACATTGCCTGAATATATGTTTTTATTACAATTTTTATTTATTTTTCTTTACTTTTCATAGAACATGCCAAAACTATGGAATGAAGAGGAGGTACTCACCCTGGTAAAAGGCCTAAAAATCATGTCAGGTTGCAAATTTTGATGATAGAGACCAACCTGCTATTAAGGAAAAAGTGGCAGGATTTGTGCAGGTGAAGGGACACACAAAAGATCCTGACTTCTGCTGTCAAAAGTGTCAACTGCTGTGCAAGCACTTCTATAAGCTGAAAAAAGCTGGCAATGTCTGAGAGATGGGAAAGACTGGTACAAGCACACCCTAAAGATGTGGAAACTGGCAGGGAGGCCAGAATTTGGTGACAAGCGCCATGAAAGTATGTTGCATAAGAAAATACAATTTGAACAAAGCTGTTTTCTATATAAGTATTTTATTCTCTTTAAACATTGCATTACTATCAATGCAAAGCAATTTTTGTGTATGAAATACAGGATAATATATGACAGCCATACACAGCAATCCTGTGTCTGCATCAAGAGATATGTATGGCAACCAACAATTTCAATAGCAAAGCTTGAAAGATTTTTTAGTTGCCTATAAAAAACTCAAGATGAACACACAAGCTTGCCTGTGCAAGGATACCCATATGTTACTGTATGTTTTATACTGACCAAGCATCCATGCCCAGTTAAGACGGTCTGTTTCTGTCAATAAACTGGGTCTGGGGAGAGGGAGAGGTTCACTTGAGGGTGGAGGTGGGTTCAAACTACTGATGCAATCACTTTAAACGTTTCTGTGCAAGTTCCACTTAAAAAGAAGAAGACAGGTTCCAACTTGATTCCATACAGGGAAGTACTTGTGTGGCAACATTCTAAGTTGTGGTGCTGCAGCAGTCACATCACTACTGCAGCACAGCACTGTGCTGACACTACAGCAGTACAACAAACATATTGCAGGCATTGGATTTCATGCATAACATATCATCTTTTACTAAGAATTGTCACCCGTTGCCATTTTCAGGCTCTTTTACAAGCCCCCCCATAAGACTGGCACTCCTTGTGCTGAAACCCCAACTGTGACAAACTCGGGTGCACCAGGGACCCTGCATCTGCTTCTGCAAAAATCAGGATCCTGGCAGCAAACCCCCCTCTCCCGAGTTTGCTTCAAGTCATCTTCTGTGCCACACAGTTGGCACACAGGAGGGGAAAGCCACAAGTAGTAGCACTTTTGGGTAGCAGTGGTAGCCATAGCAGGGACCCACCAGCCATGCATTGTGAAGAGCTGGCAGGGCCAGTGGGGGACTGGCCAGGGTGGCTTGGGGGGTGGGGTGATGATGTACCCTGAAAAGGAAGTGCCCAGCAGCCTCAGTGCCAGGGACTGGGGGAAGTTGTGTGACAGGCGGGTGGGCGGCAGCCCTGGATGTCACCAGCCAAAACTACTCCACTGCTGGGACACCTGGCTGGGTGCTATGCAGGCTGAAGATTTCTGCTGGCAGCAGTCAAAAATAGGGGGCACAGAAGACTTCCAGCCCTTCCATGACACCCAGAATGATGCATGGTCCTTTAGACCAACTCCTGGCTGGCCTAACTCCAGTGGCCCCTGTGGACTGTGTGAAGGGTTGTGGAATGCCATTTAAGGTGATATGTCAGCCAAAATGCAGCTGAAGCCCCCTAACACTATGACAGAGCTGTGCAACTAGTATAAGGCCAGCACTAGGTGATCTGGCACGGGGGGCCCAGGGCTGTTGCAAGTCTCATTAGAAAATCCATGAGTGCCACAAAGTCTGATGCATGGTGCCCCTTGTATGATTTTCTTTTGATGCAAGGCTCTTGCATGACACTCAGACCTTTAAAACTCTGGCCCACTGTGTTTCTTTTCAGAAAAGTGGGGGGATGGTTGTGGGGGGGAGGTAATTCACAGTTGGTGGTGGTCTCAAAGACAGATTCTGTGTGTTGTAGCTCTTGTTCCATAGTTCAGCTTTTAAAATAAAAACGTTCAAGATCAATTGGATGAAGAAAAGCAGATGCATGGCACCCGTGACACAGTACTGATACTGTATATATGACTACACTTTATGCTAAATTATTATGTTAAATTAATTAGATATGACCAAAACTTATATTATAAGGTTCACTATTTTCCATAGAAAACTCAAAATGAACATGCAGGCTTGTCTGTGTGTCAAGGTCAATATGTTATCTTTTGTTGTGAATTTAAGTCCCTACCCATTTCAGACAATTTGTTTCCTTTCAGTGAACATGGGGTTAGGAGGGGGTCACTTGAGTATTGGTGATTGACTGAAAGTACTGATTCAGTGTGTTCTTCATTTTTCCTGTAATAAAACTTAAAAAAAAAGATAAAAAAACAGATTCAAACTTGATTGCATGGAGGACAGCTTCTCTGCATCATTTGTGACAGTATATAGTAACATATGTGACAACAGTCTATGCTAAATTCTTATAGTGTTAGATTAATTAGACATGCTTACAGCTTAGAGTAATTATGGTATTACCTAAAACTGATGTTTCATAGTCATAGTGATTAAAAAGGCTGTGATTGTATAATTATAACAAGGGATATTACAACAGCATTTCATAACTACATAGAATGTCACAATATAACACTACCTAGAAAATAAATATTACTTACTAAAACAATGAATATAAGCATTAGAGGTGGGCGAAGACCATGAACTCCGCTACATGTAGTATTTTACATATAACCTGAATTTCACTAAATACTACGCAAGGCGAAGTGAATAACTTCGCATCTCAAAGTAACGTGAAGTTTCCATTGTTCCATATGGACTTCAGGTTACTTCACCTTGTTTGGGGGGTTTAAGGTGAATTTTGCAGTGATTCATGGGATTTAAGGTCACATGAGCTCTATATTGTCTTGTACAGCCTCAGTTCAGCATAGTATTTGTAGTGGGAAGCTGGAGACAGCATGGTCCCACAGCTCTGAATATCAAACCAGTTTAAAACCATTAAAAATACATTTTTGTGACAACATTTTGTCTAATAATTTAGTACGTCGATTGTAGTAAATCCTTGTGTGTTTATATCATCGAGCATTTATTGATTTTGTGTGAACACTGAATGTTAATTTAGTACAGTCTCTGTACTGACAGACACTGTAGAAATGTGCTTCGAGCAGGGGGTGGATCTGTGATGTGGAAGGGAGATTCACAGACCACAGTGAGGAAGACAGTCTTTCCAAGTGTTGTTGGCTAGTGTTTTAGTATTTTTGTGTTCAGGTATACACAGTAATACTTATATAAATTTTTTATAAATTTTTGCTCTTTGCTGGGCATTTTTTCAGTCAGTTTAAAAGACTGTGTGTGTTGTAGTTTACTGAACAGTTAAAGTGTTTGCACCTAACCTTTAATCTGTTTGCATGCTGTTAATTCATACTCATTTTATTGTGGCCCTGCACTAGCAGTACTCTGAATTTCTCAGCCTGACTGCAATACTTTTTCCCTGCTTCTGTGTAGCTAGTGGTGTGTCCCCCTCCCCCGAAAAACAAGTTATTGTTTTTGGACTTTGGGATTTTTGAAGACTGGTTAAGGTCTTCTTGTGCCTGTGCAGCTGCAACTCTTTACTTTTTTTGCTTCACATCCACCAAAAACTGCAGAAATATAAAGTTGCTGTTAATTTTCTGAGTTATCATAAAAAATGCCAGTGAAGAGACGGTCATGCAAAGCTGTTTCTGGCTGTGGTGCTGCTCCCAAGAAGACTATTAGCAGTGGAAGTTGTTGTGATAATGAGGCAGGTTCATCAGGGGCTACTGTAGCAAGTCTAGCAGTGTTAAGAGCAGTCGTGGCCATGGCCGTGGCCATGTTAGTATGAAGCAGAAGGCAAAGATAGTAGTTGCTGCAAGTAAAGGGATTTCTCCGACTATCTTTTTCACAGTGAAGTCAATCACTTCAGTGCTGGTTGGTGATGCTGTTGTCCCTGCTGGTAGTAAAGTTAGTGGTGGCATGGTCGATAACAGCATGAGTATTGCTACAAGTTCAACCCTGGCAACGTTATTGGGTGGAAAAAATGTTGTTGAGTCCGCAGACTGAGTTTAGTTGATGTCCCACTCCCCACAGTAATTGAACATGATTCTGATGATGATGATGATTCAGTCTCATGTTTCCACTGATCTTGAGATTAGGCCATCCAAACATTCAGATGTTGACGAGAAAAGTGTGTATGATCAAAATAAGGCTGTGGCTGGAATATCTCCACAGGACAGCATTCAAAGTGAATCTGTGGATGATGATTATGATGATGATGATGCTAGTTACCCCATTTGGGAACCGGACAAAAAGAAAGTGAAGGTGGTTGTTTGTAAATAGTCCGTTAGTCAATCCCCCCTTCCTCAAAGTTCTGATGTAGTTGTGTCTGTTGATGACCCTGAAGTAATAATCCTAGATTGTGATGTTCAGTCAAAGTCCAAGTGTGCACAATACCAGAAATCATGCAATACATCTTCCATTTCATCAACACAAAAACTGCCATCCCATATGCAGCACTATCAGTGACATGTGAAGAGTAGGGCATCCAAATCCCTAGTTTGTGATTTTTTCATACAAGATCGAAGCAATGAAATAGTGGCAATCTGCCAGCTTTGCTAAGCATGTGTGAAGCACGGTCAAAAGGGTAGCCATCTTGGCACAGGAGCCAGCATACTCATCTCATGAGCAGGCACATGGCACTGTGGACTCGGCACCAGAGGGGAGTTAATGCTGTAATGGGCTGTTCACCCTCATCCACCTTAGTGAGCATGGTATGCTCTTCCTTGAGTGTAAGTAGCCATGTCAGTAACAGTTGTGAAATAATACTGGAGGATTACCCCAGGCATGAGGAGGAGGATTTTGAATGTTCAAGTAGTGGTCAGAGTAGCAGTGGTGGTCCATGTAGTAATTCTACTACATCAACCCCTGATCTTAAAACAGGGAAAATAACTGCATTTATTGGCTTGTTAGCTGTGTACCCACCCTCACACATCAAAGGCACCCCATACATGGCAGTTTACAGAGGAGAGCCATTTGGCTCACCAAATGCAAAACACCTAACAATGCAGCCCACTTTGCACAGCTTTTTTGCACAGAACAGTTTGGTTGAAATTAAACTTTGCTGCATCTCTACATGTGATCTGTGGGTGGTTTCTTTATCAACTTTGCCTTCTCAAACTGTAACTCGAAGTTAACTCAAACTGGACAATGTGAAGTCCATTAAAGTCAAATATCGACCTTTTAATGGGAATTTCAAGTAGTGCTATGCAAATTCGAAGTTGCCCACCTCGAGTTAACTTCGCAGGTGAAATTAAACTTTGTAGCATCTCTAATAAGAATCAGACTGCTTCTTGGCAAGAAAGGAATATGTAGCATAATGTAACATTTTCCTCAATGTTTTTCTTTATTTACTCTTTTCTCGTTACAGTCCATACTGGCTTCCATGACACCCAACAGGAAGGGAATGCTTGCAGCCAGTTCCACAGGAACTTGTGGAATAGGATCCAACTCTTGCAGAGGATGATGTAGTCATTATTGAAGAAGAAGGTATAGTAGAATTACACAACCGAAGTCAATTAAATTAATTCCAACTGTTATTGTTGTTTTCCTATTTACAGCCCATATAGTAAATGTATATAAAGATTTTCCTTTTTATTTGAACTCTCCCCAAATGCTCAGACACACCACCACTCACCCACCACCCACCCAAAGACATCACATGGAGTGCTCAACATGATACTCCATGCAAAGCATTTTAATGTTCTCCATAGGGAACATCCGCCAACCCCCTAATCAGTCCACTCACCTCGCAATCATCTACTTGCTGATGTTTGTGTGACTAATGTTTCCTGGGCACCCATTCCCAAGATGAATAAATGACACATTGTCCAACCTGTCCTCCCAACCCACCACATAAATGCGCCAAAGAACACAAGGCACATAAAAGCATGTTACTAACAGTAACAGCATTATTGGTACCACTTAATCAAGTTTTTAACTGTTTTTAATCATGAACTTTAAAAAGAACTGTGACAACATTATCTTTTTAGAGTATAGTATCATCAAGATGCCACAATATATAATTCATACTCTTACATAAACTGTTTATTATACACTGACTAATTATGATATTTATATTGCCATGTTATAGCTTCTATATGAACATAGAATTCAAAAGATTGGCATAATATGGTATACTAAATCCTTGAAAATAAATTATCTGTAAATGGTATTGCATCAGAATCTTGCTTGTTACTTCAGCAATTATTGTCTTAAAAAATCTCACAGCAAGATCAAATAACATAGTAATATTATTATTATTGTCGACAATATTTAATTGCTACTGTTATATCAGCTGTTTAGTAACTATTAATTTATAAGAATATATAGAAATGTCATTGCTTATGTATCGTACAAGTGTTCTACAAATAAATATATTATAGTATGCAATATTATTGAACAGTAACAGAATTGTCAGTAACATAGTAACAGTATCTAGTGTGTATTGCAGATAATGATACAGATGTTAAGTGTACCAGTGGTGTCACAGACTGGGCCACAGAAGGAGTCACAGCAACACTTAGTGCTTCTTCCCATAGTCAGGATAGTGTACCAATGGCTTCTGGTGGCTCATCTGAACCCCAACAACCTGAGGATGAGCCGCAGTCTGGTACATCTGACCCTACTGCAGGAGGCTAGTTCCATGTACGGCAATGTAAGTACAGTAATAATTATTGCATAACATTCTAACTTATTTTTATTTTTTATTTTTGACAGGTATCGTGATATACATTATATTTAGTTATACTGTATGGAGAGGTCTGGTGTGTATGAAAATCCATACACTGTAAAAGGTGGTTGTGCTCCAGTAGTGACATAACTAATAAAGCAAAGTGAGTCTTCATTCTGCTGCACTACTTATGTCATTGTGCAAGCAAATGAGTAGCCATTTACATGGCCATTCAGCCATGCTTGCTCTAACTATTGCCCAGAATATGGCATACGAGGGGAACAGGGAGTTGGGGGAGGTGAGGGAGCTGTGAGTCATCAGTATTTGTGCTACTGGTGAACAACTTCAATCTGTAGCACACCAACTATGAGAAATGGGCGGGTGGCCAGGGAGTCTGAATTATTTCTTGCTGGGGCATTGGTCAGAACAATGATGGCCAACAGGAGGAACCATAATAAACTGAAGTAAGTTCTGTTTAAACAACATTTTTTCTGTGATGGTTGTCCATGTCTATATACTATACAGAATAAGATATGGGCAACTATACACTCCAAGCCTGAGTTTCTAACTCAGGGTTGCCATCACAACAGACTTCTCCAGCTTTGCTCCCAAGGTCACTCTATCATAAGGCAACCGCTTTGTAGAACAAAGCCTTCATGTGTATGGTTGCACATGCATTACTCTATATGTTCCTGGTTATACAGGCACTGTGTGGAAGACTGTAAAAAAAAAAGAAAAAAGAAAGAAAACTTGCTGACCTGTAGGTAGATCAATACCATTACAGAGAATGCAAGTGAAGGGCTCCTCTCACTGAGCTGGCTATTTTAGCAGCTTCAAACAGTCATCAGACTTAGATTATGGACCAGCCTGGTGACTGAAGCTGCTAAGGAAGCGGTATGTTGAGAACAACTAACAATAAAAGCAAATGCGAGTGAGCTATGGAAAAAACTGTGTACGAATTTAATTAAACTATGAACGTTACTATTCACGGTGAAGTTGCTGACCTGTTTCTGTAAGCCTACAGGTTACAGGTTGTTTCTTCAACATACTTATTAACAGCTTGGGAATTGGGCCTGGAAATTGCAGAATAATGATATGCCTGGTAAACTGGTTTCTCTTGCTCCAATTTCAACTCATATTAGAATCTCTACCAGATCCTCAATTGATTCATTTTAGGTTGCCAAAATGCAAATAAAGTGTGGGTAAAATTTTATTACCATGCTGCTCTTTACTTGAATTCCTTGCCAAAATCTATAAGGGATGTTAAAAATGTTAACTTACATGTATTTCAACTTAAAAAGTATGTAAACTGTGCTGAAAGATTGCAATTTTCTGTCATTTCTACTCTATCGTATGTACTGTATCCAGAGTTTTGTCTGTAGTTATGCTTCAGGAATCTTTGAAAATGGGCAATCTTGTCCAAAGGCCCTCATTCAAATAAAATTAAATGAAATGGTCAGGGGCAGTTCTAGAAAGGGGAGATGGAATGGATTCTAAATGGTCAAAAAATATAGGGCTGATGCACATAGAATGATAATCATATTCAGCATGATTGCCTTTTGCCTCATTGTACCTTCCCCCAGGACACACCTAGAAATGACTTGCTTAAATTGAATCATAGAATCCTGTCAACAGAAAAAGACCATTTGGCCCATCCAGTCTGTCCCAAAGAGATATTCCCCCCCCAACCTTTTTTACCTCCAACCCCTGCCACGCCTCCTCCTCCCCGAAAACCCATGTAGGTATCCATGCTCTCTTGAATTTTTCCACCATATCTACATTCACAACCCATTCCGGCAACCTGTTCCATGGACCTACAACCCTTTGTGAGAAGTAACACCCCCTTGTGTCCCCCTGAAATCTGCCCCTTCCAGCTTGACTGAATGATCTCTTGTGGTTTTGTTTTCACTTAGTTTTAAGATGCCATCCCCTTTTACCTTATTTATCCCTTCATGTATTTGAAGGTCTCTGCCATGTCTCCCCTTTCCCTTCTCATCTCCAGTGAATACAGACTTACTCCTCTAGCCTCTCCTCATAAGGCCTTCCTTGCATTCCCTGGAACATTCTGGTCACCCTTCTCTGGACTCTTTCCAGCCTGTCCCTGTTCCTCTGCAAGTGGGACCTCCAGAACTGAACCCCGTATTCCAGCTGTGGTCTGACCAGTATTTTGTATAGTGGCATTATCACCTCCCTCCTCATACTTGTGAAGTCTCTCCCAATGCATGCCAGCATTCTTGTTGCTTTACCAGCCACTTGTTCACACTGGTGCCTAACCTTGAGATTGTCAGTGATCCAAATTCCCAGGTCCTTTTCCTGCACTGTGGCCTGCAGTGTTTCCCCCCACCACCCAGGCAGTAATTAGCCGAAGGATTATTCCATCCTATGTGCATTATTTTGTACTTTTTCACATTGAATAGCAGTTGCCACTTTTTCACCCACTCCTTCAGCCTGACTAGATCCTGTCTCATTCCCCCCCCCCCAGAGTTTCCACTCTGTTGTAGACTTTACTGTCATCTGCGAACAGACAGACCTTTCAGTTTAGACCTTCTGCCAGGTCCCCCATGTGCACATTGTATAATATGGGACCCAACACTAATCCCTGTGGCACACCGCTCGTCACCCCTAACTCTCTGGAGTGCCTCCCATTGACCACCACTCTCTGCGTCCTTACAGCTCAGCAAGTTCTCTCCTGCTCTAAATAAATATTATTAATATAGAAATACAAGTTCATTTCAAGGTTAAACAAGTATTTGTCAAGGCTTAGTGTTTGCTGCTTGTATCTGCTGTGTAGATGTTTTGACTTTGATAGTGCAGGGGCAATAATTAACAAATTAATACATGTTATAATAGAGAAATTGTTATGATTAGGAAATGAAGAGGTTCACACATAACATTGTCATTTTCTTATATTAGGGTTTTTGTTCCCCAGCATATAAACATAACAGGTGTCATATATTAAATGCAACCCAAAACGTTGTTTCATGGAACAACTGTGAAAACAGATTTTGGAGGGGGATTTGATAATGACACCTGCTATGTTCATTTTATGGGGGTAGAAATCATGCATATGCTAACAATGTGGATTAAAAAATAAAAGTATTGCTAAGTTATGAGTAAACATTGCAAAATTTCAGCATTTGTCCATAGTTTTTTTTTCTTTAATTTTGACCTCGAATGTTTAACATAGTCTTTTTATTGCACCACCTGATGAACATAACAGGCCTCATTTATGAAATCCTGTCCAAAACGTAATTTTGCGGCACAAGTGTGAAAAGATGTTTTTGGCAGGTTTTGAAAAATAACATCATGCTCATGACATGCGGTACAAAAACCGCTATGTTGAAAATGTGGGGTCACAATCTAGTAAATAGTAAAGCTAGAAGTAAACACTGAAGGATTTCAATTTTCTTCATAATTTTGTTATTTTTTGAGATTTGAACCCCACATTTTCAATATAGTCTTACTAAAACCCCACCTTATGATCAAGACAAGTGGAATTTTTAAAATCCCTTCTGAAAGGTAATTTTTGCTGAGTGACTATGAAAACACATTTCTGAAGGGATTTGAAAAGATACACCTGCCTTGTTCATGATAGGGTAAAAAACACTACGTTAAAAATGTGGGTACCAAATCTAGAAAAATATCAGTTATTAGAAAACATTGAAGAATTTCAAGTGTGCTTCATAACATTATTGTTTTTTTAAGATTTTGACTCCAGATTTTCACCATAGTCTTTTTATTACCTACCTTATGATCAAGGCACGACATTTTTAAATTCCATCCCAAAGGGGATTTTGTGAAGTGACTACAAAAACATGTTTCAGTGACTTGAAAAATTATACCTGCCTTGTTCATGAGTTGAGGAAAATGCTATGTTGAAAATCTAGGGTACAAATACTAAGAAATGACAGAGTTATGAACAAAAGTTCAAAGTGCATTAAAAAGCCATTAACCAAACAGACCTCCTGTCATTTCCATATGGAGCTCAGAAGAAGCAGAACATTTGAGAAGGAGCAGTGCTGAACTAAACAGGTAAGCATGGGGTGTGGGTGGGTGTGGTGTGGTGGGTGCTGAGAGGGGTTGGGGTGGGGTGGGGTGAGGACTGGTGGCATTGAGGCAGAAGTAACCTCTGGACCATTCTATTCTTTTATGGGTCTACAGATGGGGCATGGGGAAGGATCAGGAGGTGGGTGGGATACTTGGCAGTGTGAGGATATTTTCTTGTGTGGATGCAGCATGGGAAAGGATCAGGAGGTGGGCAGGATACTCAGCAGTGAGAGGGCATTTTATTTTCATGGATGGTGCATGATGAAGGATTGGGAGGTAGGCGGAATACTTGGTAATAGGAGGGAGTTGTTTTTGCACATCTCCTCTTTGCATAGTTGTGAGGTGGCTTGGCACTGATCATGACACCACTCAACTGCTTGTTGGGCGGTGTCATGCAGATGAAAGGATTGAGCCACTCTATGATAGTAGTGACTTAATCCTTTCACCTACACAAACTTTCCACCCTGCAAGCATAGAACAGTGCCATGATCGGCCTCACTGATCATTGGTCTGTCACTGTTAAGCTCCCTTCAACCTGAGCTGCATTGGAATCAACAGTGACACACCTCTGAAACCTGTTATTGTAGCACTATGTTTGCATCAGACATGTGCAAGCAGACATAAAAACAAAACCTTACAGAAGTGGAAAAGCTGCACTCATCCCTATTTTGAATCTTTGATACATCAGTCTTTCCTCCTTGGTGGATTTCTTTTTGTAGTTAATCTTTTTAGAACTAAACAGAACTAAAGAGTAAACAGGGAGCAGATGCAGCACTCTGGGTCACCCTGGAGACAGGAAATGGCACCAAAATCCACATTGGGGTTGCATACAGACCCTCATCTCAGGGGGAAGGAATGGACAAGGAAATGATAGAAGGCTTCCTTAGAATGGCAGAAAAAGAGGAGATATTGTTGATGGGGGACCTGAATATGCCAGATGTTAACTGGAGCACCTTTGCTGCAGGCACATCCAAGAGCGTGGTCATTCTTGATGCCCTACACGGGGCATGCCTCAGACAGCTAGTATTGGAAACCACTCGTGAGGGAGCAATCTTAGACCTTTTACTCTCAAATGGGGATAGAGAAAGAATCTCAGATTTAGAAGTGGGTAGCCATCTGGGAACAAGCGACCACCAAACAGTGTGGTTCACGATAAACACAGCCATACAATCAAGCCATACAAAAGCAAGAGTATTGGACTTCAGGACTTTGGGAAAATGAGAGAGTGCCTCAGAAAAGCACTAGCAAGCAGGCAAGAAAGAGGGGTGGAGGAACAATGGGGAGTAATCAAAACAGCCATCACAGAGGCAACAAGCCTTTGTGTAAAGCAAATCAACAAAACACAACGAAGGAAAAAAATGCTATGGTTCTCAAAAGAGGTGGCAAGGAAGGTTAAGGAGAAAAGGATAGCATTCAGGAAATATAAGGAAACACAGAAGGAGCAGGATAGAGAACTTTATCAGTTAAAGCAGAAAGAGGATGGGAAGGCAGTCAGAATAGCAAAGGCCCAAACTGAGGAAAGGATAGCCAACTCTGTTAAGAAGGGGGATAAGACCTTTTATAGGTACATTAGGGAGTGAAGAAAGACCAAAGGAGGGATACTGAGGCTTAATAAAGGGGATCGAATGTGGGTAGAGGGTGACAGTGAAAAAGCAGGGATACTGAAGGGAATATTTCTGCTCAGTATTCACAAAGGAAGAGGAGGGGGAGGTACCTAAACCAAACAAGAGAAACACTTTGAAGATGGGGGTCGATACCAGTCCATTTACAGAAGAAAGGGTTCTGAAAGAACTAATAAAATTGAAAGTGGACAAAGTAATGGGGCCTGATGGGATTCACTCAAGAATTCTAAAGGAACTAAGGGTAGAACTAGTGACACCGCTGACTACTCTCTTTAACAAATCATGGGAGGATGGGGTGGTACCTAAGGACTGGAGGAGGGCAGATGTGATTCCTCTTCACAAAAGTGTGAGCAGAACAGAGGCAGGAAACTACAGACCAGTTAGTTTGACCTCAGTGGTAGGGAAAATGATGGAATCACTTCTGAAGGAAAGAATTGTTGAGTACCTAGAGTCCAGTGGGGCACAGGACCCAAGGCAGCATGGATTCACAATGGGAAGGTCGTATCAGATGAATCTAATAGATTTCTTTGACTGGGTGACCAAAGTAGTAGACCAGGGAGGGGCTGTGGAGATGGCCTACCTAGATTTTAGCAAGGCATTTGATACAGTCCCACACAAAAGATTAATACACAAGTTAGCCAGCCTTAGAGTGGGTCCCAAGGTGGTAGCCTGAATAAAAAATTGGCTAGACAACAGGACGCAAAGGGTAGTAGTAAATGGAGTCCACAGTGAAGAAAGGAGGGTTATTAGCAGGGTACCACAGGGTTCAGTACTAGGACCGGTCCTTTTTAATGTCTTTATAAGTGACATCCCAGAAGAGCTGGAAGGAAAAGTATGTCTCTTTGCAGACGACACAAAGATCTGCAACAGGGTTGATACACAAGATGGAGTGGAAAGGATGAGAAGGGACTTGGCAAGGTTGGAGGAATGGTCAGATGTATGGCAGCTCAGATTCAATGCAAAGAAGTGCAAGGTAATGCACATGGGAAACAAAAACCCAGTGGAAGAGTACACAATGGGGGTGAGATGCTGACAACAGTAAAAATGGAAAGGGACCTGGGGGTAATTATATCAGATTTCCTAAAGGTAGGTAAGCAATGTGAGAAGGCAGTAAGGAAGGCTGGGGAGATACTGGGATGCATAGGGCGAGGCATCAATAGTAGAAAACAGGAAGTTGTTATTCCTCTGTACAGACAGTTGGTGAGACCCCATCTGGAGTACTGTGTGCAGTTCTGGAGACCCCATCTCCGCAAAGACATAGACAGAGTGGATGCTGTCCAGAGGAGGGCAACCAAAATGGCACAGGGTCTGCACCAGAAGACATATGAAGAAAGACTAAAGGAGCTTAATATGTATACCCTTGAGGAAAGAAGGGAGAGAGGGGACATAATAGAAAATTTCAAGTACCTCAAGGGAATCAACAAAGTCCAAGAGGGTAACATCTTTCAGAAAAAGAGATGTGCAAAAACAAGGGGGCACAATTTGAAGATAGAGGGGGGGACAGCTCAGAGGTAATGTGAGGAAGTATTTGTTCATGAAGAGGGCTGTGGATGCATGGAACAGCCTCCCTGAGGAGGTCGTGGAGTCAAGAACAGTGGGGGAATTCAAGAATGCATGGGACAGACATAAGGTGGTCCTAGTGGGGGGTAGGAGTAAGTAAGCTGTTGGTTAACTACGATCTGCAGCTTATCTGTTAGGTAGGAAAATAGGTGGACTGGGTGGGCCGGGCCATCCTTATCTGCCGTCACTTTCTATGTTTCTATTGAATAATTTTCAGTTTATGAAAATATTTCAAGTATTAATATTCAATTAAAACAACCACAGAGGCCCTGTGTTTAACTTGAATCCCTCTTGATATGGCTGACAGATCCCCTCGAGTTAACTGCTTCAGCCATATCCCCATGAAATTGCAAAGACACAAGAAGTCCTCCCACATTGCCCTGCTCTACAGCCACCTGCAACTGAGGCAGCAAATATTGTAAAACATGTAGTGCGTGTGTGTGTGGGGGGTATGAGAGAAAGCAGCCGTGACCAAAATATTGATTGTTGAGTCTTCCAATGATAGATAGTAATGTCCAAGAATGGAAATCAGACATGACAAGGACAAGGCTGCAGTTATTACAGTTCAAGTCACTTTATACAATTACCTGTCACACAAGCAATAGCAAGACAGATTCATATTCCTCCTGCATTTATAGCTTTTTTTTTTAATATGAAGCACAGCTACTCCATTTACAAACAAGAAAATCTAGGATTCGTCTTCCTGCCTACCCTGACCTCCTCCTCCAGTTCGTTTAATCTTTTCACAAAAAAATTAAATTATAAAAAATACTCTTCCCTTTTTCAATGTCAAGAAGAACAGTTAAAACCAGACAAGGTTTTCATAGAAATAGAATATTTTTATAGGCAGAAAAAGATCAAAGTCCAGTTAGTCTGCTCTGTTCCTCTTTGTACCTCACCAGTCTTTAATGCTGTTCATGCATGGCTGGACCCCCTAGTGAAACATAGAAACATAGAATTTATCCTCAGATAAGGATCGCATGGACCACTGAGTCTGCCCAGTCTTTCCCTGCCTATCCTGTCTCCACAGACCCTACCTGATCTCCAGCTACTCTCTCTCTCACTTTCCTATGATTCCTTTATGCCTACCCCATGCATGCTTGAAGCACACCACTATTTTCACTCCTACCACCTCCGCTGAAAGATTGTTCCAGGAGTCCACCACTCTTTCAGTGAAGAAGTACTTCCTTACATCCTTCCTGAATTTCCCCCCTTCCAGGTTCACTGCATGTCCTCTTGTCCTGGTGCACCTTCACTTCTGAAAACCACTCCCCTCCTGCATCTTGTTCAATCCCTGAGGTACTTATGTGACACTATCATGTCCCCATCTCCCTCCTGTCTTCCACAGTGTACATATTGAGATCCCTCAGTCTCTCCTCATAGGGCTTATGATCTAACCCCTACACCATTGTAGTTGACCTCCTTTGGATAGTCTCTACCATGTAAATGCCCTCCCTGACATCTGTGGTCCAATATTCAAAACTTTGCTGGTGGGCAAACAGATTGCCCATGCTTTGTGCGCCATTTGCGCACTTGTGCTATATTCAAAAATCTGATTAGTGCAGGCAACATGGAATAGTGCATGTGCAAAGAGATAATGTATGCTTCAGGCAAAGAGAGGGGCGTGGACAAGAATACAGGTGTTATATTCAATGCATTAGCACTGTGCAAAGTGAGTTTCCGTGACATCATTGCATGGAGCAAGTACCGCCTATAAAAAAGCTGACTTACTCTGAGCAAACCTTAGAAGAGGGTGGTGACACTGCAGCCAGAGCAGAAATGGCTCTATTCAATACTCACTTGCTGTTCCTAATGGAACAGGCAATGGAGGAGGAGGAGAGGGTAGAAGGCCACCCTGGGCCACACTCCGTAGACCATGGAGGTGATATCCTGTGCACAGATGGTATTGGCCATGAGTCTTCTTTGAGACCATCACTGAGAACCATCTGGTTGGCTGGTACCATCACAGCAGGGCCATGCTTTGGCAGCTATGCAAGTTCCTGCATGAGCAGCTGCTCAGTGACACCCAGCATAGCCACTCCATGATAGTTGAACAGATGGTGATGGCTCCAATGCTCTTTCTAGCAACTGGGTCATTTCAGACACCAGTGGGTAATACCATCGGTGTTGCAGTCTGCCACCTCATGCCTACTGTCCCAAGTTCTAGATGCCCTGCTGCCATACACTGGTGAATTCATCATATTCCCTAGCACAGCAGCAGAGTGCACAGAAACCATGCAGCAGTTATGTCAGGTTGCGCACCTACCTGCAGTACTCATTGCCATTGACTGCGCCCATGTTGCCATCCATACACCCACTGGCAATGGGGTAGATGCCTACCTCAACAGGAAGGGATACTACTCCATCAATTGCCAGGTGGCGTGCAATGCAACTGGGCACATCATCAATATCCTGGCACGGTACCTTGGAAATGACCACAATACCTTCATATGGCATAATTTAAGACCATGTCAGGCAATTGAAGGTGGTCAAATATCCAGTGGACACCTTGTTGGTGGGTACACACTGCACACACACCCAACTCCCCATAGGGGGTACACTGCCCATAACACATTGCAGTCATGTCTCACTGAGGGAAGGGTGGACAGGTGCACCATATGCACCACAGACCATGAGCTGTACTGGGGATGTGGGCAGCTATACTGTGAACAGGTGCAAACATTTGTTTTCTACCTTACAGTGCCTGCCCACTTGCTCCCTTGTCTCCTCACACCAGTCCTTCTGCCCTCAAATGTGGCTGAGGACAGGTACAATGCGGTACACACCACCACATGCCACATCACTGAGTTCATCTTTGGCATGCTGAAAATGTGATTCCAGTGCCTGAACTGTTCAGGTGTTGCCCTACAGTATACCCCTCACAAGGCGAGTGGCATATTCCTAGTCTGTTGCATGTTACACAGCATGTCTCACACCCATGGAATAGGCATGCCGGTACATGAGGAACACAGCGACAAGGAGACAGAGGTGCAGGGGATACTGTCGCAGCTCGACAGGCACAACCCCCATATGGCCAGGAGGGCCCAGGAACACAGAGTACACATCATAAAAGGACTCACAGAGAGGAGCAGGTGGGCACCAAAATGAAAAGACAGTTTAAGATTTCAAAACTGTAATGTAAACACAAAATGCAAATTGCAAGTGCATAAAGAAGTGCAAAACTAGAGCAGAAAAATAATAGTGTGTGCAACAGGTGGGACAGGGCTAGGGGTGGTAGGAATACTGTGAAAACCAGGGCACAGGAAGGGGGCAGAGGATTAGTGGGAAAGGAATGGGGGGCCTCCAAACTCAAACTCTCTGTCCGCTTATGGTGCACAAGGACTGGCATCCATGACCCCTGTATGTAGGGGTCATGGGCAATGAGGAGGAGAAAAGTGACGTCTGTGGCAATGGGGACACCCTGGCCCGTGCATGCCCACACCTCTAGCTGGATGATGGAATGTCCAGGTCATGCCCAAGGGTTTGGGTAGTGCCCATGAATGACGGCTTTGCTGGTGTGCTGCCTGACCCCAACCTGCCACTCCGTGGGGTCGGTGTATGCTATGAGGTTGCCACTGCTCACATTGTGTGGCTGACTGCAATTCTATGGCAGACTACAGCAGCTGCCAAGAGTCAGAAGGAGCCTGCCTCTGGGGTACACTGTCCTGTGGGACAGTATGTGCCTTTTGGTGTGGGTGCTGAGTGGGGAATGTATGCACCATGTCCATGGTGGGTGGCGAAGGTGGCAGGGCCTCGGTGGAGGTGGTGGCATGCACAGGGCAGGGGTGGGATGGTGGGGGATCCTGATGGCTACCCATGTCCACCCGTTGTGTAGGGTGGGAGGCATGGGAAATGGAGAATGTAGAGGCCACCCCAGTGGTGGTGATGGTGGTGGTGGAGGTGGTGGTTGTCCCCTGGGGTATTGCTGTCCCCAGCAACATAGTGCTGCTCCTAGGGGTGTGGCTGTCAGCAGGTGTTTCAGTACTGTAGGGCACCACTGGCTGGACAGGGAGGTGGGGGGGCTTGGGGTTGGTGAGAACCCCGGCAGCTATAGCCTCCAGGTATTGATGTGTTGGCACATATATGTCCTTATTGCTGTCCTTAATTTCCTCCACAAACAAGTCCAGTGTGTCCTCCTCCTCTGGCATTGTCTCTGGGTGGTGCACCTTGCTGGATGGCCCAGTCTCTTCCTCCTCCTCCTCCTCCTCCCTGACTGATGTGTCCTGCTGTGTAGAGATAGGAGTGTACTGTCAGTGTGTCACTCATTACACATTAATCAAATCCCAGTGATGTCGGAAGCATCAAGTTTGGTCGAAAGTAAACTTGTTGACCACCCGCACAGCGACAGCACAATACCGATGTAGGTATTGTGCCGCCCAAGCTCCCAGTGTTTTGTGTGGGGGGCTGTGCCTCCTGCACCACCTGAACTTTAAGACTCTCAACTCCAGGTCAGAGTTTGTCCGGGGAGGGGGCAGGACACCGGGGGACTGTGAAACATGGAAACGGACCATTACAGTGACTGTCACTGTAGTGGTAATTTACCGTGCATCGCCATCGGGGTGTCAGGCAAAAGGGGGCCACCCATGATGTCACATGCATGCCCCAGTGGTCCAGTCTCTGCCACCCATGGTCATCATGCAACTGGTGACTAAAGCTAAAACCACACTGCACCTATACTGGCCACAAAGCTACCCATGGATGTCGGCTCTTGCTTGCATAACAGTACCCACTAACACTGTATCCCACACATGCCACCCACAGTGAATGCCAAAACCCCACACACAGTGGCACACACAGCACATGTGGCAGCATGCACCAGCACACATGTCAATCACCTTGGCAGATGTGACACACAGCCTATGTGCATGGGCAAATGTCAGGGTATTTGTGTGCAGAAAAGTACCCATCATGTTGCCTGTGGCAGACGCTACTGTGCTGGCCACCCGGTAAACACAGCAGCAGTCCATGTCATAGAGCACACTGGGTTAAAAAAGCACACACCATGAATGCTATGGGCATGGCTGCAGTGTGCCCCAACACCTGCGGGATGTATACGTGTACTCATCCATACAGGGATGTTCCCCAGTAATGTATTTACATGTCTGGAAGAACACATTGTGGGACTCAAAGCCACACCCAGGGACCGCTGACACCTTCACCAGCCACAATGTGGAAACCACCATCTCATCTACATGGATAAGTGATCTTCCAACCTCCGATGACCGGTGCCCATCACTGGTTGCATGTTGCACAGGGCATGTGCAGCCATATTTTTTTTTGCATAGCACTGGAGGTCTCCGAAGCATTTGCACACCACATCCAATGGTTGACCCTAGCCACTGACAGCATTGACTGCTGCAGTGATCTCCTCCCATGCTTGCCAGACAGCGGCATCTGTGGCATGATTTTGTGTCAGTAGGGACGGTCTGGCTTTGTATGCCTTGGCCAGGACTTTAAACTCCTCGTGGGAGAATTTGTGTGCTCACAGTCTCTCTCCTTGTCCAGAGATACCTGGTGGAGAAGGGTATGAGACAGTGGTCAGTGCCTGGTATGTGAGTATGACGTGTATTTGTGTGCTTCCCCAATCTGAACCACCATTGCAGCATTGTTGTGTTCCATGGACCTGTGTTGATGGGGTCAGACAATGCCCACTGCCAGCCTGTCATAGGCCACCATTGTTCCGAGCATGGCCAAAGTGGAGCAACACATACAACCCAACCAACGTCAAGCAGTAGTGGACAGGCGGCAGCAAGCCAGGAGCACAGAAGCTACCCTCACAGGTGTTGGGCAACATGTGTGAGTGTCATATAGGCCTGTGGTGTTGATGTTCAGTTGCAGCCCACTGCTGTGGATGATGTCCTGCACTGCATGTATAAGACGGACAAAAAGGACAACACAGTGACAGTACCTGACGCTGTAGTACCTATGAGAGCTGGTTGTGCAGTGCAAGCACATGTGGCACTAATGTGGTTCCCACCAAACATAGTCACATACAGTATACATGTACAGGTACCTTGTTTTCCATGTCTGGCAATGTGTGTGAGTTGCCAGTTGAACCCTGGGCCGCTGGCACATGGGGTTATGTGGAAAGACAATGTGACAGTGATGCACACTGTTGGGACACACCTGACACCTGGGGCAGAATATTTTTTGACAGCAGCATCCTAAGTTAGGTAACACACGTTGTAATATATTTTCTGCTGCATTACTGGCAACCCATGTTCCTGCACCGTGATGTATCCCCTCCCCCATCAACATTACTGGCAACTCATGTTCCTGCACCGTGATGTATCCCCTCCCCCCCATCAACAGGTTTTATTATGTGTATGGCATGCAGACCACCTATCTGTGCCTGTGGATGTTGTTTCCTGTGATGACATATTTCTCCTGCAGTGTCCAGGGTGCAGTTACAGTGTGCGTGTGGAGTGGGTGGGGGCTCTGGTCCCCTTTAAATAACTGCATATCCAGCTATGATGACATGCTAATGTGCTGTTTTGCCAGCTGACTGCCCAATTAGGCTTATTTGCATAGCCTGGCTGAATAAAGTAAATTTGACGGCTGCGCTAAATGTTTTTGCGCTTGCACATTGTGCAGTGCACCATTCAATGCAATTTGTGCAGCACAAAATGTGCAAATGCAATGATGTCATGATTTAGCTGTTTGCACTGCCCATTTGCTATATTCAGAGCTGTCTTCAGTGTTGGGCAATCTTTGCACTGCACTCTGGGCTATGCTTTGCACACCTCCATTTGCATACGATCTTCAGCAGTGTTTGCCCACGGGCTAATCCTTTGAATGTTGTGTGCAATGGGATGTGGGCTAATGATAACTGCCAGGCAGTGCAAAATTTGCCCATGGGCAATTTTTTGAATATCTGGCCCCTTGTCTCCAGAACTGGACACAGTACTCCAGGTTGGTCTCACCAGTGATCAATACAGTGGTAACACCACCCTCTCTCCTTCTGCTAGTGCTTCCCCTCTCTAAGCACCTCCACATCCTGCTGGCCCTGCCTACTGCCTTGTAACACTGTACCTCCACCTTGAGATTATCAAATATAATAACCCAAAGGTCTCTTTCCTGCTTTGTGATTGTTGATACTTCTCCTTCCATTTTATACAGTGCCCCTGGGTTTCTGTACATGATTTTGCACATTTTTGCTTTGAAATCCAGCTGCCATACCCTCAACCACTCCTCAAGTTTTCTCAGGTCCCTACTAATTATTTTCACTCCCTTGGAGTATTTACCACATTGTTGATCTAGGTGTCATCTGCAAAGAAGTATACCTTCCCTTTTACCTGTTCTGCTATGTCACTTATGAAGACATTGAAGAGGACTGGTCTCAGCACTGAGCCTTGAGGTACCCTGCTGATCACTCTCTCCTTATTAGAGTGAGTGCCATTTACCACAGCTCTCTATCACCTTTTCATCAACTAGTTCTGCACCCGGTTTACCACCTTGGGTCCCTTTTCCAAAACTGCCCAGTTTCTTTATATGCCTTCTACTGTATGTGGAATGGTGTTGTAGGTCTTGCTAATGTCTAAGTAGGCCACATCCACCGTCCAACCCTGAACTATTTCCCTGGTCACCCAGTCAAAGAAATTGATCAGGTTCATCTGACATGATCTCCCTCCATGGTGAATCCATGCTGCCTCAGGTCTTGCAACCCGCTGTATTCAAGATACTCCTGTAGCCTTTCTTTCAATAGTGTTTCCATTATCCTCCCCACTACTGATGTTAGACTGACCAGTCTATAGTTGCCAGCCTCTCCCCACTGCCATTTTTATGAAATGGGGCTACATCTTCCCTCCCCAGTGCTCTGGAACCACTCCTATTTCCAGTGAGTTGTAGAATAGGGCTGTCAGAGGTGCAGCCAGTACCTCTCTGAGCTCCCTCAGCACCCTTTGATGATTCTTTCCAGCCACATAGCCTTATTCACTTTCAGATTTGCAAGTGCTCCCAGGACTCATTCATCTATGAACTTGTGTCTACCTCCCTACCCTCATATTCCTGCTGCTTCTATATAAACTGTCCCCCTCTACCTCCACTGTGAAGACTGAGCAGAAGTATCCATTAGGATATCTGTTTTTCCCTGATCTTCAACTGCACAATCTTCCCCTACCCTTCTTAACCTCACAGTCCCTTCTGTTTTCTTCCTCTGTTTGCTTATGCATCTGAAAAATGCCTTGTCCCCTTTAGCTATCCCTTTAGCTATCCTTTCCTCCATTTGTGACTTTGCACCCCTCACTGCCTTCACAGCTTCCCTCTGCTTCTCCTGGTACAACTCCCTATCCTCTCCTCTTCTCTCTGTGTCTCCTGAGAGCCACCCCTTTAGCCTTTACCATCATAGCCAGTTCCCTTGAGAATCATAGTGGTCTCTTTTTCATCCTGGTTTTGTCCACTTCTTTTACACAGAGGTTTATTGCCTTTACTATGCCATCCCTTAATGTGGCCAAGTGTTCCTCCACTCCACCCAGGTAATCCTTCTGTTAGGTCACCTCTGAGGCATTCACCATTTTTTTAATCTGCCTTCCTGACATCCAGGAGCCTTGTCCTTGTGTGGTTTGTCTCTGTTGCCATCCTTATGCTAATCCACACTGTATGGTGATCATTGGTCCCCAGGTGGCATCCCATCTTGAAGTCTGCAATACTGTCCCTGTTTATAAGCACCACCTCCAGTATTGCCCCATCTTGAGTGGTTTCTCTAGCAAGTTGCCTGAGAAATGCCCCCTGCAGGGAATTTAGTGTGGCCCCACATTCAGCTGCAGCTGCAGCTGGGATGCTCCAATCTGCATCTGGCAGATTGAAGTCCCCCACCAGCAGCACTTCCCCCTTTTTCATATCATGCTGATCACTTCCCCCATGCCTTATCGAATGTCTGGATATCACCCCACTATGAATAGTGGTTCCTGTTTCTGTTTCTAGGGTGACCCACAGCACCTCCAACCCATCCTTTGGGTTCCCTTGCATTTCCATCATCCTGATACCTTCCCTTACATACAGCACAACCCTTCCACCCTTCCTCCTCTCCCTATCCTTCCTGAACTGAGTGTTGATTGGTATGGCCATGTCCCAGTAATGACCCCCTGTGCACCACAACTCAGTAATGGCTACAACATCCAGGTCTTCCTCCAGCACTATGAGCTCCAGGTTTGGAATTTTATTTCCAAGACTCTTTGCATTGGCACACATGGCTCTCCACACCTTGCTCCCACTATGCCTTTAATCACTTCCCCCCTAGTATCCTGTGATATGGATGACTGAGATTGAACTACTCACATATGAGTGACTCAATCTCATTTCATTTTTTGGTTTTTATACTTGTAAGCAGGATGAGCAAAACTGCCCATTTTAACCAGCGCCTGTAATGTGAGCTACCCTGAAAGGGTAGTGATGGAAGAAAAGCGAAGATGCAAGTCAGCTAGGGAAGAAGAGCGACAAGGTAGGACAGCCAGCAGAAGGGGGAGGGATGAGGAAGACAGTATGTGGGAGGTAGTGTGGCATGGTGTTGCTGAGCTGCCCATGTGGTGTGGTGGTGAGGGTGGCCAGCTATAGCGTGCTAGGTGCAGGGTTCAGGGCTGGGGATGGGTAAGCTTTTTGTGTGGGTGGGATTTTTTATTTTGTTTATGACTGTCTCCCTCTCCCTGACATGCACCGCCCCCCAGAGTTGATAATCTATAGTCAGGGGGGTGCAAAGCCCCCTGCATAAATATAGTTTATGGTTTTTGGCCAGTCCTCACTGGGAGTGTACATCGCCATTTTTCATTTCAGTGATGTACACTCGCTGTAACAGCAATCTCGGTTTGACAATCATCATGACATGAAATCTTCCCCCTTGCTTCCTCTGTTGCCACTTAAAACATTTCTCTCTCCCTCTCCCACTTCACTACCCTCTTCATGCCTTGCCTTCTCAACACCTCCCTTTCCACCTCTGCTGTTCTTGTCCCCTTGCCCTCTATCATAAGGAAGGGGGGGGCGATGGGGTGGCAGTGTAAGTGAGGGATGGGATCAAATGCACAAGGAACAAGGGAGAAGGAAGGAGAACAGAGGCAATCTGGCTGCAGCTCCTAGACTCAAGGGGTAGGAAACTGTGGTTTGGGGTGGTATACAGGCCACCGTTCCAGTCTGAGGATCTTGACAGGGAATTAGCAGGACAAATCAGAAAGGTATGTAGAAAAGGGAAGGTGGTCATCATGGGGGATTTCAACTTGCCGGGGGTTGACTGGAGCATTCCAGTCACCTCCAGTGCTAGGGAGCAAGTACTCCTGGACACAATCCAGGAGGGTCTCTTGACACTGCTGGTCAGTGTACCTACTAGGCTAAAGAACACTTTAGATCTGGTGTTGTTGAATGGGGAGGCAGTAAGGGGAAATTAAGGGGGAGTACCCACTAGCCGACAGCGATCACCAAATGGTATGGTTTAATATCACGATGTGCGGGGAGCCAGAGAAATCAGTTACTCAGGTAGTAAACTTCAGGGGGGGAAGACTTTGGGAGGATGCAGGAAGTACTAAAAGGGAAACTAGAGGGCATAAGGCAGGAAATGGATGCAGAGCAGAAATGGGATATTATTAAAAGGAGGATTACAGAGGCAACAGAAGGCTGCACCAAGACACAGAGTAAGAGGAGCAGAGGAAGAAAACCATGTTGGTTGAACAGCAAGGTAGTGGAGGTGGTGAGAGCAAAACGAGAGGTGCACCAGAGGTATAGAAGGACAGAGAAGGAAGTGGACAAGGAGGAGTATGCAAGATGGTCCAGGGAGGTGACCAGAAAGGTGAGAGAAGCCAAGGCCCAGAGGGAGCTGAGATTAGAGCATTAATGGGGGGGTGACTTTTTCAGATACATCAAGGAGAAAAGGAAGTGCAAGGAGATAACAGTGAGAATAAAAAGGGATGAGGAGTGGACAGAAAAGGGTGAGAAGCAGGCAGAAGCACTGAATGAATACTTTTGTTTAGTGTTCATGGAAGAAAAGGGGGACCGCTACCACCATGGGCTGGGAGGGTGGGGATAGGTGGAGAGGAGACAACAGATGGAAGAATTGAGGCAGGTAGAGTCCTAGAGAGACTAAGGGCACTGAAGGTAGACAAGGCACCAGGGCCAGATGGTATCCACCCCAGAGTGCTGAGGGAGATGGCAGAGGTGTTGGTGGAGCCACTGGCAGATCTGTACAGCACCTCACTGGAGTCTGGATGTGTGCCACTGGACTGGAGGATGGTACATGTAGTACCATTACACAAGAGCAGACCAAGGGATGAACTGGGTAATTATCGCCCAGTATGTCTCACCTCCATAGTGTGCAAACTCATGGAGGCAATACTAAAGGAAAGACTGGTGTTGTACCTGGAGGGCAATGGCCTCCAGTATGTGAGACAGCATGGGTTTGTTTCAGGGAAGTCTTGTCAAACCAACCTGATACAATATTATGTCTGAGTGACAGGTGAGCTGGATAAGAGTCATGCGGTGGATGTTCTTTACTTGGACTTCAGGAAAGCCTTTCGATTCTGTGCCTCATGGGTGACTTGGGGGGGAAGCTAACTGGTGTAGGGGTAGGGGCAAAAATGATGAACTGGATTACAAGCTGGCTGAGTGGGAGGCTGCAATGGGTGGTGGTGAGAGGGGAGCTCGCAACTCCAAGGCCGGAGATGAGTGGGGTGCCACAGGGCTCTGTGTTGGGACCAGTATTGTTTGGGCTCTTCATATCAGACATTGCACATGGGGTGGTGAGCAAGATAAGTCTGTTCATTGACAACACCAAAATTGGAGCAGTGGTGAATGGAGAGGAGGGATGGAAGCAGCTGCAGGGGGACCTAAGCAAGCTAGAGGAATGGTCAGAGAGGTGGCAGCTGGGGTTCAATGCAAAGATATGTAAGGTTATGCACTTTGGGGTGAAGAACCCAAGGAAAGAATACTGGCTGGGAGGGGTTAAGCTGGGGATCACTGAGAAGGAGGAGAAGGACCTAGGAGTAATGATAACAGGGACCATGAACAACACTGCTCAGTGCAGGAAAGTGGCTGCAAAAGTGAACCAAATGCTGGGGTGCATAACAAGGTTTTTTTTCATCCAGGCAAAGAGAGGTGATCTTGCCCCTCTACAGGTTGCTGGTAAGGCCACACTTAGAGTATTGTGTGCAGTTTTGGAGGCCATACCAAACGCGTGATATCAGGCTACTAGAGGGGGTGCAGAGGAGGGCAACAAAGATGATATGTGGCATGGAAGGGACAGACTATGACAGCAGGCTGAGAGACCTGAATATGTACACCCTGGAGGATAGAAGGGACAGGGGGAACATGATAGAGACATTCTGAGGGTAATCAATAAGGATGGGGCAGATGGGGTCTTTAAGTTAAGGAGGGTGATGGTCACCAGGGGGCATGTGCTAAGAATAGAGGGGGAAATTTAGGAAGGAAATGAGTAGACACTATTTCACAGAGAGGGTGGTAGCAAAATGGAATGCCCTACCAGAATGGGTGGTATCATGTAAATCTGTGAACAGTTTCAAAAGTGCATGGGACAGGGAACAGGGGAGAGTGAGGATGGGGGAGGTGGGGAATGACAAATGGGAGGGTGGCAGTAGGATGACAGCTCGGAGGGTGGGTGGGGCAGCTGCAATCTAGGGGTGCTAGCTGCACAGTCAAGCAGACTTAGATAGATCGGGTGGTCTGTTTCTACTGGGACATTCATATGTTCGTACTATGCTTTTGCTTCCTTTACCTTGTGTCCTACTGGAGTTTCCTCTCCTTGGCCCTCTCTTTCTGTTGCTTCGATCTGAGGGGGGTGGGAAGTTTATACCTACCTTTGTATTATCTCCTCACCCCTCAACTAGTTTAAATGTTCATCAAAGTAACATCTAAATCTTTCACTAAGGACTGCAGTCCCCTTCCCTGACAGATGCAGGTCATCACCTCTGTATAAACCAATATCCTTTCAGGTTGGTCCCCAGTCCTCAATGAAGATGAACCCCTTCTTCTTGCACCATTCTTTCAACCAAGCATTGAAGCTCTTGGTACAGAGTACCCTATCCTACCCTTGACCATTGACAGGTAGCACCTCGGCAAATACCACCATTCATACTACTTGTCTTAGGCTCCTCCCCAGTTTTCTAAACTCTACCTGTACTACCCCAGTCCTATTCCTCACTAGGTCATATGTTCCAAGGTGGACCATGACATCCAGCTCCCCACCTTGTCCTGCCTCCCAAGTAATCCTTAGGATGTACTGTCCATCCCTCCAAGCCAAGACACCAGGTAGCCTCTTAACCTCCCTCTTGCCACCTCTTCTTGCTCCCAAATATATCCTCCTGGCAATTTAGTGCCCCACTTGAAGCTGCTTTCTTCTCTGCTGGGGGTCTCTACTTTCAACCTTTTGACATCCCCATCAGAGAACACCCACATCCTCCTTTTCCACCTCTATGGGTGCCTCCTTGTGGCAGTCCCATCCTGCCAGAATAGCAAAGGAATTCTGTAGTGGCATAGACCAAGGAATTGTTCCTGACCCACTACCCCCACCCTCCCAGAGCCCAGTGCATTCCAGCTGGCCCTCTTTTGTCTAAGCAATCTCTGGGGCAATGGCAGCAGACTTGATGGCCCTTGGGTGGGGTAAGAGGTCCTCTGGATCCTAACTAGCTTGACACAGTCACTAGCAACCTTCACCCTGAACCCAGAGAGTTATTTGCACCTCAGTCTAAAACATGTCTCCCAGAAAACTGCAGCTCCACAGCCACTGCACTGCACCACTCCTATGTCTGCTAAAATTGGTCACTCACTTCTGTTTACTGAATGTAACTTCCCCAGCTGTCTTCCCATTACTTTCCCAGCTATACACTCCATCAGGAATGGATCTACTTTTACAACATATGCTAGATAGGGTGTTGCCTACTTTCCCTGTAAATGGCTGCTATTTCAAGGTAAAGGTCTCTCTGTACCCTCTTGCCTTTTTACTCCCCCCTTTTGTTAATTCTTCCCTAGTGTCCTTCTGGGACTTTACTATACCTGGGGTGCTTTCTGAACTCAAACCTGTTGTTGTTATCTGCCTCCTTTTCTCCCCTGCAGTCACCCACTACCCCATCACCTGTAGCTACCTATGCAGTTTAACAGTAAGTGTATTCAGATTTTTAGAGTACTTTACCTTCCTTTGTCAGGACGATAGAGTGCCGTACTTGGCTGTGTTCACCTGTATATGCCTACTGACACCAGATTCCTTAGGATATCTGTTCCACTCCTGTGCTGTTCCACTCACATGCTGGGACATGGACATGTGACATGAGTTGCAGTTCAGCCCCCCCTTTTCTCTCCAGCCACTCTCCCATTCCTTATCAGCTCTTTGTGTTTATCCTGCCTTCTCTTGAAGTTCACCACAATTTCTATTTCCACAGCCTCACTTGGCTGCCTGTTCCACTTGTCTACCACTCTTTACAAAAAGTAATGCTTCCTCACATCCATTCAGAACCTCATCTGTTGTTTAAACACTCTTGGTGTGCAGGGTAAACAATAAAAATAATAATAATAATACAGATTTTTGTGTCTCGGAGTTTGCCAAGAAGCATTCGTAAACAAGCAAGGAGTACTAATAAAGTTTATTATGCTACTTACGCCAAGCATGTGACAGAGAAAATTACGAGGGAGATGGGTTTCTCACCATTCCTGAAGAATGTACATAATCTTCAGAATTGTAGATCTTAGGTTCTCTAAGATCTTGTTTTATCTCTCCCCACGCTCCAGCTCTCTGCCCTTCTAGAGAAGTTACAGTAGTGTCTCGGGAGCACTACAGTGGGTTTCAGACAGCTAAATACTACAGATAACAGCATAGCAATAGAGATTACAACATAGTTACAGTTATGAAAAACAATATGTATTGGTCCTAAGTCATTCTCCATTAGAGAATGACTTAGGAGACAGAATTACTAATGAGTAGTATATGAGACAGAATATGCTTCCATTAGCATTATAGCTTAGACAAAAGAAATGCTGACAATTCAAACTACATGCACATTTCTTACTTATGTACAACATAAAACATAGAGACATAACAAAAGCTGTCTCTCTCTGTCAGCTTGCTTAGACAAAGAGAACTGCTGACAGGCCTATCACATGGCATATCTGAGAGTAAAATATACATTACATATAATTATATGAGAATATGAGTATACACTAATCACTGATGATCCCTCTGAGTCATTTTATCAGTGATTAGGTAGATAATATTTGGAATATATGTAAAAGACACACATAATCTAGATAAATGTATTATAGTGAGGTATAAGAAATCATGCATGATAATATTAGCGTGTGTTAGCAGCAAAGCACATTCCTAGCACTCATATCTCTATATAAGTGCAAAATAGCAGTATCACAGTACAATAGACCAGGAATAACATGTGAGGTGTATGTGAGGTGTACGTGGGACAATAGGGGGCATAACCCAAGCATAACACTTCCCCCTTTGGCTTGTACTCATGTCCTTTTCATGCTGGACCTCTCACAACACCTGAAGAGCTACTGGCAGTCAACCCTGTTTATTCCTTTGAGAAACATAAATGTTTATATCATGCCACCTTGCTCCCTCCTGGTCTCCAGTGAGTACCCTACTGCCCCTGAATAATCTTGGTCTCCTGTCTCTGCACAGGTTCAAGCCTTCACTAATCCTCCTCAAGTGGGGACTCTAGAGCTGTACACACTGCTCAAGGTGCAGCTGCCCCAGGAATCCCTGCAATGGCAGAATCACCTTTAGCTCCTACTGGAGAACCCTCTTCAATTGCACTCCAGTATAAAGTTTACCCTCCCATATGTCACATTTGACTGAACTGTGACCTTTAATTTATCTGCTATAATCACTTCCAGGTCAAAAAGTCTGACCCTACATTTTGTAACAGTAAAAGATTTACTTGTCTTCCACTTTCATTTCCTGGTAAACTGTTCCATGTCTACCAGAATTTAAGCATTTTTAAATGTTTTAAATGACTTTTTCAAGAAAAAAGTATGATCACTTATTTTGGCTCTGAAATAGTATTGTGAACGTGAAAAAGAATTGGACCCAGAAAAAAAGATATAGTAAACATTATAGGAAACAAACACTGTGTTTATTATATATCCTTGAATACTACTTAAAGTATTCCCCTTGCCCCCGATCACATCTGTAAATGAGATGTCCTTGATCTCTGATTGCTTTGCTGAACTGCTACTTTAAAAGTGTTGCCTTTTACTGCTCAATTAAAGTCTTCACTGATATAACAAATGACTTTGGAGGAGAAGCAGTCTCTGACCACTCATGAAAAGGGATGGAACTTGCAGTGGAGTTTAGAGTGTGATTCATTATCTGTTTTTTGCCCCATCCAAAGGTGGCAACCCTAATGAGGACTTCTAAGAATGTCACTAAGGCTGCTGCCCACTTTAGTCTGCAGCCTAACACCCTAAAATTGCCCTTAGATGATTGGTCCCTAAGAGGACAATTGCAGGAGGCCCCTTCCCACCACATGCTCCTTATAATTTTCATAACACAATCCCTGTTAATAAAACAAACACAGTTTCAACAAGCTTGACATACCAGTCCCCTATTGAGCTTCTTGAGTATCCATCTTTTTTCTTCTAAACAACCCATGAAGTAATCTGCATTCAGTTTATAAATATCCTGCTCGTGTGATGACCTGCTCCTAGCCCTCAGACTTCCTAACCTTCCATAAAGTGATTAACACTTTAAATGCTGCAAGAGAAAATTCAAGATCTCTTATAAAACAAGCCACATGACAAACCCAGTCTGATACAGACAGCAATCTCAGATAGTTCCACTTTAACTCCATCTATTACTTTTTCCCACATAGATTTTGATTCCCACATCTGTCATACTCCTCAAGTCTGCTTTTGACCTCCCAACCCATTCACAGTTACACATTTTTATCTGTATTTTTATCTTCTCCCTTACTTGCAATATGGTCATCTGCCCCAGATGACCAGCTTGTCCCATGAACTCTGCCAGTGACCCTCCTTCCAACTCCATGGCTCCTTCCCATGATGGTCAGTGGTCTTTTCCAGAACACTGGAAAGTAGAGAGCAACAGGAGTCTGTGCAAGATCCAAGTATGCCAGATGTCATCCAGTAGGCCAATATTTCCATTGTTTCACTCACAGATGTCGGAGGCAATGGCTTCAATATATGTGTGTGCAAGAAGCCGTATGACGCTAGTGCTTGGAGAAAATTGACAACCCCACTCTTCAGTCGCTTGTGCCTTGAATTTCCACCTGTGGTTATGTGTTATGATGGAGACAGGAGAAGGAAAACGTCCAGGTATCTGGGACACTTGCACCTACTCCCCCTCTCCACTGCCATCTGGTGACCTGGGCTTATGCCCAGATCTGGGTTGCTAGCATTGCTAGGGGCAGTGCTACCTCTGCACCAGTAGACCGGCCACTGCCCAGCATTTGATGTTGACCCAGATCTGGGAGTACCAGCAACCATCATTTAGACTGCCATAGTTGTATTTCTGTCCCCGTTTTATTCTCCCCTGGCCTCTCACCACCCTCAGTCACTGTGCTCAGCTGCCATATCAGTGTTGCTATGCAGTGTGCTCTTGAGGAGGAGACTGACTTCCGTGGCCTTACACAGTGGTTACTAGAGCAGCAGAGCAAAGCACCATTCAGATAGAAGGACATTCTTTTTTACACAATGTATAATTAACCCATGGAATAATTTACCAGAAAATATTATCATAAGTAAAACAAAATGCCAGTTTAAAAACAAACTAAACAAATACATTACAAATGGAGGCAATCTAAAATATTACTCATAAATTACAGCCACTAGTCATAGGAAAACTGCCTTTTCAATTCCTTACATCATTGGAGAACTTTGGTGAACTCCCCTAGCCTGGAAGTACTGCTGGCTGGATCCACACTCCCCAACCCCGGTCACCTGCATGATAATGTGATATGCTTTCACCTTTACTTTTTTAATAGCTGCTCTGCAGTGCCAAGTTATACTGTATATTGTAGTGGCAGGCTCTGATGGGGTAAAAATGAATCCAGCTGAGACAGCCTACAGATAAACTTCCACTCAGGGTACTAATTATAACCAGGCAAACTAGGCATCTCCCCAGGATCCCAGGAGGGTAACAGGGCCCTCATCTTGGGATGTGGTCATTAGGTTTCCTAGTCCCAACCCAGTCCTAGACTCAAGGGATAGAAGGGGGCTACTTTTATCTGCCTAGGATCCCATAATTCGCCTTGCTTGAGTTTACATAAATGCAGTGTCAACTACTTGCCTCCTTTCCTGGCCAGAATGGTCCAACTTAGTATGGCCAGGTAGCTATAATTAGGTGTAATATTTAATTTTCCAGCTGGATCCTTGCCTGCACCCCTAGGGCACCTACCTTGTGAGGGGCACCTGGAGCATTGATGATCCCTGTCAGCTTGTGGTACCTATCTGCATCCCACTTGCAGAACTTTTTCCTGCCTCAAAGAGCCCTGGCACCACAAGGGCATCCTATCTATATACTATCTAAAGCTCATCCCCCACTAGCTTCAACCATAGAGGATGGTGTCAGGGCAGCATTCTTCCACTGGTCACATATGGTAACAACTGTCTACCTCTACTTTAAAGTGGGGTTGTTACATTTAATTTTCCCTTTCAATAAAATTGCATAGTTTCTACTTACTTTATCTCACTCTCTCCTCACTGGGCTGTTTCAGCTCTCCAGCTGTCTGTCTCTGGTCTCATTAATCTCTCTTTTTATTTCTGTACTCTTTTCTTAAGTCAAACTTTTAATTGGTATGCTTGGAATTGGCCAACTCTGATCCAATTGGACTTTGTAGGAATTTAGGAATTTCCAGTTCTGAATCTGATTTCTATTTCAATTCTGGAAAGGTCCTTGGAATCAGAACCTGATTTGGAATCCTAATTCCTAAATTCTATATCCCTCTGTAAAAACATGTTTTAGTTTTTTCATTTTTGAGTTAGTATTTTCTTACTGCAGTGCCAAAAATCCTAATTCCAAAAATCAGGTCTGTATAGGACAAATCCTGTGCAATGACTCAGAATCCAAGCAACCCTATTTTTTATCCAGCTGCATCGTACTCCCTGTTCTGTAGTTGTTTTTCCTGGTGACCACCCAGCCTCCACATCTGCAATGCCAGTGAGTCATGTGTGACTCAAGAGTATCAGCACCTGCCATCTAGATGGCATTGTGGGTTTTCCACTTTGTTCTTTGACCCTCTCCCCCCCTTGGCAGTGTGCACAGCCCAGAGCTGGCCTCCTTAAGCAGCACTGCCCACCCCAACTCCCAAAGTCTGCTTCCAAGCCCAAGTTGCGAGTGTGGGGCTCCAGTGTGCTGCCCACTGGGCCATCAGGCAGCCCTAATGTTCAACTTTCTAACAACAATCATGAAGCTGAGGACTCCAGCAAATTTCTTATGTTTGCCAATGACAGTAAGCTTGTGAGGCAGTGGACCCGAGGATGGGGACAAACTTCAGAAAGACCTAACAAGCTGTGGGATTGGCTGGACTCCTGGGGTCTTGGAGCTAATGTAGTTAAACACAAGGTGCTATACTTGGGAAGGAGAAGCAGATGTAGGAACTACACACTGTGTGGTGCTCTTCTTGCTGCAGTAGAGGAGGAAATGAACCTGGGGAGGGGTCATACAAGACACGGGGATGAAGCATGACAAGCAGTGTGCCTCTACTGTCAAGAGGACCAGCTGTATTCTGGGGTGCAACAAAAGAGGGGTGATCAGCAGGGAAAGGGAAGTAATCTTGCTGTTTTACAAGACCCCGACCAGGCTCCACCTGGAATATTGTGTGCAGTTCTCAGAGACCCAGTACAAAGGGGACATTGAGGCAATCAAGAGGGTGCAACACAGGGCCACCAAAATGATCAGGGATATGGGTGACAAATTAAGAACCTGGTGGCCAATAACATGTTCATGTTGGAGAAAAGGAGGCTAAGAGGGGACATGATCTCTGTCTCCTACATACTCAAGGGGATCAACAAGGTCAAACAGACAGAGATGTTTGATCTGGAGTCCTCCAGTAGGACATGAGGACACATTCTGAAGCTTAGAGGTGGTATATTCAGAGGTTACATCAGGTAGCACTTCTCCCAGTGGGTGGTGAACCTATGGAACAACCTACCAGTGGATACAGTGGACATAAAGTCACTGCACATAAAGTAAGCCTGGACAAATGTCTGCTTACAAAGAGAATCACTGGTACTCTGGTTGTTAAATACTTCAGGAACACATTTGAATTAGTACATGTTTACAAAACATATAGTACTTCCTTGTACTTACACATGACGCAAGGGGTGGACGTGATGAGCTAAGATTCCCTTCTACCCTGAATTATTATGTTACTATGTATGTAGTGCAATGCAGACAAATGTTGCATTCATTAAAACAGCAATTTTGTGACATGTAAAGCAACAGTGCAGCAAAAAATGTTTTTCCACAAAGCTAGTTTCAACAACTATTTATAAAAATATTAGCCTATCTGTGAAATCTATGTTTCTCAGTTCCTCCTTTGTTGTGCACATGAGTTTTTTTTAATGTTCTCAGTCCTTACCCTTGCCAGTCTATAATGTCATTTCTAAGCCAAATGGGGGGCCATCTTTTTTTTTCTTGAGAAAAAAATGCATTCAAACATTTCTAAAATACTCAAATTTTGGATAAACTAGAAAATTGTATCACCAAATAAAACTGGAAAATGCCTGGAATATTTTATAGTGAAAAATGTAGAGTAACATTTTTTTGTTCAGTTTCATTACACCAATGTTTTAAAATACACCTGAGGTTTTCATAGACAATGGAATCCCTGGTCTTTCCATGTAACAGCTATGCAAATTACCTCAACTAGTGTAGCTGGGGATATCACAGTTTGCTACCATGCAGAAAACCCACGTTGCCATGTTTGTATCATGAATCTGACTCCCATCCTTGACTAGCGGAGTCTGAATTGTGATTGGGGGGGGTGAGCTTGCCCCACTGCACCACTCCAGCACTTTGTACAGCTGTCTTGGAGCATGCTTGAACATTATGGGTGACCACATGATGTCCTGTCCCTACAATTGCAGATCAAGTGTTACATGGGCAAGCTCACCGTTGGGAGGAGTGTGAGTTTAAACAGAGTTTTAAAGGTGGTAAAAGCCCATTCAGAATGACAATGACAGATGTATATATTTTTTTTTCCAAGTTTTTCCCACATTGGTCTGCCTAATGAGCAAACATATTTTCTCCAGACAAGGAGTGTGAGCAAGTGGCTAACTTCTCAAGTAACAGGTGGGGCTTCTGCCTGTGCAGGGCAACTGCTCTCTGCCACTACGGAACCTAGAATCTTCGTTCCAGTCTAAAACATAGTGATCCCAAATGGCAGTGCAAGAGGAGCTAAAATGAAAGGAAAGACTGCTGGGTCACTCAAGTTATTGTAGCCCCTTCCCAACAACACAAGGAAGAACTGTGCCATTATTACATTTTTCATGTATTTTGGTTGGAAGTGGTTAATTTTCAAACAGGGCCAGCTTCTACAACATGTGACTGCTTCCACTGCTAAAGATGTTCCCTGGTGTTTGAGATTCACATTTTTCTGATGCACCTAAAAATATTTTCTTTTTATGTTGGAAAACTAAAAACTGTGGTGTCCACTCTGTTGGGTGGTGAGTGCCTGGTTTTCGCAAGTTGAATGTCTGCAATTTTCCAAGAGCACCACCGTCCTTGTGCTCACTTTCTTGGTTGATGTTGTTAGGGTGCTTAGCCCTGATCAGATTCTTGGCAGTATTGGGAATACAAAAGAGACACGGACCAGTGACATATTGGATAATAAAGCTTGTTTATTACACAAAAGATAAGCAGTTACCCTAAGCAGGTCTTACCATAGACACTTGGAGCCAAAAGTTTCCCAGATACCCCAAGGAGTGAAGAAGGTCTTGAAGGGAATACATAATACAGCAAGTTACATACTACAGATAGTTTCCATAGTTACCTAAAGGTTAGATACATAAAATAAGCTCTATTGGCTAAATGTTAGGTGGCTCCACATTATTTGTAATGTCAGCTAAAAAGGTAAACAATAGATGCATACAGAATACAAAATATATTGCAGTAATACATAAATCCTAAAGATGGCAGTGCAGACTATTTAATGAAACAAGGATACACAAAGACACTGGTGTTTCTTGGCACACTATGAGCTGTTACTAAGCAAGATAAAATAGCATAAAGTCATGATTATAATGTTTCCCTGACACTTACACTTGTACGGTAAGTGCCAACACCCTACAAGTTAGTAATACTTGTCATATATATATATATTTAACATAAGGTTTGTCTAAATGTGCATGTTGGGAGGCCAATTAGAGTGTGGGGACCTCACAAAACAATGTTTTCAAGGCTGTTTACTGGTACAAATACATCCACGCACTCATATACAGTATGTGTGGAACCATTTTTAGATTTTCTATCTAAAAGGGATTTTAAGGTTAATGTCAAGGGGTCAATATGGACATTAAAAATGAGTAAATACTGAGAGAGGGCACGCATATATTCAGGGTCACTATCAATAACATCTGGTTCCACAATGGAAACATGACTGTAATCAGATGAGGATTAAAGCAACAGTTAGGAAATTCAACCTTGCAAGCCTTAAGACCACATGTAAAGCGTTTATAATTAGTGACAATGCAATACTGGCCATCAGAATTATAAATCATTTTGACAGTAGGAACCCCCATTTCTTCAGTTGTATTGGTCATGTGAAAGATTAATTACTTAGTCTTGTAGTCAGGTGATGAACCTGTTCAGCATAGTTCAGGTAAAGGCATCTAATGTTGCCAATGGTGATGCTGTTGATGGTACCCTGGGAGTATTGGTATCAGTTGATTTAATGTCCATGTTCATAATGAAGGGGACCAATCAATACTGCCCAGCAAATAGCCACATACTAGTTTAATGGCATCGAAAACATCACAACGACATAGATAATGGAATCCCTTCTTAGCACAACAGTCTGTATGAGATGCCACACAGGCTTCAAGGGTGGGATGGAAAACCAGGAGGTGGACGTTTGATGTTTTCTCTCTGTAGATATCCTTGTCAAGGTACGTAATGTAGTGAATATAGGCTAACTGATCAAAAACAGCTGTAGTGGGATCAAATGTAGTAAAGATACAGTAAATGTCACAAACATTGTGTCTGATGGTGCATTTGTTGGAGTATAACAGGGTCCCCTATTGGGATGGCGAGTGACATAACCTAAGTTATGTGCAGTGGACATGGGAATGGATAGTGACCTAGAAGTACACATTGTGACACAAGTAGTGGATTTACAATGGGGGCAATACCATTTAGCAAGTCTTCTATCATGAATAATATCTGGAATACATCCAGATTCCAAATCACGGAAAAGATTATTGACAGTGGTTATGACATAAGAGCTATAAGCAGAGCACAGGAGTTCCCTGGCAATATATTGCTTGTCTGCCTCCTTGTTATTCTGTGCAACAAGTTCATTGATTTTATCCTTAGTATCTGTAAAATTCTAGGCAATATTGTGCATATTATACATGACAAAGTGCTCTTCCTGACTAAGCCCACCTACACCATGCAATAAGGGTGGTATTATATAACTTTTCATGCCATCTTGGAATTTGGACATTTGACTACTGATGGAGGCAATATCTGCTCTGTTCCAGATGGACATGCTGGTTCCGAAGAGACCGGAAATTGTGCCTGTGGCACCAGTGACATCAGCAGTGTCATGCCTCCTACAGGAGGAGGAAGACTTTGACTTTTTCTTGTCATTTGGAGGAGGCCTAGGCTTGAATTAACCTCAGTGTTTAATAGTATGTGTACCAGTTACTGGGTCTGGTGTATGTGTCTGGTATGCTGCAAGACTGTCTAATAACATAGTACGGAAGAACTTAGATGTGTTTGTATTATGGCACATACCAAATTCAGTCATATTCCAATAAGTAAGATTAAAGATAACTGGAAAGTGCATATATTGCATGTTGTTTACAAGGGTACCTGGTAGGGAAGTGGCGGTGAAACCACTGGTTGGGCAAGGTTCCTGTAGTGGACAATTGATCAATTCAGCTTCTGTAGGGAGTACAACAGTTAAGAACATAGATGCTGTAGCTTTGTAATGATGATTACAGAAGTCTTTTGCAGAGCCTTGTGGGAACCTCTTACAAAAGGCAGGGTCAATTAGAGCAGTCAGATTATATAAACCAGAATGTTTATGACTGGCTTGGCAAATGGACAGGGTACCATTGGAGCCAATGTTGGTATTGGGCCAACCTTGGAAAGTGCCTTTGGCAAGGTGGTCAACTGGGAGTGTTCTTCCATTATTGTCAGTTTGCCATTCAATTTCGAGGGAAGATTTGTCAGGAGCCACAACTGCGGCAGTGAGGAAGGCATCATGGCCTTCCTGAATGGTACTCAACTTGTTGAGAATGTTTACGCTAACTCCTTCATGGATGGTGTTGGGTTTGTTTGCTGGGGTCAAGTACCATCCCTGAGGATGATCATGTAGTGGAAGGAGGTGCCTTAGACATCGGTTGCTTTCAAATATAGTTTTTATATCCTTGCCATGGACAAAGGAGAATACTCCCAGACGAAGGAGGGTCAGTTGCAAGATAACCATCTCACAGGGATACCTGTAAGGAAAAAGAAAAGGTCAGCAGGTACAATTCCTCCCAATGGAGTTAGGAAATTTAATTATACTCCTTTATAGAGCTTCAACTGGTTTGCATGCAACCATTTTCAGCAAGTTTCTTCTGTTGAAGGAGTTTCACTTGATAGACTGCAGTATTGATTTTGTTGACAATGTGATAGAGTCCTGGCCATTTATTGGAGAAGGAGTGAGTAGGATGAGTAAATCTGAGTATCATTACTTGATCTCTGACTTGCCAGTCAACTTCTTGTGCATGTTTGTCAAACTGGAGCTTGGATTGTTGTTGAGCCTTGCCCATACGATGTGCAGCATACAAGTGGGTTTTAACAATGTCATCTCTGAGTTTCATAACATATTTGTCTACAGACACTCTGTTTGCAGTGGGTGCATTCAGCTCAAATAACAGGTGTTCAGGTAGTCTCATGGTTCTACCAGTCATCACCTCAAAATGTGTCAACTGGGTGGTGGCTGAAGGAGTGACCCAATTGCCATAAGAAGTAAAGGAGAAGGGAATCCCAGTCCTTGGAATTATCCTCAATAAATATGGAAAGCATTTGCTTAATCCATTTGTTGGCTTTTTCTATCTGACCTGATGATTGAGAGTGGTATGGGATGTGGAGCTTCTAGTGTACCCCTAGAAGTTCAAGTGTTTCTTTTATTAACTCACCTGTAAAACTGGTTCTTTTGTCAGAGTCTACCTTAAGAGGCAGGCCCCACCTGGAGAACAATTGTTCTACTAGGACTCTTGCAGTTACTTTGGCTGTACAGTTCTTAGTGGGGAAAGCCTCAACCCACTTGGAAAATAGATTGGTAACCACAAGTGCATACTTGTTGTTTCTGCTGGCATTGGTCAAGGGACCAATAAAATCAATTTGAATCACATGTCAAGGACCTGATTGCCTCTGAGGAAGTAATTTGGCATTACGCTTGGTTGGGGACAGATTGGTCTGGGCCCAAATTAGGCAATTTTATATGTAGTGTCTGACATCCTCGGTGATGCCTGGCCACCAGCCAGCAGTTTTCAGTCTCTGGAGTGTGTTTTCCACTCCCTGATGTCCATAAGTTGGGGTGTTGTATACCTGGTGATGAATTCAGATCTCAAGGATTCAGGGACTACCCACAGCTTGTAGTTTGAGTCATCAGACTTATTCCAGATCAGTTTACTGTCCTGGGATAAATGCAGTTGGTTTGCATGTCTCTTGTGAGGGCTGTGAGTAGGCAGTTCTTGTTCAGTTCCTTTTGTCAAGGAATCTGAACACTTCTCTCAATTGAAGGTCGGACATCTGTGCTGTGGACAAGTCCAGTTGCACAAAAAGTTCAGGTTTCTTCTTTATAGCAGCTACCTGTACAGCTGCTAGAGCATCGGGTGAGCAATTTCCCATGTCTCCCCCTTTAAGCACTCTTTTTAACAAGAGCATCTGCTTGATCATTGAAAGGATGGTATGGATTAGACTTAGAATGGGCCTTCAATTTATGAATGAACAATTTGCATTGAAAGTGCTGAGTCAGCTCATGAATATAAGCAAAAAGTGTTTTGTACTTCAATGGGGTGCCATCAGAAGATGCCAAGGAGTTCTTCTGGCAGAAAGGTAAAAACTCTGTCAGAGAGCACCAGACCCAATTAGAGTCAGCAAAAATGATGGTGTTCTCGACACCATGTTGTATCAGTTCGAGGGCACAGGCCACGGCTGCCAGCTCTGCATACTGAGATGATACCACACTACAGTGTTTGGAAGCATGAACAGTGTTACCATTAGGATATGTGATGAGCACTCCAAATCTAGCTACTTGTTCTCCTTAATAGTATGAGGCAGAGCTATCAGTAAAGACATGACACAGAGAGGTGTCAGCAAGGAGTTTTGGAGTAGCAGCAAGAAAAGGGCCTGGTTCAGGCAGGTCAGGTGGTTGGAGTGTACAATCATGTGGGTCTCCTTGGCACAAAAAGACCATGGGCTAAGATTGAGGGCACCTTGGCAGGGTGGACCTGCATGCCACAGTCCTGGAGAAGAAGGGACCTTTGGGACAGTCTGGTGTTAGATACTGATCCATCCTTCACTCTATCCGATAGCAAGAAAGTTGTGGGTGTGTGGTTTGTGTTCAGAATGACAGGTGAGTACCCAGTGATATATAGAAAATGCTTGATGGCCCAGTAGGTAGAAAGAAGGTTTCTTTCACAAAGGCTGTATTTCTGTTTCACTGATGACAGCATTTCGGATGCATACACAATAAGTCTGAAGGTAACATTCACCTTCTGAACAAAGACAATAGACATGGCGATGTCTGAAGTGGCAGATTCCAGATGGAAAGGTAAAGCTGGAGTGGGGTTTACTAAGGCTGGAATAGAGGCCAAGGCCTGTTTCACAAGTGTCATACCTGTGTGTGAAGGAGCTTGTACAGAGAGGCAGCCTTCTGCACAAAATCACAAATAAAGTCCCTGGAATAGCTGACCATTCCCATGAAATGTCTGAGTGTTGCTACACTAGTTGCTAGTGGCAAATCTTGTAGGCCTTGGATTCTTGGATTTTCTTCCATGCTGGGCTCCTGCTCTGTTTTATTATGTGCAGAACAAGAAAGATGACTTCCTTCTGGCAAAGTTGTGCTTTTGGAAGATTACATTTGAGGCCTGCCCTCTGTAAGAGGGTCAGTAGTTCGTCAAGGAGATCAAAATGTTGCTCCTTGGTGGCAGTTGCCAACAGTGTATCATCCACATACTGCAGAAGACATTGTGGGGCAGAGAAACCCTTCGGGGCATCCATCATGTGCAGATGGAAGAGGAATGGGCTGTTACGGAACCCCTGAGGTAAGCAGGTCCATTTGTACTGTCGATCCTCAAAGGTAAAGGCAAACTTATATTGACTTTCCAGAGCTAGGAGCAGGGACCAAAAGCCATTGGGGATGTCAAGGGCACTAAACCATCCATGATCTGGGGTTAGCAGTTTGAGCATATCAGATGTTAATGCTACTGTGGGTGAGCAGCTAGGAGTAACTTGATTAAGCCTCCTGTAATCAGTAGTGAGTCTCCAAGATCCTGTGGGCTTTTTCACTGGCCAAATGGGTGAGTTGGTGGTCAAGAGACAAGGTCTGATCACACCTTGTTTGAGGAGTGACTGAATGGTTTCTCTGAGGGATGGTAAGGCCTCAAAAGGAAAGGGGTATTACCTTTGCATGTCATGTGCTGGGCCTGCAATTTCAGTGATGGTCTGCATTCTCCCACAGTCATGCTTGTGTGTGGCAAAAGTATCCAAATGTTTCTGCAGGATGGGTAAGAGTTTCTTTAAAAACCCATGTGTCTGGAATAAAGCTATGATGTCATATTCCTTGTCATTGGTGGTTATAGCTGCAACTACATGCAAATCAGAAATCATGACTGTATGGTATTGTCCCCTGATCTGGATCAGTAGAATGTTGGCCAGATCCACCACACAGCTGTGTAGAGCAAGAAAAGCAATACCCAGGATGCTGGGATGATGACGTAATACCATGAGGTCAAAGTTATGGGTCATCTTGAGGCTGCCTATTATCATGGGAAGTATAATAGAACAGTAAGTGCATAGCCTTGAGCCATCCACACCTGATGTATGGGTCCTCCATCCAGTGGACCAGGAGGAATTCACTGGTTCTTCATCATGCAGTACAGACAAAGCCATGCCTGTATCTAGCAAGATAGTCAGTTGGTGTCCCCCGACCATGGCCTCAGTACAAGGCCTTCCATTTGCGTCAAGAGTGAGCTTGTTCACAATATGGACTGGGACCGGTAGCTGTCAATCTGAACTGCTGCTACCAGGAAGTTCCTGGAGAAGTAGGTTGGCCTGCTCTTGTTGGGCCTCTTCCAGGTCCTTCGTAGCTGCAATGAAGGGTGCAACATCAGGGTTCAGACCTGGTGTGGTCTGATCCAAGGAGGCTCCCATATCTCCATGGCCTAATGAGGCTTGTGGTGCCAGAGCTAGCACTGCAATAAAGCATGCCAGGACTGAGTCCGTCACTGACCAGGCATGTCCAAGGAGGTTGTGGAGGTTGTTGTTCTGCTCTGTAATCTCACGGTAAGAAGGGTCTGATTGATGACTTTGATTGCCCAGATTGGAATTAGTGCTGTTCCAATTCCACTTGTTATTCCTATTATGGTTCCAGTTTCCACTTCCAGACTGGGAGTGCTGCTTTTTGTCTGAGGGTGCAGCCTTTTTGTCTTGGGCCTTGCCCTCCACTGTGTAATGAGTTGTGGACTTGCTGGTGGATTGCACCACAGCCACCTTTTTCTAACTGGAATTCAGATCTTGGAGGTAGAGCTGGTAAACCCACTCGGTCGTCCGAAGGATGTCCACAAATTTGTCTGTTCTGGGGAAAATGGTGGACTCAATATTTCATGGCCAGCCGGAATCATGTTCCGGAGGTACCAGTTCTTATACTCAGTTAGGTCTATATCCTCTGATTCACTTGAAAGATGTTTGCTAGTATGAAAAGCCATCCATAACCTTTGGTGATATGTCACTGGGCTTTCTTTGGCAGTTTGTTTTACAGGGTAGGCCAACATCATGCCAACCACACCTGGGTTGTGTGCAGAGATGAGTTCTGCTGCAATCTCATCAAAAGTCACCTTTGTGTCTTGGCAGGCCACCTCTGGGAGTTTTGCCCAGAGGCTGGGATCTGTGGTCTGCCAGAGGATCTGTACCTGGTAGTCTGCTGGCAGGCTAAGCATTTCACATTTGGAACATACTTCCTCCAAATGGCAACTGATATTATCACTGTCACTGGGGCTCATGTGGCCTATGCTGTCAGTGATCTGCTGCACAGATTGGGCCAACTGAAGGGGATTATTGTGAGCCTTTGGGTGCTCAGGGTAGAGATTTAGGTTGTGTGCTCTGTGAAGGGTGGCCTCAACTGCAGCGTCAGCCACAGTGCGGATGACAGAAGTCTGGGAAGCAGCCTCTTCATCACCACATCTAAATGCTGTTTGAAGGCCTGTTTGCTTTCCTCAGATATCTCCATCCACGAGAGAGCGGTCTGGATCATTTTGATTGATCTCCTCTTTGTCACCTTTAATCAAAATGGCAATTGGAGGGGTCGTTCCTAGGCCTGGACTTCCCCTCCTATCACGGGGGTCACCATCTTGGTGGCACATGTGATAGTCATCATTACACTAATGATGTAGGATAGCACTGTCATATTGAGGGGATCTACCATCTTGTGGGTGGCAGAAGACACTGGACCACAGTGAGGGTATGGCTGGGTGCCTTCTTGGCAGGTGTCATCACCAGAATCATCATCCCCTGATGACGTAAGGTCAATGGGTGTGTAGTAGAACCCACTCATCACCTTGACATGACCAGCCAGCACTTCTAGCTGCTGGTGCAGTTTTGCCATCTTTTGTCTACAAGCTATGTGACTAACTTTTGCAATGTTCTGCTCAACACCTTTTGCAACCTCTTTTTGTAACACTCTCTACATGGTGCTTAACTCACAGTTGGCCCTAAGTGCCCTATCCAATTCTTGACTTACCCATTTCACCTCCTCTCTCATCTCATCCAGCTCCTCATGCAAAGCCTGATTTGTATCACTCAACAAATCATTCATTTGTAACACCTGTCTCTTATGCTGTCTCAACCGTTCACATTCATCTCTCAACATACTTAAGTCTCGATCATTTCCCTGTCCAGAACAGTGCAAAAGAGTCTAGTTCTTACTGCTCAGTGACTAAAGTTCTGCTTTAAGTCATTGCTCCATTTTCAAACTTTCAGATGCCTGCAATCCCATCTCTTTCTTAAGGGATGAGAATTGCAGTTTGAGGGAATGAAACCTTGATTCAGAGGCTTCTAGAGCAACATAGAGAGCACTGACTAACATCCCTTTAGTATCATGCTTTTTTGCTGTTTGCCTCGCCTCAGAGTACTAGGTTAAAATCTCCAGCACAGGATTTCTGGAGCAATTTGTGTTCAGCATGAAATTGTTCCAGCCCACATGGGAGGTAAGGAAGTTAGAGACATCGAGTTTCAAGTCTGCACATATATTAGATGAAGACATAGTGGTACCAGTAAATGTTTTGGGAAACACAAGATGTTAACCCATCAGTGGGTGCCGTGCTGCATACCGATCCACATCAGGCAGAAACCAACAGATGGTTAGGCTACTGTACTGTCACAATCCTGCAATTCAAAACTGCCATTGAGCAAGGTGAGTTGGCAACAACCAAGCCCAGTAAACAGCCAGACTTTACAAGATGCTATGGAGTGAAAAGTACGGTTGAGGTGGTATGAGTGTGTACACCTCCTTACTACCCCCAGGGAAAGGGTGAGACAGCAAGTCATGAAACTTTACAAATCCAGACTGCCTGCACACAGTTGCCAAAGTGTTAGGGTGCTTAGCCCTGATCAGATTCTTAGCAGTCTTGGGAATGCAAAAGAGACATGGACTAGTTGCATATCGGATAATAAAGCTTGTTTATTACACAAAAGATAAGCAGTTGCCCTAAGCAGGTCTTACCATAGACAATGACAGCTGAAAGTTTCCAAAATACCCTAAGGAGTGAAGAAGGTCTTGAGGGAAATACCTAATGCAGCAAGTTACATACTACAGATAGTTTCCATAGTTACCTAAAGGTTAGATACATAAACTAAGCTCTATTGGCTAAATGTTAGGTGGATCCATAGTGTTATCTATACCTACACATTGTTTGTAAAGTCAGCTAACAAGTTGAACAAAGGATGCATACAGGATACAAAATATAGTGCAGTAATACATAAATCCAAAAGATAGCAGTGCAGACTGTATAAGAAAACAAGGATACACATGACACTGGTGTGTCTTGGCACACTATGAGCTGTTACTAAGCAAGATAAAATAACATAAAATCATGATTATAATGTTTCCCTGACACACTTGTATGGTAAGATATGGTAAGGGAGGCAGTATAACGCAGTGGTTTAAGGCTCTGAGCTGCAAATCTGGTGACATCCAGCAGACCAGACCTGGGTTTGAATCCGACAGCTTCCACTTGCATACTGTGTGACCCTGAGCAAGTCACTTAACTTCCCTGTGCTCCCAGGTTGCACCTGTAAAAAAGCTTTCAGCTTAGTGTGTCTCACCTGGTTAAATAACTAAAATAAAAAAAAAGAAAAGATAGATATATAACATAAGGTTTGTCTAAGGTGCATGGTGGGAGGCCAGTTAGGGTGTGGGGACCTCGCATAACAATGTTTTCAAGGCTGTTTACTGGTACAAATACATTCATACACTTGTATACAGTATGTGTGGAACCATTTTTAGATTCATGATTTACCCTGTTATGTTATGCCCAGCTTAAGATATAAATAGGACATCAGTTAGGAAACAAGCTCTTACAATTATGGCTGTTGGCATCTCTCACAATTATAGCCATTGGCATCTCTCACTATTACAGCAGTGGAGAGTGAAGGCGGATGCCTGGGTAACTCGTATGAAGTATAGTAGGATAAAAAGGGTAAACAAAATGCACAGATAGGTTATATGGTAAAGAGAGTGTAGCTTGGTATACTGTAGGTACAGAGAATGAGTGATGGGGAGCCCAAAAATGCAATGGAGAATGGATGCAGCAGTCCAGCTAAGGGTAAGGCAAGGAAAGTGGGGAAGAGAGATAGAGGCAGGGGCAGCACAGAATAGGGAGCTGAGCAGCTACTGAGAAACTAGAAGGCAGGGGCCATCTTAGGGGGCAGTTGAAACAAAAAAAGCAGCATGGCACTGGAGAAGGAACAGGTAGGGAATCAGAATGCTGTCAGGATGGTGAGATGCTGCAGGAAGCTTTCCCCCCCAAAGACTAGTCAGGGACCAGTTTCTGTGCAACCTGGTCTGAGACCAGTTTCTGAGCCACCTGATCTGGGGCCAGTTTTACGGATGTACAGGAGCTTTCTTCATTGCACTTTTTTTTTCCTGCACTAACTCTCTTTAGTGTACATTTACTATTACCAACTCAATGCCGCCATTGATCACCACACCAGTGAAAACTGGGTCAAAAGAATTTTAGGGGAAAGTGAGATTCTAACCCTGACTTTCAGGATCACAGCCTAGTACACTAATCACTACACTATGCTGGCTGCTGCCTAGCAAGCCTGTGGTTAGACACATATATAACAATAACTGATCCCAGACCAGTTCAACTGGAAGAAGAAACTGGTCTCAGACCAGGTGGTATGGAAACTGGTCTAAAACCAGGTAGCTCTGAAACTGGTCTCAGACCAGGCTGGTCCCAAACCAGGCTGGTCTCAGACCAGGTTGCTCGAAAACTGGTCTCCTACACCCGATGAGACCTGGACAATGAATTGAACAACATAAAGTTGAGCCTTGGGGAGAGGGCATGAATGACCACCTTGGGAAGACTAGTGGACATAGAAATATAGGTGATGTAGTGACTGAGAGCCCTGGCCAAGAAGGGCAAAGAGCAAAGAAGTAGAGCACAGTCACACTGCAGGGGGCCAACATAGACTAGGAGGCAGCCACGGTTATAGCACAGATCAAGGGGAAGAATGGTGAGTATGCAGGAGGGCAAACAGAAGAGGAGAGAAAATAGTGGAGGTATGTAGGAGTAGTGATGTGCGAAATGCTCAAATTTCACTCCACAAAATATTTTCGTGAAATTCATGCATTTCACAAAATATTTTGCGAGTGCAAAAAACGAAATTCCGCCAGTGAAATTGTGAATTTCACCTGTGAAATCACGCATTTCACCCATGAAATAAAGAATTTCACCCACAACCGGAAGAATTTCGCTACTCACAGGCAAAAATCTGCATTTTGTAGGCAAAATGTGCAATTTTGCAGGCAAAATTCATGATTTTGCCAGTGCAATTTCACATTTCGCACCTTTAAACTTCACAGGTGAAATGTGCAAATTTCGCTAAATGTTTCACGCTACCAAATTTGCGATTTCACAAGAATTTCGCTGATGAAATAAAATTTCGCTGCAACACTACTTCAATGTTCCACTTAAAGTGGGGATCTAGAAATGAAGCCAACACATAAGTGTCATTCTTAAACATGCCATTTAGTCTCTGTTCAGTCAACAATCTGAGACTCAAGTCATCTGCCAGCATTACAACAGTGGTGTCTTCTTTTGACTAAAAGTCTTTCTTGATGTCATCAAGTAAAATGTGAAGAAATCTGATTTGAGGAAGAATTTGACTCAGGATTGTACTGTCTGCAATGATATCATGTGTGGCAGCCTCAAATGGCTCCAATAAGGTGACCAAAGAATCAAGTAGCATCCAACTCCTGGAACTGAACATGGTCTAATTTACCTATTTGATTCTGCATGGTGTAGTCGTGTACAGCATTTTTCTGTCCATGAAGCCCTTCCTACATGTAAAATGTTGAATTCCAGTGGGTTGGAACTTCCTGATTTAATGTATGCAATGGTACGTTGTTTGACCTCTGCAGCCCCTTCAGGGTTTTTTTTTTTTTTTGCTTTCACAGAGTGGCTGAAATGCCCACATATTCTCCAAGCAAGACCTAACAGGTGTTAAACATTTCTGTTTCCATTTAAGAAACTATGAATTAGAAGACTTAAACAATGTGTAAAAAAGGTATGTGTTGATAGTTTCCATCTCTAACAGCTTTGCCTATGGTGGCACCATTATCTGACACTATTAACCCTGGAGAGAAGGAATATGGAGTAAGCCATTTCTGGAATTGATTTTGCAGCTACTGCAAAATATTCACAGCAGTGTAGGTTTCCTCAAAAGTGTTGACACATAATACAGCCTGCTTCCTACTACTTATGGTAGAGTGGGGATTATTACTTTCTGACTGAAAACTTTCCCAATGAGCTGTAACAGTCATGTAGTCAATTGTTTGGCTGCTGGTCCATATATCTGTGGGTATGTGAACCTGCTTCACCTCAGAGACTTTTAACTGCTTAGTGACTGTACTACACATGAAGTCATACAGCTGTGGAACAGCCTTTTTTGAGAAATATGTTCAACAGGGAACGGTGTACCATCATTTAATACAGTTCATTAACTTGAGGAAACCTTTCTGGGCAACAAAAGCATACGGGAGTTGACAGTCAGTCAATAGCTCTGAAATGGCTCTCTTTAACAGCTGGCATGTTGGATGCTTGCAGGTAAATGTTGATGTCCTTGCAGCACTTTCATTTAATGTTAGTTGACAAGAATTATAAAATATTTTTAATTGGGGGTGGATGCATTTCTCATGCCTTTTTCATGTGGAGTACTACTTTGGGATTTTACAGTACTTGATGGTGTCAGAGGAAAACAATCTATGTTTGTCTGGGAAGACTGTATGGACAAATCAAGTGATTCAACCTCAGTTCCTGCTTCCAGTTCATTGTCACTATGATCACCACCACCACCACCTCCACTACTGCCCATACCAGCCATACTGTCCCTTGCCCTGCCTCACTTAATTGGGTGTTTTGCCTTTGCATGTCGTATCATTACTGATGTTTCAAAATGTCTGGCTTTCCACCATGACTGACACTCTTTTTGCACAGACCGCATACAGCTCAAGAGTTGTCTGCAGATTCAATATAAAATAAATTCCACACTAAAGATTTACCTTTTATGCTTTGTACTACGATGCCTGGCACTATTTCTTGTACAGTTAAGGAACCTGGAGGAAACCCAGCACTGCCATTTCCTTGTTGACATGAATTGTTCTCATTCATGCTCATTTTCCTATTCTTATGTTTAGCATATGATTTTTTTTCTGCACTTGCCTCTCATGCCTTACGGCGGCATCCTCTCCTACCACCTCATCAAAACTACAGACCTCATTGCCACAAGATTCAGAAGAACTGGAAGTTCCATCATCATCAGGTAAGATAGCCCATAGCCTGGGCTATCTCATTCCCAGTTCCCACTACCACCACCATCTTAATCAGCATTTTCTGCCTCAATATCTGAGTTTATATTTGAGGAGGATGCCTCCCTGTCCTTCCATGCTGCTTCAGCAGCTGGAAGAATTCTGACACATGTGGCAAAACATTCAGTATCTCTGTGAGTAACTCCTGTTAGTTCATTCCAAAACTCTACTATCATTTCATTGCTAACATGCTTTTTTGGTTCAGGAGGACATTTAGTGCCAGTCCTGGTGATGGTATTATAATGTATGGGGAGCCCTTATTACCCCCAAAAAGTGGCAAGATTATTTCTTTGTAATCCCATCGCTATGATGTCAGGGGTTGTTAATCCCTCTTGAGTACGTCATAGCAATGGGATTACAACCGGAGCCGATCTGTGCTTGCACGCACCTTTTTTAGCACTTAGCCAACAGCCTTCCAGAAACAGCTGCAGCATTGAGAGCATGACCCAGAACGGCAGCAACGGTGACTGAAACTAGAACAGTAAGGAGCCTGCTTCATTTTTGATACTTGTTATAGGGAACATACACTATGAAATTTAATATATGGTCCTTCTATCGGTAACCAATTTGATTAACCATCTTGAGGTTGCCATGATGATGTAAACCTCTTGAGCTTCACTCTCGAGGTTTACCTGGTTGCTCTGGCAACCTCTCAATGGTTAACAAACTGGTTACTGATAAAGGACCATACATTATCCTCTATATTACTGTCGCTATGTTCTTTATTAGTGCTAGGATTCATATTGTCCACATCATTTTCAGTTGCAAGTGCAGAAGCACTGTGTTTCCTTTTAGTAGACTTAGACTGGGAAGTATGAGACATAGATGCATCCATGGCTTTTGCTATGCTGCAGTGAAACGTCACACACAGTGTGGCTTTGACAGGTCTCAGGGCACTTAACAGGCTAACAGACAGTGTAATACAGCCTAAATGGCTTTTGCTATACTGCAGAAAGACACAGAGCAGCAATATCACAGACAGGGCTCGAGGCACCTAACAGACACTGTGTAATACAGGCTAAATGACATTCACTATGTAGTAGAGAGGCACACACACACACACACACACACACACACATTGCATAGCTAATGTCACACAGTCAGGGCTCGGGGCATCTTACAAACAGTGTAATACAGCCTAAATGACTTTTGCTATGCTGCAGAGAGCTGTCACATCCAGTGTTGCTATGACAGGGCTCAGGGCACCTAACAGGCTAACTGGCAGTATAATATAGCCTAAATGGCTTTCGCTATACTGCAGAGAGAGACAGAGTAGCTATGTCACAGACACGGCTTGGGACACCTAACAGACACTGTGTAATACAGACTAAAAATGGCTTTCACTATATTGCAGAGAGACATAGAGTAGCTAAGTCACTGACAGGGCTCAGGGCACTTAACAGACAGTGTCTAATATAGCCTAAATGGCTTTCACTATGCTGCACAGAGACACAGAGTAGCAATGTCACAGACAAGGCTCAGGACACCTAACAACAGACAGTGTGTATTTGTAATACAGCCTAAATGGTTTTCACTATACTGCAGAGAGACACAGAGTAGCTATGCCACAGACAGGGCTCAGGATGCCTAACAGACAGTGTGTAATACAGACTAAATGGTTTTCACTATACTTGAAGCACATTAAAGGCATTGTCTTAAAGAAAGCACATTAAGTGCGAAACGTATCAGGTGACATTGTGAGGGCAGGGTTCCACCTGAGTTGGTTACCTGAGTTGATTCTTTTGCTGAGATTGCCTGCTGGCATTCTGTTTGTACCTGGACTTTTGCTATATGAGAGTTCTTTTACTGGTGCTTGAGCCCTGTGTCAGCACTTTTTTTGAATAAACTCATCCACTGTTTTGGAAGATTGCAACTGCAAGTCCTACCTATTATTTGGAGATTTAGAAATTTTATGAACTCTAACCTTTATACAGGTGCCGGGTCTTCATCCTGTTCATCTTTCACTGTACTTCAGAGACACAGAGTAGCTATGTCATAAACAGGGCTCGGGGCACTTAACAGACAGTGTGTGATACAGCCAAAATGCTTTCACTATGCTGCACAGATTCACAGAGTAGCTATGTGTCACAGACAGGGCTCAGGGCACCTAACAGACAGTGTGTAATACAGCCTAAATGGCTTTCACTATGCCACACAAAGACACCGTGTAGCTATGTGACCGACAGAACTTGGGGCACCTAACAGATAGTGTGTAATGCAGTCTAAATGGCTTTCATTATGAGAAAGCAGTTTCTTCCAGTGATGAGTGCCTCCCTAAGCTCCTCTTCCAAGCACTGCACTAGATGATCCCCTGATTTCCCCTTCAGTCCCCAACCTCTTGCTCCTTCATGGACTGAACTTTTTTTCATAGTTTTTTTTTTTTCATTTCTTACATCGCGAGCACAGAGCGAGCACCGATTCCTCCCTCTCCCTTCACACTCCACTGCTATCTGCATGCTCACAGCAGACATGGAGCACAGACACCAGCACTGACTAATCATATTGTAAGCCCAGTGCCCTGTGCTCCTTTCTGCTTTGAGAACCCCACAGGTTGCCCTTTCATGCATGTTTACAACATCGAAGGAGTCCCAGGATCCCACAGACTGCCTGTAATGCTGATTAAAAAACATTAATTACCCATTACCTGATACATTACCCATGTGAAAAGTGTCCCACCAATGAAGTACACTGTTATGTTGGGTAGGGTAGTAAATTATCCAAACTACCCTACCAGGCCAAAAAATCATTGATACCTGACCTACAGAATCCAGCTACCTTACGGGATGCCCATCCCTAGCTGCTACCTGCCTGTTTTTCCCCTATTAATTGTCCACTACCCCACCACCTGTAGTTACCTATATATTCTATCAGTAAGTGTATTAAGATCTTAAGAGTGCCTTATCTTCCATTGTCAGTTTGGCAGAGCCCCTGGATGCCTAGGACACCAGTTACCTGTTTCAGTCATGTTCTGGAACACAAGTATTATGGGACACGGTGGAGTGGCTGAAATTTATCCTTACAGCAGCCACATGCTGATTGACTGCAGTGCCCAAATGCCCATCCAAAGATGGCCAAACTTCCTCCTGTATTGAGAAACAAACCTGATTAGCCCAAAATGTCACAGTTTAAAAAGCTCAAAACCCTGGCATTTTTGTTGCAAATCCCTTTCTCAGGTTGGCACTCCTGTTCCACCACTGCACCCCATGTTTTTAGAAATTCAAGGTTTTGTCCTCAGAGCATCAATTTCCTGATTGGCTGCAATGCCCAAAAGTTCACTCTAAGATGGCTGAACTTCCTCATGTATTGAGAAACAAACCTGATTAGCCTAAACTCTTAAAAACAGTTGAAAAGCCCCCAAACCTGTTGTTTTTGTTGCAAACCCCTTTCACAGGCTGGAGCTCCTGCATCCCACCACTGAACCTGGGTTTTCATAAGTTCAAAGTTTAATCCATGGAGCGACTGCTTCCTGATTGGCTGCTGTACCCAAAAGCGCCCCTAAATTGGCCAAACTTCCTCCTGTATGGAGAAAGAAACCTGATTTGCCCAAAGTTTCATGAACCATTTAAAAAGGCCCCAAAACTGGCAATTTTGTTGCAAACCTCTTTCTCAGGCTGGTGCTCTTCTTCCGTCACTGCGATCCAAGTTGTCAGAAGTTCACTAAGGTTCACTAAAGCAGGGACAAAGAAACAATAGGCAGTGTCCATAGGAGCTCCTATCATGTTAATTACATCCAGGGAAGAAGCCATTGGTCAAGTCTATATTTGAAAATAGACTTGGATTCACTAATAATAGTATGCATTGGAAGAGAGTTCCATATACGCACCACTCTCAGTGAGAAATAGTTCCCCCTCCTACTTGTGTGAAACCTAGGTTATGATAGTTGCAGAGGGTGACTATGGGTCTCTACAGTGATTTGCTTAAAATCAAGACCTATTTCTGTCATATGCTCTTGATCTTTCAAAATATCCCAGATGCATAATAAATCTCCACAAAGTCTCCTAGCTTCTAAAGACATTAGTTTGAGTGTGTTTAATCTATCGCTATAATTCATTTCCTGCAGACCCTTCAGATACTTAAGTTATTTACACTGAACTCTTTCAAGCCTTTTCTTGTCATTACTATAGTAGGGACTCCAAAGCTGAGTGCCAAAATCCATATGTGGGTGAATATAGGTTCTATACAATGGTAGTAGCATGGATGGTTCCTTAGATTGGAAGTTGGAGGTTTTATCCTCTGAGCAGCTACTTCCCGATTGGCTGCAGTGCCCAAAAGCCCACCACCTGTAGCTACCTATACAGTACATTCTGTCAGTAAGTGAATTAAGATCTTAAGAGTGTCTTACCTTCCATTGTCAGTCTGGCAGAGTCCTCTACTTGCCTACAATTGTCTACAGATGCATCCCAACATCTAGGACACCAGTTTCCTGTTCCACTCCTGCTCTTTTCCACTCATGTTCTGGAACACAAGCAGTACTGGACATGGTAGCTGAAATTTATCCTCAGAGCAGCCACTTCCTGACTGACTGCAGTGCCGAAAAGTCTGCCCTAAGATGGCTTAATGTCCTCCAGTATTGAGAAACAAACCCGATTAGCCCAAAATGGCACAGACAGTTTAAAAGACCCCACAACCTGACATTTTTGTTGCAGATCCTTAGACTAGAGCACCTCTCCCACCAATATGCTATGTTTCTGTGTTTCTAATTCTGCAATCATCTTATCTCTGAGATGTTACACTGCAGATGGAATCTGGAATGTTTCAGATTAAAACTCTGCACTGTGATCATGCTGTCCCTAGCATTATGTCAGATTTGTTTCTTCACTGGAATACAGATTCCCCTGGAGTCCTATTCTAGTCCTAGCAGCTAAGTTTGTTTCTAAATTACTTTTATTTGACTTAAAAGTTTTTTTAATTGATTTCTCAATACTTTGTGTTAGTTTAGTGTAGTTTAGCAAATTTTGTTGTTAAATAAGCATTTTTTATTGGTTCCCACTCAGTTCCCGTGATTCGAGGGAAACGCGATTTTCACTGGTTTCTGATTTGATAGTTTTAAAGTAAAACCACAGTTTACTTACAAATACACCGTTTAAATTGGAAGACTTTCTTATCAGTTGCCTAATAATTAAAAGGAAAATCCACTAAGGACAAATTCTGGCCTTTTCCGGTCAAACTGATTTGACTGAAAGGCCTACAAAGTAGACAGTCCCAATAAGATTTAGAAAGTGTAAATCCTGCCACAAGTTCCAGGTGAAGGCAGATTGCATTGACATGTGTTTTGATTGCTTGGGCCTGGGCCACGATTTTTGTTAATTATTGTTTTTTTGGTTTTGTTTTCCCCTAAACAAAGAGAAAAGGGCATAAAGGAGGGAGTCTTTGTCTGCTCCAGTCAAAAGCATTAATAAAGGGGGACTTCCGGTTATGCAGCTCACCGGTTAGCAGCTCCCTCACACCGCTCCAGCCATCCGACTCATCTTACTTGTAATTTCGATTTAAAATACTGCAGAAAAGTACCTGAACTTTCTACTGGACTACGAGACAACCCTTGACTTTCAAGTGGAGCAATCAGAAACATTTATGGATGCTGAAACGAAAAAAGCATACTCCACTGGTAACTCCAGAAAAGGACCCAAAGAAGCTGCGGACCTCAGGCACAATCTCAGGACCCAGTATTGGGCCCACACCTGTAGATTCCAAACCTCTAACTCTACAACAATTCCTGGAGGAGTTCAAACCCTTCCGGGATGATTTACACAATATAACATCTGAGATCCGGTCATCACCCAAGCTCTGGAAGATGTTTCTCAGAGGACATCAGATAACTCTTCCAAAATCTGTTCCCTGTAGAAGAGAGTCAATAAAATAGACTCAGAGTTGGTAACTTGCCTACTAAAAATGGCCCGACTGGAACTAAAAGTGGGGGACCTAGAGGGCCGCAGTCGCCGAAACAATGCGGTCCTCATAGGTCTCCCAGAAGGAGAAGAGGGCCAAAATACTGTGCTCTTTATACAAAAAAATGATTGAAAAGATTGTCGACCTCTCACCATTTGGGCCTAATTATATTATTGAGAGAGTGCATTGAGCCCTCTGACCAAAGCCACCAAGTGGGGCCCCTCCACGTCCCCTGATCTTTCGTTTCTTAAATTTTCTTGAGCGACAACACTTTTTATCCAAAGTAAAAGAACTCCAAGAGGTACGTTGGGGAGACCATAAAATTTGAATTGCGCAAGACCTCCTGACCTTGGTGTGGCTAAGAAGAGCAGCTTTTCATCCTATGGTATCAAAATTAATCGCAGCCGGAATAAAATTTAAAATGATTTATCCTGCAAAGCTTCACATTTTGGTAGCCAGGGCTTGGATCTCCTATGAAGACCCAGAGGCAGCAGCAACGGGCCTTAAATCATCCCTTCCAGACTTATTCCATGACTCTGGAGCAAGATCTGTGAGGGGAGTACAATTTCTACCTGGACAGTAAATAAATAATAGGAATGATTCCCTTCTGTATATTTTGTGCAATGCAGGACAAGTTGACTTGCTAATATATACTGGTAATACTAACTCTATGGGATGAAAAATTCCCTTAACAACTTATGCCAGTGCTAGTAGAATTTCCAGATGGATGCTAATCACTTACTTTAGGAAGTGTTTTCCATGGAATTTCATAGCTGGCGAAGGAGCCAACTTCACCGAGCGACCGGAGACCCACAGTTATCCTCAGCCCTTCTCGGCAGTGTGCATCATCGAATAGCAACCTCTATAGATCTCTGCCGCTCCTGCAACGTATCATTAGCACCACTAGAGGGAGATATGGCACAGCAATTCTTCTTTAACCTGGGCTAAGTAACCATAATTGGAATGTGGTACTGTATATTATACATTCCCAGCTACCTTTTAGTTCCACTTTTGTTCTCTAATGTGTCAGACAGACTATTTTGTGGTTGTTTCCTAGCTCCAATTTGCAAAAGAGTGTCATTCCATAGAGAGCTACAGTTCTGAGCCAGTGTTACATCTGTTTATTAGTACAGCTGTGGACAACCCAACTATTTGTTGAATGAAAGCCACTTGCTACTCACTTGGCTCTGGGCATTTCTGACTGATTTTTCAGCATGGAAAACCACTCGCTATTCAATTCTTATTTTGAAATTAACATCTATCTCCCCTGCCAACGGCCTGCTCGGGACATGACTGTACCTTTGTTCTAGTACCAATGACATTAGGATCTACATGTGGATCCATACGGCTCCTCGCTTTGATTTCCCTTAATTGCCAAGGCTGGTGGACTGATTTAAATAATTTCAGTAAAAAGGGCACAGTTGTGGCTTGAACTCTCTTGTGCTGTGTCAGGCGATGGGTTTAATTTTTATTTTTAAACCATGATTAGTCGAGCCTGATTTAATTTTTTACTCTCTGCAATCATGGACATGAGGCACAGACTTGCCCTGAAGGACTCATAGAGCCTACGTCTGTTTTTTATGGTGTTTATTTTTTAATTTTACATAGCGTGCCTTTAATAGCCCTGATTCAGACTAGAGGGTTCTATAATTCAGGAATACACCCCCACGTCAGTTATTTGACCCCAACATAACTGAATATTCTTTTCTATTAGATTAGTTAATATATGTACTAGTGGATAGAAGATCATTGTTGTCAATAATGTTTTTGATTTCTGCTATCTATTTTAGACAACAGTTTAAAAGGTTAATAGCTATGTAGGGGGAGTTTAAATCAGGTGACTGGAGAGAGGTGGAGAAGTGATGTAGTGTGATGCAGTGTGTGAAGTGTTGTGACAAAGGTAGGGGGTGGGCTGGGGTAAGAAAAATTTGGGTTTGGCACTAAATACAGAGGAGTATTGGGGTTTTTGGGTTAGGGGAGGGGGGAGGGTGATTGGGAGTAACACAGAGACATCTCAGGCAGAAAGGCAATAGATTCCTAAACATTTTCCCATATCAAGGAATATTCATTGGCATATTAGGGTTTAATGGCTAGGGCATTGACATTATTTACATGGAATGTTAAAGGGGCCAGAAATAAAATTAAACAATACAAAATCTTAAAATACCTTAATCGCCTGAAGGCTGGTGTTATATTTATACAAGAATCCCACTTGCTCAATTCAAAGGCTGTCAAATTGAGAAGACAACAGGTAGGACAATGTTTTTCTGCAAAAGGTAATACTCTAAGTCATGAAGTCATGATTTTAATAAACAGGTCCATCCCCCTTTTCCCCCATTCAAACTATAGTTGACCTTTAAGGCAGATATGTGCTAGTGAGAGGAAACTTCATACATTGGAAGTTGTACTAGGGAGTGTATATGGTCCTAATACTGACTCTCCTGAGTTTTTTATGCAGTTACTTAATGCTCTGACCCCCTTCTTATCAATCCCAATTATTATAGGGGGAGACTTAAACTTAACTCTTGACCCAAACATGGATCGTTCAGGAAACCACTGTAAGGGGCTCTCCCCAGTGCAAAGGGCGCTCTGAGAATTACAAGATCAAGTAGGTCTATGTGACATCTGGCGTGTCCTTCACCCCCTGGATAGCGAATATATTTTTACATCCCCAGTACATAAATCCTCTTCTAGAATTGACTATCTACTTATTTCCCAAACACTCATCCCAGGGGTGTTGGACTCCTCTATACACCCAGATCCACCCTCAGATCATTCCCTAGTCTCCTGCTTGATTTCCTTTACAACCCTCCCCAACAAGGGAGGATGTTGGAAGATGAATAACCAACTCCTAAAAGACTCAGGAACTGTCAAATATATATCAAAGCAAATGACACAATTTGTCTCTTTTAATGCTGGCTCCACAGGTAAACTGGACGTAGAATGGTGCTCATTGAAAGTGTATTTAAGAGGGCTATTTGTTGGACTAGCTTCCAAATGTAAGAAAAATCAAGAAGAGAAGCTTAGGGCTCTTTTATCTCAAATCCAGGAAAAAGAAAGTAAGCTTAACCCTCAATCAACCGAACAATACGAGAAAAAGAAGAATTTGCCATACTGAAGGCCAAAGCCTCTTACTCGGATCAAGGGGAGAAGGTAGGTCATATGCTTGCCCTCAGACTCAAACAACAAAAGTCTTCAAGGCTTATTGCAGCCATCTGCCCCTCCTCCAGAAGGGACTGCCTTAAAAACCTCTCCAGCAGACATAGTATCAGTGTTCAGGGACTATTATAAAAAACTGTATGGTCCCATGGATAACCCTTCCTCAATATCTCAATTAGACTCCTATTATGCGGAATTACACTTGCCGTCCCTTCCAGAACCACAGAAAATGTTGTTGATATCCTCTCTTTCCTCAGCAGAGCTAGCCAAAGTAATCAAAAATCCCCCTTCAGATAAAACACCTGGGCCGGATGGGTTTTCCCCTAATTTTTATAAAGTTTTCACACAGCAATTAATCCCGATACTCCTCCCACTTTATCAACACATCCTATCTGGACTTGAATCAGATAAATCCTTGTTTGAAGCTCTAATTATACTATTGTACAAACTGGGTAAATCCCCAAACTTAGTATCCAGTTATAGACCAATCTCACTTCTTAATCAAGACATCAAAATATTGACTAAACTCTTGGCCAATTGGGTTGGCACTCTCCTTCCGGACCTTATAGGGCCAGAGCAGGTAGGCTTCATGAAAGGTAGATCTTCAATTGATCTCCTATGTACCTTGGCTCATGTTTTCTCAGCATCCAGGGATGCCGATTTCCCTGCAGCCCTGGTCTCCCTGGATGCCGAGAAGGCCTTTGACAGAGTCAACTGGAGCTTACTGCTGTGTACCCTGAATGCATTTGGTTTCCCTCTAAAATTTCAAAAATAGATAAGTGCACTGTATCAAACTCTGACGGTTCAGATCACCAGTAATGGGCTCCTTTGGAGCCTTTTCTTCTGCAGGCTGGAACAAGGCAAGGATACCCCCTGTCCCCACTCCTTTTTAATATTTATTTGGAACCCCTTATATGCAGGCTGACAGAATGTCAAGAGGTGCAAGGCATAAGTATTCAAGATCAAACAGTCAAAGTCTCAGCTTATGCAGATGACCTGCTGTCTCATCCAACTATCTTTATCCCACTGATGTTGGCAGTTATCAAGGACTTTAGCAATATGTTTAATTACAAACTAAATGTGGAAAAAACTGTGGTATTTCCTCTTAACTACAGGTTTTTGAAACACACCATTTCTGCCCTGGGACTTGCCTGGAAATCAGACTCCCTGAGATATCTGGGGATTGAACTTACTAAGAACCTGAACAAGCTTATAAAACTAAACTTGGACTCCCTAGTGACCTCTATTAGTCAGAACCTCAAAAGATGGTCTCTCCTACCTATCACTATTTGGGGAAAGATCAGCCTAATAAAGATGAATATTTTTCCTCGTCTTTTTTACCCTTTAAATCTCCTCAATATCTGGCTCCCCCTGGTGTGGGTTAAGAAGATTCACAGACTAATTGCTGATTTTATCTGGGCTGGTAAAAAAAACCAATGGTGTACCACAAACTAGCTACCCCCTAAAAATAAGGGTGGGTTACGCCTCCCACATATTGGATTGTATTACTGAGCTAGCCATGCTGCTAAATACATCAGATGGCTATCTGTGGAAAATCCACTGGCTCCTTTGCCCTTTTTCCTGGTCTGGCTAAAAATAGAATTAGCTCTCATAAAGACACAAGGTCTCTCCCCTTCAGCTTTATTGTACACCACAATTAGATCTCTCCCTCCCCCTTTAAAATGTTCTCCCATAGCAGTATCTGTTAGGCCCACTGTCAACTTTGCCCTTTTTTAAAATACAAGCATGCTTGGGACCTATCCCAAACCTGGTGAGGAAATCCTAATCTCAAAATAGAGGGTAAACCTCTCCAGTCGAGATGGCTTCCCCAATTAGGAGACCATCCTCTCACATATTTTGTTAAGGAGGATGCGCTTTGGCTCTCCTCCCCAGAAATCTTGGATCAAGTCAATATACCAAAACATAATATGTTTAGAGTGTTTCAATTACGCCATCTGTTACTAAAGGTCTTTGGTACTACCCCACCTCAACCCCCAAAACTATCTTTCCAAAGAGACTTAGGCCCCTTAGTGGGCTCCCCTCAAACAGTATTCAAGATATATATTACTTTATATGATTGGATCTGCCCAGACAGTTTTGGCCCGACACACTACTGGTCCTCTCTTTTCCCTCATCAAGATATTACTTGGCCTTCTTTATGGCAAAACTGCCATAAATTCATTACCCAAGACTTACACAATTCAAAATCTTACATAATCTCTACTATTCCCCTCAAAAAATGGCTAAGCTGGGAATGATTCCATCCTCAACTTGTGCCCAGTGCCTTCAAGAAGAGGGCAATTTACTTCATATCTTCTGGACATGCCCCAAAATAGACCCCCTTTTGGAATAGTATTAAATAACGTGTAGACCCCCTTCTAGGTTTAGCTGATCCATTTACAGCAGAAATTTGCCTACTAGGGGATTTCTCTACTATTCAGGTCTTAAACTGAAGATACTATATAGCCTTGATTGCCATGTCGGTCAACAAATTCGTTTTGAGGCATTGGAAGGACAATGTAGAAATCACATACACTGAATGGCTCCAGGAGCTCCTAGCAAACCTTAGAACAGAGAACGCTATAGCTAGCCTACATAATAGGTTTAAAAAGTTCAGTAAGATTTGGAGCCCCTTACAAACCCTTTACTCCCTCCAATCAACTACTGATGCCTCCTCACTCTCAATTAGATTTGGCATAGATAGGTGCTCTGTGTGGGTTGGTCGGGGAGGGAGGGGAGGAAGGGGGAAGGGGGGAGGAGAAAAGATCCATTGTGTTCACACTGTATAATCCGCATATTTTATGTGTAATATGGATCTCTTCTCTGTAAGTTAAAATGACTAATAAACTTTGAATTGAAAAAAAAAAAGGACTAATAAAATACTGGAGGGACTTACCCCTTCTGGTCGGGTGATGCAAGCAGCCATCTCTCTCAAAGAAAACTGACAAGGTTGTTAAGCCATCATCCAATCCCAGTGAATAAATTAGGAGCTTCCATATGAACATACAAAGAAGCCAGCAGCAGAATGCCATTTGGTCTACCAAGCCGGCTCATATTGCAGGGTCCACAGCTTGAGCTAATGTCCCTGCCCTCCCCACTCCTACTATCCTCCCAACCCATGATCCTTTCTTTTCTCCTATGCCTATCCCAGCCTCTCTTAAAGCTGCCCACTATCTTCAATGAGAGAACTTCTTCCAGCAGTGCATTCCAAGTGTCCTGTACCCTCTCTGTGAAGAAGTGCTTCCTGACCTCCCTCCTAAACCTCCCACCATCCAGCTTAAGACTGTGCCCCCTAGTGTTATGGTTGCCACTCAGCTTAAAGAGACTCTCTTCATCAACCTTATTTATCCCTTTCAAATACTTGAAGGTCCCAGTCATGTCCCCCCCCCCTCTCTCTCTCTCTCTCCTGTCTTCCAGGGAATACATGTTCAGTGCCCTCAACCTCTCCTCGTATGCCTTACCCTGCTGAGCAACTGTCATCTTTGTAGCCCTCCTCTGGGCCTTCTCCAGCAGGTTAATGTCCTTTTTGAGGTGTGGGCACCAGTATTGAATGCCATACCATAGATTCGTCCTTACCAATGACCTGTACAAGGGCAGTATAACCTCCTTTCTCCTACTACTGACCCCCTAGATATGCATCCTTGTTTGCCTTTGCAGATGCTTTCTTGCACTGCGTGGAGTGCTTCAAGCCACTAGTGATCATCACTTCCAGGTCCTTCTCCTCCTCTGATACAGATACTCGGACTCCACCCAGGTAGTACTCTGTCCTGGGATTCTTGGTTCCAGTATGCATAACTTTGCATTTCTTGGCACTAAAGCTAAGCTGACAGATCCTGGACCACCTCATCAGCTTTTTCAGATCTTCAGAAGCAGGAACTCATTTTTGTATTCATATCTATTATACAGCTTGGGTACATTGAGCATTGCACATGAAAAATACAAAGTGCAAAACACTGGTGACTGCTGTACTATAAATAGCTTTAAATAATGCAGTGTCTGACAGAGGAATATAAAGTATGGCTGATATTTCTGATGTCAAAAACATAAAGACATTCTGATTACCTGATACCTACAGTGTATGAGAAGAGGAAGGACAAAGAGAAACACACGGCCCCCCTTACCTTTGAAAGGGACTAGGGGTACCCATCTGCAGGTCAAAAAGTGACCTCTTCTAGACGACACATAAAGGATGTGTAATTCTTTTCCACACATTGCAGACCATAGGTAATCCTGTAAGTGAGCCAGATGGACACAACTCTGAACCTTAATCCACTAAAACAGAGGTGAATATTGGGAAAACAGAGTTCCTGAGTATATTGAGATTGGCATACTCCCAAAGGTATCAGTCCCAATTCATAAATCCATAAGAAAGGCCATTGCCATGGTGGTGAGAACATTACACACAGCTCCAGATCTTGATAAGAAGACAGAGAAAATGTATATAAGGTGGTCAAGGAAGGTTCCAAATACCCCTGTACCCACCCTGACCATGATGGGGTAGTACAGATAGTGACTGAGAAAATGCAAAGTTCCCACTGCCATCAGTTCCTCTAGAAAAAGAATCTAGAAAACTGGATCATATGGCCAGAAAAGCATACACTACTTCAACATTACTGCCAGAGGTTAAGTTAATTTATTTTTAGTGGAAGTCTAATACCGCCATGTGCCAAAATCTGGTAGTCGTCCCAATTTTTTGGAAGTCAAAATACTTCCCAGATCCCACAATTTGGAAACCAATATTCTAGGAAGAATCAACTTCTGGATGTTAATATAAACATTAGTGGTAAATTTCAATTTCTTTTAGAAAATCCTTCATTTCTTGGCTTTTGTACCTATAGTTTTGGAAGTCATCCAATTTTGATTTTTACAAACGGAAGTCAATGACTTCCTCCCCCTTCATTTTGGAAGTTTTTGTCTTATTTTTGGAAGTCAAATACTCCAAAAATGGAGTTAACTGAAGCCCTGATTACTGCTGAGACAGGCTGCATATCTATGCTATACTGCCTACTACCAAGGCATTGTGGAATGGAGTCCTGCCAATCTGTGAGAGTTTGACATATGAGGGACAGACTGAACTGGCATAAACTGTAAGGGATGGCTTGGAAATTGCTAGTCGTCCATTCCAAATGGCCATAGATGTTAATGATACTGCATCAAGAGTTTTGGCATATGCAGTAGCTGCCAGAAGGTTCTTTCTGGCTGAAAACAACAAACTTAACACAGGACACTATGATGGACAGCTATGGATTTCCCCTTTGAAAAGTCCTCTTTATTTAGAGACAAAACAGAGGCCTACATGAGCAAGCTGATAACAAAAATTAACTTACAAAAAATCTGAGAAGGAAAAGGCCTCCTTCTCCTATAGGGCTTATAGAGGGGGACACAGGGGAAAAGCCTATTAATTGACACCCTATGTGCACAATGAGTATCCTATCCAGATAGGTACTGGGAGAGACAGAGGTATGTGAGAATCAAGACAGAGGTCTACCTCAGCTCCTCCACCACAGGCAAAGGCCAACTCCTGACAGTTCTACCCAGGTCATCCTGTCATTGCCAATAGGAGGGGGCCTGTCTCACTGTCTCTAGGAATGCAAAAGAATCACCAAAGACAAGTGGATCCTGGAGATAGTGAGAAAAAGTCTGGGGAATGATGACTCATTTTAAGCATAAGGTACCTGTACAATCATCTGAAGAAAGAAAAATTCAGAATGGTAACACTGCAAACAGTATAAATCCCTACAAAAGTTAGATTGTCTGGGGTCACTGGATCTAAGGATGCTTATTTTCATATCCCCAGAAGACCCTGCCACAGAAAGTATCTCAGGTTCAGAGTGGACGCCTCTCAGTACTGGTTCAAAGCAATGCCTTTTGGCCTTCCATCTGCTTCCCGAGTGTTGTCAAAGTGCTTAGCAGTGGTGACAGAACAGTGGAGAAGACAAAGGATAATAATATTCCCTTACTTAGAAGACTAGCTAGTGAGTGGGGAAAACAAGAGAGAAAGCAGTGTACTCCCTACAGAAAGTAAAACATAAACTGCAAGGTCTGGGGTTCCTCTTCTACTTGGAAAATCTCATTTCATCCTGATATCCCAGTCAGGTGTTAGAATTCATAGGAGCAGAGTTGAATACTGTACAAGTGTGGGCACACCTGCCATTCCAAAGGGCAGAAGCACTCATTCAGTGTGCCGACACATTCCTGGTAGGCCACAAAAAGACTGCCCTAAGTTCGTACAGTTGCTAAACCATGTGGCATCTACCATTCAGTGGTGCCATGGGCAAGGTTCAATTGAGGGATGTGCAGTACCATCTACTTAATGAGCTATAGGCACCAGAGAATTCTCCTCTAGAACAGCCAGTGCCAGTCACCAAAAAGTTAGTGAATGCACTGGGCTAGTGGAAAGAGGTGAGCAACTTCAAACAGGGTATTGCCTTCCTACAGCCCTCCCTCACAAAGGTCCTCACAACAGATGCTTCACTCCTGAGATGGGAAGGGCATCTGGAAGAAAAAACAGTAAATGGAGTTTGAAACGTACAGGACCAACACTAACTCATGTACTTCTTGGAACTCAGGACAGTGTTCCTAACCATGGAGTCTTTCTCATCCCTGCTTAAGGATCAAACAGTTCTGATTAAGACAGACAATATAATTACAAAGTTTTATACAAGCAAACAAGGAGGTACCAAATCTTCAAAGCTCTGTTCAGAGGCAGTGGAAATATGGAACCTGGCATATTCTCTGAATGCAAGAATATCTGCAGTGCATCTGGTTGGAAAAGATAGTGTACTGGCAGACTCACTGAGCAGTTTCAGTTAGGGAAATCATGAAGGGACTGGTCTCTGTACCAATAAGTGCTGAAAGCAGTCTTTCACAAATGGGGGAGTCCTGGAAGTGGATCTTTTTGCCTCCTTGGAGAACAAGAAACTCTCACACTTCTGTTTCAGGCCTCCTGCCAAGGGACCATCCCTTGGGAATGATCTTTCAATTTCCTGAAAAGAAAAATTCCTGTATGCGTTCCCACTATTACCACTGATCCAAGGGGCCCAGTTGAAAATGATAAGGGAACCAACAACAATGATTCACCAAGGATGTTGTGTGGAAAAATATCATTTTGTCAGTGCCTAGAGGAATTCTGGTAGAGGAAGCCTTTCAAATTCAATGGACTTTACCTCACCAAGGAAGGGAGAGAGCACTTGGACAGAAATTTGATGTCTACATTGGACATTTAAAGTAGTTGAGGGGTAGTTTCTGGCTAGGGAACCTATCAGTCATAGTGTAAATGATGGAAACTTATCCGTCATTCCCCCATAACCAAGGAACTCTCTCCCACAAATTGTGAGCAAGCATGGGGAACAAAAGAAGTCTCAAGGGGATAATAAAGGGGGCCATGCAACCAAAATTAGGCAGTTGAAACCATAGGTGGGGAAGAAAGGTACTTCTACTGATACATGGAAGGGGATGTGCTTCAACGCCAGAAGTCTGGGAAATAAAATTAGTGACTAGAGCAGCGCAGAATGGGAAAAATCCGAATCTGTGGAATTTCACCGAAATTTCACAAAATTCTGTGAACTTTCTTGGAATTTTGTCAGAATTTCACTGAATTTTTAAAATTTAATAGATGGATAGTTTCAAACTTACAGGTACTCAAATGTTGTTTTATTGTTTGTGCACAATGTCTTGAACATTTTTATCTGCATATACCTTAACCGTCTATGGGATCAGGGATCTTAAATTTGGCATGATTTCTTGATGATAGGTATTCTAGCAATGTGCCAGATTTCATGACAATATGATGCATTGTCTCAAAGTTATATGTGCTCCAAATCTGTCAATTTATTTTTTTCAGGAAATTTCTTGAAAACATTTTATCTGCATATAACTTAGGCACCTTTGGAGCTAGACATGTGTAAATTAGTATGGATAACCTTTTTGTAATGCGTATAGAATGACCTAAATATGGAGAGAATTAGGTAAGAGATTTTCAAGTTACAGGGATTCAAAACTTTATTACGTAAATATTTGCAGAACTATGAAAACTATCAAAAATGTTGATGTTAGCTGGCTCGTCGGTGCAGCAGTTGGATTTCCGCTTGCGACACCGGCGACCCGGGTTCGGGAACAGACTTGGGTCGCTGGAGAGCCAGCCGGGGAGGAGTAGGCTTGAGCGTCCCATGACTGCTCGCCTACTTCAGGGGGAGGGAGGGGATGCGGCTCACTGTCTGGTACCCCCTGGCGGAGGCTGGGGAGACCAGCAACGGAGCCTCAATGCACATAGGGGCGTGGTGAATGTCGGCTATGCCTAGACGTTCATGGCACACCACGCCCCGTGGAGAAAAGCGGAAAATCTGTCCTCCTCGTCCACTGGATGATGGCTGCCTCACTCCTGTTGGCCTGAGATGCCCTGACACCTCCAAACCCACCTCAGCAGCACTCAGGGACTGATGCCTAGTGAGCTGGTTGCGCCCCCCTCCTGGCGCCTTCCCCCTCAGAGGAGGGGGACCCACCCGGCGAAGGGATATGCTGGGCCACTCTTGGGTCGGCTGCAATCTGGGGTGTGGGGAGGAGGGACAGGGAGAGGGGGTCGCAGGAAGCATGAGCAGCCGGAAGGAGTGGCGGACCAGGAGGCAAGAAGAAGGGATAAATATATAACACAAAAAAAAAATTGTTGATGTTTGTAACCTCTCTGCTCTTGCATGCATATAATTTACATTTGACATGCATATCCATAGTCAGTGTATCCTGGTGTCTAAAACAACTGGATAAATTGGTTAAGCAGTTTTAATTTTGCAGAATAAAAAAAGATTAGTAACAGTTTCTCACATATTTATGATAGCATATACTGTAGATGGAGTATCCAGATTTTTTTTTGTGGAATTTAACATTAACAATGCATATATCACTACTGCATTTGATAAGCTGGGCTGAACTTTTTGCAGTCCTGCTGTTTGTCTCTGAGTGACTATCCCCCCGCCCCTTCTCTTTAGTCATAGCCAGATTGACTCAGTAGAACTACTGATCCTACTGATATCCTCTTTGTTCTTTACAGTGACAAACTCCCTTAAAACTTGAGTCACCTACTCCTTTTCCTATCGACCTACCCTGTTGAAATAGCAGGAATTCTTTCTTCCTGCTGCCCAAGACATTGTCTTCCCCCACTACATCTTTTTGAGTACCTCTAAGTCCTAGACTTGCATGTACACCAGGTTCCCCAGATCATAAAATTACTGGATGTGATCCTTAAATATCCTGCATTCAGGTTGGAATTGTTGACACTCTGTGCTTTCTTGCTCCAACCTGGGAGTCTACCACTGTTGTGCTACCCAGTTCAGCTATCCATTTCTTGGTGAAACTGTGCCTCTAACTCCAGAACCTGGTGACCCCCTGCACTACCTGCCTCTTATACCCCTATCCTCCTATCAGAGGCCTTGATGCCATGTTCAGGAAATGGTCCATCATGTTCCTTTGTGAACTACCACTCTCTGTCTTCTGTCCTTTAGCCAGTTCCCCACCCACTCGGTTATGCTCTTGGAAGTGCCTAGGTCCTCCAACTTTTTTAACAGGCAATTATCACGAAAAGGCAGAAACCTTGAACACAACGCAACAAAGCACAGAGTGTCAACAATTCCAACCTGAATGCAGGATATTTAAGGATCCCACAAATGGAAACACCAACAGTTACCACAGACAGGATCAGAGAGGCACTAGTACACCTAAGGGAGGACAAAGCACCAGGGCCTGAGGAACTGCATCAAGGGTGTTGAGGGAGCTTGCTGAGGCATTGGCAGAACTCTTGGCATATTTGTTTAACTGTTTGTTACAGATTGGAACTGTGTTAAGTGACTGGGGAAGAGCAGATGTAGTACCTTTCCACAAGGGAGGAAGTAAGGAGGAGGTTGGCAACTACAGACCAGTTAGCCTTACATCTGTCATGGGAAAGTTAATGGAGACCTTAATTAAACAGCACCTAGTAGAATACCTGGAAAGGAATGGTCTTCAAGATGGCAGACAGCATGGGTTCATGGCAGGCAGATCATGCTAGCTGAACTTCATTATGTTCTTTGACTATGTAACTAGGGAAGTGCATAGGCACTGCCCAGTGGACCTCCTCTACTTTGATTTCAGTAAGGCCTTTGATTCAGTACAGTATAATCACCTGTTAAAAAAGTTGGAGGACCTAGATATTGCAAAGAGCATAATCGGGTGGTTGTGGAACTGGCTAAAGGACAGAAGATAGAGAGTGGTAGTCAACGGGATAGAGCTGGATGAGGGAGCGATCACTAGTGGTGTACCCCAGGGCTTGGTCTTGGGCCCGGTCCTTTTTAATATGTTCATTAGTGACATTGGTGATGGCATACAAGATAAGCTTGCCCTCTTTGTGGATGACACTAAACTTGGCGGCAGGGTTGATAGCGGGGAGGTGATGAAGGACCTGCAAAAAGACCTACAGAGGTTAGAAAGATGGTCCACTGTCTGGCAGCTGGGGTTCAACAGGAAAAAATTTAATGAATTGAATCTGGAAAATGGAAACCCAAGGACAGAATATGGGCTGAAGGGGGTCAAGATCAGTACCTCACAAGAGGAAAGGGACCTAGGGGTCATCATATGTGACACCCATAAGCAGCTGAGTCAATGCAACATAGCTTACAGTATAGCAAATAGAGTGCTGAGGTGTATAGGAAGAAGATTTGACAGCAGGGACAAGGAAGTGATCCTCCCACTCTATAGATCCCTGGTGAGGCCTCATCTTGAGTACTGTGTCCAGTTTTTGACTCCTTACCTTAAGAAGGATGGGGACAGGCTGGAGAACATGCAGGTAAGGGTGACCAAGATGATACAGGTCCTCCAAGGGCTCTCATATGAGACGTGCCTGAAGGCATTAAATATGTACTCACATGAGACTAGAAGGGACAGCGGGGACATGATTGAGATGTTCAGGTTCATGAAAGGCATAAATAAGGTACCCTACTCAGAACTATTTAATAGGATCAAAGGCTCAACTAACAGAGGGTATGGGAAGAAGCTACGGGGAGGCAGCTTCAAAAGGGAACTGAGTAAACACTACTCCACTGAATCATTGAGCCATGGAATGGACTGCCTGCTGAGGTGGTGGGAGTTGGCACAGTGCCAGTGTTCAAGTGGGGGTGGAACAGAGCAAGGGATCACTTGGGAACAGGAGCTGGGTAGGAGGACTAGGTCCTGGGACCCATGGAAGTTCTCGGAAATTCATGGGCAAACTTGATGGACCTTTGGTCTCTTTCTGTCATCATTTTCTATGTTTCTATACTAATGGTACCAGTTTGGGCCAGGCAGACATGGTGCCCTCCCTTGCTGACAGTGTCACAGAAAATTTTCATAACTCTGCCTCTGAGGCAGGATCTCCTGATTCTCTCCCTGGGTAGAGTGATTCATCCAGCTCTCAAGGCTCTCCGTCTGACAACATGGTTCTTGAATTAATAATCAGTATTATTATTAATACAGAATGTTTTAACTTAAATACAATGGGGATCGATTCTCAGAGAATGCTGAGATCCGCAGAAGCTGTGGCAAACATCAATTTGTGCAGAAGCCTAGTGTGCCAGGGACCCTGCACCAGATTCTGGTACAGGAGGGGTCCCGGCACCTAAGTCCTCACACTTGCCACAACCTCTCCCGTGTGACAAACACATGGTGCACGGGAGATGTTTGCTGCAGGCTGAGTGTGGCAAAGGCTAGCGGTCCCCTAATCCCCAATCCCTATGTAAAACAAATAAAACCTCTTCCTGCTGGTATAGTGGCCCCCTTCCCTAATGGTGTTGCCGGTATTCATATTGTTAAACTATCCCCCCCTTCCCTGGTGGTATAGCGGCCCCACCCTCACTAATCCCTGATGTTGCCAGTACTTATATTGTTAAACTATTCCCTTTCTCTGGTGGTATAGTGGTCCCCGCTCTGATCCCCGATGTTGCCGGAATTCATATTATGAAAATAACCCCCTTCCCTAGTGGTCTAGTGGCCGCCCTCCCTGACCTTCAATGTTGCCCCATTCATATTATTAAAAGTACCCCTTTCCTGGTGGTCTAGTGGACCTCATTCCAGCATACAGTGCCCAACTCCCCACTCCCCCCCCACACCAAAACATAGCTGGTGACTGGCACAGCCACCTTTCACCTCTGCAGCTGGTCACCGACTGAACTGTCACTGAGTGCATACTATATAGTGCACGCACTCATTGAATAAGTGCATGCACCATACAGTAGGTGCTCAGTGACAGTTCAGTCGGTGACTGGCTGCGGAGGTGATAGGTAGGCTGTGCCGGTCGAGGCTGTGTTCGTGTGGGGGTGTGGGTGAGGAGGTGGGCACTATCTGCTGGGGTGGGGTGGGGCTCCACCTAGACCACCAGGGAAGGGGGTTATTTTCATAATATGAATACCTGTGACATCGGGAATCAGGGAAGGGGGGTCACTATATCACCAAAGAAAGGGGATAGTTTAACAATTTGAATACTGGCAACATCAGAGATCAGGAGAAGGGACCACGGCACATTGCTGCAACCAGGTCAACTCTTCCGCAGTAGAATTTTCTGAATACCCTTAGACCAGCTCAGGCTGGTCTAAGGGTACTTAGAATTTCTCCCTCTGGGAGAGTTCTCAGAATCCCATTTTCAGGAATGTGGCAGCTTGCATCTGCCACGTTTCCCTAGCACTATGTTGCAGACCATTTTTGGGCATACTGGTGGTGGAAGCCCTGTTTTGGGCTGGCAGCCTGCAGTTGACACAGGCTGCCATTGAGAATCACTCCCAGTTCATCGTTTGGTGCAAGGGGCACTTTGCATCACTTTTTGTAAGCCTCTTGCACTTTGCCGGGGGCTTTGAGAATCAAGACCAATACAGTATATCTAGCCAAGTGCTAGAAGTTTTATACATTACAAAACACCAGCAACCAGGAAAACGTATTCTTCAAAATGGAAAAGGTTTACTATTTGGTGCAGAGCAAACAGGACCACAGCCATGGAGCTTCAGCTTAGTGTGCTACTCCTGGTTAAACAATGTTCCCTTTCCCTTTCCTTTTCCATGGGTGCTGATTTGCCTCTGGTTTTAGATTATTTTGTAGATTTACAGTCTTAAGAACTAAAGTCTGCATCATTAAAGGCTGATCTGGCAGCAATTTCAGCTCATATGGTACATCAGCAGAGAAAGAAAAATCTTTGTCTCACAAGCTGTGTTCAAAAATGTTCCTCCAGTGAAAAGCCTTGTCCCCTCATGGGATCTGGACCTGGTATTGGCATATTTAATAGAATCACCATTTGAGCATTTGTCTTCTCTTTGACAGAGTTCAAATACCTGACCTGGAAGACATTGTTCATTGTTGCTGAAACATCTACCAGGAGGATAAATGAGATGCAACCACTCTGTATAGATCCACATTATATGGTTGTATATAGGGACAAGATGGTCTTAAGAACTCATGTAAAATTCCTTCAAAAATTGGTTTCTGAATTTTACCTGAATCAGTCTGTGACCTTACGTGTATATTTTGGTGGTCATGAATATCTTGGGAGGTACTGCTTCGAAATCCATGACTGAATATGAGAACCATGGCAACCTACTAGATCAGTTCCTGGATTTTTCCTCACATATAAGTCACTGGTTTTAAAGTCATACAGGAAGCTTGAAGTGATCTATAGTGTGGGAGACTGCTTTCTCAGAGTATGAGAAAGTTCCTGATTGCATGTATGATTCTACCAGTACCAGCGATGTGGTATATGACAGTGCTTATAAATGCTTGTTATAAAAGCTGGATATACTTCTGAATGCCCTCTGTAGGTTTATCCTTTGCTAATGCTAACAGTTTTTGCATGTATCAAAAAAGTTTTATTTTGCAAAGACCAAAATCAAAGCACACATCAACACAAAAGCTCAATGTTTTGTGTGTAACATACGTATGCTTGTCAACTTACCCTTCTCCATCTAAGACCAACATTTAATTATAATCTCAGATGTCTGCTGCAATCAGTCAAGGTGCACATAACTTTAAAAAAATTGGCAAGACAAATTTCTATCATACCTATGGTACTTTACATTTAATGGTTCTCAATATAGATTTTTTCCCAATGAAAGACCCCCACCCCATTGTCTAGGGGTATGCCAGATGTTACATAAAGGGGAAGGTGACCCACAGCAGTCGAAACACATATAAAGTCATTTTTGATTGTTGTTACTGGGACTGGCTGCACTGAAAGGGTCCAGAGCTGTCAAGGGTGCATCTTCAGTGCTGGGCTGCAATAAACCTTTTAGGTAAAATGCACAAACATGCCGAAGAATGCAATAACAGAAGGTCCAAAACAGCGGCAACTTCAAAACAGGGGATCCTATTTTAATTAATAACAAGGTAACTCCATAGCGCCGTGTACAGTCTTTAATTCCAGACTGCACGGGTCCAAAGAGGGTAGCAGTGGTTACATGTGGCCAAGCTGGCCACACCTCACATTGTGGTCATTTATCCTCTGGGTCAAGATGGCCACTAAAGGTTCTGAGCAGCATTCGGTTTGAGCCGAGTGACCCACAATACAGGTAACAACTGAAACCTCACATCCCTCTCTTCACTGGCTCCACAGACTCTCACAGTTCAAGGTGGCTTAAGGGAAAATGGACATCACAAATCAGGGCTACCTCTCTCCATCCTTCCTTCAATGGCACATCCAACAGGACTTACGCAGGTGACCTCCCCCTTTAAAACATGGAGCAGGCATCCCCACCCGTGCAGCCACAACCAGGTTGATCCTTCTTGCTCTGGATGCTCCCTCTCTCTCTCTCTCTCTCTCTCTCTCTCTCTCTCTCTCTCTGGGCATGGTCTGACTCCCGCAGTGAACCAGGAGGTGCCACAAATGGGTTGGCAATCTCACTCCACAATGGGCACTTTCTGCACAGTATTGAGCTCCATACTGCTTCAACCTCATGATTCTTTTCTCAGTAGAATCTGAGCAGTCACAGATTCGAGACCACTCTCCTCTCTTGCACAGCCCATTCATCTCCAGCCAGTTACCAGGCTCAGCCTTAATGGAGGGATAAATAAAAATTACACTGCCTTCCCCGGAGGGTAATCCCCAACTCCTATCAGCGGCCACTGCCACATCAACTCATCGCACTCCCTTTTTGGCCCAACCACCCACAAAATTGCAAACTGTTTTAGACAGCAGGCAACTGCCCCTGCTCTCCACTCTCCCCGCCACTGCCACACTCACCTGACGATGGTCTCTCTACCTCTAAAGGCACAAAAACCTCCTAATTTATGTCCTCTGCCACCTTTGGTGACCATTGACCCATGGATTCCCCTCCAGTGGGCAGAGGCCAGAATGCCTAATTAATTAATGTCCCAAATGACCCTATGGGGTATACTACAGCATGTACACACACCCCGTGGTGGGGAGTTGCACCAAAACTCATCAAAAAGTTTTGTACACCCTGTAAAAAGTCAGTGAATAAAAGTTGACACCAACTAGACTAAAGACATCTTTTCTAAGACCTTGGAAAGAAGTATAAATCAGGTCAATACCTTCACATATCAGTATACCTCTGCATCCCCAGGTACTATCTCTGCATTCCACAACTCATACCTCTGTATCCCCAGCACTAATATTTAAGCACTCCTCGCTTTAACACCTTTACATACCCCAGCACTAATACCTTTGCATCCCTGGCACTAATACCTCTTCATTCCCTGGCACTCATATCTCTGCATCTCTTGCACTAGTACCTCTGCATCCCCAGCACTCATACTTCTGCATCCCCGAGCACTAATACCTCTACATGCTTGGATCTAATACCTCTGCATCTCTCAGCACTCATACCTCTGCATTACACAGCATTAACACCTCTGCATCCTCTGACACTCATAGTACTGCGTCCCCAGATCTAATACCTCTGCACTGAGCATCGCACAGCACTAATATCTCTACATCCTCTGACACTTACAGCACTGCATCCCCTAGCACTCATACCTTTGCATCTCCTGACACTAATACCGCCTCATCCACAATAGTATACCTCAGCATACCACAGCAATAATACCTCTGCATCCCCAGTACTCATATATTTGCATCCCCTGGCATTAATACCTCCTCCTCCCCAGGATTAATAGCTCAGCATCCCCTGGCACTAGTATCTCTGTATCTCCAGCACTTATACCTCACATCCCCAGTACATATACAGTACCACTGCATCCCTGGCCCTAATACCTCTCCTGGCACTAATACTTTTGCATCCCTGGCAGGAATACCTCTGCATCCCTTGGCACTAGTACTTCTTCATGCCCCAGCACAAATACTTCTGCTTTCCCTGGCATTAGTACCTCTGCATCCTTGGCACTAATACCTCTCCTGGCACTAACACTTCTGCATCCCTGGCAGTAATACCTCTGCATGTCTTTGCACTAATACCTCTGCAACTTCCTGCATTAATACCTCTGAGTCTCCCAGCACTAATACCTCTGCATCTCCCAGCACTAATACCTCTGCATCCCCTAGCACAAATACCTCTGTATCCAAGGTACTAATACCTCTACATCTTTGGCACAAATACTGCTTCATCCAAGGCACTAGTACCTTTGCATCCCCAGCACAAATACCTCTCCATTCCTCAGCAGTAATACCTCTACATTCCTGGCTCTAATATTTCTGCAACCTTGGAAAAGCACTCAAGCCTCTGCATCCCTGGCACTAATACCTCTGCATCTCCTGGCAATAGTACGGTTGCAGTCCCCAGCACTAATACATCTGCATCCCCAGCACTAATGCCCCTGCATCCATGGCACTAATACCTCTACATTCCCCTGAACTCATACCTTTCATCTCCCAGTACTAATACCTGTGCATCCCTGGCTCTAATACCACTTTGCCCCCTGACAGTAATACCTTTACATGTCTTGGCACTCATACTTCTGCATCTCCAAGCTCTAATACCTTTGCCTCACCTGGGTCTAGTACCTCTGCATTCTCCAGCACTAATACCCCTGCATCCCCTGGCACTCATGTCTGTGCATCCCCTGGATCTAATACCTCTGAATTCCTGGCACTAATATCTCTGCATCCCCAGCACTCATACCTCTGCCTCCCCCGATCTAACACCTCTGCATCTCCTGGCACTCTTAAGTCAGCATTGTGCAGCAGTAATACATCTACATCCCCTGGCACTCATAACTCAGTATTTCCTGGCACTCGTACCTCTGCATCCCCGGACACTAATACCTCTCTGTCCCCCAGCACTAATACATCCTCATCCCTGACATTAATGCCTCAGCATCCCCTACACTAATACCCTCTGCATCTCCAACACTAATACTTTTGCATCCCCCAGCACTAATATCTCCTCTTTCCCAACAGTTACACCTCAGCATCCTCTGGCACAAATACCTCTGCATCCCCAGCACTTATACCGCCACCTCCCCAAAACATATGTGGTACCTCTGCATCCCTAGCACTAATAGCTCTGCATCTCAACATGAACACCTCTAAATCCCCTGGCACTCATAACTGCATCCCTCTGCACTAATACCTCCACATCTCCTGTGACTAATACCTCTGGATCACTGGCACTAATACCTCAGCATCCCTCTGCACTAATACCCTCTTCTTCTCAACCACTCATTACTTGGCATCCCCAGGCACTAATACCTACTTATTCCCAGTACTAATACCTCTTCACCTCTGGCAGTAATACCACTGCATACCCTGGCATTAAAGAACCACTGGTGCCTCAATAAGAACTTTGTAAAACATAACATTTGGACACAAAGCAGCTTTACATTTCTCATTACCTTTGTATTTCTTATCTCCATTATTTACTACTGAGGTTATATGCATGAAAACAGGATTGTTGTTCCTTGAGGGTTCATCAGCTCCTATTACTTCTTCCCAACCTGATGTTATAGTTCTCTGCTTGTGACATCATAGCTGTTTCCATGGCAACAGACTGTGATGTCACAACAGAACATTATAATTTCAAGTAGGGAATAAACTATACAGGCAGGTAAACTCTAAGGGATACAGATCTTGTTTTTTTGTGGGAATTTCTTCACTAATAAATAATGAAGAGGAGAAATCTATAGAAATCTATAGAACATATATGAAGTAACAGCTAAACTGTGTCTGAACATGATGTTTTTTGTAGTTTTTCCAAAGGCATCAGCTGCTCTTTATGTGTGGTTCAGCATGCTTGTGCTGCGTACAGTAGAGCTGAATGATGTAAGTTGTGCTTAGATACATACGCCAGACCAGAAAGTGGGACAATGCCTGCAAGGTATAAGTTGCATGAAATGATCAGTGCTTAGATACTTCAGCATAGACATGAGCAAGTCAGTGATCATAGTACATATGAGCTGGATAGTATATGCACAGTGCTTAGGTGCTTTGACTGATGAGTAACTTGTTAAGACTTGATGTTTTGGCCTTTCTCTGTATCCCACCTTAGGAAAGATGCTTATTCAAGTAGAACGAGACCCCCCAAAAGAAATAATGATGGCAAGTACGATTACCTCCTCCAGTGCTGGAGGGTGTGGGTAGTAGCACGCAGGACAGGAAAAAAACCCTTGGGGGAAACCTCTGAGGACCCATGGCTATTGACCTACCCATCCCTCTGGGCATACTAAGGGAGAGTAATCCTAAATGAGCAATGTATACATAATATCAGCTTGTCCAAAATCCCGAGAGGAAGATCCAAAGGTCAAGAAGAGCAAATGGAATCCAGTACTGATGATGAATGGACAACGAAGAAGGAAACATATCCAGAACAATTCCGAGGCTGAGCTGTCTATGTCCAGGGCAACTGTCAATAGAAGGTCATCCAGAATCTAGGTGAATGCACAGTCAATCTTGACGTAGAGGTCCGAGGTCCAATAGACGAGTTCGTGGAAGCAGAGTCCTGGAATGCGAGGCGAGGAAGCTGAACACAGGTGGGAAGTTGAGGAAGGTGGAGCAACTGAACACCTGGTCCCGAGTGGGTGAGCAGTAAATGGACAGAAGGCCAGAAGCCCAGAAAACCTCCAACTCTTCGGGCGAAGCAAGTCCGGCAAGGGACAGGACCTCCCTACTCCGAGCTGGGCGAGGGAGGGCTGCAGCAGGAATCGAACCTCCAGGCCGATGGTCAGGCAAGGTAGGTGTAGAGTAGGAATAGTGGAATCTCCAGGCCCCGATGCTGGGCGAGGCAGGCGTAGGGTAGAAATAGTCAAACTTCCAGTCCCTGATGCAGGGCGAGGTAGGTGTAGAGTAGAAAGTTGAACCCCCAGGCCCCAATGTTGGGCGAGGCAGGTGCAGGTTAGGCCCCTGCGTGACCAGCGGAAACAGCCGGACCCCATGTAGGAAAGGTGGAAGGGTTATGGGGCAGCCAATCCAGTCTCTATGAAGGCAAGCAGGACCGGGGAACGCCGCCACGGAGGGCCACCCAGCTTGACAGACATCCCACAGCTGAATCTGAGTGGAAGTTAGGTGAGTTTGTAGAGGAAGTAGGTAAGTAGAGGAAGCCTCCTGTGCTGCCGAGCAACATGGCCCTGTAGAAGGGCGCCCAGGCCAGAGGGGAGAATAGCAGTGCAGTCATTGAGAAGAGGATCAAATAGCATTCTGTACTATTGCTTTGTATTGTGCCAGTCAAAGTGACAGACTGCGATCTGATGCCACTGCAAGAAGGTCAGGGAATGCTGTAGAAAGAAAATGCAGATTTGAAATGAGAAGCCATATGTGCCTGGTACCTGTATCATCCCCAAACAGGCACAGGCCAGCCATGGAGCTGGCAGCAGGCCATACAGAGCCCCAGGCAAGTCGAATATGGGGCTGAATAGCCAGCACAGAAGCAAGTTTGAATTGGGTGCAGAATGATATGCAGGAGCACTGCAGTACGGTCCTGCAAAAAAACACATGGTTGCGGAGAAAGGGCAGAATCAGGCAGGCTGCTGTGATGCAATAGAGTGTCCGAAGAATACAGAGGGATGATCAGGATGGCATTCGAGGATGACAGAAGGCCAACAGACGGTGGCAGGAGGCAGTGGTCCGGTACAAAGGCAGCGAGAGCGGTGGAGCCACAGCTAGAAAAGCAGGAAGTCATGAGAGGAGCAAGAACCGGAGGATAAGCGCAGAAGCCAGGCGATGGCTCCGAAGGAGGAATTCAGCGGCTGCAGTGGTCGACAGGAAGTGGAGAGCAGGCGAGCCAAACACGGCCGGAATCCAGGAAAACAGGACAACAAATGGCAAAGCACGGAGCACGGCGGCGAACTAAAGTGCAGCTGGTGGGAGCCTCCCCAGAAAAGGAAGCAGAAAGGGGCAAGGGCAGAGGGAAGGGGGGGTGAGAAAGGAAGGCAAGCAGGGAAACACCGGGAAAGACCGGGCAGCAACCTGCAAAGACACTGGTCCACAGAGCTTCCACCAGAGGGAAAAAAGCAAGAAAAGCCCAAGCAACAAAACAAGTGGGGAAAGGAGGGGGTCCAACCAGCTGCGCCGTGGAGCAGCGAGTGCGACTCGCTCTAAGCAGAGCGGTGAGGCCTGATGCGTTATGTAGGATGTGGGGGAGGAGCTCTTCTCCCACATAACTACAGGCATGCGCCTTTCCAGTAATACCTCTGAATATCAGGCAGTAGTATCTCTGCATCCACTGTCATTAATACCTCTGTATCCCAGGCTCTAATTCCAATGCATTCCCAGCACTAATAGATCTATGTTCCCAGCACTAATAGCTCTGCCTTCCCTGGCTGTAATACTTCTTCATCCCTCAGCTATAATAACTCTGCATCCCCAGGCACTCATCCCTCTGCATCTCAGCACTAATAACTTTGCATCTCTCTGCACTAATAACTCTGCATACCCCGGCACTAATATCTCTGGATCCCTGGCACTAATACCTTAGCATCCCAGGCACTAATACCACTGGATCCCTGGCACTAATACCTTCGCATTCCCACATTCATACCTCTCCATTCCCTTAAACTAATTGCTCTGTATAATCTGCACTAATACATCTGCATCCCTGCCACTAATACAGCAGCATCCCCTGGCACTAATATCTCTACATACCTGGCACTGGTACCTCTACATCCCCCAGCAGTAATACCTTTACATTTCTCAGCATTCATACCTCTACATCCCATAGGTGTAATACATCTGCATCTCCCAGCACTTATACCTCTGAATCCCCTGTCACTAATTCCACTAGATCTCCAGCACCAATACCTCTGCATCCCCAGCTCTAATACCTCTGCATCTTACTGCACTAATACCTCTGCATTCCACTGCACTAATACCTCTGCATACCCCATCACCATTTCCACTTGATCCCCAACAATAATACCTCTGCACCTCAAGCACTAATACCTTTGCATCCTCGGAACTCTTATGTCTCCACACCCTGGCACTAATTCCTTTGCATCCCCGGCACTAATACCTCTGCATCCTTAGCACTAATACAGTACCTTTGCATCCCCAAGACTCTTATGTCTCCATTCCGGGGACTAATTCCTTTGCATCCTTGGCAGTAATGCCTCTACATCCCTGGCAGTAATACCTCTGTATCCCCTGCCCTCAAGCCTCTGCATCCCTAACACTAATACTTCTGTAATCCTAGTACTAATATCTCTGCATCCGTACTACTAATACCTCTGCGACTCTGGCACTAGTACCATTACACCCACCCACCCACTACACCCCCCCAGGCACTAGAACCTCTACAACCTCCAGCACTAATGCATCTGCATCCATATCACCAATCCTTCTGTATCCCCAGCACTAATACCTCTACATACCCCATCACTCACACCCCTACATCCCCTGGCAGTAATACCTTTACAACCTTTGTCATTCATATGTGTGCATCCCCAGCATTAATACCTCTGCATCCCCCAGTGCTAATACCTCTGTATTTCTGGCACTAATATATCAGCATCCATGCCAGTACTACATCAGCATCCCCTGGCATTATTATCTCTATATACCTGGCACTAGTACCTCTACACCCTACAGTAATACCTTTACATTCCTCTGCATTCGTACTTCTACATCCCCCAGCTCTAATGCCTCTGCATCTCCTGACACTAATACCTCTTTGTCCCCTGGCATTAATACCTCAGCATCCCAGGCACTAATACTTCTGTGTCCCAGGCATTAGTACCTCTATATTTCTGGCACTAATACCTCTGCCTCCTCCAGTTCTAACACCTCTGCTTCCCCTAGCACTAGTACTTCTGCATTCCAGGCCCTAATACCACTGCATCCCCACCACTAATTCCACTAGATCCCTTACACCAATACCTCTGCATCCCCCAGCACTATTATCTCATCATTCTCCAGCACTAATACTTTTGCATCACTGGCACTAATACCTTTGCATCCCTAGCATAGTACCTCTCTGTTACCAGCACTAATACCTCTGCTTCCTCCAGCTCGCTTCCCCTGGCACTCATACTTCTGCATCCCTGGCCCTAATATCTCTGCATCCTCATCACTAATTCTACTAGATCCATAACACTAATACCACTGCATCCCCCATCACTAATACTGCTTCATTCCCCAGAACTAATACCTCTGCATCCCCTGTCATTAATTACACTAGATCCTCAACACTAATACCACTGCATCCCAGGCACTAATACCTTTGCATCCCCAGGACTCTTCCATTCCCTGGCACTAATTCATTTGCATCCCAGGCAGTAATATGTCTACATCCCTGGCACTAATACCTCTGCATCCTTGGCAGTAATACCTCTGTATTCCCAGCACTAATACATCTGCGTCCCTAGCCCTCAAGTCTCTCCATCCCTAACACTAGTACCTCTGTAACCCCAGTACTAATATCTCTGCATCCGTAGCACTAATACCTCTGACTCTCTGGCTACTAATACCTCTGCACCACCTGGAACTCATACCTCTGCATCTCCTTGTACTAGTACCTCTGCATCTCCCGACACCAGCTACCTCTGCATCTCTGGCACCAATACTTCGGTATCCCCTGCACTAATATTGCTACATACCCTGTCACTCACACCTCTACATCCCCTGGAAGTAATACCTTTACATCCTTTGCATTCATACCTGTGCAGCTCCCATTTGTAATACTACTGCATCTCCCTGCACTAATACCTCTGCATTCCCTGGCACTAATGCTTCTGCATCCCCCGGCACTAATACCTCTGCATGCCTCAGCACTAATACTTCTGTATGACCTGGCACAAATATCTTTGCATCCTGTGGCATGAATACTTCTGTATACCCTGGCACTAATACCTCAGTATCCTCAAGTAACTAATATCACTGCATCCCCTGCTGTGGCAGCATTAAGCACATACAACCCATGCAATTGCATGAGGCCCCCAAGGCAGCAAGGGGGCCTCTGCCATCGTGACTCATTTTTTTGTGCATGCTTAAACACACTCAACAAAAAAGACAAAAGTAACATGAAATGAAAAGAGAATATCATTAAAAACATCCAAATAGGTGGGCAGTCAGAAGAAGACATCCACTCACTCCATTCCTCCGATGAGGGATTGATAGAGGTTTCCAGGGTGCAACTTAAGACCTCTGGGGCCCGGTCTTTTGCTTTTGTGGCCCCAACCCTGTGGAATTCTCTAACTCATCGGAACTGAGAGTGCCTGAACATCAAGAGTTTTAAATATGCACTTAAAACCCATCTTTTCTGTATGTAATTTCCTGATCTTAATAAATGTTGGTCTGCTGCTATTAACTTTTTATTAAGGACTAAGTTTTAAATTACTGATTTTACTAATTATTTGTTTATTCGGCTTTTATTGTTATGTACAGCACTTTGATCTCTGTGGAATTGCACTTGAAACATAAAGATTGATTGATTGATTGAAGATTAGAAGAAAAGGACATGTGTTTTTGGGAGATGGACAAAGGGACCATGGGTTTGTTTTGAAGAAATGGCTCAGGAGGATTATGCTGTGATTTGCTGGACTGGCTGCATAGTTAAAGTTTCACTAAAAGTTTGGATTACTTTTCATTGTTCCTGCAAGAATGGAAGCTGACCAGGATCCAGGCCAAAAAATATCCTGGAAAAGGTCAAAACATGATGCAGTTTTTGTTTATTGCATGACTTTTCTAACCCCTTTCTCCTTATTTGGTGGCATTACTTTTTCTTTAACTTTGCAGAAACTGCTAAGCTGAAGGAGAATGTTGGTAGGGAAAATGGGTGAGCAGCAGCAAGCCTTTTGGGGGGCTGGAGTGCAAACAAAAAAAGATCAATCTGTGGCTGTAGGTGGACCCCAGAGTCAGCTGAATTACCATTTATGACTGACTTACACCACATCCTGACTGATTGTTTCAACCAGTTAAAAATTTATGACTTCAACTGAATAAAGAAGCTTCAACCAATGTTTTCAATTTCCACCACTGTGACATTTTATTGATGTACTTGCAAGAAGTAATCCACGGCTAACTCCCTGGGATCAGCCCCCCCACCCCTGTCTGAACTGAGCCATTGAATAGCCCCACCAGAGGTTCAGTTAGTTCCATTGCCAATTCTTTGAGCACCCTCGGATGCAGCTCATCTGGCCCCAGGGCTTTATCTTAAGGGCTCCTAGCCCTTTCCAACCCCTTTCATTGGTAAATACTTGCTGCCTTATCTCAGGGATCCCCTTACAGCTGCCTTAATGCCACTCTCTGGCAGAGGCTCTTTGTCTTCCCTTGTGAACACAGAGCAGAAATAGTCATTAAGAATGGCTGCTTTGTGCCCGTCCTCCTCGATCACCCCACCTCTCTCTGTTAGTCTAACAATTCCTCCTCCCCTCCTTTCTTTTTTCCCCTAATGTACTGTATGTAAAGAACTGTTTTTTCCCCAACCTTGATCCCCTCTGCAGTATGCAGCTCCCTTTGCTTCTCTGACAAAGATGATAAGGGTATGACCTCCTTCAGCTCTCAGGACAGATTAAAATAAACTGGACTACTCTCCCTGCAGACCAGATGCCTGAGGGTAGAGCTGTTATTACTATATAATACAAACAAGGATGACAATCTAAGAAGGAGTCTAAATTTAGAACATAAAAATGAATTAAGGAGAAAGGACATACTGCACTGCCCAGTTTCAGATCAGACAATTTAAAACCAAAAGAGTAAAATGCTTTATGCCCTCAGAGAGCAATATGTGTTTGGAACTGTTTGTAGCAGTATAGTATAGAAAGCAAGAATAAAAATATATTTAAAAATAATATAGACAGATCTAACTAGGGAAGGTCACATATCAAGGTGCTACCACTGAGCAAGGGGAGCAGTCCTGAGGGGTCATGAAGCCTGCTTCTGCCCTTAGTCCATAGTAGAATCCAATGTTTATACTACAGTAAATAAAGTTCTGTACATACCATTCAAACCACAGTGCACTATAACAGCTGAAGCGATTTAGTGATCGTCATTAGTGAAAAGTTTATCAAAACAATGTGGGTCCTGCCGTGAATTACATTTTCAGGAACATCCTTGTAAAAATTGCAAAATAATACATTTTAAACTCACACAAAGTTGCATTGTTGATCGCACCACCAACAGCCTGAGTCTGACTCGTGCCTAGTGACTCCAAGTACTCTAGTACTCAGTACCAACTGGTGTTGGTGACATGGCTGTCTGATAGTAGCTGCCATGCCTCCCAGACTGGCACTGCCCTGCCTCTCCTTGTATGTTAATCCCACAAGCACCAATTTGAAGCTGCCGTGCATGCATCAAGCACCTCGACAATATTTATTTTATTTATTAATTTTTTTTTTTTTTTTTTTTGCATTTTAGTCTTTGGTAACCAGGTGAGGCCGACTAGGCACACGTGCTTGGTTTCAGGGGCAACCTGGGAGCACTGGGGAGGTTAAGTGACTTGCTTAGAGTCACATAGTATGCAAGTGGAGGTTGTGAGAATCAAACTGAGGTCTGCTGGATGTAGCAAGCTCATTCAGAGCTTCTTACTCTAAATCTCTAGGCTATACTGCCAGCCCCTATATGGCTCCTCCCCTGAGATACTGTGATTGGAGAGAGGGGCTACTAGGGCAGATAAGTAGGAGCAGAATCAGCCAACCATCCCAATGGTCAGGCCAGTCACAGTGGGGTGGTCTCATGCACACAGGACATGATCTGGAGATCAGGTGGAGGGGAAGGGGGAGCAAGTCAGAAGGATGAGGGAGGGCTGAAATCAACTCAGCAGTCAGAGTTGGATAAGTGGGACTGCACTGTGTTTTGACTGCAAGGCAAGCCAATTGCAACTGATTACAATTGCATTTAATTGCAGCTGACGATTCCAATGGCTGATGGCAGCTCCAAGATCTAGCTGTGGGGGGCTTACCACTGCGACCAAGTTGGGGAAGCAAAAAAAAAAAAAAGTATGCCGAAACAATGGTGGAGAGAAAAGTTACTGTTTACTGAAATATTTCTTTCAAAAAGCTGGAGAGCTGGGGTGCTCCAAGCCCAAGCTTGGCTGAAGGAGATCAACAAGGTCGAGCAGCCCAGCCCCCACACCACAACACAGCACAGCCATCATTGGCAAAAAGATCAGCAAGCTGCAGTGAGGTCAGAAAAGTTTCCAAAATCACTTCTGCCAAGATTCCTAGCTCAGAATGTAAGAAAAGCAGCAACAGCGACAGCAGCGGCTGTAGCAATGGTGGACACCGCATCTCTCCCTCCATCCAGCAGCTATCAGAGTTCTTTAACAAATAGATATAGGAATAACCCCCACCAATGGCAACATGGGAAGGAGCCCTGGCATTGAGCATTGCATGAGGCCCTCCATGAGGCAAACGATGCCACTGATCCCTTGGCACTAATCCTTCTGTATGCCCTGGCACTATTACCTCTGCATCCACCAGCACTAATACCTCTTCATCCCCCAGCACTCATATCTCTGCATCCTCTAGCAGTAATACCTCTGCATTCCTGGTACTAATACCTTTGCAGCCCTAGCACTCATACCTCTCCATTCCCCATCACAAATACCTTTGCATCCCTCGTACTACTACCACCTCTGCATCCCCAGCACTAATACCTCTACATCCCCAGCAGTAAGACCTCTGCATCCCCAGCACTAATACTTCTACATCCTCAGAATTAATACCTCTGCATTTCCAGCATTAATGCCTGCCTATTTTCAGGCATGACCTGGTAGATTACAATTTAACATCATTACTATAAGAGGAGAGTTGTCGTATACTACAGCCGATTAAAAGATAGCAAGCATAAATTATTTGCACATGTTACAAAAGAACAGTCCACTTGATAATTAAGTACATGTGCAGACACAGGAAACAAGTAAATTATTATTTCATATCTGAAAAGATCATGTGAAGGGATATTGCAGATAGTCACAGGAAGGGAATTCCAAAAGTTTGGCAGCAAGGAGAGAAGAAGGCATGTTCTCTCATCTTTGTAGTACACTTAGTAAGTAACACGTAGCAGGGACTTGTCAGTATACCTAAGAATGTAAGCCTGGTAAGGGTACTGAAGCAGTGTAGCAAGGGAAGCAGAGGATGAAGATCTGAGGAACTTGTTGATAATACTGCCATGCACATATGAACACCCAGCTGAGAAAGAAGTGCACCCAAGACTGAATACAAAGCACAGGAATGGGGAGGCAATTTGAAGTCAGTGCAATGTAACATGTTACTGTACGTAACATCCCAATTAGCCAAGCTACTCTTTGAGGAATTAATGAATGACAGACAATAATTCAAGCTATGCAGTAGAACACCTTATGCAATTGCTAGTCAGGTCTTCTGGGTGAGTGCATGCCTGACTCAAAAGTCTAGTCCTAGTTTAGAGTTTACAGGCTTGCAGGTAGTGGCAATGTGGAGGGAGAACTCTAATGAAGAGTCAAGGGTGATTCGAAGGTATTTGAAAGACTCAACAGAGTCTAGTGAGGGACCCATCAAAAAAGTTACAGATGGTTGGCCTCCTGGGTCAGTGGTAGGGTTACCGATCATGGTGCCAGTGACCCGGGTTTGGGAACGTACTCGGACCACTGGGGGGCTGGCTGGGGGAGGAGGATTGAGTGCCCACATGCTGCTCTCCTCCTCTGGGGAGCATGGGCTGCTTGTCCCCTCGCTCTACTGCCACCTGGGTGACCATGGGTGGAGGTGTAGTGGGACAGCATGAAGCGGGTGGGAAGACATTGGCCGGGAGCTGGAGTGATTGCACATTGCGACATGCTCCACCTCTTGGCCCCCCCAGCATGCTGACATCCTGAGGAGTGGCACCAGAACAAGGGGGAAAAAGGCCCCACAGATGTCGACATAGTAGGGATCCAGCTCCCAGACACCATAACCCAGGTCTCGAAAGGATCTGCTCAGACTGCCTGATGGACTGGAGGGGGAAGTCCCAGGATCCCCCTCCTCCCCGCTGGGGGGGTAGGCTGAGGCAACATGGGGGCAGGTCTGGCGGTCCTCCTGGAGGTACTGGGGTGGACAGAGAGAGCATAGGATACCTGGAAGAGAGTAGCAACCACAAAGAGAAGGGGACATAAACAGACAATATTTAGAAAAAAAAAAAAGAAAGCTATAGATATTAGAGGCAGATGTAATCTGGAGCTAACATTCTTGTGCGTATCAGTTGTATGTATGAGGACTTTACAAAGTAAAAATTGTTGGGCATACTCCAAATACATTCAGCTCTTAAAAATGTGATGCTTGGAATTTCCTGCATTGAAAATATGACCTATTAATAACCTTTTAATTCATGTTTTATAACCCTGTTTGAGCTATGGTCTTCACCAAATGAGGCTTTATATCTGTATTAAGTGATCAGAGTTAAATGCCAACATAAAAGTGAATTAATGACAATGATAAACATGCCAACAGTAATGCTGATAATAAGGTAACAAGAGAGGATGTCACAGATGATAGCACCAAGAGATGTCCTGACAAGCTATAAAGTCTTGAAATTGATGGTATCAAGTGTCAGTAGCCATGCTTGAAGTCATCATCTGGTAACAGAGTGACAGAGTGTTTCAAAAGATGTAATGTAAGTCTGCTATTAAAGTCCTGTTTTTATTTCATAATAAAATATTGTAAAAGAAAGGCTGCTTTTTTTCATTGCCTGCTGTAAAGCTGACAAACAATTTACTACCTTGACATATTTGTGGGTGCATGGTATGATATGTCACATAATGAAGTATTGCTGAAGTGGGTCTCTTCTGCCCACTCATAGCAGGCAGAAATGTTATTCTCTACATTACATCATCTGTAATGGACTGGGCAAAGCTGGCATTGGTAGGATGAAAAACAAAACAAAAAGTAATCTCTCTGTTTACAGAACATGAAGTTTTATTTTAAATCATTGTGACATTATTTTTAGCCTATAAAGGTTATTTATTTATGTATTTATATTTACTTTTTTACCCTCCCTTCAGCTGGCGGCAGTCCTTCTTGGAGCCCTGAGTAGCCCCGATCCTGTCACCTCCCCAACTCCCAGTGCTTACCTGTCACCTGGAGTGTGGCCCTGTGATATCATCTCCCCACAGTAGAGGTCCTGAGGTTGGAGCAGGTCCTTCTGAAAAGCTATTTGTGGTACTCATAAAGTGGGCAAACGTCAGCGAGGTGCAGGGTCTGCAGGCTGCCTGGAGTCATAATGGAGCATGGCTGTGTTTTCCGTTTTTCCTCCTCCTTACCCCCAGGGATGCTGGCTGATGAGTGTGATCACACAAGATGTATATGTCCATCCTGCCAGTCATCTGTCCACAATCCCAGAACTGCATTAATGTCTGCACTGCCCCTCATGGTCACCCAGGTGACAGTCACATGGCAACAGTGATCCCCACTGTCCCCCCAGAGGAGGAGAGCATCCTGTGGAATGCTCAGTCCTTCTCCTCGTCCCATCCCCAGCCTGCCCTCCAGTGACCCAGACTCATTCCCAAACTCAGGTCACCAGCATCGCTATGGTAGTGCTACTGTTGTACCAGTGAGCCAGCTGGATTATTTGATTTTTAACATTCCTTATAGTTGCATAACCCTAAAAATGCATCTCGTGTGAATTGTTCCAAAGTATTGAAGCTCTAAATTCAGTTGTCAGAGTCCATTTCCCGCACATGGGTTATTTTTACGTTCACTTGCGCGCATGCGCAAGGAACGTTTTGGGAGAGTAGCACACTTGGAGGTGTGCCTCTCCCATCCAATGCACTGCTCCCTTGAGCAGGCGTGGCGGTCCTGCACCAATGGGTGCAGGAGGTCAGTATGACAGTGGTGTTCCTCTGCTTCAAGAAACACCGCTGCCATACTGAGCAACGCCCTCCTGGCGTCCCCTCGGCGTCACGCGCTGCCCCCCAGCCGCGCACGCCACCCCTCACAGCTTTTGCAAACTTTGTTTGCCGGTGAAGTGCCCAATCCCTCGTCAGCTCCACGGCCTCCCCAAAACCATCCTGCTGCCACGCTGGAAGCCCACCCCAGCGTGGCAAACATTGCCTCCTTGTTTCAGCCGACGGGGTGCCCAACCCCCTGTCGGCTCCTCGGCCCTCCCACGTAGTTTGCCGATGGGGGTCCCCAATCCCGTCAGCCCTTGCCCCCCAGTCATCTTGTGCTATGCTGGGAGCCCACCCCAGCCTGGCAAACGGTCCCACGTCATCTTTATTTTTTTTAACACCTGTAAATAAAAGGTCCCACGGTGCGTCTCCCAGCCCCTCCCACAACCCGCACCCACCCACTGCGCACCAACCTCCCCACACCCCACCCTATACTTACCTCCAGACTCCGCGCAACGATCTTCGTGGACCAGGAACACGCCTGTACTCTTCAAAGGCGACGGCAACTGAGGAAATGCCGGTAAGCTGTATAATGGGCTAGATAGGGGAGTTTCAACTTTATTGCATATCTCAGTCATTTTTTAGAATTTTTGCACCAAATTTTCAACATGGGGTTTTTGGGACCCCTTCTCATGAATGATGTCACTGTCATGGCATTATTCGCCGAAGGGTGATTTCGCAGGCATTGCACAGTCACTGCATGAAATCACCCTTCTGCCTGGAATAATGCCATGACAGTGACATCATTCATGAGAAGGGGCCCCAAAAACCCCATGTTGAAAATTTGGTGCAAAAATTCCAAAAAATAACTGTTTTATGAGCTTGCATTGCACAGTTCCTACACAGGCTCGTAAGTTCACGAATTTTCAATATTTTCACTCCAGATTTTCAACATTGCCATTTTATCACACCTTCTTATGAGCAGTACAGCTGTCATTTTTCACATTTCACCCAAAATGTGTTTCCGCCCATGTAGCTCACAATGGCGCAGTCGGTGTGCGAAATCAATGTATGGAACACATTAAGAAAATCACAGTGACACTGTTCATGAGCAGAGGTCTTAAAATGGCTATGTTGAAAATTTGGTGAAAAAATTCCTAAAAATGACTGTTTTACGACCGTGCGTTGTGCAGTTCCTACGCACACCTCGTACATTTGTGAATTTTCAATATTTGTACTCCAGATTTTCAACATTGCCATTTTACCACACCTCCTCATGAGCAGTACAGCTGTCATTTTTCACATCCTGCCCAAAATGTGTTTCTGCCCATGTAGTGCACAATGGCGCAGTCGGTGTGCGAATTCAATGTATGGGACACATTAAGAAAATCACAGTGACACTGATCATGAGCAGAGGTCTTAAAATGGCTGTGCTGAAAATTTGGACACATTAAGAAAATCACAGTGACACTGATCACGAGCAGAGGTCTTAAAATGGCTGTGCTGAAAATTTGGTTAAAAAATTCCTAAAAATGACTGTTTTATGAGTCTGCGTTGCGCAGTTCCTACACACGCTCGTAAGTTTACGAATTTTCAATATTTTCACTCCAGATTTTCAACATTGCCATTTTACCACACCTCTTTATGAGCACTGCAGCTGTCATTTTTCACATCTTGCCCAAAATGTGTTTCCGCCCATGTAGCGCAAATGGCACAGTCGGTGTGCGAACTCAGTGTATGGGACACATTAAGAAAATCACAGTATCACTGTTCATGAGCAGAGATCTTAAAATGGCTATGTTGAAAATTTGGTGAAAAAATTCCTACAAATAACTGTTTTACCAGCGTGCGTTGTGCAGTTCCTACGCACACTCGTAAGTTTGTGAATTTCCAATATTTTCACTCCTGATTTTCAACATTGCCATTTTACCACACCTCCTTATGAGCAGTACAGCTGTCATTTTTCACATCTTGCCCAAAATGTCTTTCCGCCCATGTAGTGCACAATGGCGCAGTCGGTGTGCGAAATCAATGAATGGGACACAGTAAGAAAATCACAGTGACACTGTTCATTAGCAGAGGTTTTAAAATGGCAATATTGAAAATGTGGTGAAAAAATTCCTAAAAATGACTGTTTTACGAGCGTGCGTTGCACAGTTCCCATGCAAGCTCGTAGGTTTGCGAATTTTCAATATTTCCACTCCAGATTTTCAACATTGGCATTTTACCACACTTCCTTATGAGCAGTATAGCTGTCATTTTTCACATCCTGCCCAAAACGTGTTTCCGCCTATGTAGCGCACAATAGGGGTAACAAAAAAGGTCATGCTGACAATTTATTGTGCAAATACCAGCAATCGCACAGGGCATTAGGGTAAAGCACCATACATGCCAAACACCACTGCAAATACCTGCATGCGAACGTTCAGCATTAACAAATGCTTGTTAATTTTCCACAGAGAAAAACATTTTGATTTTAATTTTAAATTCAAGTTCCTGTTTTTCAAAAACAACAGTCTTTAACATGATTTATACCATGCCAGATGCCAGATGTATGGTTAATATGTCTCTTGTGGTTATGTGAATGTCCTCTTATGTCCCTTGTGTGCCAGAAATGCTCAGCATCTGACCCAAAGAATTTGAGGAGACACACTTACATGTATAAGCACAAAAGAGACAGTAATTGTACATATAAACGTACAGGAACCCCACCTGGCCCATAGCACAACAACAGGTTTACTGCATGTCCCACACAAACCCGTATAACACATGAGTAAAAAAAGAGTTGGCAATAAGGACAGAGTGCATTAACAATATCAGTGTCTTTTTTTTAAATACCTGATTTCCATTACAAACATGGCTGCCATCTTTACTCATTAAAAAAATAACATAGGCCCTAAAAATTGCACTCCCTCAAAATAAAATGAGCAATCAAACTGATTAAATGTTCTTTTTCTAAATATTCCCCTCCTTACACACATACAAATAAAAATTAAGTGCTACTCACAGTTTTATTTTTTTGGGAGAATGGACCCCCATCCTTACCTCCATTCCAAGGAAATCTTACCTACTTGTTCTGCCCCATGATACAATGAAATCCCTGGCTTCACTGAGGCCTTCTGTTCTATGTGTTTGCCTGGGGAAAGGTGAACATCCAGCCAGTAGAATTCTGCAAACATTTGAATGCCTACATTCCAAGATATCTGTTGAATGAGTGGATAGATGTATGCTTGAGAGCTGGGGAGTTACTACTTTTTGCTAGTTACTTTTAACAAAAGAAAACCTGTTTTTAATTAAAGTAATTTACCTTTTTTGGTTTTAAATATTCTCAGTTTACCCAGTCTATAAGCATAATAAGACACTTCAAGGTTAGTGTGCTATCACAACACAATTCCAGAGGCTTAAGGCATTCCACCTGCAGCATCATGCCTCACTACACCCCTGGGCGTGCGTTGTGCCATCACAACACACAGTCCATTGTGTATTATAGCTTGCACATTCCTTATAACCATAAGAGAGTGTCTCTTGCAAACCGTTCTAAAATTTTGAGGTTCTAAGTTCAGTTGGCATAGTCCATTTGCCACACAAGAGTTTCTGTAGTTTTGTTAAGTAAAACATTTAGATTTTAAATTCAGTTTCCATTTTTTAACAGAAATCTTCAGCCTGATTTATGTTTATATGTATAGCTCCTGTGTCTCTTATGGTTGTAAGAGTGCCTTCTCAAGTCCTCTTTGTGCCAGAACTGCTCTGCTTCACTTCACAGTTCTCTCGCCCAAAGAACTCGAGAATGCACTCTTAACAACCATAAGAGACACATGAACTGTACATATGTAGCATGAGATTTGTGTTTGCAAGCCTGATGCACAGTATAACTCCACAACCCTGTGAATGCCCTGCCCACCTTGTGATGCTCCACATGGGTTTAGGTGTGGCAGAGGTCTGTAGTATAATTACTATGAATTTCTGTTTTAGAATTGTAGTATACAGTGAGGGACCTTGCTTTCTTTATGGGAGAATTAGTGGTAGTGGTGGGGGTAGTTGGGGAAGAGTCTGAAGTGTTAACATGAAAAATGTCCCTGTTAATGTAGTGTAGTGGATCGGTATTCTGCTGGGGTTTGCAAGCCAGTTCTGACTGGCCCGTCAATGCAGTGTTAGCTACACTGTTTGCAATATTGGCAACACTAGTTTGTAAAGAGTCTGAGTCATCAGAGGGCCAGACAGGTGAGGAGGATTGAGCATCCCAGGGGGTGGGTGGGACACACTCTCCACTGCGATATCCACACCTGTCTATCCACAGATGTCAGTGCAACTGGTGCTGTTACATTGGGAAGGAAGGATACTGACTGGCCTTGAGGAGCACAGTCACATGTGTGAACACATGTCAATGAGCCCTTGTGCTTGGTGTTCTTAGGGGATGAGGAAAAACAAGTACAGGGTGAAGAAAAACAAGGAAACACTACACAGGCACACAGAATAAAGCTGCCAGCACTTTCAGGCCTGACAGATCAATTACCCTCATTCCTGGAACTGTGTCACTTGAGGGGGATGGTCTTGCCATTATCTCACTACCTCCCCCCAAAGGTCCTGGGTTAGAGGAGACAGGTATGTGATAAAGAAGGTATAGGTGGGGCTACAAGGTTGCCTGGTGAATGGAAGTGGGCAGCCACTGTGACCAGGACAGGGAAAATCAGAATGCAAAAAATAAATAAATGAATGATGTGATGAGCAGTGGGCCCCAATAAAATGAGTACAGTCCTGCCCTGAGATCACGTGGTCTACCATGGAATTCAGTCTCTCATTCATCATGCTACACAAGCCCATCTAGGCCTCTGTATGTGTAAGGATTGGACACTGCATAGTGCAAGGCAGACGTGCTCACCAGTGAGAACACTTTCTTTTAAATGGAATCTTGTAGTAGTTGGATATTTTCCCCATTTGTTCCTCCTGTTCCCTGCCCTGATGATTGGCATCCCCATGGCTGTTCTTGATTTCTAGTCAGAAGGGCAGTTGAGCAGCTGCCTTCACAGCAGAGGTCTATTACATTTCTTGTGAGCCACATGGGTTACATGAATGCTGTGTTGTCTGAACCTTTCCCTGAAATCAAGCACTTTGCCTTGATGTTGCACTCAGTCCCCAGTCTCAGTGTGTGTAATATTGAGGCATCCGCGTACTGTAAATCCTGGATAACAGCACTGCAGAGACTCTGGGCTAACCAAAAGTAGTTCAACACTTGAAAACAGTTGGACTGGTACATTTCCACAAGCCAATGACCCAAATGCAGCAGAGCAACCATTTCTGCCTTATCCCACAGTTGAACTCTGTGACTTGCTCACAGTCTTTCAAACCTCTATTTTTTGTCTGGAAACTAAAGTGGTTGCATTTGAATACTGCCTACCTGTTACATCCACATGTAACCAGTCTCTATTCTTCACCCAGCTTGAGACCGGTTACTAGAGAGCACTCAAAGGATTAAGCTTGACCCTGAAAGATGTTCTGTAATGGGCCTCAGCTTGGAGACAGGGTGTCTGGAGTTTGTGCCTAGAGCTTCCTGACTCAGTCAACTGCAGGAAGCTCAGGCATGAATATATTTATGGCCGTGCTCTTCCCTTCACCTTTACACTATAAGAGGGGAAGGCAAGCTGTGGGTCCAGAGAAGGGTTACAGAGAACAGCAAGTCCAGCTGCCCCAGCTGCAACTAAGCCAAGAGGCCTTCGGCCTCAAGGATGATATAAGGGTCCCTGGGTCTGGGTGGCACTGGTTCTCTCTTGCAAAGCCCTGGAGGCTAGTGATGCAGTCAGGGTTCTGTTGTGAAGCACATCCCCAGAAGTTCCATTTTGGGAGGAATTGAACTGCATCCCCATCCAGCCTTGAGAGAACAAAAAGATCAGTATCAGATAACATGGAGGGAGTTGTGGAGGTTTACCCCTTAATGGTGGTCACCAGGATCTGTGAAGATTAGCTATTGCAATTTGTACAGAGGGGAAAGAGCATGTTTGTAAGTCAACCTTTATTAAAGCTGCTCTGTGGGAGGGAAGGAAAAGACCTAGGCAGTAATTATAGTCAGTGTATGTAACCCACTTGGGCAGTGCCCCAATGCCTGGTCATCAAGAAGAAGTGGCCTGATAAGAGTTGGGGTTGGTAAGTCCCTGGGATGGGGCTCAGCATGAGAGCCTGTTCTTTAGGCCACTAGGGATAGTAGTGTAGTTGCCAGAGGGAGGCATGCATGGCTGGATCCACTGTGTAAAAAGTAACTTAGGAGTAGATCATAATGTTGATGTATCGAAACTGTAAAGTGAATGCTACTTTCTGGTATGTAGCCGAGTGCAGATATGTTTGCCCCAAGTGTAGGGCTCACCTTGCCTGGGAGGATGCCACCGTCCACAGGTCTTGGAAGCACCATAGTTCCAGGGACCCCAATAAATGGGTGACAGGTTTTGGAAACAGAAAATAAATGTAACAGCAGGACTTCTTTAAATAGAAGAGAGGTAAACTTAGTATGGAATGAAGTGACAGTGTAATATAGTGGACGTAGAACATGCCTTTAGGAATTAAAGTGAATGGGGTTAATGATGACAAGGTGAAAATGGAGAGAATAACTGAAGATGAACTGGAATTGTGATGATAATGCCTTTGAAGCCATGTGACATTGTGGCAGTTAAATAAATGCATTCTGCTTGATCCCAGCTCCCAGTACAGATCTTTGTTTGTGAGTAGTCTCTTGGTTGTGATACCTGTAAAGTGTGCCTTGGTTGCTCTGTCCCCATTTTCCCTGACCCATGGTGGCAAGGTTAAAGCAGAGGTTCTGCACTAATGTTTCATGACAAAAGGTGGGTGATCCGCTGAACGAGAAATACCAGCATATACACCATATCCTTCTAGACAAAGTGGGTGCTTGGCTCTTCCATGCAAATACTCATGTACCTGGTGCTTTCAGTCCTGACATTTCAAACCAAAAATCCACACTTACTGGACCCCTGATCACCCTTTTCCTGGACTTCAATACTACAGTTCTGCTGAATATACCTACCAATCCTGCTGTACAGCATCTCTACCCCAGCAATCTCTTTGACTTCCAGTTCATGTTACTCCTTTCATGACATTCACCTTAGCTTCTGCTTTTCCATCTCCTCTGCCTCAGTCCACTTGCCCTTGTCATCTGGTTCCAGTCCATTTAAGGATGGGCTTTATCAGTGGGTAAGATGTAAATTTGGCTGCTGTTTTGGTCTGATCCTACGATCCCATTCAAAACCAAAGAATTTCATATGGTTGTTTATTTGTTTTAATGTAAACAAATTAAGGCTAAAGAAACCTACCTGTTGGATAAATTACCCATGCCAGAATTTATACCCACCTTTAGCATGTGTTGTGGTATTACATGTGAAACCTTTATGTTGCATAGCAAGAAGTTACATTATTTTTTTTTTTTTTACTGAAAAATGTATACGCCAATACAAAAAGATAACAGGTACCTATTAAACACTGAAAGAAAATCAAAGATAAATACATAACTCTACATCACAAAGAAGAACCACCATTGTCAATAAAGACCAGACAAATACCTATAAAAGAATAAACCCCACAATATGGTGGTGGTCCTCCAAATGCAATACAAAGCAAAAAGTTACAACCAGAGAGTGGTTGTGCCTTGACTAAATCGTAACATCAAACAAGAAACCCAGTAACAATATTTTATAATACCCTCAATAGACAAAGAAATAAAAAATCAGAAGAACAAGAAGATTTACAGTAAGCAGGGCCAGAGCCTTGGTGCTCCCTCCTAGAATATATAAAAAGTAACCCTGAATTCCACTAAAGTGTAATTGACAGAATTTAAAATAAAATCAAACTCTAAAAGTAAAACACAAAGGTTCACATAAGTTATCACCATTCATTCTTCTATGCTAGTTGATCTATTACTGAAGTACCCTCCACAGTTCCAACAACAGCAGTAAAGGGGTACCACTAAGAACAAAACTTCTAAAGTCGAAAATGTATGTGAGCTGAGAGAGTTTCTGTAGATCTTATCTGCTTACAGTTTGATAACCAAATGGTGAGAGATTGGGGAGATGACTGTAACCAAAATTGAGTAATCCACTTGAAGGCTGCCACAGAAAGTATGAGAAAAAGATAACGTTTGTCACCTGATCCTGCTTCCCAAGGAGGAAGCCCAAGAACAACTTGAGCAAACCCTTAAAGAGAGGTAACTTGTAAAGCTATAGAAATCAGATGACAAATGTCCTGCCAGGAGGATAGCCGGGGGCAATCCTAAAAGACTTGAAAAGGGGTACCCTTCTGGCCGCAGTTCCGCCAACAACAATTCGTGACCATACAGTCCATATGAAAAGTTCTGTCAGGAGTATAAAAATATTGAACCAGCCTTTTCCATTTAAATTCTTGCCAGACGGAAGACCCAGAGGTTTCACAGGTCAGATGTCATATCATCCCCTGTTGCTCTCCTGACAAGGAAATACCAACCTCAGACTCCCAGCGGGCATGGACCCGACTCACTGAGCGAGGTCCAAGCCCTCATTTAAGAAAGTGTAAAACTGGGAAATAAGATGAGAGAAGCTGGGACACTCGGAAGTCTCTTTCAACAAAATAAAGAAAGGGGTGGGCATTTGGGACAGAGCCTCCAACCAGCCTTGTGTGGTGATAAAATGGCAAACCTGCAAGAATTGAAAAAAATCAGAGGAAGGTAAGTGAAACTTTGCTTAAAGCTCTTGAAAAGAGAGGATATTCCCATCCTCAACCAGCTGAGAAAAAAGGACAAGACCCTGTTGAGCCCAGAGATGAAACCTAATATCTAGTTTCACAGGGAAAAACCGGGGATGCCATTGAACAGGGATCCAAGACAACTGTGTAAGTGAAGTGGCAAAAGTCCTTTTCAATAACAGCCACTGGGAAAAGGTATGATGGGTTCAATTAGAGAACTGAGCAAGATCAAAAGAGCTGCTCAAGAGCCATGGTTGGATATACAAGGGGCCGGCCCAAAACAGAGCAGTTTTTATGTTTAACCAGACAAGATCGGGGGATGTTTCAAAATATCTACAACATAAGTAAGCTGACCAGCCTGAAAATAATGTTTGAAGTGGGGAAGCCTCATAGCCCCATGCAAACGGTGCCATTGAAAGGTCTCCCATCGCGTCCTAGGGCATTGGCTCTTCTAGGTAAATTTTTTAATGGCCCGGTCAAGTAACTACCAGTTGGATCTGGGTACTGAAAGAGGTAAAATCTGATACAAAAAAAGTAACCAGGGCAAAATGTTCATTTTAATAATTTAAATTCCATTGGTTAATGCCAGAGAAAGTGGGGTCAACATTGAAGATCAGAAAAAATGGCCCTGTGAAGTTGGTCATAATTAACACAGCATAAAAAAGCCATACTCTGAGGAAGAGCAACTCCTAAATTCGGTCTTACCCCAACTGTACCCAAAGCACAGTTGAAAATCCAAAGGTATAGTACCACTGATTACTAGGACCTCAGATTTTGATGTATTCACTTTAAAACCAGAGCCCAAACCATACTGTCACAGCAAAGCCTCAAGTTTAGATAGGTTAGTTAAGGGGGTCCAGGAGAAAAAACACAGTGCCATTGGCGTAAAGCATCACCTGATTATCTACATCTCCCAGCTTTACCCCTCAATCTATTGGTGAAGTCCGCACTGCCTCCACCAACGTTTCCATACTTAACACAAAAAGAAGTGGTAAAAGAGGGCAACCAGTCTGGTGCCCCTCGCCATAGGAAATGAGAAGAAAGGGTGCCATTTCCCTGAACCACAGCCCTGGGGGATTCATACAGCAATTTCACCCACATCAGAAAACTTTCCCTGAAACCCATTTTATGGAGGGTATCTTGTAGGAATATCCAATTAAGCATATCAAAGCCTTTCTTGGCGTCAATAAGAAGCTATCTGTGGAAAAGCCATTTTAGTTACCTCAGAAAGGATATTTAACACTCTCCTAATGTTATCTTATAAGTGCCATCCCAGAATGAACCCAGTTTGGTCTGAGGAGTTAAATTCTTATCTGCATTTAACTGTTCACCATGCAATTCGATATGGAGGCATCATGTTCTTCAATTAATAATAATAATAATAAATTTATTTATATAGCGCCTTTCAGTATGTCAAAGCGCTGAACATTTTAATGAACAATTGTCATAAAGCTTTTTCTGCCAAGGATGCTGCTGTACTAACAATATTCAGTGTTGGACTAAACTGGGCATGCTTACATATCAAATTGTTGTGCTGCCAATTTTTCAGTTAAAAAAAATCTGTTATGTAGTATCAGCATACCTTCATCCCACCAGTCATCATTATGCCCAGTGATCACTCAAAATCCTCTCCCATCTTAATCCGAGTCCACACTATCCACATCTTGAAAAGTTAGATTCAGGAAAGGTCAGAAAGGTATATTGTCCTCTGCACTGTAAATTTGAAACAGCTTTAATACATATTTTGCTCAGCTTCATCTTAAAAGTTCCTCCACATACAGTATGGAGTTATTGTAGACACAACCCATTTGAAGACCATCTACAGTACCACCTTCAAGCCACCTCTGCATACCATCACACTTTCTGCACCTTTCTACCCTGTAGAAGTTAGTTACTTGTTCAATTTTCTCTCCATCCACCAAAACAGACATATTGTCACTTTTCTCAAAAACAAGTCCTTCCTTGTATGTAATAATCTGCACTCTGCCATTGAGAATCCTGATACTGCTTAAGATATCTTTAAAAAGGAAGTTGTTAAAGGATACTTGATTGGCCCATTAATTCAACCTTCTTTTTCAACTTTTCACATAACCCCTTGACTGGCATGGAAAACAGAAAATATTATGACCAAAAAGTCTCAGAATCAGTTTTTTTACTCCCCATTGTATTGCTGTGCCCGGCATTCATTAACTCAGTCCATCCTTTCACTGCTCCTTAGTCTATGCTTCAACTAATGATGTCATCATGCTTTGGCATTCATCATTGGGCACTTGACCAAAAAGTTGAGGCTTTCATCTCAGGACAGCTAAACTAGAAGGGGTGAGGCTGTGGCTAGGGTTATTCATGAGGTATGCCCAATTTAGGGAGACCTGGTAAGCATTTCCCCTACTGTAGGGGATGATCATGGAACAGGGGTAACATGGGGGGGGGTCAGGGCTATGTCACACACCCCCTAGAGAAAGAAATTAAACAGATGGAGAGTAGGATGCAGATAGGCATGTGTCAAAAGTCTGGCTAACGTACAGATGATGGGCAGCAGGCAGGGTTCCTGGAGGGTATTCTGCTTAAATGCAAGAAGCCTTGGTAATAAAATGAGTGATCTCCATGCCATGGCAGCAGACAGCAGACCAGACATAATGACAGTGAAGGAAATGTGGACATCATTCAGTAATGCTTGTGACCATAGTCCCAGCCTATGTATTCTTCAGGAGAGACAGGGAATGGGTGGAGTGCACTGTACATTAGGGAAGGTGTCAGAGTGATGGAGGATAAGAAGGCAGGACGTGAGGGAGTGGTGGAATCACTAAGGACACAGTGTACAGTGGACACGGGAAGGGTTGTCCACATGGGAGTGATATACAGGTCCTCCCCGATTCAGTCAGAGTAGTTGGACAAGGAACTAGCCAAGGAGATCAGCAAGGCATCAACTGGAGGTCAAATCATCCTGTAAGGAGACTTCAACATTCCAGATGCATACTGGAAGATCCCAGTGGTACAGAGCACCAGGAATCAGGTGTCAGTGGTCATATTCTAGGACTGCTTCCTTACTCAACAGGTAGAGGAACAGACTAGGGATGGGAACATGCTCAACTTAGTTCTGACCAACTACAGTATGACAGAGTTGTGTGTTAACAGTGGAGGAGTCACTTAGGATCAATGACCACAACCCAGTGTGGTATTGATATAGACCTGAAAGCAATAGACAGACGTCCTGGATGCTGATACTAGACTTCAGGAGGACAGACTTTAGGAGGATGAAGAGGAGCTTAGGGAAAGGCTAGTGGGGTATCACAAACTGGATGGGCAGAAAACAAGTGGGAATATATGAAAGAAGGGATTCTTGCCATATCAAAAAGTTGGCCTCAGGCAAGTGGGTAAGAGAATGAGGCACAAGATCAAATATGGTTTTACAGTGAGGTTATGGCAGCAGTGAAGGAAAAGAAGGCAGCCTTCAAAGTGCATAAAGCCAAACAAATGGAGGCAAGCAGAGAACCCTACTTCATCAAAACAAAAGAAGCTGGTAAGGCAATGAGGAGAGCTAAGGCAGAGAGGGAGCTTAAGACTGCAGAATGAGTGTGGGAAAATGATAAGGCCCTCTTTAGGTATGTCAAGGAAAGGAATAAAACAAAGGAGGGAAAAAGGATGTTAAAAATGGGTGAGGCATTGGTGAGGGAAGATGGGTAGAAAGATGATATTATGAATGAATACTTACGCTTGGTCTTCACAATTGAAGGAGGGATTTCCTGTTGAAGTGCAGCTTCCAGTTTGTGCAGGAAACAAATATGGCAATGGGTAGTATTGGAGAGGAAAGGGTGCTCAAATGTTTGAAAGGGATATGCGGGTAAGTTCTCAGGGCTGTACAGGTTGGACGCTTGGAGTTCAGGGAGTTGGTGGCAGGCTCTGTCAGCTTTCCTGACAGACATATTTAACTACTTGATCAAGAAGAGCTCAATTCCCAGGAACAGGAGGGTAGCAGACATCATGTCCATGTACAACAGTGGGGACTAAGGAGACCCACGGAATTTCAGAGTGGTTAGCCTGACTTCCATTGTTGGAAAGCTTCCTGAAACTACAGTGTAATTAAGGAGCAACTGGTCCATCTCTTGGACTCCAACAAGCAAAATGGTGATGGGAAAGTCCTGTCAGACAAACTTCATTGATTTTTTCAGTGCCATGTCACAAATACATGAGAAGGGGAAGGTGTTGGGTGTCCTGTACCTGGACTTCAGCAAGGCCTTTCAACAAGGCCTTCAATTCTGTGCCATATAACAGACTAGTAAAGAAATGAGGGGATATAGGTGTAGGGGAAAAAGTCAATGCATAGGTGGGGAACTGGCTAGGAGGGAGAACCCAACAATTAGTACTAAATGGTAAATGCTGTGAGGTAAGGGGGGTAATAAGCATGATGCAACAGAGGTCAGTCATGTGCCTGGTACCATTCAAAGTGTTCATCTGTGACACTGGAGAAGGGATCCAGGGAAAGATATGTCTATTTTCGGATGTCACCAAGATGTGTAGCAGGGTAGAGAGGAAGGAGTGCATGAGGGACTGGAAAAGAGACATGAGAAACTCAGAAAGGTGGTTCAAGATCTGCAAAATAAAATTACATGCCACAAACAGCAAGGTTATGTACATGGGGAAGGGGAAATCCAAGGAATGATTACTGGATTTGGGGTACAACTAGAGCAGACCACAAAGGAGACGTATCTACAGGTTATTAATTACTGACAGCTACAAGTTATCTGCCCAGTATAACAAGGCAAATGGGAGAGCTAGCAGGATGCTAGGATTCATTGGTAGATCCTTCTCAAGCAGACAGAAGGAACTGATCCTACCCCTGTACAGCTCCTTAATGAGACTGTACCTGCAGGACTGAGTGCAGTTCGAGAACCCTTGCCTATGAAAGGACAAGAGACACTGGGAGATGGTTGAAATGAGGGCAACAAAACTGATTCATGGCCAGCAGGGGATGATTTATGAGGAAAGACTGGCTGACCACAATATGTACTCATTAGAGGTCAGGGCAGAGGGAATATGTGACTGAAACCTTCAAGTACCTGAAGAGTAAAAACAAGGTGGACAACCAGCAGTTGTAGAAGCTTAGTGAGAGGGGTCCATCACAAGGAGCCACAACTATGATTTTGCCAGGAGGAACATTTAGTAGAGACATGAGGAAATACTTCTTCATGGAAACCAGAGGGTGGTGGAAAAGGGGAACCATCTGCCTAAGGAGTTAGTCAGTGTTAAGATGGTTGCAAGTTCCAAGAGGTGGTGAGATAGGCACATGGGACTCGTGAAGATGATGGGGAAGGGGCTGGGGTTAATGGGGTGGGGGGGTTACTTCATGTGTAACTAAAGCATGAATTATCTGTCTAAGGATGGCCAGTGCAAGGCTGTCAAGGTCTTAGGTAGAAACTGGGCAGACTATATGAACTACAGGTCTTTGTCCATAAACATATGTGTTTCAGGTTCATAAAGCTGGCTAGTATGGGACCATTGCACTCCAAAATGGACATTTAAGATTAAGTTAAAATAATACCCACACATACTTCCTTGTGGCATGTCTGCAGGATTCATTGGAATGGTGCTTACTATTTTGCTGTACAACTGATGTTTGGGTTGCTATGTCAGAGCATCCCAAAAATATTCAGTTCCATCTGAGATACATTATGCTCGGTTCAAATGAATGTGTTCCATTGCCCTTTTGTACTACACCTCTAGAATGATATTGACCCCAACTCTTCTGCTTCTTACCTAACATGTGGATCTCCTTCAACATTATGCAGTCCCACTTGCTTTTGATAAACCTCTGGGTTCCACAACAGAAAACAAGCTCCTAGCAGCAACTATAGACCCCATCTGATACAAGTTTGTCTTCCAATGAAGAAACTCAACAGAATAACATCCATTATCTCTTTGTTTACTTCCTGAAAATCATGTACTAAAAGAGAACTTGGGGGGGGGGGCTGCAGTCAGCCAGGAAAGACTGGTTTTCCTTGTGCTCATCTGTATGTGGTTATTTTCCTTAAACTGAAGCAAACTTGGCTTATATTTTGATGCAAACAACTCAAGCAATTCACTTGAGCTCACTAAATAGACAGAGGGGATTTTGTTTTGACATGTGGAAGGAAAATGGAAGAAGAGATGCACTGAAACCAAAGAATACTGCTTTGGTTGTCAATGGAGTGGAACATCACGGCACTGCAGCATCCAAACAGATAAAACCCTCAGATAAAACTGAGCCTATGATTAAGATGGTCCTGAAGGCTGCAAAGACCTAGATAGAAAGGCAGACAGCTTCAAGTTGAGGTTATCAACTGTAGAAACAAAGAAGGACCAAGTGGTTGCACAACTGTCCATTGATGGTACCATCATCACTGATCCACCCACATAGCTGAGTGCCTCAATAAGGCTTTTCTCCAATCTAAGCTCTGTCCTTCCCAACCACTTTTCGACCTTATCCCTGCATCCACCCCCCACCCTAGATCCCCCCTTTCTACCTACACGCCATATCTCCCCTTGAAGCCAGGCCACATCTGCAAAAGGCCCTTGCCAGCAACAACCCGAGTTGTGATCCCCTGGACTCCAGGATCCTCTGATTAGTCTTGGATACTGTACTAGCCCCTCTCACCGACCTCTTAAACCAGTCTCTTTGTCTGGGCCAGTTCCCAAGTGCTTGGAAAATTGCAGAAGTCACCTCTATCCATAAGAGTGGTGATAGAACCTCCCCTAACAATTTCAGGCCCATCTCCATTCTCCCCCCGCTCTCCAAGGCTCTTGAAAAGATAGTGGCCATACAGTTCTCCAAGTACCTAGCCAAATATGACCTGATGTGCCCGGAACAACATCGATTCTGCCCTGGACACAGTACCAATACAGCCCTCCTGGAGTTCTCCCAGCACCTCCACTCTGCTCTTGACTCTGGTCATGTTGCAGGTGCAGTGTTCATTGACCTGTCCAAGGCCTTTGACACTGTCTGTCACCCTCTCCAACTTGACTCCCTCCACCAACTTGGTTTCTACCCTGGCCCCCTTGCTTGGTTTACCAGCTACCTCTCCACCAGATCCCAGTGTGTGAAGGTTAATGGCACCCTGCCATTTCGCTCTGGAGTCTCCAGGGTTCCATCCTGGGCCCTATTCTGTTCAGCCTCTTTCTCAATACTCTTCCCAGCTCCTGCATGGGCAATATGCTCCCCATGCCAATGATGTGGTCCTGTTTGCCTCCCACCCTGACACCACATATCTACAGGTATCCCTGCAGCATACTTTCTACCAAGTTGAAAAGTGGTTCCTTGACCACCTGTTGGTCATTAACCTAAAAAAAAAACAAATCCATGCTCTTTTCTCACCACCAGAATAAGGCCAACAATGCTCCCCTCTGCATCCTCCCAAGTAACCCACCCCCTCTCGAACAGGTGACATCTTACAAATACCTGGGCGTCACCTTCGACTCAGCTCTTACCTTCCACACCCACATCAATACCCTGTCCTCAGCCATAAATTCTCGGATTGGCCTTCTCTATTGACATAGAGATTGCCTCCCCCAAACCGCCCTCTGACTGGCCATAAATTCTTCCGTCCTGTCCCTACTGGACTACGGTCTACCCATCTACGGTGCAGCCAACAACACTGCCTTTCGCCAAAATTCAGACCTCGATAAACAAGGCCTGCAGGCTCCTGACCGGTGCATCCCATCGCACTCATACTTGCCTACTCTATTCCACCACCAACCTGTCCACCTTTGAGGAATGCTTGCGCTACCAAGTCTGTAAAACACTGCTGTAAATGAGTTTGTTTTGTTATTCTCTATTGCACCTGTATGTTACCACTGTTGTACTCACACTGTATTAATGTCTACCCTCCCTGTGACCAGGTGCCTTTGTAAATGAGTCCATGACTCAAAGGTTGTAAATTCGACTTCTCTAATAAATAAATAAATGAAAGATAGCAAAGAAGCTCAGCAGTGGAAGCTGCTGGAATTATCAAAGAAAGCAGTCATGCAGCTTTGTTAAGTAAGCAATAACCTACAACAGGGTGTGCAGTTATTGGGGATTAACGAACACCCCGGGTGCATTGTGAGGCACGAGGCTGCAGGCCAAGTGTCCTCGCAGCACCTGCAGTGTTCATTAATCCCCCCAAACCGTACACCCTGGAGTGGGTTTTTGCACTTATAACATGGGGCAAAACCAGAGAATTATACACTTTGCAAAAAACACAAAATAGATTAGAACTGGATGCCAAGATTGGAACTTTATTATGTGTCCTGCCACTGGGAGATCTCAGGAACAAGACGTAGGAGAACAAAACATGCAGCACAACCCTCAATGTGATTTTCCTATATATAAACAGAAACAACTATGATGTGATGTGCTATGATCTATCTGAAATGAAGAGCACAAATACTTAGACAAACTTGTACTTTAGAACACTTACTATAGCAACAAGTAGACTAGAACACAGACACGTTGTTTGTCGTGCACCTTATTCGACAAGATTTTTCCTTTTGATGTACTGTTGGTCAGGAGTATGAGAGAAGTTGTCTGTAGTTTTGGGTGCTGTGCTGTGCTGTTAACAAAGTGATGAGGTATGAACAGATTGGTATACCGAGGGTGCAGAGACACAAATACCTCGAAGACCATCACAGCGACATTTGCGGCAGTTCGCTGTGATGGTCTCAAGGTATTTGGACACTGCTGCCGCCGGGGTGTTTGCCCCCCTCCCCAAACTAACTCTGACTGGAGTTAGGAAATTTAGTGCAGGGGATGCAGGTGGCAGAGCCCCCCGCGTGGGGGGTGTGGGGGGCAAAGCCCCCACAGAAAACACTTGTTCCCCCAGCAACGGCACAACACCAATTGGCAGTGTTGTGTTGTCGCTGTGCTGATGGTTGACAAATTTCTTGTCACCACGGCATCGTGGAAACTAACGGATTTTCTGTGCTGTTGTAAGAATCTGGCTCTGAGAACACAATCTTCTCCTTCACTATACATAAGTACAGGGGCCTGTGATTGTGAACATTTTGAGCTTGCATACCAGCAGTGACACTACATTATGGAGACCATGCATGTAGAGGCAGATTTGTCCACTCTCAGTTAGGAAGACTACACCTCTGTGCAGGACTAGTATGAGCACGAGAGGGTAGCGATGGTCTGCTTCTCGCTTGTTGCTCTCTGCATATATCGCTGATCTCAGGTTCAAGCCTGCACAACAGCAGTGAGAAGGAGGATGATCAGGTGTAGTATGACAGTACTGGAGGCCAGTTGGAGATTGCTTATGTTGGTGGTAGATCGCAAAGCAAAGGAGGAAACAACTGTACAACTGTATAGAGTACCGGGGGGTGGGGCGTGTTACTAATATCACAGTGTCTTCCTGTGTACAAATCAATTTCTCTGACCTGTATCACTCACTCTAATAAAGACGACTGGAACAACACTCCGTGCGAGTGCACGGAGTTCCGCAGGGGGAGTGGGTGGGTTCAAACATGGGACATTCTCTATAATCTACTGCTCTTGCTTAATGGCATTTCAAAGGCTGCCAAAAAATCATTTATTCCTGCCGAGTGAAGAAGTTTGATGCCACTGGACAAATTATAATGCCACCGACACTTTTCACCCTGACTGTTCATTAACAGACATTAACGAATGGTTATGAGGTGATATTGCACCAATTGGATCTGTGTATTTCTTGCTCCATGTTATAAGACTACTTAGAGAACCATGTCAGAACCATGAACATACAGTTGCTGAGAGTTCCTGAGTAGGTGAATGGAACAGTCCGCACAGAATATGTGACCCAACTTTTGTCTATGGCTCTAATTCTTAATCCTCCTACATGTATTCTATGGCCTACTGGGTTATACCTTACCAACAACCAGCTGACACAAAGCAACCCAGAACCTTGTTTGGTCACGCCAAGCCAACAAAAGCAGAATACAGTACAGTACTTCTAGCACTTAAGGAGGCTAGGCAAGAAAACTATAGAGGACAGAACTCCACTGCACATACAGTACAACTGACTTTAGTTTCTCCACAAGAGTGCCATAAAACCTTTATTACATTTTGGGGATCACTTAGAGAACTGGACGTCAATAACAGTTTACAAATGCTGACCAAACAAAGAATGGATCATGAAAAGAAGACGTCTCCTCTGGAACCATGCTATAGCTGGAAGGTGTGTATACAAATTTAGAGTCAACTGGTCATCAGGTGGTTGGCAATGTGTTGGACTCTGAAAGATGAACATTTTTAACTTCTTATTGGCTTTTATTTGATTAATTTCTACTAACTCGGGACATATGGGACTACAGCCCCATCTTTTTTTTTTGTAAATTCTATTTAAAATACAAATGAGCATTCACACCATAAGGTGAGAAAAGTTAATACTTAGGATCATAGTTACAACCCAGGGATGCAGAACCACCCTACCTTCTTTGGTACAACACAGAGGCAGACATTAGTTGCATTATCCATAAGGATCACAGCATTGTCCAGAAAAAAAAAATGTCTGGCTAGTGCCGGGGACACAAGTTAATGCATATAGTATAACCCACAGAGTTTCCTGCTTATACTTAAGGTTTAAGTGTTCTGGTACTTTACAAAAGTTCAAGTAGTGCTGATGTGCTCAAGGGAATAAACATGGTGAACTTTTATAGGCTGATAGTCCACATGAAAACTGTTCAAAACTTCCTGTAGCCAGAAGAGCCACACTGTATAACATAGAGATTATACCATGGACATAAGTGAACAGCCAATGAAATCGTCAGACTGGCAGTTTACCACCGTTGTAAATCCTCTGATAACCAATGGCTATTGATGAGTATGTAATCCTAATCATCTGCAGCATAGGAATAAATACAATAAAAATTAAAAAGCAACCTCTTTAAAAGTTGCATTTTGTTATAGTAAAAACAATGAACCTTAGTATAATCGCAATAAGCCACTCGGAGGATGTGGGTTATCGGGGGAATTACCACGGCTGGCGAGGAGTTACCCTCTCGGCTGCACCTCACGGGCAAACCACGCTAGCCATGGTAAATCCCCTGATAACCCACACCACCTTGTGGCTTATTGTTAACATTGATTGCTAGGTGAAATATAACAGATTTTACACTGAGGGGTGATGCCCATAAACCCAAGAGTGAAGCTCGAGGGGTTTATCAAGGCATCCCACCCAAAGGGGTGTGGTAAAACCGAGTTTGTAACCACCTAGCCATCCTTTATTGTGTATAATTACTGATTAACATTTTTTCGCCTGAGCACTAATAGAATAGTCGATTTTGTTCTTTTGTATTAAGTTTCAGCTGTAGCAGAAGAGCAAAATTTGGTTGAGGAGAACAGTGCTAGTTTAAGTCACAGAACTTTTTTCCAGTAAACATTTTGCTTTCTGAAGTCATTTTATAACTTACTTTTCTTGCAGGAACTGCCAGAACTAATGAACTGGATCAGTACAGAGAAAATCAGTTAAACTTTAAAACGCGATCAGTTAGGAGAAAATCATTAAAACTTTAAAAGTTGAAATAAATGCATGCCTTTAGTTTAAACCTTTAAGTTTTTGTTAGTATTTTTTCAGTCTTTTCATTCAATAAGTGTCTTTTCTGTGTTTTTTTTTCCTTTGGGTAATCCAGGTTGCCATGGTGAAGGTCGGTTGCTGTGATGATTCAGGTCTTGAATCTTTGCATCGCCTGTGGAGAGAATGAGATGATTTAGTGGTTGAGTTTGGGATCGTGAGCAAGTGTGGGTTTAGAATAAAATGTTCCTCAGTCTTTTTTATCAGTGTCATATAGCACCAGGGGTCTAGGTCTTTTCTGCTGCAGCTGGAATTCTTTGAGAGGTGACCCAAGCGAACGTGCGAGAGAGTGGGGTTTTCACTGAAGGAAGCTGCTTGTGAGGTACAGTGTCTCACACCTCTTCATAGAGAAAGCCAATGTGTGTTTGTTGTTATAACCAGTTGGTTATAATGACAGAATTATAACCAGCTTTCTCTATGGGAAAAAATGTTAGTCAGTAATTATAACACAGTTACTGGAATATAGATTTGATAATTGAACTTTAGAGCTAACAGCAACCTAAGAATACATATCACTTTCCAGAACTATAATCACATTATAAACAAGCATTCGTCAATGCCGAATGTTTTCTTGTATGGTTTATGTAGCAGGTGTGTATTATGTTAGTTAAACTTCTGGTGGGAGGAAAAGCCTGCCTGAACTATGTTTTGACAAGCTGTCATATTTTGGACAGCATTTGAATACAGAAGCTCGGGTAATAAGAAGGCTATGTTGAAAATGTGGGGTGCATCATCAGGCTGGTGGCACAGAGGATTGAGGCACTGGATGCCACACCTCGTGCCACACTGGTGACCCGTGTTCAGAAGCAGGAGCAAGCCGATGGGGGTCAGTAGGGGAGGAGAAGGATTGAGCGTCCAAGGGACAGCTCTCCTTTTAAGGGGGAGAGGAGCAACCAGTTGTTGGTGCATGCCTGGCCCCTAGCAGTGGCTGGGGGCTGGCACACTGATGCTGCAAACTTCAGGTCAGAGGCGAGGCAGACGCCTGATGGGGTGTATGCATGGGAGCATATGTAGCACTGTCATCGGCATCCTTGTACACTCCACCAGTGAAAGGGAGAAATCAGGAGGAAAAAAGCTCATGGCAGATGATGGAGGGAGCTTGCTGGTCCCACCCCAAATAACCATGGTGCCAACCCCTGTAATGGATCTGGTCTTGGTGGGGGTGAGCCCCTTGCCAACCCTGCTGGGGGGTAAGCTCTCGGGGAAGCTGGCTGGCATCGGTTGGTGGATGTCAGGGGGGCAAGACTGGGGCTCCCTCCAGATAGAGAGGGAGGGAGATTTCTGCAGTTACTAGCATGCATACCAAAATTGCAGCAAGTGGGCATAGCTTTGTCTGGCTGGAGGAAGAGCCTACCTTGACTATGTTTTGATGAACTGTCATATTTAGGACAGCATTTGAATACAGAAGTGTGGGTAATAAGAAGGCTATGTTGAAAATGTGGGGTGCATCGCTGGCCCAGTGGCACTGAGGGTTGAGGCGCTGGATGCCACACCTCACGCTATGCTGAAGACTCATGTTTGGGAGTGAGCACAGGCCGCTGGGGGTCGGCAGGGGAGGAGAAGGATTGAGCGTCCCAGGGACAGCTCTCCTTTTCTGTGAAGAGGGGTGACCAGTTGTCAGTGCATGCCTGGCCCCTAGCGGAGGCTGGGGGCTGGAACACAGATGCTGCAGACATCGGGTCAGAGGCAGGGCAGATGCCTGATGGGGTGTGCACACAGTAGTGTGCACGGCACTGTTGCTGGCATCCTTGTACACTCTGCACCTGAAGGGAAGAAAGCAGAAGGAAAAAAGCTCATGGCAGATAATGGAGCTCGCTCGCAGGTCCCTCCCCCAAATAGTCACGGCGCTGACCGCTGTACTGGATCCTGTCTTGGTGGGGGTGGCCCCCCGATCCTGCCAGTGGGGGGGTAAGCCCTGGGGATAACTGGTCGGAGTCAGCTGGTGGACATTGGGGGGCGGGGCTGGGGCTCCCTTCAGATAGACAGAGAAGGCCATGGAGCAGGAGTACAAATAATTGAAAAAAAATGTGGGGTGCAAATATTTTAGATTTCCGCAGTTACTACCATGCGTACTGAAATTGCAACAAGTGGGCATAACTTTGTCATTTGTTTATATTTTGACCCTAAATGTTGAACATAGTCTTCTTATCACCCCACCTCATGAACCCTGTAGGTGAAAATGTTCAAATCCATGGGAAAACGGCATTCCAGATTCTTCCCTGGGCAGGATGTGAAAAATGACAGCTGTACTGGTCATGAGGTGGTGTGATAAAAAGGCTATATTGAAAATTTGGAGGGAAAATATTGAAAATGACCAAAGTTACATGCGTGCATAGGAAATTCTAATGACCAGGGGTAACTCGGTCATTTTTTGGAGTTGTTTCACCAAGTTTTCAACATGGCCTTTTTGGAACCCCACCTCATGAAGAGTGCCACTGTCATTTTGTTCACTCTTCACGAAAGGTGATTTTGCAAGGTGATTGTGCCAGTCTGTGCTACAGGTGTGAAAACACATTTCAGGCAGGATATGAAAAATGACAGCTGTACTGTTCATAATGAGGTGTGACAAAATTGCAATGTTGAATATCTGGAGTGAAAATATTAAAAATTAGCGAAGATAGGAGTGTGCGTAGAAATGGCACAATGCACGCTTGTAACACAGTCATTTTTCATGAGGTGGGGTCCCAAGAACCCCATGTTGAAAATGTGAGGCCCAAATTCCTAAAAGTGGTTGAGATATCAACCTAAGTTGAAAACCCCACTGACTGCCATTATACGACTCTTTTTTTTATTACCAGGAGAGACACACTAAGCTGAAAGCTTGTTTACAGGTGCAACCTGGGAACACAAGGAGGTTAAGTGACTTGCTCAGGGTCACACAGTATACAAGTGGAGGCTGTGGGATTCAAACCCAGGTCTCCAGGTTTGCAACTCAGAGCCTTAAACCACTGCTCTATACTGCCTATACTGCTTACCTTTGATTCTTCAGTTTGCCAGTCAACTTTGAAGAGTGCATACATGCCTCAGTCCTCAGAAGATCACAATGCCGACCTCCGGAGGTAATTATGGGTAAGGGTGTGGGTGTGGGGAGGTGGGTGCTCAGTGGGAGGGTAGGGATGGGGGAGGAGGGACTAGGGAGATGACGAGGGACCATTTCCTTTTTTACAGGTTAAAAAAAAGAGGTCAGGGGATGGTCTTCTTTATTTACAGGTACAATAAATTAATTTGGGCACACTGGAGTGTGCTCCCAGTGTGCCACATGAGTTGGGGGGTCCACGATGCCAACACAGGGATTGGGCACCCCAATGTCGGCACAGGAATGGGGAATGGAGGGTGCATGGTGGACAGCACACAGTGGGAGGGAGCAGGAGGGTTTGATTAGATGCCCGAGGCTGGGACAGGAGCGCTGAGGACAACAGTAGTGGGAGGGAGTGGGAAGGCTTAATGAAAGATGCTGGGCCAGTGGGTGAACAAAGGGTGCGGGGTGGACTGCAGCAGTGGGAGAGAGCGGAAGGGTCTGCAGAGTTGCAATGCCGGCTATGTAAATGAGAGGAATGAAGCTCACTCTCTCATTGGTGCGGTTCATTTCTCTCAAGTGCGGCCAGCTCCCCGCCTTGAAATTCCTACAGCCGTCACACTCGGCTTCAGTGGTCATTGGCATGTCAGGGTCGAGCCCACTGTAGAGTGCTCTGCATTAGACTCATCCCTGACACACCACTCAAATATGGTACTGTCCCAAGATGTTTCTTGCACAAGCACAAGGAAACATAAAAATGGTTATAAACATCAGTAAAGTGCCCCACACATCCATTTAACAGTTTTAGGCTGAATGAAAAGTTACCTAATTACAGTCCTAAACCTCTAGGCTGCATATCCAGTGTGGGTAGAACACCATTAAAGTGGATGATTTTTGAGCAAAGAAGTGCTACCCACTATGGCAGGATATTCTTCATCACCAGATAGTCAGAGACCGACTAGAGCAGCCAAAGTGCTGCTGCACGCCATGTGGTTGAAAATGCTTTATCCCTCAAAGGCACTATATACCTGCAGTCATTACTGCCACCCCTCCCAAAAACTACCCCCCTTCCCAGCAGCATGGTTTAACACATTTATCATCTGTTTAGGTGGTAACTAGCATACTTGTTAAAACATTTGTGAAACAAAGAATATGCTAAACACACAACAGGTCTCTACTAAAAAAGTCAGGTATTGGACTCTTGGTCAGAGTTGGAATCCAGAGGGTCTTTTCTGTTGAGCACTTCTTCCTGATCTGCTCTGTCACTTTCCCTGCATCTGATGGTTTTGAAAAAAGATATACTTCCCCACCATACAGCTCTTCCAGGGAGTAGCATCTAATGATTTACATCCAGCTCACGGAGGAGGGCCCTCACACCATCAAACCTCTTCCTCCACTGCAGGGTACTGAAACTCAGATCCAGGAAAAGTGCTACAGTAAGTGAATTGAATACCTCCACAAACTTTACTTCCAGCAAGATGCCATCCCTTTCCTTGCTGCTACTGACCACCTGAGCACTGCTTGGCTTGACTAGTTTAATCCAATGAAGGCCACTGCTGGGGTGTAATCCGGTAAGCGTGCTTGATATGGATAGCTCCTTGTAATGATAATGGGCCCAGTAACCATGTAGACAGATAGCCTTTCTGGTCTCCACTTTCTGTTTCTTCCAGCAATCCAAGTACTCTGACACTTGCTGATGTGGAGTAACTTTCTACTTACACTAGGTGAGCACTAAGGATGTTGTTTTCTATGATGTGCCCCAAGCGTGTCACCAGGACTTGTGTCACAGTTTTACATGCCCTTGTAGTGTCTACCTGTGCCACATCAGATTTCTTCTCCAGAATCGCCATGTGAGTGTTAAAGTCATCCATTTTTCTGTCCTGGGTTTGTATTTCCTCAAAATTGATGCCATGGCTGGTTCTCCTTGGTTTGATACTGCTGAAGTAAGGCCAGCTGCTGCCTTGGAATTCTGGGCCTGTGTTTTGGGAGCTTGTGCTACAGATGGCTGTCTCTGAGGTTTTACCATCAGTTCTGGTGACAAAACTGTAATAGGTCATCCTTTACTGTTGTTGCTAAGTACTAAAGTAAATATAATTGGTAAGAATCTAGTTTATTGAGGGTAAAATAATAATGTCTGAAGTTTTCAATCAGAGCTCACCCATGATGCATCCTCCTGGCTTGGCATTCAGACCACACCCTCCACTGCAACCCAATCTATTTTGTTGACACTTTCTGCTACTTGACATATGGTGGCATGGATCAAGTACAGTTCTGGACTTCAATTGTAAGGGCCCAGGACCACCTTGAAAATGAGCTGGCTCAATGGTGTTTATGCCTGGTTAAATAAAGTGATTGATTGATTGATTAAGGGCTAATTTTCGTTTGTTTCTCTATTACCTAGCCAAGATGGCAACATCCACATGACAAGAGATTATGCAATATTTTCTTCTTTATTTTTGTAATTTATTGTTTTTGCTCCCCACACTGGCTCAGTCCCCATTTCCCAGGTTTGGTCCTGCCCCATTCTATTGCATCCATGGCTCTTATCTCCCCAGTTTCCAACCCCACTTGCCTCCCCCAACCATGGCAGGGCCTGGCTGTACAAGACCTCCTTCAGAGTGTACAGGCAGGAGAACTCTAGTGTGGGGAGTGGTCAGTGGCAAGGGACAGGGCCTGAGTGTGCCTGAACTCATCCTGCATGAGCCAGGACTTCTTCCTTGTTCTCCCCACCTCTGGGGATGTTGGCACTCTAGGCACTCTAACCTCACGCACACGATGCAAGTTATAATGGAGCACAAATGATGTCCCTCTACCACTGTACCTCCACTGCACTGCCACCCATGATCACCCAGCTGGCAGTGAGGTAGCGAAGGTAATTATCTTGTCCCTTCTCTGCCAGCCACTGATGATCATGACTCACTTCTGAACCCCGCTGGCCAGTGATAATGTTACTGCTACACCATCAGGCCAGCATGTCTTATTCTTTTGATATCCCAGGTGCTGCTTCAGTTGGCCGCACTCTACTCTTTTGTGTTGGTGAGCACACCCAGAATGCACCTTGAATAGTTTAAACTGCTGTTGTTAAATCACACTGCTATGGGAATTAATTGTTGCTGTCTGATGCATACAATATACAATTTATTTTAAAATACTGTATGTTTAGCTGATTTAGTTTACTTGAACTTACAGTGGGTGGGGAATATAGGCAGACCAGGTGGGCCTAGCAGTCCTTATCTGCCATCAGTATCTAAGTTTCTATGTTTCTATAAACCTGATTATATTGTACAGAGATGTGCTGTGAAGCCCAGGAAGCCTCATTTATACAATGTATGTGAGAGTTGAATCTTACAGATAAATTATTTATTTGAGCTACTGAAACATTCTAAATGAGAATAAATCATTTAGCCTCAGTTTGGACATTTATCCTCAGTAAAGACAGGACACAAAGGAACCCTAAGCTAATGTAAGGGCAGCATGAACAATTCCTGATGACATCACAATGGCCTTTGCTGCACTCAAAATAGGGCAGTGAAGTCAAACACAAACAGTTAAATCTTCAAAAATACCCTAATATAAAAACTTTATGATTTGAATTACATTGTATAAGTTGGATATACAATAATGTAACTCGGAAGAAGCCATTCATTTATCATCACTAGTGACGGGACAAGACTTACATACTATAATTCACTTGTGGTTCTGCCACTCAAGAGTTATTGTCCTACCCATTCATATGTGAACATTAAGGGCATAATCTCTGAGTCAGCCCATTGCACATCCTATATACGCCACATGATTATTATGGATATATGGATCTAATAATGTCAGCCAAAAATGGCCATAACACACTTTTGTTTGATTATATTTTAAGGAATGGTCATTTGCCATACTGCATTGCATCTATTTTTACTGCTATCTTTACTTATTATTTATTTGAATTTTGATGATTGAGTAGGCCCACCAAGACAAAAACAGTCCCTTCTTCACGGGTGACCAGGAATTAGTTACAATCAGTAGGTGAAAAATAAACATCATGAACAAAAAATACATACCAGGTGAAAATACATATAGGTACAAGATAATTATCTACAAACATTGGGTTGAGAATTCTACAACCATTAGGCAAATAATTCAGTCAATATTAGAGTTGTACAGAATGAGAAAATTGTGAATCTGCAGAACTTCGGCAACATTTTGCAAAATTCCACAAAATTTCAGGGAATTTTGTTGGAATTTCACAGACTTTTTTACATTTAGTAATTTGGTTATACCTCAGCCAATGTTGCATGCTGTAACCTTGTCATCAAACTGCCCTGGTATTATATATTGTATCGTACTGTCTATTGTGTTTACCTATGCCTGTATTGTGTATTGATGTGGAGCCTTTGGAAATGAGTCTCTAACTCAAAGGTTGTAATTCCAAGATTTTAAATAAATAAATAAAAAAATAAAAATATACTCTTTGAGTCAATGGTCACTAACGTGCCACATATCATGACATTTGGAAGGATAGTTTCAAAATTATAGGTCCTCAAATGTTGTCATTTTATTGTTTGTGCAAAATTTCATGAACATTTTTATCTGCATATACCTTAATTGAATATTGGGTCAGGGATTTTAAATCTGGCATGATTTTTGACGATAGGTGTTCTAACAATGTGCCAGACTTCATGACAATATGATGCATCATTTCAAAATTATATGTGCTTAAAATCTGTCATTTTATTTTTTTTTTCATGAAATTTCATGAAAAAATGTCATCTGTATATAACTCAGGCACCTTTGGAGCTAGACATATGTAAATTAGTAAAGATAACCTTTTTGTAATGCTTATAGAATGATCTAAATATGGAGAGAATTAAATAAGAGATTTTTAAGTTACAGAGGTTCAAAATGTTACTATGTAAATATTTGCAAAACTTTGCAAAAACTATCCAAAATGTGGATGTTTGTAACTTCTCTGCTCCTGTATGCATAGAGTTAACATTTGACATGCATATCCATAGTCAGTGTATCCTGGTTCCTAACACAACAGGATAAATTGGTTAAGCAGTTTTAATTTTGCAGAAGAAAAAAATGACTAGTAACATTTGTCATATGTTTATGATAGCATATACTGTAGATGAAGCGCCCAGATTTTTTGTGTGGAATTTAACATTAACAGTGCACATATCACTACTTCATTTGATAAGCTGGGCTAAGTTTTTTGCAGTCCTGCTGTTCCCCTCTTGGTGACTATCCCCCCACCCTTTTGGCATAGCCAAATTGACTCAGTAAAACTACTGATCCCACTGATATCTTCTTTGTTCTTTACAGTGACAAACTCCCTTAAAACATGAGTCACCTACTCTTTTTCCTATCAACCTATCCTGTTGGAATAGCAAGAATTCTTCCTTCCTGCTGCCCAAGACATTGTCTTCCCCACTACATCTTTTTGAGTAGCTCTAAGTCCTAGACTTGCATGTACACCAGGCTCCTCAGATCATAAATTTACTGGATGTGATCTTTAAATTTCCTGCATTCAGGTTGGAATTGTTGACACTCTGCTTTTTTGCTGTAACCTGGTGGTCTACTGTACCACTGTTGTGCTACCCAGCTCAGCTGTCCATTTCTTGGTGAAACTGTGCATCTAACTCCAGAACCTGGTGACCCCCTGCACTACCTGCCTCTTATACCCCTATCCTTTAATTAGAATCCCCAGATAAGGCTGAGTGAAATTAGAACATTCCAGTTTTATGGATGTTTTCATGACATTCTCAATTTTCACAAAGACTCATGGAATTTGACTTTAAGTACAGGTGTTATTTTGCAGTTTCTGGCAGCAAGCAATTAATAAAACTGGCCACACACAATCTCCTTGTAAGGTCTGAGAACCGGCCAGATTTAATGGTATTGCATTCTCTAGTTTCAAAGTTTCAGGGATTTATAAATTTGTAGTTTACATTCTTGCAATATTAAATTTTTAAATGTTGTGAAAGTTTGACTGTTTTGAATGCAATCCCATTTAAAGCTGCAAATATGAACTTTTTCAGAAATGGCCATGTGGTATAGTAGTTTAAATGTTTCAACTCTGGTTAACTTTCGATATATAGTTTTAGAATTAGAGGGAACTAACCAAAATTTTAATTTTTGGCAACATGTTTGGCAGGTTCTAACTCAGTCCAATTTAAATCTAGAAATCTGAAACTATGTGCATATAAAAATGTAGTGATAACCTGTATACCTGTTGATTTGTGTAACATTTCAAAGAATACTATCAAAATTATACTAAAATTACAGAAATCCAAATGTTGGCAAAATATTTGGCTACCTATAACTTAGCTTCCATTGGTGGTTGAGACTTACAACATGGTGCATATACACATTCTAGGTGCTTCTCTAAATTCTGATATTGCGGAAAAATTTGGATAAGAAATTTAAAATTATCTCAAAATAACTGAAAACTAAATTTTGATTGAATGTTTGGACACCCATAACTAAACCTCCTTTCAATCTACAAGCCTAAAATTTGGTACAAACTTGTAAGCCATATGGTACTGTGTATGTCCCAAATCTGGTATTATTTGAATATATATTGTTAACATTATAATGAAATAACTGAAATTTAAAATTTTGTGAAATTCCACAGAATTGTCATGAACATTCTATGGAATTCTGTGGAATCAGAATGATCATTCCACAGGTATTCTGCAGGCAGAATTTTATATTCCACACAACTCTATTCAATATATACAGCAGGCAACTGTTGCAACATGTGAGGTAAATCCCTCACATGCTGCAACAGTTGATGGCAATATTAGTATCCTACTGTGATTTGTATTGGTATATGAATGTATCTTCATTGGAGAGGTGTTCTGTATGCTTGACTTAAGTGACTGGCCCAGTGGCATGGTGGTAATGCTACTGCCTTCCATGCCATCAACCTGAGTTCAAGAGCAGACTCAAGTTTATATATTTATTTAGTTAGATAACATAAATACCTTTGAACCAGAGGCTCGTTTACAGAGGTTCCACATCAGTAGCAAGAATACAAAGTAAAACAGATACAATCATTTGTGAGAGGTACATAAGACAACTGGATCAAGCCTCCAAAAGACTGTTCTCCTCTCACAGGGTGGGGGGTTGCACCTCCCAGAATGCACCTGACACCTAATGGAGGCTGGGTGATGATGAGGCAGATGGGAGGTCCAGTATGGTAGGGACATTGATGGATGCTCAGAATCATTGCTCATCAACATCTCTGATGCAGCAAAGAAAATGGAGAAAATCCCACCTGAAGTGGGATGATGGATGGTCCTACCATAGGCTTGGCACCACCAACCGAGCACCAAATGATTCTGCTTCAGAGGGGCAAAGGTATGCCTTTTAACCCTGTCCTGAGGGCAGGTCACAGAGAAACAAGGTAAGATGACCCAGGGATGGTAGGTGACTGGGCTGGAGTGGCATGCAGATAGGGGCAGGAAGTCATGGGATAAATTCAAGTGAAAAAAAATCAATAAATACCCATCTATGGCCTTTGACTTGGCCAGTCACAGTCTTTTGTGTGATAAACTGTAGGTCCTGGGCCTGTCACTGCATGCTTTTCCCTGGTTCTGGCACTAATTGGCCTATTGGCAACAAGTGGTCAAATTTAATGGGGCCTTTTCAAACCCTGCCTCTGTTAAGCTTGACGTCCTCAGAGCTCTATACTTGGGCTTATTCTTTTCTCGCTGTTTATCAATAACCTCCCCAGAGCTACTGTTTCACATTGTGTGGCATTACACTTTATACAGATGATCTGGTTTTTACAGATAGCCGGAAAAATATTAACCTTATTATCTCCCAACTTACCGCTAACTGCCACAGACTGAAAACTTGTCTTGGTAACAATAAACTTGTAATGAACATTAAGAAGACTGAAATCATGTTACTTGGATCCTCCAGCAAGTTGAGAACTTGCCTTAACCCCCCCCCATCCATTTCATGTACTGACGGGACACGTCTGAAGGTAGTATCATCCTTCAGATACCTGGGAAGGTGGTATCATCCTTCAGATACCTGGGTGTCACACTGGACCCACACCTTGACTTCTCCCTCCACATCCTCAATGTGTGCAAGATGTGAATGTTAAGTTTGCTCTGGCTTACAGGGCCAAACACTGTCTAACACCTGAAGCCAGCCTCACCCTTGCCAATGGGGTGCAACTTCCCTCTTTCAATTTCTGGCTCATCTCATTCACTATTGTCTCAATGTCCTTCATTCAAAGTGGGATTTCCTCTCTCTCACTCTCTAAATTGTGCAACCCACCACTGTGACCTTTACAGCCATCTTGGCTGGTTGGTCACTGTTAAATAGTCGCTCCTTTGACTTAGGTTGTTTCACAGAGAAAACTATATGTTTTGGTGCCGCTGCTTCTTCAGTGGCCCTACTTATGTTTTCCCACCTCTACTACCCCCTGAGATCCAATGTGCAATCCCTGCTTATTGTCCCCAATACCTCCACCAATATGAATGACCAGGCTTATAGTGTTACTGACCATGAACTCTGGAATTCCCTGTCACCCTCTGTTCATAGTTCTAATATTATTTATATTGCTGATGGTTTATACTGTTCCATTTATTTGTACTATAACCTCTCTTGTAGCCTTCCAGGTCATACCTGAAAATAGGTGCACTTGGTGTCTAGTGTACTTACCTGGTCAATAAAAGCTAGTAAATAAATAAAAAACTGATTTCTCTACAGTGTCATTTTAATTTTGCTAAATGCATCATTACACAAGGCCACTCTTTCACATCTTCACTCCAGCTGGCATCCTCAAGCAGTGAAGCAGACTATCTCATTTCTGTAACTGTGTCAACCAGATCTTATATTACTATGTGGTCATAAAAAAATTCCTGTCACAATACAATGGCATTTCTCTATTTTTCTCTGATGAACTGCAGGAAATATCATTGGAGATATTCATGGACTCCCCTCCTTCCCACAGCTTTGCTGCTTTCTATTAGGGGATACTGGTTTGCTGAAACTCAGCCTCAGGAGTTGCTTCATATCCCTCACTTCAAAACAATGCTCTGTTCTTTTTGAAATCTATCCCATTGTGGCACTGCTGTATCATAAGGGCCCTCCTTTCACTGCATGTGTGTAACATTCAATTGCAACAACCAAGCCACAGTAGCCATCACATTTATAAGGGCAGCTCATCCTCACCTTTCTTTATCAATTTCTTGAGAAAAATTACCTTGATCTCTTTGTAGCAGTGTTTTACTGTAGTTCAAGCTGTCTGCATACCAGGTACAGTTGGTTCCATAGCTGACTACCTATCTCATGACTACAAGTGGGAAATAAGCTGTAGGGACAAATGAACTCCATGGGATAAAGATTCTGTTTCCATGTTGATTTCCCCAGTAATATATATGGGTAAGAGCTATCTATAGAAGATGGATGAAATACAAGCTGAAGTGTGTCTAACTATTATGTTTTTCAAAGTGTCAGCAGCTGTTCAATTACAGTGACATGTAAAGTTTATATACTGTATGATGCCCAACTGTACTCATTAGGGGCGGCCACATTTGTGGATTCTATGTCCATGAACATTTCACAAAAATTCCACAATTTCTGCAAACTTTAGCTAATATTTGCCATGGGCACAATTCTCCTAGTACTGCAAAATGCTACTTTGTTTGGTAGAATAATCACATAAATGATAGAATTTCTAAAATGAACTGCTGAAATTGTCTTTAACATAAAACTGTTCCACAGGTCATAGTAAAATTCTGCTGTTTGCAGTAGAAATCAGCAGAAACATATTTTGTGAGCATTGCAGGCATGTGATAGTCTTCAGTTGGGTGGGAATGTAAGGGTCAAAAGGTTATTTGCTATAGACACCCCCTCTTTCTCTAGTGAGACTGTCCCTTTTACTAAACATGACACCAAGCAAAGTGATATAAATTGTTTTATGTATTTCTAAAATTCTACAGTTCATCAAATAAGTCCACCATTTTGTGTTAAATTCCACAAGTAATGTGGTGGAATGATAGATCTCTACTAGATGGGAATTTAAGGGTTAATGGGTGAGTTGCTATAGCAACCCTCTCTCTCTCTCTCTTTCCCAGACTCCCACTTGCTCTCAAGTGACTGTTCCTCCTACTCTTCTGTGCAGTTTTACAGTGGGTGTTGAAAAATAAATATCTGCAGCTCTTTGTAGCGCAACCCTAATCCCACATCTAGGGGTGTGCTGATGGTAACTGTCTGTGGGAAGGGAGGGGGGGCACAGCAGAACTGCACCAGAAATGGCTTGTGTTTACCAGGTCTTCACCATCACACCGGGGTGCATGGCTCTTCGGGTGCTGGGCTGAAAGGCAACCAGTGTTAGCCATAATAAACATTCATAGTAATAACTAGATACAACAACTCGGTGAAAACAATAGGGATCCCATTTAACAGATGATTAACTAAACTCTGTGGAGCAAAGAATTAATTAGGTTGAGGTAGGCAACACATATCCTTGATCGATATGGTTACACAGTTCACACTAGCAGACAATTTGTATGAGCAAATAATTTACAAAGTTCCCACGGGGCATGATTTGGACATCCCCAAATTTAAGCAGCTTTAATCCCCAGATGCACCTTGGGCCAATATGGTTCCACTTTTTCTCTTTTTCCTTTATTCACTTGCATCTCTTCCCATTGAACAAGCTGGCCTTTTAACTTGGGGCCGCCACCTCGGTCCTAAGTTCCATCTCAACTGACTCACTGCAACTTCTCCACATGGAACAGGTTGGCCTCTCAAATTTGGGCCACTTGCTCCCTTCCAACTCCCAATCTGGCTTCATGCAGCTTCCCTTTGACGACAATCCCCATGACTTATGGGCGACATGTCAATGAACTGTGGCAAGTAGTGCTTCATCCTTCCTCAGTCTACTCTCCTTCTCCATGAGGCTTTAGAGCTGGAAGCTCCTGGCCAAACCCTTCTCAGTGCCTCTCTACTTGGCTCAACCTTGCATCTCACATTCAGAAATCAGTCCCATCAGGACATCTTGCTCCAATCCCACTGGGGTGACATATCTTGGGGTCCCACATGGGGCTTGAAACTTTGGCCACCACCACATCCACCCACAGCCTCTCTCTGTCCAAACCTTGTCCTAGACATTGTACAGCTGTCTGTAGTTGGCAATTGTCCTCACTCCAGTCCTCTCCCTACCTGAACTCTCTGAAGATCTCTCCTCTCCACCATGTGCCTACACTTATATCCTTCCTGTCCATGGCAATCTTCCGCCCAGTAGCGGATCCCAAAGAGTGGTACAGAATTAACTACTGACTTACCGAGGCTGACTATCCACAATAATTACCTACTGGGTATGAACTTAGGCCTTAGGCTCTACTGTGTACAATCAAAAAGCGGTACTTCAAAGCACTTTGTGATATTTCTTATTTCTGCAAGTTTTGTGAAGTCCCTGCTGATTTTTATAACATTTTTCTGGAATATATTTGTTAGTTTATTGACTTTAATTGTTGTAAGACACTTATTTGTTTGCATGGTAGTGGGTGACATGAGAGAGAAAATGGATCTTGTGGCTGTGGTAAAGAAGGGACTAATATGTGTTCATCATCGAGCAATGGTGGTAATGTTCATGGAGGTAGTGGGCTGGTACCCTCTGTTAAGTGCTGTATGTTCCCACGGTTAGTGGGGGGGTGAGCAGCTGAAACCAGCATCAATATTGTTAGTTTTTGTGTGGGGCTGGATGTAACTTTAAATCAAAAGGCAGTGATTTTTGTGTCAGGCACAAACATAATTGAGGCAAACCTGTGATAGATGTGACAGCACTAATGCTGGATACAGGAGTTGTTCTGTACTTGTGGAGGTGAATGCTATTAAAACAGCAGTGGTGACTAAAATATAAGTTATTACCTGAACAATGAACGTAGAATCCACAGATTGCAGGATATTCTGAGGTTTACATAGGCCACACTTTTTTAAACTTTCTTCTTACACAGTACTCACTTCTTGTCTCCCCTACCTGCCTCCCTCAGGAGCTCCCAAGGCACACCCAATCCCCTGTAATTCTACCTGTGATTGTCATCCTCTATAGAAAGCAGCTGTGTAAAGCTTTTTAAAATAATTTGCCTCAAAATGGCTTTTTTTAACAATTGTTTCCTGCCTGCATGCCCAACATGTCTTTAAAAGGACTTACAGTAGTTATCCTCAACGCCCTTAAAAGATCATGTCTGCCTGCATACCCTCAGACCTTAAAAGGATTTGCTAGCCACCAGGCCCTGAAATGGGCTTTAGTGCCTTCCTGCCCTCATAAAGCCTTAGCCCCAAGCTCTGAAATGGGTATTTTATTTTTCATAATGATTTTTCCTGCATGCCTGAATGCACTCAGTCCTTTGAAGGACTCACTAGCCCCTAAGCATTGACAATGGTTTTAATGCCAGCCTGAACTCCCTAATATTTTTTTGTTAATTTTTTTAAATGATTTTTCTCCTGCCTGGCTGCAAGACCCGGTCCTCAAAAGGACTCTCACTTGCCCCAAGCACAGAAAAGAGCTTTTTAAAATTAATTTGATACCTGCCTGACTTGATACCGTAGGTCCTTATAATTATTTGTGCCCCAAGCCCTTAAAAGGGCTTTTAACTTTCTATATTATGCTGCACTGGTGAGGGTTCCTGAAACTGCATATCACCAGTCCTTAAAAGGATTGTCTATGAGTGCTGATTTAAGCCCTTAAAAGGCTTTCCTCTGTGTGCTGCCTGCTGCTGCGATGACCAATTCAGCTCCCAGCCATGATGAGTTCTGACATGCTGAACTGCACTCGCCAACAACACTTAGTGGGGAAGGGAATCAGTCTGCAGGAGCAGCAGCAGACAATCAATGCCTCCACTCTGGACTGCAATCTGATGTCTAGTGAAAGCCCCTGTTATGTAACACTGGTAGAGGGTCTGAGTCAGCATATTGCTCAGTGCACAGATTTTGTGGTCACATGACAACCTCTCCACCACACTACTCCCTCTTGATCCTGGCTACTCCACTCCACCTTAGGATAAGTGATCTCATGAACTTAGTCTAGGGATGCTGACACTGCACCATCGCAGATGGCATATGCACTCAGTGAAGAGGTGGGTGATGGGAGATGGGAAAAAAAAGATGAGAGGAAGACAAGGAAAACAAATTAAAGATACAGTAGCACTAATGCCTCAGGTGCTCCAATGGGCAGGCACTGAGGAGCTGTATGTGTCCTTAGACCAGAGTGCCTGTCTTGGGGCTCCTAAGGTATACGTATTTTGCACCCTGGCCAAGTCTCCTCCTGGTTGTAATGGTGTCTCCTCCAAGTTGTGTGTGTCCCACTGTATTCACAGTTACATGTGTTTCACCATAGCTTGTTATATCAGTGACTCATCCCAGTTACACCATTGTCATCTCCCAGTTATACCAGTACCAGCTGCAGCAGTGTCACCTCACATTCATTCAGTTTCTCCTCTCAGTTACACTAGCATCTCCACTTCCCTGTTACAGTCCCAGCTGCACCAGTTTCTAGTTACTAAATAAAAGAAAAAACAGTTCTGTGGAAATACAGTAATGGTCCCAGTTAAACCAGTTTCTGCTTACTAAATAAATGAAAAAAGCAATCAGTTGCACTGAAATATTCTTTGCAGTTCACCACATTATTCCACCATACATGACAAAATTCTGCAGTTTAAAGTGGAATTTCAAGAATTTTTTTTCCATTTTTCAAATACTATTGGTGAAGCGAATTTTACATTTTGCGAGAATTTCACTGGTGGAATTTAAATTTCTCCCAGCTCTCCTACCTCTCTTTTCCCTACAAATGCTCACACTCTAGTTGTGCTGCAGTAATGTCTAGAGGTCTTGAATGGGATGGCCTCAAGCTGGCTGAGGCTCAGTGCTGACAAGACTGAAGGGTTGATAGTTGGTTCAAATCCTTGCCCTTTGACAATGACTGACAACAACATTAACCTGTTAAGGCAGGGTGATGTGCAGTCAAGAGCTATGGAGGTGATCAATAATCCAGAGTTTGGTCTTGATTGCAGGCTGACCCTGGAATGCCAGGTGGCTGCGGCAGTCAGGAGTGACTTCTTTCATTTAAAGATTGCTTAATTAAAACTACTATACTGCCATCTCACTCCCCACACATGTAAAGCATGAAGATCATGCTCACCTCTTTTATTTACTGTGTATATATATATATATATATATATATATATATATTTATATTCCCTTTTGACATGCTGGGAGGGATAGTTTTTAAGCTCTTTTTTCAACTCAGCTTGTTTGAGATAACTTGAAAGGGTGGTGGCAGTGAACTCCTATTGTGGGGTGCCCAGTATGCAGTGTCTTCTTGCTAACAATTTTTTGAGGTCCTAATCACCCTGAAAGATGGGGAGTAGTAGATGTCAGGCTGTAGGGTAGCACTGATTGGGACACAGGTGTTCTTTCAGATAAGTTGGGGCTGGAGAGCAGACACATTTGTATAAATGCAGGTGCCAGTGTAACTGATTCCTTTGCTCAGACTGCAGCAATCAAATTGGAAATGCATATCAAGATGGCAAGTTATCAGAGGGCATACGGTAGCAATGTTAATCTATGGAGCCTGCAGCATCTCTTGTACCACATCATGCAGCATCATGCATTGTGCAGTAGTCAGTCTGACACTATAGATTCTCTTCGGATGGTGGAACATTTGGCAGCCAGGTGGGCTGCAGCACCAGAAGGAATGTAGAAATATATTTTCTGGTTCAAGGGAAAACTTGCACTACAGCTGTCAGAATAATTTTAAAGTTCCACATCCACTGTTCTATTTTTTCAAGTTCTTTTGATCCTCCATTGTTCTTTATAGCTAGGGCCTCCCATGACTAAGCCAATGCCTCTGCCTGTCTGGAGGAGCTGCTACAGTCCAGAACCAATGGAGCCTTGTGGCAGTGCACCACAGCTAACCACCATGAACCCTCCCCTGATTTATTGCCAAAGGAGGGGCCAAGCCATTCAGTACCCAGGCAGACAAGTCCCAAAACGTAGCATGTAATAACAGTGATGGCAAAATGGCGACTTAATTATGGTGACTCAATAAGGGTGAAAACACAAACAGTGACTATGAATAAATGGCGACCTGGTATAAACAGCGAAACCACAGGTATGGCAGGCGTGACTATCAATGTGTGACTGGGAGTAGGTTAATTAGAAATAGGGGGGGTTTGGGGCACAGCCCCCTGAGGGGTGTGCAGGGCATTGCCCCCCAAATTAAAACATTAAAACAGGTGAACTCTGCTAATGGCTGTGCTGTAGTGGGTCTGCCTTGGAAATTTGCCCTAAACTGCAGTCACCATGATTTGTTGTAGCCGATATTGCAGTTGCCTTAATTGATTCACCGTAGTGACTGTCACCATTCTTTAGTCGCCCTTATCACATGGAACCATTTCAAAGTGCAGGTACTGTTGTTGAGGGTGCTAGGTACCTCAGGCAATCCTCTGGGATGGAGGAATGGTGCCCTCATTGGACATAGGGGGATGGGCTTCATCTGCTCACCCAGTGACAGTACAATTTTTCTGTCCCACCTATGAGGACTTTAGAATGTCTCTGGTTAATCAGTAGGTGGTGGGGGAGTGAGGATAAAATATTCCATAAGATGCTCTCCTGCTCTGGGGCAGGTGGATTGTGCCCCTTGCTGCAATGCCACCACCTGGGTGACCACAGGTGGTGGTGGTACAGTCGGGAGATGTGGTACTCTCAGGGTGGGGAGTGTAGCTGGATGCTGGTGCACCATGCATAATGTCACCCGTGGCATGTTGAGCACACATGCTCAGGGAAAGGTGTAAACAAAGTAGATAAACCATGCCGACCTCTCAAAACCATCACATGTTCTTGCCCACCTCTGTTCAAAGATGGCTCCCAGGAACTTCACAAATAGCTGGCCAGGAAGGAAAGGGACATAGCCCACTAAGGTGCTCTGAGGGGGTTCCTATTTACCAGGGGAAAATCTGGAAGGGTACCAGGATTTGTAGGCAAGGTATTCCAGTGGAACAGGTGGCCAGAGGGGACTTCATGATCAGGTAGACGGCTACAGGCATCGGTGAAGAGAGGTTCAACAGACTGGCCCAATAGGAAAATCAGAATGTTAAAAAAAGAGAAAGTTCCTGTTGTTGGTATACCAGATGCACTGAAGTTTTCCTCCTCCTCCTCCTCCTCCCTGACTTTGCTGTTTGTGATGGCACTGTCACCTGTGGTAATGTAATAAGAGGAATAGCTCATCCCTACCAGAGGAGATCAGTGTCAACTGGGACATTCAATCCTCCATTGTCTGGATCACCACAACATCCCAGACTTTGTGCATGAAGTAGGGTCACTGGCATGGTAAGCAACACCTGCACAATACGACTCACTTTGTTACTGTTTTTTTATTAAATACTTTGATTTTATTAAAATTGTTGTGCAATTCTGGCTTGTGGAAGCAGTACTAATAGCAAAATTCTTCCCCACTTATAGTATAAACAAAGATTATCTCAAGCAGTGCATTTCTTTGCTGCTTGCTACAGCTGATGTTACACATTGAAGTCAACCCATGAGGTTATTCTTGTATTGACAGCTACTGATATTACTTTAAACATGGCCCCTCTCCCACCCCAAAAGCGCTATCAGTATTTCCTTTGCTGAACCTTCACTCTAGGCAACATTGTGAGAACTGCACACAAAACAGGTTTAGGTCTGATGTTGAATCGCAGGTGTTTTAAGCACAGAAAGTCATATGGAGGAGATAATCCCTTCTGTGTTGTCATTTAGAAGGCAATACTTCTCATTTGTTGCCTCAGGTGAAGGAAGAGAATTTGTCTTCAGGCACTTAGCCTAAAGGCAGCATGAGGGGTCATCATTCAGTATGTTTGCCTTTTATTGAGGTTGACTGGTGAAGCTATACAGACAGCTCTGTTGTGATCACATAGCTCTCTGTGGGGAACTGCTATTATTCTGTGAAGTTTAATAGGTTTCTGAAGGCAGAGATAATATTTCTGTGTTTTTTCTACAAAAGCATGTGAAAAAGCTCTGCAGCATTGCAAATGACTAAGGCAAAAAAGTAGGACTCCTAACATTTTCAAGAGGCGTATTAGGCATTTCATGCTGACTGGTTAGGGTGATATATACTAGTGAGAGTGGCATGTCTACAGCTGCTGTGGCAGTGCAGTGATTGGTTATCCTGTTAAGGCTGGCATGCTGAGAATGGTAATGATCCTAGATGTACTGTATGTGTTTCCAGCCAATTCACATGCCTCCACTCCTCATTAGGTACACCTGAGACCTTATAGCCAGCTTTTGTTCCCACAAGCCAGCTCTTTTCTAATTACTGTCAAGATTCTGACTGAGGATAGGACCATTGGTAGTTTAGATTATTTTATTGGTCAGCAGAGTCAAAAGCAGAGCTAACCCCTCAAGTTTGATATTCTTGATCAGTGGAGTAGGGGGTTCAAAGATGCACCATTCTTTACTTTTTTTAAAATAACTTTCCAAATCTCCCCTTGCTCCCCCCCTCTATCTACTCCCCTCATCCACTAAATTTTGACAAGATCTACTTGGCTGCTCCAGTCCTCCTCTCATCCCCTCTCTTAGTCTTTCCTTCACTATCTCTCTCCTCCCCTCACCCCCTGCTGCCAGTCACTTCCCATCCATGGTCCTCTCTCCTTCTCCTGCACTGCAATATTAGTACACTTATGTTACACATGATTTTGTTGCTGCATATAGTGTACCATAATATCTGTACTTTTAAAATCCTACATGTTAAATGGCTGTATCTGAATTGCCTGTTTGTTTTCTTTGTTAACACTGTTTTGACTTGTATAATTGAACTACTGTATCCCTGTTTTGTCATGACAAGGAATCTTTGTAAACAAGCTTCCAGCTCAAAGGTTGTAATCCAAGATTTCAATAAAAAAAATGATAAAATCATCATTTTAATACAAAAATGAAGTACTTTTGCTGGAATGGGATCCCTATAAATCTGTGAGAGACCTGTGAAAATCTATATGGGTTTGGTGGGGATGAGGGTGGTCCCACACCCTTGATACAAATTGTCTACCAGAAGCTCTTGCAAAATAAAAATCATAGGTCCTGGACCAAATTCACAGCATTTGGACATGATGTACTCCTTTAAAGGGTCCTTAAAATTCAGTAGAAAGGGGCCTGTTATCATAAGATTTTTAACACAGATACAATATGGGAGAATTACATTTGCCACTAGAGCCCAATGCAACAACAGAGGATCATGGTGCGCCAGCAACATGTCTTCGGGATGCAAAAAGTATAATGTACTTTGCCACTTGTACATATAATAACATAAATGAAATAGGAATTCTTATCTCTTAGGGCCCTGTGAAGGCACTGCATGCTCAATAATCAAACTAAAATGAACTCTTATCTTTACTTATCAATTATGTATATAATATGAATCATACCTTAATAATATTATTACAAAACTATCACCTAAGCATAATATAACTAATGGTGGTAGATTCATAAGCAGTGATGGAACTATGAACACAAGTCTTTCAGCACTAACTTTGAAGTTCCTTATGTTTTCCACAGTGTTCTCTGTCCCAACATTATTGCTTTTTTAATAGGATGCTCTCCTGTTGTTTTTTAGTCACACTTTGTTGATATTATTTTTGTCTCCATTTTCCTCCCCCTTTCCCACGCCCCAATGGTCAGTGTTGCTATGTTTGCTTCCTTTTTTACAGACAAGATGGTGAGCAAGTGACTGTTTTCATAGCAGATGACAGGGCCACTCCTGTAAGGTGTTGCTCAAATCACCCTTCCTCACCGAGTGTGAACTCACCTATGTGATGTGTTCACCCTACAGTCATCTTCAGGGTAAAATTGATTGACTCCCATGTGGCACCATGACATACTTCACCATATTACTGCACCAGCCTATAGTCAAGCTTAAAAACTCCCTTCAACAGCAGTGTATCATAAACAATTATCACTCCCTCAGACATTGTGTTTATGTTGTTGAAAGGACTGACAATTGTTTATGTACAGTTGTATGAAGGATGGACTACTATTGAAGCAGTCACTGAGCAATGGAAAACAGTTCATGGAGTGTAGAGCACATGATTTGGGGGTTTGGATCCCTTGGCAAGCCTTAATTTTTCTGAGCTCAGAGCCCTTAGTGTTTTTGGGTGTGGAGATATTGATGTTTCTGGGCATGGAGCTGTTGATATCTGTGGGCTGCTGATTCCTCGATGTAGTAGGAGAGAGTCCTTGTAGTAGTGGGGAACAGAACCTTGATACAGTGGGGCACAGAGCCTTGATATAGTGCGGCACAGAGCCATTGATGTAATGGGCAATGGAGCCCTTGATGTAGTGGGACACAGCCTCTGATGTAAAGAGATGCAGAGCAGTTGATGTAGTGGGGCACAGAGCCCTTGATGTAATGCTGTGGAGCTCTTGATGTAGTGAGGTGCAAAGCCCCCAAAGTACTGGGGTGCAGAGCCTTAAGGTACAGGGGCATGGAGCCAGTGATGTAATGAGTCATAGAGTCCTTAATATAGTGGGGCACAGAGCCCTTGATGTAGTGGGGAGAAGATCCCTTGATTTAGTGGGGGAGAAATGCAGAGCTCTTGATGTAGTGTGGCACGGAGCCACTGATGTAAAGGGACATGGAGCTCTTGATGCAGTGGTGCACAGAGCCCTTGAATAGGGGGGCATGGAGTCTTTGATGTAATGGGGTGCAGATCCCTTGATATAGTGGAGTGCAGCACTCTTGATGTAGTGGGGTGCGGAGCCATTGATGTAGTGTGGCACAAAGCCCTTGATGTAGTAAGCTGTGAAGCCCTTGATGTTGTGGGCATGAAACCTTGGTGTACTGGGATTCAGAGCCCATGATGTAGTGGTGCACAGAACCATTGATGTTGTGGAGTGCATAACCTTTAAGGTAGAAAGGCATGGAGGCCTCAGTGTAGGGAGGCACAGAGCCCTTGATGTTGTAGTGCGCTGAGACCTTGATATAATGGAGCATAGCATCATTGATGTGGTGGAGTGCAGAGCCCATGATATAGAAGTGCAAAGAGCCCATGAATCAGTGGTGCACAGAGCCAGTGAGTGCAGAGACCATGGTACAGTGGTGCACAAAACCATTGATGTAGTGGAGTGCAGTGCCCTTGATGAAGTTGGGGGGCAGAGTCCTTGATGTAGTGGGACATGGAGCCCTTGATGCTATTAGGTGCAGAGCCCTTGATTTAGAGGATTGCAGAGCCATTGATGTAGCAGAGTGCAGAACCCTTGATACAGTGGGGCATGGAACCCCGATGTAGTGGGTTGCATAGCCCTTGAGGTAGCAGACAATGAAGTCTGTGATTAGTGGGGCATGTAGCCCTTGAAGTTGTGTGGAGAAGACCCCTTGATGCAGTGCTCTTGATGTAGTATAGCGCAGAGCTCCTTATGTAGTGGGGCATGGAGCTCTTGATGTAGTATGGTACACAGCTATTGATGTAGTAGAGAACAGAGACCTTGATATAGTGGATCATGCTGCAAAGCTCTAAATGTAGCTGGGTGTGAAGCCCCTTGATGTAGTGCAACACAGAGTCCTTAATGTTGTGAGGAACAGAGCCCTTGATGTAGTAGGGCACTGAATTCTTGATGTTGTAAGGAGTAGAGCCCTTGATGTAGTAGGGATCAAAGCCCTTGATGTAGTAGGGCACAGAGACCTTGATGTAATGGGTCATGAGTACTTGATGCAATGAGACATTGAGTACTTACATACTGTAGAATTTGTTAGCAGAAGAGGACCTCTCGGCCTATCCAGTCTGCCCATTTTTCCCTACCTACTGTACCATCACAGACCCTACTCTTTCTCCCGCTCCCCTTCCTTTCCACTAAGATTCACATTTGCCAATCCCATGCATTCTTGAATGCCACCACTGTTCTCACCCCCCACCTCTGCTGGTGGGCTGTTTCAGGAATCCACCACTCCTTCTATGAAGAAGTACTTCCTCATATCTCTCCTGAATCTACTCCCCTCCAGTTTCATAGCATGTCCCCTTGTTCTTGAGCTCCTTTTTTTCTGAGAAATACTTCCTTCCTTCCTGTACCTTATTTACCCCTGTGATGTATTTTCAGGTCTCAATCATATCCCCCCCTCTCCCATCTCTCTTCCAGGGTGTACATATCGAGTTCCTTTAGTCTCTCCTCATAGGGATTTTGACACTGCACCATTTCAAATTGCTCTTCTTTGGACTGTCTCCTGTCTGTCTGTGTCCTTCTGGATATGTGGTCTCAGAACTGGACACAGTATTTTAGGTGGTGTCTTACCAGTGATCTATACAGAAGCAATACTACCTCCCTTTTTCTGCTGGTGATACCCCTCCTGATGCATCTCAGCATCTCACTAATCCTCCCATCTGCCTTGTCGCACTGCCTGGCCACCTTTATATCATCAGATATGATGATCCCTAGGTTTCTCTTCTGCTTGGTGTTCATCAATAACATTTCACCTATTTTGTACTCCACCCATGGGTTTCTGTGCCATAAGTGCATTATTTTGCACTTCTTTTTGCATAGAAACCCAGATACTATACCCTTGACCACTCTTCTAATTTTCTCAGGTCTCTGCTCTTGCTTTCCACCACCCCCAGAGTGTCCATCCTGTTTAGAGATGCAGCGAATTTAAATTCCGCTGGCGAAGTGAATGCGAAGTGGGCACTTCGTGTTGCCACTCTGCTATGTGGAGTGGGCAATGCAAAGTGCTCACTCTGCCTTGTCATTACCACTTCGTGCTAAGGCAGAATGGCAACGCGAAGTAAGGCTAAGTAATTGTTTTTAATGGACTTCGCGTTCCTCATTAGGATTCTAAGTGATCCACTTGGTGTTTCAGATTTGGCAGCCCCCCTCCCACACATCACATGGCTTACAGTACTGTAAGTCACATGCTCTTTAGATAGACAGGAAGAAAGTGAGTCATACAAGCAGACACTTTTACTTTCTCCTGTGCAGACGGAGAGAGAGTAGTGTGTTTTGTGACTGCTGATACTTTTAGATCAGAGTGAGGAGGAGATTCGAACTTTGATTTAGACCCAACAGCTTTTTTAAAAGCTACATTTTTTTGCCTTTTCTGTACTCTTTTTTACTTAATTTGTTCTTTCTGTAAGTTTTATTTTTCTTACCTTTATAAGTAGTTAGTTGTTCGTCTGTGTCTGTGTGACTGTGTGTGTATGTTGTGTGACAGTGTGAGTAGTGATTGCTCAGACTGAGGGAGTTCAATAGGAGGGATTGGCCAAGGTGAGGGAATGTCTGAGATGGGGCAGCTCTGGGAGAGCGTGGTAGTGGTAAGCATCGTACTGTGTGCATGTGTGGAAGGCATGGTCACCCATTCCTGTTGGACTGCCCAAAACTTGTGAGTGCCCCCCCCCGAAGCAGGACCAGCACCACCTCCTGTCCTGACTCTGAGGCAGTTGAACCACCACCACCAAGTCCAGCACCAGGTCCTCTGGAGCAGGATGTGCCTGTTCCCCCGGGCCCAGGTGTGGATCCCATCTCTGTTCAGCACCATGACCAGTAGGCTTACAATACATCCAAGTAACTATTAAAAAAAATTTATGTTGTGATTCATGATGTGATCGTAAATTGTGATTTGTGACTGCATTTGTGACCGCGATGATGAAGAAATATGAATGCCTACGGCTGTACTTTCCCGGGCCCCGATGAGCTGTAGTTTAAAACTCCCAGACTAAAAAACACGTATCAATGAGTACAATGGTGGGGTGGTGAAGAATGGAAAGATACGACAAAACAGGCTTACAATACATCCAAGTAACTAGAAAAAAAATTAATGTTGTGATTCGTAACATGAATGATCGTGAATCGTGATTTGTGACTGCATTTGTGACAATGATGAAGAAATGTGAATGCTTACTGCCTACGACTATACTTCCCTGATGAGCTGTAGCTTAAAACTCCCAGACTTAAAAACACGTATCAATGAGTACAATGGTGGGGTGGTGAAGCCTGGAGAGATACTACAAAACAGGCTTACAATACATCCAAGTAACTAGAAAAAAATTAATGTGATTCGTAACGTGAATGATCGTGAATCGTGATTTGTGACTGCATTTGTGACTGTGATGATGAAGAATGTGATTTGTATCACGAGTGACTCGTGGTGATGGTCCTGACTTAAAAAACGCATATTAATGAGTACAATGTTCATGCAGAACTAAGCACCACACCTGTCCAGTACTCTGAAGGGAAGCCAAAGAAACAACTGTGACTTAAGTTACAGATGGAGATTGGGCCCTAAAGAGATGCAAATGCACAGGCAGATTAATATTGCGCTGTGCACTGAAGAGATGCAGACACTAAGGCACAACACCTAACCAGTGCTCACCATCAGAAATTCAAATCTGGAAAAGAATACCTAATCAAGTTGGGGCGGGTCACGTGGGTGGGGAGCTGTACGACTGCAGTAACAGTCACTAGTACCAGTACCAGTAAAGATATCACAAAGAAGTACAAAAATCACACAGCTGCAGTGGATAGCAGCTTCACATTGCTGAAATTATTATGTGACACAATAAAAGGTGTCTGATTTGATGACACGCGTCAGACACATACTCACACACACACACTAAGTAATGCATAGCAAATTGAAAACTTCAGTAATATAACCACATATTTTGAACAAACTAAAATTATGCACTGCAGCACCACAACAATCAGCAAAATAAATGGCAAGAAATATTGAACATATTACTGTATGTACGTTAACACAGTTAAACAAGAAAAATATCACCAAAACAGGAAGCACTGTCTTTTTTTCCAAGTTAATCTAACTACACCACAGATACACCCCTCCCCCAAAGCACACTTCCACTGTCTCTCAGTACACAGACTGAATGGTGCACATTAACATTCAAAATCCATACACAAATAAACATTCGATGATATGAGCACAGGAGGGTTTCCTATAATCGATGAACTAAAGTTTCAGCAAAACAAAAGTCTCAAAAAGGCTTTTTTAACAGCTTTCTGAAGGTTTGAACTGCAGAGAGCTCTCAGAGCAGTTGTCTCCTACAGCTTCCTCCACACACTACCCCAAACTGAGGCTGTGCAGAACAATCTAGAGCCCATGTGACCTGAAATCCCATGAAACACTGCAAAATTCACCTTTGGAGCTTAAAAACAAGGTGAAGTAAGGCGAAGTACATTGTTTTCAATGTACTTCGCTTTAAGAATTGGTGGAGTAGTGGTTTGGGAAGGCAGAGTAATGTGAAGTCATTGTTTTCAATGGACTTCGCTTACCCATTTGTAACGTGAAGTACTCCTCTTATGCTATGGAGCACTAATTAGGCTTCTCACCTGCGTGATCATTTCGCAGAGTGAATTAAGGCTACTTCGTCTTACCACTAATACTAGAGGCAGACCTTCCCCTTCAGCTCCTATACAATGTCGCTTATAAAGATGTTTAAGAGGACTGGTCCCAATCTTGATCCTAGAGGCATCCCGATGGTCACCCTCCCATCCTCAGAGCAAACTCCGGTTACCACCACCCTCTGTCACCTATTCCCTAATCGATTTCTTCTTACCCAGTTTATCATCTTTGGACCCACTCCTAAAATAGCCAACTTGCTTACTAGTCTCCTAGGTGGAACAATGTCAAAAGCCTTATTGAAATCCAGGTCGATCATGTCTACCAGTCCATCCTGATCTAATTCCCTGGTCACCCAGCACAAAAATCTATTAGATTCATTTGACATGACCTCCTCCCCATGAATCCATGCTACCTCAGTTCTTGTGACCCATTAGGTTCAAAATATTTCACTATCTTTTACTTCAACAGTGATTCCCTTAACCTTCCCACCACAGATGTCAAACTGACTGGCCTATAATTGCCAACCTCCTCCCTAATGCCACTAAAGGACTACATGTACCCTCCTCCAAGCCTCCAGAACACCCCTGTTTCCAGTAAGCTGCTAAATACAACTGTCAGAAGTATAGCCAGTACCTCCCTGAGCTCCCTCAATTCCCTTGGAAGCACCCTGTCTGGTCTCATTGCTTTGTCCACTTTCTTATTAGCTAGTCCCTTAAGTTTCTTGATGTAGTTGGCAGTGGAGCCCCTACATGCAGTGGGCTGTGGAGACCTTGATGTTGTTGGGCATGAAGCCCCTGACGCAAGGGGAAAGAGTACTTTATGTAGTGTAATGCAGAGCCCTTGTCGTAGTGGGGCCAGACTCCTTGATTTACAGAGCCCCTGATGTAGTGGCTGTGGAGCCCTTAATGTTGTGGGGTGTGAAGCCCTTGATGTAGTGGGATGCAGAGTTCTTGATGTAGTGGTGCACAGAGGAAATTATGTAGTGGAATACAACGCCTTTGATGAAGTGGGGCAAGGAGCTTTTGATATAGTGGGGCGCCAAGCCCCAGATGGTCAAGAGACATGGAGAGCTTGATGTTTATGAGGAACATAGTCCTGGGGTTTTACAGGCACAGAGTACTGATGTTAATAGGGTGCAGAAATGTTCAAGGGATGCATAGCCCTTGATGTGAGTGGTATGTGGACCTCTTAATGAGTGTAAATTATAAAGGCAAAGAAAGCAGAGGAACAAATGAATAAGGAAAATTACCAGGTAGGAAAATGCTAGTCAGATTGCAAGATATGATAGGAATAAGCAGAAAGTGAAATGTTAGGGGAGCTAGTAAATGCAAAGCTCTAGACAACAAAGTGTTTGGGGAGGCACAGCAGCAAAGAAGAGGAAAAAAATCTCCACTAGGTGGCAGATGTAGGAAGAGGCAGAAGGGAGAAAAAGTGACTAAAGACAGCAATGGGTGCTGGAATGGAACCTGTTAGCTAGGTTGATGGGGTGAGTCTGGTAGCAGAGGCAGCTGGAGGATCAGTGGGGGCCCAATCCATGCAATGCCTGGCTGAGGCAATAGAGGGCATGGAGCCCTAAGGAGAGATGGACCAGCAAGTGTGAAGCAGAGAGGGGGTGCTGAGTCTGGCAGACAAAACTAAAAATGAGCATAACACTTTGAGCTTAAAAGGGCAGCCCTTTTACAGTTTAAGAAGAAGGACTGGTCTTTTCAGCTTGAAACATTGTACTCATTTTGATTATAGTATATTTATTTTCCTATAATACATGCTGAATTGTTAATCATCTTTTTCTGTTGTTTCTAAACAGTTGTTCTCAAAATTAGTACACAGAATTGAAAACATTTCTGAACACTAATCAACAGCACCTGCTAGTGGGAGTGGCTCGTGCGAGCAGTTTTTAAGTGAAAACAAACAAGCTGATATTTCATCTAGGCAAAATATTGGTATTTAATCTAGAAGAAATATCAGTAGAAAACCTGGAATCTCAAATGCTGCTCCATTTCAGAAAAAGGAAGAAAAAGGTGTTCAGGTTGTCTTGTAAAAAAAATAAATAAATAAAAAATTAAGTATGTAATTTATTATTTATCAGGCACCCAATCCCAGATATAGTATATAGATTTGACAGGGTAAAAAAAAGCAAAAACAAACAAACATTAAAACAGTATGAATCACAAATTAAAATTAAACAGTTTTGTATCTTAAATAACATCAGTGGGGAAAGCCAGACTAAACAGGTGAGTCTTTAGGCCCCTCCAAAATGTTTCCACCGTAGGGCCCTCTCTCAAAGGTCTTGGCAGCAAGTTCCAGAGGACTGGGCTGGCCACTCCAAGTGAACGATCACCCGAGATTTTCAGCCTGGTCCTTGAAACCACCAGGAGGTACTCGGTGGAGGAAGGAAGGGAGCAGACTGGGATGGCAGGAGTAAGGAGGTCTGACAGGTAGCAAGGGCATGATCCGTGTAGGGACTTATAGGTGAGCAAGCCTACCTTGAAGAGAATCATCCACCTGACCGGCAGCTGGTATAGATCCTGTAGGACTGAGGTCACATGACAGTACCTTGATAGCCCTGTCAGCAGCCTGGCAGCTGCATTCTGCACCAGTTACAGCCTGCGGAGGTTCCCTCCCCTGACTACAAGGTAGAGAGCATTACAGTAGTCAAGTCTGGATGTTACAAAAGCATGCACCAGTGAAGGCTGGTCTTCAGGCAGAATTAGGGTCTTAATCTGGGCGATGTTCCTCAGATGGTAAATACCACTTTTGACGACAACCAACACCTGAGCTTAAAATGTCAGCTTGTCATCAAGGACAATGCCCAGATTTCTCACCCTAGAGGACACCATCAAAGGGACTGACCCCAGGACCAGATCTGTTGCCATACAGGAAGCATCCCCATCATGCCTGTGATCTGGCTCAATCACCAGTACCTTTGTCTTGACTGGGTTAAGTCTCAGCCAGTTAGAGTTCATCCAGTCCTGGATTTCAGCAACAGATTTATTCAATGCTTCAATGGCACCATTTGACCCTGGCACAAAAGAGATGTACAGCTGGGTATCATCTGCATAGCACTGAAAACCCAGACTGTACCTCTCTGATGAGCCTCCCCAGGGGCAGCATGTATACTGCGAACAGCATTGGTTACAGGATCAAGCCTTGAGGTACTCCACAGGTCAGGGGTATCAGGGAGGAGGCAAAATTCCCCATCACTACCCTCTGCCTCCTGCCTGAGAGAAAGGACTTGAACCAGTCGATGACAGTACCAGTGAGTCCACAATACTCTCTAAGGTGATCCAGCAACACGATGTGGTCCACGGCATCAAATGCAGACGACAGATCGAGGAGAATGAGAATTGACCACTCCCCTTGATCTTTGGCTCTGAGGAGGTCATTATGTACTCAGACTAGAGCCATCTCTGTGCTGTTCCTTGACCTAAACCCAGACTGGAATGGCTTATAGATATCAAAAGTATCCAGGTGTTCCTCAAGCTACAGAGTCACTATCTTCTGAACAACCTTCCCTAAAAAAGGGAGGTTGGAGAGAGGTCTATAATTCACCAAGAAGTCAGGGTCCAGAGATGTGTTTTTCAGAAGGGGCTTCACAAAAGTCTCCTTCAAGGCATCAGGGAAGACCCCCTCTAAAAGCAAACACCTGCCAATCCCGGTGAACACTGGGCTGATGGCCTTGACACAGCCTACTAAGAGATGCTTCAGGGTTCAGTTCACAGTAAGTGGGCCGTAGCTTCGAAATCGCCTTGGAGACTTCAGCCACCTCCACCAGCCAAAACTCCACCCAGACAATAGGAGTGCCCCTGCTCCACCCAGACCTCATCCTGCAGGACTGATCCAGGCCCACTGGTAAGATCCCATCCTCAATGGAGGATACCATGTCCGAGAAGAACAGAGCAAACTCTTTGCATAATGCTATTGAAAAAGCTCTTTTCAGCTGCAGACAGACAGGATGGAGAAGCCTGTCCACAGTACAAAAGAGCTGAAATGATCCGTTCTTCCCTGCAGCAATCTCCCTGGATAGGAACTCTGCCTTCTTATGGTCAATTGCACTTTGATAATCAGCATAGTGATTCCTCAAAGCCAGTCTATCCTCCTCTAACTGAGTCCTACACCAGCAACGCTCCAACCTCCAACCCATGGTCTTCATCGCCCTGAGAGCTCCATCAAACCATGGAAGTCTCAGGTGAGAAGACCTGGGTCATATATGGACTGGTGCAGTGGCATTGAGTGCCCAGGAGACAGCTTAGTTATATGCTGCCATCACTTCACCCAAGCCAGCTGCACTAGCAGCACTCACACCGGAAACATCAACTTCAGCCATCAGTCCCTCTGGGGACAATTATCTCAACAGGGGAGAGACCATCGGGGGGAGCCCCAAATGAGAATTTCACTGTATAATGCTGGGATCAAGTGACTCGATCAATCCTGAGGTTAGTGACCTCGAGACCCAGTGAGAATACCAAGTCCAAGGTGCTGTCGTGATGGTGGGTCACAGAGGCAACTGCCTGTGCAAGGCCCAGTGATGTCATCATCTGGAGGAGGTCAGAACCAACTTGCAAAGATTCATCATTGATCCAGGCATTGAAATCGCTCAGGACAAGCCATCTGGGTGACTCCAACACCCTATGTGAAGAACAAGCTTGGTTCTCACACCTTGTAGATAGAGTGCCATCACAGAGTGCTTGAGCTTTGCTCTTGTGCTTTATGACATACTGTACCTACTTGGTAGCACTGTTGTGAAGTGTTAATTTGTTGGCAAAATTGGTGCACATTTGGGAAATTCATAGTTCACAGAGCTTTGTGAATTTCCTGTCGGGTGCCCCAACTTCACTGGTCTATTTTGTTTTTCAAAACCTCCAAACTGGCATAAACTCCCTCCCCTACCCACTGTGCTGTAATTTAGCCCTCTCCCACCTCCCAAATACTTTTCTATCATAAATCTCCCTCCCCTCCCATCCCTGGCTAGTACCCTCTCCCCCCCACCCTGGTGAATTTGTGGTTAAATTAGTGTTTTTCCTCCCCCCACACAATGTGCTGTAAGTCCCACCCATTCCACCTCCCAAATATTGATAACCCTCCCTCATCCCCCTCTAGCACCATCCACCCCTGCCCTGGTGAATTAATGGTTAAAATATAGTGTTTTCCCCTCCCCCACCCACGTGGAAAAACACATTCACCCCTCCTCCCCACCTGAGCAGACCCTAATGTTTAACATAAGACCCTACCCAGCCAACCCCCAATGGCCCTCACAACCCTCCTCACCCCACCAACACCAAGAAAAATTCATTTGTATGCAGCCTGTAAACAAAGAAAACTGTCCCCCAGCACAGAAGGCATGCTCTGTTCAGTGTCTGTCTCAGTAATAGCATAAATGCATGGCAGTGTCTTTGCTCCTAGTAAAACCTGACTAGCTTTAACTTGTACTATGAGCACAGTTGTTACTATTCATTCATGCCATTATTGAGATGAACACTAAACAGAGCAGACACTCTGCACATGGGATGGTTTTCTTTGTTTACAGGTCACATAAATAAATTTTCTAGTTGCTGGTGGGGAGAATGGTAGGTAGCCAGGGGGTGGGTTAAGAGGGGGCTAAGGGAACATATGGATCTGGTCAGGTGGGGAGATGCTATTTGGCATGCAGGTGGGGAAGGGTAAAACACTGTAGTTCAAATTCAAGTTCAAGTTTATTGCAGGAAAGCTCCATTGAGCAAGCTCATTCACAGGGAGGTCCTGGGTGCATGGTTACAACAAATATATAATGCAGGCAATAGCATAACAATACATAAATGGCAGACCAGGTCCTACAAGGTACATGGGTAAACAGTCCTGAGTGAAAAACAAAAACCAAAAAAAATTTAGTACAAGTTGTTTGAGGAAGGCGGTGTAGTGAGAACAAACTAAGGAAGTAAGGAGAAAGCTAGGGAGGGAGTTTAGAAACAGTTACAGGTGTCCTTTATTTTTGAAGCCACCAGTTTTTTGAAGAAATTTACTGAGACTACACAGGATAGTTTCAGAGTGGATTGCAGCTGGTTCCAAATAGTTGGTAGGGCACTTGAGAAGGCTCGTCTGCCAAATGAGGTATGAGTCCTAGGTGCGTCGAGTAGGATATAATCTGATTTCCAAAGGAAATAAGAGCTGTGGGCAGTATGGATAAGTGCTACTAAATAGCTTGGTAATTTATTCACAAGAAGTTTTAGGGTCCAAATGCCAGCATGGAGTGTGCGTCTAATGGTAAGTGAAGTCCAACCAACAGCTGCATATAGTTCGCAATGGTGGGTTCGGTATGGGTAGTTTGTAATGAATCGCAGGGCACGGTGATACAGGATGTTCAATTTTAGGTTAGTAATTGCTGCAGAAGTGTATAATATGTCCCCATAGTCAAGTAAAGGGAGGAAGGTGGTATGATCAAGCATGAGTCTGGTTTCCAGGGGAAAGAGGGACCTATTTTGGAAGAAGATATATTTTAACTATTAATTCACCAGGGCAGAAAGGAGAAGGAAGATGCTAGTGGGGGGATGGGAGGTTGATTTATGATATCAAATCAGGCTTAACCTGATTTAATATGTCAGTTTGCATCCACATTCCTCCCCTGCCTCCAGGGCCAAGGCTGAAAATAGGCAGAATTGCCTAGCCCTCCTTTCCAAGTCAACAAAAACTGAAAAGAAAGTGAAAGATGGGAGAGGGGTGGAACTTACAGCACAGTGGGTGAGTGGAAAGATAACGCTAACTTTAACCATAAATTTGCTAGGCCGGGGGGGGGTGGCAGCTGGAGTATGGGAGGGGAATATATGATGTAAAACTATCTGGGAGGTGGAAGGAGGTTTAATTATAGCACAGTGGGTGGGGGGAGGAAGTTTTTGCTTTAGAGGACAGCAGTTCATGTTGTTTTCACCAGTGTAGTGTCTACTTTGTCCAGAGCAAACTAGGTTGCCCACAAATTGGCAATTCACATAGGCCCCCCCCCCCCCATGTGAATTTGGGTAAGTCACTGAGCAAAAAAATACGTGAATGGCGGTTGTCGGTGAATTGAAGTTGCCAAAATTCATTAATTTCAGCAGCTGTGCCCATACCTACTGGACTACTTGATGTGAGAACTAGTTTGTTCTTCACACATGGGGCTTAGTTATTCTCTGTTCACCATACTGTTATGACACCTTAAAGAATAAAATCTACCATAATAGGACTGGACAGTTGTACTGTTGTCAGTGGAAAACAAGTTAGCGGGTTTTAATTAAAAAAGGTATAATACACCAAATGCAGAAAATGAGAAAGTGTTTTTTATCGTCTGTGATTTGGACAATTGGAATGAAACTGCTTATTGTGCATGGCATAGTGCTTAGGGTTTTGCATCTCATTAAACACTGCCTTTTTTGTTGTTTTTATTTCCACATACAGGTCATTTCTAAAATGCTGTCTAAAGCAACCTATTCGAGGAGGGACTTAGGATAGCAGATCACTAAAGAGTACATCAAATAGTTCTGCACTGATGCAAAACTCTATGTACTGTAAGCTCAAAAGCCCTGATGCAATATTTATGTACTGCCACATTTTCTTGGCAGATGTGTTGTGTGACTGACAGCTGCAGAAATTCTTCTGTGCTAAATTCATGGTCTAGCAGAGCTTTGAACTTAACATTATGGAGCTTTCAAAATGCTTCTAAGCAGTTTTTTTGGGGGGGGGCTTGTATTCATAGCTGCAGATCTTTCAGAGGTTACAACTTCTCTAAAGTCAGACATTACTAACAGATCTTTTTTTTATTGTACCCCCCAAAAGGTGGTGCTTACTTACATTTAGAGCCTTCATCTTGGTGTCATTGTTGTGCTCCTCTCTGGAGCCCTGAAAGGACTTGGACTAGGTCTGCAGGGACCCTTGGGATGATTGAAGTGGAGGATACATTTCTTTAGTGCAGCCAGTATCATTACAGAAAGTGGGCTGCAGCCCATGACAAGGGAGAGAAGTACAACCTTACTCGAAAGCAGGGATTCTCCTGATGATTGCCTGATTGCACTGAACATTATAGCACAGCTTGATGCATCACATTTGGTGGCCCATGAATCTTTCAAGACAGGACTTCTTTGCAGGAAAAAAATATTTGGTGACACCACCCTGTAAACAGACAGGGTGTGGCCATTTTTGCCCAGCCTGAACCCTCTCTGCACAGCATCATGGTCAGAGAGCAGCTTCTACAGCCAATCAGGTTCTCAGAACCTGTAACTGGGCCAGACAGTCTCATGGGATATTGAAGAACTTCATTAATTCACCTGTAGGTGACCTAGCCAGTTGGACATCGAGTGACTGTGAGAATCCACTTTCTCTTCTGACTGAAAGGAAGAATGATCAAATGGCAGGCTGGAAACCCAACTAAAGCCCCCAAGATCTCCCCATTCTAAGTATCTTTGAACAGAAAATCTGCAGAGAGCCAGGCCAGCTTGTGAGAGAGTGGGGTCAGACATGGACACAGCATCTGCACAGTTTCTGCAGTGATAATTATTGCTTAAGCAGAAATTTGGAGGAGAAGTGTGCTTTAACAGTGAAAAAGAGTAGACTGCAACGTGCAGTAAAAGACTGAATACCAAAACTGGAGGGAGTCAGTCTGTATAAGTAACCTGCTTGGTGACTGTGCTCTTCAGAATGCCCCAAGAGATACTTCCAGATACAAGCCTGGAGTCCTGAAGCTAAGAAAGAGCCTTTGGGGCTAGGGACAGGAGCCATTGCCAGCAACCACCACAGTCAGGTGGTTGACCTACGGTGCTGCGTGGTTGCCTTAGAGCTGCACTTGTCAGGGAGGTGGGTACATCTTAGTTCAGGTTCACATCAGACACTCTAAGAGACAGAGACTGATGGAGAGAGCCTGAGTTAATCTGATCTGAGAGATGTGCTAGACAGCGACTAGCAGAGAGGACAAGAGATGTATGCCAAGATGGCAGAGCTGATCTGTACTTCAGGAACTGAGAACCAGAATCTACAGTGGAGACCTGACTCAACCAGTGAGGCTTGCATTGCTTGGTGGGAGCTGTGAGTACGTAAACAGGGCCTTGGCCCTGCAACCAAGTGCAGATAGTTGCACAGAAACAAAGAAACACTGAAGCTGATGAGAGAAAAAGTCTATAGCCCATCCAGTCTACCCAGTCTTATTTAAAGCTGGATTTGATTGCCCTGGTGGCCATTCACTCCTTCATCTCCCTCCACTCCTTCTACTGCCTTTACCCTTTCCAGTACCAGGTCAAGACAGCACACCAGGAAGAGCACTGTAAGAAATGCACTGCAGAAATCACGAAAGGGTTTAGAGTGACAGGGGTGTAATAGCAGTAGGGAATTACCGCTACCACTGTCACTCTACTGACTGCCTGTAAAGTGATCAAGAAGGCATGTGCTGGGGGGCTCGTAGAGCTGCTCCCATGGTGGAGTGGCTAGAGCACCAGCACACAGCAGAACAAGAGAACTGGGACCGTGGTACGGTTCCTGCCAGGTCTTCTCCTGCTACCACAGTTTTGTTTTTTTTTTGTTAAAAAAAGTAATTTCTTCCCTCTTGATTTTCTCCCCATCTCCAAAGTCCACAACTCCCCAGAGCTGATTATTTTAAGTCCAGGGGATTTGGGTGGGAGTGAAGCCACCAACGTCAGTGGGTGCGGGGGGCCCACCCGAAAAAAAACAAGAAGTCCCATTATTTGCAATGGGGCTGCACTGTTGTGGTGTCTTCACTTTTGTACCCAACCTTGTCTGTGAATGCTGCTGTGTTCCTTGCGGCATATATTGCAGCTCGTTTTTTGTTTGTGGCGACATGACCCTGTGGCATCATTTCTATATGTCTCTGACACCCATGTTTGAATCCTTCCACTGACTGAACACAGACAACTTCTCTTGGCAGTTTGTTTCACCTATCTACTACTCTTTCCATATGAAAACAATTTCTGATGTCCTTTTTGTATCTCTCCCTGACAGCTTCATTTAAATCCCCCTGGTGCCTATGTTTCCACTCAGTGTGAACAGCTCTCTCTTGCCAAAGCAGTGTCAGTGGCTCAGTAGATAGCACACTTGCCTCTGAGGCCGGGAGATCAGAGGCCTGTGGGTTCAGTTCCCACATCTGGCACTTGGGTTAATATCCCAGTACTGACACTGTAGTGCAGCATGAGAGGGGTGCTGCTCTTCTGAGGTGCCGTCTTTCGGATGAGACGTTAAACCGAGGTCCCATCTGCCTGGATTGGTGGTAGTTCAGGTGGATGTTAAAGATCCCATCACAGTTATCGAAAAGAGTGGGGGTGTTTTTATTGACATAAAAAACATAAACAGCAACACTTTTAAGTAGGATAATCGATAGAACAAAACTTTTCCATAACATATAACATAACAAAATCAAAGAGATGTTCAAGCATTACATTGTAAACGCTACGAGAACACAAAAAATCATGAGAAGTAAACTATTAACAAATATCCAGTCCACTTTTAACTCTTATTATTTGAACTTAATAAAGTGAAGAAACCTTTCCACCATTTACGTAAAGTTCCTGGGGTCACTCTTGATGCATCCTATGTATAAATTATTATAAGCTCCTTGATGACTAACCTACTTACACAAGAGTAAGGCATTCTCTTTGATAAAGGACCCATTGAACCCTAGCTGCTATAAATAATATCTTAGACATCCCAAAAATAAGGATAATGTTTCTTCGTGAAATTCAGACAAATTCTTGGGATAACATCCTAGAATCAAAAATTCATAAGACATATTACATAACCATTTAAATCCCCAAAGCTTTTCTAGGTATAACCATAAACCAGTCGCATATGAACATCTAAGAAAAAAATGCTCCATCGATTCTTCTACATTAATACAATCCAAGTATGGGCACAATCTTTCCTGTAAAGCCTTGTACTTCAAAAATTTCCTCTGACATTCGCATTTCCTCTGACATTCAGTTTCCCATAAAAGATCAGCCACTGCATCTCCCATTGTTTTTGAGGCATCCTCTTACAGTTTAATTGAGCTAATACACTAGAATTTAAAGTCATAGGACAATTTTTAAATCCTGGTTCTGAGGGAAGAGTCAACGACATTAGAAAACGATAAAGCCCCTTCATGTTGTTATTCAGAATTACCTGTTTCTGCGTTTTCCATTTGAACAATTTCTGCGCCGCTGGCTCTAAAATATGATGGAATATATAAGTAGCAATTCAGTTTAGGGGCTATAGTGTACCAATTCTAAAGTATTTACCCATTGTTTTCAAGTTCCAAGACTCCACTGCCTCTAATTCTGCTTTTAACCCTTCTTTAATTGAGTTTGATAAAAACAAAGCATGCACAAAAATTACTGGGTCTACCATTCCTAAACCACCCTTATTTTTCATTAAATAATAGCTCCTTTTAACAGGATTTAAGCGATTTCCCATAACATTTGAAAAACACACTATATATTCTAGTCTCAAAAAACACAGGAAGCGGAAAAATCATCGCCACATACTGTATCGTTGGAAGAAGAAATTGCTTGATTACCTGAACCCTTTTTAATTTGGTAATTTTCCACTTTTTCCATCTATTAACCTTTCTCTCTATTTTAATAATGACATCTTCCCAATTTTCAACAGGCATGTTCTGGGAACCGAATAATATCCCTAATATTTTAAGAGGTTTACGGAGATGTTAATACCTCCTGACACACTTCCTCAGCACCAGTTGCTCCAATAAATAATCCCTTTGTTTTATTTAAATTTATTTTTGCATTTGATACCTTTGCAAAGGCCTCAAATGCAGTCACAAAATGAATTACTGAGGCCCTATCTTCCAAATATACTACTAAATCATCAGTGTAGGCTTGTATCCTTAATTGCAAATCCCTCTGCCCATTCACTGTAACACCCTTCCAAATCTGTCTCGAAACTATCGTTTGTAAAAAGGGGTCTAGAGTGAAAATATAAAGAAGAGGGTTTAGAGGGCAACCCTGTCTAACTCCTGTAGTTAACTTAAAACCTTCCGCCTTCTGATCTTTTAAATATGGAATTACTGTATAATTATCATATAATTTCTCAATTATTTTCACTAATTGCTTTGGAACCCCATAATGCTTAAGGGTAAGGAAAAGAAACGGCAAATAAACTCTATCGAAGGCTTTTTCTAAGTCAGCTGCTATTAAGCATCTAGTTAACCCTAACTCAGTAAAATACTCAGTTACATCTCGAGTCAATATCAGAGCAAACTGGACTCTTCTATCTGGTAACCCACAATATTGAAAGGGTGAAATAACTTCTTTAGCTAAATTCTTCAGCCTATTATTTAAAATACCAGTAAAGATTTTATAATCAGAGTTTAAAAGAGTGATTGGTCTCCAGTTAGTAATGTTTTGCTTATCTCCTGACTTAAATATATAAGTCAATAACCCTTCTGTAAACGAGGGATAGATTGCAGCTTTATCTAAAAATACCTAAATAAGATACACAGGCACTGACTAAGTTAGGTCTGAAAAGACTTTATAAAGTTATTGGAAATCCCATCTATTCTGGGAAATATTTAGTTTCAATAACCTAATGGAGCTTAAAATCTCTGTTTGAGTGATAGGTCCCCATACCTCCCATCTCCCAACTAGGTTAACTGGAACTAAAATATCTTTTAAATAGGGCGGTCGAAGTGAATCGGATTGTCTCAAGAGGATTCAAGAGCAGTAATGTTCTACAATCACTTCTCTTAGTTGGGCCACAGAGGATACCAAATTACCATCTGAATCTTTGAGTACCTCCAATTTCATAGAATCTCTTACCTGTTTACACATTTGAATGGATCCCCAATGGGTGATTTTTAATTCCATTAGTTAAAATGGCCTGCATGGTTTTCCTCTATCGTACTGAAACTCTTTCATTTTTTCTTTAAGATTAGCAATTTGTTCTGAGTAATCCATCCTAGAAGAATAAGCTATAGTCATAAGCCTCTGTAATTGTTGTCTTAAACCTAAATAGTGCAGGAATTTGTCATTCTTTGCTCTAACTCCTTGCAATTTAAACCATTTCCTTAAGTCCAATTTAGTCTCTAACCACCAATCTCCCAAATCTGAATATAAAAAGGCTACTGATAACCTGGCTCTTAATAGGTATCTCACCCCAGCTTGTATATAAGGGAGTTCTAATGAGGAGTTATTGAGTTTCCATCTAACTAGCCTTTTTTCTTGCCTGTCTGAAAAGCTAAAAGAACTTAATAGAAAGGAATGGTCTGAGAATTCACTAGGAAATATTTTAAAGATTCCATTGGCATATTAGGTGACACTAACATATGGTCTATTAGAGAAAATCTCTTCCCTTTTAAACGAAAAATCTTCCAACCTGTAAAGCATTATGACAGTTCAAGAGTCCAGCACTTTTTATAATTTTGCTTAAAGCATTAGAGTCACAGTATGTTTTTTTATTTGTTATACTAGCATGGGTCGAAATGGGACAATTAAAGTCGCCCCCCCATAATACTCTAACTGTTGTTAATAAAAAAGGCTGTACCGATTTAAGACAATTAACTCTACCTGCTTTTGTTTGGGGGTTATAAATGTCGATAAACCTATAGCTTAGTCCTTGCCACTTCCCATCAATAATCAGGACCCTTCCTGGTATTAGGTCTATCAAATTGTGTAACTGGAAGTCATGTGAATTAAACACTATTCCTATACCATCTGCGGAATCTTCCCCAAATGACCAAAATGAAGGGCTCCAAAACCAATCTCTTTGAAATGCCACCAACTGATCTATGGAATACATCCATGTCTCTTGTAAAAACAAACAGAAACAGGAAATTCATGTATATAATGAAAGAGGGCTTGTCGCTAACCATATTCAATAAGCTATGAACATTCAAAGAACCCCAAACCAACCTCATTAACCTTTTAAGTATTTAAATCATTGTTTTTCCCTCTTTCTTTTTTTATCCTTGTAATTATCCATGATTTGTGACCTAGTTGAAAGTGAGGATTTTGAGAGTCTGAATCTTCAACCTCTATCTCAGTGTTACCCCAAGAGGAAAACAGAGCCGCATATGAGTTACTGGTATCAATCTGTTCCACTGGGGATTTTTGATAGTGAATTCTTTAAAGATCTTTCTTTGGGGCAGTACAGTCACTGGTTTATCAACGGCGGCTGCCACCACCACCTCATCTGTGACCCCTTCCATATAACACACTGGAGGGAAATCTGAGAGGTTAGGGGGACCCATATTACCCTTAACTATCTTAACAATATCTGAGAATATCTCATGCTGATCCTCCCTACTTGGTGAGTTTAACTTTTTTTGTTCAACACCTTGCCTTTTAAACCCCCTTCTTTTTCAATTTCTCTCTTGCCTAGAGGGAATTTCATCTAAGTTGTTGCAGGGGGAGGGGGGCACGTATCCTGGAGAGTAGCTTTAACCATGGATTCTTGTGCTTTTTGAATAAAAACCTCAGAATTAGAACAAAAGGATTTTTGGGGCAGCCAAGGACATAGTTTGAACACATGGCCTTTAGTTTCGCATAAATCGCAACTTGATAGATTGCTACAAAACATAATTAAATGTCCTACCTCCCACAATTATCACAACGGGCTGATCACATACACTTGAAAGGTGCATTCTAGCCCCACACTTGTAACATGCAGGGCTGCCTGCTGTAAAACATACCCCTCTATCTTTTCCTAACAAAAGGAGTTAGGTATATGTTCACCCCAGCCTCTGTTTGCCTTAATTTAACTTTATACTTCCATCCTCCAGTCCAGAACCCCTCTGTATCTAAAATAGGCTCTGGCTCACTTAGTACTTCACATTTTTTTAACCAAAGATTGTGTCTTCCACCCATACCCCTTCATTTCGAACATAACTGTAACAACTTAATCAGGGGTTTTGAGAGTGGTATAACAATAAAGGGTGTCCACATAGAGAATACTTAACTTGTCCATACCTAACCCAGAACAACTCTAAAGCCTGTTGAGAACGAAAACTTATGTCATAATTGTCCTCCCTGAAATATTAATGAAAGCATAAACATCCTGAGGGGTGAAATGCAGTGAGTCTTTCAACAAGGTTTTCCCCTCATAATGCCTATCCGCCTAGTTTCTAACCCTCCTTTATACCTCAGCCTCACAGCATTGTAGCCTAGGGGCTGCTTCCCTATCAGAATTTGAGAAAAGTTCAGACATCAAAGGCTTCTGTTGAAGGGGGAGGTTGTACAGTGTCCTCATCTGTATGAATCCGAATGGGCTCCTGCAAGAGGATTTCCTCCCCTTTCTGCTGCTGTCCACCTGGAATCTACTCAGGAGAATGCTGAGATAAAGATAAGTTCGAGTTCCAAGCAGGATCAGGCTTCCATACACCAGCTACTGTCTGTTTCCACCCTGCTTCACTTAAAGCTTTATGAGGTGACCAAGAATCTTGCGAACCTTCTTTATGTAAAAAAGGGGTCTGCCATCTGTATATCAGCTTTAGACTTTTTTGGTTCATTTTATCAGAAAAAGAGAAATCTGTAGCCCCACTTTGGGAACCGCCAGTCTTTGATATGTAACAGCTGAGTCAGTTGCTGAAATCTCTTGACTCTGCTGTTTGAACCCAAACCAGCTACCTTGTTCAACTGTGCTGTTTTATTTTCACAAAAGTAGATGGCAATATATTCTGTGCAGATAAATCATTTATCTTCACTTTCATTCCTTTGACATTATCAGAAACCGAAACCGCAGTAAACACTCACTTTTAGCAGCAGAGATAATACCAGCCTGCACTGAATTCAGAGAGATTATTTGTTCTTGGAAATGGAGCTCAAGCCTTGCTGCTCTAAGCTCTCTTCCACAGAGCTGTTTACAATCTTGGGATCAACCTTAACTCTGCCTTTGTGCTCTTCATTACAATCAGGCTGACACCTGCTGCAGTCAGGAGCTCAACACACCGCAGTGAAGCTTCATTAAACAAGGACAGAGCATTTTTTTAACACCAGAGGCAAACTCTTTGCTGGCAACTCTGTCCTACCAGAACTATAACTTAAATAAGACACAGTACCTTTTTTTGCTCCATATTTTGCGCCACTGTCCTGCAGTCTGTTTGCTGGGTTTTAATATCTTGGCTTTCTCTGTCAGCCTGCAGTTTTAAATTCATCTCGCTTCCCTTGGAGCTATCTGATGAAATTGGTTCTTCCATTTCTCCAGAAAACATTATCGCAGCATTATCTTGTTTCTGACCCACATTTAGTGGTTTAATAGCGACTTTTCTGTAGAGGTTGCAGGTTCAAATACCGACAATACCTTTCTCTTCCTGTTGTTGCAATTTCCAACTGTCCAGTTTCTTTCTTTGTTTATCCAAAACCGATTGCTCCCAGCTCACAAAAGCATCCTGAAGCTCAATATCTGATTCAATTTCATCCAAATCCATGGCTGGAGCCTCCACAACACCTGGAGAAAGAGTTGAGGCTAGCTCTCCTGCTCCACAGACTTCCTTCTCCTTCCCTTGTCACTTGGAGTGGCCATCTTGGAAATGGCCTGTCCCCCTACTGGCCGCAATGCAGAAACATCAGCACAGCAGCATCAGAGTAGGGGAATTTCCCCGGTGTCCTGGCTAAATTTCCCTCATTCAGTAAAAATACCACCAACGGCTTAATCTAGTTCAAGGTCAGTTGGCATTCATCTGTATCCCCCTCCCCCGGGTCGTGCCTGAAAATAGGCAGGATTTGTCTAGTGCACTTACCCAGTCAACAAAAGCTAAATAATAAATAAATAAACTTGTTTATTCCATTGTAACCCCTAGGTGGTGCTGCCCCAAGGGCTACTACCCCTGCCTGTTTGGCTAGTTGTAGGTTTAGGGGCCTGAGTACTGAAATGGGTGCCTCCACCCAGAGGTCAGGGTGGTCAGTGGTCAAGATAACCTGGGTACAGCCCTCTGGGACAATGTAACACCCTCTTTCCCTTTTAGTGGCCTGAACAATATACAGTAATCTCTTTTGCAACAACATTTATTCACCATATAATTATCCCCACTGTTTGCACTTACCACCAGGGCTGCTTCTACCAGTTCAGCCCTGGAGACCTCCTGTAAAACAAGGTTAAGCACAACAAACAATAACAGTACAGTGCTTTTGGTACAAACTGGAACCCCAGTAAGGTTAAATGCAAATAGAATTAGATCTGATTTATTAAGGGGGCTGGAACAAGGGACAGGCATAATCAGGTTGATTGGCTTAATGGCTAGATTAATCAGACAGTCACGCATGCACTTCAGAGTCCCTACACAGTTATATGCTCTGGGTACCCAAGTGGGAGTAAGGTGGGCTAGCTTGGAACATTGCCTGGGGTAGGCCGGCATTGCAGCTGGTTGGGGCCCTGTGATGGAAGAAAGAAACATGCACAACACATACTATTTGCAATCTGGAGCTGGAGGGCTCAGTTCATAAAGGAAAAGACAACAAGGCAATCAGATGACAACACTTTAGATTTAGCTGTTGCTGCAGGGAGCTACGCTGGTGTTTACTCATGATACCCAATATAGGACACAGGCAGGATGAAATTGAGACTGCAGGTGGATGAGCTGGAGTGTCAGGAGGAGAAGGGCCCACTCGAATCACAGAGGCATCATTCCTGTTCATGGCATTGAGCAGGGGGCTGATCCCCAGGCAGGTGTCTCGTCGATGGCTTTTTCAGTATAGTGGGTAATCTGGCTGGGCCAGTGTGACAAGGCCCAGGCCAAGTGGAGATGAATGCAGATTCAGCCCAGTGGGGCTGGATGCAGCCTCCAACAAGCAGAACACAGTTCAGTAGACAGTGGGGAACCAAATTGCGACCCACTAGCAGCACACAGCACATTTATAGTAAGGAAATGTCACTGTACCAGGCAGATGGCAGTCCGGTTGCAATTACAGAGTCTCTGTACCAACCCAGGATTCCAGCCATAAATGAGGTCCTGACAGGCTGATCGCATTCAGCAAATCTTTGGTCTTCTTCGGGGTTTAAGCCTGGTCACAACTCAGTAGCTTTAACCTCTCTCTCTCGATTCAGATTCAGTCCAAAATATCCACAAGTTCCCTCTCAGGGACAGAGGCAGACAGGCAGGCCAAACTCAATCCTTCCACAGTTCTCCCACGCGAACTATGCAGAAACTGCTGCTCAAATGTCTTGAGCTGTTCACTCTTTGTCTTCCCAACTCAGACTGACTCTAGCTGCAAGCTGCCTGGGACTTTCCCCAGGATCCAAAAGGTTCAGTTGGCTGATCTATCTGTCAGTCAGTTCAAGAGCTCCCCCTCCAGGTCCATTTAGGTGCCAAAGCCCAAAAACTACAATTCCTACAGAGTTTTGCTCCCACAAGTCCCCTTGGGGAAGGCTCCATTTTTGAGTCCCCAAAGGTACTGATTGGCCCATTCTGGCAGTCCAGGACCAAGATGGTGGTGATAAACAGAACTGTTCCTGCTGCAAAGAAGGCAGGTTAGACAAACTACAATATCATTACTAGTCTAATAGATAATCAGCAAATAAGTACCATTTCTAACAGAGCTCTCTCTGCACAGCTAGCGATGGCAGAACGGAGCTATTATCTGGCAGTCCGGGTGGGACTCAAGCTTAAAAACACTCAGCCTCCTCCCAGATTAAATAAGCACCACGTTACAGGCAGCTCTTAAGGAGACAGGGACACAGAGGTATTAAGGCACTCTCACACAAACATTTTTAAAGCGCTAAGACACAGGACACCAGCCTGGCAGTGAGTATTTGGGTACACCCAAGGAAGACTTTTCGGGAACCCCAATTTGTAAGGGGGGGTTACACCCTTCCCTGTCTGGAGAAAACTTGGTGTCCACGTCGTCTGTACCACCACAATTGTGAAGAATCCATGTATATAAGACATACGTGATATTAGCATACTATGGAAATACTATCTGATGCATCATTTAATGTAAACTTATCACATTACCATACGTTTCACTATACCGTATCTTCATGGACAATACTTATGCATGTTTCATACACTTTTTACGGATTCTATTATGATCAATATACTATGAACAGTTACCTATGACTTCACTTTATAACTTCTTGTACAACAAACAATGTAAGTGGGGGCCCTTCCCTATCAGCTAACTTGGGACTGGATGGGGCAGGGGAACCATACTGAGAAGGAAGAACAATCAGTCTGGAATTGGCCATCAAGCTCAGTTTGGGTAGTGAGCTCTGAGAAACATAAACCCTTTTGTGAACCACATTTAGGGGCAAATCCACTGGCCTCCCAGGAGAATCATAACTGAGGTGCACTACTGGCTTGACAGTTCAACCAGACTTTCTGGGGGGAACAGACAAGGTCTCTGTATTTTCAATACTGTCTTTGGCCTTTTCTTCTGTTGTGAGGGGTGCCCTTGTACTGGTTGAAATATCCAGATTGGAAGCACTATCAACCTTTGCTCTACAAACTCTAGTTCCACAATATTTTGCTTATTATTATTTTCTGAAGATGGCCCAGGTTGCTCATTCTGGGAAGATTCTGGCACAATTAGGCTTTGCAGCACTGACGGGGTGCTGTCAGCACTTTCATATTGTTCTTCAAGTTCTGGTATGTCACCAGGGAGGCTCAGACTATCAGCCCCTTCTTCAGGCAAACCAAACAGTTCTACAAGACACAGAGAAGAGAATCTGCAATCTCAGATGTGATACTTTGCAGCTCACTTTCAGGGGGCATCAGGTCCAGGGAAGAAACTGGGGGGTTAGGCAGTTCTGAAGGCCCAGCTTCATCCCCACAATTCTGCAGAGGATTGCCTTAAAACAACTGACTCAGTGCATATTAGGGATAATAGGCATTATCACAGTCACTCTCATCAGAGGTGGATTGACAGTCACTATCATTCGGGGTCTGCCGGGGGAAAGGCCCTGAATCTGTAACAGCTGGGGCAGGTTGACTCTGTCTCTTTTTTGCAGCAGCATGAGTCACTGGCCCAGGAGAGGCAATTTCTGATGGTTCAGTATCAATAATAATTTGGCCAATGGGCAGTAAGTGATTACGGTGTATAGACTTGACAGCTCTGGAGTTATTTTCTGGGTGCATCTTGTACACTGTGAGATCATCCAATTTGCCAACTACTACATGGGGAAGATGGTGCCACCTGTCAGCAATGTTGTGCTTGCCATGTAGTCCTAAATTGCATAACTACACATGGTCTCCGGGCAGTAGCTCTTGAGTCTTTACTTTCTTGTTGTGCCGCTCTTTGTTGGCAAGGTTTCTCTTGGCGGCCATTGTCTGGGCCAGTTGGTATGCATGGTTCAACTGAGCTTTCAATTTCTGCACATACTGCAAATAGTTCTCAGTTCAGACCCTATCTGAGGAGACCCCAAAGCAAAAATCTACGGGCAACTAGGCTTCCCTCCCGAACATAAGGTGATAGGGAGAGAATTCGTTAGCATCACTTTTAGTGCAATTGTAGGCATGGACCAAGGTGCTAATCTGCTGTCTTCACTTAGATTTGTCTTTAGGATGGAGATTACCCAACATGTCCAGAAGGGTGCGGTTGAAGCGGTCTGGTTGAGGTTCCCCCTGTGGGTGGCAAGGGGTGGTTCTTGACTTCTGCACCCCCCACAGGGAGAGCATTTCTTTGATTAACCTACTTTCAAAGTCTCTGCCTTGGTGAGAATGAATCTGCTGGGGGGCACCATAGTGGACAAAGAATTTTTCTACTAGCACCTTGGCCATGGTAGAGGCCTTTCAGTCTTTAGTAGGGAAAGCTTGTGCATACCGTGTAAAATGATCAGTAACCACCAACACATTGCCAATGTTCTTTTGGTCAGGTTCCAAGCACAAAAAGTCTATACAGACCAGTTCCATAGGGGCACTGGTAGTGATATTGTCAAATAGGGCAGCTCTCTGAGGCAGGGATTTCCTTTGGAGGCAATGACTGTAGGTCTTTACATGGTATTTGACATCGGCCCCCATCTTTGGCCAGTAGAATCGAGATCGTACCAGGTCGAGAGTTCTGGCAATACTGAGGTGCTCCATGTGATTGTGGAGGGACCTCAGTACCAAGTGCTTAAAGGCCATAGGTAATACCAACTGTTGCATGTCTACTTGACCACTATGATCCACTGTCTCTCTGTATAATAACTGGACATTCAGTTTTAACCTGGAGCATTTCTTGAACAATGGAGCAGTTCACAGGTCAGGGGAACGCAACTTGGATACATCTTTCCCAGCACGCAGGGCATCAGGTGCGGGTTGGATCATGGGATCTTGGGATTGAGCCCATTGGATACTGTCATTATCTAGCTGAGGAAGGGCACTAATGTCTAAAGCAGAGAAATGGCAATAGGCAGCCGGTAGGCAGGTATCAGGAGGGCCCAAGCAGTCCACCAGACACTCCACTGTGTCCGCAGACTTCTGTTCATCTCTGTCAAACTTTGGCACAATGCTCAGATGTCCGATTCAGACAGTCTGACCCAATTACTTTTAGAAGCTGGCCTTCATGACAGTGTGTCAGCATCAATGTGGTTTAGTCACAGTCTGTATTCAACAGCGTAATCATAAGTCGATAAAGCAGAAAGCCACCGGTGCCCAATGGCATCCAATTTAGCTGAAGTCTGTACATAGGTCAAAGGGTTATTGTCAGTCTTCACCAATATCTTTGCCCCATAGAGATACTCATGAAACTGGTCAACTATGGCCCACTTTAGTGTGAGGAATTCCGGTTTGTGGACAGGTAGTTCCGCTCTGACGGTATCAAGCTCCTACTGGTGAAAGCTACGGTTCTCAAACCATCCTCATGGTCTTGATACAGCACAGTTTGTAGGCCCTGCAAACTAGCATCTGTATGCAGCACATAGGGCTTGGTAGGATTGGCATAGGCAAGGATTGCGGTGTGGGTGAGTTGGTATATGACTTCATGGAAGGCTGCTTCACATTCAGGTGTCCACCGGGGCCCAAAATGTTCACCTGTTTGAAAATACACTTTTTCAGGTTCTTAGATATCCCTTTTTTTGTACTTGCAGTTGGTAGGTGGGTAGCCTTGAGTAAGGTTAAGGAGGGGTCGAAAAACCTTTGAATAATCTTTGATGAACCTCACAAAACATTGTAGCTCTTTCACATTGTTGGGTTGGGGCCAACTGGGGAGAGATTCAACCTTGCTGGGATCTGTCTGAATCCCTTCTGCAGATACTATGTGCCCCACATATTTCACAGATGTTTGGAAAAACTGGCACTTGTCGATGGATAACTTGAGACCAAATTCTTCCAATCGATCTAGGACTTTGAACAGCCATGTCTCATGCTCTTCTTATGTACGTCCGAAAACAATGACATCATCCAGGTACACTAAACACTCCAGTAAGTTCATATCTCCCACCGCACACTCCATCAATCTCTGAAATGTGGTGGGGGCACCCAAAATCCCTTGTGGCATTCTCAGAAATTTATAGAATCCCAAAGGACAGATGAAAGTTGTCTTCTCACGGTACTGCGGGGCCACCGGAATCTGGTAATATCTGTTATGGAAGTCCAGTACTGAGAACCATCGACTACCATTCAAGCAGTCCAGGGCATCCTGTATACGTGGCATGGTGTATTAATTGGGGACGGTCTGTCTATTCAAGGTTCTATAGTCCACGCACATCCTCATGGACCCATTCTTTTTCTGCACAACTACAATGGGAGAGGCATATGGGCTCCTTGATTCTTGGATGATGCAAGGAGCAAGCATCTCCTGTAAGTGCCTCCTAACATCATATATGTCCACTGGGGTAAGGCTTCAGGATCTCTCTTGAAATGGCAGGTCATCTTTCAGGTGTAAGGTATGCTCAGCACCCTGGACACATCCCACGTCCCATTCTTCTAATGAAAACATCTGGTCTCTCTGGGTGAGTTTCTTGCTGATTCGAGTCTTCTATTCAGCTGGGATGGGGAATCACCAAAGTCAAATAGGTCTGAGGTCACCCCTCACCTTGTAACATGAGTGCTTGTTACTGGGTAATACTGCAGTGTCTGTGCAGTGTACTGTAGCTAGTGTGCTCCCTTTGTTCACTCGGACTTCTCGATCTGACACATTTCGTATCTGGACCATCACTCATCATGTATAGGCATGGGCACAGGCAGGCAGTATGCTGGGTTTAACTAATAGTCCCTTGGGCAATTTTCCTTCCCCTTGTGTGCTCAACATTAATATTTTGTTCTTCACATCTTTCTTAAGGTGAATCTCCCCGTAAATGGTACACTGGACATTGGGTGCCAGTACCAGAAAGTCAGGATCCTTCTTCCACATGACCCCCACAGGCTCATCTCGGTCTACTTCATCGGGTTTCCATCACAAGTATATGCCCTTTTTATTAGAGCTGGAATTCTTAGTGCCTGTCCAGTCCGTCACCCTTGTTTCTAATGGCAGAGTTGAGCTAGTCTCCCAAACATGTGGGCGTTGGTCCAAATCAGCAGGGGAACCTCATCATACAGTCCAGTTGGGGGGACATGCTAGGGCAAGTGTCTCAACTTGTTCATCTATCCTGGCCACGGTGGTAGGAAATGACAACCAGATCCGAATGTACTCTGAGTACAGGTAGGACTTCTCGCTCAACCCCCACACATGCAACCCTTCCAAGGGCTGTAGAGGCACATCAGATAGATGCTTCTGGTACCAATCTTGAAAAACTATAGTTACTTGAGATCCACTGTCAAGCACGGCCTGGGTAGACACACCATTCACCATCATGATAGTTTCTATTGAGGGCCCACCACCTTAGACCACTCAGGGGGCATAGACCTGGACATTGGTTTTGCAGCTGCCTTAGATGAGTAACTTTTCTGTGCAATCCCCCTTTGCATCTGTGTGTTGCTCTGTTGAATCAATGTCAACAGCCTGCTAGTAACTTTTCTCAGATTTTCAGCCGAGTGACAGGTGAACCGGGTGTGCCCGTCCTCTCCACAGTGGTAACAAAAGATGGGCTCCCTTGAATCTCTGAGTGGAAGTGAGCCATCTCCCTGCTTGGGCATGGCAGGTGCATCTTGGGGCCCTTCTTGGACTTGTGATTGGCTTTCCTTGCTTTCTGGACTTCCACTGGGGTTGGTGGCCTGCATAGTTTGCAGCAGGTCCCCCACCAAGGCCCTCGATTCACATACTTCTTCCAACAGGTTACTCTCAGTCTGAGTTTCAGGAGAGATGACGTGTACCCCTACCCCACCAGGCGGGACCTCACTCTTTGACTCAGTAAGTGCCTGATAGCAGTAAGCATCTCTGGCTGCCTCAGCAGCTTGTTGACTGGCTCTCAATTCAACCAATTCATTGATCAGTTCTCTCATTAGCTGCAACTCAGTCTCGTCGCTTCTCTCAGGGGGCTGACAGATACGGGCAACCCCAGCATAGGGCTCTCAACCCTCTTCATCATTCTTGGCTTCACAAATCTCTTTCTTGAGGTGGCAATACTCAGGAGGATCAGCCTTCCAGTCTTGCAGTTTAAGTTTCAGCATCATCACACTAGAGTACCTGGCTGATTTGAGGATATGGTCCATCCTGACCCGATTCGGCTCACTAGCAGACACCCCTCCTTTCCTGTGGGCCCTCTGCAGAGCCCTCTCAATTCTGGTAACAAACATAGACAACTTCTCATTCTTCCATTTCTTGGCAGATTTAAATTTCCACAATAAATCGTCCCCTGACTCAGTGCTACCAAAAAAACCCTCCAATGCAGGGAGGTATTCAGCAGGTGTAGCCTCTGGGCTGGTGGCTTGTAGAAAGCGAATGGCCTCCAGTGCAGGGCACCTCAAACTCTCCATGAGCCCTTTTCTTTTCTCCCCCTCAGAGCACTGCCACTCCTGGACTGGGGGGGGTAGCATAGTCCATCCACGTTTCCAGGTCATCCTCCCCAACAGGCACTGGGACTGTGCCCGAAAAAAGTCTGAGTCTATGGTAAGAGTCCAGATGTACAGACGGAATTACTAAGGGGAAGGTGACCACTGGGGAGACCCTGGGGTGGCAGGAGATGCTACCGGGGACTGCAATGGTGTGGGTTCTTCAGAGAAGTCTAACATCCTTACTAAATCCTGTGCAGATCGTCCCTCGGAGGCTAACAATTTAAGCAGGTTATCCTTGAATCGCTCTATACTGGGGGACCCTCCCAGGCTAGTCCAATCACTGTGCAAATGGATGACCCTCCACCCCTTTTGGGACCTTTCAACAGAATGATGGGAGGTACTTTCTCTGGGTCTATAGGAAAGCTGCAGGACAGTAGGACCACCATGGTCTGGTCAAACAGGTCTGAATCCCTCCCCTTCACTTCAACCATCCCAAAACGCTTAACGTGCTCCACAGCCTCTATAATAACAGCATTAATGGCCCCTATCAGAAAATCCATTAACAGGAGGTTCTGTCAGGGGTCTACCCCCTCAGCCTCACTCCACCCCATCATTCGGTGCACTAACAGCTTATGGGGGCAATCTTGAGCTTAGGCATAGCAAGCGCCTCCATTTTGTCACAGGTTCTAAACATAAGGGGTAATTCCCACCTCCGGCCACTAGAGGATACTAATTCCAGTGGTGCCTCCAAGATGTAACCCCTAGGTGGTGCTATCCCAAGGGCTACTACCCCTGCCTGCTTGGCTAGTTGCAGGTTAACGGGCCTGGGTACTGAAATAGGTGCCTCCACCCGGAGGTCAGGGTGGTCAGTGGTCAAGCTAACCTGGGTACAGCCCTCCAGGACACTGTAACCCCCCCCTTTCCCTTCTAGTGGCCTGAACAATATACAGTAATCACTTTTGCAACAACCCTTATTCACCATACAATTATTCCCACTGTTTGCACTTACCACCAGGGCTGGTTCCACCAGTTCGACCCTGGAGACCCCCTACAAAACAAGGTTAAGCACAGCCAACAACAGCAGTAAGGTGCTTTTGGTACAATCTGGAACCACAGTCAGGTTAAATGCAAAAAGAATTAGATATGATTTATTAATGGGGCTTGAACAAGGGAGGGGCGTAATCAGGCTGATTGGCCTAATGGCTAGATTAATCAGACAGTCACGCATGCACTTCAGAGTCCCTACACAGTCATACGCTCTGGGTACCCAGGTGGGAATAAGATGGGCTAGCCTGGAACGTTGCCCGGTGTAGGACAGCATCGCATCTGGTTGGGGCCCAGTGATGGAAGAAAGAAACATGCACAACACACACTATTTGTAATCTGGAGCTGGAGGGCTCAGTTCGTAAAGGAAAAGACAACAAGGCAATCAGATGACAACACTTTAGATTTAGCTGTTGTTGCTGGGAGCTACCCTGGTGTTTACTCACGATACCCAATACAGGACACAGGCAGGATGAAACTGAGACTGCAGGTGGATGAGCTGGAGTGTCAGGAGAAGCAGGGCCCAAAAGAATCATCGAGGCATCATCCCTGTTCAAGGCAGGGGGCTGATTTCCATGCAGGGCTCTCGGTGATTACATTTTCTGTGCAGTGGGTAACCTGGCTGGGCCCGTGTGACAAGGCCCAGGCCAAGTGGAGATGAATGTGGATTCAGTCTGGTGGGGCTGGATGCAGCTTCCAACAAGCAGAACACATCTCAGCACAGTGGGGAACCAAATCGTGACCCACTAGCAGCACACAGCATATTTATAGTAAGGAAATACTTCTGTACCAGGCGGATAGCAGTCCGGTCGCAATTACAGAGTCTCTGCATCAACCCGGGATTCCAGCAGTAAATGAGGTCCTGACAGGCTGTTCACATTCAGCAAATCTTCAGTCTTCTTCAGGACTTAAGCCTGGTCACGGCTCACTGGCTTTAATCTCTCTCTGTCTGTCTGTCTCTCTCTCTCTCTCTCTCTCTCTCTCAATTCGGATTCAGTCTGAAATATCCACAAGTTCCCTCTCAGGGACAGAGGCAAGCAGGCAGGCAGATCAAACTCAGTCCTTCCACAGTTCTCCCATATGAACTATGCAGAAACTGCTACTCGACTCTCTCGAGCTGTTCACTCTTTCTCTTCCCAACTCAGACTGACTCTAGCTGCAAGCAGCCTGGGACTTTCCCCAGGATCCAAAAGGTTTGGTTGGCTGATCTGTCTGTCAGTCAGTTCAAGGGCTCCCCCTCCAGGTCCATTTAAGCGCCAAAGCCCAAAAACTACAATTCCTACTGAGTTTTGCTCCCACAAGACCCCTGGGGGAAGGCTCCATTTTAGAGTCCCCAAAGGTACTGATTGGCCCATTCTGGCAGTCCAGGACCAAGATGGTGATGACAAACAGAACTGTCCATGCTGCAAAGAAGGCCGGTTAGACAAACTACAATATAATTACTATTCTAATAGATAATCAGCAGATAAGTTCAGCTTCTAACAGAGCTCCCTTTACGCAGCTAGTGATGGCAGAACGGAGCTATTATCTGGCAGTCCGGGTGGGACTCGAGCTTAGAAACAGTCAGCCCACTCCCAGATTAAATAAGCACCACGTTATGGGCAGCTCATAAGGAGACAGGGACACAGAGGCATTAAGGCACTCACACAAACACTTTTAAAGTGCCTTAAGACACAGGACACCAGCCTGGCAGTGGGCATTTAGGTACACCCAAGGAAGACTTTTCAGGAACCCCCATTTGTAGGGGGGTTACACCATGAAGATACTTGTACACTGCTATCACATACCCATTCTCTCTTCATCCTCAAGGGTGTAAATGATGGAGTCTTCCAACTTCTCCAAGTAGTACTTCCGTTGTTGACTCTGGATCATTTTTGTTATCCTCCTCCGCACTGCCTCCACCCTCCCCTGTCTTACCGCAAATCTGGACTCCAGAACTGCATGCAGTACTCTAAGTGTGGTGGAACCAGGGATCTGTACAGGGGTAGTATCACCTCCCCCCTACTGCTGATTCCCCTGTGCATCCTAGCTTTGCTTTCCATGCCGCTCTACACTATTTCTATAGCTTCTCTTGATCCCAGTAACTCTAACACCCTCCTCACTGTCCAGCTTCCATAGATCTTTGTGTCATCTGTAAGGAGGCAGACCTTACTATGTATCCCTACCCCAATGTCACCGATAAAGATGTTAATGAGGAACAGTCCCATGACAGCACCCCGTGGAACACCAATTTTTACTAGGTGAGCAAGCATGAGAGCACTTTCATTCACAAGATGGTGGCTGGTCATGCTGGAGGGCACCTGGGGGGGCACTTCAATAAGGAAATGTGGGCAGTGGGGGGCAGGAAGTTGGTAGTTTGGAGTTGCTGTAGCAGTGTTGGGGTGGGAGTATTATTTATTACTTTAAAAAAGGACCTATTAAAAAAAATGAGCACTACAAGAGTTGGTTGCTGGCCATTGAGGTGGGTGGGTTGTGTAAGTCGCCCATCGTGAAATTGTTTTTTAAACTTAAATTGTGGATGCTGTGTGATTGGGAGGGTGGATGGGGACAAGGGTTGGGTATGGTTGAACAGCTGGGCTGGAGAGGAGGGTGCGGGGGGGCTGTTTTTAACTGTTTTTTTATCTCCTGAATACAAATAATAATTCCACTATTCATTATTTTTATCTGAATAACAAATAGTGCAATATTCATGGTAGTCAGGAGATACTATTCATCCCTCGTACACACCCGTCAGCTACAGCCTTCCCCTGACACTATTGACATGAATGATTTGGACCTGTAGACCCCCACTGAAAATACTCTGCCATGGAATTCTGGGTTCAGGAAACCTTCTAGCCACTCCCCCACAAAACCTATTGAGGTTTTTCAGAAAAAGTGTGAGACTGATCTGCAAAAAGCAATGAACAACAAAGATCACACTATTACAAGATGGGCAGAGAGGAACAAGAAGTTGTGAAACCTTTAAGTAACAACAAGATAGTAACTCTTAAAGTCATTGATAAGGGCAGGAGTGTATCTGTCATGAACAGGTCCAATTATGAGAATGGGAGTGTGGAGCCAGCTGTAAAACTTTATTTCTTACAAAAAACTTGATCATGACCCCATGATGGAATTAAAAAGATATTTTGTTGCAGTTAATTTCTTTTATTAAGTTTACATGGTTTCATTTCCAACAATACATACAAGTCATGTAACAGGTTCACAAAAAAACATAAAACTAACATTGATATGGTTAATAATTCTCATATTGCAAATTTATATGTAACCCCTAGGTGGCACTGTCTCTAGGGTTACTACTCCTGCCTGACTTCCTAACAACAGGTTGAGGGGACTGGGTTCAATATTATGGTGCCTCCACCCACAGTAACAATAGTGTGGGTATCTACCTAGCCTGGTATAGCCCTCTGAGAAGCCATAGCCACCCACAGTCCCACTTAGTGATAAGTTACCCAAACAATATCCACCCACAATCCCACCTAATGATCAATTACCCAAACACAGACAATGACCCTTAACAGGAGTTACCATACAGCTGCAGCTTGCATTAACAATATGCTCACAGTTGTCCCTCTTACCAGCAGGGTCTCAGGTCCTGGTGAGTGTGCCCTGCAATCCCCTGTAAAGACAGTTTGGCAAAACAACATGCACTTTTAACACGTTCAGTTTCATGTCTATCACTTTAAACCTAGTAATAATATGCTCACAAGCCAGTTTCACAGTAACACAGCAAATCAGATTTATTGAGGGGACGTGAACAAGGAAGGGGGCGTGAATCTGGATGAATGATTACTTTACTGATTATCTTCAAGTTGCTATGCATGTACTTTAGTCCCAAATAAATCAATCCTACAACACTGAGAACAGGGGAACTATTCTGGCTGGCCAGAAACGTTGCCCGGGGGTGGCCGGCGTTGCAGCTACATTGGGGCCCTTGGTGGAAAGAAAAGCAGTTAGCATACATAAACAAGACTTGGCATATTTTTAAAACTGGCCGGTTAGTTGAAATTATGAAATTCAAACGTGAAAACAATTAGATGATACCAGACGAAGATTTAGCGGACTGTTGCAGGGAGCTACCCTGGATTTACTCACTGTACCAGCTGAGTGCGGAAGATGTCCTGGCAAAATGAAAACCTGAGGCTGGATGCTGATGCACATGGGGAAGCTGGGCCATCACTACTTGCCTCCACTTCACCACCTTTCCCTGAATGTGACCGCAACCTGCGATGGCTTTCTGCGCAGGGGCTGGATCCCTGAAGCTGGTCTCTTGCCGATGAAACTGAGACTGGAACACAAACAGATGGCCTGGGCCAGTCTGGACAAAGGCCCAAGGCTGGATCAACACTTTTGGCAAAGTTCAGTTTAATTTCTGGTGACCCTTCCAGCTGGCAGGCAGTTTGCACACAAGTACATGGGGGCTCCTTTCTGAAAATCAGGTGTCCCTGGGCTGCAAACGTTGATCCACAACAACATTCAGCACACACAAAGGAAACAGAATTTTAGTCTCTACCTCTCAGTTCAGTTTCAGGCTGGTATGCAATTTCAGTTGATTCACTGAGCAAAACCTCCAAAACTACAGGCCGGCAGTCCCTGGCAATTAATCTTCACTTTCCAACCGCCAGCAACACACAAGAAACAACTAGGTCTCTTGCAGGCCCGAATCTCCACAGAGTCTGCTCAGTAGTTTGAATTGGAGTCCCAATTCAGGCCTTCCCAGAACTGTAGGCTGCTTTCTGCCGTCCTTTTCAATCTGGTCTCCCTGCAGAACTCACCGGAATTCAAACTGTACCTTTTAAATAAAGGCAGAAATCCTTGAAATTTGATTGGCTGTTCAGGCTGCCAAGCACAGTTAAGTCCTTTAATTGGTTAACTTTTAGGCACCCAAACCTAGTCCATGAAAATCCTCCACAAGACTATATTACAATCCATAAATCTCTGGATGAAATCCCAGTTTGTGATTGGCAGAGGCAATCTCAAAATGGTGGCTGCAGTAAAAGTTTATATCCAGTTTACACAGTCCCAAATGTTCACAGTCTGGTGCAGCCACGATAAACATTATATTATCACACTTTCCCCACACACTTGTAGCCTCAGCAATGCTCTTTTACACAAGCCCACTTTCATTAAAATATCTTTTGTAATCTGGCTGTCGCTGGCACCAAAATACTGTCCCCCTAGGTGGCAGGCAGCTATTCATGCATATTTATTCTGGGTTCATGAATATTAATGAGCCCCCAAAATGCCCGGTTCTCAAACTTTACTTTAAAATACCTAAGTGGCTCCTGCACTGCACTGATAAGGTCACTGGTCCCTATTTAGCCTACCAGGGAGCCAGGACCACCAAAAGACTCCCTGTTTTGCCCACAAAATCATAGGGCAGGACATCAATGCTCCACCTGCGCAGGCGCAGTAACATGCCGGTGACTCACAGTTAAAGAGTTTAGCCCAAACTTGGCTTAAACAAAATATAAGGGCTGCATTAAAGGACTCAGGGGAGCCAGGGGTGCCTGAGGAATACCAGAAGGAATTTGGGGAGTTGGGCTGGATGCTAGCAATGCGAGAGAGAAAATGGGAGGAACAAGAACATGTGGTAATTTTAAGGTAAGCCCCTGGGGGTGGGGTTAAACCTTTCCCCTGCCTTAAATGCTTGGTGTCCGCACCAAGATCATAATAAACTAGTATCTATGATAACATTTTACTGCATACACTATTTACAATGTTAGGCCTAACACGTAACATACAGTAAGTATTTACACAGCATATCATGCTATGACTTTAGCAGGTACCTTTAAAATACTTTGCTTAATTCAATTATTGGCATTCTGTCATAACAGTTTACTTGTAGTCATTACATTTCTTTACATTTTGTTTAATCAGAAAATGACATTTAACCTTTTTTGCATCTAACTTTTAAGCAGTGACCTTCAGTTAACACAGTCTTTTAACTGATTTCTCTGACTCTGTAAAGGTGACCCCTAATATATTGGGTGGAAGGCTAAACTATCACGTGGGATGATGCAGTGAAACCTATTATAGGAAGGGAGTTAGCTGTAACATATATCCCTTTTTGAACTACATTCATGGGCAGATCTACAGGTATTGCTGGTGTGTCATGCTTGAGGCGTACTGCCGGTTTGAAATCTCTTTCAGATTTTTGAGGTGAAAGGGGCACAGGCACAGTCCTTTCAACATTGGCATTTGGGTTGATCAGTCCCAGGTTATTGTCCACTAATATGGCAGCTTCTGACGAAACGGGCACATAGGTACTCTCTGATTGTTCAGAGTTTGGCAGTATTACCTTGCATTTACAGAAGTACTTGAATTGGCTTGCTCTGTAGTCTCTGGTTCATCATTAAGAGGAAACTCCAAAGCATTTAAATCATGTAACACATTGCTAATACTTTCAGAATCAATATTTGAAGCGGCATTATTGTCCATCATGGAATCAGAGTTATTAGTTTCAGATATTCCAATGTCATCTGTGATTTCACCAGGCTGACTCTCGTGGTCAGGGTTTGCCCCTTGAGGGTCAATCAGTTCCACGGGACACAAAGAGTCAGCTATGACAGACATTATATTTTGCACTTCAAAATCAGGGGGTACTGGAGTAGTTGAGAGGGCTAGATTTTATTTATTTAGTTTTTGTTGACTAGGTAAGTGCACTAGACAAATCCTGCCTATTTTCAGGCACAACCCGGGGGAAGGGGATACAGATGAATGCCAACTGACCTTGAACCAGATTAGGCTGTTGGTGGAATTTTTAGTGAATGAGGGAAATTTGGCCAGGACACCAGGGAAATTCCCCTACTCATCAGTAGGGGGACCCTTTTGTCCATCGAAGGATGGCTGATCAGTTGTTGTGCTGCCGACTGAGGGGATGGACGTGCAGCAGATCGAGGAACCCGTCTCCTCCTTGGCTAAGGCGCTGTTTGCGATGGATGCTCCTGCTGAAAATACTGTGTCTGTGCAAGTTCTAGAGGCTGCCTGCTCAACAGCTTTGCCTGTTTTGGATAGTACAGTTGAGCCTGTATTGCCCACTGTGGAGTCTCCTGACATTGAACTGCAAAAGATGTTGCAGTCGGAAGAACGACAGTATTTACTGAAGAAAAAGGAACTTTTGGAGCAGTTTCATCCAAAATATTTGTTGACTATTGCTGTGACTCCTGGACTTGTTGTTGATGCTGAGCAGTCTGTTTCCATGGTCACAAACCAAACAGAGGTTCAGACTGAGCCAAGTGTAGTCTTTCACCGCTCGGGACAGGATCAAGCTGCTGCTCCTGTTTTTTCTTTCAGCGCTGCTCCAGACAAACCTCGCATGCAGCGAGTTGCTCGTAAAGGGTGCCCCAGCAAATTTAGTTGGGCTGATGCTCCTGTTTTGGAAGGGGGTCACTGGACCATGGAAGACTCGTTGAGGGCTGCAGGCTGGGTGTGCTCACCTGATACTGGGACTTGGATTTCGGGCTTTGTGCCCATTAAAATACCGGGAGTCATGCTATCACCTTTTCCTTCTACTCGTACTATCTCTGAGACTGTGAGTACTAATCCTGAGACTGTAGCTGCTGCATTAATGGTTGGGGTTCCTCTACCTGCTTTACCTGTGCCCACTCCTGTGCAGGAACCTCCTCCAGCTATGGACACTTTACAGCATTCTCCTCTCCATTTACCTTCAGATTTGGAACATTCTCAAACTCCTGTTTTACAGCCACTTAGTACAATAAGGGCTAGTTCTCCACTACGTGAGGTGGAGGTGACTGGACTTAGTGACATTTCTGATTTTTTGAATGTTCCTAGAAATATTCCAGCTGCTGTTAGGAATTGTCTACAGGCCTGTCATGGTGTGGAGGAGCAGCTCCCCCCTCCTGCCCTCTTAAAACCCCTCGGCCCTTTGCCTCCCTTTTTCATAATGCTGCTCCTTTGGCTAAATGCCACAATGCTGTTTGTCTCATATATAAAGGGGGTCTAGATACCTTTCCTGATAGGGTTTATGTGGGTCGTACATTATTGAAAATCAGCTTAAATTTTAATGTTTCTGAATTGTATGCCCTAATTCATGTGTCAGGTGAGAATGTTTTATTTTATTTATTTTTATTTATTTTATTTATTTATTGAATCTAGGGATTATTACCTTTGAGCCATGGCTCTTTTACAAAGGTTCCACATCAGTAGGGTTCAAACAAGGCAAAATTACACCAAAAAAAATCCAGACAGAGGTTCGGACTGAGCCAAGCGTAGTCTTTCACCGCTCGGGACAGGATCAAGCTGCTGCTACTGTATGTGATGTCAGCTTTAAACTGGGGAGTGGCCTTGACAAGTTCTGGGCATGTTATCAACAGGTGAAGACCACCCCTTTGTGGACCCCTTTTGAGGTTCTTCCACTTACCAGGCCTGCTCACAAAACTATTACAGTTCTCTTCCACAATGAAGGGGTCAGTGCTACCGATTTGTTATTTTGTCTTAAACAACGCTGCACTGTCACTGGTCATCCAGAAGCCATATTTGACTCTGAGGGAATCTGGACTGGTGGATGGTGAATTAGGGTGATTTTAAACTCAGAGGGTGGGGGTCTCCACCGTCTCCCTAATAGTTTTTTTTCTAGGTAGGGACAGAGGTGTTCTGTTTTATCCTGGTCAGCCCAGGACTTGTTATAAATGTGGGCTTCCAGGTCACATTAGTAGTGCTTGTGACCAGACGAAATGTTCCCTTTGTCACAAGACTGGTCATCTTAGTGGTCAATGTTCCAATTCGGTTCGGTGTAACCTTTGTGGGAAAGAAGGGCATGTTTATGTGGTCTGTCCTGAGGCTGCTCATAGGAAATCCTCTTCTGCTGATGGGGAGGAGCAACGTCTCTTGGTTACTTTAGCCCAGAAGGAATTTAATAAAGCATCTACAACACAGTTAGCAGAGGGTGTTCCTCCTTCCCAGTTGCCTGTTCCTACTGCCCCAGGCCCTCCACCCCTAATGAGTCTGTAGCTTGTCCTGCTGCAGTTTTGCAGGAGACTTCTCCTCCATTTGTAGAACCACTGGAAAACTCCCCCGTTTTGCAAGCTGCCTCAGTACCCACTAGTACTACTGAGGTTCTACCTGGCTCCATGCCCCCCACCCATGAAGTTGAGGGTCCTCCTGAGAGAAGAATGTCGACCAGGAAAAGGTCTACCGGGGCCCTGCCTACCTCTAAAATGCCTAAAACTTCACTGCATGATTCCTCCAATAGATTTTCAGTTTTTTTGGACGCTGATCACTCAGACACTGATTCGGTGTGTTCCTCAGCAGACTCTATTCTACCCAAGGATGCTTCTGATTTGTTGATACCTGATGAAGGTGAACACCCCTCACAACCCTCACATCGGAAAGGGAAACCCAGAAAGAAAAAGCGTTGATCTAGTCTCGCCTGTTTTTTTTACAAAATGTCTTTTTCCCCTCCATTCTTAATTTTGACGTCTAACGTCAATAATATTAAGAATGTTGTTAAATGGAGTGCGGTGTTTTCATTTTTACAGACTTACCCTCCTGGAGTCTTTCTTTTACAAGATACTCGGCTTCACACTACTCTAGAACTTACTCTTTCCACTAAAGCATGGCTCTCAGGGATTTCCTTTTGGTCGATTGGCCCAGAACGTTGCATGGGGGTTGGTAGCCTTTTTCAACATATTCTGCCTACTATTGTTTGGGTGTTGGACCTCGTCCCTGGTAGAGTATTGTTACTTGATTTCATTTTGGACAAAGTCTTTTTTCGAATAATTAACACTTATGCACCACATACTAAAGCAGAGTTTACATTTCTTTTTCAATAAATTAGTCCCTTTCCGCACATTGCTCATTATGTCATTTGGGGAGGTGATTTTAATTGTGGATTGAGTAAATGGGATCGGGGTTCTGCCACTACGATGGCAAAAATATTTGATGATATGGCTGCATTGAATAAGGCTGTGCTAGATGCTCATCTTAAGGATGCTGTTTTTTCACATACAGGTGTGCGAGAGCGAACTTTTTTTAAAGGGGCATTATCTACCCGTATTGATTTTTTGTTCCTCTCTATTTCTTTGTTACTCCAGACTGTCTCTGTGGACCCAACTGCTTATTCTGACCATAGGTTTTTGACGTTTTCCTTGGGCAAAGCGGTTGCTCCTATGGGACCCGGATACTGGAGATTAAATTCCAGACTTTTGCAGCACGCTGATTTTTTACAGCTCATCTCCACTTTTTTGGCCTGTAGAAAATCCTTGTATCCCTTACATGACAATCCAGTGGTTTGGTGGCTGGAAACCAAATCAGATCTGTGCTCCCTACTTATTTCCCATAGCAGATACTTTAGGAAGGGAACTTATTTTTTGTCTTTACAGGACAGAAAACAGCTACCACACTTGTATTCCCTCTAACAACTTACCAGACATGATTTGTTGGCCCAGATTGCTTATTTTCAGAACAAAATGATGCAGTTTCATTTGAATTTGTCTATAGATCTTCAGTCACGACAGCACCATGGTACACAGGGGCCATTTACTGTCACTTGTCCCTTACTTCGCCATCAGGAGAAGGTACAGGCTAAAACTATTTCTGCTCTTTATGACCAGCAGGGAGTGGTCCACACTGAGCAGGGTAGTGTTTTGAGCATTGCATCTGCCTATGCTGCTTCTTTATTTTCTACCCACCCAATTCAGCCTCTAGATTTTGTTTCTTTTTTTTGATAGACTTCAGGTTACCCAGGCACCTCAAGACCAGCTTTTAGGCTTAACGGCTCCTTTTCAGGCCCAGGAAGTTGCTACTGCCATCCAATGTTTATCTAATGGTAAAGCCCCTGGTCTGGATGGCCTCACCTCCGCCCTTTACCATCTTTTACATGGAGAACTTTTGGCAGAACTTACCTCAGTTTATAATTCTATTGTGCAAACTCAAAATGTACCTTTTGACATGACTACAGGAATCCTCATTTTTATCATTAAGAATACAGGTGATAAATTGGATCTTTCTAATTGGAGGCCTATTAGCCTCTTGAATAATGATTTTAAAATGATTTCCAAACTTTTGAACACTAGGTTGCTAACAGTGGCAAAGTTCTTGATTTCTCCGGCACAATCTTGTACTGTGCCTGGGAACTCAATCACAGATCAACTACTTTTATTACGGGATCTATTTTTTCATGATTCTGTTTCACCACTAGATGGTTATGTTCTTTCCCTAGGCCAGAGGCAAGCCTTTGATAATGTGGCGCATGTCTTCTTATGGCTTGTACTACGCCATTGTGGTATCTCTGCCACTTTTATAGAATGGCTGCAGGCCCTTTATCGCACTGCCACTGTTCACCCCTGTATTATTGGATTTTTAGGCCCTCATGTGCATATTAAGAAAGGGGTTTGACAGGGGTGTCCGATCAGTCCCCTTTTATATGTATTTAGTATGGATCCTTTATTAAGGCTTCTCAGTTCCACACCCGGTATTGCTCCAATTCAGATATCAAATTTTACGGTTCCTTATACTGCCTTGGCCTATGCGGATGATGTGGTTCTTTTGGTTGGGAATACCCAGTCTGCTGAAATGGCACTGACTGTTTGTACCACTTATGGTACATTCTCAGGAACCAGTCTGAACCTGTCCAAAAGTATTGGGAAGTCCCTGGGTGGTCAGGTTGTTCCCACCAATCACATAGCCGGTCTCCCTTATACATTAGGTCCTTTAAAAATCTTAGGCATTGAATATGGGTCGTCCCAAATGGATATTGCAAACTGGGACAAGAAATTATTAATTGGTACACAAATGGTTCAGAACTGGAATAAGACTAAAATGAGTTATTGCAAACGTGTTTATTTGATGAAGACTTACCTGGTGCCTCTTTTTTTGTTTCTTAGTTCTGTTTTTCCTGTTCCCAAGTCAAGGGAGGTTAAATTGTATAGCCTATTTTTCCAGTCCTTCTGGGTGAGTCATCTGAATCCCATTAAAAGAAATGCATTATATTTAGCTCGCAATCAAGGTGGACAACAAATGATTAACCCTGTGTTATTTTTTTTCTGTCAGTTTTTGTATGCTAATTTGAAACCTTTGTTTATTTCTCCTGATAAATACTGGTGTTTTTTTTTTTTTATTCAAACCATATCACCCTGGTTTGTAGCTTGGGATTTGGGTCATTTACATCACATTAAGCAGAAAGCCACGTCTCCATTGTATCTGCATGAGGTCTTTGTCAAGCTTCGGTCCTGGGGGATCACTAGTAGACTTGTGATTTCAAAATCTAAAAAACAGTTATATGCATTTGTTATGGAGAATCATTTTAGTGAGTTGAACATCTTTCCAAAATGTCCAGTAACATATAGAGAGGCCTTATTAAACTTTCTGAATGAGAAGAGAATCCCACAAAAATTTAAAGATCATCACTGGCTTAATTGTCATGAAAAACTGAATGTAAAAGCTAATCAAAAGCATAAACGGGTGGAGGAACGTATTTGTTCTAGACCTCGGTGCATTAATCAACCAGAAACCCTTCTGCATTTGTATTTTACTTGTACTTATATTGTTGATTTTTGGAAATTCCTTCATGACAAGTCTCGTCTTTCTTTTTTTCTACAACTTATGTATCCTGAACTTATGTATGGTAGTTATCCTAGCAACTGGGATATTTGGGACACAAGTACATTGGCTGTAATTTTTGCTGTTATCAAGTGGTTTATCTGGCATTCTAGATGTTTGTTCACTCTCCAACCGCAGGACCTTTCCTATTATGATTTGTATAGTAATATTTTCAAATCCCTACAGGATGTTTATTTTTCTGAATCTAAAAGTTTCAGTAGGGTCTGTTTGCAGGCTGTTTGGTGGAATTTGCCCTGGATTACTGACAATGATTTTCCAATTACTTGAGGTCTTTTGTCTAGGCTTGTCCTTTTGCTTTTTTATTGTATTTGTTTATTATGGTTACTATGGGAACAGCTTGTATTTTTTTGCTATGTGTAATTTTGAGTTTTGTACTGTATGATTTCTTTAACAAAGTCTTCCCCCTACTCTGTAGGAGGTTACCTTACATCCTGGCTTTCCACCAAGATGGCTGCCTCTGGACTTGCTGTGAAGGACATGGAGGTGTTGGAGGCAGGGGGGTTGGTCTCCTCCCCTGTCTCTGGATTGCCAGAGACCTCATCGATTCTTCCTCAAGCTTCCTTTATTAGATCTGAGTTAGAAGCATCTCCCAGTTCATTTCCTACCTCAGAAACCTTGATGGATTGCAGTAAGCAAAAACTTATTTCTTCCCAGTCTGTTCCTATACTGCAACAGCTAGCGTCTGATACAGAGTCTCGGCAAACTACTGAATGCTTACGACCAACAGATGTGGATGCTTTACTATTGCTTGAGGAAAAATGTTATCTTGCAAAGAAACAGAAGCTTTTAGCACTTAAGAACTCAGCTTTGCAGCAACCTACAGATTCTGACTCACTGTTGCAGCCCACTGCGTCAGATGCCTGAGAGAGAGCTTTGACATTTCTGCATTCCAATGCAGCCTGCCCTATGATTCCTTCTGCTCCTTCTGCTGAGACTTCTCCAGGAGTATTTGCTGCTCCCCTGATCCTGTTCTGCAAAACTCTGCATCTGACTTGCCCGCTGCAGAGGTTGTTCCACAGGGAGACTGGTCGGTTGACTCTGTTCTTGTTGTGGCAGGGTGGGAGAGGGATCCAGTTGTCGGTACCTGGCGCTCCGGTTCTTCCCCCATTCGGATCACCCCTGCAGATGCCCCAGCTGTTTCTCCCATGCACGAACTGATTTGCGCTTAACACATAATCCGATTCTCAACTTGCTGGTTTCCACATCTCCTGCAGCTCTGTTTTCGGACTCAAACTCTCTTCACCAAAGTCTACCACCCCAGGGCCCTGGTCTACAACCTCAACGGACTGAAAGGATGACTTCTTTTGCTTCTACAACTACTAAAATGTATGCATCTTGTTTTTCTGTCCCCACCCAACAGGCTAAGAGACACAATGCTGTCAGGTTACAGTATTTGGGGGGTTTACCTGAAATTTCTGATAGGGTTTTTGTTGGGCACACTTTGCTTAAAGAATCCATGAAATTTGCTGCTTATGATATCCACACATTGATACATGTTTCTAATGAGTCACACTTTGATGTAAGTTTTAAAACCTTAAAAGGTTTAGAGAAATTTTGATCCCAATTTCACCTATTGAAAAGGACCCATTTATGGTCACCCTTCAGTGCAATTCCTTTAACAAAACCTGCGCAAAAGAATGTCACTATTCTGTTCAGAAATGAAGGTGTCAGTCTGAATGATATTACAGTTTGGTTGAAACAAAGATGTATAGTACTTTCTGACCCTGAAGCTATTTTTGATTCAGAAAATTTGTGGACGGGAGGGTGGAAGGTTAGGGTTATGCTCTGGACCACTGATACTGGTATTCAACACCTACCCAATAGTTTTCTGTTAGGCAGGGATAGGGGAGTTTTGTTTTATTCAGGACAACCAAAAACCTGTTATAAGTGTGGTTCCACCTCCCATCTCAGCAGCATTTGTGACACTATTAAATTTACTGTTTGTGGTGGTCTTGGTCATGCAGGCTCACAATGTACTGAAGAACCTCTCTGTGTTTTATGTGAAGACCTGGGACATACTTTTCAGCAATGTTCCTGGGCTGCCCATAATTATCCAACTTTAGCTGATGGAGAGGAACAACAGCTTATTATTACAGTGGCCCAACGCTCTAACATTAAGGGTCCCTCTTCTTTTCCTTCTAGAATTGCCCCCCCTACTTTAGCCGCATCACATAGTATTGTTTTCACTGCTACTGCAGTACCTGCTGGGGAGGGTCTGACTGAGCCTGTCCCACAACCTGTTCAGTTTTATCTACCTCCCAACCCTCCTTCTTCCCCAGTTCTTCCTAGTTGTTCTACTTCAGGTGATTCTTCTATGGGACAATGGAACCCCCCTTGACCATTTTACTACACCTTCTAGAATTACAAGGGGTTCAAGGAAGCTTGGTTCACCTTCCTCTAAGGCTCAGAGGGTAGAGACTCTTCCTTTGATGAATAAATATGAATTGTTCTGACATGCTTCTGAAAACACAGACTCTGATTCTTCTTCTGTCCTGTCCTCTCACCCTGAACTTACTACAGATACTGAAGTCCCTATCAACAATGTGGGGTCCCAAAAAAGGAAAGCTAAGGCCAAGACAAAGCATAAAGAATGTACCCAGAGGAAAGGTAGACAGAGGTGATTGCTGTTCATATGTCTACTTCTTTTGCAATACATACTGTTAATGTTAACAGTATAAAAAAACAACATAAGAGGGATTCCGTTTTTTCGTTTTTGTCTTGTCTTACTGCCGGTCCAATACTTCTACAAGATGTTAGGTTCCATTCTTTGCCTGAAATTTCTAGGGCCCAAAAATCCTGGCATTTAGGCCTTTCGTATTGGTCATTTGGACAGGAGACATGTTCTGGTGTGGGTATTTTGTTTAATCTTCCTAACGTCTCTATTATTCAGATCTTAGATTTATGCCCTGGTAGGGTATTATTGATAGACTTTAGGTTCCTTTCTATCCCTTTTCAGATAGTAAATATTTATGCCCCACAAACCAAGTTGCTTAGGATTGAACTCTTGAAAGTAGGTCGACCCTATCTTTACACTTCTATACACGTCATTTTTGGTGGTGATTTCAATTGTGGGTTGTCCACTAAGGACAGGTCCTTGGCCTCAAAAACCACAAAATTATTTTGTGATACCACTTTTCTCAAAAATCTTTTATTTTCTGTAAAGCTGAAAGTTGCTTATCTTTCTCTTACCCAGACACATACCCCTACCTTTCATAAAGGCTCTTTAGCTACCTGGATAGATTTTTTTTTTTGTCTCCTCCTTTTTACAAACTTCTGCTGCTGTACAAGTGGCTGAGTTTTCATATCATGATTTGCTTACCATTTTCCTTGGTCCTAAGAATATTGCTAATGTTGGTCCTGGCACTTGGAAATTTAATGTTTCCTTATTGGAGAATTCTCTGTTGTTGACAATTCTTAAACCCTTTTTCCAAAACAGAAAATCAGTGTTTTTTCTTTATGATGATCTTTGGTGGTGGTGGTTAGATACAAAGAGGGATTTGACAAAATTATTGAGATCTTTTAGCAAATCTCATCATGAGGATTGTTATTTTACATACCATAGGACACGGCATCAGCTGCAAAAACTCCTTACCCTTTCGTATACCACTGGTCAGGATTTTTCTTCACAAATTAGTACCCTGAAAAAATCTTTAATGGGCTATAACTCCAAAAAATATGCTTCAATGCAACAATGTCAACGTTTTAGTGTAAAAGTTGCCTATGATGTAATTTGCCCATTTGCACATTTTTCTAAGCAGATTACGGGGAGAACCATTGATACTATTGTGACTGAAGCTGGTCATGAAATTACTGATTCCAGGCTTATTCAAAATTATGTGGCCAAGTATACTCAAAACTTATTCAGTCCACTCCCTACCTGTCTAAGTGATATATTGGCCTTCCCTAGTCCCATTCATATTCCTGACATGCAACAATCAGTATCTGATACTTTTGTTTGTGATATTCAGGCATGGAAAGTAGTTGAGGTCATCACAACTCTGCGATCTGGAGTATCTCCAGGATTGGATGGCCTTCCGAATTAACTTTATAAATTGCTTAGTCTTGAGTTGAGTGTGGAATTGGCCGCAGTTTATAACTTCCTTCTGAAAGCAGATACTTTGCCATTAGAATTTAATATGGGTAGTACCTTCTATATTTACAAGAAAGGAGACAGAAAATTACTGACTAATTGGAGGCCTCTTAGCCTATTGAATACGGACTTTAAAATTCTAACTAAAATTATTTTTCTCTGTCTAGCGAAGCTGGCCCCTCTTGTTATTTCGGAAGCCCAATCTAGTAATGTTCCGGGCAGAAGTATACATAATCATGTCTTTTTATTATGGGAATTGGTGGAACATGGCAATTCAAATAGGTTAACAGGCCTCCTGTTTTCATTGGATCAAAGACAGGCATTTGATTCTGTGAGTCATGAATTTTTATGGCAGGTTTTGAAACATTATAAGGTTCCTGATACTACTCTCTCCTGGTTACAATTATTGTATTCCACAGCCACTTCTATCCCTATTGTTAATGGCTGGAAGGGTTCTTTGATACCTTTAAAGAGAGGTGTTCGACAAGGGTGCCCACTCAGTCCTCTTTCGTATATCTTTTTTTTGGATCCCTTACTTCACACCATTAATACATCACACAATGTCAGGCTTATTTGTTCCTTACCACTTTCTGTTTTAGCCTATGCTGATGACATGAGTCTAATAGTAGCTGATGTTCCTTCGGCAGACGCATCTATGTTCATCCTTTGGTCATGTTTCAGGAGCATCCCTAAATTTGGAGAAATTTGTCAGTCGATGGCTTGGGTCTCAGCAGTCGAATGATAAAATAGTTTCCAGTATTGCACTTTGTGACACCCCTATTAAGATTTTGGGCATTCTGTTTGGCACAGGTCCTTTAGATATTATCAACTGGACTCCCAAACTGGAACTGGCACGGGCCAAGGTTTCTCTTTGGAACACCTGGAAACTCAGTAGAAAAAGAGGGTTTACCTGATAAAGTCTCACTTGCTCCCAATTTATTTATTTTTAGTCTATGTTTTTCCTCCTCCATGTGTTTTGCAAACCAAACTTCTGTGTATATTTTTTTAGGCCTGATGGGGCAGCTGTCTGAATCCCATTAAGCGTTCCATTACCTGCTTACCTTTAAGGGAAGGTGGTCTTAATATGGTACACCCATTATTTTTTTATAATAGTTTTTTTTTTGACTAATCTTAAACCACTTTTAGTTAACTATGATGTGGGATGGGAATTTTATTTTTTTAAATCCTGCCAACCCTGGTTTCGTCTTTGGGAACTTAACACTTTGAAACAGGTTAAACATGTCTCTTCTACCCCTTCTTATCTTTGCGATACCTTTTGTCATTTAAAACAATGGAAGATTACTGGTCATATGATTATGACTCAAAATAGAAAAGCCATTTATAACTTTTTGATAGATACCACTTGTGCAGACCTTGTAATTTTTTCCAGATGATCCCCTAATCACTTACCTGCCTTGTACACACTGTTAAGGAACCCTCGCATCCCCCAGAAGATGTGGGATCTACATTGGCTTAGTTATCATGAACGGATCAATATTAAGGGAAATCATAAACATAAACAGCTGAATGAAAGATTGTGTTCTAGACCTTTATGTGTCAATCAGGATGAAACCATACAACACCTTTTTTTCTTTGTTCCTATATCACTGTTTTTTTATTATTTCTAGTGCACAGAAGGAAAGGAACCTATATTTACTTCTGTTACTTATGAGTTGTTATTGTATGGTATGTTTCCAGCAACCTGGGAAAAGTGGAATATTGACACTCTAAACATATTGTTTACCATCATTAAATGGCATTTATGGACTGCCCAATGTCTTTTCACCTTGCAGCAAAATGATATGTTCCACCTTCTGGTGGTTCAAGGTATTGAACAGGATTTAAAAGATGTTTATTTTTCATAAATGAAAAGTTTGTCATTTGGAACATTGTTTGCTTTATGGAAATGCTTACCATGGGTGACTGATTCTGATTTTACTGTTACATGAGTCTTTTGTATTTGTTTTGACATGTGATTTTGGTTTTGTAGTTTATTTGTCAATAAAAATGTCCCCTACTCTTTTTGAAAGTGCCATGGGATCTTTAACATACACCTGAACTACCACCAATCCAGGCAGATGGGACCTCGGTTTAACGTCTCATCTGAAAGACAGCACCTCAGAAGTGCAGCACCCCTCTTATGCTGCACTACCGTATCAGTACTGGGATATTAATCCAAGTGCCAGATGTGGGAACTGAACCCACAGCCCTCTGATCTCCCAGCCTCAGAGGCGAGTGTGCTACCTACTGAGCCACTGACACCACTACACTAGATGACTAGACAGTCCTGAGGGTTCAGCCTCATCTCCCATGTTACACAAAGGACTGCCTTCGAATAACTGGGCTAGTTCATAAGAAGGATAATAAGTGACCCCACATTCATTACCATCAAATTCAGATTGGTTTTCATTATTGATGAGCACATTACTGGTTGCAGGCTTGGGTTGCAGAACAGCAGAAGGGGAGCTTAAATGTCTCTTTTTAGCTGCAGCCCGGCTCACCGGCCCGTGGGGCACTAGCTTGGGGAGCACAGTCTATGGTAATTTGCCCAATGGGCAAAAGGTGATTTCAGTATATTGTTTTCACAGCTTTTGGATCATTTTCAGAACACACTTTGTAGCCTGGTAGGTCACCCAGCTTGCTGATGACAATGTAGGTGTGTGACTCCACCAATCAGCTATTTTGTGTTTTCCTTGCAAACCCAAATTTCTCACTAATACAAGATCTCTAGGCTGTAACTCTTGGACCTTAACACATTTGTTGTGTCTCTGTTTGGTTGGCTAAGTTTCTCTTAGTAGCCATTGTGTGTGCAAGCTGATAGTCATGTTTGAGCTGGGCCTTGAGCTTTTGAACATACTGAAAATAATTGTCTGTTTTAATTCCATCTGGTGATACTCCAAAACAAACATCTATTTTAAGGTGACCTTCTCTGCCAAACATGAGGTGATATGGTGAAAAAACAGCAGCACCATTTTTCGTGCAATTATAGGCGTGTACAAATGCACTTATCTGTTGGCTCCACTTTGGCTTATCTTTAGAATGCAGAGTGCCAAGCATATCACGTAAGATGCTATTAAATCTCTCTGGTTGCGGATCTCCTTGAGGATGATATGTGGTTGTTCTGAATTTTCTTACACCCCATAGGGACAACAATTCTTTAATAAGTCTGCTTTCAAAATGCTGGCCTTGATCCGAATAGATATGCTGGGGGCACCATAATATATGAAAACATTTTCAACAGGGATCTTAGCTACAGTTGAGGCCTTTTGGTTTTTGGTTGGATAGGCCTGTGCATACCTCGTGAAGTGATCCGTAACTACTAACACATTAGCAATGTCTTTTGAATCAGGCTCCAACTAAGAAAATCGATGTAGACTAGTTCCATTGGTGCACTTGTAGTAATATTGATCAGAGAGACTGCTTTTTGTGGTTGGGCTTTGTACTGAAGACACCTACTGCAGGTTTTAACACATTGCTCAATGTCTAGGTCCATCTCTGGCCAGTAGAAGCATGAACGGGCTAGATCCAGAGTCCTTTCACTACCCAGATGTCCCATTTGGTCATGCAGAGCTTTTAATACAACATTTCTGAACTTAGGTGACAATACTAACTGTCTCCTCACAACTTCACCTTGAATGTCAGTAAGCTCTCTGTACAATAGCTGCTCTTGAAGCTTGAGTTTAGGGCCTTTCTGAAGAAATAAAGCAGTTTTGGGGTCACTGAACCACATTTTTAAGACATCTTCCCCCTTTCTTAAAGCGTCGACTACTGGTCTGATCATTGGATCATAGTACTGTTATTTTTGAATGTCTGCTGGAGTTAGCTGTGGTAAAGAACTTAAGTCCAAGGCTGCAAAATTACAATAGGCAACTGGTATTCAAGTCTCTGGAGGTCCCAAGCAATCTGTCAGACAGTTTACAGCTTTTGGGGACAGGGTTTCTTCCTGGTCAAACTTGTGGCATAGTGCTTTTACAGATTGTTCAGGTATATGCACCCACTGTGGGTCAGAGGCGGGTCTTCATGAGAGAGCATCAACGTGATTGAAGCCTGGTCAGTACTCCACCGTATAATCATATGTTGATAGAGCAGAAAGCCATCTGTGTCTGGTGGCATCTAACTTGGCTGTTGTGTGGCCATACATTAACAGATTGTTATTTGTTTTGACTAAAATTTTAGCACCATAGAAGTATTTATGAAATTGATCTACTATTGCCCACTTTAATGCGAGAAATTCCAGTTTATGTACAGGGTAATTCTTTTCAGATGGTGTCAGGCTTCTGCTAGCAAATGCTACAGGATGTAATCCTTTCTCATACTCCTGATAGAGCATGGCCCCAAGGCTTTTCAAGCTGGCATCAGTGTGTACTACATATGATTTAGTTGGATCCACATAGGTGAGTATGGGAGCATGTGTGAGCTGACAAATGATGTCATAAAATGCAGTGTCACAATCAGGGAGTCCATCTGATGCCGAAAGTTTTGTTAGTTTTGAAATAAACTTTGTCCTCTTCTTTTACAGTACTCTTCTGATATTTCCAAGTTGTAGGTGGGTACTCCTGAGTCAGATTTAGTAGAGGGCGAATGACTTTGGTATACTGTAGTCTTTTACGAAACGGCGATAGTATCCACAGAAACCTTGCAGTTCTTTAAGATTGCTAGGCCGTGGCCAAGTAGTTAAAGCTTCCACTTTGCTTTGATCAGTTTGAATACCTTCAGAAGATACAATGTGGCACACATACTTTATGGTCTTCTGAAAAAATTGACATTTGTTAATGGACAATTTTAATCCGAATTCTTCTAACTGGTCCAGGACCTTGAACAAGCGAGTCTTGTGCTCTTCAAGTCTTTTGCCAAACACAATGACATCGTCCAGCTAAACTAAGCATTCAAGCAGGTTCATGTCTCCTACAGTTCGCTCCTTTAATCTCTGAAAGGTGGTTGGCACTCCAGAAATGCCCTTGGGCATTCTTAAGAATTTTGAAAAAAAAACAATGAGGCAGATGAATGCAGTTTTCTCTCTCTCTCCAGGTGCCATCGGGATTTGATAATACCCACTCCTGAGGTCTAGGATGTAAAATCACTACCTCCCTTTAAGGCAATCAAGGTCATCCTGGATACGAGGCATTATATATTAGTCTGGTATGGTTCTTCGGTTAAGGGTCCTGTAGTCCACACACATCCTCACTGAGCCATTCTTATTTTAGACTACCAAAATGGGGATGCATACAGGCTATGTGATTCCTGTATAATCCCAGCTGCTAACATCTCTTGGAGGTGGTGTCGAACATCGTCAATGTCAGCTGGTGACAATCGGCATGATCTTTTGTGAAATGGCCTCTCTTCATGGAGTCTGATATGGTGTTCAGCACCGGTGACACATCCGACATCCCATTCCCTTTATGAAAATACTTCACTCCGCTGTGCGAGCTTGCAGCTGATCCTGTCTTTCCACTCACCAGGGATAGGAGACTCCCCAAAATAGTACATATCTGGGGATACTTCATCATCCTCCTCTCTGCTGTACTTGCTTGGTAACAAAGTGGTATCTGCGCAGTGTACCTGAGCCAGGGTACAGCCCCACGGGACTTAAATGTCTCAGTCAGTCACATTGCAGAGTTGCACTACTACTCTTCTAGTGTAGGCATGGGCTCTAACAGGTAGCACACTGGGTTTAATTAAAAGTCCATTAGGTAGCTTCCCCTCTTCTGGGTCATCCAGCATAAGAATCTTGTTTGTGACATCTTTTTTGATACACACCTCTCCACTAGCGTGACACTGTTAATTAGGTGGCAAGATGAGAGGTGAGGGGTCCTTTTTCCAGACATACCTCACTGGATCATCCTTGTCATTCACCTGGCTCTGCAGCTGCACCTCATAAGCTTTTTGTGCTATTGAGTGAATAGATCAGTTTTGTCTGGTATTCTGAGCTCGCTTCTCTTGACACATCTCTTCTAGTCGGCCAAATATGTGTGCATTAGTGCTGATCAAATTGGGAACTCCATCATATAGTCCAGTGGAAGGGCAGACCAAGGCCAGAGTGTCCACAGTCTCATCCACACCAGCAACAGTAGAAGGAAAAGATAGCCATATTCGTAAGTAACCAAGGTAAGGGTAAGATTTGTCGCTCAGACCCCATACATGCAGCCCTTCTAAGGGCTGCAGAGGGCAGTCAGACAAGTGCTGGTCATACCAGTCTTTGAATATTATAGTGACCTGGGATCTGCTGTCTAACATGGCTCGGGCCGGAATACCATCAATGTGTACCATGGTCTCCATGGAAGGACCTACCATTTTTTCCCAATCCAGAGAAGTATTTGCAGGAACTTGGATAGATGACCTAGCCACAAAGAAATTGAATTTGGGATTGCCTGACCCACTGCTGCGGTCATTTCCTGCACCCCTCTGAGACTGCTTTTTTCTTCGGCGCTCCTCCAGTAGTTTGTAGGCCACTTTTTCTTGGTCCCATTGAGACCGGCAATCTTCATATGCCCATCCTTCCCACAGTTGTGTCAAAATATACCTCCTTTGGTCTGCTTTGGCTGTAACATTACATTAGAGGCTGGTCTCCATTCATGGCTAGGGGGTGGGGAGGAGTACATATTTGGCTCTGGAGCCAGAGCACTGACTGTAGAGGGTCTTGATGTGGCTTGTCTTTCTCTCTCTCTCTCTCGTTGCCATGCTGAAGGCGGCACACTATGTCCCATTAATTCTCTTAGCACAGCAGTCAATTTACTTAGTTCAGTCTTTGAGCAGCCATCTGCAGGGGGTGCCTGAGCATGAGCTCCCACTCCCATAGCAGATGCATTTTGAGGGGGGGGTCATAGTCTCTATCAGTGACAGCCCTAGTAGGGGTGTCAGTTTTCACTTCTATGATTTCTCTCAACAGCTCTGCCCATAGTGGAGTGTCCTTAGCAGTCTCTCTCTCACTGAGCTCCTTAGTGCTGGTATCAGTGTTTAGTACCCTGATCCCTTTAAGTAGTTCTTGGAATTCAGGCCCATCAGTGACTGCCCCCTTTGCCAAGGGCAGGAGCCGTCATAGTTATGGCCATACAGGGATCCTGGGAGCCTTCTTACTCCTTTTCTGCTTCACGTACTTCTTGCATCAAAGGAATATAAGAGGGAGGATCTTCTTTACAGTCTCTCAGCCTTAATTTGAGCAACAGGAGACTGGAATACTTGGTGGACCTCAGAATCTGATCCAACCTGGTTTGATTCAGTTCACTTGAGACCACACCTCCCCTCTTAAATGCTCTTTGCAGGGCCTTCTCTAATCTGATCAGATAAGCAGACAAGGTCTCTCCTCTTTGTTGCCGAGTGTTCCTGAACTTCCACATAATCATCCTCCGAGGCACCAAAAATAGGTCTTAAGGCATCCAAATACTCTTGTGCAGAGGCATCAGGATTGGTGGACTGCAGTGCTTGGATGACGTCCAGTGCAGGCCCTCGGAGACTTTCACTCAACCTGTCCCACTTTTCCACCTCGGGACACTGCCATACTTGCACCAGCAGAGCAACATAGTTTATCCAGATCTCCCAATCATCTTCTCCATTAGGTGTGGGCACAGTACCATAGAACACTTTTAGCTTGTGGCAATAATCATGACTGACTGAAATTACTGTCGTAGGTATCATAGTATCGTAGTAGTTTTACAAGCTCAGGAGGTGATGCCTTTATATGAGCTCGCCACCTGAAGGAGGAATTATTTGTATAAATATTAAAATTTTATATTGCCCATATGCTGGTCTAACCTATGTTTCCATGTTATTACTCTCAATAATTTCACCCGGAAGGATATTCCAATTGTTAATTACACGCTGGGTGTACCAGTGGCTTCTCTTTTTTGTTTTACAATGAGCACCTCTTAATCTAAGGTTGTGTGATCTAGTCTGTGTTTTAGTAAAATTTGTCTCTAGGCCTAAGGTTTCAATAAGAACAGGATCTTTTATAGCTTTGTATGTTAAACAAAGGTCTCCACGTATATGGTGATAATTCATAGAGTATAGGTTTAATTCTTGAAGCCTTTCCCCGTAAGTCTTATTTGTCATGCCCATGATTTTTTTGATCATTTTCCTTTGTACTCCCTCTATAAATTTATTTCCTCTATTTGTATGGAGAGCACAAAAAGGTGCACAGTAATTCAAATGTGATCTGACCAGACTCTTGTATAAAGGTAAAATAACACCAGGTTGTTTACTCTTTGTGTGTTTCGGTATGCATGGCATTATTTGTTGACATTTCTTGACCTTAGTGATTGTATTATTTTCAAAGCTGAAGTTGTTATCTATAATTACTTCCAAATCTGTTTCATATTCTGTTTCTTGCAATAAGACTTGATTTAGAAAATAATATCTTTGTTATTGTATCCCAAGTGCATTACTTTGCATTTTTGAACATTAAATTGCATCGTGTTCTTTTTTGCCCATAACTCCAGTGCAGATATCTCCCTCTGAAGATCTGAAGCGGCCTCTAAAAAGTTTACAATACAGCCAGTTTTGCAGTCGTCTGCGTACTTTGACATCCAGGTATTACTGGATGACTGCATTGATGAAATTAAGATGTTGAATAAGACAGGGCCCAAAACTGAGCTCCAGGGTACTCCACTTGTAACCTCTGCCCAAGGAGATGTATATCCCTTAATTAAAGTACATTGTCTACGGTTTTGTAACCATGATTCAATCCAGTTTATTAAGTATAGGGGAAACTCCACCTTGTTCATATGCTGTATTAGAATGTCATGTGAGGTACAGATACTGGTGCAGGTGCCAGGGACAGGGTACCCCCAGGTGGCTTGAATAACTTTCCTAAGTCCTCAAGGGTTTGTCCCTCATACAGCAGCAATCTGACAAGCTTCTCCTCAAAACTCTCAGATAAGGGTGGTGGTTCGGGTTCTGAGGGATCCTCACTATTTTTAGTTACCACCCTCCAGGTGGCCAGGGACCCATCAATGGCAATAGTTTGAGGCACCTTAGTACTGTCCACAGGGTTGCTACACTCCACTAAAGCCATTAGGATTTGGGCAGTCAAGTCAGCTTGTCGGCATACCACTACAGCCTTCCCCAGACATTCAGTGTTTGAAAGTGCCCCTCTATAGTATCTTTACTAGTGCCCAGGGGTATAGCCAGTAATAGCAAAGCATTCTGGGGGTCAATTTCATGCCCCGTACACTAACTAACTAACTGATGAACAGCCATTTCTTCCATGGTACCCATAAAAATTCTATTTGCAATTTTTGATTTTGGACACTATAGGGTGCACATCTCAGGAGAGCCTTCAAGATGTAACCCCTAGGTGGTGCCATTTCTAGGGTTACTACCCCTGCCTAACTTCCTAACAATAGGTTGAGGGGCCTGGGTACAATATCATGGTGCCTCCACCCAGAATAACAATAGTGTGGGTATCTACCTAGCCTGGTATAACTCTCTGGGAAGCTATAGCCACACACAATCCTACCTAGTGATCAATTACCCAAACACAAACAATAGCCTCCAACAATCCCACCTAGTGATCAATTACCCAAACACAAACAATAGCCACCCACAATCCCACCCAGTGATCAATTACCCAAACACAGACAATGACCCTTAACAGCAATTACCATACAGCTGCAGCTTGCATTAACAATATGCTCACAGTTGTCCCTTTTACTAGCAGGGTCTCGGGTCCTAGTGAGTGTGCCCTGCAATCCCCTGTAAAGACAGTTTGGCAAAACAACATGCACTTTTAACATGTTCAGTTTCATGTCTATCACTTTAAACCCAGTAGTACATGCTCACAAGCCAGTTTCACAGTAACACAGCAAATCAGATTTATTGAGGGAACATGAACAAGGAAGGGGCATGAATCTGGATGAATGATTACTTCACTGATTATCTTCAAGTTGCTATGCATGTACTTTAGTCCCAAATATATCAGTCCTACAACACTGGGAACCCAGGAGCTATACTGGCTGGCCAGAAACGCTGCCCGTGGGTGGACGGCATTGCAGCTGTGTTGGGGCCCTTGGTGGAAAGAAAAGCAGTTAGCATACATGAATAAGACTTGGCATATTTGTAATCCTGGCCGGTTAGCTGAAATCATTAAATTGTAATGTGAAAACAATTAGATGATACGACATGAAGATTTAGTGGACTGTTGCAGGGAGCTACCCTGAATTTATTCACTGTACCAGTCAAGTGCAAATGATATAATGGTGAAATGAAGACCTGAGGCTGGATGCTGATGCACATGGGGAAGCTGGGCCATCACTACTTGCCTCCACTTCACGACCTTTCCCTGAAGGTCGCCGCAACCTACAATGGCTTTCTGCACAGGGGCTGGATCCCTGAAGCTGCTCTCTCGCTGATGACACTGAGGATGGCACACAAACAGATGGCCTGGGCCAGTTTGGACAAAGGCCGAAGGCATGGATCCACACTTCTGGCAAAATTCAGTTTAATTTCTGGTGACCCTTCCAGCTGGCAGGCAGTTCGCACACAAGTACATGTGGGCCCCTTTCTGGCAATCAGGAGTCTCTGGGCAGCAGACGTTGATCCACAACAACATTCAGCACATACAAAGGAAACAGCATTTAAGTCTTTACCTCTCAGTTCAGTTTCGGGCAGGTATGCAATTTCAGTCGATTCACTAAGCAAAACCTCCAAAACTGCAGGCAGGCAGTCACTAGCAAATAATCTTCACTTTATGACCACCAACAACACATAAAAAACAACTACTGCAGGTCTCTTGCAGGCCCGAATCTCTGCAGAGCCTGCTCGGTAGTTTGAGCTGGAGTCCCAACACAGGCCTGCTCTGAACTGCAGGCTACCTTCTGCAGTCCCTTTCAATCTGGTCTCCCTGCAGAACTCCCTGGAATTCAAAATGTCTCTTAAATAAAGGCAGAAATCCTTGAAATCCGATCGGCTGTTCAGGCTGCCTAGCACAGTTAAGTCCTTTAATTGGTTAGCTTTTAGGTGCCTAACTTTGTCCCTGAAAATCTCTAACAAGGCTATATTACACTCCCTTAAGTCTCTGGACAAAATCCCAGTTCGTGATTGACTGACGCAATCTCAAAATGGTGGCTGCAGTAAAAGTTTATATCCAGTTTATGCAGTCCCAAATGTTTCACAGTCTGGTGCAGCCAGGATAAACATTATATTATCACACTTTCCCTATACACTTGTAGCCCCAACAATACTCTTTTACACAAGTCCACTTTCATTAAAATATCTTTTGTAATCTGGCTGCCGCTGCCGCCAAAATACTGTCCCCCTAGGCACCATGCAGCTATTCATGCATATTTATACTTGGCTTATGAATATTAATGAGCCCCCAAAATGCCCAGTTCTCAAACTTTACTTTAAAATACCTAAGCGGCTCCTGTGCCGCATTGCTAAGGTCACCGGCCCCTATTTAGTGTTGCCTGCAAAATCATGGCGTGGCACATCAATGTGCTACCTGTGCAGGCACAGTCCCCATCTACACCAGTAACATGCTGGCAACTCACGGTTAAAGATTTTAGCCTGAACTGGGCTTAAATAAAAATATACGGGCTACATTAAAGGACTCAGGGAGCCAGGGGCACCAGAGGAGTACCAGAAGGAGTTCGGGGAGTTGGGCAGGACACCATCAACGCAGGAGAGAAAACAAGATCATGGGGGCATTTTAAGGTAAGCCCCCAAGGGGGGTTACATGTATACTGATAACATTAATTGGTATCACTAATTGTAAAATGAATAGGCAGTTTGCTACAGGTAGTGTCGGTATTCATGGATTAGTTCCTTACAAAGAGGAGGAAATGTGGAGACTTGTTAATCTACTGGTCAGGTTATGCTGACCAGGCATGGTCAGCTTATGGAGGGCAAAGTAAATCTTTGCTATTAGTAGATGTTGTGTAAGTTAAACTGGTGGCAATAGACTGAAGATAGGGGTCCCATATTACATCATATCTCGTCATAGTATTTTGAGTGTAATGGGACATTCTCGAGTAGGTGGCAAGCATTTCTAAGAATGGCAACCATTCCTGTATTGATGGGATATCAGTGGCACTCCATCTACATAGAAGCAGCCATGTTGCTTCAATTGTGGTTACCATGAGCCACTGTCTGGCAGAAGGCTGAAGTTATGCACCATCTACGGACATGCCTAGCAGGATCAGTTCTGGAGAGAAAGGAATGGTAGCCCCCAGTATTGTAGTGCAGTGTTGGAATACTTGTTGCCAATAGGGGTGTATGTGCACAACTCTATAGTGTGTGTAGCAAATCAGCTCTGAGAAAGTTGCATCTCCAGCACCTGTCATGTGTTAAAAGGCCTATTTGCTTGAATTGGAACGGGGTTCGGCACCTTAGGTGTAAACTTTTATTTTGTATTAGGAGGCTGCATTGGTCTACACATGCTTTGTGTGTAAATTATTGGGACCATGCCTTGTCGGGAATATGTGTATGGAGCAAATGCTGCCATTTTAGTTTGGGTGGGGTGGATGGGTCTGGGGCTGCATCTCTTAAACTTTTATAGATAGCTCCTGCTAGGCCTGTATCTGTTTTACACTATATTTGAACAGGAACCCTGGTAAGTTTCGCAGATGGCTTTGTATTACAGGTGGAACATGCATATTTTTCCTTTTTCCACTGGTAATGTATGTTCCTTAACTGCAGGTATTTCCAGAATTCAGTATGTGGTAAGTTAAATCTGTTTTGCAGAGACTGGAATGAGTCCAAAGTATTGAAATCTGGTGTCAAGAGATCCCTAATGAAATGAATCTTTCTTGCTTTCCAGTCTATCCAGTTTATAGGACTGTGTCCTATGCAGAGAAAGGAGTTATAATAACTGCTGACCCACTATATCAACTAGTTTCAGGCACTTTTCAAAAGTGGTAATAACCCGGTGTGACGTCACACTGATTTATTGCGAGTTTTTCAACCTCGCGTTGTCTCAGACTGCAAATGTGGCATTTGACTTTAGTGAGTGGATCGGAGAGTAGCACTACTGGTATTTCATCAGATTAGCGGTCTGTGCTGTCAGGAAATATTTGCTTCTGTGGAAATGAGCAGTTCCCTGTTGAGAGTCAGCAGTTATTTTGCAGATTTGCCTCTGTTGTTTTTTTTTTTTTATTTGTATTTAATATCTATTTTAGGGCCGGCTGACTGAAAAGAAGGAAAAGGGACCCAAGGCATGGCAAGAGAAGGCAAATTTTATTTTTATGTCACCCAATCACAGAGGCTCTGGGTGCCTAACAATAGAAACAATACAGAAAATATCAATTAAATGGGATAATAAAACAAGAACATTAATACACAGTTATAAAATCCTAAAATTCTAAATCAAAAACAGAGGTCAAAGGTGTTATAACTCAGGCAGTGAGGTGGAAAAAATCTACTCAGGGTAGGCCAGGCAAAACAGATGGGCTTTTAGCCCCTGCTTGAACATCTCAGTAGAAGGGGCCTCCTGGACTGCAGATGTAAGTGAGTTCCACAGGGTCGGCCCGGCAACACTGAAAGCACGGTCGCCCGATGTCTTGAGCCGAACCCTGGGAACATCCAGGATGCCACTAGACAAGGAGCAGAGGGAGCAGACAGAGGTTGCACATGTCAGGAGCTCAGCCAGGTAGCCCAGGCCCAGTCCATATAGGGCCTTAAAGGTGAGCAAGCCCACCTTGAAAAGGACCCTTCACCTGGTAGGCAGCCAGTGCAGAGCCTGCAGGACTGGGATCACATTACTGGATCTAGACAGGCCTGTCAGTAACCAAGCCGCTGTGTTCTGCACCAGCTGCAACCTGTGGAGGGTCCCTCCCATGACCCTGAAGTAAAGAGTTGAGCCTAGAAGTAACAAAGGTGTGTACTAGTGTCGGCAGGTCTTCGGGCGGAACAAGGGGCTTGATCCTGGTGATGTTCCTCAAGTGGTAAAAAGCACTTTTGACAACAGAAGACACCTGAACAGTCTGCTGTCCAGGATCATGCCAAGATCATGCACCCTTGGGGAGGCCACCAGTGAAGCCAACCCCCAGAAAAAATCCTATATCAGCTTTAAGTACCCTCTCATCATGCCCATGACCCGGCTTGATCACCAGCACCTCTGTCTTGTCTGGGTTCAGTTGCAGCCAGCCGAAGGACATCCAGTCATTGATTTTTGCCAGGCAGGTGTTAAGCACGTCTATAGGATCGAATGTTCCAGGAGCAAATGACAAGTACAGCTGGGTGTCATCTGCAGAGCAGTGAAACTCCACACTGAATTGCCAAATGATCTTGCTCAGGGGAGGCATATACACTGTGAATGACATCGGTGACAAGATCGAGCCCTGAGGTACTCCACATGACAGGGGCATTGGGGAGGAGGAGAAATTCCCCATCACCACCCATTGCACCCTGTCAGAGAGATAGGACCATTTGATGACAACACCAGTGAGTCCACAGTACTCACAGAGCCGATCAAGAAGCAGAAAGTGATCCACAGTGTCAAAAGCTGATGAGAGGTTGAGAAGAACAAGATTTGACTTATCTCCTCTATCTCTAGCCCTGAGCAGATCATTATGTACCCTAACTAATGCTGTTTCAGTGCTGTGTCTGGCCCTTAAACCTGACTGGAATGGCTCACAGATGTCAAAGGACATAAGGTGATTCTCAAGCTGTTGTGCCACAATTTTCTCAACAACCTTGCTCAAAAATGGCAGGTTGGAGATAGGATGGTAATTCGCCAGGATGTCCATGTCTAGAGATTGTTTCTTCAGGAGGGGTCTCACCAGGACCTCTTTCAAGACCATTGGGAAGACCTCCACTGACATCGAGCACCGGGCGATTTTGGCGAACACCGGGCCGACAGTCCTGGCACATCTCATTAGGAAACTCGTCGGGGCTGGGTCCAGATCACAATATGTGTGCTTTAACTCTGAGATCACCTCAATGACCTCGGCCACATTCACTGATTTAAACTCATCCCAGACTGATGGAGTGACTCTGTTCCTCTCGGTCTGACTACTGCCAGGCAGTGATTGCCTCACTGACGGAATTCCCAACCGTATAGAGGACACTCTGTCAGAGAGAAACAGAGCAAACTCTTCACATAAAGTGGTTGAAAAAGTCTTTCTTTAGCTGTAGACAGGTTGGATGAAGTAGTCTTTCCACAGTTCAGAAAAGCTGAGAAGGTCTGTTTATCCCTGCAGCAATTTCCCTGGACAGGAATTCTGCCTTCTTATGGGAAATTGCCCCCTGGTACTCACTGTAGTGAACATGCAGGGCCAGTTTGTCATCTGACTGGGTCTTCCACTAGCAACACTCCAACATCTGACCCCTGATCTTCATTACCTTGAGATCCCCGTCAAACCAAGAGGATCATAAGTGAGAGACTCTGGGTCATACACTTACTGAAGCAATGGCATGCAGTGCTTCAGATACCACTTTATCATAGGCAGACACTGTCGCAGATTCACTCAGCAGGTCAGGCCCTCTACTCCCAAAGTGCCAACCTCTGAGTGCAGTCTTGTGAACAATGAACAGAACAAGAGAACCCTCTTGCCTGTTTCGTGAGTTCAGATCAACCTGTGGTCTCAAGTTCTGGAGAGATTCAAACTGTTAACCTCTTGCTAGCATACCCAATGCACAGGCTTAGATATATCTGTCTTTGGGGGGTCAGATATCTTTGCCTACGGGCACCTGACCAGGTATTCAGAGATGAACCCTTAAAACTTTAATAAAGACCTCAGATTTAAAATGCTTCTCTTTCCAGTTTGGTACCACCATACAAGCTTACATCTGCTGTCTGCTGTCTGCTATAACCATAAATATTTCTTAGCAAAAGAAAGCAATTCAAAGGCAGATCAGGTATGCTCTAAAATTAGAGTTTTTACTAAAATATAATATATCAAACATACAATACAGAACTCTTATATCACAAGACATACATATCTTTAAACAAAACAAGGTTTAAAACAGTGCAATTCCTACAACAATATTTAGATTTTGTCTAGCTTTCTTAATACTTGTTTTTAAGTGCTCAGATGTTTTCTTGGTCAGTGTCAGATAAAAGTGTATCTGTAGTGAAACAGAATAATCTTTAAAAGCTGGTTTTGTCCACCTCTTTTGCATGAGGTCATCTAGCTCCTCCCTGTCAAAAATATCTAAAGAATGTATATTTCTATACAACCACAAGACGTAATTTCAAAGTATTCATTCTGCAACCTTAGCATAACTTAATTTCAATGACACCTCTTTTGATTCATGCTGTATCCTCCTCACACAGGCGTCATATCAGCATTTACAACCTCTCACCTCTGTGTAATAACCTGTGTTTTCTCTTCAATGTCATAAACCTTTTTTATGATTTCCCTCTTAACAAAGTTAACTTAAACAACTCTGTAATTAACTCAGAGAAACAGGATCCTTGATTAAAGTCTTCCATATAACACATTGTCTCTAAAAACTGAGTATGTGTGCTACATGCTGTCAGCATTTCTGTTGGCCTGCATCTGTCAGCTGAAATCTGGGGGAAGGGGATGAGTGAGGTCATTCCTAGAGCATTTGATTTTTCAGCAGAGACATTCATTAATACATTTTAGAAAATGGGCTTTTTATTTCCTGGCATCTGATTGGCTTGTACCCCTGCCAGGGGGGTACATTAACTTTCAATAGATGCCCAGGAAATAAAAAGTACCAGCCTGTCATGTCCTCTCACCCACTGAAGAATCATACTGCCAACCTGGCTCCCTAATTGGCTAAAAGCCCCTCATTTGAATTTCAAATGCGGCCATGTTTCTCTCTCGGTTAACAAGAGATACTGTCCCCCCAATACCAGCTCCTGACTCCAGGCACATAATCTCAGCAGGATTCCCTTTATAACTACTTTGTTTAAATTGTATTTCATTACACGACCTGTTCCATGAGAGCCGATGATGCTCTTTCTCTCCTTCCTACTCTAGCCAGCCGCCCACCTACCCGCTCGCTCACTTCCGAAAATTATGCTGCCCCCTCATCAGCCAGTCAGTCAAGTGCCCCCCAAGTCTGCCTTCCCTTTTTAAGAATTTGAAAGTAACAGCCACAAATACAAATAAAAAAGGACAACAAAATAGAAGCCGTCAGAGTAATCGGCTTCACGTAACCACCCGATGTCACTGCGATGTTTTACATGTGGCGCGAGACACCTCACAGCAGTTAAACACAGAAGCACTAACAAAACCTAAAGTGCCTAGATTTACTCAACTGCCACCACCTGAAACCTTTTGCTATATTCAAATGTTACCAGGGTGCATGGATAACCACAGCTGCAGATTGGCCACTTCAGTAATGGATTTCCTTGATCAAATAAAGGTAAAACAAAACTGTTAGAAGTGTGTTGGGGGGTAGCATATGATTGCCAGTGCTGTTTCATGCCTGTCTCAATGACAAGCAAACACATGACGGGGGGGGGGCACAACGAACCGATGTCAGGAGGCCAAAAGCAAAATAAGCAGCACAGCCTGTACTTCATGTCTGGGAGCATTTAAGCAATAATATCTATAAACAACATGAAAAATACAGGCAGAGGAACTATTTTATTAAAAAAACTCAGTTTGAACTAGTTTTGAAAGGACATTTTTTAATTAAACATTTTTTTTTCACGGTGCCCATTTTCTAAGCGCAATAATACCCTTCAGGGTGGGCGGTATGGGTAATACCAGACCTTCCAGCAGCTATAAGGCCCTCCACCTGTGGCGTCAGGCCTCATTATGTCCCTGGGCGGTCCGGTATTGCCCAATACCGCCCACCCTGTTGGGTATTATTGCTTGCTTATTTAAAAAAAAATATGATACAGCACTTTAGAACTGGCTGTCTATGTCACAGACACCACCTCACCTGTGCCAATCGCACATGCAGCATCCATCCTAGATAGGTCAGTTAATGCCAGCAACCCCCTCTGGGAACAAACCCCTCAAAGGGCTGTAACTGACCATCTCAACAGGGGTGGGACTTTCAGGGTGTGCCCCAAGTGTGAACTTCACTGTGCAATGATCAGACCAAGAAACCTGATCAATCTTGAGGTTCCTGATCTCAAGACCCAGCTGGAACACCAGATCGAGCATATGACCATGTTGGTGGGTCACAGAAGTAATTGCTTGTGCTAGGCCCAGTGATGATATTAACTGGAGGAGGTTGTAACTGAATTGCAAGGATTCATCATCGACCCAGGCATTGAAGTCACCCATGATTAAACACCTGGGGGACTTCAACACCTGGTCAACCATGAAGTCCGCAACCTCCTGCAGGAATTCCTTCCTCCTGACCCAGGGGGTCAGCAAATAAGGAGAATCCTGCAACTTGTACCTGGACCCCCATGCACAGCCACACACTCAAATGATCTAGAAATTCCAGCCAGGTGCACAGTGAAGCACAGGCTGGATCTAAAGAAGGTGGCCACACCCCCACCCCTGCAATCCCTCCTCAGACAGTGCACTATGGAATGACCAGCGGGGACAGTCACCTCTAAAACTGGGCCGGCATCATCACCCAGCCAAGTCTTCGTGATGCAAGCCAGGTCAACAGAGGAAATCAAGTCCGCAATAATTACAGTCTTGTTCCTTATTGACCTGGTATTGCATAGCACCATCTGAAGGGGATGAGTGGATGCTGCCGGCCTCTCAGCTGCCTGCCCACTCAGTCTGGTGGGACCACTGGGTACAGAAACCAAACACATTTGGCCTCTCTCAAGGTTCGATTTAAACCCAGGGCATCTCCTGCACCTGACCACCTCAATGCTACTCATCTCCCTTACCTGGCTGCTCCCTGCCACTGACGACCCAGCCATACCCTTGTAATCCCAACCTCTCTGCAGTGCCTGGCTGTGATGGAAGGGACTGGGAGATCGACAAAGGAGCAGAGGTCACGTAGCTGGGAGGCAGCATAGGTGACTCGTACAGGGCCACGATCCCAACACATCCTTGCCTAGCTTTCCTACTTCATCTGGAAAGGTCAACCAACTGAGCCTTGCCCTTTAACTGACAAAGACAGCTAACCTCCTAAACACAAGATTAAAATTATTTACCACACACTCTACACAGTCATTCTGCTTTACAAAAACTTTTCCTAACCATTCACACACCACCATCCACTCACCCCCTCCCAAAACATACAATATCCCTCACAACAATCCATCCCCTCACCCAATCCCAACAAAAGCAAAAATTAAAATATTAATTAAAAATGAAAAGGGAGAGCTCTACAGTGCAGTGTGCTGTACAATTAGTCCTATCCACTGATGGAAAAGGACAGCAGCTATCAGATTTTAATGAGTTAATGTTCAAAGAATAGTTATCCATTCAGTCATTTGGTTAACTTCACAAGGGCAACCTCAGAATGTAAAGAGAGAAGAACAGAGGTGCTCACACTATCACAGACCAAAAAAGTCCCTCCAAAACACCTGAAGTCAAACCAAATGGCGGTTTCATGGGTAGCAAAGTCTTTCAAGGCAAAGCAAGACTGCGGTATAGTGATCCTCTCACTAGCGCTAAACAGCAGAAAAAGATGAACTGTTTGTACACTCACCTTCTCAGCACCAGTTCGAGAAACTCCACCAAAGAAGGAAAGGCTGCTCCCACCAGATCTTCCACTTCCTAGACTGGCATTTCACCGGATGAGTCAAGTTAATGTTGAAGGCTCCAGGGCAGTGCTCCACATTTCCAGGGATCTCACAACGCGTAAACCCACTGCAGTAATGGAGCAAGGCTGTGGCTCACTCGGGAAGAGCCGAAACAAAAGCGGGCCACTACTTTCAGGCCCAACAATCAGCTTTGCAACCAGGTGGGAAACAGTGGGATGCCAGCAAGGTTTTTCTTGGAGGTAGCGGAGCTCTCACCCCACTCCATCCAAGTTACCCCCTACTGCTCACCGCCACTTCACCACCAAGGAAATCGCTGCCTTTCTGACAGGTTCAGCGCCGTCCGTCAAGGATGCCCCAATTCAAGCCTCCTCCTATTGATTGTGTGCTCCAAACTTGGCCACAGAAGATTACTCCAGGTCTTCTAATGTGTTCTTCCTCTCCCTTTGGGTGCAGAGAGGGTAAGTGGAGCAAAAATCCAAGACGCTTATTCAGCTCCTCACTCCTGCCATCGGTAATGGATAAAAAGTCACAGCACAGTGCATAGTGAATATCGCTCCCTAATAGAGAAAACTACACTCCTATTCTGCCTCACTCCTTGAGCCCTGCCTCACTATTTATCCCAGATGCAGGAGACATAAGGCACAGTAAAGCTAGCAGTCAGAGAGGACTGAAGACTTTTCTCGCAGCGTGGCATTTTGGCTATATTGTAACAACTTCGACCAGTTATTACAAAAAATAAAGCTTGTGCCAGGCCTGTCTTAAGAGGATTTCACACACCTCAGGTGTATGAAAAATTCTCATGACACACAACTGCCCAGGCATTATTCTTTATATTCCATATGGCTGTGTTAGGCTCTAATCTGTAGCAGCATTTAGTGATTGTCCCTGCTTTCTTCCAAGCGGTGTCAGCTGCTGCTATTGTGAGACATTTTTGGTATTTGTTTGGTAGTAAGTGACATGGATACATGGAAGGATGTGAGCCACCCAAAATATTTGTTTCTATATCCATCTGTGCTGGTGAGCCAGACCGAGGGTGTTGAAACAGCTGACTGGTTTTGACTGTTATGAAGGTGTAAAAATAATGAAGGAAGTGGGAGAGGCCCCATCCCACTCTAGATCAGTGAGGCCTTAGTTTTGCCTGCTATACTTTGAGGAAGTACTCTCAAAAATGAAGTTCCCTATTAGGGAGTTTATTTTTTGAAACCATTTAGGGTGTATTGGTATATGAAGGTGAGCAAGTATGTGAAATATTTTGGGGACTACCAACATTTTTATTGCAGTAATTTTCCTTACTAGTGGGAGGCGTAAATGTCGCCACCTGTTCATATCAACCTGCAGTTTTTTATTAGAGATTGTAATTTATTAGAGACTATGTGGTTGAAGTCAGGGGTAATTTTGATTTCAAAGTATTTAATCTCCTTATGTGCCCATGCTAGACCAAAATTCTTTATAAGCCCAAATGTCATGTTAGCATTTAAAGGAAGAATCTCTGATTTATGTATGTTAATGCATAGGCCTGATCATTTTGCAAAAGAGTCTAGAAGTGACAATAAGTGTGGGACGCCTTGTGTAACGTCACTGGTTAAAACTAAACAGTCATCTGCATATAGTTCAGTGAAGAATTATACATTACCAATTTTGATACCTTTAATGTTTGGTTGGTTCTGGATAGCAGTTGCAAGGGGTTCAGTTGCAATTACAAAGAGCAAGGGAGAAAGGGGACCTCCTTTCTTACATTAATCATTTAAAATATTAATAATTTTGTTAGCCAGATTAAAGGACCTTTATTTTCTTTTAGGGACATTGGTGAACAAGATGTCTTAACTGAATTAGCTTGGTTGGATGTTGAACAAGCATTTGTCAATGCTGAATGTTTGCTTGCTGATATTAGCATTGGATGTGCAGGAGTTAGACAGATGCAGAATAGGAATGGCACTGAAGTATTTAACTTACGCCAACCCCACCTCCACCCTGCAGAGATGGATAGGCATTGGGGAGTGACTTTGGGGTTGTCACCCATAACGCTCATGGCATTTCACCTCACCCTGTCCTGCAGACACCAAGAAGTGTTGAGGTGTGCCTTAGGGTGTTCGGCTTTACAGTCACCCCATTTCATAAGGATATATGCTAAAATGGGTGCAGTATAGGAGAATGGGGTGAACTCTGGGGCCGAAGAGTCCAAGGCACACCTTGATGCCTGTCACTGGCTTCAGGGAGAGGGTGGAGGTGGGGGTGGGGGTGGAATGGCGTGAGTATTACAGCCAGCAATCCAAAGGCACACCCCTGATGCCTGTCAGTCTGTACAGGGTGGGACGTTATGGTTAGAAGCCCTAACGCCTTGGGCATTTGTTGGTATTTGCACTACAAATTTTCAACATGGCCTTTTTGTGACCCCCCACCTCATGAAAGCATTTGGTACCTCTGTTCATGAACAGTGGCACTGTCAGTTTGTTTATCTGTCCCGAACGTTGATTTCCCACAGCAACCGTGCCATTCTGTACCAGATGTGTGAAAACACAGATCAGGCAGGATGTGAAAAATGACGGCTGTACTGTTCATAAGGAGGTATGCAAAACTGACAATATTGACAATTTTGAGTGAAAATATTAGATTCTCAAAGTCACGAGTGTGCATGGAAACTTTGCAATGCACACTCATAACATAGTAATTTTATGGACGTTTGTCACCAATTTTTTAACATGGCCTTTTTGTGACCCATGCCTCATGAAAGCATTTGGGACCTTTGCTCATGAACAGTGTCACTGTGATTTTCTTAATCTGTCTCGAACACTGATTTCCCACAGCAACTGTGCTATTCTGCGCCCGAAGTGTGAAAACACATTTTGGCCAGGATGTGAAAAATTACGGTTGTACTGTTCATAAGGAGATGTGAAAAATGTCAATGTTGAAAATCTGGAGTGAAAATATTACAGATTCGTGAAGTTACAAGTGTGTGTGGAAACTGCGCAAAGCACAATCATAACAGTCATTTTTTTGAATTTTTTTCACCAAATTTGCAACATAAGCTTTTTGGGAGCCCACCTCATGAACAGTGACACTGTCATTTCATTAATCAGTCCAGAAAAGGTGATTCCACGCAGTGACCGTGAAATCACCTTTCGGGACAAATACCCAGATGACAGTCACTGAATTCATAAGATGGGATCTCAAGAACCCCATGTTGAAAATGTGGTGCCAAAATTTGTGAAAATGGCTGAGATATCCACATAAGTTAAAAAAAACACATGCCATTATACAGCTTACCAGCATTTCTACAGTTCTCAGTCGGCTTTGAAGAGAGCAGACATGTTCCCAGTCCACAGAAGATTGCCGTGCTGGGCTCCGGAGGTAAGTATGGGGTGGGGAAGGTGAGAAGCACAGAGGGTGGGTGCGGATTGGGGGAGGGGCACCAGACTCAATGAGGGACGTTTTCTTTATTTTACAAGTTAAAAAAAAAAAAAACATTGTGGGAAGGTTTTATTTATTTACAGGTGGTTTGGTACACTGGGGTGGGCTTCCAGCGTGCCACCTGAGTGTTTCTTGGGGTACTGGCCACATACAGAGTGTTTGGGGTGCATGAGCCGAAGGGATTGGGCACCCCTCGGCGCATAATAAATGGGGGGCATTATGCCGATGGGGATTGGGCTTCCCCATTGGCAAATGAATTTAGGAGGGGCATGCCGACAGGGGGATTGGGCACCCCCATCAGCTTTTATGGGGACTGTGAGAGGCGGATGGCGATAGCCGCTGCCAAGTGAAGTTAAAAACAAATGCAGGGATATTATGCCAATGGAGATTGGGCTACTCCATTGGAAAATGAACTGGGGGGGGCATGCAGACAGGGGGATTGGGCACCCTCATCAGCTTTCACGGGGACTGTGAGAGGTGGCAGCTATCCGTTGGCTTCTGTGTGGACTGTGAGAGGCAGATGGCAATGCAGCCACCATATTTATTGAAAGGGGTTACCAAACAAGGCAAGCTGTTATTCGCTGCTGCAACCAGAGACCACCCCAGCAGCAACAACAGATGATTGTTAATGATGGGGCGCTCTCTGAATCCAGCGGCTAGTTTCTTTCAAATTGGTGGCACGCTACACTACTGCTGTCATGGACAGCCTGCTCCTCTATTGACACCACAGAGACTAGCCCCACAATGGACTGCTAGCACTGGCTGCAACACTGCTGCACCTCTATAATTTGCTACTACAAGCAAGCTGACGCAATATGTTTCTTTGCATGCGCACAAGCGAACATAAAAAGGAGCAAGTCAAGACACTATTGATCCTATATTTTATAAGACTTGGGCCCCAATAATAGCTAAGTATACAGCTTACTTGCTTAATTTTTCATTAAACACTTATGAAATTCCTGATGATTGGAAAACAGCCTGCAGAGTGCCAATTCATAAAGGTGGTAATGATCTTGATCCAGGTTGTTATTGGCCTATATCTATTCTAACCCCTATTTCTAAAATGTTAGAAAAATTAGTCTATGGGCAGCTAATAAAATACTTGGACAAAATTAGAATATTGACAAATTATCAAACTGGTTTTCATAAAGGGCATAACACAATATACGCAGCATCTAAGGTAGCTGATGACATTTTCATCACCTTTGATCAGGGTTATTCGGTTCCTGCAATTTTTTTAGATCTTTCAAAGGCGTTTGACTCTGTTGATCATAATTTGTTATTGAACAAATTAAAGATTACAGATCTGGGTAAAAGTGCTTTGTTTTGGTTTTCTGCTTATTTGTTTTCTCATCTACAATGTGTTAAAGTAGGAGAATATTGCTCTAACCTAGCTATGATAGATAAAGGGGTGACCCAGGGGTCAGTACTGGGACCTCTTCTATTTCTATAACTAATCTAACCTGATAGTGTATCAGCAGGCACTAACATTTTTTTGTATGCTGATGACACTATTTTGTATTGTCAGAGCAAAGATTCTTTAGAAGCCATTAATACTTTGCAGAAAGATTTTGATAATATTCAGAATACCTTGATTAAATCTCGCCTATTATTAAATGCAAATAAAACTCGATGGGTCCTATTTTCTGGTAGACTTAAAGTAGATATTCAAAGTGAAGCAAATAAAAGTATTAAAGCATTAGATGGGACCGATTTGATTAGAACTTCTGTATATAAATACAGTATCTAGGTATCATACTAGATGACGCCATGAAATTTGATTCACATATACAAATGCTCTCTAACAAACAAGAAATTATTATCATTTTTCTATAGAAATAAGATATGTTTCAGTCTTAATATTCGTAAACAACTGGTAAATTCTTTATGTCACAAATTGATTATGGAGACTGTATCTACATGAGAATGATAGATACTGTCTTGAAACTTTTGATCCCTCTTTACCATCATGCACTGAGGTTTGCCACTGGGTTGACATGGCGAACCCATCATTGCAGTCTCTATTCTGAGATGGGTTGGCAACCACTGTCAGTCTGGAGACAAACCCATTGGACAATTTATGTTTCTTAGTTTGTCTTAGATAAACTGCCCTCATATCTGCTTGGACTGGTCACTAGTAAAGAGTCAAATAGATATTCTTTTAAGATCTGCTGACTTACCCTAGTACATTTTATCTAGATATAGAAGTAGATTTGGTAGTTATAGATTGTCTGTTACTGTTCCTATGACTTGGGTCTCCATGCAAAAAAAGTTGAAACTAATATCAATAATTTCTTTATCATGTTTTAAACGACTAATTTGTAAAGCAATGATACATGTTTGCAGCTTTTTTAAATGAGTTATAACTTTAATGTTTGTGTATGCATTTTGCAATTTATGTATGTGTTTGTATGTATATTTACTGTATTTGTATGTATATATGTTTTTTGATGGATGCAATTGTAAAAGAGATTTTCTCTCAATTTTGCTTTACAATAAATTGAAATTGAAAAAAAATTTTAATTGTCTTGTCCCTCTATACAGTGAAAAGGGTTGTGATGGTGTAATGTTTGTAAGGATTTGTGCGGTGAGTTTATTGTATAGGAGTTGAATTCAAGTGGTGAAGTTAGGACTAAAGTTCAGATGTTGCAGAACAGCCTGCAGATACCCTCAATCCACCAAATCAAAGGCCTTTCCAAAGTCTATGGCAATTGCTGCAGCTGAGGTTGAGCTCTGCAGCAGCCTGCATTAGAGATATGAAGGCCCTTCAGTGGTCAGAGCTTATTCTGCCTTTTATAAACCTGACTTGAGATGGGTGTAATATATTTGGTAGGATATGTTCTAAATGCAGAGAAAGCATTTTTGCAATGATTTTTGCGTCTAAATTAATTAATGATATGGGTCTGTAACTGGACGGTGTCAATGGGTCTTTGACTTCTTTAGGTAGTACTGTAATGATGGCTTCTCTAAGGGACCCTGGAAGCATATTCTGGGTGTGTGATTCTAAAATTATGTGAAGCATAGGCTGTGATACAACCTCACGTAGCAGGTGATAAAAGTCCACTGGGAAACCATCACTGCCAGAGGATTTGTGTGGTGCCATAGCTTTAATGGCTTGGTTGACTTCATTGACCATAAACAGGGCCTCAAGAGTAGCTTTTTGGCTCTCAGTTACCTTAGGAAGGTCAAGATTGTTAATAAAGGAAGTGAACTGCTATGTGTCAAAAGAGCTCTTGGATTGATCTAAGGTGTGGCAAAACACCTTCATTATGTTATTAATAGCTAATGGAGTCATATGAATCCATACCCCCATATCTTTGAGCTTAGATATGTACAGTATCTCTCTGCTTGTTTTTTGTGTAAGTACTACATTAGGAGTTTATTTGCTTTTTCCCCGTTAGCCTGGTAATTATGTTTTGTTCTATTTATCTGTAGTTCTGCTTTTTTAGTGTCCAGAACATTGAGTTGTATTCTAAGAGCTGTTATCTCTGTAATCTTTTGGGGTTTTTTTTTTTTAATTTCTTCCCTTTTTTTTAAGTATTGTCTCTAATTTTGTGTGTTCTTTGTCCCATTGACAGTGCCTGTGCATGGTATAACTAATAATTTTACCCTGCATCGTGGTCTTGAATGCATCCCAGATCACTGCTGCTGTGGCAGCCCCTGGGAGGTTATGTTCAAAGTAAGCAGTGGCCTCTTGTTTAAGCCAACTGTGAAAATATGTGTCCTTTAGCAGCAGTGGGTCTAAATGCCATGCCAGAGTTTTTCATGGATGTGGATCCATAGTTGTAGTTAGGATTATAGGTGCATGATCAGACAGGTAGAGGGGTGCTGTAGTGACATCTTGGATCAGAGATGTAATATGCAGAGAAGTCAACCAGAAGTCTAATCTGCTTGCTTATGCTTTCCTCAGTTTCAGCTTGGCAGTTTCAGCCTTAAAGAAAGAGGAGTGAACCTTAATGATGCACTTTGATAATGACTGCTTCAGTATTGTGCTTTGTGTTCTTTTTAATATATCAGTATTTGTCTGTAGTATTTATTGTATTATTATACACCTGAATTTGCACCTTCACTTATTTTCTGGGTAATCCCAGCCCTCACTGTATATAAAGCTTTAAGAGATCAGGATAAAAAATGGTTAACAGAGAAACATAGAAACATAGAATGTGATGGCAGATAAGGACCGCTTGGCCCACCTAGTCTGCCCATTTTCCCTATCTAACAGATAAGCTGCAGATCCTAGTTAACCAACAGCTTACTTCCTCCTACCCCCCCCCCACTAGGACTGCCTTATTCTGTCCCATGCATTCTTGAATTCCCCCACTATTCTTGACTCCACAACCTCCTCAGGGAGGCTGTTCCATGCATCCACAACCCTCTCTGTGAAAAAATACTTCCTCACATTACCTCTGAGCCGTCCCCCCTCTATCTTCAAATTGTGCTCCCTTGTTCTTGCACATTCTCTTTTCTGAAAGATGCTACCTCTTGACTTTGTTGATTCCCTTGAGGTACTTGAAAGTTTCTATCATGTCCCCTCTCTCCCTTCTTTCCTCAAGGGTATACATATTAAGCTCCTTTAGTCTTTCTTCGTATGTCTTCTGGTGCAGACTCTGCACCATTTTGGTTGCCCTCCTCTGGACAGCCTCCACTCTGTCTATGTCTTTGAGAAGATGGGGTCTCCAGAACTGCACACAGTACTCTAAATGGGGTCTTACCAACTGTCTGTACAGAGGGATAACAACTTCCTGTTTTCTACTATTGATGCCTCTCCCTATGCATCCCAGTATCCCCCCAGCCTTCCTTACTTCCTTCTCACATTGCTTACCCACCTTTAGGTCATGTGATATAATTACCCCAGGTCCCTTTCCATTTTTACTATTGTCAGTATCTCACCCCCCATTGTGTACTCTTCCCCTGGGTTTTTGTTTCCCAGGTGCATTACCTTGCACTTCTTTGCATTGAATCTGAGCTGCCTTACATCTGACCATTCCTCCAACCTTGCCAAGTCCCTTCTTATCCTTTCCACTCCATCTTGGGTATCAACCCTGTTGCAGATCTTTGTGTTGTCTGCAAAGAGACATACTTTTCCTTCCAGTTCCTCTGCAATGTCACTTATAAAGACATTAAAAAGGACCGGTTCTAGTACTGAACCCTGCGGTACCCCGCTGGCAACACTCCTTAGTTCACTGTGGACTCCATTTACTACTACCCTTTGAGTCCTGTTGTCTAGCCAATTTTTTTATCCAGGTTAGTCATCTAGGGTGGGACCTTAGACAAAGCACTAGTGATTCTGAGTGAAATGTTAGGTCACTGGCTGGTGTGGACCTGTACACATTTTTTGCACTGCTAAATTGCACGTTTTCAAATAAAGCCTGTCTTTTTGCATCAATTCACAAGAGTACTTTGTGAAGTTATGAGGAAGTAGAGTACTTAACCTCAGGAGTGGCAGCAACCATTGAGAGCCAGCAGCCTTTGGGTGAAGTGAGTGCCATATTTTTTTTTGGTTTTTCATCTCCAGTAACTTTCCCACTGTAGAAGTCAGATTGACCAGTCTATAGTTTACTGGCTCATTCCTGTTTCTGATTTTCTACATGGGCACCACATCTGCTATCCAGCTGTCTCTTGGTGTCATCCCTGTTTCCAAGGAGCAATTACTGAGATCTGCCAGTGGTGTGACCAGAATCTGTGGCATTTATTTCATTGTCTGTGGATGTAGCCCATCCAGGCACATTAATTTATCCACCTGTACTGCGTTTAGTCTTTTCAATACCCATCCATCCATAATTGGCTTTTCACTGATGCCCCCACTTCCTCCCTCCTTCCCTCCCTGGCTTTGATGAGACATTCAGACAGAGACCTCTCATCCTCCATCATTAATACCAAGCAGAAACACTGATTCAGTATTTCCACCTTTACTTTGTCACCCCACTCCCACCCCTCTCACTTCCTTTTCACTACATCTGCTGTCCAGCTGTCCCTTGGTGACATCCCTGTTTCCAAGAAGCTATTAATGAGATCTGCTAGTGATATGGCCAAAGCCTGTGGCATTTATTTCATTGTAGGTTGCGTCCAACCTACTGTAGTTTAGACCCAGGCCCAACACACATTCTTGTGGGGTGTGTTGAAGTCAGCCCTGTCCTTTCCAGGATAGTCCGATGTTCACTAGAGACAGGGGAATTTCCATCTCCCCTAAAGGAGGTGGTGGGGATGCCACTACAGAATAAATCTTCTTTAGATCTGGACTGTCTGGCAAACTACAGACCAATCTCTAGCCTGCCTTTTGTAGGCAAGGTTATTGAGAAGGTGGTGGCTGCACAATTGGATGACCACTTAACAGCGCACAATGTCTATGATCCTCTCCAATCTGGTTTCAGGAAGAGGCATAGCATCAAGACCACCCTTGTTCAGGTACTAAATGATAACCTAACGGCGAGGGCTCTAAGAAGTTGTTCCATCTTGATTCTCCTCAGTCTCTCAGTGGCATTTGACACTGTGGACCATGGGGTGCTGCTGGAGCACCTGCGGATTTTCTGTGGACTGTTGGGTACAGTAGTCAGTTGGTTTAGATTTTTCCTCACTGGCAGGATACAGAGAGTAGTGCCAGGAATTTATTTCTTGGCACCTCTCCCCCTGTTGTGTGGGGTTCCACAGTGCTCCATTTTGTTTCCCATGTTGTTTGCAGTGTATATACTGCCGTTGGGGACATTATAAAGTGGCATGGGCTGAGTTTTCACTGCTACACAGATGATACTCAGCTCTACATATCCTTTGTGCCCAAGCAGGATGGGGGTGATCTCAATTTTTAACAACTTCCTCTTTGAAATTTGAGGTTGGATGAGTGCCTGCTGGTTGAAGTTGAACCCAGACAAAACTGAGGTGTTGGTTTTAGAGTCTGGTTGGCAAGGCTTTGAGGTTGCAAGCTGGCCAACCATCTGGACTTTGGCTTGGAGATGTCCAGCTGCCTACTTCAAATCAGGCGTGAAATCTGGAAGTTGTGTTTGAAAGTGGTCTGACGCTAAAATCACAGATGTCAGATGTTGTTAAGACCTTGTTTTACCATCTGATGAACATCGTTTGGCTTACGCATCTGATTCCGCCTGGCGACATGCCAACTTTGGTTCACATCTTTGTAACCTCGTGCCTTGATTACTGCAACACTCTATACCTAGGGCTTGCAGTGCTGATATCCACTGACTGCAGCTAGTGCAGAATACAGTGGCCAGGTTGTTGACTGGCTTACCAAGATCTTGCCATATCACATCTGTGCTCAGCTATCTGCACTGGCTGCCAGTAAATTGGTGGATCACCTTCAAGGTCAGTTTGCTGACCTACAAGGCCCTACATGGACAGGGACCCAGCTACTTGCAAGATCTTCTGCGCCCTTACCATCCCACCCCGCTCACTCTGCTCCACCAGTGAAGGATTGCTGGAGGTTCCCAGGGTTCGCTTAAAGACATCTGGAGCATGTTCATTTGCTTTTGCGCCCTCTACCCTGTGGAACTCTCTACCTCATCAGATTAGAGAGTGTCAGACTACTGATAATTTTAAAACTGAATTGAAAACATATCTCTTCAGCCAGGCATTCCCTGGGAATTCTTAAATTTGAATTTATGTATTTTGAATTATAATTTAGAATTTAGTTAGTTATATTTGTTCTATTAGTTGTGTTTTATAAATTTGTATGGATATTCTAACTTGTTTTAGAATGTACTGCAGTATGATCTTTTGGAATAGCACATAACAAATAAAGGACTGCTTGATTGCTGGATTGTCTCTGGCTGTAGCCCCTCCAGGCCCATTGATTTATCCACCTTTAATGCATTTAATCTTTTCAATACTCATCCATCAATAATTGGCTCCTCATTCCTTTTTCCTTCCTCCCTGACTTTGAAGAGGCATTCAAACAGTGACTTCTTATCCTCCACCATTAATACAGAGCAAAAATGCTAATTTGGTATTTCATATTATTTTAAAAATAGAGCTCTCACCACCTCTAATCAAAATGGCACCAGTCTCCTCAAAATTATTTTTGAAAGACATTCGGTCCATTTTTATTAAAAATACAAGACAAACAGGCTGCGCCTAATGGGTTTTGGATGCTTCTTATTCTTATGTCAAAGGCTTTAATGAACCTTTGATAAAGGATGAGAAGTACTCAAAATGTTTCAGGCACAGCCGGTTTGTCTTGTATTTTTAATGAAAATGGACCAGTTGTCCTTTTAAAATAATTTTGAGGAGACCGGTGACATTTTTGATTAGAGGTGGTGAGTGCCCTATTTTTAAAATAATATGTAATTTGATTTCATAGGAGCACCACCCTCCCAGTGTGAGCTCTGTTTGTTGCTTATCTCGATAAAGTATTTCCACTTTACTTTGTCTCCCCACTCCCAACCCTCTCTCTTCCTTAGTCTATCACCGCATTAGATTCGTATTTCTTCCGTGTTATCAATCTTAGTTATTAGATAGTTCAGGGTTACCAATAGCCTTTGAGAATTGACTGCACATTGCAGTACTCTGCTGTTCATTCTTCCATTTCTTGAGGGGAGAGTGACCAGTAGGGTGCTGCAAGGCTCAGTACTGGGGCAGGTCCTCTTTAACATCTTCATAAGTGACATTGCCAAAGAACTGGAAAGGAAGGTATGCCTTCTTGCAGATGGCACCAACATCTACAATATGGTGGACACTCATTGGGGGTCCAGAAAATGCATAGGGACCTCTGGAAACTCAAGAAGTGGTCAAGAGCACAGCAGTTGGGGTTCAATGCCAAAAACTGTAAAATCATGCACCTAGGGAATAGGAACCCAGGAGATGAGTGGGGGGTATTGATAGTCACTAAGCAGGAAAGAAATTGTCATATCCAATGACCTATAAGTGGCATGGCAGTGTGACAAAGCAGTGGATAGGGCCAGTGGGATGCCGGGATGCAAAGGGAGAGGAATCTCCAGTAGGAAGAGAGGGCTGGTATTGCCACTGTATCGCTTACTTGTGAGACCCCACCTGGAGTATTGTGTCCAGTTCTGGAGGCCATATTTCAGAAAGGACATAGACAGGGTGGAGAGAGAGTCAAGAGTAGGGAAACTAAAATGGTGCAGAGGTTGCATCAAAAGTCCTATGAAGAGAGACTGGGGGATCAAAACATGTACACCTTGGAATAGAGGAGAGTGAAAAGGGATACTATAGAGACCTAGAAGTGCCTCACAGAGGTGAACAGGTTGTGGGGTGGGTGGGCTATCTCTATTGAGAAAGAGCACAAGGATCAGAGGTCATGTGATGAAGCTGGTGAGAAGTAAGTTTAAGAGGGATGTGAGGAAGTACTACTTCACTGAAAGAGTTGTGGATGCCTGGAACAAACTTTCAGCAGAAGTGGTGGAGGCAAAAACTGTAGGGGGACTTTAGGAATGCATTAGATAGACATAGGGGAATATTAGTAAATAGGCAGGGAAGAGGGAGGGTCACTGGAGACCAGTTAGATTTTAATCCATTCTTATATATAGGAGTGTCGTAAGCTATCTTCCACTGTTTTGGCACAAAGCCATCCTTTAAACAGGACTCAAAGTGTAATTTAAGAGATAATGATAAACATTCTGATAAGAGATATAACAAATGACCAGAAATATTATCAGGTCCTATACTAGTTTTCCCTTTTTGTAATTGTAATTTCTTGTCAGCATCATCGAATGTAAACTTATTAATCTCAGAGCCCTCTTGATTTACAGAAAGTACCTCCTTGTCCTTAATTGTGAATTGTTTAAAAAATACATTGTTAAGAGAGTTTGCTATCTCTTTTGGGTTTTGTATAGAAACACTATCCACCATCAAGTGTCCAAGTTTACAAGTTGTTTTTTTTAATGGGTTAATATATGAAAAGAACATTTTGTTGTTAGATTTCTTAGCGTTAATTGTTAGGTTATGTTCCCATTGACTTTTACTCCTTCTAATAGTAGATTTGCAAAGCCATTGTGCTTTTTTATACATTGCCCAATTATGATCAGTTTTGACTTTCAGAAATTTTTTATATGTCTTGTCCTTATTTTTAATAAGTCTCTTAATGGTCTTTGTCATCCATTTAGGCTGAACCTTACCTTTTATAAATTTAGATTTACAAGGTATGAATTCGTTCTTAACAAATGATCATAGGATCTGCCCTGTTGGCCCCGAATCATTTTGGTTACCATACACTGCATTGCATCCAGCCTGTCTGTATCTTGTGAGGACTCTTGAACTGGGCACAGTATTCCAGATGGAGCATCACCAGTGATCTATAGGTAGTATTACCTCTTTCTTCCTGCTATTGAAACCCCTTCCAATGCACCCCAACATTCTGGTTGCCTTGCTGTAAGCAATGTACATGTAGCTCAGGCACTGTGTGCCAGTGGGCTACTTCCCCAGCCTGCTGGCCCTCATACAGGTTAAGTGGCCTGGATCCTGCTACGGTGACAGTTGGGGGTTCCTTCCCAAAGTTATAACTAATAGTGCAGTGCATCCACCCAGAGTAAGTTGTAAGTGGGCCTGGTGACTGGTTAGTACAGCCCCTGGGATACTGCACCTACCCACTTCCGTGACCAGCCACCCTGCACACTGGATTCTCAATAACCTTTTCCCACCAAATACCATAAACCTACTAGGAAGCAAATTGCAATGAGATTCTCTGAACACAGAAATTTCAACAACCAACTCGCAGCTTTATTAGGGGTAGGGCTAGGAAAAGTGGTACCTGGAGGAAGGATAGCTGTGGAATAAAAGAATGGTTAGTAGCAAAAATGGTGAACAATAACATAAGAGCCCATAGGCCAGTCCACCTCCAGCTTCCCACCCCCACTGGTACCAATGTTGCACCCTGAGAAGTCCCTGAGGTACCCACCAGTTGCAGGTCTGGAGGTTGCAGTGGGTTGGCCAGCTATTGGGGCCCTGAAAACTTGACCCCTGTTCCAGATCCAGAAGCCAAGTCCTGGGTACTCACAGTCTGCAGGACTCAGAAGCCACCTGGAGATGTGACTATCAGGTGTCCTAGAGTGTGGAGCTCCCTTGATTGGTTCAGTATAGGGCAGAAAGCAGGATGTTTCAGTTTCCTTAGCAGGTGGAATCTTGCTTGAAGGTCTTACAGCTTGTCACCTTGTTTGAAGATCTGGCCACTTATAACCTTCAGCCGCTTCTAACCCACTGCAGAGCTCGATGGCAGGTCCACACCTGCCCCAGAAGGACCAGACCCGGGAGAGGCTCCACAGCCTGGCTCCCCACAAGGGTCACAGGTGCCCTAGCACTCCAGGAAGGGCCAGTGACCTCCTGAAGCAGTGGGTCCCACTTGGAAGGGATTAGCTGGTTCCCTCCATGGCTTTGGGTGAGGACTGTCGAGCAGTAGGAGCCCTCTGCAGTCCCTGCACTGAATCTGTGTGTCACTGGTAGGTAGGCAGCTCTTCCAACTAAAACAGCAGTGTTGGTTTGCCAACAGATGCTAGCCTACAATTTGCACTATGACTATAATAATCAGCAGGAGCTCAGAACTAGGCAAGTCCCTGCTCACCTTCAGTGCTTTCAGCTCTAACTGTCCATAACAGATTCCTTTCAGCTTCAGCTGGGACACTGCTCTCAGCCACCTCATTCAGTCCACACAGCAAACTCACAGAACCTGGCTAGCACCCTGCACCTGAGACACTTTGCCTCTTCAAAGTGATTATCAAAGTCCCAATCTTTCAAGCAGTTTCTCTGCAGAAGCTGTTTAACTTCCCAACAGACAGCACAGTTCTGTCAACTCCGTTCCATGCACAGTGCAGGGTCTCCGCAACAGCTATTTTCTTCAATTAAGGCAGCACAATTTACAGTACCTGGAGAGGTTCAAAATCAGTCCAGTCTCACTCTTTTTCCTCTTTAAATTCACTTTCCGTAGCGACAATCCACAAATGAGACCTGAGCAAGGCCTTTGACAGTCCAGTTCCACTCACAGAATCCTTCTGACTCGAGAAGAGCCCTGGAACAGACTGAAACAAAACAGATAATCCTTGGGTTTTCACTTGAGAATCCAGGCTCCGGATTGGCTCTTCAAGCCTATCAATCAGCAGTAACCATAGAGATCAATATTCCCAGAGTGTTCATTGGGGCATGAGTTAGGCACATGAATTAGTAAAACTCCTTCTTCCAGAATCCCTCTGGTTCTCTTTCAGGTGCCTAAACCGTTGATTGGCTGATGATTTGGGGTCAAAGCATTAACAACACGTCTGCTCCCATACTGTTAACTAGCAGTCTTTAGGTTGTTCCTCATAACAGCTTTAGTGCAGCCATAGAGAGCACTTTTGAGTTACAGTAACCCCACAGCCTAAAAGCCCCATTAGTGGCCTTTTGAATAAGTCTGCTCTCATACATGTGTGCCCAGTACAATCCCTGTCTCTGCTGCCACAATGCAGTCCCGTTAGACAGCAGGCAGCAGCTTATTAATATTAATGCAGGGTCCATTAATATGCATGAGCCCTGTTTAATGCCTGGTTTTAAACTCTTCATTTTCTCTTCACTGAGGCTTCTCATTTGCCTCACTAAGGTCCCCAGTCCCCATTTAGTCTAAGGGGAGAATCGGGACCACTAATACGCCCCTCTGATGGACCGCTAGAACACCAGCCGATACATCAAGGCTCTCTACATGCATGTGTGATCGCCAGCAGATGGAGAAAATTCTGATGGCTTATGACTAATGTTTTAAGTCCAACGGGGCTAAATAAAGTACAAGGGCTGTTTGGGAGCACCAGAGAGACCTGGTCTGTGGCAGTGAATAAATGGGGAAAACGTGAAGAACCGGGGCACACCAGGTAAGCCCTCGGGGGGAGGGTTACACTCCCCCCCTTAAATGCTTGGCTTCCATGCCAAGCCTAAGTGTAAAGTACCATAACTATTTAACATTAACACATAATAACATTTCTAACTATACACCTGAATCCTGTCTATTCTATAGTAACTATTTCACAACAGGAAGATATTATAACTGGAAAACATTATGTACATTTCAGTAAATATCTTTCCCATTAATAGCTCCTGGCCACATAAAAAGTGATGCCCACAAGTGTAGCCTATCTCACCATATGACCTCTAGCCTCAAAAATACACTTTCCACACATCAGTACTCCCTATGTACCTCCTCACCTCCTTTTCCTCCTTCGGGTCACCTGCCCTTCAGACATAGGGTTTAAGCACTAACAGGGCATGTGAATACCTTCTGCAGGGACCTAGGGGTAATATATACTCCCTTGTGTACTATGAGTAAGGGTAAATCTGATGGGACCCCGGGGCATCATAAGTTAACTTCGGTATCAGTCTAACCATACTGCCTGACCACCTCAGGGTTTCTTGAATCTCAGAGTTACCTGCTGCCTCCTGTTCAGGGGCAGGTTCCCTATCATCCCCACTCTGACCAGTACCCTCAGTATCTATTGGAGCAGGGTGTTCTAGCACTTCTTCCTCTTCCCTGTTCCTCAGAGCTATCTTGGGGCCATTCAGAGGATTCAGTCAGACCAGTATTCATCTTTGATATGGGTCCTCCAAAAGGCATATCTGCTGGGGAACTGCTCCGATACCACTCAAAGGGCTCAGCTGGACTAGTGTTCAAGTCCGAAGTGGTCCCTCTGAGAGGGATAGCAGGAGTAGCCTCCCATCCCCACCCTGTTCCCTGGGTAGAGATGGATCTACCAACTTCAGGGGTGGTCCCTAAAACAACTTAGCTAACTCTGGGGTAGGGTAGAAACTCCAGGGGGTACGATCACCTTCCTCCCTCAGTTTTATCATCTGTACTCTCCTCCTCTGATACCCCCTCATCCTGGGCAGGCCCAGCCCCTATAGCATCACTATCTTCATGCCTCCATTTCCTGTGTGCAGCAGCTTGAGTAGTGGGGGGTGAAGGAAGATCTTCCACGGCACTTTCAGTGTCCATTATTCAGTTGCCAATGGGCAGCAGATGATTTTGATGGATGACTTTCTGCCCTCGAGTCTCTCCCTCAGGCCGAATCTTATACAACAGAAGCCCTTCCAACTTTTCCAACATAAAATATGAAGTACTTCCCCATCTGTCAGCAATCTTGTGTTTTTCTGGTATGCCTAGACATCATAGCAGTACTTTATTACCTGCCTCCAGATCCTGAATTCGCACCTTCTTGTCATAGCGGTCTTTATTAGTTTGGTTTCTCTTGGTGGCCAATTCTGAAGCAAGGCAATAGGCATCATCCAGTTGCTGTTTTAACTTCTGCACGTACTGCAAATAGTCTCCTGTTCCAAGACCATCGGTGGACACTCTGAAGCATAGATCCACGGGCAAATGGGCCTCCTTCCCAAACATAATCTGGTATGGAGAGAACCTCTTAGAGTCATTTCGGGTGCAGCTGTAGACATGGACCAGGGTGCTCACTCACTGACTCCAAGTGCGCTTGTCTCAGGGATCCAAGGTGCCCAGCATGTCTAACAAAGTCTGATTGAATCTGTCAGGTTGGGAGTTAACTTGGGAATGATACAGGGTGATCTGAGACTTTCTGATGCCCCACAATGACAAGAATTCCTTCATAAGTCGACTTTCGAAGGCATGGCCCTAGTTTGAATGATTCCTCTGGGGGGGGGGGGTTCCACACTGTACAAAGATTTTTTTGGCCACAGTGGAAGCTCGCTGATCCTTGGTGGAGAAAGTCTGGGTGTATCTTGTAAAGTGATTGGTGACTACCAGTATGTTTGAGATGTTATGTGAATCTGGTTCTAGTGTAAGGAAGTCGATGCACACCAGTTCCATGGGGCCACTTGTTTGGATGTTGACTAAAGGGGCCACTTTTTGTATACATCTTCTGCAGCTTTTACAATAGAATTCCACATCTGTTTCCATCTTTGGCCAGTAAAACCAGACCTTGCCCAAGTCTAAGGTGCACTCAGCACCCAGATGTCCAATATCATGGTGCAAGGCCTTTAACAGTCTTTATATGCCTCTCTGGTAACACCAACTGCTGGCAGGGTGCCTCCTGCTAGTCCTGCATCTCCCAGTAGAGCAGTCCTTTCTTTAACCGTAGCTTTTGCCATTCTCGAAACAGAAGTCTAGCTGGGGGATAGATGGTGTCCCCTTGAGTCTGGTCCTCAATGTGTTGAAACACTCAAATTATGTCTCTTGTAAGTAAGCCAGCAAGTAAAAGTTTATTTCTAATAGATACCATTCTATTGCTCAGAGCGCCTTTACAATACAAATACAAACAGTACAATAAACATCTTAAAATACAGATCATAATCCCCTTTAAACAATGTGCAAATCCTAGGCCACTACGTTCCTAGAAATGCCTTTTCAAAAAAATTTTTTGATGGATTTTTTTAAACCCCTCCATGGTCAGGCTCTCACATATCTGACAAGGTAGAGAGTTCCACAGGGTAGGGGCCATAAAGGCAAAAGATCTTCCCTCAAATGTCTTCAAATGTACCCTGGAAACCTCTAGCAATCCCTCGTCAAAGGATCAGAGTGAGCAGGAGGGATTATAAGGAAATAGGAGGTCTTGCAGGTATTGGGGTTCCAGCTCATGTAGGGCTCTATAGGTCAGCAATGTGATCTTGAAAGGGATTCGCCATTGTATAGGCAGCCAGTGCAGTTCACAGAGCACCGGTGATATGTGACTGGATCTGAGGGTTCCAGTTAACAACCTGGCAGTCGCATTCTGCACTAGCTGCAGTTGGCAAATATTCACTCCCAGTAGCCCTAGGTAAAGGGCATTGCAGTAGTCTAGCCGAGTGGTGACAAAGGCGTGGACCAATGTTGACAGATCCTCAGACGCAACCAGATGCTTCACCCTGGCAATGTTTCTGAGATGGTAGAAGGAGGACTTGACTACGGCTGATACCTGAGCCTTCAGGGTCAAACATTCGGGAAATATCACCACTAGGTTATGCACCTGGTTTGAGGCATTGAGCAGGCTATCCCCAAGTTGTAGTCCGGACAGTTTTCCAGCCCATGACCCGGCCGTCCTCAGATCTGGGTCCACAACCAACACCTCGATTTTCTCCGGGTTTAACCTCAGCCAGCTGGCACTCATCCAGTTCTGTATCTCTTGTAGGCAGTTGTTAAACATCAAGACTGTATCATGTTCCTGGCTGGGTACAAAGGACATGTAGAGCTGAGAATCCTCTGCATAGCAGTGAAAACTCAAACTGTACTGCCTAATAATGTCCCCCAGTTGCAGCATGTACACTGTGAACAACATGGGTGAAAGCACAGAACCCTGCAGTACTCTACAGGGCAGACTTTAAGGGATGAGAAATAAATTCTTGATACCATCCTCTGTAATCTGCCCTCAAGGAACGATCAAAATCAATTGTGGACTGCTCTCTCCAGTCCACAAAAGAACCACAGGCGTGCCAGCAATACCCCATGGTCCACAGTGTTGAAAGCTACTGAGAGATCAAGGAGAACCAAAATGGAATGGGCTGTCCAATCTCTCGCCACTAGAAGGTCATTAAGTAGTAGAACCAGGGTAGTCTCGGTGCAATGCCTTTTCCTGAAGCCAGACTGGAGAGGGTCATGGATATTATGGCTAGATAAATGATCCTCTTGCTGAAAAGTGACCACCTTCTCGATAACCTTCCCTATAAAAGGTAGGTTAGAAACCGGTCTGTAGTTGGCAGGGCAGTCTGGGTCCAAGGAGGGCTTTTTTAGCAGTGGCCTAACCACTGCTTCCTTTAAGGGATCTGGAAAGATCCCTCACTTCAAGGAAGCCCAGACTATCCAGGCTTGAACAGGGCCAATAACCTCAGCACACCCTACAAGAAGGTGCATTGGGCCCGGGTCCAAACTATAGCAAGTTGGTTGCAGAGTCTGGATGAGCATCAATATATCCATGACTACCAGCTGGCTGAAGGCAGACCAGGTCAGTTGGGTGTTAGTACCACTCGGTAGACCACCACAGAAACCCATGGGGAAACATTGGTAAATCTCTATCCTGATGGTGGACACCTTATCAGTGAAAAACTGAGCAAACTCCTCACACTTTTCCTGTGACAACGCTCCTCCAGTGTGTAGACAGACTGGATTGCACATTCTGTCCATGGTCTGGAAGAGCTGAGCTAGTCTGTTTTTCACTGCAGCAATTTCCCTGGACAGGAATTCTGCCTTCTTATGGGAAATTGCTGATTGGTAGACCTCATAATGGTCCAACAACCTAAGTCTGTCCATCTCCAGGCGAGTTTTCCACCAATGTCTCTCCAACCTTTGCCCCACCTTCTTCATTTCTCTTAGTGACCCATCAAACCATGGGGTACCAGGGTGAGAGGTCAGAGGGCAAACACAAACTGGATCAATGGCATCCATGGTCTCAGCTACTGCCCTATTACAAGCCAGCATCAGAGACCTTTGGTCACTGCTATCTAACGGAATACCCAAAAGGTCCAGTACCGTCATAAGGCCTTCAGGTGTTACCTGTCTTAAAGGACAGTACTGTACCATTTCCTTAGGGGCAGGCCCAATTTGGGGGACTGCAAAACTAAACCTCAGGGTGTGATGGTCCGATCATCTGACAGAATCCACCTCCATCTCCAAGATCTCCATCCCCAGGTGGAACACCAAGTCCAACGAGTGCCCTTTTTCATGTGTTGCAGTGGTAAAAACCCATTTCAGGCCCAATGAATCCATCAACTGGAGGAGGTCCTGTCCAAAGTGCAAAAGTTCATCATCGACCCAGGCATTGAAGTCCCCCAGAATTAACCACCTGGGGGACTCCAATACCATCTCGGCGATGAAGTCTACTACCTCCTTCAGGAAAACCCTCGGTAGATAAGAAGGATCCTGAGTCCTGCCCCTGCAACAGCCACACACTCGAAGGAGTTGGTGCTTCCCACTGGCACTTCCCTGAGGTTCAGTTCCTGTCTAAAACAGACTGCGCCCCCCCGCCCCTTTGGTCCACTCGGGTGGTGTATCACTGAGAACCTGGCCAGTATTGCAGTAGCCAAAATAGGTCCTGCATTTTCATCCAGCCAGGTCTCAGTGATGCATGCCAGGTCTGCAGAGGCTACTAAATCTGCAACCACTGCAGTCTTATTCTTGATAGACCTGGCATTGCATAACACTGCCCAAGAGGGATGGGATTCCGTAGATAGCCCCAACACCTGCCTGAATTCCTCGGAGCCCTTGGGTATAGGTTCCAGGCAAGGAAGTCCTCAGTCTTGGTCCCATTTTTCCCCAGGGCACCTCCTAGTCCCTACTGTCTGTATCTGCTCACCCTTCTCCCATCCCCCCCAGCCGAGATCTCCAGGACTCACCAGTCCTCCGCCTTTTAATTATGCCTAAGGCACTACATCCATAGTATGCTGGTGGTGAAAGTGGAGCACAATCGAAAGGTCGCAGGTCCCTCAGCCTCAAGGGGGAGTACTGCCTGACCAAGGTAGCAACCCCCCCAACACATATTTAAAAGCTTTTTCTATACCACAACTACCCCACACACTCTCAATCATTCATACTTCAGTAAATACAATACTTTCAATTCAGCTTTCACTCCATCACTTACACATCGTCTACTTACTCACTCCCCAGCTATATTCCTATCCTATCCTATAACAACTAATAAATAATTACTTCAAGAGCAGAGAAATTAACACCTTTACAGGGGACTGAATGTTTAAAAAGAAAATGTTATGCAAAATGTTCAAAAACATGTAGTGCAAATGTCTTGCTTGCTGTGCTCTCACCACTGCAAGCTTGAGTTCACACCTCTACAGTCTCCTCTCACAGGCCATAGTGGTGTTAGTATTGAGCTGGTTCATAGAACAGCAAGTAGTAATACAGTAATGCAAACATTTCTTGCTTGCTGTGCTTTCACCACAGCAAGCCTGAGTTCACACCTCTACAAGCCCCTCTCACAGGCCATAGTGGTGTTGGTGTTGAATTGCATCATAAACAGCCCCAGTAGCAATAGCAGCATATAAGATAAAAGTGCTTAAATTTGACGGTGACATAAAATTAAAACAGAATGGTTACATCACCACTGGAGAGGTCCTGGTTTTCTTGGTACTGTCCTCCAAACTTGGGGTTAAAATCATGCTCCAATCCACCTGTGACAGGACTGGCTCTCTGTTCCCTTTTCAAATCCTGGGTGGTCAATTTATTTATTTATTTATTTTATTTTTATTTATTTATTTCAGATTCGACTAATACCTTTGAGCCAAGGGCTCGTTTACTAAGGTTCCAAGTCAGACAAAAGCAATACAATACAATACAATACAACACAATTCAATACAATATAGGGCAAGACATAAGAATGCATGGGTTACAAGGCTTTTTACAGTAGAGTTTAGGAACATTATAACAGTAAGGAAGTGCTCAAAAAACATCTCAACACTACTAGAGTGCGATGCATTGCTCAGGTAAGTGCTAAAAAAGTCAATAATTCAAGATCCAGGCTAATGTAGGGTGGTGGGGGAAAAAAAGCAGCCAAAATTGGCATTGTCAGACATATAGTAGAGAGTGGAGTGCGACGGTAGTAGGTGGGGGATGAGTAGTCATGGAGAAGAAAGGTGGAGTTGAGGTCAAGGCTAAGAAATGGGACGGGGCAGCTAAGACTGAGCCAGGAGAGTAGGAGATGGCAAGGTGGAATCAGGAGTGGTTGGGTTTAAGTAATGCAGCCACAGACCTTTTTGCATGTGAGAAGGGAGCAGAGGCCGGATTTGAAATGTCACAGCTTGCTGCACTCAATCAGAAAGGTAGGTAGGTCGTTGAACCATTTGGGTCCTTGGAAGGAGAGGGATCTCTGGACTAGCGATGTGCATTTAAAAGGCACTTGGAGCCCTCCTTTAGTAGCACTTTTAGTACTAATGGTAGGGAGCGTGGTCTTAAATAGGCTTGAGGTTGAGTCAGGTGTGAGCCCTAATGTAGATTTATTTACTAACGGGCAAATCTGATATTGAGCCCTGAGGTGAAGAGGAAACTACCCTGTCTCATTATAGAGGAGACATGTATGGGTCCGGTGGTCAGCCCCAAGGACCACGCGGCAGGCCTTTTTGAGTAGGGTTTTGACCTTTTTTAGGGTGGTGTCAAATCAGCCCCATATATCACCAAGCCATAATCAATGGTGGATAGGACCGAGCAACTCGTGACTAGTTTTAAGGCATCAGGAGTCATGGAGTGTCAGTGGCAGTAGAGGACACCCAGCTTTATATTGCATTCTTGATGATGTGGACGATGTGCGTGGAGAAGGAGAGGGAGTTGTTCAGGTGCACACCTAGGTATTTGAACATGCAGACCTGCTCCAAAGTATCTCCTTTATGGCTCTGTATCATTAGTGGTTCAAAGTTCTTCCTGTTCTGTGGGACTGTGAAGATCATACTCTTGGTCTTCTTGTAGTTGAGCATTAGTTATTCTCTGTGAACCAAGATTCAGTCTTTCTGAAGGCAGCTTGCAGTTCTGAAGTGATAGTGGACTGTCTTTTATGAGCTACTGAAATGACGGCATCATCAGCATAGAGTACTATATGTGCCAGGCATGCAGAGGGTAGGGAATTTATGAAGAGACTGAATAAGAGTGGTCCGAGAATTAAGCCTTGAAGGACTCCAAGGCTCACCTCCCTAGGTTCAGAGAGATCACCACTGATTTTGAGACACTGTGTCCTGTGGGAGAGGTAGCTGTCAAACCAGTTGAGGGAGGGATCTCACACCTAAGGTGGCCAGGTGACAATAGGCAATGGGTAGACAATTTCCCAAGGCCTCCAAGCATTCCACCAGGTGGGGGCATCCTCTACAGGGAAGGTTTCTTTGCCGTCATGCTTCTTACATAGGGCCTTTACTGCCTGTTCTAAAATTTTCACCCAACTAGCATGATCGGTGGTGTAAGCAGGGGGTGTCTTGACAGAGCGTCGGCATCCACATGATTCAGACACGGACAGTACTTCACACAATAATCATAGGTGGACAAAGCTGACAACCACCTATGACCAACTGCATCCAATTTAGCGGTGGCCTGCACGTAAGTAAGGGGATTGTTATCCATCTTCACTGTGATCTTGGCCCCATACTGGTAGTCATGGAACAGATCCACAATAGCCCACTTTAATGCCAAAAACTCCAGTTTGTGTACTGGGTATCTCCGCTTCAACGAATTCAGACTTCAACTTGCAAAAGCTACTGGATGCAAACCCTCTGGGTAATTTTAATATAATACTGCTCCAAGGCCACTGAAACTGGCATCAGTGTGAAGAATGTAGGGTTTCTGCGGATCTGCATATGCAAGCACCGGGGCATGTGTTAGACAGTAGATGATATCTTCGGAAGTTTAGTCACACTCTTGGTTACATCTGAGTCAAAAGGTTCTGATGGTTGAAAGTAGCTGGTTTAATTAGCTTTGACCCTAGGAAAGGTGGTTTTCTTACTTTTGTTTGTGGGTGGATACCACTGCAGCAGATTTAATAGGGGCCAGACTACCCTTGTATAGTACTTCACAATTCTTCAATAGTATCCACAGATACCAAGCAAACGTTGGAGCTCTTTCAAAGTCTGGGGTTTAGGCCAGGTGGTGAGGGCCTCAGTCTTACTGGGGTCAGTCTGGATGCCCTTCGAAGAAACTACGTGCCCAATGTATTTAACTGAGGCCTGAAAGAATTGGCATTTATCAATTAACAGCTTCAGCCCAAACTCTTCCAGGCAATCCAGTACCTTAAACAGCTGGGCTTCGTGTTCTTCTAGGGTCTTCCCGAACACAATAATATCATCTAGGTGGACCAAACACTCCATTAAGTTCATATCTCCCATGATTTTCTCCATTAGGTGTTGAAAGGTAGGTGGGGCACCTGTGGCATCTGGAGAAACTTGTAAAATCCAAGGGGGTATATGAAAGTCATCTTCTCCCGGTCCTGGGAGGGGGGGAGTCCATCGGGATCTGATAATAGCCACTCCACAGATCCAGGACTGAGAACCACTGGCTACCATTTAAGCAATCCAGAGCATCCTGTATTCTGGGCATTGTGTATTGATCCGATACAGTACATTTATTTAATGTGCGATAGTCTACACACTTTCATATGGCCTCACTTTTCTTTCTCACTACAACAATAAGGGACACATAGGAGATCCTTGATTCTTAAATAATTCTGGCAGCCATCATCTCCTGAAGGTGCCTCCAGATGTCGTCGATGTCAGCTGGGGCAAGCCACCTAGTTCTTTCCCAAAAGGGCCTCTCATCAATAAGACGTATGTGATACTGCTCTCCACTCACACACCCTACATCCCATTCATGTAGAGAAAATACCACAGTTCAGGCGGCCAGCTTCTCCTGCACTCTCTTTTTCCAATCCTCTGAGATGGGAGAGTCACTCAAGTCAAATAATCCAGGATCAGTCCACATGGAGGCGCCCCCTTTCACTGCAGTGGGTTGCACTGCCATATTAGCGCAGTAGACTCTTGCCAAAGTCCGACCTTAACTCACCACCACTTCCTGGTCCATGACATCCTTTACCTGTACAACAACCCTTCAAACATAAGCATGCACTCTGGCTGGCAGAACACTGGGCTTCACCAACAGTCTCATGGGCAGCCCATGCTCCTCTGGGACATCCAACATCAACAACTGATTTGTCACACCTTTCTTCAGTCTCACTACTCTAGCAACATTACATTCTGCATTGGGCGGTAGCACCATTTCATCCCCATCTCATCTCCACACTATTCCTACGGGATCATTAGTCTCCTCAGCAGGGGGCTTTCCCTTCCTCCTGTAGGTCTCTCTGATCAGTGGGTAAAGTGGGAACTCTTTGCCCTCTCTTTCAGCTAATTAGGCTTAGCACTGTTGGGCCAAATGTCAGAACATATTCGCATTCAAACCTACCAGCACAGGCACTCCGTCGCATATCCCAGAGTCAGGGAAAATCAAAGCCAGTGTTTCAACAGCTTCTCCTATGCCAGTCCCTCTAATTGGAAAGGTCATCCACATCTTGATATAACTGAGGTAGAGATATGACTTTTCACTGAGTCCCCACATGTGTAGTCCCTCAAGTGGTTACAATTCGACATCTGGCAAGTGCTGGTCATACCAGGATTAAGAAATAATGGTAACTTGTGAATCGCTATCAAGAACAGCCCGCATGGAGATTCCATTGATGGTAATGGTGGTCTCAGTCGATGGTCCCACTAGCTTGCACATGTCAACTGAAGCTAATGTGGTGGTTCTAGCTGCTCAGGCTCTTACGTGAGCTATGGAGCTGGATCTGCCATGGGTCCCGGTGTGCTCCTTTACCAGACCTCTCTGTAGTTTCCCTGGTTCTGGCTTGAATTCTTGGGTGGCCTAGTCCTGGTGGGGGTATGGTTCAGTGGCATCCTACACCCCATCTTCACATGGCCCTCACCCCCACACCAATAACATATGATGGGCTCCCGAGACTGCGACCTATTTGACACCACAGGGCAGGTTCCTGACACTTTCACTGGTGCACTTAATGCTATGGGGCTCCATTCCATAGCCCATTCACTACCCTGGACCGTAACCAGCATTTCTGACCACTCTAGTTTGGCTACTCTCCAGGCTAACTCATCCATTTGAGCCTTCAACCCAACCTCGGGAGTAGGTGCCTGCATAGGGGACCCAGTACCAAACATTGTTGGGCCTACACTAGGGACCATTTCACTCACCCCTTGAGGCTTAGCTGACCCCTAATTCATAGTCAGTTTAGCCGAGGTAATGACATCCCTACACTCCTTCAGTACAGTCTTCAATTCCTGTATCTCACCGGGGGGCACCTCTCTTCCTATCTGCCTAGCGGCCGCTGAGGCCCTCTGCATTCCCATGCCTCTCACCTGTCCCTGATTTGGAGAAACATCCCTCATCTTACCCCTCATAATTGCTCTGTCCCTCACCCATCCCTCATGGAAAAGGTATTTCCCACACAGAGAAGGTGTTGTAAATTCAGGATTTAAAGCAGAAATTCATAATACTCTAATATGCCAAATTAAAAACAAACATTGTACCAGTACAGGCAATGCTTTCCCCAGTGTTCAGAGGTTTCCTCTCCAAGTTTGAGGATGTGTCCCTCATTATGAGAGTTAGTGTCCCTCACTGTCCCTCATTTTGAATGCCTGTGTCCCTCATTTCAGTCACACTAAAGGTTGAGAGGCATGTGCATTCCCTATTGTCCTTGCTCCTCCTCGGCTTCCCTGACCTCTTGAACTAATGTCCAGTAAGGACTGGGGTTGCTCTTTTTATCAGCTAGGTGTAGTTGTAATACCAACAGGGTGGAATGACAAGCAGCCTTCACTACATGCTCCAACTTCACATGGTTCAGATTCTGACCTGCTACTCCTCCTTTTCTAAATACCCTCTGTAAGGCTCTCTCTACCCAGGTCAAGAAAGCAGAGAAAGGTTCCCCCTCCCACTGACGAGTGGTTTTGAATTTCCATATGAGGTCCTCTCAGGACTCTGGGCTACCAAATACACTTTCCAAAGCTGTCAGTTATACCTGGGCTGGGGCATCAGGGTCTGTGGCTCTCAAAGAGCGGATGACCTCTAATGCAGGACAACAGAGGCTCTCTACTCAACGTTTCCACTTCTCAGTTTCGGAGCATTGCCAATCCTGAACTAAATGGGTGGCACAATCAATCCAGGCTTACAAGTCATCTTTACTATTTGGGGTGGATTTGATCCCCAAAAACATTCTTAATTTATGGTACAACTCGAATGCCACTGGCATATGGCCAGGCTGAGGTCTCTCAGTCATGGGGCTCTTGGAGCAGATCCAGATCCCTGTCCCCCTTCCCTCAGGGAGATTATACTAAAAGAGATCACAATAGGCAGAGCCTTAGACAACCCCTCTGCCACCAGTACAGGTACAGCCAGGGTCCTGCTACAGTGATGGTTGGGGGTTCTTTCCCAAAGTTATAACTAATAGCGTGGTGCCTCCACCCAGAGTAAGTTGTAAGTGAGTCTGGAGACTGGTCGGTACAGCCCCCTGGGATACTGCACCTACCCACCTCCCGACCAGCCACCCCGCACACTGGATTCCCAACAACCTTTTCCCACCAAATACCATAAACCTACTAGAAGGCAAAATGCAATGAGATTCTTTGGACACAGCAATTTCAGCAACCAACTCACAACTTTATTTAGGGTAGGACTAGGAAAAGGGTACCTGGAGGAGGGACAGCTATGGAATAAAAGAAAGGTTAGTAGCAAAAATGGTGAACAATAACATAAGAGCCTGTAGGCCAGTCCACCCCCGGCTTCTCACCCCCACTAGTACCACTGTTGCACCGTGAGAAGTCCCTAGGGTACCCACCAGTTGCAGGCCTGGATGTTGCCATAGGTTGGCCAGTTGATGGGACCCTGAAAACTTGAAAAAATATTTGAATTAGACTCACACTTCCCTGTTCCAGATCCAGGAACCAGGTCCTGGGTACTCATGGTTTGCAGGACTCAGAACCTGTCTGGAGACATGACTATTAGGCATCCTGGAGTCTGGAGCTCCCTCGATTGGTGCATTACAGGGTAGAAAGCAGGATGTTTTAGTTTCCTTGGCAGGTGGAATCTTGTTTGAAGGTCTTGCAGCTTGCCCCCTTGATTGAAGATCTAGCCACTTGTCAACTTCAGCCACTTCTGGCCCATTGCAGAGCCCGATGGCAGGTCCACACCAGCTCCAGAAGGTCCAGACCCGGGAGTGGCAGCACAGCCCGGCTCCCCACAAGGGTTGTAGGTGCCCTAGCACCCCAGGAAGCATTGGTGACCTCCTGAGGGAGTGGGTCCCACTTGGAAGGGGTTAGCTGGTTCCCTCCCTGGTTCTGGGTGAGGACTTCTGAGCAGCAGGAGCCCTCTGCAGTCCCTGCATTGAATCCTCGAGTCACTGGTAGCTAGACAATTCTTCCAACTAAAACAGCAGTGTCAGTTTGCTAACGGGTGCTAGTCTTCTGTTTGCACTATGACTATAGCAATCAGCAGGAGCTAAGAACTAAGCAAGTCCCTGCTCAGCTTCAGTGCTTTCAACTCTAACTGTCCATAACAGATTATTTTCGGTTTCAGCTGGGACACAGCTCTCAGCCACCTCGTTCAGTCCACACAGTAGACTCACAGAACCTGGCTAGCACCCTACACCTGAGATGCTTTATCTCTTCAAAGTGATTATCAGAGTCACAATCTTTCAAGCAGTTTTTCTGCAGAAGCTGTTTAACTTCCCAACAGACAGCAAAGTTCTGTCAGCTCCATTCCATACACAGTGCAAGGTCTGTGCAACAGCTACTTTCTCCAATTCAGGCAGTACAATTCACAGTACCTGAGAGGTTCAAAATCAGTTCAGTCTCTCACCCTCTTTCCTCTTTAAACTCACTTTCCGCAGTGACAATCCACAACTGAGACCTGAGCAAGGCCTCTGACAATCCAATGCCTCCCACTCATAATCCTCCTGACTTGAGAAGAGCCTGGGAACAGACTGAAACAAACCCAGAAAGTCCTTGGGTTTTCACTTCAGAATCCAGGCTCCTGATTGACTGTTCAAGTCTATCAATCAGCAATAACCATAGAGATCAATATTCCTTGAGTGTTCATTGGGGCATGAGTTAGGTGCCTGAATTAGTGAAAATCCCTCCCCCAGAATCCCTCGGGTCCTCTTTTTAGGCACCTAAACAGTTGATTGGCTGATAATCTGAGGTCAAAGAATTAACAAAATGTCTGCTCCCATACTGTTAACCCGCAGTCCACAGGTTGCTCCCTGTAACAGCTTTGGTGTAGCCATCACTGAACTTACCAAAGTCAGTCCTCCTAAAGCCCAATATCCTTGTTTTAGTCCTAGCTATTTCCTTGTCCAGATTTAGGTAGAACCAGATCGTGGGGTGGTTGCTGCCTGCAGGGTCTTCCACTTCTAATTCCTGGACATATTCACTGTTTGACAGTACTAGGTCCAGTATGGCTCCATTCCTTCATCTATTTATGAAATAAACCCGACGTTTCACTCTTCTCAATAGGGCTTCCTCAGGGAGAGCATTGTCCTGCTGTCATATCAAAACATATGTAACAATATTTAGACAATTATATGTATTAATACCACATCTAAAATAGAGTATTCATTCTTTTCTTATTTATCTCTATACAAAAAAATTATTAGTATATATGTATGTTAAGTAGTCAAAACATAGAGAATAATGTATGGACAACCACACACAACAAGGCTGTGTTTCCATTGAGGGGTTGAGATGACAGATTATGGACCTCGAGAGCAAAGCTTGAGTGGTCCATGCTGTCATCTCAACCCAGAGATGGAAACACATGCTGAGTTGTGTATGGTTGCCCATATTTTATTTTATATAGTATATGGTTTTGTACACAGGAGTCACAGACGTGTTCCCTCCACAGTATAAAAACAAAAGAAAAAAAAAAATAAAAACTTGCCATTTCTCTTTTCTGTTCTGTGATTGAAATTAAATTTACAGACTTTTACAAGTTAAAAGGTACAAATGTGGGCACTAGGTGCCACTCTAAGCAATCCTCAGGATCCGCCATCCATCCCTCAAGGCAAAGCGCCAGGTAGGCACTTTACCTCCCTCTCTCCTCCTCTTCCTGTTTCCAGATCTATCCTCCTCACTATAGAGTCCCCCACCAGCAGCTGCTTCCTGCTAAGCCAGGGGCCTCTTCCTTCTACCTTGGGGCCTCCCCTTCTGAGAACCCCCCATCTTCCCTTGACACCATGTTGGATGCCTCCTCCCAGCTCTCCAGTTCTGCCAGTAAGGTAGAGTTTTTGTAGTGGCATAGGGGCCAAGGAGTGTGTACCCCACCCACCACTCATTGACCCTCACAGAGCCCACCAAAGTCATGCAATCCGGCCTCTGTCTACGTATCTTCTGAGGCAGTGTCGGCAGATTCAGTGGCCCCTGGGTAGGGCAAAAAGTCCTATGTGTCCTTGCCAGCTTGACTCGAAGTCCAGCGACCTCAGCCCTCAACTCAGAGAGGTGTGTGTAGCATCATGGCCTCAAGGAACCTTGTGGCATAATCTACGACTATGAAAATGTACCTCTTGCCTGTGCAACTTGGTGTACTGAGGCCTCACAATGTCCACGGCAACTGACCAGAATGGCTCTTCATATAAAAGCAGGGGAATCACAGTTGTCTTAACCATGTGCCCAGCCTTTCCCACCCTTTAGCACTGTGGACTGGTCCAGCAGCAGTTTACCATGTTCTTGAAGATACTGGGCCAATAAAAATTGCTAGTCTGTTACTTTTTTGTACAGCTAACTCCTCAGTGTGCAGAAAAGGGTATATCATGGGCTAAGGCCTGAAGCTGTTTCCTGTACTCTTTAAAATCTACATTCTGCCAGAGTTCCCCTTCCTCCAGTACTCCCTTCAGAACCCACTGTCTATATTGGAGTCCATTCTCCAAGTATACCTCCCTTTTCTCTGAACCCTAGAGTCATCTTCCACCCCAGTAGCCAGCTCCCTTAATTTCAGCAGGGATGGGCCAGCTTGCTGAGCTCCCCCTAGCTCCACATTCCTGACCTTCCCTAAAGTACATTCTCCTGTGGCTGTGGGGGAGCTGCCCATGGCTAGGCTCTCCCCAGTCTGTAACTGTGGCTCAGAATTGCTTCTGAGGTAAGGGGTTATTTCCAGCTGCACTACCCCTCTGTGTCCTCAGGAGTTGGTTTCCTAGCCTTACTATGGGTAGTGACACATACAGTCATGGTGTTGGCCTGGCTATTAAAGTCATTACCCATAATTACATCAATAGGAATGTCCAGTATAACACCCACTTCTCATATGCCCTGGCCACCTTGCCAGCTTATAAAGATCTGGGCCAGTGGCACTGAGACCACAGGACCCATCACTTTTCTAATTCAGGGAAAATGACCCAACAGGATTTGTTCCTTGTGAATGGATGGAGGCCCCAGTGTCCCTCAATCCCTGGATTACCATCCAATTAACTAACACAGGGTGCATATATGCAGTGGTGTTAGTTGGAACAGCACTCTGGGTACAGGCCACTAGCTGCTGGGAGCTTCCAGAGCTACCCCCTCCAGATGAACTCACTCCTTTTGTTATATTTTTTAGACAGTCATATGACAAGTGTCCCAGTTTTTGACAGATACAGTGCCTGCACTCCCCTGACTCAACTTTTGAAACCATTTAGCTTCCCTTTTTGTCCAGGCACAGGTCTTTTTGGTTGCCCACCGGTGTTTCCTTAAAACCACCTAATGTCCCCACCCTATTGTTTCTGTGCTGAGTGTCTGGTCGGATAGACACAAACTAATCAGCCTTGTTGGCTGCTTCCTTTGTGGAGCTAGGAGTCCTATCTATCAATCATATTTGAAGTTCCTCTGGTACAGTCATAAAACATAGAAGTATAGAAATTGTCAGCAGATAAGGGTCTTCAGCCCACCTAGTCTGCCCTATTACCACTAATAATTGCACTGGATCATGCACTGCTGGCGTTAGGTTGTACCCCCCCCAACTACCAGCAATCTTCTGTGCCTATCCCAAGCATGTTTAAAACTTGTAATTGTTTCTGTCCCCACCTCCACTGGCAGGCTGTTCCACTTGTCCACCACCCTCTCTGTGAAAAAGTACTTCCTCACGTTCCCTCTGAACCTCCTCCCCTTCAGTTTCATCTTGTCCCCCCTCATCCTTGAGCATAATTTTTTGGAGAATATAGTATTCTCTTGTACTTTATTCTTGCCTGTGAGGTACTTAAATGTCTCAGTCATATCCCCCCTCTCCCTCCTCTCCTCTCCTCCAGGGAGTACATATTTAATTCCCTCAGCCTATCTTCATAGGGCTTGAGATGCAGTCCCTGTACCACTTTGGTTGCCCTCCTCTGAACCGCCTCTATCTACGTCCTTATGCAGATGAGGCCTCCAGAACAGGACAAGTATAAAAGATGCGGCCTCACTAACGTCCTGTATGGTGGAACTGAGAAACTGTTCCATGAGGAACAATTCTTTGACCTTTTCTACAGAGCTAGCCTTTACACCCATTAACTATCGTGCTAACAAATTGCCTTGTCGTACACACATTTCTGAATAGCTATCTCCTGGTATCTTCCTTAACTCTCTAAATTTTTCTCTATAGACCTTGGGAATCAATTCAAAATATTTTAACAAGGCATTTTTCATTTTAAGTCCGGTCAGTCCTCATTTTCCATCCTGGTGAAGGCTTCTAATGCGCTGCTGATAAGGAGTGGCAAAAGGTGAAATGCTCAAAACGCCCTGCTTGCCCATTTGAAATTGCCCACAAATTCTCTCAAAAGAATTTAAAAACAAATCAAGACCATCCCCCTCCTGAGATTTGGGAAACATTTTGAAGTTAATTTTGGCTTCTTGGGTTGAACCCCTGATGCCAGTACTTATGGTTTGTGGCAGTGCCCTCTGTCACAAAATCTACATCTCCCTCTCATGTTAGAAAATGCATATGGAAAAAAAAGGCCATTAAGATGCTATACATCTTATGGGCCCAATGGCACTGAGGATTAAAGCACTAGACACCTCATCTTGCACCACGCTGGTGAACCGGGTTCAAGAATGAGCCCGGGCCATCAGGGGTTGACAGGGGCAGGGAGGGATGGAGTGTCCGACAGACAGCTCTCTCTTCCCAGGGAGGGTGTAGGGCATCGAGTCACTCCTGAGTGACCTCTAGTGGCTGTCAGGGGTGGCCTGGAATCTGCGTCATTGCTGTTTGGCATTGGGGGCAGAGCTTGGCAGACATTGGCCGTTATTGCATATCCAAGCTCCATGAGAGGAAGGAGGATGGGGCGAACACAACAAGAAAAAAAACCTCCAGTCCTGATAGGTGATGGCTCTCACAGTACCAGCTGCCACATGCCCAACACTGGGTCTCTGTCTCCTCCCCTTCGGTCTCCTCGCCGACCCAGGCCGGACATTCAAGATTCTAGATACAGTGCCAAGTAAGTGGATGGCGGCCCTGCCCTGGGGGACTCAGAGCTGGGGGGATTGCCTGGTGGGGGTTCAGCAGGGGGGACAGTAATACTACGAGGAGCAAGATCACAGTGGATGGTAGAGTGGTCGGTGAGCTGAGTAGCCTGAGAGAGTTCAGAACTGGGGGTGAGAAATGAAGTTAAAGAAAAAAAAGATGCTATACATCAAGTGTTTAATTTTTTTTGCATTTGGAATGTAAGGGGGCTGCAGAATGACCCAGAGGTGACGCCACATGCTACCTCATGGAAGCCCAGGGAACAATGGATCTTCATGTTCCAGTGCTAGCTGAGCTAGCGCTCTTCATCCTGGGGCGAGGAGAGCTTGCATGTTCCACTAATGACCCATGTGGCAAGGCCAAAAAGTGTCCAGCACATTCTGTGCTGATGTTTCCACCCATGCAGAAGGTATGGATGCGGGAATGTCAGATCAGAGAGGAGTTGCCAGGGATGACCAAGTCTAAATACTTTGGCATCAGGGGAGAAGACTGAAAGAGAAATGAAAATGTGTTTGTCTCCTTTGGGTTGTTTCACCTCAGTACCATCTCCTTCGGGCTCCATCTGGTAAAGCTCCATCCTGTGGCCCTTCTGCCATCAATCAGGTGAGCCCTACCTTTGTGTTGGTGTGGGTGGGGGGGGGGTGCTGAGAGATTTTCTTATTGTTGCTTTCTTGTGTTGCGCCACCTCTCTTGTCTTAGGATGCCACAACCATTTATATGCCCCAAGAATGTGCAAGTAAACGGTTTTCTAGAGATATTGCTTTAGACAAATCATCCCATAGCCAAGAAATGAATACACCAGTCCTGTTTTGTTTAGTACTGTAGTCACAAACCTTTTTAGAATGCCCCCCAAACAAACATAGACATGCAGGTACACACAAAGACATACACACATGCATGCATGCATGCACAAACACACACACATACACTTCTAATTGAAATACAAGACTGGGTGAACTGCTGTCTGTTAGTGATGCTTTTTGCTGAATTTGCAATCCAGCTGCTTGTAATCTCCAACAGCTCTATAAAAAGAGTCATGAATTCTGAAATGTATAATGAAAACCTGTGCTTCTCTGTTCTACGTGTAGTCCCTCCTGTGTGCCTGTTTAATGGAGAAAGATTACAATTTCAAACAGTGGGCTGTCTTTTTAAAGTTTTATAAATTCATGGTCCAAGAGACCGTGAACATTTATACATAGCCATAAGATCTGGTCTTAGTTAGTATTAAATGGGACTCATGAGCTCTTCCACACAGAGTTGTCATGTGTTTCGAGCAGTAACCTTCACTTTATTTATCTCAGTCACGGAAGAACACAGGATGTAGGCTCTATAAATATAAACAGCCTCTTATTTATACAGTTTACATCCTGTGTTCTTCACATCTTTGACAAATAAAGGGAATGTTACTACTCCAAATATATGTCTTTTTGGTGTGGAGGAGACACTGACATTTATCTTATGTATTAAACTAATGCCAGATCTTGAGGCACAGCATGAGATGTCACAATTGCAGAGCTTTCTAGCATAATTAATAGAACTCCACCCCTCTCCTATCCTCTAACATTTGAGATTGGCACTTCCCTAATTACAGCAACAGTAAATTGTAGCATATACATGTATGTATATGTATATATATATAAAACTGTCTGGTGTATAATAAAGATAGACACAAGCAAGTTGCTCTGCATCTGAATCCATCTGTCCCAACCTTGAGATTTTCAGTGGCAACAGAGCCTCATGTTGCATACGTCATGATAAAAATCCATTGATGGCTGGGAATGCTACACAGAATTAAAAAATGTCTCACAGCCGACTCTCAGAATATTCTTTCCAATGGTCTGCTACTGCCCCTAACTGACAATGGCTTGTTTATTTACTCCTCTGCTGGGGAATCAGTTCTGGCCAGGGTAAGGGTACTATACAACTAGAGATGCAGTGAATTTAAAGTCCGCCGGTGAAGTGAACATGAAGTGGGCACTTCGCATTGCCACTCCCCTATGTGGAGTGGGCAATGTAGAGTGCTCACTCCACCTCATCATTGCTACTTTGCATTAAGGTGGAATGGCAATGCGAAGTAAGGCAAAGTCATTGTTTTTAATGGACTTCGCATTCCTCATTATGATTCTAAGTGATCCACTTGGTGTTTCAGATGTGGCAGTCCCCCCACACATCACATGGCTTACAGTACTGTAAGTCACATGCTCTTTAGCTAAGCAGGAAGAAAGTGAGTAATACAAGCAGACACTTTTACTTTCTCCTGTGCAGATGGAGAGAGAGGCATGTGTTTTGTGACTGCTGATACTTTGAGATCAGAGCGAGGGGGAAACTTAAACTTTGATTTAGACCCAACAGCTTTTTTAAAAGCTACATTTTTTTATCTTTTCTGTACTCTTTTTTAATTAATTTGTTTTTTCTGTAAATTTTATTTTTCTTACCTTTATAAGTAGTTAGTTGTTTGTCCCCGGAAGCAGGACCAGCACCACCTCCTGTCCTGACTCTGAGGCAGTTGAACCACCACACCACCACCAGGTCCAGCACCAGGTCCCCTGGAGCAGGATATGCCTGTTCCCCCGGGCCCAGGTGTGGATCCCATCCCTATTCAGCACCATGACCAGTCGGCTGCCAGTTCATCTGGCCCTCCCCTGCCTGTGCCTGGTCCTCCCCGCACCTCCGTTGTTTGGCAGTTTTTTGACTGTGCCGGGGGGACAGAAGTGTGGGCAAGTGCCACCTATGTGAGGTGTAGGTGCACCGTGGCCCCAGGGGACTCATCTGGGGACTGGGGGCCAGCACAACCATATGCTCAATCACCACCAGTTGGAGTGACAGGCTGCCACAGAACGGATCATACCTGCACCTGCTGGCCATTCTGTGGCGGAGGGTGCAGCTGTGCATGGCGGCATCCCTAAGAAGAGGAGGGCCACAGCTGCACCTGCTGCATCACCAGCAGGTCAGCCTGTAGAACGTGTGGACCCCAGAGAACTGTGTGTAACACAGGCTGACTTGGCAGTTCTCTGGAGTGCTGTTGAGAAAAACAATGAGAGGGTGAGTGCTGTGGATCAGCAGCTGGATCGCATAGAGGGACATCAGTTGCAAATTATGTCCATGCTGGAACTGCTGCTGGGTCACCATGGGATCCCACAATAGTTTTTTTTTCCTCACACCATGTGCCCCCCACACCTTCCTTGCTGTGTTATAAAATATATTCCTCCACCATTCCCAACTCTTGTATGTAATTATGCCTTTTTTTGTTGACTTCCGTATGTGTGACACTTTGTATTCTGAGCAGTGCAAGTATACTGTGCTAAACTGCATGTGTGCAGTCAGTCTTCTTTCCAGTCTGTGTATGTACTGCAGACACTGTCCAAATCCCTGACTTAAAAACACTTATTAGTGAGTACAATGGTGGGAAGGTGAAGCTTGGAGGGATACTACAAAACAGGCTTAAAATACATTCAAGTAACTATTAAAAAAAATTAATGTTGTCTCTCCTTCTCGGGGGAGGGAGGGTGGGATGTGACCGGAGCATTGGCGACCCCTGGTGGAGGCCAGGGGACACCTAGCTACCAACACTGGTACGCACAGGAGGCGGGGCAGATGCTGGCGTCATTGCATGTCCCAGCCTCCCGGAAAGAAAACCGGAAAAAGAATTAGCCACCAGCCGCCGCTAATGAAGCCTACCACGGCTTCGATTTGCTCCCCAGACCAGCCCTCCGACCAAGTTCCATGTCTGCTGCATGCGAGGGGAGTGCCGCAGCCCCGCCATGGGGGGGAAGTCATGGGGTATCGGAGGGCCCAAGGCCGTTGTGGGGAGCAGAAGCTAGTGGTCCGTGACCAGGCCGAGAAGGACACCAGGCAGCTGGCAGGCTAGGGAGATAAATACTAAATGGAAAAAAAAAAATTAATGTTGTGATATGTGACATGATCGTAAATCATGATTTGTGACTGCATTTGTGACCGTGATGATGAAGAACATGATTTGTATCACGAGTGACTCATGATGATGGTCCTGACCTAAAAACGCATATTAATGAGTACAATGTTCATGCAGAATTATGCACCACACCTGTCCAGTACTCTGAAGGGAAGCCAAAGAAACAACTGTGACTTAAGTTAGAGATGGAGATTGGGCCCTAAAGAGATGCAAATGCACAGACAGATGAAGATTGTGCTGCACACTGAAGAGATGCAGATGCAAAGGCACAACACCTAATCAGTGCTCACCATCAGAAATTCAAATCTGGAAAATAATTCCTTTGCTGGTTGGGGTGGGCGGGGGGGCAGTGTACTGTACTGCTGCAGTAACAGTCACTAGTACTAGTACCAGTAAAGATACCACAAAGAAGTACAAAAATTACACAGCTGCAGTGGATATCAGGTTCACATTGCTGAATTTATGTGGCACAATAAAAGGTGTCTAATTTGATGACACGCGTCACACACATAGTCACACACGCATTAAGTAATGCGTAGCAAATTGAAAACTTCAGTAATATAACTACATATTTTAAACAAACTAAAATTATGCACTGCTGCACTACAACAATCAGCAAGAAAATCGCAAGAATATTGAAAATATTACTGTGTGTACATTAACAGTTATACAAGAAAAATATCACCAAAACAGGAAGCACTGTCTTTTTCTCCAAGTTAATCTACTTACACCACAGATACGCCCCTCCCCCAAGGCACACGTCCACTGTCTCTCAGTACACAGACTGAATATTGTACATTAACATTCAAAATCCACACACAAACAATAAACACTCGATGATATGAGCACAGGAGGGTTTCCTATAATCGATGAACCAAAGTTTCAGCAAAACAAATAACCAAAAAGGCTTTTTTAACAGCTTTTAGAAGGTTTGAATCACAGAGAGCTCTCAGAGCAGATTGTCTCCTACAGTTTCATACGCACACTACCCCAAACTGAGGCTGTGCAGAACAATCTAGAGCCCATGTGACCTGAAATCCCATGAATCACTGCAAAATTCACCTTTGGAGCTTAAAAATAAGGCGAAGTGAGGTGGAGTACATTGTTTTCAATGTACTTCGCCTTAAGAATTGGTGGAGTAGTGGTTTGGGAAAAGGTGGAGTAACGTGAAGTCATTTTTTCAATGGACTTGGCGTTACCCATTATAATCTTGATACTCGGCTTCGGTTGCGGGCCTCCAGCGGTCGCGCTCCTCCGCTGAATCACTCCGCGAGCCAATTGGAGCCACTTCGCCCACCACTATATACAACTCAATCTGTAGATTTCAAACCAACCTTCCAGCCTGAACTCATCACTGTCACCTTCTTGCCTCTGCTTCACATCTCTCTTGATCTTCGCATAAAATTCCTTGTTCTCACCTTCCTACAGAAAGTGGCAGTACACCTTGCCCCCAAAGCATCTAGGAAATCTGCCCCGAACTAGTAAAAAACAGGATCACTAGATCTTTTGAGGGCTGCTCATTTGATACCCCAAGAGTGAACAGCAAACTAGGTCAGAAATCTAAACAGAAAAATCCCGTACTCACAACCCCAAATGAAGATACTGCTCAGAGCTATGTCCAAAGGTGCTGCATTTTATTTGTGCAAATGTGCAGATGTGCAAATCTCCTGATGGGTTTTGAATAACTTCTATTCCTTTCTCAAAGGATCTAACTTACACACAAAGAGGCACTCAATTTATACATACTGGCTCATGACATCATCATTCAGCGTCAGTTAAAGTAAAAGGTGCATAATAGTGCAAAAATAATGTTTTAAAATCACAAAAGTTCACCTGTAAGTGTATATCACTGATTTGCTTTTCAGCGATGTATTTTATTTATTGAAATGTTTCACCAGGAGGGCACACTGAATTACAAGTAGCTTGTCTCATGGTGCGACCTGGGGATATACACTCACCATGATCGTTATTATGACATGGAACCCCTGCAACTCAAAGGTTGGCTTATTTCTTGTCCTCTTACAGAAACACCCCCACACTGTCAAAGAATGAACATCTGCTGAACTGTTCCTAAAATTTCAACCACGGACCCGTTTGGAATTGTTTAAGCTGGATTTGGCTGATACTGTCACAAAACATCAAGTGCAGCAGCAGAAGGCTAATGATAAGTCAAACAAGCCAGTATGGATCTTCAATCCAGAGGAGAGGGTGTTCACATACATGTGGATCACCCATTACATTTAGAGGTTCCAGCTCATTCAGCAGAAGATGTCACTCTGGAAGAGGAAACTGACATGGAGGACTTTGCTCCTGCCAGTGAAATTCTACTGGGGCCTGTGTCAAATGATATCAGAATGCATGCTTCACTGGCAGCAGTTGTTCCAGCCTGAAGATACCCCATGAGGCAGCAAAAAGCACCACAGAGACGTAACCTTAAAGTCACATACTGAACCTGTGCCTCTGTGCAACTGGACTCCTTACCTGTTGTGTTACTTAGTAACAGGTTCTGCTAGAGGGACTGCATAATCCCTAAATGTGTTCCTGTGTACTTAATAGTCTGCTTCAGCCCAGAAGTTAGAAAATGTTAATGTTGGGTATTTTAGACTATGTTTTGTCTAAGGAGGAGGAGATAGATAGATAGATAGATAGATAGATAGATAGATAGATAGATAGATAGATAGATGATAGATAGATAGATAGATAGATAGATAGATAGATAGATAGATAGATAGACAGACAGATAGATAGATACACACATAAGTACTTACAGGAAGTACATTGGAAGCTATTAGGGCTGAAGTCCCTCATCATAGGATTTGTAGTTTTCCATGAGTTTCTGTCTTGTCCAGTGGGCACCCCTTTGTTCTTCTGGCCAGTGTATAATAAAGATGGCCACAAGCAAGCTACTCTGCATCTGAATACATCTGTTCCAACCCCAAGCACGTGAATGACTTTTTAATAAACAAACAAAATAGGACCAGTCCATCAGTAGAGAGATAGCAATACCGCTCTCAGTGCCAGTGACCAGGTTAAGGAATGAGCCTGGGTAAAGAAGGCCAGCTCGGGGAAGGAAGATTGAGCATCCCAGAGAATGCTCTCCTCATCCGGGGGAGGGAGGGCAGTTCACTCTAGTGCAATATTGCCATCTGGGTGATTATGGGTGGCAGTGCACACAGAGTGGCATACAGAGCAGGGGTGGGGACGCTGACAGAGAAGTGCTCCCTGCTCTAGCTTGTGTAAAGCCTGTGCACTTTCCAGTGTTGGCGTCCCACTGGTTCCAGCAGAAAACTGTTAACTCCCTCACCAGAGCAAGATAACAGGTTGACCTTTCTCAGGAACCATACTGGTGATGTGGGCTTCTGCCAACTTTGTATCCCAATCTGTAGCAATTGGATGCCCTGCCACTCCTGTCATTGAGGAAAGCCTTGGGGTAGACTTGTAAGTCTGCAGGAAGCTGGGTGATGGGATGGGGGTGAGGGTTGACCTGGAGGGGACATGGTCAAAAGTCAAAGAGCCAAATAGATTAAGAAAAGAGACAGATGCCTGTATAATTAGCTTTTTAGCAGCTTTCTATGTTGAACGGCATGTGTCATCTTTATTTTCCTGATGCTGTTGCTCTGCGCTGTCCAGCATTATATTTGTAAGCTGGCAGCGGGTGGTGCTCATCAGTTGGGATAACTAGGAAAATAAGTTTGTTTTATACAGAGTTTTTCATAGGCACTGTATCCTAAAACATGTTACATTTCATAAACAGTTGTCAGCAGCAACACACTGGTTAAGTGGGACTGAGAGTTAAGTAAAGTTGTTTGGGGAGGGGTTAGCTATGAAAGAGTTTTAGATATGAAAGAGAGAGAGAGAGTGAGGGGAGGTAAAGTACAGGGAGATTTATTGATTTGCTCAGGGTCACACAGTATGTAGGGTGGTAAGTTCCAACTGAGGCCTCCAGTTTTACCTCTCTGCACTCTAATCACCCATTATAAAGTCAGCTATGTAAATCCTGTAGCCTCATTGGTCAAAACATGTCACATGACCATTGATTTTTCTTTCTAACAACTGCACACCTCACCTGAACTACATAATTTTTAAAGAAATAAAAGCCCATTTTATAAGTGGGATAACACATTGTAGATTGTGGATCATAAAAAAAATAATGTACTCAGGTGGTTGCTGCACTCAGCTACACCTTGTGTCTAACATCCACCTGAGGCGTGCGTTATTCCCATATAACTGCACACCTTGTCATGTGTCATCCCTTATGTAACATTGCTTACCTACACAGCCATGCTGCAGCTTACAAGCACAATTCTCCTGGAATTACCCTTCCTGATTCCCCCACAGCTTGCCACCTGTGGCAGGGTGGCAGGGAGTCCTCTTGACCCGACTGACACAGATCCAGTTTGAGAGGTGCCTGGGTCACCAGTACTGGACCTGTGGTGGGTTGGTGATCATCCTACCACCAAGGATGATTTTTCGGCTTCCTGTCCTGCTCCTAAGGAGCATACATAAAATGATGTCTAGGGTGATGCCACACATGCCTCTGCATGTGATCAACCTGATGTTAACTGCTCCTCACCCTCTTGTTGAGACTGCCGACATTCTGCCCCCCTCAGCCATCATTAGGGGCCAGGCATGCACCGGCCGTCATGCCAACACCTCCCCAGAGTTGGAGAACAGTCCCCTGGACACTTGATCCTTCTCCACCCAGATGACCTTCTGACACTTAGGTTCATTGCTGAACCTGGGTCGTTGGCACTGCAAGTGGTAGCACTACCGCTGCACCAGTAGGCTGGCATTAAAAGGGCAGATTTGATAAACATTTAGAACACTGCAGGCACGGCTGAGAATAGAGGCTTACTCACTAATCTCCTAACTATTTCAAAAAAAGTCAAGTCAGCATATTCAAGATAACAGGCAACTAGAGATAGTACTATAAAAAAACACTCCCCTCTAACTGTTAAATGTCTCACTTAGGAAAAGGAAGGAAGCCTGATTCTCTCAATAAAAATAGGGGCTCAACATCCACCTGAGAGGCAAAGAACTTCTAAAAAATGATACCAAAGGAGACACTTAAGTGAGATTGCAGGGTGGCGGGGGGGGGGGGGGAGTTGAAAGCTAAACTTCTTGCTAAACCTTTTCTTGGTACAGTACCTGTATAATTACATGTTACAGTAACTAGATATAAACCAGACTGCCATCTTTTAAATGGGGGATAACACAGCACAGGATGTGAATGCAAGCATCCTGCAATAAAGCATCCATTTCAGTTTCTGTTCATAGTAACCAGACAGTCTCATTGATGAGGGAGGATTATATTCTGAGCAGGAACTCCAAGGTGGTATATGGTTACCATTACCAAAGTACTTCAGGGTTCCTCATGTCCTTAAATACTGAAATCTAAAGAAGCAAACAATGACAAGGCATTGTTGACATAAAGGCAAAATTTCAAGTCTTTCAGTCTTATGGTACCATTCATTTCACAGGCAAGGTACAAAATCAAGTTGATCATTTGTTAACCTGCACGGTGCGTAAGTCTTTTTGATACTTCCAATCTTTGTGACCTACAATGACTTTTCTCCTGCTGCACCATGGGCTGTGTAATAACCGATATCATCTTAAGTAAGAGGGCAGCAAGACAGAACAAGATTAGCGAGGAGGCAGTTATATTTTTGTCCTGGAAAGATTAGTAATTGAAAGCACCACAAAAAATACTAAAACAATAATTGGTGGAGTTTGGTGGATCATGGATGAAACTGGAAGATATCTGAAATATTTTAGAGAAAAAAAGAATGTAGGTAAGGTTACATTTAGTCAATGCTTGCACCACTGTACAGAGCAGAACTTCTTAGGAGACTATATACAGGTTCACTGGTTTTGTGGGCAACCAAGTATGAGTGCTTCTGGGTTCACCCATGTAGTAGTGACAAATATGTTGCCACCTGGCATTACAGTGCAAAGCATTATGTTTCCCAGGAGTTACAGCACCAAAGTGCCCTCTCGGGAAACAGTTGTTTTTTTGCTGGGTGCCTTCCCCCCATAACCCCCAATGTGGGGGGCTTTGTCCCCCACACCCCCAAAACTAAATATAACCTCCTCTGGGGTGGGCTTGCTCCACAGGGGGTAGAAACTGTGTGGGGGGGGAGACAACAGGGGTGAGGGGTGATCTAAAATCAAGATTGTGCCTTTCACTGTCACCCTTGTTGTGGCGCAGTAATTGCTACGACAATATTCAGTTGCTATCCTAATGGTATATTGCACTTCTGCTCTGTAGAGTGAATGACTGACAGCTTACAAGCCCAGCACTGAAAGTTGGTATGTGACAGAATGCTGTTTATGAGCTTGATCCGCAGGTGGTTAGAATGCTTAAGCAATGTAGATATGGCCATTCATGCTTGTTGTCCCTATTAAATAGACTACCACCCTTTTGGGGTACCATGAAGGCACAGAAACCTTCATAAGGAAGGCAGCACCCCTAGAAGTGCTGCAGCAATGAAATTTCTCCAGGCTTAAGGTACTTTAGGGAAAATACCCAAAAGGACAGAGCCAAAGGTGAAAATAAAAGGAATGGATCCAACATCGAAACCTAACTCATGGCAGAATTTAAATATTGATACTAGTATTATGATATCTGAGGAGAGGAACTTCCCCCCACCCCCAGCAGAGGATAACACCGAAGAACCAAGGCCCAGGTCACCATATCTCCAGCCTGTCTAAATGTTATATAAAACTGCTAACATGCACTAATAGGTACAGTTCAGATGAAGGAAAGATAGCTAGACCTAGAACAGGTCGACTAACTGCTTGCAATTTGGAGTCTAATTAGATTGTGTAGAATCTGAAGCAGGGAAGTATAAGGCTCTCACTCTTGTCCCTCTGCTAGGACAATGACCTTGAGGGGCCACTCTACTGGGACAACTTTAAGAAGCTGCCAAGTCAATCTGCATGGCAGAAAGGGGGATCCATCTTGGTGAGGGCCCCACTGTCAAGGCATCAGGCCCAATCCCCTGCTCTGGTAAGAACATGGAGCCCCCTAAGTACAGCTGCTGAATAGCCAAATGCCTGGTCTCAGGTCTGCAAGGATGGAGACCTAAGCTTACAGTGTGTTCCACTGATGCAGTCACATGACTATAGGAACCCCATCTTGGTAAGGGCTCAACCCTTGATGAATGAGGGTTATGGTCCCACTCATGCAAAGGCATATAGATCAAGACAAGGCAAAGCCATAGGTAGTTAATTAGGAACATTCAAGGGCAAGCAGAGGGTTAGCTTGGCTATACCTCCTAGGCTGTTGTGAGGTACACTCACATTTCAGGACAAACTCGGCTAGCATGTGGTCTACAGCACAGTGCACAAATGTGACTACTAGTGTGCTTTAACAAATTAGGCCCTACCACTAGGCCCTGTCCTAAGTACAGGAGGAAGGGCATGTTACTAGTTTATATATTAATACGTCCCCCGGAGCCACTTGTTGCGAGATAAGAGTGGTTTCACATGTGTTCTAATTGAGAGAGAGAGAGAGAACAGCTAAGTGAAGCTGAGCTGTTCTGGCTCGAACAGAACACAAGTGAAACCATTCTTACTCGCAATGAGTGGTGATGAGAGATGTATTAAAATATTATAGATCAAAGTAGGCACCATGTAATTAAAAAAAAAAAAAAACATGTCCGGAATGTGCCCATTTCCAGGGCATCTGTGTGTGAGACAGTCTTCACAGAATAAGACTGTCACATGCGCAGGGTAAAGGGGCACACCAATTGGTTGGGAGTGCTCCTTCACTGTATAATATATAGAATAGTATTTGGTTGCCCATACACAACAAGGCTATGTTGCCATTGAGGGGATATGATGATGTCATACAGACCTCGAGAGCGAAGCTCGAGAGGTCAGTATGACGACTTCACATTGCTGAGATGGCAACATGCCTTATGTGTTTGGGCAGCCATACTCTATTTTATGTAGTATATGGTTCCCCAAAATGTAGAAATTTTATTTTCACATGGTGATGTCATACCTTGTGTTCATGGTACCGCTCCTCGGTGCAATCCCGCTCAGCACCTGACTCTGGTCCTCGTTCTGCTGACCTCTGTGCTTTACTGTGCCAGTAATTTAAAAAGGAAAAAAAAGATAATTGCCAAACTGGTAGTTTGGACACATGGAGCTGACTATGGCAGTCTGTGTTCAAACTCCAAACTGTCATAAACAATCGCTCCCTCGTCTGCTCGCTAACCAGGACCGACATTTTAACCTGCTTCTGTTGGGAACCAGTGCTGTTTCCACCGATCAGGTAACAGTTTAAGGGGGAAAAGTTTTTGTACTATTGATATGACATCAGAACAATAGTACAATAACTTTTTTGACCTTTGAACTGTCCTACAACAACATTTGGAAAACCATAATTTTCCATGCACAATAAGCCCTAACCAAATATTATGCAAGCAATAATACCCAACAGGGTGGGAGGTATTGGGCAATACCGGACTGCCCAAGGGTGTAATGAGGCCCGACGCCGCTGGCAGAGGGCCTTATAGACCCTGGAAGGTGCGGTATTGCCCATACTACCACCCTGAAGGGTATTATTGGCTTTAGAAAATGGGCATCTGTACAAATTTTAATTGAGTAGTAAAAAAAAAGTTTAAAAATGAAGAGAAATAGAAAAAAACATTTTCGTGTTAAAGTAGTTCCTCTGTTTTAGCGCTGTTCTATCTGTTGTACCCCACACCCACAGAGCCATTCTGTTGTAGTTATTCACCCCGAGGAATCTGCATTTCTTTCGGTCAGAACAGAAGACGCGCTGTTAGGTGTGCGACCTTGCGTGACTCTGCCAAGTAAAAGCAGGAAGTGGAGGTACGATGCAGCATGTCAGCGCCTTGTATTTTATTTATTTATGGTTTATAATGCAGAAGTGCTGATTCCCACTATACTTACAGATGTAAGTATTGTCCTGCAGAAAGAGCAGGTGTTCGGCTGTCTTGGGGAACGGAGAAATGCTTTTTGGTAAAATGAGTCGTGGACAGATGGAGTGAGTGAAGAGGCAGGGGTGATGTTTGTTGTTGGTTTTAATCCAGTGCAGGCAGTTGCTGCAGGACGTTGACGTGGGGACCAACTGCTGCTTTCCGACCAGTAGCAGGCTTCTCAAAATGTGAGGGTGTGTGTCTTGGGAGTGCGGCGAGGTTGAAATGATCATCATTGGGAATAGGAAACAGCGCTGTTATTTAATTTCGCTTGCTGTTAGGACTGGGAGATATGCTAGCAATGGGTTCAAACTCATGGGCCTCTGACATGGAAAGTAACGATCGTCGTTGGTGAAAGCAGTCGGAAGTGGCACAGTCACTGATAAGAATGAGGTACGACTGTGACAGGCTTTTTCAAATTAAGCAATAGCAGTTGTTGCTACAGTGATGTAGGGAGGCACTGCATTGTGGGAGTAAAGGTTTTTCTTTACTATGCGTGAAGTGGGGTTTATCTGTCGATAGGCGAGAAGTCAACATGGTGGTAATTTAAAACTTCAACATTCCATGGCAGCAAGATTTCAGAATGGAATCAAGCGACAGAGAGTGGGACGCATTATTTCCCGGTCTCTGTTGCCTGATATCGGACCGGCTAATTGGTGGCCTTTGCCAATCACAATAAAGGTTTCTCCCTACCCATTTTCTAAAGTGCCATAGTGGTTAATTAACAGATGCTCAGAAGTGATTGAGACATATGCCTGGTAGTACCAGCAGGAACCAGGTGTGCTCTGGTGGGGAGAAGCCAGTGCCAGGTGGGAGCTGCTGCAAGCTGACTCACAAACTAGTCAGTGAAGAACATAGGAAGCCTGGCACTCTTGTACAGAAGGCTCAACTCGGGACAAGGAGTGCAAGTGCATAAACATTTTATCAAATATCCCATCCCAAGCAGAACAGTTGGTGCAAGGAGTGGGGTTAGTACCACTACATGCCCTGGCGCTTCAACATAAGTCTTTGTCAGGGAGCTTCCTTTGTTTTGCTATGCCTGGTAGTAGTTGAGGCAATGTTCGAATAGTAGAAGTGTAGGCCTGGAAGTCAAGTATTTTTCCTTGTTCAGTGGATTATGTGCAAGTGAGTACCTGCAGACTTTTGGACAAATAAATGAGAGAAAGGAGTGGCCTGAGGACCTGAATCCAGGAGAAAGGCCAGAAAGTGCAAGTTGCAGAGCATGGCCACAGCAGTGTCAGACCCAGAAGGATGTAGGCAGTAGGAGCCAGCAGAAACCAAGCAAAATGGGACAGCAGCAAGAACTGCAGATGAGAAGATGACTTTCTCCAAGCAGATCCCTGAGAGGGACTCAGGAGGTGCAGCCCAGCAAGTGGATGGTGCCAGAAGCCAAACTTTGCAAAAGTAATAAATAAGTTTGAGGAAACCTCCAAAACATATGGTCCTGTATTGTTAATAAAGACCTGCTCCTCTAAAGGATTACACCAGGACCACTGTGGCACTCCTATCTTCATGATTTTTTTTTAAATTGCATTTTTTATTGTATTATCATAGCACAATAAATTTCAAAGCAATACAGAGCAGTACAGCTTGCTATATAAATACAGATAGTAAGAGCCATATTATGAGAAGCAGCATAACAGAGTAGATACATTTCCCAGTTCCAGCATGTAAAGTTCCAATATCCATATCATCCCTCATAGAACATATAAATAGGGGATACCCTCACAGTACCAAGGGCCACTCTACATCTCCGAGGGTTTAAACCCCAGGTTATATATGTAGAGTTCTCATGGTTAATACATCCCAACCAGTCAATTATCACAACCAAAGACAGAAGCTCCTATCTTCCTGTTTGACGGTGTGTCCCACATTTTGAGAACCAGTGTCCTACATTGTTCTGCATTTTACATGTCAGTGACAAAGGGGCAAAAGTCATGCCAGCTCATGTATTGTTTTATTTTCCCATCCAAAATGGGAAGGGACCAGTTCCCTAAAAAGGCTTGTAACAGTTTGCCAAACTAGTTTAAAACTGCAATGTTGTGCCTGGTGAGCTATGTGTCATTTGTCGTTTTCAACTTAAAGTTTTTGTGACTGTTCTTATTAACATGAAAATATCTCTTTAAACCTCTCTGTAAGCAGTGAGGCAGTAAGGGAATAGCAGTCTGTCTGCAAACTAATTACTGCAAACAGTTGTTCTTTTAAGATTACAGCTCCCACATGTGTTCTGGGTTTCCACTCCCTGTCCTCCACTTTTGCACAGCAAATTCCATAGTGGCCTAGAGAAGGCAATAGTGAAAGAAAATGTTTGCTGTGCAAAAAAAATTAAGGTTGCAGCCATTTTGCTCTTTTGAAAGCTAGAGTAATTGGATAGTCTGAGACATTTTATTAGATCAACACATATCACAGTATACAAAGATGTTACTGTACTCCAACTTTCGGGGCCACAGAGGCACCTTATGTACAAATGACATTCATCTTGCCCTGGACAAAGGATTTAGCTGGTACTATTAACATTGATCTCTCCAGGTCCTCCAACATTTAATCATGACATACTGATAAAAAAATTTAAATCTATGGGCTTTGGATGTACAGTTCAAAAATGGGTGTAGTATATTGAAAAAGTCCAGAAATGAAGAGTTAGAAGATTTATTCTAGTTCAGTTGCACATGTACAGATATGCAGCCACCATCTTGATTCTATCTGACCCTGGGGTGGGGGTGGAGAGGATAAGCACTTAAAGGCAAATGTACTTGTCCCCATTATGACCACAAGGTGGCATTTCTTAGTTATGGTAATTCAGATTCATTACTTACAATAGGGCTGGGTGAATACCTTCAACTTACGTCGAGGAAGCTCTTGCAGTAGGCAACACCATTAGGACTAAGCCGCCAGGCACCAGGACCACACAGAAAAATTCTAGCTAGCAGTACCAAACAGGGACCGCTCCCCTGACATCAGCAAGTTGACGATGTCCGTTCTGGTGTAAAGGGGGCAGTCCCCCACACCCACCTCAGTTCTTTTCCCGCCAATGACCTGCACTCGTCAGACTTCTCGGATCAATGCCACTACAGTAAACCGCCATTTTTTCTTTCCCCATTGGGGTTTTGTTAATAGTATTACCAGTTATCTTTTTGACATTATGTCATCACTGCACTCTTCTACTGGTACCTATAAGTCCAAGTGCGCCTGCGGGAAGCAGCTCCCTGAAAAGTACAGGTACTCCGCATATGTCATCTGCTTAGGCCCAGACCATGACACCGAAGCCTGCCAGGCCTGCCAAAAGTTTAATTTGGTCATGTGGAAAAGGAGGCAAACAGTCTTGGAATCACACCTCCGGCAGTAGAAGCTAGCTGCCCTAAAGAGAGAGTTGCAGTTCCATACCATGGCCGGGACTTCTGGGGATCCTCCGTCGTCATCGAAAAAGAAGCATAAGAAACATCAGGACCTGGATTGGTCCACCATAGAGTCGCAGTCTCCATCTGGGGCTGCGACAGCTATGGAGTCTTCTTCATGCAGGGGGTTGAGTTCTTTGTCTGCGCCAGCCCTCCTTCCTTCGGGGCTACCGGGTGACCCTCCTCCCACAGTTCTCATTGAGACAGATGGCGCTTCTACAGGCATGGAGGTTTCTTCGTCTGCACCTCTGCACCTGTAACTCAGGCCGGTCCTTGTGCAAGGGCCTGATGCAGGTGACCAGGCCAATGTTAAGGGTGAGGCTGCAGCTGATTCCACCCTTCCGCATCTTTGCTGGACCCTGGGCCAGGGTCTGGCAATGGTGTAGTGGACCGATGCCCGCTGTTGCCTTCTGGACCACAGCCTTCCTCTGCGGAGCACCCACCCTTGGGGTTTGATGATTCCGGGCTCTAACTGTCGGCAGCCTCCCAGGCTTCCCCACTTCAGTCCCTGACGAGGTCCTCATCTCCTGAGCCTCCCGCTAGGGACCCGACACCCAAAGGTTCCAAGCCACAACATCTGCTGCGCCTGGACCAGTCAGGTTTAACTCAGTCTGCTTTAGAGACTGCAGAGCTTTCTAAGGTTTCAGCCTCAAGGCTTGGCCCATCAGCCACTCTTCTAGAGGCCGAACAGCTGACTTCAACCTCTGACATGGATTCAGGTGCCGTTGCAGACTCGGCCCTTCTCATGTTGTCTTCCAGATGGGCTCTGAGTATAGCCAGTACATCGTCAGGCCAGACATTGGACTTTCTGGTGCACTATCTGATGTTAACTTGTGCCTTTCAGTCAGCGCTCTTCTACCAAACGTTGATGGACTATGGAGCCTTATTGAACGCCTGGTGGGCGTCGGCTCCGAGGCCTTCTTTGGCCTCCCAAACCATGGTGCCTTTGTCTCCTCCCGGAAGGGATGCCTAGCCTTTGGGTCTAGACAACTCTCCCCAGGATCGGGGTTCACATCGGGCAGTGGATCAGGAAGTAACCCCTGGGGTCTCCCCTTCGCCGGGTTCAGAAGTGGATTCGGAGCACTCCCTCCACGTGGTATCAGATTCCCAGGGCTCTTCTACTCTGCTTTCTTCTCCCAAGGAAGTTTGTATTTGGGATACACCTAAATCACCCCTGGAAGATCATTCCTTTCTTGAGATGATAAGGGTGATACAAGCCCTTCAGGGGTGGCGCACAGAGGCACAAGACCCCCAGAGATGGCACCTTGCGCAGCATCTGTGCCTTCCTGAAGTAGATGCGGTTGTGATCTCACCCATGGTACCCCCATGATGATGTGTCCTCCAAAGTGTGGTTACAATCAGCAATGGTTCCAGCCACCCCACACAAGGCTGATCACTTCTATCATGCCCCAGATGGTAAAGAACACTTCACTTCCCAATCCAAGGCAGACTGCTCTGTACTTGAGGGACTTCCGTCCACAGGAGAAGGCCCAGGTTTTCAGGACTATCCATCAGACCATGAGTCCAAGGTTCTGGACTCCTTTGGTCGTAAGACCTATGCCTCCTCGACCTTAGCCTTAAGAGCTCAGAATTATTTGACCCACATGCTGGAACACCAATAGTCCATTTTGGGTCACATTGGAGATTTGCTACATTCTGCTGTGGATTCTAATACCCAGTCTCATTTGGAACATCTCCTTACCTCAGCATCTAATTGGGGTTCTATGCCTTACAGGCCTCATATGATACAGTGGACGTGACAGCCCAGAGTGCTGCCTCCTCCATTTGTCTCAGGCATGACTCTGTCTGACTAACCTTAACGCTGCAACCCAGGCCTCCATTTTGGCTTCCACTTTCTGAGGTCCTATGTTGTTCAGGGAGTATGTTCAGGCTCTCATGGCTTCCCTCCAGGACTCAGGAGCCCCTCTTTGATCTGTATCTAAGGGGCATTGGTGTGGCTCACACGTACAAACTGAAAGCCTTCCTGGACATCACACCCAACATCTGGATCTGAAGGGAAAGCATTAGACCCTGTCGTCATCCACAGCCTCAGGGGATGCATCAGCCGCAAACCCCCACAGAGTGGCAGGTGCCCCAGTGCCAACGCCAGACCCCATTGCCCTAATCTCAGTGGCCTTTACCTTCCTCTCCACTTTCAGTCTTCTATGAAGATTCTGGGAGAGGATGGTGTCTTTTGACAGGGCGAGGGACCCCACCCCCCACACACACACACATCCTCAGACTTCCCTGCCTTTTTCTTCAGAATCTTTCTTCAAGGTTCCTCCCTTTCAAGAGCTCCCCTGAGTGGGTGCCAGGGTTGAACAGACTTTCTCCAATTCCACCTTCTCAGCAGACTTCTAAGCTGATTCCTAGGGCCTCCCAACTTGTCGGGTGCCTTCGGCCCACTGTTTTTGAGCCTGGGGTCTTGTTTCTTCATTTAAGGGGCTCACTATCAGTGTCTCTTACCCCTGACCACCATCCTTGGGTTGGTGGGTCTAGGAAAGGAAATCCTTTACCCCCGGGCTCTCCTTATAGTAAATCAGGACTGGCATTAGTTACCCCTCAGTTTTGACACTGAAGACCCAAATGCTGCTTCTGGGGGTTCCTTTGGGAGTTTTCTCTTTTTAAAGTGAGCAAAGATCCTCCCCTCCCCATTTTAAAAGCTCCAGCTTATTAAGATTTTTTCTGGGGTCCTGCCAAGGTTTACAGGTGTTTGTTGGTCCAGGGCAGTGGAGACGATAGTAGCCACTTGCAGGTCCATGACCCCTGCGGCTATTTACTGTTGATGGTGTCTAGCCATTCTCGGGCTGTACACATCTCCCAACAAATTCTGGGATTGCTTCCCCTTATCTGACAGCAGCCAGAGAACCTGGGATTTCTAGCAGATTGTCTGGCTGTCTCAGTTCTTCCTTATGGCCCAATCAGTCCCTTCACCAAAGCAATTCCACTATTAGGATCACGCTACCCTGACAGGGCTCGCCACTTGTAAAACAGTTGGCCATCCTTTCATCACCTTTGGCAGTTATGATCCTATGTTACACTATTGCCGGATAGCCCTTTGTGGTCTCTTGGTACTTCAGACTTCTCGGAAGACATCCCCTGTTCTCGGACGTTGAGGCGGACCTCGGTATTTCAAGGGTCTCCGGTGGCAGACTATAGGGCCATTCCAGCCATAGGGCCTCCCTCACTTGGGAATTTCTCCCTTCCCTCTCCTCCCTCCTTCTGGTTTCTCCATTGGGATGGGATCTCATTCTTTACTTGCCCCCTATGTTCCCACACAGATGCTGGTTTCAGGATGAATAGCAGGTTTTTATCTGTCTCTGTTTGCAGGGACCCATTTGTTTTATCCCACAGTATCTGCAGGCCTTAGTGGGTGACCTATCCTGTGCAGCTAGATTGTCAATTCATCTGTGTATTTGGGACCCTGCACCCTTTTTGGGGACAATGTTTTCCCACAAAAAAATAAGACAATCCTCTTCCCCCCGAGCAGACAACTGGTCCTTTGTCCCCTCCCTCTTCGGGGTTTTGCTATCCCACCAGAAGTTTATCAGTCCGGCAGTGGGTTTGATTTCTTCATCTGTATTCCCACAGGATGAGGCGAGATGTGGGGCAGCAGAAGGCTTGTAGAGGGGTTGGGGCTCTCCCTCTTAGGAGATACTTTTCCTCTAGACAACTACCCCTCTTCTCTGTCTAGAGTTTCCATTCCCCCACTCAGGAATGGGCATTTCCTTGGTCTTACAGAGCCTTTTTTTAGGTTGGATGCCTTCGGTCCAGACTGACTTGTGACCTTCCCTGTTACCATTTTAGCCAGACCGAAGCAAGCCTAATCTTTGATGGACTCCATTGGAGGAAGGTCCAGCATTCCTTCAGATTAACTCCTCTTCCCTTTTCCTCTCCCAAGTGTCACTCTTTTGAGGGTTTTTCCCTTCAGCCTGTTTAGTGGCTTTTTAAGAAGGTCACGAGACTATGGGATTTGGCCTTGTGGCACATGGCCCTTTCTTCCTCCCTCTCCCTGTGCCGGGCTTAGGTACTATGGTGAAATCCAGAGCCAGGAAGGATTTCCCTTTGATGCCCTTCTCTAGCCATAAGAGAGATATGATTTTGGCCTCCTCCTTTTCTTTTGGTCCTTTGAAGGAGACTGACGACAGCTCCTGTCACTGGCCTTCTCTCCTCCCCAACCCCTGGTCGGATCTGGCTGGAGTCTTATTTTGACTCAGTGTCAATCAGGTGTTGTCACTTGTTCATTTATTTAGTCTACCCTGTTGGATGCACTCTTTTCTGAGGGCTCTTTAGATTCTCAGCCTGTGTCCTTCTGATGTTGACCTCTTGTTGAAGGTCAGCTCCTTGGTTGAGGTTGTTTTCCTACCTGTCCTCCTCCCAGATATTTGCCTTCTGCTACTGCTTGGGACTTTGTCCTAACTGTGTTGCCTACTGTAAGAGCCCCCTCAAAGTAAGATAGTACAGTTACGTAAGAACTTACCGTAACAGTAGATCTTCAAGAAGAGTTCTTGCAGTAGGCACTTTTTTCCATCCCTCCATCCCCCTGCTCTCTCTCTCTCTATCGTAGCCAATTCAGGCCTTGGAGTCCTCCTTTTTCTCCTGTTGGTCCTTAAGCCAGGGTCTCCGGCAGGGGAGAACTGAGGTGGGTGTGGGGGACTGCCCCCTTTATACCAGAACAGACATCAACATGCCGATGTCAGGGGGTGGTACCCATTTGGTACTGCTAGCTATAATTTTTCCATGTGGTCCTGGCACCTGGCGGCTTAGTCCTAACAGTGTTGCCTACTGCAAGAGTTGCTCTCAAAGATCTACTGTTATGGTAAGTTCTTACACAACTGTACTTTTCGAATATAATCAAGCTGAGTATTACATTTGGGACCCAAAATGTTCAGGTGTTCATTATTTATATTCATTATTCGAGGGCCTATGAAAAAAAGGAAAAGAAACAGTCCTCACCTTCCTCCCTAGCTTCTTTTTTTTTTTTTAAATACAATCCCCATATCCCTACCCTCTGCTTCAATCCCACCCTCTTACCCCAGCAACCAAAATGTTATGTTTCAAGAAAAAAAACACTCCCACATGGGGTGACCGGCACAACCCACCAACCTCCATGGCTGGCCGCCATCTTTAGCACTTGTTTTTTATTCAAATCAATATTTATCCCAACCCACACAGTGGCAGCACCCCTTCTCCCCAACCGTAGCACTCAATTTTTCTTTAAATGAGGAAGCCCACAGTGACAATGAAAGTAACTAACAGAGCTTGCCCCCTCTACAGTTGGCCACCTTCTAATGAATGAAAGTGTTCCTTCACTTGCTTGCATAGTAAAACAGCTGATCACGTGAGGTGGAACTGTAATCTCTAAATTTGTTGGTGGTGGAACTGTCATCCCCAGGAAGTGGAACTGCCCATATTATTGAAAGGAGAAAGATGTCAGAATGAGGTAGAACTGAGTTCCTGTGATTCTTCTGCCCAATTTAACCCCTGGTTGTGTTGCAAATGTAGAACATGAATCTAGTGAAAAAAATGTGGAACCTGACTAATGTTCTGAAAACCTGGGACATGACTGTAACATGTTAGAAATGTTAACTGTGACTCTGATAAAAATAAATATGGATTGTGACTATAATGTGGTGAAAATGTGCAACATAACTGTAATATGGTGGAAATGTGGGACGTGAATCTGATGATAAGCATGCAGAATATTACTTTAATGTACTAAACATTTGAAATGTGACAATAATGTGTTAGAAATGTGGGAAGTGAATCTGATGGCAAAAAATGAGGAATGTGACTTAAATGTGATGGAAATGTTGAGCGTGACTGTAATGTGTTGGAAATGTGGGAAGCACCAAGTCATCTCGTCGGCGAGAATGCCGACCTCCCCCACAGTGACGGCACAATACCGACGCAGGTATTGTGCCACCTCTTGCATGATGTTTTCTGTGGGAGGCTGTGCCCCCCACATCCCCCAGACTCTAGGATTCCAACTCCAGGTTGGAGTTGGTTCGGGAAGGGGGTGGAACACTGGGAAAAGGCGAAACACAGAAAAAGGACCATTACTGTGAATGTCGCCGTAATGGTCTTTTTCTGTGTTTCGCCATCGGGGTGTTGACAATAAGGGGTGATACAGGAAATGTGGAATTGGAAGGTTCTGCCTATGGTTCGATGGACAAGCAGCCAGCCACCTCCACCCAGCTCCCTTCAGCCTCCTTCTGAATCACTTTTTCTTTGCAGCCAGAGGCTCTGTCCATTTGCTCTGCATTTGGCTGGGGCCTTCCCTGATCCCCCTTCCCCACCTTGCTGCTTCTTCTGTTGGCCTCTGTGTTTTGTTACTCTGCTTCTGGTTTTTTTATTGCCTCCGGCTGTGTGCATCCTTTTCTTCCTTCCCTGTTTGTTCTGTGTTTGTGTTTTTGTTTTCTTTTTGGGGGATTTAATTCTCAGCTTCTACCATTTGCTTGCTTTTACCATTTGGCCCTTTTGTAGCTCCAAATACTGCTTCTGCCAGTTCCAAACACTGCTTTTGCTTACTTCCATTGCTATTGTAACCAGTACTTGTGTTTTTACACAAACCAAAGTTGCTTCCCAAGTTACAGGCCTCATTGCTCCCCATGCTATCAAGCCTAATTGTTTTCACCTGATTCAGGCTCCCTCTGACCCTTGCTATGCAGTTCCATTGTGTTATCCCTGCTCAATCTACCTCCCTTGTGGTCATAGCTGTTTTCACAGCATTGTGCCTTTCTCCTTCCATGCTTAAAGACTACAACTATTCATAGCTGATGCTATTCCCTGCTTGTACACTGCCGTTCTACTCTGCGGTCAGCTAAAGCTCCTGCTGATGTAGTTAACTAGCTTTAATATCTGCATGGGATTATTGACCCTTCCATCACTTTCTTATTTGTCCTATGGTAGGGACTGGGAAGTGTTTGGGGAGTCATGGCCCCATGTGGCTAATTATTTTTGTTCTAAATCCTGCCTTCACTGCTGAAAATCCTCAGAGTATTTGTCACCTTGATTTGGCTTTTTAAATGCCTGGCTAGCTTGCCCCGCTATCATGCTGTCCCAATTTATGTTCATGTCCCACTATTGTTACTATGTTTTGCAGACCTACGTGTCAGTCTGATTATTCCTATTGCTTACTGACCTACGTGCAGGTCTGATTACTGTTATGCTTCCCTGAACAACTACCCTGCTTTACTGAACTACATCCAGATCAACCCCATTTATGCCATCATGCCTCACTGCTCCCTGCCATCTGCTCTCTGCAAGGTATCAGCACTCAATGCTTATTCAGCTCCTCAGCAGTCCCTGGGTGAGCCTGCTGTAGCATTCTGGTGTGGGGTTCCCCTGCAGCCGATGGTCTAGCTCTGCACCTAGAGTCCACAGCCTGGGCATGTGAAGCTTGGGGCGGGATCCTTATGACCTGACCCATAGCTGGGAATGCCCTTGCTCCAGGTGGACCTTTACTCATCAACCGTACTGATGGCACCCCAAGTTGTAGAATTTATGACTCTACCATGAAGGGAGGTTACAGCACTTGGCAAGGCACCTTCACTGCATTCTCCCTATGACCACCTCAGGTTCACCTGGTTTGTTTTCTGGATCAGTAGGCTGGGTGCATGCCTGGGGAGGTTGTTGCTCTCCTCCTCCCACCATGGTCATAGATTGTTGTACAGTGGCACTCATAAACCTCCATGGCATTCCTGTAAGAAGGATAGAGTGAGAGCTTCCCTCCAGATTGGAATATTTTCCATCCTTATTCTTTGGGGCTTCCAAATTGCAGTAGCAGAGCCATCATTAATGAAATTATATAATGCCTGGAGGGAAGGCGACCTAGGCCTTGGATCCCCAGAGGTTTCCTCCTCAAAGAGTTCTTTTCACTCTCCTCCTTGCTGAAGATCATAATATCTAGTGTAGTATTTCCTAGTTTCATTAGATATTATCCACTGTTGGATGGAGGGGGATGGTGTCCCTTACTTGCCATTCCCTCTCTCCTTAGGAAGTCTGCTCCTCCTCCCCTTTTGCAACCCATCAGACTCATGCCATGGCTACCCTGCTATCCTATTATGTGATCAAACTGCCTCAAGCTTATTTATTACCATGGCTCACAACTTCTGATTGTTTATACGTTTCTTACTACTTTTTGTGTTGCCCATATGCTTCATACTGTTACTTTCTTTTTTGGGGATTCTTCCTAAGGTACCTTTAGCAAAGGAAAGCATCCTGTGGCACCTCTAGAGGTGAAACCCTCTAGAGGGTTCCTTGCCTTAGTACCCCTACAGGGTGGTAATTCCTCCGGAATAGAGAGTGCGAATGGCCAAAACCTAAGTAACACAGCTGCACAAGCATAACAATTACTGGCTGCATAGGCCATTGAATTGGAAGGCTCCTCCTATGGTTCAAAGGACAAGCAGCTAGCCACTCCCACATCCTGAGCTATATAAGCAGTTCCCCTCAGCCTCCTTCTGAAGCACTTTTTCTTTGCTCCAACATCCTCCCCTCCTTCTCCTGTGGCAGTGCCTCTCTCTAGGGGATTCTTCCTAAGGTCATTTTAGCCAAGGGAAGTGTCCCCTGGCACCTCTAGGGGTGGAACCCTCTAGAGGGTTCCTTGCTTTGAAACCCCTACAGGGTGGTAATTCCTCTCGACTAGAGAGTGTGAACAGCTAAAACCTAAGTAACACAGTTGCACAAGCATAACACTTACTGGCTGTGTAGGCCATTGAACCTGAATTCAATGGTAAAAATGAGGAACATGACTGTAATGTGTTGGAAATGTGGAACATGACTGTAATGTGTTGGAAATGTGGAACATGACTATAATGTGTTGGTAATGAGGAACATGACTGAAATGTGTTGGAAATGAGGAACATGAATGTAATGTGTTGGTAATGAGTAACATTTATTTATTGAATTTTGTTGACCCAGTAAGCCCACTGGGCCTAGAAGTCCCTTTTTCAGGGGCGACCAGGGGGAGAGGGGATACAGATGGTAAGCAACTGAAATTGAACCAGATTAAGCTGTTAGTGGTACTTTTTTTAGTGAATGGGAGAAATTTAGCCAGGACACCGGGGAAATTCCCCTACTCACAGGTATGGGGACCTTACATCCTGGTCTTCTGACCTAAGATGGCGTCCGGTGTGGATGGAGTTTGGCTGGAAGCTGTGGAGAAGGGGGAGTTGGTCTCCTCTCCTATCTCATCTTTGCTAGAGACCCCTATGGATTGTACTGAAGGATTATGTCTCACTGCACAGAAGTCTGGACTTATGGTGGATCCTCTACCTCGGGATCTCTCTCAGGGTTAGGCAGCATTGCCACGATCATCTGTTGACATTTCAGTATGTTCTTCTGACCCGACTGTGGAAGCTCTGCTTTGCACTGAGGAGGAATGGCATTTGGCTGTTCGCCGTGATTTACTCGCTAAAATATCTCAACCTGTGTTCTTGACTAGTGACTCTCTGGGTTCCTCTACTGAAGCAGTTGCTGTACCTGTGCTTTCTGACTCTGACCTATGTACACCACACCAGTCTACGGATTTGGTTTCTCCTGTACTGCACTTACAGATTGGTGAAAACCGTTCCACTCCTGTTTCAGTTGGGGATATGCTTGAGGGTGCTGACTCTTACTTAACTGCTGCCAATGTGAAACCCACCTCCTGTTGACCCGTGACCTCTGCATTGGATTCCTCTCCTGTTAGTGTGTATGGACTTCGGCCTTTAGCTGCCGGTATGGTGTCTGGAGAACTTCCGGCTGTGGAGCAAGCAGTTTCAGGACTCCCTGCTCGCCTTACTTCAGACCCTGCACAGGATGCCTCCTGGTCTGCTGAGAAGGCTTTGCTGGTGGCAGGCTTGGAACAGGATTCTGTGGGGGGATGGTGGGTGTCAGGGTCTTCACTCATTCATCACCTCGGTGCTGATCATGATGTGCTGGTACCGGACTTGTCTACTGTTTCTTTGCCTGCTGAATCAGAGGACTTGGTTCTTCCTCCTGAGTTGAACTCACTCAAATCCAGTTTTACTTCTGCCACCCACTGAGTTTGCTGCCCCCCCAGTGGCCACTGATCCCCTGTTTTCTCAGTCACCCTCTGTTGATTCTCCAGTACCTCATTTATCGTACTCAGCTGCTACTGCCCAACATATCCCTAGGTCCCAACACCATTTTCCTCACGTCATAATGCCATTCACTTGCGCTATCTGGGAGGCATGGCTGAAGCTCCTGATAGGCTTTATGTGACCAGAGTCCTTCTTAAGGATTCCCTCAAGATTTTTGCAAATGAGATTCCTGCATTACTTCATGTCTCTGGGGAGACTGTATTTGATGTTAGCTTTAAATCTCAACAGGGGTTGGATCATTATTGGCTGAAATACCAATGCCTGAAGATGTCCCCTCTTTGGACCCCCTTTTCGGTTTTGCCTTTATCTCGGCCTACTCAGAAGACTACTACTGTCCTTTTTCACAGTGAGGGGGTTCACATGAATGATTTAACTCACTGGCTTAACACCCGTTGTAGGGTACTTTCTGACTCTTAAGACATTTTTGACTTGGAACATTTATGGACTAGGGGTTGGTGGGTGAGGGTGATGTTAAAGATGACTGATACTGGTCTCCTTCACCTCCCTAAAAGTTTCTTCTTGGGAAGGGACAGGGGGTTTTATTTTATCCCAGACAACCTAAAGCATGCTATAGATATGGCTCTGTGGCCCATCTGAGCAGTGCCTGTGATCAGGTGAAATGCACAATTTGCGGTTCTTTGGGCCATACTGGTTTTCATTGTGTGGAACAAGAATGGTGCAACTTGTGTGAGGAGCTGGGGCATAATTTTCAAACCTGTAAGTGGGCTGCTCACAATCAATGTGGGTTAGCTGATGGTGCTGAACAATGGCTCTATATCAGCTTGGCACAGAAGAAGAGGATTTTTGCCTGTGAAGAACCAATGTCAGACACTGTTCCAGCCCCTGCTGTTCCTCCATCTGAGGATAGTCTACAGGCCTTGGTGCCTCCTGATCATGAGGACCCCTTGATTTCTACTTCTCATGGGTTGCTTTCCCCTTCCCCACAGGGGATGCCCCTTGGGGTTGAGATGGCAGGATCTGCCATTTCCCCACTGCCAGAAAACAAGTCTGCTACTGTTGTCCTAGCCCCACCTCAATCTTCAGTTGTGCAGGCATCTGGGAAAGCCCCTGATACAGAGGTGAACCCCTGAACCCCCCTCCTCCTTCAACTTCTGCTGGAATACCTTTTTCATTGGCTAGAATCACTCAGAGTAAATGTTCTACTGCCTCTTTTAAAGTGGATTCTACAGATGTAGTGGTGGTTCCTACTCACAATCATTATGACCTTTTGCAGCCGGAGGACGATCGCATGGGTGATGACTCTGATTCCTCTTCAGTGCAATCCTCCATCCCTGATCAAACAACAGATATGGAGATGTCCAAAGACCATACTGGTCCTCATAAATGGAAGGCTAAGACTAAACATAAAGAGTTTGTCTTTCACCGTGGACGTCTGAAATGATAATGGATTTTTCTTCCCATGTTCCCTGCTTTCCTAATGTCTTCTCCTTGTGCATGCTTTACTATTAATGTTAATAGTATTAAGAATCCAGATAGACGTGATTTAGTTTTTTCCTAACTGGTGATGCATGTGGTGGGAATCATCTTTCTTCAGGATGTTCATTTTCATTCTTTACAGAAGATTTCATTAGCCTCTAGAGCATGGTAACCTGGCCCTTCTTTCGGGTCTATGGACCAGGATACCTGTTCTGGGGTTGGCATTTTATTTAATGGCCTATATGTTACCTTGCTCAAACTGTACGATTTAGTCCCGGGGAGGGTTCTCATTCTGGATGTTATATATTGTAATATACGATAGTGTTTGATTAATGTGTATGCCCCTCAGATATAGACTTTGAGAATGGATCTCTTTAAGCAAATCCAACCTTTTTTGTATACCTCTCATTTTGTCCTTTTTGGAGGTGACCTGAACTGTGGTCTCTCTTTAAGGGATAAAACTGTGACTTCTGTTACCCAAAAGATTTTTTCTGATTCTAATTTTTTGTCCACTATGGTTGGAGCAGCATGCCTGAAGGATGCGTATCATTCTCACACTGGTTTGTATATACCTACTTTTCACAAAGGTTCCTTAGCAACCAGGATTGATTTTCTTTTTGTCCCTCAGAGGTTGCCCGTTCAGATGGCACAGGTACATGTGGTTGGTTTTTGCGGACCACAACATGTTGTCTGTTGTGCTGGGAGCTGCCTCCTCCATTACGAGAGGTCCCGGAACTTGGAAGATGAATGTTTCCTTGTTGCAGGACTCCCTCTTTCAGGCCTCTTTTCTCGCTTTTTTGCAAGCTAAAAAATCAGTTTTTGTTCTATATGATGATGCAGTGTTGTGGTGGCTGGATATTAAATGGGACTTGGTTTCTTTTCTTAAATGTTATAGCAGGACTTCTTGTCAGCCTGCTTACAAAGATTATTTGGCTGCTAGGTCTCATTTACAGAGGCTGTTATCCTTATCTGTTTCAATGAAACAGGACTATGGTTCTCAGATTCTGGTTTTGAAGAAACAATTGAATATGTTTAATTTAGTGAAAGCTCGTTTTTACAGAGGCAACAGCAATTTGGTACATCTGGCTCTGTAGACTCAGTTTGTCCATATCAAGCATGTCATTTGAGGGTGGGTCAGAAAGAGGTCTTCACTTTATATGATTCTGGGGGTCACATAGTGGAATCTAATGCTGAACTCATGGATATAGTTGTTACCCATTCTGGGGTGAAATTTTGACCTCTGACTTTTATTACAGTCCAGGCTGATGTTCTGCTCTCCCAGGTGACATTTCTAGAACTTTCAGATGTGGCAGGTTGTTTGTTAGAGCAGGTCCTGGCCACAATCAATACCTTGCGAATTAATACAGCTCCTGGCCCTGATGGCCTGCCTTCTGAGGTTTATAAATTTCTTGCCTCTGAATTGGGAAATGAGTTGACTATAGTGTTTAATTGTTTGTTGCAAAGTCATGATCTACCCTTGCATTTTTATATGGGGTCTTTGATTTATTTATATAAAAAGGGTGATAGGAAAGCTTTATCTAATTGGAGACCTACTAGTTTGCTGAACACCAATTTTAAAATTTTATCCAAGATTTTGGTTAAGCGCTTATTGTCTATTGCTCCTGAGGTCATCTCGGAAGCTCAAACTTCCTCTGTCCCTGGCCACAGCATTCAGAATCATTTAATTTTGTTATGGGAAATCTTTGATAAGGTTTTTTGGGGATTTGTGGAAGGGATGTCATTTCTCTGGATCAACAACAAGCATTCGATGCTGTCTGTCATGACTTTATGTGGTGTGTTTTGCACAAGTTTAGGATCCCTTCTGGCTTTATTCGGTGGCTCAGTTTGCTCTATCAGAATGCTACTGTTTTTCCTGTTGTTAATGGATGGAGAGGACCACTGGTTGGGATTAGGCGTGGGGTTAAACAAGGTGAGTCCTATCCTGTATGTATTTTTTTGGACCCTTTACTGCAGTTGTTTCAACGCTCTCAACTTCTTTCCCCTTTGAGTACTATGGTGTCACTCCAAGCATCTCTCATTTTGGCTTATGCTGATGATATGTGCCTTTTGCTGAATGATGAAGCTTCTATCTCTGAAGACTTATGCATTTGCTCTACTTTTGGATCTGTGGCTGGGGCAAGTTTGAGTATGCTGAAATGTGTTGGGAGACGTTTTGGTTTGCATTGTGGTGCCCGTTCCTCAGTGGGAGGGATTTCGTTATCACCAGGTCCTATATGGATTCTGGGTATTCAGTTTGGAATTGCAAACCAGGATGGTTTCAATTGGGAACAAAAACTGACTGTTGCACAATGTAAGGTTTCTTGGTTGGAATCACTGGAAGATGGGGAAAAAGAAAAGAATATATTTGATTAAATAATTTCTGATTCTGGATTTTTTATATCTCAGTTATACTTTTCCCCTCCTAAATCTCTGGAAACCTATTTATTGGGAATTTTTTTTCAGGTGGTGTAATGTGTTGGAAATGTGGAACATGACTGTAACTTGTTGGTAATGAGGAACATGACTGTAATGTGCTGGAAATGTGGAACATCATTGTAATGTGTTTAAAATGAGGAACATGACTGTAATGTGTTGGTAATGAGGAACATGATTGTAATATGATGAAAATGATGAGCATGCCTGTAATGTGCTGGAAATGAAAGTAGAACATGACTGTAATGTGCTGGAAATGAGGAACCTGAATCTGATGGTAAAAATGAGGAACATGACAGTAATGTGTTGGAAATGAGGACTATGACTGTAATGTGTTGGAAATGAAGAACATGACTGTAAGGTGCTGCAAATGTGGAATATGACGGCAATGAGTTGGAAATGAGAAACATGACTGTAATGTGCTAGAAATGTGGAAAATGACTGCAATGAGTTGGAAATGAGGAACATGACTGTGATGTGCAGGAAATGTGGAACATGACTGCAATGAGTTGGAAATGAGGAACATGTCTGTAATGTGCTGGAAATGTGGAACATGCCTGCAATGAGTTGGAAATGAGGAACATTACAGTAATGTGTAGGAAATGAGGAACATGACTGTAATGTGCAGGAAATGTGTAACATGCCTGCATTGAGTTGGAAATGAGGATCCTGAATCTGATGGTAAAAATGAGGAACATGACTGTAATGTGTTGGAAATAAAGAACATGACTGTAATGTGTTGGAAATGAGGAACATGATTATAATGTGTTGGTAATGTGGAACATAACTCACATGGGTTGGTAATGAGGAACATGATTGTAATGTGTTGGTAAGGAGGAAAGTGACTCTAATGAGTTGGAAATGAGGAACATTTTTGTAATGTTTTGGAAATGAGGAACTTGAATCTGATGTAAAAAATGAGAAACAGGACTGTAATGTGTTGGAAATGAGGAACATGACTGTAATGTGTTGGTATGGAGGAACATGATTATAACGTGTTGGTAATGTGGAACATAACTCAAATGGGTTGGTAATGAGGAACATGATTGTAATGTGTTGGTAAGGAGGAAAGTGACTGTAATGAGTTGGAAATTAGGAACATTTTTGTAATGTGTTGGACATGAGGAACCTGAATCTGATGTAAAAAATGAGAAACATTACTGTAATGTGTTGGTAATGAGGAACATGATTGTAATGTGCTGGAAATGTGGAAAATGACTGTAATGTGTTGGAAATGTGGAACAAGACTGCAGTGTTCTGGTAATGAGGAACATGACTGTAATGTGCTGGAAATGTGGAACATGACTGGAATGTATTAGAAAATTGGAACATGACTGTAATTTTTTGGTATTGAGGAACATGACTGTAATGTGTTGGAAATGAGGAACATGATTGTAATGTGCTGGAAATATGGAACACGATTGCAATGTTTTGGAAATGAAGAACATGAACATAATTTTTTGGTAATGAGGAACATGAATGTAATGTGTTAGTAATCAGGAAAATGACTGTGATGTATAGTAAATGAGGAACATGACTGTAATATGTTGGTAATGACGAACATGACTGCAATGTATTAGTAATGAGGAACATGATTGTAATGTATTGGAAATGTGGAACATGACTATAATGTGCTGGAAATGTGGAACATGACTGTTATGTGTTGGAAATGTGGAACATGATTGTAGTGTCTTGAAATGTGGAACAGAACTGTAATGTGTTGGAAGTGTGGAACATGACTGTAATGTGCTGGAAATGTGTAACATGACTGCAATGTACAGGAAATGTGGAACATGACTGAAAAGAGTTGGAAATGAGGAACATGACTGTAACGTGCTGGAAATGAGTAATATGACTGCAATGAGTTGAAAATGAGGAACATGACTGTAATGTGCAGGAAATGTGGAACATGACTGCAATGAGTTGGAACTGTGGAACATGACAGCAATGTGTTGGAAATGAGGAAGATGATTGTAATGTGGTGGAAATTAATGTAGAACATGACTGTAATGTGTAGGAAATGAGGAACATGATTGTAATTTGCTGGAAATTAATGTAGAACATGACTGTAATGTGTAGGAAATGAGGAACATGACTGTAATGTGCTGGAAATGTGGATCATGCCTACAGTGAGTTGGAAATGAGGAACCTGAATCTGATGGTAAAAATGAGGACCATGACTGTAATGTGTTGGAAATGAGGACCATGACTGTAATATGTTGGTATTAAGGAACATGAATATAATGTGTTGGTAATGTGGAACATAACTCTAATGGGTTGGTAATGATGAACATGATTGTATTGTGTTGGTAAGGAGGAAAATGACTGTAATGTGTTGGAAATGAGGAACATGATTGTAATGTGTTGGAAATGAGGAACATGATTGTAATGTGTTGGAAATGAGGAACCTGAATCTGATGGTAAAAATGAGAAACATGACTGTAATGTTTTGGTAATGAGGAACATGATTGTAATGTGTTAGAAAACAGGAACATGACTATAATGTGTTGGTAATAAGGAAAATGACTGTAATGTGTTGGTAATGAGGAACATGATTGTAATGTGCTGGAAATGTGGAACATGACTGTAATGTGTTAGAAAATTGGAACATGACTGTAATTTGTTGGTATTGAGGACCATGACTGTAATGTGTTGGAAATGAGGAACATGATTGTAATGTGCTGGAAATGTGGAACATGATTACAATGTGGTGGAAATGAAGAACATGAACGTAATTTTTTGGTAATGAGGAACATGACTGCAATGTGATAGTAATCAGGAGAATGACTGTGAAGTATTGAAAATGAGGAACATGACTGTAATATGTTGGTAATGACGAACATGACTGCAATGTATTAGTAATGAGGAACATGATTGTAATGTATTGGAAATGTGGAACATGACTATAATGTGCTGGGAATGTGGAACATGACTGTTATGTGTTGGAAATGTGGAACATGATTGTAGTGTCTTGGAAATGTGGAACATAACTGTAATGTGTAGGAAGTGTGGAACATGATTGTAATTTATTGGAAATGAGGAACATGACTGTAATGTGTTGGTAATGAGGGACATCTATTTATTTATTGAATTTTGTTGACCCAGTAAACCCACTGGGCCTAGATATCCCATTCCCAGGGGTAACTGGGGAGGTGGGTATACAGCTCGTACGCAACTGAAATTGAGCCAGATTAAGCTGTTGGTTTTATTTTTTTTCAGTGAATGGGAGAAATTTTGCCAGGACACCGGGGAAATTCCCTACTATTTTTTGATAAGTGCCAGGGATCTTTAGCATCCACCTGAACAACCACCAATCCAAGCCGATGGGACCTCACTTTAACATCTCATCCGAAACATGGCACCTCAGAAGTGCAGCACCCCCCTCATGCTGCACTACAGTGCCAGTATTGGGATATTAACCTAAGTGCCGTATGTGCGAATTGAATGCAAAGCACTCTGATCTCCTGGTCTCAGAGGTGAGTGCGCTACCTATTGAGCCACTGACATTACTGTAATGTGTTGGAAGTGTGGAGCATGTCTGTAAATTGCTGGTAATGAGGAACATGACTGTAATGGGTTGGTAAAGAAGAATGTGACTGTAATGTGAAGGAAATGAGGAACGTGACTGTAATGTGCAGGAAATGTGGAACTTGCTTGCAATAATCTGGAAATGAGGAGCCTGAATCTGATGGTAAAAATGAGGAACATGACTGTAAAGTGCTGGAAATGTGGAACATGACTGCAATGAGTTGGAAATGAGAAACATGACAGTAATGTGCAGGAAATGTGGAACATGCCTGCAATAAGCTGAAAATGAGGAACATGTCTGTAATGTGCTGGAAATGTGGAACATGACTGCAATGAGTTGGAAATGTGGAACATGACTGTAATGTGCTGCAAACATGGAACATGACTGCAATGAGTTGGAAATGAGGAACATAACTGTAATGTGCTGTAAATGTGGAACATGTCTGCAATGAGTTTGAAATGAGGAACATGACTGTAACATGTTGGAAATGTAGAACATGACTGTAATGTGTAGGAAATGAGGAACATGAATATAATGTGCAGGAAATGTGGAACATACCTGCAATGATTTGGAAATGAGGAAACTGAATCTGATCGTAAAAATGAGGAATGTGACTTTAATGTGTTGGAAATGAGGAACATGACTGTAATGTGCTGGAAATGAGGAACATGACTGTAATGTCTTGGTATTGAGGAACATGATTATAATGTGTTGGTAATGTGGAACATAACTCTAATGGGCTGGTAATGAGGAACATGATTGTAATGTGATTGAAATGAGGAACCTGAATCTGATGGTAAAAATGAGAAACATTACTGTGATGTGTTGGAAATAAGTAATATGACTGCAATGAGTTGAACATAGAGAACATGGCTGTAATGTGCAGGAAATGTGAACATGACTGCAAAGAGTTGTAAGTCAGGAACATGACTGTAATGTGCTAGAATATGGAATATGCCAGCAATGAGTTGAAAATGAGGAACATGACTGGAATGTGTTGGAAGGAAGGAAGATGATTGTAATGTGCTGGAAATTAATGTAGAACATGACTGTAATGTATAACAAATGAAGAAGTTGATTGTAATGTGCTGGAAATTAATGTAGAACATGACTGTAATGTGTAGGAAATGAGGGACCATGACTGTAATGTGCTGGAAATGAGGAACATGACTGTAATGTTGGTATTAAGGAACATGATTATAATGTGTTGGTAATGTGGAACATAACTCTAATGGTTGGTAATGATGAACATGATTGTATTGTGTTGGTAAGGAGGAAAATGACTGTAATGTGTTGGAAATGAGGAACAGGATTGTAATGTGTTGGAAATGAGGAACCTGAATCTGATGGTAAAAATGAGAAACATGACTGTAATGTGTTGGAAATGAGGAACATGACTGTAATATTTTGGTAATGAGAAACATGACTGTAATGTGTTGGTAATGAGGAACATGACAAATGTGTTGGAAAAGAGGAACATTTCTATAATATGTTGGTAATGAGGAAAATGACTGTAATGTGTTGGTAATGAGGAACATGATTGTAATGTGCTGGAAATGTGGAACATGACTGTAATGTGTTGGAAATGTGGAACAAGACTGCAGTGTTCTGGTAATGAGGAACCTGACTGCAACGTGTTAGTAATCAGGAAAATGACTGAGATGTATTGGAAATGAGGAACATGACTGTAAAATGTTGGTAATGACGAACATGACTGCAATGTATTAGTAATGAGGAACATGATTGTATTGTATTGGAAATCTGGAACATGACAATAATGTGCCTGAAATGTGGGAACATGACTGTTATGTGTTGGAAATGTGGAACATGATTGTAATGTCTTGGATATGTGGAACATAACTGTTATGTGTTGCAAATGTGGAACATGATTGTAATTTATTGGAAATGTGGAAGATGACTATAATGTGTTGGTAATGAGGAACATGACTGTAATGTGTTGGTAATGAGGAACATGTCTGTAATCTGTTGGAAATGTGGAATGTGCCTTCAGTGAGTTGGAAATGAGGAACATGACTGTAATGTGCTGGAAATGTGGAACATGACTGCAATGAGTCAGAAATGAGGAACATGTCTGTAATGTGCTGGAAATGTGGAACATGAATATAATGTGCAGGAAATGTGGAACATACCTGCAATGATTTGGAAATGAGGAAACTGAATCTGATCGTAAAAATGAGAAATCTGACTTTAATGTGTTTTAAATGAGGAACATGACTGTAAAAAGTTGGAAATGTAGAACATGACTGTAATGTGCCGGAAATGAATGTAGAACATGATTGTAATGTGTAGGAAATGAGGAACATGAATGTAATGTGGAGGGAATGTGGAACAGGCCTGCAATGATTTGGAAATGAGGAAACTGAATCTGATCGTAAAAATGAGGAATCTGACTTTAATGTGTTTTAAATGAGGAACATGACTGTAATGTGTTGGAAATGAGGAACATGACTGAAATGTATTGGTATTGAGGAACATGATTATAATGTGTTGGTAATGTGGAACATAACTCTAATGGGTTGGTAATGAGGAACATGATTGTAATGTGATGGAAATGAGGAACCTGAATCTGATGGTAAAAATGAGAAACATGACTGTGATGTGTTGTTAATGAGTAATATGACTGCAATGAGTTGAAAATGAGGAACATGACTGTAATGTGCAGGAAATGTGGAACATGCCAGCAATGAGTTGGAAATGAGGAACATGACTGCAATGTGTTGGAAGTGAGGAAGATAATTGTAATGTGCTGGAAATTAATGTAGAACATGACTGTAATGTGTAGGAAATGAGGAGCATGATTGTAATGTGCTGGAAATTAATGTAGAACATGACTGTAATGTGTAGGAAATGAGGAACACTACTGTAATGTGCTGGAAATGTGGATCATGCCTGCAATGAGTTGGAAATGAGGAACTTGAATCTGATGGTAAAAATGAGTACCATGACTGTAATGTGTTAGAAATGAGGAACATGACTGTAATGTGTTGGTATTAAGGAACATGATTATAATGTGTTGATAATGTGGAACATAACTCTAATGGATTGGTAATGATGAACATGATTGTATTGTTTTGGTAAGGAGGAAAATGACTGTAATATGTTGGAAATGATGAACAGGATTGTAATGTGTTGGAAATGAGGAACCTGAATCTGATGGTAAAAATGAGAAACAAAATTGTAATGTGTTGGAAATGAGGAACATGACTGCAATATTTTGGTAATGAGAAACATGACTGTAATGTGTTGGTAATGAGGAACATGACTAATGTGTTGGAAAAGAGGAACATGACTATAATATGTTGGTAATGAGGAAAATTACTGTAATGTGTTGGTAATGAGGAACATGAATGTAATGTGCTGGAAATGTGGAACATGACTGTAATGTGTTGGAAATGTGGAACAAGACTGCAGTGTTCTGTAATGAGGAACCAGACTGCATGTGTTAATAATCAGGAAAATGATGAGATGTATTGAAATGAGGAACATGACTGTAAAATGTTGGTTAATGACGAACATGACTGCAATGTATTAGAAATGAGGAACATGATTGTAATGAATTGAAATGTGCACCATGACTATAATGTGCCTGAAATGTGGAACATGACTGTTATGTGTTGGAAACGTGGAACATGATTGTAGTGCCTTGGAAATGTGGAACATAACTGTAATGTGTTGGAAGTGTGGAACATGACTGTAATGTGCTGGAATTGTGGAACATGACTACAATGAGTTGGAAATGAGAAACATGACAGTTATGTGCAGGAAATGTGGAACATGCCTGCAATGAGTTGGAAATGTGGAACATGACTGTATTGTGCTGCAAACATGGAACATGACTGCAAATAGTTGTAATTCAGGAACATGACTGTAATGTGCTAGAAATGTGGAATATGCCAGCAATGAGTTGGAAATGAGGAACATGACTGCAATGTGTTGGAAGTGAGGAAGATGATTGTAATGTGCTGGAAATTAATGTAGAACATGACTGTAATGTATTACAAATAAGGAAGTTGATTGTAATGTGCTGGAAATTAATGTAGAACATGACTGTAATGTGTAGGAAATAAGGAACATGACTGTAATGTGCTGGAAATGTGGATCATGCCTGCAATGAGTTGGAAATGAGGAACTTGAATCTGATGGTAAAAATGAGGACCATGACTGTAATGTGCTTGAAATGAGGAACATGACTGTAATGTGTTGGTATTAAGGAACATGATTATAATGTGTTGGTAATGTGGAACATAACTCTAATGGGTTGGTAATGATGAACATGATTGTATTGTGTTGGTAAGGAGAAAATGACTGTAATGTGTTGGAAATGAGGAACAGGATTGTAATGTGTTGGAAATGGAACCTGAATCTGATGGTAAAAATGAGAAACATGACTGTAATGTGTTGGAAATGCGGAACATGACTGTAATATTTTGTAATGAGAACATGACTGTAATGTGTTGGTAATGAGGAACATGACAAATGTGTTGGAAAGAGAACATTTCTATAATATGTTGGTAATGAGAAAAATGACTGTAACGTGTTGGTAATGAGGAACATGATTGTAATGTGTGGAAATGTGGAACAAGACTGCAGTGTTTCTGGTAATGAGGAACCTGACTGCAACGTGTTAGTAATCAGGAAAATGACTGAGATGTATTGGAATGAGGAACATGACTGTAAAATGTTGGTAATATGATATGACTGAAATATATTAGTAATGAGGAACATGATTGTATTGTATTGAAATCTGGAACATGACTATAATGTGCCTGAAATGTGGAACATGACTGTTAAGTGTTGGAAATGTGGAACATGATTGTAGTGTCTTGCAAATGTGAACATAACTGTAAATGTTGCAAATGTGGAACATGATTGTAATTTATTGGAAATGTGGAACATGACTATAATGTGTTGGTAATGAGGAACATGACTGTAATGTGTTGGTAATGAGGAACATGTCTGTAATCTGATGGAAATGTGGAATGTGCCTTCAGTGAATTGGAAATGAGGAACATGACTGTAATGTGCTGGAAATGTGGAACATGACTGCAATGAGTTGGAAATGAGGAATATGACTGTTATGTGCTGGAAACATGAAACATGACTGCAATGAGTTGGAAATGAGGAACATGTCTGTAATGTGCTGGAAATGTGGAACATGCCTGCAATGAGTTGGAAATGAGGAACATGATTGTAATGTTTTGGAAATGAAGAACATGACTGTAATGTGCTGGAAATGAATGTAGAACATGACTGTAATGTGCAGGAAATGAGGAACATGGCTGTAATGTGCAGGAAATGTGGAACATGCTTGCAATGATTTCGAAATGAGAAACCTGAATCTGATGGTAAAAATTAGGTGCATTACTATAATGTGTTGGGAAATGAAGAACATGACTGTAATTTGTTGGTACTGAGCATCATGATTATAATGTATTCGAAATGTGGAACATAACTCTAATGGGTTGGTAATGAGAAACATGATTCTAATGTGTTGGTAAGAAGGAAAATGACGGTAATGTGTTGTAAATGAGGAACTTGAATCTGATGGTAAAAATGAGAAACATGACTGTAATGTGTTGGAAATGAGGAATATGACTGTAATGTGATGGTAATGAGGAACATAACTGTAATGTGTTGAAAATGAGGAGCATGACTGTAATGTGTTGGAAATGAATGTAGAACATGAATGTAATGTGTACGAGATAGGAACATGATTGTAATGAGTTGGAAATGAGGAACATGACTGTAATGTGCTGGAAATGTGGAACGTGCCTGCAGTGAGTTGGAAATGAGGAACATGACTGCAATGAGTTGGAAATAAGGAACATGACTGTAATGTGTTGGAAATGAGGAACATGACTGTAATTTGCTGGAAATTAATGTAGAACATGACTGTAATGTGTAGAAAATGAGGAACATGTCTGTAATGTGCTGGAAAAGTGGAAGATACCTGCAGTGAGTTAGAAATGAGTAACCTGAATCTGATGGTAAAAATGTGGAATATAATTCTAATATGTAGGAAATGATCAACATGACTGTAATGTGCTGGAAATAAGGAACATGCCTGCAATGAGCTTTAAATCAGGAACATGACTTAAATGTGTTGGAAATGAGTATAATGACTGTAACGTACTGGGAATGAGGAACATGACTGCAATGGGTAGGAAATGTGGAACATGACTGTAATGAGTTGGAAATGAGGAACATGACTGTAATGTCCTGGAAATGAGGAACATCACTGTAATGTGTTGGTAATGAGGAATATGACTGTAATGTGCTGAAAATGTGGAACATGACAGTAATGTGTTGAAAATGAAACATAACTGTAATGTGTTGGAAGTGAGGAACATGACTGTAATATGTTGGTAATGAGGAACATGACTGTAATGTGTTGGTTGTGGGGAACATTACTGTAATCTGTTGACAATTTTGAGCAAGACTGCAATGTGCTGGAAATGAATGTAGATCATGTCTGTAATGTGTAGGAAATGAGGAACATGACTGTAACATGCTGGAAATGTGAAACATGTCTGTAATGTGTTGAAATGAGTATCATGACTGTAACGTACTGGGACTGAGGAACATGACTGCAATGGGCAGGAAATGTGGAACATCACTGTAATGTGTTGGTAACGAGGAATATGACTGTAATGTGCTGAAAATGTGGAACATGACTGTAATTTGTTGAAAATGAGAATCATATCTGCAATGTGCTGGAAATGAGGAACATGACTGTAATTTGCTGGAAATTAATGTAGAACATGACTGTAATGTGTGAAAATGAGAACATGTCTGTAATGTGCTGGAAAAGTGGAAGATGCCTGCAGTGAGTTAGAAATGAGGAACCTGAATCTGATGTTAAAATGTGGAATATAACTCTAATATGAAGGAAATGAGCAACATGACTGTAATCTGCTGGAAATGTGGAACATGCCTGCAATGAGCTTTAAAACAGGAACATGACTAAAATGTGATGGAAATGAGTATCATGACTGTAACGTACTGGGAATGAGGAACCTGACTGCAATGGGCAGGAAATGTGGAACATGACTGTAATGAGTTGGAAATGAGGAACATGACTGTAATGTGCTGAAAATGTGGAACATGACAGTAATGTGTTGAAAATGAGAAACATAACTGTAATGTGTTGGAAGTGAGGAACATGATTGTAATATGTTGGTAATGAGGAACATGACTGTAATGTGTTGAAAATGAGGAGCATGACTGTAATGTGCTGGAAATTAATGTAGAACATGACTGTAATGTGTTGGAAATGAGAACCATGACTGTAATGTGTTGGGAAATAATGTAGAACATGAATGTAACGTGTACGAGATAGGAACATGATTGTAATGAGTTGGAAATGAGGAACATGACTGTAATGTGCTGGAAATGTGGAACGTGCCTGCAGTAAGTTGGAAATGAGGAACATGACTGCAATGGGTTGGAAATAAGGAACATGACTGTAATGTGCTGGAAATGTGGAACATGCCTGCAATGTGTTGGAATTGAGGAACATGACTGAAATGTGTTGGAAATGAGGAACATGACTGTAATTTGCTGGAAATTAATGTAGAACATGACTGTAATGTGTAGAAAATGAGGAACATGTCTGTTGTGCTGGAAAAGTGGAAGATCCCTGCAGTGAGTTAGAAATCAGGAACCTGAATCTGATGTTAAAAATGTGGAATATAACTCTAATATGTAGGAAATGAGCAACATGACTGTAATCTGCTGGAAATGTGGAACATGCCTGCAATGAGCTTTAAAACAGGAACATGACTAAAATGTGATGGAAATGAGTATCATGACTGTAACGTACTGGGAAAGAGGAACATGACTGCAATGGGTAGGAAATGTGGAACATGACTGTAATGAGTTGGAAATGAGGAACATGACTGTAATGTGCTGGAAATGAGGAACATCACTGTAATGTGTTGGTAATGAGGAATATGACTGTAATGTGCTGAAAATGTGGAACATGACAGTAATGTGTTGAAATGAGAAACATATATGTAATGTGTTGGAAGTGAGGAACATGACTGTAATATGTTGGTAATGAGGAACATGACTGTAATGTGTTGGTTGTGGGGAACATTACTGTAATCTGTTGACAATTTTGAGCAAGACTGCAATGTGCTGGAAATGAATGTAGATCATGTCTGTAATGTGTAGGAAATGAGGAACATGACTGTAACATGCTGGAAATGTGAAACATGTCTGTAATGTGTTGAAATGAGTATCATGACTGTAACGTACTGGGACTGAGGAACATGACTGCAATGGGAAAGAAATGTGGAACATGACTGTAATGAGTTGGAAATGAGGAATATGACTGTAATGTGCAGGAAATGAGGAACATCACTGTAATGTGTTGGTAACGAGGAATATGACTGTAATGTGCTGAAAATGTGGAACATGACTGTAATGTGTTGAAAATGAGAATCATAACTGTAATGTGTTGGAAATGAGGAACATGACTGTAATTTGCTGGAAATTAATTTTGAACATGACTGTAATGTGTAGAAAATGAGGAACATGTCTGTAATGTGCTGGAAAAGTGGAAGATGCCTGCAGTGAGTTAGAAAATGAGGAAACTCGAATCTGATGTTAAAATGTGGAATATAACTCTAATATGTAGGAAATGAGCAACATGACTGTAATCTGCTTGAAATGTGGAACATGCCTGCAATGAGCTTTAAAACAGGAACATGACTAAAATGTGATGGAAATGAGTATCATGACTGTAACGTACTGGGAATGGGGAACATGACTGCAATGGGCAGGAAATGTGGAACATGACTGTAATGAGTTGGAAATGAGGAACATGACTGTAATGTGCTGGAAATGAAGAACATCACTGTAATGTGTTGGTAACGAGGAATATGACTGTAATGTGCTGAAAATGTGGAACATGACAGTAATGTGTTGAAAATGAGAAACATAACTGTAATGTGTTGAAGTGAGGAACATGACTGTAATATGTTGGTAATAGAGGGAACATGACAGTAATGTGGGTTATGGGGAACATTACTGTAATCTGTTGTAAATTAGGAGCAAGACTGCAATGTGCTGGAAATGAATGTAGATCATGTCTGTAATGTGTAGAAAATGAGGAACATGACTGTAACATGCTGGAAATGTGAAACAAGACTGTAATGTGTTGAAATGAGTAACATGACTGTAATGTGCTGGAAATGAGGAACATGACTGCAATGTACAGGAAAAGTGGAACATGACTGCAAAGAGTTGGAAATGAGGAACATGACTTTTATGTGCAGGAAATGTGGAACATGCCTGCTAATAGCTGGAAAAGATGAACATGACTATAATATGTTGGAAATTAGGAACATGACTGTAATGTGCTGGAAATGAGTAATATGACTGCAATGAGTTGAAAATGAGGAACATGACTGTAATATGCTGGAAATGTGGAACATGACTGCAAAAAGTTGGAATTGAGAAACATGACTGCAATGTGTTGGAAATGAGGAAGATGATTGTAATGTGCTTGAAATTAATCTAGAACATGACTGTAATGTGTAGGAAATGAGGAACATGATTGTAATTTGCTGGAAATGAATGTAGAACATGACTGTAAAGTGTAGGAAATGAGGAACATGACTGCAATGTGCTGGAAATGTGGATCATGCCTACAATGAGTTGGAAATGAGGAACCTGAATCTGATGGCAAAATGAGGACCATGACTGTAATGTGTTGGAAATGAGTACCATGACTGTAATGTGTTTGAAATGAGGAACCTGAATCTGATGGTACAAATAAGAAACACAACTGTAATGTGTTGGAAATGAGGAACATGACTGTAATATTTTGGTAATGAGAAACATGACTGTAATGTGTTGGTAATGAGGAACATGATTATAATGTGTTGGAAAACAGGAACATGACTATAATGTGTTGGTAATTATGAACATGATTGTAATGTGCTGGAAATGTGGAACATGACTGTAATGTGTTAGAAAATTGGAACATGACTGTAATTTGTTGGTATTGAGGAACATGACTGTAATGTGTTGGAAATGAGGAACATGATTGTAATGTGCTGGAAATGTGGAACACTATTGGTAATGTGGGAAAAGAAGAACATGAGCGAATTTTGGTAATGAGGAACATGACTGCAATGTGTTAGTAATTAGAAAGTGACTGTGAAATATTGAAATGAGGAACATGACTGTAATATGTTGGTAATGACAATATGACTGCAATGTATTAGTAATGAGGCATTGATTGTAATGTATTAAATGTGGAACATGATTCTATAATGTACTGGAAATGTGGAACATGACTGTTATGTGTTGAAAATGTGGAATATGATTGTAGTGTCTTGGAAATGTGGAACATGACTGTAATGTGTTGGAAGTATGAAACATGATTGTAATTTATTGGAAATGTGGAACATGACTATAATGTGTTGGTAATGAGGAACATGACTGAAATGTATTGGAAATGAGGAACATGACTGTAATGTGTTGGTAATGAGGGACATCTATTTATTTATTTATTTATTTATTGAATTTTGTTGACCCGGTAAACCCACTGGGCCTAGAAATCCCTTTTCCATGGGTAACTGGGGAGGGGGGTATACAGCTCGTAAGGAACTGATATTGAACCAGATTAAGCTGTTGGTTTTATTTTTTTTCAGTGAATGGGAGAAGTTTTGCAGGACACCGGGGAAATCCCCTACTATTTTTTGATAGGTGCCATGGGATCTTTAGCATCCACCTGAACAACCACCAATCCAAGCCGATGGGACCTCACTTTAACATCTCATCTGAAACATGGCACCTCAGAAGTGCAGCACCCTCATGCTGCACTCAGATGTCAGTATCGGATATTAACCTCAGTGCCTATGATAAGAGAATTGAATCCAAAGCACTCTGATCTCCTGGTCTCAGAGGTGAGTGTGCTACCTATTGAGCCACTGACTTGACTGTAATGTGTTGGTAGTGTGGAGCATGTCTGTAAATTGCTGGTAATGAGGAACATGACTGTAATGGGTTGGTAATGAAGAATATGACTGTAATGTGTAGGAAATGAGGAACGTGACAGTAATGTGCAGGAAATGTGGAACTTGCTTGCAATAATCTTGAAATGAGGAGCCTGAATCTGATGGTAAAAATGAGGAACATGACTGTAATGTGCTGGAAACGTGGAACATGACTGCAATGAGTTGGAAATGAGAAACATAACTGTAAAGCACTGTAAATGTGGAACATGCCTGCAATGAGTTCGAAATGAGGAACATGACTGTAAAAAGTTGGAAAAGTAGAACATGACTGTAATGTGTAGGAAATGAGGAACATGAATGTAATGTGCAGGAAATGTGGAACAGGCCTGCAATGATTTGGAAATGAGGAAACTGAATCTGATCGTAAAAATGAGGAATCTGACTTTAATGTGTTTTAAATGAGGAACATGACTGTAATGTGTTAAAAATGAGGAACATAACTCGAATGGGTTGGTAATGAGGAACATGATTGTAATGTGATGGGAATGAGGAACCTGAATCTGATGGTAAAAATGAGAAACATGACTGTGATGTGTTGTTAATGAGTAATATGACTGCAATGAGTTGAAAATGAGCAACATGACTGTAATGTGAGCGAAATGTGGAACAAGACTGCAATGAGTTGTAATTACAGAACATGACTGTAATGTTCTAGGAAATGTAGAACATGCCAGCAATGAGTTGGAAATGAGAAACATGACTGCAATGTGTTGGAAGTGAGGAAGATAATTGTAATGTGCTGGAAATTAATGTAGAACATGACTCTAATGTGTAGAAAATGAGGAGCATGATTGTAATGTGCTGGAAATTAACGAAAATGACTGTAATGTGTTGAAAATGAGGGAACATGACTGTAATATGTTGGTAATGAGGAAACATGACTGTAATGTGTTGGATAATGAGGAACATGACTAATGTGTTGGAAAAGAGGAACATGACTATAATATGTTGGTAATGAGGAAAATGACTGTAATGTGTTGGTAATGAGGAAACATGGATTGTAATGTGCTGGAAATTTGGAACATGACTGTAATGTGTTGAAATGTGGAAACAAGACTGCAGTAAGTTCTGGTAATGAGGAACCTGACTACAATGTGTTAATAATCAGGAAAATGACTGAGATGTATTGGAAATGAGGAACATGACTGTAAAATGTTGGTTAATAGCGAACATGACTGCAATGTATTAGAAATGAGGAAACATGATTGTAATGAATTGGAAATGTGGACCATGACTATAATGTGCCTGAAATATGGAACATGACTGTTATGTGTTAGAAATGTGGAACATGATTGTAGTGTCTAGGAAATATGGAAACATAAATGTGTTGGAAGTGTGGAACATGACCGTAATGTGCTGGAATTGTGGAACATGACTGCAATCAGTTGGAAATGAGAAACATGACAGTTATGTGCAGGAAAGTGGAACAAGCCTGCAATGAGTTGGAAATGTGGAACATGACTGTATTGTACTGAAAACATGGAACATGACTGCAAATGAGTTGGAAATGGAGAACATAACTGTAAATGTGCTGTAAATGTGAACATGCCTGCAATGAGTTCAAAATGATGAACATGACTGTAACATGTTGAAATGTAGAACATGACTGTAATATGCCGGAAATGAATGTAGAACATGACAGTAATGTGAGGAAACGAGGAACATGAAGATAATGTGCAGGAAATGTGGAACATACCTGCAATGATTTGGAAATGAGGAAACTGAATCTGATCGTGAAAATGAGGAATGTGACTTTAATGTGTTGGAAATGAGGAACATGACTGTAATGTGTTGGAAATGAGGAACATGATTATAATGTGTTGGTAATGTGGAACATAACTCTAATGGGTTGGTAATGAGGAACATGATTGTAATGTGATTGAAATGAGGAACCTGACTCTGATGGTAAAAATGAGAAACATTACTGTGATGTGTTGGAAATGAGGCAATATGACCGCAATGAGTTGAACATGAGGAACATGGCTGTAATGCAGGAAATGCGAACATGACTGCAAATAGTTGTAATTCAGGAACATGACTGTAATGTGCTAGAAATGTGGAATATGCCAGCAATGAGTTGGAAATGAGGAAACATGACTGCAATGTGTTGGAAGTGAGGAAGATGATTGTAATGTGCTGGAAATTAATGTAGAACATGACTGTAATGTATAACAAATAAGGAAGTTGATTGTAATGTGCTGAAATTAATGTAGAACATGACTGTAATGTGTAGGAAATGAGGAACATGACTGTAATGTGCTGGAAATGTGGATCATGCCTGCAATGAGTTGGAAATGAGGAACTTGAATCTGATGGTAAAAATGAGGACCATGACTGTAATGTGCTTGAAATGAGGAACATGACTGTAATGTGTTGGTATTAAGGAACATGATTATAATGTGTTGGTAATGTGGAACATAACTCTAATGGGTAGGTAATGATGAACATGATTGTATTGTGTTGGTAAGGAGGAAAATGACTGTAATGTGTTGGAAATGAGGAACAGGATTGTAATGTGTTGGAAATGAGGAACCTGAATCTGATGGTAAAATGAAGAAACATGACTGATAATATGTTGGAAATCACGAACATGACTGTAATATTTTGGTAATGAAACATGACTGTAATGTGTTGGTAATGAGGAACATGACAAATGTGTTGGAAAGAGGAACATTTCTATAATATGTTGGTAATGAGAAAATGACTGTAACGTATTGGTAATGAGAACATGATTGTAATGTGCTGGAAGTGTGGAACATGACTGTAATGTGTTGGAAATGTAGGAACAAGACTGCAGTGTTCTGGTAATGAGGAACCTGACTGCAACGTGTTAGTAATCAGGAAAATGACTGAGATGTATTGAAATGAGGAACATGACTGTAAAATGTTGGTAATGACGAATCGACTGAAATGTATTAGTAATGAGGAACATGATTGTATTGTATTGGAAATCTGGAACATGACTATAATGTGCCTGAAATGTGGAGACATGACTGTTAAGTGTTGGAAATGTGGAACATGATTGTAGTGTCTTGCAAATGTGGAACATAACTGTAATGTGTTGCAAATGTGGAACATGATTGCATTTATTGGAAATGTGGAACATGACTATAATGTTGGTAATGAGGAAATATGACTGTAATGTGTTGGTAATGAGGAACATGTCTGTAATCTGATGGAAATGTGGAATGTGCCTTCAGTGAATTGGAAATGAGGAACATGACTGTAATGTACTGGAAATGTGGAACATGACTGCAATGAGTTGGAAATGAGGAATATGACTGTTATATGCTGGAAACATGAAACATGACTGCAATGAGTTGGAAATGAGGAACATGTCTGTAATGTGCTGAAATGTGGAACATACCTGCAATGAGTTGGAAATGAGGAACATGATTGTAATGTTTGGAAATGAGAACATGACTGTAATGTGCTGGAAATGAATGTAGAACATGACTGTAATGTGCAGGAAATGAGGAACATGGCTGTAATGTGCAGGAAATGTGGAACATGCTTGCAATGATTTCGAAATGAGAAACCTGAATCTGATGGTAAAAATTAGGTGCATTACTATAATGTGTTGGAAATGAAGAACATGACTGTAATTTGTTGGTACTGGAGCATCATGATTATAATGTATTCAAATATGGAGACATAACCTAATGGGTTGGTAATGAGAAACATGATTCTAATGTATGGTAAGAAGGAAAATGATCGGTATGTGTTGTAAATGAGGAACTTGAATCTGATGGTAAAATGAGAAACATGACTGTAATGTGTTGGAAATGAGAATATGACTGTAATGTGATGGTAATGAGGAAACATAACTGTAATGTGTTGAAAATGAGGAGCATGACTGTAATGTGTTGGAAATGAATGTAGAACATGAATGTAATGTGTACGAGATAGAACATGATTAGAATGAGTTGAAATGAGGAACATGACTGTATGTGCTGAAATGTGGAACGTGCCTGCAGTGAGTTGGAAATGAGGAATCATGACTGCAATGAGTTGGAAATAAGGAACATGACTGTAATGTGTTGGAAATGAGGAACATGACTGTAATTTGCTGGAAATTAATGTAGAACATGACTGTAATGTGTGAAAATGAGGAACATGTCTGTAATGTGCTGGAAAAGTGGAGATACCTGCAGTGAGTTAGAAATGAGTAACCTGAATCTGATGGTAAAAATGTGGAATATAACTCTAATATGTAGGAAATGATCAACATGACTGTAATGTGCTGGAAATAAGGAACATGCCTGCAATGAGCTTTAAATCAGGAACATGACTTAAATGTGTTGGAAATGAGTATAATGACTGTAACGTACTGGGAATGAGGAACATGACTGCAATGGGTAGGAAATGTGGAACATGACTGTAATGAGTTGGAAATGAGGAACATGACTGTAATGTCCTGGAAATGAGGAACATCACTGTAATGTGTTGGTAATGAGGAATATGACTGTAATGTGCTGAAAATGTGGAACATGACAGTAATGTGTTGAAAATGAGAAACATAACTGTAATGTGTTGGAAATGAGGACCATGACTGTAATATGTTGGTATTAAGGAACATGAATATAATGTGTTGGTAATGTGGAACATAACTCTAATGGGTTGGTAATGATGAACATGATTGTATTGTGTTGGTAAGGAGGAAAATGACTGTAATGTGTTGGAAATGAGGAACATGATTGTAATGTGTTGGAAATGAGGAACATGATTGTAATTGTTGGAAATGAGAACCTGAATCTGATGGTAAAATGAAACATGACTGTAATGTTTTGGTAATGAGAACATGATTTGTGATGTGTTAGAAAACAGGAACATGACTATAATGTGTTGGTAATGAGGAAATGACTGTAATGTTGGTAATGAGGAACATGATTGTAATGTGCTAGAAATGTGGAACATGACTGTAATGTGTTAGAAAATTGGAACATGACTGTAATTTGTTGGTATTGAGGACCATGACTGTAATGTGTTGGAAATGAGGAACATGATTGTGTAATGCTGGAAATGTGGAACATGATTACAGTAATGGTGGAAATGAAGAACATAAGGCAATAATTTTTTGGTAATGAGAACATGACTGCAATGTGATAGTAATCAGGAGAATGACTGTGATGTATGAAAATGAGAACATGACTGTAATATGTTGGTAATGACGAACATGACTGCAATGTATGAGTAATGGGAACATGATTGTAATGTATTGAAATGTGGAACATGACTATAATGTGCTGGGAATGTGGAACATGACTGTTATGTGTTGGAAATGTGGAACATGATTGTAGTGTCTTGAAAATATGGAACATAACTGCATAATGTGTAGGAAGTGTGGAACATGATTGTAATTTATTGGAAATGAGGAACATGACTGTAATGTGTTGGTAATGAGGGACATCTATTTATTTATTGAATTTTGTTGACCGGTAAACCCACTGGGCCTAGATATCCCATTCCCAGGGGTAACTGGGGAGGTGGAGTATACAGCTCATACGCAACTGAAATTGAGCCAGATTAAGCTGTTGGTTTTATTTTTTCAGTGAATGGGAGAAATTTTGCCAGGACACCGGGGAAATTCCCTACTATTTTTTGATAAGTGCCAGGGATCTTTAGCATCCACCTGAACAACCACCAATCCAAGCCGATGGGACCTCACTTTAACATCTCATCCGAAACATGGCACCTCAGAAGTGCAGCACCCCCTCATGCTGCTGTACAGTGTCAGTATTTGGATATTAAGCTAAGTGCCGTATGTGGGAACTGAATCCAAAGCACTCTGATCTCCTTGCCTCAGAGGTGAGTGCGCTACCTATTGAGCCACTGACATTACTGTAATGTGTTGGAAGTGTGGCATGATCTGTAAAATTGCTGGTAATGAGGAACATGACTGTAATGGGTTGGGTAAAGAAGAATGTGACTGTAATGTGAAGGAAATGAGGAACGTGACTGTAATGTGCAGGAAATGTGGAACTTGTCTGCAATAATCTGGAAATGAGGGCCTGAATCTGATGGTAAAAATGAGAAACATGACTGTAAAGTGCTGAAATGTGGAACATGACTGCAATGAGTTGAAATGAGAAACATGACAGTAATGTGCAGGAAGTAATGAGACATGCCTGCAATGAGCTGAAAATGAGGAACATGTCTGTAATGTGCTGGAAATGTGGAACATGACTGCAATGAGTTGGAAATATGGAACATGACTGTAATGCTGCAAACATGGAACATGACTCGCAATGAGTTGGAAATGGGAACATAACTGTAATGTGCTGTAAATGTGGAACATGTCTGCAATGAGGTTTGAAATGAGAACATGACTGTAACATGTTGAAATGTAGAACATGACTGTAATGTGAGGAAATGAGGAACATGAATATAATATGCTGAAAATGGAACATACCTGCAATTGGAAATGAGAAACTGAATCTGATCGTAAAATGAGGAGAATGTGTTTTTAATGTGTTGGAAATGGGAACATGACTGTATTAATGTGAAATGAGAACATGACTGTAATGTGTTGGTATGAGGAACATGATTATAATGTGTTGGTAATGTGGAACATAACTATAAGGGCTGGTAATGAGGAACATGATTGTAATGTGATTGAAATGAGAACCTGAATCTGATGGTAAAAATGAGAAACATTACTGTGATGTGTTGGAAATAAGTTAATATGACTGCAATGAAGTAGAACATGAAGAACATAGCTGCAATGTGCAGGAAATGTGGAACATGACTGCAAAGAGTTTATAAGTCAGGAACATGACTGTAATGTGCTAGAAATGTGGAATATGCCAGCAATGAGTTGGAAATGGGAACATGACTGCAATGTGTTGGAAGTGAGGAAGATGATTGTAATGTGCTGGAAATTAATGTAGAACATGACTGTAATGTATAACAAATGAAAAAGTTGATTGTAATGTGCTGGAAATTAATGTAGAACATGACTGTAATGTGTATAGGAAATGAGGACCATGACTGTGTGTGCTAAAATGAGGAACATGACTGTAATGTGTTGGTGATTAGGAACATGATTATAATGTGTTGTGGTAATGTGGAACATAACTCTAATGGTTGGTAATAATGCGAACATGATTGTATTGTGTTGTAAGGAGGAAAATGACTGTAATGTGTTGGAAATGAGGAACAAGATTGTAAATGTGTTGGAAATGAGGAACCTGAATCTGATGGTAAAATGAGAAACATGATTGTAATGTAGTTGGAAATGAGGAACATGACTGTAATATTTTGGTAATGAGAAACATGACTGTAATGTGTTGGTAATGAGGAACATGACAAATGTGTTGGAAAAGAGGAACATTTCTATAATATGTTGGTAATGAGAAAAATGACTGTAATGTGTTGGTAATGAGGAACATGATTGTAATGCTGGAAATGGAACTATGACTGTAATGTGTTGGAAATGTAGGAACAAACTGCAATATTCTGGTAATGAGGAACCTGACTGCAACGTGTTAGTAATCAGGAAAATGACTGAGATGTATTGGAAATGAAGGAACATGACTGTAAAATGTTGGTAATGACAGAACATGACTGCAATGTATTAGTAATGAGGAACATGATTGTATTGTATTGGAAATATGGAACATGACAATAATGTGCCTGAAATGTGGAACTATGACTGTTATGTGTTGGAAATGTGGAACATGATTGTAATGTCTTGGAAATGTGGAATATAACTGTTATGTGTTACAAATGTGGAACATGATTGTAATTTATTGGAAATGTGGAAGATGACTATAATGTGTTGGTAATGAGGAACATGACTGTAATGTGTTGGTAATGAGGAACATGTCTGAATCTGTTGGAAATGTGGAATGTGCCTTCCAGTGAGTTGGAAATGAGAACATGACTGTAATGTGCTGGAAATGTGGAACATGACTGCAATAAGTCAGGAAATGAGAACATGTCTGTAATGTGCTGGAAATGTGGAACATGAATATAATGTGCAGGAATTGTGGAACATACCTGCAAATGATTTGGAAATGAGGAAACTGAATCTGATCGAAAATGAGAAATCTGACTTTAATGTGTTTAAATGAGGAACATGACTGTAAAAAGTTGGAAATGTAGAACATGACTGTAATGTGCCGGAAATGAATGTAGAACATGATTGTAATGTGTAGGAAATGAGAACATAGATATAATGTGCAGGAATAATGGAACAGGCCTGCAATGATTTGGAAATGAGAAACTGAATCTGATCGTGAAAATGAGGAATCTGACTTTAATGTGTTTTAAATGAGGAACATGACTGTAATGTGTTGGAAATGAGGAACATGACTGAAATGTATTGGTATTGAGGAACATGATTATAATGTGTTGGTAATGTGGAACATAACTCTAATGGGTTGGTAATGAGGAACATGATTGTAATGTGATGGAAATGAGGAACCTGAATCTGATGGTAAAAATGAGAAACATGACTGTGATGTGTTGTTAATGAGTAATATGACTGCAATGAGTTGAAAATGAGGAACATGACTGTAATGTGCAGGAAATGTGGAACATGACTGCAATGAGTTATAATTGAGGAACATGACTGTAATGTTCTAGAAATATGAACATACCAGCAATGAGTTGGAAATGAGGAACATGAGCTGCAATGTGTTGAGAGTGAGGAAGATAATTGTAATGTACTGGAAATTAATATGAGAACATGACTGTAATGTAGGAAATGAGGAACATGATTGTAATGTGCTGAAATTAATGTAGAACATTACTGTAATGTAAGGAAATGAGGAAACACTACTGTAATGTGCTGGAAATGTGGATCATGCCTGCAATGAGTTGGAAATGAGGAACTTGAATCTGATGGTAAAATGAGGACCATGACTGTAATAGTGTTAGAAATGTGGAACATGACTGTAATGTGTTGGTATTAAGGAACATGATTATAATGTGTTGATAATGTGGAACATAACTCTAATGGATTAGTAATGATGAACATGATTGTATTGTTTTGGTAAGGAGAAAATGACTGTAATATGTTGGAAATGATGAAAGGATTGGCAATGTGTTGGAAATAGAGGAACCTGAATCTGATGGTAAAAATGAGAAAACAAAATTGTAATGTGTTGAAAATGAGGAACATGACTGCAATATTTTGTAATGAGAAAATGACTTGAGATATGTTGGTAATGAGGAACATGACTAATGTGTTGGAAAAGAGGAACATGACTATAATATGTTGGTAATGAGGAAAATTACTGTAATGTGTTGGTAATGAGGAACATGAATGTAATGTGCTGGAAATGTGGAACATGACTGTAATGTGTTGGAAATGTGGAACAAGACTGCAGTGTTCTGGTAATGAGGAACCAGACTGCAATGTGTTAATAATCAGGAAAATGACTGAGATGTATTGGAAATGAGGAACATGACTGTAAAATGTTGGTTAATGACGAACATGACTGCAATGTATTAGAAATGAGGAACATGATTGTAATGAATTGGAAATGTGGACATGACTATAATGTGCCTGAAATATGGAACATGACTGTTATATGTTGGAAGCGTGGAACATAGTTATGATGCTGGCAAATGTGGAACATAACTGTAATATGTTGGAAGTGTGGAACATGACTGTAATGTGCTGGAATTGTGGAACATGACTACAATGAGTTGGAAATGAGAAACATGACAGTTATGTGCAGGAAATGTGGAACATAGACTGCAATGAGTTGGAAAATGTGGAACATGACTGTATTGTGCTGCAAACATGGAACATGACTGCAATGAGTTGGAAATGAGGAATATAACTGTAATGTGCTGTAAATGTGGAACATGCCTGCAATGAGTTTGAAATGAGTAACATGAATGTAACATGTTGGAAATGTAGAACATGACTGTAATGTGCTGGAAATGAATGTAGAACATGACTGTAATGTGTAGGAAACGAGGAACATGAATGTGAATGTCAGAATGTGGAACATACCTGCAATGATTTGGAAATGAGAAACTGAATCTGATCGTAAAAATGAGGAATGTGACTTCAATGTGTTGGAAATGAGGAACATGACTGGCAATGTGTTGGAATGAGGAACATGATTATAATGTGTGTGTAATGTGGAACATAACTCTAATGGGTTGGTAAATGAGGAACATGATTGTAATGTGATTGAAATGAGGAACCTAGCTCTGATGGTAAAATGAAAACATTACTGTGATGTGTTAGAAATGAGTAATATGACTGCCAATGAGTTGAACATGAGGGAACATGGCTGTAATAGTACGGAAATGCGGAACATGACTGCAAATGGTTGTAATTCAGGAACATGACTGTAATTGTGCTAGAAATGTGGAATATGCCAGCAATGAGTTGGAAATGAGGAACATGACTGCAATGTGTTTGGAAGTGAGGGAAGATGATTGTAATGTGCTGGAAATTAATGTAGAACATGACTGTAATGTATAACAAATAAGGAAGTTGATTGTAATGTGCTGGAAATTAATGTAGAACATGACTGTAATGTGTAGGAAATAAGGAACATGACTGTAATGTGTGTGCTGGAAATATGGATCATGCCTGCAATGAGTTGGAAATGAGGAACTTGAATCTGATGGTAAAAATGAGGACCATGACTGTAATAATGGCAGAAATGAGGAACATGACTGTAATGTGTTGGTATTAAGGAACATGATTATAATGTGTTGGTAATGGAACATAACTCTAATGGGTTGGTAATGATGAACATGATTGTGTTGTGTTGGTAGGGAGGAAAAAAGACTGTAATGTGTTGGAAATGAGGAACAGGATTATAATGTGTTGGAAATGAGGAACCTGAATCTGATGGTAAAATGAGAAACATGAACTGTAATGTGTTGGAAATGCGGAACATGACTGTAATATTTTGGTAATGAAAACATGACTGTAATGTGTTGGTAATGAGGAACATGACAAATGTGTTGGAAAAGAGGAACATTTCTATAATATGTTGGTAATGAGAAAATGACTGTAACGTGTTGGTAATGAGGAACATGATTGTAATGTTGGAAATGTGGAACATGACTGTAATGTGTTGGAAATGTGGAACAAGACTGCAGTGTTCTGGTAATGAGGAACCTGACTGCAACGTGTTAGTAATCAGAAAATGACTGAGATGTATTGGAAATGAGGAACATGACTGTAAAATGTTGGTAATGACAATATGACTGAAATGTATTAGTAATGAGGAACATGATTGTATTGTGTTGAAATCTGGAACACATGACTAATGTGCCTGAAATGTGGAACATGACTGTTAAGTGTTGGAAATGTGGAACATGATTGTAGTGTCTTACAAATGTGGAACATAACTGTAATGTGTTGCAAATGTGGAGACATGATTGTAATTTATTGAAATGTGGAACATGACTATAATGTGTTGGTAATGAGGAACATGACTGTAATGTGTTGGTAATGAGGAACATGTCTGTAATCTGATGGAAATGTGGAATGTGCCTTCAGTGAAATGGAAATGAGGACATGACTGTAATGTTAGCTGGAAATGTGGAACATGACTGCAATGAGTTGAAATGAGGGAATATGACTGTTATGTGCTGGAAACATGAAACATGACTGCAATGAGTTGGAAATGAGGAACATGTCTGTAATGTGCTGAAATGTGGAACATGCCTGCAATGAGTTGGAAATAAGGAACATGATTGTAATGTTTTGGAAATGAAGAACATGACTGTAATGTGCTGGAAATGAATATAGAAAAACATGACTGTAATGTGCAGGAAATGAGGAACATGGCTGTAATGTGCAGGAAATGTGGAACATGCTTGCAATGATTTCGAAATGAGAAACCTGAATCTGATGGTAAAATTAGGTGCATTAATATAATGTGTTGGAAATGAAGAACATGACTGTAATTTGTTGGTACTGAGCATCATGATTATAATGTATTCGAAATGTGGAACATAACTCTAATGGGTTGGTAATGAGAAACATGATTCTAATGTGTTGGTAAGAAGGAAAATATGACAGGATGTGTTGTAAATGAGAAACTTGAGATCTGATGGTAAAATGAAAACATGACTGTAATGTGTTGGAAATGAGAATATGACTGTAATGTGATGGTAATGAGGAACATAACTGTAATGTGTTGAAAATGAGGACATGACTTAATGTGTTGAAATGAATGTAGAACATGAATGTAATAAATGCTGAGGATAGGAGACATGATTGTAATGAGTTGGAAATGAGGGAACATGACTGTAATGTGCTGGAAATGTGGAACGTGCCTGCAGTGAGTTGGAAATGAGAACATGACTGCAATGAGTTGGAAATAAGGAACATGACTGTAATGTGTTGGAAATGAGGAACATGACTGTAATTTGCTGGAAATTAATGTAGAACATGACTGTAATGTGTGAAAATGAGAACATGTCTGTAATGTGCTGGAAAAAGTGGAAGATACTGCACAGTGAGTTAGAAATGAGTAACCTGAATCTGATGGTAAAATGTGGAATATAACTCTAATATGTGGAAATGATCAACATGACTGTAATGTGCTGGAAATAAGGAACATGCCTGCAATGGGCTTTAAATCAAGAACATGACTTAAATGTGTTGGAAATGAGTATAATGACTATACATGTACTAGGAATGAGAACATGACTGCAATGGGTAGAAATGTGGAACATGACTGTAATGAATTGAAATGAGGAACATGACTGTAATGTCCTGGAATGAGGAACATCACTGTAATGTGTTGGTAATGAGGAATATGACTGTAATGTGCTGAAATGTGGAACATGACAGTAATGTGTTGAAAATAGAAACATAACTGTAATGTGTTGGAGTGAGAACATGACTGTAATATGTTGGTAATGAGGAACATGACTGTAATGTGTTGGTTGTGGGAACATTACTGTAATCTGTTGAAAATTTGAGCAAGACTGCAATGTGCTGGAAATGAATGTAGATCATGTCTGTAATGTGTAGGTAATGAGGGAACAGACTGTAACATGCAGGAAATGTGAAACATGTCTGTAATGTGTTGAAGATGAGTATCATGACTGTAAGCATACTGGGACTGAGGAACATGACTGCAATGGGCAGGAAATGTGGAACATCACTGTAATGTGTTGGTAACGAGAATATGACTGTAATGTGCTGAAAATGTGGAACATGACTGTAATGTGTTGAAAATGAGAATCATAACTGAAATGTGCTGGAAATGAGGAACATGACTGTAATTTGCTGGAAATTAATGTAGAACATGACTGTAATGTAGAAAATGAGGAACATGTCTGTAATGTGCTGGAAAAGTGGAAGATGCCTGCAGTGAGTTAGAATGAGAACCTGAATCTGATGTTAAAATGTGGAATATAACTCTAATATGTGGGAAATGAGCAACATGACTGTAATCTGCTGGAAATGTGGAACATGCATCAATGAGCTTTAAAACAGGACATGACTAAAATGTGATGGAAATGAGTATCATGACTGTAACGTACTGGGAATGAGGAACCTGACTGCAATGGGCAGGAAATGTGGAACATGGACTGTAATGAGTTGGAAATAGGAACATGACTGTATGTGCTGAAATGTGGAACATGACAGTAATGTGTTGAAATGAGAAACATAACTGTAATGTGTTGGAAGTGAGGAACATGATTGTAATATGTTGGTATGGGGAACATGACTGTAATGTGTTGAAAATGAGGAGCATGACTGTAATGTGCTGGAAATTAATAGTAGAACATGACTGTAATGTGTTGGAAATGAGAACCATGACTGTAATGTGTTGGGAAATAATGTAGAACATGAATGTAACGTGTATGAGATAGGAACATGATTGTAATGAGTTGGAAATGAGGAACATGACTGTAATGTGCTGGAAATGTGGAACGTGCCTGCAGTAAGTTGGAAATGAGGAACATGACTGCAATGGGTTGGAAATAAGGAACATGACTGTAATGTGCTGGAAATGTGGAACATGCCTGCAAGGTGTTGGAATTGAGGAACATGACTGAAATGTGTTGGAAATGAGGGAACATGACTGTAATTTGCACAAATTAATATAGAACATGACTGTAATGTGTAGAAAATGAGGAACATGTCTGTAATGTGCTGGAAAAGTGGAAAGATCCCTGCAGTGAGTTAGAAATGAGGAACCTGAATCTGATGTTAAAATGTGGAATATAACTCTAATATGTAGGAAATGAGCAACATGACTGTAATCTGCTGGAAATGTGGAACATGCCTGCAATGAGCTTAAAACAGGAACATGACTAAATGTGATGGAAATGAGTATCATGACTGTAACGCTATGGGAAAGAGGAACATGACTGCAATGGGTGGGAAATGTGGAACATGAGCTGTAATGAGTTGGAAATGAGGAACATGACTGTAATAATGCTGGAAATGAGGAACATCACTGTAATGTGTTGGTTATGAGGAATATGACTGTAATGTGCTGAAAATGTGGAACATGACAGTAAATGTGTTGAAATGAAACATATATGTAATGTGTTGGAAGTGAGGAACATGACTGTAATATGTTAGTAATGAGAACATGACGACTGTAATGTGTTGGTTGTAGAACATTACTGTAATCTGTTGATAATTTTGAGCAAGACTGCAAATGTGCTGAAATGAATGTAGATCATGTCTGTAATGTGTGAGGAAATGAGGAACATGACTGTAACACGCTGGAAATGTAAAACATATCTGTAATGTGTTGAAATGAGTATCATGGCTATAACATGCTCTGGGACTGAGGAACATGACTGCAATGGGAAAGAAATGTGGAACATTACTGTAATGAGTTGGAAATAGAGGAATATGACTGTAATGTGCAGGAAATGAGGAACATCACTGTAATGTGTTGGTAACGAGGAATATGACTGTAATGTGCTGGAAATGTGGAACATGACTGTAATGTGTTGAAAATGAGAACCATAACTGTAATGTGTTGGAAATGAGGAACATGACTGTAATTTGCTGGAAATTAATTTTTGAACATGATCATGATGTGTAGAAAAGGGAACATGTCTGTAATGTGAGGAAAAGTGGAAGATGCCTGCAGTGAGTTAGAAATGAGGAACCTGAATCTGATGTTAAAATGTGGAATATAACTCTAATATGTAGGAAATGAGCAACATGACTGTAATCTGCTGGAAATGTGGAACATGCCTGCAATGAGCTTTAAAACAGAACATGACTAAAATGTGAGTGGAAATGAGTATCATGACTGTAACGTTACTGGGAATGGGAACATGACTGCAATGGGCAGGAAATGTGGAACATGACTGTAATGAATGGAAATGAGGAACATGACTGTAATGTGCTGGAAATGAGGAACATCACTGTAATGTGTTGGTAACGAGGAATATGACTGTAATGTGCTGAAAATGTGGAACATGACAGTAATGTGTTGAAAATGAGAAACATAACTGTAATGTGTTGGAAGTGAGGAACATGACTGTAATATGTTGGTAATGAGGAACATGACAGTAATGTGTGGGTTATGAGGAACATTACTGTAATCTGTTGTAAATTAGGAGCAAGACTGCAATGTGCTGGAAATGAATGTAGATCATGTCTGTAATGTGTAGAAAATGAGGAACATGACTGTAACATGCTGGAAATGTGAAACAAGACTGTAATGTGTTGAAATGAGTAACATGACTGTAATGTGCTGGAAAATGAGAACATGACTTGCAATGTAGGGAAAGTGGAACATGACTGCAAGAGAGTTGGAAATGAGAACTATGACTTTTATGTGCGGAAATGTGGAACATGCCTTCTAATAGCTGGAAAAGATGAACATGACTATAATATGTTTGAAATTAGGGAACATGACTGTAATGTGCTGAAATGAGTAATATGACTGCAATGAGTTGAAAATGAGGAAATATGACTGTAATATGCTGCAAATGTGGAACATGACTGCAAAAAGTTGGAATTGAGAAACATGACTGCAATATGTTGGAAATGGGAAGATAATTGTAATGTGAGCGAAATTAATCTAGAACATGACATAATGTGGGAAATGAGGAACATGATTGTAATTTCTAGAAATGAATGTAGAACATGACTGTAAAGTGTAGGAAATGAGGGAACATGACTGCAATGTGCTGAAAATGTGGATCATGCCTACAAATGAGTTGGAAATGAGGAACCTGAATCTGATGGTGAAATGAGGACCAGGACTGCAATGAGTTGGAAAATGTACCATGACTGTAATGTGTTTGAAATAGGGAACCTGAATCTGATGGTACAAATAAAACACAACTGTAATGTGGTGGAAATGAGGAACATGACTGTAATGTTTGGTGAAAAGAAACATGACTGTAATGTGTTGGTAATGGGAACATGATTATAATGTGTTGGAAAACAGAGAACATGACTATAATGTGTTGGTAATTATGAACATATTGTGATAATGTGCTGGAAATGTGGAACATGACTGTAATGTGTTAGAAAATTGGAACATCTGTAATTTGTTGGTAATGAGGAACATAGCTAGTAATGTGTTGGAAATGAGGAACATGATTGTAATGTGCAAGTGAATGTGGAACACATTATTGCAATGTGTTGGAAAGAAGAACATGAACGTGAATTTTTGGTAATGAGGAACATGACTGCAATGTGTTAGTAATTAGGAAAGTGACTGTGAAATATTGGAAATGAGGAACATGACTGTAATATGTTGGTAATGATGAACATGACTGCAATGTATTAGTAATGAGGGAACTTGATTGTAATGTATTGAAATGTGGAATATGACTATAATGTACTAAATGTGGAACATGACTGTTATTGTTGAAATGTGGAATATGATTGTAGTGTCTGGAAATGTCTACACATAACTGTAATGTGTTGGAGTATGAAACATGATTGTAATTTATTGGAAATGTGGAACATGACTATAATGTGTTGGTAATGAGGAACATGACTGAAATGTGTTGGAAATGAGGAACATGACTGTAATGTGTTGGTAATGAGGGACATCTATTTATTTATTTATTTATTTATTGAATTTTGTTGACCCGGTAAACCCACTGGGCCTAGAAATCCCTTTTCCATGGGTAACTGGGGAGGGGGGTATACAGCTCGTAAGCAACTGATATTGAACCAGATTAAGCTGTTGGTTTTATTTTTTTTCAGTGAATGGGAGAAGTTTTGCAGGACACCGGGGAAATCCCCTACTTTTTTTTGATAAGTGCCATGGGATCTTTAGCATCCACCTGAACAACCACCAATCCAAGCCGATGGGACCTCACTTTAACATCTCATCTGAAACATGGCACCTCAGAAGTGCAGCACCCCCCTCATGCTGCACTACAGTGTCAGTATCGGGATATTAACCTAAGTGCCGTATGTGCGAATTGAATCCAAAGCACTCTGATCTCCTGGTCTCAGAGGTGAGTGTGCTACCTATTGAGCCACTGACTTGACTGTAATGTGTTGGAAGTGTGGAGCATGTCTGTAAATTGCTGGTAATGAGGAACATGACTGTAATGGGTTGGTAATGAAGAATATGACTGTAATGTAGTAGGAAATGAGGAACGTGACAGTAATGTGCAGGAAATGTGGAACTTGCTTGCAATAATCTTGAAATGAGGAGCCTGAATCTGATGGTAAAAATGAGGAACATGACTGTAATGTGCTGGAAACGTGGAACATGACTGCAATGAGTTGGAAATGAGAAACATAACTGTAAAGTGCTGTAAATGTGGAACATGCCTGCAATGAGTTCGAAATGAGGAACATGACTGTAAAAAGTTGGAAAAGTAGAACATGACTGTAATGTGTAGGAAATGAGGAACATGAATGTAATGTGCAGGAAATGTGGAACAGGCCTGCAATGATTTGGAAATGAGGAAACTGAATCTGATCGTAAAAATGAGGAATCTGACTTTAATGTGTTTTAAATGAGGAACATGACTGTAATGTGTTAGAAATGAGGAACATGACTGTAATGTATTGGTATTGAGGAACATGATTATAATGTGTTGGTAATGTGGAACATAACTCGAATGGGTTGGTAATGAGGAACATGATTGTAATGTGATGGGAATGAGGAACCTGAATCTGATGGTAAAAATGAGAAACATGACTGTGATGTGTTGTTAATGAGTAATATGCCTGCAATGAGTTGAAAATGAGCAACATGACTGTAATGTGCAGGAAATGTGGAACATGACTGCAATGAGTTGTAATTGAGGAACATGACTGTAATGTTCTAGAAATGTGGAACATGCCAGCAATGAGTTGGAAATGAGAAACATGACTGCAATGTGTTGGAAGTGAGGAAGATAATTGTAATGTGCTGGAAATTAATGTAGAACATGACTGTAATGTGTAGAAAATGAGGAGCATGATTGTAATGTGCTGGAAATTAATGTAGAACATGACTGTAATGTGTTGGAAATGAGGAACATGACTGTAATATGTTGGTAATGAGAAACATGACTGTAATGTGTTGGTAATGAGGAACATGACTAATGTGTTGGAAAAGAGGAACATGACTATAATATGATGGTAATGAGGAAAATGACTGTAATGTGTTGGTAATGAGGAACATGATTGTAATGTGCTGGAAATTTGGAACATGACTGTAATGTGTTGGAAATGTGGAACGAGACTGCAGTGTTCTGGTAATGAGGAACCTGACTACAATGTGTTAATAATCAGGAAAATGACTGAGATGTATTGGAAATGAGGAACATGACTGTAAAATGTTGGTTAATGACGAACATGACTGCAATGTATTAGAAATGAGGAACATGATTGTAATGAATTGGAAATGTGGACCATGACTATAATGTGCCTGAAATGTGGAACATGACTGTTATGTGTTGGAAATGTGGAACATGATTGTAGTGTCTAGGAAATGTGGAACATAACTGTAATGTGTTGGAAGTGTGGAACATGACTGTAATGTGCTGGAATTGTGGAACATGACTGCAATCAGTTGGAAATGAGAAACATGACAGTTATGTGCAGGGAATGTGGGAACATGCCTGCAAATGAGTTGGAAATGTGGAACATGACTGTATTGTGCTGCAAACATGGAACTATGACTGCAATGAGTTGGAAATGAGGAACATAACTGTAATGTGCTGTAAATGTGGAACATGCCTGCAATGAGTTCAAATGAGGAACATGATGTAACATGTTGGAAGTATGAAGATATGACTGTAATGTGCCGGAATGAATGTAGAACATGACAGTGATGTGTGTAGGAAATGAGGAACATGAATGTAATGTGCAGGAAATGTGGAACATACCTGCAATGATTTGGAAATGAGGAACTGAATCTGATCGTGAAAAATGAGGAATGTGACTTTAATGTGTTGGAAATGAGGAACATGACTGTAAGTGTGTTGGAAATGAGGAACATGACTGTAATGTGTTGGTATTGAGGAACATGATTATAATGTGTTGGTAATGTGGAGCATAACTCTAATGGGTTGGTAATGAGGAACATGTTATGTAATGGATTGAAAATGAGGAACCTGAATCTGATGGTAAAAATGAGAAACATTACTGTGATGTGTTGGAAATGAGTAATATGACTGCAATGAGTTGAACATGAGGAACATGGCTGTAATGTGCAGGAAATGTGGAACATGACTGCAAAGAGTTGTAATTCAGGAACATGACTGTAATGTGCTAGAAATGTGGAATATGCCAGCAATGAGTTGGAAATGAGGAACATGACTGCAATGTGTTGGAAGTGAGGAAGATGATTGTAATGTGCTGGAAATTAATGTAGAACATGACTGTAATGTATAACAAATGAGGAAGTTGATTGTAATGTGCTGGAAATTAATGTAGAACATGACTGTAATGTGTTGGAATTGAGGAACATGACTGTAATGTGCTGGAAATGTGGATCATGCCTGCAATGAGTTGGAAATTAGGAACTTGAATCTGATGGTAAAAATGAGGACCATGACTGTAATGTGCTGGAAATGTGGAACATGACTGTGATGTGTTGTTATTAAGGAACATGATTATAATGTGTTGGTAATGTGGAACATAGCTCTAATGGGTTGGTAATGATGAACATGATTGTATTGTGTTGGTAAGGAGGAAAATGACTGTAATGTGTTGGAAATGAGGAACAGGATTGTAATGTGTTGGAAATGAGGAACCTGAATCTGATGGTAAAAATGAGAAACATGACTGTAATGTGTTGGAAATGAGGAACATGACTGTAATATTTTGGTAATGAGAAACATGACTGTAATGTGTTGGTACTGGAGGAACATGACAAATGTGTTGGAAAAGAGAACATTTCTATAATATGTTGGTAATGAGGAAAATGACTGTAATGTGTTGGTAATGAGGAACATGATTGTAATGTGCTGGAAATGTGGAACATGACTGTAATGTGTTGGAAATGTGAACAAGACTGCGGTGTTCTGGTAATGAGGAACCTGACTGCAACGTGTAGTAATCAGGAAAATTACTGAGAAGTATTGGAAATGAGGAACATGACTGTAAAATGTTGGTAATGACGAACATGACTGCAATGTATTATTAGTAATGAGGAACATGATTGTATTGTATTGGAAATCTGGAACATGACTATAATGTGCCTGAAATGTGGAACATGACTGTTATGTGTTGGCAATTTGGAACATGATTGTAGTGTCTTGGAAATGTGGAACATAACTGTAATGTGTTGCAAATGTGGAACATGATTGTAATTTATTGGAAATGTGGAACATGACTATAATGTGTTGGTAATGAGGAACATGACTGTAATGTGTTGGTAATGAGGAACATGTCTGTAATCTGTTGGAAATGTGGAATGTGCCTTCAGTGAGTTGGAAATGAGGAACATGACTGTAATGTGCAGGAAATGTGGAACATGACTGCAAAGAGTTGTAATTCAGGAACATGACTGTAATGTGCTAGAAATGTGGAATATGCCAGCAATGAGTTGGAAATGAGGAACATGACTGCAATGTGTTGGAAGTGAGGATGATGATTGTAATGTGCTGGAAATTAATGTAGAACATGACTGTAATGTATAACAAAGGAGGAAGTTGATTGTAATGTGCTGGAAATTAATGTAGAACATGACTGTAATGTGTTGGAATTGAGGAACATGACTGTAATGTGCTGGAAATGTGGATCATGCCTGCAATGAGTTGGAAATTAGGAACTTGAATCTGATAGTAAAAATGAGGACCATGACTGTAATGTGCTGGAAATGAGGAACATGACTGTAATGTGTTGTTATTAAGGAACATGATTATAATGTGTTGTGGAACATGGCTCTAATGGGTTGGTAATGATGAACATGATTGATTGTGTTGGTAAGGAGGAAAATGACTGTAATGTGTTGGAAATGAGGAACAGGTTGTACTGTGTTGGAAATGAGGAACCTGAATCTGATGGTAAAAATGAGAAACATGACTGTAATGTGTGTGGAAATGAGGAACATGACTGTAATATTTTGATGAGAAACATGACTGTGATATGTTGGTACTGAGAACATGACAAATGTGTTGGAAGAGGAACATTTCTATAATATGTTGGTAATGAGGAAAATGACTGTAATGTGTTGGTAATGAGGAACATGATTGTAATGTGCTGGAAATGTGGAACATGACTGTAATGTGTTGGAAATGTGGAACAAGACTGCAGTGTTCTGGTAATGAGGAACCTGACTGCAACGTGTTAGTAATCAGGAAAATTACTGAGAAGTATTGGAAATGAGGAACATGACTGTAAAATGTTGGTAATGACGAACATGACTGCAATGTATTATTAGTAATGAGGAACATGATTGTATTGTATTGGAAATCTGGAACATGACTATAATGTGCCTGAAATGTGGAACATGACTGTTATGTGTTGGCAATTTGGAACATGATTGTAGTGTCTTGGAAATGTGGAACATAACTGTAATGTGTTGCAAATGTGGAACATGATTGTAATTTATTGGAAATGTGGAACATGACTATAATGTGTTGGTAATGAGGAACATGACTGTAATGTGTTGGTAATGAGGAACATGTCTGTAATCTGTTGGAAATGTGGAATGTGCCTTCAGTGAGTTGGAAATGAGGAACATGACTGTAATGTGCAGGAAATGTGGAACATGACTGCAAAGAGTTGTAATTCAGGAACATGACTGTAATGTGCTAGAAATGTGGGAATATGCCAGCAATGAGTTGGAAATGAGGAACATGACTGCAATGTGTTGGAAGTGAGGATGATGATTGTAATGTGCTGGAAATTATAATATAGAACATGACTGTAATGTATAACAAATGAGGAAGTTGATTGTAATGTGCTGGAAATTAATGTAGAACATGACTGTAATGTGTTGGAATTGAGGAACATGACTGTAATGTGCTGGAAATGTGGATCATGCCTGCAATGAGTTGGAAATTAGGAACTTGAATCTGATAGTAAAAATGAGGACCATGACTGTAATGTGCTGGAAATGAGGAACATGACTGTAATGTGTTGTTATTAAGGAACATGATTATAATGTGTTGGTAATGTGGAACATGGCTCTAATGGGTTGGTAATGATGAACATGATTGTATTGTGTTGGTAAGGAGGAAAATGACTGTAATGTGTTGGAAATGAGGAACAGGATTGTAATGTGTTGGAAATGAGGAACCTGAATCTGATGGTAAAAATGAGAAACATGACTGTAATGTGTTGGAAATGAGGAACATGACTGTAATATTTTGGTAATGAGAAACATGACTGTAATGTGTTGGTAATGAGGAACATGACAAATGTGTTGGAAAAGAGGAACATTTCTATAATATGTTGGTAATGAGGAAAATGACTGTAATGTGTTGGTAATGAGGAACATGATTGTAATGTGCTGGAAATGTGGAACATGACTGTAATGTGTTGGAAATGTGGAACAAGACTGCAGTGTTCTGGTAATGAGGAACCTGACTGCAACGTGTTAGTAATCAGGAAAATCACTGAGAAGTATTGGAAATGAGGAACATGACTGTAAAATGTTGTTAATGACGAACATGACTGCAATGTATTATTAGTAATGAGGAACATGATTGTATTGTATTGGAAATCTGGAACATGACTATAATGTGCCTGAAATGTGGAACATGACTGTTATGTGTTGGAAATTTGGAACATGATTGTAGTGTCTTGGAAATGTGGAACATAACTGTAATGTGTTGCAAATGTGGAACATGATTGTAATTTATTGGAAATGTGGAACATGACTATAAATGTGTTGGTAATGAGGAACATGACTGTAATGTGTTGGTAATGAGGAACATGTCTGTAATCTGTTGGAAATGTGGAATGTGCCTTCAGTGAGTTGGAAATGAGGAACATGACTGTAATGTGCTGGAAATGTGGAACATGACTGCAATGAGTTGGAAATGAGGAATATGACTGTTATGTGCTGGAAACATGGAACATGACTGCAATGAGTTGGATGCTGAGACGAGGAGCACTTGGATGACAGTGGGCTCAGGGAGGTTAGAGCAGTCAGGCAGAGCACATCCCAGATCCTATTCCACTCAAGAACTCATATGCCACACTGGCAAATGAGGAGAACCAAATAGAGGTACCCAGAGAAGTGGAAGGAAAGGATGTGGAGGTTAGCCAAGGAGGTGACCTCAGCGGGTAAGGCAGTGAACCCAAGAGGAGGAGGAAGCGAATCCTGGTGGGGGACTCCATCGTAAGAGGGATCCAGCTAGGAACACGGGGAGGGGGAGGACAGGGAGGTGAGGTGCTTTCCAGGTGCCACGGCATGGAGGGATGGAAGGAAGATCCTGGGGATCACAGGGAAGGCAAGACGGGAAGGTGAACTGGATGTCATTATCCACCTAGGTACTAATGACCTGGTAAATGGGGAGCCAAAGGAAGTTCAGGAAGAAATTAGGAAACTGGGGAGGGGTCTCAAGCAAGTAGCTACTTCTGTCACTTTCTCAGAAGTACTACCTGTGAGAGGCAAGGGAGAGCATAGGAGTGCCTGCACCAGGAACTTTAACTCATGGTTGAAGAACTGGTGCTGTGAGGAAGGGTTTGGATTCATTGGTGACTGGGGACCCACCTGGAGGATGGAGGTTTGTTCAAGCCTGACGCCTACATCCATCCTGGAGAATCAAGCACTCAATGATAAGTTTAAATGTTACATTGACAAGCATTTAAACTAGCAAAGGGGGGGGTGACAGGTCAGCAAGGAGGGCACCTACTTGCTCACCCCCCACAGCTAGCAGTGGAACCAGTGAACCAGAGGAGTGGCTATCTCTGCAAAGCAGTGTGCAAAAGATGGAGATTAGTGCCCAAGAGGTGGATAAGCAAAAAAGGGGCAAAATTCAGCAGAAGGGCAGACAGCAAGGAGAACCAGGGATAAATGACAACCAAGGAAGGGGCTGGAGTAGAACAGTGAAGCAGTCTAGGGAGGTCAAATCATGGAAGCCATGTGTGCAAATGCCAGGAGCCTTAGCAACAAGATGGAAGATCTGGAGGCTGTCATGGTACAGTCAGACCTGGACATTGTGGCCATCACTGAAACCTGGTGTAATGATAACCATGACTGGGAGATGGCCATACGTGGCTACAACATATTCAGAAGAGACAGAGCAGGCAGGAAGGGAGGAGGAGTGGCACTGTATGTGAAAAATGACATAAGGGCCACAGAGATCCAGGAGGAGCAAAATGGGGGAGATATACTGTGGGTTAAGCTGGAAAGGAAAATGGGGACAGCCATCTACACAGATGTGGTCTATAGACCACCAGCCCATGAGGAAGAAACAGATAGGGAGCTGATGCTAGCCATCCAAAGGATGGCAGACAAGGGTGAGGTAGTACTGGTTGGAGACTTCAATATTCCAGATGTGGACTTGAGCATCCCAGCAGCAGCATCAACTAGGAGTAGATTTATCCTGGACTCCCTTCAGGGTGCCTTCCTCAAGCAACTGGTCATGGAACTAACTCGGCAGAAGGCAATACCGGACCTTGTGCTCACAAACAGGGACAGTGTGATGGGGTAACAGTGAGGGAGCACCTAGGTAACAGTGACCACCAGTCATTGTGGTTTGAAATCACAGAAAGAGCAGAACCAAACCACACAAAAACAGGTATCCTGGATTTTAGGGGGGGAAGACTTTGGGAAAATGGGGAGATACTTGAAAGAGGCATTAAGGGGAATGGGACAGGAATCAGGGGTTGAGGAACAGTGGGCAGTATTTAAAATGGGGATTACAAGAACAACAGAATTATGCATTAAGCAGGTTAGCAAGAGGAAAGGAAGAGGAGACCATTATGGTTTCCAAAGAGTAGCAATGAAAGTGAAAGCAAAAAGATTGCATTCAGGCAATACAAAAGACACAGGCAGAAGGGATAGGGAGAAGTACCAGGAGAAACAAAGGAGGTAGGGAGGTCAGTAAGGAAGCCAAAGCTCAGACAGAAGAACACATTGCAAAATCAGTGGGTAAAGGGGACAAAACCTTTTACAGGTACATAAGCGAAAAAAGAAAGACAAAGGGAGGGATAGTGAGAGTGAAGGAGGAGGATGGGAGCCGCGTGGAGGATGACAACAGTAACACTGACATATTGAACAGGTATTTCTGCTCAGTCTTTACTGAGGAAGAGGGGGGTAATGGGTCTGAAGGGAGTACAAGGGGTGAGAATGGTGCAGAAATGGACACAAGTCCCTTTACACGAGAAAGGGTCCTGAATGAACTGGAAGTAATAAGAGTTGATAAAGCAATGGGTCAGATGAGGTGCACCCAGGTCCATAAGAACTAAAGAGGTTTTGGCTGAACCTCTGGCTATCCTGTTTAGCCGATCACTGAAACAGGGAGGTACCCAAAGACTGGAGGACAGCAGATGTAGTCCCTTATACAAAAAGTGGGAACAAAGAGGAAGCAGGAACTACAGACCAGTCAGCCTCACCTCGGTAGTGGGGAAGATCATGGAAGCACTACTGAAGGAGAGATTGGTGGAATATCTGGTTGTCAGTGGACTACAGGACCCTAGGCAGCATGGTTTCACAGGGGAGGTCATGCCAGACCAACCTCGTTGAATTTTTGACTGGGTGACAAGGGAGGTGGATCAGGGAGGGTAGTGGAAATGGCCTATCTGGACTTCAGCAAGGCCTTTGACACTGTGCCACATAGAAGACTATTACACAAACTGGGGAATATGGGTGTGGGCAGGACAGTAGTGTGGTGGGTAGGTAACTGGCCGGGTGGCAGGACACAGAGGGTGGTGATAAATGGCTGTCACTCCACAGAAGGAAGAGTGACCAGTGGGTACCACAGGGATCAGTGCTGGGACTGGTCCTATTCAACATCTTCATCAGTGACATTGTGCAGGATCTAGAAGGCAGAATTTCACTGTTAGCTGATGACACAAAGCTCTGTAACAGAGTAGACACACCAGAAGGTGTAGACAGAATGAGAAGCGACCTGCAGAAACTTGAAGAATGGTCAGGGGTTTGGCAGTTGAAATTCAATGCAAAAAGTGCAAGATAATGCATATGGGGCACAAAACCCTGGCACAATATATCAGTTGGGGGTGAGGATATAGCATACCAAAGCAGAAAGGATCTTGGGTTGTCATCTCTGATGACCTCAAGGTAGGGAAACATGTGACAAGGCAGCAGGTAAAGCAAATAGGATGCTGGGATTTATAGGCAGGGGGCATCATCAGCAGGAAAGGGAGGTCATAATTCACTCTATACAAGACACTAGTGAGGCCCCACCTGGAGTACAGTGTACAGTTCTGGAGACCATACCTACATAAGGACATAGACAGGGTAGAGAAGGTTCAGAGGAGGCAACAAAGATGGTGCATGGATTGCATCACAAGTCCTATGAAGACAGTTTGAAGGAACTGAACATGTACTCCTGGAGGAGAGGAGGGAGAGAGGGGATATGATAGAGACAAACAAGTATCTTACAGGGAGGAACAGGGTGCAGGAAAACACTATTTTTAAGAGAAAAAGATGTTCCAGGACTAGAGGGCATGGGATGAAGTTGGAGGGAGGACGATTCAGAGGAAACATGAGAAAGAATTTCTTCACAGAATGGGTGGTGTACAAGTGGATCACCCTGCCAGAGGAAGTGGTGGGGGCTGAAACAATCACGAGATTTAAGAATGCATGGGATAGATATAAAGGAATTCTAGAGGTCAGGGGAAAGGGGAAACAGACATCTAGGAAAACAAACTGAAATTACAAGCTCAAATAGGCAGACTGGGTGGGCCATAGGCCCTTATCTGCCGACACTGTCTATGTAGCTATGTATCTATGTATCTATGTATCTATGTATCTATGTAACATGTCTGTAATGTGCTGGAAATGTGGAACATGCCTGCAATGAGTTGGAAATGAGGAACATGATTGTAATGTTTTGGAAATGAAGAACATGACTGTAATGCGCTCGAAATGAATGTAGAACATGACTGCAAAGTGCGGGAAATGAGGAACATGGCTGTAATGTGCAGGAAATGTGGAACATGCTTGCAATGATTTCGAAATGAGAAACCTGAATCTGATGGTAAAAATGAGGTGCATGACTATAATGTGTTGGAAATGAAGAACATGACTATAATTTGTTGGTACTGAGGATCATGATTATAATGTATTCGAAAAGTGGAACATAACTCTAATGGGCTGGTAATGAGAAACATGATTCTTATGTGTTGGTAAGGAGGAAAATGACGGTAATGTGTTGTAAATGTGGAACGTGATTGTAATGTGTTGGAAAAGAGGAACTTGAATCTGATGATAAAAATGAGAAACATGACTGTAATGTGTTGGAAATGAGGAATATGACTGTAATGTGATGGTAATGAGGAACATGACTGAAATGTGTTAGAAATGAGGAACAGGACTGTATTGTGTTGGTAGTGAGGAACATGACGGTAATGTGTTGGTAAAGAGGAACATTACTGTAATGTGTTGAAAATGAGGAGCATGACTGTAATGTGCTGGAAATTAATGTAGAACATGACTGTAATGTCTTGGAAATGAGAACCATGACTGTAATGTGCTGGAAATTAATGTAGAACATGAATGTAATGTGTACGAGATAGCAACATGATTGTAATGAGTTGGAAATGAGGAACATGACTGTAATGTGCTGGAAATGTGGAACGTGCCTGCAGTGAGTTGGAAATGAGGAACATGACTGCAATGAGTTGAAAATGAGGAACATGACTGTAATGAGCTGGAAATGTGGAACATGACAGCAATGAATTGGAAATAAGGAACATGACTGTAATGTGCTGGAAATGTGGAACATGCCTGCAATGTGTTGGAATTGAGGAACATGACTGAAATGTGTTGGAAATGAGGAACATAACTGTAATTTGCTGAGCATTAATGTAGAACATGACTGTAATGTGTAGAAAATGAGGAACATGTCTGTAATGTGCTGGAAAAGTGGAAGATCCCTGCAGTGAGTTAGAAATGAGGAACCTGAATCTGATGGTAAAAATGTGGAATATAACTCTAATATGTAGGAAATGAGCAACATGACTGTAATGTACTGGGAATGAGGAACATGCCTGCAATGAGCTTTAAATCAGGAACATGACTAAAATGTGTTGGAAATTAGTATCATGACTGTAACGTACTGGAAATGAGGAACATGACTGCAATGGGTAGGAAATGTGGAACATGACTGTAATGAGCTGGAAATGAGGAACATGACTGTAATGTGCTGGAAATGAGGAACATCACTGTAATGTGTTGGTAATAAGGAATATGACTGTAATGTGCTGAAAATGTGGAACATGACAGTAATGTGTTGAAAATGAGAAACATAACTGTAATGTGTTGGAAGTGAGGATCATGACTGTAATATGTTGGTAATGAGGAACATGACTAATGTGTTGGTTGTGGGGAACATTACTGTAATCTGTTGAAAATTTTGAGCAAGACTGTAACATGCTGGAAATGTGAAACATGTCTGTAATGTGTTGAAATGAGTATCATGACTGTAACGTACTGGGATTGAGGAACATGACTGCAATGGGCAGGAAATGTGGAACATGACTGTAATGAGTTGGAAATGAGGAATATGACTGTAATGTACAGGAAATGAGGAACATCACTGTAATGTGTTGGAAACGAGGAATATGACTGTAATGTGCTGAAAATGTGGAACATGACTGTAATGTGTTGAAAATGAGAATCATAACTGTAATGTGTTGGAAATGAGGAACATGACTGTAATTTGCTGGAAATTAATTTTGAACATGACTGTAATGTGTAGAAAATGAGGAACATGTCTGTATTGTGCTGGAAAAGTGGAAGATGCCTGCAGTGAGTTAGAAATGAGGAACCTGAATCTGATGTTAAAAATGTGGAATATAACTTTAATATGTAGGAAATGAGCAACATGACTGTAATCTGCTGGAAAATTGGAACATGCCTGCAATGAGCTTTAAAACAGGAACATGACTAAAATGTGATGGAAATGAGTATCATGACTGTAACGTACTGGGAATGGGGAACATGACTGCAATGGGCAGGAAATGTGGAACATGACTGTAATGAGTTGGAAATGAGGAACATGACTGTAATGTGTTGGTAACGAGGAATATGACTGTAATGTGCTAAAAATGCGGAACATGACAGTAATGTGTTGAAAATGAGAAACATAACTGAAATGTGTTGGAAGTGAGGAACATGACTGTAATATGTTGGTAATGAGGAACATGACTGTAATGTGTGGGTTATGGGGAACATTACTGTAATCTGTTGTAAATTAGGAGCAAGACTGCAATGTGCTGGAAATGAATGTAGATCATGTCTGTAATGTGTAGAAAATGAGGAACATGACTGTAACATGCTGGAAATGTGAAACATGACTGTAATGTGTTGAAATGAGCAACATGACTGTAATGTGCTGGAAATGAGGAACATGACTGCAATGTACAGGAAAAGTGGAACATGACTGCAAAGAGTTGGAAATGAGGAACATGACTTTTATGTGCAGGAAATGTGGAACATGCCTTCTATGAGCTGGAAAAGATGAACATGACTATAATATGTTGGAAATTAGGAACATGACTGTAATGTGCTGGAAATGAGTAATATGACTGCAATGAGTTGAAAATGAGGAACATGACTGTAATGTGCAGGAAATGTGGAACATGACTGCAATAAGTTGGAATTGAGAAACATGACTGCAATGTGTTGGAAATGAGGAAGATGATTGTAATGTGCTTGAAATTAATCCAGAACATGACTGTAATGTAGGAAATGAGGAACATGATTGTAATTTGCTGGAAATGAATGTAGAACATGACTGTAATGTGTAGGAAATGAGGAACATGACTGTAATGTGCTGGAAATGTGGATCATGCCTAAAATGAGTTGGAAATGAGGAACCTGAATCTGATGGTAAAAATGAGGACCATGACTGTAATGTGTTGGAAATGAGGAACCTGAATCTGATGGTACAAATGAGAAACACGACTGTAATGTGTTGGAAATGAGGAACATGACTGTAATATTTTGGTAATGAGAAACATGACTGTAATGTGTTGGTAATGAGGAACGTGATTATAATGTGTTGGAAAACAGGAACATGACTATAATGTGTTGGTAATTATGAACATGATTGTAATGTGCTGGAAATGTGGAACATGACTGTAATGTGTTGGAAATGTGGAACAAAACTGCAGTGTTCTGTTAATGAGGAACATGACTGTAATGTGTTAGAAAATTGGAACATGACTGTAATTTGTTGGTATTGAGGAACATGACTGTAATGTGTTGGAAATGAGGAACATGATTGTAATGTGCTGGAAATGTGGAACACTATTGCAATGTGTTGGAAATGAAGAACATGAACGTAATTTTTTGGTAATGAGGAACATGACTGCAATGTGTTAGTAATTAGGAAAGTGACTGTGAAATATTGGAAATGAGGAACATGACTGTAATATGTTGGTAATGATGAACATGACTGCAATGTATTAGTAATGAGGAACGTGATTGTAATGTATTGGAAATGTGGAGCATGACTATAATGTACTGGAAATGTGGAACATGACTGTTATGTGTTGGAAATGTGGAACATGATTGTAGTGTCTTGGAAATGTGGAACATAACTGTAATGTGTTGGAAGTATGAAACATGATTGTAATTTATTGGAAATGTGGAACATGACTATAATGTATTGGTAAAGAGGAACATGACTGAAATGTGTTGGAAATGAGGAACATGACTGTAATGTGTTGGTAATGAGGGACATCTATTTATTTATTTATTGAATTTTGTTGACCCGGTAAACCCACTGGGCCTAGAAATCCCTTTTCCAGGGGTAACTGGGGAGGGGGGTTTACAGCTCGTAAGCAACTGAAATTGTACAAGGTTAAGCTTTTGGTATTATTTTTTTTCAGTGAATGGGAGAAGTTTTGCAGGACACCGGGGAAATTCCACTACTATTTTTTGATAAGTGCCATGGGATCTTTAGTATCCACCTGAACAACCACCAATCCAAACCGATGGGACCTCACTTTAACATCTCATCCGAAACATGGCACCTCAGAAGTGCAGCACCCCCCTCATGCTGCACTACAGTGCCAGTATTGGGATATTAACCTAAGTGCCGTATGTGCGAATTGAATGCAAAGCACTCTGATCTCCTGGTCTCAGAGGTGAGTGTGCTACCTATTGAGCCACTGACTTGACTGTAATGTGTTGGAAGTGTGGAGCATGTCTGTAAATTGCTGGTAATGAGGAACATGACTGTAATGGGTTGGTAATGAAGAATATGACTGTAATGTGTAGGAAATGAGGAACTTGACTGTAATGTGCAGGAAATGTGGAACTTGCTTGCAATAATCTGGAAATGAGGAGCCTGAATCTGATGGTAAAAATGAGGAACATGACTGTAATGTGCTGGAAATGTGGAACATGACTGTAATGAGTTGGAAATGAGAAACATAACTGTAATGTGTTGTAAATGTGGAACATGCCTGCAATGAGTTAGAAATGAGGAACATGACTGTAAAAAGTTGGAAAAGTAGAACATGACTGTAATGTGCCAGAAATGAATGTAGAACATGTCTGTAATGTGTAGGAAATGAGGAACATGAATGTAATGTGCAGAAAATGTGGAACAGGCCTGCAATGATTTGGAAATGAGGAAACTGAATCTGATCGTAAAAATGAGGAATCTGATTTTAATGTGTTTTAAATGAGGAACATGACTGTAATGTGTTGGAAATGAGGAACATGACTGTAATGTATTGGTATTGAGGAACATGATTATAATGTGTTGGTAATGTGGAACATAACTCGAATGGGTTGGTAATGAGGAACATGATTGTAATGTGACGGAAATGAGGAACCTGAATCTGATGGTAAAATGAGAAACATGACTGTGATGTGTTGTTAATGAGTAATATGACTGCAATGAGTTGAAAATGAGTAACATGACTGTAATGTGCAGGAAATGTGGAACATGACTGCAATGAGTTGTAATTGAGGAACATGACTGTAATGTTCTAGAAATGTGGAACATGCCAGCAATGAGTTGGAAATGAGGAACATGACTGCAATGTGTTGGAAGTGAGGAAGATAATTGTAATGTGCTGGAAATTAATGTAGAATATGACTGTAATGTGTAGGAAATGAGGAACATTACTGTAATGTGCTGGATATGTGGATCATGCCTGCAATGAGTTTGAAATGAGGAACTTGAATCTGATGGTAAAAAAGAGGACCATGACTGTAATGTGTTGGAAATGAGGAACATGACTGTAATGTGTTGGTATTAAGGAACATGATTATAATGTGTTGATAATGTGGAACATAACTCTAATGGGTTGGTAATGATGAACATGATTGTACTGTTTTGGTAAGGAGGAAAATGACTGTAATGTGTTGGAAATGATGAACAGGATTGTAATGTGTTGGAAATGAGGAACCTGAATCTGATGGTAAAAATGAGAAACAAAACTGTAATGTGTTGGAAATGAGGAACATGACTGCAATATTTTGGTAATGAGAAACATGACTGTAATGTGTTGGTAATGAGGAACATGATTGTAATGTGCTGGAAATGTGGAACATGACTGTAATGTGTTGGAATTGTGGAACAAGACTGCAGTGTTCTGGTAATGAGGAACCTGACTGCAATGTGTTAATAATCAGGGAAAATGACTGAGATGTATTGGAAATGAGGAACATGACTGTAAAATGTTGGTTAATGACGAACATGACTGCAATGTATTAGAAATGATGAACATGATTGTAATGAATTGGAAATGTGGACCATGACTATAATGTGGCCTGAAATGTGGAACATGAATGTTATGTGTTGGAAATGTGGAACATGATTGTAGTGTCTTGGAAAAGTGGAACATAACTGTAATGTGTTGGAAGTGTGGAACATGACTGTAATGTGCTGGAATTGTGGAACATGACTGCAATGAGTTGGAAATGAGAAACATGACAGTTTTGTGCAGGAAATGTGGAACATGCCTGCAATGAGTTGGAAATGTGGAACATGACTGTATTGTGCTGCAAACATGGAACAAGACTGTAATGAGTTGGAAATGAGGAACATAACTGTAATGTGCTCTAAATGTGGAACATGCCTGCAATGAGTTCGAAATGAGGAACATGACTGTAACATGTTGGAAATGTAGAACATGACTGTAATGTGCCGGAAATGAATGTAGAACATGACAGTAATGTGTAGGAAATGAGGAACATGAATGTAATGTGCAGGAAATGTGGAACATACCTACAATGATTTGGAAATGAGGAAACTGAATCTGATCGTAAAAATGAGGAATGTGACTTTAATGTGTTGGAAATGAGGAACATGACTGTAATGTGTTGGAAATGAGGAACATGACTGTAATGTGTTGGTATTGAGGAACATGATTATAATGTGTTGGTAATGTGGAACATAACTCTAATGGGTTGGTAATGAGGAACATGATTGTAATGTGATTGAAATGAGGCACCTGAATCTGATTGTAAAAATGAGAAACATTACTGTGATGTGTTGGAAATGAATAATATGACTGCAATGAGTTGAACATGAGGAACATGGCTGTAATGTGCAGGAAATGTGGAACATGACTGCAAAGAGTTGTAATTCAGGAACATGACTGTAATGTGCTAGAAATGTGGAATATGACAGCAATGAGTTGGAAATGAGGAACATGACTGCAATGTGTTGGAAGTGAGGAAGATGATTGTAATGTGCTGGAAATTAATGTAGAACATGACTGTAATGTATAACAAATGAGGAAGTTGATTGTAATGTGCTGGAAAATAATGTAGAACATGACTGTAATGTGTAGGAATTGAGGAACATGACAGTAATGTGCTGGAAATGTGGATCATGCCTGCAATGAGTTGGAAATTAGGAACTTGAATCTGATGGTAAAAATGAGGACCATGACTGTAATGTGCTGGAAATGAGGAACATGACTGTAATGTGATGTTATTAAGGAACATGATTATAATATGTTGGTAATGTGGAACATAACTCTAATGGGTTGGTAATGATGAACATGATTGTATTGTGTTGGTAAGGAGGAAAATGACTGTAATGTGTTGGAAATGAGGAACAGGACTGTAATGTGTTGGAAATGAGGAACCTGAATCTGATGGTAAAAATGAGAAACATGACTGTAATGTGTTGGAAATGAGGAACATGACTGTAATATTTTGGTAATGAGAAACATGACTGTAATGTGTTGGAAAAGAGGAACATTTCTATAATATGTTGGTAATGAGGAAAATGACTGTAATGTGTTGGTAATGAGGAACATGATTGTAATGTGCTGGAAATGTGGAACATGACTGTAATGTGTTGGAAATGTGGAACAAGACTGCAGTGTTCTGGTAATGAGGAACCTGACTGCAACGTATTAGTAATCAGGAAAATGACTGAGATGTATTGGAAATCAGGAACATGACTGTAAAATGTTGGTAATGACGAACATGACTGCAATGTATTAGTAATGAGGAACATGATTGTATTGTATTGGAAATCTGGAACATGACTATAATGTGCCTGAAATGTGGAACATGACTGTTAAGTGTTGGAAATTTGGAACATGATTGTAGTGTCTTGGAAATGTGGAACATAACTGTAATGTGTTGCAAATGTGGAACATGATTGTAATTTATTGGAAATGTGGAACATGACTATAAAGTGTTGGTAATGAGGAACATGACTGTAATGTGTTGGTGATGAGGAACATGGCTGTAATCTGTTGGAAATGTGGAATGTGCCTTCAGTGAGTTGGAAATGAGGAACATGACTGTAATGTGCTGGAAATGTGGAACATGACTGCAATGAGTTGGAAATGAGGAATATGACTGTTATGTGCTGGAAACATGGAACTTGACTGCAATGAGTTGGATGTTGAGAACGAGGAGCACTTGGATGACAGTGGGCTCAGGGAGGGTTAGAGCAGTCAGGCAGAGGCACATCCCAGATCCTATTCCACTCAAGAACTCATATGCCACTCTGGCAAATGAAGAGAACTAAATAGAGGTACCCAGAGAAGTGGAAGGAAAGGATGTGGAGGTTAGCCAAGGAGGTGACCTCAGCGGGTAAAGCAGTGGACCCAAGAGGAGGAGGAAGCGAATCCTGGTGGGGGACTCCATCGTAAGAGGGATCCAGCTAGGAACACAGGAGGGGGAGGACAGGGAGGTGAGGTGCCTACCAGGTGCCACGGCATGGAGGGATGGAAGGAAGATCCTGGGGATCACTGGGAAGGCAAGACAGGAGGGTGAGACTGGATGTCATTATCCACCTAGATACTAATGACCTGGCAAATGGGAGCCAAAGGAAGTTCATGAAGAGATTAGGAAACTGGGGAGGGTCTCAGCAAGTAGCTACTTCTGTCACTTTCTCAGAAGTTACTCTGTGAGAGGCAGGGAGAGCATGGAGTGCCTGCACCAGGAACTTTAACTCATGGTTGAAGAACTGGTGCTGTGAGGAAGGGTTTGGATTCATTGGTGACTGGGGACCCACCTGGAGGATGGAGGTTTGTTCAAGCCTGGCCTACATCCATCCTGGAGAAATCAAGCACTCAATGATAAGTTTAAATGTTACTTTGACAAGCATTTAAACTAGCAAGGGGGTGACAGGTCAGCAAGGAGGGCACCTACTTGCTCACCCCCACAGCTCAGCAGTGGAACCAGTGAACCAGAGGAGTGGCTATCTCTGCAAAGCAGTGTGCAAAAGATGGAGATTAGGCCCAAGAGGTGGATAAGCAAAAAGGGGCAAAATTCAGCAGAAGGGCAGACAGCAAGGAGAACCAGGGATAAATGACAACCAAGGAAGGGGCTGGAGTAGAACAGTGAAGCAGTCTAGGAGGTCAAATCATGGAAGCCATGTGTGCAAATGCCAGAGCCTTAGCAACAAGATGGAAGATCTGGAGGCTGTCATGGTACAGTCAGACCTGGACATTGTGGCCATCACTGAAACCTGGTGTAATGATAACCATGACTGGGAGATGGCCATACGTGGCTACAACATATTCAGAAGAGACAGAGCAGGCAGGAAGGGAGGAGGAGTGGCACTGTATGTGAAAAATGACATAAGGGCCACAGAGATCCAGGAGGAGCAAAATGGGGGAGAGATACTGTGGGTTAAGCTGGAAAGGAAAATGGGGACAGCCATCCACACAGATGTGGTGTATAGACCACCAGCCCATGAGGAAGAAACAGATAGGGAGCTGATGCTAGCCATCCAAAGGATGGCAGACAAGGGTGAGGTAGTACTGGTTGGAGACTTCAATATTCCAGATGTGGACTTGAGCATCAAAGCAGCAGCATCAACTAGGAGCAGATTTATCCTGGACTCCCTTCAGGGTGCCTTCCTCAAGCAACTGGTCATGGAACCAACTCGTCAGAAAACAATACTGGACCTTGTGCTCTACAAACAGGGACAGTGTGATGAGAGGTAACAGTGGGGGAGCACCTGGGTAACAGTGACCACCAGTCATTGTGGTTTGAAATCACAGAAAGAGCAGAACCAAACCACACAAAACAGGTATCCTGGATTTTAGGGGGCAGTCTTTGGGAAAATGGGAGATACTTGAAAGAGGCATTAAGGGAATGGGACAGGAATCAGGGTTTGAGGAACAGTGGGCAGTATTTAAAATGGGGATTACAAGAACAACAAATTATGCATTAAGCAGGTTAGCAAGAGGAAGGAAGAGAGACAATTATGGTTTCCAAAGGTAACGAAAGTGAAAGCCAAAAGATTGCATTCAGGCAATACAAAAGACACAGGCAGAAGGGGATAGGGAGAAGTACCAGGAGAAGCAAAGGGAGGTAGGGAGGTCAGTAAGGGAATCCAAAGCTCAGACAGAAGAACACATTGCAAAATCAGTGGGTAAAGGGGACAAAACCTTTTACAGGTACATAAGCAAAAAAAGAAAGACAAAGGGAGGGATATTGAGACTGAAGGAGGAGTATGGGAGCCGCGTGGAGGATGACAACAGTAAAGCTGACATATTGAACAGGTATTTCTGCTCAGTCTTTACTGAGGAAGAGGGGGGAAATGGGTCTGAAGGGAGTACAAGGGGAGAGAATGGTGCAGAAATGGACACAAGTCCCTTTACACGAGAAAGGGTCCTGAAGGAACTGGAAGTATTAAGAGTTGATAAAGCAATGGGGCAAGATGGGGTGTACCCCAGGGTCCTTAAAGAACTAAGAGAGGTTTTGGCTGAACCTCTGGCTATCCTGTTTAGCCGATCACGGAAACAGGGAGGTACCCAAAGACTGGAGGACAGCAGATGTAGTCCCTATACAAAAAGTGGGAACAAAGAGGAAGCAGGGAACTACAGACCAGTCAGTCTCACCTCGGTAGTGGGGAAGATCATGGAAGCACTACTGAAATAGAGATTGGTGGAATATCTGGTTGTCAGTGGACTACAGGACCCTAGGCAGCATGGTTTCACCAGGGGGAGGTCATGCCAGACCAACCTCGTTGAATTTTTTGACTGGGTGACAAGGGAGGTGGATCAGGGGAGGGCAGTGGAAATGGCCTATCTGGACTTCAGCAAGGCCTTTGACACTGTGCCACATAGAAGACTATTACACAAACTGGGGAATATGGGTGTGGGCAGGACAGTAGTGTGGTGGGTAGGTAACTGGCTGGGTGGCAGGACACAGAGGGTGGTGGTAAATGGCTGTCAATCCACAGAAGGAAGAGTGACCAGTGGGTACCACAGGGATCAGTGCTGGGACTGGTCCTATTCAACATCTTCATCAGTGACATTGTGCAGGATCTAGAAGGCAGAATTTCACTGTTAAGCTGATGACACAAAGCTCTGTAACAGAGTAGACACACCAGAAGGTGTAGACAGAATGAGTGACCTGCAGAAACTTGAAGAATGGTCAGGGGTTTGGCAGTTGAAATTCAATGCAAAAAGTGCAAGATAATGCATATGGGGCACAAAAACCCTGGCACAATATATCAGTTGGGGGTGAGGATATAGCACACCAAGCAGGAAAGGATCTTGGGGTTGTCATCTCTGATGACCTCAAGGTAGGAAACAGTGTGACAAGGCAGCAGGTAAAGCAAATAGGATGCTGGGATTTATAGGCAGGGGGCATCATCAGCAGGAAAGGGAGGTCATAATTCCTCTATACAAGGCACTAGTGAGGCCCCACCTGAGTACAGTGTACAGTTCTGAGACCATACCCACGTAAGGACACAGACAGGGTAGAGAAGGTTCAGAGGAGGGCAACAAAGATGGTGCATGGATTGCATCACAAGTCCTATGAAGACAGGTTGAAGGAACTGAACATGTACTCCCTGGAGGAGAGGAGGGAGAGGGGATATGAAAGAGACAAACAAGTATCTTACAGGGAGGAACAGGGTGCAGGAAAACACTATTTTAAGTGAAAAGATGTTCCAGGACTAGAGGGCATGGGATGAAGTTGCAGGGAGGACGATTCAGAGGAAACATGAAAAGAATTTCTTCACAGAATGGGTGGTGGACAAGTGGATCACCCTGCCAGAGGAAGTGGTGGGGCTGAAACAATCACGGATTTAAGAATGCATGGGATAGATATAAAGGAATTCTAGAGGTCGGGGAAAGGGGAAACAGACTTCTGGGAAAACAAACTGAAATTATAAGCTCAAATGGGCAGACTGGTTGGGCCATAGGCCCTTATCTGCCGACACTGTCTATGTATCTATGTATCTATGTATCTATGTAACATGTCTGTAATGTGCTGGAAATGTGGAACATGCCTGCAATGAGTTGGAAATGAGGAACATGATTGTAATGTTTTGGAAATGAAGAACAAGACTGTAATGTGCTGGAAATGAATGTAGAACATGACTGCAATGTGCAGGAAATGAGGAACATGGCTGTAATGTGCAGGAAATGTGGAACATGCTTGCAATGATTTCAAAATGAGAAACCTGAATCTGATGGTAAAAATGAGGTGACATGACTATAATGTTTTGGAAATGAAGAACATGACTATAATTTGTTGGTACTGAGGATCATGATTATAATGTATTCGAAAAGTGGAACATAACTCTAATGGGCTGGTAAGGAGAAACATGATTCTAATGTGTTGGTAAGGAGGAAAATGACGGTAATGTGTTGAAAATGAGGAACGTGATTGCAATGTGTTGGAAATGAGGAACTTGAATCTGATGGTAAAAATGAGAAACATGACTGTAATGTGTTGGTATTAAGGAATATGATTATAATGTTTTGGTAATGTTTAACATAACTCTAATGGGTTGGTAATGATGAACATGATTGTATTGTGTTGGTAAGGAGGAAAATTACTGTAATGTGTTGGAAATGAGGAACATGATTGTAATGTGTTTGAAATGAGGAACCTAAATCTGAAGGTACAAATGAGGAACATGACTGTAATGTGTTTGTATTGAGGAACATGATTATAATGTGTTGGTAATGTGGAACATAAATGTAATGGGTTGGTAATGAGGAACATGATTGTAATGTGATTGAAATGAGGAACCTGAATCTGATGGTAAAAATGAGAAACATTACAGTGATGTTTTGAAAAGGAGTAATATGACTGCAATGAGTTGAAAATGAGGAACATGGCTGTAATGTGCAGGAAATGTGGAACATGACTGCAAAGAGTTGTAATTCAGGAACATGACTGTAATTTGCTAGACATGTGGAATATGCCAGCAATGAGTTGGAAATGAGGAACATGACTGCAATGTGCTGGAAGTGAGGAAGATGATTGTAATGTGCTGGAAATTAATGTAGAACATGACTGTAATGTGTAACAAATGAGGGAGTTGATTGTAATGTGCTGGAAATTAATGTAGAACATGACTGTAATGTGTAGGAAATGAGGAACATGACTGTAATGTGCTGGAAATGTGGATCATGCCTGCAATGAGTTGGAAATGGGGAACTTGAATCTGATGGTAAAAATGAGGACCATGGCTGTAATATGCTGGAAATGAGGAACATGACTGCAATGTGTTGGTATTAAGGAACATGATTATAATGTGTTGGTAATGTGGAACATAACTCTAATGGGTTGGTAATGATGAACATGATTGTATTGTGTTGGTAAGGAGGAAAATGACTGTAATGTGTTGGAAATGAGGAACAGGATTGTAATATTTTGGTAATGAGAAACATGACTGTAGTGTGTTGGAAATGAGGAACATGACTGTAATATTTTGGTAATGAGAAACATGACTGTAATGTGTTGGTAATGAGGAACATGACAAATGTGTTGGAAAAGAGGAACATTTCTATAATATGTTGGTAATGAGGAAAATGACTGTAATGTGTTGGTAATGAGGAACATGATTGTAATGTGCTGGAAATGTGGAACATGACTGTAATGTGTTGGAAATGTGGAACAAGACTGCAGTGTTCTGGTAATGAGGAACCTGACTGCAACGTGTTAGTAATCAGGAAAATGACTGAGATGTATTGGAAATGAGGAACATGACTGTAAAATGTTGGTAATGACGAACATGACTGCCATGTATTAGTAATGAGGAACATGATTGTATTGTATTGGAAATCTGGAACATGACTATAATGTGCCTGAAATGTGGAACATGACTGTTATGTGTTGGAAAAGTGAAACATGATTGTACTGTCTTGGAAATGTGGAACATAACTGTAATGTGTTGCAAATGTGGAACATGATTGCAATTTATTGGAAATGTGGAACATGACTATAATGTGTTGGTAATGAGGAACATGACTGTAATGTGTTGGTAATGAGGAACATGTCTGTAATCTGTTGGAAATGTGGAATGTGCCTTCAGTGAGTTGGAAATGAGGAACATGACTGTAATGTGCTGTAAATGTGGAACATGACTGCAATGAGTTGGAAATGAGGAATATGACTGTTATGTGCTGGAAACATGGAACATGACTGCAATGAGTTGGAAATGAGGAACATGTCTGTAATGTGCTGGAAATGTGGAACATGCCTGCAATGAGTTGGAAATGAGGAACCTTATTGTAATGTTTTGGAAATGAAGAACATGACTGTAATGTGCTGGAAATGAATGTAGAACATGACTGCAATGTGTAGGAAATGAGGAACATGGCTGTAATGTGCAGGAAATGTGGAACATGCTTGCAATGATTTCGAAATCAGAAACCTGAATCTGATGGTAAAAATGAGGTGCATGACTATAATATGTTGGAAATGAAGAACATGACTGTAATTTGTTGGTACTGAGGATCATGATTATAATGTATTCGAAATGTGGAACATAACTCTAATGGGTTGGTAATGAGAAACATGATTCTAATGTGTTGGTAAGGAGGAAAATGACGGTAATGTGTTGTAAATGAGGAATGTGATTGTAATGTGTTGGAAATGAGGAACTTGAATCTGATGGTAAAAATGAGAAACATGACTGTAATGTGTTGAAAATGAGGAATATGACTGTAATGTGATGGTAGTGAGGAACATGACTGTAATGTGTTAGAAATGAGGAACAGGACTGTAAATTGTTGGTACTGAGGATCATGATTATAATGTATTCGAAATGTGGAACATAACTCTAATGGGTTGGTAATGAGAAACATGATTCTAATGTGTTGGTAAGGAGGAAAATGACAGTAATGTGTTGTAAATGAGGAATGTGATTGTAATGTGTTGGAAATGAGGAACTTGAATCTGATGGTAAAAATGAGAAACATGACGGTAATGTGTTGGTAAAGAGGAACATTACTGTAATGTGTTGAAAATGAGGAGCATGACTGTAATGTGCTGGAAATTAATGTAGAACATGACTGTAATGTGTTGGAAATGAGAACCATGACTGTAATGTGTTGGAAATTAATGTAGAACATGAATGTAATGTGTACGAGATAGGAACATGATTGTAATGAGTTGGAAATGAGGAACATGACTGTAATGTGCTGGAAATGTGGAACGTGCCTGCAGTGAGTTGGAAATGAGGAACATGACTGCAATGAGTTGAAAATGAGGAACATGACTGTAATGAGCTGGAAATGTGGAACATGACTGCAATGAGTTGGAAATAAGGAACATGACTGTAATGTGCTGGAAATGTGGAACATGCCTGCAATGTGTTATAATTGAGGAACATGACTGAAATGTGTTGGAAATGAGGAACATGACTGTAATTTGCTGGAAACACAATTAGAACATGACTGTAATGTGTAGAAAAATGAGGAACATGTCTGTAATGTGCTGGAAAAGTGGAAGATGCCCAGTGAGTTAGAAATGAGGAACCTGAATCTGATGGTAAAATGTGGAATATAACTCTAATATGTAGGAAATGAGCAACATGACTGTAATCTGCTGGAAATGAGGAACATGCCTGCAATGAGCTTTAAATCAGGAACATGACTAAAATGTGTTGGAAATGAGTATCATGACTGTAACGTACTGGGAATGAGGAACATGACTGCAATGGGTAGGAAATGTGGAACATGACTGTAATGAGTTGGAAATGAGGAACATGACTGTAATGTGCTGGAAATGAGGAACATCACTGTAATGTGTTGGTAACGAGGAATATGACTGTAATATGCTGAAAATGTGGACCAGGACAGAAATGTGTTGAAAATAAAATACATAACTGTAATGTGTTGGAAGTGAGGAACATGACTGTAATATGTTGGTAATGAGGAAAATGACTGTAATGTGTTGGTTGTGGGGAACATTAATGTAATCTGTTGAAAGTTAGGAGCAAGACTGCAATGTGCTGGAAATGAATGTAGATCATGTCTGTAATGTGTAGGAAATGAGGAACATGACTGTAACATGCTGGAAATGTGAAACATGACTGGAATGTGTGAAAATGAGAATCATAACTGTAATGTGTTGGAAATGAGGAACATGACTGTAATTTGCTGGAAATTAATGTAGAACATGACTGGAATGTGTAGAAAATGAGGAACATGATTGTAATTTGCTGGAAATGAATGTAGAACATGACTGTAATGTGTAGGAAATGAGGAACATGACTGTAATGTGCTTGAAATTAATCTAGAACATGACTGTAATGAGTAGGAAATGAGGAACATGATTGTAATTTGCTGGAAATGAATGTAGAACATGACTGTAATGTGTAGGAAATGAGGAACATGACTGTAATGTGCTGGAAATGTGGATCATGCCTACAATGAGTTGGAAATGAGGAACCTGAATCTGATGGTAAAAATGAGGACCATGACTGTAATGTGTTGGAAATGAGGACCATGACTGTAATGTGTTGGTATTAAGGAATATGATTATGATGTGTTGGTAATGTGGAACATAACTCTAATGGGTTGGTAATGATGAACATGATTGTATTGTGTTGGTAAGGAGGAAAATGACTGTAATGTGTTGGAAATGAGGAACATGATTGTAATGTGTTTGAAATGAGGAACCTGAATCTGATGGTACAAATGAGAAACACGACTGTAATGTGTTGGAAATGAGGAACATGACTGTAATATTTTGGTAATGAGAAACATGACTGTAATCTGTTGGTAATGAGGAACATGATTATAATGTGTTGGAAAACAGGAACATGACAATAATGTGTTGGTAATGAGGAAAATGACTGTAATGTGTTGGTAATGAGGAACATGATTGTAATGTGCTGGAAATGTGGAACATGACTGTAATGTGTTGGAAATGTGGAAGAAAACTGCAGCATTCCAGTAATGAGGAACATGACTCTAATGTGCTGGAAATGTGGAACATGACTGTAATGTGTTAGAAAATTGGAACATGACTGTAATTTGTTGGTATTGAGGAACATGACTGTAATGTGTTGGAAATGAGGAACATGATTGAAATGTGCTGGAAATGTGGAACACTATTGCAATGTGTTGGAAATGAAGAACATGAACATAATTTTTTGGTAATGAGGAACATGACTGCAATGTGTTAGTAATTAGGAAAGTGACTGTAAAGTATTGGAAATGAGGAACATGACTGTAATATGTTGGTAATGACGAACATGACTGCAATGTATTAGTAATGAGGAACGTGATTGTAATGTATTGGAAATGTGAAACATGACTATAATGTACTGGAAACGTGGAACATGACAGTTATGTGTTGGAAATGTGGAACATGATTGTAGAGTCTTGCAAATGTGGAACATAACTGTAATGTGTTGGAAGTGTGAAACATGATTGTAATATATTGGAAATGTGGAACATGACTATAATGTGTTAGTAATGAGGAACATGACTGAAATGTGTTGGAAATGAGGAACATGACTGTAATGTGTTTTCTTAATGAGGGACATCTATTTATTTATTTATTGAATTTTGTTGACCCGGTAAACCCACTGGGCCTAGAAATGCTTTTTCCAGGGGTCACTGGGGAGGGGGGTATACAGCTCGTAAGCAACTGAAATTGAACCAGATTAAGCAGTTGGTATTATTTTTTTTCAGAGAATGGGAGAAATTTTGCCAGGACACCGGGGAAATTCCACTACTATTTTTTGATCAGTGCCATGGGATCTTTAGCATCCACCTGAACAACCACCAATCCAAGCCGATGGGACCTCACTTTAACGTCTCATCCGAAACATGGCACCTCAGAAGTGCAGCACCCATCTCATGCTGCACTACAGTGTCAGTATTGGGATATTAACCTAAGTGCCGTATGTGCAAACTGAATCCAAAGCACTCTGATCTCCTGGTCTCAGAGGTGAGTGTGCTACCTATTGACCCACTGATATGACTGTAATGTGTTGGAAGTGTGGAGTATGTCTGTAATTTTCTGGTAATGAGGAAGATGACTGTAATGGGTTGGTAATGAAGAATATGACTGTAATGTGTAGGAAATGAGGAACGTGACTGTAATGTGCAGGAAATGTGGAACTTGCTTGCAATAATCCGGAAATGAGGAGCCTGAATCTGATGGTAAAAATGAGGAACATGACCGTAATGTGCTGGAAACGTGGAACATGACTGCAATGAGTTGGAAATGAGAAACATGACAGTAATGTGCAGGAAATGTGGAACATGCCTGCAATGAGTTGGAAATGTGGAACATGACTTTATCGTGCTGCAAACATGGAACATGACTGTAATGAGTTGGAAATGAGGAACATATCTGTAATGTGCTGTAAATGTGGAACAGGCCTGCAATGAGTTCGAAATAAGGAACATGACTGTAACATGTTGTAAATGTAGAACATGACTGTAATGTGTAGGAAATGAGGAACATGAATGTAATGTGCAGGAAATGTGGAACATGTCTGAAATGATTTGGAAATGAGGAAACTGAATCTGATCGTAAAAATGAGGACTCTGACTTTAATGTGTTGGAAATGAGGAACATGACTGTAATGTCTTGGAAATGAGGAACATGACTTTAATGTGTTGGTATTGAGGAACATGATTATAATGTGTTGGTAATGTGGAACATAACTCTAATGGGTTGGTAATGAGGAACATGATTGTAATGTGATGGAAATGAGGAACCTGAATCTGATGGTAATAATGAGAAACATGACTGTGATGTGTTGGAAGTGAGTAACATGACTGCAATGAGTTGAAAATAAGGAACATGACTGTGATGTGCAGGAAATGTGGAACATGACCGTAATGAGTTGGAATTGAGGAACATGACTGCTATGTGTTGGAAATGAGGAAGATGAATGTAATGTGCTGGAAATTAATGTAGAACATGACTGTAATGTGTAGGAAATGAGGAACATGACTGTAATGTGCTGGAAATGTGGATCATGCCTGCAATGATTTGGAAATGAGGAACTTGAATCTGATGGTAAAAATGAGGACCATGACTGTAATGTGTTGGAAATGAGGAACATGACTTTAATGTGTTGGAAATGAGGAACATAACTGTAATGTGCTGGAAATGTGGAAGATGACTGCAATGTGCTGGAAATGAGGAACATTGCTGTAATGTGCTGGAATTGTGCTACATGAAAGTAATGTGTTGGTAATGAGGAACATGACTGTAATGTGCTGGAAATGTTGAACATGACTTTAATGTGCTGGAAATGTGGAACATGACTGTAATGTGTTGGTATTAAGGAACATAACTGTAACGTGCTGGAAATGAGGAACATGACTGTAATGTGTTGGAAAAGTGGAATATGATTGTAATGTGTTGGCAATGTGGAACATGATTATAATGAGTTGAAAATGATGAACAAGACTGTAATGTGTTGATAATGAGGAAGATGACAGTACTGTGTTGGAATTCTGGAAGATGATTGTAGTGTGCTGGAAATTAATGTAGAACATGACTGTAATGAGTAGGAAATAGAGGAACATGACAGTAATGTGCTAAAATGTGGAACATGCCTGCAGTAAGTTGGAAATGGGAACCTGAATGTGATGGTAAAAATGAATACCATAACTGTAATGTGTTGGAAATGAGGAACATGATTGTAATGTGTTGGTATTGAGGAACATGATTATAATGTGTTGGTAATGTGGAATATGACTCTAATGGGTTGGTAATGAGGAACATGATTGTTTTGTGTTGGTAAGGAGGAAAATGACTGTAAAGTGTTGGAAATGAGGAACATGATTGTAATGTGTTGGAAATGGGGAACATGACTGTAATGTGTTGGAAAAGAGGAACATGACTGAAATGTGTTGGAAAAGAGGAACATGACTGAAATGTGTTGGTAATGAGGAACATGACTGCAATGTGTTGGAAATGAGGAACATGACTGAAATGTGTTGGTAATGTGGAACATGACTGTAATAAGTTGTTAATGAGGAGCATGATTGTAATGTGTTGGCAATGAGGAGCATGATTGTAATGTGCTGGAAATGTGGAACATGACTGTAATGTGTTGGAAAGGTGGAACATGACTGTAATTTTCTGATAATGAGGAACATGACTGTAACGTGCTGAAAACGTGGAACATGACTATAAAGTGTTGGAAATGAGGAACATGACTGTAATGTGCTGGTGATGTGGAACCTGACTATAATGTGTTGTTTTAAATGAGGAACATGATTGGAATGTGTTGGAAGTCTGGAACATGACTGTAATGTGTTGGAAGTCTGGAACATGACTGTAATGTCTGGAAATGTGGAATATGATTGTAATGTGTTGCCAATGTGGAACATGATTATAATGTGTTGAAAATGAGGAACATGACTGTAATGTGTTGGAAACTGGAACATGATTGTAATGTTTGAAAATGAGGAACATTACTCTAATGTGTTGGTAATTAGGGACCTGAATCTAATGGTAAAATGAGGAACATGACTGTAATGGGTTGGAAATGTGGAACATGTCTGTAGTGTGCTGGAAATGAGGAACATGACTGTAATGCATTGGAAATGTGGAACATGAAACTGATGGTAAAAATGAGGAACACAACTATTATGTGTTGGAAATGAGGAACATGACTGTAATGTTTTGGTAATGTGGAACATGACTGTTACGAGTTGGTAATGAGGAACATGGCTGTAATGTACTGTAAAAGTGGAACATGACTGTAATGTGCTCGAAATGTGGAACATGACTGTAATGTGTTCGTAATGAGGAACATGATTTTAATGTGTTGCAAATGTGGAACATGACTGTAATGTGCAGGAAATGTGGAACATGACTGTAATGTGTTGGAAATGTGGAACATGGTTGTAATGTGTTGGAAATGTGGAACCTGAAACCGATGGTAAAAGTGAGGAACATGACTGTTATGTGTTGAAATGAGGAACATGACTGTATTGTTGATGAGTAACATGACTGTAATGTGCTTGAAATGTGGAACATGACTATAATGTCTGTATGGAAATGAGGAACATAACTGTAATGGATTGGAAATGAAGAACAAGACTGTAATGTCTGGAAATGTGGAACATAACTGTAAAGTGTTGGTAATGAGGAACATGACTGTAATGTACTGTAAATGTGGAACATGACTGTAATGTGCTAGAAATGTGGAACATGACTGTAATGTGTTGGTAATGAGGAACACGAACGTAATGTGTTGGAAATGAGAAACATGACTGTAATGTGCTGGAAATGTGGAACATGACTATAATGTTTTTTAAATGAATGTGAAGCATCACTATAATGGACTGGAAATGTGGAACATGACTGTAAAGTGCTGGATATGAGGAACATAACTGTAATGTGTTGGTAATGAGGAACATGACTAATGTGTTGGAAAAGAGGAACATGACTATAATATGCTGGTAATGAGGAAAATGACTGTAATGTGTTGGTAATGAGGAATTTGATTGTAATGTGCTGGAAATGTGGAACATGACTGTAATGTGTTGGAAATGTGGAACAAGACTGCCGTGTTCTGGTAACGAGGAACCTGACTGCAATGTATTAATAATCAGGAAAATGACTGAGATGTATTGGAAATGAGGAACATGACTGTAAAATGTTGGTTAATGATGAACATGACTGCAATGTATTAGAAATGAGGAACATGATTGTAATGTACTGGAAATGTGGAACATGACTATAATGTGCCTGAAATGTAGAACATGACTGTTATGTGTTGGAAATGTGGAACATGATTGTAGTGTCTTGGAAATGTGGAACATAACTGTAATGTGTTGGAAGTGTGGAACATGACTGTAATATGCTGGAAATGTGGAACATGACTGTAATGTGTTAGAAAATTGGAACATGACTGTAATTTGTTGGTATTGAGGAACTTGACTGTAATGTGTTGGAAATGAGGAACATGATTGTAATGTGCTGGAAATGTGGAACATGAATGCAATGTTGTGGAAATGAAGTACGTGGACATAATTTTTTGGTAATGAGGAACATGACTGCAATGTGTTAGTAATCAGGAAAATGACTGTGATGTATTGGAAATGAGGAACATGACTAATATTTTGGTAATGACAAACATGACTGCAATGTATTAGTAATGAGGAACATGATTGTAATGTATTGGAAATGTGGAACATGACTATAGTGTGCTGGAAGTGTGGAACATGACTGTTATGTGTTGGAAATGTGGAACATGATTGTAGTGTCTCGGAAATGTGGAACATAACTGTAATGTATTGGAAGTGTGGAACATGACTGTAATTTATTGGAAATGTGGGAACATGACTATAATGTGTTGGTAATGAGGAACATGACTGAAATGTGTTGAAAATGAGGAACATGACTGTAATGTATTGTTAATGAGTGACATCTTTTTATTTATTTATTTATTGAATTTTGTTGACCCGGTAAACCCACTTGGCCTAGAAATCCTTTTTCCAGGGGTAACTGGGGAGGGGGTATACAGCTCATAAGCAACTGAAATTAAACCAGATTAAGCTGTTGGTATTATTTTTTTTCAGTGAATGGGAGAAATTTTGCCAGGACACCGGGGGAAATTCCCCTACTCTGAGTAGGTGGAGCCTTTGCTGCTGGCTGCAAGATGGCCAGTTCGCATGATCCCCTGGAGGAGATGGACGCTGTTAGCTCAGAGGAGTCGGCCTCCTCCTCTGTGCTACCTTCTCAAGAGGCCCCAGATGCATGTCTTGCTGTTGCTGATGTTAATATCGACTATTTTTGAATTTGACTCCGTTCTTGAAATGACCCTAAAGAAGTTGTTTCCAGTCTACCTGATGTGCAAAGTGGCTCGCGTTCAGTTCCAGTCTTCAGGAACAGCGCGAGGCATTAGTCCTGCAATTGCAGCTTTTAGATTCGGCATTGCGAGTTTCTCGCAGGCATCGCCTCGGACGCCACTTTCTTGTTCTCCTTCTCACGGCGTCGGCATTGGAAAGCCCCAGTCGATGGCCTACCGATGGATTCGCTTCTGTTCCTGCTGTGGAGAATTCTTTCAGCCCTGCTACTGCTGTTTCTCAGACTACTTCAAATGACCCACTGGACTACCGACGCCGGAAAAGCCAGATTCTGAAAATCCCTGCAGCTATTCCCTGCTCTGTAAGTGACTTTAGCGCTACAACTGCTTCCGTTTCGTTTTCGGAGAAACCCACAGTATTTTTTTTCTCCAGCTACAGGAACCTGGCTGGTCCAAACGAGGGGTTCCTTATTCCCCAAAAAATTAAATCTGGCCAAAATACTGATTTAGACTGGTCACACAGAGTCAGCTTTATTACATGCTGGCTGGGAAAGAGATATTGAAGGGACTTGGACTCCTGATTCTCAGGACCCTGTCTACATTAATATGCTTCAAAACTCTGCTAAGAATAATGACCTGAGCTCCAACGAACCGGTGTGACTCTTTCTTCTCCTACTGTTACTAGTGACACTATTGTTGTTTCTAAGTCTATTTCTACTGTACCTGAACCCACTACTGTTTTCTCAGGACCTACTTTGTTACCTACTGTTGCTGCACTAAAGTTCAACATTTAAACTTACTGATTTATTTTCCTCCAAAAGGCGAACCTGCCTAGGAGGAATGCAGAATCGCTTGCTTTATAAGGGTGGATTGGAACCCCCACCAGATCGTTTGTATATAGCTAAAACCTCCTTAAGGGTTCCATGAAGTTTTTTCTTCTGAGATTTTTGCCCTGATTAATATAGGTAATTCCAATTTTGATGTTAGTTTTAAACAAATGTCTGGGCTTGATAGATTCTGGGCCCAATATGACAAACTTCAGACTACACCCATTTGGTCCCCTTCCAGGCCATCCCTCTCACCAAACCTGCCATTAGTAACATTACTGTTGTTTTAAAAATGAGGAGTTCACATTGAAGACATTTTATTTTGGTTAAACAAACGCTGTGAAGTCTTGAATAGGCCTACCTAATCTAGACTCTGAACAGATTTGGATGGCAGTTGGAAGGTCCGTGTTAAGCTTTTTCCACTAACACTGTCCACGACATTTGCCTAATTTTTCTTTCTAGGTAAAGACAAGGGCTTCATTTTTCGCCGGACAACCCAAGTCCTGTTTTAAATGTGGGTCACGTACCCATTTAAGTTAACATGATACCCTTAAATGTAGCCACTGCTTTGAATACGGTCATATTGCAGCTAAATGTACTAATTCATTTAAGTGTAACTTATGTGATGGGACTGGCCACAGCGTATGGCAGGTGCCCTGGGCCTCTCATAACAGAGAAGATTGTCCCTCTCATGATGGCATTATTACTATTGCTCAACAGTCACTTGCCCATAGTCTAGCTTCCTCTAATCCAGAGGTTACCCCTCCTCCAGTAGTTGGAGATGTCTCTTCTGTTCAGTTTTCCAACCCTCTTTTCCTGTTATACCTACTCCTACTGCCATTGTGGTTTCCCTGATACTACACCCGTTATTCCAGATATGGATATGCCTCCCCTCGGGTCAAGGGGAGATAATTTAGTTTTACCACTGTTACCCATAAACGGACTAGGAAGGGTTTAGCTGTTGCTACTTGTAGTAAGGAACCCCTGCACCGGAACTGGCAAACCTCTAACAAATTTGCGGTTTTAGCCACAGATTTTTCAGACAAAGACTCGGGGTGAGGATACTGATTCCTCCTCTCTTCTTTCTTTCCCGGATGGGGTGATGGGCTGATCACGGATCCCATTGCAAAAGCGTACTAGGCAGCGCGAAGGGTGAAGTCACCACCTATTACTTAAATCCTGTCTTCCTTAAAGATCTGCTCTTTAAATGTGAACAGCATTAAAGGGAAGAGAAAATTAGGGGATTTTTTAACCCTTTCTGATTTACAGTGTGACATTATCTGCCTTGTTGACACTAGATTAAAGACCCATGGGAATTATTCCAGGCCTCTAAGGCATGGACTGCAGGCCCTTCTTTTTGGTCTGTTGGACCTGATACTTGTGATGGGGTCGGGATATTGTTCTCCAGCTCTAATTTTACAGTCTCTAGACTTGTAGATATTTCCCCTGGTAGAGCTTTGTTATTAGATTTCTCATATAAATCTGAGAGATTTCGTATGATTGGGACCTACGCGCCTCAAACCAAGGCTCAGAGGGCTTCCCTTTTTCACCAAATTAAGCCATACCTTTTTTCATCCAGATTACTCCTATGGGTCGGAGATTTCAATTGCGGCCTACATCAAACAGATCGAGGCCTAAAGACTTCCAAGTTATTTTGTGACTCTGTGGCTTTAAATAGTGTGGTCTCTATGGCTAAGCTTGTGGATGTTTATAGACATTTCCATAAAACAGGTGGGTCAACTTTTTTTAAAGAGTCCTTACATACTAGGATAGATTTTTTTTTTATCTAAGATTTTGATTTTACTTTCCTGTACAACTGTGGCTACAATTTTCGGATCACGTTGCCCTATGTACCACTTTTCCTGGGACTCTGCTCCTAGATGTAAGAAAGCCAGTTGGCGTCTTAATGATTCTCTACTTAATGACCCTCTTTTCTTAAACTTTGGCACAAAGAGTTTACAGCTCGGTTGTCAGTAGTTGATTTTTATGATACTGGGATGGATTGGTGGGAGGAATCTAAGCTAAGCTGAAACAGTTTTTTCAGAAGGTAGCGGCAAAAAAACAGAATACTAAATATTTGTCTTATCTGTCACTACGGCATCAGCTACAGCACCTATTCTCTTTAGCTAGCTCTACTACTCATGATTTTAGCTCTCAGATTAGTGAGGTCAGCGCTAAAATGAGGTTATCCCAGTATAATCGTGCTGACTCTTTGGGTCAGGAGGCGCGTTTTGGCACTCATCTTACTAAAGGTTGTTTAGACCCATTTAAGGCCTGTAAAGATAGAGTTGAAGCTAAATTAATTACCTCTCTATTGTCTCCATCGGGGGAGTTACTTAAGAAACCTGAGGATTTGCTTCACTGTGTTGAAAATTATGTTTTCAACATGTTTGGCACTAAAGCTGACCTTGACAATGCGGATCATTTTCTTCGCTCACTGTCCTTACCTCAGCTTTCGGACTCTGATCGAAACAAGCTTTCTTCGGTCATTACTGAACCAGAGGTCTTGGCGGCCATTACTAGTTTAAAATCACATTCGGTTCCAGGGTCTGATGGCCTAACCCCACATTTTTTCAAGACTTTCTCTGCTGATCTTGTTCCGGTTCTTACTATTCTCTATAATGAGATGTTACATTCTGATGCCTTGGCTACTTCTATGAAAGAAGCTTTACTGATTTTACTGTTTAAGAAAAAGGGATCCTTTGACATTACAAATTGGAGACCAATCAGTCTGCTTAATGTGGATTATAAGATCCTTGCCAAAATTCTTTATCTAGAATGATTACTTTGGCATCACACATGATTAGCCCAACTCAAACCTGTGGTATCCCAGGCAGGCATCTTTCTGACAATTTGATTTTATTGAGAGAATTGTTTACTCTGGGACAACAAAATGCTGTAACAGGATGGATTATAAGTTTAGACCAGGAAAAGCATTTGATACAGTCTCTCATGAGTTCTTATTTCTAGCCCTGAAGGCTTTTGGGTTCCAGTATGCTTCCTTTCCTGGCTTCGTTTATTATATAGGAATGTTATGTCGTCCTAATGTGAGCGGCTGGATAGGCCGTCCTACTATTCTGGCCCGTGGGGTACGTCAGGGGTGCCCGTTAAGTCCCTTATTATATACCTTTTTTATTGATACTCTTTTGAGAGCCTTTTTTCTTTGCCCACAGATTATTGGGTTGCTCTGTACTCCCTCCTCTTTACCACTTAAAATATTAGCTTATGCGGATGATTTAATTTTGGCTGTGGATTCTTCCACGAAACAAGAGGATATTGTTCAGGTTTTACAGGCATTCTCTTCTGTTTCAGGTTCTAAGATAAATTTTACAAAAAGTATTTGTGTACCACTAGGGCATACTTCCCTCCCTAGTACGGGCCTTTATGCTGGTGTTTCTGTATCCACTACTGTTTTTTCGTATTTAGGTATTTTTTTTGGTTGTGATGATCCGCATATCTATAATTGGAATCTTGCCCTACAAAAGGCAGATAATGTGATTAATGGGTGGAAAAAGCATTTAATTGGGAAGAAGAAACGGGTTGCGCTCCTTAAAACTCTGGTTATACCGATTTTCCTGCATCTTTGTTATGTGTTCCCCCCCATTTCCTATTTTCCAGATTAGCAGGAGTTTTTTCAAAGGATTGTGGGGATCCAGGCTAAACCCATTAAAAGACATATTACTTACAGACCGCTCAAGGAAGGTGGACTTGGTATGATCCACCCGTTGTTTTACAGCCTTTTTCTTCATTATAATTATGGGAAAGTGCTGAAACCAGGGACTGTTTTTTGGAAGCCCTATTTTTAGCATGGTTCTCCTCTGCCTTGATAACTGGCAAGCCCGTTATAAAGGGTTATTTCAAATCCCAACTGATCCCTCTTATGGGAAAGAGAGTTTTAAGATGGCCTTGACCTGGTGTCTTCATCCTCAGGACTTTTGTATCTTATCTAGACCCCAACTTATGACGACTTTGGAGGTTGGAGGCTCGGAGGAGATTGTTTTTCCATTCTGCCCCTCTGACGTCTCCCTGGGTACTCCACCAACTGCTAAATCAACGGCTGCCATCGTGTTTATGGGATATGGTATGGTTATGCAACTATGATAGACTAGGAGTTAACAACAATCATAAGCATAAAGCCTTGTCTTTGAGATATTGTCCTAGATCCTCTTGCCTCAATGTTTGTGAAACTCAGCAACATTTATTTTGTGAATGCCCCTTTTCTTTGGAAGTCTGGTCTACCCTATCTGCTAACTGGGCAGAACCCTTGTTAGCCTCTCTTTCTTATGAACATGTTATGTTTTGCAGAATGACCTGCTTAATAGAAAGTATCATGTTGACAGTTATATATAATTTTGCTATTATTCGTTATGTTTATGGCAAGCCAGATGTTTGCTAGTGTTACACCAAAAACTATTTCCATTCATGAAGTATTTTGTATATTAGGGCTGCTTTGTGTTCTGTAAAAAGTCTGACTTCTTACTTTTTCTACTTCATAAGCTGTATTGTTTTGGAAACATTGTGATACTTTCTTCTGTTAACTGATTTTTGCCTTGTTTGGATTGTTTCTGTTTATTGAGTTGTTTTGTTTTTTTGTAATGAAGCCCACTTTATTACCAATAAAATTCCCCTACTATTGTTTGATAAGTGCCATGGGATCTTTAGCATCCTCCTGAACAACTACCAATCCAAGCTGATGGGACCTCGGTGTAATGTCTCAACTGAAAGATGGCACCTCTGAAGTGCAGCACCCCCCTCATGCTGCACTACAGTGTCAGTATTGGAATATTAACCTAAGTGCCGTATGAGGGAACTGAATCCAAAGCACTCTGATCTCCTGGCCTCAGAGGTGAGTGTGCTACCTATTGAGCCACTGACATGACTGTAATGTGTAGGAAGTGTGGAGCATGTCTGTAAATTGCTGGTAATGAGGAACATGTTGTAATGGGTTGGTTATGAAGAATATGACTGTAATGTGTAGGAAATGAGAAATGTGACTGTAATGTGGGAAATGTGGAACTTGCTTGCAATGATCTGGAAATGAGGAGCCTGAATCTGATGGTAAAAATGAGGAACATGACTGTAATGTGCTGGAAATGTGGAACATGACTGCAATGAGTTGGAAATGAGAAACATGACAGTAATGTGCAGGAAATGTGGAACATGCCTGCAATGAGTTGGAAATGAGGAACATGACTGTAATGTGCTGAAAATGTGGAACATGACTGTAATGAGTTGGAAATGTGGAACATGACTGTAATGTGCTGCAAACATGGAACATGACTGCAATGAGTTGGAAATGAGGAACATAACTGTAATGTGCTGTAAATGTGGAATATGCCTGCAATGAGTTCGAAATGAGGAACATGACTGAAATGTGTTGGAAATGTGGAACATGACTGTAATGTGCCAGAAATGAAAGTAGAACATGACTGTAATGTGTAGGAAATGAGGAACATGAATGTAATGTGCAGGAAATGTGGAACATGCCTGCAATGAATTGGAAAGAGGAAACTGAATCTGATCGTAAAAATGAGGAATCTGACTTTAATGTGTTGGAAATGAGGAACATGACTGTAATGTGTTGGAAATGAGGAACATGACTGTAATGTCTTGGAAGTGAGGAACATGACTTTAATGTGTTGGTATTGAGGGAACATGTTTATAATGTGTTGGTAATGTGGAACATAACTCTAATTGGTTGGTAATGAGGAACATGATTGTAATGTGATGGAAATGAGGAACCTGAATCTGATCGTAAAAATGAGAAACATGACTGTGATGTGTTGGAAATGAGTAATATGACTGCAATGAGTTGAAAATGAGGAACATGACTGTGATGTACAGGGAAATCTGGAACATGACTGTAATTAGTTGGAATTGAGGAACATGACTGCTATGTGTTGGAAATGAGGAAGATGATTGTAATGTGCTGGAAATTAATGTAGAACATGACTGTAATGTGTAGGAAATGAGGAACATGACTGTAATGTGCTGGAAATGTGGATCATGCCTGCAATGAGTTGGAAATGAGGAACTTGAATCTGATGGTAAAAATGAGGACCATGACTGTAATGTGTTGGAAATGAGGAACATGACTGTAATGTGTTGGTATTAAGGAACATGATTATAATGTGTTGGTATTGAGGAACATAACTCTAATGGGATGGTAATGATGAACATGATTGTATTGTGTTGGTAAGGAGGAAAATGACTGTAATGTGTTGGAATTCAGGAACAGGATTGTAATGTGTTGGAAATGAGGAACCTGAATCTGATGGTAAAAATGAGAAACATCACTGTATTGTGTTGGAAATGAGGAACATGACTGCAATATTTTGCGAATAGAAACATGACTGTAATCTGTTGTAATGAGGAACATGACCAATGTGTTGGAAAAGAGGAACATGACTATAATATGTTGGTAATGAGGAAAATTACTGTAATGTGTTGGTAATGAGGAACATGATTGTAATGTGCAGAATGTGGAACTTGACTGTAAAGTGTTGGAAATGTGGAACAAGACTGCAGTGTTCTGATAATGAGGAACCTGACTGCAATGTGTTAGTAATCAGGAAAATGACTGTGATGTATTGGAAATGAGGAACATGACTGTAAAATGTTGGTAATGATGAACATGACTGCAATGAATTGGTAATGAGGAACATGATTGTAATGTATTGGAAATGTGGAACATGACTATAATGTGCCTGAAATGTGGAACATGACTGTTATGTGTTGGAACTGTGGAACATGATTGTAGTGTCTTGTAAATGTGGAACATAACTAATGTGTTGGAAGTGTGGAACATGACTGTAATGTACTGGAAATGTGGAATATGATTGTAATGTGTTGGCAATGAGGAACATGATTAAAATGTGTTGGTAATGAGGAACATGACTGAAATGTGTTGGTAATGAGGAACATCTATTTGTTTATTTATTGAATTTTGTTGACCCGGTAAACCCACTGGGCTGAGAAATCCCTTTTTCTGGGGCAACTGAGGAGGGGGGTATGCAGCTCGTAAGCAACTGAAATTGAACCAGATTAAGCTGTTGGTTTTATTTTTTTCAGTGAATGGGAGAAATTTTGCCAGGACACCGGGGAAATTCCCGTACTATTTTTTGATAAGTGCCATGGGATCTTTAGCATCCACCTGAACAACCACCAATCCAAGCCGATGGGACATCGGTTTAACGTCTCAACCGAAAGATGGCACCTCAGAAGTGCAGCACCCCCCCATGCTGCACTACATTGTCAGTATTGGGATATTAACCTAAGTGCTGGATGTAGGGTCTGAACCCAAAGCACTCTGATCTCCTTGCCGGAGAGGTGAGTGTGCTACCTACTGAGCCACTGACATGACTGTAAAGTGCTGGAAGTGTGGAGCATGTCTGTAATGTGTTGGTAATGAGGAACATGACTGTAATGGGTTAGTAATGGTAATATGACTGTAATGTGAAGGAATGAAGAATGTGACTGTAATGTGCATGAAATGGAACTTGCTTGCAATGATCTGGAAATGAGAGCCTGAATCTGATGGTAAAAATGAGGAACATGACTGTAATGTGCTGGAAACGTGGAACATGACTGCAAAGAGTTGGAAATGAGGAACATAACTGTATATGTGCTGTAAATGTGGAACATGCCTGCAATGAGTTCAAAATGAGGAACATGACTGTAATGTGTTTTCAATGTAGAACATGACTGTAATGTGCCAGAAATGTATGTAGAACATGACTGTAATGTGTGGAAATGAGAATTTATAAATGTAATGTGCAGGAAATATGGAACATGCCTGCAATGATTTGGAAATGAAGAAACTGAATCTGATCGTAAAAATTTAGGAATCTGACTTTAATGTGTTGGAAATGAGGAACATGACAGTAATGTGTTTTAAATGAGGAACATGACTGTAACGTGTCCTTATTGAGGAACATGATTATAATGCCACTTTCTGTCTTACATATGATTCCTATCCTACCTGTTTGATTTTTGTACTATGTTACAATATGTTCTATTTACCTGCTACGCTGTATTGATGTATCTGTAATACCAATTGTACTCTCCCGGGTCGTTCCTGAAAATAGGCATGTAACTTGCCTAGTGTACCTACCCGGTTAACAAAAGCTAAATAAATAAATAAATAAATAATGTGTTAGTAAGGTGGAACATAACTCTAATGTGATGGAAATGAGGAACCTGAATCTGATGGTAAAAATGATAAACATGACTGTAATGTGTTGGAAATGAGGAACATGACTATAGTGTGTTGGTAAAGAGCAATATGTCTGTACTTAGTTGGAAATGTGGAACATGCCTGCAGTGAGTTGGAAATGAGGAACATGACTGAAATGTGCTGGAAATGTGGAACATGAATGCAATGTTGTGGAAATGAAGTACGTGGACATAATTTTTTGGTAATGAGGAACATGACTGCAATGTGTTAGTAATCAGGAAAATGACTGTGATGTATGGAAATGAGAGAACATGACTAATATTTTGGTAATGACAAACATGACTGCAATGTATTAGTAATGAGGAACATGATTGTAATGTATTGGAAATGTGGAACATGACTATAGTGTGCTGGAAGTGTGGAACATGACTGTTATGTGTTGGAAATGTGGAACATGATTGTAGTGTCTCGGAAATGTGGAACATAACTGTAATGTATTGGAAGTGTGGAACATGACTGTAATTTATTGGAAATGTGGAACATGACTATAATGTGTTGGTAATGAGGAACATGACTGAAATGTGTTGAAAATGAGGAACATGACTGTAATGTATTGTTAATGAGTGACATCTTTTTATTTATTTATTTATTGAATTTTGTTGACCGGTAAACCCACTTGGCCTAGAAATCCTTTTCCAGGGGTAACTGGGGAGGGGTATACAGCTCATAACAACTGAAATTAAACCAGATTAAGCTGTTGGTATTATTTTTTCAGTGAATGGGAGAAATTTTGCAGGACACCAGGGAGATTCCCTACTATTGTTTGATAAGTGCCATGGGATCTTTAGCATCCTCCTGAACAACTACCAATCCAAGCTGATGGGACCTCGGTGTAATGTCTCAACTGAAAGATGGCACCTCTGAAGTGCAGCACCCCCCTCATGCTGCACTACAGTGTCAGTATTGGAATATTAACCTAAGTGCCGTATGAGGGAACTGAATCCAAAGCACTCTGATCTCCTGGCCTCAGAGGTGAGTGTGCTACCTATTGAGCCACTGACATGACTGTAATGTGTAGGAAGTGTGGAGCATGTCTGTAAATTGCTGGTAATGAGGAACATGACTGTAATGGGTTGGTTATGAAGAATATGACTGTAATGTGTAGGAAATGAGAAATGTGACTGTAATGTGCAGGAAATGTGGAACTTGCTTGCAATGATCTGGAAATGAGGAGCCTGAATCTGATGGTAAAAATGAGGAACATGACTGTAATGTGCTGGAAATGTGGAACATGACTGCAATGAGTTGGAAATGAGAAACATGACAGTAATGTGCAGGAAATGTGGAACATGCCTGCAATGAGTTGGAAATGAGGAACATGACTGTAATGTGCTGAAAATGTGGAACATGACTGTAATGAGTTGGAAATGTGGAACATGACTGTAATGTGCTGCAAACATGGAACATGACTGCAATGAGTTGGAAATGAGGAACATAACTGTAATGTGCTGTAAATGTGGAATATGCCTGCAATGAGTTCGAAATGAGGAACATGACTGAAATGTGTTGGAAATGTGGAACATGACTGTAATGTGCCAGAAATGAAAGTAGAACATGACTGTAATAATGTAGGAAATGAGGAACATGAATGTATGTGCAGGAAATGTGGAACATGCCTGCAATGAATTGGAAAGAGAAACTGAATCTGATCGTAAAATGAGGAATCTGACTTTAATGTGTTGGAAATGAGGAACATGACTGTAATGTGTTGGAAATGAGGAACATGACTGTAATGTCTTGGAAGTGAGGAACATGACTTTAATGTGTTGGTATTGAGGAACATGTTTATAATGTGTTGGTAATGTGGAACATAACTCTAATTGGTTGGTAATGAGGAACATGATTGTAATGTGATGGAAATGAGGAACCTGAATCTGATCGTAAAAATGAGAAACATGACTGTGATGTGTTGGAAATGAGTAATATGACTGCAATGAGTTGAAAATGAGGAACATGACTGTGATGTACAGGAAATGTGGAACATGACTGTAATTAGTTGGAATTGAGGAACATGACTGCTATGTGTTGGAAATGAGGAAGATGATTGTAATGTGCTGGAAATTAATGTAGAACATGACTGTAATGTGTAGGAAATGAGGAACATGACTGTAATGTGCTGGAAATGTGGATCATGCCTGCAATGAGTTGGAAATGAGGAACTTGAATCTGATGGTAAAAATGAGGACCATGACTGTAATGTGTTGGAAATGAGGAACATGACTGTAATGTGTTGGTATTAAGGAACATGATTATAATGTGTTGGTATTGAGGAACATAACTCTAATGGGATGGTAATGATGAACATGATTGTATTGTGTTGGTAAGGAGGAAAATGACTGTAATGTGTTGGAATTCAGGAACAGGATTGTAATGTGTTGGAAATGAGGAACCTGAATCTGATGGTAAAAATGAGAAACATCACTGTATTGTGTTGGAAATGAGGAACATGACTGCAATATTTTGCGAATGAGAAACATGACTGTAATCTGTTGGTAATGAGGAACATGACCAATGTGTTGGAAAAGAGGAACATGACTATAATATGTTGGTAATGAGGAAAATTACTGTAATGTGTTGGTAATGAGGAACATGATTGTAATGTGCTGGAAATGTGGAACTTGACTGTAAAGTGTTGGAAATGTGGAACAAGACTGCAGTGTTCTGATAATGAGGAACCTGACTGCAATGTGTTAGTAATCAGGAAAATGACTGTGATGTATTGGAAATGAGGAACATGACTGTAAAATGTTGGTAATGATGAACATGACTGCAATGAATTGGTAATGAGGAACATGATTGTAATGTATTGGAAATGTGGAACATGACTATAATGTGCCTGAAATGTGGAACATGACTGTTATGTGTTGGAACTGTGGAACATGATTGTAGTGTCTTGTAAATGTGGAACATAACTAATGTGTTGGAAGTGTGGAACATGACTGTAATGTACTGGAAATGTGGAATATGATTGTAATGTGTTGGCAATGAGGAACATGATTAAAATGTGTTGGTAATGAGGAACATGACTGAAATGTGTTGGTAATGAGGAACATCTATTTGTTTATTTATTGAATTTTGTTGACCCGGTAAACCCACTGGGCTGAGAAATCCCTTTTTCTGGGGCAACTGAGGAGGGGGGTATGCAGCTCGTAAGCAACTGAAATTGAACCAGATTAAGCTGTTGGTTTTATTTTTTTCAGTGAATGGGAGAAATTTTGCCAGGACACCGGGGAAATTCCCGTACTATTTTGATAAGTGCCATGGGATCTTTAGCATCCACCTGAACAACCACCAATCCAAGCCGATGGGACATCGGTTTACGTCTCAACGAAAGATGGCACCTCAGAAGTGCAGCACCCCCATGCTGCACTACATTGTCAGTATTGGGATATTAACCTAAGTGCTGGATGTAGGGTCTGAACCCAAAGCACTCTGATCTCCTTGCCGGAGAGGTGAGTGTGCTACCTACTGAGCCACTGACATGACTGTAAAGTGCTGGAAGTGTGGAGCATGTCTGTAATGTGTTGGTAATGAGGAACATGACTGTAATGGGTTGGTAATGAGTAATATGACTGTAATGTGAAGGAAATGAAGAATGTGACTGTAATGTGCATGAAATGTGGAACTTGCTTGCAATGATCTGGAAATGAGGAGCCTGAATCTGATGGTAAAAATGAGGAACATGACTGTAATGTGCTGGAAACGTGGAACATGACTGCAAAGAGTTGGAAATGAGGAACATAACTGTAATGTGCTGTAAATGTGGAACATGCCTGCAATGAGTTCAAAATGAGGAACATGACTGTAATGTGTTTCAAATGTAGAACATGACTGTAATGTGCCAGAAATGTATGTAGAACATGACTGTAATGTGTAGGAAATGAGGAACATAAATGTAATGTGCAGGAAATGTGGAACATGCCTGCAATGATTTGGAAATGAAGAAACTGAATCTGATCGTAAAAATTTAGGAATCTGACTTTAATGTGTTGGAAATGAGGAACATGACAGTAATGTGTTTTAAATGAGGAACATGACTGTAACGTGTCCTTATTGAGGAACATGATTATAATGCCACTTTCTGTCTTACATATGATTCCTATCCTACCTGTTTGATTTTTGTACTATGTTACAATATGTTCTATTTACCTGCTACGCTGTATTGATGTATCTGTAATACCAATTGTACTCTCCCGGGTCGTTCCTGAAAATAGGCATGTAACTTGCCTAGTGTACCTACCCGGTTAACAAAAGCTAAATAAATAAATAAATAAATAATGTGTTAGTAAGGTGGAACATAACTCTAATGTGATGGAAATGAGGAACCTGAATCTGATGGTAAAAATGATAAACATGACTGTAATGTGTTGGAAATGAGGAACATGACTATAGTGTGTTGGTAAAGAGCAATATGTCTGTACTTAGTTGGAAATGTGGAACATGCCTGCAGTGAGTTGGAAATGAGGAACATGACTGAAATGTGCTGGAAATGTGGAACATGACTGCAATGAGTTGGAAATGAGGAATATGACTGTAATGTGCTGGAAACGTGGAACATGACTGCAATGAGTTGGAAATGGGGAACATGAATGTAATGTGCTGGAAATGTGGAACTTGTCTGCAATGAGTTGGCAATGAGGAACATGATTGTAATATGTTGGAAATGAAGAACATGACTGTAATGTGCTGGAAAGGAATGTAGAGCATGACTGTAATGTGCACAAAATGAGGAACATGGATGTAATATGCAGGAAAAGTGTAACATGCTTGTAATGATTTCGAAATGAGAAACCTGAGTCTGATGGTAAAATTGAGGTGCATGACTTTAATGTGTTGGAAATGAGGAACATGACTGTAATGTGCTGGAAATGTGGAAGATGACTGCAATGTGCTGGAAATGAGGAACATTGCTGTAATGTGCTGGAATTTTGCTACATGAAAGTAATGTGTTGCAATGAGGAACATGACTGTAATGTGCTGGAAATGTGGAACATGACTATTAACAGTGAGGAACATAACTGTAATGTGCTGGAAATGAGGAACATGACTGTAATGTGTTGGAAAAGTGGAATATGATTGTAATGTGTTGGCAATGTGGAACATGATTATAATGAGCTGAAAATGAGGAACAAGACTGTAATGTGTTGATAATGAGGAAGATGACAGTAATGTGTTGGAAATCTGGAAGATGATTGTAGTGTGCTGGAAATTAATGTAGAACATGACTATAATGTGTAGGAAATGAGGAACATGACTGTAATGTGCTGGAAATGAGGAACATGCCTGCAGTAAGTTAGAAATGGGAACCTGAATGTGATGGTAAAATGAATACCATGACTGTAATGTGTTGGAAATGAGGAACATGATTGTAATGTGTTTGTATTGAGGAAGATGATTATAATGTGTTGGTAATGTGGAATATAACTCTAAAGGGTTGGCAATGAGGAACATAATTGTTTTGTGTTGGTAAGGAGGAAAATGACTGTAATGTGTTGGAAATGAGGAACATGATTGTAATGTGTTGGAAATGGGGAACATGACTGTAATGTGTTGGAAAAGAGGAACATGATTGAAATGTGTTGGAAAAGAGGAACATGACTGAAATGTGTTGGTAATGAGGAACATGACTGTAATGTTTTGGAAATGAGGAACATGACTGAAATTTGTTGGTAATGTGGAACATAACTGTAATAAGTTGTTAATGAGGAGCATGATTGTAATGTGTTGGCAATGAGGAACATGATTGTAATGTGCTGGAAATGTGGAACATGACTGTAATGTGTTGGAAAGGTGGAACATGACTGCAATTTTCTGATAATGAGGAACATGACTGTAACGTGCTGAAAAAGTGGAACATGACTATAATTTGTTGGAAATGTGGAATATGAATGTAATTTGTTGGTAATGAGGATCATGACTGTATTGTGCTGGTAATGTGGAACCTGACTGTAATGTGTTGTTTTAAATGAGGAACATGATTGTAATGTGTTGGAAGTGTGGAACATGACTGTAATGTGCAGGAAATTTGGAATATGATTGTAATGTGTTGGCAATGTGAACATGATTATAATGTGTTGAAAATGAGGAAAATGACTTTAATGTTTTGGAAATGAGGAACATGATTATAATGTGTTGGAAATCTAGAACATGATTGCAATGTTCGGAAATGATGAACATTACTCTAATGTGTTCGTAATGATTGACCTGACTCTAATGGTAAAAATGAGGAACATGACTGTAATGGGTTGGAAATGTGGAACATGACTGTAGTGTGCTGGAAATAAGGAACATGACTGTAATGCATTGGAAATGTGGAACATGAAACTGATGGTAAAAATGAGGAACACAGCTATTATGTGTTGGAAATGAGGAACATGACTGTAATGTGTTGGTAATGTGGAACATGACTGTTACGAGTTGGTAATGAGGAACATGGCTGTAATGAGTTGAAATAAGAAGGATGAACTGTGATGTGTTTTAAAATGAAGAACATGACTGTTATGTGCTGGAAATGTGGAACATGACTGTAAAATGTTGGTAATGAGGAACATGACTGTAATGTACTGTAAATGTGGAACATGACTGTAATGTGCTCGAAATGAGGAACATGATTTTAATGTGTTGCAAATGTGGAACATGACTTTAATGTGCTGGAAATGTGGAACATGACTCTAAAGTGCAGGAAATGTGGAACATGACAGTAATGTCTTGGAAATGTGGAACATGATTGTAATGTGTTGGAAATGTGGAACCTGAAACCGATGGTAAAAATGAGGAACATGACTGTTATGTGTTGGAGATGAGGAACATGACTGTAATGTGTTGGTAATGTGGAACATGACTGTTATGTGTAGTAATGATGAACGAAGCTGTAATAGTCTTGAAACAAGTAACAAGACTGTAATGTGCTGGAAATGGAGACATAACTGCAAAGTGTTGGTAATGAGGAACATGACTGTAATGTACTGTAAATGTGGAACATGACTGTAATGTGCTAGAAATGTGGAACATGACTGTAATGTGTTGGTAATGAGGAACAGGAACGTAATGTTGGAAATGAGAAACATGACTGTAATGTGCTGGAAATGTGGAACATGACTATAATGTTTTAAAATGAATGTAGACATGACTAAAATGGACTGGAAATGTGGAACATGACTGTAAAGTGCTGGAAATGAGGAACATGGCTGTAATGTGCTTTAAATATGCAACATGACTGCCATTAGTTGGAAATGAGGAACATGACTGTAATGTGTTGGAAATGAGGAACATGGATGTACTGTGATGGAAATTAATATAGAACATGAGTGTAATTAGTAGATAATGAGGAACATGATTGTAATGTGCTGAAAATGTGGAACATGCCTGCATTGAGTTGGAAATGAGGATGCTGAATCTGATGGTAAATGTGAGGAAAATGACTATAATGTGTTGGTATTGAGGAAGATGATTATAATGTGTTGCCAATGTGGAAAATGATGGTAATGTGTTGGTAATGAGGAACATGATTGTAATGTGTTGGAAATGTGGAAAATGACAATAATGTGTTGGTAATGAGGAACATGATTGTAATGTGCTGGAAATGTGGAACATGACTGTAATGTGTTGGAAATGTGGAACGTAACTATAATTTTCTGGTAAAGAGGAACATGTCTGTAATGTGCTAGAAATGTGGAACATGACTATAATCTGTTGGAAATGTGGAACATGAATGTAATTTGTTGGTAATGAGGAACATGATTGCTATGTGCTGGAAATGTGGATCATTAATGTAATGTGTTCGAAATGAGGAACATAATTGTAATGTGCTGGTAAAGAGGAACATGAACATAATTTGTTGGTAATGAGGAAAATGACTATGATGTGTTGGTAATATGGAACATGACTGTTATATATTGGAATTGAAGAACACGACTGTAATATGTTGGTAAGGTTGAACATGACTGTATTGTGTTAGTAATGAGGAACATGATTGTAATGTGTTGGAAATGTGGAACATGACTATAATGTACTGAAAATGTGGAACATGACTGTTATGTGTTGGTAATGTGGAACATGACTGTAATTTGTTGGTATTGAGGAACTTGACTGTAATGTGTTGGAAATGAGGAACATGTTTGTAGTGTGCTGGAAATGTGGAACATGAATGCAATGTTGTGGAAATGAAGAACATGAACATAATTTTTTGGTAATGAGGAACATGACTGCAATGTGTTAGTAATCAGGAAAATGACTGTGATGTATTGGAAATGAGGAACATGACTAATATTTTGGTAATGACAAACATGACTGCAATGTATTAGTAATGAGGAACATGATTGTAATGTATTGGAAATGTGGAACATGACTATAGTGTGCTGGAAATGTGGAACATGACTTATGTGTTGGAAATGTGGAACATGATTGTAGTGTCTCGGAAATGTGGAACATAACTGTAATGTATTGGAAGTGTGGAACATGACTGTAATTTATTGGAAATGTGGAACATGACTATAATGTGTTGGTAATGAGGAACATGACTGAAATGTGTTGAAAATGAGGAACATGACTGTAATGTATTGTTAATGAGTGACATCTATTTATTTATTTATTTATTGAATTTTGTTGACCCGGTAAACCCACTTGGCCTAGAAATCCTTTTTCCATGGGTCACTGGGGAGGGGGTATACAGCTCATAAGCAACTGAAATTAAACCAGATTAAGCTGTTGGTATTATTTTTTTTCAGTGAATGGGAGAAATTTTGCCAGGACACTGGGGAAATTCCCCTACTATTGTTTGATAAGTGCCATGGGATCTTTAGCATTATCCTGAACAACCACCAATCCAAGCCGATGGGACCTCAGTGTAATGTCTCATCTGAAAGATGGCACCTCTGAAGTGCAGCACCCCCTCATGCTGCACTACAGTGTCAGTATTGAGATATTAACCTAAGTGCCGTATGAGGGAACTGAATCCAAAGCACTCTGATCTCCTGGTCTCAGAGGGAGTGTGCTACCCATTGAGCCAACTGACATGACTGTGAATGTGTAGGAAGTGTGGAGGCGTCTTGTAAATTGCTGGTAATGAGGAACATGACTGCAATGGGTTGGCTATGAAGAATATGACTGTAATGTGTAGGAAATGAGAAATGTGACTGCAAATGTGCAGGGAAATGTGGAACTCTGCTTGCAATGATCTGGAAATGAGGAGCCTGAATCTGATGGTAAAATGAGGAACATGACTGTAATGTGCTGGAAATGTGGAACATGACTGCAATGAGTTGGAAATGAGAAACATGACAGTAATGTGCAGGAAATGTGGAACATGACTGTAATGAGTTGGAAATGTGGAACATGACTGTAATGTGCTGCAAACATGGAACATGACTGCAATGAGTTGGAAATGAGGAACATAACTGTAATGTGCTGTAAATGTGGAATATGCCTGCAATGAGTTCGAAATGAGGAACATGACTGAAATGTGTTGGAAATGTGGAACATGACTGTAATGGGCCGGAAATGAAAGTAGAACATGACTGTAATGTGTGAGGAAATGAGGAACATAGAATGTAATGTGCAGGAAATGTGGAAATGCCTGCAATGAATTGGAAAGAGGAAACTGAATCTGATCGTAAAAATGAGGAATCTGACTTTAATGTGTTGGAAATGAGGAACATGACTGTAATGTGTTGGAAATGAGGAACATGACTGTAATGTCTTGGAAGTGAGGAACATGACTTTAATGTGTTGGTATTGAGGAACATGATTATAATGTGTTGGTAATGTGGAACATAACTCTAATGGGTTGGTAATGAGGAACATGATTGTAATGTGATGGAAATGAGGAACCTGAATCTGATCGTAAAAATGAGAAACATGACTGTGATGTGTTGGAAATGAGTAATATGACTGCAATGAGTTGAAAATGAGGAACATGACTGTGATGTACAGGAAATGTGGAACATGACTGTAATTAGTTGGAATTGAGGAACATGACTGCTATGTGTTGGAAATGAGGAAGATGATTGTAATGTGCTGGAAATTAATGTAGAACATGACTGTAATGTGTAGGAAATGAGGAACATGACTGTAATGTGCTGGAAATGTGGATCATGCCTGCAATGAGTTGGAAATGAGGAACTTGAATCTGATGGTAAAAATGAGGACCATGACTGTAATGTGTTGGAAATGAGGAACATGACTGTAATGTGTTGGTATTAAGGAACATGATTATAATATGTTGGTATTGAGGAACATAACTCTAATGGGATGGTAATGATGAACATGATTGTATTGTGTTGGTAAGGAGGAAAATGACTGTAATGTGTTGGAATTGAGGAACAGGATTGTAATGTGTTGGAAATGAAGAACCTGAATCTGATGGTAAAAATGAGAAACATCACTGTATTGTGTTGGAAATGAGGAACATGACTGCAATATTTTGCGAATGAGAAACATGACTGTAATCTGTTGGTAATGAGGAACATAACCAATGTGTTGGAAAAGAGGAACATGACTATAATATGTTGGTAATGAGGAAAATTACTGTAATGTGTTGGTAATGAGGAACATGATTGTAATGTGCTGGAAATGTGGAACTTGACTGTAAAGTGTTGGAAATGTGGAACAAGACTGCAGTGTTCTGATAAAGAGGAACCTGACTGCAATGTGTTAGTAATCAGGAAAATGACTGTGATGTATTGGAAATGAGGAACATGACTGTAAAATGTTGGTAATGATGAACATGACTGCAATGAATTGGTAATGAGGAACATGATTGTAATGTATTGGAAATGTGGAACATGACTATAATGTGCCTGAAATGTGGAACATGACTGTTATGTGTTGGAATGTGGAACATGATTGTAGTGTCTTGGAAATGTGGAACAAAACTGTAATGTGTTGGAAGTGTGGAACATGACTGTAATGTACTGGAAATGTGGAATATGATTGTAATGTGTTGGCAATGAGGAACATGATTAAAATGTGTTGGTAATGAGGAACATGACTGAAATGTGTTGGTAATGAGGAACATCTATTTGTTTATTTATTGAATTTTGTTGACCCGGTAAACCCACTGGGCTGAGAAATCCCTTTTACTGGGGCAACTGAGGAAGGAGGTATACAGCTCGTAAGCAACTGAAATTGAACCAGATTAAGCTGTTGGTTTTATTTTTTTCAGTGAATGGGAGAAATTTTGCCAGGACACCGGGGAAATTCCCGTACTATTTTTCAATAAGTGCCATGGGATCTTTAGCATCCACCTGAACAACCACCAATCCAAGCCGATGGGACATCGGATTAACGTCTCAACCGAAAGATGGCACCTCAGAAGTGCAGCACCCCCCCATGCTGCACTACATTGTCAGTATTGGGATATTAACCTAAGTGCTGGATGTAGGGACTGAACCCAAAGCACTCTGATCTCCTGGCCGGAGAGGTGAGTGTGCTACCTATTGAGCCACTGACATGACTGTAAAGTGCTGGAAGTGTGGAGCATGTCTGTAATGTGTTGGTAATGAGGAACATGACCGTAATGTGTTGGAAATGTAGAACATGACTGTAATGTGCCGGAAATGTATGTAGAACATGACTGTAATGTGTAGGAAAGGAGGAACATAAATGTAATGTGCAGGAAATGTGGAACATGCCTGCAATGATTTGGAAATGAGAAAACTGAATCTGATCGTAAAAGTTTAGGAATCTGACTTTAATGTGTTTTAAATGAGGAACATGACTGTAACGTGTCCTTATTGAGGAACATGATTATAATGCCACTTTCTGTCTTACATATGATTCCTATCCTACCTGTTTGATTTTTGTACTATGTTACAATATGTTCTATTTACCTGCTACGCTGTATTGATGTATCTGTAATACCAGTTGTACTCTCCCGGGTCGTTCCTGAAAATAGGCATGTAACTTGCCTAGTGTACCTACCCGGTTAACAAAAGCTAAATAAATAAATAAATAATGTGTTAGTAAGGTGGAACATAACTCTAATGGGTTGGTAATGAGGAACATGATTGTAATGTGATGGAAATGAGGAACCTGAATCTGATGGTAAAAATGAGAAACATGACTGTAATGTGTTGGAAATGAGGAACATGACTATAATGTGTTGGTAAAGAGGAATATGTCTGTACTTAGTTGGAAATGTGGAACATGCCTGCAGTGAGTTGGAAATGAGGAACATGACTGAAATGTGCTGGAAATGTGGAACATGACTGCAATGAGTTGGAAATGAGGAATATGACTGTAATGTGCTGGAAACGTGGAACATGACTGCAATGAGTTGGAAATGGGGAACATGAATGTAATGTGCTGGAAATGTGGAACTTGCCTGCAATGAGTTGGAAATGAGGAACATGATTGTAATATGTTGGAAATGAAGAACATGACTGTAATGTGCTGGAAAGGAATGTAGAACATGACTGTAATGTGCACAAAATGAGGAACATGGATGTAATATGCAGGAAAAGTGTAACATGCTTGTAATGATTTCGAAATGAGAAACCTGAATCTGATGGTAAAATTGAGGTGCATGACTTTAATGTGTTGGAAATGAGGAACATGACTGTAATGTGCTGGAAATGTGGAAGATGACTGCAATGTGCTGGAAATGAGGAACATTGCTGTAATGTGCTGGAATTTTGCTACATGAAAGTAATGTGTTGTAATGAGGAACATGACTGTAATGTGCTGGAAATGTGGAACATGACTGTAATGTGCTGGTATTGAGGAACATAACTGTAATGTGCTGGAAATGAGGAACATGACTGTAATGTGTTGAAAAGTGGAATATGATTGTAATGTGTTGGCAATGTGGAACATGATTATAATGAGCTGAAAATGAGGAACAAGACTGTAATGTGTTGATAATGAGGAAGATGACAGTAATGTGTTGGAAATCTGGAAGATGATTGTAGTGTGCTGGAAATTAATGTAGAACATGACTATAATGTGTAGGAAATGAGGAACATGACTGTAATGTGCTGGAAATGAGGAACATGCCTGCAGTAAGTTAGAAATGGGAACCTGAATGTGATGGTAAAAATGAATACCATGACTGTAATGTGTTGGAAATGAGGAACATGATTGTAATGTGTTTGTATTGAGGAAGATGAATAAAATGTTGGTAATGTGGAATATAACTCTAAAGGGTTGGTAATGAGGAACATAATTGTTTTGTGTTGGTAAGGAGGAAAATGACTGTAATGTGTTGGAAATGAGGAACATGATTGTAATGTGTTGGAAATGGGGAACATGACTGTAATGTGTTGGAAAAGAGGAACATGACTGAAATGTGTTGGAAAAGAGGAACATGACTGAAATGTGTTGGTAATGAGGAACATGACTGTAAAGGTTTGGAAATGAGGAACATGACTGAAATGTGTTGGTAATGTGGAACATGACTGTAATAAGTTGTTAATGAGGAGCATGATTGTAATGTGTTGGCAATGAGTAACATGATTGTAATGTGCTGGAAATGTGGAACATGACTGTAATGTGTTGGAAAGGTGGAACATGACTGTAATTTTCTGCTAATGAGGAACATGACTGTAACATGCTGAAAAAGTGGAACATGACTATAATGTGTTGGAAATGTGGAATATGAATGTAATTTGATGGTAATGAGGATCATGACTGTAATGTGCTGGTAATGTGGAACCTGACTGTAATGTGTTGTTTTAAATGAGGAACTTGATTGTAATGTGTTGAAAGTGTGGAACATGACTGTAATGTGCAGGAAATTTGGAATATGATTGTAATGTGTTGGCAATGTGAACATGATTATAATGTGTTGAAAATGAGGAAAATGACTTTAATGTTTTGGAAATGAGGAACATGATTATAATGTGTTGGAAATCTAGAACATGATTGCAATGTTCAGAAATGAGGAACATTACTCTAATGTGTTCGTAATGAGGGACCTGAATCTAATAGTAAAAATGAGAAACATGACTGTAATGGGTTGGAAATGTGGAATATGACTGTAGTGTGCTGGAAATGAGGAACATGACTGTAATGCATTGGAAATGTGGAACATGAAACTGATGGTAAAAATGAGGAACACAACTATTATGTGTTGGAAATGAGGAACATGACTGTAATGTACTGGTAATGTGGAACATGACTGTTACGTGTTCGTAATGAGGAACATGGCTGTAATGTGTTGCAAATGTGGAACATGACTGTAATGTGCTTCAAATGAAGAACATGACTCTAAAGTGCAGGAAATGTGGAACATGACAGTAATGTCTTGGAAATGTGGAACAAGATTGTAATGTGTTGGAAATGTGGAACCTGAAACCGATGGTAAAAATGAGGAACATGACTGTTATGTATAGGAAATGAGGAACATGACTGTAATGTGTTGGTAATGTGGAACATGACTGTTATGTGTTGGTAATGATGAACATGGCTGTAATGTCTTGGAAATAAGTAAGATGACTGTAATGTGTTGGAAATGAAGAACAAGACTGTAATGTGCTGGAAATGTGGAACATAACTGTAAAGTGTGGGTAATGAGGAACATGACTGTAATGTACTGTAAATGTGGAACATGACTGTAATGTGCTAGAAATTTGGAACATGACTGTAATGTGTTGGTAATGAGGAACAGGAATGTAATATTTTGGAAATGAGAAACATGACTGTAATGTGCTGGAAATGTGGAACATGAGTATAATGTTTTGTAAATGAATGTGGAGCATGACTATAATGGACTGGAATTGTGGAACTTGACTGTAAAGTGCTGGAAATGAGGAACATGGCTGTAATGTGCTTTAAATATACAACATGCCTGCCATTAGTTGGAAATGAGGAACATGACTGTAATGTGCTGGAAATGAGGAACATTGATGTACTGTGCTGGAAATTAATGTAGAACATGAGTGTAATTAGTAGGAAATGATGAACATGATTGTAATGTGCTGAAAATGTGGAACATGCCTGCATTGAGTTGGAAATGAGGATGCTAATTCTGATGGTAAATGTGAGGAAAATGACTATAATGTGTTGGTATTGAGGAAGATGACTATAATATGTTGCCAATGTGGAAAATGACGGTAATTTGTTGGTAATGAGGAACATGATTGTAATGTGTTGGAAATGTGGAAAATGACAATAATGTGTTGGTAATGAGGAACATGATTGTAATGTGCTGGAAATGTGGAACATGACTGTAATGTGTTGGAAATGTGGAGACATAACTATAATTTTCTGGTAAAGAGGAACATGTCTGTAATGTGCTAGAAATGTGGAACATGACTATAATCTGTTGGAAATGTGGAACATGAATGTAATTTGTTGGTAATGAGTAACATGATTGCTATGTGCTGGAAATGTGGATCATTAATGTAATGTGTTCGAAATGAGGAACATAATTGTAATGTGCTGGTAAAGAGGAACATGAACATAATTTGTTGGTAATGAGGAAAATGACTATAATGTGTTGGTAATATGGAACATGACTGTTATATATTGGAATTGAAGAACACGACTGTAATATGTTGGTAATGTTGAACATGACTGTATTGTGTTAGTAATGAGGAACATGATTGTAATGTGTTGGAAATGTGGAACATGACTATAATGTACTGGAAATGTGGAACATGACTGTTATGTGTTGGTAATGTGGAACATGACTGTAATGTGTTGGCAATGTGGAATATGACTGTAATGTGTTGGAAGTGTGGAACATTACTTATAATGTGCAGGAAATGTGGAATTTGATTGTAATGAACTGGCAATGTAGAACATGATTATAATGTGTTGAAAATGAGGAACATGACTGTAATGTGTTGGAAATCTGGATCATGATTGCAATGTGTTGGAAATGAGGAACATGACTTTAATGTGTTGGTAATGAGACACCTGAATCTGATACTAATAATGAAGAACATGACTGTATGGGTTGAAAAAGTGGAACATGATTGTAGTTTGCTGGAAATGAGGAACATTACTGTCATTTGTTAGAAATGTGGATCCTGTAACTGATGGTAAAAATAAGGAACAAGACAGTTATGTGTTGGAAATGAGGAACAAGACTGTAATTTCTTGGTAATGTGGAACACAATGTGTTGCTACTGTAAAACATGACTGCAATGTGTTGGTAATGAGGAACATTGCTGTAATGTGTTGGAAATAAGGAAGATTACTTTAATGAGTTAGAATTGAAGAACATGAATGTAATGTGCTGGAAATGTGGAACATATCCGTAATGTGTTGGTCATGAGGAACATGACTATAATGTACTGTAAATGTGGAACATGACTGTAATGTGCTGGAAATGTGGAACATGACTGTAATGTGTTTTTAATGAGGAACATGAACGTAATGTGATGGAAATGAGAAACATGACTGTAATGTGCTTGAAATGTGGAACATATCAGTAATGCGTTGGTAATGAGGGACATGACTATAATGTACTGTAAATGTGGAACGTGACTGTAATGTGCAGGAAAAGTGGAACATGACTGTAATGTGTTTTTAATGAGGAACATGACTGTAATGTGGTGAAAGTGTGGAACATGACTGTAATGTGATGGTAATGAGGAACATGAACAGAATGTGTTGGAAATGAGAAACATGACTGTAATGGGCTGGAAATGAGGAACATGACTGTAGAATGCTGGGAATGAGGAACATGACTGTAATGTGTTGGAAATGTGGAACCTGAATCTGATGGTAAAAATGAGGACTATGATTGTAATGTGTTGAAAATAAGGAACATGACTGCAATGTGTTAGTAATTAGGCACATGACTGAAATGTTCTGGAAATGAGGAACATGACGGTAATGTTCTGGAAATGTGGAAGATGACTGCAATGTGCTGGAAATGAAAAACATTGCTGTAATGTGCTGGAATTGTGGAACATGACTGTAATGTGTTGGTAATGAGGAACATGACTGTAATGTGCTGGAAATGTGGAACATGACTGTTATGTGCTGGAATGTTGAACATACTGTAATGTGCTGGAAATGTGGAACATGACTGTAATACTTTGTTATTAAGGAAGATGATTGTAATGTGCTGGAAATGAGGAACATGACTGTAATGTTTTGGAAATGAGGAACATGACTGTAATGTGTTGGAAATCTGGAACATGATTGTAATGTTTGGAAATGAGGAACATTACTCTATTGTGTTGGTAATGAGGGACCTAAATCTAATGGTAAAAATGAGGAACATGACTGTAATGGGTTGAAATGTGGAACATGTCTGTGGGTGCTGGAAATGAGGAACATGACTGTAATGCGCTAGAAAAGTGGAACATTAAACTGATGGTAAAAATGAGGAACATGACTGTTATGTGTTGGAAATAAGGAACATGACTGTAATGTGCTGGTAATGTGGAACATAACCGTAATATGTTGTAAGTGTGGAACATGACTGTAAAAGTGTAGGTAATAGAGAACATGACTGTAATGTACTGTAAATGTGGAACATGACTGTAATGTGCTAGAAATGTGAACATGACTGTAATGTGTTGGTAATGAGGAACACGAATTAATGTTTTGGAAATAGAAACATGACTGTAATGTGCTGGAAATGTGGAACATGACTATAATGTTTTGTAAATGAATGTGGAGCATGACTATAATGGACTGGAAATGTGGAACATGACTATAAAGTGCTGGAAATGAGGAACATGGCTGTAATGTGCTTTAAATATGCAACATGCCTGCCATTAGTTGGAAATGAGGAACATGACTGTAATGTGCTGGAATTGTGGAACATGACTGTAATGTGTTGGTAATGAGGAACATGACTGTAATACTTTGTTATTAAGGAAGATAATTGTAATGTGCTGGAAATGAGGAACATGACTGTAATGTGTTGGAAATGAGGAACAGGATTGTAATGTGTTGGTATTGAGGAAGATGATTATAATGTGTTGGTAAAGTGGAATATAACTCTAATGGGATGGTAATGAGGAACATGATTGTAATGTGTTGGAAATGGGGAACATGACTCTAATGTGGTGGAAAAGAGGAACATGACTGAAATGTGTTGGAAAAGAGCAAAATGACTGAAATGTGTTGGTAATCAGGAACATGACTGTAATGTGTTGGAAATGAAGAACATGACTGAAATGTGTTGGCATTGAGGAGCATGATTTTAATGTGTTGCAAATGTGGAACATGACTGTAATGTGCTGGAAATGTGGAACATGACTGTAATGTGCAGGAAATGGATCATGACTAGCAATGTAATTTTGGAAATGTGGAACATGATTGTAATGTGTTGGAAATGTGGAACCTGAAACCGATGGTAAAAATGAGGAACATGACTGTTCTGTTTTGGCAATGAGCAACATGGCTGTAATGTCTTGGAAATAAGGAAGATGACTGTAATGCATTGGAAATGAAGAACAAGACTGTAATGTGCTGGAAATGTGGAACATAACTGTAAAGTGTTGGTAATGAGGAACATGACTGTAATATACTGTAAATGTGGAACATAGCTGTAATGTGTTGGTAATGAGGAACACGAACGTAATGTGTTGGAAATGTGGAACATGACTGTAATGTGCTGGAAATGTGGAACATGACTGTAATGTGTTGGAAATGTGGAACACGATTGTAATGTGTTGGAAATGTGGAACCTGAAACCGATGGTAAAAATGAGGAACATGACTGTTATATGTTGGAAATGAGGAACATGACTGTAATGTGTTGGTAATGTGGTACATGACTGTTATGTGTTGGTAATGAGCAACATGACTGTAATGTCTTGGAAAAAAGGAAGATGACTGTAATGCATTGGAAATGAAGAACAAGACTGTAATGTGCTGGAAATATGGAACTTAACTGCAAAGTGTTTGTAATGAGGAACTTGACTGTAATGTACTGTAAATGTGGAACATGACTGTAATGTGCTGGAAATGTGGAACATGACTGTAATGTGTTGGTAATGAGGAACACGAACGTAATGTGTTGGAAATGAGAAACATGACTGTATTGTGCTGGAAATGTGGAACATGACTATAATGTTTTGTAAATGAATGTGGACCATGACTATAATGGACTGGAAATGTGGAACATGACTGTAACGTGCTGAAAAAGTGGAACATGACTATAATGTGTTGGAAATGTAGAACATGAATGTAATTTGTTGGTAATGTGAAACATGACTGTAATGTGCTGGTCATGTGGAACCTGACTATAATGTGTTGTTTTAAATGAAGAACATGATTGTAATCTGTTGGAAGTCTGGAACATGATTGTAATGTGCTGGAAATAAGGAATATGATTGTAATGTGTTGTCAATGTGGAACATGATTATAATATGTTGAAAATGAGGAACATGACTGTCATGTTTTGGAAATGAGGAACATGACTGTAATGTGTTGGAAATCTGGAACATGATTGTAATGTTTGGAAATGAGGAACATTACTCTATTGTGTTGGTAATGAGGTACCTAAATCTAATGGTAAAAATGAGGAACATGACTGTAATGGGTTGGAAATGTGGAACATGTCTGTAGGGTGCTGGAAATGAGGAACATGACTGTAATGCGTTAGAAAAGTGGAACATTAAACTGATGGTAAAAATGAGGAACATGACTGTTATGTGTTGGAAATGAGGAACATGACTGTAATGTGCTGGTAATGTGGAACATAACCGTAATGTGTTGTAAGTGTGGAACATGACTGTAAAGTGTGGGTAATGAGGAACATGACTGTAATGTACTGTAAATGTGGAACATGACTGTAATGTCTGAATATGGAACATGACTGTAATGTGTTGGTAATGAGGAACACAGAGCGTAATGTTTTGGAAATAAGAAACATGACTGTAATGTGCTGGAAATGTGGAACATGACTATAATGTTTTGTAAATGAATGTGGAGCATGACTATAATGGACTGGAAATGTGGAACATGACTATAAAAGTCTGGAAATGAGGAACATGGCTGTAATATGTGCTTTAAATATGCAACATGCCTGCCATTAGTTGGAAATGAGGAACATGACTGTAATGTGCTGGAATTGTGGAACATGACTGTAATGTGTTGGTAATGAGGAACATGACTGTAATACTTTGTTATTAAGGAAGATAATTGTAATGTGCTGGAAATGAGGAACATGACTGTAATGTGTTGGAAATGAGGAACAGGATTGTAATGTGTTGGTATTGAGGAAGATGATTATAATGTGTTGGTAAAGTGGAATATAACTCTAATGGGATGGTAATGAGGAACATGATTGTAATGTGTTGGAAATGGGGAACATGACTCTAATGTGGTGGAAAAGAGGAACATGACTGAAATGTGTTGGAAAAGAGCGAAATGACTGAAATGTGTTGGTAATCAGGAACATGACTGTAATGTGTTGGAAATGAAGAACATGACTGAAATGTGTTGGCATTGAGGAGCATGATTTTAATGTGTTGCAAATGTGGAACATGACTGTAATGTGCTGGAAATGTGGAACATGACTGTAATGTGCAGGAAATGTGGATCATGACTGTAATGTGTTGGAAATGTGGAACATGATTGTAATGTGTTGGAAATGTGGAACCTGAAACCGATGGTAAAAATGAGGAACATGACTGTTCTGTTTTGGCAATGAGCAACATGGCTGTAATGTCTTGGAAATAAGGAAGATGACTGTAATGCATTGGAAATGAAGAACAAGACTGTAATGTGCTGGAAATGTGGAACATAACTGTAAAGTGTTGGTAATGAGGAACATGACTGTAATATACTGTAAATGTGGAACATAGCTGTAATGTGTTGGTAATGAGGAACATCGAACGTAATGTGTTGGAAATGTGGAACATGACTGTAATGTGCTGGAAATGTGGAACATGACTGTAATGTGTTGGAAATGTGGAACACGATTGTAATGTGTTGGAAATGTGGAACCTGAAACCGATGGTAAAAATGAGGAACATGACTGTTATATGTTGGAAATGAGGAACATGACTGTAATGTGTTGGTAATGTGGTACATGACTGTTATGTGTTAGTAATGAGCAACATGACTGTAATGTCTTGGAAAAAAGGAAGATGACTGTAATGCATTGGAAATGAAGAACAAGACTGTAATGTGCTGGAAATATGAACTTAACTGTAAAGTGTTTGTAATGAGGAACTTGACTGTAATGTACTCAAAATGTGGAACATGACTGTAATGTGCAAATATGGAACATGACTGTAATGTGTTGGTAATGAGGAACACGAGCGTAATGTGTTGGAAATGAAACATGACTGTTTGTGCTGGAAATGTGGAACATGACTATAATGTTTTGTAAATGAATGTGGACCATGACTATAATGGACTGGAAATGTGGAACATGACTGTAACGTGCTGAAAAAGTGGAACATGACTATAATGTGTTGGAAATGTAGAACATGAATGTAATTTGTTGGTAATGTGAAACATGACTGTAATGTGCTGGTCATGTGGAACCTGACTATAATGTGTTGTTTTAAATGAAGAACATGATTGTAATCTGTTGGAAGTCTGGAACATGATTGTAATGTGCTGGAAATGAGGAATATGATTGTAATGTGTTGTCAATGTGGAACATGATTATAATATGTTGAAAATGAGGAACATGACTGTCATGTTTTGGAAATGAGGAACATGACTGTAATGTGTTGGAAATCTGGAACATGATTGTAATGTTTGGAAATGAGGAACATTACTCTATTGTGTTGGTAATGAGGTACCTAAATCTAATGGTAAAAATGAGGAACATGACTGTAATGGGTTGGAAATGTGGAACATGTCTGTAGGGTGCTGGAAATGAGGAACATGACTGTAATGCGTTAGAAAAGTGGAACATTAAACTGATGGTAAAAATGAGGAACATGACTGTTATGTGTTGGAAATGAGGAACATGACTGTAATGTGCTGGTAATGTGGAACATAACCGTAATGTGTTGTAAGTGTGGAACATGACTGTAAAGTGTGGGTAATGAGGAACATGACTGTAATGTACTGTAAATGTGGAACATGACTGTAATGTGCTAGAAATGTGGAACATGACTGTAATGTGTTGGTAATGAGGAACACGAACGTAATGTTTTGGAAATGAGAAACATGACTGTAATGTGCTGGAAATGTGGAACATGACTATAATGTTTTGTAAATGAATGTGGAGCATGACTATAATGGACTGGAAATATGGAACATGACTATAAAGTGCTGGAAATGAGGAACATGGCTGTAATGTGCTTTAAATATGCAACATGCCTGCCATTAGTTGGAAATGAGGAACATGACTGTAATGTGCTGGAATTGTGGAACATGACTGTAATGTGTTGGTAATGAGGAACATGACTGTAATGTGCTGGAAATGTGGAACATGACTGTTATGTGCTGGAATGTTGAACATAACTGTAATGTGCTGGAAATGTGGAACATGACTGTAATACTTTGTTATTAGGAAGATAATTGTAATGTGCACGAAATGAGGAACATGACTGTAATGTGTTGGAAATGAGGAACAAGATTGTAATATAGTTGGTATTGAGGAAGATGATTATAATGTGTTGGTAAGTGGAATATAACTCTAATGGGATGGTAATGAGGAACATGATTGTATAATATGTTGGAAATGGGAACATGACTCTAATGTGGTGGAAAAGAGGAACATGACTGAAATGTGTTGGAAAAGAGGAAAATGACTGAAATGTGTTGGTAATGAGGAACATGACTGTAATGTGTTGGAAATGAGGAACATGACTGAAATGTGTTGGCATTGAGGAGCATGATTTTAATGTGTTGCAAATGTGGAACATGACTGTAATGTGCTGGAAATGTGGAACATGACTGTAATGTGCAGGAAATGTGGATCATGACTGTAATGTGTTGGAAATGTGGAACATGATTGTAATGTGTTGGAAATGTGGAACCTGAAACCGATGGTAAAATGAGGAACATGACTGTTATGTTTGTAATGAGGAACATGACTGTAATGTGTTGGTAATAATTGACATGACTGTTACGTGTTGGTAATGAGCAACATGGCTGTAATGTCTGGAAATAAGGAAGATGACTGTAATGCATTGGAAATGAAGAACAAGACTGTAATGTGCTGGAAATGTGGAACATAACTGTAAAGTGTTGGTAATGAGGAACATGACTGTAATATACTGTAAATATGTAACATAGCTGTAATGTGTTGCTAATGAGGAACACGAACGTAATGTGTTGGAAATGTGGAACATGACTGTAATGTGCTGGAAATGTGGAACATGACTGTAATGTGTTGGAAATGTGGAACACGATTGTAATGTGTTGGAAATGTGGAACCTGAAACCGATGGTAAAAATGAGGAACATGACTGTTATATGTTGGAAATGAGGAACATGACTGTAATGTGTTGGTAATGTGGTACATGACTGTTATGTGTTGGTAATGAGCAACATGACTGTAATGTCTTGGAAATAAGGAAGATGACTGTAATGCATTGGAAATGAAGAACAAGACTGTAATGTGCTGGAAATATGGAACTTAACTGTAAAGTGTTTGTAATGAGGAACTTGACTGTAATGTACTGTAAATGTGGAACATGACTGTAATGTGCTGGAAATGTGGAACATGACTGTAATGTGTTGGTAATGAGGAACACGAACGTAATGTGTTGGAAATGAGAAACATGACTGTAATGTGCTGGAAATGTGGAACATGACAATAATGTTTTGTAAATGAATGTGGACCATGACTATAATGGACTGGAAATGTGGAACATGACTGTAACGTGCTGAAAAAGTGGAACATGACTATAATGTGTTGGAAATGTAGAACATGAATGTAATTTGTTGGTAATGTGAAACATGACTGTAATGTGCTGGTCATGTGGAACCTGACTATAATGTGTTGTTTTAAATGAAGAACATGATTGTAATGTGTTGGAAGTCTGGAACATGACTGTAATGTGCTGGAAATGAGGAATATGATTGTAATGTGTTGTCAATGTGGAACATGATTATAATATGTTGAAAAGAGGAACATGACTGTCATGTTTTGGAAATGAGGAACATGACTGTAATGTTGGAAATCTGGAACATGATTGTAATGTTTGGAAATGAGGAACATTACTCTATTGTGTTGGTAATGAGGGACCTAAATCTAATGGTAAAATGAGGAACATGACTGTAATGGGTTGGAAATGTGGAACATGTCTGTAGGGTGCTGGAAATGAGGAACATGACTGTAATGCGTTAGAAAAGTGGAACATTAAACTGATGGTAAAAATGAGGAACATGACTGTTATGTGTTGGAAATGAGGAACATGACTGTAATGTGCTGGTAATGTGGAACATAACCGTAATGTGTTGTAAGTGTGGAACATGACTGTAAAGTGTGGGTAATGAGGAACATGACTGTAATGTACTGTAAATGTGGAACATGACTGTAATGTGCTAGAAATGTGGAACATGACTGTAATGTGTTGGTAATGAGGAACACGAACGTAATGTTTTGGAAATGAGAAACATGACTGTAATGTGCTGGAAATGTGGAACATGACTATAATGTTTTGTAAATGAATGTGGAGCATGACTATAATGGACTGGAAATGTGGAACATGACTATAAAGTGCTGGAAATGAGGAACATGGCTGTAATGTTTAAATATACAACATGCCTGCCATTAGTTGGAAATGAGGAACATGACTGTAATGTGTTGGAAATGAGGAACATGGATGTACTGTGCTGGAAATTAATGTAGAACATGAGTGTAATTAGTAGGAAATGAGGAACATGATTGTAATGTGCTGAAAATATGGAACATGCCTGCATTGAGTTGGAAATGAGGATGCTGAATCTGATGGTAAAGTGAGGAAAATGACTATAATGTGTTGGTATTGAGGAAGATGATTATAATGTGTTGCCAATGTGGAAAAATACGGTGATGTGTTATAATGAGGAACATGATTGTAATGTGTTGGAAATGTGGAAAATGACAATAATGTGTTGGTAATGAGGAACATGATTGTAATGTGCTGGAAATGTGGAACATGACTGTAATGCATTGGAAATGTGGAACGTAACTATAATTTTCTGGTAAAGAGGAACATGTCTGTAATGTGCTAGAAATGTGGAGCATGTCTATAATCTGTTGGAAATGTGGAACATGAATGTAATTTGTTGGTAATGAGGAACATGATTGCTGTGTGCTGGAAATGTGGATCATTAATGTAATGAGTTCGAAATGAGGAACATAATTGTAATGTGCTGGTAAAGAGGAACATGAACATAATTTGTTGGTAATGAGGAAAATGACTATAATGTGTTGGTAATATGGAACATGACTGTTATATATTGGAATTGAAGAACACGACTCTAATATGTTGGTAATGTTGAACATGACTGTAATGTGTTAGTAATGAGGAACATGATTGTAATGTGTTGGAAATGTGGAACATGACTATAATGTACTGGAAATGTGGAACATGACTGTTATGTGTTGGTAATGTGGAACATGACTGTAATGTGTTGGCAATGTGGAATATGACTGTAATGTGTTGGAAGTGTGGAACATTACTGTAATATGCAGGAAATGTGGAATTTGATTGTAATGCACTGGCAATGTAGAACATGATTATAATGTGTTGAAAATGAGGAACATGACTTTAATGTGTTGGAAATCTGGATCATGATTGCAATGTGTTGGAAATGAGGAACATGACTTTAATGTGTTGGTAATGAACCTAGAATCTGATACTAATAGTGAAGAACATGACTGTTATGGGTTTAAAATGTGGAACATGATTGTAGTTTGCTGGAAATGAGGAACATTACTGTCATTTGTTGAAATGTGGATCCTGCAACTGATGGTAAAATGAGGAACAAGACAGTTATGTGTTGGAAATGAGGACCAAGACTGTAATTTCTTGGTGTAGAACACGACTGTAATGTGTTGCTACTGTAAACTATGACTGTAATGTGTTGGTAATGAGGAACATTGCTGTAATGTGTTGGAAATAAGGAAGATTACTTTAATGTGTTGGAATTGAAGAACATGAATGTAATGTGCTGGAAATGTGGAACATATCCGTAATGTGTTGGTCATTAGGAACATGACTATAATGTACTGTAAATGTGGAACATGACTGTAATGTGCTGGAAATGTGGAACATGACTGTAATGTGTTTTTAATGAGGAACATGAACGTAATGTGATGGAAATGAGAAACATGACTGTAATGTGCTTGGAATGTGGAACATATCAGTAATGCGTTGGTAATGAGGAACATGACTATAATGTACTGTAAATGTGGAACGTGACAGTAATGTGCTGGAAAAGTGGAACATGACTGAAATGTGTTTTTAATGAGGAACATGACTGTAATGTGGTGAAAGTGTGGAACATGACTGTAATGTGTTGGTAATGAGGAACATGAACAGAATGTGTTGGAAATGAGAAACATGTCTGAAATGTGTGGGAAATGTGTAACATGACTGTAGAATGCTGGAAATGAGGAACATGACTATAATGTGTTGGAAATGTGGAACCTGAATCTGATGGTAAAAATGAGGACTATGATTGTAATGTGTTGAAAATAAGGAACATGACTGCAATGTGTTAGTAATTAGGCACATGACTGTAATGATCTGGAAAAGAGGAACATGTCTGTAATGTGCTGGAAATGTGGAAGATGACTGCAATGTGCTGGAAATGAGAAACATTGCTGTAATATGCTGGAATTGTGAAACATGACTGTAATGTGTTGGCAATGAGGAACATGACTGTAATGTGCTGGAAATGTGGAACATGACTGTTATGTGCTGGAATGTTGAACATGACTGTGATGTGCTGGAAATGTGGAACATGACTGTAATACTTTGTTATTAAGGAAGATAATTGTAATGTGCTGAAAATGAGGAACATGACTGTAATGTGTTGGAAAAGGAACATGACTGAAATGTGTTGGAAAAGGAAAATGACTGAAATGTGTTGGTAATGAGGAACATGACTGTAATGTTGTTGGAAATGAGGAACATGCTGAAATGTGTTGGCATTGAGGAACATGATTTTAATGTGTTGCAAATGTGGAACATGACTATAATGTGCTGGAAATGTGGAACATGACTGTAATGTGCAGGAAATGTGGATCATGACTGTAATGTGTTGGAAATGTGGAACATGATTGTAATGTGTTGGAAATGTGGAACCTGAAACCAGTGGTAAAAATGAGGAACATGACTGTTATGTTTTGGCAATGAGGAACATGACTGTAATGTGTTGGTAATGTGGTACATGACTGTTATGTGTTGGTAATGAGCAACATGGCTGTAATGTCTTGGAATAAGGAAGATGACTGTAATGCATTGGAAATGAAGAACAAGACTGTAATGTGCTGGAAATGTGGAACATAACTGTAAAGTGTTGGTAATGAGGAACATGACTGTAATGTACTGTAAATGTGGAACATGGCTGTAATGTGTTGGTAATGAGGAACACGAACGTAATGTGTTGGAAATGTGGAACATGACTGTAATGTGCTGGATATGTGGAACATGACTGTAATGTGTTGGAAATGTGGAACACGATTGTAATGTGTTGGAAATGTGGAATCTGAAACCGATGGTAAAAATGAGGAACATGACTGTTATATGTTGGAAATGAGGAACATGACTGTAATGTGTTGGTAATGTGGTACATGACTGTTATGTGTTGGTAATGAGCAACATGACTGTAATGTCTTGGAAATAAGGAAGATGACTGTAATGCATTGGAAATGAAGAACAAGACTGTAATGTGCTGGAAATATGGAACTTAACTGTAAAGTGTTTGTAATGAGGAACTTGACTGTAATGTACTGTAAATGTGGAACATGACTGTAATGTGCTGGAAATGTGGAACATGACTGTAATGTGTTGGTAATGGGAACACAAGCGTGTAATGTTGGAAATGAGAAACATGACTGTAATGTGCTGGAAATGTGGAACATGACTATAATGTTTTGTAAATGAATGTGGACCATGACTATAATGGACTGGAAATGTGGAACATGACTGTAACGATGCTGAAAAAGTGGAACATGACTATAATGTGTTGGAAATGTAGAACATGAATTAATTTGTTGGTAATGTGAAACATGACTGTAATGTGCTGGTCATGTGGAACCTGACTATAATGTGTTGTTTTAAATGAAGAACATGATTGTAATGTGTTGGAAGTCTGGAACATGACTGTAATGTGCTGGAAATGAGGAATATGATTGTAATGTGTTGTCAATGTGGAACATGATTATAATATGTTGAAAATGAGGAACATGACTGTCATGCTTTGGAAATGAGGAACATGACTGTAATGTGTTGGAAATCTGGAACATGATTGTAATGTTTGGAAATGAGGAACATTACTCTATTGTGTTGGTAATGAGGGACCTAAATCTAATGGTAAAATGAGGAACATGACTGTAATGGGTTGGAAATGTGGAACATGTCTGTAGGGTGCTGGAAATGAGGAACATGACTGTGTCGTTAGAAAAGTGGAACATTAAACTGATGGTAAAATGAAGAACATGACTGTTATGTGTTGGAAATGAGGAACATGACTGTAATGTGCTGGTAATGTGGAACATAACCGTAATGTGTTGTAAGTGTGGAACATGACTGTAAAGTGTGGGTAATGAGAGAACATGACTGTAATGTACTGTAAATGTGGAACATGACTGTAATGTGCTAGAAATGTGGAACATGACTGTAATGTGTTGGTAATGAGGACACAAACGTAATGTTTTGAAATGAGAAACATGACTGTAATGTGCTGGAAATGTGGAACATGACTATAATGTTTTGTAAATGAATGTGGAGCATGACTATAATGGACTGGAAATATGGAACATGACTATAAAGTGCTGGAAATGAGGAACATGGCTGTAATGTGCTTTAAATATGCAACATGCCTGCCATTAGTTGGAAATAGGAACATGACTGTAATGTGCTGGAATTGTGGAACATGACTGTAATGTGTTGGTATATGAGGAACATGACTGTAATGTGCTGGAAATGTGGAACATGACTGTTATGTGCTGGAATGTTGAACATAACTGTAATATGCTGGAAATGGGAACATGTCTGTAATACTTGTTATTAAGGAAGATAATTGTAATGTGCTGGAAATGAGGAACATGACTGTAATGTGTTGGAAATGAGGAACAGGATTGTAATGTGTTGGTATTGAGGAAGATGATTATAATGTGTTGGTAAAGTGGAATATAACTCTAATGGGATGGTAATGAGGAACATGATTGTAATGTGTTGGAAATGGGGAACATGACTCTAATGTGGTGGAAAAGAGGAACATGACTGAAATGTGTTGGAAAAGAGGAAAATGACTGAAATGTGTTGGTAATGAGGAACATGACTGTAATGTGTTGGAAATGAGGAACATGACTGAAATGTGTTGGCATTGAGGAGCATGATTTTATTAGTGTTGCAAATTGGAACATGACTGTAATGTGCTGGAAATGTGGAACATGACTGTAATGTGCAGGAAATGTGGATCATGACTGTAATGTGTTGAAATGTGGAACATGATTGTAATGTGTTGGAAATGTGGACCTGAGAACGATGGTAAAATGAGGAACATGACTGTTATGTTTTGGCAATGAGGAACATGACTGTAATGTGTTGGTAATGTGGTACATGACTGTTACGTGTTGGTAATGAGCAACATGGCTGTAATGTCTTGGAAATAAGGAAGATGACTGTAATGCATTGGAAATGAAGAACAAGACTGTAATGTGCTGGAAATGTGGAACATAACTGTAAAGTGTTGGTAATGAGGAACATGACTGTAATATACTGTAAATGTGTAACATAGCTGTAATGTGTTGGTAATGAGGAACACGAACGTAATGTGTTGGAAATGTGGAACATGACTGTAATGTGCTGGAAATGTGGAACATGACTGTAATGTGTTGGAAATGTGGAACACGATTGTAATGTGTTGGAAATGTGGAACCTGAAACTGATGGTAAAAATGAGGAACATGACTGTTATATGTTGGAAATGAGGAACATGACTGTAATGTGTTGGTAATGTGGTACATGACTGTTATGTGTTGGTAATGAGCAACATGACTGTAATGTCTTGGAAATAAGGAAGATGACTGTAATGCATTGGAAATGAAGAACAAGACTGTAATGTGCTGGAAATATGGAACTTAACTGTAAAGTGTTTGTAATGAGGAACTTGACTGTAATGTACTGTAAATGTGGAACATGACTGTAATGTGCTGGAAATGTGGAACATGACTGTAATGTGTTGGTAATAGGAACACGAGACGTAATGTGTTGGAAATGAGAAACATGACTGTAATGTGCTGGAAATGTGGAACATGACAATAATGTTTTGTAAATGAATGTGGACCATGACTATAATGGACTGGAAATGTGGAACATGACTGTAACGTGCTGAAAAAGTGGAACATGACTATAATGTGTTGGAAATGTAGAACATGAATGTAATTTGTTGGTAATGTGAAACATGACTGTAATGTGCTGGTCATGTGGAACCTGACTATAATGTGTTGTTTTAAATGAAGAACATGATTGTAATGTGTTGGAAGTCTGGAACATGACTGTAATGTGCTGGAAATGAGGAATATGATTGTAATGTGTTGTCAATGTGGAACATGATTATAATATGTTGAAAATGAGGAACATGACTGTCATGTTTTGGAAATGAGGAACATGACTGTAATGTGTTGGAAATCTGGAACATGATTGTAATGTTTGGAAATGAGGAACATTACTCTATTGTGTTGGTAATGAGGGACCTAAATCTAATGGTAAAAATGAGGAACATGACTGTAATGGGTTGGAAATGTGGAACATGTCTGTAGGGTGCTGGAAATGAGGAACATGACTGTAATGCGTTAGAAAAGTGGAACATTAAACTGATGGTAAAAATGAGGAACATGACTGTTATGTGTTGGAAATGAGGAACATGACTGTAATGTGCTGTAATGTGGAACATAACCGTAATGTGTTGTAAGTGTGGAACATGACTGTAAAGTGTGGGTAATGAGGAACATGACTGTAATGTACTGTAAATGTGGAACATGACTGTAATGTGCTAGAAATGTGGAACATGACTGTAATGTGTTGGTAATGAGGAACACGAACGTAATGTTTTGGAAATGAGAAACATGACTGTAATGTGCTGGAAATGTGGAACATGACTATAATGTTTTGTAAATGAATGTGGAGCATGACTATAATGGACTGGAAATGTGGAACATGACTATAAAGTGCTGGAAATGAGGAACATGGCTGTAATGTGCTTTAAATATGCAACATGCCTGCCATTAGTTGGAAATGAGGAACATGACTGTAATGTGTTGGAAATGAGGAACATGGATGTACTGTGCTGGAAATTAATGTAGAACATGAGTGTAATTAGTAGGAAATGAGGAACATGATTGTAATGTGCTGAAAATTGGAACATGCCTGCATTGAGTTGGAAATGAGGATGCTGAATCTGATGGTAAAAGTGAGGAAAATGACTATAATGTGTTGGTATTGAGGAAGATGATTATAATATGTTGCCAATGTGGAAAATGACGGTAATGTGTTGTTAATGAGGAACATGATTGTAATGTGTTGGAAATGTGGAAAATGACAATAATGTGTTGGTAATGAGGAACATGATTGTAATGTGCTGGAAATGTGGAACATGACTGTAATGCATTGGAAATGTGGAACGTAACTATAATTTTCTGGTAAAGAGGAACATGTCTGTAATGTGCTAGAAATGTGGAGCATGTCTATAATCTGTTGGAAATGTGGAACATGAATGTAATTTGTTGGTAATGAGGAACATGATTGCTGTGTGCTGGAAATGTGGATCATTAATGTAATGAGTTCAAAATGAGGAACATAATTGTAATGTGCTGGTAAAGAGGAACATGAACATAATTTGTTGGTAATGAGGAAAATGACTATAATGTGTTGGTAATATGGAACATGACTGTTATATATTGGAATTGAAGAACACGACTCTAATATGTTGGTAATGTTGAACATGACTGTAATGTGTTAGTAATGAGGAACATGATTGTAATGTGTTGGAAATGTGGAACATGACTATAATGTACTGGAAATGTGGAACATGACTGTTATGTGTTGGTAATGTGGAACATGACTGTAATGTGTTGGCAATGTGGAATATGACTGTAATGTGTTGGAAGTGTGGAACATTACTGTAATATGCAGGAAATGTGGAATTTGATTGTAATGCACTGGCAATGTAGAACATGATTATAATGTGTTGAAAATGAGGAACATGACTTTAATGTGTTGGAAATCTGGATCATGATTGCAATGTGTTGGAAATGAGGAACATGACTTTAATGTGTTGGTAATGAGGCACCTGAATCTGATACTAATAGTGAAGAACACGACTGTTATGGGTTTAAAATGTGGAACATGATTGTAGTTTGCTGGAAATGAGGAACATTACTGTCATTTGTTAGAAATGTGGATCCTGCAACTGATGGTAAAAATGAGGAACAAGACAGTTATGTGTTGGAAATGAGGACCAAGACTGTAATTTCTTGGTAATGTAGAACACGACTGTAATGTGTTGCTACTGTAAAACATGACTGTAATGTGTTGGTAATGAGGAACATTGCTGTAATGTGTTGGAAATAAGGAAGATTACTTTAATGTGTTGGAATTGAAGAACATGAATGTAATGTGCAGGAAATGTGGAACATATCCGTAATGTGTTGGTCATTAGGAACATGACTATAATGTACTGTAAATGTGGAACATGACTGTAATGTGCTGGAAATGTGGAACATGACTGTAATGTGTTTTTAATGAGGAACATGAACGTAATGTGATGGAAATGAGAAACATGACTGTAATGTGCTTGGAATGTGGAACATAGTAATGCGTTGGTAATGAGGAACATGACTATAATGTACTGTAAATGTGGAACGTGACAGTAATGTGCTGGAAAAGTGGAACATGACTGAAATGTGTTTTTAATGAGGAACATGACTGTAATGTGGTGAAAGTGTGGAACATGACTGTAATGTGTTGGTAATGAGGAACATGAACAGAATGTGTTGGAAATGAGAAACATGTCTGAAATGTGTGGGAAATGTGTAACATGACTGTAGAATGCTGGAAATGAGGAACATGACTATAATGTGTTGGAAATGTGGAACCTGAATCTGATGGTAAAAATGAGGACTATGATTGTAATGTGTTGAAAATAAGGAACATGACTGCAATGTGTTAGTAATTAGGCACATGACTGTAATGATCTGGAAAAGAGGAACATGTCTGTAATGTGCTGGAAATGTGGAAGATGACTGCAATGTGCTGGAAATGAGAAACATTGCTGTAATATGCAATTGTGAAACATGACTGTAATGTGTTGGCAATGAGGAACATGACTGTAATGTGCTGGAAATGTGGAACATGACTGTTATGTGCTGGAATGTTGAACATGACTGTAATGTGCTGGAAATGTGGAACATGACTGTAATACTTTGTTATTAAGGAAGATAATTGTAATGTGCTGAAAATGAGGAACATGACTGTAATGTGTTGGAAATGAGGAACACTATTGTAATGTTTGGTATTGAGGAAGATGATTATAATGTGTTGGTAAAGTGGAATATAACTCTAATGGGGTGGTAATGAGGAACATGATTGTAATGTGCTGGAAATGGGGAACATGACTCTAATGTGGTGGAAAGAGGAACATGACTGAAATGTGTTGGAAAGAGGAAAATGACTGAAATGTGTTGGTAATGAGGAACATGACTGTAATGTGGAAATGAGGAACATGACTGAAATGTGTTGGCATTGAGGAACATGATTTTAATGTGTTGCAAATCTGGAACATGACTATAATATGCTGGAAATGTGGAACATGACTGTAATGTGCAGGAAATGTGGATCATGACTGTAATGTGTTGGAAATGTGGAACATGATTGTAATGTGTTGGAAATGTGGAACCTGAAACCAGTGGTAAAAATGAGGAACATGACTGTTATGTTTTGGCAATGAGGAACATGACTGTAATGTGTTGGTAATGTGGTACATGACTGTTATGTGTTGGTAATGAGCAACATGGCTGTAATGTCTTGGAAATAAGGAAGATGACTGTAATGCATTGGAAATGAAGAACAAGACTGTAATGTGCTGGAAATGTGGAACATAACTGTAAAGTGTTGGTAATGAGGAACATGACTGTAATGTACTGTAAATGTGGAACATGGCTGTAATGTGTTGGTAATGAGGAACACGAACGTAATGTGTTGGAAATGAGAAACATGACTGTAATGTGCTGGAAATGTGGAACATGACTATAATGTTTTGTAAATGAATGTGGACCATGACTATAATGGACTGGAAATGTGGAACATGACTGTAACGTGCTGAAAAAGTGGAACATGACTATAATGTGTTGGAAATGTAGAACATGAATGTAATTTGTTGGTAATGTGAAACATGACTGTAATGTGCTGGTCATGTGGAACCTGACTATAATGTGTTGTTTTAAATGAAGAACATGATTGTAATGTGTTGGAAGTCTGGAACATGACTGTAATGTGCTGGAAATAGAGAATATGATTGTAATGTGTTGTCAATGTGGAACATGATTATAATATGTTGAAAATGAGGAACATGACTGTCATGTTTTGGAAATGAGGAACATGACTGTAATGTGTTGGAAATCTGGAACATGATTGTAATGTTTGGAAATGAGGAACATTACTCTATTGTGTTGGTAATGAGGGACCTAAATCTAATGGTAAAAATGAGGAACATGACTGTAATGGGTTGGAAATGTGGAACATGTCTGTAGGGTGCTGGAAATGAGGAACATGACTGTAATGCGTTAGAAAAGTAGAACATTAAACTGATGGTAAAAATGAGGAACATGACTGTTATGTGTTGGAAATGAGGAACATGACTGTAATGTGCTGGTAATGTGGAACATAACCGTAATGTGTTGTAAGTGTGGAACATGACTGTAAAGTGTGGGGTAATGAGGAACATGACTGTAATGTACTGTAAATGTGGAACATGACTGTAATGTGCTAGAAATGTGGAACATGACTGTAATGTGTTGGTAATGAGGAGAACACAAACGTAATGTTTTGGAAATGAGAAACATGACTGTAATGTGCTGGAAATGTGGAACATGACTATAATGTTTTGTAAATGAATGTGGAGCATGACTATAATGGACTGGAAATATGGAACATGACTATAAAGTGCTGGAAATGAGGAACATGGCTGTAATGTGCTTTAAATATGCAACATGCCTGCCATTAGTTGGAAATGAGGAACATGACTGTAATGTGCTGGAATTGTGGAACATGACTGTAATGTGTTGGTAATGAGGAACATGACTGTAATGTGCTGGAAATGTGGAACATGACTGTTATGTGCTGGAATGTTGAACATAACTGTAATGTGCTGGAAATGTGGAACATGTCTGTAATACTTTGTTATTAAGGAAGATAATTGTAATGTGCTGGAAATGAGGAACATGACTGTAATGTGTTGGAAATGAGGAACAGGATTGTAATGTGTTGGTATTGAGGAAGATGATTATAATGTGTTGGTAAAGTGGAATATAACTCTAATGGGATGGTAATGAGGAACATGATTGTAATGTGTTGGAAATGGGGAACATGACTCTAATGTGGTGGAAAAGAGGAACATGACTGAAATGTGTTGGAAAAGAGGAAAATGACTGAAATGTGTTGGTAATGAGGAACATGACTGTAATGTGTTGGAAATGAGGAACATGACTGAAATGTGTTGGCATTGAGGAGCATGATTTTAATGTGTTGCAAATGTGGAACATGACTGTAATGTGCTGGAAATGTGGAACATGACTGTAATGTGCAGGAAATGTGGATCATGACTGTAATGTGTTGGAAATGTGGAACATGATTGTAATGTGTTGGAAATGTGGAACCTGAAACCGATGGTAAAAATGAGGAACATGACTGTTATGTTTTGGCAATGAGGAACATGACTGTAATGTGTTGGTAATGTGTACATGACTGTTATCGTGTTGGTAATGAGCAACATGGCTGTAATGTCTTGGAAATAAGGAAGATGACTGTAATGCATTGGAAATGAAGAACAAGACTGTAATGTGCTGGAAATGTGGAACATAACTGTAAAGTGTTGGTAATGAGGAACATGACTGTAATATACTGTAAATGTGTAACATAGCTGTAATGTGTTGGTAATGAGGAACACGAACGTAATGTGTTGGAAATGTGGAACATGACTGTAATGTGCTGGAAATGTGGAACATGACTGTAATGTGTTGGAAATGTGGAACAGATTGTAATGTGTTGGAAATGTGGAACCTGAAACCGATGGTAAAATGAGGAACATGACTGTTATATGTTGGAAATGAGAACATGACTGTAATGTGTTGGTAATGTGGTACATGACTGTTATGTGTTGGTAATGAGCAACATGACTGTAATAGTCTTGGAAATAAGGAAGATGACTGTAATGCATTGGAAATGAAGAACAAGACTGTAATGTGCTGGCAATATGGAACTTAACTGTAAAGTGTTTGTAATGAGGAACTTGACTGTAATGTACTGTAAATGTGGAACATGACTGTAATGTTGGAAATGTGGAACATGACTGTAATGTGTTAGTAATGAGGAACACAGCGTGAATGTGTTGGAAATGAGAAACATGACTGTAATGTGCTGGAAATGTGGAACATGACAATAATGTTTTGTAAATGAATGTGGACCATGACTATAATGGACTGGAAATGTGGAACATGACTTAACGTGCTGAAAAAGTGGAACATGACTATAATGTGTTGGAAATGTAGAACATGAATGTAATTTGTTGGTAATGAAACATGACTGTAATGTGCTGGTCATGTGGAACCTGACTATAATGTGTTGTTTTAAATGAAGAACATGATTGTAATGTGTTGGAAGTCTGGAACATGACTGTAATGTGCTGGAAATGAGGAATATGATTGTAATGTGTTGTCAATGTGGAACATGATTATAATATGTTGAAAATGAGAACATGACTGTCATGTTTTGGAAATGAGGAACATGACTGTAATGTTGGAAATCTGGAACATGATTGTAATGTTTGGAAATGAGAACATTACTCTATTGTGTTGGTAATGAGGGACCTAAATCTAATGGTAAAATGAGGAACATGACTGTAATGGGTTGGAAATGTGGAACATGTCTGTAGGGTGCTGGAAATGAGGAACATGACTGTACGTTAGAAAAGTGGAACATTAAACTGATGGTAAAAAGGAGACATGACTGTTATGTGTTGGAAATGAGGAACATGACTGTAATGTGCTGGTAATGTGGAACATAACCGTAATGTGTTGTAAGTGTGGAACATGACTGTAAAGTGTGGGTAATGAGGAACATGACTGTAATGTACTGTAAATGTGGAACATGACTGTAATGTGCTAGAAATGTGGAACATGACTGTAATGTGTTGGTAATGAGGAACTGACGTAATGTTTTGGAAATGAGAAACATGACTGTAATGTGCTGGAAATGTGGAACATGACTATAATGTTTTGTAAATGAATGTGGAGCATGACTATAATGGACTGGAAATGTGGAACATGACTATAAAGTGCTGGAAATGAGGAACATGGCTGTAATGTGCTTTAAATATGCAACATGCCTGCCATTAGTTGGAAATGAGGAACATGACTGTAATGTGTTGGAAATGAGGAACATGGATGTACTGTGCTGGAAATTAATGTAGAACATGAGTGTAATTAGTAGGAAATGAGGAACATGATTGTAATGTGCTGAAAATGTGGAACATGCCTGCATTGAGTTGGAAATGAGGATGCTGAATCTGATGGTAAAAGTGAGGAAAATGACTATAATGTGTTGGTATTGAGGAAGATGATTATAATGTGTTGCCAATGTGGAAAATGACGGAATGTGTTGTTAATGAGGAACATGATTGTAATGTGTTGGAAATGTGGAAAATGACAATAATGTGTTGGTAAGGAACATGATTGAATGTGCTGGAAATTGGAACATGACTGTAATGCATTGGAAATGTGAACGAACTATAATTTTCTGGTAAAGAGGAACATGTCTGTAATGTGCTAGAAATGTGGAGCATGTCTATAATCTGTTGGAAATGTGGAACATGAATGTAATTTGTTGGTAATGAGGAACATGATTGCTGTGGAAGAAATGTGATCATTAATGTAATGAGTTCGAAATGAGGAACATAATTGTAATGTGCTGTAAAGAGGAACATGAACATAATTTGTTGGTAATGAGGAAAATGACTATAATGTGTTGGTAATATGGAACATGACTGTTATATATTGGAATTGAAGAACACGACTCTAATATGTTGGTAATGTTGAACATGACTGTAATGTGTTAGTAATGAGAACATGATTGTAATGTGTTGGAAATGTGGAACATGACTATAATGTACTGGAAATGTGGAACATGACTGTTAGTGTTGGTAATGTGGAACATGACTGTAATGTGTTGGCAATGTGGAATATGACTGTAATGTGTTGGAAGTGAGAACATTGACTAATATGCAGGAAATGTGGAATTTGATTGTAATGCACTGGCAATGTAGAACATGATTATAATGTGTTGAAAATGAGGAACATGACTTTAATGTGTTGGAAATCTGGATCATGATTGCAATGTGTTGGAAATGAGGAACATGACTTTAATGTGTTGGTAATGAGGCACCTGAATCTGATACTAATAGTGAAGAACACGACTGTTATGGGTTTAAAATGTGGAACATGATTGTAGTTTGCTGGAAATGAGGAACATTACTGTCATTTGTTAGAAATGTGGATCCTGCAACTGATGGTAAAAATGAGGAACAAGACAGTTATGTGTTGGAAATGAGGACCAAGACTGTAATTTCTTGGTAATGTAGAACACGACTGTAATGTGTTGCTACTGTAAAACATGACTGTAATGTGTTGGTAATGAGGAACATTGCTGTAATGTGTTGGAAATAAGGAAGATTACTTTAATGTGTTGGAATTGAAGAACATGAATGTAATGTGCTGGAAATGTGGAACATATCCGTAATGTGTTGGTCATTAGGAACATGACTATAATGTACTGTAAATGTGGAACATGACTGTAATGTGCTGGAAATGTGGAACATGACTGTAATGTGTTTTAATGAGGGAACATGGCAACGTATGTGATGGAAATGAGAAACATGACTGTAATGTGCTTGGAATGTGGAACATATCAGTAATGCGTTGGTAATGAGGAACATGACTATAATGTACTGTAAATGTGGAACGTGACAGTAATGTGCTGGAAAAGTGGAACATGACTGAAATGTGTTTTTAATGAGGAACATGACTGTAATGTGGTGAAAGTGTGGAACATGACTGTAATGTGTTGGTAATGAGGAACATGAACAGAATGTGTTGGAAATGTGGAACCTGAATCTGATGGTAAAAATTAGGACTATGATTGTAATGTGTTGAAAATAAGGAACATGACTGCAATGTGTTAGTAATTAGGCACATGACTGTAATGATCTGGAAAAGAGGAACATGTCTGTAATGTGCTGGAAATGTGGAAGATGACTGCAATGTGCTGGAAATGAGAAACATTGCTGTAATATGCTGAATTGTGAAACATGACTGTAATGTGTTGGCAATGAGGAACATGACTGTAATGTGCTGGAAATGTGGAACATGTTTATTTATGCTGGAATGTTGAACATGACTGTAATGTGCTGGAAATGTGGAACATGACTGTAATACTTTGTTATTAAGGAAGATAATTGTAATGTGCTGAAAATGAGGAACATGACTGTAATGTGTTGGAAATGAGGAACACTATTGTAATGTTTGGTATTGAGGAAGATGATTATAATGTGTTGGTAAAGTGGAATATAACTCTAATGGGGTGGTAATGAGGAACATGATTGTAATGTGCTGGAAATGGGGAACATGACTCTAATGTGGTGGAAAAGAGGAACATGACTGAAATGTGTTGGAAAAGAGGAAAATGACTGAAATGTGTTGGTAATGAGGAACATGACTGTAATGTGTTGGAAATGAGGAACATGACTGAAATGTGTTGGCATTGAGGAACATGATTTTAATGTGTTGCAAATCTGGAACATGACTATAATGTGCTGGAAATGTGGAACATGACTGTAATGTGCAGGAAATGTGGATCATGACTGTAATGTGTTGGAAATGTGGAACATGATTGTAATGTGTTGGAAATGTGGAACCTGAAACCGATGGTAAAAAATGAGGAACATGACTGTTATGTTTTGGCAATGAGGAACATGACTGTAATGTGTTGGTAATGTGGTACATGACTGTTATGTGTTGGTAATGAGCAACATGACTGTAATGTCTTGGAAATAAGGAAGATGACTGTAATGCATTGGAAATGAAGAACAAGACTGTAATGTGCTGGAAATATGGAACTTAACTGTAAAGTGTTTGTAATGAGGAACTTGACTGTAATGTACTGTAAATGTGGAACATGACTGTAATGTGCTGGAAATGTGGAACATGACTGTAATGTGTTGGTAATGAGGAACACAAACGTAATGTGTTGGAAATGAGAAACATGACTGTAATGTGCTGGAAATGTGGAACATGACTATAATGTTTTGTAAATGAATGTGGACCATGACTATAATGGACTGGAAATGTGGAACATGACTGTAACGTGCTGAAAAAGTGGAACATGACTATAATGTATTGGAAACGTAGAACATGAATGTAATTTGTTGGTAATGTGAAACATGACTGTAATGTGCTGGTCATGTGGAACCTGACTATAATGTGTTGTTTTAAATGAAGAACATGATTGTAATGTGTTGGAAGTCTGGAACATGACTGTAATGTGCTGGAAATGAGGAATATGATTGTAATGTGTTGTCAATGTGGAACATGATTATAATATGTTGAAAATGAGGAACATGACTGTCATGCTTTGGAAATGAGGAACATGACTGTAATGTGTTGGAAATCTGGAACATGATTGTAATGTTTGGAAATGAGGAACATTACTCTATTGTGTTGGTAATGAGGGACCTAAATCTAATGGTAAAAATGAGGAACATGACTGTAATGGGTTGGAAATGTGGAACATGTCTGTAGGGTGCTGGAAATGAGGAACATGACTGTAATGCGTTAGAAAAGTAGAACATTAAACTGATGGTAAAAATGAGGAACATGACTGTTATGTGTTGGAAATGAGGAACATGACTGTAATGTGCTGGTAATGTGGAACATAACCGTAATGTGTTGTAAGTGTGGAACATGACTGTAAAGTGTGGGTAATGAGGAACATGACTGTAATGTACTGTAAATGTGGAACATGACTGTAATGTGCTAGAAATGTGGAACATGACTGTAATGTGTTGGTAATGAGGAACACAAGCGTAATGTTTTGGAAATGAAACATGACTGTAATGTGCTGGAAATGTGGAACATGACTATAATGTTTTATAAATGAATGTGGAGCATGACTATAATGGACTGGAAATATGGAACATGACTATAAAGTGCTGGAAATGAGGAACATGGCTGTAATGTGCTTTAAATATGCAACATGCCTGCCATTAGTTGGAAATAGGAACATGACTGTAATGTGCTGGAATTGTGGAACATGACTGTAATGTGTTGGTAATGAGGAACATGACTGTAATGTGCTGGAAATGTGGAACATGACTGTTATGTGCTGGAATGTTGAACATAACTGTAATGTGCTGGAAATGTGGAACATGTCTGTAATACTTTGTTATTAAGGAAGATAATTGTAATGTGCTGGAAATGAGGAACATGACTGTAATGTGTTGGAAATGAGGAACAGGATTGTAATGTGTTGGTATTGAGGAAGATGATTATAATGTGTTGGTAAAGTGGAATATAACTCTAATGGGATGGTAATGAGGAACATGATTGTAATGTGTTGGAAATGGGGAACATGACTCTAATGTGGTGGAAAAGAGGAACATGACTGAAATGTGTTGGAAAAGAGGAAAATGACTGAAATGTGTTGGTAATGAGGAACATGACTGTAATGTGTTGGAAATGAGGAACATGACTGAAATGTGTTGGCATTGAGGAGCATGATTTTAATGTGTTGCAAATGTGGAACATGACTGTAATGTGCTGGAAATGTGGAACATGACTGTAATGTGCAGGAAATGTGGATCATGACTGTAATGTGTTGGAAATGTGGAACATGATTGTAATGTGTTGGAAATGTGGAACCTGAAACCGATGGTAAAAATGAGGAACATGACTGTTATGTTTTGGCAATGAGGAACATGACTGTAATGTGTTGGTAATGTGGTACATGACTGTTACGTGTTGGTAATGAGCAACATGGCTGTAATGTCTTGGAAATAAGGAAGATGACTGTAAATGCATTGGAAATGAAGAACAAGACTGTAATGTGCTGGAAATGTGGAACATAACTGTAAAGTGTTGGTAATGAGGAACATGACTGTAATATACTGTAAATGTGAACATGCTGTAATGTGTTGGTAATGAGGAACACGAGCGTAATGTGTTGGAAATGTGGAACATGACTGTAATGTGCTGGAAATGTGGAACATGACTGTAATGTGTTGGAAATGTGGAACACGATTGTAATGTGTTGGAAATGTGGAACCTGAAACCGATGGTAAAAATGAGGAACATGACTGTTATATGTTGGAAATGAGGAACATGACTGTAATGTGTTGGTAATGTGGTACATGACTGTTATGTGTTGGTAATGAGCAACATGACTGTAATGTCTTGGAAATAAGGAAGATGACTGTAATGCATTGGAAATGAAGAACAAGACTGTAATGCTGGCAATATGGAACTTAACTGTAAAGTGTTTGTAATGAGGAACTTGACTGTAATGTACTGTAAATGTGGAACATGACTGTAATGTGCTGGAAATGTGAACATGACTGTAATGTGTTGGTAATGAGGAACACAAGCGTAATGTGTTGGAAATGAGAAACATGACTGTAATTGCTGGAAATGTGGAACATGACAATAATGTTTTGTAAATGAATGTGGACCATGACTATAATGGACTGGAAATGTGGAACATGACTGTAACGTGCTGAAAAAGTGGAACATGACTATAATGTGTTGGAATGTAGAACATGAATGTAATTTGTTGGTAATGTGAAACATGACTGTAATGTGCTGGTCATGTGGAACCTGACTATAATGTGTTGTTTTAAATGAAGAACATGATTGTAATGTGTTGGAAGTCTGGAACATGACTGTAAAGTGCTGGAAATGAGGAATATGATTGTAATGTGTTGTCAATGTGGAACATGATTATAATATGTTGAAAATGAGGAACATGACTGTCATGTTTTGGAAATGAGGAACATGACTGTAATGTGTTGGAAATCTGGAACATGATTGTAATGTTTGGAAATGAGAACATTACTCTATTGTGTTGGTAATGAGGGACCTAAATCTAATGGTAAAATGAGGAACATGACTGTAATGAGTTGGAAATGTGGAACATGTCTGTAGGGTGCTGGAAATGAGGAACATGACTGTAATCGTTAGAAAAGTGGAACATTAAACTGATGGTAAAATGAGGAACATGACTGTTATGTGTTGGAAATGAGGAACATGACTGTAATGTGCTGTATAATGTGGAACATAACCGTAATGTGTTGTAAGTGTGGAACATGACTGTAAAGTGTGGGTAATGAGGAACATGACTGTAATGTACTGTAAATGTGGAACATGACTGTAATGTGCTAGAAATGTGGAACATGACTGTAATGTGTTGGTAATGAGGAACACGAAGCGTAATGTTTTGGAAATGAAAACATGACTGTAATGTGCTGGAAATGTGGAACATGACTATAATGTTTTATAAATGAATGTGGAGCATGACTATAATGGACTGGAAATGTGGAACATGACTATAAAGTGCTGGAAATGAGGAACATGGCTGTAATGTGCTTTAAATATGCAACATGCCTGCCATTAGTTGGAAATGAGGAACATGACTGTAATGTGTTGGAAATGAGGAACATGGATGTACTGTGCTGGAAATTAATGTAGAACATGAGTGTAATTAGTAGGAAATGAGGAACATGATTGTAATGTGCTGAAAATGTGGAACATGCCTGCATTGAGTTGGAAATGAGGATGCTGAATCTGATGGTAAAAGTGAGGAAAATGACTATAATGTGTTGGTATTGAGGAAGATGATTATAATGTGTTGCCAATGTGGAAAATGACGGTAATGTGTTGTTAATGAGGAACATGATTGTAATGTGTTGGAAATGTGGAAAATGACAATAATGTGTTGGTAATGAGGAACATGATTGTAATGTGCTGGAAATGTGGAACATGACTGTAATGCATTGGAAATGTGGAACGTAACTATAATTTTCTGGTAAAGAGAAACATGTCTGTAATGTGCTAGAAATGTGGAGCATGTCTATAATCTGTTGGAAATGTGGAACATGAATGTAATTTGTTGGTAATGAGGAACATAGATTGCTGTGTGCAAAATGTGGATCATTACTGTAATGAGTTCGAAATGAGGAACATAATTGTAATGTGTAAAGTGAGGAACATGAACATAATTTGTTGGTAATGAGGAAAATGACTATAATGTGTTGGTAATATGGAACATGACTGTTATATATTGGAATTGAAGAACACGACTCTAATATGTTGGTAATGTTGAACATGACTGTAATGTGTTAGTAATGAGGAACATGATTGTAATGTGTTGGAAATGTGGAACATGACTATAATGTACTGGAAATGTGGAACATAGAGGATAATGTATGGTCTTCTATCGTTAACCGGTCAGTTAACAGTCGAGAGGTTGCCAGGGTGACCATGTAAACCTCGAGGCGAAGCTCAAGAGGTTTACGTGCAGTCATAACAACCTCGATTTAGTCAAATGTTCCGATTAACGATGAGGACCATCATTATTTTATAGTGTATGGTCCCTATCAAAAAAAAAAAGACTTACGTTTTAAAAGTCACCGGTGACCTTCAGTCCTTCCCGTCGGTTTCCCTTCAGTCGGTTTCCGTGTCGAAAAAAAAGCGCGCACATGCGCAGACCACTCGCTGTTGTTAACCTATCGATGTGACGTAGGATCGATAGGTTAACAACATATCTACGTCACATCGATAGGTTAACAACCTTAGGAAATGATGATTTCCTAAGGTTAACAGCGTTCTAACATACATTATATGACTGTTATGTGTTGGTAATGTGGAACATGACTGTAATGTGTTGGCAATGTGGAATATGACTGTAATGTGTTGGAAGTGTGGAACATTACTGTAATATGCAGGAAATGTGGAATTTGATTGTAATGCACTGGCAATGTAGAACATGATTATAATGTGTTGAAAATGAGGAACATGACTTTAATGTGTTGGAAATCTGGATCATGATTGCAATGTGTTGGAAATGAGGAACATGACTTTAATGTGTTGGTAATGAGGCACCTGAATCTGATACTAATAGTGAAGAACACGACTGTTATGGGTTTAAAATGTGGAACATGATTGTAGTTTGCTGGAAATGAGGAACATTACTGTCATTTGTTAGAAATGTGGATCCTGCAACTGATGGTAAAAATGAGGAACAAGACAGTTATGTGTTGGAAATGAGGACCAAGACTGTAATTTCTTGGTAATGTGGAACACGACTGTAATGAGTTGCTACTGTAAAACATGACTGTAATGTGTTGGTAATGAGGAACATTGCTGTAATGTGTTGGAAATAAGGAAGGTTACTTTAATGTGTTGGAATTGAAGAACATGAATGTAATGTGCTGGAAATGTGGAACATATCCGTAATGTGTTGGTCATTAGGAACATGACTATAATGTACTGTAAATGTGGAACATGACTGTAATGTGCTGGAAATGTGGAACATGACTGTAATGTGTTTTTAATGAGGAACATGAACGTAATGTGATGGAAATGAGAAACATGACTGTAATGTGCTTGGAATGTGGAATATATCAGTAATGCGTTGGTAATGAGGAACATGACTATAATGTACTGTAAATGTGGAACGTGACAGTAATGTGCTGGAAAAGTGGAACATGACTGAAATATGTGTTTTAATGAGGAACATGACTGTAATGTGGTGAAAGTGTGGAACATGACTGTAATGTGTTGGTAATGAGGAACATGAACAGAATGTGTTGGAAATGAGAAACATGTCTGAAATGTGTGGGAAATGTGTAACATGACTGTAGAATGCTGGAAATGAGGAACATGACTATAATGTGTTGGAAATGTGGAACCTGAATCTGATGGTAAAAATGAGGACTATGATTGTAATGTGTTGAAAATAAGGAACATGACTGCAATGTGTTAGTAATTAGGCACATGACTGTAATGTTCTGGAAATGAGGAACAAATCTGTAATGTGCTGGAAATGTGGAAGATGACTGCAATGTGCTGGAAATGAGAAACATTGCTGTAATATGCTGGAATTGTGAAACATGACTGTAATGTGTTGGCAATGAGGAACATATGACTGTAATGTGCTGGAAATGTGGAACATGACTGTTATGTGCTGGAATGTTGAACATGACTGTAATGTGCTGGAAATGTGGAACATGACTGTAATACTTTGTTATTAAGGAAGATAATTGTAATGTGCTGGAAATGAGGAACATGACTGTAATGTGTTGTAAATGAGGAACACTATTGTAATGTGTTGGTATTGAGGAAGATGATTATAATGTGTTGGTAAAGTGGAATATAACTCTAATGGGGTGGTAATGAGGAACATGATTGTAATGTGCTGGAAATGGGGAACATGACTCTAATGTGGTGGAAAAGAGGAACATGACTGAAATGTGTTGGAAAAGAGGAAAATGACTGAAATGTGTGTTGGTAATGAGGAACATGACTGTAATGTGTTGGAAATGAAGGAACATGACTGAAATGTGTTGGCATTGAGGAACATGATTTTAATGTGTTGCAAATGTGGAACATGACTATAATGTGCTGGAAATGTGGAACATGACTGTAATGTGCAGGAAATGTGGATCATGACTGTAATGTGTTGGAAATGTGGAACATGATTGTAATGTGTTGGAAATGTGGAACCTGAAACCAGGTGGTAAAATGAGGAACATGACTGTTATGTTTTGGCAATGAGGAACATGACTGTAATGTGTTGGTAATGTGTTACATGACTGTTATGTGTTGGTAATGAGCAACATGGCTGTAATGTCTTGGAAATAAGGAAGATGACTGTAATGCATTGGAATGAAGAACAAGACTGTAATGTGCTGGAAATGTGGAACATAACTGTAAAGTGTTGGTAATGAGGAACATGACTGTAATGTACTGTAAATGTGGAACATGGCTGTAATGTGTTGGTAATGAGAACACAGGCGTAATGTGTTGGAAATGTGGAACATGACTGTAATGTGCTGGATATTGGAACATGATTGTAATGTGTTGGAAATGTGGAACACGATTGTAATGTGTTGGAAATGTGGAATCTGAAACCGATGGTAAAAATGAGGAACATGACTGTTATATGTTGGAAATGAGGAACATGTCTGTAATGTGTTGGTAATGTGGTACATGACTGTTATGTGTTGGTAATGAGCAACATGACTGTAATGTCTTGGAAATAAGGAAGATGACTGTAATGCATTGGAAATGAAGAACAAGACTGTAATGTGCTGGAAATGTGGAACTTAACTGTTAAGTGTTGGTAATGAGGAACATGACTGTAATGTACTGTAAATGTGGAACATGACTGTAATGTGCTGGAAATGTGGAACATGACTGTAATGTGTTGGTAATGAGGAACACGAACGTAATGTGTTGGAAATGAGAAACATGACTGTAATGTGCTGGAAATGTGGAACATGGCTATAATGTTTTGTTAATGAATGTGGAGCATGAGTATAATGGACTGGGAATGTGGAACCTGACTGTAACGTGCTGAAAAAGTGGAACATGACTATAATGTGTTGGAAATGTAGAACATGAATGTAATTTATTGGTAATGTGGAACATGACTGTAATGTGCTGGTGATGTGGAACCTGACTATAATGTGTTGTTTTAAATGAAGAACATGATTGTAATGTGTTGGAAGTCTGGAACATGACTGTAATGTGCTGAAATGAGCAATATGATTGTAATGTGTTGTCAATGTGGAACATGATTATAATATGTTGAAAATGAGGAACATGACTGTAATGTTTTGGAAATGAGGAACATGACTGTAATGTGTTGGAAATCTAGAACATGATTGTAATGTTTGTAAATGAGGAACATTACTCTTTTAGTGTTGGTAATGAGGGACCTAAATCTAATGGTAAAATGAGGAACATGACTGTAATGGGTTGGAAATGTGGAACATGTCTGTAGGGTGCTGGAAATGAGGAACATGACTGTGATCGTTAGAAATGTGGAACATTAAACTGATGGTAAAATGAGGAACATGACTGTTATGTGTTGGAAATGAGGAACATGACTGTAATGTGCAGGAAATGTGGAATTTGATTATAATGTGCTGGCAATGTAGAACATGATTATAATGTGTTGAAAATGAGAACATGACTGTAATGTAATATGAAATGTGGACCCATGATTGCAATGTGTTGGAAATGAGGAACATGACTTTAATGTGTTGGTAATGAGGAACCTGAATCTGATACTAATAATGAAGAACACGACTGTTATGGGTTGAAAATGTGGAACATGATTGTAGTTTGCTGGAAATGAGGAACATTACTGTCATTTGTTAGAAATGTGGATCCTGCAACTGATGGTAAAAATGAGGAACATGACTGTTAGTGTTGGAAATGAGGAACATGACTGTAATGTGTTGGTAATGTGGAACACAACTGTAATGTGCTGGTAATATAGAACATGACTGTAACGTGTTGGTAATGAGGAACATTGCTGTAATGTGTTGGAAATGAGGAACATGACTGAAATGTGTTGGCATTGAGGAACATGATTTTAATGTGTTGCAAATGTGGAACATGACTATAATGTGCTGGAAATGTGGAACATGACTGTAATGTGCAGGAAATGTGGATCATGACTGTAATGTGTTGGAAATGTGGAACATGATTGTAATGTGTTGGAAATGTGGAACCTGAAACCAGTGGTAAAAATGAGGAACATGACTGTTATGTTTTGGCAATGAGGAACATGACTGTAATGTGTTGGTAATGTGGTACATGACTGTTATGTGTTGTGTAATGAGCAACATGGCTGTAATGTCTTGGAAATAAGGAAGATGACTGTAATGCATTGGAAATGAAGAACAAGACTGTAATGTGCTGGAAATGTGGAACATAACTGTAAAGTGTTGGTAATGAGGAACATGACTGTAATGTACTGTAAATGTGGAACATGGCTGTAATGTGTTGGTAATGAGGAACACGAACGTAATGTGTTGGAAATGTGGAACATGACTGTAATGTGCTGGATATGTGGAACATGATTGTAATGTGTTGGAAATGTGGAACACGATTGTAATGTGTTGGAAATGTGGAATCTGAAACCGATGGTAAAAATGAGGAACATGACTGTTATATGTTGGAAATGAGGAACATGTCTGTAATGTGTTGGTAATGTGGTACATGACTGTTATGTGTTGGTAATGAGCAACATGACTGTAATGTCTTGGAAATAAGGAAGATGACTGTAATGCATTGGAAATGAAGAACAAGACTGTAATGTGCTGGAAATGTGGAACTTAACTGTTAAGTGTTGGTAATGAGGAACATGACTGTAATGTACTGTAAATGTGGAACATGACTGTAATGTGCTGGAAATGTGGAACATGACTGTAATGTGTTAGTAATGGGGAACACGAGCATGTGTGTTGAAATGAGAAACATGACTGTAATGTGCTGGAAATGTGGAACATGGCTATAATGTTTTGTTAATGAATGTGGAGCATGAGTATAATGGACTGGGAATGTGGAACCTGACTGTAACGTGCTGAAAAAGTGGAACATGACTATAATGTGTTGGAAATGTAGAACATGAATGTAATTTATTGGTAATGTGGAACATGACTGTAATGTGCTGGTGATGTGGAACCTGACTATAATGTGTTGTTTTAAATGAAGAACATGATTGTAATGTGTTGGAAGTCTGGAACATGACTGTAATGTGCTGGAAATGAGCAATATGATTGTAATGTGTTGTCAATGTGGAACATGATTATAATATGTTGAAAATGAGGAACATGACTGTAATGTTTTGGAAATGAGGAACATGACTGTAATGTGTTGGAAATCTAGAACATGATTGTAATGTTTGTAAATGAGGAACATTACTCTTTTGTGTTGGTAATGAGGGACCTAAATCTAATGGTAAAAATGAGGAACATGACTGTAATGGGTTGGAAATGTGGAACATGTCTGTAGGGTGCTGGAAATGAGGAACATGACTGTAATACGTTAGAAATGTGGAACATTAAACTGATGGTAAAAATGAGGAACATGACTGTTATGTGTTGGAAATGAGGAACATGACTGTAATGTGCAGGAAATGTGGAATTTGATTATAATGTGCTGGCAATGTAGAACATGATTATAATGTGTTGAAAATGAGGAACATGACTATAATGTGTTGGAAATCTGGACCATGATTGCAATGTGTTGGAAATGAGGAACATGACTTTAATGTGTTGGTAATGAGGAACCTGAATCTGATACTAATAATGAAGAACACGACTGTTATGGGTTGAAAATGTGGAACATGATTGTAGTTTGCTGGAAATGAGGAACATTACTGTCATTTGTTAGAAATGTGGATCCTGCAACTGATGGTAAAAAATGAGGAACATGACTGTTAGTGTTGGAAATGAGGGAACATGACTGTAATGTGTTGGTAATGTGGAACACAACTGTAATGTGCTGGTAATATAGAACATGACTGTAACGTGTTGGTAATGAGGAACATTGCTGTAAAGTGTTGGAAATGAAGAACATGACTGTAATGTGCTGTAAATGAATGTAGAATATGACTGTAATGTGCCGGAAATGAGGAACATGGCTGTAATGTGCAGGAAATGTGGAACATGCTTGCAATGATTTTGAATTCAGAAATATGAATTTGATGGTAAAAATGAGGTGCCTGACTTTAATGTGTTGGAAATGAAGAACTTGACTGTAATTTGTTGGTACAGAGGAACATGATTATAAAGCATTGGAAATGTGGAACATAACTCTAATGGGTTGGTATTGAGGAACATTATTCTAATGTGTTGGTAAGTATTAAAATGATGGTAATGTGTTTAAAATGAGGAACGTGATGTTAATGTGTTGGAAATGAGGAACTTGAATCTGATGGAAAAAGTCAGAAACATGACTGTAACATGTTGGAAATGAGGAATATGACTGTAATGTGTTGGTAATGAGGAACATGACTGTAATGTGTTAGAAATGAGGAACAGGACTGTAATGTGTTGGTAGTGAGGAACATGACGGTAATGTGTTGGTAAAGAGGAACATTACTGTAATGTGTTGAAAATGAGGAGCATGACTGTAATGTGCTGGAAATTAATGTAGAACATGACTGCAATGTGTTGGAAATGAGAAGCATGACTGTAATGTGCTGTAAATTAATGTAGAACATCACTGTAATGTGTACGAGATGATGAACATGATTGTAATGTGTTGGAAATGAGTAACATGACTGTAATGTGCTGGAAATGTGGAACATGCCTGCAGTGAGTTGGAAATGAGGAACATGACTGCAATGAGTTGAAAATGAGGAACAAGTCTGTAATGGGCAGGAAATGTGGAACATGCCTGCAATGAGCTTTAAATCAGGAACATGACTAAAATGTGTTGGAAATGAACAACGTGACTGTAATGTGCTGGGAATGAGGAACATTACTGAAATGGGCAGGAAATGTGGAACATGACTGTAATGTGTTGGAAATGAGGAACATGAGTGTAATGTGCTGGAAATGAGGAACATGACTGTAATGTGTTGGTAATGAGGAATATTACTGTAATGTGCTGAAAATGTGGAACTTGACTGTAATGTGTTGAAAATGAGAAACATGACTGTAATGTGTTGGAAGTGAGGAACATGACTGTAATATGTTGGTAATGAGGAACATGACTGTAATGTGTTGGTAATGGGGAACATTACAGTAATGTGTTGAAAATTACGAGCAAGACTGTAATGTGCTGGAAATGAATGTAGATCATGTCTGTAATGTATAGGAAATGAGGAACATATCTGTAACATCCTGGAAATGTGGAACATGACTGCAATGTGTTGAAATGAGTAAAATGACTTTAATGTGATGGATATAAGGAACATGACTGCAATGTGCAGGAAATGTGGAACATGACTGCTATGAGCTGGAAAAGATGAACATGACTGTAAAGTGTTGGAAATTAGGAACATGACTGTAATGTGTTGGAAATGAGTAATATGACTGCAATGAGTTGAAAATGAGGAACATGACTGTAATGTACAGGAAATGTGGAACATGACTGCAATGAGTTGGAATTGAGGAACATGATTGTAATTTGCTGGAAATTCATGTAGAACATAACTGTAATGTGTAGGAAAAGAGGAACATGACTGTAATGTGCTAGAAATGTGGATCATGCCTGCAATGAGTTGGAAATGAGGAACCTGAATCTGATGGTAAAAATGAGGACCATGACTGCAATGTGTTGGAAATGAGGAACAGGACTGTAATGTGTTGGTAGTGAGGAACACGACGGTAATGTGTTGGTAAAGATGAACATTACTGTAATGTGTTGAAAATGAGGAGCATGACTGTAATGTGCTGGAAATTAATGTAGAACATGACTGTAATGTGTACGAGATGAGGAACATGACAATCGGGACAATCAAGCAACTGAAGCACAAGCAGCTCACCTGAGTAGCTGAGGAAGCCAAATCTCCAGCCTGATAACTTTCGAGGCAGCTCCCCCCCCCAAGCTAGGCACTCGGGACAATCAAGCAACTGAAGCACAAGCAGCTCACCTGAGTAGCTGAGGAAGCCAAATCTCCAGCCTGATAACTTTCCAGGCAGCTCCCCCAAGCTAGGCACTCGGGACAATCAAGCAACTGAAGCACAAGCAGCTCACCTGAGTAGCTGGGGAAGCCAAATCTCCAGCCTGATAACTTTTGAGGTAAAGAGAGCCTCTTCTCTTCATCTGGACGCCTGCAGAGGGGTGCTACCTGATGAACACTTATATTTTATGAACTTTGTTCCTGTTCACCACTGGGTGGGCTTGTTATTTGATTCTCTTTGTGCTACTAATTGCTGAAGTGTAAAGCTAGGGACTCACTGGCTTTTCTAGAGTTGCCTTGCTGATTTCATCTTAAAGTCAGATATACCAAGCAGCTAATATAGATCAGACTTGTTTAATATGGTGGTATTTGGAGCTAATTGCTGATTTCATCTTAAAGCCAGATATACCAAGCAGCTAATATAGAACAGACGCCTGTAGAGGGGTGCTAGCCCGACGGCGCTTTGCGCTGTCTGCCCCCACCACCCAACCACCCTCCTACCCAGGGGCGGCTGTCAATTTAAGAATCCACCCCATGACATCACATCCGGTGATATCACGTCCTGTTGCCCCACTTTCCCATTTGCAGGTTATACCTGCTGGCCACTAGAGGGACCTATGCTCCCTCACTACTTCCTACTCCTATCTGTACAGCACTACTTTCCTGGGATCTTGCTCACCACAATGTAGTGGCCTTGCCTCATGCTCTGCCTGTGCCTATCCCCACTAGCAGTGCACTTACCCACTTACCCATCTGCTAGTCCACACTGTGCCCTGGCACCCCTCCCTCCCCTTGCTCCTGAACCTCCTCTCCTGCCCCTTGGGACCTCTGTGTGTCCCTGTCCCCCTGCCCTCCCCCTAGCTTTCTCTTTACCTCAGGCATATCTGGGTGTCTTCTTATTCTTGCTTTCCCCTCCTGTACCTCCCTGCCCACCCCCTGCTCCCTTAGCCTCCCCTCCCCTCCCTCTCATGTCAATCGTAGGAAAACCTCACCATCTCCCAGCCAGGGTGTTAGTCATGCTACTACTCCTGTCAGGAACATTCATCAAACCCTGGCCCGGTTCCCAGGAGCTCCCCAACTCACACCACAGGCCTATGCATGGTCTCCATGAATATCTGTAGCCTCCTAAAAAAGTTTGACTCACTACAATGCCTGGTCACATCAATTAACCCTGATGTCATCACCCTGGTTGAGACTTGGCTGTCAAAATCCTCCCCTGACTCCCTAGTCTCCCTTCCTGGTTTCACCCTTTTCCGGTCCGACCGTGTTGGGAGATGGGCGGCGGCTGCGCTATTTATGTCAAGGAATCTCTCCCCGTACTAGCCCTGCCCACTCCCATCCTTGACTCCAGGGCCCAGGTGCTTACGCTGAAACTAACCCCTGACCCTTTAAAGGGACCCCTTTATCTGACCACTGCATACGTGCCCCCCAGGGACCAAACGCAGGCCATTGCCTCTCTTACAGAATACCTTACCTCTCTACCTCCTTCCGCTGATCAAATTCTGGTGGGTGACTTAAATGTCAACTGGCTCAGCCCCTCCTCCTCCTCTACCCAAGACTCCTTTTCTGCAATAGACCTAATGCAACTAGTTACCCACCCTACCAGGACTAACCCCAAGAGAGGCTCCAGTACCCTGCTTGATGTGGTACTCACCAACCGCCCTAATCGGATCCCCAATATACAAGTCCTCCCAGACTCTCTCAGCGATCACTCTCCCATTCTATTCCACTGGTCAACCTCAGTCCCCAAACCCATAGCACAGTCCACATGCCGGCGGCGTCTAATACCTGGTGGACTGATAAAACTTAGGAACTTCTGTCCCAAATTGACTGGTCTCCTATACAGGCAACTCCTGACATTGACACAGCTCTCTCCTTCTTTACCCAAACTTTTAATAATGCCTGTGATATCTTTGCCCCAGTGTTGACCACTTGGTTTCTAAGGAAGGAGAATGCCCCTGGGTTACCCAGCTTTGATCCACCAGCTCAAACATAGGGACAACCTATGGCACCGTGCCAATGAGACTGGATGGCCCCAATGACAGGCGGTTATATGCTGCCACGCCGAAACAAGTGCACTCGGCCATCAGAAAGGCCAAGTCTGAGCACTCATCGGTCCTCACTCACTGCCTCATGGGGGAATCCTAGAACCTTCTGGGATAACATTAAACAGTTAAATGAGAATGCACACTCCCCACCAGCCCAGATCAACATTAATGGTGTGATCTCCTCAGACCCAGCCCTCATAGCCCAACCACCTCAACACCTCATTCACTGACCTTAGCCTATCCTCCTACAGAATTTTTTGGCTGGCTCCTCCCCAGCACCCCCGTAAATCTTTCTCACCCTTATTTTCTCCTCCACCGTGTTTCTGCCCAAGAACTTAGGCCGCACCTTGTCACTGCCCTCAAGAGTAATAGTACAGGCAGTGACACCCTGGATCCGTGTATCCTACGGCTGATCTTAGACACAGACCTTACCCCGATCACATGCCTCATCGACCACTCTCTTTGCCTGGGGAAGGTTCCAACTGCCTGGAAAGTCACCACTGTCACCCCTATCTTTAAAGGTGGTGATAGGACTGTGGCTGGAAACTATCGACCGATCTCCATTCTCTCTCCTCTCTCCAAGGCCTTGGAAAAGTGGTGGCCTCTCAAATCTCGACTACCTCTCCACCTACAATGTCCTTTGTCCTGAACAGCATGGCTTCCGAGCAGGCCACAGTACCAACACAGCCCTCCTAGAGTTCTCCAACTTTCTCCACTCCTCCTTAGACACTGGTTCTCTGGCTGGTGCTGTCTTCATTGACCTCTCGAAAGCTTTCGACACTGTCTCCCACCCCCTCCTTCTTGATGCCCTTAGTCTCTCTGGTTTTGCTGCTGGGCCTATCTCCTGGTGCACCAGTTATCTGTCTGACCTCTCACAGCGTGTAAAAATTAATGGGACCTACTCAGACATCTGTCCCATCTTTTCTGGGGTTCCCCAGGGCTCCATTCTGGGCCCCTTACTATTCTCCCTTTACCTTAACACCCTTCCATGCTCTTGCTCGGGGAACATTCTATTGTATGCTGATGATGCAGTCATCTTTGCCTCAAGTCGTAACCCTACTGCCCTCCAGGACTCACTGCAGAAGTCCTTCACTGAAGCCGAGGGCTGGTTCAAGGAACATAGATTGGTGATAAATCTTAAAAAAACAAAAAACATGTTCTTCACTCATCCCCAAAACAAGTCCTGCAACTTCAAACTCCTCATTCAACTCTGGGTCCTCATTCCCACTTGAACAAGTTTGCTCCTATAAATACCTAGGGATCCATTTTGACCCCTTCCTCTCCTTCCATGGACACATCGCTGCCCTAGCCACTGCCACTAATATCTGATTGGGCATCTTACATCGGTATAAACACTGCCTCCCCCCGGAAGCTCTTCTACTTGCAGTCACCTCCTCTATCCTGTCCCTAGTGGACTATGGACTGCCGGTGTATGGTGCTGCTGATCAGACCGCACTCCATAAAATTCACACTACTCTGAATAAGGCCTGCAGGTTAATTACTGGAGCACCTAGGATGACACACACCAGTCTACTGTATGCTAAAGCACTGGTACTTGATCTCGATGAGCACCTCAAATATCTTAGCTGTACCCTTACAAAAAAGACCCTCCTTGGGCTTTCCCCACCAGGATTGACCACCACCATACGCCGCTCTGTCCCACTAGTTCATACTCGGACCTCTGGGAAAACCTCTCTTGTTATCCCTAGAGCTAGGACCTCTCACGGCCAAAGAGCCTTCAGCTTTAGGGCCCCCTCCTGGTTCAACACACTGCCCCCCTCCATCTCCGAAGCTCCAACTATATCGTGCTTCAAACCTTCCTTACGTAACCACCTTATTAACATCTCGATGCTGTAACTGGACACTAGTCAAAGCCGTACTCAATACTTATGACAAAGTTTATTACTAAGCTGCTAAGGACGACATAACTCTGGTATTGTTTGCATCCATCCTACCTGTACCAGCTTGTTTGTATCTATGTCTTAATTTTACTGTTATACTTATGTGTTGTACTGCTATACTGTGTATTTTGGTTTGTCTTACTGTGACAAGGTACCTTTGTAAATGAGCCTATGGCTCAAAGGTTTTCCAAACTGCTGTTTAAATAAAATAAAAAAAATAATAAAAATGAATGTAATGTGTTGGAAATGAGGAACATGACTGTAATGTGCAGGAAATGTGGAACATGCCTGCAGTGAGTTGGAAATGAGGAACATGACTGTAATGTGCTGGAAATGAGGAACATGACTGTAATGGGCAGGAAATGTGGAACATGACTGCAAAGAGTTGAAAATGAGGAACATGACAGAAATGCACAGGAAACGTGGAACATGAATGCAATGAGTTGGAAATAAGGAACATGACTGTAATGTGCTGGAAATATGGAACATGCTGCAATGTGTTGGAAATGAGGAACATGACTGAAATGTGTTGGAAATGAGGAACATGACTGTAATGTGCTGGAAATGTGGAAGATGCCTGCAGTGAGTTAGAAATGAGGAACCTGAAGCTGATGGTAAAAATGTGGAATTTAACTCTAATATGTAGGAAATGAGCAACATGACTGCAATGTGCTGGAAATGTGAAACATGCCTGCAATGAGCTTTAAATCAGGAACATGACTAAAATGTGTTGGAAATGAGTAACATGACTGTAACGTGTTGGGAATGAGGAACATGACTACATTGGGCAAGAAATGTGGAACATGACTGTAATGAGTTGGAAGTGAGGAACATGAGTGTAATGTGCTGGAAATGAGGAACCTGACTGTAATGTGTTGGTAATGAGAAATATGACTGTAATGTGCTGAAAATGTGGAACATGACTGTAATGTGTTGAAAATGAGAAACATGGCTGTAATGTGTTGGAAGTGAGGAACATGACTGTAATATGTTGGTAATGAGGAACATGACTGTAATGTGTTGTTAATGGGGAACATTACTGTAAGGTGTTGAAAATTAGGAGCAAGACTGTAATGTGCTGGAAATGAATGTAGATCATGTTTGTAATGTGTAGGAAATGTAGAACATGACTGTAATGTGTTGAAATGAGTAACATGACTGTAATGTGCAGGGAATGAGGAACATGACTGCAATGTAGAGGAAATGTGGAACATGACTTCAATAATTTGGAAATGAGGATCATGATTGCAATATGTTGGAAACGAAGAACATGACTGTAATGTGCTGGAAATGAATGTAGAACATGACTGTAATGTGCAGGAAATGTGGAACATGCTTGTAATGATTTCGAAATGAGAAACCTCAGTATGTTGGTAAAAATGAGGTGCATGACTTTAATGTGTTGGAAATGAGGAACATGACTGTAATGTGCTGGAAATGTGGAAGATGACAGCAATGTGCTAGAAATGAGGAACATTGCTGTAATGTGCTGGAATGGTGCAACATGACTGTAATGTGTTGGTAATGAGGAACATGACTGTAATGTGCTGAAAATGTTGAACATGACTGTAATGTGCTGGAAATGTGGAACATGAATGTAATGTGTTTGTATTGAGGAACATAATTGTAATGTGCTGGAAATGAGGAACATGACTGTAATGGGTTGGAAATGTGGAATATGATTTGTAATGTGTTGGCAATGTGGAACATGATTATAATGAGTTGAAAATGGAACAAGACTGTAATGTGTTGATAATGAGGAACATTACGGTTTGTGTTAGAAATCTGGAACATGATTGTAATGTGCTGGAAATTAATGTAGAACATGACTGTAATGAGTAGGAAATAAGGAGCATGACAGTAATGTGCTAAAAATGTGGAACATGCCTGCAGTAAGATGGAAATGGGATCCTGAATCTGATGGTAAAAATGAGTACCATGACTGTAATGTGTTGGAAAAGAGGAACATGATTGTAATGTGTTTTATTGAGAAGATGATTATAATGTGTTGGTAATGTGGAATATAACTCTAATGGGTTGGTAATGAGGAACATGATTGTTTTGTGTTGAAAAGGAGGAAAATGACTGTAATGTGTTGGGAATGAGGAACATGATTGCAATCGTTGGAAATGGGAACATGACTGTAATGTGTTGGAAAGGAACATGACTGAAATGTGTTGGAAAGAGAACTTCCTGAAATGTGTTGGAAATGAGGAACATGACTGTAATGTGTTGGAAATGAGGAACATGACTGAAATGTGTTGGTAATGTGGATCATGACTGTAATAAGTTGGTAATGAGGAGCATGATTGTAAAGTGTTGGCAATGAGGATCATGATTGTAATGTGCTGGAAATGAGGAACATGACTGTAATGTGTTGGTAATGAGGAATATGACTGTAATGTGCTGAAAATGTGGAACTTGACTGTAATGTGCTGAAAATGAGAAACATGACTGTAATGTGTTGGAAGTGAGGAACATGACTGTAATATGTTGGTAATGAGGAACATGACTGTAATGTGTTGGTAATGGAGAACATTACTGTAATGTGTTGAAAATTAGGAGCAAGACTGTAATGTGCTCTAAATGAATGTAGTCATGTCTATGTAATATAGGAAATGAGGAACATGACTGTAACATCCGGAAATGTGGAACATGACTGCAATGTGTTGAAATGAGTAAAATGACTTTAATGTGCTGGATATAAGGAACATGACTGCGATGTGCAAGAAAGGTGGAACATGACTGCTATGAGCTGGAAAAGATGAACATGACTGTAAAGTGTTGGAAATTAGGAACATGACTGTAATGTGTTGGAAATGAGTAATATGATTGCAATGAGTTGAAAATGAGGAACATGACTGTAATGTACAGGAAATGTGGAACATGACTGCAATGAGTTGGCATTGAGGAACATGATTGTAATTTGCTGGAAATTCATGTAGAACATAACTGTAATGTGTAGGAAAAGAGGAACATGACTGTAATGTGCTAGAAATGTGAATCATGCCTGCAATGAGTTGGAAATGAGGAACCTGAATCTGATGGTAAAATGAGGACCATGACTGCAATGTGTAGGAAATGAGGAACAGGACTGTAATGTGTTGGTAGTGAGGAACATGACAGTAATGTGTTGGTAAGAGATGAACATTACTGTAATGTGTTGAAAATAGAGAACATGCTTAAAGTGCTGGAAATTAATGTAGAACATGACTGTAATGTATGCGAGATGAGGAACATGATTGTAATGTGTTGGAAATGAGGAACATGACTGTAATGTGCAGGAAATGTGGAACATGCCTGCAGTGATTTGGAAATAGGAACATGACTGTAATGTGCTGGAAATGAGGAACAAGACTGTATTGGGTTGGAAATGTGGAACATGTCTGTAGAGTGCTGGAAATGAGGAACATGACTGTAATGCATTAGAAAAGTGGAACATGAAACTGATGGTAAAAATGAGGAACATGACTGTTATATGCTGGAAATGAGGAACATGACTGTAATGTGTTGGTAATGTGGAACATGACTGTTACGAGTTGGTAATGAGTAACATGGCTGTAACGTGTTGGAAAAAAGGAAGATGAACTGTAATGAGTTTTCAAATGAAGAACATGACTGTAATGTGCTGGAAAAGTGGAACATGACTGTAAAGTGTTGGTAATGAAGAACATGATGGTAATGTACTGTAAATGTGGAACATGACTGTAATGTGTTGGTAATGAGGAACATGATTTTAATGTGTTGCAAATGTGGAACATGACTATAATGTGCTGGAAATGAGGAGCATGACTTTAATGTGCAGGAAATGTGGAACATGACTGTAATGTGTTGGAAATGTGGAACATGATTGTAATGTGTAGGAAATGTGGAACCTGAAAACGATGGTAAAAATGAGGAACATGTCTGCTATGTGTTGGAAATGAGGAACATGACTGTAATGTGCTAGTAATGTGGAACATGACTGTTATGTGTTGATATGATGAACATGGCTGTAATGTCTGGGAAATAAGGAAGATGACTAAAATGCATTGGAAATGAAGAACAAGACTGTAAAATGCTGGAAATGTGGAACATGACTGTAAAGTGTTGGTAATGAGGAACAAGACTGTAATGTACTGTAAATGTGGAACATGACTGTAATGTGCTAGAAATGTGGAACATGACTGTAATGTGTTGGTAATGAGGAACATGAACGTAATGTGTTGGAAATGAGAAACATGACTGTAATGTGCTGGAAATGTGGAACATGACTATAATGTTTTGTAAATGAATGTGGAGCATGACTATAATGGACTGGAAATGTGGAACATGACTGTAAAGTGCTGGAAATGAGGAATATGACTGTAATGTGCAGGAAATGTGTAATATGACTGCAATGAGTTGGAAATGAGGAACATGACTGTAATGTGCTGGAAATGTGCAACATGCCTGCCATTAGTTGGAAATGAGGAACATAACTGTAATGTGTTGGAAATGAGGAACATGACTGTACTGTGCTGGAAATTAATGTAGAACATGAGTGTAATTAGTAGGAAATGAGGAACATGATTATAATGTGCTGGAAATGTGGAACATGCCTGCATTGAGTTGGAAATGAGGATGCTGAATCTGATGGTAAAAGTGAGGAAAATGACTCTAATGTGTTGGTATTGAGGAAGATGATTATAATGTGTTGCCAATGTGGAAAATGAGCGGTAATGTGTTGGCAATGAGGAACATGATTGTAATGTGCTGGAAATGTGGAACATGACTGTAATGTGTTGGAAATGTGGAACATAACTATAATTTTCTGGTAAAGAGAAACATGTCTGTGATGTGCTAGAAATGTGGAACATGACTATAATCTGTTGGAAATGTGGAACATGAATGTAATTTGTTGGTAATGAGGAACATGATTGCTATGTGCTGGAAATGTGGAACATTAATGTAATGTGTTCGAAATAAGGAACATAATTGTAATGTGCTGGTAAACAGGAACATGAACACAATTTGTTGGTAATGAGGAAAATGACTATAATGTGTTGGTAATATGGAACATGACTGTGATATATTGGAATTGAAAAACATGACTGTAATATTTTGGGAATGTTGAACATAACTGTAATGTGTTAGTAATGAGGAACATGATTGTAATGTGTTGGAAATGTGGAACATGACTATAATGTACTGGAAATGTGGAACATGACTGTTATGTGTTGGTAATGTGGAACATGACTGTTATGTGTTGGCAATGTGGAATATGACTGTAATATGTTGGAAGTGTGGAATATGACTGTAATGTGCAGGAAATGTGGAATTTGATTATAATGTGCTGGCAATGTAGAACATGATTATAATGTGTTGAAAATGAGGAACATGACTTTAATGTGTTGGTAATGAGGAACCTGAATCTGATACTAATAATGAAGAACACGACTGTTATGGGTTGAAAATGTGGAACATGATTGTAGTTTGCTGGAAATGAGGAACATTACTGTCATTTGTTAGAAATGTGGATCCTGCAACTGATGGTAAAAATGAGAAGCATGACTGTTAGTGTTGGAAATGAGGAACATGACTGTAATGTGTTGGTAATGTGGAACACGACTGTAATGTGCTGGTAATATAGAACATGACAGTAACGTGTTGTTAAAGAGGAACATTGCTGTAAAGTTTTGGAAATGAAGAACATGACTGTAATGTGCTGTAAATGAATGTAGAACATGACTGTAATGTGCCAGAAATGAGGAACATGGCTGTAATGTGCAGGAAATGTGGAACATGCTTGCAATGATTTCGAAATCAGAAACTTGAATTTGATGGTAAAATGAGGTGCATGACTTTAATGTGTTGGAAATGAGGAACATGACTGAAATGTGTTGGCATTGAGGAACATGATTTTAATGTGTTGCAAATGTGGAACATGACTATAATGTGCTGTAAATGTGGAACATGACTGTAATGTGCAGGAAATGTGGATCATGACTGTAATGTGTTGGAAATGTGGAACATAACTGTAAAGTCTTGGTAATGAGGAACATGACTGTAATGTACTGTAAATGTGGAACATGACTGTAATGTGCTAGAAATGTGGAACATGACTGTAATGTGTTGGTTATGAGGAAAACAAATGTAATGTGTTGGAAATAAGAAACATGACTGTAATGTGCAGGAAATGTGGATCATGACTGTAATGTGTTGGAAATGTGGAACATGATTGTAATGTGCTGGAAATGTGGAACCTGAAACCGATGGTAAAAATGAAGAACATGACTGTTATGTTTTAGCAATGAGGAACATGACTGTAATGTGTTAGTAATGTGGTACATGACTGTTATGTGTTGGTAATGAGCAACATGGCTGTAATGTCTTGGAAATAAGGAAGATGACTGTAATGTGTTGGAAATGAAGAACAAGACTGTAATGTGCTGGAAATGTGGAACATAACTGTAAAGTGTTGGTAATGAGGAACATGACTGTAATGTACTGTAAATGTGGAACATGACTGTAATGTGCTGGAAATCTGGAACATGACTGTAATATGTTGGTAATGAGGAACACGAACGTAATGTGTTGGAAATGAGAAACATGACTGTAATGTGCAGGAAATGTGGAACATGACTGTAATGTGCAGAAAATGTGGAACATGACTGTAATGTGTTGGAAATGTGGAACACGATTGTAATGTGTTGGAAATGTGGAACCTGAAACCGATGGTAAAAATGAGGAACATGACTTTTATATGTTGGAAATGAGGAACATGACTGTAATGTGTTGGTAATGTGGTACATAACTGTTATGTGTTGGTAATGAGCAACATGACTGTAATGTCTTGGAAATAAGGAAGATGATTGTAATGCATTGGAAATGAAGAACAAGACTGTAATATGCTGGAAATGTGGAACATAACTGTAAAGTGTTGGTAATGAGGAACATGACTGTAATGTACTGTAAATGTGGAACATGACTGTAATGTGCTGGAAATGTGGAACATGACTGTAATGTGCTGGAAATGTGGAACATTACTATAATGTTTTGTAAATGAATGTGGAGCATGACTATAATGGACTGGAAATGTGGAACATGACTGTAACGTGCTGAAAAAGTGGAACATGACAATAATGTGTTGGAAATGTAGAACATGAATGTAATTTGTTGGTAATGTGGAACATGACTGTAATGTGCTGGTGATGTGGAACCTTACTATAATGTGTTGTTTTAAATGAAGAACATGATTGTAATGTGTTGGAAGTCTGGAACATGACTGTAATGTGCTGGAAATGAGGAATATGATTGTAATGTGTTGTCAATGTGGAACATGATTATAATATGATGAAAATGAGTAACATGACTTTAATATTTTGGAAATAGAGAACATGATTGTAATGTGTTGGAATTGTGGAACATGTCTGTAGGGTGCTGGAAATGAGGAACATGACTGTAATGTGTTAGAAATGTGGAACATTAAACTGATGGTAAAAATGAGGAACATGACTGTTATGTGTTGGAAATGTGGAACATGACTGTAATGTGTTGGAAATGTGGAACACGAACGTAAATGTGTTGGAAATGAGAAACATGACTGTAATGTGCTGGAAATGTGAAACATGCCTGCAATGAGCTTTAAATCAGGAACATGACTAAAATGTGTTGGAAATGAGTAACATGACTGTAACGTGTTGGGAATGAGGAACATGACTACATTGGGCAAGAAATGTGGAACATGACTGTAATGAGTTGGAAGTGAGGAACATGAGTGTAATGTGCTGGAAATGAGGAACCTGACTGTAATGTGTTGGTAATGAGAAATATGACTGTAATGTGCTGAAAATGTGGAACATGACTGTAATGTGTTGAAAATGAGAAACATGGCTGTAATGTGTTGGAAGTGAGGAACATGACTGTAATATGTTGGTAATGAGGAACATGACTGTAATGTGTTGTTAATGGGGAACATTACTGTAAGGTGTTGAAAATTAGGAGCAAGACTGTAATGTGCTGGAAATGAATGTAGATCATGTTTGTAATGTGTAGGAAATGTAGAACATGACTGTAATGTGTTGAAATGAGTAACATGACTGTAATGTGCAGGGAATGAGGAACATGACTGCAATGTAGAGGAAATGTGGAACATGACTTCAATAATTTGGAAATGAGGATCATGATTGCAATATGTTGGAAACGAAGAACATGACTGTAATGTGCTGGAAATGAATGTAGAACATGACTGTAATGTGCAGGAAATGTGGAACATGCTTGTAATGATTTCGAAATGAGAAACCTCAGTATGTTGGTAAAAATGAGGTGCATGACTTTAATGTGTTGGAAATGAGGAACATGACTGTAATGTGCTGGAAATGTGGAAGATGACAGCAATGTGCTAGAAATGAGGAACATTGCTGTAATGTGCTGGAATGGTGCAACATGACTGTAATGTGTTGGTAATGAGGAACATGACTGTAATGTGCTGAAAATGTTGAACATGACTGTAATGTGCTGGAAATGTGGAACATGAATGTAATGTGTTTGTATTGAGGAACATAATTGTAATGTGCTGGAAATGAGGAACATGACTGTAATGGGTTGGAAATGTGGAATATGATTTGTAATGTGTTGGCAATGTGGAACATGATTATAATGAGTTGAAAATGAGGAACAAGACTGTAATGTGTTGATAATGAGGAACATTACGGTATTGTGTTAGAAATCTGGAACATGATTGTAATGTGCTGGAAATTAATGTAGAACATGACTGTAATGAGTAGGAAATAAGGAGCATGACAGTAATGTGCTAAAAATGTGGAACATGCCTGCAGTAAGATGGAAATGGGATCCTGAATCTGATGGTAAAAATGAGTACCATGACTGTAATGTGTTGGAAAAGAGGAACATGATTGTAATGTGTTTGTATTGAGGAAGATGATTATAATGTGTTGGTAATGTGGAATATAACTCTAATGGGTTGGTAATGAGGAACATGATTGTTTTGTGTTGAAAAGGAGGAAAATGACTGTAATGTGTTGGGAATGAGGAACATGATTGCAATGCGTTGGAAATGGGAACATGACTGTAATGTGTTGGAAAAGAGGAACATGACTGAAATGTGTTGGAAAAGAGGAACTTCCCTGAAATGTGTTGGAAATGAGGAACATGACTGTAATGTGTTGGAAATGAGGAACATGACTGAAATGTGTTGGTAATGTGGATCATGACTGTAATAAGTTGGTAATGAGGAGCATGATTGTAAAGTGTTGGCAATGAGGATCATGATTGTAATGTGCTGGAAATGAGGAACATGACTGTAATGTGTTGGTAATGAGGAATATGACTGTAATGTGCTGAAAATGTGGAACTTGACTGTAATGTGCTGAAAATGAGAAACATGACTGTAATGTGTTGGAAGTGAGGAACATGACTGTAATATGTTGGTAATGAGGAACATGACTGTAATGTGTTGGTAATGGAGAACATTACTGTAATGTGTTGAAAATTAGGAGCAAGACTGTAATGTGCTCTAAATGAATGTAGATCATGTCTGTAATGTATAGGAAATGAGGAACATGACTGTAACATCCTGGAAATGTGGAACATGACTGCAATGTTGAAATGAGTAAAATGACTTTAATGTGCTGGATATAAAGAACATGACTGCAATGTGCAAGAAAGGTGGAACATGACTGCTATGAGCTGGAAAAGATGAACATGACTGTAAAGTGTTGGAAATTAGGAACATGACTGTAATGTGTTGGAAATGAGTAATATGATTGCAATGAGTTGAAAATGAGGAACATGACTGTAATGTACAGGAAATGTGGAACATGACTGCAATGAGTTGGCATTGAGGAACATGATTGTAATTTGCTGGAAATTCATGTAGAACATAACTGTAATGTGTAGGAAAAGAGGAACATGACTGTAATGTGCTAGAAATGTGGATCATGCCTGCAATGAGTTGGAAATGAGGAACCTGAATCTGATGGTAAAAATGAGGACCATGACTGCAATGTGTAGGAAATGAGGAACAGGACTGTAATGTGTTGGTAGTGAGGAACATGACAGTAATGTGTTGGTAAAGATGAACATTACTGTAATGTGTTGAAAATGAGGAGCATGACTGTAAAGTGCTGGAAATTAATGTAGAACATGACTGTAATGTGTACGAGATGAGGAACATGATTGTAATGTGTTGGAAATGAGGAACATGACTGTAATGTGCAGGAAATGTGGAACATGCCTGCAGTGATTTGGAAATGAGGAACATGACTGTAATGTGCTGGAAATGAGGAACAAGACTGTATTGGGTTGGAAATGTGGAACATGTCTGTAGAGTGCTGGAAATGAGGAACATGACTGTAATGCATTAGAAAAGTGGAACATGAAACTGATGGTAAAAATGAGGAACATGACTGTTATATGCTGGAAATGAGGAACATGACTGTAATGTGTTGGTAATGTGGAACATGACTGTTACGAGTTGGTAATGAGTAACATGGCTGTAACGTGTTGGAAAAAAGGAAGATGAACTGTAATGAGTTTTCAAATGAAGAACATGACTGTAATGTGCTGGAAAAGTGGAACATGACTGTAAAGTGTTGGTAATGAAGAACATGATGGTAATGTACTGTAAATGTGGAACATGACTGTAATGTGTTGGTAATGAGGAACATGATTTTAATGTGTTGCAAATGTGGAACATGACTATAATGTGCTGGAAATGAGGAGCATGACTTTAATGTGCAGGAAATGTGGAACATGACTGTAATGTGTTGGAAATGTGGAACATGATTGTAATGTGTAGGAAATGTGGAACCTGAAAACGATGGTAAAAATGAGGAACAAGTCTGCTATGTGTTGGAAATGAGGAACATGACTGTAATGTGCTAGTAATGTGGAACATGACTGTTATGTGTTGGTAATGATGAACATGGCTGTAATGTCTGGGAAATAAGGAAGATGACTAAAATGCATTGGAAATGAAGAACAAGACTGTAAAATGCTGGAAATGTGGAACATGACTGTAAAGTGTTGGTAATGAGGAACAAGACTGTAATGTACTGTAAATGTGGAACATGACTGTAATGTGCTAGAAATGTGGAACATGACTGTAATGTGTTGGTAATGAGGAACATGAACGTAATGTGTTGGAAATGAGAAACATGACTGTAATGTGCTGGAAATGTGGAACATGACTATAATGTTTTGTAAATGAATGTGGAGCATGACTATAATGGACTGGAAATGTGGAACATGACTGTAAAGTGCTGAAATGAGGAATATGACTGTAATGTGCAGGAAATGTTAATATGACTGCAATGAGTTGGAAATGAGGAACATGACTGTAATGTGCTGGAAATGTGCAACATGCCTGCCATTAGTTGGAAATGAGGAACATAACTGTAATGTGTTGGAAATGAGGAACATGACTGTACTGTGCTGGAAATTAATGTAGAACATGAGTGTAATTAGTAGGAAATGAGGAACATGATTATAATGTGCTGGAAATGTGGAACATGCCTGCATTGAGTTGGAAATGAGGATGCTGAATCTGATGGTAAAAGTGAGGAAAATGACTCTAATGTGTTGGTATTGAGGAAGATGATTATAATGTGTTGCCAATGTGGAAAATGACGGTAATGTGTTGGCAATGAGGAACATGATTGTAATGTGCTGGAAATGTGGAACATGACTGTAATGTGTTGGAAATGTGGAACATAACTATAATTTTCTGGTAAAGAGAAACATGTCTGTGATGTGCTAGAAATGTGGAACATGACTATAATCTGTTGGAAATGTGGAACATGAATGTAATTTGTTGGTAATGAGGAACATGATTGCTATGTGCTGGAAATGTGGAACATTAATGTAATGTGTTCGAAATGAGGAACATAATTGTAATGTGCTGGTAAACAGGAACATGAACACAATTTGTTGGTAATGAGGAAAATGACTATAATGTGTTGGTAATATGGAACATGACTGTGATATATTGGAATTGAAAAACATGACTGTAATATTTTGGGAATGTTGAACATAACTGTAATGTGTTAGTAATGAGGAACATGATTGTAATGTGTTGGAAATGTGGAACATGACTATAATGTACTGGAAATGTGGAACATGACTGTTATGTGTTGGTAATGTGGAACATGACTGTTATGTGTTGGCAATGTGGAATATGACTGTAATATGTTGGAAGTGTGGAATATGACTGTAATGTGCAGGAAATGTGGAATTTGATTATAATGTGCTGGCAATGTAGAACATGATTATAATGTGTTGAAAATGAGGAACATGACTTTAATGTGTTGGTAATGAGGAACCTGAATCTGATACTAATAATGAAGAACACGACTGTTATGGGTTGAAAATGTGGAACATGATTGTAGTTTGTTGAAATGAGGAACATTACTGTCATTTGTTAGAAATGTGGATCCTGCAACTGATGGTAAAATGAGAAGCATGACTGTTAGTGTTGAAATGAGGAACATGACTGTAATGTGTTGGTAATGTGGAACACACTATGTAATGTGCTGGTAATATAGAACATGACAGTAGCGTGTTGTTAAAGAGGAACATTGCTGTAAAGTTTTGGAAATGAAGAACATGACTGTAATGTGCTGTAAATGAATGTAGAACATGACTGTAATGTGCCAGAAATGAGGAACATGGCTGTAATGTGCAGGAAATGTGGAACATGCTTGCAATGATTTCGAAATCAGAAACTTGAATTTGATGGTAAAATGAGGTGCATGACTTTAATGTGTTGGAAATGAGGAACATGACTGAAATGTGTTGGCATTGAGGAACATGATTTTAATGTGTTGCAAATGTGGAACATGACTATAATGTGCTGTAAATGTGGAACATGACTGTAATGTGCAGGAAATGTGGATCATGACTGTAATGTGTTGGAAATGTGGAACATAACTGTAAAGTCTTGGTAATGAGGAACATGACTGTAATGTACTGTAAATGTGGAACATGACTGTAATGTGCTAGAAATGTGGAACATGACTGTAATGTGTTGGTTATGAGGAAAACAAATGTAATGTGTTGGAAATAAGAAACATGACTGTAATGTGCAGGAAATGTGGATCATGACTGTAATGTGTTGGAAATGTGGAACATGATTGTAATGTGCTGGAAATGTGGAACCTGAAACCGATGGTAAAAATGAAGAACATGACTGTTATGTTTTAGCAATGAGGAACATGACTGTAATGTGTTAGTAATGTGGTACATGACTGTTATGTGTTGGTAATGAGCAACATGGCTGTAATGTCTTGGAAATAAGGAAGATGACTGTAATGTGTTGGAAATGAAGAACAAGACTGTAATGTGCTGGAAATGTGGAACATAACTGTAAAGTGTTGGTAATGAGGAACATGACTGTAATGTACTGTAAATGTGGAACATGACTGTAATGTGCTGGAAATCTGGAACATGACTGTAATATGTTGGTAATGAGGAACACGAACGTAATGTGTTGGAAATGAGAAACATGACTGTAATGCAGGAAAATGTGAACATGACTGTAATGTGCAGAAAATGTGGAACATGACTGTAATGTGTTGGAAATGTGGAACACGATTGTAATGTGTTGGAAATGTGGAACCTGAAACCGATGGTAAAAATGAGGAATATGACTTTATATGTTGGAAATGAGGAACATGACTGTAATGTGTTGGTAATGTGGTACATAACTGTTATGTGTTGGTAATGAGCAACATGACTGTAATGTCTTGGAAATAAGAAGATGATTGTAATGCATTGAAATGAAGAACAAGACGTAATATGCTGGAAATGTGGAACATAACTGTAAAGTGTTGGTAATGAGGAACATGACTGTAATGTACTGTAAATGTGGAACATGACTGTAATGTGCTGGAAATGTGGAACATGACTGTAATGTGCTGGAAATGTGGAACATTACTATAATGTTTTGTAAATGAATGTGGAGCATGACTATAATGGACTGGAAATGTGGAACATGACTGTAACGTGCTGAAAAAGTGGAACATGACAATAATGTGTTGGAAATGTAGAACATGAATGTAATTTGTTGGTAATGTGGAACATGACTGTAATGTGCTGGTGATGTGGAACCTTACTATAATGTGTTGTTTTAAATGAAGAACATGATTGTAATGTGTTGGAAGTCTGAAAACATGACTGTAATGTGCTGGAAATGATAATATGATTGTAATGTGTTGTCAATGTGGAACATGATTATAATATGATGAAAATGAGTAACATGACTTTAATATTTTGGAAATGAGGAACATGATTGTAATGTGTTGGAATTGTGGAACATGTCTGTAGGGTGCTGGAAATGAGGAACATGACTGTAATGTGTTAGAAATGTGGAACATTAAACTGATGGTAAAAATGAGGAACATGACTGTTATGTGTTGGAAATGTGGAACATGACTGTAATGTGTTGGAAATGTGGAACACGAACGTAAATGTGTTGGAAATGAGAAACATGACTGTAATGTGCAGGGAATGTGGAACATGACTGTAATGTGTTGGAAATGAGAAACATGACTGTAATGTTCTGGAAATGTGGAACATTACTATAATGTTTTGTAAATGAATGTGGAGCATGACTATAATGGACTGGAAATGTGGAACATGACTGTAACGTGCTGAAAAAGTGGATCATGACTATAATGTGTTGGAAATGTAGAACATGAATGTAATTTGTTGGTAATGTGGAACATGACTGTAATGTGCTGGTGATGTGGAACCTTACTATAATGTGTTGTTTTAAATGAAGAACATGATTGTAATGTGTTGGAAGTCTGGAACATGACTGTAATGTGCTGGAAATGAGGAATATGATTGTAATGTGTTGTCAATGTGGAACATGATTATAATATGTTGAAAATGAGGAACATGACTTTAATATTTTCGAAAAGAGGAACATGATTGTAATGTTTGGAAATGAGGAACATTACTCTATTGTGTTGGTAATGAGGGACCTAAATCTAATGGTAAAAATGAGGAACATGACTGTAATGGGTTGGAAATGTGGAACATGTCTGTAGGGTGCTGGAAATGAGCAACATGACTGTAATGTGTTAGAAATGTGGAACATTAAACTGATGGTAAAAATGAGGAACATGACTGTTATGTGTTGGAAATGAAGAACATGACTGTAATGTGCTGGTAATGTGGAACATAACCATAATGTGTTGGAAGTGTGGAACATGACTGTAATGTGCAGGAAATGTGGAATTTGATTATAATGTGCTGGCAATGTAGAACATGATTATAATGTGTTGAAAATGAGGAACATGACTGTAATGTGTTGGAAATCTGGATCATGATTGCAATGTGTTGGAAAAGAGGAAGATGACTTTAATGTGTTGGTAATGAGGAACCTGAATCTGATACTAATAATGCAGAACACGACTGTTATGGGTTGAAAATGTTGAACATGATTGTAGTTTGCTGGAAATGAGGAACAATACTGTCATTTGTTAGAAATGTGGATCCTGCAACTGATCGTAAAAATTAGGAACATGACTGTTAGAGTTGGAAATGAGGAACATGACTGTAATGTGTTGGTAATGTGGAACACAACTGTAATGTTCTGGTAATATAGAACATGACTGTAACGTTTTGGTAAAGAGGAACATTGCTGTAAAGTGTTGGAAATGAAGAACATGACTGTAATGTGCTGTAAATGAATGTAGAACATGACTGTAATGTGCCGGAAATGAGGAACATGGCTGTAATGTGCAGGAAATGTGGAACATGCTTGCAATGATTTCGAAATCAGAAACTTGAATTTGATGGTAAAAATGGCGGTGCATGACTTTAATGTGTTGGAAATGAAGAACATTACTGAAATGTGTTGGCATTGAGGAACATGATTTTAATGTGTTGCAAATGTGGAACATGACTATAATGTGCTGGAAATGTGGATCATGACTGTAATGTGTTGTAAATGTGGAACATGATTGTAATGTGTTGGAAATGTGGAACCTGAAACCGATGGTAAAAATGAGGAACATGACTGTTATGTTTTGGCAATGAGAAACATGTCTGTAATATGTTGGTAAAGTGGAACATGACTGTTATGTGTTGGTAATGATGAACATGGCTGTAATGTCAGGGAAATAAGGAAGATGACTGAAATGCATTGGAAATGAAGAACAAGACTGTAATGTGTTGGAAATGTGGAACATAACTGTAAAGTGTTGGTAATGAGGAACATAACTGTAATGTGCTGGAAATGTGGAACATGCCTGCATTGAGTTGGAAATGAGGATGCTGAATCTGATGGTAAAAGTGAGGAAAATGACTCTAATGTGTTGGTATTGAGGAAGATGATTATAATGTGTTGCCAATGTGGAAAATGACGGTAATGTGTTGGCAATGAGGAACATGATTGTAATGTGCTGGAAATGTGGAACATGACTGTAATGTGTTGGAAATGTGGAACATAACTATAATTTTCTGGTAAAGAGAAACATGTCTGTGATGTGCTAGAAATGTGGAACATGACTATAATCTGTTGGAAATGTGGGAACATGAATGTAATTTGTTGGTAATGAGGAACATGATTGCTATGTGCTGGAAATGTGGAACATTAATGTAATGTGTTCGGAATGAGGAACATAATTGTAATGTGCTGGTAAACAGGAACATGAACACAATTTGTTGGTAATGAGGAAAATGACTATAATGTGTTGGTAATATGGAACATGACTGTGATATATTGGAATTGAAAAACATGACTGTAATATTTTGGAAATGTTGAACATAACTGTAATGTGTTAGTAATGAGGACATGATTGTAATGTGTTGGAAATGTGGAAATGGACTATAATGTACTGGAAATGTGGAACATGACTGTTATGTGTTGGTAATGTGGAACATGACTGTTATTATGTTGGCAATGTGGAATATGACTGTAATATGTTGGAAGTGTGGAATATGACTGTAATGTGCAGGAAATGTGGAATTTGATTATAATGTGCTGGCAATGTAGAACATGATTATAATGTGTTGAAAATGAGGAACATGACTTAATGTGTTGGTAATGAGGAACCTGAATCTGATACTAATAATGAAGAACACGACTGTTATGGGTTGAAAATGTGGAAACATGATTGTGAGTTTGCTGGAAATGAGGAACATTACTGTCATTTGTTAGAAATGTGGATCCTGCAACTGATGGTAAAAATGAGAAGCATGACTGTTAGTGTTGGAAATGAGGAACATGACTGTAATGTGTTGGTAATGTGGAACACGACTGTAATGTGCTGGTAATATAGAACATGACAGTAACGTGTTGTTAAAGAGGAACATTGCTGTAAAGTGTTGGAAATGAAGAACATGACTGTAATGTGCTGTAAATGAATGTAGAACATGACTGTAATGTGCCAGAAATGAGGAACATGGCTGTAATGTGCAGGAAATGTGGAACATGCTTGCAATGATTTCGAAATCAGAAACTTGAATTTGATGGTAAAATGAGGTGCATGACTTTAATGTGTTGGAAATGAGGAACATGACTGAAATGTGTTGGCATTGAGGAACATGATTTTAATGTGTTGCAAATGTGGAACATGACTATAATGTGCTGTAAATGTGGAACATGACTGTAATGTGCTGGAAATGTGGAATTTGATTATAATGTGCTGGCAATGTAGAACATGATTATAATATGTTGAAAATGAGGAACATGACTTTAATATTTTCGAAAAGAGGAACATGATTGTAATGTGTTGGAAATCTGGAACATGATTGTAATGTTTGGAAATGAGGAACATTACTCTATTGTGTTGGTAATGAGGGACCTAAATCTAATGGTAAAAATGAGGAACATGACTGTAATGGGTTGGAAATGTGGAACATGTCTGTAGGGTGCTGGAAATGAGCAACATGACTGTAATGTGTTAGAAATGTGGAACATTAAACTGATGGTAAAAATGAGGAACATGACTGTTATGTGTTGGAAATGAAGAACATGACTGTAATGTGCTGGTAATGTGAACATAACCATAATGTGTTGAAGTGGAACATGACTGTAATGTGCAGGAAATGTGGAATTTGATTATAATGTGCTGGCAATGTAGAACATGATTATAATGTCTTGAAAATGAGGAACATGACTGTAATGTGTTGAAATCTGGATCATGATTGCAATGTGTTGGAAAAGAGGAAGATGACTTTAATGTGTTGGTAATGAGGAACCTGAATCTGATACTAATAATGCAGAATCCGACTGTTATGGGTTGAAATGTTGAACATGATTGTAGTTTGCTGGAAATGAGGAACAATACTGTCATTTGTTAGAAATGTGGATCCTGCAACTGATCGTAAAAAATTAGGAACATGACTGTTAGAGTTGGAAATAGGGAACATGACTGTAATGTGTTGGTAATGTGGAACACAACTGTAATGTTCTGGTAATATAGAACATGACTGTAACGTTTTGGTAAAGAAGGAACATTGCTGTAAAATGTTGGAAATGAAGAACATGACTGTAATGTGCTGTAAATGAATGTAGAACATGACTGTAATGTGCCGGAAATAGGAACATGGCTGTAATGTGCAGAAATGTGTGGAACATGCTTGCAATGATTTGAAATCAGAAACTTGAATTTGATGGTAAAATGCGTGCATGACTTTAATGTGTTGGAAATGAAGAAAATTACTGAAATGTGTTGGCATTGAGGAACATGATTTTAATGTGTTGGAAATGTGGAACATGACTATAATGTGCTGGAAATGTGGATCATGACTGTAATGTGTTGGAAATGTGGAACATGATTGTAATGTGTTGGAAATGTGGAACCTGAAACCGATGGTAAAAATGAGGAACATGACTGTTATGTTTTGGCAATGAGAAACATGTCTGTAATATGTTGGTAAAGTGGAACATGACTGTTATGTGTTGGTAATGATGAACATGGCTGTAATGTCAGGGAAATAAGGAAGATGACTGAAATGCATTGGAAATGAAGAACAAGACTGTAATGTGTTGGAAATGTGGAACATAACTGTAAAGTGTTGGTAATGAGGAACATAACTGTAATGTACTGTAAATGTGGAACATGACTGTAATGTGCTAGAAATGTGGAACATGACTGTAGAGTGCTGGGAATGAGGAACATGACTGTAATGCATTAGAAATGTGGAACATGAAACTGATGGTAAAAATGAGGAACATTACTGTTATATGCTGGAAATGAGGAACATGACTGTAATGTGTTGGTAATGTGGAACATGACTGTTACGAGTTGGAAATGAGTAACATGGCTGTAACGTGTTGGAAATAAGGAAAATGAACTGTAATGTGTTTTCAAATGAAGAACATGACTGTAATGTGCTGGAAATGTGGAACATGACTGTAAAGTGTTGGTAATGAAGAACATGATGGTAATGTACTGAAAATGTGGAACATGACTGTAATGTGTTGGTAATGAGGAACATGATTTTAATGTGTTGCAAATGTGGAACATGACTGTAATGTGCAGGAAATGTGGAACATGACTGTAATGTGTTGGAAATGTGGAACATGATTGTAATGTGTAGGAAATGTGGAACCTGAAACCGATGGTAAAAATGAGGAACATGTCTGCTATGTGTTGGAAATGAGGAACATGACTGTAATGTGCTAGTAATGTGGAACATGACTGTTATGTGTTGGTAATGATGAACGCGGCTGTAATGTCTGGGAAATAAGGAAGATGACTGAAATGCATTGGAAATGAAGACCAAGACTGTAATGTGCTGGAAATGTGGAACATAACTGTAAAGTGTTGGTAATGAGGAACATGACTGTAATGTACTGTAAATGTGGAACATGACTGTAATGTGCTAGAAATGTGGAACATGACTGTAATGTGTTGGTAATGAGGAACATGACTGTAATGTGTTGGTAATGAGGAACACGAACGTAATGTGTTGGAAATGAGAAACATGACTGTAATGTGCAGGAAATGTGGAACATGACTGTAATGTGCAGAAAATGTGGAACATGACTGTAATGTGTTGGAAATGTGGAACACGATTGTAATGTGTTGGAAATGTGGAACCTGAAACCGATGGTAAAAATGAGGAACATGATCTTTATATGTTGGAAATGAGGAACATGACTGTAATGTGTTGGTAATGTGGTACATAACTGTTATGTGTTGGTAATGAGCAACATGACTGTAATGTCTTGGAAATAAGGAAGATGATTGTAATGCATTGGAAATGAAGAACAAGACTGTAATATGCTGGAAATGTGGAACATAACTGTAAAGTGTTGGTAATGAGGAACATGACTGTAATGTACTGTAAATGTGGAACATGACTGTAATGTGCTGGAAATGTGGAACATGACTGTAATGTGCTGGAAATGTGGAACATTACTATAATGTTTTGTAAATGAATGTGGAGCATGACTATAATGGACTGGAAATGTGGAACATGACTGTAATGCTGAAAAGTGGAACATGACAATAATGTGTTGGAAATGTAGAACATGAATGTAATTTGTTGGTAATGTGGAACATGACTGTAATGTGCTGGTGATGTGGAACCTTACTATAATGTGTTGTTTTAAATGAAGAACATGATTGTAATGTGTTGGAAGTCTGGAACATGACTGTAATGTGCTGGAAATGAGGAATATGATTGTAATGTGTTGTCAATGTGGAACATGATTATAATATGATGAAAATGAGTAACATGACTTTAATATTTTGGAAATGAGGAACATGATTGTAATGTGTTGGAATTGTGGAACATGTCTGTAGGGTGCTGGAAATGAGGAACATGACTGTAATGTGTTAGAAATGTGGAACATTAAACTAATGGTAAAAATGAGGAACATGACTGTTATGTGTTGGAAATGTGGAACATGACTGTAATGTGTTGGAAATGTGGAACACGAACGTAAATGTGTTGGAAATGAGAAACATGACTGTAATGTGCAGGGAATGTGGAACATGACTGTAATGTGTTGGAAATGAGAAACATGACTGTAATGTTCTGGAAATGTGGAACATTACTATAATGTTTTGTAAATGAATGTGGAGCATGACTATAATGGACTGGAAATGTGGAACATGACTGTAACGGCTGAAAAAGTGGATATGACTATAATGTGTTGGAAATGTAGAACATGAATGTAATTTGTTGGTAATGTGGAACATGACTGTAATGTGCTGGTGATGTGGAACCTTACTATAATGTGTTGTTTTAAATGAAGAACATGATTGTAATGTGTTGGAAGTCTGGAACATGACTGTAATGTGCTGGAAATGAGGAATATGATTGTAATGTGTTGTCAATGTGGAACATGATTATAATATGTTGAAAATGAGGAACATGACTTTAATATTTTCGAAAAGAGGAACATGATTGTAATGTGTTGGAAATCTGGAATATGATTGTAATGTTTGGAAATGAGGAACATTACTCTATTGTGTTGGTAATGAGGGACCTAAATCTAATGGTAAAAATGAGGAACATGACTGTAATGGGTTGGAAATGTGGAACATGTCTGTAGGGTGCTGGAAATGAGCAACATGACTGTAATGTGTTAGAAATGTGGAACATTAAACTGATGGTAAAAATGAGGAACATGACTGTTATGTGTTGGAAATGAAGAACATGACTGTAATGCTGGTAATGTGGAACATAACCGTAATGTGTTGGAAGTGTGGAACATGACTGTAATGTGCAGGAAATGTGGAATTTGATTATAATGTGCTGGCAATGTAGAACATGATTATAATGTGTTGAAAATGAGGAACATGACTGTAATGTGTTGGAAATCTGGATCATGATTGCAATGTGTTGGAAAAGAGGAAGATGACTTTAATGTGTTGGTAATGAGGAACCTGAATCTGATACTAATAATGCAGAACACACTGTTATGGGTTGAAAATGTTGAACATGATTGTAGTTTGCTGGAAATGAGGAACAATACTGTCATTTGTTAGAAATGTGGATCCTGCAACTGATCGTAAAATTAGGAACATGACTGTTAGAGTTGGAAATGAGGAACATGACTGTAATGTGTTGGTAATGTGGAACACAACTGTAATGTTCTGGTAATATAGAACATGACTGTAACGTTTTGGTAAAGAGGAACATTGCTGTAAAGTGTTGGAAATGAAGAACATGACTGTAATGTGCTGTAAATGAATGTAGAACATGACTGTAATGTGCCGGAAATGAGGAACATGGCTGTAATGTGCAGGAAATGTGGAACATGCTTGCAATGATTTCGAAATCAGAAACTTGAATTTGATGGTAAAAATGCGGTGCATGACTTTAATGTGTTGGAAATGAAGAACATTACTGAAATGTGTTGGCATTGAGGAACATGATTTTAATGTGTTGCAAATGTGGAACATGACTATAATGTGCTGGAAATGTGGATCATGACTGTAATGTGTTGGAAATGTGGAACATGATTGTAATGTGTTGGAAATGTGGAACCTGAAACCGATGGTAAAAATGAGGAACATGACTGTTATGTTTTGGCAATGAGAAACATGTCTGTAATATGTTGGTAAAGTGGAACATGACTGTTATGTGTTGGTAATGATGAACATGGCTGTAATGTCAGGGGAAATAAGGAAGATGACTGAAATGCATTGGAAATGAAGAACAAGACTGTAATGTGCTGGAAATGTGGAACATAACTGTAAAGTGTTGGTAATGAGGAACATAACTGTAATGTGCTGGAAATGTGGAACATGCCTGCATTGAGTTGGAAATGAGGATGCTGAATCTGATGGTAAAGTGAGGAGAAATGACTCTAATGTGTTGGTATTGAGGAAGATGATTATAATGTGTTGCCAATGTGGAAAATGACGGTAATGTGTTGGCAATGAGGAACATGATTGTAATGTGCTGGAAATGTAAGGTTTATGACTGTAATGTGTTGGAAATGTGGAACATAACTATAATTTTCTGGTAAAGAGAAACATGTCTGTGATGTGCTAGAAATGTGGAACATGACTATAATCTGTTGGAAATGTGGAACATGAATGTAATTTGTTGGTAATGAGGAACATGATTGCTATGTGCTGGAAATGTGGAACATTAATGTAATGTGTTCGAAATGAGGAACATAATTGTAATGTGCTGGTAAACAGGAACATGAACACAATTTGTTGGTAATGAGGAAAATGACTATAATGTGTTGGTAATATGGAACATGACTGTGATATATTGGAATTGAAAAACATGACTGTAATATTTTGGGAATGTTGAACATAACTGTAATGTGTTAGTAATGAGGAACATGATTGTAATGTGTTGGAAATGTGGAACATGACTATAATGTACTGGAAATGTGGAACATGACTGTTATGTGTTGGTAATGTGGAACATGACTGTTATTATGTTGGCAATGTGGAATATGACTGTAATATGTTGGAAGTGTGGAATATGACTGTAATGTGCAGGAAATGTGGAATTTGATTATAATGTGCTGGCAATGTAGAACATGATTATAATGTGTTGAAAATGAGGAACATGACTTTAATGTGTTGGTAATGAGGAACCTGAATCTGATACTAATAATGAAGAACACGACTGTTATGGGTTGAAAATGTGGAACATGATTGTAGTTTGCTGGAAATGAGGAACATTACTGTCATTTGTTAGAAATGTGGATCCTGCAACTGATGGTAAAAATGAGAAGCATGACTGTTAGTGTTGGAAATGAGGAACATGACTGTAATGTGTTGGTAATGTGGAACACGACTGTAATGTGCTGGTAATATGGAACATGACAGTAACGTGTTGTTAAAGAGGAACATTGCTGTAAAGTGTTGGAAATGAAGAACATGACTGTAATGTGCTGTAAATGAATGTAGAACATGACTGTAATGTGCCAGAAATGAGGAACATGGCTGTAATGTGCAGGAAATGTGGAACATGCTTGCAATGATTTCGAAATCAGAAACTTGAATTTGATGGTAAAATGAGGTGCATGACTTTAATGTGTTGGAAATGAGGAACATGACTGAAATGTGTTGGCATTGAGGAACATGATTTTAATGTGTTGCAAATGTGGAACATGACTATAATGTGCTGTAAATGTGGAACATGACTTTAATGTGCTGGAAATGTGGAATTTGATTATAATGTGCTGGCAATGTAGAACATGATTATAATATGTTGAAAATGAGGAACATGACTTTAATATTTTCGAAAAGAGGAACATGATTGTAATGTGTTGGAAATCTGGAACATGATTGTAATGTTTGGAAATGAGGAACATTACTCCATTGTGTTGGTAATGAGGGACCTAAATCTAATGGTAAAATGAGGAACATGACTGTAATGGGTTGGAAATGTGAACATGTCTGTAGGGTGCTGGAAATGAGCAACATGACTGTAATGTGTTAGAAATGTGGAACATTAAACTGATGGTAAAATGAGGAACATGACTGTTATGTGTTGGAAATGAAGAACATGACTGTAATGTGCTGGTAATGTGGAACATAACCATAATGTGTTGGAAGTGTGGAACATGACTGTAATGTGCAGGAAATGTGGAATTTGATTATAATGTGCTGGCAATGTAGAACATGATTATAATGTGTTGAAAATGAGGAACATGACTGTAATGTGTTGGAAATCTGGATCATGATTGCAATGTGTTGGAAAAGAGGAAGATGACTTTAATGTGTTGGTAATGAGGAACCTGAATCTGATACTAATAATGCAGAATTCGACTGTTATGGGTTGAAATGTTGAACATGATTGTAGTTTGCTGGAAATGAGGAACAATACTGTCATTTGTTAGAAATGTGGATCCTGCAACTGATCGTAAAAAATTAGGAACATGACTGTTAGAGTTGGAAATGAGGGAACATGACTGTAATGTGTTGGTAATGTGGAACACAACTGTAATGTTCTGGTAATATAGAACATGACTGTAACGTTTTGGTAAAGAAGGAACATTGCTGTAAAATGTTGGAAATGAAGAACATGACTGTAATGTGCTGTAAATGAATGTAGAACATGACTGTAATGTGCCGGAAATGAGGAACATGGCTGTAATGTGCAGGAAATGTGAAACATGCTTGCAATGATTTCAAATCAGAAACTTGAATTTGATGGTAAAATGCGGTGCATGACTTTAATGTGTTGGAAATGAAGAACATTACTGAAATGTGTTGGCATTGAGGAACATGATTTTAATGTGTTGGAAATGTGGAACATGACTATAATGTGCTGAAATGTGGATCATGACTGTAATGTGTTGGAAATGTGGAACATGATTGTATGTGTTGGAAATGTGGAACCTGAAACCGATGGTAAAAATGAGGAACATGACTGTTATGTTTTGGCAATGAGAAACATGTCTGTAATATGTTGGTAAAGTGGAACATGACTGTTATGTGTTGGTAATGATGAACATGGCTGTAATGTCAGGGAAATAAGGAAGATGACTGAAATGCATTGGAAATGAAGAACAAGACTGTAATGTGTTGGAAATGTGGAACATAACTGTAAAGTGTTGGTAATGAGGAACATAACTGTAATGTACTGTAAATGTGGAACATGACTGTAATGTGCTAGAAATGGAACATGACTGTAGAGTGCTGGGAATGAGGAACATGACTGTAATGCATTAGAAATGTGGAACATGAAACTGATGGTAAAAATAGAGGAACATTACTGTTATATGCTGGAAATGAGGAACATGACTGTAATGTGTTGGTAATGTGGAGACATGATTTATTCTGAGTTGGAAATGATAACATGGCTGTAACGTGTTGGAAATAAGGAAAATGAACTGTAATGTGTTTTCAAATGAAGAACATGACTGTAATGTGCTGGAAATGTGGAACATGACTGTAAAGTGTTGGTAATGAAGAACATGATGGTAATGTACTGAAAATGAGGAACATGACTGTAATGTGTTGGTAATGAGGAACATGATTTTAATGTGTTGCAAATGTGGAACATGACTGTAATGTGCAGGAAATGTGGAACATGACTGTAATGTGTTGGAAATGTGGAACATGATTGTAATGTGTAGGAAATGTGGAACCTGAAACCGATGGTAAAAATGAGGAACATGTCTGCTATGTGTTGGAAATGAGGAACATGACTGTAATGTGCTAGTAATGTGGAACATGACTGTTATGTGTTGGTAATGATGAACGCGGCTGTAATGTCTGGGAAATAAGGAAGATGACTGAAATGCATTGGAAATGAAGACCAAGACTGTAATGTGCTGGAAATGTGGAACATAACTGTAAAGTGTTGGTAATGAGGAACATGACTGTAATGTACTGTAAATGTGGAACATGACTGTAATGTGCTAGAAATGTGGAACATGACTGTAATGTGTTGGTAATGAGGAAATGACTAACGTATGTGTGATGAAATGTGAACATGACTGTAATGTGCTGGAAATGAGGAACATGACTATAATGTTTTGTAAATGAATGTGCAGCATGACTATAATGGACTGGAAATGTGGAACATGACTGTAAAGTGCTGGAAATGTGCAACATGCCTGCCATTAGTTGGAAATGAGGAATATGACTGTAATGTATTGGAAATGAGAAACATGACTGTACTGTGCTGGAAATTAATGTAGAACATGAGTGTAATTAGTAGGAAATGAGGAACATGATTATAATGTGCTGGAAATGTGGAACATGCCTGCATTGAGTTGGAAATGAGGACACTGAATCTGATGGTAAAAGTGAGGAAAATGACTGTAATGTGTTGGTATTGAGGAAGATGATTATAAATGTGTTGCCAATGTGGAAAATGATGGTAACGTGTTGGCAATGAGGAACATGATTGTAATGTGCTGGAAATGTGGGAACATGACTGTAATGTGTTGGAAATGTGGAACATAACTATAATTTTCTGGTAAAGAGAAACATGTCTGTGATGTGCTAGAAATGTGGAACATGACTATAATCTGTTGGAAATGTGGAACATGAATGTAATTTGTTGGTAATGAGGAACATGATTGCTATGTGCTGGAAATGTGGAACATTAATGTAATGTGTTCGAAATGAGGAACATAATTGTAATGTGCTGGTAAAGAGGAACATGAACACAATTTGTTGGTAATGAGGAAAATGACTATAATGTGTTGGTAATATGAAACATGACTGATATATATTGGAATTGAAAAACACGACTGTAATATTTTAAGAATGTTGAACATGACTGTAATGTGTTAGTAATGAGGAACATGATTGTAATGTGTTGGAAATGTGGAACATGACTATAATGTACTGGAAATGTGGAACATGACTGTTATGTGTTGGTAAAGTGGAACATGACTGTTATGTGCTGGCAATGTGGAATATGACAGTAATATGTTGGAAGTGTGGAACATGACTGTAATGTGCAGGAAATGGGGAATTTGATTATAATGTGCTGGCAATGTAGAACATGATTATAATGTGTTGAAAATGAGGAACATGACTGTAATGTGTTGGAAATCTGGATCATGATTGCAATGTGTTGGAAATGAGGAACATGACTTTAATGTGTTGGTAATGAGGAACCTGAATCTGATACTAATAATGAAGAACACGACTGTTATGGGTTGAAAATGTGGAACATGATTGTAGTTTGCTGGAAATGAGGAACATTACTGTCATTTGTTAGAAATGTGGATCCTGCAACTGATGGTAAAAATGAGAAGCATGACTGTTAGTGTTGGAAATGAGGAACATGACTGTAATGTGTTGGTAATGTGGAACATGACTGTAATGTGCTGGTAATATAGAACATGACTGTAACGTGTTGGAAATGAAGAACATGACTGTAATGTGCTGTAAATGAATGTAGAACATGACTGTAATGTGCCGGAAATGAGGAACATGGCTGTAATGTGCAGGAAATGTGGAACATGCTTGCAATGATTTTGAAATCAGAAACTTGAATTTGATGGTAAAAATGAGGTGCATGACTTTAATGTGTTGGAAATGAGGAACATGACTGAAATGTGTTGTCGTTGCGAAACATGATTTTAATGTGTTGCAAATGTGGAACATGACTATAATGTGCTGTAAATGTGGAACATGACTGTAATGTGCAGGAAATGTGGATCATGACTGTAATGTGTTGGAAATGTGGAACATGATTGTAATGTGTTGGAAATGTGGAACCTGAAACCGATGGTAAAAATAAGGAACATGAGTGTTATGTTTTGGCAATGAGGAACATGACTGTAATGTGTTGGTAATGTGGTACATGACTGTTATGTGTTGGTAATGAGCAACATGGCTGTAATGTCTTGGAAATAAGGAAGATGACTGGAATGCATTGGAAATGAAGAACAAGACTGTAATGTGCTGGAAATGTGGACCATAACTGTAAAGTGTTGGTAATGAGGAACATGACTGTAATGTACTGTAAATGTGGAACATGACTGTAATGTGCTGGAAATGTGCAACATGGCTGGAATGTGTTGGTAATGAGGAACACGAACGTAATGTGTTGGAAATCAGAAACATGACTGTAATGTGCTGGAAATGTGGAACATGACTGTAATGTGCAGGAAATGTGGAACATGACTGTAATGTGTTGGAAATGTGGAACACGAACGTAATGTGTTGGAAATGAGAAACATGACTGTAATGTGCAGGAAATGTGGAACATGACTGTAATGTGTTGGAAATGAGAAACATGACTGTAATGTTCTGGAAATGTGGAACATTACTATAATGTTTTGTAAATGAATGTGGAGCATGACTATAATGGACTGGAAATGTGGAACATGACTGTAACGTGCTGAAAAAGTGGATCATGACTATAATGTGTTGGAAATGTAGAACATGAATGTAATTTGTTGGTAATGTGGAACATGACTGTAATGTGCTGGTGATGTGGAACCTTACTATAATGTGTTGTTTTAAATGAAGAACATGATTGTAATTTGTTGGAAGTCTGGAACATGACTGTAATGTGCTGGAAATGAGGAATATGATTGTAATGTGTTGTCATTGTGGAACATGATTAAAATATGTTGAAAATGAGGAACATGACTTTAATATTTTGAAATGAGGAACATGATTGTAATGTGTTGGAAATCTGGAACATGATTGTAATGTTTGGAAATGAGGAACATTACTCTATTGTGTTGGTAATGAGGTACCTAAATCTAAAGGTAAAAATGAGGAACATGACTGTAATGGGTTGGAAATGTGGAACATGTCTGTAGGGTGCTGGAAATGCGGAACATGACTGTAATCTGTTAGAAATGTGGAACATTAAACTGATGGTAAAAATGAGGAACATGACTGTTATGTGTTGGAAATGAAGAACATGACTGTAATGTGTTGGTAATGTGGAACATAACCGTAATGTTTTGGAAGTGTGGAACATGACTGTAATGTGCAGGAAATGTGGAATTTGATTATAATGTGCTGGCAATGTAGAACATGATTATAATGTGTTGAAAATGAGGAACATGACTGTAATGTGTTGGAAATCTGGATCATGATTGCAATGTGTTGGAAAAGAGGAAGATGACTTTAATGTGTTGGTAATGAGGAACCTGAATCTGATACTAATAATGCAGAACACGACTGTTATGGGTTGAAAATGTTGAACATGATTGTAGTTTGCTGGAAATGAGGAACAATACTGTCATTTGTTAGAAATGTGGATCCTGCAACTGATCGTAAAAATTAGGAACATGACTGTTAGAGTTGGAAATGAGGAACATGACTGTAATGTGTTGGTAATGTGGAACACAACTGTAATGTTCTGGTAATATAGAACATGACTGTAACGTTTTGGTAAAGAGGAACATGTACAAAGTGTTGGAAATGAAGAACATGACTGTAATGTGCTGTAAATGAATGTAGAACATGACTGTAATGTGCCGGAAATGAGGAACATGGCTGTAATGTGCAGGAAATGTGGAACATGCTTGCAATGATTTCGAAATCAGAAACTTGAATTTGATGGTAAAAATGCGGTGCATGACTTTAATGTGTTGGAAATGAAGAACATTACTGAAATGTGTTGGCATTGAGGAACATGATTTTAATGTGTTGCAAATGTGGAACATGACTATAATGTGCTGGAAATGTGGATCATGACTGTAATGTGTTGGAAATGTGGAACATGATTGTAATGTGTTGGAAATGTGGAACCTGAAACCGATGGTAAAAATGAGGAACATGACTGTTATGTTTTGGCAATGAGAAACATGTCTGTAATATGTTGGTAAAGTGGAACATGACTGTTATGTGTTGGTAATGATGAACATGGCTGTAATGTCAGGGAAATAAGGAAGATGACTGAAATGCATTGGAAATGAAGAACAAGACTGTAATGTGCTGGAAATGTGGAACATAACTGTAAAGTGTTGGTAATGAGGAACATAACTGTAATGTACTGTAAATGTGGAACATGACTGTAATGTGCTAGAAATGTGGAACATGACTGTAATGTGTTGGTAATGAGGATGACGAACGTAATGTGTTGGAAATGAGAAACATGACTGTAATGTGCTGGAAATGTGGAACATGACTATAATGTTTTGTAAATGAATTTGGAGCATGACTATAATGGACTGGAAATGTGGAACATGACTGTAAAGTGCTGGAAATGAGGAACATGACTGTAATGAGCTGGAAATGTGTAATATGACTGCAATGAGTTGGAAATGAGGAACATGTCTGTAATGTGCTGGAAATGTGCAACATGCCTGCCATTAGTTGGAAATGAGGAACATGACTGTAATGTGTTGGAAATGAGGAACATGACTGTACTGTGCTGGAAATTAATGTAGAACATGAGTGTAATTAGTAGAAAATGAGGAACATGATTATAATGTGCTGGAAATGTGGAACATGCCTGCATTGAGTTGGAAATGAGGACGCTGAATCTGATGGTAAAAGTGAGGAAAATGACTGTAATGTGTTGGTATTGAGGAAGATGATTATAATGTGTTGCCAATGTGGAAATTGATGGTAATGTGTTGGCAATGAGGAACATGATTGTAATGTGCTGGAAATGTGGAACATGACTGTAATGTGTTGGAAATGTGGAACATAACTATAATTTTCTGGTAAAGAGAAACATGTCTGTGATGTGCTAGAAATGTGGAACATGACTATAATCTGTTGGAAATGTGGAACATGAATGTGATTTGTTGGTAATGAGGAACATGATTGCCATGTGTGCTGGAAATGTGGAACATTAATGTAATGTGTTTGAAATGAGGAACATAATTGTAATGTGCTGGTAAAGAGGAACATGAACACAATTTGTTGGTAATGAGGAAAATGACTATAATGTGTTGGTAATATGAAACATGACTGTTATATATTGGAATTGAAAAACACGACTGTAATATTTTGGGAATGTTGAACATGACTGTAATGTGTTAGTAATGAGGAACATGATTGTAATGTGTTGGAAATGTGGAACATGACTATAATGTACTGGAAATGTGGAACATGACTGTTATGTGTTGGTAATGTGGAACATGACTGTTATGTGTTGGCAATGTGGAATATGACTGTAATATGTTGGAAGTGTGGAACATGACTGTAATGTGCAGGAAATGGGGAATTTGATTATAATGTGCTGGCAATGTAGAACATGATTATAATGTGTTGAAAATGAGGAACATGACTGTAATGTGTTGGAAATCTGGATCATGATTGCAATGTGTTGGAAATGAGGAACATGACTTTAATGTGTTGGTAATGAGGAACCTGAATCTGATACTAATAATGAAGAACGCGACTGTTATGGGTTGAAAATGTGGAACATGATTGTAGTTTGCTGGAAATGAGGAACATTACTGTCATTTGTTAGAAATGTGCATCCTGCAACTGATGGTAAAAATGAGAAGCATGACTGTTAGTGTTGGAAATGAGGAACATGACTGTAATGTGTTGGTAATGAGGAATATGACTGTAATGTGCTGAAAATGTGGAACTTGACTGTAATGTGTTGAAAATGAGAAACATGACTGTAATGTGTTGGAAGTGAGGAACATGACTGTAATATGTTGGTAATGAGGAACATGACTGTAATGTGTTGGTAATGGAGAACATTACTGTAATGTGTTGAAAATTAGGAGCAAGACTGTAACGTGCTCTAAATGAATGTAGATCATGTCTGTAATGTATAGGAAATGAGGAACATGATTGTAACATCCTGGAAATGTGGAACATGACTGCAATGTGTTGAAATGAGTAAAATGACTTTAATGTGCTGGATATAAGGAACATGACTGCAATGTGCAAGAAAGGTGGAACATGACTGCTATGAGCTGGAAAAGATGAACATGACTGTAAAGTGTTGGAAATTAGGAACATGAATGTAATGTGTTGGAAATGAGTAATATGACTGCAATGAGTTGAAAATGAGGAACATGACTGTAATGTATAGGAAATGTGGAACATGACTGCAATGAGTTGGAATTGAGGAACATGATTGTAATTTGCTGGAAATTCATGTAGAACATAACTGTAATGTGTAGGAAAAGAGGAACATGACTGTAATGTGCTAGAAATGTGGATCATGCCTGCAATGAGTTGGAAATGAGGAACCTGAATCTGATGGTAAAAATGTGGACCATGACTGCAATGTGTAGGAAATGAGGAACAGGACTGTAATGTGTTGGTAGTGAGGAACATGACGGAAATGTGTTGGTAAAGATGAACATGACTGTAATGTGTTGAAAATGAGGAGCATGAATGTAATATGCTGGAAATTAATGTAGAACATGACTATAATTTGTACGAGATGAGGAACATGATTGTAATGTGTTGGAAATGAGGAACATGACTGTAATGTGCAAGAAATGTGGAACATGCCTGCAGTGAGTTGGAAATGAGGAACATGACTCTATTGTGCTGGAAATGAGGAACATGACTGTAATGGGTTGGAAATGTGGAACATGCCTGTAGAGTGCTGGAAATGAGGAACATGACTGTAATGCATTAGAAATGTGGAACATGAAACTGATGGTAAAAATGAGGAACATGACTGTTATATGCTGGAAATGAGGAACATGACTGTAATGTGTTGGTAATGTGGAACATGACTGTTATGTGTTGGTAATGAGTGAACATGGCTGTAATGTCAGGAAATAAGGAGGATGACTGAAATGCATTGGAAATGAAGAACAAGACTGTAATGTGCTGGAAATGTGGAACATAACTGTAAAGTGTTGGTAATGAGCAACATTTCTGTAATGTATCGTAAATGTGGAACATGACTGCAATGTGCTAGAAATGTGGAACATGACTGTAATGTGTTGGTAATGAGGAACACGAACGTAATGTGTTATAAATGAGAAACATGACTGTAATGTGCTGGAAATGTGGAACATGACTATAATGTTTTGTAAATGAATGTGGAGCATGACTATAATGCACTGGAATTGTGGAACATGACTGTAAAGTGCTGGAAATGAGGAACATGACTGTAATGTGCAGGAAGTGTGTAATGACTGCAATGAGTTGGAAATGAGGAATATGTCTGTAATGTGCTGGAAATGTGCAACATGCCTGCCATTAGTTGGAAATGAGGAACATGACTGTAATGTGTTGGAAATGAGGAACATGACTGTACTGTGCTGGAAATTAATGTAGAACATGAGTGTAATTAGTAGGAAATGAGGAACATGATTATAATGTGCTGGAAATGTGGAACATGCCTGCATTGAGTTGGAAATGAGGACGCTGAATCTGATGGTAAAAGTGAGGAAAATGACTGTAATGTGTTGGTATTGAGGAAGATGATTATAATGTGTTGCCAATGTGGAAAATGACGGTAATGTGTTGGCAATGAGGAACATGATTGTAATGTGCTGGAAATGTGGAACATGACTGTAATGTGTTGGAAATGTGGAACATAACTATAATTTTCTGGTAAAGAGAAACATGTCTGTGATGTGCTAGAAATGTGGAACATGACTATAATCTGCTGGAAATGTGGAACATGAATGTAATTTGTTGGTAAAGAGGAACATGATTGCTATGTGCTGGAAATGTGGAACATTAATGAAATGTGTTCGAAATGAGGAACATAATTGTAATGTGCTGGAAAAGAGGAACATGAACACAGTTTGTTGGTAATGAGGAAAATGACTATAAAGTGTTGGTAATATGGAACATGACTGTTATATATTGGAATTGAAAAACACGACTGTAATATTTTGGGAATGTTGAACATGACTGTAATGTGTTAGTAATGAGGAACATGATTGTAATGTGTTGGAAATGTGGAACATGACTATAATGTACTGGAAATGTGGAACATGACTGTTATGTGTTGGTAATGTGGAACATGACTGTTATGTGTTGGCAATGTGGAATATGACTGTAATATGTTGGAAGTGTGGAACATGACTGTAATGTGCAGGAAATCTGGAATTTGATTATAATGTGCTGGCAATGTAGAACATGATTATAATGTGTTGAAAATGAGGAACATGACTGTAATGTGTTGGAAATCTAGATCATGATTGCAATGTGTTGGAAATGAGGAACATGACTTTAATGTGTTGGTAATGAGGAACCTGAATCTGATACTAATAATGAAGAACACGACTGTTATGGGTTGAAAATGTGGAACATGATTGTAGTTTGCTGGAAATGAGGAATATTACTGTCATTTGTTAGAAATGTGGATCCAGCAACTGATGGTAAAAATGAGAAGCATGACTGTTAGTGTTGGAAATGAGGAACATGACTGTAATGTGTTGGTAATGTGGAACACGACTGTAATGTGCTGGTAATATAGGACCTGACTGTAACGTGTTGGTAAAGAGGAACATTGCTGTAAAGTGTTGGAAATGAAGAACATGACTGTAATGTGCTGTAAATGAATGTAGAACATGACTGTAATGTGCCGGAAATGAGGAACATGGCTGTAATGTGCAGGAAATGTTGAACATGCTTGCAATGATTTCGAAATCAGAAACTTGAATTTGATGGTTAAAATGAGGTGCATGACTTTAATGTGTTGCAAATGTGAACATGACTGAAATGTGTTGGCATTGAGGAACATGATTTTAGTGTTGCAAATCTGGAACATGACTATAATGTGCTGGAAATGTGGAACATGACTGTAATGTGCAGGAAATGTGGACTGGACTGTATTGTGTTGGAAATGTGAACATGATTGTAATGTGTTGGAAATGTGGAACCTGAAACCGATGGTAAAAATGAGGAACATGACTTTTATATGTTGGAAATGAGGAACATGAATGCAATGTGTTGGTAATGTGGTGCATGAATGTTATGTGTTGGTAATGAGCAACATGACTGTAATGTATTGGAAATAAGGAAGATTATTGTAATGCATTGGAAATGAAGAACATGTCTGTAATATGCTGGAAATGTGGAACATAACAGTAAAGTGTTGGTAATGAGGAACATGACTGTAATGTACTGTAAATGTGGAACATGACTGTAATGTGCTGGAAATCTGGAACATGACTGTAATGTGCTGGTAATGAGGAACATGAATGTAATGTGTTGGAAATGAGAAACATGACTGTAATGTGCGGGAAATGTGGAACATTGCTATAATGTTTTGTAAATGAATGTGGAGCATGACTATAATGGACTGGAAATGTGGAACATGACTGTAACGTGCTGAAAAAGTGGAACATGACTATAATGTGTTGGAAATGTAGAACATGAATGTAATGTGTTGGTAATGTGGAACATGACTGTAATATGCTGGTGAAGTGGAACCTTTCTATAATGTGTTGTTTTAAATGAAGAACATGATTGTAATTTGTTGGAAGTCTGTAACATGACTGTAATGTGCTGGAAATGAGGAATATGATTGTAATGTGTTGTCAAAGTGGAACATGATTAAAATATGTTGAAAATGAGGAACATGACTTTAATATTTTGGAAATGAGGAACATGATTGTAATGTGTTGGAAATCTGGAACATGATTGTAATGTTTGGAAATGAGGAACATTACTCTATTGTGTTGGTAATGAGGTACCTAAATCTAAAGGTAAAAATGAGGAACATGACTGTAATGGGTTGGAAATGTGGAACATGTCTGTAGGGTGCTGGAAATGCGGAACATGACTGTAATCTGTTAGAAATGTGGAACATTAAACTGATGGTAAAAATGAGGAACATGACTGTTATGTGTTGGAAATGAAGAACATGACTGTAATGTGTTGGTAATGTGGAACATAACCGTAATGTTTTGGAAGTGTGGAACATGACTGTAATGTGCAGGAAATGTGGAATTTGATTATAATGTACTGGCAATGTAGAACATGATTATAATGTGTTGAAAATGAGGAACATGTCTGTAATGTGTTGGAAATCTGGATCATGATTGCAATGTGTTGGAAAAGAGGAACATGACTTTAATGTGTTGGTAATGAGGAACCTGAATCTGATACTAATAATGCAGAACACGACTGTTATGGGTTGAAAATGTGGAAAATGATTGTAGTTTGCTGGAAATGAGGAACATTACTGTCATTTGTTAGAAATGTGGATCCTGCAACTGATTGTAAAAATTAGGAACATGACTGTTAGTGTTGGAAATGAGGAACATGACTGTAATGTGTTGGTAATGTGGAACACGACTGTAATGTGCTGTTATTATAGAACATGACTGTAACGTTTTGGTAAAGAGGAACATTGCTGTAAAGTGTTGGAAATGAAGAACATGACTGTAATGTGCTGTAAATGAATGTAGAACATGACTGTAATGTGCCGGAAATGAGGAACATGGCTGAAATGTGCAGGAAATGTGGAACATGCTTGCAATGATTTCGAAATCAGAAACTTGAATTTGATGGTAAAAATGAGGTGCATGACTTTAATGTGTTGGAAATGAGGAACATGACTGAAATGTGTTGGCATTGAGGACATGATTTTAATGTGTTGCAAATGTGGAACATGACTATAATGTGCTGGAAATGTGGATCATGACTGTAATGAGTTGGAAATGTGGAACATGATTGTAATGTGTTGGAAATGTGGAACCTGAAACCGATGGTAAAAATGAGGAACATGACTGTTATGTTTTCGCAATGAGGAACATGACTGTAATGTGTTGGTAAAGTGGAACATGACTGTTATGTGTTGGTAATGATGAACATGGCTGTAATGTCAGGGAAATAAGGAGGATGACTGAAATGCATTGGAAATGAAGAACAAGACTGTAATGTGCTGGAAATGTGGAACATAACTGTAAAGTGTTGGTAATGAGCAACATGACTGAAATGTACCGTAAATGTGGAACATGACTGTAATGTGCTAGAAATGTGGAACATGACTGTAATGTGTTGGTAATGAGGAACACGAACGTAATGTGTTGGAAATGAGAAACATGACTGTAATGTGCTGGAAATGTGGAACATGACTATAATGTTTTGTAAATGAATGTGGAGCATGACTATAATGGACTGGAAATGTGGAACATGACTGTAAAGTGCTGGAAATGAGGAACATGACTGTAATGTGCTGGAAATGTGTAATATGACTGCAATGAGTTGGAAATGAGGAACATGTCTGTAATGTGCTGGAAATGTGCAACATGCCTGCCATTAGTTGGAAATGAGGAACATGACTGTAATGTGTTGGAAATGAGGAACATGACTGTACTGTGCTGGAAATTAATGTAGAAATATGAGTGTAATTAGTAGAAATGAGGAACATGATTATAATGTGCTGGAAATGTGGAACATGCCTGCATTGAGTTGGAAATGAGGACGCTGAATCTGATGGTAAAAGTGAGGAAAATGACTGTAATGTGTTGGTATTGAGGAAGATGATTATAATGTTGCCAATGTGGAAATTGATGGTAATGTGTTGGCAATGAGGAACATGATTGTAATGTGCTGGAAATGTGGAACATGACTGTAATGTGTTGGAAATGTGGAACATAACTATAATTTTCTGGTAAAGAGAAACATGTCTGTGATGTGCTAGAAATGTGGAACATGACTATAATCTGTTGGAAATGTGGAACATGAATGTGATTTGTTGGTAATGAGGAACATGATTGCCATGTGCTGGAAATGTGGAACATTAATGTAATGTGTTTGAAATGAGGAACATAATTGTAATGTGCTGGAAAAGAGGAACATGAACACAATTTGTTGGTAATGAGGAAAATGACTATAATGTGTTGATAATATGAAACATGACTGTTATATATTGGAATTGAAAAACACGACTGTAATATTTTGGGAATGTTGAACATGACTGTAATGTGTTAGTAATGAGGAACATGATTGTAATGTGTTGGAAATGTGGAACATGACTATAATGTACAGGAAATGTGGAACATGACTGTTATGTGTTGGTAATGTGGAACATGATTGTTATGTGTTGGCAATGTGGAATATGACTGTAATATGTTGGAAGTGTGGAACATGAATATAATGTGCTGGAAATGGGGAATTTGATTATAATGTTCTGGCAATGTATAACATGATTATAATGTGTTGAAAAATGAGGAACATGACTGTAATGTGTTGGAAATCTGGATCATGATTGCAATGTGTTGGAAATGAGGAACATGACTTTAATGTGTTGGTAATGAGGAACCTGAATCTGATGCTAATAATGAAGAACGCGACTGTTATGGGTTGAAAATGTGGAACATGATTATAGTTTGCTGGAAATGAGGAACATTACTGTCATTTGTTAGAAATGTGGATCCTGAAACTGATGGTAAAAAATGAGAAGCATGACTGTTAGTGTTGGAAATGAGGAACATGACTGTAATGTGTTGGTAATGTGGAACACGACTGTAATGTGCTGGTAATATAGAACATCACTGTAACGTGTTGGTAAAGAGGAACATTGCTGTAAAGTGTTGGAAATGAAGAACATGACTGTAATGTGCTGTAAATGAATGTAGAACATGACTGTAATGTGCCTGAAATGAGGAACATGGCTGTATTGTGCAGGAAATGTGGAACATGCTTGCAATGTTTTCAAAATCAGAAACTTGAATTTGATGGTAAAAATGAGGTGCATGACTTTAATGTGTTGAAAAAGAGGAACATGACTGAAATGTGTTGGCATTGAGGAACATGATTTTATTGTGTTGCAAATGTGGAACATGACTATAATGTGCTGGAAATGTGGAACATGACTGTAATGTGCAGGAAATGTGGATCATGACTGTAATGTGTTGGAAATGTGGAACATGATTACAATGTGTTGGAAATGTGGAACCTGAAACCGATGGTAAAAATGAGGAACATGACTGCAATGTGTTGGAATTCTGGATCATGATTGCAGTGTGTTGGAAATGAGGAACATGACTTTAATGTGTTGGTAATGAGGAACCTGAATCGGATACTAATAATGAAGAACGCGACTGTTATGGGTTGAAAATGTGGAACATGATTGTAGTTTGCTGGAAATGAGGAACATTACTGTCATTTGTTAGAAATGTGCATCCTGCAACTGATGGTAAAAATGAGAAGCATGACTGTTAGTGTTGGAAATGAGGAACATGACTGTAATGTGTTGGTAATGAGGAATATGACTGTAATGTGCTGAAAATGTGGAACTTGACTGTAATGTGTTGAAAATGAGAAACATGACTGTAATGTGTTGGAAGTGAGGAACATGACTGTAAAATGTTGGTAATGAGGAACATGACTGTAATGTGTTGGTAATGGAGAACATTACTGTAATGTGTTGAAAATTAGGAGCAAGACTGTAATGTGCTCTAAATGAATGTAGATCATGTCTGTAATGTATAGGAAATGAGGAACATGACTGTAACATCCTGGAAATGTGGAACATGACTACAATGTGTTGAAATGAGTAAAATGACTTTAATGTGCTGGATATAAGGAACATGACTGCAATGTGCAAGAAAGGTGGAACATGACTGCTATGAGCTGGAAAAGATGAACATGACTGTAAAGTGTTGGAAATTAGGAACATGAATGTAATGTGTTGGAAATGAGTAATATGACTGCATGAGTTGAAAATGAGGAACATGACTGTAATGTATAGGAAATGTGGAACATGACTGCAATGAGTTGGAATTGAGGAACATGATTGTAATTTGCCGGAAATTCATGTAGAACATAACTGTAATGTGTAGGAAAAGAGGAACATGACTGTAATGTGCTACAAATGTGGATCATGCCTGCAATGAGTTGGAAATGAGGAACCTGAATCTGATGGTAAAAAATGTGGACCATGACTGCAATGTGTAGGAAATGAGGAACAGGACTGTAATGTGTTGGTAGTGAGGAACATGACGGAAATGTGTTGGTAAAGATGAACATGACTGTAATGTGTTGAAAATGAGGAGCATGACTGTAATGTGCTGGAAATTAATGTAGAACATGACTGTAATTTGTACGAGATGAGGAACATGATTGTAATGTGTTGGAAATGAGGAACATGACTGTAATGTGCAAGAAATGTGGAACATGCCTGCAGTGAGTTGGAAATGAGGAACATGACTGTATTGTGCTGGAAATGAGGATCATGACTGTAATGGGTTGGAAATGCGGAACATGTCTGTAGAGTGCTGGAAATGAGGAACATGACTGTAATGCATTAGAAATGTGGAACATGAAACTGATGGTAAAAATGAGGAACATGACTGTTATATGCTGGAAATGAGGAACATGACTGTAATGTGTTGGTAATGTGGAAAATGACTGTTACGAGTTGGTAATGAGTAACATGGCTGTAACGTGTTGGAAATAAGCAAAATGAACTGTAATGTGTTTTCAAATGAAGAACATGACTGTAATGTGCTGGAAATGTGGAACATGACTGTAAAGTGTTGGTAATGAAGAACATGACGGTAATGTACTGTAAATGTGGAACATGACTGTAATGTGTTGGTAATGAGGAACATGATTTTAATGTGTTGCAAATGTGGAACATGACTATAATGTGCTGGAAATGAGGAACATGATTGTAATGTGCAGGAAATGTGGAACATGACTGTAATGTGTTGGAAATGTGGAACATGATTGTAATGTGTAGGAAATGTGGAACCTGACACCGATGGTAAAAATGAGGAACATGTCTGTTATGTGTTGGAAATGAGGAACATGAGTGTAATGTGCTAGTAATGTGGAACATGACTGTTATGTGTTGGTAATGATGAACGTGGCTGTAATGTCTGGGAAATAAGGAAGATGACTGAAATGCATTGGAAATGAAGAACAAGACTGTAATTTGCTGGAAATGTGGAACATAACTGTAAAGTGATGGTAATGAGGAACATGTCTGTAATGTATTGTAAATGTGGAACATGACTGCAATGTGTTGGTAATGAGGAACACGAACGTAATGTGTTATAAATGAGAAACATGACTGTAATGTGCTGGAAATGTGGAACATGACTATAATGTATTGTAAATGAATGTGGAGCATGACTATAATGGACTGGAAATGTGGAACATGACTGTAAAGTGCTGGAAATGAGGAACATGACTGTAATGTGCAGGAAGTGTGTAATATGACTGCAATGAGTTGGAAATGAGGAACATGACTGTAATGTGCTGGAAATGTGCAACATGCCTGCCATTAGTTGGAAATGAGGAACATGACTGTAATGTGTTGGAAATGAGGAACATGACTGTACTGTGCTGGAAATTAATGTAGAACATGAGTGTAATTAGTAGGAAATGAGGAACATGATTATAATGTGCTGGAAATGTGGAACATGCCTGCATTGAGTTGGACATGAGGACGCTGAATCTGATGGTAAAAGTGAGGAAAATGACTGTAATGTGTTGGTATTGAGGAAGATGATTATAATGTGTTGCCAATGTGGAAAATGACGGTAATGTGTTGGCAATGAGGAACATGATTGTAATGTGTCTGAAATGTGGAACATGACTGTAACGTGTTGGAAATGTGAACATAACTATAATTTTCTGGTAAAGAGAAACATGTCTGTGATGTGCTAGAAATGTGGAACATGACTATAATCTGTTGGAAATGTGGAACATGAATGTAATTTGTTGGTAAAGAGGAACATGATTGCTATGTGCTGGAAATGGAACATTAATGAAATGTGTCAAATGAGGAACATAATTGTAATGTGATGGAAAGAGGAACATAGAACACAATTTGTTGGTAATGAGGAAAATGACTATAATGTGTTGGTAATTTGGAACATGACTGTTATATATTGGAATTGAAAAACACGACTGTAATATTTTGGGAATGTTGAACATGACTGTAATGTGTTAGTAATGAGGAACATGATTGTAATGTGTTGGAAATGTGGGACATGACTATAATGTACTGGAAATGTGGAACATGACTGTTATGTGTTGGTAATGTGGAACATGACTGTTATGTGTTGGCAATGTGGAATATGACTGTAATATGTTGGAAGTGTGGAACATGACTGTAATGTGCAGGAAATGTGGAATTTGATTGTAATGTGCTGGCAATGTAGAACATGATTATAATGTGTTGAAAATGAGGAACATGACTGTAATGTGTTGTAAATCTAGATCATGATTGCAATGCGTTGGAAATCAGGAACATGACTTTAATGTGTTGGTAATGAGGAACCTGAATCTGATACTAATAATGAAGAACACGACTGTTATGGGTTGAAAATGTGGAACATGATTGTAGTTTGCTGGAAATGAGGAACATTACAGTCATTTGTTAGAAATGTGGATCCAGCAACTGATGGTAAAAATGAGAAGCATGACTGTTAGTGTTGGAAATGAGGAACATGACTGTAATGTGTTGGTAATGTGGAACATGACTGTAATGTGCTGGTAATATAGAACCTGACTGTAATGTGTTGGTAAAGAGGAACATTGCTGTAAAGTGTTGGAAATGAAGTACATGACTGTAATGTGCTGTAAATGAATGTAGAACATGACTGTAATGTGCTGGAAATGAGGAACATGGCTGTAATGTGCAGGAAATGTGGAACATGCTTGCAATGATTTCGAAATCAGAAACTTGAATTTGATGGTAAAAAATGAGGTGCATGTCTTTAATGTGTTGGAAATGTGGAACATGACTGAAATGTGTTGGCATTGAGGAACATGATTTTAATGTGTTGCAAATGTGGAACATGACTATAATGTGCTGGAAATGTGGAACATGACTGTAATGTGCAGGAAATGTGGATCATGACTGTATTGTGTTGGAAATGTGGAACATGATTGTAATGTGTTGGAAATGTGGAACCTGAAACCGATGGTAAAAAATGAGGAACATGACTTTTATATGTTGGATATGAGGAACATGACTGCAATGTGTTGGTAATGTGGTGCATGAATGTTATGTGTTGGTAATGAGCAACATGACAGTAATGTATTGGAAATAAGGAAGATGATTGTAATGCATTGGAAATGAAGAACATGTCTGTAATATGCTGGAAATGTGGAACATAACAGTAAAGTTTTGGTAATGAGGAACATGACTGTAATGTACTGTAAATGTGGAACATGACTGTAATGTGCTGGAAATGTGGAACATGACTGTAATGTGTTGGTAATGAGGAACATGAACGTAATGTGTTGGAAATGAGAAACGACTGTAATGAGCGGGAAATGTGGAACATTGCTATAATGTTTTGTAAATGAATGTGGAGCATGACTATAATGGACTGGAAATGTGGAACATGACTGTAACGTGCTGAAAAAGAGGAACATGACTATAATGTGTTGGAAATGTAGAACATGAATGTAATTTGTTGGTAATGTGGAACATGACTGTAATGTGCTGGAAATGAGGAATATGATTGTAATGTGTTGTCAATGTGGAACATGATTATAATATGTTGAAAATGAGAAACATGACTTTAATATTTTGGTAATGAGGAACATGATTGTAATGTGTTGGGAATCTGGAACATGATTGTAATGTTTGGAAATGAGGAGCATTACTCTATTGTCTTGGTAATGAGGGACCTAAATCTAATCGTAAAAATGAGGAACATGACTGTAATGGGTTGGAAATGGAATATGTCTGTAGGGTGCTGGAAATGAGGAACATGACTGTAATCAGTTAAATGTGGAACATTAAACTGATGTTAAAAATGAGGAACATGACTGTTATGTGTTGGAAATGAACAACATGACTGTAATGGTTGTAATGTGGAATATAAACTGTAATGTGGTTGGAAGTGTAAACATGACTGTAATGTGCAGGAAATGTGGAATTTGATTATAATGTGCTGGCAATGTAGAACATGATTATAAGGTGTTGAAAATGAGGAACATGACTGTAATGTGCTGGAAATCTGGATCATGATTGCAATGTGTTGGAAAAGAGGAACATGACTTTAATGTGTTGGTAATGAGGAACCTGAATCTGATACTAATAATGCAGAACACGACTGTTATAAATGTGGAACATGATTGTAGTTTGCTGGAAATGAGGAACATTACTGTCATTTGTTAGAAATGTGGATCCTGCAACTAATCGTAAAAATTAGGAACATGACTGTTAGTGTTGGAATTGAGGAACATTACTGTAATGTGTTGGTAATGTGGAACACGACTGTAATGTGCTGGTAATATAGAACCTGACTGTAACGTGTTGGTAAAGAGGAACATTGCTGTAAAGTGTTGGAAATGAAGAACATGACTGTAATGTGCTGTAAATGAATGTAGAACATGACTGTAATGTGCCGGAAATGAGGAACATGGCTGTAATGTGCAGGAAATGTGGAATATGCTTGCAATGATTTCGAAATCAGAAACTTGAATTTGATGGTAAAAATGAGGTGCATGACTTTAATGTGTTGGAAATGTGCAACATGACTGAAATGTGTTGGCATTGAGGAACATGATTTTAATGTGTTGCAAATGTGGAACATGACTATAATGTGCTGGAAATGTGGAACATGACTGTAATGTGCAGGAAATGTGGATCATGACTGTATTGTGTTGGAAATGTGGAACATGATTGTAATGTGTTGGAAATGTGGAACCTAAAACCGATGGTAAAAATGAGGAACATGACTTTTATATGTTGGATATGAGGAACATGACTGTAATGTGTTGGTAATGTGGTGCATGAATGTTATGTGTTGGTAAAGAGCAACATGACTGTAATGTATTGGAAATAAGGAAGATGATTGTAATGCATTGGAAATGAAGAACATGTCTGTAATATGCTGGAAATGTGGAACATAACAGTAAAGTGTTGGTAATGAGGAATATGACTGTAATGTACTGTAAATGTGGAACATGACTGTAATGTGCTGGAAATGTGGAACATGACTGTAATGTGTTGGTAATGTGGAACATGAACATAATGTGTTGGAAATGAGGAACATGACTGAAATGTGTTGGCATTGAGGACATGATTTTAATGTGTTGCAAATGTGGAACATGACTATAATGTGCTGAAAATGTGGATCATGACTGTAATGAGTTGGAAATGTGGAACATGATTGTAATGTGTTGGAAATGTGGAACCTGAAACCGATGGTAAAAATGAGGAACATGACTGTTATGTTTTGGCAATGAGGAACATGACTGTAATGTGTTGGTAAAGTGGAACATGACTGTTATGTGTTGGTAATGAATGGAACATGACTGTAATGTCAGGGAAATAAGGAGGATGACTGAAATCCATTGGAAATGAAGAACAAGACTGTAATGTGTAGGAAATGTGGAACATAAATGTAAAGTGTTGGTAATGAGGAACATGACTGAAATGTACCTGCAGTGTGGGAACATGACTGTAATGTGCTAGAAATGTGAAATATGACTGTAATGTGTTGGTAATGAGGAAACACGAACGTAATGTGTTGGAAATGAGAAACATGACTGTAATGTGCTGGAAATGTGGAACATGACTATAATGTTTTGTAAATGAATGTGGAGCATGACTATAATGGACTGGAAATGTGGAACATGACTGTAAAGTGCTGGAAATGAGGAACATGTCTGTAATGTGCTGGAAATGTGTAATATGAGTGCAATGAGTTGGAAATGAGGAACATGTCTGTAATGTGCTGGAAATGTGCAACATGACTGTACTGTGCTGGAAATTAATGTAGAACATGATTGTAATTAGTAGAAAATGAGGAACATGATTGCCATGTGCTGGAAATGTGGAACATTAATGTAATGTGTTCGAAATGAGGAACATAATTGTAATGTGCTGGAAAAGAGGAACATGAACACAATTTGTTGGTAATGAGGAAAATGACTATAATGTGTTGATAATATGAAACATGACTTTATATATTGGAATTGAAAACACGACTGTAATTTTTGGGAATGTTGAACATGACTGTAATGTGTTAGTAATGAGGAACATGATTGTAATGTGTTGGAAATGTGGAACATGACTATAATGTACAGGAAATGTGGAACATGTCTGTTATGTGTTGGTAATGTGGAACATGATTGTTATGTGTTGGCAATGTGGAATATGACTGTAATATGTTGGAAGTGTGGAACATGAATGTAATGTGCTGGAAATGGGGAATTTGATTATAATGTTCTGGCAATGTATAACATGATTATAATGTGTTGAAAATGAGGAACATGACTGTAATGTGTTAGAAATCTGGATCATGATTGCAATGTGTTGGAAATGAGGAACATGACTTTAATGTGTTGGTAATGAGGAACCTGAATCTGATACTAATAATGAAGAACGTGACTGTTATGGGTTGAAAATGTGGAACATGATTGTAGTTTGCTGGAAATGAGGAACATTACAGTCATTTGTTAGAAATGTGGATCCTGCAACTGATCGTAAAAATTAGGAACATGAATGTTAGTGTTGGAAATGAGGAACATTACTGTAATGTGTTGGTAATGTGGAACACGACTGTAATGTGCTGGTAATATAGAACATGACTGTAACGTGTTGGTAAAGAGGAACATTGCTGTAAAGTGTTGGAAATGAAGAACATGACTGTAATGTGCTGTAAATGAATGTAGAACATGACTGTAATGTGCCAGAAATGAGGAACATGGCTGTAATGTGCAAGAAATGTGGAACATGCTTGCAATGATTTCGAAATCAGAAACTTGAATTTGATGGTAAAAATGAGGTGCATGACTTTAATGTGTTGGAAATGAGGAACATGACTGAAATGTGTTGGCATTGAGGAACAAGATTTTAATGTGATACAAATGTGGAACATGACTATAATGTGCTAGAAATGTGGAACATGACTGTAATGTGCAGGAAATGTGGATCATGACTGTAATGTGTTGGAAATGTGGAACATGATTGTAATGTGTTGGAAATGTGGAACCTGAAACCGATGGTAAAAATGAGGAACATGATTGTTATGTTTTGGCAACGAGGAACATGACTGTAATGTGTTGGTAAAGTGGTACATGACTGTTATGTGTTGGTAATGAGCAACATGGCTGTAATGTCTTGGAAATAAGGAAGATGACTGTAATGAACTGGAAATGAAGAACAAGACTGTAATGTGCTGGAAATGTGGAACATAACTGTAAAGTGTTGGTAATGAGGAACATGACTGTAATGTACTGTAAATGTGGAACATGACTGTAATGTGCTGGAAATGTGCAACATGGCTGTAATGTGTTGGTAATGAGGAACACGAATGTAAAGTGTTGGAAATGTGGAACCTGAAACCGATGGTAAAAATGAGGAACATGACTTTTATATGTTGGAAATGAGGAACGTGACTGTAATGTGTTGGTAATGTGGTACATGACTGTTATGTGTTGGTAATGAGCAACATGACTGTAATGTCTTGGAAATAAGGAAGATGATTGTAATGAATTGGAAATGAAGAACAAGACTGTAATATTCTGGAAATGTGGAACATAACTGTAAAGTGTTGGTAATGAGGAACATGACTGTAATGTACTGTAAATGTGGAACATGACTGTAATGTGTTGGTAATGAGGAACACGAACGTAATGTGTTGGAAATGAGAAACATGACTGTAATGTGCTGGAAATGTGGAACATTACTAAAATGTTTTGTAAATGAATGTGGAGCATGACTATAATGGACTGGAAATGTGGAACATGACTGTAACGTGCTGAAAAAGTGGAACATGACTATAATGTGTTGGAAATGTAGAACATGAATGTAATTTGTTGGTAATGTAGAACATGACTGCAATGTGCTGGTGATGTGGAACCTTATTATAATGTGTTGTTTTAAATGAAGAACATGATTGTAATGTGTTGGAAGTCTGGAACACGACTGTAATGTGCTGGAAATGAGGAATATGATTGCAATGTGTTGTCAATGTGGAACATGATTATAATATTTTGAAAATGAGGAACATGACTTTAATATTTTGGAAATGAGGAACATGATTGTAATGTGTTGGAAATCTGGAACATGATTGTAATGTTTGGAAATGAGGAGGATTACTCTATTGTGTTGGTAATGAGGGACCCAAATCTAATGGTAAAAATGAGGAACATGACTGTAATGGGTTGGAAATGTGGAACATGTCTGTAGGGTGCCTGAAATGAGGAACATGACTGTAATGCGTTAGAAATGTGGAACATTAAAATGATGGTAAAAATGAGGAACATGACTGTTATGTGTTGGAAATGAACATGACCGTAATGAGTTGGTAATGTGGAACATAACCGTAATGTGTTGGAAGTGTGGAACATGACTGTAATGTGCAGGAAATGTGGAATTTGATTATAATGTGCTGGCAATGTAGAACATGATTATAATGTGTTGAAAATGAGGAACATGACTGTAATGTGTTGGAAATCTGGATCTTGATTGCAATGTGTTGGAAAAGAGGAACATGACTTTAATGTGTTGGTAATGAGGAACCTGAATCTGATACTAATAATGAAGAACACGACTGTTATGGGTTGAAAATGTGGAACATGATTGTAGTTTGCTGGAAATGAGAAACATTACTGTCATTTGTTAGAAATGTGGATCCAGCAACTGATGGTAAAAATGAGAAGCATGACTGTTATTGTTGGACATGAGGAACATGACTGTAATGTGTTGGTAATGTGGAACACGACTGTAATGTGCTGGTAATATAGAACCTGACTGTAACGTGTTGGTAAAGAGGAACATTGCTGTAAAGTGTTGGAAATGAAGAACATGACTGTAATGTGCTGTAAATGAATGTAGAACATGACTGTAATGTGCCGGAAATGAGGAACATGGCTGTAATGTGCAGGAAATGTTGAACATGCTTGCAATGATTTCGAAATCAGAAACTTGAATTTGATGGTTAAAATGAGGTGCATGACTTTAATGTGTTGCAAATGTGAAACATGACTGAAATGTGTTGGCATTGAGGAACATGATTTTAATGTGTTGCAAATGTGGAACATGACTATAATGTGCTGGAAATGTGAACATGACTGTAATGTGCAGGAAATGTGGATCATGACTGTATTGTGTTGGAAATGTAGAACATGATTGTAATGTGTTGGAAATGTGGAACCTGAAACCGATGGTAAAAATGAGGAACATGACTTTTATATGTTGGAAATGAGGAACATGACTGCAATGTGTTGGTAATGTGGTGCATGAATGTTATGTGTTGGTAATGAGCAACATGGCTGTAATGTCTTGGAAATAAGTTAGATGATTGTAATGCATTGGAAATGAAGAACATGTCTGTAATATGCTGGAAATGTGGAACATAACAGTAAAGTGTTGGTAATGAGGAACATGACTGTAATGTACTGTAAATGTGGAACATTACTGTAATATGCTGGAAATGTGGAACATGACTGCAATGTGTTGGTAATGAGGAACATGAACGTAATGTGTTGGAAATGAGAAACATGACTGTAATGTGCGGGAAATGTGGAACATTGCTATAATGTATTGTAAATGAATGTGGAGCATGACTATAATGGACTGGAAATGTGGAACATGACTGTAACGTGCTGAAAAAGTGGAACATGACTATAATGTGTTGGAAATGTAGAACATGAATGTAATTTGTTGGTAATGTGGAACATGACTGTAATGTGCTGGTGATGTGAACCTTACTATAATGTGTTGTTTTAAATGAAGAACATGATTGTAATTTGTTGGAAGTCTGGAACATGACTGTAATGTGCTGGAAATGAGGAATATGATTGTAATGTGTTGTCATTGTGGAACATGATTAAAATATGTTGAAAATGAGGAACATGACTTTAATATTTTGGAAATGAGGAACATGATTGTAATGTGTTGGAAATCTGGAACATGATTGTAATGTTTGGGAATGAGGAACATTACTCTATTGTGTTGGTAATGAGGGACCTAAATCTAATGGTAAAAATGAGGAACATGACTGTAATGGGTTGGAAATGTTGAACATGTCTGTAGGGTGCTGGAAATGCAGAACATGACTGTAATCTGTTAGAAATGTGGAACATTAAACTGATGTTAAAAATGAGGAACATGACTGTTATGTGTTGGAAATGAAGAACATGACTGTAATGTGTTGGTAATGTGGAACATAACCGTAATGTTTTGGAAGTGTGGAACATGACTGTAATGTGCAGGAAATGTGGAATTTGATTATAATGTGCTGGCAATGTAGAACATGATTATAATGTGTTGAAAATGAGGAACATGTCTGTAATGTGTTGGAAATCTGGATCATGATTGCAATGTGTTGGAAAAGAGGAACATGACTTTAATGTGTTGGTAATGAGGAACCTGAATCTGATACTAATAATGCAGAACACGACTGTTATGGGTTGAAAATGTGGAAAATGATTGTAGTTTGCTGGAAATGAGGAACATTACTGTCATTTGTTTGAAATGTGGATCCTGCAACTGATCGTAAAAATTAGGAACATGACTGTTAGTGTTGGAAATGAGGAACATGACTGTAATGTGTTGGTAATGGAAACACGACTGTAATGTGCTGGTAATATAGAACATGACTGTAATGTTTTGTAAAAGAGAACATTGCTGTAAAGTGTTGGAAATGAAGAACATGACTGTAATGTGCTGTAAATGAATGTAGAACATGACTGTAATCTGCCGGAAATGAGGAACATGGCTGTAATGTGCAGGAAATATGGAACATGCTTGCAATGATTTCGAAATCAGAAACTTGAATTTGATGGTAAAAATGAGGTGCATGACTTTAATGTGTTGGAAATGAGGAACATTACTGAAATGTGTTGGCATTGAGGACATGATTTTAATGTGTTGCAAATGTGGAACATGACTATAATGTGCTGGAAATGTGGATCATGACTGTAATGTGTTGGAAATGTGGAACATGATTGTAATGTGTTGGAAATGTGGAACCTGAAACCGATGGTAAAAATGAGGAACATGACTGTTATGTTTTCGCAATGAGGAACATGACTGTAATGTGTTGGTAAAGTGGAACATGACTGTTATGTGTTGGTAATGATGAACATGGCTGTAATGTCAGGGAAATAAGGAGGATGACTGAAATGCATTGGAAATGAAGAACAAGACTGAAATGTGCTGTAAATGTGGAACATAACTGTAAAGTGTTGGTAATGAGGAACATGACTGAAATGTACCGTAAATGTGGAATATGACTTTAATGTGTTAGAAATGTGGAACATGATTGTAATGTGTTGGTAATGAGGAACACGAACGTCATGTGTTGGAAATGAGAAACATGACTGTAATGTGCTGGAAATGTGGAACATGACTATAAAGTTTTGTAAATGAATGTGGAGCATGACTATAATGGGCTGGAAATGTGGAACCATGTCTGTAAAGTGCTGGAAATGAGGAACATGACTGTAATGTGCTGGAAATGTGTAATATGACTGCAATGAGTTGGAAATGAGGAACATGTCTGTAATGTGCTGGAAATGTGCAACATGCCTGCCATTAGTTGGAAATGAGGAACATGACTGTAATGTGTTGGAAATGAGGAACATGACTGTACTGTGCTGGAAATTAATGTAGAACATGAGTGTAATTAGTAGAAAATGCGGAACATGATTATTATGTGCTGGAAATGTGGAACATGCCTGCATTGAGTTGGAAATGAGGACACTGAATCTGATGGTAAAAGTGAGGAAAATGACTGTATTGTGTTGGTATTGAGGAAGATGATTATAATGTGTTGCCAATGTGGAAATTGAAGGTAATGTGTTGGCAATGAGGAACATGATTGTAATGTGCTGGAAATGTGGAACATGACTGTAATGTGTTGGAAATGTGGAACATGCCTGCATTGAGTTGGAAATGAGGACGCTGAATCTGATGGTAAAAGTGAGGAAAATGACTGTAATGTGTTGGTATTGACGAAGATGATTATAATGTGTTGCCAATGTGGAAATTGATGGCAATGTGTTGGCAATGAGGAACATGATTGTAATGTGCTGGAAATGTGGAACATGACTGTAATGTGTTGGAAATGTGGAACATAACTATAATTTTCTGGTAAAGAGAAACATGTCTGTGATGTGCTAGAAATGTGGAACATGACTATAATCTGTTGGAAATGTGGAACATGAATGTGATTTGTTGGTAATGAGGAACATGATTGCCATGTGCTGGAAATGTGGAACATTAATGTAATGTGTTCGAAATGAGGAACATAATTGTAATGTGCTGGAAAAGAGTAACATGAACACAATTTGTTGGTAATGAGGAAAATGACTATAATGTGTTGATAATATGAAACATGACTGTTATATATTGGAATTGAAAAACATGACTGTAATATTTTGGGAATGTTGAACATGACTGTAATGTGTTAGTAATGAGGAACATGATTGTAATGTGTTGGAAATTTGGAACATGACTATAATGTACTGGAAATGTGGAACATGACTGTTAAGTGTTGGTAATGTGGAACATGACTGTTATGTGTTGGCAATGTGGAATATGACTGTAATATGTTGGAAGTGTGGAACATGAATGTAATGTGCAGGAAATGGGGAATTTGATTATAATGTTCTGGCAATGTATAACATGATTATATTGTGTTGAAAATGAGGAACATGACTGTAATGTGTTGGAAATCTGGATCATGATTGCAATGTGTTGGAAATGAGGAACATGACTTTAATGTGTTGGTAATGAGGAACCTGAATCTGATACTAATAATGAAGAACGCGACTGTTATGGGTTGAAAATGTGGAACATGATTGTAGTTTGCTGGAAATGAGGAACATTACTGTCATTTGTTAGAAATGTGCATCCTGCAACTGATGGTAAAAATGAGAAGCATGACTGTTAGTGTTGGAAATGAGGAACATGACCGTAATGTGTTGGTAATGTGGAACACAACTGTAATGTGCTGGTAATATAGAACATCACTGTAACGTGTTGGTAAAGAGGAACATTGCTGTAAAATGTTGGAAATGAAGAACATGATTGTAATGTGCTGTAAATGAATGTAGAACATGACTGTAATGTGCCTGAAATGAGGAACATGGCTGTATTGTGCAGGAAATGTGGAACATGCTTGCAATGATTTCGAAATCAGAAACTTGAATTTGATGGTAAAAATGAGGTGCATGACTTTAATGTGTTGGAAATGAGGAACATGACTGAAATGTGTTGGCATTGAGGAATATGATTTTAATGTGTTGCAAATGTGGAACATGACTATAATGTGCAGGAAATGTGGAACATGACTGTAATGTGCAGAAAATGTGGATCATGACTGTAATGTGTTGGAAATGTGGAACATGATTGTAATGTGTTGGAAATGTGGAACCTGAAACCGATGGTAAAAATGAGGAACATGACTGTTATGTTTTGGCAATGAGGAACATGACTGTAATGTGTTGGTAATGTGGTACATGACTGTTATGTGTTGGTAATGAGCAACATGACTGTAATGTCTTGGAAATAAGGAAGATGATTGTAATGCATTGGAAATGAAGAACAAAACTGTAATATGCTGGAAATGTGGAACATGGCTGTAATGTGTTGGTAATGAGGAACACGAATGTAATGTGTTGGAAATGAGAAACATGACTGTAATGTGCTGGAAATGTGGAACATGACTGTAATGTGCAGGAAATGTGGAACATGACTGTAATGTGTTGGAAATGTGGAACACGATTGTAATGCGTTGGAAATGTGGAACTGGAAACCGATGGTAAAATGAGGAACATGACTTTATATGTTGGAAATGAGGAACATACGACTTCAATGTTTTGGTAATGTGGTACATGACTGTTATGTGTTGGTAATGAGCAACATGACTGTAATGTCTTGGAAATAAGGAAGATGATTGTAATGCATTGGAAATGAAGAACAAAACTGTAATATGCTGGAAATGTGGAACATAACAGTAAAGTGTTGGTAATGGGGAACATGACTGTAATGTACTGTAAATGTGGAACATGACTGTAATGTGCTGGAAATGTGGAACATGACTGTAATGTGTTGGTAATGAGGAACACGATCGTAATGTGTTGGAAATGAGAAACATGACTGTAATGTGGTGGAAGTGTGGAACATTACTATAATGTTTTATAAGTGAATGTGGAGCATGACTATAATGGACTGGAAATGTGGAACATGACTGTAACGTGCTGAAAAAGTGGAACATGACTATAATGTGTTGGAAATGTAGAACATGAATGTAAATTGTTGGTAATGTGGAACATGACTGTAATGTGCTGGTGATGTGGAACCTTTCTATAATGTGTTGTTTTAAATGAAGAACATGATTGTAATGTGTTGGAAGTCTGGAACATGACTGTAATGTGCTGGAATTGAGGAATATGATTGTAATGTGTTGTCAATGTGGAACATGATTATAATATGATGATAATGAGGAACATGACTTTAATATTTTGGTAATGAGGAACATGATTGTAATGTATTGGAAATCTGGAACATTATTGTAATGTTTGGAAATGAGGAACATTACTCTATTGTGTTGGTAATGAGGGACCTAAATCTAATGGTAAAAATGAGGAACATGACTGAAATGGGTTGGAAATGTGGAACATGTCTGTAGGGTGCTGGAAATGAGGAACATGACTGTAATGCGTTAGAAATGTGGAACATTAAACTGATGTTAAAAATGAGGAACATGACTGTTATGTGTTGGAAATGAACAACATGACTGTAATGTATTGGTAATGTGGAACATAACCGTAAATGTTGGAAGTGTGGAACATGACTGTAATGTGCAGGAAATATGGAATTTGATTATAATGTGCTGGCAATGTAGAAATTATGATTATAATGTGTTGAAAATGAGGAACATGACTGTAATGTGCTGGAAATCTGATCATGATTGCAATGTGTTGGAAAAGAGGAACATGACTTTAATGTGTTGGTAATGAAGAATCTGAATCTGATACTATAATGCAGAACACGACTGTTATAAATGTGGAACATGATTGTAGTTTGCTGAAATGAGGAACATTACAGTCATTTGTTAGAAATGTGGATCCTGCAACTGATCGTAAAAATTAGGAACATGACTGTTAGTGTTGGAAATGAGGAACATTACTGTAATGTGTTGGTAATGTGGAACACGACTGTAATGTGCTGGTAATATAGAACATGACTGTAACGTGTTGGTAAAGAGGAATATTGCTGAAAGTGTTGGAAATGAAGAACATGACTGTAATGTGCTGTAAATGAATGTAGGACATGCTTGCAATGATTTCGAAATCAGAAACTTGAATTTGATGGTAAAAATCAGGTGCATGACTTTAATGTGTTGGAAATGAGGAATATGACTGAAGCAAAGGGTATTGAGGAAAATGATTTTAATGTGTTGCAAATGTGGAACATGACTATAATGTGCTAGAAATGTGGAACATGACTGTAATGTGCAGGAAATGTGGATCATGACTGTAATGTGTTGGAAATGAGGAACATGATTGCAATGTGTTGGAAATGTGGAACCTGAAACCGATGGTAAAAATGAGGAACATGACTGTTATGTTTTGGTAATGAGCAACATGGCTGTAATGTCTTGGAAATAAGGAAGATGACTGTAATGCATTGGAAATGAAGAACAAGACTGTAATGTGCAGGAAATGTGGAACATAACTGTAAAGTGTTGGTAATGAGGAACATGACTGTAATGTGCTGGAAATGTGCAACATGGCTGTAATGTGTTGGTAATGAGGAACACGAACGTAATCTGTTGGAAATGAGAAACATGACTGTAATGTGCTGGAATTGTGGAACATTACTGTAATGTTTTGTAAATGAATGAGAAACATGACTGTAATGTGCTGGAAATGTGGAACATGACTGTAATGTGCAGGAAATGTGGAACATGACTGTATGTGTTGGAAATGTGGAAACATTATAAAATGTTGGAAATGTGGAACCTGAAACTGATGGTAAAAATGAGGAATATGACTTTTATATGTTGGAAATGAGGAACGGACTGTAATGTGTTGGTTATGTGGTACATGACTGTTATGTGTTGGTAATGAGCAACATGACTGTAATGTCTTGAAATAAGGAAGATGATTGTAATGCATTGAAATGAAGAACAAGACTGTAATATGCTGGAAATGTGAATATAACTGTAAAGTGTTGTTAATGAGGAACATGACTGCAATGTACTGTAAATGTGAACATGACTGTAATGTGTTGGTAATGAGGAACACAAACGTAATGTGTTGGAAATGAGAAACATGACTGTAATGTGCTGGAATTGTGGAACATTACTGTAATGTTTTGTAAATGAATGGAGCATGACTATAATGGACTGGAAATGTGGAAACATGACTGTAATGCGTTGAAAAAGTGGAACATGACTATAATGTGTTGGAAATGTAGAACATGAATGTAATTTGTTGGTAATGTAGAACATGACTGTAATGTGCAGGTGATTTGGAACCTTACTATAATGTGTTGTTTTAAATGAAGAACATGATTGCAATGTGTTGGAAGTCTGGAACACGACTGTAATGTTCTGAAATGAGGAATATGATTGTAATGTGTTGTCAATGGAAATATGATTATAATATGCTGAAAAAGAGGAACATGACTTTAATATTTTGGAAATGAGGAACATGATTGTAATGTGTTGGAAATCTGGAACATGATTGTAATGTTTGGAAATGAGGAACATTACTCTATTGTGTTGGTAATGAGGGACCCAAATCTAATGGCAAAAATGAGGAACATGACTGTAATGGGTTGGAAATGTGGAACATGTCTGTAGGGTGCCTGAAATGAGGAACATGACTGTAATGCATTAGAAATGTGGAACATTAAACTGATGGTAAAAATGAGGAACATGACTGTTATGTGTTGGAAATGAACATGACTGTAATGTGTTGGTAATTTGGAACATAACCGTAATGTGTTGGAAGTGTGGAACATGACTGTAATGTGCAGGAAATGTGGAATTTGATTATAATGTGCTGGCAATGTAGAACATGATTATAATGTGTTGAAAATGAGGAACATGACTGTAATGTGTTGGAAATCTGGATCTTGATTGCAATGTGTTGGAAAAGAGGAACATGACTTTAATGTGTTGGTAATGAGGAACCTGAATCTGATACTAATAATGAAGAACACGACTTTTATGGGTTGAAAATGTGGAAATGATTGTAGTTTGCAGGAAATGAAGAACATTACTGTCATTTGTTAGAAATGTGGATCCCTGCAACTGATCGTAAAATGAGAACATGACTGTTAGTGTTGGAAATGAGGAACATGACTGTAATGTGTTGGTAATGTGGAACACGACTGTAATGTGCTGGTAATATAGAACATAACTGTAACGTGTTGGTAATGAGGAACATTGCTGTAAAGTGTTGGAAATGAAGACCATAACTGTAATGTGCTGTAAATGAATGTAGAATATGACTGTAATGTGCCGGAAATGAGGAACATGGCTGTAATGTGCAGGAAATGTGGAACATGCTTGCAATGATTTCGAAATCAGAAACTTGAATTTGATGGTAAAAATGAGATGCATGACTTTAATGTGTTGGAAATGAGGAACATGACTGAAATGTGTTGGCATTGAGAAACATGATTTTAATGTGTTGCAAATGTGGAACATGACTATAATGTGCTGGAAATGTGGAACATGACTGTAATGTGCAGGAAATGTGGATCATGACTGTAATGTGTTGGAAATGTGGAACATGATTGTAATGTGTTGGAAATGTGGAACCTGAAACCGATGGTAAAAATGAGGAACATGACTGTTATGTTTTGGCAATGAGGAACATGACTGTAATGTGTTGGTAATGTGGTGCTGCTACCTGTTATGTTGGTAATGAGTAACATGGCTGTAATGTCTTGAGAAATAAGGAAGATGACTGTGATGCATTGGAAATGAAGAACAAGACTGTAATGTGCTGGAAAATGGACTCATAACTGTAAAGTGTTGATAATGAGGAACATGACTGTAATGTACTGTAAATGTGGAACATGACTGTAATGTGCTGGAAATGTGGAACATGGCTGTAATGTGTTGGTAATGAGGAACACGAACATAATGTGTTGGAAATGAGAAACATGACTGTAATGTGATGGAAATGTGGAACATGACTGTAATGTGCAGGAAATGTGAACATGACTGTAATGTGTTGGATATGTGGAACACGATTGTAATGTGTTGACATGTGGAACTGGAAACCGATGGTAAAATGAGGAACATGACTTTGTATGTTGGAAATGAGGAACATGACTGCAATGTGTTGGTAATGTGGTACATGACTGTTATGTGTTGGTAATGAGCAACATGACTGTAATGTCTTGGAAATAAGGAAGATGATTGTATTGCATTGGAAATGAAGAACAAGACTGTAATATGCTGGAAATGTGGAACATAACAGTAAAGTGTTGGTAATGAGGAACATGACTGTAATGTACTGTAAATGTGGAACATGACTGTAATGTGCTGGAAATGTGGAACATGACTGTAATGTGTTGGTAATGAGAAACACGAACGTAATGTGTTGGAAATGAGAAACATGACTGTATTGTGCAGGAAATGTGGAACATTAATATAATGTTTTGTAAATGAATGTGGAGCATGACTATAATGGACTGGAAATGTGGAACATGACTGTAACGTGTTGAAAAAGTGGAACATGACTATAATGAGTTGGAAATGTAGAACATGAATGTAATTTGTTGGTAATGTGGAACATGACTGTAATGTGCTGGTGATGTGGAACCTTTCTATAATGTGTTGTTTTAAATGAAGAACATGATTGTAATGTGTTGGAAGTCTGGAACATGACTGTAATGTGCTGGAATTGAGGAATATGATTGTATGTGTGTGTCAATGTGGAACATGATTATAATATGATGATAATGAGGAACATGACTTTAATATTTTGTAATGAGGAACATGATTGTAATGTATTGGAAATCTGGAACATTATTGTAATGTTTGGAAATGAGGAACATTACTCTATTGTGTTGGTAATGAGGACCTAAATTAATGGTAAAAATGAGGAACATGACTGAAATGGGTTGGAAATGTGGAACATGTCTGTAGGGTGCTGGAAATGAGGAACATGACTGTAATGCGTTAGAAATGTGGAACATTAAACTGATGTTAAAAATGAGGAACATGACTGTTATGTGTTGGAAATGAACAACATGACTGTAATGTATTGGTAATGTGGAACATAACCGTAAAATGTTGGAAGTGTGGAACATGACTGTAATGTGCAGGAAATATGGAATTTGATTATAATGTGCTGGCAATGTAGAACATGATTATAATGTGTTGAAAATGAGGAACATGACTGTAATGTGCTGGAAATCTGGATCATGATTGCAATGTGTTGGAAAAGAGGAACATGACTTTAATGTGTTGGTAATGAAGAATCTGAATCTGATACTAATAATGCAGAACACGACTGTTATAAATGTGGAACATGATTGTAGTTTGCTGGAAATGAGGAACATTACAGTCATTTGTTAGAAATGTGGATCCTGCAACTGATCGTAAAAATTAGGAACATGACTGTTAGTGTTGGAAATGAGGAACATTACTGTAATGTGTTGGTAATGTGGAACACGACTGTAATGTGCTGGTAATATAGAACATGACTGTAACGTGTTGGTAAAGAGGAATATTGCTGAAAGTGTTGGAAATGAAGAACATGACTGTAATGTGCTGTAAATGAATGTAGGACATGCTTGCAATGATTTCGAAATCAGAAACTTGAATTTGATGGTAAAAATCAGGTGCATGACTTTAATGTGTTGGAAATGAGGAACATGACTGAAATGTGTTGGCATTGAGGAAAATGATTTTAATGTGTTGCAAATGTGGAACATGACTATAATGTGCTAGAAATGTGGAACATGACTGTAATGTGCAGGAAATGTGGATCATGACTGTAATGTGTTGGAAATGAGGAACATGATTGCAATGTGTTGGAAATGTGGAACCTGAAACCGATGGTAAAAATGAGGAACATGACTGTTATGTTTTGGTAATGAGCAACATGGCTGTAATGTCTTGGAAATAAGGAAGATGACTGTAATGCATTGGAAATGAAGAACAAGACTGTAATGTGCAGGAAATGTGAACATAACTGTAAAGTGTTGGTAATGAGGAACATGACTGTAATGTGCTGGAAATGTGCAACATGGCTGTAATGTGTTGGTAATGAGGAACACGAACGTAATCTGTTGGAAATGAGAAACATGACTGTAATGTGCTGGAATTGTGGAACATTACTGTAATGTTTTGTAAATGAATGAGAAACATGACTGTAATGTGCTGGAAATGTGGAACATGACTGTAATGTGCAGGAAATGTGGAACATGACTGTAATGTGTTGGAAATGTGGAACACGATTGTAATGTGTTGGAAATGTGGAACCTGAAACCGATGGTAAAAATGAGGAACATGACTTTTATATGTTGGAAATGAGGAACGTGACTGTAATGTGTTGGTTATGTGGTACATGACTGTTATGTGTTGGTAATGAGCAACATGACTGTAATGTCTTGGAAATAAGGAAGATGATTGTAATGCATTGGAAATGAAGAACAAGACTGTAATATGCTGGAAATGTGGAACATAACTGTAAAGTGTTGTTAATGAGGAACATGACTGCAATGTACTGTAAATGTGGAACATGACTGTAATGTGTTGGTAATGAGGAACACAAACGTAATGTGTTGGAAATGAGAAACATGACTGTAATGTGCTGGAATTGTGGAACATTACTGTAATGTTTTGTAAATGAATGTGGAGCATGACTATAATGGACTGGAAATGTGGAACATGACTGTAACGTGCTGAAAAAGTGGAACATGACTATAATGTGTTGGAAATGTAGAACATGAATGTAATTTGTTGGTAATGTAGAACATGACTGTAATGTGCAGGTGATTTGGAACCTTACTATAATGTGTTGTTTTAAATGAAGAACATGATTGCAATGTGTTGGAAGTCTGGAACACGACTGTAATGTTCTGGAAATGAGGAATATGATTGTAATGTGTTGTCAATGTGGAACATGATTATAATATGCTGAAAAAGAGGAACATGACTTTAATATTTTGGAAATGAGGAACATGATTGTAATGTGTTGGAAATCTGGAACATGATTGTAATGTTTGGAAATGAGGAACATTACTCTATTGTGTTGGTAATGAGGGACCCAAATCTAATGGCAAAAATGAGGAACATGACTGTAATGGGTTGGAAATGTGGAACATGTCTGTAGGGTGCCTGAAATGAGGAACATGACTGTAATGCATTAGAAATGTGGAACATTAAACTGATGGTAAAATGAGGAACATGACTGTTATGTGTTGAAAATGAACATGACTGTAATGTGTTGGTAAATTTGGAACACAACTCAATGTGTTGGAAGTGTGGAACATGACTGTAATGTGCAGGAAATGTGGAATTTGATTATAATGTGCTGGCAATGTAGAACATGATTATAATGTGTTGAAAATGAGGAACATGACTGTAATGTGTTGGAAATCTGGATCTTGATTGCAATGTGTTGGAAAAGAGGAACATGACTTTAATGTGTTGGTAATGAGGAACCTGAATCTGATACTAATAATGAAGAACACGACTCTTATGGGTTGAAAATGTGGAAAATGATTGTAGTTTGCTGGAAATGAAGAACATTACTGTCATTTGTTAGAAATGTGGATCCTGCAACTGATCGTAAAAATGAGGAACATGACTGTTAGTGTTGGAAATGAGGAACATGACTGTAATGTGTTGGTAATGTGGAACACGACTGTAATGTGCTGGTAATATAGAACATAACTGTAACGTGTTGGTAATGAGGAACATTGCTGTAAAGTGTTGGAAATGAAGACCATAACTGTAATGTGCTGTAAATGAATGTAGAATATGACTTGTGCCGTCGGGAAATGAGGAACATGGCTGTAATGTGCAGGGAAATGTGGAATGCTTGCAATGATTGAAATCAGAAACTTGAATTTGATGGTAAAATGAGATGCATGACTTTTAATGTGTTGGAAATGAGGAACATGACTGAAATGTGTTGGCATTGAGAAACATGATTTTAATGTGTTGCAAATGTGGAACATGACTATAATGTGCTGGAAATGTGGAACATGACTGTAATGTGCAGGAAATGTGGATCATGACTGTAATGTGTTGGAAATGTGGAACATGATTGTAATGTGTTGGAAATGTGGAACCTGAAACCGATGGTAAAAATGAGGAACATGACTGTTATGTTTTGGCAATGAGGAACATGACTGTAATGTGTTGGTAATGTGGTACATACCTGTTATGTGTTGGTAATGAGTAACATGGCTGTAATGTCTTAGAAATAAGGAAGATGACTGTGATGCATTGGAAATGAAGAACAAGACTGTAATGTGCTGGAAATGTGGACCATAACTGTAAAGTGTTGGTAATGAGGAACATGACTGTAATGTACTGTAAATGTGGAACATGACTGTAATGTGCTGGAAATGTGGAACATGGCTGTAATGTGTTGGTAATGAGGAACACTAACATAATGTGTTGGAAATGAGAAACATGACTGTAATGTGATGGAAATGTGGAACATGACTGTAATGTGCAGGAAATGTGGAACATGACTGTAATGTGTTGGACATGTGGAACACGATTGTAATGTGTTGGACATGTGGAACCTGAAACCGATGGTAAAAATGAGGAACATGACTTTTGTATGTTGGAAATGAGGAACATGACTGCAATGTGTTGGTAATGTGGTACATGACTGTTATGTGTTGGTAATGAGCAACATGACTGTAATGTCTTGGAAATAAGGAAGATGATTGTATTGCATTGGAAATGAAGAACAAGACTGTAATATGCTGGAAATGTGGAACATAACAGTAAAGTGTTGGTAATGAGGAACATGACTGTAATGTACTGTAAATGTGGAACATGACTGTAATGTGCTGGAAATGTGGAACATGACTGTAATGTGTTGGTAATGAGAAACATGACTGTATTGTGCAGGAAATGTGGAACATTAATATAATGTTTTGTAAATGAATGTGGAGCATGACTATAATGGACTGGAAATGTGGAACATGACTGTAACGTGTTGAAAAAGTGGAACATGACTATAATGAGTTGGAAATGTAGAACATGAATGTAATTTGTTGGTAATGTGGAACATGACTGTAATGTGCTGGTGATGTGGAACCTTACTATAATGTGTTGTTTTAAATGAAGAACATGATTGTAATGTGTTGGAAGTCTGGAACATGATTGTAATGTGCTGGAAATGAGGAATATGATTGTAATGTGTTGTCAATGTGGAACATGATTATAATATGTTGAAAATGAGGAACATGACTTTAATATTTTGGAAATGAGGAACATGATTGTAATGTGTTGGAAATCTGGAACATGATTGTAATGTTTGGAAATGAGGAACATTACTCTATTGTGTTGGTAATGAGGGACCTAAATCTAATGGTAAAATGAGGAACATGACTGTAATGGGTTGGAATGTGGAACATTCTGTAGGGTGCTGAAATGAGGAACATGACTGTAATGTGTTAGAAATGTGGAACATTAAACTGATGGTAAAAATGAGGAACATGACTGTTATGTATTGGAAATGAAGAACATGACTGTAATGTGTTGGTAATGTGGAACATAACCGTAATGTGTTGGAAGTGTGGAACATGACTGTAATGTGCAGGAAATGTGGAATTTGATTATATTGTGCTGGCAATGTAGAACATGATTATAATGTGTTGAAAATGAGGAACATGACTGTAATGTGTTGGAAATCTGGATCATGATTGCAATGTGATGGAAAAGAGGAACATGACTTTAATGTGTTGGTTATGAGGAACCTGAATCTGATACTAATAATGCAGAACACGACTGTTATGGGTTGAAAATGTGGAACATGATTATTGTTTGCTGGAAATGAGGAACATTACTGCCATTTGTTAGAAATGTGGATCCTGCAACTGATCATAAAAATTAGGAACATGACTGTTAGTGTTGGAAATGAGGAACATGACTGTAATGTGTTGGTAATGTGGAACACGACTGTAATGTGCTGGTAATATAGAACATGACTGTAATGTTTTGGTAAAGAGGAACATTGCTGTAAAGTGTTGGAAATGAAGAACATGACTGTAATGTGCTGTAAATGAATGTAGAACATGACTGTACTGTGTCGGAAATGAGGAACATGGCTGTAATGTGCAGGAAATGTGGAACATGCTTGCAATGATTTCGAAATCAGAAACTTGAATTTGATGGTAAAAATGAGGTGCATGACTTTAATGTGTTGGAAATGAGGAACATTACTGAAATGTGTTGGCATTGAGGAACATGATTTTAATGTGTTGCAAATGTGGAACATGACTATAATGTGCTGGAAATGTGGATCATGACTGTAATGTGTTGGAAATGTGGAACATGATTGTAATGTGTTGGAAATGTGGAACCTGAAACCGGTGGTAAAAATGAGGAACATGACTGTTATGTTTTGGCAATGAGGAACATGACTGTAATGTTTTGATAAAGTGGAACATGACTGTTATGTGTTGGTAATGATGAACATGGCTGTAATGTCAGGGAAATAAGGAAGATGACTGAAATGCATTGGAAATGAAGAACAAGATTGTAATGTGCTGGAAATGTGGAACATAACTGTAAAGTGTTGGAAATGAGGAACATGACTGTAATGTACTGTAAATGTGGAACATGACTGTAATGTGCAAGAAATGTGGAACATGACTGTAATGTGTTGGTAATGAGGAACACGAACGTAATGTGTTGGAAATGAGAAACATGACTGTAATGTGCTGGAAATGTGTAATATGACTGCAATGAGTTGGAAATGAGGAACATGACTGTAACGTGCTTTAAATGTGCAACATGCCTGCCATTAGTTGGAAATGAGGAACATGACTGTAATGTGTTGGAAATGAGGAACATGACTGTACTGTGCTGGAAATTAATGTAGAACATGAGTGTAATTAGTAGGAAATGAGGAACATGATTATAATGTGCTGGAAATGTGGAACATGCCTGCATCGAGTTGGAAATGAGGACGCTGAATCTGATGGTAAAAGTGAAGAAAATGACTGTAATGTGTTGGTATTGGGGAAGATGATTATAATGTGTTGCCAATGTGGATATTGATGGTAATGTGTTGGCAATGAGGAAAATGATTGTAATGTGCTGGAAATGTGGAACATGACTGTAATGTGCTGGAAATGTGAATATAACTATAATTTTCTGGTAAAGAGAAACATGTCTGTGATGTGCTAGAAATGTGAACATGACTATAATCTGTTGGAAATGTGGAACATGAATGTGATTTGTTGGTAATGAGGAACATGATTGCTATGTGCTGGAAATGTGGAACATTAATGTAATGTGTTCGAAATGAGGAACATAATTGTAATGAGCTGGTAAAGAGGAACATGAACACAATTTGTTGGTAATGAGGAAAATGACTATAATGTGTTGGTAATATGAAACATGACTGTTATATATTGGAATTGTAAAACACGGCTGTAATATTTTGGGAATGTTGAACATGACTGTAATGTGTTAGTAATGAGGAACATGATTGTAATGTGTTGGAAATGTGGAACATGACTATAATGTACTGGAAATGTGGAACATGACTGTTATGTGTTGGTAATGTGGAACATGACTGTTATGTGTTGGCAATGTGGAATATGACTGTAATATGTTGGAGGTGGGAACATGACTGTAATGTGCTGGAATGGGGAATTTGATTATAATGTTCTGGCAATGTATAACATGATTATAATGTGTTGAAAATGAGGAACATGACTGTAATGTGTTGGAAATCTGGATCATGATTGCAATGTGTTGGAAATGAGGAACATGACTTTAATGTGTTGGTAATGAGGAACCTGAATCTGATACTAATAATGAAGAACGTGACTGTTATGGGTTGAAAATGTGGAACATGATTGTAGTTTGCTGGAAATGAGGAACATTACTGTCATTTGTTAGAAATGTGGATCCTGCAACTGATGGTAAAAATGAGAAGCATGACTGTTAGTGTTGGAAATGAGGAACATGACTGTAATGTGTTGGTAATGTGGAACACGACTGTAATGTGCTGGTAATATAGAACATTACTGTAACGTGTTGGTAAAGAGGAACATTGCTGTAAAGTGTTGGAAATGAAGAACATGACTGTAATGTGCTGTAAATGAATGTAGAACATGACTGTAATGTGCCGGAAATGAGGAACATGGCTGTATTGTGCAAGAAATGTGGAACATGCTTGCAATGATTTTGAAATCAGAAACTTGAATTTGATGGTAAAAATGTGGTGCATGACTTTAATGTGTTGGAAATGAGGAACATGACTGAAATGTGTTGGCATTGAGGAACATGATTTTAATGTGTTGCAAATGTGGAACATGAATATAATGTGCTGGAAATGTGGAACAAGACTGTAATGTGCAGGAAATGTGAATCATGACTGTAATGTGTTGGAAATGTGGAACCTGAAACCGATGGTAAAAATGAGGAACATGACTGTTATGTTTTGGCATTGAGGAACATGACTGTAATGTGTTGGTAATGTGGTACATGACTGTTATGTGTTGGTAATGAGCAACATTGCTGTAATGTCTTGGAAATAAGGAAGATGACTGTAATGCTTTGGAAATGAAGAACAAGACTGTAATTTGCTGGAAATGTGGAACATAACTGTAAAGTGTTGGTAATGAGGAACATGACTGTAATGTACTGTAAATGTGGAACATGACTGTAATGTGCTGGAAATGTGGAACATGGCTGTAATGTGTTGGTAATGAGGAACACGAATGTAATGTGTTGGAAATGAGAAACATGACTGTAATGTGCTGGAAATGTGGAACATGACTGTAATGTGCAGGAAATGTGGAACATGACTGTAATGTGTTGGAAATGTGGAACACGATTGTAATGTGTTGGAAATGTGGAACCTGAAACCGATGGTAAAAATGAGGAACATGACTTTTATATGTTGGAAATGAGGAACATGACTGCAATGTGTTGGTAATGTGGTACATGACTGTTATGTGTTGGTAATGAGCAACATGACTGTAATGTCTTGGAAATAAGGAAGATGATTGTAATGCATTGGAAATGAAGAACAAGACTGTAATATGCTGGAAATGTGGAACATAACTGTAAAGTGTTGGTAATGAGGAACATGACTGTAATGTACTGTAAATGTGGAACATGACTGTAATGTGCTGGAAATGTGGAACATGACTGTAATGTGTTGGTAATGAGTAACACGATCGTAATGTGTTGGAAATGAGAAACATGACTGTAATGTGCTGGAAATGTGGAACATTACTATAATGTTTTATATGTGAATGTGGAGCATGACTATAATGGACTGGAAATGTGGAACATGACTGTAATGTGCTTAAAAAGTGGAACATGACTATAATGTGTTGGAAATGTAGAACATGAATGTAATTTGTTGGTAATGTGGAACATGACTGTAATGTGCTGGTGATGTGGAACCTTACTATAAAGTGTTGTTTTAAGTGAAGAACATGATTGTAATGTGTTGGAAGTCTGGAACATGATTGTAATGTGCTGGAAATGAGGAATATGATTGTAATGTGTTGTCAATGTGGAACATGATTATAATATGTTGAAAATGAGGAACATGACTTTAATATTTTGGAAATGAGGAACATGATTGTAATGTGTTGGAAATCTGGAACATGATTGTAATGTTTGGAAATGAGGAACATTACTCTATTGTGCTGGTAATGAGGGACCTAAATCTAATGGTAAAAATGAGGAACATGACTGTAATGGGTTGGAAATGTGGAACAAGTCTTTAGGGTGCTGGAAATGAGGAACATGACTGTAATGCGTTAGAAATGTGGAACATTAAACTGATGGTAAAAATGAGGAACATGACTGTTATGTGTTGGAAATGAAGAACATGACTTTAATGTATTGGTAATGTGGAACATAACCGTAATGTGTTGGAAGTCTGGAACATGACTGTAATGTGCAGGAAATGTGGAATTTGATTATAATGTGCTGGCAATGTAGAACATGATTATAATGTGTTGAAAATGAGGAACATGACTGTAATGTGTTGGAAATCTGGATAATGATTGCAATGTGTTGGAAAAGAGGAACATGACTTTAATGTGTTGCTAATGAGGAAACCTGAATCTGATACTAATAATGCAGAACACGACTGTTATGGGTTGAAAATGTGGAACATGATTTTAGTTTGCTGGAAATGAGGAACATTACTGTCATTTGTTAGAAATGTGGATCCTGCAACTGATCGTAAAAATTAGGATCATGACTGTTAGTGTTGGAAATGAGGAACATGACTGTAATGTGTTGGTAATGTGGAACACGACTGTAATGTGCTGGTAATATAGAACATTACTGTAACGTGCTGGTAAAGAGGAACATTGCTGTAAAGTGTTGGAAATGAAGAACATGACTGTAATGTGCTGTAAATGAATGTAGAACATGACTGTAATGTGCCGGAAATGAGGAACATGGCTGTAATGTGCAGGAAATGTGGAACATGCTTGCAATGATTTCGAAATCAGAAACTTGAATTTTATATTAAAAATGAGGTGCATGACTTTAATGTGTTGGAAATGAGGAACATGACTGAAATGTGTTGCAATTGAGGAACATGATTTTAATGTGTTGCAAATGTGGAACATGACTATAATGTGCTGAAAATGTGGAACATGACTGTAATGTGCAGGAAATGTGGATCATGACTGTAATGTGTTGGAAATGTGGAACATGATTGTAATGAGTTGGAAATGTGGAACCTGAAACCGATGGTAAAAATGAGGAACATGACTGTTGTGTTTTGGCAATGAGGAACATGACTGTAATGTGTTGGTAATGTGGTACATGACTGTTATGTGTTGGTAATGAGCAACATGGCTGTAATGTCTTGGAAATAAGGAAGATGACTGTAATGCATTGGAAATGAAGAACAAGACTGTAATGTGCTGGAAATGTGGACCATAACTGTAAAGTGTTGGTAATGAGGAACATGACTGTAATGTACTGTAAATGTGGAACATGACTGTAATGTGCTGGAAATGTGGAACATGGCTGTAATGTGTTGGTAATGAGGAACACGAACGTAATGTGTTGGAAATGAGAAACATGACTGTAATGTGCTGGAAATATGGAACATGACTGTAATGTGCAGGAAATGTGGAACATGACAGTAATGTGTTGGAAATGTGGAACACGATTGTAATGTGTTGGAAATGTGGAACCTGAAACCGATGGTAAAAATGAGGAACATGACTTTTATATATTGGAAATGAGGAACGTGACTGTAATGTGTTGGTAATGTGGTACATGACTGTTATGTGTTGGTAATGAGCAACATGACTGTAATGTCTTGGAAATAAGGAAGATGATTGTAGTGCATTGGAAATGAAGAACAAGACTGTAATATGCTTGAAATGTGGAACTTAACTGTAAAGTGTTGGTAATGAGGAACATGACTGTAATGTACTGTAAATGTGGAACATGACTGTAATGTGTTGGTAATGAGGAACACGAACGTAATGTGTTGGAAAAGAGAAACATGACTGTAATGTGCTGGAAATGTGGAACATTACTATAATGTTTTGTAAATGAATGTGGAGCATGACTATAATTGTCTGGAAATGTGGAACATGACTGTAACGTGCTGAAAAAGTGGAACATGACTATAATGTGTTGGAAATGTTGAACGTGAATGTAATTTGTTGGTAATGTGGAACATGACTGTAATGTGCTGGTGTTGTGGAACCTTACTATAATGTGTTGTTTTAAATGAAGAACATGATTGTAATGTGTTGGAAGTCTGGAACACGACTGTAATGTGCTGGAAATGAGAGATATGATTGTAATGTGTTGTCAATGTGGAACATGATTATAATATGTTGAAAAATGAGGAACATGACTTCAATATTTTGGAAATGAGGAACATGATTGTAATGTGTTGGAAATCTGGAACATGATTGTAATGTTTGGAAATGAGAAATATTACTCTATTGTGTTGGTAATGAGGGACCCAAATCTAATGTTAAAAATGAGGAACATGACTGTAATGGGTTGGAAATGTGGAACATGTCTGTAGGGTGCCTGAAATGAGGAACATGACAATAATGTGTTAGAAATGTGGAATATTAAACTGATGGTAAAAATGAGGAACATGACTGTTATGTGTTGGAAATGAAGAGCATGACTGTAATGTGTTGGTAATGTGGAACATAACCGTAATGTGTTGGAAGTGTGGAACATGACTGTAATGTGCAGGAAATGTGGAATTTGATTATAATGTGCTGGCAATGTAGAACATGATTATAATGTGTTGAAAATGAGGAACATGACTGTAATGTGTTGGAAATCTGGATCTTGATTGCAATGTGTTGGAAAAGAGGAACATGACTTTAATGTGTTGGTAATGAGGAACCTGAATCTGATACTAATAATGAAGAACACAACTGTTATGGGTTGAAAATGTGGAACATGATTGTAGTTTGCTGGAAATGAGGAACATTACTGTCATTTGTTAGAAATGTGGATCCTGCAACTGATCGTAAAAATGAGGAACATGACTGTTAGTGTTGGAAATGAGGAACATGAGTGTAATGTGTTGGTAATGTGGAACACGACTGTAATGTGCTGGTAATATAGAACATGACTGTAACGTGTTGGTAAAGAGTAACATTGCTGTAAAGTGTTGGAAATGAAGAACATAACTGTAATGTGCTGTAAATGAATGTAGAATATGACTGTAATGTGCCGGAAATGAGGAACATGGCTGTAATGTGCAGGAAATGTGGAACATGCTTGCAATGATTTTGAAATCAGAACTATAAATTTGATGGTAAAAATGAGGCGCATGACTTTAATGTGTTGGTAATGAAGAACATGACTTTAATTTGTTGGTACAGAGGAACATGATTATAATGCATTGGAAACATGGAACATAACTCTAATGGGTTGGTATTGAGAAACTTTATTCTAATGTTTTGGTAAGGATTAAAATGATGATAATGTGTTTAAAATGAGGAACTTGATTGTAATGTGTTGGAAATGAGGAACTTGAATCTGATGGAAAAAGTCAGAAACATGACTGTAATGTGTTGGAAATGAGGAATATGACTGTAATGTGTTGGTAATGAGGAACATGACTGTAATGTGTTAGAAATGAGGAACAGGACTGTAATGTGTTGGTAGTGAGGAACATGACGGTAATGTGTTGGTAAAGGGGAACATTACTGTAATGTGTTGAAAATGAGGAGCATGACTGTAATGTGCTGGAAATTAATGTAGAACATGACTGTAATGTGTTGGAAATGAGAAGCATGACTGTAATGTGCTGTAAATTAATGTAGAACATCACTGTAATGTGTACAAGATGATGAACATGATTGTAATGTGTTGGAAAAGAGTAACATGACTGTAATGTGCTGGAAATGTGGAACATGCCTGCAGTGAGCTTTAAATCAGGAACATGACTAAAATGTGTTGGAAATGAACAACGTGACTGTAATGTGCTGGGAATGAGGAACATGACTGAAATGGGCAGGAAATGTGGAACATGACTGTAATGAGTTGGAAATGAGGAACATGAGTGTACTGTGCTGGAAATGAGGAACATGACTGTAATGTGTTGGTAATGAGGAACTTGACTGTAATGTGTTGAAAATGAGAAACATGACTGTAATGTGTTGGAAGTGAGGAACATGACTGTAATATGTTGGTAATAAGGAACATGACTGTAATGTTTTGGTAATGGGGAACATTACTATAATGTGTTGAAAATTAGGAGCAAGACTGTAATGTGCTGGAAATGAATGTTGATCATGTCTGTAATGTATAGGAAATGAGGAACATGACTGTAACATCCTGGAAATGTGGAACATGGCTGCAATGTGTTGAAATGAGTAAAATGACTGTAATGTGCTGGAAATAAGGAACATGACTGCAATGTGCAGGAAATGTGGAACATGACTACAAAGAGTTGGAAATGAGGAACATGATGGTAATGCGAGGAAATGTCGTAACAACATTATGAAGGAGTTGGAAATGAGGAACATGACTTTAATGTGCTGGAAATGTGGAACATGACTGCTATGAGCTGGAAAAGATGAACATGACGGTAAAGTGTTGGAAATTAGGAACATGACTGTAATGTGTTGGAAATGAGTAATATGACTGCAATGAGTTGAAAATGAGGAACATGACTGTAATGTGCAGAAAATATGGAACATGACTGCAATGAGTTGGAATTGAGGAACATGACTGCAATGTGTTGGAAATGAGGAACATGATTGTAATTTGCTGGAAATTCATGTAGAACATAACTGTAATGTGTAGGAAAAGAGGAACATGACTGTAATGTGCTAGAAATGTGGATCATGCCTGCAATGAGTTGGAAATGAGGAACCTGAATCTGATGGTAAAAATGAGAACCATGACTGCAATGTGTTGGAAATGAGGAACAGGACTGTAATGTGTTGGTAGTGAGGAACATGACGGTAATGTGTTGGTAAAGATGAACATTACTGTAATGTGTTGAAAATGAGGAACATGACTTTAATGTTTTGGAAATGAGGAACATGACTGTAATGTGTTTGAAATCTTGAACATGATTGTAATGTTTGGAAGTGAGGAATATTACTCCAGTGTGTTGGTAATTAGGGACCTAAATCTAATGGTACAATTGAGAAACATGACTGTAATGGGTTGGAAATGTGGAACATGTCTGTAGTGTGCTGGAAATGAGGAACATGACTGTAATGTGTTAGAAATGTGGAACATGAAACTGATGGTGAAAATGAGGAACATGACTGTTATGTGCTGGAAATGAGGAACATAACTGTAATGTGTTGGTAATGTGGAACATGACTGTTACGTGTTGGTAATGAGTAACATGGCTGTAATTTGTTAGAAATAAGGAAGATGAACTGTAATGTGTTTTCAAATGAAGAACATGACTGTAATGTGCAGGAAATGTGGAACATGAATGTAATGTATTGGTAATGAGGAACATGATTTTAATGTGTTGCAAATGTGGAACATGACTGTAATGTGCAGGAAATGTGGAACATGACTGTAATGTGCTGGAAATGTGGAACATGATTGTAATGTGTTGGAAACGTGGAAACTGAAACCGATGGTAAAAATGAGGAACATGTCTTTTATGTTTTGGAAATGAGGAACATGACTGTAATGTGCTAGTAATGTGGAACATGACTGTTTGTGTTGGTAATGATGAACATGGCTGTAATGTCTTGGAAATAAGGAAGATGAATGTAATGCGTTGGAAATGAAGAACAAGACTGTAATGTGCTGGAAATGTGGAACATAACTGTTAAGTGTTGGTAAAGAGGAACATGACTGTAATGTACTGTAAATGTGGAACATGACTGTAATGTGCTGGAAATGTGGAACATAACTGATAAGTGTTGATAATGAGGACATGAATGTAATGTGTTGGTAATGAGGAACATGACTGTAATGAGCTGGAAATGTGGAACATGACTGCAATGTGGTGAAAGTGTGGAACATGACTGTAATGTGTTGGTAATGAGGAACATGAAAAGAATGTGTCGGAAATGAGAAACGTGACTGTAATGTGCTGGAAAAGTGTAACATGACTATAATGTTTTGTACATGAATGTGGAGCATGACTATAATGGACTGGAAATGTGGGAAAATGACTGTAAGGTGCCGGAAATGAGGAATATGAATGTAATGTGCCTGAAATGTGTAATATGACTGCAATGAGTTGGAAATGAGGAACATGACTGTAATGTGCTGGAAATGTGCAACATGCCTGCCGTTAGATTGAAATGAGTAACATGACTGTAATGTGTTGGAAATGATGAACATGACTGTACTGTGCTGCAAATTAATGTAGAACATGAGTGTAATTAGTAGGAAATGAGGAACATGATTGCAATGTGCTGGAAATGTGGAACATGCCTGCATTGAGTTGGAAATGAGGACACTGAATCTGATTTTAAAAGTGAGGAAAATGACTGTAATGTGTTGGTATTGAGGAAGATGATTATAATGTGTTGCCAAAGTGGAAAATGACGGTAATGTGCTGGCAATGAGGAACATGATTGTAACGTGTTGGAAATGTGAGAAATGACAGTAATGTGTTGGTAATGAGGAACATGATTGTAATGTGCTGGAAATGAGGAACATGACTGTAATGTGTTGGAAATGTGGAACATAACTATAATTTTCTGGTAAAGAGGAACATGTCTGTAATGTGCTAGAAATGTGGAACATGACTATAATCTGTTGGAAATGTGGAACATGAATGTAATTTGTTGGTAATGAGGAACATGATTGATATGTGCTGGAAATGTGGAACATTAATGTAATGTGTTCGAAATGAGGAACATAATTGTAATGTGCTGGTAAAGAGGAACATGAACATAACTTGTTGGTAATGAGGAAAATGACTATAATGTATTGGTAATATGGAACATGACTGTTATATATTGAAATTGAAAAACACGACTGTAATATGTTGGTAATGCTGAACATGACTGTAATGTGTTAGTAATGAGGAACATGATTGTAATGTGTTGGAAATGTGGAACATGACTATAATGTACTGGAAATGTGGAACATGACTGTTATGTGTTGGTAATGTGGAACATGACTGTAATGTGTTGGCAATGTGGAATATGACTGTAATGTGTTGGAAGTGGAACATGACTGTAATGTGCAGGAAATGTGGAATTTGATTATAATGTGCTGGCAATGTAGAACATGATTATAATGTGTTGAAAATGAGGAACATGACTGTAATGTGTTGGAAATCTGGATCATGATTGCAATGTGTTGGAAATGAGGATCATGACTTTAATGTGTTGGTAAAGAGGAACCTGAATCTTATACTAATAATGAAGAACACGACTGTTATGGGTTGAAAATGTGGAACGTGATTGTAGTTTGCTGGAAATGAGGAACATTTCTGTCATTTGTTAGAAATGTGGATCCTGCAACTGATGGTAAAAATGAGGAACATGACAGTTATGTGTTGGAAATGAGGAACAAGACTGTAATATCTTGGTAATGTGGAACACGACTGTAATGTGTTGGTACTGTAAAACATGACTGTAATGTGTTGGTAATGAGGAACATTGCTGTAATGTGTTGGAAATAAGGAAGATTACTTTAATGTGTGAATTGAGAACATGAATGTAATGTGCTGGAAATGTGGAAATATCTGTAATGTGTTGGTCATGAGGAACATGACTATAAAGTACTGTAAATGTGGAACATGACTGTAAAGTGCTGGAAATGTGGAACATGACTGTAATGTGTTTTTAATGAGGAACATGACTGTAATGTGGTAAAAGTGTGAAACATGACTGTAATGTGTTGATAATGAGGAACATGAACAGAATGTGTTGGAAATGAGAAACATGACTGAAATGTGTGGGAAATGTGTAACATGACTGTAATTTTTTGTTAATGAATGTGGAGCATGACTGTAATGGGCTGGAAATGAGGAACATGACTGTAGAATGCTGGAAATGAGGAACATGACTGTAATGTGTTGGAAATGTGGAACCTGAATCTGATGGTAAAAATGAGGACTATGATTGTAATGTATTGAAAATAAGGAACATGACTGCAATGTGTTAGTAATTAGGCACATGACTGTAATGTTCTGGCAATGAGGAACATGAATGTAATGTGCTGGAAATGTGGAAGATGACTGCAATGTGCTGGAAATGAGAAACATTGCTGTAATGTGCTTGAATTGTGGAAAATGACTGTAATGTGTTGGTAATGAGGAACATGACTGTAATGAGCTGGAAATGTGGAACATGACTGCAATGTGGTGAAAGTGTGGAACATGACTGTAATGTGTTGGTAATGAGGAACATGAAAAGAATGTGTTGGAAATGAGAAACATGACTGAAATGTGTGGGAAATGTGTAACATGACTGTAATTATTTGTAAATGAATGTGGAGCATGACTGTAATGGGCTGGAAATGAGGAACATGACTGTAGAATGCTGGAAATGAGGAATATGACTGTAATGTGTTGGAAATGTGGAACCTGAATCTGATGGTAAAAATGAGGACTATGATTGTAATGTGTTGAAAATAAGGAACATGACTGCAATGTGTTAGTAATTAGGCACATGACTGTAATGTTCTGGAAATGAGGAACATGACTGTAATGTGCTGGAAATGTGGTAGATGACTGCAATGTGCTGGAAATGAGAAACATTGCTGTAATGTGCTGGAATTGTGGAACATGACTGTAATGTGTTGGTAATGAGGAATATGACTGTAATGTGCTGGAAATGTGGAACATGACTGTAATGTGTTGGTAATGAGGAATATGACTGTATTGTGCTGGAAATGTGGAACATGACTGCAATGTGTTTGTATTAAGGAACATAATTGTAATGTGCTGGAAATGAGGAACATGACTGTAATGGGTTGGAAATGTGGAATATGATTTGTAATGTGTTGGCAATGTGGAACATGGTTATAATGAGTTGAAAATGAGGAACAAGACTGTAATGTGTTGATAATGAGGAACATTACGGTAATGTGTTGGGAATCTGGAACATGATTGTAATGTGCTGGAAATTAATGTAAAACATGACTGTAATGAGTAGGAAATAAGGAACATGACAGTAATGTGCTAAAAACGTGGAACATGCCTGCAATAATTTGGAAAAGGGAACCTGAATCTGATGGTAAAAATGAGTACCATGACTGTAATGTGTTGGAAATGAGGAACATGATTGTAATGTATTTGTATTGAGGAAGATGATTATAATGTGTTGGTAATGTGGAATTTAACTCTAATGGGTTGGTAATAAGGAACATGATTGTTTTGTGTTGGTAAGGAGGAAAATGACTGTAATGTGTTGGAAATGAGGAACATGATTGTAATGTGTTGGAAATGGGAACATGACTGTAATGTGTTGGAAAAGAGGAACATGACTGAAATGTGTTGGAAAAGAGGAACTTCCCTGAAATGCATTGGAAATGAGGAACATGACAGTAATGTGTTGGAAATGAGGAACATGACTGAAATGTGTTGGTAATGTGGATCATGACTGTAATAAGTTGGTAATGAGGAGCATGATTGTAAGGTGCTGGTGATGTGGAACCTGACTATAATGTGTTGTTTTAAATGAGGAACATGACTGTAATGTGTTGGAAGTCTGGAACATGACTGTAATGTGCTGGAAATGTGGAATATGATTGTAATGTGTTGTCAATGTGGAACATGATTATAATGTGTTGAAAATGAGGAATATGACTTTAATGTTTTGGAAATGAGGAACATGACTGTAATGTGTTTGAAATCTGGAACATGATTGTAATGTTTGGAAATGAGGAATATTACTCCAATGTGTTGGTAATTAGGGACCTGAATCTAATGGTAAAATTGAGAAACATGACTGTTATGGGTTGGAAATGTGGAACATGTCTGTAGTGTGCTGGAAATGAGGAACATGACTGTAATGTGTTAGAAATGTGGAACATGAAACTGATGGTGAAAATGAGGAACATGACTGTTATGTGCTGGAAGTGAGGAACATAACTGTAATGTGTTGGTAATGTGGAACATGACTGTTACATGTTGGTAATGAGTAACATGGCTGTAATGTGTTAGAAATAAGGAAGATGAACTGTAATGTGTTTTCAAATGAAGAACATGACTGTAATGTGCTGGAAATGTGGAACATGAATGTAATGTATTGGTAATGAGAAACATGATTTTAATGTGTTGCAAATGTGGAACATGAATATAATGTGCTTGAAATGTGGAACATGACTGTAATGTGCAGGAAATGTGGAACATGACTGCAATGTGTTGGAAATGTGGAACATGATTGTAATGTGTTGGAAATGTGGAAACTGAAACCGATGGTTAAAAAGAGGAACATGTCTTTTATGTTTTGGAAATGAGGAACATGACTGTAATGTGCTAGTAATGTGGAACATGACTGGTTTGTGTTGGTAATGATGAACATGGCTGTAATGTCTTTGGAAAATAAGGAGGATGAATGTAATGCGTTGGAAATGAAGAACAAGACTGTAATGTGCTGGAAATGTGGAACATAACTGTTAAGTGTTGGTAAAGAGGAACATGACTGTAATGTACTGTAAATGTGGAACATGACTGTAATGTGCTGGAAATGTGGAACATAACTGTTAAGTGTTGGTAATGAGGAACATGAATGTAATGTGTTGGTAATGAGGAACATGACTGTAATGAGCTGGAAATGTGGAACATCACTGCAATGCGGTGAAAGTGTGGAACATGACTGTAATGTGTTGGTAATGAGGAACATGAAAAGAATCTGTCGGAAATGAGAAACGTGACTGTAATGTGCTGGAAATGTGGAACATGACTATAATGTTTTGTAAATGAATGTGGAGCATGACTATAATGGACTGGAAATGGAAATGACTGGCAGGAATATGAATGTAATGTGCCGGAAATGTGTAACATGACTGCAATGAGTTGGAAATGAGGAACATGACTGTAATGTGCTGGAAATGTGCAACATGCCTGTCGTTAGATTGAAATGAGGAACATGACTGTAATGTGTTGGAAATGAGGAACATGACTGTACTGTGCTGCAAATTAATGTAGAACATGAGTGTAATTAGTAGGAAATGAGGAACATGATTGCAATGTGCTGGAAATGTGGAACATGCCTGCATTGAGTTGGAAATGAGGACACTGAATCTGATGGTAAAAGTGAGGAAAATGACTGTAATGTGTTGGTATTGAGGAAGATGATTATAATGTGTTGCCAATGTGGAAAATGACGGTAATGTGCTGGCAATGAGGAACATGATTGTAATGCGTTGGAAATGTGAAAAATGACAGTAATGTGTTGGTAATGAGGAACATGATTGTAATGTGCTGGAAATGAGAAACATGACTGTAATGTGTTGGAAATGTGGAACATAACTATAATTTTCTGGTAAAGAGGAACATGTCTGTAATGTGCTAGAAATGTGGAACATGACTATAATCTGTTGGAAATGTAGAACATGAATGTAATTTGTTGGTAATGAGGAACATGATTGTAATGTGCTGGAAATGAGGAACATGACTGCAATGTGTTGGAAATGTGGAACATAACTATAATTTTCTGGTAAAAAGGAACATGTCTGTAATGTGCTAGAAATGTGGAACATGACTATAATCTGTTGGAAATGTGGAACATGAATGTAATTTGTTGGTAATGAGGAACATGATTGATATGTGCTGAAATGTGGAACATTAATGTAATGTGTCTGAAATGAGGAACATAATTGTAATGTGTTGGAAAGAGGAACATGAACTATAATTCTTGGAAATGAGGAAAATGACTATAATGTATTGGTAATATGGAACATGACTGTTATATATTGGAATTGAAAAACACGACTGTAATATGTTGGTAATGCTGAACATGACTGTAATGTGTTAGTAATGAGGAACATGATTGTAATGTGTTGGAAATGTGGAACATGACTATAATGTACTGGAAATGTGGAACATGACTGTTATGTGTTGGTAATGTGGAACATGACTGTAATGTGTTTGCTATGTGGAATATGACTGTAATGTGTTGGAAGTGTGGAACATGACTGTAATGTGCAGGAAATGTGGAATTTGATTATAATGTGCTGGCAATGTAGAACATGATTATAATGTATTGAAAATGAGGAACATGACTGTAATGTGTTGGAAATCTGGATCATGATTGCAATGTGTTGGAAATGAGGATCATGACTTTAATGTGTTGGTAAAGAGGAACCTGAATCTTATACTAATAATGAAGAACACGACTGTTATGGGTTGAAAATGTGGAACATGATTGTAGTTTGCTGGAAATGAGGAACATTACTGTCATTTGTAAGAAATGTGGATCCTGCAACTGATGGTAAAAATGAGGAACATGACAGTTATGTGTTGGAAATGAGGAACAAGACTGTAATATCTTGGTAATGTGGAACACGATTGTAATGTGTTGGTACTGTAAAACATGACTGTAATGTGTTGGTAATGAGGAACATTGCTGTAATGTGTTGGAAATAATGAAGATTACTTTAATGTGTTGGAATTGAAGAGCATGAATGTAATGTGCTGGAAATGTGGAACATGACTGTAATGTGTTTTTAATGAGGAACATGACTGTAATGTGGTAAAAGTGTGAAGCATGACTGTAATGTGTTGATAATGAGGAACATGAACAGAATGTGTTGGAAATGAGAAACATGACTGAAATGTGTGGGAAATGTGTAACATGACTGTAATTTTTTGTAAATGAATGTGGAGCATGACAGTAATGGGCTGGAAATGAGGAACATGACTGTATAATGCTGGAAATGAGGAACATGACTGTAATGTGTTGGAAATGTGGAACCTGAATCTGATGGTAAAAATGAGGACTATGATTGTAATGTGTTGAAAATAAGGAACATGACTGCAATGTGTTAGTAATTAGGCACATGACTGTAATGTTCTGGAAATGAGGAACATCAATGTAATGTGCTGGAAACGTGGAAGATGACTGCAATGTGCTTGAAATGAGAAACATTGCTGTAATGTGCTTGAATTGTGGAAAATGACTGTAATGTGTTGGTAATGAGGAACATGACTGTAATGAGCTGAAATGTGGAACATGACTGCAATGTGGTGAAAGTGTGGAACATGACTGTAATGTGTTGGTAATGAGGAAACATGAAAAGAATGTGTTGGAAATGAGAAACATGACTGTGTGTAGGAAATGTGTAACATGACAGTAATTATTTTGTAAATGAATGTGGAGCATGACTGTAATGGGCTGGAAATGAGGAACATGACTGTAGAATGCTGGAAATGAGGAACATGACTGTAATGTGTTGGAAATGTGGAACCTGAATCTGATGGTAAAATGAGGACTATGATTGTAATGTGTTGAAAATAAGGAACATGACTGCACGTGTTATAATTGAAGGACATGACTGTAATGTGCTGGAAATGAGGAACATGACTGTAATGTGCTGAGAAATGAGAAGATGACTGCAATGTGCTGGAAATGAGAAACATTGCTGTAATGTGCTGGAATTGTGGAACATGACTGTAATGTGTTGGTAATGAGGAATATGACTGTAATGTGCTGGAAATGTGGAACATGACTGTAATGTGCTGAAAATGTTGAACATGACTGTATGTGTTTGTATTAAGGAACATAATTGTAATGTGCTGGAAATGAGGAACATGACTGTAATGGGTTGGAAATGTGGAATATGATTTGTAATGTGTTGGCAATGTGGAATATGATTTGTAATGTGTTGGCAAAATGTGGAACATGATTATAATGAGTTGAAAATGAGGAACAAGACTGTAATGTGTTGGGAATCTGGAACATGATTGTAATGTGCTGGAAATTAATGTAAAACATGACTGTAATGAGTAGGAAATAAGGAACATGACAGTAATGTGCTCAAAACGTGGAACATGCCTGCAATAATTTGGAAAAGGGAACCTGAATCTGATGGTAAAAATGAGTACCATGACTGTAATGTGTTGGAAATGAGGAACATGATTGTAATGTATTTGTATTGAGGAAGATGATTATAATGTGTTGGTAATATGGAATTTAACTCTAATGGGTTGGTAATAAGGAACATGATTGTTTTGTGTTGGTAAGGAGGAAAATGACTGTAATGTGTTGGAAATGAGGAACATGATTGTAATGTGTTGGAAATGGGAACATGACTGTAATGTGTTGGAAAAGAGGAACATGACTGAAATGTGTTGGAAAAGAGGAACTTCCCTGAAATGCGTTGGAAATGAGGAACATGACAGTAATGTGTTGGAAATGAGGAACATGACTGAAATGTGTTGGTAATGTGGATCATGACTGTAATAAGTTGGTAATGAGGAGCATGATTGTAATGTGCTGGAAATGGGAACATGACTGTAATGTGTTGGAAATGTGGAATATGACTGTAATGTATTGTAAACGTGGAACATGACTGTAATTGTCTGATAATAAGGACCATGACTGTAACGTGCTGAAAAAGTGGAACATGACTATAATGTGTTGGAAATGTAGAACATGAATGTAATTTGTTGGTATTGAGGAACATGACTGTAATGTGCTGGTGATGTGGAACCTGACTATAATGTGTTGTTTTAAATGAGGAACATGACTGTAATGTGTTGGAAGTCTGGAACATGACTGTAATGTGCTGGAAATGTGGAATATGATTGTAATGTGTTGTCAAAGTGGAACATGATTATAATGTGTTGAAAATGAGAACATGACCTTAATGTTTTGGAAATAGGAACATGACTGTAATGTGTTGGAAATCTGGAACATGATTGTAATGTTTGGAAATGAGAACATTACTCAATGTGTTGGTAATTAGGGACCTGAATCTAATGGTAAAATGAGGAACTGACTGTAATGGGTTGGAAATGTGGAACATGTCTGTAGTGTGCTGGAAATGAGGAACATGACTGTAATGCATTAGAAATGTGGAACATGAAACTGATGGTGAAAATGAGGAACATGACTGTTATGTGCAGGAAATGAGGAACATGACTGTAATGTGTTGGTAATTTGGAACATGACTGTTACGTGTTGGTAATGAGTAACATGGCTGTAATGTGTTGGAAATAAGGAAGATGAACTGTAATGTGTTTTCAAATGAAGAACATGACTGTAATGTGCTGGAAATGTGGAACATGACTGTAATGTGTTGGTAATGAGGAACATGATTTTAATGTGTTGCAAATGTGGAACATGACTTTAATGTGCTGGAAATGTGGAACATGACTGTAATGTGCAGGAAATGTGGAACATGACTGTAATGTGTTGGAAATGTGGAACATGATTGTAATGTGTTGGAAATGTGGAAACTGAAACCGATGGTAAAAATGAGGAACATGTCTTTTATGTTTTGGAAATGAGGAACATGACTGCAATGTGCTAGTAATGTGGAACATGACTGGTTTGTGTTGGTAATGATGAACATGGCTGTAATGTCTTGGAAATAAGGAAGATGAATGTAATGCGTTGGAAATGAAGAACAAGACTGTAATGTGCTGGAAATGTGGAACATAACTGTTAAGTGTTGGTAAAGAGGAACATGACTGTAATGTACTGTAAATGTGGAACATGACTGTAATGTGCTGGAAATGTGGAACATAACTGGTAAGTGTTGGTAATGAGGAACATGAATGTAATGTGTTGGTAATGAGGAACATGACTGTAATGTACTGGAAATGTGGAACATGACTGTTATGTGTTGGTAATGTGGAACATGACTGTAATGTGTTGGCAATGTGGAATATGACTGTAATGTGTTGGAAGTTTGGAACATGACTGTAATGTGCAGGAAATGTGGAATTTGATTATAATGTGCTGGCAATGTAGAACATGATTATAATGTGTTGAAAATGAGGAACATGACTGTAATGTGTTGGAAATCTGGATCATGATTGCAATGTGTTGGAAAATGAGGGATCATGACTTTAATGTGTTGGTAAAGAGGAACCTGAATCTTATACTAATAATGAAGAACACGACTGTTATGGGTTGAAAATGTGGAACATGATTGCAGTTTGCTGGAAATGAGGAACATTACTGTCACTTGTTAGAAATGTGGATCCTGCAACTGATGGTAAAAATGAGGAACATGACAGTTATGTGTTGGAAATGAGGAACAAGACTGTAATATCTTGGTAATGTGGAACACGACTGTAATGTGTTGGTACTGTAAAACATGACTGTAATGTGTTGGTAATGAGGAACATTGCTGTAATGTGTTGGAAATAAGGAAGATTACTTTAATGTGTTGGAATTGAAGAACATGAATGTAATGTGCTGGAAATGTGGAACGTATCTGTAATGTGTTGGTCATGAGGAACATGACTATAGAGTACTGTAAATGTGGAACATGACTGTAAAGTGCTGGAAATGTGGAACATGACTGTAATGTGTTTTTAATGAGGAACATGACTGTAATGTGGTAAAAGTGTGAAACATGACTGTAATGTGTTGATAATGAGGAACATGAACAGAATGTGTTGGAAATGAGAAACATGACTGAAATGTGTGGGAAATGTGTAACATGACTGTAATTTTTTGTAAATGAATGTGGAGCATGACTGTAATGGGCTGGAAATGAGGAACATGACTGTAGAATGCTGGAAATGAGGAACATGACTGTAATGTGTTGGAAATGTGGAACCTGAATCTGATGGTAAAAATGAGGACTATGATTGTAATGTGTTGAACATAAGGAACATGACTGCAATGTGTTAGTAATTAGGCACATGACTGTAATGTTCTGGAAATGAGGAACATGAATGTAATGTGCTGGAAACGTGGAAGATGACTGCAATGTGCTGGAAATGAGAAACATTGCTGTAATGTGCTTGAATTGTGGAAAATGACTGTAATGTGTTGGTAATGAGGAACATGACTGTAATGAGCTGGAAATGTGGAACATGACTGCAATGTGGTGAAAGTATGGAATATGACTGTAATGTGTTGGTAATGAGGAACATGAAAAGAATGTGTTGGAAATGAGAAACATGACTGAAATGTGTGGGAAATGTGTAACATGACAGTAATTATTTGTAAATGAATGTGGAGCATGACTGTAATGGGCTGGAAATGAGGAACATGACTGTAGAATGCTGGAAATGAGGAACATGACTGTAATGTGTTGGAAATGTGGAACCTGAATCTGATGGTAAAAATGAGTTCTATGATTGTAATGTGTTGAAAATAAGGAACATGACTGCAATGTGTTAGTAATTAGGCACATGACTGTAATGTTCTGGAAATGAGGAACATGACTGTAATGTGCTGGAAATGTGGAAGATGACTGCAATGTGCTGGAAATGAGAAACATTGCTGTAATGTGCTGGAATTGTGGAACATGACTGTAATGTGTTGGTAATGAGGAATATGACTGTAATGTGCTGGAAATGTGGAACATGACTGTAATGTGCTGGAATGTTGAACACGACTGTAATGTGCTGGAAATGTGGAACATGACTGTGATACTTTGTTATTAAGGAACATAATTGTAATGTGCTGGAAATGAGGAGCATGACTGTAATATGTTGAAAATTTGGAATATGATTGTAATGTGCTGGCAATGAGGAACATGATTATAATGAGTTGAAAATGAGGAACAAGACTGTAATGTGTTGATAATGAGGAACATGACGGTAATGTGTTGGAAATCTGGAACATGATTGTAATGTGCCTGAAATTAATGTAGAACATGACTGTAATGAGTAGGAAATGAGGAACATGACTGTAATGTGCCGGAAATGTGGAACATGCCTGCAGTAAGTTGGAAAAAGGGACCTGAATCTGATGGTAAAAATGAATACCATGACTGTAATGTGTTGGAAATGAGGAACAGGATTGTAATGTGTTGGTATTGAGGAAGATGATTATAATGTGTTGGTAATGTGGAATATAACTCTAATGGGTTTCTAATGAGGAACATGATTGTAATGTGTTGTAAATGGGGAACATGACTGTAATGTGTTGGAAAAGAGGAACATGACAGAAATGTGTTGGTAAAGAGGAACACGACTGAAATGTGTTGGTAATGAGGAACATGACTGTAATGTGTTGGAAATGAGGAACATGACTGAAATGTGTTGGCAATGAGGAACATGATTTTAATGTGTTGCAAATGTGGAACATGACTATAATGTGCTGGAAATGTGGAACATGACTGTAATGTGCAGGAAATGTGGAACATGACTGTAATGTGTTGGAAATGTGGAACATGATTGTAATGTGTTGGAAATGTGGAAACTGAAACTGATGGTAAAAATGAGGAAAATGGCTGTTATGTGTTGACAGTGAGGAACATGACTGTAATGTGTTGGTAATGTGGTACATGACTGGTATGTGTTGGTAATGAGCAACATGGCTGTAATGTCTTTGAAATAAGGAAGATGACTGCAATGCATTGGAAATGAAGAACAAGACTGTAATGTGCTGGAAATGTGGAACATAACTGTAAAGTGTTGGTAATGAGGAACATGACTGTAATGTACTGTAAATGTGGAACATGACTGTAATGTGCTAGAAATGTGGAACATAACTGTAATGTGTTGGTAATGAGGAACACGAACGTAATGTCTTGGAAATGAGAAACATGACTGTAATGTGATGGAAATGTGGAACATGACTATAATGTTTTGTAAATAAATGTGAAGCATGACTATAATGGACTGGAAATGTGGAACATAATTGTAAGGTGCTGAAAAAGTGGAACATTACTATAATGTGTTGGAAATGTAGAACATGAATGTAATTTGTTGGTAATGAGGAACATGACTTTTATGTGCTGGTGATGTGGAACCTGATTATAATGTGTTGTTTTAAATGAGGAACATGATTGTAATGTGTTGGAAGTCTGGAACATGACTGTAATGTGCTGGAAATGTGAAATATGATTATAATGTGTTGTCAATGTGGAAGATGATTATAATTTGTTGAAAATGAGGAACATGACTTTAATGTTTTGGAAATGAGGAACATAACTGCAATGTGTTGGAAATCTGGAACATGATTGTAATGTTTGGAAATGAGGAACATTACTCTATTGTGTTGGTAATGAGGGCCTGAATCTAATGGTAAACATGAGGAACATGACTGCAATAGGTTGGAAATGAGGAACATGTCTGTAGTGTGCTGGAAATGAGGAACATGACTGTAATGCGATAGAAATGTGGAACATGAATCTGATGGTAAAAATGAGGAACATGACTGTTATGTGTGGTAAATGAAGAACATGACTGTAATGTGTTGGTAATGTGGAACATGACTGTTATGTGTTGGTAATGAGTAGCATGACTCTAATGTGCTGGAAATGTGGAACATGACTATAAAGTGTTGGTAATGAGGAACATGACTGTAATGTACTCTAAATGTGGAACATGACTGTAATGTGCTCGAAATGTGGAACATGACTGTAATGTGTTGGTAATGAGGAACATGATTTTAATGTGTTGCAAATGTGGAACATGACTATAATGTGCTGGAAATGTGGAACATGACTGTAATTTGCAGGAAATGTGGAACATGACTGTAATGTGTTGGAAATGTGGAACATGACTGTAATGTTTTGGAAATGTGGAACCTGAAACCGATGGTAAAAATGAGGAACATGTCTGTTATGTGTTGGAAGTGAGGAACATGACTGTAATGTGTTGGTAATGTGGAACATGACTGTTATGTGTTGTAATGATGAACATGGCTGTAATGTCTTGGAAATAAGGAAGATTACTGTAATGTGTTGGAATTGAAGAACAAGATTGTAATGTGCTAGAAATGTGGAACATAACTTTAAAGTGTTGGTAATGAGGAACATGACTGTAATGTACTGTAAATGTGGAACATGACTGTAATGTGCTGGAAATGTGGAACATGACTGTAATGTGTTGGTAATGAGGAACACGAACGTAATGTGTTGGAAATGAGAAACATGACTGTAATGTGCCCGGAAATGTGGAACATGACTATAATGTTTTGTTAATGAATGTGGAGAATGACTATAATGGACTGGAAATGTGGGACATGACTGTAGAGTGCTGGAAATGAGGAACATGACTGTAATGTGCAGGAAATGTGTAATATTATAGTATATGCCACCCTTGGTTGGCATTTGTTTTTATAGCTAATAGCACGTGGTGGTGCGAAACCAATCAGCCCACTTTGCCATCTGCAGCTTATACTGCAGCACCACTAGAGGGCCTCCTCCTTTTTCCTTACATTTATAGACCTACAGTTTCCTGCCATTATGAACACCACCTCTTGCAGCTTACAACTTTTTATCCTTATACTTGTCTCTCACCCCCTGCTAACCTCATGGGTGTTTAAAACTAATAGGGACCCCCGCTGCTGGCTCCTCTACCCATCTCACTGGAAAGGCACCTGGGTCAAATCGCCTACAACCTCTCCCATTTGGTTTCCACAGCAAAAACTGTACCCCTAGTTTTAGCTGTACCATAAATGGAATATGGCTTGCCCAAACTCCCTCCCCCACCGCCAGACCCCCACTGGCTTGCACATACCTCTTAGTAACCCTAACTCAACTAGTACCGCGACTCCCCATACCTACTAGCCCCACCAAATCACCAGATATCCTGGTCCGCTGCACTTCAAATAAGCTGATGAGGATATTCGCTCTCCGGCAAACTCTCCTTCTCCTCCTGCTTATATCTGGGAATGTCCATCCCAACCCAGGTCCTCCCATGCAATATGGAATTAAGAAGAATGCACATAGTGGCATATTCCTGGCTACCCTCAACATCTGCAGTCTTCCAAGAAAATTTACCCTGCTGCAGGGTTGGCTTGCACAACACCCCACGGACATCCTTACTTTATCAGAAACCTGGCTCTCAAAAAAGGTCCCAGATGACTCGGCTCACTCAAGGGCTTTACCCTTTTCAGAACTGAAAGGGCAGGAAAAAGGGGCGGGGGTTGTGCCATATATGCTAGAACATCCCTCAAACCCCATATTAGTCCCACTTCCCATGCCTGAGCATGGTGCTCAGTCCACTACAATTAAAATTACCATTGGCACTACTGGCAAACCTCTTTATATTATGGCAGTTTACATCCCCCCAACAAAACAGAAACTAGCATTTGATTCTGTTCTATCAGCAATAACCTATCTACCCCCTAAAAGCGAACTGATTATTATGGGTGATTTTGATGTGAACTGGCTATCCACTACGTCGGACTCCTTCAAAGACACGCAGCAAGTGCCTATGATCTTACTCAAGTAGTACCCTCACCCACTAGACAGGATCCTCAGACAGGCTCTTCCTCACTTATAGACCTTATCTTTACAAACTCCCTAAACCACATCTCCAAAGTCAATGTGTTTCCTGATGTACTTAGTGACCACTCCCTCATCGGGTGCTGGTGGTCAAATAAAAATATGCCAATCAAACCAAAAACTTCCATACAAAGGCACCTCAAAAAAGGTGCCCTCTCTCGCCTCAGGGTGTACCTCACCACCTGTGACTGGGGGCCAGTGCATACTGCACAATCTCTAGATGCTGCGCTCACTGCATTTATTGCTATCTTCAATGCAGCCTGTGACATATTTTCCCCCTTCACAAAGAAGGTAATAAAAACCTGGGACACCCCTTGGATGACCCAGTCCTCCTACAACAGATGCAGCACAGGGATAACCTCTGGCACAGGGCCATATCCTCTCAGCTGCCCCAAGACAGACAGCTCTACAGAGAAGCAAGAAATAAATGCACAAGGGCTATTCATCAAGCCAAGGCCACTTACTATCAACAAGTCTTCACCACCACATGGAGCTCCGGGAAATCTTTCTGGAACAATGTTAAAGAACTATGTGGGAAAGTCACAAACACAGACCCTACCCAGCTCTTAGACCAGGGTACCCTCTCACATGACCCCACCACCATAGCCTATACCCTAAACACCACCTTCTCTGACCTCAGTCAAGTCCTCCCCAAAAACTTCTTTGATCCCATCTCCCACACACCTACTACTTCCCCCTGTTCCCCTACACACCTTCCTTTCAGGCTGCGTGTTATTTCGTGCAATCAGGCTAAAAGCTACCTCTCCAAAGCACTGCATAACTTGCGTTACAGCAGTGACTCCCTCGACCTTAAAATCCTTTGGCTCACCCTTAATGAGACTCTCCCACATCTCACCAAACTCCTCAACCACTCACTGTGTCATGGCCAATTCCCTACACTATGGAAGAGGGGTATTATCACACCTATCCTGGAAAGGGTGATCCAACTATCCCAGCAACTATAGGCCCATTATGATCCTTCCTCCCTTTCAAAAGCTCTTGAAAAATTGTGTCTGACCAACTCACAGAATACCTTGACAAGTATGGTCTCCTCTGCCATGAGCAACATGGTTTCAGAAAAGGGCACAGTACTACCACAGCACTCCTAGAATTTTCATCTTACATTCATGAAGCCCTTGAACAGGGGTCCTAGTTGGTACAATCTATATTGATTTGACCAAAGCATTTGACACAGTCAATCATGAGCTTCTTCTTCATACCCTGGCAGCCCTCCATATTGCTCCTGAAGCTATCTCCTGGTTCAAGAACTATCTGACTGACAGAACGCAGGAAGTAAAAATTAGTAACACACTCTCCTCCAAACTACCAGTTCTGGCTGGTGTCCCCCAAGGGTCAATACTTGGCCCGCTCTTGTTCACACTTTTTCCTGAACTCACTCCCCTCAGCATGTAGTGGAAAGCTATTACTATATGCAGACGATGCCCTGCTATACTGGAAACACACCAACCTCATACATCTCCAAAACACCCTTCAAGGCTGTTTTAGGGAGCTTGAATACTGGTTCACTGACCACCGTCAAATACTTAACTATGACAAGACAAAATCCATGATGTTTGCCCATCGTCAAAACCCCCTCTATAACTCCCTACTCTCAATCTCAAACCTACAGGGTAACCACATTGAACAGGTCACCACTTTAAATATCTAGGTATCACCCTGGACACATCCCTTACCTACCATCAGCACATTAAACTTCTCTCCTACTCAGTTAATACCTGACTTGGCATTCTTTACAGGCACAAACACTGCCTTCCTCCTCAGGCTCTACGTTTAGCCGTTACTAGCTTGGTCCTCTCATTGGTCGATTATGGAATAACTATGTATGGCGCTGCTGACAAATCAGCCCTACACAGCATCAATATAGCACTAAACAAAGCCTGCCACATGGTCACCAGCAGCAGTAGACAAACACATACCTGTCAGCTCTATTATCAAGCGGACTGGCTAACCTTTGAAGGGAGGCTTAAATACCATACCTGCCTCCAAGCCAAGAAGATCCTTATGAAACTTGCACCTATCTGTCTGCATCGCCTCATCCAACAAGCCCCCAAATAGGGGCACCCTTAGATGATTGGCAGGGACCTCCTATGCAGTTCCCCACTGCAGAACCTCTCTGGGGCAAGATCTTTCCGTTACCATGCTCCACTTTACAAACAATCTACCATCTTCCATCTTGCTTGCCCCAGTCTAAGACTTATTCAAAACAGAGTGCAAGAAGTATCTGCTCAACATGGAGACTGTAGCTGTTTTCCATCTTTTCATTATAGGTTGTCAGGCACCTGGCCACCACATCGTTAAGAAGACTCTCAACTCACAGATATTATTCCAGTCTTAGCAATACCTATACTGTGATTACTAAACTCTTGTAATGTCCTGGCAATTTTCTGTACAAGCCTTGTCTCTATGTAAAATTCAATATTACAACTGACGTGTAGCCTTTGACTTAAGCTATGATTTTAAACGTTTGTCGAAATGTAATATCTCTGTTTTGAGAACATTGTCCATACTGTCTTGTTGTAATTGTACTGTCATGACTGACGTGGAGCCTTTGCACAGGAGTCCTTGACTCAAAGGTTGTAATTCCGAAATTTTCAATAAATAAATAAAATAAATAAATATGACTGCAATGAGTTGGAAATGAGGAACATGACTGTAATGTGCTGGAAATGTGCAACATGCCTGCCATTAGTTGGAAATGTGGAACATGACTGTAATCTGTTGTAAATGAGGAACATGACTGTACTGTGCTGGAAATTAATGTAGAACATGAGTGTAATTAGTAGGAAATGAGGAACATGATTGAAATGTGCTGGAAATGTGGAACATGCCTGCATTGAGTTGGAAATGAGGATGCTGAATCTGATGGTAAAAGTGAGGAAAATGACTGTAATATGTTGGTATTGAGGAAGATGATTATAATGTGTTGACAAAGTGGAAAATGACTGTAATGAGTTGGTAATGAGGAACATGACTGTAATGTGTTGGAAATGAGGAAAATGACAGTAATGTACTGGTATTGAGGAAGATGATTATAATGTGTTGGTAATGTGGAATATAACTCTAATGGATTGGTAATGAGGAACATGACTGAAATGTGTTCATAATGAGGAACATGACTGTAATGTGCTGGAAATGTGGAACATGACTGTAATGTGCTGAAAATGTTGAACATGACTGTAATGTGCGTTAAATGTGGAACATGACTGTAATGTGTTTGTATTAAGGAACATAATTGTAATGTGCTGGAAATAAGGAACATGACTGTAATGGGTTGGAAATGTGGAATATGATTTGTAATGTGTTGGCAATGTGGAACATGATTATAATGAGTTGAAATGAGGAACAAGACTGTAATGTGTTGATAATGAGAAACATTACGGTAATGTGTTGGAAATCTGGAACATGATTGTAATGTGCTGGAAATTAATGTAGAACATGACTGTAATGAGTAGGAAATAAGGAACATGACAGTAATGTGCTAAAAATGTGGAACATGCCTGCAGTAAGTTGGAAATGGGAACCTGAATCTGATGGTAAAAATGAGTACCATGACTGTAATGTGTTGGAAATGAGGAACATGATTGTAATGTGTTTGTATTGAGGAAGATGATTATAATGTGTTGGTAAGGAGGAAAATGACTGTAATGTGTTGGAAATGAGGAACATGATTGTAATGTGTAGGAAATGGGAACATGACTGGAATGTGTTGGAAAAGAGGAACACGACTGAAATGTGTTGGAAAAAGGAACTTCCCTGAAATGTGTTGGAAATGAGGAACATGACTGTAATGTGTTGGAAATGAGGAACATGATTGTAATGTGTTTGTATTGAGGAAGATGATTATAATGTGTTGGTAATGTGGAATATAACTCTAATGGATTGGTAATGAGGAACATGACTGAAATGTGTTGATAATGAGGAACATGACTGTAATGTGCTGGAATGTTGAACATGACTGTAATGTGCTGGAAATGTGGAACATGACTGTAATACTTTGTTACTAAGGACCATAATTGTAATGTGCTGGAAATGAGGAGCATGACTGTAATATGTTGGAAATGTGGAATATGATTGTAATGTGTTGGCAATGTGGAACATGATTATAATGAGTTGAACATGAGGAACAAGACTGTAATGTGTTGATAATGAGGAACATGACGGTAATGTGTTGGAAATCTGAACATGATTGTAATGTGTTGAAATTAATGTAGAACATGACTGCAATGAGGAGGAAATGAGGAACATGATTGTAATGTGCCGGAAATGTGGAACATGCCTGCAGTAAGTTGGAAATAGGTACCTGAATCTGAGGGTAAAAATGAATACCATGACTGTAATGTGCGGAAATGAGGAACAGGATTGTAATGTGTTGGTATTAAGGAAGACTATTATAATGTCCTAGTAATATGGAATATAACTCTAATGGGTTTGTAATGAGGAACATGATTGTAATTTGTTGGAAATGGGAACATGACTGTAATGTGTTGGAAAGAGGAACATGACAGAAATGTGTTGGAAAAGAGGAACACAACTGAAATGTGTTGGTAATGAGGAACATGACTGTAATGTGTTGGAAATGAGTAACATGACTGAAATGTGTTGGCAATGAGGAACATGATTTAATGTGTTGCAAATGTTGAAAATGACTATAATGTGCTAGAAATGTGGAACATGACTGTAATGTGCAGGAAATGTGGAACATGACTGTAATGAATTGGAAATGTGGAACATGATTGTAATGTGTTGGAAATGTGGAAACTGAAACTGATGGTAAAATGAGGAACATAGCTGTTATGTGTTGACAATGAGGAACATGACTGTAATGTGTTGGTAATGTGGTACATGACTGTTATGTGTTAGTAATGAGCAACATGGCTGTAATGTCTTGGAAATAAGGAATATGACTGTAATGCATTGGAAATGAAGAACAAGACTGTAATGTGCTGGAAATGTGGAACATAACTGTAAAGTGTTGGTAATGAGGAACATGACAGTAATGAACTGTAAATGTGGAACTTGACTGTAATGTGCTAGAAATGTGGAAAATGACTGTAATGTTTTGGTAATGAGGAACACGAACGTAATGTCTTGGAAATGAGAAACAAGACTGTAATGTGATGGAAATGTGGAACATGACTATAATGTTTTGTAAATAAATGTGGAGCATGACTATAATGGACTGGAAATGTGGAACATGACTGTAAGGTGCTGAAAAAGTGGAACAAGACTATAATGTGTTGGAAATGTAGAACATGAATGTTATTTGTTGGTAATGAGGATTATGACTGTTATGTGCTGGTGATGTGGAACCTGATTATAATGTGTTGTTTTAAATGAGGAACATGATTGTAATGTGTTGGAAGTCTGGAACATGACTGTAATGTGCTGGAAATGTGAAATATGATTATAATGTGCTGTCAATGTGGAAGATGATTATAATGTGTTGAAAATTAGGAACATGACTTTAATGTTTTGGAAATGAGGAACATGACTGTAATGTTTTGGAAATCTGGAACATGATTGTAATGTTTGGAAATGAGGAACATTACTCTATTGTGTTGGTAATGAGGTACCTGAATCTAATGGTAAAAATGAGGAACATGACTGCAATAGGTTGGGAATGTGGAACATGTCTGTAGCGTGCTGGAAATGAGGAACATGACTGTAATGCATTAGAAATGTGGAACATGAAACTGATGGAAAAATGAGAGCATGACTATTATGTGTTGGAAATGAGGAACATGACTGTAATGTGTTGGTAATGTGGAACATGACTGTTATGTGTTGGTAATGAGTAAGATGCTGTAATGTGTAGGAAATAAGGAAGATTAACTATAATGTGTTTTCAAATGAAGAACATGACTGTAATCTGCTGGAAATGTGGAACATGACTGTAAAGTGTTGGTAATGAGGAACATGACTGTAATGTACTCTAAATGTGGAACATGACTGTAATGTGCTCGAAATGTGTAACATCACTGTAATGTGTTGGTAATGAGGAACATGATTTTAATGTGTTGCAAATGTGGAACATGACTATAATGTGCTGGAAATATGGAACATGACTGTAATTTGCAGGAAATGTGGAACATGACTGTAATGTGTTGGAAATGTGGAACATGAAACCGATGGTAAAAATGAGGAACATGTCTGTTATGTGTTGGAAGTGAGGAACATGACTGTAATGTGTTGGTAATGTGGAACATGACTGTTATGTGCTGGTAATGATGAACATGGCTGTAATGTCTTGGAAATAAGGAAGATGACTGTAATGTGTTGGAAATGAAGAACAAGACTGTAAGGTGCTAGAAATGTGGAACATAACTGTAAAGTGTTGGTAATGAGGAACATGACTGTAATGTACTGTAAATGTGGAACACAACTGTAATGTGCTAGAAATGTGGAACATGACTGTAATGTGTTGGTAATGAGGAACACGAACGTAATGTGTTGGAAATGAGAAACATGACTGTAATGTGCTGGAAATGTGGAACATGACTATAATGTTTTGTAAATGAATGTGGAGTATGACTATAATGGACTGGAAATGTGGAACATGACTGTAGAGTGCTGGAAATGAGAAACATGACTGTAATGTGCAGGAAATGTGTAATATGACTGCAATGAGTTGGAAATAAGGAACATGACTGTAATGTGCTGGAAATGAGCAACACGCCTGCTATTTGTTGGAAATGTGGAACATGACTGTAATGTGTTGGAAATGAGGAACATGACTGTACTGTGCTGGATATTAATGTAGAACATGAGTGTAATTAGTAGGAAATGAGGAACATGATTGTAATGTGCTGGAAATGTGGAACATGCCTGCATTGAGTTGGAAATGAGGGCGCTGAATCTGATGGTAAAAGTGAGGAAAATGACTGCAATATGTTGGTATTGAGGAAGATGATTATAATGTGTTGCCAATGTGGAAAATGATGGTAATGTGTTGGTAATGAGAAACATGACTGTAATGTGTTGGAAATGATGAAAATTACAGTAATGTGCTGGTAATGAGGAAGATGATTATAATGTGTTGGTAATGTGGAATATAACTCTAATGGTTTGGTAATGAGGAACATGACTGAAATGTGTTCATAATGAGGAACATGACTGTAATGTGCTGGAAATGTGGAACATGACTGTAATGTGTTGAAAATGTTGAACATGACTGTAATGTGCTTTAAATGTGGAACATGACTGTAATGTGTTTGTATTAAGGAACATAATTGTAATGTGCTGGAAATAAGGAACATGACTGTAATGGGCTGGAAATGTGGAATATGATTTGTAATGTGTTGGCAATGTGGAACATGATTATAATGAGTTGAAAATGAGGAACAAGACTGTAATGTGTTGATAATGAGGAACATTACGGTAATGTGTTGGAAATCTGGAACATGATTGTAATGTGCTGGAAATTAATGTAGAACATGACTGTAATGAGTAGGAAATAAGGAACATGACAGTAATGTGCTAAAAATGTGGAACATGCCTGCAGTAAGTTGGAAATGGGAACCTGAATCTGATGGTAAAAATGAGTACCATGACTGTAATGTGTTGGAAATGAGGAACATGATTGTAATGTGTTTGTATTGAGGAAGATGATTATAATGTGTTGGTAAGGAGGAAAATGACTGTAATGTGTTGGAAATGAGGAACATGATTGTAATGTGTAGGAAATGGGAACATGACTGGAATGTGTTGGAAAAGAGGAACACGACTGAAATGTGTTGGAAAAAGGAACTTCCCTGAAATGTGTTGGAAATGAGGAACATGACTGTAATGTGTTGGAAATGAGGAACATGATTGTAATGTGTTTGTATTGAGGAAGATGATTATAATGTGTTGGTAATGTGGAATATAACTCTAATGGATTGGTAATGAGGAACATGACTGAAATGTGTTGATAATGAGGAACATGACTGTAATGTGCTGGAATGTTGAACATGACTGTAATGTGCTGGAAATGTGGAACATGACTGTAATACTTTGTTACTAAGGACCATAATTGTAATGTGCTGGAAATGAGGAGCATGACTGTAATATGTTGGAAATGTGGAATATGATTGTAATGTGTTGGCAATGTGGAACATGATTATAATGAGTTGAACATGAGGAACAAGACTGTAATGTGTTGATAATGAGGAACATGACGGTAATGTGTTGGAAATCTGGAACATGATTGTAATGTGCTTGAAATTAATGTAGAACATGACTGCAATGAGGAGGAAATGAGGAACATGATTGTAATGTGCCGGAAATGTGGAACATGCCTGCAGTAAGTTGGAAATAGGTACCTGAATCTGAGGGTAAAAATGAATACCATGACTGTAATGTGTCGGAAATGAGGAACAGGATTGTAATGTGTTGGTATTAAGGAAGACTATTATAATGTCCTAGTAATATGGAATATAACTCTAATGGGTTTGTAATGAGGAACATGATTGTAATTTGTTGGAAATGGGGAACATGACTGTAATGTGTTGGAAAAGAGGAACATGACAGAAATGTGTTGGAAAAGAGGAACACAACTGAAATGTGTTGGTAATGAGGAACATGACTGTAATGTGTTGGAAATGAGTAACATGACTGAAATGTGTTGGCAATGAGGAACATGATTTAATGTGTTGCAAATGTTGAAAATGACTATAATGTGCTAGAAATGTGGAACATGACTGTAATGTGCAGGAAATGTGGAACATGACTGTAATGAATTGGAAATGTGGAACATGATTGTAATGTGTTGGAAATGTGGAAACTGAAACTGATGGTAAAAATGAGGAACATGGCTGTTATGTGTTGACAATGAGGAACATGACTGTAATGTGTTGGTAATGTGGTACATGACTGTTATGTGTTAGTAATGAGCAACATGGCTGTAATGTCTTGGAAATAAGGAATATGACTGTAATGCATTGGAAATGAAGAACAAGACTGTAATGTGCTGGAAATGTGGAACATAACTGTAAAGTGTTGGTAATGAGGAACATGACAGTAATGAACTGTAAATGTGGAACTTGACTGTAATGTGCTAGAAATGTGGAAAATGACTGTAATGTTTTGGTAATGAGGAACACGAACGTAATGTCTTGGAAATGAGAAACAAGACTGTAATGTGATGGAAATGTGGAACATGACTATAATGTTTTGTAAATAAATGTGGAGCATGACTATAATGGACTGGAAATGTGGAACATGACTGTAAGGTGCTGAAAAAGTGGAACAAGACTATAATGTGTTGGAAATGTAGAACATGAATGTTATTTGTTGGTAATGAGGATTATGACTGTTATGTGCTGGTGATGTGGAACCTGATTATAATGTGTTGTTTTAAATGAGGAACATGATTGTAATGTGTTGGAAGTCTGGAACATGACTGTAATGTGCTGGAAATGTGAAATATGATTATAATGTGTCAATGTGGAAGATGATTATAATGTGTTGAAAATTAGGAACATGACTTTAATGTTTTGGAAATGAGGAACATGACTGTAATGTTTTGGAAATCTGGAACATGATTGTAATGTTTGGAAATGAGGAACATTACTCTATTGTGTTGGTAATGAGGTACCTGAATCTAATGGTAAAAATGAGGAACATGACTGCAATAGGTTGGGAATGTGGAACATGTCTGTAGCGTGCTGGAAATGAGGAACATGACTGTAATGCATTAGAAATGTGGAACATGAAACTGATGGAAAAAATGAGGAGCATGACTATTATGTGTTGGAAATGAGGAACATGACTGTAATGTGTTGGTAATGTGGAACATGACTGTTATGTGTTGGTAATGAGTAAGATGGCTGTAATGTGTAGGAAATAAGGAAGATTAACTATAATGTGTTTTCAAATGAAGAACATGACTGTAATCTGCTGGAAATGTGGAACATGACTGTAAAGTGTTGGTAATGAGGAACATGACTGTAATGTACTCTAAATGTGGAACATGACTGTAATGTGCTCGAAATGTGTAACATCACTGTAATGTGTTGGTAATGAGGAACATGATTTTAATGTGTTGCAAATGTGGAACATGACTATAATGTGCTGGAAATATGGAACATGACTGTAATTTGCAGGAAATGTGAATATGACTGTAATGTGTTGGAAATGTGGAACATGAAACCGATGGTAAAAATGAGGAAACATGTCTGTTATGTGTTGGAAGTGAGGAACATGACTGTAATGTGTTGGTAATGTGGAACATGACTGTTATGTGCTGGTAATGATGAACATGGCTGTAATGTCTTGGAAATAAGGAAGATGACTGTAATGTGTTGGAAATGAAGAACAAGACTGTAAGGTGCTAGAAATGTGGAACATAACTGTAAAGTGTTGGTAATGAGGAACATGACTGTAATGTACTGTAAATGTGGAACACAACTGTAATGTGCTAGAAATGTGGAACATGACTGTAATGTGTTGGTAATGAGGAACACGAACGTAATGTGTTGGAAATGAGAAACATGACTGTAATGTGCTGGAAATGTGGAACATGACTATAATGTTTTGTAAATGAATGTGGAGTATGACTATAATGGACTGGAAATGTGGAACATGACTGTAGAGTGCTGGAAATGAGAAACATGACTGTAATGTGCAGGAAATGTGTAATATGACTGCAATGAGTTGGAAATAAGGAACATGACTGTAATGTGCTGGAAATGAGCAACACGCCTGCTATTTGTTGGAAATGTGGAACATGACTGTAATGTGTTGGAAATGAGGAACATGACTGTACTGTGCTGGATATTAATGTAGAACATGAGTGTAATTAGTAGGAAATGAGGAACATGATTGTAATGTGCTGGAAATGTGGAACATGCCTGCATTGAGTTGGAAATGAGGGCGCTGAATCTGATGGTAAAAGTGAGGAAAATGACTGCAATATGTTGGTATTGAGGAAGATGATTATAATGTGTTGCCAATGTGGAAAATGATGGTAATGTGTTGGTAATGAGAAACATGACTGTAATGTGTTGGAAATGATGAAAATTACAGTAATGTGCTGGTAATGAGGAAGATGATTATAATGTGTTGGTAATGTGGAATATAACTCTAATGGTTTGGTAATGAGGAACATGACTGAAATGTGTTCATAATGAGGAACATGACTGTAATGTGCTGGAAATGTGGAACATGACTGTAATGTGTTGAAAATGTTGAACATGACTGTAATGTGCTTTAAATGTGGAACATGACTGTAATGTGTTTGTATTAAGGAACATAATTGTAATGTGCTGGAAATAAGGAACATGACTGTAATGGGCTGGAAATGTGGAATATGATTTGTAATGTGTTGGCAATGTGGAACATGATTATAATGAGTTGAAAATGAGGAACAAGACTGTAATGTGTTGATAATGAGAAACATTACGGTAATGTGTTGGAAATCTGGAACATGATTGTAATGTGCTGGAAATTAATGTAGAACATGACTGTAATGAGTTGGAAATAAGGAACATGACAGTAATGTGCTAATAATGTGGAAAATGCCTGCAGTAAGTTGGAAAGGGGAACCTGAATCTGAAAGTAAAAATGAGTACCATGACTGTAATGTGTTGGAAATGAGGAACATGATTGTAAAGTGTTTGTATTGAGGAAGATGATTATAATGTGTTGGTAATGTGAAATATAACTCTAATGGGTCGGTAATGAGGAACATGATTTTTTTGTGTTGGTAAGGAGGAAACTGACTGTAATGTGTTAGAAATGAGGAACATGATTGTAAAGTGTTGGAAATGGGAACATGACTGTAATGTGTTGGAAAAGAGGAACATGACTGAAATGTGTTGGAAAAGAGGAACTTCCCTGAAATGTGTAGGAAATGAGGAACATGACTGTAATGTGTTGGAAATGAGGAACATGATTGTAATGTGTTTGTATTGAGGAAAATGATTATAATGTGTTGGTAATGTGGAATATAACTCTAATGGATTGGTAATGAGGAACATGACTGAAATGTGTTGATAATGAGGAACATGACTGTAATGTGCTGGAAATGTGGAACATGACTGTAATGTGTTGAAAATGTTGAACATGACTGTAATGTGCTTTAAATGTGGAACATGACTGTAATGTGTTTGTATTAAGGAACATAATTGTAATGTGCTGGAAATGAGGAACATGACTGTAATGGGTTGGAAATGTGGAATATGATTTGTAATGTGTTTGCAATGTGGAACATGATTATAATGAGGTGAAAATGAGGAACAAGACTGTAATGTGTTGATAATGAGGAACATTGCGGTATTGTGTTGGAAATCTGGAACATGATTGTAATGTGCTGGAAATTAATGTAGAACATGACTGTAATGGTAGGAAATAAGGAACATGACAGTAATGTGTGCTAAAATGGAACATGCCTGCAGTAAGTTGGAAATGGGAACCTGAATCTGATGGTAAAATGAGTACCATGACTGTAATGTGTTGGAAATAAGGAACATGATTGTAATGTGTTTGTATTGAGGAAGATGATTATAATGTGTTGGTAATGTGGAATATAACTCTAATGGGTTGGTAATGAAGAACATGATTATTTTTGTGTTGGTAAGGAGGAAAATGACTGCAATGTGCTGGAAATGAGGAACATGATTGTAATGTGTTGGAAATGGGACCATGACTGTAATGTATTGGAAAAGAGGAACACGACTGAAATGTGTTGGAAAAGAGGAACATGACTGTAATGTGTTGGAAATGAGGAACATGACTGAAATGTGTTGGTAATGTGGATCATGACTTTAATAAGTTGGTAATGAGGAGCATGATTGTAATGTGTTGGCAATGAGAATCATGATTGTAATGTGCTGGAAATGTGGAACATGACTGTAATGTGTTGGAAACGTGGAACATGACTGTAATTGTCTGATAATGAGGAACATGACTGTTACATGCTGAAAAAGTGGAACATGACTATAATGTGTTGGAAATGTAGAACATGAATGTAATTTGTTGGTAATGAGGAACATGTCTGTAATGTGCTGGTGATGTGGAACCTGACTGTAATGTGTTGTTTTAAATGAGGAACATGATTGTAATGAGTTGGAAGTCTGCAACATGACTGTAATGTGCTGGAAATGTGGAAAATGATTATAATGTGTTGTCAATGTGGAACATGATTATAATGTGATGAAAATGAGGAACATGACTTTAATGTTTTGGAAATGAGGAACATGACTGTAATGTGTTGGAAATGTTGAACATGACTGTAATGTGCTTTAAATGTGGAACATGACTGTAATGTGTTTGTATTAAGGAACATAATTGTAATGTGCTGGAAATGAGGAACATGACTGTAATGGGTTGGAAATGTGGAATATGATTTGTAATGTGTTTGCAATGTGGAACATGATTATAATGAGGTGAAAATGAGGAACAAGACTGTAATGTGTTGATAATGAGGAACATTGCGGTATTGTGTTGGAAATCTGGAACATGATTGTAATGTGCTGGAAATTAATGTAGAACATGACTGTAATGAGTAGGAAATAAGGAACATGACAGTAATGTGCTAAAAATGTGGAACATGCCTGCAGTAAGTTGGAAATGGGAACCTGAATCTGATGGTAAAAATGAGTACCATGACTGTAATGTGTTTAAAATGAGGAACATGATTGTAATGTGCTTGTATTGAGGAAGATGATTATAATGTGTTGGTAATGTGGAATATAACTCTAATGGGTTGGTAATGAAGAACATGATTTTTTTCGTGTTGGTAAGGAGGAAAATGACTGCAATGTGCTGGAAATGAGGAACATGATTGTAATGTGTTGGAAATGGGACCATGACTGTAATGTATTGGAAAAGAGGAACACGACTGAAATGTGTTGGAAAAGGGGAACTTCCCTGAAATGTGTTGGAAAAGAGGAACATGACTGTAATGTGTTGGAAATGAGGAACATGACTGAAATGTGTTGGTAATGTGGATCATGACTGTAATAAGTTGATAATGAGGAGCATGATTGTAATGTGTTGGCAATGAGGATCATGATTGTAATGTGCTGGAAATGTGGAACATGACTGTAATGTGTTGGAAACATGGAACATGACTGTAATTGTCTGGTAATGAGGAACATGACTGTTACATGCTGAAAAAGTGGAACATGACTATAATGTGTTGGAAATGTAGAACATGAATGTAATTTGTTGGTAATGAGGAACATGTCTGTAATTTGCTGGTGATGGAACCTGACTGTAATGTGTTGTTTTAAATGAGGAACATGATTGTAATGAGTTGGAAGTCTGCAACATGACTGTAATGTGCTGGAAATGTGGAATATGATTGTAATGTGTTGTCAATGTGGAACATGATTATAATGTGATGAAAATGAGGAACATGACTTTAATGTTTTGGAAATGAGGAACATGACTGTAATGTGTTGGAAATGTTGAACATGACTGTAATGTGCTTTAAATGTGGAACATGACTGTAATGTGTTTGTATTAAGGAACATAATTGTAATGTGCTGGAAATGAGGAACATGACTGTAGTGGGTTAGAAATGTGGAATATGATTTGTAATGTGTTTGTAATGTGGAACATGATTATAATGAGGTGAAAATGAGGAACAAGACTGTAATATGTTGATAATGAGGAACATTGCGGTATTGTGTTGGAAATCCGGAACATGATTGTAATGTGCTGGAAATTAATGTAGAACATGACTGTAATGAGTAGGAAATAAGGAACATGACAGTAATGTGCTAAAAATGTGGAACATGCCTGCAGTAAGTTGGAAATGGGAACCTGAATCTGATGGTAAAAATGAGTACCATGACTGTAATGTGTTGGATATGAGGAACATGATTGTAATGTGTTTGTATTGAGGAAGATGATTATAATGTGTTGGTAATGTGGAATATAACTCTAATGGGTTGGTAATGAAGAACATGATTTTTTTTGTGTTGGTAAGGAGGAAAATGACTGCAATGTGCTGGAAATGAGGAGCATGATTGTAATGTGTTGGAAATGGGACCATGACTGTAATGTATTGGAAAAGAGGAACACGACTGAAATGTGTTGGAAAAGGGGAACTTCCCTGAAATGTGTTGGAAAAGTGGAACATGACTGTAATGTGTTGGAAATGAGGAACATGACTGAAATGTGTTGGTAATGTGGATCATGACTGTAATAAGTTGGTAATGAGGAGCATGATTGTAATGTGTTGGCAATGAGGATCATGATTGTAATGTGCTGGAAATGTGGAACATGACTGTAATGTGTTGGAAACATGGAACATGACTGTAATTGTCTGATAATGAGGAACATGACTGTTACATGCTGAAAAAGTGGAACATGACTATAATGTGTTGGAAATGTAGAACATGAATGTAATTTGTTGGTAATGAGGAACATGTCTGTAATGTGCTGGTGATGTGGAACCTGACTGTAATGTGTTGTTTTAAATGAGGAACATGATTGTAATGAGTTGGAAGTCTGCAACATGACTGTAATGTGCTGGAAATGTGGAATATGATTGTAATGTGTTGTCAATGTGGAACATGATTATAATGTGATGAAAATGAGGAACATGACTTTAATGTTTTGGAAATGAGGAACATGACTGTAATGTGTTGGAAATCTGGAACATGATTGTAATATTAGGAAATGATGAACATTACTCTAATGTGTTGGTAATTAGGGACCTGAATCTAATGGTAAAAATGAGGAACATGACTGTAATGGGTTGGATATGTGGAACATGTCTGTAGTGTGCTGGAAATGAGGAACATGACTGTAATGCGTTAGAAACGTGGAACATGAAACTGATGGTAAAAATGAGGAACATGACTGTTATGTGCTGGAAATGAGGAACATGACTGTAATGTGTTGGTAATGTGGAACATGACTGTTACGTGTTGGTAATGAGTAACATGGCTGTAATGTGTTGGAAATAAGGAAAATAAACTGTAATCTGTTTTCAAATGAAGAACATGACTGTAATGTGCTGGAAATGTGGAACATGACTCTAAAGTGTTGGTAATGAAGAACATGACGGTAATGTACTGTAAATGTGGAACTTGACTGAAATGTGCTTGAAATGTGGAACATGACTGTAATGTGTTGGTAATGAGGAACATGATTTTAATGTGTTGCAAATGTGGAACATGACTATAATGTGCAGGAAATGTGGAACATGACTGTAATGTGTTGGAAATGTGGAACATGATTGCAATGGGTTGGAAATGTGGAACCTGAAACCGATAGTAAAAATGAGGAACATTTCTGTTATGTGTTGGAAATGAGGAACACGACTGTAATGTGCTAGTAATGTGGAACATGACTGTTATATGTTGGTAATGATGAACATGGCTGTAATGTCTTGGAAATAAGGAAGATGACTGTAATGCGTTGGAAATGAAGAACAAGACTGTAATGTGCTGGAAATGTGGAACTTAACTGTAAAGTGTTGGTAAAGAGGAACATGACTGTAATGTACTGTAAATGTGGAACATTACTGTAATGTGCTAGAAATGTGGAACATGACTGTAATGTGTTGGTAATGAGGAACACGGACGTAATGTGTTGGAAATGAGAAACTTGACTGTATTGTGCTGGAAATGTGGAACATGACTATAATGTTTTGTAAATGAATGTGGAGCATGACTATAATGGACTGGAAATGTGGAACATGACTGTAAAGTGCTGGAAATGAGGAACATGACTGTAATGTGCTGGAACTGTGCAACACGCCTGCCATTAGTTGGAAATGAGGAACATGACTGTAATGTGTTGGAAATGAGGAACATGACTGTACTGTGCTTGAAATTAATGTAGACCATGAGTGTAATTAGTAGGAAATGAGGAACATGATTGTAATGTGCTGGAAATGTGGAACATGTCTGCATTGAGTTGGAAATGAGGACCCTGAATCTGATGGTAAAAGTGAGGAAAATGACTGCAATGTGTTGGTATTGAGGAAGATGATTATAATGTGTTGCCAATGTGGAAAATGATGGTAATGTGTTGGCAATGAGGAACATGATTGTAATGTGTTGGAAATGTGGAAAATGACAGTAATGTGTTGGTAATGAGGAACATGAGTGTAATGTGCTGGAAATGTGGAACATGACTGTAATGTGTTGGAAATGTGGAACATAACTATTATTTTCTGGTAAAGAGAAACATGTCTGTAATGTGCTAGAAATGTGGAACTTGACTATAATCTGTTGGAAATGTGGAACATGAATGTAATTTGTTGGTAATGAGAAACATGATTGCTATGTGCTTGAAATGTGGAACATTAATGTAATGTGTTCGAAATGAGGAACATAATTGTTATGTGCTGGTAAGGAGGAACATGAACACAATTTGTTGGTAATGAGGAAAATTACTATAATGTGTTGGTAATATGGAACATGACTGTTATATATTGGAATTGAAGAACACGACTGTAATAAGTTGGTAATGTTAAACATGGCTGTAATGTGTTAGTAATGAGGAAAATAATTGTAATGAGTTGGAAATGTGGAACATGACTATAATGTACTGGAAATGTGGAACATGACTGTTATGTGTTGGTAATGTGGAACATGACTGTTATGTGTTGGCAATGTGGAATATGACTGTAATGTGTTGGAAGTGTGGAACATGGCTGTAATGTGCAGGAAATGTGGAATTTGATTATAATGTGCTGGCAATGTAGAACATGATTATAATGTGTTGAAAATGAGGAACATGACAGTAATGTGTTGGAAATCTGGATCTTGATTGCAATGTGTTGGAAATGAGAAACATGACTTTAATGTGTTGCTAATGAGGAACCTGAATCTGATACTAATAATGAAGAACACAACTGTTATGGGTTGAAAATGTGGAAAATGATTGTAGTTTGCTGGAAATGAGGAACATTACTGTCAATTGTTAGAAATGTGGATCCTGCAACTGATGGTAAAAATGAGGAGCATGACTGTTAGTGTTGGAAATGAGGAACATGACTGTAATGTGTTGGTAGTGTGGAACACGACTGTTATGTGCTGGTAATATGGAACATGACTGTAACATGTTGGTAATGAGGAACATTGCTGTAAAGTGTTGGAAATGAAGAACATGACTGTAATGTGCTGTAAATGAATGTAGTACATGACTGTAATGTGCCGGAAATGAGGAACATGGCTGTAATGTGCAGGAAATGTGGAACATGCTTGCTATGATTTCGAAATCAGAAACATGAATTTGATGGTAAAATGATGTGTATGACTTTAATGTGTTGGAAATGAGGAACATGACTGTAATTTGTTGGTACAGAGGAACATGATTATAACGCATTGGAAATGTGGAACATAACTCTAATGGGTTGGTATTGAGGAACATTATTCTAATGTGTTGGTAAGGATTAAAATGACAGTAATGTGTTTAAAATGAGGAACGTGACTGTAATGTGTTGGAAATGAGGAACTTGAATCTGATGGAAAAAATCAGAAACATGACTGTAATGTGTTGGAAATGAGGTATATGACTGTAATGTGTTGGTAATGAGGAACATGACTGCAATGTGTTAGAAAAGAGTAACATGACTGTAATGTGCTGGAAAAGTGGAACATGCCTGCAGTGAGTTGGAAATGAGGAACATGACTGCAATGAGTTGAAAATGAGGAACATGTCTGTAATGGGCAGGAAATGTGGAACATGCCTGCAATGAGCTTTAAATCAGGAATATGACTAAAATGTGTTGGAAATGAGCAACGTGACTGTAATGTGCTGGGAATGAGGAACATGACTGCAATGGGCAGGAAATGTGAAACATTACTGTAATGAGTTGGAAATGAGGAACATGAGTGTAATGTGCTCGAAATGAGGAACATGACTGTAATGTGTTGGTAATGAGGAATATGAGTGTAATGTGCTGAAAATATGGAACTTGACTGTAATGTGTTGAAAATGAGAAACATGACTGTAATGTGTTGGAAGTGAGGAACATGACTGTAATATGTTGGTAATGAGGAACATGACTGTAATGTGTTGGTAATGGGGAACATTACTGTAATGTGTTGAAAATTAGGAGCAAGACTGTAATGTGCTCTAAATGAATATAGATAATGTCTGTAATGTATAGGAAATGAGGAACATGACTGTAACATCCTGGAAATGTGGAACATGACTGCAATGTGTTGAAATGAGTAAAATGACTGTAATGTGCTGGAAATAAGGAACATGAGTGCAATATGCAGGAAGTGTGGAACATGATTACAAAGAGTTGGAAATGAGGAACATGATGGTAATGCACAGGAAATGTCGAACATCATTGCAATGAGTTGGAAACGAGGAACATGACTTTAATGTGCTGGAAATGTGGAACATGACTGCTATGAGCTGGAAAAGATGAACATGACTGTAAAGTGTTGGAAATTAGGAACATGACTGTAATGTGTTGGAAATGAGTAATATGACTGCAATGAGTTGAAAATGAGGGACATGATTGTAATGTGCAGGAAATGTGGAACATGACTGCAATAAGTTGGAATTGAGGAACATGACTGCAATGTGTTGGAAATGAGGAACATGATTGTAATTTACTGGAAATTCATGTAGAACATAACTGTCATGTGTAGAAAAAAAGGAACATGACTGCAATGTGCTAGAAATGTGGATCATGCCTGCAATGAGTAGGAAATGTGGAACCTGAATCTGATGGTAAAAATGAGGACCATGACTGCAATGTGTTTGAAATGAGGAACAGGACTGTAATGTGTTGGTAGTGAGGAACATGACGGTAATGTGTTGGTAAAGATGAACATTACTGTAATGTGTTGAAAATGAGGAGCATGACTGTAATGTGCTGGAAATTAATGTAGAACATGACTGTAATATGTATGAGATGAGGAACATGATTGAAATGTGTTGGAAATGAGGAACATGACTATAATGTGCAGGAAATGTGGAACATGCCTGCAGTGAGTTGGAAATGAGGAACATGACTGTAATGTTCTGGAAATGAGGAACATGACTGTAATGGGCAGGAAATGTATAGCATGACTGCAATGAGCTGAAATTGAGGAACATGACAGAAATGCACAGGAAACATGGAACATGACTGCAATGAGTAGGAAATAAGGAACATGACTGTAATGTGCTGGAAATGTGGAACATGCCTGCAATGTGTTGGAAATGAGGAACATGACAGAAATGTGTTGGAAATGAGGAACATGACTGTAATGTGCTGGAAATGTGGAAGATGCCTGCAGTGAGTTAATAATGAGGAACCTGAATCTGATGGTAAAAATGTGGAATATAACTCTAATATGTAGGAAATGAGCAACATGACTGTAATGTGCTGGATATGTGGAACATGCCAGCAATGAGCTTTAAATCAGGAACATGACTAAAATGTGTTGGAAATGAGTAACATGACTGTAACGTGCTGGGAATGAGGAACACGACTACATTGGGCAAGAAATGTGGAACATGACTGTAATGAGTTGGAAATGAGGAACATGAGTGTAATGTGCTGGAAATGAGGAACATGACTGTAATGTGTTGGTAATGAGGAATATAACTGTAATGTGCTGAAAATGAGAAGCATGGCTGTAATGTGTTGGAAGTGAGGAACATGACTGTAATATGCTGGTAATGAGGAACATGACTGTAATGTTTTGTTAATGGGGAACATTACTGTAAGGAGTTGAAAATTAGGAGCAAGACTGTAATGTGCTGGAAATGAATGTAGATCATTTCTGTAATGTGTAGGAAATAAGGAACATGACTGTAACATGCCGGAAATGTGGAACATGACTGTAATGTGTTGAAATGAGTAACATGACTGTAATGTGCTGGAAAAGAGGAACATGACTGCAATGTACAGGAAATGTGGAACATGACTTCAATGAGTTGGAAATGAGGAACATGACTGTAATATGTTGGACATAAAGAACATGACTGTAATGTGCAGGAAATGTGGAACATGCTTGTAATGATTTCGAAATGAGAAACCTCAGTCTGATGGTAATAATGAGGTGCATGATTTTAATGTGTTGGAAATGAGGAACATGACTGTAATGTGCTGGAAATGCGGAAGATGACTGCAATGTGCTAGAAATGAGGAACATTGCTGTAATGTGCTGGAATGGTGCAACATGACTGTAATGTGTTGGTAATGAGGAACTTGACTGTAATGTCCTGGAAATGTGGAACAAGACTGTAATGTGCTGAAAATGTTGAACATGACTGTAATGTGCTGGAAATGTGGAACATGACTGCAATGTGTTTGTATTAAGGAACATAATTGTAATGTGCTGAAAATGAGGAACATGACTGTAATGGGTTGGAAATGTGGAATAAGATTTGTAACGTGTTGGCAAAGTGGAACATGATTATAATGAGTTGAAAATGAGGAACAAGACTGTAATGTGTTGATAATGAGGAAACATTACGGTAATGTGTTGGAAATCTGAACATGATTGTAAGTGCTGGAAATTAATGTAGAAACATGACTGTAATGAGTAGGAAATAAGGAACATGACAGTAATGTACAAAATGTGGAACATGCATGCAGTAAGTTGAAATGGAACCTGAATCAGATGGTAAAAATGAGTACCATGACTGTAATGTGTTGGAAATGAGGAACATGATTGTAAAGTGTTTGTATTGAGGAAGATGATTATAATGTTTTGGTAATGTGGAATATAACTCTAATGGGTAGGTAATGTGGAACATGACTGTTTTGTGTTGGTAAGGTGGAAAATGACTGTAATGTGTTGGAAATGAGGAACATGATTGTAATGTGTTGGAAATGGGAACATGACTGTAATGTGTTGGAAAAGAGGAACTTCCCTGAAATGTGTTGGAAATGAGGAACATGACTGTAATGTGTTGGAAAATAGGAACATGACCGAAATGTGTTGGTAATGTGGATCATGACTGTAATAAGTTGGTAATGAGGAGCACGAATGTAATGTGCTGGAAATGTGGAACATGACTGTAATGTGTTGGAAACGTGGAACATGACTGTAATTGTCTGATAATAAGGAACATAACTGTAACATGCTGAAAAAGTGGAACATGACTATAATGTGTTGGAAATGTAGAACATGAATGTAATTTGTTGGTAATGAGGAACATGACTGTAATGTGCTGGTGATGTGGAACCCGACTATAATGTGTTGTTTTAAATGAGGAACATTACTCTAATGTGTTGGTAATTAGGGACCTGAATCTAATGGTAAAATTGAGGAACATGACTGTAATGGGTTGGAAATGTGGAACATGTCTGTAGTGTGCTGGAAATGAGGAACATGACTGTAATGCGTTAGAAATGTGGAACATGAAACTGATGGTAAAAATAAGGAACATGACTGTTATGTGCAGGAAATGAGGAACATGACTGTAATGTGTTGGTAATGTGGAACATGACTGTTACGTGCTGGTAATGAGTAACATGGCTGTAATGTGTTGGAAATAAGGAAGATGAACTGTAATGTGTTTTCAAATGAAGAACATGACTGTAATGTGCTGGAAATGTGGAACATGACTGTAAAGTGTTGGTAATGAAGAACATGACGGTAATGTACTGTAAATGTGGAACATGACTGTAGTGTGTTGGTAATGAGGAACAGGATTTTAAAGTGTTGCAAATGTGGAACATGACTATAATGTGCTGGAAATGTGGAACATGACTGTAATGTGAAGGAAATGTGGAACATGACTGTAATGTGTTGGACATGTGGAACATGATTGTAATGTGTTGGAAATGTGGAACCTGAAACCGATGGTAAAAATGAGGAACATGTCTGTTATGTGCTGGAAATGAGGAACATGACTGTAATGTGCTAGTAATGTGGAACATGACTGTTATGTGTTGGTATTGATGAACATGGCTGTAATGTCTTGGAAATAAGGAAGATGACTGTAATGCGCTGGAAATGAAGAACAAGACTGTAATGTGCTGGAAATGTGGAACATAACTGTAAAGTATAGGTAAAGAGGAACATGTCCGTAATATACTGTAAATGTGGAACATGACTGCAATGTGCTAGAAATGTGTAACATGACTGTAATGTGTTGGTAATGAGGAAAACGAACGTAATGTGTTGGAAATGAGAAAGGTGTCTGTAATGTGCTGGAAATGTGGAACATGACTAAAATGTTTTGTAAATGAATGTGGAGCATGACTATAATGGACTGGAACTGTGGAACATGACTGTAAAGTGCTGGAAATGAGGAACATGACTGTAATGTGCAGGAAATGTGTAATATGACTGCAATGAGTTGGAAATCAGGAACATTACTGTAATTTGCTGGAAATGTGCAACATCCCTGCCATTAGTTGGAATTGAGGAACATGATTGTAATGTGTTGGAAATGAAGAACATGACTGTACTGTGCTGGAAATTAATGCAGAACATGAGTGTAATTGATAGGAAATGAGGAACATGATTGTAATGTGCTGGAAATGTGGAACATGCCTGCATTGAGTTGGAAATGAGGACGCTGAATCTGATGGTAAAAGTGAGGAAAATGACTGTAATGTGTTGGTATTGATTAAGATGATTATAATGTGTTGCCAATGTGAAAATGACGGAAATGTGTTGGCAATGAGGAACATGACTGTAATGTGTTGGAAATGTGGAAAATGACATTAATGTGTTGGTAATGAGGAACATGATTGTAATGTGCTGGAAATGTGGAACATGACTGTAATGTGTTGGAAATGTGGAGCATAGCTATAATTTTCTGGTAAAGAGGAACATGTCTGTAATGTGCTAGAAATGTGGAACATGACTATAATCTGTTGGAAATGTGGAACATGAATGTAATTTGTTGGTAACGAGGAACATGATTGCTATGTGCTGGAAATGTGGAACATTAATGTAATGTGTTCGAAATGAGGAACATAATTGTAAGGTGCTGGTAAAGAGGAACATGAACATAATTTGTTGGTAATGAGGAAAATGACTATAATGTGTTGGTAATATGGAACATGACTATTATATATTGGAATTGAAGAACATGGACTGTAATATTTTGGTAATGTTGAACATGACTGTAATGTGTTAGTAATGAGGAACATGATTGTAATGTGTTGGAAATGTGGAACATGACTATAATGTACAGGAAATGTGGAACATGACTGTTATGTGTTGGTAATGTGGAACATGACTGTAATGTGTTGGCAATGTGGAATATGACTGTAATGTGTTGGAAGTGCGGACTGTAATGTGCAGGAAATGTGGAATTTGATTATAATGTGCTGGCAGTGTAGAACATGATTATAATGTATTGAAAATGAGGAACATGACTGTAATGTGTTGGAAATCTGGATCATGATTACAAATAATTGGAAATGAGGAACATGACTTTAATTTGTTGGTAATGAGAAACCTGAATCTGATACTAATAATGAAGAACACGACTGTTATGGGTTGAAAATGTGGAACATGATTGTAGTTTGCTGGAAATGAGGAACATTATTGTCATTTGTTAGAAATGTGGATCCTGCAACTGATGGCAAAAATGAGGAACATGACAGTTATGTGTTGGAAATGAGGAACAAGACTGTAATTTCTTGGTAATGTGGAACACGACTGTAACGTGTTGGTACTGTAAAACATGACTGTAATGTGTTGGTAATGAGGAACATTACTGTAATGTGTTGGAAATAAGGAAGATTACTTTAATGTGTTGGAATTGAAGAACATGAATGCAATGTGCTGGAAATGTGGAACATATCCGTAATGTGTTAGTCATGAGGAACATGACTATAAAGTACTGTAAATGTGGAACATGACTGTAAAGTGCTGGAAATGTGGAACATGACTGTAATGTGTTTTTAATGAGGAACATGAACGTAATGTGATGGAAATGAGAAACATGACTGTAATGTGCATGAAATGTGGAACATATCAGTAATGCGTTGGTAATCAGGAACATGACTATAATGTTCTGTAAATGTGGAACATGACTGTAATGTGCTGGAAAAGTGGAACATGAGTGTAATGTGTTTTTAATGAGGAATAAGACTGTAATGTGTAAAAGTGTGGAACATGACTGTAATGTGTTGGTAATGAGGAACATGAACAGAATGTGTTGGAAATGAGAAACATGACTGAAATGTGTGGGAAATGTGTAACATGACTGTAATTTTTTGTAAATGAATGTGGAACATGACTGTAATGGGCTGGAAATGAGGAACATGACTGTAGAATGCTGGGAATGAGGAACATGATTGTAATGTGTTGGAAATGTGGAACCTGAATCTGATGGTAAAAATGAGGACTATGATTGTAATGTGTTGAAAATAAGGAACATGGCTGCAATGTGTTAGTAATTAGGCACATGACTGTAATGTTCTGGAAATGAGGAACATGACTGTAATGTGCTGGAAATGTGGAAGATGACTGCAATGTGCTGGAAATGAGAAACATTGCTGTAAAGTGCTGGAATTGTGGAACATGACTGTAATGTGGTGGTAATGAGGAACTTGACTGTAATGTGCTGGAAATGTGGAACATGACTGTAATGTGGTGAAAGTGTGGAACATGACTAATGTTTTGGTAATGAGGAACATGAAAAGAATGTGATGGAAATGAGAAACATTACTGAAATGAGTGGGAAAAGTGTAACATGACTGTAATTATTTGTAAATGAATGTGGAGCATGACTGTAATGGGCTGGAAATGAGGAACATGACTGTAGAATGCTGGAAATGAGGAACATGACTGTAATGTGTTGGAAATGTGGAACCTGAATCTGATGGTAAAAATGAGGACTATGATTGTAATGTGTTGAAATTAAGGAACATGACTGCAATGTTTTAGTAATTAGGCACATGACTGTAATGTTCTGGAAATGAGGAACATGACTGTAATGTGCAGGAAATGTGGAAGATGACTGCAGTGTGCTGGAAATGAGAAACATTGCTGTAATGTGCTGGAATTGTGGAACATGACTGTAATGTGTTGGTAATGAGGAACATGACTGTAATGTGGTGGAAATGTGGAACATGACTGTAATGTACTGGAATGTTGAACATGACTGTAATGTGCTGGAAATGTGGAACATGACTGTAATACTTTGTTATTAAGGAACATAATTGTAATGTGCTGAAAATGAGGAGCATGACTGTAATATGTTGGAAATGTGGAATATGATTGTAATGTTTTGGCAATGTGGAACTTGATTATAATGAGTTGAAAATTAGGAACAAGACTGTAATGTGTTGATAATGAGGAACATGACAGTAATGTGTTGGAAATCTGGAACATGATTGTATTGTGCTGGAAATTAATGTAGAACATAACTGTAATGAGTAGAAAATGAGGAACATGACTGTAATATGCCGGAAATGTGGAACATGCCTGCAGTAAGTTGGAAATGGTAACCTGAATATGATGGTAAAAATGAATACCATGACTGTAATGTGTTGGAAATGAGGAACAGGATTGTATTGTGTTCGTATTGAGGAAGATGATTATAATGTGTTGGTAATGTGGAATATAACTCTAATGGGTTTGTAATGAGGAACATGATTGTAATGTGTTGGAAATGGGGAACATGACTGTAACGTGTTGGAAAAGAGGAACATGACAGAAATGTGTTGGAAAAGAGGAACACGACTGAAATGTGTTGGTAATGAGGAACATAACTGTAATGTTTTGGAAATGAGGAACATGACTGAAATGTGCTGGCAATGAGGAACATGATTTTAATGTGTTGTAAATGTGGAACATGACTATAATGTAGTGGAAATGTGGAACATGACTGTAATGTGCAGGAAATGTGGAACATGATTGTAATGATTGGAAATGAGGAGCATTACTCTATTGTGTTGGTAATGAGGGACCTGAATCTAATGGTAAAAATGAGGAACATGACTGTAATAGGTTGGAAATGTGAAACATGTCTGTAGTGTGCTGGAAATGAGAAACATGACTGTAATGCATTAGAAATGTGGAACACGAAACTGTTGGTAAAAATGAGGAACATGACTGTTATGTGTTGGAAATGAGGAACATGACTGTAATGTGTTGGTAATGTGGAACATGACTGTTACGTGTTGGTAATGAGTAACATGGCTGTAATGTGTTGGAAATAAGGAAGATTAACTGTAATGAGTTATCAAATGAAGAACATGACTGTAATGTGCTGGAAACATTGAACATGACTGCAAAGTGTTGGTAATGAGGAACATGACTGTAATGTACTCTAAATGTGGAACATGACTGTAATGTGCTCGAAATGTGGAACATGACTGTAATGTGTTGGTAATGAGGAACTTGATGTTAATGTGTTGCAAATGTGGAACATGACTATAATGTGCTGGAAATGTGGTACATGACTGTAATTTGCAGGAAATGTGGAACATGACTGTAATGTGTTGGAAATGTGGAACATGATTGTAATGTTTTGGAAATGTGGAACCTGAAACTGATGGTAAAAATGAGGAACATGTCTGTTATGTGTTGGAAATGAGGAACATGACTGTAATGCGTTGGAAATGTGGAACATGAAACTGATGTTAAAAATGGGGAGCATAACTGTTATGTGTTGGAAATGAAGAAAATGGCTGTAATGTGTTGGTAATGTGGAACATGACTGTTACGTGTTGGTAATGAGGAACTTGGCTATAATGTGTTAGAAATAAAGAAGATGACTGTAATGTGTTGGAAATGAAGAGCATGACTGTAATGTGCTGGAAATGTGGAACATGACTGTAAAGTGTTGGTAATGAGGAACATGACTATAATTTGTTGGTAATGAGGAACATGATGATAATGTGTTGCAAATGTGGAACATGACAATATTGTGCTGGAAATGTGGAACATGACTGTAATGTGTTGGAAATGTGGAACATGACTGTAATGTGTTGGAAATGTTGAACATGATTGTAATGTGTTGGAAAAGTGGAACCAGAAACTGATGGTAAAAATGAGGAACATGACTGTTATTTGTTGGAAATGAGGAACATGACTGTAATGTGCTGGAAATGTGGAACATGACTGTAATGTGTTGGAAATGAGGAACACAAACGTAAGGTGTTGGAAATGAGAAACATGACTGTAATGTGCCTTAAATGTGGAACATGACTATAATGTTTTGTTAATGAATGTGGAGCATGACTATAATGGACTAGAAATGTGGAACATGACTGTAGAGTGCTGGAAATGAGGAACATGACTGTAATGTGCAGGAAATGTGTAATATGACTGCAATTATTTGGAAATGAGGAACATGACTGTAATGTGCTGGAAACATGCAACACGCCTGCCATTAGTTGGAAATGAAGAACATGACTGTAATGTGTTGGAAATGAGGAACATGACTGTACTGTGCTGGAAATTAATGTAGAACATGAGTGTAAATAGTAGGAAATGAGGAACATGATTGTAATGTGCTGGAAATGTGGAACATGCCTGCATTGAGTTGGAAATGAGGACGCTGAATCTGATGGTAAAAGTGAGGAAAATGACTGTAATATGTTGGTATTGAGGAAGATGATTATAATGTGTTGCCAATGTGGAAAATGACGGTAATGTGTTGGTAATGAGGAACATGACTGTAGTGTTTTGGAAATGAGGAAAATGACAGTAATGTGTTGGTATTGAGGAAGATGATTATAATGTGTTGGTAATGTGGAATATAACTCTAATGGACTGGTAATGAGGAACATGACTGAAATGTGTTTATAATGAGGAACATGACTGTAATGTGTTGGAAATGAGGAACATGACTGAAATGTGTTGGAAATGTGGAACATAACTGTAATTTTCTTATAATGAGGAACATGACTGTAACGTGCTGGAAAAGTGGAACATGACTATAATGTATTGGAAATGTGGAACATGAATGTAATTTGTTGGTAATGAGGAACATGACTGTAATGTGCTGGTAATGTGGAACCTGACTGTAATGTGTTGTTTTAAATGAGGAACATGATTGTAATGTTTTGGAAGTGTGGAACATGACTGTAATGTGCTGGAAATGTGGAATATGATTATAATGTGTTTTGGCAATGTGGAACATGATTATAATGTGTTGAAAATGAGAAACATGACTTTAATGTTTTGGAAATGAGGAAGGTGACTGCAATGTGTTGGAAATCTGGAACATGATTTTAATGTTTAGAAATGAGGAACATTACTCTAATGTGCTGGTAATGAGTGACCTGAATCTAATGGTAACAATGAGGAACATGACTGTAATGCGTTGGAAATGTGGAACATGAAACTGATGTTAAAAATGGGGAACATAACAGTTATGTGTTGGAAATGAAGAAAATGACTGTAATGTGTTGGTAATGTGGAACATGACTGTTACATGTTGGTAATGAGGAACTTGGCTGTAATGTGTTAGAAATAAAGAAGATGACTGTAATGTGTTGGAAATGAAGAGCATGACTGTATTGTGCTGGAAATGTGGAACATGACTGTAAAGTGTTGGTAATGAGGAACATGACTATAATTTGTTGGTAATGAGGAAAGAGATGATAATGTGTTGCAAATGTGGAACATGGACTATATTGTGCTGGAAATGTGGAACATGACTGTAATGTGTTGGAAAATGTTGAACATGATTGTTGAAATGTGTCGTAATGATGGTAAAATGAGGAACATGACTGTTATTTGTTGAAATGAGGAACATGACTGTAATTTGTTGCAAATGGGAACATAACTGTAAAGTGTTGAAATGAGGAACATTACTGTAATGTACTCAAATGTGGAACATGACTGTACGTACTCTAAATGTGGAACATGACTGTAATGTGTCTGAAATGTGTAATGACTGTAATGTGTTGGTAATGAGGAACATGATTTTAATGTGTTGCAAATGTGGAACATGACTATAATGTGCCGGAAATGTGAACATGACTGTAATTTGCAGGAAATGTGGAACATGACTGTACAATGTGTTGGAAATGGAACATGATTGTAATGTTTTGGAAATGTGGAACCTGAAACCGATGGTAAAAATGAGGAACATGTCTGTTATGTGTTGGAAATGAGGAACATGACTGTAATGTGTTGGTTATGTGGAACATGACTGTTATGTGTTGGTAATGATGAACAAGGCTGTACTGTCTTGGAAATAAGGAAGATGACTGTAATGTGTTGGAAATGAAGAACAAGACTGTAATGTGTTGAAAATGAGGAAAATGACTTTAATGTTTTGGAAATGATTAACATGATTATAATGTTTTGGACATCTGGAACATCATTGCAATGTTCGGAAATGAGTAACATTACTCTAATGTGTTGGTAATGAGGGACCTGAATATAATGGTATAAATGAGGAACATGACTGTAATAGGTTGGAAATGTGGAACATGACTGTAGTGTGCTGGAAATGAGGAACATGACTGTAATGCGTTGGAAATGTGGAACATGAAACTGATGGTAAAAATGAGGAAACAACATTATTATGTGTTGGAAATGAGGAACATGACTGTAATGTGTTGGTAATGTGGAAATGACTGTTACGAATTGGTGATGAGGAACATGATTGTAAATGTGTTGGAAATAAGAAGAATGAACTGTGATGTGTTTTCAAATGAAGAACACTGACAATTATGTGCTGGAAATGGAACATGACTGAAAAGAGTTGGTAATGAGGAACATGACTGTAATGCTACTGTAAATGTGGAAACATGACTGTAACGTGCTCGAAATGAGGAAACATGATTCAATGTGTTGCAAATGTGGAACATGACCTAACATGCAGGAAATGCGGAACATGACTGTAATGTCTAGAAATGTGGAACATGATTGTGAACGTGTTGGAAATGTGGAACCTGGAAACCGATCGGTAAAATGAGGAACTTGACTGTTGTGTGTTGGAAATGAGGAACATGACTGTACAAAGTTGGTAATGTGAAAATGACTGTTAAGGAAGTTGGTAATGATGAACATGGCTGTAATGTCTTTGGAAATAAGGAAGATGACTGTAATGTTGAAATGAAGAACAAGACTGTAATGTGCTGGAAAATGAACATAATCAAAGTGTTGGTAATGAGGAACATGACTGTAGTGTACTGTAAACGGAACATGACTGTAATGTGCTAGAAATGTGGAAACATGACTGTAATGTGTTGGTAATGAGGAACACAAACGAATGTGTTGGAAATGAGAAACATGACTGTAATGTGCTGGAAATGTGGAACATAACTATAATGTTTTGTAAATGAATGTGGAGCATGACTATAATGGACTGGAAATGTGGAACATGACTGTAAAGTGCTGGAAATGAGGAACATGACTATAATGTGCTTTAAATATGCAACATTCCTGCCATTAGTTGGAAATGAGGAACATGACTGTAATGTGTTGGAAATGAGGAACATGGATATACTGTGCTGGAAATTAATGTAGAACATGAGTGTAATTAGTAGGAAATGAGGAACATGATTGTAATGTGCTGGAAAAGTGGAACCAGCCTGCATTGAGTTGGAAATGAGGATGCTGAATCTGATGGTAAAAGTGAGGAAAATGACTATAATGTGTTGGTATTAAGGAAGATGGTGTTGCCAATGTGGAAAATGACGGTAATGTGTTGGTAATGAGGAACATGATTGTAATGTGGTGGAAATGTGGAAAATGACAAAAACGTGTTGGTAATGAGGAACATGATTGTAATGTGCTGGAAATGTCGAACATGACTGTAATGTGTTGGAAATGAGGAACGTAACTATAATTTTCTGGTAAAGAGGAACATGTCTGTAATGTGCTAGAAATGTGGAACATGACTATAATCTGTTGGAAATGTGGAACATGAATGTAATTTGTTGGTAATGAGGAACATGAATGCTATGTGCTGGAAATGTGGAACATTAATGTAATGTGTTTGAAATGAGGAACGTAATTGTAATGTGCTGGTAAAGAGGAACATGAACATGATTTGTTGGTAATGAGGAAAATGACTATAATGTGTTGGTAATATGGAACATGACTGTTATATATTGGAATTGAAGAACACGACTGTAATATGTTGGTAATGTTGAACATGACTGTAATGTGTTAGTAATGAGGAACATGATTGTAATGTGTTGGAAATATGGAAAATGACTATAGTGTACTGGAAATGTGGAACATGACTGTAATGTGTTGGCAATGTGGAATATGACTGTAATGTGTTGGAAGTGTGGAACATGACTGTAATGTGCAAGAAATGTAGAATTTGATTGTAATGCGCTGGCAATGTAGAACATGATTATAATGTGTTAAAAATGAGGAACATGACTGTAATGTGTTGGAAATCTTGATCATGATTGCAAATAATTGGAAATGAGGAACATATGTTTAATGTGTTGGTAATGAGAAACCTGAATCTGATACTAATAATGAAGAACACGACTGTTATGGGTTGAAAATGTGGAACATGATTGTAGTTTGCTGGAAATGAGAAACTTTACTGTCATTTGTTAGAAATGTGGATCCTGCAACTGATGGTAAAAATGAGGAACATGACAGTTATGTGTTGGAAATGAGGAACAAGACTGTAATTTATTGGTAATGTGGAACACGACTGTAACGTGTTGGTACTGTAAAACATGACTGTAATGTGTTGGTAATGAGGAACATTGCTGTAATGTGTTGGAAATAAGGAAGATTACTTTAATGTGTTGGAATTGAAGAACATGAATGTAATGTGCTGGAAATGTGGAACATATCCGTATTGTGTTAGTCATGAGGAACATGACTATAAAGTACTGTAAATGTGGAACATGACTGTAAAGTGCTGGAAATGTGGAACATGACTGTTATGTATTTTTAATGAGGAACATGAACGTAATGTGAAGGAAATGAGAAACATGACTGTAATGTGCTTGAAATGTGGAACATATCAGTAATGCGTTGGTAATGAGGATCATGACTATAATGTACTGTAAATGTGGAACATGACTGTAATGTGCTGGAAAAGTGGAACATGACTGTAATGTGTTTTTAATGAGGAACAAGACTGTAATGTGTAAAAGTGTGGAATATGACTGTAATATGTTGGTAATGAGGAACATGAACAGAATGTGTTGGAAATGAGAAACATGACTGAAATGTGTGGGAAATGTGTAACCTGACTGTAATTTTTTGTAAATGAATGTGGAGCATGACTGTAATTGGCTGGAAATGAGGAACATGAATGTAGAATGCTGGAAATGAGGAACATGACTGTAATGTGTTGGAAATGTGGAACCTGAATCTGATGGTAAAAATGAGGACTATGATTGTAATGTGTTGAAAATAAGGAACATGGCTGCAATGTGTTAGTAATTAGGCACATGACTGTAATGTTCTGGAAATGAGGAACATGGCTGTAATGTGCTGGAAATGTGGAAGATGACTGCAATGTGCTGGAAATGAGAAACATTGCTGTAATGTGCTGGAATTGTGGAACATGACCAAATGTATTGCGCGAGGAACTTGATCCTGTAATGTGCTGAAATGTGGAACATGACTGTAATGTGGTGAAAGTGTGTGGAACATGACTGTAATGTGTTGGTAATGAGGAACATGAAAAGAATGTGTTGGAAATGAGAAACATTACCGAAATATGTATGAAATATGTAAAATGACTGTAATTATTTGTAAATGAATGTGGAGCATGACTGTAATGAGCTGGAAATGAGGAACATGACTGTAGAATTCTGGAAATGAGGAACATAACTGTAATGTGTTGGAAATGTGGAACCTGAATCTGATGGTAAAAATGAGGACTATGATTGTAATGTGTTGAAATTAAGGAACATGACTGCAATGTTTTAGTAATTAGGCACATGACTGTAATGTTCTGGAAATGAGGAAATATGACTGTAATGTGCTGAAATGTGGAAGATGACTGCAAGTGCTGGAAATGAGAAACATTGCTGAATGCTGGAATTGTGGAACATGACTGTAATGTGTTGGTAATGAGGAACATGACTGTAATGTGCTGGAAATGTGGAACATGACTGTAATGTACTGGAATGTTGAACATGACTGTAATGTGCTGGAAATGTGGAACATGACTGTAAAACTTTGTTATTAAGGAACATAATTGTAATGTGCTAAAAATGAGGAGCATGACTGTAATATGTTGGAAATATGGAATATGATTGTAATGTTTTGGCAATGTGGAACATGATTATAAAGAGTTGAAAATGAGGAACAAGACTGTTATGTGTTGATAATGAGGAACATGATGGTAATGTGTTGGAAATCTGGAACATGATTGTAATGTGCTGGAAATTAATGTAGAACATGACTGTAATGTGTAGGAAATGAGGAACATGAGTGCAATATGCAAGAAATGTGGAACATGCCTGCAGTAAGTTGAAATCTTGATTTAGTAGTTGCCGTATTGGTCCTTGCAAGAATTGATCCAGAAGCAAATGATTTGATACCTTTTAATGGACCAACATAGATGTAACAACAAGAACAAAGTGCTCTAGCTTTCGGACCAACCAGTCCTTCTTCAGAAGCTCATGGCAGTTGTTTAGAAAATACAATACTTACAACAGCTAGATAATGCAGAGAAAAACAGAAAAAAATCCCCATTGGTTTAAAATACTCATTTAAAAAAAATATATATATATGTATGAGCAGGAGGAGATAAATTACTTTTTTATCTCTTTTTCAGATTCCCTAGACACTTGTGGTACATGTAGTTGCTACATTCTCAGTATATATTGACATCAGTACATATCAGGATGCATGGTCTGAATTCTTTGAGGTCTTCTACTAGAGTTTTTGTTTAACACTAATATTATCAATTTATATTTATATTATCATTTATATAGTCCTGAGGTTTTTGTAATTTCTTGGGCCTTTTATTTAGCTTGAGAATACAGCTGGGTGACATGTCTAGCTAGGTTTTACACATCACACAGTGCACTGATGTTTTTTAGAAAACTTTACTGGTATTCTTGTCTTTAATGCATACATTGTAATTTCATGACCCTATAACTATCTTAGTTTGTCTTTAAGCTGGGTGGGGGTTGCCTTTCAGTAATCACATCCTTATACTGACTGTGACACTCAAGGCTTGATTTGGGGAGTTATCTGCTTCAGCAGTGTTATCTTATGTCAATTAAATTTATGTGTAGTAGGATTCTTTATATTTGTTGCACGCTACATCTTAACCAAGGTTCATTCGGACTGAGGGCAGTATTGTACTGTTTAACTTCTCTGACATCATCTTCTGTTTTTTTTAAATGAGTATTTTAAACCAATGGGATTTTTTTCTGTTTTTCTCTGCATTATCTAGCTGTTATAAGTATTGTATTTTCTAAACAACTGCCATGAGCTTCTGAAGAAGGACTGGTTGGTCCGAAAGCTAGAGCACTTTGTTCTTGTTGTTACATCTATATTGGTCCATTAAAAGGTATCAAATCATTTGCTTCTTCAGTAAGTTGGAAATGGGAACCTGAATCTCATGGTAAAAATGAATACCATGACTGTAATGTGTTGGAAATGAGGAACAGGATTGTAATGTGAAGATATTGAGGAAGATGATCATAATGTGTAGGTAATGTGGAATATAACTCTAATGGGTTTGTAATGAGGAACATTATTGTAATTTGTTGATAATGGGGAACATGACTGTAACGTGTTGGAAAAGAGGAACATGACAGAAATGTGTTGGAAAAGAGGAACACGACTGAAATGTGTTGGTAATGTGGAACATGACTGTAATGTTTTGGAAATGAGGAACATGACTGAAATGTGTTGGCAATGAGGAACATGATTTTAATGTGTTGTAAATGTGGAACATGACTATAATGTGCTGGAAATGTGGAACATGACTTTAATGTACAGGAAATGTGGAACATGATTGAAATGTTTGGAAATGAGGAACATTACTCTTTTGTGTTGGAAATGAGGGACCTGAATCTAATGATAAAAATGTGGAACATGACTGTAATGTATTGGTAATGAGGAACATGATTTTAATGTGTTGCAAATGTGGAACATGACTATAATGTGCAGGAAATGTGGAACATGATTGTAATGTTTTGGAAATGTGGAACCTGAAACCGATGGTAAAAATGAGGAACATGTCTGTTATGTGTTGGAAATGAGGAACATGACTGTAATGTGTTGGTAATGTGGAACATGACTGTTACATGTTGGTAATGATGAACATGGCTGTAATGTCTTGGGAATAAGGAAGATGACTGTAATGTGTTGGAAATAAAGAACAAGACTGTAATGTGCTAGAAATGTGGAACATAACTGTAAAGTGTTGGTAATGAGGAACATGACTGTAATGTACTGTAAATGTGGAACATGACTGTAATGTGCTAGAAATGTGGAACATGACTGTAATGTGTTGGAAATGAGGAACACAAACATAATGTGTTGGAAATGAGAAACATGACTGTAATGTGCTGGAAATGTGCAACACGCCTGCTATTAGTTGGAAATGAGGAACATGACTGTAATGTGTTGGAAATGAGGAACATGACTGTACTGTGCTGGAAATTAATGTAGAACATGAGTGTAACTAGTAGGAAAAGAGGAACATGATTGTAATGTGCTGGAAATGTGCAACATGCCTGCTATTAGTTGGAAATGAGGAACATGACTGTAATGTGTTGGAAATGAGGAACATGACTGTACTGTGCTGGAAATTAATGTAGAACATGAGTGTAATTAGTAGGAAATGAGGAACATGATAGTAATGTGCTGGAAATGAGGAACATGACTGTAATGTGCTGGAAACATGCAACACGCCTGCCATTAGTTGGAAATGAGGAAGATGACTGTAATGTGTTGGAAATGAGGAACATGACTGTACTGTACTGGAAATTAATGTAGAACATGAGTGTAATTAGTAGGAAATGAGGAACAAGATTGTAATGTGCTGGAAATGTGGAACATGCCTGCATTGTGTTGGAAATGAGGACGCTGAATCTGATGGTAAAAGTGAGGAAAATGACTGTAATATGTTGGTATTGAGGAAGATGATTATAATGTGTTGCCAATATGGAAAATGACGGTAATGTGTTGGTAATGAGGAACATGACTGTAATGTTTTGGAAATGAGAAAAATGACAGTAATGTGTTGGTATTGAGGAAGATGATTATAATGTGTTGGTAATGTGGAATATAACTCTAATGGACTGGCAATGAGGAACATGACTGAAATGTGTTTATAATGAGGAACATGACTGAAATGTGTTGGAAATGTGGAACAAATCTGTAATTTTCTTATAATGAGGAACATGACTGTAACATGCTGGAAAAGTGGAACATGACTATAATGTATTGGAAATGTGAACATGAATGTAATTTGTTGGTAATGAGGAACATGACTGTAATGTGCTGGTAATGTGGAACCTGACTGTAAAGTGTTGTTTTAAATGAGGAACATGATTGTAATGTGTTGAAGTGTGAATACAGACTGTAATTTGCTGGAAATGTGGAATATGATTATAATGTGTTGGCAATGTGGAACATGATTATAATGTGTTGAAAATGAGGAATATGACTTTAATGTTTTGGAAATGAGGAAGATGACTGCAACGTGTTGGAAATCTGGAACATGATTTTAATGTTTAGAAATAAGGAACATTACTCTAATGTGTTGGTAATGAGGGACCTGAATCTAATGGTAACAATGAGGAACATGACTGTAATGTGTTGGAAATGTGGAACATGAAACTGATGTTAAAAATGGGGAACATAACTGTTAAGTGTTGGAAATGAAGAAAATGACTGTAATGTGTTGGTAATGTGGAACATGACTGTTACGTGTTGGTAATGATGAACTTGGCTGTAATGTGTTAGAAATAGAGAAGATGACTGTAATGTGTTGTAACTGAAGAACATCTCTGTTATGTGTTGGAAATGAGGAACATGACTGTAATGTGTTGGTTATGTGGAACATGACTGTTATGTGTTGGTAATGATGAACATGGCTGTAATGTCTTGGAAATAAGGAAGATGACTGTAATGTGCTGGAAATGAAGAACAAGACTGTAATGTGTTGAAAATGAGGAAAAAGACTTTAATGTTTTGGAAATGAGGAACATGATTATAATGTTTTGGAAATCTGGAACATCATTGCAATGTTCGGAAATGAGGAACATTACTCTAATGTGTTGGTAATGAGGGACCTGAATCTAATGGTAAAAATGAGGAAGATGACTGTAACAGGTTGGAAATGTGGAACATGACTGTAGTGTGCTGGAAATGAGGAACATGACAGTAATCCATTGGAAATGTGGAACATGAAACTGATGGTAAAAATTAGGAACACAACTATTATGTGTTGGAAATGAGAAACATGACTGTAATGTATTGGTAATGTGGAACATGACTGTTACGAATTGGTAATGAGGAACATGGCTGTAATGCGTTGGAAATAAGAAGAATGAACTGTGATGTGTTTTCAAATGAAGAACATGACTGTTATGTGCTGGAAATGTGGAACATGACTGTAAAGTGTTGGTAATGAGGAACATGACTGTAATGTACTGTAAATGTGGAACATGACTGTAATGTGCTCGAAATGAGGAACGTGATTTTAATGTGTTGCAAATGTGGAACATGACTTTAATGTGCTGAAAATGTGGAACATGACTCTAATGAGCAGGAAATGTGGAACATGACTGTAATGTCTTGGAAATATGGAACATGATTGTAATGTGTTGGAAATGTGGAACCTGAAACCAATGGTAAAAATGAGGAACATGACTGTTATGTGTTGGAAATGAGGAACATGACTGTAATGTGTTGGTAATGTGGAACATGACTGTTATGTGTTGGTAATGATGAACTTGGTTGTAATGTCTTGGAAATAAGGAAGATGACTGTAATGTGTTGGAAATGAAGAACAAGACTGTAATGTGCTGGAAATGTGGAACATAACTGTAAAGTGTTGGTAATGAGGAACATGACTGTAGTGTACTGTAAATGTGGAACATGACTGTAATGTGCTAGAAATGTGGAACATGACTGTAATGTGTTGGTAATGAGGAAAACAAACGTATTTGTGTTGGAAATGAGAAACATGACTGTAATGTGCTGGAAATGTGGAACATGACTATAATGTTTTGTAAATGAATGTGGAGCATGACTAAAATGGACTGGAAATATGGAACATGACTGTAAATTGCTGGAAATGAGGAACATGACTGTAATGTGCTTTAAATATGCAACATGCCTGCCAATAGTTGGAAATGAGGAACATGACTGTAAAGTGTTGGAAATGAACATGGATGTACTGTGCTGGAAATTAATGTAGAACATGAATGTAATTAGTAGGAAATGAGGAACATGATTGTAATGTGCTGGAAATGAGGAACATGCCTGCATTGAGTTGGAAATGAGGATGCTGAATCTGATGGTAAAAGTGTAAAAGTGAGGAAAATGACAGTAATGTGTTGGTATTGAGGAAGATGATTATAATGTGTTGCCAATGTGGAAAATGACTTTAATGTGTTGGTAATGAGGAACATGATTGTAATGTGGTGGAAATGTGGAAAATGACAATAATGTGTTGGTAATGAGGAACATGATTGTAATGTGCTGGAAATGTGGAACATGACTGTAACGTGTTGGAAATGAGGAACGTAACTATAATTTTCTGGTAAAGAGGAACATGTCTGTAATGTGCTAGAAATGTGGAACATGACTATAATCTGTTGGAAATGTGGAACATGAATGTAATTTGTTGGTATTGAGGAACATGATTGCTATGTGCTGGAAATGTGGAACATTAATGTAATGTGTTCGAAATGAGGAATGTAATTGCAATATGCTGGTAAAGAGGAACATGAACATGATTTGTTGGTAATGAGGAAAATGAGAATAATGTGTTGGTAATATAGAACATGACTGTTATATTTTGGAATTGAAGAAAACGACAGTAATATGTCGGTAATGTTGAACATGACTGTAATGTGTTAGTAATGAGGAACATGATTGTAATGTGTTGGAAATGTGGAACATGACTATAGTGTACTGGAAATGTGGAACATGACTGTTATGTGTTGGTAATGTGGAACATGACTGTAATGTGTTGGCAATGTGGAATATGACTGTAATGTGTTGGAAGTGTGGAACATGACTGTAATGTGCAAGAAATGTGGAATTTGATTGTAATGCACTGGCAATGTGGAACATGATTGTAGTTTGCTGGAAATGAGGAACATTACTGTCATTTGTTCGAAATGTGGATCCTGCAACTGATGGTAAAAATGAGGAACAAGACAGTTATGTGTTGGAAATGAGGAACAAGACTGTAATTTCTTGGTAATGTGGAAAACGACTGTAATGCATTGCTACTGTAAAACATGACTGTAATGTGTTGGTAATCAGGAACATTGCTGTAATGTGTTGGAAATAAGGAAGATTACTTTAATGTGTTGGAATTGAAGAACATGAATGTAATGTTCTGGAAATGTGGAACATATCCATAATGTGTTGGTCATGAGTAACATGACTATAATGTACTGTAAATGAGGAACATGACTGTAATGTGTTTTAATGAGGAACATGAACGTAATGTGAAGGAAATGAGAAACATGACTGTAATGTGCTTGAAATGTGGAACATATCAGTAATGCGTTGGTAATGAGGAACATGACTATAATGTACTGTAAATGTGGAACATGACTGTAATGTGCTGGAAAAATGGAACATGACTGTAATGTGTTTTTAATGAGGAACATGACTGTAATGTGGTGAAAGTGTGGAACATGACTGTAATGTTTTGGTAATGAGGGACATGATCAGAATGTGTTGGAAATGAGAAACATGACTGAAATGTGTGGGAAATGTGTAACATGACTGTAATTTTTTGTAAATGAATGTGGAGCATGACTGTAATGGGCTGGAAATGAGGAACATGACTGTAGAATGCTGGAAATGAGGAACATGACTGTAATGAGTTGGAAATGTGGAACCTGAATCTGATGGTAAAAATGAGGACTATGATTGTAATGTGTTGAAAATAAGGAACATGACTGCAATGTGTTAGTAATTAGGCACATGACTGTAATGTTCTGGGAAATGAGGAACATGACTGTAATGTGCTGGAAATGTGGAAGATGACTGCAATGTGCTGGAAATGAGAAACATTGCTGTAATGTGCTGGAATTGTGGAATATGACTGTAATGTGTTGGTAATGAGGAACATGAATGTAATGTGCTGGAAATGTGGAACATGACTGTTATGTGCTGGAATGTTGAACATGACTGTAATGTGCTGGAAATGTGTAACATGACTGTAATACTTTGTTATTAAGGAAGATAATTGTAATGTGCTGGAAATGAGGAACATGACTGCAATATGTTGGAAATGTGGAATATGATTGTAATATGTTGGTAATGTAGAACATGATTATAATGAGTTGAAAATGAGGAACAAGACTGTAATGCATTGATAATGAGGAACATGAAGGTAATGTGTTGGAAATCTGGAACATGATTGTAATGTGCTGGAAATTAATGTAGAACATGACTGTAATGAGTAGGAAATGAGGAACATGACTGTAATGTGCCAGAAATGTGGAACATGCCTGCAGTAAGTTGGAAATGGGAACCTGAATCTGATGATAAAAATGAATACCATGACTGTAATGTGTTGGAAATGAGGAACAGGATTTTAATGTGTTGGTATTGAGGAAGATGATTATAATGTGTTGGTAATGTGGAATATAACTCTAATGGGTTGGTAATGAGGAACATGATTGTAATGTGTTGGAAATGGGGAACATGACTCTAATGTAGTGGAAAAGAGGAACGGACTGAAATGTGTTGGAAAAGAGGAAAATGACTGAAATCTGTTGGTAATGAAGAACATGACTGTACTGTGTTGGAAATGAGGAACATGACTGAAATGTGTTGGCAATGAAGAACATGATTTTAATGTGTTGCAAATGTGGAACATTATTATAATGTGCTGGAAATGTGGAACATGACTGTAATGTGCAGGAAATGTGGATCATGACTGTAATGTGTTGGAAATGTGGAACATGATTGTAATGTGTTGGAAATGTGGAATCTGAAACCGATGGTAAAAATGAGGAACATGACTGTTATGTTTTGGCAATGAGGAACATGACTGTAAAATGTGTTGGTAATGTGGTACATGACTGCTATGTGTTGGTAATGAGCAACATGACTGTAATGTCTTGTAAATAAGGAAGATGACTGAAATGCATTACAAATGAAGAACAAGACTGTAATGTGCTGGAAATGTTGAACAAAACTGTAAGGTGTTGGTAATGAGGAACATGACTGTAATGTACTGTAAATGTGGAACATGACCGTAATGTGCTGGAAATGTGGAACATGACTGTAATGTGTTGGTAATGAGGAACACGAACGTAATGTGTTGGAAATGAGAAACGACTGTAATGTGCTGGAAATGTGGAACTTGACTGTAATGTTCAGGAAATGTGGAACATGACTGTAATGTGTTGGAAATGTGGAACATGATTGTTATGTGTTGGAAATGTGGAACCTGAAACCGATGGTAAAAATGAGGAACATGACTGTTATGTGTTGGCAATGAGGAAAATGACTGTAATGTGTTGGTAATGTGGTACATGACTGTTATGTGTTGGTAATGAGCAACATGACTGTAATGTCTTGGGAAATAAAGAAGATGTCTGTAATGCACTGGAAATGATGAACAAGACTGTAATGTGTTGAAAATGAGGAAAATGACTTTAATGTTTTGGAAATGAGGAACATGATTAGAATGTTTTGGAAATCTGGAACATCATTGCAATGTTCGGAAATGAGTTACATTACTCTAATGTGTTGGTAATGAGGGACCTGAATATAATGGTAAAAATGAGGAACATGACTGTAATAGGTTGGAAATGTGGAACATGACTGTAGTGTTCTGGAAATGAGGAACATGACTGTAATGCAGTGGAAATGTGGAACAAGAAACTGATGGTAAAAATGAGGAACACAACTATTATGTGTTGGAAATGAGGAACCATGACTGTAATGTGTTGGTAATGTGGAACATGACTGTTACGAATTGGTGATGAGGAACATGGCTGTAATGTGTTGGAAATAAGAAGAATGAACTGTGATATGTTTTCAAATGAAGAACATGACTGTTATGTGCTGGAAATGTGGAACATGACTGAAAAGTGTTGGAAATGAGGAACATGACTGTAATGTACTGTAAATGTGGAACATGACTTTAATGTGCTGGAAATGTGGAACATGACTCTAATGAGCAGGAAATGTGGAACATGACTGTAATGTCTTGGAAATATGGAACATGATTGTAATGTGTTGGAAATGTGGAACCTGAAACCAATGGTAAAAAATGAGGAACATGACTGTTATGTGTTGGAAATGAGGAACATGACTGTAATGTGTTGGTAATGTGGAACATGACTGTTATGTGTTGGTAATGATGAACTTGGTTGTAATGTCTTGGAAATAAGGAAGATGACTGTAATGTGTTGGAAATGAATAACAAGACTGTAATGTGCTGGAAATGTGGAACATAACTGTAAAGTGTTGGTAATGAGGAACATGACTGTAGTGTACTGTAAATGTGGAACATGACTGTAATGTGCTAGAAATGTGGAACATGACTGTAATGTGCTGGTAATGAGGAAAGCAAACGTTATTGTGTTGGAAATGAGAAACATGACTGTAATGTGCTGGAAATGTGGAACATGACTATAATGTTTTGTAAATGAATGTGGAGCATGAGTATAATGGACTGGAAATGTGGAACATGACTGTAAATTGCTGGAAATGAGGAACATGACTGTAATGTGCTTTAAATATGCAACATGCCTGCCAATAGTTGGAAATGAGGAACATGACTGTAATGTGTTGGAAATGAACATGGATGTACTGTGCTGGAAATTAATGTAGAACATGAATGTAATTAGTAGGAAATGAGGAACATGATTGTAATGTGCCGGAAATGTGGAACATGCCTGCATTGAGTTGGAAATGAGGATGCTTAATCTGATGGTAAAAGTGAGGCAAATGACAGTAATGTGTTGGTATTGAGGAAGATGATTATAATGTGTTGCCAATGTGGAAAATGACTTTAATGTGTTGGTAATGAGGAACATGATTTTAATGTGGTGGAAATGTGGAAAATGACAATAATGTGTTGGTAATGAGGAACATGATTGTAATGTGCTGGAAATGTGGAACATCACTGTAACGTGTTGGAAATGAGGAACGTAACGTAACTATAATTTTCTGGTAAAGAGGAACATGTCTGTAATGTGTTAGAAATGTTTAACATGACTATAATCTGTTGGAAATGTGGAACATGAATGTAATTTGTTGGTATTGAGGAACATGATTGCTATGTGCTGGAAATGTGGAACATTAATGTAATGTGTTCGAAATGAGGAATGTAATTGCAATATGCTGGTAAAGAGGAACATGAACATGATTTGTTGGTAATGAGGAAAATGAGAATAATGTGTTGGTAATATAGAACATGACTGTTATATTTTGGAATTGAAGAAAACGACAGTAATATGTCGGTAATGTTGAACATGACTGTAATGTGTTAGTAATGAGGAACATGATTGTAATGTGTTGGAAATGTGGAACATGACTATAGTGTACTGGAAATGTGGAACATGACTGTTATGTGTTGGTAATGTGGAATATGACTGTAATGTGTTGGCAATGTGGAATATGACTGTAATGTGTTGGAAGTGTGGAACATGACTGTAATGTGCAAGAAATGTGGAATTTGATTGTAATGCGCTGGCAATGTAGAACATGATTATAATGTGTTGAAAATGAGGAACATGACTGTAATGTGTTGGAAATCTGGATCATGATTGCAATGTGTTGGAAATGAGGAAAATGACTTTAATGTGTTGGTAATGAGGCACCTGAATCTGATACTAATAATGAAGAACACGACTGTTATGGGTTGAAAATGTGGAACATGATTGTAGTTTGCTGGAAATGAGGAACATTACTGTCATTTGTTCGAAATGTGGATCCTGCAACTGATGGTAAAAATGAGGAACAAGACAGTTATGTGTTGGAAATGAGGAACAAGACTGTAATTTCTTGGTAATGTGGAAAACGACTGTAATGCGTTGCTACTGCAAAACATGACTGTAATGTGTTGGTAATCAGGAACATTGCTGTAATGTGTTGGAAATAAGGAAGATTACTTTAATGTGTTGGAATTGAAGAACATGAATGTAATGTTCTGGAAATGTGGAACATATCCATAATGTGTTGGTCATGAGTAACATGACTATAATGCACTGTAAATATGGAACATGACTGTAATGTGTTTTTAATGAGGAACATGAACGTAATGTGAAGGAAATGAGAAACATGACTGTAATGTGCTTGAAATGTGGAACATATCAGTAATGCATTGGTAATGAGGAACATGACTATAATGTACTGTAAATGTGGAACATGACTGTAATGTGCTGGAAAAATGGAACATGACTGTAATGTGTTTTTAATGAGGAACATGACTGTAATGTGGTGAAAGTGTGGAACACGACTGTAATGTTTTGGTAATGAGGGACATGATCAGAATGTGTTGGAAATGAGAAACATGACTGAAATGTGTGGGAAATGTGTAACATGACTGTAACTTTTTGTAAATGAATGTGGAGCATGACTGTAATGGGCTGGAAATGAGGAACATGACTGTAGAATGCTGGAAATGAGGAACATGACTGTAATGAGTTGGAAATGTGGAACCTGAATCTGATGGTAAAAATGAGGACTATGATTGTAATGTGTTGAAAATAAGGAACATGACTGCAATGTGTTAGTAATTAGGCACATGACTGTAATGTTATGGAAATGAGGAACATGACTGTAAGGTGCTGGAAATGTGGAAGATGACTGCAATATGCTGGAAATGAGAAACATTGCTGTAATGTGCTGGAATTGTGGAATATGACTGTAATGTGTTGGTAATGAGGAACATGACTGTAATGTGCTGGAAATGTGGAACATGACTGTTATGTGCTGGAATGTTGAACATGACTGTAATGTTCTGGAAATGTGTAACATGACTGTAATACTTTGTTATTAAGGAAGATAATTGTAATGTGCTGGAAATGAGGAACATGACTGCAATATGTTGGAAATGTGGAATATGATTGTAATATGTTGGTAATGTAGAACATGATTATAATGAGTTGAAAATGAGGAACAAGACTGTAATGCATTGATAATGAGGAACATGAAGGTAATGTGTTGGAAATCTGGAACATGATTGTAATGTGCTGGAAATTAATGTAGAACATGACTGTAATGAGCAGGAAATGAGGAACATGACTGTAATGTGCCGGAAATGTGGAACATGCCTGCAGTAAGTTGGAAATGGGAACCTGAATCTGATGATAAAAATGAATACCAAGACTGTAATGTGTTGAAAATGAGGAACAGGATTTTAATGTGTTGGTATTGAGGAAGATGATTATAATGTGTTGGTAATGTGGAATATAACTCTAATGGATTGGTAATGAGGAACATGATTGTAATGTGTTGGAAATGGGGAACATGACTCTAATGTAGTGGAAAAGAGGAACAGGACTGAAATGTGTTGGAAAAGAGGAAAATGACTGAAATGTGTTGGTAATGTGGAACATGACTGTAATGTGTTGGAAATGAGGAACATGACTGAAATGTGTTGGCAATGAAGAACATGATTTTAATGTGTTGCAAATGTGGAACATTATTATAATGTGCTGGAAATGTGGAACATGACTGTAATGTGCAGGAAATGTGGATCATGACTGTAATGTGCTGGAAATGTGGAACATGATTGTAATGTGTTGGAAATGTGGAATCTGAAACCGATGGTAAAAATGAGGAACATGACTGTTATGTTTTGGCAATGAGGAACATGACTGTAATGTGTTGGAAATGAGGAACATGACTGAAATGTGTTGGAAATGTGGAACAAATCTGTAATTTTCTTATAATGAGGAACATGACTGTAACATGCTGGAAAAGTGGAACATGACTATAATGTATTGGAAATGTGGAACATGAATGTAATTTGTTGGTAATGAGGAACATGACTGTAATGTGCTGGTAATGTGGAACCTGACTGTAAAGTGTTGTTTTAAATGAGGAACATGATTGTAATGTGTTGGAAGTGTGGAACATGACTGTAATTTGCTGGAAATGTGGAATATGATTATAATGTGTTGGCAATGTGGAACATGATTATAATGTGTTGAAAATGAGGAACATGACTTTAATGTTTTGGAAATGAGGAAGATGACTGCAATGTGTTGGAAATCTAGAACATGATTTTAATGTTTAGAAATAAGGAACATTACTCTAATGTGTTGGTAATGAGGGACCTGAATCTAATGGTAACAATGAGGAACATGACTGTAATGTGTTGGAAATGTGGAACATGAAACTGATGCTAAAAATGGGGAACATAACTGTAAAGTGTGGACTGTAATGTGTTGAAAATGAGGAAAATGACTTTAATGTTTTGGAAATGAGGAACATGATTAGAATGTTTTGGAAATCTGGAACATCATTGCAATGTTCGGAAATGAGTTACATTACTCTAATGTGTTGGTAATGAGGGACCTGAATATAATGGTAAAAATGAGGAACATGACTGTAATAGGTTGGAAATGTGGAACATGACTGTAGTGTGCTGGAAATGAGGAACATGACTGTAATGCATTGGAAATGTGGAACAAGAAACTGATGGTAAAAATGAGAACACAACTATTATGTGTTGGAAATGAGGAACATGACTGTAATGTGTTGGTAATGTGGAACATGACTGCGAATGGTGATGAGGAACATGGCTGTAATGTGTTGGAAATAAGAAGAATGAACTGTGATGTGTTTTCAAATGAAGAACATGACTGTTATGTGCTGGAAATGGAACATGACTGAAAGTGTTGGAAATGAGGAACATGACTGTAATGTACTGTAAATGTGGAACATGACTGTAATGTGCTGGAAATGTGGAACATGATTTAATGTGTAGCAAATGTGAACATGACTGTAATGTCTTGGAAATATGGAACATGATTGTAATGTGTTGGAAATGTGGAACCTGAAACCAATGGTAAAATGAGGAACATGACTGTGATGGTGGAAATGAGGAACATGACTGTAATGTGTTGGTAATGAGGAACATGACTGTTATGTGTTGGTAATGTGGAACTTGCTTGTTATGTCTTGGAAATGATGAACATGGCTGTAATGTCTTGGAAATAAGGAAGATGACTGTAATGTGTTGGAAATGAAGAACAAGACTGTAATGTGCTGGAAATGTGGAACATAACTGTAAAGTGTTGGTAATGAGGAACATGACTGTAGTGTACTTAAATGTGGAACATGACTGTAATGTGCTAGAAATGTGAAACATGACTGTAATGTGTTGGTAATGAGGAACAAACGTAATGTGTTGGAAATGAGAAACATGACTAATAATGCTGGAAATGTGGAACATGACTATAATGTTTTGTAAATGAATGTGGAGCATGACTATAATGGACTGGAAATGTGGAACGTGACTGTAAAGTGCTGGAAATGAGGAACATGACTGTAATGTGCTTTAAATATGCAACATGCCTGCCATTAGTTGGAAATGAGGAACATGACTGTAATGTGTTGGAAATGAGGAACATGGATGTACTGTGCTGGAAATTAAAGTAGAACATGTGTGTAATTAGTAGGAAATGAGGAACATGATTGTAATGTGCTGGAAATGTGGAACCAGCCTGCATTGAGTTGGAAATGAGGATGCTGAATCTGATGGTAAAAGTGAGGAAAATGACTGTAATGTGTTGGTAATGAGGAACATGACTGAAATGTGCTGGAAATGTGGAACGTGACTGTAATGTACTGGAATGTTGAACATGACTGTAATGTGCTGGAAATGTGGAACATGACTGTAATACTTTGTTATTAAGGAACATAATTGTAATGTGCTGAAAATGAGGAGCATGACTGTAATATGTTGGAAATATGGAATATGATTGTAATGTTTTGGCAATGTGGAATAAGATTATAATGAGTTGAAAATGAGGAACAAGACTGTACTGTGTTGATAATGAGGAACATGACGGTAATGTTTTGGAAATCTGGAACATGATTGTAATGTGCTGGAAATTAATGTAGAACATGACTGTAATGTGTAGGAAATGAGGAACATGAGTGCAATATGCAAGAAATGTGGAACATGCCTGCAGTAAGTTGGAAATGGGAACCTGAATCTCATGGTAAAAATGAATACCATGACTGTAATGTGTTGGAAATGAGGAACAGGATTGTAATGTGAAGGTATTGAGGAAGATGATTATAATGTGTTGGTAATGTGGAATATAACTTTAATGGGTTGTAATGAGGAACATTATTGTAATTTGTTGGAAATGGGGAACATGACTGTAACGTGTTGGAAAAGAGGAACATGACAGAAATGTGTTGGAAAAGAGGAACACGACTGAAATGTGTTGGTAATGTGGAACATGACTGTAAAGTTTTGGAAATGAGGAACATGACTGAAATGTGTTGGCAATGAGGAACATGATTTTAATGTATTGTAGATGTGGAACATGACTATAATGTGCTGGAAATGTGGAACATGACTGTAATGTGCAGGAAATGTGGAACATGATTGTAATGTTTGGAAATGAGGAACATTACTCTATTGTGTTGGTAATGAGGGACCTGAATCTAATGATAAAAATGTGGAACATGACTGTAATGTATTGGTAATGAGGAACATGATTTTAATGTGTTGCAAATGTTGAACATGACTATAATGTGCTGGAAATGTGGAACACGATTGTAATGTTTTGGAAATGTGGAACCTGAAACCGATGGTAAAAATGAGGAACATGTCTGTTATGTGTTGGAAATGAGGAACATGACTGTAATGTGTTGGTAATGTGGAACATGACTGTTACGTGTTGGTAATGATGAACATGGCTGTAATGTCTTGGGAATAAGGAAGATGACTGTAATGTGTTGGAAATAAAGAACAAGACTGTAATGTGCTAGAAATGTGGAACATAACTGTAAAGTGTTGGTAATGAGGAACATGACTGTAATGTTCTGTAAATGTGGAACATGACTGTAATGTGCTAGAAATGTGGAACATGACTGTAATGTGTTGGAAATGAGGAACACAAACGTAATGTGTTGGAAATGAGAAACATGACTGCAGTGTGCTGGAAATGTGCAACATGCCTGCTATTAGTTGGAAATGAGGAACATGACTGTAATGTGTTGGAAATGAGGAACATGACTGTACTGTCCTGGAAATTAATGTAGAACATGCGTGTAATTAGTAGGAAATGAGGAACATGATTGTTATGTGCTGGAAATGTGCAACACGCCTGCTATTAGTTGGAAATGAGGAACATGACTGTAATGTGTTGGAAATGAGGAACATGACTGTACTGTGTTGGAAATTAATGTAGAACATGAGTGTAATTAGTAGGAAATGAGGAACATGATTGCAATGTGCTGGAAATGTGGAACATGCCTGCATTGAGTTGGAAATGAGGACGCTGAATCTGATGGTAAAAGTGAGGAAAATGACTGTAATATGTTGGTATTGAGGAAGATGATTATAATGTGTTGCCAATGTGAAAAATGACTGTAATGTGTTGGTAATGAGGAACATGACTGTAATGTGCCAAATGAGGAAATGACAGTAATGTGTTGGTATTGAGGAAGATGATTATAATGCGTTGGTAATGTGGAATATAACTAATGGATTGGTAATGAGGAACATGACTGAAATGTGTTAATAATGAGGAACATGACTGTAATGTGTTGGAAATGAGGAACATGACTGAAATGTGTTGGAAATGTGCAACATAACTGTAATTTTCTTATAATGAGGAACATGATTGTAACGTGCTGGAAAAGTGGAACATGGCTATAATGTATTGGAAATGTGGAACATGAATGTAATTTGTTGGTAATGAGGAACATGACTGTAAAGTGCTGGTAATGTGGAACCTGACTGTAATGTGTTGTTTTAAATGAGGAACATGATTGTAATGTGTTGGAAGTGTGGAACATGACTGTAATGTGCTGGAAATGTGGAATATGATTATAATGTGTTGGCAATGTGGAATATGATTATAATGTGTTGAAAATGCGGAACATGACTTTAATGTTTTGGAAATGAGGAAGATGACTGCAATGTGTTGGAAATCTGGAACATGATTTAATGTTTAGAAATGAGGAACATTACTCTAATGTGCTGGTAATGAGGGACCTGTATCTAATGGTAACAATGAGGAACATGACTGAAATGTGTTGGAAATGTGGAACATGAAACTGATGTTAAAAATGGAGAACATAACTGTTATGTGTTGGAAATGAAGAAAATGACTGTCATGTGTTGGTAATGTGGAACATGACTGTTACGTGTTGGTAATGATGAACTTGGCTGTAATGTGTTAGAAATAAAGAAGATGACTGTAATGTGTTGGAAATGAAGAGCATGACTGTAATGTACTGGAAATGTGGAACATGACTGTAAAGTGTTGGTAATGAGGAACATGACAATAATTTGTTGGTAATGAGGAACATGATGATAATGTGTTGCAAATGTGGAACATGACTATATTGTGCTGGAAATGAGGAATATGACTGTAATGTGTTGGAAATGTGGAACATGACTGTAATGTGTTGGAAATGTTGAACATGATTGTAATGTGTTGGAAATGTGGAACCTGAAACTGATGGTAAAAATGAGGTACATGACTGTTATTTGTTGGAAATGAGGAACATGACTGTAATGTGCTGGAAATGTGGAACATAACTGTAAAGTGTTTATAATGAGGAACATGACTGTAATGTACTGTAAATGTGGAACATGACTGTAATGTGCTGGAAATGTGGAACATGACTGTAAAGTGATGGTAATGAGGAACATGTCTGTAATGTACTCTAAATGTGGGAACATGACTGTAATGTGCTCTCAAATGTGAAACATGACTGTAATGTTTTGTACGAGGAACATGATTTTAATGTGTTGCAAATGTGGAACATGACTATAATGTGCTGGAAATGTGGAACATGACTGTAATTTGCAGGAAATGTGGAACATGACTGTAATGTGTTGGAAATGTGGAACATGATTATAATGTTTTGGAAATGTGGAACCTGAAACAGTTGGTAAAAATGAGGAACATGTCTGTTATGTGTTGGAAATGAGGAACATGACTGTAATGTGTTGGTAATGTGGAACATGACTGTTATGTGTTGGTAATGATGAACATGGCTGTAATGTCTTGGAAATAAGGAAGATGACTGTAATGTGTTGGAAATAAAGAACAAGACTGTAATGTGCTAGAAATGTGGAACATAACTGTAAAGTGTTGGTAATGAAGAACATGACTGTAATGTACTGTAAATGTGGAACAGGACTGTAATGTGTTGGAAATGAGGAACTCAAACGTAATGTGTTGGAAATGGAAACATCACTGTAATATGCCGGAAATGTGGAACATGACTATAATGTTTTGTTAATGAATGTGGAGCATGACTATAATGGACTGGAAATGTGGAACATGACTGTAGAGTGCTGGAAATGAGGAACATGACTGTAATGTGCAGGAAATGTGTAATATGTCTGCAATGAGTTGGAAATGAGGAACATGACTGTAATGTGCTGGAAACATGAAACACGCCTGCCATTAGTTGGAAATGAGGAACATGACTGTAATGTGTTGGAAATGAGGAACATGACTGTACTGTGCTGGAAATTAATGTAGAACATGAGTGTAATTAGTAGGAAATGAGGAACATGATTGTAATGTGCTTAAAATGTGGAACATGCCTGCATTGTGTTGGAAATGAGGACGCTGAATCTGATGGTAAAAGTGAGGAAAATTACTCTAATATGTTGGTATTGAGGAAGATGATTATAATGTGTTGCCAATGTGGAAAATGACGGTAATGTGTTGGTAATGAGGAACATGACTGTAATGTTTTGGAAATGAGGAAAATGACAGTAATGTGTTGGTATTGAGGAAGATGATTATAATGTGTTGGTAATGTGGAATATAACCTAATGGACTGGCAATGAGGAACATGACTGAAATGTGTTTATAATGAGGAACATGACTGAAATGTGTTGGAAATGTGGAACAAATCTGTAATTTTCTTATAATGAGGAACATGACTGTAACATGCTGGAAAATGGAACATGACTATAATGTATTGGAAATGTGGAACATGAATGTAATTTGTTGGTAATGAGGAACATGACTGTAATGTGCTGGTAATGTGGAACCTGACTGTAATGTGTTGTTTTAAATGTGGAACATGATTGTAATGTGTTGGAAGTGTGGAACATGATTGTAATGTGCTGGAAATGTGGAATATGATTAAAATGTGTTGGCAATTGTGGAACATGATTATAATGTGTTGAAAATGAGGAACATGACTTTAATGTTTTGGAAATGAGGAAGATGACTGCAATGTGTTGGAAATCTGAACATGATTTTAATGTTTAGAAATGAGGAACATTACTCTAATGTGTTGGTAATGAGGACCTGAATCTAATGGTAACAATGAGGAACATGACTGTAATCGTTGGAAATGTGGAACATGAAACTGATGTTAAAAATGGGAACATAACTGTTATGTGTTGGAAATGAAAAATGACTGTAATGTGTTGGTAATGTGGAACATGACTGTTACGTGTTGTAATGATGAACTTGGCTGTAATGTGTTAGAAATAGAGAAGATGACTGTAATGTGTTGTAACTGAAGAACATCTCTGTTATGTGTTGGAAATGAGGAACATCACAGTAAAGTGTTGGTTATGTGGAACATGACTGTTATGTGTTGGTAATGATGAACATGGCTGTAATGTCTTGGAAATTAGGAAGATGACAGTAATGTGTTGGAAATGAAGGACAAGACTGTAATGTGTTGAAAATGAGGAAAATGACTTTAATGTTTTGGAAATGAGGAACATGATTATAATGTTTTGGAAATCTGGAACATCATTGCAATGTTTGGAAATGAGGAACATTACTCTAATGTGTTGGTAATGAGGGACCTGAATCTAATGGTAAAAATGAGGAACATGACTGTAACAGTTTGGAAATGTGGAACATGACTGTAGTGTGCTGGAAATGAAGAACTTGACTGTAATGCGTTGGAAATGTGGAACATGAAACTGATGGTAAAAATTCGGAACACAACTATTATGTGTTGGAAATGAGGAACATGACTGTAATGTGTTGGTAATGTGGAACATGACTGTTACGAATTGATAATGAGGAACATGGCTGTAATGCGTTGGAAATAAGAAGAATGAACTGTGATGTGTTTTCAAATGAAGAACATGACTGTTATTTGCTGGAAATGTGGAACATGACTGTAAAGTGTTGGTAATGAGGAACATGACTGTAATGTACTGTAAATGTGGAACATGACTGTAAGGTGCTCGAAATGAGGAACATGATTTTAATGTGTTGCAAATGTGGAACATGACTTTAATGTGCTGGAAATGTGGAACATGACTCAAATGTGCAGGAAATGTGGAACATGACTGTAATGTCTTGGAAATATGGAACATGATTGTAATGTGTTGGAAATGTGGAACCTGAAACCAATGGTAAAATGAGGAACATGACTGTTATGTGTTGGAAATGAGGAACATGACTGTAATGTGTTGGTAATGTGAGACATGACTGTTAGTGTGTTGGTAATGATGAACTTGGTTGTAATGTCTTGAAATAAGGAAGATGACTGTAATGTGTTGGAAATGAAGAACAAGACTGTAATGTGCTGGAAATGTGGAACATAACTGTAAAGTGTTGGTAATGAGGAACATGACTGTAATGTACTGTAAATGTGGAACATGACTGTAATGTGCTAGAAATGTGGAACATGACTGTAATGTGTTGGTAATGAGGAAAACAAATGTAATGTGTTGGAAATAGAAACATGATAGTAATGTGCTGGAAATGTGGAACATGACTATAATGTTTTGTAAATGAAAGTGGAGCATGACTATAATGGACTGGAAATGTGGAACATGACTGTAAAATGCAGGAAATGAGGAACATGACTGTAATGTGCTTTAAATATGCAACATGCCTGCCAATAGTTGGAAATGAGGAACATGACTGTAATGTGTTGAAAATGAGGAAAATGACTTTAATGTTTTGGAAATGAGGAACATGATTATAATGTTTTGGAAATCTGGAACATCATTGCAATGTTTGGAAATGAGGAACATTACTCTAATGTGTTGGTAATGAGGGACCTGAATCTAATGGTAAAAATGAGGAACATGACTGTAACAGTTTGGAAATGTGGAACATGACTGTAGTGTGCTGGAAATGAAGAACTTGACTGTAATGCGTTGGAAATGTGGAACATGAAACTGATGGTAAAAATTCGGAACACAACTATTATGTGTTGGAAATGAGGAACATGACTGTAATGTGTTGGTAATGTGGAACATGACTGTTACGAATTGATAATGAGGAACATGGCTGTAATGCGTTGGAAATAAGAAGAATGAACTGTGATGTGTTTTCAAATGAAGAACATGACTGTTTGCTGAAATGTGGAACATGACTGTAAAGTGTTGGTAATGAGGAACATGACTGTAATGTACTGTAAATGTGGAACATGACTGTAAGGTGCTCGAAATGAGGAACATGATTTTAATGTGTTGCAAATGTGGAACATGACTTTAATGTGCTGGAAATGTGGAACATGACTCAAATGTGCAGGAAATGTGGAACATGACTGTAATGTCTTGGAAATATGGAACATGATTGCAATGTGTTGGAAATGTGGAACCTGAAACCGATGGTAAAAATGAGGAACGTGACTGTTATGTGTTGGAAATGAGGAACATGACTGTAATGTGTTGGTAATGTGGAACATGACTGTTATGTGTTGGTAATGATGAACTTGGCTGTAATGTCTTGGAAATAAGGAAGATGACTGTAATGTGTTGGAAATGAAGAACAAGACTGTAATGTGCTGGAAATGTGGAACATAACTGTAAAGTGTTGGTAATGAGGAACATGACTGTAATGTACTGTAAATGTGGAACATGACTGTAATGTGCTAGAAATGTGGAACATGACTGTAATGTGTTGGTAATGAGGAAAACAAATGTAATGTGTTGGAAATGAGAAACATGATAGTAATGTGCTGGAAATGTGGAACATGACTATAATGTTTTGTAAATGAAAGTGGAGCATGACTATAATGGACTGGAAATGTGGAACATGACTGTAAAATGCAGGAAATGAGGAACATGACTGTAATGTGCTTTAAATATGCAACATGCCTGCCAATAGTTGGAAATGAGGAACATGACTGTAATGTGTTGGAAATGAGGAACATGGATTTACTGTGCTGGAAATTAATGTAGAACATGAGTGTAATTAGTAGGAAATGAGGAACATGATTGTAATGTGCTGGAAATGTGGAACATGCCTGCACAGAGTTGGAAATGAGGATGCTGAATCTGATGGTAAAAGTGAGGAAAATGACTGTAATGTGTTGGTATTGAGGAAGATGATTATAATGTGTTGCCAATGTGGAAAATGACGATAATGTGTTGGTAATGAGGAACATGATTGTAATGTGGTGGAAATGTGGAAAATGACAATAATGTGTTGGTAATGAGGAACATGATTGTAATGTGCTGGAAATGTGGAACATGACTGTAATGTGTTGGAAATGAGGATGCTGAATCTGATGGTAAAAGTGAGGAAAATGACTATAATGTGTTGGTATTGAGAAAGATGGTGTTGCCAATGTGGAAAATGATGGAACGTAACTATAATTTTCTGGTAAAGAGGAACATGTCTGTACTGTGCTAGAAATGTGGAACATGACTATAATCGGTTGGAAATGTGGAACATGAATGTAATTTGTTGGTATTGAGGAACATGATTGCTATGTGCTGGAAATGTGGAACATTAATGTAATGTGTTCGAAATGAGGAACGTAATTGCAATATGCTGGTAAAGAGGAACATGAACATGATTTGTTGGTAATGAGGAAAATGACTATAATGTGTTGGTAATATGGAACATGACTGTTATATTTTGGAATTGAAGAACACAAATGTAATATGTTGGTAATGTTGAACATGACTGTAATGTGTTAGTAATGAGGAACATGATTGTAATGTGTTGGAAATGTGGAACATGACTATAGTGTACTGGAAAAGTGGAACATGACTGTTATGTGTTGGTAATGTGGAACATGACTGTAATGTGTTGGCACTGTGGAATATTACTGTAATGTGTTGGAAGTGTGGAACATGACTGTAATGTGCAGGAAATGTGGAATTTGATTGTAATGCACTGGCAATGTAGAACATAATTATAATGAGTTGAAAATGAGGAACATGACTGTAATGTGTTGGAAATCTGGATCATGATTGCAATGTGTTGGAAATGAGGAAAATGACTTAAATGTGTTGGTAATGATTCACCTGAATCTGATACTAATAATGAAGAACACGACTGTTATGGGTTGAAAATTTGGAACATGACTGTAGTTTGCTGGAAATGAGGAACATTACTGTCATTTGTTAGAAATATGGATCCTGCAACTGATGGTAAAAATGAGGAACAAGACAGTTATGTGTTGGAAATGAGGAACAAGACTGTAATTTCTTGGTAATGTGGAACACGACTGTAATGTGTTGCTACTGTAAAACATGACTGTAATGTGCTGGTAATGAGGAACATTGCTGTAATGTGTTGGAAATAAGGAAGATTACTTTAATGTGTTGGAATTGAAGAACATGAATGTAATGTTCTGGAAATGTGGAACATATCCATAATGTGTTGGTCATGAGGAACATGACTATAATGTACTGTAAACGTGGAACATGTCTGTAATGTGCTGGAAATGTGGAACATGACTGTAATGTGTTTTTAATGAGGAACATGAACGAAATGTGATGGAAATGAGAAACATGACTGTAATGTGCTTGAAATGTGGAACATATCAGTAATGCGTTGGTAATGAGGAACATGACTATAATGTACTGTAAATGTGGAACATGACTGTAATGTGCTGGAAAAATGGAACATGACTGTAATGTGTTTTTAATGAGGAACATGACTGTAATGTTTTGGTAATGAGGAACATGAACAGAATGTGTTGGAAATGAGAAACATGACTGAAAAGTGGGGGAAATGTGAAACATGACTGTAATTTTTTGTAAATGAATGTGGAGCATGACTGTAATGGGCTGGAAATGAGGAACATGACTGTAGAATGCTGGAAATGAGGAACATGACTGTAATGTGTTGGAAATGTGGAACCTGAATCTGATGGTAAAAATGAGGACTATGATTGTAATGTGTTGAAAATAAGAAACATAACTGCAATGTGTTAGTAAGTAGGCACATGACTGTAATGTTCTGGAAATGAGGAACATGATTGTAATGTGCTGGAAATGTGGAAGATGACTGCAATGTTCTGGAAATGAGAAACATTGCTGTAATGTGCTGGAATTGTGGAATATGACTGTAATGTGTTGGTAATGAGGAACATGACTGAAATGTGCTGGAAATGTGGAACATGACTGTTATGTGCTGGAATGTTGAACATGACTGTAATGTGCTGGAAATGTGTAACATGACTGTAATACTTTGTTATTAAGGAAGATAATTGTAATGTGCTGGAAATGAGGAACATGACTGTAATATGTTGGAAATGTGGAATATGATTGTAATATGTTGGCAATGTAGAACATGATTATAATGAGTTGAAAATGAGGAACAAGACTGTAATGCATTGATAATGAGGAACATGAATGTAATGTGTTGGAAATCTGGAACATGATTGTAATGTGCTGGAAATTAATGTAGAACATGACTGTAATGAGTAGGAAATGAGGAACATGACTGTAATGTGCCGGAAATGTGGAACATGCCTGCAGTAAGTTGGAAATGGGAACCTGAATCTGATGATAAAAATGAATACCATGACTGTAATGTGTTGGAAATGAGGAACAGGATTTTAATGTGCTGGTATTGAGGAAGATGATTATAATGTGTTGGTAATGTGGAATATAACTCTAATGGGTTGGTAATGAGGAACATGATTGTAATGTGTTGGAAATGGGGAACATGACTCTAATGTGGTGGAAAAGAGGAACAGGACTGAAATGTGTTGGAAATGAGGAACATGACTGAAATGTGTTGGCAATGAAGAACATGATTTTAATGTGTTGCAAATGTGGAACATGACTATAATGTGCTGGAAATGTGGAACGTGACTGTAATGTGCAGGAAATGTGGCTCAGGACTGTAATGTGTTGGAAATGTGGAACATGATTGTAATGTGTTGGAAATGTGGAACCTGAAACCGATGGTAAAAATGAGGAACATGACTGTTATGTTTTGGCAATGAGGAACATAACTGTAATGTGTTGGTAATGTGGTACATGACTGTTATGTGTTGGTAATGAGCAACATGACTGTAATGTCTTGGAAATAAGGAAGATGACTGTAATGCATTAGAAATGAAGAACAAGACTGTAATGTGCTTGAAATGTGGAACATAACTGTAAGGTGTTGGTAATGAGGAACACGACCGTAGTGTGTTGGAAATGAGAAACATGACTGTAATGTGCTGGAAATGTCGAACATGACTGTAATTTCAGGAAATGTGGAACATGATTGTAATGTGTTGGAAATGTGGAACCTGAAACCGATGGTAAAAATGAGGAACATGACTGTTATGTGTTGGCAATGAGGAAAATGACTGTAATGTGTTGGTAATGTGGTACATGACTGTTATGTGTTGGTAATGAGCAACATGACTGTAATGTCTTGGAAATAAGGAAGATGTATGTAATGCACTGGAAATGAAGAACAAGACTGTAATGTGCTGGAAATGTTTAACATAACTGTAAAGTGTTGGTAATGAGGAACATTACTGTAATGTACTGTAAATGTGGAACATGACTGTAATATGCTGGAAATGTGGAACATGACTGTAATGTGTTGGTAATGAGGAACACGAACGTAATGTGTTGGAAATGAGAAACATGACAGTAATGTGCTGGAAATGTGGAACATGACTATAATGTTTTGTAAATGAATGAGGAGAATGACTATAATGGACTGGAAATGTGGGACATGACTGTAACGTGCTGAAAAAGTGGAACATGACTGTAATGTGTTGGAAATGTAGAACATGATTGTAATTTGTTGGTAATTTGAAACATGACTGTAATGTCCTGGTCATGTGGAACCTGACTATAATGTGTTGTTTTAAATGAGGAACATGATTGTAATGTGTTGGAAGTCTGGAACTTGACTGTAATGTGCTGGAAATGTGGAATATGATTGTAATATGTTGAAAATGAGGAACATGACTTTAATGTTTTGGAAATGAGGAACATGACTGTAATGTGTTGGAAATCTGGAACATGATTGTAATGTTTGGAAATGAGGAACATTACTCTATTGTGTTGGTAATGAGGGACCTGAATCTAATGGTAAAAATGAGGAACATGACTGTAATGGGTTGGAAATGTGGAACATGTCTGTAGTGTGCTGGAAATGAGGAACATGACTGTAATGCGTTAGAAATGTGGAACATGACTGTAATGTGCTGTAAATGAATGTAGAACATGACTGTAATGTGCCAGAAATGAGGAACATGTCTGTAATGTGCAGGAAATGTGGAACATGCTTGCAATGATTTTGAAATCAGAAACATGAATTTGATGGTAAAAATGTGGTGCATGACTTTAATGTGTTGGAAATGAAGAACATGACTGTAATTTGTTGGTACAGAGGAACATGATTATAACGCATTGGAAATGTGGAACATAACTCTATTGGGTTGGTATTTAGGAACATTATTCTAATGTGTTGGTAAGGATAAAAATGATGGTAATGTGTTTAAAATGAGGAACGTGATTGCAATGTGTTGGAAATGAGGAACTTGAATCGGATGGAAAAAGTCAGAAACATGACTGTAATGTGTTGGAAATGAGGAATATGACTGTTATGTGTTGGTAATGAAGAACATGACTGTAATGTGTTAGAAATGAGGAACAGGACTGTAATGTGTTGGTAGTGAGGAGCATGACTGTAATGTGTTGGAAATTAATGTAGAACATGACTGTAATGTGTTGGGAAATGAGTAGCATGACTGTCATGTGCTGTAAATCAATGTAGAACATCAGTGTAATGTGTACGAGATGATGAACATGATTGTAATGTGTTGGAAATGAGTAACATGACTGTAATGTGCTGAAAATGTGGAACATGCCTGCAGTGAGTTGGAAATGAGGAACATGACTGCAATGAGTTGAAAATGAGGAACATGTCTGTAATGGGCAGGAAATGTGGAACATGCCTGCAATGAGCTTTAAATCAGGAACATGACTAAAATGTGTTGGAAATGAACAACGTGACTGCAATGTGCTGGGAATGAGGAACATGACTGTAATGGGTTGGAAATGTGGAACATGTCTGTAGTGTGCTGGAAATGAGGAACATGACTGTAATGCTTTAGAAATGTGGAAAATGAAACTGATGGTAAAAAGGAGGAACGTGACTGTTATGTGTTGGAAATGAGGAACATGACAGTAATGTGTTGGTAATGTGGAACATAACCGTAATGTGTTGGAAGTGTGGAAGATGACTGTAATGTGCAGGAAATGTGGAATTTGATTATAATGTGCTGGCAATGTAGAACATGATTATAATGTGTTGAAAATGAGGAACATGACAGTAATGTGTTGGAAATCATTATCATGATTGCAATGTGTTGGAAATGAGGAACATGACTTTAATGTGTTGGTAATGAGGAACCTGAATCTGATACTAATAATGAACAACACGACTGTTATGGGTTGAAAATGTGGAACATGATTGTAGTTTGCTGGAAATGAGGAACATTACTGTCATTTGTTAGAAATGTGGATCCTGCAACTGATGGTAAAATTGAGGAACATGACTGTTACTGTTGGAAATGAGGAACATGACTGTAATGTGTTGGTAATGTGGAACACGACTGTAATGTGCTGGTAATATGGAACATGACTGTAACATGTTGGTAATGAGGAACATTGCTGTAAAGTGTTGGAAATGAAGAACATGACTGTAATGTGCTGTAAATGAATGTAGAACATGACTGTAATGTGCAGGAAATGTGGAACATGCTTGCAATGATTTCAAAATCAGAAACATGAATTTAATGGTAAAAATGAGGTGCATGACTTTAATGTGTTGGAAATGAAGAACATGACTGTAATTTGTTGGTACAGAGGAACATGATTATAACACTTTGGAAATGTGGAACATAACTCTAATGGGTTGGAATTGAGGAACATTATTCTAATGTGTTTGTAAGGATAAAAATGATGGTAATGTGTTTAAAATGAGGAACTTGATTGTAATGTGTTGGAAATGAGGAACGTGAATCTGATGGAAAAAGTCAGAAACATGACTGTAATGTGTTGGAAATGAGGAATATGACTGTTATGTGTTGGTAATGAGGAACATGACTGTAAGGTGTTAGAAATGAGGAACAGGACTGTAATGTGTTGGTATTGAGGAGCATGACTGTAATGTGCTGGAAATTAATGTAGAACATGACTGTAATGAGTTGGAAATGAGAAGCATGACTGTAATGTGCTGTAAATCAATGTAGAACATCACTGTAATGTGTACGAGATGATGAACATGATTGTAATTTGTTGGAAATGAGTAACATGACTGTAATGTACTGGAAATGTGGAACAAGCCTGCAGTGAGTTGGAAATGAGGAACATGACAGCAATGAGTTGAAAATGAGGAACATGTCTGTAATGGGCAGGAAATGTGGAACATGCCTGCAATGGGCTTTAAATCAGGAACATGACTAAACTGTGTTGGAAATGAACAACGTGACTGTAATGTGCTGGGATTGAGGAACATGACTGAAATGGGAAGGAAATGTGGAACATGACTGTAATGAATTGGAAATGAGGAACATGAGTGTAATGTGCTGGAAATGAGGAACATGACTGTAATGTGTTTGTAATGAGGAATATGACTGTAATATGCTGAAAATGTGGAACTTGACTGTAATGTGTTGAAAATGAGAAACATGACTGTAATGTGTTGGAAGTGAGGAACATGACTGTAATATGTTGGCAATGAGGAACATGACTGTAATGTGTTGAAAATTAGGAGCAAGACTGTAATGTGCTGGAAATGAATGTAGATCATGTCTGTAATGTATAGGAAATGAGGAACATGACGGTAACATCCTGGAAATGTGGAACATGACTGCAATGTGTTGAAATGAGTAAAATAACTGTAATGTGCTGGAAATAAGGAACATGACTGCAATGTGCAGGAAATGTGGAACATGACTGCTATGAGCTGGAAAAGATGAACATGACTGTAAAGTGTTGAAATTAGGAACATGACTGTAATGTGTTGAAATGAGTAATATGACTGCAATGAGTGAGAAATGAGGAATATGACTGTAATGTGCAGGAAATGTGGAACATGACTGCAATGAGTTGGAATTGAGGAACATGATTGTAATTTGCTGGAAATTCATGTAGAACATAACTGTAATGTGTAGGAAAAGAGGAACATGACTGTAATGTGCTAGAAATGTCGATCATGCCTGCAATGAGTTGGAAATGAGGAACCTGAATCTGATGGCAAAAATGAGGACCATGACTGCAATGTGTTGGAAATGAGGAACAGGACTGTAATGTGTTGGTAGTGAGGAACATGACAGTAATGTGTTGGTAAAGATGAACATTACTGTAATGTGTTGAAAATGAGGAGCATGACTGTAATGTGCTGGAAATTAATGTAGAACATGACTGTAATGTGAACGAGATGAGGAACATGATTGTAATGTGTTGGAAATGAGGAACATGACTTTAATGTTTTGGAAATGAGGAAAATGACTGAAATGTGTTGGAAATCTGGAACATGATTGTAATGTTTGGAAATGAGGAACATTACTATAATGTGTTAGTAATTAGGGACCTGAATCTAATGGTAAAAATGAGGAACATGACTGTAATGGGTTGGAAATGTAGAACATGTCTGTAGTGTGCTGGAAATGAGGAACATGACTGTAATGCGTTAGCAATGTGGAACATGAAACTGATGGTAAAAATGAGGAACATGACTGCTATGTGCTGGAAAAGAGGAACATGACTGTAATATGTTGGTAATGTGGAACATGACTGTTACGTGTTGGTAATGAGTAACATGGCTGTAATGTGTTGGAAATAAGGAAGATGAACTGTAATGTGTTTTCAAATGAAGAACATGACTGTAATGTGCTGGAAATGTGGAACATGACTGTAAAGTGTTGGTAATGAAGAACATGATGGTAATGTAATGTAAATGTGGAACATGACTGTAATGTGTTGGTAATGAGGAACATGATTTTAATGTGTTGCAAATGTGGAACATGACTATAATGTGCTGGAAATGTGGAACATGACTGTAATGTGTTGGTAATGAGGAACACGAACGTAATGTGTTGGAAATGAGAAACATGACTGTAATGTGCTGGAAATGTGGAACATGACTATAATGTTTTGTTATTGAATGTGAAGCATGTCGATAATGGACTGGAAATGTGGAACATGACTGTAAAGTGCTGGAAATGAGGAACATGACTGTAATGTGCATGAAATGTGTAATATGACTGCAATGAGTTGGAAATGAGGAACATGACTGTAATGTGCTGGAAATGAATGTAGAACATTACTGCAATTTGCAGGAAATGTGGAACATGCTTGTAATGATTTCGAAATGAGAAACCTCAGTCTAATGGTAAAAATGAGGTGCATGACTTTAATTTGTTGGAAATGAGGAACATGACTGTAATGTGCTGGAAATGTGGAAGATGACTGCAATGTGCTAGAAATGAGGAACATTGTTGTAATGTGCTTTAATGGTGCAACATGACTGTAATGTGTTGGTAAAGAGGAACATGACTGAAATGTTCTGGAAATGTGGAACATGACTGTAATGTGCTGAAAATGTTGAACATGACTGTAATGTGCTGGAAATGTGGAACATGTATGTAATGTGTATTGTATTAAGGAACATAATTGTAATGTGCTGGAAATGAGGAACATGACTGTAATGGGTTGGAAATGTGGAATATGATTTGTAATATGTTGGCAATGTGGAACATGAATATAATGAGTTGAAAATGAGGAACAAGAATGTAATGTGTTGATAATGAGGAACATCACGGTAATGAGTTGGAAATCTGAAACATGATTGTAATGTGCTGGAAATTAATGTAGAACATGACTGTAATGTAGGAAATAAGGAACATGACAGTAATGGTCTAAAAATGTGGAACATGCCAGCAGTAAGTTGGAAATGGGAACCTGAATCTGATGGTAAAAATGAGTACCATGACTGTAATGTGTTGGAAATGAGGAACATGATTGTAATGTGTTTGTATTGAGGAAGATGATTATAATGTGTTGGTAATGTGGAATATAACTCTAATGGGTTGGTAATGAGGAACATGATTGTTTTGTGTTGGTAAGGAGGAAAATGACTGTAATGTGTTGGAAATGAACATGATTGTAATGTGTTGGAAATGGGAACATGACTGTAATGTGTTGGAAAAGAGGAACATGACTGAAATGTGTTGGAAAAGAGGAACACGACTGAAATGTGTTGGTAATGAGGAACAGGACTGTAATGTGTTGGAAATGAGGAACATGTCTGAAATGTGTTGGTAATGTGGATCATGACTGTAATAAGTTGGTAATGAGGAGCATGATTGTAATGTGTTGGCAATGAGGATCATGATTGTAATCTGCTGGAAATGTGGAACATGACTGTAATGTGTTGGAAACATGGAACATGACTGTAATTGTCTGATAATGAGGAACATGTCTGTAACGTGCTGAAAAAGTGGAACATGACTATAAAGTGTTGGAAATGTAGAACGAGATGTAAATTGTTGGCAATGAGGAACATGACTGTAATGTGCTGGTGATGTGGAACCTGACTATAATGTGTTGTTTTAAATGAGGAACATGATTGTAATGTGTTGGAAGTCTGGAACATGACTGTAATGTGCTGGAAATGTGGAATATGATTGTAATGTGTTGCCAGTGTGGAACATGATTATAATGTGTTGAAAATGAGGAACATGACTGTAATGTATTGGAAATCTGGAACATGATTGTAATGTTTGGAAATGAGGAACATTACTCTAATGTGTTGATAATTAGGGACCTGAATCTAATGGTAAAAATGAGGAACATGACTGTAATGGGTTGGAAATGTGGAACATGTCTGTAGTGTGCTGGAAATGAGGAACATTACGGTAATGCGTTAGAAATGTGGAACATGAAACTGATTGTAAAAATGAGGAACATGACTGTTATGTGCTGGAAATGAGGAACATGACTGTAATGTGTTGGTAATGTGGAACATGATCACATGTGTTGGTAATGATTAACATGGTTGTAATGTGTTGAAATAAGGAAGATGAACTGTAATGTGTTTTCAAATGAAGAACATGACTGTAATGTGCAGGAAATGTGGAACATGACTGTAAAGTGTTGGTAATGAAGAACATGATGGTAATGTAATGTAAATGTGGAACATGACTGTAATGTGTTGGTAATGAGGAACATGATTTTAATGTGTTGCAAATGTGGAACATGACTATAATGTGCTGGAAATGTGGAACATGACTGTAATGTGTTGGTAATGAGGAACACGAACGTAATGTGTTGGAAATGAGAAACATGACTGTAATGTGCTGGAAATGTGGAACATGACTATAATGTTTTGTTATTGAATGTGAAGCATGTCGATAATGGACTGGAAATGTGGAACATGACTGTAAAGTGCTGGAAATGAGGAACATGACTGTAATGTGCATGAAATGTGTAATATGACTGCAATGAGTTGGAAATGAGGAACATGACTGTAATGTGCTGGAAATGAATGTAGAACATGACTGCAATTTGCAGGAAATGTGGAACATGCTTGTAATGATTTCGAAATGAGAAACCTCAGTCTAATGGTAAAAATGAGGTGCATGACTTTAATTTGTTGGAAATGAGGAACATGACTGTAATGTGCTGGAAAAGTGGAAGATGACTGCAATGTGCTAGAAATGAGGAACATTGTTGTAATGTGCTTTAATGGTGCAACATGACTGTAATGTGTTGGTAAAGAGGAACATGACTGAAATGTTCTGGAAATGTGGAACATGACTGTAATGTGCTGAAAATGTTGAACATGACTGTAATGTGCTGGAAATGTGGAACATGTATGTAATGTGTATTGTATTAAGGAACATAATTGTAATGTGCTGGAAATGAGGAACATGACTGTAATGGGTTGGAAATGTGGAATATGATTTGTAATATGTTGGCAATGTGGAACATGAATATAATGAGTTGAAAATGAGGAACAAGAATGTAATGTGTTGATAATGAGGAACATTACGGTAATGAGTTGGAAATCTGAAACATGATTGTAATGTGCTGGAAATTAATGTAGAACATGACTGTAATGAGTAGGAAATAAGGAACATGACAGTAATGGTCTAAAAATGTGGAACATGCCAGCAGTAAGTTGGAAATGGGAACCTGAATCTGATGGTAAAAATGAGTACCATGACTGTAATGTGTTGGAAATGAGGAACATGATTGTAATGTGTTTGTATTGAGGAAGATGATTATAATGTGTTGGTAATGTGGAATATAACTCTAATGGGTTGGTAATGAGGAACATGATTGTTTTGTGTTGGTAAGGAGGAAAATGACTGTAATGTGTTGAAATGAACATGATTGTAATGTGTTGGAAATGGGAACATGACTGTAATGTGTTGGAAAAGGAACATGACTGAAATGTGTTGGAAAAGAGGAACGACTGAAATGTGTTGGTAATGAGAACAGGACTGTAATGTGTTGGAAATGAGGAACATGTCTGAAATGTGTTGGTAATGTGGATCATGACTGTAATAAGTTGGTAATGAGGAGCATGATTGTAATGTGTTGGCAATGAGGATCATGATTGTAATCTGCTGGAAATGTGGAACATGACTGTAATGTGTTGGAAACATGGAACATGACTGTAATTGTCTGATAATGAGGAACATGTCTGTAACGTGCTGAAAAAGTGGAACATGACTATAAAGTGTTGGAAATGTAGAACGTGAATGTAATTTGTTGGCAATGAGGAACATGACTGTAATGTGCTGGTGATGTGGAACCTGACTATAATGTGTTGTTTTAAATGAGGAACATGATTGTAATGTGTTGGAAGTCTGGAACATGACTGTAATGTGCTGGAAATGTGGAATATGATTGTAATGTGTTGCCAGTGTGGAACATGATTATAATGTGTTGAAAATGAGGAACATGACTGTAATGTATTGGAAATCTGGAACATGATTGTAATGTTTGGAAATGAGGAACATTACTCTAATGTGTTGATAATTAGGGACCTGAATCTAATGGTAAAAATGAGGAACATGACTGTAATGGGTTGGAAATGTGGAACATGTCTGTAGTGTGCTGGAAATGAGGAACATTACGGTAATGCGTTAGAAATGTGGAACATGAAACTGATTGTAAAAATGAGGAACATGACTGTTATGTGCTGGAAATGAGGAACATGACTGTAATGTGTTGGTAATGTGGAACATGACTGTTACGTGTTGGTAATGATTAACATGGTTGTAATGTGTTGGGAAATAAGGAAGATGAACTGTAATGTGTTTTCAAATGAAGAACATGACTGTAATGTGCAGGAAATGTGGAACATGACTGTAAAGTGTTGGTAATGAAGAACATGATGGTAATGTAATGTAAATGTGGAACATGACTGTAATGTGTTGGTAATGAGGAACATGATTTTAATGTGTTGCAAATGTGGAACATGACTATAATGTGCTGGAAATGTGGAATATGACTGTAATGTGTTGGAAATGTGGAACATGACTATAATGTTTTGTAAATGATTGTGGAGCATGACTATAATGGACTGGAAATGTGGAACATGACTGGAAAGTGCTGGAAATGAGGAACATGACTGTAATGTGGAGGAAATGTGTAATATGACTGCAATGAGTTGGAAATGAGGAACATGACTGTAATGTGCTGGAAAATGTGCAACATGCCTGCCATTATTTGGAAAAGAGGAACATGACTGTAATGTGTTGGAAATGAGGAACATGACTGTACTGTGCTGGAAATTAATGTAGAACATGAGTGTAATTAGTAGGAAATAAGGAACATGATTGTAATGTGCTGGAAATGTGGAACATGCCTGCATTGAGTTGGAAATGAGGACGCTGAATCTGATGGTAAAAGTGAGGAAAATTACTGTAATGTGTTGCTATTGAGGAAGATGATTATAAAGTGTTGCCAATGTGGAAAATGACGGTAATGTGTTGGCAATGAGGAACATGATTGTAATGTGTTGGAAATGTGGAACATGACTATAATGTTTTTTTATTGAATGTGAAGCATGTCGATAATGGACTGGAAATGTGGAACATGACTGTAAAGTGCAGGAAATGAGGAACATGACTGTAATGTGCATGAAATGTGTAATATGACTGCAATGAGTTGGAAATGAGGACGCTGAATCTGATGGTAAAAGTGAGGAAAATTACTGTAATGTGTTGGTATTGAGGAAGATGATTATAAAGTGTTGCCAATGTGGAAAATGACGGTAATGTGATGGCAATAAGAAACATGACTGTAATGTGCTGGAAATATGGAACATGACTATAATGTTTTGTTATTGAATGTGAAGCATGTCGATAATGGACTGGAAATGTGGAACATGACTGTAAAGTGCTGGAAATGAGGAACATGACTGTAATGTTCATGAAATGTGTAATATGACTGCAATGAGTTGGAAATGAGGAACATGACTGTAATGTGCTGGAAATGAATGTAGAACATGACTGCAATTTTCTAGGAAATGTGGAACATGCTTGTAATGATTTGAAATGAGAAACCTCAGTCTAATGGTAAAAATGAGGTGCATGACTTGAATTTGTTGGAAATGAGGAACATGACTGTAATGTGCTGGAAATGTGGAAGATGACCTGCAATGTGCTAGAAATGAGGAACATTGTTGTAATGTGCTTTAATGGTGCAACATGACTGTAATGTGTTGGTAAAGAGGAACATGACTGAAATGTTCTAGAAATGTGGAACATGATCTAATGTGCTGAAAATGTTGAACATGACTGTAATGTGCTGGAAATGTGGAACATGTGTGTAATGTGTGTATTGTATTAAGGAACATAATTGTAATGTGCTGGAAATGAGGAACATGACTGTAATGGGTTGGAAATGTGGAATAGATTTGTAATATGTTGCCAATGTGAACATGAATATAATGAGTTGAAATGAGTGAACAAGAATGTAATGTGTTGATAATGAGGAACATTACAGGTAATGTGTTGGAAATCTGGAAACATGATTGTAATGTGCTGGAAATTAATGTAGAACATGACTGTAATGAGTAGGAAATAAGTGAACATGACAGTAATGGTCTAAAACGTGGAACATGCCATGTAAGTTGAAATGGGAACCTGAATCTGATGGTAAAAAATGAGTACCATGACTGTAATGTGTTGGAAATGAGGAACATGATTGTAATGTGTTTGTATTGAGGGAAGATGATTATAATGTGTTGGTAATGTGGAATATAACTCTAATGGGTTGGTAATGAGGAACATGATTGTTTTGTGTTGGTAAGGAGGAAAATGACTGTAATGTGTTGGAAATGAACATGATTGTAATGTGTTGGAAATGGGAACATGACTGTAATGTGTTGGAAAAGAGGAACATGACTGAAATGTGTTGGAAAAGAGGAACATGATTTTAATGTGTTGCAAATGTGGAACATGACTATAATGTGCTGGAAATGTGGAACATGACTGTAATGTGTTGGTAATGAGGAACACAAACGTAATGTATTGGAAATGAGAAACATGACTGTAATGTGCTGGAATTGTGGAACATGACTATAATGTTTTGTAAATGATTGTGGAGCATGACTATAATGGACTGGAAATGTGGAACATGACTGGAAAGTGCTGGAAATGAGGAACATGACTGTAATGTGGAGGAAATGTGTAATATGACTGCAATGAGTTGGAAATGAGGAACATGACTGTAATGTGCTGGAAATCTGCAACATGCCTGCCATTAGTTGGAAATGAGGAACATGACTGTAATGTGTTGGAAATGAGGAACATGACTGTACTGTGCTGGAAATTAATGTAGAACATGAGTGTAATTAGTAGGAAATGAGGAACATGATTGTAATGTGCTGGAAATGTGGAACATGCCTGCATTGAGTTGGAAATGAGGACGCTGAATCTGATGGTAAAAGTGAGGAAAATTACTGTAATGTGTTGGTATTGAAGAAGATGATTATAAAGTGTTGCCAATGTGGAAAATGACGGTAATGTGTTGGCAATGAGGAACATGATTGTAATGTGTTGGAAATGTGGAAAATGACAGTAATGTGTTGGTAATGAGGAACATGATTGCAATGTGCTGGAAATGTGGAACACGACTGTAATGTGTTGGAAATGTGGAACATAACTATAGTTTTCTGGTAAAGAGAAACATGTCCGTAATGTGCTAGAAATGTGGAACATGACTAAATCTGTTGGAAATGTGAACATGAATGTAATTTGTTGGTAATGAGGGAACATGATTGCTATGTGCTGGAAATGTGGAACATTAATGTAATGTGTCTGAAATGAGGAAACATAATTGTAATGTGCTGGTAAAGAGGAACATGAACACAATTTGTTGGTAATGAGGAAAATGACTATAATGTGTTGGTAATATGGAACATGACTGTTATATATTGAATTGAAGAACACGACTGTAATAAGTTGGTAATGTTAAACATGGCTGTAATGTGTTAGTAATGAGGAAAATAATTGTAATGAGTTGGAAATGTGGAACATGACTATAATGTACTGGAAATGTGGAACATGACTGTTATGTGTTGGTAATGTGGAACATGACTGTTATGTGTTGGCAATGTGGAATATGACTGTAATGTGTTGGAAGTGTGGAACATGACTGTAATGTGCAGGAAATGTGGAATTTGATTATAATGTGCTGGCAATGTAGAACATGATTATAATGTGTTGAAAATGAGGAACATGACTGTAATGTGTTGGAAATCTGGATCATGATTGCAATGTGTTGGAAATGAGGAACATGACTTTAATGTGTTGGTAATGAGGAACCTGAATCTGATACTAATAATGAAGAACACGACTGTTATGGGTTGAAAATGTGGAACATGATTGTAGTTTGCTGGAAATGAGGAACATTACTGTCATTTGTTAGAAATGTGGATCCTGCAACTGATGGTAAAAATGAGGAGCATGACTGTTAGTGTTGGAAATGAGGAACATGACTATAATGTGTTGGTAATGTGGAATACGACTGTAATGTGCTGGTAATATGGAACATGACTGTAATGTGTTGGTAATGAGGAACATTGCTGTAAAGTGTTGGAAATGAAGAACATGACTGTTATGTGCTGTAAATGAAAGTAGAACATGACTGTAATGTGCTGGAAATGAGGAACATGGCTGTAATGTGCAGGAAATGTGGAACATGCTTGCAATGATTTCGAAATCAGAAACTTGAATTTGATGGTAAAATGAGGTGCATGACTTTAATGTGTTGGAAATGAGGAACATGACTGAAATGTGTTGGCATTGAGGAACATGATTTTAATGTGTTGCAAATGTGGAACATACTATAATGTGTTGGAAATGTGGAACATGATCTGTAATGTGCAGAAATGTGGATCAAATGACTGTAATGTGTTTAAAATGAGGAACGTGACTGTAATGTGTTGGAAATGAGGAATATGACTGTAATGTGTTGGTAATGAGGAACATGACTGTAATGTGTTAGAAATGAGGAACAGGACTGTAATGTATTGGTAGTGAGGAACATGACGGTAATGTGTTGGTAAAGAGGAACATGACTGTAATGTGTTGAAATTGAGGAGCATGACTGTAATGTGCTGGAAATTAATGTAGAACATGACTGTAATGTGTTGGAAATGAGAAGCATGACTGTAATGTGCTGTAAATTAATGTAGAACATCACTGTAATGTGTACGAGATGATGAACATGATTGTAATGTGTTGGAAATGAGTAACATGACTGTAATGTGCTGGAAATGTGGAACATGCCTGCAGTGAGTTGGAAATGAGGAACATGACTGCAATGAGTTGAAAATGAGGAACAAGTCTGTAATGGGCAGGAAATGTGGAACATGCCTGCAATGAGCTTTAAATCAGGAACATGACTAAAATGCTGTTGGAAAAGAGCAACGTGACTGTAATGTGCTGGGAATGAGGAACATGACTGCAATGGGCAGGAAATGTGGAACATGACTGTAATGAGTTGGAAATGAGGAACATGAGTGTAATGTGCTGGAAATGAGGAACATGACTGTAATGTATTGGTAATGAGGAATATGACTGTATTGTGCTGAAAATGTGGAACTTGACTGTAATGTGTTGAAAATGAGAAACATGACTGTAATGTGTTGGAAGTGAGGAACATGACTGTAATATGTTGGTAATGAGGAACATGACTGTAATGTGTTGGTAATGGGGAACATTACTGTAATGTGTTGAAAATTAGGAGCAAGACTGTAATGTGCTCTAAATGAATGTAGATCATGTCTGTAATGTATAGGAAATGAGGAACATGACGGTAACATCCTGGAAATGTGGAACATGACTGCAATGTGTTGAAATGAGTAAAATGACTGTAATGTGCTGGAAATAAGAAACATGACTGCAATGTGCAGGAAATGTGGAACATGACTGCTATGAGTTGGAAATGAGGAACATGATGGTAATGCACAGGAAATGTCGAACATCATTGCGTTGAGTTGGAAATGAGGAACATGACTTTAATGTGCTGGAAATGTGGAACATGACTGCTATGAGCTGGAAAAGATTAACATGACTGTAAAGTGTTGGAAATTAGGAACATGACTGTAATGTGTTGGAAATGAGTAATATGACTGCAATGAGTTGAAAATGAGGAACATGACTGTAATGTGCAGGAAATGTGCAACATCACTGCAATGAGTTGGAATTGAGGAACATGACTGCAATGTGTTGGAAAAGAGGAACATGATTGTAATTTGCTGGAAATTCATGTAGAACATAACTGTAATGTGTAGGAAAAGAGGAACATGACTGTAATGTGCTAGAAATGTGGATTATGCCTGCAATGAATTGGAAATGAGGAACCTGAATCTGATGGTAAAAATGAGGACCATGACTACAATGTGTAGAAAATGAGGAACAGGACTGTAATGTGTTGGTAGTGAGGAACATGACGGTAATGTGTTGGTAAAGATGAACATTACTGTAATGTGTTGAAAATGAGGAGCATGACTGTAATGTGCTGGAAATTAATGTAGAGCATGACTGTAATGTGTACGAGATGAGGAACATGATTGTAATGTGTTGGAAATGAGGAACATAACTGTAATGGGCAGGAAATGTGGAGCATGACTGCAATGAGTTGAAAATAAGTAACATGACTGTAATGTGCTGGAAATGTGGAACATGCCTGCAATGTGCTGGAAATGAGGAACATGACTGAAATGTGTTGGAAATGAGGAACATGACTGCAATGTGCTGGAAATGTGGAAGATGCCAGCAGTGAGTTAGAAATGAGGAACCTGAATCTGATGGTAAAAATGTGGAATATAACTCTAATATGCAGGAAATGAGCAACATGACCGTAATGTGCCGGAAATGTGGAACATGCCTGCAATGAGCTTTAAATCAGGAACATGACTAAAATGTGTTGGAAATGAGTAACATGACTGTAACATGCTGGGACTGAGGAACATGACTACATTGGGCAAGAAATGTGGAACATGACTGTAATGAGTTTGAATGAGGAACATGAGTGTAATGTGCTGGAAATGAGGATATGACTGTATGAGAAACATGGCTGTAATGTGTTGGAAGTGAGGAACATGACTGTAATATGTTGGTATGAGGAACATGACTGTAATGTGTTGTTAATGGGGAACATTACTGTAAGGTGTTGAAAATTAGGAGCAAGACTGTAATGTGCTGGAAATGAATGTAGATCTTGTCTGCAATGTGTAGGAAATGAGGAACATGACTGTAACATGCTGGAAATGTGAACATGACTGTAATGTGTTAAATGAGTAACATGACTGTAATCTGCTGGAAATGAGGAACATGACTGCAAAGTACAGGAAATGTGGACCATGACTTCAATGAGTTGGAAATGAGGAATATGACTGTAATATGTTGGAAATAAAGAAACATGACTGTAATATGCTGGAAATTAATGTAGAACATGACTGTAATGTGCAGGAAATGTGGAACATGCTTGTAATGCTGAAATGAGAAACCTAGTCTGATGTTAAAATGAGGTGCATGACTTTAATGTGTTGGAAATGAGAAACATGACTGTAATGTGCTGGAAATGTGGAAGATGACTGCAATGTTTAGAAATGAGGAACATTGCTGTAATGTGCTGTAATGGTGCAACATGACTGTAATGTGTTGGTAATGAGGAAAATGACTTTAATGTGCTGGAAATGTGGAACATGACTGTAATGTGCTGAAAATGTTGAACATGTCTGTAATGTGCTGGAAATGTGGAACATGACTGCAATGTGTTTGTATTAAGGAACATAATTGTAATGTGCTGAAATGAGGAACATGACTGTAATGGGTTGGAAATGTGGAATATGATTTGTAATGTGTGGCAATGTGGAACATGATTATAATGAGTTGAAAATGAGGAACAAGACTGTAATGTGTTGATAATGAGCAACATTAGGGTAATGTGTTGGAAATCTGGAACACGATTGTAATGTGCTGGAATTAATATAGAACATGACCGTAATGAGTAGGAAATAAGGCATGACAGTAATGTGCTGGAAATGTGGAAGATGACTGCAATGTGCTAGAAATGAGGAACATTGCTGTAATGTGCTGAAATGGTTACAACATGACTGTAATGTGTTGGTATGAGGAACATGACAGTAATGTGCTGGTAATGTGGAACATGACTGTAATGTGCTGAAATGTTGAACATGACTGTAATGTGCTGGAAATGTGGAACATGACTGCAATGTGTTTGTATTAAGGAACATAATTGTAATGTGCTGGAAATGAGGAACATGACTGTAATGGGTTGGAAATGTGGAATATGATTTGTAATGTGTTGGCAATGTGGAACATGATTATAATGAGTTGAAAATGAGGAACAAGACTGTAATGTGTTGATAATGAGGAACATTACGGTAATGTGTTGGAAATCTCAACATGATTGTAATGTGCTGGAAATTAATGTAGAACATGACTGTAATGAGTAGGAAATAAGGAACATGACAGTAATGTACCTAAATGTGAACATGCCTGCAGTAAGTTGGAAATGGGAACCTGAATCTGATGGTAAAAATGAGTACCATGACTGTAATGTGTTGGAAATGAGGAACATGATTGTAATGTATTTGTATTGAGGAAGATGATTATAATGTGTTGGTAATGTGGAATATAACTCTAATGGGTTGGTAAAGAGGAACATGACTGTTTTGTGTTGGTAAGGAGGAAAATGACTGTAATGTGTTGGAAATGAGGAACATGATTGTAATGTGTTGGAAATGGGAACATGACTGTAATGTGTTGGAAAAGTGGAACATGACTGAAATGTGTTGGAAAAGAGGAACTTCCCTGAAATGTGTTGGAAATGAGGAACATGACTGTAATGTGTTGGAAATGAGGAACATGACTGAAATGTGTTGGTAATTGGATCATGACTGTAATAAGTTGTTAATGAGGAGCATGATTGTAAAGTGTTGGCAATGAGGATCAGTGATTGTAATGTGTTGGAAATGTGGAACATGACTGTAATGTGTTGGAAACGTGGAGCATGACAGTAATTGTCTGATAATGAGGAACATGTCTGTAACGTGTTGAAAAGTGGAACATGACTATAATGTGTTGGAAATGTAGAACATGAATGTAATTACTTGGTAATGAGGAACATGACTGTAATATGCTGGTGATGTGGAACCTGACTATAATGTGTTGTTTTAAATGAGGAACATGATTGTAATGTGTTGGAAATGTGGAAGATGCCAGCAGTGAGTTAGAAATGAGGAACCTGAATCTGATGGTAAAAATGTGGAATATAACTCTAATATGCAGGAAATGAGCAACATGACTGTAATGTGCCGGAAATGTGGAACATGCCTGCAATGAGCTTTTAAATCAGGAACATGACTAAAATGTGTTGGAAATGAGTAACATGACTGTAACATGCTGGGACTGAGGAACATGACTACATTGGGCAAGAAATGTGGAACATGACTGTAATGAGTTTAAAATGAGAACATGAGTGTAATGTGCTGGAAATGAGGAATATGACTGTATGAGAAACATGACAGTAATGTGTTGGAAGTGAGGAACATGACTGTATGTTGGTAATGAGGAACACGACTGTAATGTGTTGTTAATGGGGAACATTACTGTAAGGTGTTGAAAATTAGGAGCAAGACTGTAATGTGCTGGAAAATGAATGTAGATCTTGTCTGCAATGTGTAGGAAATGAGGAACATGGACTGTAACATGCTGGAAATGTGGAACATGACTGTAATGTGTTGAAATGAGTAACATGACTGTAATCTGCTGGAAATGAGGAACATGACTGCAAAGTACAGGAAATGTGGACCATGACTTCAATGAGTTGGAAATGAGGAATATGACTGTAATATGTTGGAAATAAAGAACATGACTGTAATATGCTGGAAATTAATGTAGAACATGACTGTAATGTGCAGGAAATGTGGAACATGCTTGTAATGCTTTCGAAATGAGAAACCTCAGTCTGATGTTAAAAATGAGGTGCATGACTTTAATGTGTTGGAAATGAGAAACATGACTGTAATGTGCTGGAAATGTGGAAGATGACTGCAATGTGCTAGAAATGAGGAACATTGCTGTAATGTGCTGTAATGGTGCAACATGACTGTAATGTGTTGGTAATGAGGAACATGACTGTAATGTGCTGGAAATGTGGAACATGACTGTAATGTGCTGAAAATGTTGAACATGTCTGTAATGTGCTGGAAATGTGGAATATGACTGCAATGTGTTGTATTAAGGAACATAATTGTAATGTGCTGAAAATGAGGAACATGACTGTAATGGGTTGGAAATGTGGAATATGATTTGTAATGTGTTGGCAATGTGGAACATGATTATAATGAGTTGAAAATGAGGAACAAGACTGTAATGTGTTGATAATGAGCAACATTACGGTAATGTGTTGGAAATCTGGAACACGATTGTAATGTGCTGGAAATTAATATAGAACATGACCGTAATGAGTAGGAAATAAGGAACATGACAGTAATGTGCTGGAAATGTGGAAGATGACTGCAATGTGCTAGAAATGAGGAACATTGCTGTAATGTGCTGAAATGGTGCAACATGACTGTAATGTGTTGGTAATGAGGAACATGACAGTAATGTGCTGGTAATGTGGAACATGACTGTAATGTGCTGAAAATGTTGAACATGACTGTAATGTGCTGGAAATGTGGAACATGACTGCAATGTGTTTGTATTAAGGAACATAATTGTAATGTGCTGGAAATGAGGAACATGACTGTAATGGGTTGGAAATGTGGAATATGATTTGTAATGTGTTGGCAATGTGGAACATGATTATAATGAGTTGAAAATGAGGAACAAGACTGTAATGTGTTGATAATGAGGAACATTACGGTAATGTGTTGGAAATCTCCAACATGATTGTAATGTGCTGGAAATTAATGTAGAACATGACTGTAATGAGTAGGAAATATGAACATGACAGTAATGTACCTAAAATGTGAACATGCCTGCAGTAAGTTGGAAATGGGAACCTGAATCTGATGGTAAAATGAGTACCATGACTGTAATGTGTTGGAAATGAGGAACATGATTGTAATGTATTTGTATTGAGGAAGATGATTATAATGTGTTGGTAATGTGGAATATAACTCTAATGGGTTGGTAAAGAGGAACATGACTGTTTTGTGTTGGTAAGGAGGAAATGACTGTAATGTGTTGGAAATGAGGAACATGATTGTAATGTGTTGGAAATGGGAACATGACTGTAATGTGTTGGAAAAGTGGAACATGACTGAAATGTGTTGGAAAAGAGGAACTTCCCTGAAATGTGTTGGAAATGAGGAACATGACTGTAATGTGTTGGAAATGAGGAACATGACTGAAATGTGTTGGTAATGTGGATCATGACTGTAATAAGTTGGTAATGAGGAGCATGATTGTAAGTGTTGGCAATGAGGATCATGATTGTAATGTGCTGAAATGTGGAACATGACTGTAATGTGTTGGAAACGTGGAGCATGACAGTAATTGTCCGATAATGAGGAACATGTCTGTAACGTGCTGAAAAAGTGGAACATGACTATAATGTGTTGGAAATGTAGAACATGAATGTAATTACTTGGTAATGAGGAACATGACTGTAATATGCTGGTGATGTGGAACCTGACTATAATGTGTTGTTTTAAATGAGGAACATGATTGTAATGTGTTGGAAATGTGGAAGATGCCAGCAGTGAGTTAGAAATGAGGAACCTGAATCTGATGGTAAAAATGTGGAATATAACTCTAATATGCAGGAAATGAGCAACATGACTGTAATGTGCCGGAAATGTGGAACATGCCTGCAATGAGCTTTAAATCAGGAACATGACTAAAATGTGTTGGAAATGAGTAACATGACTGTAACATGCTGGGACTGAGGAACATGACTACATTGGGCAAGAAATGTGGAACATGACTGTAATGAGTTTGAAATGAGGAACATGAGTGTAATGTGCTGGAAATGAGGAATATGACTGTATGAGAAACATGGCTGTAATGTGTTGGAAGTGAGGAACATGACTGTAATATGTTGGTAATGAGGAACACTGACTGTAATGTGTTGTTAATGGGGAAACATTACTGTAAGGTGTTGAAAATTAGAGCAAGACTGTAATGTGCTGGAAATGAATGTAGATCTTGTCTGCAATGTGTAGGAAATGAGGAACATGACTGTAACATGCTGGAAATGTGGAACATGACTGTAATGTGTTGAAATGAGTAACATGACTGTAATCTGCTGGAAATGAGGAACATGACTGCAAAGTACAGGAAATGTGGACCATGACTTCAATGAGTTGGAAATGAGGAATATGACTGTAATATGTTGGAAATAAAGAACATGACTGTAATATGCTGGAAATTAATGTAGAACATGACTGTAATGTGCAGGAAATGTGGAACATGCTTGTAATACTGAAATGAGAAACCTCAGTCTGATGTTAAAATGAGGTGCATGACTTTAATGTGTTGGAAATGAGAAACATGACTGTAATGTGCTGGAAATGTGAAGATGACTGCAATGTGCTAGAAATGAGGAACATTGCTGTAATGTGCTGTAATGGTGCAACATGACTGTAATGTGTTGGTAATGAGGAACATGACTGTAATGTGCTGAAATTGGAACATGACTGTAATGTGCTGGAAAATGTTGAACATGTCTGTACTGTGCTGGAAATGTGGAACATGACTGCAATGTGTTTGTATTAAGGAACATAATTGTAATGTGCTGAAAATGAGGAACATGACTGTAATGGGTTGGAAATGTGGAATATGATTTGTAATGTGTTGGCAATGTGAACATGATTATAATGAGTTGAAAATGAGGAACAAGACTGTAATGTGTTGATAATGAGCAACATACGGTAATGTGTTGGAAATCTGGAACACGATTGTAATGTGCTGGAAATTAATATAGAACATGACCGAATGAGTAGGGAAATAAGGAACATGACAGTAATGTGCTGGAAATGTGGAAGATGACTGCAATGTGCTAGAAATGAGGAACATTGCTGTAATGGCTGAAATGGCAACATGACTGTAATGTGTTGGTAATGAGGAACATGACAGTAATGTGCTGGTAATGTGAACATGACTGTAATGTGCTGAAAATGTTGAACATGACTGTAATGTGCTGGAAATGTGGAACATGACTGCAATGTGTTTGTATTAAGGAACATAATTGTAATGTGCTGGAAATGAGGAACATGACTGTAATGGGTTGGAAATGTGAATATGATTTGTAATGTGTTGGCAATGTGGAACATGATTATAATGAGTTGAAAATGAGGAACAAGACTGTAATGTGTTGATAATGAGGAACATTACGGTAATGTTGGAAATCCAACATGATTGTAATGTGCTGAAATTAATGTAGAACATGACTGTAATGAGTAGGAAATAAGGAACATGACAGTAATGTACCTAAAATGTGGAACATGCCTGCAGTAGTTGGAAATGGGAACCTGAATCTGATGGTAAAATGAGTACCATGACTGTAATGTGTTGGAAATGAGGAACATGATTGTAATGTATTTGTATTGAGGAAGATGATTATAATGTGTTGGTAATGTGGAATATAACTCTAATGGGTTGGTAAAGAGGAACATGACTGTTTTGTGTTGGTAAGGAGGAAAAAATGACTGTAATGTGTTGGAAATGAGGAACATGATTGTAATGTGTTGGAAATGGGAACATGACTGTAATGTGTTGGAAAAGTGGAACATGACTGAAATGTGTTGGAAAAGAGGAACTTCCTGAAATGTGTTGGAAATGAGGAACATGACTGTAATGTGTTGGAAATGAGGAACATGACTGAAATGTGTTGGTAATGTGGATCATGACTGTAATATGTTGGTAATGAGGAGCATGATTGTAAAGTGTTGGCAATGAGGATCATGACTGTAATGTGCTGGAAATGTGGAACATGACTGTAATGTGTTGGAAACGTGGAGCATGACAGTAATTGTCCGATAATGAGGAACATGTCTGTAATGTTTGAAAAAGTGGAACATGACTATAATGTGTTGGAAATGTAGAACATGTAATTACTTGGTAATGAGGAACATGACTGTAATATGCTGGTGATGTGGAACCTGACTATAATGTGTTGTTTTAAATGAGGAACATGATTGTAATGTTGGAAGTCTGGAACATGACTGTAATGTGCTGGAAATGTGGAATATGATTGTAATGTGTTGTCAAAGTGGAACATGATTATAATGTGTTGAAAATGAGGAACGTGACTTAATGTTTTGGAAATGAGGAACATGACTGTAATGTGTTGGAAATCTGGAACATGATTGTAATGTTTGGAAATGAGGAACATTTCTCCAATGTGTTAGTAATTAGGGACCTGAATCTAATGGTAAAATAGAGGAACCTGACTGTAATGGGTTGGAAATGTGGAACATGTCTGTAGTGTGCTGGAAATGAGGAACATGACTGTAATGCATTAGAAATGTGGAACATGAAACTGATGGTAAAAATGAGGAACATGACTGTTATGTGCTGGAAATGAGGAACATGACTGTAATGTGTTGGTAATTTGGAACATGACTGTTACGTGTTGGTAATGAGTAACATGGCTGTAATGTGTTGGAAATAAGGAAGATGAACTTTAATGTGTTTTCAAATGAAGAACATGACTGTAATGTGCTGGAAATGTGGAACATGACTGTAATGTGTTGGTAATGAGGAACATGATTTTAATGTGTTTGCAAATGTGGAACATGACTTTAATGTGCTGGAAATGTGGAACATGACTGTAATGTGCAGGAAATGGAACATGACTGTAATGTGTTGGAAATGTGGAACATGAATGTAATGTGTTGGAAATGTGGAACCTGAAACCGATGGTAAAATGAGGAACATGTCTGTTGTGTGTTGGAAATGAGGAACATGACTGTAATGTGCTAGTAATGTGGAACAAGACTGTTTTATGTTGGTAATGATGAACATGGCTGTAATGTCTTAGAAATAAGGAAGATGACTGTAATGCATTGGAAATGAAGAACAAGACTGTAATTGCTGGAAATGTGGAACATAACTGTAAAGTGTTGGTAATGAGGAACATGACTGTAATGTACTGTAAATGTGGAACATGACTGTAATGTGCTAGAAATGTGGAACATGACTGTAATCTGCTGTTAATCAGGAACACGAACGTAATGTGTTGGAAATGGGAAACATGACTGTAATGTGCTGGAAATGTCGAACATGACTATAATGTTTTGTAAATGAATGTGGAGCATGACTATAATGGACTGGAAATGTGGAACATGACTGTAAAGTGCTGGAAATGAGGAACATGACTGTAGTGTGCAGGAAATGTGTAATATGACTGCAATGAGTTGGAAATGAGGAACATGACTGTAATGTGCTGGAAATGTGCAACATGCCTGCCATTAGTTGGAAATGAGGAACATGAATGTAATGTGTTGGAAATGAGGAACATGACTGTACTGTGCTGGAAATTAATGTAGAACATGAGTGTAATTAGTAGGAAATGAGGAACATGATTGCAATGTGCTGGAAATGTGGAACATGCCTGCATTGAGTTGGAAATGAGGACACTGAATTTGATGGTAAAAGGAGGAAATGACTGTTATGTGTTGGCATTGATTAAGATGATTATAATGTGTTGCCAATGTGGAAATGACGGTAATGTGCTGGCAAAGAGCAACATGATTGTAATGTGTTGGAAATGTGGAAAATAACAGTAATGTGTTGGTAATGAGTAACATGATTGTAACGTGCTGGAAATGTGGAAATATGACTGTAATGTGTAAGAAATGTGGAACATGACTATAATTTTCTGGTAAAGAGGAACATGTCTGTAATGTGCTAGAAATGTGGACTTGACTATAATATGTTGGTAATGTTGAACATGACTGTAATGTGTTAGTAATGAGGAACATGATTGTACTGTGTTGGAAATGTGGAAAATGACTATAATGTACTGAAAATGTGGAACATGACTGTTATGTGTTTGTAATGTTGAACATGACAGTAATGTGTTGGCAATGTGGAATATGACTGTAATGTGTTGGAAGTGTGGAACATGACTGTAATGCAGGAAATGTGGAATTTGATTATAATGTGCTGGCAATGTAGAACATGATTATAATGTGTTGAAAATGAGGAACATGACAGTAATGAGTTGGAAATCTGGATATGATTGCAATGTTTTGGAAATGAGGAACATGACTTTAATGTGTTGGTAATGAGGAACCTGAATCTGATACTAATAATGAAGAACACGACTGTTATGGGTTGAAAATGTGGAACATGATTGCATTTTGCTAGAAATGAGGAACATTATTGTCATTTGTTAGAAATGTGGATCTCCTGCAACTGATGGTAAAATGAGGAACATGACAGTTATGTGTTGGAAATGAGGAACAAGACTGTAATTTCTTGGTAATGTCGAACATGCTTGTAATGTGTTGGTAATGTAAAACATGACTGTAATGTGTTGGTAATGAGGAATATTGTAATGTGTTGAATAAGGGAGATTACATTAATGTGTTGGAATTGAAGAACATGAATGTAATGTGCTGGAAATGTGGAACATATCCGAATGTGTTGGTCATGAGGAACATGACTATAAAGTACTGTAAATGTTGAACATGACTGTAAAGTGCTGAAAATGTGGAACATGACTGTATTGTTTTTTAATGAGGAACATGAACGTAATGTGATGGAAATGAGAAACATGACTGTAATGTGTTTGAAATGTGGAAATACATCAGTAATGCATTGGTAAAGATGAACATGACTATAATGTACTGTAAATGTGGAACATGACTGTAATGTGCTGGAAAAGTAGAACATGACTGTAATGTGTTTTAATGAGGAACATGACTGTAATGTGCTGGAAATGTGGAACATGACTGTAATGTGGTGAAAGTGTGGAACATGACTGTAATGTGTTGGTAATGAGGAACATGAAAAGAATGTGTTGGAAATGAGAAACATGACTGAAATGTGTGGGAAATGTGTAACATGACTGTAATTATTTGTAAATGAAGTGGATCATGGACTGTAATGGCTGGAAATGAGGAACATGACTGTAGAATACTGGAAATGAGGAACATGACTGTAATGTGTTGGAAATGTGGAACCTGAATCTGATGGTAAAATGAGGTCTATGATTGTAATGTGTTGAAAATAAGGAACATGACTGCAATGTGTTAGTAATTTGGCACGTGACTGTAGTGTTCTGGAAATGAGGAACATGACTGTAATGTGCTGGAAATGTGGAAGATGACTGCAATGTGCTGGAAATGAGAAACATTGCTGTAATGTGCTGGAATTGTGGAACATGACTGTAATGTGTTGGTAATGAGGAACATGACTGTAATGTGCTGGAAATATGGAACATGACTGTAATGTACTGGAATGTTGAACATGACTGTAATGTGCTGGAAATGTGGAACATGACTGTAATACTTTGTTATTAAGGAACATAATTGTAATGTGCTGGAAATGAGGAGCATGACTCTAATATGTTGGAAATGTGGAATATGATTGTAATGTGTTGGCAATGTGGAACATGATTATAATGAGTTGAAAATGAGGAACAAGACTGTAATGTGTTGATAATGAGGAACATGACGGTAATGTGTGGGAAATCTGGACCATGATTGTAATGCGCTGGAAATTAATGTAGAACATGACTGTAATGAGTAGGAAATGGGGAACATGACTGTAATGTGCGGAAAATGTGAACAAGCCTGCAGTAAGTTGGAAATAGAACCTGAATCTGATGGTAAAAAATGAATACCATGACTGTAATGTGTTGGAAATGAGGAACAGGATTGTAATATGTTGGTACCGAGGAAGATGATTATAATGTGTTGGTAATGTGGAATATAACTCTAATGGGTTTGTAATGAGGAAGATGATTGTAATGTGTTGAAATGGGGAACATGACTGTAGTGTGTTGGAAAAGAGGAACATGACAGATATGTGTTGAAAAGAGGAACACGAATGAAATGTGTTGGTAATGAGGAACATGAATGTAATATGTTGGAAATGAGGAACATGACTGAAATGTGCAGGAAATGTGGAAAATGACTGTAATGTGTTGGAAATGTGGAATATGACCGTATGTGTTGGAAATGTGGAAACTGGAAACAGATGGTAAAAATGAGGAACATGGCTGTTATGTTTTGACAATGAGGAACATGACTGTAATGTGTTGGTAATGTGGAACTTGACTGTTGGTGTTGGTAATGAGCAACATGGCTGTAATGTCTTGGAAATAAGGAAGATGACTGTAATGAATTGGAAATGAAGAACAAGACTGTAATGTGCTGGAAATGTGGAACATAACTGTAAAGTGTTGGTAATGAGGAACATGACTGTAATGTACTGTAAATGTGAACATGACTGTAATGTGCGGGAAATGTGGAACATGACTGTAATGTGTTGGTAATGAGGAACATGAACGTAATGTCTTGGAAATGAGAAACATGACTGCAATGTGCTGGAAATGTCGAACATGACTATAATGTTTTGTAAATGAAAGTGGAGCATGACTATAATGGACTGGAAATGTGGAACATGACTGTAACGTGCTGAAAAAGTGGAACATGACTATAATGTGTTGGAAATGTAGAACATGAATGTAATTTGTTTGTAATGAGGAACATGACTGTTATGTGCTGGTGATGTGGAATCTGACTATAATGTGTTGTTTTAAATGAGGAACATGATTGTAATGTGTTGGAAGTCTGGAACATGACTATAATGTGCTGGAAATGTGGAATATGATTGTAATGTGTTGTCAATGTGGAACATGATTATAATGTGTTGAAAATGAGAGAACATGACTTTAATGTTTTGGAAATGAGGAACATGACTGCATTGTGTTGGAAATCTGGAACATGACTGTAATGTTTTTAAATGAGGACCATTACTCTATTGTGTTGGTAATGAGGGACCTGAATCTAATGGTAAAAATGAGGAACATGACTGTAATAAGTTGGAAATGTGGAACATGTCTGTAGTGTGCTGGAAATGAGGAACATGACTGTAATGCATTAGAAATGTGGAACATGAAACTGAAGGTAAAAATGAGGAACACGACTGTTATGTGTTGGAAATGAGGAACATGACTGTAATGTGTTGGTAACGTGGAACATGACTGTTACGTGTTGGTAATGAGTAACATGGCTGTAATGTGTTGGAAAAAAGGAAGATTAACTGTAATGTGTTTTCAAATGAAGAACATGACTGTAATGTGCTGGAAATATGGAACATGACTGTAACATGTTGGTAATGAGGACCATTGCTGTAAAGTGTTGGAAATGAAGAACATGACTGTAATGTGCTGTAATGAATGTAGAACATGACTGTAATGTGCCGAAATGAGGAACATGGCAGTAATGTGCAGGAAATGTGGAACATGCTTGCAATGATTTTGAAATCAGAAACATGAATTTGATGGTAAAATGATGTGCATGACTTTAATGTGTTGGAAATGAGGAACATGACTGTAATTTGTTGGTACAGAGGAACATGATTATAACGCATTGGAAATGTGGAACACAACTCTAATGGTTGGTATTGAGGAACATTATTCTAATGTGTTGGTAAGAATTAAATGACGGTAATGTGTTTAAATGAGGAACGTGACTGTAATGTGTTGGAAATCAGGAACTTGAATCTGATAGAAAAAATCAGAAACATGACTGTAATGTATTGGAAATGAGGAATATGACTGTAATGTGTTGGTAATGAGCAACATGACTGTAATGTGCCGGAAATGTGGAACATGCCTGCAATGAGCTTTAAATCAGGAACATGACTAAAATGTGTTGGAAATGAGTAACATGACTGTAACATGCTGGGACTGAGGAACATGACTACATTGGGCAAGAAATGTGGAACATGACTGTAATGAGTTTGAAATGAGGAACATGAGTGTAATGTGCTGGAAATGAGGAATATGACTGTATGAGAAACATGGCTGTAATGTGTTGGAAGTGAGGAACATGACTGTAATATGTTGGTAATGAGGAACACGACTGTAATGTGTTGTTAATGGGGAAACATTACTGTAAGGTGTTGAAAATTAGGAGCAAGACTGTAATGTGCTGGAAATGAATGTAGATCTTGTCTGCAATGTGTAGGAAATGAGGAACATGACTGTAACATGCTGGAAATGTGGAACATGACTGTAATGTGTTGAAATGAGTAACATGACTGTAATCTGCTGGAAATGAGGAACATGACTGCAAAGTACAGGAAATGTGGACCATGACTTCAATGAGTTGGAAATGAGGAATATGACTGTAATATGTTGGAAATAAAGAACATGACTGTAATATGCTGGAAATTAATGTAGAACATGACTGTAATGTGCAGGAAATGTGGAACATGCTTGTAATGCTTTCGAAATGAGAAACCTCAGTCTGATGTTAAAAATGAGGTGCATGACTTTAATGTGTTGGAAATGAGAAACATGACTGTAATGTGCTGAAATGTGGAAGATGACTGCAATGTGCTAGAAATGAGGAACATTGCTGTAATGTGCTGTAATGGTGCAACATGACTGTAATGTGTTGGTAATGAGGAAATGACTGTAATGTGCTGGAATGTGGACATGACTGTAATGTGCTGAAAATGTTGAACATGTCTGTAATGTGCTGGAAATGTGGAACATGACTGCAATGTGTTTGTATTAAGGAACATAATTGTAATGTGCTGAAAATGAGGAACATGACTGTAATGGGTTGGAAATGTGGAATATGATTTGTAATGTGTTGGCAATGTGGAACATGATTATAATGAGTTGAAAATGAGGAACAAGACTGTAATGTGTTGATAATGAGCAACATTACGGTAATGTGTTGGAAATCTGGAACACGATTGTAATGTGCTGGAAATTAATATAGAACATGACCGAATGAGTAGGAAATAAGGAACATGACAGTAATGTGCTGGAAATGTGGAAGATGACTGCAATGTGCTAGAAATGAGGAACATTGCTGTAATGTGCTGAAATGGTGCAACATGACTGTAATGTGTTGGTAATGAGGAACATGACAGTAATGTGCTGGTAATGTGAACATGACTGTAATGTGCTGAAAATGTTGAACATGACTGTAATGTGCTGGAAATGTGGAACATGACTGCAATGTGTTTGTATTAAGGAAAATAATTGTAATGTGCTGGAAATGAGGGAACATGACTGTAATGGGTTGGAAATGTGGAATATGATTTGTAATGTGTTGGCAATGTGGAACATGATTATAATGAGTTGAAAATGAGGAACAAGACTGTAATGTGTTGATATGAGGAACATACGTAATGTGTTGGAAATCTCAACATGATTGTAATGTGCTGGAAATTAATGTAGAACATGACTGTAATGAGTAGGAAATAAGGAACATGACAGTAATGTACCTAAAATGTGGAACATGCCTGCAGTAAGTTGGAAATGGGAACCTGAATCTGATGGTAAAAATGAGTACCATGACTGTAATGTGTTGGAAATGAGGAACATGATTGTAATGTATTTGTATTGAGGAAGATGATTATAATGTGTTGGTAATGTGGAATATAACTCTAATGGGTTGGTAAAGAGGAACATGACTGTTTTGTGTTGGTAAGGAGGAAAATGACTGTAATGTGTTGGAAATGAGGAACATGATTGTAATGTGTTGGAAATGGGAACATGACTGTAATGTGTTGGAAAAGTGGAACATGACTGAAATGTGTTGGAAAAGAGGAACTTCCTGAAATGTGTTGGAAATGAGGAACATGACTGTAATGTGTTGGAAATGAGGAACATGACTGAAATGTGTTGGTAATGTGGATCATGACTGTAATAAGTTGGTAATGAGGAGCATGATTGTAAAGTGTTGGCAATGAGGATCTGCGACTGTAATGTGCTGGAAATGTGGAACATGACTGTAATGTGTTGGAAACGTGGAGCATGACAGTAATTGTCTGATAATGAGGAACATGTCTGTAACGTGTCTGAAAAAGTGGAACATGACTATAATGTGTTGGAAATGTAGAACATGAATGTAATTACTTGGTAATGAGGAACATGACTGTAATATGCTGGTGATGTGGAACCTGACTATAATGTGTTGTTTTAAATGAGGAACATGATTGTAATGTGTTGGAAGTCTGGAACATGACTGTAATGTGCTGGAAATGTGGAATATGATTGTAATGTGTTGTCAAGTGGAACATGATTATAATGTGTTGAAAATGAGGAACGTGACCTTAATGTTTTGGAAATGAGGAACATGACTGTAATGTGTTGGAAATCTGGAACATGATTGTAATGTTTGGAAATGAGGAACATTTCTCAATGTGTTGGTAATTAGGGACCTGAATCTAATGGTAAAAATGAGGAACCTGACTGTAATGGGTTGGAAATGTGGAACATGTCTGTAGTGTGCTGGAAATGAGGAACATGACTGTAATGCATTAGAAATGTGGAACATGAAACTGATGGTAAAATGAGGAACATGACTGTTATGTGCTGGAAATGAGGAACATGACTGTAATGTGTTGGTAATTTGGAACATGACTGTTACGTGTTGGTAATGAGTAACATGGCTGTAATGTGTTGGAAATAAGGAAGATGAACTTTAATGTGTTTTCAAATGAAGAACATGACTGTAATGTGCTGGAAATGTGGAACATGACTGTAATGTGTTGGTAATGAGGAACATGATTTTAATGTGTTGCAAATGTGGAACATGACTTTAATGTGCTGGAAATGTGGAACATGACTGTAATGTGCAGGAAATGTGGAACATGACTGTAATGTGTTGGAAATGTGGAACATGAATGTAATGTGTTGGAAATGTGGAACCTGAAACCGATGGTAAAAATGAGGAACATGTCTGTTATGTGTTGGAAATGAGGAACATGACTGTAATGTTAGTAATGTGGAACAAGACTGTTTTATGTTGGTAATGATGAACATGGCTGTAATGTCTTAGAAATAAGGAAGATGACTGTAATGCATTGGAAATGAAGAACAAGACTGTAATGTGCTGGAAATGTGAAATATAACTGTAAAGTGTTGGTAATGAGGAACATGACTGTAATGTACTGTAAATGTGGAACATGACTGTAATGTGCTAGAAATGTGGAACATGACTGTAATCTGCTGGTAATCAGAACACGAACGAATGTGTTGGAAATGGAAACGTGACTGTAATGTGCTGGAAATGTCGAACATGACTATAATGTTTTGTAAATGAATGTGAGCATGACTATAATGGACTGGAAATGTGGAACATGACTGTAAAGTGCTGGAAATGAGGAACATGACTGTAGTGTGCAGGAAATGTAATATGACTGCAATGAGTTGGAAATGAGGAACATGACTGTAATGTGCTGGAAATGTGCACATGCCTGCCATTAGTTGGAAATGAGGAACATGAATGTAATGTGTTGGAAATGAGGAACATGACTGTACTGTGCTGGAAATTAATGTAGAACATGAGTGTAATTAGTAGGAAATGAGGAACATGATTGCAATGTGCTGGAAATGTGGAACATGCCTGCATTGAGTTGGAAATGAGGACACTGAATCTGATGGTAAAAGTGAGGAAAATGACTGTTATGTGTTGGCATTGATTAAGATGATTATAATGTGTTGCCAATGTGGAAAATGACGGTAATGTGCTGGCAAAGAGCAACATGATTGTAATGTGTTGGAAATGTGGAAAATAACAGTAATGTGTTGGTAATGAGTAACATGATTGTAACGTGCTGGAAATGTGGAACATGACTGTAATGTGTAAGAAATGTGGAACATGACTATAATTTTCTGGTAAAGAGGAACATGTCTGTAATGTGCTAGAAATGTGGAACTTGACTATAATATGTTGGTAATGTTGAACATGACTGTAATGTGTTAGTAATGAGGAACATGATTGTACTGTGTTGGAAATGTGGAAAATGACTATAATGTACTGAAAATGTGGAACATGACTGTTATGTGTTTGTAATGTTGAACATGACAGTAATGTGTTGGCAATGTGGAATATGACTGTAATGTGTTGGAAGTGTGGAACATGACTGTAATGTGCAGGAAATGTGGAATTTGATTATAATGTGCTGGCAATGTAGAAATATGATTATAATGTGTTGAAAATGAGGAACATGACAGTAATGAGTTGGAAATCTGGATCATGATTGCAATGTTTTGGAAATGAGGAACATGACTTTAATGTGTTGGTAATGAGGAACCTGAATCTGATACTAATAATGAAGAACACGACTGTTATGGGTTGAAAATGTGGAACATGATTGCATTTTGCTAGAAATGAGGAACATTATTGTCATTTGTTAGAAATGTGGATCCTGCAACTGATGGTAAAAATGAGGAACATGACAGTTATGTGTTGGAAATGAGGAACAAGACTGTAATTTCTTGGTAATGTCGAACATGCTTGTAATGTGTTGGTAATGTAAAACATGACTGTAATGTGTTGGTAATGAGGAACATTTCTGTAATGTGTTGGAAATAAGGGAGATTACATTAATGTGTTGGAATTGAAGAACATGAATGTAATGTGCTGGAAATGTGGAACATATCCGTAATGTGTTGGTCATGAGGAACATGACTATAAAGTACTGTAAATGTTGAACATGACTGTAAAGTGCTGAAAATGTGGAACATGACTGTATTGTGTTTTTAATGAGGAACATGAACGTAATGTGATGGAAATGAGAAACATGACTGTAATGTGCTTGAAATGTGGAACATATCAGTAATGCATTGGTAAAGATGAACATGACTATAATGTACTGTAAATGTGGAACATGACTGTAATGTGCTGGAAAATGAACATGACTGTAATGTGTTTTAATGAGGAACATGACTGTAATGTGCTGGAAATGTGGAACATGACTGTAATGTGGTGAAAGTGTGGAACATGACTGTAATGTGTTGGTAATGAGGAACATGAAAAGAATGTGTTGGAAATGAGAAACATGACTGAAATGTGTGGGAAATGTGTAACATGACTGTAATTATTTGTAAATGAATGTGGATCCTGACTGTAATGGCTGGAAATGAGGAACATGACTGTAGAATACTGGAAATGAGGAACATGACTGTAATGTGTTGGAAATGTGGAACCTGAATCGATGGTAAAAATGAGGTCTATGATTGTAATGTGTTGAAAATAAGGAACATGACTGCAATGTGTTAGTAATTTGGCACGTGACTGTAGTGTTCTGGAAATGAGGAACATGACTGTAATGTGCTGGAAATGTGAAGATGACTGCAATGTGCTGGAAATGAGAAACATTGCTGTAATGTGCTGGAATTGTGGAACATGACTGTAATGTGTTGGTAATGAGGAACATGACTGTAATGTGCTGGAAATATGGAACATGACTGTAATGTACTGGAATGTTGAACATGACTGTAATGTGCTGGAAATGTGGAACATGACTGTAATACTTTGTTATTAAGGAACATAATTGTAATGTGCTGGAAATGAGGAGCATGACTCTAATATGTTGGAAATGTGGAATATGATTGTAATGTGTTGGCAATGTGGAACATGATTATAATGAGTTGAAAATGAGGAACAAGACTGTAATGTGTTGATAATGAGGAACATGACGGTAATGTGTAGGAAATCTGGACCATGATTGTAATGCGCTGGAAATTAATGTAGAACATGACTGTAATGAGTAGGAAATGGGGAACATGACTGTAATGTGCCGGAAATGGAACAAGCCTGCAGTAAGTTGGAAATAGGAACCTGAATCTGATGGTAAAATGAATACCATGACTGTAATGTGTTGGAAATGAGGAACAGGATTGTAATATGTTGGTACCGAGGAAGATGATTATAATGTGTTGGTAATGTGGAATATAACTCTAATGGGTTTGTAATGAGGAAGATGATTGTAATGTGTTGGAAATGGGAACATGACTGTAGTGTGTTGGAAAAGAGGAACATGACAGATATGTGTTGGAAAGAGGAACACGAATGAAATGTGTTGGTAATGAGGAACATGAATGTAATATGTTGGAAATGAGGAACATGACTGAAATGTGCAGGAAATGTGGAACATGACTGTAATGTGTTGGAAATGTGGAACATGACTGTAATGTGTTGGAAATGTGGAAACTGAAACAGATGGTAAAAATGAGGAACATGGCTGTTATGTTTTGACAATGAGGAACATGACTGTAATGTGTTGGTAATGTGGAACTTGACTGTTATGTGTTGGTAATGAGCAACATGGCTGTAATGTCTTGGAAATAAGGAAGATGACTGTAATGAATTGGAAATGAAGAACAAGACTGTAATGTGCTGGAAATGTGGAACATAACTGTAAAGTGTTGGTAATGAGGAACATGACTGTAATGTACTGTAAATGTGGAACATGACTGTAATGTGCGGGAAATGTGGAACATGACTGTAATGTGTTGGTAATGAGGAACATGAACGTAATGTCTTGGAAATGAGAAACATGACTGCAATGTGCTGGAAATGTCGAACATGACTATAATGTTTTGTAAATGAAAGTGGAGCATGACTATAATGGACTGGAAATGTGGAACATGACTGTAACGTGCTGAAAAAGTGGAACATGACTATAATGTGTTGGAAATGTAGAACATGAATGTAATTTGTTTGTAATGAGGAACATGACTGTTATGTGCTGGTGATGTGGAATCTGACTATAATGTGTTGTTTTAAATGAGGAACATGATTGTAATGTGTTGGAAGTCTGGAACATGACTATAATGTGCTGGAAATGTGGAATATGATTATAATGTGTTGTCAATGTGGAACATGATTATAATGTGTTGAAAATGAGGAACATGACTTTAATGTTTTGGAAATGAGGAACATGACTGCATTGTGTTGGAATCTGGAACATGACTGTAATGTTTTTAAATGAGGACCATTACTCATTGTGTTGGTAATGAGGGACCTGAATCTAATGGTAAAATGAGGAACATGACTGTAATAAGTTGGAAATGTGGAACATGTCTGTAGTGTGCTGGAAATGAGGAACATGACTGTAATGCATTAGAAATGTGGAACATGAAACTGAAGGTAAAATGAGGAACACTACTGTTATGTGTTGGAAATGAGGAACATGACTGTAATGTGTTGGTAACGTGGAACATGACTGTTACGTGTTGGTAATGAGTAACATGGCTGTAATGTGTTGGAAAAAGGAAGATTAACTGTAATGTGTTTTCAAATGAAGAACATGACTGTAATGTGCTGGAAATATGGAACATGACTGTAACATGTTGGTAATGAGGACCATTGCTGTAAAAGTGTTGGAAATGAAGAACATGACTGTAATGTGTGAATGAATGTAGAACATGACTGTAATGTGCCAGAAATGAGGAACATGGCAGTAATGTGCAGGAAATGTGGAACATGCTTGCAATGATTTTGAAATCAGAAACATGAATTTGATGGTAAAAATGATGTGCATGACTTTAATGTGTTGGAAATGAGGAACATGACTGTAATTTGTTGGTACAGAGGAACATGATTATAACGCATTGGAAATGTGGAACATAACTCTAATGGGTTGGTATTGAGGAACATTATTCTAATGTGTTGGTAAGAATTAAAATGACGGTAATGTGTTTAAAATGAGGAACGTGACTGTAATGTGTTGGAAATCAGGAACTTGAATCTGATAGAAAAAATCAGAAACATGACTGTAATGTATTGGAAATGAGGAATATGACTGTAATGTGTTGGTAATGAGCAACATGACTGTAATGTGCCGGAAATGTGGAACATGCCTGCAATGAGCTTTTAAATCAGGAACATGACTAAAATGTGTTGGAAATGAGTAACATGACTGTAACATGCTGGGACTGAGGAACATGACTACATTGGGCAAGAAATGTGGAACATGACTGTAATGAGTTTGAAATGAGGAACATGAGTGTAATGTGCTGGAAATGAGGAATATGACTGTATGAGAAACATGGCTGTAATGTGTTGGAAGTGAGGAACATGACTGTAATATGTTGGTAATGAGGAACACGACTGTAATGTGTTGTTAATGGGGAACATTACTGTAAGGTGTTGGAAAATTAGGAGCAAGACTGTAATGTGCTGGAAATGAATGTAGATCTTGTCTGCAATGTGTAGGAAATGAGGAACATGACTGTAACATGCTGGAAATGTGGAACATGACTGTAATGTGTTGAAATGAGTAACATGACTGTAATCTGCTGGAAATGAGGAACATGACTGCAAAGTACAGGAAATGTGGACCATGACTTCAATGAGTTGGAAATGAGGAATATGACTGTAATATGTTGGAAATAAAGAACATGACTGTAATATGCTGGAAATTAATGTAGAACATGACTGTAATGTGCAGGAAATGTGGAACATGCTTTGTAATGCTTTCGAAATGAGAAACCTCAGTCTGATGTTAAAATGAGGTGCATGACTTTAATGTGTTGGAAATGAGAAACATGACTGTAATGTGCTGGAAATGTGGAAGATGACTGCAATGTGCTAGAAATGAGGAACATTGCTGTAATGTGCTGTAATGGTGCAACATGACTGTAATGTGTTGGTAATGAGGAACATGACTGTAATGTGCTGGAAATGTGGAACATGACTGTAATGTGCTGGAAAATGTTGAACATGTCTGTAATGTGCTGGAAATGTGGAACATGACTGCAATGTGTTTGTATTAAGGAACATAATTGTAATGTGCTGAAAATGAGGAACATGACTGTAATGGGTTGGAAATGTGGAATATGATTTGTAATGTGTTGGCAATGTGGAACATGATTATAATGAGTTGAAAATGAGGAACAAGACTGTAATGTGTTGATAATGAGCAACATTACGGTAATGTGTTGGAAATCTGGAACACGATTGTAATGTGCTGGAAATTAATATAGAAATATGACCAGAATGAGTAGGGAAATAAGGAACATGACAGTAATGTGCTGGAAATGTGGAAGATGACTGCAATGTGCTAGAAATGAGGAACATTGCTGTAATGTGCTGAAATGGTGCAACATGACTGTAATGTGTTGGTAATGAGGAAACATGACAGTAATGTGCTGGTAATGTGAACATGACTGTAATGTGCTGAAAATGTTGAACATGACTGTAATGTGCTGGAAATGTGGAACATGACTGCAATGTGTTTGTATTAAGGAACATAATTGTAATGTGCTGGAAATGAGGAACATGACTGTAATGGGTTGGAAATGTGGAATATGATTTGTAATGTGTTGGCAATGTGGAACATGATTATAATGAGTTGAAAATGAGGAACAAGACTGTAATGTGTTGATAATGAGGAACATTACGGTAATGTGTTGGAAATCTCCAACATGATTGTAATGTGCTGAAATTAATGTAGAACATGACTGTAATGAGTAGGAAATAAGGAACATGACAGTAATGTACCTAAATGTGGAACATGCCTGCAGTGTTGGAAATGGGAACCTGAATCTGATGGTAAAAATGAGTACCATGACTGTAATGTGTTGGAAATGAGGAACATGATTGTAATGTATTTGTATTGAGGAAGATGATTATAATGTGTTGGTAATGTGGAATATAACTCTAATGGGTTGGTAAAGAGGAACATGACTGTTTTGTGTTGGTAAGGAGGAAAATGACTGTAATGTTGGAAATGAGGAACATGATTGTAATGTGTTGGAAATGGGAACATGACTGTAATGTGTTGGAAAAGTGGAACATGACTGAAATGTGTTGGAAAAGAGGAACTTCCCTGAAATGTGTTGGAAATGAGGAACATGACTGTAATGTGTTGGAAATGAGGAACATGACTGAAATGTGTTGGTAATGTGGATCATGACTGTAATAAGTTGGTAATGAGGAGCATGATTGTAAAGTGTTGGCAATGAGGATCATGACTGTAATGTGCTGGAAATGTGGAACATGACTGTAATGTGTTGGAAACGTGGAGCATGACAGTAATTGTCTGATAATGAGGAACATGTCTGTAACGTGTTGAAAAAGTGGAACATGACTATAATGTGTTGGAAATGTAGAACATGAATGTATTACTTGGTAATGAGGAACATGACTGTAATATGCTGGTGATGTGGAACCTGACTATAATGTGTTGTTTTAAATGAGGAACATGATTGTAATGTGTTGGAAGTCTGGAACGACTGTAATGTGCTGGAAATGTGGAATATGATTGTAATGTGTTGTCAAAGTGGAACATGATTATAATGTGTTGAAATGAGGAACGTGACCTTAATGTTTTGGAAATGAGGAACATGACTGTAATGTGTTGGAAATCTGGAACATGATTGTAATGTTTGGAAATGAGGAACATTTCTCCAATGTGTTGGTAATTAGGGACCTGAATCTAATGGTAAAAATGAGGAACCTGACTGTAATGGGTTGGAAATGTGGAACATGTCTGTAGTGTGCTGGAAATGAGGAACATGACTGTAATGCATTAGAAATGTGGAACATGAAACTGATGGTAAAAATGAGGAACATGACTGTTATGTGCTGGAAATGAGGAACATGACTGTAATGTGTTGGTAATTTGGAACATGACTGTTACGTGTTGGTAATGAGTAACATGGCTGTAATGTGTTGGAAATAAGGAAGATGAACTTTAATGTGTTTTCAAATGAAGAACATGACTGTAATGTGCTGGAAATGTGGAACATGACTGTAATGTGTTGGTAATGAGGAACATGATTTTAATGTGTTGCAAATGTGGAACATGACTTTAATGTGCTGGAAATGTGGAACATGACTGTAATGTGCAGGAAATGTGAACATGACTGTAATGTGTTGGAAATGTGGAACATGAATGTAATGTGTTGGAAATGTGGAACCTGAAACCGATGGTAAAATGAGGAACATGTCTGTGTAGTGTTGGAAATGAGGAACATGACTGTAATGTGCTAGTAATGTGAACAAGACTGTTTTATGTTGGTAATGATGAACATGGCTGTAATGTCTTAGAAATAAGGAAGATGACTGTAATGCATTGGAAATGAAGAACAAGACTGTAATGTGCTGGAAATGTGGAACATAACTGTAAAGTGTTGGTAATGAGGAACATGACTGTAATGTACTGTAAATGTGGAACATGACTGTAATGTGCTAGAAATGTGGAACATGACTGTAATCTGCTGGTAATCAGGAAACACGAACGTAATGTGTTGGAAATGGAAACGGACTGTAATGTGCTGGAAATGTCGAACATGACTATAATGTTTTGTAAATGAATGTGAGCATGACTATAATGGACTGGAAATGTGGAACATGACTGTAAAGTGCTGGAAATGAGGAATCATGACTGTAGTGTGCAGGAAATGTGTAATATGACTGCAATGAGTTGGAAATGAGGAACATGACTGTAATGTGCTGGAAATGTGCAACATGCCTGCCATTAGTTGGAAATGAGGAACATGAATGTAATGTGTTGGAAATGAGGAACATGACTGTACTGTGCTGGAAATTAATGTAGAACATGAGTGTAATTAGTAGGAAATGAGGAACATGATTGCAATGTGCTGGAAATGTGGAACATGCCTGCATTGAGTTGGAAATGAGGACACTGAATCTGATGGTAAAAGTGAGGAAAATGACTGTTGGTGTTGGCATTGATTAAGATGATTATAATGTGTTGCCAATGTGGAAAATGACGGTAATGTGCAGCAAAGAAAGCAACATGATTGTAATGTGTTGAAATGTGGAAAATAACAGTAATGTGTTGGTAATGAGTAACATGATTGTAACGTGCTGGAAATGTGGAACATGACTGTAATGTGTAAGAAATGTGGAACATGACTATAATTTTCTGGTAAAGAGGAACATGTCTGTAATGTGCTAGAAATGTGGAACTGACTATAATATGTTGGTAATGTTGAACATGACTGTAATGTGTTAGTAATGAGGAACATGATTGTACTGTGTTGGAAATGTGGAAAATGACTATAATGTACTGAAAATGTGGAACATGACTGTTATGTGTTTGTAATGTTGAACATGACAGTAATGTGTTGGCAATGTAGAATATGACTGTAATGTGTTGGAAGTGTGGAACATGACTGTAATGTACGAAATGTGGAATTTGATTATAAGTGCTGGCAATGTAGAACATGATTATAATGTGTTGAAAATGAGGAACATGACAGTAATGAGTTGGAAATCTGGATCATGATTGCAATGTTTTGGAAATGAGGAACATGACTTTAATGTGTTGGTAATGAGGAACCTGAATCTGATACTAATAATGAAGAACACGACTGTTATGGGTTGAAAATGTGGAACATGATTGCATTTTGCTGGAAATGAGGAACATTATTGTCATTTGTTAGAAATGTGGATCCTGCAACTGATGGTAAAATGAGGAACATGACAGTTATGTGTTGGAAAATGAGGAACAAGACTGTAATTTCTTGTAATGTCGAACATGCTTGTAATGTGTTGGTAATGTAAAACATGACTGTAATGTGTTGGTAATGAGGAACATTTCTGTAATGTGTTGAAATAAGGGAGATTACATTAATGTGTTGGAATTGAAGAACATGAATGTAATGTGCTGGAAATGTGGAACATATCGTATGTGTTGGCAGAGGAACATGACTATAAAGTACTGTAAATGTTGAACATGACTGTAAAGTGCTGAAAATGTGGAACATGACTGTATTGTGTTTTTAATGAGGAACATGAACGTAATGTGATGGAAATGAGAAACATGACTGTAATGTGCTTGAAATGTGGAACATATCAGTAATGCATTGGTAAAGATGAACATGACTATAATGTACTGTAAATGTGGAACATGACTGTAATGTGCTGGAAAAGTAGAACATGACTGTAATGTGTTTTTAATGAGGAACATGACTGTAATGTGCTGGAAATGTGGAACATGACTGTAATGTGGTGAAAGTGTGGAACATGACTGTAATGTGTTGGTAATGAGGAACATGAAAAGAATGTGTTGGAAATGAGAAACATGACTGAAATGTGTGGGAAATGTGTAACATGACTGTAATTATTTGTAAATGAATGTGGATCATGACTGTAATGGGCTGGAAATGAGGAACATGACTGTAGAATACTGGAAATGAGGAACATGACTGTAATGTGTTGGAAATGTGGAACCTGAATTGATGGTAAAATGAGGTCTATGGATTGTAATGTGTTGAAAATAAGGAACATGACTGCAATGTGTTAGTAATTTGGCACGTGACTGTAGTGTTCTGGAAATGAGGAACATGACTGTAATGTGCTGGAAATGGAAGATGACTGCAATGTGCTGGAAATGAGAAACATTGCTGTAATGTGCTGGAATTGTGGAACATGACTGTAATGTGTTGGTAATGAGGAACATGACTGTAATGTGCTGGAAATATGGAACATGACTGTAATGTACTGGAATGTTGAACGACTGTAATGTGCTGGAAATGTGGAACATGACTGTAATACTTTGTTATTAAGGAACATAATTGTAATGTGCTGGAAATGAGGAGCATGACTCTAATATGTTGGAAATGTGGAATATGATTGTAATGTGTTGGCAATGTGGAACATGATTATAATGAGTTGAAAATGAGGAACAAGACTGTAATGTGTTGATAATGAGGAACATGACGGTAATGTTGGAAATCTGGACCATGATTGTAATGCGCTGGAAATTAATGTAGAACATGACTGTAATGAGTAGGAAATGGGGAACATGACTGTAATGTGCGGAAATGTGGAACAAGCCTGCAGTAAGTTGGAAATAGGAACCTGAATCTGATGGTAAAAATGAATACCATGACTGTAATGTGTTGGAAATGAGGAACAGGTGTATATGTTGGTACCGAGGAAGATGATTATAATGTGTTGGTAATGTGGAATATAACTCTAATGGGTTTGTAATGAGGAAGATGATTGTAATGTGTTGGAAATGGGGAACATGACTGTAGTGTGTTGGAAAAGAGGAACATGACAGATATGTGTTGGAAAAGAGGAACACGAATGAAATGTGTTGGTAATGAGGAACATGAATGTAATATGTTGGAAATGAGGAACATGACTGAAATGTGCAGGAAATGTGGAACATGACTGTAATGTGTTGGAAATGTGGAACATGACTGTAATGTGTTGAAATGTGGAAACTGAAACAGATGGTAAAATGAGGAACATGGCTGTTATGTTTTGACAATGAGGAACATGACTGTAATGTGTTGGTAATGTGGAACTTGACTGTTGTGGGTGTTGGTAATGAGCAAATATGGCTGTAATGTCTTGGAAACAAGGAAGATGACTGTAATGAATTGGAAATGAAGAACAAGACTGTAATGTGCTGGAAATGTGGAACATAACTGTAAAGTGTTGGTAATGAGGAACATGACTGTAATGTACTGTAAATGTGGAACATGACTGTAATGTGCGGGAAATGTGGAACATGACTGTAATGTGTTGGTAATGAGGAACATGAACGTAATGTCTTGGAAATGAGAAACATGACTGCAATGTGCTGGAAATGTCGAACATGACTATAATGTTTTGTAAATGAAAGTGGAGCATGACTATAATGGACTGGAAATGTGGAACATGACTGTAACGATGCTGAAAAGTGGAACATGACTATAATGTGTTGGAAATGTAGAACATGAATGTAATTTGTTTGTAATGAGGAACATGACTGTTATGTGCTGGTGATGTGGAATCTGACTATAATGTGTTGTTTAAATGAGGAACATGATTGTAATGTGTTGGAAGTCTGGAACATGACTATAATGTGCTGGAAATGTGGAATATGATTGTAATGTGTTGTCAATGTGGAACATGATTATAATGTGTTGAAAATGAGGAACATGACTTTAATGTTTTGGAAATGAGGAACATGACTGCATTGTGTTGGAAATCTGGAACATGACTGTAATGTTTTAAATGGGGACCATTACTCTATTGTGTTGGTAATGAGGGACCTGAATCTAATGGTAAAATGAGGAACATGACTGTAATAAGTTGGAAATGTGGAACATGTCTGTAGTGTGCTGGAAATGAGGAACATGACTGTAATGCATTAGAAATGTGGAACATGAAACTGAAGGTAAAAATGAGGAACACGACTGTTATGTGTTGGAAATGAGGAACATGACTGTAATGTGTGGTAACGTGGAACATGACTGTTACGTGTTGGTAATGAGTAACATGGCTGTAATGTGTTGGAAAAAGGAAGATTAACTGTAATGTGTTTTCAAATGAAGAACATGACTGTAATGTGCTGGAAATATGGAACATGACTGTAACATGTTGGTAATGAGGACCATTGCTGTAAAGTGTTGGAAATGAAGAACATGACTGTAATGTGCTGTAAATGAATGTAGAACATGACTGTAATGTGCCAGAAATGAGGAACATGGCAGTAATGTGCAGGAAATGTGGAACATGCTTGCAATGATTTTGAAATCAGAAACATGAATTTGATGGTAAAAATGATGTGCATGACTTTAATGTGTTGGAAATGAGGAACATGACTGTAATTTGTTGGTACAGAGGAACATGATTATAACGCATTGGAAATGTGGAACATAACTCTAATGGGTTGGTATTGAGGAACATTATTCTAATGTGTTGGTAAGAATTAAAATGACGGTAATGTGTTTAAAATGAGGAACGTGACTGTAATGTGTTGGAAATCAGGAACTTGAATCTGATAGAAAAAATCAGAAACATGACTGTAATGTATTGGAAATGAGGAATATGACTGTAATGTGTTGGTAATGAGGAACATGACTGTAATGTGTTGGTAGTAAGGAACATGACGGTAATGTGTTGGTAAAGAGGAACATCACTGTAATGTGTTGAAAATGAGGAGCATGACTGTAATATGCTGGAAATTAATGTAGAACATGACTGTAATGTGTTGGAAATGAGAAGCATGACTGTAATGCGTTGCAAATTAATGTAGAACATAACTGTAATGTGTACGAGATGATGAACATGATTGTAATGTGTTGGAAATGAGTAACATGACTGTAATGTGCTGGAAATGTGGAACATGCCTGCAGTAAGTTGGAAATGAGGAACATGACTGCAATGAGTTGAAAATGAGGAACATGTCTGTAATGGGCAGGAAATGTGGAACATGCCTGCAATGAGCTTTAAATCAGGAACATGACTAAAATGTGTTGTAAATGAGCAATGTGACTGTAATGTGCTGGGAATGAGGAACATGACTGCAATGGGCAGGAAATGTGGAACATGACTGTAATGAGTTGGAAATGAGGAACATGAGTGTAATGTGCTGAAATGAGTAACATGACTGTAATGTGTTGGTAATGAGGAATATGACTGTAATGTGCTGAAAATGTGGAACATGACAGTAATGTGTTGAAAATGAGAAACATGACTGTAATGTGTTGGTAATGAGGAACATGACTGTAATGTGTTGGTAATGGGGAACATTACTGTAATGTGCTGGAAATAAGAAACATGACTGCAATGTGCAGGAAATGTGGAACATGACTACAAAGAGTTGGAAATGAGGAACATGATGGTAATGCGCAGGAAATGTCAAACATCATTGCGATGAGTTGGAAATGAGGAACATGACTGTAATGTGTTGGAAACGAGTAATATGACTGCAATGAGTTGAAAATGAGGAACATGACTGTAATGTGCAGGAAATGTGGAACATGACTGCAATAAGTTGGAATTGAGGAACATGACTACAATGTTGTTGGAAATGAGGAACATGATTGTAATTTGCTGAAATTATGTAGAACATAACCTCATAATGTGGGAAATGAGGAACATTACTGTAATGTGCTAGAAATGTGGATCATGCCTGCAATGAGTTGGAAATGAGGAACCTGAATCTGATGGTAAAAATGAGGACCATAACTGCAATGTGTTGGAAATGAGGAACAGGACTGTAATGTGTTGGTAGTGAGGAACTTGACGGTAATGTGTTGGTAAAGATGAGCATTACTGTAATGTGTTGAAAATGAGGAGCATGACTGTAATGTGCTGGAAATTAATGTAGAAAATGACTGTAATGTGTACGAGATGAGGAACATGATTGTAATGTGTAGGAAATGAGAAACATGACTGTAATGTGCAGGAAATGTGGAACATGCCTGCAGTGAGTTGGAAATGAGGAACATGACTGTAATGTGCTGGAAATGAGGAACATGACTGTAATGAGCAGGAAATGTATAACATTACTGCAATGAGTTGAAAATGAGGAACATGACAGAAATGAGCCGGAAACGTGGAACATGACTGCAATGAGTTGGAAATAAGGAAAATGACTGTAATGTGCTGGAAATGTGGAACAAGCCTGCAATGTGTTGGAAATGAGGAACATGACTGAAATGTGCTGGAAATGTGGAAGATGCTACTAGTGAGTTATAAATGAGGAACCTGAATCTGATGGTAAAAATGTGGAAAATAACTCTAATATGTAGGAAATGAGCAACATGACTGTAATGTGCTGGAAATGTGGAACATGCCTGCAATGAGCTTTAAATCAGGAACATGACTAAAATGTGTTGGAAATGAGTAACATGACTGTAACGTGCTGGGAATGAGGAACATGACTACATTGGGCAAGAAATGTGGAACATTACTGTAATGAGTTGGAAATGAGGAACATGAGTGTAATGTGCTGTAAATGAGGAACATGACTGTAATGTGTTGGTAATGAGGAATATGACTGTAATATGCTGAAAATGAGAAACATGGCTGTAATGTGTTGGAAGTGAGGAACATGACTGTAATATGTTGGTAATAAGGGACACGACTGAAATGTGTTGTTAATGGGGAACATTACTGTAAGGTGTTGAAAATTAGGAGCAAGACTGTAATGTGCTGGAAATGTACGTAGATCATGTATGTAATGTGTAGGAAATGAGGAACATGACTGTAACATGCTGGAAATGTGGAACATGACTGTAAAGTGTTGAAATGAGTAACATGACCGTAATGTGCTGGAAATGAGGAACATGACTGCAATGTACAGGAAATGTGGAACATGACTTCAATGAGTTGGAAAAGAGGAACATGACTGTAATATGTTGGAAATGAAGAACATGACTGTAGTGTGCTGGAAATGAATGTAGAACATGACTGTAATGTGCAGGAAATGTGGAACATGCTTGTAATGATTTTGAAATGAGAAACCTCAGTCCGATGATAAAAATGAGGTGCATGACTTTAATGTGTTGGAAATGAGGAACATGACTGTAATGTGCTGGAAATGTGGAAGATGACTGCAATGTGCTAGAAATGAGGAACATTGCTATAATGTGCTGGAATGGTGCAACATGACTGTAATGTGTTGGCAATGAGGAACATGACTGTAATGTGCTGGAAATGTGGAACATGACTGTAATGTGCTGAAAATGTTGAACATGACTGTAATGTGCTGGAAATGTGGAACATGACAGTAATGTGTTTGTATTAAGGAACATAATTGTAATGTGCTGAAAATGAGGAACATGACTGTAATGGGATGGAAATGAGGAATATGATTTGTAATGTGTTGGCAATGTGGAACATGACTATAATGAGTTGAAAATGAGGAACAAGACTGTAATGTCTTGATAATGAGGAACATTACAGTAATGTGTTGGAAGTCTGGAACCTGATTGTAGTGTGCTGGAAATGAATGTAGATCATGTCTGTAATGTGTAGGAATTGAGGAACATGACTGTAACATGCTGGAAATGTGGAACATGACTGTAATGTGTTGAAATGAGTAACATGACTGTAATGTGCTGGAAATGAGGAGCATGACTGCAATATACAGGAAATGTGGAACATGACTTTAATGAGTTGGAAATGAGGAACATGACTGTAATATGCTGGAAATGTGGAACATGACTGTGATGTGCTGAAAATGTTGAACATGACTGTAATGTGCTGGAAATGTGGAACATGACTGCAATGTGTATGTATTAAGGAACATAATTGTAATGTGCTGAAAATGAGGAACATGACTGTAATGGGTTGGAAATGTGGAATATGATTTGTAAATGTGTTGGCAATGTGGAACATGATTATAATGAGTTGAAAATGAGGAACAAGACTGTAATGTGTTGATAATGAGGAACAGTACAGTAATGTGTTGAAAATCTGGAACATGATTGTAATGTGCTGGAAATTAATGTAGAACATGACTGTAATGAGTAGGAAATAAGGAACATGACAGTAATGTGCTAAAAATGTGGAACATGCCTGCAGTAAGTTGGAAATGGGAACCTGAATCTGATGGTAAAAATGAGTACCATGACTGTAATGTGTTGGAAATGAGGAACATGATTGTAATGTGTTTGTATTGAGGAAGATGATTATAATGTGTTGGTAATGTGGAATATAACTCTAATAGGTTGGTAATGAGGAACATGATTGTTTTGTGTTGGTAAGGAGGAAAATGACTATAATGTGTTGGAAATGGGGAACATGATTGTAATGTGTTGGAAATTTGAACATGACTGTAATGTGTTGGAAAAGAGGAACATGACTGAAATGTTTTGGAAAAGAGGAACTTCCCTGAAATGTGTTGGAAATGAGGAACATGACTGTAATATGTTGGAAATGAGGAACATGACTGAAATGTGTTGGTAATGTGGATCATGACTGTAATAAGTTGGTAATGAGGAGCATGATTGTAATGTGTTGGCAATGAGGATCATGATTGTAATGTGTTGGAAATGTGGAACATGACTGTAATCTTTTGGCAATGAGGAACATGATTGTAATGTGCTGGAAATGTGGAACATGACTGTAATGTGTTGGAAACATGGAACATGACTGTAATTGTCTGATAATGAGGAACATGACTGTAATGTGCTGAAAAAGTGGAACATGACTATAATGTTTTAAAAATGTAGAACATGAATGTATTTTATTGGTAATGAGGAACATGATTGTAATATGCTGGTGATGTGGAACCTGACTATAATGTGTTGTTTTAAATGAGCAAAATGATTGTAATGTGTTGGAAGTCTGGAACATGACTGTAATGTGCTGGAAATGTGGAATATGATTGTAACGTGTTGTCAATGTGGAACATGATTATAATGTGTTGAAATGAGGAACATGACTTTAATAATTTGAAATGAGGAACATGACTGTAATGTGTTGGAAAACTGGAACATGTTTGTAATGTTTGGAAATGAGGAACATTGCTCTAATGTGTTGGTAATTAGGGACCTGAATCTAATGGTAAAATTGAGGAACATGTCTGTAATGGGATGGAAATGTTTAACATGTCTGTAGTGTGCTGGAAATGAGGAACATGACTGTAATGCATTAGAAATGTGGAACATGAAATTGATGGTAAAAATGAGGAACGTGACTGCTATGTGCTGGAAATGAGGAACATGACTGTAATGTGTTGGTAATGTGGAACATGACTGTTACGTGTTGATAATGATGAGCATGGCTGTAATGTCTTGGAAATAAGGAAGATGACTGTAATGCGTTGGAAATGAAGAACAAGACTGTAATGTGCCTGAAATGTTGAAAATAACTGTAAAGTGTTGGCAATGAGAACATGACTGTAATGTACTGTAAATGTGGAACATGACTGTAATGTGCTAGAAATGTGGAACGGACTGTATTGTGTTGGTAATGAGGAAACCGAACGTAATGTGTTGGAAATGAGAAACATGACTGTAATGTGCTGGAAATGTGGAACATGACTATAATGTTTTGTAAATGATTGTGGAGCATGACTATAATGGACTGGAAATGTGGAACATGATTGTAAAGTGCTGGAATTGAGGAACATGACTGTAATGTGCTGGAAATGTGCAACACGCCTGCCTTTAGTTGGAAATGAGGAACATGACTGTTATGTGTTGGAAATGAGGAACATGACTGTACTGTGCTGGAAATTAATGTAGAACATGAGTGTAATTAGTAGGAAATGAGGAACTTGATTGTAATGTGCTGGATATGTGGAACATGCCTGCATTGAGTTGGAAATGAGGACGCTGAATCTGATGGTAAAAGTGAGGAAAATGACTGTAATGTGTTGGTATTGAGGAAACCAACGACGTCTTTCAAAACGAAAGAAAAAGCCACTATGGTTCTCAAGAGAGGTGGCTGTGAAAGTCAAGAAGAAAAAGATAGCATTCAGAAGTATAAGGAAACACAGAAGGAGCAGGACAGAGAGCTGTACCAGTTAAGGCAGAAAGAAGCAGGGAGGAGGGTCAGAATAGCAAAAGGCCCAAACTGAGGAAAATATAGCCAACTCAGTTAGAAGGGGGGATAAAACCTTTTATAGGTACATCAGCGAGCGTTAGAAAAGACAAAGGCAGAGGATAGTGAGGCAGAATAGAATAAACAGTGGGTGGGCAGGGGGACAGTGAAAAAGCAGGAATACTGAACGAATATTTCTGTCTGTGATTCACAAAAGAGGAGGGGAAATGCCTAATTAATTAACAGAAGCACTCTTGATAGGGGGTCGATCCCAGTCCTTTCACAGAAGAAAGGGTTCTGCAAGAACTCCTAAAACTGAAGGTGGACAAAGCAATGGGTCCTGATGGAATTCACCCCAGAATTCCAAAAGAATTAAGGAAGGAACTAGTGAAACCACTGGCTACTCTTTTTAATAAATCATGGGAGGATGGTGTGGTACTCGAGGACTGGAGGAAGGCGAATGTGATTCCCCTTCACAAAAGTGGGACCAAGACAGAGGCAGGAAACTACAGACCTGTCAGTCTGACTTCTGTGGTAGGGAAAGTGATAGAGTCACTTCTGAAGGAAAGAATAGTTGAGTACCTAGAGGTCAGTGGAGCACAGGAACCAAGGCAGCATGGGTTCACAGCGGGAAGGTCAGACGAATCTAATAGATTTCTTTGACTGGGTGACCAAAGTAGTAGACCAGGGAGGGCTGTGGACATGGCCTACCTAGACTTTAGCAAGGCATTTGACACAGTCCCACACAAAAAGATTATTTCAATTAACCAGCCTGGGAGTGGGTCCCAGGGTGGTAGCCTGGGTAAAACATTTTCTGGACAACAGGACACAGAAGGTAATTGTAAATGGAGTCCACTCTGAAGAAAGGGCGGTTACTAGTGGGGTACCACAGGGTTCAGTATTGGGTCCAGTCCTTTTTAATGTCTTCATCAGTGGCATTGCAGAGGGACTGGAAGGAAAAGAATGCCTTTTTGCAGATGACACAAAGATCTGCAACAGGGTTGATACACAAGGAGGCGTGGAAAGGATGAAAAGGGACTTGACAAGGTTGGAGGAATGGTCAGACATATGGTAGCAAGGATTCAATGCAAAAAGTGCAATAATGCACCTGGGAAACAAGAACCCAGGGGAAGAATACACAATGGGTGGGGAGGTAGTAACAACAACAAAACAGGGAAAGGGACCTGGGGTAAACATATCAGATGACCTTAAGGTTAGCAAGCAATGTGAGAAGGCAGTAGGGAGGGCCAGGGTATACTGGGATGTATAGGGAGAGCATCAGCAGCAGAAAACAGGAAGTTGTTATCCTCTGTACAGACAGTTGGTGAGACCCCATCTGGAATAGTGTGTCCAGTTCTGGAGACCCTATCTCTGCAAGGACATAGACAAGATAGAGGCAGTCAGAGGAGGGCAACTAAAATGGTGCAGGGTCTGCAAGAGAAGCCGTTTGAGGGAGACTAAAGGAACTTAATATGTATACCCTTGAGGAAAGAAGGAGAGGGGGGACATGAAACTTTCAAGTACTTGAAGGAATCAACAAAGTCTAAGTGGGTAGCATCTTTCAGAAAAAGAGACTTGCAAGAACAAGGGGACACAATTTAAAGATAGAAGGAGGGCGGTTCAGGGCAATGTGAGGAAGCATTATTTCACAGAGAGGGTAGTGGATGCATGGAACAGCCTCCTGAGGAAGTTGTGGAGTCTAAAACTGTGGGAGAATTCAAGAATGCATGGGACAGACATAAGGCAATTCTTGTGGGGGCAGGAAGATATGGGCTGTTGTTTAAATAGGATCTGCGGCCTATCCTCTAGGAAATGGCAGACAAGATGGCCCTAGCTGGTACCTTATCTGCTGGCCAAAGTCTATGTTTCATGTTTCCTATGAGGAAGATGATTACAATGTGTTGCCAATGTGGAAAATGATGGTAATGTGTTGGCAATGAGAAACATGATTGTAAAGTGTTGGAAATGTGGAAAATGACAGTAATGTGTTGGTAATGAGGAACATGTTTGTATGTGCTGGAAATGTGGAGCGTGACTGTAATGTGTTGGAAATGTGGAACATAACTATAATTTTATGGTAAAGAGGAACATGTCTGTAATGTGCTAGAAATGTGAACATGACTATAATCTGTTTGAAATGTGGAACATGAATGTAATTTGTTGGTAATGAGGACATGATTGCTATGTGCTGGAAATGTGGAACATTAATGTAATGTGTCTCAAAATGAGGAAAATAATTGTTAATGTGCTGGTAAAGTGGAACATGAACACAATTTGTTGGTAATGAGGAAAATGACTATAATGTGTTGGTAATATGGAACATGACTGTTATATATTGGAATTGAAGAACACAACTGTAATATGTTGGTAATGTTGAACATGACTGTAATGTGTTAGTAATGAGGAACATGATTGTAATATGTTGGAAATGTGGAACATGACTATAATGTACTGGAAAGGTGGAACATGACTGTTATGTGTTGGAAGTGTGGAACATGGCTGTAATGTGCAGGAAATGTGGAATTTGATTATAATGTGCTGGCAATGTAGAACATGATTATAATGTGTTGAAAATGAGGAACATGACTGTAATGTGCTGGAAATCTGGATCATGATTGCAATGTGTTGGAAATGAGGAACATGACTTTAATGTGTTGGTAATGAGGAACCTGAATCTGATACTAATAATGAAGAACACGACTGTTATGGGTTGAAAATATGGAACATGATTGTAGTTTGCTGGAAATGAGGAACATTACTGTCATTTGTTAGAAATGTGGATCCTGCAACTGATGGTAAAAATGAGAAGCATGAATGTTAGTGTTGGAAATGAGGAACATGACTGTAATGTGTTGGTGATGTGGAACACGACTGTAATGTGCTGGTAATATGGAACATGACTGTAACATGTTGGTAATGAGGAACATTGCTGTAAAGTGTTGGAAATGAAGAACATGACTGTAATGAGCTGTAAATGAATATAGAACATGACTGTAATGTGCCAGAAATGAGGAACATGGCTGTAATGTGCAGGAAATGTGGAACATGCTTGCAATGATTTTGAAATCAGAAACATGAATTTGATGGTAAAAATGATGTGCATGACTTTAATGTGTTGGAAATGAGGAACATGACTGTAATTTGTTGGTACAGAGGAACATGATTATAATGCATTGGAAATGTGGAACATAACTCTAATGGGTTGGTATTGAGGAACATTATTCTAATGTGTTGGTAAGGATTAAAATGATGGTAATGTGTTTAAAATGAGGAACGTGACTGTAATGTGTTGGAAATGAGGAAATTGAATCTGATGGAAAAAATCAGAAACATGACTGTAATGTGTTGGAAATGAGGAATATGACTGTAATATGTTAGAAATGAGGAACATGACTGTAATGTGTTGGTAGTGAGGAACATGACGGTAATGTGTTGGTAAAGAGGAACATTACTGTAATGTGTTGAAAATGAGGAGCATGACTGTAATGTGCAGGAAAATAATGTAGAACATGACTGTAATGTGTTGGAAATGAGAAGCATGACTGTAATGTGCTGTAAATTAATGTAGAACATCACTGTAATGTGTACGAGATGATGAACATGATTGTAATGTGTTGGAAATGAGTAACATGACTGTAATGTACTGGAAATGTGGAACATGCCTGCAGTAAGTTGGAAATGAGGAACATGACTGCAATGAGTTGAAAATGAGGAACATGTCTGTAATGGGCAGGAAATGTGGAACATGCCTGCAATGAGCTTTAAATCAGGAACATGACTAAAATGTGTTGGAAATGAGCAACATGACTGTAATGTGCTGGGAATGAGGAACATGACTGCAATGGGCAGAAAATGTGGAACATGACTGTAATGAGTTGGAAATGAGGAACATGAGGTGTAATGTGTTGGTAATGAGGGAATATGATTGCTAACGTGCTGAAAATGTGGAACTTGACTGTAATGTGTTGAAAATGAGAAACATGACTGTAATGTGTTGGAAGTGAGGAACATGACTGTAATATGTTGGTAATGAGGAACATGACTGTAATGTGTTGGTAAAGGGGAACATTACTGTAATGTGTTGAAAATTAGGAGCAAGACTGTAATGTGCTGGAAATGAATGTAGATCATGTCTGTAATGTATAGGAAATGAGGAACATGACTGTAACATCCTGGAAATGTGAAACATGACTGCAATGTGTTGAAATTAGTAAAATGACTGTAATGTGCTGGAAATAAGGAACATGACTGCAATGTGCAGGAAATGTGGAAATGACTACAAAGAGTTGGAAATGAGGAACATGATGGTAATGCACAGGAAATGTCAAACATCATTGCGATGAGTTGGAAATGAGGAACATGACTTTAATGTGCTGGAAATGTGGAACATGACTGCTATGAGCTGGAAAAGATGAACATGACTGTAAAGTGTTGGAAATTAGGAACATGACTGTAATGTGTTGGAAATGAGTAATATGACTGCAATGAGTTGAAAATGAGGAACATGGCTGTAATGTGCAGGATATGTGGAACATGACTGCAATGAGTTGGAATTGAGGAACATGACTGCAATGTGTTGGAAATGAGGAACATGATTGTAATTTGCTGGAAATTCATGTAGAATATAACTGTAATGTGTAGGAAAAGAGGAACATGACCTCAATGTGCTAGAAATGTGGATCATGCTTGCAATGAGTTGGAAATGAGGAACCTGAATCTGATGGTAAAAATGAGGACCATGACTGCAATGTGTAGGAAATGAGGAAAAGGACTGTAATGTGTTGGTAGTGAGGAACATGACGGTAATGTGTTGGTAAAGATGAACATTACTGTAATGTGTTGAAAATGAGGAGCATGACTGTAATGTGCTGGAAATTAATGTAGAACATGACTGTAATGTGTACGAGATGAGGAACATGATTGTTATGTGTTGGAAATGAGAAACATGACTGTAATGTGCAGGAAATGTGGAACATGCCTGCAGTGAGTTGAAAATGAGGAACATGACTGTAATGTGCTGGAAATGAGGAACATGACTGTAATGGGCTGGAAATTTATAACATGACTACAATTTGTTGAAAATGAGGAACATGACAGAAATGTGCAGGAAACGTGGAACATGACTGCAATGAGTTGGAAATAAGGAACATGACTGTATTGTGCTGGAAATGTGGAACATGCCTGCAATGTGTTGGAAATGAGGAACATGACTTAAATGTGTTGGAAATGAGGAACATGACTGTAATGTGCTGGAAATGTGGAAGATGCCAGCAGTGAGTTAGAAATAAGGAACCTGAATCTGATGGTAAAAATGTGGAATATAACTCTAATATGTAGGAAATGAGCAACATGACTGTAATGTGCTGGAAATGTAGTACATGCCTGCAATGAGCTTTAAATCAGGAACATGACTAAAATGTGTTGGAAATGAGTAGCATGACTGTAACATGCTGGGAATGAGGAACATGACTACATTGGGCAAGAAATGTGGAACATGACTGTAATGAGTTGGAAATGAGGAACATGAGTGTAATGTGCTGGAAATGAGGAACATGACTGTAATGTGTTGGTAATGAGGAATATGACTGTAATGTGCTGAAAATGAGAAACATGGCTGTAATGTGTTGGAAGTGAGGAACATGACTGTAATATGTTGGTAATGAGGAACACGACTGCAATGTGTTGTTAATGGGGAACATTACTGTAAGGTGTTGAAAATTAGAAGCAAGACTGTAATGTGCTGGAAATGAATGTAGATCATGTATGTAATGTGTAGGAAATGAGGAACATGACTGTAACATGCTGGAAATGTGGAACATGACTGTAATGTGATGAAATGAGTAACATGACCATAATGTGCTGGAAAATGAGGAACATGACTGCAATGTACAGGAAATGTGGAACATGACTTCAATGAGTTGGAAATGAGGAACATGACTGTAATATGTTGGAAATGAAGAACATGACTGTAATGTGCTGAAATGAATGTAGAACATGACTGTAATGTGCAGGAAATGTGAACATGCTTGTAATGATTTTGAAATGAGAAACCTCAGTCTGATGGTTAAAATGAGGTGCATGACTTTAATGTGTTGGAAATGAGGAACATGACTGTAATGTGCTGGAAATGTGGAAGATGACAGCAATGCTAGAAATGAGGAACATTGCTGTAATGTGCTGGAATGGTGCAACATGACTGTAATGTGTTGGTAATGAGGAACATGACTGTAATGTGCTGGAAATGTGGAACATGACTGTAATGTGCTGAAAATGTTGAACATGACTGTAATGTGCTGGAAATGTGGAACATGACTGCAATGTGTTTGTATTAAGGAACATAATTGTAATGTGCTGAAAATGAGGAACATGACTGAAATGGGATGGAAATGTTGAATATGATTTGTAATGTGTTGGCAATGTGGAACATGATTATAATGAGTTGAAATGAGGAACATGACTGTAATGTGTTGATAATGAGGAACATTACAGTAATGTGTTGGAAATCTGGAACCTGATTGTTATGTGCTGGAAATGAATGTAGATCATGTCTGTAATGTGTAGGAAATGAGGAACATGACTGTAACATGCTGGAAATGTGGAACATGACAGCAATGTACAGGAAATGTGGAACATGACTTCAATGAGTTGGAAATGAGGAACATGACTGTAATATGTTGGAAATGAAGAACATGACTGTAATGTGCTGGAAATGAATGTAGAACATGACTGTAATGTGCAGGAAATGTGGAACATGCTTGTAATGATTTCGAAATGAGAAACCTCAGTCTGATGGTAAAAATGAGGTGCATGACTTTAATGTGTTGGAAATGAGGAACATGACTGTAATGTGCTGGAAATGTGGAAGATGACTGCAACGTGCTAGAAATGTGGAACATTGCTGTAATGTGCTGGAATGGTGCAACATGACTGTAATGTGTTGGTAATGAGGAACATGACTGTAATGTGCTGGAAATGGAACATGACTGTAATGTGCTGAAAATGTTGAACATGACTGTAATGTGCTGAAATGTGGAACATGCCTGCAATGTGTTTGTATTAAGGAACATAATTGTAATGTGCTGAAAATGAGGAACATGACTGAAATGGGTTGGAAATGTGGAATATGATTTGTAATGTGTTGGCAATGTGGAACATGATTATAATGAGTTGAAAATGAGGAACAAGACTATAATGTGTTGATAATGAGGAACATTACAGTAATGTGTTGGAAATCTGGAACATGATTGTAATGTGCTGGAAATTAATGTAGAACATGACTGTAATGAGTAGGAAATAAGGAACATGACAGTAATGTGCTAAAAATGTGGAACATGCCTGCAGTAAGTTGGAAATGGGAACCTGAATCTGATGGTAAAAATGAGTACCATGACTGTAATGTGTTGGAAATGAGGAACATGATTGTAATGTGTTTGTATTGAGGAAGATGATTATAATGTGTTGGTAATGTGGAATATAACTGTAATAGGTTGGTAATGAGGAACATGATTGTTTTGTGTTGGTAAGGAGGAAAATGACTGTAATGTGTTGGAAATGAGGAACAGGATTGTAATGTGTTGGAAATGGAACATGACTGTATGTGTTGGAAAAGAGGAACATGCCTGAAATGTGATGGAAAGAGGAACTTCCTGAAATGTGTTGGAAATGAGGAACATGACTGATATGTGTTGGAAATGAGGAACTGAAAATGTGTTGGTAATGTGGATCATGACTGTAATAAGTTAGTAATAAGGAGCATGATTGTAATGTGTTGGCAATGAGGATCATGATTGTAATGTGCTGGAAATGTGGAACATGACTGTAATGTGTTGGAAATGTGGAACATGACTGTAATTGTCTGATAATGAGGAACATGACTGTAACATGCTGAAAAAGTGGAACATACCATAATGTGTATTAAAATGTAGAACATGACTGTAATTTGTTGGTAATGAGGAACATGACTGTAATGTGCTGAAATGTGGAATATGATTGTAATGTGTTGTCAATGTGGAACATGATTATAATTTGTTGAAAATGAGGAACATAACTTTAATGTTTTCTAAATGAGGACATGACTGTACTCTGTTGGAAATCTGGAACATGATTGAAATGTTTGGAAATTAGGAACATTACTCTAATGTGTTGGTAATTAGGGACCTGAATCTAATTGTAAAATTGAGGAACATGACTGTAATGGGATGGAAATGTGGAACATGTCTGTAGTGTGCTGAAAATGAGGAACATGACTGTAATGTGTAAGAAAAGTGGAACATGAAACTGATGGTAAAAATGAGGAACATGACTGTTATGTGCTGGAAATGAGGAACATGACTGGAATGTGTTGGTAATGTGGAACATGACTGTTACGTGTTGGTAATGAGTAACATTGCTGTAATGTGTTGGAAATAAGGAAGATGAACTGCAATGTGTTTTCAAATGAAGAACATGACTGTAATGTGCTGGAAATGTGGAACATGACTGTAAAGTGTTGGTAATGAAGAAATGACAGTAATGTACTGTAAATGTGAACATGACTGTAATGTGCTCGAAATGTGGAACATGACTGTAATGTGTTGGTAATGAGGATCATGATTTTAATGTGTTACAAATGTGGAACATGACTATAATGTGCTGGAAATGTGGAACATGACTGTAATGTGTTGGACATGTGGAACATGATTGTAATGTGTTGGAAATGTGGAACCTGAAACCGATGGTAAAAATGAGGAACATGTCTGTTATGTGTTGGAAATGAGGAACATGACTGTAATGTGCTAGTAATGTGGAACATGACTGTTATGTGTTGGTATTGATGAACATGGCTGTAATGTCTTGGAAATAAGGAAGATGACTGTAATGCGCTGGAAATGAAGAACAAGACTGTAATGTGCTGGAAATGTGGAACATAACTGTAAAGTGTTGGTAAAGAGGAACATGTCCGTAATGTACTGTAAATGTGGAACATGACTGCAATGTGCTATAAATGTGGAACATGTAATGTGTTGGTAATGAGGAACACGAAACGTAATGTGTTGGAAATGAGAAAGGTGACTGTAATGTGCTTTAAATGTCGAACATGACTATAATGTTTTGTAAATGAAAGAGGAGCATGACTATAATGGACTGGAAATGTGGAACATGACTGTAAAGTGCTGGAAATGAGGAACATGACTGTAATGTGCAGGAAATGTGTAATTTGACTGCAATGAGGTTGGAAATGAGGAACATGACTGTAATGTGCTGGAAATGTGCAACATGCCTGCCATTAGTTGGAAATGAGGAACATGACTGTAATGTGTTGGAAATGAGGAACATGACTGTACTGTGCGGGAAATTAATGTAGAACATGAGTGTAATTAATAGGAAATGAGGAACATGATTGTACTGTGCTGGAAATGTGGAACATGCCTGCATTGAGTTGGAAATGAGGACGCTGAATCTGATGGTAAAAGTGAGGAAAATGACTGTATTGTGCTGGTATTGAGGAAGATGATTATAATGTGTTGCCAATGTAGAAAATGATGGTAATGTGTTGGCAATGAGGAACATGACTGTAATGTGTTGGAAATGTGGCAAATGACAGTAATGTGTTGGTAATGAGGAACATGATTGTAATGTGCTGGAAATGTGGAACATGACTGTAATGTGTTGGAAATGTGGAGCATAACTATAATTTTCTGGTAAAGAGGAACATGTCTGTAATGTGCTAGAAATGTGGAACATGACTATAATCTGTTGGAAATGTGGAACATGAATGTAATTTGTTTGTAATGAGGAACATGATTGCTATGTGCTGGAAATGTGGAACATTAATGTAATGTGTTCGAAATGAGGAACATAATTGTAATGTGGTGGTAAAGAGGAACATGAACTTAATTTGTTGGTAATGAGGAAAATGACTATAATGTGTTGGTAATATGAAACATGACTTTTATATATTGGAATTGAAGAACACAACTGTAATATGTTGGTAATGTTGAACATGACTGTAATGTGTTAGTAATGAGTAACATGATTGTAATGTGTTGGAAATGTGGAACATGACTATAATGTTCTGGAAATGTGGAACATGACTGTTATGTGTTGGTAATGTGGAACATGACTGTAATGTGTTGGCAATGTGGAATATGACTGTAATGTGTTGGAAGTGTGGAACATGACTGTGATAGTGTAGGAAATGTGGAATTTGATTATAATGTGCTGACAATGTAGAACATGATTATTATTTATTGAAAATGAGGAACATGACTGTAATGTGTTGGAAATCTGGACTCATGATTGCAATGTATTGGAAATGAGGAACATGACTTTTAATGTGTTGGTAATGAGGAATCTGAATGGATACTAATAATGAAGAACACGACTGTTATGGGTTGAAAATATGGAACATGATTGTAGTTTGCTGAAATGAGGAACATTACTGTCATTTGTTAGAAATGTGGATCTGCAACTGATGGTAAAATGAGGAACATGACAGTTATGTGTTGGAATGAGGAACAAGACTGTAATTTCTTGGTAATGTGGAACACGACTGTAACGTGTTGGTACTGTAAAACATGACTGTAATGTGTTGGTAATGAGGAACATTGCTGTAATGTGTTGGAAATAAGGAAGATTACTTTAATGTATTGAATTGAAGAACATGAATGTAATGTGCTGGAAATGTGGAACATATCCAGATGTGCTGGTCATGAGGAACATGACTATAAAGTACTGTAAATGTGGAACATGACTGTAAAGTGCTGGAAATGTGGAACATGACTGTAATGTGTTTTTAATGAGGAACATGAACGTAATGTGATGGAAATGAGAAACATGACTGTAATGTGCTTGAAATTTGGAACATATCAGTAATGCATTGATAATGAGGAACATGACTATAATGTACTGTAAATGTGGAACATGACTGTAATGTGCTGGAAAAGTGGAACATGTCTGTAATGTGTTTGTAAGGAGGAACATGACTGTAAAGTGGTAAAAGTGTGGAACATCACTGTAATGTGTTGGTAATGAGGAACATGAACAGAATGTGTTGGAAAAGAGAAACATGACTGAAATGTGTGGGAAAAGTGTAACATGACTGTAATTTTTTGTAAATGAATGTGGAGCATGACTGTAATGGGCTGGAAATGAGGAACATGACTGTAGAATGCTGGAAATGAAGAACATGCCTGTAATGTGTTGGAAATGTGGAACCTGAATCTGATGGTAAAAATGAGGACTATGATTGTAATGTGTTGAAAATAAGGAACATGGCTGCAATGTGTTAGTAATTAGGCACATGACTGTAATGTTCTGGAAATGAGGAACATGACTGTAATGTACTGGAAATGTGGAAGATGACTGCAATGTGCTGGAAATGAGAAACATTGCTGTAATGTGCTTTAATTGTGGAACATGACTGTAATGTGTTGGTAATGAGGAACATGACTGTAATGTGGTGGAAATGTGGAACATGACTGTAATGTACTGGAATGTTGAACATGACTGTAATGTGCTGGAAATGTGGAACATGACTGTAATACTTTGTTATTAAGGAACATAATTGTAATGTGCTGAAAATGAGGAGCATGACTGTAATATGTTGGAAATGTGGAATATGATTGTAATGTTTTGGCAATGTGGAACATGATTATAATGAGTTGAAAATGAGGAACAAGACTGTTATGTGTTGATAATGAGGAACATGATGGTAATGTGTTGGAAATCTGGAACATGATTGTAATGTGCTTGAAATTAATGTAGAACATGACTGTAATGAGTAGGAAATGAGGAACATGTCTGTAATGTGCCGGAAATGTGGAACATGCCTGCAGTAAGTTGGAAATAGGAACCTGAATCTGATGGTAAAAATGAATACCATGACTGTAATGTGTTGGAAAATGAGGAACAGGATTGTAATGTGTTGGTGTTGAGGAAGATGATTATAATGTGTTGGTAATGTGGAATATAACTCTAATGGGTTTGTAATGAGGAACATTATTGTAATATGTTGGAAATGGGAACATGACTGTAATGTGTTGGAAAAGAGGAACATGACAGAAATGTGTTGGAAAAGAGGAACACGACTGAAATGTTTTGGAAATGAGGAACATGACTAAAAGTGTTGGCAATGAGGAACATGATTTTAATGTGTTGCAATTGTAGAACATGACTATAATGTGCTGGAAATGTGGAACATGACTGTAATGTGCAGGAAATGTGAACATGATTGTAATGTTTGGAAATGAGGAACATTACTCTATTGTGTTGTTAATGAGGGACCTGAATTTAATGGTAAAAATGAGGAACATGACTGTAATAGGTTGGAAATGTGAAACATGTCTGTAGTGTGCTGGAAATGAGGAACATGACTGTAATGAGTTAGAAATGTGGAAACATGAAACTGATGGTAAAATGAGGAACATGACTGTTATGTGTTGGAAATGAGCAACATGACTGTAATGTGTTGGTAATGTGGAACATGACTGTTACATGTTGGTAATGAGTAACATGGCAGTAATGTGTTGGAAATAAGGAAGATAACTGTAATGTGTTTTCAAATGAAGAACATGACTGTAATGTGCTGGTAATATGGAACATGACTGTAACATGTTGGGAATGAGGAACATTGCTGTATAGTGTTGGAAATGAAGAACATGACTGTAATGTGCTGTAAATAAATGTAGAACATGACTGTAATGTGCCAGAAATGAGGAACATGGCTGTAATGTGCAGGAAATGTGGAACATGCTTGCAATGATTTCGAAATCAGAAACATGAATTTGATGGTAAAAATGATGTGCATGACTTTAATGTGTTGGAAATGAGGAACATGACTGTAATTTGTTGTTACAGAGGAACATGATTATAACGCATTGGAAATGTGGAACATAACTCTAATGGGTTGGTATTGAGGAACATTATTCTAATGTGTTGGTAAGGATTCAAATGACGGTAATGTGTTTAAAATGAGGAACGTGACTGTAATGTGTTGGAAATGAGGAACTTGAATCTGATGGAAAAAATCAGATACATGACTGTAATGTGTTGGAAATGAGGAATATGACTGTAATGTGTTAGAAATGAGGAACAGGACTGTAATGTGTTGGTAGTGAGGAACATGATGGTAATGTGTTGGTAAGGAGGAACATTACTGCAATGTTGAAAATGAGGAGCATGACTGTGATGTGCTGGAAATTAATGCAGAACATGACTGCAATGTGTTGGAAATGAGAGGCATGACTGTAATGTGCTGTAAATTAATGTAGCACATCACTGTAAAGTGTACGAGATGATGAACGTGATTGTAATGTGTTGGAAATGAGTAACATGACTGTAATGTACTGGAAATGTGGAACATGCCTGCAGTAAGTTGGAAATGAGGAACATGACTGCAATGAGTTGAAAATGAGGAACATGTCTGTAATGGGCAGGAAATGTGAACATGCCTGCAATGAGCTTTAAATCAGGAACACGACTAAAATGTGTTGGAAATGAGCAACGTGACTGTAATGTGCTGGGAATGAGTAACATGACTGCAATGGGCAGGAAATGTGGAAAATGATTGTAATGAGTTGGAAATGAGGAACATGAGTGTAATGTGCTGGAAATGAGGAACATGACTGTAACATGCTGGAAATGTGGAACATGACTGTAATGTGTTGAAATGAGTAACATGACTGTAATGTGCTGGAAATGAGGAACATGACTGTAATGTGTTGGTAATGAGGAATATGACTGTAATGTGCTGAAAATGTGGAACTTGACTGTAATGTGTTGAAAATGAGAAACATGACTGTAAGGTGTTGGAAGTGAGGAACATGACTGTAATATGTTGGTAATGAGCAACATGACTGTAATGTGTTGGTAATGGGGAACATTACTGTAATGTGTTGAAAATTAGGAGCAAGACTGTAATGTGCTGGAAATGAATGTAGATCATGTCTGTAATGTATAGGAAATGAGGAACATGACTGTAACATCCTGGAAATGTGGAACATGACTGCAATGTGTTGAAATGAGTAAAATGACTGTAATGTGCTGGAAATAAGTAACATGACTGCAATGTGCAGGAAATGTGGAACATGACTCCAAAGAGTTGGAAATGAGGAACATGATGGTAATGCGCAGGAAAAGTCGAACATCATTGCGATGAGTTGGAAATGAGGAATATGACTTTATTGTGCTGGAAATGTGGAACATGACTGCTATGAGCTGAAAAAGATGAACATGACTGTAAAGTGTTGGAAATTAGGAACATGACTGTAATGTGTTGGAAATGAATAATATGACTTCAATGAGTTGAAAATGAGGAACATGACTATAATGTGCAGGAAATGTGGAACATGGCTGCAATGAGAAGGAATTGAGGAACATGACTGCAATGTGTTGGAAATGAGGAACATGATTGTAATTTGCTGGAAATTCATTTAGAACATAACTGTAATGTGTAGGAAAAGAGGAACATGACTGTAATGTTCTAGAAATGTGGATCATGCCTGCAATGAGTTGGAAATGACAAACCTGAATCTGATGGTAAAAATGAGGACCATGACTGCAATGTGTTGGAAATGAGGAACAGGACAGTAATGTGTTGGTAGTGAGGAACATGACTGTAATGTGTTGGTAAAGATGAACATTACTGTAATGTGTAGAAAATGAGGAGCATGACTGTAATGTGCTGGAAATTAATGTAGAACATGACTGTAATGTGTACGAGATGAGGAACACGATTGTAATGTGTTGGAAATGAGAAACATGACTGTAATGTGCAGGAAATGTGGAACATGCCTGCAGTGAGTTGGAAATGAGGAACATGACTGTAATGGGCAGGAAATGTATAACATGACTGCAATGAGTTGGAAATGAGGAACATGACAGAAACTGCAGGAAACGTGGAATATGACTGCAATGAGTTTGAAATAGGAACATGACTCTAATGTGTTGAAATGTGAACATGCCCGCAATGTGGTGGAAATGAGGAACATGACAGAAATGTGTTGGAAATGAGGAACATGACTATAATATGCTGGAAATGTGGAAGATGCCAGCAGTGAGTTAGAAACGAGGAACCTGTTTCTGATGGTAAAAATGTGGAATATAACTCTAATATGTAGGAAATGAGCAACATGACTGTAATGTTCTGGAAATGTGGAACATGCCTGCAATGAGCTTTAAATCAGGAACATGACTAAAATGTGTTGGAAATGAGTAACATGACTGTAACGTGCTGGGAATGAGGAACATGACTACATTAGGCACGAAATGTGGAACATGACTGTAATGAGTTGGAAATGAGGAACATGAGTCTAATGTGCTGTAAATGAGGAACATGACTGTAATGTGTTGGTAATGAGGAAAATGACTGTGATGTGCTGAAAATGAGAAACATCGCTGTAATGTGTTGGAAGTGAGGAACATGACTGTAATATGTTGGTAATGAGGAACACGACTGTAATGTGTTGTTAATGGGGAACATTACTGTAAGGTGTTGGAAAATTAGAGCAAGACTGTAATCTGCTGAAATGAACAAATCATGTCAGTAATGTGTAGGAAATGAGGAACATGACTGTAACATGCTGGAAATGTGGAACATGACTGTAATGTGTTGAAATGAGTAACATGACCGTAATGTGCTGGTTTTGAGAAACATAACTGCAATGTACAGGAAATGTGAACATGTCTTCAATGAGTTGGAAATGAGGAACATGACTGTAATATGTTGGAAATGAAGAACATGACTGCAATGTGCTGAAATGAATGTAGAACATGACTGTAATGTGCAGGAAATGTGGAACATGCTTGTAATGATTTTGAAATGAGAAACCTCAGTCTGATGGTTAAAATGAGGTGCATGACTTTAATGTGTTGGAAATGAGGAACATGACTGTAATGTGCTGGAAATGTGGAGGATGACTGCAATGTGCTAGAAATGAGGAACATTGCTGTAATGTGCTGGAATGGTGCAACAAGACTGTAATGTGTTGGTAATGAGGAACATGACTGTAATGTGCTGGAAATGTGGAATATGACTGTAATGCTGAAAATGTTGAACATGACTGTAACATGCTGGAAATCTGGAACATGACTGCAATGTGTTTGTATTAAGGAACATAATTGTAATGTACTGAAAATGAGGAACATGACTGAAATGGAATGGAAATGTGGAATATGATTTGTAATGTGTTGGCAATGTGGAACATGATTATAATGTGTTGAAAATGAGGAACAAGACTGTAATGTGTTGATAATGAGGAACATTACAGTAATGTGTTGGAAATCTGGAACCTGATTGTAATGTGCTGGAAATGAATGTAGATCATGTCTGTACTGAGTAGGAAATGAGGAACATGACTGTAACATGCTGGAAATGTGGAACATGACTGTAATGTGCTTGATATGAGTAACATGACTGCAATGTGCTGGAAATGAGGAACATGACTGCATTGTACAGGAAATGTGGAACATGACTTCAATGAGTTGGAAATGAGGAACATGACTGTAATATGTTGGAAATGAAGAACATGACTGTAATGTGCTGGAAATGAATGTAACATGACTGTAAAGTGCAGGAAATGTGGAACATGCTTGTAATGATTTGAAATGAGAAACCCTATTCTGATGGTAAAAATGAGGCATGACTTTAATGTGTTGGAAATGAGGAACATGACTGTAATGTGCTTGAAATGTGGAGGATGACTGCAATGTGCTAGAGATGAGGAACATTGCTGGAATGTGCTGGAATGGTGCAACATGACTGTAATGTGTTGGTAATGAGGAACATGACTGTAATGTGCTGGAAATGTGGAACATGACTGTAATGTGCTGAAAATGTTGAACATGACTGTAATGTGCTGGAAATGTGCAACATGATTGCAATGTGTTTGTATTAAGGAACATAATTGTATTGTGCTGAAAATGAGGAACATGACTGTAATGGGTTGGAAATGTGTAATATGATTTGTAATGTGTTGGCAATGTGGAACATGATTATAATGAGTTGAAAATGAGGAACAAGACTGTAATGTGTTGATAATGAGGAACATTACAGTAATGTGTTGGAAATCTGGAACATGATTGTAATGTGCTGGAAATTAATGTAGAACATGACTGTAATGAGTAGGAAATAAGGAACATGACAGTAATGTGCTAAAAATGTGGAACATGCCTGCAGTAAGTTGGAAATGGAAACCTGAATCTGATGGTAAAAATGAGTTCCATGACTGTAATGTGATGGAAATGAGGAACATGATTGTAATGTGTTTGTATTGAGGAAGATGATTATAATGTGTTGGTAATGTGGAATATAACTCTAATGGGTTGGTAATGAGGAACATGATTGTTTTGTGTTGGTAAGGAGGAAAATGACTGTAATGTGTTGGAAATGAGGAACATGATTGTAATGTGTTGGAAATGGGAACATTGCTGTAATGTGTTGGAAAAGAAAAACATGACTGATATGTGATGGAAAAGAGGAACTTCCCTGAAATGTGTTGGAAATGAGGAACATGACTGTAATGTGTTGGAAATGAGGAACATGACTGAAATGTGTTGGTAATGTGGATCATGCTGTAATAAGTTGGTAATGAGGATCATGATTGTAATGTGTTGGAAATGTGGAACATGACTGTAATGTGTTGGAGACGTGGAACATGACTGTAATTGTCTGATAATGAGGAACATGACTGTAACGTGCTGAAAAAGTGGAACATACTATAATGTGTCGGAAATGTAGAACATGAATGTAATTTGTTGGTAATGAGGAACATGACTGTAATGTGCTGGTGATGTGGAACCTGACTATAATGTGTTGTTTTAAATGAGGAACATGATTGGAATGTGTTGGAAGTCTGGAACATGACTGTAATGTGCTGGAAATGTAGAATATGATTGTAATGTGTTGTCAATGTGGAACATGATTATAATGTGTTGAAAATGAGGAACATGACTTTAATGTTTAGGAAATGAGGAACATGACTGTAATGTGTTGGAAAACTGGAACATGATTGTAATGTTTGAAAATGAGGAACATTACTCTAATGTTGGTATTTAGGACCTGAATCTAATGGTTAAATTGAGGAATATGACTGTAATGGGATGGAAATGTGGAACATGTCTGTAGTGTGCTGGAAATGAGGAACATGACTGTAATGCGTTAGAAATGTGGAACATGAAACTGATGGTAAAATGAGGAACATGACTGTTATGTGCTGGAAATGAGGAACATGACTGTAATGTGTTGGTAATGTGGAACATGACTGTTACGTGTTGGTAATGAGTAACATGGCTGTAATGTGTTGGAAATAAGGAAGATGAACTGTAAAGCATTTCAAATGAAGAACATGACTGTAATGTGCTGGAAATGTGGAACATGCTTGTAATGATTTCGAAATGAGAAACCTCATTCTGATGGTAAAATGAGGTGCATGAATTTAATGTGTTGGAAATGAGGAACATGACTGTAATGTGCTTGAAATGTGGAGGATGACTGCAATGTGCTAGAGATGAGGAACATTGCTGGAATGTGCTGGAATGGTGCAACATGACTGTAATGTGTTGGTAATGAGGAACATGACTGTAATGTGCTGGAAATGTGGAACATGACTGTAATGTGCTGAAAATGTTGAACATGACTGTAATGTGCTGGAAATGTGCAACATGATTGCAATGTGTTTGTATTAAGGAACATAATTGTATTGTGCTGAAAAATGAGGAACATGACTGTAATGGGTTGGAAATGTGTAATATGATTTGTAATGTGTTGGCAATGTGGAACATGATTATAATGAGTTGAAAATGAGGAACAAGACTGTAATGTGTTGATAATGAGGAACATTACAGTAATGTGTTGGAAATCTGGAACATGATTGTAATGTGCTGGAAATTAATGTAGAACATGACTGTAATGAGTAGGAAATAAGGAACATGACAGTAATGCTAAAAATGTGGAACATGCCTGCAGTAAGTTGGAAATGGAAACCTGAATCTGATGGTAAAATGAGTTCCATGACTGTAATGTGATGGAAATGAGGAACATGATTGTAATGTGTTTGTATTGAGGAAGATGATTATAATGTGTTGGTAATGTGGAATATAACTCTAATGGGTTGGTAATGAGGAACATGATTGTTTTGTGTTGGTAAGGAGGAAAATGACTGTAATGTGTTGGAAATGAGGAACATGATTGTAATGTGTTGGAAATGGGAACATTGCTGTAATGTGTTGGAAAAGAAAAACATGACTGATATGTGATGGAAAAGAGGAACTTCCCTGAAATGTGTTGGAAATGAGGAACATGACTGTAATGTGTTGGAAATGAGGAACATGACTGAAATGTGTTGGTAATGTGGATCATGACTGTAATAAGTTGGTAATGAGGATCATGATTGTAATGTGTTGGAAATGTGGAACATGACTGTAATGTGTTGGAGACGTGGAACATGACTGTAATTGTCTGATAATGAGGAACATGACTGTAATGCGTGTTGAAAAAGTGGAACATACTATAATGTGTCGGAAATGTAGAACATGAATGTAATTTGTTGGTAATGAGGAACATGACTGTAATGTGCTGGTGATGTGGAACTTGACTATAATGTGTTGTTTTAAATGAGGAACATGATTGGAATGTGTTGGAAGTCTGGAACATGACTGTAATGTGCTGGAAATGTAGAATATGATTGTAATGTGTTGTCAATGTGGAACATGATTATAATGTGTTGAAAATGAGGAACATGACTTTAATGTTTAGGAAATGAGGAACATGACTGTAATGTGTTGGAAAACTGGAACATGATTGTAATGTTTGAAAATGAGGAACATTACTCTAATGTGTTGGTATTTAGGGACCTGAATCTAATGGTTAAATTGAGGAATATGACTGTAATGGGATGGAAATGTGGAACATGTCTGTAGTGTGCTGGAAATGAGGAACATGACTGTAATGCGTTAGAAATGTGGAACATGAAATTGATGGTAAAAATGAGGAACATGACTGTTATGTGCTGGAAATGAGGAAATGACTGTAATGTGTTGGTAATGTGGAACATGACTGTTACGTGTTGGTAATGAGTAACATGGCTGTAATGTGTTGGAAATAAGGAAGATGAACTGTAAAGCATTTTCAAATGAAGAACATGACTGTAATGTGCTGGAAATGTGGAACATGACTGTAAAGTGTTGGTAATGAAGAACATGATGGTAATGTACTCTAAATGTGGAACATGACTGTAATGTGTTGGTAATGAGGAACATGACTGTAATGTGCTCTAAATGTGGAGATGACTGTAAAGTTCTCGAAATGTGGACACATTGACTGGAATGTGTTGGTAATGGTGAACATGATTAATGTGTTCATAATGTGGAACATGACTGTAATGTGCAGGAAATGTGGAACATGACTGTAATGTGCAGGAAATGTGGAACATGTCTGTAATGTGTTGGAAATGTGGAACATGATTGTAATGTGTTGGAAATGTGGAACCTGAAACCAATGGTAAAAATGAGGAACATGTCTGTTATGTGTTGGAAATGAGGAACATGACTGTAATGTGCTAGTAATGTGGAACATGACTGTTTTGTGTTGGTAATGAGGAACATGACTGTAATGTGTTGGTAATGTGGAACATGACTGTTATGTGTTGGTAATGATGATCATGGTTTGTAATGTCTTGGAAATAAGGAAGATGACTGTAATGTTGGAAATGAAGAACAAGACTGAAATGTGCTGGAAATGTGGAACATAACTCTAAAGTGTTGGTAATGAGGAACATGACTGTAATGTACTGTAAAGGTGGAACATGACTGCAATGTGCTAGAAATGTGGAACATGACTGTAATGTGTTGGTAATGAGGAACATGAACGTAATGTGTTGGAAATGAGAAAGGTGACTGTAATGTGCTGGAAATGTGGAACATGACTATAATGTTTTGTAAATGAATGTGAGCATGACTATAATGGACTGGAAATGTGGAACATGACTGTAAAGTGCTGGAAATGATGAACATGACTGTAATGTGCTGGAAATGTGTAACATGCCTGCCATTAGTTGAAATGAGGAACATGACTGTAATGTGTTGGAAATGAGGAACATGACTGTAATGTGTTGGAAATGAGGAACATGACTGTACTGTGCTGGAAATTAATGTAGAACATGAGTGTAATTAATAGGAAATGAGGAACATGATTGTAATGTGCTGGAAATGTGGAACATGCCTGCATTGAGTTGGAAATGAGGACGCTGAATCTTAATGGTAAATCTGTTGGAAATGTGGAACATGAATGTAATTTGTTGGTAATGAGGAACATGATTGATATGTGCTGAAAATGTGGAACATTAATGTAATGTGTTCGAAATGAGGGAACATAATTGTACTGTGCTGGTAAAGAGGAACATGAACTTAATTTGTTGGTAATGAGGAAAATGACTATAATGTGTTGGTAATATGGAACATGACTGTTATGTATTGGAATTGAAGAACACGACTGTAATATGTTGGTAATGTTGAATATGACTGTAATGTGTTAGTAATGAGGAACATGACTGTAATGTGTTGGTAATGTGGAACATGACTGTTACGTGTTGGTAATGAGGAACATGATTGATATGTGCTGGAAATGTGGAACATTAATGTAATGTGTTCGAAATGAGGAACATAATTGTACTGTGCTGGTAAAGAGGAACATGAACTTAATTTGTTGGAAATGTGGAACATGACTATAATGTACTGGAAATGTGGAACATGACTGTTATGTTTTGGTAATGTGGAACATGACTGTAATGTGTTGGCAATGTGGAATATGACTGTAATGTGTTGGAAGTGTGGAACATGACTGTAATGTGCAGGAAATGTGGAATTTGATTATAATGTGCTGGCAATGTAGAACATGATTATAATGTATTGAAAATGAAGAACATGACTGTAATGTGTTGGAAATCTGGATCATGATTGCAATGTATTGGAAATGAGGAACATGACTTTAATGTGTTGGTAATGAGGAACCTGAATGTGATACTAATAATGAAGAACACGACTGTTATGGGTTGAAAATGTGGAACATGATTGTAGTTTGCTGGAAATGAGGAACATTACTGTCATTTGTTAGAAATGTGGATCCTGCAACTGATGGTAAAAATGAGGAGCATGACAGTTATGTGTTGGAAATGAGAAACAAGACTGTAATTTCTTGGTAATGTGGAACATGACTGTAATGTGTTGGTACTGTAAAACATGACTGTAATGTGTTGGTAATGAGGAACATTGCTGTAATGTGTTGGAAATAAGGAAGATTACTTTAATGTGCTGGAATTGAAGAACATGAATGTAATGTGCTGGAAATGTGGAACATATCCGTAATGTGTTGGTCATGAGGAACATGTCTATAAAGTACTGTAAATGTGGAACATGACTGTAAAGTGCTGGAAATGTGGAACATGACTGTAATGTGTTTTTAATGAGGAACATGAACGTAATGTGATGGAAATGAGAAACATGACTGTAATGTGCTTGAAATGTGGAGCATATCAGCAATGCTTTGATAATGAGGAACATGACTATAATGTACTGTAAATGTGGAACATGACTGTAATGTGCTGGAAAAGTATAACATGACTGTAATGTGTTTGTAAGGAGGAACATGACTGTAAAGTGGTAAAAGTGTGGAACATGACTGTAATGTGTTGGTAATGAGGAACATGACTGTAATGTGCTGGAAATGTGGAACATGACTGTAATGTGGTGAAAGTGTGGAACATGACTGTAATGTGTTGGTAATGAGAAACATGAAAAGAATGTGTTGGAAATGAGAAACATGACTGAAATGTGTGGGAAATGTGTAACATGACTGTAATTATTTGTAAATGAATGTGGAGCATGACTGTAATGGGCTGGAAATGAGGAACATGACTGTAGAATACTGGAAATGAGGAACATGACTGTAATGTGTTGGAAATGTGGAACCTGAATCTGATGGTAAAAATGAGGACTATGATTGTAATGTGTTGAAAATAAGGAACATGACTGCAATGTTTTAGTAATTAGGCACATGACTGTGATGTTCTGGAAATGAGAAACATGACTGTAATGTGCTGGAAATGTGGAAGATGACTGCAATGTGCTGGAAATGAGAAACATTGCTGTAATGTGCTGGAATTGTAGAACATGACTGTAATGTGTTGGTAATAAGGAACATGACTGCAATGTGGTAGAAATGTGGAACATGACTGTAAGGTACTGGAATGTTGAACATGACTGTAATGTGCTGGAAATGTGGAACATGACTGTAATAATTTGTTACTTAGGAACATAATTGTAATGTGCTGAAAATGAGGAGCATGAATGTAATATGTTGGAAATGTGGAATATGATTGTAATGTTTTGGCAATGTGGAACATGATTATAATGAGTTGAAAATGTGGAACAAGACTGTTATGTGTTGATAATGAGGAATATGATGGTAATGTGTTGGAAATCTGGAACATGATTGTAATGTGCTGAAATTAATGTAGAACATGACTGTAATGAGTAGGAAATGAGGAACATGTCTGTAATGTGCGAAATGTGGAACATGCCTGCAGTAAGTTGGAAATGGGAACCTGAATCTGATGGTAAAATGAATACCATGACTGTAATGTGTTGGAAATGAGGAACAGGATTGTATGTGTTGGTATTGAGGAAGATGATTATAATGTGTTGGTAATGTGGAATATAACTCTAATGGGTTTGTAATGAGGAACATGATTGTAATGTGTTGGAAAAAGAGGAACATGACAGAAATGTGTTGAAAAGAGGAACAAGACAGAAATGTGTGGGTAATGAGGAACATGACTGTAATGTTTTGGAAATGAGGAACATGACTGAAAAGTGTTGGCAATGAGGAACATGATTTTAATGTGTTGCAAATGTGGAACATGACTATAATGTGCTGGAAATGTGGAACATGACTGTTATGTGCAGAAAATGTGGAACATGATTGTAATGTTTGGAAATGAGGAACATTACTCTTTTGTGTTGGTAATGAGGGACCTGAATCTAATGGTAAAAATGAGGAACATGACTGTAATAGGTTGGAAATGTGAAACATGTCTGTAATGTGCTGGAAATGAGGAACATGACTGTAATGCTTTAGAAATGTGGAACATAAAACTGATGGTAAAAATGAGGAACATGACTGTTATGTGTTGGAAATGAGGAACATGACTGTAATGTGTTGGTAATGTGGAACATGACTGTTACGTGTTGGTAATGAATAACATGGCTGTAATGTGTTGGAAATAAGGAAGATTAACTGTAATGTGTTTTCAAATGAAGAACATGACTGTAATGTGCTGGAAATGTGAAACATGACTGTAAAGTGTTGGTAATGAGGAACATGACAGTAATGTACTCTAAATGTGGAACATGACTGTAATGTGCTCGAAATGTGGAACATGACTGTAATGTGTTGGTAATGAGGAACATGATTTTAATGTGTTGCAAATGTGGAACATGACTATAATGTGCTGGAAATGTGGAACATGACTGTAATTTACAGGAAATGTGGAACATATGACTGTATATGTTGAAATGTGGAACATGATTGTAATAATATTTGGAAATGTGGAACCTGAAACCAACGGTAAAAATGAGGAACATGTCTGTTATGTGTTGGAAATGAGGAACATGACTGTAATGAGTTGGTAAAGTGGAACATGGCTATTATGTGTTGGTAATGATGAATATGGCTGTAATGTCTTGGAAATAAGGAAGATGACTGTAATGTGTTGGAAATGAAGAACAAGACTGTAATGTGCTAGAAATGTGGAACATAACTGTAAAGTGTTGGTAATGAGGAACATGACTGTAATGTACTGTAAATGTGGAACATGACTGTAATGTGCTAGAAATGTGGAACATGACTGTAATCGTTGGTAATGAGGAACACGGAAGCGTAATGTGTTGGAAGAAACATGACTGTAATGTGCGAAAATGTGGAAAATGACTATAATGTTTTGTTAATGAATGTGAAGCATGACTATAATGGACTGGAAATGTGGAACATGACTGTAAAGTGCTGAAATGTGGAACATGACTGTATATGTGTTGGAAATGTTGAAAATGACTGTAATGTGTTGGAAATGTGGAACATGACGGTAATGTGCTGGAAATGTGCAACACGCCTGCCATTAGTTGGAAATGAGGAACATGACTGTAATGTGCGGGAAATTTGGAACATAACTGTAAAGTGTTTGTAATGAGGAACATGACTGTAATGTACTATAAATGTGGAACATGACTGTAATGTGCTGGAAATGTGGAACATGACTGTAATGTGTAGGAAATGTGGAACATGACTGTAATGTGCTCGAAATGTGGAACATGACAGTAATGTGTAGAAATGAGGAACATGTCTTTAATGTTTGTAAATGTGGAACATGACTATAATGTGCAGGAAATGTGGAACATGACTGTAATTTGCAGGAAAAGTGGAACATGACTGTAATGTGTTGGAAATGTGGGAACCTGAAACCGATGGTAAAATGAGGAACATGTCTGTTATGTGTTGAAATGAGGAACATGACTGTAATGTGTTGGTAATGTGGAACATGACTGTAATGTACTGTAAATGTGGAACATGACTCTAATGTGCTAGAAATGTGGAACATGACTGTAATGTGTTGGTAATGAGGAACACGAACATAATGTGTTGGAAATGAGAAACATGACTGTAATGTGCCGAAAATGTGGAACATGACTATAATGTTTTGTTAATGAATGTGGAGCATGACTATAATGGACTGGAAATGTGGAACATGACTGTAAAGTGCTGGAAATGAGGAACATGACTGTAATGTGCAGAAAATGTGTAATATGACTGCAATGAGTTGGAAATGAGGAACATGACGGTAATGTGCTGGAAATGTGCAACACGCCTGCCATTAGATGGAAATGAGGAACATGACTATAATGTGTTGGAAATGAGTAACATGACTGTACTGTGCTGGAAATTAATTTAGAACATGAGTGTAATTTGTAGGAAATGTGGAACATGATTGAAATGTGCTGGAAATGTGGAACATGACTGCAGTGAGTTGGAAATGAGGACGCTGAATCTGATGGTAAAAGTGAGGAAAATGACTGTAATATGTTGGTATTGAGGAAGATGATTATAATGTGTTGGTAATGTGGAATATAACTCTAATGGATTGGAAATGAGGAACATGACTGAAATGTGTTGATAATGTGGAACATGACTCAAATGTGTTGGAAATGAGGAACATGACTGAAATTTGTTGGAAATGTGAAACATAACTGTAATTTTTTTATAATGAGGAACATGACTGTAACGTGCTGGAAAAGTGGAACATGACTATAATGTATTGGAAATGTGGAACATGAATGTTATTTTTTGGTAATGAGGAACATGACTGTAATGTGCTGGTAATGTGGAACCTGACTGTAATGTGTTGTTTTAAATGAGGAACATAATTGTAATGTGTTGGAAGTGTGGAACATGACTGTAATGTGCTGGAAATGTGGAATATGATTATAATGTGTTGGCAATGTGGAACATGATTATAATGTATTGAAAATGAGGAATATGACTTTAATGTTTTGGAAATGAGGAAGATGATGTAATGTGTTGGAAATCTGGAACATGATTTTAATGTTTGGAAATGAGGAACATTACTCTAATGTGTTGGTAATGAGGGACCTGTATCTAATGGTAACAATCAGGAGCATGACTGTAATGCGTTGGAAATGTGGAACATGAAACCGATGGTAAAAATGGGGAACATAACTGTTATGTGTTGGAAATGAAGAAAATGACAGAAATGTGTTGGTAATGTGGAACATGACTGTTACGTGTTGGTAATGAGGAACTTGGCTGTAATGTGTTAGAAATAAAGAAGATGACTGTAATGTGTTGGAAATGAAGAGAATGACTGTAATGTGCTGGAAATGTGGAACATGACTGTAAAGTATTGGTAATGAGGAACATGACTATAATTTGTTGGTACGAGGAACATGATGCTAAAGTTTTGCTAATGTGGAACATGACTATAATGTGCTGGAAAAGTGAAACATGACTGTAATATGTTGAAAATGTTGAAAATGACTGTAATGTTGGAAATGTGGAACCTGAAAGTGATGGTAAAATGAGGACACATGACTGTTATTTGTTGGAAATGAGGAACATGACTGTAATGTGTGGGAAATTTGGAACATAACTGTAAAGTGTTTGTAATGAGGAACATGACTAATGTACTGAAATGTGGAACATGACTGTAATGTGCTGGAAATGTGGAACATGACTGTAAAGTGTTGGTAATGAGGAACATGACTGTAATGTACTCTAAATGTGGAACATGACTGTAATGTGCTCGAAATGTGGAACATGACTGTAATGTGTTGGTAATGAGGAACATAATTTTAATGTGTTGCAAATGTGGAACATGATTATAATGTGCAGGAAATGTGGAACATGACTGTAATTTGCAGGAAAAGTGGAACATGACTGTAATGTGTTGGAAATGTGGAACCAGAAACCGATGGTAAAAATGAGGAACATGTCTGTTATGTGTTGGAAATGAGGAACATGACTGTAATGTGTTGGTAATGTGGAACATGACTGTTATGTGTTGGTAATGATGAACATGGCTGTAATGTCTTGGAAATAAGGAAGATGACTGTAATGTGTTGGAAATGAAGAACAAGACTGTAATGTGCTAGAAATGTGGAACATAACTGTAAAGTGTTGGCAATGAGGAACATGTCTGTAATGTTCTGTAAATGTGAAACATGACTGTAATATGCTAGAAATGTGGAACATGACTGTGATGTGTCGGTAATGAGAAACATGAACGTAATGTGTTGGAAATGAGAAACATGACTGTAATGTGCCGGAAATGTGGAACATGACTATAATGTTTTATTAATGATTGTGGAGCATGACTATAATGGACTGGAAATGTGGAACATGACTGTAGAGTGCTGGAAATGAGGAACATGACTGTAATGTGCTGGAAATGTGCAACACGCCTGCCATTAGTTGGAAATGAGGAACATGACTGTAATGTGTTGGAAATGAGGAACATGACTGTACTGTGCTGGAAATTAATGTAGAACATGAGTGTAATTAGAAGGAAATGAGGAACATGATTGTAATGTGCTGGAATTGTGGAACATGCCTGCATTGAGTAGGAAATGAGGACGCTGAATCTGATGGTAAAAGTGAGGAAAATGACTGTAATATGTTGGTATTGAGGAAGATGATTATAATGTGTTGCCAATGTGAAAATGACTGTAATGTGTTGGTAATGAGGAACATGACTGTAATGTGCTGGAAATGAGGAAAATGACAGTAATGTGTTGGTATTGAGGAAGATGATTATAATGTGTTGGTAATGTGGAATATAACTCTAATGGATTGGTAATGAGGAACATAACTGAAATGTGTTGATCATGAGGAACATGACTCTAATGTGTTGGAAATGAGGAACATGACTGAAATATGTTGGAAGTGTGGAACATAACTGTAATTTTCTTATAATGAGGAACATGACTGTAACGTGCTGGAAAAGTGGAACATTACTATAATGTATTGGAAATATGGAACATGAATGTAATTTGTTGGTAATGAGGAACATGACTGTAATGTGCTGGTAATGTGGAACCTGACTATAATGTGTTGTTTAAATGAGGAACATGACTGTAATGTGTTGGAAGTGTGGAACATGACTGTAATGTGCTGAAAATGAGGAATATGATTATAGTGTGTTGGCAATGTGGAACATGATTATAATGTGTTGAAAATGAGGAACATGACTTTAATGTTTTGGAAATGAGCAAGATGACTGTAATGAGTTGGAAATCTGGAACATGATTTTAATGTTTGGAAATGAGGAACATTACTCTAATGTGTTGGTAATGAGGGACCTGAATCTAATGGTAACAATGAGGAGCATGACTGTAAAGCATTGGAAATGTGGAACATGAAACTGATGGCAAAAATGGGGAACATAACTGTTATGTGTTGGAAAAGAAGAAAATGACAGAAATGTGTTGGTAATGTGGAACATGACTGTTACGTGTTGGTAATGAGGAACTTGGCTGTAATATGTTAGAAATAAAGAAGATGACTGTAATGTTGGAAATGAAGAGAATGACTGTAATGTGCTGGAAATGTGGAACATGACTGTAAAGTGTTGGTAATGAGGAACATGACTATAATTTGTTGGTAATGAGGAACATGATGCTAAAGTTTTGCTAATGTGGAACATGACTATAATGTGCTGGAAAAGTGGAACATGACTGTAATGTGTTGAAAATGTTGAAAATGACTGTAATGTGTTGGAAATGTGGAACCTGAAAGTGATGGTAAAAATGAGGAACATGACTGTTATTTGTTGGAAATGAGGAACATGACTGTAAGGTGTGGGAAATTTGGAACATAACTGTAAAGTGTTTGTAATGAGGAACATGACTGTAATGTACTGGAAATGTGGAACATGACTGTAATGTGCTGGAAATGTGGAACATGACTGTAAAGTGTTGGTAATGGGGAACATGACTGTAATGTACTCTAAATGTGGAACATGACTGTAATGTGCTCGAAATGTGGAACATGACTGTAATGTGTTGGTAATGAGGAACATAATTTTAATGTGTTGCAAATGTGGAACATGACTATAATGTGCAGGAAATGTGGAACATGACTGTAATTTGCAGGAAAAGTGGAACATGACTGTAATGTGTTGGAAATGTGGAACCAGAAACCGATGGTAAAAATGAGAACATGTCTGTTATGTGTTGGAAATGAGGAACATGACTGTAATATGTTAGTAATGTGGAACATGACTGTTATGTGTTGGTAATGATGAACATGGCTGTAATGTCTTGGAAATAAGGAAGATGACTGTAATGTGTTGGAAATGAAGAACAAGACTGTAATGTGCTAGAAATGTGGAACATAACTGTAAAGTGTTGGCAATGAGGAACATGTCTGTAATGTTCTGTAAATGTGAAACATGACTGTAATATGCTAGAAATGTGGAACATGACTGTGATGTGTCGGTAATGAGAAACATGAACGTAATGTGTTGGAAATGAGAAACATGACTGTAATGTGCCGGAAATGTGGAACATGACTATAATGTTTTGTTAATGATTGTGGAGCATGACTATAATGGACTGGAAATGTGGAACATGACAGTAGAGTGCTGGAAATGAGGAACATGACTGTAATGTGCTGGAAATGTGCAACACGCCTGCCATTAGTTGGAAATGAGGAACATGACTGTAATGTGTTGGAAATGAGGAACATGACTGTACTGTGCTGGAAATTAATGTAGAACATGAGTGTAATTAGAAGGAAATGAGGAACATGATTGTAATGTGCTGGAATTGTGGAACATGCCTGCATTGAGTAGGAAATGAGGACGCTGAATCTGATGGTAAAAGTGGGGAAAATGACTGTAATATGTTGGTATTGAGGAAGATGATTATAATGTGATGCCAATGTGAAAAATGACTGTAATGTGTTGGTATTGAGGAACATGACTGTAATGTGCTGGAAATGAGGAAAATGACAGTAATGTGTTGGTATTGAGGAAGATGATTATAATGTGTTGGTAATGTGGAATATAACTCTAATGGATTGGTAATGAGGAACATGACTGAAATGTGTTGATCATGAGGAACATGACACTAATGTGTTGGAAATGAGGAACATGACTGAAATATGTTGGAAGTGTGGAACATAACTGTAATTTTCTTATAATGAGGAACATGACTGTAACGTGCTGGAAAAGTGGAACATTACTATAATGTATTGGAAATGTGGAACATGAATGTAATTTGTTGGTAATGAGGAACATGACTGTAATGTGCTGGTAATGTGGAACCTGACTGTAATGTGTTGTTTTAAATGAGGAACATGACTGTAATGTGTTGGAAGTGTGGAACATGACTGTAATGTGCTGAAAATGTGGAATATGATTATAGTGTGTTGGCAATGTGGAACATGATTATAATGTGTTGAAAATGAGGAACATGACTTTAATGTTTTGGAAATGAGCAAGATGACTGTAATGTGTTGGAAATCTGGAACATGATTTTAATGTTTGGAAATGAGGAACATTACTCTAATGTGTTGGTAATGAGGGACCTGAATCTAATGGTAACAATGAGGAGCATGACTGTAAAGCATTGGAAATGTGGAACATGAAACTGATGGCAAAAATGGGGAACATAACTGTTATGTGTTGGAAAAGAAGAAAATGACAGAAATGTGTTGGTAATGTGGAACATGACTGTTACATGTTGGTAATGAGGAACTTGGCTGTAATGTGTTAGAAATAAAGAAGATGACTGTAATGTGTTGGAAATGAAGAGAATGACTGTAATGTGCTGGAAGTGTGGAACATGACTGTAAAGTGTTGGTAATGAGGAACATGACTATAATTTGTTGGTAATGAGGAACATGATGCTAAAGTTTTGCTAATATGGAACATGACTATAATGTGCTGGAAATGTGGAACATGACTGTAATGTGTTGGAAATGTGGAACATGACTGAAATTTGTTGGAAATGTGGAACATAACTGTAATTTGTTTATAATGAGGAACATGATTGTAACGTGCTGGAAAAGTGGAACATGACTATAATGTATAGGAAATGTGGAACATGAATGTTATTGTTGTTAATGTGGAACGACTGTAATGTGTTGTTTTAAATGAGGAACATGATTGTAATGTTTTGGAAGTGTGGAACATGACTGTAATGTGCTGGAAATGTGGAATATGATTATAATGTGTTGGCAAAGTGGAACATGATTATAATGTGTTGAAAATGAGGAACATGACTTTAATGTTTTGGAAAGAGGAAGATGATGTAATGTGTTGGAAATCTGGAACATGATTTTAATGTTGGAAATGAGGAACATTACTCTAATGTGTTGGCAATGAGGATCTGAATCTAATGGTAACAATGAGAGACATGACTGTAATGTGTTGGAAATGTGGAACATGAAACTGATGGTAAAAAGGAGAACATAACTGTTATGTGTTGGAAATGAAGAAAATGACTGTAATGTGTTGGTAATGTGGAACAAGACTGTTACGTGTTGGTAATGAGGAACTTGGCTGTAATGTGTTAGAAATAAAGAAGATGACTGTAATGTGTTGGAAATGAAGAGAATGACTGTAATGTGCTGGAAATGTGGAACATGACTGTAATGTGTTGGTAATGTGGAACATGACTGTTATGTGTTTGTAATGATGAACATGGCTGCAATGTCTTGGAAATAAGGAAGATGACTGTAATGTGTTGGAAATGAAGAACAAGACTGTAATGTGCTAGAAATGTGGAAAGTAACTGTAAAGTGTTGGTAATGAGGAACATGACTGTAATGTACTATAAATGTGAAACATGACTGTAATGTGCTAGAAATGTGGAACATGACTGTAATGTGTCGATAATGAGGAACATGAACGTTATGTGTTGGAATTGAGAAACATGACTGTAATGTGCTGGAAATGTGAAACATGACTATAATGTTTTGTTAATGATTGTGGAGCATGTCTATAATGGACTGGAAATGTGGAACATGACTGTAGAGTGCTGGAAATTAAGAACATGACTGTAATCTGCTGGAAATGTGCAACTTGCCTGCCATTAGTTGGAAATGAGGAACATGACTGTAATGTGTAGGAAATGAGGAACATGACTGTACTGTGCTGGAAATTAATGTAGAACATGAGTGTAATTATTAGGAAATGAGGAACATGATTGCAATGTTCTGGAAATGTGGAATATGCCTGCATTGAGTTGGAATTGAGAACGCTGAATCTGATGGTAAAAGTGAGGAAAATGATTGTAATATGTTGGTATTGAGGAAGATGATTATAATGTGTTGCCAATGTGAAAAATGACTGTAATGTGTTGGTAATGAGGAACATGACTGTAATGTGTTGGAAATGAGGAAAATGACAGTAATGTGTTGGTATTGAGGAAGATGATTATAATGTGTTGGTAATGTGGAATATAACTCTAATGAATTGGTAATGAGGAACATGACTGAAATGTGTTGATAATGAGGTACATGACTGTAATGTGTTGGAAATGAGGAACATGACTGAAATGTGTTGGAAATGTGGAACATAACTGTACTTTTCATATAATGAGGAACATGACTGTAACGTGCTGGAAAAGTGGAACATGACTATAATGTATTGGAAATGTGGAACATGAATGTAATTTGTTGGTAATGATGAACATGACTGTAATGTGCTGGTAATGTGGAACGTGACTGTGATGTGTTATTTTAAATGAGGAACATGATTGTAATGAGTTGGAAGTGTGGAACATGACTGTAATGTGCTGAAAATGTGGAATATGATTATAATGTGTTGGCTATGTGGAACATGATTATAATGTGTTGAAAATGAGGAACATGACTTTAATGTTTTGGAAATGAGGAAGATGAATGTAATATGTTGGAAATCTGGAACATGATTTTGATGTTTGGAAATGAGGAACATTACTCTAATGTGTTGGTAATGAGGGACCTGAATCTAATGGTAACAATGAGGAACATGACTGTAATGCGTTGGAAATGTGGAACATGAAACTGATGGTAAAAATGGGGAACATAACTGTAATGTGTTGGAAATGAAGAAAATGACTGTAATGTGTTGATAATGTGGAACATGACTGTTACGTGTTGGTAATGAGGAACTTGGCTGTAATGTGTTAGAAATAAAGAAGATGACTGTAATGTGTTGGAAATGAAGAACATGACTGTAATGTGCTGGAAATGTGGAACATGACTGTAAAGTGTTGGTAATGAGGAACATGACTATAATTTGTTGGTAATGAGGAACATGATGATAATGTGTTGCAAATGTGGAACATGACTATAATGTGCTGGAAATGTGGAACATGACTGCAATGAGTTGGTAATGCGAAACACAAACGTTATGTGTTGGAAATGAGAAATATGACGGTAATGTGCTGGAAATGTGGAACATGACTATAATGTTTTGTAAATGAGTGGAGCATGAATATAATGGACTGGAAATGTGGAACACGACTGTAGAGTGCTGGAAAAGAGGAACATGTCTGTAATGTGCAGGAAATGTGGAATATGACAGGCAATGAGTTGGAAATGAGGAAAATGACTCTATTGTGCTGGAAATGTGGAACATGCCTGCTATTAGTTGGAAATGTGGAACATGACTGTAATGTGTTGGAAATGAGGAACATGACTGTAATGTGCTGGAAATTAATGTAGAACATGACTGTAATTAGTAGGAAATGAGGAACATGAGTGTAATGTGCTGGAAATGTGGAACATGCCTGCCTTGAGTTGAAAATGAGGACTCTGAATCTGATGGTAAAGTGATGAACATGACTGTAATGTGTTGGAAATGAGGCACATGACTGTAATGTCTTGGTAGTGAGGAAGATGATTATAATGTGTTGGTAATATGGAAACATAACTCTAAAGGGTTGGTAATGAGGAACATGATTGTATTGTGTTGGTAAGAAGGAAAATGACTGTAATGGGTTGGAAATGAGGAATATAATTGTAATGTGTTGGTAGTGAGGACCACGACTGTAATGTGTTGGTAATGAGGAATATGACTGTAGTGGTTAGTAATGAGCAACATGACTGTAATGAGTTGGTAATGAGGAACATGATGGTAATGTGCTGGAAATGTGGAACCTGATTGTAATGTGTTGGAAATATGGAACATGATTGTTATTTTCTGTTAAAGAGGAACATAACTGTATTATGCTGGAAATGAGGAACATGACTATTATTTGTTGGAAATGAGGAACATGACTGTAATGTGCGGGAAATTTGTAACATAACTCTAAAGTGTTTGTAATGAGGACAATGACTGTAATGTACTGTAAATGTGGAACATGACTGTAATGTGCTGGAAATGTGGAACATGACTGTAAAGTGTTGGTAATGAGGAACATGACTGTAATGTACTCTAAATGTGGAACATGACTGTAATGCTCGAAATGTGGAACATTACTGTAATGTGTGTTAATGAGGAACATGATTTTAATGTGTTGCAAATGTGGAACATGACTATAATGTGCAGGAAATGTGGAACATGACTGTAATTTACAGGAAAAGTGGAACATATGATTGTAATGTGTTGGAAATGTGGAACATGATTGTAATGTTTGGAAATGTGAACCTGAAACCGATGGTAAAATTGAGGAACATGTCTGTTATGTGTTGAAATGAGGAACATGACTGTAATGTGTTGGTAATGTGGAACAAGACTGTTATGTGTTGGTAATGATGAACATGGCTGTAATGTCTTGGAAATAAGGAAGATGACTGTAATGTGTTGGAAATGAAGAACAAGACTGTAATGTGCTAGAAATGTGGAACATAACTGTAAAGTGTTGGTAATGAGGAACATGACTGTAATGTACTGTAAATGTGAAACATGACTAGCAATGTGCTAGAAATGGGTATGACTGTAATGTGTCGATAATAGGAAACTGAACGTAATGTATTGGAAATGAGAAACATGACTAATGTGCTGGAAATGTGGAACATGACTATAATGTTTTGTTAATGATTGTGGAGCATGACCATAATGGACTGGAAATGTGGAACATGACAGTAGAGTGCTGGAAATGAGAACATGACTGTAATGTGCTGGAAATGTGCAACACGCCTGCCATTAGTTGGAAATGAGGAACATGACTGTAATGTGTTGGAAATGAGGAACATGACTGTACTGTGCTGGAAATTAATCTAGAACATGAGTGTAAATAGTAGGAAATGAGGAACATGATTGTAATGTGCTGGAAATGTGGAACATGCCTGCATTGAGTAGGAAATGAGGACGCTGAATCTGATGGTAAAAGTGAGGAAAATGACTGTAATATGTTGGTATTGAGGAAGATGATTATAATGTGTTGCCAATGTGAAAAATGACTGTAATGTGTTGGTAATGAGGAACATAACTGTAATGTGTTGGAAATGAGGAAAATGACAGTAATGTGTTGGTATTGAGGAAGATGATTATAATGTGTTGGTAATGGAGAATATAACTCTAATGGATTGGTAATGAGGAACATGACTGAAATGTGTTGATAATGAGGAACATGACTGTAATGTGTTGGAAATGAGGAACATGACTGAAATGTGTTGGAAATTTGGAACATAATTGTAATTTTCTTATAATGAGGAACATGACTGTAACGTGCTGGAAAAGTGGAACATGACTATAATGTATTGGAAATGTGGAACATGAATGTAATTTGTTGGTAATGAGGAACATGACTGTAATGTGCTGGTAATGTGGAACCTGACTGTAATGTGTTGTTTTAAATGAGGATGATGATTGTAATGTGTTGGAAGTGTGGAACATGACTGTAATGTGCTGAAAATGTGGAATATGATTATAATGTTTTGGCAATGTGGAACATGATTATAATGTGTTGAAAATGAGGAACATGACTTTAATGTTTTGGAAATGAGCAAGATGACTGTAATGTGTTGGAAATCTGGAACATGATTTTAATGTTTGGAAATGAGGAACATTACTCTAATGTGTTGGTAATGAGGGACCTGAATCTAATGGAAACAATGAGGAGCATGACTGTAAAGCGTGCGAAATGTGGAACATGAAACTGATGGTAAAAATGTGGAACATAACTGTTATGTGTTGGAAATGAAGAAAATGACTGTAATGTGCAGGAAATGTGGAACATGACTGTAAAGTGTTGGTAATGAGGAACATGACTATAATTTGTTGGTAATGAGGAACATGATGATAATGTGTTTAAAATGTGGAACATGACTATAATGTGCTGGTAATGTGGAACATGACTGTAATGTGTTGGAAATGTGAACATGCCTGTAATGTTATGGAAATAATGGAACCTGTAAGTGATGGTAAAAAGGAGGAACATGAGTGCTATTTGTTGGAAATAGGAACATGACTGTAATGTGCTGGAAATGTGGAACATAACTGTAAAGTGTTTGTAATGAGGACATGACTGTAATGTACTCCAAATGTGGAACATGACTGTAATGTATTGGTAATGAGGAACATGATTTTAATGTGTTGCAAATATGGAACATAACTATAATGTGCTGGAAATGTGGAACATGACTGTAATTTACAGGAAATGTGGAGCATGACTGTAATGTGTTGGAAATGTGGACATGATTGTAATGTTTTGGAAATGTGGAACCTGAAACCGATGGTAAATATGAGGAACATGTCTGTTATGTGTTGGAAATGAGAACATGCCTGTAATGTGTTTGTAATGTGGAACATGACTGTTATGTGTTGGTTATGATGAACATGGCTGTAATATCTTGGAAATAAGGAAGATGACTGTAATGTGTTGGAAATGAAGAACAACACTGTAATGTGCTAAAAATGTGGAACATAACTGTAAAGTGCTGGTAATGAGGAACATGACTGTAACGTACTGAAAATGTGGAACATGACTGTAATGTGCTGGAAATGTGGAACATGACTGTAACGTGTTGGTAATGAGGAACACGAACGTAATGTGTTGGAAAATGAGAAACATGACTGTAATGTGCAGGAAATGTGGAACATGACTATAATGTTTTGTTAATGAATGTGGAGCATGACTATAATGGACTGAAAATGTGGAACATGACTGTAGAGTGCTGGAAATGAGCAACATGACTGTAATGTGCAGGAAATGTAATATGACTGCAATGAGTTGGAAATGAGGAACATGACGGTAATGTGTTGGAAATAGAGGAACATGACTGTACTGCGAAATTAATTTAGAACATGAGTGTAATTAGTAGGAAATGAGGAACATGATTGTAATGTCTGGAAATTTGAAACATGCCTGCATTGAGTTGGAAATGAGGATGCTGAATCTGATGGAAAAGTGAGGAAAATGACAGTAATATGTTGATATTGAGGGAAGATGATTATAATATGCTGCCAATGTGGAAAATGACCGTAATGTGTTGGTAATGAGGAACATGACTGTAATGTTGGAAATGAGAAAATGACGTAATGTGTTGGTATTGAGGAAGATGATTATAATGTGTTGGTAATGTGGAATATAACTCTAATGGATTGGTAATGAGGAACATAACTGAAATGTGTTGATAATGAGGAACATGACTGTAATGTTTTGGAAATGATTAACATGACTGAATGTGTTGGAAATGTGGAACATAACTGTAATTTTCTTATAATGAGAAACATGACTGTGAACATGCTGGAAAAGTGGAACATGACTATAATGTATTGGAAATGTGGAAGATGAATGTAATTTGTTGGTAATGAGGAACATGACTGTAATGTGCTGGTAATGTGGAACCTGACTGTAATGTGTTGTTTTAAATGAGGAAGATGATTGTAATGTGTTGGAAGTGTGGAACATGACTGTAATGTGCTGGAAATGTGGAATATGATTATAATGTGATGGCAATGTGGAACATGATTATAATGTGTTGAAAATGAGGAACATGACTTTAATGTTTGGAAATGAGGAAGATGACTGTAATGTGTTGGAAATCTGGAACATGATTTTAATGTTTGGAAATGAGGAACATTACTCTAATGTGTTGGTAATGAGGACCTGAATCTAATGGTAACAATGAGGAGCATGACTGTAATGCATTGGAAATGTGGAACATGAAACTGATGGTAAAAATGTGGAACATAACTGTTATGTGTTGGAAATGAAGAAAATGACTGTAATGTGTTGGTAATGTGGAACATGACAGTTACATATTGGTAATGAGGAACTTGGCTGTAATGTGTTAGAAATAAAGAAGATTACTGTAATGTGTTTTAAATGAAGAGCATGAATGTAATGTGCTGGAAATGTGGAACATGACTGTAAAGTGTTGGTAATGAGGAACATGACTATAATTTGTTGGACATGAGGAACATGACTGTAATGTGTTGGTAATGTGGAACATGACAGTTACATATTGGTAATGATGAACATGGCTGTAATGTCGTGGAAATAAAGAAGATGACTGTAATGTGTTGGAAATGAAGAACAAGACTGTAATGTGCTAGAAATGTGGAACATAACTGTAAAGTGTTGGTAATGAGGAACATGACTGTAATGTACTGAAAATGTGGAACATGACTGTAATGTGCTAGAAATGTGGAACATGACTGTAATGTGTTGGTAATGAGGAACACGAACGTAATGTGTTGGAAATGTGAAACATGACTGTAATGTGCCGGAAATGTGGAACATGACTATAATGTTTTGATAATGAATGTGGAACATGACTATAATGGACTGAAAATGTGGAACATGACTGTAGAGTGCTTTAAATGAGGAATATGACTGTTATGTGCAAGAAATGTGTAATATGACTGCAATGAGTTGGAAATGAGGAGCATGACAGTAATGTGCTGGAAATGTGCAACACGCTTGCCATTAGTTGGAAATGAGGAACATGACTGTAATGTGTTGGAAATGAGGAACATGACTGTACTGTGCTGGAAATTAATTTAGAACATGAGTGTAATTAGTAGGAAATGAGGAACATGATTGTAATGTGCTGGAAATGTGGAACATGCCTGCATTGAGTTTGAAATGAGGACGCTGAATCTGATGGTAAAAGTGAGGAAAATGACTGTAATATGTTGGTATTGAGGAAGTTGATTATAATGTGTTGAAAATGAGGAACATGACTTTAATGTTTTGGAAATGAGGAAGATGACTGTAATATGTTGGAAATCTGGAACATGATTTTAATGTTTGGAAATGAGGAACATTACTCTAATGTGTTGGTAATGAGGACCTGAATCTAGTGGTAACAATGAGGATGATGACTGTAATCGCTGTGGAAATGTGGAACATGAAACTGATGGTAAAAATGGGGAACATAACTGTTATGTGTTGGAAATGAAGAAAATTACTGTAATGTGTTGGTAATGTGGAACATGACTGTTCACGTGTTAGTAATGAGGAACTTGGCTGTAATGTGTTAGAAATAAAGAAGAAGATGACGTAATGTGTTTTAAAATGAAGAGCAATGACTGTAATGTGCTGGAAATGTGGAACATAAGTGTAAAGTGTTTGTAATGAGGAACATGACTGTAATGTACTGGAAATGTGGAACATGACTGTAATGTGCTGGAAATGTGGAACATGACTGTAAAGTGTTGGTAATGAGGAACATGACTATAATTTGTTGGTAATGAGGAACATGATGATAATGTGTTGCAAATGTGGAACATGAATTTAATGTGTTGGAAATGAGGAACATGACTGTAATGTGCTGGAAATGTGGAACATAAGTGTAAAGTGTTTGTAATGAGGAACATGACTGTAATGTACTGGAAATGTGGAACATGACTGTAATGTGCTGGAAATGTGGAACATGACTGTAAAGTGTTGGTAATGAGGAACATGACTTTAATGTACTCTAAATGTGGAACATGACTTAATGTGCCTGAAATGTGGAACATGACCTGTAATGTGTTGGTAATGAGGAACATGATTTTAATGTGTTGCAAATGTGGAACATGACTATAATGTGCTGGAAATGTGGAACATGACTGTAATTTGCAGGAAATGTGGAACATGACTGTAATGTGTTGAAATGTGGAACATGATTGTAATGTTTGAAATGTGGAAAACTGAAACGATGGTAAATGAGGAACATGTCTGTTATGTGTTGGAAATGAGGAACATGACTGTAATGTGTTGGTAATGTGGAACATGACTGTAATGTGTTGGTAATGATGAACATGGCTGTAATGTCTTGGAAATAAGGAAGATGACTGTAATGTTGGAAATGAAGAACAAGACTGTAATAGCTAGAAATGTGGAACATAACTGTGAAGTGTTGGTAATGAGGAACATGACTGAAATGTACTGTAAATGTGGAACATGACTGTAATGTTCTGAAATGTGGAACATGACTGTATTGTGTTGGTAATGAGGAACACGTAACGTGAATGTGATGGAAATGAGAAACATGACTGTAATCTGCCGGAAATGTGGAACATGACTATAATGTTTTGATAATGAATGTGAGCATTACTATAATGGACTGGAAATGTGGAACATGACAGTAGAGTGCTGAAATGAGGAACATGACTGTAATGTGCAGGAAATGTGTAATATGACTGCAATGAGTTGGAAATGAGGAACATGACTGTAATGTACTGGAAATGTGCAACACACCTGCCGTTAGTTGGAAATGAAGAACATGACTGTAATGTGTTGTAAATGAGGAACATGACTGTGCTGTGCTGGAAATTAATTTAGAACATGAATGTAATTCATAGGAAATGAGGAACATGATTGTAATGTTCTGGAAATGTGGAACATGCCTGCATTGATTTGGAAATCAGGACGCTGAATCTGATGGTAAAAGTGAGGAAAATGAATGTAATATGTTGGTATTGAGGAAGTTGATTATAATGTGTTGCCAATGTGGAAAATGACTGTAATGTGTTGGTAATGAGGAACATGACTGTAATGTGTTGGAAATGAGGAAAATGACAGTAATGTGTTGGTATTGAGGAAGATGATTATAATGTGTTGGTAATGTGGAATATAACTCTAATGGATTTGTAATGAGGAACATGACTGAAATGTGTTGATAATGAGGAACATGACTGTAATGTTTAGGAAATGAGGAACATGAGTGAAATGTGTTGGAAATGTGGAACATAACTGTAATTTTCTTATAATGAGAAACATGACTGTAACGTGCTGGAAAAGTGGAACATGGCTATAATGTATTGGAAATGTGGAAGATGAATGTAATTTGTTAGTAATGAGGAACAGGACTGTAATGTGCTGGTAATGTGGAACCTGCCTGTAATGTGTTGTTTAAAATGAGGAAGATGATTGTAATGTGTTGGAAGTGTGGAACATGATTGTAATGTGCTGGAAATGTGGAATATGATAATAATGTGATGGCAATGTGGAACATGATTATAATGTGTTGAAAATGAGGAACATGACTTTAATGTTTTGGAAATGAGGAAGATGACTGAAATGTGTTGGAAATCTGGAACATGATTTTAATGTTTGGAAATGAGGAACATTACTCTAATGTGTTGGTAATGAGGACCTGAATCTAATGGTAACAATGAGGAGCATGACTGTAATGCATTGGAAATGTGGAACATGAAACTGATGGTAAAATGAGGAACATAACTGTTATGTGTTGGAAATGAAGAAAATGACTGTAATGTGTTGGTAATGTGGAACATGACAGTTACATGTTGATAATGAGGAACTTGCTGTAATGTGTTAGAAATAAAGAAGATGACTGTAATGTGTTTTAAATGAAGAGCATGAATGTAATGTGCTGGAAATGTGGAACATGACTGTAAAGTGTTGGTAATGAGGAACATGACTATAATTTGTTGAAAATGAGGAACATGACTGTAATGTGTTGGTAATGTGGAACATGACTGTTATGTGTTGGTAATGATGAACATGGCTGTAATGTTGTGGAAATAAAGAAGATGACGGTAATGTGTTGGAAATGAAGAACAAGACTGTAATGTGCTAGAAATGTGGAACATAACTGTAAAGTGTTGGTAATGAGGAACATGACTGTAATGTACTGAAAATGTGGAACATGACTGTAATGTGCTAGAAATGTGGAACATGACTGTAATGTGTTGGTAATGAGGAACACGAACGTAATGTGTTGGAAATGTGAAACATGACTGTAATGTGCCGGAAATGTGGAACATGACTATAATGTTTTGTTTATGAATGTGGAACATGACTATAATGGACTGAAAATGTGGAACATGACTGTAGAGTGCTTTAAATGAGGAATATGACTGTAATGTGCAAGAAATGTGTAATATGACTGCAATGAGTTGGAAATGAGGAACATGACAGTAATGTGCTGGAAATGTGCAACACGCTTGCCATTAGTTTTAAATGAGGAACATGACTGTAATGTGTTGGAAATGAGGAACATGACTGTACTGTGATGGAAATTAATTTAGAACATGAGTGTAATTAGTAGGAAATGAGGAACCTGATTGTAATGTGCTGGAAATGTGGAACATGCCTGCATTGAGTTTGAAATGAGGACGCTGAATCTGATGGTAAAAGTGAGGAAAATGACTGTAATATGTTGGTATTGAGGAAGTTGATTATAATGTGTTGAAAATGAGGAACATGACTTTAATGTTTTGGAAATGAGGAAGATGATTGTAATATGTTGAAATCTGGAACATGATTTTAATGTTTGAAATGAGAACATTACTCTAATGTGTTGGTAATGGGGACCTGAATCTAGTGGTAACAATGAGGTGCATGACTGTGTCGTGCTGGAAATGTGGAACATGAAACTGATGGTAAAAATGGGGAACATAACTGTTATGTGTTGGAAATGAAGAAAATTACTGTAATGTGTTGGTAATGTGGAACATGACTGTTACGTGTTGGTAATGAGGAACTTGGCTGTAATGTGTTAGAAATAAAGAAGATGACTGTAATGTGTTTTAAATGAAGAGCATGACTGTAATGTGCTGGAAAAGTGGAACATGACTGTAAAGTGTTGGTAATGAGGAACATGACTATAATTTGTTGGTAATGAGGAAAATGATGATAATGTGTTGCAAATGTGGAACATGACTATAATGTGTTGGAAATGAGGAACATGACTGTAATGTGCTGGAAATGTGGAACATAACTGTAAAGTGTTTGTAATGAGGAACATGACTGTAATGTACTGGAAATGTGGAATATGACTGTAATGTGCTGGAAATGTGGAACATGACTGTAAAGTGTTGATAATGAGGAACATGACTGTAATGTACTCTAAATGTGGAACATATGACTGTAATGTGTGCTCGGAAATGTGGAACATGACTGTAATGTGTTGGTAATGAGGAACATGATTTTAATGTGTTGCAAATGTGGAACATGACTATAATGTGCTGGAAATGTGGAACATGACAGTAATTGCAGGAAATGTGGAACATGACTGTAATGTGTTGGAAATGTGGAACATGATTGTAATGTTTGGAAATGTGGAACCTGAAACCGATAGTAAAATGAGGAACATGTCTGTTATGTGTTGGAAATGAGGAACATGACTGTAATGTGTTGGTAATGTGGAACATGACTGTAATGTGTTGGTAATGATGAACATGGCTGTAATGTCTTGGAAATAAGGAAGATGACTGTAATGTGTTGGAAATGAAGAACAAGACTGTAATGTGCTAGAAATGTGAACATAACTGTAAAGTGTTGGTAATGAGGAACATGACTGTAATGTCTGTAAATGTGGAACATGACTGTAATGTTCTAGAAATGTGGAACATGACTGTATTGTGTGTGGTAATGAGGAATGAATCTAATGTGATGGAAATGAGAAACATGACTGTAATGTGCTGGAAATGTGGAACATGACTATAATGTTTTGTTAATGAATGTGGAGCATTACTATAATGGACTGGAAATGTGGAACATGACAATAGAGTGCTGGAAATGAGGAACATGACTGTAATGTGCAGGAAATGTGTAATATGACTGCAATGAGTTGGAAATGAGGAACATGACTGTAATGTGCTGGAAATGTGCAACACACCTGCCGTTAGTTGGAAATGAAGAACATGACTGTAATGTGTTGTAAATGAGGAACATGACTGTACTGTGCTGGAAATTAATTTAGAACATGAGTGTAATTAGTAGGAAATGAGGAACATGATTGTAATGTGCTGGAAATGTGGAACATGCCTGCATTGATTTGGAAATCAGGACGCTGAATCTGATGGTAAAAGTGAGGAAAATGACTGTAATATGTTGGTATTGAGGAAGTTGATTATAATGTGTTGCCAATGTGGAAAATGACTGTAATTTGTTGGTAATGAGGAACATGACTGTAATGTGTTGGAAATGAGGAAAATGACAGTAATGTGTTGGTATTGAGGAAGATGATTATAATGTGTTGGTAATGTGGAATATAACTCTAATGGATTGGTAATGAGGAACATGACTGAAATGTGTTGATAATGAGGAACATGACTGTAATGTTTTGGAAATGAGGATCATAACTGTAATTTTCTATAATGAGGAACATGACTGTAACGTGCTGGAAAAGTGGAACATGACTATAATGTATTGGAAAGTGGAACATGAATGTAATTTGTTGGTAATGAGGAACAGGACTGTAATGTGCTGGTAATGGAACCTGACTGTAATGTGTTGTTTAAAATGAGGAAGATGATTGTAATGTATGGAAGTGTGGAACATGACTGTAATGTGCTGGAAATGTGGAAAATGATTATAATGTGTTGGCAATGTGGAACATGATTATAATGTGTTGAAAATGAGGAATATGACTTTAATGTTTTGGAAATGAGGAAGATGACTGTAATATGTTGGAAATCTGGAACATGATTTTAAAGTTGGAAATGAGGAACATTACTCTAATGTGTTGGTAATGAGGGACCTGAATCTAGTGGTAACAATGAGGAGCATGACTGTAATGCATTGGAAATGTGAACATGAAACTGATGGTAAAATGGGGAACATAATTGTTATGTGTTGGAAAGAAGAAAATGACAGAATGTGTTGGTAATGTGGAACATGACTGTTACGTGTTGGTAATGAGGAACTTGGCTGTAATGTGTTAGAAATAAAGAAGATGACTGTAATGTGTTTTAAATGAAGAGCATGACTGTAATGTGCTGGAAATGTGGAACATGACTGCAAAGTGTTGGTAATGAGGAACATGACTATAATTTGTTGGTAATGAGGAAGATGATGATAATGTTTTGCAAATGTGGAACATGACTATAATGTGCTGGAAATGTGGAACATGACTGTAATGTGTTGGAAATGTGAACATAGCTGTAATGTGTTGGAAATGGAACTGAAACTGATGGTAAAAATGAGGAACATGACTGTTATTTGTTGGAAATGAGGAACATGACTGTAATGTGCTGGAAATGTGGAACATAACTGTAAAGTGTTTGTAATGAGGAACATGACTGTAATGTACTGGAAATGTGGAACATGACTGTAATGTGCTGGAAATGTGGAACATGACTGTAAAGTGTTGGTAATGAGGAACATGACTGTAATGTACTCTAAATGTGGAACATGACTGTAATGTGCTCGAAATGTGGAACATGACTGTAATGTGTTGGTAATGAGGAACATGATTTTAATGTGTTGCAAATGTGGAACATGACTATAATGTGCTGGAAATGTGGAACATGACTGTAATTTGCAGGAAATGTGAAACATGACTGTAATGTGATGGAAATGTGGAACATGATTGTATATGTTTGGAAATGTGGAACCTGAAACCGATGGTAAAATGAGGAACATGTCTGTTATGTGTTGGAAATGAGGAACATGACTGTAATGTGTGGTAATGTGGAACATGACTGTAATGTGTTGGTAATGATGAACATGGCTGTAATGTCTTGGAAATAAGGAAGATAACTGTAATGTGTTGGAAATGAAGAAGCAAGCTGTAATGTGCTAGAAATGTGGAACATAACTGTAAAGTGTTGGTAATGAGGAACATGACTGTAATGTACTGTAAATGTGGAACATGACTGTAATGTTCTAGAAATGTGGAACATGACTGTATTGTGTTGGTAATGAGGAACAGAACGTAATGTGATGGAAATGAGAAACATGACTGTAATCTGCGGAATGGAACATGACTATAATGTTTTGTTAATGAATGTTGAGCATTACTATAATGGACTGGAAATGTGGAACATGATAGTAGAGTGCTGGAAATGAGGAACATGACTGTAATGTGCTGGAAATGTGCAACACGCCTGCTGTTAGTTGGAAATGAAGAACATGACTGTAATGTGTTGTAAATGAGGAACATGACTGTACTGTGCTGGAAATTAATGTAGAACATGAGTGTAATTAGTAGGAAATGAGGAACATGATTGTAAAGTGCTGGAAATGTGGAACATGCCTGCATTGAGTGGGAAATGAGGACGCTGATCTGATGGTAAAAGTGAGAAAATGACTGTAATATGTTGGTATTGAGGAAGATGATTATAATGTGCTGCCAATGTGGAAAATGACTGTAATGTGTTGGTAATGAGGAACATGACTGTAATGTGTTGGAAATGAGGAAATGACAGTAATGTGTTGGTATTGAGGAAGATGATTATAATGTGTTGGTAATTTGGAAATAACTCTAATGGATTGGTAATGAGGAACATGACTGAAATGTGTTGATAATGAGGAACATGACCGTAATGTGTTGGAAATGAGGAACATGACTGAAATGGTTGGAAATGTGGAACATAACTGTAATTTTCTTATAATGAGGAACATGACTGTAGCGTGCTGGAAAAGTGGAACATGACTATAATGTATTGGAAATGTGGAACATGATGTAATTTCTTGGTAATGATGAACATGACTGTAATGTGCTGGTAATGTGGAACCTGACTATGATGTGTTGTTTTAAATAGGGAACATGATTGTAATGTTGGAAGTGTGGAACATGACTGTAATGTGCTGGAAATGTGGAATATGATTATAATGTGTTGGCAATGTGGAACATGATTATAATGTGTTGAAAATGAGGAACATGACTTTAATGTTTTGGAAATGAGGAAGATGACTGTAATATGTTGGAAATCTGGAACATGATTTTAATGTTTGGAAATGAGGAACATTACTCTAATGTGTTGGTAATGAGGGACCTGAATCTAATGGTAACAATGAGGAGCATGACTGTAATGCGTTGGAAATGTGGAACATGAAACTGATGGTAAAAATGGGGAACATAACTGTTATGTGCTGGAAATGAAGAAAATGACTGTAATGTGTTGGTAATGTGGAACATGACTGTTACGTGTTGGTAATGAGGAACTTGGCTGTAATGTGTTAGAAGTAAAGAAGATGACTGTAATGTGTTTTAAATGAAGAGCATGAATGTAATGTGCTGGAAATGTGGAACATGACTGTAAAGTGTTGGTAATGAGGAACATGACTATAATTTGTTGGTAATGAGGAACATGATGATAATGTGTTGCAAATGTGGAACATGACTATAATGTGCTGGAAATGTGGAACATGACTGCAATGTGTTGGTAATGCGAAACACAAACGTAATGTGTTGGAAATGAGAAACATGACTGTAATGTGCTGGAAATGTGGAACATAACTATAATGTTTTGTAAATGAGTGTGGAGCATGAATATAATGGACTGGAATTGTGGAACATGACTGTAGAGTGCTGGAAATGAGTAACATGTCTGCAATGTGCAGGAAATGTGGAATATGACAGGCAATGAGTTGGAAATGAGGAAAATGTCTTGATTGTGCTGGAAATGTGGAACATGCCTGCTATTAGTTGGAAATGAGGAACATGACTGTAATGTGTTGGAAATGAAACATGACTGTAATGTGCTGGAAATTAATGTAGAACATGACTGTAATTAGTAGGAAATGAGGAACATGAGTGTAATGTGCTGGAAATGTGGAACATGCCTGCCTTGAGTTGGAAATGAGGACTCTGAATCTGATGGTAAAGTGATGAACATTACTGTAATGTGTTGGAAAAGAGAACATGACTGTAATGTCTTGGTAGTGAGGAAGATGATTATAATGTGTTGGTAATATGAAACATAACTCTAATGGGTTGGTAATGAGGAACATGATTGTATTGTGTTGGTAAGAAGGAAAATGACTGTAATGGGTTGGAAATGAGGAATATAATTGTAATGTGTTGGTAGTGAGGAACCTGACTGTAATGTGTTGGTAATGAGGAATATGATTGTAGTGTGTTAGTAATGAGCAACATGACTGTAATGAGTTGGTAATGAGGAACATGATGGTAATATGCTGGAAATGTGGAACATGATTGTAATGTGTTGGAAATGTGGAACATGATTGTAATTTTCTGGTAAGAGAACATAACTGTATTATGCTGGAAATGTGGAACATGACTGTAATGTGTTGGAAATGGAACTTGAATGTAATTTGTTGGTAATGAGGAACATGACTGTAATGTGTTGGAAATGTGGAGCATGACTGTAATGTGTTGGAGATGAGGAACATGATTGTAATGTGCTGGAAATGTGGAACATGATTGTAATGTGTTGGAAATGAGAATATGAACATAATTTGTTAGTAATGAGGAACATGACTGTAATTTGTTGGTAATGAGAGACATGACTATAATGTGTTAGTAATGAGAAACATGATTGTATGATGTGGAAATGTGGAACATGACTATAATGTCTGGAAATGTGGAACATGACTGTTATGTGTTGGAAATGTGGAACATGATTGTAATGTGTTGGTAATGTGGAACATAACCGTAATGTGTTGGAAGTGTGGAACATGAATGTAATATGCTGGAAATGTGGAATATGATTGTACTGCATTATCAATGTGGAACATGATTACAATGTGTTGAAATTGAGGAACATGACTGTAATGTGATGATAATGAGGAACATGACTGTAATGTGTTGGCAATGTGGAACATGATTATAATGTGTTGAAATGAGGAACATCACTTTAATGTTTTGGAAATGAGGAAGATGACTGTAATGTGTTGGAAATCTGGAACATGATTTTAATATTTTGAAATGAGGAACATTACTCTAATGTGTTGGTAATGAGGGACCTGAATCTAATGATAACAATGAAGAGCATGATTGTAATGCGTTGGAAATGTGGAACATGAAACTGATGGTAAAAATGGGGAACATAACTGTTATGTGTTGGAAATGAAGAAAATGACTGTAATGTGTTTGTAATGTGAAACATGACTGTTATGTGTTGGTAATGAGGAACTTGACTGTAATGTGTTAGAAATAAAGAAGATGACTGTAATGTGTTTTAAATGAAGAGCATGACTGTAATGTGCTGGAAATGTGGAACATGACTGCAAAGTGTTGGTAATGAGGAACATGACTATAATTTGTTGGTAATGAGGAACATGATGATAATGTGTTGCAAATGTGGAACATGACTATAATGTGTTGGAAATGAGGAACATGACTGTAATGTGCTGGGAAATGTGGAACATAACTGTAAAGTGTTTGTAATGAGGAACATGACTGTAATGTACTGGAAATGTGGAATATGACTGTAATGTGCTGGAAATGTGGAACATGACTGTAAAGTGTTGATAATGAGGAACATGACTGTAATGTACTCTAAATGTGGAACATGACTGTAATGTGCTCGAAATGTGGAACATGACTGTAATGTGTTGGTAATGAGGAACATGATTTTTAATGTGTTGCAAATGTGGAACATGACTATAATGTGCTGGAAATGTGGAACATGACTGTAATTTGCAGGAAATGTGGAACATGACTGTAATGTGTTGGAAATGTGGAACATGATTGTAATGTTTTGGAAATGTGGAACCTGAAACCGATAGTAAAATGAGGAACATGTCTGTTATGTGTTGGAAATGAGGAACATGACTGTAATGTGTTGGTAATGTGGAACATGACTGTAATGTGTTGGTAATGATGAACATGGCTGTAATGTCTTGGAAATAAGGAAGATGACTGTAATGTGTTGGAAATGAAGAACAAGACTGTAATGTGCTAGAAATGTGGAACATAACTTTAAAGTGTTGGTAATGAGGAACATGACTGTAGTGAACTGTAAATGTGGAACATGACTGTAATGTTCTAGAAATGTGGAACAAGACTGTATTGTGTTGGTAATGAGGAACATGAACGTAACGTGATGGAAATGAGAAACATGACTGTAATCTGCCGGAAATGTGGAACATGACTATAATGTTTTGTTAATGAATGTGGAGCATTACTATAATGGACTGGAAATGTGGAACATGACAGTAGAGTGCTGGAAATGAGGAACATGACTGTAATGTGCAGGAAATGTGTAATATGACTGCAATGAGTTGGAAATGAGGAACATGACTGTAATGTGCTGGAAATGTGCAACACACCTGCCGTTAGTTGGAAATGAAGAACATGACTGTAATGTGTTGTAAATGAGGAACATGACTGTGCTGTGCTGGAAATTAATTTAGAACATGAGTGTAATTAGTAGGAAATGAGGAACATGATTGTAATGTGCTGAAAATGTGGAACATGCCTGCATTGATTTGGAAATCAGGACACTGAATCTGATGGTAAAAGAGAGGAAAATGACTGTAATATGTTGGTATTGAGGAAGTTGATTATAATGTGTTGCCAATGAGAAAAATGACTGTAATTTGTTGGTAATGAGGAACATGAATGTAATGTGTTGGAAATGAGGAAAATGACAGTAATGTGTTGGTATTGAGGAAGATGATTATAATGTGTTGGTAATGTGGAATATAACTCTAATGGATTGGTAATGAGGAACATGACTGAAATGTGTTGATAATGAGGAACATGACTGTAATGTTTTGGAAATGAGGATCATGAGTGAAATGTGTTGGAAATGTGGAACATAACTGTAATTTTCTTATAATGAGAAACATGACTGTAACGTGCTGGAAAAGTGGAACATGACTATAATGTATTGGAAATGTGGAAGATGAATGTAATTTGTTGGTAATGAGGAACAGGACTGTAATGTGCTGGTAATGTGGAACCTGACTGTAATGTGTTGTTTAAAATGAGGAAGATGATTGTAATGTATTGGAAGTGTGGAACATGACTGTAATGTGCTGGAAATGTGGAAAATGATTATAATGTGTTGGCAATGTGGAACATGATTATAATGTGTTGAAAATGAGTAATATGACTTTAATGTTTTGGAAATGAGGAAGATGACTGTAATATGTTGGAAATCTGGAACATGATTTTAAAGTTTGGAAATGAGGAACATTACTCTAATGTGTTGGTAATGAGGACCTGAATCTAGTGGTAACAATGAGGAGCATGACTGTAATGCATTTGAAATGTGGAACATGAAACTGATGGTAAAATGGGGAACATAACTGTTATGTGTTGGAAATGTGAAAATGACTGTAATGTGTTGGTAATGTGGAACATGATGATTTACGTGTTGGTAATGAGGAACTTGGCTGTAATGTGTTAGAAATAAAGAAGATGACTGTAATGTGTTTTAAATGAAGAGCATGACTGTAATGTGCTGGAAATGTGGAACATGACTGTAAAGTGTTGGTAATGAGGAACATGACTATAATTTGTTGGTAATGAGGAAGATGATGATAATGTGTTGCAAATGTGAACATGACTATAATGTGCTGGAAATGTGAACATGACTGTAATGTGTTGAAATGTGAACACAGCCTGTAATGTGTTGGAAATGGGAACCTGAAACTGATGGTAAAAATGAGGAACATGACTGTTATTTGTTGGAAATGAGGAACATGACTGTAATGTGCTGGAAATGTGGAACATAACTGTAAAGTGTTTGTAATGAGGAACATGACTGTAATGTACTGGAAATGGAACATGACTGTAATGTGCTGGAAATGTGGAACATGACTGTAAAGTGTTGGTAATGAGGAACATGACTGTAATGTACTCAAATGTGGAACATGACTCAATGTGCTCGAAATGTGGAACATGACTGTAATGTGTTGGTAATGAGGAACATGATTTTAATGTGTTGCAAATGTGGAACATGACTATAATGTGCTGGAAATGTGGAAATGACTGTAATTTGCAGGAAATGTGAACATGACTGTAATGTGATGGAAATGTGGTACATGATTGTAATGTTTTGAAATGTGGAACCTGAAACCGATGGTAAAATGAGGAACATGTCTGTTATGTGTTGGAAATGAGGAACATGACTGTAATGTGTTGGTAATGTGGAACATGACTGTAATGTGTTGGTAATGATGAACATGGCTGTAATGTCTTGGAAATAAGGAAGATGACTGTAATGTGTTGGAAATGAAGAACAAGACTGTAATGTGCTAGAAATGTGGAACATAACTGTAAAGTGTTGGTAATGAGTAACATGACTGTAATGTACTGTAAATGTGGAACATGACTGTAATGTTCTAGAAATGTGGAACATGACTGTATTGTGTTGGTAATGAGGAACACGAATGTAATGTGATGGAAATGAGAAACATGACTGTAATCTGCCGGAAATGTGGAACATGACTATAATGTTTTGTTAATGAATGTTGAGCATTACTATAATGGACTGGAAATGTGGAACATGACAGTAGAGTGCTGGAAATGAGGAACATGACTTTAATGTGCAGGAAATGTGTAATATGACTGCAATGAGTTGGAAATGAGGAACATGACTGTAATGTGCTGGAAATGTGCAACACGCCTGCTGTGAGTTGGAAATGAAGAACATGACTGTAATGTGTTGTAAATGAGGAACATGACTGTACTGTGCTGGAAATTAATGTAGAACATGAGTGTAATTAGTAGTAAATGAGGAACATGATTGTAAAGTGCTGGAAATGTGGAACATGCCTGCATTGAGTTGGAAATGAGGACGCTGAATCTGATGGTAAAAGTGAGGAAAATGACTGTAATATGTTGGTATTGAGGAAGATGATTATAATGTGTTGCCAATGTGGAAAATGACTGTAATGTGTTGGTAATGAGGAACATGACTGTAATGTGTTGGAAATGAGGAAAATGACAGTAATGTGTTGGTATTGAGGAAGATGATTATAATGTGTTGGTAATTTGGAATATAACTCTAATGGATTGGTAATGAGGAACATGACTGAAATGTGTTGATAATGAGGAACATGACTGTAATGTGTTGGAAATGAGGAACATGACTGAAATGTGTTGGAAATGTGGAACATAACTGTAATTTTCTTATAATGAGGAACATGACTGTAACGTGCTGGAAAAGTGGAACATGACTATAATGTATTGGAAATGTGGAACATGAATGTAATTTCTTGGTAATGATGAACATGACTGTAATGTGCTGGTAATGTGGAACCTGACTGTGATGTGTTGTTTAAATGAGAGACATGATTGTAATGTGTTGGAAGTGTGGAACATGACTGTAATGTGCTGAAAATGTGGAATATGATTATAATGTGTTGGCAATGTGGAACATGATTATAATGTGTTGAAAATGAGGAACATGACTTTAATGTTTTGGAAATGAGGAAGATGACTGAAATATGTTGGAAATCTGGAACATGATTTTAATGTTTGGAAATGAGGAACATTACTCTAATGTGTTGGTAATGAGGGACCTGAATCTAATGGTAACAATGAGGATCATGACTGTAATGCGTTGGAAATGTGGAACATGAAACTGATGGTAAAAATGGGGAACATAACTGTTATGTGCTGGAAATGAAGAAAATGACTGTAATCTGTTGGTAATGTGGAACATGACTGTTACGTGTTGGTAATGAGGAACTTGGCTGTAATGTGTTAGAAGTAAAGAAGATGACTGTAATGTGTTTTAAATGAAGAGCATGAATGTAATGTGCTGGAAATGTGGAACATGACTGTAAAGTGTTGGTAATGAGGAACATGACTATAATTTGTTGGTAATGAGCAACATGATGATAATGTGTTGCAAATGTGGAACATGACTATAATGTGCTGGAAATGTGGAACATGACTGCAATGTGTTAGGTCTGAAACACAAACGTAATGTGTTGGAAATGAGAAACATGACTGTAATGTGCTGGAAATGTGGAACATAACTATAATGTTTTGTAAATGAGTGTGGAGCATGAATATAATGGACTGGAATTGTGGAACATGACTGTAGAGTGCTGGAAATGAGTAACATGTCTGCAATGTGCAGGAAATGTGGAATATGACAGGCAATGAGTTGGAAATGAGGAAAATGTCTGTATTGTGCTGGAAATGTGGAACATGCCTGCTATTAGTTGGAAATGAGGAACATGACTGTAATGTGTTGGAAATGAGGAACATGACTGTAATGTGCTGGAAATTAATGTAGAACATGACTGTAATTAGTAGGAAATGAGGAACATGAGTGTAATGTGCTGGAAATGTGGAACATGCCTGCCTTGAGTTGGAAATGAGGACTCTGAATCTGATGGTAAAAGTGATGAACATTACTGTAATGTGTTGGAAAAGAGGAACATGACTGTAATGTCTTGGTAGTGAGGAAGATGATTATAATGTGTTGGTAATGTGGAACATAACTCTAATGGGTTGGTAATGAGGAACATGATTGTATTGTGTTGGTAAGAAGGAAAATGACTGTAATGGGTTGGAAATGAGGAATATAATTGTAATGTGTTGGTAGTGAGGAACCTGACTGTAATGTGTTGGTAATGAGGAATATGATTGTAGTGTGTTAGTAATGAGCAACATGACTGTAATGAGTTGGTAATGAGGAACATGATGGTAATATGCTGGAAATGTGGAACATGATTGTAATGTGTTGGAAATGTGGAACATGATTGTAATTTTCTGGTAAAGAGGAACATAACTGTATTATGCTGGAAATGTGGAACATGACTGTAATGTGTTGGAAATGTGGAACTTGAATGTAATTTGTTGGTAATGAGGAACATGACTGTAATGTGTTGGAAATGTGGAGCATGACTGTAATGTGTTGGAGATGAGGAACATGATTGTAATGTGCTGGAAATGTGGAACATGATTGTAATGTGTTGGAAATGAGGAATATGAACATAATTTGTTAGTAATGAGGAACATGACTGTAATTTGTTGGTAATGAGGAACATGACTATAATGTGTTAGTAATGAGAAACATGATTGTAATGTGTCGGAAATGTGGAACATGACTATAATGTGCGGGAAATGTGGAACATGACTGTTATGTGTTGGAAATGTGGAACATGATTGTAATGTGTTGGTAATGTGGAACATAACCGTAATGTGTTGGAAGTGTGGAACATGAATGTAATATGCTGGAAATGTGGAATATGATTGTACTGCATTATCAATGTGGAACATGATTACAATGTGTTGAAATTGAGGAACATGACTGTAATGTGATGATAATGAGGAACATGACTGTAATGTGTGGCAATGTGGAACATGATTATAATGTGTTGAAAATGAGGAACATCACTTTAATGTTTTGGAAATGAGGAAGATGACTGTAATGTGTTGGAAATCTGGAACATGATTTTAATATTTGGAAATGAGGAACATTACTCTAATGTGTTGGTAATGAGGGACCTGAATCTAATGGTAACAATGAAGAGCATGACTGTAATGCGTTGGAAATATGGAACATGAAACTGATGGTAAAATGGGAACATAACTGTTATGTGTTGGAAATGAAGAAAATGACTGTAATGTGTTTGTAATGTGGAACATGACTGTTATGTGTTGGTAATGAGGAACTTGACTGTAATGTGTTAGAAATAAAGAAGATGACTGTAATGTGTTTTAAATGAAGAGCATGACTGTAATGTGCTGGAAATGTGGAACATGACAGTAAAGTGTTGGTAATGAGGAACATGACTATAATTTGTTGGTAATGAGGAACATGATGATAATGTTTTGCAAATGTGGAACATGACTATAATGTGCTGGAAATGTGGAACATGCCTGTAATGTGTTGGAAATGTGGAACCTGAAAATGATGGTAAAATGAGGACCATGACTGTTATTTGTTGGAAATGAGGAATATGACTGTAATGTACTGAAATGTGGAACATAACTGTAAAGTGTTTGTAATGAGGAACATGACTGTAATGTACTGGAAAATGTGATCTTGACTGTAATGTGTTGGAAATGTGAAACATGACTGTAAAGTGTTGGTAATGAGGAACATGATTTTAATGTGTTGCAAATGTGGAACATGACTATAATGTGCTGGAAATGTGGAACATGACTGTAATTTGCAGGAAATGTGGAACATGACTGTAATGTGTTGGAAATGTGGAACATGATTGTAATGTTTTGGAAATGTGGAACCTGAAACCGATGGTAAAATGAGAAACATGTCTGTTATGTGTTGGAAATGAGGAACATGACTGTAATGTGTTGGTAATGTGGAACATGACAGTTATGTGTCGGTAATGATGAACATGGCTGTAATGTCTTGGAAAAAAGGAAGATGACTGTAATGTGTTGGAAATGAAGAACAAGACTGTAATATACTAGTAATGTGGAACATAACTGTAAAGTGTTGGTAATGAGGAACATGACTGTAATGTACTGTAAATGTGGAACATGACTGTAATGTGCTAGAAATGTGGAACATGACTGAAATGTGTTGGTAATGAGGAACACGAGCGTAGCGTGTTGGAAATAAGAAACATGACTGTAATCTGCGGAAATGTGGAACATGACTATAATGTTTTGTTAATGAATGTGGAGCATGACTATAACGGACTGGAAATGTGGAACATGACAGTAGAGTGCTGGAAATGAGGAACATGACTGTAATGTGCAGGAAATGTGTAATATGACTGCAATGAGTTGGAAATGAGGAACATGACTGCAATGTGCTGGAAATGTGCAACACGCCTGCCATTAGTTGGAAATGAGGAACATGACTGTAATGTGTTGTAAATGAGGAACATGACTGTACTGTGCTGGAAATTAATGTAGAACATGAGTGTAATTAGTAGGAAATGAGGAACATGATTGTAATGTGCTGGAAATGTGGAACATGCCTGTATTGAGTTGGAAATGAGGACTCTGAATCTGATGGTAAAAGTGAGGAAAATGACTGTAATATGTTGGTATTGAGGAAGATGATTATAATGTGTTGCTAATGTGGAAAATGACGGTAATGTGTTGGTAATGAGTAACACGACTGTAATGTGTTGGAAATGAGGAAAATGACAGTAATGTGTTGGTATTGAGGAAGATGATTATAATGTGTTGGTAATTTGAATATAACTCTAATGGATTGGTAATGAGGAACATGACTGAATATGTTGGTAATGAGAACATGACTATAATTTGTTGGTAATGAGGAAGATGATGATAATGTTTTGCAAATGTGGAACATGACTATAATGTGCTGGAAATGTGGAACATGCCTGTAATGTGTTGGAAATGTGGAACCTGAAACTGATGATAAAAATGAGGACCATGACTGTTATTTGTTGGAAATGAGGAACATGACTGTAATGTACTGGAAATGTGGAACATAACTGTAAAGTGTTTGTAATGAGGAACATGACTGTAATGTACTGGAAATGTGGAACATGACTGTAATGTGTTGGAAATGTGAAACATGACTGTAAAGTGTTGGTAATGAGGAACATGACTGTTATGTACTCTAAATGTGGAACATGACTGCAATGTGCTCGAAATGTGGAACATGACTGTAATGTGTTGGTAATGAGGAACATGATTTTAATGTGTTGCAAATGTGGAACATGACTATAATGTGCTGGAAATGTGGAACATGACTGTAATTTGCAGGAAATGTGGAACATGACTGTAATGTGTTGGAAATGAGGAACATGATTGTAATGTTTTGGAAATGTGGAACCTGAAACCGATGGTAAAATGAGGAACATGTCTGTTATGTGTTGGAAATGAGGAACATGACTGTAATGTGTTGGTAATGTGGAACATGACTGTTATGTATCGGTAATGATGAACATGGCTGTAATGTCTTGGAAATAAGGAAGATGACTGTAATGTGTTGGAAATGAAGAACAAGACTGTAATATACTAGTAATGTGGAACATAACTGTAAAGTGTTGGTAATGAGGAATATGACTGTAATGTAAATGTGGAACATGACTGTAATGTGCTAGAAATGTGGAACATGACTGAAATGTGTTGGTAATGAGGAACACAGAGTAACGTGTTGGAAATAAGAAACATGACTGTAATCTGCCGGAAATGTGGAACATGACTATAATGTTTTGTTAATGAATGTGGAGCATGACTATAATGGACTGGAAATGTGGAACATGACAGTAGAGTGCTGGAAATGAGGAACATGACTGTAATGTGCAGGAAATGTGTAATATGACTGCAATGAGTTGGAAATGAGGAACATGACTGTAATGTGCTGGAAATGTGCAACACGCCTGCCATTAGTTGGAAATGAGGAACATGACTGTAATGTGTTGTAAATGAGGAACATGACTGTACTGTGCTGGAAATTAATGTAGAACATGAGTGTAATTAGTAGGAAATGAGGAACATGATTGTAATGTGCTGGAAATGTGGAACATGCCTGCATTGTGTTGGAAATGAGGACTCTGAATCTGATGGTAAAAGTGAGGAAAATGACTGTAATATGTTGGTATTGAGGAAGATGATTATAATGTGTTGCTAATGTGGAAAATGACGGTAATGTGTTGGCAATGAGGAACATGACTGTAATGTTTTGGAAATGAGGAAAATGACAGTAATGTGATGGTATTGAGGAAGATGATTATAATGTGTTGGTAATTTGGAATATAACTCTAATGGATTGGTAAAGAGGAACATGACTGAAATGTGTTGGAAATGTGGAACATAACTGTAATTTTCTTATGATGAGGAACATGACTGTAACATGCTGGAAAAGTGGAACATGACTATAATGTATTGGAAATGTGGAACATGAATGAAATTTGTTGGTAATGATGAACATGACTGTAATATGCTGGTAATGTGGAACCTGACTGTAATGTGTTGTTTTAAATGAGAACATGATTATAATGTGTTGGAAGTGTGGAACATGACTGTAATGTGCTGGAAATGTGGAATATGATTATAATGTGTTGGCAATGTGTAACATGATTATAATGTGTTGAAAATGAGGAACATGACTTTAATGTTTTGGAAATGAGGAAGATGACTGTAATATGTTGGAAATCTGGAACATGATTTTAATGTTTGGAAATGAGGACTATTACTCTAATGTCTTGGTAATGAGGGACCTGAATCTTATGGTAACAATGAGGAGCATGACTGTAGCGTTGAAATGTGGAACATGAAACTGATGGTAAAATGGGAACATAACTGTTATGTGACTGGAAAAGAAGAAAATGACTGTAATGTGTTGGTAATGTGGAACATGACTGTTACGTGTTGGTAATGAGGAACTTGGCTGTAATAGAAGTAAAGAAGATGACTGTAATGTGTTTTAAATGAAGAGCATGACTGTAATGTGCTGGAAATGTGGAACATGACTGTAAAGTGTTGGTAATGAGGAACATGACTTTAATTTGTTGGTAATTAGGAACATGATGATAATGTGTTGCAAATGTGGAACATGACTATAATGTGCTGGAAATGTGGAACATGACTATAATGTTTTGTAAATGAGTGTGGAGCATGAATATAATGGGCTGGAAATGTGGAACATGACTGTAGAGTGCTGGAAATGAGGAACATGTCTGTAATGTGCAGGAATTGTGGAATATGACAAGCATTGAGTTGGAAATGAGGAAAATGACTGTATTGTGCTGGAAATGTGGAACATGCCTGCTATTAGTTGGAAATGAGGAACATGACTGTAATGTGCTGGAAATTAATGTAGAACATGACTATAATTAGTAGGAAATGAGGAACATGAGTGTAATGTGCTGGAAATGTGGAACATGCCTGCCTTGAGTTGGAAATGAGGACTCTGAATCTGATGGTAAAAGTGATGAACATGACTGTAATGTGTTGGAAATGAGGAACATGACTGTAATGTCTTGCTAGTGAGGAAGATGATTACAATGTGTTGGTAATGTGGAACATAACTCTAATGGGTTGGTAATGAGGAACATGATTGTATTGTGTTGGTAGTGAGGAACCTGACTGTAATGTGTTGGTAATGAGGAATATGATTGTAGTGTGTTAGTAATGAGCAACATGACTGTAATGAGTTGGTAATGAGGAACATGATGGTAATGTGCTGGAAATGTGGAACATGATTGTAATGTGTTGGAAATGTGGAACATGATTGTAATTTTCTGGTAAAGAGGAACATAACTGTATTATGCTGGAAATGTGGAACATGACTGTAATGTGTTGGAAATGTGGAACTTGAATGTAATTTGTTGGTAATGAGGAACATGACTGTAATCTGTTGGAAATGTGGAGCATGACTGTAATGTGTTGGAGATGAGGAACATGATTGTAATGTGCTGGAAATGTGGAACATGATTGTAATGTGTTGGAAATGAGGAATATGAACATAATTTGTTAGTAATGAGGAACATGACTGTAATTTGTTGGTAATGAGGAACATGACTATAATGTGTTAGTAATAGAGAAACATGATTGTAATGTGTCGGAAATGTGGAACATGACTATAATGTGCGGGAAATGTGGAACATGACTGTTATGTGTTGGAAATGTGGAACATGATTGTAATGTGTTGGTAATGTGGAACATAACCGTAATGTGTTGGAAGTGTGGAACATGAATGTAATATGCTGGAAATGTGGAATATGATTGTACTGCATTATCAATGTGGAACATGATTACAATGTGTTGAAATTGAGGAACATGACTGTAATGTGATGATAATGAGGAACATGACTGTAATGTGTTGGCAATGTGGAACATGATTATAATGTGTTGAAAATGAGGAACATCACTTTAATGTTTTGGAAATGAGGAAGATGACTGTAATGTGTTGGAAATCTGGAACATGATTTTAATATTTGGAAATGAGGAACATTACTCTAATGTGTTGGTAATGAGGGACCTGAATCTAATGGTAACAATGAAGAGCATGACTGTAATGCGTTGGAAATATGGAACATGAAACTGATGGTAAAAATGGGGAACATAACTGTTATGTGTTGGAAATGAAGAAAATGACTGTAATGTGTTTGTAATGTGGAACATGACTGTTATGTGTTGGTAATGAGGAACTTGACTGTAATGTGTTAGAAATAAAGAAGATGACCTAATGTGTTTTAAATGAAGAGCATGACTGTAATGTGCTGGAAATGAGGAACATGACAGTAAAGTGTTAGTAATGAGGAACATGACTATAATTTGTTGGTAATGAGGGAACATGATGATAATGTTTTGCAAATGTGGAACATGACTATAATGTGCTGGAAATGTGGAACATGCCTGTAATGTGTTGGAAATGTGGAACCTGAAACTGATGGTAAAAATGAGGACCATGACTGTTATTTGTTGGAAATGAGGAACATGACTGTAATGTACTGGAAATGTGGAACATAACTGTAAAGTGTTTGTAATGAGGAACATGACTGTAATGTACTGGAAATGTGGAACATGACTGCAATGTGCTCGAAATGTGGAACATGACTGTAATGTGTTGGTAATGAGGAACATGATTTTAATGTGTTGCAAATGTGGAACATGACTATAATTTGCTGGAAATGTGGAACATGACTGTAATTTGCAAGAAATGTGGAACATGACTGTAATGTGTTGGAAATGTGGAACATGATTGTAATGTTTTGGAAATGTGGAACCTGAAACCGATGGTAAAATGAGGAACATGTCTGTTATGTGTTGGAAATGAGGAACATGACTGTAATGTGTTGGTAATGTGGAACATGACAGTTATGTATCGATGAAGATGAACATGGCTGTAATGTCTTGGAAAAGGAAGATGACTGTAATGTGTTGGAAATGAAGAACAAGACTGTAATATACTAGTAATGTGGAACATAACTGTAAAGTGTTGGTAATGAGGAACATGACTGTAATGTACTGTAAATGTGGAACATGACTGTAATGTGCTAGAAATGTGGAACATGACTGAAATGTGTTGGTAATGAGGAACACGAACGTAACGTGTTGGAAATAAGAAACATGACTGTAATCTGCGGAAATGTGGAACATGACTATAATGTTTTGTTAATGAATGTGGAGCATGACTATAATGGACTGGAAATGTGGAACATGACAGTAGAGTGCTGTAAATGAGGAACATGACTGTAATGTGCAGGAAATGTGTAATATGACTGCAATGAGTTGGAAATGAGGAACATGACTGCAATGTGCTGGAAATGTGCAACACATACCATTAGTTGGAAATGAGGAACATGACTGTAATGTGTTGTAAATGAGGAACATGACTGTACTGTGTTGGAAATTAAGAAACATGAGTGTAATTAGTAGGAAATGAGGAACATGATTGTAATGTGCTGGAAATGTGGAACATGCCTGCATTGAGTTGGAAATGAGGACTCTGAATCTGATGGTAAAGTGAGGAAAATGACTGTAATATGTTGGTATTGAGTAAGATGATTATAATGTGTTGCTAATGTGGAAAATGATGGTAATGTGTTGGTAATGAGTAACATGACTGTAATGTGTTGGAAATGAGGAAAATGACAGTAATGTGTTGGTATTGAGGAAGATAATTATAATGTGTTGGTAATTTGGAATATAACTCTAATGGATTGGTAATGAGGAACATGACTGACATGTGTTGATAATGAGGAACATGACTGAAATGTGTTGGAAATGTGGAACATAACTGTAATTTTCTTATAATGATGAACATGACTATGTAATATGCTGGTAATGTGGAACCTGACTGTAATATGTTGTTTTAAATGAGGAACATGATTGTAATGTGTTGGAAGTGTGGAACATGACTGTAATGTGCTGGAAATGTGGAATATGATTATAATGTGTTGGCAATGTGTAACATGATTATAATGTGTTGAAAATGAGAACATGACTTTAATGTTTTGGAAATGAGGAAGATGACTGTAATATGTTGGAAATCTGGAACATGATTTTAATGTTTGGAAATGAGGAATATTACTCTAATGTGTTGGTAATAGGGACCTGAATCTTATGGTAACAATAGGGGAGCATGACTGTAATGCGTTGGAAATGTGGAACATGAAACTGATGGTAAAAATTGGGAACATAACTGTTATGTGCTGGAAAAGAAGAAAATGACTGTAATGTGTTGGTAATGTGGAACATGACTGTTACGTGTTGGTAATGAGGAACTTGGCTGTAATGTGTTAGAAGTAAAGAAGATGACTGTAATGTGTTTTAAATGAAGAGCATGACTGTAATGTGCTGGAAATGTGGAACATGACTGTAAAGTGTTGGTAATGAGGAACATGACTTTAATTTGTTGGTAATTAGGAACATGATGATAATGTGTTGCAAAGGTGGAACAAGACTATAATGTGCTGGAAATGTGGAACATGACTGCAATGTGTTGGTAATGCGAAACACAAATGTAATGTGTTGGAAATGAGAAACATGACTGTAATGTGCTGGAAATGTGGAACATGACTGTAATGTTTTGTAAATGAGTTTGGAGCATAAATATAATGGGCTGGAAATGTGGAACATGACTGTAGAGTGCTGGAAATGAGGAACATGTCTGTAATGTGCAGGAAATGTGGAATATGACAAGCAATGAGTTGGAAATGAGGAAAATGGCTGTATTGTGCTGGAAATGTGGAACATGCCTGTTATTAGTTGGAAATGAGGAACATGACTGTAATGTGTTGGAAATGAGGAACATGACTGTAATGTGCTGGAAATTAATGTAGAACATGACTATAATTAGTAGGAAATGAGGAACATGAGTGTAATGTGCTGGAAATGTGGAACATGCCTGCCTTGAGTTGGAAATGAGGACTCTGAATCTGATGGTAAAAGTGATGAACATGACTGTAATGTGTTGGAAATGAGGAACATGACTGTAATGTCTTGCTAGTGAGGAAGATGATTACAATGTGTTGGTAATGTGGAACATAACTCTAATGGGTTAGTAATGAGGAACATGATTGTATTGTGTTGGTAGTGAGGAACCTGACTGTAATGTGTTGGTAATGAGGAATATGATTGTAGTGTGTTAGTAATGAGCAACATGACTGTAATGAGTTGGTAATGAGGAACATGATGGTAATGTGCTGGAAATGTGGAACATGATTGTAATGTGTTGGAAATGTGGAACATGATTGTAATTTTCTGGTAAAGAGGAACATAACTGTATTATACTGGAAATGTGGAACATGACTGTAATGTGTTGGAAATGTGGAACTTGAATGTAATTTGTTGGTAATGAGGAACATGACTGTAATGTGTTGGAAATGTGGAGCATGACTGTAATGTGTTGGAGATGAGGAACATGATTGTAATGTGCTGGAAATGTGGAACATGATTGTAATGTGTTGGAAATGAGGAATATGAACATAATTTGTTAGTAATGAGGAACATGACTGTAATTTGTTGGTAATAAGGAACATGACTATAATGTGTTAGTAATGAGAACCATAATTGTAATGTGTCGGAAATGTGGAACATGACTATAATGTGCTGGAAATGTGGAACATGACTGTTATGTGTTGGAAATGTGGAACATGATTGTAATGTGTTGGTAATGTGGAACATAACCGTTATATGTTGGAAGTGTGGAACATGAATGTAATAAGCTGGAAATGTGGAATATGATTGTATTGCATTGGCAATGTGGAATATGATTACAATGTGTTGAAATTGAGGAACATGACTGTAATGTGTTGATAATGAGGAACATGACTGTAATGTGTTGGCAATGTGGAACATGATTATAATGTGTTGAAAATGAGGAACATCACTTCAATGTTTTGGAAATGAGGAAGATGACTGTAATGTGTTGGAAATCTGGAATATGATTTTAATATTTGGAAATGAGGAACATTACTCTAATGTGTTGGTAATGAGGGACCTGAATTTAATGGGAACAATGAAGAGCATGACTGTAATGCGTTGGAAATATGGAACATGAAACTGATGGTAAAAATAGAACATAACTGTTATGTGTTGGAAATGAAGAAAATGACTGTAATGTGTTTGTAATGTGGAACATGACTGTTACCTGTTGGTAATGAGGAACTTGGCTGTAATGTGCTAGAAATAAAGAAGATGACTGTAATGTGTTTTAAATGAAGAGCATGACTGTAATGTGCTGGAAATGTGGAACATGACAGTAAAGTGTTGGTAATGAGAACATGACTATAATTTGTTGGTAATGAGGAAGATGATGATAATGTTTTGCAAATGTGGAACATGACTATAATGTGCTGGAAATGTGGAACATGCCTGTAATGTGTTGGAAATGTGGAACCTGAAACTGATGATAAAATGTGGAACATGACTGTTACCTGTTTGTAATGAGGAACATGACTGTAATGTACTGGAAATGTGGAACATGACTGTAATGTGTTGGTAATGAGGAACATGACTGTTATGTACCTAAATGTGGAACATGACTGCAATCTGCTCGGAAATGTGGAACATGACTGTAATGTGTTGGTAATGAGGAAACATGATTTTAATGTGTTGCAAATGTGGAACATGACTATAATGTGCTGGAAATGTGGAACATGACTGTAATTTGCAGGAAATGTGGAACATGACTGTAATGTGTTGGAAATGTGGAACATGATTGTAATGTTTTGGAAATGTGGAACCTGAAACCGATGGTAAAATGAGGAACATGTCTGTTATGTGTTGGAAATGAGGAACATGACTGTAATGTGTTGGTAATGTGGAACATGACTGTTATGTGTCGGTAATGATGAACATGGCTGTAATGTCTTGGAAATAAGGAAGATGACTGTAATGTGTTGGAAATGAAGAACAAGACTGTAATATACTAGTAATGTGGAACATAACTGTAAAGTGTTGGTAATGAGGAACATGACTGTAATGTACTGTAAATGTGGAACATGACTGTAATGTGCTAGAAATGTGGAACATGACTGAAATGTGTTGGTAATGAGGAACACGAACGTAACGTGTTGGAAATAAGAAACATGACTGTAATCTGCCGGAAATGTGGAACATGACTATAATGTTTTGTTAATGAATGTGGAGCATGACTATAATGGACTGGAAATGTGGAACATGACAGTAGAGTGCTGTAAATGAGGAACATGACTGTAATGTGCAGAAAATGTGTAATATGACTGCAATGAGTTGGAAATGAGGAACATGACTGTAATGTGCTGGAAATGTGCAACACGCCTGCCATTAGTTGGAAATGAGGAACATGACTGTAATGTGTTGTAAATGAGGAACATGACTGTACTGTGCTGGAAATTAATGTAGAACATGAGTGTAATTAGTAGGAAATGAGGAACATGATTGTAATGTGCTGGAAATGTGAAACATGCCTGCATTGAGTTGGAAATGAGGACTCTGAATCTGATGGTAAAAGTGAGGAAAATGACTGTAATATGTTGGTATTGAGGAAGATGATTATAATGTGTTGCTAATGTGGAAAATGACGGTAATGTGTTGGTAATGAGGAACATGACTGTAATGTGTTGGTATTGAGGAAGATGATTATAATGTGTTGGTAATGTGGAATATAATTATAATGGATTGGTAATTTGGAATATGACTGACATGTGTTGATAATGAGGAACATGACTGAAATGTGTTGGAAATGTGGAACATAACTGTAATTTTCTTATGATGAGGAACATGACTGTAACATGCTGGAAAAGTGGAACATGACTATAATGTATTGGAAATGTGGAACATGAATGTAATTTGTTGGTAATGATGAACATGACTGTAATATGCTGGTAATGTGGAACCTGACTGTAATGTGTTGTTTTAAATGAGGAACATGATTGTAATGTGTTGGAAGTGTGGAACATGACTGTAATGTGCTGGAAATGTGGAATATGATTATAATGTGTTGGCAATGTGTAACATGATTATAATGTGTTGAAAATGAGGAACATGACTTTAATGTTTTGGAAATGAGGAAGATGACTGTAATATGTTGGAAATCTAGAACATGATTTTAATGTTTGAAATGAGGAATATTACTCTAATGTGTTGGTAATAGGGGACCTGAATCTTATGGTAACAATGAGGAGCATGACTGTAATGCGTTGAAATGTGGAACATGAAACTGATGGTAAAATGGGAAATAACTGTTATGTGCTGGAAAAGAAGAAAATGACTGTAATGTGTTGGTAATGTGGAACATGACTGTTACGTGTTGGTAATGAGGAACTTGGCTGTAATGTGTTAGAAGTAAAGAAGATGACTGTAATGTGTTTTAAATGAAGAGCATGACTGTAATGTGCTGGAAATGTGGAACATGACTGTAAAGTGTTGGTAATGAGGAACATGACTTTAATTTGTTGGTAATTAGGAACATGATGATAATGTGTTGCAAATGTGGAACATGACTATAATGTGCTGGAAATGTGGAACATGACTGCAATGTGTTGGTAATGCGAAACACAAATGTAATGTGTTGGAAATGAGAAACATGACTGTAATGTGCTGGAAATGTGGAACATGACTATAATGTTTTGTAAATGAGTGTGGAGCATGAATATAATGGGCTGGAAATGTGGAACATGACTGTAGAGTGCTGGAAATGAGGAACATGTCTGTAATGTGCAGGAAATGTGGAATATGACAAGCATTGAGTTGGAAATGAGGAAAATGACTGTATTGTGCTGGAAATGTGGAACATGCCTGCTATTAGTTGGAAATGAGGAACATGACTGTAATGTGTTGGAAATGAGGAACATGACTGTAATGTGCTGGAAATTAATGTAGAACATGACTATAATTAGTAGGAAATGAGGAACATGAGTGTAATGTGCTGGAAATGTGGAACATGCCTGCCTTGAGTTGGAAATGAGGACTCTGAATCTGATGGTAAAAGTGATGAACATGACTGTAATGTGTTGGAAATGAGGAACATGACTGTAATGTCTTGCTAGTGAGGAAGATGATTACAATGTGTTGGTAATGTGGAACATAACTCTAATGGGTTGGTAATGAGGAACATGATTGTATTGTGTTGGTAGTGAGGAACCTGACTGTAATGTGTTGGTAATGAGGAATATGATTGTAGTGTTAGTAATGAGCAACATGACTGTAATGAGTTGGTAATGAGGAACATGATGGTAATGTGCTGGAAATGTGGAACATGATTGTAATGTGTTGGAAATGTGGAACATGATTGTAATTTTCTGGTAAAGAGGAACATAACTGTATTATGCTGGAAATGTGGAACATGACTGTAATGTGTTGGAAATGTGGAACTTGAATGTAATTTGTTGGTAATGAGGAACATGACTGTAATGTGTTGGAAATGTGGAGCATGACTGTAATGTGCTGGAGATGAGGAACATGATTGTAATGTGCTGGAAATGTGGAACATGATTGTAATGTGTTGGAAATGAGGAATATGAACATAATTTGTTAGTAATGAGGAACATGACTGTAATTTGTTGGTAATGAGGAACATGACTATAATGTGTTAGTAATGAGAACCATAATTGTAATGTGTGAAATGTGGAACATGACTATAATGTGCTGGAAATATGGAACATGACTGTTATGTGTTGAAATGTGGAACATGATTGTAATGTGTTGGTAATGTGGAACATAACTGTTATATGTTGGAAGTGTGGAACATGAATGTAATATGCTGGAAATGTGGAATATGATTGTATTGCATTGGCAATGTGGAACATGATTACAATGTGTTGAAATTGAGGAACATAACTGTAATGTGTTGATAATGAGGAACGTGACTGTAATGTGTTGGCAATGTGGAACATGATTATAATGTGTTGAAAATGAGGAACATCACTTCAATGTTTTGGAAATGAGGAAGATGACTGTAATGTGTTGGAAATCTGGAATATGATTTTAATATTTGGAAATGAGGAACATTACTCTAATGTGTTGGTAATGAGGACCTGAATTTAATGGGAACAATGAAGAGCATGACTGTAATCCGTTGGAAATGTGGAGCGATGAAACTGATGGTAAAATGGGAACATAACTGTTATGTGTTGGAAATGAAGAAAATGACTGTAATGTGTTTGTAATGTGGAACATGACTGTTACTGTTGGTAATGAGGAACTTGGCTGTAATGTGCTAGAAATAAAGAAGATGACTGTAATGTGTTTTTAAATGAAGAGCATGACTGTAATGTGCTGGAAATGTGGAACATGAAATGAGCTTTAAATCAGGAACATGACTAAAATGTGTTGGAAATGAGTAACATGACTGTAACATGCTGGGACTGAGGAACATGACTACATTGGGCAAGAAATGTGGAACATGACTGTAATGAGTTTGAAATGAGGAACATGAGTGTAATGTGCTGGAAATGAGGAATATGACTGTATGAGAAACATGGCTGTAATGTGTTGGAAGTGAGGAACATGACTGTAATATGTTGGTAATGAGGAACAAGACTGTAATGTGTTGTTAATGGGGAAACATTACTGTAAGGTGTTGAAAATTAGGAGCAAGACTGTAATGTGCTGGAAATGAATGTAGATCTTGTCTGCAATGTGTAGGAAATGAGGAACATGACTGTAACATGCTGGAAATGTGAACATGACTGTAATGTGTTGAAATGAGTAACATGACTGTAATCTGCTGGAAATGAGGAACATGACTGCAAAGTACAGGAAATGTGGACCATGACTTCAATGAGTTGGAAATGAGGAATATGACTGTAATATGTTGGAAATAAAGAACATGACTGTAATATGCTGGAAATTAATGTAGAACATGACTGTAATGTGCAGGAAATGTGGAACATGCTTATGTCTTTCAATGAGAAACCTCAGTCTGATGTTAAAATGAGGTGCATGACTTTAATGTGTTGGAAATGAGAAACATGACTGTAATGTGCTGGAAATGTGGAAGATGACTGCAATGTGCTAGAAATGAGGAACATTGCTGTAATGTGCTGTAATGGTGCAACATGACTGTAATGTGTTGGTAATGAGGAACATGACTGTAATGTGCTGGAAATGTGAACATGACTGTAATGTGCTGAAAATGTTGAACATGTCTGTAATGTGCTGGAAATGTGGAACATGACTGCAATGTGTTTGTATTAAGGAACATAATTGTAATGTGCTGAAAATGAGGAACATGACTGTAATGGGTTGGAAATGTGGAATATGATTTGTAATGTGTTGGCAATGTGGAACATGATTATAATGAGTTGAAAATGAGGAACAAGACTGTAATGTGTTGATAATGAGCAACATTGGAATGTGTTGAAATCTGGAACACGATTGTAATGTGCTGGAAATTTATATAGAAATATGACCTGAATGAGTAGGAAATAAGGAACATGACAGTAATGTGCTGGAAATGTGGAAGATGACTGCAATGTGCTAGAAATGAGGAACATTGCTGTAATGTGCTGAAATGGTGCAACATGACTGTAATGTGTTGGTAATGAGGAACATGACAGTAATGTGCTGGTAATGTGGAACATGACTGTAATGTGCTGAAAATGTTGAACATGACTGTAATGTGCTGGAAATGTGGACATGACTGCAATGTGTTTGTATTAAGGAAACATAATTGTAATGTGCTGGAAATGAGGAACATGACTGTAATGGGTTGGAAATGTGGAATATGATTTGTAATGTGTTGGCAATGTGGAACATGATTATAATGAGTTGAAAATGAGGAACAAGACTGTAATGTGTTGATAATGAGGAACATTACGGTAATGTGTTGGAAATCTCCAACATGATTGTAATGTGCTGGAAATTAATGTAGAACATGACTGTAATGAGTAGGAAATAAGGAACATGACAGTAATGTACCTAAATGTGAACATGCCTGCAGTAAGTTGGAATGGGAACCTGAATCTGATGGTAAAATGAGTACCATGACTGTAATGTGTTGGAAATGAGGAAACATGATTGTAATGTATTTGTATTGAGGAAGATGATTATAATGTGTTGGTAATGTGGAATATAACTCTAATGGGTTGGTAAAGAGGAACATGACTGTTTTGTGTTGGTAAGGAGGAAATGACTGTAATGTGTTGGAAATGAGGAACATGATTGTAATGTGTTGGAAATGGGAACATGACTGTAATGTGTTGGAAAAGTGAACATGACTGAAATGTGTTGGAAAAGAGGAACTTCCTGAAATGTGTTGGAAATGAGGAACATGACTGTAATGTGTTGGAAATGAGGAACATGACTGAAATGTGTTGGTAATGTGGATCGTGACTGTAATAAGTTGGTAATGAGGAGCATGATTGTAAAGTGTTGGCAATGAGGATCATGACTGTAATGTGCTGGAAATGTGGAACATGACTGTAATGTGTTGGAAACGTGGAGCATGACAGTAATTGTCCGATAATGAGGAACATATGTCTGTAATGCGGCTGAAAAAGTGGAACATGACTATAATGTGTTGGAAATGTAGAACATGAATGTAATTACTTGGTAATGAGGAACATGACTGTAATATGCTGGTGATGTGGAACCTGACTATAATGTGTTGTTTTAAATGAGGAACATGATTGTAATGTGTTGGAAGTCTGGAACATGACTGTAATGTGCTGGAAATGTGGAATATGATTGTAATGTGTTGTCAAAGTGGAACATGATTATAATGTGTTGAAAATGAGGAACGTGACCTTAATGTTTTGGAAATGAGGAACATGACTGTAATGTGTTGGAAATCTGGAACATGATTGTAATGTTTGGAAATGAGGAACATTTCTCCAATGTGTTGGTAATTAGGGACCTGAATCTAATGGTAAAAATGAGGAACCTGACTGTAATGGGTTGGAAATGTGGAACATGTCTGTAGTGTGCTGGAAATGAGGAACATGACTGTAATGCATTAGAAATGTGGAACATGAAACTGATGGTAAAAATGAGGAACATGACTGTTATGTGCTGGAAATGAGAACATGACTGTAATGTGTTGGTAATTTGGAACATGACTGTTACGTGTTGGTAATGAGTAACATGGCTGTAATGTGTTGGAAATAAGGAAGATGAACTTTAATGTGTTTTCAAATGAAGAACATGACTGTAATGTGCTGGAAATGTGGAACATGACTGTAATGTGTTGGTAATGAGGAACATGATTTTAATGTGTTGCAAATGTGGAACATGACTTTAATGTGCTGGAAATGTGGAACATGACTGTAATGTGCAGGAAATGTGGAACATGACTGTAATGTGTTGGAAATGTGGAACATGAATGTAATGTGTTGGAAATGTGGAACCTGAAACCGATGGTAAAAATGAGGAACATGTCTGTTATGTGTTGGAAATGAGGAACATGACTGTAATGTGCTAGTAATGTGGAACAAGACTGTTTTATGTTGGTAATGATGAACATGGCTGTAATGTCTTAGAAATAAGGAAGATGACTGTAATGCATTGGAAATGAAGAACAAGACTGTAATGTGCTGGAAATGTGGAACATAACTGTAAAGTGTTGGTAATGAGGAACATGACTGTAATGTACTGTAAATGTGGAACATGACTGTAATGTGCTAGAAATGTGGAACATGACTGTAATCTGCTGGTAATCAGGAACACGAACGTAATGTGTTGGAAATGGAAACGTGACTGTAATGTGCTGGAAATGTCGAACATGACTATAATGTTTTGTAAATGAATGTGAGCATGACTATAATGGACTGGAAATGTGGAACATGACTGTAAAGTGCTGGAAATGAGGAATATGACTGTAGTGTGCAGGAAATGTAATATGACTGCAATGAGTTGGAAATGAGGAACATGACTGTAATGTGCTGGAAATGTGCAACATGCCTGCCATTAGTTGGAAATGAGGAACATGAATGTAATGTGTTGGAAATGAGGAACATGACTGTACTGTGCTGGAAATTAATGTAGAACATGAGTGTAATTAGTAGGAAATGAGGAACATGATTGCAATGTGCTGGAAATGTGGAACATGCCTGCATTGAGTTGGAAATGAGGACACTGAATCTGATGGTAAAAGTGAGGAAAATGACTGTTATGTGTTGGCATTGATTAAGATGATTATAATGTGTTGCCAATGTGGAAAATGACGGTAATGTGCTGGCAAAGAGCAACATGATTGTAATGTGTTGGAAATGTGGAAAATAACAGTAATGTGTTGGTAATGAGTAACATGATTGTAACTGCTGGAAATGTGGAATATGACTGTAATGTGTAAGAAATGTGGAACATGACTATAATTTTCTGGTAAAGAGGAAACATGTCTGTAATGTGCTAGAAATGTGGAACTGACTATAATATGTTGGTAATGTTGAACATGACTGTAATGTGTTAGTAATGAGGAACATGATTGTACTGTGTTGGAAATGTGGAAAATGACTATAATGTACTGAAAATGTGGAACATGACTGTTATGTGTTTGTAATGTTGAACATGACAGTAATGTGTTGGCAATGTGGAATATGACTGTAATGTGTTGGAAGTGTGGAACATGACTGTAATGTGCAGGAAATGTGGAATTTGATTATAATGTGCTGGCAATGTAGAACATGATTATAATGTGTTGAAAATGAGGAACATGACAGTAATGAGTTGGAAATCTGGATCATGATTGCAATGTTTTGGAAATGAGGAACATGACTTTAATGTGTTGGTAATGAGGAACCTGAATCTGATACTAATAATGAAGAACACGACTGTTATGGGTTGAAAATGTGGAACATGATTGCATTTTGCTGGAAATGAGGAACATTATTGTCATTTGTTAGAAATGTGGATCCTGCAACTGATGGTAAAAATGAGGAACATGACAGTTATGTGTTGGAAATGAGGAACAAGACTGTAATTTCTTGGTAATGTCGAACATGCTTGTAATGTGTTGGTAATGTAAAACATGACTGTAATGTGTTGGTAATGAGGAACATTTTGTAATGTGTTGAAATAAGGGAGATTACATTAATGTGTTGGAAATTGAAGAACATGAATGTAATGTGCTGGAAATGTGGAACATATCCGTATGTGTTGGTCATGAGGAACATGACTATAAAGTACTGTAAATGCTGAACATGACTGTAAAGTGCTGAAAATGTGGAACATGACTGTATTGTGTTTTTAATGAGGAACATGAACGTAATGTGATGGAAATGAGAAACATGACTGTAATGTGCTTGAAATGTGGAACATATCAGTAATGCATTGGTAAAGATGAACATGACTATAATGTACTGTAAATGTGGAACATGACTGTAATGTGCTGGAAAAGTAGAACATGACTGTAATGTGTTTTTAATGAGGAACATGACTGTAATGTGCTGGAAATGTGGAACATGACTGTAATGTGGTGAAAGTGTGGAACATGACTGTAATGTGTTGGTAATGAGGAACATGAAAAGAATGTGTTGGAAATGAGAAACATGACTGAAATGTGTGGGAAATGTGTAACATGACTGTAATTATTTGTAAATGAATGTGGATCATGACTGTAATGGGCTGGAAATGAGGAACATGACTGTAGAATACTGGAAATGAGGAACATGACTGTAATGTGTTGGAAATGTGGAACCTGAATCTGATGGTAAAAATGAGGTCTATGATTGTAATGTGTTGAAAATAAGGAACATGACTGCAATGTGTTAGTAATTTGGCACGTGACTGTAGTGTTCTGGAAATGAGGAACATGACTGTAATGTGCTGGAAATGTGGAAGATGACTGCAATGTGCTGGAAATGAGAAACATTGCTGTAATGTGCTGGAATTGTGGAACATGACTGTAATGTGTTGGTAATGAGGAACATGACTGTAATGTGCTGGAAATATGGAACATGACTGTAATGTGCTGGAATGTTGAACGACTGTAATGTGCTGGAAATGTGGAACATGACTGTAATACTTTGTTATTAAGGAACATAATTGTAATGTGCTGGAAATGAGGAGCATGACTCTAATATGTTGGAAATGTGGAATATGATTGTAATGTGTTGGCAATGTGGAACATGATTATAATGAGTTGAAAATGAGGAACAAGACTGTAATGTGTTGATAATGAGGAACATGACGGTAATGTGTGGGAAATCTGGACCATGATTGTAATGCGCTGGAAATTAATGTAGAACATGACTGTAATGAGTAGGAAATGGGGAACATGACTGTAATGTGCCGGAAATGTGGAACAAGCCTGCAGTAAGTTGGAAATAGGAACCTGAATCTGATGGTAAAAATGAATACCATGACTGTAATGTGTTGGAAATGAGGAACAGGATTGTAATATGTTGGTACCGAGGAAGATGATTATAATGTGTTGGTAATGTGGAATATAACTCTAATGGGTTTGTAATGAGGAAGATGATTGTAATGTGTTGGAAATGGGGAACATGACTGTAGTGTGTTGGAAAAGAGGAACATGACAGATATGTGTTGGGAAAAGAGGAACACGAATGAAATGTGTTGGTAATGAGGAACATGAATGTAATATGTTGGAAATGAGGAACATGACTGAAATGTGCAGGAAATGTGGAACATGACTGTAATGTGTTGGAAATGTGGAACATGACTGTAATGTGTTGGAAATGTGGAAACTGAAACAGATGGTAAAAATGAGGAACATGGCTGTTATGTTTTGACAATGAGGAACATGACTGTAATGTGTTGGTAATGTGGAACTTGACTGTTATGTGTTGGTAATGAGCAACATGGCTGTAATGTCTTGGAAATAAGGAAGATGACTGTAATGAATTGGAAATGAAGAACAAGACTGTAATGTGCTGGAAATGTGGAACATAAACTGTAAAGTGTTGGTAATGAGGAACATGACTGTAATGTACTGTAAATGTGGAACATGACTGTAATGTGCGGAAATGTGGAACATGACTGTAATGTGTTGGTAATGAGGAACATGAACAATGTCTTGGAAATGAGAAACATGACTGCAATGTGCTGGAAATGTCTAACATGACTATAATGTTTTGTAAATGAAAGTGAGCATGACTATAATGGACTGGAAATGTGGAACATGACTGTAACGTGCTGAAAAAGTGGAACATGACTATAATGTGTTGGAAATGTAGAACATGAATGTAATTTGTTTGTAATGAGGAACATGACTGTTATGTGCTGGTGATGTGGAATCTGACTATAATGTGTTGTTTTAAATGAGGAACATGATTGTAATGTGTTGGAAGTCTGGAACATGACTATAATGTGCTGGAAATGTGGAATATGATTGTAATGTGTTGTCAATGTGGAACATGATTATAATGTGTTGAAAATGAGGAACATGACTTTAATGTTTTGGAAATGAGGAACATGACTGCATTGTGTTGGAAATCTGGAACATGACTGTAATGTTTTTAAATGAGGACCATTACTCTATTGTGTTGGTAATGAGGGACCTGAATCTAATGGTAAAAATGAGGAACATGACTGTAATAAGTTGGAAATGTGGAACATGTCTGTAGTGTGCTGGAAATGAGGAACATGACTGTAATGCATATGAAATGTGGACATGAAACTGAAGGTAAAATGAGGAACACGACTGTTATGTGTTGGAAATGAGGAACATGACTGTAATGTGTTGGTAACGTGGAACATGACTGTTACGTGTTGGTAATGAGTAACATGGCTGTAATGTGTTGGAAAAAAGGAAGATTAACTGTAATGTGTTTTCAAATGAAGAACATGACTGTAATGTGCTGGAAATATGGAACATGACTGTAACATGTTGGTAATGAGGACCATTGCTGTAAAGTGTTGGAAATGAAGAACATGACTGTAATGTGCTGTAAATGAATGTAGAACATGACTGTAATGTGCCAGAAATGAGGAACATGGCAGTAATGTGCAGGAAATGTGGAACATGCTTGCAATGATTTTGAAATCAGAAACATGAATTTGATGGTAAAATGATGTGCATGACTTTAATGTGTTGGAAATGAGGAACATGACTGTAATTTGTTGGTACAGAGGAACATGATTATAACGCATTGGAAATGTGGAACATAACTCTAATGGGTTGGTATTGAGGAACATTATTCTAATGTGTTGGTAAGAATTAAAATGACGGTAATGTGTTTAAAATGAGGAACGTGACTGTAATGTGTTGGAAATCAGGAACTTGAATCTGATAGAAAAAATCAGAAACATGACTGTAATGTATTGGAAATGAGGAATATGACTGTAATGTGTTGGTAATGAGCAACATGACTGTAATGTGCCGGAAATGTGGAACATGCCTGCAATGAGCTTTAAATCAGGAACATGACTAAAATGTGTTGGAAATGAGTAACATGACTGTAACATGCTGGGACTGAGGAACATGACTACATTGGGCAAGAAATGTGGAACATGACTGTAATGAGTTTGAAATGAGGAACATGAGTGTAATGTGCTGGAAATGAGGAATATGACTGTATGAGAAACATGGCTGTAATGTGTTGGAAGTGAGGAACATGACTGTAATATGTTGGTAATGAGGAACACGACTGTAATGTGTTGTTAATGGGGAACATTACTGTAAGGTGTTGAAAATTAGGAGCAAGACTGTAATGTGCTGGAAATGAATGTAGATCTTGTCTGCAATGTGTAGGAAATGAGGAACATGACTGTAACATGCTGGAAATGTGGAACATGACTGTAATGTGTTGAAATGAGTAACATGACTGTAATCTGCTGGAAATGAGGAACATGACTGCAAAGTACAGGAAATGTGGACCATGACTTCAATGAGTTGGAAATGAGGAATATGACTGTAATATGTTGGAAATAAAGAACATGACTGTAATATGCTGGAAATTAATGTAGAACATGACTGTAATGTGCAGGAAATGGGAACATGCTTATGCTTTCGAAATGAGAAACCTCAGTCTGATGTTAAAATGAGGTGCATGACTTTAATGTGTTGGAAATGAGAAACATGACTGTAATGTGCTGGAAATGTGGAAGATGACTGCAATGTGCTAGAAATGAGGAACATTGCTGTAATGTGCTGTAATGGTGCAACATGACTGTAATGTGTTGGTAATGAGGAACATGACTGTGATGTGCTGGAAATGTGGAACATGACTGTAATGTGCTGAAAATGTTGAACATGTCTGTAATGTGCTGGAAATGTGAACATGACTGCAATGTGTTTGTATTAAGGAACATAATTGTAATGTGCTGAAAATGAGGAACATGACTGTAATGGGTTGGAAATGTGGAATATGATTTGTAATGTGTTGGCAATGTGGAACATGATTATAATGAGTTGAAAATGAGGAACAAGACTGTAATGTGTTGATAATGAGCAACATACGGTAATGTGTTGGAAATCTGGAACACGATTGTAATGTGCTGGAAATTAATATAGAACATGACCGTAATGAGTAGGAAATAAGGAACATGACAGTAATGTGCTGGAAATGTGGAAGATGACTGCAATGTGCTAGAAATGAGGAACATTGCTGTAATGTGCTGAAATGGTGCAACATGACTGTAATGTGTTGGTAATGAGGAACATGACAGTAATGTGCTGGTAATGTGGAACATGACTGTAATGTGCTGAAAATGTTGAACATGACTGTAATGTGCTGGAAATGTGGAACATGACTGCAATGTGTTTGTATTAAGGAACATAATTGTAATGTGCTGGAAATGAGGAACATGACTGTAATGGGTTGGAAATGTGGAATATGATTTGTAATGTGTTGGCAATGTGGAACATGATTATAATGAGTTGAAAATGAGGAACAAGACTGTAATGTGTTGATAATGAGGAACATTACGGTAATGTGTTGGAAATCTCCAACATGATTGTAATGTGCTGGAAATTAATGTAGAACATGACTGTAATGAGTAGGAAATAAGGAACATGACAGTAATGTACCTAAAAATGTGGAACATGCCTGCAGTAAGTTGGAAATGGGAACCTGAATCTGATGGTAAAAATGAGTACCATGACTGTAATGTGTTGGAAATGAGGAACATGATTGTAATGTATTTGTATTGAGGAAGATGATTATAATGTGTTGGTAATGTGGAATATAACTCTAATGGGTTGGTAAAGAGGAACATGACTGTTTTGTGTTGGTAAGGAGGAAAATGACTGTAATGTGTTGGAAATGAGGAACATGATTGTAATGTGTTGAAATGGGAACATGACTGTAATGTGTTGGAAAAGTGGAACATGACTGAAATGTGTTGGAAAAGAGGAACTTCTGAAATGTGTTGGAAATGAGGAACATGACTGTAATGTGTTGGAAATGAGGAACATGACTGAAATGTGTTGGTAATGTGGATCGGACTGTAATAAGTTGGTAATGAGGAGCATGATTGTAAAGTGTTGGCAATGAGGATCATGCACTGTAATGTGCTGGAAATGTGGAACATGACTGTAATGTGTTGGAAACGTGGAGCATGACAGTAATTGTCCGATAATGAGGAAATATGTCTGTAACGTGCTGAAAAAGTGGAACATGACTATAATGTGTTGGAAATGTAGAAATGAATGTAATTACTTGGTAATGAGGAACATGACTGTAATATGCTGGTGATGTGGAACCTGACTATAATGTGTTGTTTTAAATGAGGAACATGATTGTAATGTGTTGGAAGTCTGGAACATGACTGTAATGTGCTGGAAATGTGGAATATGATTGTAATGTGTTGTCAAAGTGGAACATGATTATAATGTGTTGAAATGAGGAACGTGACCTTAATGTTTTGGAAATGAGGAACATGACTGTAATGTGTTGGAAATCTGGAACATGATTGTAATGTTTGGAAATGAGGAACATTTCCAATGTGTTGGTAATTAGGGACCTGAATCTAATGGTAAAAATGAGGAACTTGACTGTAATGGGTTGGAAATGTGGAACATGTCTGTAGTGTGCTGGAAATGAGGAACATGACTGTAATGCATTAGAAATGTGAACATGAAATTGATGGTAAAATGAGGAACATGACTGTTATGTGCTGGAAATGAGGAACATGACTGTAATGTGTTGGTAATTTGGAACATGACTGTTACGTGTTGGTAATGAGTAACATGGCTGTAATGTGTTGGAAATAAGGAAGATGAACTTTAATGTGTTTTCAAATGAAGAACATGACTGTAATGTGCTGGAAATGTGGAACATGACTGTAATGTGTTGGTAATGAGGAACATGATTTTAATGTGTTGCAAATGTGGAACATGACTTTAATGTGCTGGAAATGTGGAACATGACTGTAATGTGCAGGAAATGTGGAACATGACTGTAATGTGTTGGAAATGTGGAACATGAATGTAATGTGTTGGAAATGTGGAACCGAAACCGATGGTAAAATGAGGAACATGTCTGTTATGTGTTGGAATGAGGAACATGACTGTAATGCTAGTAATGTGGAACAAGACTGTTTTATGTTGGTAATGATGAACATGGCTGTAATGTCTTAGAAATAAGGAAGATGACTGTAATGCATTGGAATGAAGAACAAGACTGTAATGTGCTGGAAATGTGGAACATAACTGTAAAGTGTTGGTAATGAGGAACATGACTGTAATGTACTGTAAATGTGGAACATGACTGTAATGTGCTAGAAATGTGGAACATGACTGTAATCTGCTGTTAATCAGGAACACGAACGAATGTGTTGGAAATGGAAACGGACTGTAATGTGCTGGAAATGTCGAACATGACTATAATGTTTTGTAAATGAATGTGGAGCATGACTATAATGGACTGGAAATGTGGAACGACTGTAAAGTGCTGGAAATGAGGAACATGACTGTAGTGTGCAGGAAAGTGTAATATGACTGCAATGAGTTGGAAATGAGGAACATGACTGTAATGTGCTGGTGCAACATGCCTGCCATTAGTTGGAAATGAGGAACATGAATGTAATGTGTTGGAAATGAGGAACATGACTGTACCAGTTGGAAATTAATGTAGAACATGAGTGTAATTAGTAGGAAATGAGGAACATGATTGCAATGTGCTGGAAATGTGGAACATGCCTGCATTGAGTTGGAAATGAGGACACTGAATCTGATGGTAAAAGTGAGGAAAGTGTTATGTGTGTTGGCATTGATTAAGATGATTATAATGTGTTGCCAATGTGGAAAATGACGGTAATGTGCTGGCAAAGAGCAACATGATTGTAATGTGTTGAAATGTGGAAAATAACAGTAATGTGTTGGTAATGAGTAACATGATTGTAACGTGCTGGAAATGTGGACATGACTGTAATGTGTAAGAAATGTGGAACATGACTATAATTTTCTGGTAAAGAGGAACATGTCTGTAATGTGCTAGAAATGTGGACTTGACTATAATATGTTGGTAATGTTGAACATGACTGTAATGTGTTAGTAATGAGGAACATGATTGTACTGTGTTGGAAATGTGGAAAATGACTATAATGTACTGAAAATGTGGAACATGACTGTTATGTGTTTGTAATGTTGAACATGACAGTAATGTGTTGCAATGTGGAATATGACTGTAATGTGTTGGAATGTGAACATGACTGTAATGCAGGAAATGTGGAATTTGATTATAATGTGCTGGCAATGTAGAACATGATTATAATGTGTTGAAAATGAGGAACATGACAGTAATGAGTTGGAAATCTGGATCATGATTGCAATGTTTTGGAAATGAGGAACATGACTTTAATGTGTTGGTAATGAGGAACCTGAATCTGATACTAATAATGAAGAACACGACTGTTATGGGTTGAAAATGTGGAACATGATTGCATTTTGCTAGAAATGAGGAACTATTATGTCATTTGTTAGAAATGTGGATCTCCTGCAACTGATGGTAAAATGAGGAACATGACAGCAGTGTGTTGGAAATGAGGAACAAGACTGTAATTTCTTGGTAATGTCGAACATGCTTGTAATGTGTTGGTAATGTAAAACATGACTGTAATGTGTTGGTAATGAGGAACATTTCTGTAATGTGTTGGAAATAAGGAGATTACATTAATGTGTTGAAATTGAAGAACATGAATGTAATGTGCTGGAAATGTGGAACATATCAGAATGTGTTGGTCATGAGGAACATGACTATAAAGTACTGTAAATGTTGAACATGACTGTAAAGTGCTGAAAATGTGGAAATATGACTGTATTGTGTTTTTAATGAGGAACATGAACGAATGTGATGGAAATGAGAAACATGACTGTAATGTGCTTGAAATGTGGAACATATCAGTAATGCATTAGTAAAGATGAACATGACTATAATGTACTGTAAATGTGGAACATGACTGTAATGTGCTGGAAAAGTAGAACATGACTGTAATGTGTTTTTAATGAGGAACATGACTGTAATGTGCTGGAAATGTGGAACATGACTGTAATGTGGTGAAAGTGTGGAACATGACTGTAATGTGTTGGTAATGAGGAACATGAAAAGAATGTGTTGGAAATGAGAAACATGACTGAAATGTGTGGGAAATGTGTAACATGACTGTAATTATTTGTAAATGAATGTGGATCATGACTGTAATGGGCTGGAAATGAGGAACATGACTGTAGAATACTGGAAATGAGGAACATGACTGTAATGTGTTGGAAATGTGGAACCTGAATCTGATGGTAAAAATGAGGTCTATGATTGTAATGTGTTGAAAATAAGGAACATGACTGCAATGTGTTAGTAATTTGGCACGTGACTGTAGTGTTCTGGAAATGAGGAACATGACTGTAATGTGCTGGAAATGTGGAAGATGACTGCAATGTGCTGGAAATGAGAAACATTGCTGTAATGTGCTGGAATTGTGGAACATGACTGTAATGTGTTGGTAATGAGGAACATGACTGTAATGTGCTGGAAATATGGAACATGACTGTAATGTACTGGAATGTTGAACATGACTGTAATGTGCTGGAAATGTGGAACATGACTGTACTTTTGTTATTAGGAACATAATTGTAATGTGCTGGAAATGAGGAGCATGACTCTAATATGTTGGAAATGTGGAATATGATTGTAATGTGTTGGCAATGTGGAACATGATTATAATGAGTTGAAAATGAGGAACAAGACTGTAATGTGTTGATAATGAGGAACATGACGGTAATGTGTAGGAAATCTGGACCATGATTGTAATGCGCTGGAAATTAATGTAGAACATGACTGTAATGAGTAGGAAATGGGGAACATGACTGTAATGTGCCGGAAATGTGGAACAAGCCTGCAGTAAGTTGGAAATAGGAACCTGAATCTGATGGTAAAAATGAATACCATGACTGTAATGTGTTGGAAATGAGGAACAGGATTGTAATATGTTGGTACCGAGGAAGATGATTATAATGTGTTGGTAATGTGGAATATAACTCTAATGGGTTTGTAATGAGGAAGATGATTGTAATGTGTTGGAAATGGGGAACATGACTGTAGTGTGTTGGAAAAGAGGAACATGACAGATATGTGTTGGAAAAGAGGAACACGAATGAAATGTGTTGGTAATGAGGAACATGAATGTAATATGTTGGAAATGAGGAACATGACTGAAATGTGCAGGAAATGTGGAACATGACTGTAATGTGTTGGAAATGTGGAACATGACTGTAATGTGTTGAAATGTGGAAACTGAAACAGATGGTAAAAATGAGGAACATGGCTGTTATGTTTTGACAATGAGGAACATGACTGTAATGTGTTGGTAATGTGGAACTTGACTGTTATGTGTTGGTAATGAGCAACATGGCTGTAATGTCTTGGAAATAAGGAAGATGACTGTAATGAATTGGAAATGAAGAACAAGACTGTAATGCTGGAAATGTGGAACATAACTGTAAAGTGTTGGTAATGAGGAACATGACTGTAATGTACTGTAAATGTGGAACATGACTGTAATGTGCGGGAAATGTGGAACATGACTGTAATGTGTTGGTAATGAGGAACATGAACGTAATGTCTTGGAAATGAGAAACATGACTGCAATGTGCTGGAAATGTCGAACATGACTATAATGTTTTGTAAATGAAAGTGGAGCATGACTATAATGGACTGGAAATGTGGAACATGACTGTAACGTGCTGAAAAAGTGGAACATGACTATAATGTGTTGGAAATGTAGAACATGAATGTAATTTGTTTGTAATGAGGAACATGACTGTTATGTGCTGGTGATGGGAATCTGACTATAATGTGTTGTTTAAATGAGGAACATGATTGTAATGTGTTGGAAGTCTGGAACATGACTATAATGTGCTGGAAATGTGGAATATGATTGTAATGTGTTGTCAATGTGAAACATGATTATAATGTGTTGAAAATGAGGAACATGACTTTAATGTTTTGGAAATGAGGAACATGACTGCATTGTGTTGGAAATCTGGAACATGACTGTAATGTTTTTAAATGAGGACCATTACTCTATTGTGTTGGTAATGAGGGACCTGAATCTAATGGTAAAAATGAGGAACATGACTGTAATAAGTTGGAAATGTGGAACATGTCTGTAGTGTGCTGGAAATGAGGAACATGACTGTAATGCATTAGAAATGTGGAACATGAAACTGAAGGTAAAAATGAGGAACACGACTGTTATGTGTTGGAAATGAGGAACATGACTGTAATGTGTTGGTAACGTGGAACATGACTGTTACGTGTTGGTAATGAGTAACATGGCTGTAATGTGTTGGAAAAAAGGAAGATTAACTGTAATGTGTTTTCAAATGAAGAACATGACTGTAATGTGCTGGAAATATGGAACATGACTGTAACATGTTGGTAATGAGGACCATTGCTGTAAAGTGTTGGAAATGAAGAACATGACTGTAATGTGCTGTAAATGAATGTAGAACATGACTGTAATGTGCCAGAAATGAGGAACATGGCAGTAATGTGCAGGAAATGTGGAACATGCTTGCAATGATTTTGAAATCAGAAACATGAATTTGATGGTAAAATGATGTGCATGACTTTTAATGTGTTGGAAATGAGGAACATGACTGTAATTTGTTGGTACAGAGGAACATGATTATAACGCATTGGAAATGTGGAACATAACTCTAATGGTTGGTATTGAGGAACATTATTCTAATGTGTTGGTAAGAATTAAATGACGGTAATGTGTTTAAAATGAGGAACGTGACTGTAATGTGTTGGAAATCAGGAACTTGAATCTGATAGAAAAATCAGAAACATGACTGTAATGTATTGGAAATGAGGAATATGACTGTAATGTGTTGGTAATGAGCAACATGACTGTAATGTGCCGGAAATGTGTGGAACATGCCTGCAATGAGCTTTAAATCAGGAACATGACTAAAATGTGTTGGAAATGAGTAACATGACTGTAACATGCTGGGACTGAGGAACATGACTACATTGGGCAAGAAATGTGGAACATGACTGTAATGAGTTTGAAATGAGGAACATGAGTGTAATGTGCTGGAAATGAGGAATATGACTGTATGAGAAACATGGCTGTAATGTGTTGGAAGTGAGGAACATGACTGTAATATGTTGGTAATGAGGAACACGACTGTAATGTGTTGTTAATGGGGAACATTACTGTAAGGTGTTGAAAATTAGGAGCAAGACTGTAATGTGCTGGAAATGAATGTAGATCTTGTCTGCAATGTGTAGGAAATGAGGAACATGACTGTAACATGCTGGAAATGTGGAACATGACTGTAATGTGTTGAAATGAGTAACATGACTGTAATCTGCTGGAAATGAGGAACATGACTGCAAAGTACAGGAAATGTGGACCATGACTTCAATGAGTTGGAAATGAGGAATATGACTGTAATATGTTGGAAATAAAGAACATGACTGTAATATGCTGGAAATTAATGTAGAACATGACTGTAATGTGCAGGAAATGTGGAACATGCTTGTAATGCTTCGAAATGAGAAACCTCAGTCTGATGTTAAAATGAGGTGCATGACTTTAATGTGTTGGAAATGAGAAACATGACTGTAATGTGCTGAAATGTGGAAGATGACTGCAATGTGCTAGAAATGAGGAACATTGCTGTAATGTGCTATGAAGTGCAACATTGACTGTAATGTGTTGGTAATGAGGAACATGACTGTAATGTGCTGGAATGTGGAACATGACTGTAATGTGCTGAAAATGTTGAACATGTCTGTAATGTGCTGGAAATGTGGAACATGACTGCAATGTGTTTGTATTAAGGAACATAATTGTAATGTGCTGGAAATGAGGAACATGACTGTAATGGGTTGGAAATGTGGAATATGATTTGTAATGTGTTGGCAATGTGGAACATGATTATAATGAGTTGAAAATGAGGAACAAGACTGTAATGTGTTGATAATGAGGAACATTACGGTAATGTGTTGGAAATCTCCAACATGATTGTAATGTGCTGGAAATTAATGTAGAACATGACTGTAATGAGTAGGAAATAAGGAACATGACAGTAATGTACCTAAAATGTGGAACATGCCTGCAGTAAGTTGGAAATGGGAACCTGAATCTGATGGTAAAAATGAGTACCATGACTGTAATGTGTTGGAAATGAGGAACATGATTGTAATGTATTTGTATTGAGGAAGATGATTATAATGTGTTGGTAATGTGGAATATAACTCTAATGGGTTGGTAAAGAGGAACATGACTGTTTTGTGTTGGTAAGGAGGAAATGACTGTAATGTGTTGGAAATGAGGAACATGATTGTAATGTGTTGGAAATGGGAACATGACTGTAATGTGTTGGAAAAGTGGAACATGACTGAAATGTGTTGGAAAAGAGGAACTTCCCTGAAATGTGTTGGAAATGAGGAACATGACTGTAATGTGTTGGAAATGAGGAACATGACTGAAATGTGTTGGTAATGTGGATCATGACTGTAATAAGTTGGTAATGAGGAGCATGATTGTAAAGTGTTGGCAATGAGGATCATGACTGTAATGTGCTGGAAATGTGGAACATGACTGTAATGTGTTGGAAACGTGGAGCATGACAGTAATTGTCCGATAATGAGGAACATGTCTGTAACGTGCTGAAAAAGTGGAACATGACTATAATGTGTTGGAAATGTAGAACATGAATGTAATTACTTGGTAATGAGGAACATGACTGTAATATGCTGGTGATGTGGAACCTGACTATAATGTGTTGTTTTAAATGAGGAACATGATTGTAATGTGTTGGAAGTCTGGAACATGACTGTAATGTGCTGGAAATGTGGAATATGATTGTAATGTGTTGTCAAAGTGGAACATGATTATAATGTGTTGAAATGAGGAACGTGACCTTAATGTTTTGGAAATGAGGAACATGACTGTAATGTGTTGGAAATCTGGAACATGATTGTAATGTTTGGAAATGAGGAACATTTCTCCAATGTGTTGTAATTAGGGACCTGAATCTAATGGTAAAAATGAGGAACCTGACTGTAATGGGTTGGAAATGTGGAACATGTCTGTAGTGTGCTGGAAATGAGGAACATGACTGTAATGCATTAGAAATGTGGAACATGAAACTGATGGTAAAATGAGGAACATGACTGTTATGTGCTGGAAATGAGGAACATGACTGTAATGTGTTGGTAATTTGGAACATGACTGTTACGTGTTGGTAATGAGTAACATGGCTGTAATGTGTTGGAAATAAGGAAGATGAACTTTAATGTGTTTTCAAATGAAGAACATGACTGTAATGTGCTGGAAATGTGGAACATGACTGTAATGTGTTGGTAATGAGGAACATGATTTTAATGTGTTGCAAATGTGGAACATGACTTTAATGTGCTGGAAATGTGGAACATGACTGTAATGTGCAGGAAATGTGAACATGACTGTAATGTTGGAAATGTGGAACATGAATGTAATGTGTTGGAAATGTGGAACCTGAAACCGATGGTAAAATGAGGAACATGTCTGTTATGTGTAGGTTAAAAATGAGGAACATGACTGTAATGTGCTAGTAATGGAACAAGACTGTTTTATGTTGGTAATGATGAACATGGCTGTAATGTCTTAGAAATAAGGAAGATGACTGTAATGCATTGGAAATGAAGAACAAGACTGTAATGTGCTGGAAATGTGGAACATAACTGTAAAGTGTTGGTAATGAGGAACATGACTGTAATGTACTGTAAATGTGGAACATGACTGTAATGTGCTAGAAATGTGGAACATGACTGTAATCTGCTGGTAATCAGGAACACGAACGTAATGTGTTGGAAATGGAAACGTGACTGTAATGTGCTGGAAATGTCGAACATGACTATAATGTTTTGTAAATGAATGTGGAGCATGACTATAATGGACTGGAAATGTGGAACATGACTGTAAAGTGCTGGAAATGAGGAATATGACTGTAGTGTGCAGGAAATGTGTAATATGACTGCAATGAGTTGGAAATGAGGAACATGACTGTAATGTGCTGGAAATGTGCAACATGCCTGCCATTAGTTGGAAATGAGGAACATGAATGTAATGTGTTGGAAATGAGGAACATGACTGTACTGTGCTGGAAATTAATGTAGAACATGAGTGTAATTAGTAGGAAATGAGGAACATGATTGCAATGTGCTGAAATGGAACATGCCTGCATTGAGTTGGAAATGAGGACACTGAATCTGATGGTAAAAGTGAGGAAAATGACTGTTATGTGTTGGCATTGATTAAGATGATTATAATGTGTTGCCAATGTGGAAAATGACGGTAATGTGCTGGCAAAGAGCAACATGATTGTAATGTGTTGGAAATGTGGAAAATAACAGTAATGTGTTGGTAATGAGTAACATGATTGTAACGTGCTGGAAATGTGGAACATGACTGTAATGTGTAAGAAATGTGGAACATGACTATAATTTTCTGGTAAAGAGGAACATGTCTGTAATGTGCTAGAAATGTGGAACTTGACTATAATATGTTGGTAATGTTGAACATGACTGTAATGTGTTAGTAATGAGGAACATGATTGTACTGTGTTGGAAATGTGGAAAATGACTATAATGTACTGAAAATGTGGAACATGACTGTTATGTGTTTGTAATGTTGAACATGACAGTAATGTGTTGGCAATGTGGAATATGACTGTAATGTGTTGGAAGTGTGGAACATGACTGTAATGTGCAGGAAATGTGAATTTGATTATAATGTGCTGGCAATGTAGAAATATGATTATAATGTGTTGAAAATGAGGAACATGACAGTAATGAGTTGGAAATCTGGATCATGATTGCAATGTTTTGGAAATGAGGAACATGACTTTAATGTGTTGGTAATGAGGAACCTGAATCTGATACTAATAATGAAGAACACGACTGTTATGGGTTGAAAATGTGGAACATGATTGCATTTTGCTGGAAATGAGGAACATTATTGTCATTTGTTAGAAATGTGGATCCTGCAACTGATGGTAAAAATGAGGAACATGACAGTTATGTGTTGGAAATGAGGAACAAGACTGTAATTTCTTGGTAATGTCGAACATGCTTGTAATGTGTTGGTAATGTAAAACATGACTGTAATGTGTTGGTAATGAGGAACATTTCTGTAATGTGTTGGAAATAAGGGAGATTACATTAATGTGTTGGAATTGAAGAACATGAATGTAATTGCTGGAAATGTGGAACATATCGTAATGTGTTGGTCATGAGGAACATGACTATAAAGTACTGTAAATGTTGAACATGACTGTAAAGTGCTGAAAATGTGGAACATGACTGTATTGTGTTTTTAATGAGGAACATGAACGTAATGTGATGGAAATGAGAAACATGACTGTAATGTGCTTGAAATGTGGAACATATCAGTAATGCATTGGTAAAGATGAACATGACTATAATGTACTGTAAATGTGGAACATGACTGTAATGTGCTGGAAAAGTAGAACATGACTGTAATGTGTTTTTAATGAGGAACATGACTGTAATGTGCTGGAAATGTGGAACATGACTGTAATGTGGTGAAAGTGTGGAACATGACTGTAATGTGTTGGTAATGAGGAACATGAAAAGAATGTGTTGGAAATGAGAAACATGACTGAAATGTGTGGAAATGTGACATGACTGTAATTATTTGTAAATGAATGTGGATCATGACTGTAATGGGCTGGAAATGAGGAACATGACTGTAGAATACTGGAAATGAGGAACATGACTGTAATGTGTTGGAAATGTGGAACCTGAATCTGATGGTAAAATGAGGTCTATGATTGTAATGTGTTGAAAATAAGGAACATGACTGCAATGTGTTAGTAATTTGGCACGTGACTGTAGTGTTCTGGAAATGAGGAACATGACTGTAATGTGTTGGAATGGGAAGATGACTGCAATGTGCTGGAAATGAGAAACATTGCTGTAATGTGCTGGAATTGTGGAACATGACTGTAATGTGTTGGTAATGAGGAACATGACTGTAATGTGCTGGAAATATGGAACATGACTGTAATGTACTGGAATGTTGAACATGACTGTAATGTGCTGGAAATGTGGAACATGACTGTAATACTTTGTTATTAAGGAACATAATTGTAATGTGCTGGAAATGAGGAGCATGACTCTAATATGTTGGAAATGTGGAATATGATTGTAATGTGTTGGCAATGTGGAACATGATTATAATGAGTTGAAAATGAGGAACAAGACTGTAATGTGTTGATAATGAGGAACATGACGGTAATGTGTGGGAAATCTGGACCATGATTGTAATGCGCTGGAAATTAATGTAGAATATGACTGTAATGAGTAGGAAATGGGGAAATATGACTGTAATGTGCGGAAAATGTGAACAAGCCTGCAGTAAGTTGGAAATAGGAACCTGAATCTGATGGTAAAAATGAATACCATGACTGTAATGTGTTGGAAATGAGGAACAGGATTGTAATATGTTGTAAATAGGAAGATGATTATAATGTGTTGGTAATGTGGAATATAACTCTAATGGGTTTGTAATGAGGAAGATGATTGTAATGTGTTGGAAATGGGGAACATGACTGTAGTGTGTTGGAAAAGAGGAACATGACAGATATGTGTTGGAAAAGAGGAACACGAATGAAATGTGTTGGTAATGAGGAACATGAATGTAATATGTTGGAAATGAGGAACATGACTGAAATGTGCAGGAAATGTGGAACATGACTGTAATGTGTTGGAAATGTGGAACATGACTGTAATGTGTTGGAAATGTGGAAACTGAAACAGATGGTAAAAATGAGGAACATGGCTGTTATGTTTTGACAATGAGGAACATGACTGTAATGTGTTGGTAATGTGGAACTTGACTGTTATGTGTTGGTAATGAGCAACATGGCTGTAATGTCTTGGAAATAAGGAAGATGACTGTAATGAATTGGAAATGAAGAACAAGACTGTAATGTGCTGGAAATGTGGAACATAACTGTAAAGTGTTGGTAATGAGGAACATGACTGTAATGTACTGTAAATGTGGAACATGACTGTAATGTCCTGGAATTGTGGAACATGGCTGTAATGTGTTGGTAATGAGGAACACGAACGTAATGTGTTGGAAATGAGAAACATGACTGCAATGTGCTGGAAATGTCAACATGACTATAATGTTTTGTAAATGAAAGTGGAGCATGACTATAATGGACTGGAAATGTGGAACATGACTGTAACGTGCTGGAAAAGTGGAACATGACTATAATGTGTTGGAAATGTAGAACATGAATGTAATTTGTTTGTAATGAGGAACATGACTGTTATGTGCTGGTGATGTGGAATCTGACTATAATGTGTTGTTTTAAATGAGGAACATGATTGTAATGTGTTGGAAGTCTGGAACATGACTATAATGTGCTGGAAATGTGGAATATGATTGTAATGTGTTGTCAATGTGGAACATGATTATAATGTGTTGAAAATGAGGAACATGACTTTAATGTTTTGGAAATGAGGAACATGACTGCATTGTGTTGGAAATCTGGAACATGACTGTAATGTTTTAAATGAGACCATTACTCTATTGTGTTGGTAATGAGGGACCTGAATCTAATGGTAAAATGAGGAACATGACTGTAATAAGTTGGAAATGTGGAACATGTCTGTAGTGTGCTGGAAATGAGGAACATGACTGTAATGCATTAGAAATGTGGAACATGAAACTGAAGGTAAAATGAGGAACACGACTGTTATGTGTTGGAAATGAGGAACATGACTGTAATGTGTTGGTAACGTGGAACATGACTGTTACGTGTTGGTAATGAGTAACATGGCTGTAATGTGTTGGAAAAAAGGAAGATTAACTGTAATGTGTTTTCAAATGAAGAACATGACTGTAATGTGCTGGAAATATGGAACATGACTGTAACATGTTGGTAATGAGGACCATTGCTGTAAAGTGTTGGAAATGAAGAACATGACTGTAATGTGCTGTAAATGAATGTAGAACATGACTGTAATGTGCCAGAAATGAGGAACATGGCAGTAATGTGCAGGAAATGTGGAACATGCTTGCAATGATTTTGAAATCAGAAACATGAATTTGATGGTAAAAATGATGTGCATGACTTTAATGTGTTGGAAATGAGGAACATGACTGTAATTTGTTGGTACAGAGGAACATGATTATAACGCATTGGAAATGTGGAACATAACTCTAATGGGTTGGTATTGAGGAACATTATTCTAATGTGTTGGTAAGAATTAAAATGACGGTAATGTGTTTAAAATGAGGAACGTGACTGTAATGTGTTGGAAATCAGGAACTTGAATCTGATAGAAAAAATCAGAAACATGACTGTAATGTATTGGAAATGAGGAATATGACTGTAATGTGTTGGTAATGAGGAACATGACTGTAATGTGTTGGTAGTAAGGAACATGACGGTAATGTGTTGGTAAAGAGGAACATCACTGTAATGTGTTGAAAATGAGGAGCATGACTGTAATATGCTGGAAATTAATGTAGAACATGACTGTAATGTGTTGGAAATGAGAAGCATGACTGTAATGCGTTGCAAATTAATGTAGAACATAACTGTAATGTGTACGAGATGATGAACATGATTGTAATGTGTTGGAAATGAGTAACATGACTGTAATGTGCTGGAAATGTGGAACATGCCTGCAGTAAGTTGGAAATGAGGAACATGACTGCAATGAGTTGAAAATGAGGAACATGTCTGTAATGGGCAGGAAATGTGGAACATGCCTGCAATGAGCTTTAAATCAGGAACATGACTAAAATGTGTTGTAAATGAGCAATGTGACTGTAATGTGCTGGGAATGAGGAACATGACTGCAATGGGCAGGAAATGTGGAACATGACTGTAATGAGTTGGAAATGAGGAACATGAGTGTAATGTGCTGAAATGAGTAACATGACTGTAATGTGTTGGTAATGAGGAATATGACTGTAATGTGCTGAAAATGTGGAACATGACAGTAATGTGTTGAAAATGAGAAACATGACTGTAATGTGTTGGTAATGAGGAACATGACTGTAATGTGTTGGTAATGGGGAACATTACTGTAATGTGCTGGAAATAAGAAACATGACTGCAATGTGCAGGAAATGTGGAACATGACTACAAAGAGTTGGAAATGAGGAACATGATGGTAATGCGCAGGAAATGTCAAACATCATTGCGATGAGTTGGAAATGAGGAACATGACTGTAATGTGTTGGAAACGAGTAATATGACTGCAATGAGTTGAAAATGAGGAACATGACTGTAATGTGCAGGAAATGTGGAACATGACTGCAATAAGTTGGAATTGAGGAACATGACTGCAATGTGTTGGAAATGAGGAACATGATTGTAATTTGCTGGAAATTCATGTAGAACATAACCGTAATGTGTAGGAAATGAGGAACATTACTGTAATGTGCTAGAAATGTGGATCATGCCTGCAATGAGTTGGAAATGAGGAACCTGAATCTGATGGTAAAAATGAGGACCATAACTGCAATGTGTTGGAAATGAGGAACAGGACTGTAATGTGTTGGTAGTGAGGAACTTGACGGTAATGTGTTGGTAAAGATGAGCATTACTGTAATGTGTTGAAAATGAGGAGCATGACTGTAATGTGCTGGAAATTAATGTAGAAAATGACTGTAATGTGTAATGAGATGAGGAACACTGATTGTAATGTGTTGGAAATGAGAAACATGACTGTAATGTGCAGGAAATGGAACATGCCTGCAGTGAGTTGGAAATGAGGAACATGACTGTAATGTGCTGGAAATGAGGAACATGACTGTAATGAGCAGGAAATGTATAACATTACTGCAATGAGTTGAAAATGAGAATATGACAGAAATGAGTTGAAACGTGAACATGACTGCAATGAGTTGGAAATATGGAAAATGACTGTAATGTGCTGGAAATGTGGAACATGCCAGAAATGTGTTGGAAATGAGGAACATGACTATAATATGCTGGAAATGTGGAAGATGCCAGCAGGAGTTAGAAACGAGGAACCTGTTTCTGATGGTAAAATGTGGAATATAACTCTAATATGTAGGAAATAGACAACATGACTGTAATGTTCTGGAAATGTGGAACATGCCTGCAATGAGCTTTAAATCAGGAACATGACTAAAATGTGTTGGAAATGAGTAACATGACTATGGCGATGCTGGGAATGAGAACATGACTACATTGGGCAAAGAAATGTGGAACATTACTGTAATGAGTTGGAAATGAGGAACATGAGTGTAATGTGCTGTAAATGAGGAACATGACTGTAATGTGTTGGTAATGAGGAATATGACTGTAATGATGCTGAAAATGAGAAACATGGCTGTAATGTGTTGGAAGTGAGGAACATGACTGTAATATGTTGGTAATGAGGAAAATGACTGTAATGTGTTGTTAATGGGGAACATTACTGTAAGGTGTTGAAAATTAGAGCAAGACTGTAATCTGCTGGAAATGAACGAAATCATGTCAGTAATGTGTAGGAAATGAGGAACATGACTGTAACATGCTGGAAATGTGGAACATGACTGTAAGTGTTGAAATGAGTAACATGACCGTAATGTGCTGGTTTTGAGAAACATAACTGCAATGTACAGGAAATGTGAACATGTCTTCAATGAGTTGGAAATGAGGAACATGACTGTAATATGTTGGAAATGAAGAACATGACTGCAATGTGCTGGAAATGAATGTAGAACATGACTGTAATGTGCAGGAAATGTGGAACATGCTTTGTAATGATTTTGAAATGAGAAACCTCAGTCTGATGATAAAAATGAGGTGCATGACTTTAATGTGTTGGAAATGAGGAAACATGACTGTAATGTGCTGGAAATGTGGAGATGACTGCAATGTGCTAGAAATGAGGAACATTGCTGTAATGTGCTGGAATGGTGCAACAAGACTGTAATGTGTTGGTAATGAGGAACATGACTGTAATGTGCTGGAAATGTGGAACATGACTGTAATGTGCTGAAAATGTTGAACATGACTGTAATGTGCTGGAAATGTGGAACATGACAGTAATGTGTTTGTATTAAGGAACATAATTGTAATGTGCTGAAAATGAGGAACATGACTGTAATGGGATGGAAATGAGGAATATGATTTGTAATGTGTTGGCAATGTGGAACATGACTATAATGAGTTGAAAATGAGGAACAAGACTGTAATGTCTTGATAATGAGGAACATTACAGTAATGTTGGAAGTCTGGAAACCTGATTGTAGTGTGCTGAAATGAATGTAGATCATGTCTGTACTGTAGTAGGAAATGAGGAACATGACTGTAACATGCTGGAAATGTGGAACATGACTGTAATGTGTTGAAATGAGTAACATGACTGTAATGTGCTGGAAATGAGGAGCATGACTGCAATATACAGGAAATGTGGAACATGACTTTAATGAGTTGGAAATGAGGAACATGACTGTAATATGCTGGAAATGTGGAACATGACTGTGATGTGCTGAAAATGTTGAACATGACTGTAATGTGCTGGAAATGTGGAACATGACTGCAATGTGTATGTATTAAGGAACATAATTGTAATGTGCTGAAAATGAGGAACATGACTGTAATGGGTTGGAAATGTGGAATATGATTTGTAATGTGTTGGCAATGTGGAACATGATTATAATGAGTTGAAAATGAGGAACAAGACTGTAATGTGTTGATAATGAGGAACAGTACAGTAATGTGTTGAAAATCTGGAACATGATTGTAATGTGCTGGAAATTAATGTAGAACATGACTTGTAATGAGTAGGAAATAAGGAACATGACAGTAATGTGCTAAAATGTGGAACATGCCTGCAGTAAGTTGGAAATGGAACCTGAATCTGATGGTAAAATGAGTACCATGACTGTAATGTGTTGGAAATGAGGAACATGATTGTAATGTGTTTGTATTGAGGAAGATGATTATAATGTGTTGGTAATGTGGAATATAACTCTAATAGGTTGGTAATGAGGAACATGATTGTTTTGTGTTGGTAAGGAGGAAAATGACTATAATGTGTTGGAAATGGGGAACATGATTGTAATGTGTTGGAAATTTGGAACATGACTGTAATGTGTTGGAAAAGAGGAACATGACTGAAATGTTTTGAAAAGAGGAATTCCTGAAATGTGTTGGAAATGAGGAACATGACTGTAATATGTTGGAAATGAGGAACATGACTGAAATGTGTTGGTAAGTGGATCATGACTGTAATAAGTTGGTAATGAGGAGCATGATTGTAATGTGTTGGCAATGAGGATCATGATTGTAATGTGTTGAAATGTGGAACATGACTGTAATCTTGGCAATGAGGAACACATGATTGTAATGTGCTGGAAATGTGGAACATGACTGTAATGTGTTGGAAACATGGAACATGACTGTAATTGTCTGATAATGAGGAACATGACTGTAATGTGCTGAAAAAGTGGAACATGACTATAATGTTTTAAAATGTAGAACATGAATGTATTTTATTGGTAATGAGGAACATGATTGTAATATGCTGGTGATGTGGAACCTGACTATAATGTGTTGTTTTAAATGAGCAAAATGATTGTAATGTGTTGGAAGTCTGGAACATGACTGTAATGTGCTGGAAATGTGGAATATGATTGTAACGTGTTGTCAATGTGGAACATGATTATAATGTGTTGAAAATGAGGAACATGACTTTAATAATTTGGAAATGAGGAACATGACTGTAATGTGTTGGAAAACTGGAACATGTTTGTAATGTTTGGAAATGAGGAACATTGCTCTAATGTGTTGGTAATTAGGGACCTGAATCTAATGGTAAAATTGAGGAACATGTCTGTAATGGGATGGAAATGTTTAACATGTCTGTAGTGTGCTGGAAATGAGGAAACATGACTGTAATGCATTAGAAATGTGGAACATGAAATTGATGGTAAAATGAGGAACGTGACTGCTATGTGCTGGAAATGAGGAACATGACTGTAATGTGTTGGTAATGTGGAACATGACTGTTACGTGTTGATAATGATGAGCATGGCTGTAATGTCTTGGAAATAAGGAAGATGACTGTAATGCGTTGGAAATGAAGAACAAGACTGTAATGTGCCTGAAATGTTGAAAATAACTGTAAAGTGTTGGCAATGAGGAACATGACTGTAATGTACTGTAAATGTGGAACATGACTGTAATGTGCTAGAAATGTGGAACGTGACTGTATTGTGTTGGTAATGAGGAAACCGAACGTAATGTGTTGGAAATGAGAAACATGACTGTAATGTGCTGGAAATGTGGAACATGACTATAATGTTTTGTAAATGATTGTGGAGCATGACTATAATGGACTGGAAATGTGGAACATGATTGTAAAGTGCTGGAATTGAGGAACATGACTGTAATGTGCTGGAATGTGCAACACGCCTGCCTTTAGTTGGAAATGAGGAACATGACTGTTATGTGTTGGAAATGAGGAACATAGACTGTACTGTGCTGGAAATTAATGTAGAACATGAGTGTAATTAGGGAAATGAGGAACTTGATTGTAATGTGCTGGATATGTGGAACATGCCTGCATTGAGTTGGAAATGAGGACGCTGAATCTGATGGTAAAAGTGAGGAAAATGACTGTAATGTGTTGGTATTGAGGAAACCAACGACGTCTTTCAAAACGAAAGAAAAAGCCACTATGGTTCTCAAGAGAGGTGGCTGTGAAAGTCAAGAAGAAAAAGATAGCATTCCAGAAGTATAAGGAAACACAGAAGGAGCAGGACAGAGAGCTGTACCAGTTAAGGCAGAAAGAAGCAGGGAGGGAGGTCAGAATAGCAAAAGGCCCAAACTGAGGAAAATATAGCCAACTCAGTTAGAAGGGGGGATAAAACCTTTTATAGGTATCCAGCGGCATTAGAAAGACAAAGGCAGGGATAGTGAGGCAGAATAGAATAAAACAGTGGGTGGGCAGGGGGACAGTGAGAAAGCAGGAATACTGAACGAATATTTCTGTCTGTGATTCACAAAAGAGGAGGGGAAATGCCTAATTCACTAACAGAAGCACTCTTGATAGGGGGTCGATCCAGTCCTTTCACAGAAGAAAGGGTTCTGCAAGAACTCCTAAAACTGAAGGTGGACAAAGCAATGGGTCCTGATGGAATTCACCCAGAATTTAAAAAGAATTAAGGAAGGAACTAGTGAAACCACTGGCTACTCTTTTTAATAAATCATGGGAGGATGGTGTGGTACTCGAGGACTGGAGGAAGGCGAATGTGATTCCCCTTCACAAAAGTGGGACCAAGACAGAGGCAGGAAACTACAGACCTGTCAGTCTGACTTCTGTGGTAGGGAAAGTGATAGAGTCACTTCTGAAGGAAAGAATAGTTGAGTACCTAGAGGTCAGTGGAGCACAGGAACCAAGGCAGCATGGGTTCACAGCGGGAAGGTCATGTCAGACGAATCTAATAGATTTCTTTGACTGGGTGACCAAAGTAGAAGACCAGGGAGGGGCTGTGGACATGGCCTACCTAGACTTTAGCAAGGCATTTGACACAGTCCCACACAAAAAGATTATTATCAAATTAACTAGCCTGGGAGTGGGTCCCAGGGTGGTAGCCTGGTAAAACATTTTCTGGACAACAGGACACAGAAGGTAATTGTAAATGGGAGTCCACTCTGAAGAAAGGGCGGTTACTAGTGGGGTACCACAGGGTTCAGTATTGGGTCCAGTCCTTTTAATGTCTTCATCAGTGGCATTGCAGAGGGACTGGAAGGAAAAGAATGCCTTTTTGCAGATGACACAAAGATCTGCAACAGGGTTGATACACAAGGAGGCGTGGAAAGGATGAAAAGGGACTTGACAAGGTTGGAGGAATGGTCAGACATATGGTAGCAAGGATTCAATGCAAAAAAGTGCAAAATAATGCACCTGGGAAACAAGAACCCAGGGGAAGAATACACAATGGGTGGGGAGGTAGTAACAACAACAAAACAGGAAAGGGACCTGGGGTAAACATATCAGATGACCTTAAGGTTAGCAAGCAATGTGAGAAGGCAGTAGGGAGGGCCAGGGGTATACTGGGATGTATAGGGAGAGGCATCAGCAGCAGAAAACAGGAAGTTGTTATCCTCTGTACAGACAGTTGGTGAGACCTCATCTGAATAGTGTGTCAGTTCTGGAGACCCCATCTCTGCAAGGACATAGACAAGATAGAGGCAGTCCAGAGGAGGGCAACTAAAATGGTGCAGGGTCTGCAAGAGAAGCCGTTTGAGGAGAGACTAAAGGAACTTAATATGTATACCCTTGAGGAAAGAAGGGAGAGGGGGGACATGATAGAAACTTTCAAGTACTTGAAGGAATCAACAAAGTCTAAGTGGGTAGCATCTTTCAGAAAAAGAGACTTGCAAGAACAAGGGGACACAATTTAAAGATAGAAGGAGGGCGGTTCAGGGCAATGTGAGGAAGCATTATTTCAGAGAGGGTAGTGGATGCATGGAACAGCCTCCTGAGGAAGTTGTGGAGTCTAAAACTGTGGGAGAATTCAAGAATGCATGGGACAGACATAAGGCAATTCTTGTGGGGGCAGGAAGATATGGGCTGTTGTTTAAATAGGATCTGCGGCCTATCCTGTAGGTAGGGAAATGGGCAGACAAGATGGGCCTAGCGGTCCTTATCTGCCGTCAAAGTCTATGTTTCTATGTTTCTATGAGGAAGATGATTATAATGTGTTGCCAATGTGGAAAATGATGGTAATGTGTTGGCAATGAGAAACATGATTGTAAAGTGTTGGAAATGTGGAAAATGACAGTAATGTGTTGGTAATGAGGAACATGTTTGTAATGTGCTGGAAATGTGGAACGTGACTGTAATGTGTTGGAAATGTGGAACATAACTATAATTTTATGGTAAAGAGGAACATGTCTGTAATGTGCTAGAAATGTGGAACATGACTATAATCTGTTTGAAATGTGGAACATGAATGTAATTTGTTGGTAATGAGGAACATGATTGCTATGTGCTGGAAATGTGGAACATTAATGTAATGTGTTCGAAATGAGGAAAATAATTGTAATGTGCTGGTAAAGTGGAACATGAACACAATTTGTTGGTAATGAGGAAAATGACTATAATGTGTTGGTAATATGGAACATGACTGTTATATATTGGAATTGAAGAACACAACTGTAATATGTTGGTAATGTTGAACATGACTGTAATGTGTTAGTAATGAGGAACATGATTGTAATATGTTGGAAATGTGGAACATGACTATAATGTACTGGAAAGGTGGAACATGACTGTTATGTGTTGGAAGTGTGGAACATGGCTGTAATGTGCAGGAAATGTGGAATTTGATTATAATGTGCTGGCAATGTAGAACATGATTATAATGTGTTGAAAATGAGGAACATGACTGTAATGTGCTGGAAATCTGGATCATGATTGCAATGTGTTGGAAATGAGGAACATGACTTTAATGTGTTGGTAATGAGGAACCTGAATTTGATACTAATAATGAAATACGACTGTTATGGGTTGAAAATATGGAACATGATTGTAGTTTGCTGGAAATGAGGAACATTACTGTCATTTGTTAGAAATGTGGATCCTGCAACTGATGGTAAAATGAGAAGCATGAATGTTAGTGTTGGAAATGAGGAACATGACTGTAATGTGTTGGTGATGTGGAAACACGACTGTAATGTGCTGGTAATATGGAACATGACTGTAACATGTTGGTAATGAGGAACATTGCTGTAAAGTGTTGGAAATGAAGAACATGACTGTAATGAGCTGTAAAATGAATATAGAACATGACTGTAATGTGCCAGAAATGAGGAAATGGTTGTAATGTGCAGGAAATGAACATGCTTGCAATGATTTTGAAATCAGAAACATGAATTTGATGGTAAAAATGATGTGCATGACTTTAATGTGTTGGAAATGAGGAACATGACTGTAATTTGTTGGTACAGAGGAACATGATTATAATGCATTGGAAATGTGGAACATAACTCTAATGGGTTGGTATTGAGGAACATTATTCTAATGTGTTGGTAAGGATTAAAATGATGGTAATGTGTTTAAAATGAGGAACGTGACTGTAATGTGTTGGAAATGAGGAAATTGAATCTGATGGAAAAAATCAGAAACATGACTGTAATGTGTTGGAAATGAGGAATATGACTGTAATATGTTAGAAATGAGGAACATGACTGTAATGTGTTGGTAGTGAGGAACATGACGGTAATGTGTTGGTAAAGAGGAACATTACTGTAATGTGTTGAAAATGAGGAGCGACTGTAATGTGCAGGAAAATAATGTAGAACATGACTGTAATGTGTTGGAAATGAGAAGCATGACTGTAATGTGCTGTAAATTAATGTAGAACATCACTCAATGTGTACGATGATGAACATGATTGTAATGTGTTGGAAATGAGTAACATGACTGTAATGTACTGGAAATGTGGAACATGCCTGCAGTAAGTTGGAAATGAGGAACATGACTGCAATGAGTTGAAAATGAGGAACATGTCTGTAATGGGCAGGAAATGTGGAACATGCCTGCAATGAGCTTTAAATCAGGAACATGACTAAAATGTGTTGGAAATGAGCAACATGACTGTAATGTGCTGGGAATGAGGAACATGACTGCAATGGGCAGAAAATGTGGAACATGACTGTAATGAGTTGGAAATGAGGAACATGAGTGTAATGTGTTGGTAATGAGGAATATGACTGTAACGTGCTGAAAATGTGGAACTTGACTGTAATGTGTTGAAAATGAGAAACATGACTGTAATGTGTTGGAAGTGAGGAACATGACTGTAATATGTTGGTAATGAGGAACATGACTGTAATGTGTTGGTAAAGGGGAACATTACTGTAATGTGTTGAAAATTAGGAGCAAGACTGTAATGTGCTGGAAATGAATGTAGATCATGTCTGTAATGTATAGGAAATGAGGAACATGACTGTAACATCCTGGAAATGTGAAACATGACTGCAATGTGTTGAAATTAGTAAAATGACTGTAATGTGCTGGAAATAAGGAACATGACTGCAATGCAGGAAATGTGGAAATGACTACAAAGAGTTGGAAATGAGGAACATGATGGTAATGCACAGGAAATGTCAAACATCATTGCGATGAGTTGGAAATGAGGAACATGACTTTAATGTGCTGGAAATGTGGAACATGACTGCTATGAGCTGGAAAAGATGAACATGACTGTAAAGTGTTGGAAATTAGGAACATGACTGTAATGTGTTGGAAATGAGTAATATGACTGCAATGAGTTGAAAATGAGGAACATGGCTGTAATGTGCAGGATATGTGGAACATGACTGCAATGAGTTGGAATTGAGGAACATGACTGCAATGTGTTGGAAATGAGGAACATGATTGTAATTTGCTGGAAATTCATGTAGAACATAACTGTAATGTGTAGGAAAAGAGGAACATGACCTCAATGTGCTAGAAATGTGGATCATGCTTGCAATGAGTTGGAAATGAGGAACCTGAATCTGATGGTAAAATGAGGACCATGACTGCAATGTGTAGGAAATGAGGAAAAGGACTGTAATGTGTTGGTAGTGAGGAACATGACGGTAATGTGTTGGTAAGATGAACATTACTGTAATGTGTTGAAAATGAGAGCATGACTGTAATGTGCTGGAAATTAATGTAGAACATGACTGTAATGTGTACGAGATGAGGAACATGATTGTTATGTGTTGGAAATGAGAAACATGATGTAATGTGCAGGAAATGAGAAACATGACTGTAATGTGCAGGAAATGTGGAACATGCCTGCAGTGAGTTGGAAATGAGGAACATGACTGTAATGGGCAGGAAATGTATAACATGACTGCAATGAGTTGGAAATGAGGAACATGACAGAAATGCGCAGGAAACGTGGAATATGACTGCAATGAGTTTGGAAATAAGGAACATGACTCTAATGTGCTGGAAATGTGGAACATGCCTGCAATGTGGTGGAAATGAGGAACATGACAGAAATGTGTTGGAAATGAGGAACATGACTGTAATGTGCTGGAAATGTGGAAGATGCCAGCAGTGAGTTAGAATAAGGAACCTGAATCTGATGGTAAAATGTGAATATAACTCTAATATGTAGGAAATGAGCAACATGACTGTAATGTGCTGGAAATGTAGTACATGCCTGCAATGAGCTTTAAATCAGGAACATGACTAAAATGTGTTGGAAATGAGTAGCATGACTGTAACATGCTGGGAATGAGGAACATGACTACATTGGGCAAGAAATGTGGAACATGACTGTAATGAGTTGGAAATGAGGAACATGGAGTGTAATGTGCTGGAAATGAGGAACATGACTGTAATGTGTTGGTAATGAGGAATATGACTGTAAAGTGTGAAACTGAACATGGCTGTAATGTGTTGGAAGTGAGGAACATGACTGTAATATGTTGGTAATGAGGAACATGACTGCAATGTGTTGTTAATGGGGAACATTACTGTAAGGTGTTGGAAAATTAGAGCAAGACTGTAATCTGCTGAAATGAACAAATCATGTCAGTAATGTGTAGGAAATGAGGAACATGACTGTAACATGCTGGAAATGTGGAACATGACTGTAATGTGATGAAATGAGTAACATGACCATAATGTGCTGGAAATGAGGAACATGACTGCAATGTACAGGAAATGTGGAACATGACTTCAATGAGTTGGAAATGAGGAACATGACTGTAATATGTTGGAAATGAAGAACATGACTGTAATGTGCCGTAAATGAATGTAGAACATGACTGTAATGTGCAGGAAATGTGGAACATGCTTGTAATGATTTTGAAATGAGAAACCTCAGTCTGATGGTAAAAATGAGGTGCATGACTTTAATGTGTTGGAAATGAGGAACATGACTGTAATGTGCTGGAAATGTGGAAGATGACAGCAATGTGCTAGAAATGAGGAACATTGCTGTAATGTGCTGGAATGGTGCAACATGACTGTAATGTGTTGGTAATGAGGAACATGACTGTAATGTGCTGGAAATGTGGAACATGACTGTAATGTGCTGAAAATGTTGAACATGACTGTAATGTGCTGGAAATGTGGAACATGACTGCAATGTGTTTGTATTAAGGAACATAATTGTAATGTGCTGAAAATGAGGAACATGACTGAAATGGGATGGAAATGTTGAATATGATTTGTAATGTGTTGGCAATGTGGAACATGATTATAATGAGTTGAAATGAGGAACATGACTGTAATGTGTTGATAATGAGGAACATTACAGTAATGTGTTGGAAATCTGGAACCTGATTGTTATGTGCTGGAAATGAATGTAGATCATGTCTGTAATGTGTAGGAAATGAGGAACATGACTGTAACATGCTGGAAATGTGGAACATGACAGCAATGTGCAGGAAATGTGGAACATGACTTCAATGAGTTGGAAATGAGGAACATGACTGTATATGTTGGAAATGAAGAACATGACTGTAATGTGCTGGAAATGAATGTAGAACATGACTGTAATGTGCAGGAAATGTGGAACATGCTTGTAATGATTTCGAAATGAGAAACCTCAGTCTGATGGTAAAAATGAGGTGCATGACTTTAATGTGTTGGAAATGAGGAACATGACTGTAATGTGCTGGAAATGTGGAAGATGACTGCAACGTGCTAGAAATGTGGAACATTGCTGTAATGTGCTGGAATGGTGCAACATGACTGTAATGTGTTGGTAATGAGGAACATGACTGTAATGTGCTGGAAATGTGGAACATGACTGTAATGTGCTGAAAATGTTGAACATGACTGTAATGTGCTGGAAATGTGGAACATGCCTGCAATGTGTTTGTATTAAGGAACATAATTGTAATGTGCTGAAAATGAGGAACATGACTGAAATGGGTTGGAAATGTGGAATATGATTTGTAATGTGTTGGCAATGTGGAACATGATTATAATGAGTTGAAAATGAGGAACAAGACTATAATGTGTTGATAATGAGGAACATTACAGTAATGTGTTGGAAATCTGGAACATGATTGTAATGTGCTGAAATTAATTGAACATGACTGTACATGAGGAAATAAGGAACATGACAGTAATGTGCTAAAATGTGGAACATGCCTGCAGTAAGTTGGAAATGGGAACCTGAATCTGATGGTAAAAATGAGTACCATGACTGTAATGTGTTGGAAATGAGGAACATGATTGTAATGTGTTTGTATTGAGGAAGATGATTATAATGTGTTGGTAATGTGGAATATAACTGTAATAGGTTGGTAATGAGGAACATGATTGTTTTGTGTTGGTAAGGAGGAAAATGACTGTAATGTGTTGGAAATGAGGAACAGGATTGTAATGTGTTGGAAATGGGAACATGACTGTAATGTGTTGGAAAAGAGGAACATGCCTGAAATGTGATGGAAAAGAGGAACTTCCCTGAAATGTGTTGGAAATGAGGAACATGACTGATATGTGTTGGAAATGAGGAACATGACTGAAATGTGTTGGTAATGTGGATCATGACTGTAATAAGTTGGTAATGAGGAGCATGATTGCAATGTGTTGGCAATGAGGATCATGATTGTAATGTGCTGGAAATGTGGAACATGACTGTAATGTGTTGGAAATGTGGAACATGACTGTAATTGTCTGATAATGAGGAACATGACTGTAACATGCTGAAAAAGTGGAACATACCATAATGTGTATTAAATGTAGAACATGACTGTAATTTGTTGGTAATGAGGAACATGACTGTAATGTGCTGGAAATGTGGAATATGATTGTAATGTGTTGTCAATGTGGAACATGATTATAATTTGTTGAAAATGAGGAACATAACTTTAATGTTTTCTAAATGAGGAACATGACTGTACTCTGTTGGAAATCTGGAACATGATTGAAATGTTTGGAAATTAGGAACATTACTCTAATGTGTTGGTAATTAGGGACCTGAATCTAATTGTAAAATTGAGGAACATGACTGTAATGGGATGGAAATGTGGAACATGTCTGTAGTGTGCTGAAAATGAGGAACATGACTGTAATGTGTAAGAAAAGTGGAACATGAAACTGATGGTAAAAATGAGGAACATGACTGTTATGTGCTGGAAATGAGGAACATGACTGGAATGTGTTGGTAATGTGGAACATGACTGTTACGTGTTGGTAATGAGTAACATTGCTGTAATGTGTTGGAAATAAGGAAGATGAACTGCAATGTGTTTTCAAATGAAGAACATGACTGTAATGTGCTGGAAATGTGGAACATGACTGTAAAGTGTTGGTAATGAAGAACATGACAGTAATGTACTGTAAATGTGGAACATGACTGTAATGTGCTCGAAATGTGGAACATGACTGTAATGTGTTGGTAATGAGGATCATGATTTTAATGTGTTACAAATGTGGAACATGACTATAATGTGCTGGAAATGTGGAACATGACTGTAATGTGCAGGAAATGTGGAACATGACTGTAATGTGTTGGAAATGTGGAACATGATTGTAATGTGTTGGAAATGTGGAAACTGAAACCAATGGTAAAAATGAGGAACATGGCTGTTATGTGTTGGAAATAAGGAACATGACTGTAATGTGCTAGTAATGTGGAACATGACTGCTATGTGTTGGTAATGATGAACATGGCTGTAATGTCTTGGAAAAAAGAAAGATGACTCTAATGCGTTGGAAATGAAGAACAAGACTGTAATGTGCTGGAAATGTGGAACATAACTGTAAAGTGTTGCTAATGAGGAACATGACTGTAATGTACTGTAAATGCGGAACATGACTGCAATGTGCTATAAATGTGGAACATGACTGTAATGTGTTGGTAATGAGGAACACGAACGTAATGTGTTGGAAATGAGAAAGGTGACTGTAATGTGCTTTAAATGTCGAACATGACTATAATGTTTTGTAAATGAAAGAGGAGCATGACTATAATGGACTGGAAATGTGGAACATGACTGTAAAGTGCTGGAAATGAGGAACATGACTGTAATGTGCAGGAAATGTGTAATTTGACTGCAATGAGGTTGGAAATGAGGAACATGACTGTAATGTCTGGAAATGTGCAACATGCCTGCCATTAGTTGGAAATGAGGAACATGACTGTAATGTGTTGGAAATGAGGAACATGACTGTACTGTGCGGGAAATTAATGTAGAACATGAGTGTAATTAATAGGAAATGAGGAACATGATTGTACTGTGCTGGAAATGTGGAACATGTCTGCATTGAGTTGGAAATGAGGACGCTGAATCTGATGGTAAAAGTGAGGAAAATGACTGTATTGTGCTGGTATTGAGGAAGATGATTATAATGTGTTGCCAATGTAGAAAATGATGGTAATGTGTTGGCAATGAGGAACATGACTGTAATGTGTTGGAAATGTGGCAAATGACAGTAATGTGTTGGTAATGAGGAACATGATTGTAATGTGCTGGAAATGTGGAACATGACTGTAATGTGTTGGAAATGTGGAGCATAACTATAATTTTCTGGTAAAGAGGAACATGTCTGTAATGTGCTAGAAATGTGGAACATGACTATAATCTGTTGGAAATGTGGAACATGAATGTAATTTGTTTGTAATGAGGAACATGATTGCTATGTGCTGGAAATGTGGAACATTAATGTAATGTGTTCGAAATGAGGAACATAATTGTAATGTGGTGGTAAAGAGGAACATGAACTTAATTTGTTGGTAATGAGGAAAATGACTATAATGTGTTGGTAATATGAAACATGACTTTTATATATTGGAATTGAAGAACACAACTGTAATATGTTGGTAATGTTGAACATGACTGTAATGTGTTAGTAATGAGTAACATGATTGTAATGTGTTGGAAATGTGGAACATGACTATAATGTTCTGGAAATGTGGAACATGACTGTTATGTGTTGGTAATGTGGAACATGACTGTAATGTGTTGGCAATGTGGAATATGACTGTAATGTGTTGGAAGTGTGGAACATGACTGTAATATGTAGGAAATGTGGAATTTGATTATAATGTGCTGACAATGTAGAACATGATTATTATTTATTGAAAATGAGGAACATGACTGTAATGTGTTGGAAATCTGGATCATGATTGCAATGTATTGGAAATGAGGAACATGACTTTAATGTGTTGGTAATGAGGAATCTGAATGTGATACTAATAATGAAGAACACGACTGTTATGGGTTGAAAATATGGAACATGATTGTAGTTTGCTGGAAATGAGGAACATTACTGTCATTTGTTAGAGATGTGGATTCTGCAACTGATGGTAAAAATGAGGAACATGACAGTTATGTGTTGGAAATGAGGAACAAGACTGTAATTTCTTGGTAATATGGAACACGACTGTAATGTGTTGGTACTGTAAAAATGACTGTAATGTGTTGGTAATAAGGAAGATTACTTTAATGTATTGGAATTGAAGAACATGAATGTAATGTGCTGGAAATGTGGAACATATCCGTAATGTGCTGGTCATGAGGAACATGACTATAAAGTACTGTAAATGTGGAACATGACTGTAAAGTGCTGGAAATGTGGAACATGACTGTAATGTGTTTTTAATGAGGAACATGAATGAATGTGATGGAAATGAGAAACATGACTGTAATGTGCTTGAAATTTGGAACATACAGTAATGCATTGATAATGAGGAACATGACTATAATGTACTGTAAATGTGGAACATGACTGTAATGTGCTGGAAAAGTGGAACATGTCTGTAATGTGTTTGTGTGAGGAACATGACTGTAAAGTGGTAAAAGTGTGAAACATCACTGTAATGTGTTGGTAATGAGGAACATGAACAGAAATGTGTTGGAAAAGAGAAACATGACTGAAATGTGTGGGAAAAGTGTAACATGACTGTAATTTTTTGTAAATGAATGTGGAGCATGACTGTAATGGGCTGGAAATGAGGAACATGACTGTAGAATGCTGGAAATGAAGAACATGCCTGTAATGTGTTGGAAATGTGGAACCTGAATCTGATGGTAAAAATGAGGACTATGATTGTAATGTGTTGAAAATAAGGAACATGGCTGCAATGTGTTAGTAATTAGGCACATGACTGTAATGTTCTGGAAATGAGGAACATGACTGTAATGTACTGGAAATGTGGAAGATGACTGCAATGTGCTGGAAATGAGAAACATTGCTGTAATGTGCTTTAATTGTGGAACATGACTGTAATGTGTTGGTAATGAGGAACATGACTGTAATGTGGTGGAAATGTGGAACATGACTGTAATGTACTGGGAATGTTGAACATGACTGTAATGTGCTGGAAATGTGGAACATGACTGTAATACTTTGTTATTAAGGAACATAATTGTAATGTGCTGAAAATGAGGAGCATGACTGTAATATGTTGGAAATGTGGAATATGATTGTAATGTTTTGGCAATGTGGAACATGATTATAATGAGTTGAAAATGAGGAACAAGACTGTTATGTGTTGATAATGAGGAACATGATGGTAATGTGTTGGAAATCTGGAACATGATTGTAATGTGCTTGAAATTAATGTAGAACATGACTGTAATGAGTAGGAAATGAGGAACATGTCTGTAATGTGCCGGAAATGTGGAACATGCCTGCAGTAAGTTGGAAATAGGAACCTGAATCTGATGGTAAAAAATGAATACCATGACTGTAATGTGTTGGAAATGAGGAACAGGATTGTAATGTGTTGGTGTTGAGGAAGATGATTATAATGTGTTGGTAATGTGGAATATAACTCTAATGGGCTTGTAATGAGGAACATTATTGTAATATGTTGGAAATGGGGAACATGACTGTAATGTGTTGGAAAAGAGGAACATGACAGAAATGTGTTGGAAAAGAGGAACACGACTGAAATGTTTTGGAAATGAGGAACATGACTAAAAAGTGTTGGCAATGAGGAACATGATTTTAATGTGTTGCAATTGTAGAACATGACTATAATGTGCTGGAAATGTGGAACATGACTGTAATGTGCAGGAAATGTGGAACATGATTGTAATGTTTGGAAATGAGGAACATTACTCTATTGTGTTGTTAATGAGGGACCTGAATCTAATGGTAAAAATGAGGAACATGACTGTAATAGGTTGGAAATGTGAAACATGTCTGTAGTGTGCTGGAAATGAGGAACATGACTGTAATGAGTTAGAAATGTGGAACATGAAACTGATGGTAAAAATGAGGAACATGACTGTTATGTGTTGGAAATGAGCAACATGACTGTAATGTGTTGGTAATGTGGAACATGACTGTTACATGTTGGTAATGAGTAACATGGCAGTAATGTGTTGGAAATAAGGAAGATAACTGTAATGTGTTTTCAAATGAAGAACATGACTGTAATGTGCTGGTAATATGGAACATGACTGTAACATGTTGGGAATGAGGAACATTGCTGTAATAGTGTTGGAAATGAAGAACATGACTGTAATGTGCTGTAAATAAATGTAGAACATGACTGTAATGTGCCAGAAATGAGGAACATGGCTGTAATGCAGGAAATGTGGAATATGCTTGCAATGATTTCTGAAATCAGAAACATGAATTTGATGGTAAAAATGATGTGCATGACTTTAATGTGTTGGAAATGAGGAACATGACTGTAATTTGTTGTTACAGAGGAACATGATTATAACGCATTGGAAATGTGGAACATAACTCTAATGGGTTGGTATTGAGGAACATTATTCTAATGTGTTGGTAAGGATTCAAATGACGGTAATGTGTTTAAAATGAGGAACGTGACTGTAATGTGTTGGAAATGAGGAACTTGAATCTGATGGAAAAAATCAGATACATGACTGTAATGTGTTGGAAATGAGGAATATGACTGTAATGTGTTAGAAATGAGGAACAGGACTGTAATGTGTTGGTAGTGAGGAACATGATGGTAATGTGTTGGTAAGGAGGAACATTACTGCAATGTTGAAAATGAGGAGCATGACTGTGATGTGCTGGAAATTAATGCAGAACATGACTGCAATGTGTTGGAAATGAGAGGCATGACTGTAATGTGCTGTAAATTAATAGCATCATATGAGAATGTCTGAGATGATGAGAATGATTGTAATGTGTTGGAAATGAGTAACATGACTGTAATGTACTGGAAATGTGGAACATGCCTGCAGTAAGTTGGAAATGAGGAACATGACTGCAATGAGTTGAAAATGAGGAACATGTCTGTAATGGGCAGGAAATGTGGAACATGCCTGCAATGAGCTTTAAATCAGGAACACGACTAAAATGTGTTGGAAATGAGCAACGTGACTGTAATGTGCTGGGAATGAGTAACATGACTGCAATGGGCAGGAAATGTGGAAAATGATTGTAATGAGTTGGAAATGAGGAACATGAGTGTAATGTGCTGGAAATGAGGAACATGACTGTAACATGCTGGAAATGTGGAACATGACTGTAATGTGTTGAAATGAGTAACATGACTGTAATGTGCTGGAAATGAGGAACATGACTGTAATGTGTTGGTAATGAGGAATATGACTGTAATGTGCTGAAAATGTGGAACTTGACTGTAATGTGTTGAAAATGAGAAACATGACTGTAAGGTGTTGGAAGTGAGGAACATGACTGTAATATGTTGGTAATGAGCAACATGACTGTAATGTGTTGGTAATGGGGAACATTACTGTAATGTGTTGAAAATTAGGAGCAAGACTGTAATGTGCTGGAAATGAATGTAGATCATGTCTGTAATGTATAGGAAATGAGGAACATGACTGTAACATCCTGGAAATGTGGAACATGACTGCAATGTGTTGAAATGAGTAAAATGACTGTAATGTGCTGGAAATAAGTAACATGACTGCAATGTGCAGGAAATGTGGAACATGACTCCAAAGAGTTGGAAATGAGGAACATGATGGTAATGCGCAGGAAAAGTCGAACATCATTGCGATGAGTTGGAAATGAGGAATATGACTTTATTGTGCTGGAAATGTGGAACATGACTGCTATGAGCTGAAAAAGATGAACATGACTGTAAAGTGTTGGAAATTAGGAACATGACTGTAATGTGTTGGAAATGAATAATATGACTTCAATGAGTTGAAAATGAGGAACATGACTATAATGTGCAGGAAATGTGAACATGGCTGCAATGAGAAGGAATTGAGGAACATGACTGCAATGTGTTGGAAATGAGGAACATGATTGTAATTTGCTGGAAATTCATTTAGAACATAACTGTAATGTGTAGGAAAAGAGGAACATGACTGTAATGTTCTAGAAATGTGGATCATGCCTGCAATGAGTTGGAAATGACAAACCTGAATCTGATGGTAAAATGAGGACCATGACTGCAATGTGTTGGAAATGAGGAATGGACAGTAATGTGTTGGTAGTGGAGGAACATGACTGTAATGTGTTGGTAAAGATGAACATTACTGTAATGTGTAGAAAATGAGGAGCATGACTGTAATGTGCTGGAAATTAATGTAGAACATGACTGTAATGTGTACGAGATGAGGAACACGATTGTAATGTGTTGGAAATGAGAAACATGACTGTAATGTGCAGGAAATGTGGAACATGCCTGCAGTGAGTTGGAAATGAGGAACATGACTGTAATGGGCAGGAAATGTATAACATGACTGCAATGAGTTGGAAATGAGGAACATGACAGAAATGCGCAGGAAACGTGGAATATGACTGCAATGAGTTTGGAAATAAGGAACATGACTCTAATGTGCTGGAAATGTGGAACATGCCTGCAATGTGGTGGAAATGAGGAACATGACAGAAATGTGTTGGAAATGAGGAACATGACTATAATATGCTGGAAATGTGGAAGATGCCAGCAGTGAGTTAGAAACGAGGAACCTGTTTCTGATGGTAAAAATGTGGAATATAACTCTAATATGTAGGAAATGAGCAACATGACTGTAATGTTCTGGAAATGTGGAACATGCCTGCAATGAGCTTTAAATCAGGAACATGACTAAAATGTGTTGGAAATGAGTAACAAGGACTGTAATGTGCTGGGAATGAGGAACATGACTACATTAGCACGAAATGTGGAACATGACTGTAATGAGTTGGAAATGAGGAACATGAGTCTAATGTGCTGTAAATGAGGAACATGACTGTAATGTGTTGGTAATGAGGAAAATGACTGTGATGTGCTGAAAATGAGAAACATCGCTGTAATGTGTTGGAAGTGAGGAACATGACTGTAATATGTTGGTAATGAGGAACACGACTGTAATGTGTTGTTAATGGGGAACATTACTGTAAGGTGTTGAAAATTAGGAGCAAGACTGTAATCTGCTGGAAATGAATGTAAATCATGTCAGTAATGTGTAGGAAATGAGGAACATGACTGTAACATGCTGGAAATGTGGAACATGACTGTAATGTGTTGAAATGAGTAACATGACCGTAATGTGCTGGTTTTGAGAAACATAACTGCAATGTACAGGAAATGTGGAACATGTCTTCAATGAGTTGGAAATGAGGAACATGACTGTAATATGTTGGAAATGAAGAACATGACTGCAATGTGCTGGAAATGAATGTAGAACATGACTGTAATGTGCAGGAAATGTGGAACATGCTTGTAATGATTTTGAAATGAGAAACCTCAGTCTGATGGTTAAAATGAGGTGCATGACTTTAATGTGTTGGAAATGAGGAACATGACTGTAATGTGCTGGAAATGTGGAGGATGACTGCAATGTGCTAGAAATGAGGAACATTGCTGTAATGTGCTGGAATGGTGCAACAAGACTGTAATGTGTTGGTAATGAGGAACATGACTGTAATGTGCTGGAAATGTGGAACATGACTGTAATGTGCTGAAAATGTTGAACATGACTGTAACATGCTGGAAATCTGGAACATGACTGCAATGTGTTTGTATTAAGGAACATAATTGTAATGTACTGAAAATGAGGAACATGACTGAAATGGGATGGAAATGTGGAATATGATTTGTAATGTGTTGGCAATGTGGAACATGATTATAATGTGTTGAAAATGAGGAACAAGACTGTAATGTGTTGATAATGAGGAACATTACAGTAATGTGTTGGAAATCTGGAACCTGATTGTAATGTGCTGGAAATGAATGTAGATCATGTCTGTACTGAGTAGGAAATGAGGAACATGACTGTAACATGCTGGAAATGTGGAACATGACTGTAATGTGCTTGATATGAGTAACATGACTGCAATGTGCTGGAAATGAGGAACATGACTGCATTGTACAGGAAATGTGGAACATGACTTCAATGAGTTGGAAATGAGGAACATGACTGTAATATGTTGGAAATGAAGAACATGACTGTAATGTGCTGGAAATGAATGTAGAACATGACTGTAAAGTGCAGGAAATGTGGAACATGCTTGTAATGATTTCGAAATGAGAAACCTCATTCTGATGGTAAAAATGAGGTGCATGACTTTAATGTGTTGGAAATGAGGAACATGACTGTAATGTGCTTGAAATGTGGAGGATGACTGCAATGTGCTAGAGATGAGGAACATTGCTGGAATGTGCTGGAATGGTGCAACATGACTGTAATGTGTTGGTAATGAGGAACATGACTGTAATGTGCTGGAAATGTGGAACATGACTGTAATGTGCTGAAAATGTTGAACATGACTGTAATGTGCTGGAAATGTGCAACATGACAGAATGTGTTTGTATTAAGGAACATAATTGTATTGTGCTGAAAAATGAGGAACATGACTGTAATGGGTTGGAAATGTGGAATATGATTTGTAATGTGTTGGCAATGTGGAACATGATTATAATGAGTTGAAAATGAGGAACAAGACTGTAATGTGTTGATAATGAGGAACATTACAGTAATGTGTTGGAAATCTGGAACATGATTGTAATGTGCTGGAAATTAATGTAGAACATGACTGTAATGAGTAGGAAATAAGGAACATGACAGTAATGTGCTAAAAATGTGGAACATGCCTGCAGTAAGTTGGAAATGGAAACCTGAATCTGATGGTAAAAATGAGTTCCATGACTGTAATGTGATGGAAATGAGGAACATGATTGTAATGTGTTTGTATTGAGGAAGATGATTATAATGTGTTGGTAATGTGGAATATAACTCATGGGTTGGTAATGAGGAACATGATTGTTTTGTGTTGGTAAGGAGGAAAATGACTGTAATGTGTTGGAAATGAGGAACATGATTGTAATGTGTTGGAAATGGGAACATTGCTGTAATGTGTTGGAAAAGAAAAACATGACTGATATGTGATGGAAAAGAGGAACTTCCCTGAAATGTGTTGGAAATGAGGAACATGACTGTAATGTGTTGGAAATGAGGAACATGACTGAAATGTGTTGGTAATGTGGATCATGACTGTAATAAGTTGGTAATGAGGATCATGATTGTAATGTGTTGGAAATGTGGAACATGACTGTAATGTGTTGGAGACGTGGAACATGACTGTAATTGTCTCGATAATGAGGAACATGACTGTAATGCGTTGAAAAAGTGGAACATACTATAATGTGTCGGAAATGTAGAACATGAATGAATTTGTTGGTAATGAGGAACATGACTGTAATGTGCTGGTGATGTGGAACCTGACTATAATGTGTTGTTTTAAATGAGGAACATGATTGGAATGTGTTGGAAGTCTGGAACATGACTGTAATGTGCTGGAAATGAGAATATGATTGTAATGTGTTGTCAATGTGGAACATGATTATAATGTGTTGAAAATGAGGAACATGACTTTAATGTTTAGGAAATGAGGAACATGACTGTAATGTGTTGGAAAACTGGAACATGATTGTAATGTTTGAAAATGAGGAACATTACTCTAATGTGTTGGTATTTAGGGACCTGAATCTAATGGTTAAATTGAGGAATATGACTGTAATGGGATGGAAATGTGGAACATGTCTGTAGTGTGCTGGAAATGAGGAACATGACTGTAATGCGTTAGAAATGTGGAACATGAAACTGATGGTAAAAATGAGGAACATGACTGTTATGTGCTGGAAATGAGGAACATGACTGTAATGTGTTGGTAATGTGGAACATGACTGTTACGTGTTGGTAATGAGTAACATGGCTGTAATGTGTTGGAAATAAGGAAGATGAACTGTAAAGCATTTTCAAATGAAGAACATGACTGTAATGTGCTGGAAATGTGGAACATGCTTGTAATGATTTCGAAATGAGAAACCTCATTCTGATGGTAAAAATGAGGTGCATGACTTTAATGTGTTGGAAATGAGGAACATGACTGTAATGTGCTTGAAATGTGGAGGATGACTGCAATGTGCTAGAGATGAGGAACATTGCTGGAATGTGCTGGAATGGTGCAACATGACTGTAATGTGTTGGTAATGAGGAACATGACTGTAATGTGCTGGAAATGTGGAACATGACTGTAATGTGCTGAAAATGTTGAACATGACTGTAATGTGCTGGAAATGTGCAACATGATTGCAATGTGTTTGTATTAAGGAACATAATTGTATTGTGCTGAAAATGAGGAACATGACTGTAATGGGTTGGAAATGTGTAATATGATTTGTAATGTGTTGGCAATGTGGAACATGATTATAATGAGTTGAAAATGAGGAACAAGACTGTAATGTGTTGATAATGAGGAACATTACAGTAATGTGTTGGAAATCTGGAACATGATTGTAATGTGCTGGAAATTAATGTAGAACATGACTGTAATGAGTAGGAAATAAGGAACATGACAGTAATGTAGCTAAAATGTGGAACATGCCCAGTAAGTTGGAAATGGAAACCTGAATCTGATGGTAAAATGAGTTCCATGACTGTAATGTGATGGAAATGAGGAACATGATTGTAATGTGTTTGTATTGAGGAAGATGATTATAATGTGTTGGTAATGTGGAATATAACTCTAATGGGTTGGTAATGAGGAACATGATTGTTTTGTGTTGGTAAGGAGGAAAATGACTGTAATGTGTTGGAAATGAGGAACATGATTGTAATGTGTTGGAAATGGGAACATTGCTGTAATGTGTTGGAAAAGAAAAACATGACTGATATGTGATGGAAAAGAGGAACTTCCCTGAAATGTGTTGGAAATGAGGAACATGACTGTAATGTGTTGGAAATGAGGAACATGACTGAAATGTGTTGGTAATGTGGATCATGACTGTAATAAGTTGGTAATGAGGATCATGATTGTAATGTGTTGGAAATGTGGAACATGACTGTAATGTGTTGGAGACGTGGAACATGACTGTAATTGTCTGATAATGAGGAACATGACTGTAACGTGCTGAAAAAGTGGAACATACTATAATGTGTCGGAAATGTAGAACATGAATGTAATTTGTTGGTAATGAGGAACATGACTGTAATGTGCTGGTGATGTGGAACCTGACTATAATGTGTTGTTTTAAATGAGGAACATGATTGGAATGTGTTGGAAGTCTGGAACATGACTGTAATGTGCTGGAAATGTAGAATATGATTGTAATGTGTTGTCACTGTGGAACATGATTATAATGTGTTGAAAATGAGGAACATGACTTTAATGTTTAGGAAATGAGGAACATGACTGTAATGTGTTGGAAAACTGGAACATGATTGTAATGTTTGAAAATGAGGAACATTACTCTAATGTGTTGGTATTTAGGGACCTGAATCTAATGGTTAAATTGAGGAATATGACTGTAATGGGATGGAAATGTGGAACATGTCTGTAGTGTGCTGGAAATGAGGAACATGACTGTAATGCGTTAGAAATGTGGAACATGAAACTGATGGTAAAAATGAGGAACATGACTGTTATGTGCTGGAAATGAGGAACATGACTGTAATGTGTTGGTAATGTGGAACATGACTGTTACGTGTTGGTAATGAGTAACATGGCTGTAATGTGTTGGAAATAAGGAAGATGAACTGTAAAGCATTTTCAAATGAAGAACATGACTGTAATGTGCTGGAAATGTGGAACATGACTGTAAAGTGTTGGTAATGAAGAACATGATGGTAATGTACTCTAAATGTGGAACATGACTGTAATGTGTTGGTAATGAGGAACATGACTGTAATGTACTCTAAATGTGGAACATGACTGTAAAGTTCTCGAAATGTGGACCATGACTGTAGTGTGTTGGTAATAAGGATCATGATTTTAATGTGTTTCAAATGTGGAACATGACTATAATGTGCAGGAAATGTGGAACATGACTGTAATGTGCAGGAAATGTGGAACATGTCTGTAATGTGTTGGAAATGTGGAACATGATTGTAATGTGTTGGAAATGTGGAACCTGAAACCAATGGTAAAAATGAGGAACATGTCTGTTATGTGTTGGAAATGAGGAACATGACTGTAATGTGCTAGTAATGTGGAACATGACTGTTTTGTGTTGGTAATGAGGAACATGACTGTAATGTGTTGGTAATGTGGAACATGACTGTTATGTGTTGGTAATGATGATCATGGCTGTAATGTCTTGGAAATAAGGAAGATGACTGTAATGCGTTGGAAATGAAGAACAAGACTGAAATGTGCTGGAAATGTGGAACATAACTCTAAAGTGTTGGTAATGAGGAACATGACTGTAATGTACTGTAAAGGTGGAACATGACTGCAATGTGCTAGAAATGTGGAACATGACTGTAATGTGTTGGTAATGAGGAACACGAACGTAATGTGTTGGAAATGAGAAAGGTGACTGTAATGTGCTGGAAATGTGGAACATGACTATAATGTTTTGTAAATGAATGTGGAGCATGACTATAATGGACTGGAAATGTGGAACATGACTGTAAAGTGCTGGAAATGATGAACATGACTGTAATGTGCTGGAAATGTGTAACATGCCTGCCATTAGTTGGAAATGAGGAACATGACTGTAATGTGTTGGAAATGAGGAACATGACTGTAATGTGTTGGAAATGAGGAACATGACTGTACTGTGCTGGAAATTAATGTAGAACATGAGTGTAATTAATAGGAAATGAGGAACATGATTGTAATGTGCTGGAAATGTGGAACATGCCTGCATTGAGTTGGAAATGAGGACGCTGAATCTAATGGTAAATCTGTTGGAAATGTGGAACATGAATGTAATTTGTTGGTAATGAGGAACATGATTGATATGTGCTGAAAATGTGGAACATTAATGTAATGTGTTCGAAATGAGGAACATAATTGTACTGTGCTGGTAAAAGAGGAACATGAACTTAATTTGTTGGAAATGTGGAACATGACTATAATGTACTGGAAATGTGGAACATGACTGTTATGTTTTGGTAATGTGGAACATGACTGTAATGTGTTGGCAATGTGGAATATGACTGTAATGTGTTGGAAGTGTGGAACATGACTGTAATGTGCAGGAAATGTGGAATTTGATTATAATGTGCTGGCAATGTAGAACATGATTATAATGTATTGAAAATGAAGAACATGACTGTAATGTGTTGGAAATCTGGATCATGATTGCAATGTATTGGAAATGAGGAACATGACTTTAATGTGTTGGTAATGAGGAACCTGAATGTGATACTAATAATGAAGAACACGACTGTTATGGGTTGAAAATGTGGAACATGATTGTAGTTTGCTGGAAATGAGGAACATTACTGTCATTTGTTAGAAATGTGGATCCTGCAACTGATGGTAAAAATGAGGAGCATGACAGTTATGTGTTGGAAATGAGAAACAAGACTGTAATTTCTTGGTAATGTGGAACATGACTGTAATGTGTTGGTACTGTAAAACATGACTGTAATGTGTTGGTAATGAGGAACATTGCTGTAATGTGTTGGAAATAAGGAAGATTACTTAATGTGCTGGAATTGAAGAACATGAATGTAATGTGCTGGAAATGTGAACATATCCGTAATGTGTTGGTCATGAGGAACATGTCTATAAAGTACTGTAAATGTGGAACATGACTGTAAAGTGCTGGAAATGTGGAACATGACTGTAATGTGTTTTTAATGAGGAACATGAACGTAATGTGATGGAAATGAGAAACATGACTGTAATGTGCTTGAAATGTGGAGCATATCAGCAATGCTTTGATAATGAGGAACATGACTATAATGTACTGTAAATGTGGAACATGACTGTAATGTGCTGGAAAAGTATAACATGACTGTAATGTGTTTGTAAGGAGGAACATGACTGTAAAGTGGTAAAAGTGTGGAACATGACTTGATGTGTTGGTAATGAGGAACATGACTGTAATGTGCTGGAAATGTGGAACATGACTGTAATGGTGAAAGTGGAACATGACTGTGTGTGTTGGTAATGAGAAACATGAAAGAATGTGTTGGAAATGAGAAACATGACTGAAATGTGTGGGAAAGTGTAACATGACTGTAATTATTGTAAATGAATGTGGAGCATGACTGTAATGGGCTGGAAATGAGGAACATGACTGTAGAATACTGGAAATGAGGAACATGACTGTAATGTGTTGGAAATGTGGAACCTGAATTGATGGTAAAATGAGGACTATGATTGTAATGTGTTGAAAATAAGGAACATGACTGCAATGTTTTAGTAATTAGGCACATGACTGTGATGTTCTGGAAATGAGAAACATGACTGTAATGTGCTGGAAATGTGGATGACTGCAATGTGCTGGAAATGAGAAACATTGCTGTAATGTGCTGGAATTGTAGAACATGACTGTAATGTGTTGGTAATAAGGAACATGACTGCAATGTGGTAGAAATGTGGAACATGACTGTAAGGTACTGGAATGTTGAACATGACTGTAATGTGCTGGAAATGTGGAACATGACTGTAATAATTTGTTACTAAGGAACATAATTGTAATGTGCTGAAAATGAGGAGCATGAATGTAATATGTTGGAAATGTGGAATATGATTGTAATGTTTTGGCAATGTGGAACATGATTATAATGAGTTGAAAATGTGGAACAAGACTGTTATGTGTTGATAATGAGGAATATGATGGTAATGTGTTGGAAATCTGGAACATGATTGTAATGTGCTGGAAATTAATGTAGAACATGACTGTAATGAGTAGGAAATGAGGAACATGTCTGTAATGTGCCGGAAATGTGGAACATGCCTGCAGTAAGTTGGAAATGGGAACCTGAATCTGATGGTAAAAATGAATACCATGACTGTAATGTGTTGGAAATGAGGAACAGGATTGTAATGTGTTGGTATTGAGGAAGATGATTATAATGTGTTGGTAATGTGGAATATAACTCTAATGGGTTTGTAATGAGGAACATGATTGTAATGTGTTGGAAAAGAGGAACATGACAGAAATGTGTTGAAAAAGAGGAACAAGACAGAAATGTGTGGGTAATGAGGAACATGACTGTAATGTTTTGGAAATGAGGAACATGACTGAAAAGTGTTGGCAATGAGGAACATGATTTTAATGTGTTGCAAATGTGGAACATGACTATAATGTGCTGGAAATGTGGAACATGACTGTTATGTGCAGAAAATGTGGAACATGATTGTAATGTTTGGAAATGAGGAACATTACTCTTTTGTGTTGGTAATGAGGGACCTGAATCTAATGGTAAAAATGAGGAACATGACTGTAATAGGGTTGGAAATGTGGGAACATGTCTGTAGTGTGCTGGAAATGAGGAACATGACTGTAATGAGTTAGAAATGTGGAAACATAAAACTGATGGTAAAATGAGGAACATGACTGTTATGTGTTGGAAATGAGGAACATGACTGTAATGTGTTGGTAATGTGAACATGACTGTTACGTGTTGGTAATGAATAACATGGCTGTAATGTGTTGGAAATAAGGAAGATTAACTGTAATGTGTTTTCAAATGAAGAACATGACTGTAATGTGCTGGAAATGTGAAACATGACTGTAAGTGTTGGTAATGAGGAACATGACAGTAATGTACTTAAATGTGGAACATGACTGTAATGTGCTGAAATGTGGAACATGACTGTAATGTGTTGGTAATGAGGAACATGATTTTAATGTGTTTGCAAATGTGGAACATGACTATATAATGTGCTGGAAATATGGAACATGACTGTAATTTACAGGAAATGTGGAACATATGACTGTATATGTTGAAATGTGGAACATGATTGTAATAATATTTTGGAAATGTGGAACCTGAAACCAGCGGCGTAAAATGAGGAACATGTCTGTTATGTGTTGGAAATGAGGAACATGACTGTAATGAGTTGGTAAAGTGGAACATGGCTATTATGTGTTGGTAATGATGAATATGGCTGTAATGTCTTGGAAATAAGGAAGATGACTGTAATGTGTTGGAAATGAAGAACAAGACTGTAATGTGCTAGAAATGTGGAACATAACTGTAAAGTGTTGGTAATGAGGAACATGACTGTAATGTACTGTAAATGTGGAACATGACTGTAATGTGCTAGAAATGTGGAACATGACTGTAATGCGTTGGTAATGAGGAACACGAACGTAATGTGTTGGAAAAGAGAAACATGACTGTAATGTGCCGAAAATGTGGAAAATGACTATAATGTTTTGTTAATGAATGTGAAGCATGACTATAATGGACTGGAAATGTGGAACATGACTGTAAAGTGCTGGAAATGTGGAACATGACTGTAATGTGTTGGAAATGTTGAAAATGACTGTAATGTGTTGGAAATGTGGAACATGACGGTAATGTGCTGGAAATGTGCAACACGCCTGCCATTAGTTGGAAATGAGGAACATGACTGTAATGTGCGGGAAATTTGGAACATAACTGTAAAGTGTTTGTAATGAGGAACATGACTGTAATGTACTATAAATGTGGAACATGACTGTAATGTGCTGGAAATGTGGAACATGACTGTAAAGTTTTGGTAATGAGGAACATGACTGTAATGTACTCTAAATGTGGAACATGACTGTAATGTGCTCGAAATGTGGAACATGACAGTAATGTGTTGGTAATGAGGAACATGATTTTAATGTGTTGTAAATGTGGAACATGACTATAATGTGCAGGAAATGTGGAACATGACTGTAATTTGCAGGAAAAGTGGAACATGACTGTAATGTGTTGGAAATGTGGAACCTGAAACCGATGGTAAAAATGAGGAACATGTCTGTTATGTGTTGGAAATGAGGAACATGACTGTAATGTGTTGGTAATGTGGAACATGACTGTAATGTACTGTAAATGTGGAACATGACTCTAATGTGCTAGAAATGTGGAACATGACTGTAATGTGTTGGTAATGAGGAACACGAACATAATGTGTTGGAAATGAGAAACATGACTGTAATGTGCCGAAAATGTGGAACATGACTATAATGTTTTGTTAATGAATGTGGAGCATGACTATAATGGACTGGAAATGTGGAACATGACTGTAAAGTGCTGGAAATGAGGAACATGACTGTAATGTGCAGAAAATGTGTAATATGACTGCAATGAGTTGGAAATGAGGAACATGCGGTAGTATATGCTGGAAATGTGCAACACGCCTGCCATTAGATGGAAATGAGGAACATGACTATAATGTGTTGAAATGAGTAACATGACTGTACTGTGCTGGAAATTAATTTAGAACATGAGTGTAATTTGTAGGAAATGTGGAACATGATTGAAATGTGCTGGAAATGTGGAACATGACTGCAGTGAGTTGGAAATGAGGACGCTGAATCTGATGGTAAAAGTGAGGAAAATGACTGTAATATGTTGGTATTGAGGAAGATGATTATAATGTGTTGGTAATGTGGAATATAACTCTAATGGATTGGAAATGAGGAACATGACTGAAATGTGTTGATAATGTGGAACATGACTCAAATGTGTTGGAAATGAGGAACATGACTGAAATTTGTTGGAAATGTGAAACATAACTGTAATTTTTTTATAATGAGGAACATGGCTATAACGTGCTGGAAAAGTGGAACATGACTATAATGTATTGGAAATGTGGAACATGAATGTTATTTTTGGTAATGAGGAACATGACTGTAATGTGCTGGTAATTGGAACCTGACTGTAATGTGTTGTTTTAAATGAGGAACATAATTGTAATGTGTTGGAAGTGTGGAACATGACTGTAATGTGCTGGAAATGTGGAATATGATTATAATGTGTTGGCAATGTGGAACATGATTATAATGTATTGAAAATGAGGAATATGACTTTAATGTTTTGGAAATGAGGAAGATGATGTAATGTGTTGGAAATCTGGAACATGATTTTAATGTTTGAAATGAGGAACATTACTCTAATGTTGTAATGAGGGACCTGTATCTAATGGTAACAATCAGGAGCATGACTGTAATGCGTTGGAAATGTGGAACATGAAACCGATGGTAAAAAATGGGGAACATAACTGTTATGTGTTGGAAAAGAAGAAAATGACAGAAATGTGTTGGTAATGTGGAACATGACTGTTACGTGTTGGTAATGAGGAACTTGGCTGTAATGTGTTAGAAATAAAGAAGATGACTGTAATGTTGGAAATGAAGAGAATGACTGTAATGTGCTGGAAATGTGGAACATGACTGTAGATAGGTAATGAGGAACATGACTATAATTTGTTGGTAATGAGGAACATGATGATAAAGTTTTGCTAATGTGGAACATGACTATAATGTGCTGGAAAAGTGGAACATGACTGTAATGTGTTGAAAATGTTGAAAATGACTGTAATGTGTTGGAAATGTGGAACCTGAAAGTGATGGTAAAAATGAGGAACATGACTGTTATTTGTTGGAAATGAGGAACATGACTGTAATGTGTGGGAAATTTGGAACATAACTGTAAAGTGTTTGTAATGAGGAACATGACTGTAATGTACTGGAAATGTGGAACATGACTGTAATGTGCTGGAAATGTGGAACATGACTGTAAAGTGTTGGTAATGAGGAACATGACTGTAATGTACTCTAAATGTGGAACATGACTGTAATGTGCTCGAAATGTGGAACATGACTGTAATGTGTTAGTAATGAGGAACATAATTTTAATGTGTTGCAAATGTGGAACATGACTATAATGTGCAGGAAATGTGGAACATGACTGTAATTTGCAGGAAAAGTGGAACATGACTGTAATGTGTTGGAAATGTGGGACCAGAAACCGATGGTAAAATGAGGAACATGTCTGTTATGTGTTGGAAATGAGGAACATGACTGTAATGTGTTGTAATGTGGAACATGACTGTTATGTGTTGGTAATGATGAACATGGCTGTAATGTCTTGGAAATAAGGAAGATGACTGTAATGTGTTGGAAATGAAGAACAAGACTGTAATGTGCTAGAAATGTGGAACATAACTGTAAAGTGTTGGCAATGAGGAACATGTCTGTAATGTTCTGGAAATGTGAAACATGACTGTAATATGCTAGAAATGTGGAACATGACTATAATGTTTTGTTAATGAATGTAAAACATGACTGTAATGTGCTGGAAATGTGGAACATGACTATAATGTTTTATTAATGATTGTGGAGCATGACTATAATGGACTGGAAATGTGGAATATGACTGTAGAGTGCTGGAAATGAGGAACATGACTGTAATGTGCTGGAAATGTGCAACACGCCTGCCATTAGTTGGAAATGAGGAACATGACTGTAATGTGTTGGAAATGAGGAACATGACTGTACTGTGCTGGAAATTAATGTAGAACATGAGTGTAATTAGAAGGAAATGAGGAACATGATTGTAATGTGCTGGAATTGTGGAACATGCCTGCATTGAGTAGGAAATGAGGACGCTGAATCTGATGGTAAAAGTGAGGAAAATGACTGTAATATGTTGGTATTGAGGAAGATGATTATAATGTGTTGCCAATGTGAAAAATGACTGTAATGTGTTGGTAATGAGGAACATGACTGTAATGTGCTGGAAATGAGGAAAATGACAGTAATGTGTTGGTATTGAGGAAGATGATTATAATGTGTTGGTAATGTGGAATATAACTCTAATGGATTGGTAATGAGGAACATAACTGAAATGTGTTGATCATGTGGAACATGACTCTAATGTGTTGGAAATGAGGAACATGACTGAAATATGTTGGAAGTGTGGAACATAACTGTAATTTTCTTATAATGAGGAACATGACTGTAACGTGCTGGAAAAGTGGAACATTACTATAATGTATTGGAAATGTGGAACATGAATGTAATTTGTTGGTAATGAGGAACATGACTGTAATGTGCTGGTAATGTGGAACCTGACTATAATGTGTTGTTTTAAATGAGGAACATGACTGTAATGTGTTGGAAGTGTGGAACATGACTGTAATGTGCTGAAAATGAGGAATATGATTATAGTGTGTTGGCAATGTGGAACATGATTATAATGTGTTGAAAATGAGGAACATGACTTTAATGTTTTGGAAATGAGCAAGATGACTGTAATGAGTTGGAAATCTGGAACATGATTTTAATGTTTGGAAATGAGGAACATTACTCTAATGTGTTGGTAATGAGGGACCTGAATCTAATGGTAACAATGAGGAGCATGACTGTAAAGCATTGGAAATGTGGAACATGAAACTGATGGCAAAAATGGGGAACATAACTGTTATGTGTTGGAAAAGAAGAAAATGACAGAAATGTGTTGGTAATGTGGAACATGACTGTTACGTGTTGGTAATGAGGAACTTGGCTGTAATGTGTTAGAAATAAAGAAGATGACTGTAATGTGTTGGAAATGAAGAGAATGACTGTAATGTGCTGGAAATGTGGAACATGACTGTAAAGTGTTGGTAATGAGGAACATGACTATAATTTGTTGGTAATGAGGAACATGATGCTAAAGTTTTGCTAATGTGGAACATGACTATAATGTGCTGGAAAAGTGGAACATGACTGTAATGTGTTGAAAATGTTGAAAATGACTGTAATGTGTTGGAAATGTGGAACCTGAAAGTGATGGTAAAATGAGGAACATGACTGTTATTTGTTGGAAATGAGAACATGACTGTAAGGTGTGGAAATTTGGAACATAACTGTAAAGTGTTTGTAATGAGGAACATGACTGTAATGTACTGGAAATGTGGAACATGACTGTAATGTGCTGGAAATGTGGAACATGACTGTAAAGTGTTGGTAATGAGGGAACATGACTGTAATGTACTCTAAATGTGGAACATGACTGTAATGTGCTTGAAATGTGGAACATGACTGTAATGTGTTGGTAATGAGGAATATAATTTTAATGTGTTGCAAATGTGGAACATGACTATAATGTGCAGAAATGTGGAACATGACTGTAATTTGCAGGAAAAGTGGAACATGACTGTAATGTTGGAAATGTGGAACCAGAAACCGATGGTAAAATGAGGAACATGTCTGTTATGTGTTGGAAATGAGGAACATGACTGTAATGTGTTGGTAATGTGGAACATGACTGTTATGTGTTGGTAATGATGAACATGGCTGTAATGTCTTGGAAAAAGGAAGATGACTGTAATGTGTTGGAAATGAAGAACAAGACTGTAATGTGCTAGGAAATGTGGAACATAACTGTAAAGTGTTGGCAATGAGGAACATGTCTGTAATGTTCTGTAAATGTGAAACATGACTGTAATATGCTAGAAATGTGGAACATGACTGTGATGTGTCGGTAATGAGAAACATGAACGTAATGTGTTGGAAATGAGAAACATGACTGTAATGTGCCGGAAATGTGGAACATGACTATAATGTTTTGTTAATGATTGTGGAGCATGACTATAATGGACTGGAAATGTGGAACATGACAGTAGAGTGCTGGAAATGAGGAACATGACTGTAATGTGCTGGAAATGTGCAACACGCCTGCCATTAGTTGGAAATGAGGAACATGACTGTAATGTGTTGGAAATGAGGAACATGACTGTACTGTGCTGGAAATTAATGTAGAACATGAGTGTAATTAGAAGGAAATGAGGAACATGATTGTAATGTGCTGGAATTGTGGAACACCTGCATTGAGTGGGAAATGGGGCGCTGAATCTGATGGTAAAAGTGGGGAAAATGACTGTAATATGTTGGTATTGAGGAAGATGATTATAATGTGATGCCAATGTGAAAAATGACTGTAATGTGTTGGTAATGAGGAACATGACTGTAATGTGCTGGAAATGAGGAAAATGACAGTAATGTGTTGGTATTGAGGAAGATGATATAATGTGTTGGTAATGTGGAATATAACTCTAATGGATTGGTAATGAGGAACATGACTGAAATGTGTTGATCATGAGGAACATGACACTAATGTGTTGGAAATGAGGAACATGACTGAAATATGTTGGAAGTGTGGAACATAACTGTAATTTTCTTATAATGAGGAACATGACTGTAACGTGCTGGAAAAGTGGAACATTACTATAATGTATTGGATATGGAACATGAATGTAATTTGTTGGTAATGAGGAACATGACTGTAATGTGCTGGTAATGTGGAACCTGACTGTAATGTGTTGTTTTAAATGAGGAACATGACTGTAATGTGTTGGAAGTGTGGAACATGACCGTAATGTGCCTGAAAATGTGGAATATGATTATAGTGTGTTGGCAATGTGGAAATGATTATAATGTGTTGAAAATGAGGAACATGACTTTAATGTTTTGGAAATGAGCAAGATGACTGTAATGTGTTGGAAATCTGGAACATGATTTTAATGTTTGGAAATGAGGAACATTACTCTAATGTGTTGGTAATGAGGGACCTGAATCTAATGGTAACAATGAGGAGCATGACTGTAAAGCATTGGAAATGTGGAACGTGAAACTGATGGCAAAAATGGGGAACATAACTGTTATGTGTTGGAAAAGAAGAAAATGACAGAAATGTGTTGGTAATGTGGAACATGACTGTTACATGTTGGTAATGAGGAACTTGGCTGTAATGTGTTAGAAATAAAGAAGATGACTGTAATGTGTTGGAAATGAAGAGCATGACTGTAATGTGCTGGAAGTGTGGAACATGACTGTAAAGTGTTGGTAATGAGGAACATGACTATAATTTGTTGGTAATGAGGAACATGATGATAATGTGCTTCAAATATGGAACATGACTATAATGTGCTGGAAATGTGGAACATGACTGTAATGTGTTGGAAATGTGGAACATGACTGAAATTTGTTGGAAATGTGGAACATAACTGTAATTTGTTTATAATGAGGAACATGATTGTAACGTGCTGGAAAAGTGGAACATGACTATAATGTATAGGAAATGTGGAACATGAATGTTATTTGTTGTTAATGTGGAACCTGACTGTAATGTGTTGTTTTAAATGAGGAACATGATTGTAATGTTTTGGAAGTGTGGAACATGACTGTAATGTGCTGGAAATGTGGAATATGATTATAATGTGTTGGCAAAGTGGAACATGATTATAATGTGTTGAAAATGAGGAACATGACTTTAATGTTTTGGAAACGAGGAAGATGATGTAATGTGTTGGAAATCTGGAACATGATTTTAATGTTTGGAAATGAGGAACATTACTCTAATGTGTTGGCAATGAGGGATCTGAATCTAATGGTAACAATGAGGAGCATGACTGTAATGTGTTGGAAATGTGGAACATGAAACTGATGGTAAAAATGGGGAACATAACTGTTATGTGTTGGAAATGAAGAAAATGACTGTAATGTGTTGGTAATGTGGAACAAGACTGTTACGTGTTGGTAATGAGGAACTTGGCTGTAATGTGTTAGAAATAAAGAAGATGACTGTAATGTGTTGGAAATGAAGAGAATGACTGTAATGTGCTGGAAATGTGGAACATGACTGTAATGTGTTGGTAATGTGGAACATGACTGTTATGTGTTTGTAATGATGAACATGGCTGCAATGTCTTGGAAATAAGGAAGATGACTGTAATGTGTTGGAAATGAAGAACAAGCTGTAATGTGCTAGAAATGTGGAAACATAACTGTAAAGTGTTGGTAATGAGGAACATGACTGTAATGTACTATAAATGTGAAACATGACTGTAATGTGCTAGAAATGTGGAACATGACTGTAATGTGTCGATAATGAGGAACATGAACGTTATGTGTTGGAATTGAGAAACATGACTGTAATGTGCCGGAAATGTGAAACATGACTATAATGTTTTGTTAATGATTGTGGAGCATGTCTATAATGGACTGGAAATGTGGAACATGACTGTAGAGTGCTGGAAATTAAGAACATGACTGTAATCTGCTGGAAATGTGCAACTTGCCTGCCATTAGTTGGAAATGAGGAACATGACTGTAATGTGTAGGAAATGAGGAACATGACTGTACTGTGCTGGAAATTAATGTAGAACATGAGTGTAATTATTAGGAAATGAGGAACATGATTGCAATGTTCTGGAAATGTGGAATATGCCTGCATTGAGTTGGAATTGAGACGCTGAATCTGATGGTAAAAGTGAGGAAAATGATTGTAATATGTTGGTATTGAGAAGATGATTATAATGTGTTGCCAATGTGAAAAATGACTGTAATGTGTTGGTAATGAGGAACATGACTGTAATGTGTTGGAAATGAGGAAAATGACAGTAATGTGTTGGTATTGAGGAAGATGATTATAATGTGTTGGTAATGTGGAATATAACTCTAATGAATTGGTAATGAGGAACATGACTGAAATGTGTTGATAATGAGGTACATGACTGTAATGTGTTGGAAATGAGGAACATGACTGAAATGTGTTGGAAATGTGGAACATAACTGTACTTTTCATATAATGAGGAACATGACTGTAACGTGCTGGAAAAGTGGAACATGACTATAATGTATTGGAAATGTGGAACATGAATGTAATTTGTTGGTAATGATGAACATGACTGTAATGTGCTGGTAATGTGGAACGTGACTGTGATGTGTTATTTTAAATAGGAACATGATTGTAATGAGTTGGAAGTGTGGAACATGACTGTAATGTGCTGAAATGTGGAATATGATTATAATGTGTTGGCAATGTGGAACATGATTATAATGTGTTGAAAATGAGGAACATGACTTTAATGTTTTGGAAATGAGGAAGATGAATGTAATATGTTGGAAATCTGGAACATGATTTTGATGTTTGGAAATGAGGAACATTACTCTAATGTGTTGGTAATGGGGACCTGAATCTAATGGTAACAATGAGGAACATGACTGTAATCGTTGGAAATGTGGAACATGAAACTGATGGTAAAATGGGGAACATAACTGTAATGTGTGGAAATGAAGAAAATGACTGTAATGTGTTGATAATGTGGAACATGACTGTTACGTGTTGGTAATGAGGAACTTGGCTGTAATGTGTTAGAAATAAAGAAGATGACTGTAATGTGTTGGAAATGAAGAACATATGATGTAATGTGCTGGAAATGTGGAACATGACTGTAAAGTGTTGGTAATGAGGAACATGACTATAATTTGTTGGTAATGAGGAACATGATGATAATGTGTTGCAAATGTGGAACATGACTATAATGTGCTGGAAATGTGGAACATGACTGCAATGAGTTGGTAATGCGAAACACAAACGTTATGTGTTGGAAATGAGAAATATGACGGTAATGTGCTGGAAATGTGGAACATGACTATAATGTTTTGTAAATGAGAGTGGAGCATGAATATAATGGACTGGAAATGTGGAACACGACTGTAGAGTGCTGGAAAAGAGGAACATGTCTGTAATGTGCAGGAAATGTGGAATATGACAGGCAATGAGTTGGAAATGAGGAAAATGACTCTATTGTGCTGGAAATGTGGAACATGCCTGCTATTAGTTGGAAATGTGGAACATGACTGTAATGTGTTGGAAATGAGGAACATGACTGTAATGTGCTGGAAATTAATGTAGAACATGACTGTAATTAGTAGGAAATGAGGAACATGAGTGTAATGTGCTGGAAATGTGGAACATGCCTGCCTTGAGTTGGAAATGAGGACTCTGAATCTGATGGTAAAAGTGATGAACATGACTGTAATGTGTTGGAAATGAGGCACATGACTGTAATGTCTTGGTAGTGAGGAAGATGATTATAATGTGTTGGTAATATGGAACATAACTCTAAAGGGTTGGTAATGAGGAACATGATTGTATTGTGTTGGTAAGAAGGAAAATGACTGTAATGGGTTGGAAATGAGGAATATAATTGTAATGTGTTGGTAGTGAGGACCCTGACTGTAATGTGTTGGTAATGAGGAATATGACTGTAGTGTGTTAGTAATGAGCAACATGACTGTAATGAGTTGGTAATGAGGAACATGATGGTAATGTGCTGGAAATGTGGAACCTGATTGTAATGTGTTGGAAATATGGAACATGATTGTTATTTTCTGTTAAAGAGGAACATAACTGTATTATGCTGGAAATGAGGAACATGACTATTATTTGTTGGAAATGAGGAACATGACTGTAATGTTCGGGAAATTTGTAACATAACTCTAAAGTGTTTGTAATGAGGACAATGACTGTAATGTACTGTAAATGTGGAACATGACTGTAATGTGCTGGAAATGTGGAACATGACTGTAAAGTGTTGGTAATGAGGAACATGACTGTAATGTACTCTAAATGTGGAACATGACTGTAATGTGCTCGAAATGTGGAACATTACTGTAATGTGTTGGTAATGAGGAACATGATTTTAATGTGTTGCAAATGTGGAACATGACTATAATGTGCAGGAAATGTGGAACATGACTGTAATTTGCAGGAAAAGTGGAACATGATTGTAATGTGTTGGAAATGTGGAACATGATTGTAATGTTTTGGAAATGTGGAACCTGAAACCGATGGTAAAATTGAGGAACATGTCTGTTATGTGTTGGAAATGAGGAACATGACTGTAATGTGTTGGTAATGTGGAACAAGACTGTTATGTGTTGGTAATGATGAACATGGCTGTAATGTCTTGGAAATAAGGAAGATGACTGTAATTTGTTGGAAATGAAGAACAAGACTGTAATGTGCTAGAAATGTGGAACATAACTGTAAAGTGTTGGTAATGAGGAACATGACTGTAATGTACTGTAAATGTGAAACATGACTGTAATGTGCTAGAAATGTGGAACATGACTGTAATGTGTCGATAATGAGGAACATGAACGTAATGTATTGGAAGTGAGAAACATGACTGTAATGTGCTGGAAATGTGGAACATGACTATAATGTTTTGTTAATGATTGTGGAGCATGACCATAATGGACTGGAAATGTGGAACATGACTGTAGAGTGCTGGAAATGAAAGAACATGACTGTAATGTGCTGGAAATGTGCAACACGCCTGCCATTAATTGGAAATGAGGAACATGATTGTAATGTGTTGGAAATGAGGAACATGACTGTACTGTGCTGGAAATTAATCTAGAACATGAGTGTAAATAGTAGGAAATGAGGAACATGATTGTAATGTGCTGGAAATGTGGAACATGCCTGCATTGAGTAGGAAATGAGGACGCTGAATCTGATGGTAAAAGTGAGGAAAATGACTGTAATATGTTGGTATTGAGGAAGATGATTATAATGTGTTGCCAATGTGAAAAATGACTGTAATGTGTTGGTAATGAGGAACATAACTGTAATGTGTTGGAAATGAGGAAAATGACAGTAATGTGTTGGTATTGAGGAAGATGATTATAATGTGTTGGTAATGGAGAATATAACTCTAATGGATTGGTAATGAGGAACATGACTGAAATGTGTTGATAATGGGGAACATGACTGTAATGTGTTGGAAATGAGGGAACATGACTGAAATGTTGGAATTTGGAACATAATTGTAATTTTCTTATAATGGGGAACATGACTGTAACGTGCTGGAAAAGTGGAACATGACTATAATGTATTGGAAATGTGGAACATGGATATAATTGTTGGTAATGAGGAACATGACTGTAATGTGCTGGTAATGTGGAACCTGACTGTAATGTGTTGTTTTAAATGAGGATGATGATTGTAATGTGTTGGAAGTGTGGAACATGACTGTAATGTGCTGAAAATGTGGAATATGATTATAATGTTTTGGCATATGGAACATGATTATAATGTGTTGAAAATGAGGAACATGACTTTAATGTTTTGGAAATGAGCAAGATGACTGTAATGTGTTGGAAATCTGGAACATGATTTTAATGTTTGGAAATGAGGAACATTACTCTAATGTGTTGGTAATAGGGACCTGAATCTAATGGAAACAATGAGGAGCATGACTGTAAAGCGTATGAAATGTGGAACATGAAACTGATGGCAAAATGGAACATAACTGTTATGTGTTGAAATGAAGAAAATGACTGTAATGTGCAGGAAATGTGGAACATGACTGTAAAGTGTTGGTAATGAGGAACATGACTATAATTTGTTGGTAATGAGGAACATGATGATAATGTGTTTAAAATGTGGAACATGACTATAATGTGCTGGTAATGTGGAACATGACTGTAATGTGTTGGAAATGTGAACATGCCTGTAATGTTATGGAAATGTGGAACCTGTAAGTGATGGTAAAAAGGAGGAACATGAGTGCTATTTGTTGGAAATGAGGAACATGACTGTAATGTGCTGGAAATGTGGAACATAACTGTAAAGTGTTTGTAATGAGGGACATGACTGTAATGTACTCTAAATGTGGAACATGACTGTAATGTATTGGTAATGAGGAACATGATTTTAATGTGTTGCAAATGTGGAACATAACTATAATGTGCTGGAAATGTGGAACATGACTGTAATTTACAGGAAATGTGGAGCATGACTGTAATGTGTTGGAAATGTGGAACATGATTGTAATGTTTTGGAAATGTGGAACCTGAAACCGATGGTAAATATGAGGAACATGTCTGTTATGTGTTGGAAATGAGGGAACATGCCTGTAATGTGTTTGTAATGTGGAACATGACTGTTATGTGTTGGTTATGATGAACATGGCTGTAATATCTTGGAAATAAGGAAGATGACTGTAATGTGTTGGAAATGAAGAACAACACTGTAATGTGCTAGAAATGTGGAACATAACTGTAAAGTGCTGGTAATGAGGAACATGACTGTAACGTACTGAAAATGTGGAACATGACTGTAATGTGCTGGAAATGTGGAACATGACTGTAACGTGTTGGGTAATGAGGAACACGAACGTAATGTGTTGGAAAATGAGAAACATGACTGTAATGTGCAGGAAATGTGGAACATGACTATAATGTTTTGTTAATGAATGTGGAGCATGACTATAATGGACTGAAAATGTGGAACATGACTGTAGAGTGCTGGAAATGAGCAACATGACTGTAATGTGCAGGAAATGTGTAATATGACTGCAATGAGTTGGAAATGAGGAACATGACGGTAATGTGTTGGAAATGAGGAACATGACTGTACTGTGCTGGAAATTAATTTAGAACATGAGTGTAATTAGTAGGAAATGAGGAACATGATTGTAATGTGCGGGAAATTTGAAACATGCCTGCATTGAGTTGGAAATGAGGATGCTGAATCTGATGGGAAAAGTGAGGAAAATGACAGTAATATGTTGATATTGAGGAAGATGATTATAATGTGCTGCCAATGTGGAAAATGACCGTAATGTGTTGGTAATGAGGAACATGACTGTAATGTGTTGGAAATGAGGAAAATGACAGTAATGTGTCGGTATTGAGGAAGATGATTATAATGTGTTGGTAATGTGGAATATAACTCTAATGGATTGGTAATGAGGAACATAACTGAAATGTGTTGATAATGAGGAACATGACTGTAATGTTTTGGAAATGATTAACATGACTGAAATGTGTTGGAAATGTGGAACATAACTGTAATTTTCTTATAATGAGAAACATGACTGTAACATGCTGGAAAAGTGGAACATGACTATAATGTATTGGAAATGTGGAAGATGAATGTAATTTGTTGGTAATGAGGAACATGACTGTAATGTGCTGGTAATGTGGAACCTGACTGTAATGTGTTGTTTTAAATGAGGAAGATGATTGTAATGTGTTGGAAGTGTGGAACATGACTGTAATGTGCTGGAAATGTGGAATATGATTATAATGTGATGGCAATGTGGAACATGATTATAATGTGTTGAAAATGAGGAACATGACTTTAATGTTTTGGAAATGAGGAAGATGACTGTAATGTGTTGGAAATCTGGAACATGATTTTAATGTTTGGAAATGAGGAACATTACTCTAATGTGTTGGTAATGAGGGACCTGAATCTAATGGTAACAATGAGGAGCATGACTGTAATGCATTGGAAATGTGGAACATGAAACTGATGGTAAAAATGGAAACATAACTGTTATGTGTTGGAAATGAAGAAATGACTGTAATGTGTTGGTAATGTGGAACATGACAGTTACATGTTGGTAATGAGGAACTTGGCTGTAATGTGTTAGAAATAAAGAAGATGACTGTAATATGTTTTAAATGAAGAGCATGAATGTAATGTGCTGGAAATGTGGAACATGACTGTAAAGTGTTGGTAATGAGGAACATGACTATAATTTGTTGGAAATGAGGAACATGACTGAATGTGTTGGTAATGTGAACATGACTGTATGTGTTGGTAATGATGAACATGGCTGTAATGTTGTGGAAATAAAGAAGATGACGGGAATGTGTTGGAAATGAAGAACAAGACTGTAATGTGCTAGAAATGTGAAACATAACTGTAAAGTGTTGGTAATGAGGAACATGACTGTAATGTACTGAAAATGTGGAACATGACTGTAATATTACTAGAAATGTGGAACATGACTGTAATGTGTTGGTAATGAGGAACACTGAGCATTGTGTTGGAAATGTGAAACATGACTGTAATGTGCGGAAATGGGAACATGACTATAATGTTTTGATAATGAATGTGACATGACTATAATGGACTGAAAATGTGGAACATGACTGTAGAGTGCTTTAAATGAGGAATATGACTGTTATGTGCAAGAAATGTGTAATATGACTGCAATGAGTTGGAAATGAGGAGCATGACAGTAATGTGCTGGAAATGTGCAACACGCTGCATTAGTTGGAAATGAGGAACATGACTGTAATGTGTTGGAAATGAGGAACATGACTGTACTGTGCTGGAAATTAATTTAGAACATGAGTGTAATTAGTAGGAAATGAGGAACATGATTGTAATGTGCTGGAAATGTGGAACATGCCTGCATTGAGTTTGAAATGAGGACGCTGAATCTGATGGTAAAAGTGAGGAAAATGACTGTAATATGTTGGTATTGAGGAAGTTGATTATAATGTGTTGAAAATGAGGAACATGACTTTAATGTTTTGGAAATGAGGAAGATGACTGTAATATGTTGGAAATCTGGAACATGATTTTAATGTTTGGAAATGAGGAACATTACTCTAATGTGTTGGTAATGAGGGACCTGAATCTAGTGGTAACAATGAGGAGCATGACTGTAATGCGCTGGAAATGTGGAACATGAAACTGATGGTAAAAATGGGGAACATAACTGTTATGTGTTGGAAATGAAGAAAATTACTGTAATGTGTTGGTAATGTGGAACATGACTGTTACGTGTTGGTAATGAGGAACTTGGCTGTAATGTGTTAGAAATAAAGAAGATGACTGTAATGTGTTTTAAATGAAGAGCAATGACTGTAATGTGCTGGAAAAGTGGAACATGACTGTAAAGTGTTGGTAATGAGGAAATGACTATAATTTGTTGGTAATGAGGAAATGATGATATGTGCTGGAAATGTGGAACATGACTGTAATGTGTTGGAAATGAGGAACATGACTATAATTTGTTGGTAATGAGGAACATGATGATAATGTGTTGCAAATGTGGAACATGAATTTAATGTGTTGGAAATGAGGAACATGACTGTAATGTGCTGGAAATGTGGAACATAAGTGTAAAGTGTTTGTAATGAGGAACATGACTGTAATGTACTGGAAATGTGGAACATGACTGTAATGTGCTGGAAATGTGGAACATGACTGTAAAGTGTTGGTAATGAGGAACATGACTTTAATGTACTCTAAATGTGGAACATGACTGTAATGTGCTCGAAATGTGGAACATGACTGTAATGTGTTGGTAATGAGGAACATGATTTTAATGTGTTGCAAATGTGGAACATGACTATAATGTGCTGGAAATGTGGAACATGACTGTAATTTGCAGGAAATGTGGAACATGACTGTAATGTGTTGGAAATGGAACATGATTGTAATGTTTTGGAAATGTGGAACCTGAAACCGATGGTAAAATGAGGAACATGTCTGTTATGTGATGGAAATGAGGAACATGACTGTAATGTGTTGGTAATGTGGAACATGACTGTAATGTGTTGGTAATGATGAACATGGCTGTAATGTCTTGGAAATAAGGAAGATGACTGTAATGTGTTGGAAATGAAGAACAAGACTGTAATGTGCTAGAAATGTGGAACATAACTGTAAAGTGTTGGTAATGAGGAACATGACTGAAATGTACTGTAAATGTGGAACATGACTGTAATGTTCTAGAAATGTGGAACATGACTGTATTGTGTTGGTAATGAGGAACATGACGTAATGTGATGGAAATGAGAAACATGACTGTAATCTGCGAAATGGAACATGACTATAATGTTTTGATAATGAATGTGGAGCATTACTATAATGGACTGGAAATGTGGAACATGACAGTAGAGTGCTGGAAATGAGGAACATGACTGTAATGTGCAGGAAATGTGTAATATGACTGCAATGAGTTGGAAATGAGGAACATGACTGTAATGTGCTGAAATGTGCAACACACCTGCCGTTAGTTGGAAATGAAGAACATGACTGTAATGTGTTGTAAATGAGGAACATGACTGTGCTGTGCTGAAATTAATTTAGAAACATGAATGTAATTCATAGGAAATGAGGAACATGATTGTAATGCCCTGGAAATGTGAATATGCCTGCATTGAGTTGGAAATGAGGATACTGAATCTGATGGAAAAGTGAGGAAAATGACAGTAATATGTTGATATTGAGGAAGATGATTATAATAGCTGCAATGTGGAAAATGACTGTAATGTTGTAATGAGGAACATGACTGTAATGTGTTGGAAATGAGGAAATGACAGTAATGTGTTGGTATTGGAGGAAGATGATTATAATGTGTTGGTAATGTGGAATATAACTCTAATGGATTGTAATGAGGAACATGACTGAAATGTGTTGATAATGAGGAACATGACTGTAATGTTTTGGAAATGATGAACATGAGTGAAATGTGTTGGAAATGTGGAACATAACTGTAATTTTCTTATAATGAGAAACATGACTGTAACGTGCTGGAAAAGTGGAACATGGCTATAATGTATTGGAAATGTGGAAGATGAATGTAATTTGTTAGTAATGAGGAACAGGACTGTAATGTGCTGGTAATGTGGAACCTGCCTGTAATGTGTTGTTTAAAATGAGGAAGATGATTGTAATGTGTTGGAAGTGTGGAACATGATTGTAATGTGCTGGAAATGTGGAATATGATAATAATGTGATGGCAATGTGGAACATGATTATAATGTGTTGAAAATGAGGAACATGACTTTAATGTTTTGGAAATGAGGAAGATGACTGAAATGTGTTGGAAATCTGGAACATGATTTTAATGTTTGGAAATGAGGAACATTACTCTAATGTGTTGGTAATGAGGGACCTGAATCTAATGGTAACAATGAGGAGCATGACTGTAATGCATTGGAAATGTGGAACATGAAACTGATGGTAAAAATGGGGAACATAACTGTTATGTGTTGGAAATGAAGAAAATGACTGTAATGTGTTGGTAATGTGGAACATGACAGTTACATGTTGGTAATGAGGAACTTGGCTGTAATGTGTTAGAAATAAAGAAGATGACTGTAATGTGTTTTAAATGAAGAGCATGAATGTAATGTGCTGGAAATGTGGAACATGACTGTAAAGTGTTGGTAATGAGGAACATGACTATAATTTGTTGAAAATGAGGAACATGACTGTAATGTGTTGGTAATGTGGAACATGACTGTTATGTGTTGGTAATGATGAACATGGCTGTAATGTTGTGGAAATAAAGAAGATGACGGGCTGTGTTGGAAATGAAGAACAAGACTGTAATGTGCTAGAAATGTGGAACATAACTGTAAAGTGTTGGTAATGAGGAACATGACTGTAATGTACTGAAAATGTGGAACATGACTGTAATGTGCTAGAAATGTGGAACATGACTGTAATGTGTTGGTAATGAGGAACACCCAACGAATGTGTTGGAAATGTGAAACATGACTGTAATGTGTCGAAATGGAACATGACTATAATGTTTTGATAATGAATGTGACATGACTATAATGGACTGAAAATGTGGAACATGACTGTAGAGTGCTTTAAATGAGGAATATGACTGTATATGTGCAAGAAATGTTAATATGACTGAATGAGTTGAAATGAGGAACATGACAGTAATGTGCTGGAAATGTGCAACACGCTTGCCATTAGTTTAAAATGAGAAACATGACTGTAATGTGTTGGAAATGAGGAACATGACTGTACTGTGATGGAAATTAATTTAGAACATGAGTGTAATTAGTAGGAAATGAGGAACCTGATTGTAATGTGCTGGAAATGTGGAACATGCCTGCATTGAGTTTGAAATGAGGACGCTGAATCTGATGGTAAAAGTGAGGAAAATGACTGTAATATGTTGGTATTGAGGAAGTTGATTATAATGTGTTGAAAATGAGGAACATGACTTTAATGTTTTGGAAATGAGGAAGATGATTGTAATATGTTGGAAATCTGGAACATGATTTTAATGTTTGGAAATGAGGAACATTACTCTAATGTGTTGGCAATGAGGGACCTGAATCTAGTGGTAACAATGAGGTGCATGACTGTAATGCGTTGGAAATGTGGAACATGAAACTGATGGTAAAATGGGGAACATAACTGTTATGTGTTGGAAATGAAGAAAATTACTGTAATGTGTTAGTAATGTGGAACATGACTGTTCACGTGTTGGTAATGAGGAACTTGCTGTAATGTGTTAGAAATAAAAAGAAGATGACTGTAATGTGTTTTAAAATGAAGAGCAATGACTGTAATGTGCTGGAAAAGTGGAACATGACTGTAAAGTGTTGGTAATGAGGAAATGACTATAATTTGTTGGTAATGAGGAACATGATGATAATGTGTTGCAAATGTGGAACATGACTGTAAAGTGTTGGAAATGAGGAACATGACTGTAATGTGTTGGTAATGTGGAACATAACTGTAAAGTGTTTGTAATGAGGAACATGACTGTAATGTACTGAAATATGGAATATGACTGTAATGTGCTGGAAATGTGGAACATGACTGTAAGTGTTGATAATGAGGAACATGACTGTAATGTACTCTAAATGTGGAACATGACTGTAATGTGCTCGGAAATGTGGAACATGACTGTAATGTGTTGGTAATGAGGAAACATGATTTTAATGTGTTGCAAATGTGGAACATGACTATAATGTGCTGGAAATGTGGAACATGACTGTAATTTGCAGGAAATGTGGAACATGACTGTAATGTGTTGGAAATGTGGAACATGATTGTAATGTTTGGAAATGTGGAACCTGAAACCGATGGTAAAAATGAGGAACATGTCTGTTATGTGTTGGAAATGAGGAACATGACTGTAATGTGTTGGTAATGTGGAACATGACTGTAATGTGTTGGTAATGATGAACATGGCTGTAATGTCTTGGAAATAAGGAAGATGACTGTAATGTGTTGGAAATGAAGAACAAGACTGTAATGTGCTAGAAATGTGGAACATAACTGTAAAGTGTTGGTAATGAGGAACATGACTGTAATGTACTGTAAATGTGGAACATGACTGTAATGTTCTAGAAATGTGAACATGACTGTATTGTGTTGGTAATGAGGAACGAATCGTAATGTGATGGAAATGAGAAACATGACTGTAATTGCTGGAAATGTGGAACATGACTATAATGTTTTGTTAATGAATGTGGAGCATTACTATAATGGACTGGAAATGTGGAACATGACAATAGAGTGCTGGAAATGAGGAACATGACTGTAATGTGCAGGAAATGTAATATGACTGCAATGAGTTGGAAATGAGGAACATGACTGTAATGTGCTGAAATGTGCAACACACCTGCCGTTAGTTGGAAATGAAGAACATGACTGTAATGTGTTGTAAATGAGGAACATGACTGTACTGTGCTGGAAATTAATTTAGAACATGAGTGTAATTAGTAGGAAATGAGAACATGATTGTAATGTGCTGAAAATGTGGAACATCCTGCATTGATTTGGAAATCAGGACACTGAATCTGATGGTAAAGAGGAAAATGACTGTAATATGTTGGTATTGAGGAAGTTGATATAATGTGTTGCCAATGTGGAAAATGACTGTAATTTGTTGGTAATGAGGAACATGACTGTAATGTGTTGGAAATGAGGAAAATGACAGTAATGTGTTGGTATTGAGGAAGATGATTATAATGTGTTGGTAATGTGGAATATAACTCTAATGGATTGGTAATGAGGAACATGACTGAAATGTGTTGATAATGAGGAACATGACTGTAATGTTTTGGAAATGAGGATCATGAGTGAAATGTGTTGGAAATGTGGAACATAACTGTAATTTTCTTATAATGAGAAACATGACTGTAATGTGCTGGAAAAGTGGAACATGACTATAATGTATTGGAAATGTGGAAGATGAATGTAATTTGTTGGTAATGAGGAACAGGACTGTAATGTGCTGGTAATGTGGAACCTGACTGTAATGTGTTGTTTAAAATGAGGAAGATGATTGTAATGTATAGGAAGTGTGGAACATGACTGTAATGTGCTGGAAATGTGGAAAATGATTATAATGTGTTGGCAATGTGGAACATGATTATAATGTGTTGAAAATGAGTAACATGACTTTAATGTTTTGGAAATGAGGAAGATGACTGTAATATGTTGAAAATCTGGAACATGATTTTAAAGTTTGGAAATGAGGAACATTACTCTAATGTGTTGGTAATGAGGGACCTGAATCTAGTGGTAACAATGAGGAGCATGACTGTAATGCATTGGAAATGTGGAACATGAAACTGATGGTAAAATGGGGAACATAACTGTTATGTGTTGGAAATGAAGAAATGACTGTAATGTGTTGGTAATGTGAACATGACTGTTACGTGTTGGTAATGAGGAACTTGGCTGTAATGTGTTAGAAATAAAGAAGATGACTGTAATGTGTTTTAAATGAAGAGCATGACTGTAATGTGCTGGAAATGTGGAACATGACTGTAAAGTGTTGGTAATGAGGAACATGACTATAATTTGTTGGTAATGAGGAAGATGATGATAATGTGTTGCAAATGTGGAACATGACTATAATGTGCTGGAAATGTGGAACATGACTGTAATGTGTTGGAAATGTGGAACATAGCCTGTAATGTGTTGGAAATGTGGAACCTGAAACTGATGGTAAAAATGAGGAACATGACTGTTATTTGTTGGAAATGAGGAACATGACTGTAATGTGCTGGAAATGTGGAACATAACTGTAAAGTGTTTGTAATGAGGAACATGACTGTAATGTACTGGAAATGTGGAACATGACTGTAATGTGCTGGAAATGTGGAACATGACTGTAAAGTGTTGGTAATGAGGAACATGACTGTAATGTACTCTAAATGTGGAACATGACTGTAATGTGCTCGAAATGTGGAACATGACTGTAATGTGTTGGTAATGAGGAACATGATTTTAATGTGTTGCAAATGTGGAACATGACTATAATGTGCTGGAAATGTGGAACATGACTGTAATTTGCAGGAAATGTGGAACATGACTGTAATGTGATGGAAATGTGGAACATGATTGTAATGTTTTGGAAATGTGGAACCTGAAACCGATGGTAAAATGAGGAACATGTCTGTTATGTGTTGGAAATGAGGAACATGACTGTAATGTGTTGGTAATGTGGAACATGACTGTAATGTGTTGGTAATGATGAACATGGCTGTAATGTCTTGGAAATAAGGAAGATAACTGTAATGTGTTGGAAATGAAGAAGAAGACTGTAATGTGCTAGAAATGTGGAACATAACTGTAAAGTGTTGGTAATGAGGAACATGACTGTAATGTACTGTAAATGTGGAACATGACTGTAATGTTCTAGAAATGTGGAACATGACTGTATTGTGTTGGTAATGAGGAACACGAACGTAATGTGATGGAAATGAGAAACATGACTGTAATCTGCCGGAAATGTGGAACATGACTATAATGTTTTGTTAATGAATGTTGAGCATTACTATAATGGACTGGAAATGTGGAACATGATAGTAGAGTGCTGGAAATGAGGAACATGACTGTAATGTGCTGGAAATGTGCAACACGCCTGCTGTTAGTTGGAAATGAAGAACATGACTGTAATGTGTTGTAAATGAGGAACATGACTGTACTGTGCTGGAAATTAATGTAGAACATGAGTGTAATTAGTAGGAAATGAGGAACATGATTGTAAAGTGCTGGAAATGTGGAACATGCCTGCATTGAGTGGGAAATGAGGACGCTGAATCTGATGGTAAAAGTGAGGAAAATGACTGTAATATGTTGGTATTGAGGAAGATGATTATAATGTGCTGCCGATGTGGAAAATGACTGTAATGTGTTGGTAATGAGGAACATGACTGTAATGTGTTGGAAATGAGGAAAATGACAGTAATGTGTTGGTATTGAGGAAGATGATTATAATGTGTTGGTAATTTGGAATATAACTCTAATGGATTGGTAATGAGGAGGAACATGACTGAAATGTGTTGATAATGAGGAACATGACTGAATGTGTTGGAAATGAGGAACATGACTGAAATGTGTTGGAAATGTGGAACATAACTGTAATTTTCTTATAATGAGGAACATGACTGTAACGTGCTGGAAAAGTGGAACATGACTATAATGTATTGGAAATGTGGAACATGAATGTAATTTCTTGGTAATGATGAACATGACTGTAAAGTGCTGGTAATGTGGAACCTGACTGTGATATGTTGTTTTAAATGAGGAACATGATTGTAATGTGTTGGAAGTGTGGAACATGACTGTAATGTGCTGGAAATGTGGAATATGATTATAATGTGTTGGCAATGTGGAACATGATTATAATGTGTTGAAAATGAGGAACATGACTTTAATGTTTTGGAAATGAGGAAGATGACTGTAATATGTTGGAAATCTGGAACATGATTTTAATGTTTGGAAATGAGGAACATTACTCTAATGTGTTGGTAATGAGGGACCTGAATCTAATGGTAACAATGAGGAGCATGACTGTAATGCGTTGGAAATGTGGAACATGAAACTGATGGTAAAAATGGGGAACATAACTGTTATGTGCTGGAAATGAAGAAAATGACTGTAATGTGTTGGTAATGTGGAACATGACTGTTACGTGTTGGTAATGAGGAACTTGGCTGTAATGTGTTAGAAGTAAAGAAGATGACTGTAATGTGTTTTAAATGAAGAGCATGAATGTAATGTGCTGGAAATGTGGAACATGACTGTAAAGTGTTGGTAATGAGGAACATGACTATAATTTGTTGGTAATGAGGAACATGATGATAATGTGTTGCAAATGTGGAACATGACTATAATGTGCTGGAAATGTGGAACATGACTGCAATGTGTTGGTATCTGAAACACAACGTAATGTGTTTGGAAATGAGAAACATGACTGTAATGTGCTGGAAATGTGGAACATAACTATAATGTTTTGTAAATGAGTGTGGAGCATGAATATAATGGACTGGAATTGTGGAACATGACTGTAGAGTGCTGGAAATGAGTAACATGTCTGCAATGTGCAGGAAATGTGGAATATGACAGGCAATGAGTTGGAAATGAGGAAAATGTCTGTATTGTGCTGGAAATGTGGAACATGCCTGCTATTAGTTGGAAATGAGGAACATGACTGTAATGTGTTGGAAATGAGGAACATGACTGTAATGTGCTGGAAATTAATGTAGAACATGACTGTAATTAGTAGGAAATGAGGAACATGAGTGTAATGTGCTGGAAATGTGGAACATGCCTGCCTTGAGTTGGAAATGAGGACTCTGAATCTGATGGTAAAAGTGATGAACATTACTGTAATGTGTTGGAAAAGAGGAACATGACTGTAATGTCTTGGTAGTGAGGAAGATGATTATAATGTGTTGGTAATGTGGAACATAACTCTAATGGGTTGGTAATGAGGAACATGATTGTATTGTGTTGGTAAGAAGGAAAATGACTGTAATGGGTTGGAAATGAGGAATATAATTGTAATGTGTTGGTAGTGAGGAACCCTGACTGTAATGTTGGTAATGAGGAATATGATTGTAGTGTGTTAGTAATGAGCAACATGACTGTAATGAGTTGGTAATGAGGAACATGATGGTAATATGCTGGAAATGTGGAACATGATTGTAATGTGTTGGAAATGTGGAACATGATTGTAATTTTCTGGTAAAGAGGAACATAACTGTATTATGCTGGAAATGTGAACATGACTGTAATGTGTTGGAAATGGAACTTGAATGTAATTTGTTGGTAATGAGGAACATGACTGTAATGTGTTGGAAATGTGGAGCATGACTGTAATGTGTTGGAGATGAGGAACATGATTGTAATGTGCTGGAAATGTGGAACATGATTGTAATGGTGTTGGAAATGAGGAATATGAACATAATTTGTTAGTAATGAGGAACATGACTGTAATTTGTTGGTAATGAGGAACATGACTATAATGTGTTAGTAATGAGAAACATGATTGTAATGTGTCGGAAATGTGGAACATGACTATAATGTGGAAATGTGGAACATGACTGTTATGTGTTGGAAATGTGGAACATGATTGTAATGTGTAGGTAATGTGGAACATAACCGTAATGTGTTGGAAGTGTGGAACATGAATGTAATATGCTGGAAATGTGGAATATGATTGTACTGCATTATCAATGTGGAACATGATTACAATGTGTTGAAATTGAGGAACATGACTGTAATGTGTTGATAATGAGGAACATGACTGTAATACGTTGGCAGTGTGGAACATGATTATAATGTGCTGAAAATGAGGAACATCACTTTAATGTTTTGGAAATAAGGAAGATGACTGTAATGTGTTGGAAATCTGGAACATGATTTTAATATTTGAAAATGAGGAACATTACCTAATGTGTTGGTAATGAGGGACCTGAATCTAATGGTAACAATGAAGAGCATGACTGTAATGCGTTGGAAATGTGGAACATGAAACTGATGGTAAAATTGGGGAACATAACTGTTATGTGTTGGAAATGAAGAAAATGACTGTAATGTGTTTGTAATGTGGAACATGACTGTTATGTGTTGGTAATGAGGAACTTGACTGTAATGTGTTAGAAATAAAGAAGATGACTGTAATGTGTTTTAAATGAAGAGCATGACTGTAATGTGCTGGAAATGTGGAACATGACAGTAAAGTGTTGGTAATGAGGAACATGACTATAATTTGTTGGTAATGAGGAACATGATGATAATGTGTTGCAAATGTGGAACATGACTATAATGTGTTGGAAATGAGGAACATGACTGTAATGTGCTGGAAATGTGGAACATAACTGTAAAGTGTTTGTAATGAGGAACATGACTGTAATGTACTGGAAATGTGGAATATGACTGTAATGTGCTGGAAATGTGGAACGACTGTAAAGTGTTTGTAATGAGGAACATGACTGTAATTACTAAAATGTGGAACATGACTGTAATGTGCTCGAAATGTGGAAACATGACTGTAATGTGTTGGTAATGAGGAACATGATTTTAATTGTTGCAAATGTGGAACATGACTATAATGTGCTGGAAATGTGAACATGACTGTAATTTGCAGGAAATGTGGAACATGACTGTAATGTGTTGGAAATGTGGAACATGATTGTAATGTTTTGGAAATGTGGAACCTGAAACCGATGGTAAAATGAGGAACATGTCTGTTATGTGTTGGAAATGAGGAACATGACTGTAATGTGTTGGTAATGTGGAACATGACTGTAATGTGTTGGTAATGATGAACATGGCTGTAATGTCTTGGAAATAAGGAAGATGACTGTAATGTGTTGGAAATGAAGAACAAGACTGTAATGTGCTAGAAATGTGGAACATAACTTTAAAGTGTTGGTAATGAGGAACATGACTGTAGTGAACTGTAAATGTGGAACATGACTGTAATGTTCTAGAAATGTGGAACAAGACTGTATTGTGTTGGTAATGAGGAACATGAACGTAACGTGATGGAAATGAGAAACATGACTGTAATCTGCCGGAAATGTGGAACATGACTATAATGTTTTGTTAATGAATGTGGAGCATTACTATAATGGACTGGAAATGTGGAACATGACAGTAGAGTGCTGGAAATGAGGAACATGACTGTAATGTGCAGAAATGTGTAATATGACTGCAATGAGTTGGAAATGAGGAACATGACTGTAATGTGCTGGAAATGTGCAACACACCTGCTGTTAGTTGGAAATGAAGAACATGACTGTAATGTGTTGTAAATGAGGAACATGACTGTACTGTGCTGGAAATTAATTTAGAACATGAGTGTAATTAGTAGGAAATGAGGAACATGATTGTAATGTGCTGAAAATGTGGAACATGCCTGCATTGATTTGGAAATCAGGACACTGAATCTGATGGTAAAAGTGAGGAAAATGACTGTAATATGTTGGTATTGAGGAAGTTGATTATAATGTGTTGCCAATGAGAAAAATGACTGTAATGTGTTGGTAATGAGGAACATGACTGTAATGTGTTGGAATGAGGAAATAATGAGGGAGGAGATGATTATAATGTGTTGGTAATGTGAATATAACTCTAATGGATTGGTAATGAGGAACATGACTGAAATGTGTTGATAATGAGGAACATGACTGTAATGTTTTGGAAATGAGGATCATGAGTGAAATGTGTTGGAAATGTGGAACATAACTGTAATTTTCTTATAATGAGAAACATGACTGTAATGTGCTGGAAAAGTGGAACATGACTATAATGTATTGGAAATGTGGAAGATGAATGTAATTTGTTGGTAATGAGGAACAGGACTGTAATGTGCTGGTAATGTGGAACCTGACTGTAATGTGTTGTTTAAAATGAGGAAGATGATTGTAATGTATTGGAAGTGTGGAACATGACTGTAATGTGCTGGAAATGTGGAAAATGATTATAATGTGTTGGCAATGTGGAACATGATTATAATGTGTTGAAAATGAGTAATATGACTTTAATGTTTTGGAAATGAGGAAGATGACTGTAATATGTTGGAAATCTGGAACATGATTTTAAAGTTTGGAAATGAGGAACATTACTCTAATGTGTTGGTAATGAGGGACCTGAATCTAGTGGTAACAATGAGGAGCATGACTGTAATGCATTTGAAATGTGGAACATGAAACTGATGGTAAAAATGGGGAACATAACTGTTATGTGTTGGAAATGTAGAAAATGACTGTAATGTGTTGGTAATGTGGAACATGACTGTTACGTGTTGGTAATGAGGAACTTGGCTGTAATGTGTTAGAAATAAAGAAGATGACTGTAATGTGTTTTAAATGAAGAGCATGACTGTAATGTGCTGGAAATGTGGAACATGACTGTAAAGTGTTGGTAATGAGGAACATGACTATAATTTGTTGGTAATGAGGAAGATGATGATAATGTGTTGCAAATGTGGAACATGACTATAATGTGCTGGAAATGTGGAACATGACTGTAATGTGTTGGAAATGTGGAACATAGCCTGTAATGTGTTGGAAATGTGGAACCTGAAACTGATGGTAAAAATGAGGAACATGACTGTTATTTGTTGGAAATGAGGAACATGACTGTAATGTGCTGGAAATGTGAACATAACTGTAAAGTGTTTGTAATGAGGAACATGACTGTAATGTACTGGAAATGTGGAACATGACTGTAATGTGCTGGAAATGTGGAACATGACTGTAAAGTGTTGGTAATGAGGAACATGACTGTAATGTACTTCTAAATGTGGAACATGACTGTAATGTGCTCGAAATGTGGAACATGACTGTAATGTGTTGGTAATGAGGAACATGATTTTAATGTGTTGCAAATGTGAAATATGACTATAATGTGCTGGAAATGTGAATATGACTGTAATTTGCAGGAAATGTGGAACATGACTGTAATGTGATGGAAATGTGGAACATGATTGTAATGTTTTGGAAATGTAACCTGAAACCGATGGTAAAAATGAGGAACATGTCTGTTATGTGTTGGAAATGAGGAACATGACTGTAATGTGTTGGTAATGTGGAACATGACTGTAATGTGTTGGTAATGATGAACATGGCTGTAATGTCTTGGAAATAAGGAAGATGACTGTAATGTGTTGGAAATGAAGAACAAGACTGTAATGTGCTAGAAATGTGGAACATAACTGTAAAGTGTTGGTAATGAGGAACATGACTGTAATGTACTGTAAATGTGGAACATGACTGTAATGTTCTAGAAATGTGGAACATGACTGTATTGTGTTGGTAATGAGGAACACGAATGTAATGTGATGGAAATGAGAAACATGACTGTAATCTGCCGGAAATGTGGAACATGACTATAATGTTTTGTTAATGAATGTTGAGCATTACTATAATGGACTGGAAATGTGGAACATGACAGTAGAGTGCTGGAAATGAGGAACATGACTTTAATGTGCAGGAAATGTGTAATATGACTGCAATGAGTTGGAAATGAGGAACATGACTGTAATGTGCTGGAAATGTGCAACACGCCTGCTGTGAGTTGGAAATGAAGAACATGACTGTAATGTGTTGTAAATGAGGAACATGACTGTACTGTGCTGGAAATTAATGTAGAACATGAGTGTAATTAGTAGGAAATGAGGAACATGATTGTAAAGTGCTGGAAATGTGGAACATGCCTGCATTGAGTTGGAAATGAGGACGCTGAATCTGATGGTAAAAGTGAGGAAAATGACTGTAATATGTTGGTATTGAGGAAGATGATTATAATGTGTTGCCAATGTGGAAAATGACTGTAATGTGTTGTAATGAGGAACATGACTGTAATGTGTTGGAAATGAGGAAATGACAGTAATGTGTTGGTATTGAGGAAGATGATTATAATGTGTTGGTAATTTGGAATATAACTCCTAATGGATTGGTAATGAGGAACATGACTGAAATGTGTTGATAATGAGGAACATGACCGTAATGTGTTGGAAATGAGGAACATGACTGAAATGTGTTGGAAATGTGGAACATAACTGTAATTTTCTTATAATGAGGAACATGACTGTAACGTGCTGGAAAAGTGGAACATGACTATAATGTATTGGAAATGTGGAACATGAATGTAATTTCTTGGTAATGATGAACATGACTGTAATGTGCTGGTAATGTGGAACCTGACTGTGATGTGTTGTTTTTAATGAGGAACATGATTTTAATGTGTTGGAAGTGTGGAACATGACTGTAATGTGCTGGAAATGTGGAATATGATTATAATGTGTTGGCAATGTGGAACATGATTATAATGTGTTGAAAATGAGGAACATGACTTTAATGTTTTGGAAATGAGGAAGATGACTGAAATATGTTGGAAATCTGGAACATGATTTTAATGTTTGAAATGAGGAACATTACTCTAATGTGTTGGTAATGAGGACCTGAATCTAATGGTAACAATGAGGATCATGACTGTAATGCTGGAAATGTGGAACATAGAAACTGATGGTAAAAATGGGGAACATAACTGTTATGTGCTGGAAATGAAGAATGACTGTAATGTGTTGGTAATGTGGAAATATGACTGTTACGTGTTGGTAATGAGGAACTTGGCTGTAAATGTGTTAGAAGTAAGAAGATGACTGTAATGTGTTTTAAATGAAGAGCATGATGTAATGTGCTGGAAATGTGGAACATGACTGTAAAGTGTTGGTAATGAGGAACATGACTATAATTTGTTGGTAATGAGGAACATGATGATAATGTGTTGCAAATGTGGAACATGACTATAATGTGCTGGAAATGTGGAACATGACTGCAATGTGTTGGTACGCGAAACACAACGTATGTGTTGGAAATGAGAAACATGACTGTAATGTGCTGGAAATGTGGAACATAACTATAATGTTTTGTAAATGAGTGTGGAGCATGAATATAATGGACTGGAATTGTGGAACATGACTGTAGAGTGCTGGAAATGAGTAACATGTCTGCAATGTGCAGGAAATGTGAATATGACAGGCAATGAGTTGGAAATGAGGAAATGTCTGTATTGTGCTGGAAATGTGGAACATGCCTGCTATTAGTTGGAAATGAGGAACATGACTGTAATGTGTTGGAAATGAGGAACATGACTGTAATGTGCTGGAAATTAATGTAGAACATGACTGTAATTAGTAGGAAATGAGGAACATGAGTGTAATGTGCTGGAAATGTGGAACATGCCTGCCTTGAGTTGGAAATGAGGACTCTGAATCTGATGGTAAAGTGATGAACATGACTGTAATGTGTTGGAAAAGAGGAACATGACTTAATGTCTTGGTAGTGAGGAAGATGATTATAATGTGTTGGTAATGTGGAAACATAACTTAATGGGTTGGTAATGAGGAACATGATTGTATTGTGTTGGTAAGAAGGAAAATGACTGTAATGGGTTGGAAATGAGGAATATAATTGTAATGTGTTGGTAGTGAGGAACCTGACTGTAATGTGTTGGTAATGAGGAATATGATTGTAGTGTGTTAGTAATGAGCAACATGACTGTAATGAGTTGGTAATGAGGAACATGATGGTAATATGCTGGAAATGTGGAACATGATTGTAATGTGTTGGAAATGTGGAACATGATTGTAATTTTCTGGTAAAGAGGAACATAACTGTATTATGCTGGAAATGTGGAACATGACTGTAATGTGTTGGAAATGTGGAACTTGAATGTAATTTGTTGGTAATGAGGAACATGACTGTAATGTGTTGGAAATGTGGAGCATGACTGTAATGTGTTGGAGATGAGGAACATGATTGTAATGTGCTGGAAATGTGGAACATGATTGTAATGTGTTGGAAATGAGGAATATGAACATAATTTGTTAGTAATGAGGAACATGACTGTAATTTGTTGGTAATGAGGAACATGACTATAATGTGTTAGTAATGAGAAACATGATTGTAATGTGTCGGAAATGTGGAACATGACTATAATGTGCTGGAAATGTGGAACATGACTGTTATGTGTTGGAAATGTGGAACATGATTGTAATGTGTTGGTAATGTGGAACATAACCGTAATGTGTTGGAAGTGTGGAACATGAATGTAATATGCTGGAAATGTGGAATATGATTGTACTGCATTATCAATGTGGAACATGATTACAATGTGTTGAAATTGAGGAACATGACTGTAATGTGATGATAATGAGGAACATGACTGTAATGTGTTGGCAATGTGGAATATGATTATAATGTGTTGAAAATGAGGAACATCACTTTAATGTTTTGGAAATGAGGAAGATGACTGTAATGTGTTGGAACTGGAACATGATTTTAATATTTGGAAATGAGGAACATTACTCTAATGTGCTGGTAATGAGGGACCTGAATCTAATGGTAACAATGAAGAGCATGACTGTAATGCGTTGAAATGTGGAACATGAAACTGATGGTAAAATGGGAACATAACTGTTATGTGTTGGAAATGAAGAAATGACTGTAATGTGTTTGTAATGTGGAACATGACTGTTATGTTGGTAATGAGGAACTTGACTGTAATGTGTTAGAAATAAAGAAGATGACTGTAATGTGTTTTAAATGAAGAGCATGACTGTAATGTGCTGGAAATGTGGAACATGACAGTAAAGTGTTGGTAATGAGGAACATGACTATAATTTGTTGGTAATGAGGAACATGATGATAATGTTTTGCAAATGTGGAACATGACTATAATGTGCTGGAAATGTGGAACATGCCTGTAATGTGTTGGAAATGTGGAACCTGAAAATGATGGTAAAAATGAGGACCATGACTGTTATTTGTTGGAAATGAGGAATATGACTGTAATGTACTGGAAATGTGGAACATAACTGTAAAGTGTTTGTAATGAGGAACATGACTGTAATGTACTGGAAATGTGGATCTTGACTGTAATGTGTTGGAAATGTGAAACATGACTGTAAAGTGTTGGTAATGAGGAACATGATTTTAATGTGCTGCAAATGTGGAACATGACTATAATGTGCTGGAAATGTGGAACATGACTGTAATTTGCAGGAAATGTGGAACATGACTGTAATGTGTTGGAAATGTGGAACATGATTGTAATGTTTTGGAAATGTGGAACCTGAAACCGATGGTAAAATGAGAAACATGTCTGTTATGTGTTGGAAATGAGGAACATGACTGTAATGTGTTGGTAATGTGGAACATGACAGTTATGTGTCGGTAATGATGAACATGGCTGTAATGTCTTGGAAAAAAGGAAGATGACTGTAATGTGTTGGAAATGAAGAACAAGACTGTAATATACTAGTAATGTGGAACATAACTGTAAAGTGTTGGTAATGAGGAACATGACTGTAATGTACTGTAAATGTGGAACATGACTGTAATGTGCTAGAAATGTGGAACATGACTGAAATGTGTTGGTAATGAGGAACACGAACGTAACGTGTTGGAAATAAGAAACATGACTGTAATCTGCCGGAAATGTGGAACATGACTATAATGTTTTGTTAATGAATGTGGAGCATGACTATAATGGACTGGAAATGTGGAACATGACAGTAGAGTGCTGGAAATGAGGAACATGACTGTAATGTGCAGGAAATGTGTAATATGACTGCAATGAGTTGGAAATGAGGAACATGACTGCAATGTGCTGGAAATGTGCAACACGCCTGCCATTAGTTGGAAATGAGGAACATGACTGTAATGTGTTGTAAATGAGGAACATGACTGTACTGTGCTGGAAATTAATGTAGAACATGAGTGTAATTAGTAGGAAATGAGGAACATGATTGTAATGTGCTGGAAATGTGGAACATGCCTGTATTGAGTTGGAAATGAGGACTCTGAATCTGATGGTAAAAGTGAGGAAAATGACTGTAATATGTTGGTATTGAGGAAGATAATTATAATGTGTTGCTAATGTGGAAAATGACGGTAATGTGTTGGTAATGAGTAACACGACTGTAATGTGTTGGAAATGAGGAAAATGACAGTAATGTGTTGGTATTGAGGAAGATGATTATAATGTGTTGGTAATTTGGAATATAACTCTAATGGATTGGTAATGAGGAACATGACTGACATGTGTTGGTAATGAGGAACATGACTATAATTTGTTGGTAATGAGGAAGATGATGATAATGTTTTGCAAATGTGGAACATGACTATAATGTGCTGGAAATGTGGAACATGCCTGTAATGTGTTGGAAATGTGGAACCTGAAACTGATGATAAAAATGAGGACCATGACTGTTATTTGTTGGAAATGAGGAACATGACTGTAATGTACTGGAAATGTGGAACATAACTGTAAAGTGTTTGTAATGAGGAACATGACTGTAATGTACTGGAAATGTGGAACATGACTGTAATGTGTTGGAAATGTGAAACATGACTGTAAAGTGTTGGTAATGAGGAACATGACTGTTATGTACTCTAAATGTGGAACATGACTGCAATGTGCTCGAAATGTGGAACATGACTGTAATGTGTTGGTAATGAGGAACATGATTTTAATGTGTTGCAAATGTGGAACATGACTATAATGTGCTGGAAATGTGGAACATGACTGTAATTTGCAGGAAATGTGGAACATGACTGTAATGTGTTGGAAATGAGGAACATGATTGTAATGTTTTGGAAATGTGAACCTGAAACCGATGGTAAAATGAGGAACATGTCTGTTATGTGTTGGAAATGAGGAACATGACTGTAATGTGTTGGTAATGTGGAACATGACTGTTTATGTATCGGTAATGATGAACATGGCTGTAATGTCTTGGAAATAAGGAAGATGACTGTAATGTGTTGAAATGAAGAACAAGACTGTAATATACTAGTAATGTGGAACATAACTGTAAAGTGTTGGTAATGAGGAACATGACTGTAATGTACTGTAAATGTGGAACATGACTGTAATGTGCTAGAAATGTGGAACATGACTGAAATGTGTTGGTAATGAGGAACACAACGTAACGGTTGGAAATAAGAAACATGACTGTAATCGTCGAAATGTGGAACATGACTATAATGTTTTGTTAATGAATGTGGAGCATGACTATAATGGACTGGAAATGTGGAACATGACAGTAGAGTGCTGGAAATGAGGAACATGACTGTAATGTGCAGGAAATGTGTAATATGACTGCAATGAGTTGGAAATGAGGAACATGACTGTAATGCTGAAATGTCAACACGCCTGCCATTAGTTGGAAATGAGGAACATGACTGTAATGTGTTGTAAATGAGGAACATGACTGTACTGTGCTGGAAATTAATGTAGAACATGAGTGTAATTAGTAGGAAATGAGGAACATGATTGTAATGTGCTGAAATGTGAAACATGCCTGCATTGAGTTGGAAATGAGGACTCTGAATCTGATGGTAAAGTGAGGAAAATGACTGTAATATGTTGGTATTGAGGAAGATGATTATAATGTGTTGCTAATGTGGAAAATGACGGTAATGTGTTGGCAATGAGGAACATGACTGTAATGTTTTGGAAATGAGGAAAATGACAGTAATGTGATGGTATTGAGGAAGATGATTATAATGTGTTGGTAATTTGGAATATAACTCTAATGGATTGGTAAAGAGGAACATGACTGAAATGTGTTGGAAATGTGGAACATAACTGTAATTTTCTTATGATGAGGAACATGACTGTAACATGCTGGAAAAGTGGAACATGACTATAATGTATTGGAAATGTGGAACATGAATGAAATTTGTTGGTAATGATGAACATGACTGTAATATGCTGGTAATGTGGAACCTGACTGTAATGTGTTGTTTTAAATGAGGAACATGATTGTAATGTGTTGGAAGTGTGGAACATGACTGTAATGTGCTGGAAATGTGGAATATGATTATAATGTGTTGGCAATGTGTAACATGATTATAATGTGTTGAAAATGAGGAACATGACTTTAATGTTTTGGAAATGAGGAAGATGACTGTAATATGTTGGAAATCTGGAACATGATTTTAATGTTTGGAAATGAGGACTATTACTCTAATGTCTTGGTAATGAGGGACCTGAATCTTATGGTAACAATGAGGAGCATGACTGTAATGCGTTGGAAATGTGGAACATGAAACTGATGGTAAAATTGGGGAACATAACTGTTATGTGCTGGAAAAGAAGAAAATGACTGTAATGTGTTGGTAATGTGGAACATGACTGTTACGTGTTGGTAATGAGGAACTTGGCTGTAATGTGTTAGAAGTAAAGAAGATGACTGTAATGTGTTTTAAATGAAGAGCATGACTGTAATGTGCTGGAAATGTGGAACATGACTGTAAAGTGTTGGTAATGAGGAACATGACTTTAATTTGTTGGTAATTAGGAACATGATGATAATGTGTTGCAAATGTGGAACATGACTATAATGTGCTGGAAATGTGGAACATGACTATAATGTTTTGTAAATGAGTGTGGAGCATGAATATAATGGGCTGGAAATGTGGAACATGACTGTAGAGTGCTGGAAATGAGGAACATGTCTGTAATGTGCAGGAATTGTGGAATATGACAAGCATTGAGTTGGAAATGAGGAAAATGACTGTATTGTGCTGGAAATGTGGAACATGCCTGCTATTAGTTGGAAATGAGGAACATGACTGTAATGTGCTGGAAATTAATGTAGAACATGACTATAATTAGTAGGAAATGAGGAACATGAGTGTAATGTGCTGGAAATGTGGAACATGCCTGCCTTGAGTTGGAAATGAGGACTCTGAATCTGATGGTAAAAGTGATGAACATGACTGTAATGTGTTGGAAATGAGGAACATGACTGTAATGTCTTGCTAGTGAGGAAGATGATTACAATGTGTTGGTAATGTGGAACATAACTCTAATGGGTTGGTAATGAGGAACATGATTGTATTGTGTTGGTAGTGAGGAACCTGACTGTAATGTGTTGGTAATGAGGAATATGATTGTAGTGTGTTAGTAATGAGCAACATGACTGTAATGAGTTGGTAATGAGGAACATGATGGTAATGTGCTGGAAATGTGGAACATGATTGTAATGTGTTGGAAATGTGGAACATGATTGTAATTTTCTGGTAAAGAGAACATAACTGTATTATGCTGGAAATGTGGAACATGACTGTAATGTGTTGGAAATGTGGAACTTGAATGTAATTTGTTGGTAATGAGGAACATGACTGTAATCTGTTGGAAATGTGGAGCATGACTGTAATGTGTTGGAGATGAGGAACATGATTGTAATGTGCTGGAAATGTGGAACATGATTATAATGTGTTGGAAATGAGGAATATGAACATAATTTGTTAGTAATGAGGAACATGACTGTAATTTGTTGGTAATGAGGAACATGACTATAATGTGTTAGTAATGAGAAACATGATTGTAATGTGTCGGAAATGTGGAACATGACTATAATGTGCTGGAAATGTGGAACATGACTGTTATGTGTTGGAAATGTGGAACATGATTGTAATGTGTTGGTAATGTGGAACATAACGTTATGATGTTGGAAGTGTGGAACATGAATGTAATATGCTGGAAATGTGGAATATGATTGTACTGCATTATCAATGTGGAACATGATTACAATGTGTTGAAATTGAGGAACATGACTGTAATGTGATGATAATGAGGAACATGACTGTAATGTGTTGGCAATGTGGAACATGATTATAATGTGTTGAAAATGAGGAACATCACTTTAATGTTTTGGAAAATGAGGAAGATGACTGTAATGTGTTGGAAATCTGGAACATGATTTTAATATTTGAAATGAGGAACATTACTCTAATGTGTTGGTAATGAGGGACCTGAATCTAATGGTAACAATGAAGAGCATGACTGTAATGCGTTGGAAATATGGAACATGAAACTGATGGTAAAAATGGGGAACATAACTGTTATGTGTTGGAAATGAAGAAAATGACTGTAATGTGTTTGTAATGTGGAACATGACTGTTATGTGTTGGTAATGAGGAACTTGTCTGTAATGTGTTAGAAATAAAGAAGATGACTGGAATGTGTTTTAAATGAAGAGCATGACTGTAATGTGCTGGAAATGAGGAACATGACAGTAAAGTGTTGGTAATGAGGAACATGACTATAATTTGTTGGTAATGAGGAACATGATGATAATGTTTTGCAAATGTGGAACATGACTATAATGTGCTGGAAATGTGGAACATGCCTGTAATGTGTTGGAAATGTGGAACCTGAAACTGATGGTAAAAATGAGGACCATGACTGTTATTTGTTGGAAATGAGGAACATGACTGTAATGTACTGGAAATGTGGAACATAACTGTAAAGTGTTTGTAATGAGGAACATGACTGTAATGTACTGGAAATGTGGAACATGACTGCAATCTGCTCGAAATGTGGAACATGACTGTAATGTGTTGGTAATGAGGAACATGATTTTAATGTGTTGCAAATGTGGAACATGACTATAATTTGCTGGAAATGTGGAACATGACTGTAATTTGCAAGAAATGTGGAACATGACTGTAATGTGTTGGAAATGTGGAACATGATTGTAATGTTTTGGAAATGTGGAACCTGAAACCGATGGTAAAATGAGGAACATGTCTGTATGTGTTGGAAATGAGGAACATGACTGTAATGTGTTGGTAATGTGAACATGACAGTTATGTGTCGAATGATGAACATGGCTGTAATGTCTTGGAAAAAGGAAGATGACTGTAATGTGTTGGAAATGAAGAACAAGACTGTAATATACTAGTAATGTGGAACATAACTGTAAAGTGTTGGTAATGAGGAACATGACTGTAATGTACTGTAAATGTGGAACATGACTGTAATGTGCTAGAAATGTGGAACATGACTGAAATGTGTTGGTAATGAGGAACACGAACGTAACGTGTTGGAAATAAGAAACATGACTGTAATCTGCCGGAAATGTGGAACATGACTATAATGTTTTGTTAATGAATGTGGAGCATGACTATAATGGACTGGAAATGTGGAACATGACAGTAGAGTGCTGTAAATGAGGAACATGACTGTAATGTGCAGGAAATGTGTAATATGACTGCAATGAGTTGGAAATGAGGAACATGACTGCAATGTGCTGGAAATGTGCAACACACCTGCCATTAGTTGGAAATGAGGAACATGACTGTAATGTGTTGTAAATGAGGAACATGACTGTACTGTGTTGGAAATTAATGTAGAACATGAGTGTAATTAGTAGGAAATGAGGAACATGATTGTAATGTGCTGGAAATGTGGAACATGCCTGCATTGAGTTGGAAATGAGGACTCTGAATCTGATGGTAAAAGTGAGGAAAATGACTGTAATATGTTGGTATTGAGTAAGATGATTATAATGTGTTGCTAATGTGGAAAATGATGGTAATGTGTTGGTAATGAGTAACATGACTGTAATGTGTTGGAAATGAGGAAAATGACAGTAATGTGTTGGTATTGAGGAAGATAATTATAATGTGTTGGTAATTTGGAATATAACTCTAATGGATTGGTAATGAGGAACATGACTGACATGTGTTGATAATGAGGAACATGACTGAAATGTGTTGGAAATGTGGAACATAACTGTAATTTTCTTATAATGATGAACATGACTGTAATATGCTGGTAATGTGGAACCTGACTGTAATATGTTGTTTTAAATGAGGAACATGATTGTAATGTGTTGGAAGTGTGGAACATGACTGTAATGTGCTGGAAATGTGGAATATGATTATAATGTGTTGTCAATGTGTAACATGATTATAATGTGTTGAAAATGAGGAACATGACTTTAATGTTTTGGAAATGAGGAAGATGACTGTAATATGTTGGAAATCTGGAACATGATTTTAATGTTTGGAAATGAGGAATATTACTCTAATGTGTTGGTAATGAGGGACCTGAATCTTATGGTAACAATGAGGAGCATGACTGTAATGCGTTGGAAATGTGGAACATGAAACTGATGGTAAAATATGGGGAACATAACTGTTATGTGCTGGAAAAGAAGAAAATGACTGTAATGTGTTGGTAATGTGAACATGACTGTTACGTGTTGGTAATGAGGAACTTGGCTGTAATGTGTTAGAAGTAAAGAAGATGACTGTAATGTTTTAAATGAAGAGCATGACTGTAATGTGCTGGAAATGTGGAACATGACTGTAAAGTGTTGGTAATGAGGAACATGACTTTAATTTGTTGGTAATTAGGAACATGATGATAATGTGTTGCAAAGGTGGAACAAGACTATAATGTGCTGGAAATGTGGAACATGACTGCAATGTGTTGGTAATGCGAAACACAAATGTAATGTGTTGGAAATGAGAAACATGACTGTAATGTGCTGGAAATGTGGAACATGACTGTAATGTTTTGTAAATGAGTTTGGAGCATAAATATAATGGGCTGGAAATGTGGAACATGACTGTAGAGTGCTGGAAATGAGGAACATGTCTGTAATGTGCAGGAAATGTGGAATATGACAAGCAATGAGTTGGAAATGAGGAAAATGGCTGTATTGTGCTGGAAATGTGGAACATGCCTGTTATTAGTTGGAAATGAGGAACATGACTGTAATGTGTTGGAAATGAGGAACATGACTGTAATGTGCTGGAAATTAATGTAGAACATGACTATAATTAGTAGGAAATGAGGAACATGAGTGTAATGTGCTGGAAATGTGGAACATGCCTGCCTTGAGTTGGAAATGAGGACTCTGAATCTGATGGTAAAAGTGATGAACATGACTGTAATGTGTTGGAAATGAGGAACATGACTGTAATGTCTTGCTAGTGAGGAAGATGATTACAATGTGTTGGTAATGTGGAACATAACTCTAATGGGTTAGTAATGAGGAACATGATTGTATTGTGTTGGTAGTGAGGAACCTGACTGTAATGTGTTGGTAATGAGGGAATATGATTGTAGTGTGTTAGTAATGAGCAACATGACTGTAATGAGTTGGTAATGAGGAACATGATGGTAATGTGCTGGAAATGTGGAACATGATTGTAATGTGTTGGAAATGTGGAACATGATTGTAATTTTCTGGTAAAGAGGAACATAACTGTATTATGCTGGAAATGTGGAACATGACTGTAATGTGTTGGAAATGTGGAACTTGAATGTAATTTGTTGGTAATGAGGAACATGACTGTAATGTGTTGGAAATGTGGAGCATGACTGTAATGTGTTGGAGATGAGGAACATGATTGTAATGTGCTGGAAATGTGGAACATGATTGTAATGTGTTGAAATGAGGAATATGAACATAATTTGTTAGTAATGAGGAACATGACTGTAATTTGTTGGTAATAAGGAACATGACTATAATGTGTTAGTAATGAGAACCATAATTGTAATGTTCGAAATGTGGAACATGACTATAATGTGCTGGAAATGTGGAACATGACTGTTATGTGTTGGAAATGTGGAACATGATTGTAATGTGTTGGTAATGTGGAACATAACCGTTATGTGTTGGAAGTGTGGAACATGAATGTAATAAGCTGGAAATGTGGAATATGATTGTATTGCATTGGCAATGTGGAATATGATTACAATGTGTTGAAATTGAGGAACATGACTGTAATGTGTTGATAATGAGGAACATGACTGTAATGTGTTGGCAATGTGGAACATGATTATAATGTGTTGAAAATGAGGAACATCACTTCAATGTTTTGGAAATGAGGAAGATGACTGTAATGTGTTGGAAATCTGGAATATGATTTTAATATTTGGAAATGAGGAACATTACTCTAATGTGTTGGTAATGAGGGACCTGAATTTAATGGGAACAATGAAGAGCATGACTGTAATGCGTTGGAAATGTGGAACGTGAAACTGATGGTAAAAATGGGGAACATAACTGTTATGTGTTGGAAATGAAGAAAATGACTGTAATGTGTTTGTAATGTGGAACATGACTGTTACCTGTTGGTAATGAGGAACTTGGCTGTAATGTGCTAGAAATAAAGAAGATGACTGTAATGTGTTTTAAATGAAGAGCATGACTGTAATGTGCTGGAAATGTGGAACATGACAGTAAAGTGTTGGTAATGAGGAACATGACTATAATTTGTTGGTAATGAGGAAGATGATGATAATGTTTTGCAAATGTGGAACATGACTATAATGTGCTGGAAATGTGGAACATGCCTGTAATGTGTTGGAAATGTGGAACCTGAAACTGATGATAAAAATGTGGAACATGACTGTTACCTGTTTGTAATGAGGAACATGACTGTAATGTACTGGAAATGTGGAACATGACTGTAATGTGTTGGTAATGAGGAACATGACTGTTATGTACTCTAAATGTGGAACATGACTGCAATCTGCTCGAAATGTGGAACATGACTGTAATGTGTTGGTAATGAGGAACATGATTTTAATGTGTTGCAAATGTGGAACATGACTATAATGTGCTGGAAATGTGGAACATGACTGTAATTTGCAGGAAATGTGGAACATGACTGTAATGTGTTGGAAATGTGGAACATGATTGTAATGTTTTGGAAATGTGGAACCTGAAACCGATGGTAAAATGAGGAACATGTCTGTTATGTGTTGGAAATGAGGAACATGACTGTAATGTGTTGGTAATGTGGAACATGACTGTTATGTATCGGTAATGATGAACATGGCTGTAATGTGTCTTGGAAATAAGGAAGATGACTGTAATGTGTTGGAAATGAAGAACAAGACTGTAATATACTAGTAATGTGGAACATAACTGTAAAGTGTTGGTAATGAGGAACATGACTGTAATGTACTGTAAATGTGGAACATGACTGTAATGTGCTAGAAATGTGGAACATGACTGAAATGTGTTGGTAATGAGGAACACGAACGTAACGTGTTGGAAATAAGAAACATGACTGTAATCTGCCGGAAATGTGGAACATGACTATAATGTTTTGTTAATGAATGTGGAGCATGACTATAATGGACTGGAAATGTGGAACATGACAGTAGAGTGCTGGAAATGAGGAACATGACTGTAATGTGCAGGAAATGTGTAATATGACTGCAATGAGTTGGAAATGAGGAACATGACTGTAATGTGCTGGAAATGTGCAACACTACTATTAGTTGGAAATGAGGAACATGACTGTAATGTGTTGTAAATGAGGAACATGACTGTAATTGTGCTGGAAATTAATGTAGAACATGAGTGTAATTAGTAGGAAATGAGGAACATGATTGTAATGTGCTGGAAATGTGAAACATGCCTGCATTGAGTTGGAAATGAGGACTCTGAATCTGATGGTAAAAGTGAGGAAAATGACTGTAATATGTTGGTATTGAGGAAGATGATTATAATGTGTTGCTAATGTGGAAAATGACGGTAATGTGTTGGTAATGAGGAACATGACTGTAATGTGTTGGTATTGAGGAAGATGATTATAATGTGTTGGTAATTTGGAATATAACTCTAATGGATTGGTAATGAGGAACATGACTGACATGTGTTGATAATGAGGAACATGACTGAAATGTGTTGGAAATGTGGAACATAACTGTAATTTTCTTATGATGAGGAACATGACTGTAACATGCTGGAAAAGTGGAACATGACTATAATGTATTGGAAATGTGGAACATGAATGTAATTTGTTGGTAATGATGAACATGACTGTAATATGCTGGTAATGTGGAACCTGACTGTAATGTGTTGTTTTAAATGAGGAACATGATTGTAATGTGTTGGAAGTGTGGAACATGACTGTAATGTGCTGGAAATGTGGAATATGATTATAATGTGTTGGCAATGTGTAACATGATTATAATGTGTTGAAAATGAGGAACATGACTTTAATGTTTTGGAAATGAGGAAGATGACTGTAATATGTTGGAAATCTAGAACATGATTTTAATGTTTGAAATGAGGAATATTACTCTAATGTGTTGGTAATAGGGACCTGAATCTTATGGTAACAATGAGGAGCATGACTGTAATGCGTTGAAATGTGGAACATGAAACTGATGGTAAAATGGTGACATAACTGTTATGTGCTGGAAAAGAAGAAAATGACTGTAATGTGTTGGTAATGTGAACATGACTGTTACGTTGGTAATGAGGAACTTGGCTGTAATGTGTTAGAAGTAAAGAAGATGACTGTAATGTGTTTTAAATGAAGAGCATGACTGTAATGTGCTGGAAATGTGGAACATGACTGTAAAGTGTTGGTAATGAGGAACATGACTTTAATTTGTTGGTAATTAGGAACATGATGATAATGTGTTGCAAATGTGGAACATGACTATAATGTGCTGGAAATGTGGAACATGACTGCAATGTGTTGGTATAAACACAAATGTAATGTGTTGGAAATGAGAAACATGACTGTAATGTGCTGGAAATGTGGAACATGACTATAATGTTTTGTAAATGAGTGGAGCATGAATATAATGGGCTGGAAATGTGGAACATGACTGTAGAGTGCTGGAAATGAGGAACATGTCTGTAATGTGCAGGAAATGTGGAATATGACAAGCATTGAGTTGGAAATGAGGAAATGACTGTATTGTGCTGGAAATGTGGAACATGCCTGCTATTAGTTGGAAATGAGGAACATGACTGTAATGTTGGAAATGAGGAACATGACTGTAATGTGCTGGAAATTAATGTAGAACATGACTATAATTAGTAGGAAATGAGGAACATGAGTGTAATGTGCTGGAAATGTGGAACATGCCTGCCTTGAGTTGGAAAATGAGGACTCTGAATCTGATGGTAAAAGTGATGAACATGACTGTAATGTGTTGGAAATGAGAACATGACTGTAATGTCTTGCTAGTGAGGAAGATGATTACAATGTGTTGGTAATGTGGAACATAACTCTAATGGGTTAGTAATGAGGAACATGATTGTATTGTGTTGGTAGTGAGGAACCTGACTGTAATGTGTTGGTAATGAGGAATATGATTGTAGTGTGTTAGTAATGAGCAACATGACTGTAATGAGTTGGTAATGAGGAACATGATGGTAATGTGCTGGAAATGTGGAACATGATTGTAATGTGTTGGAAATGTGGAACATGATTTAATTTTCTGGTAAAGAGGAACATAACTGTATTATGCTGGAAATGTGGAACATGACTGTAATGTGTTGGAAATGTGGAACTTGAATGTAATTTGTTGGTAATGAGGAACATGACTGTAATGTGTTGGAAATGTGGAGCATGACTGTAATGTGCTGGAGATGAGGAACATGATTGTAATGTGCTGGAAATGTGGAACATGATTGTAATGTGTTGGAAATGAGGAATATGAACATAATTTGTTAGTAATGAGGAACATGACTGTAATTTGTTGGTAATGAGGAACATGACTATAATGTGTTAGTAATGAGAACCATAATTGTAATGTCGAAATGTGGAACATGACTATATTGTGCTGGAAATGTGGAACATGACTGTTATGTGTTGGAAATGGAACATGATTGTAATGTGTTGGTAATGTGGAACATAACTGTTATATGTTGAAGTGTGGAACATGAATGTAAGGTTGAAATGTGGAATATGATTGTATTGCATTGGCAATGTGGAACATGATTACAATGTGTTGAAATTGAGGAACATAACTGTAATGTGTTGATAATGAGGAACGTGACTGTAATGTGTTGGCAATGTGGAACATGATTATAATGTGTTGAAAATGAGGAACATCACTTCAATGTTTTGGAAATGAGGAAGATGACTGTAATGTGTTGGAAATCTGGAATATGATTTTAATATTTGGAAATGAGGAACATTACTCTAATGTGTTGGTAATGAGGGACCTGAATTTAATGGGAACAATGAAGAGCATGACTGTAATGCGTTGGAAATGTGGAACGTGAAACTGATGGTAAAAATGGGGAACATAACTGTTATGTGTTGGAAATGAAGAAAATGACTGTAATGTGTTTGTAATGTGGAACATGACTGTTACGTGTTGGTAATGAGGAACTTGGCTGTAATGTGCTAGAAATAAAGAAGATGACTGTAATGTGTTTTAAATGAAGAGCATGACTGTAATGTGCTGGAAATGTGGAACATGACTGTAAAGTTTTGGTAATGAGGAACATGACTATAATTTGTTGGTAATGAGGAACATGATGATAATGTGTTGCAAATGTGGAACATGACTATAATGTGCCTGAAATGTGGAACATGCCTTTAATGTGTTCGAAATGTGGAACATGCCTGTTATGTGTTAGTAATGATGAACATGGCTGTAATGTCTTGGAAATAAGGAAGATGACTGTAATGTGTTGGAAATGAAGAACAAGACTGTAATTTGCTAGAAATGTGGAACATAACTGTAAAGTGTTGTTAATGAGGAATATGACTGTAATGTACTGTAAATGTGGAACATGACTGTAATGTGCTAGAAATGTGGAACATGACTGTAATGGGTTGGTAATGAGGAACACGAACGTAATGTGTTGGAAATGAGAAACATGACTGTAATCTGGCGGAAATGTGGATCATGACTATAATGTTTTGTTATTGAATGTGGAGCATGACTATAATGGACTGGAAATGTGCAACATGACAGTAGAGTGCTGGAAATGAGGAACATGACTGTAATGTGCAGGAAATGTGTACTATGACTGCAATGAGTTGGAAATGAGGAACATGACTGTAATGTGCTGGAAATGTGCAACACGCCTGCCATTAGTTGGAAATGAGGAACATGACTGTAATGTGTTGTAAATGAGGAACATGACTGTGCTGTGCTGGAAATTAATGTAGAACATGAGTGTAATTAGTAGGAAATGAGGAACATGATTGTAATGTGCTGGAAATGTGGAACATGCCTGCATTGAGTTGGAAATGAGGACGCTGAATCTGATGGTAAAAGTGAGGAAAATGACTGTAATATGTTTTTATTGAGGAAGATGATTATAATGTGTTGCCAATGTGAAAAATGACTGTAATGTGTTGGTAATGAGGAACATGACTGTAATGTGTTGGAAATGAGGAAAATGACAGTAATGTGTTGGTATTGAGGAAGATGATTATAATGTGTTGGTAATTTGGAATATAACTCTAATGGATTGGTAATGAGGAACATGACTGAAATGTGTTGATAATGAGAACATGACTGTAATGTGTTGGAAATGAGGAACATGACTGAAATGTTTTGGAAATGTGGAACATAACTGTAATTTTCTTATAATGAGGAACATGACTGTAACGTGCTGGAAAAGTGGAACATGACTATAATGTATTGGAAATGTGGAACATGAATGTAATTTGTTGGTAATGATGAACATGACTGTAATGTGCTGGTAATGTGGAACCTGACTGTAATGTGTTGTTTTAAATGAGGAACATGATTGTAATGTGTTGGAAGTGTGGAACATGACTGTAATGTGCTGGAAATGTGGAATATGATTATAATGTGTTGGCAAAGTGGAACATGATTATAATGTGTTGAAAATGAGGAACATGACTTTAATGTTTTGGAAATGAGGAAGATGACTGTAATATGTTGGAAATCTGGAACATGATTTTAATGTTTGGAAATGAGGAACATTACTCTAATGTGTTGGTAATGAGGGACCTGAATCTAATGGAAACAATGAGGAACATGACTGTAAAGCGTTGGAAATGTGGAACATGAAACTGATGGTAAAAATGGGGAACATAACTGTAATGTGTTGGTAATGTGGAACATGACTGTTACGTGTTGGTAATGAGGAACTTGGCTGTAATGTGTTAGAAATAAAGAAGATGACTGTAATGTGTTGGAAATGAAGAACATGACTGTAATGTGCTGGAAATGTGGAACATGACTGTAAAGTGTTGGTAATGAGGAACATGACTATAATTTGTTGGTAATAAGGAACATGATGATAATGTGTTGCAAATGTGGAACATGACTATAATGTGCTGGAAATGTCGAACATGACTGTAATGTGTTGGAAATGTGGAACATGACTGTAATGTGTTGGAAATGTTGAACATGATTATAATGTGTTGGAAATGTGGAACCTGAAACTGATGGTAAAAATAAGGAACATGACTGTTATTTGTTGGAAATGAGGAACATGACTGTAATGTGCTGGAAATGTGGAACATGGCTGCAATGTGTTGTTAATGCGAAACACAAACGTAATGTGTTGGAAATGAGAAACATGACTGTAATGTGCTGGAAATGTGGAACATGACTTTAATGTTTTGTAAATGAGTGTGGAGTATGACTATAATGGACTGGAAATGTGGAATATGACTGTAGAGTGCTGGAAATGAGGAACATGTCTGTAATGTGCAGGAAATGTGGAATATGACAGGCAATGAGTTGGAAATGAGGAAAATGACTCTATTGTGCTGAAATGTGGAACATGCCTGCTATTAGTTGGAAATGAGGAACATGACTGTAATGTGTTGGAAATGAGGAACACATCTGTAATGTGCTGGAAATTAATGTAGAACATGACTGTTGTTAGTAGGAAATGAGGAACATGAGTGTAATGTGCTGGAAATGTGGAACATGCCTGCCTTGAGTTGGAAATGAGGACTCTGAATCTGATGGTAAAAGTGATGAACATGACTGTAATGTGTTGGAAATGAGGAACATGACTGTAATGTCTTGGTAGTGAGGAAGATTATTATAATGTGTTGGTAATGTGGAACATAACTCTAATGGGTTGGTAATGAGGAACATGATTGTATTGTGTTGGTAAGAAGGAAAATGAGTGTAATGGGTTGGAAATGAGGAATATAATTGTAATGTGTTGGTAGTGAGGAACCTGACTGTAATGTGTTGGTAATGAGGAATATGATTGTAGTGTGTTAGTTATGAGCAACATGACTGTAATGAGTTGGTAATGAGGAACATGATGGTAATGTGCTGGAAATGTGGAACATGATTGTAATGTGTTGGAAATGTGGAACATGATTGTAATTTTCTGGTAAAGAGGAACATAACTGTATTATGCTGGAAATGTGGAACATGACTGTAATGTGTTGGAAATGTGGAACTTGAATGTAATTTGTTGGTAATGAGGAACATGACTGTAATGTGTTGGAAATGTGGAGCATGACTGTAATGTGTTGGAGATGAGGAACATGATTGTAATGTGCTGGAAATGTGGAACATGATTGTAATGTGTTGGAAATGAGGAATATGAACATAATTTGTTAGTAATGAGGAACATGACTGTAATTTGTTGGTAATGAGGAACATGACTATAATGTGTTAGTAATGAGAAACATGATTGTAATGTGTCGGAAATGTGGAACATGACTATAATGTGCTGGAAATGTGGAACATGACTGTTATGTGTTGGAAATGTGGAACATGATTGTAATGTGTTGGTAATGTGGAACACATAACCGTAATGTGTTGGAAGTGTGGAAACATGAATGTAATATGCTGGAAATGTGGGAATATGATTGTATTGCATTGGCAATGTGGAACATGATTACAATGTGTTGAAATTGAGGAACATGACTGTAATGTGTTGATAATGAGGAACATGACTGTAATGTGTTGGAAATCTGGAACATGATTGTAATGTGTTGGAAATGAGGAACATGACTCTAATGTGTTGGTGATGAGGAGCCTGAATCTGATACTAAAAATGAGGAATATGACTGTAATGGGTTGGAAATGTGGAATATGATTGTAGTGTGCTAGATAGAGGAACATGACTGTAATGTGTTGGAAATGTGGATCCTGAAATGGATGGTAAAAATGAGGAACATGACTGTTAGTGTTGGAAATGAGGAACATGACTGTAATGTGTTGGTAATGTGGAACACGATTGTAATGTGCTGGTAATATGGAATATGACTGTATTGTGTTGGTAATGAGGAACATTGCTGTAATGTGTTGGAAATAAGAAAGATGACTGTAATGTGTTGGAATTGAACATGACTGTAATGTGCTGGAAATGTGGAACATGACTGTAATGTGTTGGTATTTAGGAACATGACTGTAATGTACTGTAAATGTGGAACATGACTGTAACGTGTTGGAAATGTGGAACATGTCCATAATTTGTTGGTAATGAGGAACATGAACATAATGCATTGGAAATGAGAAACATGACTGTAATGTGCGGGACATGTGTAACATGACTGTAATTTTTTGTAAATGAACTGTAATGGACTAGAAATGTGGAACATGACTGTAGAATGCTGGAAATGAGGAACATGACTTTAATGTGTTGGAAATGTGGAACCTGAATGTGATGGTAAAAATGAGGACTGTGATTGTAATGTGTTGGAAATGAGGAACATGACTGTAGTGTGTTAGTAATTTGGCACATGTCTGTAATGTGCTGGAAATGAGGAACATGACTGCAATGTGCTGGAAATGAGGAACATTACTGTAATTTGCTGGAATTGTGGAACATGACTGTAATGTGTTGGTACTGAGGAACATGACTGTAATATGTAGGAAATGAGGAACATGACTTTAATGTGTTGATAATGTGGAACATGACTGTAATGTTTTGGTATTGAGGAACATCGCTGTAATGTGCTGGAAATGTGGAAAATGACTGTAATGTTTTGTTTTATGTGAGGAACATGATTGTAATGTGTTGGAAATGAGGAACATGACTGTAATGTGTCGGTAATGTGGAACATGACTGTAATTTGTTGGCAATGAGGATTGGGTTTCACAATCTTGTAGGCCTATTTCAAACCCACCACCATTAGCCCAGTAGTGAAATCAGTGGGATAGGATGGGATGATATGGACACACTCACCTTGGCAGTATCAGTGGTGAAGAAGAATCCTCATTTCTATTGGACTTTCATGCACTTTGTATTGCAAAGCAAAAGCAGTGTGGGACTGGTAGTGAAATGACTAAACATATAGTGGGCAGTAGCAATTTCAAATATCAACATCTATACACAAGCTTGGACATTTGCATGTACTGATTTTAATGGCTGGGCAATGTTGGCCAGGACACTGAGTAAAAAAAAATAAAACATACTCTTGCAAAAAGTGCCTTGGTTTCTTTTATTTCCACCTAGACAGCACCAGAGATAGACAGATGGGTCTCATCCAAAGGGTATTACATCCCAGCAGGACAGCAACAGAACAGCTCCCCCAACTAACATTGCATTCGGGTACCAACATTCAAGGTATGAGCCCAGTCCTGATGCAGGACTAAGATACATGTTATTATAGTATTGTCTCATATTATATTATGTTCATATTATATTACATTATATTATATTATAACATGTTATGTATTGTATATGATATTATGCTAAGTTATGCAATATTTATATTCTTTTTATTATGTTATGTATTATATATTATAAACTGCGTATGAAGACTCCAGCATCCTGATTGACTGAGCCCTCTTCTTACCTGTGATTAAAATTCACAACATAATCAAGGATAAGACAAGGTGCCAGTCAGCAGGTCTTGTTGCCTATTCCTGATCCATCTGCCTGTAGATTTTGGCACCTGGACAGCAGGGTTGAAACTGCTGTCAGTGGCAGCAATGGGTGAGTTACTATGTTTAATTAAGCTGCCTGCCAAAATGGTAATTTTTTTTTAAATCACTCACCCCCCCCATCTGCCAAATGAATTTGTAGAGAACTAGTGCCAGCTCGAGCGATAGGTTTAGGTCTGTCATGCAAGAAAGAGCAAGTGGCAGCTTGTGCAGCAATTTCAAAGCACCCCCCCCAGAGTGACTGAAATAACAGTAAGCCACCCACTCATTCACCCAAATACACACAAAAAACATGGCATGTACCGCTCCTTAGAAACTCCTTCTGACCAGCTCCAGCTGCATCCTGTGAAAGCCCCCTCATTACTACTACCAACCACAAGTACAACATTCCCATTCTTGAAGCCACCTCAACTTCAAACATCACCACCAATGGACCATAATACATAACCGTATACCCACCCGACAGTGACACATATACAGTGGCTACAGTACCAGGTCACTGTAGTGTTGGCATAGGAACCGAGCTCTGTCTTTCTGGGGTCTTGCACCCCCCTGATCAGCTCCAACTCAGAGTTGATTATATTTAGTGGGGGAGTGGGGGGCACAGCACCCCAAGTAGGGGGGTTAGGGGCAAAGCATACTAACATACTAAAATGCCAGCAGAATAGGCCTAATGGTCTTTCGTGTCTGCTAGTTTGGTCAGCCCCCACCCTGGGTGCTGACCTTGCTGTCCCCCTCGCCTTCTCTGGCTTCTCCCTTCCCAGTTCCGGATATTCCTGCTGCATTGGATTTTGCTTCCTGAACCCTTCCCCTGTACCTGTCACACCCCCTCTTGAACCCCTCCACTGTCTCTGCCTCCACCAGCCCCCTAGGTAGTGCATTCCATGGCTCTACCACCCTCTCAGTGAAGTAGCACCTCCTCCTTTCTCCCCTGAATCTTCCCCCCTCCAGCTTCCACCCATGCCCTCTAGTGGCCCCTCCTCCTTCCTTCAAGCACCCTCACTGTTCCTCCCTATTTACCCTCTTCATGTACCTGAAGACCTCTATCATGTCCCCCGGTCCCTTCTCTCTTCCAAAGTGTACATATTTAGCTCTTGAGCCTCTCCTCATAGGTCCTGTCCCCAAGCCCCAAATCATTTTGGTTGCCCTCCTGGACCCTCTCCAGGAGGTTAATATCCCTCTTAAGTGCGGCTCCAAAACTGCACGCAGTACTCCAGGTGCAGCCTCACCAAGCAGTTATACAGAGGGAGTATCACTTCCCTCCTTCTGGAGGTGATCCCCCTAGCGATGCATCCCAGCATCCTGTTGGCCTTGGCTGCTGCCCTCCTACAAGTCTCAGAGTTGTTCATCTTGACATCCACCACCACCCCCAGGTCCCTCTCAGCCATTGAGGCTTGTAGTATGGCCCCCTGATAAAAACATGTTACCCTGTAGGAACCCACCTGCCTACCATGAAATGTAGTCAACTTGGCGGGTTCGCTGTCTGGTCATTCGACAAATATTTTGTTGACGACCAGTTGTGCATCCATCAATAACTAACAGAACTTTTTAACGTACACCTACCCAATTTTAAAAAAAAAGTATGACATTTAAAAAAAAAAATTTGTTTTTAATTTTTTTTTATTTACTGCACAAGTGGATCCAGTTCATGATATCAGTAATACATGACATGGTGTGGTACATCATGGGATATTGTCACTTCTTGGGTGCACGAGTAACTCAGCCTGCTGCCTCATGCCTCACAATGCACTCAAGGCATGATTATATCTCATGATATACCATGCCCTGTTGTATATTACTGCTTAGTTATGTATTATATTATGTTATGCAATATTAAATTATTTATAATAACTGGTCAGCAATTTTTTCCATAGGCTGACCCAGTTATAATTTGCTGTTATAACCTGTGGGTTATAACAGTAAACACACACCACATCAGTTACACAACAGCTGCACCCCGATTGGCTGTACATCTTCTCCTGGGTGAGCTAAACAATTTTACAAACATGGCAGCTTATCCCGCGGAGCGAGGAGCAGCCAGGCTGGGAGATAGGATCCTTTTTCATTTTTCAAAATGGTACTGGTAAGTCCAACATACAGTAAAAAAAAAAAAAAAAAAAAAAGAAAGAAACCTATCCGGTTGATCCTGCCTTACCGAAGTTGCAGCGGACAACTAGCAATGGGAACAGCTCCAACCTCATTCACTGAGGTAAGCGCAATGACATTCACAATCTAAATGAACAATTATAAAGAAAAGAAATGTAAATAAAATAAAAAAGCAGATGTACAATAAAAAAGAGCCAAGAAACGTTGTGTGTGTGTGTGTGTGTGTGTGTGTGTGTGTGTGTGTGTGTGTGTGTGTGTGTGTGTGTGTGTGTGTGTGTATAGACACAGCACCAGTAAAATCAGTGTGGCAAAAAATTGCTGACCAGCAATTATAACAAATAAAAGATGGGGAAGTGTGCTTAAATTAAAAATTAATGGTTGCCCTCGGTGTGGGATGCTTTAGTAAACCCCTTGGGTGTTTATGCAGCATCCCACACCGAGGGCAACCATTAGTTTCTCATTAAGCACACTTCCCCATCCATTATTGTATATGTTATGCTATATATGTTATGATTATAGGGGCGTGGTAGCACCCCTATAGTTAGGGCTGAGTAAGGTGTTCAGTGTTAAACCCCTAAATTTGTTCCTTAATAGGTTTGGCAGCATTTGACAAAATCAACTGATATTTTGTATGTTTTGTCTAGGAGGCAAGATCTAAATCTGAGGAAAGTTTTGTGATGGCAGCTTATGCAGTTCCTGAGACATGCATATGTAATTTTTCTGTAGATGTCTAATTTGTTTCCTATTCTTAACAGGAGATTTCTTTTGCTTTCACCTAAAGCCTACATGGAATGAAATGTTTTCCCCAAACTTTCAGGGTGCAGATGTGATGCCCTAAGGTAGTGCTTTTGAAAGGTATTGTGAAAAAATATTAAATGGTTCCAGAGTTATAAGATTTTAAAGTTTTGTGTTTTTCTATCCTGAGCGTGCTCAGTAGGGTTCTGATACGACACCAAAAATTCTGTGTCGCAAGGCCATTTTTGATATCTCACTACATGGTTCTCACAGCACATGTGAGGATTGCTTTATTATCACAAGGATCAGTGTTCGGTGAGAGGGGGACCCCTAGGGAGATGGGTTATTTTATTATTAATACACAGATCATGACTCAGGAAGGGGGGACCACTGGACTACCAGGGATGTAGGGATTGTTTTATTATCTCAATATTTGGGGATTGGGGAGAGGGGGCCCCTAGACTAACAGGGGGACTTTTTTTTTTTATTAATACATGAATCGGGGCCTAGGGAGGGGGGGACCACTAGACTACCAGGGAATGGGAGAGTTTTGTATCATCCCACAGATCTCAGCTTGGTAGGGGGAACCTAGCACCGTGCACTGGTGCTGGGTGCTCACATGCAGATTAGCCCATAATGGGCATACAACTGGCCCTATAGTGCCGTGCATGCCCAATGGGCTCATCTGCATGTTTGGGCTGAATCTCACCAGTTGGGCCAAGGCACTAACCATTGTGTACCAGGTTGTACTTCTATGGGGGGTCTTCAGCCCCACACCCTGGTAGCACTGCGCCGAACATGGTGACCACTTGCTGTGTGCTGTGCTACCAGGGTCTGATATTCAAACAGCACAGTTGGTTCAGATTACACTGTCTGTTTGAATATGGTGCCAAAGCTGGCTAGCCCTATTAGTTCTGTGTGGTGCACCTTTTTGTGCAAGCAGCCAGCTGGCTCTGAATATGGGGCTCTACATTTTTATTAAGGAAGTACTAACTCTTGTTGCTAAAAAAGTCACTTTTGGGCTATTAATAAAATATGGACAACTCAAGCTGTGCCTGAACTTGAAAGCTGCCAGTACCCCTAATCATTTGATAAATGAAATTACCATGCTACAGAAGAAACGAGTCTGGACTAAAATGGGCTAACTGGGATATAAGAGGGGAAACCTGGAGATGACTTGGATTTTTGAGGGAAAGACTTGGAAAATTGCTTAACTCATTACTGTTCTAGCTATAAAAAAATATTGTTGGTTCAGGGCCCATTTGCTCCTGATTAATGGGTTTCTAAATGTTTGCATTGTAGATCATTAAGACAGTAGAAACATGGAGTCAGCAATAGCACACAAGTAGCTGAGTGGGTGCCAAAAACATTAAATGTGGCAGTGATAAACAAATACTGTAGAAGAGAGGGAGAGAAACACTTGCAAAACGTTCCAAACTGACACATTTTTTTCCTAATCTCATACAGTGTAACCACCCCCGCTACTTTACTCAGTTAGCACCCTTTATTTAATCGCTGGCACCCATACTTGACAAGCACTCAAAATTAGAAATGGTACCACCCCTAGCTTTGGGAATGTGTACCAGGCTCATTTTCTAGAGATTAAGGGATGGGGGGTTACAGAACAACTATTGATATTCACAAATCAGGTCCTGGGGAGAGATTTGCTAGGTGTATGCTAGACCTATCTTCTGGAGGGGTACCCAGTAAATCTACACATGAAGCAATAATGTAACTGTCCAGACCATAGTTGGGGTTCTAGACTGGAACTTTATTCAACAGATGTTCAAAGCAAGTGGACCCCAAAGGTTTACACATCTTGGCAATCATTCTCTTGCAGAACCAAATCGAACTGTAATTGAAAGGACCTCTTTGTATCCCCACAGGCGTACAACATAGGACACTTCATTTGTATTCTCACAAGAGTGGGACATAGAACACTGCATTTACAACTTGCATTAAATGACATTTTGGTTACAACTGTAAATGCATTTGCTGTCCAGTAGCACAATTCTTCCATCTTACTGTTTGTAGAAACTGTAGCCCACTACAGGGGTCAAATCTTCCTCAGACTATGGCCACAAGTCTAGGGTAACCAGGCACCCTTTCCAAACCTATAGTCTTGAACTGGTTACTCCAGATGGAGTTATGCCCACCCTTGCTCCCAAATCCATACTCAGTCATTGTTTCAGAGTTATACCTTAAACATTTGCAACACCTCTTGAAATGCTATGAACGAAAACTTGGCGTTCAGCATTCAAATCACCGCCTGCAGTATGTAGTGTACAGGTAAAAGTCATGAATAGTGTGATATAGTCAGGCTTCTGGACATCACACAACTCAGCCAACTTTACTTTAAAACAAAACAGTCTTGCACATCTGTACTTACAGAAAGTTGTGCCTTCCAGTTAGGCATGGAACACAGCAAAACAAGTACTTGTTTCCTCTGGCAAAAATCAGATTTTACTCACTGTCATACTTTCAGGCAGCTTTAAACATCCTGGACCAATACAGGGGATTGCCCCTTGGATCCACCAAACTGCAGTTCCTTTCACCCCTCCTGGAGTGAAAATTAGGAAATCCTTCTGAAGACAGGTCTCCACCACTTCACTTGGCAAACTGGGGATTACCAAACTAGGGTCAGAAATCTAGGGCCCTAGACTCAGAGCCCACTGGCAGAGCAGCTACCACTATCACTCCCACACACTGACTCTCCCTCGCACTAACTCTAACTCACATTATACAATGGGGTATGAAAATCCTGTAACCTCATTGGTCAAAACACATCACATGACCATGATAAATTCTCCAGTATACCCACTGTAAAAGTTTTATATCACTATAAAACCAAAAAACAAATTGAACATTGTATAATAGCAATATACCATGACAGAGAGTGAGTATATGGGTGGATTTACCACTTCTGGTGTAGTTAAGTCACTTGGCTGTGCCTTGTGACTGAACCACACCAAGCATGGTAAATTCACCAATATACCCACTCTCTGTCGTGGCATATTGCTTAACTAACCAACTGCTGTTCCAAACATTCTATCTCCCACCTCAGCAGCTGACACAAGGGTTATGCTGCTGCGAGAGTTCCAAATGAGCTCATCACTTCAGTCTCAGCTGGAGCCAAGTAAACAGAAGAGTGAGCAGATGAAAAACCATTTAACTAGTAAATCACCAGCTGCCTCTCCCTGTCTAGCACTGTCACTGAGGGGAGTACAGTAACCCCAAGGGATTGGGTGATTAAACTCACAGCATACCAGATGAATGACTGTCCACAGTTATAGCTCCATCCAGCACTAAGCCATCCTACCATAGTGTTACCTATGGGGAGGAGTGATCAGGCCCTACACTACCATGTACTAGGCACCAGCAGGGAACACTAAAGGAACAGAGGCCAACTGAACAAACTTCAGCCCCTATCCTACAATCTATCTATGGCGTCTCAGTGGCTCCAAGAAACTGAAGCATGTCCTAATAGACCAGCACTGAGAGCCCCTACTGCAGATCAGGATCCTCAATCTGTCCATCCCCCTAGCCCTCTAAGGAAGACTATCTAACCTATGCTACCTACCATGGAAACCCCTATCCCCAACACTTCCCAGGGTACCTGTGGACAACATAAAGGAAAACATACATTACATTTCCCAATATTTACCACACCTGTGAAGGCAAACATGTTAACACTCTGTTAACAATAAACATTTTCTCAAAACACTCTAAAAGGGGAACTCGAAAGAGTTCCAAACATCCTCTTCTTATCGTCTTTTCTTCTCCAGGGTCCCCTGCAAGAGAAGAATAACACAAAAAACACATTCTGCATTCCACACAGTGCCTAAACCTCCACCCAACACTAAAGAACCCCAAAAATATTTTCTATAAAAGTGAAAAATGGAAAGAAAACAGTAGACAACACAGATTTGGGGATGGAATTCCCTGCAAAGTTTCGATCTAAGGACCAATGTTACTGGTGCCCGTAGGCATTGTCCATGAAAGAGTCTGTCCTAGGCCAAAGCCTGCTGAAGAAAAGTTCTTGGACAGGACAGGGCCTGCATAGCACTGCAATCCAGTGAGAGAGTCTTTGAAGAAAATATTAATGTTCCTTGAATAGTCTTCACATGTAGGGTGTATTGTTCAAAGTCAGTTAATGTAAATAAAAATGTAACCCCTAAGTGGTGCTGTCTCTAGGGTTACTACTCCTGCCTGACTTCCTAACAACAGGTTGAGGGGCCTGGGTTCAATATTATGGTGCCTCCACCCAGAGTAACAATAGTGGGGGTATCGATCTAGCCTGGTATAGCCTTCTGGGAAGCTATAACCACCCACAGTCCCTCCTAGTGGCCACTTACTCTGGTACCAACAGGGACCCTTACCAGCATTCAATAAACATTTTGTAATTTGCATTAATAATATGCTCATGGTTGTCCCACTTACCAGCAGGGTCTCTGGTACTGGTGCATATGCCCTGCAATCCCCTGTAAAAAACAGTTTGGCAGAACAACATGCACTTTTAACACATTCAATTTCACGACTATCACTTTAGACTCAGTAATAATATACTCACAAACTTGATTCAAAGTAACACAACAAATCAGATTTATTGAAGAGATGTGAACAAGGAAGGGGCGTGAATCTGGATGATTGATTACTTTACTTATTAACTTCAAGTTATTATGCATGTAGTTTAGTCCCAGCAATTAGTCCTACAACACTGGGTACCCAGGATCTATGCTGGCTGACCAGAAACGTTGCCCGGGGGTGGCTGGCATTGCAGCTGTGTTGGGGCCCTTGGAAAGAAAGGCAGTTAGCATACATAAACAAGACCTGCATGTTTGTAATCCTGGCCGGTTGGTTGCAATTGTTAAATTTAAATATGAAAACAATTGGATACCACATGAAGATTTAGCCGACTGTTTGGTTAACAAGGATCTGCAGCTAATCCATTAGGTAGGGAAATGGGCAGACTAGGCGGGCCAAGCAGTCCTTAACTGCCATCAAATTCTATGTTTCTATGTTTCTATGTTGCAGGGAGCTATCCTGAATATACTCACTATAATAGTCGATTGCAGACGATGTCCTAGTGAAATGAAGACCTGAGGCTGGTGTAACCCCAGTCCGGTATGCCGTTTTCATCTGACAGCTCTACCAGGTGGGCTGGGTTTGGGGAGGAATATGTCACGCAGCACATAGGCTAGGTTTGGCTACTCTGCACAGGGGCACCCAAGTAACTCTGGACAAAGGAAACAATAACTGTAATGTCCAATACCAGAAGTGGGATTCTAAAGTGTGGCTTTTATTCACTTCCAAACAGAATAAACAAAGCATAGATGGACCCCCACAGGGCTACACTCCTGGTAATGCAGATTAAAATAGACCAGAACACATCCTCATTACTTTAGCCCTCAGGCTTTGAAACACAGTGGGCTCACAGCCCGAACTTGTACACTGCTCTGGGTTTTCCCTGGCTCGGCTCCCTTGCCAGCCACTTGGACACTTTCCATACATTATGGAAACATTTATTGGTGGCTCCCTAAACCACCTAAGAGCACCTCTGCTCCATAAGGGAATCTTCCTATCAATCCCACGTCTGGGTACTTTCCTCAGGCACTGGCCAAGTACCTGAGAGAAAGCAACAGGTGTCTCAGAGCAAATTCGTAGAGGTGAATTTGGTTACTACTGATGGGGGGTCTCCCCACCTCTCGCTCCCACAATTCATACCCGGCCATTTCTCTGGACTGTAACACCTCATCCTGTGAAACACTTTGCTGTGTAGATTCCTTTTAAATGTCTTTCACATTCAGTCTACTGTCTTGCTTCCCATTTGTGCTGGACTTGAATATACTTAAATTAAGTGGCACTGTCCATTACTCTAGACCCCCCACAGAGTTAAGCAGTCCAATCCCCACATTCTTTCTTTCCATTTGTGCTGGATTTGAACATACTTATAAGTGGCTTTGTCCATTACTCTAGACCCCTCACAGAGTTAATCAGTCCAATCCCCACATCTTCCAACTGTACTTGGCTGTCTTTTCCTGACCCCACAGTAACAGTCCCTTTAGATTCATTCTGTTTCAGGTGAAAACACTTGGCCCTTTTGCAGAGCGAACTCACCCTTTGGTTGCAGGTGCCCCACAGGCATTTCCTCCTCAAGGAACCTTCCTTCCAGAGCTTCTGGTGCCTCAGCACAAACTTAAACAGACAGCTTCTTTCCTTAGCCGGACCAAGGGGGGGTTGACCCCGGAAACAGGCAGATACCTTCCCCCCATCCCCGCAGGGATGGGGCCCTGAACCATTGAAAGCAGTCTCCACCACTTCAATTACAGTTTCTGTGTTCTTCTTCAGGTGGAAACACACACCTAAAACAAAAGTAGCTCTTTAACAGAGCTTAAAGCTCTGAGAGCCTTCACACACTCTGCTGCACTACAGACTCTCTCTCAGACTGAATCAGACTGACTTTAAATTCCCCAATGTTTTACTCTAACCTCCAGCTGCAACATTCAAGTGTGGCTTATGCAGCTGCGACAGTTCTAAATGATGTCATCCCTCAGTCTCAGCTGAGACTGAGAACAGACTGAAACAGTGTGAAATCCATTTAAGTGGAGTTTCACAAGCTGCCTTCCCTGCCTACCACTAGGTCTTACTGGGATTCTAGTAACCCCAGGTAACAGGGGGGTTACACTGGAAACTGATGCACATAGGGAAGCTGGACCGACATGACTCACCTCCACTTCATGACCTTTCCCTGAAGGTGGCCACAACCTGCGATGCCTTTCTGTGCAGGGGCTAGATCCTTAAATCTGGTCTCTCACTGATGACACTGAAGCTGGCAGACAAACAGATGGCACGGGCCAGTGTGGACAAAGGCCCAAGGCATGGACAAACACTCTTGCCAAAGCTCAGTTTTAATTTCTGGTGACCTTTCCAGCTGGCAAGCAGTTCACACACAAGTACACATGGGCTCCTTTCTGGCAATTAGAAGTCCCTGGGCAACAGATGCTGATCCACTACAAACATTCAGCACCCTTAAAGGAAACAGCACTTAAGTCTCTACCTCTCAGTTCAGTTTCAGGCTGCTATGCAATTTCAGTTGATTCACTGAGCAAAGCCTCCAAAACTGCAGGCAGGCAGTTCCTAGCAATTAATCTTAACTTTTCGATCACCAGTAACACACAAAAGAACCCCTGGTCTCTTGCAGGCCCAAATCTCCATAAAGCCTGCTCAGTAGTTCGAGCTGGAGTCTCAATACAAGCCTGCCCTGAACTACATGCTGCTGTCTGCAGTCCCTTTCAATCTGGTCTCTCTGGAGAACTGCCCTGGAATTCAAACTGTCCCTCTTAACTAAAGGCAGCAATCCTTGAAATCCGATTGGCTGTTCAGGCTGCCTAGCACAGTTTTAGTTTTTTAATTAGCTGCAATTTAGGCACCCAAACTTTGTCCATGAAAATCTTCCACAAGGCTATATTACACTCCCAAGATTCTCTGGGCGAAACCCCAGTTTGTGATTGGATAATGCACTCCCAAAATGGTGGCTGCTGTAAAGATACTGTCCCATTTATGCAGTCCCAACCAATTTCACAGTCTGGTGCAGCCAGGTTAAATATTATTTTATTATATTCTCCTCACACACTGATAGCCCCAACAGTTCTCTTTAATATGAGCTCACTCTTATATTGGTGCCCCCTGTACTTTTGCTGTCACTGCCCCCGAGCTTTCCCCCAAGCAGCAGGCAGCCATTCATGAATATTAATGAGATTCACAAATATTGATGAACCTTCGAGAAATGCCCGTTTCTCAAACTTTAGTCTCAGGCCCTTAAGCAGCTTCTGCATAACACTGCTAGGGTCACCAGCCCCTTTTTAGGTTGCCAGGGCACCGGGACCAGTGAAATACTCCTCCGTTGGACTGCAATCCAAGCAGTCGGCACATCAATGAGCTACTTGTGTATGCACGGTCACTGGTGGCACAAGAAACATGCCAGCGACTCACAATAAAGAATTTTAGCCTGAACTGGGCTTAAATTACAAAAGAGGTGCTACGGGGGCACAAAGGACACCAGGAGGAGTTTGGGAGGACGCCAGCAACAGCGGGAGGAATGGGAGGAAAATAGACAAAAAAACAGATAAATAAGGTAAGCCTGCGGGGGGGGCTACATCTCTCCCCAGCCTTAAAAGCTTGGTGTCCATGCCAAGAGTATAATAAACCAGGATCTGTAATAACTCTTCACTATATACACTATTACCGTTATACAATATAACATACTATCACTTTAAATGGTACCTTTGTATAGTTTGGTTCCTAGCAATCGGTTATGACATTTCGGATATTAACATCACATTTTTTGCATTTGGTTAACCATAAGAAACTGACATTCGAAACTTTGCATTGTAACCCTTAGACATTACTTTTGTTATTCCAGAAATCAGCATGTACAGTCAGACAATCCCCTTTTCTTTATACCTATGATCCTTTTTATACTGAGCAGAGGGCTTAACTATCACTTGGGAAGATGCAGTGAACACTAGCTTGGGCAGGGAATTTACTGTGACATTACCCCTTTGTGAACTACATTCATGGGCAAATCTACAGGCACTCCTGGTGTGTCATATGTAAGGCGCACTACCGGCTTGACATCTGTCTCTGACCTTCGAGGTGAAATGGGCACAGGCACAGTCCTTTCAACATTGGCATTTGGGCTGATCAACCCCTGGTTATTGTCCACTAATACGGCAGCTTCTGATGAAAGTAGCAACTCTGTACTCTCTGGTGGTTCAGAGTTAGCAGTATTACTTGCGTTCACTGAAGTACTTGAATTGTCTTGCTCTGTAGATGTTGGTTCATCATTAAGAGGAAACTCCATAGCATGTAAATCATGTAGCATTGCTGATACTTTTTGAATCAACATTTGAATTAGCATAATTATCAGAGTCATCAGTTTCAGACATTTCAATGTCATCTGGCACATCACCAGGCTGACTGTCATGCTCAGGATGTACCTTTTGAGGGTCATTCAGTTCCACGAGACATAAAGAGTCAGCTATGTCAGATGGTATACTTGGCACTTCACTTTGCACTTCACTAGCAGGGGGTACAGTAGTACTTGGGAGGGCTGGATGATTTGACAGTCCAGAGGGTCCAGCCTCATCTCTCAGGTTGCACAGAGGATTTCCTTGGAATAACTGACTTAGTTCGTAAGAAGGGTGATAAGTGACCCCACATTCAGTATCATCAGAGTCTGAATGGTTGTCATTATCAATGAAAATGTTATTGGTTGCAGGCTTGGGTAGCGGAACAGTGGAAGGGGAGCTTAAATGTCTCTTTTTAGTTGCAGCCCGGGTCACAGGCCCAGTGGGGACATTGTTGGGAGGTACAGAGTTTATGATGATTTGCCCAATGGGCAACAGGTGATTTTGGTGTATTGTTTTCATAGCTTTTGGATAATTTTTGGGATGCACTTTGTAGACTGGCAGGTCATCCAGCTTGCTGATGACAATGTAGGGAGTGTGACTCCACCGATCAGCTATTTTGTGGTTTCCTGGCACACCCAAATTTCTCATTAATACACGGTCTCCAGATTGTAACTCTTGGGCTTTAACGCATTTGTCATGTCTCTGTTTGTTAGCCAAGTTTCTCTTAGCAGACATTATCTTCACAAGCTGATAGGCGTGACTGAGCTGGGCTTTGAGTTTTTGCACATACTGTAAATAGTTGTCAGTTTGAGTTCCATCGGGTAATACTCAAAAACAAACATCTACTGGAAGGTGAGATTCTCTGCCAAACATGAGGTGGTATGGTGAAAAACCAGTAGCATCATTTTACATGCAATTATAGGCATGTACAAGTGCACTTATCTGTTGGCTGCACTGGGGCTTGTCTTTTGGATGCAGGGTGCCAAGCATATCAAGTAAGGTGCAATGAAATCTCTCTGGTTGCAGATCTTCTTGAGGATGATAGGGGGTTGTTCTGAATTTTCTTACACCACATAGGGACAACAGTTCTTTAGTAAGTCTGCTTTTGAAATCCTGGCCTTGATCCAAATGGATATGCTGGGGGCACTGTAATATATGAAAACATTTTCAACGAGAACTCTGGCACAATTGAGGCCTTTTGGTCTTTGGTTGGATAGGCCTGTGTATGCCTCATGAAGTGATCCGTAACTACTAACATGTTAGCAATGCCTTCTGAATCTGGCTCCAAACTAAGAAAATCGATGCAGAATCATGCAGAGGAGTCACATGATGCAGCTGAGTAGCAGCATTTACAGAGTGCTCCCTCTAACCCTGCTCCAAACTGCGCTAAATTAAGGTCCCCTTAAACTTCTGGATTTATACTTATTTAAACCTCTACTGAAAGGCAGCATAGCGATTTTCGGTTTGTCAAATAAGAGCTTTTTGAGTGTAGAAATGGAGGCAGAAATGCGGCCGGCGTTACCTTGTCATATGCCGCTGCCAACACCTGAGAAGGCCTGCAAAAAGAACAAATCCCAGCCTGGCACCACCATGTAAACCTCAACCGTATAAACGGAGCAAAATTTGCTTATTGTGGAACGGTTCCTGGCTGAATTTCAACCATTTTGAGAAGAGCTTTGAACTCTTACTGCTGAACTCAAAACCATGGCTGGGGCTCTGGAAGACATCACCAGGAGAACAGGAAACAATGAGGCCAGATGATATCAGTGGAGAAGAAAATGGATCACATAGACCCTGAAATAGTAGCAACTAAACATCGCATGGCCAAACTTGGAGCAAAAGTAGAGGATTTAGAGAGAAGAAGTCGGAGAAACAATGTAGTCGTCATAGGCCTACTTGAAAAGGTGGAGAGCTCAGACCCAGTGCTCTTTACCCAGAAATTCATAACCAAACTTGCAGGCTCTTCTCCATTTGGACCTACTTATGCTATCAAACAATCTCATCATGCTCTGTACCCTATGCCTCCTCCGGGTGCACCACCTCGAACCCTGATATTCTGATTTCTCAATTTTCAAGAAAAGCAGCATTTCTTAGCAAAAGTGAGACAGCTACAAGAGATTTTATGGGAAGGAGTGAATTTACAAGTGGTGCAAGACTTACCACTCACAGTGCATCAGTGGAGGGCCTCCTTTCACCCCATGGCGACCAAACTGTTAGCAGCGGGCATCAAATTCCATATGGGCTACCCTGTGAGATTCCAAGTGTCCATAACCGGCAACTGGACTACCTATGAGGACCCAAAGAATGGAGAGGTCACCCTGAAAGTGGCATTTCCAGAACTGTTCGAAAACCACTGAAGGCTATTATGCCTTGCTATGACTGCTTCACATCTGTAGTCCACTGGAGATATACTTTAAGTTTGGGAACTATTCACTTGTCTCCAAGGAAAATCACCTTGGTCTTGACCTCTACGCAATAGAGAATGACCCCCTTCCTCTTCTGACTGGGAGTCGCACTGTCTCTCTGAAGAATTCGCCAAGGGGTATTAATGTTTTGAACTCAGCCAACAAGATCTGCGGTGACTTACTTTACATGAACTGTGAGTGACTTTTTACTTTGTTTTGAGAGGGATTTAATCCTGAAATATAAGTTCGAGTTCAGTCAGAAGCCCCCTATTCTGGATAATTTGTAGCTTCACATTAAAGTAGCCCAACATATATGGCTTAGCCTTGAGAATCACTACCAGAAGTGGAGGAGCTCCATAACGTGACTATCCCACCTTTTTTTTCTTACAACTATCTAGAGAAGTCACCATTTCTTAACTGAACTGAAAGGGCTACATAGGAAAATGACACATTCTTGTTATGAGAGGGATTCCATCCTTTTTTTGGGGGTCATTTTCTTTCCTCTAGAGCTATGTGATACTGTTCAGCACAGCTTATCTGCTTATATTAAAAGGTTCAACATCATGTTGATGTTTGTTGTTTCTGCCATGTCACGGAGTGTATGTATGTATTGCTAGCTATTTCGCCTGTGTATTGTTTTTTACTTCCGATGTCAGCTAATCTGTATATAAGAATGCTGTTATCACTGCTGGTCATATGAATGTATCAAAAATGTTTTGTAATATGTATCCTCCCTATCCCCACACCCCCAGTGCGCATCTGGGATCGAGTGGTACCCTGCTCAGTATGCTTTCCTGGTAAAACTCTTAAATAAATAAATAAATAACAGCTCTCTTTCATTGCATCTGAAAGGCATATCAGTTTGCATTTATTTGCGCTATGTGGGGACAATCTCAATTTGTGACTCACTGGGAAATAGCTTCCTGGATATCTCAATCCTTTTTTCACCCGAGCAGCTTCCCAGGAGGAGCACACTTACTTCTCACTTATGGGGGGGGGTGGGAGAGGATACTGCACATAGATGGGCATCATGTATCATAAACTACTTTTGTTGGAGGGTAGGGGGTTGCAAGTATTACAACATTGTCACTCTGTACCTCTTTTACAGGTTTATTCAGACTAAGGGCATTCAGGGTTTGTTTTATTTCTGGGATCTATGGAAATTCACCTTTTTGGTACAGGCATTTGAATTGTTCTGTGGGATGGGGAAACTTGGGTAGAAGGGGGCCTGGGTGGGGAAGAAGGGAAAGGGGCTTTTGGCATCAGCGAATCGGGAGTTACAGTTTCTATAGCTTTAAATTGGCCATTTGGATATGGTTAGCGCACATGGGCACAGGAAATGGCAAACTGTAGAAAGATTGTTTGGCAGGTTGGTCATCCCTTAACTACAGAAGACAGAGGAATGCAGCTCTCTGGACAATTAGGGCCATCATGAAGATGTTGCCTCAGTACATCTCGGATTGTTTTCCTCTAGGTGTGATAGGTAAATATGCCTTAAGGAGTTCCTCCGTTATCTCCCTTGCAGTACTGAAGTTCAAGTCGTGCTTCGGCAGGTCTGCCATATTTCATGCTTTACCCTCTCTCTGGAACAACTTGCAAAAAACCCTGGAGTTGGCTTACCCAATCAAGCTATCAGTCTTCAAAGCACTTTATTCTCACTCTATCAAGGAATCCTGCAACTGCTTCTCCTGATATCACCATAGGGAGCTGGGTTTGTAAAATTTTTGGTGGGGCCTAGGAGTCAGGGGTCAAGGCCCCACCCCCAGCCCAGGGGTCAAAGGTGAACCATCAGGTTCTAGGTGCTAAAGCACTGCCCATGGTCTGGGGTCAGAGGTTAACCCAGCACCACCAGGGGTCTATGGGAGCAGGGCACCTTGTATCATAATGAGGGTCTCTGCATGTTTAGACCCTGGCTGCCCCCCCCCTGGTAGGGAAAGAAATTGAAACACTATTTAAAAGTTGTTGTTTTATTATACAGGATGCCATTGTCCTGGGTTTAACAGAGGCATTTTGGGGTTGTAGGTTACCCTAAGAAACTTGATATTTAGTTTGCTGCTGTGTGTGAATGTTAATAAACATTGTACTTACCATGTGGTGTGTTTTATTGTGTTGTGGTCTTTCTTCCTTCCTTCCTTGTTTTTGCCACTGGGTGGGACTTGAACAGAAGGTGGATGTGACCGAGGTGTCTTCTGGTCTTCCTTCTAGTTTTGGGTGGGACTTGAACAAGGTGGACATTAGGCACAATGAACAGTAATAGTACACATCAGAACAGTTTAGCAGCCAAAAAAAAAAAAAAAATACTGAGCTAAAACCTCTTCTCCCAATAAATTGAAATAGGTAGTGCAGCCAAGAAACAGGCAGATGTAGATTTTTAAGTAGATTCTAATTATTTAATTACATTAGGGGTTTCAATTTGCCCACTGTGGTCTGCTGAGTGAAATAGCCTGCCTGAAGCATAACTGTAACTTCTCCTGCTGTCTAGGTGATGTTTGTGTGTGATGGTCATTTCAATTCTACAGGTCCTCTACTGTTCCCAGTTGTGCAGTGCATCACCCATTCAAAGATTATCAGTAAGTTTTGTATTTATTGTTCAGAGTTCCCGAATTTGGATTTCTTTTACTTCTGAGTACTGAAGCCACAGTCACGTTATATGTACTAGCCAGCCACCACAAGTATGACCACTTCTGTCTGATACAGTTTTTCAAATGGTGCCAAGACACCTGGATGTTCTTTCAGTACAATTGTAGGCTCAAACTGCTGGAGTGATATTGGACGTAGTAGTTATGTGAGACCATCATCTGTTTCAGTAACATAAATGCTTTTTGCAGATTCTGGAGCTAGCTCAGAAAAGTGGAAGTGCTTGCTTCAGCATTTTAAGTAGTGTCTTCATTGTATGTACTGAGATCATCTGAATGCTGCAGGTCTTTGGTTTAACATGAAGAGACAGCTGAACATCTATAAGGTGTCTTGATGAAATGCACTTTTGAAGTTCTTTTGAAAATTAGCAGGACTTTTTGAATGTCAAAGGGTTTCTCATCTTTCATGTACTGAGTGCCTTTATGGTCATGGAACACTGTTCCAACAAGAAACAACTTCAAGTCATTTTTAAAGGACTGCAGGATGCATGCCAGTTACAAATAGAACAAGTTGCTCAACACCTAAGTAAGGTAGTATTCTGGATACAGGCCCGATCTCCCCTCAAGAGTTAACAGATACGTGCCTTTGTGGGTAGAGATAGAGAAACACTTAGTAGCCGGACACCAATACTCACTACCCGCTTTTATGTTTGCTATGCCTTCTCTGGTTCCCAAGCAGCTCCGAAATACCCCAATAGGGTAGTCACTTAGAGCAACCCATCAGATGCAACAACACTTTTCTCTAAGATGGCATCAGTCACCCATGCAACCGATTGCAGGGAACCTTCACTTTAAAATAGGAGGAAGGCCTAATCTCCTCCCTCTTTTTGGGCACCGCTAAAGGAGCTCCGAGTTGTAGACTTTTTCTACCAAGGGGAGGTAGTTGTATTCTTTCATCTCCGGTCTCATTACAAAGTGCCGGACATGCACATGTTTAAATTTACCCAAATTAAACAAGCAATCTTTGCTTTTACAAGATATACAGCAGATCAAATGGTAGTGGATCCAGAGGTGCAAGAATTAATCCAGGTAGCATCTAAATCCCACCCTGTTTCTGGGCTGTATAAAAAGCTGCAAACATTAGACCCACAATTACCCAAGGGAGTATGCTATCATTGGGTGCATGAGCTAGAGTTGACACTGGATACAGACGTATGGAAGAGAATATGGCGAAACTGCTAAAGATTCATCAAACAGGATAGGCTCCGCATGGTGCAGTTTAACATAATGCATAAAATATATTACACATCAGTAAGGTTGCATAAATGTGGACTTATCCCTACACCTTTGTGTAGAAGATGCCATGTGGAAAAGGGCACATTGTTCCATATGTTGCCCGAATATCAGGCCCCTCTGGCACACTGTGATGAAAGGGTTAGATCCTCTCCTTGATCTGCAGCCATTATTTACCCCAGAAGCTTGTTTAATATACCTGTTTCCCCCTAGAACTACATTGCGACAAAAGGCCCACATTGCCCTAGTGGCAGCGAACGTCAAATTGATAATTCTAAGACATTGGAAGGATGACCAAACATCCTCAGCGACAGAATGGTATAGAGAAATGCTATTGGCATTACAGTTAGAAAAACATATTGCTCATATGAGACATAGAGGAGGTGCATATTTTACTCTATGGGGCTCACTTGATGCCGCATTGGCAGTTTGGAAACCCTAAGAGTCATTACTCTCCCTTTGTCCACATATTTGTGCATCTCCCTTCTCTCCTCTGAATAATAGGAGACAGAATTCGGCTAACATCACTGGATTTTGCACTTGGTAAGGGGGTAGGAGGGTTAGCTAGAGAGGGGGTGAGTGGGTGGGTAAGATGTGTTTTTATGTGTTTTTCTTTTTTTATTTTTCCTTTCTTTTGGGGGGACTTAGGAGAATAGGGATGAAAAGAATGAGCTGATGATAACCAATTATGTACTAATGCAACTTGCTGATAATGTATGTAATTATGCTCAAATAAAACATACTTAATTAAAAAAAAAAATAGAACAAGTCATCTAACCACTGTCACTGTCTTTTTAGAACAGTAAGCAGTGAGACCATGTATATCATTAGCCACCTTTGCTGGAATGTATCTGTTTCTTTTGGGTAGGAGCAGCTGTATGGTGCAGTGTCCCTGGTGTCTGGCTCATCAACTGAAGTCTTGTGGTACAGTTCCGGTGTCCATCTTGGTCTTGTGTGTGTAGTGTGGCTGATTCATCATTCACTATTTTTTCCTCATTCTCTTCTTCTTGTTCTGGAGGCCACGTGCACATTTGGCTGCTTTCTTGTCAACCAGGTCAGCAAGGATCACATGCTCAATGATCATACGAAGAAGTAAGCAGAAGAAGTCCACTTGGTCAATCAAGTCTGCTCGTATTGCAGGGTCCACAGCTTGAGCTAATATCTGTGCCCTCCCTCACTCCCCAGTCTTCCCATCCTCCCTACCCATGGCCCTTAGCCCCCCATGCCTGTTGCAACCTCTTAAAGCTTCCCATTATCGTCAATGAGATTACCTCTTCTGGCAGTACATCCCAAGTGCTCACCACCCTCTCTGTGAAGAAGTGCTTCCTGACCTCCCTTTTAAACCTCCCACCCGCCAGCTTAAGACTGTGCCTCCTCGTGTTATGGTTGCCAGCCACTGATCTTAAAAAGACTCTCCTTATCAACCTTATTTATCCCTTGTACTTGAAGGTCCCAATCATGTTCGCTCTCTCTCCCTCTCTCTCTCCCTCTCTCTCTATCTCTGTCTCTCCTTCTCTCTTTCTCTCTCTCTCTCTCTCTCTCCTGTCTTCCAGGGAGTACATGTTCGGTGTACAGGGAGTACATGATCATGTGCCATGTCATCGTCTGCTTGTCATGGGACTTCTTGAGGTCTTTTTTGCATGTCTGTTATTTTCTTCCTCATCCTCCTGTTCGCCTTCATCTTTTTTTTTTGTAAATATAAATGCTGTGTCTGACGTTGGGCTGATCATATACTCCTGGACTGGTCTACATCCTTCTGAACCAACCTTTACCACCTCGGGGGGCCCCAGTTGTCAATCACCATAGGTGTTCTGGCCAACGTTTCTAATTCTGTGTTTTGTTTTACATTTTTTTTAAGACCTTCACAGTTCCTTGTCATGGTCCTTCCTACCCTTGTCTTTAGTGTCATCCCCCAAAATGTTGTGTTACATAGGAACATACAAAAATTGCCAGCAGATACAGGCCTAATTGGTCTATCTAGTCTGCTTGAGTGTGCAGCACTTCAGTCTTTCAGACTGCAGCTGCTCCCCACCCCCCCACTGATTTAACCCTTGTATCCTTCATTCCCACTTCTTGCTCCCCTATGGTTTAAACCCTCCTTCTGGACCTGCTCCACCCCCTTTTGAAGCTGTCAACTGTCCAGTGATAACACCACCTCTGGCAGTATGTTACAGCCTACCACCACTCTTTTGGTGAAAAGGTGCCTCCTCATTTCCCTCCTTAATCTGCCTCCTTCCAACCTTAGATTGTGCCCCCTGGTTACCCTTCCACCTTTTAAGATTAAAGTATTTCTGGTGCTTATTCTAGTCTGTTCATACTCTTCAGGTACTGGAAACAACAAAGTCACCATCATATCCTCTGTCTCCCTTCTATCCAGGGAATACATTTTAAGGTGTCTCAATCTCTCCTAATAAGGTTCATCTCCCAATCCTAGGATAATTTTTGTGTTGTAAAGTACAGTTATGCTTTAGGCCCCTTATTTTGGTTGGCAGACCTTTTTTAGCTCAGTATTTTGTGTTCTCATTTGGCAGCTATCTCATTGTAGCTGCTTTTTTGTTTTTGGGTCAAGCGCCACAGAAGTATCAGTATCACCTGTTCTCTGCTGATCACTGCTCACCTACCTATCCTCCTCTTGTCACCACCTGTGACCACTGTGCATGGCCCCCCCCGGTGGTAAGCTAACCAGTTGTTACTAGTGAACGTCTTGCTGCCACCCTGTGATATGTGATTTGTACCACCGTGGTACAGAATCAATCACCATTAAAGTATGTTGACAGTCATGTTACCATAGAAAACATATCCATTGATATAATGTTAAAAACAACATGATGATCATATGGTGTATCCAAGAACTCAAAAAGGTGATTGCAAACTTCAGGGCTGCTAGCAAGAGCAAGATCTGTGAGACTCTAGAGAAGACATGAGCATGAGAAAACAGTAGAATGACAAATGGATGAGAAAACAGGGGCATGGACACAAACAACCAGTGCCCCCAGTGCTTCATCCTCAGAGATGAACAGGCATACTTTATAAAGTAATACTACTTAACTGTACTGTAACAGCTGTGACTTAGCTTCTGAATGCCGTAAATGAAATGAAGAACAAGGATACTGTCATTAGCATTCAGGAACTTCAGGAGAAGTGGAGAAAAACTTATAGTACAGTCACAAATGGATGATAAAACATGGGCATGGACACAAACAACCAGTGTCCTCAGTGCATCATCCTCAGAGATGAACAGGCACACTTTACAAAGTAGTAGTACTTAACTGTACTGCTACAGCCCTGACTTAGTCTCTGAATGGCGTAAAGGAAACAAAAATCAAGTATACTGTTATCATTAGCATTCAGAGTAACTTCAGTTAACTGTCACAAATTACACCTCTTGACCCTGGCAGGTTGCAACCATTGTCCATAATTCCTCAATATTGACCTGTGTTTCATGCCTAGAATATATAATAAGACTGAAGACTTGAGCAGGTCCAACAGCCAGCCCAGCCCGCATAACTACCTATTGTCTCAGAGGATCAAACATCTTCTTCCTAAAGGATATTTGGAAAGAAAACATTTGGAAAGTGTTATTGTTTCCTGTTATGTATGCCATATGGACATACTCTGCCATACACTAATTATAATAATGATTTCAAGTTAGTAAAGTGAAGATGACCTATATTAGAAAACTGGTGCATAAATCAATAATTTATAATAGTCCACCTATAGTGCATATAGCACTTACACTTGCCACTTGATTCTTGAACAGCAAAAATGGTGCGATGTTGTTCGGTTTTCATAATGAACTCATTGAGGAGACTGTCAATGTCAATTTCTTCGGTCACTTGCTTGCGAACGTACAGCACTGCCAAGTGATTGAGTCGGTCTTGGCTCATAGTGGTTGCAAATAATATTTTAGTCTTTGTAGGCAGCAAAATGATCACTCAACAGTGCATGTTGTTGCTGGAATCATATAGAACAACTTCAGTAGAGTTGCAACTTCAGACAAGATATCACTCACCTCTTCATTTTCTTTCAGAAATGTCTTCACTTCACTCACAAAATCAAGCACACAATTTCTTGATTTTGAAATGTCACTCAGCATTTATAAATGAAGAGCTAATCTGTCCCTGCTTATATCATCCTTGAATACTTCAGTAACATGGTCAGTTTCCTCTTGTGATCCCCTGACTGCTGCAGTGATATGCTTCTCCAGTTTGACTGCAGATGTGAAGCCTTCTGATGAAAAGTGCCTCTCGATCGCAACATTGCATGCATCGATTACCTCAAAATATTGTTAATGAAAATAATGTTTGGGGTCACTGTGGGAATATGCAGAGCTTCCTCCATCAAGCCGTCTTGGTGGTCTGCATTTTCTCAGAAGTGAAGGCTCCTCTAAATTGAGAACTTGTGCCTGCTCTAGCGTAGTTTCCCAGAAGTGATAGTATGATGAGTCACCATGCAGCCCATTCAGCACCTCTTGCAGTATCTCAACCTTTTTAAGAATGTTGGACAGTGAGAGATTTGGACTCTGAATTTTTGCATTGACTTCTTCCAAAGGACCCATCACTTTCACAATTACTTGTAATGTAAAGTAGATGGGAAAAGACTGGAGTTGCTTCAAGAACCCATTGCATTTTAGTGCACGTTTTACTAAATTCTTCCAAGCAGTTAATCATGGCCTCATAATTGCAGAGCAAAGATCTGATACTGCTGATTCTCAGTGTCCACCTTGTTGGGCACAATGGATGAAGAGAAGGCTGTGTTTCATCTAGAAAGTCTCTAAATGTTGACAGATACTTTGGTGACTCCCTTATGGCATTTATGAGATCCTTCATCAGCGAAAAGCAGTCATGAATATTTTGTAGTGCATCCTGCATGGCAAGATTCAAGGAATGGGCAGTACAGTAAACAAATACTGCTCTTGATTCTCTTTCTTTCACCCTGGCTTGCAGTCCAGTGAATTTGCCTGACACGTTACTGGCTCTGTCATAACACTGACCCCGACAATCAGAAAAAGATAAGTCAAACCTCAACAGCATATCTTTCAGAATTTTGAAAAGGGTTGCAACATCAGTTGCATCAGTGTGGTAGAATCCAAAAAATTCTTCATGAGTTTCCCAATCTTCATTTGAAAAGTACCTTAAGGAAAAACTTATTTGTTTCTTCCAAGATAAATCTGCAGTCTCATCCATCAAGATTGCATACTACTTAGAGCCCTTGATCTTCTTGACAATTCTGCGTAGTACTGAAGTTGCCATCATTTCAAGAAGCTCATTAAAAATATCATGCGATAGCCACCTGTATTCTGTATGACTAAGCCATTGCCTTAATTCATCTGAATCTGTGCTGCGTAACAGCAACAGCTATATCAGGTTTGAATCAGTGTCCGTAAGTCCCCTTATCGCTAGTCCTTGCTTGGCGAGGTAGCGAATACTAGGAAATATTTTGTGCAAGGCATCCCGTGCTGTTTGCATTTCTTTCTTGTAGCTAGCAGACATCAGTGCAGATCCATTTGTTTGAGACTGCAGGGCAGCATGTTTCATTACAGCTTTCTTGTGACACACTGATTTTTCATGGATGTGAAACCACGCAATGCATGTTTCCAATCTTCAAATGCAGATGAAATGAAAGCTGGTTCAGCTTTTGTAGAAAATGTAAACAGCTTCTTTTCTGAGCATGTCTTGCAAACGTAACAAAACACTTTGTCTGACTGCTTATGACACTCCAGCCAGGTAAACTTTGCTAACCAAGATTGCTGAAAATGTCTTTTTGTCTTTGCCTTTGAGGCTGCATCTTCTGCATGTGTCTCTTCTGACACTTCAGTTTGCAAAGGTACTGGATTATTAGAAGTGGAGCAACATTTCCCTCTTCTTCTGCAATGTCGCTTTCCTTCTGTCACACTTTTTTAATTACATATGTATCCATATTGTGCAGTTGGCTGTTCAACTAAAAAAATAGGCAAAAAGAATGATTCAGCACATACACTGACTGCAATATGGATTGGCCTACAAATTTCTACCTGAGCTTGCTATGTTGTGTTTGCATAACAGTGGTTCTTGCTTTGGCATCAAGTGGGTTAAGGTTAACGGACTATGTGCAGGGAAATAAAGTGTCACAGAGTCAGCATCAGCATACTGAGATGAAGTATTCCCCAGACCACTGAAGAAGAAGAAGAAGATGAAGAAGAAGATAATGAAGAAGAAGATGATGATGAAGAAAAAGAAGAAGATGATGATGAAGAAGAAGATGATGATGAAGAAGATGATGAAGATGATGAAGAAGATGATGATGAACAAGATGATGATGATGAAGAGGATGATGAAGATGATGAAGATGAAGATGATGAAGATGAAGAAGAAGATGAAGATGATGAAGATGAAGAAGAAGAAGATGAAGATGATGAAGAAGATGATGATTAAGATGATGAAGATGAAGATGAAGATGATGAAGATGATGATGATGAAGAAGAAGATGAAGATGAAGATGAAGATGATGAAGAGGAAGATGTTGAAGATGAAGAAGAAGATGATCAAGATGAAGATGAAGATGAAGAAGATGAAGATGAAGAAGAAGAAGATGATGAAGATAATGATGAAGATGAAGAAGAAGATGATGAAGATGAAGAAGATGAAGAAGAAGAAGATGGTGAAGATGAAGATGATGAAGAAGAAGATGATGATGAAGAAGATGAAGAAGATGAAGATGATGAAGAAGAAGATGAAGAAGAAGAAGATGATGAAGAAGATGAAAAAGAAGATGAAGAAGAAGATGATGAGGAAGAAGAAGATGAAGAATCAGCATGTATATAGCGTTTTTCATACACAATGTATCCAACGTGTTTTACAAGCAATGCTAGACGGGTAGTGAAGTGATAAAAGTGAAAAATTCTAAAAAAGTTAGCATATTCCCCAGAAGTATCTTTATTTCTGGTGGAATTCTGCAGAATTAAGAAGCAAAAACATGAGCCTGACAGGCTCATTAGCATGGAGACAGGCTTTGTTTTGCAACTGCACAGCACTTCCCTGCCAAGAACCAGCCCTCTGCTGCCCATCCAAGAGGGGTATCCCTGGTGGTATTGGCATGGCACCCCCCCAGTCTTTGACACCACCCCTGTGTAATAAGAGACATGAGTAGTATGGTATTATCCTCCCCTCTGATCACCCCCCCAAGTGCAAATACTTCCCTTCCCTGGTGTCAGTGGTCACTCTGTGGCTTGACATCAAGCGCGCGCCAGAAGCTGTACACAACCAGGAGATTGAGCGGTGATGAAAATGAAAATGAAGTACAGTGCCACAGCACCGGGAAAAACAAAGTAAAGTACTTACTCAATGATCTAACCAGCTTTTCACCAATAGCAATACCTTATGTATTTATTCTCTGTGTATTGATTTCTCATTGGATTTCTCACATCTTCTCTTAAGAAACTAAGATATATTGTCTCACTAAAAATCTACTAAAAACATTTTTTAAATGTTTTTTATGTTGCATTACAACAACAAGCCATTATTGTATAGTAGCAATAATGCACTCCAGGGTGTGTCTGTGTGTCATGCTGGCTGTTGAGATGTCATCACACCTGGGGCATTGGGGTGCACTTGACTTGCTGCCTTGCCCAACCTCCACAGGTGTGACCTGTTATCCCTCCTAACATGACACACCCTGCCAAGCACGATTGCTTAAAAATCACCCCACCTTGAGTTGTTGGGCCTGATGCCACTGGCTGAGAAGCGTCCAACACCTGAGAAGGGATGTTATCCTAACATAACACCCCACCCTGGAGGGCATTATTCCTATTATACAATAGTTTGTTTTATTTTATACAGAAAAAAATAATTTTGAAGAATTTTTTTTAGTGTTTAAAAATTTTTTTTAGGAGAAGATGCAAACAATTATCAGGGAATATCATTGGGATGCTCATCTAGTCTATCAGCAGAGATGCTATGCCAGGATAACATCCCTGCTGTGATGGCCAACTGACCAATCAGAAGCCAGGATTCTTTCTTGCCGTTGTATAATCCTGTATAACCCACGGCTGAGGAATAGCCTTTATAAAACACTTTATAAATTTATTTTACACATGGGTCCATCCATTCTTGCATAATCACAATAAGTCACTCCAAGTCCAGGGTGTGAGTTATTGGGTGATTTTATTTATTTATTTATTTATTTTATTTATTACATATTCAGGGAGTACCTTTGAGTCACAGACTCATTTACAAAGGTTCCACATCACATAGATTGTATACAGACAGACATTACAGCATGTGAGCTCAGAGACAGATTCAGATTGTTTACAAAAAATCAATCAAGCTAACATTTGAAATGCTAGGGTTACTTATTAAGTAAATTACATTGTACACATATGACATAGTCATGAGCAACAGTGGATGTTCACTAAGAGAAGAGGTAGGCCAGTGGCCATTGTCATATATTAAGGAGGAGGTGGAGGACAGAGAATCAGTTGCAGTTACAGTTATTGGAGGATAGGAGGTGAGCCCTAAGTAGGGTTATAAATGTTCCTAGTGATTTACCCACTTCTTTTGTGGGTATATCCCCATAACCCACACCCTGTTGTGCCTTGTTGCTTAAAGAGATTTTCCAATTTAGCTGAGAGCAGCTACCACTCACATATTGTGGTATCTGCCCTCAGCGATAGTTATTCCTCCAGCCTGGTTTAAAGAATTAATTTTTTGTCATACCTTAGTATTTTCACTTGTAGTTAAACTTTTTTTTTGCAGTTAAACTTTTTTATTAATTTTCCATAAGATATACAGACAAACCTCTTACAGTACAATACAATGTGAGGATTTTTTTTTTAAAGAAATTGAGGCAGCATATAATAAGAACATTGCTACAATAATACAAGGAGCTTTTGGTTTAAAATATAGTAAACAGTACAGGTCGTGTAATTAGCATATACTTGACATTTGTAGTGAACTTAAAGTGGATAGTATGATTAGATACGGTTTATATTAAAATGTTACATAATTATATATGATGCTGCAAAAGGGAAAAAAGTACATTCAAAAGGATTGTGGAATAATAAAGAATGATTGAGAACAGAGTATAGGAAAGAAAAGATATATAAGAAAGTTAAGAAGAGAGAGAGGGAAACTATAAAAAAAGGGGAAAAAAGCGAGACTACAATGATGTATCAGTAAAGGGAAAATCCATATATATTAAGTCCATACACTGGTGTTGGAAGATTTAGTTGATTCAAAAATTAAAAAGCCCTCGCAACAATTGTTATATAACATGAGTCGGTCAGACAAGATATATGTCATATGGTCCAGAGAGGCATATTGCAAATAGTTGGTTAATGATACTGGGAAGAGTAGGGATTATTTTGGATCTCAATGCATGAGGATTGATGTTTAACTTGAAGGAAGAGTATATTTAACCATCTGCTCTATGAATATGAAATTTTATAAGAACGGTGATTAAAATACCAAGAATGCAATGTTTAGGGTCTAGTGTAAAGGTTGATCTACCACTTTCATTGCAAATCTGTGAGTATAGTGCCAGATCTTTTGTATGAGGGACAGTGACATAAGATATACAATAAATCCCATTAGGGGAACTGCACACCAGCAATTGTTATTGTTCAATAAACCCATTTTTGTAATACAACAGGAGTTCTTACCACAAATGAAGGATCTTGGTTTGAATGAGGGAACTCGTTTATCATTAAAAGATTTGTGACAGGAGGGCCAACATCTGGACCATTGTGCATTGGTGATATTATATTGTAGCAAAGTACTCCATCTGTTTTAGCATTGACAGAGTAGTCAGGAAGGATATCACAAATATCTTTGTAAACAGTGCTATTTAAATTGGATGTTGTTTTTATCCATTTAGAGATGTGCTTATCATACAGAGAATTGATAGAGAAGGTGTGAGGTAAAGAGTTGCATGCGTGAAGCTGTAGATATTTCCAAAAATCCTGATGAGGAAGATTCCATATGCCTCGTGGGTCGATGTAGATTTTAACTTTAATGACCTGGGTTCAAGTATATCCTGCAAAGAGAATACCCTTATTTTTCCAGATCACGACCAAAATGGGGTGATTATCAAGAGATATATGGTGGTTACCCCAGATGGGGGTGTAAGCTAAGGGTTTGGGGTTAGATTTAATATTCTTGTGAATGATTTTCCAATAGAATATAGAAGCAGCTATGGTAGGGTGAGACTTTAAAGAAGAGGTAAGGGTGTTATAAAGGAAAGAAGTCACCACATTACCAGGACATAAGGATGTTTCCATATTGACCCATAAAGGAGACTGGATGTTGGGTTTGTTAAACCATTTAATTGTTTGAGATGTACGGAAAGCCCATAAGTAGGCTTGGAACCAAGGAAGGCCAAAGCCACCTTTGACCAATGGGATATAAGTTTATTACGACTAAATCTAGGTATTTTGCCTTCCCAAATGAAGCTGCGATAATTTTGTCTATTTTGGTAAGAAAACTAGAGGAAGTATCAAAGGATATTGGAAAATAGGTATAACATTTTAGGAGTTATTGACATTTTAATGGTGGAAATTTTACCATTAAAAGAAAGTTTAAGTAGCTTCCATCTATCAAGTGTTGTTTGGATACTGGTTAACAGAGGGAAAGATTAGCATCCCATAATTTATTCAATGTCGGGTGATCCGAATGCCAAGATAAGATATACCTTGGGGGGCCAACGAAAGCCTAATGAGTTGTTCATGAGGGACTACAAAGGGTATTCAGTGGTACGGCTGATTTGTTAAGGGTTTGGAGCTAGTCCAGAGTGGGAGGTGAAGTCATTTAGTAGTTTAACTAAAGGTTGCCCAGAACTTTCGAGGTTTTCAAGTAAAATAAGGAGATCATCTGCATATGAGAGTGAAGTATAGTGAGAGTTACCAATAGTAATGCCTTTAATTGTACCAATTGCGTAGGGGACTTAGAAAGAGGTTCCCATGGCAAGTATAAACAATGAAGGTATAAGGGCATCCTTGTCTGGTGCCTCTTGCTAAGTAAAGGAAGGGACAAAATAACATTTGTAAGAACTTGAGCTGAAGGGGAGGTATACAATAATTGAATCCAAGCACAAAAATTATTTGTAAAGCCAAAATGAGATAGCACCTGATATAGATATTCCCAATTGAGAGAGTCAAATGCTTTCTCAAAGTCAATGGCTATTGCAGCTGCAGGGGTTTTAAGAGCTTTTGCTTTGTGAATTAAATTGAGTAATGAGCGAAGATGATCAGAACTGTTTCTATTTTTGATAAATCCTGATTGAGAAGTATGGATGAGTTTAGTCATTAAAGATTCTAAGCGGAGAGTTAATAATTTGGCAAAGATTTTTCCATCAGTATTAAGAAGTGAGATCGGTCTATAGTTTGAAGGAAGTAAGGGTCTTTGTCTTTTTGGTAAGACTGTTATGATGGCTTTCGTTGTTGTGCATGGGAGCTTCTTTATTAAGGTTGCTTCTTGAATACATTGACCAATACAGGACAAAGAGTGTCAGATAGGTTTTATAAAATCAATAGGGAACCCATCACTGCCAGGTGCTTTACCGTTTTTAATGATGATAAAGCAGTTTGGATTTCCTAAAGTGATTGGTTTATCAAGCACAGCTTTGTCCTGAGGGATAGGTGGGGTAGATTCAATTTTCCAGAAAATGTTGTATTAGGTTAGGATTTGTAGTATTAGGTTGCAGTATAGTTGATGGTAAAAAGTGCATAATCTGATTGATTGAAAGGTTGTCTGTGTGTCTGACCTGATGGATCTTTAGACCTGCTATATGTCTCTGCATCTGTTGAGTTTTAGCTGGTAAGAGAGCAACTTTCTGCATTTATCCCTTGTTCCTAATAACCGTGTTTAATCCTAAAAAGGGCAAGTTCAGCTTTCCTGGATATCAACTCGTTAATTTTAATTCTTAATTGTAGAATTTCCAGATGAAGCTGTGAATTATGATTGGGTTTATTTAATTTATAATATTGGGTTTCTTTTTCTTTAAGGGATTTTTCTAAATTAGCTAATTGTTGTTCTGTTAATTTCTTTCTATGCGCTGCATAACTAATAATTTTACCTCTAATAGTGGCTTTTAATGCTTCCCAGATAGTACCTTGTGACATATCTGGAGTATCGTTAATAGAAAGAAAATCTTGAATCTGGGTTTTAATCCAAGAAGTGAATTCAGGGTCCCTGAGTAAAAGTGGGTCTAAACGCCAAGATGGGGATTTAGAAGAAGGTGTACCCCAGAGTAAATGCAAACTGATAGGGGAATGATCAGATATAACAATAGGGAGAATTGATGTATCAATAATTTTTTCAGTAATGAGGGAAGAAGAGAACCAATAATCAATCCTACTATATGATTTATGTAAAGAGGAATAAAAGGTGTAATCTCGTTGTCTGGGATGATGTAGTCTCCAAATGTCAGAGAGACCTAAATCCTTCATAAGCATTGATAGAGCATTAATACTACAAGGGTGGGCATCATGTGATGAGTTACTTCTGTCTAAATATGCTTGTAGTGCTAAGTTAAAGTCACCACCAATAAGAATAGGTGAATTATTTTTATTATTAATCATAATTTGTTGGGATAGATTATGGAAGAAAATGGGTGAATCAAAGTTGGGTGCAAGTATTTTCACTTGTAATTTGAGATTTCTCTACGCTGCTCAACCGATTCTGAAAACTCTGGTGGTGACATGCCCCCGCACTCAAGCACGTAATGATGTGTGACCAGAGAGAGCATGGGGGTGCACCCTATTGAAATGAATGGGGTTGGATTTCATATTCATTTTTAAGATTAAGGATGGCCACTTACAGATTAATGAAGGACACCGCTCAACTAACAAGGGTCATGTTAACAGACCGGTGTCCTTCATTAATCTGTAAGTGGATATTCTTAATCTTAAAAATGAATACTCAATCAAGTCCCATTCATGTCAAGAAATCCAGAAAGACACAACTGCAAGTGACCCAGGTTGTAAAGGGTGCAGGTGAAAGCTGCCAGCCCAAGAAAATATTAAGTTCACTTCAAAGATGCCTGCACTCCTGGAGTAGAAATGATGCTCCACATGTCCTATGCAATTTAAAGCTTTTAACAGCAAATGTAGATAACAGTGTGTTAAGGACCTCACACCACAGCCACATGGCCCCAGCACTTCAGGAGTGATCCCTTAGTCAGGGGCCATTCATTTCAATGGGGCGGACCCCCATGATCTCCCTGGTCACATGTCATTATGGGCTTGAGTGCGGTGGTGTGTCACCAGTACCAGAGCTTTCAGAATCGGTCAGACAGCATAGAAAAAAATCAAATTCCAAGTGAAAATCCTAAGGTATGACAAAAAATTAATTGAATAACTATTGCTGAGGGCAGCAGATACCACAATATGTGAGTAGCTGCCCTATATCGGAAACTGTCTTTAAATATACTAAGCATGGCATGATCATACCATATCAGAAATACTATGATTTTTTTGCCAGCACACATATACTGCCCATTAATAATAGTGGGTAACAGGCCTATTGTTCCAAAATTTGCAATATCTTTCCTCAAAGCACTACACATCCTCTTTTTCAGTTCATAATTTCATTACATGCATTTTCATTTTACAACCTCTAAATTAAATTTAGGTACATTATGAAAATGTCACGTGATACAACTAGGCTCAGCTGCTTACCTTTGAAGCAGTAGTCAAGCTGTCACAAACAAGTGAGAGGACCATAAGAGACAGTGTGTGTGCGTGTGTGTGTGCGTGCATGTGTGCCTCAGTTTTCCTTTACATCCCTTTTCCCACAGACATCATACCCCCCATCTGAAAGTTGGAACCATTTACTAGCATGCATGCCTCAGCAGAGCAGACAACTTGTAGTAGTCCCAGGCCTCACATCACATGTGAAGCCACCCACAGAGATGAACTAACATTATATGGTTTAATGTTGCATAATTAAGGCTGAAGTGATTCTTAAATGCGTCTGTTCAAGCAGAAACAATTTGACACTTCACACTTTCCAGCTTTGATTCTGCTTCAGCACTGTTTGTATTCTTGGGTCTTTTCTTCTGGACTGGTCACTGCAGTCCTTAGTCAATGATAAAAAATTCACACCATCTCTAGGCCATAACTAGTTAGCAAAGGTGGATCACACACCTCAGACATTTCCTCTCACACCACACTTTTTTTTTTTATGTAATAGGAAAAAAGATGATTTGTGGAATGGAGGAGAGAGTCTATGTGAGCAAGCTGAGAGACCTGAATATGTGCACCTTAGAAGACAGAAGGGAAAGGGGAGACATGATAGAAACATTCAAGTATCTGGTGGAATCAATAAGAATGGGGCAGATGGGGTCTTTAAGCTAAGGAGGGTCTGGGACACTGGGGCACAGGCTAAGAATAGAGGGGGAAAGATTTAAGAGGGAAATGAGGAGACACTATTTCACAGAGAGGGTGGTAGAAAAATGGAATGCACTACCAGAATGGATGGTATCATGTAAATCTGTGAACAGCTTTATAAGGGCATGGGACAGGAACAGGGGAGAGTGAGGGTGGAGGAAGTGAGGGGCGGCATTGGGATGACAAAGGTGAGGGGGTGGGGCAGCTGCAAACTAGGGGTACTAGACTAGCTGCACACTCATGCAGACTTAGACTGGGTGGTCTGCTTCTGCTGGCAAATGCATATGTTCTATGAAGGAAAATGCCAGCTCCTGAAACTTTAGCAAGTGCTACCCCTACCAGTCTTTTAAAATCAATGGCTGGAGACTGGACTAAATCCAACCCTCCCATCCCCACCACACCTTACCTGGTTACTGCTATCTGACTGAGCCTTCGAGGCTTAACTGGCTTAGGGTGATGGGATCAGTGCTACTGCATGATGGTTGTCTTGGGGGGAAGTTATGTTACCACCTGGTGCTGGCCTGCTGCTAGCTTGACTACCCTCCATGTCATCTCTCTCTGATGCTGGCTGGCTGCTGCTGCCTGCTGGGTTGGAATGGCTCGCTGCCCTGGTGCACCGCTCGGTGCTCACTCGACTCGATCTTGGCTAGCACACTGCTACCCTTTATATGGGGGAAAGATACGTCTGCAGCACATTGTCTCAGTTAAAACAAACATTTGTCAATGCCGAACGTTCGCTTCCAGGTATTTGCAGTGGTGTTTGGCATGTATGGTGCTTTACCCTAATGCCCTGTGTGATTGCTGGTATTTGCACAATAAATTGTCAGCATGACCTTTTTATTTCCCCCATTGTGCACTACATAGGTGGAAACAATTTTTGGGCAGGATGTGAAAAATGACAGCTGTACTGCTCATAAGGAAGTGTGGTAAAATGGCAATGTTGAAAATCTGGTGGAAATATTGAAAATTGCAAACCTAGGAGCGCATGGAACTGTGCAATGCACGTCAGAAACAGTCATTGTTAGGAATTTTTCACCAAATTGTCAACATTGGCATTTTAAAAACTCTGCTAATGAACAGTGTCACTGTGATTGTCTTACTGGTGCCATACATTGATTTTGCACATCACCGCCCATTGTGCACTACATGGGCGGAAAGACATTTTTGGCAGGATGAAAATGACAGCTGTACTGCTCATAAGGAGGTGTGATAAAATGGCAATGTTGAAAATCTGGAGTGAAAATATTGAAATTCTCAAACTTACGGGTATAGGAACTGCACTAACCATGCTCATAAAACAGTTATTTTTGGATTTGTTCACCAAATTTTCAACATAGCCATTTTAAGATCTCTGCTCATGAACAGTGACACTTGATTTTCTTAATGTGTCCCATACACTGAGTTCACACAGCGACTGTGCCATTTATGCGCTATGGGCAGAAACACATTTTGGGCAAGATGTGAAAATGACAGCTGCAGTGCTCATAAGGAGGTGTGGTAAAATGGCAATGTTGAAAATGGGAGGAAAATATTGAAAATTAGCAAACTTACGAGTGTGACAGGAACTGCACAATGAACACTAAGTAAAGCAGTCATTCTAGGAATTTTGTCACCAAATTTTCAACACAGCCATTTTAAGACCTCTGCTCATGTACAGTGTCACTGTGATTTTCTTAATGTGTCCCATACATTGATTTCGACACACCGACTGTGCCATTGTGCGCTACATGGGCAGAAACACATTTTGGGCAGGATGTGAAAAATGACAGCTGTACTGCTCATGAGAAGGTGTGGTAAAATGCCAAAGTTGAAAATCTGGAGTGGAAATATTGAAAATTTGCAAACCTACGAGTGTGCATGGGAACTGTGCAACGCACGCTCGTAAAACAGTCATTTTTAGGAATTTTTTCACCAAATTTTCAATATTGCCATTTTAAAACCTCTGCTAATGTACAGTGTCACTGTGATTTTCTTACTATGTCCCATACATTGATTTCACACACCGACTGCGCCATTGTGCACTACATGGGTGGAAAGACATTTTGGGCAGGATGTGAAAGATGACAGCTGTACTGCTCATAAGGAGGTGTGGTAAAATGGCAATGTTGAAAATCTGGAGTGAAAATATTGAAAATTCGCAAACTTACGAGCGTGCGTAGGAACTGCACAACGCACGCTCGTAAAACAGTTATTTTTAGGAATTTTTTCACCAAATTTTCAACATAGCCATTTTAAGATCTCTGCTCATGAAAGTGACACTATGATTTTCTTAAAGTGTCCCATACACTGAGTTCGCACACCGACTGTGCCATTGTGCGCTACATGGGTGGAAAGACATTTTGGGCAAGATGTGAAAAATGACAGCTGCAGTGCTCATAAGGAGGTGTGTTAAAATGGCAATGTTGAAAATCTGGAGTGAAAATATTGAAATTTCGCAAACTTACGAGCGTGCGTAGGAACTGTGCAATGCAGACTCGTAAAACAGTCATTTTTAGGAATTTTTCCAAATTTCACGCACAGCCATTTTAAGACCTCTGCTCATGATCAGTGTCACTGTGATTTTCTTAATGTGTTCCATACATTGATTTCGCACACCAACTGCGCCATTGTGCGCTAAATGGGCGGAAACACATTTTGGTGAGATGTGAAAAATGACAGCTGTACAGCTCATAAGAAGGTGTGATAAAATGACAATGTTGAAAATCTGGAGTAAAAATATTAAAATTCGTGAACTTACGAGCCTGCGTAGGAACTGCGCAATGCACGCTCGTAAAACAGTCATTTTGGAATTTTTGCACCAAATTTTCAACATGGGGTTCTGGGACCCTTCTCATGAATGATGTTACTGTCGTGGCATTATTCAAGCCCAAAGGGTGATTTCATACAGTGAATGTGTAGTGCCTGCGAAATCACCCTTCAGGCCTGAATAACACCATGACAGTGACATCATTCAAGAGAAGGGGTCCCAAAACCCCCATGTTGAAAATTTGGTGCAAAAATTCCAAAAAATGACTGAGATATGCAATAAAGTTGAAACCCCCCTATCTAGCCCATTATACAGCTTACCGGCATTTCCTCAGTTCGCGGTCGCCTTTGAAGAGTGCAGACGTGTTCCCGGTCCACCAAAGATCGTCGCGCTGGAGTCCGGAGGTAAGTATGTGGTGAGGGGGGTGTGGGGAGGCTGGGTGTGCAGTAGGTCGGTGCAGGTTGTGGGAGTTGGGGCTGGGAGTTGCGCCATGGGACCGTTTTTATTTTACAGGTTTTAACAAAAAAAATGGACTACGTGAGACGTTTGCCATGCTGGGGTGGGCTCCCAGCATGGCAGAAGATGGCTGGGGGGGCAAGGAGCCGACGGGGGATTGGGCACCCCCATCGGCAAAGCACGCAGGGGGGTCCGAGGACCCGACGGGGGATTGGGCACCCTCGTCGGCAAAAGAAAGAGAATGTTTGCCATGCTGAGGTGGGCTCCCAGCGTGGCAGCAGGATAGCTTAGAGGCGCTGTGGAGCCAACGGGGATTAGGCACCCCATCGCAAACAACGCCACGGGGCCAGTGGGCTCCCAGCGGCACCAAAGCTTTGGGGGGGCGCACTAACGCTCGCGGGGGGAGCATGTGACACGATGGGGGATGGCATGATGGCGGTGCTCAGTATGGCAGCGGCACTTTCCTTTGAAGCAGAGAAACACCGGTGTCATACAGAGCTCCTGCACCCATTGGTGCAGGACCACCACGCCTGCTCAAGGGAGCGGTGCATTGGATGGGAGAGGCACACCTCCGAGTGTGCTACTTTCCCAAAACGTTCCTTGCGCATGTGCGCAAGTGAACGTAAAAAAAGAAAATGTTAAATTTCTATTCTCTGTTGTCTTCTCCAACTGGTTTTGTGTGATTTTGCTATGCTGTGACTGCCCATGCACTATAAAAGACTGTATATGAGCAGTCATACACAAAGAAGGAAATTCTTGTATCTTGAGGTTCCCTTGCTAATAGAGTGCTCTTGAGCTGTGCTCTCAAGGTCATCTGTTACCAAGGAAGCCTCTCGATACAAGAATATCCTTGTTATGTATGACTGCTCATACACAATCCTCTATATAGTGTATAGTGGAATGCTGTTATGCATGGAATTCTATGCCTGGTATATGCTTGTTCTGCTGCACTAGTGACATAATTATGTTGTTCTGCTGCAGTAGATGTCACTACTGCAGCAGAACCACTTGAAATGCTGGCACATTGTTGCTTTCCTCTATTTAATTCTGTGGTAAGACAGTATTCTACAGCCTCTAGAGACTTAGCAAATCTGTTTCATTATAAAAAACAGAAAAAAAAACACAATACACTCATTTCACATAACACTATTATACACTATAGAAAAATACAGGATGATCAACTCTATGCACAACCTGTGTGTTCTGTCACCTTGGGGTTCTGATTCCCATGGACCTCTCGAGCTTTGCTCTCGAGGTCAGAGGGAATCAAAACCCCTCTGTGGCAGAACACACTGGTTGTGCATAATTGCCCATCCAGTATTCTCTATATTAGGTTGTTTTGGTAGAAAAGGGCACGGAGGTCCATCCAGTCATCCATCTGCAACCACAGGGACAGAGACAGCAACAAATAACATGAGCAAAAATGAGCCAGAAAAATGGAGCCAAAGAAAAGACACAAAAGCAGCACAAGGTAAAAAAAAAGGGCAGAGAGTGAGAGAGAGAGAGAGGCATGCACAAGGAAGAATAACAAGGCATTTGTCAATGCTGAATGTTGTTGCGCTGGCATTGCCTTTGGTAGTGCATTGTGGAAACACATGTTTGGCAGGATGTGAAAAATGGCAGCTGTACTGTTCATGGTGTAAAAAAATGGCAGTGGTAAAAATGTGGCATGTAAGTATTGCAAATATGCGAAGTTACCAGGGGTCGTGGGAAGCATAACGCACAGTTGTAACACAGGCATTTATGGAGTTTTGGCACCAAATTTTCAACATAGGCATTTTAGCACCTCTACTCATGTACAGTGTCACTGTCATGTACTCAAGCTGTCTCAAAAAGTGATTTCGCACAGTGACCGTGTTATTCTTCACCGGACATGCGAAAACACCTTTTGGGCAGGATATGTAAAATGACAGCTTTACCGTTCATCAAGAGGTGTGGAAAAATGACAATCATGAAAATCCAGAGTGAAAATATTACAAATGCACAACGTTATGAGTGTGCGTGCAAACTGCGCAACGTACGCTCATAACACAATCATTTTATGGAGTATCATCACCAAATTTTCAACATAGGCATTGTAGGACCTCTGCTCATGAACAGTGTCACTGTCATTTTTGCAATCTGGTCTGAACACTGATTTCCCACAGTGTCCGCGGTATTGTGCGCCGGAAGTGCGGAAACACATTTCAGCAAGGATGTGAAAAATGACAGCTGTACTGTTCATAAGGAGGTGTAGAAAAATGACAATGTTGAAAATATGGCATGAAAATATTGCGAATTTGTGAAGTTACGAGCTTGCATAGCAACTGTGCAACGCACACTCGTAAAACAGCCATTTTTTTGGATGTTTTCCACCAAATTTGCAACATAGGCTTTTTGAGATTCACCTCATGAACACTGCTATTGCCTCTTGTAGTTAATCATGTTCCAAAGGTGATTTCACGCAGGTGACTGCGAAATCACCTTCCGGGACCGATTAACATCAAAACTGTGACAGAATTCATGAGGGGGGTCCCAAAAACCCCATGTTGAAAATTTGGTGTAAAAATTGCAAAAAATGCCCAAGATATGGAGTAAAGTTGAAAAAACCCTATTCATTCCATTATACAGCTTACCGGCATTTCCTCAGTTTGTGGTCAGCTTTTGAAGAGTGCAGACGTGTTCCCGGTCCAGCACAGTGGCAGAGGAATAGCTGGTGCAGCCGGTGCAGTCGCACAGGGGCCAATGCACTTAGAGGGGCCCAGCACACAGGGTGGGAAGGATTTACCGAAGTTCCTCTTGGTCACTTGGAACAGTCCGTTTTTTTTATTTTTATGTACTGTATGCACTACAGTACTGTCACTTTAAGAGGTGAGCACTCATTAGTGACTGGTGCAGTCTTCAACAGAAACTATAGTTGATTGAGGCGTGACAGGTGTCAGCACTTCAGTAAGTCGGTGGCAGATAGTGGGATGGACCAGCTGGTGACGAAAAGGCACACACGGCCTGACTCGAGAGTGATGCACTGTCTGGGAGTGGGTCTCTTCGTGCCAGCCAAAGTCTACCTGGTCGCCATTGTGATTCAGCGAGTGAGTCTTGGTCAGTCTTCTGCATAATGATGCATCCTTCGAGCAGTTGAGTTGTCCATGAGTCAATCAAACTAATTGCAAGGTCAGTGACAGTCAGCCTTGGAGTGGTGGTGGTGCCTGATTCTTATTTGAGCCTCTTGTGTGGTAGGATTTTAATTATTCTGAAGTGGTGTTGTGGCCATGCCAATAATGGCCTAAGTGTGAACAAAGTTAATTTACACCTCTAAGGATTTTCATCAGTGAGAGACCCAGCTTAAAAGAGTCTGTGAAAATTTTTTTATCAGATAATGGACGGTGGACCAGTGTTTTGGTGTACTTAAGACTAGTTTGACTGTTGTTGCTTCTGACTTGGCTGGCCTGGGGAAGAAGGTAATGGACTGGGGTGTAATTTATAATAAATACTAAAAAAAAATGAAGAAAATGTGTTGAATTTGTAGTGGTAACTGTGATTTGTGTTTGTTGGTAGAAACTGTTACTTTGCGATTGTTGTTGAGAAGCAGAAGGGTAGCATGGCTGCAAAATTTCTTATAAGCCTGGTTTTTATTAGCATTTCTGAGAACCAAAACATACAGTTAGGAACAGAGAATAATCAACAGCACCCCAGGCAAAGACAAGGACTGTTGACAATTCCCTGTGTAACTCCTCTGTGACTTTTTTCTCTTTGTGTCCAGCATCTACAGTGTCTCTCCTCCTCAGTAAGACTCAGCAGATGCAGAGCAGCAGACCCAAACCTCTTGACCTTATCCTCCTCATGTCCTGCACCTCTCCCTCCATGGTTGCCACTGCAGCAGTCTGAACCCTGAAGTAGCCCACTAAACAATTGATGGTGGGGGCACGCTGGAGCAGGGGGTGCTGTCATGGGGGTTGGAAGTGCTGTGGGGGAAGGGGCCCCAAATTTACAACATGCATTGGTTCATCTTCTTCCTCCGACATTGGTCCAGTGAAGATCATTGTGCCGGACTCAGAGGTAAGTATGGGGTGGGGGGGTGGAGGCAGGGTGCACACTGGGTGAGTGAGGGTGGTGGGTAGGAAACTACAAGGACCATTTTAAGTTTACAGGATGAAGAAAGAAGAAAAAAACACAGACGGTTTTCTTTTTACAGGTCATTTCTTTTGTTTGGGGTACAGTAGCTGATGGGGGATTGGGCACCCCCATCAGCACAGAAGAAGGGGGGACATGATGCAGACGGGGAGTGGGCTCCCCCATCAGCACAGTACAATGGGAAGGGGGGGTGGATGCCGACAGGGAGTGGGCTCCCCCATCAGCACATACTTCAAGGGGCAGGGAAGCCGACTAGGAGATTGGGCACCCCGAAGTCGGCGCTGTCGGCAGAGTAGCGGCCACTGTGCCGCCATGCTACTAGCTGGCAAGCACGTAGGAAGGGCCCGCTAAGTGTGACGAGCTTTGCTCGGATTGCAGCGGGCCTTTCCTTAGATGTGCTCGCCAGTTTAGTATGCATGGTGTGGCATCACTGATTGGGGAGGGACGATCTACTGGTGTGTGCCCTGCATTCGCTCAACATGTTTACTGGGCGCCTCCAAACCTCACTGTCAGAAGATGTTGGCTGCCACGCCGGCCAACATAAAAATGGAACAGCAATGCAGGGAGCCAAGCAGTATGCAAATTATGCAGTATGACCAGGCATCTGAACACTAGGCACTGATTGTGTGGCTGTGTGTTGCTTATGTGGGGTAAGAGGGATGAGTCTTGTGGCCCCCAGTTGAACTGCAGGTTATACCTTTCTGTTCTAAAAACAGGAACATTTCAAACAGCTGCCAGTTAGAAATGCCTTCCTGGCCTATTTAAGCATAGCTTTCTGAACCAATGGCAGGGGTAACTTTTTGGGGGTCTGGGATTAATGAGGAACCAACCAGAAATGAAGAATCATTATGTTGAAAAAAATGTCTATGGCAGGGTGGCACTGGATGCCAGGGGTAAAATATGATTCACTGGGGGAAGCAGGTGGGGGCCAATCATGAACCCTCAGATAAGACCAATGAGTGATGGACCAAAATATTAGTCATCATTGCGAATTAGTGGTCCTAAAAAATTAAAAAAGGTATGAGTCAGGTGGGTTGGTAGATGACTGCGGTGGTAGCACCCCTAACCATGGACTCTGGCCAAGGTATAGTGTCATTAGACTGGCACTACACCATGCCCAGCCAAACATGCACAGTATGTATGCGGGTGTTCCACACAAGCAAGTTAGTGAGCGACACCCCATTTTACAGCCACTAACATCTTCTGACCATAGTTGTATTGTGACTCTACTCCTTCAGCTGCTAACCTAGAGGTCTTTACATGCCAGTGTTTGGTGGTGATGGATTGAGAGAAAGAACAAAAGATGTGTGCTCTCACCGCCAGATAAAATGTTGGAGACAGTCTCTCCTATATGGCAAGGCACAAAAATGAAATGGAAAGGGGAAATTGCTTAACCAGGAGAGGCACACTAAGCCAAAGCTTGTTTCCAGGGGCGACCTGGGAGCACAGGGAAGTTAAGTAACTTGTTCAGGGTTGCAGAGTATGAAAGTGGGGCTGTGGGATTCAAACGTAGGTCTCAAAGTTTGCAGCTAGAAGCCTTAAACCACTGCTCTACACTGCATCCACCAATGATTTCAAAAGCAGAAAATGTATTGCTGTGTAAAAACTGCAGTTGCAATTATATAAAATCTTCAAAGTTAATCCAAGGAGGTAGTATACACAGATGGAACGCCACTGGGATGTAGGTCAGGGAGTGGCCAACTGGTCTTTGACAGGTCGGTGTCCCCCTGTTGAACACCACTCAATCAAGCACCAGGGTGTCTGGGATTAACCAGCATGTTACAGTACAGCAAAGCCTTAGCAACTACTACCTGCTCGGATCAACTTGCAAGTTTTTTTTATTTGCACATAGATTTTTTGCATAGCAATACATTTCCTGCATTTAGAAACCTTGGAGAAGATTTTCCACTTTTGTGTGCGGTCATACAGGAGGGATTGTCTCCAGTGTTTACTCTGGTGAGTGCACGCATCTTTTGTTCTTTCAGTAATTGGGTTGGGGACTGGCTGCCCTGGCATTGCACTGGGAGCCTTTTTGCCCCTCACATTTGTGCCACCATTGACTGTAACTCTATATTGGGTGGGTTACAACTCACTGTTCCTTGTCCCTCACCTATATAGTGTTTGCTTCCACTTTAAATTCTGCAAGCATTTGTTCTAGTACCGCCTTAAATTGTTGACACCCTGCTACCTAGGAAGGAGTTACAGCATTTAGAGACCATCCCTCCTTGGGAAATGTATGCAGGTGTAACCCCCTACAGATGAGGGTTCCCGAAAAGTCTTCCTTGAGCTTGCCTAAATGCTCACTGCCAGGCTGGTGTTCTGTGTTTTAGCAGTTTAAATGTATTGCCAGAGAGTGCCTGTATAGCCTCTGTGTACTGTCTCTTTAAGAGCTGCCTGGATTGCAGTTATAATGAATCTGGGAGGAGGCTGAGTGTTTCTATGCTCGAGCCCCACCCAGGCTGCCAGATAATTGCTCCGTTCTGCCATTGCTATCTGCGCAGAGGGAGCTGTGTTATAAGATGTGCTTATTTGCTGAATATCTATTAGAGTGATAATAATATTGCAGTTTATTCTAACCTGTTTTCTTTGCAGCAAGGACTGTTCTGTTTATTTCCACCAACTTGGCCTGGGACTATCAGAATAGGCCAATCAGTACTGTTGGGACTCTAAAATGGAGCCTGCCTACAGGGGCTTGTTGGGGTCAAAACTTGTAGGAATTGTAGTTTTTGCATTTTAGCACCTAAATGAACCTGAATGGGGAGCACTTGTTGTGACTAACAGACAGATCAGCCAATCGAACCTTTTGGATCTTGCGTGGGAGAACTGTGAAAGGGCTGAGTTTTGGCCTGCCTGTCTGCCTGCTGTCCCTGAGAGGAAAAATAGAGTTTATTCGGACCGAATCCAAGTTGTGAGGACTATTTAAGCCACTGGATTGTGACCAGGCTTTAACCTGAAGAAGACTGAAGATTTGCTGAATGCGATCAGCCTGTCAGGATTTCTAGCCACCTCTGAACTCCTGGTTTGTGCAGAGACTCTGTAATTGTGACTGGATAGCAATCTGGCATGGTATAGTGGAATTTCTTACATGTAAATGTGCTGTGTGCTATTAGTGGGTCGTGATTTGGTTCCCCACTGTTTGCTGAACTGTGTTCTGCTCGCTGCTGGCATGATAGATAGCAATCTGCCTGGTATAGTGGAATTTCTTACATGTAAATGTGCTGTGTGCTGTTAGGGGGTCGTGAGTTGGTTCCCCACTGTGTGTTGAACTATGTTCTGCTCATTGGAGGCGGCATCCAGCTCCAACGGACTGAATCCGAATTCATTGCCATTTCACCTGGGCCTTGCCACACTGGCCCAGCCGGACTACCCATTGTACAGAGAAAACCATCGACGAGAGACCTGCCTGGGGTTCAGCCCTGTGCTCAACGCTTGAACAAGAATGACGCCTCTGTGATTCGTGTGGGCCCTGCTTCTCCTGGCACTCCAGCTCAACAACCTGCAGTCTCAATTTTGTCCTGCCTGTGTCCTATATTGGGTTTCATTAGTAAACATCAGGGTAGCTCCCTGCAACAACAGCTAAATCTAAAGTGTTGTCATCTGATTGTCTGGTTGCTTTTTCTTTCATGAACTGAGTCCTCCAGCTCCGGATTACAACTAGTGTGTGTTGTGCATGTTGCTTTCTTCCATCACAGGGCCCCAACCAGCTGCAATGTTCCTGACTAGCCCATCATCTCCCTACCAGGGTACCCAGAGGTGTGACTGTGTGGGCACTTAAAGTGCATGCATAACTGTTTGATTAATATAGCCTTTAAGCCAATTAACCTGATTACACCCCTTCCTTGAATAAATCAGATCTAACTTTTTCTGCATTTAACCTGACTGTGGTTCCAGTTTGTGCCAAAAGTACTGTACTGTTGCTATTTGCTGTGCATAACCTTGTTTTACAGGGGGTCCCCAGGGTCGAGCCAGAGGAACCAGCCCTGGTGGTAAGTGCAAACAGTGTGGGTACTTGTATGGTGTACAAGGGGTACTGTGAAAGTGATTATTGTATATTGCTCAGACCACTAGAAGGGAAAGAGGGGGGTTACAGTGTCCCGGAGGGCTGTGCCCAGGTTAGCTTAACCACTAACAACCCTGACCTCTGGGTGGAGGCACCTGTTCTATTATCCAGACCCCTTAACCTGCTACTGGCCAAGCAGGCAGGGGTAGTAGCCCTTGGGATAGAGCCACCTAGGGGTTACATCTTGGAGGCTCACCATTGGGATTTTGTGCCTTCTTGTGGCCAAAAAAATTATGAATTATTGTTAAAGATTAATGGCTACCCAAGTAGAAATGGCTGTACACCAGTTGGTGGGGTGGTGTACTGGGCAGGAGATCAACCCCCAAAATGCTCTGCTTATACTGGATATTCTCCTGGGTACCAGTAAGGACACTGTAAAGGGAGCACTCTCCAAAGTTAAATGTTTAAAAAACCCTGTGGTGGTGGGTCGACAGGCTGATTTGATCGCCCAAACTTTCATAGCCTTGGTAGAGTGTAGTGACCTCATGAACAGCTCTAAAGTGCCACAGACTAGTGCCTCAGAAGTGGTCCCAGCCACCTGAAGAGTGATAACAAAAGACAGTAAAGACCCTGGGGAGGATGAGCTCTCACCATTATCTGAGACTTTTGAGGAGAAATTTGCTAAATTGTTGCTGGAGGAAGAGAAAACTGTAGAGGACTTTAAGAAACTATTCCTGCCACCTGGGGGGTGTTTCTTCCCCAACACCCCTCCCACTCCATCACCTGTTACTGCCCCGCCTTCTGTGCCCATGCCAATGCTGGCCCCTATATCTGTACCAGCCATTAGTCATGACTCCTACAGAAGGCTGAGAATCTTCTCAGTCACCGTCCCCACCCTCCAGGGGGGAGGATGACTAGGAGACCTGGAGCGACTATGTTGCCCCCTTGGTACCTGAGTGGCAGTGTGCAGAGGCTGAGAAGTGGAAAAGAATCATAGAAAGTTTGAGGGGCCCCGCCTTTGAAGACATTAAATTTTTGAGGTCCACGAACCCTGATGCATCTGCTCAGAAGTACCAATCTGTACTTGAAAGCAATTTTGGGAGCATTGAGTCAGGGGAGACTCTGATAAGGAAATTCCAAGGTACCAAACAATGGAAGTGGGAAAGTTTTTCTGCATATGTTATTCACCCAGAAAGAGCCCTGCAGAAAGCTTACCGGAAAGGTGGAGTAGCTGCCAGTGATTTGAACCGTGTGAGATTGGGGCACATACTGCAACATGCCAAGCATTCAAAACTGCAGATCATCCAGTTAAGGCTCCAGGACAGGAGAGATAACCCACCTGACTACTGTGACTTGATAAAAGAACACCGGGAGGTAGAAAGTGAAGAGGGAGATTGTAATTATGGGGTGAGTACAGCCCAAGTGATCATGGCACCAGAAGGCAGTTCCGAAATGGAGACCACTATGAGTGTCCCACCGTAGGCTAAACGGTGGGGGGAGGAGTTGCTGAAGGAAGTCAGAAAAGTACAACTGGGTGCAGTCGCTGAGTTATCCCCTGCTGACAGAGACCCTAGCCCCTGTCAGGACGTGACTGTTATGGGGAGGGGGTGCACCCTCAGGCATCCTCTACTGATGGTGACTTCTCGGCTGAGCTCAAGTAATTAACTGCTACCCTAAAGGAACGCTTGAGACATGGTACACTATCAGCAGAAGTCAGATCACAATCTCCTGTCGATGCTCCAGCATTCCCAGGTATGTTTACCCCAAGGATGCCCCAAGGGCCTGTCATTTGTCACAATTGCAACAAGGATGACCATATGAAGAGGGAATGCCGGTCTCAGAAGGACTTAGAAAAAGTGGTGAACCGGCTTCAAGGAGAGATTCGGAAAATTAATCAGTGGTCAAGAGGTGCATGAAATGACCGCAGTGAAGGCTTTGCCCATCCTAACTCAAACCCCTCTGTGGCTAAATCGTCTGTCCAGGCCCCTGCTGTTGTCCCTCCAGAATGGTCCAAAATAGTGGGCCCTTCAATGAAGACTACTGTGGCTGTGAATGGTATTCCTACTCGGGGTGTGCTTCACAGTGGGTCACAAGTAACCATTGTATTTCAGGACTGGTATGACAAACACTTATCTGATGTGCCATTACAATCCCTGGAAGGCCTACTTGTGTGGGGGCTGAGTGACAATTCTTATCCCTACCTAGGATATGTCTGTCTCTGGTTGTCTTTTCCTGCAACTGTGATTGGTGTAGAGGAGCAAGTAGAGACACTGGCCCTAGTGTGTCCCCCCACTGGACTGTATGATGGGGTTCCCCTGTTAATTGGAACAAACGCCCACATGTTTGGGAAACTAGCACAACTCTGCCATAAGAAACAAGGGCAACTGACTGGACGGGCCCTAAGAATTCCAGCCTTAGTAAAAAGGGCATATGACTTACAACAGAAACCCAATGAAGAGGACCCTGATGAGCCAGTGGGGATAGTGTGGAAAAAGGAACCTGACTCCTTGATATTGGCCCCCAACTCCCAGTGCACAATCCATGGAGAAGTCCGCCTAAAGAGAAATGTAAAGAACAAAATATTAATGTTGGATGCACCAGGTGATGGAAAGTTGCCAGAAGGATTATTGATTAAACCCAGCATCTTGCCTGCCCGTGCCCATGCCTATGCATGATGAGTGATGGTCCAGATTCGACATGTGTCAGATCAGGACGTCCGGGTGAACAGAGGGTGCACTCTAGCTACAGTACTCTGCACAGACACTGCAGTATTATCCAATGACAAATACTCTGGCTGAAAGGAGAGAGTGACACTGGACCTATTTGAGTTTGGTGATTCCCCTTTGCCAGCTGAGTGGAAGACTAGGATTAGCAAGAAACTCGCCCAGAGAGACCAAGTGTTTTAGTTAAAAGAATGGGACATGGGGTTGTCTAGGGTGCAGAGCATCACATACGCTTACATGATGACCAGCCATTTCGAGAGAGATCCCGACGCCTCGCCCCAGCGGACATAGATGATGTAAGGAGTCACCTGCAGGAAATGCTCGCTGCTGGCATTATACAAGAATCAAGGAGCCCAAATGTCTCTCCTATTGTGGTTGTGCATAAGAAGAATGGGTCAGTGAGGATGTGTGTTGATTATCGAACCCTGAACCGCCGGACCATCCCAGATCAATACACCATGCCCCATATACAAGATGCCCTGAATTGCTTGAATGGGATCAAATGGTTCTCAGTATTGGATCTTCGTAGTGGATATTACCAGATTCCGATGGCCCTGGAGGACCATGAGAAAACAGCCTTCATCCATCTTTTGGGATTCTACTACTTCCTCAGAATGCCACAGGGGATTTCAGGTGCCCCGGCCACCTTTCAGTGACTGATGGAATGTGCGGTGGGAGATATGAACTTGCTGGAATGTCTAGTGTACCTAGACGATGTCATTGTGTTTGGGCGCACATTAGAGGAGCATGAGACCTGACTGTTTAAAGTCCTAGACCGATTGGAAGACTTTGGCCTCAAGCTGTCTATTGACAAGTGCCAGTGTTTTCAAACCTCAGTGAAGTATGTGGGGCACATAGTGTCTGCAGAAGGGATAGAGACCGATCCCAGTAAAGTTGAGTCACTGACTACTTGGCCCCTGCCCCATAACTTGAAAGAACTGCAACATTTCCTGGGGTCCTGTGGCTACCACTGCAGGTTCATTAATGACTATTCAAAGGAGATTCACCCACTCCTGAATCTTACTCAGGGTTACCCACTACCAACCGTAAATACAAAAAAGGGGCTGTCCAAGAACCCAAGAAAGTTTACTTCTGAACAGGTGAATCTTTTGGGGCCTGCTGGACACCTGAATGTGAAGCAGCCTTCCATGAAGCCATATACCAGCTAACCCACACACCCACCCTCGCCTATGCTGACCCTACCAAGCCCTATGTGCCACATACGAAAGCTAGTCTGCTGGGCCTAGGAGCTGTGCTGTATCAAGACCATGAGGATGGTTTGAGACCAGTGGCTTTCATCAGCAGAAGCTTGACCCCATCAGAGCAAAACTATCCTGTGCACAAGCTGGAGTTCCTTGCCCTAAAATGGGCCATCGTTGACCAGTTTTATGAGTACCTCTATGGGGCCAAGATATTGGTGAAGTCCGACAATAACCCATTAACCTATGTACAGACTTCAGCTAAGTTGGACGCCGCTGGGCACCGGTGGCTCTCTGCCTTATCAACCTATGATTATGCTGTTGAATACAGTCCAGGACTGAACCATATTGATGCTGATGCCCTGTCACAAAGGCCAGTCTCCAAGAGTGATTGGGTAAGGCTGTCTGAACCTGACATCTGAGCATTGTGCCAAAAGTTTGATAGCAATGAACAGATGTCTGCGGACACAGTGGACTGTTTAGTAGATTGCTTGGGCCCTCCTGATACCTGCGTATCGGCTGCCTATTGCCATTTCTCTGCTCTAGATATTAGTGTCCTACCTCAGTTTGACAATGACAGCATTCAGTGGGCTCAATCCCAAGATCCCATGATTCAGCCAGTACTTGATGCCCTGTGTGCAGGGAAAGATGTGTCCAAGTTGCATTCCCCTGACTTGCAAACTGCCCTATTGTTTAAAGAAGGCCCCAGGTTGAAGTTACAGAATCAGTTGTTATACAGAAAGCCAGTGGATCGCAGTGGTCAAGTAGACAAGCAGAAATTGGTCCTGCCCACGGCCTTTAAAGATTTGGTACTGAGGTCCCTCCACAATCACATGGGGCACCTTGGTATTGACAGAACTCTCGACCAGGTACAATCTTGATTCTACTGACCCAAGGTGGGGACCGATGTTGAGCACCATGTAAAGACCTGCAGTCATTGCCTGCAAAGGACAGTCCTGCCTCAGAGGTCTGCCCCCCTTGTCAATATTACTACCAGCACCCCCATGAAACTGGACTACATAGACTTTTTGTGTTTAGAACCTGATCAGTGGAATATTGGCAATGTGTTAGTGGTTACGGATCATTTCACACATATACACAAGCTTTTCCAACTAAAGATCAAAAGGCCTCTACCATGTCCAAGGTGCTAGTGTAAAAATTCTTCATCCACTATGGTGCCTCCCAGCAGATCCTCTCTGACCAAGACAGAGACTTTGAAAGTAAGCTAATCAAAGAAATGCTCTCTCTGTGAGGGGTGCGGAAGTCAAGAACCACCCCTTATCACCCGGAGGAGGACCCTCAACCAGAATGTTTTAACTGCACCCATCTAGACATGCTAGGCACCCTCCATCCCAAAGATAAGCATAAATGGAGCCAGCAGATTAGCACCTTGGTACACACATACAATTGCACCAAAAATGATGCTACTGGGTTCTCCCCCTACTGCCTCATGTTCGGGAAGGAGGCTTGACTGCCAGTTGATATCTGCTTTGGGGTGTCTCCAGACGGGGTCCGAGCTGAAAACTACTTGCAGTATGTACAGAAACTGAAAGCTCAATTGAACCATGCATATCAACTGGCCCAGACAATGACCACCAAGAGAAATCTCACCAACAAAGAGAGGCACAATAAGAAAGTGAAGGTTCAAGAGCTACGGCCCAGAGACTGGGTGTTGTAACACAATTTGGGACTACATGGCAAACACAAAATTGCTGATAGGTGGCACCGTCTTCCTCATGTAGTAGTTGGAAAGTTGGATGATCTACCAGTGTACAAGGTACGTCCAGAGAATAACTCCAAAGCTGTCAAGACCAAGCACCGTAACCACTTGCTGCCTATTGGCCAAGTTATTATTGAAGCTGAGCCAGCAGACATGGCTCCCTGGGCTGGTGACTCATGCGGCTGCAAAAAAGAGACAGAGTCAACCTACCCCAGTAGTTACAGATTTAAGGTTTCCCCCGCAGCAGGCTCAGAATGATAGTGACTATCAGTCCACCTCTGATGAAAGTGAGTGTGACAATGCCTATTACCCCTCCTATGAATTGAGTCAGCTGTCGCAAGTTAACCCTATGAGTAATTGATGGGATGAAGCTGGGTCTTTTGGACTGCCTAACCACCCAGCTTCGTTCTTGGAGCCAATACTCCCTGGAACTGAAGTGCAAAGTATTCCATCTGAGGTTGCAGACTCTTTGTGTTTTGTGGAACTGTGTGAATTGCCCGAAGAAGGGGCTGATGGTCTGAGTCTCTCTGGTGACACACCAGAACTTGAAGAACAATGTGAGAGTGTTGACAGCCCCCCTTCAGTGCCACAAAGCCTAATTGTGTCAGAGCCTCCTCAAAATGAGCAATCTGGGTCTCTGTCAGAAAATAATGAGCAAAGTGTTGTGGAAACAGAGCCTACAGAGCAAGGAGCTGACAGTGCTCCAAGTTTGGACATTCCTATCCATGCAGAGGCACCCCTCACAAGTGACAAAAGCTCCAAAGTTAGTGCTGAAAGTACAGAGACTGTGGCTGCTCCCCCCAGAAAGACTGGCTGAGCTGTCAAGCCAGTGCTACGCTTTAGTTATGATTCCTCTGGGAGGCCAGTGGATTTGCCTCTCAATGTGGTTCACAAAGGGGTTTATCTTTTGCCAAGCTCACTGCCCAAATTGAGTTTGACAGCCAACTCCAGGTTACTTGTGCTTCCCTCTCACCATGGTGCCCCTGCCCCATCCAGCCCCAAGTTAGCTGATAGGAAAGGGCCCCCTCTTATATTGTTTAATGTACAAGAAGTTATTAAATGAATCAGTATTACTTGTATGAAACATGCATAAGTATTTCAATATGGATGTAGTAATGTGAAGTATATTGAAATGTATAGTAATGTAACAAGCTAATGATATATATGTCTTGTTTATATCGCATTTTTGATATTGTGATGGTACAGACTTGACGCGGATGGCAAGTTTTTGCCAGGCAGGGAAGGGTGTAACCACCCTACAAATAAGGGTTCCCGAAAAGTCTTCCTTGAGCTTGCCTAAATGCTCACTGCCAGGCTGGTGTTCTGTGTTTTAGCAGTTTAAATGTATTGCCAGAGAGTGCCCGTATAGCCTCTGTGTACTGTCTCTTTAAGAGCTGCCTGGATTGCAGTTATAATTAATCTGGGAGGGGGCTGAGTGTTGCTATGCTCGAGCCCCACCCAGGCTGCCAGATAATTGCTCCATTCTGCCATCACTATTTGCGCAGAGGGAGCTGTGTCATAAGATGTGCTTATTTGCTGAATATCGATTAGAGTGATAATAATATTGCAGTTTGTTCTAACCTGTTTTCTTTGCAGCAAGGACTGTTCTGTTTATCTCCACCAACTTGGCCTGGGACTGTCAGAATGGGCCAATCAGTACTGTTGGGACTCTAAAATGGAGCCTGCCTACAGGGGCTCGGTGGGGTCAAAATTTGTAGGAATTGTACTTTTTGCATTTTGACACCTAAATGAACCTGAAGGGGGAGCACTTGTTGTGACTGACAGACAGATCAGTCAACCGAACCTTTTGGATCTTGGGGAAATTCCCAGACTGCTTGCAGTTTTCAGTTAGTTCTGAGTTGGGAAGTGAAATGAGTAACAGCTCAAGTGATTTGAGCAGCAGTTCTGTGTAGTTTTACGTGGGAGAACTGTGAAAAGGCTGAGTTTTGGCCTGCCTGTCTGCCTGCTGTCCCTGAGAGGGAAAATAGAGTGTATTCAGACTGAATCCAAGTTGTGAGGACTATTTAAGCCACTGGACTGTGACCAGGCTTTAACCTGAAGAAGACCGAAGATTTGCTGAATGCGATCAGCCTGTCAGAATTTCTAGCCACCTCTGAACTCCTGGTTTGTGCAGAGATTCTGTAATTGTGACTGGATAGCAATCTGGCATGGTATAGTGGAATTTCTTACATGTAAATGTGCTGTGTGCTGTTAGTGGGTCGTAATTTGGTTCCCCACTGTTTGCTGAACTGTGTTCTGCTCGCTGCTGGTGTGATAGATAGTAATCTGCCTGGTATAGTGGAATTTCTTACGTGTAAATGTGCTGTGTGCTGTTAGGGGGTCGTGATTTGGCTCCCCGCTGCGTGTTAAACTGTGTTTTGCTCACTGGAGGCTGCATCCAGCTCCAATGGACTGAATCCGAATTCATTGCCATTTCACCTGGGCCTTGCCACACTGGCCCAGCCAGACTACCCATTGCACGGAGAAAGCCATTGACGAGAGACCTGCCTGGGGATCAGCCCCCTGCTCAGTGCTTGAACAGGAACGATACCTCGGTGATTCGTGTGGGCCCTGCTTCTCCTGGCACTCCAGCTCAACAGCCTGCAATCTCAATTTCCGTCCTGCCTGTGTCCTGTATTGGGTTTCGTGAGTAAACATCAGGGTAGCTCCCTGCAACAACATCTAAATCTAAAATGTTGTCATCTGATTGTCTGGTTGCTTTTTCTTTCACAAACTGAGCCCTCCAGCTCCAGATTACAAATAGCGTGTGTTGTGCATGCTGCTTTCTTCCATCACAGGGCCCCAACCAGCTGCAACGTCCCTGGCTAGCCCACCGTCTCCCTACCTGGGTACCCAGAGGTGTGACTGTGTGGGGACTTAAAGCACATGCATAACTGTTTGATTAATATAGCCTTTAAGCCAATTAACCTGATTATGCCCCTTCCTTGTTCAATTCCCCCTGAATAAATCACATCTGACTTTTTCTGCATTTAATCTGACTGTGGTTCCAGTTTGTGCCAAAAGTACTGTGCTGTTGCTATTTGCTGTGCATAACCTTGTTTTACAGGGGCTCCCCAGGGTCAAGCCAACGGAACCAGCCCTGGTGGTAAGTGCAAACAGTGTGGGTACTTGTATGGTGTACACGGGGTACTGTGAAAGTGATTATCATATATTGCTCAGGCTACTAGAAGGGAAAGAGGGGGGGTTACAGTGTCCCAGAGGGCTGTCTCCAGGTTAGCTTAACCACTAACAACCCTGACCTCCAGATGGAGGCACCCGTTCTATCACGCAGGCCCCTTAACCTGCTACTGGCCAAGCAGGCAGCAGTAGTAGCCCTTGCGATAACGCCACCTAGGTGTTACATAGGGCCCCAGTGTCCTTGTGTCAGTTTTGGATTCTGTGGGTTGCACACAGTGAGCAGAGCTGCATGAGTAGGTTGCCATGGCTCTGAGATTACTTTGGGGATTGATATTATCACAAAGAGGGATGGGGGGAAGGCCCTCTTGCAGAAGTCCTGCTGCTTCAGCCCTGGGCTGGCAAGACAAACAGAGATAGTGGAGATTATTGGACCATCAACGGACCAGACACACATATGCTATTAGCGTGGGATCAATTTACACTACTGTCTTGAATCCGTCTTTGAGTTACTCTTAGCAGTTTGAGTTGGTGGGCTTCACCCCCAACACCTCCGTACAAAAACAAGGGTGTGTGGGGGGCAAAGTCCCCCAACTCAAACAAACTGACACAACAAACATCAACAGTAAGCACAAGCATGTACTGTATTCACGCAAGTTTTACGCTACTAGCGTATCGCTGGTCCGATAATCTCTATTACCAGACAAAGTACAGCCTACAGACTAAGGTAAGAGCAAAGAGCAGCCCTACAAAACCATACAGGGTGGGGATAAATAATAAAGCTGCAGCCTGTCCCTGGACCACCACACACCAACTAGACTTATGTAACAGGCATAACAACATACTGTAACAAACAACAGTAATTAGGTTGTCCAAGTTGGCTATGTAAGTGATGTGATCAAAGCATCATTCTGTACTGTATAATCAGATGGTTACTTGTCTTCAAGAAGAATTTTTTATCCCAGATATAGATTCTGACACAATGATACAATTCCCTTAGATAGTGGGTAAGACTCTAGAACAGGGCTGATCAAACCAAAACTTTAAGGAATTACCGAACCACAGTTTTAGCAGAATTTGCACTTGCCCCTTATTTTTTACAATTAAATCAGCTTTATTTTTTAATTCCCATTCCAGGACTTTTACTTGCTCTGGACAGGGGGCAATAGATATGTACACCTCCGCTCTAGAAGCAGTAACCCCTGCAGTGCTATGCTACGGACATAATAAATGGCTAGTATTCGATGAAGAAAGTTGGCAATGGAATTCATGTTGAACAGTAGTTCCTTCCACTTCTGAAATGCTTTTCATATTTTTTCATTCCACAGAATTCTGTAAGGCATTTTTTTATAAACCACAACAGTAATCCATGGATTGCAGACCTTATTTGGCAGAAAATGAATCTGGCCTGTGAAGACTGTTCACTATAGATTACTTAGTGCTGGTTTAAAAATAAAATATTCTGCTTTCTGGAATTTCAAACTTTATCATCTGATGATATGAGTAGACCAGGCAGTATTTTTCTAGATGCACTGGTTTGAAATGGAGTAATAAATAAGGGTTAAAGATAAATGGGTGGTGGAGATGAAAAATCTGAAATCTCTCTCTTTTTTTCTCTCGCTGTCTAAAATGCAACAAACTGCTGGAAATGGAATTCCATTCCAGCTCATACTCAAGCCAACACTAGTAACAGCCGACCTTGTGTTCTCTATGCATAACCAGCCAGGCTCAACCCTGCATAAACTTAACTTACTGGTCCAAATTTCACAAGGCAAGGCCCATTAAAATGTTGGGGCAATCAGAAAGGTGTGTACAAGAATTTTCCTTTTTATGCCAGCAAAAAAAACCCCACCCAACCAACACCACAGCACAGAGTGGAGATTTTATAAAAAAAAAGTCATTTTTCAGAGTGGAAATTTCATAAAACATTTATTTTTCTTACACCACTGAACCTTTGCTTAAAACAAATTCTGGCTCTGCTGTGTGGCAGTGAGAGAGAGAGAGAGAATAAAAACAGTCCACAACTTCACAATGCCAATGCCATTTGACACAAACAAAAATTATGCGGCAGAAATTCTGTAAAATTGACACCAGCCCATCTCATCTCTTGTCTGCAGACTGCTGGCTCGCTATGCCTCAGGCTGAGCCTCAGCCTGCTGCTGCTCTCTTCTTTCTTCCCTTCCCTTCCCGACGGACAGACCCGGACTCCTCCCAACTTGTGACCGACACTGACGCACCGCAAGCTGCCCGTGTGACCCGAGTCACCAACTCCAAATCTGACCACTAGAAGGAAGCTGAAAAGGTTGCTGTGCTGCCTGACTGTTGCTTTGCTGACTGGTGCCCCACCGTCACTGACTCGCTCCCGAGTCCTGCTCCTCCTCCTCACTTGATCTCGTCGTCTCTCTCTCTCTCTCTCTCTCTCTCTCTCTGTCTCTCTGTCTCTCACCTTGCTGGCACGCTGCCTCACCTCACAACACTGTCCAGAGAAGAGACCTGTACATATATGGTGCCTAATAAGGCCTCCCCCTAGCCAATCACAGTGCCGCAATGCTGGCAAATTGAAAAATGCCACCGGCCGCCACCAGCCATAAGCAGACACAGCAGTGTCATATGATGATGGGGGGGGGTTGTCATTTGACAAGCAAACCTTGGCTCAAATTTTAAATAATGCCAGCATGCCTACCGGGCCGCCAGCAAATTAAACAGGGGGGAGCAAGCGGCGAATCTGCTGGCGCTGGTCATAGCACCAGAGGGTGAGCGTGCCGCATGCACACAGTAAGAGACATAATTTAAAGGGGCCAATGGAGAAAAAAAGCAGCATTGCAAAATATTGCTGGGGCTCAGCTCAGCTCAATAAATACTGATGGGGCCAATGCCCCACGGGCCCATACAACCCAGTGCCTATGGATATCATCTTCCCCTAGCCTCAGCTCCATCTGCTCCAATGCATCCCTTTACCGGTATTTCTTTCCTACCCCTCTTGGGCAATGTTACAGCCTATCAGAACTTACCTGACTGCTTCTTCTACCCCGACCCTGTGTTTTTTTTCCTTATTGTTAGTTCCTTTTTCATGTCCCCCGGACTCCCACCTACACCTCTTGATACTGTCATGGTATTTTGATTTTATATTCCCTTACTGTTGCCACCCTCGCCCCAGCATTCACTACATGCCTTTGCGGGCATTCCATATACCATGTACCTCTCCTTACTCACCCTCTTGTGTCCCCCTCCCATGCCCCACCAAACTCCTTCAATCAATAATTGTGTTCAAGGATGCTTCAAATAGACACTGTAATTACAGTCGGGTACATTTAACCTGTATATACTGTACTACAGTTGCTATACTTTATAGCTGCATACTCTTCATTGTCTTAGCTTAATGGGTCTTTTTGATACTCTATTGTGTGTGTATTATAAACCTCCTGTGTATAATTACTGCCGTATGTAAATACTATGTAAGTGTGAATTCATTTTGTATATATTGTTTACCCAATTACGATGTAACTGATTATTCCTCTGTATGTATTGTTAACCTCTCCTTTCCAGGTCAATATCGAAAATGAGCTTGCCCAATGATTTTTGCCTGGTTAAATAAAGATTTTGATTGATTGATTGTTTAATGGACTATTAGAAGGTCTCGCAACAAAACAAAAAGATTTAAAATTTTAAAGCACATCCAACATCTCAAGGGGGCATATCATTCTTACAAGAGACTTACTTATTAGAGTCTGAAGCCCTTTTATTTCAGAGACAATATGTGAGGCAAGTTTACACCACAGGCAACAGTACACAAAGCAGGGAGGTAGCTATTATGTTGTCTAGACACGTCTCCTTTGTATGTGAAAAGTGCATCTGGGATCCAGATGGCTGCTACATACTCCTGAAAGGGCTTCTTGATCGGAAGGGGATAGTGCTAGGATGTGTGTATGGACCTAATCCAGACACCCCCACATTCTTTATGGAACTTCTGGCTGCCCTGTCACCCTTCACCACAATACCTATTATATTAGGTGGGGATTGGAACTTGCCATTCTCCCTGATTTGGATAAATCAGATAGGAGACGGAATGGGTTCTTCCCAGCGCAGAGGTCAGTTAGGAACCTAGTTGACCAACTGGGCCTCTGTGACCCTTGCCGATTACTTAACCCAGACTCAAGGGAGTACACATTTAGATCTGAGGTACATGGCTCTTCCTCAAGAATCGATTATTTCTTGATCATCCATACACTGATACCTGGGGTACTAGAAAGTAAAACAGAGCCGGGAGTTATTACAGATAACTCAACAATCTGATGCCAAATGAATCTCTCTCCCCCAACCTACCTAAAGAAACGATTTGGGAAATCAATAATCAATTACTCAAAGATGGGAAAATAGTTGAACAAATATCAAAAGTGATAGACCAATATACAGAGGTCAACTTACACTCCACTGACAGAATGGATATGGAGTGGGGAGCTTTAAAATGTGTTGTTACAGGTGAACTTATACGTTTAGTCTCCCATAGGAAACACATGAGAGAACAAAAGGCACTAGAACTCCTGTCCAGCATATGTAGCCTGGAAGCCCGTCTCTCACCTAATACTACAAAGGTAGATAGAGACAGACTGATAGGGCTTAGAGACCAGTACAGTGAGCTGTGAAGGGAGAAGGCCGAGTTTGCAATCTTGAAAACTAGTATGCTGCATATTGTTCAGGGTGAAAAGGCTGGTAGACTACTTGCCCTTAGGCTTAAAAACCAAGAAGCTTCCAGAATTGTTAAAGCTATACACTCGTTGTCAGATGATTCCATTAAAGTACACCCCAAAGATATAACTAAAGAATTTGCATCATATTATCAAGAACTTTACAGCCCAATGTCACCCCTCCCTGACAGAGCTACAGTACAAACATATGAGCACACTAATGTGCCAGCAGAAACAGACCACCCCGTCTATCTAAGTCTGCTCGAACGTGCAGCTAGCACCCTAGTTTGCAGCTGCCCCACCCCCTCCCATTTGTCATCCCACTGCCACCCCCCACTTCCCCCACCCTCACTCTCCAGTAGATGCATATCTGGACTCCATACCCTTACCATCTCTAGTAGGTGAGCAAAAAGCCTGCCTGGCAACCCCCTTAAGTGACACAGAAATACAGGCCACTGTAAAATCTCTGTCATTGGATAAAGCCCCAGGACCCGATGGATTCTCCCCCAATTTTCACAAGACTTTTGCAGTACAGTTAACTCCTTGGCTGTCTAAACTATTCAAATGGATACTAGAATCAGAGACAGTTGACAAAAATTTATTAGAAGCCCTAATCATAGTTATTCACAAACCTGGGAAGGTTAAAGAGAAGGTTACAAGTTATAGACCAATATCATTTTAAACTATGATATTACAATTCTGGCTAAATTACTTGCCAACAGACTGGCCACAGTACTTCCCTCCCTCATATAATATGAACAAGTAGGTTTTATGGCGGGTAGAACCTCATCAGACCACCTGTGTAAGTTAGCCCACATCTTCTCTGCATCCAGGGACTCTGATGTTCCAACTGGACTGTTGTCCCTGGACGCAGAGAAGGCATTTGACCAGGTAGATTGGCAATTTTTATTTGGTGCCATGTGCAAATTCAGCTTTCCCCTACTATTTATTAAGTGGATTACCTCCTTCTATAACAACCCATGTGCCCGACTGTACTATAACAGGGTATTTTCAACTACCTTTTCACTACATTTGGGCACCAGGCAGGGATGCCCTTTATCACCACTCTTGTTTAATATCTACTTACAGCCCCTCCTAACCAAATTAAGAGAAAACCCCAAGATACAAGGTATTCTCGTAGGACCCCAGGAACTTATGCTATCAGCCTATGCAGATGACATTTTACTACATTTAGCCCATCCAAATGTATCACTCCTAGCAGTTCTCGAAACTATCAAGGAATATAGTCTGCTCTTTAACTATAAAATTAATCTAGACAAAACTATTCTATTCCCCCTTAGCAATAAATTAATAAAGCATGAGGTTCTCCATTTAGGACTTTGGTGGAGCCCGCATAACCTGCAGTATTTAAGCATTACCTTAGCTAGAAGTGGGTACAATATGATCAAGATTAACTTAGATGCCGTTCCACAAGTAATCCAGCAAGATCTTACTAGATAGAAAGCCTTCCCAGTCTCGCTCTGGGAATGTATTAATCTAGTCAAAATTAATGTTCTTCTGAGACTGTTTTATCACCCCAAACATGTTAAATAATTGGCTACCTTTAAAATGGTTTAAAAAAGTGCATTCCTGTATCACTGAATATATCTGGCAGGGCAAACCCCCATGAAAGGCATACCACAAAATGGCCAAAAGACTGAGGGGGCTTGAGACTACTGCATTTCAGACTGTATTATTGGGCCAGTCAGGCATGTAAATACTTGCACTGGCTCACCAATTCAGCTGTTCTGAATTCCCTCCCGAATGTGCCCATCTGGTTAAAATTGGAAAAGGAGCTGATCCCATCATCAGGGATCTCCCCAGAAACCCTCTTACAAGTCACATCAAAGGACCTCCCCTACAGTCTAACTTGCTTCCCAATAGCTGAGTCAGTTAGAATACATGATCAGTATTTTTAAAATATAAACATAAGGGGGGGGGGAGTAACCCAACCTCACCTAGGGAATCCTAACTTTAAGATTGGAGGTAAAATTATTTTAGCTCACTGGGTCCCTCAACTCAAAGGGGCCAAGACTAGGGACTTTTTCTCAGATGGAGTGTGTAGCCCCTTGGAGGTTATCATGGGTAAATACAACATAAGCAGGGGCCAACTATTTAGTCTATCAACTGAGACATCTGTTAATCCAGAAAACAAAACCTGTTAACCTGGTAAGATACTACTGGAGATTTTTTTGAATCTCTCTTGCTCACTGCCAACTTGCCCCATGCAATATCTAAAACATACATTTCCTTATTTGACAGAGCATTTTCAGCTCTAGATGGGGTACCCAAATACTGGTCAATGCACTTCCCCAATCTTGAAGGTACATGGGACAAGATCTGGTGGGATAGTTATAGATATGTTAGACAAGACAGGAAGAGGCTAACACAATTTCAATTTCTGAATAATATGTATTTGTCCCCAGTTAAACTATTTAAGCTAGGCAGGGTTTCTTCCCCTACCTGCACCAGGTGTCATCAGGATGTGGGATCCCTACTACATATCTTTTGGGAATGCCCAACAATTAAAACAATAAGGGATTCCATTAGAAGTAAAGCAGACCCCCTACTTGGTGTTGCAGACCTTTTTGTCCCTGAGGTTTGCTTGGTTGGGAAATTTGCAAGTATTGCGGTTCGTCAACATAGATATTATATGGCATTGATATCTTTATCCCTCAAGAAACTAATTCTACGTCACTGGTTAGACACGTTCCCAATCACCTATAATGAATGGTTGCAAGAAATGCTTTTCAACTTGAGGGCTGAACAACTGAAAGCCAGCCTACGTGGCTCCCCAACCAGTTATAAAAAGATCTGGGAGAGGCTGCACACCCTATACTTGATTCAACTGGGGGCTAAGACACCCTAAAGACCTTGTATTCACCAGGGTATGTTTTTCAGCTGTTCCTTTTTCCTCTATGGTTTGATCTCTCTACCTCATTTTAGGTTTGTCTAGTGTCATTGTCTCCTGATGCCAAAGCGGGTGTGGAGAGAGAAGTAAGGGGGGAATTGGGGAGGGAGGGAGAGGGGACATGAAACTTTACCTTTTAATATGTAACTCTGTTATGTACTCATGAGTCACTGTTTTATGTCAACTGTATTTGTAAAACTAACAAAATGTTTAATTTAAAAAAAAAAAGAAAATCGATGCAGACGAGCTCCATTGGGGCACCTGCAGTAATATTAACCAGAGGGACTGCTTTTTGTGGTTGAGCTTTGTGCTGAAGACACCTACTGCAGGTTTTAATATGTTTCTCAATGTCTAGGGCCATCTTAGGCCAGCAGAAGCATGAGTGGGCTAGGTCCCGAGTCCTTTCACTAATCAGGTGTCCCATTTGGTCATGCAGTGCTTTTAATACAACATTTTTGAACTTAGTTGGCAATACTAGCTGTCTCCTCACCACTTTACGTTGGCTGTCAGTAAGCTCTCTGTACAATAGCTGCTCTCAAAACATGAGTTTACCCCATCACCACCCTATTAGGAAAAAATCTAGAATTTGAAATGAAGTTCAAGTATCTGGGGGTCAGGCTTGACCACAAACTCTCCTTTGTGGAACACATAGAGGATTTTCTAAAAAAACTGAGGCAGAGGCTTGGTCTCTACTTTAGGATAAACTGCCTACTGACCACAGAGGCCAAGAGGCAGCTAGTTCAGTCTACGTTCCTCTTCTTAATCGACTATGCTGACTTCATTTATAGCCAGTGCGCTGCTTCATACCTCGGAAAATTGAACATACTGGCCAAGATATTCAAACTGCGCCCAAAAAGTGTGCAACAGCAGGAGCAAGTGCAAGTCCATTGCACCCATGCGCAGGAGGCACAATATTCAAAAACTGCACTGGCCAAGATGCGCCTACAGCCGACGACAGAATATCACACCACCTGTGCCATAGCACAACTAGGGAGGTGAAGCTGAGCATATCTGATGCGCCATAGCGCAACAAGGGATGTTCAGCTGAGCAGTCCAGATGCTCCATAGCGCAACCAGGGATGCCCCCCAGCAGCAGGGCAGCAATGCAACAGCACAACCAGTGATGCAGGGGCCCACCACCCATGCCACAGATGAGCAGAGGAACACACAGTAGAACAGACATCGTCTCCCCACGCCCCATGCACTGCACAACTGGGGGAGGGCTGGAATAACCACTGGCCAATGGAGACCAGCAACCAACCCACAGCTGGGCCATGGTGCCCCATCACATCCCCTGGCAAGCTATGACCAGCACACAAGGAGGGCTGACCACCCTGTGCCACACCATCCCACCAATGCAGAGCACACTCTGCACCATGACCCCCAGACACCCTGCCCAGGAGCAGCGTCCAACAGTGCAGGATACCCCATGCATGCCACCACCCTCACTGTGACAATGCAACCCTGTGCATTACAGAACCATGCAAGGCAGCCCCACCACGAGCACCCATCAGCGGGTGGCAGCACACAGCGATGCAATGACTGCATACACAGTGCCACCATGCACAGCCCCCCCGAGGTACAGCTGAGAGACCGACCATGCGTTGGCACACGAGGTACCCCACACGTGACAGCGCATGCCCCAGACCCCACCACCAGTGGTACAGCACCCTGCACACCCTCCAAAGGACATACCCTGACCCAGCACTGGCCACAACAGCCAGCGCAGACACCCACAGTGGTGCATGGAAGCATGCACCACACCGGATGCAACACAGTACATGGACAAACACCCACCCATACCCAAGGGCACACCAACACAGGGCTGCAGTAACGCGGCAACCAAGCCTCCAGTGTATGGCCATGGAAACTGTGTACACACGGCCAGCACTCCTCCATGGCACAGGAGCGCCAGCCACCCTACGCAGGCACTGTGGAGCTGTACGCCACCAGCATTTGCCCAGAGCATAAGTGACAGACAGTGGTGCACATCCCCTGCAACACACACAAGCCACAGCATGGAGGTGGGACAACAACAGCGGAGGCCACAGTGTCACCCAAGGCAGACATGTACCACACCAGTGACAGGAGGCAACCCAGCATTGTGATGGTACAGTGGCTGTTCTGCATGGACAGTCACCACTGACATGCCAGTGGACTATGCAGGTCACAGACATGCAAGGGTGTCAGCTGCACAGGCCATGGACGGGCTGACAGGTGCACCATGGACACAGAGCATGCACCATGGACCACTGCACACAGTCATCCAGTACACAGGGAACAACACACACACCACAGACAGTGACTGATAGCTACTCCCACACCATAGTCACTTCCCCATGGACACACACACACACACACACACACACACACACACACACACACACACAAGACTGCACCACCCCTGATGCCATGCACACCACTGCAGCTGAGCACCTATAGCCCGCTGCAAATCAGAGACCACCACAGCAGGCATATCAAAAGAAATGTATTTAAAAACAGCAAACAAAACTATGTACAAGTATTTACAAAGGTTTGTGGGTCGCGACACAAACAAGGTGGGAGTGGGTAAGAAGCAGAAGTGAAAAAATGGTAGAGGGAAGGAAGGATGTGAGGGTGTGTCCGGGGGGGTAGGGGAATTCAGGGGCAGTTCAAAGCTCAGTGGGAGCCCTGCTCCCCGCTCCGGTCTCTCCCCCTGCCATGACATCTTTGGACACCGATCCTGTCCAACCTTTCGAGGATCTCCAGGGATGCCCTGGCCACCTGGAGAATCTCCCTCAGTGCCACCCTGATCTCCTGCAGCTGCTGTCCACCTAGGACAAGGGAGCAGAGTCAATAGGTGTGAATGCACAGCCCCATGCAGCCCACCCACTGTGCATGGCATACGGACATGGGACATGCCTCTGTGATGGTGTGTGACCACCCACAGTGATTGCGTCCACAAGACCTGCCCACCCAGGCGCACACAGCCATGCAGACCGCTGCACACACCCACCGGCCAAGTCCTGCACAGCACCACCGTGGCTGTTCAGTGACATGGCTATGTGGTGCCAAGGCAGTGGCACAGCCAGGTACCCGGTGCACGCATGGACCACCATTGATGCACTCCCAGACATGCAGTGCCACTGGACAGTGCTGACTGCAACAAGTTGCGTGCATGGCAGTGGTGTCAATGGATGGTGGCCATGCCCCGCTGCCCGCCCTGTTACACAGTATGCAATAGTAATCATGGATGTAGGGCACTCACCATCATCAGGCTGGTCCCTCTGCCTCTGTGGACCTTCGCCCCTCCTGGAGTGATGGTCTTCCTGCTGGCGCCTCCTCTCCCTCGCCAGCCATCGCTCATCTGGGCCTAAGGTGGAAACATGGAGAGAGGAACATCAGTACAATCCTGTAGCAAAGTCCCCCTGCCCCCATGTGTGTGCAATCCCACACAGCCAGACCCACCCACCCCACACTCTGATAACACCCCCACAGCCAACACCAGATGGTCCCCCCCCATGTTCCAGACACATGCAACCGTGATACCCATATGGAAGATAAAAGTGTATGGATGTTGCACCTACCTGGCCATGGCACCGTGCCCCTCATGGCACGTGCCTGCAGGGGGGCAAGCAGGTCTGGGCCCTCCATCTCAGGTCCCCATATCTGCGGCGGCACTGCTCTGCCATCCGTCCCATTCCTGTGGCCTCTTCCAGGGCGTCGGCTACCTCCTGCCACACCTGACTCCTGGACCCGTCCAGGGGTGCCTCACCACACAGTGGGCCAACAAGTGGCTCCACAATGGCAACCAAGTTTACCATTTCTACCTGGCTCCACTGGGCAGCTCTCCTCCGTGACATCTCTATTGCTTGGTAGAGTCAAAATGGCGCTCTGCAGCACAGTTCCACCACATGCAGATGCTGCAAAGTACAGCGCTGCCATTCTCTATCATGCTGTCACTGAACAGTGCGATAGTGGTGCACCCATGCCTGATGCATGGTGCCTAGGGGGGAAAGGTCAGGCACAGGGTCAAGGGTCTCTGGCGCAGGGACGGCCACAGCACGATTGGAACCCAATGCGTGTAGCGTGATTGGGTGCCTGTGTGCCACCTCCTGTAGTGGCCTACCGCACTGTTGTCCCAGTGTGCCTATGATGCCCCAGTGCCACAGCACCATATAGCTGAACAGCGCTGTAGCGCTACTGGCACAATAGTGGCCATGTCCTGCATTGCCTCCCACACACAGCACTTCAGCAGCATGGCAGGCGCCTGCGTCATTAACCCGGGCATGCACAGTTAGGTGTGTACTGCGCATGTCACAGAACTGCACCCTTGGCTCAGCACGTTCAATGCAATTGCTCAAAGCGCAAAAGTGTGATATTCAGCCGTCATTTGCAAATCAGCTAATCAGCCATTCAATGGCACAGTCACTGCATTTGCATCCACTTAAAGATGTGCCTTGCCTCATTTGCATGGGTTGCGCTATAAAAGTGCGACATTGGGCTGCACTGGCCATAGTTGGTTACTGCAGTCTATTGGTGAGTTGCATGCTGTTTGGGAGTGTGGACTGTGGATTTTGGGACATGCATGGGACTGCACAGTCACAGGTAACACCTGTCATTCTCACAGGCTGAATCATGACCGAGTGAGTTGTGGAGGAAGAGGAACAGAGTTGTGGGAGGAGGAGGAGGCCAAATTTCACAAAGGCCGAGACGGATGCCCTGTTCAAGGCCTACCTGGACCAGGAGCCGCTTCTCAGCAGATGCCAGGGAACACCACAGGCCCATGCTGCTGCATGGGAGGAAGTGGCACGTGCTATGAGCCTGCATGGCAGCCACCAGCGCTCCATGCAGGAGTGCAAGAAGTAGATGGGCACAGACAGGAGGAGGATTAAGGAGAAAGTGGCTGCCATCAGGGCAGCACGATCTGCGACATGTGGGGGACAGCCGGAGATGCTACGTCTGACCCCACAGGAGGAGAGGGCTGCTGGCAGCATGCAGCATTGCACCATTGAGGGTGTTCTGGGTGGTGGATTCCAGACAGGTGGTAGCCCGTCACTGCATGGTAGGTCATGGTCTGTCTATTGGGGGGGACAGGGTAGGTCACATGCAGTAACGCGACTTTGTTTTCCCTTACAGCTCCTGAGCGTTTGCATGGGTTAGCAGTGGTGGGCCTCTCCACTGAGGCCAGTCAGATGGAGATGGAGGAGGGCCCATCCACCTCCACAGGAATACGCAGCTCAGTGCAACAGTGGGCCCACCTGGATGTCCAGACTGATGTTGTTGGAACAGGTGCGGAGGAGGCCCTGCCCGTGTCCCAGCATGCCAGCGTCCACGGATGCCAGCATGCTGTGTCTCGGGCTGGTGTCGGGTCCGTCACCAATGATGATGCCGCTAACGTCATGGGCAGTGACACATGTGTGCCACAGCATGGCCACACAGCAGGTAACATCATGGCCATGGCTGTGGGTGGTGCTGCCATGGAGGCCTGTGTGTCATCACAGTCCCAGCCTGTGCCTGTCAGCCCTGGTGGGGCAGCACTGGTGTGTGTACAGGACAGTGGGACTGTTGCGGTCACTGCAGCAGCACCAGTGAGCCCTGGGGAGCGGCAGCTGGAGGGACAGCATCAGCAGTCGGGGATATAGTGTCAGGGGGCGGCATCAGTGCACCGAATGTGGACATGCCCAGACCTGGTCCTGGTGTGCAGCGCCCACTTTCAAGGGGTGCTGAGCATCAGGGCTGTGCACACCCTGAGGGACAGAATGCCGATTAGGCAGATGACCTCTTGGATGAGCACACCCGCATACTGCAAGCATCAGTCAATCAGCAGATGCGGCTTGTGACGGCGGTGGATGCACTGAGTGTGGCTCTGGAGCAGGCAGAGGAGCGTCACAGCAAAGAAACTGCTCTGCTCCTGGCCGGGATGGACCGGATGTGGGAGGATGTGACCGCTGCCATTGACAGGCTGACACATACAATCACAGCTGCCATGGCCATGGGGGGCACACAGTTATTTGCCCATTCGGCGCAGACACCACGCAGTGCAATGTCCACCCCCATTCCTGGCGTCATGCGACACCCTCCTTGTCAACAGCGGGTTCAGCTGTGGGCATTCCGAGCATGCCTGGTGCAGGCATGTTCGGTGTGCTGCAGACCCCTGCACGAGTACGGTCGCGTTCATTCAGTGGAACCCCTGGGGGAATATCGGTGCCACCCCATGAGGCCAGTGGTCAGCCTGTCAGTGCTGGCGGGTCTCGGCGGGGCCGCCCACACGTCCGTGGCAGCTGGGGCACTGTGGCGCATGACTGACCTGTCTCCCAACGTGGTTACTGTCTGATGCTACCCTGTGTTCATTGTGTCATTCAGCGGGCAATGCACTGGTGGGTACCCAGCCCTGCATGCAGACACACAGTCCATCTGCACACCCTCCCGGCTGCTGTCCGCAGTTACGTGTGCATGATGATGCCTGCATTGCGCTGTACACCAATGTGCAATGGTGTCCAGCATCTGACACACGCACAGTGACAGGCAGTGGGCGTGGTGGTCTGTGGACATGTGTGTGGCTAGGGGTGGTGTTCTGGGTCAGTGTGCCTCCTACCCTCTGTGCATGTCTGGTGTGTTTTGTGTGTGTGTGTGTCTGCGTGCCATGTTAGACCTCACCCATCCCTGGTGGTGTGTGTGGTTCCATGCCTGGCCACTTCCCTTGATGGCATGCACCCCTGGTGTGTGTCCATGCGTGTTTGTGGGTTGTGCCTTAGCCACTGGTGGTTGTACATGGCCCCATGACTTACCTGGGTTGGCTGAAGTGCTCCTTCATGATGGTGTTCCGGTGCAGCTGTGCCAGCCGGAACAGTCGGGGGTCCCATCGCCCAAGGGGGAGCTGCCCATCACCATTGTCACCGGCGTCCTCATCGTCCCCATCGCTGTCCCCCTCTTCGACCTGTATGGCTATCCCACATTCATTGGCCATGTTGTGCAGGATGCAACAGGCCAGGAATAGCCTGCAGGCCTTTGAGTGGCTGTACTGTAGGGCACTGCCGGAGGTGTCCAGGCAACGGAAATGTGCCTTCAGCATCCCGAACACCCACTCGATGACATTACATGTGGCGGTGTGTGCCTCATCGTAGCATTGCTGCGATGGGGTCGCGGGCTGCCGGTATTGTGTGAGTAGCCAGGGACGGAGTGGGTATCCACTGTCACCTGTGTGTAGAGGGTGGAGGTAAGTTTGGTGATCAGCATCGCCCTGCCCCAAGCCATGTAGGCCACTACTCATGTCACCTCTGACCATGCCCCTCCCAAGCCCTATGTTTGTCTGTGTGGTTTGCATACTCACCCACTAGGTGGCCAGTGGGGATGTCCCCACTCTCGAATCTGTGGCACAGTGCCGACTGGTGCCAGATGAAGGCATCGTGTGCTCCCCCAGGGTGCTTGGCACAGACATTGATTATGCACCCCCTGGCATCGCACACCACCTGGCAGTTGATGCTAGCATAGCCCTTGCAATCATGTATGCGGCCTCCTCAGGGCCAGGTGGTGTGCGGATGGCCACATGGGTCCAGTCTATTGCCCCTAGCATGCCAGACATACGTGCTACCCTGTGGAACTCCTGTATGTTTGCCGTGTGCTCCGCCGGTGTGCAGGGGAAATGGATGTACTCCACAGAATGTGACAGCAGTGCATTGAGGAATTTGGTGAGGTTGCGTGACGCGGCAGACTGGGTTATGCCTGTGATGTCCCATGTTGGTCTCTGGAAGGTACCTGTGGCGTGCAAGCACATGCAAGCTGTCACCTTAGTCCCCACTGACAGATCATGGCTCCGTCGTGTGGGTGCCTGCATCACATCACTGCACAGCTCATAGAGCCACCTCAGAATTGCCCGATTCAGGCAGTACCGGCCCATGATCTCCATATCACTATACAGCTCGAAGCTGGTGCGGGCTCGGTACTGCCTGTTGGGGGCATACCGCCGATGGGCCCTTCCACGGCTGCGCCCCCCTGCTGCCTGCCTTCTCACTCCCTTCATTACTGCCTCCATCTGGATGGTAGCACTGGCCATGTCCCTGGCTTGTGTTCACCCCCCCGGCAGCTGTTTCTGTGTTCCCCCTGCTGTCCTGGCTGCTACTTTCCCTGCACCGGGAACACCTGACTGTGCTGGCCTCACTGCTGTGTGGCACTTCCCCCTTCTGCACTGTGGCTCCCCACACCATCCCCTGAGCCTGTAGGTTCCAGATGCCTTTTCACTGTCCTGCCCTGTGTGTGTGTGTGTGTGTGTGTGTGTGTGTGTGTTGCCTGTGTGGCTGGCTATAGTTCAGCATCTTGTGGCTTTCCTGTAGCGTTCTTTCACCTCTCCCTTGTTCCTTTTTATTTTGTCTCATTTCGGCTATGGTGCAACTTCCGCTTGCTCCCCTATTGCACATGGCACATGTTGTTGAATATCGCACTGTGCCATTTATGCATGGTTCCTCCCCCTTCAGTTGCACATACATTCATTATCATTGCGCTGTTGCTCAGCATGATTTGGGGGGTGTAACTGCCTCCTGCTGAATATCGCAGAATGGCGCATTTTTGGACTTGCGCTGGTGCAACCCTTTTGAATATCTGGGCCACTGTATCACAGAGCTCTGCAATTCATTACTGGCCTCCCCTTCTCCACCCACCACTGCTCCTTATATGCAGCTGTGGGGTGGACCTCTATTCAGTATAGGCATTATAGAAATGCAGCTCGTTGGACATTCAGAGCTATTACCAAAAAACTCCAGCAGTTCATTGCTGATTGTCGGCCTCCAAGTATGATAGGTAACTATGCTTTAAGAAGCAGCTATCTGATTTCTCTGAAAGTGCCCAGGGCCAGCACATGCTTTGGGAGAACGGCCATAGGCGTCGTACTGCCTTCGCTCTGGAATAAGCTTCAGAAATAATTGAAATTAAGGACCCCTGTTAGTCTTGCTGTGTTAAAGACTTTGTATGCCAAAGCTGTCACAGAGTTATCCATCTGCTTCCATCTCCCTTAGCTTGCTTGTTGTTTGCTTCCTGTTTACCTTCCTATGTCTTCTTTAAACTTCATTCTTGCTCATATCGATCCCCAAAATTACTCCTAAACTCTGCATCCTTATTCACCCCTTCTACCCTTGTCCATTCTTACATGTCCTCAACCTGTCTACTTCCCGCTCCTTGTAGTGAAACTGTCCCAGTGCCATTCCCACCCTTGCCTGCCTACTTCCTCTACCACCCGCCCATTCATTATGTCTGTGGTTTTGTTAATTTTGATAATGAGTCCTACTTTTTTAATGTAGCTCCCTTTCTTTCCAACCTCCATTTCTCCATGAATATGTTATGAATGTGTATATGAATGTTATACCATGTATATGAATGCTAACCTTTACCTAATATTGCTTATTCTGCCTTATTCTTATGTATAACTGATTTGATTTGTTTTTCACCTGTACATAAATGCATTGTTCCTTGACCTTGTGTGATGTAGATCCACCTTGTAAATGAGCTTGCTCAATGGTGTTCACCTGGATAAATAAAGACTTGATTGATTGAACGATTGATTGATTGATTGAGTTTAGGTCTTTCTCGAAGAAGTAAAGCAGTTTTGGGTTCACTGGACCGCATTTTGGAGACATCTTCCCCCTTTCTTAAAATGTCGACCACTGGTCTGATCATTGGGTCATAGTACTGTTCTTTTCGCATGTCAGCTGGAGTTAGCTGAGGTAAAGAACTTAAGTCTAAGGCTGCAAAGTTACAGTAAGTAACTGGTGCACAAGTCTCTGGAGGTCCCAAGCAATCTGTCAGACAGTTTACAGCTTTGGAGGATAGTGTTTCTTCTCGGTTAAACTTGTGGCATAGTGCTTTTACAGATTGTTTAGGAATATGCACCCACTATTGGTTGGAAGCAGGTTTTCGTGAGAGAGCATCAACATCAATGTGATTCAAACCTAGTCAGTACTCCATCGCGTAATCTTACGTTGATAGGGCAGAGAACCATCTGTGTCCTGTGGTGCCTAATTTGGCTGTTGTTTGAATGTATGTTAACGGATTGTTATTTGTTTTGACTAGGATTTTAGCACCATACAAGTATTCATGAAATTGATCCACTATTGCCCACTTTAATGTGAGAAATTCAAGTTTGTGTAGAGGGTAATTTTTCTCGGAGGGTGTCAGGCTCCTGCTAGCAAAAGCCACAGGGCGTAATCCTTCATCCTACTCCTGATAGAGCACAGACCCAAGTCCTTTCAGGCTGGCATCTATGTGTAATACATATGGTTTAGTTGGATCTGCATAGACAAGTATGGGAGCATGTGTGAACTGGTAAATGATGTCATGAAATGCGATGTCACAATCAGAGGTCCATCTGGTTCTGAAATGTTCACTAGTCTTGAAATAAACTTGTCCTCTTCTTTTACAGTACTCTTTTTATTTTTCTGGATGGTAAGTGGGTACCCTTGAGTCAGGTTTATCAGGGGGAGAATGACTTTGGTGTAATCTTTTATGAAATGGTGATAGTATCCACAGAAACCCAAGAAATTTTGCAGTTCTTTAAGATTGTTAGGTCATGGCGAGGTAGTTAAAGCTTCTACTTTACTTGGATCGGTTTGTATACCTTCAGAAGATACGATGTGGCCCACATACTTTACGGACTTCTGAAAAAACTGACACTTGTCAATGAACAATTTTAACTTGTATTCATCTAACTGGTTCAGGACCTTGAACAAGCAAGTCTCGCTCTCTTCAAGTGTTTTCAAGTGTTTTGAAAACACAGTGACATCATCCAGATAAACTAAGCATTTAAGCAGGTTCATGTCTCCTGCAGCTCTCTCCATTAATCACTGGAAGGTGGCTGGCACTCCATAAATGCCCTGGGGCATTCATAAAAATTTGTAAAAGCCAAGGGGCAGATAAATTCAGTTTTCTCTCTATCTCCCGATGACATTCAGATTTGGTAATACCCACTTCTGAGATTTATTATGCAAAACCACTGACTCCCATTAAGGCAATTAAGGGTGTCCTGGATACGAGGCACTGTATATTGGTCCGGTATGATTCTCCAGTTAAAGATCCTATAGTTTACATACATCCTTACTGGGCCATTCTTCTTTTGGACTACTACAATGGGGGAGGCATATGGACTACGTGATTCCTGGATAATGCCAGCTGCTAACATCTCTTGGAGGTGGCATCGAACATCGTTAATGTCAGCTGGTGCCAATCGGCATGATCTTTCATGAAATGGCCTCTCATCATGGAGTCTGATATGGTGTTCAGCACCGGTGACGCAGCCAACATCCCACTCCTTTAATGAGAATACTTTACTCCACTGTGCTAGCTTGTGGCTGATCCTGTCTTTCCACTCACCAGGGACAGGAGACTCTCCAAAATCGAACATATCTGGGGATACTTCATCATCTTCTTCCCTGCGGCACTTGGTTGGCAGCACTGCAGTGTCTGCATAGTATACCTGGGCCAGCGTACAGCCTCGGTGGACTTCAGTGTTTCAGTCGGTCACATTGCAGAGTTGCACCACTAGTTTCCTAGCATAGGCATGTGCTCTAACAGGTGGCACACTGGGTTTAATCAAAAGTCATTTAGGTAGCTTCCTTCCCCTCTTCTGGGGAATCCAGCATGAGAATCTGGTTTGTGACATCTTTTTTGATTCACACCTCTTCCCTGATGTGGCACTGTGAATTAGGTGGCAAGACAAGAGGTGATGGGTCCCTATTCCAGACATATCCAACGGAATTATCCTTGTCATTCTCTTTACTCTGCTGTTACATCTCATAAGCTCTTTTCACTATGGCGTGAATGGGAAATGCTCATCCGTTTTTTTGAACTTACTTCTCTTGACATATCTCTACTAGTCAGTCAAACATGTGTGCATTAGTGCTGATCAAAATGGAAACTCCATCATATAGTCCAGTGAAAGGGCAGACCAATGCCAGTGTGCCCACAGGCTCATCCACACCTGCAACAGTAGAAGGAAAAGATAGCCATATTCATAACTAATCAAGGTAAGGGTAAGATTTAGCGCTCAGACCCCATACATGCAATCCTTCTAATGATTGTAGAGGGTGGTCAGACAAGTGCTGGTCATACCAATCTTTGAATATTATAGTGACCTGAGATCCGCTGTCCAACATTGCTGGGGCCAGAATACCATCAATGTGTACTGTGGTCTCCATGAAAGGACCTACCATTTTTTCCCAATCCAGAGACGTATCTACCTGAAGTTGGACAGATGACCTAGCCATGAAGAAAGTGGATTTGGAATTGTCTGACCCTGCACTGCAGTCATTTCCTGTACCCCTCTGGGACTGCTGTTCTCTTCGGCACTCCTCCAGCAATTTGTCGACCACTTTTTCTGGGTCCCTTTGAGACCGGCAATCTTTTTTCATTATGTCCATCCTTCCCACAGTTGTGGCAAAACAGACTTTTGGTCTGCTTTGGCTGTAACATTACATTAGAGGCTGGTCTCCTGTCATGGCTAGGGGGTGGGGCGAAGTACATATTTGGTGCTAGAGCTACAGCACTGACAGGAGAGGGTCTTGACTTGACCTCCCTCTCTCTTTGCCATGCTGAAGGTTGCGCACTATGTCCCATTAATTCTCTTTGCATAACAGTCAATTCACTGAGTTCAGTCTTTGAGTAGCCATCTGCAGGGGGTGCCTGAGCATGCACTCCCACTCCCATAGCAGATGCATTTTGAGGGGGGGTTGTAGTCTTTATCAGCGATGGCCCTATTAGGGGCACCAGGTTTCGGTTCTCTGATTTCTCTCAGAAGCAGTTCTGCCAATGGTAGAGTATCCCTAATAGCATTTCTCTCTCACTGGACTCCTTAGTGCTGGCACCAGTGTTTAGTTCTCTGATCCCTTTACGTAGTTCTTGAAATTCAGGGCCATCAGTGACCAACCCCTTACCAAGAACAGGGGCCACAGTAACTACAGCAGCACAGGTCTCCCAGGAGTCTTTCTCCTCCTCAGCTTCATGTACCTCCCTCATCAACATATGGAAGGGCAAGTGATCAGATCTTCATTGATGCAGTTGCAGCTTAAGCAATACCCAGCTGGAATGCTGGGCGGAGCGGAGTATATGATCCAATCTGACCTGGTCCAGCTCGCAAGAGGCCCAGCTTTCTTTTTGAAAAATTGTTTGTAGGAGTTCCTCTAGTCGACTCATGCAACATGATAATAGTTCTCTGGGCTGTTTTTTGACATCTTTGAGTTTCCACTTTAATGCTTCAACATTAACGCTATCCCTAAACACATTCTCTAGGGTGACTAAATACCCCTGTGCAGTAACATTAGGGTTAGAGGACCTCAGGGAATGAAAAACACATAGGGTGGGCCCTTGGAGGCTTTTCCCAAGCGTGCCCTTATGTTGGCTTCTACGCATTGCCAGTCCTGTACTAACATAGTAGCTGAGTCCATCCAGGTCTCCAGATCAGCCTTCCCATTAGGTGTGGGGAGGATACCAGAAAACATTTTAAGCTTGCGGTAAGAGTCATAACTGGCTGTGGTGGGCACAGGTGCAGGAGCCAGGGAAGGACCCCCTCGGAGGCTTGAATAGCTTATCTAAGTCCTTGAGGGTCCAACCCTCTTCCAGTAGCAAGTTGGCAAGCTTCTCCTCAAAACTCTTAGACAAGGATAGAGGGTTGAGTTCTGAGGGATCCTCACTATCTTTAGTTACCACCCTCCATGTGACCAGGAACTGATCAATGGTGATAGTTTTGGGCACTTTAGTACTGTCCACGGGGTTGCTACACTCCACTAAAGCCATTAGAAACTGGGCAGTCAAGTCAGCTTGTTGACTTTTCACTACAGCCTTCCCCAGACATTCAGTCTTTGAAAGTGCCCCCTCTATAGTGTCTTTACTAGTGCCCAAGGGTATATCTAGTAATAACAAAGCATTCTGGGAGTCAATTTAATGCCCCGTACACCAATCAACTAACTGATGCACAGAAATTGCTTCAGTGGTACCCATAAAATTTCTAGTTGCAATTTTTTCATTTTGGCCACTAGGGGGCACTAATCCCAGGGGTGCCTCCAAGATGTAACCCCTAGGTGGTGCTATCTCTAGGGTTACTACACCTGCCTGACTTCCTAACAACAGGTTGAGGGGCCTGGATTCAATATTACGGTACCTCTGCCCAGAGTAACAATACTGGGGGTATCTACCTAGCTTGGTATAGAGTTTTATGTGATAAAGGTGAGTCTCAAAGACTGCCTATCACATAGAGTGAGCAAATTTGAGCCCATAGTCAAAAGGGCAACAGACATTGTCCCAACCTTTGCAAATAGCAACGGTCAGTACAATACTGAACTAAATCACACAGGAATCTTTTTTTTATGTGGGGGGCTGTGCCTCCCCCCCTTGTGAGGGGAAAGCCCCACACCCCCCCAAACTTAAATAACCAACTCTGAGGGGGGTGCAGACCATGGGGCAAGTTACCGGATTGTGAAAAAAAAAATTTCCTGCCTGTAGCCGGACCCAAACCCAGGTCTGCTTGCATCACAAGCAGTGGTGTACACCACTACGCTATGCAAGCAGCTCAGCAGGAATCACCCACAAAGGATGCTATATCCTGCAGTAATGAGTACAACTCCTTGCTGTACTCGCTATACAGGATATAGCAAGGTATTGCACCACTCACTCTCTTGTACAGCGCTATTATTGAGCTGCTAAAATGTGCAGTTCTCAATAATAAGTGCTTTACATGGGTGATACCCTGGTATAGCCCTCTGGGATGCTATAACCACCCACAGTTCCTCCTAGGGGCCACTTACCCAGATACCAACAGGGACCCTTACCAGTATTCAATAAACAGTTTGCAATTTGCATTAATAATATGCTCACAGCTGTCCCACTTACCAGCAGGGTCTTGGGTCCTAGTGCGTGTGCCCTAAATCTCCTGTAAAAGCAGTATGGCAGAACAGCATGCATTTTTAACACATTCGGTTTCACGTCTATCACTTTAGACCCAGTAATTATATGCTCACAAGCTAGATTCAAAGTAACACAACAAATTAGATTTATTGACGGTACATGAACAAGGAAGGGGCATGAATCTGAAGGATTGATTACTTTACTGATTAACTTCAAGTTATGTGTGTATTTTAGTCCCAACAATTAGTCCTACAACACTGGGTACCCAGGATCTATGCTGGCTGGCCAGAAACGTTGCCTGGGGGTGGCCAGTTTGCAGCTATGTTGGGGTCCTTGATGGAAAGAAAGGCAGTTAGCATGCGTAAACAAGACTTGCCTATTTGCAATCCTGGCCAGTTGGTTGCAAATGTTAAATTTAAACATGAAAACAATTGGATGATACCACATGAAGACTTAGCCGACTGTTGCAGGGAGCCACCAGAGTTTACTCACTGTACCAATCGATTGCAGGCGATGTCCTGGTGAAATGAAGACCTGAGGCTGGAAACTGATGCACATGGGTAAGCTGGACAGTCAAGACTCACTTTCACTTCATGATCTTTCCCTGAAGGTGGCTGCAACCTGTGATGCCTTTCTGCGCAGGGGCTGGATCCCCGAAGCTGGTCTCTCGCCGATGACACTGAGGCTGGCACACAAACAGATGGCATGGGCCGGTTTGGACAAAGGCCCAAGGCATGGATCAACACTCTTGCCAAAGCTCAGTTTAATTTCTGGTGACCTTTCCAGTTGGCAAGCAGTTCACACACAAGTACACGTCGGCTCCTTTCTGGCAATTAGGAGTCCCTGGGCAGCAGATGCTAATCCACTACAAACATTCAGCACACTTAAAGCAAACAGCACTTAAGTCTCTATCTTTCAGTTTGTTTTCAGGCTGGTACACAATTTCAGTTGATTCACTGAGCAAAACCTCCAATACTGCAGGCAGGCAGTTCCTGGCAATTAATCTTCACTTTTCGATCACCAGTAACACACAAAAGCAACTGGGTCTCTTGCAGGCCCGAATCTCCGCAGATCTTGCTAGGTGGTTCAAGCTGGAGTCTCAACACAGGCCTGCCCTGAACTGCAGGCTGCTCTCTGCAGTACCTTTCAATCTGGTCTCGCTGCAGAACTGACCTGGAATTCAAACTGTCCCTCTTAACTAAAGGCTGCAATCCTTGAAATCCGATTGTCTGTTCAGGCTGCCTAGCACAGTTTTAGTCTTTTAATTGGTTGCAGTTTAGGCACCCAAACTTTGTCCTCGAAAGTCTCCTACAAGGCTATATTACACTCCCAGGAGTCTCTGATAAAAACCCCAGTTCGTGATTGGCTGATGCATTCCCAAAATGGTGGCTGCTGTAAAGACACTGTCCCATTTATGCAGTCCCAACCAGTTTCACAGTCTGTTGCAGCCAGGTTAAATATTATTTTATTATATTCTCCCCACACACTGATAGCCCCAACTGTTTTCTATAATATGAACCCACTCTTATATTTGTGCCCCTAGTACTTTTGCTGTTGCTGTTGCTGCTGCCAATATACTGTCCCCACAAGCGGCAAGCAGTTATTCATTAATATTAGTGAGGCTCATAAATATTGATAAGCCTTCGAGAAATGCCCGTTTCTCAAATTTTAGTCTCAGGCCCTTAAGCAGCTTCTGTGCTGCATTGCTAGGGTCACCGGCCACTATTTAGGTTGCAAGGGCACTGGGACCAGTGAAAGACTCCTCCGTTGAACCACAATCCAAGTGGTCTACACATCAGTGCACTACTTGCGCATGCACGGTCACTGGTGGCAACAAAAACATGCCGATGACTCCCAATAAAGAATTTTAGCCTGAACTGGGCTTAAATTATAAAAGAGGTGCTATGGGGGACACAAAGGACACCAGGAGGAGTTTGGAGGGGATGCCAATAGCACTGGGAGGAATGGGAGGAAAACGGACAAATAAATGGACAAATAAGGTAAGCCCCCGGGTGGGGGGGGGTTAGGTAAAGGAATTGTCTTACCAGCTCCTTGAAGAACAAAAGTTTCATCTTACTCTGAGAGCTGAGGATCTTCTCCCTTCAGACCAAATGAAATCTTCGAATACTGCTGGGCTGATGTCCTAGAAGACCAGACAGTGGAATAGGAAAACTGCTGGGATGGTGTCCTGGAAGACGAAAATGATGGAACAGGAAAATTGCTGGGATGATGGTTCTGGAGAACACTGAAGATGGAACAGAAAAACTGCTGGGCTGATGAATCTGGATAACACTGTGAAGAAATCCCGGAATACCAGAACAGCTGCACCTTCCTCCATAGATACTGCTGCTTTGGATGACAAACATTTGGCCTGCCACTGCTCGCTTCCTTAAGGCATGCTGGGCATATTCTCAGGGATGCATCATTAAGGGTAATACCACTCAGGGTGTAGAGCAAGGACTGTGACCCCGTCTGGGTTTACCAGGTTAACGTTGTGAAATGTCTCATGCCCAGCCCCATCCACAGTTCAAACAGTGTCAATGAACAGAATCCTGCCCAGTCTCCAGAATTTAAGGTGGTCATTGCTAATTTTGTCCCTTACACATTCTGGGGCCTCTGGATGCATATTTTTTCTCGTTTCCTCCATAAGCTAGGATTGCCTGTTTTGTTCATTCTCCTCCCAGACTCGGCAAGGAAAAGTGGGATAGGACTTCCCATACATGCCCTCAACCTTTCTATGGATCAGTCTCTCCTCTTTACTACTCTTCACTAGTCTGCGGCCAGTGGCACGGCTTGGGGATGACCAGTCCTAGTCAATCCAGTGTTTTAAACTTATAGCACAAGAAAACTTGTCCTCCCCTACTTCTTGGAAGAAGTTACTTGAGCTTCTTTCAACTGTTGCTGGCTCCTCTGAGGCAAAAGCTTGGGGCAACTCATGGTGGCCCTCTCTGTGAAGATACTTTGCTTCATCCTCCTGTTCCTCATCACTCATAATCTGTGCCCAAGAGTGAGCAAACGTCCTCACCCCTGAAACATTCCATTCCTCACTGGCGTGGAGGTGGATACCTCCCAATTCAGTGTTTCATGTATTTCGCCCTTCCCTACCAGGCTAGGACTTGGATCCTCTCTCCATGGGTCAACTGATCCCTCTGTGGAAGTGTCCATTTGGGACACAGGTGTTGAAACCTCTCTCTATTCCTGCCCTTGCAGTGGATCATCTTCATCATTTTTACTTGCTCCTTCTGTGGCACACTCAATAGAACTTTCCCCAACAGGTTCAGCCTGGTGCTGCATGCTGCTACTGCTGCTGCTGGCAGGATCCCCTGCCAGGGTCCATGTGGGAGTCATATGAATTCTTTTTGCACTTTCTTGAGCTGTGTCACTGCCCCGCCTCATTCCCAATCTTGCAAGGCAGTCTGAGCAATGGGATATTAGAAAAACATTCCTTCCTGCCTTTAGATACACAATGCATAGTCTCACTGGATAGCTAGAAATTGCTACATCCCGAGGTAACCTTTCACCATAATGGGATCACTCTACTTCTCTCAGTATTGCCTCTTGCTCTGTGATCAAAGCTCGGGCATGATCGGAGTATTGGGATGCTCCTGAAGCCATATCTGAAAGAAAACACACAAACCTCTTGTTACTGCATTGCTCACTATCATTAGTCATGTATTGTCTCTGGGCATTACAAAAGTTCCTGCTGCTGTGTTTACATTGCTGTCCCTGCCCTGTTATGGCATCTGTAACTTTTATCATGCATCACACTGTTCAACTTGCTTAAACTGAGCTTCTGACCTTTCTGGCTACTGAAATCACTGCAAACAATTGTCCCTGGTGGCACACTGCAGCACATTCATACTGATTTAACATTTGTAGCTTGACTTTGCAATCAGCACAGTTTAGGGAAATTTTATTTACACCTTCACAGTTGCTCAAAGTTACTCTCAAGCCCCACAGTTTTTTCTTTGCTCAGGTTTGCCTGTTTGCTGCATCTGACTTCTACAACTTACAGTCTTGCTGTTTAGAAATTTACTGTTGCTGTACCCAAGTCTTATACTCACAGTCTATTGTTCAGAATTTACTGCTTTGCTGCAATCTACAACTCACAGTCCTCCTTTGCCCATTAATCACACTGTTTAGCTGGCCTTCCTTCCACACACAGTATGTTTGCACCGTTTACTTGTTTACTCACTTCTTTTAGTAGCTGGATCCTTCCAATGGAAAATCTTGGCCTGCTGCCAATTCAAGGAAGGACTCCGGAGTGAAAGGGGCTGGTGGTCCTGATGATCTTAGCTATGATCGCCTCGATCACTCTCCAGTCGAACTGAATACGAGCTGAGCCCGGTTTTACTGAGAAAAGTTTGAAAATGCTGGTTTAGAAAATGCTTCTCTCTGTTTCTCTGTTAGTGATTCCTCCTGATGCTGTACCAACTACCATGCTGCTCGCACACTGCTGGTTGCTCCTCTTCCTTGAATGCTCCACGACTCTGACATTCAGGCAAAGGGCGAGGCTTAGGTTATCTGGCCAATCACATGACACCATGCAAATGAGCTCTCTCTCTCTCTCTCTCTCTTTCTCTCAGCCGCACTCCTGCATGACGATCGTCGAGCAGGAACAAATTTAACCTGCAAACTTAACTTTTTTTTTCACAGCTGCAATTTCAATGGCAGGAGTGCCGTTTTGACCATTTTTACCACAGTTTCTGGACATTTTCTCTAGCGATTCCCCCAATTTGTGCACTAAGCATATGAAACTGTCAGGGCACATATCTGAGTCTATTCTTTAGAGTCCACAATACTTTGCCACTTGAAAACTGCATTTTTAACAGTTCTTTTAAGTATTTTGATGCAGAGCCCAGGACACATATTGCAGTGCTTTACTGTCCATTATTTAGGTGAAAACACACAAGCAGCACTCTGTTTCTTTTCTTGAACTGGAAGGCACAAGGCAGTACTCTTGGGTGGCATTTTCTTGGGCACAAGTCACTTTTCCAATGCTTCCTTTCTATTTGGGCTACACTGCTACCAGATAAAAAGATGCTAATCATACCCTCAGCAAAAAAAAAGTTTTATTCTGTCCCCAAATTAAACATCACCAGATGAGCCCCCATTTTTGTAAACAACTCACGCTACTTTACTCACTTAGCACCCCTCATTTAATTACTGGCACACATACTTGGCATGCACTCAGAATTAGAAATGGTACCACCCCCTAGCTTTGGGAATGTGTACCAAGCTCATTCTCTAGAGATTAAGAGGTGGGGGGGAGTTACAGAACAACTACTGGTATTTACAAACCAGGTCCTGGGGAGAGAGATTTACCAAGTGTATGCTAGGCCTATCTTCTGAAGGGGTACCCAGAAAATCCACACATGACACAATAACGTAACTGTCTAGACCATAGTTAGGGTTCTAGAGTGGGACTTTATTCAATAGATGTTCTTTAAAGCAAGGGTGGCCCCACAAAGGTTTGCACATCTTGGCAATTTTTCTCTTGCAGAACCAAATTGAACTGTAACTGATAGGACCTCTTTATATTTCCACAGATGTAAGACATAGGACACTTCATTTGTATTCCGACAAGTGTCAGGCATAGAATACTGCATTTACAACTTATATTAAGTGACATTTTGCCCACAACTGTAAACACATTTGCTATCCAGTAGCACAATTCTTCCATCTAACTGTTTGTAGAAACTGTAACCCACTACAGGGGTCAAATCTTCCTCAGACTATGGCCACAAGTCTAGGGTAACTAGGTGCCCTTTCTGAACCTGCAGTCTTGAACTGGTTTCTCCAGATGGGGTTCTGCCTACCCTTTGCTCCCAAATCCTGTACTTACAGAAAGTTGTGCCTTCCCATTAGGCATGGAATACAACACAACAGGTACTTGTTCCCTCTGGCAAAAGTCATATTTCACTCACTGTCATACTTTCAGGCAGCTTTGAACATCCTGGACCAATACAGGAGATTGTCCCTCGGATCCAGCAAACTGCAATTCCTTCCACCTCTCCTGGAGTGAAAATCAGGAAATCCTGCTGAAGAAAGGTCTCCACCACTTCACTGGGCAAGATGGGGACTACCAAACTAAGGTAAGAAATCCAGGGCCCTAGAGTCAGAGTTTACTGGATGGGGATTACCAAACTAGGGTCAGAAATCCAGGGCCCTAGAGTCAGAGTTTACTGGATGGGGATTACCAAACTAGGGTCAGAAATCCAGGGCCCTAGAGTCAGAGTTTACTGGATGGGGACTACCAAACTAGGGTAAGAAATCCAGGGCCCTAGAGTCAGAGTTTACCGGCAGAGCAGCTACCACTCTCACTCCTACACACTGACTCTCCCTCTCACCAACTCTAACTCACTTTATAAAATGGGTTGCATAAATCCTGCAACCCTATTGGAGGATTGGGTCTATGTGGCCATTCATTAATCCCTAGCATACGCATACTTTCTGCAAAAAGGCTAAAACTGGTATCCTAGCAGCTTACTGGCACTCCTTACCTTGGCCATCAGCGAGCAAGTTGGCTGAATATCTAACAATATCAGCTTTCAGCTCAGCACGCTTTCTTCTGAAACAGAGCAAGTAAAGACTTTTGAAAAGGCAAAGTTAACACGTTTCAAAATACTTAAAACAGTTACGAGGATTCCCTCATAGTAAACCCTCTCACTTAGAAAGAAATAGGCCTGCCATGTTTTTTATTTTCAAAAACCCACTCACACTCAACTGGCAACCATTGAAAGCCAGCACTAGACAGGATGGGACATCTGCTCCCTAAGGAACTACTTGTCTTGGTGGACAGACACAGTGAAAAGAAAGATTATTTTAAACTATATTAGGCAGTTATGATTATTTTGTTCACTTAAAAAATGTTCCATTTTATGTAAGCATTAATCCATGACAAAGGAGGGCTCTACTAGGGAATTAATGCCTGTTTGGGAGGCTTGGGGGCATGTGGCCGAAGGCCAAGTGCATCCAACCACCAACCAGGCATTAATTCACGAGTAGAGCCCAACTTTGGAGTGGATTAATGCGTTTGTAACATGGCAAGCAGTCACTTACTAGAGTTAAGTGTCACATTAATATAGCACATACAGTAACACCACTTAATAATGTTGTGTGCTGCTATATTTTGTGCTGCTGAACTGTAAACTTTTTTTACTATATCTCTGTCTTACGGGCGCGTGCACATTGCAAGAGAAGTAGCTATTTATATTGCTTTTGCTGTTTCTTCACAATTAGGAACTTCTGTTTACAAGTACTATCGCGGGATATGTAACCTCGTACACTTGGTTTCATTTTGATCTGGGAGGCTGTTTTTCGTCTTTTCTTTGCTTTGCATTTGTACTTTAAGACGGCATTCTAGGAAACTAAGGAATATTTGCATATGTTGCATATGTTCATTGCACACAGCGCGATATGCAAATATTCGTTGTTTTCCCACAATGCTCTGATTGTTTCCCATGCTCCACGATCAACACTGCTACTACTGTCACTCCCGGTAGCATGGTCACTGTTCGCATACCTCGTAGTTCATTTGCCGACATACTGTAGAACTGTTTTTACGCATTGGTGCCTGTTGGCGGCTGTACCCATCCATTTCCAATGTGTCCTCAGGACTGCACTCTACATTGCTGCAGGGCGTGCAGGACAACAGTGTTCAAATGGTTTTCTGTGCTCGCTCCCAATCCGAACACAGCATCTATCATGGATTAATGTCATGTTCGTCTTGTACCACCTGACTCAATTAGGCCAATTGGCTTCCTTGTTTTTCATCCTGTCATTTTCACCATGTTACAAAAGTGCAATAACCCACTCTAGCCCCATGGGTGTGTTGGAGCATTAATGCACTTCCCAGCTGGTTGAAGTCACTCGGGCAAGCCCTTGTGCCTCACAATGCACCCAGGGTATGTATTAATGCCCTGATACACCCATGTTTTGTCGTGGGTTATAGCATACCTAACCACACTAACCAACTGCTGTTCCCAGCATCCTATCTCCCACCCCAGCAGCTGACACAAGTGTTATGCTGTTGCAAGAGTTCCAAATTAGCTCATCACTTCAGTTTCAGCTGGAGCCAAGTAAATAGAAGAGTGAGCAGATGAAAAACTATTTAGCTAGTTAATCACCAGCTGCCTCTCCCTGCCTAGCACTGTCACTGAAGGGTTTCTAGTAACCCCAAGGGACTGGGTGGTTACAACAGTGTGTGTGTAATTATTTAAAAATCTCAATTAATTGGTAATATGAAAAGGATAAAATCAATGACTATAGGATAAGGGGTTTGGTCTAGGCTTGGAGATATGGCCTGTGGGGTACGGCGGCAATTTTTTCTTGGCCTAAGGCCCATTATAACCTTAATCTGGCCCTGATGAATAGTGCTGAGTATTCATTTTATTTTCTAAGTGATAAATAGTCTATTATTTGTGGTATTTCGGAAATATTATTTGTTACTTGCATACCCCTAACTTACAGCACTACGAGTCACAAGTTCTCTGATGGATTGTAAACAGTTTACGACTGCGCACATGGTTAAATCTCAATTGCTTTCAGTGTTGAAAGGGTTACTGCAAGGATGAGTGTTAGAACCTGTTATTTGTATTATGAATCAATGATGTATGTAACCAGTGTCTCTCTTCTACCAGCTGAAGGCAGATTACTAGAGAGCACTCAAAGTATTAAGCCACTCCCTGAGGGCTGTTCTCTAGGGGGGGTTTGCCAAGAGACAGGGGGCTTCATTTTCAAAGATCCCTTAGATCGCTGCAAGTTGCAGCACTCCAGGGCTGTGGAAAACTTGGGCTGCATCAGGGACCCTGCATCCAGTTTTACAAAAATGGGGGTCCCTGCACCAAAGACCACAGAGTTGCCACAGCTGAAGGGTTGCACCAAACATGAGGAGCACCTGCGGCATTTGACAGAGGAATCTGTCACCCCCCCTCTCCTGGTGTAAGCCTAGACCAGCTGCAAAGGTGGGTGGGGGGGTAATCTGGCTGAAAGGTGGGGACCGGGGACCCCTGGAGCAGTGGGGGTACATAGAGAATCACAGGGGCATGACGGCACTGAGATGTCATGGAGGAGGCATCTGGCAGATGCCATATGGAGTATCAGACAGCTGCTCAGACAGGGTAGGAGGGCTGGCATGGTGATAGCATCCTACAACCTGCCCCACGGAACCCACAGTCCTTTTCATGGTGCAGGTGGCAGTGAGTGCAGGTTGCAAGGTACCTGTGGTGGACAGATACATGCCTCAGGCACTGCAACATTCCCATGGTACACTGCCCCACTGCGTGGCAGTTGGTGGATGCCTAACTGCACTGTGGGTCCCATGGGTCAGGTGCCAGGGCTTCTTCTACCTGGGGTCCACATCAGTATGCTGGCACCATGCCAACCCCCCTACCCGGTCAAAGCAGCTGTCTGCTACTCCATATGGCATCTCCACCAGGTGCCTCCTCCACACTCTCTCAGTGTCACCGTGTCCCTGTCATTCCCTATGATACCCCCACTGCTCTCGGGTATCCCGGTCCTCACCTTCCAGGTGCTACACCCCACTCATTGCCCTGACATGCAGTAGTGCAGGGCTTTAGACCAGCTCCTAGCTGGTCTAACCTGAGTATCCACTTGTGACCATGGCGGGGCTTCTGTAATTGCAAAAAGGAAAATGGTGCAGCCCTACCCTGGTGCATTCACCCTTGTGACCTGGTACACTGGTGTTTTTGCCACAAGGGTGGCACAAGGGGGGCTTTGCTGCATGGCATCCTGAGTTCAACACAGCTGACATTTGAAAATCAGAATAGCCGCAAACTGTGCCACAAGGTGCCACTTGTGTCATACCCCTTTGGCACAGGCACCTTGCATCAAAATGTTTCTTATGAAAATTGAGCCCAGGATGTCTGGATATTTGTGCTATGAGTGGCCTGACTTATGTAAGAGAGAGAGAAACTAGAGCATGAATATTCATGATTCTGTCCTTCCTTCCAAAAGCTATACAAGGGAAGAAGAGATCTCAAGGGACTGTCAAGGGAAGGAGGAGGAGTGGCGGCTGGAGCTGGGCCCAGAAAGAAGAGCAGTCTGGCCTGTCTGGCTGTAACTGGGTGGGTGGGTGGGGGAGCCCTGTGGTCCCATGGGCAGTGGTAGGGCAGGCTCTCAGGGATTGGATGACACTTATCCCAGTCCAGGGAAGAACAACATGAGCAGCAGAGGGTTGAGAGATACCGAGTGATTGTCTTAAGAGGAGCAGAGACCACCAGCACCTGACAGGCACATTGGGAGTATGGTGGGCCATCCCTCAAGGGAAGCCACCGGAAACCTTTGCAGGTTCACTTCTGGTAGGAGAGAGATGGGAGAAGTTCAGTACAGAGCAAACCGTTACTTCTGTTGCTTCACCTTGCTTAATGAAATGCTCTTTTGTGTGTGAATTAGAAACATCCTAGGCAGTTTAAATAGTAAAAACCCTGGCAGTGTAGCCAACGTTTGGACATCAGGTAGGAGAGGACCTGGCAAGGGTTGGGGTCAGTAAATCCTTGATCAAGTTGCCAGATGTGTTAGCCTGTTCTTTGGACCACTATGGCTATCACTGTGATGTCAAAGGGAGGCACACACAACTGGACCAACCATAGCTTTTAAGCACTTAGTGGTGATGTCATATACTGATATGCATTCACATTTATTGTTCTTGCGGGGCATTTGGAGACATGTTCTGGTACAGCTATCCCCCAGGGTAGTGTCCACCCTGCCTGGGAGAGTGCCACTGCATAACCAGTCTTAGAAGTGCCAGGGCTCCAGGGACCCCAAAAGGGAGGTTAGTGATCTTCAGAACTGAAAGAGACCCAGCACTTTTAGTAATATGTAAGTTTGCCCTTTTATTTTCGGTGAGAGACCTGGTAATGACTTGGCTGTGGGGTGGGCAATAGGCCCCACCATTACACTGGTGACCCTCAGACCAGGGTTAGAGATAACAGTCAAGAGAAATGTAACAACAGAGGTGGGGGCTTTACGTAGCAGCCCCAGAATCCTTTAAGAGGAATAATTGTGGAGGGTGTAGCCCATGTAGCACAAGTGAAGCCGCTTAAAGGGGAAAGCTTGGTGGCATTAACATTGTGCCCTATAAGCAGGCGTCCCGATAAACAGAAGTAGGATTTTCTGCAATTAACATAACAGGCATAACAGGCAGTCAGTACATAAAATGTGCAGACAAACAAACAAACAAACACATACAGTAACAGAGATACAGCAGCATGTGCAGTGATCACAGCCCTTTTTTGAAACAATGCTGTTTGTCTCTTTAAAACAAAAATTTTTATTTCAACACATAAAAAGAAATACTGCAAAGTGCACTCATCTGTAGTAGGGAGACCCAGTCTTTTGCTTTTTTCCCTTTATCAGTTCCATATCCTTGTGTGTGTGCCCCCTATGGGGATATCCTCTACAAAAGACCCAGGTCTCTTCAGCATTAAATATGTTTGTTGGGGGATAATCAGCGATGAGAGAGGGGAGCACATTGCTGAGCCACTCAGAAGCAGAATGCTGATCTGCATCCATTCTCTCCTCCTGCTCTTTCTTGCACACAATGTTATGTCTGCCTTTCCAATGACATAGCCACCCATCTGTTGCCTCAAAATCAGCGTGCTGGAGATGGGTGGCTATCTTGTTGGCTTTTTTCTTCAGCACAGGCCCTGAGATGCAAGCACCTTTGCTGACAGTGCTTAAAAACCAGAGATGCAGCGCATCATCAACAAGTGTCCTTACCTTCTCTCTTGCGCTTACGAGAAGGATTACTGTTGGTTTGCCAGGTGTGTATCAGTTCATCTTTCTTCTTACTTACATGGCCCACTTGGCTCTTCAAAATGGAGAACTGCCGAGCCACTTTGGCCATTGATGCCCCAGGCTGTTCTAGTGCTTCAAGCACTTTTATCTTATCTACGAGGGTGGGTTAACACACTTGCATTCCATCTTGGATAAGGCACAGAGACACAACAACCAGCAAGAACAGCAGCTGGAGAGTAAACAAATGTAGGGATTAATCAGAATTGCTGCCTTTAATAAAAAAGTTGTCAGTCACTTGGAACCAAGAAAGGTGCTAATGAGTGATAATGCAAGTTAATGAGCCTCAGCAGAACCAAATTGTCCCCATTAACAGGAGACACCATCCCCATTAAAGGAATGTGGCTATGCTTGATTAGATAGACATTTAATCTCTGACTAAGAGGACGTCCCCTTTAACCATGTCCCAATTAAGTGGCTTATACTGTAATAAAATGTAATGTGAGCAAGTACCATCAAAAAGGAATGTGGCCAGGAAGATGCCCATAGGACTGCGTATAAACTAGACAACTAATAAAATACACTATGCTTGATCCTAGCTCCTTTATGAACTTTACAGTTTGTGTGTGGTCTCATGTTGTTGGTGCCCAGAGTATTGGTTAAGGTGCCCCTGGTTCCCATTGTCTCTGACCCAAGATGGTAAGGTAACTGGCTGTATGCAGGACCGGTGTTAATAGCATGGGTGGGTGCTCTCCTGGATGAGTTGCCATCATATACCCCTAGATGCAGGAGGGTGACCTGAGCCCCGTACAAGTAGACTGTAGATTACAGGGGTTGAGAGCTCTTTTAAACACTTATACTGTGCTCTGATGCACTGGGAGAACAAAAGGTCAAATTCAAGTTATCAGGGAAAGAGGTAAAATAAAGGCTTTGCCCTCACTCTCAAGTTATCACAGCAAGGGATGACACCACCTTCCAAGTAGTGTGTAGCTCGTACATTGTCATCTAGCTGGTCTCTTAGGCCCTGTACATGTTTTTTATTTAAATCACTGAGCAGCACTGTCCCGTGATGCTAGACTTAGGGTCATCAACTCAGTGTTGATTGTCTTGCTAGACTATGGAAACCTGACCGATCAGGGGTCAGCAGGAAGTCCTGCTTGGAAGAGGTCCCAGAGGGAGAATAAAAGCAAACATTCCTAATGTCTGTGGGGACACGCCTAATGTGTGTGGGGACACTCCTAACATGTCCCCACACATGTGCTTGTGCCAGCAGGTGAGTGGAACAGCACAGGAGTGGAACAGGAGAAAGACTGGCCTGTTATGCATCAGGAGATGATAGAAGGAGGAAGCAGGAAGCAGGGGACTCTGCTGGTCAACTAAGGTAAGGTACTTGCTCTCTCCTGTTATTGCATTCACCACTGGGATGAGTGGAAGACAAAGGGTGGGGCAAAACAGGGATGGTAAAAGGTAGGCCAAAACAGGAAATAGGAGCAACACCCTATCTGGGGTAGCTGTACAAGGAGGAATAACAAACAATGAAAGGGAGGAAACAAAAAACAACCTACCAGAGTAAGGGTACATAAGGGATTGGTAGAAGCAAAAGGGTAGGCCAGAACTGGAATATGGGAAACAGCCAATCTAGGGTGGCCGGCTGTACAAAGCAACATAACAAAAAACAAAAGGGGAAAAACTAGAAACACCCTATCAAGAGTAAGGATACACAAGCCTTTTCAAGCAACACAGGGAAAGTAGGAATTGGGAATGCTGGGAATGCAGTGGCTGTAGGGTGGCAGTTTCCTTTTTTTTTATCATAGAAAAGTGTATTGATTTTCCAAGTAACAAAGCCATGCAGTATACACATAGCAGAGCAAACAAAGATGTACACAGCCAGGATGACCATCTTAACATAGATGTTAACAACACTGTAACAGATTCAATTTGAGAAACCAATAGACAGCCTAACTAATCATCTTACTGTTGCTTTGGAATTGCTGTCTAAACCATGGGAAACTGAATATAACAAGAGAATGCACTTCTTGACTGGCAGAAGAACAAAGAAAGAAAGGAAACAGGTCCAGGGTCAAATGCTATGGGGTATCATAGGTGGCCAATTGTCACGTTGTGAAGTTTGACCGGAGTTGAAGAAAGGAGTGAGCCTAGAACTCAGGGACAAGCGATTTAGATTGGGGGATTGCATGGGGGAGGCAAGGGGACCTTGCAGAGGGAGGAGTTTAGGTAAGCCTCCCATTTATGGAAACAGTTGGTAAGCTGCCCATATTTAGCATTTGTAAGTCTTCCCATGATGGCCACCTTTGCTTAGCCAGTGCTGCATGCAAGGAGGAAAATGAGGGGAGCAAACTCTGCCTCCATTTCATTAACAGGAGCCACTTGGCTTCTAGAAGAGCCACCAAAACCCACTCTGTATGAGCAGGAGGCACCAGACGTAGAGTAGAGTAGTCACCAAGGAGAAGCATGGGGTCCGAGAGGTCGATTGGAGGATACTGGAACAGTCTATCATCACCGAGGACCAAAAGTAGGCAAGGTGTGTACATTGCCATAGGATATGAAGAATATGGGCCAGGCTTTGTTGACACCTCCAGCACTTAGCATGAGGAAGTATACCCCAAGAGTGGAGGGCAGCCAGAGTCCAGTACCATCGGAGAAGGATTTTAAGCTGAATTAGCTGATTCCTGGCATCTTGGTAAGCGGAATGGGCCAACTAGAGACAGTGGGACCAAACATCTGATGGGATGGGGAGGTGTATGTCCTCGACCAACGTGAGCCGATGGGACTCTGTATGGTTCAGCTGGGAATCCCTCCATGCTTAGTAGAAATGTCCAGCCAAACCCAGGAAAGAGGGTTTCATGTACATAGTGGCCAACCATTGCCACTTGGAGTCTGAGGGATACGCTGACTTGAGAGGGTGAACCGCACTACGGATTTGCAAGTATCTCCAAAAGTCCTTGGCTGGAATATGGTACTGAGTCCGTAGTTGTTCAAAGGACATTAGCTCAGAAGAGCTAAGCACGTATAAGTCCTGAACAATGCGGATACCCCGCTCCTCCCAGCTAGGCCAATGTAGTGGTTTCTTATCTACGGTCAGGCGCTGCTTGTTCCAGATGTTAACGTATCGTATGTGGGGGAAGCACGCCAATTTCAGGGTGCTGGATAAGGCCATAAGCTGATGCCATGCTTTTCTGGTTTCTGCCATAACAGGGGTTAGAGTGAGAGAAGAAGAGAGTGTCTCTATCAATAGAAGGCCAGGAGGGCACCCCTGTAAGACTTGGGTTTCCAATTGCACCCATAGGGAGAGTGGAGACCGAGAGGGAATGAACCATTTTGTGACTTGCACCAATAGATATGTCAGATGGTATCCCTGTAGCCAGGGAAGCCCGAGTCCCCCCTTTGTCCAGTGAGCCCGCAGTTTATTATGGCTCCAGCATGGCTTCTTGCCTTCCCAAAGGAAGAACAGGATCAGTCTGTCCAAGGAGTGGAACAGCTTAGGTGACAGGGAGATGGGAAGATTGTTGAGGAGGTAGGCCACCCTTGGTAGGTGAAGTATGCAGATGGCTGCCACTTTGCCTTGCAGGGAGAGATTAAGCCGGCACCACCAACTGATCTCTGCCGAGAAGTGAGATAACAGGGGTGAAAGATTACTGGCTTCCAGATTCTTCCATTGAAATGGGATCTTTATACCAAGGTATGAGAAGCCCTGTGGGGCCCAGGCCAAATCTATACCCTGCAGACAGTCTCTGGTGCAAGCTGCATTTAGGGGTGCTAATGTGTTTTTTTTTCTGGTTAGTTTGCAACCCCGATAGCCTGGCAAACTCCCGTAAGATCATCAACACTCTCTGGAGGGATTTACGAGGGTGAGAGATAGTGAACAATAAGTCATCCACATAGGAAACGGCCAGGTAGGAATGTTTTTCCACCTGTACACCCCGGATCTCACTGGTAGAGATGATTTTCTGCGTATTTGGATCCAGGGCTACCAAGAAAAGGAGGGGCGAACATGGGCATCCCTGGTGGGTACCCCTGTGCAGCGGGAAAGAGGGGGAGATATCCTTGTTGGTAAGAATCTTAGTCACTGGAGAGTTATATAGGGTGGAGACCCACTGCTGAAAGTATGGACCAAAGCCATAAAGCCAGAGGACTTCATGCAAGTAGGACCATTCCACTGAGTCAAATGCTTTTGAGAAGTCCACCGCCAAAGCTGCTGTAGGGACTTGAGAATGCAGAGCCAACCATTTAAGACTGAGAATCAGCCTGGTGTTGTCAGCTGCAGACTTCCCTTTGGTGAAGCCAATTTGGGATGGATGGATTATGGATGGTAGTACCTCCACCATCCGATTGGCTAAGATTTTAGCCGCTATCTTGGTATCCATTGAGATGAGGGATATGGGGCCGTAGTTGGCACAGTCAAGTGGGTCGTCAGATTTGTTTTGGAAGGAGAGTAATAAGGGCTTCTTGCATAGTGGGGGGGGAGTATTTCAGTGGCACAGGCTTCTTGAAGAGCCAACAGGTGGGGAGGAGTGATCTCATGACATAGGAGCTGATATAGCTCCGTATTCATTCTGTCCGGCCCTGTTGCCTTGCCCTTAGCCAACTGAGACAGTGCTAACTGGAGCTCTGAAGCAGAGAAGGGCTTATCTAGAGCTTCTTTCATGGTCTCCAGTAAACAGGATATATCAGAGGAGAGACAGAAATCCTTCAGTTCTAGGTCAACTGGGCAGGGTCAAGAGAGGCCCGAGACTGATATAAAGTCTGATGGAACTGCTGCATACAAGCATTAATCCCTCTGGGATTAGTAACCACTGAACCAGCGGGGCCTTTAAGTGTGTGTATATGAAAAGAAGCCTGTTGCTTCCTGAGTTGATAAGCTAAAAGCTTACCCCCTTTGTCACCCCAGTCTCAGTAGGCATGCTTCACCTGTACTAGCATCCATTCTGCCTTCTGTTGGAGCAGGGTGTTGATGTGGTATTCTGTCCCTATAATCTCCCTGATGAGGGGTTGATCTGGAGTTGTAGCCATGGAGGCTTTAAACCTAGATTCCAGTAGGTACAGCTCACCCTGGAGCTGGTTGAGGGTCACTCTCCGGGCTTTGTTTTTAGTAGCCACATAGGAGATAATGTGGCCCCATAGCACGGTCTTAAATGCTTCCCAAACTGTTCTGGCGGCCACTCCTCCTGTAGCATTAACTTCAAAGTAATCTCTGGCCACAGTCTGCACCATGTTGCGGAACTCTGGGTCCTGCAGAAGCAGAGGATTGCAACGCCATCTGGTGGCCATACTGTCCTGACCCATTGGAGCATAGGAACATAGAACTGGGGTGTGGTCCGAGATAAGGATGTTAACGATTTGAGACGGTGAAATACATTGGACAGCCAGAGAGTTGGCCAGCCACAGATCTATGTGACTATATGTAAGATGGGCTGTGGAGTAAAAGGTATAATCCCGCCTCGAGGTGGGGCCCCGTCTCCACACATCTACCAGGACCCATTCATCCATCAGCTCCTGCAGGGCTGCTCAAGCCTTAGGATGAGTTTGAGGGGTGGGTTTGGGCTTGTCCAGGAATATGTCTGGTACAAGGTTGAAATCACCCCCTACCACGACGGGAATGTAGGGATGATTCAGAGAGAGGGATACAATGGCTTGGTTGAGGTCAGGGAGAAAGTCGGGACTGTCTGCATTAGGGCCATATAGATTAACCAAAACAGCATTGCCCCCAGGAAAGGTAAACCTAGCATCCACCCAGCACCCCTGTTTGTCTGATGCAACCTCCTCGTCGACCCATGGACAGGATTTCCAGACCAGAATAGCTACCCTTTTAGACTTCATAGAGGCCGAGCTGACAATAACTCTTCCTACCCATGACTTCTTCAACCATTGTACGGTCCTGTCAGTGAGGTGTGTCTCTTGAATGAGCGCTATATCGGCCTGCAAGGAGCGTAGATGCTGTAATGCCTTTGCATGTTTGACAGAGTGGTTTAGGCCCTTTACATTCCATGATATACACTTAACTCCAGAACCAGAATTCTGCACTGTGAACCCAGGAGCAGCCCAGGTCAAAGATACTCACCCCAGGAGCCAGAGACAGAGAGGACAGAGAGGACAGAGGAAGAGGAGAGTTGCCTTAAGTGTTGAGGTAGAGAGCACCACAGCAAAGGATGATCTTAGCCTGTCAGTGAGAAGTGCAGTAGCGATATCCTATAGATTGAGAGTAAGAAAAACAATGAGAAACAACAACACTATTATAATACAATACTGAAACAATATAGGCAGGGCCCCTACTTTTCTGCGGCACAGTGGGACCAAGTTCTGCTGCAAGATTACCATTTGCCGCAGAACTTCTGCGGCGGTGGTTTGTAATTTCTGCAGAAGTTCTGCGGCACTGACAAACTACCACATCACAGTGTCAGCTTGTCATCCTAACTTCACTTTCATGGCAGTGGTTATAGCAATCAGGATGGTGGAAATCACAGTAACACTAGTTCAAAAAATAACAGACTTATAAAAAGAATTTTATGCCTAAAAAAGCAAAACAAATGTCTCTCCCTTAAGGTCCTAGCCTGTTGCATAAATGACACATGCAGAGGGGATCTTATGTGATAAATAAGGTATTTCTATATGCATGCTATCTATCCCACTAATGAGGTTTCCACTATCACTTATATATTTGTATGTGCTTTCTACACCACTCATGAGGTTCCCACTGTGTATCACTTATATATTTATATGAAATCTGTAACATACATACAAATATATGTGTGTGTGTGTGTGTGTGTGTGTGTGTGTGTGTGTGGTGAGAGAGACAGAGATACTGTATGTGTGTGTGTGTGTGTGTGTGTGTGTATATATATGTATATACATATATATTTTTTTTTTATTTCCATGAACTTGCATCCTCATTCATACAGGTCCCATTGGAAATGGAATAGAGCGGTTATTGCAAAACTAATTTTTCATGTCAACCTGCCTTCCCTGATACACTGCGTAACACCATCAGGCCATGACATGCATGTTAACCGATTGTGAGATAGAGCTCTCTAGCCCATCACAATGTTTCCACCATGTGACAGAACACTGCACCATACCTTCCCAGGCTCCTAGCAGTGATGTGTTCCACCAATCCTTGTGCTGCCCAGCCAGCTCCCAGAGCTAATCTCTGAACCTGAGTTGCCAGCATGGAAACACAGCATGCTACCCTCTGGCCCAACAGCTGTCCCTGCACACAACATTTCTCCATAACCTTTAGGTGATTCTATCAACCAGTGACAATATGTAATCAATAACCCTGGCAAAAATGCATACAGGGCAATTATTTATTTAACAGGTCTATTCTTTCAACAGGTCTTCACATTATTATATTCCACTTTTTGGGGCATAATTACTTTTTTTTTCTTAAAAATGACATTTAAATTCATTTTACCAGTTATTCATTTCAGATGGCATCTCTATACCTTAAAGGCACAAATAGGTTTGTACAAAGTGAGGTATGGACTTAACAGGTCTGTGCTATTGACAAGGTTTTGTTTAAGTTGGCCCTAGTGCAATAATTTAAGACTGAAAATTGTATTAGGCTGTAGTACAGGCTGAGCAAATATCACCATGCATGATGTGCTGTGCCACCGCCTCTGGCAGTGGGAGCTGTGGTAGATAAGTGACTGTTCATGTCTGTTGCAGAATGCAGTCATTTCATTAGCTAATGTATAATGTTATAGAATGATAACATCACATTCTGAGCATATAGGGGGTTTGGATATAAAAAGAGGGGACGGGAACCAGATTCTATGAATAAACAGAAATATTAATAAAAAATCACCAAGAAGAGTGAATTCTGTGGCACTGCAGAAGTTCTGTGGTAGACTGCAAGTTCTGCACAAAATTCTGGTGCTGCAGAATTCTAGGGGCCTTGAATATAGGGTAACAGAGAATTCAACTGTTACTAGGAACTAAGGATAACTAGTACAACTGTGCTGGCCTCACTGAGCTTTTAGTGGTGTTACATTGCAACAGCGTGAAGCCAGCTGTGGTGAGAACTTAAATGATCAGAAGCACTCTAATGGTGGGGGGTGTACACGTGAGATATACCCTGGAAGGAGGGTATTCAGCCACACTAATCCACTCGCCAGAGGAGGTGGGTGGTGAAGTTAGACCACAGAGGCTACTCAGCCCTAGCTGGTCCACCATGTAGGTATACAGTTTACGATACCAGGGGAGGAGGAAGGGGTAAGGACAGAATTTAACCATGGAAAGGAAGGTAGGGATGCCCAGAGAATGGGAGGGGCACGAAGGAGAGGGTTAGGGGATGAGGGGGATTGCCCATCAGCCTGCAGCATGGAGATAGCACACTAGGAGGCCCTGATCATGTCTGGAGGTGGGAAGAAAGAGAGAGGAGGGAGCCGCCATATAATAAGGCCAGTAGAATAACTGCAAGTCCAGATGATAGCAAGACAGCCCCGGGCACAGTGGCACAGGGTATTACTATCAGAACCCTTGCAAAACACAGGCACGTTACTAACAGGAAGCATGAGGAGGTGGGCGCATGGCAGGTGTTACTCCTGATGAATATGCCCAATCTGCTCATTTCGTACCAAAAACTGGAGGCAAGTGGGAGTGGGAACAGGGGGATACGGACAGGCACTTATGCTTCGTGGGGGGGTGGAGGGATCAGTACCCTTACTGGAGGCCACTCCTGTCCCCTGCAAACTGGAGGGGATGCACATATAATGGAATATTGATCTATCCCCTACATATATTCAATTCCCCCCACAATGATGCCCCACCCCCCACACCCCAGAAAAGACAGCCTACTTTATCATTTGACATCAAAAATGAGTAATACTGTAACATCATGAGCCCTCAAGTTAATGGGTGGCCTACAGGAGATGTTACAGTCACAACATTAGATAAGCCAGTAGCAGCTGCTGCTGCAAATGATTTAAGTCCTGGCTTAATGGGCAACTGAGTTTCTCCCTCAACGATGCCCGGTGATATTTCAGACCAGTCCTGGGAGGCAGCTACCTCAATAGGGGAGATTTCCGGGGCCGCAGGTTGAGGAGTCTCTTCCTCTGATGCAGAGTCGTCCCACGGAAGTTTCACTGGCGGAACAGTCGAGTGACTATCCGGGGACTGGGCTTGGCTGCTCTGGGTGTGCTGCCTAGGTCTGGATGCCCTGGAGAGAGAGAGCATTGCTGTAGTCACTCATCCATTTTTCTGGGGGGAGACTGAGGCTGAAATGGTGCTCCCTTGGGAGAGACAGAGCCATTCTTGATTAAGAGAGTGGGGAGCCCTCGTGGGATGGACCAGTTCAGTCAATATAGATGTTCCCAGGAAACTGTTTCCCTTCTTTTTGGTTCCCACTGCGGTTGTTGTAGTCCCTTGGAACCCAGAGGCACCTGGGTTCTGTAGTCTGGAGGTTCACATTCGACCAGTGTTTAGAGACCCAACTTTCAATGTCCCTGGGCTGTGAGGCCATAACTTCTCTGCCATCTCTAGAGACCTGAAGAAAGGTAACATTTTTAAATCTGTATTGGAACCCTTGAGCTTGTAGCACTTTTTTAATGGGGATGAAGGCCTTCCGTTTTGCCGCAGCCTCACAAGAGAAGTCCCTGAAAAAAGAGATCTTGTGCCCCCAACAGAAAATCTCTCCCTTGTCCCTGGCTGCTCATAGGACCCTCTCCTTTGTGGAGTAATGGAGGAGGTATGCGATTATGGGCAGTGGGGAGTGCTCTGTAGATCGAGTCCTGCTGGCTAGACTATGAGCCCTTTTTACCTCAGTGAGCCCTTTCTACCATTCTCCTAGCATGTGCAGGATTACTTCATTCAGGAATTGCCCCATGTTTTGTCCTTCGGAGCCTTTGGGGATACCGAGGATTCGAATGTTGTTCAACACCCCCGATTTTCCTAGATCTTCCGTCCGGTCCCATAGGGCAGCAAGTCTGGCTTCATGAGCATGGAGTCAGTGCCATATCTTGTGGTGCTGCAGCTCCAAATCTACAGTCTTTTGTTCCACAACATTCATTTTGTCCTGCAGGATGCACACATCAGCTACCGTTCCAGTCAAAGCCTCATTAATGCCATCCACCCGGGTTAATACATTTTCTAGCATGCTGGTAATATACTGCAGAGAGGAGCCAGCATTGAATGGTTGGGGAGAGGCCTCCTGGCAGCCTGGAGATAAGGTGTGTTCTTGTGGGGCAGGGGAAGCAATTGTTGCACCCGCGATGCCGCACTGTACTGTTGCAATAGGAGGTCAAAGAGGTGAGGTGCGCAGGGGTAACGAGGAGAACAATCAGGGGAGAGTGTGAACCAATCTCGCTGAGCTCTTCCAGCCCCACTGCAGAAAGCAGGGCTAAAATTCCAGGCCAGCGTGACCTAGTGTTGTCTGACCCGAGTTGTGGGAGCACCGGCACTCAGAACGCAATAGCTGGATATTGTACAGCAAAAATACACTCACCGGACAGTTGGGGAGGGGGTAGTATGGCAGATGGCAAGGCAAGGCAAATTTTATTTAAGAGTTGCCCATCCCGAAGGCTCTGGGCACCGAATATATTAAAACGTCATATAACAAATCATAACAAATATAAAACAACATACTGTTAAGCATTTATATGCAATATTCCAGCAATTAAAACAAAATTTAATATAAATACTACCCTCAACAGCAGCAACTAAACTCAAAATAGCCAAAGACTAACCTAAACATGAAATTCTAAAAAACAGATAGGGACTATAAAACACAGTCTGAGAAGGCCTGATTATACAAGAAGGCCTTGAGGTGGGCTTTAAATATCTCCACAGAAGGGGCCTCCCTGACAGCTAAAGAAAGTGAATTCCACAGGACGGGGGTGGCGACACTAAATGCTCTGTCACCAGCAGTTTTTATCCTCGTCCCGGGGATTGGGAGGATGTCCCTAGTGGAGGAGCAGAGAGAGCGGGCCGAAACAGCAGGTGTAAGAAGGTCCTTCGGGTAACCAGGGCCCAGGCCATGTAGGGCCTTAAAGATGAGCAAACCCACCTTAAAGAGGACCCTCCACCTAACCGGCAGCCAATACAGTTGATGCAGCACCAGAGTGATGTGACAATACTTAGGCCGTCCTGTCAACAGCCTTGCTACCACATTCTGCACAAGCTGCAGCTGGCTTAGGGTTCCCCCAGAGACCCCGAGATAGAGTGCATTACAGTAGTCAAGCCTGGATGTCACAAAGGCATGCACCAAAGTGGGGAGCTCCAGCGGCAGAACTAGGGGCTTTATCCTGGCTGGTTGGATAGAGTCGACCCCTGGATCATGAAGTAAAATCACAGATGTAGCCCAGCTGGGGACACAGCTATGGATTCAAGCAGCCATCATAGTCGGCATCCAAGCCACACCTCCAGGTGGCAGTTTTCAGAGAGACCTTCTGGAGACAGTGGTGATGCCCCATCTGCATGCATCCCTCTGGGTTAAAGGAGGAGGTCACAAGACTCCAGAACAAGTTGGGTAGGGTTCAGTGGACCTCCTCCCTCACCCAGGAGACACTGCTACCTCACAGGATGCCAGGAAGGAGGAATGGCTGGACTGAGGTGGGCTCTGGATGAGTGGGGGTGATGGTTCAGTGATGTGTTCCTTAATTGGTACCACTAAAACATTTCTGTGCCACTCTGGTGAGGCAGAACTACTGGAGAGAGGCAGCAATGGTAGTGGCCAGGGAGAATATAGAGGTCCTCTGTAGTGAAGACTCCAAGTAGGATGCTAAAGGACCCCAGAGAAGGAAGCAACTTCTGGTAGGGGACTCAATTGTCAGGGAGATAAATTTGGGAATAGGGAAGGGAAGGGAAGAGGAAGGTCAGGTGCCTACATGGCACCATGGCCCAGAGGGATGAGAAGCAGATCCTGAGGATTGCTAGGGCAGCAGGGTGGAAGGGGGATCTGGATTTCATTGTCCACCTGAAGACCAATGAACTGGATAGGGATGGGGCTGGTATAGTGAATGGAGAGTTTAAGGAACTGGGGAGAGGGCTCAGGCAAGTAGTGTGCTCAATGGCTCTCACTGAGATGCTGTCTGTCTACGACAGGGAAAAAAGAGAGGGATCTTTGCACCAGGAGTTTTGACTCATGATTGAATGAATGGTGCAAAGAGGAGGGGTCCAGCTACACTGGGGACTGGTGCTCCACCTGGAGGGAGTGATAAGGGCCTATACAGAGGTGATGGCCTTCATCCATCTGAGAGGGGATCCACAGTCCTCAGTGGATGGTTTAAATGTTACTTTGAAGAACATTTAAACTAGCAGAGAGGGATGGTGGAGGGAATGGAGAGGCAGAAACTCCCTACCCCAGTAGGCTGAAGTAGAGAGTAGGGAGAACCTGAGAAGAGAGGATCCCCCAGGGTGCAAATTGATAAAGGAAGCAGGGTCATAGAAATGAAGGAGGAGGTGAACGTGAGCATTAAAAAGAGATGGGAGAAGGAGGGAGATAACAAGAAGAGTGCAAATAAAATCTGTAAAGCCAAGTGTGCAAATGCTAGAACTCTAGGAAATAATATTCTGGACCTAGAGATGATCATGGCAGAGGCCAGACTGGATATTGTGGCCATTACTCAGAATGAATGGTACACTAAAAACTATGACTGGGACATGGTCATACCAGGCTATACTCTTCTGGAAGGTTACAGGGTGGGAAGTAAAGGAGGGGTTGTGATACTTTATGTGAGGGAAAGCATAAAAGCAGCAGAGATATAGGGTACTGTGGGTCACCCTAAAGATGAGGAAGCAGAGCCACTATTTGCACTGACATGATCTATAGCCCTCCAGCACTGGGGGAGGGTGGATTAGATAAGGTACTGGCAGAAACCATTGGCAAGATGGCAGAGAAAGGGGAGTAGCTGCTGGTGGGGGACTTCAATCTGCCAGAAGTAGATTTGAGCCTCCCAGCTGTTGCTTCAGCTAAAAGCAGGGATATCCTGGAGTGATTGCAGGGGGCGCTCTTCAAACAACTAGTCAGTGAGCTCACCCCGCGAGGGGGGCCATTCTTCAGACAACTGGTCAGTGAACCCATTCACAATGGGGCAATATTGAACCTGGTACTCATTAACAGGGACAGTGTTGCAGATATCAAGGTGGGAGGCCACTTGGGACTAGTGATCACCAGATAGTGTGGTTCAATATAAAGATGACTGCAGAATAGAACCACACAAAAGCAAGGGTCATAGACTTCGAGAGGGCAGGATTTTATAAAGATGAATGAATAAATGCCACAAGAATGACCTGGTGGGGGGATGACTTTGGTAGGGTGGCAGAACAGGGGGCAAAGCTAAATGGCAGCATAGTAAAGGTGACAAACCTCTGTGTCAAGCAGGGGAGCATAAGCAAGAAGAAAAAGAGACTGATGTGGTTCTGAAAAGAGGTGTTTGAGAAGGTAAAGGCTAAAAGGGTAGCATTCAGAAGGTATAAAGAGATGCAGAAGGGAGGAGGCTAGGGAGGTGTATCGTGGGAAACAGAGGGAAACAGGGAAAGCAGTAAGGAGCATGAAGGCAAAAACTGAAGACAGAATAGCCCAGACAGTAAAACAAGGGGACAAGGCATTATTTTAGTTATGTAAGCAAAAAGAGGAAGACAAGGGGAGTGACTGGAAGGCTAAAAAGGGAAGAGGGGGGACTGTGCAGAGGGGGATCAGAAAAAGGCAGACATCCTGAACAAATAATGTTCACAGAGGAAGGAGGAGGGGAGGAGCAACAAAGTAACAGGGGCATCGGGGGGGGTGAGCACTAGTTATATTTTGGAGGAGAGAGTCCTGGAGGGTCTCACTAACCTGAAAGTGGACAAAGCAATGGGGCTAGATGGAGTTCATCCAAGGGTATTGAGGTAAGTCAGAGAGGTACTGATGGTACTTCTGACAGTCCTATTTAACAGTTCACTGGAAACAGGAGTGGCTCTGGAGGACTGGAGGAGGGCAAATGTAGTCCCACTTTACAAAACAGTAGCAAGGAGGAGGCTGGCAATTATAGGTCAGTCATCCTGACATTGGTGGTGGGAAAGTTAATGGAATCACAGCTGAATGAAAGGATTGTGCAATATCTTGAATCCAGTGGGTTACAAGACCCAAAGCAGCATGGATTCATACTAACATTCTAAAATGCCAGCAGAATAGGCCTAATGGTCTTTCGTGTCTGCTCGTTTGGTCAGTCCCCAAAATGGGTGCTGACCTTGCTGTCCCCCTCGCCTTCTCTGGCTTCTCCCTTCCCAGTTCCGGATATTCTTGCTGCATTGGATTTTGCTTCCAGAACCCTTCCCTGTACCTGTCCCACCCCTCTTGAACCTCTCCACTGTCTCTGCCTCCACCAGCCCCTAGGCAGTGCATTCCATGGCTCCACCACCCTCTCAGTGAAGTAACACCTCCTCCTTTCTCCCTGAATCTTCCCCCCTCCTTCCAGCCATGCCCTCTAGTGGCCCCTTCCTCCTTCCTCCGAAGCACCCCGACTGTTCCTCCCCTATTTACCCTCTTCATGTACCTAAAGACCTCTATCATGTCCCCCCGGTCCCTTCTCTCTTCCAATGTGTACATATTTAGCTCTTCGAGCCTCTCCTCATAGGTCCTGTCCCCCAAACCCCAAATCCCCAAGCCCCCAAGCCCCAAATCATTTTGGTTGCCCTTCATGAGAGGGAGGTCATGTCAAATGAATCAGATAGATTTTATTAGACTGGGTCACCAAGGAATTAGATCAGGGTGGAGTGGTGGGTATGGCCTACCGGGTTTTCAGTAAGGCTTTTTAACACCATTCCACGTAGGAGACTAATAAGCAAGTTGGGTAGCTTAGGAGTTGGTCCAAAGGTGGTAAACTGGGTAAGAAATTGATAAGGGGATAGATGATAGAGAGTGGTGGTAAACAGATTTCACTCTGAGGAAGGGGGTGTGACTGGAGAGGGTGCCTCAGAGATTAGTTCGGGACCAGTCCTCTTTAATGTCTTTATAAGTAACATTGCAGAGGAGCTGAAAAGGAAGGACTGCCTCTTTGTGGATGACACCAAAATATGCAATAGGGTAGACACTCCGGGGTGGGGTGGTGGAAAGAATGGGCAGAGACCTGAGAAAACTTGAAGAGTGGTCAAGGGTATGGCAGCTGGATTTCCATGAAAAAAAAAAAGCAAAAATAATGCAGTTAGGGCACAGAAACCCAGGGGTGGAGTACAAATGAATGGAGTGGTTTTGGTGACCACCAAGCAGGAAGGAGACCTGGGGTAATCATGTTGGATGACCTAAAGGTGGCCAGGCAGTGTGAAAAGACAGTTGGTAAGGCTACTGGGATAGTGGGGTGCATAGAGTTTGGTATTACCAGCAGAAAGAGGAAGCTGGTGTTGCCCTTGTAAGGATCATTGGTAAGACTCCATCTTGAGTACTATGTCCAGTTCTAGAGACCACGTCACTGAAAGGGCATAGACAGACTGGAGGCAGTCCAGAGGAGGGCAACAAAAAATGGTGCAGGGTCTGCACAAAAAGCCCCATGATAAGAGACTAGAGGACCTCTATATGTACATTCTGTAGAAGAGGGGGATATGATAGAGACCTTTAAATATCTCACAGGGGTAAATGAGTTACAGGAGGGAAGTATTTTTAACAAAAAATGGAGCTCAGGAAAAAGTGGACATGCTATGAAGCTGGAGGGGATAGATTCAGGAGAGATGTGAGGAAGTACTTCTTCACAGAAAGAGTGGTGAATCCCTGAAACAGCCTTTTCAGTGGAGGTGGTGGGGGTGAAAACAGTGGTGGGGTTCAAGAATGCATGGGACAGGCATAATAGAATCTTAGCGGAAAGGAAGGGGGGGGACAGCCAAAGATCAGTTAGGGTCTAAGGTGAAACTGCAGGTAGGGAAAAATGGGCAGACTGGGTCGGTCCAGTGGTCCTTACCTGCCATCAAATTCTATGTTTCTGTGATGTATGGGAAAGCAGCAGCTGTCCAATTAAGTAAATTAGAAGTCATGTATAACAGAATGTCTGTATTTTAAATATCCCACATAGCACACCACTGCGCATCATACAAACAATTCAGCTGGCTATCACCTGCCAGTAGTAGAGACCTGTAGTTAATATAGCAGTAATTGGAGGAGTTAGAGGGTGTAAGAGAGAATAATGACACTGGGCACCATAGATAAAAACCAAGGCTATCTATGGTACCCTCTGCCATTTTGCTTGAGGACAGACCTCCAAAGCATTCCATTATCAATATTATATCATGGTACGAGGAAGAAGAGGAAGACTCCATAAAACCATAAAAAAATGATGGATGATTAGATGGAATATGTGATGTACTGACTTTTGAACAATCTTACAGACCATTTGGTTATTTTTTTTTTGTGGGTATTGCCTGCTATTCGTTAATGATCTTCATCTTGTCAGTTTCAACAGTTCAATAAACCGCTCAGCTGAAGCCATTTCTTTCCTGACAGTTGAGTTTCTGACAGCACATTCACAACTCTTTTACATGTTCAGAGTGCCTTTCTGCACTCATTTGTGTATTTTAAGTGTCTTTTTGGCTCGTTTACATATTCCAAGCATATTTTTACACTGATTTGCATATTTGGAAGACCTTGCCAGTTTTTTCTCTTATTTAGACAATTGTTGTCACACACTGCCCTGTAAATTAGAAATCTGACTGGTTCACAGGATGCCACCTCAATATAATTATGGTTATACACAGGTGTGCCAACCACAAAAACTCTAAATTACATACTGGAGATGCTGATGCCACATATTCTATGATCTGGTACAAGGGCTACCAAAAGCCTTGAATATAAAATCTCCTTCAGGTTAAGGGTTTTGCCTTTAATGGCCCAATGGTATAGAAACGCTGGTTTCACACAAATCGACTGTCCCTCAATGCCAAAAAGACAGTCTGTATGACCTTTGGCACTAGGCAAAGGCTTGCCAGGCTTCCAGCCACCCCTACCTTCCACACCCTCAAGGGTCCCTATTGGAGGATGTCTTCTCCTTTAAACACCTCAGGTTCTGGCTTGTTAGGAACCCCGACACTGCTGGACCTGTGGATGCTATCCACAAAAAGCTACATTCCAAACTTGGTGCTCTGTACAGACACTGTGGCTGCATACCCCCACAGGCCCGCCGTGAGATCATCCAGAAAATGATCCTCCCAATATTTGACTTTGGAGATTTAGTATACAGTGTTTCCCTTAAATCCAGCCTCACCAGACTGGACACCCTATTCAACTCCTTCTGTCATTTTGCTCTAAGCTGTCCACCACTGTAACCTCTACACTGTTCTCTCCTTCTTACCTCTTGGGGGCCAGACAACTTGCCCATAGTGCGTCATTGGTTGGGAAGCTTTGGCTTGGCTCCCTTCCATCCTACCTAAATGCCCTCTTCTCCATCAATCCTACTCCCACCAACTCCCTCCAAAACTCCCCCTACAGGCCCCTCACCCTCCCTGCCCCAACTTCCATTTCAGGATGGGCTGCCTTCTCCTATCATTTCCCAAATATTTGGAACTCCCTCCCCTTAGTTATCCGCTCTACCCCATCCACTCATTCACTGTCCTGTCTTCTCCATAACTACATTTCCATTCTGCAATTGCTCCTGACCCTCATCCCCTTCACCATGTCATTCATTTCTCTCACTACTGTCCTTTTTATACCTACTCTAGCCCCCTATCCCCTCCCTCTCCATCCATGCTGATAGCCTATAGCACTGGCTGGGTATGCACTGAACAGTGTTCATACTCTTGTAGTGCTCCGCTCCTGATGGTTAAGGTTTGCTTTCCCCCCTCCTACCCTCACATCCTTTCTTAATTCCCCCTTTCATAATTTTCATCATCTCCCCTCTCTTCCCCTTTCTCAAGTTAATGATACTGGCTAAGTGGGCATTGTGCAGTTTAAATCCATTGTGTGGTTCCACTTCAGAGTGTTACAGTTTACCTCTCTTCTATTACAATGTATTCTATTGTGTTTCAGCTTTGTATCTTGTACAAGTTTTGTCTAATTTTTAGCTCATTTGTATATTGTTTCTTGCATGCAAATTGTATCCCATTCTCCCCTCTCCCCAGGACACGTCTGGAAACAAGCTAGTGTAGCTCAGTATGCCTTTCCTGGAGAAATGTTTTCAGATAAATAAATAAACAACTAATAGAACCTCCTTCCTATTCAAGGCAAGGCAAAGTTTATTTTTTGAGGTGCCCAATCCCGAGGTTCTGGGCACAGTACAAATAAATACAAACTAATCATAGCGACTGCAACACATACAAAAGTAAAACACTAATAAATAAACCAGACAATGTAAAAACAGTTAAAAATAACAGTAGTTATTAAAAGGCTGTCCAGGAAATAAATACTAATAGACAGTGTCTAGGAAGGCTTGACTAAATAGGAGGGTCTTGAGGCAGACCTTGAACACTTCAGTTGAAAGCACCCCCTTGTGAGAGGGCCAGCAGCACAGCACTAGTGCTACTGTTCATGATGCCAGTGACTTGAATTTGGGAATGACTTTGAATCATCACTGGTCCACCAGAAAAAGGAGGATTGTGGGCCCAGAGGATACTTTCCTGCTTTACAAAGGAAAGAATATGACCCCATCTACAACATTGTTTCTTGGGTTACCGCAGGTGGTAGTACAGCAGGGGTCACTGGGGGAGGGGAGACATCAGCTGGGCTCTGTGCAGCCCCTAGTGTGCCATCATTCAACAGGAGTGGACCAAAAATTTGAAACACCCTAGAGCGAGTAAAATTATCTCAGGCACACTCTAGCTCTGCCTCCAACTCTGGCTCTGCCTCCAACTCTGGCTGCCTCTCCGTCCCGCTTTCTCCTACCACCATGCCACCACTGAAGGTGGGAGGTGTGAATCCAGCATGATGTTATTAGAACTAGAAAGATGATGCATACATGGTTAGTTTAATGCTTTCAACCAATATTTTAATTTTTACTCTTACTGGTAGAAAGACACCAAAGTTTGACTTTCAGTGCTTTCTGTTCCCAGTTTCATACTAGGGGAGCTCAATATAAACTGCAAAAAACAATACTCTAACACTTAAGGTGCAGAAAATTACATGCTATAAACAATTGGGCAGCTAATCTGCACTGATACCTTATTTTAATTTCTGGCAGCTGCAGAAATGAACTGACCCTCAGCATCTCACCAGCTCACCTGTGTAGTGAAGTACAGTGTGGGTAAGACTGTGGGATTGGAAGGAGAGGGATAAGTGCCAGAGATATAGGAGAATGGGGACTGGCCAAACTGGGATATGAGTGTCACACCACAGAGGAGAATAATACATACATTTAAAAAAGACACCACCTTATTTATTTATTTATTGAAATGTTTTACAAGGAAGCATGCTGAGCAACAAGTTGCTCGTCTCCCAGTGTGACCTGGGAACCTTGTGTAACCTTGTCCCAATACCCCCCACCCAGCCTGTCAACTGGGTGGCATAAGGATCAGGTAGATATACCACAGCCTTGCTATACCATCGTATGCCACTGTATAGTCAAACATCCCTTCTCCCACCCATGTGGAACTCACAGGCCCTCTCTGAGCCCAGCAACTGGTCCCCGAGACCCACCTCTAGATTTCTCTGGGCCTCCTGAACCTTTCCTGAAGGGTGGGGGGCTCCCTTGTATTAGTACGTGTCAGGTAGGATAGAAGTAGCCAGTGAGTCACTAGTAAGGTTATTGTCTTGTTGCTATGTAAGCAACATCAACGCAGTAACACAAACTGTATCCTCAGCTATTGTTGCCACTCTGGCATCTGATGTCAACTGCTACTATGATTAAAGCAAAGTTAAAGCAGATTTTTCCATCTAGGCACAATGCTGGAGCCAACAAACACATGAAGCCTTTTTAGGGCAATGTCTGTCTCCAGCTGTCTAGAGGTTGTTCTCTCTTCTAGTTCTCAATTATTTTTCATTTCTATTCCTCCAGTCTTTTGCCCTCATATGTGCTATCTGATCCAGTGGTTTCAATCCTTGTGCAATTCTCCCTAGATCTAGTCCATCATCCTGATTTGCTTTTTTCTCCTTTCTTTAATCAAAAACTAACTGATGCCTTTATAGAATCTGGAGTTGGTAGGCAGGTGTAATTTGATATCACTGGGATTGCTGTAGTTTTTGCTCATGCCAGTTTTAGCTGGTTTCTCAATACAGCTGCTTGTTTTATATATGAAATGTTATAAATGATTTATAGCCTTATGTCTCATTCTGTTTTTTCAGCTGTTGCTTATTGTTTTATATTCCAATTTAGCATTCTCTGTTTGTGCCAGAGCATTTGTACTGCTGTACATATCCCTGATTGTTTAATTTCTAAGCCTTTGTAGCCTTCCCTTAAGACACTGTATAAAATTGTGCAGTAATGTATACTCTAAGGGAATGATGCATGATCACTGTAATTAAAATGCACTATGGTGTTAGACTGCCTGGTGAACCAAGAGATGCGCATTTTGGTCACATGCAACAATGGACTTTGGTCCTTGCAACCATGTGGCCAAAGCTGTAAAGAACCTCACTGCCTGGGGAGGTTGGCACCACTTACTGGCACTGTAGCAGCCCCTGGAAATAAGACGGGGAGCAAGTCCCTTCAAAACAGGCAGATGTTTTGCCATCACTATGTGTACGAGATGTTCAAGAGGTGATGCAAGATGGGACATGGGTCACATGGGGAAGAAAGCTCAGGAGGAAAATACGGAAGCAACCAGGATGACATGATCAGTACTCTCTGATGCTGCACCTTCCAATAAACCTCCACTATCTGTGTGAATGTAGGTGGAGTGAGAGGGTTGGGAGGTTGCCAGGAGTTGGAGGGCAGGTCACTTGAAAGTGAGTATAAATACCTACACTGAAATAATGCAACATCATGTGGTCAATGTAGAGGTATAGTAGGGTGGCATGTCGTTCTTTGGAAGTGTGTGTTTCCAACTTACTTCCCTTGCCCTATCTCAGAATTTATATTACTCCAGCCAGGAGATCGATTGAACAGCTCTCTTCGCAGCTGATGTCAGTTCCATACCTTTACCAGCCTACAGAGAGTGCCTGAATGTTAGTCAGTCATGTAGTCACTTCCAGGGAGCCGAGTGTCTCATCTGCTCAGGTGGTAATACAATGCAGTCTTATTAAGAGCCATGGTAAACCCAATGTGAACATAGCGTAGTCACTGAAATATTAAGTAGTACATTTTTGCAGTCAATGTAAAGGTAGTAATACAATGCAGTTTTAAAATGAACCATTGTACACCCCGTGTGAACATAGTATAGTCGCTGTAATGTCAAACGGTACATTTGTGCAGTCAGTTTAAAGATGGTAATGCCATGCTCTCTTCTAGGGAGCCAAGTGTCTCACCTGCTTAAGTGGTAATGCAAAAAAGTTTTAAAATGAGCCATGGTAAACCTGGTGTCAACATAGTGTAGATGCTGAAATACTGAACAGTACATTTGTGCAGTCAGAATAAAGGTGGTAATGCAATGTGATTTTAAAATGAACCATTGCATACCCGGCAGTGTGAACATAGTGTAGGCACTGTAATGTTAAACAGTACATTTGTGCAGTCAACATAAAAGTGATAATGTACTGTTTTAAAATGCACTACTGTATGCCCAGTGTAAAGACAGAGTAGTCACTGTAATGTTAAACAGTACATCTTTGCAGTCAACATGAAGGTGATAATGTACTGTTTTAAAATGCACTACTGTATGCCCAGTGTAAACACAGAGTAGTCACTGTAATGTTAAACAGTACATTTGTGCAGTCAACATGAAGGTGATTATGTACTGTTTTAAAATGCAATACTGTATGCCCAATGTAAAAGCAGAGTAGTCACTGTAATGTTAAACAGTACATATGTGTATAGTGCGGCCCAGTAAAGGTACAGTTGGGTGGCAAGTCATATTTTTGAAGCTTGTGTTTCCACAGTTATTGAAGTTATTGGGGCAGACTAGGTGGGCCGAAGGCCCTTATCTGCTGATAAATTTCTATGTTTCTATGTTGTGCAGTCAACACGAAGGTGGAAATGCACTGTTTTAAAATGAACCACTGTACATGCGGAGTGAACATAGAGTAGTCGCTGAAATGTTTACATTTGTGCAGTCAATGTAAAGATGGTAATGCAATGTAGTTTTAAAATCAACCCATGTATACCTGATGTGAACATATGGGTGACCATCCACAACCATGCTGTTTCCATCGAGGGGGTTGATGACATCATACAGACCTCGAGAGCGAAGCTCAAGGGGTCTGTATGTTATCAACTCCCAAAATGGAAACACAGCCTCAGTTGTGGATGGTCACACATCCATTGCTTTATATATTATATGGTTGCCCCTTATTGTGACTTTTTATTTTGTTTTAAATTATTTAACATTCTTTGAGTAGTTACTTTGGGATAGGTATCGCTCTTGCTACCTCTGGTGGCGCTTTCGGTCCTGCTCACTCATCTTCTCACTCTCATGTGTGGCTGCACCATTTATTTTTAAAATTAGAAAGAAAAAAACAACAAAAGAAGCCATAAACTTTATCCACAGTGAGCCATGCATGGCTCTTTGTGTCCCGACTTAAAAGTAGTCGGTTCCATGGCTCGGTGCTGGCTAAATCACACTGACATGTTTCTTCTACTGCTTTCCTTTTGGAGAGCCACATCATGTGAGACAGTCAGGTTGCAGGACAAAGCTAGAAAGTTGTTGTACTATCAATGTGATGTCAGAACGATAGTACAACAACTTTTTTGACCTTTGAACTGTCCTACAACAACATTGTTAGAGCCTCTGATTTCAGTGCACAAGAAGGGGCAACCGTATACTATAGTACATTTGTGCAGTCACTATAAAGTTGGTAATACAATTTAGTTCTAAAATGAACCCATGAATATCCAATGTAAACATAGTGTAGTCATGGTAACGTTAAACAGAACACACATGCAATCAATATACAGATGGTAATGCAATGTAGTTTTAAAATGAGCTCATGTATACCCAATGTGAGCATAATACAATCACTGTAATGTTAAACAGTACATTTGTGCAGTCAGTGTAAAGGTGGTACTGCAATATAGCTTTAAAGGATCCATTGTATACCTGGTGTAAACATAGTTTCGTTACTGTAATGTTCAACAATACATTTGTGCAGACAACCTAAAGGTGGTAATGCAGTGTAGTTTTAAAATGAACCCATGTATACCAGATGTGAATGTAGTTTTGTCACTGTTATAAACAGTACATTTGTTCAGTCAATGTACATAAAGGTGGTAATGGGATGCAGTATTAACATTTACCCATATATACCTAATGTGAACATCATGTAGTCACTGTAATGTAAAACAGTAAATATGTGCAGTCAGTGTAAAGGTGGTATTGCAATATAGTTTTAAAATATATTCATGCATACCTGGTGCAAAGCTTGTGTAGTCACTGTAATATTATACAGTACATTTGTGCAGTCAACATAAAGATGATACTGGAATGAAGTTTTAAAATGTTCCCACCTATGCTCATTGTGAACATAGTGTATTTATTGTCATGTTAAATAGTACAGTTGTGCAGTCAATGTAAAGGTGGTAATGGGATGTGGTGTTAACATTTATTCATGTATACCTGGTGTGAAGCTCGTGTAGTCACTGTAATGTTAAACAGTACAATTGTGCAGTCAAAGGTGGTTATGCAATATAGTTTTAAAATGAACCCATGTATCCACAGTGTGAACATAGTGCAGTTACTGTAACATTAAGCAGTACATTTGTGCAGTCAGTGAAATGGTGGAAAAAATGCAGTACAATTTTAAAATGAAACAATGTATGTCAGGTATAAATGAAGTATAGTCAACATAATGTTCAACAGTACATTTATACTGTAAAGGTGGTAATGCAATGCAGTTTTAAACCTTTGTATATGTATGAACTAGTGCAGTTGCTGTCATGTTAAAAAGTACATTTATGCAGTCATTGTAAAGGTAGTAATGCAATGTAATATAAAATGATAAAATGGCAAGAAAAATTCCCTGGACTCTGATTGGTCAGTTTAGGGCTAGACTGAGATGTTATCCCAGCAAAACATCAAGGATCTAGTCCCAGCACACCCATGACCACATTATATGTTAGAAAAATCCGTCCACAGCCTATGTCCAAGTTGTTCACACTTGGCACGGCTGCTGTGGTTTCTGTCAGTACTTAAGTCATTGTTTTCAAAAGTAAATCCCTGTCTGCCACTGTAACAAAACACTCAAAAACACTCCTCAAATAAATCTAACCTTTCTACCCTGTCAGCATAACACATTTCAGTTCACATAACTTAATTTTTTAAAGCTAACCTGAATATTGCCACAAGCTGTCACAGTGATTGGCTTCAACACTACCCACTCTGCTCGAATTCAGCTTTCCCTGCCTGCACTAAACAGACTGACCACATGTGTTCACAAGCACACTGCATTTCAATTACTCACTGGTTTTCCTCTTTATATTATCTTTCTTTTTCTTCTTCCAGTACAAAACAAAAGACAGCCATACTGGGAGAACCACAGGAAGATTAGCACAATCTCAACAATGGGGGTTGGAGGGTGGTGGTGGGTCATTGCCGCAGGGCTTTCTGGCTCTTCATAAATCAAAAATGGAGAGAGAGAGACAGCAAGAGAAAGAGAAAGAAAAAAGATAAAGGAAAACAAAACAGAAACAGAGACAGAGACCAGAGAACAAATGTGCACAATGGAAGGAAGCTTGGGTGGCAGATCTACAGTAACATGGCAACAGCTCCACCTACTGGGCAAAACAAATAATCAGCACTATTTTTTAAGTATGTCTACCTATTGAACAAGCATTTGTCAATGCCGAATGTTTGCTTGCTGGCATTGGCATTGGTAGTGTAGAAGTTACAGAGCTGCATAATAGGAATGGCAGCAAAGTATTGAACTGAAGCCAACCCCACCACCACCCTGCAGAGAGTGACAGGCATTGGGGTGTGCCTTTGGGTCATCAGGCATAACGACCATGCCATTTCACCACACCCTACCCTGCAGACACTGACAAGTGTCACTGTGCCTTGGGGTCTTTGGCCCTTATGCGCACCCCATTCCATCAAGGAATACGGTGAGATGGGTGCGGTATAGGAGAATGGGGTGAAGTTTGGGCCTGAAGAGTCCGAGGCACACCTTGATGCCTCTCACTGGCTGCAGGGTATGGGTGGAGGTGGAATGGTATGAGCATTACAGGCAAGAATCACAAGTCACACCCCGATGCCTGTCATTCTCTAGAGGGTGGGGAGTTATGGTCGGAAACCCTAACGCCTCAGGCATTCATTGGTATTTTCACTCCAAATTTTCAACATGTTTTTTTTGTGACCCCCACCTCATGAACAGTGGAAATATCAGTTTGTTAGCTGAAAACTGCTTTTGCACAGCGACTACAGCATTTGGCACCACAGGTGCAAAAACACATTCCGAACAGGATGTGAAAAGTGACAACATTACCGTTCATGGGGAGGTGTAAAAATGGCAATGTTGAAAATGTGCTGTGAAAATCTTAAAAAAACTGGTGAAGTCACGAGCGTGCGTAGAAACTGTGCAACACACACCCCTAATGTAACTAGTTTGGGGATTTTTTTTACAGCAGATTGTTAACACAGTCATTTTGGGACCTCCAATCATGAACAGTGTCAGTGTGATTTTCTTTATCTGTCCTGAACAATGATTTCCCACAGCAACCACGCATTTCTGCGCTGAAAGTGTGAAAACACATTTCAGCCACGTTGTGGAAAACGACAGCTGTACTGTTCCTAAGGAGGTGTGGAAAAATGCCACTGGTGAAAATATGGACTGAAAATATTACAAATTCATGAACTTACGAGGGTGCGTGGAAACTGCGCAATGCTCACTCGTAACACAGTCATTTTATGGAGTTTTGTCACCAATTTTCAACATAGCCATTTTAAGACCTCTGCTCATGACCAGAGTCACTGTGATTTTCTTAATCTGTCCCAAACATTGTTTTTGCACACCAACTGTACCATTGTGTGCTACATATGCGAAACACATTTTGGGCGAGATGTGAAAATGGTAGCTGTACTGCTCATAAGGAAGTGTGGTAAAATGGCACTGTTGAAAATCTGGTGCAAATATTACAAATTGCAACCAAGAAGGCAGACATATGAACTGCACAATGCTCTCTCAAAACAGTCATTTTATTCTTTTCACCAAATTTTCAACATAGCCATTTTAACACCTCTGCTCATGACCAGTGTCACTGTGATTTTCTTAATGTGTCCCATACATTGATTTCGCACACCGACTGTGCCATTGTGCACTACATGGGCGGAAACACGATGTGGGTGAGGTGTGAAAAATGACAGCTGTACTGCTCATAAGGAGGTATGGTAAAATGGCAATGTTGAAAATCTGGAGTGAAAATATTGAAAATTTGCAAACTTACAAGCGTGCGTAGGAACTCTGCAACGCACGCTCGTGAAATAGTCATTTTTAGGAATTTTTCACCAAATTTTCAACATAGGCTTTTTGAGAGCCCACCTTATGAACACTGGCAGTGTCATTTCGTTAATGGGTCCTGAAAGGTGATTTCGCGCAGTGACTGCAAAATCACCCTTTGGGCCCAATTGACGCCATGACAGTGCAAGAATTCATGAGGAGGGGTCCCAAAAAACCCATGTTGAAAATTTAGGCCCAAAATTCCCAAAAATGCCTGAGATATGCAACAAAGTTGAAAAAACCCTATTTATTCCATTATACAACTTACCTGCATTTCCTCAGTTCGTGGTCGGCTTTGAAAGTGCAGGCGTGTTTCGGTCCACCAATGATCTCGCGTACCGAGTGAAAAGTATGGGGTGAGGGGTGTGGGGAGGCAGAGTGCACAGTGGGTGGGTGGGTTGTGGGGGTGGGGAGACTGAGAGGAAGGTTTTCTTCTTTACAGGTTTTAGGCGGCGGGATGTTTCCACGCTGGGGTGGGCTCCCAGCATGGCAGCTGAAAGGCTGTTTGGGGGCTGGAGCCGGCGAGATTGGGCACCCCGTGGTATAACATGCTTTGCCACGCTGGGGTGGGCTCAGCATAGCACATGAAGCTTTTGGAGGGGAGCATGCAGCCGGTAGGGCCGATGGGGGATTGGGCACCCGTTGGCTATGACAGTTCTTGCCATGCTGGGGTGGGCTCCCAGCATGGCACCTGGACAGCTGTTGTTGTGAGGGGGAGGCGTGGAGCCTACGGGGGATTGAGCACCCCCATCGGCCACACAGTGTGTGCGTGGGGGGGAGGGAACGCATCAGCACGCAATATGCGTGATTGCGTGTGTGTGTGGGGGAGAGCTCTGCTCACTGAAGCGGAGCTTTCCCTTTCAACTGTATGCCACTGCATTTTCCTGCTGTCATAGACAGCTGCAGCAGTGACTGGCGCACTGCAACCGGGCCTGCAAACACACTGACTGAATTGGAAGAGGCTGACACACCTCTAGAAAACTCGTATGATGGCACTACGTTTCTTGCACATGCATGCAAGCAAACATAAAAATGACACAAAATCTGATTTTAATAAATTTTTTAATCTTTTTTTCCTTTTTTTCTTGTTTCAAGCAAACCATTTTATAATTGCAATAACAAACTCCAGGGTGTGTGTTGTGCTGGGATAACATCATGCCTTGGTGTTTGATACACTTAGTCTGTGGCCTCATGCCCAACCACACAAAGTAGGATGTTATCCCAGCACAACACACACCCTGTCATGCATTTTTGCTTAAATGAACTATTGAGAACTCAGTGTGAACACGGTATTGTAGGCATAACGTTAAACGGTAAATTTGTTCAGTCAGTGAAAAGGTGGAAATGCCATGTAGTTTTAAAATGAGCCATTGTATACCCAGTGTGAGCATAGTGCAGCCACTGTAATGTTAAACAGTGCATAGGTATTGCCAATGTAAAGGTGGTAATAAATGTGGTTTTAAAAGTAACCATTGTGTATGTGGTGTGAACATACTAATGGCAAGAACATTTCCTCATCTCCAGTTGGTCAGTGTGTGCCTGAGGCAGTGATGTTATCCCAGCATAGTATCACTGTATCAAGTCCAGGCAAATACATGTCTCAATCTCACATGTTGTCACTTAAACGTACCGTTCCACATGCTTCCCTCCCAAGCTTCCATCATGTCATACAGGACCCCCCCCAAATAAACTGTCTTATCAGCCCACAACTCCCTCGTCTTAGCAGCCCACAACTCCCCAGTCAAGTCAAAGCAAACCACAAATCTTTTTTTTTCAAACTGCCGCTACAAGCAGCTTCACAGATGCAGCTCAGTAGACCTAACTGAACACATGCGCCCCTCACATTTCAAAGGTCTGTTCCATTTTAAATTACATGGAAACCTATGCAGATTTAAATACAGCTGGTTTATTACCTGCATAAACAGGCACCAAATGCCTTCTGAAGCACAGTAGAGAAAAGCAAACCCACTCTGCTGGCACTCAGACTAACTTTCACTTTCAGCACGTATGAGAGTGTAAGTGTGCCAATTGATCGCCGGCTTCAGGGTGTTTTTGAACTGACACCATCCCTGAATGAACAGTTAATTATTTCAAACATAAACCATCAAACAATCCTCCCTTTTGCATTACCTTTACCAGAACAAAAACCACAGCTTTTCATGGTGATGGTGGTGGTGGTGGTGGTGGGCGGGGGAGACAGAAAGACATGCAAAGACAATCCAGTAAATATAATGACTCAGTGAGCACAGCTCCACTTAGTGGAGAAACAGTAAAAGGACCTCTTTTGTAACAAAGTTACAATAAAAAAGTTACAAAAAAAACTATTTAAAACAGTATTTATATTACATATTTTTTGTCTCTATTTAAATAAGTCACTGTATAATAGCAGCAATGCACTCTAGGGTGTATGTCGTGTGGGATAAAGTCACTTCTTGGGTGTTGAATCACTTGGCCTGTGGCCTCGAGCTTCAATCACCAAAGGTATGACCTTATTCTAGCACAACACGCACCCTGTCATGCATTATTGCTTAAGTAGTAATTGCTTTGCCTCCATGAGATCATCAGATATGATTACTCCCAGGTCCCTTTCCTGTTCGGTGACCATCAATACCTCTTCCCCAATTTTGTACTCTGCTTCTGGGTTTCTTTGTCCTAAGTGCATGATTTTGCACTTTTTCACATTGAAACCTAGCTGCCACACCCCTGACCACTCCTTGAGTTTTCTCTGGTCTCTGCACATTCTTTCCATCCCCTCTGGATTGCTCACCATGTTGCAGATTTTGGTGTCACCTGCAAAGAGGCAGACCTTCCCTTCCAGCTCATCTGCAATATCACTTATAAAGACATTAAAGAGGACTGGTTTCAGTACTGAGCAATGAGGCACCCCATTGGTCACCATTCCTTCACTGTAATAAACTCTGTTTACCACCACCTTCTGCATTCTATTTCTTAACCAATTTCTTCCCTAATTTCTCACCTTAGGACTCAACCCTAAGCTGCCCAGTTTCCTTATAAGTCTCCTGTGTGGAACGGTGTGAAAAGTCTTATTGAAATCAAAGTAGACCACGTCCACAGTCCCACCCTGATCTATTTCCATGGTCACCCAGTCAAAGAAATCTGTCAGATTTGTCTGACATGACTCCCCCACCCCCTCATGAAACTGTGCTGCCTCAGGTCTTGTAACCTGCTAGGTTCAAGATACTCCACAATCCTTTCTTTTAGCAGTGATTCCATTAACTTTCCCGCCACCAATGTCAGGATCACTGGCCTATAGTTGCCAGCCTCCTTCCTTCTACTACTTTTGTGAAGAGGGACTATATCTGCCCTGTTCCAGTCCTCCTGAACCACTCCTGTTTCTAGTGAGTTGTTAAAAAGGACTGCCACAGGTGCAGCTAGTACCTTCCTGAGCTCCCTCAATACCCTTGGGTATACCCTGTCTAGTCCCATAGCTTTGTCCACTTTTAGATTTGCAGATCCCTTCAGGACTCTCTCCTGTGAAAAAGGACTCACTTCCCCCAGTGCTCCTACTATTTTTATGTGATCTGTCTCCTTCCTCTGTGAAGCCTGAACAACAATTTTGTTCACAATATCTGCATTTTCCTGATCTTTCTCTACACAATCCCCACCTGCTTTTCTTAACCTCATAATCCTGCCCCAAGTCTTCCTTTTTCATTTAAGTACCTAATCAAAGTCGTGTCCCCTTTTGTTACCCCCTGGGCTATTCTTTCCTTAGTTTGTACCTTTGCACTCCTCACCACTTTCACTGCCTCTCTCTGCTTCTCCTCCCTGTCCTCTTCCCTCTGCATCTCTTTATACCTCCTGAATGCTACCCTTTTAGCCTTTACCTTTGCAGCCACTTCCTTAGTGAAAGAACCCAGGGCACTCTTCGCAAAGAATAGGGAACATTCCCAGTGTCCTGGCCAACGTTCCCCTTCCCATAAACCGGTTCATTCAATTATCCAGGCTGTGTGTGGGTGATGATGTGCGATATGGCCGCCACCACACATTCAGTCACTTCACTACCAGTCTAGCATTGCTTGTAAAGTGCTTTGGATGTACGAAAAGCACTATATAAATGCTGATTCTTCTTCTTCTTCTTAGAAAACCATAACATTCTCTTTTCCTCTTGTTTTTGCTCACTTCCTATGTGTAGAGATTTCCTTCCTTCATGATGGCTACCCTCAGCTTAGCTCACTGTTCTTTCACCCTACCCAGGTCATCCCTACCTTTCCAGGTCATAAGACACACCCATTTTTTTAAAATATGCCCTCCTGAAGTTAAGGACCATTGTCCTTATGTGGTTCGCTTTCACTGCCATCTCTATGTTAACCCTTACTGTGTGGTGTTTACTAGTCCCCAGGTGGCCTCCCACCTAGACATCTGCAATACTGTTACTGTTAGTGTGCACCAGGTTCAGTATTGCCTCATTACGAGAGGGCTCCCTTACTATTTGCCTGAGAAATGCCCCCTTCAGGGAGTCAACAATGTCTCTAACTGAAGCCATTGGTAGGATGCTCTAATGCACATCTGGTAGATTAAAGTACCCCACCAGCAGCATCACCCCTTTTTCTGCCATTGTGCCAGTGGCTTCCACCAATGCCTTATCTGATTTCTCCCCCTGTGTTGGAGGTCTGTAAATCACACCCATGAGAAAAGAGCTGTTTCCCATCTATAGGGTGATCCACAGTACCTCAAACCCTTCCTTTCCCACCTGGATTTCCTGTGTTTCTTCTGCCTTGATACTCTTCTTTACATACAGCACCACCCGTCCTCCCTTTCTTCACACCCTGTCTTTTCTGAATTGAGGATAGCCTTGTATGGCCATGTTCCTGCCATGGTTTCCTGTGCACCATGACTCAGTTATGGCCACAATATTCAGGTCAACCTCTGCCATGATGGCCTCTAGGTCTAGAATTTAATTTCTTGGACTTCTTGCGTTTGCACAGATGGCCTTCCGTATTTTGTTACCACTGGACCTGCTACTCCCCCTTTTTCCTTTTTGCCCTGCCTACTTTCCCCCCTTTTTTCACAGCTTGCGTTCCCATCCCCTTTCATTCCTACCACTCTGCTTTTCTCTATATTTTGCACCCTGGGGGATTTACCTCCCCTAGAGTCCTTCCTTCTCTCTGCTTCAGTCTGTGGGGTGGGAATACAGTTTATGCCTCCCTGATTTCTTCCACTGCCCCCCTTGACTAGTTTAAATGTCCATCAAAGTAACATTTAAACTGTCCACTGGGACTTTGATCCCCTTCCCATATGGATGCAGGCCATCATCCTGTATAGGCCCTTATCCCTCTAGGTTGGTCCCCATCCCCAATGTAGCTGAAATCCTCCTCTCTACACCATTAATCAGCGAAAGTCACTGAGCGCACTGCCTGACTAAGACCCCCCAGCTCACTAAAATCTCCCTGTACTGTCCCAGCTCCATTCCCAGCCAGGACATTGGTCCCTAGGTGGCCAGTGACATCCATCTCCCTCTCCTGCCCTGCTGCCCTAGGGATCATTAGGATTCACTTTCCATCCCTCCGAGCTGAGGCACCAGGTAGGCACCTCACCTCCCTCCTTCCCTCCCATCCCTTTCCCAGATCTACCTCACTAATGATTGAGACTCCCACCAGAAGTTTTTTCCTCCTCTGCTGGGGTCCTGTACTTCCTGCCTTAGGGCCTCCCTTACAGATGATTCCCAAATCCTCCCTAGCCACTACTATGAGTGCCTTCTCCTGGCAGTCCCATCCCACCAGAGTGGTAAATGAGTTTAATAGTGGCACGAGCTGAGAAAGGTGCCATCGACCCACCTCCCCACCTTCCTAGAGCCCACCTGAGTCCAGCCAGCACTCCTCAGCATCCTCTGGAGCAATGATGGTAGACTTGGTGGCCCCTGGTTGGGGAAAGAGGTCCCTTAAATCTAAGTCAACTTGGACTAGAGTCTAGCAATCTCTTCCCTTAGCCCATAGAGATGCATGCAGATTGGGCAGCACCTCAAGTCTCCAGAACATCTCCCTGAAAACTGCCGCTCCACAACCACTGCACTGTACCACTTCCAACATTCACTTTCCTACACTCTATGTTATCTGGAAATAACTTGTATCCTTACCCTAAATATTTTTTTTTTCAAATGTTTCCCCTTTTTTGTTTTGCTTAACCCCTTGGTACTGTGATCCTGTATAGGGTTGTTTAAGAGTCCCCCTTTTTGCTTCTCATAATTTTCTTTTTACATTTAATTACATTTACCCTTGATAGGGTGTTTCCTCTATTTCCGCACCACTGGTGATTATAGTTTTCCCGTTTTTAACTTTACCTTTATCCCTTCATGTACTTACGCTAGATGAGGTGCTTCCTCCTTCCCACACAACAGGTAGTTTCTTCTTGTATGACCTGTTTTCACCCTGCTGTTTCCCATGTACCTTTTTCTGTACTCCCTACCCAGGCAGCAGCAAGTATGCAGGTACTTTACCATACCTTGGTGGACCGGCAGAGTTCCCTGCATGCCTGAGACAGGGCCAGAGATATACCAGGCATACAGAATCATCCCCTTAAAAAAGAAGAAATGATGACTCTGCTCACCTGACCCTCATGTTGGTCCTTGTTGACCCCAGCAAGAGAGACAGTGTTAAATGCAGTGGAGATCTGTAATGCTGGAGGAGCATTCAAGGCTGAGCGTGCACCAGTGAAAGGAGCATCATAAACTGGGTTTGGGCTGCGTAAAAGTGAACATTTAAGCAATATACCATCGCAGGGTGTGGGTATATTGGGGATTTATCATGCCTGTCATGGTAAGGCCTCGTTACTTGACTACGTCAGGTGTAGTAAATCCCCCCATATACCCACACCCTAAAGTGGTATACAATGTTCTGTATTTTTGTACACAGAAAAATAGCAAATAAAAAGTTTGTTTTCTATTTTTGTTTATTTTTTAGTGATTTTATTGCTACGTCACAAGAAGTAGTCCTTGGTTACTGGAGCTGTGGTGATACTGCACATGTGCTTCACAGCTCAGTACTTTTTTGGGGGCTAGCAACTGTTTGAATCTGTGCCCAGATTGCTTTTTTGATTGTGTCCCGGCTCCATTTTTCCTGTATGAGCCAGGACAACCTTTAAATTTGCTGCTTATTTATTTTTTGCTATAGAGGCACTGCTCCATTTTTTTGCAAGTTCTGCACATGTGCCGCAGCATTCCTTGTTGCCACCTTACTGTTAGGCATTTTGCACCCCTCTTCGGTGGTGGTCTGGCAGAATAGACTCCATTTTGTTTTTATTTTTATATTTTTCCTGCTCTGCCTCACTTTTAAGGAATGCTGCAGACTATTGATGGCTCACCGTTAGAGAGTGCCAAGTAGTGATGGCTCCTTGTTTGAATTTTGGAGCCTTGTGATGGACTATCGGATGTTGCCTGGGATCGGAGGGAGAAGAGCGTGGTCAAAGAGATGAGCAGGTACAGATTGTGCCTTTAAAAAACTACAAGTGTTGGAAATGTATTTCAGTTATGTATTGTGCTTTTTAACTTTGTTTGCAGAGTTATACAGCCATGACAGTTGGGACAACGGTGTTTATCAGGGATCCAACATGGCGGATTTTGGCTTTCTGTTTGGTGCTTGGAGTACATTTTTTGGCACTTAAGGCTAATTGCCACCTTTTTCAGTTGGTACATTAAAGGATTTACGATGCTAAAAAGGTGCCAGCCAATCAGAGTGCAGTATGTAGTATGTATTTCCTTAGCCATTGTATAATTCCTGATTTACAATCTTTGTACTTTTTGGTTTTTGCTTTTCAGACACAGACATGAGGAGTTAGGGATGAAGGTGGAACAAATCTTGGAAACATTTGTTGCTTACTATAAAACACTATATAGCCTCCACCCAAAAACTTCAGTGCAAAGCAAAAAAGAATATTTAACCTTCCTGGAGCTCCCCAAATTATCCCTGGAGCAATATGCTCAATTAAGTACCCTGATACTGGACCTGGAAATATAGAAAGCTATAAAATAACTTAAATCTATTACATGCCCTGGACTGGATGGGTACAGTGGGGAATTTTACAAATGCCTTCACGAGAAAGTAACCCCTCCGCTTTGGCGGGTCTTTAATGAAGTGTGGAGGGAGGGGGAAGTCCTGCCGCTACTTGGAACTATGTCACTATATCAGTAATGCTAAAGGAGGAAAAAGACATATCCCACTGCAGCTTCTACTACTCCACCTTCCTCCTTAATATGGACTGCATGCTGTTCACAACCATATTGGGCAAACCAGTAAACAATATTCTGCCCAGTATCACAAACTTAGACCAAGCAGGCTTTATACTGGGCAGACAAGCACCAGAAAATATCTGCCATACAATAAATGCTACAGATTTAATAATGCAACACAACCTGAAGGCCTGCATGATGAGACTTGATGCAGGAAAGGCCTTCCATAAGGTACTGTGGAATTTCTTATTCATGGTCCTACAGCATCTTGGATTCCCCAACCAATTTATTGTAGGGGTAAAATCATTGTAGTTATCCCAACATGCTTAGGATTGAACAATATCTTCCAAATTTAGTTTATATAGGAGCACATGGCAGGCTGCCCCATCTCACCTCCACGGCTGGATTAACCTGTATGCAAATTATGCCATGGCGTAGGGCCCCAAGGTTCAGGAGGGCCCCCACTGTTAACTTATTTACAGCTACTTTCTTTAATTCTGGCTGTACTGGACAACCGCTGACAGGCCGAATTGCCCAAAAAGCAGCCCCCTCCTTGGAGTCAGTCAGCCCCCCCACCTCACTGAATCAGCCTGGTGAATGATGACCCCCCGCAGCTGCTCTGAGCAAGTGAGCCTCTCAGTTTCTCTGACGGCTGCTCCAGCTGCACATCTGATCCACCCTGACCCCACCACACACAACCAATTATGTCCATCAGAGGTCCTCTGGAGGTGTGGCTACTGGGGAGCAGGAATCGGTGTGTGCATGTGCATGGCATCAGGACATGTGGCTGGGCAGTAATGAGGAGTAGAGGAGGAAGAGAATAAGAGAGAGCTGTGGCGGTCAGTCGTCAGTGCTGGTGGTTGGTCTCATCTATCAAAGAAGAAGAGCCTCTGTCTAAAGACACAAAAGTAGAGAGAGAGTCTGAGCAGGCCACTAAGGGTCACCTGGAGTCAGATTTGGCTTCAGTGTAGCATCACGTGCTGCTGGTGTTTTTAGTGTAGCCACTAGCCAGGGTCAGTCAGTGCTGCTGCTAGTTTGGCCTTTGGTCCTGCTGTGACTATGAGAAGTCCTCCCATGCTGGGCCATGCTGCAAGGCTGAGTCATGTCACCACCGCATGTGTGATCTTGAGAAAACAATCAAGAGGACAGACTGGACTCATCAAAGTCACATTCACATCAGTCAGGCCACACCAGGTATGTTGTGCTGACTAGTCGTCTGTGTGCTGCAATGTCCAAGTCATTTGTGCTGCAGAAATAACTAGTTTTATTGCACTGGAGAAACAAACAAAGCTGTGGCTGCCTCTGGTCATGGTCTGTCTGTGAGTGTTCAGTAACCTGAGTAGTGTACTGAGTCTTTAATAAGATTTGAGTTTGGCACTAAGTGGACCATGGAATGCTAATAAGCCACCTGAGGAGAACTAACTTGTGCGGCTTGCTCTTGCTGGCACCGTTTTGTCTTGGTTTGATTTGAGTCATATACATTACTGGGAAGTTGCAGCAGGTTGCTCTAGGAAACTTAATCTCTGAAGTGACTGCAGTCAACACCTGCAGGTCCTGCAGGGTTCTTAAGGCTCAGTCTTTTTGGCACAACTCTGTTTAGCTGCTTTGGCGTCAATGACTTGGAGTAGGGGCAAGGATGTGGCAACTCAGCATTGGCAGCAGAGCAACTTTTAGGTTGACAACAAAACTATAAATGACAATGGAGATGGAGGAGAGGAGACAGTGGGAGAACAGACAGAACTGAGAACAAAGGTAGCTGCACAGATGGTGATTGTGGCAGATGCATTTCGCAGGCAAGGAGCTTGAGCATGTCTCAGGCTGGGAACTCAAAGGAGTCTTGAGCAGGGAAATAATGGGAGAGAGCTGTGAGCCCCATTAACTGCTTCAATACATGCTTCAGTTTTTTGGTTTGGGCAGAGAGAATAGGTATTCAAAGAGGCATGTGCAGGGAGATCATGGCAGCTACAATCCCCATTTTTATTAATTTATTTATGTGGAATTTGAATTTGATATCTGGGAAGGCAGGGCACACTAATTTCCAGTATAATGTCGATGTGTGTCTCAGGGGAGGGAAAATAGAGGAAGAAAAGAGGATCTATCATTATTAATAACAAAAATAACTACAAGGTACAGTAGTGGCAAGGGAAAAACAAGATGAGTTAAAGGTAACTAAAAAGTGAAAATTTACAAAATGTTAGTATTGTTCTGATAAAATGTTTCTTTGTGCAGTAATTGGTCATTCTGAATTGTGTTGTTTATAATCAAGGGCAGGTGCCTGCCAAGTCATGTGGCATAACACATAGCATTATAAACCACATCCTGCTTGAGTACCCTGGTCGTCACTGCAGAAGAGTGGAATGTTGGCATTTAGGGGCCCCCCATGCCACAAAATATGACTTGGAGTAGGGCCCCCACATCCATTAATCTGGCCATGCTCACCCCATATAATTTGCTCTATACATTGAGCCTTTAACCCAATGGATAAGGTCCAATTCTAAGATTCATGGGATTCTCTTGAGGGGATGATCTCACAAAATTGTAATGTGTGCAGATGACATACTACTATGTCTGGTAAATCCAGAGGAATCAATAAAGGAAGTCTGGAGAGGCCTCAAAAACTATTTAGTACCCATGCTGGATATGTCTTAAACTTGACAAAAACTGTGGTACTTAAATTTAATTATAACCCCTCAGCACAGATGAAAGAATAGTTCCTGCTGAAATGGCAAGCCACTCAGATGAAATATTTTGTCATCCAAGTGACAAAAGATCTGTCCCAGCTCTATGAAGCAAATTTTAGACGATTAACAGAGAGGTTCCAAGAAGACCTTAATAGATGGGTGCTTATTAATTTCCCCTTGTACTCCAGAACTGACTCCCTAACTACGAACATCTTCCCCAGATTCTTATCTCTTTCAATGTATCCTGATTCTTATTCCCAAGACACAATTCTTGGAGTGGCAAAAGTCATTCTCTAAATATCTATGGGCAGGTAGGAGACCTCATATAAAGTATCAATTACTACAACAGGGGATATATGTGTGTGTGGGTGTGTGTGGGGAAGGGATTCAGTCCTTGAACTTCATTGCTATGCATAACATGTCAGGACTTTGCTCCTGTGATTGGCACCTTCATACAAGTCTACCTGGAAGAGCCTAGAAAAAGTGCAAGAAGGCATGGAGCCGCTGAGTGCCAGGGTACTAGAGAGTGATTTTTAAGCAACAAAACTTGGACATAACCTTACAGGTAGTCAGATACACACTAAGTGCTCAATACAGAGCCTGGGATAGGTTGAATGTGGGCCAAAATTTATGGCTGTTCCATTGGCTGTCATGGGATCCAGCCTTCCTACCAGCATCCCTGAATCTGGTTTATCACCGGTGGGCTCAGCAGGGACTATGCTTGCCGATCCAGTTCCTGTCCCATGGCAAAATATTTGACTAACACTCTGAAACAAGTGTTTGACCTGAATAACGCTGATATTTTCAGGTATCTCCAGATGAGGTCCTATATAGAAGCACAAAGTAAACAACTGCAGGTGCCTTCAACCATCAAACACTTGAGAAAGTCACTCCAAAACATTCTAGGAGGACAAATACTAGAGATGGGTGGACCCGAAAAGGTCTTGACCTTTATTATCAGGATCAGGATCCAGGTCATAGTTCTGATTGATTCTGATTCAGATCAGAACATTTAAGAATTTAATGTTAATACCAGAAAACCACCAAAAAATACACTAAGAACATTGAAAATGTTTTCTAATCTGAAAGTGTGTCTGCATTTCTGACTCCATTCTATATATCTTTCTGCTTTGCCTCCTCTTTTTTTGGCTGCAGGGAATCCAGAAATGCTGTTTTCCCTTACCATCTGTTTGGGGTTATAGTGTCACTGTGGCTCCCTGCCTGCCTCAGCATGCAGATCCCCAGCTTCTCCTATCTACTGACAGTCTCCCCACCTCAGTATGTTGATCCTTGATCCACATCTCATCTATTGACTCCCTCTGTACTCCAGTACTTTTCACATCTTTTCACAATTCCTGCCACTCAAACACCCACCCTGCTCCACAATGTATTACATACCACTGTCCCTGTCATCTTCTGACACCCACACTATCCAAATATCTGGACCGCTACCCCCTCACATCTGCAGGCATCCACCCAGCCCCATTATGTATACCCCTACCCTCTCTGCTTGCATACACAATTCTAAATTCAACCCTTTCCATGTATTTGATCCCGTACCCCACTTATCTGCTGGTTACCATCCCGCCCTTATATGAACACCCCTGCCCCATCCATCTGCTAGCATTAACCCTTCCCTAGTATGTAGACCCCTACCCCTACCCATCTGCCAGAACCCACCTGCTCAAGTAGTTTTCATATCTTTTCACATCCCACCCCACCCAGTATAAGCACCCTTTCCCCTCCCTGCTGCACCCACATGCTCCAGCATAACCCCCGTCTCACTATGTACAGACATGTACAGTATTCACCCATATGCTGCCTGGCACCCACTTTTTCACAATTCACAAGTGCACACACCCAGTCCCCTCCCCTCTGACAATGCCAGAACAAAGCAGACCACTGCTGGCACACCATGTATAGCCTCAAGAGCGTCAAGCAGCTCAGATTAATACACACACACACACACACACACACACACACACACCAATAAAAGGTACACTCATGGATGAAGCAGTACAAATGTACTGAATAAAAAAGAGAAGCAGCAGATTTAAACCAGTGAAGACAGAAACAAATGAACATGCCCCTCAACTGTCCCACATTATGAAAGACACATCCCTCATTTTATCACACAGAATTACCACATCCATCCATCCTGCATGAACAAGATGTTGCAACGCACACAGGACTGTCATTAGCTCAGACATTAAAGCAGAAATGCATATTGCACTCTGATAGTAAATTATAATAAACCACAAACAGCAGCAGCAGAAAATGTCCCCATGTTTTATATTTCCAGCACATGCTTACACATTTTGAGTGTCTGGCTCAGTGTCTAACTTTTGAAGCCAGCAAGAATGGAGGTGCCAGGCAGTACCTTAGCACTGTCATGTTAAGTCCCTTAAAATATGTTCTGCCTTGGCTAGTGTTGCTACTGCTGGTCTTGCTGCCGACACCCGATTCCTGGCTGGAGAATACCATAAAAAAATGTCACCTTTCACTCTTTGTGCGGATCATAAGTCTTGGACAATTTACCCACACTGCCTATGCTGCTGCTGATGGTTTTGCCAGTTCCTGTTCTCTGTTTATATTAAGCACACCTGTACACTGGATGAATAAGCAGTAGCAGGAAGGGTGCCCCTAAGGCAGAGTACCTTTTTTTGTTATCAGTTGCTTGGGAGCAGATGGTTTATGTAGACAGGAGGGGGATCTGGGTGAAAATGCAAAAGTATTAAAATAAAAATACAATGAGGCTGACCCAGTACACTAAGCAGCAGTGTCCTGATCTGGGGGGGGGGGTCTGATTTCAAGCAGACAGGTCCGTTCATCCATAGCAAATAACCACAGGACAAATTTAGGCTCTTTATAAAGTTTTTCAAGCTCAGAACATAGATCAAGTTGTCAAATTCAACCAAACTTGGAGGACAAAAATGACCTTACACTCAGAACAGGACTGGTAATGCATATTCCAGATGGTTTTCAAAATAACTAGCTCCCTGCTGTGGAAGAAATATGCCTGGAAAATGCAAACACACTTCTTCTATTACCTGGTAAAACAAGGGAAATGGGCACCACATTCCACACAGGGATGCTGGAGATAATGTGCTGAACCTAAAGTGCACCATTCACATATTTTTGGGACATGCCTAAAGTTCAGTGAATACTAGAGGGAGGTGGGCAATGTCTTAACACATGCTGTACTGGTCTCCTCCCAGATGGAGTGTGGGGTACAAATTGCATATACTTACGATGAGCATTGATGGCAGTAGCCCATAAAGCTATAACCCACCACTGGCTTCAGCTAGACCCCCCCCCCACAACTCATAACTGGATAGAAGTGACGCATTAAACATAAAAGATGGAGCAATTGACTTTCCAGATCAACCAGTGTACACCCAGTTTCACAGTGAGGTGTTTAAAATGGGTACTGTGTATGGGAAACCGGGATCCTGACTTCTGCCACAGCCCCAGAACACATGAGGGGTTTCCCACACTGCCCACTACTTAACTCATCCACAGGAGGCTTTGAAGGGAGATCTGAGCAACTAAGGTTGTCTTGTGCAGGGACTGGTTTACCGACATTGTCAGGAGTGTAATATTCAAAGTGACCTAAATAACACTATGGTGTATCTCCTGTTAACTGTACATGTAGAAATCCATATCAATGTGCCTTCTGCCCAGGTTGTTCAATAAAAACTTGAATGTAAAAACAGGAAGGCTCACGAGGTCAAGCCCAGAGAAGAAATAGTGAGAGAGAGAGAGAGAGAGAGAGAGAGAGAGAGTGTGCGAGAGAAGATGTTAAGCTCGGGAAGGTTATGTGATTTTCACAGTGAATAATTTGCAGTGATTGGAATCAAACCTGGGTCACTAGAATCATCGCTCTGCACTCTAACCACTGGGCTACACTGCCTCCCAGTAGCTTATTTTTGTACCCTGAGAAAGGTCTTGTTTAAGTGAACTATATTACAAATGATCTAACTGATACCTAGTTGCTATAATGTTAAACATGTACAGTAGTCCTGGACCACAGTGTAGCCATTGTAAATGTAGCACAGAATCACAGTTTCCCTATGAGGGGTAGGATGCCAGCTGTGGGAGACCCAGGTTCAGGAAATAACCTCAGGCCTCTCGCTGACTAGGCCAAAAGAAGGGTGGGCCAGAATACAGTATTCACTTTTGAGTTCCACTCCTGCAGACTTATGATTGGGAGTTGCTGACATAAGCAGGACTTGGCAGAGCCTCAGGGCTGACTACTGCTACATTTTTGTTCCCAAAGACTGGTAGTATGACATGGCTGGAGATATCTGAACGTGGGAATGAAAACTCATGAAGTAATAAGAGTTGGCTAAAGCGACAATAGCTGTTCTGTCTTGGCATTAGCTTAATGTTTAAGATCATTTTGCATTTGTGGTTTTCTGCAATGCAATACAAACTTACACAGTAAAGTAATACAGAAGCAGCCGTTGACATCTCTAGCAGGCTCCAGTAGTGTCAGCAGTTTTGCATGCTATGAGGTTACACACGCACACACACACACACACACACACACACACACACACACACACACACACACACAGCATTTGGATACCAGTTGAAATAAAGTGACAATGACTGGCACAGGCCCTCCTCTCACCCCTTTGGCCAATTTTCATTTGAATGAATTGGAGGTAGCACACACTCACAGTAATAAATTGATTACTACGAGTGCATGCTTCCATTCATTCAGATGGCATGTGGCTGAGGCTGTGACAGAAGGTGGTGTACGGTGAAGTTTCTGAGTCCCCATCGATCCAACAGCCATGTAGTTATTCCATTTGCTTAGAACTTAGACATGAAGCAAACTGGACAGACTCAAAAGCTCCCAACATGGCAAGTAGCAAGGTGCCAAAATGCATGAACAATACATATCACCACTATAGCTGATGTTTCGCTGTGATTGCATCATGGCTACCTCAGAACTGTTGTGCTTGGTGAGTGCAACACCCCAGCCACTGTTCTTCCCCACCCAATGACAAAAAGGATATTAATAACATGCCCCCTTGGCCCACCCACTCATCACTGACCCACCCTCCTATCCCCACTGCCACAAAGACAACAAAAATACCCTTTCCCCATCCACTCAGCAACCACTACCCACCATGCCAAAATGGCACCAGCAGAAAGGATGTGGTAGAGTAGGGATGGTGATTAGCAGACCCACCTGTTACTGCTTTGGTTGGCCACCATCTGAATGAATATGAGTGCATGCTTATAGTAACTGATTGCTATAAAGTCATGCTCCCATTTATTCTGACAGCAAAGACTACATAAAGTGCTACTTTACTAGTGCTTCCTCTAGTGAAGACTTTGTGTCTCTGTACAGCAGAGTGCTTTTACTTCCTCCACTCTCTTGTAGCACCCATAGCACCCTCCCCAACTTAGTCCTGCACAGTTTAAATACATAACCCCTTCCCCACCCACTGAGTAACACCCAAACCACCCTCCTCCCCCTCCCAGCCCTAGCAGAAAAATTAATCAGCACCATTCCCCACCCACTCACATAATCCAGTCCCATTCCAGCCCCCTCTACTCATGATCAAATGAATCATATATATCCTCCCACCCACTAGCAGCACCCATTCACAACCCACTCCATTACATACCAAGAACAACCATTTGTCAATGCCAAATGTTTACTTGCATGGTTTATGAGGCAGGGGTATATTGTGCTAGTTGAACTTCCGGTGGGAGGAAAACCTGCCTGAACTATGTTTTGACAAGCTTTCATATTTTGGACAGCATTTGAATACAGAAGCTCATGTAATAAGAAGGCTATGTTGAAAATGTGGGGTGCATCGGTGGGCTGGTGGCACAGAGGGGTGAGGCACTGGATGCCACACCTCGTGCCACACCGGCAACCTGTGTTCAGGAGTGAGCACAGGCCACTGGGGGTTGGCAGGGAAGGAGAAGGATTGAGTGTCCCAGGGACAGCTGTCCTTCTCCAGGGAGAGGGGGGACCAGTTGTTGGTGCATGCCAGGCCCCTAATGGTGGCTGGGGGCTGGCACATCGACTCTGCAGACATCAGGTCAGAGGCGGGGAAGACACATGATGGGGTGCGTGCACAGGAGCATGCATGGTACCATCTCCAGTGTCCTTGCATACTTCATCCCTGAAGGGGGGAACCAGGAGGAAAAAAAGCTCATGGTGGACGATGGAGGAAGCTCGCAGATCCCAGCCCTGAATAGTCACGGTGATGACCCCTGTACTGCATCCGGTCTTGGTGGGGGTAGGCCCCCCCACTGACCCTCCAGGTGGGGGTGAGCTCTCAGGGTAGCAGGTCAGCATCGGCTGGTGGACATAGGGAGCAAGGCTGGGGCTCCCTCCAGAGACAGAGGGCCATAGAGCAGGAGTACAAATAATTGAAAAAAAATGTGGGGTGCAAATATTGAAGATTTACGCAGTTACTAGCATGCTTGCCAACATTTCAACAAGTGGGCATAACTATCTGGTGGGAGGAAAAGCCTGCTTGAACTATGTTTTGACAAGCTGTCATATTTAGAACAGCATTTTGAATGCAGAAGCTTAGGTATTAAGAAGGCTATGTTGAAAACGTAGGGTGCATTGCCGACCGGGTGGCACTGAGGGTTGAGGTGCTGGACACCTCACCTTGCACCATGCTGGTGACCCTTGTTCTGGAGTGAGTGCAGGCCACCATGGGTCAGCAGGGGAGGAGGAGGATTGAGCATCCCAGGTACAGTTCTTGTTTTCTGGGGAGAGGGGTGATCAGTTGTCAGTGAATGCCTGGCCCCTAGTGGTGGCTGGGGGCTGGCACATTGATGCTATAGACATCGGGTCAGAAGCAGGACAGACACAAGGCAGATAAGGGGGGAGGGATAGTATTAGAGGATTATGAGAATTATAAACAAATATGTGTTGACATGTTGTAAAATGAAGAAAATGATCTACTATTAGTGCAGGATCCTTTGGAAAACATTACAGGTTTGATTGAAGAAACTCTAAGGAGAGTGTTAGACATGAAATGGATTAATGAATAGGAATTTAATGCTTTAAATAAAAAAATTTCCCCTGACACCAGTGTTTTATACACTTCCTAAAATTCATAAAGACACTTTAAAGCCACCAGGAAGACCTATCATCTCAGGGGTAGGCTCAGTCCTGGAATCACTCTCAGTATTTGTAGATTTCCATATAAGGGAGTTTGTAGACAAAACAAAGACATATATAAGAGACAGTACTCACATGATTAATATAATTAATGAAATGAATGATACCTTAGCTAAGTCAAGACCTTTTATCTTAGCAACATTGGACATTAAGGACCTTTATACTTCGATACTCCATGAAGAGGGTTGTGCAGCATTAAAAGAAACTTTGGAAAAAAATGAGGGACAGTGTTAAACCCCCTAATGAGTTCTTAGTTCACCTAGCAAAAATTGTATTAACCCAAAATTATTTTAAGTTTGAAAAACATTTCTATGCACAACTCAAAAGTACAGTTATGGGGTCCAGCATGGCACCCTCATATGCTAACCTATATATGAACAGTTTTGAAGAAAAATTTGTGTTTACAAATAATCCTTTTGAAATACATATAAAACAATGGAAATGTTTTATTGATGACATTATAGTCATCTGGGATGGTACAGAATAGGAACTGTTACATTTTTATGAATACTTGAACAAATGCACAGATCATTTAAGATTTACACTAAATCAAGATAGTAATGACATTTCATTTTTGGATTTATTAATTTTTAAGAGTCAAAATAGGTTATTTACAAAAACCTTTAGAAAGCCTACAGATCAAAATACTTTGCTTAGAGCTGACAGTTTCCATCCTAGAGCTCTGGTGAACTCTATCCCCATAGCCAATTTTTATGGGTTAAGAAAACTTGTTCAGAACAAGAAGACATTGAAGTATTGTTAAATGATATGGATAATCACTTCAGAGAGAGGGGCTATGACCAAAATGTTTTAAACAAGGCAAAAGAGAAAATTTAAAAAGGTAAATAGATCTAATTTACTGGATGAAAACAAAATGAAGTACCCCAAGGCTCTGTAGCTAAGAACATTTTACTATCAGTTAAATACAGTGAAATATTTTATGATGTCAAAAGGATTGTAAAAAAGCATTGGTATGTGGTAAATTCTTCAGCGATGGGGGAAAAAGCTTTCTTAGTGGGTTCTCAAGTTGTGGCTAAAAAAGTGAGATCACTAAGTGACAGATTAGTACATACAGATCACAAAATTCCACAATAAGTTAAACCTAGTTATTTTACTATGGAAGTATTAAAAGGAAACTACAGTTGTGGTAGATGTAGCCATTGTAATAATACACATCGGATTAAAAAAATTAGAAACATGTTTCGTGGTAAAGATTTTGTTATTCAGGATTTCATTAACTGTCAGACTGAGAGAGTAATATATGGCATTACATGCCCATGTGATTTGATGCCTATTGGTAAAACGAAAAGATTATTAAAATAAAGAATAGGTGAACATTAAGAATATGTCAGGAATAATGATGTGACTTCACCAATAGCATGACATTTTAATGAACGAGGCCATCAGTTACCTTCCTTGAGATTTTTGGGAATAGAGAAAGTGAAGAAAAATAAGAGAGGTGGTAACTTTAATGACACATTGTTATTTAGAGAGGCTTTTTATATAAATTACTTTCAAACCACAAATCCTAAATTTGGTTTAAACAAATGTATAGAATGGCATTCAATTTTATAAGAATCATAAAAGCTTGTTTTTTAGGTTTTGAGATGGTCTATAAGGCAGGCTTTCACTTTGATTCATGCAGTGTTAAAGCCCTTTAAATTTTAATGGAAAGATGAACAAAATAGTTGTATCTCTTTAAATATTGATCCACCACTGACACCTAATTTTAAGGTGCAGCCTAAAGGTGGGTCCAGTGCAAAGGTAAGCATTACCTATACTTACATGGAACATTTCACATCATACGCTGGATTCAGAGGTAGAGCAACTGGCAATGAATAGACTAGACTGAGGCCTAGTAGCTTACTCCCACCGTGAGGAAGCACTGACACAGTAACCATAGATAAAGAGTGCTTAAAATCACTGAAAATTGTTGTTTCATTGTAAAGTATTATTAGTAGACCACAAATATGTGTTTATGTTCTATGTTTTTACAGACCGTTGTGGAAAAAAAGCCTTTTTGAGAAAATAGATCCTTTCGGGGCTATACACATAAACGAGCAGGTAACATTTTTTTAGTATCAAACCAGAAATAAAGGCACATCTCAGGCAGTGTCCTGGGTGCTTTCACAAAAAAGGGAAGGCAAGTCCCAAAAATTAAAAGTTTGCAAAGCTTGTGGCACTTGTGGTCTCACAAAGAAATAAGGGATAAAATAATGCATACAAAACAGCAGCTTTCCAGGTTTAAACTGCAGTTTAATGACTGGAGAACAAACTGCTGCCCTTGCACCTCGGCCCTACAATCGGGCCTTCGATTAGGGGTAAACTGATTACTCACAGATGCTACCTTTATTCTGGTATCTTAAACACACACACACACACACACACACACACACACACATAATACAAATAACCTGACTTATAAAATTATATTTTTCAATGGCAAAATTCTCTATTACTAACATGAAACAAACTCTTTTCCCACACAGTGTACTTGAACATACTACATATTCCCTTCTTAAATGCTACATTGTTTCTTAATATTTAGTGATAAAATAGACACAATCAATAGTTTTATATTGCATTCTATTTCAGCATGCCACTTATAAAGACTAAGTAATTTAATAAAACAATCTTTATGACATAGTGTTTTCATTTGCTCTAAGTGCTTTGCAACTCCATATAGTAAATTTAACCTAGAAACATAAACCTGATGATTGTCATAGAGAATTACAAGCCTGAAGGCCATGAACTTATCATAGATCTAGGCTAACTGATATATTACATCCACATAATTTATTACATATGTATCATACATACAAATAATGCACATATATACCAAAATAGAGGGGTGGGAGAGGGGGAAGGGGAGAGAGAGTGAGAGGGAAAAGTAAACCAAGGGAAAATTATATAATATGCAATGATATATACAAACTAAACTAAGACACAGATGAGAAGACATTCTCACCAAGCTAATAATTTATGAATCTAATTGAAAGTGGAACTTGAATGTATTTACTGGTCCTTTACATATGGGGTGAAGTCCACCTCTTCGTTAAATCGAATAGGTTGTACAGAGTTTAAAGAAACTATCCATCTTGTCTCTTTTTGATTTAGCACATTCAATCGATCGCCTCCTCTTTTTAGGGGAGGTACATAATCCAAGGCCATAAATTTTAAATATACTGGATCAGAATTATGGCATTCAGCAAAATGTCTACCAAGTGGGCTATGATAATTTTGATTTATAATAGCCCTAATGTGTTCCTGGACCTGTATTTTAAGCGGTCTAACTGTTCTTCCCACATAAAGTTTTATGCAGGTGCACCATAGGGTGTATACTACAAAACCTGTCAAGCAAGATAGAAAGTTTTTTATTACTACCTCTCTACCATTCATTGGATGTATATATGAACTACCTTCATTGGCGTACCTACAAATGTTACAGTGGCCGCATTTAAAGAATCCATTAGCTTTTGGTGCTAACCATGTACGTGCTCCTATTTTTCCAGATTTATAATGGCTTCTCACAAGTGTATCTTTGATATTTTTTGCCTTTTTGAATGTTATTAATGGTCTCTCACCTATTTCTGTTTTTAGAATTTCATCTGTCAACAAAATATGCCAATGATTCGTTATAATATTGCCCACCTGGCCTGCTATTTTGTTAAACCTAGTCGAGAAATTTATATTTCGATCGCCCTGATTATTTTTTATTTTAGGTCTAAATAGGGTCTTTCTCTCCACCTTATTAATTCTAGTAAAAACTTCTTGAAGTACTTTTTCACAATAACCTCTTTCTCTAAATCTATTTAACATGTATGTAGCTTGTTGTTCAAAGTCACCCTGGTTACTGTAGTTCCTTTTTAGCCTTATTAACTGACCATACAGAATTGAATTGACCAACTTCTGAGGGTGTGCGCTACTAGCATGGAGCACAGCATTAGCTGCTGTGGGTTTCCTAAACCCTGTAGTCATAACTTCTCCACTTTCTGAAATTCCAACTTCAATATCCAGAAATAATACCTTTTGTTGATCAAAATGGCTAATAAACTGGAAACACTCTGCTGTAGTATTTAAATAATTCATAAAATGATTGAATTAAAGCTCTAAACCACCCCACACACAAATTATGTAATAAATAAAGCGATACCAAAGTACCACTTTATTGATGAACCTATTCTGATTGATGTTCCAAATGAACTCATCTTCCCATTTTCCCACCATTAAATTGGCATAAGATGGTGCCATAGAGGTTCCCATTCCAGTTCCACATCTTTGTCAGTAGTATGTATTATTGAACACAAAATAATTGTGTTCCAATATGAATTCCAAAGCTTGCAACAAAAATGTTGTTGGAACTGCATCTCCCAAAATAGGCTTTGACAAACAATATTGTACAGCTGCCAAACCAACTTCATGCTGTATGGCTGTATAAAGGCTAACAACATCTATTGTAACCCAGCTGTAATCATTTGACCAGTGTAGCTCTTCCAATTTTTGCAATAAATGCATAGTATCTCTATTATAAGATTTTATTCCAACAACATATTGTTTCAAAAAATGATCAACACATTTTTCCAGGTTACGGCTAAGAGAATTTATTCCAGAAACTATTGGATGCAATGGTGGTTGTTCCCTATTCTTATGGACTTTAGGTATACCGTAAAAAGTGGAAATTATGGGGAAATTAGGTTTCATCAATGCTGCATCATCCCCAGACAAAATCCCTGCATTGTAAGTACTGTCAATCATTGTATACAGTTGCAACATATAGCCAGCTGTTGGATCCCCTTTAAGTATTTCATATGTGTTTCTGTCATTTGGTAAAGCCATAACCTGGGAAACATAAAACTCTTCCTTTAATAGAACTATGTTGTTGCCTTTATCGGATTCTTTGATAACAATGCCTTTTAATCCCTGTAATTCAATTAGTGAATTTTTGCCCCTACACTTATGTTGCTATGATTGTTGTCATGACTAGTTTCATACAATTTTTCAATATCCCTTAGGATTAGTTTTTTCAAAAGTTGAAATGGCATTATTTTGAACCTGTGGAGAAAAAAACGGACAGCTCTAAATTCATTACTTCTTTTAATAATAACTGGTTCTCCCGCAGTAAGTTCTTAATCAGATTCTGCATAGTAATTAAGCATTTCTTCTAAGTCCTGATAATCAAGTAGGCAAGTCATTGTTTCATTTGTTCCCATGGAAACTTCTGAATCAGATAATAGTTCTACAGATGGAATACATTCATGGAGTCTCAAAGTTTCTGGGGAAGAAAGATTAACTCGCCCCATTGTGAGTCTTGTATGAAAGTAAAACTTCAGTTTCAATTTTATGATTAATTTGTAAACATCTGTTTTTTATATCAAACAAATCTATTGAGGGGGTGGGTGAAAAGGACAGTCCCTTCTCCAGAATCTGCACTGCCGATTCAGAAAGTTACACTTGACTTGCCATTGTAGAGGAAGGTAAAAGCTGGGTAAAGTGGCAATAAGATAGCATTCATGTGAGGCTCTCTAGTAAAAGTATGGTGGTACCAAGTGTCAGGTCACTATCCTGAGTAATGAACTATGAAGAATAGTCATGGACATCACTGTACACTAGCCTGTCTTCATACAATATGCCAGTTAATCATTAGAACTCACTGGCTTAATGACTTGCAGAAGCACATGCATGTGTAGCATTGTTTCTGTACAGCTAATTCATGCACCAGGGAGCAGATTCTCCTGGAAGCTTTCAAGGACAACTTCCTGACACAAAAGGTAACACAGTCAGCTAGGAAGGGGAACATTCTGAACCTGGTGCTCATGGATAGGGATCAAGTCAAAGACATTGAGGTAGAGGACCCCCTAACAGGAAACGGCTACCACACAGTATGGTTGTAACTCAATCTAGGAAAGAAGGCAGCAACAACAATGACTAGAGCTGTGCAGAATATAGAATTCTGCCCATAGAATGCCCACAGAATGACCATGCCGATTCCATGGAATTTCACAGATTTTTCATAAAAAGTCAGCAGAATTCTGCCAAATTTTAAATCTCAGTTATTTCACTATCATTTTAAAAGTACAGTATGTGTCCAATTAACACCAAATTTGGAAGATAAATAGAACCCAATGACATACAAATGTCTGCAAGATTTTCAATTCAAATGTTGATAGGGGTGGAGGTATGGGTGGCCAAACATTTAATCAAAATTACATTTTCTGTTATTTTGAGATAATTTTAAAATGTCTTATCCAAATGACTCCACAATGTCTGGATTTAGAGAAGCACCAACACGGGTATATACACCACATCTTAAGTCTCAAGCTTCGAAGGGAGCTGAGTTATATGTAGCCAAACATTTTGCCAAAGTTTAGATTTCTGTAATTTTAGTATAATTTGATAGTATTCATTGAAATGTTATAAAAATGGACACATATACAGAATATCACTGCAATTCTATTTGTACATAGTCTTAGAGTTCTAGCTTCAAATGGGACTGAGTTATAGCCTGCCAAACACGTTGCCAAAATTTAAAGTTCAGTTATGTCCCTCTAATTTTAAAACAAGATATCCAAATTTAACCAGAGTTGAAGCATTTAAACTACTATACCACAGGGCCATTTCTGAAAAAGTTCATATTTGCATCTTTAAATGGGATTGAATTAATAGTAGTCAAACTTTCACAACATTTAAAATATTTAATTTTGCAAGAATGTAAACTGCAAATTTATAACCCCCCGAAACTTTAAAACTAGAGTATGCAATAGCATTAAATTTGGCAGATTCTTAGACCTTACAAGGAGACTGTGTGTGCCAATTTTATTAATTGCTTGCTGCGAGAAATTGCAAAATAACATCTGTGCTTAAAGTCAAATCCCATGAGTCTTTATGAAAATTGTAGAATTTCATGAACAATTCCATAAAACTAGAATCTTCTAATTTCACATAGCCTTATCTGGAGGATTCTAATTAAAGGATGGGGTATAAGAGGCAGGAAGTGCAGAGGGTCACCAGGTTCTGGAGTTAGAGGCACAGTTTCACCAAGAAATGGACAGCTGAGCTGGGTAGCACAACAGTGGTAGACCCCCGGGTTGGAGCAAGAAAGCACAGAGTGTCAACAATTGCAACCTGAATGCAGGATATTTAAGGATCACATCCACTAAATTTATGATTCAGGGAGCCTGGTGTACATGCAAGTCTAGGATTTAGAGGTACTCAAAAAGATATAGTGGGGAAGACAATGTCTTGGGCAGCAGGGAGAAAGAATTCTGGTTATTCCAACAGGGTTGGTTGATAGGAAAAGGGGTAGGTGATTCACATTTTAAGGGAGTTTATCACTGTAAAGGACAAAGAGGACATCGGTGGGATCAGTAGTACGACTGAGTCAATCTGGCTATGCCAAAAGAGAAGCGGGTGGGGAATAGTCACCCAGGGGCTGATTCCAAGATGACTGATGTAACTTGCACTCAGTTGTGAGTTACACTGGTCGCCCCTACACCAGGGACCCTACACCGCATTCCAGAAGTGGCAGGGTCCCAGCACTTGTGATATGCCATCTGTGGGCTACTGCCACATGCATGGCATATTGCAGCTGCATGTCACACCTCACAGCTGGAGACAGGCACCCCAGAAGCCCTCCCACCCTGGACCACCTCGGCACACACCAGGGGGCATGGAGGGGCAGAACACATGGCACAGGCATCCAGGGGGGTGCACCAGAAATGGACCCCTAGGGCTCCCAGATGTTTGGGGAGTTGGAGGGCAGAGATCTGCCTGAGGGGGCTTGAGGGATGGTATGGCACCATTGCTGTGGCCCTGCATAGCAGCATCTGATGGTGCCAGCCATTGGATGCCACGTAGGACAGCTCTGAGTCAGAACTTCAATACACGACTGTGCCTCTTGGAATTGCAACTGCAGGTTATGACAGCTGCCCTCCTGGAATTGGGTGATACTGCTGCCATAACCCACAGTTGTGCCAGGTGTTGCAGGCTATGGCTTAGCGGGTGGCATAACCCGCGATTGTCGCAGCCCGAGCCCGCGTCTGCCATGGTGCAAGTCACCACTTAGAATTGCAACAGGTGTAAGTCATGGGGTAAATCGCGAGATATGCCATGGAGCTTGGCGTATCTCACTTTACACCAGTGTAGCCCATCTTGGAATCGGGCCCTCAGAAAGGAACAGTAAGACTGCAAAAAGTTCAGCCCAGCTTATCAAATGAAGTGGTGATATGTGCATTGTTAATGTTAAATTCCACAAAAAAAAAAATTCTGGATGCTTCATCTATGGTATATGCTATCATAAATATGTGAGAAAATATTACTAATCATTTTTTTCTTCTGCAAATTTAAAACTGCTTAACTAATTTATCCAGTTGTGTTCAACACCAGGATACACTGACTATGGATATGAATGTCAAATGTTAAGTCTATGCCTGCAGGAGTATAGAAGTTACAAACATCCACATTTTTGAGAGTTTTCACAAAATTTTACAAATATTTACATAGTGAAGATTTGAACCCCTGTAACTTAAAAATTTCTAATCCAATTTTCTCCATATTTAGATCATTCTATAAGCATTAAAAAGGTTATTCATGCTAATTTACACATGTCTAGCGCAAAAGGTGCCTGAGTTATATGCAGATGAATATTTCCACTACATTTCCCACAAAAAAAAATGTGACAGATTTTGAGCACATATAATTTTGAGATGATGCATCATATTGTCATGAGATTTGGTACATTATTAGAACACCAATAATAAAGGAATCATGCCAGTCTTAAGAACTTTGACCCAATAGATGGCTGAAGTATATGCAGACAAACATTTTCATGAAATTTCACACAAAATATAAAATAACAGATTTGGAGCACCTATGATTTTGAAACTGTCCACCTGAATGTCATGTTATGTGAAAAGTTATTGGGTCTTTACCCTACATATGTGCATGACAAATGTCAGAACGCTAGCTTAAATGACAGCTGAGGTTTGGCCAAATTATTACATTTAAAAAAATGGAATTTCACAGAATTTAGTGAAATGTCATTGAAATTCTGGAAATTTGGAATTTTCCCATTCCGTTCAGCTCTAACAAAGACTAAAGTCCTGGATTTCAGGAGAGCAGACTTAGGCAAGATGGGTAGTGTACTGAAAGGGCACATAGCTAACATCCGCCCACACATGGATGCCAAACAAAAATAAGTGATCATCAAGTTGGGCCTGGCTGAAGCCACAAATCATGTGTAAAGAGCCAGAGCAAGAAAACCAGGACCAAGAAGCTAAGCTGGATGAGCAGGAAAGTTGAAGAGAGTGTGAGGGAAAAGAGGGCTGCCTTTAGGTGCTATTAAAGATCCAACATAGAGGAGAACAGGGAGGAATATGTGAGGAAATCCAAGGAGGTGAGTAGAATAGTAAGGGCAGCCAAGGCATCGAGAGAGCGAAGGCTAGCACAGGGGGATCAGAGAGGGTGGAAAGGATTTTTTTCAGGTATATATGGGAGAAGAGAAAGAGTAAAGATCAAATTGTTAGGATCAAGAATGGCAGGGAATGGGTGGAAAAGGAAGCAGAGCAGACAGAAGTACTCAACAACTACTTCTGTTCAGTATTCACCAGGGAGAAGGAAGGGCCCATACCTAAGGGGGAAGGGTGGGGTGAGGAAAGGGGGGGTCCAGATGGGAGATCACAATGGGTAGGGTGTTGGAGGGTCTTAAGTCCCTGAGGGTAGATAAGGCACCTAGGCCAGACAGAATGCATCCTAGAGTCCTGAAAGAAATGGCAGAACTCCTGGCGAGGCTGCTGGTGGACCTGTTCAATACCTTCCTGGCTATAGGGCGAGTGCCCAAGGATTGGAGGGGGGCCCATGTGGTGCCCCTCCATAACAGTGGGTCCAGGGATGAACCAGGGAACTACAGACGAGTGAGCCTTACCACGATTGAAGGAAAGCTAATGGAAAATATCCTCAAGGAAAGGCTGGTACAATTTCTGAAGGATAATGGTCTCCAGAACAGGAAAAAAGCATGGGTTTGTCTGGGGCAGATCCTGCCAGATGAACCTGACTGAGATTTTTGAATGGGTGATGCAGGCACTGGATAAAACTCATGTGGTGGACATCCTTTACCCAGATTTCAGCAAGGCCTTTGACTTGGTGCCTCATGGAAGACTGACCAGCAAGTAGAGTAACCTGGCAGTGGGGAGGAAACTGGTTGGCTGGGTCAAGAGCTGGTTGCAGCATAGGCAACAGAAGGTGCTCATGAGGGGTGAACTACTGGAGCCCAGAGCGTTGACAAGTGGGGTTCCACAGGACTTAGTGCTGGGACCAGTGTTGTTTAACATTTTATTACTGACATATCAGATGGGATAAAAAGTAAGATCGGCCTCTTCGCAGACAACACTAAGATATGTGCGGAAGTGAATGGTAAGGAAGGCGGTAAAGTACTCCAGGAGGATTTAGCAAGACTGGAGAGATGGCCGACCACATGGCAACTGGGGTTCAATGCCAAGAAGTGCAAAGTCATGCACTTGGGAGCCAGAAATGCCAGAAATAGTTACTGGTTGGGGGAGTGCAGTTAGCCACATCAATGGAGGAGAAGGATCTGGATGTACTAGTAACAGGGGAAATGAATCACTCAGCTCAGTGCAGGAAGGCAGTGGCAAAGGACAACAGAATGATGGGGTACATCACAAGGGGAATCACTTCTAGGAGAGGGGAAGTTGTCCTGCCCCTGTATGGGTCCCTGGTGAGGCCACACTTGGAGTACTGCATGCAGTACTGATGCCCCTACTTGAAAAGGACATTAGGCTACTGGAAGGGGTACAGTGTAGGGCAACAAAACTGATCCTGGATTTGGGAGATGAACCTTTAGAGGAGAGACTGAAAGAGCTCAATATGTATTCCCTGGAGGTTAGAAGGGAGAGAGGGGATAGATTGAAGATTTCAAGTACCTTAAGGGCATGAATAGAGTAAACAGTAAGATTATTTTCAAATTAAAAGGTGGGAGAGAAACCAGGGGGCACAGTCTGAAATTGGAAGGAGGTAGATTCAGGAGGGAAATGAGTAGGTACTATTTCAAGAAAAGGGTGGCTACAGGGTAGAATACGCTGCAGGAGGAGGTGGTAGCACTGAGTTCAGTGAGCAGCTTCAAGAGGGGGTGGGACAGGTTCAAAGAGAGGGTCCAAACTGAGGGTGAATGGGGGTGTGGGTGAAAAAAGAAGGAGGGAAAAACAGAAGGGGGGAGCTGAGGGGAGATGGGGCAGCTGCGGTCTAAAAGGCTGATTTGCTGCGTACTCGAGCAGACTAGATAGACTGTAAGGCCTGTATCTGCTGGCAATTTCATATGTTTCGTATGTACAATTCCACTTGCTGACTCATTAACAACCCAATAGGTAACATGTATATTTTTGTTATTTGAAAACATGGGAACCAAGTGCCGCCAAGCCTTACAACAAGTTGTGACTTAGGCTATTGTGACAGAAGTATCGGGATATCTTTAGTCATGGTGGAGCATGATGCTGGGTATCACTGTTGCAGGAATGTTGGAAGAGATTTGCAGGGCCATGATGCTAATGGAGGTAAGGTAATTCAGTAGTGATAAGTGCTTTGTGAAAGTTAAATTTCACAGATGTAATTCTAATGACATTACCTATTATGCATATGTGAATTGTTGAGTAAATTTTTCAAGTTAATAATTTCTAAAGTATTTACAATAAATTTTAACCAATTAAACCACATTTAACCAGCTTAATTAGATTACAGGACATGTTTATTTTGGTATGAGTGCCAAATCTTGAGTGTATACCTGCAATAGCAGTGGGGCTCTAAACATTCATATATTTGGAAAATTTTAACACAATTTAGCAACTAATTAAATTGTGACATTTTGAACTCCTGTAACTTACAATTTATGTAACCAACTACCTTTCTATGTAACAGTTTTTAATACTCTTCCAACAAAGTATGCATACAAATTTCAATTATCTAGCTCCAAAAGCTAAGTTGTAAGCATAGAAATATTTTAGAAATGTTCACATGAATTATACATCGGAAGAATTTTAGCTTCTGTAACTTGACATCCCTTTAGGGCCTCTCCAAAACTGTACAAATGCCACATTTCAGATCTCTAGCTGTAAGACACACCAGCTTATGATCAGTTAAAGAATTTCAGAAAATTACACCTCAGAATTTCACAACAATTCCATGAAATTGGAATCTGCTGATTTCATCCAGCCCTATTGGCTGTCCCTCCTTCTCGGCTGAAATCTGCTGATGACAGGGCTTTTTCAGTTTCAGCCCCTACATTATTGAATTTGTTGCCTGACGAGCTTCACGCTGCCAGATCTTGAACATCATTTAAGAAACAACTGAAAAGTTATCTACAGTAGGAGACATTCAGGCAGAGTCTGCACAAGGCTTGGGGTGCAGGGATAACAGAACAGTCTCAGAATTGATGCAAACAATCCTGCACTCACCACCCAAAATAGGACGCTTTTCAGAGGTATCCAAACATGTAGTAGAAAATGGGTAGGGAGCATTCCCCTTCTTGATTGGCTAATACCACCAACTACCCAGTCCGGTATCAATCAACAGAGACCAGGAAATAATAAGCTCCTATTTCTAGCTGCCTGATTACTTGGGAAAATCATTATGCCATTAGAATGTTTAATTTACTGGAGCCACCATTTTTTTCTCTTGCACAGCGAGAGGTACTACTGACCCTCAACACTCTCTAGTTCGGTGCCATCTGCCCAAAATCACACATTAACCTCCCCCGTGCTAATTTCACATTATTATTTTTTTTTTAATGTACCTTAATGTCCCATGTTGCTGCCGTAATTGCTGGCAGTATGACTCTCCGACAGCTGAGCATGCTGTTGTGCCTCTCATCCAGTCAGCTGTTTGCTGGCTCTCATGGTCCCAACGGTTACTGCTCCAGTCAGCATTAAGTCCTTCTTGTAATCATGAGCAAGGGACTTCTCTGTAGTAACTAGCACCAATCGAGAGAAGAGTGCTGAACGGTGCCTATTTTTGTTTCAATATAGCGAGGCAGTGATCAGGAAATGGGGTAAAATGACCAGGAGGGAGAGAACACTGGCACATGACCCTGAAGCCGATTGACCTACAAAAGCAGACTGAACGAGCTGCCACAAAATGAGCTGTCTCCCCCACACATGTAGTTACCACCACAATAAAAAAAGCAACTAAGAGTGCTGCAGAGGTTTTGAAAAATAAAATAATTTGGAGTGCTGCTGTCTGTGATCCTATTTGTGGGTCTCCACTTAAACAGAACAGTAGAACTGATAGCAAGAGACTGCTGGGGGAGGGGTTACAATAACTCCTGTCTTCTTCTGAACCTGCTGGGGGTTGTTAGCAGATGAGAATGGCTCTATGACCACTTGGGGGGGTTACAGGAGAGGGAACAGCATATTAACAGGAGGGATTATCTAACCAAAAAGAAGCTTTTTTTTTAGTCATTGTATTCCTTCTGAAAGTGATTTCTTCTGTTATTTTATTACATATTTAAAATTTACACACAAGCCCATTTTTTAAGTGCAATAATACCTTCCATGGTGGACAGTACTGTGCTATACCAGACCATCCAGGGGCTATGAGGCCCTCCGCCTGTGGCATCAGGCCTTATTATGTCCCTGGGTGGTCCAGTATAGCAGAATACCGCCCACCCTGTCGGGTATTATTGCTTACTTCTTTACTGAACAGTACCAGTGCCGTACACATCTGCTGACGCATTTCAGAAAATAAAATTTCCTTTCTCAAAGGATCCTTTGAGAAAGGAAATTTTATTTTCTGAAATACGTCAGGAGATGTGTACAACACTGGTGCTGTTCAATAAAGAATACATGTTTGGATACCTCTGAACAGCATCCTATTTTTCAATGGTGAGTGCGGGATTGTTTGCATCACTTCTGAAAAGTTACCTACTCTCGAGAGCATTTGATTAGACTAGATACTCAACAAAACTGTGCTAGTGTTTGTCCATATTTTTTAGTATTGTACAAGAGGATGATGTTTACATGACTGGATTGGATTTTTTTTGTGGTCTTATGTTTTTTGTTATTTATAACAGATGTATTTATTGCATTTATTGTACAAGCGCACCAAGCCCTGGAGGGGCACTTTAAATAAATTTAAATAAACAAACAAAAAATAAACAATAGTGGGGCTACTACCAAATAAGTGACTTGGGTTCCTGGGCAGACCCAGGAGCCTGCATCTGGGTGCTAGGTGCTGCCTGTGGCATAGCGTAACCAGTATAAAGGTACTGTAGCATGACCAGTATAGTTTCGAATGAGGCAGTATACCCAGCGTAAGCAAAGTGCCATCACTATCTGAAAAGGTAACACTGTTTTTTTTTCACTTACATGAAAATGTTTCACAAGATAAACCATACAAAGAACAATATTACTGTATACAGATGTGGCCTGGAGGAAGGGGAAGGGAGAAAAGGGAAAGATAAGTAGAAGTACAGTTCTAAAATAGGTAATACCTATAAACAGAGTAACAAGGCAACATACAGTGTAACAAAGCAAAATACATTATGAGAATCACAGTATACAGGGCTGACATGGCTTGGCAGTGGTCAATACAACATACACAGCAATTATAGATTATAATATTAAAATGCAGCATAACATACTGTACCCATCATAAAACAGCATAGCTATTGCTAACATAGTTTAGTTGCTGTATGTTAGGTTGCATAGTGTAGCCAATACAAGCATAAGGTGTTCTAACAGTTAGACTGGGAAAAGTTTAACCCTCTGTTTCTCAAGATGGTCATATTTTTATAGGAAAAGATGCCTTCCTTGTTCTTCTTCAGACAGTGTCAGGCCAGGGGCTATGTTAGCTCTCCTTTTTGCACAATTGTTCAGATATTCATTGTGCTGCTTAGCTTGTTGATAGACTACCAAACCAAGTTCCATTCATTGTGTGGTCAGATGTAGACAATGCTGTTATGTGTCACCAGAAAGACCAGCATGGGTTAACCCTTCCAGTGATGAAGCCTCAAAATGTTTCCACACCAACCAAATCTAAAAGATCAGACAAGGCATAACTAGTAGATGCATGAGACGGGAATGCCTGTAAAGTGCAAGGCATTTGCAGGAAAAATGCAAGCAGAAAAAAGGAAGGATTTTGTCCAAGTCTTGCATCACTCAGTGATCATCCTTGTGATGATTTTATTCCTCTTAAGTTTAGTCTTCCCATACCAATGAAAATACAAGGATAATGGGTGCTATGCATGATCGGGCGGACAGTATGCACCAAAGGCACATACCCAGCCCACGTAGCTCTGCACCCACGGACAGGTGCGCACATGCTGGTATTCACAACCAGAGGTCACCTGTCTGTGGCTCTGCCCCCATGGCATGCAGGATTCCGCAGAATGGCTGGGGGCAGAGTTGCGGTAGCAGATGGGCATCCAATGGGGTGTCTGTCCTAGGACCAGGAGTAGATCATTCATGCAGTGAGGCGCGGGTCCGGGTGCATGATTGACACCCTCAGGCACCCGGACTAGCAAGGCCATGCCCTACAGTCCGATGGCTCCTGCAGCATGATATTGGTCCCTGTTGCCAGAACACCCCCACCTGCAGCAACCCAGTCCCTCCTGGATGCCAGGGACCCCCCACACACAAAGACATAGGCTGCTGTGCCCAGTTCCCTCCTGGTGAGAGCTGCAATCCTCCTGCCCCCTGCTGTTCAGCAGCCTCTGTCCCCACATACATGTATGCATCCGCCCAGAGCACCAACCATGGTAGGCATGGTGGTGATGCCCCCCCACCTCACAGCTCCACCCCATCCCTGGCCATATGCTTGTGGTCCAGCCCCCACATCTGTAACTCCTACCCCACACTGGTGTACAGTGGTCCCCCACCCCCTGTTGCACCGACAACATATACCACACCTGATCCTCGTAGCAGCCCACTGGTACCACAGCACAGGATGGCCAGCGGCACAGCCCACCTCACACCTCCATGGCCACTGGCAGTCCAAGTGATGCTGGGAGTGCAACCCAATCTGGGCACACTCTCAGCATCGCGGATGGCCAGCAGCCATGGAGGTGTAGGGGCTGTGCCGCTGGCCATCCTGTGTTGTTGCACCATGGGCTGCTATGGGGGTTGGGGTGGTGTATGTTGCTGGTGTCATGGGGTGGGGAAACCACTGTACACTAATGTGAGTTGGGGGTGCCAGGCATGGGGGGGTCTGGGATGATGGATGCTGTGCCAGGCCATTCACCACAGAGCACCAGATGAGGGGGATCATATACTTTGGGAACGGGGCACAGATGTGCCAGGGGGTCAGGCATGGATGTGTGGTGGGAGGGTTCTACACTGTGATGGGGGGCCTGTACAGTGCTGGGGTTGGGGCAGGGCTGTGTGTTGGGTGGGTGCCTACAGATGGCAGGAGCCAGGGCAATGATGTGTGTGTGGTGGGGGTTGCCTGCAACTCTGGACTGGAGCAGAATGACCATACTGTAGGGGGCCTATACCATATGGCTGTGACTGGGGCATGTGTCCTGGAGTATGTGGGGGGATGTCCATGTTGCTGCTGGGCAAGGGCTGTGTCCTGTGTGCCATGGGCTGGGCACATCGTGCTGTCATGGCAGGGTCCCCCCTGGCATAATGGGCACCCTCCTCTGCACCCCGGTAGCCAGCACTTCCAGCAATAGTGACTGCCACTTAGCACTGGTACTCCACCCCGCCCATCCCAGCATGTTGCTGTCTGCATGGCCAGGGGATCAGGCATGTAACTGCTGCGCACCCTGTTAGTGCATACTGCGCAGACAGCTCTCCACAGCATTCACATTTAATGATGCTACGTGCCCGTTTTCTGTGGCGCATTGGCATTGTGCATAGCACCCTTCATTTGGATGATATAAATTGCAAAGCTTGTAAGAAATATTCCCCTATCTCTGCATTTTCATGCAAATCTCATATGAAAAACTACACAGTTGTTCTTACAGTGACTTACATGATCCTTGAGTTTTTATCGGACTGGATTGTTGCACCAATTTGAACAGGAAGGTGAGGAATATCAAGGTAGGAATGGTGTGGACTTCCAAGCTTCATTATAGGACAGGTTGCACAAATGGTGACCAGTTTGGAAGGAGAGAAGTAGATCTTTTAAGCCTTATATATTTACTGCAAAAACTTGTGTTTTCCATGGATGAGAAATCGGTTTCCCAACTTTAGTGATCTGGGGTGGAGTAGGTACTTTTGTCAAAGGGTGGAACCATACTTGAGGGCGGTTCTTCAAATTTGTTCTCCTTGTTGTGTCAAGTATCTCATGCAGCCTGAAGGTATACAAACAGGTACAACATGTCTCAGGGCAAAAGGCTACAGGTGGCAAGCAGTACAAACTGTTACAGCATCACATTTATTTATTAGGGTACATTTACCTGGTAAGTGTGCTAGACAAAGAGTTCTTATGCTATTTTCATGCGTGACGTGGGAGGTAACAAATGAGATATAAATATTAATAAATAGGCTGATGATGTAATAGAATACAAGCAGGAGATGTAATATATTTCAGCAGTCTCAGACACAGTAAAGGTGATGGAGAAATTACAGCACTTAGCAAATCACTGGATATGATACAGATCAGTGGAAAGTTACATATAGACTCTGTATTCAGTCATTAGATTTATAGTACATGCTAATGCTGAAGTGAAGTGCATAAAGTGTGGACATTTTCTTGATAACATGATCTACAGGTACGGACACAAGTTTACTAGTTCTATAACAACAGAAAGAATATTTAGCAGTAATGAATCAACTCTTTTTTTATAACAAATAAAGTTTGTCAGATTTCTGGGAAGTAATGAGAGCCACTTTGTTCGTAGAGGAGAACAGTGAAAAATACTGTCAGGAAATTGCAAATTAATTATCAGCACAAGGAAAGTTTACTTTGTGAGCTAAAGGAATATCAGTACACAAGTGGGGGCCAACATCCTGGTAATACTTGTGCATCTTTTTAAATTACATTGAGTATTAAAAGGAACCTATTATTCAAGCATTTGGCCTGAGAAGGGAGGAACAGCTTAGGTCATGAGTACATGCTACAAATTACAGTGCTATGTGTTCTTTTGGCTTAATAACATCACTCATACCTTGATAAATATCATCTTCAACAAACAGCTGAAACCTGGAAATGAGCCTTAGCTCAGTGTGCCTTCTCAGTTGCCAGTTTTCAACAAATAAATAAATAGCAAATAAATATTGCTGTATTAAAGAAGTGGTAGTATTACCTGAGTGGCAGTTGTTTTCCTTTCTTCAAATATGTGACAAATTCTAAAACAATAAAGGACCACAGTTTAAATTTGGCTACATTGTGTATACATTACTTAAAAATAAGCCCTTCACCTACCAATTAGTGCAGTGGCAGTGCTACCACTTGAGATGCTGGCAACCCAGGTTCTGGAGCAGACCTGGGTCACTGGAGGGCCATCCGTAGGGGAGGAAAATTGGGCAGCCTTTCCTCTGGGGTGGTGCAGTTTCCTGTTACAACCCCCACAGGTGACCACAGGGGGAGGTACAGCAGGGGACTGCAGATCAGGGGAGGGTGTCTCAGCCTTTGAAATGGAGGGGCCATCATGATGTCAGGCCAAGACATCCTCAGGGGGAAGTGAAACAGGAGGAAACAGCAGGTCCTGGACACAGGAAGAACCTGGTGTCTCGCAGACCTCACACCCATTGACCAGGCACCAATCCAAATGGAATATAATCTCCACCTGGAATGACCATTTCTAGGCAGCCTCACTGTGGGGGGAGGATACCATGGACAGTGCAGAGCAATGCCATGGACAATGTGGAGTGAGATTGGTCCTGGGAAAGTGGGGCGATTGGGCTGGGGATGCTGGGGGATGGGGGCACAACCCTAAGAGGAGCATAAACAGAATGAAAAAAAAAACTCTTCATTGAGTGTCTGACCCAATATTTGTAAATTTTCTAAGATAGTACCATGAATGCTTTGTATTCTTAGGTTGGTTGGTTATTTCTTTACATTGTGCTTAGAACTGAACATCTAGGCATTTTTTTCCATTCAAAGTTCAGTCATAGCAGTGTCAGTGGCTCAGTAGGTTGCATGCTTGCCTCTGGGACTGGAGGATGAGAAGTTTCTGAGTTCTAGTCCCATACCAGGAACTTGGACTAATACCCAGTACCAACACTGTACTGCAGAGCTGAGGGGGCAGGGGTGATGCACTGCTGAGGGGCCATTTTTTAATGAGACAGTAAAAAGAGGTCCATTCTGCCCATCTCTATGCTGGCTATCTAGGTGGAAGTTAAAGATACTATGGTACTTACTGCAGGTGTAGTGGAATTTCCATAGTGTCCTGGTCATTGTGGCCCATGTACCCTTCCCCCCCAGGAAGAACCTAGAAATAATTTGTCATGGCTCAGTATCCTGGTCAAAAACATAGACTAACTGTACACATAAATTACAAATAATAAGTTAATGACCCCTCACAGTACATTGCTGTATTATTATATGTATGCCAACTTCACAGATAAATCGTTAAATAAAGAACTGGGGATTATCCATCAGTAACACATTCTCTGTTAGATATGCCGCCTCTGGAAGCATGCACAGTAAAGCTATTTAAAGTTATCCCTACCATTTGTCATCTGGACAATTGAAGCTGTATTTTTTTTTCTTTTTGTGTGTGCTAGTCCATATGTCGCACTGTTCTTTCCATTGACTTTTCAGAATAGCAGGTTGTGCTTACACGCTGCATTGCACTAGCACTAGATCACTGCATCTGATTCTATGAAAAAAAACTCTTGTCTGTATAATTAAGGCATCCATCCAGCCTAGGAACCAAACGTCAAGCTAATGCTTGGCATCAAGAAGAAAGGCTAATTTCTGGCTATACTGTAACTATAACAAAAAAAAGCTAAAGTGTCTGCAGTAATTTTTTTTACCCCATGATATAGTTCTTGGGTACTGTATCACTATTCAAGTGTGATTCTTATGCACTAAATGTGGGAATTTCAGGATGCCCACAGCCATTGTTTTGGCTTTAATAATCATAGTAATTAGGAGGAGCAGATTCTATAGGCTGCCATGAAACATATGCAGTGAAGAAATGAGAAGCTCCATTATACAATGGCAGGAAGAAATCCTGGACTCTGATTGGTCAGTCTTGGGCTGGACTCGTGATGTTATCCCAGTACAACATCATGGGTCTAATCTCAGCCTCATTGTGAACCTGCAGATGAGCATTTTATGGAGCTTTTGACTGATTGTTTCATCTTCTGTTAAAAACCAAAAATATTTTTCCACACATAAACATCTTTAAAATTATTTTTTTATGCTGTGTAACAACGAGCCATTGTATAACAGCAATAATGCCCTCCAGGGTATGTGTCGTTTGGAACATCATGCCTCAGTCATTGGATGCACTCGGCCTGCGGCCTCGAGCCCAACCACCTGAGGCGTGACATTATCCCTGCATGACACATACCCTGTTGGGCATTATTGCTTAATTTCGTAACTGTTAAAAAAACAATTTGAAGGTGGACTAGCAATGCAATTTGTAATTTTATTTCTGTCAAGTCCTAGATTAGAGCCTTCTCATTTCTTCATTGCAATGATTTTTATGCGCTGCCACAAATTGGAGGGGATCTCATATTGCCCAGTCATCCTTCTGCTAACAGTATGCCTATCATTTCTTTGGGAGACTGAGTCCCTTAAATCTGACTGCCTGCATACCATGTGAGTGCTGACCTAGAACAGCATGCACTGTTTTCTCCTGTAAGTTTCAATAACTTTCAACAGCATTCCTTTCCCCCACAAGTGAACACACAAGTGGAAATAAAAAAGGACAAGTAATTGGGCAAACACATTTTTGTGATGTTTTTGTTTAATTATTCACATAAACTGCGGTTGTATTTCCCTTACAACAGTTTTGCTAACAGCTTGAACATAGTAGAGCTTGTATGAATGCCAGTCTTTAACTGTGTGAAATAGGCCTGTGTGAAGTGCTGTGTTAACTCTTAATTCCATCACATATGGAGCCTATCTTAAGCAATACTCAAGGTCCTTGAGGACAAAATATTAGCATTAATGTCAGACAGACAAGGGACACTTCTGATTACACCACATGAAAGACATGTATCCTTCCAGAAATATTTACAGTACTACAGCCCTTGTGGGGTGATGGTGAAAGAAAGCTTGTTCTGTGCTCACAGTAAAAATGTCTTATCATATATTCCCTTAACTTTCAAAAGAGGAGCAATGAGAGAACGTGGCTTGGGAAGCTCAGATGTTGATGTAGGAAGCTGGAGTCCTCTGAAATGTCTCCAATCATGGCATATTCTTTGTGAGCTCTGTTAAGTACATTAAAACCTTTTTATGTTCTTACTAACACATTTCTTGTATTCCTCTCATAAATCAGCCAAACTATCACATGTACAGAAAACTGCAGCTTTTAAAACTGCTGCTTCTGCAATCACTGTATTCACTTTTTTGCACACAGAGACAGGCAGAAGTAGGTATTAATATTTAACATCATCTGTGGACCTTAGGCAGTGGGGGACATTCTGGTAAAAACCATAAGCTCTTTTTTTGTTTTTATTCAATGGTGTGACCCACAAGCCACTGCCTAGTCTTCCATTCAAACCTTGGGGCTGGCAATCTCCCAGCCCTGTTCATTGCTCTTTCCACTGTCAGAACAAATTGGAATTTACACAGGGCATGGCCTGAGAGTGTCAGCAGCCATCATTCTGGTGGCTCAGCACACATGCTTTCCCCATACCCCCACTACCAGTCCATCTGGCCTGGGCTGCTGCCTCTTCTTCTGCACATGCATATACAGCATCCCTCTACAAATGAGTTAACTCCTGGCCCACCACAAACCTGGATTACTAGCATAGGAATGCAACACACTACCCACTGGTCCAAAGGTGGCTCCCACACACCCTTTGTTTAACCCCTAAAGTACCTAACATTCGCTAATAACTCAAATCTCTGTAAAATGTATGAAGCCTACATTTTTCTGAACCTGCCATTTAAAGGAGTGGACCATTATACTACAATGTAATTTTATGTAGCTCCTTCATATCATGACTCAGAAATGCTTAACAGAGTTTGGGAATAAGCTTGGAACATCAGGGCCTGGCCTGCAGGAGGAGGATTGAGCCTTGCACAGGATGTTTACTTTCTCTGGTGAGTGTGGGTAGCAGACACTGCTGCTATACCACTACCTGACTGACCACAGATGGCAGTGCAGTTGGTGGTGATTGCAAGAGGGAGGGTGAGAATTTACTCAAGCTAGTTAAAGGTACCTTAGGAAAATCTCAAAAGGAACACATAGGAAAACTGTCACACATGCCTGCTGAAAGAGAAAAGGAATGGCCTGAGATGAAATGGCTGAAGCAAGATGTGATAGTGTGGACCATCATCCGTGCCCCAGCTCACAGCAGAATGTAATAGAGTACAATCTCAATTATCCAGACTGCTGGGGAGACATGAAATTAGTTCAGATAACAGGGAGTCCATAAAACTAGGATTAAAACCTTTAGAGTGTATTCACTTGGGAGACATGCTACCAGTCCATTAGTCAGGGATGTCCACATGATGGGGGTTCATTAGATTGAGCTTGTACTGTATTTATATTAATATTATGACATTTAGCACTGAGGAGAGAATCCCCCCCACCCGTGGAGGAAACCTGTGAGGAACCAATGCCTTAAGTCACCATCCCTCCAGGCAGCTACACATATATTATATTAAATTTAGAACCACAGGTTCTGAAATTCCAACAGGTTACTTCAAAAAAGGGTTCACTTCTCATCTTCAGTCTCATAGATATGATATACCCTCACCAAGGTGCAGAAGTGTGCAGCAGCCCTGCAACTAAAGGAGTCCCCACAGGTGATGATTCCAGTGCTGGAGAGGTGCTTGTAGGACATACCAAGGCACTAATAGAACCTACAGGCGGAGGAAGATGGCACCTGTATTGTGGAGTGAGGAGAGTTTGCTGTGCAGGATGGAACCCTATCTTCTTTAGTGTCTGCATAATTTCTTTCAGCCCTATTTTTCTTGAGTAAGACTAAAAAAATGAACCAATTTCCTGCTCAACTAAAGATGCGACGGTTGGTCAGAGTGTTAGCCGTGGAGTGAAGTTCGGCAAGTGCTGTGGGTTGCAACTGAGCTGTATGCAAATGCTGCTTGAGTGATTTAGACCCAGCATTAGAATGCAAAAGCTTGGAGAAGCTGAATGAAACAGACCCTTTGCAAACTGGGTAAACACCACTAAACAGGTTTGGTAACTAACCTGCTGCTCAACTGGGGATGTGACAGTCTGTCAGGGCATTGGCAGTGGAGTGAAGTCCAGTGATTGTTGGGGGTTCCAATGGCCCCACTGGCCTCTCACTGGAGGGGTGAGTTGCCGATGGCCCCCAAGAGGGTGGGGCTAGGAGGGCCACCCACCATCCAAAGGAAAGAGGTGGCCCCCCCTAAGCAAGTGGCCCTATCAGAGGAGCTCCTCCAAGAGGGCTGGCCCTGATGGACCCGGGAAGGAGGGGCCTGGCAGGGCTTTTAAGGAGCAGTCCTTGGGGATTTTGCCCTCTTGTGACCAATACTTATGATGAATGTTTTGGTTTTTCCTTTTCTTTCCTCCAGTTTCCTGCAATTTAGTGCCTCGGCTTTCCCAGTTGCACCAGTTGCCCACCAGCCTTTTTTCAGTCCCCATTGCTTCCAGCATTTCATCTGCTATCCCTGGCTTTTTGAGGCAAGTTCTTTCTTTTACTCCTTGTGGTTCAGTGGTTAGAATCTCAGCTTCGTGTGGCAAGTGGATCAGGGTTTTAGCCTGTCTCTGGGGTTATCTTGCACATTTAGCAGCTCTTGTGCTGCCTTCCTCCTCTCCCCATGCTCTAAAATGTATCGGCCAGGGCGCGTTTCCTCTTGGGTTTCTAGCAGGCTGCTGCTCTGTGTGCCAAGCCACCCAGCCGGCTTTCATTCCCCCCCCTTTTTTTCTCTTTTAGCTCAGATCCTGTTTTCCTTGTCCCTCTATTCCATGCCTTAGTCGGCCAGTGTGTCTGGGTCTCTCGGGTGGCATCCCCCTCAGCGCGCTCGGCTCGGACCTTGCCTATGGCCCCCCCATGTCACCCTTTTTCTACCCTGGCTCCATTTCTCCCCCTCACTTTCATCACCCCACTGCCCCCCAGACTGGGTAATCTTTTGATTTGTGGTTTCCTCCATCTTTAGAATTTTTGTCTTTTAGCGGGGCTAGCTTTTGTCCGCCCACTGAGGCTGTATCCCCTCTTGGCTCCTCAAGTAGGACAGGCATACTAGGCCCTACTAGTTGGCCTTGCACTTTTCTGAGTTGCTCCAGCCCTGGGCCATTTTGATTTCGATGGCCACATCCCCTTGCTTTTGTCAGTATCCTGGGGACACTGGATGTCCCCTTCACTTTTCAATGGCTCTGGGCTTTCCCCCTCCATGTTGAATGCCTTGCTTCAGTTTAGTTGGTATCTCCAGCAGGATGTGGTCACTTTTCCCTGGCTGGCACAATGGGTTCCCTCTCACAGTGTCTTCCCCTGCTTTCTCCCACCTTAGAATAGGCTTTATCTCTCATTTTTGTTGCAGAGTTTATGTTTCTCTGCCATCGCCTGTCAGGATTTGGCATTGTTTTTCTGACAAAAGACCCTGCATTATTCCTCAAAATAGCTGTTCCTCTATTTAGGGGCGCAAGACAGGGATGTCCTCTGTCCCCACTTGTGTTCACTTTAGCAATTGAACCACTGGCTAATGCCATCGGAGCAAATAAAGGTATAGATGGATTTCAGTATACCGAGCGGAACTCTTTAAAGCTCTCCTTATTTGCAGACAACATCTCATTTATCTGAAAATCTGGAACATGAACTATTTAGTACGAGGCATACTGATGAGTCCTGGTAGGATGAAACATATGTCTATGTCTTCTGTTGGCACCCTTTGCAAACTGTGTGAGAGGCCTTTTGGCACCATGCATTTCTGCTTAAAGTTGAACCAGCTTAATATTCTGTAGTGATTTGCATATGCAGACCATGATGCTTTGCATTGTGGGGGCATGTGTGATTTTGTATTTCTTTGAAACTTGGCTTCCCAGCCAAATGCCCTTTGGGGTAACCATTGCCTCAGTCATTGCGTACAGAGGTTCTTTGTCTTTTAAATTGTTTTTTGTTTTAATTGGGTTCACCACAACATAACCCAGAGAGACCATCTTAGGTTAGCTGTTTCATTCCACTGGGGTGTCAAACAGATGAGGCATACTGATGAATCCTGGTAGGATGAAACACATGTCTATCTCTTCTGTTGACACCCTTTGCAAACTGTGAGAGAGGCCTTTCAGCACCATGCATTTCTGCTTAAAGTTGAACCAGCTTAATATTCTGTGGTGATTTGCATATGCAGACCATGATGCTTTGCATTGTGGGGGCATGTGTGATTTTGTATTACTATTTAGTATAATGCAAATAATAACTCAATATGGTAAGCACTCTGGATACTCAGTTAATTAGGATAAATTAGCAGTGTTATTTGTCCACCCTGAAAAAAGAAACATCGATATTACAAAATGTCCCACTACAATTAAAAAGGAAAGCTTAACATATTTGGAAATCCAAATTAAAAATAGTTGGAATAAATTGATGGACATCAATCTGAAACCACTGATAGAAGAAGTGCAGAGGGATTTACAAAAATGGGAAAGTCTTCCTTTATCATTATTAGGATGAGTAGTGAAGATGAATATACTACCTTTGTTTCTTTATATTTTCCTGGCAATTCCATTAATGATTTCTGAGGACATCTTTAAAAAAATTGATCAGTTGATTACTAAGTTCCTTAGGGGAAACCCAGGCTTAGAATACAAAAGTTAACAATGGATTATTCCCAATTGGGTCTTAAACTTCTAAATTTGCAACATTATCATTGGGCAACAATAACAGATCCACTCAAAGAGTTTTGGGCAGTAAAACCCCCTCCATGGGTATTTTTCGAATTTATGAATCCTTCCCCATGGAATATTTTGCATTTATTCTCTACTAAATTGAGCAAGAAACAAATCGATATATATAATAATCTGCTCATGAGACATGCAATCAAATTTGGCAAAACATTGTGCATATGTTAGGAGGCAGAGATGGGATGTCTAGAACTTCTCCAATTTATCAGAACAAATTTCACTACTATTTTGATAGTCCTATACTTAAAAATGGGAGGATATGGGGATATCTAGTATTGTAGATCTGTACACTAATACAGATTTAAAATATTTCAATAAATTCAGGAAGAATATGGAATTCCTAAAAATATGTTTTATATATATTTACAGATTAGAACTTTTCTCACTTAAATTAGAAGAAAAGAGAAATTAATGTTGGGATAACCAGATTATTGAAATTTTGATAGAGGTAAAAATTAGGAAAAAGCTAATTTCAAAACTTTACTCTGTTTTGAGAACAAATGAGTGAATCCAGATAATTCTTTAAAAAATAAATGGGAGAAGGAACTGAATATCTTTATCTCTGACCTACAGTGGAAAACAATTTGTATGACCCGTAACAGTTCTTTAAGTAATTGACCAAATCAGATTAAATTTTATATATTACATAGGATCTATTACTTGCCTTACTTGTTAAATAAATTTAAAGGTACCATTTCACCACTTTGTAACAGAGGGTATGGAGAAATAGCTAATGCATCACATGTGCTTGTCCTATGTCCTCTGACACAACCATTTTGGAGAGAAATGATAAAAATCATTAACAGAGTATTGGGTATTAATCTGAAGTTTAAACCAGAAATATGTTTGCTGAGTATTACAGCATTTCAAACTATACCTGATAACAGCAGAGCCCTAGTACATGTAGCATTGATGACAGTGAAGAGATGTATTACTAGAATGTGGAAGGATTCAGAAATTCCTTCAATTCAATTATGGAGAAATGTATTTTTGGAGACAACGAATTTAGAGAAAGGATTCTTTTATACAATAAAACAAATAAATAGATACTGTATAAGGAAAAATGGTTGCTAATACAAGAAGCTATGGAATCTGGAAGTTTTTGAACCTGGTAAATCTTAAACTAAGGTTATATAAATGTAGGAATATGTACAGGTATTAAAAATTTGATCAGATGGTTGTGGTACAGTTAGATAATATTATGTAACCCATTATTGTGAATATATATATATATATATATATATATATATATATATATATATTAGCATAAATGTTGTATTTATGGTTGGGGGTTGATATTTCACTGTAATTGGATTGTGATATATGACGCTATATGTTTTTATTTGCGTATGTAAAAATCAATAAAAATTGCCTTTAAAAATAAAACTAATAGAACTTAGAGGTTGCTGATAAACCTCTAGGAGGAGACAACCTAAGAGCCATTGTCGTCTTTTCTCAGTATGAGTCTCATGGTACATCACTGGGACACGGGGTCATAATGTTGCCACGAAAAACAGCGTAGCAATAAATGCCACAAGCAAAATGCCATATTCTGACATAATGTTGGACAAAACACCAACCCTACAACAACAGCGAACACCCATTCAAAATAATGAGACCTCTTTTATTTTTGCAGGGGGGCTCTGCCCCCGCACACCCCTGGACTATAAATAAGTATCTCCAGGGGGTGTGGACTTCGAGGATAGGGAGAAACTTGGGAGGGGGGAAATTCATAACAAAAAAAAATAGCAACACCAGGAGCCCTTGGGGGAACTGAACCATGGTCCCAGGTCTCCATCCCTGTCGTGTGCTGGTGCCTTAGTCACTTCACCATGGAAGCAGCTCGACTGCACCACACTGCATAGCAGCTTGAACCATACACAGTTCAAGCACACAGTGACAGGTGTAGCAGTAATTCCCTACTGCTATTATACCCCTGTCACTCAAAATGTTTCAAGCACAGTTATTGCCATGCTGTTTTAGTAGTTCTATATTGACCTGGTACCCATCATTGAAGCTGAGCCCTTGAGAGGTACTGCCTGACCCCTGATGGGCTCATCCTGAATTGGGCAAGAGTCTCAGATGGTTGAGATGAGAGACCATCTGTTGGGGCATGAGCTGTATGAGAATATGAGGTGGGGCACATGCCTGTATGAGTAGTATGACTAGAATGGCATGAGGAACGTGGCCTTGTAAGTGAAGAATGGTATGAGAGTTGAGTACCTAGGAGATGAGCTGGATGGCTGCCTGAGCTGACTGATGGACCTTACATACAGTGGCAAAGCAGCAGTTCAGAGGCCCACAATGTAGCATAGAATCCAACCATGGACAAAAGCCTAGTAGTTGTGCAGTATGAGCCCGATAGTCATAGAGTGTTAGAGGGTGATGCTGAGTGCAGATGGCCTGTGTTCATTGTACATTGTTCTAAGGAGGAAGTACATATTCTGGATATTAGAGGGCATAGCCAGGTAGTGATAAGGAAAGACACAAAAGACCCAGAAGCCGAGCATGGTCACAGCAACAAGGAAGCAGCCTCCCCCGTGACTCCTGATACTAGAGGCAGCAAGCTGGTCCAGGGCACAAGTAGGCCAAAGCCAGGCAGTCAAGAAGCCAGGACAGGAGCAGGCAGCAATCAGGAATAAGAATTGAAACAGTAGGGTCAGGCAAGAAATCAGCCACAGCACACAGGACCATGGCAGCAGGAGAGGCGAGACGCAAGAGATAACAGCTACAGGCACCCAAACCAGGAAGAAAGAGTGCAAACAGTGCAACATGGAGGGGAAACACCACAGACAGTGAAACATGGGAGCTGCAGTGGAGGGTGTCTGTGGAATCGTAGGCATGGGCCCAACAGAAAACAGAACCACAAGAAGGAACGAGCGGGGATATGGAAGAAGACTGGAAGAGGAGGATAATAGCAGCTGTAGGCAGGAGCCATACCAGATGGCAATGCCAAGGGGAGAGAATGAGTAGGAGACCACAGTAAGGGTGGGGCAGATTAATTGCATGGGTGATAAACAGGTGTTTAGGGGTAATTGTGCTTTGGATTTTAGCCTGCTCCAATTTGTGGGTCACATTAATTTGATCTTCCTGGAGCCTGAGTCTTTTCTCATGTCTCCTCTCGAAAGCATTTTTATCACCGTAAAGAATTGGGTATTTTGAGTAGGCATGGCTAGCAGGACAGCCTCGGTCAAGAGGTGAGAGATGGGGACTGTGTCTGGGGTACAAGGGTCATGAGAGTCCCTGTAAGGAAAGGGAACTTGAACAGGGGTTATCCATGTCTGCTTCCTATTCTGTGGGAACCCCCGACATCTGGAGAGGTAGTGGCAAGTGTACTGGACAGCCAGGTTTCTCAAATTCAGGCAATTTTAGGTAACACCAGATAACTAAGGAACAGAACTGTGGTGGCTGCAGATTTTATCACAGATTCCTTCATGGATTTGGTGTGCATCACAGAGACCTGACTGGGTGAGGACTCCGAACCTGTGCTGTACAGTATGTAGGTCACAATTCTGTCTGTTTACTCAATGGTATACTGCCAGAGACAAGAGGCATGAGTGTGTTGGGGGGGGGTCAGCTTTAGACCCATCCTCATACACACAGTGTCTCCAGTCATAGAAACTGGGCCATTTGAATGTGTGACTGGACTGTCAGGGGTCTTGTGGGTACTGGGTACATGGCCTTTCTCATTTTTTTCATATCATACCATATAACTTCTCAAGCCACTGCTGCATGACTGCACTGACTGCTGGTGACATGACACATCTCTTTCAAGGTTTGCTTGCTTACATTTAAGGCCCTGCAGTCTAGGTCATTGCTCCTCATGACACCATATGTCCCACCCCACCCCCTTCTGCCCCACCAAAGCAAGCATGTTGGCTAGTCTTTTCTACTGCTTCAAGACTTCGATAGAAGGGACATCTACTATAGTAGCACTGTTGCTGTGGAATTTGCTACTACCCTTCATTTGATTGGTGTTTATGAGGAGCTTTCTAAACTGAAAGCCAGAAAGATCTATGTTACTGCTGATGTTAATTTATCATTTATTATGTTTTATGACACCTACTATGAATATTATGACCTGGGGTTATTTTGTTTTAACCTATAAAGCACCCTAAGCCTTCAGGAGGTGGCACTTTACAACTAAAACTACCTTGCACTTGCTATAGCTTGCTTAAAATAGATGTGCTGATGGACATAAACACACACTCGGATGTTGAAGTTTATCACAACAAGCAGTCAAATATCTAGGTCTAGGGCCAGCTGACAGCACTGTGGCTTGGGAATATCTTGAGCCTGGGTCACAATTGTGGGCTGGCCAGGTGAGGAAGAAGTATCCCAGCAGACACTATTCTCTGGGGAAGGAGGGCTCTTTGCCTGGCAGAGTATCTGCTCCCTGGTGTCCCAGGGATTGTGCAGCCATTTTTATTAACTTCACATGAGGAATGGGAGATAATACACTGGGTTTGGGAAGCTAGCTAGGGGTGCACAGGCATGTTGCTGGTAGGGTGTGGGGAGGTGAAAAAGTGGAAAATGTGCCCCTTGTTAGCAGATGATGAAGGCCTCACCCCACATCACATATTGGGCCTCACCTAAACTGGTCAACCACTGTCCTTACTGATTTTATTCCCTAACACACATTTTGATAATGAGGATCTCAGTCTGGGAAGTAATCTGATTGACTGAGGGAGGCTAGGATGCAGTTTCCTTAGACGGGAGTGCCGCTGTGTCTGCAGAAGGTCCAATCAGAGAGTCACAGTAGGGGAGCAAAAACATTTTTCGGGCCCTAACAAACTTGTAGATAGCAAACAATATATATTTAATAATAGCAATGGTTTACATTTTCTGTACATTTTGAAAGTATATTTATTCTTCAAGCTCAGGCCACTTACTTTTACACACGTCACATCCAGTTGCATCTCTCATTAAAACGTCATGGTTTCTTTACATAGGGATAGCTCTGCATGGCCCAAAACATGGCCACATTTCAGTTTAACTTCTATTTGGCCAGTTTAAATCCCAGTTAGTGGCCAGCTTGTGTACCTTAACAAGATAGCATTTATTGTAGTCTGCTAACTGCTGTCAAGGGAAAAAAGACAGTACTAAACCTCATGGTTCATCAGTCAGACTTTTCAGTTGACCTTCAAAAGTCAAAACTGAAATAAAAGCAATTTAGCATGTGGATGGGTGTGGGTGGGATCAAAACAAAGATGATGGACTTTGTGTGTATTATATACTCCATGTTGATAGCACTGTACCCTGAAGCCTTGAATGTTTGACACTTCAATCCCCCCCACCCCCGTCCTTGGGCCATAAATCATTCATTTTCTTACTGACTCCTCTTCCAGCGCAGGTGGCAGAAACAAACACTAGACACTGAGAAGATTCATTTAGCATTACACTAAAACCAAGCTCTGTTCTGAGCCACAGTGACTGCTAATATGATAGTATTAATAATAATGTGACTGACATTAACTGCATTTACAAGTTATAAAATGAAAAAGACCAGGGCCCAGATAATGAAACAGTTAGTACCCATGGTTTAGTGCTGCGGTAACTGTGCCTTGCATGATGGAGAGGCTGTTAGTGTGCTCAGTGCAATAGTCTACAGGACAGGAAGCATGGTGCAAAACTGTTAGTGGATAAGCCCTAATGCTTGCAAGGCAGACATGCAAATGAGAGGTTCCCGCATGCATGCAATGCACAGTGGTGTTTTTGATTGATTTTGGAAGGTACTGTACTGTGTATGTAACAACATGATTTTGGAAGATACTCTATTGTGTATGTAACAAACACAAAAAAAAAAACAATACTCAGTACCCCGCTCCCTCACCCAAGTCCAGTGTAATGTACATGTCAATCTCTGTCCAGTGGCACCTCAGCACTCCCAACCCCTCCAGTATCCCCCCAGTCAAGTCCTGGCATCAGTGACTGGCACCTACCTGGCACTCAGCTATCATATCACTATACAACTTTGTATAGGGATACAGTACTTGCAGGACATCTGGCAAAAATCATTGATCTTACATGGTTTTTGAAAGTTGTCTTGCAGGTACTATATTAGAAATATAGAAGTATAGAATTTGGTGGTAGATAAGGAATACTTTGCCCACTCGGTCTGCCCATTTTCCCTACCTACAGTATCACCGTCAACTCTGACTTGCACTGCCTCTCCGGCTAAGATTTTCTTAGGCCTATCCCATACATTCTTATACTCCATCACTGTTTTTGTCCCACCACCTCCACTGGAAGACTGTTCCAGAAATCCAATACTCTTTCTGTGAAGAAGTACTGCCTCACAGCTTCCCTAAATCTGCCCCCTCCAGTTTCATAGTATGTCCCCTTGTTTTTGAGCACCTTTTTTCTAAAAAAATACTTCCCTCCTGTACCTTACTTACCCCATGAGGTATTTAAAGGTTTCTATCACATATCTCCCTCTCCCTCCTCTCTTCCAGGGTGTACATATTGAGATCCTTTAGTTTCCTCATATGGCTTCTGATGCAGATCCTGCACTAGTGTACCTCTTCTGTACCACTTCCACTCTGTCTATGTTCTTCTGGAGATGTGGTCTCCAGAACCGGACACAGTACTCTAGGTGGGGTCTTACCAGTGATCTAATCAGGGACAACACCTCCTCCCTCTTTCTGCTGGAGATACCCCTCCCTATGCACTCTAGCATCCCACTAGCCATCCCAGCTACATTGTTGCACTGCCTGGCCACCTTTAGGTAATGAGATATGATTACCCTCAGGTCTCTTTTCTGCTTGGTGGTTGTCAATATCACTTCACCCATCTTGTACTCTGCCCTGGGTTTCTGTGCCCCAAGTACATTATTTTGCACTTTTTTGCATTGAACCCCAGCTGTCATACCCTTGACCACTCCTGGAGTTTTTTCAGGTCTCTGCTCTCCCTTTTCACCCCCTCTAGAGTGACCACCCTATTGAAGATTTTGGTGTCATCACTGAGAGGCAGGCCTTCACTTCTAGCCCCTTTGCAATGTCACTTATAAACACGTTAATGAGGACCAGTCCCAGCACTGATCCCTGAGGCACCCCACTGATTACCCTTCCTTCCTCAAAAGGAATTCCATTTACCACCACCCTCTGTTGTCTGTCCCGTAGCCAATTTATTATCCCGTTTACCACCTTTGGACCCACTCCTAAGCTACCTAGCATGCATACTATATAGTATTGCATAGTTATACCATACTTGCATGAGGCAGATGGTGACCCATTACTGAAGTGAGTGATGGATATATGCCAACTGACATTGTTGGGACTGGACTAGGTGGGTGGGTGGGAGCATTGTGGGTGAGGTGCCACCAGATACCATGGAGGTCCATTGCTGGAGGAAGGGGGTAAAAGATATCAAGACAGATGTGGGACCAGTAGACTTCCAGTGATATAACTGTGCATTGTACTGGGATTGGGTGGGGGGCACTGCCACCAGGGATTGGCATTTATATTCTACAGGGATTGGATGAAGGAGGGGTTACCAAGCTGCTTTTTGTTTTATGTTTGGTGCATACATGGTGTCAGAGATGCCTGCCATGGGGTTTTTAATGTTCAGTGACTAGTGATGACAGAAGGGGCCTCGGTTTAATGTCTCATGTGAAGAATGGCACCTCCCAAGTGCTGTACCCCCCCCCCCCGTACTGCACAACAATGTTAGTTATGGTATTACCCCAAGTACCTGGTATGGAGCTAGAGCTGGGATCTCTGGGACTAGACCCAGAAATGTCAGAGCTAGAACTCCTCTTTGTCAGGACTGGAGCCTCATTTATATGCCCCGGGAGGATGGGCAGCAAAAAAGCCCAGGGAAGTACTGGAGCCAATAAATACAGACAGCACTCACAGAATTAATAGCATAGAGAGAGGCAATAAAAAGGAAACAAGTGTTTACATTTCTGAAAACAGGGTTAGAACATTTAACCCTTACTAAAAATTCAGGCAGAAAATTAAAATCATTAAGAACCCTGGTTTTTAAAGATACTGTAAAATTAGCAAGGGTAGGGAGTAAAATAAGAGAGACAACAAGGAGAGAGAAAAGAGAAGATGTAGAAAAATATCCAGAGACTAACCCAAGAAAAATATATTAAAGGAAGACAAGAGAAAAAAAGAAAGTTCAACCAAAGAAAAAATAAGAAAGACCACAGACTCAGATATGACTGTAAAAATGGCCAACCCATGATTTTTACAGTTGGCATTTTTCTGAGGGGACAGGGGGGAGGCTGTAGACCTGACCTACAGGTTGACATGGGGGTAAAAAATAGTTTTTTTTAATTCACACATGACACAATAAGAAATAATCTGTCAGGCAGGGCATTTTAGTTAAGGTAGGGCTGTGGAGGGACTGAATTATTAAACCCAATTTTGACATTTGGGACCCTAAGCTGCAAGTTGTGGCTGGAGCAGGTGGCAACTGATTGCCACTTTTTTCTGAAATTCTAGGTCCTGCTCCCAAAATACCCATGGAAACAGTCCTACTCCTCACCTAATCGAAACAAAAAGGTGCTCAAATTGCAGATCGTGATGAGTAAGTGAATGTTGAGTGCAAGGTTTAATGGAGTGCAAAAAAATGGACTACGCAAACAAGACACGCCCCAGTGTTTCGAGCCTCATGCAGGTTCTTTGTCAGGGAAGGGGCAAATAAGACTACAGTGGGATTACAGTAAATCCTTAAGGCCTTAATGATGCATGGGATTTAAAGCCATATTTGAGACCCAAGAACAAGAAAATGGATTATATGAAAACCCTGAGTGATGTAACCCCCCCCCCCAAACCTGGTGCTACAAATTCTAGATTAGATAATAGATGACTTATATGCTTTTGTTAATAACAAATGTATACTAATGTATCTTTTCTTTATTTTGTAAGATTCCTATGTGTGACTCTACCTTGTATCTCCAGAGACATGGCCACAAATTAAGACTGACTTTCTGGGCCAGGATTCACAAAGGGAGTGCAAAGTGGGTGCAAATGTTTGCACTGCACCTCCCAGCTGCTGTGGTGGGCGATGGACCTGTTCACAGTCAGACAGCCTGGTGGGCTATCCCACTATGACTAGGGGGCTGGTGTGGGCAGTGCTAACCCAGGAAAAGCAGTGGAATACCTAGTAGCGCTGCCCCTACAGCCAGTCAGGAAAGTGGTCCCACATCCAATAGCACTCAGGTGTTAAAGTCCTATTCACTAATGGAGCCATGCAAATGAGCCCATTGGGCATGCAAGGTACTAGTGGCCATTAGCATGCCAATTATGGGCTCATTTGCATGCCATTAGTGTGGCAGTTCGTGGCCCCCCCCACCATCCGAAGCCCCATGCAGCTGCATTCCCCTCATAGTTTAGTGGTGCCCTCCCCCACCCTGATCGCAGACCTGATGGTACAAAAAACAGATTTCCATAGAGTAGTGGTCCCACCTAAGTCCTGATCTCATATATCCCACCCGATAATAAATACAATCACTTTCCATAGTGTAGGGTCCCACCCTAAATAGAGAAGGGCAAAGTTGGCAAACTCCGCTCCATGAAACATTTTGCAAATGTCACACATTTTGCAAAATTTTTAGTGGATGAGGTATGCAAAATTTCTTCGGCCTAAAGACGGAATTTCACCCATAAATGGTGAAATTTCTCCCATAAGTGGCAAAATTCCACACTTCATGGGTGAAATACTGCAAGGGGATTGATAGATCTTTATGCTGCTGTCTGGGTCAGCCACTTCACACCATTGAGGTCAGCATATAATAATTATATTGCGTGGTATCTACCTCAAAGACACTGACATCCAAACATGCTGGAAACATGCTAAGCAATCTAAGATTCTACAAATTTAACATATATTTGAAATATTACTGAACAAGATACAGGTTCACTTCACATTCATAATGCTTGACATTTCATTGGTAAAATGAATTAAACTGTGAGTTGCAAATTGTGCAGTAAAACAAATTATTCACATTTTGCAGAAACACTGTATTCAAATGGTATTGGGTAAGAATTGTTTAGCTAAAAGTAAAAAGTCCACTAGAATTTTAAAACAATGTTTCAAAGTGAGAATCTGACTATTATGAAATTAAAAGGATAAATGGATTTTAAAAGCATGGTGAAAGCTCGCTGACACACAGATCACAAACCAGACTGCATGGCCAACAGCAGTTTGAACATTTTATTAGTTTTCTTCAGTGTCTGGCTTAGCAAAAGGGCAGTGTGGATAAAAAATGCTAGTTTGCAGTTTTCTAACAGTGTGGTAGTTTAAATACTGGTGCTGCAGACAGGAATGGAGGTGTACTACTGAAGTAGCTGCAAGGAGTGTGACATTCTGCACAAGCTACGGCAGATGTGATCGGAATAGTACCGGCAGAGTAGCTGAAATATTTCTAGTTGTTTATGGAAGTGCTCTGCACTCACTTGTCTTTTGATCCTCTCTAGCATGAAATAAATCTTATTGCACATCATATTGGTAAGTGTCTTTTGATTCACTGTATAAAGATATATGGAATTTATAGTGCTGATCCCACCAGCAACCAAATAGCAGAAAGCTGTCTCTATATGCCTGAGTCCGGCTGCATTTTACACCAGGCACAGTATATCACCATTGCAGCAAAGAAAGTTGTTTTATTAGAACTTGTGATCATAGTATGATTTACTTTGGATATTGTTCAATGTATGACTGAGAGTATGTGCATAACCTATTTACATTGAGGGCTGCTCCCTGTGCTTGCCGTTTTGCTATCTGCCGGCGACTCATATATGATGCTTCTACAGTGCGGGAGCCCTTCTGCTACAGTTGCTAATAAAATGATTCTTACATACAGCACAGGGCAAGTAGTGGCTTCATGCAGGAAGACAAAACCACAAATTTAATTATTCAAAGAAAACATCCTTATCCTTTGAGACAGTCAATGAGGGAGCCCTTCTGCTACAGTTGCTAATAATAGTGTCAGTCTCATTGTTAAAAATGGCAACAAAATGTACATGGTACGCTGTAACAAAACAAAACAAAAATAAGAACACATTTGCAAAATGTTAAGAGTTTGAGACTGCACCGAGTTACAGAATTTAAAGTGAATCTACTTTCAAAATGAACACGTAATGTCAAATGTTGCTTACATTTCAAAAAAAGAAAATGGTGCAAATTCACAAAATGATGGCGGTATACTACTAATGCTAAAGTTAAACAAATACTAACTCCTGAAACTGCACCTGTTCAAATGCCCACACATACTGAAACCACTTCTCACACCACAGCACTAAGCAGGTGAATGCGTCCTGTCAAAACAATCCTCACATTTCTTTTTTTTTTAATCACAACATTATTTGTCACCACCGCTGCAGATTTGGCAGGGCCTACACCCCCCCCCCCACAAGGGTCGTCCTCCGGCCCATGAGGGCCATCATAGATTCCTGCCGGGTCCGGTATTTTCTTTCATTTTCTCCCCCACACCCACACCCATGTAATGGGTGCAGCAGCTGTCTCCACCTCTGCGGAGGCAGCCAAGCACCCTGGGCACGGGCCAAACCCCTCTTGTTGTGCTGATGCATGTAGTACAAACTCTCTACCCTGAGGAAGGAGAGCTGTCCTCCAGACTTTCAACCCTTACCTCCCTAGCCAACCCCCAAATGACCCGAGTCCATTCCTGAACCCAGGTCGCTGGTGTGGCATGAGGTGTGGTGTCCAGCACCTCAACCCTGAGTGCCACCGGGCCAGCTATCCTCACATTTCTGAAAATTAAAATGTTTAATGAATACTGACAATGCTGAATACAAAAAAACAAACTTTTAAATCTTAAAACTGAGCTTGTTTAAATAGCAGTGTGTAGCAATGTGGAAATGACAGTGGTCTGTCAAACAAGTGGGGGGCTTATTATCATTTAAATAATAAGGCAACATCAGGGATCAGGATGGGGGGCTTATTTTTGCTTATATAATGAGGCAACATCGGGGATCGGGGTGTGGGGCTTATTATCACTTTAATTATTAGGTGACATCGGGGTGGGGGGCTTATTTTCACTTATATAATAAAGTGACATTGGGGATTGGAGTAGGGTGGCTCATAGATACCCTTCTGGAGTGAAAAGGAGCAGTGGAAATGCCAAAAAATGACTGAAAAAATGAAATTCCATAATTTCGTACCCGCTAAATATTTTGCAGATCGCTCGAATTTCGCGAAATATTTCGCACAGCAAAATTGCTGATTTTGCAGGAACTTTGCCCACAAAATTAAACTTTAGCCCATTTCTAACCCCAAATCCCTGATTGCTCGATTACCCACCTGTTATGAAAATAAAAGCTTTTCCATAGAGTAGTGATCCTTCCCCGCCCCATTACCTGATTACCCACCAGTTAGTAAAATAACAGCTTTTCTGTAGAGTAGTGGTCCTTCCCCAGCCCCGATAACCCAATTTCCCACATGTTATTAAAATAAAATTCTTTCCGTAGTGTAGTGGCCCCCCACCCACTCCGTTAAGCACATACCACCCCACTTCCCCCACCACAGCACGGCCGCAGTCAACAAGCAACACCGCCCTCCTCATACCTCCACAGCTGCCAATCAACTGAACTATCAATGACAGCTTACAGTACACATTACAATCCCATTGGCTTGATGTCAACCAAAGTACTTCCACCAGTCCCTAGGGTTGCATGGATTACCACCAGTTTTTTTTTGGGTGGTAATTTGCTCCATGCAAGGACCTTCACTAAGGTCCTTGTGTGGAGCAAATCCTTTGTGAATGGGATTGCAGCGATATGCAGGTCCCCACCCCCTCATTTAAATTGTGGCCTCCCTCACTACTTTGCCCAGGCACAAATCCAGTTTGTGGGGTGCAAACTGGGCTTAGTGATTACCAGCTATTCACAAAGCCCAGTTTGCCCTCGGCAAACTGGGTTTGTGCCAGGGAAAATCATTTCCTTTGTTCTCCTCTAATTATCTCTATATGTTGTATTAGGGACTTTATAGGCAGTCTAAAAATGTGAATACTTGTTTGCTGTAGACAAATGATGTTTTAAATGATCATACTTACGAAAGGAATGTATCCAAATGAGCCCATTTAATATAGATATATAGTGCTGAATGAATGGCTTTAATTAAGCTGCTGAATATAATTTTTTGTAATGTGTTAGTATCTTAATTAAAGGTTTGAATTTGGTGATGTCATAAGCTTTGGCCTATAAGAATTTAAGGTATAAGACCAGGGACACACCCCCTGATGAAGGTGAGAACCAAATCGCTGGGGTTTGAAGTACACTGGGTGACTATTTGTTTTCAACCATGTATGTGCAATAAATGACTTAACTTGAAGAAACAGTGGTTGAATAATTCTTCTGCAAGACTGGAGTTGTGCTTAAAGTTGTGGACATTTGTATACAAATGTGGGTGACCCCTGTACCTCCTCGGTTCTTTTCCTGTATCGACCATACTCACCAGATGCCATGGAGATGCCTCCGCTACAGTCGACTGCACAATCTCCGATTTTCTCAGTTTCATTATTTTTTCTCACCGTAGTAGCCCTCACTTTGTTTTAAAGTGATTGCCATCATCATGTACTGTATGTCAAGAAAAGGTGCCACCAGGCTTTTCCATTGCTGCGAGAGAGGTAGAAAAATCTACTCCAGTGACAATCACGATCTTTGCGTGTGCTATCTTGGGAAGGCCCATGACATTAAGGCCTGTGAGATCTGCTTTAAGTTTAACCAAGCTACCCCGTGATGCCATCAGAAAGCCCTGCATACTGTACTTTTCTTCTTTAGCAGCAGGTAGCCAGAATGGAGAGAGAGCTCCAGGGGTTGAGCTCCAAAACATCACTGGCCCACTCCTCAGGCTCCCAGTCTTTGAAGACCTAAGAGACTTCTTCAGGAAAGCACAAACACTAGGAGAAGGAATGGAATAAGGATAAATCCCCCTGGTACACTCTCAGTCACCATTACTCTCAGCACAGACCACTGCAGCATAATCGTCCACTTCAGCGGCAATGCCTCCTGCCACTCAGACTTCAGATCCCTCAAGGTTGGCTCTGGCAGTGAGTTCAGCTGCACCTCCCATGGCCGGCAAAGTCCCACTGATGTCAAGGCTGCTGTCTCCCCCATTGACATTGCAAGTCCTGCAGCTCTGTCCTCACTGTCAAGGTCAGCTAGCAGTGAGTTCTGCCAGATCTCCCATGGCCAACGATGGCCCATCGATGTTGGGGCTTCAATCTCCCCCATTGATGTTGCAAGGTGCCCCTGCAGTGCAGGCCACCATTGATGTTCCTTTGCAGAGATAATTTAGCACCTTATACCTCCTTCTCCTCCTCCTACACAAGGCACAACCATGCGGCCTCTCAGACCAGCCCCTGAGTCAACACCTGTTCCACTGATGTGCACTACACACTCCAGGGTGTCAGTATCCTTACTTCCTTTCTTGTGGCCCTCAGAGCCCATTTGTGAGGATCCCAAATACAATCCTGACCTCATGCTACAAGAGGAAGAAGAGGAGGAGGAGGAAGATATGGATGGGAACTCATCTGACAGGTCTGGCTCCACCATTTCCACCAGGAGTGAGGACTCTATATTATGTACTCCTAGGTCCCCTCCTGAAGACTCTTTCTTCATCTTTATGATGAAGCAGCTCCAACTGCAATGGGGTTTGATGCCCAGGGTGGGGCAATACTTTACTAGGAGGAACTTGGTAGAGTTTCTAGAACTACCAGATTCTCCTCTTGTTGTCATCCCTCCTCTACTGGCTGCACTACAGGATGCCACCCTGGCTGTCTGGCACAGGACAAGCTTGATCCCTGCCATGCCCAGAAAGGCAGTCAAGGTGTACCAGGCCCCCTCAGGAAAAGCCCCTTTTTTCAGGTCAACCTGAGACTGATTTGGTTGTGATAAAGGTAGCCCATTATAGATCTAAGGTGCTAAAATACTCAGTTTGCTCCCCCCAGATAAGGAGTTAAGGAAGCGGATCTCATGGGAAACGGAACCTTTGCCTCTGCCACACTGGGACTCGGAATAGCAAATTAACAGGTCTATATTGCGAAGTACCAGTATACTCTCTGGAAGAAGGCTAAAGCATCAGCCCAGGCCCTTCCAGAGGGTCCCCAGAAACAAGAGATGCTCAAGGCCCTCCAGACTGGGGCTGATGTGAGTAAGCACCTCTTGAGGTCTACCCATGATATTTCAGATGCCTCAGCCAGAGCAGCTGTGGCTAGCATCTGCCTCAGAAGGCATCCTTGGCTCAGGGTGTCAGGATTTGCTAGTGATGTCTAGCAATCCATTTTGAATGAACCTTTCAGAGCTTACAAGCTCTTTGAGACAGATGTGCGGGATATCCTTTCTGAACTACAAGCCTCAGGGAGGACTCTAAGGTCAGTCCACTCTCTTTCTCTCTCTCTCTCTCTCTACCATACCCAACCAAGAAGTTGCAGTGGGTACCCTTTTGCTGAGCCACCAATAGACATAGGTCAGAAGCCAGACAGCAGGACAAACACAGAGCTGGATGAGCTTTGCCTGCCCCTACCTTCACCACAGGGAAAAGCATCTAGAGGTGGAGATGAGACCCCAGCTGCAAGATCTGCTTCAGCATGAGTCCTTCCTAGATCTTGACTCTCCAGTACGTCAGGAGGTGGTGGTTAGTATTGGGGGGGTCATTTCTCAGATTACAACCAACACTTGGGTCCTGCAACTCATGGAGCAAGGCTGTGCTCTAGAACTTCCGGAGTTACCTCCAGACCTTCCTCCAAATCCCTCAATCTACCCTCCAGACCATATACCAGTGCTGGTGGAGGAAGTTCACACACTACTGCAAAAGAGGGCCATAGAACCAGTTCTCTGGGAACAAAGGAACAGGGGGTCCCATTCTCACTTATTTCTAATACCCAAATCTACAGGGGACTTGAGGCCCATTCTGGATTTCAGAAATATGAACTTTGATATTCAGTACAAGTAGTTCAGTATACTAACTCTGCAAGGCCTGCTGCCCCTGCTACAAAAAGGGGACTGGGTATGCTCCCTAGACATGCAGGATTTCAGAAATCTGAACTTTGATGTTCAGTACAAGTAGTGCAGTATAGTATCTCTGCAAGGCCTGCTGCAAAAAGGGGACTGGATATGCTCCCTAGACATGCAGGATGCATACTTGCATATCAAGGTTTGCCATCCTCATAGAAAATATCTCAGGTTCCTGTTTCAGGGGGAGCACTACCAGTTCAGGGTATTGCCTTTTGGCTTGTCATCTGTGCCATGGGTCTTTACCAAATGCTTAGCTGTGGTGGCAGCAGCACTCAGGAGGGAGGGACTATATGTCTTCCTCTATCTGGATGACTGGTTGCTCAAATCTCATTCCAAGGAGCAACCTTCTCACACCCTAGGGCATACTAGACAGCTGTTTAATGCCCTAGGGATCACAATCAACCTGCCCAAGTCAGTCTTGACCCTTTGTCAGTGCCTCTAGTATATAGGAGCTATACTGGACACTACTCAAGGATCCATCTTCCTGCCCCAGGGCAGGGTACAGCACCTGATAGGGCAGGCCCAGGTGCTTTACAGCAACATGTATGTCACAGCAAGGACATTTCTGAGACAACTGGGTCTGATGGCAGTAGCCATTGACATAGTACCCCTGGCAAGGCTGTACATGAGGAGCCCCCAGTGGACATTAAGAGCTCAATGGGATCAGTGCACCGACGAGCTAGAACAGAAGGTTCTAGTAACACCACCTGCCAAGAATGTGCTCCAGTGGTGGATGGAACCCAGCAATTTGCTCAAAAGGGCTCCTTTCCTAATCCCCCCCCCCAACAGATCTTCACCATGGATGCTTCAGGCATGGGCTGGGGGCACATCTGGGACCTCATCAGACCCAAGGTACATAGACTGAAGTGAAGAGTTTCCTCCACATAAATGTCCTAGAGATAAGGGCTGTTCTGCATGGCCTGCAAGCCTTCAGAATCATCTGTCCCTAGGGCCTCTGCTGGTGCAGATGGACAATGTCAGTGTAGTGCATTACATAAATAAGCAAGGGGGTAGTCATTCATACCCCCTGTGCAGAGAAGCGATGAGTGTTTGGTACTGGGCTCTAGAATATGGTCTAGAACTGTCAGCAGTCCATGTTCCAGGTGTCCAAAATGTCCCAGATACAGGCTAAGCAGGTTGCAGTCCAGAATGCATGAGCAGGAGCTGCTGACCTTGATAGCATGAATGGGAGCTGCTGATCTCGGTAGCAGATGACATGTTTGACAGGTGGGGTCATCTAGAGTTGGACCTTTTTGCATCCCTACTCAACACAAAATTACTGCTTTTCAGCTCACTCCAGGGCCTGGAGTTTTCTGGCAAGACGTATTGGCCCTCTCTTAAAAAGGGAGGTTCATCTATGCCTTTTCTCCTTTCCCTCTAATTCAGAGGATGCTGATCAAGCTCCAGATGGAAGGAGTGACTCTGATACTTGTTGCTCCCTTCTGGCCTCTTCAATTTTGGTTCCTCTTACTGCAGCAGTTGGTGTTGGAACCTCCAGTACCCCTGCCCCTGTGCAAAGGCTTGCTATCACAGGAGCAGGGCACCCTGATCAATCCAGACCTCAAGTCACTCCATCTTCATGCATGGCTCCTGAAGACATAGCCATTGCTACAGTGAAGCCCGCTATGATGAAGCACAGTGTCACAGTTTTCCTGCATGAATAAAAGAGATGTACTCACATTGAAATTGCATTGTTTCCTGCAATAACTCTACTGCACAATTCTGCAGAGTTGGGCTTCATCTTGGAAAGCTTCATGTAGATTTGGGTGGCTGTTGTCCTGGTGGCTGCTAGAAATCCCTCCACTAGGGCCACTTATTCCATGAAGTAGAAGCGCTTTGCTCTGTGGGTTGCTTCCCATCACTTAGATCTCTTCATTTGTCCAGCGAATAAGATTTGGGAGTACTCACTGTCCCTGTCAGATGCTGGACTGCCATAATCTTCCATTAAGGTGCACGTGGCTGCCAGTTTAGCTTTCCATGTGCCTGTTGATGTCCATACGGTGGCACAACTGGAGGTGGCCTGTACATTCTTGAGAGGCACTCTTCACTTGAAGTCTCCCATCCACAATCCTGTCCCAGCTTGGAACCTGAATTTTGTTCTAAAGAAACTTACTTTGGCTCCTTTTGAAATGGCCATGACTTGCGAGCTACGCTTTCTGTCATGGAAAGCGTTATTTGTAGTGTTTCCACCATATTGGTTTGATATCAGTTTCATCGAACAACACGACAGCGACAGCACAATGCCAACAGCGACCATGTCAGCAATTGTGCCATCCAACCACCATTGCAGCAAAGCACCAGGGCACAGCCTGGATGTTTGAAAGGGGCTTCACCCAATGCACCCTCCAGACAATAGAATAATCACCTCCAGGTCAGAGGTGTAGGGGGGAAAGAGTACAACACACCTCGGGTGGCAAAACAGCAGGCGCTGCAAAATCCCAATCAACAAAATGACTGTCGATTGGGTTGTAGTGCTCACATTGCCATTGAAATAAGGGTTTCACTGCACTGACAGCACACTATTTTAGTTGCTATTTCATTTGCTCAAAGGATTTCTGAGCTTCATGCTCTAATATGTGAGACTCTTTATCTGATTTTCCACAAAGACAGGGTATCTTTGCATACCAACCCCAAGTTCTTGCCAAAGGTAATGGCTGACTTTACTTTGAATCAAACCATCTACCTGTCTTTTTATTTTCCAGAGCATGCCAATCCAGGGGAAGCATTGCTCCATACTTTAGATGCACGTAGAATAATCAGGTATTATGTTCCCCGTATGAGAGACTGCAGGAAGTCCTTGCAGCTCTTTGTTTCCTTCACCCCTGGGAGAGAGGGCATTCCAGTTTTAAAATGGTGCTTGTCCAAATGGTTGGCCAACTGTATTACTTTCTGTTACAGGAAGTACAGTAAGGAACTTCCTGGTGTTGTGTGTGGCCATTCAACTAGAGATACAGCCACTTCAGTTGCTTGTTTCCAGAATGAGTCAGCTGCAGAGATTTGTGCTGCTGCGACTTGGAGTACTGTCCATTCTTTCACTAAACACTACCATCTGGACATTGCCTCTTGAAGAAGAGCAGGCTTTGGCCTGGCTATGATTCAAAGCCTCTTTTCTTAGGCCTGTTGCCTCCAGCCACCCAGACTGTCTCTCTGGCAGTACTGCATGGGACTTGTTCCATAGGTGTGACCTGTTGAAAGAGGTATCCTTGAAGAAGATAGAACAGTTATGTACTTACCACAACAGTAGATCTTCGAGAGAATTTCTTTCATCAGGCTGTGCCATCCCACCCTCTGCTCCCCTCAGAATCAGAGCTCTTTCGCTTCTGTCTCTCTTTCCAGGATGGACTTCCTGCTGCTTCCAGCCTTGCCTGGTAGCTGCAGCTTCACCTCTCTCCTGGTTCACTAGATGAAGGTCCTCTGAGTATGATCTCCGGCAGGGAACTGAGGAGGGAGAGGGGCCGCCCATGTTTATATACAGTAGACCTCGATGCAGGACATCATCGTGGGCAGCCCTTAGTAGACTGCTAACAAAAAAATGTTTCCTGTGGTCCTAGTGCCTAGCAGCTATAGTTCCATAGGTGTGGCCTGATGAAAGATATTCTCTCAAAGATCTACAGTACTATTATGGTAAGTATGTAACTGTTCTTTCCTGGGGGTCAGTTGCATTATTATGGATGAATGATAGGAGCATTAATGGGTTTGTACCTTTCACTACTGATGCCACCATAGTATGAATCATAGTATAAACCACAGTATCTTTCTGGTTCCAGAAAGTACAAATCAGTAAATACTGTGCTTATCCTTCCCAAGCCCCACTCATGTATTCCTTCCCCTTTAATAAAGCCCTTCTATTTTTTTATACATGATTTACCAATGTCAATATTGTTATTGCCTGGATTGCATATGATGTGTAATAGGTCATAGAGTTACTGAATACAGAGATATCTGTTATTGGTGGTGGTGGTGGTGGGGGGGGGTGTTTCTGTTGAATGTGTATGGTCCCCTGTACTGGTTTGGGTGTGCAATACTGTTTGAAAATTTCCTGGTGGGAAGCACTCTGGCACTAACCCTTTCAGAAGAATCTTGCAGGGTGAAAGCACGTCCTATTTACACGGGCTCCAATTACCATAGCATCAATCCCTTGGACCATTGTTCCTAAAACCTAAAGGCTCCAGCCACTCCAAAACAACACCTTGTTTTTGGTGGGGTCCTGTTTCTACCTTGTTTTATAGCCAAGAGTATTTATGATTTGCTCAACCAGTGACTGTGGTGGGATTCAAACCAGTGGTGTCACCACTGGACCACTTTGCACTGACTGTGAAATATTTAAAAATATTTTTTAAAAGTTCAGCCCACAAACTTCAACAGTATTTCTAAAACTGTTGCACTCTTGAACAGTTACAGATTAAAATGTGAAATGCACTCAAGCAATATTTGTTCTTGTGTATGGCAGTACCTTAGCCAGTAACTTGTTTACCAAAAAAGCAGTTTATGTGTTACATAACAATCTGCTTTTGAAAATCTTCAGCTTTGGGCCTGTTTCACATTATACATCTGTGCTACTCAAACTTTTAGGAGTTCTGCTTTCCAGAAAGAAGACATTATTGTGCATTTGTTTTGTTTTGTTTGGGGGGGAGGAGCAGCTGATGGCAGATTAAAGCAACAATTTCCACTTTATCTTCAGGGCTCACAGTGTGGAGTCCATCCCTAAAGCATGGAAACCTAGAAGATAAAAGGGAAACAGATGTGTACCACTGTGCACGTCACAGCAGTGTCCTGAGTTTTGTACCATAAGCAAATGCATCGTTTTACAGTGCTGGTGTAATGTTTGCCATATAAGTGATTCTGGGCATTGTAGTATGTATGCAGGATTATGAACCAATACAAAAAAAGGAACATGCACCTATGGTGTGGCTATCTGCAGTCGCTGGGAAAACTAGTACTGCTGTTTAATATAGTACAATGCATGGGATCTCTGTCTTTACTTAGTCAGTGAGTTGTGACTTCTGTAAAAGAGACCTTTTCATAGTCCCTGTCTCCACAGTTGTTGGTGTGGGAAGGGAAGGCCTAGAGTACAAAAAGCAGCCAGTACCACATGGAACATACACTCACACCTTTCAACTGTCTCACATTATGAGAGCTGTCCCTTATTATTTGTCATTTTCGACCAGGAATGGCACACAAACTGACATCTCCATTCCAGGTGCATTCTGGGGAGAGAGTAATATGAATTGTATGGCTGTAAACCTGGTGTTCCGTAGGGTAGTGGGTGACTCATGCCACTCCCTGTGAGTACCACTTTGTCATGCATGTCCCAAGTGTCATTCAGATGCTGGTTTCCTTGGAGCAGCTGCATGGTTGCAAGTTTACCTGCCTACCCTGCCTTCCCTTTCTACCTTCCAGCCCTTCATCTGTTCCACAGTTGCTGTTCCTGCCCTCTGTTCCTTTCTGCCAATCCTGGTGTTCTTGGTGTTGCCTGTGTTACTGCATTGCTGATCTTTCTCCTCCTGGATGCTGTGCCTGTATTTGTCACAGTCTGTGTCTCTGCTGCTGCTCACCTTGCTGCTTGCATCTACTCTCTCTCTACTTCCAGGTTTTGTTTTGGTTAGTAGTTTGTTCCTCCTCACTGCCACTCCTCCTTCAGGTTTGGCCTCCACTCCCTCTGCTCCATGCCCTGAATCAGTTGTTATTCCTATCTGCTAGTTTGTTTGAGCTCCCTCTGCTTCCTGCATCCATCGTCTATGCCTGGTGACTCTCACCTTTGTCTGCTACTATATTTCTGGGCTGTATGTTTCTGGGGTCCTGGCTCCGGCCACTTTCCACCCTCAGATGCATTTGGCTGCTTGCTTTCCCCATTCTGGCTCCGCTAGCCACCTTAAGCTGTTTCTCCACCTTCTCCTCTTCTCCCGCACCCACTTCTGCTGTGCTATGGAGGTTTGTTGGGAGCTGTTTCCATCCTGCTAGATCCTTCCCGATAGCTAGGCTCCCACCTGCCCGCCACTGTTGCTTCTGCTCCTGGAGTTCCCTGGGGACCTGTCTTCACCCTGTTGGTCTTAGCCTACTGGCTGAGCTCTTGCCTCATTCTGATTCCTGCTGTGGCCATATCTCACTCCTGGTGTTTGTTTTGGACTTCGGCCTGATGCTTCTGCACCGTACCCACCAGACTGCCCAAATGGTTTTCCAGTCCTTACCTAAGGGCTCAGCATTTATCTGTATTAATCTATCACACCTAGCATTCTAAATTTTACATATTACTACTATTTCACATACAGTAGTAGCCACAGACATAGCCAGCTATTTCTGGATATTTTGCAAAATTTCTAAAGATTTTCTCTCTGCGGCCCCTACTGTAGAAATGGAGAAAGCATTAGATATATCTGGAAATATCACAGAAATTTTGGGAAATAGCTGACAGTGTCTGTGGCTGCTACTGTATGCTTCAACAACCAGGCACATGTCCCAACCCTGATAAACAGGCATATGCCCTAATGACAATCAGGCATATGCCCCAATGACTACTAGGCATTCGCTCTAATGAATGCCCCTGAGGAGCTCAGTACACTTTCACCCATTCATAGCTTCATACTGCAAAGTACCATGCCCCTCAAGGGCTCAGCTTTTTTCTTGTACCCATGAGCCTTGTTCTTTAGAGGAGAGTATTTGTGATGCCTGGCCTGAAGCAGCTTTTCCTTATGACTTCTCTGGGCTTTTTCTGTGACCCTGACATTGCTTCTGCCTTTGTGCACCTTATAGAGGTGGAATCTCCTCATGCAGGGACTCCTTTGGTTGCAGGACATTGCCCTGTGGCACCTTTATTGGGGTGGACGTTTTAGTAAACAAAAAGAAGACAAACTTTTACTACAGCCTTTAGCTGCATTTCACAGGTCCATCTGTGTGCTTAGAGTTTAATAATATTTTGTCATACCTGGAGTGATGGTGACCTAAGGCCTTGGAGTCCTAGAGGTTTCCTCAAAAATGGGGGTGAGGGTTTTCTTCTCCTCTGTGCCAAAGGTAATAAAATATTAGTGTGTTAGTTAATTTCTATTTCTGTAGTCTGAGTTGGGCTCTTACGTAACCCCCCTTTGGGGGCTTATCTTCATTGCCCCCCCCAATTCTCCTGTTCTCAAGATTTCCTCCTGGTATCCCCCATTCAGTCCACTGCCTGGCCCGTAGTCCATTGGTCTGCCCTGGTGCTCCCAATACCTCCGAACAGCCGCAATACTTTATTTCATCCCAGGTTGGGCTTAAAGAACTAAACAAGAGCCACCAGCATTTCCCCAGTGCCACTGGCACTCACGCATGCGCAAGGAATTGTTTGATCTGCCGACCGATATTTGTGGTCAAAAACCAGGAGTGTTTCAGCAGTTCTGGTGCCCCTGTTAGCATAAATGGGAACCAGTGACCTCAAGAAGGTGGGTGAGAGGTCTCGGCAGTGTTTAAGTTTGTCCAAGGGCATAATTAGGGCTCATAAATATTAATGAGTGCCTGCTGAATAATAAGCAAGCTGCCTGCACCTGTGAGGTCTGCATGTAGATAACAGCGACAAGTGGACTGTTGTAAATAAATGTTAGAGTGGGAATGTTTGAAAGGGTACAGCTGGGGCTACTGAACTGTGGTAGTTTTGCAAATAAGAAGTACTTTTTCTGGCTGCACCTGGACTTTATTTCTGGGGGACTGCATAAACTGTTTAAAAACTGTGTTAGCAGCCATTTTGCAGCCAGGCAACCAGCCAATTGGCAGCCAGAATTTCAGCTAGAGACTCTTGGAACTGTGGCAAAGACTTTTGGCAGAAAATCAGGGACAAATCCTTGGTGCCTAAATGCTAACCAATTAAGGTAATTTAAGAGTGTGATTAACAGCTTGTGCAGCCAATCGGATTGCTGGAACGTTGCCCTTTATTTAAGAGGGACTGTTTGACCTTGGGTCAGCCCCACTCTAGCTACCAAGAGTGAAGGAGTGTTTTATCTATTTAATAACAGTCTTCTTCCCATCAAGGGTCCCAACCAGCTGCAATGCCAGCCAACCCACGGCATCGGTTCAGGTCTGCACAGGATTCTATAACCTTGGTACCAGTAGCTTGATAAACTGATTTATTCAGGGACAGATTCTGTGATATTTAATTGCTATCTGTTTGGTGACGGTATCATTATTGTTTATTTAAATTCACACCCTCCCTTGTTCAAGTCCCCTTAATAAACCAAATTCACTGTTTAATGTTTAATTTGGGCTACGCACATAATATTACCCAGTGTTCAGTTGCTAAGTCATTCAAAAGGTACAGTGAAAAGTGTATTGTTACTGTTTTAGTGGAAAAGTGTTTTCTTGCAGGGGCACAGGGCATAGGTGAGCGGTCCAGACCCTGTTGGTAAGTGTGGTGTCCATGAGCATATTATTTGTGCTCTTAAATAATTATGTATTGAATGCCAGATTCAGTATTTGTAAAACGTCTGATGTGAGGCCACTAGCTGGGGTAAGGGGTTGGTATACTGTAGCTTCCCAGAGGACTATACTAGTTTTAACCATTACCCACATAAGTGTTACTCTGGGTGGAGGCACCATCATTGTAGTTATACTGTTGGTAGGGAAGCCACAGTACCAGTAAAGTCTGAACCCAAACCCCTCAACCAGCAGTCAGTGAAGCAGGCATGGGTAGTAGTATTTGGTATAACGGCGCTGTAGTTACATAGTGGTTCATTCATATGTTTCTTAATCTGGTTTGTTCAGTTCCATGGCTTTCCCTCACTTCCGAGTAGAACTCAATGTTCTGACCATTTTGTCTACTTCTTCGTCGCTGACTTTTAAACTCTTCCCTAAGTGTAACCCACCCCCTTCCTTATCTGTCTAGGGGCTGATGTTCCCAAGGAAGGTGGTTACCCATAGCAATTCTCTTCTAAACTCTCTCGAAGATTTCATTGAAACAAACAAATTTATCTTACCAAGCAGATGCAGACCCTTCACCCCCCCCCATTCTGTCCAGAAAGAGCCATCAAATTCATTTTGTAGCTGGAACTCACTCACCCCTCCACCCCAGGCCCCCAGAAGGTTAAGCTTGAGTCTCTTAAAAAAACCTTTAAAAAGGGCTCCTGCATACTACTAAAACTGAGGAATGATTTTGTTAGAGATTAGAAGAAGCCAAATCAAGCACAAAGACTGCTCTTTTAAAACAAACAAATTTATTCTCCTGAGCCCCCAATGATTCTGAAGGAGCCCAGAGGCCCCATTTGCTTAAAAACTCTAGATTAACACAACTCCATGGGGTTAACATTTTTCTTTTTGCCCATCAAAGAGGGAGAAATCTCTTACAGGCAAAACTTTAGATAGGCAGATATTTTCTGACTCAATACAGACAGGCTACTAATCTTCTGCCAAACCAGAATCACTATTACCAGAAGCATGAAACCCCTACAGCACACTGGCATGGGTAAGTACCACCCAAATGAACTTCACTTCATTTTCTATGTGCTCCCAATCCTTTTCTCAAACTGGAGTGCTCCTTCTCTCAGCGAGCCACTCTCTTCACCCTGGGAATCGAAAAGCTTCTCCCCACCGTTCCCTGGCTCTCTCATTCTAGCCCAAGGGACACGGATGGTGCAGCCTGCTAGTACCCCAGCTGCCATCATTTCCTGTAAAACAAAATTCTGCAGCCCCTGTACTCTGGCCTGTGCACCTGATCCACATGGCCGGCTATCACGCGGCCCTTCTACTGCCCGTATTGCTTTTCTTTCACCCAGATCTTGCTGCACATTAAAGGTGGCCAGAACCACTAGCCACCAGCAGTCTCCCTCAAATTCATCTCCCTGTGCTTGAGCTGAGTAAGCCAGAACGGGGAAGACTAAGGGGCCTTCTACAACCTGCCCGGGCAAATTCATCTGGCTGTTCTGAGGTCTGTCCCTCCAGACAGGCCATATGTGGGTAAAGGCTTTCCCCAGCCCCCTTGCTTTGCCCCTGAGATACTCTGCGACAACAGGGAAAGGAGGGCTGCTGCCACCAGCCCCCCCTCCTGCAGGAGCCCTGCCACAACCCCTGCAGCCCTGGCAACTCAGGCCTCTAACAGTCTTCAAGGAGTCCTCTGCACATCTCCGGGGCCTAGCTTTCCTTCCTACACCCAACCCCCAAGAGACCCAGTACCTTGACTTGATGATTGCTGTGGCTACCTACCACCACCTACAGAAAGCCCAGACCAGGACTCGGTGCTTCACCGCTGCATAGCCGTCCTGCCAAGGAAGTGGGGGGGGCCCCTTCACACGGCCCTAGCAGTGCCATTGGTCTGCTTCTTTCCTCTCTCTCTCTCTCTCTCTCTCTCTCTCTCTCTCTCTCTCTGTCTGCTCTGTCCTCTCCCTCTCCCTCTCCCTCTCATATATATATATATATATATATGGGATACATGACGGGCATGAGTGGGATATGAAAAATATTCTCACTCCTGCAGAGTGAACTGTGTATTCTCATGAGTGCCAAAGGCACGAGTGAAAATACACAGCTCACGAGGCAGGAGTGAGAATCTTTTCCATATGCCATGATCTGCCCATCATGTGTGCAATTTATACCACAAGGGTGAGAGCTGCAGGAACATTTTTTTTAGTTTGTGTGTTTCCTGCTCATTCTGTGTGTGCTGTCAGAGTGTGTGTGTGTGTGTGTTCTGAATGGACTGGGAGTCAGAAACACAGGTAAGTGTGTTTTACAAAGCTAACTGAGTGAGTCAGAGGCTCAGTGAGAAAGAAAAACTGCTGCAGGTAGCACTGAGAAACAAAATCTGTTTTATAAAAGACTTTCATTTAGAATTCAGGTTGTTTTGAAGCTGAGATCAGCACAGTAATGGGCTCGCAATGTTAGAAACACAGTGGGATATAGGTGAGAGTCTTTTGCAAAGCTAATTGAGTAAGTTGCAGCTTCAGTGAGAAAGAGAAACTTTTTCTGAAGCAGTTTCCTCTAGAATGCAAGCTGCAGTGCATTTATCCTCAATCTGGTGACATCAGCAGATTATGGATAAATGTCGATATCTTCAATCTACAGATGTCATCAGGATTTATCCTCACTGCAGTAGAAATAACACAGGTTATCCTACTGAGAAAACTCTCACCCATGTGGTATAAATGTATGTATGTATGTGTGTATATATATATATATATATATATATATATATATATATATATATCCTACCTCTGCTGCCCCAAGTGGTAGCTTGCAGAAACAAATCCCCCAGGCCATTAAAACAAACCTAAGGCCCAGGGGAGAGGGAGGGGGACCCTAAGATGAGCCATAAACCCCTCTTGGATGAGAGGGGGCTTATGTAAGGTACCTTTACTTAAAGGAACCCATAGTCCTTTGACACTTCTAAGGGTGGAAGCCTCCTCAAGAGGGTTTCTGTGCCATTGGTACCTTGAAAGGGTGGTAGTCCCCCTTCAGGGACAGAGTATGAAAAGCCACATGTACTGTTTGGAACAATAACTTACCAACCGCCATGAATTCAACTGCTTTAACAGCCCTCATGTTACCAACAGTACTAAGCTACTGTTTGTACTCAGCAGCCTCATCCAATCTAAGTTGCACAAGCACTACACGGCATTGCACAAGCAAACAACTGCAGTAGTTAATTCATACTTAGCTGCCTGCTGAACCTGTAGACATTTTTATTGATGGAGGATCTTGGCCTGGAAACTGGGCAAAATCTCTTACTCTTATGATAAGTGCCATGGGTCTGTAACATCCACTTGGCAGCCACCAAATATGGACAGAAGTGTAACGCAAACCTCCAGCATTCAGGTCACATATGGGGCCCTCCCACCCTGGGGCAGGTCAGGGTTTCTAGTGCTATGTAGACCCTCCAGGTAGAGCACCTAAGGTGAGGCTCTGGGCAGTGCGATGTTACTTCAAACAAGATCAGTCAATAACAGGACTTAAAATTAGAGTTCATCAAGCATGACATTTATTCAGTAATCACATCAGTTTATCCTTCTCCAGTGATACTGTAGCAGCCCCTCACATCCACTAAGGTAAATGTTTCATGTATTTTTCCATTATCTGGCCCTATCCCACTTCCTCTTGAGATATGGCACGACACTAAGTCTCAGCAAGCAGCCAGATACACCAGAGACTAGTTCTGGGCCACAGCCAGAGAAGGGGCCCAGTCATGGTTTTCACTTACATCATATGTTCACAGATACATAGAACATAGAAACATAGAAACATAGACTTTGACGACAGATAAGGACTGCTTGGCCCACCTAGTCTGCCAATTTCCCTACCTAGAGAATAAGCTGCAGATCCTATTTAACCAACAGCCTATTTCATATACCAGGTCCAAGTATATTCAATAAAGGAATATTCAGTGATAACATTAGCTTCAGTGGACCATCAGGCTCCTTATGAGGGAATGCTTAGGGGACACAAGAATGGATTTGTAAGGCAGGGTTTAGGACTGGAATGATGAAGGGAGGCAAATGATTTGGCAGAGAATGCTGTTGTAGTCATGTATATGATGTCAAATGCTTATGCAACATGACTAACTTTGGCTTGCTCTCTCTCTCTCTCTCTCTCTCTCTCTCTCTTGGCTCCTGCTACAAGGACTGCCATCCTTCTGGGGTGCCATACAAACACAAGAACCCTCTTGAGGAGGGTTCCACCCTTAGAGGTATCTCAGGGATAAGGTTTCGTTAGACCAAAAGTACCTTAGAGAAGAAAGAGCAAATGAGTGAAAAGATGAGCACTTGCTTTCCATGGGGAGAATAGACTCACCCTTAAAAAGTGGAACCAGAATTCAGGACAGGTTTGCTGGTGTGTCACATAGGCCACCATACAGCTCCAACTCTTGGAACAAATATAAATATTTAATTATGACCTTTGGCATGGAGAAAAGGCAAAAAAATAAATAAACCCTGTGGAGGAAGCCTTTGGGGAACCAAGGTCTTGGTCACCATCCCTTTTGGCTTGTGCTAGTTTTTTAATGGCTCTGGATACTAATGAATTTGTAACCAGATTTGGTGAAAAAGTTTAATGGGAAGTCTTTCAGTATATCCTTCTAATGGGATAATGCTATGAGGCACTGCTAAGTTGATCTGCACAGCCAAAAGGGCCACATCCACCTGCAAAGAGGGCAACAAAATCTAGGCATGAGGTGAAGAACAAGTAACTGCTGGCCAGCTATTATCTGACTTAAAGAGCACCTTTCCCAATCCTTTTGACTTTCACACATAAATTACCCCTTCTTGCATTGATTCTGGAATTGCATTTCATTACTGTCCTCTGCAGTTAGTTTTTGCATTTTGAGCTGCTAAAAACTGCAGGGAGTACCAGAGGTTCTGTCGTAAGCCTGGTGTTGCTATGGAGCCAGGGCTGTACTGCTGACATCACTATATGGCAGAGGAGTGACTCACACTACAGTACAGTCAAGTTGCAGCAGTTTTGCAAGAGAAAACTATATTACTAGGTGTACATACTGTAGTCCTTCTTCACCAAGACACCCTGTTAGCAATGCTTTATGCCCAAATCCATATGCCTTGTCAGTATGTTTTTTTGTAAAACTGACTTCTGCCTCTGTAACAAAGCATGGGAAGTGAGAGAAGATCGAGTTGCTGTCAGCCAAGACAGCTTTCAGTTTATGCATCGGTGTGATTAGTGTCTATACCTTGATAATTTGAAAGTAGTAATGCCTCCTTACCCGTGCTATACTGGTGCCTTCCATGTCTTTCTGTAGTAAAGCGCCTGGCAGTTACTCTGATCGAAAATCCCTTACTGATCCTCTGCCCCTCGCCTCCCCGACATCAGCATGGCACCACAGAACACTGAAGACTAATTTTGGTACCATATAATACAAACAATGTGTTTAGATGTGCTATATGTGCTACATGTACTATATGCACTGTAGAGATGGTTTTAAAAACTGAAGGCTCTTTCCAGAGAAATTCTTGTCTGAAAAAATAAAAACTGGGATTTAGTGCATGCGCTGACTGGTGGTATTACATGATACCAAAATTAGTCTTCGGCATTCCTCGGTGCCATGCTGATGTCGAGAAGGTGTGGGACAGAGGAGCAGTAAGGAATTTTTTATCATAGTGACTGCCAGGAGCTTTACTACAGAAAGACATGGAAGGCATTAGTATGGCATGGGTAAGGAGGGTTACTGCTTTCAGATGATCAAGGTGTAGACACTAATCACACAGATGCATAAACCTGACCTCTCACACAATTTGCAAAGGGTGCAAACAGAAGACACAGACATGTGTTTCGTCCTACCCAGGACTCATTAGTGTGCCTCATCTATATGATACCCCAGGGGAAGTTGCCTGTTACCCCACCAAACCTTGTGCAAAACCTTAAAATTCTTTTGTTCCGTAGCAATTCACTCTCTGCGACACTAGATACATATACTTCATCCAGACCTGAGGGTCCTATGCCAGACAGCAGTACCCAGACTCAATACATTTTACCTATTACACCTCTTCCCCAGTAAATTCCACTCTTCTCCTCCTTCCACCTTCAAGAGGGCTGCTGATTGTTCAGGCCTGATGCCCTTTCAGGCAATTTCTCCAGTTCCTCTCCACCCAGTGAAAGGACATCCAGACTGGGTTGGGTGCTGCAAGACTCCCATCTAGGGGTCTCTGTTAGGCAATCACTCTCCTGATGCATGCTTCTGCAAATCATGTCTCCTCACTCTTACATCCAACAATGGCAGTCCCAATATTACCACTTTGCTGCCGAAGCAGTTGCAGGAGTCTAGCCTGAGGCACCCCTGGAGTGCCGGTGGGTCTCAGGGGTTACACAAGAGACCTCGGTTTAGTTTCTCAGCAGAAGGATAGCACCTTAATAGTGCAACAGCCCCCAATGATGCACTAGTGTCAGTACTGGGTCTTAGTCTAAGTTCCTGGTATGGGACAACAACCTACAAGTTTCTGATCTTGTGGTCCCAGATACTAGTATACATCCTTGTTCTGAGCAACTGGCACAATTACAGTGTAATTTTCCTGGTATTATATGGGGTTATTTTGCCTTTATAACTCCTGCCCCACAGAGATCCCACTTTTGAAACAATAATGCATAGTAATCTATATTGCTGAATGAACTGCAAACTGTGAGAACATGGAACAAGTGTCGATGTTATTGTTAGTTTCTACATCCACACTTTGATAATGGGCCCCACATTTTGCCTCTTTCTCACTCTTTGATAGAGATGTTGCAAAATTTAATTTTGCTGACGAAATGCTAGCAAAATTATGAATTTTGCCCCACTAAATGTTTTGTAGAATTATATACTTATGGTGACATTTCACCTGTCAGTTTCACTGTAAATTTCGCCTTGCACTATTAGGTGAAATTCGGCTTTGTCACATGATTTACTATCTGCAGATCACATGGGTGACTGTAATCGGGCAGGAAGTCACTGATTCAGTTCCTTTGCTATGAAGCTGGAGAAGCAGGCAGTTGCAGAGTTTGTTCTTTGTGTGCTATTGTATGTTACACAAATAGTATTTAGTTTAAAAATAATACATTTCTACTCTTTTCTTTATTAGGATATCTGGTGTGTGTGTTTATAGTTTCCTTTCTGTAAGTGTAGAGTGTATATGTGTGTGTGTGTGTGTGTGTGTGCGCGCCCCCCCTTTCTGTGTAATTTTTTTTTTGGGGGTAAAGAAAACATGGCAGGAAAAGGGCAAAGCATGAAAAATGTTGGGGCAACTGTTCACCGCCTTAACCAGTGAGCATTTCAAGCAGTGCTTGTGAGTTAGGCAACCCCACAACCTGCTGTGGAGGTGAGTGGGACTGCTCAGCAGCAGGAGGTCAGGAGTCTCTGACCCCAATCAGCAGCGGCAGGAGGCTGTTGTCACTACCCCCCTGCAGAAGTCTGTGTCCCCCAACGCCCCAGCAGCAGAAGCCTGTGCCCCCTCCCCAGCAGCAGCAGCAGCATGATGTTGAACCTGGGACATCATCATCTGGAGCCCCCCCTTCCCCAACAAAGATTATCACCTGTCTGGTCCCTTTTTATAACAAACGCTGCAGATGACAGTGTAGTCATCTGCAAGCTGTGTGGGTAGACAGCATGGTGGAGGAAGGAGGGGTCCCACCTTGGCATTGGTGGCCAGAAGAGCCATATGATTAACCACCACCAGGCCAAGTGGAAGGTCAAACAGCAGGAGGTTGCAGCAGCAGTCAGTGCCAGTGGGTGGGACAATATAGAAGGGAGTCAGAAGGAGGAAGGCGTGACTGTGAACGGTTGTCGAAGTGCTCGCAGTACCAGTAGAAGGTGACAGCAGGAGCAGGCCGCAGCAGCACCCCGCCAACTACGTCCACAGCCAGCACCAGCACAGGCAGCCCCAGTCACCCAGGCAGACTTGGCTGGCATCTTAGCCGAGGTGCAACATCTTCGGCATGATTTCAGTACGTTCTGCCAAGAATTCCATGCGGTCAGGAGGGAGATGCATAAAATGCAGGCCGACACAGAGAGAATTCTGAGTATCCTGGCAGAAATGTGTGGTGGTGGCAGTAGTAGTTAATTTGTCTGTTTTATTTTCTTTTTTCTATCCTGTCTTCTTACCTCAAAACAAAAATATAAAAACATTTAAAAAACAAATACCAGAAAAATATTTTCTGTCATCTAATCTTCCTTCAAGTACTTTTGTTTTTTTTTGTTTTGTTTTGTATTAGAAACATATTTCTTTGTCCAGTGGTTTTGTGTGTTATGTTCTGCTCCCTATATCATTCAATCCCTTTTGTTGTTCTCTATCTTAATTTTCTCTTCTCATGGTATTCTCCTTGTCCTGACCCTGACTGTTGTGTGTTATAGTCTGTACTATTTACCCATAAACACCTTACCTTATTATTTTTTGTGTTACTCCTTAAAGAGCTGGTGACACCTGCAAGATAACTTTGAAAAACATAATAATTATTAATTAGGTACAATTCAGCTTGCATTCCATATATATTCTACAGATTTATCTTCCCATTTATTTATCACTGAGGAAATTTGCAAGAATACATGATCTTTATCCCTTAAAGTGCATCTGCCTCCATCACGTACTCCCTACTTCAAGTTACAATCATCTGTTGTTACATCACAATCTGTTGCCATGGGAGTAACTGTGTCACAAGCAGTGCATTATGACCTTAGGTATGGAGAAAGCAACTGAAATAGATGACATTTTATTAGGAGCAAAACTCCTGTTTTCATGCAAATGTCCTCAATAATAAATAATGGGGAATAGACATACAGAACTGATGTGAATTGCAAACTCCTATCCACAAATGTCAAGTACTGTACAGTAATTTACCTATTAAAAAAAATGGTTTCCCATGATGTTGCGGCAGTTGTTGATGTGTGCAACATTCTGAAGACGTACACAACATGCACAGAAACATAAGCAATTTTCCTACAAAGTTAAACATAAATCTGGTTTTAGTACTTAACGTGTTCTGTGCTTGCCAGAAATGTTAAGTGGTGTCCCTCCCCACAAGACAAAAATACTCCACAGAGAACTGAGACCTAACTGTTGTGGAACTTAGGAAGTAGTCAAGAATGTCAAGTGGTGGCCATAATGCAAAACTGCTTTGTTTCAGCGGCAAGGTGTTTTTGATGCAACAGTTTGCCATAGGCCTTATAAGTCAAGAAAAACCACATGAGAAAATTTCACACAGCAGTGAAACATAAATGTTGTCTCAGTCCTGACATTTTATACTGCCACCCTACCACCAGGCCCAAAATGTGCAGTTTGGTCCAACATTTAACAATGCTTTCAGAATGAATCTTGGTGCCTCTTGCTGCTGTGCTGTTTAGAACAGGCCTTAGAAGTCCAGAAATGTAACATGAGAATTTTTACAGAAATTGAGACATAAATGTGTTCTCAGTCCAGAAGTTTTATAGAGCCCCACCACCACCCAAACAAAAAAGTGTAGTTTTGTCCAGCGTTTAACAATTCTTTTAGGATGAATTTTGTTGCCGCTTGCTGCTGTGCTGTGCAGAACAGGCCTTAGAAGTCCAGAAATGTAACATGACAAAACTGAGAGAGAAGGGAGACACAGATATTGTGGCAATTATGAAATAGCCAAAATGGCAAGTGGTGCCCGTGGGGCCACGCTGAGAAAATTAAGTCCTCCTACAAAATCAATCAATCAATCAAACTTTATTTAACCAGGCAAATGCTGCTGCTAGTCACACTTGCTGCTTTCTGCTGCTGGTTTCATAATTAAGATTAATCTATAATTTTCATTTACCAAATGCTGTCTTGTTTGGCCGTGGTGATGCTGTGGTTGAAATTTGTATGGTGTGGAGGGAGTGAGATTTTGGGGTGCTGTAACTTGCTGTCTGCTGCTCTGACTGGTTGCCAGCTTGCCACGAGAAGTAATGTGTTGGCTGGTGGTGATGGATCATCCTCACAGACATACTGCTGCTGCACAGGTAAGTATTTCTATGTGTTTTATTGTTTCTGTGCAAGAGTGGGTGGGGTGGGGTGGTACTGTGGCCTCTTGAGATCTAATATGTTTGTACTGCCTTTCCATTATTTTCCAGTTGGGTGAGGATTACATCATGATGCCAAGGAAGCTTCATCATGCTGGGATTTGGATGTTGGAATGCACCACATTTCCCAATACTGAAGGAAAGTATTTAATTTTTCATTGCTGGGGTTACTGTAGTCAAGATGTCTTGAGTTTGATGGTAATTGTGTTCTATATGCTTCTGTCAACATTCTGGAATTCCAGTGCTGGTGCATTTGTTACCTCCCACTCCTGCTGCTGCTGATTAGACTTGGGCATGTCAGATAGTTGTAGAATGATTCCAGTTTCACAGCCAGTCCCTGAGGTAAGTATTTCTTCATTTTTAATGGGTTGGGGAGGGGGACTAGTACCAATCCTCAAAATGTGTTCTTCTTGTTATCTTAGTTCCAGGTATGCAGTGCTTTTAGGGGATGCCTGCTGCTGCTGTGTTTCATGTGCCCCGCACATTCCTTCCAGGAGAAATTTCAGCAGTTTACATTCACTGGGTAAGATAAGTATATATACTGCTTGTAATTTGCTTGTTAACACAGGGTATGCAGATGGATGAGTATTCGGCATGTTTCCTGTTGTTGTTCCTGTTTAGGTCATTTTCCTCTGATGAGTTTTCATCATCCCATATCTGTGAGATGACTACATCCAGGCCCTGCAGGAGCTGGTATGTGGAAGACAGAGCGGGTTGCTTGAACCGCCATGTAGGCCACTGGTCTCATTAGGTGTTTAGTATAGTAATTATTGGTGTGGAAGGAGCCAGTGTCCATTGACATGTGAGGTAGCAGAGCTGAAGTAATTAGGAATATTTAAAAGTCAAACTGCAGGCAGCAAACACCTCCTCCTGTAGGGATCAGCACTTTTTCTGTACAAGTACTATGGTACTACTTAAGGTAATTACCCTTTTTGGGCAATTTGGATGTTGTTAAGCCTTTCTTTTATGATTATTTTGTAATTTATGACTCACGTCATTAAAGATGGTCACCAATGTTCACCATTTTGCAAAATCTCTTCAACTGGTGTTACCAATTGAATGAACATGCTACATTCATACTATACTTGTACTAAGATGGTTCTTCAACACCTCGTGGATAGTAAGCGGCACAAAATATTTAATTTGTTGCATGGAGTACATGGGCGTGGCAGTTGTCAGGGCAGGGTGGTTGTGGCATGTGCCACTGCCAGTGTGGGCACTTTCAAAGGCTTCAAGACGACATATCTTGCTTCAGGATGGGGTTAGTGGAAATGAAAAGTAAAATGTGTATCTTGATATTTTTGGCACAGGAACATTATTACTGTAATTAAGCAAAATGTTTATTGTTATGGTAACTTGATTGCTGCCTTAATAGGGCAGGGACTAAACAACAGTTTAGAGCAAGGGTGATCAAATTAAACCAAATAACAACAGATAACACAACCATCACAAATCCAATGATAAATGTATAAAAATAATTTATAACACTAGTGAGCTGAAAGTGGTGGGGCGGGGGTCCTACTAGTAACTTCAGCCTTGTTCCACTTCCACTGCCACATCCTCCAGGAAGCAGCCCTCACAGTCTTCAAGACTGGAGTTGTCACCAAGTGGAAATTCTCTCAGCATTGCTGCTTCATCCATCTCACTTCTTGTGGAAGCCTTAGCAGAGGTGCCATCTTCATTGGCATCATCGTCACCGAGACACAGTTCATGTGGCAACATGACTGACATCACTGTGTTATGCAGAATGTGCCCTTCATTCATTTTGATGAACGTTAGCATGGACACACTCTTGGGTGACAAATTTGTCCTCCAGTCATGCACAATGGCCCCAGCCAAACTAAACACTCATTCCACACTGACACTGGATGGTGGGCAGCTCAGGTATTTCACAACAACTGATGTTAGTGCTGGCCAATCAGTCACTTTGTTGTTCCAGTACTGCAGTGGCTCATCAGTAATGGTAAGGTGCTTTGTGTGCCCCATGTAGGCCTCCACCATTCGTTCTGCTGCCCCTAGTCCAGCTGCTTCATCTGTCTCCTCCTCCTTTTCTTCCATATCTTCCACTCCCACCTGATAGAGAACATCCCAAATGGGATTACTTGCCGTTTTCTGCTATACCTTGCCCATTTTGTCAGATTGGGTTGCCTGTGAGCTACTGGTGGTGGTAGCAACACCAGTTTTCTGTGCAGTGCATGTCTTATATGCCTTTTTCATCTGTGCACCACATACCTGTTTAATAAGGTTCTCAGTCAACCTTCATAGTCGCTGACGATCTCCTTCAATTATAGAAGGCAGGCCACATTTATAGCGTGGATCAAGCATGGTAGCAATGGCAAATTCATCTGACTGTAGAATGCCATAAATATGTGTATTCCTGTCCAGCACGTGTAGCATGTGATCCATTAGATCACAATTACTATGATCCCCACTTGCCTCCATCTGGTGTCAGACATTCACCAGTGTCTGCCTCAGCACACGTATGAGGGGCATGGATTGACTTATACAGGCAGTGTCCCCACTCACTGTCTGTGTAACATGCTTGAATGGGTGGAGAATGTGTATTAGCCCATCCATTTGGTGCCACTGCTCTGTTGTTAGAGCGGTGGACACTCCAGCACTGTCCTGGATGGTGTGCACCAGCAGGTATTCCAAAACAGCCTTATACTGTTCATACAGATGGTCAATCATGTACAGCATGGATTTCCAACGGGGGTCACAACATCAGGCTTCATACGGTGCTGAGACAGATGGTTATTGTGCTGCAGCACATGTAGATAGTCATGGGCCTTTGCAGAATGGGCAAAGTGCACACAGATGTGACGGGCAACAGTCAGTTTCCTTAATGTCTGCATGGTTTAGAAACAGCTGCACAATGAGATTAAGGCAGTGTGCCAGGCAGGGCATCCTGAAAACAACACCATTGCCAATGCACTTCACTACATTGGAGCCATTGTCACTAGCGATAAACCCTGCTGTAAGTGACTGTGTGTGTAGCCACTCATCAATCTCGTCCAGCAGAACATTAAGCATTTTCTCACCCATGTGAGAAACCAGTAACACTTTGCATACTCAGGGTTGCATGCTGCTGAATTCCAGGGGTGTTGCTGCCACCACAATTTTACTTTAAGCAGGTTTTTCCAGGCCCAGCATCGACTACCACCCCAGGTACCTGTGCCCAGTGTACCGTTATGCATAGATACGAGCTTGCCGCTGTTTGTCCACTGGTCCACATATTCATGCTAAGATGGATATATTGTGATGCACAATGCTTCATTGCATGTCTTATGGAATCAGCATGCTTAGAGAAATAGGTTCACAATGGAACCTGCCATTTGGAACAGGCACTGGCCATCAACCTGCGGAACCCACCATTCTCCACAAATGAGACCTGCAACAGATCGATCGTTTGCCATCATTTCAGTGGTGGCAGCATATAACCCATGTGCAGCAGCATTATTGGGGTGGGGGTACTTTGAGTGCTGCTCAAGGATGGTCTTCAGTGTGGGCTGCATCTTTGGGACTCTTTGACCAGAACGCAGTACTTGAGGCATCAATGTTGTTCTTTTATGGGTAACAGTTTACTCCTGGAGATGTGCAGACCGCATGAAACCAGTTATTTTGATTGGTTTTAGGTGTGGTGGTATACTTTCCTGAGTGAAGGGACTGGGAGTGGTGCCTCCACTGCTATGCCCACTACTCGAGAGAGCAAAGGATTGCTCATCCTCCTCCTCCACCGACCCACTCTGCCCACCCTCCTCCTGCTGTATTGAACTGCTCTGTTACATTTAACTTGCCAAGGGACATCCCACCAACAGCTCTGGCATCCTTCTGGTGTTGCTGCCAGTGCAGCAGGTGCTTGTTTTTCAGGTGAATGTGTTGGCCACCGGTGCCTATGTGGCTTCCCTTTTTTCCCCGACTAACACGTGTTTGACACAGTTGACATATTACTATGGTGTCATCAACTGGATCAAGCATGTAAAAGTCCAAAACTAGGGACTTTTGACCTCTGGACTTAACTTGCTGCTGGGACTGGGAGAGCTGAGAAACAGGCCTTGAAGATTGTGGTTTCTGGGCTGCTTTCATCACTTCCATATGACTACTTTTGGGAGGGGGGTGACAACTGCTTGGAGGATTGCTGATAGGCTTGGTGACAGTCTGACCAACAGGCTGTGCATGTAAATGGCCTACATCACCCTTGACCTTTTTAAACTCTGATTCCCATGAAGGATCATCCCAGTCATCATCATCAGCAGCAGCACCGATGATGATAATGTCCTTGTCCTTGTCCTCCTCCTCCTCCCTGTCACTGTCTTCTGCATGGCACCGTTTTCTTTCTTTACAACCATCTCCTCCTCAGGGGACTGTCAATTCATATATCCAGGATTATCAGACTCTGGCTGAACACTATCACCACCACCAACTCCAGCAGGAACAAGGACAGTCACTCCAACAGACTTATCACCCTCCTCCTGGACCACTGTTCCTGTACTGGTGTCAGTGTATCTCTTCTTCTTACTATCATCCCCCACCATCATGGATGCAACAGTTCTGGCTATAAAAAATGGAGACACAGGTATGCCAGTATTTTGACCAAATCCTCTGCTGGTACCTGCCACACCATCAGAGCTCACAGAAGACACTAATGCAGACATACGTGTGATTTGGGGAAGTGGAACTGAAGTTGTACTCTCCTCAACAGACTTCTTAGCTGCCTCATCCCCCAGATTCATTTCCCTGTACTGGACCATCTCTTAGCAGGCATTTTTATATTCTTCAATGCTTTGCCTTTCTCTGGGAGTATATCAAGAAAGGTTGTATTTCAAAGTGACTGTGTGAATAACACCTCACACCTGCAGTACTGGCTTCTAAGTCCAAACACAATCAGGACAGGTAGCAGCACTCTGTACAGCTAATACCGTATATGGTAGCCTAGTCTAGTAAAACCAAAAAGGTCTTTCCCCAAACAGGAATTAAGTAACATGGGAAAAAGGGCATGGGCTCGAGCAGTACTCTGCTCAGTACGCCTTCCTGGTAAAACGCTTAAATAAATAAATAAATAAATAAACAACTTTAAATACAGATCAGCTGTATCTGGACAACTGAAGAACTGTAATGTGTTAGTGGTCATTCTCCATCTCTCCCTTAGCACTGGTCAGTTCCCTGACAAATGGAAGATGGCTACTGTTACTCCAGTCCACAAAAACGGGGACAAGACCTGCCATGCAAAGTATCGACCAATTTCTATACTACCACCACTCTCCAAGGCACTCGAACGTGTAGTATCCAACCAACTTATGGACTACCTTGACAAACACAATCTCTTATGCCCACAACAACACGGCTTCAGAAAAGGTCATAGCACCTCCTCTGCACTACTGGAGTTCCGTGGAGTACTGCATAGCACATTGGACATGGGTCACTTAACCGGTGCAGTATTTGTAGATCTGACCAAGGCCTTTGATACAGTCCGCCATCAGCTACTGAGCCAACAATGCCAGCTTTAAGGTCTCTCTCCCCTGAGACTGTCTCATGGTTCAACAGTTATCTGCAAAACAGATCCCAATGAGTCAAAATTGCTGGAACACTCTCGGACTTCAGACCAGTCCAATCTGGTGTCCCTCAGGGGTCCATCCTGGGCCCATTACTCTTCAGCCTCTTTCTTAACACACTCGTGAAATCCTGCACTGAACAGATTATTCTATATGCTGATGCGGCTGTTATCTTCTCCTCCCAGAAGGACCCTGTGCTCCTGCAGACCAATCTTCAGCAAGGCTTTGCTGCAGTAGAAAACTGGTTCATTCATCATAAACTTGTCCTCAATCATAAAAAAACAAAGTAATGCTCTTCAACAGATCTCAAAACAGGCATAGATCTCACCCTCTATCTATCTCTACCAGCAATGGCTCTTGAGCAAGCGCAGTTCTTCAAATACCTAGGGTTATCCCTGGACTCAAATCTCTCCTATGGGGCACACATTGACAATGTTGCCAAATCAGCTAATATGCGCCTAGGCCTAATTTACTGGCATAGACAACATCTTAATGCAGAAGCACCGAAGATTGCCATCCAAAGCTCGGTGGTCTCCATCATTGATTATGGTCTTCTAATTTATGGCTCTGCCTCTGCCACTGCCCTGAAATGAATCTCAGCTTCACTTAACAAAGCCTGCAGGCTCATCACTGGTGCCCATCATCTCACTCATACATGTGACCTGTATGCCCGATCTGGCTGGCTTCAATTTTCAAATTGCATAAAATACCAAACCTGCATTATGGCAAAGAAAGTAACCATGGGCCTCGCTCCGCCAGGAGTCCAAGCACTACTCAGTTCTAGTCTAAAGCCACGTAAAACCAGGGGCTCCAATTATCAGCTCCTTCAGGTTCCCCGACGTCGCTCCTCACAGGGCCAAAGATCCTTTGCCTTCAGAGCACCAAGCTGGTTAAATGCACTCAATTCTGACATCTTCTCCACTACCACCATTGGCTCCTTCAATCATAAACTCCACTACCACCTTACCAACTCTAGCACCTGTGATTGCTACATATACCCTCCTTATCCCCTTCATCTTTTCCACCTCCTACTATCACCTACTACATCACCCCCCTTCCTTCTCCTCTGTTGTCACTCTTTTAATTCTGCTTTCTTTTCAACACTCTTGACTCTCCTCTCTTCACCCCCCCATCTCCTCTGATCCCTCTATGATCGTTCCCTTCTGTTAACTAGTTTCAGCCTACTCCCAATTTGATGACAATGCCCTTTGGCTGCTATTTCTGCCCTCCCCTACCTCGTTCCTCATACTTAACTTCACCTTCCACCCACCCTCTTACTTATCCCTCTGTTACTTGGTGTTTCCCAAGTATACATTCAAAGTATTCTAGCAATTCATTGAACTGCCATTGTAACCTATTTATTGCTTTTTTTTGTTCCTGTTCCTGTAACTTTTCTTGTGTTTGTTCTCTGACGTGGAACCTTTGTAAAAGAGCCTGGCTGAAAGATACTTGTAATCCTAGTTGTAATAAATAAATAAATATTTACTACTACAATTTTTTGTTATATAAGAGGGCAGATGCAACCATATAACACTGACAAACAAAGGCACCTATGACAATCTGGATGGGCTAAGCAATCTCTTGACAACCACTGTATTAATATGTAGTTTTTTATATTGCACGGGTCAGGTAGTAAACAGTGCTTTAACAGGGAAAGGGTAAGCAAATTCATCTGAAACAGGAACACCGCAATGCAGAGACAAGCTCCAACAATAAAATACAGGGGAGCAAGTCACCAAAACAGTGAAACTGTAGATGGACAAGTGGTCAATTAAAAGTAATTTCAATAGAAACAAATTCTGGCAGAGCCACTATGGCTGCAAATGCATTAACTAGATAAGGGTGTTTCATGGGCATAAACATAAACATGAATTACATTTAGTAAGGCCTATGATACCATTCCACATATGACTTGTGAACAAGCTGGGCAGCCTGAGAGTGGGTCACAAGGCATTAAACTGGATTAGGAACTGGTTGAATGATAGAAGACAGAGTTATGGTAAATGGTGCTCAATGTAAGGAAAGGAGTGTGACCAGCAGATTGCCACAGGGATCAGTCCTGGGCCCAGTCCTGTTTAATGTCTTCATAAGTGAAATTGCGGAGGGGCTGGAGGGGAAAGTATGCCTCTTTGTGAATGACACTAAGATCTACAACAGGGTGGACACTCTGGGAAGGATGGGAAAAATGAAGAGGGACTTAGGTAAACTGGAGGAATGGTCCAAAGTGTGGCAGCTGAGATTTAATGCAAAAAAGTGCAAAATCATGCATTTGGGTTGCAGAAATCCAGGGGACGATGGGGGGGGAACTGATGGTTACTAAACAGGAAAGGGATTTGGGGGTACTCATACTGGATGACCTAAAGGTGGCTAAACAGTGTACCAAGGCAATAAGGAGAGCCAACGTGATGCTACGGCGCATAGGGAGAGGTATCACCAGCAGAAGGAAGGAGTTGGTGATGCCACTGTGCAGATCTCTGGTGAGGCCTCATTTGGAATACAGTGTCCAGTTCTGGAGGCTGCATCTCCATAAGGTTGCAGATACAGTGGAGGCAGTAAAGAAGTACAGCAAAGATGGTACAGGGCTTGCACTAAAAGTCATATGAGGAGAGACTGGGAGACCTCAATATATATGCCCTGGAGAAGAGAAGAGACATGAGTGATATGATAGAAACCTTCAAATATCTAAAAGGCATAAATGGGGTGCTGGAGGGTTGCATATTTCAGAAAAGGAGATGTCCAGGAATGAGTGGGCATGACATGAGGTTGGAATGGGGTAGACTGAGGGGCACAGCGAGGAAGTATTTCTTCACAGAAAGGGTGGTGGAACCTCTAGTGACTTCACAAGTCAGTTTCATTATGAAAGAGAGAAAAAAAACACAATTGACACATTTCACATAATACTACTATACACTATAGAAACAAGTTTTGGTCAGATCCACCACGGCTGCATAATGAAGTTAGTGAATTTATATGAAATTGTTAAGGGGGTATGGAAAAACAACACAATGATTTGTAAGTAGTAATATTTGTTTTGGTTTCTGTTCTAAGGAAGGCATACACATTATTAGGAAAATATATGGAGGTGTACATTTTAATGGAAGGAATCGGAAGCTTACAAAAGAACACCAGAGAAAATGCCACTGAAGTATGTGTTATCCCAGATGATATTGGCCAGACAGACACATTTTAAAGAAAACACAATTGCACATATCCCAATAATGCAAAGCATCAAGGGAAACATATGCAAATCCCCATGATGGTACAGAAGATGGCAGTACATGAAAAAGTAATGGCTGGCATACATTCAGCCTTGGGATTATTTACACATTTGTTTTAATTTTTTTTTAAGAGAAACAGGGTTTTTGTCCATGAGGTGATGTAAGTTATATTTAAGCAATGTGTTGATGTCAGGAAGTCAGGTGTAATGATAACAGACTGTTAGAGAAAATGTGATATTCACTTTCAGAGGGGGCACTTTTGATAAGGGCAAGGTAGTTATGCATGTGATAATGGGAATATTAGGAAAATACGAGGTCTACGCAGAAGTGGAGTACAAATATGCACAGTTTCATAAGTATGCTCAGAGTGCAGACAAATGTGATATGCAGGTTTGTTTTAGAAATAGGTAAAAATAGCAACACATACAATTAATAGAAAGATAATTACATAGACATATAGATAGAGAGCGAGAGACACAGACAGACAGGCAGAATAGGAATGGCAGTAAAGTACTGAAGTAACACCAACCCCACCCCACCCCACAGACATGGACAGGCATTGGGGTGTGCCTTTGGGTCATTGGCCATAATACTCATGCCATTTCACCTCACCCTACCCTGTAGACACAGACAAGAGTCTAGTTGTGCCTTGGGGTTTTCAAACTTTACACTCACCCCATTCCATGCAGAAATATGCTGAAATGGGTACAGCATAAGAGAATGGAGTTAACTTCAGAGCTGAAGAGTCAAAGGCACACCTCGATACCTGTCACTGGCTGCAGGGTGGGGTGAGGGTGGAAAGGCATGAGCATTACTGTTGACAATCCCAAGTCACACCCTGATGCCTGTCAGTACCTACAGTGCAGGGTGTTATGGTCAGAAACCCTAATGCCCTGGGTGTTTCTTGGTATTTTCACTCCAAGTTTTCAGCATGGGCTTTTTATGACCCCACCGCGTGAACAGTGACACTATCAGTTCATTAGCTGAAAGGAGATTTTGCACCATGACTGTGCCATTTGGCACCACAGGTGCAAAAACACATTTTGAACAGGATGTGACAAATGACAGCTATACATTTCTTGCTTCAGTAACTGCACAGCACATCTGTTGCATGACCTGCTTATTGACATTTTATATCTGCTATGCAATGTACTGCCGCTATGGCTGTATGACTGAGGGGGACCTGGGGGTGGTGGTGGATGTCAAGATGAACAACTCAGAGATTTGTAGGAAGGCAGTGGCTAAGGCCACGATACTGGGATGCATCACTAGGGGGATCACTCCAGAAGGAGGGAAGTGATACTACCTCTGTATAACTGCTTGGTGAAGCCACACCTTGAGTACTGCGTACAGTTTTGGAGGCCACACTTAAAGAGAGACATTGAACCCCTGGAGAGGGTCCAGAGAAAGGCAACCAAAATTATCTGGGGCTTGGGGGAAAGGACCTAAGGGGAGAGGCTCGGAGAGCTGAATATATACATGTTGGAAGAGAAAAGGGACGGGGGGACATGACAGAGGTCTTCAAGTACATGAAGGGGGAAAACAGGGGTGGCAAAGTCATGGTGTTCCGAAGGAAGGGGGGGACAGCTAGAGTGCATGGGTGGAAGCTGGAGGTGGGATACTCAGGGGAGAAAGGAGGAGATGCTACTTCAGTGAGAGGGTGGTAGAACCATAGAATGCACTGCCTGGGGGACTGGTGGAGGCAGAGACTGTGGAGGGGTTCAGGAGGGGGTGGGACAGGTACAGTGGAAGGGTTGTGGAAGCAAAGTCCAATGAAGCAGGAATACCCTGGACTGGGAATGGAGAAGCCCGACAGGGTGGGGAGGTGCAGCAAGGTCAGCTCCCAGGGTGGGGACTGACCAAAGGAGCAGACACAAAAGCCCACTATTCCTATTCTGCTGGCATCTTTGTATGTTAGTATGTTGGTATGCTTACTACACCAACATCATGAACCATAAAACAGATGACTGCCGTAACTAGGGAGGCAGTATAGTACAGTGGTTTAAGGCTCTTAAAGGAGTAGTCCTCCCAGAATTTGCAAAAAAACATGTGTTATGCAGAGTGTTTTGATATGTATGTTAAATCCTAGTGTGTCCTTCCCTCTGTCTGCTATTAGATGTTTTTGCTAAATTAGCCTGCTAGCTGTATGGTAGTTTTATGACCTCTGGGGATCTCCATCACAATCAGGTTTATTGGCTTTCTTTTTCCTATGGTGCACCCTGTCTGATGTGACAGTGATGTAGCCAGGTCCTTAGATTTAGCATGTGCACAGAAAACAGCTGCATTATTTGTGTTTTTGGTCTGTGTTAGGTCTAGCTAGCAGTAGTAAGTGTTTTCATTTTAAAATGTTATTTTATCAAACAACACACAACAATAAAAAGCAAAGAAATTGCCCCAGATTATCAATGCAATAATTAGTAAAGACTATAGCTGTTTTCTTACAGAACATCTACTCAGCTCTCAAGCATTTACTAAACCATAAATGTAAGTATCATCATTCTACTAGAAGGAACTGAGAGTTAGGGCTGATTTTGCTCTGTGACATGATTTTCATTATTTTTTGTTTGTTTGTTGTTACAAATGTGAAGTGTCTTTTTAATAAAGTATAAAAATATGTATGTGTGAGTTATTTCATTTGGAGAATATTTGTTTTATTATTTGAAAAAGTTTGATACACTAAATGTGTAGTGCAGTGAACCATTGTAAAATGGAATCAAATGTGTAGCTGGAAAAGTCACTGTCATCCTGTTGCTTTCATGCCATACCACAGGCAGGAGAAAAGCTGAATTTAAAGTATTTTGCTGTTTCTAGGCTGCAGCTTCCTACCATGCACTTCATTTGTAAAAAAAAAAAAAGATCTTGTCACATACCACAATCAGCACTAACTACTAACAGAATGCTGATACCTACATTTACAATTTAGCAAATACTTGAAATCTAACTGAGTGGAGTTTCTGTAAGAAAACAGCTAGAGTCTGTTAATTATAGCATTTTATAGCATTGATGATCTGGGCAGTTTCTGTGCTTTTATGATTGTGTATAGTTTCATAAAATTAAAAAAATGTAAAATTAAAATACTCCTGCAAGCTAGACCTGATGCACATAGAAAACAAAAACAGTGAACTAGAGCTATTTAGTAGCTGTTTTACAGAAACCCCAGTTAGCTTGAAACCTGGATAAGAACACAAAGCTCTTCTGTTGTGAACTGATTTTAAACTGATTTTAAAGTAGTGCACATTCTAAATCTAAGGGCCTGGCTACATCATTGTCACATGAGACAGGGTGCATCTTAGGAGAAAGAAAGCCAATAAACCTATCTGTGATGGAGATCCCCAGGGGTCGTAAAAATACCATACAGCTAGCAGGCTAATTTAGGAAAAACTCCTAATAGCAGACAGGGGGAAGGACACATTAGGACTTAACATACATATCAAAACATTCTGCATTACATATTTTTTTTGCAAATTTTGGGTGGACTACTCCTTTAATTGCAAATCTGGAGATTTGGATTTGAATCCCACAGCCCCCACAAAAAAAATGAAAATTTTCATACAGAGCTAATTAGCACTAACTGCTTATAGAATGCTGATACCTACATGTACAGCTTAGCAAATACTTGAGATCTAACTGAGTGGGGTTTCTGTAAGAAAATAGCTAGAGTTTGTATTAATTATAGCATTGATGATCTGGGCAGTTTCTGTGCTTTTATGGTTGTGTATAGTTTGATAAAATTAAGTTTTAAAATTGAAACACTCCTGCTAGCTAGACCTGACACACACAGAAAATAAAAATAGTGAATTAGAGCTATTTAGTAGCTGTTGTCTTACAGAAACACCACTTAGCTAGCTCTCCCCTGGACTTGGAAGGGAGAAGCCTGAGAGGGCAGGGGGGCAGCAAGCTCAGCTCCCAGGGTGGAGACTGACCAAAGGACCAGACACGAAAGCCCACTAGGCCTGTTCTGCTGGCATTTTTGTATGTTAGTATGCTTACTACACCAACATCATGAACCATAAAACAGATGGCTGCCATAACTAGGGAGGCAGTATAGCACAGTGGTTTAAGGCTCTTCTCTGCAAATCTGGAGATCTAGGTTTGAATCCCACAGCCCCCATACAAATGTGGAGTATCTTTTTAAGAATGTATAAAATACTGTGAAATGATTTTAAAGCAGTGCACATGCTAAATCCTACTGCCAAATTCAAGACATCATACCCTACCTGCTTACTTACCACATATAAACTCAACTATATTAAAAAAATAATTCTAGGCAGTTTTATTTTTTTCAGCCGGAGAGACACACTAAGCTGAAAGCTTTTTTACAGGTGTGACCTGGGAACACAAGGAAGTTAAGTGATTTGCACAGGTTACACAGTATGCAAGTGGAGGCAGTGGGAGTCAAACCCAGGTCTCCAGGTGTGTAGCTCAGAGCCTTAAACCACTGCCTACTTAACCATTTACAACACAGTTACACTTATATATAATACATACTTCTCAAAGTTGAAAGAAAACATACACTTTATCATCAAAGGCTGTATTTACCAAGTACTGTGCCCATGTTTAAAATAATTTGGACCCCCCACAAAAATGTGTCCTGACATGAAACTGCATGTTTAACTGTAAAGACAATTAAAAATTGTATTTCTAAATGCATTACTAACACCAATGCTTCATGATTAAAACAATTTCAACCCCTCCCCCATGACAGATTGCATTCTGGGACCATTGCCTTGGCAAGGCGCTATAAAAAAACTGAAAAACAGGTTTAATGGAGTGAATGCAGATATCCTATTTCCAGTGTCCATGATAAAATAAAAAATAGTTAAGATATTTTTTATGTCAGCTCTGACCAGAATAGCTTTTAAAATCACCAATTGTTTTCTTGTTAAATGTTTTCTAATACATCTCACACTTAAAAGAAAAAAACACACTTTATCATCAAAGTCTTTTTTCAGCTTCCTGCCACACACTTCATTTGTAAAAAAAAAATGATCCTGTCACAGATCACAATCAGCACTAACTACTAACAGAATGCTGATACCTACATTTACAATTTAGGAAATACTTGAAATCTAATGGGGTTTCTGTAAGAAAACAGCTAGAGTCTGTTAATTATAGCATTTTATAGCATTGATGATCTGGGCAGTTAGATCTGGGTTTGAATCCCACAGCCCCCACAAAAAAAAATGAAAATTTTCTTACAGAGCTAATTCGCACTAACTGCTTATAGAATGCAAATACCTACATTTACAGCTTAGCAAATACTTGAAATCTAACTGAGTGGGATTTCTGTAAGAAAACAGCTAGAGTTTGTATTAATTATAGCATTGATGATCTGGGCAGTTTCTGTGCTTTTATGGTTGTGTATAGTTTGATAAAATTAAAAGTTTTAAAATTGAACCACTCCTGCTAGCTAAACCTAACACACACAGAAAATAAAAATAGTGAATTAGAGCTATTTAGTAGCTGTTGTCTTACAGAAACACCACTTAGCTAGCTCTCCCCTGGACTTGGAAGGGAGAAGCCCGAGAGGGTGGGGGGGCTGCAAGTTCAGCTCCCAGGATGGGGACTGACCAAATGAGCTGACATGAAAGCCCGCTAGGACTATTCTGCTGGCATTTTTGCATGTTAGTATGCTTACTACACCAACACCATGAACCATAAAACAGATAATTGCCATAACTAGGGAGGCAGTATAGCAAAGTGGTTTAAGGCTCTTCTCTGCAAATCTGGAGATCTAGGTTTGAATCCCACAGCCCCCACACAAATGTGGAGTATATGTTTAGAAAGTATAAAATACTGTGAAATGATTTTAAAGCAGTGCACATGCTAAATCCTACTGCCACATTCAAAACATCATACCCTACCTACTTACCACATATAAACTCAACTATATTAAAAAAATAATCATAGGCACTTTTTTTTTTACCTGAGAGGAGAGCACAAGGAAGTTAAGTGATTTGCGTATGGTCACACAGTATGCAAGTGGGAGCTGTGGGAGTCAAACCTAGGTCTCCAGATCTGTAGCTCAGAGCCTTAAACCACTGTCTACTTAACCATTTACAATATAGTTACACTTATATATATAATACGTACTTCTCAAACTTGAAAGAAAAAATACACTTTATCATCAAAGTTACCAAGTACTGTGGCCATGTTTAAAATAATTTGCAGTCCCCCCAAAAATGTGCCCTGACATGAAACTGCATGTTTAACTGTAAAGACAATTAGAAATTGTATTTCTAAATGCATTACTAACACCAATGCATTTAAAGTTTTGAAACTACTAAAGGCAAATTATATATAAACTATACATATATAAAATGTTTAAGAAAAACACATGGCTCTTACTGTAAATTAAAATGTGTGTCTAGATCTCCTTCTGAGGCCCCAGGTGTCTCTGATAATCATTTGTTCCAAAGGATTTTTATGTCAATTTGAAGGCATTAAATACCTTCTGTTCTATTCTGTTCTCCACTGCACAGGCATGTCCGTTGGTTGATAAGGTCCCAGACTAGTGTATCTTGTTACAGCATGATACAGCTATCTCATGCCCCTCCCACATGAATCAGAAAAAAGTTTGGGGTGGAGGCGGAGGTGGATCTTATTCCAAAAAAAAACCCTAATGCTGCCTCTCACTACTCAGGTTCTAGTTCTTGTACCACCCATTTAAGAAAGAAAATAGTACCCTGCAACCATTGACTAACATGAAAGTGTGTTTATTTGAGGGCGGAAAACATTGCTTATAGAGGGTAAGGTGGAAGAGACTATTTACACCTTCAGTCAGTTCCATGGACAGAAAACATGACATCACTACTTTTGTACATGCAAAACATCTGCAGGCTCTGCCCACAGCCGTAAAACTAGAATGAGCAACTTTATGCATAACCAGTGTGTTCTGTCACCTCAGGGTTCTGATTCCCATGGACCTCTCGAGCTTTGCTCTCCTGGTCAGAGGGAATCAGAACCACTCTTTGGTGGAAGACACTGGTTGTGCATAGTTGCCCATCCAGTATTCTCTATATTTAGTGCTGCATTGAGGATTTCTAAATAATAAACCTGTGTCATACAATTGCTTTAAATTGGACCAAGATTCTGGTCTATTCAATTCAAATTTGTTAAGATGAAGAGCAAAGTTTTTGGAAGAAACCAAAGGAATAAGAACCCATTAAGTCAGGAGGTAATGTCTTATAAATTCTTTTCAATGTAGGTGTGAAGGACTACCCAGCTGTCAGCTGCCCTGCAATATCAATTTTGACATCTCTGCAATAAAGAAAGGCAGAAGACATTTCACAAAACCTTGAGACAGAAATTTATGTCAGAGTTTAGCTAGCTATATGCTGCCCAGCACAGCTTTATCAATTGCAGAATCAGTTTCAGTCTCATGGTTCTATGAAATGGCTACAGCCCTGATTTAAGATAAGACTGATTTAGACAGGGATATGCCTGGACAGCTGACATCTAAAGGTAAGCCCAATACCTCATCTCCTTTGTACCTATGCCCCACACTAGAAATTGATATTTTAATAACTTTTTTTTAAATTCTTTACTTCCTACCAGTTGTACAATCACAGTAATCCACTGCACAGTGTGGAGTGCACTGGGCCTTATGCACACCTGGTGTTGTTGGTGACTTGCCAGGTGTGGGTAAATCCTAGCCCAACCCACAGCTTGTTGTGGATTATTAAAGGAACATTGCATGTTAAAATCAGGAAAATATATGTATTATTACCTTTTTTGTGTTCTTACTTCATCCCAGTGTTTTTTTTTCTGCATAGGCTATGAGAAGAGTTTTTTCTAACTTTCCCTGGCAGTGTTATGGCCCCTGGGGGCTGCCATTCAGGTTTATTTTATTTTATTGTGTCCCAGAGAGTCTTCCCAGAGTGCCCCTTACTCTGATGTCTAATAGTCCTTGCAGGAGGCCAGTGTCTTGTTACGGGGTCTTTATTACAGCTCAGCCACAGCAGAAGAACACAGCAGCCAGGAGTCACTCTGTTAGTCTTTGGGTAAGTGTAATAAGTTTCCTAAATATGGGTACCTTATCTGGCTGTGTTCTGCTTAGGGTATTGCTTTTGTGTGTGTGTGTGTGTGTGTGTGTGTGTGTGTGTGTGGATTCAGTTGCTTGTGTTTTGCGTAGAAGACAGTGCTTGTAGACAAATGTAATCATTTTGCAGCTGTGGTCATCCAATGGCTAACAAAGGAATTCACACCTCTGGATGAGTGGGGAGGGGATACCAGCAAATCAGGAGTTTCTCGGTTTGCAAAAGGTAGTCAATTAAGCACTGAAACCTAACAAACAAAGAAAGGCCCATAAAACACTTTGGAGGAGGTTTCAACTTGCAAAAAAAAGGCAGTACTTGGGAGGGCTCAATTGTTGGAGGAGGTTTCAACTTGCAAAAAAAGGCAGTACTAGGGAGTGCTCAATTGTTGGAGGAGGTTTCAAATTGTAAAGAAAGACAGTACTGGAGAGGGCTTAATTAACTTCTTAAGCCAGAGGGAAAATAGTGCTCTCAAGCTCCCATACACACACAGGCAGCGTAGTAATGAGGCTTCAGTGGAGGACACTATTTTTAACACTCTGTCATGTTGTTTGGAAGGTAATTTATGCAGGGAGTCCTTTTCTCAAAGCAAAATGTCTACAGGGCTACGTCCACTGTAGCTGTAAAAATATATAACTATTGTTTTTCACAGTTTAAGTGACACAAGTTAACAGCAAATGGAACTGGCCACAAACCAAACAAAAATGAGGGATCAGCACTGTGTGCTCAAAAGTTTATCATTCACAACTAAAAGCTGAAGAATGATATATAACATAGGGTAATGGGGCAGGAACTCTCAGAAGGAGTAACTTTTCAGAGAAAGTGAAAAAATACTTAAGATATAAGAAAAATAATACAAATAAGAAGAACACCAACAAAAATATAAAGGCTTAAAAGAAATAACAGTAAATCATTCACAATTTGTGAGAAATCTGTTTGTAAAAGATTAGAAACTAGAGGAGTCACGTGATGCCTTCTGCCGAGTAAGTAGCTCGGAAGGACTGCTCCGTTCCTCCACCTCACTATTTTAACAGTAATTTCAATTTCATGGGCTATTTCTCCATAATTTATAATTATCCTACCTCCAGAAGATCCCCGGATTCTTCCTGTGCTGAATTGTTCAGTGATGGCAGATGCTGAGATGAAAAATGCAGGCATATGCCACACGCCCCCGGCTACTCCAGAGAGTAATAAGGGCTCTTAGAGTTCTAAAGCCCAGGTCATAACTTCCTCTGGCACTTCTGCTTTGCCTACACTTTTTTATTTTGTTTTATTTTAATCTCTGGTAACCAGGTAAGGCCCACTAGGCACAAGTGCCTGTTCTCAGGGGTGACCTGGGAGCACTGGGTGGTTAAGTGACTTGCTCAGAGTCAAGCAGTATGCAAGTGGAGGTTGTGAGAATCAAACTCAGGTCTGGTCTGCTGGATGTACCAAGCTCATTCACACCTCGTTCCTCTAACCTCTAGGCTATACTGCCAGCCCTCTAGCAGAACAGTGTTTCTTGCAGGATCTGTCTCCTTTGAAAGAGTCCCTGGCTACTATTACTGAAGACCTTAAACATATTTTCCTGGTCTCCGATGCCCTTACCTGAAGAGTGGGGGATGCTGAGGTGAGGATTAGCTCCCTTGATGATTAGTGGAGGCGCATGGAGCCAGAAACCATCTCGCTTCAGCAGAGAATTGCCAAACTAGAGGACAAGATTGAGGATTTAAAGGGGGGAAGTTGCCGAAATAATCTTGTTGTCAAAGGTCTGCCAGAGGGAGTAGAGCAGCAAAACTCCATCCTCTTCATTCAGAAGTTCTGTGACAAGATTGCCTGCCCCTTCCCAAATGCACCATCTTATATAGTGGAGGTGGCACATAGAGCCCTTTGGCCGATGTCACCATCTGGAGCCCCCCTCATCCTTTGCTTTTTAAGCTTTTGAACTACCTCAATAGGCAGCACATTCTAAACAAAATATGGGGCCTTAAAGAAATTTCCTGGGAAGGGAGCAAAATTAAAACAACCCAAGACCTCCCCTGGACAGTCAGACTAAAATGGGCTGCATATGGGCTGTTAATAGCCAAGCTGATTGCTGCTCAAATCGGGTTTAAATTCACTATCCTGCTCAGTTCCAGGTGCCCCATCAAGGTAAATTCATCACTTATGGAGCAAACCCAACTAGATTTGCCTAAAAGGTTTCCCAACTTGTTTACTGCTTCAACATGATGCCTATTAATGTGTTTATTCAGTAATTATTTGACTTGCAAGTGCTAGCACCAACCTTATTATTCTAATTGTTCCTTGGATGTTGCTGCCTGTTTAACTTTCATGAGGTGTGTTGCATGGTGACTATGCCTTGCCTCTATAGTGCACCTGTCTTTCCCTTTGAATGGTTTAAGCTGGGCTTTTGAAAGATTTTCTCACTGTGAACTCACCTACAATAGGCTCTGACTTTTCTTTTATGTTTATCCCGTGCTGCTCCAGCCAATCGTTATTTTCAGTGTTGTGGACCGCATTTTGGGTTGGAGGCTGGATCCTCCAGGACTATTATAACATCCTCTGGATGTGAACTGTGCAGCCCTCTTATTGGTTTTGTTCCCTAAGTGACTCGTACCCAGTATTGGAGCAGCTGGCTGCACACACTGAAATTACAGACTCAACTTGTTTCCAACTCAGGTTGCTCCTCTAACAGTTATTATTGGAGTGCTTCTACAGCTTTGCTTCCTCAGTATAAGTGATCTCCAGCACAGCTTTAATTTATAGTGTGACACTATTCTGACACTGCATGCCCTCGAAACATAGGAGCTCACTATGGGGTGCTTTAGAAGTTTGACCTTATTTTAAGTTTTTTGTAGTCAAAAGACCTGAATATGAAAATGTTTTCTTCTGGAGGGACTGCTACTTTTCGGGTTAAAGTTATAACCCCTTTTATTATTCCTGTACAGTATATCAGTGTCTTTTATTCCAATAATTGGAATGATTTTTGTGCTTTCTGCGTACGTCCCTGAGATGGTCTCCTCTAATTGGCATGTTTCTGGTGCCCCCCCCAAGGGCTCGGAGCTAGCATATTGCTTTCACTGAATGTCTCCTTTCTGTTAGTATGAGGACAAGGAGTCCCTCCAAAAAATAACTGTAATATTTACTGTTTTAGTTCTTGGCTTTTAGTCCATTTTGACTGCTAATTTTGCAGGTTTACTAATATACAATTGTAGGTTTCATTCTAATGTGGACACTTAGAAAATATTATTGTGGGGTGGAAGGTGTTTTTCTTTGCTGTTATGAGCCTATTATATTTGGCATTATTTCTCTCGATCATTTGGGGATCCTGCTTTATCTATGATATCAAGTTCATGCTAGGTTTGTAAGATTATGCATAACTGTGGTGGGGTGTGGGAAGGGGGGAGTCCATGAGGGACTTAATGCCTCATCATGGACCTGAATTCTTGGGTGTTCCAGTCATCAGGACCAGGGGGAGTGTAGATTATTTATTACTTGTTCATTGTTCATATTGTTATCTTTCTGGGGGAGGCTGAGGGGTTTCTTGGGCTTTTATTCTTGTTGTTTAGTGGCAGGTTTTGGGGTTGGGGCTAGGAGCTAGGAGAGGGTTATAGTGTCTGCTGTTTTTCTGTTCAGGAGGGCAGTTTCTGGATCTTTCTGTCTGTGGTTTCTTAACTGTAATGTAGCCTTACAAGTTTGTGAGTTGGAATATCAAGGACTGGGCAAGATAGAAAAAATATGGTTTTATGTCACCTTAAACATTTGAATGCTTAAATTGTCTACCTAAAGGAAATTCATGTTAAAAAAATAAGACATTCATTTATTTAGATGAGACTGGGTGGGTCAGGCACAGTTGTAGCAGTAGAAGAGGAGGAGTTGCCATTTTAGTTGCTCAGCATGTCTCTTTTCAGATGGAGAAGGAGTACTGGGATGAGGGTGGCAGGTATATTTTTATCCAGAGGAAACTAGGGTTCACTAATGTGGTACTAGGAGCGGTTTATGGTCCAAATGTTGATTCCTCCTCATTTTTTACTGGCTTACTCCCTCTATTGGCCCCTTTAACTCCCTGCTCCCTTTTAATAGGTGGTGATTGGCACATTGCATACCAGCATGATATAGTTCGATCCAAGATGTCAAGAAGGGGCCTTTCTCCTGGTCAGAGAGGTCTCAGGGAGTTTATGTATAGTTTGGGACTTGTAGACCCTTGGCACCTCCTCCATCCTACTGACAGGCATTATGCTTTTTACTCCTCTGTACATGATTCTCATTCCAGAATCAATTTTGTTCTTATTAACCAGGAGAGTGTTTCCAGTCTAATCAGTGCCAAAGTGCTCTCCATAGTTATTTCTGATCATGGTACAGTTAGGTTGGAGCATGCAGTCAGTGGGATGGAGGTCAGGGATAAGATTTGATGCCTCAATGCCCAGCTTTTGCAGGACTCTCCATCCCTTCAGTCCTTACATTCCTTTTTAAAGACCTTCTTAGAACAAAATGAAGGCTCAGTGGCAGCTGTGGATGTGTTATGGGGAGCTCTGAAATGTGCCATTGGGGAGAATGTATTTGATTAGCCTCTAAGAGCTCCAAAATTAAACAAGCTCAACAGGCTCACTTCCTTAAAGATATCTGGCAAATAGAATGCACCTTTCACTCCTGTTCTACTGTGGATGTATAGTCCGGGATATATCACTTAAGATCTCAATATACAGATCTTATGGTGCAGAAGGCACAGCCAGACATAAGATGGACAAAAGTTCGCTATCTAGAAGCTAGGGAAAAGCTGTCAAGCTTCTCAGCCTTAGACTCTGTACTTTAATCGCTGCCAGCTTTGTCCAAGGGATAAAGCCCAACCCTGAGGCAGATCTGGTTACTCATCCTAGGGAAATTGCGACATTTTTTTACCAATATTATATGAACTTTTATGCTAGTGCTCCTCCGGATCCCCCACAGGAAGCCCTTATGGCTGTATATCTGGATCCCATTCCTAACCCGACATTATCACCACCTCAACAGAAAAACCTTAAAACCCCAATAACAACTGAGAAATTTACATCAGCCACTAAACAACTGCCGTCTGACAGAGCTCACTGGCCGAACGGTTTCTCCAATAGTTTTTATTCTATTTTATTTAGGGGACCTTGCTCCATTGTTAGTATGGTTGTACAATTACTGGGATTCCCATGGTTTTTCCAACTTGCCTTTTACCAAGGCCTGGATTACTTTAATTAAAAAGCTGGGGAGACTGGAGATGTTTCTGGATATGCTAGCCTTGCCTGTAGAGCAAAAAGCAGCTAACTAAAAGAAGGTACATTTTCTTATTAATTTAACACTTATATCTCAGTAGGAGTCAGGGTCTGTTGAGATTAAGCAGACAGATACTTTATTAGCAGTAGAAGGGGTCTTATTTAGGGTTAAAAAAAGAAAGAAAAGAAAGAAAGTCAGTGTGTGCTCTGTGCTGAGAAGGGTAATGTATCAACTTACTTTGTTAAACCAGTAGGAGGAGAGAAAGCTTAATTGGGGTCTGGCTTAGACACTATAAAAACAGGTAACTCAAATTACAACTTCCTGTTTCTATCCTTGCTTGTAGAGCAGAACGCAGCTAACTTAAAGAAGCTACATTTTCTTATTAATTTAACACTTATATCTTAGCAGGAGTCAGGGTCTGTTGAGATTAAGCAGACAGATACTTTATTAGAAGTAGAAGGGGTCTTATTTAGGGTTAAAAAAAGAAAGAAAGTCAGTGTGTGTTCTGTGCTGTGAAGGGTATTGTATCAACTTACTTTGCTAAACCAGTAGGAGGAGAGAGAGCTTAATTGGGGGTGTGGTTTAGACACTATAAAAGCAGGTGACTCAAATTACAACTTCCTGTTGCTAGCCTTACTTGCAGAGCAGAAAACAGCTAACTAAAAAAGATACATTTTCTTATTAATTTAACACTTATATCTCAATAGGAGTCAGGGTCTGTTGAGATTAAGCAGACAGATACTTTATTAGAAGTAGAAGGGGTCTTATTTAGGGTTAAAAAAAGAAAGAAAAGAAAGAAAGTCAGTGTGTGTTCTGTGCTGAGAAGGGTAATGTATCAACTTACTTTGTTAAACCAGTAGGAGGAGAGAGAGCTTAATTGGGGGTGTGGCTTAGACACTATAAAAGCAGGTGACTCAAAGTACAACTTCCTGTTTCTAGCCTTGCTTGTAGAGCAGAACGCAGCTAACTTAAAGAAGCTACATTTTCTTATTAATTTAACACTTATATCTTAGCAGGAGTCAGGGTCTGTTGAGACTAAGCAGACAGATAATTTATTAGAAGTAGAAGGGGTCTTATTTAGGGTTAAAAAAAGAAAGTAAGTCAGTGTGTGTTCTGTGCTGTGAAGGGTATTGTATCAACTTACTTTGCTAAACCAGTAGGAGGAGAGAGAGCTTAATTGGGGTGTGGCTTAGACACTATAAAAGCAGGTGACTCAAATTACAACTTCCTGTTGCTAGCCTTGCTTGCAGAGCAGAAAACAGCTAACTAAAAAAGATATATTTTCTTATTAATTTAAGACTTATATCTCAACAGGAGTCAGGGTCTGTTGAGATTAAGCAGACAGATACTTTATTAGAAATAAAAGGGGTCTTGTTTAGGGTTAAAAAAGAAAGAAAATCAGTGTGTGTTCTGTGCTGTGAAGGGTACTGTATCAACTTACTTTGCTAAACCAGTAGGAGGAGAGAGAGCTTAATTGGGGGTGTGGCTTAGACACTATAAAAGCAGATGACTCAAATTACAACTTCCTGTTGCTAGCCTTGCTTGTAGAGCAGAAAGCAGCTAACTAAAAGTAGTTACATTTTCTTATTAATTTAACATTTATATCTCAGCAGGAGACAGGATCTGTTGAGATTAAGCAGACAGATTCTTTATTAGAAGTAGAAGGGGTCTTATTTAGGGTCAAAAAAAGAAAGAAAAGAAAGAAAGTCAGTGTGTGTTCTGTGCTGGGAAGGGTACTGTATCAACTTACTTTGCTAAACCAGTAGGAAAAGAGAGAGCTTAATTGGGGGCGTGGCTAAGACACTATAAAAGCAGGTGACTCATATTACAACTTCCTGTTGCTAGCCTTGCTTGTAGAGCAGAAAGCAGCTAACTAAAAAAAGCTATATGTTCTTATTAATTTAACACTTCTATCTCAGCAGGAGTCAGGGTCTGTTGAGATTAAGCAGACAGATTCTTTATTAGAAGTAGAAGGGGTCTTATTTAGGGTTAAAAATAGAAAGAAAAGAAAGTCAGTGTGTGTTCTGTGCTGTGAAGGGTACTGTATCAACTTACTTTGCTAAACCAGTAGGAGGAGAGACAGCTTAATTGGGGGTGTGGCTAAGACACTATAAATGCAGGTGACTCAAAGTACAACTTCCTGTTGCTAGCCTTGCTTGCAGAGCAGAAAGCAGCTAACTAAAAGAAGCTACATTTTCTTATTAATTTAACACTTCTATCTCAGCAGGAGTCAGGGTCTGTTGAGATTAAGCAGACAGATACTTTATTAGAAGTAGAAGGGGTCTTATTTAGGGTTAAAAAAAGAAAAGAAAAGAAAAGAAAAGAAAAGAAAGTCAGTGTGTGTTCTGTGCTGTGAAGGGTACTGTATCAACTTACTTTGCTAAACCAGTAGTAGGAGAGAGGGCTTAATTGGGGGTGTGGCTTAGACACTATAAATGCAGGTGACTCAAATTACAACTTCCTGTTGATAGTCTTGCTTGTAGAGCAGAAAGCAGCTAACTAAAAGTAGTTACATTTTCTTATTAATTTAACATTTATATCTCAGCAGGAGTCAGGGTCTGTTGAGATTAAGCAGACAGCTTCTTTATTAGAAGTAGAAGGGGTCTTATTTAGGGTTAAAAAAAGAAAGAAAAGAAAGAAAGTCAGTGTGTGTTCTGTGCTGTGAACGGTACTGTATCAACTTACTTTGCTAAGCCAGTAGGAGGAGAGAGAGCTTAATTGGGGGTGTGGCTTAGACACTATAAAAGCAGGTGACTCAATTTACAGCTTCCTGTTGCTAGCCTTTTTTCTTACTAATTGCCCTCCATTCCACCCCTCCACCCTAAGCCAGTTCTACTTTTATAGCCAATGGATTTGACTGTCAACAGGAACTTCCTGTTTGGCAGTAGGAAGGGAAGGAGCATAGAGAAACATGGTTTTGTCAACCCTGTGTGGTACCCTTTGCTTGTAACTGACTGTTCAGTGAATAGCAGAGCATTGTGGGAACCTGGAGGACTAGCAATAGGCTAGTATACCTCCTACCCCAAAACAACATCTCTCTGTTAAAAGCACTGTTGCCTGTTGTTTCTCTTTCCCTTTTAAGGGCTTGTAAACCTTCAACTCACAGAATCTTGCTGAATTTAAGTAAATATTGTTATTTTTACTTTGCGCCGAAACCGGAAGTGAACAGATGCTTACTTCCATTTTTTTGGTTTAAAGCCTGCCCCTCTAGCGAGCGGGGTGAGCATGCGTGGGGCCGTGTGTGGAGATGCACGCAGAGACCTGCACGTTTGCTCGTGTCTGCTGTGTCCGCTGGGCACCCTGAAACTGCTGGCATTAGACAAACTTGGATAAGATAATTTTAGCATATCCTCTACTTAGTAAATATACACCTTTAATAATGAAAAAATAACTTAGTAAGTGTATGCAATGTTTGACGTATAGTGAGGGAAAGTATGGGAGCGAGTATGTATGTGCTAATTGCCATCTGATTACTACTCTTGAAGCAGAGATAGCGTTTCTGCTTAATATTAAACCAGTTTCTACTGATATTAGGGATTTGGAAAGTTACATTGATCTTATGGATGAACAACTTCATTCTAATGAACAATTTCCTTCAAATTTAGGTAGCATTTCTATGCCTCCTGATGAGGAGACAATTGTAATAACTAGCACTAGTATACCAGTTGCCTCTGCCCCCTCTTATAAGGTGGATGATTATCCACCCTCTTCTCATGATAATGATGACTGGACCATTGTCACAAAGCCTCTTAAAAAAAGGAGGGGCAGTCAAATACACAATAGTGCCCCTATTGAAACTCGTAATAGGTTTGAGCAATTGACTGTATCAAATAATGAAGTGCTACATGAGTTATCCTGTGCATCACCCTCTGTTGATAATAATGGTTTAAAAACACTTTTCAATCAGGAGTTAATGCCCATGAATATTTGTCCTAGTAAGTCTCAAGCTATCAAATCAATACCTATTAAGTTAATTGCTCCAGAGTGTGTTAAACAATCACCTGTTTCTGATTCTTGTACCCCTACTGTCTCAAAACAAGTGTTAGTCCTGGGAGACTCAATCATTAAGCACATTGACAGGGCGGTATGCACTAGTGACAAGAGCAACTGCACTTGTTCTTGCATCTGTGGGGCCAGTGTATCTGACATTACCTCCATGATGCCTAAAATTTTACAAAATGTGGGGGAAAATCCACTGGTTATCATACATGCTGGTGTTAATGATATAAACAACACCCCATTTAATCAGTTACAACAGGACTATGTGGTGTTATGTAACCTGTTACTTGATAGGGGATGCTGTGTATGTATATCTGAAATTCTACCTGTCCTGAGAGCAACATCTACCATGACGCAGAAAATCAAAGCCCTAAATGAATGGCTGAGAAAGTGGTGTTTTAAGCAGGATATACCCTGTATTACCCACTGGGAATCATTTTCAGTTCGTTCTTCCTTGTTTTGCTGGGACGGTTTACATCTCAGTCTTAGGGGTAGTACACTTATGGGGAAAAGTATCACTAAAATCATAAATCATTATTTAAACTAAAAACAATGGGGGAGAATGGGTCTATTCCAAAGTCTCTGAATACAGGCTAGAAGGAGGTGTGGAGCAACAATGGGGAATCATCAAAACTGCCATCACAGAGGCAACAAGCCTTTGTGTGAAGCAAATAAACAAATCAAAATGAAAGAAAAAGCCACTATGGTTATTAAAAGAGGTGGCTGTGAAAGTCAGGAAGAAAAAGATAGTATTCCGGAAGTATAAGGAAACACAGAAGGAGCAGGACAGAGACCTGTACCAGTTAAGGCAGAAGGAAGCAGGGAGGGAAGTCAGAATAGCAAAGGCCCAAACTGAGGAAAAGATAGCCAACTCAGTTAAGAAGGGGGATAAAACCTTTTATAGGTACATCAGCGAGCATAGAAAGACAAAGGGAGTAATAGTGAGGCTGAATAGAATGAACGGTGGGTGGGCAGAGGGGCAGTGAAAAAGCAGGGATACTGAATGAATATTTCTGCTCAGTATTCACAAAAGAGGAGGGGGAAGTGCCTAATCCAATTAACAGAAGCAATCTTGATGGGGGGGTCGATCCCAGTCCTTTCACAGAAGAAAGGGTTCTGCAAGAACCCCTAAAACTGAAGGTGGACAAAGCAATGGGTCCTGATGGAATTCAACCCAGAATTCTAAAAAGAATTAAGAGAGGAACTAGTGAAACCACTGGCTACTCTTTTAATAAATCATGGGAGGATGGTGTGGTACCCGAGGACTGGAGGAAGGTGGATGTGATTCCCTTCACAAAAGTGGGACCAAGACAGAGGCAGGAAACTACAGACCTGTCAATCTGACCTCTGGTAGGGAAAGTGATGGAGTCACTTCTGAAGGAAAGAAGAGTTGAGTACCTAGAGGCCAGTGGAGCACAGGACCCAAGGCAGCATGGGTTCACAGCGGGAAGGTCATGTCAGATGAATCTAATAGATTTCTTTGACTGGGTGACCAAAGTAGTAGACCAGGGAGGGGCTGTGGACATGGCCTACCTAGACTTTAGCAAGGCATTTGACACAGTCCCACACAAAAGATTAATAGTCAAATTAACCAGCCTGGGAGTGGGTCCCAAGGTGGTAGCCTGGGTAAAATACTGGCTGCACAACAGGACACAGAAGGTAATTGTAAATGGAGTCCTCTCTGAAGAAAGAGGGGTTACTAGTGGGGTACCACAGGGTTCAGTATTGGGCCCAGTCCTTTTTAATGTCTTCATCAGTGACATTGCAGAGGGACTGGAAGGAAAGTATGCCTTTTTGCAGATGACACAAAGATCTGCAACAGGGTTGATACACAAGGAGGCATGGAAAGGATGAAAAGGGACTTGGCAAGGTTGGAGGAATGGTCAGAAGTATGGCAGCTAGGATTCATTGCAAAGAAGTGCAAAATAATGCACCTGGGAAACAAGAACCCAGGGGAAGAATACACAATGGGTGGGGAGGTAGTAACAACAACAAAAAAGGAAAGGGACCTGGGGGTAATCATATCAGATGACCTTAAGGTTAGCAAGCAATGTGAGAAGGCAGTAGGGAGGGCTGGGGTATACTGGGATGTATAGGGAGGGCATCAGCAGCAGAAAATAGGAAGTTGTTATCCCTTTGTACAGACAGTTGGTGAGACCCCATCTGAGTACTGTGTCCAGTTCTGAGACCCCATCTCCGCAAGGACATAGACAGATAGAGGTAGTCAGAGGAGGGCCACTAAAATGGTGCAGGGTCTGCAAGAGAAGCCATAAGGAGAGACTAAAGGAGCCTAATATGTATACCTTGAGGAAAGAAGGAGAGGGGAGACATGATAGAAACTTTTAAGTATCTCAGTGGAATCAACAAAGTCCAAGAGGGTAGCATCTTTCAAAAAAAGAGACTTGCAAGAACAAGGGGACACAACTTAAAGACAGAAGGAGGGCGGTTCAGGGGCAATGTGAGGAAGTATTATTTCACAGAGAGGGTAATGGATGCATGAAACAGCCTTCCTGAGGAGGCTGTGGGGTCTAAAACTGTGGGAGAATTCAAGAATGCATGGGACAGACATAAGGCAATTCTTGTGGGGGGTAGGAAGAAATAGGCTGTTGGTTAACTAGGATCTGCGGCCTATCCTGTAGGTAGGGAAATGGGCAGACTAGATGGGCCAAGCGGTCCTTATCTGCTGTCAAAGTCTATGTTTCTATGTTTCTTACCAAAATATTATTACAACTAAATGTAAATTCCTAGCTTTGAATGCAAGATCTTTAAACCAACTCAAATTAGCAGAACTCGAAGCCAAATGTAAAACTTTAAATATAGGTGTGGTGGGAGTAACTAAAACTTGGTGGGAAGCATCCTCAGTTTGGTCCAGAGAAATTCCAGGTTATAAGTTATATCATAAAAACAGATTAGATAAGCAAGGCAGTGGAGTTTGTATGTACATATGAAATGATATTCCTTCTTTTGAAGTGTGTTCTCCCTTTCCTTTGGAAAGTATATGGGTTAAAATCTTATTGAAGGAGCAGTCTCATATAACTATTGGTAACATCTATTGACCTCCATCTGCAAATTCAGATTACACAACTGATATGTTTAAAGAAATTACACATTTTTCAGAATCTCAAGTTACTGTAATATTTGTTGACTTTAACCTCCCTCATATTAACTGGGACTCATTCTCAGGACAGTCCTATGCCGAGAAAGGACTAATAGATGTGGTAGTTAGTACTGGATTACAACAACTTGTTACTGAACCCACTCGAGGTCCTAATATTTTGGATCTATTATTTACTAACATAGAGCAACAAATTAGCAGTTTACACATTTGGGATCCTCTCGGGACCAGTGATCCTTCATCTATTCTTTTTGAAATGCAACAGTTTAAAACTACACAAAGGAAGTTATACTGTACAAAAAATTATAATAAAGCAAATTTTTCTAAAATCAATGAATACTTACAAAACATAAACTGGGAATCTAATCTTCTTAATTGTACAACACAACAAGCTTGGGACTTTTTTAAAAACATTGTACATTATTTGGAAAATACCTTTATTCCATCTAAGAGGAAATTTAATAATAAAGGAAAAATTTCCCCTTGGTTCAACAAGACAATTAAAAATCAGATTAAAATAAAAATTAAACTTTTTAGGAAACTTAAGAATAGTTCTGTTCCATTTAAAACTACTCTATTACATTAATACAGACTATCTGTGAAAAACTTAAAAATATATATTAAATTGGCAAAAAATAAGCTAGAATTTAAACTAGCTCACACAAAAGACTGTCACAAATCTTTTTTCTCCTATATAAATAGTAAAAAAGGTGTATCAAGGACCATTGGTCCCATTATAACCGATGGCTCTTCTCTATCTGATATAGAAACCTCAAATCTCTTTAATAAGTACTTTTATTCTGTCTTCTCTCAAAAATCACCTATTAGTACATTTAAAGTTCACCACATAGATTATCATAGGTTCTATCCAACTGACATTATACAGGCTATCAAAAAACTAAAACAAAATACTAGTCCGGGCCCAGACGGTATTCATCCATGGTTTCTGATCAAAACCTCTAAAAATATTTATATACCTTTGTCAATTATCTTCCACAAATCCTTACAAGAAAGCATTGTACCAAATGATTGGCATTCAGCAATAGTTACTCCCATATTTAAAAAAGGCAATAGAGGCTCTGTGCAAAATTATTGTCCAATTAGCCTGACCTCAGTGGCTGGTAAATTAATGGAATAAGTAATGAAGTCTCTAATAGATCAAGATTGTAAAAAATTAGGAATTTATGATTCAAATAAGCATGGGTTTACTCCCAAGTATTCCTGCACCACCAATCTGATATCTTTTTACAATAATATAAGTACTCTACTAGATGTGGGTATCCCTACTGATGTAATTCTTTTGGACTTTACTAGAGCTTTTGATAAGGTCTCACATGAAAAACACATTACTAAAATGCACAATCTAGGTTTGTCACCTGATATTGTCAACTGGACTTTAAACTGGTTGACAAATCATTCTCAGAGAGTCAGAATTAATGATATCTTGTCTGATTCAGGTAGTGTGACAAGTGGTGTACCACAGGGGCCGGTCTTGGGACCAACATTGTTTAATCTCTTTATCATTAATTTACAAACAGGGCCAAATAACTTCATGGTTAAATTTGCAGATGATACTAAATTGGGGGGCAAGGTTAATAATCAAGAAAATATTTCTGCAATAAAGAAAGATTTGGAAAAATTAACACTTTGGGTTAATGAAAATCATATGCAGTTTAATCAAGACAAATGTTTAGTAGTGCATTTCGGTGTAAATAATCCAAAAACGATATATTATGTAAATGGACTACCACTTCACTCATCAAATTGTGAAAAAGATTTAGGGATATATGTTAATAATAAACTTACATCAAATGATCACTGTGTTAGAACTGCTTGCATGACCAACAGACTTTTGAGGCAAATAAACGCACTTGTTAATCGTGATTGAACAATGCTCATTCCATTGTATAGGGCATACATTAGACCGATCTACACAGACTCCTTTCTGGAATCCAAACCAAAAAAAGACATAGCAATTCTTGAACAGGTTCAAAGGAGAGTAACTAGAATGATTCCAAGATTAACAAACTTGGATTATCAGAACAGATTAAAAGCTATTGGTCTCTTCTCTCTTCAAACTAGAAAATTAAGAGGTGATATGCTTATGTTTTTTAATTTAATAAATTCACCAGATCTAATGGAAAAATGTGGTCTAACACTCTCCAAAAGGAGACATGTTCCGAGACTGCATAATAAACAGCTTGAAGTAAAAACGTATAAAACCAGCAAAAAGGGAAACTTTTTTCCAATAAGAACATCCATTGTATGGAACACCTTGCCACAAGAATTGGTAGAGGCAACTGGTGCCACTGTCTTTAAAAACAAATTAGATATTTGGTTGAGGGATAATAGATAAATAATGTTCCACATAGTGTGGGGAACAGTCTTGATGGGCTCTGGCCTTCTTCTGTTCTTTCATACCAAGTAATACCAAGTAATAATTATTGTCCCATCTCTTTAATGCTGATATTAAGATTTTATCTAAAATTTTAGCCAATCATCTGGTGCAGGTATGGGTTAAACTAATTAATCCATCTCAGGAGGGATTTATGTCAGGGCGACTTTCTAACGATCATCTTAGAAAATTGTATTACCTCATTTCGCCTTACAGGGAGGGCCAGTAGCCCTCAGCTCTGGTCTTTCTGGATGCCAAAAAGGCTTTTGATCATGTTACCTGGCCTTATCCTTTTAAGGTATTTTATAAGTCCAGTTTTCCCTCGGATTTTGTGAAATGGGTGCAAGTGTTTTATATTATTCCTGCAGCCAGAATTTGCTGTAATGGGATTCTATCTAATCTGTTTCCTCTTTAACGTGGTACACATCAAGGTTGCCCCCTTTTCTTTTAAATGTATATTTAGAATCCTTGTTATTTTACTTACCAAACTGCCAGGACATCAAGGTTATTCAGATGGGGAAAACTAGGTATGTTATGTCCGCTTATGTGGATGATCTGTTACTGCATATAGAAGACCGGTAGTTTCGTTGTGGGTAGTCTTGAAAGAGATAAATAAATTCTCAGCCTTTTCGGGTTATAAATTGAATCTCACTAAAACAAAGGTCATGCCCTTAAATTACTTAGTTTAAAAACAAGACATCCTTAAGCTGGGTTTGTCATGGGAGCCTAGATCCTTGGTTTATTTAAGTATTCACCTGTAGTGCTTCCTACTCACAGTTAATTAAGAAAAATGTATCCTCCTTATTACATACCTTACAACAAGATTTGCAGCGGTGGTCTACATTACCTATATCCTTATGGGGATGTATCAACATTGCTAAGATGAATATTTTACCCAGTGTATTGTATCCATTGGGAATGCTAAATATTTACCTTCCAATGAAGTGGTTTATTCATCTACACTGTATAATTTCTAACTTCCTCTGGAAGATGGGATTGGTTCATCACTCCTATCTCAAATTGACTACCCCGAAGTGGAGCAGAGGCCTGCAATTACCTAATTTTTTTTTATATTATTGTGTGTTCCACAGTAGCAAGTCATTGTTGTGGGATGCCCCTACGATGCTTTCCAGGACCAGTATTTACCCCTTTATGGCTGGAGTTGGAACAGTCTCTGTCACACTGCTGGTATCACGATTAAAGATCTACTATACACAGTGCTTTCTAAACTTCCCCATTCTCTCTATTTCACTCCTCTGTATTGGTCTATGATGGCTTATCAGCAGATGGGGGCATACTTTAGGTTCCTCTGGAAGGGAGCCACAGCTCAACCTTTGACTGGTAACCCAAACTTTCGTATTGGCGGTGAACCAGTTTTTTTTTCTTTCTGTCTTCAACTCAATGATATTACAGTTGATTTTTTACTAGAAGGGGACTAATTTATACCATTTAGTCTGTTGCAATCAAAGCTGAACATCCCTAAATTAGCCAATTTTAAATATCTTCAACTTGAACATGTAATATCAACTTTTTCAGGCCTGAGACCTTGGTCTTGGTGGGATGCTACTGGGATTCAACCAGTACTGGAGGTGGCACTTCACCCACATGCTGTATCTGAACCATACAAGTTGTTCCAAAGTTTGGATCCCAGAGCACCTAAGGGTGTGTGCTCTTATTGATCCCAGGCACTAGGTCTTCTGGAGGATGTTGAGTTGTGGTGCTCTGTCTGGTGGGGCCTTTATAGATAGGTAAAACAAGATAGATTTAGATTTATACAGTTCCGTATATTATACAGGGATTGATCTTAACATTGTTTTACTAGCCCAAACCCTTGTGAAAATTGACCAGGGCTAGTACAGCTAACTCTCTACTTGTCCATCTTGACTAGTGCAGATTTTCATGGCTGTTAATGAAGTAAAAAAAGTCTCTACTTTAGCAGGCTCTATTCCTCATGCTAATCTCTCTCAATGTTCCAGATGGCCTGGTGCGATTAACACCACAGTTATCAGGCAGCTCAAGAGGGGGATCCCACAAAAGACTCAATGTGAGTCATTATCACGCCAGTCTTAGGACTTTTAGCTAGTGCCCAGGATGTGATAAAGGGTAAAGTGCTGTTAAGTAACTATCTTTCACTTTTCTGAATGTGTCTCTATCTAACAATTTATCCCATATTATTAAGACCAGTGCCTCTCATTTCCCTACATTTTGAATGTCTGTAGCCAACATTTCAGTGACAAAATGTGAGGAGGTATACAGGGCTGACCCTGCAGGTGGTGGGTTTCATCCCAGCCTCATCATAACTTCCATCTCCCCTCCAAATCTCTTAACTTTGTTCTTTCCCTGGACACCACTACAGACCAGACTCTGAAATGACCATCCACAGATCCATAGCTGCCATTACTGGCAAGTTTAGGGGGTCCCCAGCTCTTCTAAATGGACCATGCCAGCCATCACCATCCATACAGTCCCACCCAGCATGTCCTTTCATCCTAAAAACAAAGCTTTGGATCATGTATGTATGGCCGGGAGAGACAGCCAGCAAGGTACGGAGAGCCGAGACCAATCGAAGGCGGCGCCACCCAAGCCTTGCTTCGATTGGTCCACCTTCTTCACTGACTTCTGCTCAAGCTTGCACCCAAATTACTGCCTGGGTTTAGTGGGTTTTGACAGTAACTTCTCCAAAAGAGCTGTTTTACCAGAACTGTTAAATTTTTAGGTTTTAAGTTGTTTCTGTACTTAATATGTGATACAGTCTTTGGTGGGATTTCTGGTGGGCCCAGGCGCTAGGCCGTCCCCCAGTCTTTTGTAGTGCAAAGTTTTTAGCACCTCCTTGCAGAATCGTTTGATTACTGCAATTGTGCTTTCTGACTGTCCTCTCCTCTGTCTCCTCCACTTCTAGCCGACCCTGCCCTCGAGCACCCAGCAAGCGTAGGGCTCCGAGTCACTAGCGGGCGTGGCCAAGCACTGGAGGTCAAGGGAGAACCAGGGAGGCCGAGAGATAGCCAGCAAGGTACGGGAAAGCTATAACATTTTTGCCCACCCTCCCCCTCTCGGGTGTTTCTTTTACACACCTTCCCGCCTAAATTCTTATCTCCACCCATAGCCAAATTCTAGCCAATATTTGGACACAATCCCTACTGCATGCATTATTATTAACCCTTAGTTATCATGAATATGTTGATGCTTCTCCTACTGCTTCTTTCTCTCTCACCTATAATATATCTTGAGGATGATACCTTTCCAGTCCATGCCCTTTTGAATAATGCGAGCTTGCCAGAGTGATCTCCTCTCTCACTTCCAGTGGATGCCTATCATTTTCTCAACTATTCACTACCGTTGCTCCATTGTAATCCATGGGTAGCCCTCAAAAGGTTCACAACCATTCATGTATCTCTACGCCTCATGCCCATACCTTGGCTATATAGTGCCCCTTGTACCTGTCCATCAAGCTGGTACTCTATGAAAGTTACTAAGCCTTAACCCATCCTGGACCGTCTCTAAAGATTGGACCTCAAGCAAGAAGAAAACCCTCTTTTGGTCCCTTAAGCTATCTCTTGAAGCCCTTATTAAACTATTATTTTCTTGCTGATCTGCATTGGCAATGTTGAAATCAATCCAGGACCCCCAGAAGGATTTACCGCCCCATCAGATTTAGCCTCCATTAAAGGTTTAAGCTTCCTTCACATCAACACATGCAGCCTCCTAAAAAGATCTCTTTGATCCAGGCCTGTCGCCCACACTTTGCCAGACTTTCTGGTAATTTCTGAGACATGGCTCAAACCTGCTACACATGATAGGAAATAAATCTACCCAACTACCAGCTATTCAGATCGGACCGCCTGACAAGGGCGGTGGAGTGGCTGTCTATGTTAAATCAAATATTTCTGCATCTTGTCTTAGTGTAACATCAGTACCCAAAGAATTTGAATGTTTATCCTTAAAATAACCCTCCCAATATGACAGCTTTTCAACTGGTTTGTGCTATAGGCCCCCTCTGCCGGCCTTCAACTCCTTAATCATTTGGAAACATAATAAAATTGGGCCCGAGGATACCATTATTTTAGGTGACCTGAACTTAAACTGGCTCTCAATGCATCTGCTCCCTAGTATCTTTTGTGACACATATGGATTCACTCAATTAATAAATGAACCGACAAGAATTAACTCAAAAAACAAAAGTAACAGCACCCTACTTGACATTATGTTGGTAAACAAACCGCACCTGTTTTCACATGCTGGAGTGTTATTCAGTGATATAAGTGATCACTGCCTTATTGCAGGGATAAGATCATCAGTCAAGCCATCCAACCCTGCAAAATTCCTCACAAGAAGAAATAAAAAAAACCTTAACATCGAAGGATATCTCCACGATCTATATCATTCTGTACGCTGGCAAGAATTCTATCATACAGCTTCTGTGGAAACAGCACTCAAGGTGCTAAATGACATTATCATAGGCGCCCTCAATATTCATGCACCTTTCACTAGCGTTAGAATAAAAAACAAATCCTGCTGCTGGTTTTCTGCTGATCTTAAATCTGTACTGCTTGCCAGAGATAAACTCTGGAAAAGGGCTAGAAAGACCAAGGATCCGTTTGACTGGCTTCGGTTCAGAAAAGCCAGAAACAGCTGCACCAAAAAGTGAGAGAGCCAAGGCTGCCTTCTATACAGCCGAGCTTGATGTGCTCCTCTACCTAACCCAGCCAGATTCTGGGCACCATCATGGGATTCTAGGGCAGGACTCCTTACTTCCTTGCCATCCCAAGTACACCATAATAATGCTGTTATCACTGACAAGTGTGAAATTTTAGATGCATTCAATGATCATTTCAGTACAGCTGGCCTAGCTTTTGACTCCTCCCAGCAAATCTACTACGGTCACAACTTAAATTCCAGTCAGGTGATGGTCAGAAGACTGCCTCTTCATTCTTCTTCAAGCCCATTTTATTAAAACAAGTGGAAGACCTATTGCTATATCTAGACACCAAGAAAAGTGCTGGTGCAGACTCCTGGACCCCTACTTTTTAAAATTGCTCTTCATGCCATTGCAGTTCCCCTAACCCATCTTTTTAATCTGTCCTTATCCACTGGTTCTGTTCCCACATTGTGGAAACAGCACAAGTGTTTCCCTCCTCAAATCAGGGGACCCATGGATCTCAACAATTACAGACCTATATCCATCCTACCGGTACTGTCTAAAATGTTAGAAAAACTGGTAAGTATCCAACTAAGAGACTACCTCGATGCTAATAATCTCCTTAACTCTGCTCAATCTGGGTTTAGGACCAGACACAGTACCATTTCTGCATTAGCAAAAGTAACAAATGATTGGCAAACTGAGTTAGACAAAAAAAGCAACATCTGTGCTGTATTTCTTGACCTAAGTAAAGCCTTTGATACAGTGGATCATGAGCTGCTGATTTCCTCACTGCATTCCTTAGGCCTGGATCCAACCTCTCTTGGATGGTTCAGATGCTACCTCACTGATAGAATACAGCAAGTGAAAAATGAAGGTGTCCTATCCTCCTCAAAACCACTTCTAAGGGGAGTACCACAAGGATCCATCCTGGGCCCTATCCTTTTTGCTATATATCAATAACATTGATTCCAACCTCACTGTTGCCAATGTTCATCTTTTTGCTGATGATACTGTCTTGTATGTCAGTAATCCCTCGCCATCAAAGGCCTGTGAGTTATTACAATCAGAATTCTCCCTGTTGCAACATCAACTACTTGAAAAGAAACTACTTTTAAATGCCAAGAAGACAAAGGCTATGTTCTTTTCCACCAATATATACTCTTCTCTCTCTCAACAAACATTCTTCCCCAACTATCCACCATCCTTGGAGAAAATCTTGATTATGTGGTTAAATTCAAATATTTAGGGGTATGGATTGATAACAAACTTGATTACACTCATCATGTTGAGGAGCTCCTGAAAAAACTCAGACAGAGGCTCGGCCTATTCTTCAGAATCAAACATTACCTAACCAAAGAGTCTAAACAGAGACTAATTCAGGCTTCATTTCTATCTCTCATCGATTATGCAGATTTCCTATATGGCCATTGCACTATGTCCTATTTAAGTAAATTGGATACCTTGTACCATAGAGCTCTAATATTCATCACAGATCTTCCTTTCAACACTCATCACTGCTTCCTCTATAATGCTGTTGGCTGGACATCCTTACATCTCAGGAGGAAAAAAAATGCTGCATTATGGATTTACAAAGCTCTGTCAAACAAACTTCCACCTTATATTTCTGGTTGCTTTACTCTGGCTACACGAGATCATATGCCTAAAGCAATAACCTTATCACTTGAAGCTACCTAAAGTCTGCACCGGCATGGGAGGTCTGCAATCAGCTATTTTTAGCATCTACCTGGAATTCTCTACAGAAGACCCTAAAGCTGAACACCTTCATCCCTATACATCCTTCAAAAACTCTTCTCAAATCTCTTTCCTGAGATATGCAACTGCTTCCACTAAGCCTAGTCCCTTCTTACCCTTTACCCCCTTTTTTTCTTCTCTCTATCTCTGTTTATATACTTTTAAACTTAGCTACATTATACCCTGCAATCCATTGCCATTCCCTTCTTTATTCCCCCATATCTACTTCCTTAAGTTTCTATCCAATTAAGACACTCCTAACCGCTTTCACAATCCCAACACCTCATAGTTATTTGTGTCAAACCTGTCTGATTTATTGTTTAGTTGTACAAAACCATTAGCTACCTTGCTTGTATATACGTTCTTTATTACTGTACCTATTTATTTATATAAAAATTCTTTGCCTCTTCTCTGTATTTGTTTATGTATTATACTGTACTTTATTTTGATCTTGACCTATCAGGTCCATCTTGTAAATGAGCATTGCTCAATGATGTTAGCCTGAATAAATAAAGATTTTGATTGATTGATTGATTGATGTATGATACAAAAATAAGCCTTAATAAAATACATATTTTGAAAGCTTAAAATAGGCATTCCTGGGGTACATAGATCATCCTACATAGAAATAGAGACAGTCTAGCATTATGCCTGTGTAATGTTTCCCCTGGGCTGATGAAAGGACAATGTTGAAGAAAAATCTGTTATTGTTGGGGCACAGCATATTAAAATCAGTGCTTTTAAAAATAAAAATGTCATAGTTTTCTATTTCCCAAGCCCCTTAGGTTTGTGTAGCCCCCACCCCAAAAAATTCTTAGATGTGCTTCTGGCTCACTTGAGACTGTACAAAAACTTCCAGAAGTGCAGGTCTCCAGCTGACTATAGGGTGGGGGCTGAGAATGTCTTTCTCTGCCTGTGGGTGGTGGTGACAGTGTGGTGAGGTGCATGATGATGTCAGCTATTGTGTGTGCAGAGCTCGGACTGCTTGATTGAACATTTGCTGTTGTTGTGTCCTCTGGTTTGGGGGGGCAGAAAAAGGATGAGAGGAGGGGTGTAGCCCAGTTAAGTGCTTGTCATTTAAGCACCGTTCAGTACAGTGCTGTCACTCTAGCGCCACACAACTGAGCGCCATCTTATTACAGAGCCTGCCATATACAAGCTCATAGCAGAAAACCATTATATGACAGTGTCTGTAGTCATACAGAGTTCATAAAGGTTTTAAAGAGATTTAATCAACTAGTTAGATGTAAGCAAGAATACATGACATGGAAACTGATGGGAGGAAAGTTCTAGAGTGATATGAGAATTTTTCTTCATATAGCTTTTTCTTACTGCCTTGGTGTGTTCTTCATGTACTCTGTACTCATACAGAGTTCGTAAAGGTTTTAAAGAGCTTTAATCAACTAGTTAGATGTAAGTCTAAACAGTTTTCAGAAGCTGCTGTTCACATTTCCTTGTGAGCATGATATCTGATTAACAAGCTGGGGACAAGAGTTCAGATCCTGTCTAGAACGCTGCAAGTTAAGCAAACCTCCAGGATTTAATCCCTGACATGTACTGTCATTTAATAATAAAATTCAATGTATAATTAAAGTAATTCTTGCTTCATGGTGGTGTGGAGAAACGAGTTACAAAGAAACGATCGGTCAAAATATTGCAAAGGAGAACCGTCAGTGGGGCAGGTATATGTTGTTCATCTTTATGCTCAAGAACTTTTATCTCTTGTGGGGAACTCAATGGCAAGCGTAGAATTGTGACAGCTGTCAACAATGCTAAAATATCAGATTTGGCATCACCAATGTTTATGGGTAGTGCAACAAAAGTACATTCCACAGATGGATCTTGTAACCAAAGTTATAAACTGCCTTTTTTTTGTTTGTTTTTTACAGATCAGTGTTGCAGTCATTACAGTACCCACAGACAGATTCAGAATGGAAGAATGTACACTGGGTACTATAAATACAGTATTTTCCTTTGTCTATGGCTTTCCTTATATGGTCTGAATGATTGCTGCTTGGATACGGGGTATGTAGTCATTGCTTTCCTGTTTAGAGGATATTAAGTCTATTTGCTAGGTGTCAGCATGGCTTAGTTGGTAGCACATCCGCCTATGGACCAGAAGGTCATGGGTTCTTGTCCCATACCGGGACTAGACTTTCACCTAAAATGCTGGCATCCGAGTGTAGTATTGGGGGTGCAGTACTGCTGAGGTGTGCCATCCTTCAGAAGAGACATTAAACTGAGGTGCCTTCTACCCATCCTGGTGCTGCCCTGGTGGGTGTCCAGGTGGAAGTAAAAGAACCCAAGGTACTCTTTGCAAAAAGTAGGGGACATTTCCATCTTCCTGGCCAACATTCTCCTTCCCATAAACTGGTTCATGCAATTGTCCATGCTGTGTGTGGGTGTTGATGTGCGATATGGCCGCTACTACACATTCAGTCACTTCACTACCAGTCTAGCATTGCTTGTAAAGTGCTTTGGGATACACTGTGTATAAAAAGCACTATATACATTCTGATTCTTCTTCTTGTTCTGCTACCTTTGCTTTATTCTAGGGTATGCTGTTTTTCCTAAGCGTGTTTGATATTTCATGTCAGGAATATTATATTTTATGTATTGCAATTATTTTTCTTTCTGATATGTGACTGTGTTTTGTTATTATACTTTGTTTGGATGGTAATACAGTATTAACTCTAAATAAAAATATTCCCCTACCCTTTTTAAGAAGTCCCATGGGATCTTTAACATCCACCTGAACAGCCACCAGCAGAGACAGACGGAACCTCATTTGAACATCTCATCCAAAAGACAGCACCTCAGGAGTGCAGCAACCCCCTCATGCTGCACTACAGTGTCAGTACTGGGATTTTACCCGAAGTTCCTGGTGCAGGGCTAGAATCCATAACCTCCTGAGTTTCCTGCTTCAGAGGCAAGTGTGCAACATACTGAGCCACTGACACCACAGTATGAAGTGAATTACATTTTTTTGTGACATGCATGGCTACATCCTGCTAATAAAGCCACTGTATGAAGAGGGTGGTAATTCAAAGGGACCATTAAGTAAGACAGGAACAGCAGATAGACTTTTGAGATAAGTACTGTATGTTGTCAGGTTCCTTAATGTGAAGTTTTAGGACTTGGCATTAGCTGAAGAAAAGCAAATGGAAACACATTTTTTGCCTTGAGCACTTTAGCAATGTTATGCATAATTAAAACAGCATAAAATACAAATGATGCTCCCAGCACAGTATTTGACATATAGCAAATTACACAGACACGCTCATATCCCAACCACAGTATCACAATTTACCATGCTGAGCAGACTGCGAAAGCCTTTGTTAGGAGGTTACAACTCAGGTGCACTTCAACATGAAGGGACACTTTTTAATACAGTATCAAGCAGTTATCTGAGGGTTGAATAATGGATGATATTGAGTTAAAGAGGGTGTCATGGCCACTGGCATTGGCAAATTAATCACAGCTGGCACCAGCAGAAAAGCTCACTGCATGACTAGCCAAATACAAGTCTGAATTAGAAGCCATTCCAGTCTTAAATACTAAGAGCATCTGCCTGAAAAAAAAAACAACTAAACAATCTTTGTGCCTTAGCTTCCATCTGCTCCTGATGATCACCACCTAGCCTCAGTTCTTTCATGGTGATTTGCAAATACTCCCTTTGATTCTTTGCATTATTGAGGTGTGTGTCATTTTGTATCTCTTTGCTGAGGTCATAATTCTCACTTTATGATATCACAATCATATCCACAGTGGCAACAGCTGGGATTTTTAGGAAGGTACTATGACTTGGGCTAAGAGAATTTTTTTTATCCCACTTGAGAAAATCCCATGAAACCTCATCTTCAAATTATGTCTTTTATATTGTATTCTGTTTTTCACCTGTGCCACTGATGCCCCAGTCCTTGAGGCTATTTCTTAGGCTTGTACTCCTTGCTTTGAACAACTGTGTGTCACAGTTCTACCTTGCACCCTTTTGTGCTATGCACAAAAGGATTGCAAGTGATCTCATGCACTAAGTATACACAAAAGGGTTGCAAGTAATCTCATGCACTAACTATACACAAAAGGGTTGCAAGTAATCTCATGCACTAAGTATACACAAAAGGATTGCAAGTAATCTCCTGCACTAACTATACACAAAAGGGTTGCAAGTAATCTCATGCACTAACTATACACAAAAGGGTTGTAAGTAATATCATGCACTAACTATACACAAAAGGGTTGCAAGTAATCTCATGCACTAAGTATACACAAAAGGATTGCAAGTAATCTCCTGCACTAACTATACACAAAAGGGTTGCAAGTAATCTCATGCACTAAGTATACACAAAAGGATTGCAAGTAATCTCCTGCACTAACTATACACAAAAGGGTTGCAAGTAATCTCATGCACTATACACAAAAGGGTTACAAGTAATCTCATGCACTAAGTATACACAAAAGGGTTGCAAGTAATCTGCTGCACTAACTATACACAAAAGGGTTGCAAGTAATCGCATGCACTAAGTATACACAAAAGGGTTGCAAGTAATCTCCTGCACTAACTATACACGAAAGGGTTGCAAGTAATCTCATGCACTAAGTATACACAAAATGATTGCAAGTAATTTCCTGGACTAACTATACATAAAAGGGTTGCAAGTAATCTCATGCACTAACTATACACAAAAGGGTTGCAAGTAATATCATGCATTAAGTATACACAAAAGGGTTGCAAGTAATCTCCTGCACTAACTATACACAAAAGGATTGCAAGTAATCTCATGCACTAACTATACACAAAAGGGTTGCAAGTAATCTCCTGCACTAACTATACACAAAAGGGTTGCAAGTAATCTCGTGCACTAACTATGCACAAATGGGTTGAAAGTTATCTCCTGCACTAACTATACACAAAAGGATTGCAAGTAATCTCATGCACTAACTATACACAAAAGGGTTGCAAATAATCGCATGCATTAACTATACACAAAAGGATTGAAAGTTATCTCCTGCACTAACTGCACACAAAAGGGTTGCAAGTAATCTCATTCACTAACTACACAAAAGGGTTGCAAATAATCTCATGCACTAACTATACACAAAAGGGTTGTACATAATCTCATGCACTAAGTATACACAAAAGGGTTGCAAGTAATCTCATGCATTAACTATACACAAAAGGATTGTAAGTAATCTCCTGTACTAACGCACAGGTCAGTGCATTAGCACAGGGAAAAGAGCAGGAGGAGGAAGTATTATTAAGTGTGCCAGTATGCAAAGAGGCACTGTGCAGTGCAGAGCCGCTACCCAGTACCCTAACCCCCCAGACAAAAGGTGGAGAGATGCCATGGCTTAAAGAACTGCTTAATACAGTACTACAAGGGGTCTCTGCCTCGTGAGCCTGAGTGTTTATTCTGGCAGGGGGAAGGCTAAAGTGGCACAGAGTGTCCCCAAAGACATTATGGAATGATGCTAGGGAGGAGGGATCTACTGGACACAGAGATGGGGAACAGTTGGAATTACAGGGCTATTGGACCACCAGAGAAGACCAGCAAGGGACCCTGTAGATCTAAGAAACTCTCAGTCTATAACCAGGCCTTAAGGTATACAGTGGGGGGGGGAGGCAACACTGGTGAATCTGTTATGTGCCCAGAGCAAGGGTCATGGTTTGCCCCATACTGCTGGTGCCATACCATGGATGATACCTGCAGCTGCCACATTTCCAGTATTTTAGCAGTTCCACTGCCTGTGTGTGACCACTAACATCTGGAATGGCAGTCTGTATCAGAGCATGCAGCACTGCTATTGCAGGGTACAGTCTGTTCCCCCCATAGACTGTGGCATTTTTTTTTTAACCAGGAGAGACACACTAAGCTGAAAGCTTGTTTACAGGTGCAACCTGGGAGCACAAGGAAGTTAAGTGACTTGCTCAGGGTCACACCGTATGGAAGTGGGGCTGTGGAATTTAAATCCAGGTCTCCAGGTTTGCAGCTCGGAGCCTTAAACCACTGCACTATACTGCCTCCTATGTATGGCATCTGTTTGCATATCAAACTTTTAGTGGGTAATGGTATGGAGAGCCAAGTGCACCATCAAATACCAACACCGCACCACTGTGACTAGACATGGGCCCCCAACTTATTTTATTTATTGTTTTGTTATAACAGGAGCAACTCAGATTTTGAAACTGCCAGCAAGGGCCAGTTGTATAATAGCTGGGCTCGGTAGTGAGTAGCCTTTTATCATTTGATTTCAGACAGAGTATGAATGCATGATCTTACTTATATAGTGTGCCCATACAATGAAACAGTCAGATTTTTCAGAGGTTTGACATAACGGGGGGGGGGGGGTTACTAATATAAAGTTTAGTACAGTACTTTATGGTGTAAATATTTACTATTAAGATCTACAAATATTCAGCCAATGTGGGTATTGCACAAGGACCAGGATATTCGTAGGTCTTGGTTAGGGCTTGCTAAATGTTTACTCCAGGGGTGAATTAGTGCCTGCAGAAAACCAGAGGTATATTGAAACATGCTAGAGCACTTTGCAAGTGCTAATGGCATATATCAGTAAGGCACTATCCTGACTAATGATTGGAAACCCCGGCCCCCTACTGGGCACAGGGGGTATGTGGCCAATAGGGTGTATGGGGATTGCAAGCTGAATCTGACTGTTAGGACCCACTAAGGACAATTGTTCCTCTGGAGCTGCTATGTGGACCTTTGCAACTCGTTAGGGCCTCATTACAGGCTAGGAGCAAATAGAGTTTGTGTCCCCTGCTCCAGAACACCCCGCTAGTAATATGTCATTTGTGCTGTGGCATGCAGAACCCATGGCCATGATTACAGTATAAATTCCCTGTTATCCAGTGGTTCCACCCCTCTCCCTGTAGGTTTAAATCCCCCCTGTCGATACTAACCCAAACATTCCCTGCTGACTAGTGATTCTCCTGCCCCTGGGTTCAAATCCCCCCACACAAGACCCCTCCCAGGTGGTTAGACTCTCCTGAACTGCCCACCCTGTCCCAATCGTGTGCCCCCAGTGACTGGCACAGAATCTGCATTCACCACCATGGCTGGTTGACAACTGACAGTTTGTAATCATGCAGACACTGTAAATAGCTGTTATTACAATAGGAGTGCCATTGCAAACTGTCAGTTGGTGGCAGGTCATGGAAGTGAGCTTAGGATCTGTGTCAGTAGGCAAGGGTGTATGCATGCTGGGGACAGTGTGGGTTGGAGGGGTCTGACCTCTGGGGGGGCACATATGGGGACAGGGCATGTGGGAGAATTCAAAACTATGGGGAGTAGGGGATAACTAGACACCAAGGAATGTTTGGGTAATTATCAGCAGGGGGATTTAAACCTATACGGAGCGGTAAGAACTGGACATCAGTGAATTTGTACTGGAAGCATGTGTAACCCCCCTACAAATGGGGGTTCCCAAAAAGTCTTCCTTGAGCTTGCCTAAATGCTCACTACCAGGCTGGTGTCTTGTGTTTTAGCAGTTTAAATGTGATTACCAGAGCCTCTATAGCCTTTGTGTACTGTCTCTTTAAGAGCTGTCTATTTGCAGTTATAAGTAACCTGAGAGGGAGCTCTGTTGAAAGATGTAACTATTTGCTGAAAATCATTTAGAGTGATAATGACAATGTAGTTTGTTTAACCTGCTTTCTTTGTAGCAAGGACTGTTTTGTTTGTCTCCACTATCTTGGTTCTGGACTGCAAATTGGACCAAACAGTACTGGTGGGACCTAAAATGTAGCCGGACTACAGGAGCTGTTTAAATTCAAAATCTGTAGGAACTGTAGTTTGGAGTTTTTTTTTGCGCCTTTTTTGCAACTGAAGGGGGAGCTCTTGCTTTGACTGACAGCCAAATCAGCCAACCGAATCTTTTGGATCTTGGTGGAAGTCCCGGGCTGCTTGCAGTTTTCAGTTAGTTCTGAGCTGGGAAGTGAAATGAAAGGAGCTGAAGTGGTTTTGAGCAGCAATCCTGAGTGGATTCGCATGGGAAAACTGTAAAAGGGCTAAGTTTTGGCCTGCATGTCTGTCTGCTGCTCCTGAGAGGGAGAGAAGATAATTATTTTGGACTAAATCCAAGTTTGGGTGACTAAAGTAAGCTACTGAAGTGGGCCAGGCTCAACCTGAAGAAGACCGAAGATTTTGCTGAATGCGATCGGCCTGTCAGGAGTTCCAGCTACCCCTAAGCTCCCGGTGTGTGCAGACACTTTGCGATTGTGACCGGGGAACGCTTTGCCTGGTACAGTAGAATTCCCTTACATGTAAATGTGCTATGAGCTGCTAGTGGGTTGTGAGTTAGTTCCCCACTGTGTGAACTGTGTTCTGCTTGCTGGAAGCTGTATCCAGCCCAAAATGGACTGTATTCGAATTTGTCTCCATGTGGTCTGGGCCTTGCCAGACTGGCCCAGCCAGACTACCCGCTGCACAGAGAAGCCATCGACAAGAGACCTGCCTGGGGATCAGCCCCCTGCTCCATGCTTGAACAGGAATGATGCCTCTGCTACTTGTGTGGACCCTGCTTCTCCTGGCATTCCAGATCAACCACCTGCAGTCTCGATTTTCATCCAGCCTGTGTCCAGTCTTGGGTATCGTGAGTAAATACCAGGGGAGCTCCTTGCAACAACAGCTTAATCTGAGTGTGTCATCTGATTGTCTTGTTGTTTCATTTCCTTTACGAACTGAGCCCTCTGGCTCCGGATTACAAATATTGTGTACTGTGCATGTTGTGTTTTCCATCACAGGGCCCCAACCAGCTGCAGCCCTGGGCAATGGTCCTGGCTAGCTCATCTCTTCTCCACCTGGGTACTCAGAGGTGGACTATGTGGGGGGACTCAAAGCGCATGCATAACTGCTTGATTGATATAACCTTTAAACTAATTAACCTGATTTTGCCCCTCCCTTGTTCAAGTCCCCCAAATAAATCAGATCTAACTTTTTCTGCATGTAATCTGACTGTGGTTCCAGTTTGTGTTCAAAGTACTGTACTGTTGCTTTTGCTGTGCATAACCTTGTTTTACAGGGGTTCCCCAGGGTCGAGCCACAGGAACCAGCCCTGGTAGTAAGTGCAAACAGTGTGGGTACTTGTGTGGTGTACCAGAGGTATTGTGAAAGTGATTACTGTACAGTATTCAGGCCACTAGAGGGGAAAGAGGGGGGTTACAGTGTCCCGGAGGGCTGTGCCCAGGTTAGCTTGACCACTACCAACCCTGACCTCCGGGTGGAGGCACCCATTTCAGAACTCAGGCCCCTTAACCTGCTACTAGCCAAGCAGGCAGGGGTATCAGCCCTTGGGATAGCGCCACCTAGGGTTACATCTTGGAAGCTCACCGCTGGGATTTTGTGTCTTCTAGTGGCCAAAATTACGAATTATTGTCAAACATAAATTGCTATCCCAACAGAAGTGGCTGTGCACCAGTTGGTGGGGTGGTGTACAGGGCAGGAGACTGACCCTCACAATGCCCTGCTTGTATTGGATTTTTCCCTGAACATTGGTAAAAACACTGTAGAAGGAGTACTTTCCAAAGTTGAATGTTTAACAAACACTGTGGTGGTGGGGCGACAGGCTGATTTGACCACCCAAACTTTCATGGCGTTAGTAGAGTGTAGTGACCCAGTGGACAGTTCCAAAGTGCCATGGACTATTGCCCCAGAAGGGGCCCCAGCCACCTGGAGAGTGATAACTAGAGACGGTGGGGACCCCAGGGAGGATGAGCTCCCTCTATTATCTGAGACTTTTGAGGAGAAATTTGCTAAGTTGTTGCTGGAGGAAGGGAAAACCATAGAGGACTTTAAGAAACTATTCCTGCCACCTGGGGGTGTTCCTTCCCCAACACCCCTCCCACTCCAGCACCTGTTACTGCCCCACCTTCTGTGCCCATTCCAATGCTGGCCCCTATATCTGTACCTGCCATTAATCACGACTCCTACCGAAGGTTGAGAATCTTCTCAGCCACCTTCCCCACCCCCCCAGGGGTAGGATGACTGGGATATCTGGATAGACTATGTTGCCCCTCTAGTACTTGAATGGCAATGTTCAGAAGCAGAGAAACAAAAGAGGTTGAGTGAGAGCCTCCGAGGGCCTGTCCTGGCTACCATCCGTGCCAAGCGGGCCAATAACCTCGAAGCAACTGCACAGGACTATCTTGATGCATTGGAGAATGTGTATGGGAGCCCGGATTCAGATGAGGACTTGTGGTGGAGAGTAAGAAACGCCCAGCAGTACTCAGGGGAGTCATTGTCTGTGTATGTACCTCAGCTTGAAAAGCCGCTACAAGAGTGCCTCAGAAAGGGTAGTTTGCCGTCAAATGGATTAGATCGAACTAGGCTTGACCAGATCCTTAAGTCTGCTCTGTTTTCAGAATTGTTACTGCTTCAGTTGCGCCTCGCCAATCGACTGGAGTCGCCCCCCTCTTATGACGAGCTAATGAAAGAAATTCGGGGGGTTGAGCAAAGGCGACCCCGGGGCGGAATTTCACCAATATCTGCTGCTACTGTGCAAGTGACAGAGAGAGAGATCATCCAAGTGGGGTTCACGGGCAAAAGTCGGCACCTAACGAGCACTCTGAGAATGCAAAGGACTTCCCGCCCTGGGCCCAGTTTTTGAAAGCCGAGCTATTAAAGGAAGTCTGAGAGTTGAAGGTGGGTGCCTCTGCAAGGGTTCCTCCCATGGAACAAGATTCTGGTTCCTCTCAGGACGTGACTGCTGTGAGGGTGGGTGTGCACCCTCAGGCATCCTCTACTGAGGGTAGCTCCCAGGATGAAATCAAAGAATTGACTGCCACCCTAAAGGAACTATTGAGACATGTTGCACCCCTCTCACCGCTGTAAGCAGATATTGGACCCTGATCCCTTGCTACTACTTTGGTTCCTCATGCAATGTTCTTTCCAAGGATGACCCAGGAGTCTATCATTTGTCACAACTGTGGAAAGGATGGCCATATGAAGAGGGAATGCCGGTCTCAGAAAGACTTAGAAAAAGTGGTGAACTGGCTTCAAGGAGAGCGTCAGAAAACGAATCAGTGGTCAAGGGGTGCAAGAAATAACCACAGTGAAGGCTTCAGACATCCTAACTCAGACCCCTTTGTGGCTAAATTGTCCATCCAGGCCCCTGCTGCTGTCCCTCCAGACTGGTCCAAAATAGTGGGCCCTTCAATGGAGACTACCATGGCTGTGAATGGTATTCCTACTCGGGCTGTGCTGGATAGTGGGTCCCAAGTGACCATTGTATTTAAGGACTGGTATGACAAACACTTATCTGCTGTGCCCTTACAATCCCTGGAAGGCCTACATGTGTGGGGGCTGAGCGACAAGTCTTATCCCTACCTAGGATACGTCCGCTTCTGGTTGGCATTTCCTGCAGTTGTAACTGGTGTAGAGGAGCAAGTCGAGACATTGGCCTTAGTGTGTCCCCTTACTGGACTGTATGATGGGGTTCCCCAGTTAATTGGGACCAATGCCCATATGTTTGGGAGACTGGCACAACTCTGTCATGAGAAACAAGGGTGATGGACTGAGAGGGCCCTAAGAATTCCCGCTTTGATCAAGAGGGCCTATGATCTACAACAGAACCCCAAGGGAGTGGACCAGGGTGAACCGGTAGGAGTCGTGTGGAAGAAGGATCCTGATTCAATGGTACAGGCCCCTAATGCCCAGTGTACCGTTCAAGGGGAGGTCAGCCTCCACAAAGATGTCAGGAACAAAATACTGATGTTGGACATGCCAGGCGATGGAAAATTGCTGGTAGGATTATTGGTTAAGCCCAGCATCTTGCCAGCTCGTGCTCATGCCTATGCACGATGAGTGATGGTCCAGATTCATAATGTGTCAGATCGGGAGATCCAGGTGAACAGAGGATGCACCCTAGCTATGGTACACTACGTAGACACTGCAGTGTTGCCCAGCAACACGGACCCTGGCAAGACAGATAGAGTGACTCTTGACTTGTTTGATTTTGGTGACATCCCAATTGCCTGCTGAATGGAAGACTAGAATTAGCCAGAAACTTGCCCAGAGAGAGCATGTGTTTTCATTGAAGGAATGGGACATGGGATGTGTCGAGGGTGTGGAGCATCACATACTTCTGCTCAATGAACGGCCATTTCAAGAGAGATCTCGATGCCTAGCCCCTGCAGACATTATCGATGTGAGAAGACACTTGCAGGAAATGCTTGTGGCTGGTGTGATACAAGAATCCAGGAGCCCATATGCTTCTCCCATTGTGGTTTGCGTAAGAAGAATGGATTTGTGAGAATGTGTGTTGATTATCAAACTCTGAATTGGCAGATTATCCCCGATCAATACACCATGCCCCGTATACAAGATGCTCTGGATTGTTTGAATGGGAGCAAATGGTTCTTGGTGTTGGATCTTTGCAGTGGATATCACAAAATTCTGATGGCTCTGGAGGACCATGAGAAGACAGCCTTCATCTGTCCTTTGGGGTCCTATGAATTCCTGAGACTGCCACAGGGGATATTGGGCGCCCTAGCCACCTTCCAGCAACTGATGGAACGAGCAGTGGGAGATATGAATTGGCTAGAATGCCTGGTGTACTTGGACGATGTCATTGTGTTTGGGAGCTCCCTAGAGGAAAATGAGAGTTGACTGTTCAAAGTACTAGACCGACTGGAAGATTTCGGCCTCAAGCTATCCATCAAGTGCCAGTTTTTCCAAACCTCTGTGAAGTATGTGGGGCACATAGTGTCTACAGAGGGGATAGAGACTGATCCTAGTAAAGTTGAAGCCTTGACTACTTGGCCCCAGCCTCTCAATTTGAAAGAACTACAACATTTCCTGGGATTCTGTGGCTACTACCGCCAGTTCATAAAGGACTATTCCAAAGTGATTCGGCCACTCTTGAATCTTACCCAGGGTTACCCTCCTACCAATCTGAAATACAAAAAAGGGTCCGTCAAAGAACCAGACACAGCATATTTAGGCCCAGGTGAACTTTTCAGGTGCCGTTGGATGCCTGACTGTGAAGCAGCTTTCAACATAGTCATATACCAACTCACCCAGGCCCCCATCCTTGCTTATGCTGATCCCACCAAACCCTATGTGCTGCATACTGACGCCAGTCTGCAGGGTCTTGGAGCTGTACTGTATCAAGACCAGGAGGATGGTTTGAGACCAGTGGCATTCACCAGTAGGAGCTTGACCCTGTCAGAGTGAAACTACCCTGTGCACAAGTTGGAGTTCCTTGAGTTAAAATGGGCCATTGCTGACCAGTTTCATGATTACCTCTATGGGGCAAAAATATTGCTGAGAACTGACAATAACCTGTTGACCTATGTACAGACTTCAGCTAAGTTAGACGCCACAGGGCACCGGTGGCTTTCTGCATTGTCAACATATGATTATGCTGCCGAATACAGAGCAGGCCTGAATCATGTTGATGCTGATGCCCTATCCTGGAGGCCCATTTCCAAGAATGACAGGGTCAGGCTGTCTGAACCTGACATCCAAGCATTGTGCCAAAAGTTTGATAGAAATGAACAGATGTCTATGGACACAGCGGACTGCTTAGTAGATTGCTTGGGCCCTTCTGACACCTGCATATCGGCTGCGTATTGCAACATCTCTGCTCTAGATATTAGTGCACTACCTCAGTTTGACAATGACAGCATTCAGTGGGCTCAATCCCGAGATCCTATGATTCAGCCAGCACTTGACGCCCCTCGTGCAGGAAAAGATGTGTCCAAGTTGCGTTCCTCTGATCTGCGAACTGCTTTATTGTTTAAAGAAGGCTCCAGATTGAAGCTACTTAATCAGTTGTTGTATAGAGAGACTGTAGATCAGGGTGGCCAAATAGATAAGCAACAATTGCTCCTGCCCACAGCCTTTAAAGATTTGGTACTGAGTTCCCTCCACAATCATATGGGCCACCTCAGTATCAACCGGACCCTTGACCTAGTACAATCTCGATTCTACAGGCCCAAGATGGGGGCCGATGTTGAGCACAATGTAAGGACTTGTAGTCACTGCCTGCAGAGAAAAGCCCTGCCTCAGAGGGCTGCCCCCCTTGTCAACATTACTACCAGCACCCCAATGGAACTAGTCTGCATAGATTTCTTGAGTTTAGAGCCTGATCAGCGAAACATTGGCAATGTGTTAGTGGTTACGGACCATTTCACACAGTATGCACACGCTTTTCCCACCAAAGATCAAAAAGTATCTACTGTGGCCAAGGTGTTAGTGGAAAATTTCTTCATCCGCTATGGTGCCCCCCAGCGAATTCACTCTGATCAGGGCTGGGACTTTGAGAGTCAGCTAATCGAAGAAATGCTCTCTCTATGGGGGGGTGAAAGTCAAGAATCACCCCTTATGACCCACAGGGGGATCCTCAACCAGAACACTTTAACCACACCCTGCTAGACATGCTAGGCACCCTCCACCCAAAAGATAAGCATAAATGGAGCCAGCAGATTAGCACCTTGGTACACGCATACAATTGCATGAAGAATGATGCTACTGGGTTCTCTCCCTACTGCCTCATGTTCGAGAGAGAGGCCCGGCTGCCTGTTGATGTCTGTGTTGGGGTTTCTCCTGATGGGGTCTCAGCTGAAGATTACCTGCAATATGTACAAAAACTGAAAGCTCAATTGAACCATGCCTATCAACTGGCCCAGACAATGGCCGCCAAAAGAAATCTAGCCAACAAAGAGAGACTTGATAGCAAAGTAAAGGCTCGAGAGCTTAGGCCTGGAGACCTTGTGTTGTTGCGAAATTTAGGATTGCATGGTAAACACAAAATTGCTGATCGATGGCACCATCTTCCCCATGTCATAGCTGGAAAGTTGGATGATTTGCCAGTGTACAACGTGCGCCCAGAGAATAACTCCAAAGTTGTCAAGACCATGCACCGTAACCACTTGCTACCTATTGGTCAAGTTATAATTGAGGCTGAACCTGCCGAGATTGATTCCCCTAGACCAGTGACTCATGCTGCTGCAAGAAAGAAACAGAGTCAGCCTGCCCTCGTGGTTGCCAATTTAAGACTTCCCCTGCAGCAGGCCCAGAATGATAGTGACTACAGGTCTAACTCGGATGACAGTGGGTGTGATAATGCCTATTACCCCTCATATGAACTGAGTCAGTTGTTTCGTGGAAATCCTATGTTGAATTATGGGGATGAAGCTGGGCCTTCTGGACTGCCTAACGCCTCGGCATCATCCTTGAAGCCAATGCTCAGTGAAGGTGAAGTGCAAAGTATCACGTCTGAGGATGCTCAGTCTTTGTGTATTGTGGAACTGTGTGATTTGCCTGAAGGAGAGGCTGATGGTATGAGTCTTTCTGGTGACATGCCAGAACTTGAGGAACACTATGAGAGTGCTGACAACCCCCCTTCAGTGCCAGAGTGTCTTCAAAATGAGCCAAGTTTTGTAGAAACATAGAGTACTAAGCAAGGGGCTGACAGTGCTCCCAGCTTGGACATTTCCCTTCATGCAGAGGTACCCCTCACAAGTAATGAAAGCTACAAGACCATTGCTGAAAGTACAGAGACTGTGGTTGTTCACCCCAGAAAGACTGGCCGAGCTGTCAAGCCAGTAGTGTGCTTCAGTTACAATTCCCCCCAGGAGGCCAGTGAATTTGCTTCTCACTGTAGTCCACAAAGGTGTTTATGTCTCTCAGAGCTCACTGCCCAAATTGAACTTGATGGCCCATTCCAGGTTACTTGTTCTGCCCTCTCACCATGATGCCCTTGTCCCATCTGCTGCAGGTTGTCTGATAGGGAAGGGCCCCCCTCTTGCACTGTTTAGAGTACAAGAAGTTATTACATGATTCTGTATAGTAATGTTCAATTTACCTGTGTGAAATATGCATAATATATTGTCAGAATGGAAATGATACAGTGGAGTACACTGAACTGTATAGTGAAGTGACAAGTTATGCCAATTGATGAATCAGACAGTACTTGTATAGCATGCTAATGGTATAAATATCTGGTATACGTTGCATTTTCAATGTTATGATGGTACAGACTTGACACAGATGCCAAGTTTTCCCAGGCATGGAAGGGTGTAAACCCCACTACAAATGGGGGTTCCCAAAAAGTCTTCCTTGAGCTTGCCTAAATGCTCACTGTCAGGCTGGTGTATTGCGTTTTAGCAGTTTAAATGTGATTACCAGAGCCTGTATAACTTCGGTGTACTGTCTCTTTAAGAGCTGCCTATTTGTAGTTATTAGTAACCTGAGAGGGCGCTCTGTTGAAAGATGTAACTATTTGCTGAAAATCATTTAGAGTGATAATGATAATGTAGTTTGTCTAACCTGCTTTCTTTGTAGCAAGGACTGTTTTATTTGTCTCCACTATCTTGGTTCTGGATTGCAAATTGGACCAAACAGTACTGGTGGGACCTAAAATATAGCCGGACTGCAGGAGCTGTTTCAATTCAAAATCTGTAGGAACTGTAGTTTGGAGGTTTTTTGCGCCTTTTTTGCACTGAAGGTGGAGCTCTTGTTTTGACTGACAGCCAAATCTGCCAACTGAATCTTTTGGATCTTGGGGGAAGTCCCGGGCTGTTTGCAATTTTCAGTTAGTTCAGAGCTGGGAATTGAAATGAGAGGAGCTGAAGTGGTTTTGAGCAGCAATCCTGAGTGAATTTGCATGGGAAAATTGTGAAAGGGATAAGTTTTGGCCTGCATGTCTGTCTGCTGCTCCTGAGAGGGAGAGAAGATAATTATTTTGGACTAAGTCCAAGTTTGGGTGACTAAAGTAAGCTACTGAAGTGGGCTAGGCTCAACCTGAAGAAGACCGAAGATTTTGCTGAATGCGATCGGCCTGTCAGGAGTTCCAGCTAGACCTAAGTTCCCGGTGTGTGCATAGACTTTGCGATTGTGACCGGGGAGCGCTTTGCCTGGTACAGTAGAATTCCCTTAAACGTAAATGTGCTATGAACTGCTAGTGGGTTGTGAGCTAGTTCCCCACTGTGTGAACTATGTTCTGCTTGCTGGAAGCTGTATCCAGCCCAAAACGGACAGCATCCGAATTTGTCTCCATGCGGTCTGGGCCTTGCCAGACTGGCCCAGCCAGACTACCCACTGCACAGAGAAGCCATCGAGGAGAGACCTGCCTGGGGATCAGCCCCCTGCTCCATGCTTGAACAGGAAAGACGCCTCTTCTACTCGTGTGGGCCCTGCTTCTCCTGGCATTCCAGATCAACCACCTGCAGTCTCGATTTTCATCCAGCCTGTGTCCAGTCTTGGGTATCGTGAGTAAATACCAGGGGAGCTCCCTGCAACAACAGCTTAATCTGAGTGTGTCATCTGTTTGTCTTGTTGTTTCATTTCCTTTACAAACTGAGCCCTCTGGCTCCGGATCACAAATATTATGTGTAGTGTGCATGTTGTGTTTTCCATCACAGGGCCCCAACCAGCTGCAACCACGGGCAACGGTCCTGGCTAGCCCTTCTCTTCTCCACCTGGGTACCCAGAGGTGGACTGTGGGGGGGGACTCAAAGCGCATGCATAACTGCTTGATTGATATAACCTTTAAACTAATTAACCTGATTTTGCCCTTCCCTTGTTCAAGTCCCTGGATAAATCAGATCTAACTTTCTGCATGTAATCTGACTGGGGTTCCAGTTTGTGCTCAAAGTACTGTACTGTTGCTATTTATTGTGCATAACCTTGTTTTACAGGGGGTCCCCAGGGTCGAGCCACAGGAACCAGCCCTGGTGATAAGTGTAAACAGTGTGGGTACTTGTGTGGTGTACCAGGGGTATCGTGAAAGTGATTAGTGTACAGTGTTCAGGCCACTAGAGGGGAAAAAGGGGGGGTTACAGTGTCCCGGAGGGCTGTGCCCAGGTTAGCTTGACCACTACCAACCCTGATCTCTGGGTAGAGGCACCTGTTTCAGAACTCAGGCCCCTTAACCTGCTACTAGCCAAGCAGGCAGGGGTAGTAGCCCTTGGGATAACACCACCTAGGGGTTATACATGGTTGAAGATTGGGGGGACCACTGACCATCATGGAATTTGTACTGTAATCCTGGTAGGGGTTCGGGTATGGGGTGACCACTGGACATCAGGGGATGAATGATTTATTATCAGTGGGGTATTTGGAGGTGAGGAGCAGCAGTTATGGGCTGCAGCCCTTAAGATCTGGTTTTTGGAGGCAGTATTGTGGCACTAATGACTACTCACAGCATCTCCGAACTTTCCAGCATGCTGGTGCACTTTTATGTAAGGTGCTGTCAGCTGCTTTTCATAGATGCATGGGCATCTATTAGGGTTGGTGACTCACTAACCAGGCCATCCAATGTGGCAATTTGCTGTCCTTCCCTGCTTTGGCACCACAAAATGGTGTTAGTGACTTGCTTACCTGTTTTGCAATCACAAACAGGGTTTGAATATCCTGGCCACAGAGAACTAACATGTTACTTTAGCAGTAATCTTACCATGATTTTAATACAGGATTATCCTGGCAGCAGCATTAGTAAAATTAAAATTATGTATTAATCGAGAGACATTTCAACTGAGGTGAATACTTAGCTATGCTACAGCTGCCTGTAAAATGAACACCTGCAATTACCAGCGCCTACAAAGGACAACACTAAGTTAATGGAAAGAGAAAAACAACTGTGGGGATTATATGTCATGAGTTCATATTGTTTTGTGATGATACTAAGCTTCCATAGGTGAGATGTAACATAATTATACAAGTGGGATTTTCTGATTTATGAATTTTGTTAATTATGATGTGTACCAACAGGGCCATAAATAGACTGAGTGTGACACAAAACTTGGTTAACAGAGAATTGGGTAACAGAATGCTTTTAACCTTGCACTACTACACTAGTTTCCTGCTAATATAATGGATATTGATTTTGTGAAGTACAATTAAGCATGGGGCTTAATGTTAGCTGCTGCCCCTCTGAACCCTCAGAACACTCATGTTGTTACAATTGTTGTATTGCCTGGCAATGCCTTTTACAGGAGGGACTCTGGGAAACCCCACAGTTTGAGGCATAACCTCATGATATGCTGAAGCTGCTGTTGCTGAATAAACAGTTTTCTACTTTTATTATACGTCCATCTCGGTTATTCACACAGGCCCTGCAAGACAGCATCTGCTGGAGCAGCAAGAGATGGGTACTGTAGACCTGAAGAGAAGATAGCAGGTCCTAGTGTCAGTCTAACACCAAAATGCCACGCATGGTGGAGAATACAGCCCTTCCTCTGCCCTGGCCCTGCTTGCCTTCCTATACAGGTCACTGACCTCTAAGTGTGTCATTGTGTCCCCAGTAAACCTCCTTTTTTCAGCCACAAACATCTGTACCTCTAATTTCCTGCAAAGCAGCCCTAGCTGCAGAAAAAAGTACCATGTCTCCTGCCTTCTGCAGCCGACTGCACTACTGAGACTGTGGCTTGTGAAAGACAAAGCTGTTGGACATTACTAGGCCAGCTAACAAATAAAATGCCAGCAATTGGTTAACTAAGGTTGAGGGCACCACTGGAGCTCCATGAGAAAACCTGCACCCATCTGCTGTTCCACTTACCTCGGGCCTCCATGGCACTTCCTACTAGCTGTAATCTGCTTCATTTTGCAACGGATTTTTTTTCTCAGTTCCTTCCAGCTGCAGGCACTGACCCCAGTGCCTCTCCCCATGTTTGGGGCCACAACTATCAAAAAAATAAACTCTGGCAGAGCCACTAGGGCTGCTAATGCATTAACTTGTGTGTGTGTGTGTGTGTGTGTATGTGTGTGTGTGTGCGCGCGTGCATGCGTGCATGCATACCTCTCAACTGTACCACATTACGAGGAAAGTTCCTCATTTTGCTTCACAAAAGCTCCCTGTTCCACATTGTGAGGGCTTGTTCCACATATAAAATCAACATTTAATGGCAAAAATCCATAGTAAATGGTGCAAAACATATATTATTTAATTAATAACAGATGTTCTCAACATAAATGCAACATGTTAACAGTGTTTTGAGCTTCTTAGGTAAAGATTTGATTAAGTATTCCACATTTTGCCCATTTGTTCCACATTTTGACAGGCAATGTTCCACATTTGGAGGAAAAAAGGTTGAGAGGTATGCGTGCATGTGTGTGTCTTTAGGCTGGGGGCTGGGGAGTGAGGGCATAAACCCCATCAATTGGGGTCAAAGGGAGAGGCACTGATAAGCAACAGGAAAATCCCAGCCTCTTCCTACAAAACAGGGTACTAAATCCAGGAGGTGGTGCAGGGAAACAAGGCAGCCTATAGGCAATTCAAGTGCTCAAGGAGTGAAAGGGATTGAGGGGAGTATGAGCTGATTGCTAGAAGGGCCACTAGGGTGGTGAGGGTGGCTAAGGCAAGGAAGGAGCAGAACCTGGCCAGGGAAATCAGGAGAGGGAACAAGGGGTTCTTTAGATACACTGGGGAAAAACGAAGGGTGAAGGCCAGATTAGCAGGATTAAATCAGGAGAGATGGGCACAAGACCTGGGGAGCAGGCTGAGGTGCTAAATGAGTACTTCACCTCAGTTTTTCACCAAGGAAAATGGGGGTGCTGCATCATACATGGGAGGAGACAGAGATACTGAGGAGGGGGGGACCCTTACCAATCGGCGGGTCTGGGGAGAGGGGGAGGCATCACTGGCAGGAGGGGGGAGGGCTAAGCAGGGAGAAGAGGTACTGGAAGTGGAAATCACAGCAGAGAGAGTGAGGGAAGCTCTCAGCTCCCTTAAGACAGAGAAAGCACCGGGGCTGGATAAATTACATCCCAGAGTACTGAAGGAACTTGCGGATGTCCTGGCGAAACCCCTGGCGGAGCTTTTCACCATCTCTCTGAGGACAGGGTGGCTGCACCAGGACTGGAAGGTGGCGCATATAGTGCCTATCCACAAGGGGGGATCAAGGGAGGTGGCAGAGAACTACAGGCCTGTCAGCCTGACATCGGTGGTGGGCAAGGTGATGGAAGGCATTGTCAAGGAGAGGCTGGGGGGGGACCTGGAGAAGTCAGGGTGCCTGGACAATAGACAGCATGGATTCGTCTCAGGGAAATCGTATCAGACAAACCTTGTGGAGTTCTATGACTGGGTGACAGTGCCTTGGACCTTGGTAGACCAGTGGACGTCCTCTTTCTAGACTTCAGCAAGGCATTTGACTCTGTTCCTCACATGGGCCTGTTGGATAAGCTGGGAGAAATGGGGGTGGGAACCAGATGATCAGATGAATAGGCAATTGGCTCAGGACCGGACCCAGAGGGTTGGAGTTGGAGGATAGTCTCATCCCCAAAGAGGGTCATTAGTGGGATCCCACAGGGATCAGTCCTTGGGCCCCTCCTGTTCAATGCCTACGTCTCTGACATAAGGACAGGAATCAGGAGTGAGATGAGTCTCTTTGTGGATGACTCAAAACTGGGGGCAGTGGTGGATGGGGAGGAGGGGAGGGTGGCCCTACAGGGGCACCTGGAGGCTCTGGAAAGATGGTCTAGAAAGTGGAAGCTGAGCTTCAATGCAGGGAAATGCAAGGTACTCACCTGGGGCCAGAAACCGGCGAAGTGTACACCTGGAGGAATGCTACAAGTTTCTATGGCTGAGAGGGACCTTGGGTGGTGGTGGATGTCAAAATGAACAACTCTGAGACTTGTAGGAGGGCAGCCAAGGCCAACAGGATGCTGGGATGCATCGCTGGGATCACCTCCAGAAGGAGAAGTGATGCTCCCTCTGTATAACTGCTTGGTGAGGCCACACCTTGAGTACTGCGTGCAGTTTTGGAGGCCACACTTAAAGAGGGACATTAAACTCCTGGAGATGGTCCAGAGGAGGGCAACCAAAATGAGTTGGGGCTTGGGGGACAGGACCTATGAGGAGAGGCTCAAAGAGCTAAATGTGTACACATTGGAAGAGAGAAGGGACCGGGGGGACATGATAGAGGTCTTCAAGTACATGAAGAGGGTAAATAGGGGAGGAACAGTCAGTGTGTGCGAAGGAAGGAGGTGGCCACTAGAGGGCATGGGTGGAAGCTGGAGGAAGATTCAGGGAGAAAGGAGGTGCTACTTCACTGAGAGGGTGGTAGAGCCATGGAATGCACTGCCTAGGGGGCTGGTGGAGGCAGAGATGGTGGAGAGGTTCAAGAGGGGCTGGGACAGGTACAGGGGAAGGGTTCTGGAAGCAAAATCCAATGCAGCAAGAATATCCGGAACTGGGAAGGGAGAAGCCAGAGAAGGCGAGGGGGGCAGCAAGGTCAGCACCCAGGGTGGGGGCTGACCAATTGAGCAGACTCAAAAGACCATTAGGCCTATTCTGCTGGCATTTTAGTATGTTAGTAAATGAGAAAAAGACCGAGGTAGAAAGGTCAGTGGGGGATGCTGCAACAGAAGGTAAAGCCATCAAAAAATGGAGAGCAATGAGTACCAATGCCCGTAGTCTGGGTAACAAGCTTCCTGAATTAGTGGCCTTGATGGAGGAGGAACATCTGGATATCATGGCAGTCACAGAAACATGGTACACATAAAACCATGACTGGGATGTAAACATACCAGGATACACTATCTACAGGAGGGACAGGGAGGGTAAAAGAGGAGGAGTAGCTCTTTACATAAGGAAAGGAATAAAGCAACAGAACAAAAGGTAAACAGGAGAAGAAGCACTGTGGTGAAATTTGGAGACAGGCAATGGCACACAATCCGCACAGGGTTGTATACGAACCCCCTTCTCAGGGGAGGAAATGGACAAGGAAATGATAGAAAGTATACTTAGAATGGCAGAAAAGGGAGATATTGCTGATGGGTGATCTGAATATGCCAGATGTTAACTGGAGTGCAGTTGCAGCAGCCACTTGAAGAGTGGGGTTATTCTAGATGCCCTACAGGGGCATGCCTTAGACAACTAGTATTGGAGCCCACTCGGGAGAGAGCAATCTTAGACCTGATTCTCTCAAATGGAGATGGAGAAGGATCACAGATGTGAAGTGGGTAGCCATCTGGAGACTAGTGACCATTGAACAGTATAGTTCACAATAAACACAGCAATAGAGTCAAGCCATACAAAGGCAAGGTACTGGACTTTAGGACGGCTGACTTTGCCAAAATGGTGCGTGCTAAGGAATGCACTAGCAAATGGGCAGGAAGGAGGGTGGAAGAACACTGGGAATAATAAAAACTGCCATCACAGAGGAGCGAGCCTTTTGTGTGAAGCAAATAAACAAAACAAAACGATGTAAGAAACCACTATGGTTCTCAAAGGAAGTGGCAGTGAAGGTTCAAGAGAAAAAGAAAGCATTCAGGAAGTACAAGGAATCGCAGAAGGAGCAGGACAGAGAACTGTATCAGTTAAAGCAAAAGGAGGCTTGGAAGGCAGTCAGAACAGCAAAGGCCCAAACCGAGGAAAAGATAGCCAACTCAGTTAAGAAGGGGGATAAAACCTTTTATAGGTACATCAGGGAGCGAAGGAAGACCAAGGGAGGGATAGTGAGGCTTAATAAAGGGAGGGAGGGTGGGCAGAGGGAGACTGTGAAAAGGTAGAGATACTAAACAAATATTTTTGCTCAGTATTTACAAATGAAGAGGGGGAGGTACCTAAAACAAACAGTAGAAACACTCTGGATACAGAAGTTGATACCAGCCCATTACAGAAGAATGGGTTCTGAAAGAACTCTTAAAACTGAAGGTGGACAAAAGCAATGGGGCCTGATGGATTCGTCCCAGAATTCTAAAAGAACTAAGGTTAGAACTAGTGACACCACTGACTACCCTTTTAACAAATCATGGGAGGATGGAGTGGTACCGAGGACTGGAGAAGGGCAGATGTGATTCCCTTCACAAAAGTGGGAGCAAGGCAGAAGCAAGAAACTACAGACCTATTAGTTTAACCTCAGTGATAGGAAAATGATGGAATCACTTCTGAAGGAAAGAATTGTTGAGTATCTAGAGGCCAGAGGGCACAGGACCATAGGCAGCATGGATTCACAGCGGGAAGGTCATGCCAGGCGAATATGATAGATTTCTTTGACTGGGTGACAAAGTAGTATATCAGGGAGGGCTGTGGACATGGCCTACCTAGACTTTAGCAAGGCATTTGACACAGTCCCACACAAAAGATTAATATACAAGTTAGCCAGCCTGGGAGTGGGTCCCCAAGATGACAGCCTGGGTAAAGAATTGGCTGGAGAATAGGACACAGAGAGTAATAGTAAATGGAGTCCACTCAGAAGAAAGGAGGGTTACTAGTGGGGTACCGCAGGGTTCAGTATTAGGACCGGTCCTCTTCAATGTCTTTATAAGCGACATTGCAGAGGGACTGGAAGGAAAAGTATGTCTCTTTGCAGATGACACAAAGATCTGCAACAGAGTTGATGCACAGGGTAGGGTGGAAAGGATGAGAAGGGACTTGGCAAGGTTAGAGGAATGGTCAAATGTATGGCAGCTTAGATTCAATGCTAAGAAGTGCAAGGTAATGCACCTGGGAAACAAAAACCCAGGGGAAGAGTACACAATGGGGGGTGAGATACTAACAACAACAAAAACAGAAATGGACCTGGGGGTAGTCATATCAGATGAACTAAAGGTGGGCAAGCAATGTGAGAGGGCAGCAAGGAGGGCTGGGGGGATACTGGGATGCATAGGGAGAGGCATCACCAGTAGAAAACAGGAAGTTATTATCCCTCTGTACAGACAGCTGGTGAGACTCCATCTGAGTACTGCATGCAGTTCTGGAGACCCAATCTCTGCAAAGACATAGACAGGATGGAAGTTGTCCAGAGGAGGGCAACTAAAATGGTGCAGGGTCTGCACGGAAGACATATGAAGAGAGATGAAAGGAGCTTAATATGTATAGCCTCGAGGAAAGGAGGGAGAGGGAACATGATAGAAATGTTCAAGTACCTCAAGGGAATCAACAAAGTCCAAGAGGGTAGCATTTTCAAAAAGGAGATGTGCAAGAACAAGAGGGCACAATTTGAAGATAGAGGGCGGCTCAGAGGTAATTTAAGAGTATTTTTCACAGAGAGAGTTGTGGATGCATGGAACGGCCTTCCAGAGGAGGTTGTGGAGTCAAAAACAGTGGTGGAATTCAAGCATGCATGGGACAGTCATAAGGCCATTCTAGGGGTTGGGGGTAGGAAGAAGTAGGCTGCTGGTTAACTAGGATCTGCAGCTTATCCAGTAGGTAGGGAAATGGGCAGACTGGGTGGGCCAAGCGGTCCTTATCTGCCATCAAATTCTGTGTTTCTAAGGAATGAGCATAACTTTGTCATGTTTTCATATTTTGACCCCAAATGTTGAACATAGTCTTATCACCTCACCTCATGAACCCGTAGGTGAAAATGTTCAAATCCATGGGAAAATGGCACTCTGTGCCACAGGTGCGAAAACACATTTTGGGTAGGATGTGAAAAAAGACAGCTGTACTGTTCAAGAGGTAGTGTGATAAAATGGATAAATTGAAAATTTGGAGTGAAAATATTGAAAATGACCAAAGTTACACACATGCATAGAACATATTGAATGACCATGTGTAACTCGGCCATTCTTCTTGGATTTTTTCCACCAAATTTTCAAAATGGGCTTTTTGAGACCCCACCTCATGAAAAGTGCCACTGTCATTTCATTCTTTCATCCTGAAAGGTGATTTTGCACAGCGGCCACACCATTCTGTGCCACAGGAGCAAAACAGGTTTAGGGCAGGATGTGAAAAATGACAGCTGTACTGTTCATGAGGAGGTGTGAAAAAATGGCAATGTTGAAAATCTGGAGTGAAAATGCTAATAATTAGCAAAGTCACGAGCGTGCATAGAAACTGCACAATGCACGCTTGTAATGCAGTCATTTTTTGGATTTTTTGCACCAAATTTTCAACATGGGCATTTTGAGACCTCTACTCATGAACACTGCTACTGTCATTTCATTAATCGGTCCTGAAAGGTGATTCTATGCAGCGACTGAGAAATCACCTTTTGGAACTGATTAATGAAATGACAGTGCCAATGTTCATGAGGTAGGGTCCCCAGAACTCCATGTTGAAAATTTGGGGTCAAAATTCCTAAAAATGGCTGAAATATCAACATAAGTTCAAAACACCATTGACAGCTATTATACAGCACTTACCTTGATTCTTCAGTTTGCGGTTCGGCTCTGAAGAGTGCAGACATGTCCCAGTCCAGAAAATATGACAGCGCTGACCTCCTGAGGTAAGTATGGGGTAAGGGGGGGCTGCAGGGAGGTGCGTGCACAGAGGGAGGATCAGGATGGGGAGGGAGATGGGGAGACGACGAGGGACCGTTTTCTTTTTTACAGGCTTAAAGAGCTGGTGACACGTTCAAGAGAACTTTAACAAAACATAATATTTAGACACTGTCCAGCTTGTATTTCCCATTAGTTCTGTATTTCTCCTCTTCATTATTTATTACTAAGGTTATCTGTATGAAAACAGGTTCTTTGCTTCTGAAGAGTTAATCTATTCCTGCTGCTTTCTCCCTACCTGAAGTCACAGATCACTGCTTGTGACCTTATAATTACTCACATGGCAACAGACTTTGATGTCACAACAAAGAATTATGACTCGAACCACAATCCGGTCACTCATCAGAGGCACTAGCAACTCTCTCTCTCTCTCCCCCTCCCCCGGTTGGGCATGCGGACATGAGAAGATTGTTGCTCCCACTCCATCTCTCTTTCCTTTTCCCCAGCTCTCTCGCTTACTGTGCCTTGCTTAGGGGGGAGCACACACATCATGGGGAGGGTTGTTGCCTACTGGAGCACAGCTGTCAATACAAACTACATTGTCTCTGCCTCTCTCCCCCAGATATGCACACTGCAGGGCATACTTGATTGCGCGGGGGGGGGGGAACAACCACACACCAGACTTTCGCATCCACTCTCTGTTGCAGGAAATACTGTGGATTCGAGGGGGGGGTCATCAACTCAACACAGCACAACACAAACAGACCCTGTAAAACTCCGGCTTATGCTGTGTGGATGTTTCTGAGGGACTGCATCCTGTAAGGTCATTGACAAGTGCTGCTGGATGAGACTGGACAGATCAAACAACAACCACCAATGAAAGCAGCGGGGGGGAGAGAAATGCTGCAGGTGGGAACACAAGACCCAGCAAGGGGCATGGTGAGTTGCACCAACCTGTACCTTGTCCCGACTTGTTCACTGTGCAGCACAAATGTGACAGACACAGAAATACAGCACATTGCCACAACTTTCACACATCAGAGATGCAGTTCTCACTTGAGCAGATTTGCCTTGCTTACAGTATACACACACACACACACACACACACACGCGCACACACCACATTGCAGAGTGGCATGGCAGGAGACTCAACAGTACAGCATTTCGGCACTAAGCATACCCCACCAATTTCAACTTTTATTCACCACCTTTTGCTCTGCTGCCTTTACAAAGGGCTTGCAACTTATCCCCCAGTACATAAACAGAACCCAGGCGTAAGGGGTGAGACAAGCATACAAATGAAATTATAGAGGTACAAAATAAAAAATAAAAAAATAAAAAACTGAAATGGACTGGTGGAAAAGGGGGAGAGGGATGTAAAACACCATGGTTGCCTGGTCACTCTGTTGTGGGAAACAGATTTTAGCCCGCACACTGCTTCTCAGTGCTTCCATACACCCCAGCTGTTGCTTCCTAACTCCTAATAAATAAAAAATAAAATGTGTTACTGTGCTACAAGTTAAAAGGAGCCTCAGTGTACCTCCTTCCCGGGGCTGCCGTACACTGCAGTTGTTGATCCCAGGCACCTAGTACATGAATTGGGAATTGAGGGGTGGGGGCGGTACAGTGCACAGTGGGCGGTTACGGGAGGGTTTACACATGAATTGGGAATCATCATAAAAGGTCTGCAGGGCTATGCCCACTGCAGCCCTAAAAAGCATTATGAAACAAGAAGAACCACAGCCCCAGCTGGGCAAGTAATGGGGTTTCCATGACCTCCACAAGGTGACAATGAGCAGTAGCTCTCCCAGAAAACAGTACCCATCCTTTTCCTTGCCTGGCCCGCACTCATGGGGTCTGCTGAACAGAGAATATTCCATACTGCCCCATAGTCATGTGAAGTTTTAAACCAGCTGCTTGACTATTTAGTGTTTAGTCTTTATTCAGGCAAAGCTCTTTCCTCAGATCTCAAAGCTACTATATTAGAAGGAAAGCTCTTCTCATCTGCAAAATTACCATTATTGGCATCAGCAGAACCCAGTTTGCCCAACATTCAAATAAAAAGATTGAAATCTGTGCCACTATGTTCTTTTTTGGGGGGCTTCCTTGAACAGTTCCCTGAGCCCAATGGCACGATTAGATACAGCTGGTCAGTTTTTGGCATAGTAATACTTAAAATTAAACAAGCATTTGTCAATACCGAATGTTTGTTTGCTGGTATTAGCATTGGAAATGCAGGAGTTAGAGAGATGCAGAATAGGAATGTAAGTGAAGTATTGAACTTCACGCCAACCCCACCTTCATCTTGCAGAGCCGGACAGGCATTTGGGTATGCATTTGGGTTGTCGCCCATAACATTATGCCATTTCACTTCACCCTATCTGGCAGACACTGACACACGTTGAGGTGTGCCTTGGGGTGTTCAGCTTTATAGTCACCCCACTCCATAAGGACATACGCTGAAATGGGTGCAGTATAGGAGAATGGGATGAACTCTGGGGCCAAAGAGTCAAAGGTACACTTCAATGCCTGTCACTGGCTGCAGGGTGGTGGGGTGGGGGTGGAATGGCATGAGCTTTACAGTCGGCAATCCAAATGCACACCCCTAATGTCTGTCAGTCAGTACAGGGTGGGACGTTATGGTTAGAAACTCTAATACCCCAAGCATTTGTTGGTATTTGCACTACCAATTTTCAACATTGCCATTCTGTGACCCCCACCTCATGAAAGCATTTGGGACCTCTTCTCATGGACAGTGGCACTGTGATTTTGTCAATGTGTCCTGAACTTTGAGTTTCCACAGTGACTGTGCCACTGTGTGCCAGATGTATGAAAACACAGATCAGGCAGGATGTGAAGAATGCAGCTGTACTATTCATAGGGAGGTGTGAAGAGATGGCAATATTGAAACTCTGTAGTGAAAATATAAAAAATGCTCAAACTTCCAAGCGTACGTGGAAACAGCGCAACACATGCGTGTAACACAGTCATTTTGTGGAATTATTTCACCAAATTTTCAACGTAGGCATTTTGTGACCTCTGCTCATGAAGACTGTCAGTAAGATTTTCTTAATCTGTCCCGAACATTGATTTCCCACAACAACCGCGCAATTCTGTGCCAGATGTGTAAACGCATATTTGGGGCATGATGTGAAAAATGACAGCTGTACTGTTCATAAGGAGGTCTGAAAAAATGCCAGTGTTGAAAATCTGGAGTGAAAATACTACAAATTTGTGAATTTATGAGGGTGCTTGGAAACTGCACAATGCACGCTTGTAACACAGTCATTTTATGGACATTTGTCACCAAATTTTCAACATAGGAATTTTAGGATCTCTGCTCATGAACAGTCACTGTGATTTTACATACAAACATACATACGAACATATGAACATACGGACATACGAATCTGCCAGCAGAACACACCAATCGGTCTATATAAGTTTGCCCAAGTGTGCAGCTAGCACCCTAGATTGCAGCAGCCCGAGCCTCCTCCCCCTCAGTTCCTCCCCGCTTGTCCCAGACCCTGCCCCCTGACTCTTCCTCTTACTTTATCCCACTCCTTCTTAAAACTATTGACTGTCCTACATGTTACCATGCCCTCTAGCAGCACATTCCAACTAGACACCACCCTGTCAGAGAAGTAGTGCCTCCTCATTTCCCTCTTGAAACGTCCCCCTACCAACCTTAGTCCGTGCCCCCTCATCTCTGTTCCACTCCTCAGTTTAAACACCCCCTCAGTGCTAGGTTTATTTACCCCTCAGGTATTTAAATGCTTCAATCATATTCCCCATCCCTCCTCTCCTCCAGTATGTACATGTTCAGCTCCTTCAGCCTAACTTCATATTCGTTTCCTTCCATCCCCTTTAACATTTTTGTTGCCCTCCTTTGCACCTCCTCCAGTAACTTTATATCTCTCATCAGGTATGGCTTCCAGTATTGCACACAGTACTCTAGGTGCAGTCTGACCAATGATCTGTAGAGAGGTAGGATCACATCCCTGTGTCTGGATGAGAACCCCCTTGCGATGCACCGCAGCATCCTGTTTGCCTGCGCTGCTGCTCTCCTGCACTGGGCCAAGTTGTTCATGCTCCTAGTTACCAACACCCCTAGGTCCTTCTCCTCCTCTGCGATCCCCAACCAATAGTCCCTCTTCTGGTTCTTAGCCTTGAAGTGCATCACCTTACACTTCTTTGTGTTGTATCCTAGCTGCCACTCCACCGACCATGTCTTTAGTTTGGTTAGATCCCCCTGCAGTGTTTCCCATCTGTCCTCTTCATCCACCACCGCCCCCAATTTGGTATAGTCTGTGAACAGACTAACCCTGCTCCCTACTCCTTGTGCTATATCGGAGATAAAGAGCCCAAATAGCACTGACCCATGTGGCACCCCGCTTGTCACTGATCTGGGTGCCGAGAGCTCCCCCACCATTACCACCCTCTACACCCTCCCCGTAACCAGTTCTCTAGCCATTTAGTCAGCTTTTTTCCCACCCCCACTGCCATCAGCTTCCCCCCCTCCAGTCTCCCGTGAGGCACTGTATCGAAGGCCTTACTGAAGTTCAAGTACAGGACATGTACCACATGGCCCCTGTCCAACTCCCTTGTCACCCAGTCATAATACTTTATTAGGCTGGTTTGACAAGACCTCCCTGAGATGAACCCGTGTTGCTGCCCATCTTGGAGGCCATTACTCTCTAGGAATGCCACCAGCCTCTCCTTCAGTATCATTTCCATAAGCTTACCCACTATGGACTTGAGAGTTATTAGCCGATAATTTCCTGGCTTCTCCCTAGGCCCACTCTTGTGTATGGGCACCACATGGGCCACCCTCCAGTCCTGGGACACACCCCATGTTTCCAGAGAGGTGTTGAACAGATCTTCTAGTGGCTCAGCCAACAGCTCCATCTCCTTCAGCACCCTGGGGGTGGATACCATCAGGACTTGATGCCTTGTCTATCCTTACTGCCCTCAGCCCCTCTAGCACCCTACTCCTTGTGATCACTTTGTCTGTCACCTCCTCCCCCCTTTCCCCACCCCCCAGCCCATTCTGGTAGTGGACCATCCCTCTCCTTAGCGAAAATGGAGCAGAAGTACTTATTTAGAATTTACACTTGCTCCTTCCCCTTTTCCACCCAATCCCCTCCCTGCTTTATCCTCACAATATGTTCCTTGCACTTCCTCTTTTCCCCAACATACCTAAAAAAATCCTTTTCCCCTCCCTTTATGCCCTGTGCGGACCTTAATTGCCTGGAGGCCTTAGCTTTTTTTACCCTCCTGGCAAGCTCCCTTGACCAATTCCCGAAAGCCTCCTTATCCTCTCCCTTCCCTGTTCTCCTGTACTTCCGGTATGCAGCTGTCTTTGCCCTCACCCCTTGCAGCATTTCCTTGTTCAGCCAGCATGGTTTCTTTGGCTCTGCTCTTCTTACTCCTGGCCCTGGTGCAGGCTACTGTGGCCTCTGTTAGCCCAGTCTTTATGACTCCCCACTTTTGTTCTGCATCCATCACCCTTATATCCTGGAGTCTCTCTTGCAGTATTGCTCCCATCCTCCCAAAATCCACCCTAATAAAGTCCACCACCTTAGTGCCCGTGCCTCCGGTCTCCCTGCCCAGTATGACAACAAGCCACACTGTTTGGTGGTCGCTACCTTCTAGTGGGTCCTCCACCCTTACCTCCCTCACCGCCTCCCCATTTGCCACTACTAGGTCCTGAGTGCTACCAAACCTTGTAAGTCCACTTACCAACTGCATCAGAAGGCCGTCCTGGAATGCATCAAGGAGCACCTGCTCCCTGGTACTGCTAGTGGCTGGGGTGCTCCAGTCAACCCATGGGAGGTTAAAATCCCCCACTATCACCACACTCCCCCTTCTACACACCCTCCTTATCTGCTCTGCCAACGCCCCATACAGGTCCCCAGATTGGGCTGGTGGTCTGTACACCACTCCCAGCCTCAGCTTTCTGCCGTTGGAGTCCAGGAGCTGCACCCAAAGTGCCTCTGTCCTCTCCTCTTCTCCCTCATCCCTTATGCATTTAATCCCTTCCCTCACACAGAGTGCAGCCCCCCCCCCAACCACCCACTCCCTCCTGTGTATCCTGTATTCCCGGATTGCCAAGTCCCAATCATGGTACTCTGTGGCCCAAGTCTCTGTCACTGCAGTAATGTCCACCTTCTCCTCTGAAAGGAGCACCTGAAGCTCTGCAATTTTGTTCCCCAGGCTTCTTGCGCCGAGAGAGACCACCTTCCACCCGTAACCCTCTTTATCCTCACTCTTCTCCTCCTCCTCCTCCTCCTTGGCCTGTGTCCCTCCTCCCGGTAGTCCGCACCATTTCTCTTCCTTATTCTTACCGGGTGTTGGTGCCTTCTATATTACACTCAGACCACTCTGTCTGCCACCTCCCAGGGTTACTAGGCCTCCGCCTTTACCTATATCTAGGGGGGTGAGCTCATTAGGCTCCCCTGTCCGGACCTTTCTACCAATATCAGTCTTTTCGCCACCCCCCCACTAGTTTAAAACCACCTTAGTAGAGCTATACCCCTGTAATCCTGCCTTTAGTACTCCCTTCCCCTTCCTGCTCAAGTGTAGCCTTCCCTTGCGTACAAGTCAGCATTCCCCCAGACCCTACCCTAGTTAGTAGCTAACCTATAATTTTTGGTGTGGCACCAATCCCTCAGCCACTCATTGAACTCCTCAATCCTACCCTTCCTCCCCATGCTTGCACATGGTACTGGGAGTACCTCCGAGAATGCCACCGATTCCCCAACCCCCTCACACTGCCTGCCCAACCACTCGAACCGCCCTCTCACTACTTTCATAATCTCCCCTACCAAGTCGTTTGTACCCACATGCAACACTAAATGAGGTTTCTTCCTCCCCTTGCTGCACACTTGAGCAGTGCCTGCCCTGCCCATCCTGCAGTCAACCTTGGGATAGCTTCAACCCAAATACGGCTGTGCCTTCCCCCTTCCACCCCATTGCACCCCTTTCAGTATAGATATCCCCCAGGACGAGTACCTTTACCCCCTTTCCCTTCTAATGCCCCTTCCACCACCCCAGTATTCATTCTTCCTGGCCCTATACCCCCGCCAGCTGCACCCTCTGTGACTTCTGTATCAGTACCCGCTACTTCTGCCTCACCCCTTTTCTCTGCTTTATTCTTCCCATCCCCCTTGAACCCCTTCCCAGCCTAACTACTTCCTACTGAGCTTCCCATGCTAACCTCCCCTGCTGATTTCCAAACCCTCTCCTATCCCCGCTGTTGTCGATTTACAGCCCCTATTCCCTTCTACCCCAATAGTAATGCCCCTCCCATCCTTCCCCCTTCCCATAACCTTCTGTCCTCCAGTCACCACCCCCTCCTTCCTTACTAGCCCCCCTTCTACCCTTTCATCCTTGCTATCTCTTCACCTACCTGTTGCCATCCCTCTCATGCCCTGCTTGTCATTCCCCCCTTCAGTATGTTCCTGCTCCACCTCTGTCTCCCATAGCAGAGGCTTGAATCTATTCCTAGTTGATACCCCTCCTACATCTGTTCCCACTATCGGTTCCCCCTCCTACTTGTTCCTCTCTGTGCCACCCCTGGTCTAACCCCTGGTCCTTCCCTACCAGCAACCATTTGCTCTCTCCCCTGGTACTCCTCATGGTCTCTTCCTCCCTCATCAAGAGGCCTCCCCCTCGCATCAGGCACCCCTCCCATCTCCTCTCCCTGTACACCCCACCACCCTTCCAAAGATGCCCGCCCTATTGGTATGTGGCACCTGCTCCATTTTGGCCCCCGTCTTATGTTACAGGCTCTTACTCCCAGCTTCTGTACCCTACTTCAGCTGTTAGGCCCCTATTTACTCAAATTCCTGGTCCCCCCAATACTAGTTCTCCTACTGTCCCCTTGCCAACCGGGTTAATTCAGTCTCAAATCTCATCCATTAGATGCTGTATTACTGTAGCAATCCTAAAGCCTCCTTGTCTAGCTTTCACCCCTCAGCTAGCATACTTTTTGTTCTCAGCTCTCATATAGTTTCACTTAGCCCAGTTAGAAATCCTATTGCACTCCAAGTATTACTCAGCTCAGTTAGAGAAATAAACAGAACAAATAAATATGTATTATTACAGCAATCCTAATAGCATAGCTCAGTATTTATCTCAGTTAGAGAAAGAAACAGAACTACTAAATCTGTATTATTACAGCAATCCTAAAAGTATCCAATCACTGCTTTGTCTCTGTCCCAGAGACCCTGCTGTAAAAATGGACCACAGAGGACACTGGGTAGGAGGGTGGGCAACTCTAAAGTCCCGGCAGAGCTCCGTCGAACTTGGTCACTCCCCTTCTCTCACTTGCTCGTTCTATTTCTCCCGGCACTGCAGGCTGCCGTTTTGTACTGGGCTCCTGCCTGCATTGGCACCTTTTTCTGCCACAAAGAAATCCGCAGCAGTCCCAACAGAGCTCCATTGAGCTCGCTCACTCCTCCTCTCTCACTCGCTCATTCTGTTTCTCCTAGCGCTGTAGGCTGCCCTTTTGTAGTGGGCTTCCGCCTGCGTTGGCACCTTTTTCTGCCACAAAGAAATCCACAGCAGTCCCAACAGAGCTCCGTTGAGCTCGCTCACTCCTCCTCTCTCACTCGCTCATTCTGTTTCTCCCAGCGTTGTAGCCTGCCCTTTTGCACTGTGCTCCTACCTGCATTGGTGCCTTTTTCTGCCCATAAAGAAATCCACAGCAGTCCCAACAGAGCTCCGTTGAGTTTGCTCACTCCTCCTCTCTCACTCACTCATTCTGTTTCTCACAGCACTGCAGGCTGCCCTTTGTACTGGGCCCCTGCCTGTGTTGGCACCTTTTTCTGCCCACAAAGAAATCCACAGCAGTCCCAACAGAGCTCCGTTGAGCTCGCTCACTCCTCCTCTCTCACTTGCTCATTCTGTTTCTCACAGCACTGCAGGCTGCCCTTTGTACTGGGCCCTGCCTGCATTCGCACCTTTTTCTGCCCACAAAGAAATCTGCAGCAGTCCTGACAGAGCTCCATTGAGCTCACTCACTCCCCCTCTCTCATTCGCGTGTTCTGTTTCTCCCGGTGCTGCAGCCTGCCTTTTGTACTGGGCTCCTGCCTGCATTGGCACCTTTTTCTGCCCACAAAGAAATCTGCAGCAGTTCTGACAGAGCTCCGTTGAGCTTGTTCACTCCGCCCTCTCTCACTTGCTCGATGTTAATCTGTCCCAAACACTGATGTCCCACAGAGACCTCACTATTCTGTGCCAGAAGTGAGAAAACACATTTAGGCTGGGATGTGAAAAATGACTGCTGTACTGTTCATAAGGATATGTGAAACAAGCATTTGTCAATGCCGAATGTTTGCTTGCTGGCATTGACAGTGGCAGTGTAGACGTTACAGAGCTGCGTAATAGGAATGGCAGTGAAGTATTGAACTGAAGCCAACCCCACCACCACCCTGCAGAGAGTGACAGGCATTGGGGTGTGCGTTTGGGTCGCCAGGCATAATGGCCAAGCCATTTCACCACACCCCACTCTGTCTCTATCCCAGAGACCCTGCTGTAATAATGGACCACAGAGGACACTGGCAAGTGGCACGTGTTCCTTGGGGTCTTTGGCCCTTATGTGCACCCCATCTCATTAGGAAATATGGTGAGATGGGCGCGATATAGGAGAATGGGGTGAAGTTTGGGGCCGAAGAGTCCAAGGCATACCTCGATGCCTGTCAGTGACTGCAGGGTGTGGAATGGTATGAGCATCACAGGCAAGAATCCCAAGTCACACCCCTGATTGCTGTCATTCTCTAGAGGGTTGGGCGATTTAGTTGAAAAGCCTAATACCTCAGGCATTCGTTGGTATTTTCACTCCAAATTTTCAACATGCTTGTTTTGTGACCCCACTTCATGAACGGGGGGAATATCAGTTTGGTAGCCGAAAGCTGCCTATGCACAGTGACTACGGCATTTAGCACCACAGGTGCAAAAATATTCCGAACAGGATGTAAAAAATGACAGCTGTACTCTGTCATGGGGAGGTGTAAAAATGGCTATGTTGCAAATGTGTAGTAAAAATATTTAAAAAAATGGTGAAGTCACGAGCGTACATAGAAACTGTGCAACGCACACCCGTAATATAATTAGGTTGGGGATTTTTTATAGCAGATTGTCAACTCGGGCATTTTGGTGCCTCTGATCATGAACAGTGTCACTGTGATTTTCTTTATCTGTGCCGAACAATGATTTCCCACGACCATCTCTGCACTGAAAGTGTGAAACACGCCGACCATGTTGTGAAAAATGGCAGCTGTACTGTTCATAAGGAAGTGTGGAAAATGCCACTAGTGAAAATCTGGACTGAAAATATTACAAAGTCATGAACTAACGAGGATGCGTGGAAACTGCACAATGCTCACTCATAACAGTCATTTTATGGACTTTTGTCACCAAGTTTTCAACATAGCCATTTTAAGACCTCTGCTCATGAACAGTGTAACTGTGATTTTCTTAATCTGTCCTAAACATTGCTTTCGCACCCAACAGCACCATTATGCGCTACATGTCGCGATAACACATTTGGGTGACATATGGAAAATTGCAGCTGTACTGTTCATAAGGAGAGTGGAAAAATAACATGTTGAAAATCTGGAGGAAATATTGAAACCGTAAAACCCACAGTGCAAGTGGACCTGTGCACACTACCTCTAAAAACAGTCATTTTAGGAATTCTTTTTCACCAAATTTTCAACATTGCCATTTTAAGATCTCTGCTCATAAACAGTGACACTGTGATTTTCTTAATGTGTCCCATACACTGAGTTCGCTGCATGACTGCGCCATTGTGCGCTACATGGGCAGAAACACGTTTTGGGTGAGATGTGAAAAATGACAGCTGTACTCCTCATAAGAAGGTGTGGAAAAATGGCAATGTTGAAAATCTGGAGTGAAAATATTGAAATTTCGCCAACTTACGAGCCTGCGTAGGAACTGCGCAACGCATGCTCGTTAACCAGTCATTTTTTGAAATTTTGGCAGCAAATTTTCAACATGGGGGTTTTGGGCCCCCTTCTCATGAATGATGACACTGTCATGGTGGTATTCAGGCCCAAAGGGTGATTTCGCAGTCACTGCACAGTCACTGGCAAATCACCGCTTCGAACCAAATCTTCCATGACAGTGACATAATTCATGAGAAGGGTCCCAAACCCCATGTTGAAAATTTGGCAAAATTCCCAAAATGCTGAGATATGCAAAAAGTTGAAACCCCCATCTAGCCCATTATACAGCTTACCAGCATTTCCTCAGTTCGGGTCGGCTTTGAAGAAGTGCAGGCGTGTTCCCGGTCCACCGAAGATAAATGCAGCGCGAGTCCGGAGAGTAGAGTGAGGGGGTGGGGAGGCTGGGTGCGAGTGGGTGGGTGCGGTTGTGGGAGGGGAGTCGGGTGACGCACGCTGGACCGCTTTTGTCTTACAGGTTAAACAAATGAAAAGACATCGTGGGACCATTTGCCATGCTAGGGTGGGCTCCCAGCGTGGCACAAGGACTTTGGCGTTCAGCCAGCAGGATGGGCACCCCGTTGGCAAAATCACTGATTGCCACGCTGGGGTGAGTCCCAGCGTGGCACCAAACTACTGGGGGAGGGAGGAGATGATGCAGCTCAGCCGACAGGGATTGGGCACCCCGTCAGCTATACACTGCATGCGGGGCCGCACGCCTGCGGCTGGGGGGGAGCTGCGTGTGAGCAGCTTCTTATCGCTGCTCACTCAAGCGTAGCTCCCCCTTTCAACTGTATGCCACTGCATTTTGGAGCGTGTCATAGACAGCTCCAAAATGCATTGGCTTACAGGGGCCGCGCCTACCAGGACACTGCCTGAATTGGAAGAGGAGGAGGTGACACACCTCTGAAATCTCCAATGATGGCACTATGTTTCTTGCACATGCATGCAAGCAAACATAAAAATGCCAGTGTTGAAAACCTGGCGTGAAAATATTACAAATTTGCGAAGTTACAAGGGTGCGTGGAAACCGCGCAATGCACACTTGTAATGCAGTCATTTTATGGACTTTCATCACCAAATTTTCAACATAGGCATTTTAGGACCTCTGTTCATGAACAGTGTCACTGTCATTTTCTTAATATGTTCTGAAAACTAATTTTCCACAGCGACCGCGCTATTATGCACTGGAAGTGTGAAAACACATTTCAGCCAGAATGTGTAAAATGACAGCTGTACTGTTCATAAGGAGGTGTGGAGAAATGTCAATGTTGAAACACTGGAGTGAAAATATCACAAATACGCAAAGTTACAAGCATGCATGGAAACTGTGCAATGCACGCTCGTAAAACAGTAATTTGTTTTGGATTTTTTTCACCAAATTTGCAATATAGGCTTTTTGAGAGCCCACCTCATGAACACTGGCACTGTCATTTTGTTAATCGGTCCCGAAAGGTGATTCTGCGCAGCGACTGCAAAATCACCTTTTGGGACCGAATAACGCCTTAACAGTGGCTGAATTCATGAGGAGGGGTCCCAATAACCTCATGTTGAAAATTTGGTGGCAAAATTCCCAAAAACGTCTGAGATATGCACCACAGTTGAAAAAAAACTATTTATGCCATTATACAGCTTACTAGCATTTCTTCAGTTCATAGTCGGCTTTGAAGAGTGCAGACATGTTCCCGGTCCACCAAGGATTGTAGCACTGGGCTCCAGAGATAAGTATGAGGTGAAGGTGGGTGTGCGGAGGCAGGGTGCGAGAGGGTGGGTGTGGGTTGGGGAAGGGGCCACGGACTCAGCGAGGGACCGTTATCTGTTTTACAGGGGTAAAAAAAACAAAAAGACATTGTGGGACTGTTTTTTTTTTTCAGGGACATTTGGCATGCTGGGGTGGGCTCCCAGCATGCCACCTGAGTGTTTTGAGGAGGCTGTAGCCGATAGGTGAATGGGCACCCCCCCTCGGCAGTCAAAAAACTGGGGGGGACATTATGCAGATGAGGAGTGAGCTGCCCCATTGGCAAATTGATCTGGGAAGGGGGTACTGAAGCTGACAGAGATTGGGTGCCCCATCGGCAAAGAATGACTGTTGAGGTGGCGCATGTTGCCGAGGTGGATTGGGCACCCCATCGGCATACAACAGAAACTTTGGGGTGGTGACATTATGCCAGTGGGGACTGAGCTCCCTGTTGGCAAATGAACTGGGTTGGGGCATGCGGATGTCAAGGTACCGCCCTGCAATGATGGGTCACTCCCTCATTGCAGTGGAATGGCTGATGCTGCAGTGACGAGGTGGGCCCTGATTGCAGTGGTGAAAATGTTTCAAGGTGGTGGCACGCTGGCTGAACTAGTGTCAGCAGCAGCATGCTGCCACATTCAGGAAAGTGGGCCAAGCCTCAAAAGGCACTGGGGTCATTGGCCCCCACAGTGCCGCACCTCCAAAACCCCGCTTCTCTCCTAAGCTGTGCCGAAATGTTTCTTGCGCATGCGCAAGCAAACATAAAAATGCATATTCAAAATACTGTGTAAAGCATCAGTGTAAAAGTATTATCCCTTTTAAAGTGGCCAAACCCTTTCAGATCACTTTGACATTGCTTGCTATATTTAAACAGTATTAAAATACAAAAAGTTTAAACTTTAGTCACATTATTGAAGTATGCTGGTGGGTAGTTAGTACCATTAATTGATGCTCACCAACTCCACAATGTTTCTTTCATACTCTCAAAGACTGTGCCATTTGAAACTGAGACTGGGCACCAGAGGAGCACTGCAGATCAAGGGTAGCAATGACAGGCGATGTAAACTTATACCCACAAACTGCTTGATGATACTATGATAATAAGTTTCTTTCTTTTTTATGTACTTGGAACTATCTCATGGAGCTATAAACTGTCCAAATACATGCACCGAAGGGGATTATAAAATGGTAAGAGTCCCTAGCTGTTGCTTTAACATTTTTTCTCTGTATCAGTAAAGAATGAATTATAAAATTACTCTTATGTGATCAAAATGGCTTGCAGAATCAATGAGGTGGCCGCTTAGTACAGGGAACCTACCCCAATATTCAAACCACAGCCTTTCATTACAAGTGGACTGCTACCCTTTAGACAATCTCAGCCCCAGTCCAGACAACATTATTGGGCATATGCATCTGTGGAAATAAATGTTATCAGGGATTGTGTTGCCTGATTTGTGAAGTCAAAGATATGCCCTCACAAAATGGTACAGACTTACTTTTGGCTAGGGTGAGAAGGTCATTTTATTGACATGTGTCGGTGTAAGAGCTGCAGGCATGTAAACCTCCATTTATAGCAAGTGCAAGGTGAGCTTTGTTTCGGAGTCCAGCAGCAAGATGCACAAACACTAAGGTACAAACAGCACTGTGTCCCCTTTTATAAAGATGATCAATGTTTCCTCTTATTTTACAGAATGTATCCCTATGCTGTGTGGAGTGCACTTTAATTTGATGAAAATCTCTAAGCAGTCAACTACTGCATAGTGGAACCTGACAGACTTTTCTTATTTTGCAACTCTTATCTGGCTAAACCCATACCAGGCATCCGGCCACCTTGACTGTCATATATAGAATGCGTATCAGTTACTTAGTTAATAGCCATTAGCTAAAACCTAATAAATATGCACTCTGAATGCTCTTTATTGCTCATAATGATAATAAAGGGTTTAACTATATCTTTTTCATACAAAACAATCAATCCCTCTGTTCTGTCTGTATTCAGACCTGTCCATCAATCACTCAGTTACACCTATGTCAATTTTGTGAATTTATCGGCAGGTTCCTGTCAGCTTTGTGGTCCCTAGAGGATCCATTTGTCAATAGAGGGATGTAATTTAAAGTGAGTGTGGAACATTGTCAGTGACCGCCTTTTTGTTAAAACATTGGAAGGCTATATGTGCACACAGATGTTTGCAGAATATGGCAGTCCAAGACGCTTTTATTTTATGACAGCACATACATCGTAGCATTCTGAATGCTGTATCCAGTCCATGTGTTTAGAAAGTGTTATACTACCTAGTGATCCTATCCCCCCCCCAAAGTGTATGTGTGTGTGTGGGGGGGGCACATGGAGATAGCATGATCATTATGTGGGATGGGGCGTGCAACTTCATGTCCGTTATACTACTGTTAAATCTGTATATGCTTAAAAAATAATATCGCTGATAACATATAATTAAAGTTTCAAGCCTCAAGAATCTAAGAAAAAAAGCCACTACGCAATTGGGAAAGTAGTGATGTAGTCTGAAGTGGAAAAACTGTCGTCAACAAGGTCCGTATGATTTCCACAAGCCTAATCGCCTATAGCAAACACAATGGTCATCATTGAGCTCTACATGCGGTATAAATCAGACAATCAGGATCCTTACATAAAAATAAACTCAGCTGGCCAGTCTGCACTGGGAATATTACAGCATCATTTACCATATAAAATGAGCCTGAAACCAAACCATCCTAATCAAAAGGAGAATTTCCGGAAACAAGTGTTTAACCTTTCTTCTTGTTGGGATGGTGCGGGATGCAGTTAATTATACACCAGGACTTGAACTTATACATGTATATTGAAATTCTAATACATGAATTGGGAACGGAGGGGTGGGGTGGTACAGTGCACAATGGGCAGTTGTGGGAGGGTTTATACATGAATTGGGAATGGAGGGGTGGGTGGTACAGCGACAGTGGGCAGTTGTGGGAGGGTTTACACATGAATTGGGAACGGAGCAGCCGGGGTGGCACAGCACACAGTGGGTGGTTGCAGGAGGGTTTACACATGAATTGGGAACAGAGGGGTGGGGGAGGTACAGCGCACAGTGGGTGGTTGCAGGAAGGTTTACTCAGTCTTAGGAAGGAATTCAGAATCCCTTTACTCATCATAAAAGGTCTGTAGGGCTATGCCCACTGCAGCCCTAACAAAAAAAAAGAATAAATCCACTGCTGCCTGATGCCTCTTGTCGAGGCATAGCTCAGGAAGCATAGGCAAACCAGGAGAAGTCACAAAATTCCCAAATAGCATTTTACTATTATCAATAACAATAAACAATTTAAATTGTGCAGGATAGCTCTTATACAGGCAGTTCAAAGAAAACAAAGTCCTTCATCTAAGGGTATCTCTAAATCTCACTCTCTCTCTCCCTCTCTCTCACAACAAACATTTCTTTCTTATTGTAAGATGTTTTCATCTGGCAGTTAAATTCTGCATCCTGTTCTCATTAAGATGTAGCTCCTGTTTTCACACAATGTACCAAACTTTGTCAATTTCTTTCCTGTGACTGGTACATCCAGTCTTCTCAGCAAGTGCAGCCAATTAAGACATTTTGGCCAGAGCTGTTTTTCCTGCTGACAGCTCTGCAAACAAGCTTGTGGAAGGTCAAAATATTTCTCAAGGTCAAACTCCCTGTGTTCCAGCTTGCTATCTTTTCTAACAAGCCCCAAACAACTTTCTGCAGTTAATTTCAGTATTAGAACTATATACATTTGCAAACTATGGGATCTCAGGTTCATATAAAGATTCAGATATAGGGTTTTTTTTGTTTGTTTGTTTCTTTATCTCCCTGTGGCAATTGGATTGGACCCCACCTTCCACCGGTCCTCCCAGCCCCATAACCCCGGTGTTCTCTGGGACTTATCTTTTCTGGCTCTTCCCCCAGGGGCTCCCACCCCGGCAGGGTCTGCCTCAAGCCACACTGGGAAGAGGTTCTGGTTCACCAGGATGTGCCATATAGCCAGGTGTGGGGCCTGCAGCTGGCAATTTTCTCCCCGGTGTGGAGGAAGAAGTATGCAGAGACACCAATGGCTGTATCATGCATGATCCTATGTGCAGCAAGCCAGGTGTCTGTCGCTCCACCCCCCCATTGTACAGTGTCAGTGTACCAAACCCTAGCCATCGCTAGGGGCCAGGCTAATTCTGGATGCTGATCCCACCCCATCCTGGAGGAGGAGATCAGTCCTTGGGATGCTTGATCCTCCTCCCCACCTGGCCAACCCTCTGACTCCTGAAGTCGTTCCTGACCTCAGGTTATCAGCACCACAAGTGGTAGTGCTACCTCTGCGCCAGTGGGCAGGCATCATACATAGGTTTTAACTGCAGAGAAGCAGGGGGAGAAAGAAAGAACAAAAGCAACAAGTAAAGAAATGGAGATATCGGGGCAATTGTGGGAACATCAGAGTAAACAGTTTTGAGGTTCCACAAGAAAAATGTGAATGCACAATCAAACAGACAAGTAACAGAATAAGAGAAGACAGAAAAATGGATCCTAGTTTTTAACTCTTTTTGTATAACAAATAGGATAAGGTCTTATACAACTGTGTCACAACACCCTTTACTGCACCCTTCGGCCTCTGGATCACCAATAACTCTTTCTAACCAGCCTCAGTTGGACCGTGTCTTCAACAAACCCTCCCTCCCTCCCAACTGCGGCTATATCAGGGACCCTGTCCCATGCTCCCAGGCCCTGTGCATCTGACTGGTACATCAGACACAGTCCAAACAGCATCCCAGCTGCACCAAAGGACTAAATTGCTCTTCCCACTGTACCACCACAACAGCCACTCAAAACATGGGGAGAAAAAGATACCAAAAAACTACCACACTACCGGCTGCCACCAACTGCAAGAACACAGACTCCCTCTAAAAGGGGAACACCTTCCTGACTGTAGCCCCACATTGGTCTCTGCCTTACTTTTGTGTGCCACACAGCCATATTCTGCAGTGAGGCCCATGACACTGCTCTACTCCCATTCTACTGTGGCTCACTATGCACATCTGAGCCTGCTCTCCTCCCCTGCCTCACTAATACTGCTGACACACAGCCATCCACCAAACCCCACTTCTTGGCTTCTCCTGCAAAGCTGTAGCTCTGATTCACCCACTACTTAGCTACACTACTGAGAGCAGAAGCAAAAGACCACAAATAAATAAATGCAGGGAGCCACAGCAGACCAAACAGGTGGGCATAATGAATACAAGGAGCAATTCATCTAAATAAACCAAAGGGCAACAGCACGAGCTAAGGTAGGGCTAATCTAATAATCACTTCACAGGAATTAATGGGGGCCATCTATAAAAAGAGCATATCCTATTGAAATGAATGAACACTGAACAAGAAGCTGATTTTGCAAATACTGTAGATCTTTATTTAAATAACAGAACAACAAGGACTGGGGTAAGAATTGTTTCTTTAATATGTCACTTGATGGACTTTTCTTATGAATATTACTACTTTGTCTACGATGTGGCTGGCCCACCAGCACAGCGGTAGTGCTACCACCTATGGCACTGATTGCCTGTGTTCAGGAACATGTACGGTGCATCAGAGGGCTGACTGGGGAAGGGGAAGTAGGCTGAGCATCCCACGGACAGCTCTCTTCTTCTGTGGTGGAGGAATGTGGCTTCCTGGCATTCCTGCTGCACCCAGTGGAGACTGGGTGTGCAACAGCTGGTGCCACCATTCACTGGGCAGAGGCGATGGTGAACATCTGAGGGTCAGGTGCTGGAGTGTGCACAACCCGTGCTGACATTATTGCATGTCCGTGCCTCCTGGGGGAACCTAAAGGAAAAACTCTTAGGCCAGCTGCTGTATGAAGCCCCTGAACCTCCACCCATCTGAAGCCCCAGGTGTAAGCCTCGACTGGAGCCTCAGGTGGATCTTGGTCTCTCTCCTCAGGGAGCCCCACCACAGGTGGCAAGCTGCACAATTCCTAGACTGGGTGACCTGGGGGGATACCAGGTGGCAGGGTCCAGACACTGAAGAGGGGGTACATCCCCCACCCATAGCCAAAGAGATAAAGAAGAAGAAAAAAAAATTTGCAATGAAATTTTCTCACGGCACTCCATCTAATCCATGATGTCTCATCCTATACATGATGGTAGCTCCTTCTCATCCTTACAACCTTCATTCTGTTGAGCAAAGATCTCCCACTATGACCATGTTCAAAGAAGAAGGAAATATGTGTGAAGGAGCATCCAGAGGCCTACCTTCACCCACCTCAAGGGCTTGGGGCGACAATCTAGAAATTCCCCTGCAGAACATCCAATCTACCATCACATGAAATGTCAACTATGCAATCCATTCAGGATGACCTTGCCTACACTAAAACTATCTTACCTCATTCCATGGTGCATACCAGCCTACAATCACCATCCTTCTTAGCCTTGACTTACAAAGATGCTGTTGACTTGCTCAAGCAATTTGAAGTCTGGATTGCCTTCAGTGGTTAGTATGATCACCTGCATATTTCCAATGTTTGCACTTGCTTCTGAGAGAGACTTCCATTTCCTGGTTTAATGCACTTCCAGAACAAGTTATAGGAAACACTGCCACCCTGTATGCAACTTTTAAAGATCACTTCATCCAAGCACATCTGTGCTGATTACTGGAACAACAGCTGTGGGAATGCACCATGCAAGTACTCAGAGCAGCTGCCGCGAAGCAAACATAGCAGGGCTGGTGCTGTGTGAAGGGTTGCAACCCCAAGTCCAAACACACTTCCACATGCACAGCAATCAAGGCAAAAATGCCTTCATCAGAGGTCCCCCTGAAGAAAGGCAACTGCCAAAGCACCGGGGTATGGGCTGAATACCATAGCCAAATAAAACTGCATTTGCTCATATTTACTTTGTGAAATTGCATTTTTGCCATGAGTGCTGTGCGTGTGGAAGTGTGAACACACCATGCAGCACTGCAAATCCCTGGAAGCCTTCATAGTGGACATTTAATCATGCTGTAAACATCTGCAGAAAACAGAGAAGGATCAAATCACAGCCTTTGTCCAAGGTCTGCACCCACAACTTCATCCTTGTGTGGTCCAACAGAAGCTGATAAACTGGATGGGCACTAACCAAGCTGTATGACTTGATGGGCATGGCTTTCTTTGACTGCAGCAAGGCCTTTGGTGCAATAAAAACATAGTAGGCTTTTCAAGAAATTGGGCAGTTGAGGGGAGGGACTCAAAGTAGTAAACTGGGTACGCAACTGGTTGATGGATATGAGACAGAGGGTAGTGGTAAACAGCACTCACTCTAATGAGGGGGAAAGTGACTAGCAGGATACCTCATGGCTCAGTGTTGGGACCTGTCCTCTCTAATGTCTTTATAGGCGACATTGCAGAGGAGCTGGGAGGGAAGGCATGCCTCTTTATGGATGACACCAAAATCTGCATTAGGATAGATAATTTGGAGGGGGTAGTGCGACTGAGTAGAAACCTAATGAAACTTGAGGAATGGTTGAGGGCATGGCAGCTGGTTTCAAATCAAAAAAGTGCAACATCATGCACCTAGGGCACAGAAAGCCAGAGGCAGTGTATTAAATAGGGGACGAGGTATTGATGGTCACTAAACAGGAAATAGACCTTGGGGTTATCACATCTGATGACCTCAAGGTGGCAAGACAGCATGACAAGACCATGGGCAGGGACAGTAGGATGCTGGGGTGGATAGGGAGGGAAACCCCAGCAAAAGGAGAGAGGTAGTGTTACCACTGTATCGATCATTGGTGAGACCCTTCCTGCAGTACTGTGTCGAGTTCTGAAGACCTCATATTAAGAAGGACATAAACAGGGTAGAGGCTTCCAGGGAAGGGCAACTGCAATGTTGCAGTACAGTTCTGGAGACCACATATTAAGGAGAGGATATATAGGATAGAGGTTGTTCAGGGGAGGGCAGCTGCAATGGTGAAGGGGTTGAATCATGAATCCTAGGAGGAGAGCCTATGGAATCTCTACATGTACACCCAGGAAGAGAGAGAAGGGAAGACATGATAGAGATATAAGTACCACATGGGTGTGAATAAGGTACAGGAGAGGAGTATTTTTCAGAAGAGAAGGTGCATGAGAAGAAGGGGTATGCAATGAAGCTAGAAGAGGGAAATTTAGAAGGGGTGTGAGGAAGTACTTCTTCACTGAAAGAGCGATGGACTCCTAGAAAAGTCTTCCAGTGGAGGAGGTGGTGGTGAAAACAGTGGTGGGTGGGGTTGAAGAATACATTGGACAGACACAAAGGAATCTTGATAGGAAAGTGTGTTGGGGGGGTAGCCGGAGATCAGGTAGGGTCTGCAGTGACAGTATAGGCAGGGACAAAAATGGGCAGACTGAGTGGGCCAAGTGATCCTTATCTTCCAACAAATTCTGTGTTTCTGTGTTCCAGGCCACCAGTGTGCAAGGACCTCAATCATCACAAATGGGTGCACTCACGACATGTGTCCAGCAACAACAAGCAATAATAGCTAAACTTATCATGTCCATCAATTTACAGCTCTGCTCAATTTCATCTGCTGCCTCTGTAAATGCTTTGCAACCACCTCAACAGCCACCTGCTCAATTACTGCCTTCTTGAGAGCTCATAACTTGCCAGTGGTGTGGATTCAAAGGACACACTGCCACAGTTTAAAGAAAGCTAAAAAATGGCAACAGTACTAATAGGGAACAGAGACATCCACCATAATATCATCAGCAAGATGAACCCAAGTGCTCACAGAATCATGGAAATAAGTACTGCACAACAAACTAGGGGCTTTTGTTGGGCAGAGGAACACTTCAACTGATCACCCCCTCTGACTCTCCCAACTCACACAAGCAGCATCCTTCAACTCCAAGAACCAACTACAGCACCATCTTGCTTCCAGGAGCAGCTGTACTGGTCATCAGATTACCACTTCTAGTGAACGATATCTCAGTGACCATTGAGGATTGCTCCAGGTATGCCTTCACTGACACCAGATCAGACATCTCAGTCATCAATACAAGCATTCTGAACTACAGAGTTCTTCATCAGTCACTTCATGTCTTACTAGTTGGTTTGAAGTACATTGTCACAGCAAACACAGATACTGTAACTATTACAGGTGTCATCAACCTCAAGATACATTTTGGCTCACAGCAAGCTACTGTCAAGTTCTTCCTAGTGCCTGATCTACATTCTTCAGGTCTTCTCCCGGGATACACCTTTTCTGCTGTGAATGACAGCACAGTATTTCAGAAATGTTGCAAACTTTACAGATGAGCCAGTCATCATCTCCAAGGGTGCCAATGTCAGAAAGTTTGTCTGCTTGTCTACTGGGGACCAGCTCCATATCATGCAAGAACCTCAGCCTGGTACTGCCAACTCTATATCTGTCAGCACTACCACCACCACTCCAGCTTCACCAGTGTTATCCCTCGGTAAGCAACTATCCTCTCCCAAGCATCCAGCATATCCAACAGAGAAACAACAGCTTTTGGATTTCCTGGAGGACTATCAAGATGACTTTGTTGGTACAGACAACAAGCTTGGATGCTGTGATATCCTGTAAGACACCACGGAGGTGCAGCCTAGTCAGAAACTCACCCATCATCGAACCTACAAAGTGGGAAACAAACAGAAACAAGTCCACCTGTCATCAGGTGGTTTTAGTCATATCTATCTGATAGGAAGCAGCAGGTGGTGATTGGGAATTTCTCCTCCTCCCCAATGCCCTTGTCACGTGGAGTACCACAGGGCTTGATCTTGTCACCGATGCTGTTCTCAGTGTACATGCTGCCCCTGGGTGAGATCATTTGGCAGTACAGCATGGAGTTTCACTGCTATGCAGATGACATCCAGCTGTTTTTGTCATTTGCATCCAAAACATCCAGTGCTGTAGATGTACTTAACATCTATCTGGCTAAAACCAATGACTGGATATCTTCCAGCTGGCTGTGACTAAACCCAGATAAGACGGAGGTGCTGGTGATCAAGCCAGGTCGTGGGCATGATGGGTTGCCATCTGGAGCTAACACAGGTATTTTCCTGGGGCCTGCTCCAGTGGTGGCTTCCCTGAGGGTGCGCGATCTTGGTGTGATCCTGGACAACAGACTGACCTTTGAAGACCAGGTATCATCTGTAGTCAAAAGTGATTTTTACCACTTGTGGAACATTGCCAGGATCAAGCCCCTCATTCTGCCTGAAGATCTGACGACTCTGGTACATGCCTTTGTGACCTCCAGGCTTGACTACTGTAACTCTATATTTCGGGGTCACAGGAGGGACCCTCTGCAGACTGCAGCTGGTGCAGAACATGGTGGCCTGATTGCTGATGGGCCTGTCGAGGTCCAGTCTTGAAACCCTGGTCCTACATGCTCTACAGTGGCTGCCTGTCAGGTGGAGGGTCCTTTTCAAGGTGGGCCCTGTACAGACTGGGTCCTGGCTACCTGTCTGAGCTCCTGACACCTGCAACCTCTGCCCGCTCCCTCCTCTCCTCCTCAGGGGCCTCCTGGATGTTCCCAGGGTTTGGCTCAAGACATCAGGTGACTGTGCCTTTAGTGTCGCTGGACTGACCCTGTGGAACTTGCTACCACTTGTAGTCCGGGAGGCCCCCTCAATTGGGATATTCTAACTGAGGCTGAAAGCCCATATCTTCTGCCTAGCCTTTATGGATTAATTACATCAGCCCAGTCGTCTAAGTGATCTGATGCTGATGATATTTATTTTATAGCTGTAATTCTGAATTGTAACTGTTTTTGAATTTTTATTTAGTTTTATTCTCTGTTCTGATTTGTCTTATTGTTAGGTGCCCAGAGCCCCCGGGAATGGGTGCCCTATAACTAAAATTTGTCTTACCTTGCCTTGCCTTGCCTTGCCTAGAGGACATGATCAAGGACATGCTGGAAAAAAAACATAATTGAAAAAACTACAAGTCCTTGGGGTGTACTATGTCTGCTGGTGGTAAAGAAAGAAAAAAGAAAAGGTGTTTTGCTTTGTGGTGGACTACAGAAAGCTCAATGCCTGCACGGCATGGGTTGCTCATCCTTTACCCACAGCAGAGGATATCTTAGAGAGTCTTGGTGTAGCCAGCCCAGCCTAATTCACAAATCTGGATTTTCAAAGTGGGTTCTACCATGTCTCCATTGTTCTAGCTTCTCACCCATGCACAGCATGGCACTGTCACTTGGAGCTGTTCTAATTCAAACAACTGCCTGTGGGACTTCAGAACAGTCCAGCCACATTCCAGCGGGTTATGGAAACCATACTACATGGGTTGTTTTGGAAATCTTGCCTAGTCAACCTGGATGATGTTATTTTTTTCAGCAGAACTTTTCCAGAACTTTTCCAGAACACCTCTAACACCTCAAAGAAGTATTTGAACTCCTCTGACGAGCTAACCTCAAGCTTCACCCAGAGAAGTGGTGTTTCACATAGCATCAAATTCATTACCTGGGACATGTTGCTAGTTCTCAAGGCATCTTGTTAGACCCAGACATACCCTCAGCAGTCTAACACTATCCAGAACCTAACAACTTCAAAGACCTCAGAGCTTTTCTAGGCCTGGCTGGATAGTATGGAATGTTCATCAGTAACTATGCCAAGACTGCATCTCCACTGTATGCCCTCAAAAAAAAAAGGGATGTGAGTATACATGGACTTCCAAATGCCTTTGATACCATAAAGGATATACTGATCTCTGCTCCTGTATTGGCCTACCCTAGGTTAGGTCAACCCTTCAAACTCTACACTGATGCTAGTTGTTTTGCAGTGGATGCAGCACTATGTCAAGTACAAGATAAAATGGAATCAGTTGTTTTCTGTGCTGGCTGCTCTCTTTCTTCAGCTGAGTACAACTATGGTGTCACAGAAAAAAAGTGTCTTTCCATGGTATTTACTGTAAAGAAATTTGACTGCTATTTTTGCTACTCCTCATTCGATGTTATCGTTGATCATTCTGCCCTCAGATGGTTGTTCAGAAAGAAGGAACCAGTAGGAAAGTTTGCCCGATGGATTGCTATGCTCTGAGGTCAAGTTCACTTAAATGCTGATGGCGTCAGCAGATAACAGTATCTCTGTGCATCACCGTCACCAGGTGAGGAAGCCTGCGTAGAAGCTCTTCCTTTCCACATCACAGACATGCTTCCTGTGGACAATCCTGCAGCACCCCATGTTGCTTTGCTGCTCCAAAAATGCTTCTTCAGAAGCCACACCAATCCTTAATTACTGCAATCTGCTGAAGAGCTTTTCAGCTCCTCTGCATTTTCACTTTCCCTGAAACTGTTAAAACACAGCAAAAGAGCAGACTCAATTCTAAGACGTAATCACTTACTGTGAGTCTGGAAATCTTTTGCATCAGAAGCAACATCACCAGGATATGCTTTTCCTAGCTTCACAATACCTCCTCAATGACAGTGTGCTTTTTCACATCAGGACCAAGGAGAGCAAGGAGAATCGCATGGACAGAACACATGCACAGTCAGTCATGTCTGCCTCTCTAATTAGTGATGTTCTTCTCTCTGTTCATGCCTCTCCACTTTCTGGCAGTCATGTGGGAATCCATATTACTCTCAAAAAAGACAAGGCTCTACTTCCTTAGCCTCGCATGAACAAGGATATTGTCCAATTTGTCATATCCTGTCAGCCCTGTTCCCAAAGAAAGCCTACTGCTAAACCAGCAAAGGCACACCTCATTCCAGTACCTGTAGCTACAGAGCCATTTCAGTAAGCCAACACAGACCTTTTTGAACCTTTACCAATATGCACTGACTCTGGCAACAAGTACATTCTTGTTTTTCTGGATTACCTAACAAAATATCTAGAGGAATTCCATTAAAGGACATCAAAGCTGCTACAGCAGCAAAAGCATTCCTCAACACAGTTATTTCCCATCCAGATACCTCCTTATTTTATTTAGTTATTTATTTAACAGACTTTAGGATTACAACCTTTGAGTCAGGGATTCATTTACAAAGGCTCCGCGTCAGAAAAAACAAATACCAACACTTAATACATATAGACATAGAATGGCAGCTAAAGGTTACAGTTTTTTCAGTTATACAATGTTGCAGAATCAAGATCAGCTATACATTGCATTGAACGTGTTACTGAGAGCTGTATTTTACAGTTTAAGAGAACAATAAGTTTGCTGATAGAAGGAGGGATTAACAGGTTTGATATTTACAGCGAAGTAGAGAATTAGACAGATATCTTGTGAGTCCAGCCAAAGGAGGCATTGTGAATAGGTAATGTTTGGTAGCCCTATCGGTAGGAGCTCAGAGATAGGGTGGTTTCATAAGATGAAAGAAAGATGACCCGGCACTAGCTGGTACATTGGCAACGCCATGAAGTGAGAATGTGCTCTGAGGGCTGACTTGAAAGGTCCTAATTTGGAGATGGAGGAGACATCGGAGGGGAGTTTGCTGTACCAGACTGGGGCCCTGTGTGGGAATGACCTTTGGGCTTAGGAGGTTCTAACCCTCGGGATGGACCACACCTGTAGGTTGGCAGTGCAGGTGTTCACCAAGGTGTGGGAGGATAGAAGAGAGGCAGAAACCCCCAAGGGGGTAAGCCCCAGGTGTATTTTATTTGTGAGGAGACATGTTTGATAAAATAGCCTTTCATCTAGGGTGAGGAGATTTGTCAGGGCATAATAGGGTACAAATATGGGTACGCTTGTCTGCCCCGGAGAGGAGTCCTCATACCTGCATTCAGACAGAGGAGCTATCTCTCGACCAATATTCAAGAGCCTTGCAGAATCCTCAACGCAAAAAAGACTCACATGATGAGCTATCACCCACAATGCAATACACAAAACAAAAGAATGATATCCACTATTCTCAAAACGTTATTCAAGTACATGGGTGATACTCAAGACACTTGGGACTGCTTTGTTCCTTTTTGTTCAGTTTACTTACAACTCTAGCTCTTGTGTTAACAGCACAGAGTAAACTTCATTCTTCTTGGTTCATGGATGCCATCCAAGAACTCCATTGGACATAGATCTTTCAACTGCAGGAGGTTCCAAAAGCAGCATCCTCATTTATCATCCCTATGTTGGAACAACTTGAACTTGCCAGACGTGTTGCAATAACCACACTGGGAAAGAAAAATTCTGGCATAACAAATGGATCGCACACAATACATCACAAAAGAAGGGTTGCTGACACAAAATAAATACCATTAATGCAATTTTTACTAATTCATGCTAGTGCCAAAAGGGAGTCATCATATATAAAGCAGTGTTCAAAGGATACTTAGACCATCTTTTTTACACGTTCTTTTTTAAAATTACTCCATAAGCTTGTAAAGGAGCGGTTGTTGTTTACATTTATACTGAAACTGCATTTATTAAAGTAGGATCAATGCAATTTCATTGTATTTGAAAACTGTAAACATAGCCTCTTCTGGTTCAAAAATCCTGCTCTAAGAATCCTAAAATGGCTTATTTGATGATGTCGGTCATGAGAGAGATGCTAGTTGTGCAGATGTATTCTAGCTCTACGAACCATATTCAAATTTGAATAACTTTAAAATGAAAAATGATAGAATGGTACTTTGAGCAGGGAAGTTGTTCAGCACAAAATATCTACAAAATAAGATGTCTTTTATTTATAGATACCTTTTAGTTTTTTTAAATTAGCAAAAAAAATGCAGAAAATTCAATTTTTTTTCACTTTTTCAACAAACAAATGCAAATAACTTTAAAACAAAATATGATAACATGGTACTTTGAGCACAAAATTTGTTCAGCAGAAAAGTATCTACCAACTGAGGGGTGTATCATGTATAGATACCTTTTAGATGTTTTATAATCAGCAATAAAATAGCAGTATATTCAATTTTTTTTGGAGGTATGGCATAAATGGAATATTCTACATCCCTACTGGAAATATTGTTGATACGTTTTGTTCTTGTGCCAATTGACCTGATGACATCACTCATGGCTTCGGCATTTGATCAAAAAGTATCAACAATATATCCAGTAGGGAGTAGCATATCCCTTATATATTCTTTGCAAAAAAAACTCCATTAATGTATCAGTTTGATTCGCTATTAAAGCAGCAAAAGTGTGGAAAATGCAATGTTTTCAACACTAACTCCACATTCCCCCCAAGCAGTCAAAAAGGGAAAGGTAACAAAAGCAACCACACACATATATCATCAGGTAAGACAAACAATATACAACTCTTTCTAAATGACATAAGAGACATCCATCATAGAAACATAGAAACATAGAATTTGATGGCAGATAAGGACCACTTGGCCCACCTAGTTTGCCCATTTCCCTACCTAACAGATAAGCTGCAGATCCTTGTTAACCAACAACCTATTTCCTCCTACCCCCCACTAGAATTGACTCATGTCTGTCCCATGCATTCTTGAATTCCCTAACTGTTTTTGACTCCACTATCTCATCAGGAAGGCTGTTCCATGTATCCTCAGCCCTCTCCATAAAAAAAATACTTCCTCATGTTACCTCTGAGCCATCCCTCCTCTATCTTCAAATTCTGCCCCCTTGTACTTGCACATCTCTGAAAGATGCTACTTTCTTGGACTTTGTTGATTAACTTAAGGTACTTGAAATTTTCTATCATGTCCCCCCTCTCCCTCCTCTCCTCAAGGGTATACATATTAAGGTCCTTTAATCTCTCTTCATATGTCTTCTGGTGTAGACCCTGCGCCATTTTAGTTGTCCTCCTCTGGACAGCCTCCATCCTGTTTATGTCCTTGCAGAGATGGGGTCTCCAGAACTGCACACAGTACACCAGATGGGGTCTCACCAACTGTCTGTACAGAGGGATAACAACTTCCCGTTTTCTACTGGTGATTCCTCTCCCTATGCATCCCAGTATCTCGCCAGCCATCCTTACTGCCTTCTCACATTGTCTGCCCACCTTGGGTCATTTGATATGATTACCCCCAGGTCCCTTTCCATTTTTACATTCTCTTGCGCGCATGCGCAAGGAACATATTGGAACAGTAGGACTTCTTGGAGGTGTGCGACCCTCCTGTCCAATGCAGTGGTCCATGTAGCAGGTGCGGCCCTATAGCACCAATAGATGTCCAAGCCCTCTATGACAGCACTTAGATTGACCTGGTCTTCTGTTCAAAGAAAACCACCGCTGCTTAATGCTGCCCTCCCGCTTCCTGTCACTGGGGAAACTGTCCTTTTATATCCGGAGGGACGAGATCTTCAGCCATCGAGCTCATCATGGTCAATGAGTCCGGGCAGCAGAGTGAACCTCTAAAATAAGCTTCAGGTCATTTTCTTTCTTTACTTTGTGTGGTGACTAGCATATTGTGCAGTTGGGGGATCTCAGTTTCTGAGCGCCTTTTCCCGGTGGGATTGATAGGCTGCACTGCACACGGAGCGCCGTCGCCATCCAGCGACAAAAGGCGATGCTGCACTCCTTGTGTGGGGGCTAACCCCGCTGAAGCCCCCCACGAACCAGAATTAAGGGACTCAACCTCATACTGTCTCTTGCTTGTTAATCCCCTTCCCCTTATATCCACACTCGCTGTAATCGAGGTCCGGGATCGGGATGTAATGTGCCCCACTACAGAGAACACCATCGGCTGAAATATAATCCGATCAGCAGTGCCCTCCACACAACGAACGGTAGATCAATAAATGAGCTGTACCAGCGCAGTGCTGTTGGCAAGGATTGTCTGTGCAACAAACAAAATCACATGCATCTGTGCGGTCTTTCTTTACTTTGCATGGTGACTAACATATTGTGCAGTTGGGGGATCTCAGTTTCCGAGCGCCTTTTCCCGGTGGGATTGACAGGCTGCACTGCACACGGAGCGCCATCAACCTCACACTGTCTCCTGCTTGTTAATCCCCTTCCCCTTATATCCACACTCACTGTAATCGAGGCCCAGGACTGGGATGTAATGTGCCCCACTACAGAGAACACCATCGGCTGAAATATAATCCGATCAGCTTTGCCCTCCGCACATCGAATGGCAGATCAATAAATGAGCTGTACCAGCCCAGTGCTGTTGGCGAGGATTGTCTGTGCAACAAACAAAACCACATGCATCTGTGCGGCACAGACACACCAGCATCGGAAGCCGCAGATTTGGCAGGGACTACAGATTTTTATGAAAGGGTGGGTGGCTCTGATTTAGGATAGGGGTCCTTGCAGTGTAATGTGAAACAGGGTTTACTAATGCCAGCGATCCACTGCACTTTCACACACTTGATAGCAGGTGCAAGCAGTTGAGCTGAACTTCTGTAGGGAGCATAGAAACATAGAAACATAGACTTTGACGGCAGATAAGGACCGCTAGGCCCATCTAGTCTGCCCATTTCCCTACCTACAGGATAGGCCGCAGATCCTAGTTAACCAATAGCCTATTTCTTCCTACCACCCACAAGAATTGCCTTATGTCTGTCCCATGCATTCTTGAATTCTCCCACAGTTTTAGTCCCCGCAACCTCCTCAGGAAGGCTGTTCCATGCATCCACTACCCTCTCTGTAAAATAATACTTCCTCACATTGCCCCTGAACCGCCCTCCTTCTATCTTTAAATTCTGTCCCCTTGTTCTTGCAAGTCTCTTTTTCTGAAAGATGCTACCCTCTTGGACTTTGTTGATTCCACTGAGGTACTTAAAAGTTTCTATCATGTCCCCCCTCTCCCTTCTTTCCTCAAGGGTATACATATTAAGCTCCTTTAGTCTCACCTCATATGGCTTCTCTTGCAGACCCTGCACCATTTTAGTTGCCCTCCTCTGGACTGCCTCTATCCTGTCTCTGTCCTTGCGGAGATGGGGTCTCCAGAACTGGACACAGTACTCCAGATGGGGTCTCACCAACTGTCTGTACAGAGGGATAACAACTTCCTGTTTTCTGCTAATGATGCCTCTCCCTATACATCCCAGTATACCCCAGCCCTCCCTACTGCCTTCTCACATTGCTTGCTAACCTTAAGGTCGTCTGATATGATTACCCCTAGGTCCCTTTCCTTTTTTGTTGTTGTTACTACCTCCCCACCCATTGTGTATTCTTCCCTTGGGTTCTTGTTTCCCAGGTGCATTATTTTACCTTCTTTGCATTGAATCCTAGCTGCCATACTTCTGACCATTCCTCCAACCTTGCCAAGTCCTTTTCATCCTTTCCACACCTCCTTGTGTATCAACCCTATTGCAGATCTTTGTGTCATCTGCAAAAGGCATACTTTTCTACCAGTCCTCTGCAATGTCACTGATGAAGACATTAAAAGGACTGGACCAATACTGAACTCCTGAGGTACCCACTAGTAACCCCTTTTTCAAGTGGACTCCATTTACAATTACCTTCTGTGTCCTGTTGTCCAGCCAATGTTTTGCAGGCTACCACCCTGGATCCCACTCCCAGGCTGGTTAATTTGACTATTAATCTTTTGTGTGGGACTGTGTCAAATGCCTTGCTAAAGTCTAGGTAGGCCATGTCCACAGCCCCTCCCTGGTCTACTACTTTGGTCACCCAGTCAAAGAAATCTATTAGATTTGTCTGATATGACCTTCCCGCTGTGAACCCATGCTGCCTTGGGTCCTGTGCTCTATTGGCCTCTAGGTACTCAACTATTCTTTCCTTCAGAAGTGACTCCATCACTTTCCCTACCGCAGAGGTCAGACTGACAGGTCTGTAGTTTCCTGCCTCTGTCTTGGTCCCATTTTTGTGAAGGGGAATCACATCCACCTTCCTTCAGTCCTCGGGTACCACACCATCCTCCCATGATTTATTAAAAAGAGTAGCCAGTGGTTTCACTAGTTCCTCCCTTAATTCTTTTAGAATTCTGGGGTGAATTCCATCAGGACCCATTGCTTTGTCCACCTTCAGTTTTAGGAGTTCTTGCAGAACCCTTTCTTCTGTGAAAGGACTGGGATCGACCCCCCTATCAAGGGTGCTTCTGTTAATTGGATTAGGCACTTCCCCCTCCTCTTTTGTGAATACAGAGCAGAAATATTCATTCAGTATTCCTGCTTTTTCACTGTCCCCCTCTGCCCACCCACCGTTCATTCTATTCAGCATCACTATCCCTTCCTTTGTCTTTCTATGCTCGCTGATGTACCTATAAAAGGTTTTATCCGCCTTCTTAACTGAGTTGGCTATCTTTTCCTCAGTTTGGGCCTTTGTTATTCTGACTTACCTCCCTGCTTTCTTCTGCCTTAACTGGTACAGCTGTCTGTCCTGCTCCTTCTGTGTTTCCTTATACTTCCGGAATGCTATCTTTTTCTTCCTGACTTTCACAGCCACCTCTTTTGAGAACCATAGTGGCTTTTTCTTTCATTTTGATTTGTTTATTTGCTTCACACAAAGGCTTGTTGCCTCTGTGATGGCAGTTTTGATAATTCCCCATTGTTGCTCCACACCTCCTTCTAGCCTGTTTGCTAGTGCTTTTCTGAGGCACTCTCCCATCTTGCCAAAGTCATCCCTCCTAAAGTCCAGTACCCTCACTTTTGTATGGCTTGACTCTGTAGCTGAGTTTAATGTGAACCACACTGTTTGATGGTCACTTGTCCCCAGATGGCAACCCACTTCTAGATCTGAGATCCTCTCACTGCCCCCATTTGAGTGTACGAGGTCTAAGATTGCTCCCTCACAAGTGGGTTCTGAAACTAGCTGTCTAATGCCTGCCACCTGTAGGGCATCAAGAATGGCCCTGCTCTTGGATGTGGCTGAAGCAAATGTGCTCCAGTTAACATCTGGCATATTCAGGTCTCCCATCAACAGTATCTCCCCTTTCTCTGCCATTCTAAGAATGCCTTCTATCATATCCTTGTCCATTTCTTCCCCCTGACATGGGGGTCTGTACACAACCCCTGTGTGGATTGTGGTGCCCTTTCCAGCCTCCAAGGTGACCCACAGTGCTGCCTCTCCTCCCTGTTTACTCTTTTGTTCAGTTGCTTTTATCCCTTCCTTTACATGAGAGCTACTCCTCCCCTCTTCTCCCTGCCTGTCTCTCCTGTAGGTTATGTACCCTGGTATGTTAACATCCCAGTCATGGTTCTCTGTGTACCATGTTTCTGTGACTGCTTCTACGATATCAGGCATCCCTCTTCCATTAAGAGCCATCAGCTCAGGGAGCTTGTTGCCTAGACTACAGGCATTGATACTCATTACCCTCCATTTCCTGATGGCCTTACTCCTTTGCCCCATCTCTGTCCTTCTTGCCTTTGTCACTTTCTCCATTTACCCTGCCCTTCTCCCTATCGACACCTCTATGTTGGTGTTTGCTGCACTTACTACCGTGATTATTTGGGGGCTAGGATTTTCCTGCTCCTTTCCAGTGCCCCCTTGGCTAGTTTAAAAGCTTGCCAATGAAGCATTTAAACCTATCACCTAGGATCCTGGTTCCCTCCCGGACAGATGCAGCCCATCATGCCAGTATAGGCTTGCATCACTCCAGGTGGACCCCCAGTCCCCAATGAAGCCAAATCCTGAGGCGCCACACAGTTTTCAACCACTGATTGAATCCATGGTGCAGAGCGCCTAGCCTCTCCTATGCCATAGATGGGTAGCACTTCCGAGAAGGTTACTGTGCGTGCTACTTGACAAGGCCCCTCCCAATTCCACAAACTCTTCCTGCACTTCTCTAATCCCTTTCTTAGCCAGGTAATTTGTCCCTAGGTGGACAATGACATCCAACTCCCTCCCTGTGCAGCTGCTCTGGCAATCCTGGATTCGCTCCCTGTCCTCCAAGCCATGGCGCCAGGAGGCACCCTACCTCCCTCTCCCCTTCCTCCCCCAGTTCTACCTTCCTAACAATGGAGTCCCACACCAGGAGTTGTTTCCTTCCCCTGCAGGGTCCCCCACCACCCTCCTGTGGGTCTCCTTTGTGGAGGTTCCCAGCATCCTCCTTGGTCTCCACTGTGGGTGCCTCCATAGAGGAACCACACTTTTCCAGAATGGCATAGCAATTGTGGAGAGGTACAACTGGAGGGATGCACCTCTGTTCCACCACCCTCACCCTCCCTGAGCCCACTGTGGTCCAACGCTCCTCTTTCTTGGCAACCTCTGAGGCAGCGGCAGTGGCACTGGTGGTCCCTGGATGGAAGGAGGTCCACAAATCCTGGCCAACTCAGCCTGGAGATGAGCAACCTCCTCCCTCAGCCCAGAGAGGTGCCTGCAGATGGGACAACACCGCATCCTCCAGAACATCTCCCGGAAGACTGCTGCTCCACAGCCACTGCACTGCACCACTCCAATCATGTCTTATTTCTGGCCCCTTAACTGTTGCCAATCAGATCATTGATGGAGCATATCAATCGGATCCCAGATAGCGCAGAAAGGCTTGAAAATCACACGAGACATTTGAGCTACACATTTTTACTAAGAGTCAAAAAGAATATTTAAATCACCATCGTTGTCTACAACTTTTACCCAATGAGGAATTTGATACATAGCGTGCTAGTTTAGTGGAAAGATGTGTTAGATGTAGAAATGAGGGAAAGCAGTACACATATCTTTTTCGATGCCTACTTTACCAGCTGTAACTAAAAGCCAATAGTTTGACAATTGTTGGGGTTGTGGCTAGTGGTGTGGTGGCATGGCTACTAGTGTGGTGGCATGGCTAGTGGTGTGAATGGACCTATGTGGGACTGGCTACCTTGACGCAGTACAGAGGCTTGTCACAATGCAATATTGTAACTAAAAGCCAGTCTGTTAGTTTTACAACTGTTGGTGGTGTGGCAAGTTGTGTGGTGGCATGGCTAGTGATATGTGAATGGATGGCTAACTTGATGTGGTAGAGGCTTATAACTAAAAGGCAGTCTGTTAGTCTGACAATTGCTGGTGGTGTGACTAGTGGTGTAGTGGCATGGCTAGTGGTATGTCAATGGTGTGGCTAGTGGTGTGGTAGCATGGCTAGTAGTGTGTGAATTAACCTCTCTGTGACTAGCTGCCTTGATGTGGTACAGAGGCTTGTCGTAATGCAATGTTGTAAATAAAAGCCAGTCTGTTAGTCTGACAACTGTTGGTGACAATACTGCTAGTGGTGTGCTGGTATAAAACACAGGAAATTATGCTTGCATCAGGTGAGACGGCACGAACAGGGCATGGACAGTGCAGGAAGGGGGAAGCTGGCCCGAACGGTGGGGGTAGCAGTGAGTCCACTTGGTGTGCAGATCTGACATTCCTGGCTACACCACTGATACAGGGCCCTTATCAGAGGATTTTTTTAAACTTTTCAACTGTCACATCGAAAAAGTAACCAGATGCTGTATACATTTATAAACAAGCACACATAAAACAAACAGGGCCCTTACCTGAGGGACATTTATACATTTACACAGGCTTACTCTCTTTAAATAAATGTTTTTTAAAAGAGTTACATTAATTTAAAGGATTTATGGGTAAAGACATGCATTTTAAGGTAAATGAAACAGGTATTTAAAGGTAAATAACCGTAGGACACTTCCATGCTTGGAAAGTTTTGTTCGCCCCATCCTCCTCAGAGGTTGTACTTTAATTTCTGCCTGTATGTAAAGTTCCTCACTTGTCCCATCTCCATCTCTCCCTGCCAGCCGGTTCCCTGAGAACACATCCATCCATCCATCCTGGATTCCTCCCCATATCTCATCGGGCCCCTACCTGAAGCAGCAGGGCAGTGAGACACTCTGGTTCTGCAGGCGGGATTCAGGTGAGACAATCATGCTCCGGGCTCTGCTCTCTTATGCTCAGGGCTGGGCAAAGTGCTTGGTACAGCTCAGTGCTGACACTATGGGGCTAGTACTGTTCACTGCTGCTGGCTGTCTGTAGCTCCTGTCCCTCTGTCCGTCTTCGCTTTTGTTCCCAAAAACTTTCAACTCAGGTTGCAAATGGGAGCAGCGAGAAACATTTCAATAAATAAATAAGTAAAGGAAAGCAAAGCCTTGATGAGTGAGTGACATAAAGAACCATGCAGCGTGTGCTGTTCTAGCGCAGTTCACCCATTCTGTTTCATTCCTGGCCTCCATTTAGTTGCAGTGCACCACAGTGTGGTATTCAGTCCTCTGACTGTTAACCAAGCCACCACAGTGTTTTCTGTTTTTTTCCTACTTTGACTTAAATACTTCACATTTGTCCAGTGGCTGCTTTCTAGTTGGGTCAAAAATGGGAGTGCCTGAGTTCTACTACATCGGGTAACATCTTCAACTATTTTGAAGTTTGACAGTGCATTTACTGTTTTATAGCCCAGGCTAAATTACTAACATTTTAACATTACTTTGTTCTCCTGTCTCCTGTGACAGAAATTAATGGAAGATTGATGTCTCCTTTATGGTGGGTCTAATACTGCATTTAAACCTGCATGCCTCCATACCTGCATATTCCATTGCAGTGGACTGTAGAGGAACAGGATGCCTCCCCCCAATTATTGCAGAAATGGAAAAGGGGTTAAACGCAAAGGTCAGGGCACCCTACAGGTGAGGCAGGGGGGTTCAAAGATTATGCTGGTGTTGGTTGTGTGAGACACTATTTACTATACAGAACAGGAAGCAGTCATGGGGATGCAGGGCAGGACTGTGATTAGTAGGGGCATTCACTGTATACACTTTCAAACCTGCACATAGGGGTAGTCAGAAGTGCACAGTGACAAGCAAGCAACTGTGCCTGCAACACTAGCCATGGTGCACCTTATTTTCACAATGACACTGGGGGTGCCCAATCCCCCCCTCCATTGTGACCAGGAATCCTTTATTTTTTTTGGACTACACCTCAAAATAAGAAAACCATCCATCATTCTCTGTTGCACCATTATCCCCCCAACCCATCTATTCAGCCCCCCCCCAAGCCCTTACTTACCCACTGGAAGGTCCAGCACTGTAATGCTCATTGACCACAGACATGTCTTCACTTTTCAAAGGTGAATCATGAATTGAAGAAACAGGTTTGTGGCACAGTTATTTCAGTGGGGTTTGAATTTAGTGCCAGAAGTGCCAGACACCACTGAAAATACCTGCAAGCGAACGTTCGGCATTGACAAATGCTTGTTGTTGTTGTTAGTATCTCACCATGGTCCAGCACTTCTGTAGCCATTGATACACATGCACACTTGCACATGACCTGGGAAGTGTGGTAAAAAAATCCCCAAAAGATGACATAACACATGACAGGGTGTGCAGCATTGCTAAATTACTGCATATACAAGGTGGGCTGTGAGGCATGAGGTGCAGCTGAATGCCTTCAACCATCTGGGAAGTGCAATATGAAATTCCCATAGTATCGCATTGTAAATAGCAAGTAAGCAATAACACACAGCAGGGTGTGCGGCAATGGTAAATTGCCCCAGGTGGATTGTAAGGCATGAGGTCCAACTGGGTGCCTATAACCATCTAGAAAGTGCAGTATATAATTCAGATAAGATTATAGTATAAATTTTAAATGATAAATACCACATGACAGGGTGTGTGGCAAGGCTAAATTGCTGTATGCCTCAGGTGGGTTGTGAGGCATGAGACACAGCTGAATGCCTTTAGCCAGCTGGGAAGTGTGATGTAAAATTTCCATAGAACCACAATGTAAATTGTAAGTAAGGAATAACACATGACAAGGTGTGCAGTAATGTCAAATTACTGCATGTCCCAGGTGGATTGTAAGGGGGTTGTGAGGTACTAGGCACAGCTGAGTGCCATCAACCACCTGGGAAGTGCTGATGTCTTCACTCAGGTGCTGAAGGCACCTATGCTGCATGAAAGCACATGCTAAGGATTTCAGAGAGTCAGCAGGTATCTGACTTCTTTGCCTGGAAACAGAGGTAACATTCTAACTTAAATGGCACACAGCTGAATGACACAAAACGAAGCCCAAAAGAAGAAATGGTAGCAGAGTGAGATGTAGCTCTGGGTAGTATGGCAAAGCCAGTTTTCATGTGGACTGACTAAATACAAGGAAGAAAAGGAAGTGTCAGTGGCTGGCTGCTTGAGAAATGCAACATGCCCAAGATCACTTTGCCTGATAACGTAAAGTAGGACTACAAGAATCTGTGGCTCACACTGTTACAGCAAGGCAGCATTAATAGAACAGGGGGAAAATAGAAATTCCATGTTGTAGAATGTTCAGAACTGACAGGGAAGGCAAGAAGAAGGAGGAGGAGGGGTTGCCTTATATGTCAGGGAAGGCATCAGTGTTACTGAAGGGCAAAAGGAGGAGGAAGGGGAGACAGAGCTGTTGTGGGTAACACTAGGTAGGAAGACGGGTGAGTCCCTGCAGCTGGGGGTGGTATACAGGCCACATGTGCAAGGAAAGGAAGATGATAGACAGCTAACTCAAGCAATCACAAGGCTGCCACAGAAAGGTGAACTGCTACTGGTAGGTGATCGGAACCTTCCAGATGTTGACTGGGAAATCCCAGATGCAGCATCAACAAGGAGCAGGGAGGTATTAGCTGAGCTGCAGGGGGTATTCTTTCAACAGCTGGTCAGGGAGCCAATGAGGGGAAGTAACTTGTTGGATGTAGTCATGACTAATGGGGACAGTGTGGAGGAGGTGGGGGTGGGAGAACCCTTGGGCACCAGTGACTACAGTGTGGTATGGCTCAGGGTCAGGGAGGGAGACAAGTAAGACTAATATGACAAGCATGGACTTCAGACACACAGACTTTGATAAGATAAGAAAGAAAATTGGGGAAAAATGGAAGGTACAGAGATGATAGGGGCAGTGGTGGAACTCTGGGAAGCTATCAGGGGAGACTTTCAGGAAGCAGCAGAAACATGCATAAAAAAGGTCAGGAAGACCAAGAGGGGGAGAAGACTGATCTGATTCACTAGGAAGGTGGCGGGGGCAGTCAGAGAAAGGAGGAGGGCTTTCAGAAAATTTAAAGATGACACTTAGAGAGGAGGATAGGAAGGAGTATATGAAGAAGGGGAATCTGGCAGGGAGGGAGATCAGAAGGGTAAAATAAGCACTGAAGAGAGAAAATAGCCAAAAGGGCCAGGATGGGGGGATAAAATAGTTTTAGATATGTGAGAGAGAGGAAAGGAGCAGGGCAGGAGATTGCAAGGCTGAGGGGGAAGGAGGGATAAACTTGGAGCAGGACTGTGAAAAGGCAGATGCACTAAATGAGTATTTTAGCTCTGTGTTCATGGAGGAGGTGGAAGGCAGGAGTCTGGTAGTAGCACCTAACTGGAAGGAGGGCAAATGGGTGAATCAGAGCCCATTCACTGTGGATAGGGACACAGCTGAGCTGGATAGACTAAGGGTGGACAAGGCAATGGGGCCTGATGGGTCGCACCCCAGAGTGATCAAGGAATTGAGGGAGGAGCTGGCCTCTCCCTTGATAAGACTCTACAACCTGTCCCTGGATATGGGTGTGGTGCCAGAGAACTGTAGGGAGCTGACGTAGTGCCCTTGCACAAGGGAGGTAGAAGGGAGCTGAAAGAGAACTACCACCTAGTCAACCTCATGCCTGTGGTGGGGAAAGTAATGGAGGCATTAATCAAGGAGAGGATGGAGAATTACCTGGAGGAGTATGGCTTGCAGGACAGCAGACAGCATGGATTCATCAAGGTGAAATCATGCCAGGCCAACCTAATTAATTTCTTTGATCGGGTGACTCAGTAAATTGACCAGGGAAGAGCAGTGGACGTGGCCTATCTGGACTTCAGCAAGACATTCAACACTGTCCCTCATAGGAGATTGGTGAGCAAGATGGAAAGCATGGGGTTGGGAGGGAAAATAGCAGGCTGGGTGGAGGCCTGCTAGTAGGGAGAACTCAGAGGATAGTGCTTAATGGGGTGCACTCCAAGATGGGAAGGGTGAGGAGTGGACTGCCACAGGGTTCAGTTTTGGGTCCACTCCTTTTCAACATATACATCAGTGATATTGTGGAGGGTTTGAGAGGGAGGGTGTGCCTATTTGATGATGATACAAAAATCTGCAATAGGGTGGACACCCCAGAGGGGGTAGAAGACATGAGGAGGGACCTCAAGATGCTCAAGGAGTGGGCCAGGAAATGGCAGCTGAGGCTTAATGCCAAATAGTGGCTGTGATGCACCTAGGGAGGAAAAACATGAAAGCAGGTACATGCTGGGGGTAAGGAAATCAAAGAATCAGAACAGGAACGGGATCTGGGGATCATAGTCTCCTCAAACTTCAAGGTAGGTTTCCAATGTAGTGGGGTGGTGGGAAGGGCCAATGGAATGCTGGCATGCATAGGCAGGGGCATTACTAGCAGAAGGAGGGAGGTTATAATGCCTCTCTACAAAGCCACGGTGAGGCTGCAGTTAGAGTATTTGGTTCAGTTCTAGAGACCACACCTCCACAAGGTTATAGATGCATTGGAGAGGGTTTACAGAAGGGCAACAAAGATGGTACAAGGTATGCAGGGGAAGACATACAAGCAGAGGTGTAAGGAGCTGAATCTGAACACACTGGAAACAATGAGGGAAAGTGGGGACATGATTGAAACCTTTAAATTTGTAAAGGGGCTCAATAGAGTAGGTGAAGGGGGTCTGCTGAGGAGGGAGGAGGGAGCCAGAACTAGAGGGCACAACCTCAGATTGCAAGGACATAGGTTCAGGGGCAATGTGAGGGAGTACTTCTTCACAGAGAGGGTGGTGGAGCCCTGGAACAGACTGCCTGATGGACTGGTGAGGGCTGAGATGATGGAGGATTTAAGAGGGCATGGGACAGGCATATGGGACTGAGTATTGGGGGAGTGTGGGGGCAGGTGGGGAGGGGGTATGTGAAATGAAAGGGATGGGCAGACTAGATGGGCCAGAAAGATCCTTTTCTGCCAACAAATTTCTATAATTCTATGAAACATTAAGTGTACAACAGTTTTGCACACACACCCCTGTTCAGAAGGCAGGAGGTGGGAGCTATTTGAAAAGCAAATTGCAGTTTGGTTAATTGGAGGAGGACATGAGAACAAAAAATATCAACAATATTTCCAGTAGGAAGGTAACATATTCCCTTTATGCCATACCTCCAAAAAAATGAAAAAAATTGAATTTCCTGCCATTTATTTTGCTGACTAGAAAAAAATCTAAAAGGTATCTATAAATGAAACACCACTCATTTAGTAGGTATTTTTGTGCTGAACAACTTTTGTGCTCAAAGTACCGTGCTATTGTTTTTCATTTTAAAGCTATTTGCATTTGTTGCAAAAAATGAAAAAAAAATTTAGTTTTCTGATGTTTTTTGCTAATTATTAAAAATACTAAAAGGTATCCATAAATGAAACACCACTCATTTCATAGATATTTGTGTGCTGAACAATGTTCGTGCTCACAGTACCATGCTATAATTTTTCATTTTAAAGTTATTCACATTTGAATACAATTAGTCGAGCTAGAATACATCTGCACAGCTGGCATCTCTCTCATGACTGAAATCATCAAGGAAGCCATTTTAGGATTCTTAGAGCAGGATTTTTGAATCAGGAGAGCAGGTGTTTACAATTTTCAAATGCTATGAAACTTTATTTATCCTACTTTAATAGATGCCGTTTCAGTATAATGTAAAAACAGCCTCTCCTTTACAAGCCTATGGAGTCATTTAAAAAAAGATGTGTAAAAAGATGGTTTAGGTGTCCTTTAAGCAGTGTCAGCATACAACATACAGTCAGTAATTGAGATTATGATTACCAAAAGCAAAGGTGCACTGCAGTATTGAACTAACCTACCAGTAACCCCAGTGGTTCAGCTCAAACTGGGCCTTCCTTGGAGGTGGTGACTGGCTATCCCATCATGCCTTAAATAGGCAAACAATTATTGTCTCATGAATGATGGGTAGGCTGGGAAGGTCCTGTCCATGGATATAATTAGGACAGTAATTAATGGACAGCACGGAATTCACGGAAATCGTGAAAATCACCTCATGCCGTGAATTTCGTCATTTTCCTGATACCACCCTTAGCTCATCTAAAATGAACAATTTTGTAATCACCTGCTAGTACAGCAGTCATTTTAAAATGATAGCTGTACTAGCAGGTGATTAAAAAGCAAGCAATAACTGCAGTAAGGACCTCAAAGATTGTGCAACTGACAGCAGTGTGGAGCAATTGACAAGTGCTAGCGGTGTGATTGAGGTGTGATTGCCATGCTTAGCCAAGCAATTAAATAATTACAATAGCAGTTAAAGAGCAGTGCTCTTTCTTCCCCTGTTCACACACAGATCTGCCAGCAGTTCACGCCATGTCGATGCCTTGAAGCTAACCTCTGCAACAAAACTCAGCAAGACATTCAAAGCAGCACAGCAGTAAGCCCTGAAGTAGAACAAGATATGGTGCAGTACTGGGTTGGTTGGACAGATTCTCTACTCTCTCCAGAATTGTTTTAAGTTGCCTGAGCATTCTTGTTCACAGTGTTAGCACTGAGAGATCCTTCTCTAGATATGGAGCTATGCTAACGGACACTAGGCATTGCATTATGCCTGAAAACATAAAAGTATATTCCATGCTGCAGCAAAATTTTCCTACTTTATGCAGTCCGTTTTTGCACTTTATATTATCTTGTTGTGCAATGTGATTCAATGTGATTCAAAGATGTTTTAAAATGTTTTTAACTGTTTCATATGTTTTTAGTACATTAGAGTTCAGTAAATAATTGATACATAACTGAAAATGAATGTGTGTATGATTTGCCATGAAAATGGCTGTTTTTTCAATGCAGAAGACGTGAATTTATTCATTTTTCACTGTGAATTACTTACAGCCCTAGATATAATTGATCAAGTGATATAGTGCAATTAGAGTGTTGTGTTGGGGTGGGGTGGGGCTCCCAAAACCTTATGTTAAAAGTTACAGCTACCAATATACAGTATACCACAATATTAATGTATACATTTTCAAAGCATATTTTGAATGTAAAATAAAAACAATGAAAAAGAGAGAGAGAGAGAGAGAGAGAGGTGAGAGCAAATGCCTCACATATCTGATTCCCTACAGCAATTATCTTCCAGTCCCTTACTGCTCCAGGCTGCTTGATGGTGAAGTGATCTGCTAGATGGGTCCATTAGTGGTGAGACACTGGGGGAGAAAGAAGGAAGTGGATCATTCCAATGTTAAATCCATCTAACCTGGGATAGAAACAAGAAATAATATCATTAGATATGAGTAAACCCTGCTGTAGAGCCAATGCTCTTTTTTTTCAAGTCACATATTATTAAGGCATATAATGCCAAGAAGTCGTATTGAACAGTACTTTCCCAAGGGAGGTTTCTGTCTCTCTCTCTCTCTTTTTTATGTTGCTTGCACGCATGTGCAAGAAACATAGTGCCATCATCAGAGATTTCGGAGGTGTATCACCTCCTCCTCCAATTCAGTCAGTGTGCTGGCAGGCGTGGCCCCTGTAAGCCAATGCATTCTGGAGCTGTCTATGACATGCTCCAAAAATGCAATGGCATACAGATTGAAAGGGGAGCTGCGGCAGGTGAGCAGCGATAAGATATCAACTGCTCAGCAGCTCCCCTGAACCTGCCTGTGGCGTGCAGCGCCCCATACGCACTGTATAGCCCGACAGGTGCCCAACCGTCGGCTGAATCGTCCCCAGTAGTAGGTGCCACACTGGGAGCCCACCCCAGCGTGTGGCGATCCACTGGCGACGGGGTGCCCAATCCCGTCGGCTGAAGCCTTCAAATCCTTGTGCCGCTGAGGCCCACCCCAGCGTGGCAACAAATGCCATGGCCGACAGGGTGACCAATCCCCATTGGCTGAACACCCCAACATCCTTGTACCACGCTGGGAGCCCACCGGCGTGGCAAATATCCCGATGTCTTTTTTTAAAAACCTGTAAAACAAAAAGCGGTCCCATGGCGCTCTCCCAACCCCTCACAACCCCGCACCCACCCACTGCTTAGCCTCCCCACACCCCCTCACCCCATACTTACCTCCAGACTCTGGCGTGATGATCTTGATTGGACCGAGAACCGTCTGCCTCTTCAAAGCAGACCTTGAACTGAGGAAATGCAGTAAGCTGTATAATGGGCTGAACAGGGGCTTTCTCAACTTTTTGCATATCTCAGGCATTTTGGGAATTTTGCCAAATTTTCAACATGGGGTTTTGGGACCCCTTCTCATGAGTGATGTCACTTTCATGGCGTTATTCCGGGCCGAGGGTGATTTCGTGCAGTGACTGTGCGGTGACTGAAAATCGCACTGGCGAACTGAACTCACCATGACGGTGACATCATTCGAAGGGTCAAACACCATGGTAAGTAGTGTAAAATCAAAAATGACTGTTTCTGAGCATCGTTGCACAGTTCCTACGTAGGCTCGTAAGTTCACGAATTTTCAATATTTTCATCTAGATTTCCAACATTGCCTTTGCCATACCTTCTTATAAATAGTACAGCTGTCATTTTCACATCTCACCCAAAACATGTTTTCACCCATGTAGCGCACAATGGCGCAGTCGGTGTCTTGAAATCAATGTACAGGGATAAATTAAGAAAATCACAGTAACACTGTTCATGAGCAAAGGTCTTAAAATGACTATGTTGAAATTTGGTGAAAAATTCCAAAATTCGAGCTGTTTTCTGGGCGTGCATTGTACAGGATTCACTGCGCTTATCGTAAGTTCATGAATTTTCAATATTTTCACTCCAGATTTTCAACATTGCCATTTTACCACACCTTCTTATGAGTAGTACAGCTGTCATTTTTCACATCTCACCCAAAACGTGTTTCTGCCCATGTAACGCACAATGGCGCAGTCGGTGTGCAAAATCAATGTACGGGACAAATTAAGAAAATCACAGTGACACTGTTCATGAGCAGAGGTCTTAAAATGGCTATGATGGCTATGTTGAAAATTTGGTGAAAAAATTCCCTTCAGATGTTCTGCAATATTACTAATGAAGACATTGAACAGAACTGGCCCCAGGACCGAACCCTGCAGCACCCCACTGGTCGCCCCCTCTCCCTAGACTGCATACCATTTACCACCACTCTCTGCCTCCTGTCTGTTAGCCAGTTTCTAACCCAGTTTACCACCCTTTCCCCCATGTTCAGCCTACCCAGCTAGTTTATCAGCCTCCTATATGGGATGGTGTCAAAGGCTTTGCTGAAATCAAGGTAAGCGTTGTCCGCTGCCCCACCCTGATTCACTTCCTTTGTCACCCAGTCAAATAAATCAACCAGATTTATCTGACATGATGTCCCCACTGTGAATCCATGTTGTCTATGGTCCTGGGTTCCGATGGCATCTAGATGCCCCATTATCCTTTCTTTAAGCAATGTCTCCATGATCTTCCCCACTACTGAGGTGAGGCTGAATGGCCTATTGTTCCCTGCCTCCTCTCTGCTGCCCGGACTTGTGTAGAGGGACCACAAGTGCCCTCCTCCAATTCACTCATGTTGAATGACTCAGTGAACATGGCTGCCAGAGGTACTGCTATCTCCCTTCGCAGTTCTGTTAATATCCTTGGGTGTATGCCATCTGGTTCCATCGCTTTGTCTGCCTTCAATTTAGTGAGCTCCTGCAGGACTCTTTTGTCCACCTCTTCACCCCCTTGGCAACTGCTGTGCTGCTATGGCCCTTGCCCCTCCCCACTCTTCTGTGAATACTGAACGGAAAGACACAGTGGATGTCTTGGAAGGAAGGCATGAAACTGTCACTTCCAAATACCTAAACAGCACATACAAGCAAGCAACATTCGGCATTGACAAATGCTTGTTTCTATCTGTGTAAGTGAAGATTGGTATATACTGCTAGCTGTAATGTTTAAATTAAGGTTTTGGGAGCCCCACTCCCCTCCCCACCAACACTTTAATTGCACTATAACACTTAATTGATTATATCCATGGACAGGACCTTCCCAGCCTATCCATCATGCGTGAGCCAAACTTTACTACTGAAGTATTTATATAATTAATTGTTTGCCTATTTAAGGCATAATGGGATAGCCAGTCCCCACCCCCTCAAAAAGGTTCAGTTGGAGCCAAAGCGCTGGGGTCACTGGTAGGTTAGGTCCATACTGCATTGCACCTTGCTTTTGAATTACAATATTTTTGCTACATTGGCATGAGACCTTTGCTATTTATAATCACAATCTTCATTGCTGACTGTATGCTGTATGCTAATACTGCTTAAACACTGATTTATATATGGTGACCCCTTTGTGGCATTAAAAGAGTTAATAACAAGCATTTGTCAATGTCAAATGTTTGCTTGCTGGTATTAGCATTGGAAATGCAGGAGGTAGACAGATGCAGAATAGGAATGGCAGTGAAGTATTGAACTTCACGCCAACCCCGCCTCCACCCTGTAGAGATGGACAGGCATTGGGGTAAGTGTTTGGGTCATCATCCATGATGGTCATGCCATGTCACCTCACCCTATTCTGCAGACACTGACACGTTTTGAGGTGTGTCTTGGGGTGTTTAGCGTTACAGTCACCCCATTCCATAAGGACATACGCTGAAATGGGTACAGCATAGGAGAATGGGATGAACTGTGGAGCCAAAGAGTCCAAGGTACACCTCGATGCCTGTCATTGGGTGGGGGGGATGGCATGAGCAGTACAGTTGGCAATCCAAAGGTACACCCCGATGCCTATCAGTTTGTATAGGGTGGGACGTTATGGTTAGAAACCCTAACACCCCAGGTGTTTGTTAGTATTTGCACTACAAATTTTCAACATAGCCTTTTTGTGACCCCACCTCATGAAAGCTTGTGGGACCTCTTCTCATGAAGAGTGGCAGTGTGATTTTGTCAATGTGTCTCAAACTTGCCATTCTGTGCCACATGTACGAAAACACAAATCGAGCAGGATATGAAGAATGACAGCTGTACCATCCATAGGGAGGTGTGAAGAAATAGCAATGTTGAAAATCTGGAGGGAAAATATTCAAATTTGCGATGTTATGAGCGTGCATGGAACCTGCACAATGCACGCTCGTAACACACTTATTTTATGGACTTTCATCAGAAAATTTTCAACATAGGCATTTTAGGACCTCTGCTCATGAACAGTGTCACTGTGATTTTCTTAATGCGTCCCAAACACTGATTTCCACAGCGACCTCGCTATTCTGCCCTGGAACTGCGAAAACACATTTCGGCCAGGATGTGAAAAATGACAGCTGTACTGTTCATAAGGAGGTGTGTAAAAATGGCAATGTTAAAAATCTGGAGTGAAAATATTGCAAATTGGCAAAGTTAAGAGCGTGTGTAGCAAATGTGCAACGCACTCTCATAAAACAGTAATTTTTTGGATTTTTCCCACCAAATTTGCAACATAGACTTTTTGAAAGCCCACCTCATAAACACTGGCACTGTCATTTTGTTAATCAGCACTAAAAGGTAATTCTGCGCAATGACCAAAAAATCACCTTTTGGGACCGATTAACGCCATAACAGTTGTTGAATTCGTGAGGAGGGGGCCCAATAACCCATGTTGAAAATTTGGTGCCAAAATTCCAAACAAATGCCTGAGAGAAGCAAAAAGTTGAAAAAAGCCTATTTATGCCATTGTACAGCTTACCAGCATTTTCTCCGTTTGCGGTCAGCTTTGAAGAGTGCAGACGTGTCCCCGGTCCACTGCAGATCATCGCGCTGGACTCTGGAGGTAAGTATGGGGTGAGGGGGGTGTGGGGAGGCAGGGTGCGCAGTGGACTGGCGTGGGTTGTGGGAGGGGCAGAGAGGCCGTGAGGGACCGTTTTCTTTTTTACAGGTTTAAAAAAAAACAAAACATTGCGGGACGGGTTTTTCTTTACAGGGGCATTGGGCATGCTGGGGTGGGCTCCCAGCATGCCACCTGAAGTCTTGGGGGCTGTAGCTGATGGGGATTGGGCACCCCGTCGGCACATATGGAGTGCTGGGGGGACAAGAGCCGAGGGTTGGGCACTCCTCGGCATAAACTGAACATTTGGTGGGGGGACCATTATGCCGACAGAGTGGGCTCCCCATCAGCAACCTGAACTTCGCGTGGGGACTGAAGTCGTGAGGTTGGGGCCCCGTCGGCAAACAAGCTACTGTTGTGGGGGCACATGCTGCCGAGGAGGATTAGGCACCCCTCGGCACTGGAGGCTCAATGTGTGTTTGTGAACATGGCGGCAAGCTGCCGCCTGTTCTGGCTCAGCATGTGCACTGTATTCCGCCCAGCATTGACAGGTCACTCCCCTCATTGTAGCAGAATGGCTAACACTGCAATGACAGGCGGCCTCTGATTGCCACGGTGAAAATGATACAACTTGGTGGCACTTTTGGAAGCCAGTGTCATCAACACACTGTGCCTCCATTGGCCCACCACTGCCAAGCCCCCAAAGGTAGTGCCTCCGTTGGCTGCTACAGTGTCGCGCCTCCACAACCCACTTCTCTCCTAGGCTGCCACATAATGTTTCCTGCGCATGCGCACAAGCAAACATAAAAATTACACTCATGGTACTTATTTTGTGTCAGCAACCTTTCGTTTGTGGTTTATTGTGTACAATCCATTTATTTTGCTGTGGCCAGTTGCACAAAGCGTGGCTTAAAATTAGCCTAAACTTATTGTCTCAGGACTTAAAAGTGGTCTTGTCTAAGCCTGGCAGTTAAGACTGTTGCAGGATCAAAAAACTGTCTTGACTTACACAAGACAGGTCTTATCCTGATGTTGCCTAGCAACATAGACTGGGCTTTAAATTAGACTTACTGTACAGTGCTGAAGAAAAAAACAAGATGGCTACCACTTGCAAGAATAGAGAGTTATGTTGACAACAGCAGTAAATGTACTAAACAGCTACAGAAGAAACGGGTACTCTGCAGCATACTACTGGTGAGAAACTTTAAAAAAAAAATACTGCTTATTGTAATCTTTGAAATTATATGACTTCTTTCCTTTTTTGTTTGATGTTGTTGGGAACACAGGAATCACATCAACTCTGTTGCCCAGATACAGCTGCTCACTGTGCGATTTTTATACTGGCAGAACCAGCCCCTGTATAGCACTCTCCTCTACCCCCTTTCATACTCAGCCCTCCTTCGTACTCAGGCACCCTCATCATTCTTCCCAGTGGTGGTATAATCAACACTTTCTCATGCTCGGCTCCCACATACACAGTCCCGTCTCGGTCCACCTCTCCTATCCAGCCTTCACCCTGCCGCTCATACTGAGTCCCTCGGGGCCGGGAACAACAGCCCTGGGCAGCAAGCATTATTTAAGTAAATAAGGGTAACTCGGGCACTGTAAAGATAGCCACCATGTGGCTTTAATTAAACCCCCCATGCCATCTGAATAAAATCTGCCAAGCGACTATTTCGGTAAATGCCATGGTGTGGCTAGTCTGTCTGACAGTTTTCGTTGCCTTCCATTGTGCATTGTATAAGAGCCGTGAGTGCGAGCTCCCAGATCATACCGTGTCTCCCGCTCCCAAATTCCTCTGGGAAATTATATTTGCCATCGGAGTGGCGGCACCGGCAGATGCAGAGAAGTGCACTTATACTGCCCCCATGGCATCTCTCACCCACATGGAGCAGGCCAAAGCCTGAGCTCCCTACGGATTAGGGTAGTCAGTGCAGCCTGGCATTTTCTCTCTTAGTGCATTCACTGGTGCTACCAGCAAGGAGATCGTGGAAAGATTTCATTGATACAGCAGGATGGACACATGTTTATATCTCAGAAAGTGCAGATCATGGCAGCCTCAATGTACTGTATTTCGTAACCGGCAAATTGTTTGTCTGCTAACATGCACCCCAGCAATACTGTTCAGTATGCTTCTTCTGGTGAAACCTTCAAGTAAGTAAACTAAATATATAATAAATGGCATATTACATTGAAATCATATTGCATGAAGTGTGTAAGGAAGTTTATAGAGCTTTCTGGTTTATACACAGTGATTGGAATACTGTATTATAGTCACATTTATTTTCAGAAAGAAAAGAAAAAAGAATGTATGTACCTATGCATCTCAGCCCGTATTTAATGTGAGTGCTGCTTGCTGTTATGGCTGTTTTGATTAAATTATTTCTATTGCGTGTTATTTTATTTAAATTATATTTTGGTTATAGATGATTAACTGAGCCAGAATTCCCTAATGAAGGGGTATTCCCCGAAACGCTGCAGCTATTTTGGGGAAAAAAGAGTTTTTTAGGTATATCAGGGAAAGAAGGAGAGCAAAAGGGCAGATTGGTAGGTTGAGGTTCAAGGAAGAGGTGGGCTGAGGAGGCAGGGGAACAGGCGGAGGTACTCAATGAGTACCTTGCATCGGTCTTCCCTGGGGAAGAGGCTAGTGCTGCTCAGGTATGTGCGAGGGTTAAATGCTGAGGTGCCTATGGATTTGAACACTTTGATGTACTTGTTGGTGCTAGGGGGACTAAGGAGGTGGCACAGTATGGGGTGAGACAGGCTGGGTCTGCAGAAATTACATCAGTAAAGGTATCTGGAGTGAACTGAGCTTCTTTGCAGATGACTCGAAGCTGGAGGTGGTGGTGGATGGGGAGGGGGATAGAGTAGCCCTGCAGGAGGATCTGGTGGCTCTGGAGGGGTGGGCACATTCCTGGGGGCTCAAGTTTAACTTGTGAAAATGAGCAAGGTCCTTCACCTGGGACCCAAAAACCCTACCCATGAGTACACCCTGGGAGGGGTTACACTGCAGTCTTTGAATGGGGAAAGGGACCTGGGGATAGTAGTGGGCATCGGAATGAATAGCTTTGAGCAATGTAGGAGGGCTGTGGTCAGGGCAAATAAGATGCTGGGGTGCATTGCTAGGGAGATAACATCCAGAAGCAGGGAGGTGATCCCCATTTGTACAATGGACTGGTTAGACTGCACCTTGAATACTGCGTGAAGTTTTTGTGTCCCCACCTGAAAAAGGACATTGCCCTCTTGGAGAAGGTTCAGAAGAGGGCAACTAAAATGATACAGGGTATGGGTGATAGATCCTATGGGCAGAGGCTTGAGGAGCTCAGCCTTTATTCACTAGAGGAAAGGATGGACAGGGATACGATTGAGGTCTTCAAGTATCTAAAAGGGGTAAATAGGGTTAGGATGAAAAATGTTTTTCAGAGGAGGGAGGGTGTGGTCACTAGGGGCATAGTTGGAGGCTGGAGGGGGGACTCGGGGAGAGAGAAGAAGGTGTTATTTCACTGAGATGGTGGTGGAACCATGGAATGCGCTACCTCTTGCTCAGGTGACAGCCTCTTCCCCCACTCCACTGGCCTTGTGCCCTGGCTCCTTCAAATATGCTGCCTCCTGGCCTCCACCGTGAAACACCCAAGAGCCAATGGAAGCACAGATACCTCCCCAGAGAGGAGAACTGCAAACCAGCAGCTCAATCCTGCACTGCACCCTCCCCCCGTGCCAACTTCCAATGACCTGTGATCGTTCCCGAACATGGGTCATGCTGCTATTTTAATATTACATTTTTCAGTCATTGCTAGATATCTTTACATTAAAACTTTAGTGCTGAATATGGTACAGATCTTCTCTATGTGGAACAGAGGGCTTTGATGAGGTAAATTGGGGAACCGTTCCTCATAATTATGTGGAACAGTTGAAGGTATGCCTACACAATATTGGAACCCATTAACCCCCACCACCAGGGCTACTACTTATAATTACTGGCAAGTAGGTCATCTAGGTGATGGTTGTTTTTTTGAGTCGCCCCCCCCACACACACAAACACCGTCTCTCCTCTTTTGCTATCTGTTTACTGATCTTCTTTCTCTCCCTATAATTGTTACTTTTTTTGCCTAAAACTCATTTCTTTAACTCCTATGTTGTCCTATTTCTCCATTGTATCTGTCCACTCTCTGTCTCTTCTCTCGCTACTGTAGTTTCTCCATATTAACCTGTTTGTCTGTTTTCTTTTAATAGGTCTGACAAGATGCTGACTGCTTCCCTATCAGATAAGTATAACTCTATGTCAAACCTGTCCGATCTTTCCTATTTACTCCCTAAGAACTATGGATGCTTTGTGACTTCTTTCCTCTATTTTATTTTACAGGTCAAATATACTTCGTTCCGTCAACTCCTACTTCTGACTCCCTAGCACCCAGGTAGGAGACCCTCTACATATTGCCTACACTTGATGGGTTTACTGTCATAATTTGGTCATGCCCATTACAGTGTGTGTGTGTGTGTGTGTGTGTGTGTGTATATATATATAAGGTTACACAAACTGTAGCATTTTTTTTTCCCATAAAGCCTTTTGCCTTGGCGGTTAATACAGGTGGACTCTCAGCCCTGTTCGCACCTCTTCCATCCGGCACTCACCTTCCCCAGACTGCTGGACACAGAGTCCTCCCATGGATTGCCCCCCCGATAGGACTGAGAAGGAGAGGGCTATCATCCCCCCATGCAGTGACTCCCATCCAGAATTGTGCTGGTGGTACAGCTGGTGGCACAGGATGGAGGTTGGTGAGCAGGGCTTTATGAAGCATGTGCCAACCATTTTTCCATTCTCTCCACTTAGATCCCCTGCCATGGCTGGTGGAGGTACACAAGATTGGTCACCGCCGGGACCATGCTTCCCCCAAACAACTCATTGGGAGTAGGCTGGAAGGTCTGCACAGCGCGAGAACTTAAACTTTTGGCCCAACCAACCCACCTCCATGACTTTTTAAATACTCTGCTTGGGCTCCTCCATTGCTGGGGGTGGAGACAGTTCAAGAGGAGTGCCATCAGGAGGCTATTCTAGGAGAAAAATGGGGGGGGGGGTTTCCTATGCAGTAGTGGGCTATGACTAAGACTAATTGTGTTATTTTTAGTGTATTGATAAAGGGTACAGTAGCCAATGGGGGTGAATGTTTTGAGCTGCCTGCAAATACTATGGGGCCGGGTTGCTCTGATAAAGTCTGTAGGAGTGGGCATGCTCTGATCTAGCTAGCTAAATGTTACTGTAATTGCTGCTCCTTGAAGGCCGTTGTGACTGGTGCTACAGTAGTATTGTGCTGGCACTGTTTAGCTTTTGACTCAATATTAGGGTTAGCCTTAGAAAGTCGGAAGGCTCTCAAGAATTAACTGTGAGACAGTGAGATACTGGGAGTAGCTGAAGTTTTGGTAGGGATAACATTGAGATGTACTTCAGAGAATGGAACCTGGGGGGCAAAGAGGTTGGAGGAAGGAACGGATCAGGGGGCAGGATTGTGGAAATTGGGGAAGGGGACAGAGTAAGGGGGTGTGACAGGAGGGAGGACAGTGAAAGCATCACTGGTGGGGGATAGGTGGAGGGAGGTGGATGGGGACACGAAGGGGGGAGGATAGTGGAGTGTAACAACTGCAGCGTGGCCATATTCATGAGCACCCTGTGGAAGCTGAGGGAGTGCCCAATTTGCCAAAGACTAGGGAGACTGGAGAAGGAGTTATCATGACTAAAGGGAGAAATGGCATGCCTAAAGGGTGATATGCCATGGCCAAGAAGAGGTATTGAAAGGAGAAACTCAGAGGGCAGTCAGGTAGGGGATAGGAGGCAGGATGAAGGAAGGGGCAGGGGATGGAGAGTGCAGACCACATGGGGGTCCAGGGGGCTGGTGCCAGTGCTGGGGATAGGTGCAATACTGGTGCCAGCACAAATGATCTTGGATACGCACCAGGCACAAGCAGGTATTGGCCATTAGCTGATGACAGGGATGGTGGGGAGGAGGAGGAGCTTCCAACAGTATTGAAGGGGAAAAGGATGGGGGGGAGCATGGAGGAGAAAAAGGGGGGCGTGGGGAAAATACAGATAGAAGGGTGAGTGCTGATGTGAGAGGAAAAACGAGGGCAGACAAAGGGAATAAAGTGTAGAATGTGGAAAGAGCAAGTAAATAGAGGGGGCAGGAGGAAATGAAGGAAGCAGAGGGGGAATATGAGGGAATCTTAATGCTGGGGGACTCTGGTCCAATAGCTGCTGGGCAGAGAAGGGTCCCTGTCCAAGGCAGGGATAGGGATGGAAGAAAGGAGCAAACTGAGGGGGGGGGCATGGAGAAGGAGGAGAGACAGGTGATTCTACTGAAGGGGATCAGGTGGGGGAGTAGGGGGCAAGACTCAGTCAGATATGGATGGAGACTGTACCAGGTTTGATAGCAGACAAGACATGGCAGGCTGTGACTAAGCACGTTAGAGGAGAAGAAAGAAGACTCAAGTAGTAGAACATGTAGGCACAGACAACATGGAGGGCTGCATGGTGGAGGAGGTAGAGGAGATCTGAAGAACTGGGTAAGTTATTCTCAGAAATGGGGAGCCCTGTGGCCTTCTCAGAAGAGCTACCATTTCCAAGGGCTAGCAGTGCAAGAAGGGTACCAATAATGGAGTTCAACTCCTAGCTGAGGGAGTAGTGTAATGCACAAGCATATAGGCTAGTTGGAAGATAGGCGAGACATGGAATAACAGAAAACTGTACTCTAAGGATGGGCTACACCTGAATGGGGTGGGTAAGGGGATGTTAAAGAGAAAGTTGGAGGAATATATAGTTTCAAAGGGGTATTTAAACTAGTCGGGGGGGAGGCAAATGTGCGGCCATCATGCCGGGTCACCAGAATGGGGAGCCAAACAAGCTGTCCCCCAGGAAAATAGTGAAGGCAAGGGTAGGGGGTTGCAGAAGCAAGGGAGGCAGTGCAAGGGGCCAAGAGAGGGGATGGATGGGAATGGGTAGAGGGTAATCTCCCTAAATGCGAGGAGTCTGGGTGATAAAATAGCTGAGCTTCAGGCACTCTTAGTTGACGGGAATCTGGATGTTTCAGCAGTAACTGAGACATGGGCCACTCAACAACAGGATTGGGATCTGGCAATACTGGGCTATAGTAGAATATACAGGAAGGCCCAAGGGGTTGGGAGGTGGGGGTGACAATCTATGTGAGGGATGGGATCAGAAGCATGAGAGATGAGGGGGAGAGGGGGAGAGCTGAGGCACTGTGGATGCAGCTCCTGGACAACAAAGGTAGAAAGTTGAGGCTGGGAGTGGTGTACAGACCTCCTGCCCAGTCCGAGGAACTGGACAAGGAGTTAGCAGAGCAGACTAGAAGGGTATGTAGGAAGGGGAGTGTGGTCATGGTAGGGGATTTCAATCTGCTGGGGGTAGATTGGAGCACTCCTGTCAACTCCAGTGCCAGGGAGCAGGTACTCCTGGACACATTCCAGGATGGTCTCCTGACACAGCTTGTCAGCGGGCCAACTCGGGTAGATAACACACTGGACCTGGTACTGTTGAATGGGGAGGCTGTGAGGGAAATAAGCGTGGAAGATCCACTAGCTGGAAGTGACCACTAAACGATATGGTTCATACTCAGTTTTAGTAGGGTCATTGGCGGCTCAGTAACAAAAATGATAGACTTGAGGAGGGTGGACTTCGGGAAGATGCAAGAGATGCTGCAGGGGTGTTTAGTGGGGGATATACCAGATATGGATGCGCAAGAAAAGTGGGATATTATTAAACATGGGATAGCAGAGGCTATGGAGGCTTGCACCAGGACTCAAAGCAAGAAGAGCAGAGCCAAGAAGCCAAGCTGACTGAACAGCAGAGTGATGGAGGGAGTGAAGGTAAAAAGGGCTGCATATCAGAAATTAAGGAGGACGGGGAGGGGGGAGGACAGGGAGAAACATGAGAGTTGGTCCAAGGAGGTTACCAAGTGAGTGAGAGAAGCCAAAGCCTCAAGAGCCAAGGTTAGCGCAGGGCATTAAGGGAAGGTAAAAATACTTTTTTAGGTATATCAAGGGAATAAAGAAAGTGCAAGGATAACACAGTGAGGATAAAGAGGGGTGGGGAGTGGGTGGAAAAGTGAGCGGAACAAGCAGAGGCACTGAACAAATACTTTTGTTCCATATTCACACAGGAGAAGGGAGGGCCACTATCTCCGTAGATGGGCAAGGTGGGGGGAAGGGGGGGATGATGGACGGGAGAATTGAGGAGAACAGAGTGTTACAGGGTCTGAGACCACTAAGGGTAGACAATGCACCAGAACCTGATGGTATTCACTCCAGGGTGCTGAGGGAGATGGTGGAGGTGTTGGTCAGACCACTGGCAGACCTGTTCAGCACCTCTCTGGACATGGGATAAGTGCCCCAGACTGGAGGGTGGCCCATGTGGTGCCCATTCACAAGAGCAGCCCATGGGAAAAACCTGGACATTACTGACTAGTCAATCTCACTACCATAGTGGGAAAACTTATGGAGGTGATACTGAAGGAGAGACTGGTGGTATTTCTGGAGGGAAATGATCTCCAGGATGGGCAGCAGCACGGGTTTGTTTCTGGGAGGTCTTGTCAGACCAACCTAGTAGATTATTACAACAGGGTTATAAGGCAGCTGGATAAGTGTCATGCTGTGGATGTCCTATACTTGGATTTCAGCAAGGCCTTCAATTCAGTGTCTCACAGGTGGCTAGGGGGAATCTGATGGCCATAGGAGTGGAAAAGAAACTGGCAAACTGGATAGGGAATTGACTGAGGGGAGGCAACAATGGGTAGTAGTGGGGGGGGACTCTCAACATCTAGGCCAGTGATGAGTGGAGTGCTGCAGGGCTCTGTGCTGGGAATAATACTGTTCGGGCTATTGATTTTGGGTATCTCGCATGGAATTGGGAGCAGTATTAGTCTGTTCACAGACGATACTATCATGGGGGCAGTAGTTGATGAAGGGGACAGGTGGAGGCAACTACAAGGGGACCTGACCAAACTAATGGAGTGGTCGGAGAGGTGGCAGCTGGGCTTCAATGTAAAGAAGTGCAAGGTTATGCACTTTGGGACAAAGAATCCAAATCGAGAAGAGTGGTTGGGTGGAGTGAGGTTGAGGGTCACTGAGGAAGAGAAGGACCTTGGGGTGCTGATAACGGGGAGCATGAACAACTCAATGCAGGAAAGCTGCAGCTAAGGCTAACAAGATGCTGGAGTGTATTGCAGGGGGATTCATGTCTAGGCACAGGGAAGTGATACTGCCATGGTACAGGTCATTGGTCAGGCTGCACTTGGAGTACTGTGTGCAACACTGGCACCCGTATCTGAAGTAGGACAGTAAACTGCAAGAGGGGGTGCAGTGGAGGGCGACAAAAGTGTTAGGGGGAATGGAGGGCAAAGCCTATGAGGACAGGCTATGCGAGCTGAATATGTACACTCTGGAAGAGAGGAGGGATGGGGGATATGATTGATATATTCAAGCATTTGAAGGGGATTAACAAAGGTGGTGTGGATGGGTTGTTTAATCTGAGGGAAGGTAGGGACACTAGGGGGCACAGGATTAGACTGGATGGTGGTACATTTAGGAGAGAGATGACGAAACCTTACTTCATGGAGAGGGTGGTGTCGAAATGGAACACCCTGCCAGAGGGGATGATAATATGTGAGACAGTGGGAAATTTTAAAAGGGCATGGGACAATGAATGAGGGAGGGTCTGGGTGAATAGTGCTGAGAACTGGGTAAAAAGGATTGAGAATGTCCTGATGGTGGGGAAGGGGGTTGTTGCAGCTGCAAGCTAGGGATGCTAGCTGCACACTTGAGCACACTTGGATAGACCATGAGGTCTGTTTCTGCTGGCAGATTCATGTGTGTCAGATTTGTGTGTGTGTGTGTGTGTGTGTGTATGTGTATATATATATATATATATATATATATATATATATATATATATATATGTATATATATTATATTATATTTTTCTTGGTAACATCAGATGAGATATGGGAAAAAGCAGTCCATTAAATGGGTAATTGATGCACTCATGTGTACACAGTACATATTTTTTAATGCACAACATTAAGAATGGTTACATGCATCAAAATACATTTTCTTATACATAACTATGGCAAGGTAAGCCTACTTACAACAAATAAGCCTGGTACATTGGAGGCTTAAATTAAAGTCTCTAAAATAAGACCAACGAAATGTAAAACAAGTTTTGTGCAACAGGCTTACATTTTTTAAGACCGCCTTGCTTTTGTAAGACCAAAAACATGTCTTAAACATGGACTTAACCCTTTTGTGCAACCGGCTGCTGGAGTCACAGGGTTAGCCACCCAAGATTTGCAAACCTCCCTTATCCTGAAGCGCAGTGAGTCCTTCTGTTTCTAATAAACAGAAAATCTACCATGCAGAAAATATCAGCAGCTAAGTCACATGAGCCACCATTTTCTGTGGGGGACACTGTGTATTTGTATCGATCTGTCTTAGTTCTGGGCACCAGAGAGAAATTGCTCCATCCTTGAACTGGTCCACTGTATATCGTAGAAAAGCTTTCTCTAGTTCATGTCTCTCTGTGGGACAAGACAGATGGAAAGCTTGTGCTTGACAAAGTCCACATGAATAATCTGAAGAACAGGTACCTGAGTAACACCCTCTCAGATGATCCCAGTTCTTTCAGTAAGGAAGCTGCACTTGAGCCTGAAATTTTTTTTCAAAATCAGCGCTTCCAATTGATAACTTGCAACAAGTTCCTTCACATCCTCACACTCCTAACTCTCTCCAGACAGATTCTGTTCCACCTGACCATCACTTAGATGAATTTCCTTGGAATTCTCAGACCTTTTCTCCCCAGGACTTTCTTGTGTTCAATTCTGTATACCAGATCAAGAAGATTCTTTGCAAGAAGTTTGTCACTGGATCTTGGACTTATAGAGTCCAATGGTGTGATTCGGACAGTTCGCAGAATTCCTGAGTTGTTTTTGTGGACCTTACCCTGTTCTGTCAAGAACTAGTTTATGCAGCTCATAATACCATTATAATGACTGGAAAAAGCATCAGTCTTAAACTTTAAGGCAACTGAGCACAGCGTTCTTGAGACTAATGGTTCTATTGCCCATGGTATTCCTGACTGTCAGCGCTTAATGGTGCTTCTGCAGTACATGGCCAAATGTACCTGTTTCTGTGGATTCATTTTTTTTTTTTCTTTTTTTTGCTAAATAGTACTGAATGCTGCATAAGCTTCATTAATGTATTTCTCTTCAGCAATGTATTCTTCAGAATGATAGTTAGATGTTTTGTTTACATGTTCTGCAACAGTTTATTGAAAGTCTGCATATCTTAGTTCTGAGTATTCTCCAGCTGCGATCTCTTCCCATGTCTTCCCTTCTCCCTTCCCTGCACTGTGGCACTTGTCACTTTGACCAAGCTTCAGGTTACTATGGTGTTCCCCCTTCCTTGGTAGTACTTTGGTTACCATTGTAGTCAAAATTGTTTCCTGCCCCCCACAGTAGTGGAGTCCTCCTGTGGTCAGGTTGTGTCATGTAATGTTTGAACAACCCAGGCAGTGACATGACGTACAGTTAAGCATGGGACTTGATGTTAGCTGTTGCCCCTTTAAGAACATTCAGAACACTCATGTTGTTAGAACTGTTGCACTGGCTGGCAGTGCCTTTTCATGTGGGGGGCTCTGGGGAACCCCTCAGTCTAAGGCATAATGTTATGAGGTGCTGAAGCTCCTGTTGCTGAATAAACACAGTTTTCTAGTTGTATTTTATGTGTCTGTCTCAGTTATTTGCACGGTTCCAACAAAACGGCATCAGCTGGAGCAGTAAGAGATGTGCATGGCAGACCTGAAGAGAAGGTAAGGGTCCTAACAGCTGTCCATCACCAAAATGCCACAATTTCCATTTGTTATTTGTGATGACCCAGCCCACAATTTTGAGAAATGCTGGGCCTTATGCTGAATAAAACTGAACATTAAACAAAGCGAGGATGGAATCAGGTCTTTTCCTTTGGGTTTCAGTATCAAGTATGTGGGTCACATTCTGAATGCTATATGTCCAGTCTGGTGTTTGCATGCACAGTGTACTGGCATGGGTTCAGACACCGGCTCATGTTGAAATGTTTTCCAGACTGACACCAGCCAATGAATGTGGACCCTTTCTCTGTGAGGTAGCATAGGGCCATCTCTACGACATCCAGCAGAATCACTGCCCTTTCTCCAACTACATACCTACTGTACATTGTTCTTTAAACCAACTTGTTCCTGTTACAACTGTGTCACCTCTATGTTTTTGTTCAGTTGCTGACAGCAATGGGCATGAGGCTGTGTGTTGGGCTGTTGCTCAGTTTGTGGTGTGCATGGTATTCTGGGTCTTGTAGGTCTGCTGTGCAGTGTGTGTCATATGCAATGCTGCCTGTGTGGTGTGCATTGCATGGTGTGATCTGCACACAACCAAATGTCCTGTTGTCTTGAATTGATCTGTACAGTGACCTTGGACACTCATCTTGTTGGACTGATGCTCCATGACCTCATGGCAGTGCTGAACCATGTGCATTATTTGTTGTATGACCAAAATGGTAGCAGGTAGATAGAGGACCACCATGCCCCAATCACTTCATCATGACTTACCGTGTCAGCTGCTGTATATACACAACATGTGACTCTGTCATTATGTGCTGGAGAGCCCTTGGCACCCCCAGGACCTTCCTAGTGGATGATATATCACTACCACCATACATCATCCATGTAGGTAACAGAGAGGCCCAATGTTAAGTCACTTGGTGTGTAGCCAAAAAAAGTATTGCAAACAGCATACCAAAATACAAACATAGGGAGCATTATGACCCCCACTATATGTTATCTTAGAAAATCACAAGCAAGGTGGCACCCCAAAAATCACTGCAATCATGATTATACAACACTCCCTAGGAATTAAACATCCACAAATAAATCACTTATGAGCATGACTCAAATTAACAAGAATTATAAGAGGCATCTCTTCTCAGCCAATCACAGTTGAGAACTGCTGCCAGTTATTCTCACACAAACTGCATCTCAGATCCCCCAGTTATTTATTCATCTTTACCCCACCCACAGTCATTTAATCAGACACAAGCTAAGCCTACAGACGTATCTTCAAACCTCAAGCATCACAGCAGGAAGAAATAATAAAAAACAATGGCATCAGAACAGCTGTTCACCTCGGCAGCAGCTACAAGGCTCAGCCCCCCCACCCTACCTTTTTCACTTATCCCCCTCGGATAATTGTACTTCTGCTTAAAAATATATGTACTTCACAGCTCAAAAAGCTCCTTTTCTTTTGCTGGATCACATCGCAGATCACAGGCTCCCCGCCCCCCTTCACTCGCTCCCTGCACATCACGGATCTCAAGAAAACTGCAGCTACATTCTGTTCTCCTCACATTCCCCACATGGCTAACCAGCTTACCTCCCTTCTTTAACCTGAACACCCCTTAAAAATTGTTACACTGTGCCACAACAGATTACTTGCCATTCCTCTCTGAAATTTCTCTCTCACGCTTTTTCACTTCTTCATACATCGAACCCGACTGACGCACGTGCTGTCTCACACTAACTCACAAACGGAAACGCACTGAGACACTCAACACGAAACACACCAATTTCTTATTTGCCTTCTTTTTCCTAACCATCACGCTTATACTCCAACTCGTATAATAGTAATAACTTTCAGTGAGTTGGAGTATACTCGGAATAACTGGCTTCTGTGGTGATTAAACACCTCGGCTTTGCCTCTGCGTTTAATCATCCACGGAAGCCGGTTATTCTGAGTATACTCCAGCTCACTGAAAGTTTTCACTTAAATAAAGAACAGTAAAAGGTCTGGAAGGCATCAATGCAGACATTGGATGGTGGCAGACAACGATTGTTTTTAACTGATTTAGCTTTCTTAAACCACTTTAAAAGTCTGGATAGACTTGTCCTTGTCACCAAGTCTAGCTGTTACTTGCACTCACATCTTGGAAATGGTTTCCTCATCCCAAGATGGAAAAAGTGCAGCACTCCGGCCAACGCGCTTTCCTCATCTCTGCAACAACCTTCCTACAGTACCATGATCTCTCTCTTCACCAGCCTTCCCACTGCTATATGTATTCTCAAACTGCACTTCATTTCCATCTGTGCCTGAAACAGACATTTGCCGTAACAGCTTCCCTCCATTTCTGTGTTTTGGTTAGTTGCAAATACTTTGTATACAGTATGTTCTGTAACTGCTCTGTCTAGTTACAGTATCCTCATGTTTACTGTAGGTGTTATTAATTGTCACTGTATTGAGCCCTCCTTGTCCTCCTAGTTACACTTGTTTCTCCTTCTAGCACCTCCAACCGGTCACATCTGTAAATGAGACTACTTTCTATTTCTGTATTTTTACCTGGTTACATAATGTCTTATTTTTTATACTTATTTTTTATTAGTTTTTATGCACAGAACATACGTACAGTATATACATACATACAAAGAAACCTCAGAGCTTCATCAAAGATATCTCCTCCATTAGGCCACACCTTTGGAACTTAAGTCATCTGCATCGGGACCACATAGAAACTTTTGCAGACCGGGAGCTGCACATGATGATGTGCAACATTGGTGCCCATAAAACTTTGGCTGCCCCCTTGCTCCCGCTGACCGCTCGTTGGACCTGCAGAAGAACAATGCTGTCTTTTGTTCAATATTTGTTTTCTAAGGTAACTCTACTTATTGATGTTGTCCCTGCATGCAGCCACAGAAAGAACCTTTATTTAGGTTCTGTACCTGCACTTACAAGATCTACAAGGATGATTGCACACTGTGTGTGTTTGTTGTTATGGATTTAACTGGGCCACAAGGAGAGGCTGCAAGAAGGCTCTAGAAACCTTCATCGCCATCAAGGCCATGAAAATCCAAGCGAAGGCAGCAGGCTCAAAGCTGGCTTCTCCTTCATGCTCCACCACCACAGGGAAGGAAACACCAGGGCAGTCGGTGAGCCTATCGCCACTGAGATCAGCTAGGATGATGGAGAAATCCAAAGACAAGGAAAAATCATCATCAAAACCTTCCTCTTTCAGCCACCATTAGCGCAGAGACAAGCATGCTTCACAGGGAAGTGAAGCCCCTGACCAGGACCCCTCCTTCACCGACTGCTGCTCTGGGACCCACAGCTAGAAGACTACCCACCCACCAATCAAAATGTAGCCCCTGATCGGGCCCCTCCTTCACTGATCACTACTCTGGGACTAGCGGCCAGAAAACTACCTGCCCACCAATCAAAAGGTATCCCCTGACTGGGCCCGCTCCTTCACTGATCGCTGCTCTGGGACCCATGGTTAGAAGACTACCCACCCACCAATCAAAATGTAGCCCCTGACTGGGCCCCCTCCTTCACTGATTACTTCTCTGGGACCTGTGTCCAGAAGACTACCTGTCCACCAATCAAAAGGTAGCTCCTGACCAGGCCCACTCCTTCACTGATTGCTGCTCCAGGACTCACGGCCAGAAGACTACTGGCCCACCAATAAAAAGGTAACCCCTGACCAGGCCCCCTCCTTCACCAGTTGCTGCTCCGGGACCCGCAGCTAGAAGACTACCTGCCCACCAATCAAAAGGTAGCCCCTGACCGAGTCCCCTCATTCACCGATCACTGCTCTGGGACTCGTGGCCAGAAGACTACCCACCCACCAATCAAAAAGTAGCCCCTGACCTGGCCCCCTCCTTTACTGATCGCTCCTCTGGGACCCACAGCCAGAAGACTACCCACCCACCAATCAAAAGGTACAGACACCACACCGGCAGCCAGACAGCCAGCCAGCTGCTGTCCGACTTGCTCGCTCTGATTTCACTGAAGGCGTTTTTAAAATTTTACTCGGATCACAGTTTCTCCTCTGGCTGTGTTATTACTGTGAATTTTCGAGCCTGGTTCAAGTTTATTTGTATTTTAACCAGCAGCTTTAACTCTTGGTATTTAATTGTATTTCCTTTTTACCAGCCAGCGAATTAAATTAGTAAGCCTGTCTTCTGAATTTTGGTCTGCCCTTGAACTTTGATTTCTGTTGAATTGTTCTGCTTTCTCAAGCTAGTACATTAAATTAATTAATCAGCTGGTAAATGAAACTTAGTCTGACCCTTGCTATCTGCATTTTTATCTCAAGAATGCATTAGTTGGCGACTGATTGTTTCCTTAACTGCACTGGTTTCACTCCCACCCTGATTTCTTTTTTCCTGCTATACTCCCTGTAATCTCCACTTCTTTTCCCTTCCAACCACTTTCACTTGCCTAAGTGCTTGTCCCCTGAGCTGTCTTGCTTGAACCTCCACCACCCGCTCCTACCCCCTTTCTAAACGTTCCATCCGACACTCTTGTTTTCTCTTTTCCTTATCTCTTGTTTTTCTTCTCACTCCAGGCAGCCTTTGCTCCAGCTGTGTGCACCTGAGCCCTCTGGCTCGACCCCCCAGCCGCTCTGCCCCCCGTCCCATTAACCTAACCACGACCCACCCATTGTCTTCTCCGGTATTAATAGTGTCTTCCTCCCCCCCTCTTCAGGTAGTCCTTGACTGGGCCTCCTCCTCCTTCACCAATCACTGCTCTGGGTCCCGCAACCAGAAGACTATCTGCCCACCAATCAAAAGGTGTGGACACCATAGCAGCAGCCAGCCAGCCAGCTTCTCCAGTGGATTTGGCACCTTTTTTCAAACAGGTTTTGCTGCGATCCAACATGCTTACTCTGATTTCATTGTGGCTGTTTTTAAAATTTTACTCAGACCACAGTTTCTCCTCTGGTTGTGCTACTTCTGTGAATTGTCAGCCCATCCACCCACCCCCGGCACTCTTTAAATGCTCTACCTTTCAGAAAGGTTATGCCCCGCCTGAAAAACTTACCAACCGTCCCTCTGCGCAACTCATCTATTTCTGACAATTACAGTTCTTGACTCTTACGAATGCTGTGGTTACTTAGCCAGGCAGATTTGCCAGTCTTTTTTGTTCTCTCTCCTAATCTCTACCCCTGATTTGCTCCCCTGCTGCTTCTGTGACAAGGCAGCCAGGCACAGATCATAATTTCCCCGGTAACATAGCCAGGCTTATTTCTTAATTTCTACCCCTGCTTGCTCATCTGCAGCTCCCTTGATTCCCTTCCCCAGTCTCTCTGCTTATGTTCTCCCAAACCCTTCACCAGCTTAATACCTTCCGGTTTTTTGGATCTCTTCCCGCCACTATTGATTGTCATTGACTACTGATTCTCAGGCTGTCACCCTGTAACTTTTGTTTGTCTACTGCTACTTTCTGCACTTTACACCTAGTTACCTGAGTCCCTCCCTATTTGCAGGGCCTGCTCTCTGCCATTATATAGGGGCCTCATGCTTCTTAACTTCAGGCTGGCAGCTTCTCTGTGCACCTATTCTGCCCAAGCATGACCGAGTCCTCACCCTGCCAGGGCTCTATTTCCTGCAATCGGCCACCTGCCATTATACTGGGACTATACTTAATCACCACACAGGCAGGCCTCCTTTCCGTCATCACTTCACCTACCATCTCCTACCTCAATGAAGCCACTATTTCTATCCCTTGTGGCTGCCTATCTGATAGGCACCCTACTGATAGTCGACCTCACTGCCAGTATAAATATCCCTTGACCAGTCAGACTTCCTCCACTTATTTATTTATTTATTTACAAGATTTACCAGGAAGGCATACTGAGCTAAGAGCTCGATTCCAGATGCGACCTGGGGGCCGAGACCCAAATACATACATGATATATATACATATACAGTACATTTTGGGAAAGCCAAGGCTTACCTATAAACATTTGGATGATTGAATACAGACAGGGGTGGATACATACAGTGTAAAGAATGAGTGGGTAATATACATTATATATATATTTATAGTGCAGCAAGCATAGTAGTAAAGTGTTAGTTATAACAGGAGCAGCTGGAGGAGAAATGGGCTCTAAGTAGCAGGTTGCGATGGTAGGGGTTCTGTGCACACTTCTCTGTTGTCAGCCACCCTCTCTTTACCCCCGTCCTGTCAGGTGGGAATTAACCCCTCTTGGCCCGGGGCTGGCTCGGTGGTGCTGAGGGTTGAGGCGCTGGACACCACACCTCGTGCTGCACTGGTGACCTGGGTTCAGGAGCGAGCCAGGGCACTGGGGGTTGGCAGGGGAGGGAGTTGGATTGAGCAACCGGAGGACTGCTCTCCTCTCCCTGGGAGGGATCCAGGGGTTTCCCGGCACATCAGTGGCCCCCGGTGGAGACCGGGGGCACTACATGTGTGGGACCAAGAAATCAGGGGACGAGCAAGGCATGCGTCTACGAGGGTAGCCTGCATGCTGATGCCATTGCACACCATGCTTCTTGGGGGAAAGAAAAAAGAGGAAAAAGCCTCCTACACCTTCGGTGAGATGACGGTGGCCCCAGGAGAATTGCCCACATCCCAAATTCCGGCCCAAATGCACCCAGATCTCTCTCCATGGGCCGACCCGATGACAGCAGGTAAGGCACTTCATACTTAGAAGCCTACCGCCGCGGGAGGGCGGAATCAGCCCCGGAGATGGTACCTGGGATCGTGCCTGCCTGTGGTCATTCGGGGGAGGGGATTCTGGGAGATGCTGAGGGTTCAGGCTGGGAGTAGGTTGAATTCTGACTGGGCACTCCTGAAGGATGCTCGGGGGTGTAGGTGTATAAATAAAATAAAAAAAAAACACCCTCTCGGCCCCCTCTCTCTCTCTGTTTCCTAACAAACTTTGAGCATTGTCAACTTGGTTCCTTCCTACTTTTTCCCTCCTTCTCTCCCCCTCCCTCTCTCCTGCCCACTGTGCCCCTATCGCCTCCTTCTCTCCCTGCTCTTATTGGCAGGAGACATCGAGTCCAACTCTGGCCCTATCCAATCCTCCATCTCTTCTATAGATGCCACTTGGGTCAAATCCTCCGGGCTAAAAATTACCCATATGAATGTTTGCACTCTCCCGGCAAAATACCCTGATTTGAAGCCCGGGTTTCACTATACAAACCACACATTCTCTGCCTCACTCAGACCTGGCTGAAGCCATGGCACCATGATACCATGTTTCAATTGCTTCAGTAGTCCCTTCTGCACAAAGATCAACCTGACAGAAGAAAGGGAGGTGGTGCCACCATATTTGTCAATGAACCCCTCTCTGCCTCCACCACCCTCTGCTCAGACAATGACTCCCCCAGTGAATGGCTCTTTGTTGAAGTAACCCTGGGGTCAGCAAAAAGACTCTTCCTGGGATGCTGTTACAACCCTCCAAGTGGGGGTGCTGAAGGCCTCTGCAGCCTCCTAAGAGAGGTTGGATCGCTCTCCCCAACCAGAGAGGCAATCCTTCTTGGGGACTACAACCTCAATTGGCTCAGTGCTCAAGAAACAGGTTACACCAACCTCCTAAATCAGTATAACCTGATGCAAGTCATCACTCTCCTTACTCACTTCAATGCCCACACCTCGAACCACACGATCCTCTATTGGGTAATCACTAACTGTAGAGACAGAGTCACCCAAGCTGGCATGCTATCCGACTCAATTAGTGATCACTCCCACACCTGCTCCATTTGGTCCTCTAAGGCCTCCTGTCTGCCCCCCCCCCTCCAAGTACCTCTCTTTCTGGAACTTCAACTTCCCCAATACATCCTGCCTTTTTGAGGATATTAGGGCCATAAACTGGTGGGACCGCTATGCTTGCACTGATGCATCTATGGCTGCCACCTATTTCACCAATGCTCTTCTGGACATCCAGGAGCGCCACTTCCTTACCACTACTCAGTGTGTCAGAGGTGAGTGTGCATCCTGGCTCTCCAATGACCTACTGTCCCTCATGAAGCAGAGGGACAGCAAGTGGGCTGCCCCCAAACTGACCCCCTCCCCAGCCCTGTAGAATGAGTGCAGGCATCTGCGAAATAGATGTAAACACATGGCTAGATCTCTAAAATGGGAGTACTATCACCGGCTCCAGAGAGATAACCTGGGCAATCCTAAAAAATTCTGGGACTCTATAAATTCTTTACTAAATCCCCGCCCTCATAGCCCCTCCATTCACCTGAATTCTCCTTCTGGCCCTCTGACAGACCCCTCAGCGGTCATTGACATGCTAAACACTAAGTTCTCCAACCTATTGACCCTCCCCTGCAATCTTCCTTCCCCAGGACCCTGAACTCCCTCCCTGCCTTCTAATCCCCTCACTACTGACCCCCCTTCACCCCCCTTTCTACTTTTCCACCATCTCCACTAAGGTCACATCCAAACTGCTAAAGAAGTTGCCTACTAGGGGTAGCCCTGGCTCTGATGGCCTCTCCCCTGTCTCCCTGAGACTTGAAACATAGAAACATAGAAGTTGACAGCAGATAAGGACCGCAAGGCCCATCCAGTCTGCCCATTTATTTTTCTACCTTATAAATGTGCCATCGGCCTTTGCTCTGTCAATGGCCTATCTATTCATATTCATCTGTATTGCTCCCTTATGCCTATCCCATGCCTGTTTGAAGCCCTGCACTGTATTCACATCCACCACTTCCTGAGGTAGGCCATTCCATGCATCCATCACCCTTTCTGTGAAAAAGAACTTCCTCACATTACTCCTTACTCGGCCTCCCTCTGATTTCATGCTGTGTCCTCTTGTCCTGCTATTTTTCTTATATTGAAACATGTTAGACTCTTTCACCTTGTTAATGCGCTTAAGGTGTTTGAATGTTTCGATCATATCACCTCTCTCCCTCCTTTGCTCTAGGATATACATATTGAGCTCCGTTAATCTGTCCTCATATGTTTTCTGATGCAGTCCCTGAACCATTTTGGTTGCTCTTCTCTGGACTGCCTCAATATGGTTAATGTCCTTGTGAAGGTGTGGCCTCCAGTACTGCACACAGTACTCCAGATGGGGCCTAACCAGTGTCTTGTAAAGAGAGATTATTACCTCCCTGTTCTGACTTGTGATACCCCTACTAATACACCCTAACATCCCCCTAGCCTTACCTAATGCTTTAGTGGTCTGCTTGGATGATTTCAGGTCATCGGTGATGATGATGCCCAAGTCTCTTTCTTCCCTTGTGACTGCCAGCAACTCCCTTACCAGCCTATAGGTGGCTTCAGGGTTTCTCTTCCCTATGTGCATGATTCACTTCTTTTGCATTAAATCCCAGTTGCCCTCTTCCGACCATTTTGCTAGTTTATCCAGATCTCTTCTCATTCTGCCCACCCCATCTGGATCATCTACTCTGTTGCAGATCTTGGTGTCATCTGCAACAGACAAACCTTACCCTCCAGTCCATCTGCAATGTCACTGATGAAGATATTGAAGAAGACTGGTCCCAGGATTGATCCCTGAGGTACCCCATTTGTGACTTGCATCTCTTCTGGCTGTATACCATTTACCACCACTCTCTGTTTTCTGCCCATCAACCAGTTTGCCACCCAGTTGACCAACTTCTGACCCACCCCGAGCCTACCCAGCTTATTAATCAATCTTCTATGTGGAACAGTATTGAAAGCTTTGCTGAAGTCAAGGTAGGTGACATCAACTGCTCCCCCTTGGTCCACCACTCTGGTTACCCAGTCAAAGAAATCTATGAGATTAGTTTGACAGGACCTTCCTTTTGTAAACCCATGCTGTCTTGGATCCTGTGCTCCTATGGATTCCAGGTGTTGCACTATCCTTTCCTTAAGGAGTGCCTCCATAATCTTGCCCACTACTGAGGTAAGACTGACTGGTCTGTAGTTCCCTGCCTCCTCCCTGCTACCACTCTTGTGGAGCAGGATCACATGAGCCCTTCTCCAGTCTTCAGGACCTCTCCTGTGATCAGAGACTCACTAAACAGTTCTGATAATGGCTCTACTAGTTCCACCCTTAGTTCCTTTAGTACCCTGGGATGTATGCCATCAGGTCCCATTGCCTTGTCCACCCTGAGCTTATCGAGCTCTTGTAGGACCCTTTCTTTTGTGAAGGGACTAGTGCTTACCTCCCTCCCCCCTGTGTCCATGGTGCTGAGCTGTGGGCTCTGCCCAACCTTCTCTTCAGTAAATATTGAGCAGAAGTATCTATTTAGGATAGATGCTTTTTCGTGGTCCTCCTCCTCACACGCCCCCTTATCTCGTTTGATCTTAGCAATACCCCCTCTGGACTTTCTCCTTTCACTAATGTATCTATAGAAAGTCTTGTCACCTTCTTTTACTGTCTGTGCTAGTGTTTCCTCGGTTTGAGCCTTTGTCTGCCTTACTGCCTTCCCTGCTTCCCTTAGGGAAGTTTGGTATGCCTCTCTGTCTTCATCCAGCTGCGTTCCCTTATATTTCCTGAAGGCCAGCCTTTTGGCTCTGACCTTTTCTGCTACTGTTTTTGAGAACCAAAGTGGTTTCCTTCTTCTTTTGCACTTCCTTTTCTCTCTAACACAATGGGATATTACTTCAAGTATTGCATCCTTAATGCTTGCCCACTTTGCCTGTACCCCATCACCTGTATTTCTTTTTGCCAGGGCTAGCTTAACTCTGTTGGCCATCTTATCAAAGTCAGTTCCTCTGAAGTCCCATATGTTTGCCTTTGAACGGGATGATCTAGTTGTAGTGGCCAAACTGAACCATACCATGTGATGGTCACTGACCCCCAGGTGACCTTCTACCTGGAGATCTGTGACCGTTTCCCTGTTAGTCAGTACTAGATCTAAGATAGACCTGTCTCTTGTGGGTTGTTGTACCAGTTGTTTGAGGCCCTCCCCCTGCAGGGAATCCACCATGTGTCTAGTTCTGGCAGATGTTCCTGCTGGTATTGACCAATCTGTATTTGGCATGTTGAAGTCTCCCATTATCAGAACCTCCCCTTTAGCTGTTATGTTTTGTATATCTTCTAACAGTAATGTGTATATGTCCTCCCCTGGTCTGGGGCCTGTAGACAACCCCAGTTCTTATGGCTGTCCCATTTCCTGTTTCCAGGGTGACCCACAGTTCTTCTGGCTCCTTATGTGTATTCTGAATTTCTGTAGCTTTGATATTTTCATTGACATACAGGGCCCTCCACCCCCTTTTTGCAACTCAGTCTCTTCTGAACAGTACATAGCCAGGTACTGAAGTCTCCCAAGTGTGGTTACTGGTAAACCCGTCTCACTAATTGCTACTGTCCAGTTTAGCCTCTGTCATTGTTATTGCCTGAAGGTCTGGGATCTTGTTTCCCATCTAGAACATTTGTACATGATTTTCCATTAGCCAGATTTCAGTGTTAGTTGTTGGGTGAGGTCTGGTATTTCCTGTGCATCATATGGGGAGCTAGACCTTTTTCCTTACCTGGTGATGCAAATGAACTGCAAACATGCTGAACTCCTGTTTGACCACTAGCTGAGGGGGGAGGGGTGTTATTTCCATTCGACGTATGGGGTGCTGCACCCCTCTCCCCATTTGCTAGTTTAAATATTCTGCAAAGACATCAAACTTCTGCCCCAATGCACTGGCTCCCTCTTTAGTCAGATGCAGTCCATCAAATTTAAAGAACTTTCGCTCCCAAAACTGTTGCCAGTTCCCTACAAATTTGGGTCCTTTTTCCTGGCACCAGCCCTTGAGCCACATGTTTAGCTCCACTATCTCCTCTTCTCTGACCTTCGTCCATCTGCCCCCCTCTCCCAGACTGGCAGGATCTCAGAGAAGGAGATGCCAGATGAAATGGATGCTAGTTTGTCACCCAGCCTGGTCAAGTGTTCCTTGGTCTCCATAACTGACCGGCTGGTGAGATCATTAGTCCCTATATGTACCAGGACATCAATGTTTTCCTCTGCTTCCTGAACAATTTTAGCAATGCGGTCAGTGTCTCTCCACGCTGATGTACCAAGGAGACATCTGACCATTACCCCTGGCTGGAGATAGGTATCAACTCCCCGAATCATGGAGTCTCCTATGATCAAAGTGTCTCCTCTCTTATATGCAAGTAGCATGTTAATTGGGCAATGCAATAATAGTGATGCCAATTTGGGTGATACTATTATAGCGACTACAATTACAGCATCCTGAAATATGGGCGACTACCATTAGGGTGACTAATGTATGCCCCCCCTTTCCGAGGTCTTATGACCTCAGGGTTGGTTATTTTAGTAAGAGGGGTGTGGGGGAAAAGCCCCCCACATTGGTGGTGTGGGGGTGAAGCCCCCCATGAAAAAAGCAGTTTGCAAATGTCGCCCTATTGGTAGTTGCCCATATTTCAGGGCACTGTAATTGCAGTTACTATAATAGCATCGCTCGAATTGGCATCACTATTATTGCATCACGCAATTGACATGGAACCTTATATGTAAGCCTCTCACCTTTATCTTTATCTTGCACTATCTACCTCTACCATGCCTGACTCCTGGAAGTCTGCTACAGTGGCTCCTATCTTTAAATCTGGTGACACTCACTCCTCCGACAACTACCGGCCTATATCCATTCTTCCCCACCTAAATAAACTCGAGAGGATCGTCCACCAACAACTATCTGAATACATTGCTAAACACAACCTCTTATGTAGCCAGTAGCTCTAGCTGTCTTCACCAACCACATCCTCTCCAACATGGATCATGGCTGTGCCATGGGTGCTGTGTTTGTTGACCTATCTAAAGCTTTTGATATGGTCAACCACTCCTTCCTCCTATCCAAACTATCTTTGCTCAGTTGCTCTGCCTGGACCACTGACTGGTTCGGGAGTTACCTCTTCAGATGCTCCCAGTCAATGCGCATTGGTACTATCATTTTTCTGCCCTTGCCGGTCTCTATGGGAGTTCCCCAGGGCTCCATCTTGGGTCCCTTGCTCTTCTCTCTGTTTGTCAACACCCTCCCTGCCAACAGCTTTACCTGTCACTCCCTTCTCTATGCGGATGACCTTGTCATCCATTATAGTGACAAGTCCCTCTCGAGGATCTCCTCTGTTCTCATCCAAAACTACCATTCTGCTTATAACTGGTTCTCCTCTAATCTGTTGTTGGTCAGTTCTAAGAAAACCAAGGCTATGCTGTTTGGGTCAAAACCATTCCTTAATAAAGCCATCAATGCCAACTCCTCACTCCTCATCCACCCCCCCTGGTGGCCCTGGCTTTGAAAATGTCTCATCTTTCAAATACCTAGGGGTAACACTTGACCCTTCTCCCTCTCCTTCAAAGACCACATAAACCAATAAGTCCACTGGATTAATATAAAGCTGGTAGCGGCCTACTGCCTAAAGCCCTTCCTAACAAAGGAGGCTTGCTTGGCCATCGTCACGGGTAATCTCCTCCCAATTTTTGATTATTGCTCCCCAATCTACTCTAGAGTCTCTACCACCCTACTGACTAGACTCTCAGTTGCATAGAACATCACCTGCCATTTCGCCCTAGCGGACCCTTATTCGACACACCACTGCACCCTCTATCACTCCCTGGGCTGGCTCCCCTTACAGGGTCACTTTGACTACTCACTTGGTTGTTTCTGGATCCTGCTCTTAAGTGTAGCAACACTTCCCCTCTCTCTATCCTTTTCAGTACTAGAACCCTGGTGGGACATATTCGCTCTTCCACTTCCCCCACCCTTGAGGTACCTAGGACCACCACCAACATGGGTGGGAAAGCTCTCTCTCTCGGTGGAGGCCCCCTCTCTGTGAAACGGGCTACCCCCCACCCTGCAAATTTCCAGCACCCATCAAAATTTCAAGCTCAGCCTAAAAGCCTGGCTTCTGGACAAGAGTCAATGCAGATGTCTCACTCACTAATCACCTCAGGCATGTGCCCGTTTTTCCATTTCTCCTACCTCCTACCTACTTCCTCTCCCACCTTCCTGCTCTGGTTGGGTGTGTTGGTCTCATTATGTAGCTTCTGATGAAGCGGGGTCTCCCCTATCTAAGCTACCATTAACATGATATCCCTGTATATGTATATGTCTTCCTGTGATGTCTCAAATTGTAAATATTGTTGCATTGTTCCTCTTACCGGAGAATTTTGCTGCTGCCTTGTACCCAGCTATGTGCAATTATTGTTATGTACTATATGACAATTGTAATCTTGTAAATAGTTATACTATTGTATTGTCTCTACTCATGCCTTGTGGTCTGGGTCTTGCCTGTAAACATTCCACTGGACCAGTGCACCTAGCTGGTTATCAAAGTCATAAATAAAAATAAAATAAAATAAGATTTCCACTTAAAGGTCAGTAAGTCTTTCTCATCATCCCCTCTGGCGGCATCAACTGCACTCTCTCCCCGACCATCATTGAGACACCAAAGTCAGGCCTGGCTCTGGTGCTGCCATACCTACTACAGAAGGTTTGCTTCCTCCATTATTAGCTCTCTCCTGGTGGCAATGACAGACATGAACCCACAACCACACAACATTGACTCCCAGGCTATGCTGGTGTTGTTTCCAGAAATGTTAACACCCCTGTTTCTATTGCTGAGAGCATCAGTGCCAGTAGTTCATCACCACAGCTGTCAAAGGGACCAAAAAATCATGTCTGTATCTCCTTCAGTACAGCCACTGCCCCCATTGCCAGCTTCATCAATGACTCCCATCATCATTCAGGATGACAAGGTAGAATATAATCCTGACCTCCTGGGTATGGAGGAGGATTTGGAGAATGAAGGAGGGGAGGAAGATCTCTATAAAAGGGGATTCCCTTCCAGCTTTACCCTCTTCTCTTGTTTATAACCCCAGGTCTCCTCCTGAAGATCCCTTATTTCAGGCTTTGTTCAAGCAAATTCAGAATTGCATGGTATTTCAGGGTGAAGACAAAGACTCCAGTAAAAGAAATTTAAGGGAGTTCTTGGAAGTTACAGCGACACCTACTATTGTAATGCTGGTTCCACTAAGCCAGTTAGACAGAAAATTTGTCGACCGGCTTTACAGCGATGGCACTATGTTGACCACGATCATGGTTGGCATTGTGCCGTCTGAAAAACAGTGTGTTTTAGCGGGGCTGTGCCCCTGCACCCACCAGACTTTAATATAATCAACTCCAGGCTGGAGTTGTATTGGGAAGGAGGTGCAAGACCTAGAGAAACCATGCCAGGGTCCCATGTGACCATTACAGAGAACTGTCATTATTGTTGCTGTAACAGTCTTTGCCATAAATGTTTCGATGTAGCAACGGTATACCATACTGCCTCCTGTTTGCTCTGCAGTAGAGGATGCTACCTTTGCTGCTTGGCACAAGCCTAGAACTTTGCCTGTAGCCCCCAGAAAGGCTCACAAGCAGTATACTGCTCTGTTTGCCATCACCTACTATGCTGCAGAGCCAGAAATGGATTCTGTGATTATCACGACTGCTCATGATCACTCTAGGGCCCATAGAGTGATGACCCCACTCCCTCCTGCCAAAGAATACAAGAGACTGGATGTCATGGGGAGATCCTACTGTATGCAGATGATGCAGTGCTCTATGCCTCGCATCATAAACCTACTCCCTTCCAGGACTCCCTCCAACATGCCTTCTTCCAGGCCGAAACATGGTTCAAGGACTGTAGACTGGTCATAAACCTAAAAAAGATGAAATCGATGATTTTCTCTCACCACCAAAACAAAGTGAAAAATGCACCTCTTCTCATCCTCCCCAGCACCAAGCACCCCCTTGAACAGGTATCCATCTACAAATATCCTTGGGCTTACCCTTGACTCTGCCTTTACATTCCATGACCACATAAACACCCTAGCAGCCGCCGCAGACACTCAGATGGGACTCCTATTTTTTTGCTAGTTGTGTTTAACCAGCATTAGTACACTAAGCTGAAAGCTTTTTTACAGGTGTGATCTGGGAGCACAGGGAAGTTAAGTGACTTGCTCAGGGTCACACAGTTTGTAAGTGGAAGCTGTGGGATTCAAACCCAGGTCTGGTCTGCTGGATGTCACCAGATTTGCAGCTCAGAGCCTTAAACCACTATGCTATACTGCCTCCCCTTTACCAGCACAAGGACTGCCTCCCTCCTGATGCCCTTAGGCTTGCCATTACTTCCTCTATACTGTCCCTAGTGGACTATGGGCTCCCTGTGTATGAGGCAGCAGATAATTCCACACTCCAGAAAATTCAAATCTCCCTCAACAAGGCCTGCAGGCTCCTAACTGGTGCACCTAGGCTCACCCACACCTGCTCCCTCTGTTCCACTGCCAATCTCCTCAACTTCAATGAAAGACTCCACTACCAGACCTGCCTACTGACCAAGAAAATTCTGCTCAGTCATTCCCCTCCTGGGGTCACCACCTCTCTCCAACTTGCCACCCCCTCCATCTCCACTCACAACTCGGACAAAGCTATACTGGCAGTACCCAGGGTAAAAACCTCCCTTGCCCAGAGATCCTTCCGCTACAGGACCCCATCTGGTTTAATGCACTCCCAGCCACCATCACCAGCACACCCAAGATTGCCTCTTTCAAAGTTGCTCTCCGCAACCACTTCCTCAATGTCTGCTCCTGTAACTGCAACTTGCCTGTGCTCTCATGCCCTCTAGGGCCCAAACCTCTGACAAATTCCATTATGGATTGCAACCTCTTACAACAATGTCTAATCCACCTCTGGCTCATGAATAAGATGGATTATACTGTAACGGATGCTCTCTCATGGTAACGATGTTTTGCTGTGCTTATGTAAATATCTGTATCCAAAACTGTATATAATGTTTGTAAACAATGTCTGTAACCTATACATAATGGCTATTCCATTGTAACTGTACCCTTTCTGTTTGTTTTTCTGTCCTCCATGTGACGAGGTACCTTTGTAAATAAGCCAATGGCTCAAAGGTTGTAAATCCGATAATTCAAATAAATAAATAAATGGGCATACAAATTTATGCCTCTGCCACCTTTGGGCTAAGTATTGCAAATTGCCATACAAACAAAGGAGAGAAAGAAGTAAGTACCTCAGCTGGGACTTGAACCCAGGCTGCCCGGAATATCATTCCAGGCATGCTAACCAGCTGTGCCACCAAGGCAACTGGAACCTGAGCCATCCCAGAGCACACATTACTCTTTCTCCAATGCAAAACCTGGCATCACACAAATAATTACTACATTGTAAAGCACATGGGTGCACTGTGTAAATTTATAGAACACATACAAACAAAAGAGAGAAAGAAATAAGTGCCTCTGCTGGGACATGAACCCAGGCCACCCAGAATATTGTTCTGGTCACGCTAACCAGCTATACCACCAAGGTAATTGGAACCTGAGCTGTCTCAGAGCACACATTACTATTTCTCCAATGCACAACCTGGTGTTGCACAAATAATTACTACATTTTCAATCACATGGGTGCGGTGTGCATATTTTTTATTTATTTAGCTTTTGTTGACCGGGTAAGTGCACTAGACAATTTCTGACTATTTTCAGGCACGACCCGGGGGAGGGGGGATACAGATGAATGCCAACTGACCTTGAACTAGATTAAGCTGGAACACATACAAACAAAGGAGAGAAAGAAGTAAATGCCTCAGTTGGGACTTGAACCCAGACCACCCAGAATACAGTTCCGATCAAGCGAACCAGCTGTGCCACCAAGGCAACTGGAACCTGAGTCATCCCAGAGCAGACATTACTTTTTTTTTTCCAATTGTTTAACCAGGAGTAGCACACTAAGCTGAAAGCTTGTTTACAGGTGCAACCTGGGAGCACAGGGAAGTTAAGTGACTTGCTCAGGGTCACACAGTATGCAAGTGGGGGTTGTGGGATTCAAACCCAGATCTCCAGATTTGCAGCTCAGAGCCTTAAACCACTGTGCTATACTCTCCAATGCACAACCTGATGCTGCAAAAATAATTACTGCATTTTCAATCTCATGGGTGTGGTGTGCATATTTATGGGACACATACAAACAAAGGAGAGAAAGAAATAAGTGCCTCAGCTGGGACTTGAACCCAGGTCACCCAGAATACCATTCTGGTCGCAATAACCAGCTGTGCCACCAAGGCAACTGGAACCTAAACCATCCCGTCCAGGTTGTGCATTGGAGAAAGAGTAATGTGTGCTCTGGGATGGCTCAGGTTCCAGTTGCCATGGTGACACAGCTGGTTAGTGTGACCAGAACAGTATTCTGGGTGGCCTGGATTCAAGACCCAGCTGAGGCACTTCTTTCTCCCCTTTGATTGTATGTGTTCCATAAATAGGCACACCACACCCATGTGATTGAAAATGTAGTAATTATTTGTGCAGCACCAAGTTGTGCATTGGAGAAAGAGTAATATGTGATCTAGGATGGCTCAGGTTCCAGTTGCCTGGTGGCACAGCTGGATGTGTGACCAGAAGGGTATTCAGGGCAGCCTGGGTCCAAGTTCCAGCTGAGGCTCTTACTTCTTTCTCTCTCTTTTGTTTGTATGTGTTCCATAAATATGCACACTACATCCATATGATTGAAATCGCAAATTAACCCCTCTCTCTCACACTTTTTCAATCCATTGACTCCATATGTATGAACATTTTACCCCGGTTCCTCTACCTGTTCCAAACCCTACCAGTGCTCCCGACAAGGAATGCTTTTAATAAATGGAATGAGTGTATATCTAGAGTCACATGGAATGGGACCAGACCATGGATTGCCTTTGGGAAACTACAACTCCCCAAAGATAAAAGTGGACTAGGCCTCCCTAATTTGATACTATACCTACAAGCTGTACTTCTGGGACACAACTACAATGAAAAAGACTTTCCCTAAGCCCAGATGGGTAGCTCCCAAACTTGACATGCTGCCAGCTCTAACTCACTCCCTGTTATTTATGACTCTGGATGCCTCAAAACTAACAGAGACATCATCAGTCACTACAAAATCCTTGCTACAATTCTGGCATGGCCTTTTCCAGCAAAATCGATATCACATAGGCTTACACTTACTTGGCATTACCTCATACTGTTTTAGATTCCTCTGAGCAAAATTTGGCCATAAATTTAAACATTGGTCCACCCATGGTCTGGTACATTCCCTTCAGTTTTACACTGCAGGCCAAATATAATCCTTTTCCTAGATAGAGGCCAGCTGTGGGTTTAGTAGGAGGGCTCACAACTGCTACCTATAACTTTGTCATTACCTTACCTCTACCTTAGGCTTAAATATCGATGAGGAGGAGCTCTCCCCTCTCCTCCCTTTTAGCCAAACAATTTTACAAGGATAGTGGCCCACCCACTTCATTTCCATGTGCTACATGATACTGCAAGGCATTCCAACTATTGATGGTTCCCAAACATAGAATACATGGGAGGCTGAACTCACAATAACCCCCCCATCTACATGGAAAATCATTTGGAGCTGACAACATAAAAGTAAAGGGCTCCCCAAAGTGGTGGGAGTTCAGCTGGAAAACAGCTAGCCATTATTTTCAAACTGCACAAATTACAGCTACATTTTTGGCTACCAAAGATTCCTCTTGTTGGAGAGGTTGTGGCTGTGAAGTGGCAACACATACACATGTACTCTGGTCCTGCCCAGTCCTTATCACATTCTGGAAGACATTGGAAGAGGAAATAAATGTTATCATTCAGTCAAAAGGTACTCTGATGCCTGAGGCTGGCCTTTTATTAAACTTCCCATGGCATTTCAAAAATGAAGTGCATCTGTATCTCTTTTGGCATCTTCATGGTGTCAGGAAAAAAGGTAATAATGAGACTCTGGCTTAAACTGGACTCCAATACAGTGGGAGAGCACAGTGTGGGATATATATAAAACACAAAAACTCACTTTGCAATTGCAACAGTGACATTCTCAGCATCAAAATAGGTAGAATCTCTGGCTGCTACACATCATGAACAAAAGGCTGGACAGTATACCTTGAGGACATACAGGACTGGAGCTCATTGTTTCCCTATGTTACTTCCCATGTTTTTGACCTTTACTTGTGGGGAGGGGTTGATGTGGAAGGCATGGATGCCATGACATACTGGGAGAGAAGCGCTGCTACCAGGACCATGGATCACCAGTTACTTATCGAATTGCAAGTAATGTGGGACTACTGCCAGTGATACAATTGATATGCTCTTATCAGTACTATGATTATATGAAACAAGAACTTGAAGATAAAACTGTTGTGGCTGTTTTTAAAGATATACTTACTGTACACTGTTCCCTGATATCCTTAAAAATGCAGTAAACTTTCAGTTTAAAAAAAGAATTGCAAATTACCAGGCCTACATGATTAAGTATCAGAATAGCTTGGTGAATTCTGTCATGGCTGCTATTCAGGATCTACATGATAGCCTTGAAAATACAAAACTTTTTAAAGCTGTATTAGCTGATATTGACAATGGTAAGCATCTATTATTGTCATCATATGATGCATCTGATGTTTCTGCCAATGTTGCTGCCTCTGGCATTTGCCTGAGAAAATGTTCTTGGCTCAGGGTGGCTGGCTTTGCAGTTGACATACAGCAGGCCATACTTAATGCCCCTTTTAGAGGCTCTAGGTTATTTGTATCTGATGTGGATAATTCACTAAAAGACCTTCAATCATCCAAAATGATTGAGATCTGTGAAGTCCTTGACCCCACACAATACAAGAGGACATAGGATAGGTGACTTTTGGAGGTCTACATGCTTTAGAGGCCAAGGCTACCATCCACAATATCATGGTCAAGAAGGCAATCCCCCATAGGTCCGTCCACCACTGTTGGCCATTCCAAGGTGACCAAATTTTTCACTGGCACTGCCACCCCCCCACCTTCTGACTCCCCACTTCCTCCCCCCTCCATTGTTGCCTCTGGGGATACAAGTGGGAGAAGGATCTCCATTCACCTGCCAAGATGGAGGGAGATCACCTCAGATGAGTGGGTCTTGGAAACAGAGAAAGGACTGTGAAGGTTAGTGGGTGGGAAAGATGCAGAGACTCAGGTAAAAGATGTAGAATGCACTCTGTGGTATTTATTTTCCAAAATAAAATAATAAACATAGAGAAAGAAAATAGGTGATTAGTCTTTCAGTTCTGCAAAAACAGTGCACAATTTCCTCAGTGCACAACTTCTTGCCTTCGTTCCAGCCAACTAGATTCCTAACACATGAACACTTGTGTGTACTGTGAGAAACAGTGCACAATTCATTCAGTGCACAACTTCCAGGCTTCATTCCAGCCAAATAGATTCCTAGCACATGAAAATGTGCATGTGGTATGAGCTGCTTCCTCCACAACAGTCGGGTCTGTACTGACTGACTCATCTGTTTTGCATCTCAGGAGGTAGGCTTTTATATCTGCCTACTGAAGATGTCAGCACCATGTGAGCTATCTGACTCACAATTCTCTAAGAAAAAACACAGCTAGGCTGACTCATCCTGAATAAACACAGACAGGCTGACTCATCTGACCTTTACACACCTCTGCTTCACCTAGGAAAGAATGTTTTGTTTTTGGCTTTTTTGGAAACCCAAAGCAGTTTACACATAATAAAACACAGAGTGCAAGGCTCTTTGTTTCAGTAATTTTTCATTACTTACATTCCCTCTGTGTCTGCCTGCAGTACAGCACAGGAGAAGACAAGCAACTTACTGCCTCTTGTCTTACTTATATGTTCCATATACAGTACATGGGAGAAGGGGGGGGACTACAAGACTGAAAGTGGCCAGATCTCAGTCTGTAGCTAGAACAATAAACTTACAAGAACAGGACAGTGTAAAAGAAAATGCAGCACAAACAGAGGCTCTGACCCTGTCACATACTCCCCTCTTTAAAAAGGAACCAGTTACCGGCCTAGTGGCACAGATGGTTGAGGCACTGGCGCCTTACCTCATCCCATGCCGGCGACCCGGGTTCGGAAATGGACTAGGGACGTTGGGGGCTGGCAGGGGCGGGAGAGGATCGAGCATCCGTAGGACTGCTCTCCTGTCCTGGGGGTGGGTAGTGGGTTGTCATCACGCCGCAGATGTCTCTGGTGGAGACCAGGAGTACTGCTGATGCACGCAGGAGGGAGTAACTAGAAAAAGTGGAAATACCGCTTCACGGCAGCCAGATGACGGCTGTCTGGCGCTCTGAGACCATCAGGGTCATACCGAGCTCTCCATCTCAGCAGTATCCCCGGGGCTAAAATGTTGTGCTGGTCTGCTCCCCTTGGCTGGTGCCTTCCCCCTCAGAGGAGAGGGACCCACTTAGCGTAGGGTTAGCTGGGTCACCCTGGGGGTCGGCTGTGATTTGAGGCAGAATCTCAGAGGACAGATGGGTCGGAGGACAGCCTTGGTAAGCCCGAAGGAGTGGCTGCCATGGAGCAAGTAGGGGTAAAAAAAAAAAAAAAAGGAACCAGTCTTTGCTATTTTTTGTCTGACTCACAATTCTTTACGTAAACAAAGGCAGGCTGACTTATCCTGAATAAACACATTTCTCTAAGTAAACACATGCAGTCTGACTCATCCTAAATAAACACAGACAGGCTGACTCATCTGACCTTTACACACCTCTACTTCACCTAGGAAAGAATGTTTTGTTTTTGGCTTTTTTGCAAACCCAAAGCAGTTTACATATAATAAAACACAGAGTGCAAGGCTCTGTGTTTCAATTTTTTTTCATTACTTACATTCCCTCTGTGTCTGCCTGCAGTACAGCACAGAAGAAGGCAAGCAACTTACTGCCTCTTGTCTTACTTATATGTTTCTTGTACAGTACTTGGGAGAAGCGGGCAGGAGAGACTACAAGACTGAAAGTGGCCAGATTTCAGCCTGTAGCTAGAACAGTAAACTTATAAGAACAGGACAGTGCAAAAGAAAATGCAGCACAAATTCAGATGGGGGCTCTGACCCTGTCACAAAGACATACCCTGGAACTGCTCTCCAAACCTCCAGTGCACCCTCCGCATCCTTCTCATTATCCTCCGGGGCACTTGTCCCTACTAAGAGAAGAAGTGCACTCCCTACTTCTAAAGAAGGCAATCGGATGTATTCCTCCCAAAGAAAGGAACCAGGGATCTTATTCCAGATACTGTCTGGTCCCCAAGTCCACAGGAGACCTGCTTCTGTTATTGTACCTCAGAGGCTTGAACAAATTCATCTAATATAAAATGTTTTGAATGGAGTCTCTTCAGGCTGTCATCCCCCTAATGCAGAAAAGGGGATTGGCTTTATGCTCTGGACATGAAGGACACTTACCTTCATATAAAAATCCAAACATTCCACAGGCAATACCTTCGTTTTATGTTGGAGGATAGCCATTATCAGTTCTGATTCTTGCTATTTGGCTTATCCTTGGCACTGCAGGTGTTTAATAAATGCTTTGCAGTTGTGGCAGCAGACTGCTGGAAGGAAGTGCTTTATGTCTTCCTTTATCTGGACAATTGGCTCCTGCAGGGCTCATTCAGGGAAATAGTTCGGTATCCAGTATCCAGAACAGTCAGGGTACTGAAATCCATCCTTATTCCCTGTCAACATCTCCAGTATATTGGTGCAGTGCTGGACATGGCAGTGGGCAGTTCACATCTTTCCACAGACAGGGCTGAGGCCATGGTTGCCCAGGTTTGTCTGGTACACAGGAGTCATTATGTGTCTTCCCAGACAATACCACTTCTTGGGACTTATGGCAGGTACCATTGTGATGGTCCCATTGGCCCGCCTCCATATAAGAATCGCACAATGGATACTTTGGGTACAGTGGGATCAATTGACAGATGACTTGGATGGTCTCTAGACCTTCACAGAACACCTCAGTCTAGGCCCCTGTTGATAAGGACAGACTTCAGTAAGATGCACTATATAAACAAGCAAAGGGGCACTCATTTGTACCCACTCTACAGGGAAGCAATACAATTGTGTGGCATTTGGGCACTATCTCACAGCCTTCAATTGACAGCTGTGTTTCTCCCAGGAGTCCAAAACATCTTGGCAAAAAAGCTAAGTGAGCCCCAGTCTCAGGTGTATGAATGGGAACTGAAGACCTTTGTAGTAAATGACCTCTTTGCAAAGTGGGGTTATCCAGAGCTGAACATTTTTGCACCCACACACAATGCAAAACTTCTGCTTTTCTGCCCTCTCACTCCAGGCCTGGAGTTTTTTGACAAGATGTGTTGACCCTTTCTTGGAAAGGGAGGTTCCGGTACACATTCCCTCTGATCTCTTTCACTGGAGTCTATTCACAAAGTCTATGTACCACATATGTGTGACGCATAGGCATGCCTGCGACTGAATGCCATGCAGCAGGGTCCAGCATACCCCTAGTGGCATTCACTGCAGTTGCACTAGCACATTGTGCACTGGATCCCCGAACCATCCATGCAGCTACCACCATGGGTGGTCTGGGGGCATGCCCGCACTCTGCGCCATTCACTAAGGCACAGACTGCTGGGCCGGGGGGTGCAAGTTACATGATGGAGGACCCTGCTATAACTTTTCCATGCTCCCCCAATGGATACCGTCTGGGCATGGCGGAGATGGGAATCCCTGCACACTGCTGCCCCAGACCACAGGGGCTGCCAGGGATGGCTAGGGACTGCCATTTGGCCAGTCACCCATCGGACTCTACATCCCAGGGTCCATGCCTTCCCAGGATCCCCTTTATGTGCACAGCAGGAGATCTACTTTAGGGCCCAGGATGGGCAGCTGATTGGATGCTCACCTGGGTCCCGTGATCTGCCCCTCACATCTGTGATCCACACCCACACAGCTGCATGCCTGGGTGGGCAGGGGCATGGACAGGTGGCCTGCAGTGGTGAATACCAGCCAGTGCATGCCTGTCTGAGGATGCAGAGCTGCATGGGCTCTGCATGAGCAAATTATGCATACATCCCAAACATTTGTGAATAGGTCCCATTCAGAGAGTTTACTCAAATTGTGGCAGAATGGGCCTTCTTAATACTAGTGGTTTCCTTCTGGCCTCACCAGATATGGTTTCTCTTGCTACAGAACCTAGCAGTGAAGCCTCTTGTTCAACTGTCCCCTGTGTCGAGGTCTGCTGTCACAGAACAGGGGATTCTGGTCCACCTGGACCTGCGGTCCCTGCATCTGCACACATGGCTCCTGAGGACATAGCCATTGCACATTTTTGGCTTCTTTCCAGGTAACTACTAGCTACTGTCTTGTTGACAGCAAGGAAGCCTTCCACAAGACAAATCTATTCACTGAAGTGGAAGCATTTCTCCATATGGTGTGCTTCCCATTCAGAAGATCCATTTACTGTACATGTCCTATAAACACTCTACTGTCCTATCACCTGTCTTTATTAGATTCTGGTCTACAGTATTCATCCATTAAGGTGAACTTTGCTGCCATTTCAGCTTTCTGTGCTCCTTGTGAAATATGCACAGTGGTACAGTTAGGAATGTCCTGTATGTCCCGTAAGGGTATTTTTCACATGCATCCCCCGATTTATAAACCAATGCCACCTTAGAACCTCAATTACATTCTTGAGAAACTGACTCTGCCTGTTTGCTGCAACTTGTGAGATGCACTTTCTTTCTTGGAAGGCTTTCTTTTTGGATGCTGTAACCTCTGCCCGAAGGATTTCTGAACTTCAGTCGCTCATGCATGAGCCCCCTTGCCTGAATTTTCACAAGGATGGGGTGGCCTTGAAATTAATCCACGCTTTTTCCCAAAATGGTCTCTGACTTCACCCTGAATCAGTCCATTAACCTTCCAGTGTATTATCCTGAGCATGCTAACAAAGGTGAGGTATTGCTCCATAAGATTGATGTACACAGAACACTATGTATATATTTAATCTTACAAAGGACTACAGAAAGTTCTCTCAGCTTTTTGTCCCATTTGCTCTTGGGAGAGACAGCATACCTGTCACTAAACAATGTCTATCCAAATGGCTGGCTCACTGCACTGAGTTTTGTTCTAGGAAGTACAGTAAAGTTCCTGGTGCTGTGCTTTGTCATTCTACACATGACAAGGCCACTTCTGTGGCCTGTTTTGAGCATGTTTCTGCAGCTGACATTTGTGCTGCTGCTCCATGCAGCTCTGTACAGACTTTCACAAAGCACTATGGCGTAGACATCATCTCATGCAGACATGCTGGCTTTGGTCTTGCTGTTCTGTAAGGACTTCTATCCTGACTGCTTATCAGATGTTGTCATTCTCTCTGGGTACTTTGCACTGCTTGGGAATCATTCCAAAAGTGTGGCCCAGTGGAGGAGATATCTTTGATGAAAATATGTACATACATACATTCGTTGTTGCTGGCAGATTAGACCCATTGGTCTCTCGTGTCTACCCAATACAGTTCACTGTTTTTTTGTTTGTTTTTATAAATAACAATTTTATTAAAGTTCATTTTTCATAAACACCAATAGGACATACATAAAAAGAAACAGACTATACTATAAATAATAAATAAAACATGATACCACATATAGCAATGGTCATTAGGTAACTTAACTAAATTGATTATTAAAAGATATAAATAATACTAGACCGTATCCCATAAAGACATTCCATCACCAATTCAAAGGTGTTTATGTAATTCCCTGCACTACATAGTGCTTCGAAATCTAACAAACACTGTAGTCCAGAAAGAGGAAGAGAAAAAAAATCTCAGTTTCCAGGTCTTACGTTTCAAAACTGGGATCTACTTATAAAGCAAACAACTTGTACTTCCTACTATATATAGTGCAGCCTCTAAGACATCGTATTCAATAACAAAAGAAATGACTGTAAAACATCGAATTAACTTATAACAGAAAAAAAAAGTTATAACTGAGTTAGGCATCCATAACACAAGAGAATATTTAGCAGTATTTGTGGGAGGCGGGGGGGCAGACAGGAATTGTGGACCATGAATATCCCTATATGTCCATCTATCGGAATATAAACTAGTCCCTTGTAGGTGAGAGAGCCTGTGGTATGGGATCAAAAAGGTGAGAAGTGGGGCCTTCAACACACCATCAATCAGGCATACCATAAAATGAAATACCCACTTAAATTAATATTAAACCTGGATAATACTGATGAGAACAGCCATGTACTAAGAATGATCAGTTAGTATCTTCAAAACATTTCTGCGCTCTTTGTCAGCCTGGTAATGAAAAAAGGGTAACCATCTGGATATAAATTTTTCCAAATTCAGTCTTAGCTTAGCTGTTAGTTTTTCGATTTCCAACAAGTAAAGGCAGGTGAAGTACCATAAATCGGGATGGTGGGACCTCAGAAAGCCAGCTCTTAGTAATGGCTTTATGTGCTGCTGCCAAGAGAATAACAAATAAATATTTTTGTGCATGAGTTTTGATGTGCAGAAGGGGCAAGCCCCATAACCAAATCCTTGGGTCCCGTGGGAGCTGAAGTTGAAAATCAACCCCACCCTTTGAATTATTTGTTCCCAAAAGTTATCCAACTTCACACAGGCCCAAAAAATATGTGTGTGATTGCCCACCTCTCTGCACCTCCTCCAGCATAACTCAGAGGAGGTAGACTTATAGTGTCTGGTGATCTGAGGGCTACGGAAATATCTAACTGTCACTTTCCACCTGAACTCTCTCCAAGTTGGTGAGATTGTGGTGGAGTGCACTCCTTCCCATATCTACACCCATTCTTTTTCCTCTAAACTAACCTCTGGTTCTTTGAACCATTTTTCTTCCAGAACTTTCAAAGCCTGTGAATCTTTAGAGGACAGGAAAGCTGCGATCTTGGAAATCAGACCTTTCTGTCCCTCCTGTGCGATCAGTAGAAGAAAAAATTCCTGAAGGGGATTCATTTCTTCAAGTATTTGGGAGTTTACATTTTCTCCCATCAGGAAATGTCACAATTGCAAAAACATAAAATAATCTTGCCTGGGAAGGTTGAAGTCTCTGCTCAGTTGGTGGAAAGATTTAAGGATACCCCCCCTCATAAAGTTGTCCTATGTACTGCAACCAGATCTCATCCATCTGAGAAAGCCCCTATCCATCTGGAGAGGGAGTAAAATGATATGCCTGGCTACCAGTAGCCAAATTTGTTTCATGGTCAGAGACCAAGGATTAAGGGTAGTAAGTTTAAATAAACCCTCTCGGTCCATCAGAATAATTTCTGAAAATTTTGCAGCAGTGACTAAGGATTTTTCTAGCTTAGTCCATTATGGAGAGTCGCTCTCTGCACTCATAGCCACAAGCACTTGTAATTGAGTGGCCCAGAAATATTTAATAAAATCTGGAAGGCCCAAACCCCCTCCCCTCTTTGCTCTTTGTAAAATCTGCCATTTGATCCTAGGTGGTTGTGTTTCCATAAGAATTTAGAAATAGAAGTTTTTAAACTTTTCCAAAAAGAGATGGGAGGCCTAATGGGGAGCATATTGAATAAAAAAAGAAAACAAGGAAGGACATTCATCCTTATAACTTCAATACATCTTGAGAGTGAGAGGGGGAGTTCATTCCAATGATTTAAATCTTCTTGAACATTTTTCAGCAATTTAGAGTGATTCATTTGATATAAGTTACCAATCTTAATAGGTATTCAGACTCCTAGATATCAAAATCCTTCTCTTGCCCATTTAAACTGGCCTATTTGAGGACGTGAGCCTAGAGTAGAGGAATTTATGGCTAGCATTTCTGTTTTTGTATCTTTAATTTTAAATCCTGAGACTGTCCCAAATTCCTGTAAGAAGGACCCCAAAATCGGCGCTGAGCTTACCGGATCTGCAAGGTATAATAAGGTATCATCTGCATACAGAGAGATGCGTAACTCAGTACCTTCCACTTTAATTCCCCTCTATATCTCTGACAGTCTGATTAAAGCTGCCAAGGGCTCCATGCTTAATGCAAAGAGAAGGGGAGAGAGCGGGCAACTCTGCCTAGTGCCCCATTGAATACTAAAGGGTTCTGAGATTATTCCATCTACCTTCACTTGAGCCCTGGGATTTCTATACATATTCAAAATCCAGTCTCTAAACTTTCCCCCAAACCTGAATTTAACTAATGATTGTTCCAAAAACAGCCAATCAAGGTGATCAAAGGCCTTTTCAGCGTCTAAGGAAACAACTGCATTAAGTGTATGAGAGGGAGATAAGTTGCTGGATGATAAGGTGTTGAGCAAGAGATGTCTATTGACTTGAATGTGGCATCCCGGGATAAAGCCAGTCTGATCTGGGTGGACCAGGTCCAGAATAAGGCCCTGAAGCAGCACCCCCACCAACTTGGCAAAAATGTTTGCATCAACATTAAGAAGGGAGATGGGACAATAGCTTGCACAACATTGAGTGTCCTTCCCAGGTTTAGGGATCAGCATGATTGTAGCTTCCCCCCAAGTGTCTGGAATGGCCCCTGAGCAAGAGACGTCTATTGACTTGAATGTGGCATCCCGGGATAAAGCCAGTCTGATCTGGGTGGACCAGGTCCAGAATAAGGCCCTGAAGTCGCACCCCCACCAACTTGGCAAAAATGTTTGCATCAACATTAAGAAGGGAGATGGGACGATAGCTTGCACAACATTGAGTGTCCTTCCCAGGCTTAGGGATCAGCGTGATCATAGCTTCCCCCCAGGTGTCTGGAATGGCCCCTATTATATGTACTGCATTACAAACCCAGAGAAGTGTAGGAATCAAGTCCCCCACAAACATTTTATAAAATTTTTCGATAAAGCCATCAGGACCTGGGGCTTTACCTGAACTAAGAGATTTAATTACCAACTGAATCTTACCCTTGGTGAAGGATCTCTCCAGCACTTTTACTTGGGATTCTGATAGTGAGGGTAGATTTACTTTCCCTAGAAACTGTGCTATCTTCTGTGCATGTTCAGGGGTCCTTTCCTTAGTGTATAATTGCTTAAAGAAGTCTACAAACTCTCTTGCGATTTCTGATTGCTTTGTCTCCACCAGACTGAGGGATTTCCTAATTGCAATTTTGGAGATATAGCGATCTGCCTCCTGCCTTCTAAAGCAGAAGGCCAACAGTCTACCCACTGTCTCCCCCCCATAATATTTTTGATTAGTGAATCGCATAGTGTTAAGGGTACGATGTTGCATTAAATCATTATAATTTTCTCTAGCTTCCATAAGCCTTTTTAAAGTAGATTGATCTCTATTAACCTTATGTAACTTTTATAAAGCTTCAATAGTAGTTAAGATATCTGTGACCTTGACCTTATAGAATTTATTTTGATGGGCTGAGTAACTGATAAATTTACCTCTCAATACAGCCTTAAGACTATCCCAGATAAATTTTAAAGGAGTATCAGCCTCTTTATTCTCCTCAAAATACAGTTTAATGGATTCCTTCACTGAGGCCACAAATGTCTTGTCTGTTAGCAATCTGGCATCCAGTCTCCAAGCTCCCTTGCTGTGGTCTGAACCCCATCCAACCTTAACTTGGATCATAGCATAGTCTGAAAAAGAGACCGGGTGAATAATCACATTATGAAAATTATGTACCTCAGTTTTCCAAGGTATAAATTCAATCAATTCTAGAATATGAATTTGTAGCCAGGGAATAAAATGTATAATCTTTCCTTGTGGGATTTTGCCATCGCCAAACATCTAATACTCCCGATTCTGACATGAAAGTCCATAAGAGCCTGGAGCTGGACTCCGGCCCCTTTTTAGTTGGAGGGTTTTAGTCTAAGGCACAACTCTCAACACAGTTCCAGTCCCCCATTAGGATCAGATGTCCAGCTGGGAGGCCAGATATTAAGCGAAACAGTGCCCTGAAAAAAACTCTGGATGAAGGAGTAGGAGCATAGACTGAAACTGTATGTAGAGATCGTCCACGGAACTTGCCTGTTAGAAGCACCCATCGAGCATTTCCCTCCTTTTGGACTCTTGAAATTTTAAATGGAAGTCCCCTGCTGATTAAATTAGCTGTGCCTGCTTTGGGTGCAGAAGGGTGAGAATCAGAGAAGATGGAACCAACCCAAGATCATCTTAATTTGTCATGCTCAATTTTTGACAGCTTAGTCTCTTGGATACATGCGATATCACAGTTCACCCTTTTTAATTCCTTTAGAATTCTAGCTCTCTTCACTACATTGTTTAATCCTTTAACATTTAAATAATATAAATCAAGTGATCCCATTACCATTATTGTTAATTATCTTCCCATAAGTCACCTCTCCTCCCTTCCCTTCAAGTAGGATGCCTACCTTTATTTGGAGACAAAAAAATAAACCACATTGAAAAAAAGACAACATTAAAAAACACATGTAAGAACTCAAAAGTCCCAACCGGGGACTGAAGTGTAACTAGGTAAAGAACCCCCAACTGGAGGTAAAATGAGTCAAAGTGAGATGGAACTTGCCTCTAGGGTGTCAAATTATCACACCCTATAGAGCCCAATACTTCAAGAGTGGGCCCAAAAGGAGGTGGTATATTCCTGCTAGAAAGTGTATTAGAAGGGTATGGCACCCAATGTGCCAAGGGCAAATCCACCAGCCTACACTTGTGAATGTGTTCCTTCCCTTCTTGGAGGTATCCCAGATGATGGGCAGCTGGAGCAACTGACCATTGTCCCGGGGCTTCTTTAATAGATATCATTTTGTATTAATAAAGATTATCATTCAGTGCAATTGCCTCAAGCAATAACTCAGAGTGGCAGAAAAGGTCACTGTATTCATATCTTTCTGATCAGCATAAGGCCATGAACTATAACAGAATTCCCCCCTTCCACCCCTCTCTTCATTCCTCTGTGAAGGAGATTAAAATAAAATGACACTCCTTTCTATATTCCCCACTAAGCACTTAAATGTTCCAGTGATTATCAAATACTAAAGGACATTATTAGCAAAAACACAGTATTAACTGTCAGAGAACTGTGTAGTAAGTTATACCATGGAACATTCAAAAACAATTAAACTCAGTTAGTCATTTTAGTCTTTTTTGGGGGGGTTGTCCATGTAATACTAAATTGCAAAAAAGAGAAAACAAAATAAATTAGACTGAAGCGAGGGGAGAACACTGCTCCCAGATCTTAACCCCCACTGAATATAAATCAAAACAGCCAGTCTTTGCAACTTAAAAATAAAAATATTAAGCAGTACTTGTGAGGAAATCACAATATCAAGGATCCTGCCGTCAGTCGATGGGGAGATCGATTAAGTGATGTCCCTTCTATGCAGTCCGATCCCACCTCGGGGACTGGTGAAACACAACACGATGCAAAAGAGTTCCGGGCTTCAAATTATAGTGCCCCCTAGTGGTGCTAGGGCTACATGGTTCCAGTTAATCCAGCGATTCACTGCTTTCAGCCCCTTACAGGACAAGGCCCACTGAGAAGCCTCCAGGACAGAACTCACCACTCCATCGGCAAATGGAGAAGGTAACATAAAGCTTTCAAGTCCCGGTTCAGGATGCATGGTGTTTTGGGGTAATCCATCTGGCTACATTGGCATGAAGGGGCAAAAGGGAATCCACCCTCCTTCTCTGGATACACTGACCCCCAGGGGTGATGGCCCAAAGCAAACCCTCTATTTTCTGCTGTGCCTGCTCTTTGCTGGTATCAGAGATCTGAATACCCAGTGATTCCAGGAAAGGAACTGCCTGAAGAATTGAATCATAAACATTTGTGCCCTCTTTATCCTGCACCCAGAGCCTGGCAGGGTATCTCAAAAAGGCTTTCAACCCTTTTTCCCTAAGCGCACATACCGCCAAAATAATTTTTTTCCTTTTTGCCAGCATAAGTGGTGGGTAATCCTGATTGAAATAGACTCTCTGTCCATCTAGGTTTAAGTTTTTTTTATTCCAGGCCAAGTGTAGTATTTTCTCTTTTATGGGAAACCATAGAAATTTAATCAAAATTGATCTCGGAGGAGCACCTGGTCTGGGTCTGGGGGCTACGGCCCTATGTGCCCTTTCTATTTCAAGATGCAAGTCCTCCTCAAGTGATAATTCTTGTTTTAACCAGCATTCCAAAAAGGCTGTCATATCAGCTTGTTCTATCCCCTCCGGTACACCAAATATTCGGAAATTATTTCTTCTTACCCTCGCCTCTGCATCTTCAGCTTGCAAAGTGAGCTCCTTCTCTCTTTGATGCAGAAAGGCTAGTGAGCGGCCAAAGGCCATATCTTCATTCTGTAAGGTGTCCATATTGGCTTCAACAGCAGTAGTCTGAGATTCTAGCTTTTTAAAATCATTTTGTAAGCTGGTTATTTTAGAATCGATCCAGTGCAAAATTTTAAATATACATTGGCAGTCGGCTTTTGTAAATGTGGTGGTGGTTTCTGAACTGGAGTTGTCCTCCTCATCCGCCGATGCAGTCAACACTGAGGATCGAGATATAGTGAGGCTTACAGGCTGGGCATCTGGCTGGGAGGAAGATCTTCAGGCTGTAGCTCCCAAATCCTTTTTTGGGGATTTTCCCATACCAGCGGAGATTGAGGGAGATATGATAGAGGCAAAAAAACTCAGATTAGCAAATGGATGATATAGGATTCTAATACTTATTAACCCTGGGCCTCCGGAGTCTCAAATCAAGCTGCCATCTGGTGTGTGACATCAACCGGAATACAGGTCACCCTTTGTGCAAAGTGACTGCACTACCCCTCCCCCATTGTTTTCTCCCCTATCCCCCCACAGTCTATAGTGGTGTTTGCCCTACCCCTTACCTTTACCATGCCCCAATGCCTGTCCCAACCCTTCTTGAACCCTTCTACTGTTTCCAGTGTCACTAACTCTGTAGATAATGCATTCCAGAATGCCACAACCCCCTCAATGAAAAATGTCTCCTTGCTTCCCCTCTGAAGTCCCCTCCGAGAGCTTCAAACTATGGCCTCTTGTGAGCTCCCCTTCCTTTAGTTGGAAAAGCTCATCAACGTTCCCCTTATTGAACCCCTTCAGGTTTTTGAAAATCTCTATCATGTTCCCCCTGTCTCTTTTGTCCTGCAACGTGTACATTTTCAGTTTTCTGACCTGTCCTCATACGTCACCCCGTCCATTCCATGAACCATTTTGGTTGCCCTTCTCTGGACTCTCTCCAACAGTGCCACGTCCTTCTTAAGCCGGGATCTCCAGAATTGTACACAATGTTTCAGGTGTGGCCTTACCAGTGCATTGTACAGTGGCAGACTAACGTCCCCTATTCTGGACGTAATACCCCTAACTATGCAACCCAGCATCTCATTAGCCTTCACCACCAGTTTTCTACACTGCTCCGAGTTGTTCCCCTTATCATCCACCAGCACCCCCAGCTCCTTTGCCACCTGTGTGACAGACAGCTCAGCCCTCCCCAAGTGGTATGTGAACCTTAGGGTCCTCCCTCCCAGGTGCACCACAAAGCATTTGCGTGCATTGAACTCCAGATGCCACCTTGGGGCCCAACTGTCCAGTATCTTTAAGTTTTCCTGGAATGCCCTTCTCCCCTACTCATTTTCAACCATCGTCCCTGCTTTGGTTTCATCAGCGAATTAACTCATCTTGCTAGCCACCCCCACCCTGATGTCCACATTGAACATGTTAAAGAGGACTGGGCCTCACCATAACAGTAGGTCTTTGAGAGAATCTCCTCCTTTGGGCCACAGTACACCCACCCTCCTTCTCTCTTACTGAGGTATAACCTGGTGGAATATTCCATTGCCTTGCTGGAGGTTTCCATAGGTGCCTCATATGGTTCCCAGTCCCATGCCTCTTGTTGATTGCCTGGTACTAACTTGATCTCCCAATTCCTCATGGTAAGTGTCCTTCCAAGCTTATGTCCAGTGGGGAACTGAGGATCAGGGGAGACACCCATGTTTTATAGGCACTGATGTATGTCATCATGGGTGACCCCCAGCTAGCAAAGGTTTCAGGGTGGTCTTGACGCTGATGGTTTACAGTTCCATAGATGTGGCCCAATGGAAGAGATTCTCTCAAAGATCTACTATTACAGTGAGTAACTGTTCTTTTCCTCTCCATGACACCAGTAAGGCATAGGGAATATGGAGCATCTCTGCTATGCATACATTTAGTGCTAACGCCAAAATCTCAATGTATAGACACATTACTATCAAGTTGCAATACTAAACCCAACAACAAAGATTTTACAATAACTTTTAGATACTCATACCATTTTCAGAAATAACAATTTGATCTTTGCTTTCTTGACATAGGATTTTGGTAACATACTGTAACTCCAAATTGAAAACGTAGATGGATATCACTGAAGCCAATCTCTCAAACACAAAAACTATTAGGCCACAATGTCCAGTTGTCTAACACTGAATAAGTCAGCAATTCATCTGTTTCATATTTGGTGGATTAATCCAATAAAATGGTTCTCAAGAAATAACCAAAAATGTATGTGTAGGTCACTCATATTGTGTCAGAGGTTCAGGCTGTGATGATAGCAACCTGCATTTGTCTTCTGAGGCCATGGTTGTCAGTAGTTAGCAGCAGGAGAATCCAGCATTCCATAGGATGCTTTCTTCCTCAAGCTGGGTGAGTGGATGAGGAGTTTGTGCCGCAACACTCACAAATACACTGAGTACAGTGCAGGTGAGGCATCTTGACAGCTGCAGAGAGAAGAAATCAAGTTGAGTAGGAAATTCAGCTTGGGGGGGATCAAAGAAGAAAATTTGAATGGAAATTTTAGAGGTTGGCTAAAGAAGATAATTCCACCCCATCCCTGGTCCATCATAGGGCCACTTCACATATCCATCAAGGGGTTGCTCCCTCATCTGATTGGATAAAGGTTGGAGTAGACCAGCAAACCTTTTAAAAAATGTGTTGTGGCTGCCACCTCAATGCCCAACCATCAGCATGTCACCCTGCCATGCAGATAGCCCAAGTTCAGGAGTGAACTCTGGATGCCAATTTGTGTGGCAGGTCAGATTGCACCAACTGCCACTTGAGAGTGCACTGTAGTTGGGGAGGGATGGAGGTGGGCTTTGGTGCTGCAGTCACCCCTGCAGTCAGCCAAGGAAGAGTGTTATCTTCGCAGGCCTGCAGCCAAGGTCACTCAATGGGCTTACCTTTTGTCAGGGGAGAAGAGAGGAACCAGGGAGAAAAGCAGGGTGAACAATCCATGTCTGTCTATATCAAAGCCTAGATTCCTTGGATTTCCCTTGTGTCCTAGTGCTCACTGATGATGAATATTATTCCACACAGTGAACAACCTTGGAGGCAGGAGAGCCTTCTCTCTCTGGAGCCCATACCACAGAGAAGAGACCCATGGGAGATGTTGGTAGTGGCATAATCTGGGGAAGGGGGAAGGGTTAATGGGCCAGAACAAGGTACAGTACAGTATATCCCTGGAAACATGGCATATCATATCACAGGGATCATAGAATTGTTACTGGCCAGGACAGGCATAAGCCCTTATACAGCTCACCCTTAACTCAAAGGGAACAACCTTTGATAGAATGTAACAAGCAATGTTTATTGAGGTGATTTTTAAAGGTATTCCATGTTATTACTACCCACAACCTCTGATGGGGGTCTGTTCCACATTCCCACCATTCATTGAGGAAAAAATCCATCCCTTTTTTAGTTCTATTTACATGCCCTTATAGATGTAAACCATGAGATCTTGTTGCATGACCATTATCATTACATTTTAATCCTGTATTATCCCAGAGATCATCTTTTGTAAATGCACTAAACACTAAACACATATCATCCCCCTAACTGCCTATACTCTAATAAGTACATATCAAGAACCCTAATTCTCTCCTTGTAATTCAGGTTTTTACCCAATCTAATCATTCTGGTTGCTCTCCTCTGGACACTCTCCATTAAGTTAATATCCTTCTTATTTATTGGGGTTGAAAACTGTGAGCAATGTTCCAGGTGAGGTCTTATGAGTGATCTGTACAAAGGAAGGATAACCCTTTTATCCCTACTTGATATGAGTCTAGCTACACAGGTCAAGATACCTCTTGCCCTGTTGGCCTTTACCTGGCAGTTCCTGTTGTTTTTAAGGTCATTAGTAATAACAATTCACAAGACCTCCTTGGATATTCTGAGTTTTCTGCCCCTCAAGAAGTATGATGTCATAATGTTAGATTAACCAAAGTGCATAACTGCACACTTATCCAGGTTAAAAGCCAACTTATGTTCTTTTGCCCATGCATCAAGTTTATCGAGCTCATTCTGCAAATTTCTGGAGTCAGATTCATTCTGTACAGTACAACCCAGATTAGTGTCATCTGCAAGCTTAGACAACCAAACGTGATGTCCACAGGTCATTGAAGCAATACAGATATTAAATAAAATTGGCCCCAAAACTGAACCCTGCGACACACCACTGGTGACCTTTTCCCATTCTGTTGTAGTACCCCTAATACTGACCCTTTGTCTTCTGCTTATCAGCCATGAACAAAGCCATGTGACAATGGTACTGTTTAATTTGATTTTATTTAACTCTTCAATGAGTTCCTTGTGCAGTACTCGTCAAATGCCTTGCTCAGATCTAAAAACACCACATCAACTGAGAGGCCGCTATCCAGGTTTCTACTCACCACTTCATAAAACTGAAGTAAGTTTGTTTGGCAGGACCCTCCTGATGTAAAACCATGTTTTGATGCATCCCAACTGTTAGTTACATTTAAATGGGCTTCTCTTGATTCCTTAACCAGACCCTTACACAGGACTGAGGTTAAACTAACTAGTCTATAGTCGGCACAGTCTTCCTTTTTCCCCTTCTTAAATATGGGAACTGAAGCTTCTTTCCAAGCATGCACCACCTCTCCCATTTTAAGGGATTCGATAAAAATTGCTGTAATTGGACCAGCTATAACATCTGATAGTTTTCCCAAAACATTTGGATGAGGTCCATCAGGGCCAGGTAATTTATTTCCATTGAGATTTATTAATCTGTCCCTTATACCCATTACATTTAGTACTATACAATCTACCTCACAATTTTCATCGACCATAATAGGATCTAAAGCACTTTCATTGAACACTGAGAAAAAAATATTTATTTAATAACTCTGCAGTTTCCTTATCTCCTTTTGTTAGTATTGCATTCTCATTAAGTAAGGGACTATTGGTCAAGTTGTTTCCCCTAGTAGCATTAATGTAAGTGTAGAATGACTTACAGTTATACTTAATTTTATCAACTAATTTCAGTTCAAACTTTCTCCTTTATAGTTTTTTCTTACATTGTTTGGCTACTCTTAAACATATGCTTCCATGTCTCTCATAGCTTTAGATTTCTTTGCTTTTTGTGAAGTTTCTTTTTTTTGTTGTTGTTCATTTGAATTATCTTTCTAGTATACCAGGGAGGTATTCTACCTTTTTTACTATACTTTTTTCTTTGTGGGTACATACCTATCAATTTGTTTAACATATCATTCAGGATATCCCACATTTTATTTAAAAATTTGCCTTTAAAGGATGTTTCCCAGTTCCAGTGATTTAATACCTCTCGCACAGCTGCAAAATTTGCATTTTTAAAGCATTTGTATGTTGAATTTCCCATAGTTGTATTGTGACCTGTAATACAAAATTATCATGGTCACTATTTGTGAGAGGACATGTGGTGTGACAGTTGATAAATGCTTCCCCCAAATTACTTATAACTAAGTCAATGTATGTTGCCCTATTGTGGGGATTGTCACATATTGTTCAAGTTCTAATTCACCAAGTGTGTTAATAAATTCACTTTCTGTTTCTGTTGTCCTGATACCCTTATTCCAATCTATAGAGGGGAAGCTGAAATCAACCAATAACAGCATTCTGCTGTCCATACCCAGATTGTTAAGTTGCTCTATTATTTTAATATCTTGATCTCGTGTGTATGAAGGTGGTCTATATATAAGATCCAATACAATTATTTTACCAACATCTGGTATGATTTTTAACCAAATAGTTTCATTCTCACAGAACTCCTCTGTTTCCTCAATTGGTTCTACTATCATGTTCTCATCTACATATACAGCCACTGCCCCTCTGGTCCTATTATCTCTATTTTTACTGAAAAGATTATACCCAGGTATGTTCCTATAACATTCTTCACATTTTTGCCACCATGTTTCCGTGATAGCACAAACCTTATTTTGTCAGTAGCTAATAATCTTTCTAGTTCCCCTTTTTACCTTATTAAACTTCTTGCATTTATCGATAAACACTTCCATTTCTTTTAATTTACCGTTTTACTGTTTCCTGTGGAGATTGAAATTTTCTGCAGGATTGAACTATTTATTTGGTTTTTGCAATCCCCTCCCATCTTCCCCAAACTCTTAAGTTGAAATGTGAATCTATGGTTTTCCTGATTCTGTTGGCAAATAATCTCGTACCATATTTATTCAAATGCAAACCATCTGATCTAAATAGATCTGTATTTCTGAAAGCCACCCAGTTCCTGAGGAAAGTAAAATTTTCATTGACACACCAATGTCTGAGCCAAATATTTAGATGTGGAATCACCCTACTCTTGCCTATAGCAGCTCTAGGAACTGACAGAACTTCTGATATAATGACGGTACATCCCTTTTCTTTCAATATGGTACCTAAATCCTCAAAGTCTTTGGCTATATCTTCAAAACTTCTTCTTCCCACATCATTCGTACCTACTTGTACTACTAGAATGGGTCTAGTTGAATTGTTTATATATTCCAGAATAGTGTCTTTGATGTCAGAGACCTTAGCTCCTGAGACGGATGTAACCTGTGTAGAAGCTTTTCTACCCTCACATATAATGGAGTCTGTAAATTTCAGCAGTGAGTCCCCTATTACTACTACAGTATGTCACTTTGATTATCCCTAATAGACACGGCCGGGCAGAAAAGGGTCATGAAAAAAGTGTGTTGTGACTGAGGAATGCGGTGCTTGTCTACAAGCCTTTAAAAGACATACATCTCAGTGCCCTCCTTGTTATATGGGTTAGCCCAATAGCACTGCAGCTAGGGAGTCCCTTACAATACACAACAGCAAGTTTGAGTTAAATGTTTGTACCCTGTGTGGCATGGTGGCTTTTTTACATCTAAACTGTAAGTAATAAATCCTAGCATTTATAAATCTGATGTACGGTGCAGTTCTTTTTTGCTGTTTCTGAAAGTCCCTTTCAATGCCAGCAACCTCAGTTCACATTCTAAACCTGGGTCATTGCTGTGGGCTAGCCAAAGGAGGATTTAGTGGCTCTGAGGACCACCTTCTCTTCCAAGGGAGGGAGGAAGGGCAGATACTCCTTTTGCTTTAGCACCACTTAAGTAATCACAAATGGTAATGCAGTTAGACAACTCATACAGGGTGAGCAGGATACATACTATATGTGGGATGTTAGAGTAACAGCATCTCATGGTGTCCTGATGGGCAGGGCTTTCAGACAAAATCAGTTGAAAAAATGTGGTCCCCAGCTTGCAACATGATACCTGGCCATCCAAAATCCAGGGCATCTCTACCTACCTTTCTCATGGCCTTCCACTTGGGTGCCTCCTTCTGTGCCACAGGTGGCTGACATTGCTGGGCAAGACTTTTGAGGCACTGATGGGCAGGGCCCCATCTAGAGTTATGGGGTGGTTAAGTTGAGGGGGCTCACACAGTGGAGTCTAGCAGGTTCTGTAACCTCCTGGTTGACCAGGAAGAAGCACCAAAGAGCTCCTGGATGTGAAAAGGTACCGACAGCAGCCAAGTTTCCAGTCAATGGGCCTCGCAGAGGGAAAAATAAAGTTGACAAAAAAAGAAAATATTATACAGTATAAAAGGGAATGTCCACAGTAAAGGGTTACCAAATGTGTGAAACAATTTAGTCTGCACAAAGGATCCAAAATTTTTGTCCAGTCAGTGTAATAACTAAAGCAATATTAGTTGTTATATAAATGACTCTTCCCTTACTTTTTGTTAAAAGAACACACATTTACTTTAGAAAAAAATAGCTAATGAGTAAACCAAACAATAGGCAGGAATTTTGAAATCTCAGTCTGGTGAAATTACCACTTCCCCATGTCACAGCAAATTAAGTGTGATGCTTTTTAATCTAGGTTGCAAACTGCAGCAGGGGATGTGTTCATCTAATTTACATACTCTGCTGTGTGTTATTCATTACATGATGAGCATGGAGAAACATAATGGAAGATAAAATTATGGGCTTTATTTCAAAGCAGGTGACACAGTGCTTTTGCTTACATTTCATAAGAACATACGAAGCTCGAGGAGTTGCCCAAGGGTCAGTCTTGGGCACCTTGTTGTTTCTTGTCTATTTGAATAATCTTCCAAACTACATAACCCATACAAACATAACCTTATATGCTGATGATTCTGTAGTGGTAGCTGATGGAAAAAATAAAGAGGTTAAATCCAAACTTTAAACTGATTTTGACTGCTTACAACAATGATTTTTGTCCACGAAGCTACTTATAAATATATATATATATATATATATAAAAAAATGTTATTCAATATTTCACAGAGGAATAGTCATAGAATAATGGCAAAACTTGAAATCAAGTCTAGTAATGGCCACATTCTAACCCAGGTACCAACATACAAATATCTGGGAATAGAAATTGACCAAGGCCTTAGTTTTGAACAACATATAGACAAATTAACAAGAAAAACAAAAAAAATGGAAAATAGGGGCCCTAAGGAGAGCATCTCATTGCCAGGGCCACTGGAAAACTCCACCCTCAACTTTTTTGTGGAATCAGCAATTTTCCCCATTCTCCACAAAAACTGACATGTTCCTCAATCTCTTGCAATTTTTTAGTTTTTATATTGAACTGTGTAAAAAGTATTAACATTTTTAATAAAATACTCTCAAATATTTTGACAATTTTGCATGCAGACTTGGGTTTGTCCGAAACAATGCAGTGCAAGGTAGGGCAAGGGTTTTATGTGACACTGCTTTCTTTTGAATCCTTGTCTTGTTTGGTTTCAAAATCCACTGGCCAAGCATAAGTACACTTAACATTTGTTTTGTCTTGAAGCAGCCTATCAGAAAACTTTTTTTTGCCAGAGAGACTGAAACAAAAGATGGAAGAAAAGGTGCAAATTATCCCATTCATCTAAATGGAGTGCTAACTACAGTATGAAGCCTTTTTGCAAGTGGTAGGACAGGTCTTCCTTGTGAGCATACTTTCATTCAGACTAGTTTTGATTCAAACAGCTGAGTAGTTTTGGATGGCCCTGCTGATTTTAAACTTGAATAAGCTAGTTGCTAACAGTGATCTCGCTCTTAGCAATCTACCACCTAGATACTCACATGAAAAGACTACAATAAAAACCTGACTAAAGTCTAAAAACAAGCTTAAAAACACATAAAATGTATCTGAACATGTATCTTTAACTAAGCAAAATCATTGCAGCCAGAGTAAAACAAAGGTAAATTGCAGGGCACCCCGACTACTGTATGATGCAGAAAAAATATTGTGGTATTTTTTTTATATTTTTTGGTAACCTGGTAGGTAAGGCCCACTAGGCACAAGTGCCTATTTTCAGGGGCAACCCAGGAGCACAGAGGAGGTTGAGTGACTTGCTGAGTCACACAGTATGCAAGTGGAGGGTGTGGGAATCAAACCTAGGTCTGCTAGAGGTCCCCAGTTAATTCACAGTTTGTTACTCTGACCTCTAATTTATATGCCAGCCCCAATAACCCCCAGATTTAATGTTCAAATATGTGATTTCAAAAATAGTGTACAGTACCGACAGTGCAAATTATGAATATTAAACACTTTAACAACATTTTATTAAAACTCAATTATTCACCACTGTATTTGCTTATTTTTCCTTGTACCAAAGAGGGAGAACAGCTGGCAGAACACTGTAAACAGCTGTTGATTAGGCTTCATTATTCTACATCCAGAAACAGAAAAAATTATTTCTTCTGGATTTATTTAATATTGATTTGCTGTGGTTCACTTTATAGAATCTATTTAGTACTATATGAGGCAGATGTTTTTAAATTTTGGAAGATACGGAACGCTTACGATAGCTTAGAAGTTTAGTGTTCATTTTAATAACATAAGCATTTCTTTATGTTTTAAACATATTGAAGTGGCAGTGTATTCATTTCATTTAGCCATTTATACTGACTAATACATGCTGTAGAAAATATTAAAAGATGCATTGTGAAGCACTCAGGGTTTATAGTAGAACTCCTGCAACTTCCCCACAATTTTTGCAAAAAGCTTCACAATTTTGAGTAACTTTTTCCACAATTTTCCAGTGGCCCTGCTCATTGTATGACCAAAACAGATAGATTGCTTGTATTAAACCAATTGATTACACCAATGCTAGAATATGGTAACTATATCTTCAATCATTCTTCCAAAAAAACCATTGCACAAATTGAATGTCACATATCGTAAAATAGCTAGAGTTGTACTGAAATGTGAATTTCAACACATTGTGGGCCAGATATTCAAAACTGTGACCCAGGGCAAAATTAGCACTGCCCGGCAGGCAAAAAGTACCCGGAGCAAAACCAGAGCTATATTCAAAAGGAAATAGCCCGGTGCAAAACCAACTGAATATAGCAAGCCAAGGAAGTCGGCCAAAGAGGCCGAGGAGTGCAGGGCAAAATTTGCCTGGGAGCAAGACAGCACTGAACATAGCAGATAAGACAGCACTGAAATAGCAATCAGACAGAGGCAGTGCAAACACCCACATAAACAAAGTGTCAGACATGTAAGCAGCTGTCCAGGAACACAGGCAAGCAAATCAGCGCTGCCAGACATAACTGCAGTACTAGTGAAAGGCATGGAATAACCTGGACCCACAAGTGAAACCAGAATACCACAGAATACTGTCAAATCCCGACTCCCCCCCCAAAAAAGACACAGGACACAGGAGTGTCAAGCATAACATAGTATAATTAAAAAAGGGAACGGGTAAGGCACAAAGGCAACAAGAAAAATTAAACAGAAAAACAAAGCAAAACACAGCAGAATACAGCCTGCAAAAATGGGGTACAAGAAAAACACAATGAAAGGGAAAAGGGCAGGCCTAACAAAGGGACTGAAAAAAGGTGAAAATAGGAACACTATAAAAACGGCTATCGTGACAACTATGTACATTGCAATGGGAAAGAATGTGGAAGGAGAGGGATGTGGACATAGGAAGGAATGGAGGGAAACAGGATGGCAGACAAAGGGCTAGGGACAGTGGGCCTGGGACAGGAAGCAGGAGAACAATAGGAAGTAAGACTTAGGGGTGGGCAGGTGCTGGCAGACGGTCTTCAAGGATGGCTGTCACCCGTCTCACTTCGGCAATCAACACAGCCTGCTGCTCAATAAGTGTACGTTGTTGTCGTACCACCCACCTCAGCAGCTCATCCTGGCTCTCATGCTCCTCTGGACGGGTGGCCCACAGTCACACCCGATGTGGACCTACAGGAGACAGAGGGACCATATCAGGACATGACGATGACACAAAGGCACCATGTACCACCACATGGTGGACAGCATGCCCCAACAACCATGCCCATGTGCCAGTACAGAACAAACCACAATGCACACAAACATGTGCCTGCAGGACAAGGCAGTATGTAACAGGCAGCATGCAACACCCCAATGTACATGGATATGCATAGATGGATGCTGAGAAGCATCACACAGTGGAATCCAGCCAGCACAGCGGTGTGCAGACTGTAACAGTGCAAACAGACAGCCACCCCCTGAGATGTGAACGAGAAGTGGACACTGAATGACATGCACATGGGATGACACATGTTGGGACATGCTCACAGGCACACAGCATGATACACAACGCAGATCCACCCCTGGAAGATGCAACAGTCACACCCAGGTGTGTAACCAGACATGTCTGTCCCATCCCCCAACAGTGGCCCACCCTCATTGGTGCCCCCCAACAACTGTAGAGACCAAGCCAAACCGTCACCCACAATGCCATAACACAGCAGCCGTACAAATGATGGCAGGAAGCCCTGAACAGGTGTGTGACTGACATAAGTGCGGAACAGTGGCAAGTCACACAGATAGAGACTCGACATGGACCACAGACAGCAAATGACCACAGAGGATAACGACACTGGCAATAGTACAGATGTGACTGCAGGACAGGTAAACAAGCAGTACACAGACAGGGAAAGTGCCAATGCCCACCTGTACCCATGGCCACAACAGAAGGATGATGAGCCTACACTGGTAAAGAGCATGGCACGGGGCTGTTCCACCACCCAAGGTGGTAGCACCGTGAAGGTGCACATGCAAGAAGACACACACAAGTGAAACAGGGACACAGGCCATGGTCCACCAGTGGCAGGGCAGTGGTAGGCCAATGATGTGCACAGGATAGTGTCACCCTGGTGGCCAAGGCATGGTGAGGCACACACCCCCACTTGTGGGAGCAGCGTCTGCCATAGGATCTGACACCCAGCACACCATGCCACCACAGAACAACCCCTGCAGCACACCTGCATAACCTATACACAAATACCATGCACTGTAGGGACTGAAGGACAGCACCCTGTAGGGGACAATGGCTCCCACAACAGAGCTGGAGCCAACAGGCAGGGGTGTAGCCAGGGTGGTCACAGCTGCACACCATGTGGACACACTGCCATCCCCTTCCCCATCATTAGGGTGAGCTACCCCACCCTAGAGTGTAGCCAGATACTATACAAACATTCATCAGGACTGTGTAGGTCGCCATCGGTGGCAGAAGAAATACCACTCATGAAACATATGGCAATGGGTGATGCCCTGCATGGGTAAATACAAAGCCATGCATAGTACCCCAAGACACTCACAGACCAGCCCCCAACCTGTACAGTTGTATGTGCCATGGGAGACAAAGACAGTCATAGTGACCAGTTCCTCTAGTGCATACCCCAATGAATGACAACACAGAAAGGTACAACATTGTCTTTGTTAGGCTTCATGGACAAAGGAAGCGGTGCAGAGCCAATATGCTCCCCCCCAGAAATAATATAGCACTTGGAGTGCTTGGAGGATGCCTGCCTACACCCATGCCGCAACAGGCACACATGAAATGCACAGCCACACAGGCCCATGTGGCACCATAGCCCCAGAGGCTCCCACCCCAACAGCCCCTGTGCATGTACACCACGGAGGTCAGACAAGGGCACACAATAACATACCTGTGTCTTCACCACCATGGCATTACACTGGTAGGGAGATACAGGCACCACATGACACTGTGACCCTCTGTTCGCCATAGTGGGAATAGCCCTGGCAGGCTCTAACAACATGTCCTGCACAGATACTGACACATTATACATGGTACCATGAATGAGACATGCCATGAGAAGTGGAGAACAGTGTTGCCATGGCAGACAGGACAACAACAGCAGCAGAAACAGCCAGCATGACAGGCTGACCCCAGTAATCCCCCACCTCCAGGCATGATGACTGGCATACAGCCATGCACAGACCCGCAGCATCCTGCCACAATGGTGGACATAACAGCAACATGTTGCACATGACAGTACAAGGCAGATAGCAGTGCACGTGGCAGTAATGGCAACAATAGATCAGACATACAGCCAGCCATGTCTCAGGCTTTGCAGCAGAAGGCAAGACACTGGAGGCATGGAAGACAACACAAATGCACGCAGCCAGCATAGCAGGCCCCATTGATGTAACGGTCATGGGTGCACTGCATGGTGCCATTGGTGTCAAGCATCCAGTGCCCCCCCAGCACAAAGTTAAGTGTGAACACAGTAGGCCCAGGTGGATGTACATATTGTAGCCACAATGGCTAAGGTGTCCCTCCAAGAGAGCACCCTGGAATACAAATGCAACGCAGCTATATCACATCAGGCCTGGATTACCTAGCCAACTGTGCCACGACACAAGACACAGCACTACAGTGCAGGGGTGTAGCCAGAAAAATCAATATTGTACACACAATCTCCAACAGTTACACCCCCATTAAAAAGAATTCACTCATCAACTCCAAATGGTACCCCCCTTCCAAAAAAGTCAGATGGTTGTCAGATGATTCCTCTAATCTCTAAAGAGGTTAGACATGTATCTGTCTCCTAAACAACATAAATTTAAACAGAGACACTCCCCAGTGGCCTACACTAACCAAAATACTACGGATTAGATTGAAAATGTTCACAGAAAGGCATATATTTTGTAACATGCACCCAACAAAACAGTACACAAATGTGTACAGTGAGTATGCCTGCCTACACCCTTGCTCCAGTGCCTGCAATGGCAACTCAGACACATAGTAGAAAATCACAATGGCACACAGTACTCAGGCAACCCACTCCCGTCACCGTCACTGCTCTCCGCCATGCGCTGCGCCATTGAAGGCACCCTGTGCCTGTCCATGGATGACCTCTGTTCAGACTGCAGCTCACCCCTCCTGTCTCCGGTGTGTTCTCTGCGCTCTGCAGTGGGAAGATGGTACAGCATCATTACTACAATATCAGCCAGCATGGTGTGCTAAAGACCACCCTGGACCCTGATGGCGTAGCACAACACATGCATCACTGGCACACAGGTGCAGTGCACCACCAAAGCCATGCCAAGCATGACATGGGTCAGTGCATACCTTCTCCCCCTGGCCCACACAGTACACACACAACTGATAGGGGGACCCCATGGCATAAGAGCAACATGTCTGAGTAGTATTTAAAGTGTACATTTGAACAGGTACCGAATGGTTAAACGGCAGTGGGATATGAACCCATGTCCAAGAGTGACCAGAGTCACATATCATTACACAAGGTGCACAATAGTATATGCATGGTAGATTCTAGCTGGACCCCACCAGCACAGCAACATACACACACACAAGCACACCACCGAACACACATCCCCACCACCGATCATATCAGCACCAAGAGAGTCATCACTTACCTGGCACAGGCACAGTCCCTTCCTGAACCATCACCCTGCATCGTTCCAACAAGTGAACTCTGCCTGCGCCTGATATCCACATATCGGTGGCGGGACTTCTCACCAACACGGGGTATACCCATGATTGCTGTGAGGCAATGGGCAATTGAAGCCCAGACCTGGCTACAGGGACGGTTACCCTCCCGGACCGGTCCAAATAGGTGCCAATGGCGCTTTTCAGTTAATTTAACTAGGTTGGCCATCTCCACCTCATCCCAACGCCTGTCACGGCCCACCACTACCCTTTGCCTATGTCTCCCAGACATGGCTGATATGAGAGGGGGGAAAGACACAGCTCCAATGGTGAATGACTGGCCACACACCCTGACACTCCCAAGCACTGCAGTCTAGCACTGCACAGATGCATGCCGTAGCACTGCGCTAACAGGAAGTGTCTGCAATGCGCATGCGTGACCCCTACCATGACCCTGAAGTCATGTGCCACGCATGCGTCTAGCGCCACACCATGTTGGGTGGACGGCACTACATCACGTTAAGACAGGGTGCTAGCGCGGACATTGGGGCCTCATGAGCATGTGTTTAGGCCGCTCTAATGCACATAGTGCTGCGCTAGTTGGATAGCATGGCACTGCCCCTCCATTAGCCCTGTGCTGGCCTTTGCACAGTGCTGCTGTGCTAGCATGGTGCTAATCAGGGCCATATTCAACAGGTGTATGCAAATGGGGTACTTGTGTATGCATGGGGCAAACTGTGTGATTAGCATATCATTATGCACTCATTTACATGACTAACAGGCTTGATTGCCTGGGTGGGCTATAAAAGAGCAAGCAGTGCACCACCAGTGTTGTGTTGTGGTAATGCAGTGTACTAACGAAAGTAAGCATCAACAACACACTGCTGGAGAGATGCAACAGGGGGATGAGCAGCGAGAGGCAGGTATGTATGACCGTATGGGACACCCTTGAATGCACTGTGCTGTGTGATGGTGCACAGCCCTAGACGGCTGCATAGGACTCCTACCGTCCACTGTACTGTGCACGTTCACCTGCAGGGAACTGTTCCATGTGGCACTGCCTGCACAATGTGTCTGCCAGCCAGGGGCAGTAGTGCACTACCGTGTTGTGTCCTGTGACATTGGCCCACTGACATGACTCCCTGGATGTGTGGCGTGATGGGCTGTGGCCCCCCTGCAGGACGTACACAGTGTCCCGGTGATGTGCCGTCCCATGCAGCATGGTGTCATGACATTGCTAGCGCACTTGTCCACGCAACCACTGTAGTGCTCAAGAGGGGCACATTATAGTGCAAGGTGGTTAGTGTAGGTGTGGGCCCAGTCATGGGAGCACATGGCAGCCACAGGTGACAGCAGTGCACATGTGTGTACAGGGCTCGCTGTCCATACACAGGACGGACAGTGACTATGTGTCCGTGTGCACCGTACATGCACATGCAGCAATATGATATGTCCATGTGGCATGTGGCACTGTAGGGGGTGGCATCGTGATGTCTAATGTGTAATGCAATGCAGCACTGACACAGCCAATGACACATGTCCCCTTACGACTATCCCATAGGTGTGGTAGCACACCAGAAGCGCATCGTGCCCACAAATTCTCACAGGAGGAGTTAAACACCCTGGTACATGCTGTTAAGGAGAGGGAGCAGGTGCTACGCACACACAGGGCCACTGATGCAGTGGTGCGGCAAGCTTGGGAGGAAGTTACTGCAGCTGTAAATGCTGAGGGAGGCCGTGGCAGAACAACAGAGGCTGTGCGCAAAAGATGGAACAACCTTCTGTGACGTGTGAAAGAGGAGGAGGCACAGCGACTGAGGGACAGGATGAGGACTGGTGGTGGACCACCTGAACACCAGCAGCGGGTGGAGGAGCCACACATGGCTGTGGTGGCATCAACACTGAGGATGGTGGCAGTAACAGGTGTGCCAGGTGGTGGATGTGAGACGCCCCTCGCACTGCCAAGAACAAGTCTGTATTCGCATGTGTAATTCCTGTATGTTGTGCTGGTATGGGTGCATGGTCATGCTGTTGGTGTCCTGCACAGGGTGTACTGTATGCTGCCGAACAGATGCCTGGCATGGCCATGGTCACTGTGGGTTGGGTGGGTGCATGTGGTCACGGGCTTGTGTGAAAGGGGTACCTGTCCTGAGGACTGCATGGTGTGGTGGTGGTAGTGGTGGTGGTGTTTGGCCACAGTATCCATGGACGGGTGACTGACCCTGTCCCTATTGTCTCCACAGCGATGTCTGCCAGGCCTGCACCACAACAGGAGGTGCCAAGGATGTACAGCCAGGTTCCTGAAGTTGTGGAGGAGGTGGATGAGGAACGCCCATCAACATCCGGGCTCTGTGAAGCTCATGGCTGCACAGACACCATGCATGTGTGGCATTCGCATGGACAGGGGGTGCAACTGCCTGGGAAGGGGGGTCACACCTCACTGGGGGCTTGGGATACACTGGCCACCTGGATGCTGCACAGACAGAGGATGTTGGTGTAGGGGAGGTCCTACTGGTCACTGTCACCAGTGAAGATGACACTGATGTGTCCGAGTATTTGCAACACCTGGCCATTACTGTGCAAGGGGATGCAGGGGTGGGGCTGCTTGCAGGCCATGGGATGGGTGCCAGTGGTTTATTAAGCGTCACCAGTGTGGCTGTACCTGAGCACATGGTGGTGGGCAGTGTGGGGGACATCGCAGAACAACAGGATGTGCAGTTTCAAACACTTGTTGGGGTCCATGTCCATACGATGCAACAGACCACCATCAGTAGTCGCCAGCAGCAGGACGTACCTGGCGGGCAACAGCATCCAGTTGTTCCAGTGCCGCAGACACCTTGGCCAGCTGCAGCTGAGGGTTCTGTGCCCCTGGGGCAGGATGGCCATGGTGACCGACCACTCCTGCAGGCTGCTGTCACCTCCCAGCAGGAGGCCCGTATGGACCTGCATGGCATACGGAGGGAGCTGAGACATGAGCTGGGACAGATAAGAGAGGCCATCTCAGTGGGCTTTGCCCGTGCTGAACAGCAGGCAGAGGACAGGTTGGGCTGCCTGGTGGGTGCCATCGACCGTGGCTTTCCTGGCCTGACAGCTGCAGTGGTCGACATCGAGAATGTCCTGCGTAGTGTGCCTGGTGGTCGCCAGCATGGGATGGTTGGTCATGGTGCAGACAGCACAGGGGCACACAGGCAGGCACACCGTGGCTGTAGGGCTGCCAGTGGTTCAAGCTCAACAGTATCACACACTCCGTCTTCAACCCAGTGCCGCCGTGGCCGTCCACCCACTCTGTCAGGCTCCACCGTCCCCCGGGGGCACAGGAGGCCAACTCTGCCTGCCTCACCTTTCTCTTCGGCATTGTCCTCTGCCAAGAGCACCCCAGGGTCTGTGTCCCATGGTACAGGTGCATGGTGCATGCGTGGAGGTAGGCGTCGGTGATGCCCACAATCGGTCTGTGGTACTGTGCAATCATCACCCACATGCACGTGCAGACATGCACACACACACACTTCCACTGCCACAGTTGCCCCCCTTACCCTCACAGCACACATCACACTTCCCCACCGACACTACACCATTTGTGTCTGTCCCCCCCCACGTGTGTCCTGCACAATCCCGACTTCACACCACATGCACACATTTTGTCTGATCCACTGTGTTGGTTTACTGGTGTGATTGTTGGTGTCACTGTTCTGTTTCTTTGTGCACATTAAATGGATAATTACTTGTACTCTTTCAAGTTGTTGTGCAGTCTGTACTTACCCTCTTGTCTGTAGCAGTGTCCTGATGATGTTGTCCCTGTGCTGTATGGCCCTGCGTGCCATGCGAGGGTCCCTCCTCTCGAGTTGCTCCACTGTCCCCCTGACCGCTGGCTCTGGCTCACTGTCAGACTGTCCCTCAGGTTCAGGTACCTGTATCCCATGGTTCATTGCCATGTTGTGCAGCATACAACAGGCTAGGAAGATACGGCATACCTTCTGAGGTGTATACTGTAGGGCACTGCCTGATGTGTCTAGGCATCTGAATCGCATCTTCAGGATGCCTAACACCCTCTCTATGATGTTCCTTGTTCTGGCATGTGCCTCGTTGTACATCTCCTTGGCCACTGTGCCCGGTCGGAGTACTGGTGTCAGCAGCCAGGGTTGCAGGGGATAGGCACTGTCCCCTGTCAAGAGATGTATACCTGTTAGTGCCGGACTGCAGTCTGTCAGCTGCTGTTCTGCACCTCTATGTGGCCCTCCCACATCCCTTCCCTGGCCTGCAATGCCTGCCCCCATCCATGATGTTGTGTGTATGCCTTGTATGCTACTACTCACTGACTAGTTGCCCACTGGGTATCCTGCCCTCCTCAAAAGCCTGGCACAGCTGGGACTGGTGCCAGATGAAGGCGTCGTGGGCACTGCCGGAGTACTGTGCATAGACATTGCTGATACGCCCAGCCGCATCGCACACCACCTGGCAGTTGATGGAGTGGTACCCCTTCCTGTTGACATACACGTCACTGCCATCACCAGGTGGTGCACGGATGGGGACATGGGTGCAGTCAATGGCACCCAGTACGGATGGTAGGTGCTTAACCCGATCGAACTGCTGCATTGTTTCTCTGCGCTCTGCTGCCGTGCTGGGGAATACTATGAATTCCCCAGCATATGGCAGGAAAGCCTCTAGGAACTGGGTCAGGAGGCGTGAGGTGGCAGACTGCGTTACCCCAATGGTGTCCCCTGTTGGTCATTGGAACGTCCCTGTGGCAAGGAAGCACATCGCTGCTGTCACCTTCTCCTCCACTGTCATGGCATGGCTACGTCTGGTATTCGAGTGCAGCTGCTCATGCAGGAGTTCACAGAGCTGCCTCAACATTCCCCTGTTCATCCTGTACCAGCCAATGATGTGGTCATCAGGCAGGGTCTCGAAGGAGACCCTGGGCAGGTACAACCGTTTGCAGCATACCGCCTCCTTGGCTCATGCTAGGCCTCCATGTTGCGCCTGCCCTCCTGCTCCTTCTACTACAGCTGCCATCAATGGCAGCATCACTGCTACTGGCACTGCACACTTCCCACTTCCTGTGGTGGTCCCTCCTCCTATGTGTGTTTTGCCCTGGGTTAAGACCAGCCTTTATAGGCTGGCAACTGCACCGCCGCGTGATGCGCGCTATATGTCCCTAATGACGCTGGGCCGCTGAATATCCCTTGCGCATCTCTCTTGGCCCCCTTCCTTTTGCCCTCATATTAGTGGTTTGCCCACAATGCACTGCTATAGCATGCCATTGGTCTCTTAATATGGCGGCTCTGCGCTATTCCAGAGCTATTGCCGTGCTATTGGTTTGCGCGCCGCGCTATGCTTTGAATATCTGGCCCTGTATCTTTTATCAAAAATTGGCCTGGAACTCCTTACAGCTAAAAGGGATAGAGCATGAGAGATTCTGATGTTTAAAATTTTGAAAACTGGAAAACCACTAAGGCTTAAAAACTCTTTGGTGTGAACAAACCATAACTTTCACTTAAGAAATAAAAATAAAATTCTGGTAGTACACAGGGTAAAAAACAACTTTGGAAAGATTACATTTAAATATAAAGCTGTGATAACCTACAGTAGAACAATCTGCCAAACCATCTGAAGGTGCTATAGCTGCATTTAGATCCATTCTGAAACAGGATTTAGTCCATATTTGCTCATGCTACTAGGATATCCCCCTTTGTTTTATTGTCAACTTGTAAATCTACTGCATAATATATTTAATGTAATCTGTGTTTATGTAACTTGTCTAGAAATGTTACTGTAAATGTTCTTTTTTTTAACAAATGTGTTTATGTATTTACATGTACAGGAGCACCTCGTAAACAGGGCTTTTATAGCCCTAATGGTGATATTTGCTTGTCAAACCAATGCCTGTATAAATAAAAACATTTTAATACTACTACTACTAAGTCACCAGTAAAAAAAGGCCCAATCGTCTATCAAGTCTGCCCGAGTGTGCAGTTCACAGTTTACTTTACTGCAGCTGCCCCCCCCCCCACTCCCAGTCCCCCTACCTGATCATCCTTCCACCACAACACTCCTCCCTGGCCTACCTTCAGTATTGACCTTACCTTTGACCCTGGTCCACTCCCTTTTAAAACTTCCCAGTCTTCAGCAAGATCACCTCCTCCAGTAATTAGTTCCACCTCCCCACCACTCTTTCTGTGAAAAATGGTCTCATTTCCCTCCTGAATCTTCCCTCCTCCAATTTCAGACTGTGTCCCTTCATGACCCTCCCTCCCTTTAAGCTGAACATGCCCTCTGTACTAACCCTATTCATACCTTTTAAATATTTCAAGGTCTTGATCATATCTCCTGCTTCTCTTCTATCCTCTAGGTAATACATTGTGTGCTCTCTCAATCTTTCATCATAGAATTTGTCCCCCAGTCCTTGGTCATCTTTATCACCCTTCACTGCACCCCTTCCAGAGGTGATTTCTCTTGCTATGCATCCCAGCATTTTGTTGGCTCTGGCTGCTGACCTACTGCTCAGAGCAGAATGTTTTATGTCTCCTGTGACTAGCACTGCTAGGTCCTTTTACATACTAACATACTAACATACTAAAATGCCAGCAGAATAGGCCTAACGGTCTTTCGTGTCTGCTCGTTTGGTCAGTCCCCAACCTGGGTGCTGACCTTGCTGTCCCCCTTGCCTTCTCTGGCATCTCCCTTCCCAGTTCCGGATATTCTTGCTGCATTGGATTTTGCTTCCAGAACCCTTCCCCTGTACCTGTCCCACCTCTTGAACTCCTCCACTGTCTCTCGCCTCCACCAGCCCCTAGGCAGTGCATTCCATGGCTCCACCACCCTCTCAGTGAAGTAGCACCTCCTCCTTTCTCCCCTGAATCTTCCCCCCTCCAGCTTCCACCCATGCCCTCTAGTGGCCCCTTCCTCCTTCCTTCGAAGCACCCTGACTGTTCCTCCCCTATTTACCCTCTTTATGTACCTAAAGACCTCTATCATGTCCCCCCGGTCCCTTCTCTCTTCCAATGTGTACATATTTAGCTCTTCGAGCCTCTCCTCATACGTCCTGTCCCCCAAGCCCCAAATCATTTTGGTTGCCCTCCTCTGGACCCTCTCCAGGAGGTTAATGTGCTCCCTTTAAGTGTGGCCTCCAAAACTGCAGTACTCAAGGTGCGGCCTCTTACCAAGCAGTTATACAGAGGAGTATCACTTCCCTCCTTCTGGAGGTGATCCCCTAGCGATGCATCCCAGCATCCTGTTGGCCTTGGCTGCTGCCTCCTATAAGTCTCAGAGTTGTTCATCTTGACATCCACTACCACCCCCAGATCCTCTCAGCCATCGAGACTTGTAGCATTTCCCCAGGGTGTACACTTGGCCTGGGTTTCTGGCTCCAGGTGGAGTACCTTGCATTTCCTGCATTGAACCTCAGCTTCCACTTTCTAGACCATCTTTGCAGAGCCTCCAGGTCCCCTGTAGGGCCACCCTCCCTCCTCCCCATCCACCACCGCCCCAGTTTGAGTCATCTGCAAAGAGACTCATCTCACTTCTGATTCCTGTCCTTATGTTAGATCGTGAGCGTTGAACAGAAGGGCCCAGGACTGATCCCTGTGGGACCCCACTAATGACCCTCCTTGGGGATGAGACTATCCCACCAACTATGACCCTCTGGGTCCGGTCCTGGAGCCAATTGCCTATCCATCTGATCATCTGGTTCCCCACCCCCATTTCTCCCAGCTTATCCAACAGGCCCAAGTGAGGAACAGAGTCAAATGCCTTGCTGAAGTCTAGAAAGAGGACATCCACTGGTCTACCCAGGTCCAAGGCACTTGTCACCCAGTCATAGAACTCCACCAGGTTTGTCTGACATGATTTCCCGGGATGAATCCATGCTGTCTGTCGTCCAGGCACCCTGACTTATCCAGGTCCCCCCTAGCCTCTCGCTTCAAATGCCCTCCATCACCTTGCCCACCACACGAGGTCAGGCTGACAGGCCTGTAGTTCCCTGCCACCTCCCTTGATCTCCCTTGTGGATAGGCACTATATCGCCACCTTCCAGTCTTGGGGCACCCACCTGTCCTCAGAGAGATGGGGAAAGCTCTGCCAGGGTTTTGCCAGGACATCTGCAAGTTCCTTCAGCACTCTGGGATGTAATTTATCCGGCCCTGGTGCTTTCTCCGTCTTAAGGGAGCTGAGGGCTTCCCTCACTCTCTCTGCTGTAATTTCCACTTCAGTACCCTTCTCCCTGTTAGCCTCCCCCACCTGCCAGTGATGCCTCCCCTCCCCCAGACCTGCCGATTAGTGAGGGTCCCCCTCCTCAGTATCTCTGTCTCCTCCCATGTATGATGCAGCACCCTATTTTCCCTGGTGAAAACTGGAGGTGAAGTACTCATTTAGTACTCAGCCTGCTCCCCAGGTCTTGTGCCCATTCTCCCTGATTTAATCCTGCTAATCTGCCCTTCACCTTCGTTTTCCCAATGTATCTAAAGAACCCTTGTTCCTCTCCCTAATTTCCCTGGCCAGGTTCTGCTCCTTCCTTGCCTTGGCCGCCTCACCACTCTAGTGGCCCTTCTAGCCATCAGCCTCGTACTCCCTCGATCCCTTTCACTCCTTGAGCACTTGAATTGCTTATAGGCTGCTTTCTTCCCGCAGACCACCTCCTGGACCTCCCTGGTCCACCAACAGGGTTTTTGGGCCCTCACCGCATTGCCTTACTTCTTGCACAGGTGCTGGTAGCATCCCGCAACCCTCTCCTGATGATTTCCCACCTACTATCAGCGCCCATGTTCGACCCAATCCCATCCAAATGCTCCCTAAGGATCCTTCCATTTCATAAATCCGCCCCTGAAGTCGGGTTACTCTGCCTTGTGCAGCCTTTCTACCCCTCCTAGGTCCAGGCAGAACCAGACTGTGGCATGGTCACTCCCGCCAATGGGTCCCTACCTCCAGGCCCCCAATCTGGTCACTGTCTGCCAGGACCACATCCAGTACCCGTGCCTCCCTGGTTGGTTCCTCACCTGCTGAGTTAGGAACGTGTCTTGAAGACATCCAACAACCTCTGTTCCTGGTCACAGAGGATGTCATAGTCTCCCAGTCTGTTCCTGACATGTTTAAGTCCCCCAACACCACCACAGTTCCTCTGCCCGGTCTGCAGTGTTTCCTAACATCTGCCACCAGATTGTCCTCCAGCTCCTCCGCCAGGGCAGGGGGTCTATACACCACTCCTATTTTTACTCTCTTGCACCCCCTTGTTATCAAGGTGACCCAAATCGCCTCCACGGTTCCCTCTGCCTCCTCTACTCCCCCTATGCCAATGCAGTTTTTGACTATCATTGCTACCCCTCCTCCCCTTCCCTCCCCCCTGTCCTTCCTGAACATAGTGTATCCCTCCAGGTTCAGGTCCCAGTCATGTCTTGCAGTGGCCCAAGTCTCAGTGACTGCTGCCACATCCACTGCTCCCTCAGCTAGCATCACCTGGAGCTCAGGCATTTTATTGCCCAAGCTCCTGGCATTTAACTCCTCCAAAATGGATACCTGCACTCCCCCAAGCCAGTAGCTAGTGCTGGGGTTTCTGGCTCCCAAGTGAATGACTTTGCGCTTCTTAGTGTTAAACCCCAACTGCCATATACTTGACCAGTGCTCGAGTTTTGCCAGGCCCTCCCTGAGTTCTTGCCTCCCTTCTTCACTGTCCACTGTCACTCAGATCTTTGTGTCATCTGCGAACAGATTGATCTTACTCTGATCCCATCTACTATCTCCCCGATAAAGATGCTAAATAGCACAGGTCCTAGCATCAAGCCCTGAAGGACCCCACTGGTTACAAGTCTGCATTTTGAGGGTTTCTCCCTTACAATTACCCTCTGCTGTCTGCTATGCAGCCAGCTCCTGACCCACCCCACCAGTTTCTCACTGACTCCCATGTTCCTTGGTTTGCTGAGCATCCTTCCATGTAGCACTGAGTCGAAGGCTTTGCTGAAGCCCAGATACAGGACATCCACAGCATGCCCTCTGTCGAGTGCCCTTGTGACCCAATATAAAAAGTCAATTAGGTTGGTCTGTCAGGATCTCTCCAAGACAAACCCATGTTGCCTTTCATCCTGGAGACCATTCTCTTCCAGAAAGATCACTGATTTCTTTTAGAATAGCCTCTATTAACTTCCCCACCATGGAGGTAAGGCTGACCGGTCTGTAGTTACTCGACTCATTCCTGGGCTGATTCTTGTGGAGAGGCACCACATAAGCAACCTCCAGTCCTGGGGCATGCACCCCATCTCCAATGAGGTGTTGAACAGGTCCACCAGAGGACCTGCCAAAACCTCTGCCAACACTCTCAGGACTCTTGGATGCACTCCATCCAGTCCCGGGGCCTTGTCCACCTGCAGGGCCTTTAGGCCCTCTAATACTCTATCCACCAGGATTACCCCATCCATTATTCTTGCTCCTCCCATTCCCACCCCTCTTTTCCCCTGTGGCATAGGCCCATCCTTTTCCCTGTTGAACACCAAACAGAAGTACTCGTTAAGTGCCTCTGCTTGGTCCACCCCCCTTTCTGCCCATCCCAGTTCCCTCTTGATCCAGACAATATCATCTTTAGAGCTCCTCTTCTGTCTTATGTACCTGAAGAAATCCTTTCCCCTTCTCTGATCCCCCTGTGCCAGCCTTAGCTCCCTTGAAGCCTTAGCCACCCTGACTGCTCTGCTCACTTCTCTGGATTTCCTCGAGTACTCCTCTCTGTCTGCCCCTCGCCTGCTTGGTCTTTTGGTCTTGGATTTCTTACTCTGGGTCTTTGCACATGTGTTAGTGGCCTCCATCGGACCCAACTTGATAATAGACCATTTTTGGTCAGCATTCATCTCTAGGTAGATCTTGGCAAGATGCCCCTCTAGGATGTCACCCATTCTGCCAAAGTCCACTCTTCTGATGTCCACCACTCTCATCTTGGATCTGGCCACTTCCTTGCCCAAGTTGAGGAAGAACCACACTGAGCAGTGGTCATTGCCCGCTAGGGGGACCTGTGCAACTGTATCTTGGACATGATCCCTATTTGACGACACAAGGTCCAGTATGTTTCCCTCCCTGGTTAGATCCATTACCCCCTGCACCAGGTAGCCATCCTGGAAGGCCTCCAGAAGTACCTGATCCCTGGCACTAGAGGTAACCAGGGTGCTCCAGTCAACCCAAAGGAGATTACAGTCTCCAACTATGACAGTGTTGCCCTTACCACTGAGCCTTCTAATTTGCTCCCCCAATTCCTTGTCAGTTTCCTCATTCTGTGAGGGTGGTCTGTATACCACCCCCAATCTAACTTTACTTCTTTTAGAGTTTTGGAGCTGCACCCATAAGGCTTCAGGCTTGTCCTCCTCCTCCTTGGTGCATAATATCCTATCCCTTAAGTAAATAGCCACCCCTCCCCCTTTCCCCACCCCTCTGTCCTTCTGGTATAACCTGTACCCAGGGATCACAAGGTCCCAGTCATGGTATTGGGTGGCCCAACTCTATGTGATGGCCTCAATATCTACCTCTCCCTCCACCATCAGAGCCTGAAGCTCTAATGCCTTGTTCACCAGACTCCTTGCATTCAAAGATACCACCTTCCAATGTGACCCCTGTCACCCAATTCCCCCTCCCAATCCTCTGCTAGCACCCCTTATTTACTTTCCCTTATTTCCCTGCTGACTAACTGGGGGAGAAGCCTTCCAGTCTCTCTTACCTGGTGACTGTGATTTGCACACGCCTTATCACCCCCCCCTTAGTTTAAATTAATTTTAGTCGCTATGTATTCCTCTGGTTTCTGTTTCAGGAGCCCCATGCCCTCCTTACTTAAATGTAACCTATCCAGTGCATAAAGTTCCTTGTTTTCCCATGTCCTACCCCCCCCCACCAGTCCATGCCCCTTGGTCTTACACCATACTCCCAACCATTTATTGAATTCCTCGATTCATTGCTTCCTAGTAGTGCTTTCCCTAGGGAGTGGAAGAACTTCAGAAAATGCAACTGATTTGCCCTCCTCACTACAGATTCCTACCACCTTTCTGAGCCTGTTTTGCACCTCCTCCACCCTTCACCCTTCCAGGTCATTCATACCTAGATGTACCACAATGTAAGGCCTATAACATTCCTTCCCTGCACACTTTGGAATAAGCTGCCCCACTCTCCCTGTCATCATGCTTGGCATACACTTCACCCATGCACAACTTTTCCTTGCATCCTTGCCTCCCCCATCGCACTCCTTTCAGTATTGAATCTCCTAGTATGACTACCCTCTCTCCTGTCACCTGCCCTACCCCCATATTGTGCCCCTCCTTCTGTCTACAATCTAGAGTTCCCCCTCCTCCCCATTCCCTGTCTCTTCCGACTCCCTGTTTATCTCCTGCGTTACTTTCTCATCTGATCTCCCCCCTTCATTACCTGCCCAGACTATCCACTACCCCTCTACTACAACCCCCAGCAACTCTCCCCTATTTTTTATTGTGATCTCTACCCTCCACTGCCCTACTATCTCCCCTTGCCCCTGCTACACTTTAGTGTCTCTGCTTCACTCCCTGCTACCCTACCACCCTCTTTGCCACTACTAGTATTCTTCACATGTTGATTGACTTCTCCCTGTGCCTCCTGTCCCTCCAAACTGGCCAACACTAAGAACCTATTCTTAGACTCCAGCCTCATGATTTGGTCTTTTTCAGTTGCCCTGCACTTTTCATGTTCATACTCTGATCCCTTCCCCCCATATCCCTGGTCTTTACCACCTGCCACTTTCCCAACCTGGTTCCCCCTGGTCCTTGAGAAGTTGCTGCTCCTGACTTCATTGGCTCTCTCCCACACTCTGTCCTATGTCTATCTGTTGTGTTGTCTGGAGGAGCCATCCTCTACTCCATTGACTCCAGCTGCACACTTCACCACTCCACTCTCCTCTTCCCAGCTCCTATCACAGCCACCCTACTTCCTGCCTAAGTTGACCATGCTGCCTACATACAGGACAACCCCCTATTCTCCACAAAGTTCCTCAAAAGATGGGTGCCCTGCACCCATTGCAGCTTACCACCCTCCCAGCCTCCACCTATGTTCTGCTTCCCTCATCCATCCTCTGCCTCCATGCCTCCCTCCTGGGCTGCTGCCTACTCCAGTTCCCTGGTCCCCACATCCTCCTTAGTTTCCCTTCCTAGTTTTATCCTGCTTGTACCCCAGCCACTGATAGCTTACCTGTGACTAGGCAGACCCCCCCCACCCATGTGCTACCACTGTCATCCTTTTTTCTGTTATGGTCTCCTTCCTATATGTTCTATAAATAGCCTCAGTCCCTCAAAAAAGAGTAGTTTACTTACTTACCTCCTTGTGCCCCCTCCTGCCTAGTGCTCTGTCCAGCATGACCTGCAGCCTGCAGTCCTGTCTTCAGACACTCTGCAGACATCGTTTAGTCAAACATCACACTCCTGCTTCATGGCACTTATGCTTCGGGGTCACTCATGCAAGGGATTATTTGGCCCCCTGGGTAATAACTATGGACTCCAGCTGTCCTATTGGCCTGGCTGAGTCACATGACCATCCTTCTTCCTCCCTACTAGTCCCTCCTTCTCAAGACTTCCTCCCTCCTCCCAGCCCTCTGCAACAGCAAAATGTGTTATATATTTTGTTTAAATCATTGAAAACACTCAGTTTATGTGCTCCATAAGGAGTCTCCACAACAAAAACTGTGAATTACTTTTCTGAATCACTCCAACCTTGTCCGCATGGCAGTGGTGGCCTTCTTCAGTGCAACCATGTGCATCCTATGGTCAAACAGAGGACTGCATTTATGACACCAGCATTGATTTATGGCAGCTTGTGTCAAAAAAGGGACACTTGCATCATTTGAAGTAAGTTGCTCCCAAATTGCCACAAGTCACACCACTTGCACATATACAGTAACTTAGTCTACCTTTTAGATGGTTTATCTTATTGTCACAAGCACAGAGGATATGGAACGATCATGCCACATGTCCTGATGCATCATTGAAAATAAACTGAGTCCAATTTATTCTCTTAGAATCCAAGATAACACCTGTTGATGTTATCAGCAACCTAAATCTGCTTAGTTTCAACACTGATCAAATGCAAACAATGATCCATGTATCCCAAGTCAGCCTGAAATGTCACAACACCAATACAAACTGGGATTAGAGCTTACAAAACAAAACCCAGACATACACTATACTAACATACTAACATACTATTTGCCAGCAGATTAGGCCTTATGGTCTATCAAGTCTGCTCGAACCTAGATCCTTAGTTGGGTGCCGAGACCCTCCCATCCCTTGTGCTCCAGAAACCCCTATCATCCATCCCCACCCCCCCGGGACAGGCCATCATCTGATACATCCACTTTCTGTGCCTGTCCCACCCTCTCTTAAAGCTCTCCACTGTGGATCTCTGAACCAGCTCAGCAGGCAGAGCATTTCAAGGGTCCACCACCCTCTCAGTGAAAACCTCCTCCTCTTTTCCCCTCACCCTTCCACCTTCCAACTTCAAACCATGCCCTCTGGTGATGCCTCCCTGCTTTAGTCTAAAGATCCCTCCATGTTTACCCTATTTATTCCTTGAGGTACTTGAGAGACCTCAATCATGTCCCCCTGTCTCTCCTCTCCTCCAATGAAAACAGGCAGAGCTCCTCAAGTCTGTCCTCGTAAGTCAACACCCTAGCCCTCGTATCATCTTTGTTGCCCTCCTCTGTACCCTCTCCAGGAGCTGATGTCCCTCTTCAAGTGTGGTCTCCAGTACTGTACACAGTACTCAAGGTGTGGTCTAACCAGTCCATTGTACAGCGGCAGAATCACTTCCTTGCTCCTAGAGGTGATCCCCCTTGTGATGCATCCCAACATCCTGTTTGCCTTGCTAGCTGCTCTCCTGCACTGCTCAGTGTTATTCATACATGTATCCACCATGACCCCTAGGTCTGTTTCCCCTGTTGAGGCTTCCAGCACCTCCCTCCCAGGGTGTACCTGTGTTTAGAGTTTCCCGACCAAGATGCAACACCTTGCACTTGGTGATATTGAAATTTACTTCCATGTGAGCCCAGCTTTCCAGGGTGTCCAGGTCCCTTGCAGCCAACCTCCCTCTTCTCCCTCAACTACTGCTCCCATCTTGAGTCATCCACGAAGAGACTCATTTCACACCCTACTACCATCCTGATGTCTGATATGTATGCATTAAACAGGATTGGACCCAGGACCGAGCCCTGTGGTACCCCACTACCAACCTCTGTAGGGTTCGAGCTCCCCACAGACCACTACTCTCTGAGGCGTCCAGCTATCCAGTTTTCAACCCATCTGACCATCAAAGGGCCTACTCCTAACCCCATCAGTTTCTCCACCAGACCATTGTGGGGACAGAGTCAAACGCTTGCTGAAGTCCAAGAATAATACATTCACAGGCTTACCTCTGTCCAGTTCTGATGTTACCCATTCATAGAACTCACAAGGTTGGTTTGACATGATCTACCTGGCACAAACCCATGCTGCCGACTATCCAGACCTCCCACCTCCTCCAAGTAAACCCCAATCGTTCCTTTAGTATACTCTCCATTAATTTTCCCACCACGAGGTTAAACTGATGGGTCTATAGTTTCCTGGTACTTCCTTTGACCCCTTAATGGATTGGTACCACATGTGCCTCTCGCCAATCCCTAGGTACCCTCCCTGTCTCAAGTGACCTGTTGAAAAGCTCCGCCAGGGGTGCAGCCAGTATGTCCGCCAATTCCCATAGTACTCTCGGATGAATGCCATCAGGCCCAGGAGATTTGTCTTTCTTTAGGGCCTTGAGGGCAAACCACACCCTTTTGGTGGGGATGGCATCATCCGTCCCCTCCACCTTACTGGTCTTTTTATCCTTATCCAGATGTGACACCCCTGGGGTACCTTTCCCTCCCTTTTGCTCCATTTCTATTGCTCCCCTGATCCCACTCCCTGCCGCTTCTATCCCCTTTGTGCCTTGCTTTGTAGATATCCCATCCCCCTCCCTAGTGAACACAGAGGCAAAGTACTCGTTATATACCTCTGCCTGGTCCCTCACCTCTTCCACCCACCCTCCTTCTGATCTCAATCTGCTGAGATGGCCCTTAGTGTTTCTCCGCTCCCCAATGTACTGGAAGAACCCCTTTTCCCCTCCATGTATCCCCTGTGCCAGCCGTTGCTCTTTACTGGACTTAGCTCCCCTCACCATATGGGTGACTTTTCTAGATGCAAGCTGGTACATTTCCTTATCCCTATCCCCTCTTGTCGTTTTGTATTTTTGTAGCCGCCTTCTTTTCTCTGACTGCTACCTGGACCTCACTGGACCACCAGCATGGTTTATGTGACCTTGCTCCTTACGTTTCAACTTAGCACAGATCCTGACTGCTCCCATGAAGTCCCCGTTTATGACCTCCATCTCCTTTCCACACTTGTTGTTGAGGTAATCCCCTTCAAGTGATCCTGAGAATATTTCCCATGCCCATAAAGTCTGCCCCTGAAGTCCACTGCCAGTGTCCTAGATCTCACCCCACTCCCCCAATGCTTATTTGAAACCAGACAGTATTGTGGTCACTCCCAGTCAGGGGGTCCTGTACAACCATGTCCCTTACCAGATCCCCATCTGTCAGAACCACATCCAGGACATGCCCCTCCCTTGTGGGCTCCATCACATGCTGTGTTAAGAACACATCCTGGAAGCCATCCAGCAGCCTCTGCTCCTTGGCCACCTTAGAGGACATGGTTCCCCAGTTTGTACCTGGCATATTAAGGTCCCCCATCAACACCACTCCTTCCCCTTTTGGACCACACTGGGCAATGATGTCATCCAGCAAACCATCCTCTAGAACATCACTCATCCCGGGGGGCCTATATACTACACCCAGCTTGACCTTATCTCCTGCTGGGGATCGTAAGGTGACCCATAAGGCCTCCACGTTTCCCTCTGCCTCTTCTACCCTAGCAATTTCTATGTCATCTCTAATGAACATAGCCACTCCACCCCTCTGCCCTCCTTTCTATCCTTCCTAAGCATAGTGTACCCCATGCATTTAGGTCCCAGTCATGGTTTTTGTTGGCCCACGTTTCCGTGACTGCCGCCACATCCACCACCCCCGAACAGCATGGCCTGGAACTCTGGCAACTTGTTTCCAAGCTCCTGGCATTTACTAACACTAACCCCCACCCTTATCCCTGATCCTTTTGTCAACCCCACCCAGATTCCTTATACTTCCATCCTCCTGCTCCTCCTGAAACCTCCACCTCCAGTCTGTTTCCCCTCCTTGGGCTTGAAGACTACCCCTCATCTGAGGGGAGGGCTTGGTCAGCCCCTCCCTTATCCCTTCCCCCTTACAAGTTTAAACCCCACCTTTCTTGTATGTAGTCAGCCATCCCTGTTTAAGGACTTCCTTCCCTAATGGGGCAAGATGAAACCTGTCCTTGGCATATAGTCCCTTATCCTCCCAAACTCCATTCCAGTTCCTAACACCCCAACCCATTCTCTTCACCCCACTTCCTGAGCTATTCATTAACCTCTGTAGCTTCATTTTTTTCTCCACTGAGGCCTTTGGTACTGGCAGTAATATTCAAAAGGAAATGTTGCATCCATTATCCCGACAGACTCTGGCAAGTTCTTGGAACCTTGCTTGGATTTCCATAATGCTATTTCCCTCTAGATCATTAGTTCCCAAATGCACCAGAAATCGGTTTCCTCCACAATCTCTAACCATTTCATACACCATGAACTTTGCTCTGTGCACTGTCAGCCCAGAGATACTCACTACCTTCACCTGGCTATGGCATCCATCCCTGTCCCTCCCAATGGATCCCTTAATCATCGAGTCTCCCAGTAACAGAACCTTACACCGCCATCATCCTTATGGTTACCTCCACTATGCCCTCTCAGCCCCTCCCCACTTTATTCATGATCACAATTTCATGGGAGTCTTCCTGCCTTATTAGAGACCCCTTGTCACCCTCCCTTTCTGCCTCCCTTGCTATTTTGCCCATTAACTCAAACCCCTCTGAATAGGTGTCCCTTTAACCTCTCTTATCTGAACCATTTATCCTGGCCCTGATGGTTCCCCTTCCCCGCACCCTCATCCCCTAGTAATAGTACCCCTGTCTCCAGAGGCTCTCTGTGGGTCCCCTTTAGCTAGGGCCCCATCCTTGGTACTGACCTTCCTGCTGAAGGGGCTCCTCTCCACTCCTTGTCTCCCAGTTCCTCTCCAATCATGCTCTCCTCCTCATGTCTGGAATATGTTGCATCTCCCCATTTGCTTAACATATATGTTTCCCCTTCTCCCTCTGGGACTATGTCTATCCTTTCCATAGCTGTTCTGTGATGCCCTATGGGTATCTGACTCCCTCCTTCCCTGGCCTCTGTATAAGTTTCCTCATTTCCACAACCCTTCCTCCCCTCTAGGATGCTTAGTATCTCAAATTTATTGTGACACTCTATGTCAGCCTCCATCAAGTAACCGAGTTTCCCTGACTGCATCTCTAAACTGACCCTCTTCTTCCTCTCTTGCACTGTTCACCTTAGGAGCTCCCTTCCCACAGTCTGCTGTTTTAGGCTTCCTTTGCATGGCCCCTCCTGACTCTTCCTCAGTCTCCTTTGAATTCAGAATTTTCACCCTAGTACGCTTTCCCTTAGCATCAACTTCCTCATCTAAGGGTCCTCTGTCCCTAATATCCCCCCTTCTGCTTGCTGTAGCATAATGTCCTGTAATTTCAGAGCGTTGCCCCAGCCTCCCCTCAGCCCCACCCTTCTGCAGCCCATATCCACACCCCTTATCCTTGGACACCCCCCCAGCTCCCACAGCTTACTCCTTAACCAATATACCTCACTCCTGATACAAGATAGCTGTCTACAGAGTGGGCAGCCTCCCTCCCTCTCTCCAGGCTCAATTTAGAATTATTGCCATCCCACAGCCTGTGCAGCCTACAACCCTTCTGAAGATGCCTGCCATGGTGGAATATGGCCACCCTGATTATCCCCCTCTGTTTATAATAGCACACCCTTTTCTCAGTCCCTTTCCCTGGGTACAGTTTCTCTCTATACTGACTATAGTTATTTACAAACCCAATTTCAACCCCACCAACAAAGTTCCCAAGTCTCACAAACACATACAGTCCAGTATGTGTTCAGTCCCACTAACAGTGTGTGTAAGCAGACTCCAGGTACCGTATGATGTCACAGGCCCACCAACTCCTGTTGCTTCAAATTTCAGTCCCAAACAGAAATACTCAGCCCTTCAATCCCAACCCCCAGTGGCTTTTCAGTATTTAAGAAAGCCTACAAAACAGGGTGGGTGGGAGGCTCTTACCAAACACCAGGCAAACAACACATTTAAATTACCTTCTAATTTTCCCTGCCAAACATCTATCCCCAAACCTACAATATCACAGCCCAAGTATCAGTTCAAATTCAAGGTAATAATTTTTAACACATAGAACTAATTTCACTAACAAACTATTCAAATATTTCAGTTTAAAACAAAATATAACTCCTGGCCTCTTTTCTACCAACCTGTTGCTTAAGCTCCCAAGTGAACAATTGTATATATTTTTAAATGTCACATATCCTATGCTATCATAAGGCTACCACTGCACTGAAAACCATGTGCTCATTGAATTGGGTGACCAATTTAGGTCAACTTTTTATCAGTGCTTCAGTGACACTTGATATTAGGACTTGTTATTGCATTGTATACTTTCCTATAGAGCTGTGTGAAATATAAAATTCTGCCCATGGAATGCCTGTGAAATTACAATTCTGATTAAGTAGAATTTTTCTGAATTTTAAATTTCTGTTATTTTGCTCTCATTTTAACAGTACACATTCAACTGACACCAAACTTAGCAAGCCAATGGTTAGACATGGTGTACATAAGTGTACCAAATTTCAGAGTCATAGATTGAAAGGGGACAGAGTTCTGGGTGGCCAAACATTTAATCAAAATGTAATTTTCAGTTATTTCTATCTAATTCTGAAATTTCTCATCCAAATTTCTGCACAGTTTCAGGATTTAGAGAAACTCATAACACTGGTATGTGAACCACATTTTAAGTCTCACACTTCAAAGGGGGTTGAGTTATAGGTAGCCAAACAGTTTGCCAAAATTTAGATTTCTGTTATTTTAGCATAATTTTGACAGTATTCATTGAAATGTTTTAAAATGTTACAGGTATTCAGGTTATAACTACATTTATACTGTATATGTATATGCACATAGTTTCAGATTTCTAGCTTCAAATGGGACTGAGTTATAGCCTGCCAAATATGTTGACAACATTTAGATTTCAGATAGTACCCTCTAATTTTTAAAACAACATATCTAAATTTAACTAGATTTGAAACATTTAAACTACTACAGTAAATCACATGGTCATTTCTAACAAAGTTCATATTTACAGCTTTAAGTGGGACTTTATTAAAAGTAGTCAAACTTTCACAACATTTTAAAATTAAGTTTTGCAAGAATGTAAACTATGAATTTATAAACCCCTGTTACTCTAAAACTAGAGAATGAAATACCATTACATTTGGCAGGTTCTTAGGCATTACAACGAGACTTTGTGTGTCGATTTTATTAATTGCTTGCTGCCAGAAACCGTAAAATAGCATCAGTACTTAAACTCAACTTCTATGAGTCTGTGTAAAAATTGTAGAATTTCATGAAAATGCCATACAATTTGAATTTGCTAATTTTATTTGCCTTATCTGGGAGATTAAAATGAAAGGATAGGGGTATGAGAGGCAGGTAGTGCAGGGGGTCATCAGGTTTAGAAGTCAGATGCATAGTTTCACCAAGAAATGGACAGCTGAGCTGGGTAACACACCAGCTGTAGAACTCCCAGTTGGAGCAAGCAAGCACAGAATGTCAACAATTCCAGCCTGAATTTTGGATATATAAGGATCACACCCAGTAAATTGATGATCCAATGAGCTTGATGTACATGCAAGTCTGGGACTTAGAGGTGCTCAAAAAGATGCAGTGGAGGAAGACAATGTCTGGGCTACCGGGAAGGAAGACTTCTGGCTATTCCAACAGGATAGATTGATAGAAAAAGGAGTAGGTGACTCCTGTTTTAAGGAATTGTGTCACTGTAAGGAACAAAGAGGATATCAGTGGGATCAGTATTTCTACTTAGTCAGTCTGCTACTCTAAGAGAGAAGAGGGGGCAAAATAGTCACACACAGAGAAACAGCAGGATTGCCAAAAGTTCAGCCAAGCTCATCAAATTAAATAGTGATATGTGCATTGTGAATGTTAAATTCCACAAAAGGAATTCTGGAAACTTCATCTATACGCTACTATAAATATTTGAGAAAATGTTACCAATATTTTCTTAGTTTTTTTTTCACTGTAAATTTAAAACTGCTAAACCAATTTATCCAGTTGTGTCGGTCACCTGGATACACATTGGCTATGCATGTCAAATATTACATCTATGCCTGCAAGAGCAAAGAAGTTATAAACATCCACATTTTTGAGTTTTCACAACATTTTTCAAATATTTATACATTCAAATTTTTAACCCCTCTAACTTAAAAATCTCTAATCCAATTCTCTCCATATTTAGATGAGTCTATACCATTACAAAAAGGTTATTTGTGCTAATTCACACATGTCTCACTCCAAAGGTGCACGAGTTATATGCAAAGTTTTTCATGAAATTTCCCACAAAAAATTAAATGACAGACTTTGAGCACATATAATTTTGAGACAATGCATCCTAATGTCATACAATTCGATATATTTTTAGAACATCTAACATGAAGTAATCATGCCAAACTTAAGATCCCTGGACTAATAGAAGACTGAGATTTATGCAGATAAAAAATGTTCATGGAATTTCCCACAAAAAATAAAATGACAGATTTTAAACACCTATATATTTGAGACAATCTATTCTAATGTTATGAAATTCAGCAAATTCTTAGAACCCCTACCATCATGTAATCATGCTAAATGTAAGATCGCTACTGCAGTAGATGGCTAAGGTTTATGCAGATAAAAATGTTCATGAAATGTCCCACAAAAAATTATGGATTTTGAGCACCTATACTTTTGAGACAATCCATCTTAATTTTATGATATCTAGCATGTTATCATAACTCCTCCCAGAAAGTAAGCATGCCAAATTTCACAGCTATAGCTCAATAGGTTGCTGAGTTATTACCATATTAATACATTCTTAAAATTCAGCAACATTCTGATGAAATTTCATGAAATTTCACAGACTTTCATGAAAATTTCAAAACAATTCTGAGAATTCAGAATATTATCATCCTGCACAGCTCTACCTTCCTGGTATTTCGTTCCACCGAAATATTTTGGAATACTAAAAGCTGTGTGGGCATGTAAGACCTACCTATACTCTGTCACATGCGCACAATAAAGTTACAGGAGGCTTGGCATCTTACCTCATACCAGTGCATCAATTTATTTCAGTTTGCAAATACTGCATGCAGCAAAGCAAATCACAACTTACAATATTCTTGACTCAGTTGCCTTATCCTAGGGATTTGATATTGTCCAAACCACAAAGAAACTTCACAGGAGTTTACCAACACTCTGAGACTCAGGTGTGCGCATGGCAATGCACCACCTGGCAAACGAGCTGATGGTTTGACATGATGCCTTCAGATTTGGGTGGTTTCAGAAGTCAGTACCTTAAAAACCCTTTTGGTTGTCATGCTAAATTACAACTGTATTGCACTGATGATCTCTTCAATCTGTCATTTCATCTCAGCTATTGTTTTGCATAATTTATAAAAACAGTCATGCAAATAAACCACAGTGCAAATCTCTCAATTAGAGTTAAAAAAAAAAAAAACTATTGTAAAAAAGTCTGGCAGAGTTGCATAAACAACAGTATAAACAGAACTACTGTCTGGGATATTTGCATGGAAACCGATGTCGGCATACAGATTACTTAAACTGTGCATAAGTATTAAAAAACTTAATTAGCAGACAGAGATAAAAGATGCTTGCACTAGTAATAGAGAACACCAAATCATTATGCAGTAGCACTGAACTACAACCCTTACATGCAGCTTAATGATTAACTATGTTAGGTATTCCACCTCTTGCAGGAGCAAAACTGACTAGAGCTCGAAATGTATGTTGCAATATTATTCAATTAGTGTGGTGGCATTAAACATACGGAACCAAACTAGACATCTGCACTTAATAAGAGATTGTAATTATCATGTAGCAAAGCTAGACCAGGAGGTTCCACAATGTTGCTACACTAAACAGCAATGCTTAAGGCAGTGATTGTATACACACAAAATACTGAGTATTTCAATAACTTTAAAGTCCTGCATCATCATTCAGTCCCTTTGGTATCAGAGTTCCCAGCTCATGTATCCAGAAAGCTACTCTTTGTTGCAGCAGCTTCACAATGTCTCTTCCTCTCTTTGCACACACTACTTTGTTCAAGACTCTCAAAACTCAGTGAAGCTGCCAATCCATGATTTCTTTCTTTATAATGTCTTACCTTACTGTACTGCATGCTTCCTACTCAAGTGGCCATTTTGTGTTCAACAATGCAATGCTTTAAAGGTCAATGTGTCACATATATGGCAGGCCGCACAGGCATAACAGGAGATAGGCTTCTCCTGCTGTATTGCAAATTATAAACACTTTTATGGGGTATTTCTTCTGTGATATAGGATGTGCAAATTTCTTGGTGTCTTTAATGTTGCCACAATCATTTCAGAACCCACATCTGAAATTTTCAGTTAGCAGTGATGATAGCCAAGTAAGTTGAATATTGTGCTTCTTTTCATAGAAACTGTGCACAAGTTTGTCTCTAATGTTTTTTCCTCTGCTGTAGCTAATTAAAGGTTTGTATTGGGCATCCACTGCTAATGCTGTTTTATTTGTTTGTTTTGTTTATTTGTTTGTTTTGTTTATTTAAAACCTGGTAAATAAATGGGCTAAAGACTGGTTTTCATGGGTGACCAGTGCAACATACAAATCTAGATCCACACAATAAACAAATAAGATAAGAATACAAAACAATCAATATACAACCTAAACAATCACACAAACTAATTAATAAAACATTTACATAGACTCCTGGAAAATAAATAATTTCTTAAATCATATCTAAAGCTATGGATAGAGGCACTAAAGCAATCAAAAATAGTCAAGATAGTGTTAAAGAATAATGGTAAATCATAAAACATTCCTCAGCTTTCAATACATCACAGTGTTTGTTAATGATCCTGCTGATGTTCCAACTATCAGGACCATATTGTGTGCTAAAAGTTATTCTTTTTTTTTATCACTTGTATTTTGTGGTCTTCTAATGAAAAACTGTTGACTGTCTTTTTCATTTGCTCACACCTTGCAATGAACTTCTATGTGCTCCCAGTAGAGTCTACCTCATCTTTCTAATGTGTGGCCATTCAAGGGGGTCTGGGTACAGGCCTCAGGGTCCTTCTCATATATCGGCCTCCAAGCCATGAGATGGATTTCCTCTGGGAAGTAGTGGATTTTGTCAATGATTGCGTGTTGGAGTCACCTACTGTAGGTGGTTGATTTGGGGCAAGTTCCATGCCTGGGTCAATGACAAACTCTCACATTTTGGATATCACTTCCTCCAGACTATGGAATCACTGGGCTTATTGCAAGTCCTTCCTTCCATGACCTATACTTATGCCAACCCCTTGGATTTGGTATTCTCACTGGGACTCGAGATTAATAATCTCAAGATTGATCGGGTCATGTGATTGGATTATTTCAGAGTGAGGTTCTCATTTGGGCCACCACCCAAGAGTTCTCCCCTGTGGAGATAGTCCACTTCTGCCCTTTACAGAGTGTGATCCCAGAAGGACTGATGGTGGAGCTGGACCTATTGAGTGTGCTGGATGCTTGTTCAACAGGACCAGAGGAGGCAGTGATGGTCTATAACACAGCAACTCTTGATTCTGTTGTGCCAGTCCATGCACAACCCAGGTCCTCACACTTGAGGTTCCTATGGTTCAATGGGGAACTCAATGAGTTGAAGACCATGGGTCAGCAGTTGGAACACTGCTGGCAGAGATCCAGCACTGTGGAGGACAGATTGGCTTTGAAAGCTCATTATACAAATTATCAAAGGGCAATCTCTTTAAAGAAGACAGAGTTTCTGTCCAGGAAGATTGCTGCAGCAAGGAACAGACCAGCTCAGCTTTTCCAGATGGTGGACAGGCTTATTCACCCTTCCTGTCTCCAGCTGGTGAGAGCACAGTCTGCTGCAAAATCTGACGAGTTTGCTCTGTACTTTTCAACAAAGTGTCTTCCATCAAAGCAGTTATCTCCCCAGCAGGGTTCAACTGGGCATGCAGGATCGGCCCTGGAGAAAATAGAATCAATCCTCATGTATGGAGAGAGTTTAGCTCAGTGGGGGTGGAAATGGTTAGTGAGATTATCTCGAAGCTTCAGCCTACATGTTGTGAACTGGACCCTGGCCCAACATGCCTCCTAATGAGATGTATGAGGTCTCTGGGCCAAGTATTCATAGAGATAACCTGGTGCTCCCTCTCAAGGGGGGGTGTTGCCCATTGCTCATAAAGAAGCATTGGTGAACCTCCTTTTGAAGAAATAATTTCTAGACCTGGATTGTCTAGTGAATTATAGACCCACCTCTAACCTTCCATTTTAGCAAAGATTATTGAGAAAGTAGTGGCCACTCAGCTCAAGGTACATCTTGTGGCCTTTGATATCTATGAGCCACTCTAGTCTGGCTTCTCATCAAGGCACAGTATGGAGATGGCATTAGACAAGGTGCAGAATGATCTCCTCAGGGTGCAGGATCAAGGTGAATTGTCTGGTCTCATCCTCTTTTATCTCTCCTTGGCATTTGACACTGTGGATCATGGGATTTTGATGCATCACCTGTGGGAGCTCTGTGAACTTGTCGGTACTGTCATCAGCTGGGTTGAGTCCTTTCTCTCAGATAAGATGCAAAGGGTGATGATGGGAACATATTCCTCCTGCCCAATTTCCCTGTTCTGTGGAGTTCCCCAGGGTTTGATCCTCTCACCAATGTTATTCGTGGTGTACATGCTACCTCTGGGTGATATCATTAGATGTTACAAGTTAGGTTTTCACTGCTATGCAGATGATATCCAACTGTATATGTCATTTGCTCCAGAAACACATGGTGCAGTCTCTGTCCTGATTTCCTGCCTGGCTGAGATACAGAACTGGATGTCACCCAACTGGCTGAGGCTCAACCCAGACAAGAATGAAGTATTGGTGATTGAGCCTAGTCACCAGTGAGGAGCTGAGGCAGGGGGAAGAATGGGCTAGTGCTTGGTTCTTCTTCTCTTACTGCCTCATTAAGGGTGAAGAATTGGGCATTATTTTGGACAGCAAATTGATGCTGGAGGCTCAGGTGTCATCCATTGTCTGAAATGGTTTCTACCATCTGACAGATATTGCCTGGATCAAACCTTTAATCCCACCCAGCAACCTGTCCTCACTGATACATGCTTTTGTTACATCCAGACTCGATTACTGCAATGCCCTTTACCTGAGGTTAAATGGAGGGGCTCTACATCTCCTGCAGCTGGTGCAGAACACTGCAACCAGATTGTTGACAGATTTTCCAAGATTCCTGCCATATAACCCTGGTTCTACGCAAACTGCACTTGCTGCCAGTAAGGTGGCATATCTCCTTCAAGGTTGGCTTGCTAACCTATAAAGCTCTACATATACTGGGCCCTAGCTACCTGTAAGACCTTTTGTCTTCTCACCAGCCCTCCTCACCTCTCTGATCCTCTAAGATGGGCCTTCTAGTGATTCCCAGGGTTCAGTTACAATCCTCAGGTGAGTGAGCCTTTGCTTCTGCCTCTCCAACCCTATAAAATGTGCTTCCCAGCTCTCTGAGGGAGGCCCCCTCACTGGAGACCTGTAAAAGGGGCCTGCAGGCCCATCTCATTACAGCAGTTTTTGGCCTATCCTAGCAACCTGAATATGATTTTTTATTCTTCTATCTTTCTTTTATTGTATTTATTCTGTTTTCTTTATTATAGACTAGTTTTATAGTCGATGGTGTTGCAATGCTGATTGTGGCTGTTTTGTTAGATGTTAAATACTGTGGCTTTGTTTTGCTTTCACTGTTATTGTTTTATACACTGTACAGTGCTCAAAGCCTTTGGGAATGAGTGCTTTGTGCTTTATCAATAAAATTTGCTTGCTTGCTAACCTCAATTATCTGCAACAATACAACTTCTACATATACAGCCTACCTATCAGGTGCCTAGATTAGAAAAATGAACAGCCAAAAAAAAAGATAAAGACTAAAAAGCCTGCCTGCCCCCTCCGCTGCTATGCATATGGTGACCTCACCACCATGGCCAGAAAGACTGCAAGCCTCAAAGAGACACAAAATGGACATCTTGCCCATTTCACCTGCAGTTCAGGGCAAAGAGGAGGAAACGATGGACAGATTCTTCCAAGAGTTAGGATCTATCAAGGAAGCAATCTTAGATCTCTCAAGAGATTTAAAATCATTCAAACCAGCCCTTGAAGATCTTGTGTGGTGGGTGGGAAACATGGAAGCCATAATTAGTTCTCTCCAGGATGGCAGAGCCAGAGATGAACCCGAAGTTATTGCCCTTCGGGGAAAAATTAACAAATTAGAAGCCCAATTTTAAGATCAAGAAGGGAGAAGCAGTGTCTTGTGGTAGTGGGGGTACTGGAGTGAACAGAAGGCCAGGACATGATGAAATTCATTCAGCAGCTATGCACAGACATTGCTGGTCCCTCTCTCCACGGGCAAAGCTTCATAATCGAGAGAGCTCATAGGGCTCTCAGAGCTATGCTGGAGCCCACTGAATGACCCAGACCTATTGTCTTTCACCTCCTGAACTTTTTAAGTAAGTCCTTTATACAGCAAAAGACAAGAGAATGTGGCATTATACTGCTTGTGGAAAAACGTATCTTCCTGTTCAATGATCTGAGCCTGCACACTAGCACCCTCCAAAATGAATACAGGCAGATAAAAAAAGAATAAATACTGCAGGAATCCTTTTTCGAATTAATTATTCTGTCAGACTAGTGGAGAACATCAATACTGGGAGTAAAATGTTGCTGTCAGCAAAAGAAGCAGAGAAAGGGCTTTTCGCCTTATACCCAGGACTGTTTGAGGTACCACCGATGAGGAATGCACAGAACATCAGAAGACATGGAAATGAACTGACTTATGCAGTACAAGAGATCTGCAAATCCAACTTCAGGGTAAGACCTGTATTTGTTCTTTGACATCCTACTTTAGAACTGATTGACAAAACTCTCAATGGCTCATACAGTATCACACCAGGGAGTCACCCCTCTTTCTCTGTAAAATGAACTTATGGTTACCCCCCCACCCTAAAATGTATTTCAAATTCCTCAACTTTATATGGGCTACTGGTATTACCCATATATGAGAATAAGGCTGCAACCCATCTCCCTCACCACCATCCCCACTGACTCACAGTGCTAACACTTAACTGACAACTTGAACTGTACCACATGGCCTCTGCAGTTTGACAACCATGTGGTGAACCCAAGCAGGGGTGCAGCCAGAACACAGCACCAGGCTAAGCATGGAGGTTAACTGACTACACCAATGCCTACCTCAAGATGGACACCAACCTCCATTGACAGCAAGCGGGTTTTAATGCTAGCTCACCAATCTCATTAAATAAAGGGGAAACACTGGCTTTGACCCTTTACAGGACTTACTGTGCCCACCTATATGACTGCCTGTGAGGGAGTAGAGGAATCTAAACTGGATGCTGTCAGCAGCACACATGAACATTTGGGAAGCACAGAAACATGGATTCCTGGGATGTATATCACCGTTAACACTGTTTTGTGCATATGGATATGAAATATATTACCCCAGCTATGAGATTAGCTACACAGACTTTACAGGGGACTCTACATGAAGAATGATGCAATAGATACTACAGTAACTACAAATAAAGGGGGAAATACATTTCTTTTCTCCAGGTTATATGAATGACTTTTGAGGTTGTAATGTTTGCTTAATGACACCTCAGTGTATTTCAGAGTGAGATTTATTTCACTTTTACTAGGCCAACAGGCCACCAGCAAAATGTTATTCCACCATGGGGTGGGGTTCAACAACATAGCACAGGGACAAGGACCCAAACTGAAGAACAGGACATGAAAAATGACATGTCCACTTGAGCATTTGGTATGGACATCCAGAAGCCAGCAACTTCAAGCGGCTGCCCTGCCTTACCCATCTGACTCCTCATCTGGGGCCAGAGTTGTCTTCTGCAAATTGCAGGTTTTCATTTTCTTGTTACAGACCCTATAACAGGATCATAGGCTGGGAACCTTGTGTACTAAAAAGAAAAAGGCTCATCCTCATGGAAGGAGGGAGAGATGACAAGCAGAGAATGGTTCCCTGGGTGAGATTCTATGTTACATGTTAATATTTACTGTTCTTTTGTATGTTCAAGTTTCATATTACCATTTCTGTGTTCATGTTTGGGGCAAACTGTTGATATTGATGAGGAATTATTAGAGATGGAATGCAAGCTTAGGACTGTATGAACCCACATTTCTTCTTATACAGGATGCCTATTGGTTAATAGTATATCTAGTAGAAAGGGTCATGCATAATCCTCTGAATAATTTCACATGCAGTGTGAATGGCTTGCAATCAAAGAGTGAGAGTGAGAGGGAGGCAGGGAAAGCAGTCAGAAGTGCACAAAATTGTAACCAGAAGAAACAATAGCACAGGCAATAACAAAATGGTACAATAACTTTTTCAGGTATGTTAGTGAAAGAAAAAAGACTAAGAGTGGGACTGTGAGATTAAAAAGGGAAGGAGGGAAGTGTGTAGAGGACAGCCAAGAAAATACAGAAATCCTGAAAAAGTATTTTTGTTCAGTATTCACGAAAGGAAGGGACCAAAGTTAGGTGACGGAAGCACCACTGGGAGGAGGTGGACACCAGTCCATTTAAGGAGGAGAGAGTCTTTAAGGAACTCACTAATCTGAAAGTGGACAAGGCAATGGGGCTGGATGGGATACATCCTAGAGTATTAAGAGAACTCGGGGAGGTACTGACAGCCCTGTTCAACAGTTTTCTGGAAACAGGTGTGGTAACAAAGGACTGGGGGAGGGCAAATGTAGTCCTTCTCCACAAAGGTAAGAGCAGGGAGGAGGCTGGCAATTACAGGCCAGTCAGCCTGACCTTGGTAGTGGGGAAAAAAATGGAATTACTACTAAAAGAAAGGTTTGTGATACATCTCGAATTCAATAGAGCACAGGATTCAAGGCAGCATGGATTCACAGCAGGAAGATCTTGTCAAACAAATCTGATAGATTTCATTGACTGGGTGACTAGGGAGGTGGATCTGGGGGGGACGGTGGATGTGGTCTACCTGGATTTCAGCAAGGCCTTTGACACTGTCACACAAAGAAGGCTAGTAAACAAGCTAGGCAACCTGGGAGGGGGTCCCAGGGTGGTAAACTGGGTCAAAAATTGATTGAGTAATAGGACACAGAAGATGGTGGTGAACAGAGTTCAATCCAAAGGGGGGGGTTACCAGCAGGGTCCCTAAGGGATCAGTGCTTGAACCAGTCCTCTTTAATGTCTTTATAAGCAACATTGCAGAAGGTTGGAAGGGAAGGTGTGTCTTCTTGCAAACAACATGAAGATCTGCAACAAGGTTGACACTCCAGGATGGTTAGAGAAAATGAGAAGGACCTAAGCAAGCTTGAGGAGTGGTCAAGGGTGTGGCAGCTAAGATTCAATGCAAAGAAGTGCAAGATCATGCACTTGAGGCACAGAAATGCAGTGGAGGAGTACATGATAGGGGGAGGTACTGATGGCCACCAAACAGGAAAGGGGCCTGGGAGTAATCATATCTGATAATCTAAAGGTTATCAAACAATGTTAGAAGGCTGTGAGGAGAGCCAGTGGAATGCTGGGGTGCATAGGGAGAGATATCTCCAGCAGAAGGAAGAAGGTGGTGACACCACTGTACAGAATATTGGTGAGACCTCATCTAGAGTACTGTTTCCTGTTCTGGAGGATGCACCTCCGGAAAGACACAGATAGAGAAGAAGCAGTTCAGAGAAGGGCAACAAAAATGATGCAGGGGCTGCATCAAAAGTCATATGAGGGGAGACTGGAGGATCTCAATATGTATTCCCTGGAGGACAGGAGAGAGGAGGGATATAATAGAGACTTTCAAATACCTCAAGGGTGTAAATAAGGTACAAAAGGGTAGCATCTTTATTAAAAACAAACATTTGTCAATGCCGAATGTTTGCTTGCTGGCATTGGCATTGGTAGTGTAGGAGTTACAGAGCTGCATAATAGGAATGGCAGTGACGTAGTCAACTAAACCAACCCACCACCACCCCATAGAGAGTGACAGACATTGGGGTGTGCCTTTGGGTCATCAGGCATAAAGGCCATGCCATTTCACCACACCCTACCCTGCAGACACTGACAAGTGTCACGGTGTGCCTTGGGGTCTTTGGCACTTATGCGCACCCCATTCCATCAGGAAATATGGTGAGATGGGTGCGGTATAGGATAATGGGGTGAACTTTGGGGCAGAAGAGTTCAAGGCATACCTCAATGCCCCTCACTGGCTGCAGGGTATGGAATGGTATGAGCATTATAGGTGAGAATCCCAAGTCATACCCCTGATGCCTGTCATTCTCTACAGGGTGGGGCGTTATGGTTGGAAACCCTAACACCTCAGGCATTCGTTGGTATTTTCACTCCAAATTTTCAACATGGTTTTTTTGTGATCCCCACCTCATGAACAGTGGCAATATCAGTTTGTTATCCAAAAGCTGATTTTGCACAGTGACTATGGCATTTAGCACCACAGGTGCAAAAACACATTCCGAACAGGATGTGAAAAATGACAGCTGTACTGTTCATGGGGAGGTGTAAAAAATGGCAATGTTGAAAATCTGCAGTGAAAATATTAAAAAACTAGTGAAGTCACGGCGTACATAGAAACTGTGCAATGCACACCCGTAATGTAATTAGTTTGGGGATTTTTATAGCAGATTGTCAACACAGGCATTTTGGGACCTTCGATCACATGAACAGTGTCACTGTGATTTTCTTTATCTGTCCCGAACAATGATTTCCCACAGCGACCACACATCTCTGCGCTGAAAATGTGAAAACACGTTTCGGCCATGTTGTGAAAAATGACAGCTGTACTGTTCATAAGGAGGTGTGGAAAAATACCACTGGTGAAAATCTGGACTGAAAATATTACAAAGTCATGAACTTACGAGGGTGCGTGGAAACTGAGCAATGCTCACTCGTAACAGTCATTTTATGGACTTTTTCACCACATTTTCAACATAGCCATTTTAAGACCTCTGCTCATGAACAGCATAACTGTGATTTTCTTAATCTGTTCCAAACATTGCTTTCACACACCGACTGCACCATTGTGCGCTACATGTGCGGAAACACATTTTGGGCGACTTGTGAAAAATGGCAGCTGTACTGTTCATAAGGAAGTGTAATAAAATGGCAATGTTGAAAATCTGGAGTGAAAATATTGAAAATTCTCAAACTTACGAGCGTGCGTAGGAACTGCACAACGCATGCTCGTAAAGCAGTCATTTTTTAGGAATTTTTCACCAAATTTTCAACATAGCCATTTTAAGACCTCTGCTCATGAACAGTGTCACTGTGATTTTCTTAATGTGTCCCATACATTGATTTCTAACACCGACTGTGCCATTGTGCACTACATGGGCGGAAACACATTTTGGGCAAGATGTGAAAAATGACAGCTGTACTGCTCATAAGGAGGAGTGGTAAAATGGCAATGTTTAAAATCTGGAGTGAAAATATTGAACATTTGTGAACTTAGGAGCGTGCGTAGGAACTGCACAATGCACTCTCGTAAAACAGTCATTTTAAGGAATTTTTCCACCAAATTTTCAACATAGGCTTTTTGAGAGCCCACCTTATGAACAGTGGCAGTATCATTTCATTAATCAGTCCCAAAAGGTGATTTCTTGCAATGATTGTGAAATCACCCTTCGGGCCTGATTAACGCCATGACAGTTCAAGAATTCATGAGGAGAGGTCCCAAAAACCCCATGTTGAAAATTTGGTGCCAAAATTCCAAAAAATGCCTGAGATATGCATTAAAGTTGAAAAAACCCTATTTATTACATTATACAGCTTACCGGCATTTCCTCAGTTCTCGGTCAGCTTTGAAGAGTGCAGACGTGTTCCCGGTCCACGGAAGATTGTTGCGCTGGACTCCGGAGGTAAGTATGGGGTGGGAGTGTGTGGGAGGCAGAGTGTGCAGTGGGTGGGCGTGGGTGGGCTGGGAGCGCCGAGGTTTCTAACAGTTTTGTAGAGACAATGACGTTTGCCACGCTAGGGGGGCTGCCAGCTGGCGGCTTAAAGGCTGTTTGGGGGTGAGTCTGTTGCCAATGGGGATTGGACACCCCATCAGCCATGAACTTGTGCCATGCTGGGTGGGCTCCCAGCATGCAGATGTAAGGCTGTTGAGGCGGCCTGGAGCCGGCAGATTAGGCACCCCATCGGACATATGGACTTGTGCCATGCTGGGGTGGGCTCCCAGTGTGGCAGCTGTAAGGCTGATTTTTGGGGAGCGTGGAGCCGACGGGGGATTGGGCACCCCGTCAGCCATACCAACGTGTGCCATGCTGGGGTGGGCTCCCAGTGTGACACCTGGAAAGATTTTTTTGGGGGGTGTAGAGCTGATGGGGGATTGGGCAACCCCATCAGCCATACAGTATTGTGTGGGGTGGGAGTGCGTGAGCACGTAATATGCATGCGTGTGGAGGGGGAAACTCTGCTCACTGAAGCGGAGCTCTCCTTTTCAACTGTGTGCCACTGCATTTTCAACTGCTGTCATAGACAGCTGCAGCAGTGATTGGAGACCTAGGGCCATGCCTGCAAACACACTGACTGAATTGAAAGATGGCTGCCACACCTCCGAAAACTTGGATGATGGCACTATGTTTCTTGCACATGCGTGCAAGCAAACATAAAAATGTTCAAGAACAAGGGGCCATAATACGAAGATAGAGGAGGATCCCACAGATGGCTGATCCTGGGGGATTTCAATGCCTGGGTCAACAATCAGCTCTTACAGTTTGGACAGGACTTCCTCCAGTTAATGAATTCACTGGGCCTCACACGGGTTATTTCCTCCTTGACTCATGTTAGAGGTCATTCATTGGACTTGGTGTTTCTCCTGGGGATGGAGATTCCCGACCTGGTGGTGGAACCAGTCAGATGGTCTGACCATCACACCATCAGGTTCAGTTTCTTGGCCCCCCAGTAGGTGTGCCCCTATGCTGATGGTCCGATACCGCCCTTTGAATGGGTGTGTCACCCGATGGCCTGATGGCGGTGTTGGACCTATCAGGTATGCTGAGTGACTGCACGAATCCCAGGGATCTGGTACTAGCCTATAACTAGGGGGTGACAGAAGCCCTGGGTTCCATTGCTCCAGTTCGTGTTCACCCCCTCACTCTTCGCTCCAGGTCTCCTTGGTTTGATGAGGCCTTGAGGGAATTGAGGAGAGTTAGACGAAGGTTAGAGAGGAGCTGGTGGAGGTCTAGCCTGGTTTGTGACAAACTTAGTTTGATGGACCATTATTTGGTCCATCAATCAGCAATTACCCATAAGAAGGCAGAATTCCAGTCCAGGGAAATTGCTGCTGTGCAGAATTGGCCAGCCCAGCTTTTCTGGACCGTGGACAGATTGTGCAATCCACTCTGTCTTCAGCCTGGAAATGCTTTTTCACAAGAACGCTGTGAGGAGATTGCGTGATTCTTCATGGATAAGGTTGCTACGTTCAGGTTCGATGTCCACCTGACCCCATCTCAAGGGAGTAGCGGTAGTCAGCAGGAGATGTCAGACACCCAGTTTATGTGATGTGACTTCAGCCAGCCCACAATCATTGATATTGTGATGGTTATCCAGTCACTGCATCAACCAACTGTAGTTTGGACCTGGGCCCCACAGGCCTTTTAGTAGGCTGTGTGGATACTATCAGTCCGGTCCTTGCTGAGATAGTCTGGATGTCCTTGGAGAGGGGAATCTTTCCAGATCCCCTGAAGGAGGCTGTGGTTCGGCTCCATCTGAAGAAGTACTCCTTGGACCCAGACTGTCTGGCTAACTACAGGCCTGTCTCTAACCTACCCTTTGTGGGAGGTTATTGAGAAGGTGGTGGCATCACAACTGGATAACCATTTGACCAGCCACAATATTTATGATTCTCTCCAGTCTGGATTTAGGAAGAGACATAGTACTGAGACAGCCCTTGTCCAGGTACTAAATGACCTCCTAATGGTGAGAGATTGAAAGACCAGTTCCATCTTGATCCTTCTAGATCTCTCTGCGGCATTTGACACCATGGACCATGACATGCTGTTGGATCACCTGTGGCTCATCTGTGGACCTTCGGGGTCAGTCCTCAGATGGTTTTGATAATTTCTTGAGGGTAGGACTCAGAGGGTGTTTTTTCCTCAGCACCATTCTCCTTATCCTGTGGGGTGCTGCAGGGATCCATCTTGGTGCCCATGTTGTTTGAGGTGTATATGCTGCCTTTGGGAGCAATTATTAGGCAGTACAGCTTGAGTTTTCACTGCTATGCAGATGATACTCAGCTATATATGTCCTTTGTGCCTGGTCAGGATGATGCTGTCTCGGTCTTTAACAGCTGTCTAACAGAGATCCTGGACTGGATGAATGTGAGCTGACTGTGGTTAAGCCCAGAAAAAAATGAGGTGTTGAATGTGGACCCAGGTCATCGTGAGATGAGTGTGTTGGCAGGTTCACCTTCAGGTCTATGGCTTGGAGGTGTCTAGCTAACTACCTCAGACTGGGAGGTGTCCAGCTAATTATCTCAGACTGGGTGTGAAACCTGGGTGTTATGTTTGATGGCTGCCTGACCCTAAAATTGCAGGTGTCAGCAGCTGTCAAAACCTCCTTTTACCATCTGAGGAACATCGCCCGGGTAAAGCACCTGGTTCCTCTTGATTATCTTCCAATGTTGGTCCATGCTTTCGATACTTCCCACCTTGACTACTGCAATGCTCTTTACCTAGGGCTACCGGGGGTTGATATCCACTGCTTGCAGCTAGGCTTTTGACTGGTACCTCTAGGACCAGTCATATAATGGCTGTGCTCCATGGACTGCACTGGCTGCCGATACAGTGGCAGATCACCTTCAAGGTTGCTTTGTTAACCTACAAGGCCCTACATGCTCAGGGACCCAGTTTCCTGAAAGATCTCCTTCATCCCTATAGTCCCCTCCGCCCTCTCTGATACACCGATGAGGAATTGCTAGAGATTCCCAGGGTTCATTTACAAACATATGGGGCAAGGGCATTTAGTTTTGCAACCCTGACCCTGTGGAATTCTCTACCTCATCGGGTGCAAGATTGCCTGACCGTTCAAAGTTTTAAAGTTGCTTTGAAAACATATCTTTTTAGCCAGGCATTTTCTAACTACTAAAGCTGCTATTTTATTTATTAGTTTTAATTTTATCTGGATCTTTATAAAAATGTGTGTGGTTTTATTGTACAGGTGCCTTGGTTTTGGAAAGGCGCATTTTATAAATAAAGCATTGATTGATTGATTGATTGATTGGTAGATTTTGAGGGTAATGTGAAGAAGTATTTTTCACAGAAAGGTTGTTGGATCCATGAATTAGGCTCCCGGCATAGGCTGTATGGGCAAAAATGGTAGGGGAATTCAAAAATGCATGGGACAGACATAAAGGAACTCTAGTGATAGGAAAGAGAGTGTAAGCTGCAAATCATTTAGGATCTGTGGTATATGAAACAGGTAGGGAAAATGGTCAGACTAGGTAGGCCAATCGGTCCTTATCTGTCATCAAATTCTATGTTTCTGTGAGAGGTTTTGAAGTACTCCAGCACCTGAAAAAAAACACTACATCCCCATGTCTCTTTTCTACAAGAAACCAACTTAAAAACAGAACAGATACTGCAGTTGCAAAGAGACTGGGCTGGGCAGTGATGAAATTGTTTGGAAGGGGTTTGCCATAATAATTGTGAGAGCTGCGCAGTTTAAACTGCTAGAAGAAATAGGGACAAAAGGCAGATAGATACTTATCAGGGGCATATTGGGGAAAACAGAAGTAGCAATGGAGTCAGTGTACTGTATGAAACCAATAGCTATGATTCAGATTTTTTTATTGACCTGTTGAGATACTTAGAGCTATGGTCTCATCTCCCAATCATGCTAGCAGGATATTGGAACATCACAGCTGAGCAAACACTAGACAGGGGCTCAGTAAATAGAAAAGGAATATCCCCTGCACAACAGGCCATAGAGACCTTATGGACACGGTGGGATTAATAGACCCATGGCACACCCCTTATCCACAAACCAGAAATTATTTATTCTGCAGCACCCAGCACCGTGTCCTACTTAGACTACTTTATTTTAACTAAAGAACACCTTCATAGCATTCATTCCTGTAAAATACAGACCAGGGTAATCCAGGACCACTCCCCAGTAGCTTTCTCCAAGCAGCTCACACAAACATTTCATTGAACAAATCAAACACCACATAGTCAACTGTAGTCAGAAAAACAAAAACCATGGTAGAAAATGCTGACACCATCCGGATGGCCCTCAAATGCAGTGTACTGGGAGAGTTTGTCAGTTTAACATCTACAAGAAAAATGAAAAGAGATCAGAAGGCTAGAGAATTGCTTAGCAATATAAAGGGCAGATAGAACACACTATCCTGCAATACTAGTGAAACTACATGGATAGAGCTAAACATATGTGGAGCTCAATAGAGAGGTGTTGGGGCTAGCCATCTGTATAGCCAGGGTCAAATACTTTGATGAGGACAAAAAAGCTGGAAAACTGATGGCCCTCCACATTAGACAGCAGGAAACCTTTAGAACAATCCAAGGATTTAGGATTCCTGGAAAACCTGACTTGGTCACAGTGTCCAAGAATATATAGTGGAAGCATTTAGAACTTTCTACCAACACCTATACAGCACAGCCTCCCAGATCCCCTCAAGAGAGAAGGTTGAAGCTTGCCTTACTTGATACCCTCTCTATCCCTACGCCTACGGAGGAACAACTGGGTCCCTAGTAGCTAACACCACTCTCCTAGAAATACAGCAGGCAAGATAAGACTCAACCCCCTGACAAGGCCCCAGGACCAGACAGGTTTACCCTGAATTTTTACAGAATCTTTTGTACAGAGATTAGTCTCATTTTGTTAGAGATATTTGAACATATTTACAGTAAAGGTATTAGTAAGTGGAATCTTACGGGTGCCTTAGTCACTTTAATCCTTAAACCAGTAAGGAAACACATATTGCTGATTAGTTATAGGCCCATATCCTTGTTGAATTTAGATATAAAAATATTGGTTAATGTTCTGGCTACACATCTCAACAGGGTCTGGAATACCCTCACAGCAAACAAGCAGATGGATTTATGCCCAGCAGAGTGTCACTGTATCACCTCAAAAAACTAGTCCATTTAATCTCTGTTTCTGGAAAGACAGATACTCCTATGGTTCTAGTTTCTGTAGATGCAGAGAACGTTTGTGACAGGGTCTCATGGGATTTTCTATTTGCAATCTTAGCTATAATATAATATTCCTGATGAATTCATTAACTGGGTGAAAATATTGTATAGCAACCCAACAGCGCAAATATTTTGCAAAGGAGTATATTCTGCATCTTTCCAATTGTACAAGGGTACCAGGCAGGATGCCCCCTGTCCCCCCTCCTATTCAACCTTTTTTTGAACTGCTAATTCTCAAGCTGAAGCAGACATAGAATACTACTGGTATAGTCATAGAAGGTATTGAATACCAGATACTGGTTTACACCAGTGACATCCTACTCTGTCTCACCCACTTCTCTATGTCCCTGCCTTGTGACCTTCATATCATATAAGAATTTGGAAAACTATCTAATCACAAGTTAAATGTGGACAAGACTGAGGTAATACCTTGCTAGTGCAATGGAGTCATTAGCATCTTAAGGTACAAATCTAGCAGATTGCTCCAGAGGAGCAATCATCATTAGTGGTAAGTAACAGCCTGACTGTGGTCGCTATCCCCATAGCATCCTATTGGCAACATACCTCCTGTAGCCAGTGGGGGGAGGCTAGGGTTTGCAATCACAATCTGAACATTGCCTGGCTGGTATAGTGGAACATGCCTTTGGCTCTTACAACTTGCCCTAGCATGTTCCAGTATACCTCTGGTTTGCTCCAGACACTAATTAGTTCCTGGAGCAAACAGTTAGAGGCCCAAACCAGGACCTACAAATATCCTGGCCTGGGGGTGTGACACTCAGGCAGACGATTCTGATTAATCCATGATTTTTGTGATATAAAAATGTGTTATTGAGTTATTGAGTGTCTCATGATACAAGCTGAATCAGCCTGTGGAATGACATCCCCTTCCCAGGTTTTAGCTACAACGTGTTTCCTGGAATGCCAAGAGATAATTACAGGTTAGAAGAGACTTAAAATTTAGGATCTCCTGTTGATGTGACTAATTGCAGCCAACTGCCAAGATAGGTCATAAACTTTTATGACGGTCAGAGGAAACACAGTTAATATTCACATGGTGATACAAAGCATGTTGCACCTCCGTGAGATCTGGTAGAGAGACATAGCAAGTCCTTTGATGCCTGGAAAGGGAAGCTGCTCATAAGATCAAAGAAAATCACATGAGCAAATGAGTTGTGCTGAGGTCACAGAATTTAATACTTTGATAAGACATCCTGTTTTGCATAGATATATTTTTTTTCTATTCTGACAGGGAGGAACTAGGTGACCTCATGCAAAGAGGTTGGCAAAGCCAGGTTTTAAACAGTATTCTGTTTTCCATTTAGGCTCAAATGTTTGGAATCTGAAAAAGAAACATCTACAGCACTACGAGATAAGAATACCTTAGAACAGACAAGTCTAAGTGTATTAGTGGTAGGAATCTGCACTTTTTAAAAACCTTATCCTTTTAAGTGATTTGTATGTTTTGTGATACATGGTGCTGTATTTACATGCTGCATTTTTTTATCTATTTTGAAGTAATCCTCTACTTTAGAGACTACTTGGTGTGCCTTTGAAATTCTTTCTTTAACAAGGGAAGCATATATGGTTAAAGCTGACACTGTAGAAAGCTTCTGGGTTTTACCAAACTGGGAAAAGGTAAGAATTTATTCCAAGGTCTTTAATAGGCTTTTAAGGGTTCATTTTGTATGCCTGGTTAGGTGCCCATAGGCAAAAGGTATCTGCCTCCCCAAAGAGCAGAATTATCTGAGCCTGTACATTGGGTATGCTAGCAAGAGGTTCACAGTTTGAATCCCTCCAAGACTTGAGACCAAAGTTTGATTCAAACCCACAAAACAGACAGAAGGGTTACCCTGTTTCTCTTAACTGTTCACAAGACTGTGGTCGGAGGTTGGCACTGTGGTAGCAGAGGGCCTGACCTGCTGAGTGGGTTTGTGACAGATTGGTTGGCAGTGGTGCAATAAATTTTGGTATTATAAGCTTTTATTGTTCAGTGTGTCAGATTGAGACCATCAGCTCACTTGCATAGAAAGAAAAAGGCAGTGATTTATATTTTTAAAAAGGAGACAGAACTATATCACTTGGCGTACAGTCAAGTTCCTACCCATTTAATTTTTTTTCTAAAGTGCAAGTCAGAGTAGCCGTAGTTAGGGAAGAAGATAGCTTCCAACTACAGCAGGTGCACTGTAGACTACTTAAAGCAGTTGTGAGGGGATAGAGGAGTCCCATTCAAGGTGAGAGCCAACAAACAGAACCTCGTGGATGCCCTGATGGTAGCTGATACCCAGAGCACCGAGTCACAGGCAGTGATTGTAAGGGACCAAACCTTGAATGTGGCAGGGCTAGCAGCCAGCGCAGTGTCCAGATCCGGTGAGGATGACAGCAGAGTCACTGTCAGTGAAGGCCCACAGCAGCAAGGGAAGGTCATCAGTATCCTGGATCCAGAAGTACTCAGGCTGCAAACTGAGTTGTGCAGAATGGAGCTGGAGTTCCAGAGGGAGAGGGACCGTGAACAGCAGGAGGCAAACCGTGAGGCAGAATGAGAATGCCGAGAGACAGACCATGAGGATCATGAGCACCAGTGAGCTGCAGAGGAGAAGAGGGAGTGAGAACACCAAGATGCAGACCATGAGGAGCATGAGCGCCAGAGGCAACATGAACTGGAGAAGCTACGACTCCAACCAGTGGCACCAGAGCAGGTAAGTGGCTTGGGTTTAACTGGGACCACAGGACTGGGTTACAAAATTAATTCCAAATTGATAGCTGAATTTCAAGAGGGGGAGGATATGGATGCCTTTTTAAATTCTTTTGAAAAAGTTTGTATTCAGGCTAAAATTTCTACAGAGACCTGGAGCTTCCAGTTATCCTCGCTACTTTCCGGAAAAGCTCGGGATGCATTGGGGCAAATGGACAATGAGGACAGTGATGATTACAACAAACTTAAAGCTGCACTGTTACAGAATTTTTAATTAACTGCTGAATCATACAGAGCTAAATTCCGTAAGCTCAGGAGAAACCCTGACATAAGCTACGAGGAACTAGCCACAAAACAACGTCAGTTTTTAAAATGTTGGTGGGAAGGAATTGAGGTAAACTCTGTTGATAAAATTGAAAATTTGATTTTGTTAGAATAGTTTTATTGGGCATGCCCAGCAGAGATGAAAACCTGGCTGAAGGTCCGAGATCCTAAAACAGTGCAAGAGGCTGCTGAACTCTTGGACCGCTATGCCAAGAGCAGACCTGCTCTAAGAGTGAATGGGGTGGATGTGGCAGTGCAGAAAGGGAAAAGTATGCCTTCAGGGCAGCTAAAACCATCACTGCCTCCACCAAAGCCAATTAGTCCCAGGTTTCAGAGAAAAGATTTCTCTGAGAGAAGAAATGAATGTTGGCTGTGTAAGGAAACTGGGCATATTGCCAGACAGTGTCCCAAAAGAATGAGCAATAATATGCAGAATGGTACTAGGAAAGAGGGGGGTTGTTTGTGTGTCCCTGGAAGCATGCCTGTGAACATGAGGGAACACATGCACCCAGTCATGGTGAATGGTGGACAGACACAAGGGTTAAGGAACACAGGGGCATCCTTGACCTTGGTAAAGGGGGATCTAGTAGAGCCTGGTTAGCTTATACCCAACAATTACGTCTCTGTACAGGACTTTACTGGTGAGGTGAAAACATTGCTCCTCGCTAGTGTTCTCCTAGACTGGGGTGAAACAGGGGGAACTGTGCAACAGGTGGCTATAGCCAAAACCTTAGCAGTGGATGTGATCCTGGGCAACAATCTCAATCAGGGGATGGTATGTGCAGTTACCCATAGCAAAGTGGCAAGGGAAAATTGTAGTTCCCTGAACCCCACAGAAGCCATTGTGGAAACCACTGAGAGGCTGGTTCCCCAGCCTGTGTCTCCAGATTGGGAGACTAATGAAAAGGGGTAGAAATTTCCCCAGTAGCAAGTAACCACACAGCTATGAAGGGTTACTCCAAAGAGGGAGGGGTGACCCATTGTCAGAAGGTTGGAATTGACAGTGATCCTGAGTGCCCTGAAGCTAGTGCTAGGGACCCTCATTTAGCAACTGAAGGAGACCTGTCCCATGCCTTGGGAATGTGTGAGGGTTTTGCAGCTGCTCAGAGAAGTGAACCTAGTCTGGAGAAGCTGAGGACTTGGGCAGACTCGGACAGCATACAGGGAAATACCTTCCCCACCTGTTGTTTGCATACAGGGAGGTGACCCAAGAGTCAACAGGATTTTCCCCCTTCAAACTCTTATATGGACGCTGGGTACATGGGCCTCTAGACTTGATCTGGGAGGACTGGGAAGGCAAGCACACCACCCAGAGAACTCCCCTTTTGGATTACATCCTTAGGTTTAGGGAAAGGCTGAAGGAGCTTATGGGGACCGCCCAGAGCAACCTGACAGCTGCCCAACAGAAACAAAAAGTGTGGTACGACCACAGAGCCAGAGCTCACTTGTACTTGGTGGGTCAGGAAGTCATGGTCCTTATCACAATCCAGAAAGACAAGCTGCAGGCTGAGTGGGCAGAACTGTACAAAGTGGTTATGAAGGTAAATGACGTGAACTATATTGCAGAGTTACCTGACCAATGACAGACAGAAAGGATGTACCATGTCAACATGATGAAGTCATATTCAAATAGGGCTGACATGGTGTTTGCAGTGTGTAGTCCTGGGGAGGGGATGGATGAAGGAGACCCCCTTCTGGACTTGCTGGAAGAAAACAGGTGGGAGTCCTCTGTGGAGGCAGTAAAACTATCTCCCCATCTGGCCCTGGACTAGATCCAGAAAGTAAGTGAGGTTTTAGGAGACTTTGCCCCATTGTTTAGTGCCAAGCCTGGACTAACCCCCTTAGCGACGCACGATGTGGAGACAGGGACACAGACGCCCATACGGTGGACAGCATATCAGGTGTCACAGGCTGTCCAAAAGGACATTAGGAGGAAAGTGGAGGAGATGCTGGATTTAGGGGTAATCCAGAGATCCCACAGCCCCTGGGCCTCACCCGTAGTCCTTGTGCCCAAGCTGGATGACTCTACTAATTTCTGTGTGGACTATTGTGGACTGAATGCAGTCACGAAGTCAGACACCCACCTGATGCCCCGGACGGATGAACTCCTGGACAAGTTGGGAGGGGTGACCTACCTTACGACCATTGACCTGACCAAGGGGTATTGGCAGGTAGAGTTGACAGACACAGCTAGGGAGAGGCTGGCCTTCATCACATAGATAGGCTTATTTGAATTTAAAGTAATGCCTTTCAGAATGGTGAACACCCTGGCCACTTTCCAAAGGTTGGTGAACCAGGTGTTAAATGGTGCTGAGGAGTACACTGTGGTGTACCTGGATGACATTGCCATCTTTAGTACCAGCTGGGAGGAACACCTATCCCACCTTAGGAAAGTGCTGGGAAGTATACAGAGGGCCGGGCTCACTGTCAAAGCCGGGAAGTGCCAGGTGGCCATGGGAGAAGTGGCATACCTTGGGCATGTGGTAGGCTGAGGACAGCTCTGTCCTAACCAGATAAAGATAGAGGTAATCCAGGTGTGGCCCAAACCAGAAATGCAGAAGTTGGTCAGAAGTTTTCTTGAGACAGCAGGGTACTATAGAAAATGTGTACCCAATTACAGTGCCCTGGCTGCTCCCCTATCTGACCTGGTAAAGAAAAGGATGCCAAAGAAAATTACCTGGAGACCAGCCTGTGAAGACAGGTTGACCATATTAAAGGAGGCATTGTGCAGTGCTTCTGTTTTGACAAGTCCTGACTATAGCAGATCCTTTATAGTTCAGACTGACACCTCAGACATGGGTATTGGGGCAGTACTGAGTCAGACATCCAGCCAAGGAAGAGATCACCAAGTAGTGTACCTGAGTATTAAGTTACTTCCCAGGGAGCAGGCATGCTCCACTGTGGAAAAAGAGTGTCTTGCCATAGTGTGGGCCCTAAAGAAATTAGAGTCATACTTGTATGGGCAGCATTTTGTGGTACAGACTGACCACAACCTCCTGGTTTGACTGATGCAGATGGGGAAAAACAATGGTAGATTGCTAAGATGGAGTCTTGGTTTGCAAGGGTATGATATGTCAATTCTACATAGGGCTGGAGCCAAAAATCAGAACTGTGATGGGCTGTCTCATGTGTGCGAGGAGTGAGCTGATTTGGGATGCTCATCCCATGCAGGGGATAGAGCCCCCAAATTCAGTCTAGGTGGGGAGGAATTGTGACACTCAGACAGCTAGTTCTGATTAATCTATGATTTTTGTGATATAAAAATGTGTTATTGAGTGTCTCTCATGATACATGCTGAATTAGCCTATGGAATGACACCCCCCTTCCCAGGTTTTGGCTGCAATGTGTTACCTGGAAGGCCAAGAGATAATTACAGGTTAGAAGAGACTTAAAATTTAGGATCTCCTGTTGATGTGACTAATTGCAGCTTGCCAACTGACAAGATAGGTCATAAACTTTTATGACGTTCAGAGAAAACACAGTTAATATTCACACGGTGATACAAAGCATGTTGCACCTCCGTGAGATCTGGCAGAGAGACATAACAAGTCCTTTGATGTCCTGAAAAGGGAAAGCTGCTCATAAGATCAAAGAAAGTCACATGAGCAAATGAGTTGTGCTGAGGTCACAGAATTTAATACTTTGATAAGACATCCTGTTTTGCATAGATATATTTTTTTTCTATTCTGACAGGGAGGAACTAGATGACCTCACGCAAAGAGGTTGGCAAAGCCAGGTTTTAAACAGTATTCTGTTTTCCATTTGGACTCAAATGTTTGGACTCTGAAAAAGAAACATCTACAGCACTGTGAGATAAGAATTCCTTAGAACAGGCACATCTAAGTGTATTAGTGGTAGGAATCTGCACTTTTTAAAAACCTTATTATTTTAAGTGATTTGTATGTTTTGTGATATATGGTTCTGTATTTACATGCTACATTTTTTTTATCTATTTTGAAAAGTAAACTTCTACTTTAGAGACTACTTGGTGTGCCTTTGAAATTATTTCTTTAACAAGGGAAGCATATATGGTTAACGCTGACACTATACAAAGCTTACTGGTTTTACCAAACTGGGAAAAGGTAAGAATGTATTCTGAGGTCTTTAATAGAGTTTTAAGGGTTCATTTTGTATGCCTGGTTAGGTGCCTATAGGCAAAAGATATCTGCCCCGAAGAGCAAAATTATCTGAGTCTATACATTGGGTATGCTAGCAAGAGGTTCACAGTTTGAATCACTCCAAGGCTTGAGACTAAAGTTTGATTCGAACTCACAAAACAGACTGGAGGGTTACCCTGTTTCTGTTAACTGTTCACAAGACTGCACTCAGAGGTTGGCACTGTGGGAGCAGAGGGCCTGATCTGCTGAGCGGGTTTGTGACAGGGGGTATTACTCCTACTTCACACATGCTCACATTTCTCATTATATACAAAATGTAAAACACAAGGTTTATGTTACTTTAAATTACTAAGTATTCAGTTATAGTGGAAAGTTTTATAAGTCACGTGTGACTTTGCTACTCATGGGTTTAGTCTCCCTCACTTGTGGATTAGTATCTTCTCAGAAAGACAGCCATATAATATGTAAGCAATAAGACAGAAGAGGGTGTGGATTAGGCTGAGATAAGCACATGCCCAGGGACATAGTGCCATCACAAGCAGTGGGACTTACACCCCCTGGCAGTGCTGTTATCTCAGCCTAACTCATGCTTATAAAAAGGGCTACATTAAAGAAATATATGCAAATTACAGAATACTTCTTATTTCATGTAGTATTTTAGAATTTATTTACCCAGGATAGGCCAGCTGAGATGCAATTTCTGATTTCCTGTAGGGTGCAGGTTATACCCATTTCTGCAAGTGGGTGGACAGGAGCACTGGGAGGATAAGTGACTTGTCCAAGGACACCCTGTGAGTATTTAGGTCTAACAGTGTTTGAACCTGTAACCTCTTGATTCTCAAGCTGTTGCTATTACCACTAGACCACACAGCCTCTAACTCTTAATTCAATGTTCGACTGAAATGTAATGTTACTTTTCAAGGGAAGAAATAGTCCCAAAACTCACAAATAAGACAGTAAAAATGCACAGGTGTGATATCCATTAATGTGTGGTAATCTGGATGGCTGGCAGGCTGGCACAGATGTTTTTTCCCCCCTGTGAATTGGGCTAAGGTAAAAATACAGATGCTGGCCTGTGTCAGCTAATCTGCAGCAATCATTCTTTGTACCCATTTTATAAATACAATATATGCAGAATATTGCAATTTTGATTCCAAGCATACAGATCTTCTATTGAAAAAAAATGTATTTTATGCACAAAAAGCAATTTAAACATTTTCTGGTGCTTTATATACTGCTAACATAAGACAGATTTACTGAATGAAATATAAAAATAATCTGGCAGGAAGCCTTGCGTTTATGGGTGCCATGGCACTTGCCTCCATATTCTTAAATATTTCAGACGCTCTCAATAACATCTGAGCAATTCAAAGCGAAATAAACAAGTCTACTATATCAGGGTGCATTTGGCTGGCAGGCCACAGTGAATTGACAAATGAACAACATGGCTCTGTTACATTTCCTTTTCCATGTGGAGCTATTCTGCTTAGACCCTTTGGCAGGCTTTGCAAGCACTTCATCAGCACATGACTCCCCTGAAGGCAAGAGAGATTCTGCACCTAACTTAGTGTATTCATAGAAATGCCATTTGCAAGTATGAGGCTCATTACTCATTCTTAACAGAAAAATGCTGCACAACTGGGAAGGGGAGTCTCCTGAACGAGTCCCTCCACATGGCTACAAGAACCTGCTTGTCACCTCTCACAGCTCTGATGTACTACAGACCACAAAGCTCAACCTTCACCTCCCTGAAAACTGGCTGTCCTCATTTATAGCATGCAGGAATGCAGCCTGCCCTCTGCCACACACACTCAGACCTAGGACTCCCTGTTCTTTCGAATGTATGCGTTTTGCATCCTGACTCAAGTCCACCAAGAGGTGCACTGGTGATCACAAGCAAAACAGCACAAATGTTTTCTGAATGGGTTGCATGGTACTGACACATTTGCACAGAACTGTGATGTACAGATTTTACTGTGCCACTAGACGTGGTGATTCACAATACATGCTGCCTGTTACCGTACCCATAAAGTCTCGCACTGGAATTGACCTTGTAACCAGTGGATATGAATGAGTCATACGTAATACAAGTGGCCACTCATGAAAACAATTTCCTGCAAGAAGCCTTAAAGTATGACTCGTGCTGCAAACTGCAACAACTGCCAAACTGGAAAATCAATTGGGATTCAACTCTAGACTGTTTGTAATGTTTAAAGTAATCCCTAGTCTGCGCTATCCCTGAGGTTACTACCCCTACCTGTATATGTAGCCCTCTGGGAAGCTATAACCACCCACCAATCCTCCTAGTTGCCCAGTACCTGGTGCAGCAGTAAATTTACAGTCAGCAGAAAACAGTACCCTTCACACTTACCACCAGGGTTGGACTTGCGGCAGCTTCCCTGGAGACCCCCTGTAAAACAAGGTTAGCAATACAGATGCACACATTCAGTACTGTAACCCAACTAATAATATGCATGCTAGCCAAGTTAAACATGAAAAAAGACAATTAGATTTATTTAGGGATAGAGAACAAGGAAGGGGCATGAATTTAGTCAAATGATCGGCAATCTGATTTGATTCAGTATTGGCATGCACTTTTATTCCCAAAATGACAGTCACACAACACTAGGTACCCAGGATGGAAAGTCTGGCTAGCCAGAGGTATTGCCTAGGGGTGGCTGGAATGGCAGCTGATGTTGGGACCCTTGATGGAAAGAAAGGCAGTTAACATGCACAATAATACACAGGTTATTTGTTATCTGATCCAGTTGCATTCCCGAGTTTCTGCAGAGCTGGCTCGGTAGTTCAAGCTGGAGTCTCAGCAGAGGCCTGCACCTGAACAGCAGGCTGCTTTCTGCAGTCCCTTTCCGTCTGGTCGCTCTGCAGAACTTCTGGAATTCAACCGTCCCCCTTAAATGAAGGCAGAAATTCTTGGAATCCAATTGGCTGTTCAGGCTGCATAACACAGTTTTAGTCTTTTTACTGGCTGCAATTTAGGCACCCACAGTTTGTCCCTCAAAATCTCTCACAAGGTTATATTACACTTCTATGAGTCACTGGTGGAAATTCCAGTTCATGATTGGTTAAGGCACTCTCAAAATGATGGCTGCTGTAAAATATATTGTCTAGTTTATGCAGTCCTGCATGTTTTACAATCTAGTGAAGCCAGAGAATGCACTTAACTCCAAATCACCACAGTAATGTAGCCCTTTTTTTCCCTTTCAAATGAGCCCACATTCATTAAAATGTCCCTTGTACTTTTGCTGTCACTGCCGCCATTATACTGTCCCCCTAGGTGGCAGGCAGCACCTTATGAATATTAATGGTGCTCATGAATACGTAAGAGCCCTCCCATGAATGCCCTCACTCAAAACTTTGTTTCAGATCTCCTGAGTGGCTTCTGAACCACATGGTTAAGGTCTCCAGCCCCTATAAAATCGAGAAGGGCAGTGGGGCCACTGATATACTCTTCCATTGGACTGTATATTGAGCGGTCGGCACAAAATTTCCTGGAAAACAGGATGCAGAGGGTAATAGTAAGTGGAGTTCACTCTGATGAAAGGGGGGTTACTAGCGGGGTACCACAGGGTTCAGTACTGGGACTGGTACTCTTTAATGTCTTTATAAGTGACATTACAGAGGGATTGGAAGGAAAAGTATGTCTCTTTGCAGAGGACACAAGGATCTGCAACAGGGTCGATACAGAAGGTGGGGTGGAAAGGATGCAAAGGGACTTGGCAAGGTTGGAGGAATGGTCAAATGTATAGCAGCTTAGATTCAATGCAAAGAAGTGCAAAGTAATGCACCTGGGAAACAAAAGCCCAGGGGAAGAGTACACAGTGGGGGGTGAGATACTAACAACAACAAAAATGGAAAGGGACCTAGAGGTAGTCATATCAGATGACCTTATAGTGGGCAAGCAATGTGAGAAGGCAGTAAGGAGCACTGGTGGGATACTGAGATGCATAGGGAGAGAGGCATCATCAGTAGAAAACAGGAAGTTGTTATCCCTCTGTACAGACAGTTGGTGAGACCCCATCTAGAGTACTGCGTGCAGTTCTGAAGACCCCATCTCTGCAAGGACATAGACAGGATGGAGGCTGTTCAGAGGAGGGCAACTAAAATGGTGCAAGGTCTGCACCAGAAGACTTACGAAGAGAGATTAAAGGAGCTTAATATGTATACATTCGAGGAGAGAAGAGAGAGGGGGGACATGAAAGAAGCTTTTAAGTACCTCAAGGGAATCAACAAAGACCAAGAGGGTAGCATCTTTCAGAAAGAGATGTATAAGAACCAGGGGGCACAATGTGAAGATAGAGGGGGGACGGCTCAGAGGTAATGTGAGGAAGTATTTTTTCATGAAGAGGGTTGTGGATACATAGACCAGCCTTTCTGAGGAGGTAGTGGAGTAAAAAACAGTGGGGGAATTCAAGAATCCATGGAACAGATGTAAAGCAATTCTAGTGGGGGGTAGGAGGAAGTAGGCTGCTGGTTAACTAGGATCTGCAGTTTATCCATTAGGTAGGGAAATGGACAGACTAGGTGGAGCAAGATGTCCTTATCTACCATCAAATTCTAGGTTTCTGTGTTTCTATGTTTCTATCAATGCATTAGCTGCACATGCACGGTCATCGCCGGTACCAGAATCATGCCAGCGACTCACGGTTGAAAGTTTTAGCCTGAACTGGGCTCAAATAGCTTAGGGGGCTGCACGGGAGCTTGTGGGAAGCAACGGGGAACCAGGAAGGAGTCTGGGGAAGAAAAGACATCAGCAGCAGCAGGAGGATAATGGGCAAATACGGTAAGCCCCCAAGGGGCGAGGGCTATATTAACATATCTGTTAAGGTCCCTACAAACTGATTGCTGCAGCAATGGTGACATTGGTAAGCCCTATCAATATCACCATTTCTGCAACAATCAATTTTTGACCATAACAGATATACTGCTTTACACTGCCCCCCCCCCCGAATTATCTCACTTTCCAAGGGAATACTTTCCCTGTGGAGCCACTGAGTTGGCTCCGACAGAGGAAGGACAACCTGCTATATGGAGGAGTCATGGAGTCATGTTCAATCCAGCTCTAAGGTGAACTCTCCCCATTCACAACCCATAGCCCCAAGAATCATACCTGCATTTAAGGGAAAGGTAAAAAGACTTCACTGATCAATCTATCAGCCCCTCTTCACAGAGGCACAGTCTGCATTGGACCCATGCCCTGGATGGGCAGCATATAACTTCTCCTAAAAAAGTCACTACAAGCCACTTTTCTTGTAGCCAGTTGGGTATGTCTGATAAAGCTATGACCAGCTATTTTTCTCTAGAGACTGTCACATGCATAATCTTATGATGTGCCCTAACCTCTCAGCAGCCAAAGAAGAAGCAGAGAGTGTACTCCCAAACTCATAATGTGACCATAGCAGAGCAATGCACAGCTGATACACACACCACAGGTACACATGTCTGTATCAAATCTAATATGATATGTGTACAGTTCCTACATGTCTTATGGTTGTAAGACTGCCTACTTGATTTCTTTGGGTGAGAGAACTGCTAAGCAGTTTTGGCATACAAAGGGCTAGAGAAGGCACTTGTGAGAAATAACACCTGGCAAGGTGTCCAGGTCTGCTCTGACATACGGATGCCTAGGGTGTGTTGTGAGGTATGAAGGTTATGCCTAGTGACTTCAATCACCTGAGACATCTGTATGTCAGCATGCCAGGACACCTCAAAGAGTGTTATTCCTCTTTTAAATAGGCCCTAAATTGTTTTTTGAAGTGTAAACAGTCATTTAGTTCTGAACTTCCTGGGGTGTGCTCTAATAACCAGATAGTCAGGTGATGCTGTCAGCCTATCAGGTCACTAGAATTCCATTGCCTAGTTTATAGAAATGTATATATGTACAGTTTCTGCATCTCTTATGGTTTTGGGTACCTTTTCAAGTTCTTTGGGTGACAGAACTGTGAAGTGAATCTGAGCAGTTCTGGCACACAAATGATTTGAGAAGGCACTCTTATAACCATAAGAGATGCTGGCACTGTACGTACTGTATAATCGTATTATAAATCATGTTAAAGACTTCTGTTTTTAACAAGTGAAACATGAATTCAGAATCAAAAATAGTTACTTTGCAGAAAATAAGAGAAACACAGTGTTAGAAACAGACTATGCCAACTGAACATAGAACTTTAGAATTTTAGAACTGTTTACATTAGAGGCCCTCTTATTGTTACTATAGATCACAGAAGTATTCCTGACCAGTCACGGTGCTTAGTTGTGCTTTAGGTGCTCTTATTCCCATCGGAGTGTGCCACATGCAGAGCCACAATAACAGGCATCTCGCAGACAGCATGCTGTCAGCATTTTGAATAAAAAAAGATTTAAAATAAAGGATGGCGATCTATACTAATTTTATGGGTCCAGTCTGAGGGCCTCTTATGGCTCTAAGAGTGTCACCTCTTATATCCTTATGACAACAGAACTGCTCACCTTTGGTAAGCAGTCCTCAAGTCCTATGAATTCATGAGGCGACACTCTTTGATCAATAAGAGGCCCTCCACCAGACCCATAAACGTACAGTATATGTGTGTCTGGAAATGTTTAGAAATAAACAGTCCTGATTGGCTAACACCTGTCATGATTAATAATATATGTTTATAGGAACATTAGGAGTGTCTGTTAAAGCTGTGTCTGCTTGTACACTGATAGGGTGAGAGGACTGTGAAATGAATGTCAGAAACTGTAGCAGCCTAAGGATGCAAGAGGCAACACTTTTTCAGTCATAAGAGACACCCCAAGTGTCCTCTATAAACACATTACATAGAAACATAAAATGTGATGGCAGATAAGGGCACGGGGTCATTATGTCATGGACAAAACAGAGCAAAACTACAATGCTGCACACATAACGGCGTGCAGCAAAATAAGGTCGGGAGACAAGACCGACCGCAACACAGCAGCGCTCACCATTGGAAACAGTAACAAAATCTTTGTTCATGTGGCGGGCTCCACTACCCGCACTCCCCAACATTGGGGGATTCACCCCCACACCCCCAAACTAAAATAAAAAACTCCGAGGGGGGTGTGGACTGAGGGGAAAAGGAAATACTCAGCAGTGGGAAACTTAGTGTTTTTTAAACAAACAAACAAAAAAAGAAATCAGGAGATGGAGAATCAAACCCCAATCCCTGGGCTTCTACTGCACTAGGTACTTGTGCCTTAACCACTCCACCACAGGAGCAGTTCAACCAGGCATAGCACTTGTGGCCTCCTCAGTCCTTCCTCCAGATCCTAGTGAGCAACAGAAGTAGCGGTAGTTTCCTACCGTTATTATACCCTATCACTGTAATTCATCCAATGCTTTAGACCATGCAGTTCTTCATGTGCTGTTTCATCCACAACATATTGACCCAGTACCGCAGATAAGGATTGCTTGGCTCACAGAGTTTGCTCATTTTTCCCTAGACCTACAGCATCACCGCAGATCCTCCTTCATCTCTGGCTCTTTCTCCCACCCCCTTTCTTTACACTAAGATTCTGTTATACTTATCCAATACATTCTTGAACCCCACCACTGTGTTTGCCCCCACCACCTCTGCTGGAAGACTGTTCCAGAAATCCACCACTCTTTCTGTGAAGATGTATTTCCTCACATCTGTCCTGAATCTACCACTTCCAGCTTCATAGCATATCCCCTTGCTCTTGAGCACCTTTATTCTGAAACATGCTTCCCTCTTGTACCCTATGTACCCCTGTGAGGTATTCAAAAGGTCTCTAGTGTATCCCCCTCTCCCTCCTCTCTTCCAGGGTGCACATATTGAGGTCCTTTATGCTCTCCTCATAGGGCTTTTGGTACAGACCCTGCACCATTTTAGTTGCCCTTCTTGGGACTGCCTCTGCCCTGTCTATGTCCTCCCAGATATGTGGTCTCTAGAACTGGACACAGTACTCTAGATGGTGTCTTACTAGCAATCTATACAGGAGCAACATCACCTCCCTCTTTCTGCTGATGATACCCCTCCTTATGCAACCCCAGCATCCCACCAGACCTCCCAACTGCCTTGTAGCACTGCCTGGTCACATTAGGTCATCTGATATGATTATCACTCAGTTCTCTTTCCTGCTTGGTGTTTGTCAATAGCACTCCACCCATTTTGTGCTCTGCACCAGGCTTTATGTGCCCTAAGTGCATTATTTTGCACTTTTTCACATTGAAACCCAGCTGCCATACCCTTGACCACTCCCCAAATTTCCCCAGGTCTCTGCTCATCCTTTCCACACCCCTGGCATGTCCATGCTAATACATATTTTGGTGTAATTCTCAAAGAGGCAGACCTTCCCTTCTGACTCCTCTGCAATGTCACTTATAAAGACATTAAGTATGACCGGTCTCAGCACTATTCCCTGAGGCACACCACTGGTCGCCTTCCCTTCCTCAAAGTGAACTCTGTTTACCACCACCCTCTGTCACCTGTCTCCTAACCCATTTCTTACCCAGTTTACCACCTTTGGACTCATTCCTAAGATACTCAGCTTGCTAGCTAGTCTCCTATGTGGCATTGAAAGCCTTACTGAAATTTAGATAGTACATGTCCACGGGTCCACCATGAACTAATTCCTTGGTCACCCAGCCAAAGAAAGCTATCAGATTTGTTTGACAGGACCTCCCACTCCGTGAATCCATGATGCTTCAGGTCTTGTAACCTACTGGACTTGAGGTATTCCACAATCCTTTCCTTCAGCAGTAATTCCATTAACTTTCCCACCACCGATGTCAGGCTGCCTGGTCTATAATTGCCAGCCTCCTTCCTGATACCTCTTTTGTGAAGTGGGACTATATCTGCCCTCCTCCAGCCCTCCACAGCCACACCCATTTCCAGTGAACAGTTAAATAGGACTGTCAGAGGTGCATCCAATACCTCCCTGAGCTTCCTCAATATCCTTAGATGCACTCTATCTGGCACTACTGCTTTGTCCACTTTCAGATATACAAGTCCCTTTGGGACTATCTCCTCTGAAAAAGGACTAGTGTCCGCCTCCCTCCTCCAAAGCTCCTATCACTTTTTTCTGGCCCCTCCCTTTTGCCTTCCTTCAAAAACACTGAACAAAAGTATTTGTTCCAGATGTCAGCCTTTTCCTGGTCCCCCTCTGCACAGTCTCCCCATTTCTTTATTACAAATCCTCAAACTATGTCTGATCATTTGTAATATTATTAAGGTGTAAACAATGTTTTCTATTTTTAAGCATATTTTATTTGATTTAGTAAAGGGAAAACACTAACAAACTCATACGTACATATGGTACCACTGTAAAAATTCTCTACACAACCCATTATTATACAGAGAGAGACAATCTATAGCTCACGTTTCATGTAACATGTTGTGTATGAAAGAAAATTAAAAAAAAATCAGTGTTAAAAGTTATTTTTCAAAAGGTAAATGCCTAAACAGAGTGTTACTAAAATCTGTAATCCCATCTCAAGCTTCAGATCTGTGACACTGGATCTATTCACGTAGGTGGCCTGGATATGTTCTAAATGTGGGTTTGGGTTATTGTGCCCCAAGAGAGCTATGCACAAAGCAGAGCCATAAATCACTGGTGCCACCTCCCACCCACATAGAAGTATGGGGGTTAAGGGAGTGTGGTGAGTGCCAGTCTGGCAATCATCACCAACAATCCAATTGAATGGCACGCCCGCTGGCAGACTGGATCACCTGCTCCGTGCAGAGTGTGGGATTGTGGGATACCTCTGGCCCTCCAGCAAACAGCATATCTCAAAAGAGGGGACCAACTGGTCCACCTGTGTGCCCCACCATGCCCCTGGCCCTCACAGTATGCTCCAGGAATTAGGAGTAGCAGCATGGAGAGGACAATGCCATGCTCACCACTCCATGTAGCCAGTGTAAGGGGGTGTATATTGGCTATGGCAGGGTCCCTGCCTGTGTACCTGGTGCCTCCTCTACCAGCACTCCATGCCACAGATCTTCAGTTGTGCATGGCACATAGCCATGCTTCACCCCCAGCCATGTTATCATTCCACACAAAAAGCTCCCAGTTTGTTGAGGTTTTATGTGGGAAGTTCCCAACTCTGGTCTGGCTTACTTCACTGCTTTCTACATTTTATTTCTCTAACAGTATTTACAATGTAGACAATAATTTTTGGATTTCTGATTTTTACATATATTTTCTTATTATGACAGTGTTTTCAGTTTGCCTAGATTGAATCCTCATAGCCTTTGTAGCTTCATTTGTTTTTCATTTCTTCATATGTTACAGTTCCAATGTTGGTATTTTCACATTTTGGTATATATATATATATATGCTTTTTTGACAAAGGTGCCATGGCCAATAGTCCTGGAACTGGAACACACACAATTAGTGGTTGAAGTGACACAAACGATGTCACTTAACCAGTATTCAAGGGCTGAGGCTCTACCAGGTACCCACACTCCCAATGAAGCTCCATCTGAGTGAAACACCGGGGCACCTTGCTAATGGTTACAAAACCATTTTGGTTGTGTATCTGTGTGTGGATTGACAGGCTGTTTGTACTAGAACTGTCCATGAACTCTGTCAATAAATCTCATAGCATTTAATCTGTGTGGTGTATACACAGTTAAGCGCACTCGCAACACACACACTCCAGGAGTGCAGTCACCTTACTGTTTTTTGTGTTCAGTTCTTAGGGCAGCATACCACTGATAAACACCCTGCCCAACACTGGTGAGTGCAGAACCTTTCTGGTAGTGCATGTCTAAAGCTTGCAATAGTAATGCAACCTGGACGTTAGAACTTTACTAACATTGTGCAGCACTGGAGTGTATCATATTGCAACCAGATTGTTTTGTGGGACCTGGTGCACAGACAATAGGACTCTAAACTTGCAGAACCCAGCAACAGAGATATGCAAAATTGCCAAATTTTGTTACGTGAAATATTTTGCATACTTCGCTGTTTCATGAAATTTTTTGCAGCTAAATGCTGAATTTTGCCCTTGGAGTGCAAAATTTCACCAATGAAATGACAGAATTCACCACTTGTGGGTGAAGCTTCACTATTTTCGTGCAAAATTTTGCATTTCAAGTGTGAAATTTCGCAACTTCACACCTCGCAAAATATTTCATGGAACCTCAGAATTACATGAAATATTTCATGTGATGAAATTGCGGTTTCACAGGAATTGCACACAAAAAATTTAATTTCACAAATCTCTACCCACTAATGAGTGCAGAAAATGAATCAAATGGGAGCAGCAATGAGGACACTCTTCCTGTTTGCTTAGTTGTCATGGACAACATTATCAAGAGGAAAGAGTCAGCAAAACCGAAACTCACATCACGGAGCAGTGATCCTAGCAATGAAGAAAACAATGAGTTTAAAATCTTTTTCCTCACCATTGGCCATCAATTATTTCTTGAATTAATTTTAACATATAACATCGGTAGTCTTGAACAATATATTGAATCAAGCCTTGCTCCAAGGGGTCTGATAGTGACTGTCACTCCCTCCGGAGATTTGGAAGAATTTGAAAACAGGGAGGAGTGGGAGAAAACAGTAGTAAGAATTTTTGTTTTCAACTGCTGATAAAAGAAGATACTAGCAAACACCAGAAACTAACTAATGAGATACCGGAGAGCACAAAGGCTCTCAAAAAATTCATTAAAAAATCAGAGTTTGCTCAACTTGATAAAGTGCCTCAGTCTAAACTAAACAAACATGAATAGGAACTGATCAGGAGAAACAAATTGAAATTAGAGTTGGATATCACAGACTACAAAGAAGGCAGAGTGTTAAACTGGCCATGGTTTAAGAAGACTAGAGGACATAGATTGGTCTCCAGAGGGAGCTCTAAATCTCATTCTAAGCATTTTCTAGTGACTTTCAATATGCGTAGGCAAGTAGGCACACAATAAAAATATAATTGTTGTATGCAATGGTTCTTCCATTGAAGACAGCACAACAGATACACACTGTGATGTCACTTAACCAGCATTTAAGGGCTGAGGCTCTACCAGGTACCCCCCCATGAAGCTGCGTGTGAGTGAAGCACTGGGACACCTGGGTAATGGTTACAAGCCCATGTACTGAAGCCCACACATCACATATATGCAGCACAAAAGCTTCCTTAATGCAGCCCAAAGTTAGAGAATGTAAATTCAAACATAAAGTTTGGATCTATCCAGAATAGTCAGAACTGGCCACTGTGTGTCACTGTTAATACTCACTTAAACTGTACCAGAGTCATGTTAGTGCTGTAAATTAGCAAACAGAGCTTAAATCTCATCATAGGTACCTACAGTATGCCCTCTCAATTCATATAAATAATAATAATAATAAATAAAACTTTATTTTTATGGTGCCTTTCCAGAACCAAGGCGCCGAACAACAGTTAAAATCATAAACATAATTACACACCATTGCGGCAGCATGGTTACTAAGCAAACAACTAACAGATTTAAAAATAACAGAATATACAAACAATCAATGGCCGAAAGCTTGGTGCCACAAATGGGTTTTTAAGGCTCGTTTAAAGCCCTCCACAGTTGTGCACTCACGTAATTGGGAGGGTGGAGAATTCCAGAGGGAGGGGGCTGCATGCATAAATGCCCAGGCCCCAGAAGATTTTAAACATACTCTTGTAATCTCTAGCAACCCCTCACCAGCTGAGCGGAGCGATTGCCTGGGGCGGTAGGGTGCCAGAAGCTCTTTCAAGTAGTCTGGGCCGAGTCCATGTAGGGCTTTATAAGTCAAAAAAATGACTTTAAAGGTGATCCACCATTGAACCGGCAGCCAGTGCAGATCGCACAGCACTGGCGAAATATGACAGAACCGAGGGGTTACCATCAAAAGCCGAGCCGCAGCATTCTGTACCAGCCACAAATGGTGGATTTCTACCCCAGATAGCCTTAGATAAAGGGCATTGCAGTAATCCAAGTGAGAGGACACAAAGGCATGAACCAACGTAGGAAGGTCACTGGACAGAACAAGGTGCTTAACCCTGGCGATATTCCTTAGATGGAAAAAAGAGGTCTTGACGACGGCTGACACCTGAGAATGCAGGGTCAGCCCTTCATCAAGAATTACCCCCAGGTTTAGCACCTGTTCAGAGGCCAGGAGTGATAAATCCCCAAGGAAGAGGCCAGAGGGTAAACCTACCCCGACCCCACTATCCGGTGTTCTGGGTCCACAACCAGCACTTCAGTCTTTCCCAAGTTCAACTTCAACAAACTCAAATCCATCCACTCCTGAATTTCCGCTAGGCAGTTATTAAAGACCGAGAGAGCTCTATTCTGGTCAGGAGCAAAAGAAAGGTAGAGCTGGGTATGATCAGCATAACAGTGAAACCTCAGCCCATACCTTCTTACAATGTCTCCAAGGGGCAGCTTATACACTGCAAACAACATGGGAGAAAGCACTAATCCCTAAGGGACCCCACAAGACAGAGGGATAGGGGCCAAAGAATAAATCACAGACACAATCCTCTGAGTTCTTCCAGTGAGGAAAGATGTAAACCATCTGAGGACTGTACCTGACAGGCAACAGATGAACCTCAGGTGATCGAACAAAAACCCATGGTCCAACATGTCGAACGCTGATGACAGATCAAGGAGGACCAAGATGGAATGGTTCTTCTGATCTCTAGCCATCAGGAGATCATTGAGCACCCGAACCAGCGCTGTCTCGGTACTATGCCTCTTTCAGAAACCAGACTGCAGGGGTTCATAGATGTCATTGATGGTCAAATGGTGCTCCAACTGTATGGCCACTACCTTTTCAACCACCTTCCCTAAAAAGGGAAAGTTGGAGACTGATCTGTAGTTCGCAAGGCAGTTTGGGTCTAAGGAAGGTTTTGTTCAGGAGGGGTGTTACCACCGCCTCCTTCAGGGGGCTAGGAAACTCACCTGTTTCTGAAGAGCACCTAATTATCCATGCAAGGACTGGATCAATGGAATCAATACAACCCAGAATCAGGGAAGTTGGTCCAGGGTCCAAACTACAGTATGTAGGACACTCACTCACTCTGGACAATCCTCATGACATCCATGAACTCTGGGCAGTCAAATTTACTCCAGGAAAGCTGAAGGCTAGTGGCCAGGTGCTGGTCACTAGCAACACCCATAGAGTATGCTGGCTGGAGAGCTGTTTTGATGTCGGCCACCCTAGTTGCAAAGAACCGTGCAAGTTCAGCACACTCTATTTGCGAAAATGCTTTTCAAACCTGTAGACAGGCTGGGTTGCACAGTAGTAGTAGTAGTAGCAAAAATGTTTATTTTTATACAGGATAGCAAACTTTAGGTTGTAAGCCCTATTTTCAAAGTTGTCCTGTGTCAAGAACAAATTACATTCAATATAACATACAAAGATTCAAACTACATAAAACTACTAATAAATAATTTTTGACATTATACAAGACAAAAATCTTCAATCACACCAACAACTAACACATTTTTCCACATTTTAAAAACAAGTACATTCATCATAAAAATACACTGCTCAATCCTAATTTAAACTGGGATAGTTTTGTTGCTTTCCTTAATTCAGGGGGAATATTATTCCAAATATTTTCAGTCTGAGCCTCAAGTGTCATAGTAACATATATTGTATTAGTTTTTGGAAAAGTGTAACCTCTATGCTTTACATACCTTAACCCTTAGAAGACTGTGGACATATATGTACATCCAGAATCTATATACATTCACACATATTCAGTTCTCAAGGGGTTAAAAGATATGGATAATATTTATTAACAGAAGGCAATTCCATGTTTCCATTAATCATCCCATTTATTATTTTATAGATAAATACTGAATATTGTTTTTTAAATCATACTGATAAACTGTCCCAGTTTAGGTCTTTATACAAAATGCAATGATGAGTATTATAGCTACAGGTCAGGATAAATCTTGCCAATCAATTATATGATATGACTAATTTATTTAAACATGTTTGACCCTCAAAATTATACACCATATTTCCATATTCTAATACAGGCATTATTAATTGATTTGCAATTAACCTCCGGGTTTGTAGATTTAATATCTTTGATGACCTACGTAGTGCCCCATCTTATTATTAATTTTCTTTATTGTATTATTAATATGAGCTGAAAAAGATAAAGTATAATCAATCTCTACACCTAAATATTTATATTGATCTGTGTTTGTCAATTTTTTCCCATTCCTCATTAGTATTTCCCTATCTCTGATCTGTTTTTTATTAACCTTTGTTTTTTTATTGAAAAACATAACTTGAGTTTTTTTTATCACTTATCACTAATTTAGAGCTGGAAAACCAATCCTGTAGAACATCAAAATCCATCTGTAATTTAACCATCATTTCATTTTGAGATTTGGCTGATGCTAAAAATACTGTATCATCTGCATACAACCTGATTTGTGTATTATTTATTTTGGTAGGTAATTCATTAATATATAACAAAAACAATAATGACCCCAAAATTGAACCTTGAGGGACATCTCTTAGTATACTACCTACTTCAGAAAATTGACCATTTATTACTCCTTGCTGTTTTCTTTGACTCAAATATGATTTAAACCATAATAATGACCTAGGGGCTATACCAGTCCTCTCCATCCTCTCATACAATAAATGGTGGTCGACCAAATCAAAGGATTTGGACAGGTCAACAAACACTGCGCCTGTGGACTCTCCCTTATCCAAGGCCACTACCACTTTATCAACAAAGTCCACGAGCACAGTGTAAGTTGAATAACCTGCCCTAAAGCCATGTTGGTATTTGGTCAATTTTGAATATTTTTCTAAATAACTATACAACTGGCTGAACACCATTTGTTCCATTAACTTAGAGAGGATGGAGAGGATTGCTATTGGCCTATAGTTTGAGGGGTCATTTGAATCCCCCCCTTAAATATAGGAACTATTTTGGCTATTTTCCAGATAGAGGGAAACACATTTTCCATCAAACTTTGATTAAATAAATCAGTCAGTATTGGTGATAAGACTTCAACTGCATCTTTAATAAATTTCCATTCAATATTGTCCATACCATATGATTTATTTTTATTTAATTTTAAGATTTCCCACCTAACTTCCGAGATTTTTAATTTTTTTAAAATGAAAAAGAGGACAATTTTCATTATTAGTTTCTTTATTTACTAAATCTGTTTGTACTTGTGAACCAGCTGGGATGGTAATATCAGGCAATGTTAAGAAATATTTATTCAACAACTGGGCTGTTTTCTTTGAGTCAAGGAGCTCACCCTTATTATTAGACATTTTTATACAAGACTTAGCTCTCAAAGGGTTTTCCAATTCTTTTATCATATTCCAGTATTGTTTAGGATCATGAGTTGTCTCAATTTTAATGTTGTAAATTTTTTTCTTGCAGATCTAAGTAACCTTTTGCATTCATTTCACTTAATTTTGAAATTGACCCAGTCTTCCTCCCTTTTTGTTTTATTGCTCTTTTCCAGATTCTACCTCTGAAACGAATTTTATGTTTCAAATATCCATTTATCCATGGAAGATGCTTTTTCTTTGTTTTAGTTTTTTTTAAATGGTGCATGCCTATTACAGGCCTCTAAATAGGTTTTTGAAAATTCTTCAACAGCCAAATTTACGTCTGGATTTAAATTTAATCTTCCCAACTCTATACAATTAAAATCATAAACAAAATTATTTGGGAGATAGTTCTTAAAATGTCTTTTTAGGGTAATCTTTTCTTCCTCAATTATTTGATTTAAATCTTTTACAACACAATATACTGGATTATGAGCCCCCAAATTTGGAGGTAAAATCAAACATTTTTCGACATGAAAGCTCCTAGAGAGAACAATCAAGTCCAAAATACTCCCCTGACTTTTAACCCCACTTTTCCTAGTACTTTGATTTATTATTTGATTGACATTTAGTATCTCAAAACTTTGTTCCAATTTTAATCCCCTTGGCTTTCCCCAAACAGGTTGAAATCACCAATTAGTATTAAATCTTTACCATCTGACATTAATGTTAATTTAGATGCCAATAATTCAAACTTGGTAGTATTTACTTTTGAAGGGGAATATACTATACTAATTAAGAGCTGCAATCTTTCAAATTTAACACAAAAACATTCAATTCCCTCTAAATTACCCCGAAAAACAATTTCTCCCAAACCCAGTTTCTCTGTAATATATAAAAGAACCCCACCACCCCCTTTCCCCTATCTAATGTAAAAAGATTAGAACCATCCATTAATATTTCCTTATCCTGTATGTTTTGACATAACCATGTTTCAGTTAATCCTATCACATCTGGTTCATAACTTTTAGTCCATATTTGAAATTCATGCATCTTGTTTATAACACTTCTTGCGTTTTCAAGTGAAATTTTTAAATTTTGTTTATTGACTCCTTTGGGGCCGGGATTTATCTCCACATCACCTGCAAGCAGTATTACTATGCTACAAACAAATGGTGTAGTTAATTTTAAGTGGGATTTTCTAGGTGAAAAACATTGAATTCTAACCTGATTAAATAATCTCCACTGCCTAGAGAATCCATTTCTTCTGGTTCTATGAATAAGTTCTAAACACGACAACATAAATAAATGCCACAACATATTTTTTTCTTGCTACCTTGCAGGTGATGGAGTGACCCCCGATTCCAACAGTCAGTCTTCTTCCATTGATTAATAAGTATCACAAGTAGGACACAGTACATTGCATATTTCTGCATGGTTAATAATTAAAACAATCAAAATTCAATACAACACTCTCCAAGCTTGGACTTTTAAATCTGAGTGAGAGTTTGAATATTTAATTACTACAAATAGTTCTCAATCTATAAATCCAAACTTCAAGCTAAAGAACTCAGCCCTTCACTAAACCTACAAACAAATTTTTTGATGCTGAGTGATGCTTGCACCACTCACGCTCACATTACCATGCCCGCATGGTAGCTGCGAGCACCCTTTTATGCTGACTGCCCCTCCTCCGCTGCAAAGAGGACAAGCTCTTGGTCCACGCCCCTCTCACTGGCCGCCGGTTTAGCTTCTACAGCTGATTCAAGTTCTTAACTGCAGGGGGAGCCTTGGCACAAAGATGTTTCAAGTCCAGCACAAAACAGCTTCTTACATAACGATGTAAAGTCCAGCAAAAACAGCTTCTCTCTCACACACACACACACACACAATAAAACTTTGTTGCAGGCAGAAAGTGGTGAATGGAAAAATGTCAGGTACCTTTTAAACAGTAGCTGTGAGCACCCTTTTATGCTGACTACCCCTCCTCCACTGCAAAGAGCACAAGCTCCTGGTCCACACCCCTCTCACTGGCTGCCAGTTTAGCTTCTACAGCTGATTCAAATTCTTAATTGCAGGGGGAGCCTTGGCACAAAGATGTTTCAAGTCCAGCACAAAACTGCTTCTCACATAATGATGTAAAGTCCAACAAAAACAGCTTCTCTCATACACACACACACACAGTAAAACTTCATTGCAGACAGAAAGTGGTGAAGGGAAAAATGTCAGGTACCTGTCCACAGTTCAGAAAAGCTAAGCTGGTCGGTTCTGAGTGACTGCAATCCCCCAGACAAGAACTCTACCTTCTTATGGGAGATTGCAAATTGATAGATTTGATAATGATCCATCAACCTAAGGCGGTCAGCATCATGGGCAGATCTCCACCAGCAATGGTCTAATCTTCATCCTTGTCACTGCATCTCCCTCAACGTCCCATCAAACCATGTAGACCGAGGGTGAAGGGAGAGAGCACAAACACAGACAGGAGCAATAACATCCAGGGCTACCATGATGGCCATATTATAGGCCACCACAAGGTCCTCTGGGTCATTGTTTGCAATCAGAAGAGACGATAGGTCAAGTACCACCATAAGGCCTTCAGAGCTAACATCAACTAAAGGGCAATACTTGACCATCTCCAGAGGGGGAGGCCTTCGAGGGGGGGTGCTAAAATTGAACCCCACGATGTAGTGATCAGACCATCTGACTGGTTCCACCCCCAAGTCTTAGGCTTCAATCCCCAGGAGGAAAACTAAGTCAAGGGAATGACCATGTTTATGGGTAGCAGTGGTAACTATCTGTATAAGGCCCAGAGATGTCATCAACTGGAGGAAGTGTTGTCCAAATTGCGAGAGTTCGTCATCAACCGAGGCATTAAAGTTGCCCAGGACCATCAACCTGGGAGACTCAAATGCCATGTCGATGATGAATTACGCCACTTCCTGAAGGAACCGTTTCCCATCCCCGGGTGGACAGTAAATGAGAACGATCCTACAGCCTACACCTGCTACCACAGTACATTCGAATGAGTCAGCCTCCTCAACTGGTACACTCGTGAGGCTCAATTCGGTCTTAAAACAGACCTCAACCCCCCCCCATGATCCAATCTCGGGTGGTGAATCACAGAGTAGCCGGCTGGAACAGTGGCCTCTAAAACAGGGCCAGAGTTCTCATTCAGCCAAGTCTTGGTGGTGCAATCCAGATACACTGAATTTACAAGATCTGCAATAATTGCAGTCTTGTTTTTAATGGATCTGGCATTGCATAACACCGCCCTAGTTGGATGAACCTCCAAAGCCGCCCGAGCTACATGTCCACCCAAGTTGGTGGTACCCTTGGGTATGGGAACTAGACAAGGAGAACCATGATCTGGATTCCATTTCACCCCAGGGTGTCTTCTGGACCCTACAACCCTGATGTGATGATCCTGCTCATTCAATCTCTGTCTTTTTCACCCCCCGCCCCCCTTCTCTGATGTACAATACCTAGTGCTCTACAACACTGGTAAGTGGAGAAATGTAATGGGGAAACAGAGAGCAGAGGAAGCAAAGGGCGGAGGATGAATAGCGCATGACCGTGGCAGCAGGCCTCCAACACATTCCAATGACGGAATTAAGTATTAAACAAAACCTAAAAGTTAAACAAAACCCAAGAATCCCCCTTCCACCAACCACAATGATTAAAATAAAAAATAAAATCCACAGCTTTAGATTCAGGTTAGCTGGCAGTTTAGAGGAATAAAACTAAACAGAGCAGTGAATCATCTGAGTTGCATAAAAGTCATAGTGATAGGGCAAAGAAAGATCCAAATTTTCAGTCCACGATGGATCTCTCACTTCCAAGGGAGACAATAGAAAATTCTCCAGAACTCATACTTCCAGGGCAGGACAGATAAAGAAGTCGTAATGGGACCTTCCTCCCCTTAATCACTCTCACCGAAGAAAGAGGAAACAAAATCCCTAATTTCCAGAACACAGGCACTATCACTGCCTAGGCTTAAAAAAATAGAAGGCACTCTCACTGCCTTCCTTCAGTCAGAGGAAACCTCTTCGGTGGGTGAATAGCAGCTCTGAGGCTAACGCAGGCCCCAAAAAAATCCACCACTGGGAGTTGGCCGTGAAACACACAGCCAGTACCATAGGTCTCCATCCATGCTCACCCAAGCAGTGGGAGCAGCAGAAAGATCCTTGGGACCACCCACCCAGACTGCCGGCTACCCAGTGAGACAGAGCCAAAGCTCCCAGTCCAGCTGTGATCCCACAGTCAAACCCACCAGGAGGATCAAGACCAACAATTAAAACCTCAAATTAAACTGCTTTTGGCCCACCAACCTGAATACCTTACAACACAGACTGTGGAAATCTAACGGGACATCCACTGCTAGAACTCCAAGGTCTCCTCAAAGAGTATTCAGCAAGACACCTCCTCAAAGATTCCCTTTCTTCAGGGCCTCAATTCCTCATCAGCTGGTAACCAGAGAAGCCCACCATTAGATAGTTTCAGCAGACAGCACACCAGTTTTAAACCCCGAAGGTTGATGTAATCCAAAATAGAATTTCTTACTCCAGCCAGCCCAAAAGCAGCCAGTCCAACATTCCAGGTGTGCAGAGATAACAAAGCAGCCAAAATCAACAGACCATGCACACTGGGAAAATAACTGGCTGCCACTGACTAACCCCAGTACACACTACGGGGAAAACCCAGCACAGCAGGCCAGCATAGCTCTCAGTTACAGCACACTCATCCCACAATTCACCAGCAGATGTCTGGACAAGAGGGAACTCATGAGAAATGGCACTCCCAGAGCCGAATGACTAGTCCTCAGCACAGCACTCCAGTGGAGCCCAAGGAATTTCCAACAAAGTCCCAAGTAAGCAAGACAGAAACGACTCAAAGATTCTAAAACTAAAACAGACTCATAACAAAATAAAATGATTAAAAAAAAGAATAAAAAGAGCAAATAAATGCTAAATCAAACACTAGACTACTGCTGCTGCTGTAACAGCTAACAGCATGCCTTCCCAGCGAACTTCCGTTGAGTTATATATTATTTTTGTCCCCAGTTGGGCAGACTCAGCCCAAGAACCCAGCTATCCTTTTACCTGTGGGAGCTTATGTGCCATCCAGTTCCTAAAAATTACCATCTTGGCACAGATTAAAGAAATATCCATATAAACGTATGTTGTCCTCCTGGCCTTGTGCTTCCATTTGTGCCAAAACAGCTATTTCTTTCCTTTGTTGTATGGCTTGTTAAACTTCCAATGTTTTCCTATGGGAAATTGCATTTTTAATTTTTTATGCATGTTTTATATTGTCCCTAAATTATTAGGGGGACATGTGTTACCCTCTTAGTACCCATTAATTACGTTGTTGCAATATATAGATTGTCCCTTGAGTCTAAATATTGCGAGAGGTATGGCTTCTTAAAGTACTAGTGTTATTCTATGGGAATTTGACTGCTTTCATTTTTGTGCTTTTTAATATGGCCCCTAGAGCTTTGGGGAGGATTATGTCTTAAGGTTGCAGTACTCATTAAGACCTTTGTTTTGATATACAGTCCCCACTGCTTATAACGGGCACATCTGTGCAAGCACAATCTGCCCATTATATGGGTTGGACGCTATAACCAAAGTGAATATTTTATGGGTGCTGAAAAATGTGATGGAAGCGGGAGCATTGTAAGATGCTCCCTGAGTTGAGTGCGACTCTTTTGTGCACTGCTGAGACCATTTTCCCCGGTCACTACCTGAAGTGAAAGACAGCAGCCCTTGTGGAACTCTGCTGCATCAAACATTTGATGTGGCCGACAGACTGATGAAAGCCAGGCGGATCAGGAAACCTGAGGGCACAGGCTGGAACCTACGTTCAAGTCCCAAGCAATGCTCCTTTTCTCAAAAACAGCAGGTGTAGTTCTTTTATCCCCTCTGCTTCTTTTTTCTTCCTGCTTGTTCATGTGCACCGTGATGTCAGTGATCGAAAGGGAGGGGTGAGTCACAGAATAAAGCTGTGTTGTGATGGAGGTGGGAGCATTGTAAGACGCTCCCTAGTCAAACGCGATTCTTCTGTGCATTGCCGAAACCATTTATCCCCCTACGTTCAAGTCCCACCGAATAAAGCTGTGCTAGTATTCTATGCCCTATTTCGGCACATTAGCTGCTAATTAATGTCAAGTTCACACTTTTGCAAGCTCCACAAACTGCATGTCAAAGTGTGAACTGATACTAATTAGGAGATAATGTGCCCGAAATAGAAGGCGGGCATAGAACGCAATATCCAGAGTTTTATACATTAGAGCCTATGGAACTGGCAGGATGTCATTTTTGTGGGTTTTGAAATTTTTGGAAAAAAAAAAATGGAAACCAGATGGCAACCATATGAGAAAGGATTTTTTTTTGCTCACAAAAAATTACTTTGCCTTTAGAAAAAGGATCCTTTTTCGTATAGCCAAATTCTTTTTCATTTCAAACATCTGTCCTGAAGTATCTACTGAACATGCTCAGAACTGAAATGTCAAATCCTTATAACTCTGCAATGGATTATTATGTTTTCACCAAACCAGCAAAAGGCACTACTGTTGGCCAGGCCCTTTCTACCCTGAAAATTTCTGATTCAAATTCCAAAATGTCTTGGAGCTAGAGGCCAACAAGAAAACAGCAAAAAATGATTTTTACGCATTTTCATTGTCTGGATCTTGGAATCCACACATCCAATTAGAACAAAACTTGGTATATCAAGAGACCTTCAATTTCTGACAATGCATGGAAAATGTCATACAAATCTGTGAAATGGTCGCAATGGTATTAAAGTGCAAAAATTGTGGTTTAACGTTAAACAGCCTACTCAACTCTAACTATAGTGGCGTGACCGCACCACTGATGCTATTAATTCCATTATTAGAAATACAGGCTGAAACTTGATGCTTAAGGGTAAAAGAGTAGAGGAAAGTTGGAGCTTTATAAAAGAAACCATCACAAGCTCATGCAACACATTCATTAAATGAGTTTAAAAATATAATAGTAACTAAGTTAGGCCTAAATGAATAAGCAAATAATTACAAAACTTATAAAGATGAAAAACAAAGCATATGCAAAACATCAGAAACTAAATTCTGTAGAGTCATGGGAACATTTTAAAAAGGTTGAAATGGAGTGTAAAAACAGTATAAAAAGGGCAAACAGAAACATAGAATTCAAACTGGCAAAAAATGCAAATAAAAATAACAGTGAAATGTTTTATGGTAATTCTGTAAAGGAAACCGGTGCAAAATTAACCAACATTATAGAAAATAATAAAGTCATTTTTAGAACCACAAAAAATAGAGAACACATTTAATAATAACTTCTGCTCATTATTTATAGATAACACACAATCTAACCACTGGATTAATACTGACAAAACAGACTACATCACCATAAGGGAAACACATATTTTAGAAAAAAAAAAAAAGTCTAAAATAACATGGTGCTCCAGGCTCAGATTACATCACATATGCTAAAAATAATGAAGAATAGCATCAGCACCCCATCAAAAGAATTGTATGAAAAATCGTTATGTGAAGACACTGTATCAAATGACTAGAGATCTGCAAAGGTTGTACCAGTATGTACAAGTTCTGGTCAGAACCACAATGGCTGCTAATGCATTAATGTGATAAGAGATTTATTTATTTCAAAGATTTTATGAGGAAAGACATACTGACCTAATAACAGCTTGTTTTCAGATGTGTCCTGGGGAAAGGAGAAAGGGGAAAAGATAACAGATGCAAAAATACAGAATATAAATGTTCATAGAAATGGAATAAGAGTAGCAAAGATAAAGAGGAAATTATGTCTAAGAATAAATTGACAAAAATAAGTTACCAAGCAATAAGTTGTGGAACTGACCAAAGATCAATTAAATAGTTATTAACTTATCAAAATAAAAACTAGAGAAATGACTCACACTGGGGAAGAGATACAGAATGAATGTGTGACTTCATTGTATTACTATGATGTACTGCAAAATCCTTCGCTGGTCAGGTTGCCTTCTCTTTCCGCTTTCCTAAACTTTGGAACTCTCTCCCCTAACCATTTGTTCTGCCTCTTCCAAAACTCTCTCCTCTCTGCTCCGTGACCACACCGCTACCTCCTGTGCCTGCCACTGAGTCATAGTCCTTCCCCACTCCTCAGTTTACCCTCTTCCCCTCTTTCTCCATGATCACACCACTCCCTCCTGTGGCTGCCTTGAGTCATAGCCCTTCCCCACTCCTCAATTTACCCTTTTTCTCCTCCTTCTCCTTGCCTCTTCAACCCACCTCACCAGCCCTCCAACTCTCCTCCCTCTCTTCTTCCTCCCTCACTTGTCTGCACTCCCCCCTCCAAATCTGTGCTCCTTCCTTCAGCGCCCTATCCCCTGGGGCTCTCACTGTTGAAAAGAACTATTGCTTGTACCCATGGGACAGATTGCCTGCCATGTCTTTGTAACATTTTTGCCTACAATTTTACCTGTCTGATAAACCTTGCTCATGTTTGGTTTGTACTATATAACTGATATCTCTGTATGACATTTTATTGTATAAGTTATTGTTCTTTGTTGTTCTTATACCCCTTGTCCCTCTTCCCCCAGGATGCATCTGGAAATTAACTATTTTTCATCTCAATAAGTCTTTCCTGGTGAAACTTTTCAAATAAATTTATTTTATTTATTTAGTTTTTGTCGACTAGGTAAGTGCACTAGACAAATCCTGCCTATTTTCAGGCACAACCTGGGGAGGGGAATACAGATGAAAGCCAACTGACCTTGAACCAGATTAAATTGTTGGTGGTATTTCTAGTGAATGAGAGAAATTTGGCCAGGACACCGGGGAAATTCCCCTACTCCGTTGCGGTTGCGCTGTGCACCGTGAGGGAACGGAGTTCGCAATGGCCACTTGGGGCTCCGAGTCGGAGCAAGAGGATGTGTGGGAGATAGGGGAGTTGGTCTCCCTCCCTATCTCTAGGCTTCCAGAGACCATGCCTGCTGTTCTTACCGGACTACTGGATGCGTATTCCCACTGCCAAACGGATGCGGCTTCACACTGCCAAATGGATGTTTTTTTGCCTCACGACTCTCTTTCCATGGACGTGGTAGTAACTGGATTTGACTCACCTATGGATTCTAGGGCTGGTGTTGTCTTCTCCTCTCCTAAGACAGTTTGTTACACTGTACCCGGTCTTTCCTCTTTGGCAGCGCGTTGCTGGGCTTCTCCTTGCCCGCCTCCTGGTGATGAGGTCAGTCACCCTGCAACGCAAGAGATGTTGAGTGTTCTACGGGAGCCCAGCGGGAACCAGGAAGTGCTGGCAGTATTCCGTTGCGGTGATGATAGTTTACTGGGAACCGGGGAGACTGGCAGCAAATTGCGGGTAAGCAAGTGCCTGGAGTCTCCCCTAGGCTCCCCCACACCACCTCCTTGTCTAAGTTCTGCACCTCAGGAGTTGGAAGGGGTCGGACTGAAGTGTTGCAGCCGCCTGGAAGCCAGTGTTGGGTTGTCTACTCCTGTTCTCCCAGGAGAGTCTGATGGTCAGAAAGGTACTGTTCACAGTAATGGTGTTTCTATTAATGTTGTGGGGGATCACCAGCCTGGTTTACTGGGCTTGTTTGTCTCTAGCCCAGTTGGTGGTGGGTTTGATTCCCACCTCTCGACTTCTGGACTCACTATTGCAAAAGCACTTCGGGGTGCAGGATGGGAGAAGTCCCCTTTAGATGATTCTTGGACCTCTCCTGCTCGGCCTGGCCCTGCTCTCCGAGGGGATTTATTGGACATCTCGGACCCACTAGAGGTTTCTTCAGGGTTTACTTTATCACAATCACCATCCTGGCAGGTGGATAAAGGGCAGGTATCTACACCAAGTTTATTCCAAAACTCTGACTTGCTCACTGACGGTGCTATATTGCCTACCTCCATCCTGCCTGCTGCTGTTGTTCCTTTGCCTCATGCTTCTTCCCAGGTTGACTTAGTTGAGACTGGAGTGAGCTCTGTTTTGATGCCCATATCTGATTCCCTACCTGAACCTTCCCCTGCCCCTGAATTGAAGAGTAATAGGAGCTTGGCTACTAAGGATTCTGGCCTGGCTTTGGGGCCTCCCCGGACTAAAACTTTTGCTGGTTTGTTCCATTCCCCTCCTGAACAGGCTAAACAGCATAATGCTATTCGCATATGTTGTAGGGGTGGCCTGGACGTCTTCCCTGATCATCTTTATGTAGGGAAAACTTTGCTTAAATCAAGTCTCTATTTCTCTCCCTCTGACATTTATGCTTTAATTCATACATCTGGAGATAATTACTTTGATGTTAGCTTTAAGAATGCATCTGGGTTAGATACTTTTTGGAGCAGATATCAAGCTGTTCGACATACTCCTTTGTGGGCCACTTTTTTCACTATTCCCCTTACTAAATCAACTATAAAATCTATTACAGTTTTGTTTAAAAATGAGGGGGTGGCTATAGAAGATATTGTAAGATGGTTGTCCTCTAAATGTTCTGTTTTGGGTTTACCCGATCTGATTATTGATTCCGAATGTTTCTGGACAGGGGGGTGGAAACTACAGGTTAAATTGCCTATACTCAATGGGTCTATTCAACACTTGCCCAGTTGTTTTTATTTGGGTAGGGATCGTGGTTTTGTTTTCTATCCAGGGCAGCTGAAATCTTGTTTCCGGTGTGGAGCCCAGACACATCTCAGTAGTGCCTGTGACCAGCTGAAATGTTCTACTTGTATTGGTTCTGGTCATGTCAGTATCAATTGCCCACACCCTGAATACTGTAATTTGTGTGAGGAAACTTCTCATTCTTTTAAAGATTGTCCATGGGCTTCCCATAATAATAAGCGAAAGCAAACTGGATACTGGGGAGGATTCTGATGCCTCATCTATTGCATCTTCTCAGGTTGAGATGTTGGGGGAGGTCCAATTGAATAAAAAGAAGAGATGCAAGATTGAATCTCCCGGTAAGGATCATGGTAGAAAAAAATCTTGATTTCAAGCTCTTTCACTAAGATGGGGGACTTTATATCTTTTGGAAGCTTAAATACGAATAGTCTTAAAAATGATAAGAGACGTCGGGCCATTTTTTCATTTCTTTTGTCTTTACCCTTTCGCATCATTTTTTTGCAAGACACTAGGCTCCATTCTTTACAAGAGATTGGGAAAGCCTCTAGGGATTGGAGGAATGGTTTGTCCTTTTGGTCTCTAACTGAAGAATTGTGTTCTGGAGTAGGGATACTGGTTCAGGGGGTAGAAATTCAGGTCACTAGGTTAATTGATTTAATTCAAGGTTGAGTCTTGATCCTGGATATTGTTTTCCAACGTCAAGAATGGAGACTTATTAATATTTATAACCCTCAAATTAAAACCCAGAGGGTTCACACGTTAAAACAGATCCAGCCGTTTCTTCATTCTTCTAAGTCTGTGATTTTTGGCGGAGATTTTAACTGTATTTTGTCACCATCTGATAAAACTGGCCTTACTCAAAAATTGTATTCAGATTCCAATTTTCTTAACACTCTGTACATTACTGCTGATTTGTGAGATGGGGCTTCTTTTGGGGTCATTTCTCCAGAACACACTTTTCATCATGGCAGATCTTCCACTAGAATTGATTATTTTTTTATTTCCCACTGGTTAAATGATGTACGGTATTCGGTGGTACCTTGTGAATTTTCAGATCACTGTTTATTACTGTTGCATACTGGTTTTCCACTTAACAAACCTGTAACTCATACCTTCGGAAAATGAATATTTCTGTGTTGACTGATGATGGTGGGTGGCAAGGCCTGTTTCGGCTTCTTCAAGATAAGATCTCTGTTTTTGCCTTGTATGATAATTCGGCTTTTTGGTGGCAAGATACTAAAGTTGAAATTATGAAATTTTGTAAACATTACTCTAAAAAAAGTATCTTCTGATCTTTATTTTCAGTATCTTAAATATCGGCGCCACCTACAAAGACTGCTGTCTTGGCAATCTGAATGGGGTTTAGACTATTCAGACCAAATCTGACAGGTTAAAGCAGAGATGCGGGCTTCTCAGTATGAGAGAACGACATCTCTTTTCCTGGAACAGAAATATGGCCGGAAGGGTTCTGCTAAAATTATTAATCCATATGATAGTAGTCACCAACAGGTGGCATCTACTGGTATCATGATAACTGAGAACCATAACATTTTGAAGGAAGTTTCTTTGCATACTAACTCATTATATGGACGGGCTTATGATTCACCTTCCTGGGAGAATTTTCTGGATTCCTTTGACGTTCCTCTTCTCTCCCCAGAGTGTTTTGTACCTTAAATCAGCAGGTTACCTGTGCAGAAGTTGATTCAGTTATAAGTCATCTGAAAAATACAGTTACCCCTGGACCTGATGGGATTCCAAATGAATTTTATAAGAAATCTAAATCCTTATTGCTACCATATTTAACTCAGGTTTATAATACTATTTTACATGGCTTATTGCCTATTCCTCGCCTTTTCGACAGTTATCTAATTTTTTGTATAACAGACACATGATAAAACTAAACTAGATAACTGGCGGCCGATTAGTTTATTAAATTTGGATTGTAAGATTTTGTGCAAAATAGTTTCTAATAGGCTAGCTCAGGTGGCGGCTCAGGTAATTTCTGCCACACAGACTTGTGCAATCCCGGGTCGTTCCATGATCTCCAACCTGAAAATTTTGAGAGAGGTTTTTGATGGGACTACCACTCAAGGTTATGTTTTTAGTTTAGACCAAACCAAAGCTTTTGACTGGGTGCCACATGAGTATTTATTTTCTGTGTTGCATAAATACGGGGTACCTGTGGTTTTGCTGGGCTGGATTAAAATCTTGTATAGATCGGCTTACACCACACCATTGGTTAATGGTTTGCAAGGCTCCCGGTGTCCCTATTAAGAGAGGGGTCAGACAAGACTGTCCTCTAAGTCCCCTGTTATATGTCTTTTCCATTGATCCACTTCTTCGGATGTTAGGGGGGAGGGCTGATATTCATCATATTTCTGTAGCTCCTGACCTTATTTTCCCGTGTGTTTTGGCTAACGCAGATGATGTTTGTATTCTGGTAGCTGATCCAGCTTCTGGGGAACGGGCTATTGAAATTGTTCATTCCTTTTCCCGGATTTCTGGTTCTGCTTTAAATACCCAAAAGAGTGTGGGATGTGCTGTGCACATTCCTTTACTGGATAGATTGCCTACGATTGGAGGGATTGCTGTTCATTTTCAGAAAATTTGCATTTTGGGAGTTATTTTTGGTCCAATTGATGCAGCGGCATGTAATTGGTGTTCGGCTATGGAGGTTGCTGAATCTAAAATTGTTCGGTGGAAGCGGTTCCCTATGACCCGGAGGAAACAGATTTTTTTTACTTAAAACCTGTATCTTGCCACTCTGTTTACTTGTTAGTTATGTTTTTCCTCTTCCTTTTTTTCTTGAAGCCCGGTTGTATAATTTGTTTTTTCAATTGCTTTGGGGTAGTAGACTAAACCCTGTTAAGAGATCGGTCACTTACTGGCCTATAAAACAGGGGGGGGTTGCAAATGATAAATCTGGTGCTTTTTTATTTTTCTTTGTGCATGCTAACCTTTTTCCTTGTTTAGACAACAGGACAGATTGTTGGGCCCTTAGCCTTGCATCCCGTTCCCAATATTTTTTGGAAAAATGGCAGGCTCCTGTTTGGAAACCCTTTACAAGAATTCCATTAGGTTCCTCTGTATACCTTGTTGAAATATTTAAAAAACTTAAACTTTGGAAAGTGTCCCCTGAGGTGGAGTTGTTACGAAATAGGAAACGCTTATACTCCTCTATTCTGCACTCCATGTTCTTAATACCGCCTTGTTTTACAGTACCTTGTGATTCACAGTGTTTGGTTAAACAATTGGTAGACAACAGAATTCCTGCAAAATGTGGGACATTTTATGGTTTATGTTGTCACGACAAATTAAGCGTCAAAGAAATCAGAAACATAAACAATTGTCTGAACGTTACTATATTCGTGAAACCTGTGTTTGCCAACTAGAATCTATGCAACATCTCTTTTTTGAGTGCCCATATATTGCCCCTTTATGGTCTAAATTGAGTCACTCATGGGGCTTACCTGTATTTTCCAGTTTGACGTATACTGAATTGGTTTATGGGGACTTTGGACCAAATTGGAAGATTTTTTTTCCAGGTACTTTGCGGGTGCTGTTTGCTGTCTGCAAATGGTGCATCTGGCACAACAGATGTTTGTTTGTGTTACAACAGAAATTGATTACTTTGCCTGCACTTCAAGAACATATTAGAAGTGAAATCTCTAGAATTTATTGTTTAGAGAAGAAAACTCTTCCTGCGCCTTTAGTGGCATTTTGGTGGAGAGCTTTACCGATCATTTTGTTTGAAGGGGTTACCTGAATATGGGTTTTATATTGTCTGGAGTTTTTCTTTTTCTTTCCTTCAATATCAAGTATATGGGGGGGGGTGGTGTTTGATTCTATGGTGAACAATTTTTTTTAGTACACATTTTTTCCTTTTCATACGAACAATGGATATTGTGCTTTTCTTTTTCTGTTTTCATAGGTAATCAGCAATATGTTTATAGTGTTATGTATTACCTTGGTTTTGTTTTCTTATATTGTTTTCCAATAAAAAATTCCCCTACTCTTTTTGATAAGTGCCATGGGATCTTTAACATCCACCTGAACTACCGCCAAACCAGGCAGATGGGACCTCGGTTTCACGTCTCATCCGAAAGACAGCACCTCAGAAGTGCAGCACTCCTCTCATGCTGCACTACAGTGTCAGTACTGGGATATTAACCCAAGTGCCAGATGTGGTAACTGAACCCACAGCCCTCTGATTTCCCGGCCTCAGAGGTGAGTGTGCTACCTACTGAGCCACTGACACTGACAAAATGAATCAATACACAATGTGAAAGTTCCACATTTACATGACAATAGTAGAAAAATAAAACTATAATCATCAAGGTAATGCACTGAACAGTGTTTTTGGTTCTGGACATACACTACCCCTTGAAAATGCACACGACACACACACACACACACACATCTGTTACAACCGTTGTGCACACATAGAATATGAGTGTCATTAGCAGGACAGGGCAGCTACAATATTTCAGTGTAAGTGGGATCTTGCTTTCACACTTTTTTCCAGTGTATTTAGTAGAGATAGCAAAGGTAAAATGCAGAATCTTATTTTTACTGGGGTCCTGCTTTTATACATTTTTACAACGTACAGTAGTTACATAGGATAGGTAAGGCAACATGCAGTTTTTCTTTTACGGTGAGGTCCTAACAGGTCTGGGATGCTGTAAATGAGTTGGCTCCATCACAGCTTGTATGTTTTCAGTGACTGGGTACTGTATCTCTTTTTGGGCAGCAGGGAGATGTGAACTGTGCTGAGTGCACGTTTTAGTGCCTCATTTTTGCTTTGGGGGGCTATATTCAAACATGCTTGAGGCACTCACACTTTGCTCCAAACATGCTTGAGTATAGCAAATTTAGTGAACTGTGGTAATTTTCACTCATGAAAGGGACTTTGCAAGGGGTAGCCTGATACCTTTTAATATGGGACCATTGCTCTGTGTAATTCTGGTTTCCATTTCTACTGTAGGCTTGTCTACCTATTTGTGTTTCAAGTGTTTAGCCACTGACTGCCAGGCCAGCAACATGGGTTCAGGAATGGACCTGGGTCTCTTGGGGGCTGGCCTGGGAGGGAGGAAGGATGGGCATCTGTAGGACAGGGAGAGGAATCTAGGTGACAGCACCATGACACAGTATGGGAAGGAACCCCACACCTGGATGCCTGAGGTGTCTCCATGGAGGCTGAGTGCACACATGTCTGCACCCCAGAGGTGGAGATAAAAGGAGGAAAAGCCCTCTGACTGTAAAATGGTGATGGCCTGCTCTCTTTCAAGCCCCACATCGATGACTAGGCATCTCTGATCCAAGGTCCTGTGCCAGGACCACCAGAAAAGGTAAGTCCAAGAAAAGGAAGGTCATTGGGCTGGGAAAACTGGCCCAGATGGGGGCCAGGCAGGGTGCTGAAAGAGATGAACAGCTTTGTAGAAAAGAAAGTATTATAATTTACTATGGATTCCCAATGCATGTAAAAATATATCCTCCCCCCCATATATGTGTGTGTGTGTGTGTGTGTGTGTGTGTATTATATATATTCATTGCAAAAAACTACATTAATGCATCCTTTAGAGTTTTTATTAAAGCATCAAAAGCTAGGAAATTTAACATTAGGGTTACCAACCCTACCACCCAACCCCCCTCCACACACTAACAGGCATCAGGGTGTACCTTGGGGCCATTGGGCCTAACTGTCACCCCATTCCATGTGTAAACAAGATGATGTGGTACAATATAGGAGAATGGGGTGTGAGTTAGGCTCAAAAATCCCAAGGTACACCCCGATGCCTGTTATTGTGTGGAGGGGAGTGGGGGTGGGGTGGTAGGGATGGTAACCCTAACATCAAATTTCCCAGCTTTTGACTCTTTAATAAAAACCCTAACTGATGCATTAACATATTTTTTGCAATGAATTTCCATTCTTTTTTAGATACTATAATAGTATCCTTATTTTACTGTGGGCGTGCATAGAATAAATTCAACGTACACACATAAGTTGGGCATTTTCAGGAAATATTTCACCAGAATTTTCAACATGGCCTTTTGGGGACCCCACATCATGAACACTGCCACTGTCAAAAAGCATCAAGTCAAGCTGGCTACATAAAAGCATACTACTGACCTGGTCTCTGATTTGTTTTTGTTTTCCATTGTTTTTTTCCCACTAATTATTTTTCTTGCAGTAAGAGATGCAAATAGAGAGAAAGTGAGATGGTGAGTTCAGTGGAGAATTAGATACAGCACTTAATCTTACACTGTTTTGTTGAGTTACTGTCATCAAAGATAAAAAACAGAGAGACTAAGAGAGACAAAGATCAAGAGGGTGAGAGATGCACAGAGAGTAGGGGATGCAGCTTCTGATGTCGCACTCAGTGACAGTTGCAATGAGATAAAGCAAGATGATGCGGTTATTAAGACAACACTTTGGGTTTCCTTTTTAAATTAAACTGGTCAAAATCTGCACACCACAATAAGTTCAGGTACTCAACCTCCAGATCACTGAATATGATCGGAAAATGATCTGTTAACAGGTGTGAATGAGACTCTCTCTGTTTGCATGCCGTGCTGTCATACCAAAAATTTTTAACAAAACATGTAATTACAATTACAGTACACCACACCACAATACATTCATTCAAAAAATAAGAAAAAAGGCAGTTCCATGCTTCAACTATGAGATGCAGACACTAGGGGAATTGGACACATCCAGTGTCAGTGTTATATTTGGGGGTAGGGGTGGGGTGGTGGAGGCTGAGAGGGAGGGTCAGGTGGGGTGACAGTTACAGGGGCAGAAACAAACATGAATGGATATTTTTTTTTTTTACAAGACTAAAGACAGGCTCCTTTGAAAGCCACTCAGCTGTTTCTGGATGACGTCATGCAAATCAAAGGACTGAAGCCTTCTCTGATTGGAGTGGCTTTCTTTCGTCCTTTAAAATAAACAAAGTTTAAGCCCACCAAGCAAAGAGTGATGTCAGGACCACAGCCCCTGGTTATTGGTGTCGACTGCTGAGCCCTTGCTTCTTTGATCTACAATGGGCTCAGCAGTGACACTCCCTGAAATCCTCTATAACTGCCACAAAACGTTGAGTGCGTAAGTGCAGCCAGTATAAAAATTTGTATGTTTATATTTTTGCTGGAAATGCATTCTTACAATAAAAAAGACATGATGACTAATAAATGCTGCTGCTTTTAAGTGTGCAGGAGAAAAATGGGAAGACTTTACATTATAAATGTGAGTGTGAAGTACAAGAAAACTGAAGAATGTACACCAGAGGCGCTATCATGGAACACATACAATGAGATTTAATGTACTGTATCAAGGAGCCCAGGCTTGTTACAGTATAACTGCATTTAGGGTTTTGTGCATGTTCGGGGTGTGCATATATAACTGTGTTCATGTGTATGTATCTACAGTATGCTGTACGTATTGCATACACTAAATGTGTGTACATGCTCTATGTATCCTTGTGCATTGTGTACTCTGTATGCACATGTGCCTTGTGTTTGCTGTGTGTGTTAAGTGTGTAAGTTTCTGTATATGCTGTGCACAGTGAGTATGTGTTCTGTGTGTGTGTATATATATATGCATTTGTTCTGTGTAGTGTGTGTGTGTGTGTGTGCGTGTGTGTGTGTGTGTGTGTGTATTCAATGTGTAAGGGTCTGTATGCATTGTGCACTGAGTGTGTTCCTGTTCTGTGTGTGACTGTACAGTATGTGTCAATGATTCATATCTAGCTTTTGGGCACTAGGTCAATAACAATGGTGGAATGTCACCCTGTAAATTAAAAACCACAGGCCCCAGTGAAAAATCAGGGTCACATAATAGTCACAAGGTCAATCACTGTTTAACCTTTTACCTCATTGCGATAAGCACAGTGAGGTCACCAGCCTCTCCCTGTGCCTAGCAATGGAAAATGGGAGAGTGCAGAAGGGGTAACAAAGGGTGTTAGCATACACCAGTAGTATTCCACCACCTAAGGTGGTATTCCAGAACATAAAAAAAAGTCAGCTGGTAGCACTTGTATTTTTCTCTTCTGTACAATGATTGGTTAATAAAGATGCATTAAAAATGCATACACATTTGCACCACTTTACATGTGGAATAGTCAAATGCCCTAAGACATGGAGGCAGAATGGGGATGGCTGTGTAAGGCAGGTTGGTGTGTGTGTGTGAGTGTGTGGCAGGGGGGTACACTGAAAACAAGGTCTTTCCAGAGAGTGACAGCTTTAAACAGTTTGAGAAAGAAAACTATTGAAGAATCATTTAAATGCCTGAGGCCATATCAAGAGCACAGAACTAATCTGAGTTCCCTTAGGATGCAAGGATTAGGAAATATAACCACATAATTTGTAACAGTTAAGGTACTTGAATCCATTTTGAAAGTCAATACAAACATATGAAATGCTCATGCAAGGATGGTAAACCTCATACATACTGCTACAAATGGCCCATGCAGAGCTACAACACAGAACACTGCCAGTTGTCACAACTTCATCATCCTTGTCTGAATCCAGGTTGATTTGTGATCACGGACTATCCATTCATGTGGTACCGGAGTTTTGTCCCATGGAGTCAACCAATGCATTTCAGTGTGCCACAGATCTATGCTCTGTTTGATTTTCAGAACCAATCACTTCTGCCAGCACTGCCTTAAAATGGCTTTAAGCTCTACCACAGTTCAGTTTCAACCCCATGCATGGAACCAGTGAGTCCCAAAATGACATAACACACTCCTCCCCTCATCTTACTGTACATGCTCAGTTCTATCTCCTATTTTTATATTGATAATGGGTTAACTTTATAGTCACTTCCAAAGTAAAGGAGTCACTTTGGTCAGTAAAAGCATAGAAGACAAAGGGTGCAGTAGATCTCACAGAGGGCTTCTCTTCAGTGATCATTTAAATTTAGTTCCCATGGGGGTTCACATTCTCTGGAGAAAGGTGAATTGTTTTGTTTTGCTGACATGGTTAGGAATGCCATCTGTCTGTTAAACTATCTCTTTTACAAGATACTAGAAAATGTACCACCCTCATGACATCACTAAAAATATATGCTCAACTCTGTTCCTTTCTGGGATATACTCCATATCTGGATCTGTCCCAGTCTATTTGGAACTCACCGGCCTTTACTTTAAATAAGCAGGGGATTTGCTGTACATGGTTACCCCAAGTGGGCGACGGGATAGTATCCATGTTTTTGGATGATGAGGGAGCTTGGCTTTAGGTAGCTAAAATCACCCAGAAATTTGGTATTCCAGCACCTTTACAATTCAGGGTTTTTCAATTAAAGCACCTGCTTACCACTGTGTTGGGTAATACCCCCCCTCGCCCTCCTGCGTTTGCACTGATTCCTGAACTTTCTTCCTTGTTGGGTTCTTCTGGTGTCATTTCTAAAATATATCAAGTTTTGTTTCATTGACGGTATGGGGGCTCTTATGGCCCAACTAGATTCTTGGGTTCTTTTTTCCCCTCAATATACCTTTGATTAGCCGGTTTTATGGAAGTTCTGTCACAAATACGTGTCTCAAGACAGATTACGCCTTATGCAATATCATATTTTACACAACTTGTATTATACTCCTGCCAAACTGGCAAGATGGGGTCTCCTCGAATCAGATTTATGTACTAGATGCTCCCAAGGAGAAGGAACACTTCATCACATATTCTGGACATGTCCCAAAATAATCCCTTTGTGGGATTCAATTAAAAATAACCTGGAACCCTTACTGGGTCTGTAAGATTGTTTCACTCCGAATATTTGCCTTCTGGGTGACCTGTCCTCCATCAAGGTTAAAGTCCAGAGATTTCATAATTCCATGATCGCATTATCAGTTAAGAAACTCATATTAAGGCATTGGAAAGATAGGGCTAGTCCTACATATCAGGAATGGGTAAATGAAATAATAGCTAACCTTTGTACTGAGAAGGCTATTGCTAGCCTCAAAAAACGATTATCTAGTTATAAACATATCTGGAATCCCCTTCACACCTTAATCATGAGTGTAAGGATATAGGTGTTGTTGGTTGTTAGTTATTCTGGCTGGTATATGGTTATTGTTGCAGAATGTATGTTACAATACAGAATTATACCGCTGTACCGGGGCGGGAGGGATGGGGCAGTCTATATAAAGCACTGTGAACAGGCTGTATTTGTTACAATTGCTGCCTCCTATATTGTGAAACTGTTTAATAAAATTTGAATGGAAAAAAAAAAAAGGAATGCCATCTGTCCTGATTTCATCAGGACAGTCCTGCCACCACCACCACCTCCCAACAGGAAAAAATGGAAAATGCCCATTTTCAATTAGGGAAAACGTTTTAATTCTTATAAGATGCCTACAAATGATAGGAAACAAGAATAACTAATAAAAACAAAAACACGTTGCTGATTAGTTATATAAAAGAAGTTTTCTGAATTGGCTGAGGTTACAAATTGTCCTGCAAAAATCCTGGTTCAGTATGACATGTCCTGACTTGAGCTTCTGAAAAAGTGGTCACCCTGGTTGATAAATTATTACCTATCAGGGCTGATGGACTAACTCTCTCAGGGAATATGAGAGTATATACCACTCTGACAGTGACAACAGGTCAAAGTACTTCACGGACTAACTGCAAACAGTAGTTAGGACAATACTAGGACTGCAGCTTGTACTTCAGTCGGTGAATGAATTGTATGGACCTTATGGAATATGTATGGGGCAATACCGAATTCAGCCAGTGTCTTGTAGTGTGCTAAGGAATATCACCTTTTATGGATCTCTCTCCTCACTCACTATCAATCAATCAATCAATCAATCAATCAAGTCTTTATTTAACCAGGCGTTCATCGTTGAGCAGAAGCTCATTTGCAAGATGGACCTGGGTGGAGCATGAACAATTGTATATACAGGTCAACACAGGTATTTACAAGGCAATACAGATAATACTCTTTACAGAGAGGAAGAAAAAGAAGTTCATATGTACATAGAATTATACAGATATTGTACAGATTACACGGTATTTACATACATAGAAGTGTCTATAGGAAGATAAAGCAGGTTATCTAAGGTTATGGAGGAAGTAACGGAAGAAAAAATTAAAAATAAAAATATACACCAGGTAGAGGTGAAGGTAGGGGTGAAGAGATGGAGGGAAGTAGGGGGAGAAAGGCTAGGAGGGCACGGTGCACAGAAAGGAGTTGGTAAAGCTGGATGTAGAGAAGGTGGATGGAGAAAAGGACTATGTGTGAGCCCCGGGATTGAATGCTATAAAGTACGGGGCATGGTAGGATGTCACAACCCAGGGTAGTGAGCTCCTATTCGAGGTTGGGAAAGGAAGAATAAGGGGATGGATGGGCCTAGTGTTGATAAGACAGGGGGATAAGAGAGAGAACAATTAGGCTGGTGAGGAGCAAGCTGGGGGGGTCAGTACTTAAAATTGGGTCTAGGTGTGGCTATATACCAGTACTGGGTCTGAGTGGGTGAAGCAGTTACATACTTCTCTGATTGTACGGAAATAAAGCATCTTGAAAGCATTTATACTAAACAGAATATTTTGTTGCAAGGCTTCCAAAGACATGTGGCAATGTGCGGGTACTATAAAGAAATAAGGGGGAAAAACAACAAACAATTATTGTTTGCTTTCACCGACCATCAAGGGGGCACATCAAGTTTAAGTGGCTTTTAACAGATTCAGAACAGCACTGTGTGATTTTCTTATCCACTTTCTATAAAGCATCTCTGTTCCCTTGCTCGGTTGTCTTTACGGTGGCCCCTTACACAGAGCCTTCCTTTGCCAAAACATATGTAAGAGGTGAATTTTATATACTGAAGTGGCTGTACCAAGAGCCAGAGCAGCTACATGCCCCCCTGCACTCAAAAATCACCACCACACCCACCCAAAGTGATCCACATTGGCTCTTTTCCCCAACTTTTATTGAAAGGAGAAATACCGATTGCAGCCTTGGTATTTGGGATGAAAAAAAGGAAGGGTGTGATTTCTTATGATTGTTTCAAAACTCTATTAAAGTGTTTGCACCAAACACATATAGGAATTGGGAGACACAGAAATGACGGCCAGTGTGTGTGTCAGTGTTCTTTTTGAGTGAAGGAGCTGAAGCTAAATTCTACATACAAGATCCTGCTTAGAATCTTCAGTGTTCTTGCTGAGTGAAGGACCCGAAGCTACAAATAAGAGGCTCAGCTGGATGGTATATGCAGATCAGACAGGCTGAACATGGCCACTTAGCCCAATGAACACACTTTGCCCCTTCTGTTACCTCTGACCCCCACAGTCCCTAGTCCATGGCAACCACCGGCAGTCCACAAACCACCATGTCCACACGGTGCAGATTAATGATTTACTGACTGTACAGTGATTTTTCTACAACCAAAATACTGTTTCAGTGCAGTCACTACCAGCTAAATTGGCCACATCCACACATTGCAGATACACAACAGTGAGTGTATGTTTTTTATGAATGGAGGACCCTAATGATCTGACAGCTCTCCTAACACTGGACCATTCATTTATGTGTAATACAATTATTAAACAATAGTGCTGGCATTCACTGTAGTGTAACTATCACTCCTTAAAAAACAAAAGTACATGTATGACACATACACTTCATCCACAGAACATCCTGGCATCATTGAAATATTTATTTTATTTGATAGTCTGTGTTTTTATGTATGTTGGATTTTTCTTGTTGTGCCCTGTATCTAGTTTGTATTTTGTTTAAAAATGTTTTTTTTTTTTTCTGGAAGATCCTTTGCTCACTGTCTGTGACACTTAACTGTCACAATTAGAATACATCACCTTAATTTGATGATGCATAATACATATGCTGTCTCCTCCCTTCCCCCCTTTCCTCCACCCTCTGCTCTTCCCATATACTCCAGTTTTTTGTATGTATCTGAAATAAAATCATGTACTGATATTTAATTTTACATTCTTTAGTACAATATAGATGCTACTGGTCTGCAGTCCACTTACTTATTATTTATATTTGTGGAGAAAGGTCTCATATGTTTCTTTGCATCTACCATCATGTGTTCACCAGTTTTATGTGTTTATTAACTATTGGCTGATTTGTGGATGTGTTTACATCTCTGAGTTGTGCAATAAAAAAAATCACCATACTCGAGATACTTATCTTATTTACAGGGTTGTTTTTTTGTGCACGATCGTCCCTCCATCGTGTAGATCAAGGCACAGCTCTCTCTGATCAGTTTGTCAAATTTCAACATGTTGTTTAACATCAGCGTGGTCACTACCCTTGCCCAATGATTCAATAGAGAGGTTTTAGGGACATATTATGTGAAACGGCACTGTGTAAAGAAATAATGCAGGCTGCATATGCTGATATAGTAGCGCATCCTGGTGTGTTGACATGTAGGATAGGACCAGTTTATCATTGTCACACCTGTCTCTTGATCTACATACATAAGCTGTGTTTAATGATCAATTTACTGATCTATTTATTTATTGTGTTTTGTATTATCATTAGGTGTACAGATTTTCTGGACACGAGGCGGACTAATGTATGCATCCTGTGTATTTACCAGATCAGCTCCTCTCTGGTTTTTGTTTGTTAGTTTTTTTATCAATGTGCAATATTTAAGCCTTTCACTGTTGTCTATGTGTATTGCTATACTTTTGACTGGTGTTTCGCTTTGTGTCTAGACAGCCAGGTGTTTTCTACTAATGTAAATTTTGAACATTCGCTATAAAGATATCGTTATCAGAAGTGTCGTGATTTGCAAAGTCTTCTCTCTATTGAAAGACAAACCAATAATTTCTTTCTGATCTATTCATTGCATGTCTACCTGACAGTTTATCGCAACCTACTTCTAGTGTCTTCTATACCAACACAGCTCCTCATAGAGTTCATTTCTTTCCCTTATTTATATGCGCTTATAAATAAGGAACAGGAAAATAAAAATGATGTCCCTTTCGCACGTTGGTATGTTGGAGGTAGAAATTAGGCACCATTCCCATCACCACATCTCATAGATCACTAACTGGACATGCTTTGTGTTGACTGATATTCAGTACTATGCCTGTGAGGAGTCATTTTGTAACTTTGATAGCAGCCCTCCTTAGAGACAGGTGTGGCTGTTTTCTATCAAATGTCAGACAATTCACTGTGATTGTATGTACCTCACTGAGTTTATCAATGTTATATTTGTTTGTCAGGTTTACCGGAGGCTGCTATGCTGCTAATTAGTGCAAATGCAACTGGGTTTCATCTGAAAGTATCTCTGCTTGTTTTCTGCAAAGTCTGGCACCCTGCTGATCCAGTGAGAGAGGGCAATTGATCCGAATGCTGTAAACATTAATGTAAGATCATGCAAAATATAGGGACCCCTGCTACACTAAATCTTTACCCATCACCATAAGATCCATGACTACGTTGTGTAAATGAAACCCTGGCTCACCAGCAATGGTTGCATGGTTATATTAGCCATTCCCAAGCAATACCTTTAAAAATGATACCCCATGCCAAACCAGAGTTTATAAACCCGAGATCCTTTAAGACAAAGGGGGACAGCTAAAACTTTTGTTTTGGTCAGGTTAGGAGCCCTACTGTAGGCTAAAGTAAAATGCATGGAACTTAATACTTGGTTCATGTTTCTGGTTTTCAGCACCTTGTGTCTACAGTGAAAGTAATGGGAAACAATCTCAAAAGTGGACCACTCTGCTATAAGAAAGGAACTCTCTGGTTGGAGTCTACTTACTGTTAAAATGCTACCTTGTCTAAATGTATTTAGTATACTTTTGCATGTTGATTGGGTAGATTTTCATTGCATCAACCCTTCAGCACATTTTTTCTCTTGGAAGAGATTCAACCTTATAAAGTTTCAGCTGTGGTTTTGCATTCCCAATATTGTCACTGTAGTTCCAGCAAAAACAGTCAGCATCATCACCCTTGTACATTACTGAACATGTCAGTGCACTCAATGAATAGGAGCTTTTGGCAAAACAATTGAAGCAGTTACTGAAATCAGGGCAGATGGGAGGCTTCACATTGAGAAGGCCCATGCAGTACATTCCCAATATTTGTCCTCATCTTGGATTTATGATTACAAATTGAGTCAAAACTACACAAGGCTGAAACAAACTTAAATTAGCACTCTCAGTTACCCTGAAAATTCTACAGTTTGTATTTTATTAATATACATATGTAACTTCCTGATTACATATTTAAGTTCAAGTTCATAACTGTAACAATCCCAATAAAAAGAACTTCGCACCAAAAAAAAAAGACTAAGGGCAACATCTTCCCTGACACTCAACACTATTAGCAATAACTCTTGTGCCATAAATACTGATTCTTCATCAGCCAATGTCCTGTCACACAGAAACTCATATACTCCAATGGGTGACACCACGTCATTTTTGTTTTGATAACATACCATCATTGATAATAAAATCCAAGCATTCTATGATAGGAAGAATATTTTTTTTGGTCCGTCTCCTTACTCAGCTTTTAAAGAAGTTACTGTTGCCAATCTGCTATCATTGATGTTTGATAGCCACCAGTTATACAGGGATCACTATATTTTGTTTTTCTGTGTTGATGGTTTTGATAGCTCAGTTGCCTAATCCAAATATACACTTTCTACACTGCAGAAACAGTCATCGAAAACCTGCACAAGTCTAGAAGAGACAAGTAGAGAGTTAGCTCCACTAGCCATGGTCGGTTTGAAGTAGTGCTCAGGCTATGAAAACAATGTTAACATTGATCGCACACACATCCTCCTAATACTGAAATAATTACACATCAAGGTGAGGATCAAGTGGTGGCAGACAAGGCAGTGGTGGTGGTGGGATGGGGAGAGCACATTACTGATGATAACCTTGGAAGAATCAGAGATAGTGCTGTAGCATGAACTTGCACAGCTGGCCATGGGTCACAAAAGAACAGGAGACCAGGGGCAGGATTCTGAAAGGAAAGAAATCCCATAAAATTTGCGCAAGTCACCAAAAATGTCATGGCTGCAGGGAAAAACAAGGGAGTTGCGCTGCGGCATATGCACAAAACTCCCGCAGCTGTGGCAAAAAACAACTAGAGGTTGCATGAAAACTGCAGCTGCAGAATACCTGCAGAGAGCTGAAACACACAAAATGCTATACACAGACATGGAAATTCCACAGCTGAGGAAAGAATGTTGCACAAATGCTACTCCACAGAGACAGTGGAGTAGGAGGCCCTGAGGAGAAAAGAAGTGAAACACTAAACAAACATCAATTAAGCTGTGTGCAGGCAACAGCAACCATGTGGGATAAGGCAATATAAGTACATGTGAGTGCAGCATACACAGAACACCACACAGAAGAAATCCACAAGAGAAAGGGCTACACCAGAGGGCCACTGGCAGTGTAGGCAAAGGCACAGTGAACAGGCCAACAATGTGTGATACAGGAGCAGGCCAAGGGAAAACAGACGCCAAGACCAACATGCCACTGGGTGCATGGTACCACCACATGCAGAGACAAAGGCGCAGACAACAGGAGGGGGAAGCACTGCAACCACATGCAGGAAGGGAGGAACGGCAACATGGGGTACAACAAAGGCAACCTGCTAGACGACAGTACTGCCACAGGCTGGTATTCAAAGACCTCACAGAGAAGCAGTGCATAGCCAGGTACAGGCTAAACAAGTCCACCATAACTGACCTGTGAAACACAGTACGTGATGAGCTGCAGAGCAACACACACAGGGGTCATGCACTCACAGTGGAGGCAAAGGTGACAGCTGCCCTGTGTGTGCTGGCAACAGGCACATTCCAGACACCAACAGGGGACACCACTGGCATAAGCCAAGCTGCAGTGTCATGGTGCCTAGAACAGTTCCTAAATGTCATTGTACCAAGGGCACATCAATACATCAGGTATCCACTACAGGCACAACAGCAGCAGGAGGTGATGGAAAACTTCTATGGCATGGTAGGATTCCCAAGAACACTGGGTGCAATAGATTGCACACAAGTAGCAATCATGGCACCCACTGAAAATGAGGCAGCATATGTGAATCACAAGGTGCACCACTCCATCAATGTACAGGTAGTGTGTGACAGTGACTGCAAGATCCTGGATGTGCGTGCATGGTTCCCTGAGTCATGCCACAATGCCTACATCCTGAGGCAGAGCATGTTGTGCAACCTCTATGAACGGGGAGACATACAGCATGGATGGCTTATTGGTAAGTACACATCTGGGCGTGGTGGGCACAGGAACAGAGCACAGGCAAGGTACATGGAGCACAAACACCTATGATGTGTGAACTGAATCACTGGAACCGACTGAGCATGGGGCGAATGACAGTGTAGGACATGTCCAGAAACACAGTACACATGTGTGACATGTCACAAGACAGGGGATGCCAATGAGAAACCATAGGTGGTAGCTGGAGCAACCATGGGCGCAGCAACGGCAATGCCAAACAGTGGCAATGTGAGCAATGGCAGGAGACACAGAAATGCAATACACAGGTGCAGAGCCAGTCATGGATGTCTGTGACATATGCATGACACACCACCAATAGTGATAGTCATCCACAGTGTGGCAAGACAGTGACACAGATTGACAGACCTGACATGTGCACAGTAGGAGACAGAGCATGTACCAGGCCAGTGACAGCCTGCCAGCAGACAAGGGGAGAACAGCTGGTATGCAGCACCACAGGGAGAACATGTATCAGTGAATACCAGGAATGGGCAACATGGGAGGTGCCAGGGGACTGCAGTGGACAATGGACACCCAGAACACAGAATGTGACAAGACAATGTTCAAGATAGAAGGGCAGAAAAGGACATGTGGAATATGGGGATGGGGAGGACACCAATGTGGTGCAGGGACAGTGGGTGTGTGACAAGAGTCAGATGAAGGTGCATGGTGATCAGCACACTGCAGTAGGCAGAGTGCCAAGTGTCACACATAGGGATCAGTGCCATGACGGCAGCAGTGTAGCTGTGATAGTGTGCACCAGCAAGACTGCAGTCTGAATTGCAGCTACATGGCACAAAGGCCTGCAACAGTGTGAACCAGCCACAAAGTGTAGGACACAGGGGCAGGGACATGCCAAAATGACACCAATGGTCAAGGATATGGCATTGGGACATGCATGTGGCCCACACACAGAATGCAACACCCTAGCAATACAGAAAGTGGGATAGGAACACAGCAAAACCCAGCAATGACACCATGGGGCAGGAACAATGTTGAGCAGAAGGAACTGACACAGTGCCACATGACAGTTGGACAGGAATGTAGGATGCTCAGATGCACAAACTGCCGAAGACCTGTGGGACAGTGGTGAGCAACATAGCACCAGACAAGCAACAGGAGAGTATACCCATGGACACACTGCCCAGACAAGGGTACAATCACCATGTAAGGACAGGGACAGAGCATAGACTGTGCATGGTAGCCTGTCACACATGGCACAGGGTGGACAGCACATGTCCAGTGATGACAGAAACATGGACCTGCACATGCACCCCCATGAGGAATGAAGGAAGGGACAGGACAGAACATAGGGACATGCACACAACTGGGAGGTATGGGCCCCAGGTACCCAGGCCATCAAAGCCAGCAATGACAGGTGAACAGAGCATGGGGAGAGGTATGCAGGACGCTGTCACAGTGGAAGTGGGGGCATGAATAGCCACAAAGAAAGATACCTGGAATACACATACACCCTGTCAGAGGACATAGTGTGGCACCTAACAGCCACAGGTGCCATGACCCCATGTGATACACAAGAGGGGTGACATGAAAACTAGGTCAAGGGTAGACAGAACAGGAACACAGAACACATGGCATACACAACACAACCTAACCACTCTCTGATGGGCTTAGTGCCATCACCGCAGGCAGTGTCCATGTATCAATGCAGCTGGCCAAAGAAATACACAGTGTCAACACTGTACTGTACAATGGGTCACAACAGTGCATGTGCAGACCACACAATGGCACACAGGCAACAGCAGCAACGAAGTACCATCATGGTGAGACACAGAGACATGTGCAGAAACACAGTCCCACATGTACATGCTGCAGACAAACCTGTGAGCTGAAGGCAGAGGTAAAGCCAAGGCTGGCCTGATGCACAGGATGCAGGGACCACACCACTAGTGCACAGGCACATACCAGGCAGAAAGGTAAAACATCTGAACACACCACTGGTCCACAGAGAGACACAGCTGAGCAGGAACAGACCATTTGCAGTGACCCAAGAGCAACACATGTAATACACAGCAGTACACAAAGTCAATATGACAACAGCAGAGGCCTGCCAGTGGAGACATACACATGCATGCACATGATACCCATGTGTAACCACACAGTGTCACAAAACAACACATGCCAGCATGTGTCTCCTAAGCATGGCACAGAACTGTCTGAAATGTGGATACAGTAAAGCAGTACACACCATGTGATGATACACAGCAATGGCACAACATACTGAGCACAGGCCATGCCTGTGACTACAGAATGTCACATCATGGTGTAACATGCCAGGCACACATGCAATAATGGCAGTCATGTTGTGGACAGCAGACACATGTACCCTTGCAACGTGTGACATAGCACACCCACACTGAGATGCACACATACAGGACAATGCCACAGCACCCCATGCAGTCAGATAGTACCACAGCACTGAATACCTGCCATGGTGCACACCCACATAGAACACACTGTGTACTGGGCTTGTGGCACAGGTAACACAGGTAAATGCACCAGTGGTACATGCATGCCATGGATGTAATACCCAAATCACAACATCACATCCTCCCCTAATGGCACAGGTAAGCAACATGGCACAGGATAGTGTGTATAGGAATGGCAGTAGCCATGGCATGTGTGGTGGGACACAGGTTTAGGTGAGTGAGGAAGGCACAAACATGGTGAAAACTCCCTGAAGAAGTACACCCTGGACTGCCACAGTGGCAGAAGATAATGGAGGCATATGGACAGCACATGACAAAGTGTGCAGTGATGTGAGCTGGCATGGTGGCATGAAGGGATGAGGTGGTGGATGCCATGCACCATGGATTGGAGCTGCCCATGTTTGGATATGGACATGGGTTGCCAGAGGATGGCATGAGAGGCCATTCAGGTAGCAAAGGCAGACAGCCCACCACACCCTGGGGGATGCCATTGGGAGTGCTTGGTAACCTGGTCAGGCACAATACAAACAGTGGAGGGTGTAGTGTTGCACCCATCAGCATGGTTGCAGTGTGCAACTGTGTCATTGCCTGCTGCAACACCAAGGTGGACACACATGCATAGTAAACACCCAGGATGCCTGCTGTGGCTGTGTGGTACGCAAGGGGGTACAAGTAGCAGACCCACACCCTAGGGTAGGCACAGTGCTAATGACAATGCGGAAGGCACCATCCTGATGTCATGGCAGTGCCCTGCCTCAGTAGGTGTACAATGGGATGGTGGTGCACCCTCGATGCTGGGTGACTGGATCAGCAGTGATGTCGGGTGGTGGGAACACTGGAAGCATGCGAGCAGGCTTGGAGTGAGAGTTCATGGCTAAACCACCCTGTGAGGATGCACAGGATAGCAGACTGAGACACAGATGTGAGGAAAACAATGACAGACAGGTGTGCAGGGATGTGTGTACCAATGTCATGAGACACATGGTCAACATGCTGTACTGACAGATATGCACTATGACCTGTACATGAGGAGTAGGGGATCAGAGGACAGCAATGGACACCGTAGAATGGGTAGGCACAACACAAGATGATGTCTGCATGGAGACAAGAACACACTGAGTGAAGGACTGTCAGGCTGGTGTAACACATGGCACACCCCAATGGCTGACCACCCAAAACACAATGGCCCACCAGGAACGATACACCACTGACATACAGGTGTGGGCCTGTACACAGTCAGAGCAAGGAGGAGCAGGAACAAGGACATGGCACAGACACATGTGTACTGCATGCAACACAGAGCATGGCAACAACACAGTAGAAACAATGCACAACATGCTGGTAGTGATAGGTGGAAATATAGAACATGTACGCCACCTGACATGGTGCAGGACTGCATGTACACCACACATGACATGTGCAAAGGGCCTCTAGCCAACAACATAGCATGGACCACTGGTTGCACACAATGGACATATGTGGATGGGAAATCCACAGTGTGCAGTACACACTTGTGAATGCCATGCCACAACAGTATGTTACTGCATGAGAGAACAAGCAACACAGGATGTGCCCTGCATGATGAGGAATGTTGTGCATGACACAACAGGAACCACAGTGGAGTAGGACACAGCAAAGTAGTGTGAATCAGCACAACAACAGTACATGTGTGCAGTGCAACATGCAGGGGCACAGAACTAACATGGATGCACAGATGTGACATCACCCCAGGAGGACATAATGGCATACACCATATAACAAGCAGAGACACAACATATGAAATGTAGGTTTAATAACAATGACAATACAAACAACTATTGATGTACATAAAACACAACATAACAGTATGAACAGCATAAAACTCCAACAGCAAGGTATGTAACTATAAGCAAAAATGTCCAAACAACAGTACGTCACCATCATCAGTGGTAAAGACACAGGCTAGAAACACAAATGTCACTGAAATAGAGCCCAACACTAGTGTCCATGTGTGGCCTGTGTAGCCAGCACCTCACCAAGGACATGCAACTGGGCAGTGAGTCTCTCAATTATTCTGCCTACGTCTTTTTTTTTGTATTGCCTGAATGTAATCTTTTTGGCTTTTACTTTCTTCGCTACCTCCTTGGAAAACCATAATGTCCTCCTCTTCCTTTCCCCTTGCTAACCTGCTTAATGCATAATTCTATTTGCTCTTGTAATACTTGTTTTAAATCAAAGCCCTACCCGGGTGACAAGACATCCCTGCAATTCAGACCACCAATGTGGTCTGATCCCCTCACTGGCACAAAACTCCCCAGAAGCAAGGGGATTCAGAGCCCTACCTGGGCGACAAGACATCCCTGCAATTCAGACCACCAATGTGGTCTGATCCCCTCACTGGCACAAAACTCCCCAGAAGCAAGGGGATTCAGATCCCTACCCGGGCAACAAGACATCCCTGCAATTTAGACCACCAACATGGTCTGATCCCCTCGCTGGCACAAAACTCCCCAGAAGCAAAGTACTTTCAGCACAGCATTCCTAATTTTTAAACAAAGAGAATTTGGCACTCAAAACGGACTGTTGCCGGAGAAAGTCACTGCGCTACACGCTGCTGCTGTCAATACTTAAGGGCAGCTCCTGTACTCAGAGAGCTTGTCCCGAGCAGCTGGTGTGGCCAAATTTTCACCTCCCCCACCCTCCATCCTTTATTAAATACTCTAAACTACAGCAAGCCCCACCCCTGCAATAAACAAGCCCAACCTCCACTAAAGGCACAACACCACCTAACTACCAGTACCTGTACAAACTGCAGTAGCTAAGGCATCTGATCCAAGCTCAAAAAAAAAATCCTCTGGATATATATTAGGGTTCACCCCTCCATTGTCAAAATGGCATTTGTACAATCACTCATCCTTTTCAGCTGCCTTCTACTCTTATCAATTACCCCCACCCTTAAGCATACAGAATCTTCCTCAAGCCAGGGGTCTCATGATAGATGTGCAGTCCCATTAACAAACTAATCTGTTATTGTTCTGTCTGGAACTAACCCCCAGCAAAGCACTACACTCTTTTCCCACATCATCCCCCCCAAGTACTATCAGATACCATTGTCAGTATCAGCAAAATCAGTATTGTATGCAATGTCCCTCTTTAACAAGATTATGGCCCCCCACAGACCATCCCTAAGAACCCCATATACAAGGAGACGTAATACACGCATTATCAAGGGACTTATAATCGAACTCAGGAACTTAATTATTCTCTTACTACTATGCTCAGGAAATGTTGAATTAAATCCAGGACCTCCCTTATCCTTAGAGGCACCATCTGAACTATCCCAGCTAAAATGGATTAATTTTCTCCACTTAAATGTTTGCAGCCTGCTAAAAAAAACTTGACTTTCTACAAGCCTGGGTACTTCATACATCTCCAGATATTCTAATGGTATCTGAGACTTGGCTCAGGAGCTCCACTCCTGACCATAGTATCCACATCCCAGCATATAATGTCTTCAGATCTGACAGACACTCCAGGGAAGGGGGTGTTGCTATATATATAAAGGATAAGTTAGCAGTTATAGTAATGAATGTAACCACTACCCCTAAGGAATTTGAGAGGCTCACATTGAGGGTAACCTTGACCCCTGAAGAGGCCATATCAATAACTGCCTGCTACAGACTACCGTCAGCCGGTTTAGAGATCCTATCTCACCTCCATAACATTTTGGAGAAGGTCAACTCTAAGTGCATCTTTATGGGGGACTTAAATCTGAACTGGAAAGATGCCTGCTCCAAACCACTGCAGGGTTTTTGTGATGAGCACAGCCTCCTACAAATTACCCCTGACATTACAAGACCAAACAGCAAAAACCCTAGTCGAAGCACCCTTCTGGACCTTATTCTTGTTAACAAGCTGCATAACATCCACATACAGGAGTATTCCACAAGGACTTAAGTGATCACAGTGCTACCGCCTGTATACGACGTACCCCAAAACTCACCTCGACATCCACCTTTAAAATATAAAGATGCCTAAAAAACTTTAGTCAATCTGCCTTCCTAGCAGACTTAAGTAAGATTAGATGGCAGAACTTTTATCTGGCCCCCTCGCTTGCCGAAGCTTACAACATCTTCCATAACCTGGTTTTGGGTGTGGTGGATAAGCATGCACCGCTTGCCAAACTTAAGACTAGAAAAAGAACAACACCCTGGTTTACACTTAAATTAAAAGCAGCCTTAAAGGATAGAGACAGACTGTGGAAAAGGGCCTGGAAATCTAAATCTGACCCGGATTGGTTGGCTTTCCGTGTTGTAAGATATTCCTGCACAAAACTGATCCGAGAAGAAAAAGCACACTGCTTTCAAACATCCTTAGAAGAATCCAAAAATAATTCTGCCAAATTCTAGAATATACGTAGAGAGATTGATGGCCATTCCCCATCCCATTCACTGCCTTCTAAGATTGTTGTTGGAGATAATTCATACACAGTCAAGGCTGACGTCCTGGAGCTACTTAACAACCACTTCGCCAAGGCAGGCCTAGCATTTGATATCTCCGCAGCCAGCAGGCTTACAACTCAACCCATTACTAAGGTTACCCCATGCCTTGACAGAGTGAAAAGTCAGAAATCACCCTCTTTTAGCTTCAGCCCAGTCACCTTTAAACAGGTTGAGGACTTACTACTGTCACTGGACATGAAGAAAAGCACTGGAGCCAATCTCCTAGAACCCCTATACATGAAAATTGGTTACTGTTACTTGACTGCCCCATTACACATCTCTGTAATTTATCCCTAGCACTAGGTGAATTACCAGCTATCTGGAAAATCGCTCATATTATCCCTCTTTTTAAGTCTGGGGATACATGCAACCTGAATAATTACTGGCCAATTTCCCTACTTCCTATTTTATCAAAACTATTGGAAAAGATAGTTAATAACCAACTGAGAGATTACCTGGAAGCCAAAGACTTGCTTAACACTATACAGTCAGGTTTCAGACCAAAGCATAGCACGGTCTCTGCCCTAGCCAAAGTAACTAGTGATTGGCAATACTCGCTGGATGCAAAAGAGTACATCTATGCACTGTTTCTAGACTTAAGCAAGGCTTTTGATACCGTTGAACACGCTCTACTTTTGTCTGCCTTGCGTCACCTCGGCCTCGATACTATCGCTATAAAATGGTTCAGCTGCTACCTCACTAACAATGCAGCAAATCAAAGCTCAAGGAGATTTTTCCCCACTCAAGATTCTTCCACGAGGAGTGCCACAAGGATCTATCCTGCGTCCCATCCTTTTTGCAATCTATATCAATAATCTAGACTCCAAGGTTCATGTGGCAATGATGCACCTCTTTGCAGACAACACCATGCTATACATGGCTAGTCCTTCTCCTGAGGCTGCATTTAAACAGCTACAGAATGATTTTGATATTCTGCATCATAACCTTCTTCATCTTAAATTGCTCCTGAATGCTAAGAAAACAAAAGCTATGCTGCTCTCCTCCCAACCGTATTTGCAAACCACTCTTACTCAAAACCTTACATTACATACTCTACTTGGTGAACCACTTGAAACAGTGGACCGGTTTAAATACTTGTGTTTTTGGCTAGACAGTAAGCTTAACTTCATAGTTCACTTGGACGAGCTAGCCAAAAAACTGAGGCAGTGCTTGGGTGTCTTCTACCGCATTAGACACCTTCTCACCTTCGAAGCAAAGATAAGTCTAGTCCAAACTACATTTCTCCCCCTCTTAGATTACACAGACATTCTCTATAGACACTGTCCTAAGTTGACCCTATCTAAGCTTGACTCACTTTACCACCAGGCTTTGATATTCATCACCAATACTCCGCTAAACACCCACCATTGCTTGCTCTATGAAATGATAGGCTGGACCTCCCTGATGGTCAGGAGGCAGAGAAATGCATGCCTTTGGATCCACAGAGCAACTACTAGGAAACTACCCAAATATATCACAAATCTCTTTACTCGAAGTTCAGGTTTCTATAGCTTGAGGTGCTACTCACTTGTAATGTTTAAAGTCCCTAAAGTCAGAACTCGATATGGCACTGCAGCTATCACTTTTGCCCTTCCATCCCTTTGGAATGCACTCCAGAAGTCACTAAAGCTTTGCACCATTCCGGGCATATCTACCTTTAAGACCCTGCTGTCTTCTGTGCTGAAAGAAAATTGCATATGCCATCAATAATAGCCCAGATCTTACAGTCTGCAACCCCCTGCATAGGAGCAGTTATCCTGTTCCCCACACTTATCCTACAACCCCTCCTCTACCTCTCTTCTGCCCCTCCCATATACCCCCTCCTCCCCCTCACACCCTTTTTCTACTACCCCCTACTCCCTCTCTCTCCTCACTCACTCCACCTCCCAGTGCAAGATACTGCTTGGTACTTTTTGGGTTGCTATGTTTTTATACAGTTGTGTCATGAATAACTTTGTATCCTTACTGGAATGAATATGTACCCTGTATTAGGCATGTGCATGTTGTCAGGTGTTGCAAAGTGGCGCATAAATGGATAAGAAGCCTTGACCTTCTTACTTGTTAGATGCACTATTGTGTTTATGTTTCGTCTGTATAACCTCCATTGTATTGGTAATGTCACTATTGTGTTTATGTATTGTCTGTATAACCGCCATTGCATTTGTTATGTCCTCCATGTCTTCCAGGACCATCTTGTAAATGAGCCTGTTCAAAGGTGTATAGCCTGGTTAAATAAAGTTTAATTGAATGATTGATTGATTGATCACAGGTCGATGCTATTTCCTGCACATGGTGATGTAACAGTGCCCAATGGTGACTGCAGTCACAGCTGCCTCCCAGCATCCCCTAAGGCACCACCATGGCACTGGCTGCCACCACTAGCACCAGTGCAGCAACATTCTCTGCTACCACTGGGTCTGGAACCTCAGGGACAGGGTCCAGATCAACAACATCCTCCAGAATGTCACCCACATCTTCCTGAACAGTAGCAGCATCAGATACACCCTGGACTGGGGACACATAGTGCTGGGCTCCCTGTGCTGCCTCCACAGCATGGCATGGTGTCTGCTGAATGGTGGATCACAGGCACATTATGGTGACAGCAAGCCAGGACACCTCTTGCACATCTGGCCGACAGCATCCTCTGAGCTACAAGGACACGCTGCAGCTTATCCTGCTCCCGGCAGCCAATCAGACGACCTGCAATGTCAAAGAAAACACAAGGTGAACATGGCCAGCAGAACAGCAGGCCAACTCACAAACAGGCAAATAACAGAATTGTGAACAGCAATATACAGGCCTGTGATGTCAAGAGCATCAACACAGCACATGCAGTGAGATACAGGTCACCTCAGGAACATGGGTAACACTATGCAGACACACTTGAGGAAGCCACACTTTCACATGCACCAGAATCTGGTGCATATGCGAGGCAGCCCCAGTGCAAATGCATGTAGCAGCCATGAGGCACAGTGCAAACAACATCCAGGACAGTATGTGGGTCTGCAGGAACACAGGACATAGTGTGGACTGCAGGTAAACAACAGGTGCATGCCACATGTGCACATACAGGCAACTGACATACCATCCAGAGAACATGCAGTGTACTCAGAGCAGAATTCATGAAACAGCCAAACAAGCAATACACCCTAACAACATAGCACACAAGACAGTGTGGTATGGCCCACAGTCACAGACCAGCAATGCAAAACAAACAGCATGTGTAATGCAGGCCATGATGGAGTGCAGAGCATGCACGACATATGAGATGCTGTACAAATACTGTTAGCACACCACCATGTGCAGAAAATGAACAACCTGATGGATGGCAGGCACACCACCATGTGCTGGAAATGCACAACCCAATAGATGGCAGGCACACGCCAGCAGTGAATAAAACACAGGGCATGTGCATGCCAACATGATGCCCAGCACAGTGGGCCATCCCTGTGTAATGAGTGTGGCATGGAATGTATGCCCACAAAGATGGTGCCGTGTGCACTGCTGGCGTGACTGAAGGTGTGCCCTCATGCCATTGCACCTCATCACCTGGAACTGTAACAGTCTAGACAGTGCAAGTACTAGCCAGTGTGTGCTGTGTGTCCCCAACACACCCTCAGTATGCAACATAGAGAAGCAAGGTGCCACCAGACACGTGACATTCCCTGTCCAGAACACATATTATACAATGGCAAGAAATATCCTGGACTCTGATTGGTCAGTCTTGGGCTGGACCCATGATGTTATCTCAGCACAACATCTAGTCTCAGCCTCACTGTGAACCTGGAGATGAGCACTTGATTGAGCATTTGACTGAGCATGTCCTTGATTGTTTCATTTTCTAGTAAAAAAACAATAAATACATTACCACACAATTACATCTTTAAAATAATTTCTTTCATTCTGTATAACAAGGAGCCATTGTACAATAGCAATAATGCCCTCCAGGGTGTGTGTCGCTTGGAATAACATCATGCCACAGTTATTGGATACACTCGGCCTGCAGCCTCGTGCCCAACCACCTGAGGCGTGACATTATCCCAGCACAACACACACCCTGTCGGGCATTATTGCTTAAAAGTAGCACATGTATCGCATAGGCATTGCCTAATGATGGTCACAATGTGACAGGTGATGTGGGCCACAGCACAAGGCAGGTGGATGGCCCCTAAGCACAGTCCAGACACAGATGTCCACCCATGGCAGGATGGGACAGATGCAACACCAATCAACACAGTGGTATGAATACACAGACAGTGGAACCCTGGCATGTCTACACACCCACAGTGACCACACATGAACAGTCAGTCAAATGCAATGATGACCACTGGATGTACAGTGCCATGATGCCTAACAATGGGTGGGGGCACAGGTGACAGATGGAGGTTGACGTACAGCACATGCAACATGACAAATGAGGCACACACACACACACAGCATGTATAGGGTGTAGTAACAGTGAACAAAGGTGATATGCCCAGTCACATGCCGCAGAGGTGACACAGTAGGGCCATGTAAATGACAGTGATGCAGCAGGACAAAGGTATGTGGTTATAGGCATCGTGCACATGACAAACACACCCTAGAACATGTTGGAGAGCATGGACACAGGTGTGGCAATGATGAACATGAAAGGGACCAAGAGGGCTGCTGTGGAGGTGTGCCAATGACTGGGTGCACATAATGTGGTGATGTAACACACCAGTATGATGGATAGTGTGCCAACCAGCTGGTGGATGACATGCACAACTCAGGGAGACAATGCTGGACACTGACAGTGTGCTACTGGAGGGTGTCATGTAGGTGCACACAGTGTCCACCAGTCAGCAACTGGGAAGACAATTGTGTATGGTAGGGCCACTGCATGCAGCACAGTAAGAGTGACAGGGCACAGGCAGCACAGAGAAGCATGTAGGCCCAGTGGGCCACTGTGAAAGCACATGCAGGTGGGAGGATACTCTTGGGGGTGGTGCATAAGCACCAGGGCATGGCACAAGACCAATAGGACTGAGTGCTGGCAACCTGTAGGGGCAATGTGGACATGAGGTGGTTGTAGTGTTGGTGATGGGGTACCACAATATGTAGGTGGCACAATGTGGAACCCTGAAGTCAATAGAAACCCGTGAGCAGAGGCTGCCTGGCTGGCTGTCTGGCTGTGTTCCACAAGCAGCTACTGACATACCTAACAAGGGCCAAACATAACTTGTGTGTGTCCCTAGTGGATGGGGACTGTGTACAGAACATGGTAGTGACAGCAGCCATGGCTGCATGATACTGTGACACACTGCAGATTCACATGATGGGGGGGTGAATGTGCAGGGACAATGTGACATTGCAGAAGGGGCGAGACCTGGGAAGTCATGTGTGACAAACCTAAGGCTCATCCGAGGAGGGCAGGCACAGCTCTGGATCATGACAACAGCTGGGACAACACACAGAAGGGAATAGAGGTGCACAAGGACCTGTGCAAGGCTGGGCCACAAGGGGTGAGGGACATGCAGGGCATGCAGGAGAAGTGGTCAGGGCCAAGAGGCACTGAGCAGGCAGTAGACTACCTACTGAAGTGACATAGACACATGGGGTGTGAGGGATAGGCCAATCCAATCATGCACAACTAGGCTGCCCACAAGGCCACTGTTAGGGGAGGAGGCATGGATGGGGATGGGGAGGGTACAGGGCTAATGGTGCATGGTACCAGGCTACATGAGGTACTTTGGGGTGTGGATGAAGGTGCATCACTAGTTTGGTAGCTGTAGGCCAGATGGGGTGTGGCTGGAAGGGGCTGGGGTGCAGCCAGAGATGCTGAACGGGTTCAACACAGTGCCACACACTATGAAAGAGGCTGGCGGCAGAATAGTGCTGGTGATACAGGACATGAATGGGGAAGCTGAGCTGCCCAGTGGGTCTCCAACTGGTGTGCACAGTGCTGTGGACGTGAACACCAATGGGGTATATGGCCTGGATGGCAGGGGGGGCATGCCCCAGGGATCAACATTGGATGTGAGGGGAGGCCCCCAGGTACAGCATCAGGGACCACTCTCAGGTGACTGCTGCTATGTGTGCAATGGTGCTGTGATGGATGGCAAATATCAAGGCCACGCCACCGGTGGCAAACTGGCACAGGTCACTGCAGATGGGGATGGTGGCAACGAATGGAGGCAGGTGCATGTGGTGCCACTCCAGTGTAGGACAGTGAGGGGTGTGACAGGCAACCATGTGCCCAACAGGTAGACTGAGATGCTGGGGAGGATGATGGCGAGCACACCAAGGCTGGGGGCATAGGGTGCCATGGAGGGCAAGGGATACCTGGATGCCTGCCAGTGCTTGCATGTGCATTGTGTACTGTGCAGACCAGCCATGCACAATGCCATGGGTGGGAGCCATCAGCACTCAAGGGGGGGAGCTATGGGTGCCCAGCACTAGGCATGCAGACAGGCATCTGCAGCCAGCCATCACAATGGCATGCTGAGAGATCCAAGGTGGATGATGCCAGGCCTGCTGACGGTGCTGCATACTGGACATGGATGGCCTGCTTGCCCACATATAGTCATGGGGGAAGACACTGTTCACAGACAGCACATATGTATGGTGGTCATCCCTGTACAATGCCCACAAGTATGTCAGCAGTATGAGAATCAGGGACACACACAGACACAATGCAGATGATCCACATCTGGCAGAAGTGGCGGGGGGGAGACAGGCCCTGCAACAAGGGCTGGATGCCCTGGACAGGACAACCCACAGTGGTGTAGTGGCATGCAACCCCTCCAGGTGTATGGTGCAACACTTAGGCGTGGAAGCCCAATCCATGTGTACACCCTGGTGCTGAAGAGGTTGCAGGTCACTAAAGGGCAAAGGCACCCTGGTGACCTGGTGGACACCGACAGGAATGGGTTGGGGCAATGCTGAGGCGTGCACAGATGGCAGCCTGTCTTGCTAGGGGTAGCACTGTTATCAGCATCAGGGGTATCCGCTGCCATACACCAGCCTGATCAGACCACACACAGGAGTACAGTGTGCAGTGGTAGATGCCAGACCCATATAGGGGGGCATCCTGCCCCCTGCATGGGTCCAGGGGAGTGCACACCACATGGCCCAGGATAGGGGTGAGCTGACATGTGTGGAGCACCTACGGAAGCACAATCCGCCTACAAAGCAGGGGAGCAGGGCCGGGGGGGACATGATGGAGGTACATGGCCACACACAATGGAGTCATAATGGTAGGCCGGGATGTGGACACAGGTGCTCACAGAGGGTACAAACCACATGACACAGCTGGATGCAGGATCATGGGGGAAACACAGGGAAGGGGGTGGGGTACAGCACACAGGTAGTGGTGGATCCATGTGATGCTCTGCACAGGGTGCTGGTGTAGGATGCTACTGTGGCTGTGCCTGATTGTTTTCTGGATGGGGATAGGAAAAGGGATACCATGTGGAAGGCCAACTGGTGGATTAGTGAAGGGGACTGGGGCATAGTGGCGGCTGTTAGCCTGATAGCCATGGTAGACATTCAGGGTGGGGAGTCAGGAGCAGACATGGTAGACCAAGGGGCCTACACTGCTACTGTGTGGGTTGGCACTTGGTTGATATGTGGACACCACTGTGTCTCGTACTGCCCATATGCACTACAACCGTACAGCAACAAAGAGCTAGCAGATACACTGGATACAGGCTACGAGCCATAGCTTAATGCAGCAACTGTCAATAGGCCAAACAGGGATAGGGGTGACACATACCAGTGGCCGATGTCGGCCACACTGGGGACACCTGCATCACTCCATGGCTGCCACCACAGCCCACATGCAGTGGTCACATGCAGCCTGAGTACACACACACTCTGCGTCCAATGTCAGTCTGCCACAGTCAGCATCGCTAGCGTCACACACACCATCCACATATTGAGTGGTGACAGACATGTATACACCATGGGGATATGCCACACCCCACATCAGCAGCCTGTGCTGCATGCCCTGTGGCAAATCACTGTAACAAGTGACCATCCAAGCATCCAACAAGCAACATGCCAGCAAGGTCCTGGAAACACATGGAGCACAAGCACAGTGTACACAACAGACACTATGTATTGGATGTGCACTGCATGAACTACCCACATGTGCCTGCTGGCCACAGCACAGTACACACCCCTGTCTGACAATGCACATTGGTCAGGGAGGGACCTATGTTGCCACCTGTCCTGGGATCTACTGACACGTACACAATGGCACTGCATCACTGTACAGGTTTTTTTTGTCAATATAATTTTTATTGTTTTTATATATATATATGTATATATATATATATATATATATATATATATATATATATATATATATACACACACACAACACACAAAAAAACAAAATTACAATTAATGTGAATATCTTCATGTAACATACATTTCTCAGGTAAGAATGACATAAAAAGATTTAGTCACCAATGAATATGTCATTCATCAGCTATTTTAAATAATGGTGAATTGAATATAAATAATATAGTCAAGAATATCTATATATAGCTGAAGTATTACAGTTTTCATAGATAATTTAATTTCATATAGTAAATAAAAAAAATTATTGATAAACACGATAACATCCCATATCAGCATAGGTATGAACTGTAAGATATGTTCATTTATAGACACATACAAGTCATAAATATATAATATCCTAAATAAAATAAATCTAGAGTGAGCCATACAATAGAAAAAGAAAGAAAGAGAGAAAGAGAGAAAGAGAGAGGGAGAGAGGTTAAGTGAGAAAAGAGACCTTTTGAATAAATATTTAAGGGAGTAGTATAAGATGCTATGCATTTATAATCTGTTTTGAATGATAATATGAGAGAGATATATTTGGAAATTTAGAACTGATTATGTATTTAGTCTACACTACATAGTGTCATATATATATATATATATATATATATATATATATATATATATGTATATATATCATTCCATTTTCTCATAGGCCTATGCTCTTTATTTCTAAGAAGAAGTGCTAGTCTTTCTAGTCTGAGTATTTCCAATATACTAAATCTCCATTCTTGTAGGGTGGGTGCTGTATCTTCTAGCCAGTATTTCAAGATGATCTTCCTGACGAAGACACCAATTAGGAGCAGAGAGTATTTTTGGTCTTGTGTCCAAGGATAATTTTGTTCAAAATGACCAACAATACATGTATTTATCTGAATGTAATCTGAAAAGGAAGTATTGTTTTGAAATAGTTGACCTACTGCAGCCCATAATGGCTGAACTATAGGACAATACCAAAACATGTGTAGTAATGTACCAGTGAGTTTACACTTGTGACAAAGTGGGGAGAGAGATAACCCCATTTTAAATATTTGCACAGGCATGTAGTATAGATTATTTAGTGTCTTAAAGTGGATTAATTTAAGATTTACTGTATTAAATGTTTTATAAGGTAGAGACCATATACTTTCCCAATCCCAATCTTTAGTGGAGCAACCAGAGCTTGAGACCACCATCTAGTTGTTTCAATAGCTGTTCCCCTTATCAAATTAACAAAAAGAGCCTAAAGAGAAGAAACTGATGAAAGAATTTTCAAGCAACCTAAGAATGAAGTGGAATTTTCATTTAGTGATATTTCGAGATCCAATGTATCTTTTATTATCTGTTGAATTTTAGAATAGTATATACTATCTTCTACTGGAATTCCATATTCATCTACTATTTTTTAGAAATGGAAGGAATTGACCATTTTTGATAATATTTTGAAGTGAATAGACACCCCTGCATTTCCAGATATCATTATTTAAAGGACGACTATTTTCTAAAAAGTTTAAATTGCCCCATATGGGCTGAATCATAGCCTGCTTTAAATTAAGATTAAGTAAAAGGGAAACTTGCTTGATTTGTCGTATAGAATCATTAAGAGTTTATTCTTAAGTGATTCATATAGTTTTGTGAAAAACAGAAATCTCAGCTCCAACCCTTGTTTTTTTTATAATATCTTGCTCAATATAAACCCAATCTGGCATGTGTAACTGTGTGGTTCATATTCTAAACCAGGAAGATAATTGAGCAATTCTAGCTGCTAAGAAATACAAATATAAATCAGGTGTTTTAATCCCCTTTATTTAGTGCTACACACATTTTGTGTAAACCAATGGTGTCTCTTATGATCCCATATGAAATGAACTATATGAAAAGAAATTACTTGAATCCATTTTTTTGTTAAGCTACAAGGTATCATCATAAATATAAAGTAACCTTGGTAAGAGATTCATCGTTATGGTTTCTATTCTGCCCCATAAACCTAGAGGTAATTTGTTCCATCTGAAAAAGTCTTCTGTAACTTTTTGTTTAACTCTCGATAATTTTTTTGAGATCGTCTTCTCAATATTTTTGTAAATGTGGTTACCTAAATATTCTATATATTCTTTTAACCATGCAATCCCTGCATTATCAATGTCTTCTTTGATGCAGAATTTATTAAGAGGTAAGAAGTTAGTTTTCCCTTTATTTAATTTATATCCTGAGATCCTTTCAAATTCTTGAAGTAGTTATAAAATATGAGGAAGAGAGGAGGCAGGGTCTGAGATCATCAGAAGAATATCATCCGCATAAGCAGTTATCAACTGTTCATGTTGTCCTACTTTAATACCTTTACTTTCTCTTTCCTGAGATATCCACCTGATCAGGGGATCTAGAGTGATGTTAAATAGCAAGGGAGATAAGGGACAACCTTGTCTAGGTCCTCTAGCCACCTCAAAATAAGGAGAAATTACACCATTGGTCACTACTGCTGATGCAGAGCTTTGATATAATAAGTGCACCCATTTCAGGAAAGAATCAGGAAATCCATAAAATTTGAGAGAGTTAAATATATGGGACCAAGTCACTCTATCAAATACTTTCTCAGCATCAAGCAAAATGAGTCCACAAGGTAACCGCTGCTGGTTTGCTGCCTGTAATACATGAAATAATTTTCTAGTTTTATCTTCTGCAAACCTCCCTCTCATAAACCTGTCTGGTGTCTAGATATCAGAAAAGGAGTTACAGCCTCCAATCTATTAGCCAATACTTTTGCTAAAAGTTTGATATCTGAATTAATTAATGATATTGGTCTGTAATTCCCACAATCTAGAGCATCTTTCCCTTGTTTATGTATTAAAGTTATTAAACTTTTAGTCATCTCTTGAGAAAGTTTATCTTCTATGAAAGCTTGATTAAAAACTTCCACTAAAATAGGAGTCAATTTCTGTCCAAAGGTATTATAAAAATTAGATGAAAAACCATCTGGGCCCGGAGCTTTTTTTTTGTTTGTTTGTTTAATAGCATTAAGAATTTCTTCTTGTGTTATTACTGCCCCTAATTTCTCTTTAAATATATCTGGTACAGATGGAATGGTAACACCCTTACAAAAATTATCTAATTGGAAGGAGCCAATTCCATTCTCTTTTGAATAAAGTTTTGCATAAAAATTCTTAAATTCCTTATTTATTTGAGTATGTCCTGTTACCATATCACCTGTGTCCTCGTTCCTACTAGCCGTAATGTTAGTGGCATTGCCATTCTGCCATAATCTTAAAGCTAAATTTTGGAGGCCTTAGGTCCAGAATAGATATAATTCAATTTAGTCTTCCTATTCAAAAAGAGCACCTCACTTCTAATGGATTCATTATATTCAACTTTAAGTTTAGACCAATTCTTCCACACCTCAGAAGAACTTGAGCTCAATAGTGTTTTTTTCCATTTCCTTAATTTTTCCCAATATCTCTTCTTGTTTTTGGTTATTTTTCCTTTTGATAATAGCTGCCTCTCTTATTAACCCCCCCTTACGTAGCACTTGAGACAATCCCAAGTATTGTTCCAGGAAGTATCATTGGGGTCATTAAATCTAAAGAATTCTTCTATACTATCATTAATCTTATTGCAAATGCCAGTTTTTTCTAATAAAAAATTGTTAAGCTTCCACCTTCATGTTTTGTGAGAGTCATTATCCGTGTAGAACAATAATGATACAGGGGAATGGTCAGATATAACCTGTGGTTCAATCTTAACTGTAAGAATTCTAGGAATGAAGTTTTTTGCTGTATATATTTGATCTAATCTAGAACCTGAGTTATTACATTGAGACCAGTATGTATATTCTTTAACATCAGGATGAAAGATCCACCATGCGTCCACCAAGCCCAAATTTTCTACCAAATTATCTAAGTTATTATCAGTCTTAGTTTTGTTAGGTCGAAAAGTGGACCTATCTAATATAGGGTTTAGAGTGCTATTCATATCACCAGCAATGATAATGGTGCTGTCCAATAAGGCGTCCATTTTTGGAAAAATAACATTAAACATGTCATGAGTAGCAGAGTTAGGGCCGTAAATATTGATAAAAGTAAAATATTCTTCCCCCAGATTACCATGCACAATAACGTAATGTCCCAGTGGATCTTCAAATGTAGTAATAGGAATAAAATTTAGGCCCCATTTAAATAAAATCAAGACCCCTGCTTTCTTTGAATTATCGCCTGCTCCTATTACCTTAACTACCCACTCCTTTTGCATTGATGAATAGTGTTCTTTTTTAAGATGTGTTTCCTGTAAGAAGATAATTGATGCATCTAATTTCTTCAAATGTCTTAATACAGAGTGCCTCTTAATCTTGTGATTTAGTCCTCTAATATTCCATGTTACAATTTTTAACTTGTCACTTATAGACATAACAATATTTCTTAGTATATGTTGTACCTAGTAAGAAAATGGAATCCTGACACATATAAAATGATCTAAATTTCTCCTTTCTCAATCTGATGTAGTACAAAAGGTAGAAAAGATAGATAAATGCATGAAAAGGAGAAAGAGAAGAAGAAGATTTTGTAGCATATATGAACATGAGTATACATTTGTTCATATATTCACATGGCAAAATTTTGTCATTAAAAAAAAATCCACATGACATATTTGGCATATATCCCTCAAAGCCAAGGTCCAAAGTACCAAGTATGTAATGATCTCCTACCAATATATTCTGGGATGAGAGTGTTCACAAGATGGATGCCCCCCCATAACATCAGAAATTTATAAGAAAATAAATAGTATAATAAACTATAGCAGTATTTTCAAATGGAACATACATAAAAAGCTGAAATGTATCATTTCATCTCAGTTCAAATTTGCAACCCTTTCAAATGTATTTTGATTGCTAAGATAAATGATGCATGAGAAAAAAAAAAGAGAAAAAAAGGCTTCTAATCAAACTGCAAATAAATGTTCTTTCTTTAACTGATTGACCAAGAAATTGCAGAGTACTCACGTGAGTACTCACACTCGGAGGTGCTGCCTGTCTATGGCATATGAGAGGCTAGGGTGCTCCACACCATGGGATTCAATCAGTGGTTGAAAAACTGGTGCAGAGCTCAGGGATTTGGCTTCATTGGGGACTGGGGGTCCACCTGGAGTGATGCAAGCCTATACTGGCATGATGGGCTGCATCAGTCCAGGAGGGGAACCAGGATCCTGGGTGATAGGTTTAAATGCTTCATTGGCAAGTATTTAAACTAGCCACGGGGGGGGCACTGAAAAGAGCAGGGAAATCCTAGCCCCCCCCAAAAAAGTCACAGTAATAAGTGCAGTAAACACCAATATAGAGATGTCAATAGGGAGAAGGGCAGGGGGTAAATGGAGAAAGCGACAAAGGCAAGAAGGACAGAGATGGGGCAAAATGGAGTAAGGCCATCAGGAAATGGAGGATAATGAGTACCAATGCCCATAGCCAGGGCAACAAGCTCCCTGAACTGGTGGCCTTGATGGAAGAGGAATGCCTGGATATCGTAGCAGTCACAGAAACATGGTACACAAAGAAACATGACTGGGATGTTAACATACCAGGGTACATAACCTACAGGAGAGACATGGAGGGGAGAAGAGGGGGAGGAGAAGCTCTCTATGTAAAGGAAAGGATAAAAGCAACTGAACAAAAGAGTAAACAGGGAGGAGAGGAGGCACTGTGGGTCACCTTGGAGACTGCAAGTGGCACCACAATCTGCACAGGGGTTGTATACAGACCCCCAGGTCAGAGGGAGGGAATGGACAAGGATATGATAGAAGGCATTCTTAGGACAGCAGAGAAAGGGGAGATACTGTTTATGGGAGACCTGAATATGCCAGATGTTAACTGGAGCACACTTGTTGCAGCCACATCCAAGAGCAAGGCCATTCTCGATGCCCTACAGGTGGCATGCCTCAGACAGCTAGTTTCAGAACCCACTCATCAGAGAGCAATCCTAGACCTCGTACTCCCAAATGGGGACAGTGAGAGGATCTCAGATCTAGAAGTGGGTTGCCATATGGGAACAAGTGACCATCAAACAGTGTGGTTCACGTTAAACTCAGCTACAGAGTCAAGCCATACAAAAGTGAGGGTACTGGATTTCAGGAGGGCTGACTTTGGCAAGATGGGAGAGTGCCTGAGAAAAGCACTAGCAAACAGGCTAGAAGGAAGGGTGGAGCAACAATGGGGAAGCAACAAAACTGCCATCACAGAGGCAACAAGTCTTTGTGTGAAGCAAATAAACAAATAAAAATGAAAGAAAAAGCCACTATGGTTCTCAAAAGAGGTGACAGGGAAAGTCAGGGAGAAAAAGATAGCATTCCGGAAGTATAAGGAAACACAGAAGGAGCAGGACAGAGAGCTGTACCAGTTAAGGCAGAAGGAAGCAGGGAGGGAAGTCAGAATAGCAAAGGCCCAAACTGAGGAAAGGATAGCCAACTCTGTTAAGAAGGGGGATAAAATCTTTTATAGGAACATCAGGGAGCGTAGAAAGACAAAGGGAGGGATAGTGAGACTGAATAGAATAAATGGTGAGTGGGCAGAGGGGGATAGTGAAAAAGCAGGGATACTGAATGAATATTTCTGCTCAGTATTCACAAAAGAGGAGGGGAGGTGCCTAATCCAATTAACAGAAGCACTCTGGCTAGGGGGGTCGATCTCAGTCCTTTCACAGAAGAAAGGGTTCTGAAAGAACTCCTAAAACTGAAGGTGGACAAAGCAATGGGGCCTGATGGAGTTCACCCCAGAATTCTAAAAGAATTAAGGGGAGAACTAGTGAAACCACTGACTATCCTTTTTAACAAATCATGGGAGGATGGTGTGGTACCCAAGGACTGGAGGAAGGTGGATGTGATTCCCCTTCACAAAAGTGGGACCAAGACAAAGGCAGGAAACTACAGACCTGTCAGTTTCTCCTCTGTGGTAGGGAAAGTGATGGAATCACTTCTGAAGGAGAGAATTATTGAGTACCTAGAGGCCAGTGGGGCATAGGACCCAAGGCAGCATGGGTTCACAGCAGGAAGGTCATGTCAGACGAATCTAATTGATTTCTTTGACTGGGTGACCAAAGTAGTAGACCAGGGAGGGGCTGTGGACATGGCCTACCTAGACTTTAGCAAGGCATTTGGCACAGTCCAGCACAAAAGATTAATAGTCAAATTAACCAGCCTGGGAGTGGGTCCCAGGGTGATAGCCTGGGTAAAACATTGGCTGGACAACAGGACACAGAAGGTAATTGTAAATGGAGTCCACTCTGAAGAAACAGGGGTTACTAGTGGGGTACCGCAGGGTTCAGTACTGGGTCCAGTCCTTTTTAATGTCTTTATAAGTGACATTGCAGAGGGACTAGAAGGAAATGTATGCCTCTTTGCAGATGACACAAAGATCTGCAACAGGGTTGATACACAAGGAGGCGTGGAAAGGATGAGAAGGGACTTGGCAAGGTTGGAGGAATGGTCAGAAGTATGACAACTAGGATTCAATGCAAAGAAGTGCAAAATAATGCACCTGGGAAACAAGAACCCAGGGGAAGATTACACAATGGGGAGTAGTAACAAAAACAAAAAAGGAAAGGGACCTGGGGTAATCATATCAGATGACCTTTAGGTTAGCAAGCAATGTGAGAAGGCAGTAGGGAGAGCTGGGGGTATACTGGGATGCATAGGGAGAGGCATCACAAGCAGAAAACAGGAAGTTGTTATCCCTCTGTACAGACAGTTGGTGAGACCCCATCTGGAGTACTGTGTCCAGTTCTGGAGACCCCATCTCCACAAGGACATAGACAGGATAGAGGCAGTCCAGAGGAGGGCAACTAGGATGGCGCAGGGTCTATAAGAGAAGCCATATGAGGAGAGACTAAAAGAGGTTAATATGTATACCCTTGAGGAAAGGAGGGAGAGGGGGGACATGATAGAAACATTTAAGTACCTCAGTGGAATCAACAAAGTCCAAGAGGGTAGCATCTTTCAGAAAAAGAGACATGCAAGAACAAGGGGACACAATTTAAAGATGGGGCGGTTCAGGGGTAATGTGAGGAAGTATTTTTTCACAGAGAGGGTAGTGGATGCATGGAACAGCCTTTCTGAGGAGGTTGTGGTGTCTAAAACTGTGGGAGAATTCAAGAATACATGGGACAGACATAAGGCAATTCTTGTGGGGGGTAGGAAGAAATAGGCTGTTGGTTAACTAGGATCTGCGGCTTATCCTGTAGGTAGGGAAATGGGCAGACTAGGTGGGCCAAGCGGTCCTTATCTGCCATCAAAGTCTATGTTTCTATGACATCTGAGTGTCCTGAAACCCGATTCTCTGTTAATCTCTAAGGAAAAGGCATCTTTTAGTCTGTATTTCCTCGTAGCTATAAGTATTAGTACAATGAACGATATATGGGATAAGGAATAAATCATATCTCTCCCTTCCGTGTACCCCACTTGTTTAATTTAATATCACAATTTCAATTTCAGTTCTAACTGTATGTTGAATGCTCCTAGGTTCTGCATGAAAAAAAAACTCACTCATGAAAGATCCTATCTAGTATTATCTCCCAATACGAAAGAGCCTTCCAATAGGTAGCTAGGTTATGGGAATGTAAGTTGCTGCTTGTTATCAACACAAAATCAAATGGCAGATCTCACTCGTCTTGGTAAAAAAAAAATGTACCTACTTTAGCTGTTCACTCTCCATTCCAATCCCGTGTTGCATCTGAGAGAAAAAAAAAACATTTCACCCCAGTTCAAAGTTCATAGTTCAAAGATGACGAGTGCATCACCGTAGCGCGTGCTCCCCTCACTTTCTAGAACACGCACCACCAGATCAGACTCGCATGGTAATGGAATCTCCAAGAAAAACACAGTTGGAACCTTGAGGTAAAATTGAAAAAAAAATGGGTTATTTTAAGACAACATGGCTGAATCTGCAATAAAAAAAAATGATAGAAAACAGTCCTTGCATTAACAATCAGGACTGTCTTCCAAAGCGATCTCAGAACAAAAAGAACAGAAAGATCCTATTTCCCCTTCCCCTCCTGTTTCAATAGGGGCACCTGACCTATTTCCTTTCCTTTTTCATTTGGACCAAGCAGTAATTATGAGTGACTGTCATTTTCCAAAAATTATGTACGTAATAGTTACCTCTGAGGCAAACTTGAATAGTCAAAGAATATGTCTCTACTTTTTGACTTCTCTTTTTTTTTTAAAGACTGCATCAGTCAGAGTGAACATTTGGGGATTCTTATCACCAGCATGCCCCCCTTTCTCATTTATTGATTTTTAGCACTAGCAGACACTCCAGTCACCAAATAAAAGGAACCAGTTTACTGGTATTCCCCATCTCTCTCCGACTGATCAGTGATATATCTAATTAACTAAAAGAAAAACTCAGTGACTGTCTGCCATCAAATTAAGGCTAACCACCACCAACATCATTCAGGAAAAACAAAGGCAGACATCTCTTTTCTCCTCTAGCTTATGAATATTATCGTAAACTCATCAAACAAGTCGGGCAACCTCTGTGAAAGGTGATTGCTAGACAGAGAGGCACAGGGGCATCTAGTGACCTTAATCTGTTATCTCTTTAGATCAAAGCCTGGAGTACACAGAACTGTACAGGTTGCTGTCCATGAGGCACCACAGGGAATAAGTGTGGAGCAGTTGTCTGGATGCACCTGCAATACTAGTCAGCCCACATGTGAGTAGTCACCACATGGTGCAGGTGTACAGACAAGGACACACACCGTGTGCAGGGCTGTGCTGCACAGGACAGACACTGGTCCTGAGAGGCATGCTGACAGTGACCTGGCCAACTGCAGGGGACCACAGATGTCACCTGGCCATGTGTCCACACATGCAGCCCATGCCATGTCAGAGGCATGTCCCCTGTAGGACAACAAACTATCATGCAATCACCCACGCAGGGCACCCCTTATGACACATGCAACATGTGAGAGGGCCACACAACTCTGGGTACAGGTGTAGTGGACACATGCCGTGCATGATGTCGATCCCCCAACATCCATGCACACACCCCTATGAGTGCTCACACACCTGTGTACATGTGCATACATCCCAACCTAACAATCAATCAGCTGTCCCAATACACTCACCCCCCCCAAAGCATGGTCCATGACACAACAATCCCGATGCCACTGTGCTGGTCCCATACCCTGTACCACCATGACCACCGTCATGGTACACCATATGGCATGACCAATGTGATAGATCCCTGGATGCACTGTACATCCCACCAGCTGCCCACATTCCCCAGTCTCCCCTAGCACAGCTGAATGGCCGACTGAGGCCATCACGACATACACCTGTCTCAGGTACACATCCCAGTGGCATATCCCTGCATGGGTGTACTGTTCAGCAACATATGGAGCTACTCCTAGTAGGCTGGCCCTACAGCAGCAGTTCCAACTGACCAACACCCATCATGGTGAACCATGGCCCCCTAGTTGGTATACAGGGACATGGGCCAGTAAGGGGCAGTGCAGCTGGCAATGTGACACAACCAGGAGGTGAGGATGCGCACTCCCAGCAGGTGGACAGGACATAGGCATGTCCCTCACACCATCACACAACCAGCGTATGTGTACTGGTATGTCCGTACCGAGTTGCTGCACAGCACAGTGGCACCAGGTACCATACCACCACATCACCAACATGTCCTGCAGACATGCCCGTGTGTTGCATGTCGTGACACAATCCAACACAGCTAGTCCCACCCCACTAACAGTCACTGTAACCACTGTCCCTCAACACCTCCCACTGTGACCTGTTACACATGTCACCCGTCCCGTCCCACTGTGTCAGTGCCAGAGGGAGGGCCACATGCACTGTAGACAACACACGGATCCATGGCAATGGTCCCATATGGCCTACGTACTGGCATCCCACACACTGCTGAGCAACATGTACAGTCAGCACCTATGGTACACTCCCACCCTTAGCAGCTGCTCACCATGTACCAGGTGGCAGCCCACAATAGATGGCACTTTACACATCCAGTGATGTGCAAGCATACTATGTGCTATGTCCACAAAGTTCTGCCTCACACCTGCACAGAGTGGCTGTGGCTTTGCTGTGGATATGCATGCCTCCTCCACCGGCAGTTGTGGCAACAGTGAGCCATCAGCGGTCCTGTGCAACCCACACACATGCCACACCAGTGCTCCCACACTGGGGCATACACCTGTTGGGCGGAGGGGGACATGTGTAGCATATTACAGTGTAACCCCTGCCCACCAGCAAGACCTGTACACTGACACCATAGGTGTATATCCACGTGTCACCCTGGAGCACAATACCCATACAGGAACAGCCCCCCTATGGCTGGCCCAACAGAGCATGGCCTCAGTGCATGTAGCCATACCACACAACTGTGGACCCCTGCACATGCATAACACATGCCCAGTGGAATGGCACCAGTCCCACTGCAAGCAGTCAGCCCCCCCTTCACAGGACACACCACCACACAGTATGATGTGCACCTATACACATGCACATGGTGTGACTGTGACCCAGGGTGCCTCCACAACAGGCAGGCATGACTGGGACTGCCTGATAACCCCTGCCAATGTTATAATGCAAGGTAGATGTTACTCACGGGGTTGAACTGCAGCAGTCACTGGCTGTGGTCGATGTGCAGCACCTTCTGCTGCAACCTGCCTCTGGCTTGCACTTGTCACCCTGACACTGGACACACCTGTGTGGGGAAAGCATTAAAGGTCACACCATGTCCACAAAGTTCCATGCTGCACTACACTTCCTACACCTAGGGTTACCAGATGTCCTGTTTTACGAGGACATTACCTCTTTTCCAGCTGCCATATATTCTTCATGTACCCTGTCTATCCTGTTGTATTAATACATTCTAACATTCTTACTCTCTCCTACCCAGGACCTCCTTGTAAATGAGCTGTGAAAGCAATGGAGACTATAAACCTATCTACTCGGGGGTCTGGCACAGGGGCTCATCTGGTGAGGGACTAAAGTATCCTCATTTGGCATCCCAAAATCTGGTACCCCTACCTACTTCACAACAGTGACTGATGCTGGTGTGGTACACTGTACAACATGATAAATAGCTGGCACTGCTGGGTGCTGACTGTTGCTGATGTGGTACACTGTACAACTTGATACATAGCTGGCACTGCTGGGTGCTGACTGATGCTGGTGTGGTAAACTGTACAACATGATACATAGCCGGCACTGCTGGGTGCTGACTGACGCTGGTGTGGTACACTGTACAACATGATACATAGCCGGCACTGCTGGTTGCTGACTGATGCTGGTGTGGTACACTATACAACATGATACATAGCCGGCACTGCTGGGTGCTGACCGATGCTGGTGTGGTACACTGCACAACATGATACATAGCTGGCATTGCTGGGTGCTGACTGTTGCCCACACACCACACAGGTATGTGCACAGGACATGGGCGGGTGACACACCAGTGTAGCCACAAAACCCATGTGCTGGCAGCGCAGGCAACACATGGATGATGGATGACTGCCACCATGACCCTTGTGTACCCTGGAGGTGGGACTGAATGTTAACTGCATAGGTGGCACAGTGTGTAGGTATGTGCACAGGACACATATGGATATGCATGCCTGCACTGTAGATGGTTAAGCAAAACAGTTCCAGGATAACTCCTGATAGTCCATGGGTACCGTAATCCTAAATGTCACTCCTTCAATGTGCTGCCTCTCCTGATGTGTCCAGCAAATCAGTCTCTTTCTTTCCAAAGAAAGGGGGCCCAAGAAAACCCACACACGTAGACAGGTAACTTCTTATCCATAACTATATTCCTTTATTGTTTTCTAAAGGCCCATATCCTCTACGTTTCACCAACTAAAATTGGCTTCCTCAGGAGGTGCATTTTCAGAACTTAATGTTTAATTCTTCTGATACTTATTTCTTTCATTTGTACTGCTTATTTCCAAAATCCATCTTACTTATTTCGAGCATGGGTTTAACACGAACAACAGAGAAGAGCAACCAATAAGTGGGACTTAAAAAAGATAAAGGGTACAAAATCGTTTGAAACATGGACTGAGCAGGATGGATTTTGGAAATAAGCAGTACAAATGAAAGAAATAAGTATCAGGAGAAGTAAACATTAACTGTAGATGGTTGATAGCTGGGGCCGTGCGGATGCAGCATGTTTAGTGTACCAGATGACCACTGTTGTTCACTGCACCACACCTTACCACATCAAGGCATGTGGAGCTGTGACACCACACACCGCCAGAACATGCACTTCCTGACTGGCCATAGCCCATGACACAGCTGTATGGTGCCAGCCAACCAGGTGTTAGCCTGTAACAGTGATGGGCAGTGCACCATGTAGTCATGCTTTCCCACCCACCACTCATCATGTGTGCCCTTGTTACATGCACTGTGGGGTGAGCCATGACACACTGACAGGCCAGCACCAGCTGTCCTGCATGTACAGAGTACTATAGTGTCTGTGAGCAATGTACAAGACATGGGCTCAGTGGCATACATGGTGTGTCCATAGGCAGCATGGTGGGTGCATATCTGGTCAACATCCATACCATGGCACGGTCCTGAGCATGGGGGGTGGACCATGTAGCGCATCAACAGAATAGTCTGCCTGTGCCTGATGCATGTTGCACACAGTGACATCCAAGACACCCGTTGACATGGGCCAGCACCACTGTATGTAGCACGCACCACAGCACTGGTGTGCACCTCCCCTGATCATGGCACAGGTGACACCACACACCACACATGCATTCCTGTGACTGTCGGTTGGGGATGTCATGGCCCCGTGGACATGTCCTGGATGTGACAGTACAGTGGAACATAGTGTGTGGAGTGCACTACACACTGAACAGGGGCTCATGCAGACATGATGTGCTGTGCCATGCAGGGCATGGCCACACGCACCATGGACTACGTCCAGGAATGCTGCCACCAACCATGCATGGCTATAGTCAGCTGTCTGTGCTACACTGTTATGAGGACAGTCAACATACCATGTGGATGTGGCATGTGCTAGTACCATGCAGATATGACATCACCCTTATCACAGCCATGTACTCACCTTCCGCTGTCCCCTGTGACTCCTGGCATTCGGGTGCCACCAGCTGGCACAAGTGTGGCTCCCTCCACTCCACGTCGTTCTACTTATGCTTCAGCTGATTGACAGTCCTCTGCACACCACTGGACATGTACAGATTCCTGGAAATCGCACACCAGACCCTGTCCCTCTTTCTTGGTGAATGCAGGGTCCTCCCAGGTGGCAGCAGGATGGCTGCATGATCCATAATGAGATCCAGCAGTGCTGCTGTCTCTGCATCACTGAAGTTTGGTGCCCTGCCTCTCTCTGCCATGGTCTGATGCTTGTATCTGTGACTGTGCAAGGCTGGTTGTGGCATAGACTGACACACCCCTTCAGCAGGCTTCACACATCACAGTGTAACTCTGTGCAGCACATGCACATGTTCCCACACGTGCATGACACATGCCTGAAATTTCCATGCATGTGCGTGGTTTCCATGGTGAAATCACGCACATGCGTGAAAAGCACAGCCGATTCCCACATGTGCACAGACATGGCTATAGTTAGCTGTCTGTGCTACACTGTTATGAGGACAGTCACCATACCATGTGGATGTGGCATGCGCTAGTACCATGCAGATATGACATCACACTTATCACAGCCATGTACTCACCTTCCACTGTCTCCTGTGACTCCTAGCATTTGGGTGCCACCAGCTGGCACAAGTGTGGCTCCCTCCACTCCACATCATTCCACTTATGCTTCAGCTGATCGACAGTCTTCTGCACACCACTGGACATGTACAGATGCCTGGCAATCGCATGCCAGACCCTGTCCTTCTTTCTTGGTGAATGCAGGGTCCTCCCAGGTGGCAGCAGTATGACTGCATGATCGCTAATGAAATCCAGCACGTGTGTGGTTTCCATGGCAAAATCACGCACATGCATGAAAAGCATGGCTGATTCCCACATGTGCGTGGACATGGCTGCCATTTTCACGCACATACGGTAATCTCTTTGTTATGTCCCACAAGGGCTGTAGGCATGCCTCTCAACCTTTTGTCCCCACAAATGTGTTACACTGCCTCTCACAATGTGGCACAGATGAGAAAGATGTTCATCACTGATTCATCTGTTCCCAGGTGGTGAGACCATAGGTAGAATGGGTGCATATGGGTGCAGAGAGTATGTTATCATTTGAACAATGTTACATCGGCATCACATGTTCTTACATGGCCACTTTTTTTTTTACTATTTCTTTATCCTCCTACTGCTGCCACTGATCCTTCTCTCAGAGCTCCCCTCATAAGTCCCAATCTGCAGCCCCAAGGAGTCTGCCCCTAGAGTGCTAGCACTACCCTTGTACCTTCAGGGCCTCAGATTACCCTCCGGGCAGGGCGGCGGAGATCCCCCACATCTCCCCCTGAGCATTGTTGGGAGAGCACACAGCGGAATCTGCTTCTCGGGTGCTGCCTCGGAACCAACACTAAGGCTCGTTGCCTAGATCAGGGCAGGGTATTTTTCAGGTGTTCTGGTGGATCCCCTACGTTGGCGTGCAATGAGGACAAGGCTGCCAGCGTGTGCGCAGAGATGCACGTTGAAGCCAGTCCTCTGACAACATCTACCCTTATGTAGAGCATCTCCCAGCTGCACCGACCACCCTGAGGTTCCCCCAACAGGTGGTGGTATCGCAGCGGAGAGTGTGAAATCCCTTCCCTGGAGAAGGAGAGCAGCCGTTGGGTGCTCAATCCTTCTCCCTCCCGGCCAACCCCTGTTGACCTGAGTCCACTCCTGAACCCGGGTCACCGGTGTGGTACCAAGTGTGGTGCCCAGTGCCTCAGCCCTCAGCACCACTGGGCCTAGCCACATGGCCACTTTGACACTGTCAATACTGACTGTTGCACATGTCCTCACAATGTGGAACAGGGTGTATTTGTGCAGTACGTTGCGGAACGTTCATTGTGTTGTGGTGAGGCTTAGAGATATGGCTGCAGGTCCTTCTTAGCTCATCATCAGCAGCAGCACTGGCTTGTGATGGTGCATTGTCCTGCAGGCATGCCCATGTCAGCAACCCTCATCCTGTGGCAACATGTGTGTGGTGTCAGCCTTACCAACATGGACACATGTACATGGAGTGGTGCACGTGTCCATGCCACATCCAAGGTGTGACATGCAGAGTAACTGCATGGCCATTGTGCATGTCTGGTGCACTGTACACCATGCCAGGCAATGGCACAATCCCCTGGGCATGTAGCCACCAGCTGGGTGTGCTGATGTGTAGGTGTGACACTGGCAGTGGACATTAGCCCATCACACCACTGTACATGTGTGGCACATGTGGACATGCGCCACAGTGGGATGGCAGCAGGCGTTGATCTGTCCCTGACCCATCGGGCTGCTGCCACACGTCACAACACAGGGTTTGTTGCATCACACAGTGTAATGCTTGTGGTCCGGTATGTGGTTTGGTGTGGCAGCACAGTTCCCAGCGGGGGTGGAGATGACTGCTCAGGGGGGCTGTAGGACCAGGGCCAGGGGCTGGGATACATCACATTCAACACTGCCCTGCACTGCAGGGGGGGCATTGCCCCCTTACCTGGTGCCTGTGCATACATGACAATGGTTGTACAGCACAGCAGGGTCACCATCATGGCATTGCACCCACCCTAGGGTGCATCAGTCAACCAGCAAAGCATGATGGACCGGTGTGTACTGTGTGCTACCCATACCTAGCCCATGTTGTATGATGGGTCATACAGTGTTCTATGGCACCAGTGACATGTGTACCTGTGCCCTGGCATGTGTACACCACAAGATAAGTGAGGACCACGTAGTGTTGTGTTGCATGTGTATGCCATCCCATCGTTGTCATGGTGGGGTGTGGATGTACAAACATCAATCTAGTGTGATTATGTAGGTGTTCACAGCCCATTAAATGTCTCATGTGATTTGTATCTATCTCCTTTGCAGGTGACAGTGGATATCCACTAAGGACATGGCTCATGACACTAGTGACAGCTCCACAGACACAGCAGGAGGAGAGGTACAATGCTGCACATGCACGGACACGTTCTGTGATCGAACATACCTTTGGGCTACTGAAGATGTGGTTTCACTGTCTCTCAACCTCAGGGGGTGCGCTGCAGTATACACCAGAGAAGGCATGCAGGATGATCGTTGCATGTTGCATACTGCACAGCATTGCCCTGTCCCACCAGATCCCAGCACCTGAGGACCTGCAACTAAGTGATGATGATGTTGCCCATGGAATGCCAGTGCCACCATCACCACCATCGCCAGCAAGGCGCTGGTCCAGTCAGGCATCATTGGCTCACCAGGCATGGGACAGGCTTATCAGACGCTGCTTCTAGAAACATTACCAGTGATGCAGGCAACAGTGTCTCAGCCAGTAGTGCCATCACTGGACGCCCCTTGCATGCTGAGGTGTGCTATGGACATGACTGGCTTGGACTGTGTGTGTACATTGGTCAGCACCCATGATGGGTCAACTGTGTAGTTGCTGGGGGGGCCTTCTCTGGTAGCCTATTGTGATCCCTATGACTGACCAGTGTACAGGTACATCACCTGGGGTGTGATGTACCCATGGACTACATAACACCTGCCATGTGAATGGTTGCTGGGTTCTACACATGTATGTCAAGACACTGAACTCACCTGGTATAGAATGTCACACTATAGTATGAATGCTCCCACATGTGTATCAAACAGTGTACAGTGCAAGTCAGTAAACACAATTCACCAACTTTGTCTTGGTCCTGTCATTAATTTGTGCACCATGTAGCCATACCTGTCAAGAGCAGTGGTCACAGCTTCTCCAGTTTGTCAGTCCTGCCATTCACTGGCCAGCCCATTCAGAACCACCATGACATAGTGTTGCACACATCAGCCACAATGTCCTGGCATTGTATGATTGACATGGCATGTGGACTGGACACTGTCAGGCTGCATGGGACACATGTTCACAGTCCATACAGGAATGACAGTGTTCCTCATTTACTGTTGCTGATTGGGCAATGCATGTCCTGTCTGTGTCCCTGACATACTGTATGGCCTTTGGACAGGTGCAGCTCATGGGGCGATATGTCATATCTGGTTCCCAGACCAGGTGTGGTACATATCCACATGTGTACATCACCATGAGCATGCACATCTATGTATGCATGACCGATGGTCCACCCAATGTGCTGTATGGGGTCATGTGGCCAACATGTCCCATGGGGCATGGTGTCACTGGGTGAGGGGGGCAGCTCTGCAGGGATGGTGACACTCTGACCACCACCATGTGTCATGATGCTGGGTCCTGATGCTTTGTATCCATGCTGCCCCTTGTATTGGCACAGTGATGTCAGTGACCTACATGTCCAGACAGTATTCATGTGGTAACAAACCTCATGGACCTACATGAACACCCCTCCACATCCCAGCAGCCATCACCTCCCTAGGACACACACACCTGTAGGCTGGTGCATGCCACAGTCCGGGGACTGTCTATTACCCCTGTATGGTATTGCACATGTGTTGTCACACATACAGCTTGCAGGACACATGTCTGGGTGTGCACAGTGGCACTGGTGCTGTGCATGCTGTACATGTCTGTGCCATCACACACTTTTGAGTCCTGCCACATAACACATGGCTGTTTGTCAGCAGTGTGCCAGAGACTGACACAGGCTGTGCAACAACACACAGCCATTACACCCTTATGGGATATAACAGAGTCTCACACACACATAGTAATGGTTGACACACCTTTATTACATGTACCAGGGAACAACACTGTCCTCCAATTGCTACACAATCACATTCCATATTGTGCACACATAAATTAGCTGGTGAACCTATCCATCAGGCCCCTTGCCATCTGCAACATCATTATGGCATGATGCCATCAGTGGTCATGTCATACTGTATCACATACCAACATGAGCTATGTCATGCCAGAACAGTGCACTGCTCATGGTGCCATACACTACTGGACTGTCCATGTTTGCATCACTAGTTACATACCCCATCTTACGGCACTCAACATGTGTAAGTCATTCAGGGCTGTGAACTCAGGGCTGCTTTGACTCCAGCATGATATAGCTGCTGTACCATGCCTGTCCAAGCACGTTCCTGTGATCCGGCAAAGGCTTACATCTGTGTGTCTCAAGTTGTATTACGTATGCCTGTCCCTAGCAGTGCAGCACAGGTCTCAGGGCCTGGTGTCCACATGACATCACAGTGTCTACCGGTTCTTTGGGGGGCATCCCCTGCCAACACGTTTCACTGTTTCCTGCCCTGTACCCCCTCCTAGGCACTGTCTGTCTGTCTGTGTGGTCTCAGCTAGGGATTCTGTCACTGTTGCTGTTGATGTTGGTGCCTGCTCAGCTGTAGGCACACCATGTGTGTCCTGGGTGCCCTGACCATTGTCTGTTTGTGCTGCCCTCTGTGCCTGAGGGGCACTCAGCTGTCTCTTCTGTCCCTGCTGTTGTGAGGCCTGTGTCCCATCACTGCCAACAAGCCCCTTGCCAATGTTGTGCTTCTTTCTCTTTTGCTTGGCTTGTGCAGTTTCAGTTAGTGACGTGTCTGTTGCCTGCGCAGCACATGCCTCCCCTGTGCCTGCATGTTCCTGTCTGCTTCCACTGTCCCCGGTATGTTGCAACTGCGACATGGGCTCAGACTGTGTGCTACTGCTGTCCCCTACCTACATTGTCTGTGGTGTTGCCACCATGGGTGCCATCACACATGTGTGGTAAGTGCCTTGGTACTGTGCAGTGGCATCTTGGGCCTCCCCATGTTGCACATTCAGTGCGGGTGCACGGTGTTGCTCATCCCTATCCATGTCCACACCTGCAACTGGTTCGCAGTGTGCTATCACATCATGTGACTGCATAGGGTGCCCTGCTGTGTGTGTCTGTACATGTGTGGGTCCACGTGCATGTGGTGGGCTATGGGTGCTGACATGGGTGGAGACTTGCCCCCTGGTGGTGGACACCTCAGGCATTGTCGTGTGCATGGCCACTGGCTCAGCCATGCCCACATGGGGTGCGCACATTGCTCTCAGTGTATTGGATAAGTGTTGCATTGCACCAGTTTGTCTGTTGAGTGCCACTACATGTTCCACCTGTGTTGCATGCTGCCCTGCCAGCATCTGACTCATCTCCCTCATGAAGGACATCTGTGTCTCATGAATGGCCTGCAGCAGTTCAGTGTGCTGCTGGATTGTGGTGTTTTGCCTGGCTGTGGCACCAGAGATTGCATGTAGTGCACCCACTTATATCTGCACTCAATTGACACTGTGTCTGGTTGTTTTGCTGCACTGCTGCTGCTACTGACTGCACAGCATCTATCAGCTGATGGGTGTGTTCTGAGGTACTGTCATGTTGTTGTGACAGGGTGTCCTGCATGTTTCCTGTGGCTACACTGATCTGCTGCTCTGCATTCAGGATGGCATCCCCATAGTGACTACGATCTCTCTGTGCATCATCAGCATCACCCTCAGACTGTTGCTGAGTGTGCAATGTTGTGGGTGTCCCCAACCCAAGGTCGCCTATTGACAGTCCAGACATGCATCCACTCTCAGGGGACCTGTGCAGGGTGGATGGCGGGGATGTCCTCTGCAGTGTTCTCAGTGGGGACACTGTCCACATGATCCTCCTTATGTAGCTGTGTGTCTGGTTCTGCCACACCATTGCCATCCATTGTCTGTGGCTCTGTTGAACACCCTGCTACAGTGTGTAGGTCGGCTGCTGTGGTGTGTTGGGTGTACACCTGTTGCTGTGACTGGCTGTCACCTGGTGGTGGTCATGGGCATTGTTGCACTGGTCTCCCAATATCACCTGTAGGTATACAACAACATACACATTATGACCTGACCATGGTTGTGTCCATCCCTTCCTAAGGCATACATTCAATGCATTGTGACATTGTACAAGTACATGTGGTACACTACAGGGTCCCTATGGCACACTACTGTGGTACATAGGACAGTGTGCATCATGCCACAGTACGGTGCTCTCACTGGCGCTGTCACACATGCCCATCTGTGCCTGTGCTCTGTCACCTACTCCATTATCATTCACAACTGTCGTCCTATCATCACATGTGCTGTGGTGTGTATGTGGACACTGCTGGCATGCGCATCACAGATGCCGTTGCCCACAAGGGAGCACACACACATGCAGCAATGCCCATGCACATCCATATGTCTGTACTGGGTCCACGCATTGGATGTGTGTATGGCTCTGTATATGGCTCAGTGGTATCTATTCACAGTGGTGTGCCCCAGTGCACATCATGTACATACCACGTCTGTGGTGTGTACAGTGTTGTTGCACTGCATATGTACTGAGGGATGTGCATTCAGTACACATCACGACCACTGTGCATCACAGTTCCAGCCATGTTCCACTGGACTGACGTGTGTGAGGGTGGCTCGGTGGGCTGGCATTTGTTCTCTGCATGATGGTGGCAGTTTGCCAAATGGATGGGTCCTGGAGTGTCCTTCACTATTGTGGGTGTTTGGAGGATTGGCGGCATTGCTGTGGTGCAGACTGTATGTGTTGTACTACCCTTGTCTACATCTGTGTGCATGTGCCAAAGGCCCAGGACTGGGGTTGCATTTGGGGGACCACCACTTTCTGTGCATCAGCATGCAATTTGGTGTGTGTGCCACAATGGCCTGCTGGCTACACTGACAGATATGGGGGTGGGCAGAGTGGTGTTCAGTGGAGTGGTGTAGGCACTGTGAGCATACTCACAGTGTGGTGTTGGCAGGCTGGGCTCATCCCCAGAGTGTGTCATTACTGTGTTGGCATGGGAGTCAGTGCTGTGACAACCCTAGTCACACCTATGTCTCAGTCATGGGACAGGTGCATGGGTGTGGATGGTGTCCATTTGCAGATGACTCAGGGCTAGGTGTCATGGTGAGTGTGTGGTGTTGGTAGCCTTGCAAGTGAATATTGTGCCTCTGACAGGGTTGTCCAGTATCAGGGCACAGTGGGTTCATATGCAGGTTGCTGCACGTATCTGCACCTGTGAGATGGTTTACCTGCCTGTGTACACTGGGTGGGAATGTAATTTCCATGCTGGGGTGTGTGAGGGCCATGGGGGTATTGGTAATTATCATGCTACACTGGCCAGACATGTACATGGGAAATGGCAAGGACACCTAGGATGCTGGTCTGTATCACCATGGAGATGACCCCCGGAGGGGTGGCACTGTTCCTACCCTTTTTACTACGGTTTGGTACTGCAACACCTCAGGATATGTGTGCAGTCTTGGTGACAGGTCTAGATGGATGTCACATTCCTAGGGAAGGTTCAGTGGACAGCAACATACATGGTTCAGACAGCAGGGTGTGGATCCATGTGTAGGGGCCAAGGGTGCTCAGATGTACACCCTGGGGGGGTGGTCATGGGTGACATGCCAGAGGGTCTCCAGGCTGTGAGAGGGATCATTATGGGGCACAGTCAGGGTGCCATGATGAGGCTGGTAGATGGCAGCTGCTCACCCATTACTTGCCTGGGGGCAGGCACAGAGGGGAATGGGTGGTGTGTTCTGTCACTGGAATGGGGTTTGCACCATGGTTTGTGCTGTTGGGGGTGCTGATAAGGGTGAGGACTGTGGCTGGGTTGGGTGTGGTCGGGACTGGTGTGGGTGCATCTGACATGGTCCACTGCAGCTGCTGCATCTGCGACTGGGGACATCATTCCACCTGTAGGGGGTGTGCAGACATATCTGCTCTCTGTGCAGCTGATGGCATTCACATGGACTGGTCTGACCATCCTGCCTCTGCTGCAGGCATTGCTGGTGGTCTGTGTGTTGCTGCATGTACACAGTGCATTGTGCAGTGTGTGCATGACAGACCATGGTCAATCGTTGTCTGTGTTGCCCTACACACATGCACACACCAACCCCATGGTGTATGTGTTGCTCGTGTGTTGGCAATGCCCTTGCAGCTATTCACATCTGGGATCAGTGTGCCAGGCACATGTGTAGCTGCAGTGCTCACCATGCAGTTGTGTCTTGACATGTGTTGCTGTGTGTTGTGATTTGTTGTACCTCTACATGTGTTACCACACACATTCTGTTTCTCCACATTCCACATGCCATACATACAGCATGTCTGCCACTGCATTATTCACTCTGTTGTTTCTGGATGTCTACTGTTATTGCCCCATTGCTGGGTTTGCTCAGTGGGCCAGCGGATCATGCCACACATGTCACTATATGCCCCACTCTCTGTGGCTGCAGCCATTTTGATTCACAGTCTTGTCCACTCAGCCCTCTGCACACATGGACACCATGGTGTAGCCCCATGGCACATCTCCTGCTATGCACATCATGGCCCTGATTTCATTCCAGTATGTACTGTCCCTATGGGCATGTTGTGGCCATTACTGTGTGTTTGCCTTCCATGTAATCTGCCCCTGCTGAACATATGCCTGTGTCAGGCATGTTTTGCTGGGTCCAGGTGTCCATCATGGCAGGCCAGTGCACTTTCTCAAAGTTCACCCTCATTTGGATGCTGTTGTTTTCACACCTCAGTGATTCCACCTCAGCCAGTGTCATGCATGTGTACAGTGTTGCCATGTGTGTTGTGACACATTGCTGTGCAGTTCTGCCATGCTGTTTGTCCAGTGCATACTGCAGAGCACATGCCACCACCTCCTTTGGTCATGTTCCAGTCACATGTGACAGTGCAGCTCAATCGCCCACACTGCACTGCACTGTGCATCACAGTGCATTCACGGTGGAGCCCCATGTGTGGCAGTAACACATACATCCACATTATGTGCTTGCACAATTTCCCACAGGCCAACATCACACTGTTGTGCACTGGACACTTGTCCATGCACCATGTGTGCCATTCATTATCTGTGCTTTGAATCTTCATCATTGTACAGGTACAGTATTCACCAGTCTGCATGCACTCCTCCTGCATGTGCAGTGGAGAATGCCATTCCCTGTTCTACACTTCAACATTCACCTTGCAGCAGGGGTGGAACACTCATACCATCTGGGTCATGGTTATGTTGCAGATACTACTGACACATCAGCCTGGTTCATCATACCACACATTATCGTTGCCTATGTTCCCACACATACTGTAGATACTTGGTTTCACCCAGTGTCTGACTCGGCACCCACACCACTACAGCCATGACATGGTTCCTACCACCATCCCCGTGACATTGTACCTGCTATTTCACCCCTGTTCATTTCCCCACTATCTACCATGTCTGCCCACTTATTACTGCACATCCCATAGTCAGGCAACTGTGTCAATGTTGGGCATTGTTGTTTCCCTTGCAGTAGGTGTGTACGTCTCCTGTCCAGCTGCATTGTGTGTGTGTGTGTGTGTGTGTGTGTGTGTGTGTGTGTCCCTGTACTGTTCTGGTATGTGTACTGTGTCCCACATGCATAGTATTGTTGTAGTCTGTCTCCTGTGCAGGCCACAGAACATTACACAGGGCTCCGTGTCTTGCAGTGCCTTGTGTTGGTATGGACACATGCCCGATGTGCACCTTGTGTCTGTGGTGTGTTTGTGGTGGTTGTGGTAGTGGTGGTGGTGGTATGTGCTAGGTTCCACATACCATTGGGGTGCATGGTGGCTGACATGGTGACAGTACCTGCCCATGCACAGTGGCATGTCACTGATAGCTTGCCTCTATGTCTGCTCCCTGTTGTCCATATCCTGTGTGTGTGTGTTCATGCCAGCATCTGCAGCATCGACATAGGTTAATGTCCACAGCTATTACACATTTCCTGTTCCTTGCCACCATTACTTGCCTCCTGTATCCTTTCTCTGTTGCCAGCCATTGGCCTGTGTGTGCCACCTCCAATGTGTATCCCTCCTGGTGTATCACACCTTGTTGGTATCCAGCACCCAGGGACAGCATGTTGTGGCCTGTTACCTGGCCTACATTACTGTACCGCACAGCTGCAGTGTGGCTCCTGGTGACACTGCAGGGCCAGTGCTGCATGGCCATCCTCCTATTGCAGCAAGGTTTGCACCTCACATAGTTCATGCTTTGGCACATTTGCACACACACCCTACTGCCTTCCCAGTAGAAGATCCATACATGTGTGTTACCATTGTTCTCCTGGGACAGACCTACTGGTCATGTTGCCTGGCCTCCCATGTGGGACAGTATTGTGAGTCCTATGATACCCAACTACATTGATCCTTGTGCCACTCCACACCTTCTGCATTTTGTACCCTCTCACCCTGTCCAGTCATGTGCCCCTCACACTGAGTGGCTGGTGTGCTTTGCGTGCCGAGTGTGTTTCAGGTTCTTGTCTCCCTGTGTCTGCGATGTACATCCATGCCTCATCTTGCTGCACCCAGAACAGGGATTGGACATTTATGTCACTGTTTCCCCACATCACCATCACCATGCTGACCTTTGTGTGTGTTCATGGCACATGTACCCTTCACATCTGCACTGTTTCCACCCTTGTGTGTTTATTTCTGACATTGTGTGCTGCTGTGTTTCTGACAGTACTGGTCATATATTCTGTGTTCTCAGTTGGGTTATCATGTACCTGCAGACACCATCACAGAGGTGTTCTCATGCTGCCCACACCCACTGCTTCCTGTCACCTGCATGTGCACATGCCCCCACCCAGTTCTGTGTGTTGCATTTTGCTTACAGATCATTGACACCCACCAGTCACTATACTACATGTCCCACAAACTATGTATTGTGCTTCTGTTGCTTTCCTGTGTCATTCCCTTTTCATTGCCTTAGTGTTCCTGTCCTTCCCTGGTCCATGGTCATGCCCACAATGCTGCTCTCTGCCATCATTGTTGTACATGGATTGCAGCATCATCGGGTCTGATTTTCATGTCTCTCTATCCATTGCTGTTACCCCTCATCATGCATTCCCACTTAGTCACATATGGCATGTGTCATGCTCATGTCAGCGTTCTGTAGCCATACATCCATGTACATTCCATGTTTTCATCCCCTTGCATGTGTACAGTGTGTGTGGGATGCACAGCATCCCTCACACACAGCACGCCACACAGCATGGCACATCCCACCCACATGTATGTGGCACCAACGTAGTACGCTGTGCTTGTCATGTTTATGTAGCAGATTATGTGTACATACCTCCCACCTGTAGCTGCATGCTTGGGGTGTCCATCTGGTTGACTCCACTGATGTTTACCTTCTGCAGGCGTGATACTACCCTCTCTTCAGTGTTGGTGAGTGTGGGTACATCCAGGGCTCCTCCATCTGTGGGGATTGAGACATGTTGACTACATTGACACATGCTTGTCCAATGCACGTTCACTGTATCCATCCAGCACCCTTACATATGTGGACACCCAATACCACAGTGTGGCAGGAACCATCTCCAAGTACATTCATGATATGGTGTGTTTTGTGGTCATACAGTGTCCAGACTGCCTCACCATTTGTGAGTGCGTATTGGTTATCACAGTTCTTTGCTGGGGCACCGTGCATCATACCTTTATCTGTGTAGTACACATCTCAAAGGTTGCTTTGTACAGGTGTCACCGGGCTGTGTTACTGTGGTGTCTGGGACAATGCCATGTTTCTGTACTGCCTTGGCTGTACCCTTGTTGGCAGACATCATCACTGTTGTGTGTGTCACACTTTGTTGTCACTGATCTCAGTACAACAGATGTCTATTACAGTGTGGATTGTTTTGCTACTCACATGCACCTATGGCTGCCAGTTCACCCAGTCTGTGGCCTTGTCCAGCTCTCTGTACCTCTACATGACCATGTGCTGTGTACCTGCTGCTGGCTGCTGTTTGCTTGTCTTGTGCAGTGTGCATATGTGTGGGCCAGGATCACACACTCTTCCTACTGTTCTGCATCTGATACTATGTTCTGCACTACATTCTATGACTGTGTTATATTGCATTTGTCAGATGTCTGTTCCCAGTTATGGGCACATGGTTCTGGACAGGTCTTACTTGCCTGTCCTGTACAGGATCGTGTTGGCACCTGTTCTGGGTTGTGCTACGTTACTCACATGTGCATGTTTGTGGCTGCTGCCAATGGGATCAGGCTGCATGTTGTGGACAGTCCATTCCCATGCAACCTGTGCATATGGTGCATTTTGATTGTGCTGCTGCATATTTCCCTGCCAAACATTCCTGTGATGTGGGTATAGTGTATGTGTCAGCCATTGCCAGGCACACATTCTTGATCCAGTGCTGGGTGTGGCATTGTGTGTTATTCACCTATGCTGTGTGCTCACAGTGATGCTCTGCCATGGTGGTTGTACTATTCCAGATCTCCCAGTACTGTGCTGCATCTTGTGCCTTCCAGTGGCATGGGTGGGGGCATTCTTACTGGGCATGCTATGTGCAGTACCATTCATGTTGTATGCTGGCATGTGTGGCTGACTGTGTACAAGGGAGGGCTGCATGGCCTGTGTTGTCCATTTCAGCTACCAGGGGTGTAGCCAGTGTTTTGTGATCTGCACACTTTGTGGCCTCACTGCTCCCCCCCCTTGTTGGGGTAACATCCCCCCACAACTGTGGGCAGACTATTTCCAACCATACGCCAGGACCATGTTAGTTACCTCATTGGCACAATACATGCAACCTCTGTATCCCATAACAGCAGTTGTCGCCATGCATGGGTGAGTATGACTGTCATGCAGTGTTCCCTGTTATACCCACATAGCAGACCAGAGCCTGTCACATTGTATTGTCCTTGTGAAGCAAGGGGAGTTTTCGTGACCAGTCCTTCTACATTACATTCCTATGACTGACAGTACAGTCGGGTACAGTATCTTGTTTGTTAGGTTTCATGGGACACAGTAGCAGTTTATATCCTGTGTGCTACCCCCTTATATCATTTTGCACACCCTGGTGTGTGTGGTGTATGCCTGTCTTCACCCATGTCTGCTGCCTGTAACCTGCTGTTGTATATGTGACACTTGCTCTGTTGGGTCACCTCTGTACCCACATCAGTTGGCCTGGCACCTGTCCTACTTACACAGGGGTGGCCTGCCTTGGCCAGCTGTGTCCTGCTGTACACCATGTTGTATGCTTCTTGGCCTGCATTTCTTTCCATGTCCATACATCCTACCCATCATCTGCATGTTGCATGCCACTACTTTACCTTCCCTACATTGACATACTGACATTCTGCTGTACTGCCTACAGGTGCACTGGGCCTCATGGTGTGTCATGTCTGTGTGGTAGGCAGCCCCCCTTGGGGGCTCACTCCCCCCCCAGTAAGGGTCAACTTCAGCATGGGTTTACCCTTGTCACTGCCCCCCTCTCAACACCCTCCACCATGCCTTCCTCTACCAGACTCCCGAGCAGTGCTTTGCATGGCCCTACCACCCTGTCAGGGATGTACTGTTCTGCACTCCACTCTGTCTTGGCCCACCTCCAGCTTCCACTCATGCCCCCTGGTTGTGCCCCCTACTGTGGTCTGTCCATCTCTTTCTCTCCACTGCTGTGGTTCCCTGTTGTGTCATTTGTTGCCCCATCATGTCCACCCTGTCTCTCCTCTCCTTCAGCATCTTCAGCCCACATTCTTGTGGTCTATCCTCTTAGGTCCTCCCTTCCATGCCCTGCATCATCCTGATTTCCCTCACCTAGACCCTCTCCAGCAGTGCTACTTGCCTTTTGTGGTGTGGTCTACTGCACTGCACACAGTACTGGGTATGATGCCTGCCCAAGATGTTCTACAGTGGGTGGTTCACCTCCCTCCTCCTGGACATTCTCCCCCAGCCATGTGGCCCAGACTCCTGTGTGCTTTTGACACTATTCCTCTACACATTTCCATATTATCTATTGTGCCACGTACCACCCCGCGAAGTTACATTACACTTGTTGTAGCTTGCAATGTGCTCCCCCCAGGTGTGAACATGGGCTGGGTCTCTGACCCTACATGCTGCACCCTGCATATTCCTGGGTTTACACCTCAGTTCCATACTCCTTGTCCAACACTCCAGGGTCTCCAGGTCCCTCTGGATGATCTCACTACTGCCAGGGCTCACATTTTGGGCTCACCATCATATGGGCTCATCCATCCCCTGACCCCTTCCCCCTGACCAAGCATTGTTCAGAAACAATTGTCTGAGACTGTGCTGCTCTGGTACTGCACTTTATATCTGCTTTTCTGGGTGACACCTGTCTGTTGCATTGGTCCAGCTTGTCTGCTATCCTAGTTCACTTCTTGTTTCAGTGGGTCCTGTTTCACTTTTCACTTCATACACAGTGGTCACCCTCCTCAGCAGTGATTACCTTGTGGCTAACACTACATGACCATTGCTGTACAATTGGTGTGCAGTCTGTTGGCTTGACCATCTTATTTGTGACATCTTGTCCTTGCCCTTCATTGGATGTCGTCATGCTTCTTTTTCAGGGCCTTTACATCCCTGTTTGCTCTGCCCACTGCAGTCACCTTCTGGCAGATTTTGACCCATACGTCTGCCTTGGATGCTTTTGGTGTTGACCTGCTATGGAGCACATTATAGTTGGCATCGACCTCATGCACCAGCACCTCCTCTTCCTCCTCTTGTGGTGTCCAGTTGGCTGCCACATGCCTCTGCTCCCTGTGCCACTTGCTATTTGGTGTTCATGGCTGCTGCTTGGCCCTGCCTGCTGGCCCTGCTGTTGTGATGCCACTTGCTGTGGCAGTGTGCTTCGTTGCTGCTGTGTCTGAGGGTGCTGTTGTGGCAGCTGGGGCAGGTTCTGGTGTTGTTGCCCCTGCTGGGCATACAATGCTGCCTGTTATGCATGGCTTGCTGCTGTATTGGCATCTGTAGCACATATGGCAGTTGGTACTGTGCCTGTGGCATTGTGAACACACCTGGCTGTTGTTGGTGTTCATACCTGTGGTTCTGCTGCTGCTGCCATCTCTGGGCTATGGGCTGCCCTAGGTTCCCCATTCCTGGGTGCTGTTGCATGAGCTGCTGTTCTGCTGGTACTCCATGCTATTGCATGAAGTGGTAGGCCTGCTGGTGCTGTCCAGCTCCCTGCTGTGTGGCATGCTGCTGGCTTCTCTCTGGCTGCTGGTTAGGATTCATCCTTAATAATCTGCTGCTTCTCCTCCTTTGATCCTCAGGGTGTGAACTTTGTACCTCTCTGAGGCTCTTTTTACGTGCTCCCACAGCTGCGGACCTGCATGTGCGCATTTTCTGCATGTGTGGGACGCCGCAAGTGGGCTTATTTACAGAATGCCGCACGTCGCCTACTGCCTTTGTGAATATCCCGCAACTGCGGGTCTGCAGTGCTGCAGGCTTTTTTTCCACAGCTGTGGGATTTTTGGCTCTCTTTGAGAATCCTGCCCCAGGCCTGTGACAGAGTTCTTCTTTTTAAGAGTCTACCACAAAATAGTGTGTTGCACCCCTAACGTGCTGTACTTGTTATCCATAAAAAAACAGTCCTATCTCAAACGCAGAAGATACAGACTTGGGATCTGTAGTAAAAGAAGTTTGAAAGAGCTAATCCATGCTCTGTTGCTAGTGCTGCTGCCAAATTAACACAAATTATATCCTGCTGCAACAGTTAAAGAAACCGGTGCCAAATAAGAAGACCAGTTATGCCTCTAAATTCAAAACAAATTAGCACAAATTGCTAGTTGCTTTTGAATCATTTAATTTGGAAAGATATTCATATGATACAACGTTTTGAAGTACATCATCTACTGCTTCATCAGGTAACTAATAATGATACAACAGTAAGTAATTAGTTTTTGCACCCTCAAAGTGAAATACACCAACCATGAATGAAAATGATAAAAACAATCTAAATTATTAGCATAATTTCCATTTGTTTCTGTTTCTACTAGAAAATTAAAAAAACAGGAGTATAAACATGATAATCTGGTCTAATATAAAGGGCAATGCATGTTTAAAATTAAAAATAAGTCAAATAACTTAAAATATAATTATTCATATCCCACCTGAACAGAAGAAACTTTATTTATGAACTGGGTTGCATTTGCTTCCTTAGTTCATGTATATTGTCTAATATCAACAAACAAAAAAAAATAAATACATAAGTATGCTCTTGTTTAGTACCTTTTATTTTAAGTGTTTTATGAGAATTTAATTGTATTTTAAATATACCTTCTATATCAAATTATGATGTTCCTTGTGAATATTCTGTTTTGCTCTTAGAGTTTTGAAATTAATTTGAGACATCAGTCTTTAGTCGTATTGTTTTATCTATGAACAAACACAGTATAGCATATTATTTACATTCTATATAGCTCTGGCATCCTTGTCCTACTTGTCTCAAACAAGTAGTAAAATCTCTACCTTTCTAATGTTCTGCTGGCCCAAAAGGTTTGAAACAAACTTGTTTCTAATATTCTGCTGGCTCAAAAGGTTGGAAAAAATACTTGTTTCTCATTTTCTTTTATATTCAAACTCTGGGCAAAGCATAGATACAGTGGAATTAGATTTCTCATAAAGGTCATGCAATTCTTTATTGGAATTACAACGCATATGTCTCAACACTTTCTTTTCAAAATTCAAAAAGAAAGATTCTCCTTATTTATACTTTCAGCATTATTTATTTTTTAAGCACTCATTATCAACTTAGTTCATAGGTTGTAACTGAAGTCCAATGTTTTCTTTTAGTTCTACACTTATTTTTATGTTGCTTGCACGCATGTGCAAGAAACATAGTGCCATCATCCGAGTTTTCGGAGGTGTGGCAGCCCTCTTCCAATTCAGTCAGTGTGTTTGCAGGTGCGGCCCCAGTTCTCCAATGCCTGCTGGAGCTGTCTATGACAGCTCCAAAATGCAGTGGAGTACATTTGAAAGGAGCTACGCTGATGAGCAGCGATAAGATATCGCCTGCTCATGCACGCTCCCCCTACACACACACACACACACACACACTCTGCTGTGCTCGCCCCCCCACACTGTATAGCCGACAGGGGTGCCCAATCCCCCGTCAGCTGTGCTGTGCTCCCCAAACAGAGTTGCACATGCCACACTGGGTGCACTCCCCAGTGTGGCAGCTCATCATATAGCCAACAGGGGTGCCCTATCCCCCGTTGGCTCCACTGTACCCCCCACCCGAGTACACGGTGCCACGCTGGGAGCTCACCCCAGCATGGCAAAGCTTGTTATGGCTGACAGGGGTGCCCAATCCCCCGTCGGCTCCAGCCCTCCAAACAGTTTTTCCAGCTGGCATGCTGGGAGCCCACCCCAGTGTGGCAAATGGCCTGCGTCTTCTTTTAAAACCAAAAAAACCTGTAAAGAAAAAAATGGTCCCTCACAGTCTGCCTGCCCCCCCCCACAACCCGCACCCACCCACTGTGCACCCTGCCTCCCCACACCCACCCCTCACCCCATACTTACCTCCGGAGTCCGGGGCGATGATCTTCGGTGGACCGGGAACACATCTGCACTCTTCAAAGCCGACCACAAACTGAGGAAATGCCGGTAAGCTGTATAATGGGATAGATAGGGTTTTTTGAACTCTGTTGCATATCTCAGGCATTTTTTGGAATTTTTGCACCAAATTTTCAACTTGGGGTTTTTGGGACCCTTCCTCATGAATTATTGCACTGTCATGGCGTTACTTGGGCCCGAAGGGTGATTTCAAAGTCACTGTGTGAAATAACCTTTCCACACTGATTAATGAAATGACACTGCCAGTATTCATAAGGTGGGCTCTCAAAAAGTCTGTGTTGAAAATTTGGTGGACAAATTCCTAAAAATGACTGTTTTATGAGAGTGCATTGCACAGTTCCTACACATGCTCGTAAGTTCGCAAATTTTCAATATTTTAACTCCAGATTTTCAACATTGTCATTTTACCACACCTCCTTATGAGCAGTACAGCTGTCATTTTTTACATCTCTCCCAAAACGTGCTTCAGCCCATGTAGCACACAATGGCTCAGTCGGTGTGTGAAATCACTGTATGGGACACATTAAGAAAATCACAGTGACACTGTTCATGAGCAGAGGTCTTAAAATGACTATGTTGAAAATTTGGTGGAAAAATCCCTAAAAATGACTGTTTTACGAGCCTGCATTGCACAGTTCCTATGCATGCTCATAAGTTTCTGAATTTTCAATATTTTCACTCCATATTTTCAACATTTGTCTTTTTACCACACCTCCTTATGAGCAGTACAGCTGTCATTTTTCACATCTTGCCCAAAACATGTTTCCACCCATCTAGCACACAATGGCGCAGTCGGTGTGCGAAATCACTGTATGGGACACATTAAGAAAATCACAATGGCACTGTTCATGAGCAGAGGTCTTAAAATTGCTATGTTGAAAATTTGCTGGCAAAATTCCTAAAAATGACTGTTTTACGAGCCTGCATTGCGTACTTCTTACGCACGCTGGTAAGTTCGTGAATTTTCAATATTTTCACTCCAGATTTCCAACATTGCCTATTTTACCACACCTCCTTATGAGCAGTAGAGCTGTCATTTTTCACATCTCGCCCAAAATGTGTTTCCGCCCATCGAGCGCACAATGGCGCAGTCGGTGTGCGAAATCAATGTATGGGACACATGAAGAAAATCACAGTGACACTGTTCATGAGCAGAGGTCTTAAAATGACTATGTCGAAAATTTGGTCACAAACTTCCTAAAAATGACTGTTTCACGAGCGTGCATTGCGCAGTTCCTACACACGCTTATAAGTTTGCAAATTTTCAATATTTGCACTCCATTGACTTCCAAATACCTACACAGCACATACAAGCAAGCAACATTCGGCATTGACAAATGCTTGTTATCTCTTCTGTAAGAGTTGTAGGTGAATACTCACTCTCCTCTTTGTTGGCATGTTCCTCTGGCATCTCCTGTGTTACTAAAGGTACCATTGCTGTGATGCACCTTGTTTTAAGGCTGAAAGCCTCGCCCCTTCCTGCCTGGAACTAAATTTTCATTGGCTCACTTGGGGTGAAGAAACTGAGCCTTTTATGCTTAGAAATGAAGCTTTGTTGCTTCTGTCATGCTCAGTGGGGTTAGTTTTCTGCGGCTGCAGAGTTTGGAAGTTTTTTAGGGTAAAAAGAACTCCGTTTCTTGAGTTTTGCACTGTGTGGTTTCGAGTACTTATTTTTTAGTTTTAAAGCTTACAAAACATCAGAAATGCAATTCTTTATGTGAAACTCCCATTTTTCTCCATCTACATTGCAATAAGTGTGTATCCTGGTGTGAATTTTTTGCAGGTGGGAGTCTCCAGGGGTCGGGTTGGTGGTATTTTTTGTGTTATTAGCACTGTGCGGTGCTGCCATTATGTAGCCCCCTACCTGGGACCTAGGCTCGGGGAGAAAATTGTCACTTGGCATGTTGGCTAGGTTTGGCTACTCTGCACAGGGGCACCCAATATTCCAGACACAGGAAACAATAACTGAATGTCCATACAAGGAGTTGGGATTCTAAAGTGCGGCTTTTATTCACAACAAAAAGGAACAATAAAGTATAGATGGACCCCCATGGGGCTACACTCCTGGTAATGCAGATTTTCCTCCACAGACACACATCTTCTTAAATCCTCGGGTTTAGCAACACACAGAGCACACTGCCCTTGTTTTACTCTTCTATAGTTTCCCTGGCTTGGCTCCCTTGCCAGCCCTTGGACTATTTATCCATTTATCATGGAAATTTACTGGTGGCTCACTATACCACCCCTGAGCACTTCTGGCTCCATCACGGAATCTTCTTCAACAATCCCATGTCTGGGTACTTTCCTCGACCACTAGCCAAGTACCGAAGGGAAAGCAACAGGTGTCCCATAGTGAACCTGTGGAGGTGAATCTAGTTACGCCAGATGGGAGGTCTCCCACCTCTTGCTCCCATAATTCATACCCAGCCATTCCTCTGGATTTTAACACCTCATCTCTGAAAACACTTTTCCATGTAGATTATCCATAAATGCATTTCACATATAATCTACTAGCTTTTAACTTCTAATGTGCTGACTTGAAGCTGGCTTATTAAGTGGCTGTGTCCATTTCTCTAGACCCCCACTGTTAAAATAGTCCAAATCCCACAAGCTTCTAAGAACAGTACTTGGCTATCCTTTCCTGACCCACAGTAACAATTCTTAAAACTCACACAGTCTCTGGTGAAAACATAGGCCCTTTGTAAAAGCAAACTCACCCTTGGTTGCAGCTGCTCCAAAGGCTTTTTCTTTTTTCCCCTCTGGAAAAACACACTAACTTCTGAGTGCCTCAGCACAAATCTTCCTTAGGCAGCTTCTTTTCCCTTTAGCTGGGCCAGGGGATTGCCCCTGGAAGCAAGCTGGTTTCTTTCCCCCATCCCCACAGGGATGGGGCCCTAAAGCACTGGAAGTGGTCTCTACCACTTCAGCCTAACACTTTAGGTGTTCCTCTTCTGGTGAGAACACACACTCTAAAGGACAGGTAGCTCTCTGACAGAGCTAAGGGCTCTGAGGTCCTGCAGCTGCAGCACACCTCTTCACTCCACTGAGCCCACTACTAAACTACTACAGACTGACGTCAAATTTCCCAACATTCTATCCTAACTTCCCTAGCTGCAACATTCTAATGTGGCTTATGCAGCGGTGACAGTTCTAAAATGATGTCATCCCCAGGGCTTCAGATAATTTTTTTGGGGTGGAAGTCAAATACTTCCATGGGTTGAACTTTGGAAGTCATTTCAGTTTTACTGGAGTCAAAATACTCCATCTGTCAATTTTTTGGAAGTCAAAATAATTCCAGTCACCACATTTTGGAAGTCAAAATGCTTCAAATTCTCTAGTTTTCAAAGTCAACTCATTGCTCATCTGGATACCTTACTGTAATTTGTAATCCATGCTACATCCACATAAATACATTTCTTAATGATGGGAAAGGAAAATGTAAGCACACAGTAAACATTTTCAGACAATGTGTTTATTTCATGAATTGTTCAGTTCTTGTACAGTAGACAATGCCATGCAATCAGTACCTTCAAATCATCGCTATGCATAGATTAGTAATAATCAGTTGTGTACTGTATACAATATTATCTAGTATAAACAGAGCTACTGACAGACACCATCTGACCAAAAGTGCTACATTGCAGAATTAGATTAAGCATGCATATCCCCAGTAAATCTCATACTAAAAAGTAGTGTGACTTCATTTTAAAATTATTAGTCAGTTTGTAACCCTGATTTCTCTACCTGTTCCAAAAAAGCCTGTTTCATTGAAGATCTGCTGCCGATGTCATCTGGGGACCTGTCAGCAAACTTACAGGACCTGTGTTTAGAGATCATGTACAATGTTTTTCATAAGTACAGGCAGCATGAGTCAGTAAACATTGCTTTATATATAGTTTTTATATTAATGTTTACTGACTGGTGTCTGTTTTGCTTGTGAAAACCATTGCACATGATCTTAACTTTGGAGAAACAGGTCCTATAAGCTTGCTGACAGGGATTACTACACTCTGAGGTCCTTAGATGACATTAGTAATAAGCAGCTCTTCACTGGCACCTGCTTTTATTGCACAGGTAGTGCAATCAAGGTTACAAAATGTCTAATGACTTTAAAACGGAGTAATGTAAAAATCTAGTTTTTGGTATGAGATTGACTGGGAGTATGTTTATTCGGAATCTGCAATGTAGCACTTTTGGTGTTAGCAGCTCTTTTAGTTGCTTGCAGATAGATGCCTATTGCTAGCAGTATGCTAGGCTGCTGCCGCCTACACTATGACTCATAGTGTGCTAATCATTGATTGATTACTACCCATTGTTAATTTAGTTATAAAGTAAAATATTTAGTAATTTGTTATTACCATCACAACTCATTTTGGAAAAATGGGCTATTCTACCAACTGCCGCTGTGCTGCATCATAAATACTGTACAATGCAGTGGCACTGGCAATACAAATAAACTGGCTAAATAAATCATCTTATTTTTGCATAAATATTTTTTTCACACTTATAACACCATTTATTTCAGTTAGATTACAATTTATAATGTAACGTCTTACAAAATGTTTTCTCTGCTTATAGCCTGGAAATTGAACTCAGAATATTGGGCTACCCAGCCACATATAGACATTCCAATGGAAAGAAAGGAAGTTTTGAGGTAAAGCAAGATAAAACACCAGTAACAATCAGTACAAATGGTGTGTGGTGGTATATAGAGCCTAGGACCTTCTTAAACTTATGACAGAAGACTGTGACAACTGAATCTGCAAGGGACTCCATGAACTTAAGACAGGAGTCCCTGCTATCTGCTGCTCACCACCACATGCTATATTGAGTTAACTGCAAGGATCTTCTTAAACTTAAGACAGAAGATCTTGACAAAAGGACAACTGAATCTGCAAAGGACTCCATAAACTTAAAACAGTAGTCATTGCTATAGCACAACACCATTTTCAATAGTTCAGTACTGTTTGTTACAGTATTGTACTAATTTTGTGTTTCATCTTGTATTATCTCAAAGCTGCCTTTCTTTCCATTGTAAGATTCCTATCTGGCCCATTGTCATCTGTGTGTTTTTGTTCCTGTTCCATTTCTAGACTGTAAGTGGAAATAACATTATTTATAACAAGTTAATTGAATTGTAGTATAGTGAAATATGTAATGTATAAAGTGAAAATGAAATATTTATCCCAAAATAACATGATGTATCTATCCAGTGTATTTGGCTGGCCCTGTCTGGTGTTGTGTATATGTATGGTAATACACATCTTGGATAAATAGTCAAGTCTAACATGGGTGCCTGCTGCAGCCTGCCGATGCCCGGGGGCATTGTGTGGGCATCGTCTGTGTGATTTAATTGTACAGTCTCAGTCAAGGAACAGCTCTTTTAAAACCTACCTTATCATTCTAACTTGGACTTACTTAAGATGAAAGTGCTAAATGATAACATTCAAATTGGTAAGCCCCAAGTCTTATACTTTGAAACATAAAATCATTTGTAACTTGTAAGTGAACTTGTTGGTACCATAGGTGTTGGCACTTGGTTGGCACTTTGCAGAAATTGGGTGACTGATTCCTGCAGTGATGACATTTTTGATGCTTATCAAGGCAAAAAAATCAGCATTTCAGTCAGTGCTAAAATGTGTTAAATATATAACACAGTGGCTAATGGCCTGGCAGGATGTTGTCTTGCTGGGCATGCAAACCAGATTTTTGATTATGGAGAATAGATTGGGAGAGACAGAGTAATGCAGAGAAGTAGCCTTAGCACTGCAATTTTCCCTGTATGACCCCATGATACATTTTATAACCCTTTCTTGCTTTATTTAATGTGACTGTGTCACATCCAGAACTTGCAAGCAATGTGAGGCAATGCAACCTGCTGTGCTCTTACTGTAGATGTAGTGTGTCTGCTAGTGTCATCATATTTTGCCACCAACCAAGGTACAGCACACCATGTGATGTGAACAATAGATTATTTGTGTCTTCTTTTAACGATAAGCAACTAACTTTTCATTATCCAATTCCCTACCCTATTCCATTGTGTTCAGCAACTCCCTGTGCAGTACACAGCAGTATGTAACACAAAGTAAAATAAACACGTTGCTTACTTCATCGCTTTCAAGTGAATTTACTATTTAAAATACTGGTTTTCAGATAATTGCTTCTGCCTCTGCAGTGTGCAGCAGTATGTCTGACAGTAACTTGTATTTGGCCCAAAAAGTGCACCTGAACCTGGATCAAATGAGTCCAATCAGAAAGTTATGTAATTATTCGCTATTGTTGTCATCCATGTCCTCTATTATTTCCAGGAAATCCTCATCACCTAATTCACTATCTTCAGCCCTCCCCCCATCACGAGCACTTCTGTTAGTACTGCTACCATGATAAACTGCAGAGGCACAACAGGTATTGCTGCTAATACATGGTGACATACTGACATAATCATTGTTTGATGTGCTGCTACCTCTAGGCATGGCACAGCTGCCACCGGTATTGCTGCTGCTGCTACTACCAGAATCATTAAGCCTGACTGACTCTGTCTGGGACTTTGGCTTCTCCAGTCTCCTCCTTTTTGATTTTTGGCACATAGACATATAGCGCCTTTTTTTCTCTTTTTTCCAACACTGCACAGATTTATCGACTTTAAAACCAGAGAAGTCAGGCACCATGTTTAGTTTCATTAGTCGCTCTAGGCTATATTCTGTTAGTGAACAACAAAATGTTGTCTTTATCCTATTCTGTACACTGAAACCACGCTCACATTCTACAGATGTAAGCGGAATGCATAAAGCGATATTACATAATGTAGAATATGCTGGCATTGTATCAGAGTACTTTGAAATTACCCTTCTCATAAAACTTTTGGAACTAAGGTTCCTAAAGCAGCCCAGCATCATTGCCTTTGCTTTTGCCCAGTCTGAGTGGAGACAACTGTCATCTAGTAAAGGCTTGCATTCATGAATATTTGTCTCAGTATCTTCTTGTGTGTTGTTGGAACCAAAAGTTTCACAAACAATTTTTAAACTTTTCTGAACACTGACTGTATTAGAGTCTACTACAGACTGTGTGTCAGTTAAATTGGCAATGGCATCCAGAAGTGTACACTATCGCTAGTCTCAATTTCACATGCCTCTTGAAAAGCTGTCAGGATTGGGCCTGGCTTCGTTTTCATGTTTTCTAACTAACCAATTGCACAGAACACTTGTGGTTTCACATCCACATACAGCAGATCTTGCTTTTGAAAGGAATTACAAAGAGTTCCCATTACTTTAAGGATATCACAGAACATACATAGAACAGCTGCAAAAACATAAGTAGTGAGAAACGTGTGATGGCCCTGAGCTTTGGCATGATTCCTGTCCTCTTTAAGTATAGGGATAATAGCATGGTAACATTTATGCAGTGCATTTACAGCATTTTGCATTGACAGCCAACGTATGTTAATTGCTTCTTTCAGCTTTCCTTTTACTGTACCAATCACCCTTTCTTTCACCCAATCTAGCTTTGCCTGCCTAACAGCAGATGTACTGAAATAGGCATATGTACCATTAATATTACCCTGAAAGTCCTGTAGGTATCTAAATTGAGTAGCCGACTGTGAACAGGCCAAAGCCAATCTATCAGCCAAACAGTGGACATGAACCATAAAAGGTGAATGCAGTGAAGTCAGAAGTGTACCAACACCATTGGACCTGCCCATCATTACACTTGCCCCATCACTACCTAACCCCACAAGTTTACTCATGACGAATCCCAGGGCCTGACATCTGTTTACAATAGCCTCAGTTAAGTGGTGTGCTGAACCATCCTTTACCCTGATGTTGCCAATTAGTTTTGTTTTCATTTCCCCTTCACTGATATATCGAATATACATTATTACAGTTTTGTGGACTGAAACATCTGTGAATTCATCAACTAGCAAGCCAAACACGGGACTTTTTAATGCTTCTTTTATGACTTTGCTATGTAATACTTTCACTATACTTCACTGAACACCATGAACAGTGTAGTCACTTGTATCATGTAGTGAGCATTGACCTCCGGTCCAGCGAATGAAATCTAAAAGCTGGTTGACACTGCAGTTTGCCATATCTGTCTTTGCTGCTAAGTACACAGCTTTAAACAGATTATGTTCACTGTCTTTTACAAGTTTAATAGCTGAATCGTTATCTTCTGAACTTTCTGCCTCATCATTGTCACTAACTGCATACAATCTCCTTCTAAGAATCTTTGCTTCCAGTGCTATATGATGGTCCTTTGTCTGGCTGTGCTACCTAAGGGTTGATTTCTGACAATTTTCTAAAATAGGAAAATGATTTTCTTGTAAATACTATGGAATTGGAGAAGAGGAGAATACAACAGTTAAGGCTAAGCTGCTGTCTGCTTTTATGCACATAATGAAATGGCATACATCAATGAAATTAGGAAATAACAGATATGAAGAATGTACCATAAAGAGTAGATATTTGAAGTGATCTCGCTCACCAGGTGGATTCCAAGTGCACCACAGGAACTCTTCACCATCATGGGATGACATTAAACATACCAGATTTTCATGAAGTGTACAACTTTGACCGCACATGTGACACTGTCAGCAATACCTCACCAGCCTGGTATAGTTGTGAGTGGTCACTCACACACACCCCATCCACAAACCTTCCCCACCAGCACTCTGGTAAAGAAGGGATCAAAGCACAACTTGTAAGCCTTGGGGAAGACCTTGGCAACTGAATCTGCCCAGGACTCCATAAACTTAAAACAGGAGACTTGGAACAAATGGCCAAGCCAAGGATCTTCTTAAGCTCAAGGTAGAAGACCTTGGCAACTGAATCTGCCTGGGACTCCATTAACTTAAAACAAGAGACTTGGAACAAATGGCCAAGCCAAGGATCTTCTTAAGCTCAAGACAGAAGACCTTGGCAACTGAATCTGCTGGGACTTCATAAACTTAAAACAGGAGACTTGGAACAAATGGCCACGCTAAGGATCTTCTTAAGCTCAAGAAAGAAGACCTTGGCAACTGTATCTGCCCTGGACTCCATAAACTTAATATAGGAGACTTGGAACAAATGGCCAAGCTAAGGATCTTCTTAAGCTCAAGACAGAAGACCTTGGCAGCTGAATCTGCCTGGGACTCCATTAACATAAAACAAGAGACTTGGAACAAATGGCCAAGCCAAGGATCTTCTTAAGCTCAAGAAAGAAGACCTTGGCAACTGAATCTGCCCTGGACTCCATAAACTTAAAACAGGAGACTTGGAACAAATGGCCAAGCTAAGGATCTTCTTAAGCTCAAGACAGAAGACCTTGGCAACTGAATGTGCCCGGGACTCCATAAACTTAAAACAGGAGTCCTTGCAGCACTTCCCTGCCAAAATCTGTATGGGCTCTTAAATATATCAAGACAGTAATACATGGTGAAACAACTGTGTGGTACTACTGTCTATGTTACTCCAAGTGGCAGTCGGTCCTAGTTCAAAAACGGTGCTAAATCTGCCAACATTGCACAACTTGTCAGTGGAGAATGTGCTTGCAACTCGATGGTGGAAAAGAACTGAGGAGGGAGCAATGTACTGCAGATAATCTTCCATATGGATTCCCATTTACTGACAGTGAAGTTCCTATGATGTTTACTGGTGCGACACTGGTACCATACCAACCTGATGAGCGAGATCACCCCAAAAAAGATCTATGTATGTTCTGTGATATCCTACAAGTAGAAAATACTGCTGTGGTGACTCAGTATTACACTCTCTGTAGAGACTGCAGGATTCTATCGGTTGCACGCCACTGTGCTATCTTCACCTACAACTAAGTTATCAAACTTATTAGCATCTGTGTGGGGAGGGACAGTGCAGTCCCAAAACACAAGTGACAAAGTCAGCATTCTTGAGGTATAAATTGTCATTTCTGTTACAAATTATTAATAAAAGTAGCAAGCCTTTACTAGATGAACTAAGACAATTATGAATTAAGCAATAAGGCATGAGGGGGAAGTGTTACAGTGGGATAACTGTCCTGTCCTCCTCTGGTGGGTTGAAGCATGAGGTAAAAAGTTGAAGCATGAGGTATAATAAGTAGCAGAGCACTTCTACCACTCAAGAAGTGCCATTAACTCACCTTATAAAATGGGAAGCTAAAATCTGGCTGGTTTTAGCTTCCCATTTTATAAGAAAGCAAGAAGACACATCGACAGGCTGTGCTTGGAACAGATTTTACTATACGTCATGGGCTAAAGGTACTCTGCAAAGGCCCCATGCCTTATTATGCCCCAGCCATGTGGCAAAATCTGTCCCATGCACACCCTGTCAATGTATCTTATTGCTTATGTAACAAACCCCCTGAAGTGCTGTATTGTGGTAATAAAATAGGTAATTATTTGGAAATGTAATGAATTTCTTAAAGAGGTTATTATGGCTTGACTGTTGTGGTGGGATTATGTGCCAGCCATACAAAAAGCATCTGTCTGCCAATCAGAATTTAGCATCCTTTCTACCGATTTCAATATCAGATTATGAAATGTGTAGAAAAATGCTGAATTCTGATTGGCAGACAGATGCTTCCTGCTGGACTGTTATCACAGCACAACAGCCCAGGTGAAATAACCTGCTTAAAAATTCATAATGGTTTCCAAAAAAGGGCACATTTCATTAGCTCAATATTTATGGTGGGGTAACGGGCGGCCCTTCTTGGGTGGTGGAAGCACTTGGCTGCCTACATCTTATGCTTCAAACCATCTAGGGGTGGGCTGTTAACAACATAATTCTCTCTAGATGGTCATGATGTCACTCATGCCATGCCTTACCACTTAATTCACAAGCACCACCACTGTTAACTGGAGAAGCCAAAGCCCATTTTGTGACAGCCAGTCAATCTACTCGAACTGCTATGTTGGACATACTGCATATTATTAACGCACCTGCACCTGTAGTAGCAAATTCGTTTGTGAGACGGCGATCTGAACGGCACACGGAGCAAAAAATGTTCCCATCTCTTGCCTCCAGCCAATCAAATTCAGTTTCCCACTGATGTCTGTAATTACATATAACAACAGATTTCATAGCACCTGATAACTGACTGTTCTTATTTCTAGTGTCACTGCATGATTTCTGAACCACTGATGACTCTGTGTGACCCTGAGAAGCTGCAGATTGTGGGATACACTCATAAGAAGAAGAACAATCATCACTACCTGATAACTGAAGTGTAGGAAACTCATAAGAATTACAAGTGAAGTTACAGCAAGGATGCAGCTGTCACTTTCCATTTCAGTATTGGAATTGGAAGAACAATCAGCAGTCGGTCCATTCACAGATGATGAACTTCCTCCAGAGTCAGTCGCAAGGCACTGAGTTGTGGGACATTTTTTTATTAACCAGCAGTCTAATAAAGACTTTGTGGTGGTGGTGGTCGTGGTGGTTCTCTTTTAGGTCTTTGAACCAGCTTGACCTAAGCTTGACATATTCGGTGTCACCGTGACAGTTCCTTCCCCAAAATTTGTGTCACAAGGTGTTATTTATGCACAGTTGACTGGTGTCAGCCAGCAGGTTATCTAAAGCAATTATACAAGTTGTTTCAACATGTGTACTCTACTTCAAAAGAAATCACACAGCATTTTGATCACATATTGACAAAACAAGTATGGAATCCCATTCCAATGTATGGGGTTAATGGAAGTTAATACATTTGCCAAGTGTTATGTTGTAAACCTTTGGGTGACCAGACCACCCTTGTTCTAAAGATAATTTATCTTAATAAAATCACACTGTAGGACTCCATTTGCAGGTCTGGACATTACATTATTGCTTCATGCTTGGACTTACTGGGTACCCCTACAGAAGACAGGTCTAGCATGGCCTTGTCAATCTCTCCCCTGGCTGGACCTGGTGGTAAATTCACATATTTAAGTGCATCGCAGCTATGTATGACACAAGAAAATAAGAAATGTCAGACTGACAACTGTGTAGAGTTGTATGGGGTTACATTACATTTATGTGCAGTGTCTATATGGCCGCCCACCATGCCACCTATCTAGATGAAACCCGCAGTGGTACTTTCTTCATTTTCTGTACTGCAAATAGACAATCTACAGTACAGAGAATGAAGAAATTACTGCTCTTGTCTGTGGTTTCAAGCAAAGGAATTTTTAATAAGCGTGACCAGGACATACTACTTGCTAACTAAATTGCCACATTGTTTTTTTTTTTTTTCCTTTTACATGCTTATTTATCCTCCTGTGGCTGCCTCTCTACCCCAGCTGTTCTTCTCACATCCCATCAGTTGGGATCTGGCCACCGTCTGTCTCAACCAGGACCACTGACACCCCTATAGCCCCTTGGGCTTACCCCCTGAAGTGGGGTGGCAGGGATCCCCATAACTCCACACCCAGATGGATCCAGCTTGGGTGCCAACATCCTGAAGAATACCACTAACGGCCACTGGCCATAGGAGGCACCACTTTTTCCCTGTTCAGAGATTCTCTGAGTCAGAGGGTGAGCAATGACGCCAGTGGGTGAGCAATACGCCAGCATCTGCACGTGACCCCATCCAGGCATCTGCCCCCGACTCTAGCTCTAAGTACAGTGTGCATCTGCTGCCTCCCAGAATCTGCCAGGCGGCAGTCGGGTACCGACCGTCGTGGACTCCCTCCCCAGAGAGGGAGAGCAGTCCTCCGGATGCTCAATCCCTCTCCTTCCCTGCCAGTCCCTGGTGCCACAGGCTCACTTCTGAACCTGGGTCGCTGGCGTGGTGTGAGGTGCTGCGCCTGTGACCAGCTCCTCTGCCCTCAGTGCCACCAGGCCAATTGCCACATTGTTGATATCTACATGAGCCAGGGACTTCATTATAGAGCTGCTGAGGAGGAACTTTTAATTTTTTAAACAGATTCTCCAATAGGACAAAAGTCCCTACTAAAATACACAGGCGGAGGAAGTATTTTATTACAAAAGAGACCTTAAATTATTTTTTTCTATTAGAAACTTTTAATAGATTTTTTTTCAGTGACCATTTTCTAAGTGCAATAATACCTCCAGGGTTGGTGGTATTGTACTATACCGAACCTTCTAGGGACTAAGTCGTCTGTTCTCATTACACCAATGGGCGGTCCAGTATAGCACAATACCGCCCACCCTGGAGGGTATTATTGCTTACAGTGCATTATCTTCTATATTTATGGTAGCTGTATCAACAGTAGTACTTCTCCCCTCACCTACCACCCCCAGCACCCTGGCCTCAAAGTCAAACCCAACAACAACAACAAAAAAAAAAAAGACAAGCATTTTAACATTTCTCTACTGAGAGTAAGACAGTACCATAAGTTGTGTAAATAAAGGTGATGAAATGCTGTCAGTGATGGCTTCCTCTGAATATGTGTACGATCACCACATGCTACTCAGGGTACCCTATTTCTTCTACTGGTGTCGTGCGACTACTTCAGTCAGCTCACTGACGGCCAGTCAGATGCTTTGCTGCCTGCATCAGGGAAAAAGGAAACTTATACACTGAGCAGACCGGACACCAGCTTGCATGCTGCTTTCCATGTTCCCTTGACTGTCCAACCTGCACTCATCAATGCCCACTGCACCATTATACCTCTGTCTGTCACACTCACCAGTAAGGTCCCAGGTGGTATAGTGGAAACCCCCTCCCAGCACATGACAGCACACCTCTGGCTACCATACAGCACAGTGTCCTGGTGGCATAGTGGACCCCCAACCCCCGGCACAGCAGCCCTGAATAAATGGCAAGCAGGATCCCACTCACTCAGTGTAATGACCCCCCCATCCCTGGCCAGACTGGTGATGTGTCCCCCGTCCATTATCCCTGCTTGTCCAATGGCCCTCCCACCCCCAACACAATCAGACAGACACCGCCTGCCATATCCCAGATCCTATCACATAGCACATCCCACCCACACACTGCCACTGTGGGGTGGTGGAAGTGGAAACAAAAAGAAGAGGGACAAATGTTAAAAAAAATAAACAACATAGGTGCTTTGTTTGCTGAGTTTTGGGCAGTCCTTTGTGTGCCTAGTTTGGGCAGTCTTTATGTGCTTAGCTTGGGCAGTCATTTTGCCATCCCCCCCAGAACGATAAGGGCAGAATTCACAAAGGAGATGCAATCGGTGCATCCCAATTGCCACGAGCAAATAAAGTGGCATTCACAGATGACGATGCACTGGGAAATGCCCCAGGCGCATCCCCTCTGTGAACAGCACAGTTATGCATAGCCCACAGTGTGTCAGCACATCCCCCACATCAGGCTGTGAACCCAATGGGTAGAAATTCACAACCACAGGCATGCAAATGAGGCCATTAGGCATGCATGGTGCAATGGGGCCATCTGCAAGCCATTATGGCCCTATTTCCATAAGTGCAACAGGGAAATGCCCAGACAGGACAGCCAGAGCCCAACACCCGGCCTGACCTGGTGGCTTGAGTGGCCTCCCCCCCACCCATAGTGATTCCCCCAGACATGGTACACTAAAGACCTGAAAAGCAACAGCAATGATTAAATAAACTCAGTGACACACACAGATCATGGTACACATCTGTTTGGGGCCTGCCTGGGCCTGTGGTGCACCCAGGCATTGTTTTATTTACAGAAGGGGGGATCTTCAAATTAAACCTGATTTAGCTCAGTGATTTAATTCCCATGCATCAAACAACAGTTTATCATTTCAAGGTTTGTAGTTGTCCCCCGACCGCCCCCCCCCCCGACCAGCACACACACAATCAAAAACATTTTTCTCAAACGAAAACAGCAAGATGTGCAGTGCTTTGAGCCTTGGTTCACACAGATCATGGTACACTTCAACATCTGGAGCCTAGCAATCAGAATGACATTAATAAAACGAAAGTGAATAATAGTACTGTACTGAGTCTGTACCTGTCGTTTGCTGAAAGTCAGCCTTGTGTGGATTGTGGTCCTGTTCATTCTGCTCTCCTTTTTCAGACTCTAAGCTCTACTTGACTGTGTCTGTGTGTCCCCAGGTCCTTCAGTCGATATACTCATCTTTTCACATGACCCAGGTGGAACAGTCCACTGCCAGCACTCTCAGTCCCAGTCTCAGACACAGTCCTCCAGGTGGCCTGTTACAAATTTAATTCCAGGCTGCTGCCTGGCCTGCTGCCTGTGATGACTCACCTGTCACTCCCTCTCTCAGTCTCTCAGTCTCTCTCAGGCAAAAAGAAGTTCTGAGACTAGTTGAGTCACTGTGTCAGCACTGCTCCTAGGCTAACAGCTACTACTAGTACTAGTACTACCACCTACGCTAGCCTACAAATTAATGCAGAATGATCAAGCACCGCACGGCACATCTGCACCACTAGCCCAACTCCCAGGCAGTGCAGGTCCCGATGGTTGAATCAACAGACACTCTCATGGTCTCACCGTCTCACGTCTCACCACTTGATCACATTTGGGTACCCTGGCTGGCCCGATCCCCGATACCATACTTCTGCAGCGTGGCTTTTTTTATTTTTTAAATCCAATAGTCGCTTCTTGCTTGACTCGCTCTCACTCCGCTCACTGGCTCACTGGCTCAGGGCGGGCTGTGTGTGTTACTCTCTCTGTCCACTCTCTACTCTAGTACCCTCCTTGGCTTCCCACAGATTCCAGTACTGACTGACTTGTTGTGTCTGCTAGCCTACTGTCACCAGGCCTACTTTCTCTTGCTTGCAACTTGCAAGACAGACACTTTCCATTCTCCGCGCGTTCTCCCTCCCTCTAACCCACCTCATGACTTTGGCGCCAAACTGTGATTATGCTGCTGTGCATGCACAAATATGTGCTCTGACTTCCTTGGTGGAAAGAGTAAACCAAATGATGACCACACCATGAAAACCAGGAGTCAGCAGTAAATTACAGAAATATTACGGGACGTCAGTGACTCCAGGTAGTACATTTCTGGACATTTTTAGATGATTTTTGGACATAAAATAAATCCAAAAAGGAGTTATCTGAAGGGCTGGTCATCCCTTAGTCTCAGCTGAGACTGAGAACAGAGTGAGACAGTGTGAAATCCATTTAACTGGAATTTCACAAGCTGCCTTCCCTGCCTGCCACTAGGTCTAACTGGGATTCTAGTAACCCTGGGTAACAGGGGGGTTACACTCACCCTTGGCCAGGAAAATGACTGTTCACAGTCATTAGTCACCCAGCTTAGGCCATCTCACCCTATGTGTTGACTATGATTAGGTAGCGCTACCTTCTCCCCTACCATGTACCAGCACAGGCAGAGAACAGTAAGGGTCTAGAGGCCTTCAGTTGATGCATCAGCCTCTACTCTACTCTACCCACTGATTATGGGTATCTAGGGGCTCTGCTAGAATTGTCCAGAGCATAGCCCTAATAGATCAGTACTGCAGCCCCTACTGCAGGTCAGGACAACAGCCTGTCTATCCTCCCTAACCCTTTAGGGAAAATCTATCTGCCTTTAACCAAAAACCCAAAAACAAATACAACAGGGGACTTCCCCCAAACCCTGGACACCTGTAACCACACACCAGGAGCTAATACCATACACAACACATTACTCCCACACTCCCCCAGAACCATACCTGTGGAAGGAAAATTACATTACAGTAACCACAACAACAATACTTTAAACCCAAATACTTTTTAAAGTGCAAGGGGAACTCCAATGAGTTCCTCCTCCTCTTCCTGTCTTCTCCTCTGGTCTTTTTCAGGAACACCTGCAAGAAAAGAGAAAAACAAAACACACTTAATCTGCATACACAGTTCTATCTAAACCCCTACCATCTAAACACTTAAGAATCCCAAAAAGATTTTTTAGAAAAGTAGAAAACAGTAACAGTAAAAACAGTAGAAAAATAGAATATTTAAAATACACATTTGCCATTTTGGGGGGATGGAATGCCCTAAATGTCTCTTCTAGTGACTCACAATGCCCAAAGGCAAGTCCAATAGTCTGTCCTGGGCCGGAGTCCGGTGAAGCAAAGTTCTAGCAGGCCAAAGTCCCAAAAGGGAGAGTTTTTGAGGACAGTTCACACTTTTGGAGTCTGTTGATGTAGGGTGAGTACTGCAAATGTCAGAAATAGAAAAAAGTCTGGACTTACCAGTCCCTTGAAGAATGGAAAACATATGACACCTGTGTCCCTGCCAAAGACTCTCCCTGGCAGCATTCTGTCAATACAGCTGGGGGGACATCTTCCAGAACACGAACAGGATGGCACATCTGGGAACAGCTGGGCTGATGTCATCTCTGGAGATGGAACCTTGGAACAGGAACAAAAGGAAAACACAGTTGGTCTGAAGTCATCCGATACCCAGACGATGAATCAGGATACAGCTGGGCTAGTGTCCTCTCTGGATTTGAAGTCATTTGGTGGGCCACATTGATGGATTATGGAAAGCCAGTACACTGTAGAACTGTTGAATGTGTGGCACCTGGATCCTGGACATCCAGACTGGTGGAAAAACATAGGTACGGCAATGGCTGGAATGGCGGCATTGGCTACCACTGCTCTGCTCTCCACTTGGTAGTCATGGGCACATTCACAGGATAATCTTGACAATGTGGAAAACAGCACAATGGGTCAGGTGCAAAAATTATTATCCTGTCTGGGCACTCATAATTCTCATTGTGAAAGGATCCATGTCCCTTGCTGTACACAACCAGAACAGTGTATATAAACAATGTCCTGCCCACTTTCCATGTTTGGAACTTTTCTTGCAAGATTCTGTCTCTTACAAATCTGTAGGCACGAGGATGCACATGTGTCATGGCCTCTTCCATAATCCAGGATTTCCTGCATCTTTCTATCTCCTTCCAGATCCTTCAAGGAAAGGTAGCAAATGATTCTCTATAGATTTAATTCTCTTTTCTATGAACCAGTCTTTCCTCCTTACTGCATTTGGTCAACCTTCAACCTCTGGCCTGGCTTGGGGGTGGCCAGTCCTAGTTCTGCGAGCTACACATTCTTAACAACACAAAAAATGGATCCCTGGCTCCTACTTGCACAGCCAGGGCAGTGGAATCACCACTCCCTTCCATGCATTCCTCTAAGCCAAAAATTGGAGGCTGTGAATCCATGCCTTCTTCGTCAGGCCAAATGGGTTCCCCCTCATCATCTTCACTGAGAATCTGAGCCCAGGAGTGAGCAGTCATCCTCACTCCTGAGACAGTCCACTCCTCACTAGGCATGGAGGTCAAAACCTATCATTCAATGGCCTCTTCTGTCTCATCTTTGCCTATGAGACTTAGACTAGGCCACTCTATCCAAGGGTCAGCTGATGCTCCCTCTGCACTGTCTCTCAGTGACTCAGACTCGGACACATCAGTCATCTGTGCTGTCTGTTGATCTGCACCCTCTAGCTTTATGCCACACTTTTCTGAACTTCCCTCTTCAGGTCCTTCCTGGTGCTGTGTGCTGCCCATTGCAGGTTCTTGTAATTTTGTCCATGTGGGAGACAAATGAATCTTGGGTGCTTTGTTCAAACCATATTTCTCTAAGCACCTAGAACAGTGAGGTACCATTAAGATGTCCCTTCCAGCATTTAAGCACATCACACATACTCGTACAGGACATCCAGAAATTGCCACACGAGGAGGCAGTCGTCCTCCATAGTAGTACTTCTTAATATTTCTCAACTTGTTAACTTCTCCTACAGTCATAACCTGGGCATGATCCAGGTAGCAGGCTGGTCCTGAAGACATGAATGCAGAGAAAACAAACACTCACTCTTATTACAAGTCCCAACTTGAATCAGAAAACTTTTTACAAAATGGCTCCCTTGCTGCTGTGTTTACATTACTGCACCACCCTGTAATGGCAGCAACAGCACTCCTGGTGCATCAATGTTCTGCAAATGGGTCAAGCCACTGCACATCTGATTTACACACTCTACTGATAACATTAGCTCAAACTGCACAAACTTGCACTGGTTGCTCTCTGAGCACATTTATATGATTTACCATGGACTTTTTACTTGCTGAAGATACTGCTCTAGCTTACAGTCCCATAAAGCCTCAGTATGTCATAGCACAGGATTGCCTGCATTTCTTGCTGCATCTCTCATACAACTCACAGTCTCTCACATGGCTCTGAAAATTATACTGTTGCTGAACCTATAATGATGCTCACAGTCTATTGCTTAGAATTCTTGTTTTAGCGTCTTTCAGGCTTGGCACAGTTCTTCTTTGCAAAGCGACTACACTGCTACACACAGATTCAGCTGGCTTTTTGGTGAAATCACACAGTTTGAGCTATTTCTGTTGGATGGTGCTCACTATAATCAGTAGCTGGTTGTGGCGATAGAAAAATGGCCTAACACCCAATTGTGGAGGCATCTGGAAGAAAGTGGGCTAGCAGTCCTGCCAATTGTCTCTCGGAACACCACAATCACAGTCCAGATGATTGAGATGTGTGTTGAGCCCGAATTTGAACAGAAAGGTAAATTTTTAAACTTTTTACAGCACTTTCAGTCACCACAATGCTCCTCCTGGCAAGCCAGTTCACACACTCCACTAACTCTCCCTCTAGAATGCTGTGCAGTCACTCTTGAGCTGGCTTGGGGGGGGGCGGTACTGATTGCAGTCTCACCAATCACTCGACGCCATGCAAATGAGCCTCTTTCCTCTCGAATGCTCTTCTCTTCATGGCGATCATCGAGCAGGCAAAGTTTTAACTGCAAAGCACACTTTTCTTTTTCAACTGTAGCTCCTCGTCGGGAGCCCATTTTAACCATTTTTCATGGCCAATAAGCATAACAATTCTCTCAGTCCACATAGAAAACATTTCCAACAACTAGGGCACAATTCTCATTTTGCTACCCACAGTTTTCCACACTTTTCTTTGTCACAATTACTTTTAAAAGCTGGCAAACGCTGTAATTTGATGCAGGACAAGGGCATACACACTCTGGCTTTACTGCTCCTTGGTAACAGTTGGCAATATCACAGCAGCACACAGACAACAGCACACAATTGGCACATTTAGTTGGCAATTGCTTCAGATTTTTGGGCTACCCTCTGCCAGATATCCAAAATGCTAGCCATCACCCGAGCAACCTTTCCTGCTTTTTTCCCAAATTTTAACAAAATCCCAGCAGTAGCCTCCAATTTTGTAACCTGGGCTTGGCCACAACTACCAGGTAGGAGTCTCCAGGGGCCATGTTGGTGGTATTTTTTGTGTTATTAGCATTGTGCGGTGCCTCCATTATGTAACCCCCTACCTGAGACCTGGGCTCGGGGAGAAAATTGTCACTTGGCATGTTGACTAGGCTTGGCTACTCTGCACAGGGGCACCCAAGTATTCTGGACACAGAAAACAATAACTGAATGTCCATATAAGGAGTTGGGATTCTAAAGTGTGGCTTTTATTCAAAACAAAAGGGAATAATAAAGCATAGATGGACCCCCACAGGGCTACACTCCTGGTAATGCAGATTTTCCTCCACAGGCACACATCTTTTTAAATCTTAAACCCTCAGGTTTAGCAACACACAGGGCACACTGCCCTTGTTTTACTCTTCTATAGTTTCCCTGGCTTGGCTCCCTTGCCAGCCCTTGGACTATTTATCCATTTATCATGGAAATTTACTGGTGGCTCACTATACCACCCCTGAGCACTTCTGGCTCCATCACGGAATCTTCTTCAACAATCCCAAGTCTGGGTACTTTCCTCAGGCACTTGCCAAATACCCGAGGGAAAGCAACAGGTGTCCCAAAGAGAACCCATGGAGGTGAATCTGGTTATGCCAGATGGGGGGTCTCCCACCTCTTGCTCCCATAATTCATACCCAGCCATTCCTCTGGACTTTAACATCTCATCTCTGAAAACACTTTTCCATGTAGATTATTCATAAATGTATTTCACATTTAATCTACTAGCTTTTAACTTCTAATGTGCTGACTTGAAGCTGGTTTATTAAGTGGCTGTGTCCATTTCTTTAGACCCCCACTGTTAAAACAGTCCAAATCCCATAAGCTTCTAAGAAAGGTACTTGGCTGTCCTTTCCTGACCCACAGTAACAATTCTTAAAACTCACACAGTCTCTGATGAAAACATAAGCCCTTTGTAAGAGCAGACTCACCCTTGGTTGCAGGTGCCCAACAGGCTTTTTCTTTTTTCTCCTCTAGAAAAACACACAAACTTCTGAGTGCCTCAGCACAAATCTTCCTTAGGCAGCTTCTTTTCCCTTTAGCCAGGCCAATGGATTGCCCCTGGAAGCAGGCTGGTTTCTTCCCCCCATCCCCGCAGGGATGGGCTCCTAAACCACTGGAAGTGGTCTCTACCACTTCAGCCTAACACTTTGGGTGTTCCTCTTCTGGTGAGAACATACACACTCTAAAGGACAGGTAGCTCTTTGACAGAGCTAAGGGCTCTGAGGGCCTGCAACTGCAGCACACCTCTTTACTCCACCGAGCCCACTACGGAACTACTACAGACTGACTTCAAATTCCCCAACATTCTATCCTAACTTCCCTAGCTGCAACGTTTCAATGTGGCTTATGCTGCTGCGACAGTTCTAAAATGATGTCATCCCTCAGTCTCAGCTGAGACTGAGAACAGAGTGAGACAGTGTGAAATCCATTTAACTAGAATTTCACAAGCTGCCTTCCCTGCCTGTCACTAGGTCTAACTAGGATTCTAGTAACCCCGGGTAATGGGGGGGGTTACACTTGCCCTGGGCCAGGAAAATGACTGTCTGCAGTCATAAGTCACCCGGCTTAGGCCATCTCACTGTATGTGTTGACCACGAGAAGGAAGTGCTACCTTCTCCCCTACCATGTGCCAGCACAGGCAGACAACAGTAAGGGCCTAGAGGCCTTCGGCTGACACATCAGCCTCTACTCTACCCGCTGACTATGGGTACCTAGTGGATCTGGTAGAATTGTCCAGAGCATAGCCCTAATAGATCAGTACTGCAGCCCCTACTGCAGGTCAGGACAACAGTCTGTCTATCCCCCCTAGCCCTCTAGGGAAAATCTATCTGCCTTTAACCAAAAACACAAACACAAATACAACAAGGGACCTTCCCCAACCCTGGACACCTGCAACCACACACCAGGAGCTAATACCATACCCAATGCATTACTCCCACACTCCCCCACAACCATAACAGTGGAAGGAAAATTACATACAGTAGCCACAACAACAACAATACTTTAAACCCAAATACTTTTTAAAGTACAAGGGGAAATCTGATGAGTTCCTCCTCCTCCTCTTCTTGTCTTCTCTTCTGGTCTTCTTCAGGAACACCTGCAAGAAAAGAGAAAACCAAAACACACCTAATCTGCATACACAGTTCTATCTAAACCCCTACCATCTATGCATTTAAGAATCCCAAAAAGATTTTTTAGAAAAATAGAAAACAGTAACAGTAAAAACAGTAGAAAAATAGAATATTTACAATACACATTTGCAATTTGGGGGGAATGGAATGCCCTAAATGTCCCTTCTAGTGACTCACAACACCTGAAGGCAAGTCCAATAAAGAGTCTATCCTGGGCCGGAGCCTGGTGAAGCAAAGTTGTAGAAGGCCAAAGTCCCAAAGGGGAGAGTCTTGAAGGACAGTTCACACTTTTAGAGTCTGCTGATGTAGGGTGTGTACTGCAAGTGTCAGAAATAGAAAAAAGTTTGGACTTACTAGTCCCTTAAAGAATGGAAAACATACGACACCTGTGTCCCCGCCAAAGACTCCCTGGCAGCATTCTGTCAATACAGCTGGGCAGACATCATTCAGAACATGAACAGGATGGCACATCTGGGAACAGCTGGGATGATGTCATCCCTGGAGATGGAACCTTGGAACAGGAACAAAAGGAAAACACATCTGGTCTGAAGTCATCCGATACCCAGGCGATGAATCAGGATACAGCTGGGCTGGTGTTCTTTCTGGATTTGAAGTCATCTGGTGGGCCACGTTGATGGATTCTGGAAAGCCAGTACACTGTAGAACTGTCGAATGTGTGGCACCTGGATCCTGGATGTTCAGACTGGCAGAACAACATAGGTACGACAACGGCTGGAATGGTGGCATTGGCTAGCACTGCTCTGCTCTCCACTTGGTAGTCATGGGCACATTCACAGGATATTCTTGACATTGTGGAAAATAGCACAATGGGTCAGGTGCAAGAATTATTACCCCGTCTGGGCACTCATAATTCTCATTGTGAAAGAATTCATGTCCCTTGCTGTCCATGACCCAAACAGTGTCTATAAACAATGTCCTGCCCACTTTCCATATTTGGAACTTTTCTTGCAAAATTCTGTCTCTTACAAATCTGTAGGCACGAGGGTGCACATGTGTCATGGCCTCTGCCATAATTCAGGATTTCCTGCATCTTTCTGTCTCCTCCCAGATCCTTCAAGGAAAGGTAGGAAATGATTCTCCATAGATTTCATTTGCTTTCCTACAAACCAGTCTTTCCTCCTTACTGCATTTGGTCAACCTGCGACCTCTGGCCTGGCTTGGGGTGGCCAATCCTGGTTCAGCAAGCTATGCATTCTTAACGACACAAGAAATGGATCCCTGGCTCCTTCTTGCACAGAGATGGCAGTGGAATCGCCACTCTCTTCCATGTGTTCCTCTAAGCCAGTAACTGGAGGATGTGAACCCACACCTTCTTTGTCATGTCAAATATGTTCCTCCCTCATCATCTTCACTGAGAATCTGAGCCCAGGAGTGAGCAGTCGTCCTCACTCCTGAGACAGTCCACTCCTCACTAGGCATGGAGGTCAAAACCTCTCATTCAATGGCCTCTTCTGTCTCATCTTCACTTATGAGACTTGGACTAGGCCCCCCTACCCACTGGTCAGCTGATGCTCCCTCTGCACTGTCTCTCAGTGACTCAGACTCAGACACATCAGTCATCTGTGCTGTCTGTTGATCTGCACCCTCTAGCTTTATGCCACACTTTACTGAATTTCCCTCTTCAGGTCCTTCCTGGTGCTGTGTGCTGCCCATTGCAGGTTCTTGTAATTTTGTCCATGTGGGAGCCAAATAAATCTTGGGTACTTTGGTCAAATCATATTTCTCTAGGAATCCAGAACAGTGAGGTACCATGAAGACATCCCTTCATGCATTTAAGCACATCACACATACTTGTACTGGATATCCAGGAATCACCACACGAGGAGGCAGTTGTCCTCCATAGTAGTACTTCTCAATATTTCTCAACTTGTTCACTTCTCCTACGATCACAGCCCAGGCATGATCCGGGTAGTGGGCTGGTCCTGAAGCCATGACTGCAGAGAAAACAAACACTCACTGTTATTACAAGTCCCAACTTGAATCGGAAAACTTTTTATAAAATGGTTGCCTTGCTGCTGTGTTTACATTACTGCCCCACCCTGTAATGGCAGTGGCAGCACTCCTGGTGTATCAACGTTCTGCAAATGGATCAAACCACTGTGCATCCAATTTACACACTCTACTGATAACATTAGCTCAAACTGCACAAACTTGCACTGGTTGCTCTCTGAGCACATTTATATGATTTACCATGGACTTTTTACTTGCTGAAGACACTGCTCTAGCTTACAGTCCCATAAAGCCTCAGTATGTCATAGCACAGGATTGCCTGTATTTCTTGCTGCATCTCTCATACAACTCACAGTTTCTCACATGGCTCTGAAAATTATACTGTTGCTGAACCTATAATTATGCTCACAGTCTATTGCTTAGAATTCTTATTTTAGCTTTTTTCAAACTTGGCACAGTCCTTCTTTGCAAAGCAACTACATTGCTATACACAGATTCAGCTGGCTTTTTGGTGAAATCACACAGTTTGAGCTATTTCTGTTGGACGGCACTCATTGTTATCAGTAGCTGGTTGTGGCGATAGAAAAACAGACAAACACCTGATCGTGCAGGCTTTTAGAAGGAAGCGGGCTAGCAGTCCTGCCGATTGTCTCTTGGAACACCACACTCACAGTCCAGATGATTGAGATGCGTGTTGAGCCCGAATTTGAACGGAAAAGTAAATTTTTAAACTTTTTACAGTGCTTTCAGTCACCACAACGCTCCTCCTGGCAAGCCAGTTCACACACTCCACTCACTCGGCCTCTCGAATGCTGTGCAGTCACTCTAGAGCTGGCTTGGAAGCGGGACTGATTGTAGTCACACCAATCACTCGACGCCATGCAAATGAGCCTCTTTCCTCTTGAATGCTCTTCTCCTCATGGCGATCATCGAGCAGGCAAAATTTAAACTGCAAACCACATTTATTTTTTTTCAGCTGTAGCTCCTCAGCGGGAGCCCATTTTAAGCATTTTTCATAGCCATTAAGCACAAGAAGTCTCTCAGTCCACACAGAAAGCATTTCCAACATCTAGGGCACAATTGTCCTTTTGCTACCCACAGTTTTCCACACTTTTCTTTGTCACAATTACTTTTAAAAGCTGACAAACGCTGTAATTTGATGCAGGACAAGGGCATACACACTCTGGCTTTACGCTCTTTGGTAACAATTGGCAATATCACAGCAGCACACGGACAATAGCACACAGCAGCACATTTAGTTGGCAATTGCTTCAGATTTTTGGGCTACCCTCTGCCAGATAGCCAAAATGCTATCCATCACCCGAGCAAACTTTCTTGCTTTTCTCCCAAATTTTAACAGAATCCCAGTGGTAGCCTCCAATTTTGTAACCCAGGCTTGGCCACAACTACCAGGTAGGAGTCTCCAGGGGTTGGGTTGGTGGTATTTTTTGTGTTATTAGCGCTGTGCTGTGCCTCCATTATGTAACCCCCTACCTGGGACCTGGGCTCAGAGAGAAAATTGTCACTCGGCACGTTGACTAGGTTTGGCTACTCTGCACAGGGGCACCCAAGTATTCCGGACACAGGAAACAATAACTGAATGTCCATACATGGAGTTGGAATTCTAAAGTGTGGCTTTTATTCACAACAAAAAGGAACAATAAAGCATAGACACACCCCCATGGGGTTACACTCCTGGTAATGCAGATTTTCCGCTACAGACACACATCTTCTTAAATCTTAAACCCTCAGGTTTAGCAACACACAGGGCACACTGCCCTAGTTTTACTCTTCCATGGTTTGCCTGGCTCAGTTCCCTTGCCAGCCCTTGGACTACCTTCTTTCCTTGGCTCAGCTCCCTTGCCAGCCCTTGGACTATTTATCATAGAGATTTACTGGTGGCTCCCTATACCACCCCTGAGCACTTCTGGCTCCATCAGGGAATCTTCTTCAACAATCCCATGTCTGGGTACTTTCCTTGGGCACTGGCCAAGTACCTGAGGGAAAGCAACAGGTGTCCCAAAGTGAACCCATGGAGGTGAATCTTGCTATGCCAGATGTGGGGTCTCCCACCTCTTGCTCTCATAATTCATACCCGGCCATTCCTCTGGACTTTAACACCTCATCTCTGAGAACACTTTTCCATGTAGATTATCCATAAATGTATTCCACATTTAATCTACTAGCTTTTAACTTCTAATGTGCTGACTTGAAGCTGACTTATTAAGTGGCTGTGTCCTTTTCTCTAGACCCCCACTGTTAAAACAGTCCAAATCCCACAAGCTTCTAAGAACAGTACTTGGCTGTCCTTTCCTGACCCACAGTAACAATCCTTAAAACTCACACAGACTCTGGTGAAAACATAGGCCCTTTGTAAGAGCAGACTCACCCTTGGTTGCAGGTGCCCCACAGGCTTTTTCTTTTTTCTCAAACTTCTGAGTGCCTCAGCACAAATCTTCCTTAGGCAGCTTCTTTTCCCTATAGCTGGGTCAGAGGATTGCCCCTGGAAGCAGGCCGGTTTTTTTCTCCCCATCCCTGCAGTGGCGGGCCCCTAAACCACTGGAAGTGGTCTCTACCACTTCAGCCTAACAATCTGAGTATTCCTCTTCTGGTGATAACACACACCTTAAAGGACAGGTAGCTCTCTGACAGATCTAAGGGCTCTGAGGGTCTGCAGCTGCAGTACACCTCTTCACTCCACTGAGCCCACTACTGAACTACTACAGACTGACTTCAAATTCCCCAACATTCTATCCTAACTTCCCTAGATGCAACATTCCAATGTGACTTATGCAGTGGTGACAGTTCTAAAATGATGTCGTCCCTCAGTCTCAGCTGAGACTGAGAACAGAGTGAGACAGTGTGAAATCCATTAAACTGGAATTTTACAAGCTGCCTTCCCTGCCTGCCACTAGGTCTAACTGGGATTCTAGTAACCCCAAGTAAAGGGGGGGGTTAAACACACACACACACATACACACACACACACATATATATATATATATATATATAATAGGGGTTTGGTCATACCCCAATAGTTAGGATTGAATAGGCACTTCAATGTTAAACTCACAATTTTGCACTTTAATGACTTTGTAACTGTTGAACAGATTTGCACAAAATTGGGTAAGTGCCTTTCTGTGATCTAGATTTCTTGATCTGGCAAGTTATGTTGCGGTCGGATGTGCGTTCTCCGAGTTACGGAGATGTGAAAAAACATGTTTTTACCCATTGACTTTGCTGGGATTTTTCTTTGAACTTGCCTACAGCCCAGAAGGTGTGTTTGTTTGGTATGAAATTTCAGGATAGAAAGGAACTACTCCACAGATGAACCTTTTGTTAGCCTGGTGAAAAACCAATAAGCCATTTAAGTTATTGCAATTTAAAAATTTGAAAAAATCATTTCTGAGCATGCTCAGTAGGCACTTCAATAGAGCTGTATAATATGAAAGAGGAATCTTGCATTGTATGAGAAAATTCCTCTTTCATATGGCCACCATCTAGTTTCTAATTTGCCTGAAATTCAAATTTGGAAACCTCCCAAGATGATGTTCTGGGGAGGAACCAATACATGTAGCTTGCTTATTGTGACCCCCCCCCAAGTGCATTCTGCACTTTATTGTTCAGAATATGCCCTTAAAATGTGTGTTATTTAACATTTAAATTTTTTGTTCATATTGTCATTGTACAAAGCAGGATCTTAGCACGCATGATGAGAGATGAACTAAGATCCTACTTCGTGAGTCGCATGACATAGGATCTTAGTTCGTATCTCATCATACAAAATAAGATCCTACTTCATATGACTCATATGAAGGGAAGGGGGGCTGGGTTAGTGAGCAGGTCTAGGGAAAAGGTGGCAGTAAGACCGCTTCTCCTGGGGGACTCCGTGATTAGAGGGATCAGGTGGCGAGGGAGAGGGGAGTGGGGACTTTCTGTGGTGTTAAGTCCAGGAGTATATCTGGCATGATGGTGCATCAGGCAAAACATATGGTCTATTCTCTAGCACTGGAGTGTGGTGGGACCCCTGAAATATTAGTGCACCTGGGTACAAATGATATAGAGGGGAACAGTGAGCTGGAGATCCAGGCTAGGTTTAGGGAGCTGGCCAGGGTCTGTCAGGAGATCTAGATTTCTTGATCTGGCAAGTTATGTTGCGGTCGGATGTGCGTTCTCTGAGTTACGGAGATGTATCTCTTCTCAGAGATACTACCAGTGCCTAGGGCCAGTGTGGAGAACAAGCAAAAAATAAAGGATGTAAATATATAGTTTGGTAAATGGTGCGAGGCCAGGAGGTATGGGTGAGGGGGACAGGGGTGCAATCTGGGAGGACAAGGAATTATATGCAAGGGACAGGCTCCACCTTAGCTCAGAGGGAAAAGAGGTTCTGCAGCTTAGACTGGCATAATTCATCTGCTCCAGGTGGGGTTAAACTTGTCGGGGGGAGGGAATGGGCTCCCCGGCAGGCCAGAAAGGCCCTGGCCTTTTCCACAGGTAGGGGGGAGGGATCACAGTGCAGGAGCACCTGATAGGACATGAGAGGATCCTTGTAGGCAAGGAACAGGGAGATCTCAGGGCAGGGAAGGGGGCAAGAGGGCACATTGGAGGATGGTCCTGATAAACACCAGGAACATGGGAAACAAGATGCCAGAGCTTCAGGTGCTGTTGGTGGAGGGGGGAGATGTGGTGGCTGTCACAGAGACCTGAGCCACTTCCAGACATGATTGGGACCTAAACCTACTAGAGTACACCACATGCAGAAGGTATAGGGTAAAGGGAAGGGGATGGGGTAGCATTTATCATTAGGGATGGCATAGGGATAAGCAAGGTTGAGGAAGCTAGGGATCATGTGGAGGCTCTTTAGTTCCCCCTGCAGGATCCAGTGGGTAAACAGGTGAAGATGAGGATAGTATACAGACCAACTGGGCAGGGGAAGGAACAGGAGGAAGGGCTGGTGTCTAACCTTAGGGACCACTGTGGTGGGGAGAAGGCAATACTGTAGTGCTGGGAGACCTGAATATGCCAGGAGCAGACTGGAGAACTATGGCATCTTCATCAGGCAGGGAGCAGTGCCTGCTGGATGCCTTCCAGGATGCATTCCTTGCCCAGCTGGTGACTGATCCGAGGGAGGGAAGCATCCTGGATGTGGTTCTGTCAGACGGTGAGCTCATTAGGGACCTAGTTGTTGGGAACCCACTGGCGGGAAGTGATCACATCATGATTTTTTTTTTGACCTAGGGGAAGGGGTAGAACACACAAAAATGACAGTGGTTGATTTTATAGGGACAGACTTCATGGGGATGGAGCGGATCCTTAGGGACTACCTAGATGATATCAGGTCAAGCATGGGCATGGAGGCCTGGTGGGAAATTATTAAAAAGGGGATCCTGGAGGCTACCAAGGCCTGCACAAGGGAGAGACACAAATGGGGAAAAGCTAAGAGGCTGAGCTGGTGGACAAGGGAGGTCCAGGATGTGGTGAGGTGGAAAAAAAGGCTGCTTATAGCCAATACAAATGTCCTCGGGGGCTATATCCAAGGTGGAGTATGATAAGGTAGCTAGGAGGGTCACCAGGGTGGTGAGGTTGGCCATGGTGGGGGCAGAGCTGAGATTGTCATGGGCATTAGAATGGAGGAAAAAAGTGTTCCTCAGGTATATTAGGGAAAGAAGAAAAGGGAATGAACAGATTAGCAGGCTGAAGATGAGGAGTGGGTGTGTGGAAGAGATGGGGGAGAAGGCAGAGGTACTAAATGACTTTTTTGCCTTGGTCTTTACCAAGCAGGATGGGGGCCGGCAAGGGGAGAGGGAAGGAGGACTGGCAGATGAAGTGGGGGAAATGGATGTTGAAATCCCCAGTGGGAGAGTGTGGGAAGCCATCAAGGCCTTAAGAGGAGATAAAGCACCGGGCCCAGATGGGATCCATCCCTGGGTGCTTAAGGAGCTGGCTGATACCCTGGCTGCACCCCTGGCAGACCTTTTTAACTTCTCCCTGTAGCCAGGGTGGGTACCTCATGACTGGAGGATGGCCCATATAATGCCTATACACAAGGGTGGCTCACAAGTGAAGTCTGAAAATTATAGGCTGGTTAGCCTGACATCGGTAGTGGGCAAAGTGATGGAGGTCATCCTGAAGGAGAGGTTGGAGGGGGTTCTGAAGGCACAGGGTCACCTACATGATCACCAGCATGGCTTTGTTAAGGGCAGATAGTGTCAGACCAACCTGGTGGAGTTTTATGAGGGGGTAAAGAGTGCACTGGTTCAGGGCAGGCCAGTGGATGTCCTCTTTCTGGACTTCAGCAGGGCATTTGATTCAGTGCCATGTCCCAGGCTACTGTGGAAGCTGGAAGATATGGGGGTGGGAGCAGATGGTCAGGTGGATAGGAAACTGGCTAGCGGGACATGTACAGTGGGTGAGGGTGGGGGGTCTCATCCACCAGGAAAGTCAATAGTGGGGTCCCACACAGGTCAGTACTAGGCCCACTCCTGTTTAAAGCCTATATCGCAGACATCAAAAGTGGTATCAGGAGCAGAATGAGCCTGTCTGCTGATGACTCAAAGCTGTGGGCAGTGGTGGAAGGGGAGGAGGGAAAGCTGGTTCTCCAGGAGGACCTGGAGACTCTGGGGAGGTGGTCATGAACCTGAAAGCTAAAGTTTAATGCTGGGAAATGTAGGGTTCTGTACCTGGGGGCCATAAACCTGACTCATGTATACACTTTGGGGGGAGGAACTGTAGGTTTCTAGGGGGGGAGAAGGACCATTGAGGTGGTGGTGGATGCCAAAATGAATAACTCAGCAGTGTAGAAGGGCTGTGGACTGCCCAACCAAATAAAATTCTGGGGTGCATAGCTAGGGGGATAACCTCAAGGAGTCAAGGGGTGCTCCTTCCACTGTACAACTGCCTGATTAGACTGCATCTTGAATACTGCATGCAATTTTGGCATCCCTACTTGAAGAAGGACATTGCTCTACTGGAGATGGTACAGAGGAGGGTGACCAGAATGATATAATGGCTAGGGGAAAGGCCCTATGATGAGAGACTGGAGGAACTCAACCTGTATTTACTGGAGGAAAGAAGGAACAGGAGGGATATGATAGAGATCTTCAGATATTTCAAAGGAATGAATAGGGTAAGCCTCAAGGGGGGTGTTTCAGCTGAAGGAGGTAGGGGCCACCAGGGGACACTCAATGAAGCAGGATGGGGGGAGGCTGAGGGGAAACAAGTAGACACTACTTCACTGAGAAGGTGGTGGAGCCCTGGAATGCACTGCCTGGAGAATTGGTGGCTGCTACAACTGTAGAGAGGTTCAAGAAAGGCTGGGATAGGTATATGGGAGAGTGTATCCCAGAGCCCCACTGGGGAATGGAGGACATTGTAGGGAGGGAGGGGCTAAAGATGGTACCCTGGTAGGGCACTGATCTTCGAGCAGACTCAGTAGACCATAAGCCCTAATCTGCTGACTTTTTAGTATGCTAGTATACAAACAGAGAATTTAAATGTGGATATCTCAGCCATTTTTTGGTATTTTCTCGCAAAACTTTCAACATAGGCATTTTGGGACCCCACCTCATGAACAATGTCATTGTCATCTTGTTACTCGGTCCCAAAAGGTGAGTTTGTGGTCACTGCATAGGATCACCTTTCAGGACTGAACTGATTAACTAAATGACAGTCCCATTGTTCTTGAGGGGAGGTCCCAGAGAGCCCATGTTGAAAATCTGATGCAAAACGTCCAAAAACTGACATGTTACAAGCATGCGTTACATAGTTGCATGCTCATAACTTCACCAATTTTTTATATTTTCACTCCATATTTTTAACATTATCATTTTTTCACACCTCCTCATAAACAGTACAGATGTAATTTCTCACATCCTGCCCAAATGTGTTTTCACACCTCTGGCGCAGAATGGCGCAATCACTGTGCAAAATCAACTTTCAGGATGGATTAACAAAATCACAGTACCAGTGTTCATAAGGGGATTTCCCAAAAAGCTCATGTTGAAAATCTGGTTAAAAAAATGCCCAACAATGGCCATGTTACGAGCGTGCGGTGTGCTGTTTCTATGTGCGCTAGTAACTTCCCCAGTTTTTCATATTTTCCCTCCTAATTTTCAACATTACCCTTTTCCACACCTCCTCAAGAACAGTATACAGCTGTCATTTTTTACATCCTGCCCAAAATGTGTTTTCACACCTGTGGCACATAATTATTTATTTATTTAAAAGTTTTACGAGGTGAGGGTACTAAGCAGACTACTGCTCAATTCCAGACGTGACCTGGGAAGTTGGGAGCCAGGGAGTCAACACAGTTTAAATACAGCAACAATACATAGGTGCAATCAGCAGTGCATAAGTACAGTACAGTACATACTGGGCCAGATATTCAAAAAGGTTGCGCCATGCGCAACAGAGATGCACCGGCGGAAGTCCAAAAATGCACTATTGTGCGATATTCAGTGGCAGGCAGCAGCACTGCTCAAGTTGCCATGCACAAGAGTGCAATGGTAATGAATGCATGTGCAACCGTAGGGGGAGGAACCATGAATAAATGACGCAGTGTGATTTTCAACAGCATGCGGCATGCGCAATAAGGGAGCTAGCGGAAGTTGCGCAATAGCGGAAATGATCCAAAATAAAAAGGAACAAGGGAGAGGTGCAAGAACGCTACAGGGAAGCCAGAGGTGGGAGTGAGCTGGCAGCAAGAACTAAGAGGGCTGCAGTGAGTGGGACACAGAAGGAACAGGACTGGGCACACCTGTGACCACACAGGACAGGAGTGGGGAGCCTGAGACAGTGTGCAGACAGACAGGACAGTGCTGCAGAGTAGTGAGGGCAGTGGCAGGAGGCAGGATAGCTGAAGGCCGGAGATGTACCTGGTGCAGGGGGAGCAGCACAGAGGACAGCAGGGGGAATGGGACAACATCTGCCAGGGGGGGACAACAGTCAGGGACATGGCCAGTGCCACCATACAGATGGAGATGGAAATGAGGGGTGTGAGAAGGCAGGCATCAGGGGGCGTGGCCATGGAAGGGCCCATCGGTGGTATACCCCCAACAGGTGGTACCAAGCCCACATCACCTTCGAACAGTATACCGATACAGAGATTGTGGGCTGGTACCACCTGAACCGGGTGATCCTGAGGCAGCTCTGTGAGCTGTGCAGTGATGAGATGCAGGCACCCACACAACGGAACCATGCTCTGTCAGTGGAAACAAAGCTGACAGCTGTCATGTGCTTGCTCACTACAGGCACCTTCCAGAGACCAACAGGGACACAAGAGGCATAACCCAGTCAGCCGCGTCATGCCCACTCACACAATTCCTCAGCGCACTGCTGCCATGTGCTGCGGAGTACATCCATTTCCCAAGCACACAGGTGGAGCACACAGCACACATACAACAGTTCCACAGGGTAACCCGTATGCCTGGCATGCTCGGGGCCATTGACTGCACCCATGTGGCCATCTGCATGCCACCTGGCCTGGATGGTGTAGCCTACATCAACCGCAAGAGTTTTGCCAGCATCAACTGCCAGGTGGTGTGCGACGCCAGGGGGTGCATACCCAATGTCTGTGACACACACCCTGGGGGAGCACATGATACCTTCATCTGGCACCAGTCTGCACTGTGCCACAGGTTCAAGAGTAGGGACATACCCACTAGCCACCTAGAGGGTGAGTATGCACAACACACAGGATGACATGGGTAGATGTGGGGGGGGAGGCATAGTCAGAGGTGCCATGGGTACCAGCCTTGATGGCCCATGGCAGAGCAATGCAGACCACCATAGCAATGTACACCCTCTATACACAGGTGACAGTGGATACCCACTCCGTCCCTGGCTGCTTACACCATACCGGAGCCCATCGACCCCATCATAGCAACAGTACAATGAGGCACAAGCCACCACACATAATATCATCGAGCGGGTGTTCAGGATGTTGAAGTCACGTTTCCGGTGCCTGGACACGTCTAGCGATGCCCTACAGTACAGCCCCTCGAAAGCCTGTGGGCTATTCCTGGCCTGTTGCATCCTGCACAGCATGGCCAATGACTGTGGGATAGCCATAGAGGTCGAAGAGGGGGACAGTGATGGGGACGATGAGGACGCCAGTCCAGACAGTGATGGGCAGCCACCCCTTGGGCGAAGGAACCCCCCGCCTGTTCAGGATGGTGCAACTGCACTGGGACACCATCACAGAGGAGCACTTCGGCCAACACAGGTAGGTCACGGGGCCATGTGCTACCACCGATGGCAAGGGCACAACACACAGACGGGCATGGATGAACTCCAGGGGTGGATGGCGGCAAGTGAATGGGACTGAGCATGGATCCGCACACACCGTCAGGGATGAGCATGGCCAAACATGACACACACACATGTGCACACACACACACATACACACACACACACACCCACACACACACCACAAGACATGCACAAGGGTTAGAAGGCACACCGACCATGACTGCAACCCCTAGCCACACACAGGTCCACGCCCAATGGCCATCGCTGTGAGTGTCTCAGATGCTGGGCACCATTGCACACTGGCAGACAGCGCAATGCAGGCATCATCATGCACACGCCACAGTGGCCAGCAGCTGAGAGGGTGTGCACATGGACTGTGTGTGTGCAGGGCCGGGTACCCCACCCATATGTCGTATGGTGCACAACACACTGCACACAGGCAGTGGCAGACAGTGGCCATGGAGGGAGACAGGTCAGTCATGCGGCACAGTGCCACGGCCACCGCAGGTGCATGGGCAGCCCCACCAAGACCTGCCAGCAGTGCCAGGCTGACCATTGGCCTCATGGGATGGCAACGATGGTCACCCAGGGGTGACACTGCGGGAACATGACGTGTTTGTGCAGGGGTCTGCAGCTCACCAAACATGCCTGTGCCTGACGTGCTCGGTATGCCCACAGCCAAACCTGGTGTCAACATGGAAGGCGTCGCATGATGCTGAAAATGAGGGGTGGACATTGCACTGCGCGGTATCTGCGGCGCATGGGCAATGAACTGGGTGCCCAATGTGGCCATGACAGCTGTGAATGCATGTGTCTGCCTGTCAATAGCAGCGGTCACATCCTCCCGCAGCCGGTCCATCCCTGCCAGAAGCAGACCATGGTCCCTGCTGCACCTCTTCTCTACCTGGTGCAGGACCACACTGAGTGTATCCACCATCGTCATAAGCCACAACTGCTGATCCACTGAATCCTGGAGTATGCAGCTGTGCTCATCAAAGAGGTCATCCGCCTGATTGACATGCTATCCCTTATGGTGTTCATGGCCGTGCCGGGCAGCACCTCTTGAAGTTGGGTGCTGCACACCAGAGCCATTCCTGGGCATGTCCACATGTGGTGCACTGACGCCACCCCCCAACACTGTCCCCCTGTCCCCATTTACTGACTTCTGGCACTGCCCCTCCAGCTGCCAGTCACCAGGGCTCGCCAATGCCACCACAGCAGCTGCAACAGCCCCACCGGCCTGGATGCTTACCAGTGCTGCCCCACTTGGGCATACAGGCACAGGCTGAGACTGTGATATCACGCAGGCCTCCACGGCAGCACCACCCACTGCTACGCCCATGCCATTCCCTGCTGTGGGACCATCCTGCGTCCCACACATATCACTGTCTGGGATGTGTGATCCATCATCATCGGTGCCTGATCCAGCACCAGTCTGTGTCCCAGCATGCTGGAGTCCATGGCCACTGTCATGCTGGGACACAGGCAGGGCCTCGTCCGCACCAGCACCACCATCTTTAGTCTGGACAGACAGGTAGGTATGTGGTGGTACTGACCCTCGGACTTCTGTGTAGGTGGATGGGCACTCCTCTGTGTCCAGGGCCTCACCCACAGTGGAAACACCCACCACCGCTGACCTATGTAGACACTCTGGAGCTGTAAGAGAACAAAGTAGTGTTAATGTCTCCGCTCTACCCTGTGGCATTTCCCCCACCTCCCACACAGTGACAGCACAGGACCTACCATGCAGTGATGGGCTGCCACCCATCTGGAAGCCACCACCTGGAATGCCCTCTATGGCACAATGCCACTTGCTGCCGGCCATCCACTCCTCCTGTGGCTTCAGGCATGGCACATCCGGCTGCCCACCACTAGTTGCAGCACGTGCTGCCCTGATGGCAGCCTCCTTGTCCTTAATTCTCCTTCTGTCTGTGCTGACCTTCTTTTTACATTCCTGCATGGACTGCTGGTGGCTGCCATGCTGGTTCATGGCATGCGCAACCTCACCCCATGCCACAGCACGGGCCAGTGGTGTTCTCCCGCTGTCCTCCGAGCAACAGTTCCCTGTTGAGGTATGCCTCGAGCAGAGCATCTGTTTCCGCCCATGTGAAGTTGGGCCTCCTCTTCCTCACATTCAGTCATTATAGAGCCTGTGGGAATGACAGGTGTTACCTTTCAATGAGCAGTCCCATGCATCTCCCACACACCACAGTCCACACTTCCAAACAGCATGCAACCCACCACAATAGGCTGCAATACCAAACTATAGCCTCTGCAGCCCCGTGTCACATTTATATAGTGCAAGGCATGCAAATGAGGTGAGGCGCAACTTTAAGTGGATACTAATGCAGTAGCTGCACCATGGAATTGCTGATGAGCTGATTTGCATATGCTGGCTGAATATCGCACTGTTGCACCTTGCACAATTATGTTGAGCATGCACAGGCTCAGCTCTGTGATGTGCACAGTAGGCACCGCATGGCGCATGCCAGGGGTGCTGGCACCGACGCCTGCCATGCTGCTGACTTGCTGAGTGCAGGAGGCAGTGCAGGGCATGGCCACCACTGTACCAGTGGCACTAATGTGCTGTTCACATGTATGGCGCTCATGCCCTGGAGCGCCATAGGTGCCATGGTGCCACAGCATGGTAGGCCACTGCATGGCATCTCACACAGACACCCAACCACGCTACATGCAGGGAGTCCTAATCGCACTGTGGTGGTCCATGCGTGAGAGACCCTTGACCCTGTGCTTGACCTTTGCCCCTAGGTACCATGCATCCACATGGGTGCACCCCTATCGTGCTGTTCGGTGACAGCGCAATGGGGAATGGCAGCGCTGTACCACGCAGCATCTGCACATGGCAGACGTGCGCTACAGAGTGCCATTTTGTTTTCCTAACTGAAGCTGTGATGGCAAGAAGTAGAGCTGCTCTCTGGAGCCCACTGGAGCTAGCCAATTGGGTGGCCATTGTGGAGCCCCATGCTGGGGCCCTGTTTGGGAATTACCCCCTGGACAGGGCCAGAAGTGCAGTTTGGGAGGAGGTGGCAGTGGCACTTGAAGAGGCCACAGGAATTGGCAGGACATCAGAACAGTGTCACCACTGCTATGGGGACCTCCAGTGGAGGGACTCAGACAGGTTTGCCTGCCTACGGGCACGCACTAGGTGAGGTGCAGTGACACATCCAGGTAGGCGACCCATCCATACACTGGTTGCGTCCACATGGGTATCACGGTGGGCATGTGTCCACCACACAGGGGAGGTGGGCCGTCTAGTGTAGGCAGTGGTGGTAGTGGTGGTGGTGGTGGGGTTGCGGCATGGCTGGGCTGTGTGGGATCGCACACACCCGAGGGAGCCTCTGTTACTGGTTTGTACTGATGTTCTCCTCTCCATATTTGCACTCTAGGCCCTGAGGAGTGGCACAGAGCCTGGGAGGAATGGCACCACAGAGAGGAAGGGGATGCTGGGCAACAGCCATGGGCTGCCAGGCCTAACCTGCAACAGTGCCCGGATCAAACCAATGAAGGTGAGTACCTTTCTTCCAGGATATTTTGTGCATGCTGTGTTGCAGGATAGGCAGCGGGGCATGGCCACCATCCATTGACACCACTGATGTGCATGCCACACAGTACACTCAGCACAGTACTGTGGCACTGCATGTGTGGGTGTGCATCGCTGGTGGTCCAAGCATGCACCGGGTACATGGCTGTGCCACTGCCTTCGCACCACGTAGCCATGTCACTTTACAGCCATGGTGGTGTTGTGCAGGACTTGGGCAGTGGGTGTGTGCAGTAGTCTGCATGGCTGTGTGCACCTGGGTAGGCAGGTCTTGTTGACATGATCACTGTGGGTGGTCACACACCATCACAGGGGCATGGCCCATGGCTGTAGGCCATGCACAATGGGTGGGCTGTAGGGAGATGGACATTCACACATGTTGACTCTGCTTCCTTGTCCTAGGTGGACAGTGGCTGATGCAGATGGAGAGGGCCATGCAGGAGCTCCTGCAGATAGCGAGGGCATCGTTGGAAGTACTCCAGAGATTGGAGCAGCATGGTGTCCAGAGGTGGAGGACAAGGAGGTGCCACAGGAGCGAGGATTGGGCAGCCGCTAAGCCCTCCATTCCCCCAGATTCACCCTACCCTCCTGGACCCACCCTCACACCCCTTCTTCCCTCTCCCATTTGTTCACCCCAGCCTTTTACCCACCCCCACCTGGTATGTGGCCCTCACCCCCCCTTATGTATATACTTGTATATAGTTGTTTGTACCTTATTATAATACATTTGTTTTGTTATGCCTACTGTGGTGGTCTCCGATTTGCAGTGGGCTACAGGTGCTCAGCTGCAGTGGTGAGCATGGCATCAAGGGTGGTGCAGGCATGGGCGTGTGTGTGTGTGTGTCCAGAGGGGAACCACCTATGGTGTGGGCATAGCTATCAGTCACTGTCTGTGGTTTGAGTGTTGTTCCCTGTGCACTGGATGCCTGTGTGCAGTGATCCACGGTGCATGCACTGTGTCCATGGCACCCCTGTCAGACCGTCCATGGCCTGTACAGCTGACACCTTTGCATGTCTGTGATCCGCATGGTCTGCTGGCATGACAGTGGATGCTGTCCATGCTGGACAACCACTGTACCCAGCACAATGCTGGGTTGCCTCCTGTCACTGGTATGGTGCACATCTGCCTCGGGTGGAACTGTGGCCTCCACTGTTGTTGTCCCCCCCCTCCATGCTGTCACTTGTGTCTGTTGCAGGGATGTGCTCTACTGTCTGTCACTTGTGCTCCGGCTGCATGCTGGTGGCATACAGCTTTGTGGTGCCTGCGCAGGGTGGCTGGCACATGTGTGCCATGTAGGAGTGCTGGCCGTGTGTACACAGCTGCCATGGCCACATGCCAGTGGCTTGGTTGACCCGCTACTGTGTCCCTGTGTTGGTGTGCCTTTGGGTATGGGTGAGTGTGTTTGTCCACTCACTGTGTTGCATCCTGTGTGGTGCATGCTTCCATGCAACACTGTGAGTATCTGTACTGGCTGTTGTGGCTAGTGCTGGGATGGGGTGTGTCCTTGGGAGGGTGTATAGGGTGCTTTACCACTGGTGGTGGGGTCCAGGGCATGCCCTGTTGCATGTGGGGTACCTCGTGTGCTGACGCATGGTCAGTCTCTCAGCTGTACCTCGGGGGTGATGTACAGGGTGGCACTGTGTATGCAGCTGTTGCATCGCTGTCTGCTGCCACCCACTGCAGGCTGCTCATGGTGGGGCTGCCTTGCATAGCTCCATGGTGCACAGGGTTGCATTGTCACATTGGGGTGGTGGCATGCATGGGGTGTCCTGCACTGTTGGGCGCTACTCCTGGGTATGGTGTATGGGGATCATGGTGCAGGGTGTGCTTGCATTGCTGGGATGGTGTGGCACAGGGTGGCCAGACATCCTTGTGTGCCAGTCACAGCTTGCCAGGGGGTGTGCTGGGGCACCATGCCCTGGCTGTGGGATTGTTGCTGATGTCCATAAGCCGGAGGTTCTTCCAGCTCTCCTCAGGTTGTGTGGTGCATGGGCTGTGGGGGGTGATGTCTGTTCTGCTGTGTGCTCCTCTGCCCATATCTACCTTGGGTGGTGGACCCCTGCATCCTGTCCCTGCGCATCCCTGGTTGTTCTGATGCACTGCTACCCTGCACCACTGAGCATCCCTGGTTGTGCTATTGCACATCAGACCTGCGCCACTGCGCATCCCTGGTTGCACCATGGTGCAGTTGGTGTGATATTCAGTTGTGTGCCACAGGCGCATCTTGACCTGTGCAGTGTTTGAATATTGCACGTGTTGTGCATGGGCGCACTGGACTTGTGCCTGCTCCTGCTATTTGCTACTTTGTGGTGCAGTTTGAATATCTGGGCCCCTGAGTACAGAAATACAGGTGATTTGTTACAGGCATCACATACATTGTCGAAATGGATATTTGGAGATGCACAGAATATAGAACAGCAATATGAAAATACAACAAAGAGACTATGTACAGAGATAGTCAGAAAATGAATCCATACCATAACCTACCATAGGTGGATTAGGATTAGCCAGGTGGAGTGTGACAGCCAGATTTGCAGCATATGGCTAGAGTTGGCTACACACTGACAAGTGGTGACTATCGTTCCTGACTAGGGACACTGACTAGCCATGGTTAGGATAATATAGTCTTGATGCATGTGTATGAGGAGCAGAAATGGCTTAAAGGAGGGAGTTGAGTTTGTTAGCATGTCTGGCTTGCCGAATGGCCAGTGGGAGAGAATTCCACAGTTTGGGCATGCGATATAAGAATGCTGCTTGTCCTGAATTGGTAGTCGTACATGGGATGCTCAAAGAATGGGAGTTAGTATTTATAAGGGAATGCAAAGGTGGGGGAGGTGTGAACAAGGCACTAGAGAGGTACGGGACAGGGACTTGGACCAGAACTTGGCCGTGAGCCTGGCACAGTGAGACAGCCTCCTGTGCAAGGAGGGAGGGGAGGTGTAGGTACTGATAGAGGGAGCAGTGGTGTGTATTGGGGGGACAGTGAAGGTTGAAACAGAAGGAGTGGAAAAAGGTGTCCAGTCTGGTTAAGGTAGTCTTGGGAGTGGCACAATAGACTACATCTCTGTAGTCAAAGATAGGGAGGATCATTTTCTGCACATTCTCCCACTGGGCTAGAAGTGGGATGCAACCATGGATCCAGTACAGGGCTCTAAGCTTGGGGTGCTGCTTCTTGTGGAGTACATCAATGTGTGTAGAAAAATCGAGGTGCCGGTAGAGCCATATCCTGAGGTATCTAAAGGAGGAGCAAGCCTCCAGCATTGTCCCATCGAGGGTGTGGAAAGTGGGTGTGGAGGGGAGCCGAGATAGTCTCTGCCTTGTGCCAAAGGTCATAGAGACTGTTTTCTTGGTGTTAAGGAAAGGTTGATTTGAGTGAAACCAGAGCTGGATTTCATTGAAGTTGAGCTGCAGTCTGGATGCCATGTCAGAGGTAGAGGGGCCTGATATACTGTATACAGGACTGTGTTGTCTGCATACCTGTGAATGGATGTATGAGGGCAGGCAGAGGGCAGGTCATTTAGGAAAATAGAAAACAGCAGAGGCCCAAGGACTGAGCCTTGTGGGACCCCAGAAGAGATGGGGAGAGGGGAGAAGATGGAGTTACCAATCCTTATGGATTGAGTCTGGCCCACCAGATAGGATTTGAACCCATTGGTTACTATACTGGAGAGCCCAGCTAGGGAGAACTTGTTGTGAAGAAGAGGGTACAAAACAGTGTTGAATGCCTTTGCAAGGTCAACAAAGACGGCTGAGGTAATGTGGGATTTATCCATGCCGATGAGGATGGCATTGGTAAGCCTTAGGAGGGAGGTAGTAGTCGAGTGGGACTTCCTAAAACTAGACTGGTACAGAGTGAAGAATGAGGCAGAATCAAATAAGGAGGGCTGAGAGAGGACAAGGTATTCCGTCAGTTTAGCTAGAGTGGGAAGAAGGGAGCTAGGGTGGTAGTTTTCTGGGGAGGAGGGGTCACCACCCTTTGGAAGAGGGATGACTGTGGCATGTTTCCAGTTGGATGGAGTAGAAGCTAGAGAGAGAAGGATAGGTTGAAAAGAGAAGCCAGTGGCGAGGCAATGGCTGGGGCTAACAGGATGAGCATTTTAGTGTCCAAACCTGAGGGGTATTTGCCTTTGGCAGGGTTTAAAGTTAGCAGGGCATTGTTAACATCTGCCGGGGTGATCTGTTGGAAGGAGAAATTGTGGGATGCAGCTTGAGTAAATGGTGGGGTGGGCTGGGCTGGTGTGGATGGGGGAGAGACTACAGCTGGGATGCCATGTAGCTTGTGAAGAAAGAGTTGAACTCAATTGCTACTGCTAGTGGGTCTTCTAGAGTGGTATTACCCAACTTAAGGACAGGGGTGGGAGGTTGAGAGGGAGGGGAGAAGAAAGATTGAATCACTTTCTAAAATTTGGTAGGGTTGTTTGTATTTGATAGGATAGTGGTTTGGAAGTAATTTGCTTTAGCCTGATGGATTAGCCTAGTGCATGCATTCCGAATAGTGCAGTATTTTTGGTAGGCTGGTTAAGTACCAGAAGCTTAATGTGCCTTCCAAGCCTGACCCCTGGCTCTGAGACTGGCCATGACATCGGCAGAGATCCAAGGCAGGTGGGCCCCCCATACGGGGATACGTCTAAGAGGGGCATAGGAGTCCCAGACTGAAAGAAACTTTGTCTTGAAAAAATCCAGTGCAAGGTCTAAGGAGGAGGCAGGAGAGATGGCAGACCAGTCGATATTAGTAAGTTCATTTAGAAGGGACACAAGGTCCAGGGATTTGTAGGCCCCAACCATCAGGGTTCTCGGGAAGGGGTCTTTGGCCTGTAGACCTTCCTTATTGAGAATATAGGATGGTGGTCACTTAGTGAGTCAGGCAGAAGGTCAGCAGAGATTATTCAACGAGGGTGAGAGGTGAGGGACCAGTCAAGCAAGGAGTGGATTGGTGTTTTGAGGTTCAGGTGAGTGGATTCAGTGATCAGCTGGGCCAGGTTTAGTATGGCCACCTTGTGCCGTACTTTAGAGCTGGTGGGGGTGAACTAATTTATATTGAAGTCACCCAAGATGTGCAGCTCCCCCCCCGGGGCATGGGATTTAAGGGCTGTTAGATGGTCCTTGATAAAGGATGTGGGGGAATTGAGGGGGGCAGTAGAAACCAGCTGTGTAGATGGGGATGGTGTGAGGCAGGGAGATTTTTACCATCAGGGATTCTGTAGCTTGTGAGGTAGGAAGAAGTAGCAACATGGTGGTTGCTTGTAGGGAGGAATTTATGCACATTATAAAAAGGTTATCAGAATTGCTATAATCTGATTGGCAGTTAGTATTCCAACAGCCTTACATTAATCCATGTTATACTGTCATGTACAGCCTGATCACAATGGAACATGGATTTTTCCTGTCAGCATTCCATCCTCTAGCACTGCCGAATGACTAGAATGATACATTCTGATTTTGAACCAGCATTCCTAAACTGTTGGTGGAAGAACTATTTTATTAAAAATCTCCCTCTAAATGAGGAAAACATTAAAAAAGTATTCTTTTAGCCATCTTCTTTTGTAACAATTTTTTATAATAGCAATAAGGCACTCCCAGGAATTAGATTAATAGTCAGTTAATCACCCCCTAGGGACAATATGGCACTCAGCTGCACCTCATGCCACATTACACCCCTAGGTGGTGATTAACAGACTGTTAATCTAACTCCTGGTAATACATTATTGCTTAATTGTTATGCCACAGCCCCTTTTGCCACTAATCTAGTCATGACCGAGTACTGTGTAGCTAGGGATAGAGATGCATGCATCCTTAGTGCGAGGTTTTAGCCAGGTCTCTGTTATGATGAGTATGTCCAGTTTTAGGGATAGGACAATTGGCTGGACCAATGCAATTTTAGGGAGGAGACTATAGATGTTAAGGTGGGCTATCCTGAGGCCACGGGGGAGCAACGGGGGCGGACCTGGATTCGGTTTGATGTCCCCTGCCATCAGCAGCAGCATGATTACCAGGAACTTTGATAGGGCTAGCCTGGGACCCCTAATCATAGAAACATAGAAACATAGAAGTTGACGGCAGATAAGGACCACAAGGCCCATCCAGTCTGCCCATTTCTTTTTCTACCTTATAAATGTGCCATCAGCCTTTGCTGAGTCAATGGCCTATCTATTCATACTCATTTGTATTGCTCTCTTATGGCTATCCCATGCCTGTTTGAAGCCCTGCATTGTATTCATATCCACCACTTCCTGAGGTAGACCGTTCCATGTATCCACCACCCTATCTGTGAAAAAGAACTTCCTCACATTACCCCTTAATTGGCCTCCCTTTAATCTCATGCTGTGTCCCCTCGTCCTGCTATTTTTCTTATATTGAAACTTGTTAGACTCTTTCACTTTGTTAATGCCCTTAAGGTGTTTGAATGTTTCGATCATATCACCTCTCTCCCTCCTTTGCTCTAGAGTATACATATTGAGCTCCGTTAATCTGTCCTCATATGTTTTCTGAAGCAGTCTCTGCACCATTTTGGTTGCCCTTCTTTGGACTGCCTCAGTTTGGCTAATGTCCTTGTGAAGGTGTGGCCTCCAGTTCTGCACACAGTACTCCAGACGGGGCCTAACCAGTGTCTTGTAAAGGATTATTACCTCCCTCTTCCGACATGTGATACTCCTAGTAATACACCCTAACATCCCCCTAGCCTTACCTACTGCTTTAGTGCTTCAGGGAGGGAGAGTTGATTTGAGGTATTACGCTAGTCAGCAGTGGGACTTTCAGAGCAATTAGGCTGGCATGAAAGCTAGGGGGAAGTATAGAGGGGCCATGGCACATTTGCTGGGTGAACTCAACTTTCAGGCAGATTAACAAAATGACAGTGACATTGTTCATGAGGTGGGGTCTCCAAAATGACATGTTGAAACTTGTGTGAAAAAAATCCTAAAAATGCCTGAGTTACGTGCATCCACTGAATTATGGCACCTGGGGTGCCTTTTGGTGCCTGTATCTCGAATACAATTCAAGATATGGACTAAGCACCCATGGAGGTTTGGAAGTCATGATTATAATTGCAGTGGAATTTTTTCCATAGTTGCTACGGTTACTGAGATATTGCCAAATTAGTGTTACAAGGGTTACTTTTGATGACTACAGAGCTGCAGTATTTCCGTGCTCATGTGTAAGTGGGAGCGCAGGGTACAGAGGGCCCATGCGCCCACTTATGCATATCATTATGCAACAATAGGTAGCTTGAGGGGAATGCAGTGCCGGTTACATTACACTTTACCAAAAAGAAGGGAAATTAATTGCAAAAAACTATGTTAATGCATCAGTTAGGGTTTTATTAAAGTGTAAAAAGCTGGGAAATTCGACGTTAGGGTTACCAACCCTACCACTCACCTCACCCCCCCAACCTTCCGCACACCAACAGGCATCAGGGATTGCCTTGGAGTCATTGGGCCTAATTCTCACCCAATTCTCCTATACTGTACCATCTCTTCTTGTTTACACATGGAATGGGTTGAGAGTTAGGGCCAATGACTCCAAGGCTCAAGCCCCATGTCTGCATGTATTCCCCCCCAGTACTAATGTGGCACAATGGAAGCCCACCCCAGTGTGCCAGTTTTTTATGAAATGTTTCAGACACTGGGATGCCCCCCCTCCCGGTGTCTGATGCCCTCCTTCAGCCTGTTTTTTTTATTCCGACATCAAGGTGCCCAGCCCCCGAGTCAGGTTGTGTTCCTTCCCCCACTAGTGTGGCACACTGGGAGCCCACCACAGTGTGCCAATTTTATATGAAATATTTCTGACACCAGGATGCCCCCTCCTGATGTCAGATGACCTCCCCCCAGCTTGTTTTTTTATCCTGACATCGGGGTGCCCAATCCTTGAGTCAGGTTGTGTTCGCCCCCCACTAGTGTGACACACTGGGAGCCCACCCCAGTGTGCCAAACTTTTTTTTAATAAAAGTTACCTGTAAATTAAGAAATCATCACCCGTTGGCTTTTTTTCACCTATAAAAATAAAATGGTCCCTCATCATCTCCCCAGTCCTTCCTCCCCAATCCCCACCCTCTCACTGAACACTCACCTTCCCGCACCCCCCTTTAACACATACTTACCTCTGGAGGTTGGTGCAGGGTAACAACTTTGGTCAGGTTCAACAGATCTGATTGAAATTGTGCATGGATCATTGGAAGGGATAGGTCCATTGATGTTTCATATTTGGTTTGAATCCCTTGTGTGGTTTGTGAGATACAGAGTGTTCAAAAATAAGACATTTTAATGTTTTAGCTTTTTTTTGTCAACCTGTATCACACAATCAGCTGTAGCTACAGGCATGACATTTTCAAGGTAGAACAGTTTGGTCTCACAGATGTGCCTTTTGAAGGTTTGGTGAAAAAATATGAATCCATTCAAAAGTTATTAATCTTTGGTTTTCCCATTATTTCCTATGGGCAAAAAAAAAAAAAATAGATGTCCCTGTTGGCAAGGACTCTAAGCCAGATCAGCTCTCCAGCATAGGATTTTATGCTGAAGTTTAGCAATGGGCATACAATTCTATGTTGGAGCAACTGTCTGGCATTGGACTGTATGTCAAAGGGTAGCAGATCAGCACCCCAACCCCCAAAAATGAATGTGGGACACTGGGGCATCCCCAAATCTGTTTTGTGCCCCTAAAAATCCAGGAAACAGTCCCCGATGCAATTTTTTAACTTTGATGCAGAATCCTGCATCCTGCCATTTTTGATGCAGAATCCTGCATCTAAGTGTTCGTTTTCATTGACGTCAGGGTGCCCAATCCCTGAGTTGGCATTCTGTCCCCTCCACTACTGTGGCACACTGGGAAGCCCATCCCCAGTGTGCTGAAATAATTTAATTAATATTTTTCTGACAGTGGGATGCCAACTCCCAGTGTTGGATGTCTCCCCAAGCCCACTTCCATTGCCAACTGGGGTGCCCAATCCCCCCTGTTGGCATTATGCATCCTCCCCTCCATCTCATGTGGCACACTGGGAGCCCACCCCAGTGTACCCACATTTACTTTGGATTTCCTGTAAATAAAGAAAACAGTCTGTGATGTGTTTTTTTTTAAACCCATAATAAAGAGAACAGTCCTCATCATGTCCCCAGTCCCACATCCTCATCCCCACCCTCCCATTGAGCATTCACCTCCCTGCACACCCCTTTACTCATACATAATTCTGGAAGTCAGGAGCAGTGATCTTCTCTGGACCGGGACATGTCTGCATCCTTCAAAGCCCAACTGTGAGCTGAGGAATCAAGGTAGGTTTGTATTATGCTTTAAATTATGCTTTAAATGGGTTTTCATCTTAAAATGATATCTCAGCCATTTTTAAGAATTTTTACCCCAAATTTTCAACACTGGGTTCTTGGGACCCTACCTCATGAACACTGTCATTGTCATTTCATTATTCGGTCCTGAAAGGTGATTTTGAGGTTGTTCTGCAGAATCACCTTTCTGGACTGATTAATGAAATGACAGTGCCAGTGTTCATGAGGGGAGATACCAAAAAGCCCATGTTGAAAATTTGGTGCAAAAATTCCCAAATATGACTGTGTTATGAGTGTGCTTTACACAGTTTCTATACAGATTCATAACTTTGCCAATTTTTTTTATATTTTCACTCCAGATTTTCAACATTCAGATTTTTTCATACCTCCTCACGAACAGTGCAGCTCTCATTTTTCACATCTTGCCTGAAATGTGTTTTCACAGCTCTGTCGCAGAATGGCGCAGTGTATGTGTGAAATGAACTTTTGTGATGTACTAACAAAATTGCAGTGCCATTGTTTATTAGGTGAGGCCCCAAAAAGGCAATGCTGAAAAATTGGTGTGAAAATTCCAAAAAATGACTGTGTTACAAGTGTGCATTGTGCAGTTTCTATGCATATTTGTAACTTCACCAATTTTCAATATTGAGATTTTTTCACACCTTCTCATGAACGATGCAGCTGTCATTTTTCACATCCTGCCTAAAATGTGTTTTCACAGCTCTGGCACACAATGGCTCAGTCGCTGTGTGAAATCAAATTTTGAGATGTACCAACGAAATCACAGTGCCACTGTTCATTAGGTGAGGTCCCAAAAACGCCATGTTGAAAATTTGCAGCACAAATACCAAAATAAATCTCACAAAACTGGGATACTATTATACTGTCTCAAATTAATTACCAAAAACTTAATTTAAAACAAAGTTAGTGTTCTAGACATAGGTATTCAACCAAAGGGATACAGTTCAGGAAATTGGATGTTAGGGTTTACAACTGTTATGCCCTTCCCCCACCAAACCCTATGATTGAAATCACACCCCCACCCTCCACACTCGCTAACAAGTGTCGGGTGTGACTTAGGGTCATGGGTCCCACCCCACCCCACCCCCACCCAACCCTACCATAGCAACACCACCTCCCTCACACACCAACAAGTGTCAGGTGTGCCTTAGGGTCATGGGCCCCACCCAATCAACTCACCCAATCCTACCATTGAACACCATCCCCACCCCTCACAACCCCAATGACACACCCCGTCAGCTGTCAATCTTGGGATGATGGGTGGGTCCACAGGTGGAGGATGGGGCAACCCTAAAGGTCTCATTCCCTGACTTTTTGTGTTTTAACTCTAAATGATGCATTAATGAAGTTGTTTTGCATAGAAGTTCCTTACTTTTTGAGAAAGAATAGAAAAGTAGAAAGTTGCATAAGTTGGTGGGAGTGTGGGCCCTTCAGGCCCTGTCCTCCCACCAACTTGCAAATTCCTGCCTAAGATAATTGTAGAAGTACTGAATATCATATGTATTGCTGGCAGCACATGTAGGTGGGAGCATGAGGCCCACCACCTTGAAAGAAAGCAAAGCGTCAGTCATCAGAGTGGCATAATTCAACACTTGTTTACATGTCAGACACCTAACCACTACAAATTACCTCCATGGCAATAACGCCAGTCACCCTATAAATGTGAAGCCAATACCACAATGCTAAACACCATATGCAAAACATAAAGTGTGTCATGCAATATGAGTGCAGCAAATGAATTTTCCAACACCTAAACACCATAATTCACAGGGACAGCACATCTCCTTAACACCCTCTAAATTTCAATGTAAAAGACCAAACTGTTTCAGAGATATAAAATGTGAAAGTTTCAGATTTTCATTCATTGCACTGGCAGAATTCCACATCTATTAACATTTTACACCCCTAATGACTGAAAAGTACATCCATGGCAGTAAGGCTAGCTACCCTAGTAATTTCAAGCCACTACCACCATGGAAAATGCTGTCCACAAAACTTAAAGTGTGCCACACAATATCTCTACAAAAATGTATTGTCCGACACTTAAACACTGTAATTCACATCTATAGGAAATGCCGTCAACACCTTCCAAATTTCTAGTTAAAAGAACAAACCGTTTCTGCGATATTTAATTTGAACAATTGTTAAAATTATGCTATCTGGTACCCCCAAATCTGGCCATCTAGTCCCTCCCTCATGATCAAAGATCGCAATCAAAGAATCTCCCAATCAAAGAATTTGCAGGCTCGTGATCAAAGAATTTGCAGGCTCACGATCAAAGAATAAAAAATGTTAAAACTCAATTTTTTGAGAAAAATACATGCAACCACAGCCATTACTCAACAGAATGAAGGCCCCGTAGCAGATCCAACCCTAGTTTGTCTTTAGAAGTGACCACCGTGCTGAGAAAATTGAATTTTTCATGTGGCCATCTAGTCGCGCCCTCGCAATCAAAGATCGCAGTCAAAGAATCTCACGATCAAAGAATTTGCAGGCTTGCGGTCAAAGAATTTGCAGGATGATGATCAAACAATAAAAAATGTTAAAAATAAATTTTTAGGCAGAAATACATGAAACCACAGCTATGCCTCTATAGAACGAAGCCCCCCATGAGCAAAACCCATACACATTTGGCTTAATAAGCCACTTCTGAGATGAGAAAATTAATTTTTTCAAGTGGCCATCTAGTCACGCCCTCGCAATCAAAGATCGCGGTCAAAGAATCCTGCCATCAAAGAATTTGCAGGCTCAAGAACAAAGATCAATAGTGAGCCAAGATCACAGAATAAAAAAGTTCAAAACTCTATTTTTGTGACCATTTTGAAAGAAACCACAGGCATGGCTCGATAGAGGGAAGACCCCTGAGCAAAATCCACCATAGTTTCACCTCAGAAATACCCCCAGGTCGAGATATTTGAATTTTCCCGACCGCAAACTGAAAACGAGATGGCAGATATCACGATCAAAGAATTCCTGTCGATCAAAGATTCTTTGATCGTGAGCCTACAAATTTTTTGATCGTGAGGCAGGACTAGATGGCCAAAACCCTATTCTTCTTTCACAAAATAACCATATAAATGTTCCCATTGACTTATAATGGGAACTTAAAAGTTTAATAACTTTTGAATGGATTAATATTTTTTTCACCAAATGAAAAGTGGCATGTTCCTTGATCCAAGCTCTTTCAGATGAGTCAAGTTACAGAGCAGCATGCTACATGATGGCTGCACAGCACCATGGACAATATACAAAAAACTGCCCATATAACTGGTGAAAAGTGCATTTTCAGCATTTTGGTGCACAAAAACCATAAATCTGACCAAAATGAAATTTGGCAAATCAAAGCTCTGCCATGCCCCACTGTGCATACCAAATTTCATGCAGATCTGTTGAATGGGTCCAAAGTTATTAGCATGCAAAATTTTGAGTTTAACATAGAAGTGGCTTTATAACCCTAAATATAGGAGTGCGACCACACCCCTATAATATATTCCATGTCTGAGCATGTTGACATACTATAGTAAAGGAGAATGGGGTGAGATTTAGGCCTCATGACCCTAATGACACACCCCGGAGTCTGTCAGACTATGGAGGATTGGGGTGGCGTGTGTGAGGGGAGGTTAGGGGTTCAAACCTAATGTCTCATTTCCTGACTTTTTTTACTTTAGCCCTAAATGAAGCATTACCGCAGTTTGTTTGCATAGAATTTCCTTACTTTTTTAAAACGTGTAACATCAGTAAAAGATGTATTGGTGGGAGTGCAGAGCCCAGCTCCCACCAAGTTGCCAATTTTTGCATAACAATATGCATCTAGGCCAACACTCCCACTTATGCAAAGCTACGGAGCCATGCAGCAGCACTATAGGGCACCAAACCCTTGTAACAGTAATTTACGCATATCTTGGGATAAAGATTTTCCCATAGACTTATAATGATAACTTAAAACTTTAATAATTTTTGAATGGATTTATATTTTCTCACTAAACAAAAAGTGGCATGTTCCTTGACCCAAGCTATTTCAATGTGCCAAGTTGTAGAGTGGCACACCACACAACGGCCGTGCAGTGCCATGGACAAAATCTGAAAAACTGCACATATAACTGTTGAAAAGTGCATTTTTCAGCATTTTAGTGTACAAAAACCATAAGTCCGAGTGAAACTAAATTTGGCAGATCAAGAGATCTACCATGCCCTACCGTGCATACCAAATTAAATGCATATCCATTGAATGGGTCCAAAGGTATTAAAGCACAAAATTTTGAGTTTAACATAGAAGTGGCTTCATAACTCTAAATATAGGGGTGCAACTGCGCCCCTATATTAATAGCCACTAAAAAGCATGTACCAGTGGGACAGGGCCCCGTGCTCCCACCAACTTGCCCATTTCTGCATAACAATATGCATCTGAGGAAGCGCGGGCCCTCTGGGCCTGTACTGCTTCTTACGCATAGCTATAGAGCCATGCACAATTCCTATTGGCCAGCGAATGCTTGTAACAGTAATTTGTCCATATCTTGGGAACCGTAATAGATGGAAAAACAATTCAAGTGCCATTGTAACCATGACAGTGAGTGAATTATACCACAGTCACTATCTGAAACCATATCTCACATCGCTTCTAAGATATGGGCACTGAAAAGGACTGGACAGGCACTCTTTCAACCCTTGAGACAGTAATTTCACAATATCTCATGAACCGTGCTATGTACGAACAAAATTCCACTGCAACCCTACTCCATGATTTCAATTTTTTTCTGATGGCATAGATCACCTTCGCATAGATCACCTGAAGGTGATCTAAGCCATTTGTAGTGAAAAGTCTGTATCTTGCTTTGTTTCCGAGATAACAGCGCTGAAAGTCATCACAGACTGCAGTGTAATCCTATGGGAAAAATGTCAATTACATCATTGAATATCTCTGCAACAAATTATTTCCCCAAAACCTAAATAGCATAGTTCACATCTCTATGACATCCCCTCAACACCCTGCAAATTTCAAGTAAAAAGACCAAACTGTGATTGAGATATGGTCATCCCAATTTGGGCCATCTGGCCTTTCCTAGGGCCATCTGGTCTTTATCATTAACATTCAAAAAATACTTATAACTTGCCCCATAGGATATAATGGGAATTCCAAATTGTAATAACTTTTGAACAGATTAATATTTTTCCACCAAACAAATGATGGCACATTCATTTGCCCAAGCTCTTTCGGCATTCCAAGTTCCAGACCAATAGCCCACACGGTGTCCGCTCAGTGTCACAGACAAAAAATGGGCAAAATGTGGCAAAAAGTGCATTTTTGGGTGCTTCGCTGTGTAAAAAATGTATATCCAACTGAAACACAATTTAGTAAATCAAGAGACCTACCATAACAGATTGTGGATTCCAAATTTCGTGCAAATCTGTTGAAAGGTTGCAAAGTTATTAAAGTGCAAAATTTGAGGTTTAACATTAAAGTGCCTACTCAACCCTAATTATAGGGGTGCAACCATGCCCCTATAATTCACAAGCCACAGTAAAGAAGAATGGAGTGACATTTAGGCCTCACAACCCCAATAACACACCCCGTCATCTGTCAATCTCGGGAGGATGGGGGGTACACAAGGAGTGGAGAGGGCAACCCTAAAGATCTCATTTCCTTACTTTTGTGTTTTAATCCTAAATGATGCACTAACAAAGTTTTTTGCATACAATTTCCTCACTTTTTGAGAAAGAACAGAAAAGTAGAAAGTCGCGCAAGTTGTTGGGAGCGCGGGACCTTTTGGGCCCAACGCTCCCACCACCTTGAAACAAAACAAAGTTTCATTCATCAAAGTGGCATAATTCCATACCTTTTTGAATGTCAGACACCTAACCACTGAAAATAACCTCCATGGCAGTAAGCTAGGTAACCTATAAAAGTGAAGCCACTACCACAATGCAAGACGCTATACGCAAAATGTAAAGTGCACCATGCAATATCTCTGCAGCAAATTAATTTTCCAACACCTAAATACCATAATTCACATGTACAGGACATCCCCTCAACACCCTCCAAATGTCAATTTAACAGACCAAACCGTGTCTGAGATATAACATTTTAAGTTTGACATTTTCATTCGTTGGAGTGGCAGAATTCCTCACCTGTTTACATTTTACTATGTACACCTAATGACTGAAAAGTACATCCATGGCAGTAGGGCTAGCTGCCCTGTAAATTTCAAGCCACTACCACAATGCAAAACTCTATCCGCAAAACTTAAACTGTGCCATGCAATATCGCCGCAAAAAATTATTTTATGACACCTAAACACCATAATTCACATCTACAGGAAATCCCATCAACACCCTCCAAATTTCAAGTTAAAAGACCAAACCATTTACAAGATATTTAATTTTAAAAGTTGTTAAAATTGGCCTATCTGGTCCCTCCAAATCTGGCCATCTAGTCCTTCCCTCACGATCAAAGAATCTTTGATTGTGAGCCTGAAAATTATTTGATCATGAGGAGGAACCAGCTGGACAAAACCCCATTCTTCTTTCACAAAATAACCATACAAACTTTCCCATAAACTTATAATGGGAACTTAAAACTGTAATAACTTTTGCATGGATTAATATTTTTTCACCAAACAAAAAGTGTCATGTTCCTTGACCAAAGCTCTGTCAATGTGCCAAACTGTAGAGTGGCACACTACACAATGGCCACGCAGCACCACAGACAAATTCTTAAAAACTGCCCATATACTGGCAAAAAAATGCATTTTTCAGCATTTTGGTACACAAAAAATGTAAGACTGACTGAAACAAAATTTGGCAGATCAAGAGATCTACCATGCCCCACTGCACATACCAAAGTTCATGCAAATCAGTTGAACATGTCCAAAGTTATTAACGTGCAAAATTTTGAGTTTAACATACAAGTGGCTTCATAACCCTAAATACAGGGGTGCGACCGTGCCCCTATAATATATATATATAAAATAGCTGCACGGTAGTGCAGCTATAGTTAGGGTTGGCAGAGCACTTGTATGTTAAACCATAAAGTTTGCACATTAATAACTCTGCAACCATTTGTCTGATTTGCTTGCATTTTGCATGTGTGGTATCCAACCATAGATCTCTGGATCAGGAAAGTTTCATTCCAGTTGGACATAGGGTTGCAGAGCTGCAGCATGATAAAAATGTGAAAAATTCTCAACTTTTGTGCAATTCTTTCTCAGGCTCTAGAAAGCGAATGGTGTGTGTGTGTGTCTGGCTTCAAATGAGCATTTGTATACAGTATGTGGTCTAGGTCAGAGTGGTACCTTTTGAAGATCTGGTAAAAAAATATTAATCTGTTCAAAAGTTATGGAAGTTTTTCATGTCTCATTTTAGCCTATGGGAAAATTTATATGAGCGACACGAAAACGTTTGTGAAAATATTTTTGTTTTTGTGCTGCCGCCATCTTGTTTTCAGTTAGTGAGGGACAAAACATTTTGTAAATTGAAAAACAGTGCCTCTCACTAAATACCAACACCTGTGTTTACCTAACCAAGTAGGAATTTGCCCAGGCATCATTTTTAGTGCAGGTAGTCTGGAAATATGTTTTTCAAAATGTTTCCACCATTTTGACATTTTGTTTAGCAAAAAAAAAATTTTGTGTGCACAGTAATAGCTGAGCACAAAATAAAAGGTGGCTTGACAGCATGTTTTTGTGCATGAAAAGATTTCATTATGAGGTATAGGGGTGTTGGGAAAACATTTTTGTTTTCGCAAAAACAATCCTCAAAAATATTGTCCCATGTGTTGTTTTCTTTGTCACTTCATTGTGCCAAGGTGGATTGTACCTTTGGGCTGAAATAAGCACACATGGAGGTTATGAAGTCATGATTACAACTGCAATGGATTTTTTTCCATAGTTGCTATGATTACTGAGATATTGCCAAATAAATGTTACAAGGGTTCCTTTTCAGTACTATGGGGCTGCTGTGTAGCTCTGTACTTATGTGTAAGTGAAAGTGCAGGGCCCAGAGGGCCCGCACTCCCACAGATGCATACCATTACACAGAAATGGGCAATGTGAATGGAGAGCAGGGCTCAGAGGGCCCACACTCCCACAAACACATGCCAGTTACCAGTTACATTACACTGTCTCAAAAAGAAGGGACATTCATTGCAAAAAATGTTGTCAATGCATCAGTTTATGTTGATAGCACAGTGACAAAGGTATGGAAATGTGATGTTAGGGTTTCCTCCTACCATGCCACCCCCACCCCACCCTCCATACATTAGCAGACATTGGGGTATGCCATGGGGTCATCAGACCTAACACTCACCCCATTCTCCTATACTGTAGCAATTCAGCTTGTTTACACATGGAATGAGGTGAAAGTTGGGCCTGATGACCCCATGGCACACCCAATATCTGTTGGTGTGTGGCGAGTGGGATGGGGTGGTAGGGAGTAACCCTAACATCACATTTCCATACTTTTGTCACTGTACTATCAACCCTAACTGATGCATTAATGAAGTTTTTTGCAATGAAAATATAAATGTTATACTGGTGCATTAGCACCAGTATAGTTAGGGTTCGGTGGTCACTTCTATGATAAACCCAAACATTTGCCCATTAATAACTTTACAACTATTTAACCGATTTGCATAAAACTTTGCATGTGCCATCGGGGACCATAGAGCTCTGGATCTGGCAAGCTTTGTTCCAATGGGATGTACAGGTGCTGAGATATGGAATGTCAGAAAATATGAAAATTACCAGTTTTATGCAAATCTTTTGTCATGCCTTTTCTCCAAAACAGCTTGGGGGTTTGGTCTGAAACTTTCAGGGTATATGGGGGTTGGGTCACAGATGTGCTTTTTAAAGGTTTGGTGAAAAAACATTTATCCATTCAAATGTTATTAAAATTCAAAGTTTCCCATTATTTCCTATCGGGAAAAAATTAGATGTGCCATGTGAAAGTATCATTTTGCTGTGAAAGTGGGTTTGGCTTTCGCAAATGTAGAAAGTAGTGTTGAGATTCTGCCATCTTGTTTTCAGTTAGAGACACAGGCAAAAACTAAATAACTTAAAAAATACTGCACCTTGGTAAACACCAACATTTGTGTTTACCTAATCAAGGCCCGAGGAACACGATTCTTTGGTTAGTTTTTGAAAATGGTGCTCAGAAATATGTTTATTTTAATCGGGACTGTTTTTAATGCTACAAATTGTGGGCAATGCTGCCGCAATTTATGAAACAAGTTTAGCCAAAGTGCTGCAAATCGCAGCACTGTTTAGCAAAACACAAGGGGTTTTGCCCAAAATTGTGGCACTGTTTCATGAAACAACAGGGTTGTGCAGCAATTTGAGACCCTAACAGCTGTGCAGCTACAAAAACATTTCTAAGCATTTCTGGGGCTAACTGACATCAGAATCTGATTCCTCAGCCCCCGATCTGGTAAACACCTGTTGGTGTTTACCTAATTCAAACTATTTTGTTCTTTGCTTTAGAGCCTCTAAGGGGAAGGGGGCCGAGGTATGCTCATAGACATTTGCTGACATCAGGGTGCCCAATCCCCATGTCGGCAATAGAAGCCCCCTCCGCCGCTGTGGGACACTGGGGAACCCACTCCCTGTGTCCAGATATATGTACTTAATTGTAACCTGTAAATAAAGAAAGTCGGCCCCCAATGTATCATACTGTTGCCAACATTGGGGGGCCCAATCCCCATGTCTGTACTAGGAGACACCACCACCACTGTGGGACACTGGGGAATCAACTCCCTGTGTCTGTACATATGTGTCACCTGCAGCAGTCTGGGACACTTGGGAGCCCACTCCCAGTGTCCCGAAATGTGTCTTTAAAACCTGTAAAAAGGAAAACAGTCCCCGTTGTCTTTTTTTAATTATTTTTTTAATCTTGAAAAAAGAAAACAATCACTTATCTCCCTGCCTCTCCCCTATCCCAACCCTCCCACTGAGCACCCACCACCCACCATCCCTTTGCCCTATAATTACCACTGGAGGTCATTGGCTGTCATCTTCTGTGGACTGGGACATGTCTGCTCTCTTCAAAGCAGAACTGCAAACTGAGGAATAAATCTGCTCTGGCAATGGTCATTCAGGCTTGCGTTTACTACTCTGAAGCTGCTGATTCACTCACTCTCATCTCTCTACAGTAGGTGACTTGTTTTAGACAAAACTGAGATGGATTTTGAAAAGTGCACATTTTTTAATAGTTTTCTAGCACAGCCATCTTAACCTTAAAGCCATCATATCACTGACACTGCTCAGACATGCTACATACCAGCAGGAAAACTGAAAGGGTTAGATGTCTCTGTACAGTTGAGGGATTATTTGAAACAAAAAGTGAGCAAAATTATGAAAAAGCACACAGTTTTCAAAATTTTTTTAGTACTTCATGCCATAATTTAAATAACTGTCACCACATCATTGACACTGCTTGGTCATGCTACATAAAAGCACTACAAATGAAAGTGCTAGTTGAAATGACAGCACAAATGGCAGGATCTACCAGATAAGTTTAAATATGACATATAGGAACGCGTAGATAACAGTACCATGTATAGGAATGTGGAGATGTCAGTGATATCTCCACTGCCTGACACATATACTACTTTTTATCTGTGAAGATATCCCAAAACATATGTTGCATAAATAAAAAAAATGTATGTGTATACTATATATATATATCTTGTACCCCCTCTGATTGTCATCCCTGTGGTATTTTTTCCATGGTGTCTAGTGGCACACCCCACCCTCTGATTCTCCTCCACATAAATAATTTATGTATCCCTGGTGTCTAATAATGGCGCCTCCCTCCCATCTCCAACCCTGTAACACTACACTTTATCTCTGGTGTCTAGTGACACCCCCCACCTTCTGATGGCCTTCCCCCTTGGTAGTAACGCTTGCCCTCATGTCTAGTGGCACCCCCCAATGTCCCTCAGAGCCTGAAAAGAACATCTCTGAAGAATATTGATGAACATCTCATTTAAATCAGTAATGACATGCATATGGCTGAAACTAGTCTAGTTAGTGGGGGAATGTAGACTAGCAAATTTTGCACTAACCACTGACCCACCTAACTGCACTTTCTAATTGTTTTGATATACACAAGCACTGACTCATACATATACACATATATGCATATATATACTGTATTCCAGTATAACATAGCAGTGCACTGTCTACACACACAGATCACTGCCAGATAACATTTTTTGTACAGAGGCCTCTAAACTCTTGAATTCCATCCCAATCCACCTCAGACCAGTAGACATGTTTATTGTTTTGCATAACATCAAAAAATGACATTTAGAACAGTCAAAAATCATTGCCTTGTTGTTTACATCAGGATGATATTGTTATTAAGCTAATTAATTAAAGTAAATTATATATATATATATATATATATATATATATATATATATTAGAGGCCAAAACTCTGTTTAATGCATCAGTTAGGGTTGTTCCACAGTGACAAAAGCAACAAAATTTGGTGTTAGGAGTTGAAACCCCACTTGGACCCCTCAGCCCACCCCCAACCAGCATTGGGAGGTGCGCATTGGGGTCTTCGGCCCTAACTCTCACTCCATCACATGTGTAAGAAGGTGAGGAATAGGAGAATGGGGTGAGAGTTAGGAGCAATGACCCCAATGCACACCTCGATGCCAATTGGGGGTGGGCTGAGGAGTTTCAACCTGATCACTGAATTTCCTGCTTTTGTCGCTGTGAACAACCCTAACGATGCATTAAATGGAGTTTTTGCCTCTAATTTCCCTTCTTTTTGAGAATGATGATGAGAAATAGTGAAAGTAATGTGGCGGTGGAGGCTAGGGCCCTTCAGGCCCCACGATCCCCATGCTGATCTTGCCTGGGCACAGTATCACAATTGTAAAGCAAATGGTAATGGTAACAGCAACAGTAGCGGCAAAAGAAACAGAAACGCACATGGAAATGCAAGCAGATATGGAAACAGAAACTGTAATGCGCATGGGCACAGTAACGCAATTGCAGATGCAAATGGTAGCAGTAACAGCAACGAAGCTGCAAAATGAAAGAGAAACAGTAAAGCAAATGAAAGGGCTGCAGTAAACACAAATGGCAATGTACACGGGGATGCAAACTGAAATGCAAACACAAACAGTAGGGAAAAAGCAAAAGGTAACAGTAACACAAACGCAAGCACAAACGAGAATGCAAAGGGTAACTGACGCTGTGGCGCACATGGGAACAGAAATGCCAACAGGTACATAAAAGCAAGTGGAAACAGTAACTGTAACATTAACAGAAGTGCATACCCTGTTTTTTCCCCAACAGCTGCATAGAGAAACACAGTGTGCACAAAGAATGTATGCATAACAATGGGCCTCGGAGCAGAAAATGAGCTGTTGGAATACTGAATTGCTTATATCTCAGGAACCATACTATGTAGAAATAAAATTTAAATGTCACATGAATTATGTGCTTCCTGGCTATGGTTTTGTATATGCATAGCCATAGGCTATAGGCCATAGGCTATGCACACTCACGATGAAAATTCCGTATCTCGCACCGTTTTCGAGATACAAACCCCGAAAGGAGCAGTGTACACCACCATGTTAGTCTATGGGAAAAAATTTCAACTTCAGAGTACCGTAACTTGGCAGCTGTGCAATATTTTTTCACCAAACCACTGGAAGGCACATCTGTGAGATGTTGGCTGCCTTCCTTCCAAATTTCAGCCCAAAAGACCAAACTTTTTTTTGCAGCAGGGCGACAAAGAACTCCTGTCATTTTGGCCATAGTCTGGAAAAGTACTGTCGAACTTTGAGAAAGCTTTAGCAAAACAGTACAAAAGTGTCGCATGTGCAACACTACCTTGCGAAAGTACTTTTTCCAGAAATTTGAAAAACATATTTCTGGAGTGTTTTACCCCAAAATAAAGACATGCCTAGCATCCTCAGGGTCTGTCTAGGTGAATACAAAAATAATTAGGTTGCTAGAGGGTCCCAAATTTAAATGACAAGCATTTTTATGATCACCAATTGAAAACAAAATGGCGGATTTGCAAAAGTAAAAGGGCCATTTGCGAAAGTAAAAACTGCATTTACGACACTTTCAAACTTTTTGTTAACTTTTCCCATTGACTTATAACGGGAACTTGTGTTTTGAATAACTTTTGAACCGTTTAATATTTTTTCATGAAATCTTTGAAAGGCACACTGGGCACCCTGGCCGCACGTTCCCTGAAGTTTTCAGACTACTCGCACAAACCGTGCAACCTGTAGGCGCGAGCAAAGAATTCACCTGAAAGTGTAAACATGAGCAAAGATCTGACTTAATAACTCTGCAGTTGTATATCTGACTGATACAAAAGTTGGCAGACCCCAAGATGTATGGTTCTTGATCATGCATTCCAAATTTCAGGCAAATCCGTTGAACGGTGGCAAAGTTATTGAGGTGCAAAGTTTGACCCTTTAACCTTAACAGTGCTACTGAACCCTAACTATGATAGCACTACCGTGTACCATTATATATATATATATATATATATATATATATATATATATATACTTCTTTTCCATTTATAGGGTGCCCATTCCCCGAGGCTCAAGGTGCCTAACAAACATAAAAAACAGATCTTAAAACACAATAAATAATTAGAATAAAATTCAAAATACAGTATATCAGACTTACAAATGCTTCAGGTTGCAGGGGAAAAAAACAGACTGGTAGTCATTGTGGGAATCAACTATCTGCAAAAGCCAGGCTAAAGAGGTGTGCCTTCAGCCGCAGCTTAAACACACAGATGGAGGGAGCCTCCCAGACTGCAGATGGAAGTGAGTTCCACAGGGACAGCCCAGCAACACTAAATGCACTGTCACCTGATGGCCTGAGCCAAACCCTGAATGTCCAGGACACCCCTTGAAGAGGAGTGGATGGAGTGAGCGGAGGTCACTGGTGTCAGGAGCTCTGACAGGTAGCCAGGGTCTAGACAGCTAGTCAAGGGGGGAGGCACTGATAAGCAGCAGAAAAATCCCAGCCTCTCCCTACAAGACAGGGTACTAAATGGGAAAAAGACCGAGGTAGAAAGGTCAGTGGGGGATGCTGCAACAGAAAGTAAAGCCATCAAAAAAATGGAGAGCAATGAGTACCAATGCCCGTAGTCTGAGTAACAAGCTTCCTGAATTAGTGGCCTTGATGGAGGAGGAACATCTGGATATTGTGGCAGTCACAGAAACATGGTACACACAAAACCATGACTGGGATGTAAACATACCAGGATACACTATCTACAGGAGGGACAGGGAGGGTAAAAGAGGAGGAGGAGTAGCTCTTTACATAAGGGAAGGAATCAAAGCAACAGAACAAAAGGGTAAACAGGAGGAGAAGAAGCACTGTGTGTAAATTTGGAGACCGGCAATGGCACCACAATCCGCACAGGGGTTGTATACAGACCCCCTTCTCAGGGGAGAAATGGACAAGGAAATGATAGAAAGTATACTTAGTATGGCAGAAAAAGGGGAGATATTGCTGATGGGTGATTTAAATATGCCAGATGTTAACTGGAGTGCAGTTGCAGCAGCCACTTCTAAGAGTGGGGTTATTCTAGATGCCCTACAGGGGGCATGCCTTAGACAACTAGTATTGGAGCCCACTCGAGAGGAACAATCTTAGACCTGGTTCTCTCAAATGGAGATGAGGAGAGGATCACAGATGTAGAAGTGGGTAGCCATCTGGGAACTAGCGACCATCGAACAGTATGGTTCACAATAAACACAGCAATAGAGTCAAGCCATACAAAGACAAAGGTACTGGATTTTAGGAGGGCTGACTTTGTCAAAATGGGTGAGTGCCTAAGGAATGCACTAGCAAATGGGCAGGAAGGAGGGGTGGAAGAACAATGGGGAATAATAAAAACTGCCATCACAGAGGTAACAAGCCTTTGTGTAAAGCAAATAAACAAAACGAAATGAGGTAAGAAACCACTATGGTTCTCAAAGGAAGTGGCAGTGAAGGTTCAAGAGAAAAAGAAAGCATTCAGGAAGTACAAGGAATCACAGAAGGAACAGGACAGAACTGTATCAGTTAAAGCAAAAGGAAGCTGGAAGGCAGTCAGAACAGCAAAGGCCCAAACCGAGGAAAAGATAGCCAACTCGGTTAAGAAGGGGATAAAACCTTTTATAGGTACATCAGGAGAGTAAGACCAAGGGAGGATAGTGAGGCTTAGTAAAGGGAGGGAGGGTGGGCAGAGGGTGACTGTGAAAAGGCAGAGATACTAAACAAATATTTTTGCTCAGTATTTACAAAGGAAGAGGGAGAAGTACCTAAAACAAACAGTAGAAACACTCTGGATACAGAAGTTGATACCAGCCCATTTACAGAAGAAAGGGTTCTGAAAGAACTCTTAAAACTGAAGGTGGACAAAGCAATGGGGCCTGATGGGATTCATCCCAGAATTCTAAAAGAACTAAGGGTAGAACTAGTGACACCACTGACTACCCTCTTTAACAAATCATGGGAGGATGGGGTGGTACCCGAGGACTGGAGGAGGGCAGATGTAATTCCCCTTCACAAAAGTGGGAGCAAGGCAGAAGCAGGAAACTACAGACCTGTTAGTTTAACCTCAGTGGTAGGGAAAATGATGGAATCACTTCTGAAGGAAAGAATTGTTGAGTATCTAGAGGCCAGAGGGGCACAGGACCATAGGCAGCATGGATTCACAGCGGGAAGGTCATGCCAGACAAATCTGATAGATTTCTTCGACTGGGTGACCAAAGTAGTTGATCAGGGAGGGGCTGTGGACATGGCCTACCTAGACTTTAGCAAGGCATTTGACACAGTCCCACACAAAGATTAATATACAAGTTAGCCAGCCTGGGAGTGGGTCCCAAGATGACAGCCTGGGTAAAGAATTGGCTGGAGAATAGGACACAGAGGTAATAGTAGATGGAGTCTACTCTGAAAAAGGGGTTAGTAGTGGGGTACCGCAGGAGTTCAGTATTAGGACCGGTCCTCTTCAATGTCTTTATAAGCGACATTGCAGAGGACTGGAAGGAAAGTATGTCTCTTTGCAGATGACACAAAGATCTGCAACAGAGTTGATGCACAAGGTGGAGTGGAAAGGATGAGAAGGACTTGGCAAGTTTAGAGGAATGGTCAAATGTATGGCAGCTTAGATTCAATGCTAAGAAGTGCAAGGTAATGCACCTGGGAAACAAAACCCAGGGGAAGAGTATACAATGGGGGGTGAGATACTAACAACAACAAAAATGGAAAGGGACCTGGGGATAGTCATATCAGATGACCTAAAGGTGGGAAAGCAATGTGAGAGGGCAGCAAGGAGGGCTGGGGGGATACTGGGATGCATAGGAAGAGGCATCACCAGTAGAAAACAGGAAGTTATTATTCCTCTGTACAGACAGCTAGTGAGACCCCATCTGGAGTACTGCGTGCAGTTCTGGAGACCCAATCTCTGCAAAGACATAGACAGGATGGAAGCTGTCCAGAGGAGGGCAACTAAAATGGTGCAGGGTCTGCACTGGAAGACATATGAAGAGAGACTTAAGGAGCTTAATATGTATAGCCTCGAGGAAAGGAGGGAGAGGGGAGACATGATAGAAACTTTCAAGTACCTCAAGGGAATCAACAACGTCCAAGAGGGTAGCATCTTTCAAAAAAAGAGGTGTGCAAGAACAAGGGGTCACAATTTGAAGATAGAAGGGGCGGCTCAGAGGTAATTTAAGGAAGTATTTTTTCACAGAGAGGGTTGTGGATGTATGGAACGGCCTTCCAGAGGAGGTTGTGGAGTCAAAAACAGTGGTGGAATTCAAGCATGCATGGGACAGTCATAAGGCAATTCTAGGGGTTGGGGGTAGGAAGAAGTAGGCTGCTGGTTAACTAGGACCTGCAGCTTATCCATCAGGTAGGGAAATGGGCAGACTGGGTGGGCCAAGCGGTCCTTATCTGCCGTCAAATTCTATGTTTCTATGTTTCTATGACCCAGTCCATATTGGGCTTTATAGGTGAGCAAGCCCACCTTGAAAAGTACCCTGCACCTGACCAGGAGCCAATGCAGAACATGAAGAACCAGGGTTACATGACTGACCTCAAAAGGCCCGTCGGCAACCAGGCTCTGCATTCTGCACTAGCTGCTGTCTGGAGACGGTCCCTCCCATAACCCCGAAGTATAGAGAGTTGCAGTAGTCAAGCCTAGAGGTTACAAAAGCATCTACCAGTGTCAGCAGATCCTTGGGTGGAAAGAGGGGCTTGATCCTGGCAATGTTTAAAAGTGGTAAAAAGCACTTTTGACTACAGACAACACCTGATCTTCAAAAGTCATTTTGCTGTCCAAGATCATGCCCAGATTTCACACCTTTGGGGAAGCCACCAGTGGAGCTGACCACAGGACAAGTCCTGTGCTAGGCCCTGGAGGCAGCCCATCACACCCATGACCAGGCTTGATCACTAGTACCTCCATCTTATCTGGGTTAAGTCTCAGCCAGCTGGAAGCCATCCAGTCAGTGATTTTAGCCAAACAGTTGTTAAGCACATCGACAGCTCCAGATGTTCCGGGTGCAAAAGACAGATAGAGCTGGGTATCATCTGCATAGTAGTGAAACTCCACACTGTATTGTTGAATGATCTCACCCAGGGGCAGCATGTACACTGCGAACAACATCGGCGACGAGATTGAGCCTTGTGGTACTCCACATGACAGAGGCATTGGGGAGGAGGAGAAATTCCCCATCACCACCCTCTGCACCCTATCTGAGAGATAGGATTCAAACCACCTGATGACAGTACTGGTGAGTTAAAAAAAACTCACAGAGCTGATCAAGAAGCACAACATGGTCCACAGTGTCAAATGCTTAGGAGAGATTGAGGAGCACAAGAACTGACCTGTCTCCTCTATCTCTAGCCCTGAGCAGATCATTATGCACCCTAACTAGAGCTGTTTCTGTGCTGTGTCTGGCCTGAAAACCCAACTGAAATGGCTCATAGATGCCAGAGGACACAAGCTGCAGTGCCACTAATTTCTCAACAACCTCGCTCAAAAAAGGCGGGTTGGAGATAGAATGGTAATTCGCCAGGACATCTGAGTCTAGGGAAGATTTCTTAAGAAGGAGTTTCACCAGACTTTTTTCAAAGCCAATGGGAATACCCCTTTTTACATTGAGCACCTGGCAATCCAGGTGAAAACCGGGCCAGCAGCCTCAATACATCCCATTAAGAAACACGTCGGGCTGAGTCCAGTTCACAGTAAGTGTGCTTCAGCTCTGAGATCACCCTAGTCACATCTGACACCTCCACTGGCCTAAACTCCTCCCAGACAGATGGAGTGCCTCTGAACCTCCCAGCTCCTCCACTGTGAGGTGGATGCCTCCCAGATGGGATCCCCGACTGGATAGCTAACACTCTGTCAAAGAACAACAGAGCAAACTCTTCACATAAAGTGGATGAAAAAACTTTTTTGGGCTGTTGACAGGCATGATGGAGAAGCCTGTCCACAGTCCAAAAAAGTTGAGAAGGCCTGTTTTTCTCTGTAGCAATTTCCCTGGACAGGAATTCTGCCTTATTATGGGAGATTGACCCCTAGTACTCACCATAGTGGGCACACATGGCCAGTTTGTCAACCTCCTGCCAGTTCTTCCACCAGCAGCACTCCAACTTCTGATCTTGATCTTCATCGCCTTCATATCCCCATCAAACCAACTGCATCTCAAGTGAGAAGATCTAGGTCATATACGAACTGGAGCAATGACATCCAGAGCTTTGGAAACCACTATGTTACAGGTGGCCACTGCCTCTCCCATGCCAATCACACATGCCGCGTCATCCCTGGATAGGTCAGCTAATGCCAGTAGTCTCTCTAGGTGCAAACCCCTTAAGGGTGATAGCTGACATTCTCCACAAGGGAGAGATTTTCAGGGGGGCCACAAATGTGAACTCAATAGTACAGTGATCAAACCAAGAGACCTGATCAATCTTGAGGTTGTCAATCTCAAGACCCAGCTGGAAAACTAGATCAAGTGTGTGACCATGCTGATGGATTGCAGAAGCAACAGCTTGTGTCAAGCCCAGTGATAACATCAACTGGAGAAGGTTGTAACCAAAACATCAAGGATTCATCATTGATCCAGGCATTGATGTCCCCAAGACTAAACACCTGGGAGACTTCAACACTTGGTCAATGACAAAGTCTACCACCTTCTGCAGAAATTCTCCCTCCAACCCAGGCAGGTGGTAAAGGAAGAGAATTCTGCAGCATGCACCTGAACCACCACGCACGGCAACACACTCATAAGGTCGGGTATTACCAACTGGGTGCACCGTAAAGCCCAGGCAGGACCTAAATATGATGGCCACTCCCCCACCCCTGTGATCCTTCCTCGTTGGGTGCACTGTGGAGTACCCAGCAGGGATAGCAGCCTCTAAAACTGGTCCAGCATCATCACTCAACCAGGTCTCCATGATGCAAGCCAGGCTGACAGGAAATCAAGTCCACAAAAATAGAAGTCTTGTTCCCTATTGACCTGGCATTGCATAGTTCCACCTGAAGAAGATTAAAGGATGCAGTTGGTCCTCTAGCTACCTGCCTACTCGGACCGGTGGAACCCTGGGTACGGAGACCAAACACATCTGGCCTCTCCCTAATCTCTGTTTTAGCACAGGGAATCTGCTGTACTGGACAACCTCAATTCTGCTCACCACCCCCTCCTCAGCTGCCCTCTGCCATCACTGCCCCCGCACCTCCTTGTAATCCCAACCTCCATGCGGCATCTGGCTGCAGTGGCAGAAACTAGTAGGTTGGTAAAGGGGCCGAGGTCATGAAGCAGAGGCAGCGTATGTGATTCATGCCAGGCCATGGCTCCAACACATCTCTGCCTGGCAAATCCAGTCTGACAAAGAAACCATATTTAATCAACCGTGGGCTGAATGGCACTAGCTTTTAATGAGCGCAGAAGCCAAACATACAATCCAAACACACCGCCACTCACTCAAATTAAACAAAGATTTTATACACAAACATACACCCCAATCATACACTCCACATCCACACTAAACAAAATAAACCCCACCTCCCACCAAAATATATCAATTCCCCAGGAGAGTAAATTCAAAAATGCCACAGAGAGTTAATAAAACTGCTGCAGAGGAGTAATTCCATAAAGTCTGAATTTAAGGGAGCAAAGTGATTAGCAATAGTAGTAAATAATTAGTCTTTCTTAGACCTCCAGAGACGCAGAGCACTCACACCGCACCAAGACTCAAGGTCAAGAAATTCTTCAGGCTGAAAAGTCAGTACTTTCAGGGGAAAATGTTTTCACTGGAGAGGACAGACCTCTGAAAGTCAGTGACTGGCAACTCCTCTCATTAGTACCAGGCAAAGCTTAGCAGCAGTCACAGAAGGATAGGGAGAAAACTCTCCAGCCAGGCAAACAGGGCATAACAACCAGGACCCTCTCACAGGAGCTGAGCAAGTCCACAGCTGGAAAATCCTTCAGTCGGTGGTACAACAAACTGACCTTGAGAACGCTGACTGGAGTCTGAAGTAAAGAACAGGTGCCAAAACAGCAATGGGCCAAAGAAGAGAGCCCCAGTCACTTTTATTCAATGTGGGACAGTTCTACCGCATGCCAGTGTACCACAGCAAACACCTCCTGTGGACCATGATTGCTTTAAGACAGAGAACACTCACATCACAGACTCCCTAGCTCCCAGTTTAATAACATGGAAAGCGAGCAGCCCAGGGGACAATCTGTCTCCTCTCCTCCCCCAAAGCAGCAAGCCTCCATACAGTCAATTTCTTCTCCTCCATGTCCTGACAGCAGAAAACCTCTGGACAGCCAATGGAAAGCTTGAAAATGCTGTTTAAAACTTCAAGCTCCAAACCAGACCTCACAGAAGCCAGCAGCAGACATTCCACAGCTTCAACTCAATCCATCGACCTCAATCCTTCCTGCTGGTAACTTCCTAAAAAAAGAAGCAGAATCCGTGGCACTGAAATAAAAAACTCTCACCAGAAAGCAATAAAACTGACTTCTGCACTTAACTTACTGACTCATCCCTGCCTAATCACTAAAGCTCTAAACCTCGCCACTATTAAAACTTAAAAATTTCAGACTTGGATGCGAAATGCCACCTCAAAGTCACGCACAGCAAATTCAAACTGTCCTTGTTCTTCTTTATTTAGAGTTTAAAATTAAAAAGCAGCCAGGGGTAAAAATTCCTCTGTTTAGCTCTCATTTCAGAGAGCCTGCAGATGGCAGCGCAGCGCAACCGCCATCTTCTCCACCCCTCTGTACTGTATCATTGCCTGGGATAACATCTTTTACTGTCTATACTGCTATAAAATGACTTCCTCTTTTCTCTATATGTGTAACACTGTAAGAAATATTGACAACTTTGTAACTGTATTTACTATGTAGGAGTGTATGGGACCTCATTGAAAATGGGCTTTTGCTCAACCGAGTATCCAATTCATGTAATGAATAAAATATTTTACTCCTATTACTACTACACACTAACACTGCCGTATATGGCATTTTTTAGTTATACATCTAACCCTAACTTTTATTGTATTTAGGACAAGCACTGTGACACACTAACACATATGCACTGCTTCATGTCCTGAACAATGCACACTACTACAATATACAGTCACATTATAGCCATTTGCAAACTGACTAGGGAAAGGTTAATGTACCAGGAAAGGGTTAACAGAGTACCACACACACACACAGAAACACACACACAGCTCTTTGTCTCTGCCTGCAAGCAACATCCCTTTCTTAGTCTTCTTTGTTGTATTAACATTCACTAATTAATTTCAAAAATATAAACAATAACCAGAACAACTAATATAAAAAACTCATTCAGTGATTTATGTAAGTTAGTGTGTTATTTATTGCTGTCCTTTTTTTACCTCTTGCCGATCTCCTGAACTGATAGTAACACTTTACTCTGTGTTCTGAAATCTGAGCCTCATTCCTCAATCTCAGTTGCAGTTTATGGCTGGGAAACACTAATAAGTTGACATGTTTACGAAAGACCACATGCTATGGATCTTTCTTGAAAGAGAATACTGCTCAGATTGAAGCTAGTATCCACGTTATCATACAAGTGCTGTTATGTATAAAATTAAAATTGAAATACATGTACTGCTGGTGATCAACATTTCACATCAAAACTTAAAAACACTGTCAGAGTGAAAGAAAACAAATGCTTCTTTTTTATTTTTCAGACAGAGAAAAAAATACTGCAGTGTAGGGACACACCAGACTGCTCTAGCAGAGTGGTTGTAATCCAACCTCAATTTTATGAAGTCCCTTCAGAATTTGACTAACTTGATTTTTCTACTATGATAGCAAGACATCTGCAGAGCTCCACCCTGCAGCCATAAAAAGGGGGTAGGCAAAATGTAGCAAATTGTAGACCAGAGAGTTTGACATCAGTACCAAGAAAGATCCTAGAGTCACTTATAAAGGACATAATAGTTAACGACATAAAAAAAATTATAGCACAGATTGAGAACAGCATTGGTTCACTACATAGAAAATACAGGATGGGAAACTATGCACAAGCAGTATATTCTGCCACCTCAGGGTTCTGATTCCCACTGACCTCAAAAGCGAAGCTCGAGAGGTCCATGAGAATCAGAACCCCAAGGCAGCAGAATACACTGGTTGTGCATAGAGTTGCATATCCCATATTTTTATAGTGTATGGTGCCCCTAAAAGTAAAATAAAAATGAGTTTGATCTTTTTTTTGTTATAGAAAAAATAAATTTTTGCTGCTGCAGCTTATTCCAGGGTTTTTAGGCTGGTTGCTAAGTCAGTGGTGTGGTTGTTAGGGACCAGACATCCCTACATCTGTAGCATGGGCATTCATTGGTTGTTAGTTGTGTGTGGGAGGGTTTAAAAAAAAAACATGGCAGACAAATTTCTCACTAAGCAAGAGAATTTACTTTGAGGAATCATCCCAGGGAATCGATTTTGCTTTTTTAAGTAATTTTAAATATCTGGTTGATCCTGCACGTTTTTTGTTGCATCTGGTTGATCCTGCATCTGCAGGATTTGTTTCAGTCATGGCTGATTGGAGTGACTGTGTCACCACTGTGAGTTTGTACCTGGCTGGTCCTACAATTTCTATTGTCACAGCTGTTTGTTTGAACTGTGTGGCTCATGTGCTTTCCAAACTAGTTGAAATGTTGTTGTACTACAGTAGGGTATTATCGCATTCCATGACCTTTGAACTGTGCTACAACAACATTTCAGCTAGGATAGAATTCTATGCTGAACAAGCCCTCACCGTACACTATAGGCCACTCTTGTGTTACAAACCTCTTATGTTTTTATGAAAAGATAAGCAAGCATCTTGACAATAAAGAATCAGTTGATGTCATCATATTGGACTTTTGTAAAGCCTTTGACACTGTCCAGCACTAGACAGCGGTCAAGAAAATGTTAAAACTTAACATAAACAGTTATTTGATATAATGGGTTAAAAACTGGATTACAAATCAAACACAAAAAATATCCATATATGGTTATCTGTCTTCATAAGGTAGGGTGTCTAGTGGAGTGTCTCAAGGATCAATCCTAGGTCCCATTATTTTTCAGATATTTATTGCTGACATGAACATCAATGTCATGAAGTGGGTAACAAAATATGCTGATCACACCAAACTGGGTGGACCAAGTGGCATATCTGAAAATATAAGCAGTATCCAATCAGACCTGGATAATATAACTCAATGGACTGAAAAATAGAAAAATAGAAACAGAATCTGTCAGCAGATAAGGATCATATGGCCCACCTAGTCTGCCCATTTCCCTACTTACTGCTGCAGCCCCAGATTCTATTTGATCTGCTGCTCTCCTGCTCTGCACACATCCAGGGTACACTTATGTCTTTCCCATGAACTTTTGAACCCCCTTATTGTTTTCACCCCCACCACTTCTGCTGGAAGGCTGTAACACGGCTCCACCACCCTTACAGTTAAAAAGTACTTCCTAACATTACTCCTGAGCCTTTCACCCTTCAGCTTCATATCATGCCCCTTTGTTCTTGTGCAGAGTTTTCTCTGAAATATGCTTTCCACCTGTACATTGTTTATTCCGTTAAGCTACTTGAACGTCTTTATCATATGTCCCCACTCCCTTCTTTCCTCCAGTGAATAAATACAGTATTAAGGTCCTTAAGTCTTTCCTCATAGGGCTTCTGGTGCAGTCCATGTACCATCTGTTTGCCCTTCTGTGGACTGCCTCTATTTTATCAATGTCCTTCCAGAGATGTGGTCTCCAGAATTGGATACAGTACTCCAGCTGAGGCCTCACCAGTGATATGTACAGTGGCATCACCACCTCTTTCCTTCTGCTTGTTATGCCCTACCCTATGCACCCCAACATTCTGTTTGCTCTCCCCACCACCTTTTCAAACTGTTTGGTCACCTTCAAGTCATCAGATATGATAACCCGCAGGTCCTCTCTCCTGACTTGTGGTGGCCAGAATTTCCCCACCCATCCTGTACTCCTCCCTTGGATTCATGTGATCCAGGTGCATGATCTTCTACTTTTTAGCATTGAAACTCAATTGCCAGATACCAGACAACTCCTCTAATAGGCTTAGGTCCTTTCTCATTTTTTCTACCATCTCCGGTGTGTCCACTCTGTTGCAGATCTTAGTGTCATCTGTGAAGAGGCACACCTTTCCCTCCAGACGCTCTGCAATGTCGCTAATGAAGACATTGAATAAGACTGGCCCCAGCACCAACCCCTGTGACACCCTGCTTATCACCTCACTCTCTTGAGATTCCATGCCATTTATCACCACCCTCTGAATCCTGTTCCTTAGCCAGTTCCCAACCCACTTTACCACCATAGGACCCACTCCCAGGCTCCTCTATTTAGCAATCTCCTGTGTGGAACAGTATTGAAGGCCTTGCTGAAATCCAGGTAGGCCATATCCACCATCCCTTCCTTATCTACCACCCTGGTTACCCAGTCAAAGAAATCGATAAGATTTTTTCTGACAGGACCTTCCCACCGATAATCCATGCTGCCTTGGATCCTGTGCCCCACTATCCTCCCAAATCTTCACAATCCTCTCCTTAAGTAAGGACTCCATTAGTTTCCCCCCTACTGAGGTCAGGCTTACAGGCCTGTAATTGCCTGCCTCCTCTCCACTTTCACTGTTTTGGAAAGGGACCACATCTGACCTCCTCCAGTCCTCAGGTGCCTCCCCTGTCTCTAGTGATATAATGATGTGTTGAAAAGGACAGCCAGTGGTTCCACCAGCACTTTCATGAGTTCCTTTAGTACTCTGGGGTGGATCCCATCAGACAATAAAATCATAACAGAGGTAAAAGAGATTTCATTAAGGACAACTAAAATCATAACAAAGGTAAAAGAAATGTCATACCAGTACATGGAAAGACTAGAAATGCTAAGTCTCATTTTCTTGGAAGAGTGAAGGAAAAGAGGAGACATTGTATTAATGTATGGTATAATACAGGACCCATATTTATTAAATGAGCTTAATCTGACTTTTAAAGGCACTCATACCATAACTAGAGGTCATCCACTCAAAATTAACCAAAGGAAGTTTAGAACACACAAAAGAAAATTATATTTTACGAAAAATGTAATTAACTCTTGCAATAACCTCCCTAAATATGTGATTATTAGTAAAACAAAAGACAAATTCAAAAATAATCTAGATAAATTTATTCTAAAACAGTGGCATATTGAATTATTGCACATAGATCTCAGGAGCTAATTACAGACAATCCACTTTTTCAGCTCCTCAATCTTTTGTGGACCATTATATCTCTCAGACAGATTTTGGTGGCCGTGCAGTATCTCAGAGCTGTCCTGCCTGACTGTGCTGCAGGCTGACTCCATTCTTTTTGTTGCGGACTTTGTTTCCATCCTGATCACCAGCCACTGGGGCACCTCTCAAGTGGAGACCCACTCAACCTCATCTCCACCACCTACCTGAACTCCTTCTCCAACCATGGAATCGGGTGCTGGGTCCCCCCCTCTCCCACCAGGCACATAATAGAGGAGGCACGGACCATGGAGAGTCAAGTTGGGGTCAGGGCCAGCATTGGGCATGTGGGTTTGACCCCTGAGGTCCTGCCATTGCCTCCCCGGTAGCTGGGTTTTCCTTCTTTCATTTCTCCCCCTAGGCATGGACATGCAATGACATCTGCATGGAGGATGCAATCCTGCCCCCTTCCACTGATGTTCACCATTGCTTCATTCCCTCAGCAGCTCCACTTCTTGTACTGGCTGAGGTCTCCACTGGGAGCTGCTACAGAGTGAGGCATCCCTGATATCCCACCCCAGAAGAGGAGAGCAGTCCTCCAGATGCTCAATCCTCTCCTCCCCCCCGCCAACCCCCGACTCCCAGAGTTTGCTCCTGAACTCCAGTCACTGGCATGGTGTGAGGTGTGTCATCCAGTGTCTCAACCCTCAGCACCACTGGGTGAGCCCTGATTCCATTCTTGACCGCAAAAGTAATAACACTAAAATGGAGCACTTGCAAGTGCAGGGGAGGGAATTGTTTTGGGTATTACATGGAGAAAGAGTTAAACACAACAGGAAAGGAAATTCTCAAGAATAAAAAGACTCTGAAATGCTGCAGTGCCCTCTAGTGGCAAATGCACCAGTAGAGGGACTACTTTACAAAAAGAAAACTTTAAATTTATTTTTACTCTTTTTTTATATTTTGTTACATATTGCATAAAAAGTTACTTGTAACATTTGCTAAGTGCAATAATACTTTCCAGGGTGGATGGTATTGGACTACACTGGGCCTTCCAGTGGCTATAAGGCCCTCTGTCTGTAGTGTTGGGACTTATTATGCCCCTGGGCAGTCTAGTATAGCCCAATGCCACCCACCCTGATGGGTATTATTGTTTACATGTGACACTACAAGGCATTAATTGTCTGAGGTTAATACCCATCCAGGTGCATAGTGAGGCATGAGGTATTTTGGTTGTGAACCATTAGCACCTGGAAGTGCACTAACCCCAGAAAACCAACAACCATGAGTGTCTTATTGCACTAATAAAGTGGGTAAATTGAGAAGCAATTTAATAAAAAAATTTAAAATTGTCAACTTCTTTTATTTAAAACAGGGATTTTCTTTTGTTAAAGTAACTATTAAAACATAGTCCCTCCCCTCCTGTCAACCCCACTAGAGCCAAATACTCCTGTGTGACCTTGGGCAAGTTATAAAACCTCACAGTACTCCCATCTATCCATCTGCAGAAATGAGTATACATAGGACCCCCAATGGAAATGAGATGCTGCATCTCACCTTGCTATCCCAGGTAAATAAACTGTCCCCCCCCAAAAAAAATCAGCCTTCTCACATATTCAATAGGTGGAATGTTAATTTATTATAGAATAGATGAATTCAAATGTCTACAGAATTCCCCTAGCAGAACGTTTACCCACTTGCACACAACAGAAGGTTTCATTTTATCTCTGGTAGGGTGAGCAGCAGAGATTGTCCTGGCATGCTGGTAAGGATAGGAAGGGAGATTGGTCATGGTCACCAAAGAAACAACAAGAATTAAAACTAAGATTAGTACTTTAGGGAAAGGACCACGAGAGGAAAGAATTTTTTTTAATCATATTTTAATTATTTATTTTGTTTTTTAAGAAATCAAATATACCAACACATAAATAATACAAATGCAAATAAAAAACATAGACATAAGAGAAATAACAATGTGCCAGATAAAGTTCATACAGTACCTATAACTAATCGTCAATGCCTTAATAACAGTGGGGCTCCCCATACTTCATGTTTCAGAATCCTTTACAGTCCATCTAGCCAGAGTCATATATAAGTCCCTTAATCCAGTAAGTTAGGATCTCTGAAGACCAATTTAGGCACTTACACTGTAAATCAAATCTCCACACAACTGATTAGACCACTGTAATGCTTATGAATACATGCAACACACTGACAAAAAAAATGTAAGAACCTCAACCCCGCCCTTCCCCCAAACCCCAGATTAGTATAACTAAAGGTAAATATTACAGTCCATTTCATATAAAAACAAAAATATCCACATCAGAACCAAAGAGAAGAATCACTCTCATTTCAAAAATTCCTTACAGCCAAGCTTGAGCCTCGTTCACATACTATAACTCCCCTTTTTTGGAAAAACTCTCCCCTCACTTCAGCAAAGACAAAAGGGCAACCCCTCCATCTCATTATATTCATGAACTCAAATATTATAGAAGCCAAGGGCCCCCCCTCACTGTAACCCTCTATGCTCTTATCCATCAGTTACCTCTTTCAATAACAGTGCCACACCAGCTGTCAGAGCATCCAAACATTTACCCCAAGCATCAAGAAACTGTTCCTCTTTGCCGTTCAATATGTATGTCAGGCTATCCACTGCCAATACTTGCATGGATGTTTTTTTCTATGGATCTAAGGTAGGAACTTCCCCAGCCACCCATACAGTAGATTCTGGATGCCCTGACTAGCCACCACCAGTAGTACTCTAATCCATTTGGGGTACAGAGTCCACTCTTCTTCCCCTGTGTTTTCCACCCCAAATAGGAGAGAGAGGGGGGAGAAATTATCACCTGCTCCCCTCCCATGGCAGACAGCTCTTGTGCTATGCCCTGCCAATACTTCTGTAACATATGGTACTCCCAATAATAATAGTAAAGGGTACCCTGTGGTACCCTACACCACCTGCATTTTGGGGACACCACAGGGTAGAGCTTGTGCATCTCACTTGGAGGGAGGTACAAGCAATGGAGAAACTTATAATGCATTTCATTATACCTGGTACACAGCAGGAGACCCATGTGTGATCCTAGAAGTAGCTCCCAGTTACTATCTGAAATCTGGAGGCCTAGGAAAGAATGTTTAATTATTTCTTTATTAATTTTTTAAAGGGAGCTTTACTTTTTTTTAATCAGTATTTTATACTCTTTGGTCTCTTTGACTGTCCCCATCTGGACCAGTCCCCCCGGCCCTGTCACCAGACTTCCCTGGGGCTTACCTTCTCTTTTGTGTTCTCTGCCACAGGACTTACGGGAGAAGCCCAGCCCTTGGTGCAGGGCCTGGGATGGACTAGTTCATCACTGCACTGAGGTCAGAGGTTTTTTCATCCATTTTCACCCTTGGGGCTTATGCACATGCAATGATGCAATGTGCATGCTCCACCACCACAAAGACACCTCTGTTGTCCAGGCGTGGGGTCCCCTGCCCTTCCTGCAATCCCATAGCCCTACCACCAATATTCCTTCAGGGGGCATCTGAACCATGGAACATGTGTTATTCTCTTCCCAAGGAGGGAGAGCCATCCTTGGGATGTTCAATCCTCCCTCTTCCAGCTAGCCCCCCGAGCAACCTGCATCTATTCCCAAACCCAGGTCACCACTGTGGTAGGCAATGAGGCAACCAGTGCCTCAGCACTCCATGATTCTGGGCTGGCTGAGGGAGTTTGAACTTTTGTAAGGCCTTACTGAAGGATTTCAGTGAGAAAAGCTGGCTCTCAAGTTTGTGAAAGCAATCAGGGATGAGTAAAGTTGATTATTGTTAGTTGCAGGATATGCAATACCAGAGAAAGGAAGTGCACCAAGGAACCCCAGGTCCAACCATGTCAGCATGTAGCTCAGTGGTTATAGCACCAGAACTGTATTCTGGGAACCGGGATTCAATTCCTAGTAGGTCACATTATTTCTGTCTGACTACAGATGGTGATTAAATTGCTAAGTAGTGGCTGATACTGCACCGAAAAACATCTAATTGAAGTGGGGAATGAATTTTGTATCTAATTTGCTAACACATTAGAGCTGGTGTAATCTCTTGAAAACTGGAAGGAATCTACTCCATATAACCACTAGTAAAACCAACCCAGCCATGGAGAAAAGTCCCACTCATCAGTTAGAGTATTAAGAATTTTTATTTCATCAATTTGCTACACTGCAGCTGACACCACTAAATGAATCACACTAACGTTTCATAGGAGATGTCCCACTTCATTAAGGCCTTCTGCATACCTGTATTAAATATTTGCATATTAACAAATGTAAACATCTAAAAACTAAAACTGTCATAAAAGTACAGTATATATACACAATTAATGCTTCTTTTTTTTTAATCTGTAACAATTTAGCAATATTTTGACTCATACTGAAGATAGAGGAAAAATTCTAAATTCCACTGCCTAAACATGTCCCACCCTAAGCATATTGGAGGCATTAACCTATGGGTCTTATAACTTAGGCCCTGTACACATTAGGGAACTTCACTAAGGCTCACTAAGGTACGTGAGGTGCCAGGAGGCTATGCGTCCATGAATGCACCTATTGAATTAATTATAGTGACTAATATCCAGCCTTTCTAAGATATGAATATCAAACAAAGTTTAAACTCAGATTTTGTTTTACAAGAAATTATGTCAACTTGAAATCTGTTACAAGGATTAATAATTCTTTGTGTGAAAAAATGTTTTTGATTAACATGCTGGAAGCGTTTCCTCTTGAGCTGAAGGGGGTGCCCCTAATGCCATAATGGTCACTTTTAAACTCCAAACCCAGCTTGTTAATTAAATATGGATATTGGATGAGACTGAACATGAATAAAAGGTCTCCCCTCTGGTGACGAGTTGCCAATGGCGTAATATTCAATTGTTCTACTCTATTTTTGTATGGTACATTATATAGACTGGATAAATGTTTAGAGAATTTTCTCTGAAGCCTTTCCAAACAAGAAATTTCTGATTTTTAATAAGGGCTCCACAATTGAGAGGCACACTCGAGATGTGGCCTTGCATATGCCTTAAAGAGGGGTATCATGACTACAGTGTCCCTGGATACAATATTTCTTTTTATGGCCTATATAACAAGATTAGTTTTGTTAATGGCTATATTGATTTTTTTATTGTTACCAAGATAATTACAAATCAATATGCCAAGGTCTTGTTCTTCTGTTGTGGTATCTGAAAAGGTACCATCTAAAAAGCAATCTGCTAATGGATTATTGACCCCTAAATGCATGATTTTACATCTTCAGATGTTCAGTCTCATGCCTCCAAATGAACCCATTGTGTAATCTTATCAAGATCTCTTTGGATGGTTAGAATATTTTCAGTGTTATTACATAGGCCACCTATTTTAATATCAGCTGCATACTTCATAGATAATGAAAGACAATTATTTGTTAGGTCTGATATAAATAATTGAAATAAACAAGGGAACACTGTTTGTGTATGCTCTGCAAGTAAGCAATAATACCTAACAGGGTGGGCGTTATTGGGAAATACCAGACTGCCCATGGGCATAATGAAGCCTGACACCACAGGCAGAAGGCCTTATGGCCCCTGGAAGATCCAGTATTTCCCAATAACGGTCACCCTGGAGGGTATTATTGCACTTAGAAAATGGGGCTACCTGTGGCATTTTTGTATGGGATTTAGTTAGAAATAAATAAAAAAAATTAATAGAGAAAAAAGGAATTGAAATGTTTGTGTTGTAAAATAGTCCATTTGTGCTGTTATATGTTCTGTTGCCTCCCCCAGTCAGAGTCTTTCTCTTCTACTACCCCTCCCACACCACCATGTGCAGAACAAGACATTACATTTTTTGTACAGTTTTTCTGAATCTTAAAAAAGACAGAGAAACAGTTTTCTGTCTTTTCTGCAGGAGTCCTTTTTTTCTTACCTGGAAGTTGCGATCTTGCGCTACCCTGCCAGGTATAAGCTGGAAGTGTACAGTGAGAACTTTCATGTGGTAGGGCAGCGGACTAAATGTTTAACTTTTACTCAATGGTGCTGCACTTTAACATTAAAAATGCACTGATTCATACTGCGCTTGCACGCGTTGGCCTGCTGAAGGAGTGGGTGTTCAGTGACTGTGGGGAATGGAGAGCTGAGGGAGAAATGTGTTTTGATACAGGCAAGTCAGTGGGCAGATGAAGTTATGGAGGAGGCGGGGTGATGACTGTGTGGAAAGCGATAGCTGAAGGTGTATTTTTTTTTATTTACAAGTGCAATGAGGGACTGTGTGAAGAGGAAAGCTGGGGTAATTCAATTGAATGGCAGGAGGAGGAGAAGCTGTTTCCTTTTCAGAAGGAAGTGGGCAGCTGGCTGAAGGAGGGAGGAGCAAGAACGTGGTCTGCTGTGCGAGAGCCACGCTGTGGGCAATGTTGGGGCACGACACAAGAGGGTACAGCAAATAATGAAAGAAAAAAGTAACAAAGGTAGCTAGGAATGAGCCCAGTGGAGGTTGATGTATGGCTCTGTTAGGCAGCTGACACTGAACTAGGGTGTGTTGGGAGTACAGTATCTCTCGGTAAGCAAGAGAAAAAATGGTGGCAGTTTGAAATTTAAATTAGGTGGTTTCAACCAATTAGGAAGCAGCGTGGACATTAGGATACTTCAGCGGGTGAAGGGTCACTATATGCTGGTGCTTTTATTTCCTGGGCATCTACTGAAAGTTAATATACACCCCTGACAAGGATACTAACCAATCAGATGGCAGGAAATAAAAAGCCCATTTTTTAACATAACTGAAACCGTGTTACAATCATGTTCTAAAACCCTGTGAGGGAGATAGTCTTAAGCATGGTTTTAGACAAATACTGTTGCCTTAATCCATATTGACAGCAGTGTGTATGTGTGATCTGTGCTGTAACATAGGTTAAGACAACCTGTCCGAAAAGAAAAGTCACTTTTTAGCTACAGAATTGAAAAAAATAATATTTAACAGCTATTGCTGAGCTACCAATGAACTACCAATTACAGTGATGTACTTTTTGCAGCGTTCCATTTCTGTGCCTGATCATGAGTATTCCATTATGCATTGTGGCACCCAAAATGCTTTGTGCTGGTGTCGTAATCATGCCTGTGAACTCAGTCAGGCAAGCATAGTTGTTGGAATGCTGTGTGGACGTTCCGACAACCATGCTAGGGACTGGTTTATAAAAGATTTTTAAAAATGTTTTAAAATTGGTCCCTAGTATGTACAAGGCCTTACAGTACTTAACCGATCAGGAAGCAGGACATTTCCAACCCCTGTTATAGTAGTTGTTTGAGTGGTACACACCTTCACCAGAGATTAGGTTAACTCCATTTTGGAAGTATATGACTTCCACATAAAAGGTAAAAACTTCCAAAATTAAGGGGCAGAAGTATTTGACTTAAAAAGGGAAACAAAGAAAAGTAGCTATCTTTCAATGTTTTAGGCTTGGAAGTCAAAAACAGTTGATTTCTCTGACAAAAAGCTTATTTTACAAGCAACATTTTATATAAACATCCTAGTTTACCTTGTGACAACTCTGACTTCCAAAATTTGGAACCCAAGAAGTATTTTGACTTCCAAGAAACTGAAATGATGCCCAAATCTGGAGGCATAGAAGTTTTTGACTACCACAGAAAACAAATTAACTGAACCTCTGACTGTCAGTACCCTGGGGTAATGTGGAATGCATTTAAATATGGAGCATACCCTTTCACTAAAGCCGTTTTAAACAATTACAACATTGCTTTAACAAATTGTTTGCCTGCTTGGCAGTGCCTTTCTGAATCAATACTTCATGGTGTTCTACTACAAACCAGTGTTGTGTCTGCCTAGTTTATTCACACAACAGATTCAGTGAGCCAAAGTCTGCAGGTGCAGCATCCATGGTTGCAGAACCAGTGAACGTTGTTCATGATAGGTCTGAAAAGTAGGTAATGGTCCCTGTGGTAGACCAACAAATGCCAAAATAATATGGTTGGGTTTCGAAGGGAAACCGTGCTGATGCACAGAGATAAAAAGAGCGCAAGAGGTCGTTTAGCTGCACTAGGGAAGTCTAAAATGTTTTGTAAAAATTATTTTCTGGATTGGGGTGAAACATAGAAATTGTTAGCAGAAAAGGACTGCTAGGCCCGTCCAGTCTGCCTGTAAGCCCTATACTTGTTTGTGGCCTCTGACCCTATCTGGTCAGTGGCTTTTCATCACTCCTTTCCACCTCAAGATTCCCTTGTGCCTGTCCCATGCATGTTTAAAACCCTCCAACTGTGCTCGCTCCCACCACCTCTTGTGGCAGACTATTCCATGTGTTTACCACCCTCTCCATGAAGAAGAACTTTCTCACATTTCCTCTTAACCTGTCCCCCCCCCATACCATATCATGCCCCCTCGTTCTTGTGCTCCTTCTACATTGGAAGATGTCTCCCCTTTGCACCTTGTTTATGCCCTTGAGGTATTTGAATGTTTCTATTATGTTCCCCTGCTCCCTCTTTTCCTCCAGTGAGTACATATTGAGGTCCTTTAATCTCTCCTCATATGTTTTATGGTGCAAGCTCTGTACCATCTTGGTTGTTCTTCTTTGAACCACCTTCAACCTGTCGATGTCCTCGCGAAGGTGTGGCCTCCAGAATTGCACACAGTACTCTAGGTGAGGCCTCACTAGTGTTTTATAAAATGGCATCAGCACCTCCTGCCTTCTGCTAATGATTGCTCTGCCTATGCACCCCCAGCATGCCACTGGCCCTCACTGTGGCCTTTGTGCTCTGCTTTGTCACTTTTAGGTAATCTGAAAATTATAACCCCCAGCTCCTTTTCTTCTTTGGTGATTGTCAGCACCTCCCCCCCCCCCCCCATCATGTAGTTCTCATCAGGGTTCCCTCTTCCCAGGGGCATTATTTTGCACTTCTTTGCACTGAACCCCAGTTACCATACCTCAGAACATTTTTCCAGCTTCCCCATGTCCCTCCTCATTCTCTACACCCCCTTCTAGTGTATTCATCCTGTTGCAGATCTTGGTGTCATCTGCAAACAGGCAGACCTTTCCCTCCAGGCCTTCCGCACTGTCACTAAAGAAGATATTGAACAAGACTGGTCCAAGCACTGATCCCTGAGGTACCCCTCTGGTCATTCCCCTCTACCCGGATTGGATCCCATTTACTACCACCCTCTGCCACCTGTCCATTAGCCAGTTTCTAACCTAGTTTACCACTTTGTACCCCATGCCCAGACTACGCCTCCTGTTAACCAGCCTTTTATGTAGGATGGTGTCAAGGCCTTGCTGAAATTGAGGTAGGGGATGTCCACCGCTACCCCTCCCCCAATTTACTTCCTCTGTCACAGTCAAAAAAATCTATAAGATTCATTTGACATAACCTTCCTGCTGTGAATCTATGTTGCCTTGGATCATGGGCACTGTTGGATTCTAGGAGTGCCATTATTCTTTCGTTTACTAGTGCCTCCATGATCTTCCCCACCACTGATGCTCTAAATAACTAGAATTTAAACTTCTAGCCAACAGGTTGCACTTCTGTTCTTAGAAGTTAGAGCTGCCAGTTTCAGGACAGTTCTATTTTTTCTCAACTTTAGATATTTTCCCTGTATTAGTGACTACACCAAATCTACAAATTTTATTAAGGAATATTTTCTGGAACTTCACGTTAGTCAAGAAAAAAAAACAAGATTGAAGGCTGGCCACATCAATGACATTGTGACTTGAAAGAGTTACTATAACCTGATCACACAAAAGAACCACAAAATGGCCCAGTTACAGATGTCTTTTTTTCAGGAGAGTGTTCTTCCCCCGACTAGAGTGTTGCATTAGCTGGACAAATTTAATCACACCCACATATACACACACTAGGCAATATCATTATCAGGCCTGGAGCTTGTGTGGCACATTAGTTACATTATTTTAAATATTTAATGAGTTTATTTTTATTGTAAATGTGAAAAAGATATATTATGTCATTTAGATATAGTACACAAGTTAATGTATTAGATGCTTAAAATAATGACTTTGATGTGCCAAAGAGGCTTGCGGCCCAGTCTTTATAGACTGCACAGTTTAAAGCCTTGCACCAGTTATAGCATAACATGAAAGTTAAACAGGGCAACTGCAAAGTTTCGCAAGAGTGACTAGTTCAGCAAACATTTGTCAATGCCGAATGTTTGCTTACTTGTATCTGATGTGTAACTGTTGCACATAGGTAGTGTAGAGACTAAAATTAACAAATTGATATACAAGTTATAATAGTTCAATTGCCATGCCTGAGAAATTAAGAAGTTCACTCATGATATCATGTTCTTAAATCGTGATTTTGAGTTTTCAAAGTAGTATCTTACCACTGTAACTGCACACAGCACTTCAACCCAGGAAATCAACATTCCCACTCCCTATCTCCACATGCCTGCTTCATTTTAGCAAGATCCCAGCAGAAATTGGTGTCGTCCTGGAACCTGAACTGTTGGACACAGACTAATGCATAAGTTAGACAGCATGTCATTTTAATCTGTAATTTCAGACACATTGTTCTTGTGAGTTGATACACTCACATGGCATTTGACTTCCTGTGGGTAGCTTTTTGCATTACTGTCCAAGATAGTTGAATGACCAAAATTAGTTTTTCATAAGATTCATAGGATTTATATGAGTCTGTAAGTGCTGGCCAATATGACTCACCACTTATCAATGGATATGAGTTATTATTTTATTACCCAGGTACTCATCTATTGCTACCACTGCCACAACCACTGCCTCAGAGTTTGCCAAGTATGAAGAGCAGTTGGACCACAGTGGGTTCTGGGAGGGTGCAGGTGGTGGAACAGAGGCGAAGCCCCCTAGTTGTACCTCTACACAAATCATATGCCATTCTGGCAGAGTAAGGTTCCTCTATGATAGCACCCTCAGTGGAGACCAAGAAGAATGCTTAGGACATCCACAAGGGAGACCCACAAAAGGGTGGCAAGGGACACCACAGGGGAAGGAAACAGCTTCTGATAGGGGACTCAATTGTTAGGGGGTAAAACTGGGGAAGGGAGAGGAGAAGTAAGTAAGTTGCCTGCCTGGTGCCATGGCTTGGAGGGACAGGAAGTGAATCTTCAGGATTGCAGAAGTAGCATCACAGGAGAGGGAACTAGATATCATTGTCCACCTTGGGACAAATGACCTAGCTAGGCATGGGATCAGTGCAGTGCAGAATGAATTTGTGGAGTTGGGGAGGGGCCTCAGACAGGTAGCAAGCATGGTAACCTTCTCAGAGGTGCTGCCAGTCCATGGCAAGGGTGAGGCTAGGGTACTGCACACCATGCAGTTTAATCAATGGTTGTAAAACTGGTGCAGAGCACAGGGCTTTGGCTTCATTGGGGACTGGGGGTCCACCTGGAGAGATAAAGGTCTATACTGGCATGATGGTCTTTATCTGTCCATGAAGGGAACCAAGCTCCTAGGTGACAGGTTTAAATGCTTCCTTGGCAAGCTTTTAAACTAGCCAAGGGGGGAGGTGCTGATAAGAGGCAGGAAATTTCAAGCCTCCCCCCACAAAATATGGCAGGTAGTAAGGTAAACACTGAGGTACAGAGCTCAACACAGGGCAGAACAGGGGTAAATGGAAAAATAGACAAGGGCAATAACAGCAGGGATGGGGAAAAAGAATAAAGCCAACACTAAATGGAGGGTAATGAGTACCAATGCCCGTAGTCTAGGAAACAAGCTTCCTAAGCTAGTAGCCCTGATGTAAGATGATCAATTGGATACTGTGGCAGTCACAGAAACATGGTACACAGAGAACCATAACTGGGATGTCAACATACCAGGGTACACAATCTACAGAAGGGACAGGGAAGGTAAAAGAGGAAGTGGAGTAGCTCTATACATAAGGGAAGGGATCAAAGCTACAGAACTAAAAAGTAAAGGGTGAGGACAAGAGGCACTCTGGGTCCCCTTGGAGACAGGGAATGGCATCACAATCTGCACAGGGGTTGTATACAGACCCCCGTCTCAAGGGGAGGAAATGGACAAGAAAATGATAGAGGACGTTCCCAAAATGACTGAAAAAGGGGAGATACTGTTGGTGGGGGACCTGAATATACCAGATGTTAACTGAATGACATGTACTGCGGCCACATCCAAGAGCAGGGTCATTCTCAATGCCTTACAGGTGCAGGCCTCAGACAGCTAGTGTTGGAACCCACCCGGGAGGGAGCAATACTAGACCTGGTACTCTCAAATGGAGAGAGGATCACAAATTTAGAAGTCAGTAGACATCTGGGAACAAAGGATCACTGCACAGTGTACTTCACAATGACCACAACTATGGAGATAAGCCATACAAAAACAAGGATACTGGAATTTAGAAGGGCTGACTTTGGCAAAATGGGTGAATACCTGAAGAATGCATTGGCAAACAGCCAAAAAGGAGGGGTGGAAGAACAATGGAGAAAAATCAAAACTGCCATCATAGAGGCAACAAGCCTTTGTGTGAAACAAATAAAGAAAACAAATCAGAGTAAAAAAACACTATGATTCTCAAAAGAGGTGGCAGGGAAGGTTAAGGAGAAAAATGCTGCATTCATACAGTATAAGGAATCACAGAAGGAGCATGACAGGGAACTGTATCAATTAAAGCAGAAAGACGTGGGGAAGGCAGTCAGAATAGCAAAGGCCCAAATCGAGGAAAAAATAGCCAACTCAGTTAAGAAAGGGGATAAAACCTTTTATAGGTACATTAGGGAGCATAGAAAGGTTAACGGAGGGATAGTGAAGATTAATAAAGGAGAGGGGAGGTGGGCAGAGGGAGACCGTGAAAAGGCAGAGATACTGAATGAATACTTTTGCTCAGTATTCATAAAAGAAGATGAGGAGGAGGAGTGACCTAATTCAGGCAACAGAAGCACTCTGGGTAGGGGGGTTGACACCAGTCCATTCACAGAAGAAAGAGCCCTGAAAGAACTCCTAAAACTCAAGGTGGACAAAGCAGTGGGGCCTGACGGGAGTCACCCCAGAATGCTAAAAGAACTAAGGCAGGACCTAGTGACACCACTGACCATGCTTTTTAACAAATCATGGCAGGATGGGGTGGTACCTGAGGACTGGAGGAGGGCAGATGTGATTCCCCTTCACAAAAGTGGGAGCAAGGCAGAAGCAGGAAACTACAGACCTGTAAGTTTGACCTCAGTGGTAGGGAAAATGATGGAATCACTTCTGAAAGAAAGAATTGTTGAGTACCTAGAGGCCAGCGGGGCACAGGGCCCAAAGCAGCATGGATTTACGGCAGGACGGTTATGTCAGATGAATCTAATTGATTTCTTTGACTGGACAAAGTAATAGACCAGGGAGGGGCTGTGGATATGGCCTACCTAGACTTTAGCAAAGCATTTGACACAGTCCCACACAAAAGATTAATAATCAAGTTAACCAGCCTAGGAGTGGGTCCCAGGATGGTAGCCTGGGTAGCAAACTGGCTGCACAACAGGACACAGAAGGTAATAGTGAATGGAACACATTCCGAAGAAAGTGGTTTTACTAGTGGAGTACCTCAGGGCTCAGTACTGGGTCCAGTCCTCTTTAACATCTTTATAGGTGACATTGCAGAAGGTCTGGAGGGAAAGGTATGCCTCTTTGCAGATGACACAAAGATCTGTAACAGAGTTGATACACAAGAGGGGAGGTAGAAAAGATGAGAAGGGACTTGGCAAGGTTGGAGGAATGATCAGACATATGGCAACTTAGATTCAATGCAAAGAAGTGCAAAGTAATGTACCTGGGAAACAAAAACCCTGGAGAAGAGTATACAATAGCAGGGGAGGTATTAACAACAACAAAAATGGAAAGGGACCTGGGGGTAGTCATATCAGATGACCTAAAGGTGGGTAAGCAATGTGAGAAGTTGGTAAGGAGAGCCAGGGGGATACTGGGATGCATAGGAAGGGGCATCACAGGTAGAACAAGCATTTGTCAATGCCGAACGTTCGCTTGCAGGTATTTGCAGTGGTGTTTGGCATGTATGGTGCTTTACCCTAATGCCCAGTGCGATTGCTGGTATTTGCACAATAAATTATCAGCATGACCTTTTTGTTACCCCCATTGTGCGCTACATAGGCAGAAACACGTTTTGGGCAGGATGTGAAAAATGACAGCTGTACTGCTCATAAGGAAGTGTGGTAAAATGGCAATGTTGAAAATGTGGAGTGGAAATATTGAAAATTAGCAAAGCTAGAGCTGCATGGAACTGTTCAATGCACGTCAGAAACAGTCATTATAATGAATTTTTTCACCAAATTGTCAACACTGGCATTTTAAAACCTCTGCTAATGAACAGTGTCACTGTGATTGTCTTATTGTGTGCCATACATTGATTTTGCACACCGACTGTGCCATTGTGCACTACATGGGCGGAAACACGTTTTGGGCAGGATGTGAAAAATGACAGCTGTACTGCTCATAAGAAGGTGTGATAAAATGGCAATGTTGAAAATCTGGAGTAGAAATATGGAAAATTTGCAAACCTACGAGCGTGCGTAGGAACTGTGCAATGCACGCTGTGAACAGTTTAGCTTATATCACTAACATGGGACCCTTCACGATCGATGTCACTGTCAGGTGCGTTAGACAGGGTCCAAAGGGTACCAAGAGGACTGCTAGATCACCCTTCAGGGCCCCTAATAACGCCATGACAGTGACACTATTCATGAGAAGGGGTCTCAAAACCCCATGTTGAAAATTTGGTGCAAAAATTCAAAAAAATGCCTGAGATATGCAATAAAGTTGAAACCCCCCTATCTAGCCCATTATACAGCTTACCGGCATTTCCTCAGTTCGCAGTCGCCTTTGAAGAGTGTAGACGTGTTCCCGGTCCACCAAGAGCATTGCGCCGGAGTCCAGAGGTAAGTATGAGGGGGGGTGGGAAGGCTGATGCGCAGGGTGGGTGGGTTGTGGGAGGGGGCTGGGAGACACGCATGTGGGACCGTTTTATTTTACAGGTTTAAAAAAAGATGACGTGGGATGTTTGCCACGCTGGGGTGGCTCCCAGAGTGGCAGAAGATGGCTGGGGGCTGAGGAGCCGAGCGGGATTGGGCACCCCATCGGCAAACTACGGGGGTGCCGAGAGCTGACAGGGGATTGGGCACCCCGACAAAAACGCGTAACGCTTGCCACGCTGGAGTGGGCCTGCTGCAGCAGGATGGCTTGGGGGCCATGGAGCCGATGGGGATTGGGCACCCCCGCAAGCAACAACATTTGCCACGCTGGGTGGGCTCCCAGCGTGGCACCAAAGCTTTGGGGCGGCGTGACACGCGCTGGGAGCACGAACGTGAGGAGGGGGACATGTGACGTGAGTGCTCAGTATGGCAGCGGTGCTTGCTTTGAAGCAGAGGAACACGGTTGTCATACAGAGCTCCTGCACCCATTGGTGCAGGACTCCATGCCTGCTCAAGGGAGCAGTGCATTGGATGGGAGAGGCACACCTCCAAAGTGTGCTACTTCCCAAAACGCTCCTTGCACATGCGCCGCAAGTTTAACGTAAAGGGAAGTGGTAATCCTCTATACAAACAGTTGGTGAGACCTCATCTGGAGTACTGTGTGCAGTTTGGAGACCTCATCTATGCAAGGACATAGACAGGATGGAAGCAGTCCAGAGGAGGGCAACTAAAATGGTGCAGGGTCTGCAGCAGAAACCATATGAAGAGAGACTGAGAGAGCTTAATATGTATACCCTTGATGAAAGGAGGGACGGGGACATGATAGAAACTTTCAAGTACCTCAAGGGAATCAACAAAGTCCAGGAAGGTAGCATCTTTCAGAAAAAGAGATATGTAAGAACAAGGGGGCAAAATATAAAGATAGAGGGGGGGACGACTCAGGGGTAATGTAAGGAAATTTTTTTTCATGGAGAGAGTGGTGGATACATGGAACCGCCTTCCTGGGGAGGTCACTGGGTCTAAAACAGTGGGGGAATTCAAACATGCATGGGACAGACAAAACGCAATTATAGTGGGGGTTGCAGGAAGTAGGCTGTTGGTTAACTAGAATCTACAGCTTATCCAGTAGGTAGGGAAATGGGCAGGCTGGGTGGGCCAAGTGGTCCTTATCTGCCATCAAAGTCTATGTTTCTATGTTTCTACTTTAAAGGCATCCATAGATGTACTGCTCACTACTGCATCAGGCAGGCTGTTCCAAAGTGTTGCCACACACTGATTAATCCAAGCACCTCTTTTGTTTGTTTTATGTAATCCACCTTTTAGTTGGCATTTATGGATCATTTTTTTCCTTTACAATTGTCATTCTTTCAAGCCCTATGTACTCCCATAGGTCAGTCTCCCTGAATGCGATATATACCAAGCATAGGTCTCCCGAGACATCTACACTCAAGCGAGTATAAATTAAGCTCTGCTAGTCTCTCTTTATATGATAGTTGAGATAGTGATGTGATTCTTTTTGTTGCTCTCCTCTGGACCCTCTCTATAAGTTCAATATGGTTTTTGGTATGGGGTGCCCAGAACTGCACACAGCTCTCCAACTGCGGCCTGACTAGTGCACTATACAATGGGACTATAATCCTCCTATCCCTACTCCTAATATTTATAGAGATACATCCCGACATTTCATTTACCTTTTTCACCACCTTCTTATAGTGCTCATCAAATGACAACGTATTTGTAATGATAGCAATCAAATCCCGTTCCCTATCCATAACGTGCAGTTCTTTTCCATTTAATGTGAAATTAGCCAGTTTGTTTCTATACCAAAATGCATACTCTTGCATTTATAGACGTTAAACAATAATTTATGCTCATTAGCCTATGTTTCAATGCTAAGTAAGTCTCTTAGAAATTGATTGATTGCAGCATCAATGTCTATTATTGCACCTAGTTTTGTGTCATCTGCAAACTTACAAATCCAGGAATTTGAAGAAGTTTGCATGGATGATATGTACGTATTAAACAGGAATGGCCCCAACACTGATCCCTGCAGAACACCACTGGTCACGTCTCCCCAGTCTGAACAATATCCCCTGATACATACCTTTGCTTTCTGTCATTAAGCCATGCTTTAACCCAACTAATTATATTTGAATTTAATTTTAATTCAATGAGCCTCTCAATTTACTCTCTGTGAGGTACAAGATCAAAGACTTGGAATAATCCAGACACACTACATCTACAGGAAGACAGGTATCTAAGGGCAGGATTTTCAAATGTGCCGTAGAGTGGCACATGGTGCGTCAAAGGGTCACCCTGTGTAAACATGCTGCATCAAACCCCCTGCACCAGAATTTGCAAGAAATGGACCCACAGCTGCAAAGAGATCAGGAGAATGACGCAAAGGCAGGCCTGCCCCATAAAGATGATGCATGGCATGGAATGATGCATGGTACCCAGAAGGCCTATGGCAAGGAGAATGGCGCAGGCTACCAAAAGGAGGAGGAAACCACGCCATACACAGAAACACAACTTCACGGACAGAGAGACAGACCTCCTCATTGAGGAGGTGCAGAAACAGCATGAACTACTGCTATCCCAGGGTGGGGACAAGGAACAAAGGGACAAGAGGCAGCAGGCATGGACACAGGTGTAACAAACATGAAAGTCATTGCACCAGCAAAGCGGACTATCAGGGAACTGAAGAAATGGTACCATGACCTCAAGAGGTGGTCCAAGGATAAAATGGCACACAGTGCATGCTGTTCCACAGCCACAGGAGGTGGCCCATCACAAGCCCAAGTGCTCACCCCGCAGGAGGAGAGTGTCGCCAGCCACCTGAGATACTGTACCATTGCAGGAGACAGTGACCTTGACCTTTTCAGGCAGCAGACCGCCACACAAGGTACAAGCCAACAGAGGCTAATGGTACACACGCAGAGGCAGGACAACACTAGGGGGAGGCATAACACATGCACTGAAAGCCCCTGCACACAAGGGTGTAGGCAGGCACATGTAATGTACCCAGATGTGCATAGTACTGCTGAATGCCAGTCGTCAGGCATATGCCGGCCTGTGAACATGTCCAGTCAGATCAGTAGGTAATGGGTCAGTGTAGGCAACTGAGCAGTGTGCCACTGGAAACCTCTTCTGGTTCAGAGACAGGGACATTATTAACCCCAGTAGCCATGCTAGGAATCATCTGAAAATACACCGATGTGTATGGAAGGTGGTACCATGTGGATGGGATGTGTACATGTAGCAATGGAGGGGGGACAACTGTAGGAGACTGTGTACAAAATGGAAATAGCTGCCCACACCCCTGATAGCACACAGGGAAATGTGATGGCAAACAAAATGCCTGGCCCCAAAGACACCATGTGCCACACCTATACAAGACACAGAGAACCCTGAGTCCCACCCAACCACAATGTGTGGATGCAGACAGCCTGTCACTGCACCATGACATGGCCAGGGGGACAGAAGCAGTGGTGGATACAAGTGTGGAGCAACACACAAGGAACAGCAGTGGGGTGTGATAGGAACCATGCCCAAGCGCAGCAGGCAGGCCGGAGATCGAATGGTGGGATACCAGGGCACAGCAGAGGGTACACAGTCAAAGTAATGGGTGGTGTGCTGACACTGAAAGCTCCCCCAAGACACCCCCACTGACCACCAGCAGCTGTAAGAGCAGGACAGCACAGGGAACCTGATAGTAGGTGTTCCAGAGAGATGAAGCACACAACATGAGGCCGGGCACTGCCACACCACAAGCGCACACCCCAACCACTGCATAGTATTCCCCTCACCACCAGTAGGAACAGCACACCTGCATTGTGGGTCCACCTCTGCACCAGCCACCCATGACAGGCCGACCAAGTGCAGCGCATGCCAGCAATGTGAACAGGACTGGAGAACAACATGGCTGCTGCACGCAAGGCACACTGGCAGGCAGCAATCGAGTTAGCCAGAGCATGGTTGCAGGCACATGACCGACGTCACAAGGTGAGCCACACAGATGTACAGAACACCGACCCATCAGCAGGCACCAGCATGCATAGCATGCATGCTGCACATGCCAAAGCTGAATCCCCACAACACTGTGCACAAGGGATAGGCCATGTAGCTGAACATGGAAGCCATGCCAGTGGGAGGGCCAATGAGAAAAACAAAGGCCAGACACACCCACAATATGGAATGAATGGGTGACATGTGACAGTCACCAGTATGAACAACCCAGAACACACACATCATAGGTACCACAGAGGAAAGGCAATGGAAGTAGCTGGAAGGGCCTGGATGGGAACCATCCTGCTGCCCCATAAAACAAGCCACATGGGGTGGCACAGCAGACCCATGCAAGTGACAAGCAGGGCAACCCATGAATGACAGTGTCAGCCATGCCAGACACCACCACAAACATTGTGCTGTGTAAAGCTGTAGCCCCAGAAAACCACATGTGGCAGGACTGATACAGATGTAGCAACATAGTAGTGTCACGTACGTAGCCAGGATACCACTGGATGTGGTGGGGGGGCATGTACATGAAGGGAACCCTGGTGAGGGCAACACTGCCACCAGTAGAACACCTTACCTCGCACCCCCTCTGTGATGCCTATCACAGTGGAGAATGGAGTGGGTACAACAGGTGTACACCAGAATGGGCACAGAGGGGTAATGTAACAGATACCTACTAAGCGGGGTGCACATGACAGTACTGTGGACAATGCTGATGAAGTAACACACAGCCCCAACCAGGCAGCCCAGGTCCCAACAACCAACAGTACATGATGAACCACCAGGGCACCAACACACACCACACCCCCCAACATGCACACATGACCGGTATCCCCCAGTACACACCATGCCCACCAGCATGACCCAGGCCCACTGAACACACAGTCCAGACCTGCAAACAACAATGCAGCACACAGGCCAGGTCACAGTCCCATGCCCCTCTGTACAGCACTACACCCCCACAGTATCCATGAACCCACCCCCTGACAGGACCCAGTTATGGCCATGTGAATGCGAACAGGTACACAGGCTACATAGTACCCCATAGTCCATGTCTAGAAGGGACACTGTTTGACACAATCACAGCTCCCTGCGCCCATCCAGCCAACACTGGAAATATGCAATGTCTAGTGGCACACAGCATAGCACCAACCATGCCGTCCTCACATCATGTGTATAAAACTGCACTGACAGCTGGCAGCCACACAACAGCCACAACACTGATCCTGGAATGCAATGCGAAGGGGTGTGGACAGGCCTGACCCAATGGCACTGTGCAACAGACATGTACTGCAGACTGCACACAAGCAGGTGTAAACATGACACAAACGGAACTGCAACCACACAGCACAACATGGGGACACCAATGGGGAACATGTGATGAGGACCCAGCCTTATAATGTATGTGCTTTATACCCACATATGATGCCATGGAGGACAGAAGGTCCATGACAGGCAGTGAGACAAGCAGCACGACAACATCACCATGCAGCCCAGGCACACAAACAGAGGCAGTGGCACAGGAGGAGGAGGAGGAGGAGGAGGAGGTGGAGGTGGAAGAGGAGGAGGTGCAGCAGCAGCAGCACCACAGTAAGCCAAACACAAGGCCCAGTGAGGGTGAGGAAGAGTGGTACACAGGCAAACTGCCAGACACAGACATCACTGTGACAGCCACCACAACAGGGGATGTGGAGGATTCTGTGATGGACCCTGCATTGTCAGTTGATGAGGAAGATGACACCACACAGGGTGCACATGGCCAAGCTGGGGAGGCAGACAGTGATGGCATGACAGCAGTGGGCATGTATGTGGACACCCCACAATGGACAGAGGACGGTGATGGAGGACAGAAACCCAGTGATGATGGGCTGAGACAGTACTTCCAGGAGGTGGTGCACGCCGAGGAGTCCATGGCTGGTAGCATGAGTGGGGTGTGTGCAGCACTTGAGGCACACACCATTGCTACCACAGCAAGCCTGGGCCGCTTCGAGGGGTGCATAGCTGCAGTGCATGTAACGGTGCAGATCAGTGTGGGCAACACACGGGGAAAACAGGCACACATGGAGGCCATACTGCTGGGCATACAGGCAAGCATCCATCAGCAGGCAAACAGCCAGGAGATGACAACAGCATTACTGCAGCAACTGGTGCATTTACAGCTGGAGCAATCAAAGGCCGCACAAGCCATGGCCACAGCATTGCAGGTGATGGTCAAGGTCACGGTCAGTAGTCAGGCACAAGGCCATGCCATGCATGGTGGGGGCAGCCAATGCCACAATGCAGCATGTGGCACAGGGCCACAAGACACATACCACAACATGAGCCAGACAGGAAGTGCACCACACGCACAATAAACCACCCCATATATGGCAACTGTCAGCAATGTGTCATCGGCATCAGCAATGGAGGCAAGTGCCCAGTGGTATGGGCCACACAGCAGCAACATCCACAGTGATATGTATCCCGCTGCACATACCCAACACACTGACACATGCCCAGTGCCAATGCAGGCTGGCCCATACATGGCACAATCCATGGCACCATATGGAGATACTGCTACACATGTCCATGGGGAGAGATATCCACCTGTGTATGAAGGCATACAATGCACACTGCATGGACCATACATGAACAGTGGACATGGGCACAGCAGGGGATATGTCACAAAACAGGCAGGTCACCCACAGATGCAAGACGTACTGGCACCTGGTGATGCAGACCAGCAAACCATCCACCAGACATATGTGTATCCTGTGGCCAGTGTGCATCATCAGCAGGAGCAACACACAGGTGGCATAGTGGCACCATAGTCCAGAGACACAGGCCGCCTCCATACCATCCTATACCATGGTGGGTGACAACCGCACAGGTGGGACATGCAGACACACAGATGGGACAATGGTCCAGAGACACACCGAGACCCACAGCAGCACAGCAGAAGACGACCAGCCCAACATGGCACAACAGTCCCACAGTGCAATGGCACCACAGGCAACATGTGGCCAGGGTGCACAGGCAACCACCATGCATGACAGCACAGCCAGCATAGAGGGACACATGCATGCCACCACTGCACAGTGCACTGGCCAACAGAGCATGACATACACACAGTCGGGTGACATGTCCACATACAGCAACAGGGCAAACACAGGCATGGCACAGCAGCATGGACCACACCACAGGCCTGTATACAGCACTGTCCACCATTGGCAGCACTGACAGTGCAAAGTCCACCACAGCACAAAGTGTGCAACACAGCGAGGCTATATAGGTGACAGCACAACAGCCTGTACACACCAGGGGGAAGGCCGCGCAAGGTATCTGTCATTCCTGGTGGGACTACAGTGGTGAACACAGCAGTGGCATGTGAGGCAACTGGTGCAGGACAACATGGGCACAATAGATGTCAACATGGCAAGGGCGAGCATAGCACAGGAGATCGCTAAGGAGGCATGTGCGGTATCCAGTGCAGCAGCCACTGGTACCGTGGACACTACTGGGAGTGGAACAGCAGATGTGTAGCAGTGCAGGACCAGTGCATCAGGGAATCAGTGCTCCAAAAAAGGGTGGCAGCAGCAGTGCAAACACAAGTGACCACTGCACAGCAAGGGAAGTTGCCGAAGACAGACACGGAATGACATGCCCCACCACACTGCACGTGCACAGTGCTAGGATGTCACACACACAACACATGGTACAGGACAGCCATGCTGATGGGACTGTCACACACAGCAATGAACAATAGCTGGGATAGTGGACATGACACATAGCACCTCACAGCCCCAGACACATATGCCCACCCACCACACACACCCTGTGCACAGTTAGCACTGCATGGTGACACACACACAAATGCGCACACATGACGTAGGAAACACCCATGGACCATCAGTGGCAACCTATGATGCACTGCCTTCCGAAATGACAGGTGTGCAATGCATCACTGTAGAGATGGCAACATAGGAACGTAGAGGGTGACAGCACAGGTGTACCACATCGCCCATCTAGTCAGCCCATGTCTTTGTGTTACTAATGAATGTGCCTTCTGTCATTGCACTGTCACTGGCCTAGTAACACACACATAGCTGTATTGCCCCCACATGCCAGTACCATGCCTGTGCGATGCACTGCACAGTATGCAGAATGACCACATCCTGAGGTAGACCGTACCATGCAGCCACCACCCATATGAACAAGCCAGCAGAAGAAGGCCATTTGGTCTATCAAGTCTGCTCATATTGCAGAGTTCATGCTGTGATATACACACCATCACAGTACCCTGTAATTTGCCACCCTCCAATCACATGCGGTGTACACCTGTCCTGCTATGTGGCTTTTATAGTAACCTGTTAGGCCATCTCACCATGACACTGTCCCGCAGGTGATTGAGTGTTCTGATCAATACACCACACTACCTCCAGTGGTCTAGGGTACATGCATCTGCTGACGACATATTCACGCATCTATGGCCATGACTGCACAGAGTACAGTACACAGCTGAACATGCAATGGCAGTGCATGCAATACATACCTGGTGGTGCTCCTGCACAATGCAGTGGCCGCTGAGGTCACCTCAACCAGACCAGTCACAGAACTGCATGCACCTGGGTGGAGACCACATAAGGGCATGTACCACAGGACAGAATGGTGCCCAGACAGTTGACAGTGACACAGATGGTCCTGCAAGCATCAGACGATGGCAGTGGATGATGGCCATGTGGGCAATCAGGCATGCCCGTGTTGCAGGGTACACAGCATGTGGTGATGATCCTGCCCCTACCCCCCAGGCCACCCATCTGGGGAGCATGGTGCATGCACCCACACCCACACCCTGTTGCAGCCATACCGTGACCTGCGGGAGTGTGTCCCCCCCCTGGACATGCATTCCAAGACTCCACCGACAACACCATGTAGTCCTGCATCCTGGCCACCCACCAACACACCCCACCTGCTAGCCACTGACAGTGCCTCCTCATGCTAAGCCTGCCACACAGCTGGATGAAGACATCTGTATCCACCATGATGATCCTCATCACATGCCTGTGGGGCCCACACATGGCCCCCTGGCATCCAGGGTGTACATGTGCAGTGCACACATGCCCCATCGGATGCCATACAGCATGGTCCAGCCATCAGTAGTGCATCACACCTGTGGACACACCGTGGTAGGGCACAGTCTGTGCCAAGGTGTGTACAGTGGTGCTGACCGCCTGACATATGCTGCTGACCAGACAGTGACCAGCACTAGGGTGGCCGCACAGCCCCACACCCACTACTCAATCAATCAATCAAAGTCTTTATTTAACCAGGCGATCACCGTTGAGCAAGTTCATTTTTGAGGTGGACTTGGGTTTGTCAACAAGGAACAAGAGACAATATACATGGGATGCAACACACAAGAAAATAATAATAATAAAAATAAAGTGAGATACAATAATACAGTATATCCAAAGTATCAGCAGGTAGCATTGACAGCAGTATATGTTTGGAACAGCTAGTTTTGGGTAGGACACAATTTTTCATATAAGTAAAGAAATATACATATCAGGGTGAAAGTGACTGGCACTACTGAGCCCCTGGCTATGCATCCCAGCTGCCTGTGTGCCACTGGTGCTGCTGTCCCACACCGCGTGGTGTGCGTCAGACCACCAGCGAGCATCACCTCCAGGACCAGTAGCTCTACTGAAGCAGCTGCTGGCACCACACACAGGTGGACCTGTGTTCTCTGATACATGTCCCACTGTGCACAACCCTGCATGGCCTGTCAGTGAAGCCATTGTGTGAGATGCTGGAGCTCCACTCCATGTGTGCATGTGTGGCCTGTGGGTCCTGTAGCCCAACTGCTGTGTCCACACTCCCACCAACCGTGGGGCCCCCGTCGGTGGGCACATGCTGACCACAGTGACATCCCCAGCAACACTGAGGGTGGCAGTGACTGGCACTGCCCCAGCACAGAGGCCAATGGTACACCACTGGTCATCCATCCCATGCCCCGGATGCACCACCCACACATAGCGACACCTGCATGTGTGTAGACTGGCACAGTGTCACATGGCACACATGCCTTGCCTGGCTAGCAGATGCAATGTACATCCCTGTATGGTACACAGTGCACATGCACAGTGTACATGGTCTGGGCACAGGACACACAAGTCAGGTGGCTGACACAGCCCTTGGAGTCCATCCGGCACACCTGTATCTGCAGTTCACACACTCACAACACAGCAACACCTACCCGCCCACATGCCTACGCTCTGATCACACGGTACACCATGTACCATGCTCTGACACAGCTGACCACCCTCCCAGAGGATACCACATTGGTGGTACATGGTCCACTGTAACCATGGCCTGCATTGTGGAGTGCAGTCTCCCTCAACAGCACCTCTGGTATTGTCCCACCAACAACATGGCTCCATGTGCCCCTGTGCTGCACCACCACACTGGCTGGAATAGCACATACGTGGCTGGTCTGACAGTGTCCTACTTGTACACAAAGGTGTCATTCACATGTCCACAAGTGCACAACACCACCAGGGTGTACAGTGACATCGGGTATGCTGCCCATGATGGTCGATCCCCCGGCACCTGGCCCATCCCAGTGTGCCCCCGCTGCACATCAGCAGACAACTCACAGCCTGCCGGAGACGGTCAGGCCACCAAAGCATGATAAGTGTATGCACGGACATGGCAACAGCCAGCAGCTACAACAGGTGGGGCATGTCTGCATGTCTGTCTGTGGATAGCAACACATAGTGGCTCCCACCTCCCCCCACATACCGTCATGGATGACTAGCAGGTATTGTGACCCAGATGGGGCTGTTTGTGTGTGGGCCAATGACTGGAGGACGCATGCCCAGTCCAGTGGGGGACAGGCCAGTACCATGAGCGCTACGTGACATGTGGACCCCGGTAGCCAAAGGGACAGCCACCGCCACTGGCCAATGGGTCCCCATCGCACATCACTGCTGAATAGTGGATGCCCATGGGCGCTGCCACACCCTTGCTGCAATATAATGGCAGTATTGGGATACCAACCAGTGTGCCTGTGGTGGGGCCTGGCCCAGCGCGGCCACCCACCCGGACCCTGTGGCATGTGTGCCGCCAAATGCACCACTGACACAGACCCAATGGTGCTGGGGGTGTAGACCTGAACAGGGGTGGGTGCCATTCCTGACATCTGGCCGGGACCCACCATGCAACTGAGACATACACCTTGTCTGTGTAGTGTGCCACCCACATGCACTCTGCAGCGTGGCCCATGTAACTGGACATGGGTACCCACAGCCGGTCCAAAACATGCTGTCCACTATCCAATCCACACGCAGTCCTGTAACCCTCCTCTTGTTCCATGCTCAGTGGTCCACATGTGTGCCCTGTCATGTAGTGTAGCCCCTGTACACCATCACAGACCACCCTCACGTGTGCCGTTCACCACCTGTCAACAGTGTGTGTGCCACCAATGTCCCAGTACAGGCACATCCGAACAATGCCTAGCTATCACCTATTGCCATGGTCCATAACCATCATGGTGGACACTGTTTGCACAGGGTGTTGTCTGCAGCCCTGTGGCTACCAGCCATGCTACACATGGCTGGATGTGTTTTCACCCACCACTGGCTCCCATCACCACAGCGACATGGCAGTGCAACATCCCTGACCCTGTACCATGATGGTGCACCTCCCCCATTCCGCACATGAGCCCCTGCAGACATATCATGGTGCACACACACCCACACACAGCAGTTGGATGTACATCAGATGGACAACACACTGTACCTGCATTACCCAGTCCAACCACCGATTCGGGCATGCCCATCATGTGGCACCTGTGAGGGGCCCATAGTGACATCATACATGGTTGGCAGGCACCCACACAGGGCTGCATGCACCTGTAATGGGTCTGCTGACAGGTGATGTCAGACACTGTATGTGGACAATGGTGTGGCCAGGCATACCCACCCCTCACATGTGTGTCACCCGTGCTGGATCCTGTGCAGCCCTGTATATGACATGCCCAACCACTAGCACTGTGCGCTGCTGCACCTGCCGTTGTGTACACTACTATGTGTCTGTCACACTGTGCACATATGCTGTCCATCACACATGACAGTAGAACCCAGGCCATGTGGATAGTGTTGTGCAACAGTATCATGGACGTTTGTAACTGCCATGTAGCTGTGCACGACCTGTGTATGGGATGGAAACGTAGCAGTATGCCCTGATACATCGTCACCTGGGGGGCGGCCATGTGTGAGGCTGAGTACTAGTGGTCAAAGGGCAGCTGCTGCAGGGTGTGCATTCAGCAACTGTACACACTGTCCATGGGATGTGCCGTGTGGCCTACAGGTCTGTCAGTGGGCCGGCGTGCATGCCACACGTGGTGGACCGATATGCATGCAAACCCACTGCCCTGCGACAGTCCCCTGTGTCCAGGGTAGTGTATGCCAGGTCAGTGTGCTGACATGTACAGACATACTCCATTGTAGCCATCACCAATGGGTGAGTGACCTTCAGGACAGACGCGTGACCTCGGTCACCCACGATGTCTACTATCCCCTAGCAGCATGGCACTCTTGGTACCCCCAGCCATCACAGCATCACATACATGCCCACCGACCATGCCATCGTACACTGTCATGCCATTCCCTACATGGCCACAGACTGTTGCTCATTGCAGCCACCACAGCAGACCCACTGACCCTACCAAGTGACATTGCCCTGTGTGTGTACATGAACTGTGCCCGGTCCGTGACATGCCGTGCATGTGATGGCACATACCTGTACATCGCACAATGCCCTACAATACATGACTGTGTCAGCATCCCCACCCCCCAATGCAACACATGGCACCCCACAGTGGAGGAATGACACAGACAACAATGGGTATGGCAACACAACAGTGCATACATTGTGTGAGAACAGTAACAACAACAAGTACAACCCACAACTGTACAATCCCTCTGCTGCAGGTGTGGTACAATCAGTACACTATGTGTCAACATTGTCATGGCTGTACAGCTACAGTGAAAATTACAATGGTGCTGCCATGTGCCACAGCCCAGCTGTGTACACACCAGCATGACCCATACCGCACATTTATGCAAACCCAAGCACTGTGGTAACTGTGTCAACTCTGCTGTTCAGCACATGCTACGTTACATAACAAGAGACGGTCTACTGCAACAGTTTAACATACCCCCATTCCCCCAGGCAATGTGGTACACACATTCCACACTGCCAGTACTGTGTGTCATGGCACACCACAGATCCGTTCTACACTATCGAGGCGACGTCATGTATGCGTGTTGGCACCACACTAACATTCAAGCTCCCCAAGTGTGTCCATGACTGCCCTTATGGACACCAGTAGGCTACCCAACAGCTTTACCACATCCTGTAGCTGTTGCCTAGCAGTGGCAGTGACACACTGTACATGGGCGTCATGGTGAGCAATGCCTTCAGCCCCCCCAGCATCATCATGTCCGTGGCCATCAGCAGCAGGGACAGCAGACTGTGTGGCCTGGTCCACATGAATTCCACTTTCTACAATATTCTGTCCTGTGAGTCCTGCAGTTGCAGTGGTTCCCACCACTGTGGCAGGGGCAATGACCAGCAGTCATGCGCATTGTTAAGGTACACATTCCACAGCAGCTGACTGTGTGCCCTGAGCTGTACTGCACCCAGAATGGGTCACTGATCACCGCTCATCACCATATCCTGTACCTGTTGTTGGACACGCATGTGCCTGTATCTGCCATGTGCGCTCTGCATAACTCAGTGTCTCCTGCTGCTTCAGGTTCCTCATTGCCATTGTGAGGGCTCTCAGACACTGTTTTGGCATGTCCTCATCTGCCTCATCCACATTGTCCTCATCATCCTCACTGTCCCCTGCAACGACAATATAGGTTGGCCATGAGTAGCATCCAGCCGCACATGCACACACACAATGTCACCCATCCCATCTGTGGACACACCCCACATGTCACATATGTTGGCCACACCTGGCAGTGTAGGCTGTAGCCATGGTGCTGTGTTACACTGACAGTGTGGCATGTACCCCAGCGCCCTGTGTAGCATGCATATGGTGCCCATCCTGGGTCACATACCCATGGCCTTACAGGTGGTGTGCATGTCAGTTGCCCACCATCACATCTGTGTACAGAATGCCCACTGTGGGTGCAGGGTGTGTGCACACACCACATACCGCTGTCCCTGTTGCCATTCCAGTGCTGCCATCCCTCCACCATATCCTGGGTGACACACCCACCAATGCCCCAGTGTTGTGCATCTACATGTGCTATACCCCTCCCCATGTGACTGTTGGCACTGTACATGGTTAGGGTTGCCATAGCCACAAGGGACAGTGGTGACAGGGTGTCACAGCCCAGCACAGTGGTAGTGTGGGTTGGCTCTCACTGTGCCGGACTGTGTCCATACCATGACATCTGTGTACACTGGCTGCCAGATGCCTGCTGTCAGTTGTCCATTGCACCCATACAGCTGTATCATGTTGCCTGTGGTGTCGGCTGCCCCTGTCCACATACACCTTATCCAGTGTCACACTGTGGCATGGCACTGTCCATGTGCATGACCATGTGCAGGCTGTGATACTGGCACGCTTGTCCAGGTATATGTGTGCAGGCATACATGTCCTGCATGCCAATGGCACGGTGATGTTGCATCTGTGCCCTGTCAGTCATGTGACACGCCGGTCCTGCATTGTGCACACAGCACCACGTGTACCCTGGCACGCCCCCTAGAGCGCTTGTTGCAGGGGTGCTATGGGCTCTCTGGGTTGGGGTGGTCTGATGACACCTTCATCGTCTACAGTACTGTGCTGTGGTTACATTGGAGTGCTATGTGGTGGGGCACAGTAACACACAGTACCTGCACATGCTGTGCATATCTGCCCAGGTACCCTGTGACCCCACCCCACACACACACCTAGCATTGTTGCCTTGCTGTCCATTACCTTGTGGGCTGTACACCTATGTACAACCATGGATGGCTGCCTGGCCCTCATCTGTGTATCCATCATGTTGCCCATGCACACATCACACACATGGCATGTGTCACTTACCCTCCTTGCTTGTACTCGAGCCATCCTCACATTGCACGGTCATCTCGGTGTCCTGCTGTGTGACTCCATGTTCCTCTGCAGTTGCACATGCCTGCAGATCTGTGGAGACAGTGACATCACATGGGTTAGACATGTGGTTGGTACAGGCCCTGTTGGAGGCTGTGTCTCTGCCACTATGTGCATCTGGTGTGCCACCCACCTGTCTGTCTATGATAGCCACCACGCATCCGTATGTCTGCCTCTCTGGCCTGGTCTGTGAGGTTCTTCAGGATTCTTGGCTCCCTGCAGGACATATCATTCAGTTTGTGCTTAAGCTGTCAGATAATGTGCTTGACACCCGTCAGCATCTGCAGTTTGCTGGCTATGCTGTGCTACACCCTAACCCTGTCCCTCATGGGGTGCCTTGCCGAGCCTGGTGGCAACAGCAGCCTTGGCCACTTTGTCACACAGCTGACCAGCATGGCAGTCTTCTCATTAGTGAAGTTCAGTTTTCTGGGCCCTGGGCCTGCCATGATGTGCAGTACTGGGTCAGCCACGCCAATTGCATCTGCTGGGGACAAGGTGTCTCTGCGTACCACACCTGTAGGGGTGTGCTGTGCTTGCAACCTACAGTTGCCCTAGACCTGCCTGCATGGGCTGCCAACTGTGGGAGGGCCCTGCCGTGCCTACCCAAGGGACTGTGGAGCAGTAGGCTGGGGTGGTGTTCTTGCACCCCTATGAGCGCTGTTGTGGGCATCGTGTACTGTGGCAGTTGTCCACATGCAGGCTCTTGATGCAGTGTGACTCCACTGGCTGTCTTCTGTGCAGCGTGATGCCTCCAGCTGCATGTGCATTGGATGCCCTAACACAGTGGTACACAGGGCTGTGATACAGATGCCAATGTAACTGCATTGCCTACTGTGATGCACTGTGATGCAGGGATGGGGCTCTCATGCAACGGTCTCTGCGTCACCTGCCATGATGCATCGTGACAGAGGGATGAGATTCTGCTGCACTGGCCTCTGCGTCACCTGCCATGACGCACCATGATGCAGGAATGGGGTTCTGCCACACTGGCCTCCGCATCACCTGCCATGACGCACTGTGACAAAGGGATGGGGTTCTGCCACACTGGCCTCCACGTCACCTGCCATGACGCACCGTGACAAAAGGATGGGGTTCTGCCGCACTGGTCTCTGTGTCACCTGCCATGCCTCACCATGACATAGGGATGGGGTTCTGCCACACTGGTCTCTTCATCACCTGCCATGCCGCACTGTGGCACAGGGTCCTGGGGGCCAGTGGTGGCTGTAACACTATGGTGCCTGCATTGCACATGCACACACCCATCCACTACATCACTGTGCAGGGCATGGGTTGGGGCACACACAGGGCATTCTGGAATGAGTGGGGAGGTGGTCCAGGTTCTGGCTGCTTGGCTTCAATGCTGCGGACTGCAGGACTATGCATCCCAGGGACTAGACACCCAGGACAGATTATTACCTTGGTGGAGACCGAGACCCTGCATCGGAGGGAGAGAGGGACGTGGGAGTGATGCACACCAGGGACCTGAGGCACACCATGCTGTGCAAGTACGCAGCAGCACAGGCACACATGCTGCTGGGATGCGTAGCTAGGAGGATTGGTAATAGGGTTGGGGAGGATGTACTGCCCTCGTGCAGGTCACTGGTAGGGCCACATCTAGGGTATGGTGTTCAGTACCGGTGCCCACACCTCACCAAGGTTGTTATCCTTCTGGTGACGGTACAGAGGAGGGATACATAGCTGACTGCTGGTCAGTAGGGAATAGCATATGAGGATAGGTTGGGGGCACTGATCATGTACTCCCTGTTAGACAGGTGGGAGTGCAGGGTCATGGGTGGGATATTCAGGTACTTGCCAGGGATGCATGTGGTCCATGGGGGAGTCACCTTAGGCCAAGTGGTAACCATATCACATGGGGGCACAGACATCAGCTGGGGGTGGGTGGTATGGGCGGGGGTCGGGAGGCACCTCTTCACTAAGTGGGTGGCGGACATCTGTCTGCACTGCCAGATGTGGCCATCCCATCGTCGACAGTGGCCAGCATTAGGGAGGCTGAGATAAGCATAGGAGGATTGTGAAACTCATGGGTGAGGGGATGGGTGGAATGGGGTGGGGGCAGGGACATCTGTTCAGGCTGAGGACCCTGCAATACAAGCAGGCGTGTTAGTCCAGTTGGCCGTCCTCTGCTGGCTACTTTGTCTGTTCGTATGTTTGTTTGTGCCACCGGTGGTGTCAGCTGCACACATGTCACCGCACTGTCACATGGTTTGGCATTGTACTGCATGGACTTGTGTCCTATGCCATCACTCTGCTTCACACTGTGACTACTACATCATGTGACATGCTGCGTCACATTGCTGTGGTGGCCCTCAGTCAGTGGTGGGTCTGTTGCTGGCTGTGGGGGGTGCGGTGGGCTGTACCAGTCAGTCGCACATTCCAGGGATTGTGGGGCACTGTGTATGCATGTTGTGGTGCATGGGGTAGCATGGCTGTTGGCCATGCATTCCCATGGGTGCATTACCGGTAATGCCATGCCACACAGAGGTGTCCATATGCCATGCCTCATGGGTGGGGGGTTGGGATCTATCATGGTGTCCATGGCCAGTGATGGTGCAGTGCTGTCAGGGCATTGCATCCCACATCTGGCATGTCTGTAACCTGAGCCCCCTATCCCGTGTTACATGGGATACAATTATGGTGGTGGTGTTTGGTGCCCCTTCCCCATGGGTGTGCCTTCTGGGGGGGTGTGGCCAGTCACCACTGCATGTGCCACCACGAGTGTGGTGCTGCATGGGTGCTGGTGCCCAACCTCCACGTTGGCCATGTGTGTCCGGTTACATCATCTGATTGGTGCACATGGTCCAGGGACCCAGGCCACATCTGTGCACTGCCTGGCTGTCTGTCATGTGTGGTATCCATTCTACATGGCAGTGGTGTTGTCCTTGGTCAGCTGGGCACATGGGCCATGTGGTGGTGTGCCATTGTACTGGTGCAACGCACCTGTGTGGCCATGTGGTGGCACCTGTCACCCACGTAGTTATGGTTCAGACACATAGTTCAGCCACGCCACCACGCTTGTACCTGTGGTGCCTTCACCCATGAGTAGCGGTGTGTTTCTGTATGTCTGTGTTTGGACATGCCTGTTGACATGGCATCCTTCAGTAGCACCCAGGACCATCCTCACATTGGCAATGCCATGATCACCTCAGCATGTGCCCAGCATGGGTATCCTGGCATTTGCTCAGCCATGCAAACATCCACTCTGTGTGGTGCACACCACCTGGTACCATGGTTGTGTGTGCCTTCCTCTGTTGCCATGGTCCTTCTTTGATTGCTGCTGTGTACTGCTACCATGGGCTGTTGGTCATTCAGCAGACAGTGTCTGTGTATCATCACTAGTCTCTGTCTGACAGGCACCCTATGGAACAGCATGCATGTCCAGGGATGTTGTTCCGGCAGCTATGTTCCATGTTTGTATGGCACCATGGTGTGGTGCTGCATAGTTAGTGTGTGCACATTGTGTGGCATGTGCACTGGTTGTGGTCATTGGCTGTTGTGTCTTGCTCATGGTGCTGTTTGCTGTGGTGTGGTGTTATACATAGTAATTCCGTTCCAGCTGTGCTCTGGTCCTATATCTGGCTGCCTCTGTTCCTCTTGGGTGTTGGCCTTGGTTATTGTTCTGTGCTGCAATGGCTTCTTCATTGTCACCCACTTCATCACCACTGTCATCCATGTCTTCCTCATCTGGCATGTTCACTCTGTTATCGATGGCAATGTTGTGGAGGATGCAGCTGTCCACGGCGATTTTGCATGCTATGCTGGGTGTGTTCTGCAGTGTGCCTCCAGAGTGGGCCAGGCACCGGAACCACATTTTCAAGAGTCTGAATATTCACTCAATCACAGCCCTTGTGGCTGCATGTGCTTCATTGTATCGTGCTTTGGCTGTGCTCTGTGGTCTTCTGATTGGTGTCATTAGCCATGGCAGTAGTGGGTATCCACTGTCACCTGTGAACATGTTGGCAATGGTTAGTTGCTGTGCCTGCATTGCTGGTATTGTGTGCATCTCCTCTGGCATCCCACTTTGTCCTTCACCCACCATGCATACTGTGTGCTGCAGTTACCACAATGGCTGTTGCACCCATCTCGCACTGTCTGCCCCTTCGTGCATGTCCATGTGTGTACTGTGTGTGTTCCTTGTGTCTGCTGTGTTGCTGTAGCCTGCATATGTGTGTGTGGCCAGTATGCCTCCCAATAGCCACCAGCTGTGTTACACTGCATGGTTGTGTTACTGTGTGGTGGTGTATTGGGGTGTGTTTATGGGGCGGGGGGGATGTCCTATGCGCCACACATGTCTGTGTTTGTGCACTTGAGCCCAGGGTTGCATTTCCATGGGCACTGCCATCCTGGTTTTGGTCACAGCTGCATGTTGTGCTGTGCTCCCTGCAGCACCGTGGCTTCCAGGGGCACCCCGGTGCCATTCCTGTGTCACCTATCACTGTGTCTCATGTGCATGTGTGTTACCTGTCATGAGGGGGGTTCTGTGTATGGCCGGTCCTCCGGTGCACACACATTGTCATGAGCACCTGCTGTGTGTGTTTGTATGTTGACAGTGTTTTCCCCTATCTCATGGGACCCCATACATGTCCTGGGTTCAGTGTTGGCTATGTTCAGCATTACCTGTGTGTCACTTTGCATACTGTTGCACATGCACCTACCTATTAGCCAGCCATCCTGTATTACTCCATGCTCAAATCTGTCATACAGGCCACTGTGCCTATAGATGTAGGCATCATGGCATGACCCTGGGTACCATGCCACTACATCCAGGATCCTACAGCAACTGTCACATATGACCTGGATGTTCATTGAATAGTATCCCTTTCTGTTCACATATGCATCCCCATCCACTGATGGTGCCTTTATAGCGATGTAGGTGCAGTCTATTGTGCCCAGTATCTGTGGTAGTTTGGCAACACTGTAGAAGCCCTGCTGGATGGCCTGCTGCTCATGGGCATCCCATGGGAATCTGATGTACTGTGCTGCCCTGCATAGTAGTGCCTCCAGGAACTGCTGTAGGCTTGTTGAGACTGCTGATTGTGAGATTCCCAGCATGCCTCCTGTGGGCATCGGGAAGGTGCCCATTGCAAGGACCCAGAGTGTGGCTGTGACCTTTATCTCCACTGGTAGAGGGTTGCCTCTGCCTGTCCTGCTTTGTAGGTCTTCCCTTAGCTCATTGAAGAGCTGTGTGATGGTGTCCTTGTTCAGCCTGTACTGTGCCATGCATTGTTTATTTGTCATGTCTGTGTAGATGATTCTTCTGCGGTGCTCCCTTGGCTTACATAGTCGCCGTGCTGGGTGTTGCTGCTGTTGTCGGGCCAGTGCTAGCCTCCTGGCAGCCTCCTGTCACTGCTGCTTGACATGTCGTCACCTCCTTACTGCCCTTGCTGCCATGTGGAGGAGTATTGTAGCTGCTCCTGGCATTGTTCTGTGTTGTCTTCCACCTCTTTCTCTCTCAGAGCCTCAGCCGTGTCCAGCTTTCAGCAATGTCTGTTGTACTGTGTGCCTTTTTGCATGTTCTAGGGCTGCTTAGACCAGCTCTGGCTGGTCTAGTGGCTAACAGGACTTTGACCTGTTAATTGTCAGGAGTGCATGTTTGAAATTCCCGTGGTTGCGATCTTGCACTATTTCTGTGGTGCAGGCTGTCTTGTGTCTTGGTGCTGCCCTTCTTTTGGCTCAGGGCTGACGCAGTCACCTTTGGCGCTGGGTGGTCTGGCTTTGACGCTGGGTGCCTTTGAATATTGGGTCTGGCACAGTGTTTGACGCAGGGCTGTCTTGTGCCACTGTTGTTTGTTGCAGGCTCCTTGCGTCATGTCTGGGGCTTTGAAAATCAGGCCCTAAGTCTTTATTTATGGTTTCAAAATAATTTAAATAGATCGGTTTGGGATGATCTTTTTGCCCTGAACCCATGTTGTGTAATGTCTACTAAACCTTCTTGCATCATATGTTCCCTTATTTCATCCTTTATAAATTCCTCCTTTAATTTACCCAGAACAGATGTCAGACTTACAGGTATGTAGTTTTTGTGGTCCTATCTTGGTTCCTTTTTGTGTATAGGAGTTACACTGCCTTCTCTCCATTCAGAGAGAACTTTGCCCTCTACTAATGAACAAGTGAACAACATTGCTTTCTCCCAGCCAGTTCTGTTGCCAGTTCCTTCAGGATTCTGGAATAGATACTACCAGGCCCATGGGATTTGTTAGGATTCAGTTTTTCCAGTTTAATCCTTACATCTTCTGCCTTAATTTTTAGATTTAAATTTATGGTTTCACAAATTTCATTTGTGTGTGCCTTGTAAGCATCCTTTGGCTGATAAATATTCAAAAAATATGTGTCAAAGATAGTTGACATTGTTTGACCATCAGTGGTCTGGCCATCTCCTATGTGTAGTGGTCCCACCTTTTACTGACCCCCTTTGAGTCTACTTATTTAGTTAAGGTCTTTTTGTTATCTTTTGCTTTTGAAGCTACTGTAATTTCACTTCTTCCTGTTCACATGTTTTAATTAGTGTTTTACACTCTTTTGCTCTATCTTTATATATTTTCCATTTTTCTGGGGATGGTGTCATCAAGACACAGGTCAGGAAGCATAGGAAAACCAGGAGCAGTTATAAAATTTGCAAGCAATTTTATCAATAACAGTAAAATAAAAAATATAAATTGTTCAGTAGAACTATTTACAAAGGCAATACACACAGAGAAAACAAAGTCCCTCATCTGAGGGTATCACTAATTATAATTTTTAGTCTCTGTCTCTCACTCTCTAGCAAAAGCATTGCTGCCTTTTTTATAAGTCTTTGCCTGGGAACTCGTTAAGAGACATCCTGTTTCTCACAAAATGTTCTTGCCAGTTTCTTTGCAGAGCAGGCTTTCAAATAGGACAATATCCCAAGCTGTCCACCTGCTGATAGCTCTGCAAAAGAGTTTGCAAACAAGCCTGAGAGGGGCTGAAACTGCATCTCAGGTTAACCCAGTGAATTCCAAATAGCTTTTTGCAATCATTTCAACAGTATAACTATACACATTTCAAATAAAGGGATCCCAGTATTACGACAGTTTCACACAAAGATTCACATATGTTTTTATAACCACAGATACAGTACACAAGGGGGAAGAAATGACAGAAACAGCAAATGAAGGCAGAGAGATAACTACAGGTGGAGAATCGTGAGACCATCAGAGTGATCAATTCTTAGGTCTCACAAGAACATTTGGTTGCACAACCAGACAGACAAGAGACAGAAAAGGAGAGGATAAAACAGATCCTTGCTTTAAACTCTTTCTACGTAACAAATGGGACAGCTCCTTATTCAACTCTGTCACAGATTGGTTGCATTTAAATTTCTTGTAAGCTCTTTTTTTTTTTCCTCTTTATGGATCACTTGATTTTTTTTTTTTTTGGTTAAACTAATTTGGAATTTTACCCTTGTTATTATACTGTATTCTTTCAGGGACATGTATATTAATACAATATTCAAGTTTACTTTGGATCTTGTTCCACATTTGAGCTAGTGAGTAGTGCTGTGCAGAATGCAGAATTCTGCCTGTGAAATTAGCAAAACATAGAAACATAGAAAGTTTGGGCAGATAAGGAACTCAAGGCCCACCCAGTCTGCCCTATATCCTCCTTTATCCTAATGTGACACTATAGACTCTACTCTGCCTCTGGTTCCTCCCCCCTCCCGTTTTATTTCCAAGATCCTTCTGTGCCTATCACATGCTTTCTTGAATTCCATAACTTTCCAACCCACCACCTCTGCAGGTAGGCTCTTCCACTCATCTACTACTCTTTTGATGAAGAAGTGCTTCCTCATATTTCCTCTGAACCTCCCCCTTCTAATTTCATATTGTGACCCCTCATCATTGAGCATCTTTTCCTCTGAAAAATGCTGCCCTCCTGTACCTTGTTTTTCCCCAAGAGGTATTTGTATGTTTCTATCATAGCCCCACTCCTCCTCCTATCCTTCAGGGAGTACATGTTAAATTCCTAAGCCTTTCCTTATAGGTCTTCAGATGCATTCCTTGTACCATTTTGGTTGCCCTCCTCTGAACTGATTCCACCCTAGCTATGTCCTTTTGAAGATAGGGCCTCCAGAACTGGACACAGTATTTGAGGTGCGGTCTCACCAATTGTCTGTACAGAGGTATTATTACTTCCCTCCTTCTACTGGTGATGCCCCTGCTCATTCATCCCAACATCTGACTAGCCTTCCCTACTGCCTTGTCACACTGTTTTGCCACCTTTAGGTCATCTGTAATGATCACCCACAGGTCCCTTTCCTGACCTGTGTCTGTTAGTGCCTCTCCCCCAGTTTGTATGTTGCCCTTGAGTTTTCATGCCACATGTGCATTATTTTGCACTTTTTTGCATTGAAACACAGCTGCTAGTTCCCTGAGCATTCTTCCAGCTTTTTTGAATCCCCCTTCATTCTATCCACCCACTGTGGTGTGTCCACTCCACTGCAGAATTTCATGACAGCCGTGAAGAGGCATGCCTTTTCCTCTGGTCCTTCAGTAATGTCACTAATAAAGACATTGAAGAGGACTGGGCTCAATACTGATCCCTGTGGCACCCCACTGATCACTTTGCCTACTCCAGAGTGGATTGCATTTACCACCACCCTCTGAGGCATATTGCTTAGCCTACTCTTTACCCATTTAACAGTCTTAGTCCCCACTCCTAGTCTCCTCAGCTTGTTTATCAATTTACTATGTGAAACGATGTCAAAAGCCTTGATGAAAACTAGGTAGGCCACATCCACTGCCCCTTCTTGATCCACTTCCCTGGTTATCCAGTCAGTAAACTTGATCAGGTTAGTATGGCATGACCTCCCCTCTGTGAAGCCATGCTGTCTCGGATCCTGAAACCCACTGTCCACAAGGTATTTATTAATCCTCTCTTTTAACAGTGATTCCATTACCTTATCCACCACTGATGTTAAACTGATAGGCCAGTAGTTTCCTGCCTCCTCCTCCCTATTCCCACTCTTGTGTAGAGAGACAACATCTGCCCTTCTCCAGTCACCTGTCACCACCCCATTTCAAATGACAGATTGAACAGGTATGTCAGGGGTGCTGCCAGCTCCTCTCTGAGCTCCCTCAGTATCTTGGAGTGCACCCCTTCTGGTCCAATTACCTTATCCACCTTTAGCATCATTAATTCCCTAAGGACCCTCTACACTGTAAAGGGACTTGTGTCCACCTTGTTGCCCTAGTACCCTTGTCCTTTGACCTTGGCTTGTCCCCTGCCCCCTCCTCTGTGAAAACTGAATAGAAGTATTTGTTCAATATGTTCACCTTTTGGTGGTCCTCCTGTACACTAACCCCTCCTTTATCCTTCAGCCTTACAATCCCTCCTTGTCTTTTTCTTTTCACTTATGTATCTAAAATAGTTTTATCCCATCTTTTGACTTCCTCCAGCTGATGATCTTGTTGGACTTTACACAGGTAGTTACCTCTGCAACCCACAATTGTTGTCACACATTGGATCTGGTGTTCCTCCTGAGGATGGAGATCTCCAACCTGGTGATGGAGCCAGTTGATTGGTCTGACCATCACACTATAAGGTTCAGTTTCACAGCTCCCCACAATGACCTGCCCATATGGAGATGGTCCGGTTCTGTCCTTTAAGGGGTTTGACCCCTGATGGTCTTATGGCGGTGCTAGACCTATCAAGTAGGCTGAGGGAAAGCTTGGAATCAGGTGATCTGTTACTGAACAATAATAGGGCAGTGTCAGTGGCCCTGGATTCCATAGCTCCTGTCTGTGTTCACCCTCTCACTCTCCATCCTCATATCCTTGGTTCAATGGGACCTTGAAGGAGTTGAGGCAAGTGGGGGGAAGGTTGGAGCATCACTGGTGGAAATCCAGCCTGATCGATGACAGACTTAGATTGATGTCCCATTATAAGGACTATCAATCAGCTGTCTCCAGTAAGAAAGCAGAGTTCCTGTCCAGGGGGATTGCCCTTGCGAGAAACCAACCAGCTCAGCCCTTTCAAACTGTCAACAGGTTGCGCAGTCCAACTTGTCTTCAGAATTGGGGAGCATTTTCACAGTTTAAATGTGATGAGTTCACTCGATGTTTCACAGGTAAGATTGCCACTATCAGGTCAGAGGTCTGTACAGCATGCTATAATGAGTGTGGCGGTGATCGGTAGGAAGTGACAAGCACCCAGTTTGACTGGTCCAACTTTGACCATCTGGCAATCATGGACATCAAAAAGATTATCCAGGGTATGTGACTGACTTACTGTAGTTTGGATCCTGGTCCTACCCACCTCCTTGTGGGGTATTGGAGGTCATCAGGCTGGTCCTAGCTGAGATAGTCTGGTGAGCATTGGAGATAGGGGTGTTCACTGATCCCTTGAAGGAAACAGTGGTGACACTTCTATTGAAGAAATCTTCCCTCGACCTGGACTGTCTCACTAACTACAGACCTGTCTATAACCTGCCCTTTGTGGGCAAGGTTATTGAGAAGGTAGTTGCGTTGCAACTGGAGGATCATTTTACCACCTATGATTTCTATGATTCTCTCCAGTCTGGATTCAGGAAGAGGCATAGTACCGAGATGGTACTTGTTCAGGTACTTAATGATCTCCTGCTAGTGACAGATCAATAAGTACAGAAGAGCCATTTAAAATTGTTTCTCCTTGATCTCTCTGTAGCATTTGATACCATAGACCATGGTGTGTTATTGGAGTGCCTGTGGATGATCTGTGGACTGTCTGGTACAGTCCTCAGGTGCTTCCATTCTTTCCTCACAGGCAGGACTCAGAAAGTGGTGTCAGGGACTTTTTTCTCGGCTCCCCTCCCCCTCTCCTTTGGGGTACCACAGGGCTCTGTTTTATCACCCATGTTGTTCACGATGTATATGCCACCATTGGGGGACATTATAAGGTGGCATTGGCTGAGTTTTCACTGCTATGCAGATGATACTCAGCTATACATGTCCTTTGTGTCTGAACTGGGAGAAGCTGTCTTGTTCTTTAAAAACTACCTCTCTGAGATACAGGACTGGATGAGTGCCAACTGGTTGAAGTTGAACCCTGAAAAGACTAAGGTGTTGGTTGTGGACCCAGGTCATCAGGCAGAGGGGTCTTCTGCTGGTCAGCCTTCTGGGCTCTGTCTGGGAGGTGGCCAGTTGAGGACCTCTGATCGGGTTTGGAATCTGGGCGTTATGCTTGATGGCAGGCTGACACTTAAATTTCAGGTGTCGGCCATTGTCAAGATCTCATTTTACCATATGAGGAATATCACCAAGATAAAACACCTTGTTCTGCCTGATGATCTTCCAACGTTGGTCCATGCCTTTGTAACCTCCCACCTTGATTACTGCAACACTCTGTACCTAGGGCTACTGGGGGTGGACATCTGCAGCTTGCAGCTGGTGCAAAATGCAGCAGCCAGGTTGTTGACTGGTTTATCTAGATCTAGCCATGTCTCTCTTGTGCTTCGCAGACTGCACTGGCTGCCAGTGCAGTGGAGGATCACCTTCAAGGTCAGTCTGCTGACTTATAAGCCCCTACCTGGACAGGGACATTGTTATTTGCAAGATTTCCTCTGCCCCTACTGCCCACTCCATCCACTCACTCCGTTCCACCAACAAGAGAGATTGCTAGAGGTCACCAGGGTTCGTTTGAAGACTGCTGGGGCCAGATCATTTGCTTTTGTAGTCCCAACCCTGAGGAACTCTCTACTTCATCAGATTAGAGAGTCCCTGACCGCTGAGTCATTTAAATCTGTGCTGAAAATGTATTTATTTAGATTAACATTTCCCAATGGTCACTAGAGTTGCCTACCCTGTTTATTTTTTAATGTTATTATTAATTTTATTTATTTGATAAGTTACTATTTATTTTATTACTTGTATACAAGCACTTTGGGTTTGTGAAAAGTGCTTTTTAAAAATAAAAATGACTTGATTTGATTTGGCGATATTTTCCTCTGTTTGTGCTCCTGCCTCCCCTGCCTCCTTTTGCTTCTCCTGGTAACAGTCCCTGTCCCCCTCCTGTCTGTGTTAGCGTGTATCTTCTAAATGCCATTTGTTTTGCTTTTACTTAATCTGCCACCTCCCTGGAGCACCATAGTGGTCTCTTTTCCATTTGCCCTTGCTAACCTGCCTGCCACAGAGATCTGTAGCCTTCCCAGTGCCCTCCATAATTTGTTCCCACATCTCCTTAACTCCCCCCCCTTCCCCTAACCTTGCCAGGTTGTCCTTCACGTATTCACCTATTTTCTTAAAGTTGGCTCTCTTGTTGACCAAGATCCTCATCCATGTGTGATTTGATTCTGAGCCAGATTTTATACCAAGCCACACCAAAAGGTGATCACTGTATACCAGGTGGTCTCCACTGTGACTTCGGTCACACTGTCCCCATTTGACAGCACCAGGTCCAATAACGCCTCCTCCTAAATGGATTCCATAACCAGATGTCTTAGGAATGCCCCCTGCAGGGAGTCCAGGATGTTCCTACTCCTGGCAGATGCTGCAGTGGGGAGGATCTAATCCATGTCCAGTAGCTTGAAGTCTCCTACTAACAATACCTCTCCCCCGTGAGACATTTTTTTGATTACTAGCAGCATATTTTTTCTACCTCCTCCACTTGAACTGGAGGCCTGTTCATCACTCCTATTTGGATAGCTGCCCTATTCCTTCTCTCCAGTGTAACCCACAGTGCCTCCTGTTCCTCCCCATTCCCACTCTATTTCCATGGCTTTTATGTCATCCCTTACGTAAAGAGTCGCTCCTCACCCTTTTTTACCTTCCCTGTACCTCCTAAACAGGGTATTACCTGGAATGGTCATTTCCCAGTCCTGATTCTCATTACACCAGGTCTCAGTTATGATGGCTATGTCTAGGTCTGCCTCCACCACGGTAGCCTCTAGGTCTGTAAACTTGTTGCTTAGACTTTGAGCATTCACACACATGGCTCTCCAGGTTGTGTTGCCACCCCCTTCCCTTTCTGACCACCCCTAGTATGCCCATTGCCCTTTTCAGTTACAATCTATTCCACTACCCTCTGTCTACCTGTGTTATGTTCTTCCATCATTGGCTTAATTTCCACCTGAGTTGCTCTATTGACCTCGTGAAATAGTGGTAGGGGGCAGTTTATGTCTCCCTTCCTCCTACCACCTCTCCCCTTGACTTAAATGCCTACCAGTGTAGCATTTAAAGTGTTCACCAAGAACTATGATCCCCTCCCTGGATGGATGTAAACTATCTCCTTTGTACATGCCACCATTCCTCCAGGTGGCTCCCCTGTCCCCAGTGTAGCCAAAACCCTCATCTCTGCACCAGTTCTTCAGCCACGTGTTGAATTCTCTGGTGCAGAGATTCCCTAGCCTACCCTTTGCCATGGATGGGCAGCACCTCCAAGAAGGTTAGTGCAGAATAACCATTCCACACCAGACTTCCGGTGATGTCATGCAATTGATGGCAGTTTAAATCAGAGCTCTTACACCTTGGGTGCAAATCTTGGTTTAATTGATCACCATTGAGTGCTTTTTTGGGCTAATTTTGTGTTATACAATGCTCATATGCTCACCATGGGGTGCAGAAAGAAGAAACCTCCTATGGAAGTAGTTAGTCAAACTCAGAAATGGAGCATTCAGATGCCTCCAAGCCCTGCCCCATCCCGTTCCTCCATACTCTCTGCTTCAGGTGAAGAATCTGAGGGCTCAGGGTCAGAGGATGCATCAACCTTCACCAAAGCTGATGGGTATAGAATGCTCAAGATCCTGCACCGCATCGATGCTCGAATCTCGGGTATCCAAAAAGACTTAGAAAAATTGGAAATGCATACAACATCTGTGGAAATGCATGTGGAGGGCATCCAGTCAGAACACATGGCCTTCGGTAGATCTCTTGTGTACCTTCACAGAAGAGAAAAAGAGCTAGCCGTGCGGACAGAGGATGCGGAGGTGAGAGCCCACTGCAACAACAGTCACATTTTTGGCATTTCAGAGAGGGTGGACCTCCCCTTTCCATGGAAGACATCATGGACACATAGCTGAAAACAGAGCTAGATCTGGGGGAAGACTTTAAAACTAAGATCGAGCATGCACACAGAGCTATTGCACCTAAGCTTAAACAGGGTGCACCCCCCCCAAGGTCTGTCATTGTAAAATTCTTGCGATATCCTACAAAAAGAAACATTTTCAGACTGGCATGGGCCAAATGGGATCTCAATCTTGATGGCCAGAATATATATGTGGAAAAGGACTTTCCCCCTTTGATGCTGGCCAACTGTAAAAAAGTTTTATTGGTAGTGAAGGTGCTGAGAGATAAGGGTACCAAGGCACACCTCAGATATCCTACTAAGTTGTGGGTGCAGGATAAGGAGGGAACAACACTCTTCGAACCCCTCTTAATGGCTACTCCATATCTAGAAGCTTTGTTTTATTATGTTTCGTGTTATATTTTAGCAGAAATTCCGATTATCGTCCGACTGACGTTAGGAGTTTTTGGAATTCCGTCTCGCTCAATTTTTAGCGTAGTTCATCTGGGACTTGCTACAGTGGTGTGGAGCAGAGGACTGGAACTGTGAATACGACTGTTGACCGAGGACTGAGGGTATCACCATAGGGCATTGTCTAATAGAGGGGAGCAGAGGTTTTAATTGGAGAAACGAATATCGGGGAGTGAGGATTTATAGCCCCTGGAGATTTTGTTTCTGTTTGCCAGCTGTTGGCGTTCCAGTTTTGACTGTGCCTGAAGAGGACTGACTCCCGGGATTAAGGAGATAAGTGTTCTTTGGAGTGCAGCAAAGGGGCCCAGGAGCTGTGTGTTAGGAGGCTTTGCCACCTCCTGGATTTTCCCAGATTTACTTGTTCCCAAGTGGGGTCTTGTTTATCCAGCATGTGGACCTGCACTCAGCCTATTCATTCTGGGAAAGAAAAGAGTCTGGGAAAGTAAGTTCTTGGACCTGTTAGGTTCTCTGTTTGTGGCCGGTGGTCTTCACTTCAGACAACTGTCCTCTCTAGGGTGGTGGGCTGGGAGACTGCTGCTATTTGTCGGCAGTTCCCCCAACACTTCTGACCCACACTGGAACAGCTGGAGAGCTGACTTGGTGGCAGTAAGGTCCTTGGCAAGGCTGGTTGGTCCATGAAGTAGGTCCCTGGCACAAGCAGTGGTTTATCTGGTCCTCTCCCTTCTTATTGACTCACTCCTGGACAACGACAAGAAAGTAAGACCTCTGCTTTTTAATTCTTATTTGTTGCTACTACATTATTTTTTAGTGGTGGAACTGATCCTAGTGGGGCTCTTTGAAGGATACAGGTTGGTGTGTTACCTCGTGGTGGTGAGAGCCCTCGGAGGCTTGCTTCTGGCACTGTACTTTGATTAAATGCTCCTGGATCTGCCTGCCTTAGTTTATTATTCTGTCTTGGATGGCTTCCTACCTTTACTGTCCCCCCTTAGATGGTGAGAGTTCCTTGGGGGGCTGAACTGGGGGTGCACCTCTGGGACTTTGGCATTAACTTTAATTTGTGTCCCCTTGGTTACTGATTCCATGGAGTGAGAGTCTGTGGCTTCATAGTTGGACATTCTGGCGATGGAAGGTGGGAGCTCCACTGTTTGGAAAAGACTTTTTAAAATTCATTTGGACTGTATATTGCTTAATTAATCATTTTTGCTGTTGTTTTGTGCTGTCTAATTTATATTAATTGGATTCTGTTTGTTAAATTTTTGTTTTATTTATGATTTAGTTTTCTTTTTTAGTTTGATTTCTAATTCTTGTATTGTTCTCTGATTTTATTTTATTATAGGGAGCTTAGTTATTATTATCACCGATGCCATGTTTGTGGATGATGATATCTATTGTCATTCTACCCCCCGTCTTACACTATACATCTGCCGCTCTTCATGACCTCCACCCTTCCTTTCCCCATCCATTGCTTTTCCCTATATACCAACATTGTAGGGCCTTGGGAATAGCTCATGGGAGGTGTCGGAGGGGTGGGGGCATGAACAGCGGTGGATGGATGATTGGGGTGCTCGCATCCAAGTGGTTAAGTCCAGAAGACACCCTGGGGTGAAATGGAGTGCTGAACGGGGGATTTCCTTGTTTGGTCTCCATACCCAAGGGCACCACCTTTGTAAATGGTGGGCAGGTGGTTGGGGCATCCCAGGAGTCCTATCCAACCCGGGCAGTGCTTTGCAATGCCATGTCCATCGTGAACAAGACTGCCACTATTGCAGACTTGGTGGGCACTGTGGACCTGACTTGCATCACCGAAACCTGGCTGGAAAGTAATGCCGGCCCAGTAGTTGAGGCTGCAGTTCCAGCCGGGTATTCGGTGATACACTGCCCGAGACTGGATCGCAGGGGCAGGAGGGTTGCGGTCTGTTTCAAGACCTAATTGGATCTCACTAGTGTTCCAGTAGAGGAGACCAGATCCTTTGAATGTGTTGTAGTGGCAGGTGGGGGCTATAGGATAGCACTCGTTTATCGTCCACCCGGTGATGAGAAGCTATTCCTTAAGGAAGTGGCAGAGTTCATCGTCGACCTGGTATTTGAATCATCCAGGTTGATGGTGCTGGGTGATTATAATGCCTGGATCGACGACGAACTCTCGCAGTTTGGAGGGGGTACAGAGAAGACTTACAAAGAGAATCAAGGGATTGGATGGATTGAGTTATGAGCAGAGACTGCAGGATTTGGAGCTGTATTCCTTGGAATATCGTAGAGTGAGAGGCGATATGTGTTTGATATATAGGGCATGGACCGATACTAACTTATGGGACTTACTGGGCTTGGTTAAAAGGGCTCAAATATATGACACTAGAGCACATTGTTACCAACTGGTTAAGGATAGATATAAAACAAATAGAAGGAAATACTGGTTAAGTAATAGGGTAACAGAAATTTGGAATATGCTACCAGGAGAGGTTGTGGAAAGCAGTACAATGCAGAAATTTAAAACACAGCTAGATAAATTCTTGGAAAGGAAGAATATAAAAGGATATAATTAGGTGTTACTTGTGAGCTCATGGACGAATGTCTTTATGCTCAGTATTGTCTATGTAATCTATGTAATTTGGTCAGCACTTCCTCCAATTGATGTGTTCATTGGGCCTCACACAGGTGGTTACCTCTACCACGCATAAACATGGCCATTCGCTGGATCTGGTCTTCCTGCTGGGGATGGAAGCCTTCGATGTGGGGGTGGAACCTGTTGGTTGGTATGACCATCACACCGTGAGATTCAATTTTTGCACCCCTCTGCATAGGCCTACCCCTGTGGAAATGGTCAAGTTCCACCCTTTACGGGATGTCACTCCCGAAGGCCTAACTGTGGTTCTTGACTATCAGAACTTCCTGGGACGAATTCTAATCCTGAAAAATTGGTGCTAGCCTATAACAAGGCTGTTACTGCTGCTTTGGATTTAATTGCTCCCACCCGTGTGTGCCCTCTCTCCCTTCACCTCGATCCCCTTGGTTTGATTGGGATCTGAGGGTGAAGCGTTGACTAGGACACAGGTTGGAGAGGTGCTGGCGAAAATCAGGCTTAGATGCCGACCATCTTAGACTCTTAGAGCACTATAAACTCTATCAGTCAGCAATTTCTCATAAGAAGGCAGTATTCCTGTCTGTAGAAATTGCTGCTGCACAGAATCGACCAGCCCAGCTCTTTCAAACCGTGGACAGGCTGTGCAACCCAACCTATCTACAGGTGCGTCGAGCCTTTTCACAAATACAATGTGAGGAACTTGCTTGATTCTTTGCAGATAAGGTGGCTGACATCAGGCCGAGACTAGCACAGCACTTGCCATGGGAGTTGCCCTGGTCCAGCCCACGGTTACAAGTACCCCAATTGCCTGGAGTTCCTTCGAAAGGCTGGAAATTGATGATGTTATGAGGATTGTCCAGGGAATGTGTACCACAAGCTGTAGTTTAGACCTGGGTCCCACTGGCCTGATTATGGGCTGTGGTGAGGTTATCATTCTGGTTCTAGCTAGGATAGTCTGGTGCTCCTTAGACTCTGGTGAATATCCCCGCTCCCTAAAAGAAGTGGTAGTGACACCAGTGTTGAAAAAGGCTTCTCTGGACCCAGACTCCCTAGCCAACTACAGACTCATCTCGAACCTCCCCTTTGTGGGGAAGGTTATCGAGAAAATGGTGGCAGTCCAGTTGGACAACCATTTATCCATCCATAACTTCTACGATCCTCTTCAGTCAGGTTTTCAAAAGAGACATAGCACTGAAACTGCGCTGATTCGGGTGCTCAATGATCTCCTGATGGTGAGAGACCAGAAAAAATGGTCCATTTTGGTCCTTTTGGATTTGTCAGCAGCATTTGACACCGTAGACCATGGGGTGCTGCTCGAGCACCTGAGATCCATCTGTGGGCTGTTGGGTTTGGTTCACAGATGGTTGTCCTCCTTCCTCACAGGTAGAACTCAAAGGGTTGTATCGGGATTCTTTTCCTCTGATCCTACCGCTCTGTCCTGTGGGGTGCCTCAGGGCTCTGTGCTGTCCCCCATGTTGTTTGCGGTGTACATGCTTCACCTCGGAGACATTGTCAGACGATATGGTCTGGAGTTTCATTGTTATGTTGATGATACCCAACTCTATCTGTCTTTTGCACCTGACCAGAATAGAGCACTTTCAGTGTTTAACAACTGTCTCAGCGAGATCCAGGGTTGGATGAAGTCCAGCTGGTTGAAGTTGAACTCTGGGAAGACGGAGGTGATGGTTGTGGATCCTGGCCACTGGATTGAGGGTCTGGGGGCAAATCAAACCTCAGGTTTATACCTGGGGGATGTGGAGCTCCCTGTCTCTGAACGGGTGCGAGACCGGGGGTGATCCTTGACGATCAGCTGATATTGCATGCGCAAGTGTCAGCAGTTGTTAAGGTGTCCTTTTACCATCTTAGGAACATCGCTAGAATCAAGCACCTTGTTCCATCTGGCGACCTGTCTACTTTGATCCATGCCTTTGTGACCTACCGCTTGGACTACTGCAACTCCCTCTACTTTGGGCTTCCTGGGGTTGATATCCACCGCTTGCAGCTGGTGCAGAACTCAGCAGCTCGGTTGTTAATGGGGACCTCTACTTTTCCCATATTACACCGGTGCTGCGGGATCTGCACTGGCTGCCGGTTCAGTGGCAGATCACCTTTAAAGTCAGTTTGCTGACATATAAAGCCCTACACGGTTTGGGCCCTGATTACCTGAAAGATCTTCTGATGCCTTACCTTCCGATGCAATCGCTCCACTCAGCCAACGAGGGGTTGCTGGAGATTCCAAGAGTAGTTTTAAAATCTTCCAGCGCTCGCACTTTTAGCTTTGTGGCGCCGACCCTCTGGAATTTTCTACCTCGTTGGATTAGAGACTGCACAACGGTGGGGGGTTTTAAAAAAGGCCTAAAATCCTTTTTATTGACAAAGGCATTTGGTGACGACACAGATTTTAATTAATGCTGTATATTTTAGCTTGGTTTTTAACTTGTTTTATGATGTTTTTATGATGTTGATTTGTAATGCGCCTTGATTTCAGAAAGGCGCAAAAGAAATAAAGCTTATTATTATTATTATTATTATTATTATAGAAGCTCAGGGAATTCCCATGCCTGATACAAAGGAGGAGCAGGCCAAGAAGGAAATCAAGGATCTCCTGTGGTCAATCTCCCCAGGTTCAAGGAGGCAAGGGGGAAGAAGAAGAGGTGATGCTCTCCTGCCATTGCACGCCAACATTTCTAGATGGCTATAAGTGAGGAAGACCTGAGGATCTAAATGAGTTAGGGCTTTTGTCTGTTTGCCTTGCTCATTTTGGGTGGGGGGAGCCTGACCCTGAATGGCGATGTTGATTTGGGGCTTCCCTCTATCAAAATGGATTTCATTCTTTGGTTTTAACAGCAGAAATCCTTAGGAAATATGCATAGTTTAATTTCACCAGTAATAATAAGCAGTTTGGATTACCTCTGCTGGTCTGTGCAAATTCATCTTGTTTGCAGTTCAAGAGGGTGGCCCTTCCTAACTGCACTTTTAGTTTCCAGTGGGAGGGTTTATGGGGGAACTTTCTGGTGGTGCGACGATGTTCTTCCTCCAAATATATGCCTCTCCTGAACGGTGTTGGCAGTTGGACTAGAGATAAGCTTTATTTCCACTTTTCTGTTTGGAATTTATCAATGACTTTAAATGCAGGACAAATTAGTTTTCAATCTCTTCTTACTTATTATTATAGTTGTAGTAATAGCTATATTACTTAGAGTCAACTCGGTTACATTTAAGTCTAATGCAGTGGTACAGTAAATTAAGTTGCTAAGGGGAAGTTTCTAAACTGTTTGAACAGTACTGCTCAGTTTAATTGAAATGGGAGGGGGGAAGCGGCTCCCTGGTTCCGCCAAACCTCCCTTGCACGTGATAAGTCAGTTTTTCAGCCCCTTACAGGCACCTTCAGTGGGGATCAATTTGGATTATTATGAATCTCATAGGTGCCTGGGCCCAGGACATTGTTGGGCAACTTTTTTTTAGTGTTTGTGGTTAGTTTGATGTAATAAGGTGCCCCTAATTTGTGGGGTTATAATTAACTGGTGATTGCAATACAGCCTTATTGCATAGTGTATGTAGTATACACTCTGTTCCTTGCCTGGGGTACATTACTCTGACCACCTTCTCAACCAGATTTTACAATTAGGAGAGGGTCTGGTCTCCTGATTCTCCAGAGGCTCATCCCTTAGTGCATTTCTGGTGCTTTTCTCCTACCAGCCTAGTGCTTGTGTACCTAGCCTTCTGAGGCTCCTCCACCCTCAAGCTCCATTCTAAAGCTCTGGTTGAGCTTCCAGGAATCTAGTGAAGTAACTAGTACCTTGTTTTGTTTAGGGCCCATGTTTAGGGTCATGCTGGGTGAAGTTAACCCAGTTTAAAGTATAACCTCTCCAGTTATTTTTTTGACTGTCTGTTATGAGTTTTTGATTTCCTGTTTTTTTACTCTTAACACTTTCTTTTTTTACTGGTAAATGCTTGTGTATATATAAAACATTGGTGAGGGGTTGCAAAAGTGGGGATTATGGAAAATATGGGTGCTGGTTCTTAAATTACCTTCATCTATGGCATCACTTTAGATAATTTCAATCAATGTCAAGGGGATTAATGGGGTAGTTTAACAAGCAAGGGTTCTCCAGGAGTTAAGTTGACTAAAGTGTGATGTGGCTTGTCTCCAAGAGACCAAATTTTCTCAGGTGGAGCACTCTAAATTGAGGAGAAAGTTGGGGGGCTATTCAGATTCCCATCTGGATGCCTCCAGAGATGGAGTGGCTATATTAATACTCAAAGGACTGTCACTTAAAGTCCATAAGGTGCAAGTGGAGGGGTCAGGTCATTTTGTGATACTCTAAGGGAACTATATCAGACACACCTTCCACCTAGTGTCTGTTTATGCCCCTACCCCTTCATCTGGGATTTTTTTTGACACTTCTTTTCCATAATGGATTCCCTCCCATTGGGCTCGATAGTCACGGTGGGTGACTGGAATTGTGTTGAAAACACTCTTTTAGACAAGAGTCCAATGGGAAAGGGGGGGTGGCATGCTCCAGACTCCTTAGAACTTTAATATCAGATGGTGGTTGGATAGACCCTTGGAGACAATGGCACTCAAATACAATAGACTTCACCTACTTTTCTGACTCTGCGGCATCATACTCCAGGTTAGACAGAGTTTACACTCGACTGGTGAATGCCCCAGACCTGACAGATATAACTATACACCAGGTCACTTTCTCTGACCATGCAATGATCAGTGCTAGGGTGATTTGGATGGGGGGATGAAAGCTAGGGGATCAAGGAGATTTGACCCAGGGTTGCTTAATGACAAGGTATTTGTTGACCAAATAAAAGACTCCATAAAGCAGTATGTGTTAGAAAACAGAGAAGAATATATACACATTTGATTTATCTGGGCTGGGTTGAAGACAGTTCTCCAGGGCCAAATCATTAGTTATGCCTCTTATAAACATAAATGTAATCAAGCTAAGTTGGAAAGGTGGTTGGATGACATTGCATCATTGGAGTCTGTGCATAAAAAAAATAGAGATCCCTCGACTTTGGTCAAATTGAGAGAAGCCCGGGAATTATATAATGTTGAGATGAAGAGGAAAACCGAAAACACCCTGAGGTATACCAGACAAAGATACTACTAAGTGGGGTGGGGGAGTCATCTTTGGCACTTAGACTGAGAAAGCAAGAAGCAGAAAGATATATCCCTTTGATTAAGGGACCGGGGACTCAATTTATCTCCTCAGATCTCTTGCAAATAGCTGACAGCTTCTGCAAGTACTATACTGATTTATACACCCAGGTGAGGGGCATTGATCATGTTGGGGAGGTGGAGAGCCTCTTACAAAGGGTTGTATTACCTGGACTGGAGGACATGCTGAGTCAAAGATTGAAAGCCCCCCTTTACTGAACAGGAGGTTAAAAGGGTTATTAAAAATCTTAGCAGAGGGAAGGCCCCGGCCCGGATGGATTCATGGCTGAGTTTTATCAACATTTCGCTACACAGCTGACCCCCTTGTTAACCAAGGTTTGCAATGTGGTCCACGAGACGGGGAGTCCCTGGCTTCCTGGGATGAGGTGGTGGTTACCCTCTTGCTGAAACCAGGCAAGGTCCCAATAGAATGCAGGAACTACCATCCCATTTCATTAATCAACCAGGATGCAAAGATCTTTGCAAAGATCCTGAGCTCACAACTTCAGGAATACATTCCTGAGCTGGTTTATAGAGACCAGACAGATTTTATACCCAGATGGCACATCCAGGATAATATCATACTCCCGCTCCAAGTCTTGTCTGCCTTGGGGGCATTACTGCCCGGTACACTTAGGGTGGTGATGGCCTTAGATGCCAAGATGGTGTTCGATCACCTGGACTGGGTCTTTCTGGATCACACCCTGAGAAAATTTGGATTTGGGAATAAATTTTGGAATTGGATAGCGAATTTATGCAGGGACCTATGAGCAACTGTGCTGGTAAATGGGGTCACATCGAGGAGGATAAGGATAGGTGGGGAAACTAGGCAGGGGTGTCCGATGTCACCCCTGCTATTTGTCTTATGTATGGAGCCTTTGGCAGCTCTTATAAGGCAGTCAGATGGATACAAGGGAATACAAGTACAGGGGGTTGAAGTTAGGGTGTCCTTGTATGCAGATGATACCCTTTTGTATATTACTAACCCAAAAATCCAGATGCCATTCATCAACTCCTTACTACAGGATTTTGGTACGGTGTCTGGTTTCAAAATTATTGACACTAAAACTGAGCTTTTGGCCATAGGGTGGACCCCGGATGGGATGCTCCCCTCTGTAGGTAATTATAAGTGGGAAAAATAGAGTATTAAGTATCTGGGGCTCTGGATCCCCACAGACTTACAGATGCTGTATGCTATCAATCATGGAAGACTTCTTCAGACCATAAAAGAGGACTTGAAAAGGTGGGGGGAACTACCTCTCTCCCTGTTTGGGAGAACAGACTGTATAAAGATTAATGTGCTTCCACGTTTTCTATTTCTATTTTAGTCCTTACCTTTCAAACCCCTGTGGGTTTATGGGAATCACATAAATCTTCCTTGCGGAGATTTATTTGGGCTGGCAGACCCCCCAGAATGAAGTGGAAATCCCTACTTCAGGATAAGGAAACAGGAGGATCGGGCCTGCCTGACCTTAAAAAATACTATTGGGCCACTGAGGTCCAACCCTTGGTGTCTGTCATGACCATGGAAAAGCTGACACTGTGGGTGGAAATAGAGAGACCGGAATCCTCCAGGGGGGATATTGGGGACTTGGTGTTTATGGACCTGGGGGGAATCCAGAAACTGCTAGTGACTAACCCATGGACCAAGGCAATCATATCTTCCTGGCTAGAAATTAATAAGAAGCTCTCCCTTCAGCTGGAGTTAGGGCCCAATTCACCAATCAAAGTGTGTTTAGATTTTTGGCCCCCCATTTGAGATCAAGGCTTCAGGAGATGGGGTAGGGGAGGACTGGTAAGAGTGGGTCAGATGTACTTAGATGTCCAAAGTAAATCTTTCCAACAATTATCCCTAGAGTATAAACTCCCTCCTAGTGATTTGTTCAGATATTTGCAGTTTAGACATTTTCTGCAAGATAAGGAATGTCTGAGACAAGGTTCTATTGCGGTTAGCAATAATCCATTAGTGGAGTTCATGGTAGCCAAGTCCAGGCACTCACAGTTTCATGGCTGGGTTTCCAGGTTGAACAGACAGTTCTTGAGTATTGAACCAGACCCTTTGGAAAGTATTAAACAGGCTTGGAGTTGGAGCTCGGGAGGGCCCTTGAAGAATCCTCCTGGGTAACAATATGGGAAGTCACTCATTCCATGACTGCATCTAATATCTCTCATGAGTTTTGGTGGAAAGTGGTTGCTCAATACTTTCGCACATCGGTAATCATGAAACATTTATGGTCAGCACTTTTTGGATCTCTGCTGGTGGGAATGTGAGGACAGAGGTACTTATATGCATGTGTTTTGGTCATGGCCCAAGATCCAGGCCTACTGGGCTCAAATCCTGGTTCTAATAGGATTAATCTTTGGGGGTTGATTTTCCTAACTACCCAGTACATTGGGTGTTGAGGGAATTCATTTTTCATTTCATTTATTTTATACTGAAAAAAATCCGTAAACAAAAAATGCCCATTTTCACAGATGTCCAGTGACAAATAAAATGACACTATACAAAACAAAATTACATAAATACATCAATAAACATTTTGTTGCAAATACATTAGAAACAATTACAGTCTGTGACAAAAACTTTTGTTCAAGCAAACTTTTAAAACCTGTCACAGTACAACAAACAATTACATTAGATAATTGCTTGTATTGAATCAACAATTCAAAATGAATCGAGTTCTTCATAAAATTTGATCTAATCAATGGTAGCTTAAACTTCCTACTTAAACTGTTTATAGTCATAACAGTGTGCACAGAGATGGGGAACATACAAGTAACACTATCAGGTACAAAACCTAATTGAATCTTGTGCAAAAAGGTTAAAGACCTATGTTTAAAGAAAATACTAAGAGGTACGCAACCAGATTCTTCATAAAGTGTACAATGATGAGTTATCCTAGATAGGCCAGGAATAAAACGTAGAATACTGTGATAAGTACTGTTAAGTTTGTTTAACATCTTAACAGCTGAACATGAATAAACAGTGGAACCATACCTGAGTAAAGAAAACAAAAAACAGTTTGAAAATAAATTCCTAGACTCATTATCAAGAAATATTTTGACACGGAACAACATACCAAGTCGCTGATGTAGGCGAGTAATCAAAAAATCAATGTGTTGATCAAAATTTAAGTATTGATCCAATATTGTACCCAGATACTTAAAGGTAAAAACCCTTTCTATTATATTACCAAAATTATCTTTAAGCACAAAATTATAATCCGTATGATTTCTATGACCAGAAAAAATCAAAAATTTGGTTTTAGTAGAATTAAGTGTTAATCTTTGTTTAATAAACCAGGAGTGTAAATTGTTAAAGTCCTTCTGAAAATTATCCTGTAATTTTTGAACATTAGTACCAACACTAAATAATACCTCATCAGAATTCCATCAGACAATCAGGCATCAAGCCCAACATTATCTCTTTAATATTTTAGTAACCACAGCCCTTAACGCAATTACACAGTGTTGGTTAACCCCGGTCACCCCCTCAATGGAGCCTTGGTATAAAAACTGCCCAGCTGTTCTGGAAATGGAGGAAATTACAGCTAGAGTAAGAAAAGTTTAAGGTGCATTGGTTACCATTTTTTCACTTTCAGGCCCAAAGAGAGCAAATAAATATTCTAGAGGTATTGTTTAAGTTGTCTTGAAGACCCTTGGTGGAAGGGAGGAGTGTATACCTGAATACTTTATATAATACTTTAACCACCCTTGTAGTGATGCTGATTCCATGAAATCAATCTCTAACATGGTGTAAATGGAATGTGGGCATATAACCTGTATTTCTTCTGATTTGTCCCTTTCTCTTTTTCTCTGTCTCTTTTCCTGTTTGGTTCATATGTCTTGAGCTCTTTCTTATTTCTCTTCCACTTCCAACTAATTAATATATTTAAAGGTCTCTGATTGTTTTAGTAATTATGTCTAGAATGGGGCTAAACTATCAGTGGATATTGCTGTATGTAAGTTCTCACTCTATATAATTATAAGCGGACCAGTCTGATCAAGAGCTGTCAACAGAATGTTTCCCTTTTTATTTTTTTCTTTCTTTTTATTATACCTTGTAAAGAAAATCAATAAAAGTATTATTTAAAAAAAAAAAGAATAACCATTTCACCAGCAGAATTTCTGACAGAATTTCACTGGCTCTTCTGTGGAATTCCACCTGCTGTGATCTGTGGAATAATATTTCCTAGAACAGCATTTTTTCCATGGAAGTTCGTTCCACAACCAGTTCCACCAAAAATAATGAGATCAGCAGAATAAAATTCCTCAGAAATGTGTGGAAAAACTCACTCCCCATATTTCAGCCACATATTTCTGCCATTCCATTTCTGGTGAAATTCAACAGAATTTGGTGCAATTTTGAAATTTCCATGAAATTTCATTTCGCTGGAATTTGAAACTTCTGCCCAGCACTACTAGTGAGTGCTCAAGCAGTTCCATTTTCCAATCCCACTCTTTCAGGTATTTTTAATTTCTGCATATCTTGTCCTGTTATAGCATTTTACCTTAGTTTTTCCAAACTGTGGTTTCCAGTTACCACAGATAGTAAACTGCACCATCTTATGGTCATTATCTCCCAAGGGTTCTCTGACTATACAGTTAGATATTTCCTCTTCCATATTACTAAGAACTAGGTCAAGTAAATTTGAACCTCTAGTGCTATTATTTGTATACTGCTCAAGATTATGGGCTACAGTAATATCAATCAATTTCTTGTCTAGTGCTGTTACTCCCTTAAGGGTTTTCCAGTCAGTACCAGGTAGGTTGAAATCACCCAGTATTAATGCCCTGCTCCCTAGCTTCATTCCTTCAATAGCCTCCATAAATCTTTTTTTAATCTTTCTTAAGGTGAGGTGACCTATAACATACACCTACAATCATTTTGCTATTGTCCTTTTGTGACACATGAACCCAAATCTGTTCCACATCTCCCTCATTGCCTTTTGGTATTTCAATTTCATTGGCTTCAATAGTGCTCTTTATGTATAGTGCAACTCCACCACCTCTCCTATGTATGTGATCTGTATGGAATAGATTATAGCCTGGTATTTCCCTATCCCAATAATCATGTTTCTACCATGTCTTTGTGATGGCACAGATATGAATGTCCTCTTTGTGCAACAATTCTCAGTTCATCTCTCTTTTTATCTAGGTTCCTATCATTTACCAGTAGTGCCTTTAGTTTTACCGATTCTTCTGTATTCTTGGATATATTACTGGTCTGTTTTTAAGTTGTGTACTCTGTTCCCACACTCAGTAATTTCATTGCCTTTTTTACAATTCCTTTCATAACTAAATTTTGTGACCCTTCTCCTCTTGTTTACTATTAAATTATTCACATTCATGTTTTCATGAATAATATTGCCCCAAAATATACTGCCTTGTCTACATAAATGCAAACCACCTTGGCTGAACAGGTTGTGTCTCCCAAAAAAAGATTTCCCAACTCTTAATACATTTAATTCCCTCCTTCAAGCAACATTGTCTCAGCCAATTATTCAACCTGATAATCTTTCTAGTCCTTCTAGTGTTTGCCCTCTGCACAGGTAGTATTTCAGAAAAAAAATTACTTCGCAGTTTTTCTCTTGGAGGGATGCATTTAAGGCTTTAAAGTCATTAACAATTTCTTCTTCTGTTTCTCAACATTGTTTGTGCCTGCATGCACTATAACAAGGGGTTTAGACTTTGATGGTTTTATTATTCTAGGTAACATGTTCCTGATATCACTTAGCCCTGCTCCTGAAAAGCTGTTGCTGGTAACATTGTTTCTGTTACCATTTGTGGTATACCTATCAGTGTATTTTCTGAGTGAGTCCCCCAGTATTTAAATTTGTTTTGGTGTCTCTTCTTTGCTATCATTTTTTACTATGTCCTCTGATGTGGGTTTATCACTATGGCTTTCTACAGTAGTTGCCTCATTATCACTTTCTATATCTAGAGGTGCCTATGATTGATCCTTTATGTTTTCAATAAGGTTAATTGGTTCCCCAGCTCTGCGGAACACCTCAAATGCTCTCCCAAGTCCCAGTAATAGCCTTGTCAAGTCCAAAAAAGTACAAAAACTCACAAATTACTCATCTGAGACTTTATTAGACAGCTCATGGGAGCACTGTCAACCTCGGCTCTTCGCATCTAACACATGACGCTTTGTCTGGAGGAGGTGTTTTCCAGCTCCAGGTTGAAATTCATAGCTCTCTTGCCTTTTTTACTTCTCTTATTTGCTTCTACATGGCACCATTAGTCCCCCTCCTCAGTTTCCCACTGCCTTTTTTTGTAGTTTCCTCCTTTACTTTGCTCAAGGTTTTCATGGCATGCTCTTTCACTTGTTTCAGTAGTGCCACCAAGCAACTGATTTCGAAGGCTTTCAACTTCTGACTCCAGCTTGGCAATTTTTATTTAAAGTTCTTTTAGTTCCATACATTGTTTACAAGAAATGGCAGTATACTCAGGTTCTGAGCTAAATTTACCACACATTTAATCCCTAATTCCCCACTAGCTAGAGTAACAATGCCCTGGTCCATTACTGAATGTAAAAGTAGTCAGGCTGTAATGATCAGTACCGTCACACTATTTAAATCCAGCAAAGTTTCCTGGCTGCCACCTGGCTAACAGTAGCAGAAACACTTGCCTCTGCCAGTGCATTGTCTCTGCTCGCTAGAGGTAGAGCTTATATATCTCTAAACAGGAAGTGCCTTGACTTTCTCCTTCCTGTTCACCAATTCACCAAAGCAATTTTATTAAAATAAACACTTTTTACCACCAGATGGTGGAATTTGAGCACTGTGTCCACTTAAATGTGGATCACAACCCTTAGATAATCTTCCACAATGCTTAAAATCACTTTTGTACTAAGGAGGCTCTGGGTGCCCTTCCACTGTCCCACAATACCCCTTTTATTTATTTATTTATTGAAATGTTTCACCAGGAGGGCACATTGAACAACAAGTTGCTCATTTCAAGGTGCGACCTGGGGGGAGGGGTTACATGGGTTTGTGAAGGATGATCAGTTACAATAATATGTGGGTAGTACAAACAATACAACATTGTAGGATTGTGCAACAGTTGGAACACAAGGTATTGTACAATAAACAGTAGTGGAACATTGGGTAAATTACAATACATGTCCAAAATCATACAAAAGACCATATGAATGTACAAAACAGTAATAACGTGGTAGAACCATTTATAGTGCATGAGTATAGCAGGAGCAGGATCAAGGTAGTACGCAAGTGCTGTTGGAGTAAAAAGGATGGGGTTAGGTTGTGCACACTGGTGACCCAGAAGGGCAGGTGGAGAAGAGAGGGGGGAGAGGCAAGAAATGAATATGAGGAGAAGGGGTAGCCATTTCATGTTTTCCCCCTTCAGGATGTTGAGAACCCTGCCGGAGGGGTCATGGTAGGAAGGCAGAAACTGGGGATAGGTATTAAGGTGGCTTAAAGCAGGAACAGCTGAGGGAAAGATAATTGTGTAGGGCAGAGGTAAGGGAGTAGTTGGAGGAGGAGTGTCATATTTCAGGGGGAGAGAATTCCAGATTTTGGGGAAACGATGAGAAAAACCAGTCTGACCAATGAGGGTGGAGTGGCAAGGGACCATCAAGGTGCGGGCGTCATTTGATCTGAGAGAGTGGGTGGGGGGAGGTGGAGTGGAGAGAGAGGATGAGAGATAGGAGGGGAGCCCCCCGAACCAGAATTTGGAAGTTAGTTTGGCACAGTGAGAGATGCGTCTGTGAGATAGTGGAAGAAAGGTTAGAGAGTGATAGAGTTCACAGTGGTAGGAGTGGGAAGGAGAGTCGATAGCAAAGTGGCAGAAGGAGTTAAAGAGAGTGTCCAACTTGGTCAGGGAAGATTTGGGAGCAGCACCATAGACTACATCACAGTAGTTAAAGATGGGGAGTATCATCTTCTGGACAATTTTTCACCTCGCAGTCAGTGGGATGCAACTATGATTCCTGTACAGAGCACCAAGCTTGGGGCGCAGTTTATTCAGGATAGCATTGATATGCACAGAGAATTTGAGGTGTTGGTCTAGCCAAACTCCCAGATATCTAAATGAGGAGGTGTCCTCCAAGATGGTCCCATCAAGGTTGTGGAAGGTGGGTAGGGCCGGGAGCCTAGAAAGTCTCTGCAAGGTGCCAAAGGTCATTAAGACTGTCTTCTTAGTGTTTAGAAAAAGCTGGTGATAAGCAAACCAGAGCTGAACTTGGTTGAAGTCATGATGTAAGCTGGTTTGCACAGCAGCAGGGTTTTTGCCGGAACTATACAAAACAGTATCGTCAGTGTACATGTGGATAGAAGAGGATGAGCAGGCTATGGGAAGATCATTAAGGAAAATGGAGAAGAGTAGGGGACCAAGCACTGAGCCCTGAGGGACACCAGTGTTGATGGGGAGTGGAGGGGAGATGGAATCAAGGATTCTCACTGACTAGGTCCTGCCAGTGAGGTAGAATTTAAACCAGTTGGTGGCTGATGGAGCAAGGCCAGCTGACAAGAGTAAATCAAGAAGCAGGGGATGGGAAACAGTGTTGAAAGCTTTGGCTAGGTCGACAAAGATGGCTGAGGTGATCAGGCCGTCATCCATCCCTGAAAGGATGGAGTCAGTAAGCCTGAGGAGGGAGGTGGTTGTTGAGTGGTTCTTCCAAAAACCAGACTGGAAGGGGGTGAAGAAGGAGGAATGAGAGAGGAAGGATGATAGTTGAGAGAGAACTAAATGTTCTTGAAGTTTGGCAAGGGTAGGAAGGGGGGGAATGGGTGATAGTTGCCAGGAGTGGATGTGTCACCACCCTTGTGGAAAGGAGAGACTACAGCGTGTTTGGAGGATGAGAGTTCTTAGGCAGAAATAAAGGACAGGTTAAGGATTAGGGAGATAGAATAAGCAATTGCCTTTCAAGGCAACAAGGTGTTCCTGGATGGCAGATAGGGACTGGGCTTTCCTCCTTCCACAGTCCCATAATGCACTGTTTGAGGGCAGCTAGTGCACTCTACCAAGCAGGCTATCTTGGTAGTCTAAAAGCAGTTTAAAAGCTTTAATAAATATCTGAAATCATGGTTACACACTGTTAAAAAGGATAAAAGGCCACAAGAATGTGCTTCAGACAGTCCCCTATCAACCTGAGCTCTCACTAGGGGCAGAGCTTATATATCTCTAAACAGGAAGTTCCTCAGCTTCATACTTCCTTTTCTGTGATTCACCAAAGCAATTGTATTAAAATAAACACCACCAGGTTGTGAAATTTGAGCACTGTGGCCATTTAAATGTGGATCACAACTCTTAGACAATCTTCCACAATGCTTAAAATCACTTTCATACTGTGGAGGATCTGGGAGGCCCTCCACTATCCCTCAATACCCCTTTCAAGACAACAAAGTGTTTCTGGATGGCAGCGAGGGACTGGGCCTCCCTCCACAGTCCCAGAATGCATTTTTTCAGGGCAGCTAGCGCACTCTGCCAAACAAGCTAGCTTGGTAATTTAAAAGCAGGTTACAAACTTTAAACTTTAACTCTAAACTTGACTGAGGAAGAGAGTTTTATCTCTTGAAAGCTAGTCATGAAAATAATTTTGTTAGTCCAATAAAAGGTATCATCTGCAACATATTCATTGTTTTTTTCTCTACATTGTTGACAGGACTAACACGGCTACCATATTTCTTTTTTTACAAACTTTAAAAAAAGCTAAAAACAAATTTGGTAGGGGAATTCAAAAATGCATGGGATAGGCATAGGGGAACCCTACTGATAGGTAAGAGATCAAAGCCAGAGATCAAGTAGGGTCTGTGGTTTCTGCAGCAGGTAGAAAAAAATGGGCAGACTGGGTGGGCCTAGTGGTCCTTATCTGCCATCAATTTCTAATGTTTCTATAAGTGGCCACAGGACTGTGCTCCAGACAGTCCCCTATGAACCAGAGCTCTTGCTAGAGGCAGAGCTTATATATCTCTAAATAGGAAGTGCCTCAACTTTTTACTTCCTGTTTAGTGATTCATCAAAGCAATTTTATTAAAATAAACACTTTTTACCAGCAGATGGTGGAATTTGAGCACTGTGGCCACTTAAATGGGGATCACAATCCTTAGACAATCCTCTACAATGCTTAAAATCACTTTTGTATTGTGGAGGCTCTGGTTGGCCCTCCACTATGCCACAATACAGCAAGGTGTTTCTGGATGGCAGCTAGGGACTGGGCTTCCCTGCACAGTCCTAGCAGCTGCAGTCACTGAGCATGTACTATATACAATATGGGCTTATTCAGGTCTCTGTTGGTGGCTGGCCATGGTGGTAAGCAGTGGGCTGTGCCAGTCAGCGGCTTGGCTATGGGATGGGGGAGAGTGGAGTGCTGGCACATTACAGGGTGGGGGGGTCCACTAGACCACCAGGTGTATTGGAATGTCTCTTAGTGGGGGGATCGGGTCTGGAGCACTCAAGTAGATCACCAGGGATAGTTTTAATATTTGTAATGGGAGATTGGGGCTTAGGGGGTGCGACTAGACTACCAGGGATATTGTCAACAATATGATGGGAGATTGGGGCTTGGGAGGGCACTAGACCACCAGGGATATTTACATAAAATATCATGGGAGATCGGGGCTTGAGGGAGGGGGTGCCACCAGCCACTCCACATAGGTTATCCATATATTGCCAGTGCCCTTAGAGCCACAATAGTTATTTTAATAACTAAATGTAATTCAAGAATATTATGCAGGACTATTTTCAAAAATATGATGGAAGATCGGGGCTTGGGGGGGCCACTAGACTACCAGGAAAATGATCAGGGCTGGGGGAGTCACATTGGCACACCCTCCCAGAGGATCTCTAAGTACCCTCCTAGGGCTCCCTGCTCTACCGCCGCTCAATCCGTGGCCACCGGGCGGTCGGCGCTCCAGAAGCCGACGCCCGAGACCACAAGCTCGGATACAAGCTGCTTAGAGGTACGGCAAAGCCGCAAACCAATCAGAGCGCAAGCGCCTTTTGCCAGGCACACTCCGATTGGTCCCTTTACTTCTACATTCTTTCCTAGCTAGCGGAGCAAAAATGCACAATTTCTCTAGCTAAACCTGACTACAATTTAATGCCTATACTGTTTCTATTTGTCTAAACTGCTTAGAAATTGTTAAGTCTACCTAGAAAAGCTGTTTTACTTTGTTAAAAATACCTAATGCTTAAGTGATTGCATCCCCTTTCCTTGACTCTGTAACTGTAGCTAGACTACCAGACGCCAAGGAAATTGCCCCTATTCACTTGTAAATTTTCTTGACACTGGCTTGTGAGACCCTTTGTCCTCCTCCAGTACTAATTTGGCTTCCTCTCTCCTTCCCTCTTCAGCCAAGACCCTCCCAGTGCTCTCAGCTCTACCGCCGCTCGATCCGCGGCCACCGGGAGGTTGGCGCTCCAGAAGCCGATGCCAGAGACCACAAGCTCGGATACAAGCCACTGATAGGTACGGGAAAGCAGCAAATTTTCACCCATCCCCCCTCCCGGCACATTTCTATATAGACCGTCTTGCTCCACCCCCTTACTGCCATTGGTTCCCTACTGTCTACCCTTTCCTTTTTTCCCATTTCTACTGATCTATTACTTAGTCAACCCTGCTAAGGTGTGGGCCATCACTTTAGCCCAGCTATCTAAACCAACCTCAAGGAGCCTTCCTCCTTCTCAAGGACCTCTACCTGACTACTTACACTAACTACCATGGTGTTGTGCCTCCAGTTTCTTAGTGTTCTATGTATATTGCCTATATTAGGGAATCCCCTAGATTGGACCTACTTTAGCGAGGAAACCCGACCCAAGTCCATCCAATGTGCATACATTAAGCACATACTTAACTCCTGCAATACCTCTGTATCATTACACCCTCACCAACTCGGGTGGCATATCCGATATGCATCAAGCAGCCAAACTTCAGTCGAAAGGTATCAGCTATTTTCCTACAGTGATCTTACACCGTGGTACTTCACAGCAAGGGTTCTATGCTACGTAATGCTAGGTCAACATAAGTCTAATAATATGCCCACGCAAACTTACTTGGATACTACATCTACCCAGAAAAGTTCAAAAATCTTCAAAACTTCCCTTGTGGTCCTGAGAAAACTTGTACTCCTGCTATTACTATGTTCAGGCAATGTAGAGTTCAATCCTGGACCCATGATCGACATCACCTCACCATCTGAGCTCTCTAAGATAAAAGGAATTAGCTTCATGCATGTCAAAGCATGTAGCCTTGTAAAAAAATTCTCCTCCATCCAAGCTTGGATCTCTCACGCTGATCTTGACGTGCTTGTTATTTCAGAGTCTTGGCTATGGCCAGCCACCCCTGATAAGGAGATCGGAATACCCAACTACCTACTATTCAGAACTGACAGACAAACTAGGGTTGGTGGAGTCGTCATCTACATCAAGGACAAATTCTCAGTCTCTATACTTGATTCCTCCTCGTATGCCAACGTTTACAAATGCTTATCCCTAAAAATTGAAATCACTCTTACGTCAGCCATCCAAATCATCAGCTGCTACATGCCACCCTCAGCTGTACCTCAGCTCCTGACTTACCTATCTTCTATGCTGGACTCCAACAACCTAGAAACTGTAATACTAGGAGACCTTAATTACGACTGGCTATCCAGCGCCTCACTACCTCTCAAATCCCTCTGCAACTCCCATGGACTTTCACAGCTTATCAATGAACCAACATGCATCAATAAGAAAAACCCAGCAAATAGCACCCTCCTAGATGTCCTATTAGTAAACAAACCACACCTCTACTCACATGCTGGTATCTTCCACACCGACGTCAGTGACCACTGTTTTATTGCTGGTGTGAAAACAAATCATATGCCCAAATCTACTTCGAAATTCTCTACTAAGAGATCAAAGCGGAACTTCGACCCACATGCCTATACCAATGATTTTAGAGACTCTCCACTTTGGCAGAGTTTCTTCCTCGCCAAATTAGTGAACGATGCATACACCATATTCCAAGAAATATTAACACATGCCCTCAATACCCGTGCTCCACTGGTCAAATCTCGTATAAAGCCTAGAACTCATCACTGGTTTACTCCAGACCTTAAAGCCGCTTTGCTAAAAAGGGACAACTTTGGAAAATTGCTAATAAATCACAACTTGCCAAAGACTGGTGTCTTTTCAGAACTGCCAGGAACTCCTGTACAAGGTTAATCAGAGAGGCAAAGTCCAACTTCTATCGCACAGAGCTAAATGCCGTCTCAACTTGCCCAACCAAATTCTGGTCCACAATAAAAGACCTCTCTGGTAATACGTCAGGAAGTGCACTCCCCTCAAAAATCTCCTCAAACAATGACTTTCTCAACGATAAATAGGAAATTTTGCAAGCATTCAATGACCACTTCGCCTCAGCTGGACTAGCCTTCGATAACTCACCTGCTTGCAACCTGCGCTCTCTGGTGCATGCACTGCCTCCTGAGCCAAATCTAACAAATGCTACCTTCTTATTCTCACCTGCTACTCTAAAAGAAGTCGAAGAGCTACTCCTTCACTTGGATACCAAGAAAAGCACAGGGGCAGACTCGTTAGACCCCTACTTCATAAAGGTGGCCTGGCATGTACTGGCAGTGCCCATTACTCATTTGTTCAATTTGTCACTATCCCAGGGGACTCTACCTAACATATGGAAAACTGCCCACATTATCCTGCTATTTAAAACTGGGGATCCCAGTGACCTAAATAACTACAGGCCAATCTCATTACTCCCTATACTATCTAAACTGCTAGAAAAAATAGTGAATGCCCAGCTACGAGTCTTCTTGGAAAATTCAAACTTCCTAAATCCTTTACAGTCAGGCTTCCAAACAAACCACAGTATGGTTACGGCATTGGCCAAGGTAGCAAACGATTGGTAAAATGACCTTGAAAGCAAAAAATTAGTCTGCGCTGTCTTTCTTGACCTAAGTAAGGCTTTCGACACTGTCAATCACTCCCTACTTTTATCCTCTTTAAATGCCTTAGGTCTAGATTCCACTTCCCTTGGATGGTTCCAGGACTACCTAATGGACAGGCATCAGCAGGTTAAGGCAGAAGGGGAGCTATCACTCTCTAAACCGTTAATAAGATGTGTCCCCCAAGGTTCCATCCTGGGCCCAATACTCTTCTCCATATACATTAACAGCATAGACTTCGGCATAAAAAAAGCCAGTATTCACCAGTTCGCGGACAACACAGTACTATACCTAAGCCAATCAACACCTGAAGCTGCCCGTACAGATCTGCAACATGACTTTAACATCCTCCAATATCAGCTACTTAAGAAAAAGCTACTCCTCAATGCTAAAAAAACCAAGGCAATGATCCTTTCCCCTGGCAACTTTCAGTCTTACCTGACTAGTGGCACTTTACCCCCATCACCACCTTACTGGGGAAAACTTGGAGTTCGTCCCCAAATTTAAATATTTGGGAGTTTGGCTAGACCACAAACTCTCCTTTGGGGAACACCTGGAGGATATGGCGAAAAAGCTAAAGCAGAGACTGGGGCTCTTCTACCGAATAAACCGCTTTCTGACTTCTGAAGCAAAAAACAGCTTGTTCGGACCACTTTCATCTCCTTACTAGACTACGCCGACTTCATCTATAGTCACTGCAACGCCTCATACCTGGATAAGCTGGACGTCCTATACCACAGAGTGTTGCGTTTCATCACCAGCCTCCCCTCCTCTACCCACCACTGCTCCCTATACACCGCTGTGGGGTGGACCTCCCTACAATACAGATGAAACAGAAATGCTGCAGTATGAACATTAAAAGCTATTACTTGCAAATTACCACACTATATCTCCAACCTACTACCTATAAGTGAACTTCGAAACTATGCATTAAGGAGCTGCTCCCTAATCTCTCTGAAGATCCCCAGGATCTGCACACACCTTGGGAGAGTGGCCATAAGCTTCTCACTGCCAACTGTCTGGAACAAAATACAGAAATCACTGAAACTAAGATCTCCAGTAAGCATTGCAGCATTTAAGACCTTATATGCAAAATCAATTAGAGAGGTATGCCACTGCTTCCACCTTCTATGATCCAAGGCTTCCTCACCCTTCTAGGGCTCTCTGCCCAACCACCGCACGACTCGCAGTCACTGGGCGGTGGTGCTCCAGAAGCCGATGCCCAAGTCCACTAGTCCAGATCCAAGCCCCATAGAGGTGCAGTAAAGCCGTAAACCTATCCGAGCGTGAGCTCCCTTTGCTGAATACACTCTGATTGGTCCTATACTCCACCCATTCTTTCCCTCACTTCTACCTCCTGCCTCTACTCCCTTCCCATAGTACCAAACAACCCCATAGAGTACCCAGTGTAGACGCCCCATGATCCATGGCCACCAGTGGTCGACGTCCCCGAAGCCTCCTCCAAGAACCCATAATCGGATTATGCTCCTTTAGTACTGTGAAGTCTCTAGCACCCCAGCCTGGACATTGCATGTACCTACAGTGCCAGCGCCCAAGAAGCCATCGTCCATATGCCGCTCCCTGAGAGCTGTGACCGCAGTTCACTCATCCCAAGTAGCCAAGGATATGGCCACCAGCAGTCATCGACCCAGAAGCCGCTCCAGCATTCGATGACCCAGAAGCCGCTTCTGCGAAGCCATAATCAGATTTATCTCCTTTAGTACTGTGAACTCTCCAGTGTTCCAGCCTATCGTCATATGCACCTTCAGTACCCAGGTCATCAACGCTTCTGAAGACATTGTCCATACCCAGCTCCCTTAGAGCTGTGACCACAGCTCAGTCATCCCAAATAGCTAAGGCTTATGGATAGACAGTGACACAACAAGCTTCCAACCCTTACATCACTTAGCCACAATGTAAATGAGGGTATTCAGCACAGTGCCACAACTAGAACTTTTTTCCCCTGCCCCACCCTCCCCACTTTTGCACCCTACACCTCGAGACTCCACCTGTTCTCTTTTCCCTCTCCCATTCCATCACCATGTCACATATATAATTAGATACACCTAACTTGTGCCTCATGGACCACAGGTTTTTACTGTTTACTTAGTTTATCTTTTCTGGTTTACCCACATATACTTCTGTACTGCCCGCACTTATGTGAGAATATATGTACTGTATTTTCTTTTATCTGATCTTACGGTTATTTAGTTCGTTATATTGTTTTTCTTCCCATGTATTGTTGTAATGGCTGTACTTACGTGTGACTACGTGTATTGTTTATGACCTTGTGTGATGCAGGTCCACCTTGCAAATGAGCTTGCTCAATGGTGTCCACCTGGATAAATAAAGATTTGATTGATTGATTGATTGATTGACTGTTAGACCAGTCATTGGCTGGTCTAACAGTACTTAGACCTTTGCACTCTGGGAGAGTTTTGAGAATAGCAACTTAGGGGTTATGGCAGTCTGCGTCTGCCGCAAGCCCCCTATCACCATGATGCAGCCCACTGTGTGACACAAAGCTGGTGCAAGCCCCGTCTGGCATCCACCAGGGATATTGGATTCTTTTTATTAAAACAGAAGCCCGCGATCGGGCACACAGCGGTCCACTGGACCACTAGGGATATAGGATTATCTTTTTTTATACAAATGCCCACGATCGGGCATGGGGTAGCACCTCCACGGAGGTGCCACACCCAGCTCGGGCGGCCACCCACAAGTGGCAGCTGCCGTGTTGCACCCTGCAATACTGCAGCTCACCTGTGGGTGGCCAGCCGTTGTTCCTTTTTTTTGGATCAACTTTGTGCGGCGCAGGAAGGCGATGTGCATGCATGGACTCAGCACATCCCAGGCTGAATATCGGGATGTGCAGAGTATGCATGGGCACACCCCCCCTACCTGCGCTGCATACAATACTGATGCACTGAGGCGCATCGGGATTTGTGCCAGGCACAATTTCTGTTTGAATATCGCGCCGGGGCGCATCAGTGGGTTGCTCATGGTGCAACACTGTTGCGCCAAGCTCAACTCTTTTGAATATCTGGGCCTTAGTCTATAATCACCAGATTTTGAAACATGGTAGTCAATTAAATTTTTTTAGCAGTCATCATAATTACAGCAAGCAGCAGGCAGGCAGCAGAAGCCTTTTTATTCCCCTTCCTCAAGTACTTAAAACAATTTGCCTTTTTTTTTTTTAAGTATGATAACAGTTTCCTTTCTGAGGAATCTTTGTTGACCTTGCCAAGGCTTTTGACACTATTGCACATCCTCTTCTCCTGGACAAGCTGAAAAGGGCAGGACTCTAACCACTCAGTAATTTAGTTTCACTCCTACCTTGAGGGAAGGTTCCAAGCTGTTCACATAGGTGATAAACTCTTACCTCCTCTATCCATCTGTTCAGGTATTCTCCAAGGCTCCATCCTCGTCTCCTTGTTACCTGAATGACCTCCTCAAGGACTGTATCTCCTCAGCCATTCACATGTACACAGATGGTACTGTGCTTTATGCTTCTGGCTATTAAACCTTGGACTTTGCTGCGTAGCTCCAGATGGATTTCACAAACATTCAGCTCTGGTTTCACACCAACCAGCTGTCTGTTAATACAAAGAAAACAATTTCTATGACCTTTAGCACCATGCTGTGGCTGGCCAAATTATCACCACTGCCCTCCTTTAAAAACACTTGCTGGTGCTGCAATTCAGGATGTCTCTGAGTCTTGTTGGACTGTCACCTTGACTTCTTGTACCATGTGGATGCCAGCCATCATAATTCATAAGCCTCATCCTAAACTTGATGCACAATATAGGTATAAAGCATGCATCCCACTCCTTTCTCATAGCAAGATTGCCCTGAAGATGATACTTCTGAACTTCAACTGCTGTGACATTGTATTCAGTGCTGCACCCAAATCCACCCAGGCTAGACTGGACCCCTAATTTCAATCCTTTTAATGCTTTTCCCTTGACTGTCCACCCCTGTAATCACCACCTTTACTCTTCTTTTGCCCTCCCCTCTCTTGAAGCCAGGTGCCTCTCCCATTGTACCTCTTTTATCTCTAAATTCCAGTTTGTCTCCCTCTCCCCTTACCTTAACCCATTACTTCCTATAACTCTGTATGAAATCGGAACTATCCATAGCTTAACTGATATAAAATGGCTGCCCAGTTAAAACATGTGTTAACTCCTTTCTCACTCACCCCCACCTCTCCCACTTACTCCCTTTGTAACTCTGGCACTCCTTTGCTCTCTCTTTCTCTCACTCAACTGTTCACTGGCCAAGCTGCAATTGCATTTGGATTCTCCATGATGAAATCTATCCCTTCCCCCACTATCCATTAAGCCTCCACTCCCTCCCTAAAAACCATTCTCCTGGCATTAGTCTTACTCCTATCAGAGACTAGGAGTTCAGTAGCCTGTGCCCACGAGACTAGGGCTGGAGGTGACATCTGATATTGGTGAGCCCTGCATTGGTGCATGCACAGCAGTGCCTTGCCATAATTGTGTGGCCGCACCTCCAAGGGGAAACATGATGAAACTTCCTCAGGATGGTGCAAAGTGATGCCCAGGAGCCACAACCTCTGTCAACCAAAATGACACCAGTGTAATTCTCAGATAGGTCCTAAGGTTGATCACAGTCTCTCCCTTCGGGAAGCCCCACTGCAAGAGGTAAGTTGCATTCCTCCTGGTCTGGGCAGTAGGAGGAAAGCTGAGTGGATGGAGTATTTAATATATCAGGGGCAGATATGGGGGTATAAAACAGCAAATGTCGGCAAACACAAAGTAATTGACATTACATAAAAAAATGCTATTTTATTGAAAGAAACACAGCTGAACTGCTCAGGATACAGACTGGAGCACCCTTACATATTGCCATGAGGCTTCATCAGAGGATGGTGTCCAATTACACATAGTCAATTTAAATACCCAACCCAACTAAATTGTCATAAGTATACAATACACCATTTCTTATTCCACATGGTGTAAATGCTTTGCTGCATGGATAAATAAGTGTACAAAGTGAATTCCAATAAGTGCTAATAGTCATGAACATGAGGCAAACAAAACTTTGTTTGAGGCACGATATTGCACAATAACTAATAATGCGCATACCTAAAAAGAGTTACATGCAATAAGGGAAAATATTCCTTTCTGACCATCTTTCCAAATGGAGCAGTCCACTTCTAAATGCAAATGCACAGGGTCACCACTGAATTCATGACAGGTCAGGAAATACCTGTATCAGGTCAAATTGCAGGTGAAGGTAGTAAGACTTTGACACCCACCAGAGTTCTTGCGAAGGTGATACATGTGCCGGTTGTCAATGCATGATGGCACTGCACATGAGTCAAAGTAGGATGGTAGTACTCATGTCCCAAATAAAGTTGCTTGTATGATGGGACGTTACATGCATGTTATGTACAACCCACATACAGAGACATACAGTATATAGTTCCACCTTCCCGTCTGCCTACTCATACCTATTCTCCCATTTAAGTTGCCCCCTCCTTGTCACCCTTCAATGCTTCTCCCTATCTCCATTTATTGATTGCTTCTCCCTTCTCCAAACAAGGCTCCAGCTCCTGGTTTAGAATATATTTCACTATTGCACTTCTAATTACCTATGTATAACCAATAATGATCAACCTCTTCTACTTGTATTCTGTGTTCAAATTCCTCATGTATCCTTGCCTATTGTTATTTTTTGTACTTTGCCTCCTGTTCCCGCACCCTCAGGATACATTTGGAAACTAGCTGTTCTCAGCTCACTATGTCCCACCTGGTAAAATGTTTAAAATAAAGAAATACACAAATACAGCAATATTTAATACACTATGAAACATACTGACATTATAAAACAAACATGGAGCAAAAAGCAGTAGTCCAGAGTTAAATGAATAAACTCAGTTCCCACCATGCCTTAATGGCACATACTACTGCAACCAGATTCAGGGGAAAAAATAATTCTTGTGTCTGGATTGCTGGTGCTGATACCATATCTACATTCATTGAATGGCTCAACACAAATAATCTTAGCACCATGTGCACTCACCATGCAGGTCAGACTCAGAACTCAGTAGAGTTCTTGGATGTATGCTTTTGTGCCCCTTATCGCAAACCTCTGTCAGACAATTTCCTAATATGGGTGGAAAGTTCCCATCCAAGAAGCCTCACTGAAAGTATCCCCATGGACAAGGGGAAGGTAACCAGTATGAACAGATGTTTATACTGGCATCATATCTCTCCTGGGGGTTGAAGCTGCTGTCAAAAAGTAGGGTATATATGCTCTAATCAACCTGAAAGACTGATGCACTACATGGGCTCTGGAAGAAGGTGTAGTTATGTATTTATATTATACTTTGAACTGAGTAACTGAGCAAGACAGCTGCCAGGCTGGGCTGCCATAGGGCTCTGAAGGGAGCCCAGACTCTCCACTATTTTCTACTATTGTTGCTATTTTTGGCTTTTTACTGTTACTATTTTTCTCCCTTACTATCATTATTATCAAGGAGAATCCGTTCACTCTTGTGCGAATGTGCTTATTATAGCACCCAAAATGTAATATCAGTTAAGGCATCTTCGGAAGGGTTGTAGGCTGCACAGGCTGTGGGATGGCAATAATTCTAAATTGGGCCTGGAGAGAGGGAGGCTGCCTACTCTGTAGACAGCTATCTTGTATCAGGAGTGAGGTATATTGGTTAAGGAGTAAGCTGTGGGAGCTGGGGGGGGTGTCCAAGGATAAGGGGTGTGGATATGGGCAGCAGAAGGGTGGGGCTGAGGGGAGGCTGGGGCAACGCTCTGAAATTACAGGACGTTATGTTACAGCAAGCAGGAGGGGATATTAGGACAGAGGACCCTTAGATAGGAAGTTGATGCTAAGGGAAAGCTCAGGGTGAACATTCTGAATACAAAGAGACTGGAGGGGGAAGAGTCAGGAGGGGCTGTTGTGTGGAAGCCTAAAACAGCAGACTGTGGGAAGGAGCTCCTAAGGTGAACAGTGCAAGAGAGGAAGAAGAGGGTCAGTTTAGAGATGCAGTCAGGGGAAACTCGGGTTACTTGATGGAGGCTGACATAGAGTGTCACAATAAATTTGAGCTACTAAGCAACCTAGAGGGGGAGGAAGGGGTTGGTGGAAATGAGGAAACTTATACAGAGGCCGGGGGGAGGGAGTCGGATACCCATAGGGCATCACAGACCAGCTATGGAAAGGATAGACATAGTCCCAGAGGGAGAAGGGGAAACATATATGTTAAGCAAATGGGGGAGATGCAACATATTCCAGACATGAGGGAGAAGATGATTGGAGAGAAACTGGGAGACAAGGAGGTGGAGAGGAGCCCCTTCAGCAGGAGGTCAGTGAACCAAGGATGGGGCCTAGCTAAAGGGACCCACAGAGAGCCTCTGGAGGCAGGGGTACTATTACAAGGGGAGGATGGTGGTGTGGGGAAGGGAAACCATCAGGGCCAGGATAAATGGTTCAGATAAGAGAGGGTTAAAGGGGACACCTATTCAGAGGGGTTTGAGTTAAGTGGGCAAAATAGCAAGGGAGGCAGAAAGGGAGGGTGACAAGGGGTCTCTAATAAGGCAGGAAGACTCCCATGAAATTGAGATCATGAATAAAGGGGAAGGGGGCTGAGGGGCATAGTGAGGTAACCATAAGGATGATGGTGGTGTTAAGGTTCTGTTACTGGGAGACTCGATGATTGGGGTATCCATTGGGAGGGACAGGGGGTGGATGCCATAGCCAGGTGAAGGTATGAGTATCTCTGGGCTGACAGTGCACAGAGCAAAGTTCATGGTGTATGAAATGGTTAGGATTGTGGAGGAAACCGGATTTCTGTGCATTTGGGAACTAATGATCTAGAGGGAAATAGCATTTGGAAATCCAAGCAAGGTTCCAAGAACTTGCCAGAGTCTGTCGGGATAATGGATGCAACATTTCTTTTGGAGATATTGCCAGTACCAAAGGCCTCAATGGAGAAAAAAAGAAGCTTACAGAGGTTAATGACTGGCTCAGGAAGTAGGGTGAAGAGAATGGATTGGGGGTGTTAGGGAACTGGAATGGAGTTTGGGAGGATAAGGGACTATATGCCAAGGACAGGTTTCATCTTGCCCCATTAGGGAAGGAAGTCCTTAAACAGGGATGGCTGACTACATACAAGAAAGGTGGGGTTTAAACTTGTAAGGGGGGGAAGGGATGAGGGAGGGGTGGACCAGAAGCCCTCTCCTCCAGATGAGGGGAGTAGCCGTCAAGCCCAAGAGGGGAGGGGGAAACAGACTGGGAGGTGGAGGTTCCAGGAGGAGCAGGGGGAGGATGGAAGTATAAGGAATCTGGGTGGGGTTCGACAAAGAGGATCAGGGATAAGGGGTGGGGGTTGGTGTTAGTAAATGCCAGGAGCTTGGGAAACAAGTTGCCGGAGTTCCAGGCCATGCTGTTCGGGGGTGGATGTGGCGGCGGTCACGGAGACGTGGGCCAACAAAAACCATGACTGGGACCTAAATGTACAGGGGTACACTATGCTTAGGAAGGATAGAAAGGAGGTCAGAGGGGGTGGAGTGGCTATGTTCATTAGAGATGATATAGAAATTGCTATGGTAGAAGAGGCAGAGGGAAACGTGGAGGCCTTATGGGTCACCTTACGATCCCCAGCAGGAGATAAGGTCAAGCTGGGAGTAGCATATAGGCCCCCCGGGATGAGTGATGTTCTAGAGGATGGTTTGCTGGACAACATCATTGCCCAGTGTGGTCCAAAAGGGGAAGGAGTGGTGTTGATGGGGGACCTTAATATGCCAGGTACAAACTGGGGAACCATGTCCTCTAAGGTGGCCAAGGAGCAGAGGCTGCTGAATGGCTTCCAGGATGTGTTCTTAACACAGCATGTGATGGAGCCCACAAGGGAGGGGCATGTCCTGGATGTGGTTCTGGCAGATGGGGATCTGGTAAGGGACATAGTTGTACAGGACCCCCTGACTGGGAGTGACCACAATACTGTCTGGTTTCAAATAAGCATGGGGGGAGTGGGGGTGAGATCTAGGACACTGGCAGTGGACTTCAGGGGGGCAGACTTTATGGGCATGGGAAATATTCTCAAGGATCACTTGAAGGGGATTACCTCAACGACAAGTGTGAAAAGGAGATGGGAGGTCATAAAACGGGGACTTCATGAGGCAGTCAGGATCTGCGCTAAGTTGAAACGTAAGGGAGCAAGGTCATGTAAACCATGCTGGTGGTCCAGTGAGGTACAGGTAGCAGTCAGAGAAAAGAAGGTGGCCTACAAAAAATATAAAACAACAAGAGGGGATAGGGATAAGGAAATGTACCAGCTTGCATCTAGAAAAGTCACCAGATGGTGAGGGAGCAAAGTCCAGTAAAAGAGCAGCGGCTGGCACAGGGGATACATGGAGGGGAAAAGGGGTTCTTCCGGTACATTGGGGAGCGGAGAAAAACTAAGGGCCATCTCAGCAGATTGAGATCAGAAGGAGGGTGGGTGGAAGAGGCAAGGGACCAGGCAGAGGTATTTAATGAGTACTTTGCCTCTGTGTTCACTAGGGAGGGGGATGGGATATCTACAAAGCAAGGCATGAAGGGGATAGAAGCAGAAGTGAGTGGGATCAGGGGAGCAACAGAAATGGAGCAAGAGGGAGGGAAAGGTACCCAGGGTGTCACATCTGGATAAGGATAAAAAGACCAGTAAGGGGAGGGGGACGGATGATGCTATCTCCACCAAAAGGGTGTGGATTAGCCCTCAAGGCCCTAAAGAAAACAAATCTCCTGGGCCGGATGGCATTCATCCGAGAGTACTATGGGAATTGGCGGACATACTGGCTGCACCCCTGGTGGAGCTTTTCAGCAGGTCACTTGAGACAGGGAGGGTACCTAGGGATTGGCGAGAGGCACATGTGGTACCAATCCATAAAGGGGGGTCGAGGGAAGTACTAGGTAACTATAGACCCATCAGTTTGACCTCGGTGGTGGGAAAATTAATGGAGAGTATACTAAAGGAACCGTTGTGTGTACTTGGAGGAGGTGGAGGTCTGGACAGTCGGCAACATGGGTTTGTGCCAGGTAGATCATGTCAAACCAACCTTGTGGAGTTCTATGAATGGGTAACATCAGAACTGGACAGGGGTAAGCCTGTGGATGTATTATTCTTGGACTTCAGCAAGCGTTTGACTCTGTCCCCACAATGGTCTGGTGGAGAAACTGATGGGGTTAGGAGTAGGCCCTTTGATGGTCAGATGGATTGAAAACTGGCTAGCTGGACGCACTCAGAGAGTAGTGGTCTGTGGGGAGCTCTCGAACCCAGAGAGGTTGGTAGTGGGTACCACAGGGCTCGGTCCTGGGTCCGATCCTGTTTAATGCATACATATCGGACATCAGGGAGGGTATAGGTGTGAAATGAGTCTTTATGGATGACTCCAAGATGGGAGCAGTAGTTGAGGAGAAGAGGGAGGTGGCCCTGCAAGGGGACCTGGACACCCTGGAAAGCTGGGCTCACACATGGAAATTAAATTTCAATATCACCAAGTGCAAGGTGTTGCATCTTGGTCGGGGAAACCCTAAACACAGGTACACCCTGGGAGGAGGCGCTGGAGGCCTCAATAGGGAAAAAGACCTAGGGTCATGGTGGATACATGTATGAATAACTCTGAGCAGTGCAGGAGGCAGCTAGCAAGGCAAACAGGATGTTGGGATGCATCGTAAGGGGATCACCTCTAGGAGCAAGGAAGTGATTCTGCTGCTGTACAATGGACTGGTTAGACCACACCTTGAGTACTGTGTACAGTACTGGAGACCACACTTGAAGAGGACATACAGCTCCTGGAGAGGGTACAGAGGAGGGCAACAAAGATGATATGAGGGCTAGGGATTTGACTTATGAGGACAGACTTGAGGAGCTCTGCCTGTTTTCATTGGAGGAGAGGAGAGACAGGGGACATGATTGAGGTCTTCAAGTACCTCAAGGGAATAAATAGGAGTAAACATGGAGGGATCTTTAGACTAAAGCAGGAAGTATCACCAGAGGGCATGGTTTGAAGTTGGAAGGTGGAAGGGTGAGGGGGGAAAAGAGGAGGAGGTTTTTCACCGAGAGGGTGGTGGACCCTTGGAATGCACTGCCTGGTGAGCTGGTTCAGAGATCCACAGTGGAGGGCTTCAAGAGAGGGTGGGACAGACACAGAAAGTGGATGTATCAGATGATGGCCTGTCCCGGGGGGGTGGGGATGGATGATAGGGGTTTCTGGAGATCAAGGGATGGGAGGGTCTCGGTATCCAACTAAGGATCTAGGTTCAAGCAGACTCGATAGACCATAAGGCCTAATCTGCTGGCAAATAGTATGTTAGTATGTTAGTATGTTAAGTTTATTTGTTTTATTTGAAGTTTTAGCTAGCATTGAGTAATAGGGCACAAGCAGGGTTGGGCAGTGAGTTAATGTATGAGTCAGCTTTTTTATTTTTAGGGAGGGCCGTTTTACTGTGCTATGGAGGACTGGGAGTGATGGAGGAGCTTTCCATTTAACATCTGTTTGCTGCCTAACACCTAATTGCTGCTGCCGTCACCTCCTCTCTTCATTGTTGGAATTTGTCTGTAGGAGAGCTTGCTTGGAGAATGGTGTGTTCTCATTTATAGGAAGGGAGTTCCCTGAACAGCTTAATAGCTGCCCGGGCTGGACTGGGAGCCTGTTGTTAAGATTCCTGTTGCTGCTTCTATGAATCTGTTTCCCTGGCTAGACGCTCAGGTAGCACACAGTAAATATATGAATTTTGTGGACTGTAACAGTGGTAGCCACTGATTTGCAGCTGAGGAGTCAGAGCCAACAGAATGGATAAATTACATTCACTGGTCTAAACGGCTGCGCTCAGCATGTCTGAGCAGTCTGATAGTATATAGGCTCCTGGACACTGAGGGTGAGAGCTCTGCATTGAACTATAGGCAAGCTAAACTGTATGATTTTGCTTCGGCTTTGGCTATGTTCCAATACTGGTGAGAACAGTGTTGAGAATCTCAAAAAGCATCTCCCTTGACTCTCTTTAACAGTCTCCAAATCCAGAGGGTCAGAGCTTTGTTCTAGCTATAACTGAACTGCTTGATTTGAACAGTTATGCCTCAACACTGGTGACAGCAGTGCTAAGAAGTGTGAAGAAGTAGTTCCAGTGAACTCTGTGTGTGTGTGTGAACTTTTCATTTTATTGAGCAGCTTAAAACTTTGCACTTTTCTGACAGTTTCTGGATTACAGTGGTGAGAGCACCGTATTTCCTACTTTTAGTCATTATTTACCTCTGCATTGGTGACAGCAGTGCTGGAAGGACCTGCTAGTAATTGATGAGGCTTTCAGCTCTTCAGTTGCTGATCTCTGGCCATTCATCTGCATTTAAGATTGGACATTGCTCCTTAATAGTAGCTGAACTTTTTAAACAATACTTAGCCCACAGCACCTTATTAGGAGAATCTTACTGTATTATTTATTGTTTTATTATTATTTAAAAACAAATGGGTGGGAGGGGGACTGGGTAGTGGGGCGAGTTGGTGGGCTTGTGTGGGTTACGGTTTTTATTGTATTAGTATGAGTGCTTGATTGTGTGTATGGTGGTTAGGATGTTATGTTACTTATTCATTTTCAAGTTATTGTTGATTCAGGAGGATACAGGATATTTTTATGTTTTGGTTACAACTGCAGAAGAGGACGTGCATTGGGTTCATACCCCACAGGATTACCTACTTGGAGTCCCTGCTGCAGGACCTCCACCCCTTCACTGATCCCCCTCTGCAACCTGCAGCTATTAGGTGCTGTAGGAAGACCGGGATTGTGCAAAGGCAGAATGGTAGGTGGTGGGGAAACAGGGCTGTGGTGGGAGAGAGTCTCATTAAGGTGGTCAAGACCAGGAGGTGCCCTAGGGCAAAATGGAACCTTGGGAGAGGCTAGTCATGGTTGGTTCCCATTCCCAGGGTATCCGCCAGACCAAGCAGACAGGTAGCCATCAGGCCGGCATCGTGTTGTGTAATGTGAGATCAATCAAGAACAAGACCACAGTTACAGTGGACTTGATTTCCTCGGTCAGTCTGGCTTGCCTTATGGAGACCTGGCTGGGAGATGACACTGGTCCAGTTTTTGAGGCGTCTGTCCCAGCTGGGTTCTCCATGATACACTACCCAAGGAGGGAATGTAGGAGCGGGGGTGTGAAAATCTGTTTTAGATTCAACCTGAACTTAACTGTGCACCTAGTGGGATCTACTTTATCATTTGAATGCATGGCCATGAATGGGGTGCAGGTGCAGAATCCTTCTTGTGTACCAGCCTCTGGAGCATGAGACGGAGTTTCTGCAGGAAGTTGTGGAATTTGTCGCCGGGAGAGCATTGGAGTCACCTAGGTGCAAAATGATCTCTTCAGGGCTAGATACTGAGGAGAGTAGTCAATACTTGTCCTCCTCAATCTCTCATCAGCATTTGACACTGTGGACCATGTGGTGTTATTGGATCACCTGAAGGGGCTATATGGACTCACAGGCACTGTCATCAGCTGGTTTGAGTCCTTTCTCTCAGGCAGAACTGATAGGGTGGTGATGTGAAGCTTTTCTTCCCACCCTAAGCCCCTGATCTATGCAATTCCCCAAGTATCTGTCCTCTCATCCATGTTGTTCACAATGTACATGCTGCCCCTGGGCGAGATCATTAAACATTACAGAATGAGTTTCACTGCTATGCAGAGAATACCCAAATGTACATGTCTTTTGTACCTGGCACATGTAACCTAGTGGCGATGCTAAACAAATGTCTGGCCGGGATCCAAGACTAGGGGCCCGATTTTCAAACTGAAGTAGAGTGCCACAAGGGACTTGTGGCAGGCAGTTTGACGCAAGTGCCGACTTGCATCAAACCCTGCTGAAGGTGTAATTTTAAAAGAAATGTGCTTCACACTCCCTGCCGCAAGTTCAGTGAGGCATTGTAGCTCAGTTCCACCAGCTTCCCCCTAGCTTACCATTGCATCAGTGGGGGAGCCAGTTTACAGGGCTTGAACCACAGCTTTGGCACAAGCTGCCCTTAAATGACAGTACTGTCACAACTTGCATCCCGGGTTATAAAACTGAGTGCAAGTTGCAGCAAACCCTTGACCACAGGTGCAGCAAACTTTGCGGGGACACAGGGCTTGGCCGCAAGACCTGCATCCCCATTGGAAAATCAGACCCCAGATATCCACTAACTGGTTGAGGCTTCACCCAGGTAAATCAGAGATGCTTGTGACTGAGCTGGTCCACCAGAGGAACCCTATAAGTGCTGAAATGGGCCTGATGCTTGGAACAGTTTCTCTCCTGGCATCTGCAAAAGGTGAAAAACTGGACATGATTCTAAACAGCAGACTGACACCTGAGGCTCAGGTGTCTTCTGTTGTCCAGATTGTTTTTTACCATTTTAGGAATATCACCTGGATTAAAGCCTTAATACTGCCTGGTGACCATGTGTCACTAGTGCATGCTATTGTGACATTGAGACTCGACTACTGCAATGCTCTGTATCTCAGGCTCAGTTGAAGGGTCCTGCTTCACCTGCAGCTGTTGAAAAATGTGGCAGCCAGGCTGATGACTGACCTTCTGATGTCCTGTCATTTGACCCTGGTACTGTGCAGCCTGAACTGGCTGCCGGTAAGGTGGAGCATTTCCTTCAAGATGGGTTTACTCTTCTATAAGGCCCTATATGGTTCAGGTCCAGGCTATTTGCGAGACCTCCTGACTCCTGCCTATCCCTTGCACTCTCTCTGTTCTGCCAAGGAAGGCCTCCTAGCAGTTCCCAGGGCCCAGTTGAAAACATCGGAGAATTGTACCTTTGATGCAGCAGCACCAGTCCTGTGGAACTCGCTCCCCAGATCTCTAAGGGAGGCCCCCTCGGTGGAAGTCTTCAAACGGGGGTCTGAAGGTGTACCTTTTTAGGCAAGCTTTTGGATTTTAGTATATGGTTTTAATTATTGATTTTACTGCTGTTATTTATTATGTTCTGCGCTCATTATATTTTCTCACCTGTCTGTGCTCTGTACAGTGCTCTAAGCCTCAGGAAAGGGCACTTAAATAAAACCTTGCTTGCTTCTTATAAAGATTCTTGCATTCTTCCCCTCTAAGCCCTGTTTGTAAAGTCCCTTTTGTGATTCTTAAAGTTTAGTAGTTTCCCTGGTAATACTTACTAAAAAGGAAAAACAGAGCCTTTGGGAAAGGGACTTTGTCCATTATAAAGAAATTCTTGGACTTTTCACTCAAGTGCACAGTTTTACTTTTCATTGCCAGACATCTTCTCAAAACTTCCAATGTCTCAAGATCCAAAATATTATCTCTTCCTCAGAGACTGGCTAAGATTGATTCAAATTGTGTAGCAATTAGTATTAAAGAGAACTCATTACCCGAAGCTCCCAATCCCCCCCCTTTGAAGCCTCACCACCCGGTTAGGCTTTTCACAACAGAAGAAAAAACATTAAGTGCCTGTACTTACTTGATGTTACACTCATAAACTCCACTGGAGGCACATATGCTGGCACTGCAATTACCATTCATGTTAGAGTGCACCATACTGCTCACTTGTATTGATCATACAAGTGAACAGTGCGGCGCCTCACTCTAGCATGAGATGGCACCATGCAGCACCCGCCATGTTGCCTGCCTGTGGAGTTTATGAGCATAACGTCGGGTAAGTGCAGGCTCTTAATTTTTTTTTTTTTTTTTTTTTTAGCAAAACACCGAACAGGGCAGTGAGACATCAAGGGGTGGGGAGCGTCAGGTAACTTTTTAAAAATTTTATTTGTATTCTTTTGGTAACCAGGTTAGGTCAAGTAGGCACACATGGCCTGTTTTCAGGGGTGACCCGGGAGCACTGGAGTGGTTAAGTGACTTGTTCAGAGTCACACATTATGCAAATGGTGGTTACGGGAATCAAACCCAAGTCTGCTGAATGTACCAAACTCATTCACAGCTCGTTACTCTAACCTCTAGGCTATACTGCCAGACCCAAACTGGAACTGGAGTTCTCCTTTAATTTATTCTTATTCATTGTCACAATTAAATACTAGTTGAAACTTGGCATGGATAAAAACTCCATAGTATCTAAGACACTGCGCTCGGTATACACATCTAGACTTGCTCTTTCTTCATTCCACAAGTATTATATCTCTATTTACACAACAAGTAGAAAGTAAAACCTCTATGATATATGTCATGTTATGCCCTTTAAATAAATTCATACTAATACGTTTGAACCTGAAAATGCTGTTGGTACAACACTTACTCTGTTTCATCCTCCTAGAATTTTTCTCACGATCGTTTTTTCAGTTTTCTTAGTTTTACAGTTGTCATGTGGTTTCATATCATCTGAAAACACAAAACAAACTCATTCTGTACTACTATCAAAATGTTCCCAAGGCCTGCTTCATAAACATTAACTAAAATGTGTGCTGCTGTGATTCAAATTATTACCCTGTTTTACTTTTTATATATGATTTCAAACATGTTGCAAAACTCCTTTAAGTTGCTCAGCATTAAAAAGAATGTTCACAGTGTTAATATGACACTTCAAATGAAAGACCAACTGTGTGCTACATTATTTTACACTAAACTTTTTTCTCCATTTTTAAACTCCATTTTTTAAGAGACCATTCCTCTTTATAATGCACCTGATTATGTTACTACTTATATTCTTGTTCAGTTACTGCGACTTAATTTAAAAGGGCTCACCTCATTTATTTTTTCACTATAGTGTAATGTTGTTACAAAGAAAGTATAAGAAGAGATTGCTTGTGAGCTGTTTCTAAAAAACATAGAGGATAATGTATGGGCATCCATGAACAACCACTCTTATCATTTCAAGTGGTTGTCATGACAATTTAGATACACCTCGAGAGAGCAGCTTGAGAGGTTTTCATAAGTTGTCATGGCAACCACGAGAAGCGAGAATAGAGTGGTTGATCAATGCCTATACATTGTCTTTTATAATGTATGGGCATCAGTCCTTTCAATTTAAACAAAAAGACAGTTTGTAGTCAGGATCCTTACTTTTAAACTCTCATCACCACTCTCTCTGGGTCCAGCTGTAACCACTTTAGCCTGCTCAGTAAGGCCGGCAGTTCGTGGAATGTGCATGCGCAGAACATTCCTTGTTGTACCATTGATGTGATGTACCCACAATGGTATAACAACATCGTGATGTCACATCGAGGGTACAACAACACTAGGAAAAGAAAGATTTTGAGGGTTTACAATGTTTGACTATACATTATATTAAGTACTAAATCTTGTGTGAGACAAGCTGGATTGTGTTTACCTGATGACTTGGAACACTGTTCTGGTGTTTCCATGCTGCTCTACTTGCCATTATAACTTGGTGTTCTGCCTTCTCCAATTCTCCAGTTCTCTTTCAGACAGAAGTACTTTGGGCAGTGTTTGGTGTGAATGATGGGGTGATATCCACTCTCTGCCTCACAACTGTGACACGCTGCACTGCCCAGTCTTATCTCAGAAAGCGCCTGTCTAACCACAAAAGCAGTCTATTTGCACAAAGTGCAGAAGAGGGGCTTAGTAGTATATATTTTTTTTGCTACTGAAAACTTAAATTGTCACGGACTGTTTTTAAAATTAGCCCTCCATGACATTAAGACCACTGGCTCTTTTGTGCCCTTAAATTGGTTCATTTTGCTGGAAGATCCATATAAAAATAGCAACCATTTTTTTAGGTTTCAATTACTTACTACATGACAAAAGGTGCCTTACACAGAAAACAGATCTGTCCTATTGTGTGTATTAGAGAAAGAAAGGGGCAGAGCAAAAAAAGAGGGGATTTTAATCCATTAGAGCAAACATTGTTTTATGTTTCAGTGACTTACTATAGGAGAAAAGTTGCCTTACCTCGAGAATGAATCCATCCTATTATGTTTACTGGGGAAAGAAAGGGACAAAGCAAAAGGGGGGGGGGGTTCATGCACTACAGCAAACAATATAAAAAGTTGAAGGAGTAACATGAGAGCAGATTTTGACTAGCATGGGGAACAAAAGGGGAAGTCAGAATCATCTGTCAATGATGACAACATACAGTGACTAATTGCATTAAGTTAAGAACATTATTCTTAAACATTAGTACATATTACAAAGTACTGAAGCAGGCATTAGAAGTTTTCATCAAAACCATGGGTAACAGCGAGGAAAACACAGATCATCAAGCAGAAATTGGTGAAACCATGAAACTGGAACCCACTCTCTTCACAATTCCCTGGCAAAGGCCCAGAATTAAAAAAAGGTTTTACAGTTGTGGTAAACGTGTGACTGTTCCAACGCCATTAAAGTCAAGGAATTTTTTAATTCCAGTAGGGTTGAGAAATTCATTATACAAAGATTTTCTTTTAATTGTGAATCAGATCACATGGTTTACACGGTCAAATGCCCTCTTACGGTTTATTTTATGTGGGTGAAACCACAAGGGCTTTAAAAACAAGAATTACTGAACATGAAAGTGCCATCAGATATCAAGATATGAGATCTGCAGTAGTGAGACATTTCATATGAGAAAGTCACAATATAAGCCCTGATCCACTGCTGCCAGGCATTCTTCTCAACCCATCAGGGCTTGCACCTTCAACCACAGACTCCTCCGTGAAGCCACCCGCCCGCCTCCTTGGCGAGAAGAAGCAGTCTGCCACCCACCCCCAAGCCACTGCTGTCAGGTATGGACCCTGCTCCAGCAAACAGACTGGACTGTTTTACCAACTTGAATTTTGCTAAAACCTGGCACCTTTTCTAGTGGAGCCCTCATTGGCCATTGCAGACCCAGGAGCTTTCTGATTAGCTATTCCTGCTCGGCACCTCTCAGTTTCTATCAAATGGACTTTGTCCTTTTCAGTTTTAATAGAAACCCAGTGTTTTTGGCTGATTTTTGTTTTTTCTTTTCCTCAAGCCTATTTCCTCCCCACTTAATTTTTTCACATTCTCTAGCCCTATCTGTAACTAGGATCTGCCTTCTATGTGTAACCCCTAGATGGCGCTATCCCAGGGGCTACTACCCCTGCCTGATTTGCCACTAACAGGTTGAGGGGCCTGGATCCAATGGCGGGTGCCTCCACCCAGAGGTCAGGGTTTGCAATAGTTAAACTAACTTGGTCACAGCCCTCTGGGACACTGCAACCCCCTTTCTTCCCACTAGTGGCCCACACAATATATCAGAATTACCTTCACAGTATACACTTCACCCCCAGGACTGGTTCTCGCACTGGGACCTCCTGTGAAATGAGATACAGTGCAACAATCACAGTACAGTACTTTAACATAGACAAATACCTCAGGCAGTATAACTTTGCTGAAACAAGCAGCTCTGATTTATTTAGGGGATATAACAAGGACAGGGGAAATCAGGTTAATTAGCTTATCACTCTAATAATTCATTTATGGCTCTGTGCACAGGCCTATCCCTATCAGTTACTGTCCCTGGGTACCCAAGCCCTAGTGGCTAGTCCAAACCGTGGCAGCTGGTAGGGGCCCTTTCACACAGAGAAAAAGAGAATTAAACAGTCAGCAGTACAGTAATTCTATTTGGATTTAATGCGGCAATTCAACAGGGAGCGACCCTGAATTAGTACTCACGACCTCCAAATAAGATAGGGTCCTTCAATGTCAGCAGGGCTCACTTGAGGTGCACAAACCTCTTCACACATCCATATAAAAGAAAGCACTATACCAGGCAGGCTGCATCTGTATCCCGATCGCAATTACTGCAAATACCCGGGAGAACACACAGCAGATTCAGTTCCTGACAGACCGAGTGTAATTTTCAGCAATTCTCCAGTCTTCTACAGGGTGAGCCTGGTTTCTACTCTTCAGAGATCCTTTGATTCTTTTCACAGGACAGATTCAGTCCTAACAAGCTGCAGACCGAACTCTGGGCCTTACACGTTTTTGACTAAAACTGCACACTGAAAAAGCACAGGGCTCCTTCCTTCTTCACTGCCAAAGCTCAACTGAAACTCCAACCGACAAAACGGCACTTCCTTTGAGTTCCTCCCAGTTCTTGACTGGATTGGCTGTCACTCACAATAGACTGCTGCTGTTGGTCCAAAAGGCACTGAAGTCTAAACTACATCTCCCAGAGTCACTGCCCATACAATCCTCTTGTGGCTGGCTCAGATTATGAGTCCAAGTTCTGATTCGTCCAAGGCACCATTTTAGAGCTAGCTTACCCACACTGATTGGTCCAGTTCAGCAGTTCAAAATTAGAGTGGGAACTAGCAGACACAGTTCTGACTGCAAAGAAAGCAGGTTAGACAAACTGTAATTTCATTATTACTCTAAATAATTTCTGGCAAACAGTTACATCTGTCAGATAGGTTCCCTTGCACTCTAGTGACTGCAAAATGAAGTGAATTGGCAGCAGCTTGAGTGGTACTCAATCAAAGAAACACACAGACCCCATACAATTCAATTATGTCTGCAAGCAGACAGCTCCTAAAGAGACAGTACCAGAGGTTCTAAAACACTCACTGATAAATGGCTTAAATGCCAAACACCATTCAGGCTTGGAGCATTCAAGCAAGCTCCTGGAAGTCTTTTGGAACCCCCATTTGCAGGGGGGTTACACCCTTCCTGGCCTGGGAAAGCTTGACGTCCGCGTCAAGCAAGTACCCCCATAAGTTTCAACTGCAACCATATACATTTGCATTAGGCTCGCACATGTAATCATCAGTGAATATATCATTTTACCAAGAACACATTTCTGAAACATTGCAGTACGTCACTCTTTACACAGTATTACATACACATTGTACCATAACTCAAGTTATTACCTCTTGTACATGAAACCTGAAGAGAGGGGGCCCTTCCCTATCAGTTACCTTGGGGCTGGATGGGGCAAGGGCACCATACTTAGAGGGCAACACAAGTAACTTGGAGTTAGCACTGATGCTCAGTTTGGACAATGAGCTCGGGGACACATACACTCCTTTATGGACAACATTGAGAGGCAAGTCCACAGGCCTCCCAAGTGAATCATAACTGAGGTGCACCACAGGCTTTACAGCTCGACCAGTCTTTCTAGGGGGAACTGTTATAGTCTCTGCACTCTGAGCCTCATTGTCCTCACTTGTCAGGGGAGTCTCCATGGGGGTAGAGAGGCTAGAACTTGGGGCACTTTCAGCTCCAGGAGTTACAGTTTCTGAGTCCACAACATTTGGCTCGCATGGAGAGCTTTCTGACACTGGCAGTGGACTGTCAGGCACTAAAATACTCTTCTTGTTCGGGTGTATCACCAGTCTGCCCTAATCTATCATTTTCCTCCCTGAAAGCTCAAACAGTTCAACCATGCACAATGATTCCATTTCATCTGATCTGATGCTTTGCACTTCACTTTCTGGGAGCATTGGCCCAGGGATGAAGCTGGGGGCTTAGACAGTCCAGAAGGCCCAGCTTCATCTCCAGTATTGACTAGGGATTGCCCTGAAACAATTGACTCAGTTCGTAAGAAGGATAGTATTCAAAGTCACTCTCACTTTCTTCCGATATGGACTGACAGTCATGCTCAACTGGGACTTGTGGAGGGAACACTTTAACTTTGCTTCTGTAGGTGCAGACTTTCTTGATCTTTTCTTAGCAGCAGCTCTAGTCACTGGTCCAGAGGGGCATCTTCTAGGGCTCAGACTCAATTAAGATTTGTCCAATGGGCAGTAAATGATTTCTATGCATTGTTTTTACATCTTTGAATTATTCTCAGGCCTTACTTTGTACACTGGCAGATCATCTAGTTTGCCCACTACAATGTGAGGAGATGGTGCCATCTGTCACAATCTTGTGCTTGCCATGCAGTCCCAGATTTCTTAGCAATACCCGATCTCCTCCTGGAGTTCCTGTGCTTTCACCTTTTATCATACCTTTCTTTGTTGGCCAGATTTCTTTTGGCAGCCGTGGTTTGAGCCAGTTGGTACGCATGAGTTAGCTGGGCCTTTAACTTTTGCACATACTGTAAATAGTTGTCAGCTTGAACCCCATCAGGAGAGACCCCAAAACACACATCTACTGGTAGTCGAGCTTCTCTTCCAAACATCAGGCGGCAGGGAGAATCCAGTGGCATCACTTTTGGTGCAGTTATAAGCATGTACCAGGGTGCTAATTTGTTGGCTCCATCTAGGCTTGTCCTTTGGGTGCAGGGTGCCTAGCATATCTAGCAAAGTCTTGGTTGAAACGTTCCAGGTTGTGGGCTCCCTGGGGTGGTAAGGAGTGGTTCTGGACTTCGCACTCCCCACAGAGAAAGCATCTCTTTGATCAGACGACCTCAAAGTCTCTCCCTTGATCAGAATGGATTCTTTGTGGAGCCCCATAGTGAACAAAAAGTTTTCTACAAGTACTTTGGCCACAGTGGATGCTTTCTGGTCTTTGGTGGGAAAGCTTGGGCATATCTCGTGAAATGGTCAGTGACCACCAGCACATTACTGATATTTCTTTGATCTGACTCCAAACTCAGAAAATCAATACAGACCAGCTCCATGGGTGCACTGGTGGTGATGTTAACAAGGGGCAGCCCTCTGGGGCAAAGCTTTCCTCTGTAATAGCGACTACAAGTTCGAATGTGTTGCTCCACATCAGCCCCCATCTTAGGCCAATAGAATCTGGATCTCACCAAGTCAAGTGTTCTGTCTATACCAAGGTGCCCCATGTGGTTGTGCAAGGACCTCAGTACTGAGTCTCGAAGGCAGTGGGCAGCACTAGTTGTTGTTTGTCTACTTGTCCCCTCTGTCTACTGTTTCGTATAACAGTTTATTGATCAGTTTCAACTTAGGACCTTCTTTGTATAACAGTGCAGTTCTCAAATCAGTGGGCGTAATTTGGACACATCTTTTCCTGCATAGAGGGCTTCTAAAGCTGCTTTGATCATGGGATCGCGGGATTGAGCCGCGAATACTGTCATTGTCCAGCTGAGGCAGTGCACCAATGTCTATTGCAGAAAGTGGCAATAAGCAGCAGGTATGCATTCTCAGAGGCTCCCAAGCAATCCACCATGCAGTCCACTGCGTCCGTGGACATTTGTTCCTCCCTGTCAAACTTCCGGCAGAGTGCCCGAATGTCAGGTTCTGCCAATCGGACCCAATCATCTCTGGGGAACAGGCCTCCGGAGAGAGCATCAGCATCTATGTGGTTCAGACCTGCTCGGTATTCGAGAGCATAGTCATATGTAGATAATGCAGAAAGCCACCTATGGCCAGTGGCATCCAACTTAGCTGAGGTCTGCACATAGGTCAAAGGATTATTGTCAGTTTTACTAGTATTTTAGCCCCATACAAGTACTCATGGAATTGGTCAACAATAGCCCACTTCAAAGCTAGGAACTCTAACTTATGTACAGGATAGTTCTTTTCGGATGGGGTCAGGCTTCTACTGGCAAAGGCCACTGGTCTCAGGCCATTCTCGTGCTCTTGGTACAACACAGCCCCCAACCCTTGCAAGCTAGCATCAGTGTGCAGGACGTAGGTTTTCTTGGATCGGCATAGGCCAGCACTGGAGCATGGGTAGTTGATATATGATCTCATGAAAAGCAGTCTCACAATCAGGAGTCCAGCGGGCCCCAAATACTTCACTCGGATGAAAATACACTCTTTCAGTCTTGAGGACGCTGACTTTTGGTATTTTTGTGGGTTGGGGATACCCTTGAGTAAGGTTAGTAAAGGGCGGATCACTCTTGAATAGTCCTTGATGAAGCGTTCGATAATAACCACAGAATCCCAGGAATCTTTGCAGTTCTTTTAGATTTTTGGGCGTAGGCCAGGTGGTCAAGGCCTCAACTTTACTTGGGTCGGTCTCTATTCCTCGGTGGATACTTTATGTGTCCACATACTTACTGATGTTTGAAAGAATTGACACTTATCAATGGACAGTTTAAGGCCAAAGTCCTCCAGTCGGTCCAATACCTTAAATAATCTGCTCTCATGTTCCTCCAGTGAGCTGCCAAACACAATAACATCATCTAGGTATACCAGGCACTCTAGTAAGTTCATGTCCCCACTGCACGCCCATCAATCGCTGAAAAGTGGCTGGGGCACCTGAAACCCTTGAGGCATCCTCATGAATTCATAGAAGCCAAGCGGACAGATAAAGGCCGTCTCTCACGGTCCTCTGGGGCCATCGGATCTGGTAGTACCCACTGCGGAGATCCAGCACAGAGAACCACTTGCTCCCGCTAGGCAGTCCAAAGCATCCTGAATGCGGGCATTGTGTACTGATCAGGGATAGTCCGCGGTTTAGCAAAGATAATCACACACATCCTTACTGTTCCATTCTTTTCCTCACTACCACAATGGGGAAGCATAAGGGCTTCTGGATTCTTGTATTACACCAGCAGCTAACATCTCTTGCAGATGCCGTCTCACATCATCTATGTCAGCAGGTGCCAGGCGTCGAGATTCCTCTCACGTAAATGGTCTTTGCCATGCAGTCGGATATTGTGCCCAGCTCCTGCACGCATCCTACATCCCATTCCTTAAAGAAAACACCTGGTCTCTCTGGGCAAGCTCTCACTGATCCTCACTTTCCATTCAGCTGGCAGCGGAGTCGCCAAATCAAACAAGTCAGGCGTTACTCTGTCATTCTTCCTTGAACTCTTGCTGCTGGGTAGCACTGCAGTGTCTGCACAATGCACTTTAGCCAGGATGCAACCTCTGTTTACTCGAATGTCTCTTTCAGACACATTATGAACTTGGACCATTACCCTTCTGGCATAAGCATGGGCTCTAGCGGGCAAAATACTAGGCTTGACCAGCAGTCCCTCTGGCAATTTTCCATCGCCTGGTGCATCCAACATTAATATTTTATTCTTAACATCCTTTCTGATACGGACCTCTCCTGTAAGGTACACTGGGCATTTGGCGCCAGGATCAGAGACTCAGGATCCTTCTTCCATACAATTCCGACCGGTTCCTCTGGTTCTGTTTTTCAGCATCTCTGTGCCTCATAGGCCTTCTTAATTAAAGCCGGAACTCTTAAAGCTCTACTAGTCTTTGACCCCTGTTTTTCATAACACAACTGTGCCAGCCTTCCGAACATATGAGCATTTGTTCCAATCAACAAAGGACACCATCATACAGTCCAGTGGGGGACACACTAAGGCTAGGGTCTCTACTTGTTCGGCCACTCCAGCCACGGAGGTGGGGAAAGACAGCCAAATTCGGATATACCCGGAATAGGGGTAGGCCTTCTCACTTAACCCCCATACATGCAGTCCTTCTAATGGTTGTAAGGGTACATCTGACAAATGCTTCTGATACCAATCCTGGAACATAATTGTCACTTGGGAGCCACTGTCTAATACAGCTCTTGTAGACACTCCATTCACCTTTACAGTGGTCTCCATGGAGGGACCCACTATTCTGGACCAGTCTGGAGAGGCGGTAGTGGGGCCTGGGCAACTGACCTTGCCACAAAAGGACGTGAATTAGCATTTTTGGTGCCCTCACTGGGATCATGTCGTGCACCTCTTAACCACTGATTTCTTCTCCGAAGCTCTCCTTGTAGCCTATATGCAACTTTGTCAGTGTCTTTTGGGACTGGCATTCCTTTCATGTGCCCATCTTTCCTAATTATAGCAAAACATACTTTCTGGAGTTTGAGCTGACCGGGCGCCACACTGGGAGCCAGGGCGGGGTATTACTAACTGGAAACCTGGGTGCCATCTCTGTCTGCGCGTGATAAGCATTTGGAGACATCTCGTCAGTTTCTCCACTTCATGGTCAAGGATTTGAGTTTGAGCTGTTATCAGCAGGAGATACATGGGTGGGTACCCCCACCCCATAGCAGATGCAGTCGGATATAGGTCAGGCCTGCATTGCATGTGGCCTTCATAAAGGGACTGTTTTGAATTCCCCGGATCTCTCTCAACAGTTCGCCCCCATTGTGGCATATCTTTTCCTTGTCAAAGCACTCATTGACTGTCAACCTCTGCCCCTGAACTTCACTTGATGGGTCACCTCAGTCACTCGGGTCGTAGCCACAGCTGTTGGTGCAGGTACCTCCAGGTCGCCTTTTCTCAACTCCTCAATTTCTCTCATTAACTCATCATAGGAGGGTGGGATTCCAGTCGATTTGCCAGGCGTGACTGGAAGCAACAGCAGTTCTGAGAAGGGGGCAGACTTAAGGATTCTGTCCAGTCTGGTTCGGTCCAGTTCAATCGCTGGCAAACTACCCTTTCTGAGGCATTCTTGCAACAATTTTTCCAGCCGAGAGACATACACAGACAACAACTCCCCTTGGTACTGTTGTGCATTTCTTACTCTCCACCATAGGTCCTCATCAGAATCTGGGCTCCCATACACATTCTCCAAGGCCTCAAGATAGGCCTGTGCAGTCGCTTCAGGGTTACTGGCCCGTTTAGCACGGATGGTAGCCAGGGCAGGACCTCGGAGGCTCTCACTAACCCTCTTTCACTTTTCGCCTTCCGAGCATTGCCATTCTAGCACTTGGGGGGCAACATAGTCTATCCAGGTCTCCCAGTCATCCTCCCCTTGGGGGGTGGGGAGGGTGCCAGAGAAGATCCTCAACCTTCGGTAAGAGTCGTGACTAATGGCAGGTGCAGAAATAGGAGTCTGCATTGGTTCAGCCACCATTACAGGCACTGGAGCAGGAGAGGGTGTTGGGGGAGGAACACCCCCAGGTGGCAAGAATAGTTTCTTCAAGTCCTCCACAGTTTTCCCTCTCCAGCAACCATTCAGCAAATTTCTCCTCAAAGTTTCAGATAGTGGTGGGGGCTGATCTCCCAGGTCTTTACTGTCCTTAGTTATCACTCTCCAAGCAGTGAGGGCTCCTCTGGGGTAATGGTCTGTGGCACTTTGGAGCTATCTATGGGGTCCTTAAACTCTACTAGGGCCAGAAAAGTGTGGGTGAGCAGATTAGCATGCCGACCCACCACCACAGGGTTTTGTAAACCTTCCACCTTGGAAAGTACTCCCTCCACAGTGTCCGTGATTGATACCCAGGGGATGTCCAGGATAAGTATAGCATTTGGGGTCGATCTCCTCCCCAGTACACCACTCCACCAGCGGTGCACAGCCACTTCTGTCGGGTACCCATTTTTTCTTAACAGTGGTTCAAATATGGCCACTAGAGGACACACAATCCCAGCGGTGAGCCTCCAAGATGTAACCCTAGATGGCGCTATCCCAGGGGCTACTACCCCACCTGATTTGCCACTAACAGGTTGAGGGCCTGGATCCAATGGCGGTGCCTCCACCCAGAGGTCAGGGTTTGCAATAGTTAAACTAACTTGGTCACAGCCCTCTGGGACACTGCAACCCCTTTCTTCCCACTAGTGGCCCACACAATATATCAGAATTACCTTCACAGTATACACTTACCCCCAGGACTGGTTCCGGCACTGGGACCTCCTGTGAAATGAGATACAGTGCAACAATCACAGTACAGTACTTAACATAGACAAATACCTCAGGCAGTATAACTTTGCTGAAACAAGCAGCTCTGATTTATTTAGGGGATATAACAAGGACAGGGGAATCAGGTTAATTAGCTTATCACTCTAATAATCTACCTATGGCTCTGTGCACAGGCCTATCCCTATCAGTTACTGTCCCTGGGTACCCAAGCCCTAGTGGCTAGTCCAAACCGTGGCAGCTGGTAGGGGCCCTTTCACACAGAGAAAAGAGAATTAAACAGTCAGCAGTACAGTAATTCTATTTGGATTTAATCGCGGCAATTCAACAGGGGCGACCCTGAATTAGTACTCGACCTCCAAATAAGATAGGGTCCTTCAATGTCAGCAGGGCTCACTGAGGTGGCACAAACCTCTTCACACATCCATATAAAGAGAAAGCACTATACCAGGCAGGCTGCATCTGTATCCCGATCGCAATTACTGCAAATACCCGGGAGAACACACAGCAGATTCAGTTCCTGACAGACCGAGTGTAATTTTCAGCAATTCCTCCAGTCTTCTACAGGGTGAGCCTGGTTTCTACTCTTCAGAGATCCTTTGATTCTTTTCACAGACGGATTCAGTCCTAACAAGCTGCAGACCGGAACTCTGGGCCTTACACCGTTTTTGACTAAAACTGCACACTGAAAAAGCACAGGGCTCCTTCCTTCTTCACTGCCAAAGCTCAACTGAAACTCCAACCGACAAAACTGGGCACTTCCTTTGAGTTCCTCCCAGTTCTTGACTGGATTGGCTGTCACCACAATAGACTGCTGCTGTTGGTCCAAAAGGCACTGAAGTCTAAACTACATCTCCCAGAGTCACTGCCCATACAATCCTCTTGTGGCTGGCTCAGATTATGAGTCCAAGTTCTGATTCGTCCAAGGCACCATTTAGAGCTAGCTTACCCACACTGATTGGTCCAGTTCAGCAGTTCAAAATTAGAATGGGAACTAGCAGACACAGTTCTGACTGCAAAGAAAGCAGGTTAGACAAACTGTAATTTCATTATTACTCTAAATAATTTCTGGCAAACAGTTACATCTGTCAGATAGGTTCCTTTGCACTCCTAGTGACTGCAAAAATGAAGTGAATTGGCAGCAGCTTGAGTGGTACTCAATCAAAGAAACACACAGTCCCCCATACAAACTAATTATGTCTGCAAGCAGACAGCTCTTAAAGAGACAGTACCAGAGGTTCTAAAAACACTCACTGATAAATGGCTTAAATGCCAAACACCATTCAGGCTTGGAGCATTCAAGCAAGCTCCTGGAAGTCTTTTGGGAACCCCCATTTGCAGGGGGGTTACATATGCATGTGAAAGTGTACCAGAAGCTGCTACTATAAAGCTGCATTTCAGGCTATACTGCCTGTCTTAGCTGTTTAAGTGGCAGACTTCTCTCCCCCCCAAGCTGTATTTAATTGTTCTACTGCCTGTTAGATCTAAAATTGTTTAGTAGTCGAGTTCTTTCCCCCTTAAAGTGCATTTCTTTTTTTTTTCCAATTATTCTACTGCATTTTAAGATTGAAAAGTTTTAGGAGCTGTTTTCTGTCCACTGAATGTTTTAATGTGCCTATTTTAGCTTTCCCCCACTTGCTCTGCTGTTTCGTTTTTCGCGCTACTGCCCACCCCCTGATTTAATCCCTTTTTGCATTCCCCTACACTCCAGACTCTGTTGGCACCTTGCCTCAGTCTGGGACTCACCCCCCTTCCCGATTTAACCTTTTCTCTTCCTTTGTTTTAATTCAAATTGCCCTTCTCTCACCTTATCCTACCCTCGATCTCTGCCAGTTACTAATCCCCTATTTTTGTCCCTTCTCCTCAGGCATTCTCCTCAGCCCATCAGGGCTTACACCTGAAACTGCGGTCTCCTCCGTGAAGAAGCCCAACTGCCTCCTTTGTGAGAAGAAGCAGCCAGCCACCCACCCCAAGCCACTGCTGTCAGGTATGGACCCCGCTCCAGCAAATGGACTGGACTGTTTTTTCAACTTGAATTTTCTCCTGCCTGCTCACTCCCACACCCAGCACTCATTAAATGCACCTTAACACCTCCCTCATTGGTCATAACCACCTGCAGCAGGCTTAAAAATATTAGACTCACCACTCCTGTTTCTATCTCCACACCTAGATACTGTACTTCCCCTACATCCAATACACTTTTCCCTGGCCCCTTTTTCATCTCATTAGTCTTTTGCACCCTACCTGTCTCTCCTCTCTATTTGATTACAGTCTTCTATTCAACTATAGCTTATTCCCCCTCAACTCCCTTTTGATTTACTGGATAGTTTTAGCATGTGTTAACCCACTAGCCACCAGACACTTCTGTTTTACCACTGTCTTATTCCTTGTGATTCTTTCTTTTTATCTGCTACAATGAACCTGCTATGTCTCACCCTACTTGTTGTTTCCATGCCAGTCTTTCTTTTGCTTCTGGTCTCTTGTGCTACTATGCTAGCCTGTGACCAAGAACACCTTGTCTTCCTCACAGTCATCCATACCCCCCTGCTACACCCTTCCTCCTACTCCAGCTGGGAACTATCCCCTCTCGGACCTAGCACCCTATCTGTTCCCTCCAGCTTGGAATGTCGTTTACTTGGCTGCTACCTGTTTTCCTTCACATGTTCTCCTATTGTCCCCCTTTGCCCCTACACATTCTCCATCTCCTAACTGGAGATGTTGAATACAACCCTGGCCTGGTAAACTCCCATATTACATCCTCCTCCTCTAGCACTTGAGCAAATGCCACTGGTCTGAAAATTGTACATATCAACATCCACAGCCTTCCCTCCAAACTCCCTGACATGGAGGCATGCGCATCACTATACAAGCCCCATGTGCTGGGACTTTCTGCAACCTGGCTAAAGCCTCACCTATCTGACACCACATATCAGCTACCTGGGTACACCTCCTTACTCCTTGAAAAACCAGGTAAAAAGAAGGACAGTGGTGTAGCACTTTTCTTTAGAGAGCCTCTCTCCACCACCATTGTTCTCTGCTCTGACTCAACCTCCCCAGTGAATGGCTTCTCTCTGAGCTAACCCTGGGTGCCACAAAAACACTCTACATTGGTTGCTACTCAACCCCCCAACCACAGGATAGAGGGTTTAAGCAGCTTTCTATCAGGCCTCAGCTCACTATCCCCTCAGAGAAACTCCATTCTCCTCGGCGACTTTAATTTAAACTGGCTGAGTGCCTACCAGTCAGACTACATTTGTCTTCTAAAACAACATAACCTGGTCCAGGCTATCACACTTCCTACTAGACAAAACCCTTGCACTGCCTCCCAAACCCTCCTGGACTGGATCATCACAAATAGGCATGATTATGTACTGCATGCTGGCACCATGGCTGACTCCATCAGCGACCACTCCCCTACATTTCTTCGGTCATCCAAATTCAAGCCCCCCCAAAATACCCGTCCTTTCAAAATGTCCACAGACCCAACACCCTCATCCTCCTTGGTGAGGCATGGTCATTGGACTGGTCTGCTCTCTACTCACTCACTGAAGTGACTCCAGCAGTAACCCTCTTCACACAGACCGTGCTAGCCCTACAGGATCAGTATTCTCCTCTTACTACAAGTCGAGTCAGAGGCAGTTGCTCTCACTGGATCTCTAAAGATCTCCTTGCTCTCATGAAGGATAAAGATTGTGCTTGGTCCACCTACAAAGTGTCCCCTTCCCCTGCCCTTCGGGATGCCTATAGGTGTCGTCGAAACCTATGCAAGCATTTAGCCAAATCCCTGAAACAGACCTACTTTTGTAACCTTCAAAAGGTAAATCTGGGTGATCCTCAGATATTCTGGGAATCTGTTGGCTCCCTCCTCAAATCCCACTCCAGTAAGACAGCCCTGCAATTGAACTCCCCCACTGGCCTCATCATAGACCCTCGTGAAGTGGCCCGTTTCTTCAACAATAAAGTCTCTGATCTATCTGCATTTCTAAGCAAGCTTCCAGGTGGCCAGCCTAGCCACTCTGACCACCACTCCTAGCCCCTGATGACCTCTCCTTGCCCCACCCCCTCCCCTTATCCCCCTCTCCACTTTAAAGCTATTGCAACTGCAGATACATCTAAGCTCGTCAAATGTCTCTCTAACCATGGTTCCCCGGGGTTTGATGGCCTCTCCCCAGTCTTCCTCAGGCTCATCTCCCCTGCCATCGTGGAACCACTCACTTTTATTTTCAGCCTTGCCCTTTCCATCTCCTCCATGCTTGACCCCTGGAAGACTGCCAAAGTAATCCCCATTTTTAAAGCTGGTGACCACTATTCATGGACAATTACCAACCCATCTCCATCCTCCCCCACCTTAGTAAACTACTGAAGAAAGTTATCCACCATCAGCTCATGGAACACATAGATAAGTATAACCTCTTGTGCAGCCAGCAACATGGCTTTCACAAGAACCATAGTACTGCTACTGCCCTTGCTCTGCTGAGCGATCACATCCTCATGAACACTGACCATGGAAATGCCACCAGTGCCATTTCTGTTGACCTCTCCAAAGCTTTTGACATGGTCAACCATGCCCTACTCCTCTCCAAGCTATGTCTCCTTGGCTGTTCGCAGGAGGTATCCAACTGGTTCAGGAGCTACCTCACCGATCGCTCCCAATATGTGTGTGTGTAGGCCCTGCTTGCTCCCCTACCCTGCCTGTCTCAACTAGTGTTCCCCAGGGCTCCATTCTGGGCCCCCTTCTATTCTCCTTATTTATAAACTTCTTTCCCTCAGATAGTCTCAGCTGTAACTCACTCCTCTATGCTGATGACCTTGTACTTTTCCTCAGTGATAAATCCCTCACCCGCATTTCCTCAGTTCTCACCCTTAACTATGCAGCTGCCCACAACTGGTTTGCAGCCAACCTCCTCCTGGTTAATGTCAAGAAAACAAAATCTATGCTGTTCAGATCCAAGCCCTTCCTAGCCAAGACCAAACTCCACTCATCTCTCAGTACTGTTTTCCCTGATGACCAGGTCCTTGAAAATGTCAATACATTCAAATACCTAGGAGTCTTGCTCAATCCCTCCCTCTCCTTCTCTGAGCATATCAACTCTGTGGTTCACAGGATACACCAAAAGCTGGGTGCTACCTATAGATTTAGTCACTACCTCACCCCTGAGGCTCAACATGTCATTATCCATGGGAACCTACTCCCAACACTTGACTACTGCTCCTCCATCTATGCTAGGTCATCTATAATGTTCTTTTCCATACTCTCTACTGCCTACATTAGTGCTTGTTGCTTTGCCTTACTGGCTTCTTTTTCCACCCACCACTATGTCCTCTACTAGTCACTCAGATGGCTCCTACTACGAGGCCAGTTTGACCTCACCCTTTGCTGCATTGTTGATAATGCCATCCGAACTGGCCAAGAATCACCCCTTTCAGCCCTCTTCAAAGTCTGAGCACTGCATCGTTTTCTCCCTTCCAATAACATCCCCCCGCTACAAGTTTCAAGGGTAGCAACCAATATGAGCGGTAGAACCCTGTTGGTGTCAGCCTCCTCACTGTGGAATAGGCTGCCTGCTAAGCTCTGCTCACCAAACACTCACTGCCTTTTCAAAACCTGCCTCAAATACTGGCTCCTGGCAGAATCCTGCTGCCATTGCTTTACTGGGTAGCCACCTCTCCCCCAACCTCTCTAACCTCCTTGATATTATCCTAGCATTAACTTTCCCCTTGTGTTAATCCCCCAATCCTTCCCCTATGCCAACCCTGCCTGCCCCTCTACTCCTCTGCACTTATGGGTACACCTCCCCAGACTAGGGATACCCCTGCCTGCACTTATCTTGTTAGTCCATTACTGTTATTAAAAATTGCTTGTTTTGTCTGGTACTTGGATACTGACACCTGTTCTGTTGTTCATCTACTTTAATGAATTCTGCTACCCTGTATTTTGATTTATGTTGTATTTTCCTTTGGCATATTTGTTAATTGCTCTACTGTAATATGTACATTGCTTAAGCTTACTGCTATGCCACTGTATGTGGCCCGGGTCGTGCCAGAAAATGGTCCCTGGGATAAGTGCACCTACCCGGTCATCAAATAAATAAATAAAATAAATAAATAAAAAGCTCATTAAGATTTATGGCATGTGAGCAGGTTAAAAAAACATTAGAGGTGATGATTGGGATCGAGCTCTGCTGAGGAGGGCGGGATGGTAGATTGATCGTTTAAACAGTTTTTAAGTCCTAGACATGGATTAAATGAAGAGATTGATTGGATGTGCATCATGTATTTTCTAACTACCCCTTCCCCTTGGTTAGCAAAATAAGTTTCAGGAAGCAATAAAAAGATGAAGGATTAAAACCTCTCCCCTCTATTTTTTGATCTTTCCCTTTGGTTCCCTAATATACATAGCATGGATCCCTCCTCTATGCAAGGCACTTTTTGCCCTGTAGTAAGTCATTGAAACATAAAAAAATGGTTGCTATTTTTTATATGGCTCTTCCAACAAAATGAGGTGATTTAGTAGGACAACAAAGCAGATGGATATAGTGTCATGCAGGGCTAATTTAAAAACAGTCCATGACAATTGAAGTTTTCAGTAGGAGAAAATAGATATAGTACTAAGCCCTCTGTGTGCAGATAGACTGTTTTTGCCATCAGACAGGGGCTTTCTGAGATCGGACTGAGAAGTGTAGCATGGCATAGTTGTTACGCAGGGAGCAGATGATGTCATCCCATCATTTATGCCAAACACTGCCCAGAGTACTTCTCTGTGAAGGAGAGCTGGAGTAACAAAAGGCCAAGTTTTCAATCATGAGCAGAGCCACATGAGGAACACCATAACAGCTCAAAAATTATCTCTTTTTGTACTGCTTTGTTACAACATTACACTATAGTGAAAAAATAAAAGACGTGAGCCCCTGCCCCTGGATCCTTGTTTTGGGTTGGGGGAAGACTTCAGTGGGCTTTTACATCAGAATGTAGATAGACTGGGACTAGCAAGATCAGGTCCAAGTTAGGTGGGGAAATGTATACAGTGGCTTAGCCAAGAACTAGTACTAACTGAGGTATGACAATTTGTGCACCCTAAAGCATGGGACTACACATGTTGGTCGCAGCCACATAAGGCATACTCCCAAATTGACCTCTTTCTGCTATCCAGTGAATGGGGGTCACAACCACATAAGGTGTACTCCTGAAGTGACCTCTTTCTGATGTCCAGTGAATGGGTCCATATGGTAGAGTTGTGTGACATCACACCGGCCACGTGTCATGCACCAAAGACTATGGAGTGCCACCTGGCACTAGTGAACAAGTCTTCTGCCTGGCAGTTGAATGTATCCCTATTGTAAAAGGAGCAGTACCAGGAAGAAGATGAGGACTGCATTGCAGAGTATAAGGCCAACAACCCACAAGCCAACACTACCAGAGTTGCCTTAAGGCCGTCATAACTAGTAAATTCATCAGCTTTATATCCTGGGCTAAAAAGGAACTGGTCAGAGAGCAACTGGAGCTAAAAGGTCAGTTGTTGCCAAGAGGTTTAACACAAAATCATATCAGATGATGGGGTGACGTGGAGGCTGGATGAAAAATGTGCGAGACTGAACCAGTTATTTGACGACAGGGTGGAGTGGGTGCTGCAGTAGTCCCAGCAGTGATTTTTTGAGTCAGGTAATAGGGCAGGTTGGCTCCTGGCATAGTAACTCTGCAAGGAGGCAGCTGACTTGAATGGTCATGTACCTCAAAAACAGGTGGCCAAGCAGGTTTGATACAGACCCAAGAATGGTGGCTTGATAGTTTGCAGAATTTTATCACCACCCGTACACACAGGATAAGGTGGACAACTATGAAGACCACCTACCATAAATAATTTTTTTTGCAAAAGTGCAGCCTAAAACACTGATGGTGTCAGTGAAAGAGGCAGCTGCCCTGGCTGCCCGATTAACAAGTGTAGGTACAGCGAGCCACGGAAAATTTTAAAATGGATGGCCTAGCCTCTGACTTTTACAAAATATTTGCAGAGACTCTAATACCTATGCTGACAGAGGTCTGCTGTGTGGTTCAGTGGGGAGAAGGCACCCCCCTTCATGGTAACATGCTCTAATCTCTTTATTCTGAAAGCCAGGGAAGGATGTCAGACTTTGTGACTTCTATCACCCCATCTTCATCTCAAAAGCAGACATGAAAATATTCATGTCCATACTAGTGACCAGTCTGCAGTATCATGTGGGTTCCTGGGTTCACCTGGATTAAAAAGGTTATATGAATTGCAGATTGATCCATGATAACATTAGAAGGTTACTCAATTTGCTGTCAGTATAGAGATCCTCCAAGACCTTCTCCGTTACAGTGTTCATGGATGCAGAAAAGGCTTTAAACTGTGTGAACTGGGATTCCTGCTCAGGATGTTGAGGAAGATGGGGTGGGGAGGCATTTGGCAACTGTTTAGGAGAGATATATGCATCATGATACCTTCCGTATTGTAAATGCCATTAAGTCTTTCACAGTTATACAGTATGGAATTTGCCTTATGTGTGTTATCACTGTTAAACCATTTGGTATTTATGCAAGTTTACAGCTCTGCTTACCTACTTGTACTGTCTGTTTACCTGTATGTTATTTTTACAGCTCTGCTTACCTGCTTTTACTGTTCTGTTTACCTGTATGTTATTCTTTACCCACGGATCGCCCCTGAAAAAGGGACCTCCGGGGCCCAGTGGGCCTACCCGGTCAACAAAATTCAATAAATAAATAAATAAATGTTAGGCAGCAGTCAGAGTCAGTGGAATATTATCTGAGTGATTCTACTTGATGTGGGCACTAGGCAGGTGTTCCTCCTCTCTCCCCTACTGTTCACAATTCACACTTTGCATAGAGCTGTTGGCAGAAATGGTTCAGCAAACCCAGAAATTAGATGGATGCAGGCCAGTTACAGAGAGCATAAAAGACTGTGCAATCTACACTAGGGACACAATACCTGGACACGCACTCCCAACCCCTGCCCTTATAAATGGAGCCCAGGCTCTTACCCTCAGACTCACCCCAGACCCCTCTAGGAGCCCTCTCTATCTCACCACAGCCTACGTTCCCCCAAAGAACCAGCACCCGGCCCTGGTATCTTTAACGGACTACCTGCCACCCTCCACCATAAGAGCGGAACAACTCCTAGTGGGGACCTTAATGTAAATTGGCTCCAGCACCTCCTCATCCATGATCAGAGACTCATTTGCGCCCAGGATCTGGCGCAACTCACCCCAGCCCATGAGACTTAACCCTAAGAGAGGTACCAGCACCCTTCTGGATGTTATTATAACTAACCGACCCCATAAAATCCAAAACATCCAGGTCCTCCCAGACTCCCTAAGTGACCACTATCCTATCCTATTTCATTGGGCAGTCCCCAATCCCAAACCCAAAGCCCAGACCACCCTCCTCAGGCGCCTCCGCCCTATGGTGGGCTGAAAAACTAAAGTACTCCTCACCCAGATAAACTGGTCCCCCATTCAGCGTGCAACCGACATTGACACTGCCTCACCCTCTTCACTCACACCTTCAACATGGCCTGTGATCTCTTTGCACCTTCACCAAAATCCGGTCCAAAAACAGAGCACACCCTGGGTTAGCCCGGCCCTTCTACAATTACTTAGAAACCGGGATAACCTCTGACTTTTCTGCCACTGAAACAGGTGGAGTCTGTCTGATAGGCAGGCCTACAATGCAGCCTGGAATAAGTGCTCATGGGCCATCAGGAAGCCAAGGCAGACCATTACCAGGCCTCCCTCACCTCCTCCTGGGGCTCAGCCCGGACTTTCTGGGATAATATTAAGCAACTTAACGGTAAAGCTTGCTCCCCTGCCCCATCCATCTCACTAGAAATGGCACTACCTCCACCGAGCCTGCCACCATAGCTAACTGGTTCAACACCGCTTTCACTGACCTTAGCTCAGTTTCTCCTAGTAATTTCTTTGACCTCCCCAACCAACCTCCCCTGTCCTCCAGCACCCCAGCTTCCACCTGCACAAGATTTCCACCGGAAGCCAGACCCATCTAATCAAAGCTTTGAATAGCAACAGTCCCGGCAGTGACTCACTGGACCCCAGCATCCTCAGGCTGGTACTAGATGAAGTCCTTGCCCACTCACCAGCCTAATTAACCAGTCACTCTGCCTGGGACAATTTCCCACAGCTTGGAAAACAGCCATTATCACACCTATTCATAAAGGGGGCGACAGGTCATTGGCCAACAACTACCGGCCAATCTCCATCCTCCCCCCCATCTCTAAAGCCCTGGAGAAAGTGGTGGCCATTCAAATCACTGATTATCTGGCTAAGCATAACATCTTGTGCCCAGAGCAACATGGCTTCCATGCTGGTCACAGTACCAGCACTGCCCTAATTGAATCCTCCAACTTTCTACACTCCTCCTTGGATACCAGCTCCCTAGCTGGTGCAGTGTTCATCGACCTCTCAAAGGCTTTCGACGCCGTCTCCCATCCACTTCTGCTGAATGCACTCTGCCACACTGGTCTCTCAGCTGGCCCCCTAGCATGGTGCACTAGCTATCTTGATGCTTGATCTCAGTGTGTAAAAATTAATAGCACACTCTCCGATACTGTCCCATTCTCTCTGGGGTCCCCCAAGGCTCCATCCTAGGCCCCCTTCTCTTCTCGCTCTATCTGAACACCCTGCCAAGTGCATGCCCTGGCAAAATTCTACTGTATGCAGATGACGCTGTCCTTTTTGCCACCCACTGCAATCCCATATCCCTCCAGGACTCCCTACAGCAGTCTTTCAACAGTGCCGAGGCTTGGTTTAAGGAGCACAGACTCGTCATCAATCTTAATAAAACCAAAGCTATTCTCTTTTCCCACCCCCAAAACAAAGCTAGCAACTACCCACTCTATATCCTTCCAAGTACCGATCAGCCACTGGAACAAGTCTGCTCCTACAAATACCTTGGGGTTACCTTCGACTCAGCCCTCACATTTCACAACCACATCGACGCCCTAACATCCGCCACTAACACACGGCTTGGCATCCTCTTCTGCCATAGAACCTGCCTTCCCCCAGATGCTCTCCGGCTCACTGTTACATCATCCGTTCTGTCCCTTGTAGACTATGGTCTACCAGTATATGGTGCTGCCGACACCACTGCACTCAACAAAATTCACTTAACCCTGAATAAAGCCTGCAGATTGATTACTGGTGCCCCCAGGCTCACGCACACCTGTCAGCTGTATGTCGAGGCTAACCTGCTTATCCTGGATGAACGGATCCGATACCAAACCTGTCTCCTCACAAAAAAACCCTACTCGGGCTCTCCCCCCCCCGGGGTAACAGCATCCATCCACCAGAGCCTTCCCACTATTGCAACACGGTCTTCCTACAAGACCACTCTAATGGTCCCCAGATCAAGAACCAGCCATTGCCAGAGGTCCTTCTGCTATAGAGCCCCAACCTGGTTTAACTCTCTCCCTGCCCCCATCACCAATGCCACCACCATCTCCAAGTTCAAAACCACCCTTTGGAACCACATCATCAGCACTCGTAACTGCTCCTGTCTCTGAAAGTAGCCTCCACCTCTGCTTCTCTTGACAACACCCTCCGGGCAGCTCTCCACCTAGCCATCCCCACCACCACTTCCCTGTACACCGTGCCTATGTTTAACCTGGCCAGTGCCAGCTGTTTCAGTGTTTACCAACTAGATTGCTCACTTGATACCAACTTGTGTAACACCTGTTATCAATTACATGTACCCTGTAACCTAATTGTATTTGTCTGACCACAGTGTGACGTGGCGCCTCTGTTGAACGCCTATTGTTTTGCAAATCTATGCTATGTAACCAAAAACACAATGTATGTCTTTATGTGACGAAGTACCTTTGGAAACGAGCCTCTGGCTCAAAGGTTGTAAACTGATTCTTACAAATAAATAAATAAATAAACTACTGTGTATGCAGATGACTTCCTCATTTTTCTGACCTCCCTGAACACTTCAGTGCCAGGAAACCTAAAGGGCTATCTCAGGTTGCAAAATTAACCTTGAAATATCAGAGGCCATTAAGCTCAGTGGGGATGGCTGGGCAGTCCTTGAAGATAGCTTCCTATTCAAATAGGTGCTGAACAACACAGTATGGAGTACAGGACATAGGGGTTAGAATGAATCCAAACCTACCATTGTTATTTAAACTGACTTATGATAAACTGCTGACCAAAATGAAAGTCGACATGGTTAGATGGGAATGGCTCCTTCTTAGCCTGGGGGGATGGATAGCATCTTTGAAAACAAATGTGTTACCCTAACCCAGATTCCTATTTTTGTTCCCGGTCCTGCCAATCAGGATCCGAAAGCACTACCAGAAAACACTGTGCCAGTTTACCCTATAATTTATGTCACTGAAAGAAGAAACCATTTATATTACACAAGATAATTTTTTTCACCTACATTTTATGCTGCTGCCAGATTCCCCCATTCAGGCCACTACCATGCCCAGTCACAGACCATCTCCCCTCCAAGGTCCTCCATGTTCTTCCTATGCAGTGGCGCTAGAGAAGAGGCTGTCATCTCCACCTCCCCCACCAGAGTAAAATCTGGCCTAACAGTGAAGTGGTCAACATGGGGCCCAAGTGTGCCAAGCTGTAATATTGACAGACACTATTTTCCATGTTTCCTCCCCCAACAAGCATGTTGGTGCACATAACCCACTGTTGATCTCATGTGCATTCAGCGTGCTCTGCTGGGAGAGCATGCTCCCTTGACCACCAGAAAGGGTAGTTGTGGCAGCAGAATGTGCCTCCTCCTCTCCCTCCGCCAAACTGGGGCATGCTGACATGAGCATTGCCACTCCCAACAGGCCTCCCAATGCTAACTTCCAGGGTTGCTTCCAACCTAGATCACCGGCATGATAGCACAACTGGGCCATCAGATGGCTTACACTGGATAATAATGGAAAAAGGTATTTTTTAACATTTACCATACTTGATAATATCACTTGAGCCACTGGACAAGCAAGCTGGAGGATCAGACAGAAGGAGACATTAGAGGTGACTAGGATTTTGTTGCTGCTATCACTTTTCCTTTGAATTGCAAGTCACAAATGTAGCATTCTGAGTTTTCTACAATGGTAATATTAGCTTTATTCTAAATCATTAGTACTGATTCAACCATGTGCCAGTGGGGACCACAGTGGGTTGGTATTGTTTCCCATGGGCAGTTCTAACTTTATACCTAGCCCATTTAATTTATTCCCTGGGTGGAGGCACTGTACAATTTACATTTGAACTTTAACTCAGCATTATTGGGTGATGAATCCCCACAGGAGTTCTTGACCAAGGACCCTAAGCTTTAACTGAACCTACAGTATAAGGCAGAGCTAATGTACTATCATCTATGGTGAATGGGCACATATTCAGGAAGCACCAATATGATCTCTTGTTAACCACCTGGACACCCTTCAGGACCAAAGAGCAACTCAGGAACACTTGGGTACCCTCCCCACGAAATTTGTAAAGGTGTGGAACATGACAGACTGATTAGTTTTAGTGCAGATGAGGACCTGGACCATCTGAAGAACATATAAGTTCTAGAAGTCCCCTTCATAATACCAACAAGAGACAAACAAAGTCTGCCCCCTCATAGTGAAATGTCTCGGCAATGTCTGAACAAGGTGGTTGTGCAAGGATAGTTGCTTGACATTCACACACAGACACTAACAGTACTCACAGAGTGCAGGAAACTAGTGGATACCACTAGAGTGGCTGATGGACTGATCCCAGAGGTAGGCTGTGCCACGTGGAATACTAACTGATATGAGTGTTAAGCTAAAACCTGATGCCCCTCAAAAGCCAATAGGATAGAGGAAAGTTTCCACAAGTGGTCACAGGCTGAAGGGAATTCAGCCACTGAGGTACAGAAGTTACTTGTTGACAAGGTGCAGGCACAGCCGGCTAAAACAGTAGGTAAGGGATCAGATATTTGTGGCTATCTGACTGAATTCACACCATAGACTGAGGATATTTTTGGGAATTAAGCCCACCCCTGTGGAGGAAGATGACTTTGAGACATGGATGATACAGGAGTAGCAATGTTTGGAGGCAGAGAAACAAAAGCAACTGGGAGAGAGCCTCAGAGGACCAGCACTGAAAAACATCAGATTGCTGAAATCTATTGCTCCAGGTACACATGCACAGAAGTGCATTTTTGTGCATGGAGAGCATTTTTGGCAGCATTAAGTCTGGTGATGACCTCTTCTGGAAGTTTAGGATGTCCAAGCAATAGAAATAGAAAGGAGAACTGTTGTCAGCCTACTTCAACCATTTGGAGAGGGTATTACAGAATGTCTATGGGAAGGGAGGCGGGGCGTCCAAAGACTTGAATAAGGTGAGACTGGATCACTATCAAGACCTGCTAATCCTCTAGCTGCATCTGCAGGAGATACCCCAGTCTGCCCCTCTAGCTTAAATTATTTTACTACTGGGTCCCCATTATATTCAAAAATTTATATCTTGAGAGGTCTTCTGGACTCTTCTACATAAATGTGGTCACAGAGGCACTGCAATACACACACAACCCCTAATGTTGCACAACTAATATGCTGATTTATGAGGTAATTTTTATTAGTGCAAGGGTGCTGAAGGCTGGTTTTCCAGCTAGTGTGGCCACAGATGGAGCAACTCCCACAGGATACTATCCCCAGTCTCGGTGGGCCAGCATCCCAGGAACTTACCTCAATCCCTGTCTTCCCCCATGACTTGCCCCTCATGGTGAGGATTGGTGACTCCTGCCTGCCGACAGAATAGGTCCAGTTTATGAGAGAGTGCTCTGTACCCTGGGTGCAGAGCCTGTGAGGGGTTGGTATCATCCTGCCCCACTGCCAGCCATTTTCTGCTTTTTCTTCCCATAGGCTGTCCAAACATGCCTTAGCATGTGCCCATACATAGGACATCAATAGCCGCCACTCCTCTGTTCCCCACAATGTGATCCCGGCTTCCTGGTACCACTAGTGGTCAGGTGAATGCCTGGGCCAGTGTCCTCCTCCTCTCCAGAGAAGGAGATCTGTCCTCCAGATGCTTGATCCCCCTCTCCCTGGCTGATCCCCAACACCCTGGGATCAATCCCAACCCCAGGTCACCAGTGTGGTGGCAGGTGAGGCTTGGTGCCACAGCCCTCCATGCCTCTGGGCTGGTAGAGGCATTTATACATTTAAGAAACCACAACACTGTTGTATCTTAATCCTTTTTAAAAATGCAAGTGAGGGTGATAAGAGTGTAAAAATATATTCCTAATGTCAGCGTGCAGACAGGTGCTGAGCTATCTCAGAGTTAAGGAGATAAAGCCATTATAAATGCCAGTGAAATCATTGCTAACATTTGGTGGTGGCTGGCACAATAAAATAATAAAGAAATTAAAAGATATAAAAACATCAAGGTTACTGAGAGCACCCCCAGAAGTATATGAGACCAAAAACACCCTTACCTGGGATATGCAACGGTATGGATCATGCTTCACTATATTAAAGGTTTAGCAAGCTCAGCCCTGGCTAATAAACAGATTTTATCACTTTTCTCATGCATCCTTCTCAATATTTTTCAAAATGATTACAGGGGTGCACCTGGTGTGTAGCCAAAATCAAAATCAGATAGTTACAGTACCAGTGCCCTTCCCACCCCCACAAAACTATTTGAAAGTCTGCAATTCATCCAAGTCCATTCAATGTTCTTACTTTTTATTCCATCATTTTCACTTTTAGATCAGTTCCTGGTCTCATCATTTGGCTGAATCACAATCAGCCTGCACATCGATGGCAAGGTGACCCACTCATTGATCGGGAAACAATACTTTAAACTTCAAAATGCCAATATCAACTGAGGTCCCACTGCCCTGTTTCTTTCTTGCTGTGGAAACCACTCTCTGGCAAGACAGAAAGCAGTGGAACCTCAACTCATATTGGCATGGTAAAATTCAAAGTTAAAACATGAAACCACAAAGAGGTTTCCAAACAAAAAAGACGGAGGACAGTAGGACCTCAGCTCATATGGGCATTTTAAAATTTAAAGTGTAGGTACCTGACTGATGAGTGGGTCCCCTTGCCGTCGGTGATCAGGCTGATAATGATTCGGCCGAATGATGAGACCAAGAACCCTTCTAAATGTTAAAATAATGGAATGAGAACCAAGTAAGAAAACTGAATTGACTTGAATGAATTTTAGGTACTATAACTATCTGATATGGATCAAGCTACCTCAGAAAGTGACAGCAGCTGAAGTTCCAGTAGAGGCACGTTCCTTTGTGTGTCCAGATTCAACTATGTACAAGAACGTTTCTGCTCTTATCAGGACAAATGCTCACATGTTTGGATACCTACTACAGATGTGCAAGTAGATGGGAGAAGAAACATTAATTAAGAGTACTACCACCCATGCCCTGGTAAAGAAGGCTTACCAGCAGAAGGCACAGACATGAGCCAAGGCAAATTACAAGCCTGTTAGCATGGTCTGGGTCCTGGAAAAGGAGGAACCGATTTTGCCACCTAACTCAGGATGTGTCATCACCAGAGTTGTAAAGTTCTGAAAGGATGTGAAGAACCAGATCCATGTGGTTGATGCCCCAGAATAACATTGTCAGCCTGAAGGGCTGCTAGTGAAACCTAGTGTATTGCCCAATTAGGCCCATGCACCATGCCTACATAAGGATGGTCACTGTCTAAGTGAAGAATGTGTTAGACAAAGACATCACCATCAGAAGAGAACACAGATTGGCTTACGTGCATTGTACAGACATGATAGTCAGCCTTAAGACATTTGTGGAAGATGCCAGAACTGGGATCAATCCAGGCTCCTTTCATTTCAGAGACTCAACCAAACCAGTGGGATGGAAGGCCCCTGTGAGCAGGAAACTGTCACTGAGGAATAAAGTTTTTCCCTGAGAAAGTGTGGTCTTGGATGTTTCCAAGGGGGAAGTGTTAACATACATTTGTGGATCTGTCATATATACGCATGTGATCTGTCATATATACATACTGTCATACATGCATTCCCTATATGTATATTCTTCGCAAAAAACTACATCAGTTAGGGTTGAAGATAAACTGACAAATGCAGAGAAATATGATGTTATGGTTTCCAACCCTAAAACCCTTGCCCCACCCCTGAAGCGAATGATGGATGGAGTCTTCCTTGGGGTTGTCAACCTTAATGCTCACCCCATTGCAGTAACAGAAAAAGTAAGATGTGATGCAGCATAGGCATCTTATTACCCCACCTCATGTACCCGGTACTGACAATTTTTTAATCCCCTCCAAAATGTAATTCCATGCAACTGTAATGCCATTCTATGCCACAGGTGCAAAAACACATTTTGGCCAGGATTTGAAAAATGACATCTGTGACATACATGTGGTGGGGTAATAAGAAGTCTATGTTAAAAATTTGGTATCAAAATGCTTAAAATTTCTGAAATTATGCTCATGTATAGCGAAATTTCAACAAATGGTCATAACTCTGCCATTTTTACATATTGTGAACCCAAAATTTTCAACATAGCCTTCTTTTGACTCCTTTTCATGAACAAGGGCAGAAACATTTCTCAAATCCCACCCAAAAGGTGAATTCACCAACTGACCATGAAATCACCTTTTGGGCAGGAGTTGCATAATATCAGTCATATTGTTCATGAGTTGGTGTCCCCAAATGACCATGTTGAAAATTTGGTGCTAAAATATCAAAAAATTTCTGAGTTATGCATAAAAGTTGAAACCCCCATTGACATACATTGAACTGCATTTACTTTAGGTTCTCATACTGCAGTCACCGGTTCCAGCAGCAAGAATGGTCTTCAAGCAGAGTGGATCTTGAACCTGGGACCTGTTATGGTGAGTGAGGGTGTATTGGGGGTGTGGAGTGGTGGGTGCTGAGTGGGAGGTGTGGGTGGGGGGGCAGATTGATGAGGGACCTTTTTCTTTTTTTGCAGGAACAAAACAAAACAAAAAAAACATTGGTGGACGGTTTTCTTTATTTCAGGAATGGACACTGATTGTGGAGTGGGGGGTGCCACTAGACTTTAGAGACATATACTAGCAGCAGAGGGATAGTGATCAGAGAACATTGGATGGACCACTTGACTGCCAATGATTGTCTCATATTAAATACAGGAACAGTGATCGGAGACTGGGGGGGAGGGACCACTGGACTACCAGGGAATAAAAAATAATATACAGAATGGTAATTGGAGATCAGGGAAGGGGGAAGGGGACACTGGACTACCAGGGAATGCAAAATTATACATGGGACGTCAGTCAGAGAATGGAGGAGTTGGGAGGGACCACTGGACTACCAGAGAATAAAAAATTATACACTGGATGGTGATTGGAGAACAGGGGAGTGGGGAGGGACCACTGGACTATCAATAGAAATAAAAATTATGCACAGAATAGTGATCAGAGACAAGGGGAGTGGGAGGTACTACTGGACTAACAATGGGAATATAAATTATACACGGGATGGTGATCGGAGAACAGGGGAGGGACCACTGGATTACCAACAGTAATATAAAATATACATGGGGACTGCCAGGGAAATACTTTAAAAGATATACAGGGAAGGCAATCAGAGAATGGGGGTGGGGGAAGGACCACTGAACTACCAGGGACATATTATTTTATCTTCAGGAGAGGGAAATTGGCATCTATGGGGTGCCACTAGACACTAGGGAGCTATAACAATTCAAACTGCTATGAACCTTTACTGCTTGTAGTCTTTTCGGTTCGAACAGGGAAGGTTGAACTGAAAAGACCTGCGAATGGCTATTTTCCGATCAAACAGTCCTTAACTAAGTGAGTGACTGGAGAAATTATTCTCACCACACTAACTGATATTTCCAGTGTTAATTTTAAAATAATAATAAAAGAATCCAACAAGGTATGTGAAGGAGATCTAATTACAGGTCTTGTTCATTAGTTACTAGGCATTGCCTGGGTAGAAAAATGTTGTTAACACAGGAAAAAAAACAAGATGGCTGACATCACAAACAGTATTTGTCTGAGAACGAACAGTAAATTTACAGTTCAAACTGTTTTCTTTTACCTGCCTGTCTTGCAGCTATCACAAACATCATTATAATTCAAAAATGGTAAAGTATTTTTTCACCAAACCATCCAAAGGCACAGACCCCATTACGCTGAAAATGTCAGAGAAAAATGTCCTTCCTCAGGTCTGTAGATGATGGCAAAAAATAGCATGTTAACTAGTGGGAAAAAAGTGGAGTTTTTTTTGGGGGGGGTACCACTTTATACAGTATCTCAAAAGAACATACAAGATGCTGTCACAAAATGTTTCACGTCTTGAGACTCTGGCAGAATGACTGCGCATGCCAAATTTGGGGCTATTTTGTCAAAGTACACCAGCGTTATTAAGGTGCAAAATTTTGAATTTAAACATTGAAGTGCTGTACCAACTCTAACAATAATGGTGCTGCTGCACCACTATAATTAATGATAGAAATGTATTTGCTACTTGCTGTAGGTTAGGTTTTAGTGAACTCCATTGTTAGAGTTAATAGTTTACTAGTGGGAGTCACGTGATGGCAGCTTGCTGAATGGCAGTAGGGGCTTAGAGCTATCCCCTCCAACCGTCCCAACTGCCACATTTTGCGATCTTTGGGTCACTAAGGTCAATCATATCGCCACTACCGGGATGTATTAATCCCGATTACTGACCCTCGGGGCCGAATTCCTGTCGGGCTGAGCGTTCGGCAAGAAGATGGAGGTAGATAAGAGACAGGCCGCGGCCAAGCACACGCCGACGTCTCCTGTCAAGCAGCCCAAGAAGTCGCGGAACCAGGCTAGTACAGAGTCCGAGAGAGCCGAGAAGCTCCCGTCATTAGGCCTGCTTCACCGAAGATAAATTTATGCAAGAGTTAGCCCTATAAGAACTCTGCTTCAAGATATTACAGTGGAGCTGAAGTCGCCATGGGGACCTTTCTTCCTCACCGTATGGGTGTCGGATTCCGAAGCTAAAGTCTTTTTGCTGGAGCAGTGGAGGGCAAAGACAGAGGCAGGGATGTCTGGGTTGACCCAACAAATATGGAGGCTCCAATTGAAAGCGGAGGATTTAGAAGGCCGCAATAGAAGAAACAACCTCCTCATCTTGGGCCTGCCGGAGCTGGAAGAGGGACCGGATCTGATGGCCTTTTTGCAGCGCTTCTTCGTGAAACTTGTTGGGCCTAGCCAATCAACCCAAGCTACCATATCAGAGGGCACACGGTCTTTGAGGCCTCGCGCCACCCAGTTCCCCCTCGACCCATAATAATTACATTTTGAGCTACATGAAGGCAGCATATATACAGCAAAGCTCGGGATCTCCAGGCGATTACTTGGGAGTCAGAAAAAATAAGGATTGCCCAGGACCTACCTAAAGAAATGAGAGTAAAGAGGGCCATGTTTCACCCAACGGTGTAGAAGTTGATCGCAGCATCCATTCCCTTTAAGATGGTCTATCCAGCCACTCTCAAAGTTACTATCAGCAATAACACTTACAGCTTTGACTCTCCGGAGATGGCCCAGAAGGACCTTGCCACTAAACTTCCTGATCTTTTTAAATCGACTGGTTGAGCTCTATAGAGACTGTTACGTCTGTGGACTGTTCTAATTTGTTTAACTTTCAGTGATTTTGATGTTCTCTCCTTTCTTTCTGTGCCAGCTCTGTAAGAACTTTGGGCAAGCGTCCTGATACCCAGGTCTTCCCTTTTTTCCCCGGTGGCTGGATGGGTCTCTTACCTGCCTCAACCAGTCCTCAGGGCCTTGCAGTATGTGAGATCCATGCTGGCTGGGTGGAGGTGGATCTGGACCTTCCCCGGAACTGCGTGTCAGGGATTAGGTTTCCCGGGGGTTACGGTTTTGAGTGCGGGATCGGGTTTAGGTCCGGCCGCTATTTGGCGTCCCCTGGAAACAAAACGGCCGCCTCTGGTTAATTAGCCCCGAATTTGGAGGCCTATCCTGTCCGGTTCGATGTACTTCTTGCCTGTCCACTCCAGGGGGTGAGTCTCAATGCCCGATTTCCCCCCCTTTTTTTTTTTTCCTGGGGTTCTTAATTGGGGCATTTCTTTGTTTACCCCTGGAACTTAAACGAGGAATGAGGCGGTAACCAAAATGGTTTGTGAGGTGATATGCTGTTCTTGTGGGTTTGGCAGTTGGTTGATGGGGGGGGGGTAGTTAATGGGCCCAACTTCCTGAGGTAGCTGAGTCGCGAACCTATACAAGGGGGGTTTGCTAACCCAGGCCCATCAGCAGGGTTCTTGTTGGTCCCTTTTGAGTGGGTTGGGGGAAGTTATGGTTTAAGGAAACAATTCTTAGAGTTCTCCTTCTGCTATCTGATCCCTGCATTTTGGGAGGCACTGGGTTCGCTTTTGGGGACTGGCTTCCAGAACCTTGTTTTTTTTGGGATGATTTTGATGTTCTCCTGTTCTGGTGCCAGACTGTATATAGTTGCTTAGTGGGATTTGGGGTAGGTAGTTTGGGGGAGGGAGGAGGATGGGGGAGTTGGCTTGTCGACCACAACCTGGTCAGGTCGGTATCCCAATAGTACTTTCTGTGCAGTCAGGGTTATCTTTAAGAGATCCTCGATGGCAAACTGGGGGGATGGGGTTTGGGGGTTCGAATGTACTCATTTTCTTATCTTGTTTCTGGATATTTCTATGTATATCTCCCTTTGGTACAAATTTTACAATGGGTATATGGGTTATCAAAGTGGGGTGGATGGGGGTTGGGGATTTGAGTGTGCTTTCTTCCTCATCTTGTTGCTGGATGTCTCTGTGTTGTCTCCCTTGATCGGCTTTTAAAATGGCTATAGGTACTATTAAAGTGATGTCATGGAATGTCGTGGGCTCAGAGAGAGGCTTAAGAGAACTCAGGTCTTTAACCACTGTACTTTGTTGCAGACGGATGTATTATTGCTTCAGGAAACCCATTTAATTAGTGCAGAGGTTAAGTGGTTATCTAGATCTGGCTTCTCGCAGATCTATGCGGCAAGTGGGTCTAGCTCTAGTAGAGGGGTTGCTATACTCCTTAAGAAGCACGTCCTATTTCTGAAAGATTTGGTAATGGAGGACCCAGAGGGGAGATTTGTTTTGGCCAAGGGCTCCCTTAATTGGAATAGTGTAGTCCTGGGCTCAATTTATGGCCCTGTTGGGGGAAGTCCTGAATTTTTAATGGATCTCGCAGACAAAATAAGTGCTTTGCTTCCCTCGCAGCTTATCCTGGGGGGGACTGGAATATTTCACCCTCTCACTCCCTAGATAGGGATCCCCAGGTCTTCGACCCTTACTTCCTGCAGAGGCTTTGCAAGATTTTTATATATGTTAGGTTATACGATCCTTGGAGGCTTTCTAATCCCTTTCTTCGGGCATTTTCATTTTTTTCCCAGCCCCACAGGTCATGGTCTAGGATAGATTATATCCTGCTTAGCACGAACCTTCTCTCGGGCTTCCTCCAGGCCGGCATTGAGCTGATAATTCTTTCTGATCATGCAATTGTTTGGATAAAAATTTTCTCAGATCCTGAATTCCATCGGGACACTACCTGGAGGCTTAATACTCAGTTGCTTAAGGATCCCCATACGGTGGAGCAAATAAAATCCCTAATCACTTTTTTCCTGGCGGATAATCTTGGATCCACCTCAAGGTTTGATTTTGTATGGTGTTCCCCGAAATGCTACCTCAGGGGGGAGCTAATTAAGTTAGCCTCGGCAGGAAAAAAAAAGCCACAGCGAGCCTTTCTCTAAATGAATAAAATCAAGGAATTGTAGGTTGCCCACCCCCCAGTCTCGTTGCTGTCCTCTTTGGAAACCCTTTTGGCGGTTAAAAATGAATATACCGATCTCCTTAAGGAAAAGGCTGAATACTGTATAGTGAAAACTCAGGCTAAGTATATTGACCATGGTGAAAAAGCCGGAAGGTTGTTAGCCTTAAGGCTTTGCACCTTAGAAGGCTCCAGATTAGTTCCGGCTTTACAAACACCTGCTGGCTCTATCCAAACCTCCCCTAAAGAAATTGTGCGGACCTTGGAGAACTATTATAGGGAGCTCTATAACCTGCCTGCATCCCCTGCATCTTCCTCAGATATTATCACTTATCTGACCGACATCGATATCCCCCAGCTCCTGCCATCCCATAAGATGGCCCTAACTGCCCCCATCTCTCTTTTCGAGATAGAGAGTGTTATCGCTTCTTTGACCCCGGATAAGGCACCTGGCCCGGACGGATTTCCGGCTAACTTCTATAAGGTCTTTTTCAGAGCTTGCTCGGTACTTAAACCTACGACCACCTTTTCTCTTCTCCCGTCATTGACCCTACACTTCTTGAAGCCACTGTCATCTTGATCCTTAAACCGGGAAAGGTCTCTACTGATCCGGCGAGCTATCGGCCTATATCTCTCCAAAATTATGATATGAAAATTCTCTCTAAGATCTTGGCCGAACGAGTTAAGGGGGTCTGGACCCACCTTCTTAGTCCGGAGCAGGTTGGTTTTGTATATTCTCGATCTCCATCGGATCATCTTAGAACCCTCTCTCATATTTTCCAACATGCCTGTACAGCTCCAACCCCCATGGCATTGGTCTCATTAGGCACAGAGAAGGCGTTTGACGGGTGGATTGGTCCTTTCTCTGGGCTGTGATGACTAGGATGGGGTTCGATTTCGTTCTAAAATGGGTCCAGATTCTTTATAAGTGCCCTTCGGCTAGGATATACTGTAATGGGCTTTTTTTCCTCGCTATTTCGGTTATATACTGGTACCAGGCAAGGTTGCCCCCTTTCACCTTTCTTATTCAATCTATATCTGTAACCTCTTCTTATCAAACTTAAATCCTCTCGCTTATTAAAGGGTGTTGATGCGTCGGCAGGAATTGGTTTTCGGCATATGCAGATGACATACTTTGCATATTGAGCATCCTGCTGAGTCCCTGAGGCATGCGTTGGTTGTTATTAGACAGTACGAGTCCTTTCTCAATATAAATTAAATATTTCTAAATCGAGATTTTCCCATTAAACATCCATACATGTAAACAGGATCTAGCCAGTTTTGGGATGAGGTGGTCCCCAAATCAATTAAATATTTAGGAATTCATTTTCAACGGACCCTTCTTTACTTAGAAGCTCAATTTGGATGATCTTAAAGTCACATTCAGCAAGACCTTCAATGGTGGACCACCCTCCTATTTCCCTTTAAGGGCGGATTAATATTATTAAAATGAATGTTCTTCCACATATCTTCTATCCTCTTAATTTACTAAACCTTTGGTTGCCTATCTCTTACTTCCAGCAATTCCACGCGATGTTTTCAGGTTTTATCTGGCAGGGTAAGGGGGTTCGGCGATCTTTTTCTAAGTTATCCCTTCCCAAGGATAAGGGTGGTTTTCGGCTTCCCAATTTGTTGCTTTATCATTGGGCGGCGCATCTGGCTAAATTAGGGAGGTGGCTATCTGTCAATTCTGATCCCTCTTCTCCGATTTGGCTTCAAATTGAGAAGGCAATCCTTTTGGACTCTGGAGTAGATCCCTATGCTATTTTTTATACTCCCCCCTCCATACTCTCACGGTGGATAACTGACCATACGATTCTCCGATCCCTTAAGTCCCTTTCACAGTGTCTGCGTTTTCTTAGAATCTTTCCGAAAGAGGATCTGAGTCAGCCGATTACGCTTAATCCCAATATTAGGGTGGGGGATTCAATGATCACTCCCGATTGGCTTCTGCAGATTAAGGAAACCAACCTGGAACATTTCTATGATCATGAAACCCTTCTCTCTTCCATTGCCATTCTTGGCAAACACGCTATTCCCACTGCCAAAATTTTCAAGGTGTACCAATTGAGGCACCTTATTGTGGGGAAATTCGGCACTCAATTAAGAGAATCGGTAGTCTGCCCTTTTCTTTCTCAAGTGTTAACCCTGGCTTCCAAACCGCATTCCATCTCATTAATTTATTCCTTCCTTTTAAATTACAGATTCTCGGAGCCTGTTGCGGGTTTTAGGATCTGGTCCTCCTTTTTCCCTGACTCTGCCCTGAATTGGCCCCATATATGGAGAGACCTTCATAAGTTCCACACCCAGGACAGGCTAAGACTCACCCAATATTATATTGTGAGCAACATGTATTACACTCCTAAGAAGCTTTTTCAACTTAAAAAACTTCCCCTTCCGCTCTGCTCTAGAAGTATGCAAAGTGAGGGTGACTCCCTGCACATATTTTGGAGTTGTAATAAAGTTGCCCCTCTGTGGTCCTCTATTCGAGATAATCTAGACCCATTATTAGGTCTTTCGGGTTTTTGTCCCAGAGATTTGTATTTGGGTGATTATGCCAATATAGATAGTGTGGAGCATACGATACCATATGGCGTTGGTAGCTATAAGGGGTTAAGAGGCTGGTCCTTAGACATTGGACTGACCAGTTGACTCTGTCCTATCCTGAATGGTTGAGTGAGCTTTCTGCATGCCTTAATGCTGAAAGACTGGCAGCTAGCTTGCGTAACCGCATGGATCTGTTTCAGAAAAAGTGGGGTAAGCTATATTCTTTATATCTCCATCAATGATTTCCTGGCCCTCTCTCTGTTGCCTGCTGTAATTTTTGTACCCTTTGGATTTTGGAACGTTTATTCTCTGTATTGGGAGACTGAATGGTTTCTTTTTTTTTTTTCTTTTTGAATTGTTATCATGTTAAACATCCAGCTCAGAGATATTATGAGCCTTGCACACTCAGTTTTGGGGAGAGGTAGGGAGGGAGGAGGAGGGTGGGATGGGGAGGATTTTCTATTATTTTTTTTAATTTTTATGTTGTACCATGTTTTTTCTGCAATTGCTGTTTCTGTCATGTTGTGTGGGTTGTATTTTGAAAAATTTAATAAACTTAAATTTCAAAAAAAAATAGTTTACTAATGCTAAGTGCCTTTTAGAATTGCTGAGTGACCATTTATGTATGTGCTGCTATTTTGTTAGTTTTAGTGAGATTTACTAAAGGAATTTTACTGACCATGCTGAGTGTGGATAAACACTTTCTGGAGATGTACACGTGCAGAAGGCTAAGGTTTCTGTAGGTTAGGTAACAGCAATGAGCAGAATCTGGTTATGTTCTATACTAATAATGTGCTTATTTGGTATGCTGATAAAGGAAACTGAAACAATGGCCCTAGTCATGAAATACTGTATAAATACAGTCATCTGATCATTCTGAGGTCTCAGACTGCAGATAGGGGGCTGCCCTCTCACTCCCAGGGTGGTATATATACTTCTCCTGTATTTTGGCATAGCTTCCAATAAAATGCTTATGCTGTGACTGTGTCTCTGAGACATCATTACCCACTAAGAACAACTCCATGATAAGAGTTTGGTACAGAAATCGCACACATTTTCATTGGCAAGTCATTCAAAGACCACAGAAAACAGTGTTGAGGTAGGCAAGGATCGCACCTAACTATCCTACCACTGTATGTTGGTAGTTTGAGGCTTGAGGCTGCACTGCTGATGAAAGGCATGTAGTGCACACAGCTCTCACTTCTAAAGGGCTTCCTGACTATAAGTTGGCAGACAGGATTTCAGGACCCAGCTGTTGACTGGAGCTGTATAACATGCCTCGGTTCCACCTTTTTTCTTGAAGTGCACTTTTGTTTATTTATGATCAATAATGGAGGAATCTATCTCCAAGTTTGTGACCAGTTATGGAGAATTGGTCACACAACAGTTTGTAGATCTAGACCTGAAGGAAAAAACAAACAAAGGTTATTGTATGCAGAACCACACCAAGCATTACACACTAAAATGAAAGACAATCTGACTGAAATGAAATAAACCTTGTCAAAGACCAGAATACTAATTTAACAGCGTTCCACAAAGCATTAGCTTGCAGCATACATGACAAATAAAACTGAGGCTTATGCATGCAAGGACTTTATTTGATATTTAAAATTTTAAATGACAAAGGTTAGGCATCTAGGAAGGAACACATCAATCAATCAATCAATCAAAGTCTTTATTTAACCAGGTGATCACCGTTGAGCAAGCTCATTTTCAAGGTGGACCTGGGTTTGTTAACAAGGAACAAGAGACAATATACATGGGATGCAACACACAAGAAAATAGTAATAATACAAATAAAGTGAGATACAATAACACAGTATATACAAAGTATCAGCAGGTAGCATTGACAGTAATATATGTTTGGAACAGAAGATATAGCTAGTTTTGGGTAGGACACAATTTTTCATAAAAGTAAAGAAATATACATATCAGGTGCACCGAACACAAGACATAATATAAAAAGATATATAGTGATACTGTATGGAGAATTTAGAGCTGGAACCAGGGTCAAAGGAATGTGGAAGGGACAGATATGGGAGCAGAAAAATGAGAGAGGGAAGAGTCGATTATAGATGTGATCAGTCTTTTAACAGTAGTAATTAGAGTGTGCTTGGACTTGTAGGAGTCACTATTTAGGGTAGACAGGCACAGGACTCCTTATTATGATGTAGATATAGAGATTTAAAAGCTGCTAGGCTGATGAGGTGAGTTAATTTCAAAGTTTTTTGCAGCTTGTTCCACAGTTGAGGGAGCACAAAGCTGATGGCTGCTCTGCCAATGAGAGATTTTGCTTTGTAAACATAAAGGTAGATACATGAGGTGCTTCTCAGGGCATACTTCCCCAGAGTGCACAAAGGTAAACAGACAGAGCTATACTGGGGCAGTTTATTTGAGATAGCTTTGTATGTCCAAACCGCAGCATTTTTTTGCAGTCTGTAAGCAAGGTATGACCATCCCACTGCTGTGTACAATGCACAGTGGTGGGTTGAGTATGAAAGACCTGTGATAAATCTTATGGCTCTGTGATAAAGCGTATCAAGTTTTGCTAGGGTACCTGCAAGTCTCTGACTATATAGAAAGTCTGCGTAATCCAATAGGGAAAGAAAGGTAGTTTGAACCAGTTTCAGTTTAGCGTCTCTTGTGAGAAGATTATTAATCCTAAAGAACAGACCAAGTCTTTGTCTAAGTTTCTTTGCCAGTTCTTCTAAGTGATCTGTGAAAGTAAGTCTATGGTCTAACCAGACCCCCAGATACTTGAACTTTGGTACGTAGTCCAACTACTTACCTAGAATGTTAGTGATCTGCGGGAGTGCCCCAGCAATTGCAGGATTTGTTACATTTTGAAGGGGCGAGAGAAACATTGCTTTGTTTTTTTTTTTTTGCATTTAAGGGCAGTTTCTGGTTTATAAGCTGATGTTGCAGCAGATTAAATTCATTTTGAAGGGCTTTACAGCCCGCTTCAGGTGTGGGGCTACTAGCATAGAGTACCGTATCATCTGCGCATAGGTGTATTTGTGCTTCTTTGATAGGAGCATCTACGTTGTTAATATAAATGGTGAAGAGCAAGTGACCAAGAATGGAACCTTGCGGTACACCCCTGAATAGGGGTTTTTGTGGAGAAACTTCCCCTTCTGCCTTTACTTGTTTAAGTCGTCCTGAGAGGTAGTTGGAAAACCATTTAAGAGATAGGGAATCCAAACCAATGTTCCAGAGGGATGACAGAAGCAGTCTGTAATCAATGATATCTAACGCCTTGCTTAGGTCCAAGAAAACTGCACAGACAAAGTTTTTTTGTCTAATTCAAACTGCCAGTCGTTTGTCACAATGGCTAGGGCAGAGATTGTACTGTGCTGTGCTCTAAAACCGGATTGTAACGGTTTGAGCAATTTTTCTGATTTCAGGTACTTCCGAAGCAGGGAGTTCACTATTTTCTCCAGCATATTTGACAGGATTGGAAGTAGAGAGATTGGCCTGTAGTTATTGAGGTCAGTAGGATCTCCTGACTTAAACAAAGGGACCACAAGTACATTTTTCCAAATGGGCGGTTGGTCACCCTGGGACAAGGATAAGTTGAAAAGATGAGTAATTGGAACTGCAAGAACACGGTAGCCGACCTTTAAGAAGTACGGATCAATGAGGTCAGCCCCAGCATTTTTCCTAGTGTCCAGTTGAAGGAGAAGATCTTCGACTTCTTTCAGGGAGGTAGGCTGCAGAGAGAAGGATGGACTGGGGGTGGGTTTTCTTGTGTATCCAATCTAAGTTGTTGGCGGAGGATATTCGCGGGGGAGGAGTCAAAGGCTAGCCCTGCAGTGGCAAAATGATTATTGAGAGCATCGAGGATAGATGGTCTGTCGGAGATGACAGTGTTGTCGATCAATAATTTAGTAGATAGGGAATTTACAGTGGTGTGACCTTCAATGTCTTTGATAACCCTCCAGAATTTGGAGGCATTTCTTGAGGAGCTCTCCAGCTGAGACCAGTAGAAATTAGCTTTAGCTTCTCTGGCCATTTTGGTGCAGAGGTTCCTCACCCCCCAGAAAGAATTCCAGTCATTTATTAAATTAGTTTTCCTAGCAGTTCTCCAGAGTACATCTCTACTCCACAAAGCATCTTTAAGGTATTCTGTAAACCACTGACAGGATTTGTTTCTGGCATAAACTTTTACTATGGGAGCATACTTGTTGAGAGCCGCTAGTACAATTTCTGAGAAAATATCATAAGCTGTAGTCAGGGACTTGGCTAGATAGAAGTCCTGCCATCGCATGGAGTCTCTTAGGTCTGATATATACTCATGGAGATCAAACTTGCGTATGCACCTTTTAAAGGAGAATTTTGGTACAGCTGTGGATTTAAGAATGGATCTTACACACGCGATGAAGCAATGGTCACTAATATCAGAGAAAAAGATGCCAGCATGGGAGAATAAATGGGGTTTGTTAACTAAAATGATATCCAAGAGAGTACTGTTATTAGGGTTGAGCTTGTTAGGATGAGTAGATTGTTTATTAGCTGTGACAACCCAAGGGAATCACAGAACATTTTAAGTGGGTGGATGCACTGGAGAGCCAGTCTAAGTTGAAGTCCCCTAGTATGATACACTTTGAAGATGCCGAACCCAGGATGTTTTCGAGATGTTTTAACAACTGTAGTCCAGCTGATGGGGGTCTGTAGCATCCTATTATACATAATGAGACACCGGTGGCAATTTCAATCTTTAATGACAAGCTTTCAAATTCTTTTGGGGCAGAGGTTGAGTCAATTATGGAGGCAGGGAATTTATCCTTGATGTAAATAGCTACCCCACCACCTCTGGTTTGTCTGTCGGCTCTGAACAAAGAGTAGGAGGGAATGTTAACTTTGTTGTTACAGGTCGCCGGACAGAGCCAGGACTTCATAATCACCAGAACATCTGGAGCAGTATGACATACCCGGGCCTGAACAGAAGTGATTTTTTTTTAATAGGCTACATACATTAACATGCAAGAATGTAAGCCCCTTGAGGCTTTGCAGCTCTGCTGGGGATTCCATGGGTGCCAGAGGGCCTGGATTAAGCTCAACATTTCCTGAGCATAGTAAAAGCAGGAACAAGAGTTTCCTGCAGAGTCCTAGGAGAAGTGTGGGTGGCTGGGTCTTCTTTCAGTTACATGATTTCTCTGCGGCAGTATAGGGAGTTCCGAGGATTGTTCCCGGTTTTCCTGATGCTGCATACAATGATACCCTAACTGAGAGAGTCAATGGGAGTAGGGGGGAATATGCAGAAGGTGGTGTAGCCCTGAGGGCAGGCTCTAGGAGAGTTCCTGTATGCCGGTGCAGGTGAAGGACCAGCAGCAGGCTAGGGGAAGTTAGAGCACATACAAGTTCTTCTACTTGATAGGAAAAGTCCCTGTCCAACAATGTAAAAAGAGAGCCATTCTCCACTCTAGGAATTATTTTTTGATTCATGTTTGGGTCCAATACATGTAAGATGAGCAGAGACAAGCATAGAAGCAGGTAATATGCCCTCATTGTGAGACTATCACCCAATGGGCACTACAAGTGCGGGCAAGAGAAGGGATTCTCAATGGAGGAGAATTTCTTAATCCCTGCAGAAAACTACTATAGGCAGTAGAGCCTGAAGCAGTAATCCTTAAGTACTGCTCCTAGTCAGGCTAATAAGAAAAGAGTTCACCTGACTATAGAGTAGTATTAGGGGCAGAGGAGGCTTTGAAGCAAATTTCTTAACTACTACTCTGGAGCAGACTAAGTACTAGAGATATCACTTGACCTAAATCAACTGCCTTAGCAAGACACGATATGCTAGTGAGCAATAAGCAAACCTAAAGTACCAAAATGGTATGCCTCAGCAAGACAGAATGAGATAAAGCTGCTAGAAGGCTTAGTTGCAAAAAGGGGATGGGAGGAATTGCAGTTGTTGACAGTAAGTAACCAATAAATTGAAACATTAGATAGGAGTGGGCGGGGGCTGTGTACATTTAAAAGAGGCCTGGGAGGAGGAGAGGGGGGTGGGACGAAAAATCAAGGGGAAGTTTGCAGAGCTAGCACTGAATCAGTGCACATACAGTTGCAGAGAAACTGCAGCGGGGGGGAGTGTTAAGTTACTTTACACAGGCCGAGCAGAACAGGCTCAATTAAAATATATAAATTAGAAGTTGAGTACAGGGATGCAGGCTTACATTAAGCCACATGTCTCGGGTGCTTCTGTCTCAGGTGAGTGAGACCAGCCAATCAGGGAGCTCTACACAGGCATGGAGCCAATATCGTTACCCAGAGAAGGTGCTGAAATTGAAAACAGCAATTTGCAAGTGATGATCCAGTTCAGCGTTCACACAGCCCAGAGAAACTGTGGCAATTTTTCCAGCATCGTACTGTATCTATGTCTTTGGGGGGTGGATGGATCAGGCTCCTTGCACCATAGAGGTGCTATGGCTGGATCGTGACTGCTGCCTGTGGGGGCAAGTGGCACATCTGTCTCTTTGGGAGGTGGGTGGATCAGGATCCTTGCACCGTAGAGGTGCTATGGCTGGATCGTGACCACTGCCTGTGGGGGCAAGTGGCCATCAGCATATCAGATAACCCCCATAACCTTTCTCTGTTAGCTGCAGACTCATTTCTTCTATGCTATCCTTCCTAATATTCTATTCTTTTTTTTTTACTTTGGTTAGATTAACCATAATTTATAAGCCTGCTTTTTCTGCCTTCTCTCTCTCTCTACACACACAACACACACACACACACACACACACACACACACACACACACACACACACACACACACACACACATACAGCTAAGCATTAACTTGCATAGGTTGCCAAAAACATAACCATAAAGTACTGTGAATGTTTTAAACAAAGTTATCTCCTAAGACAGAAGTGCTATTTTAATTCAGAAACTGTATTCATAAATGTTTTGCTCTACAGTTTATACAATGCCTTATTTTAAGTAATCAAGCAATGATATTATGTTAGACTGGATAAAAATGATGGTAGAATTGTATGGTGTTTCTATGTGAGCAACGGTTTGGCTACCACCAGCTTCACTGGTTTGAAAGTAGTGGGGGTACAGTACCTATCTGTGAAAAGAAACAAGAAGGTTTTTCTTCTGCTGTTAATTTTTGTTTGGTCATTTGAAATTATTTGTAGCTTTGTCATTGATTGGCACATCTGTTCCATCTCAGTTGTAAGAGGGTCCTAACTTGTAGCATGCCCTTATTACATAACCAGCAGGTTTTTCTTTTCATGCTTGCTGAGCACAACAGGCTCAGACATTTTTTTTGTTTGTTTCTCTTTCTGTCCTTCTCTAGAAAAGGGAGGGTCAAGTTTCAGAAAGAGGTGCTGCGAACTAAAACTTACTAAGGAAGGGTTAATTTGACAACCTTGGGAGCTGCTTGAACAGAGCAGCTGGCTGACATCTGCTCCACAGACAACAAGAATATATTGTGTTATGTGCTGACATCTCTTTTCTCTGCAAGAGCCTTGATTAAACAGTTTATATTTAGAAACTAACAATTTAATTTCAGCATTTTTAGATTTTAACATTTCATCATGGTCAGGATATCCCTGTGTTATCATCCATATGTGGTCCATGGTACTGTGAATAGAGGGGCTGATTTCTGGTAAGGCTGATAGTGTGTCTAATTGGTCACTGACTGCCCTGCCCTTTAAAATCATCCCTTGTCTATGCTGCATTACAGTACATTGTTTTTCTGGCCACTTCTGCACTCTGCCAGTTCTATGGTAAATGGATTAAGGGATTAAACCCCACTCAAGCACCAGACCCTTTAGTAATGGCAATGCCCCAGCTGATCTCCTTGCAAGACAAGGAGCTCGGGGGGGTGGAGGCATAAACCTTCTCTACTCTACCCACCCCCAAAACCTGTGGCAAGCTTCCCTGAAAACAAATCAGATCCCATAGACTGCAAGTGGGATTGCTGCCCTCTGGCATCCCGGGGATGGTATGTATATTTTTCCTGTAATTTGGCATATATGTTAGTAAAATTCTTAAGCTGTAACTGTGTCTCTGAAATGTCATTACCCACTAAGAACAAATCCACGATAAGGGTTTGGTATATCAGACTGCATAATGACAGACCTTTTAAGATTGGCACCAGCAGATATAGATGATGTGAGATGCCATCTTCAGAAAATGTTGGCAGTTCAGATCATAAAGAAATCGAGGAGCCCATATGCCTTGCACATAGTGGTTATCTGAAAGAAGAACCACAGTGTTTGGATGTTTAGACTACTGAACACTTAGCAAGAAGATGACCCCTGACCAAGGCACAGTTCCCAAGAGTATAGGATATCTTTCATTGCCTGAACCAAAGGAAGCAGTTCTGAGTGCTTGACCTTTTTTGCTGGCATCATCAGATCCTGAAGACCAGAAAGATCATGAAAAGACAGCCTTTAGGAGCATCAATCGGGGTCCACTTTGTTGTTTTACTGCCACCTCCCCCACAGTGTGTGCAGCCCGTGATGTGAGAACACCACTGACGAGGATGAATGTGATCACTGTCCTCGAATTAAGATCCTATCAGAAGTCAGTGTTGGTCAGGAGAATCAGGCCCTGCCAACAGATTGATCCCTAGTGTTTTAAGTACTTTGACCCTGTGTCCTCGTTATCTGTGAATTTGGACCAAACTCCAATTGTATGTCATCAGAGGTCACTAATCTGACACCTGCATTGTAGACATCACTTAGGACTGCATGTTAAGAGGTCAGGAGTACTCAGGCAGTGCATTGCAAAAATCAAAGGAGAATAATTGTTTGTGTTGCCTTTGCCACCAGGTCAACAAGTGGTATTATAATCTTGTGGACGTGGTTAATGGTTGTTCATGTATTTGATTTAACAAAAGTCACTCGTGCAAGTGTTTGTGATAGCGAAATTTAAGCGTACCAATGCAAGATCCTGGAAAGACAAGTCATTGGGCCTACCACGATTCAACCCTCAGTATCCAGTTAGTGCTGTACTAGGAAAGTGTCCCGCTTAATATTATAGTCCCAGTGAGGGAATAACAAGGGAGTAGGGGGAGCCTTACAGTACAGAGAAGTTTAGGGGACTGGAGGAAAGGTGAAGAGCAGGTTGACCTTTGAGCACTGTTGTGTGTATGACATATCAATCTGAGATCTTCATCTTACAATATTGATTAAAATAAATGTTATAATGATTCTGCATTTACTAAGTTGAGCACCTTTGTCACCAGTGGGAGGGATGTAATGACTATCAAGGGGCACTAAAGACATAACATCTGTAACTCACAACATGGGGCAAAGGTAGGGAGGTGGGTGAATACTACATCCCAGGGGGAGGTACTTTGCATGACACCAAGCCAAATTAACTTTTTTTCTTGGTGGTAGTACTACATCTTGTCTATTTAGGTACAAACTCCCAGAATTTCTAGGAAGGAGACAGAGCCCAGGATCCTGACCTCATCGCCAGAGCAAGAGGTGAAAAAGGGGGCACACATGAGACATACAGTATAGTAAGTTTCTTAATAGTTTCTTCATGTATGATGATAATTGTAATACAAAATACATGCATTGTTTCTTTTTATTGATTGTGTTCTCCACTGGGTTTCATGTTTTGTCTTATTGAACACTTTGTTCTATAAGACTTGGTTCATTTTTTTGTGACAGTTTTGCAATTCCCCAAATAACTTATGAACTGAAGAACAGATGACTGTTTTCTACTTTTTGGTCTTCTTCATGACTAGTTTTATCATTTTTTTTGTGTTATGACATACAAAGCACACATGCTGTTATGCATTAGCTTGGGTCATTAAAGTCTGTCTCCGTGTTTTTAGAAGCAGTAATTAATATTCATTTTTTTCTAATGAAAATATTAATTAAAATTAGTTTTTTGTTTTTAAAATAAGGTCAGATGTCTCATATGAATGTCTTTTGGCAAACCCTATAACTTTCAACCTTCAGAGTTAAGCATTCCTTAATTTCTAGCTGTTAAAGATTTTGTCCATGTCCAACTTTAACTCTGAAAAAAGTTGCATTTTTCAGCTACATTTCAAATGGTCACAAATGGTCCACACATGTGAATTTTAACACCTAAATAACTTAAAAACTATTGGAACCCACTAAAGGCACTTCATTGCATCAAACTCTAATGAACCTGTATGCTTCATAATTTAAACCTGTCTAGTTTTATTGCTAGCCAAGAGCAAAAAAATGACAACAATAGTGTGGAATTGTACATAAATTCACAAATTAATAACTTTTAAAATACCAAACTGATTTTTGCCAAAGTTGCCAACAAAATTAGCCTTTAGGACTGACACTGCACATTCTAAATGTCACAGTCTTAGGGCCTGTGATATAAGCTGTGGAAAAAAAAATTTTTTGACACAAATACTAACTCAACCATAACATAGAGCCACTGCTGTGCCTGTTTAATGTATAAGCAGTATGCAATGGCCTGACTCAAAATATGCCATTGGTGAGGGGGTAGGACAATAACTCATGAGTGGCAGAGCCTGCCCTGTGTCCTCACAAGTGATGATAAGTGGCATAGTCTAAGCATGGCCATTGTATCCAATTTATACAATGTATTTTAAATTATGTAGAACACAATCTCACCAGCTGGTCAGTTGTGGAGACCAAGGAACACCTGACCAGGCTGGGTGACAAACTATCATCCATTTCATCCGACATCTCCTTCTCTGAGATCCTGCCAGTCTGAGAGAGGGGGGCAGATGGACAGAAGGTCAGAGAAGGGGAGATGGGGAGCTAAACATGTGGCTCAAGGGCTGGTGCCAGAAAAAAGGACACAGATTTGTAGGGAACTGGCAACAGTTCTGGGAGCGAAAGTTCTTTGAATTTGATGGACTGCATCTGACTAAGGAGGGAGTCATTGCATTGGGGCAGAAGTTTGACGTCTTTGCAGAACATTTACACTAGCAAATTGGGAGGGGGTGCAGTACCCCATAGGTCAAATGGGAAGAACACCCCTCCCCCCTCAGCTAGTGGTCAAACAGGGATTCAGCATGTTTGCAGTTCATTTGCATCACCATGTAAGAAAAAAGGTCTGTCTCCCCATACGACACACAGGAGAAATGCCAAACCTCACCCAACTAACACACCAAAATCTGGCCAATGGAAAATCATGTACACAAATGCTCACAGCCTAGGAAATAAGATCCCAGACCTGCAGGCAATAATGTCAGAGGCTAAACTGGACACAGTAGCAATTAGTGAGATGTAGTTTACCAGTAACCACACTTCGGAGACTTCAGTACCTGGCTATGTACTGTTCAGAAGAGACCGAGGTGCAAAAGGGGGGGGGTGACCCTGTATGTCAATGAAAATATCAAAGCTACAGAAATTCAGAATACACATAAGGAGCCAGAAGAACTGTGGGTCACCCTGGAAACTGGAAATGGGACAGCCATAAGAACTGGGGTTGTCTACAGGTCCCCAGACCAGGGGAGGACATAACACATTACTGTTAGAAGATATGCAAAACATGACAGCTAAAGGGAGGTTCTGATAATGGAGACTTCAACATGCGGATACAGATTGGTCAGTACCAGCAGGAACATCTGCCAGAACTAAACACATGGTGGATTCCCTGCAGCGGAGGGCCTCAAACAACTGGTACAACAACCCACAAGAGACAGGACTATCCTAGATCTAGTACTGACTAACAGGAAAGGGATCACAGATCTCAGGTAGAAGGTCACCTGGGGCCAGTGACCATCACATGAGTGCGGTTCAATTTGGCCACTACATGAAATCATCCCATTCCAAGGCAAAAATATGGGACTTCAGAGGAGCTGACTTTGATAAGATGGCCAACAGAGTTAAGCTAGCCCTGGCAAAAAGAAACACAGGGAAGGGTACAGGCAAATTGGGCAAGCATTAAGGGTGCAATACTTGAAAGCAACATCCCATTGTGTTAGACAGAAAAGGAAGTGCAAAAAGAAGAGAAACCACTTTGGTTCTCAAATACAGTAGCAGAAAGGTCAGAGCCAAAAGGCTGGCCTTCAGGAAATATAAGGGAACACAGCGGGATGAAGATAAGGAGGCATACCAAACTGCCCTAAGGGAAGCAGGGAAGGCAATAAGGCAGGCAAACTCCCAAACTGAGGAAACACTAGCACGAACAGTAAAAGAAGGTGACAACACTTTCTATAGATACATACTATAGTGAAAGGAGAAAGTCAAGAGGGTGTATTGCTAAGCTCAAAGGAGAAAGGGGGGCATGTGAGGAGGAGAACCCTGAAAAAGCATCTATCCAAAATAGATACTTTTGCTCAGTATTTACTGAAGAGAAGGTAGGGCAGGGCCCACAGCTCAGCACCATAGACACGGGGGGGGAGCACTACTCCCTTCACAAAAGAAAGGGTCCTACAAGAGCTTGCTAAGCTCGGGGTGGACAAGGCAATGAGACCTGATGGCATACATCCCAGGGTACTTAAGGAGCTAAGGGTGGAACTAGCAGAGCCATTAGCAGAACTGTTTAGTGAGTCTCTGAGCACAGGAGAGGTCCCAGAAGACTGGAGAAGGGTTCATGTGATCCCGCTCCACAAGAGTGGTAGCAGGGATGAGGCAGAGAACTACAGACCAGTCAGTCTTACCTCAGTAGTGAGCAAGATTATGGAGGCACTCCTTAAGGAAAGGATAGTGCAACACCTGGAATCCATAGGGGCACAGGATCCAAGACAGCATGAGTTTACAAAAGGAAGGTCCTGTCAAACTAATCTCATCGATTTCTTTGACTGGGTACCCAGAGTGGTGGACCAAGGGGGAGCAGTTGATGTTGCCTACCTTGACTTCAGCAAAGCTTTCGATACTGTTCCACATAGAAGATTGATAAATAAGCTGGGTAGGCTTGCGTGGGTCAGAAGTTGGTCAACTGGGTGGCAAACTGGTTGACGGGCAGAAAACAGAGAGTGGTGGTAAATGGTATAGTCAGAAGAGATGCAAGTCACAAGTGGGGTACCTCAGGGATCAGTCCTGGGACAAGTCCTCTTCAATATCTTCATTAGTGACATTGCAGATGGACTAGAGGGTAAGGCTTGTCTGCTTGCAGATGACACCAAGATCTGCAACAGAGTAGATAATCCAGATGGGGTGAGCAGAATGAGAAGAGATCTGGATAAACTAGCAAAATGGTCAGAAGAGAGGCAACTGGGATTTAATGCAAAGAAATGCAAGATCATGCACATAGGGAAGAGAAACCCTGAAGCCACCTATAGGCTGGGAGGGGAGTTGCTGGCAGTCACAGAGGAAGAAAGAGACTTGGGCATCATCATCATCACTGATGACCTGAAATCATTCAAGCAGACCTCTAAAGCAGTAGGTAAGGCTAGGGGGATGTTAGGGTGTATTAGCAGTGGTATCACAAGTTGTAAGAGGGAGGTAATAATCCCTCTTTACAAGACACTGGTTAGGCCCCATCTGGACTACTGCGTGCAGTACTGGAGGCCACACCTTCACAAGGACATTAACCAAATTGAGGCAGTCCAGAGAAGGGCAACCAAAATGGTGCAGGGACTGCATCAGAAGACATATGAGGACAGATTAATGGAGGTCAATATGTATACCCTTGAGCAAAGGTGGGAGAGGGTGTTATGATTGAAACATTCAAACACCTTAGGGCATTAACAAGGTGAACAAGTCTAACATGTTTAAATATAAGAAAAATAGCAGGACAAGAGGACACAGCATGAGACTAGAGGGAGGCTGATTAAGGGGGAATGTGAGGAAATTCTTTTTCACAGAAAGGGTGGTGGATGCATGGACCGGCCTAACTCAGGAAGTGGTGGCTATGAACACAGTGCAGGGCTTCAAACAGGCATGGGATAGGCATAAGGGAGCAATACAGATGAGTATGAATAGATAGGCCACTGACAGATCAAAGGCTGATGGCACATTTATAAGGAAGAAAAAGAAATGGGCAGACTGGATAGGCCTTGCGGTCCTTATCTGCCGTCAACTTCTATGTTTCTGTGTTTCTTTAAAATTAGTTATTTTTATGATGAGTTCACTGTTTCAGTTTGATGTACTATTCTGAGTGCAGCAGAGGCCATTGTGATGTCTTCCTCTGGCATTGTTTATTTGCTCTCACACTGGGAAAGTGTTCCTTTGCGATCTGTCTGAAGTGGAAATAAATGGCTAAAGTGAAGATAAATGATTTATCTTCATTTAGAGTTTGATATTTTTGTCAGTTCTGGTTTCTCATTGGTTAGGATCCAATCACATGGTACTGCACTACTCAAGCACATATCCCTGCTCCCATGACGTGATAAGGGTGCATTAATCAAGAGTATTATTAGTCAGACTCAGAAAGGCCAATATGCTAATTACATAACCTTGGAGTCAAAAGATCCCATACAAAGTAAACCACACAGTCACATCTAAAAGAAATAAATGCAATTTTTTAAAAAAAGCACATGACAAAAACTATCCCCCATGGCAGCATTGCTTAAGAATCATAAACTGCAAGGGAAATCTATCCAACAAATTTTAAAGCCCATGCTTCCTGTTCAACAATCCAAACCCAAAAAGTTTCAGTGCTCCTCACACAAGAAAACAAATCTTAAACGCCTGATGAAAACACAAAATATATTCCCAAACTATGATTTTACACAACATCAGAAACATACTATATATACTGTACAGCACATACACTAAATCATCAGCACAATTCCTACACACATTGTTCTATAATCTAGTAAAATATCCACTTAACTACAGTATATGAAATGCAACAGCAAACACAGGACCCTCTCAGTCTCTCTGCTTTCACCTCATCATCAACTACACTGCAGTGCACCTGTATTGGACCACATGGCATCTAATCAACAGCGCAAGCTTCCACATCAGACTCAGATTACATGGAAAGTACAGGAAGCACAGTTCAGACTTCCAGCTCAGCCTCGCAGATCACGTAGGAATTGAGGAAATACAGGACGTTAAACCTCAGGAGTACCTATTTATACCAACAGAACTAACTATAACCATGCAACCATAGCTTGCTCTCTTCAGTGCATCCACACCCAACTAGTGAAATGGTCCAGCTGCAACCTAATATCTGCTGCATATCTAATATATGTTTATAGTGTATGATAGAGCCTTATTATTCACCAAATTCCATAATTTCTCAGTGCTGTTGTACCATCGATGTGACATCATGATGTTGTTGTACCATCTTGAGTAGGTCACATTGATGGTACAACAAGATAGAACATCTGCGCATGCATGGTTCGCAATGCACCGGACATCAGGAAATGGCCACGACAGTGAGTGTGGTCCAGAAAGGGAACAGCGCTGAGCAATTCATGCAGAGTAAGGGCATATTTCTTTTTTACTGTTGCCTATAACACTGCGGGTGCCTGTAGATTTATTTAAAAAAAAATTGACTGTGTGAAAGCAGGAGATCAGGGATTGAGTGGGGCTTGTTCCTTGTGTTTGGGGGGGCAAGTCTGAAATCGCATTGTGACTTGAAATGCTCAAGAACTGGTCAGCTATTAAGTTACTATTGCCCATACACTATGAAAGATAATGGATGGGCAGCAGTAAACAACAATGCTGAGTTCACTTCTTGAGGTTGTCTCACAACTGAAAACCTCTCAAGCTTCACTCTCGAGGTGTACTTGGTTGTCATGACAACCTCTCAATGTGAACACAGTGTTGTTGTTCACTGTTGTCCATCCATTATCCTCTATATATGAACAGTTACTGTGTGTCTATAGTGATGAGTTCTTTGGGTGAGAGAACTGTGAAGCAAAGCTGAGCATTCCTGGTACACAAAGGACATGACAAGAAACTCTAATAAACAAGATTTTGTCAATGCCGAATGTTGTCTTGCTGGCATTGGCATTGGTAGTGCAGGAGTTTAGAGAGATGCATAATAGGAATAGCAGTGAAATATTGAACTGATGCCAACCCCACCCTGCAGAGACAGACAGGTGTTGGGGTGTGCCTTTGGGTCACTGGTCATAACGTTCATGCCATTTCACCTCACCCTACCCTGCAGACACTAACAAGTGTTGCCGTGTGCCTTGGGATCTTTGAGCCTTACACTTACCCCATTCTATAAGGAAATACACTGAGATAGGAGCAGTATAGGACAATGGAGTGAACTTTGGGGCCAAAGACTCCAAGGCACACCTCAATGCCTGTCACTGGCTGCAGATTGGGGGTGGGGTGGAATGGTGTAAGCATTACAGCTGACAATCCCAAGCCACACCCCTGACACCTGTCAGTCTCTACAGGGCAGGACATTATGGTTGAAAACCCTAATGCCTTGGGAGTTTATTTGTATTTTCACTCCAAATTTTCAACATGGGCTTTTTTGTGACACCATCTCATAAACAGTGGCACTATCATTTCGTTAGCCGAAAGGTGATTTTGCATAGCGACTGTGCCATTTGACACCACAGGTACAAAAACACATTTTGGGCAGAATGTGAAAAATGACAGCTGTACTGTTCATGAGGAGGTGTAAAAAATGGCAATGTTGAAAATCTGGAGTGAAAATATTAAAAACTGGTGAAGTCACCAGCGTGCGTAGAAACTGCACAATGCACACCAGTAACTCAATTATTATTTTTTTTTATGCTCCCACTCCCGCACACTGGCCAATCTCTCTTTTGGGAGTACCCTGATGTATCCCTTCATTGGGTGGGTCCCCTGCCTACATAGAGAATGAGCCTTACCAGCCATCCCAATGGTACTGGGTGCTGCTGAGGCAGCTGATGGAAGTCTAGGAGCTCAGGTGGCATGGATCCAGTAGGCCATTACCCGATCGACCAGCACACCATTTTCCACTTTTCTCCCAAGAGCGTGATGTGCAGGATGCAAGGCAAATGGCAGCATCTGCCATGCTCTCTAAACAGTGAGACCTGGTGCACTTCTGTACCCCTGGCCTCCACTGGGGGTCAGTAGGCACCAGTCCTCTATCCCACCCACCCCTGAGAAAAGACTAGCAGTCAGTGGACACTCAAGCCTTCTTTCCCCTGGCTGACCCTCTATAGGTCAAGTCCATTCCCAAACCTGGGTCACCGTCATCACAGCGGTGAATCTTTCCACTGCGCTGGTGGGCTGGCCCCCTTGGGATTTTTTAACCACATTTTCAACATAGGCATTATGGGATCTCCCCTCATGAACAGTGACACTGTGATTTTGTTAATTTGTCCTAAAAGTTGATTTCCCACAGAGAGTGCACCACTGTGTGCCACAGGTGTGAAAACACATTTTGGGCAGGATGTGAAAAATGACAGCTGTACTGTTTATAAGGAGGTGTGAAAAAATGGCAATGTTGAACATCTATAATGCAAATATTAAAAATTGTTGAAGTTACAAGCATGCATGGAAACTGTGCAATGTACACTGGTACCACCGTCATTGTTTGGAATTTTTTCACCAGATTTGCAACTTGGGCTATTTGGGACCCCACCTCATGAACAGTGGCGCTGTCATTTTGTTAATTGGTCCTGAAAGGAGATTCCGTGCAGTGACCGTGACATCACTTTTTGGGACTGAGAAATGAGATGACAGTGCATGTGTTCATGAAGTGGGGTCCCAAGAACCCCATGTTGAAAATCTGGTACCAAAATTCCCAGAAATGGCTGAGATATCCACCTAAGTTGAAAGCCCCCGTTGACTGCCATTATAAAGCTTACCGCATTTTTTTCAGTTCCCAGTCGGCTTTTGAAGAGTTCAGAAATCTTCCCGCTCCACAGAAGATCACAGCGCCAGCCCTCTGGAGGAAAGTATGGAGTGAGGGGGGTGCAGGAAAGTGGGGTGTGCAGAGAGTGGGTGGGTGCTGATTGAGGGAGGGGAAGTGGCGTGCTGACGAGGACCATTTTATTTACAGGTAAAAAACCAGACTTTGGGGGATGGTTTTCTTTATTTACAGGTTAAAAAAATGATTGTGGGCACACTGGGATGGGCTTCCAGTGTGCCACGAGTTTGGGGGGGACATGATTCTGATGGGGATTGGGCACCCCGTTGGCAAACAAATTGAACTGGAGGTACATGCTGACATGTGGATTGGGCATCCCCGATGTCGGCTTTGTGGGATTGTGTGGTGGGTGGTAGGAGCCGCCATATTTATTGTAATGTTTCACCAGGAAAGGCACATAACAGAGCCTTGTCATCTGATGCTCCAATGAGGAAACTGCACCTCATTGGAGTGGCAGATTTCTTTAAACTCCATGGCTCTCTTTGAAGTTTCACATCATTGCTATCATGCTCACTAATTGGTGGATGAGGGATGCACCCACTAAAGCATTCCCTGCATTCGCCAACACTGATACACATCTGAATGTACTACTACTGCAAGATGCTGCTTGTGCACACACAAGACAACATAAAAAGTCACAAGAACTGTACATACCAACATATTATAAATCATGATGAAGATTTCTGCTTTAAAAAAATGAAACAAAGCCTTTAATAAATGGTGTTTGGAGTGGGGGATCCATAGTGGAAACTGGATATTCATTTATCTTTTCTACAGGTATTGTAAGCACCTTTCTGGAAGTTTCTGTCTTTCTCAGCCAGGATCAATTTACAGCTAATTGGGGCTTAAATACCAGGGCTTCTCACATAGCAGTACTGCAGAAACAGTTGGGGTCTGACAGAGGTTGTGTGAACCTGCTTTTGCTGAGCAGATGGGGAAAGCATTTTAGTTGCTGGATAAGCATTAAATTCATATCAGTCTGTGAACTTTTGGGCAGGAGTGCTGACTTGTTTAATAAGTGGTGTTTGGTATGGGGGGATCCATAGTGGAAGCTGGATATTCATTTATCTTTTCTACAGGTATTGTGAACAGCTTTCTGGAAGTTTCTGTCTTTCTCAGCCAGGATCAATTTACAGCTAATTGGGGCTTAAATACCAGGGCTTCTCACATAGCAGTACTGCAGAAACAGTTGGGGTCTGGCAGAGGTTGTGTGAACCTGCTTTTGCTTAGCAGATGGGGAAAAGATTTTAGTTGCTGGATAAGCTTTAAATTCTTATCAGTCTGTGGACTTTCAGGCAGGAGTGCTGACTTGTTTAACACAGTGTTTGTGTGGGACCTTCTTCCGGAGGAGGTTGCAGTGCTTGGAGGTGCAGTGAGGGGCAGACACAGGGCTGATACACTCTCGTGAGAGTTGGGTGTGGGCCCTAATCCCACCCTCCCCTACCCTTCCCTCCCCAGAGCACAGCTCATTTATAGGGGAACACCTGCCCTGCAATTGGAGGAAGAGGCTTCTGGTACAGCTCATGTACTTCTATCCAATAATGCAACCACAGAGCAGGGGAAAAGGCATAGGTAGGTCTCAAATAGGAGTGCAGCATCTACAATGAATTGTTGAGTAGTATGATAGTTGGATATTGTGGAGGGTCTTCAATGGGAATATATCAGGTAAACTTTCTGTTAGAGGCTGGGCTAGGATTGGTTGGTTATTTGACCTAGAAAAGACTGTTGTGATGATGGGGAAGGGATCACATATCACTAGAGCAGGTATCTTTGGGAGGTTGGTTGGGTGCGCAGGGTGTGGTGCGGCCATGATACTGGACTGGGCTTGGAAGTTTGGGGGATGCCCAGTGTGCTACCAGCTGGCACAGCTTAAGGAGGAGGTAGAGGGGATCTGAAGGCAGCTGGGGTGCTGGAGTTGGGAGTATTGGAGAGGTAAGAGGCAAGCAGTCACCTACATGGAAGCACTAGGTGCTGGGGCCTCCCAAGCTGGGGGAGGAGTGAAGAGAGGTGCTCACAGTAGGAGAAGAGGGAAGGGGGATACACAGGAGGCTCTAGGGGACCCTGGCAGGTGGGGCCTAAAAGGTGGAAATTTCCACAGCAGTAGGCAAGTGTCTGGGGGTGTCCAAAGGAAACCGAGAGGGGCAGTAGGGATGGGGGGGCACTGGGGGATGGGCTAAGGCTCACAAATTGTTTTAACCCTCTATGCCCATTGGTAGAAGAGGGGTGTGTTGGGGAGGAGGAGGAGGATGATGATGATGCTGCTGCTGCTGCTGGTGAAGCTGGAACAGGGACAGATAGAAAGGGTGAAGGGCAGAGGCAAGGGCGCAATAGGGGGTCCCAGACAGGATGGGGGAAGAGTGGTGGGGGGAGAAGAAAAAGGAGGATCAGGGGAACGAGGAGGAGGCTGATGGTATGGAACAGGGGAGCACGACAAGCAGGAAGGTGCATGAAATAAATGGAATAATAACGAGCAGAAAGCCAAGTTGGCAAATGGATAGGATGGATGGATTAGTAAGGAGTGGAGAAAGATATATAGAGAAAGATACTCGGGTGAGGGGGATAAAGAAGGCCAGGACATGGGTAGAGGTGACCAGAGACAATAGTGAAGAGGCTAACTTCAACACCCAGATTGTGGGAGGTGCGAGGAGCCGGTTGAGGGGAGAATCTGGACAAAGGAATGAGGAGGGGCATGGAAGGAGGGGGAATCCCAGAGGTGAACAGAGAGGCAAGGGGGAGATTAGAGTACTGCTATTGGGGGACTCCATGATCAGAGGCATCCAGTGGGAGGAGCAGGAGGAGGGTAAAACCTGTCTGATCAGAACCAAATGCCACCCAGGTCTAACGGTGCACAAGGCCAAGCATGAGTTGTATTCACTGGCAAGGGAATGTGGGGGGACCCCAGACATTCTAGTGCACTTGGGGACAAATGACATAAATGGTAATAGTGAACTAGAAATTCAGGCAAGGTTCCGGGAGTTGGCCAGGGTATGCCTTTCCATAGGCTGTAAGATCTCCTTTTCAGAAATCCTGCCGAGGCCAAGGGCTAGTGGAGAAAACAAGATGAAGATTAGGGAGATAAATCAGTGGCTTAGGGATTGGTGTGGGGAATTGGGGCATGGCCTGGTGGGGGACTTGGGGAAGACCTGGGAGTATAAGGGGCTGTACGATAGGGACAGGCTCCACCTTAATTTGGAGGGGAAGGATATCCTTAAGCTCAAATTAGCTGGGTTCATCAGTGAAAGGTGGGGTTTAAACTTGTGAGGGGGGGGAGGGATAAAAAAAAAAAAGGCAGTGCCAGCAGGTACAATAATTGAGGGACAGGGTCTCCACTCTTCTAGGGGGCTAGGGAGAGAGATGGAAATGGGTCACCAGGTGGGGTCAGGAGCTGAGAAATGGGAGCTCAAGGGGGAAAAGGAGAGGAGGGAAAGGGGTGGAGAGTGGTCCTGATAAATGCCAGGAGCTTAGGAAATAAAATGCCTGAGCTCCATGCGATGCTAGTTGAGGGGGAGGTAGATGTGGCAGCAGTCACTGAGACCTGGGCCACTCAAGGGCACAAGTGGGACTTAAATCTGGAGGGCTACACTATGTTCAGAAAAGATAGGAGGGAGGGAAGGGGGTGGTGTAGCACTGTTAGTCAGGAATGGCATGGGTATTGGAGGGGTACAGGAGGGCAGAGGGGAACGTGGAGGCTATTTGGGTCACCTTGCTGATGCCGGGGGGTAAGAGAGTAAAGGTCGGAGTGGTATACAGATCACCAGCACTGGCGGAGGTCCTGGAAGAAAGTTTGGTGGCAAATCTCGAGGGATACTGTTGATTGGGAAAGGGAAGGGTAGTGGTAATGGGGGCCCTCAACATGCCAGGAGCAGACTGGGGGACTATGATGTCACCAGTGGCCAAGGTGCAGAGGCTGCTGGATGTCTTCCAGGATGTGTTTCTGACACAACAGGTGGGTGAGCCACCTAGGGAGGCCTGGACACTGGACATGGTCCTGGTGGACAGATTAGGGACCTAGAGGTGAGGGACCCATTGGTGGGGAGTGATCACACCACAGTTGGTACTTCCTGGACCTGGGGGGGAGGAAAGCTGAATAAGGATGGTAGTAACCGACTTTAGGGGTGTAGACTTCAGGAAGATAGAAAGGATCCTTAAAGATCATCTGGACAGGATATGGCTGGATATGGATGCTGACAGCAGGTGGGGGATCATTAGGAGGGGAATACAGGAGGTTACCAGATCCTGTACAAGGGAAAGGTGTAAGTTCGGTAAGGTCAGAAAACCCTGCTGGTGGAACCGGCAGGTACAGGAGGTGGTGAGGGAAAAGAAGGCAGCCTATAGGCACTTCAAGTGCTCAAGGAGTGAAAGGGATCAGGAGGAATATGAGCTGACAGCCAACAGAGTCACCAGGGTGGTGAGAGCAGCTTAGGCAAAAAGGAGCAGTCCTTGGCCAGTGGGATGCGGAAGGGGTACAAAGGGTTCTTTTTTTTTTTTTTTGTTTAAAGTTTATTGAAAGTTTAACAATATACAATGGACAGGGTCAAAACATCCAGAGCATTTAAGCATATGACAAAACAGGTTAACTGACCCCGTCCCCTCCCCTCCCCGGCACCCCGACACAAAACCCCACCACACAGTCCCAAGGCATGACAGTCCATGACATCTGGTAGTTTAAAATTAAGTATTACATATTAAATGGTATATAGCATATGTAGCGAGGCCCAAATCCGCTCGTGTTTGGACTTGTTGTTATTGATACTCGAAACAAGGGGTTCTTTTTATACATAGGGTAAAAAAGGAAAGTAAGGGGGCAGATCAGCAATATAAGGATAGGGGATGGCTGGGCACAGGAGAGGGAACAGGCAGAAGTCCTAAATGAGTACTTTGCCTCAGTTTTTACCAGGGGGATGGAGGGGCTATGTCTTGCAAGGGGAGCAGGGGTAACCCGAAGCAAGGGGTGGGACCAGTAGAGACCAGGGGCCCTGATGGGTCTGGGGAAAGGGAGTGGCCACCACAGACAGGTGGGGGCCCAGCAGTGCAGGGTGAAAAGGGGGAGGACATGGAGGCTGAAATCTCAGTAGAGAAAGTAAGGGAAGCCTTCAGGTCCCTTCGGATGGAAAAAGCACCTGGGCCAGATGAGATACATTCCAGGGTGCTGAGGGAACTGGTGGATGTCCTGGCAGTCCCCCTAGTGGAGCTTTTCAACATTTCTCTGAGGACTGGGTGGGTGCCCCAAGACTGGAGGGTAGACCATGTCATGCTGATCCACAAGGGAGGGATCAAGAGAGGAGGCGGGAAATTATAGGCCCGTTAGCCTGACATCGGTGGTCAGCAAAGTAATGGAGGATATTGTCAAGGAAAAGCTAGGGGGGGTTACTGGAGCAAATTGGGTACTTGGACGATAGGCAGCATGGCTTTGTCATAGGAAGATCATGCCAGACAAACCTTGTTGAGTTCTATGACTGGGTGACAAGGGCCCTGGACCAGGGTAGGCCAGTGGATGTCCTCTTTCTGGATTTTAGCAAGGCATTTGATTCGGTACCCCACAGTGGCCTGCTGGCTAAGCTGAAGGAAATGGGGGTAGGGAGATAGTTGTTAAGATGGATAGGAAATTGGCTCTCTGAGCGTACTCAGAAGGTGGTGGTTGGAGGGTTAGCCTTGTCCCAAAGGTGGGTTACTAGTGGGGTTCCCCAGGGGTCAGTGCTGGGGCCACTCCTGTTTAACGCCTATATCTCAGACATCCGGAGGGGGATCAGGAGTGAGATGAGTCTCTTTGCAGATGACTTAAAGCTGGGTGCAGTGGTGGATGGGGAGGAGGGAAGGGTGGCCTTGCAGGAGGACCTGGAGGCTCTGGAAAGGTGGTCAGGAAAATGGAAACTAAAATTCAATGCAGGGAAGTGCAAGGTTCTGCACCTTGGAGTCATAAATGCAGGCCAGGGGTATACCTTGGGAGGAGACATGATTCAAGTCACAGAGGCTGAGAGGGAGTTGGGGGTAGTGGTAGATGTCAAAATGAACATCTCAGAGACCTATAGGAGGGCAGCAGCAAGGGCAAATAGGATGCTGGGATGCATCACATGGGGGATTACCTCCAGAAAGGTGGAAGTGATCCTTCCACTGTACAACTGCTTGATTAGGCCACACCTCGAGTATTGTGTACAGTTTTGGAGACCACATTTAAAGAGGGACATTACACTCCTAGAAAGGGTCCAAAGGAGGGCAACCAAAATGATCTGGGGCCTGGGAGAGAGGACCTATGAGGAGAGGCTAAAGGAGCTCGACATGTACACCCTGGAGGAGAGAAGGGACAGGGGGACATGATAGAGGTCTTTAAGTACATGAAAGGGATCAATAAAGGTGGCCCAGTCAGGGTGCTCCAAAGGAAGGAGGGTGGGGCAACAAGAGGTCACAGGTGTAAGCTGGAAGGGGGCAGGCTCAGAGGGGAGAGAAGGAAATGTTATTTCACTGAAAGGGTGGTGGAGCCATGGAATGCACTGCCCAGGATGCTGGTAGAGCCAGAGACTGTGGATGGGTTTAAGAGGGGATGGGACAGGTACAGGGGGAGGGTAAATCTGACCAGGCCCAATATAGGTGGAACATCTGGGACTGGGGACAGTATAACCCAAGGGGGGGAGACACCAAAATCGGCCCTCAGTGCGGGTGCTGAAAATCGAGCAGACTCGAGAGTCCGTTAGGCCTATTCTGCTGGCATTTTGGTATGTTAGTATGCAAGTATAAAATACAAATGTTTTACTTTGTAGAAAACTAGAGGAAACCCCTGTGTGGGAAGTGTACTGCCCCAACTAACTTAGAACTTCAGAAGTGTCGAACTGTTTGCATGAAACACCCTCTTCTGGTTATGAGTACCTGCAAGGTTTGGAAATAAACTCTCCTGCTTGCCTAAGAATAATGCCAATTAGAATTCATGCTAATGCCCTAAAAATTGCCCATTTAAAGACACACACAGAACCAAATTACAAAACCACTACACTGCTAAAAAATTAACATTACTAAACATTTTGTAAGTCAAATGAGGCAAATCCATTGCAGGATTATGATTGTCAATGAACATCCTGGGGGTTAAAATCACCCACAAATCGATACATTAAAATAGCATAATACCCCCCTCCGGTCATGCCTTATTCCTTATACCATCGGAGGGCAAATAAATTTGCAGAATAAAACATATTATTTTAGCTGCCAACAAGTAGCTGTAGCTACAAGAAAAATACCATTGAAAAATTATGTTATTTTTCCAGTAGCCTTCAATGTTATTTTACTACCGTCTTTCGGATGAGATGTTAAACCGAGGTCCCATCTCCCGGTGGTAGTTCAGGTGGATGTTAAAGACCGCATGGCACTTATCAAAAAGAGCAGGGGAATTTCCCCGGTGTCCTGGCCAAATTTCCCTCATTCACTAAAAAAAATACCGTCAACAGTTTCATCTGGTTCAAGGTCAGTTGGCATTCATCTGTATCCCCTTCCCCCGGGTCGTGCCTGAAAATAGGCAGGATTTGTGTAGTGCACTTACCCGGTCAACAAAAACTAAATTAATAAATAAATGATAGCTACAGTATGTTATGTTATGTTATGTTATGTTACGTTACGTTACGTTACTTTACGTCACGTTACGTTACGTTACGTTACGTTATGTTATGTAATGCTACTAGTAGCTATGTAACTTTACTAGTAGCTATGTCATTCAAATTCCATGTATACATAAGATATCTTAAATAGAAACAGATGAATTCTGAGGGATACAGTTTATGTATTTATGTAAAGTTCTTCAGTATTAAATAATGAGGAGGAGAAATATATGAACTGCAAGCTGAAGTCTGTCTGAATATAATGTTTCACAAAGTTTTCCTTGAGGCGGCTGCTAGCAGCCCTTTTAAATATCAATGTTATTTTGTGTAGATTGTTGCTGTCATTGTTTTCTTGCAATGAGTGGGTGAGTGAAACAAAGCTTTGAGGGCAAGGGAGCAATTATGTCAACAGTCTACACTGAATAACAATCATGTTTTAAGCCACCTCATAGAATATCTGATTTATACAATGGGATTCCAGTAACAAAGCTACTAGTAAAATATTTCTCCTCTCCGTTATTTATTACTGAGGAAATGTGCATGATTACATGATCTTTATCACTTAGAGTTCATCTGCCTCTATAGCTTATTCCTTGCAGGAAATCAAAATCCTCTGTTGTGACATCATAATCTGTTTCGAGGTGAGTAAATGTGATGGCATAAACAGTGTACATATGAGACCCCAGTTAGGGAACAAGCAAGAAGAATAGATGATCTGTTCAGGAGCAAAGATTCTGTCGTCATGAAAATTACCTCAGTAATAAATAATGGGGAGGAGGAATACAGAACTAAAGAGAAATATAAGCTGAAATTAGTCTGAATATTATGTTTTCTTAAAGTTCTCCTGAAGGTGTTAGCCACGCTTTGAGCTGCTTCATGAAATACTCCCTCCCTATATACATACATTACAGAGACCTAGGGCTCGATTCTCAAACGTGTCGAGGATGCTGCAAGCCTGGGTGTGCTGAACATATGGTGCATGGGTTTTGTGGCACTCCCCAGCTGGCAATCAGGATTCATGATCCTGACACCACATGAAGTGAGCTTGACCAGCTTTTTTGCTGGTCTAACTTTACGGTATTCATGGGACCTTTTTATGGGGTTCGCGCCAAATATTTGGCACAAGCCGCCATAAGGAGAGTAAAGTGTCGCAAATGCATGCAACCTCTCAGAATCAGGTGTAAGCTGCGGCAATGTGTTTGGAACAACAATGAGTTTGATGCAGGGCTTGTTACAAGCCCTGCATCGACCTTTGAGCATCAAACCCCTAATTTTTAACGCCCTCTGAGATCAGGGGGTGGGGGTTCTTGCATGTCTACTGTCATAATGAGAGCCCACTGATTGTAATAGCATATTAAAGTCATTATAAATCATGGTGTAACCCCCCCTGCAAATGGGAGTTCCCAAAAGTCTTCCAGGAGCTTGCAGGAATGCTCCAAGCCTGGAGGTGTTCAGCATCTAAGCTATTTAAATGTGGTTCCAAGTGAGTACTATTTGAGCCTACACATATTGTCTTTTTAAGAGCTGTCTGCTTTGCAGACATAATTAATTTAAAAGGAGGATTGTGTGTTTCAATGCTTGAGTCCCGCTTGGGCTGCTGTCAACTCGCTCCATTTCTGCTATCGCTAAATGCACCGAGGGAGCTCTTTCAAAAGGTATAGCAATCTGCCAGGAATTGTTTAGAGTAATAATGAAAATACAGTTTGTCTAACCTGCTTTCCTTTGCAGTGTGAACTGTTTTTTGCCTAGCCCTCCATTCTGGTTTTGAACTGCTGAACTGGACCAATCAGTGTAGTGGGACATTTAAAATGGAGTCTGCTGCTGGCAAATCAGAACTTGGACTCTCATTCTGGGTACCCAGAGAGTGACATTTTGGACCCTATATGCATGCACAGTACTGTAATTTGAATATTTCCAAACCAAATCAACCTGATTGCCTTCTCCTTGTTACTGCCCCCTCTAATAAATCAGATTTGTTGTTGTTGAACTATATACTGTCTGTGGTGTCAGTACATGTAGAAAAAGCATTGCATTGTGTTTCTGTATATTGCCTAACCTTGTTTTACAGGGGTCCTCAGAGACATGCTGCCAGACACCAGTCCTGAGGGTAAGTGTTACTGTATGCGTAAGAAGTGTGCATTTGTGGGGTATTGGGAAGGTAACTCCTGTGTACTGTGTGGGCCACTAGTGGGATCAAAGGGGGGTCACAGTGTCCCAGAAGTCTGTGCTCAAGTTAGTTTGACCACTGTCAACCCTGACTTCTGGGTGGAGGCACCTGCCATAGAACCTAGGCCCCTCAACCTGTCAGTAGCCAAACAGCAGGGGTAGTAGCCCCTGGGATAGTGCCACTTGGGGGTTACAACGATATCATTGTTAATCAATCAGGTTTTTATTTATTTATTTTATTTATTTCTAAGAATCAGTTTACAACCTTTGAGCCAGAGGCTCGTTTCCAAAGGTACTTCATCACATAAAGACATACATTGTGTTTTTGGTTACATAGCAAAGATTTGCAAAACAATAGGTGTTCAACAGAGGTGCCACATCACACTGTGGTCAGACAAATACAATTGGGTACAGGGTACATGTAATTGATAACAGGTGTTACACAAGTTGGTATCAAGTGAGCAATCTGGTTGGTAGACACTGGGACAGCTGGCACTGGCCAGGTTAAACATAGGCACGGTGTACAGGAAAGTGGTGGAGGGATGGTTAGGTGGAGAGCTGCCCGGGGGGCATTGTCAAGAGAAGCAGAGGTGGAGGCTATGTTCAGAGACAGGAGCAGTTACGAGTGCTGAAGATGTGGTTCTGAAGGGTGGTTTTGAACTTGGAGATGGTGGTGGCATTGGCGATGGGGGCAGGGAGAGAGTTAAACCAGGTTGGGGCTCTATAGCAGAAGGACCTTTGGCAACGGCTGGTTCTTGATCTGGGGACCTATAGAGTGGTCTTGTAGAAAGACCGTGTTGCAATAGTGGGAGGGCTCTGGTGGATGGATGCCATTACCCCGGGGGGGGGGAGAGCCCGAGTAGGGTTTTTTTTGTGAGGAGACAGGTTTGGTATTGGAGCCGTTCATCCAGGGTAAGCAGGTTAGCCTCGACATACAGCTGACAGGTGTGTGTGTGAGCCTGGGGGCACCAGTAATCAATCTTCAGGCTTTATTCAGGGTTAGGTGAATTTTGTTGAGTGCAGTGGTGTCGGCAGCACCATATACTGGTAGACCATAGTCTACAAGGGACAGAACGGATGATGTAACAGCTAGCCGGAGAGCATTTGGGGGAAGGCAGGTTCTATGGCGGAATAGGATGCCAAGCCGTGTGTTAGTGGCGGATGTTAGGGCGTCAATGTGGTTGTGAAATGTGAGGGCTGAGTCGAAGGTAACCCCAAGGTATTTGTAGGAGCAGACTTGTTCCAGTGGCTGATTGGTACTTGGAAGGATATAGAGTGGGTGGTTGCTAGCTTTGTTTTGGGGGTGGGAAAAGAGCATAGCTTTGGTTTTATTAAGATTGATGATGAGTCTGCTCCTCAAAACCAAGCCTCGGCACTGTTGAAAGACTGCTGTAGGGAGTCCTGTAAGGAGATGGGATTGCGGTGGGTGGCAAAAAGGACAGCGTCATCTGCATACAGTAGAATTTTGCCAGGGCATGCACTGGGCAGGGTGTTCAGATAGAGCGAGAAGAAGGGGCCCAGGATGGAGCCTTGGGGACCCCAGAGAGAATGGCACAGGTATTGGAGAGTGTGCTGTAATTTTACACCACTGAGATCGAGAGTGTCAAGATAGCTAGCGCACCATGCCAGGGGCCAGCTGAGAGACCAGCGTGGCAGAGTGCATTCAGCAGAAGTGGATGGGAGACAGTGTCGAAAGCCTTTGAGAGGTCGATGAACACTGCACCAGCTAGGGAGCTGGTATCCAAGGAGGAGTGTAGAAAGTTGGAGAATTCAATAAGGGCAGTGCTGGTACTGTGACCGCATGGAAGCCATGTTGCTCTGGGCATAAAATGTTATGCTTAGCCAGATAATCAGTGATTTGAATGGCCACCACTTTCTCAGGGCTTTAGAGAGGGAGGGAGGGAGGATGGAGATTGGCGGTAGTTGTTGGCCAATGACCTGTCGCCTTATGAATAGGTGTGATAATGGCTGTTTTCCAAGCTGTGGGGAATTGTCCCAGGCAGAGGACTGGTTAATTAGGCTGGTGAGTGGGGCAAGGACTTCATCTAGCACCAGCCTGAGGATGCTGGGGTCCAGTGAGTCACTGCCGGGATTGTTGCTATTGAGAGCTTTGATTAGGATGGGTCTGGCTTCCCGGGTGGAAATCTTTCGCAGGTGGAAGCTGGGGTGCTGGAGGACAGGGGGAGGTTGGCTGGGGGGAGGGTCAAAGAAGTTTATTTCTAAACAGTCCTGATACTCTTATAACCATAAACGGGTTTACCATGCAACAGTTCTAAAATTCTGAATTTATACGGCAAGGTTGCATTGTACCTTTCCCACACAGGATTTTTCTTATTTTCTACAAAGTAAAACATTTTGATTTTGAATCCAAGCTCCATTTTTTAAAAACAGAATATTTAACATGATTTATAAAATTTTTATACTTACAGTTCCTGTGTCTATGTTTATAAGAGTGCCTTCTCAAGTCCTTTGTGTGCCAGAACTGCTCAGCTTTGCTTCACAGTCGGGTTTTGTGGAACGTTGAATTTCTGACAGAATGGAATTCTATGGAATTTTAGAAAATTCCACAGATTTCATAATTTGCAAAATTTCGACATTCTGCATGCGAAATGATTTTTGCAGAATAATAATCCGCAGTTCACATAAACCACAGATTCTTTTTCCGCAGTCAGCAGAAATTATTCCATAGTTTGCACAGAAATGCTTTTTGAAATTCAACGGAATTTAAAAAGAAATTCCACAAAGTATTTTGGAAGCGGAATTGCCATTCTGCAGCAATTCCAGTGACAGAATTTCACATTCCACACAGCCCTACTTCACAGTTCTCTCACTGAAAGAACTCAAGAAGGTACTTTTATAACCAAAGAAGGTGCCAGAACTGTATGTGTATATAAACATATACTATGTTGAGAAACAATGTTAACAGCACCAAAGTACAGTTCTTGACAGAGTATGCATAGTCCAAATCTGGGAAAGAATTCTTATGCTGTCCTATATGAGTGTATGTTTCTAGCTCTAACAATAGGACAGCAGACCTATTGCTGTAGTGCTAAAAAAGCAGTTATTATGGTAGTGGGGCATGCTCTGCAGTACCTACAGTACTGTGTGTCCTTCCTCCTGCAAGCACTGCTAGTAATCCTTGTAAGGTGCAGCTTACATCTCTAAAATTCAGAGTGATAAAAAAATTGTCACTTGAGCAGTTGGCCCTGTGGTATGGAAGGCTAAGGTGTTAAATGCCTTACCTCCTGCCATGCCAGCAACCTGTGTTCAGTAATGAAAATGGGTTGCCAGAGGTCAACAATGTAGGAGCAGACTGAACATCCTAGGGACTGCTCTCCTTTCCTGGGAAGGAGTGGCCAGCTGATTTAGCCTTTGACTGCCACCGAGTGGAAGCCTGGTGGCAGTGCAGGCAAAATGTGCAGCTCAAAGAGAGGGTTCGCGATTCTGAAGGATGTGCATATCTCCATGCACATGTACTCACATGCCACTATGGCAAGGCCTCATGGGAGATAATGAAAAAAGGGATCTGAAGGTGAGCCACTGCCCTGTGCACCTCCCTGGGCCCACATCACCAGAAGGACATCTGTGGCAAATCTGGATTTGGACTCTGGATGTGGGTAGCATGGCCCTCCCTACTCCAGCCCCACCACAGGGGGCAGTCTGTGGTGGACTTGCTCCAGGTAAGTCCAGGAGAGGTGGGTACCAGCTATGGGGAGATGGGGACAGGTGCAGGGCCTTGCCTAAAGAATAAAAAGCTATATGGAAAAATAATGGTCACTTGTATTGCTGTAATTGTAAAATAATATTGCTTTAAGAGTTTGCAAATTATACTGTAGCTGTGGGGGAGAGATGTGTACTTAGGACAGAACATTATTGTACTGTAGCTAGACAGTTTCTCTCTGTTGACAGTCGTAGAAAATTTCATGCAAAATGAATTGCACTTGTAAACATTTAAGATTTATTTTTGTTGCAATTAATTTTTCTGCCAAAACAGTGCATTTGTAGGGTTTGTGGACAAAAGAAGACATTTTTTCATGCCCACTCCACCCCAGCAGGTAGATCCCCAGCCCCCGCACCCCCCCAACATACCCCGACAATAGGCAGGTGGCCAGCACAGCCCTCCTTTCACCGCCACAGCTGGCCACTCAACTGAACAAACTGAATGAGCACATACATGTATTCACGCTCATTCATCCAATTCAGTCAGGTGGCCAGCCGTGGTGGTGAGTGGAGGGCTGTGTTGGCCACCTGCCCATTGTCGGGGTATGTTGGGACGGTTCGGGGGAGGGGATCTACCTGCTGGGGTGGAGTGGGGGTGAGGAGTCCACTAGACACCAGTGATAAAGTACACTACATCGTGTCATGGGACACAGGTAAGCGATCGGTGGTGGCAGCGGGTTGGGGGGGGGACCGGCCATCACATTGCGGCTTGCTGCTGTTACTGTTCCTGGGGCCATCATTTGGTGGGATGCGGGACTCGGTGGTCACCAGGCCTATTCTTCCAGTGTACTGCCCATGGGGTTTGGGTCAGTGATGTTTTCACATGCCGACATTGTAGACGACGATGTGTTGACTGCTTTGTTGTGTGCAACAATATTTTTTCCACGATGTTCCAGACCAGAACCAAGGTATCACCTGCAACATATTTGTTGTTTTTTTTTTCTCTACATTATTTATTTGACTAACCAGGAAAGTGGACTGGATCAAGGATCCATTTTCAGCCACGCCTGGGGAAAAGGGTAAAACAACAGTATTGTAATACAGCTATCCAGATAATACAACAGAACAAATTAGATTAACCGTATATAGAAAGTGTAAGTCATAGATCAAAGTCATTTGTACAATATTTATAGAATAAAATGGAAATGGACTGATGCAGTGTAAGCACTCACCTGAAACAAAGGAGGCACACTTGGTTAACCTCAATATCGAACCTGTTAAATCTGCATGCGAGCAACCAACGGTCTAATATGGAGCTGCTCCTTTTTCCTTTTTTTTTTTGCATATCTATTAGGGATGGGAGAACCTCAAAAGGTTCTGAGGTTCTAAAAGGTTCTGATAAGCAAAAAAGATTTGGATGCTTATCCGAACCTTATCCGAACCTTTTATACCTTTATTGTTTTACAGTAAGTGTATGTTAAAAAATCATTTTAAACAGGTTTTACTCAATATATCTATAGAAAAAAGCAATTAAACCACTGTTTAGTAGTAGTAAACAGCATGATTAGTGAAAAGAGATGAGAAGGAGTGAATGACAAAGTAATTTACTTTTCCTTCAAGGATTATATATTTTTATTATTTTTTTCCACGTGAAGGAATGCCCACTGAGCCAAAGCTTGTAGATTTACCTCAAGGAGCCCAAGGAGGAGGAGATGAGAGCTGACTGACTTGCTCGGGGGGATCAAACAGGCAGTATGAATAAGTGGCACTGGTCAGTGGCTGGTTGTCAGATTTTATTTCACACACAGGTCTGTCTCACACACACAGTAGTTCACACACTTGACCTAGACTATAAGGGCTGGTGCTGCAGCTGCTTCCCACAGAGATTCAGGGACCTGGCCTAATCCTCCATGGCACAGTATGTTCCTTTTCTTTCAAGGATCATTTATTTTTTATTTATTCCATGTGATGGAATGCCCAATGAACCAAAGCTTGTAAATTTACCCCACGGAGCACAGGGAGGAGATGAGAGCAGACTGACTTGCTTGTTGGCGGGGGGGGGGGGGTTACACAGACAGTGTGCAAGTGGCACTGGTGGCTGGCTGTCAGATTTTATTTCACACACAGGTCTGTCACACACAAGTTCGCACACTGGACTTAGGCTGTAAGGGCTGATGCTTCAGGCGCTGCTACCCACAGAGATTCAGAGACCTGTCCTAACTCTCTCTGACACAGTAAATTCATTTACTTTTCCTTCAAGGATTATTTATTTTTATTATTTATTCCACATGATGGAATGCCCACTGAGCCTAAACTTGTAGATTAACCCTATGCAGCACAGGGAGGAAGAGATGAGAGCTGATTGACTTGTTTGGGGGGGGATCACATAGAGAGTATGCAAGAAGTGGCGCTGGTGGCTGGCTGGCAGATTTTATTTCACACACACTGCACCTAGGCTATAAGGACTGATGATGATGCAGATGTTGCTACCCACAGAGATTCAGGGACCTGGCCTAACCCTCTCTGACAAAGTAATTTACTTTTCTTTCAAGGATTATTTTTTTTAGTTTTATTTACTCGACATGATGGAATGCCCTGTCCACTGAGCCAAAACTTGTAGATATACCCCATGGAGCACAGGAGGAGATGAGAGCTGACTGACTTGTTTGGGGGCAGAGGTCACATAGACAGTATGCAAGAAGTGGCACTGGTGGCTGGCTGTCAGATTTTATTTCACACACAGTACGTAGTTCCCACACTGGATCTAGGCTATAAAGGCTGATGCTGCAGGCTTTGCTATGCTACCCACAGAGTTTCAAAGACCTGTCCTAACCATCTCTGACACAACTTAACTTTTCCTTCAAGGATTATTCCATGTGATGGAATGCCCACTGAGCCAAAGCTTGTAGATTTATTCCACAGGGCACTGGAAGATGAGAGCTGACTGACTTGTTTGGGGAGGTATGCAGTATATACAAGAAGTGTCACTGGTTGGCTAACTTGGCAGCAGGGGCACAGTTCACCCCCCCTCTGCTGCCAAAATAAAAAATAACTGGCACTCACCCCCAGTCTTTCTCCTCTCCTCCCCAAGTCTTCAACTCCCAGTCCCCAACCCCCACCGCCAAGTTTTCTCTTGTCTATTGTTTTCCAAAAAAATTAAATTATCATTTTATATATATATATATTTTAAGAATTTGATGAGTCCTGAGTGCTGACTAGTAGTTGCCCAATCGGCAACACGTAAGGCACAAAAAAATACAAAGCAGCACACATGGAGCAGCCAGTAAGTGCTGCTGCTGCTCCTTCTCTGTTCTGTTCCTCTCTCTCTCTCTTCCTCGGTGCCAGCTTCTAAGGTGGACCACGTGGGTTGCTACAGAGCAATCCCAATCAGGTGCCACCTTAGGAAGACGGACAACTCACCCGTCCAGTGAGGAACCAAAGTCTTGTTTCTCATCCCTCCAGTTCTCTTGCACTTCTCGCAACCAATGGAGCTGCACAAATCAATCCAAACAGCCAAAACTGTTTGGAAGCTGTTCGTTTCCGAACACTTCGGCTTGTTTGGGTCAGTTCAGATTTTTAGCAAACTGGTTTGCTCACCCTTAATATCTATATAAACACAAGTGCAGCAGGTAAACTATGAGGGATGTCCAGACAGGCTTAAAGTCAAAGATTATAACAGAACAATGGATATCCCTGTGCTGGCATACTGGACAATATTCTCCCGAAGGAACTAGGTTCCGGGTCCCATTGACAACCTAGGAGCTAACAGAAATGGAAATCAAAAATGTCTTCTTCCTGTAGCACTCCACATTGTCAATGCGTAGTCATTAAAATTGGGTTCCAAGAAGCAGAACCCAGACAAGAAATTGGGTTGGGCAGAATATTGTCCCATGCAACAACCACATACAGGAACGGAAATTACCTGCTAACGGCCACCTGCAAAACTCTGTGACCAAGACCACATCAGCAGAGCTTTGAACATCCAATCTGTAGTGCTTGGTGAATGTGTGGATGGAGGACCAAATTGCTGCCATGCATAACTCTAAAACAGATGCCTCACCTCTATCTGCCCAGGAGGAGGCCATAGCTGTGGTGGAGTGAGCCTTGATGGGAGTCAGATGCCTCTTGTTTTCTATGACATAAGCCTTGGCAATGAAGACTTTTACCTACCTAGCTAGGGAGGCATTGGAGGCTTTTTGTCTCTGCTTGGCCACTCTGAAAAGGATGAACAACCTACCTGATTTCCGGAACTCAGCAGTCCATCTGTAACCCTTCTTTCTCTCTATGTCTAGGGGTCTGGAAGTTGTGGGGAGGGAAAGGGGCCACAGACCAGAAACACTCCATGACACTTCTTGCAGCTGGAATGTTTAGGAAAAAAAAAAAAGAGAGGTGGCCTACCTTGTGACGTCTTCAAACTGGATATGGCCTACCTCTTCCCAACCTGAATCTTCTGGGCCCAGTGGCGGTGCCAACAGGAACAGCACCAGATTTGGGAGGCACCAACTGCTATGGTCCCCAAGCTGGGTAGGGGGGCAGGACTTTTTCTTATACCAGGAGGCAAAGTGACAAATGGAGCAATTAAAATTGAATTCATTAGCATTCACTTTCTCAGATTAAGAATGAGCACCACTATTATGATTTCATGCAAACCAAGAACTTCATTCTGGGCCCAAAAATTATTAGATCCAATCCACTTTGATCAAGACATAGATGAAACTGGAGCAGCTCCATGCGGCTCAGAGTGCAGACAGTCAAACGGCAGGTTCAGGTACTATATTTCTTTTTTCAGTGTGCAGCAAGATTTTGTACACACAGGTCTAAGGACAATTAGACCAAACCGGCTCCTTAAAATCTGACAGTTTCTTCCACAGAAACCCTTTTTTCACATCACAATCCCTTGTTAACATTTCTGTATCCCTAAGACCTGCTGATGGGGGAATGCCTTACTTGTCCCATACCAGCTGAGCCATGAAGATGTCGGGGCAGATTAGCCGCCTAAGCCTCTGCAGCTGCTCCCAAAAAGACTTCCCAAAACAATTCCTTGAGCCAAACGGTGCACTTTACATTAGGGCTGCTCCACACCAGCACCGGGCTGCAGAAGTAATGAATGGTGACTCCTTCTCTTCCTCAATTGTTTCTGTTCCCCACAGGAAACCCTTGGTCCTTAATGGGTCTGACAGACCTACCCAAGATGTGGACATGGCAGGCCCTATGGCAAATCCTAGACCAAACCTCTCCCAGCCATCTGTACCTTTCTCCCAAGCAGTGTGCCACATGTGTAAACACGCCAGAGCTGCCACCACCAGAAATGAACAGTCCCAAACAGACCTGCACTCCAAATCACACATATTTGATGCAAAACAAAGGGCATTTTCTAGGAAAAGGTCAGAGCTCACTGCAAGCACTGCAGACAGGCACCATATACCAGAACAGAGGGAACCGAAAAGCTTTGTCACAGAATTTAACAGCCATAGAGGCAGAATAGGAAATGTGCTATTCAAAAATTGGAATATCCCAACTAGTGATCCTCAGATAGCAATGGGCATAGGTGAGAAACCAAGGGTCAGCTTTAGCCGTGCTGCTAATCTTAAAGATAAATTGGTACACAGCTGGCTCCCTAGTGTGAAAACAAATGAAACCAGCAGCTAGCTCATGCAAAAAACCTAATGGCATGTTCAAATGCAAAAAGTGTAACATTTGCAAATATTGTGTAACTGGGAAGGAATTTAAACACCATAAGGAACTCATATTAAGTGTTAAATTAGGGAGTTTATCATATGTGACACTGTTTTTGTAATTTATGTTTTATGGTGTTCCTACAATGTGTTGTACATTGGTCAAACTGTCAGAACTCTAAAGACAAGAATATAGGAGCACTTCTGCTCTATAATAAATGGTTCTATGTCATAATGGGGACCACTGAAAGGCAATTGCTGTTAGGGTGACGTCACATCACCGAAAATAAATTTTGGCGATGTGCCCCCTGGTGCGCAACAAAAGGCACCGGGGACTTACAGTTTCCAAATGTTATGTGGAGGCTGTGTCCCATATCCCCCTACTATAGGATTCTCAAATCTGGGGGGGTACAGGTCGAGGGGGGTGCAGATCCGTAAAAAAAAAAAAATTCGGGCCTGGTGCAATAAAATGTACCTGTGCCCAGATCCGAGCCCAGCACCCTGTGAACCCCAGCTCTAAACCTAGCCACCATGCCACAGCACCAGCTTGGCAGCTCACTGCTGCACCACCCCTCAAAAGCCCTCCTTCCCCTCCTGCCACTCGTTGAGCATGCTCACTCTCCCCCCACGTGCTTGTACATGTGGAGACATCCTATTGCTATGTGCATGAACTCCCCCATCCATTCAGCCTCCTTGGTACAGAGCCCTGATGACATGCACTGCGATTGAGTCACTGTTTTTATATGCGCTCAATCATGGTCGCCCATGTCACAGGCTACCATAATAAATAAGTGCATTGACAAACCAGTGGGAGTGCACTGTTTGGAAAAGCATGGCTCTGATCCCAAATGTTTCAGATTCATGGGCATCAGTCATGTCCCAGCTCCTAAATTTGATGGCGAATGAGTCAGCAGGCTTCTTCAGAGAGAGAGAGAGAGTCAGTTGAGAAGTTGAGAAGCGTAAAACTTATTGGGCTAAATGATGAACTTGACCTGAACCCGTTCCTTAAAAAAAAGTAGTAATTTTTTGAAGATTATGTATTAAGATCAAATTTCAGTATGTTGCTTCTCATCCTTCCTGTTTCTTACTGTAGGTTTGTGGACACTAATTTGTGTGGATCCCTGAGAAACTGAGATGCCTGACAGAAGATCATAAGGGTGATCACTAAGCGCTGCAGTTCCTCCACTCTCACTTCGCCTCCATGAAATTTTGTGTTACAAATTTCATAGAGTTGTATGGAATATAAAGTTCCACCCACAGAATGCCCACAGAATGACCGTTCCGATTCCACGGAATTCTACAGAATTTCGCAAAATTTTAAATGTAAGTTATTTTGCTATAATGTTAAAGGTACCCATCCACATAACACCAAATTTGGACTGTAAACAGCAACATATGGCCTACAAGTGTGTACCAAATTTCAGAGCTGTAGATTAAAAGGGGGTGGAGTTATGGGTGGCCAAACATTTAATCAAAATTTTATTTTCAGTTATTTTGAGATCATTTAAAAAATTTTTATCCAAATTTCGTCACAATATCAAGATTTAGAGAAGTGCTTAGAATGCTTATATGCACTATGTTTTAAGCCTCAAGCTTCAATGGGAGCTGAGTTATAGGTAGCCAAATTTTTTTTTTATCATAGAATAATTTTTATTGTTTAAATAAACATCACATCCAGAAACAAGAAAACTCCTGCCATCATAAGGCATTACATAATAGTGTACACATACCAATATTTATCACACATATTACTGTAACTTGAATCTCTGAACTTCCTTATAGAACAGCTTACAACACCTAACATTCATAATACAGCATAACTCGTCCATACCTCACACTTCTAGTTAGGTCACATGTGTGCCGCCACCCCAACACTAAGTTTCCCGTAACCTACTCAGGTCAAGTATATGACTAGTATCCAGCCCCTGAAGAAGTATATAAGGGGAAACAGGTCATACCAAATCTCAGCGTAGCAGCAAACAAGACCATCTTCAAGAGTGCACGTAGGGGTCAGCTCCCTATACTAATTTAACACATGACCTGGGTGAGGCCTATACCACTGACAGAGGCCCAGGGGGGTGATTACCATACCAGAGGGAAGGGGGGAGCCTGACACAAAGCCGAGTTAAGATAGGCCTCCCATTTGGAAAAGTAAACGGGAAGCTGCCCTCTCACAGCATAGGTTAACCTTTCATAGGTAGCTAGCCTGGAAATAGCTGCATGCCATACCGAGATAGGCGGAGGTAAAGGTTGCTGCCATTGTCTTAATATGAGCCACTTAGCCTCCAGCAGAACCACTAGGACCCAGTTCTGATGCTGTAGACTCAAATGCTCTAACGGAGCCCGGTCTCCCAACAGCAACATGGGGTGTGAGAGATCTATAGGCTGTCCCAACACCCCTGAACAGTCCATTGCTAACCGCTGACCAAAAGGGGGCTAACACCTGGCATTTCCATAGGAGATGCAAGGTGTCAGCAGGGCTGTGCTCACATCTCCAGCATCAATCATGTGAAAGATTCCCCCACTTAAATAAGATAGCAGGTGTTCTATACCACCTGAGCAGTATCTTAAGCTGAATTAATTGGCTTCTAGCATCTTTATAAGTGGTGTGCGCTACGCGAAGGCAGCGGGACCAGGTTTCCGGACCAATATGACTACCAGTTTCCGTGCTTCATGCCGACCTGCACGACTCCGTGTGATCCAATTGCGCCTCCCGCCAGGTACTATAAAACTTGCCCGCTAGCCCACAAAAGGAAGATTTTAAGTGCAGCGAGGACAGCCAATACCACTTCGGATCCTCTTTACTTGACCAGTCAGTGGCCTGTACTGCATTGCGAAGTTGCAAGAACCTCCAAAAGTCCTGTACCTTTAACAAAAAATGTGCACGCAGTTGTTCAAAAGACATTAAGGTACTAGAGTTTGTTAGATAGAGGTCTTGCACGATATGAATCCCTTTCCCTTCCCACGAGGACCACGTCAGGGGCTAATTGTTGACCCTGATGAGTGGGTTGCACCATAGTTCAGAATATCTAAAAGGCATCCTGGCACCCTGCTACGCTGTCCCAGCCGACCTCATAAGGCAAAACCAAGCTCTCTTTGTAGCGTCCATGACTGGGGTAAATTTGTCCCGGGATATAACAGCATAGGTTAGCAGCAAGCTAAGGGGGAAAAGACTGACAAATCTGTCTCTCCAGCCTCAACCACGGCGGTGGAGTACCAGAAACTGGAACAAACCATTTGACTGCCTGGGCAGCAAGGAAGGACCAGTGGTACCCCCGAATACAGGGAAGCCCTAAGCCACCCCATGACCAATGCACCCGCAGTTTATTAACACCCCATCTAGGCTTCCGTTCTTCCCACAGGTAATATGATATTAGCTTGTCTAACGCCTGAAATACTTTATTTGATAACACTATGGGGAGGTTATTTAACAAATATGCTACACGGGGCAGCATAAGCATTCGAGGTGCCACTGCTTTCCCTAAAAGGGACAGATTTAGACATTTCCAACGTGCTACCTCAGTAGTCAATTGGGTAATTAGAGGGGTAAAATTCCTGGACTCTATATGTCCCCAGGCAAAGGGGATGTGTATTCCCAAATAATGCAGATTGTCAGGTGTCCATGATAGTTCTGTCCCCCGCAAACACTCTTTAGTGCACACCCCATTCAAAGGGGTGACACTAGTTTTCTTTTGGTTGATATGCAACCCTGATATACTAGCAAACAGGTGCAAGGACTCCAGTACTGGGGAAAGGGACTCTTGTGGGTGGGAGAGAGTGAGAAGCAGGTCGTCTGCGTATGCCATTGTCAAGTATTCATGGTCACCCACCAGAATTCCTTGAACCCTCTCATTGGCCTGGAGTACCCATATGAGGGGGTCCAGGGCCAACAGAAAAAGTAGCGGGGACAGTGGACACCCCTGATGAGTGCCCAGCTGCAGGGAAAAAGGCGCAGATATATCCTTATTGGTGAGTATCCTCGCTGTGGGTTTATTATACAAGACATGGACCCACTGTTTGAAATAAGCGCCAAAACCATATAGGTAGAGTACTTCGTGCAGGTAGGGCCACTCCACCGAGTCAAAAGCTTTCGAAAAATCAACTGCTATAGCTGCCATGGGGCGGAAGATTGCAGGGCTAGTCATTTAATGTTGAGCAACAGACGGATGTTATCCGCCACTGCCCTATCTTTGGTAAAGCCAGCTTGAGACAGGTGTACGATGGAGGGCAAGACCTCCATTACCCATTTGGCAAGTACCTTGGCTACAATCTTAGTGTCTACAGAGATTAATGAGATAGGGCAATAATTGGCACAGTTTAACAGGTCGTCAGATTTCTTCGGGATAAGGGTAATCAATGCCTCCCGCATCGTTGGTGGAAGGGAGCCAGTTGAGTGCAATTCCTGCAAAGCAGCGAGTAGAGGGGGGTAAATTTCAGGGCTTAGTAGCTGGTATAATTCGGTGGTCATGCCATCGGGCCCAGGAGCTTTCCCCTTAGCCAGCTGAGACAGAGCTTCGCGAACTTCAGCCTCAGAAATAGGTGCATCCAAGGCACTTTTCATGGCTTCTGATAGCTGAGGGATATGAACTGATTAGCAGAAATCCCTCAACTGACCCCTAATGCAGTCTGTCTCATGGGAGATACGGGATTGATACAACAGCTGATAGTAACACGCCATGCACTCATTGATCTGCTTAGGGCCTGTAACTATCTCTGCTCTTTCAGTTCTAAGGGCCTGAATACTGGAAGCAGCCTGCTGCTTCCTCAGCTGGAATGCCAGTAGTTTCCCGTTCTTGTCCCCACCCTCCCAATGTGCATGTTTAGTACTGGTCATATACCACTCAACCTGTTGGTGAAGCATAGTATTAATCTGATATTTTAAGCCGATAATCCCCCGCAGTAAGGTAGTGTCCGGGTCACCAGCGGTAGATGATTTAAACTGCACTTCCATGGTGGAAAGTTCCGCTTGGAGCCTATTGAGTTCCGCCTTACGTTCCCTATTCTTCTGAGCTGCATAAGCTATAATATGCCCTCTTAACACCACTTTAAAGGCCTCCCACACCATATTTGTGGATGTATCCCCCGGCTTATTGTGTGAGAAATACTCCCTAGCAACGTCCTGAACCATGCTCCGCAAAGAGGGATCCTTAATCAGTGAGGGGTTACACCGTCATCTAGTTCCCCCCCCCGGATGACCCCCTGTCTGAAAAGTGCAGGAGACGGGAGCATGATCAGATATTATGATATCTTTGATCTCGGTTGCTACAACATCCTGGGCTGCCCATCTATTTGCAAGCCAGAAATCGATTCGGCTATATGTTGCATGGACCGATGAGAAGAACGAATAGTCCTTCCCTATGGGATGGTCTCTGCGCCAGACATCAGTCATGACCCATTCTCTCATCATTTCCGATAGGGTGCCCAATACTCTGGGGTGAGTTTGTGGTGAAGGCTTAGATTTATCCAAAAAAATATCGGGTGGCAGGTTAAAGTCTCCCCTATCAAAAGTGGGCAGTTTTGCTGTCCCTCGGTGAGAGACTCCAATGCCTGATTAAGGTTAAGGAGCACCTCAGGAGAATCCGTATTCAGGCCATAGATATTTGCTAACACCACATGCCCCCCCGGGTGAGAGAACCTAGCCCCTATCCATCGACCCTGGGTATCAGTGATTGTTTTATCCAACATCCATGGGCATGATTTCCTAATCAGAATGGCCACCCCTTTGGACTTATTCTGGGCTAAGCTAGCAATTACCGTCCCAACCCACGTTTTTTTGAGCCAATCAACATTCCTTGCAACCAGATGCGTCTCCTGCAATAGTGCAATATCTGCATGCAAGGAATGGAGGTGCCTGAGGACAACATTCCGCTTAACTGGATGATTAAGCCCCTTCACAGTCCAAGATATGAGCTTAAGCCCCGTACTGGAATGCATCGCCACCACACTGAGGTTTCTGTAAAGGGGGAAAGGGGAAAAATGAATGTAGTACTCACCTCAGGAGCCCCAAGAAAATGAGCAAGTGTAATAGTTCAGGATACCTGAGGTTTACAAAAGTGTTCAGTAAAGTCAGGTCCGGTAAAATGTACCGGGCAGGATGCGGCCCCAACTGACCTAGTAACTGAGAAAAAAACACACGTAAGATTAAATAACACTCACTAACCTACTAAGATATTATACAACTATGAAGACACCCACTAAACTATAAGTTAAGCAAAGAACTATATTGACTATATTATTCCTCAAACTTCTAGCACAGTATAACAATAAGTATAAAGCAACAAGCTAACGAGTCTTGGTGTATGCACAATGGTGCTATACCCAGGCCAAACGCTAGGGTAAGCCCTCTGCCATGCTAGCCAAAGGCTCAAATAGGGCAAGAGAAGATTGAACCATCCAATTACTGACAGGCTCAACCCCAGCTCTGCCTGAAGTAAACATTGTCCCTAATACCACCCATACCCCACAGTACGGTGGGGCATCTGAGTCGGAGATAAAAAAGAGCCAAAAAGAAATGGAGGGGGGCCCCAGTCAGTAAATATTCCCACACAAGGGTATGTACTAGGCAGTCAAACCCATTCCAACCCTCCAAATCCCACAAGGCTGCCCCAGAGCATGCCCCCCAAGGACTAATCTTTCAGTTCAGTAGAGGTGCTCCATCCATTGGTAAAGGTTTGCCGCTTGCACCCTGCAGACCCTTAGACAACACTTCTGCAAAGGACAGAGTTCCTGGCTTAATGTATGGGGAGGAGTTAGCTGTAGGCTGCTCCGCATCTGGCAGGTTGTCAGACCATATTCCTGGTTCCACCACTTCCATAATAGCTTTGTCAGGTATGTCTTCTGGGTCTATTTGATCCCTTTGTAGCCACTCCTCTTTGGTTAGCTTAGCCAGAGGTGCCATTTCTTGCCCTTCTGCAGAATCAGCATTACTATGAGACCGGTGTCTAACACGGGGCGCAGAGTTATTGTCCCGTCGAGGGTTTGTGGAGAAGGCAGTGCTAGGGAGCACAGCCTGGTCATATCCTCGCCTAGAGCTCTCCATATCCGCATGCCAAGGTTGAGAGGGTTTGGAGGGACCCGCTCCCTAAGGGGCTTATCAGATCCCTGCTAACGTCCCCATGCAAGTTTCTACCTCTAATCGGGTTCCTGCCATCTTTGTCAGGATACCATAGCTTCTTGGGAGATGGATTTTTAAATTCAGGCGCAGCCAGTATTTGGAGACCCAGGGTTCCACCTCCTGAGGAGACTCAGCCACTATCTCCTTCCCTTCCTTTGATACAGCCAAGTAAGCCAATTGATGGAATCCATACTTGAAGCCATGCTGAGCCAGTATTTTTTTAACGGGGGCAAAGGCCTTCCTTCGAGCTGCCACCTCAGCAGAGAAGTATCTATAAAATGAGATTTTTACCCCATGCCACATCACCTCCTCAAGGTCCCTGGCAGCACACAACACCCACTCCTTCGTGGAATATCTCAGAAAGTATGCCACTACAGGCCGAGGCCCAGGTGTATTCAGGCGGGGGCCTCCAGGAACCTGGTGCACTCTCTCCACTTCTATAGGCCCTTGCCACCTATCCCCTAGCATCTTGGGGATCTCCTCATTTAGGAATCTCTCCACATTAACCCCCTCAGACCCTTCCAGTATGCCCAAAATCCTGATATTGTTCCTTCTACTGCAATTCTCCTGGTCTTCAGCCCTCTGCCATAAGGTAGCCAACCTGATTTCATGCTCTTGAAGACACTGAAGGAGTTTGACTTGGTTTAGTTCTAGACTTTCAGTCCTTTGCCCTACAGCATTAAATTTATCCTTTAACTCTTGCACATCAGCTACATTCCCGGCAAGAGTAGTTGATAGGGAGTCGACCCTGGAAAGCAAAGTTTCCAACAAAAATGTAATATGCTGCAGAGAGGATTGAACTTTTATTCATGAGCAGGGGGTTCTGAGGCCATTCTGTACAGACCCTACACAGCTGCTCCCATCCAGCGTACTCTAACAGAAAGTTTATACCCCCAGTTGATCCCCCGGTAAACTGCTTCAACTCCAAGAGGTAAAACAAATCGCAATCGAGGGCTAGATGCTCCCTAGCTGCACAAAATGACCGTGCAGCTCCAGCCAGGCTTTCAGAGGTGGCGTTCAACCACTCGAGTGTGGGAGACCCGTGGCCTACACACTGCCGTGCGAGTCACATACACTGCTTCCAATTGTCACTGCTGCCATACTCCAAACATGCCGAATACCTCACCAGACCCGACTCTGCGGCTACGGGGGCATAACGCGGTATTTCCGCCAACATGCCGGACTCAGATGCCAGCTAACTGTTCTGAAATGATGGAGCTGGGGCTCACACTACAGCATTAAGTGGCCATGCTCTCCGGTGTCCAAACCACGCCCCCTAGGTAGCCAAATATTTTGCCAAAATTTGGATTTCTGTAACTTTAGTATAATTTTGATAGTATTCATTGAAATGTTACAAGAATTAACAAGTATACAGGTTATCGCTGTATTTGTACATGCACATAGTTTCAGATTTCTAGCTTAAAATGGGACTGAGTTATAGCCTGCCAAACATGTTGCCAAAATTTTAATTTCAGTTAGTTCCCTCTAATTTTAAAACTACATATCCAAATTTAACCAAAGTTGAAACATTTAAACTACTGTATCACATGGTCATTTCTAAAAAAAAAGTTCATATCTGTAGCTTTAAATGTGATTGAATTAAAAGTAGTCAAACTTTCACAACATTTAAAAATTTAATTTTGCAAGAATGTAAACTACAAATTTATAAACCCCTGAAACTTTAAAACTAGAGTATGAAATACCATTAAATTTGGCAGGTTCTTAGACCTTACAAGGAGACTGTGTGTGCCAATTTTATTAATTGCTTGCTGCGAGAAACTGCAAAATAACATCTGTGCTTAAAGTCAAATCCCATGAGTCTTTGTGAAAATTGTAGAATTTCATGAAAAATTCCTTAAAACTGGAATTTTCTAATTTCACACAGCCTTATCTGGGAGATTCTAATTAAAGGATAGGGGTATAAGAGGCAGGTAGTGTAGAGGGTCATTAGGTTCTGGAGTTAGAAGCACGGTTTCACCAAGAAATTGACAGCTGAGCTGGGTAGCACAACAGTGGTAGACCCCCAGGTTAGAGCAAGAAAGCACAAAGTGTCAACAATTCCAACCTGAATGCAGGACATTTAAGGATTACATCCAGTAAATTTATGATCCAGGGAGTTTGGTGTACATGCAAGTCTAGAACTTAGAGGTACTCAGAAAGATGTAGTGGGGAAGACAATGTCTTTGGCAGCAGGAAGAAAAAATTCCAGCTATGCCAACAAGGTTGGTCAATAGGAAAAGGAGTAAGTAATTCACGTTTTAAAGGAGTTTGTCACTGTAAAGAACAAAGAGGACATTAGTGGGATCAGTAGTTCTACTGAGTCAATCTGGCTATGCCAAAAGAGAAGTGGGGAATAGTCACCCAGACAGGACCAGCAGGACTGCAAAAAAGATCAGCTCAGCTTATCAAATAAAATAGTGATATGTGCATTGTTAATGTTAAATTCCACAAAAAAAATTCTGGATGCTTCATCTACAGTATATGCTATCATAAATATGTGAGAAAATGTTACTAATCATTTTTTCTTCTGCAAATTGAAAACTGCTTAACCAATTTATCCAGTTGTTTTCAACACCAGGATACGCTGACTATGGATATGCATATCAAATGTTAACTGTATGCATGCAAGAGCAGAGAAATTGCAAACATTCACATTTTTGATAGTTTTCACAAAGTTTTGCAAATATTTACATAGTAAAGTTTTGAACCCCTGTAACTTAAAAATCTCTTATCTAATTCTCTCCAATTTATATAATTCTAAAAACATTGCAAAAAGGTTATCTCTACTAATTTACACGTCTAGCTCCAAAGGTGCTTGAATTATGTGCAGATGAAAATATTTCATAAAATTTCCTGAAAACAGTAAAATGACAGATTCTGAGCACATATAATTTTGAGATGATGCATCATATTGTCATGAAATCTGGTACATTGTTAGAACACCTATCATCAAGAAATCATGCCAGATTTAAGATCTCTGGCCCAGTAGTCAGTTAAGGTATATGAGATAGTTCCAGTTCTGCCACGGCTAGCTAACCAGCTCGAACTTGGAACCCTCCCCTCGAGGGATAAAAAACTTCATTTTTCCCTGCATTAAACCCAACCATACCAGCCAGAATGCCTCCAAAAGGGAAAGGGGACTCAAAGCAATACAAAAACCAACATGAGAGAGGGCAGATGACGATCAATGGCTCCCGATATCGCTTGCTGCAGGATGAACAGGACATGAGCCCCTTGCCAATGAGCCACCCACCACAGGCTGCACTACAACCTCCCAAAAGCGGGACTAAAGAAAAAGCACAACTGGACACAATTTTATCAGAGATACTGCACCATAAACTAGCCGATGTGGATGTCGCATTCAAAGAGGTTGACACCAGAGTCTCTCAAATAGAAACCAGCTTTTCACTACATACCGATGCCCTAGTAACAGTATTGGACTATGTGGATCAGCTACAAATAAAATGTGTTGACCTGGAAGAAAGATCCCGGAGGGACAATTTATGATTGTCTGGACTGCCTGAGGGGACTGAAGTAGGAAATGTGGCCCACTTTATGCAGGATCTCCTACAAGATGTTCTCACCTTACCAGCCACAATGCCAGTCAAAATAGATCAGGCCCATAGGACTCTTGGGCCTAAGCCCAGAGACCCCTCGGACAGGCCCCACCAGATCCTCATGAAATTTTCAAGTTATGCCGCTAAAGAAGAAGTTTTGTACCAGGCCTGGAAAATGGGTGAAATAAAATATAATGGCAGCCGATTGTACCTGGATCAAAACTACCCACATGAGATCCCAAAAATGAGGCTCCAATGCAGACCAGCCATGAAAGTGCTACGCTCTAAAAAGATTCGATTCCAAACCCCTTATCCAGCAAAGATGAGGGTGTTTTGGGAGGAGGGCACCCACCTATATTCGACTCTGGAGGATGTGATTGAGGCCCTAAAACACTGAGGTATTACAGTAGAAGACCATCAATGGACCACTACACAGATCGAAGACAGGAATCTTAGGCACCTTGGAGATCACTTACAGAGGGGACCAGACAGGGCGTTGGACATGCTCTCCACAAACAAAACCCTGACCCTGGTGCACATCCGCAACAAACTGCAGCAGGCCAGAGCTTCACGGCTCCAGAATGAACAATAAGACCTGGACACTTGAGGGCTTATTAGGGACATAACTGGACTAGTCTTCTCACTTTATCTTCAGTCTGTGCGGCTTCCCTGTGTCGGCAATGACTGCATTGGTCAGTAAGCCACAAAAAAGGGATACAAGCTGTTTCTGAACTTTAAATGTGGGTAAAGTGCTGAACAGTATCACTGGAACTATGGAAAATGTCTGACGGGTGACTAATTATTGTTCTGCTAGTTCTTATTTTGCAGAGGCTAGAAAATCTGATTTATGTCACCTCTTAAATAAAGTTGTGAACTTAAGCCAAATGTCTGTGGGGGGATTGGGGGCTTCTCAACTAGAGAAGATGCCTTAGGCCATATCAGGGCTTGAAAGATGGCATTATTTAGAACACATCTAATATTTCTTTCTTATATGTTAACCAGGGTAATTGAGTAGCCCTTGGGGAGGAGAACTATTTACATTCTCATTTGTGGCAGCTTATTATATGACCAACAACTGGGACAGACAATAGCTAGAATAGTACCGGTTTGCTACTGCCCCTGTAGTGATCCCCGGATGTGGGGATAGGAACAGTACTACATCTTTGCAGAGACTTCTTTTGCAGAGCTAGGGAACTTAACTGTTCCCCTACCTTGAAAGTATTGTAGAAGTTATAGTTGGCAGTTAAGTTGCAAGATTTGGCTACTTCTTTAGTTTGATCCAACACATTTTAAACAGTGGGGATTAAGGATCATGTAATGTAAATGGATTAACAATCCAATTAAGTGGAAAAAAATCATTACCACACTAAGAAATATAAGGCAGACCTTCTTTTACTGCAAGAGACTCACTTATCAGATAGTGGGCATTTAAAATTAAAAAAATTTGGATTTACTGATATCTGCTTTTCATCTTACCAGGGGGGTAGGTGCAGGGGTGTCTCAGTGCTGGTCCCTCACAGCACTCCATTTGAGGTGCTAGATATGATTAGTGACAAGGAGAGGAGATTTGTCTTTCTTAAGGGAAGTATGAATGGAAGCAAGCTGACAGTGGTATCAGTATATGTTCCCCCAGACTCTCCATATGAAACCTACAGACAAATATTAACCTTAATTACAGAAAAGGCAGAAGGGACATTGATTGTAGGGGTAGACTGGAATATGGTCTTGGATCAGAGAACAGACACCACCTCTAAAATCCCTAGAAGGTCTAATAAACCCTAGAAGCAACTTAAGGCCCTTCTTCAAAAATTAGGTCTACAGGATGCTTGGACGTTTGCTGAGAGAACTACAAAGAGCTATATACATTACTCAGCTACTTATCATATATATTCACGATTAGATTATTTTTACCTCAATAGGGATGCAGTCTCTATGATACAGAAATGCAAACTAGGCCTGATTGCTCTTTTGGACCATGCCGCCCTGCTACTTTATTTAGATTTGACTCTTCCCCTCTGCAATACATTTTGAAGGTTGAATTTATCTTTACTCAGGGATAAAGAAGTACAAGAACAAATACCTCAACTAATAACCCAGACCCTACAGGAAAAATAGAATGGTGAAGTCGGTAAGGGTATGGTCTGGGATGTCCTCAAAGTAGTTATTCGAGGGAAATTACTGGCTATAGCTTCAGCCAGAAAGAAACAGAGAAGGCAAAAACAGCAAACATTAGAACAGCAGATACAAATACTAGAGGCACAACAACAAGAGAAGTATTTAAGAAAAAGAGAAAAAGAATTGGCAAAACTTAGAAAGGAACTAAATGGTATTTTAGATGCCAAGGTGGAATTTAGCCTGCAGTACTTAAGGCAAAGCTGCTATAAACCCACATAGCTCGAATTCTTCACCCCCAGACAAAAATAAAATCCCCAAATTAGAACATATCTTGGAAGCATTTCAAACTTAATATAAACAATTGTATGCCCAGCCTGATGATCCCACACAGGAAGAGATACAGTTTTTTTTGAGAGGATTGCACCTCCCTCGGGTCTCAGAATCCTGGAAAGCCCAGCTTATCTGCCCTGTATCGGAAACCAAAATTAGTAATGTAATAAGGGATGGGAAAATGGGGAAATCTCCAGGGAATGATGGACTCCCTATGGAGTTTTATAAGAAATTCTGGGCAACATTGACTCCCATCATGAAAGCCACCTATCAAGAAATAATGTCAGAGGGATCAGTTCTTTCGCCCTTGTGGAGACAGGCTGTTATCTCGGTCATCCCCAAACCTGGCAAGGATCCGTGCTTTGTACATCATATAGACCTAACTCAATTTTCATTGTGGACTATAAGATGCTAACATCTATTCTGGCAAAAAAGACTGCAATCCCTCATCCCCACCCTAGTACATAAAGACCAAACTGGATTTGTAGCTGATAGGCAAGCAGCTGATAGTGTCCGTCGAACAATACACATTACAGACCAGTTAAATCAACAAAAAACACCGGCCATCCTTATGAGCCTAGACGCAGAAAAAGCTTTTGACCAAGTAAGCTGGAATTATTTATATGGGGTCCTTGCCAGATTTGCTTTCCCAGATAAATTTATAAACCTTATAAAATGTTTATATACAGAACCTCAAGCTTTCATACGTACCAACGGTATAATTTCCCAGAAAATTGATTTAAATAGAGGCATCCAGCAGGGATGTCCCCTATCCCCCTTTTATTTGCCCTATACATAGAGCCCTTGGCCCAATGGATTCGGAATGACCCAGAAATCAGAGCAGTCCCCTTAGGACCAAGCACACATAAAGTGGTGTTGTATGCCGATGATGTGTTACTCTATCTGACCACCCCAGAGACTTCTTTACCACAAGTTATGGACAAGATTAAGACCTTCTCGGCCTTGTCAGGCTATTCCCTTAATAGCTCAAAAACGGAAGTGCTTACATTTAATTGTCATCCATCACATCAGCTGAAGACAAACTATAACATGAGGTGGGACCTGACTACACTAAAATACCTGGGACTGACTTTAAGAGCATCCAATGCTCATTTATTTTTAGATAACTATAAATCCTTAGATCAGCAACTCTATCTAGTTATTAGATGATAGACCTTACTCCCCCTCCCTATGCATGCTAGAATCCAGGCTGTGAAGATGAACCTCCTCCCTCGACTCCTGTACTTATTCCAATGTATCCCAGTTACACCATCCCAGAGGTGGTTTTCCACCCAGCAGACCAGGATATTCAATTTTATATGGAATAACCGCAAACCTCGAGTTCGTAGAACCCTACTTTTAACCAAAAAGCAGAGGGGAGGACGAGCAGTCCCTGACCTTAGGGAATACTGGGTAGCTGCACAAGTTAAATGGGTGTTGTTCTGGACACAGACCCAAACCAGAGCACATTGGCAGGAGATGGAGGAGGCCCTGTGCCCAGATTTCCACATACACACCTGTCTCTTTCGGTCAGATAGACCAAAACTTTTAGCTGACTACACGGCCATTCAGGCGGCCCTTGGGGCATGGGATATATTTCAAACATATACCAAAGCCAAGAAGGATATGTGGAAAGTGAGGTGGTTCATCTATGAGAGTAATTTCATACCAGGACAAAAAGATGCATGGTACAGGAGGCAGGCCAATAGGAGGTTCTGTGCACCGATCCAACTACTGCAGGGAGATGTGGTCCTGTCCTTCGCTGATTGTATTAAGAAATGGGGGTGGACCTCTAAAGATAAAATATATTACTTACAAATGTATACTTTTAGACAACAAACACTCCATCGAAGAGAGGAGTCCACTGTAACAGAACCTGGATTAACCCTTAGTGACCTCTTCTCCCTAACAAGTTCAAAACAAGCCATTACTCAAATATATCAATATCTAAATTCACATAGGGACAGAAAGGCCCAGAGCCTACAGACCAAATGGGAGAGGGAGGCTGGCATTCACTTACCGGCCACCCTCTGGGAGAAGATATGGGAATCCACATCAAGAGCAACTATGTCCCCTCTGTGGCAGGAATATCTGTGGAAAGTCAGACTGCATTTTTTCTTAACCCCAGATAGAGTGGCTAAATGGTCTGCTACTGGCTCAGCCAGTTGCTGGAGATGTTGTGGGGAACAGAAGGCTACCCCCACACATGTGTTCTATACTTGTCCCAAATTAGAAGAGTTTAGAAAAGGAGTAGAAGATAAGATTCATAGGTTATTTCAGATTCCCTCCCCCCCTGGGTTGCAAAACCTGACTCTGGGCCTTCCACCTGAAGGGATCAGGGGGAAAGATGTACTATATTTGTGGTATATATGTGTGCTAGTGTATAACAAAGCCATTACACAGAATTGTTTACAACTCACTCCACCAGCTGTGAAAGACTGGACACATATTATAATGGACATACAGCATATGGAAGAGTTAACCTACCAGCTGAGAGATGCTCAGGAGACTGGCCTGAGAAGATGGACCTGATAGACCCTCATGAACTGAATTCTGTCACAAGGCGAAAGATATAACTATTGTAAGTCATATTATGTAGAGTAGTTTAATTAGACTACTGTTCAGGATAAGGGTAATGAAATGGGTACTACATCTCCCAAAAAGCGCACCATCAGAATACGTTGACTATCTGATAAAGATACTAAATTAGAATAAGATAGAACAGATTAACCATCTGCTGTGTATGTCTCGTCACCTAAGTTATTTTATCTATTTTTCTTTGTTTATTTAACTCAGTTACTGATATAATGTACTGTCTGTAAGATCAGAACACAAAACAACAAAAAAAAGAAAAATGCTGTCAATAATGTATTATTGATACCTTGTGAACTGACAATAAAGTACGTATAAAAAAGGTATATGCAGATAAAAATATTCATGAAGTTTTGCACGAACTATAAAATGACAACCTTTCAACATCTATAATTTTCAAACTATCCATCTGAATTTCATGATATTTCGTACGTTAGTGGCCTTCTACTCAAAGAGTATATATACAGAGTTCAAGCTTAAACGGCGGGTGAGTTTCATGAAATTCTGATGAAATCCCATGACATTTTGAGAAATTCCATGGATTCAGAATATTTCCATTCTGAACAGCTCTAAAATTTCACCTTCTTATAATTTCACCATTTGTGATGTAAATCCCTGTGAGTTAATTGAACAAACAGGTGATCACCATAATTGGCTGTTCCTCCTAACTTTTTTTGTTTACTAAACTTTATTAGTTTTTAAGTAGCACATAGTACATGACATGATTGGAAGATGACATAAGGCTGCATATTCTTAATATCACAGACAGACAATCATCCCCCCCGCCGCAAACCCCCGTCTCCCCCTCACCCTAGTGCCTGCACCAATAATCAATGAGAAGGAAGAATACTGAAGTCTTAATGGGGGAGGTATTACGTTTATGGTTTCCACAGGGATAACAAGGTAAGAAGGGGTTCCTAAGTGGTCTGGAAAGCCTGAGGCCTATGTTGCATACAGGCTATATGCCTCTCCAATTGAACTGCAAGCAAAGCTTTGTGGTACCATTCCATCTCTGAGGGGAGAGATTCCTCTTTCCAATGCCTCAGCATAATTACCTTTGCTGTGGAAGCAACCAAGGTGAGGTGGGCTTTCCTTATTCTGGGTGTTCCAGGAGGAAACAAGGTTAAGAGGCAGCCCTTTGGGGTAAAGAGAGGTTCCAGACCAAACAGCGATCAAGTACCATTTAATGGAGTTCCAGAAGACTTTGAACAGCTCCATAACAGGTGATAAGGGACCCGGGGCGTCTCCACAGCAGGAACACAGAGGGGAGGATAACTTACCTATTCTATGTAATTTTATCAGGGTATAATATAGGTTATGCATAATATTGAACTGGATCAGTTGGAGCCTGTCTTGTTTAATAAATTTATAGGTAGAATGCCAGGCTTTCTTCCAGAAAGCCACTTCTGCAGGGAGAGACAGTTCCTGAACCCAGTAATAACAGATGCTGGAAGGGAGATGAGGATCTAGAGATTGCACGTGCTTATAAACTCTGGAGACTGCATGTGGCTGGTCAGCAATTTAAAGAACAGAGGATAGATTTTCCTTGGTCAGTGGGGGGCAAGGCTTATGCCCTAAAAAGGAGTGACTTGCATTCTTTATTTGTAGGAATTTGAATGTCTTTATTAGGAAGCTGTAGTTGGAATTGGAGAGTGGGAAAGGGAATAATTTCTTCATTGGAAAGAAAAGTAGATAATGTGCATGTCCTCAGGGGAGGCCAGAAGGAGAGTGGGATAGGGCGATGACCTATCTGAAAATGGGGGTTACATATGATAGGTTGCTCAAATGACCTGTGCCAATTCAGCGACAGATGGGTTTGAATTTGCTGCAAAACCTTGAGTGACCATCCAATTGGAGAGTTCCTCAAATGCCGGGGAAGTTGAGAGGGGAGCAGGTATACAAGGGAGGTTAAAGAGCAGTGAGATTTGCTCACCAGGGATCTTTCAATTTCTAGCCAAATGGGGGTGTAGGAATTAGAACCCTGTGGGACCACCCTGTTCACCCAGAGTGCCAACTTACTGATATGCTGGGCTCCATAATAGGTGAAGAAGGAAGGAAGAGCTAGACCACCTTGTAACTTAGGAGCAGCAAGCTTATCATAAGGCCTTTGAACCACTTTGTTCTTCCACAGGAATGCATTGAGCATACTCTGAAGTCAGGTAAACCATACCTTGGGGAAAAGGAAACCCAACATGCCCATTGGGTATAATAAATGAGGTAGGACATTAATTTTGAGAATGCTGATCTGCCCCCAAAGGGAGAGAGGAATCATATCCCATCTGTCCAGATCTGACTTTAACGTTTGTAACAGTTTAGTAAAATTCTCTTTAACCATAGTGGAGATGTTTCGAGAGACTTTAATACCTAGGTATGTTAAGGATTTAGGATCCCAAGAGAGACACAGATCACTAAAGTCTGCCCTACCAAGATGACCATTCAGGGGGAAAATCTCTGTCTTGGAGAGGTTTAGTTTATAAAAGGACACTTTGGAGAAATTGCCCAATTCTGCTAAAAGGGTAGGGATAGTGACTTGTGGATCTTCTAAATGTAAAAGTAGATCATCAGCATAAGCTGAAAGAGTGTATCTTTTCCCTTCTATTTGAATACCTGTCAGAGCAGGAGAATTGATTAATCTACATATCAATGGTTCCAGATAAAAGTTAAGTAATAGAGGGGAAAGTGGACAATCTTGTCGGGTGCCACGTTGGAGAGGGAAGGGTTTAGAAAGATAGCCATTGCACCAGACCTGAGCTGTAGGAGAAGAATATAAAATCTTCACCAATTTAATGAAATCAATGGGAATACCAAAACAGTGGAGACAGGTAAAGAGGAAGTCCCAGGAGACCTGGTCAAACTCTTTTTCGGCATCAAGGGAGACCAGGGCCGCAGGTATCCTAGATCCTCTGGACACCAAAATAAGGTGAATCAGTTTTCTCATATGGTCTCTTGATACTCTCCTTGACATAAAACCCACTTGTTCATAGCTAATAACTTCTCCCATTATCAGAGCAAGGCGATTGGCCAAAATTTTGGCTAAGATTTTCACATCTGAATTCAGCAGTGAAATAGGGTGGTAATTCTCGGGGTATATGTGATTCTTGCCTGGTTTTGGGATGAGTGTGATTAGAGCTTCCAGAAAGATGGGATCTTCCATGCCATCCTTGAACCTAGAGTTGAAGACCTCGACTAACAGAGGGGCTAATTGGGGAAAACAGGATTTGTATAGGTTATTGGATAGGCCATCTGGTCCAGAGGTCTTATCTAAAGGCAGTTGTTTGATGGCTTGTTGCACTTCACTTAACGCAATCGGGGTAACCAAATGTTTGGTAGTGGAGGGGGATAAGCTGGGAAGAGCAATGGAGTTTAAGTGTGCTGCAATAGTGTGGTCAGATGGACTGGATGCTTTGTCCACCAAGTAGAGCCCCTGGAAGTACCTCCCAAAAATGGAGGCTATTTCATTGGGGTCTGTGACCACCTCCTCTTCCTAGGATGGGTGCACACCCGGTATGAACCTTGTGGCCTCTGCTTTCCTTAACCTAAGAGCTAAGAGCCTGCCAGCTCGCTCCCCGGATTCTAGGTATTTTAATTTAGTACGGTGTAAGGTGAGTTCTGCTTTTTGTGCCTTGAGGTCCACAAATTGTGATTGCAAGCAGTGTAACTTGACCCACTCTGAATCATGGGAAGAGTTATTAAGGGAGTGTTCCAACTGATGAATTTCACTTAGCAGTGTGTGTAATTGTTCCTGATTTTTACGGGTCCGGGTCGCTGTGAGGCATATAAACTCCCCTCGAGGGGTGCACTTAAGGGCCACCCAGATGGTGTCTACTGTATCTACTGAACCCTTATGGGCCACTAGGAAAAAAGAGACAAATTCCTGAATATGGGTCAGGGAAGAGGGAGTTTGTAAAAGTTGGGTATTAAGGTGTCATATAGAGTCTCGTTGGATCCCTGGGCCCAGCAGATAGGAAATACTGATTGGGGAGTGGTCAGTCAGTACATTATGGTGTATGGTCACATCTAAAATACCCGGGAGACAAAAAGTGCTGGTGAGAAAATAATCTATCTGGGATAACGTACTGTGTGTGTGGTGGGGGAATAAGTATATTGCCGTTCTGTAGGGTTTAAAGTACACCAGACATTTATAGTCCCAGTACCCATCATGAGATCTCTCAGAGCTCGTTGAGCTGGGGTTAACCCCACTCTCCTGTGGTCTGATCACTCTAGGTCAGTCTGGGGGGATAGGTTCCAGTCTCCTCCCAGAACAGTTAGTGTAGGGGGGTCAGAGGCAAGTAACATTGATAAGTGTGTAAAAAATTGGGGGGAATCCATATTTGGGCCATATACTGAACCTAAAATGATCAGGTAGGATTCTATGGTGCCTTGGAGAATAATATAGCACCCATTTGAGTCCCACCATTCATGTGCCATCTTAAAGGGGACTGTTTCAGCAATTAAGATTGCAGTTTCTCCTCACCTCGAGGAGGTGCCATAGCCAAAAACCTGCCCTACCCAACTTCTCCTGAAGAGAGAGAGACATCTTCCCTACAAAGATGCATCTCTTGTAGATAAGCTGTCCCTTCTCTGAGGTGCTGGAGATGGCGTAAAATTACTAGCCCCTTATGCCTGTCTTGGGCTCCTTTAATATTCCAACTAACAAATTCATAGGGACCTCCCATCTAGACAAAAAGCAATGGTTGGAGGAACATATTAGCAGTAACCACCCACCTTCCTGTCGTACAGGAAAAGGAACTGAGGGACTATGAAAGCGCAGCGCTTGCCCCTCCCCACTCCAGTACCAGAGTGCCAGTTGTATGCAAAAAACTTGACAATACCCCATAGAGACCCAATACCTCCCATACAATCCCTTCCCCACAACCCCCCCAACTAAACCAATAACATCAAAACACACAGACAAACTATCTTACCCTAGTACTAACAAACTGCACTACCTACAACACTTTGGTAAGTGATTTTTAAAAGCTATTCTAGGAGAACACACCATCTTAACCTCTCCCCCACAAACAGTTAGCATGTATAGCAATGCAACAATTAGATAATACTAAAATGAAACCTCAAATAAAATTATTGCTCATAATCAGGGAACCTCCTGTTACAGATGTTGTGTCTACCTAAAAAATAAAACAGGACCCCCTTAGTTAGGGCAGTTTGCCAGTATATAGTCCATATGAGAGTCCCTCCAAATCAGAATTAATCTAGAAGTAAAACATTGCTGCCCTAGGCCAGAAACCTTTAACTAGTAATACTCTGGATACAATGATCAGATCAGAAGCAAAACGGCAGACGTCATCATGTCCATTATTGCCTGGTCTTACAAACAGGAGTTGGGAGTTCCTAAAAGAAAAGTGTGTTAATGCTGAACCATGGGTGTCGCTCAGTGAAGAAAGTCCATATCATGACCCGACTGGGGTGTGAGCCTGAAGTTGTCCCAGAAAGGCCTAGTTAGACTCGTCTAGCTGGATGAAGGTGAGAGCCAGTTTTTAAGCCTGGTCCATAACAGCAATTTAGTAGGCCCATCACTCGAGGTTTCGAGGGATCATTAAGACCAGACAAATGGAGCTGTATTTAAGTGTTAACCCCACCTGGCCAGATTTGTGATGAGGAGGGGTAAGTGATTAGTGCCCCAATTTCAGATCGAACCCAGAAAGAGGGATGCTAAAGTCACAGAAATCGAAGGAGATAATCAGACTTCGCTGAGTACTCACTGCACCACCAATAAGGTAAATGCCACATTAGGTCAAAAGGGAGCCTTCACTTAATAAGGCTGGCAGACGGATCTTGAGTTCCATTGCAGCTTACTCTGGAGTGTGGTATGAGAGCCACTGATCAGCATGCTTAACTTGCAGCACTGCGGGGTATCTGACTCTAAACAGCTTCCCCGCAGCAATCAACTTGGAGACAGTTGGGTGAAGTTCCTGTCTCTTGGCTAGGACTGACTGTGGGGGTCTTGGGAGATCTGCAGCTTATGTCCCTCCCATTGTAGCTCCTGAATTTCTTTGATTTTTGCCAAAATATGCTGTTTATCCTGAAAATTTAACAGCTGAAAAATTATAGGTCGAGGTGGAGATACAGGAGGTGGGGGGGGGGCGCTGCAAGTGATGGGGCCACTTGATGACATATGTAATGTTGTTAGGCGAGGGAACAGCAATTTTTTTTCACAAAGTTTCTGGATAAACTGTATTGATTATTGCCTTCTTCTTGCTTTGGTAGTCCTATGATAAGCAAATTATTGTGCTGACTGCACCCCTCTAAATCCTCCAGTTTCTCTTCTAGCTTCTTAAGCCTTTATCTCATATTTGTAGAATTCTGATCAGTTCTCCCTTTCCATTTGTCTAAGGAGGTAAGCCTGGTTTCAGAATCGCCGACCCTGATGGAGAGAGAGAAAGAGTCAACTGAGGAGCAAATTTGTTGTAGATCTACCGAAATTGCAGAGATGGTCTCTTGCATGGGCTGCATTATCTCAAGGAAGCGCTCCTCCAAAAGTGTCATGCTGCTGGCTTGGGGCTTATGTGAGCCAGAGACTTGTTGTTTAGGCCTTTTTGTGGCCTAATCTTTTTCCGGCGTCAGAGGGGTGAGTGGCGCGGTGGTGCCTTTTTCATCTCAATTTCCATTCTCTGAGCCCAATATCATGTGCAGCAGGACTCCTTCAGGTAAGAGCAATAAGTTTAGGCACAATCCAGACACCGAGGGTTGAGAAAGTCGAGTTTTCTTTGTGGGAGAGGTGAGGAAAGATAGACGCTAGCAGTTCTCTCTTAGACAGCTATCACATGACTGACCGTTCCTCCTAACTTTATTCTTTTCTTTATTTTAAAATCATTTGATGTTAACCATTTTGTTTCAATTTTGGCTTAAAACTTCATATATGTATATAGATGTATTGGTGTAAATAATGAATGAGATGTTTGGCCATGTTTTGAAATGAAATTTTATTACTTTGGAATGTCACTTTAAATTTCTTTTGTATGTATCAGTTAATGTTGCTCAGCTGAATTTTTTATTTATTTATTTAGCATTTGTTTACTGGGTAAGCATGCTAGACAGTCAAGTGCCTATTTTCAGGTGCGACCTGGGAGAATTACAAAGGTAACAGGCAATAACATTGCAGAGACAAGGTAACAGCAATTAACAGGGTATTGTCAGGTACAGGCAGAAGACCTCAGGCAATAGCAACTTCAGAGACAAGGTAACTGTTATCATATAAGGTACTGACAGGAAACGGACAGAGAACTACAGTCAGGTACAGGCAGATAACTAATTCAAGGCAGTACAGTGTTATGACTTGTCAACTGAGAATTTCAAAGATACAGGCAATAACATTACAGAGACAAGGTAACAGCAATTACCAGGGTACAGTCGGGTACAGGCAGGAGACCTCAGGCCATAGCAACTACAGAGACAAGGTAACGTCAATCACATAAGGTATTGGCAGGAATGGGCAGAGAACTGCAGTCAGGTACAGGCAGATAACTAATTCAGGGCAGTACAGTGTTAGGACAAGTCAACTAAGGGAGGCGGTTGAGTGGGTAGGCTGATATCAACAGGACATTTTTGAGGAGTGCTCTACAGACTATGCACTTAATTATGGGGAGTATAAAAGGTGACATGTAATTCTTTGAAGCCACACACCCTGAGGAAGGCTTTTTGCCAAAGCACTGGGATAGATACATTTACCTTGTGCTTGGACCTGAATAAAAAGAATTTCAATTTATTTGCATAACTGTAGTCAGGTCTACTCATTTGCTGCATGGTTTGTAGTGCAGGTCTGTTTGGGACTGTTTGCTTCATATGCAGGCTGACTGCCTGTGACCTGCACCCCCTCATGTTAACTGTTCATGGTGATATCCCCTTTTGGAACTGTGTATCACTTGCTGCTCATAACTGTTGAACATTACGGTGCTGTGAAGTGAGGTTGTCCACACCGAGCACTTTAATATTGTGGTAGGTGCCATTTCAGCTTCTCCCCACTCACAATGAATACGATGCAAAGAGGAGAAAGAGGAGGTAACAACTCTGAAGAACTGACAATCTCTACAATGGAAACAGAAATAGGAGAAAGCTGGAGTCATTCTGGAGACTTTTCAAGCAGGAGGAGGAGGAAGAAGGCCAAAGAATGAGTGATTGGAGTGGAAGAATCAGCAGCATCTGGTGGGGGTGGCAATATCAAAGCCATCTTTTTTCATATGGAAAAACGTCTGCAGAAAGAGCTGGATCTGACTTATGACATAATGATGCTGGAACAGTATTTGGAAAAAGGACAGGCCCCAAGGGGGCTCAGAGTCTCAATCATACAATCGAGTGGGTTGGAAAATTTTGAACATAAGGAAGAGTGGCTGGCAGCAGCCAGTGAGTGCTCAAAGCGCTTTGTGGAAATCATCATTAAAGAAGACGTGAGTAAATACAAAAAAAATAAGTAATGAATTAAAAGATGTGAAAGATGAAGTGTTGCGGTTTAGAGACATTGTCAAGTTTAAAGAACTAGACCAGAAATTACAGAACAAACTCAAGAAGTATGAAGAGGATTTAATAGCAAGAAAACAAAAAAGTTAACAAGAGACCAGACAGATTACGATAATTCTATTATCTCTTGAATCAAAAACATAGTGGAAGTCATGGCAGAAGTAGGTCACACATTAAATTCCAAAAAAAACTCAACTAATAAGCAGTCTACAAAACATACAGGAGAGATAGTTTTTTTAGACAAAGAAAAACAGGCACATGAAAGAGAAAACCGGGATGAGGGAGAGGAAATAACAAACGGAGCAGTAGGAGGTGAGAAACATATCAAACAAGTTCTGAGAGGGAAGAACTGGAAAAAGAAAGATTACACATAATTAATCTTTAAGGAACTGAACTTACTAGTGCTCAAACTAGAGTGCTTGAGAAAGGACTTTCATTTGACCTGTACCCTACATTGAACAAATTTCAAGTCCATGTGGAGATCTTTAAGTTTATACAGAAAATTAAACTGATATATTTCTTTAGTTTGAAAAACAAGGCACCGGAGACTGTAATGGGATACACAGAGTTTGACATCCCCCCTTTTTATTAGAAGAAATTGGGGAACAAGCATTTGATACAAATGCAATAGGATCAGACATTCTGGAAAATTTAAGTGAATTTGAACTGCCTGAAATCCAGAATAATGATGACCACAAAGCTGATTTGAGCTCAGGTGGGCAAATAACTGGAGAAAGGAAAAGAAAGTTCAGACCAGGGTCCACATTTTATACAAATGTTTTTCACCCACTAAATTCTACTTATGAGAAAATAGTAAATATAGAAGTGGAATATTTGATACAGCTGGAACAGAAACAAGTAGCAATTTATCTGTGTCAGAACAGATTTTTTTTTTAGTCTTTGGTAACCTGGTAAAGCCCACTAAGCACAAGTACCTGTTTTCAGGGGCAACATGGGAGCACTGGGCAGTTAAGTGACTTGCTCAGAGTCACACAGTATGCAAGTGGTGGTTGTGAGAATCAAACCCAGGTCTGGTCTACTGGATGTGCCAAGCTCATTCACAGTTCGTTACTCTAACCTCTAGGCTATACTGCCAGCTAGATTGTTTTAAGGGAGCTTGCAGATGACACTGACATCATAATCAAACCCTCAGATAAGGGAAGGAATGTTGTGGTTTTCAGCAGAGAACAATATGTAGATATTGTAATGTAACTGTTAAGTGTTGAAAAAAACAAACAAAAAAAATTGCCAGGAAATCCCTTGCCTGTATTCAAAAAGGATTTATTTAGATTACTAAAAGATGCTGAAACTAAGGGTTGGATTACAGGAAAGGAATTTGAATACATCTGGGAAGAAAACCCTGTGTTTCTGTGCATGTACGCTCTCCCAAAGGTTCATAAAGATAAACAGGATCCCCTCTGGTGCCCAATTATATTGGGAGTCAATTCCATCACACAAAAGATAGGGAAGTTCATAGATGATTTCCACAAAAGTGTGTAACCAGATCACTGTCCTTTATCAAGGATACAACAGATGTTCTGAATAAATTTGAAACCCTAGAATGGAAAGACAATATGGTTTAACTTACAATTGACGTAGATGCTCTCTATATGTCAATTGAGCATAACTTGGGAATAATGGCATGCAAATATTTTTCTTGAAAAACACCCAAACAATAAAGAAATGCCCATTGAATTCATTTTCAAATCCTTGTTATTTTTACTGACTCATAACAGTTTTGAATTCAATGGACAGCATATCCTGCAAACATGTGGCATGGCAATGGGGGTGTCTTTGGCCCCCAAGTATGCCAATCTTTTCTTGAGATTATGGGAAGAGGCACAAGTTTTTGCTGATGACAATCCTTAAAGGGGGAACATCTCAAATTGGTACCACTTTGTAGATAACACACATAATATGCGTCTGGAGCGGGGACCGAGAAGAGATTGAAATGTTTATGAGTTGGTTAAACATCAATTAGCTGAACTTATGCGTCACACATCAGTACAGTTCTGAAAGCATATACTTCCTGGATATATCCTTTTCCAAACCTACCCAGCTCAGAGAAAATGTCAGTTCTAAGTGTTTTCATAAGAAGACAGCTACAAATTCAGTTTTGCTAGCTAGCAGTGCCCACCCCCAGAAACTGAAAAACTCAGTTCTGTTCAGCCAGTTCCTAAGACTGGGAAGAAACTATTCTGAAGATGAATCATATTTGGAACAAGCAGCATAACTTGAGAGTACTTTTCTGAAATGGGAGTATGACGGAGGTTTACTTAATGATGCAAAACAAAGGGTATTTTCTAGGAAAAGGTTAGAGCTCACTGCACGCACTGCAGATGGGCACCATATATCAGAAAAGAGGGGAAACAATAAGCTTTGTCACAGAATTTAACAGCCATGCAGGCAGAATAGGAAATGTTCTATTCAAAAACTGGAATATCCGAACCAGTGATCCTCAGATAGCTATGGGCATAGATGAGAAACCAAGGGTCGGCTTTAGCTGTGCTGCTAATCTTAGAGATAAATTAGTACACAGCCGGCTCCCTAGTGTGAAAACAAATGAGAGTTGCAGCTGGCTCACGCAAAAATCTAATGGCATGTTCAAATGCAAAAAGTGTAACATTTGCGAATATTGTGTATCCGGGAAGTAATTTACACACCCTAAGGAACCCACATTAAGTGTTAAAATTAGGAATTTTATTATATGTGATACTGTTCTGTAATTTAAGTTCTATGGTGTTCCTGCAATGCATTGTACATTGGTTGAACTGTCAGCACTCTAAAGACAAGAATATAGGAACACATACACTCCATAATAAATAAGCAGATTGACAAACCAGTGGGACTGCACTGTCTGGAGAAGCATGGCTCTGAGCCCAAATGTTTGAGATTCACGGGCATCGATCATGTCCAAGACCCTAAATTTGGTGACAATCGAGTCAACATGCTTCTCCAGAGAAAGAGAGAGTCAGTGGATCTATCAAATGAAAAGCTTAAAACCTATTGGGCTAAATGATTAATTTGACCTGAAACTGTTCCTTAAAAAGAAGTAGTAATTTTTGAAGATTATGTATTAAGATCGAATTTCAGTATGTTGCTTCTCATCCTTCCTGCTTCTTATTCTTTATAGGTCTGTGGACACTAATTTGTGTGGATACCCAAGAAAATGAGATGCCTGACAGAGTGTCATATGAGTGATAACTGAGTGCTGTGGTTCCTCCTCTCTCATGTCGCCTCTATGAAATTTCGCCTTCTTATAATTTTGCCATGTGTGATGAAGTGTAGATCCCTGCCAGTTAATTAAACAAACAGGCGATTACCATACTTAGCTGTTCCTCCTAACTCTGTTGTTTTCTTTATTTTAAAATCATTTGATGTTAACCATTTTGTTTCAATTTTGGCTTAAAATTTCATATATGATATAGATATAGATATAGATATAGATATAGATATAGATATAGATATAGATATAGATATAGATATAGATATAGATATATCTATATCTATATCTATATATATATATATATATATATATATATATATATATATATATATATATGTAGATGTATTGATGTAAATAATGAATGAGATGTTCGGCCATGTTTTGAAATGAAATTCTATTACTTTAGAATGTCACTTTAAATTTCTTTTGTACGTATCAGTTAATGTTGCTCAATTGAGTTTAATTATGGGGAGAATAAAAGGTGACGTGTAATTCATTGAAGCCACACCTCCTGACAAAGGCTTTTCACTGAAGTGCTGGGATAAAGGCATCTGCCTTGTGCTTGGACCTGAATAAATCAAATGTAAGTTTATTTGCATAACAGCAGTCAGGTCTCCTCATCTGCTGTGTGATTTGGAGTGCAGGTCTGTTTGGGACTGTTTGCTTCATACTCAGACTGGTTGCCTGTGACCTGCACCCCCTCATGTTAACTGTTCATGGTGATACCCCTTTCAGAGTTGTGCACCTCCAGAAATGCCCTGCTACATTTCTGCCATCACTGCAGCAGCACCACTGCTTGGGTACCCCCTACTTTAAAATGGGGTACCAGCACCCCTACTCCTCTGCAAGGTTACTGCTTGCCACTTTGATCTTGCTCCTACTGCCTCCTGCACTTGTTCTCCACACTGCAGCAGATGTCCCAGCTCAAGAAAGGGGGATTCCTACCAGACCTACATGACCACTACTAACTTTTACACTCTCTCCTTTGAAGCACCATACCCCACATTGCGCTGATGCTACAGACTGCTGACCTACTAAGCCAAAGGAGGAACAGCCCCTACACCCACCACTGACTCCTGCTCACTCTCCCTTTTCCTGGGAAAAACCAGGACCTTAAATACCTTCCTTGCTGCTGCCCCCTGGTGGGAGCATAGATCACAAGGCTGGGGGGACAATACCAGACTAAATGGCACCACGGGGGAGGTAAAAAGGAAAAAGCACAGGCTAGTAAGCCCACCCGATGAGGGGGGGCTTACATTCTCCCCCTCTTAAACCATTTACTCCTGGAAATGGGGCATACAAGGGCCACCAATGACCCCAAGAAACCAAGTGGGTATGCACACTCCCCACATAGTCCCTGAGACCATTGGGAATGCCAAAACCCAGACCTAAAACCCCCTCCTAACCTTATCTTAAGAAGCAAGGATTGTCTGAATGACATTACGATAAATAAAATATTAAAACACTTTCTTAAAACTGAAAATTAGTTGCCACTCTGTCTCTTTAAACATGTTAAACTGGAAACAAGCAATCAAACAACTCTTTTTTTTAAATAAATGTAAGAATATTTTCTTTTCCTTTTCCAGTCACTCAGCACTTTCTCATCAAACACTCTCCCAGTCGTTCTCCACTCTCACTGAGGTAGGTATGTATAAACCTCACCCAGGCGTACCAGAGGAATAAAAATTAGCAAACTGGCTTCTTTTTTTTTGTCTTAAACATTGTCTTACATTGTCTTTTGTCTTACATTATATGAAGAAAGACTAGAGGAACTAAAGATGTATAGCCTCGAGGAAAGGAGGGAGAGGGGGGACATGATAGAAACTTTCAAATAACTCAAGGGAATCAACAATGTCCAAGAGGGTAGCATCTTTCAGAAAAAGACATGTGCAAAAACAAGGGGGCACAATTTGAAGATAGAGGAGGGATGGCTCAGAGGTAATGTGAGGAAGTATTTCTTCACAGAGAGGGTTGTGGATACATGGAACAGCCTTCCTGAGGTGGTTGTAGAGTCAAAAACAGTGGGGGAATTCAAGAATGCATGGGACAGACATAAGGCAATACTAGTGGGGGTAGGAGGAAGTAGGCTGTTGGTTAACTAGGATCTGCAGCTTATCCGTTAGGTAGGGAAATGGACAGACTAGGTGGGCCAAGCGGTCCTTATCTGCCGTCAAATTCTATGTTTCTTTGTTAAACACTTGAACAGATCAAAGTACTTTTCACAGTCTATGGGAGAATAAGCAAATGATTAAGTGCCAGTCCTCTAGATGGAAACAGAAGCTGTCTCTAGGCACAGTTTGTCTCTTTGCTTAATACTGCTGAAACCCTCACTCTGTATTAGTCAATCAATAAGACAGCCCTGGCTTGGTCTCAGTTCCATTCACCCACTTTGCTTTAAATAGGGGGCCCACTGCCCCAGGAGAAATAATAGTCTGGGTCAGGCTTGGTTGTGTCATCTCTGAAGGAATCCTTGGAAATAATGTAGTACTTGACCCAACACCCTGCTAGGTCTTGCACCAGGGCAAAATGTTTAAAGAGTGTATGGCTGGCCCAGGGGCCAGAGAAACACATTTAATTTTTTTTATTTATTGAAATGCTTCACCAGGAAAGTACACTAAGCTGGATAGCTCATTTACAGGTACATCCTGGGGGGAAGGGGGAGAGAGGGAACAAGCAGAGCAGTGCAATAATAAGAATCACAAATACAGTACAAAGCAACAGTTCAAAATACAGTACAATGCAATAGTTGAAAGTCAGGGTAGATGATAAGATGCAAAACAGAAGTGTATGATATGATGGATGCAATAAGTGCAACAACAGTTAAGGCAGTGACAATGTAGCTGAGCATCTGAAGCAGCATCCAGGAATGATTATATTGGGTATTTGGGTGGTAAATAAAGTGCAGTGATGGGTAGTGCCTGAACTAGGTATTAAGGGGAAGGGGGGTCTAAAGGGAAGTACAGAAGGCTGTGCACTGGAGTCACAGAGGTTGGCAGGAGCAGGAGTGGGCAATATAGACACACAATAATGTAGAAATAGCTCTAAGAGACGGCGCAAATCGGATATTTGAGGGAAGGGCATTCCAAAACTTTGGACAGTGATAGGAGAAGGCAGACTGGCCAGTGGAGGTAGACCAGTGATGGATGGAGAAAGAGAGAGAGTCAGAATTTCGAAGTGAATAGGAGCTCAGGGGTGAAGCAGAGATGAGGGAGGAAAGATAGGAGAGGAGATTCCCTTCCCAGAATTCGGTCATGAAGGTGGCACAGTGTGATAAGTACCTGGACTCCAGAATGGAGAGGGATGTGTCTATGTAAAGATTACAGTGGTGATTGCTGGGGGGGGGGTCAGTAGAGTATGAAACGATAGAAGGAATTTAAAAAAATGTCCAGTCTAGACAGGCTAGTTTTGGGGGCAGCACTGTAGACTATGTCTGCATAGTCAAAGGTTGGAAGGATCATTTTTTGCATGATAGCGCATCTGGCTGATGGAGGAATTCAATCCTTATTTCTGTACAAGGCACCAAGCTTGGGGTGGAGGTTTTTATGGATTACATCTACATGTGCAGAAAAGTCCAGGTGGCAGTCTAACCAGGCCCCAAGGTATCTGAAGGAAGGGACATTCTCAATCAGAGTACCATCCAGCATGTGGAACACTAGGGCAAAGGCAAGGGAAGATAATCTGTCTGTTGCTGAAAGACATGGAGACTGTATTTTGCATTCAGAAACAGTTGATACGACTGAAGCCATTTCTGAACGTTAGTGAAATCCTGTTGCAGCCTAGCCTGGGCATCAGTGTGTGAGGCACTAGATGCATAAAGGACCATATTGTCTGCATACATATGGATTTGCACAGTGGAGCAGGCAGAAGGGAAATCATTAAGGATAACAGAGAATAGAACAGGGCCAGGAACTGAGCCCTGTGGGACTCCAGTGGTGATAGGGAGATGAGAGGAGGGGAAAGGGATGAGGCAATTTTGATAGATTGGGTTCTGCCTGTTAGATATGAGTGAAACCAAGCCATGGCAGTGGGCTTCAAACCAGTCCCAGCAAGTGTTTGGAGGAGTAGAGAGTTGGACATGGTGTTGAAGGCTTTTGCCAGATCAACAAAAATGGCATAGATTATGTGACCCAAAGCCATCTTGGAGAGTATGGAGTTTGTGAGACATATAAGAGAGGTGGTGGTGGAGTGGAACTTGAGGAAACCAGACTGGAATGGTGTGAAAAAGGAGATGGACTCAAAGGTAGGGGGTGAGTTGAGCAAGAATGATGCGTTCCTGAAGTTTAGCTAGGATAGGTAGTAGGGAGACAGGGCAATAATTCCCAGTGGAAGTGGAATCACCACCTTTAGGGAGAGGGATGACAGTAGAATGTTTCTAGTTGGAGGGAACTGAGAACAGGGGAAAAAGAAAGGTTGAGAAGGGAGGCCAGAGGGGCAGCGATAGCAGGTGTGGAGATTTGGAGCGATTTGGGGTCAAGGCCATTAGGGCTCTTACCTTTGGAGGGGTTTAAGGAGAGGAGGGCCTTGAGGGCATTATTTTGTGTAATAGGAGAGAAGAAAAACTGGCTAGAGGACCGAGCCTTCTGTATGAGTTGCTACGAGGAGTGACCAGTCTCTTCAGGCCTTGACTGCAACTTGGTAAGTACCTCCCAGAAAACCCAGTCTGACTTATTTTCCTCGATCACATCCCAGAGGTGTTTGTAAATATATGGGTACTCAGTGGTGGGGTATTCAAGATGGATCCTTCTTCTGATCCACCACTCAGCCTGTGACCACTCAGGCAACTCCCTGACACTGGTTCATCTAGCATCCCCTGGCTCCAACCACATGCCATTTCTATATATGATATTAGCCTGGTCGCTCCTCAGAAGGCTGTCCATCCAAGCTCTAAGTCCTTTGCTCTGCATCGTCGGGCACAGGGTGGTATCCGTTAAGGTTATGGCAGGTCTGTGGAAAGACTTTGGGATTACCCACTGTATCTCGTGGTCAGAAAACCGATAGCGCTTCAGGGGTCCTCCGGCATCTATGGGGGAAGACTTCTCCCAATCTTCCTCCTGAATCACCTTCACCTTTGTAAACCCCATTTTTTTAACAGGCCAAACTCTGTAAGGAGGAGGGGCTTCACTGGTTGCCAAATTGCTGGGACCACTGTCACCAGGCAGGGATCCCACTGAAGACCCCCTGAGCCCTCGGGGGTCCCCCAATGCCAACTGCAGACCCCTGCCCTCCCTCCCTCCCTCTGCCATGAGGATAGATGACGTCCAGTGGGGTACTGCTGGGCAGACAGCTGTGTTCCCCCTTGCTGCCCTCAGGAGTCTCTTCCACGGCCTCAGTCTTCACATTCAGGGACCACATTTTCACCTCAACCACCAAGACACCACTCTCTTGCACTTCCAACTTATCTTTAGCTCCCAGATCCAATCTTCCACGTGACAATAGAAAAGCCATGCCCACCAAAATACTAGCTTAATAACACCAGGGATCCCCCATGGGCATTCCCTCAAAAATTCCTCCTGGTGAAGCACTGGAGCAGAGTGTGCAAATGGGCAACTTGATGACCCCCTCACCTCTGTATCCACATCTTACACACCTTTCCTTGGCCTGTCCCCTCCCTGCTGAGTCCAAGAGCCAAGAAAGCAGGGAGGTAGGAATGGTTGCGTGGGGCTCCCCTTTGAGTGTATAACCTTCCACCATGGCCTTCCACAGCTAAATTACCTTCAACGGTCCTCAAAACACTTCTGCACTGCTACTGATACCTTGTATTCTCTTTCTCTCTATCTTTCCAAGTCTCTCAGTATCCAGGCAGAAAATGGCTCCTCTGGCACAAATCTGCTTCAACACCTTTCTTAAGCTGGCCAATCACACTTGCCCTTTCTCATCACATGAACAGTCCCAGCTACAGAGGTGCCAATGAGAGAGAGAGAGAGAGAGACAGAGAGTGAGAGGGAGAGAGATAGGCCTGTGAGGAGCTCCTGAACAGGCCTACAACCTGCCATAACTGCGCCACACAGACACAAGCCTGGGTCAGCCCAGCCCCCTATGGCTCCTCTCAATAGCAGTGCCACTAGGCCCTGGGGTGCAGGGAAACAGATCCTGGACAAGCCCCCACATCTGTAACCCCCCTTTCCTTCTATGTCTAGAGGTCCGGATGTTGCGGGAAGGGAAAGGGGCCACAGACCACAAACACTCCATTACACTTCTTGTAGTTGGAATGTTTAGCAAAAAAAACAAGAGAGGTGCCCTACCTTGTGACGTCTTCAAACTGGATACAGCCTACTTCTTCCTCGGCTGAATATTCTGGGCCCAGTGGTGGTGGCAACAAGAACAGCACCAGATTGGGGTAATGCCAACTGCTACGATCCCCAAGCCAGGGGAGGGGGCAGGACTTTTTCTTATACCAGGAGGCAAACAGACAAATGGAGCAATTAAAACTGAATTCATTAGCATTCACTTTATGAGATTAAGAATGAGCATCATCATCACAATTTCATGCAAACCAAGAACTTCATTCTGGGCCTGAAAATGATTAGGCCCAGTTCACTTTGAGCAAGACATAGATGAAACTGGAGCAGCTCCATGCAGCTGAGAGTGCAGTCAAACGGCAGTTTCAAGTACTATACATCTTTTTTTCAGTGTGCAGCAAGATTTTGTACATACAGGTTTAAGGACAATTAGACCAAACAGGCTCCTTAAAATCTGACAGCTTCTTCCACAGAAACCCTTTTTTCACATCACAATCCCTTTTACATTTCAGTATCCCTTAGACCTCCTGATGGGGGAGTGCCTTACTCTTCCCATGTCAGCTAAGCCATAAAGACCTCAGGGCAGATTAGCAGCCTAAGCCTCAGTGGCTGCTTCTAAATGGACTTCCCAAAACAACTCCCTGAGCCAAATGGTGCACATTACATGAGGACTGCTCCACACCAGCACCAGGCTGCAAAAGTAATGAACAGTTGCTCCTTCTCTTCCTCAATTGTTTCCATTCCCCACACAGGAAACCCTTGGCCCTTAATAGATATGATGGACCTACCTCAGACACAGGCACTGTAGGTCCAAGGGCCAGCCCCAGACACAGGCATGGCAGGCCCTATGCCGAATCCCAGGCCAAAATTTTCCCAGCAATCTGTACCTTTCTCCCAGGCAGTGTGCCACAAGGGTAAGCACTCCAGAGCTGCCACCTCCAGAAATGTCCTGCTACAGTTCTGCCACCCCTGCAGCAGCCACACTGCCTGGGTACCCATTACCTTAAGATGGGGTACTGGGACCCCTGCTTCTCTGCAGGGCTACTGCTTGCCACTTAAATATTGCTCCTACTGCCTCCTGCACTTCTTCCCCACACCGCAGCATATGTCCAAGCTCAAGAATGGGGGTTTCCTCCCAGACCCACACGACGGCTGCTAACTTTTACTCACCCTCCCTTGGAGCACCATATCCCACCGATGTTGCAGACTCCTGACCTACTAGACTGAAGGAGGGGGGACCCTCCTCAAGGAAACTGCCATTACACCCACCACCGACTCCTGCTCACTCCCCCTTTTCCCAGGTAAAACTAGGGCCTTAAATACCTTCCCTGCTGCTGTCCCCTGGTGGCAGCATAGATCACAGGCTGGGGAGCACTACCAGACTAGACGGCACCATGGAGGGGGGAGAAAAAGCACAGGCTACTAAGCCCACCCGATGGTGGGAGCTCTTACACATCTAAGGTATGGCCCATCAGAAATCTAACCTTGTGCAACTCCTTCTCTTTTGAGTGAGCAGATTGCAGACAAAAGGACAGGAGACAGATTTCTTGGTTCACATGGAAGGCAGTAGGGACCTTCGGAATAAAAGACGGGACTATTCTGAGCACCACCTTGTCCTTGTGCATGACAAGGTGTGGTTCTTTGGGAGATAAAGCCTGGAGCTCACCAATCAAGGCGTCAAAAGCGGCAGCAGCTAAGTGGGACGGCAAAGTGAAGAGAGGAGTCTGACCGGGGACGGACTGGGCTACTAGAGTTTGTAATATCTTGCTTAGAGTTAATCATTTCTTTTGGGTTTGTACCTATAGATTAGTTATGATTAACAGAGGGATATTGTTGTGTGTAGCCTATACACTTTGTGTTTTGTGTACTGATGGGTTATTTTGTTCTATGTGTGTTAATAATGACTTTAGAACGTATGAAAATAATCAGATTCTGGAGTTCCAGACTCAACTGTTTATTCCTAATTATAGTCATTTATTTGTTGAAAGGTTAAATACATGTGTTATAATTTGGGTTACAGTGTTAGGAAATATAAGACACGGAAATGTGTTCTGCCTGTTTACATAAGAACCTGGTTACATTGCTTTCTCTTGCTAATTCGATCTGGCAATGTTGAAAGCAACCCTGGTCCTTTAGCAAATGATATGGCAGATAGTGATTTTTTTGCAGCATTCATATGGCCTCAAAATTATGCATTTAATGTATTAAGCTTAACATCTAAATTTCATGAGGTGGAGTCATGGATTAGTTTATATAATCCGGATGTTCTGGCACTGACTGAAACCTGGTTAACCTTACCTGTTCTTGATACTGAACTTTGTATACCTGCTTATAAACTTTTAGAAAGGATCGTGTCACTGGTAGAGGGGTGGGGTTTTGTTTTATGTTAAGGAATATTTAATGGTAAATGAGACCACTATATTTAACAGTAATTTGGAATATTGTGAACATATTACTATTCAGTTATTGTTGGGATTTGTCAAAAATTAACTATTTGTTGTGTATATCTTCCACCTAATGGTAGCAAATCAGGCTTACAAGAACTTGTAAATGCTTTGAATACTGGGGTTTCTACAGAGTTAATACTACTGGGTTTTAATTTAAATTGGATGGGTTCAGATATAACAAAGTTAAATACGGTCTTGTCTCAGTCTGGTTTACAACAAATTATTACTTTGCCCACTTGACACAATAATAGATCAGGAAATCACACATTGCTGGACTGGATATTAACAAATAGACCTATTAATATGATAAAATGTGGTTTGACCTCTGATTAGTTAAGTGATCATCATCCAGTCTTCTGTATTTGGAAACATGGGGACTGAAGAAGTCTAAGCCAATTATAAAGTTTCGAGATCTTTTTCTAAATTTGATGTACATTCTTTTTGTACAGAGTTGGGTAAAATAGATTGGTCTTTTTTATATTCTGTCCCTGATGTGGATTCTGCATTGCATTTTTTCATTACTGAGTTTACACATGTTTTGGATCAGTTAGCTCCCCTTGTTAAAAGAAGGGTCCGAGGGAAAACTTATGGGTGGTTAACATCTCCTTTGATTAAACTCATGAGACAATGAGACAAGGCCTGGAAAATGTATAAAATGAACCATTCTGCTTCTGGTTATCATGCGTATAGGGCTTTAAGGAACCAATGTAAGGCTAAGATAAGGAAGGCTAAAACAGACTATATTCGTCATAAACAATGTGAAGGGTTATCTAACGCTACTACTTTTTGGAAAACAATTAACAATTTTATAAGACCTAATGTTTGTCAACCAGGATCAATGAGGTTGAACGGTGACTTGTTGTCTTGTCCATTGAAGATAGCTAATGAGTTTAATTTGAAATTTACTGCATTGCCTGCTTCCTTTAGTGACCAGTCCAAGGTGAACTACTTGGGATTGACTGAAGATTTTACAGTTAATCCTAAACTGTACTTAAGGACTACTACTCCGAAGGAGGTAGAGAAGTTGTTGCGTTGTATTAAGAGGGACAGCTCAGCTGGTTCTGATGGCTTATGTCCTAGTTTATTGGCGGATGCTGCCTCAGTTATAGCACTTCCAGTTAGTATTATTTTCAACTTGTCTTTTGTTACAGGTACTATACCTAATATATGGAAACATACTTTGGTCACTCCTATATTTAAATCTGGTTCACAACATGAATTTTGTAACTACAGACCTATTTCTATCTTGTCTGCTTTAGCTAAAGTTCAGGAAAGAATAGTTTATAATCAGTTGATTGGGTATGTGGATCGCTTTGGATTATTGTCTCAGAACCAACATGGTTTTAGAAAGGGAAGGAGTACTGAGACTGCCTTGGTGAGTTCACGAACGCGGTACTTAATGGCATGGATAAGGGTGTCTGACGGGTGCCGTTCGTGGACTTGACCAAGGCATTCGACTCAGTTGATCACCAATTGTTGATTTCTAGACTTGGGTCATTGGGAGTTGGTGAGTCTTTCTTGGACTGGACGAGGGATTATTTAACAAATAGGTTTCAAAGGGTTAAATATAGAGGTGCTGTATCAGACTCTGTAATGGTTAAGTGTGGGGTTCCACAAGGTTCTATTTTGGGCCACTTTTGTTTTCTTTGTTTTTGATCAACTAGTAAGTGTGATTAATAATGCTTCTCTAACACTTTATGCTGTGATGCAGTAATTTATACATGAGGTTTGTCAGTTGGAGATCTAGGTGTTTCTTTGACGAGGAAATGTGCAATTTTCAGTCTTCACTTATGGCCTGTAAATTACTCTTAAGCAAATCTAAGACAAAGGTGATGGTTTTGGTACCCCACCTAGACTGAGATCTGAGGTTGGTACTTTGGAAGTTAAATCTCTTGATGGATTACTGTTTGACTATGTTGATACATTTCAATATCTTGGGGTATTACTAGATTCTCATCTAAGTTATGAATCTCATTTTTGAGGGTTACCTCAAGAATACATTGTAGATTAGGTTCTTTGTACAGAATCCGTTCATTTCTTATTCCTGAGTCTAGGCTGGTTATTTCAAATTGCTGCTTACTTCCTATTGTGAACTATGCAGCTATGATTACTGACACTGCTTCTCGACAGTGATTTCAAAGAAATCCACTTTACTTCACTTGATAGCTAAGTTTGCTTTAAATTGTTCTAAGTCATCTCATCATTGTGTGATTTTGAAAGAAATGGGCTGGTTACGGTTTCATTAAATTTCCAATACTGTGTGGCCAAGTTCATATATAAAGTTATGGACTCTGGAATTCCACATAGTATTTCAAAGTTTTGAGACCATATATTGATGGTCATTATTCTAGACATAGGTCAGACAGTAGGTTTCTGAGATTCTTATGAAATCTAAAAGTGGACAAAGATCCTTTGCTTATATTGCTCCATTTATTTGGAATGAAATTCCTCAAGATATTAAGTGGTTGTGTTCTGTCAAAAGTTAGCCGACGCATTAAGGATGTATTTCAATCTCAATTTAATTGTAACTGTTTTATGAATTTTTTTATGAATTTTATACGTAACAAAGACATTTTTGTCTGCAATTTGCTGCATTGTATATGTATGTTTGATTATGTATTGTCTGTATGTAATATATGTGGGTCGCACCTGTAAAAGGAACTTGTTTCCAGTGTGCTTACCCGTTAAGCGAATAAACAAACAAACAAACAAACAAACAATCCTCCTGGCTGAGCACATAGCAACTAAGAAACACATGTTGTAAGACAGCACGTCCAATGGTACCAACAAAAGAGGTTCGAAAGGATCCTTACAATGAGCATTTGGAAACAGATTCAGTTTCCATGGGGGAACAGGGGAATGGAACAGAGGTTGATTCCTGCTGACAGCCCGCAGAAAATAAATAACCTCCCAGTTAGTCCCTAGGGACAAACCCAAGGAGGCTCCAAGGGCAGACACCTGACCTCTCAGAGTGCTCAAGGCCAAACCTTTTTCCACTTGGCCCAAGCCAAAAAAGTGGCCCATACATGAGCATAAGCTGCCAACGTGGAAATCTTCCTGAGAGCCATCAGAGTGTCTACCACCTTCTTAGAGAAACCTTTTTTCAGGAGTCTCCTACTTTTAGGAGCCAGGCCATGAGCTGCATTGCTCCTAGATCAGAATGAAGAATTGGGCCCTGTGAGAGAAGGTCCCTCAACACTTGAAGGCAAAACAGTGTACGTTGAGCTAGGTTCACTAAGTCCGAGAATCACAGTCTTCTGGGCCACTTCAGAAATATTAGAAGAAAGCTTCCCCTTGAGTGCCTTATTTTGTGTATGACCTTGGGGAGGAGTGGCAGAGGAAGGAAGGCATATGCTCTTCCAAAATTCCACACTTGTGACTGGACGTTCACTGTCTCCACTGCCTCCACCTGTGGATACCAGTAGCAGCTGAAGAACCAATGAACTTGAGCACTGTGGTTGGAGGCAAACAGGTCAATCTGAGGATGATTGAACTTTTGACATAGAAGATCGAATATCTCCGGGTTCAACATCTACTCCCCTTTATGGACATTTTTCCGGCTTAGCCAATTGGTTGGCTTGAATATACAACTCCCCCTCCAGGTGAACTGCTGATAGAGAAAGAAGATTCTCCTCCACCCACAGCAGAAGATCAGTGACTTCTTTCAGCATCTCCCTGCTCTTTGTGCCCCCTTGATTGTTTATGTACACCACTGTGACGGCATCGTCTGACCTTATTTGCATGACTTTTGACTGCACCTGACTTTGAAAATGAAAGAGAACAAGGCACACAGCCCTCATCTACAGAACAAGTATCTGTACGTGATGTTCCTGGACAGATCAAGTCCACTGAATGGGAATGTGCTCCAGGACTGTCCCCCCAACCTGACAGGCTGGCATCAGATGTCAGAATCAACTCTGGGGGGTCTTCCAAGGGAGACCCTTTGCTCAGATTTTCCAAACTCACCCAGCCACTCAGAGACTGCTGAGGTTGTGGTGAAATGGGGATTCTGGCTTGATAATCTTCTGCTGTCATATCCCAGGCTGGCAGCAACTTGATCTGCAGGGGCCACATGTGAAGGTGAACCCACAGAACTAGTTCTATTGTCACTATTATGAGGCCCAGAATTCACAGAAGGCAGTGAGATGAAGCCAACAATTAGCTCCTCGTCACTGAACCTCTAGCAACAGGGTCTTGTTCTTGGCTAGTGAGAGGAAGACCTTCCCCTCATTCATTTGGAACACCACTCCTAGGTGCTTCAGGGCCTGTGACAGCATGAGAGAGCTCTTCTCATGGGTCACCACCTAGCCATGGGAATCCAGCACCTCCAGAGTCCTGGTCACTGACTTCCTTGCCAATGGTGCAGAAGGTGCTCAAATAAGGAGATCGTCCAGGTAGGGATAGACATGATGTCCCTCCTGTTGAAGTTGAGCCATCAGGACCATGAGCACCTTCAAGAAAACTCTGGAGGCTGTTGTCAGCCCAAACGGGAGTGCCATGTACTGGAAGTGCTGTCTCATCACTGTGAATCTGAGGAACCTCTGATGAGACTGCCAGATGGAGATGTGAAGATACGCATACCTCAGATCTGTGTCCCCTGGCTGGACAGCTCAGATGATTGAACGCAGGGACTCCATCTTTTTTTTTTTCATCTTCTGTTTTCTTCCCACGCTTCCCTGGTAACCCTGTTAGACCGACCCCCCAGCCCTATCACCTGGCTCCCCCAGGACTTACCTTCTGCCATTGTCCTCTGCCACAGGACTGGTGGCATGTGCCCAGCCACAGGTATGGAGCCTGTGAGGGGTTAGTCATCACTCTATCACCGGGGAGTTGTTTTCCTCCTGGTTTCTCCTCTTACTCCCAGGGTCACTGGCAAACACAGTCATGCACGTGTGTGGAGGCAGGCATGTGTGCCAGAACCTGGTAATGGCCTTGTTCCGCCCACCCAGCCTAATGCCAGCCCCCCAACTACCCAACACTTCCACCAAGCCTGCACTCGGTGCCAGCCAAAAGTCAGTAAAAGTTACCTCCCCAATTTAGGAGAGGCGAGCTGCCTGGTGGCTGCTTGATCCTTCACCCTACCCCCCATCCAACCCCTTGGTGACCTGCGCTCATTCCAGAACACAGGTCACCAGCATGGGAGAGGTAAGACACATGGCACCTCTACCCTTTGTACCACTGGACCAGCTGCAAGGACTTTATTTTGAAGGTTGTGTGGCAATCAAACTTGTTTTGGTGTTTCAGATCCAGAATAGGTCTGACCCCCCCCCGACATCTTGGGAATGACTAAATAGATTGAGTAGACTTTCTGCCATTACTCACTGGGAGGCACCAGAAAAATCACCCCAATTTGAATGTTGTGGTCCAGGGTCTGTGACACTGCTTGCCTCTTCATGGAGTCCTTTGGAACTGGGGATGGCAGAAAATGCCCCTTTGAGGGAACTGTTGAAAATTCTATTGTATAACCCATAGCCAGGATTTCTAAAACCCAAGCATCTGATTAATCTGGGTCCATCTTTGTGTAAACATTGTGCAGTTTTCCACTAAGGGAAGGGAGGCAGAAATGGGCCTGCTTACCCTCATTGTGAGGTGCCTGATTTTGGCCCTGTGCCTCTGTTGTGACTTCAGGCTAGGGCTCCTCTGCTACTGTTGCTCTTGAAGCCAGCATAGGCTCCTTTGCTCCTCTGGTTCCTGAAGTTCCAAAAGGGATGAAAACCCCCATAATACTGCCTCTGTCGGCCACCTTCTTGACCTTCTGGAGTTGAGCTGGCATTTTGCTGTTGCTTTGACACTGGAAGGTGGCCGTTTTTATCTTGGAGATCTTTAAAGGAGAACTGCACTGAACCTGCAAGCCATTTTCCCCAGTAGAAGCTGATTTTTATGTTGTCTTGCACCTGTGCAAGAAACATGTTGTGGTAACTTTGGAATACCAGGTTTTGGAGGTGCAGTCATGTTGTGGCCAGTGGCACCACTGATTTTTCCAGCTGGGCTCCATGGCATGAATTAGATTGCATGCTGTCTACCAGGTTTTGGAGGCGCAGTCATGTTGTGGCCAGTGGCACCACTGATTTTTCCAGCTGGGCTCCATGGCATGAATTAGATTGCATGCTGTCTATGACAGCAGTGCAAAAGCATGCCACCAACTTGAAACAATTTAGCCACTGCAATGAGGGAGCGCCCCCTCATTGCAGGGCATGCCTTCCATGGTGTAACATTTCAATAAACATGGCGGACTTGCTGCCGGCTGCTCACAGTCCGTAGAAGCTGACTTCAGGGGTGCCCAATTCCTCTGTCGGCATATGTGGCCCCATTAGTGGTGTGCTGTGCAATGGGGTGCCCAATCCCCCTCGGCATCATGCTCCCAACACACAGACATGCTTGCCGATGGGGGTGACCAATCCCCCTGTTGGCATGTTTAACCCCCCCCCCATTGCGCTGGCATTTTTCTGTACAACCCTACCTCGATGGCCCGATTACGTGCCACACTGGGAGCCCACCCTAGTGTGGCGAAAACCTGTAAAAAAACAGAAAATGGTCCATGGTGGGGTTTTTTTCTGTTACCTGCAACAAAGGAAACAATCCCTCACCGTCGTGTCCTCTCCCCACAGTCCACACCTACCCTCTATGCACTCCACCTCCCCACACCCTCCCCTCACCCCACACTTACCTCTGGAGCCCTGCACAATGATCTTCAGTGGACTGGGAACATGTCTGCACTCTTCAAAGCTGACCACGAACTGAAGAAATGCCGGTAAGCTGTGTAATGGCATAAATAGTTTTTTTTCAACATCGGTGCTTTTCTCAGCCATTTTTGCAAATTTTGGCAACAAATTTTCAACATGGAGTTCTTGGGACCCCACCTCATGAATTCAGTCACTGTCATCTCTATATTCAGTCCCGAAAGGTGTTGTCACAGTCACTGCACAGAATCACCTTTCTGGACCGATTAATGAAATGACAGTGTGACTGTTCATAAAGTGGTCTCCCAAAAAGCCTATGTTGCAAATTTGGTAAATAAATTCCAAAAAATTACTGTGTTACAAGCGTGCATTGAGCAGTTTCCACCCACGCTCATAACTTTGAGAATTTTTAATATTTTTACTCCAGATTTTCAACATTGCCATTTTTCACATCTCCTTATGAACAGTACAGCTGTCATTTTCCACATCCTGCCCAAAATGTGTTTTCGTGCATCCGGCACACAATGGTGCAGTCGCTGTAGGAAAACAATGATTGGGACAGAGTAAGAAAATCACAGTAGCACTGTTCATGAGCAAAGGTCCCAAAATGCCTATGTTGAAAATTTGATGACAAAATTCCACAAAATGAGTATGTTACGAGTGTGCATTGCGCAGTTTCCACGCACAGTCATAACTTAGAGAATTTTTTATATTTTTACATCAGATTTTCAACATTGCTATTTTTGGACACATCCTTACGGGTAGTACAGCTGTCAATTTTCACATCTTGCCCAAAATGTGGTTTTGCACATCTGGCACACAATGGCGCATTCACAGTGGGAAATCAATGTTCGGGACAAATTAAGAAAATCATAGTGCCACTGTTCATGAGCAGAGGTCTCAAAATGCCTATGTTAAAAATTTGGTGAAAGAATTCCAAACAAGCATTTGTCAATGCTGAATGTTGATTGCGTTGGTCTGTTGAGCTCGCTCAGTGGCCCTCTGTCACTGGCTCAGTCTGTTTGTCCCGGTGCTGCAGGCTGCTCTTTTGTAGTGGGCTGCTGCCTGCGTTGGCACCTTGTTCTGCTGAGGAAGAAATATGCAGCTGCCCCAACAGAGTTCCATTGAGGTGGCTCACTCCCCCTTTCTGACTCGCTCATTCTGTTTCTCCTGGTGCTGCAGGCTGCCCTTTTGTACTGGGCTCCTGCCTGTGTTGGTGGCTTTTTCTACCCACAAAGAAATCCACAGCTGTCCCGACAGAGCTCCATTGAGGTCGCTCACTCCGCCTGTCTCACTCACTCATTCTGGTTCTCCTGGCACTGCAGGCTGCCCTTTTGTACTGGGCTCCTGCCTCTGTTGGTGCCTTTTTCTGCCCACGAAGAAATGTGCAGCAGTCCAGACAAAGCTCCGTTGAGCTCACTCACTCCCCTTCTCTCACTCACTCATTCTGTTCTGCTGGCGCCGCAGGCTGCCTTTTTCTACTGGGCTCCTGCCTGCATTGCTGCCTTCTTATGCCCACAAAGAAATTTGCAGGAGTTACAATACAGCTCTGTTGAGCTTACTCACTCACTCATTCTGGTTTTCCTGCCACTGGAGGCTGCCGTTTTGTACTGGGCCCCTGCATGCATTGCTGCCTTTTTCTGCCCACAAACAAATCTGCCCCGTTGAGCTCACTGACTCCCCCTCCCTCACTCGCTCGTTCTGTGTCTCCTGGTGCTGCAGGCTGCCCTTTTGTACTGGGCTCCTGCCTGCATTGGCAGCTTTTTCTGGCCAGAAAGAAATCTGAAGCAGTCCTGACACAGCTCCACTGAGCTCGCTCCTCCTCTTCTGTCTCTCGCATTCCGTTTCTGCTGGTGCTGCAAGCTGGCCATTTGTGCTAGGCTCCTGCCTGCGTTACCGCATTTCTGCCCACAAAGAAATCTGCAGCAGTACACTAGAGCTCGCTGAGCTCCTCACTCACTACCGCCTCCGCCATCGCCTCGCTCTGTTTCTTCTTGCGCGCTGCTTTGTATGGGACTCCTGGCTGCTGGCACCTTTGTTCATCCACAAAGAAACCTAGCTGTCCCGACAGAGCTCCGCTGAGGTCGCGAGTCTCCCTCTCTCATCATTCATTCTGTTTGTCCTGGTGCTGCAAGCTGCCCTTTTGTATGGGCTCCTGCCTGCATTGGTGCCTTTTTCTGCCCACAAAGAAATCCCAGCAGTTCTGATAGAGCTCAGTTGAGCTGACTAAGTCCCCTTGTCTCACTTGTTCATACTGTTTCTCCCACTGCTGCAGGCTGGCCTGTTGTACTGGGCCCCTGCCTGTATTGATGCCTTTTTCTGCCCACAAAGAAATCTGCAGCAGTCCTGACAGCGCTTGGGTGACTTCGCTCACTTCCCCTCCCTCACTCGCTCTCTCATTTTGTTTCTCCCAGTGCTGCAGGCTGACTTTTGGTACTGGGCTCTTGTGTTGGGGTCTTTGTCTGCCCACAAACCAATCCGCAGCAGTCCTGACAGAGCTCAGTTGAGCTCGGTCACTCCCCCCTCTCACTTGGTCTATCTTAATCTGTCCCAAACACTGATTTCCCAGAGTGACCGTGCTATTGTCTGGCAGGAGTGCAAAAACATACTGTAGCCAGGATGTGAAAAATGACAGCTGTAATGTTCATAAGGAGTTGTGGAAAAATGACACTGTTGAAAATGTGGCATGACAGTATTACAAATTTGCGAAGTTACAAGGGTGCGTGGAAACAGTTCAATGCACGCTGGTAACACAGTCATGTTATGGCAGTCCCGACAAAGCTCCATTGAGCTCGCTCACTCCCCTTCTCTCACTCGCTCATTCTATTCTGCCATCACCAAATTTTCAACATAGGGATTTTAGGACCTCTGGTCATGAACAGTGCCACTGTCAATTTCTTAATCTGTCCCGAACACTGACTTCCCACAGTAACCACGTTATTCTGCGCTGGAACTGTGAAAACACATTTTGGTCAGGTTGTGAAAAATGACAGCTGTACTGCTTATAAGGAGGTGTGAAAAAATGGCACTGTTGAAAATCTGGTGTGACAATATTACAAATCTGTGAAGTTACAAGGGTGCGTGGAAAGTGCGCAACGCACACTTGTAACACAGACAATTGATGGGCTATCATCACCAAATTTTCAACATAGGCATTTTAGGACCTCTGCTCATGAACAGTATCATTGTCATTTTCTTAATCTGTCCGGACAGTGATTTCCCACAAGCAACCGCTCTATTCTGCGCTGGAAGTGCGAAAACACATTTCGGCCAGGATGGGAAAAATGACAGCTGCACTGTTCATAAGTAGGTGTGGGAAAATGGCAATGTTGAAAATCTAGAGTGAAAATATTATAAATTGGTGAAGTTACGTGGGTGCATGCCAACTGCACAATGCACACTCGTAACACAGTCATTTTATGGAGTATCGTCACCAAATTTTCAACATAGGCATTTTAGGACCTCTACTCATGAACAATGTCACTGTCATTTTTTTAATCTGTCCTGAACACTGATTTCCCACAGCAACCATGCCATTCTGCGCCAGAACTGCAAAAACACATTTTGGCCAGGATGTGAGCAATGACAGCTATACTGCTCACAAGGAGGTATGGCACAATGCCAATGCTGAAAATCTGGCATGAAAATATTGTAAATTCATGAAGTTACGAGCGTATGTAGCAACTGCGCAATGCACATTCGTAAAACAGTCATTTTTTGGGTTTTTTCCACCAAATTTGCAACACAGGCTTTTTGAGAGCCCACCTTATGAACACTGGCACTGTTATTTCGTTAATCAGCCACAAAGGGTGATTACGTGCAGTGACCGCAAAACCACCTTTCAGGGCTGATTAACGCCATGACAGTTCAAGAATTCATGAGGAGGGGTCCCAAAAACCCCACATTGAGAATTTGGTGAAAAAATTCCCAAAAATGCCTGAGATATGCACTAAAGTTGAAAAAACCCTATTTATTACATTATACAGCTTACCGGCATTTCCTCAGTTCAGTAGTTGGCTTTGAAGAGCGCCCAGGCGTGTTCCCGGTCCAGCGGATCGTCACTCGAGCTCCGGAGGTAGTATGGCGTATGGGGGGTGTGGGAGGCAGGTGCGCAGTGGGTGGATGCAGGTTGTGGGGGGGCAGGGAGACTACGAGGGACCGTTTCCTTTTTTACAGGTTGTAACAAACATAAGGCATCGGGGGACCGTTTTCTGATTTAACAGGTGCTTTGGCATGCTGGGGTGGGCTCCCAGTGTGCCACCTGTGTGGGTGGGTTAGCTGACGGAGGATTGGGCACCGCCGCCGGCAAACAATGCATGGGGAGGGGAGCTGCAGGAGCCAAGGGGAATTGGGCACCCCCTCAGCTACAGTAATGGAAGGGGGGGTTTCATTATGCCGACGGGGATTGGGCACCCCATCGGCAGGAAGAAAATGGAGGGGTAATCATTATGCCGACGAGATGGGGACCCCGTCGGCAGGAACAACGGGGGGTTACAGAATGCTGATGGGGAATGGGCTTCCCCGTTGGCAAGTAAACCGGTGGGGGGTATATTGTTTGTGAACCGCGGCAGCCACGCCATGTTCACAAACAATATCAGGATCCCATCCCGCCTGCAATGACGGTCGCTCCTCATTGCAGCGGATGGCTGACGCTGCAATGACGAGGTGGCCCCTGATTGCAGCGGCTGATTTTTTAGAAAGTTGTGGCACGCTGGCTGAACTAGTGTCAGCAGCAGCGTGCCACAGCATTGGGGATGGGGACAAGCCTTTTCAGGCTGTGGGGGCATTGGGCACAACAGTGCCACGCCTCCACAACCTGCTTCTGGAGAAACCTGCCGCAACATGTTTCTTGCGCATGCGCACAATCAACATAAAAATTACTGTGTTATGAGCGTGCATTGTGCAGTTTTCACGCACGCTCGTAACTTCAAGAATTTTTAATATTTACACTCTAGATTTTCAAAATTGCCATCTCTTCACACCTCCTTATGAATGGTGCAGTTGTCATTTTTCACATCCTGCCTGAACTCTGTTTTCACACGTGGCGCAGAATGGCGCAATCACTGTGGGAAATCAACATTCTGGACAGATTAACAACATCGCAGCACCACTTCACGAACAGAGGTCCCAAATGCTTTCATGAGGTGGGGTCACAAAAAGGCCATGTTGAAAATTTGGAGTGCAAATACCAACAAACGCCCAGGGCATTAGGGTTGCTAATCATAACGTCCCACCTTGTACAGACTAACAGGCATAAGGTGTGTGCCTTTGGATTGTCAGCTGTAATGCTCACACCATTGCTCCACCCCACCCCCACCCTGCAAACACTGACAGGCATCAGGGTGTGCCTCGGACTCTTTGGCCCCAAAGTTCACCCCTTTCTCCTATACTGCACCCATCTCAACGTACTTCCTTATGGAATGGGGTGAGTGTAAGGCCCAATGACCCCAAAGCACAACACAATACTTATCAGAGTCTGCAGAGCACGGTGAGGTGAAATGGCACGAGCGTTATGGCTGGCGACCCAAAGGCACACCGCGATGCCTGTCACTCTCTGCAGGGTGGGATGGGATTGACGTCGGTTCCATACTTCACTACCATTCCTATTATGCACCTCTCTAACTCCTGCACTACCAATGCCAACACCAGCAAGACAACATTCGGCATTGACAAATGCTTGTTGAATACTGATTCCATAGAAACATAGAAACATAGACTTTGATGGCCCACCTAGTCTGTCCATTTCCCTATCTATTGGATAGGCTGCAGATCCTAGTTAATGAACAGCCTACTTCTTCCTACCCCCATAAGAACTGCCTTATGTCTGTCCCATGCATTCTTGAATTCCCCCACTGTTTGTGACCCCACAACCTCCGCAGAAAGGCTGTTCCATGCATCCACCACCCTCTCTGTGAAAAAATACTTCCTCACATTGCCCCTGAGCTGCCCCCCCATCTTCAAATTGTGTTCCCTTGCTCTTGCACATCTCATTTTCTGAAAGATGCTACCCTCTTGGACTTTGTTGATTCCCCTGAGGTATTTAAAGTTTCTATCATGTCCCCCCTCTCCCTCCTTTCCTCAAAGGTATACATATTAAGCTCCTTTAGTCTCTCTTCGTATAGCTTCTCTTGCAGACCCTGCACCATTTTAGTTGCCCTCCTCTGAACTGCCTCCATTCTGTCTATGTCCTTGCAGAGATGGGGTCTCCAGAACTGCACACAGTACTCCAGTTGGGGTCTCACCTACTGTTTGTATAGAGGGATAACAACTTCCTGTTTTCTACCGGTGATGCCTCTCCCTATACCTCCCAGTATCCTCCCAGCCATCCCTACTGCCTTCTCATATTGCTTGCTAACCTTTAGGTCATCTTATATGACTACCCCAGGTCCCTTTCCATTTCTGTCATTGTTACTACCCCCCACACTGTGTACTCTTCCCCAGGGTTTTTGTTTCCCAGGTGCATTTTGTGCACTTCTTTGCATTGAATCTAAGCTGCCATACTTCTGACCATTCCTCCAACCTTGCCAAGTCCCTTCTCATCCTTTGCACACCCCCCCCCGTATGTATCAACCCTGTTGCAGATCTTTGTGTCGTCTACAAAGAGGCATACTGTTTCTTCCAGCTCCAATGCAATGTCACTTATAAAGACATTAAATAGGACTGGATCCAGTACTGAACCCTGTGGTACCCCACTAGTAACCCCCTTTTCTTCAGAGTGGACTCCGTTTACTATTACCCTCTGTGTCTCTGTTGTATGGCCAGTGTTTTATTCAGGCTACCGCCCTGGGACCCATTCTCAGGCTGGCTAATTTGTTTAATAATCTTTTGTGTGGGACTGTGTCAAATGTCTTGCTAAATTCTAGGTAGGCCATGTCCATAGCCCCTCCCTGGTCAATTCTGTTACTGTTCCATCTCTGCAGGCTTTGTAGTTATCCTAGTGGGTGTTTCTGATTAACACATTGCAGGTAATAACCATTTTAGAACTGTGTGTTGCAGTCTATGTCCCTTGGTCAGCTTTTCCATTGTTGCTACAATGCATCCCTGTTCTACTATAGAATTCTGGCTCAGAAGGACATAAACTACAACATACAGTTCTAAAATGGCATTTATTTTATTTATTTCGTTTTTGTTAACTGGGTAAGTGCACTAAACAACAACATTGTCTATTTTCAGCCATTACCAGGGAGAGTTACAGATAAAACCAGCAGATATTATAGCAGGGGAAGTTCCAGACAGCATACAGCACAGAAAACAGTGGGGTGCATGATAAACACATGGTATACAATGAATATACACAGAGAGTACAAGAAATTCGACAGGCAGTTATCATTGTAAGGGAAAAAATAACACATGTAAGTACAGAGGGCACCATGAAACAGAGGGCGAGGAGAATTACCCAGAGGACAAATAGGGAAGTCAAGGGTAAGTGGCCAGCAGCTTGGTTCTAAGAGCAATGAGCTGGGATAGGGGAGTCCCAGAAGTGCTAGTGGAGCCTTGGGAAGAGACAAGAACTAGGTCAGTACTCCATATAGTTTAGGGGCAAGAGCATTTGTCCTTTATTTATAGGTGGCTTCTGAGGCCATTTTTAAAGATATGGTGGGACTGCACGTATTTCAGTTCCTTAGGGAGACAGGTCCAGAGTTTTGGTCCAGACACTGCAAAGGCATACTCGCCCATCCTAGTGTTGCATCTGGGCATATCCAGTAGAAAGTTGTCCATCAAGCATAGGGAGTAGGTCAGTAAGAAAGGTTTGAACCAGTCAGCAATAGACTTAGGAAGGCCTTCTCTGATTATTTTTATTTATGGCGTAACCAGTGGCATATGTCCGGTACAAGGAAGGGGAGAGCCAGCCAAGGTCAGCATAGAGCACACAGCAGTGGGTGTGCCTAGGCATAGATAGAACAAAATGACAGTTGCTGTTATAACAGGTCTCCATTTGCTTAGAACAGCTTTATTTGCATCCATGTATGATAAGAGGCCATAGTGAGGCTAGGACTTAGTACTCTCACAGTGGAGGTAAGGTTGTGGTGAGTCTTATACACAATTCCAAGCTTAATGTGGACAGATCTGCATACAGTTGAAATATAAAGGTTGAAGTCAAGAGATGGATCAAGAGTGATGCCCAAATACTTGAAAGAGTCCACCATGTCAAGAGAGGAGCCTCCAGACCCCCTTATAGTAAACATAGAAGGCCAGACTCTGACTCCGGGTGCTGAGCCAAATATATGACAGAGTTTAGATCAAAGAATACTCACTGGGATAACTAAAAAGCCTTAGAGATGGAACAATTACATAATTAGAACTAGAATTTAAAAACAGCTTCTACTGGGCAACATGACTTACAAGTTCAGTGCAGTTCTTCTTTATGATATCATCCAGGTGAGCCAGCCCGGTGGCACTGAGGGTTGAGGGGCTAGACACCTTACCTCGCACTACACTGGTGACCCGGGTTCAGGAACGACCTCGGGTCATCGGGGTGCTGGCACATGTGTTGGAGGAGCAGGATCGAGCAAGCCGGTGGGCGGCTCTCCTCTCCCTGGTGTGGTGGGGGTGCATTGTCACCCCCTGTAGTTCCGCTCCCACTGGGTAGAGGTCCATTGGATAGCATAGGTGGGAGGGGGTGCATTATATGGCTGGGAAGAAGGGACAGAGCTATTGCCATGGTTTTCGTGCGTGCCTCCACAAGCACACATAGCCGTGTGCTGGGGCCTTGGGGTCCGGAACAGGAGAAAAACCTACAAAAAAGAACATAAAAACCTATTAAAAAAAGATATCATCCATGCTAGAATCAAACAACCAGCCTCCCTCAAAGGATAAGTTAAACAGCTTGCAGCTTGATCTTCGAAGCCTGATCAGCAACTCAATGTTGGAGCCACACTCCAGGCATAGCTGACACAGTGTGGTAAGTGGAGCAAGCCAACATGTGCAAATTCTCCATCACACAAGCACTGGAAAAATAGAACATAGAAACATAGAATGTGTCATCAGAAAAGGCCCACTAGGCCCACCCAGTCTGATCAAGGGTTCCCTGCCCATTGCATCTCCGCAGATCCTAACTGGTCTCTGGAGACCCTCTCCTTCCCTGTTTCTGCACTAATATGCCCCTGTGTTTATCCCATGTGTGCTTGAAGCCTTCCACCATTTTTGCCTCCACAACCTCAGGTGGCAGCCTATTCCATGCTTCTACCACCATTTCTGTGAATAAATATTTCTTCACATCCTTCCTGACATATCCCCCCTCTAATTTCTTTACATGTCCCCTAGTCCTGGAGCTCATCCTCTTTTGGAAGAGGCTCCCTCCCTGCACTCTGTTCACCCCATGAGGTACTTGAAGGTCTCAATTATAATATTGGTCTTTCAGAAAAAGATATGTGTAAGAACAAGGGGACACAATTTAAAGATAGAGGGGGGACGGCTCAGGGGTAATGTGAGGAAATTTTTTTTCATGGAGAGAGTGGTGGATGCATGGAACTGCCTTCCTGGGGAGGTTGTTGGGGCTAAAACAGTGGGGGAATTCAAACATGCATGGGACAGACACAAGGCAATTGTATTGGGAGGTAGCAGGAAGTAGGCTGTTGGTTAACTAGAATCTGCAGCTTATCCAGTAGGTAGGGAAATGGGCAGACTGGGTGGGCCAAGTGGTCCTTATCTGCCATCAAAGTCTATGTTTCTATGTTTCTATGTTACCCTCACTCTCCAGTCCTCTAGAGTGTACATACTAAGATCTCTCAGTCTCTCTTCATAGGGCTTCCTTTCTATCCCCTGCACCATCCCGTTTGCCCTTCTCTGGATTGCCTTCATCCTATATTCAGCACTGGGATTCCCATATCCCAGGTGCACAATTTTGCACTTTTTGGCATCAGTCAGTTTGGAGTTAGAGGAGGAAGAGACAGAAGAAACTGAGAAGCAGATCCAGATGAAGAGACAGATGAAAGTGAAGGGCAGGATATGAAGAAGAAAGAAAAGGAAGTGAGAAGTTGGATACAAAGAAGGAAGAGACTGAAGAAAGTAAAGAGGAGGATTAGAAGAAAAAGGAGGCAGGCAAACATGAAGTCAAGAAACAGAGGAGATGAAGACAGAAGAAAGTGATAGTCAGCATATAGAGAAGGTGGACAAAAGTAAGGGACAGGGTATAAGAGGGAGGAGGAGAAAGAAGAAATGGAGGGGTAGAATACAGAGAAGACAAAAGAAATAGAGATGTAAAGTATAGAAAAGGAGGAGTCAGAATAAAGTGATAGCATACAGAGAAGGTGGACAAAGTGAGGGACACAATATGAGTGGGAGAAGGAGGAGGCAGAAGAAATGGAGGGGTAGGATTCAGAGAAGATGGAAGAAATAGAGATACACGGCCTGATATTCAAACAGGGACACAGGATATGAGATCAAGCCCTGCGTCCCCACAACATTTGCCGCAGCTGCATCCCAGTGTTTGCCACAGCTTGCACCCAATTTTCAAACCCAGAATGCAAGTTGGGATGGTGCCCTCTTTTTATGTCAGCTTGCGCCAAAGCTTTGGCACAAGCAAAGTAAAATGGCATCCTCACGGATGCAAATGTACACCAGAGAGTAGTGGGCATAACTTTGCTGCTCTGCCATAAGAGACTTGTGGCAAGGGGGTTGTGGCAAGCGGCTTTTAAAATCACACTTGCCTCATGGTTTGCTGCAAGTCGCTATTTGCGGCAAACCACTCTGCCACATGTCCATTGCAGCAACGCAGCCTGTTTAAAATTAGGCCCATAAAGTATAGAAGAAGAGGCAGCAGAAAGTAAGATGTAAGGTATAGAAGAGAAGGCAGAAGAAAGTGAGATGCAAGGTATAGAGGAGGAAGCAGAAGGAAGTGAGGGTAGGATATGATAGGGAGGAGGCAGAAGAAATGCATGTGTAAGATATTGCGAAGGCCGAAGAAAGCGTGATGCAAGATATTAAAGAGGAGGAGGCAAAAGAAAGAAATGAGTGATGTAGGTGAAGAGGCAGAAGGAAGTGAGAGGCAGGGTACAGAGCTGAAGGACACAGAAGAAAGTGAGGGCCAGAGTACAGAGTAAGTGCAGCACCAGGGGTGATTAATGCTGCTAGGAGCAGGTCCCATTGCTTACCTTGGCTTAAATGTGTTTTCAAATATGCCTAGCCACCAAAGGTGGATTTTTGTCATCTTAGCTTTCAAGGACAAGGAAAAGTAAGTGCTACATCCAGATGCAAGACAAACAGAATTCAGTTACATAACTTCAGGTGTCATGTCAGCAACAATAGCTATAAGAAATACAGTAATATCATGGTAAATTCGTCAGAACACTACTTCTACCAGCTGCCAGTAGAGTTTGATGCCTTGAGTTTAGTACATTCAATAGCAGCTTAAAATACTGAACTCTACAACAAGACAAATTGTAATGGTCACCTTGGTTGTGAGACTTTAGGAGGCTATTTAGAAGTTGCAGTAAGAATCTATAACTCTGGGCATCAATACTTATGGCTTTATCTCAGCACTCTGTGGTATCCAGCTTATCACTCTATGAATACTCAAGCCTTTGTGAATGCTTAGAACTCTGTTATAAATACTTAAAACTCTATAAATGCTTAGGGCTCTATGAATACCTAGAACTCTATGAATGCTTATAAAATGGGATGGGAGAATCCTGCTTCCTGACTGGTTGAGGCAGACTGGCACCTGTACATTTATCTCAATCTAATGCCCATAATAAATAAAAAATTATACAATGGACACAAACATAAATACAAAATACTGTACTGTCATTGGCTGGCTGGCACCTTTCTGCCATGGTAAATCCTACGATATACCCTCAACAAAGGTGCCAGTCAGCCCCATCTCAAAAATTCATCCGACCCATGAAATTCAAACTGGAGAACCTCCATATTGAAATGCTCGCTAAGCGGTGGTCTCTAGCTGCCATCATGTCTCACTCACCAAAGTGCTCAAACCTGCCCAAGAAACTGGAACTGTACTGGGAAAAAACTTGCACAACAGACTTAAAGTATTTACCCGTAACAGCCCAGACTTCACCCAGCTCACCTCACGCTTAGTCTCTGCTCCAGCTCTGTCTGCACTCCTTTCCCACACTCTTAGTACAATCTGGCTATAGCTCTCACTTGCCCCCCTCACTGTCTCCAGTACTCTCTTCATTAATTTTACATTCTCTTTCTTTGGTGACCTCCTGCTTTCACTCATCCATTTTAAATATACGTAAAGAATATTTTTTTAAAAACACGCAACACCGGTCACTTTTTACTGCTTCCTAGAACCTGGAAGCAGTTCCTAATATGCACTAGAAATCCAGTACAAAAGCACACACTGTACAACAGCAATCAGCATGACAAAGGTAAACTGTTACTATTAATTCCTAAACAGTATGTGTGTTTATGTAGCAGAGAAACGGTGCAATAAAAACAAGCCTCGCACGCAACGTGGGGGGGGGGATTACTATGATTACTACATTCCACTTAGCAACAAGGAACTCATTTTTCTAGCATAATAATAAACTAAATAAAAATAATAAAGTCTGGGAAACCCTGTATTTTTACTTTATTTTTTTTTTAACAAAAAATTAAAAGAACATGGCATAATCTGTGAACCCTTTCGTGTGTGGTTATTGGGGATTTACCATAGCTGGCGAGGATTTACCCACTGTGCTGTGCCTTGTGGAAACCACACCAGCCGTGATAAATCCCCCAATAACCCACCCCCCCTTGTGGATTATTGCTTAAATAACAAATGTCGGTGCCAGCCTGCAAACATGCCAATATCAGTGTACAGTCTTGGGATGTGTAAGTTTTCTTTTACCCAACATATTGTTGTTGCCCTTACAACTTTCCCCTCCTCCAGGCAACTCCCAGAATCATTTCCTTTTTACCTACCAGCAGAAACACTCAATTTAAATGTTTCTTCCCTCTCACTCAAACACTCACTGAACAACTGCTCTCCCTCTGGTCCCCAACCCATTGCTGGCTAAGCATGTACACACAAACAGAATGACTGCTACTGACCACACAAACTGTGTGACCACTTCATTATCAGCCTGCTGTAACCACCTAAATAGCACAAATCACAGAGACGAGAAGTAAACTTATTTGTTAAACAAGTATTAAAAAAATAAATAATAAACAAAATTATGACAGGGTTGGGGGATCCTTAACATAACAAAGCAGACTCAACTACATGCTTAACCAGCATGGCACTAGGCAACATAATCTTTTAGTGACAATAAACAAAGACCAAAAGTGGATGAATGTATAATGCTTTAGTAATTATAATTTAGTAATTTTACATGTTATTCATTTTTTCTCAATCTATTACTATGTTAACGTGCAACCCATTTTATAAGTGCAATAAGACACTCCAGGGTGAGGCTTCTGTTGAGATGACCACCCTTCCAAGGCCTCACTATGCCTTTGGGGGGGATTATCTCAGCACAAGGCCCATCCTGTTGTATCTTATTGGTTGTTTAAGACATACAGAATAATAGACGGAAAAACATGCACAACAGAATGGTTGTGATTCTATCAAGGGATTATAATGGCATCACAGTCCATGAGAGTGAAGCTCAAGTAATCTTATATCATCAGAATCCTGACATGGAATAACAGTTGTATTGCCCCCCTCCCCACCAGTCACTAATTTTAGAGTGTACAATATGATGGCATGTGACATTTGCTTAAGCAGAACCAATGTTAAACATTATTCAGTTAATATTTCGGTAGACCGAACAGTGAGGGAACAAAGATTTCTAATTATTAAGCCTTATAAAATGGGTAGGGAAAATTCTGCATCCTGATTGGCTGGCATCTATGTCTTAGCCCTGTCTAATACACAGCTAAATAAAAGTGCTGGCAATCAGGACACTTTTCAGAAATTCCTGACTGCCATTACAAGCATGCCTTCCACCTTTACTCACTAAAAAATATGCTCTAAAAACAAAGCTAGCTCAAAATAAAAAGAACAATTAAATGTTGTTTTCTTATATATTCCCCTCCTTACACACATACACAAATAAAAAATGAAGTACTGCTTGCAGTTTTATTTTCTAGTTTCTTTTCAGACCATCACAAATCCCCCTCCTATCCTTACCTGCCTACCAAAGAAATCTTTGTTGCTTTCTCTGCCACAGATAAAACTGAATCCCTTGCTTTACTGCAACCTTCAGTTGTATGTGTTTGTGTGGAGAGAGGTAAACATTCTGCCAGTAGAATTTTGCAGAAGTTTGAATTCCTGCATTCCATCTATTGAATGTGTGGGTGCTTGACAACTGGGAAGGGACTACTTTTTTCTAGTTACTTTTAATAGAATCCCTGTTTTTATAGAGAAAGTTGGCATTTTTCTTTAAATTGACAAAGTTTATACATTTTATAAGCAGACTAAGACACTTCAGGGTGTGCATTATGTAAGTAATAATGCAAAATGTAGTGCAGGTTAGTCTGAATAAACGCACACTTAGGGGGGTAATGAGGCACAAGGCCATAGGCTGCGCACCCTTACTGCCCCTAGAGGTGCTTTTATTCAGACTGAACCACACTCCCTTGTGTGTTATTGGTGTTATAAAATGGGTATATGTTTATAAAGATGATACAGTTGAAACCATGTAAGTTATTATAAACAATTTTTAATTTTATAGTAAATCATCTCTTTGCTTGTCACTATGCTAGTATGTTACCCAGTTGCCAGTAGGGGCACTGTGCTGTGCCAACTTATTGAATGTGAAACTGAGCCACTGGCTTGCTATGCTAGGATGACTACAAGACCACGATTTTGTTTCAGTCTTGCCAACAGCACATTCCAATCTTTTCTGATCCCCACTCCCTGTCCTTCCCTGCCTACCAGGAAAATCTTTGCTGCTTGCTCTTCCCCAGATACAGCTGAATCTCTGACTTTAATGATGCCTTTTCCTGTCTGTGTTTGTGTTTAGAGAGGTGAGCATTCAGCGAGTAGAATTCTGCAGAAGTTTGAATTCCTGCCTTCCAAGACAAACATACATTCCATCTGCTGAATGTGTAGATAGACAGATGCTTGACAGCTGGCAAGGGACTACTGTTTACTAGTTATTTTAATTAAAAAAATTTTTTTTTTAATAAAATAAAGCTTTTTTTTTTTTAAATATAAGTATACCCTTTTATAAGCAAAGTAAGGCACTTTGAGGTGAGCGTTGCGCTGGCACATACCTCCAGGGGATGAGGCACACAGCCTGTGGCATCATGCCTCACTACACCCCTGGGTGTGTGTTGTGCCAGCACAACACACACCCTTGTGTCTTATTGCTTGCACAACACATTCAAACTACACACAGAAAAACACACAGGGAAAATACAGTGTTTAAATGTAAACTTTAAATTAAGCAATAATGCATGACAGGATATGTGTTGTTGTGAGATTTGCCCATGCCTAGTGTGATGTGGCATAAGGCCACAGGACAAGCTCCCTACAGCATCATTATATCCATGAGATCCTCCAGGTACATGCAACATGCCTAAACCTAGCTGTTTAGAGGGGACTTCTTGTACAGAACAAGATAAACAGTATGCATCGATGGACGGTCGTTGGGGGACAGGTCGCTTTTACTACCAGGCTCAGACTATAATTTAACCCACAACTGGGGGGTTTGGGCTGGAGGGGGCCTCCCTGTCCCCCTGTTACATGCAAGGTCAATTCAACAGATCACCCCTCTTGTGCAGCACAATGCAGTGTGTGGTGACTACTTTACTAACATGTGATTTGAGAGGCAGGCCCCACATTCTTACACTTGTTATATGGTGTGCTTTCTGTATGAAGAAGCTTTATGATTGACACTACCTGTAGAACTCCAAATGCCCAGATGGAGCTTGAACTGCAGTGCTGGTTGGGAGGTGGTTCACGTTATGTTGTTATGAAGCTCATCCCCATCCCTCCCTCCAGCATAAACAGCTTGCAGACTTAGACATGATACTACTCAAACAGAAAAATATAGCACACTCGGTTCTAGTTCCATTTGTAGTTTTGGAGATTTGTTAGATTCAGATTGCCTGAGATAAATCAATGTCACTAGCTAAAAATTGTATTACCTACACACTGTTGATAGGTCTCCCACATGGTCCCTGCCTTTTTTTTCTTAAGGATGAGCCACAGCTACCCTTAGCCATTTTAAAGATTACCTTCAGGCATCAGGTCTTCCTCAAAAGCAGAGTTTTATATTAGGGATGGAGGGCTCTTAATATTTATTTAAATATTTATTTGTTTTTCTTAACCGGGTGAGGTGCACTAGCCATACGAATGACTATTTTCAGGCATGACCCAGGATGTTACAAAGTAGTGGTAAACAGAATACAATACAGTACAAGAGCAGTACAGTACAGAATACAATGTGAGAGAAGTACAATACAGAAACAGAAACAAAGCTCAGTAATCAGAGTAATGCAAAATACAGTAGGAAAAATAAAGTAAAAAGAATACAACATGACAGCACATTTGATTATTATATTATATAAGATAAGAGCAATCCTAACATTCAAGAAATCATCCTAGAGGTTACTAATACTAGGCAGTTAGAGCGCCAGCTACATGGAGGGAAGGGCAGTTATCAGACAGGGAATTTAGAGGAAGAGTGAGGGAGAGTGAATGGATAGGTGAGGTCAAGGAGAGAAGAGAGGGGTAGAGTGAATATAGAGAAGAGTCAATCAGAAGGATTGCACAGGCAGCTGAGAGACAGCCAAACAGGATACTCAGGGGGGATTAATGCATTTACTTTGAGCGCTAATGGTGAGAAGAGAATGATGCTGCTATTTAAATATGGCATGAATAGGTGAAAGGCATAGACTAAACGGAAGTGCATTCCAGTATTTAGGGGCAGTATGAGAGAATGCACAGGCACCCTTGGCAGTTTTACACCTAAGTATGTGAAACAAAGCATGGTCAACTGATCTAAGTTCATAGGAGGAGGACAGAGGGAGTAGCAAGGAGGCAAGTGAGGCGGGGGCTTTAGATTGCATAATGCTGTCCATTGTGGAGCTGAGGGCAAGATCCCAGAGTACAGATAGCAGGGGCCACTTGAGATCAGCATAGAGTTGACAGTGGCATTTGAGCCATGGGGACCCTGAAGCATAGTGGCATATATTGTTATACATGACATCCCACTTATGAAGGGAGGATTTGGCTGCATTCACATAGATATGGGAGCTGCTGTGATCCTATGGCACTTGGGATGCCTTGTCAACCTTATTGAGTAGTGTGACGTGAACCCTCACCCATATTAGGGCATCACCGCCCTTCACCTCTTGGTGGGTTACCTCCACTAGTAGGAGGTCTGCCTCCTATTACAGAGATACTCATTCTTCTACTCGGATTTGGTTAGAACCACCACACATCAGCTTCCTGAATCTCTGGGGAATCTGAAAGATGGTTTCCCTACCTTGGAAGCCACCTTATTGCTCTACGTTCATGGGCCCTATTATTTTGAATTTAGATATTTGAGGTTTAACTTATTAATTTATTTTATTTATTTATTTAGAAATTCAGATTTACAACCTTTGAGTCAAAGACTCATTTACAAAAGCACCTCGTCACAGGAAGGGTGGACAACAATTGACAGTGAAGTACAACAGTGGAGATGATACGGGTGCAGAACAAGAAACACAGAGCAGGTCCAAAATAGAAAGGTTGGCACACTGAGTAGAGGTGTTTGCATACAAGTGGTTACATTCGAGTAAGAGGTACACAATAATAAGATGCAGAATTGGAAATTCCTGGGAGGGATACCTAGGAGTGTGGGTGGGGAGGAGGGGGTTGGGCAAGAGATAGTGGTGGATGGTTGGGGGGGAGGCAGTCCAGAGGACATTGTCAGATAGGGACAGAAGCCTTTCTACAGGGTCAGTCAGGGGCAATTACAGATGCTAGAGTCAAAGAGATGGTTACTGAGCGTGACTTTGAATGGACCAGTTTTGGAGATGTTAGAGATATAGGGTACGAGGGAGTTGAACCAAGAAGGGGCTCTGTAGTGGTAGGACCTTTGTGCAAGAGCGGTCCTGGTTCTGGGCACCTGGAAGGTGGCCTTGGCCGAGTTTCTTGTAGAGGCCAAATGGGAAGCTAATTGCATGAGAGCAGTAACTACTGGGGGGGGGAGAGCCCTAGAAGAGATTTTTTTGGCCAGTATACAGGTTTGGTAGTGGAGATGCTCATCAGAGGTAAGTAGGTTAGAGGAGGAGTAGAGCTGGCAGTTGTGAGTTCAGCTAGGGGCACCAGTCAGGAGCCTGCAAGCCTTATTGATTGAGGTGTGGACTTTGGTGAGGGTGGTGTTGTCAGTCGAGACATAGATGGGAAGACCATAGTCAACAAGAGATAGGATGGAGAAGGTGATAGCCAGCCTGAAGGCATTCTGGGGAAGGCAGTCTCAGTGGTAATAAAGGAGTCCATTGAGAGAGTTTATGGTGGAGGACAGGGTGTTGAGGTGGGTGTGGAAGGTGACAGCCGAGTCAAAAGTGATACCCAGGTATTTGTAAGTTGATACCTGTTCAAGGGGGTGTAGGTGCTGGGGAGGATGAGGTGGGGGGCATTTTTGGCTTTGTTTTGGCAGTGGGAAACGAGCATAGTTTTCATTTTTTTTGAGGTTCAAGGCCAGACGGTGGTCAAGAAACCATTTTTCAGCTTGGTTCAACGTATGTTGAAGGGTATCCTGGAGGGTAGGGGGATCGAGGTGGGAGGTGAGGAGAACCGGGTCATTGGCATAGAGGAGTATACAGCCTAGACAGGAGCTGGGAAGGGTGTTGAGAAAAAGACTGAACAGTGTGGAACCCAGGATGGAGCCCTGGGAGACACTGGAGTAAACAGGTAGGGCGGTAGACAAGGTGGCGTTTATCTTGAACCTTACTTTCCTAGTTCCCATCCCCTGGGAGGGCTTATTCACTAGGCATATGCTAGCTGTTGGTTCCCTACTTAAAGTTTCCCAATATTTAACTTTTTGGTCATGGTTTATTCTGGTTCATGTTAAAAGTGTTGCCTTGTATTTATGTCCTTGCTGCTATCCAGATACTTGCACTCTGTTTGTATCAGATACCTTCAGGCCTCGGCTTTTTCTCAAAAGCAGAGTCCTTGTACCCCACCTCCTTACTGTCTCCTGGCCCCACACCACTGCCCTCTGACAAATCTAATTCCTGAGTGCATACCACTCTTTCCGTCTTTGCTTCCTGCTATCTGTCTTTTTGCCCTTATTTTAAATTGCACATTCCAGTTAGTTTATTCAGATCTCCTGTAAATGCTTTGTTAATAATCTTGTATCTAAGTAACTAGCAAATTTGAATTTCTTATGTACATAGCACCTGTCTATCTTTTAACTTGACATATGTTTCTCTGTTACTAATGTGGAACCTTTGTAAATAAGCAATAATCTCAAAGGGAGGAAAGCTGGATGCCATTATCCAGCTGGGGGCAGTTGATAGGCTTGGTTCCCCAGAAGAATGCTCTTGTAAATATTTATTTCCAACATCCGAGAAGCCACCTGATGTACATGACTTGTATATACTGCCTTCCTTATATTGTACATGTTGCATATATTTTGAGTTGCTTAACATTGTTCTAGTGTACACTTCTGTTTGAGGACCTCCTTGTAAATGATCCTGTTCAATGGAGTTATTTTTCTGTCAATAAACTTTGACTTGACTTGAATGCTCCATAGTTACATTCATATTTCATTGCTGGTGTTGTTCAAAAGCCTCAGACTAGAGTCTGAGTAAATCTACCTCCTGCTGGATCCTGTTTACTAATGTGGGTATAAAACCCACAGCTGCAGCTTAGATAAATGTGCCATGGGTTGTGTGCAGCCTCGTGATTGCTCGGGTTCTGATATATGTGAGCAACAGCCCTAAAGCATTTACCAATGGGAAAAATGGACTTGGATTTCTTGGATCCATGATTAGTACATGTTTCTAAAAATATGCTCATGAGCTTTACCTTTAATAAATTGAGCAGCTGGACTATAATCAAGTTATGGACAATTAGTTATTGTTTGGGACTGTTTGCTAATTAACCCATGTTGTTTGCAGCTCTGCACCCAGCCTGAAGAGTAACCTGAGCTCCTGGGAGGTAACCTCACCTGTGAGGTCAAGTACTGTAAGTGGATTTATAATTTTGTGGGCTCCGTCCCTGTAAATGAGCTGGTGACTACCCCTAGGCCAAGGAGGGGATTGTACCATGATTATCTAAGCTTATAAAACATCTTCATAATTCTGCATAGAAGGAAGAGTCAGTATGGCAATGTTGAGGTCCTGAAAGACTATACAGAAGAAAGAACTGTCCCTTTAGTACTAAAACTGAGAAACAGAGGATATTTCAAGATATTTTGAGCAAAAAAGAATGGACAGGGAACTTGAGCACTAAAAATAAACAAATTAGAGCAGCTGAGGTACAGGGAAATTAGACTGGAGTAGCATACTATGACACTGGCCAAGTATTGAAAGCTAAAATTAATACCTAGATGCCTGAGATTCCCCACTGAACCTAACTTGACTTTCGCAACACAAGAACTAGAAAAAAATGGGAAAGATCATGTCACAAATGCTCATTGGATTTTATGTTGATTCTCACTAAGACATCAACAATTGAATCCACTAACCAGAGTGAGGAAGTAAAACAGTGTACTGATAAATACAAGAATAAGGTAGTCACTGCAGAATATGAAGAATTTCTATTAAAAATCAACAAGGGACTGGAGGATTATGAAGGCGATACTGCAACGTAGAAACTGTTCAATGGACGTAAACAAATCCTGTAACCTGACTGGTCAGCTAAGCTTTTTACCCGTAGGTAAATCCTGCAACAGCATACAGCTGAGGAAGGGCATTTAAAAAAACATAATTAAACACATTTTTATATTTAATTATACATGGATCAATTATATGATCACAATAAGGCACTCCAGGATGTGGGGAATTGTGGGATACCCACTTTTTGTGTGGTTAAGTCACTTGGCTGTGCCTTGTGACACACTACACAAGAACTGAGTAACTTTCGCAGAAACCTATGCTGTGCTGTGACTTATTGCTTAATTATACCTATCTTTTCAAGGAGGTAAAATTATACAGTACCAATAGATGTGAAGCCGAGTTGAAAATAGCTTGAGTACCAGTTTGGTTTTCAATTTTAAAGCATCAGTCTGGTTGCCCCATGCATGCGTGTACCTGATCTCCAGTAAGTAAGTAAATAAATACATTAATAAATAAAGTGGCTCTGTTAGTTTATAGAAATGAATATAAAAACAAATAAAGTATAAAAAGACAAAAAGCGTAGGGGAATTAGCTGGTATTAACCATATATGTGTGCGCAATAAACTTTTTTACATGAAATAAAACTGGGCTATAGTAAATATATTGAGAAAAGAAATCTAAAAAACTTCCAAGTGTAGGATTTAGTGTATGTGTGCTAAAGAATATGCATGAACATGGGCCATAGGCAAGCATGGTCTTCAGTTTTAAAAGCAAGCTCCATGAATGAGCCATGCCTAACACCACCAACACCAGAAGCAGCTCCTAGAAATGTGCACCTGTTTTTTTGGAGTGTTGTGCAATGTATGGATTTAAAGCTTGATTAGGTTGTGGACTGTTATATGTGGCCTTTCGCGCTCTCTGTTGATGGTGAACCACCACCCTTTTGTGGTATCAGAGGCACAGTAACCCTCTTGAGGAGAGTTCCACCCCTAGAGGTGCCATAGGACAGGAGTCCCTTGGCTAAAAGTACCCTAGGGGAAAAAGCCCAGAAGGACAGCATTGAGCCACCAGAGGAGAGGGGGAGGATGGTGGAAGCAAACAAATGAGCATTCAGAGGATGCTTGGGGCATGCATGCTTAGATAGTGTTTAGTGGAGGGCATAGGGTGTGTCAACTGCTGCCCCATCAAACTTCAGGCTAGCCTTGCAATTCACTGGTTCAGTGGGCAACTATGTATGGAGTAACTAGTGCAGTTGGTTGCTTGGAGTGTTGTGCTTGTACAGTGTATGGATTTCATGCATGATTAGCTTGTGGTCTATGCAGCCATTTGTACTCTCATTTCCTGATGAACTACCATATGTTTGGGGTACTGGAGGCACAGGAACCCTCTTCAGGAGGGTCCACCTCTAAAGGTGCTGCAGGATGGAAGTGCTTTAGCTAAAGGTACGTTAGTGGAAGAAGCCAAAATAATCAAAGCTGAAGGCATGTGTAGAAATGTCAGAATGCTGGATTCTGCTAAAGAGAGAAGGAAGGCCATGAGGTGAACAACCAGAGAAGAAAGTGAGAAGGGCTACCATCCTGGTCCCAACGTGTCCAATGGAATATACTGTACCTAATTAAATTTTAGTAAACTAAATTTATGACCATCAGCACGAAGAAGAGAAAACCCTCCTCTTGTGGAGGAAAACTCTGGGGATTCAAGGGTTTCGGTTGGCAGCCTTCCAGGCACTGGATGAAATAATTAACAACCCAGGTAGGTGTCAGTCAAGCCTGCTCTGCACCACTGCAATCTAACAAACATGTAAGCTTCTCCTTCTGACCTGAGGACTTCCACCACAGAGGAACTGAAGGTTTACATTCTGGGAGCATAGCTGAGCCATTTGAGAATTTATAAAGATGGGTGAACACCTCAGGGATGACCAGCTGGGGTGATGGTGGCCTGGGTGGGGTGGAGGAACACTGGATGAAACTGAACGGGAGAATAGTAAAGGCAGCAAACCTCATTAGCAAACAAGTGAGCAAAAGCAAGAGGAAAAAGAAACCGCTATGGTTCTCAAAAGAGGTGGCTGAAAAGGTAAAGGCTAAAAGGATAGCATTCAGAAGGTATAAGGAGATGCAAAGGGAGGAGGATAGGGAGGTGTATCGAGGAAACAGAGGGAAGAGGGAAAGCAGTAAGAAGTGCAAAGATGCAAATGAAAGAGAGAATAGCCCAGGAGGTAATGAAAGGGAACAATACATTTTTTAGATATGTAGTAAAAAGAGGAAGACCAGGGATGGGAATGTAAGGTTAAAAAGTGAAGAGGGGGACCAGGAAAAGGCAGGCATTCTGAACAACTGCTTTTGTTCAGTGTTCACAAAGGAAGAAGAAGGGAAGGGGCCACAAAAAAGCATCAGAAGCTTTGGAGGGAGAGAGGTAGACACTAGTCAGTTTTCAGAGGAGAGAGTCCCAAAGGGACTCACTAATCTGAAGGTGGACAAAGCAATGGAACCAAATGGGGTGCATGCAAAGGTACTGAGAACCATGACTGGGATGTTAACATACCAGGGTACACAACCTACAGGAGAGACAGGGAGGATAGAAGAGGGGGATGAGTAGCTCTCTATGTAAGGGAAGGGATAAAAGCAATGGAACAAAGGAGTAAACAGGGAGGAGAGGAGGCACTGTGGGTCACCTTAGAGACTGGAAATGTCACTACAATCTACACAGGGGTTGTATACAGAACCCCATCTCAGGGGGAGAGAATGGACAAAATTATGATAGAAGGTATCCTTAGGATGGCAGAGAAAGGGGAGATATTGTTGATGGGGGACCTGAATATGCCAGATGTTAACTGGAGCACCTTTGCTGCAGCCACATCCAAGAGTAGTGCCATTTTCAATGCCCTACAGGGGGCATGCCTCAGACAGCTGGTGTTGGAACCCACTCAGGAGGGAGCAATGTTAGACCTCATACTCTCAAATGGGGACTGCGAGAGGATCTCAGATCTAGAAATGAGTAGCTATCTGAGAACAAGTGACCACCAAAAAGTGTGGTTCACGATAAACTCAGCTGCAGAGTCAAGTCATACAAAAGTGAGGGTACTGGACTTCAGGAGGGCTGACTTCATCAAAATGGGAGAGTGCCTTAGAAAAGCACTAGCAAACAGGCAAGAAGGAGGGGTGGAGCAACAATGGGGAAACATCAAAACTGCATTCACAGAGGCAATAAGGCTTGGTGTGAAGCAAATAAACAAATCAAAATGAAAGAAAAAGCCACTATGGTTCTCAAAAGAGGTGGCAAGAAGGTTAGGGAGAAAAATATAGCATTTAGGAACTATAAGGAAGCAAAGAAGTAGCAGGACAGAGAACTGTACCAGTTAAAGCAGAAGAAAGCAGGGAAGACAGTCAGAACAGCAAAGGCCCACACTGAGGAAAAGATAGCCAACTCAGTTAAGAAGGGGTATACAACCTTTTATAGGTACATTAGGGAGTGTAGAAAGACAAAGGGAGGGATAGTGAGGCTGAATAGAATGGACGGTGGGTGGGCAGAGAGGGACAGTGAAAAAGCAGGGATACTGAATGAATACTTCTGTTCTGTATTCACAAAAGAGGAGGGGGGGAGGTACCTAATAAAATTAACAGAAGCACTCTGGATGGGGGGGGGGTCTATCCCAGTCCTTTCACAGAAGAAAGGGCTCTGAAAGAACTCCTAAAACTGAAGGTGGACAAAGCAATGGGGCCTCATAGGATTCACCCCAGAAATCTGAAAGAATTAAGGGGAAAACTAGTGACATCACTGACTACTCTTTTTAACAAATCATGGGAGGATGGTGTGGTACATGAGGACTGGAGGAGGGTGGATGTGATTCCCCTTCAAAAAAGTGTTAGCAAGACAGAGGCAGGAAACTACAGACCTGTCAGTTTGACCTCTGTGGTAAGGAAAATGATGGAATCACTTCTGAAGGAAAGAATTGTTGAGTACCTAGAGGCCAGTGGGGAACAGGACCCAAGGCAGCATGAATTCACAGTGGAAAGGTCATGTCAGACAAATCTAATCAATTTCTTTGACTGGGTGACCAAAGTAGTAGACATAGGAGGGACTGTGGACATGGCTTACCTAGACTTTAGCAAGGCATTTGACAGGCTCACACAAAAGATTAATAAATAAATTTGCCAGCCTGGTAGATGGTCCCAGGGTGGTAGCCTGGATAAAACATTGGCTGGACAACAGAGACACAGAAAATAATAGTAAACGGAGTGCACTCTGAAGAAAGGGGGGTTACTAGTGGGGTACCGCAGGGTTCAGTACTGGGTCCAGTCCTTTTTAATGTCTTTATAAGTGACATTGCAGAAGGACTGGAAGGAAAAGTATGCCTCTTTGCAGATGACACAAAGATCTGCAACAGGGTTGATACACAAGGCGGGTGGAAAGGATGAGAAGGGACTTGGCAAGGTTGGAGGAATGGTCAGAAGTATGGCAGCTTGGATTCAATGCAAAGAAGTGAAAAATAGCGCACCTCAGAAACAAAAACCCCAGGGGAAAAGTACACAATGGGGGAGTAGTAACAACATCAAAAATGGAAAAGGACCTGGGGGTAATCATATCAGATGACCTTAAGGTTATCAAGCAATGTGAGAAGGCAGTAGGGAGGGCTGGGGGGATACTGGGATGTATAGGGAGAGGCATCACCAGCAGATAAAAGGAAGTTGTTATCCCTCTGTAAAGACAGTTGGTGAGACCCCATTTGGAGTAATGCACCCAGTACTGGAGACACCATCTCTACAAGGACATAGACAGAATGGAAGCAGTCCAGAGGAGGGCAACTAAAATGGTGCAGGGTCTGCAGGAGAAGCCATATGAGGAGAAACTAAAGGAGCTTAATATGTATACCCTTAAGGAAAGGAGGGAGAGGTGGGACATGATTGAAACCTTTAAGTACCTCAGTGGAATCAACAAAGTCCTAGAAGGTAGCATCTTTCAGAAAAAGAGATGTGCAAGAACAAGGGGACACAATTTGAAGATAGAGGAGGGGATGGCTCAGGGGCAATATGAGGAAATTTTTTTTTACAGAGAGGGTGGTGGACGCATGGAACCACCTACCTGCGGAAGTTGTGGGGACTAAAACTGTGGGAGAATTCAAGAATGCATGGGACAGACATAAGGCACTTCTTGTGGGGGGTAGAAAGAAAAAGGCTGTTGGTTAACAAGGATATCCAGCTTATCCAGTAGGTAGGGAACTGGGCAGACTAGGTGGGCCAAGCGGTCCTTATCTGCCATCAAAGTCTATGTTTCTATGAGGAAGTCCAGGCAGGTACTGGCTGCACCTCTGACACTCCTATTTAACAGCTCACTGGAAACAGGAGTGGCCTGGAAGTCTGGAGGAGTGTGTGAGATGTGGGTTATGAAGGAGGAGTCCAACCAGAGGATGAAGTACCTCAAGGCAAAATTTATTACAGGCAAAATAAAACAAAAAACGGATATGTCCAACTAAGCAACAAAATAAAACAGAACATTTAAAGAAAGTAATACATATACTGGACACTAGAAGGCTCTAGTGTTCCCACTTCCGAGGTCAGAATACATCTGCTCCTCATCAAGCTATCTGTTTGAATGAGCAGGAGCTTACCTTATATACCCGTAACATCATGTGACACTCATAGCTCCTCCCATTATTATAAAACAAACTTAAATCCACAGATTATAACACTTTTTCTTGTATACAACAATCGCAAATCCTTTTATTACAGTGCCTAAGTTCATTTTACAATTCCTATATATAATAATAAAAATAAACAGAAGCAGAAAGTTTGAACAGCTTGCAGAGATAGCTCCGCCCCCTCTGTGTCAATCCTATAAAGACTGTAAATAATAGGCCTGCCAGCTCTATAGTGAAAACACAGAGAGGAAAGAACCATACTGTTGGCCAGCAGATCTGCATTAAAACAAAAGGTACAGTTTTGCATGTTGCAAATATTGCTAAAAGGATTTAAACCCCAATATGTATTATTAGTCCTTTTTGGCCCTAAAGCAAAACAAACAAAGTGTCTGGCTTACAAGCGTTAAGTCGTAGTAAATCATTCTTGGCATACAGAGCGTCACAGTAAACAACGCTTTGCTTGGCATTTTTATTACATAAACACTTCTGTTTTAAACAGGAAAAGAGCTGATACTATTTGACAGAAAAATACAGCAATAGCTTAGGTCTTTTAGTAATACCAAAGTATAAGCTGAGCTCAGTTGTGTGAGCGTTTTAACAGGGAGGGGTTTGCCTTATTTTCTTAAAACGGGAGCACACTTGCAAAATTATCAGCTCGCACTACTGAACTATACCCTAAACACTTTCAATACCACTGAGGGTACAAGTTGTGAGAGGAAACAATACTGAGTTATAATACTCTGTTTTCTGGTGCGGTTATTTGGAACAGGGAAGTAAAAACCAATTTCTGGAACACTAGTGCTACCCAAGTACTGTTATGGGTGTTTTTACTAACCACAGCTTTTATCCTTATTATTTCAAAGGTGCTCAGAAAGTGCTTCCTATGTATACAAAATTCTAGCACTTTCTTTTACTGATGGTCCTAATTTCATACACAGAGAAGGGGGGGGGGGATTATTTCCTTCGAGAACCAGACGATTTAAAACAAACCAAGAGGTGCATTAATGAGCTCCGTTTTGCAAGTGTTTTGAAAACAACACAACTCGCAATTCTAATGTAGGAGCTTTTCTCTTTCACTTCAGGGTAATGACTTTCACTACTGTGCTATGGAGGATTCTGTTTTTACCCTCTTATTACCTCCATTCAGGGACATTTTACTTTAGACATTCTAGCTCAAGATCAGACTCTGGGTGTACATCTTTTACCTCACTCTTTTTGTCTAATCTGTCATGGGCCTGTTCTAACTCACTTTGATCAGACTCTTGGTGTACAAAAAAAGATGATTTACTCTTATCGTGCCACAGTTTCAGCAAGATGGCATGATAGATCTTTAATTTTTGTCTCTTTTCGGGACACTTAATTTCATAATTCATAGGGCCTATCTGTCTTTGGACTGTATACGGCCCCTGCCATTTCATAAACAACTTGTTTTCAGAGCATGGTAACAGAAGAAGAACTCTATCTCCCGGAAGAAATGACTTGGCCCCCACCCCTTTATCATAGTACTGCTTTTGGTATTTCTGTTGTTCTATGTTACATTGTTGGGCTGTCTTAGCATAATTTGTCAGTTTCTGGCATAATATTGTGACATATTCCAGGGCTGTCATGGGTACAGTATTGTTTCCCTTCTTCCCAATTCTCTTTTATTACATCTAACACCCCCCTAGGGTTTCTCTCAAATAGCAATTCAAAGGGGGAGTATCCTGTAGAAGACTGTGGCACTTCACAATATGGAAACATGAGGTAAGGTACAAACTTATTCCAATGTTTACCTTCATCGTCAGTGAATTTTTTTTTAACATTTGCTTTAACATCTGATTAAAATGTTCAACTAGCCCATCAGTCTGAGGATGATATGAGGATGTGTAGATAGAATGAATACCCAAAGCATGATAGAGACTTTGCAGGATCTGGGAACACAAATTACTGCCTTGATCAGTCAGAATTTCTTTAGGAGTACCCATCCATGAAAAAATCTTAACTAATTCTTCAGCCACTTTATCAGCTATGACAGTGTGCATTGGTATTACTTCAGGGTACTTTGTGGCATAGTCGCAAATGACTAAAATGAAGCGATTCTCCTTTGCACGTTTGGGTAGGGGTCCAACTACATCCATCACAACCTGGTCAAATGGATAGGTTACTAATGGTAGGGGTTGTAGGGGTACCTTATCTTTCCTAACAACAGGGGTCACCTTTTGACACTGTTCACAGGTTTTACAGTACTCTGACACCTGACCATATATACCTGGCCAGTAAAACCTGTAAAGAAGTCTATGTAGAGTACGATCTTTACCCTGGTGTCCAGCTAGAGGAATATCATGTGCGAGAGACATTAGCTGTTCCCTATAAACAGTTAGAACTAACAATTGTGACACATTTTCCTCGGTTTTTGGACTCATACATTCTCTGTATAACAATCCCTTGTGTAACAGCAGCTTAGGTCCCTTATTCTGTTTGTCACACACCTGTAAAAAAAATGGTTTTAAGGAACTATCATTCATTTGTGCTAAACCAAAAGAGTCATCTATTTCCATGTTAGTAGACTGTATATTCAAGTCATTCTGATCAGTAATGTCATTAGAGTTACTATCTGCCTGTTGCCACATATGTTTGTCTAGGCATTTTTCTCGTTTAGACTTCCTCGTCTTGCCAGGTACCTCAAATATATCTTCTTCAACTCTAAATGAATGCTGTAATTCAGTATTATGTTTCTCTTGGGCTCTGGTAGTCATTGCGCTCAAGTTTGTAGCTGCTGCCAGTAACATGAAAAAGTCTGGGTGATCGTGTCCTATTATAACTGGCACTGGTAACTGAGGAACCACACCAACTTTCATATTTCCAGTGACAGTCTGAACTTGAACCTCTACCTTATGAGTGGGGTATACATGTGTATCACCATGAATGCATGTAACCTTGGTTTGGTTCTGAGGTTTTAAATCTGTGGGTAATACACTGGCTTTACTATTGTCTGGCAACTCCTAGAGTCAAATAGTCCCACTAGGTCTCTCCCATTTATTTTTACAGGTGTTATATATTGACCCCAATTGGCAAGGACTAAATGGGCATGCGTGGTTTTGTTCTTTGGACAAAATTGAGCAATGTGTCCTTTCCCCTGACATATATGACAAATAATATCAGGGTTATAGGGTCTGCTGTTACTTGGACTTTTAACATTTCCACTAGACACTTGAGTATTTGAAGATGGTGTTCTTACCATGGGATGGGTTACACGTGCTCCAGAGCATATCCCTTCTGTCTGTTTGGCCTCGCAGCAAGATAATCCTTTGCCAGTTGAACTGCTTTCTCAGCTGACTCCGGGCAGTGTTCCCGAACCCACATTTGTACATCCTGTGGTAAGATTTGAACAAATTGTTCTAAGGCTATAGCCTCCATCATCTGTTCCTTTGTATTTGTGGCTGGTTGTAGCCATTTACCACACAAGTCTTTTAATCTAGTGTTGGCTTCTTGAGGAGTATCTGATAGTTGAAATTTCAAAGTTTGAAACTGCTGCCTGTAGGTTTCTAGGCATATATCATACTGCTTGAGAATAGCCTCTTTCACAGCATCATAGTTCTCACTCACATTACTGTCTACATGTCCATATGCCAATTGAGCTTTTCCCGTCAGGTAGGGTGCAAGACAAATTACCCATTATCCTCAAGGCCACTGACATGTTCGGGCTATCCGCTCAAATGTGGTTAAGTAAGTCTCTATGTCATCTGTTTCACATAGTTTTGTGAGTTTTATGTCCTTCGGGCTATCTGCGGCTGGTGGTGGTTTGCCAGAGCCCAGGGCTTTAATAGCCCTTACAGTGTCTGCCCACCTAGAGTCATTCCTCTGCATGTCCCACTCTCTTTGTTTTTCTAGGGCCACATGTTGGATACATAGCCACTGTAACAGTTTTTGGGCATCTCCAGCTGGTGGACTTATCTGCACCTTCTGTTGTTCCTCAACTCCAAGGGCACTGCCAACGGCACCATCTTCTTCTTTTTTGTTGCTTTGTGTTGAACATTTGGTAATCCAGACATCAAGGGTTGTCCTAGTTTGTCTGCCATTGCTCAAGTCAGTACTCAAAAATATTTCTCCTTCTGGGACATTCACTTCCTCCTCAGATACTCTGTGCAGTATCAATAAGCCCCAGTGAACCAGATTTCAGGAATCTCCTCAAACCAGGCATCAGAGAGCCCACCACTGCCACCACATGTGAGATGTGGGTTACAAAGGAGGATTCCAATCACAGGATGAAGTAACTCAAGGCAAAATTCATTACAGGAAAAATAAAACAAAAAATGGACTTATCCGACTAAGCAACAAAATAAAACAGAACATTTAAAGAAAGTAATACACATACTGGACACTAGAAGGTGCTAGTGTTCTAATTTCCGAGGTCAGAATACATCTGCTCCTCATCAAGCTATCTGTTTGAATGAGAGGGAGCTCGCCTTATATACCTATAACATTATGTGACACTCAAAGCTCCTCCCATTATTATAATACAAACTTAAATCCACAGATTATACTGCTTTTTCCATTATACAACAATCACAAATACTTTTATTACAGTGCCTAAGTTCATTTTACAATTCCTATATATAATAATAATAAACAGAAGCAGAAAGTTTGAACAGCTTGCAGAGATAGCTCCGCCCCCTCTGTGTCAATCCTATAAAGACTGTAAATAATAGGCCTGCCAGCTCTATAGTGAAAACACAGAGAGGAAAGAACCATACTGATGGCCAGCAGATCTGCATTAAAACAAAAGGTACAGTTTTGCATGTTTCAAATATTGCTAAAAGGATTTAAACCCCAATATGTAATACTAGTCCTTTTTGGCCCTAAAGCAAAACAAAGTATGTGGCTTACAAGCTTTAAGCCGTAGTAAATCATTCTTGGCGTAGAGGGCGTCACCCTAAACAACGCTTTGCTTGGCATTTTTATTACATAAACACTTCTGTTTTAAACAGGAAAAGAGCTGATACTATTTGACAGAAAAATACAGCAATAGCTTAGGTCTTTTAGTAATACCAAAGCATAAGCTGAGCTCAGTTGTGCAAGCGTTTTAACAGGGAGGGGTTTACGTTATTTTCTTAAAACGGGAGCACATTTGCAAAATTATCAGTTCACACTACTGAACTATATCCTAAACACTTTCAATGCCACTGAGGCTACAAGTTGTGAGAGGAAACAATACTGAGTTACAATACTCTGTTTTCTGGTGCGGTTATTTGGAACAGGGAAGTAAAAACAAATTTCTGGAACACTAGCACTACCCAAACACTGTTAAGGGTGTTTTTACTAACCACAGCTTTTATCCTTACTATTTCAAAGGCACTCAGAAAGCACTTCCTATGTATACTAAATTCGAACACTTTCTTTTACTGATGATCCTAATTTCATACATGGAAAAAAGGGGATGGGGGAATTATTTCCCCGAGACCAGATGATTTAAAACAAACCAAGAGGTGCATTAATGAGCTCCATTTTATGAGTGTTTTGAAAACAACACAACTCGCAATTCTAACGTAGGAGCTTTTCTCTTTCACTTCAGGGTAATGACTTTCACTACTGTGCTACGGAAGATTCTGTTTTTACCCTCTTATTACCTCCATTCAGGACATTTTACTTTAGACATTCTAGCGCAAGAATGCGTGTCAATGAGATTTGATATGCAACAAATTCAAAGAGTATTTCTCATAACTACTAATCATAAGGGATTTATTTCAAATACCCTAACTAAATACAGTCATTATACCCTTATTACATACGGTAAAGTGCACCACAGACGCTTTCACTTAGACAGAAAGGGTCTCATTTTGCCCACTTGCTAATTTCTAAATGGGAATAGCAGGGTATGGACAAATAATATTTCTCATCCACGGAGAGAAAGAGAAACTACAGAGATAGCTAGAACATTTATAGGTGACCTACCTATATGGGGTTAAAGAGAAAGAAAATGATAGAGAGGGGGTGCTGTTGCAACAGGCTGTTAAAAAACAAAACAAAATCCAGGTATGAGATAAGGATATCCATCACAGAGTACAGATGTAGGCCCACTACGCAAAACTGATAGCAGGGAGAAGTTCTGGCAATTATAGGCCAATCAGCCTGATATTGGTGGTGGGAAAGTTAATGGATTCACTGCTGAAAGAATGGATTGTGGAATATCCTGAATCCAGTAGGTTATTAGACCCTAGGCAGCAAGCGTTCACAGGGGTGAGGTCATGTCAAATGAATTTGATAGATTTCTTTGACTGTGTGACATAGGAATTTGATCAGGGTGGAGTGGTGGATGTGGCCTACCTAGATTTCAGTAAGGTTTTGACACTGTTCCACATAGGAGACTAGTAAGCAAGCTGGGTAGCGTAGGAGTGGGTCCAAAGGTGATAAACTGGATAATAAATTGATTAGGGGATAGGCGACAGAGGGTGGTAGTAAATGGAGTTCATTCTGAGTAAGGGAGGGTGACCAGTGGGGTGCCTCAGGGATCAGTGTGGGGACCAGTCCTTTTTAATGTCTTTATAAATGACATTGCAGAGGAACAAAGTCTGCCTCTTTGCAGATGGCACCAAAATCTGCAATAGAGTGGACACTCCAAGGAGGTGGAAAGGATGAGCAGAGACCTGGAAAAAACTAGAGGAGTGTTCAAGGGTATGGCAACTGAGTTTCAATGCGAAAAAGTGCAAAATAATGCACTTAGGGCACAGAAACTCAGGGGTGGAGTACAAAATGGGTGGAGTGGTATTGACAACTACCAAACTGGAAAGAAAACTGGGGATAATCATATCTGATGTCCTAAATGTGGCCAGGCAGTGCAACAAGGCTGTTGGGATGGCAAGTGGAATGCTGAGGTGCATAGGGAGGGATGTCACTAACAGAAAGAGGAAGGTGGTGTTGCCTCTGTATAAATCACTGGTAAAACCCCTCCTAGGGTATTGTGTCCAGTTCTGGAGACTATATCTCTGGAAGGACATAGACAGAATGGAGGCAATCCAGAGGAGGGTAACTAATGTAGTGCAGGGTCTGCATCAAAAGCCCTACAAGGAGAGACTAAAGGACCTCCATATGTACAACCTGGAAAAGAGGATGGAGAGGGGGGATAAGATAAAGACCTTTAAATACCTCATGGGAGGAAATAAGGTACAGGAGGGAAGTATTTTTCTGAAAAAAAGGTGCCCAAGAATAACAGGACATGCAATGAAGTTGGGGGGAGGTGTAGATTCAGAAGAGATGTGAGGAAGCAGTTCTTCACAGAAAGAGTGGTGAATTCCTGAAAAGGCCTTCCAGCAGAGGTGGTAGGGGTGAAAACACTGGTGGGGTTCAAGAATGCTTAGGATAAGCACAAGGGAATCATAGTGGAAAGAAAGGTTGGGGGGAAGAGACATAGTTGTAGAGTAAGTGAGGCAGTATAGCGCAGTGGTTTAAGGCTCTGAGCTGCAGACCTGGGTTTAAATCCCACAGCTTCCACTTGCATACTATGTGACCCTGAGCAAATCACTTAACTTCTCTGTGCTCCCAGGTCGCTACTGTAAAAAAGCTTTTAGCTTAGTGTGCTACTCCTGGTTAAAACAACTAAATAAAGTGTGGTCTGCAGTAATAATGTAGGTGGGGAAAAGTGGGCAGACTGGGTGGGCCAAGTGGTCCTTATCTGCTGTCAAATGATGTGTTTCTGTGTTTGTATGCCAAGGAAGGGTTTAAAACACCCCAAGGAAAAGGAATAGACTGAAGACAGCTGCTTCAGGCCTGGTAGTCCAAAACACTCTTTTTTTGCAATTACATTTTATTTTCATGTTTCAAACATATACAACAAGTGATGACAAAGTATATTGTTCATATATGGACCCCTACCATAAAAAAAAAAAAAACTGAACTGACAATTTACACAAGAGCCCGGTAACTAACATACAATAATCAAAAATACAAATAAAAGACAAACCAACCTCCCTCCAACCCCCACCCCATAGTCAGAGAACCCCACAAGCACAGCTCCTGTAAACTATAGGAATGAGTTGGGGAGACAAGTCCTCCTGTCTTGCCATCTGATAACCTTCTACAGATTACTTTTCTCTGCACATTCATGACCATAATCGGGTAGATGTGACAAAGGGACAATGTTAATACCCAAATTTGTGTTTCAGCTCATTAAAAAAAAGGTTCCAAATTTTTGGGAAACTAGCCCAACAGTTAGTGGCACTGGCTACATTTCTTTCCGCGTTTAGGGCAATTAAAAATTCTGACCACCATTCTGAAATTGTCGGGACCCAGCCCAAAACACTCTTGATGAGGCTGGTGGCTATACTGTAGGAAACTGATCCCATGAGGGGATCAGTTAAGTGCAGTACAAAGCCATAGAGGGCAAAAGTCTACTGTTTCCTGCAGCCCAAAGTCACAGAGGGCAAAAACAAACTGATAGTTGCAGTATGAAGTCACAGAAGGTGAAAGCATACTGGGCCCTTGAGGGGCACAAAGTGGGCATATGCCCAGTTGTTGGGAGGGCATGTGCCCATATGTCATTGGTTCCTGTTGATGGCTGGTGAGGCTTTTGCCTGAAAGCAGTACACAGAGGAATGGTAAATGATAAAGGTAAAAGAGGGCCATGAGAAGAGGAATGGACTGCTGCCTGGGCAGACTGGTGGAATAATGGAACAGTGGAGCACATGCCCATGAAACACCTGGAGTGAGCCTGGTCACAGTTGCAGAGAAGCAGTACAAAGCTGGTGGCAAAGCATACTGAGCCCTTTGGCAGATGCTTGAACCAAAAGGGCAAAAGAAAGACCCAATGGCAAGGCAACAGAGGCAAATAGGACCCCAAAAAAGAGCAAATAACCAAAGCACAGCCATGCAGGCAGGATGGAAGGAGCCAATCTCAGCAGGAGGACACCCCATGGACAAGGAAGAAGCAAGGAGGGGCAGCAAGAAGGAGGGCAGTCAGCAAGAGGGCAGAACACCCCTTGCACAGACCCTGAGGCAGAAGGCATTGGAGGGGAACAAAGCAGCAACAGGAGTCAAACAGCACAGCAGCAAGGCCAGGGGCCCCGGGGAGCAAAAAGAAACCCAAATAGCAGGAAGACAGAACAGTACCTGCAGCAGGCCCCAAAGCAATAAGGGAGGACCAAAAGCACAGCATACCGGGAGCAGGGGAACAGTAAACAACAGTGGGAGCAGTGGCACTGGAAAAGCAGCAAAAGCACCCGAAGCCACCAGACAGCAGTGCCCTGGCAGAAAACATAAAAACTAAATAGTGAAGCCATGATGGAGATTGGAAAGTGGCACACTGCAGAGCCCAGGGGTGGCAGAGCACAGCCACAGTGAACCACTGCAAAAAGCAGCAACAGTAGCATCTCCCCCAACATTCGAATGGAGCAAGAGTGGGTGGGGGGAACAAGAACAATGTAGAAGGGCGAGCAACAGCCCAGAGGGAGAACAGGGACATAGCAGGAGGAGAAGCAGGGATGCCCCACACAGCAGCCACATGGCAAGGTAAGGAAGGCAGGGAGGGTGGGCAGGAATGACCCCTGACCCCACCAATCAGCCATCAGAGGGCTAGAAAGCCCTAGGTAGCCCTATCAAATAGAGCAAAGACTTGTGGGGAAGCATGATGTCACGGAATCTAAATGACTTGCAGTTTCAGGAAGCCAATCAAAAGACAGAGAGAATGATGGATAGTCTGCTTGTCAAATCAAACAATGACTTGGAAGAGAGAAGTTTCTGGCTTCTGGAGGAGCTCATGGCAGGTGAAAAGAGACTCAGAAGTGAGCAGACCTACTGCTGCTTGTGAGAGCTGAAGGCCTAGCCAGGTCCAGATCTTGAGAATGCTAGCCTGGGCTCATCCTTATCCTGAGTTTATTGTTGTGCAACTGTGAGAGAAGGGCACCTGCAGAACGAAGCTGCTGTGAGAGAATATGAGTGGTCCAAATTCTGAGGAAAGCTGCTGAGCTGAGGAATAGGTGATAGATACCTGTACCTCCAATGAGCTGCTGTGGAGCCAGGTAGGGGGACTGTTAGTCCTTATTGAGTGGGGTAAATCAGGGAAAGGGGAGTCGTGGGGCATGTCCTGAGTACATGGATACTCTCTGTCTAGAGGGGAGTTGGACAGTGGGGGTCATCCCTTGGGTCTGGGCTGCTTGGGAACCATGAAGCTGCTTCATAGTGCTCCTGTGTGTTGAGTCAGAAGGGCTATGCTGCTGCCAAGTGTCTGAGACTGTCCAAAGTGCTTCATATCCTTTCTACTGAAACCTACTGCTGAATGCTGCCCGATTTGTTGCTTTGTGCTGGTTCCCACCCTGCCTGAGCTGCTGCATACATGGGTCATGTGAATGCAGGCATGGCTGGCTGGAATCTATGGCATATTTCCCTTCTTTGTCACAATTAACTCATTGGGATTACAAAGCTGGATTTTCCTAACATTTGAAGTTTCTAGTTCTTTAAATTGTGCTAGTATACCACAGCCTGTTGGGGGTTAAATTGTAAGTGTGCTAAATTTCATTAAGTGTACCACTGAAAGAACTAGGGCAATGTACAGTAGCTACCAGGCCTGCACTGGGACTTTAGTGTAATTCCTGGGTACATAGAATAACTGGTCTTTTGTCATACTTGAAATAATAGTTTTAATACTAGTACCAGCTGAAGTGCTTACCGCACCCTCTGTAGTTTAATTATGCTTTTGTGCCCCTTGATTGGCCAGGTGCTTCATAGTCTGTGTAGGATCTGAGAAGGTGGTAGTGACCCACAGTACAGTGGCTCCCAGGGAGAATTGTTGCAGTGTGGGTGTACTAAACATACAGAATCACACATGCCCACACAATGCAAAGCATCATGGGCTGCATATGCAAATCACCACAGAATGTTACACTGGTTCAACTTTAAGCAGAATTGCATGGTACCGAAATGCCTCTCACACAGTTTGCAAAGGGTGCTAACAGATGACATAGACACATGTTTCATCCTACAAGGACTCATCAGTATGCCTCGTCTGTTTGATACCCTAGTGGAATAGACCAGCTACCCTAAGACAGTGTGTCTTGGATATGTTGTGGTGAACCCATTAAAATAAAAAACTATTTAAAAGACAAAGAACCTCTGTGCGCAAACACTGAGGCAAGGGTTACCACAAAGGGCATTTGGCTGGGAAGCCAAGTTTCAAGAAAATACAGAATCACACATGCCCACACAATGCAAGTTTGGGGTAACCCTTGCCTCAGTGTTTGCACACAGAGGTTCTTTGTCTTTTAAAAGTTTTTTATTTTAATGGTTCACCACAAACATATCCAAGACACACTGTCTTAGGGTAGCTGGTCTATTCCACTGGGGTGTCAAACAGACGAGGGTATACTGATGAGTCCTGGTAGGACGAAACACGGTTCGTCATCTGTTAGCACCCTTTGCAAACTGTGTGAGAGACCTTCGCACCATGCAATTCTGCTTAAAGTTGAACCAGCGTAACATTCTGTGGTGATTTGCATATGCAGCCCATGATGCTTTGCATTGTGTGGGCATGTGTGATTCTGTATTTTCTTGAAACTTGGCTTCCCAGCCAAATGCCCTTTGGGGTAACCCTTACCTCAGTGTTTGCGCACAGAGGTTCTTTGTCTTTCTCGTGCTAAACATGACTTGCAACTGGATAACCCTCTCTTTTTCTCCATCTTCAAGGTCTGTGTTCCTAAATAAAAATACTATTAATTTGTTGAATTTTACTTCCAGAAATTCTTTATGAAGTATATAGAATTACAATGTGCTAAAAATGACCTACCACCCTGTATTACAGAGCCTTTCCATAGGAATATTGATCAAGTTCAAGTTCAAGTTTATTGCAGGAAAGCTCCATTGAGCAAGCTCATTCACAAGGAGATCCTGATTTAATGGTTCGTATACTCAGAATAAAGGCATATACAATGCAAGTTATTACAATCAGTCAAGCAGTAACATAGTACAAAAAGTTATCACAAAGCATAGAGAACAGAGCAATACATTATTACAAAGCATAGAGGATACATGCAATTATAAATGCAGCAAGTTCAGAGGGGGCAGATAATGCAACAGAGAAATGGCAAATATAACCAAAAAATAAGAAACTGACATGGCTATGCAGAGTGGGAAATAACTAGTGCAGAGGCAGGGGTGGAGGGAATGAGGAGGATGGAAGCCATAAAAGCGTTAGTAGGAGGTTATAAGGGAATCATAGTAAGCTTAGGAAGAGAGGGTGGGAGGGACTAGTAATATCATGGGAGAGGAGGAAGTGAAGGAGAGCAGGAGGGAAGGGAAGGGGCAATGGGAAGTAGAGGAGGAGGAGGAGAGGGAGGGCAGGGGAGAGGAGGATGAGGATAAGAGTAAGAAGGGAGGAGGGGGCAAAGGGAAGAGGAGATGTAAAGTGGAGAGGAGAGGAGAAGAGAGAGGGGGTGGTCCAAGGGGGAGAAGTGAGGTAGTCCACATGTCGATAAGGTGGAGTACTGGCAGGGGAGCGAGGGAGGGCAAATGAAACAGAAAGAGCTAATTCCTTCAGCAGTTACATACTATCCTCAGGTGTTTGGAGGCCAGGGATCTGAAGAAGTTGACCGTAACAATATTTGGGAGCTTGAGAAATGTCTGTAAGCTGTTCTAAGCCAAGGGGGAGGACATTGAAGATAACACCTTTACCTAGGGATGTACAAGTTCTAAGGACATCCAAGGAGATGTATGTTGACTTCCTAAGGGGGTATGTACTGTGGGAGATATGGTTGAGGGAGGAGATGTAGCTCAGGAGCTTGTTTTGGAGGATTTTCAGTGTCCACATACAAAGGTGAAGTAGCTTTCTGGTGGTGAGGGTCGTTCAGCCCACTAAGGCATACAAGTCGCAGCAATGGGTCCTAGGTGGTGCCATGGAGACAAATTGCAAGGCTCGGTGGAACAGTACAAGTTTATGAAGGTTGCTTGCTGATGTGCAGTTATAAATAATGTCCCCATAGTCAACAAGCAGGAGGAAGGTGGCCTGGACTAATCTGAGTCTGACCTCAGATGGAAATAGTGCCCTATTTTGGAAAAATAATTCTAATTGAGCTTTAAGTTTGGTGGTAAGGCAGTTGATGTGAGCAGTGAAGAAAGACAGCTTACTGTCACACCAGATGCCCAAGTATTTAAATTTGTCAACAACTTCGAGGGATTCCCCGAGTGACATCTTAATAGATGTATTATTAGGTGTGGCCATATTTGCACAGTGGTTGCTGGTGTGATTGAAGAACATAGCCTTAGTTTTTTTCACATTTAGTAAGAGCTTGGAATTGATAAGGTTATGTTCAAGCTGCAGGAAGTCAGACTGAAGCTCATCGCAGACTTCATCCAGAGAGGGTTTGGATGTGTAGAGACCGGTGTCATCTGCAAAGAAATGAAGTTTGGAATTGACAATATTGGAATCGAGGGTGTTAATATAGATAGAAAAAAGCATAGGACCTAATATGGACCCTTGTGGGACACCTCTTGTGATGGGGAGGGGGTTTGGTAGGAGGCTATCAGATTTAAGAAGAAGATTAGGGAGATAAACCAGTGGCTCAGGGAGTGGTGTGAGGCCAGAGGGCATGGGTTGATGGGGGATTGGGGGGAGACCTGGGAGGAAAAGGAGCTGTATGCTAGAGATAGACTCCATCTCAATTTGGAGGGGAGGGGAATCCTTAAGTTGAAAATAGAGGGGTTCATTGGTGAAAAGTGGGGTTTAAACTTGTGAAGGGGAGGGATGGGAGAAAAGGCTGTCAAGGGGTGCGATAAAGGAGGGACTCTGTCTCCACCCCCTGGGGAGCTGGAGGATTGCAGGAAAAGGCCAACTGGCAAAGTGCAGACCAGGGGAAAACAGAATCCCCATGGGAACACGAGCTGGGGAAATGGAACTATAGGGAAAGGGTGGAAGGTAGTCCTGCTAAATGCCAGGAGCTTGGGTAATAAAATGCCTGAGCTCCAGGCAATGCTAATTGAGGGAGCAGTGGATGTGGCGGCGGTCACTGAGACTTGGGCCACTGCAGGATACGACTGGGACCTGAACCTGGAGGGTTACACTATGTTCAGGAAGGACAGGGGGGAGGGAAGGGGAGGAGGGGTAGCAATGATAGTCAAAAGCTACATTGGCATAGGGGGAGTAGAGGAGGCGGAGGGAACCGTGGAGGCAATTTGGGTCACCTTGATAACAAGGGGGAGCAAGAGAGTAAAAATAGGAGTGGTGTATAGACCCCCTGCCCTGGCGGAGAAGCTGGAGGACAGTCTGGTGGCAGATGTTGGGAGACACTGCAGACTGGACAGAGGAACGGTGATGGTGTTGGGGGACTTAAACATGCCAGGAACAGACTGGGAGACTATGACATCCTCTGTGACCAGGAAACAGAGGTTGTTGGATGTCATTCAAGACGCATTCCTAACTCAGCAGGTGAGGGAACCGACCAGGGAGGTGTGGGTACTGGATGTGGTCCTGGCAGACAGTGACCAGATTGGGGGCCTGGAGGTAAGGGACCCATTAGCGGGGAGTGACCATGCCACGGTCTGGTTCTGCCTGGACCTAGGAGGGGTAGAAGGCTGCACAAAGACGGAAGTAACTGACTTCAGGGGGGCGGATTTTAAGGAAATGGGAAGGATCCTTAAGGAACATTTGGATGGGATTGGGTCAGACATGGACGCTGATAGTAGGTGGGAAATCATCAGGAGAGGGGTGCAGGATGCTACCAGCACCTGTGCAAGAGTAAGACGAAAATGCGGTAGGGCCCAAAACCCTGCTGGTGGATCAGGGAGGTCCAGGAGGTGGTGCGGGGAAAGAAGGCAGCCTATAAGCAATTCAAGTGCTCAAGGAGTGAAAGGGACTGAGGGGAGTACGAGCTGATGGCTAGAAGGGCCACTAGGGTGGTGAGGGCGGCTAAGGCAAGGAAGGAGCAGAACCTGGCCAGGGAAATTAGGAGAGGGAACAAGGGGTTCTTTAGATACATTGGGAAATGAAGGGTGAAGGGGCAGATTAGCAGGATTAAATCAGGGGAGAGATGGGCACAAGACCCGGGGAGCAAGCTGAGGTACTAAATGACTACTTCACCTCAGTTTTCACCAAGGAAAATGGGGTGCTGCATCATACATGGAGGAGACAGAGATACTGAGGAGGGGGGACCCTTACCAATCGGCGGGTCTGGGGGGGGCATCACTGGAAGGAGGGGAGGGCTAAGCAGGGAGAAGAGGTACCAGAAGTGGAAATCACAGCAGAGAGAGTGAGGGAAGCCCTCAGCTCCCTTAAGACGGAGAAAGCACCGGGGCCGGATAAATTACATCCCAGAGTGCTGAAGGAACTTGCGGATGTCCTGGCGAAACCCCTGGTGGAGCTTTTCACCATCTCTCTGAGGACAGGGTGGGTGCCCCAGGACTGGAAGGTGGCTCATATAGTGCCTATCCACAAGGGGGGATCAAGGGAGGTGGCAGGGAACTACAGGTCTGTCAGCCTGACATCGGTGGTGGGCAAGGTGATGGAGGGCATTGTCTAGGAGAGGCTAGGGGGAGACCTGGATAAGTCAGGGTGCCTAGACGATAGACAGCATGGATTCATCCCAGGGAAATCATGTCAGGCAAACCTGGTGGAGTTCTATGACTGGGTGACGAGTGCCTTAGACCTCGGTAGACCAGTGGACGTCCTCTTTCTAGACTTCAGCAAGGCATTTGACTCTGTTCCTCATGTGGGCCTGTTGGATAAGCTGGGAGAAATGGGGGTGGGGAACCAGATGATCAGATGGATAGGCAACTGGCTCCAGGACCAGACCCAGAGGGTCGTAGTTGGTGGGATAGTCTCATTCCCAAGGAGGGTCATTAGTGGGGTCCCACAGGATCAGTCCTGGGCCTCTCTGTTCAACGCCTACATCTCTGACATAAGGACAGGAATCAGGAGTGAGATGAGTCTCTTGTGGATGACTCTGAAACTGGGGGTGGTGGTGGATGGGAGGAGGGAGGGTGGCCCTACAGGGGACCTGGAGGCTCTGGAAAGATGGTCTAGAAAGTGGAAGCTGAGGTTCAATGCAGGGAAATGCAAGGTACTCCACCTGGGGGCCAGAAACCCGGGCCAAGTGCACACCTTGGGGGAGGAAATGCTACAAGTCTCGATGGCTGAGAGGGACCTGGGGGTGGTGGTGGATGTCAAGATGAACAACTCTGAGACTTGTAGGAGGGCAGCAGCCAAGGCCAACAGGATGCTGGGATGCATCACTAGGGGGATCACCTCCAGAAGGAGGGAAGTGATACTCCCTCTGTATAACTGCTTGGTGAGACCGCACCTTGAGTACTGCGTGCAGTTTTGGAGGCCACACTTAAAGAGGGACATTAACCTCCTGGAGAGGGTCCAGAGGAGGGCAACCAAAATGATTTGGGGCTTGGGGGACAGGACCTATGAGGAGAGGCTCGAAGAGCTAAATATGTACACATTGGAAGAGAGAAGGGACTGGGGGAACTTGAGAGGTCTTCAGGTACATGAAAAGGGTAAATAGGGGAGGAACAGTCAGGGTGCTTCGAAGGAAGGAGGAGGGGACCACTAGAGGGCATGGGTGGAAGCTGGAGGGGGGAAGATTCAGGGGAGAAAGGAGGAGGTGCTACTCACTGAGAGGGTGGTGGAGCCATGGAATGCGCTGCCTAGGGGGCTGGTGGAGGCAGAGACAGTGGAGGGGTTCAAGAGAGGGTGGGACAGGTACAGGGGAAGGGTTCTGGAAGCAAAATCCAATGCAGCAAGAATATCCGGAACTGGGAAGAGAGAAGCCAGAGAAGGCGAGAGGGGCAGCAAGGTCAGCAACCAGGTTGGGGGCTGACCAAACGAGCAGACATGAAAGACCGTTAGGCCTATTCTGCTGGCATTTTAGTTTGTTAGTATGTTAACTTGCTGGATTCCACCTGTAAGGTAACTAGTGAACCATTGAACTGTGGAGACAGGAGCACCTAGGTTTGAGAGGGCGAGAATAATGAGGTTGTTATCAGCAGTATCAAACGCCTTGCTCCTTATGTCTAAGGAGAAAAATTCCATTCTCCTTGAAATTCCCAGGAATCTCACACAGTTAGGTAAATCTGTGCTCAGCTACTCTGTCCTCACTGTGTGAAACAAATTGCAGTCTACTTTTAAGTTGGAGTCATTGGTCATTCATACTGTGTCCAAAGTTCTCCTTGCTGACCACTGTACTGATGTCTGCACATGTGGCTAATCTAACCCATGATCCACTTTATCTTATGAGTTATGACCCTACCCTACTATGCCATGCATGCTACTTGCACTGCATACCACGTGTATGCTATTATATTGTATCTTCTCTCTGTATGTATTTTTTTAATATTCTTCATGCACCTTAAATAAAGCCTCCCTGCCTGCAGTTCCTGTTTGTAAGCTCATGCTGTATCATTGTATCTTCCCTTCTGTTGTATTATCATGTATCCTGTTTGTACCTCAAGTGTTGTTTGAAATTGTTTTTGTATGCTGTCCTAACCAGGAACCTCCTTGTAAATGAGTATTGCTCAATGGATCCTTTTCCTGGTAAAATAAATAAATTATAGGGGTGCGGTATCACGCCCCTATATTTAGGGTTGAGCAGGGGTTTCTATATTAAACCTCACATTTTGAACTTTAATAGCTTCACAACTGTTTAATGGATTTACACAAAAGTTTGCATGTGCTGTCTCATGGGGTAGATCTCTTACTTTCCCAAGTTTCATTCTGGTCGGATGTGTGGATTTTGAGATGCAGATAGTGCAAAAAATGTAAACTTTCACTGTTTTTTATCATAGCCTTTGTGCCAAGGCAGTTTTGAATTTTGGTCTGAAATTTTTGGGGTAGAAAGGGCTTGGCCAACAGATCAGTCTTTCCCTGGTGTGGTGAAACAATGTTAATCCATTCCAAAGTTATTAAATTTTAAATGTTGGTTTCTGAGCACGCTCTGTACAGTTTTTTGGATCGATTTTTGGAACGAAAAAGGAATTTGGTTCCTTAGAAAAAGGATTATTTTTCATTTGGAAAAATCCTTTTTTCATTTGCTGAATCTTGTTTTCTATTTTCTGTGGGAAAAAAAAAATTCAAAACCCAGAAAAATGACATCCTGTAGGGAGAGCAAGACATGTATCTTGCTCTTTGGGACTCCATTAGGTGGATTCTTCTTTTAACTATTGTAAAAGTGCCCTGAAATGTGTTTTTTATTTCTTTTAAAATCCTTTTTCGTGACTCGCTTCCCCTTTTTCCATATGGGATTTTTCATTTAAACAAAAAAGGATCCCTTTATATTCTGTTCAAATGGAAAAAGACTTTGAAATTAGTTTTTTTGTTATTATTTTTTTGTTTGAAGGAATTCTTTTTCATTTCCTTTTTTCATTTGATATGGAAAAGGATTCCTGTAAAAGAAAAAAGGATTTTGCACTGTGTCCTCATAATAATCCCCATATTATTTAATTTATGCCTGGTGTCTAGTGCCCCCGATCACTGTCCCTATGATTTTTCTTATTTTTCCTGGTGTCTAGTGGCCCCCCTCACCCTCCAATTGCCATCCCCATATATTTTTTTTTATTTACCCCTGTTGTCTAGTGGCATCCCCACTCTCTGACCACCACCCCTGTATTTTTTCCCTGGTGCCTAGTGGCACCCCCACCTCTGTTCACTGTCCCCATAATTAAAGTATTTATCCCTGGTGTCTAGTGGCACCCCCATCACTGTTCCTGCAATTTTAATATGTATCCTGGTATCTAGTGGCCCCCCTCCATTCGCCATTCCCATAATTGTAATATCTATGCCTGGTATCTAATACCACCCACCACACTCTGTTCACTATCTCTGTAATTAAAGTATTTATCTCTGGTGTCTAGTGGTGCCCCTCACCCTCCATTAGCCATCCCCATAACTATGGGATTTATTCCTGGTGTGGAGTGACACCCCCTGTCTCTGATGGCTGTTTTGTCTGAAATAAAGAACACGGTCCCTTGATGTCTTATTGCCATCCCCGTAATTATGTATTTCATCCCTGGTGTCTAGTTGTACCCCCTCACCCTCTGTTTGTCATGCCCATAATTGTAATATTTATCCCTGGTGTCTAGTAGCACTCCCATCCTCCATTCACCATCCCTGTAACTGTGGGATTTATCCCTGGGGTCTAGTGGCACACCCCCTCCAATCGCCATCACTATAATTGTTTCATTTTTTTTTGTATACTTTTACTTGCCTTACCTCCTCAGCAAGGGTGATCCTATGGTTCCCCTTCCAGTTAGCCTCAGTGGCACTGTACTGGGCACCATGCCTGAGCTCACCCACTTGCCCTCTCCACCCTTTCGGCCACATTGCTTAACCCATGTCACAGAAGACCCTTGGGGAGTCAGGCTCAGAGGGGGCACCCTGGGAGCATCTGGCGCAGTGCCAATGGGGCTGACCATCATGAGCACTAGAGAACTGGGACTATTTTCTTGGTTCTAGTCCCCCCCACAGTGTGGGTGTGCAGTTATGTGAATGACACTGTGATGTGTGCTTCTGCGCACTGCACATCTGATGTCAACCCACACTGACCCCACAGCTAACCACAGCGTGCACTGACCACCAGCTACAACCAGTAGCCAGCGCAACTGCGGTTGTCCCACCCTTCCCTCCCCAGAGGAGGAGAGCAGCCCCTGGGTTGCTCAATCCTCCCCCCCAGCTGACCCTCTGGCACCCAAGATTGCTCCCAACCCTGGGTTGTCAGCTTGGTGCGAGGTGTGGCATCAAGCTCCTCAGCCCTCAGCACCACAGGGCTGGCTAGCCATCACTATAATTGTAATATTTATCCCTGGTAGCTAGTGGCCCTCCCACCCACCATTTGCCATCCCCATAATTGTAATATTTTATCCCTGGTGTCTAGTGGCACCCCCCCACTGATCGCCATCCTTGTAATTGTAATATTTATCCCTAGTGTCCAGTGGCCCACCTGCCCTCCATTCATTGTCCCTGTACTGGTAATATTTTATCCCTAGTATCTAGTGGTGCCTCCCACCCTCCATTCACTGTCCCCATAATTAAAGTATTTATCCCTGATGTCTAGTGGCACCCCCACCCTCCATTCACCATCCCTGTAACTGTGGGATTTATCCCTGGTGTCTAGTGGCACACCCCCATCGCTGTTCCTGTAATTGTAATATTTATCCTGGTTTCTAGTGGCCCCCCTCCATTCACTTTGCCTGTAATTGTAATATCTATACCTGGTGTCAAGAGGCAGACCCCACCCTCTGTTTGCCATGTCCATATTTAAAGTATTTATCCCTGGTGTCTAGAGGCACATCCCATCCTCCATTAGCCATCCACATAACTGTGGAATTTATCCCCAGTGTCTATTGATACCCCCCCATCCCTGATGGCTGTCTTGTCTGAAATAAAGAAAACATCCCTCAATGTTTTATTGCCATCCCCATAATTATGTATTTTATCCCTGGTGTCTAGTGGCAACCTTCCCCCCCACTCTCAGTTCGCCATGCCCATAATTGTAATATTTGCCCCTGGTGTCTAATAGCACCTCACACCCTCTGTTTGCCATCCCTATAACAGTGGGATTTATCCCTGGTGTCTAGTGGCACACATCCTCCGATCACCATCCCTGTAATTGTAATGTTTTATCCCTGGTATCTAGTGGCCCTCCTGCCCTTCTTTCACTGTACCCATAATTAAAATATTTATCTCTGGGGTCTAGTGATACCCCCAACCCTCCAGTCACCATCCCCATAATTGTAATATTTTATCCCTGGAGTCTAGTGGTGTCCCCCCACCCTCCATTCACTGGCCCAGTAATTAAAGTATTTATCTCTGGTTCCTAGTGGTACCCCCCATCCTCCTTTTGCCATCCTTGTAACTGTGGGATTTATTGCTGATGTCTAGTGGACCCCCCATCTGATTGCCATCCCTGTAATTGTAATATTTATCATGGTGTCTAGTGAGCCACCTGCCCTCAGTTCACCATCACCATCATTGTAGTATTTTATCCTTGGTGTCTAGTGGCACCCCCCCCCCCGATCACTGTCCCCTTAATTGTAATATGTATCCCTGGTGTCTAGTGGCACCCCCGATCACTGTCCCTTAATTGTAATATGTATCCCTGGTGTCTAGTGGCCCACACCCCCTCTGTTCATCATCCCTGTAATGGTAATATTTTTTTCCTAGTGTCTAGTGGTGCCCCCCCACCCTCCATTCACCATCCCCATAACTGTGAGATTTGTCCCTGGTGTCTAGTGGCACCCCCATGACTGTTTTGTCTGAAATAAAGAAAATGGTCCCTCAATGTATTTTTTTTTTAATCTGTAAAAAAAAAGGTCCAGCGCCAATCTGACCTCCCACTGAGCACCCACCCCCTGCACCCCCCAACACATCCCTACACACCCTCATTCACCTAAATAGGTTCCAGGGTGAAGATCCACTCTCTGATCAAAGTCACGTCTTACTGCTGGAACCAGCAACTGCTATATGAGAAAGTAAGGTAAGTGTGGTTCAGTGTATTCCAATGGGGTTTTCAACTATGGTGCATAACTTTGCCATTGTTGCATATTTTGACACCAAATTTTCAACATGACCCTTTTGAAACCCCACCTCATGAACAATGTTGGTGGAATTATATAAATCTGGCCTAAAAGGTGAGTTCACGGTCACTTGGTGAAATCACCTTTTGGTCAGGATTTGAACTTCTGTACCACCATTGTTCATGAGCTGGGAGTCATAAGAAGGGTATGTTGAAAATTTGGGATCAAAATATGTCAAAATGGCAAAGTTATGCACATCCATTGAAATTTAGTTACGCTTGCTTGTAACTTTTGTAATTTTCACCCCAAATTTTCAGTGCAGCCATTTCTTTACACCACCTCATGAACGTGACAGTTGTCATTTTTCAAATCATGGCCAATATGTCTTTTTGCACCTGTGGTGTGGAATGATATTGTGGTGGCATGAAATGACATTTTGACAGGGATTTGAAAATTTTCAGTACTGGGTTTATGAGGTGGGGTAATAAGAAGGCTATGCTGACAAATTGGATGCTGTTGTCCTATAAATAGAAGTGTAAGGCCCAGAGGGCCCTGTGCTTCCACATCAATGTCAACATCAACATATATGTATGTATGGAGGAATGGGGGTCCTGTGTTCCCACAAGTAAATAAGGATCTGATTATACTATCTGAAAAAGTATGGATGGATGGCAGTATAGGGCCCTGCACTCCCACAGATAAATAAGGATATGATTATAGTGTCTCAAATGTAAGGAAATCCTTTGCAAAAAACTACATTAATGCAACATTTAGAGTTCAGGCTAAAGTGAAAAAAGTAGGGAAATGTGGTTTTAGGGTTTCCAACCCTAAAACCCCACCCCTAAAACAAGTCAAGGGTGCATTTTTATTTGGGGTTGTCAACCATAAAGCTCACCTTAGCCTTGACAACCCCAAGGAAGACTACACCCCTGATTTGTTTTAGGAGTGAGGTTTTAGGGTTGGAAAGCCTGAAACCACATTTCCCTACTTTTCTCACTTTAACCAGAACACTAAATGTTGCATTAACTGAGTCTTTTTGCAAATAATATAAATATATAGAAGGGGAAAGAGTAATTGGAAGCATGATTCTGTGTTTTATGTGATTAATAACATAGTCTTATTGGATGGTGGCAAAAGAGAAGTGGCGACCAATATTAAAGGTTAAGTGTGTTCTGTGATTATGTACAAATAAGTAGTAATCAGTTTTAAGATTAACACGCTGTGCATGCTGTTATTTTTTTAATGTACTAGGAGAATAAAGTAGGCCCTCATAAATAGAAATTATAGCGTCCACCAAAGGTTTGGCCAAGTTTGTAGTGATATTTTGCTGCCTATAAGCTGTAAAGAAAATAAAAATATTTAATGAATTTATTAGTGAGTGGTTTGTTATTCTATCTGGTAGTCTGGTCCCTTTAAAAACCTCCCACCATCCAATAAAAAATTCAGCCCACATCTGTAGTGCTATCCTATAGGCAGGGGTGGCCAGCGCACCCTCAACACCACTTGTCTGACACAGGCAAGTTGAACACAGGGTTCAACCCAGTGTCTCTCCATGTGGCGGTGCACTGCCAGCCTTCACCACCAGGCCACATAAATAAATCTCATTCAATCACAGCTCTCTCAATCCCCTACAATCAATTGTTTTGGGATACATTTTGATCGTTCATATGGTACAAGTACAAGATCATCATTTACTCTTTTTAGCATTGTTTCTTTTTGTTCCTTTAAACATTGTTTAAAAGTCTCACATTATCCAAAACTTTCATAAAATACAAAATCACACATACCCCCACAATGCAGATCATCATGGGATATATATTCAAATCACCATGAGAATTTAGACTGATTCTGCTTTAAGCATGCATGGTGCCTAAAGAACTCTCATACAATCTGCAAAGAGTGAACGTAAAAGACACAGATACATGTATCATCCAACACTGGACTCATCAGTGTGCCTCATCTGTATCTCACGCCAGAGGAAAACAAGCCACCCCTAATATGGTTTTACGGGTAAGGACATGGTTGGGCCCAAAAACAGAAAGCAAGCTAAAAGGACAAAGAACCTAAGCACAAAAGCATAGAGGCAAGGGTTGCCCAAAAAGGGCACTGGAAACAAAGCTAGGTTTTCAAGAAACACAAAATCACACATATCCCCAATAATGCAGAGCATCATGGGATATATATATGCAAATCACCATGAACATTTAGGCTGGAACTGTGCTACACAAGAATACTTGGTGCCAAAGGGCCTCTCATACAATCCACTAAGGGGGAGAACAGAAGGCACAGACAGATGTTTTGTCCTATACAAGACTCATCCATGTGCTTTGTCTGTGTCTCAAACAAGCCAGCCCTAACGTGATCTTTATCTTACAGGTTTGAGCCATGGTAAGCCCACAATAAGAAAGCAACCAGCCTATATTGTTTTATATATATGTATATATTATGGTAGCACGGTAGTGCCACCATAGTTAGGGTTGAGGAGCCATTTCCATGTTAAACCCAAAATTTTGTACCTTAATAACTTTGCAACTGTTTGATGGATTTGCCTGAAATTTGGAATGTATGATCAAGACCCATAGGCCTTGGGATCTGCCAAGTTTCGTACTGATCGGATATACGGTTGTGGAGTTATATAAGTTGATCTGTCTTGCGTTACGCTTTTCTGGAATTCTGTGGTCGGCATACCTACAGGTCGTCTGATTTTGCATGACTTGACCCAAAATCTTCAGGCAACATGCAGCCAGGGTCCCCGATGTGCCTTTTGAAGATTTCGTGAAAAATATTAAGCGGTTCAAAAGTTATTCAAAAACAGTTTCCCATTATAAGTCAAGGAAAAGTTAACAAAAAGTTCAACACTTTGAAATGCATTTTACTTTTCGCAAATGGGCCTGTTACTTTCACAAATCGGCCATTTTGTTTTCAGTTGGTGATCAGAAAATGGTTGGCATTTAAATTTGGGACCCTCTAGCAATCTAATTTTTTGTATTCACCTAGTCGGGCCCTGAGGATGCTTGCCATGTCTTTATTTTGTGGTAAACACACCCCAGAAATATGTTTTCAAATTTCTGGAAAAAGCACTTCATAAATTACTTTGTGCTCATGAAAGTGTCGCAGAATTTTTACAGCTTTTCCATAATGCGACAGTAATTTTCTAGTCTGTGGGAAAATGACAGCAATTCTTTGGCACTGCACTGCAAAATAACCGTTGGGAGTTTTGGGCTGAAATTTGGAGGGAACGCAGCCGACATCTCACAGATGTGCCTTTCAGTGTTGTATTGAAAAAATATTACACAGCGGAAAAGTTATGGCACTCCAAAGTTGACAGTTTTTCCCATAGGATAACATTACGGCGCCCGAAGCATTACAGGAATCCTTTGGCACCCTGCTGCAAAATAACGGTTTGGTCTTTTTTCCTGAAATTTGAAGGGAAGACAGCCAACAGTACACAGATGTGCCTCTCAGTAGTTTGGTGAAAAAATATCACATGGTGGCAAAGTTACGGCACTCCAAAATTGACAGTTTTTCCCATAGGATAACATTACGGCGTTCGCTGCGCCTTTCAGGGCCCGTATCTCGGAAACGGTGCGAGATACGGACTTTTGTTAAACTCTTAGCCCCACAATGGGGCTAAGATTCAAATTAGCCAGACAGTTGTAAATAATATGACTTTAAATTTTTTCTCATCAGACGGTTCCTGAGATATAATGTATTTAGTATTCCAAGATCTCATTTTCTGCGCCTAATACTCATTATTTTGCATACATTATTTGTACTCACTGTCTTTCTCAATGCAGGTTTTGGGAAAACCAGCCGCTATGGCTTACATTACTATTACTGTTGCCCTTTCCCGGAATCGATCCATTTCACGTTCCATTGACGCCTGCGCCACCATGTGCGTTATCCTTTTGTTTTCATTTGTGCTATGCGTTCTGTTATTTTTGCCATTTCTGTCTACAGTACTGTTTTATCTTACTGTTTCACTTTACATCACCATGCCCATTGACATTTCTGTTTGCAGGCACCATGTTACTATGTGACAACACATCATGTGGCAGACCATTCCCGTCTACGCCACCATGTGCGTTACCCTTTCTGTTCTCATTCGTGCTTGTGTTACCATGTGCGCCACTGTTAGCATTTCTGTTTGCGTTGCTGTCCCTGTTAGTATGCCACAACACATCATGTGGTGGGAGCTGGGGCCCGCTACTGCATTACATTCACTATTTCTCGTTATCATTCTCAAAAGAGAGAAGAGGCAAACTCGCTTAATGCATTGGTTAGGTTGCCTCAGCGCATGAGTAGCGTTAGTGAAAACCCCTGATTCTCGGCCATTCTTCATCAGTATTGGAGTGCGCATTGGGATTATTGGTCCCAACTTCCTCACCCTGCTTCCTATACTTCTTGCTGATTTACATGTCATGGGGTGAGAGTTAGGCTGACGATCCCAATGCGCACCCCAATGCCGGTTGGGGGGTGGTGGGGTCCAAGGGGGTTTCAACCCTAACAGCTAATTTCTCACTTTTGTCGCTGTGGAACAACCCTAACTAATGCATTAAACAGAGTTTTTTCCTCTAATATATATATATATATATATATATATATATATATATATATAGCAATATTGCTCTGTGGCCCCAGTAGTCTCTCTTCTCTCTCTCTCTCTCTCTCTCTCTCACCCCCAGATGGCACAAGTCAAAGATTTATTTTGCCAACCTGCCCTTGCCCTGCCTGTACACACACAACCACACTGAGGCCAGGAATAACGTTTATTTGTGATTTCTGTGACTGTAAAATGTCTCTTTGATCCCCAGTAGTCTCTCTTTCCCATCTGGATGGCACAAGTCAAAGATTTATTTTGCCAGCCTGCCCTTGCCATGCCTATATACACACAGCCACACTGTGGCCAGTAATAAACTTTATTTGTGATTTCTGTGACTGTAAAATGTCTATTTGGTCCCCAGTAGTCTCTCTCTCTCTCTCTCTTTCTCTCTCCTCCTTCTGGATGGAACAAGTCAAAGATTTATTTTGCATTGGTATAGGCACTCTGAGCCGAGGCTCATTTTCAGGTGTGACCTGGGGGAGGGTTTATGTGAGCAACCAACTTAGGCAAGGAGGGGGCAGGCAGCATATGAGTGAAATCTAAGCAGAGGGAGGGACTGAGAGAGACAGACTGTGGACGGAAAGCCCAGGACTGGAGTCAGGGACAGGGAGAAAGCAGCAATGAGCAGCACGCAGACACCAGTGAGCTGCGAACAAGAGGCAAAACTGGCACAACTGGTAACTATAATAACATTTAGTGCAAACTCCACAAATCCAAAACACATGGCAAGACTGAGGCAATCTGCAGTTGGCAAGTCATTTAGTAACGCGCAGACAGCAGACTCATCCACCATCTGTGTTCATGACCAGCATATTGATGGTGCAATGTGGCCGTGACTGCAACCTTGCAGCTCAGCCAGCACAGAGTAGCATAAAAGAGTAGCACCAACACAAGCAAAAGAGCCATAAAGGTCAAATGGTGCTGTGTGGAGTCTTGTGTTGGACACAGCCTACCTTGGTCAGACAAGCAGCGCAGTAACAGCCCGTTCTTTTCACTGCATTTTCTCCCCAAATCTTACATCTTCAGCAGCCAAGCACCAGTGTGTGCAGATCAAGCACAGAAGTGAGAACTGCGGGGTTTTCAAATTTTGGCCAATCAATAACTGAGGTTGGAATCCTGACCCTGCATCTTGCGTTTTGACAGGACGGGTGCTGTCAAATTAAGCAGATGGGAGTTGGGGTGGCCGAGCCGAGCAAGGAGATGGGGGGGGCAAGAGTTGAATCAAGAGACCAAAATAGCACTCAGAAGGAGTTACTCAGTGTGGGAGGGGAGACTTTGCATGTGCCCTTGGAGGCTTATGCCCTGTGCGGTTGCCTCTCCCAACCCATCATTCCTACGGTACTGGTTGGTGTGCTGAAGCTCTTTGTCTTTTTATCCAAATCTTTGATGTTTAGTCAATACGTAACAATGTGCTGTATGATTTGTTGATCATAATGCTGTTCTGGCCCTTGCAAAAGATCTTCATAAAAGCATAACTGAAGGAAGAATGTATTTGTCTTTAAATTCCATCAGTTAAGACAGAGTCCATTTCAGTCTCACAACATCTTAGCTGCTACCTTGAAACTATTTCAGGAGTCCTTTATTTCGAAGATTCAAAATGAATCTATGGTAAAGATTAACATCTTAGCATGGTAACGACAGCAGTCCTGCCTCTGCTTTTCTGAGTGTAAAAGAGCTGGAATAGCAGTAGTCTGTGTCAGCACACAATGACCCAATGTGCACTCATTTACTGTAAGATGAATATGATAAAACCATTAGGCACATGGCAATTACTAAACCAGTAGCTCAGAGGTGCCAAAATAACTCATAGAGACTAAGATATTTGTGAGCAGAAACGCAGCAACTAACTGTTCCAGGGTCAATAACTCACCATCTGTAGCCATCAAAGTTAAATTGCAAAATGAATCAGTAAAGCAATAGATAAACATCTTAAAGTTCTAGGAGATGCATAACCCTTTTGCTAAGGCCAAACACTGTTTTCCATTAAAGTTTATTATGAATTATGTAGTCTTTATTGTGAAATGAAGAATTCCAAACTCCTGGGTGTTGTAGTACTTATATATACCCATTCTGGTCTGATTTCCCCAAGGACTTTGTGAAAACTTGCTTTGAAATGCTACACAATGTCAATTTCTTTTGTCTGCCATAGTAAGTGTTTCTGTAGTGCTGTGCAATAGTGATCGTAATTAAAGACAGCCCTTCCTTTCTAGTTAGTGTTGTAGACATTTTATCTTTCACATTGTGCCCTATGCATGATGGAGCTTGGTATACACCAGAAAAGACATGTACGGAGCCACAAAACTGCGTGCCACGTAACTGGCCCCTGCAGACATGCAGGGCTAGGATACATGATCCCTGGCTAACCTGATGTACAGATGCAGAGTCCTATGCAAAGAAAGGGGTCAGCTGAGGGGCCAGACCTGGTCCAGACCATTGGCTTCCAAACAGAAACCCTGACCAGTCCCACAGCTGATTCCTTGCTCCATGGGAACAATGGATAATGGGATATGGCAGTCTGTGGAAGTACTGCCATGTCCTAAAGGCATTGCTGCCATTTGAGAGTTGAATTACAGCAGCGCTCTGCTGCTGTGTTCCTCAACCCAGCACTCTGTGTGATGGAAGATGGCAGGTGTCCATGGCACCAGGGCATCAATGAATCCTCTAGGTGCCTGTCGGGGGGGGGTGCACTTGTTACAGCAGCCCTACTGCTGACATAATGAATACCCCCTCTTACACCATCCTGGTGGAGTATAAATGGCTTTTTGTTTTAATTATACCTGAAAAGTATTATAGCTGACTCATTAACAACCAGGGGACATCCCTTACAAGTGAAAATTGATCATTACAGAACCAATAATAGGAAATACTTCTATACTCAAAGAATAGCTAACTTATGGAACAGATTACCAGAATTCATTGTCATAAGTGAAGACAAAGATACTTTCAAAAGGAATTTAGACAAATTCATTGTAAATGGGGGAAACATGAGTTTCTACACCCTTTCCTATAGGAGCTGTTTTGGGGCTCACGCCTTTTTATGCTCCTAACAATGAAAGTGAATCAAAGTGAATCAAAAGTTTTTATGCTCAGTTGCTCATGTACCAACAAATGTACTGTACTTGTGTATACAGTATTTGCAATATATTTCCTTTGTTTTTATTGCATGATTTTAAATTACTGTTACGTGAGTTGTAACTTTGTATTGTTTATCTATTTTGTACCTTTTCTTCACCAGGCCTGGCTGAAAAATGGGTCTTTGATCCACCTGGTAAAACAAATAAATTAATAACTAAATAAACAAATAAATAAATTGTGCATGCTGTGCTCTGCTGGCCAATTGTTAATACACCCACTTCCCACCCCTTGCCCTGACCAGCCACACAGTTGCACGAGTACAGGCACTGTCAGGACCTGAAAGGGACACGTGGTAAGGGGCAGCTGTTTGTGCATCTCCAGGTATCCTTTGGACACTGGGGATGAACATATCCCAGACCAACACACAGCATATTGTGATGCATAGGGCCACAAATCTTTGATGCATAATGTAAGTTATGAGCTTCTTCTAATTAGGGATGCAATACTAACTCAGTCTTGAGGAAGTATCTAACATAGAGTCAAGTGAAAGATGTTTAAAATGCCAGAGTTGTTTTGAGAATATCAGAGTGAGAGCGGGGTGACAAATGTATTTTTGGGAAACTCTTGCCTCAGGTTACTTGTTAGGGCACTTGAGGAGGCAATGGTCACTCACAGCAGCAGCTGTCAATGGATCTTCTGACTGAGACCAAAAGAATACATTGTGTACTCACCTGGCAGCCTCCAGGGACAAGAACTATGACAGCTGTGCAGTCTCCAAGGGTTGGAGTCAGAGGGCATTTAATGTAGATCATTATTAATTCTGGGAAGTATGTAAGGGAGATACTGGGTGGGTTTGGGTACCTTAAGGGGCTTTTCATCAAGGTAAGTTCTTGGCAGCCTTGAAGTGCAGAGTAGGGTCCCACTCAACATGGGGTGTTCACCTTTTGGGTGGCAAGTGTAGTCCTGTGTCTAAGAGATGCTGCCAGCTGAGCTGTTGACACAGAGAGACCTGGTAAGACAGACTGAGCTACATACCAAGGTAAGAGAGAAGCCTACTTTATGTATGAAAGATCCTAAGCTGGGATGGACATCAGAGACACTACTTCTGGAAGAGGGGTGAAGATGATTGCCAACTGCTGCCAGAGGGCAGACTTGAGTATGCATTGCTGTGTTGTGCTCAACATGCCCTCTGGTAAAAGGTGTAAGGTTGAAGTAAGGTAACCAGCACAGAGGTGGCCTCCAGGCTGCAATGGGAGACTGGCATGAGTGTAGCTATGGTCTGCTGGATCAAGTCCCTGGATGCCATCAGCTGGAAAGGTCCGAGGGAGTCCCTGGAGTGGTGCAGCCTCCTTTACACTGACTGACATAGACAGTGCTTTGTCACAAGGTCTTTGTGTAAAAAAATATGTCTTAACCTAAAGTGGACAGCAAGGTAGGAGATCCTGTAAGTTCAGTATGGAGTAGAGTAGGTTGTGACCCAAGGTACTGCATAACCTCACCCAGTGGTGTTAATGAGGAATAAGAGCAGGCATGAGGCTCAGGAGTTATGGGAAAAGCAGGTGACCTATAGGAAGGGCCCTACAGATTTTGTCTCAAGTCCGGAGTCTGGGTTGAACCTGTTTATATTTTACCAACCCAGAGAGTGTTTGGGTGATTGGGGTTCCCATGTATATAGAAACTAATACAGTGATTAATCTCAGTAAAGAGTGACAATTGCTTTTACACCTTGTGGTGAAGTAACTTCTGTCAGGACAGAGGTTTGAGTCTAGTTCTCTCTATAGTCCTAGGAAAGGATATAGATGTGTGGTTGATGTACAGGGAACCTTCTGGTGAGCATACAATATTACCCTTAAACACAGAGGGCCTCCCTGGGCTATGTCCAGCCCCTGCTGACACCAAGAGAGGTGCTAGACTCAGTTGAGACATAGTACAGCAGCAGCTGAGTGGGTTGTATGATCCATGTACACCAAGGAGAGGTTGCATCATGATATCACTTACTCCCAAAATGTCTCATTGTAAGAAAACACCAATGCAATAGTTGTTGAGCATGATATACTGTGATAAACATTCTGACTTTCTCTCTTTTGCTGCCCTGGAAGTGTTCCCTCTCAGAGTGTAACAGAGATCCCTGACCCCACATCAAAATGTCATTGTTTTCCTAAAATCCCTGTAAAGGTTTAGAAACAATTGTGACATATATCATGATTAGCAAGACCAGAGTCCAGTTTTGGACCCAGAAGCTGCACTTCTTACATAACATTTAGTTGAAACTTCATATGGATAGCCACAGCACTTTGAACTCTGCACTCTGGTCAGAGCTGAAATGGCTGTGGAGAGCTTTTGGGATGCTTTTACCCAATATTTCTAATGAATTTGTACAATAGAGATCTGCTGAGAGGCAGTTTCAATGTGGTCTACCTTTTATACATTCTTACAATGTTTTTTCCTAGAATATGCCTGCTGATTGCTGTATACTTAGCCGGGATAGTTCACAGAAGACATGGCATCTTATTTTCAGTGGGGCTCTACAGCTACACAGTATTATGCTGCATTGCATAAAATCAGAACACACTGAAAACAATATTTTACATCTGGACTAGGCTACCTTGAATAAATACATTATAAAATCATGACCCCAGTGAAAACAAGATATTGCATCTAATCTGGGACAGCCTGAGTAAATACAGTGTAAAAATGTATAAAATGAAGATCCCTATGACAATTAGATGTAGCATCTCCCCTGCGCTATCCAGGATACAAAATATAGGATAAGAAATACTTCACGGAAATCTGTCAGTGTAGTACTCCCACGGATCTTATCCCCATGGCAGGGTTTGGAGAGCGAAGGCCATCCTCATCCCCAAAGTACAGTCCAGTAGTCACTGCAGGTGCCAGTGATGTGGTGGATGGTGTGTGGTGAGCAGGTGTCATTTGACCCTACTGTGATGACCTTTTTCCACCTGTTTTTTTTTTTTCTCCCCAGCCAGAGATTGTGGCAATGGATAGTAGATGTGTGTGGAGGCAGGCATGCACTCCTGGCCCAATCCCTCCTACACTCTCCTGACAGTACATTGACCTTCAAGCATCTGTGCTGACAGCCAGACACCACTAGGTGTCAGCCAAGACAAGGGAGGCCTGGAAGCCCTCCTTGGGAGAGGAGAACTGCCTGGTGGCTTGCTCAATTCTACTCCCACCCTCCCCCAGATAACTCCCAGCAACCTAAGCTCAAGATTAACCTCAGTCTCCAGTGTGGCGCGAGGTAAGGCACTTGGCAGTGCTTCAGCCCTCAGTGACACCAAGTCAGCTAGCAGATCCATTTCAAAGGAACAGAACTGCATTTCTATATTCGTAAGACCTTTTTTTTAATATACCTTGGGCTTATTTTACTTATTTGTCTTAAATGTGGGACCCGGTAATCATTTTTTTTTTTTGCTCTTCCGTGTTTGGCATGACTGACAGACCTAAAAAGAAATGAACAGGATAAACAGTTTTCAAAAATTGTACTAATTGTTTTCAGTTTCTGGTAAAGGCAGACTGCCATGAGCTTCTTCTAAGATGCCTGGGTCCTGACCATGATTTTAAGAATAATGATCTCTGTAAAACATTTTACTCTAAAACAAAAAAGAAAAGGGTGAAGAAAAGAGAAGACTTAATGGCTTCTTAGTCTGTCTCCATGTCACCCAACAACTCAGACGAGGGTCCTGCCCCTCAAATTGAATAGCAGCCTCTGTTAAAAGGAGCAGAAAAGAAAGATAAAGCTGCAAAATATGGTACAGAACCCAGGGTGTCCAAAAGGGGGAACCCCGAGTCCAGTGATGGCAAAAACAAAGGCAAAAAAGCCTAAGAGCTGGCACTAGAAACAGTGTCTGCAAAGAAAAAACATAAAAGGGAAATTTCTCTGTCACTCCTCCTGAAAAACGAAAGGAGAAGACAGTTGATTCATGGCAAATGCACTCAGCAGAGGATATGACAAGCACATGGCAATTGTTCCATGCCTTCCAGGCTATGGGAAATGTTATGAATATGCCTGCCCACTCTCCTCAGGATCTGTTTCCATACCAAATGCCCATGGAGGAAGAAGAAATGTATTAGGAAGATGAGGAAGAAGGGGAACCTCTTAAATCAGGTGGTTCACCTGAGTAACAATTTGGCTCTTCTTCCAGGCCTTCTGAGGAGTACAATCCCATTATTTCTTTGTAAGACAAATGGTGAACACCCTTAACATCCCTTCCCAAGAAGCTGAGGAGGATGAAGAGGAGGCTGAGTTTCTGGATATGATGGGTCTGACCCCCACAAGAAGGTCGCTGCTTACCATCCATAAATCTCTCAAGAAAGCCACTAATAAGATCATGACAGTACATACCTCAGCTGCTAACATTGAAAAAAAAATTTAAGAAAAGTATCAGGTGGACAGACAGGGGGTTGCATACCTGTATTACCACCATTATCATGAGGAAGTGGTTCAGGCTGTTGCATACAAGGAGGCTTAAGTGCCTCCTGAAAAGGGTTCCAGAAAGTTGGATGTAAACACCCCCTGTTGAAGATGCTTACTATTGTAATCCTCTCCACCTCATTTCCCTTTTTGGGAGGTGGGGGCTGGCCTGCCCACTGGTTGGGTGGAACTAGTTCCCCAGGAGTAGTATTTAAGTGAGGCTGTTTCGGTGGTGGCAGGAGGCCAGCAGGAGAGAGAGAGAACAGAGATGCAGAGTAGGGCCACGTCCGAGCACAGTGGTTCATCGTTGGGAGTCTGCTCAGGAAACTGAAGGGTTGTGTGGGAAACTGCAGTGGTACTGGAACTGGGCCTGTTGTATTTGGGAGCCACAGCCTGGGGAGTTGAGGCACCCACCTGCATGCTCTGCATTACTGGGGTGGGGTAGGCCTAGCTCCAGGTGTAGATAGCACCATGTATGGAGTATCAGGTGGAGAGAATGGCTTAGTTGGGGCAGCCTGTGTCATGGAGAGTACAGTGGTGGCAGCCCACATCTCCTTACCCATGTGGCACTCCACCTGAGTGAAGATGGCCTGTGGGGAGTGATGGAGTCAGATGGTGAGCCCCTGAGATTGTCTGTAGCTCAGATGTGCTGGAATGCTGGGGCCCGCTTGAGTAGGCTCTATTTGGCAGGCTGAGGAGAAATTGAGGGAGGTACTGCTGTGCATGTTTTCAACCACGGCGAAGGTGCAAGAGAAGAGAGTGGTAGGTCCAGGATTTAAGCTGTGTGAAGCCTGGTGGGCTCTGCAAGACCTAAGACATGCTGCTGCTGCCACCATTTTTTGCTAGGGAGCCACTTCGGCTCCTCAGGGACCTAACATCTCAGCCTTAACAGCCATAAGTATTGTGCTGTGGCTCTGTGCCACAGAAGACTGCCTTTCTCTTTAAAGCTGTGCCCCCAGCTCTGAGGAGCAGTACATAGTGTTTTATGCTGAATTTTAAATTAAATTTTGGTTTATTGTTAAAATGAACTTTAGAGTAGGTCTCCAGTTGTTTTATGAATTTGACCCTTGCTGCTAGCTAACATCTTGCCCCCACAACCTCTGTTCCTGCCCTCTTCACCCTGTTTCTGGCTGCAACCAGAGACCGCCTTCTGGAGAAAAGGAGATAAACCCAGGTATGTGCTAGCTTTTGTTTGTTCAGGAGGAATTGCTGCTAAAGTGGTGCTCCCCCTCCCCTGAATTTTCCATCAGGCCCCTAGACATCGGTGAGGGGGAGGCTACATGGATACCATGGCCAAAAAAGTATATACATCAGCTTCCTTGTTCCTCAGCCAAACAGCTTACCTGGTATACACAGCTCAGTACCAGAAGGCACTTTGGAACTATAATGGCACTGAGCAAGAAAACAAATGGTGGCTTGACACAGGACTTAGCTGACACAGCTAGATCAGCAATAGATGGCACCAACTACCAGTTCCACATGGCAATGGACACTAATGATACTGCTTCAAGAGTTCTGGCCCATGCAATGTCCTTAAGAAAGTTTGGTTGGCTTAGGGCTACCATCCTATCCCAGGACACACAAACCAAAGCTATGGATTTCTCCTTTGAGGGAAGCTCCCTGTTTGGAGACAAAACAAATGCATATATGAAAAAGGAGGATGAGTACAAAACAACCTACCAGAAAAATACTAAGAAAGAAAAGTCCTCCATGTCATACAAGCCTTATGGAAGGGGAGGCAGGGGTAGAGATTACCACCCAAGTTCATATGCTCCTTATGAGTGTCCATCCCAAGAGGTAGAGGCAGAAGGGGCATTAGGTGTGCAGCTGCAACACCTGCCCCTAAGCCCCAACAGAAGAAAAAACCCTTACAATTCTGCCCAGCCAACCCACCCATTGCCAATGGGGGAAAGGTTGTCTAACTACTTCCAGGAATGGTCAAAATTCACCACAGACAAGTGGGTCCTGGAGGCAGTGACCCAAGGTTTGTCCCTGTAGTTCAGAAAATTTCCAAAACTGCAGAAGCTCAAACTGTTCCCACTTTACACCCCAACAGAAAAAATCTTGTTGGAGCTGGAAGTAAAGAAACTGCTGCAAGCAAGATCTGTGGAGAAAACAGCTACCACACAATGGGGCAAGGGTCTCTTCTGAAGATATTTCCTGACCCACAAGAAAAATGGGGAGTGGCAGCTCATTTTAGACTTCAGAAATCTAAACAAACATATATGAGAACATAAGAAAAACAGCCAACAAAAGGAGACCTATCAGTCTATCGTGTCTGCTCAAGATAATAAATATTGCTTGCGGACTTAAGTTTTTAAATATAAAAAAGAAAGACTCAAAATGGTCACACAGGACTCAGTGATACCATCCTTGCAGTTGGAAGACTGACTGGGGTTGCTGGGTCTGAAAGATACCTACTTCCACATCCCAGTCAGGCCCACTCATAGAAAATACCTCTGGTTCAAGCTATGTAACTGCCAATACCACTTCACTGATCTTCCCTTTAGCCTCACATCAGCACCAAGGGTTTTCACAAAATGCCTAGCTGTGGTGGCTGCACATCTAAGACGGCAAAAAGTTGAGATTTTTCCCTACCTGGGTGACTGGTAAGTCTCAGGACAAACATAGCAGAAGGTGGTTGCACCATGTCGGTTCAACAACAATATTGTCCACCAACATTACATCGACAACAAAATGCCGATGGCAACCATGTCACCCAGCAATCGTGCCACCCGACTGCGATCATGGCAAAGCACCAGGGCATATCTCAGATGTTTGGGGGGGGCTTCGCCACCAGCACCCCCCTAAAAATAATATAATCACCTCCAGATCAGAGGTGTAGGGGGAAACAGCACAACACCCCTGGGGTGACAAGATGGTGAGCACTACAAAATCCCAATCGACAGAATGACTGTTGATTGGGTTGCAGTACCCACATTGCCATTGATGTAGGGGTTTCACTGTGCTCACAGCAAACCGCAGGAGGCAAGGTGCTCTGTTCAATTAGTGAAAAACTCTCCGGAAAACTGGTCTTTCTGATCAACCTGCAGAAATCAAAAACTGAGCCACCTCAAATATTTAACTTCATAGGCTCAGAGCTAAATACCCTGCAAAGGAAGGCCTTTCTTCTACAAGCAAGGGTAAAACATCTTATTTCCACTGCAAAATCCTTTAGAGTTGGCCATCCAAGACCAGCAAGTGATTTTCTACAGCTGCTGAGACACATGACTTTATCCACTGCAGTGTTACCAGGTGCCAGGTTCCAGATGAGAGACATCCAGTACCAGTTAATGGATCACTGGTCTCAAAGATGGGGACATTTGGTCCTAACTAGTGCCAGTCACAAAACCTTTGTAAAGGGCACTAGATCTGAGGGAGGAAGAAGACAACTTCAGAGTGGGTATTCCCTTTCTCCAGCAATCCCCTACAAGTATCCTTACAACAGATGCCTCTCTCTTAGGGTGGGGTGCACAAATAGAGGATCTTACTGTGGGGGGACACCTGGAGCACACAGGAGGCCCAGGTGCACATCTGTCTCCTGGACCTCAGGGCAGTGTTCCTGGCAATGCAAATCTTTTCCTCCCAGATTCAGAGTCAGTCTTTGCAATTCAGAACAGATCATACCCCAATGTATTATGTAAATAAGCAGGGAGGAACAAGATCCTCAAGGCTATGCAGTGAAGACATGGATATTTGGAATCCAGCCTATTCCCTTTATAGAGCGCTATCCGCAGTACACCTGCTAGGGAAGGCCAGTTTCTTAGCGGGCTCTCTAAGTAGAATTAGTCAGGGAAACCACAAATGGATTCTAAACCGTCAGGTGCTACCATCAGTGTTCAGATGATGGGGTACAACAGAAATAGACCTGTTTGCTTCCTAGAAGAACAACCAGCTCCAACATTTGTGTTGCAGGCCCCCAGTAATGGGAGGTTAGTCCTAGAAGATCCCATACTCCTGGACTGGACAGGAAAGTTCTATACTGTACATTATGTCTTCCTTCCATTCCCATTCCCATTGCTACCAAGGATATTCATAAAGCTCAGGAGAGAGCCAGCAACAATTAATCTCATAGCACCAGACTGGGCCAGGCAAACCTGGTATTCCATGTTCCTGGGTCTGTCCAGCAAGTTCAAATCAACTTTCCACTGAAGCATGACCTGCTGACCCTGTGTCAGGGCAGGAGACCTCAGAACCTTATGCCCCAGGGCATGGTTTTTGAAGAGCTAGAGTTCTCTAGTCTGAATTTATCAGAGGAAGTAATAAGAGTGTTGAAGGTTTCTAGAAAAGCAGCACAAGGCAAACATATACTTCAGAATGGAAGAGATTTTCATTCTGGTGTGCTCCCAGAAATATAATCCCCATACAGGTGGGGCTGGCTACAGTCTTGGATTATCTTGCATACCAGCCATCCCTTGGTACAAGTCATGCAACCATAAAGGTACATTTGGCAACAGTTTCAGCTTACACATCAGCTGGCAAAGGAAAGTACATGGCCTCACAACATATTTTCAAAAGGTATTTTTATAAAGGCCTCAGTCCATACCATCCAGTACCATATTGTGAGGGATCCTGTCTTTACCTCAGACTTAAATGTATGCACTGCCTAACAGATGGAAGCTCCCCTTGAGCCTATGGTTATTGCTGCACTTAAGTATGTTACTTGAAAATCAATCTTAGTTGCTATGACATCTGCAAGGAGGGTGAGTGAGCTCCAAGCCCTACCAATCCAAACTACATAATATTTGATAGGGATAAGGTATTCCTTAGAACAAACAGGAAAATTCCTCCCAAAGGTGGTGTCATAATTCCACCTGAACCAGTCTATTGCCCTTCCCGTGTTGTTTACTGAGCAATCCTGCACAGGGGAACAAAAACTCCACTGCCTGGATGTGAAGAGGGCACTAGGTCACCACCAGCACCAAACAAAAGATGTCAGGTCCAGCAGTACTCAGTTTTTTGCGACCTTTGGTAAAGTGGGGAAAAGCAAACTAGCATCCAGAAGGACCACCTCTTGCTGGATAGTCACCTGCATAGAATTCTGCTATGAGTAAGCTGGAAACTTGCACCCCCCCCAGGCCTTAGGACACACTCTACAAGGGACATCTCTGCATCTGTGGCAGCAGCAAGGAACATCCACCTGCAAGAGATCTGGAAAGCAACTACCTGGAAAGCAGTACACACCTTCACAAAATATTACTGTCTGCATCTGCAGTCCAGGAGAGATGCCAACTTTGGTGTTGCTGTCTTGCAAAACTTATTCCTGAAATATGTTCAGGACCCCGACTCCCAAGGTATTGCTATTGAGTCTGCATTTTGTGAATATGTGCTGATGGATTCCTGGGGTTATAAGAAAAAACTTACCCTAGTAATGTTGTTTCCTCTTAAGGGATCCATCACTATTACTCACAATCCTCTACCCTGCCTACTTTTCCAGAATCTGGAAATATGATCACACAAGAATCAGTTCTTTTTTTGGCTTGAACATTACTTGTTACAGTTCCTTTGGAATTGTTGCTAAGCAGTCTAATTACAAAGTGTTTCATATATATCGTATTCCACCTTAAATTAACTATTTCAAACACATTTAGGGAACTTTTTAAAATTCTGTAGGTAGCCATTTAGCTAGTTTATTGGTCACAGCTTGCCCTAGCTTTAGAAACAAACATGGCATTAAGATGCTGGAGGAAGTGAGACCCCACACCAGAGTTTTAACTTTACTCTAATTCTAAAGTTCCATAATTAGCATAAGCTTTACCTTCGGGGCATCTCTACCCTGCAGAATAAATGCACTTTGTGAATATTACTGATGGATCCCTTAAGAAGAAACAACATTACTACAGTGAGTATTTTTTTCTTCTTTGTCATCCTTTGTCTTACCATTTTGCAGCTACTTTTGTTGAACTGCTTCCTGCTTTAATGTTAGGTGTTATCCTTGTTGTGATTTTGGCCTTACATTTATTATGTGAACTCTACAAGGCCCTTGACCTTCCATCACTACAGGATCGGAGACAGCTCCACGGTGCAAGACTAACTGCTAAATTCTGGTCCCAGACCCTCCCCCCTACCTTGGGTCCACACTCCAAGCTCAATCACCCTCAACGTACTCCCTCAGGAATACTGACTCCTGGCTCCTTCATGTCCCACATATGGCTACTGCCAAAGGGCAGGCCGCTTTCAAGTATCACACGCCTAAACTCTGGAACTCCTTACGAGTGGCCATCAGGCATACAGACAACTCACAGCAGTGCAACCTGTTACTCAAAGTGCATTTCCCACCCGCCTGCTCCTGCTGACAGTCCCTGTGACTCCAAATGCTCCGCTCCTCGCCCATGTCCCCCTAACTGCTCTCCCTGGCCTCAGTGCACTCCCTGGTTTATGTAGGCCTACCCTCTCCATATTATAACTGAATTCCTCTCTGTTGTGAAAAGAAAAGCCAATATATGTTCTATCTATGTTCTCATACGGCACAACTGAGTTGCTGAGTTGTACAGTATTAGGTTGACCTCCTGTTAGCTAGCCTTCCTTCGTACTCTATTGTATTAATTTCTTTACTCACACATGTTATCATTGCTGTTAGAAGATATACAAAACATTACTGTTAGAAGATATGCAAAACATGACAGCTAAAGGGGAGGTTCTGATAATGGGAGATTTCAACATGCCGGATACAGATTGGTCAATACCAGCAGGAACATCTGTCAGAACTAAACACATGGTGGATTCCCTGCAGGGGGAGGGCCTCAAACAACTGGTACAATAACCCACAAGAGACAGGGATTATCCTAGATCTAGTACTGACCAACAAGGAAGGGATCACAGATCTCCAGGTAGAAGGTCATCTGGGGACCAGTGACCATCACATGGTATGGTTCAATTTGGCCACTATATCTAAGTCATCCCATTCCAAGGCAAAAATATGGGACTTCATAGGAGCTGACTTTGAAAAGATGGTCAACAGAGTTAAGCTAGCCCTGGCAAAAAGAAACACAGGGAAGGGGTACAGGCAAAGTGGGAAAGCATTAAGGATGCAATACTTGAAGCAACATCCCATTGTGTTAGACAGAAAAGGAAGTCCAAAAGAAGAAGGAAATCACTTTGGTTCTCAAATACAGTAGCAGAAAAGGTCAGAGCCAAAAGGCTGGTCTTCAGGAAATATAAGGGAACACAGCGGGATGAAGATAGGGAGGCATACCAAACTGCCCTAAGGGAAGCAGAGAAGTCAGTAAGGCAGGCAAAGTCCCAAACTGAGGAAACACTAGCACAAACAATAAAAGAAGGTGACAAGACTTTCTATAGATATATTAGTGACAGGAGAAAGTCCAGAGTGGGTATTGCTAAGCTCAAAGGAGAAAAGGGGGCATGTGAGGAGGAGGACCCTGTAAAAGCATCTATCCTAAATAGATACTTTTGCTCAGTATTTACTGACGAGAAGGTAGGGCAGGGCCCACAGCTCAGCACCATGGACACAGGGGGGAGAGAGGGAGGTGAGCGCTACTCCATTCTCCCTTCACAAAAGAAAGGGTCCTACAACAGGTCGCTAAGCTCAGGGTGGACAAGGCAATGGGACCCGATGGCATACATCCCAGGGTACTTAAGGAGCTAAGGGTGGAACTAGCAGAGCCATTAGCAGAACTGTTTAGTGAGTCTCTGAGCACAGGAGAGGTCCCAGAAGACTGGAAAAGGGATCATGTGATCCTGCTCCACAAAAGTGGTAGCAGGGAGGAGGCAGGGAACTACAAACCAGTCGGTCTTGCCTCAGTAGTGGGCAAGATTATGGAGGCACTCCTTAAGGAAAGGATAGTGCAACTCCTGGAATCCATGGGGGCACAGGATCCAAGACAGCATGGGTTTACAAAAGAAAGGTCCTGTCAAACTAATCTCATAGATTTCTTTCACTGGGTAACCAGAGTGGTGGACCATGGGGGAGCAGTTGATGTCACCTACCTTGACTTCAGCAAAGCTTTCGACACTGTTCCACACAGAAAATTGATAAATAAGCTGGGTAGGCTCAGGGTGGGTCAGAAGTTGGTCAACTGGGTGGTAAACCAGTTGACAGGCATAAAACAGAGAGTGGTGGTAAATGGTATACAGTCAGAAGAGATGCAAGTCACAAGTGGGGTACCTCAGGGATCAGTCCTGGGGCCAGTCCTCTTCAATATCTTCATTAGCGACATTGCAGATGGACTAGAGGGTAAGGCTTGTCTGTTTGCAGATGACACCAAGATCTGCAACAGAGTAGATGATCCAGATGGGGTGGACAGAACGAGAAGAGATCTGGATGAACTAGCAAAATGGTCAGAAGAGTGGCAACTGGGATTTAATGCAAAGAAGTGCAAGATCATGCACATAGGGAAGAGAAACCCTGAAGCCACCTATAGGCTGGGAGGAGAGTTGCTGGCAGTCACAAAGGAAGAAAGATACTTGGGCATAATCATCACTGATGACCTGAAATCATCCAAGCAGACCTCTAAAGCAGTAGGTAAGGCTATGGGGATGTTAGGGCGTATTAGTAGGGGTATCACAAGTCGTAAGAGGGAGGTAATAATCCCTCTTTACAAGACACCTAGTTAGGCTCTCATCTTGAGTACTGCATGCAGTACTGGAGGCCACACCTTCACAAGGACATTAACCAAATTGAGGCAGTCCAGAGAAGGGCAACCAAAATGGTGCAGGGACTGCATCAGAAGACATATGAGGACAGATTAACGGAGCTCAATATGTATACCCTTGAGCAAAGGAGGGAGAGAGGTGATATGATCGAAACATTCAAACACCTTAAGGGCATTAACAAGGTGAAAGAGTCTAACATGTTTCAATATAAGAAAAATAGCAGGACAAGAGGACACAGCATGAGACTAGAGGGAGGCTGATTCAGGGGGAATGTGAGGAAATTCTTTTTCACAGAAAGGGTAGTGGATGCATGGAACGGCCTACCTCAGGAAGTGGTGGCTATGAATACAGTGCAGGGCTTCAAACAGGCATGGATAGGCATAAGGGAGCTATACAGATGAGTATGAATAGATAGGCTACTGACAGAGCAAAAGTCGATGGCACATTTATAAGGTAGAAAAAGAAATGGGCAGACTGGATGGGCCTTACGGTCCTTATCTGCAGTCAACTTCTATGTTTCTATGTTTCTATCACTGCTCGTGATGTAACCTATTTGTTATGCATCGTTGGCACTATGTGCTATCTGTTTTGTATGTACTCAACCCATCCCCCGGACGCATCTGGAATCGAGCACTACACTGCTCAGTATGCCTTCCTGGTAAACTCTTAAATAAATAAATAAATAAATACCTGGCACTGCTCATTGTCTCATACCTACTGTACTTTTGTATTCTTCCGGCTCATACCTGAAAATTGACATTCAACTACATGGTGTACTTACCTGGTTAACAAAATACAAATAAATAAATCCACACTACTTATCTGATATCTACTATAGTAACTATAAAATACATTAAAATAATTTTTCTTTTTGGTTTTCATGTCATATAAGTTTACCTCTTTATCATTCACTGAATGCTTTTTAAAGCAATGATTAATAGTCAGTATAAAAGAGCATGAGATGGCACTATAACCCGCTTACTATAAAACAAACGCTTTACACCTCTACTCTACCGTATCATTCATTTTAAAAGAAAGGCATTTTATTTATTGCAATTATAACTGTTTGAAGGCATTGTACATGAAACACTTTTTAATTATTTAAAAATTGTGAAAGTGAAGTTTTGTTCAGGAAATTTAAATGAATTCATGTAAGTGGCACCATGCTTAGGCTCCTCAAATTCACTGTAAATAAATTATGACTCTGGGCCTATTTTTAAGACCCTCCAAAACTGTATACTGTCATATGTACCTAACGTTGACCTGGGACCTTCTTTTAAGATCCCTGCTGATGTAACCTTACAATGCATACTGTGCCAAATGTTTTGTTTTGTACTATATAAGTGATGATTGTGTATTTTCTTTTTTCTTTCCTACAGACGTGGAGCCTTTGCAAAGGAGTCTATGACCCAAAGGATTGTAATTCCAATTCTTTCAATAAATAAATAAATAAAATAATTCCTTGCAGAACCAATGTCTAAGTGATGCTTACTATTAATCCCAGGGTCCAGATATTCAAAGCTCAGTGTGCCGCGCAAAGTGATTGTGCCAACTTAGTATGGGGATTGCGCTGAAATCCCATATTTAAACTGGTGCACAGCATGAGCTAAACCTGTTTGCACACACTCGCGAAGAAAATAATATGCAGCATGCAAAGGCGGAGGTGAGACCATGCATACCAGTACAGGGCGATATGTATTCAGTAGCTTTGCACAATGGGGTTGGCACAGATCACTTAGTGCCACACAGTTACCGCCTATAAAAAGGCTGACTTAAACCCAAACAAACCCCAGAAGAGGGCGAAGCTATTTTTCTTGTAACATATACAGTAAAGAAAAAAATGGAAAATTTGAATAAAATAAAAAAATATATAAAAAAGATGTCCAGGGAAGCACACATTTGTGTACATGCTTAACAGGCTGTACAGGAAGAGGAGAGGGCAGATGCCCACCATGGGTCCATATGTAGGCCATGTAGGTGCTATACTGCACACTGACAGTATCAGACATGAGTCACATATGAAGTCCTCAGTGATGAGCAGCTCATGGGCCAGTACAGGCTCAACAGGCCTATTCTAAGGCAGATGTGTGAGCTTCTGCATGACCAGCTTTGGTCAGATGCCCAGTGCAGTCATGTGTTGTCCACTGAGCTCAGCGTAACAGCTGTAATGTGTTTCCTGACCACAGGAACATTCCAGACATCAGTGGGGGACATCACTGGTATCTTGCAGTCTGTCACCTCACACTTGTTGGGACAGTTACTAGATGCTCTGCTGGACCATGCTAGTGAGTTTATCATATTCCCCAGCATCCTGGCAAAGTGAACAGCAACAGTGCAGCAGTTCCACTGAGTTACACACCTATCAGCTGTACTCGGTGTCATTGACTGTAGCCATGTTGCCATCTGGGCACCTACCGGTGATGGAGTGGACTCCTAGCTCAGTATAAAAGGGTATCACTCTATCAATTGTCAGGTGGTGTGTGATGCAAAAGGGTGCATCAGCAATATCCTGGCATGGTACCCCAGCAGCTCCCAAGATGCCTTCATATGGCACAATTCCATCTTGTGCTAGATTTGAACATGGGGACATACCCAGTGTCCACCTTGTCAGTGAGTACACCCCATAGGTCCCCCCCTCTCCAAGCCCCATGGAGGACATGATGCTGTAGAATCATGTATGGACAACAGGTCCCAGGTGTGCTCGGGTCTATGGGTAGACTGAATGGACCAGTGGTTGTTGCCTATCATCCCTGTGCAAGTTTCTATGCTGTTGTGTGACATTAACCTGTGCCTTTACTTTCACATGGGACAGTGCCTATCCCTTGTATCCCTGGTCCTCACATCTGTCCTCAGCCTCGCATCTGTTGCAGTGGACAGGTACAGTGCAATACACACTGCCACACACAACATCATTGAGCATCTCTTTGGCATGATCAAGATACAGTTCCAGTGCCTAGACCATTCCAGTGGTGCTCTACGGCATACCCTTCATAAGGCTGTGCCATATTCCTTGCCTGTTGTGTACTACACAACATGATGCTCAACTGTGGGATATGCATGCTGGCTACTGAGGTATAGTCTGCATCAGATATGGAGCCAGAGGGTCAGGAGATACTGGAGCAGCTCAACATGCATAATTCCAGAATGGCCAAGAGGGCCTAGAAGTAGAGCCCACATCAAATGTGACATCTATGAGCACGTCAGGTGATTATGACTGACACGTTTGAAACCAGCACAGGCTATTTTCTGACTATAAAAGGAGGTCTAAAAATCATTCATTTTAATGCTGGAAGTATTGCCTCTAAGTTACATGAAACAGAGGCCTGGGTCAACTACTACAGACCAGGTATCCTAGCAATATCTGAAACATAGCTCCGCCCTACAATTCCTGACAATGAATTGGCTATATCAGAATATCAAGTTTGTAGAAAGGAGAGAAAGAAGAGCAAATAGGGAGGGGTTATGTTCTATATCAAAAATTCATCAATAGAACCCCTTACTCATGTTGCGCTAAGTCACCATTGCCTTGAGTACTCAGAGCTAGAAGTCAGTTTGGGAGCATTTAAAAAGTTATACATTTATTGTGTCTATAATCCTCCCAAAAATAACATTGTGAAGTTTCAGGACTTTACTGAATTAGTACCTACTGTATAGCAAAAGGGAACTACTGGTAGTTGGTGATTTTAATTTGAATTGAATGGGCAAATACAGTTTTAAATATAAGAGTGTGCTTCTGGATTTAGGCCTGCAGCAGGACAATACCTCCCCCCAGCCTAAAAAAACTTCTGCAACCCAAACAGTGCAAAAGAACCTTAAGGTCCTCAGACCTCCAGCTACTCCAGGTACCCAGAGTCAGAACCTCTTGAGAACTCGAGCCTTCTCTTCCTTCATTCTTACCCTATGGGATGAGCTCCCATGCAGCACCCAATCATCTAGTGCCCTAAGAGGTTTCAAGAAAGAGCTCAAATCCCATTTGTTGAAATTGAACCACTGTTCCTGTTATAAATGATAATGACTTAATTTAGTCTCCTAGGCACTGACCTATGAGCTTATGAATTGTATAAATTAGAGATCCTTTGTCCCTTTGAAATTATACAGTGTCCTGAATATATACTTATCCTCTGTGTCATAATCCATGTTCAATGGTAAGTTTTTCAGGCTATTAATTTCTGTACCTTAAAACTTTCATATATTGGCAGTACAATGCCACTATAATTCTGCCACGGCATTGTTATGTCAGAGTCAGAGAAATGTGCCTTAATGGCCTCCTAATGCTAAAACATTTATTTTATTTATTTATTGAGATCTAGGATTACAACATACCTTTGAACAAGAGGTTCTTTTACAAAAGTTCCACATCAATCATTACAGTGTAAACAGCAAAAGTAAATATAGTGGGATTACAGGCGTACAAGGACAAAAAATGGAAAACACAAATAGGATTACAGAGTATCAGGGAACAGGATAGGCAGGCAAGAAACCGCAAAGGGCAATCATAGCAGTGACATTGTCAAGATGTGAAAGAAGTGTCATGTAAGTGCCAGGAAGGGTGTAAGGGGGGAGGTGGAGTGGACAGAGGGAAAAGGGGAGAGGGGAGGGGAGATTAGAGGGTGAAGGAGCTCCCAGGAAGGTTAGCAGGAGGTAAGCATAGTGGGAAACAAGGGGCAGAGGGATAGGTGAATGGAAAGGGGAAAGGGAAAGAGGTAGGGGATAGGAAAAAAGATGGTATGGAGAGGGGGAATGGAAGGGTAAAATGCAGGTAGAGGATAGTGAGTGGGTGGGAAGAGATTGCGGGTTTGGTGATGTTTAAGATGACCAGGTAGCGGGAGCGGGTAATATAATAATAATAATAATAAACTTTATTTATAAATCACCTTTCCAAAAGATCAAAGCTCTGAACATATAGATCAATAAAAACACACATAAATAAATAAATAACACCTCCACTAACCATATTCATAAAATCAAGTACATAAAATCAGATATTCAAATTCAGCATAATAATTGACAGCAGCATTGTATAATAAAATCCCATCAACCTACCTCGTCCACATAGTGTATAGAGTCAATGGAGTGTCATGTCATCTTAGTGGGGTACAATCACAGCAACTAAGAGAGGTGAGGTGCTGCCATAGTTTAAATTTGTAGGGGCCAAGCATTTGCTCCACAACAACTTCAGAAGGGAGGCCATTCAGCCAGGTATGAGCTCTAAAGCTGAAAGTGCACTGCGCCTAACATGTCCGGCAGAAAGGGACAAGGTATGACTGTTTTGTTCCACTGCGCGTGCAGAGTGGGTTAGGTGTGGACATTAGCAAGGACCGTGTGATTGGGGGAGAGTGAGGCTAAGGCTAATTTGTTTCACGAATAGGCAGGTCTGGTAGGAGATTCTACCCTTTAGATCGAGCCAGTTGGTCTGTTTGTGGAGTTTGCACTTGTGGGTTCTTTCTCGGCACCTGAAATAAGCCGACAGGCCTTATTCAGTGCAGTTGTTATTCTTTTAAGTGTAGAGTCAGTAGCTGATCTGTAGACAACTAACCCATAGTCTATGATAGACAGGATTGAGCTGGTTACAACCACAGTATACTCAGAGCCTCAGGGGTCAGGCTGTGCTGGTGTCGGTAGAGGATCCCTAGCCTAGAGTTTACAGCCTTAGAGATTAGGTTGACATGATGGTTATATGACAGGTAGCTATCAAGAGTAATCCCAAGGTATTTGAAGTCCTGAACTTGCTCGATTGGTTGGTTTTGACTGTTCAAAATAGTTAGATCGGCTGTTCTATTTTTGTTGTGTGGGCTTGAGAACAGCATAGTCTTGGTTTTTAATAATTCATGAGTAATTTATGCTGACCAAACCAGGTCTTAACCAAGCTAAAATTGGACTGCAGGTCACTAGAAAGAGGGAGTAGATCAGTATGGTTCAAAGTTAGGAGAGCATCATCTGCATAAAGGATCATATTATTGTTACAGGCTTTTGGAAGGTTAGTGTTAAAAATGCTAATAGTAGCGGTCCAAGGGTGGACCCTTGTGGGACCCTGGACAACTCAGGGAGGCTATGGGAGGGAGTATCACAAATTTTGACTTGCTGCATTCTACCAGCAAGGTAGCTCCTGAACCTGCTAGTGACCTCAACTGAGAGGCCCAAGGCAAGGAGGGAGTTCAGAAGAAGCTGGTGATTAACGGTGTCAAAGGCCTTAGTCAGGCTGACGTAAATTGAACCAAGTATGTGGCCATGATCCAAGGCCTTATGAATGTGATCTGTGTACTCAAGCAGGGCAGTGGTTGTGCTGTGAGCTTTTCTAAAGCCGTGCTGCTGCGGACATTGAATGTTATATTTGTCCAGGTATTCTGACAACTGGTCAGATATGATGTGCTCGAGGGCTTTAGAAAGAGGGGAAAGGACTGATATGGGGTGATAGTTGGAGAGCTCTGACCTGTCACCACATTTGTGAACAGGTGTTACAATGGCAGCTTTCCATTGTTGGAGGACCTGCCAAAGGGACAGCGATAAATTCAAAAGTTTGGAAAGAGGTTCCAGGACAACATCAAGTGAGAGGTTAAGAAGTTTTAGGCCCAGGGAGTCACTGCTAAACCTGGTTCTACCAAGCACCTTTTAAAGGTATGTTTTGGATTCGGCTAGTGTGACGCTTCTAAAATAGAAGGGCGGGATACTGATGTGTGGGCCCATTGTTTCATCATTGCCTGTCAAAGTAGAATCATTAAAAAAGTTGGGGGGGAGCACGCCACTAAGATCTGTGAAGGAGATATTGAAGGTGTCAGCTATCTGTTTGTGGTCTTGTACAGCAGTGCCATTAACTTCAATCATTGATTAAGATGTTTTATTGGGCTTGCCCATAAGATCTTTAATGTTATCCCAAACATTTTGGCTATTTCCCCAAGTGTTAGTGAGCTCATTCTTATAGTGTGCCTGTTTAGCTCTACCAGTTTCCCAAGTACACAAGTTTCTGGCTGCCCTGTAGTGTTGCATATCACCCTGCCTGCCAGTCGCCAGTGCACGGTTCCAGAGATTGTCCCTATCTTTCATCATATTTATTAGGACTGGGGTAATCCAAGGATTGTTGATCCCACTAATTTTCTTTTCTGAAATGGGGCAAACTTGTCACATGCTTCATTAAATTTTGTAACAAAGTAGTTTAGTGCTTGATCTATGCTGCTGGGTGTATCTAGGGGAGACAAGTCACATTGAGCAAGGAAGGCTTGAATTTGTTTGAGCTTCCCCTTTTTTAGGATGCACTGGTAAGTAATTTTAGCCTGCGGTTTGTGTGTCTTGTTGGACTATTGGCATAAAACTAGAGAATGATCACTCATTGAGTTGGGGAGAACTATGGTGTTGGTGATTCTATTTGGGTGAGTCATAAGGATCAGGTCCACGAGGGAGCTGTTGCTGGTCCTGTAATTGATCCATGTGGGGGAGGGTACCAGTTGAGTAATGTTGATGTCCGCAAGAGCATCTTTATAAGGGTCGGCGTCGTGGGCAAGCCAGTTTTTGTTGAAGTCTCCCAGTCCCACTGTCTCTGTGTGGTGGGGAAGGTTTTCCAGACAGTCAATGATCATTTTAAAGCCTGATGTCTGGTCGTGAGGAAGAATATAGACAGACATTACAGTAAGTGATTTCCCATGTTGGCCGAGGATTAATTTGACTGCAAGTGCTTGGGAGTTGCTTGCAGAGGGCACTAACGGGAGGACTTGGTCTTTTAAGGTATCTTTCAGATATATAGCAAAACACCATCCCCTTTTTCCAATCTGGTCTTGTCTAAAAAGGATGTCACCAGAGAGGGAGATAGCAGTGTCAGGGACCTTTGGGGAGAGCCAGGTTTCATTAAGAGATAGAACATCAGGTTTATGCTGTGTTACCCAGATGTGCAGGTCATGAAATTTGGGTAGCAGGCTACGAATGTTGATGGAGGCTATTGTCAGGAACCTATGTTTGCTAATTTGACATTTTGGAGCCTGTGGGAGACCAGGGTTAGGTTGAACATTACCAGATAATTGTAAGAGAAGCATGGCAAGCCTATATAGATATTGTGCAAAGGACTTAAACGTGTTGCATTATCTCCGACTGTTTGATTTTTTTCTGAGAGGTACTGATGCTAGGGGTGAGAAAGAGTTGAGGAGGGGGTATGCAGATAGAGTGGGTGGCTTGTATGGCTGCAAACGAGAGATTGGGTTTAGTGGTCCAGATATGTGTTGTGTTTGGTGGTAATGTGCCCTGTGGTGTGGCTATATGCTGTGCATAAGGGATACATGGCATGGTGAGTGGGACTCTGTAACACGCAGATAGTATAAGAAGAAGAAGAAAAAGGAGGAACAGGGCCATGATGTTACTGGTCGACATGTCTAGTTAGTGTGTAAGTGAGGTTAGAGGCATGGTTACCAGGTAAGAGGCTTGGGGGGAGAGACCAGTGAGGAGACTAGAAAAGTTGAATCAAAAAAGTTAAGGTAAGCCAAGAAGCCTAGTGAAGTGTGACTGCTGCAGGGGTGTAGTCGTTAGGATTGCAGCCTAGAGAGACAAGGGTCAGGGGTTCGAGTCCAGTGGGGGCTAGAGAAATGATTCAGGGGAGAAAACCAGGTTACAGGGAAAAGCTTAGGTGGATTAGGTAGTGACTGAGTAAAAAGGAAGAAAAACTGTGATGTAAGAAAATTAGCATAAGTGACATAGGCAGTGATTGAGTGAAAAGGATGAAAAACTGTGGTGAAATAAAAATTGATGCTTTCCCAATATAGGGTTTATTTGATGCAGGATGTGCAAGTACTACCTCTAGTGGAGAATAAAGATAAAGAGCTAATGGGGAATTGGGTACTCAGTATTTTCCACCTGCGGTCATGTGCCGAGGCTAATTATTTAAGGAAGTGTCCAGACAGGGAGGGTGGGGAGCCGGCATGAAGCACTGGTGGGATAGTAGTAAGGGTGGCCAGATGGGCTCTCCACAGCTTAGCTGGACTGCTGGAGATGCAGTTCAGCTCAGAATCCTGAGCTGCAGGGGCTCGACTTACAATCCTGGCCTGATCAATGGCTGCCTGCTGCATGTAGAGACAAAACATAACAATCTGGAACAGACCTGAAGGGAGCAACAAATTAGGACCCACAGTAGCCAAAAAGTGCTGCCATTCAGTGAGGGCCGACTGGACTATCCCAAGGTGCATCCAGTGGTGCTAGCCAAGCATTTCCCCATGTGACAAACCAACCCCACTCCTCACCTGGGGAACAAATCATGCCACAGTATTAGGCCCTGAAAGTGGACTAGGGTCAAGTCATGAGGCTACTATTACCAAGACAGGAACAACCAAGATCACAGTCAACTGCCCCAAAATGAATCAGCCTGTGTTGCCAGAAAGTCCATCCTTGATGAAACCCCAAAGAGCACCATGCAATGCATGCTGCTCTGCACCCTTAATGTCACCACCCATGGTAGGCATTTTATACCAGCTGCACAATGGACCCCAAAAATGAGTTGCTTCAAACTGTGCCAGCTCCCAAATATCCAGGGCATTTTGTCCCATTTTCAGACCCCATGGACACCATCAGACCCCAAACATGAACTTCCTTTTCATACTCCAGTTAGAGCTTAAGATGGTTTTTGCAAAGGTATGGCAGCAAACACAAAACTAGTGTTCCAACAGATTATCTTTTGAGTCCTCCTCAAACCTGCTACATATTTAGCATTTACAGGAACCTTTATATATATATATATATATATATTTTCCCCCCCATAACTGTATTCATTATTTTGTTACTGAGAATAATGGTATAGTTCTTTACTGTTACTCCAGCAATGCTATGTCTATCATTTGAATTACTCTTTATAATACAGCATCTTCATAATATCAAGTAGGTCATTCTTTTACAATGCCACTGCTAAAAAGATGAGAACATGGAGTCATCAGGGGTGGGGGGAGCAGAAGCAGTGGAGAGATGGATTCAGATTCTGCCGAAACTAATTCACTCTGGTCCAAAGAGGGAAGGCAATCCTGTGAGGCGATTTCAGCTGAGACTCACTTCAGCACCCCACTGCACCTCCTCTCCACCATCCTACACTGATCCGATGACACTGTCCTCCAAATGGCAGGAGAATCTGTAAGTGAAATGCAAACCCCTTGACCAGCAGCCAGTCTTCACTGGGCATCCCCAGCTGTCTCAATGATATAATCAAAGAAAGAAACCACACTATTTCCATGTTGACTCCTGAAACTTTGGTGACATGAAATTTATAGGAGTCAGCATGGAGATTGTGGTTTCTGTGTTACAGTGTATCAGAATGATGAGTGTGGTGGGGTACCAATGATGCGGGCAAGGCATGTAAATTTTGAGCACCTCCCTAAGGTGGCACTGTACCAAATCCAACTTACGTTAAGTTGAAAATGGAAACAGGTCTGCACGTGAAGACGGAAAGAAGAAATAAGGGATTTCACTTGTCTCCCACTCTACTAATCCGCCAGTGCCATGACCGATCACCACACTACTTTATGCAGTGTATCCAAGTTTAAAAAAATATATATATACTTCAGATTGGTGCTCTGGATGCCCACCTCTGATGCTGCCATATTTTGTCCAGGTGTGGATCAATATTGCTGTTGCTGCTGGTACTGGTACTGCTCTGCTCCTAAGTCATCACTGCTGGTCCATCCATACCAACTGGAACAAACTAGCAGAACCAGATTCAAATAACCTCTCTTTCTATTGCCAATGATGCCACTGGATTTGAAAAGCCCATGGATCCACCCCCACCGCCAATGACAATGTTACTCCTCAAACGTTGGTCATGCCCCCAGTGCTACATGATTGCCCCCTACCCTCACCCCACCCCCATGTGTAGCCAGCACTGGAAATAATGATTAGAGTCCAGTGTGCTGCAAGTAGTCACAGAACAAAGGAGCAGGCTAGACAGCAGCTTTGTGAAAACTCTAAAATGGTACGCCCTGTTTTAAACTTTTGTATGCAGTAGCATACACTGCATATGCCTTCCTATGCTTTTAAAAAAAGTTAACAGGTGGGTTTAAAAAAAAGTTTCTGTTTGTTGGGTGCATACCTCTCAACCTGCTAGGACCAAAAATCAGGGACACTCCTCCCAAAAATCTGGGACAAATGACCAAAATAAGGAACACCATATGTTATTCAATGTGGCGGTGCCGTACCACCATTGTGTGACTTATACATCACATCATGGTGCAGTACAGTACAACAAGTATCTCTATTTTGTGCTTTAGATGTCAAATTTAGTTACATGCTAGCTGAAACCACATGTTGCTTTGATCATCTAAGGACAAGTATTTTCACATCATGCGAAATTATTAACATGTTACTCAATCATCTGTCTACAAACTAAGTGATGGGTCATCTGCATAAAAGTGGAGCAAGTAGAGTAATCAATCAACCACTGACCGAGAATCAGGCCATGATGACCTCGACATCGGAGCCAGGGACAGACCCACCATGAAAAAAAAAAAAGCTCCCCAATACAGCCATATTCTATGGTGCAGGCCCTAAAGGAACAGGAAGCAACAAAGGACCTGCACTCAGGACTTAATATTAAAGTATTTATTTGTCTCTTATACACAATTAAAGTGTGTCAGTGCAAAAAATACCCTCCATGCCAAACTACCCCATACTAAAGCTATATCCTTTATAGGGCTTCATATCCAATCACTGTAGCAGTAACTGAATTTCCAAATGTAAGGTTCCTCAATATTAAAAACTCAGCATGTTCTGTTTAAAGGAGAATTGCACTGAGCATGTAAGTGATTTTTGACAGTAGATATTGCTTTTTAAATACTGATTTAAATTCTGTAATTTCTCTAGCTATACAGGCTTTTTAGTTATCCTATTGGTTGTTTCTGATTTATGTGCTGCTGGTAAGATCAGTTTTAGAACTGTATGATGTAATTTATGTCCCTGTGCTACTCTTCTATTGTTGGCACAATGCACTTATGCTCTATTTTAGAACTCTACACTTGTCTGGGACATGAACTACATCATGCAGTTCTAAAACAGTTCTTACCAACAGACTACAAAGCAGAAACAACCACTAATGTTACCAAAAGGCTTGCGTAGATGGAACAATAACAAAATTTGAACCAGCATTTACAAACCAGCCTCTACTGGGAAAAATGACTTGCAGGTTCAGCGCAGTTCTCCTTTAAGGGATCAATGCAGTATTAATAATACAGTATATGCTGGTGCAATCAGGTAACATCCTAGAGGGAATAGAATAAGTATTGTCCAAAAGTGTAAGTGCAAAAAGTGCAAAAAACATCCACATTATCACAAAATCCCGATTTAAAAATACAAGTTCAAAACATATTACTACAACTTGCTATTATTTGGGCTACCAAAAGGTAACAAAAAAAATCCTGTGGAACTCACACAACTCCTTCTAAAAATGTTTTTTGGATGACCAAAGGGAAAAATGGAATATGGTATTGAAAGAATGCACAGAAGTTTTGTGCCCAAGACAGGACCAAAAGAGCATTCAAGAGTTTTTATATTTAGATCCACAAACTTCCAGGATAAAATTCAGTTGGGACTGGCAGTCTAATAGACTAGGTCATCCACTCACTTTTTGGAACAAAGGCGCTAAATCTATGCTGTCCTTTGTTCAAGGCTTTTTTAAATATACATAGAATAAAAATGGCAACTGTCAATACATACAGCAATACTTGGTGCAAACATTGCAGGTTCAGCGCAGTTCTCCTTTAAGGGATCGCAGTTCTCCTTTAAGGGATCAATGCAGTATTAATAATACAGTATATGCTGGTGCAATCAGGTAACATCCTAGAGGGAATAGAATAAGTATTGTCCAAAAGTGTAAGTGCAAAAAGTGCAAAAAACATCCACATTATCACAAAATCCCGATTTAAAAATACAAGTTCAAAACATATTACTACAACTTGCTATTATTTGGGCTACCAAAAGGTAACAAAAAAAATCCTGTGGAACTCACACAACTCCTTCTAAAAATGTTTTTTGGATGACCAAAGGGAAAAATGGAATATGGTATTGAAAGAATGCACAGAAGTTTTGTGCCCAAGAAAGGACCAAAAGAGCATTCAAGAGTTTTTATATTTAGATCCACAAACTTCCAGGATAAAATTCAGTTGGGACTGGCAGTCTAATAGACTAGGTCATCCACACACTTTTTGGAACAAAGGCGCTAAATCTATGCTGTCCTTTGTTCAAGGCTTTTTTAAATATACATAGAATAAAAATGGCAACTGTCAATACATACAGCAATACTTGGTGCAAACATTCAAGTGCAAACTTTGCAAAGTGAACCTTATTTTCCATCAGGTCCCAAATGTGCAGTCCCCAATGTCTGGCTGTACCACCACTCCTCTTCTTGGCTCAATTGCCTAAATCCATATTCATAAAAAGGGAATTGGTATTAGTATTCCAAACTGGTTAACCACCTTTAGATTCTTTTGTGCAATTGTCATGCTGCTAGTTCAGCCCACATATTTTTCACTAAAGGAGTCACCTCTTCCATTTCACTGGTGCTGAACACAGGAACAACGACTCCCCTGGCTAGGGGTAAATAGTTTTAAAGTTGGTGCATCAGTGCATACTAATGGTTGAGCACACCTGATTGGCTGTGAGAGCATTCACATGATGTCTGACTCTGAGTGGCATATACAAGGAAGCTGGAATCTTCAGCTGCCAGACAGAATGCCAAGTAGAGGTGGGCAAAGTCCATAAACTCGGCTACATGTAGTATTTCGTGTATAGTCCTAATTTCGAAATACTCTGCAAAGCAAAGAGAATAATTTTGCATCTTGAAGTAATGCAAAGTTTCCATTGTTCTCTATGGACTTTTCATTACTTCGTCTTTGGGAGCTCTTTAAGGTGAATTTTGCAATGATTTATGGGATGTAAGGTCACATTGGCTCTACATTGTCTTGGACAGCCTCAGTTCAGTGTAGTGTGCGTAGTGGAAAGCTGGAGAAAGTTTGCTCTTAGAACTCTGAGAATCAAACCATCGAAAAACCTTTAAAAAGCATTTTTGTGACAAACGTTTTAGTACATTGATTGTAGTAAACCCTTGTGTGTTTATATCATCGAGCATTTATTGATTTTGTGTGAATATTGATTGTTATTGTAGTACATTCATTCTCTGTACTGACAGACACTGTAGAAGTGTGCTTCGGGGGAGGGGTGGATCTGTGGTGTAGAAGGGAGATTCACAGCGAGAAAGGCAGTCTTTCCAACTGTCGTTGTCTAGTGTTTTAGTATTTGTGTGTTCAGGTGCACACAGTAATACTTCTAGTGAGTTTTTATCAGTTTTTGCTGTCTGATGTTTGCTATGCATTTTTTCAGTCGGTTTAAAAGACTGTGTTGTAGTTTACTGAACTGTTAGAGTTTTGGAGCATTATCTTTAGTCTGTGTGCATGCCATCAAGTCAGATGCATTTTATTGCGCCACTGTAATAGCAGTACTCTTGATTTCTCAGCCCATCTGTGGTATTTTTTTCTTCTTCTGTCTAGCTACTGTTGTAAATCCCCCCACCCCTGCAAAATAAGGTATTATTTTTCCACTTTTGGATTTCTGGAGACCGGTTAAGGTCTTGTGCCTGTGCGGCTACATTTCTTTAGTGCTCACTTTCCATTTGGAAGTCACTGTTGTTTCTTGGCTTCCCATCCACCAAAAACTGACTAAATATAATGTTGCTGTTAATTGTCTGTGATCAGTCTGTTGAAATTGTTGTCACAGTACCACTATCGTGCGTTTCCCCATAGTACAGTGAAAACTCTCTCTCACTCCATATTATAGCATTTAACCAAAAGAAAAAGACATACTAAAGAAACATACCTATTGCAGTATTTTTGGCATTGTGCTGTCTTGTGAATTCTCTTGAATTTGTTATCAACCCACAAAATTAAAAAAATCACTTTTGCAATGAACGTCTTTCTTTTCTTGACTTGGTATAATCTAAAAAAATACCCATAAAGACACAGTCAGGCAAAGGTGTTTCTGACTGTGGCGTATAAGCCATAAAAGTCAGTGGGGTATAAGCTTTGGCTCTGTGGGCAGGACATTCTGTCACATCACGTGGAATAAAGAAAAAACCTTGATGGGGAGAAAAGTACTGTGTCAGAGAGGGTTAGACGAGGCAAGATCCCTGAAGCTGTGTGGGTAGCAGCAGTGCCTGCAGCATCACCTTAGCATAGGTGGTGTGTGAAATAAATTCTCTGTGTGTGTCTGAAATAAAATCTGCCAGCCAGTCCTCAAGTAACAGCAAGTAGCCGTGTAGGTAAAAGTTGTGAATTAACACCGGAGGTTTACCGCAGGTATGAGGAGGATGACTTTGAATGTTCCAGTAGCGGTCAGAGCACCAGTGGTGGAGCTCTGAGAAGTGCTGCAAGTGCCAAGTTCATGACTCACATCGCACTCACGACATGGCGAATCACGTTCTTCAAGTTCATCACAATCGCAAATCACACCACTTTTTTTTTTGGTCCAAACCTGTTTTTTTTTTTTAATCTTTGGTTTCATCATGAATCAGAAGGACATCCAGTTATCATGTCACGTTACTCAAGATCTTTGGGGTTCTATGTCATAACAGTGATCAAGGAATAGCGATCGCTGTTTGGTCGAGTGTACATCACCGAAAATAAATAACAGTGATGTACACTCAAAGTGACTACAAAACCAGCAATGGTTTTTCCTGTTATGTGGGGAGTCTGTGCCCCCTACACCTCCCTACTCAAAGATTCTCAACTCCAGGGTGGTGCATGCCAAGGAGTGTGTAAAACTTAATAAAATAATAAACTGGACCTGACACAAAAAGCAGTTGTGCCGCAGACCCGAACTTGGCACCCTCCCAACCCCAGCCTGCCACACTACCCACCACATCACACAACCAGCTCAGCAACCTACCGCTGCAATACTCCCCACATTCCCTCTCTCCCCTTCCACCTATCGTGTGGCATGGTCCCTCCTCCCTGCATGAGTATATACGTAAATCCTGTCACCGTAGTCACCGTAGTCACCCACCTCATCCCATCACTACCCTGCCAGATAGCACAGAACACAGGCACCATGACTGAGTCACCCTTTTTGCAGTCACTCAATCATGATTGCCATGTTTACTGGATACCGATCTTTGGTCCAGTACTATAGAAACATAGAAACATAGAATTTGATGGCAGATAAGGACCGTTTGGCCCACCCAGTCTGCCCAAGTCTGCTTCTGTTAGTGTTCACGTTCTGTAGGATGCCCTACTAGCAGATGGACTTGAATCTTTGTAGTCACAACAAGCCGGCTCTATTTAATCCAGCAGCTATAATCTCAGCATGAACACTGTATCATTTATAATGTAATATGTGTTTTTCTGAGTCAGTCAGTTGAGGGAAGTGCAGCCATAGGTATTTCAAATTTTCAATGGCAACTGTTTGTGGAAGCTCAGTTACATCCAGTTTCTGCTGCTCTGAGAAGCGTTGACAGTACCAGGTTCATGACTCACATCATGTAATGACTCAAAAGACAAATCATGTTCTTCATCTTCACAATCATTTTTTTGGTGCAACCCTTTTTTTTTTTTTTTATCTTTGGTTTCATCACAAATCAGGACATCCAGTTATCATGTCATGTCACTCAAAAGCCTTGGTCCAGCTGGCCCGGTGGCATGGAGGCCTGAGGCAGAGATGTCTTCCCTCCTGCCATGCCAGCGACCCGTGTTCACTGTGCAAGCAGGTTGTCAGGAGCTATCTGGGATGGGAGAGGATTGAGCATCTGGAGGACTGCTCTCCTCTCCCGGGGAGGGTGGGGAACAGTGGCCAGCATTTGCCTGACACCTGGAAGAGGCTGAGTGTTGGCATGCCTTGCCAATATAGTGGGGCACGGAGGCAGAGCAGCCAGCAGGCACATTACGAATGGACGCATACATGGCACACCCATTGTTGGCATTGCACACTCTGCTGCTGATGAAAAATGGAAATGGCAGCCAGGTCAAGTGGCTTGATGGTCGTCCACCTAACACACCATCTCTGAGGGTGCCACCTGTACAGGATCCAGTCCTGGTGTTGAGTCAGAGGCTCCCTGCCACCATGCCATGGGTAAAGCCATCAGGGTAACAAGGTGGTGACCTGATTAGGAGATGGGTGTGGATGTATGGCGGTTGGAGAAAGGGGATGCCTGGAAAAAGGAGCCAACCGGGAGCCATGGGGGAGAAAAAAAGTAAGTTAAAGGGAAAAAAAAGCCTTGGTCCAGTACAATGCTACTGTTAGTGTTCACATTCTGTAGGATGCCCTACTAAAAGATGGTCTCAAATCTTTGTCCTCACAACAAACCGGCTCTATTTAATCCAGTAGATATAATCTCAGCCTGAACATTGTACAGTTCAGGGAAGTGCAGCCATAAGTATTTCAAATACTCAATGGCAAGTGTTTGTGGAAGCTCAGTTCCATCCAGTTTCTGGTGCTCTGAGGAGCACTGGCAGAGTCAAGTTCATGAACTCACGTCATGAGCCACGAGATGAATCACATTCTTCATGGTCATCTTCACGATCACGAATCACACCACTTCAACTTTTTTGGGTGCAACCCTGGTTTTTTTTAGTCTTTGGTTTCCATGAGTGTACTAGGGATTAAATTGGTTTAAAATAAACTCTGGAATGTTGAAAAAAAAGGTTGAAAAGTAGAAAACCCTTTATTTTACTGAGTAGTACACTAAGCTACACAGCTCCTGCTCTAGCAAAGAGAAAGTCAAAGTGAAACTAATTCACTGACTTCTTGCCTGATTCCATTCCTGCCTGCCCATTATGTGACCTGCAGCATATACCATTGTAAAAGCAATGCTGTTACAACAATGAACACACCACAGTGACACAACTAGTTTGACAGAAAACAGGCATCTGACAATGTTGGACGATCCTCTGGTGTACTGGAGTGGCAAGATGAATTAATGGCCAGCACTGACTTCAGTAGTACTGAAGTACCTGACCTGCCCACCTTCCAGTGTAAGTGTGGAGAGGGTATTTAGTTCTGCAGTGGCCATAGTGCATGACCGTTCGTGACCATCGTACAGATCTATCACCTACAAATGTCAGCATGCTGACATTAATCAAAATGAATGAAGATCACATACCAAGTAGGACAATCACATCTATGTATCCAAACGATGATGGTAGTGCTGAATAACACAGGTAAAGCAGACCATCCTGGAGGCAGCATCAAATGGTGTACTACTGAGGTTACTGATGCAGTCATGGAAAAATAATTTCCAAGTGGGTACAACTCCAGCATTGAGGATTGCGAGGGCTGCTTTCCTTTTCTTTTTGTTTCCCTTGTTTTCTGCAGGTGTAAAGTATTTAACAGCAGTGACATACAGGCCAGATGATGGATATAACAAAGGACAGGAACAGCTCCACTGGGTACTGATACTGAATGGGGTACTGGAATTAACTCAGAATAATTTCTTCTTCATCTGTTTGCAGGTAGCATCGAGGTACTGTGGATGGGTGGTATGTTCCAATCTAAAGAAGGGCAAAGTTTGAATACACTGAAGACTTGGAAAGAAGACAAAAATATTAATTAAAATTGTTTTCCAATGATGTATACAACCCCCAAAAAAGAATACTTACCTTTCATGGTTTGACAAATTTCATACAGCAGAAGTCAACAATCAGACACATGTGGAACACATGTGCGGCTGCAACATAGTTTCATCGCTACAGTAGTGAATCTGTGTGCTGTGATCTGAGAATGTAAAAGAAAAGAACAATAATAAGAAATGCTTATAATTCACTCACTGACTCACAGCAGTACCCCCCCGGAAAAAAAATGTATTTAAATTTTACAGTACCACAATAGATGGCGGCACATATGTATGGCATTTGAATGTGACCATGACAACACACAGGTGAAAGGGAAACATTCAATATGTATGATGATGATTCCTGCAAAGGAACAATAGGACAGACTGCTTACAACAAAAAACAAGATTCAATATAAATTAAATGGCAGTGTCTCTGAAAAAACATGACAGTGACACGTACAATAACTTACCATTGTTGGTATGAATACACACACATATAGGGCAGCATGTTTCAGTCAAAGCAGCAGAAGAATTTTTCAGAACATCAAATTATAGTTCAACCCATGGTCATCTGTGGCTATTATCATTTAGCAACACCCTGTATATCAGCAGCAGCAACAGCATGATGAGAGCAGCAGCAGCAGGTGCCAGCAAGCCATTTTCTCACTTGGGACACTCATAATAATTTAATAATGTAAGTGTTGTAGTAAATGGTTAAAATGTTACACAAAGTAGGGCTGCTGAAATTCTGCATAATTATTTTATACATCTTCCAGATTTGGATTGGAACAGTAACTTAGAAGCCACTAAACCTTTTAAATCTAGGAAAGACAACAGAGAATTTAAAAACATCTCAAGCTTCAGATTTAAAAAATAACCACAAGGGAGGTTACAATGGAATTCAGGTGGACTGGATAACATCAAGGTTCAATTTTTAAAGCATTCCGCTGCAGGAATTGCTCAGTCCCGAGTTGATCTATTTAATTTCAGCTTAATTCAGGGTTTTTTTGCGAGAAAATGGAAAATGGCCAAGATCATTGCAATTTTTAAAGGAGGCAATGCTTTTAATCTATCAGATTACAGACCCATCGCCCTACTATCTACAGTAGATCATAGAACATTTGGTCCTTCCCCAGCTGATAGAGTATCTAGAAAAATACAGATGGCTGACCCCTGTACAACATGATTTCTGAAGGGGGCAGTCCACGGAGACTGCGCTCACAGACATTCTTGACCAATTTGCTTTCCCATTGGGAGGGGGACATGCTGTGGGTGCAGTCTTTGTGGACCTGTCAAAAGCCTTCGACTTGGTGGACCATGATATGCTTTTGGATTCTTTGGAGGATATTGGGGTTACACACCACCCACTGTGATGGTTCACCTCATATCTGAAAGACCGCTCACAACTGGTATCTATTGAAGGTAGTAAATCATCCTCAGCCTCTATAATGAGAGGTGTACCTCAAGGGTCAATTTTGGGACCATGAATGTTCCTTGTCTACTTAAATAATCTCCCAGAATTTCTTATGCATTCAAGTATAATATTATACATGGATGATACTGTATTGGTAGCAGAAGGAGAAAAGAAATCTGAAGTGGAACATAAACTCCAAGCAGATTTTGATACTTTACAGCAGTGGTTCCATCCAAAAAGCTACTTATGAACATTAAAAAAAATTCAAACAATGTTATGTAACACTTCTCGGAGAAAAAAAATCATAGTACTGAGGAAGTACTTGAAATCAGATCCATTAATGGACAGATTTTAACCCAGGCGCCTACGTATAAGTACCTGGGTGAGGAGTTTGACCAGGGCCTTACCTTGGATCAGCACACAGATAAACTGACAAAAAAACAAATATGATACTGGGGGCTTTAAGGGAGGTGTCTTTTTGCATGACAAGAAAAGATTGGCTGTTGGGATCAAATTAACGTATCATTCCAACATTAGATTACAGATGTCATGTTTATAATTACTCTACAAAAAAATCATTGCATGAACTGACCGTTTTGTATCACAGAATAGCAAGATTTGTCTTAAAATGTGAATTCACTGTTCACCATTGTACTCTTTACCAATCTCTGTCATGGAATTCATTACAGCAAGAAAGGGACAGAACATGGGAACTATTGCTGCATAAAATCTTGAAAACCAAAAAGCTAATAAGGCTCATAAATTCTTTAGAATGATCAAATCATAATTCTTGTTTGAGAAACACCAATTAAAATGTAATAGTTCCCAGGGCACAAAATAACTTTGGTAAACTTACCTTTAAATATGGAGCTGTGATTACCTGAAACAGCCTGCCTAATGACTTGAGAGCATTAGAGTTATCTGTTAATGCCTTTAGAACTATGGTTAAAGAGGATTCCGTACATATTTATATTTATTACTAGATTATTCCCACCCTTGCTCTTGATGTTGTATTTATGAATTTGTTTGTTGTTAAATGTGTTTATACATTGTCTGGACATGTCTTGTTAGAAACATGTATTTTGGTAAACAATCACAGGACCACCTTGAAAACAGGGATCTAATGGCCCTACGGTGAAATTTGCTTGTCAGATTAATGCCAATCTAAATAAAGATGTTTTACTACTACTACTACTACTTATGCAGAGTTCTGGATCTAGGTGCACACTTTAAGCAATGCGTCAAAAAATACTTGTGACTTTTCTGAACAATTTCTCATGTGATTATTCTTCATCAGGAGTCAGAACTTTTCATGACATTTAAACAGCAGTAGTGTTGTGCGAAATTGGAAAATTTCACCGAGCAAAATATTTCATGAAATATTTTGCAGGGCAAAATGTGAAATTTCACCCATTGTGTGGGTGAAATTTCACCCATGAACCAGTGAAATTTGTTGCTCGTGGGTGAAATTTCTTAATTTTGCCACAATCTTCCAAAGAAAAACAATCCCCTCCCATGTTCCTGGTGTCTAGTGCCCCCCCCAGCCAATCATGAGCTGAATTCAGATCACAGATAGAACCCTCCCTCCTCCCCTAGTCACCCTGAGCCCCAGCCCCCAATCTTTGTAATAAAAAAGATCCCCTCCCATGTCCCTGGAGTCTAGAATTAATAACCTAGTAATTGACACCGTGCATAAGGTGGTAGTGTAATAGAAACCGGAGTAAAATAAAAAAGTTCTATTTAGGCGGTTATCCTATATTCCTGTGTTTAGGTCTTCCGTTTATTTACACTCTGTTTCAAACATCCCCCTCCACCAGCTGCCTGCTCTTACCCAGCTGATATGTCTGCAAACTAGACCATCGTTAGCTCGCTCTCCTGTGCAGAATTGTTATTATGGGCAGCAGTGACGGGACGTATGGGGGGGGTTGACATATTTATAAAATAAAGGTCAGTGCTGTGATCTGAGGAGTTTCCCTGTCTGTAAATGACAAGCATGTAAAACCGCTGCGCTGCCCCACCTTCAGATGTTGCACTTCTAATCTGCTCTTTCTCCAGCCTGTATACTCAAACTCTCACTCTGAAGTTCTGTACAGAACAAAAACAAAACAAACAGAAACAGTTACAGAAAACTACATACGGCCTTTTCCTCAGTGTCAACATCTATGCTCAGCGTCCTCTCTAAAGTGAACATATTCGCTCAACGTTGCCATCTGCTCTGTAACACATTCCCTCAGCTGTGCAAAAACAAATAATCACCGCCTAGTGATATTATCTCGGAACAGTGACCTTGCAATCACAACCCTGTCTGGCATCCCCCTCCTCAAAGATCTCTCACTAGCTGACCAGCTACCTTTCATTCTGGGGCCCCCCCCCCATACCATCATTCACTTCTTGGCTCACTCACTAACTGATTAACTTAAAATCTCATTCGAGGGACACTTTACCCTGCAGTCTCATGTAAAATATTTTGAGTGTCAGCACATCCAAATTGCTGTTTGAGCCACATAGAATCTGATCATGGAGACAAGCCTCATTCATTTACCTGCTCATCCTCGTCCCATCACTCGCTCACCCGTGAAAAAGTGCCATGCATTTGTTTTATATTTTTCTTTGGAAGTGCTGACACTAAAAATATTTTACATAAGACAGCAGGGTAAAAGATCAGTAGAACAGGTTACTATGCTAGTTAGCTAATGAGTGGTACAAGTGTTAACTGAAGGGTTTGGGGAGATGGGGGGTGGGTTCCAGAATGAAAAGTAGCCTGTCAGGTAGTGAGACTGAGAGATCTTTGATGAATGGGGTGTCAGACAGGGTTGTGAAGGCACTCGCAGTATTCCTAGATAATATCATTTATTTTATTGTTTTCATTTTTGTTGCACAAACAAGGAAGTGAGTTACAGAGCAGATGGAAAATGCTGAGTGTGTATGTTCACTTTATGAAGAGAGCTGAGCATAGTGTTCACACTATAAATAATGAAAATTACTTTTGTTTATTATTTATGTATTTTGTACAGAACTTGAGTTCAGAGTGAGAGCAGGGGTTTTACGTGTTTGTCATTTATGGTCCGGGAAACTCTTCAGATCAGAGCATTGCAATACGTCCTTTATGTTCATCTAACTACCCCTTTCCCCTCCTGTTTCTCAATTTGTTTTCTTATTTTTTAATCCTTTGTCTGTACCCTTTGCCCCTCTTTGTAGCCCTATCATCCTTTATTTTTCCTTATATATTTACAGGATTTGTTTTTCTCTATGGCACTTGTAAGTAATGCCTTCCCTTCCCTTAACTTCTTTCTTTCCTTAAAGCTTATCTTTTGAGGGTCTAATTTTTTTAAAACCTTCACTTATTGCATCATGGCAATTTTCCACTGGGGGGGGTTCTTGATTTGAATTTGGCCATTGATATCAGCCGGGGGGGGGACCACTAGACACCAGGGACTCAGAGGGGCACAGAATGCTGGCAGATATCAGATGAGGATGAAACTGTGTGTGAAATTTCATGAAATATTTCATGTGGCAAAATTGCCAATTTCGTGGCAATTTCAACGGTGAAATAAAATTTGGCAACATCTCTAAACAACAACAGCAGGTGCCAGCAAGCCATTTTCTCACTTGGGACACTTACAGTATGTAGAGTTCTGGCTCTAGGTGCATGCTTTAAGCAGTGCATCAAGAAATACTTCTGACTTTTTTGAACTGTTTCTGGTGTGATTATTCTTCATCGGGACTTTACATGACATTTAAACAGCAGCAGCAGGTGCCAGCAAGCCATTTTCTCACTTGGGACACTTATGCAGAGTTCTAGCTCTGGGTGCATGCTTTAAGCAGTGCGTCAAGAAATATTTGTGACTTTTTTGAACAGTTTCTCGTGTAATTATTCTTCATCGGGACACTAATACTGCATGCTGAATGATGTAGCAAGATAGCAGTATAAGTATGCTGCATTCACATAAGATAAGAAATTTCTTTTGGGGGGTTGTAATTGTATGTGATGTTATGGTATTTTGATTGTAGTTGTGGGTGTGCTATGAAAATGTAACACAGTCAACAGTAACAAAAAAGTAATATAGCATGACAAGTACAGCAGCAGTGCAATAATCAAGTAACAATTTTTAACTATACTTTTGTATTCTATTTGTGATTGGTACTTATCTACTGACTTGTCTATATGATACCCTTCTTTCCATAATTTACGGCTGCTGTACTCCTTTTTATCACATCGGAAATAATAAACAGAGTGCTCCTTTTAATTTGGCTTGCTGTCGGTTTTCATCAGTATTCCCACCTGTGTTTGTACATCTATTATTTAAAATCATTTCTGTTGTGACTAAAATGAATAAGCATGCAGTCCAGCAGGCAGTGGTCCACCACCATGACCTTCTGGAGCAGTAGGTGTTTGAAAACAGCTGTGTATACTGACAAAAACCAGCTCTGAGCAATATTAAAAGGAGTTCTAGTTTTATTATTTCAAATCTAAAAATAGGGAGTATGTATGCTATAACCCATGGCAGACCACTGGTGTATCAGGGCATTAATGCATGCCCTGGGTACATCGTGAGGCACAAGGGATTGCCCGAGCGACTTCAACCAGCCAAGAAGTGCATTAATGCCCTGATACACCCATGGGCTGGAGTGGGTTATTGCATTTCTAAACGGGCTAGCTAAGTGTAAAAGGTAAAAAACCAAAAGCTTTTTACAATCAGCATGCCAACTGTTGGTCTATCAGGGCATTAATGAATGGTCAGGTGACACTTTCTGCCCAGTGGCAAGTTGTCATTTGACCTTTTATTAATGCCCATTTTATAATGAAGAATCAAATTAATTGTGAAAGGAAGGACATTATACAAGTCAGTAGATAAGAGACAATTGAAAATTGAATAAAACAGTATAGGTCAAAATTGTTACCATACTATTGCACTGCTCCTTTAACACAATACAACAGGGAGAAAACATTAATACAAAAAAAATTACATACTTTTTCTGCATGTAAAAAGATTATTAAGTAGGAAAAGAAGTAAAGCGTAGGACAGGATTTTATTTGTTCTTCCTTTTATCATTTTTTTGGGTTTGTTTTTAATATTTTTTTGGGGGGGGAGAAAGTGAGGAAAAATAAAGACAAAACACACAATACATGTTAAGAAAGAAAACAAAAAGACTACTGGGCCTGGTTATGACCAAATAAAAGTTGGAGTATAGCAATGATTTGCAGTTGTTGACCCTCCATTCGATCCAACTGCTGGTGCATTGTGTCGACAACATTACCTGTGTGGTCCACCTCAGTCCACAGAACAGCAAGATTACCCTGTATGGCTGGAATTTCAGAAGGGTTGCGCTCGCGTGCAGCTGCGGGAGCCGCCACTTGTTCAACACTATCTCTCCTGATGTGCTTTGGGTGCCTTGCAGGCTGATGCTGTGCTGCCACCTCTTGCACTGCACTGTCCACTGCAGGAGTGGTTGCTGCTAGTTCAGCCATCTTGGCCTCCCACTGTGCATGGTGGTGCACAGTCAGGTGTGTTCTCTGGCCACCTGTTCCCAAATGGGTACCCTTGTGACCACAACATACCATCATGCCGCAGATCTTGCATCTCACCACAGTGGGGTTACCTGGTAGTGTGGTGAAAAAATTCCACACTGCTGAGCTACGTGGAGGACCAGGCACAGGCAGTGGAGGGGCCCCAGATGTACTAGGCTGCTCTAATCTGATTCAAGGTCAGTTGGCATTCATCTGTATCCCCCTCCCAGGGTCGTGCCTGAAAATAGGCATGATCTGTCTAGTGCACTTACCTGGTCAACAAAACTAACTAAACTAAACTAAAATTGGGGGGGGGGCAAGCTGCTGCTGCTGCTGTTGTTGTTCCTCCTGCTGCTGCTGTTGTTGTTCCTTGGCCTGCTGTGGGGGGGGGGTCAGTACTAGCCACTGGTGCTGCTTGGCTGGCACCACTAACATCCAAAGCAGCAGCTGCTGATGATGATGCTTCTGGAACCTCACTTCCACTGCCAGTAGAAACAACATTTTCAGGAAGGGGAGCACTGGATGGGAACAAGTTCCCATGGTTGAGGTGAATAGTTCACCTCACACCACCACGTGTCCTTGGTCCACGACTCCCAGCAGGAACCCCACCTGTCTCCATTTGGAAACAAAAATTGATAGAAGTATTAAGAAGTAAACAAAAAAGAAAAACAGAGTAAAAGAATCAGATACAAAAATCAAAAAGGACACTAGGTTGAAAGAGGTTTAAAATAAAGTCAGGATGATGACAAAAAAAAAAGGATCAAAAGCACTAAACTTCTCTCAACATTAATACTCCTCCACACACACACAGACACACTAGACAGTCAGATCCACACAGCTCCTCATTTAGCAAACAAATGGTCAAAGTTAAGCCTGATTCACTACCTCCCTGCATCATGTGACCTGCAGTCAGACATGTGATTTGTGGCTGTTTCTCACAAAGTTCGCCTTCTCAAAATGTAACCTGAAGTTAACACAAAGTCCATTATAGGTGAGTTTTGACCTTTTAATAGAAACTTCCCTAAATGATACGCGGATTCAAAGTTATGCACTTTGTGGTAACTTCAATGGCGTAGTAAAACTTCACTGCATCTCTAATGCCAAGCACACTGGCAGCAATCAAATTCATGAATTTGCACAGGGCAATCGGGGCTTTGGGACAGACAAGACAGTTGAGAGGTATGGCTGGAGGTCCCAGCTGCATGTAAGGGGCCCCCTGTGGCTGCAGGGTTTTGTGGGTGCCTAACAATGACCTTGTTAATGTAGCACTCTCGTTTAAGCTAGTGTGTCTTTGAGTTTTTTTTTACCTTCTTGCCCATAGGTATTCATTATCTGCTCCGATGGCTGGACTATGACATTAACATGCTGGGATTGATCACTGTTAGCAATTGATATTGCAGGTTCAGTGGGCTCAATGACAGGTTGCTGAGATGACTTTGATAAGTCTGAATTTTGATCTGGGTTCACGTTATTGCTTTTGCCCAAGTCAGATTCCTTAGTGAGGTTGCAGTCAAATATTGCCTATAGCTCTTGATTGTCTCTGAGTTCAAAACTGCAGCTTAGGTCTATCTTAAAATTTTTTACTTTTCACTTTTGTTGACTGGCTTTTGATTTTTCAGAATGGCATGGTTAACAAGAGAAAAACATGGTGGTTCTGTGAGAGTGTATTGGAATGCTACGAGTTCCGTGAGAAGTGATTTTAATTTACATTTTTTTTAAATGTGTAGTTGGCTGGTACTTTATGTGATGGTTATGCAAAAATTATCCCATGGCACAAAGTAGCAGCCAACCAATTAAAATATAGAGAATAATGGATGGGGAAGTGTGTGATATGAGAATTTAATGTACACCTGAGGTGTGGGATGCTACATAAACCCCGAGGGCGAAGCCTGAGGGGTTTATTAAACCATACCACACCGAGGGTGTGCATTAAATTTGAGTTTGACATACTTCCCCATCTTTTATTTTTATAATAATTGGTGAGCAATTATTTCCCAGTCTGACTTTTGTGACTGCCTGTGGCACACATACACACACACACACACACACACACACACACACACACACACACACAGTCTCCCTCCCTCCTTCTTGAAAATTACTATTTTTTAGTTAGTCATTTATTTTTGGAACTCACTACTTGAAATGTCGTTGTGGTTATGTAACGCTGCATGCAGTCAGCCATGGTCCCATTTCTGGTAGCAACGAGGTGTCACTCGCAGCCGATGAACAGCAGGATCAACCAGATAGAGATTTTTTTTTAATTTAAATGCAGGATTAACCAGATAGTTAAAAAAATTAAACGTTTTGAAGGAGAGACAAATGTTATGGCAGCTCCTCACTAACAGACTGACTCTTCAATAATGAACTAACGGAACCGGCCATGTTAGTGGAAATATTCAGCCCGCTCACACAGAGAACGAGAACCAATTAGGTAGCGCTATTGGTTTTAACAGGCAAAGCGCATGAATGCTGTAATAACCCGTGGGTTATTATGAAAAATATCAACTGGCTGGGCACATAGAAAAAATTGCATGCCAGTTATTATACTGTATTATTATTAGACCACAGTGTATAGGGCTTCAACCACCTGCAGAGTGGGTTTAGCAGAAAAGAACCCATGATCCTCATGGACGTTATTGAACTTATAAAATGGATTTATCTGGACTTGATTTTGTTGTTTTAAATAATAAAAAGATTAACAGTCAAAAAATAGTTCCTCTGCTGCCTAAAAGGACCCTCACTGTAGGTAGTGCTCTAAGAATTTAACTGCATGTGACATGTTTTGACCAATCATGGTGCAGGAGTTTTTGCACCCATTGTATAATTCACAGCAAAATCTGGTCTTTAGAGTTGGGTCTTAAATCTACAAGGTAGAAGACACTAATGGATCTGACCACATAGAGCTGTCACAGCTTAGTCTTAATTTCAAAAGGACCTTTTACACATTTGGGGAAGTGGTGTGGAATGATGCTACCCCTTATCAAAACTGCTGTTTCATTTTATTTTGAAACTTATTTCAATGCAATATCTCAACTGCTATGCAAAATCTCATTTGTTGTGGTGAGGGCTGTATTTACATATAGGCAAACTGTGCCTGTGCTTGGAAGCCACCTCCAAGACAGGCGGCCCCATACACAGTCACAAGGGACTGTTGCTAGATGGTTACAATGACCACTTACTGCCAATACTTCACTAGTGACCCCATTGTGCTATTATGTACAATGGGATTACAAGTCTTTTTCCGTGCAGTTGCTAGCAACATTATGACCCTGTGAGGAAAAGGTGGGTTCATATGCAAACAGCATGCAGGGCATTTCACAAAGCATGGTTACCCTTACAGTGGAGGACACAGAGTTTTGAACTCTACCTACCTCTAGAATCTCTACAGGTAGGTGATACTGTTGTTGTAATGCTGCGCATGGCCATCAAGGAGCCAATGGGAGATGGAGACTGGTGAAGGATGAAACAATAACAAGCAGCACACAGAGGAACAGGGCTGGTGAGGTTCACTTGATGCCAGGGACTATTTGGGGGCTGGTGTTATGGAAGGGAGCTCCTGAACCACACAGGACCACAGGACCATAGAACCATAAAAGTCTCAGCAGTCTGGAAGCTGAGAGTTGAGCAGGTGGAGGGAAATATTATAGTGGTTACAGTGGGTCATTGGAGCTTGGATTATAGCATACAGTACTGTAACTCCATACCACTAATGCTATGTCAGGACCACACCTTCAGTGGTTCAGTCCAGTATGTTGGTGAGCACAAACCCAGATTGCTCTCAGGAATATCATGTGGTCATATTTGCATTGCATCCATTGACTCCTCCTCCACCATTCTAAATGCTGTGCATCGGGCCCAATAGTATGTAAATCCAACACTGCCTGTGATGCCATAATTCTTCTCAATTTTGATTGATGCATGCCAGGAGATCAGGTAACTGTCTCATGGTTACTCAGTGAGTCAGCATCAGTGGAGTACTTGGAACCTGATATCCCTTTGTTTCACAGTTCAGTACTCTTACAACTGCACCACACTGCCTACCCAAATTGCAAACCCCAACAAAATCTTGTTGCCCCCCACAACAAAAATCTGTCTCTTTTTGGAACTATCTTCTTCAATTGCAGTTGATCAGATTTGGATTTGGGATATATCCCAATTTGGGAAGATGCACTGGTCAGTGACCACACAAGCTAAATGAAGGCACACTGACAATGGAAGAACAAAGTTCTCCAGCTGCCAGGCAAGAGGCAATGATGAGTGAGCAATGTCATTGTAGCTTGGATGCCATGGATCATTAAAACAGAAGTAAATTGAGGAAAGCATGAGCAGTGCTGCTTCGTGCTTCCCTTTATTCCAAGTTTATAGATGCTCAGTGAGTTGGGTATTTGGGCTTTATAACAATTCCAGCTCATTTGTTTCAATGTCAATGTACCTCACATCCAGCACCAACAAAAAAAATAACAACCAGCTGTTTTGCCTTAAGCATTGCTCGGCAAAGCTGACACCTTGCACGTTGTTCTGATTTCACCTTTATTAACCATGGCAGATTTCTGCAGTAATGCATAGTTCAGTATACAGCTTTTTCCTGAAACAGGCCATCAAGAGAGCATCAAAGTTGCATTTTTCTTCTTTTTACTCAGCATTCATCTCAAATTGTTAAATTAAGAACATTAAAACTAAAAGTGTTATTTTAAAAATGTATGCTTTAGGATCACTGCTAAAAGTGTCAGGAAGGAACAATTGAGACTCTGTGAAATATATGAATATTTTCATCTCCCCTTACCATTACTTTTTATATCTACTTACCATTACTTGTTATATTACTTTTTACTATTTAATATCTGTATTAGCAATATAGTGAAGGGACTGCAGGGGAAGGTCTGCCTATTTGCAGATGATACAAAGATCTGCAATAGGGTGGACACAATGAAGGAGGAGGATCTAAAGATCTTGGAGGGGTGGTCAGAAACTTGGCAACTGAAATTAAATGCCAGAAAGTGTAGAGTAATGCACATGGGGCAGAATAACCCACAAGCCATCTACACATTGGGGGGGAGGGGAATTAAGGCAACTGAGCAGGAGAGGGATCCAGGGATTATAATTTTGGATGACCTTAAGGTGGGGCACCAATGCAGTAAGGTGGTGGGTAAAGCAAATAGAATGCTGGCGTGCATAGGAAGGGGTATCAGAAGGAGGGAGGTGCTGATGCCCCTTTATAGATCCATGGTGAGGCCTCACTTGGAGGTCGGGGTCCAATTCTTGAGACCTCACCTACGCAAAGACATGGATGGGATTCAGAGTATTCAGAGAATGGCAACCAAGATGTTTTATTTTTTATTTATTTATTTATTCATTTATTTGGTATTCAGAAAATAACGTTTTAGCCAAGGCTCTTTTACAAAGGTTCAACATCATGTGAACAGAGTATAGACATTCAAACAAGAAGGTTACAGAGTTTTAGGACATTTGGGACACTGAACAGCACACCAATCAGGAAAGGTTACAGAATTTCTTAGTCATTTAAAACACTAAACAGCATATGAACATCAACTTTAGTTGATTACAAGTGCAGGTAAGGTGCAGAGGCACTAGAGGTTAGGTTAGGCTGGGCAGAGGGTCAGTAAGGACAGGATTTTGGTTGAGGAGGAGGGGGGACCTCTAGTAAAAGTGCTCAGGGAGGCAGGGCTGAGGCCAGGGAGTCATAGACCCATCCTAGCATGGAGACGGGGGGGAGGGGTGTACAGGAGCAGCCCCTTAGAGTGATTCAGAAGCATTGTCAAAGAGCGTGTCGGAGTGTGCACAGTATGCATGGGAAGCCCTATGAGGAGAGGTTGAGGGAGTTGGCTCTGTACCCACGGGAGACTGGAAGGGAGAGGGGGGACATGATAGAAATGTTTAAGAACATGAAGGGGATTAATAAGGTAAGGGGGAGCTTATTTACCAGAAAAATAAGTGCTAGAAATAGGGGTCATAGTCTAAGGGTAGAAGGAGGAAGGTTTGGGGCAATATCAGCAGGTGTTACTTCACTGAGAGTGTAGTGGAGTCCTGGAACAGTCTGCCAGAAGAGGTGGTGGGGGCTGAAATGGTAGAAGGATTCAATGGGACATGGGACATAGGACAGACACAAGGGGTTGTCTAGTGGGCAGAGTAGAAGATCTCTGGTCAAAAGCGACAAGTAGGAAGGGGGTAAGGGGCAGACTAGATGGGTCAGCAGGGTCCTTTTCTGCCACCAGATTTCTGATTCTATGATTACTTTTTTAGTATAGCCTACTGCATAATAAAATACAGGGGGATGGGGCAGGATGGTGTGTCCAGTGTTTTCCCACTGGCAAGCATATTCTGTACACACCATGAGGTTTTCTATGTCTGCTGATGTGATTACAGAAGACATGCCTGATACTTAGATACATAGATACATAGAATTTGTTGGCAGATAGGGAGTGCCTGGCCCATCTAGTCTGCCCATTTTTCTACCTTTAACTTATGCTGAAGACTGTAGTTGATCTGCTGCTTTCCTACTCGTCCCTTTTTCTAGGGTTCCTTTGTGTGTGTCCTATGCATTTTTGAATTCCTCCACCATTTTTGCCCCTACCACCCCTGTGGGGAGGCTGTTCCAAGCATCCACCACCCTCTTTGGAAAGAAATACTTCCTCACATTACTCTGAGTCTTCATCCCTCCAACTTCATCTCATGTCCCCATGTTCTTATCCCTCTTCTTTTCTGAAAGATGCTACCCTCCTGTACCTTGTTGATCCCTTTAAGGTATTTATACATCTCTATAATGTCCCCCCCTCTCTCTTTGCATCTCTAGAGAATACATATTGAGGTTGTTCAGCCTCTCCTCATAGATTTTTGGTGCAGCCCCTCTACCATTTTTGCAGCCCTACTTTGGACTGCCTTCACTCTGTCTATGTCTTGAGATGCAGCCTCCAATGATGGACACCGTGCTCCAGATGAGGTCTCACTAATGATCTCTATAGTGGCATCACCACCTCCTTTTTTCTGCTTGTGATGCCTCTCCCTATGCACCCCAACATTCTGCTGGCCCTTCTAACTGCCTTCCCACACTGTATGGCCACCTTCAGGTCCTCAGATACAATTATCCCTATATCCCTCTCCTGTTTGGTGGTCAACAGGTCCCTCCCCCCCAACTGAGTACTCCTTTCTTGGGTTCCCATGACCAAAATGCATAATTTTGCACTTCTTTGCATTGAATCTCAGCTGCTATACATTTGACCAATCCTCCTGCTTGCCCAGGTTCCTTCTTATTCTTTCCACCCCCTGGTGTGTTTACCCTACTGCAGATCTTTGTGTCATCTGCAAAGAGGCACACCTTCCCATCCAGCCCCTCTGTAATGTCACTTATGAAGACATTAAAGAGGACAGAGCTTAGAACAATCCCTGAGGCACCCCACTGGTTACCTACCTTTCTATGGACTGAACTCTGTTCACTATCCTCCCATATGTCCTACCGCTCAGCCAAGTTCTAACCCAGTTAATCACTCCAGATCTGACTCCCAGGCTGCTCAATTTGTTTTTTAGCCTTTTATGTGGGACAGTATTAAAGGCCTTGCTAAAATACAGGTAGGCCACATCTACCATCCCTCCCTGATCAATCTACCTTGTCACCCAGTCAAACAAATCTATAAGGTTTGTATGGCAAGACCTGCCTGCCATGAAACTGTGCTGTCTCGAATCCTGCTGTCCACTAGATTCAAGGTATGTCACAATCCTTTCCTTGACTAATGATTCCATTGGTTTTTCTACCACTGAAGTTAGGCTGGCTGACCTATAGTTACCAGCCTCCTCCTTGCTCCAGCTCTTATAGAGAGGGACAACATTCTCCCTCTTCCAGTCTGCTGGAACCACACTACTTTCTTAGTTCCTTTATGTAACCCCTAGGTGGTGCTAAACCAAGGGCTACTACTCCTGCTTGTCTTTCCAACAACAGGTTGAGGGGCCTGGGTTTCAAATTAGCAAGTACTGGGGTTCCCCTATCCTCAGCAAACACAATACAGTGGTGCCTCCACCAAGAGTATAGTGTTTGTGGGTATCTAACTTTACTGGTACAGCCCTATGGGAAGCTATAACCACCCACAAACCCACCTAGTGACCAAGTACCTTTGAATTGACAGCAACCCTTTGGAGCAGTTAATACACAGTTTGTAATAAGCATTAATAATATGTCCACACCCCTTGCGCTTACCACCTGGGGTCTGGACATCTAGCAGACACCCTGGAACCCCCTGTGGAACAATATTAAATGCAAGCATACACTTTCAAATGCCATTACCCAAGTCACAGTAACTGTTAGACCAAGCAATGATATGCTCACAAGCCAGCTTAACAGTAAAACCATAGATCTGGTTTATTAAGGGAACATAATCGAGGAGGGGGAGTGAATTTAGATAAATGATTTTACTTTACTGGTATTAGCCAGGTAACTTTGCATGCATTCAATTTAGTCCCTTTGTTAACAGTCTCACAACTGCTGGGTACCCAGAGTGTAATGCTGGCTGGCCAGAAATGGTGCACGGGTTTGCCGGCATTGCAGCTGTTGTTGGGGCACTTAAAGAAAGAAAATGATTAAATATCAAATGAAGATCTTATCTTTTGTTATATCCCTGGCTGGCTGGCCTAGTCTATTGAAACCCTTGAAATTAATCTGAAAACAATTAGATGGTACCAAAAGATAATTGAGATGCTTGTTGCAGGGAGCTACCCTGAATTTACTCACTGCACCAAAAGACAGAGGATGGCCTGGAGAAATGAAGACTTGATGCTGGAAGTTGCTGCACATGGGGAAACTGGGCCACCACGACTCACCTCTACTTCACGGCCTTTCCCTGTAGGTGGCTGCAACCTGTGATGATTTGCTGCACAGGGGATGAATCCCCGAAGCTGGTCTCTCACTGGGAAAACTGTAGCTGGCACAGAAACAGACAGCATGGGTCGGGATGGACATGGGCCTAAGTTCAACAGAGTGTCTCTGGCAATCTGCTGGTGACCCCTCCAGCTGGTAGACAGTTCAGTCACTGGTAAAGGCAGGATCCTCTCTGGCAATCAGGAGTCCCTGGACTGTAGGTTTTGACTCACAATTAGCATTCAGCACATTTATTTGAAGAAACATCAAACACTCAGATTCCTCTTTTGGCTCCTGGCTGGTTCGCAATGTCAGCTGCTTTACTGAGCAAACCTCTCATTCTATAGTAAAGCAGTTCTTGGTGAATGACCCCCCCTTTGGGACCGCAGGATACATACCAGAGGAAAACTATGCCTCTTTTAAGCTGGATACCAGCAGAGCCTACAAACCCCTTGCTCCACGGAGTCTTAGGATGAACTACCACACCGTTTGAAACTGGTTACCAGACTTGTCCATTTTTTCTGCATTCTGGTTGGCTGAAGGAGTCGTCAGTCACTGTCTTGTGCTCCTATTGGTTCCTTAGCACCGAACTTTAGAGTTCACAGTTTCTCCCCCAAAGTACCTGAGCTAAGGACCCCTTGAGGTCCCCTGTGTCCCAGTTGGCCCAAACCTGGAAGTCCCGGGCCAAAAACATGGTGACTCCCGTTATGAAATACATGCTATAATAAAGGCAGGTTGAACAACAATCTATATTTTAAAGACAGTTATGAATTAGAAGTAAATATTTACAGTACTGTGTAGGGCTTCCTCTGATTTGTTAGCAACAGCAGAGTGGTGCAAATTAGGGTGATGCCTGGCTGGTTGCAAGCGTTGAAACACTCGGACCCAGTCCAGGCTATTTACACTATACACATTGATGGTGGCCTTAAAGAGACAGGCACAGAGACACATTCTGGCACTCCCATGCAGATTCATAGGAGGACACCAACGACCATAGATTTATCATCTCTGCAGGACGTCTGCCTGGCAGTGGGCATTACTTGAGCCCTGGGAGACACTTAAGGTAGGCCCCCCCCCCCGATTTGGTGGGGTGTTACATTTAGAATTCTGGGATGTATTCTGTCCATCCCCATTACTTTATCTGTTTTCAGTTTTTCTAATTCCTTTAGGACTTCCTCTACTGTGAACGGACTGGTATCTACACTCCTTCCTTGGTACTCCTTACACCTAGCTGTGGTCCCTCTCTGTCCCATTCTACAGTGAATACTGAACAAAAATATTTGTTTAGGATTTCTGCTTTTTCCTGGTCTTCTTCTGCTGACCTCCTCCCTTCCCTTTTTAGTCTCACAATCCAACCCCTGCTTTTACTCTTCTCTCTAATGTATCTAAAAAAAGGTCTTGTCGCCTTTTTTTAATTGCTTTGTCTATTCTCTCCACTGTCTGTTCCTTGGCTTTGCTTTCTGACTGCTTTGCCCACCTCCTTTAGCTTTTTCAGATACATTCCTCTATCTTCCTCCCTCTGTGTTTCTTTGCATTTTCTGAATGCTGTCTTTTTTCCTTCACCATCCTTGCCACCTCCTGTGAGAACCAGAATGGCCTTTTCTTTCCTCTTTGTTTATTTATTTGCTTAACACAAAAGCTAGTGGCTTCCGTTATAGCTCCCTTAAGATGTGCTCATTGTTTCTCTACATCCCCTTTTCCCACTCTACCCCTAGGGCTTTCTTCAGACATACCTCCATCTTTGCAAAATTAACCCCTTTGAAATCCATTACCTTGCCTTTGTGTGGTGGGATTTCTCAACTATTCTCACATTAAACCATGCTATACTGTGACCACTGGACCCCAGGTGACTCCCCACTTCTACATCCATCACCCTTTCTCCATTGGTGAGCACCAGGTCCAATATTGCCTCTCATGGGTGTGTTCTACCTCTAGCTGTCTGAGTCCTTCCCCCTGAAGATCTTCTAGGATGTTTCTGCTCCTTGCTGTGGCTGCACTATGGGTGCTCCAATTAACATCTGGTAACTTGAAGTCTCCCTTCAGCAATAGCTCCCCCTCTGCTGCCATTTTGTGTATTATTATCACTAGTGCCTTGTCCAATCCCCTCCATGCCAGAGGTGTGTAGATCACACCTACTCAAATGACAGTACCATTCCCCATTTCCAGCATGACCCATAGTGCCTTCCATACCTCCCTTATGCCCTGTATTTTTGTAGCTTTTATTTCCTTCCTACCATAGTTAGCCAGACCTCCCCTCTTTTTTCCTACCATATCTTTTCAGAACAGAGTTTACCCTGGCACCGTTATATCCCAGTCATGTTTCCCTGGGTACCATGTCTCAGTCACAGCAACAATGTCCAGGTCATCCTCTGATATCAAGGCCATTAGGTCTGAAATTTTATTTGCCAGGCTGCAAGCATTCATGCACATGGCTTTTCACAGTCTGTCAACCCTCTTTTTAATTTTTCCTCTTTTGACCTTGTGTTTTACCTCTAGTTTATTTCCAGTAGGCATACTACTAAGTCCCTTTTCCATTTGTGTTTGTTTACCTCCCTTCATTTTACTGCTAGCCCCTTTTTGCATTCTGTGATTAATTCCTGTTTTGGGGGGAATTATGGATAAGTTACTATCTTCTGTGGTGTCTTTGTAGGGTCCTTTGCCTCCAGTTCCCCCTTCCCTAATTTAAATGCCGGATGCACATTTCAAATATTTGGTCCAGTGATCTTTCCTCGTTAGGTGCATTCATTCATTCATCCATTCATTTTTATTTTATACTGAAAAGGCATGTGGGCAAAAATGCCTGTTTTCACAAGCATCCAGATATGGGAGGGTATATACACAGTTACAGAAAATAAAATTTTTTGAGATTAATTACACGGGTAGAATATACACAGTTGAAGAAAGTACAGCTTTACAGAAGTACATTTATAACATGACTACAAGGCAGTAAATGCACTCATAACTACAAGGCTGTAAACATGTTGAACGCGCTAACAGCAAAGCAAATAACCAACATTCGAGCACTAAATTATTAAAGATCAATGTCTAATAAGCACTGGATTCGCTGCACATATGTACAGAAAGCAGAACCTGACTGGTAGGGGATGGAGTGAAAGAGGTGGGAGTAGAGATTAAGGTAAGGAAGTGAGTAAGAAAGAAAGGTAAGTGAGAGAGAGACAGAGTGGATTCACATGTCCTGGAAAGGAGTAGCTATAAACAGCTGCAGGGGGGTTGTTGAGCAAGTGCTTTTTGAGATTAGCTTTAAAGAAATCAATGGAGGAGCAAACTGCAAAGTTGAGTGATGGGGTGTTGAATAGTTTGGGTCCCCTGAAAGAAAACAATTTCTAACCCAGAGAGATACTGAAAAATGAGACCTTAAAGAGGGAGAAGGAGGACACGCTCCCAATGGGATGAGTGGGGACTGACCTAATGAAAAGAGAACAGGCACTGTTTGGGAGGAGATTGCTGAGAATTTTGAATGTGAACATGTGTGCATTCCAGGCAAACCTGTCTTCTAGCAAGAACCATTTGATAGAGACATAAAGAGTGTAACTGGGAGTATGACAGAGGACCCCAGTAACTAATCTGATTATGTTATTGTATGCTGCTTTAAGCTTATAGAAATTTGTGGAGTTAGGTGTGGGTGAGAAAATAAGGGACCCATAGTCTAGTAGAGGGAGGAATAAGCTAGAGGCTAGCAGCATTCTTGTCTCAGGGATGAGAAATTTGTGGATCCTGTAAAGGAGCCCAAGTCTTTGGTGTATTTTATTAATCAACTGGGTTATGTGTGGTATGAAGGAGAGTTGCTTGTCCAGTGTTAGACCAAGATATTTAAATTCATGGACACGCTCAATGGTGATGCCATCATTGTTCAGGAGTGTGACATCAAAGTCAGATGGTTTCCAGTTGCTTGAGAATATCATATATTTAATTTGTTTTGGTGTTTAGGACCATTCCGCATGAAGTAAACCAAGTATGGAGACTGTAGAAATCCTTCTGGAATTTGGTGAGGAGGGCAGTAGGGTTACTGTCATTACAGTATAAGGTGGCAGTGTCAGGGTAAAGGATGATGTTAGTATGTGAACATACTGAGAGGATATTGTTAATAAAAGGAGAACATAGGAGAAACCCTGGAATCAACCCCTGTGAGACCCCATATTTAATAAGGCAGTTAGATGATGATTGGCCTTCAATAACCATTTTGTGGAATCTAAGATGGAGGAAGCTCTCAATTCAGTTTACTGTGTTTGTAGAGAAGTTCATTTGGGAGAGGGTTTCTAGGGGCAGGCTGTGGTCCACCAAGTCAAAGGCATTGGTTATATCCACAGAAACAGAGCCTGCATATAGATCATCATCCATAGCCTTAAAAATGTCATTTATGAACCTCACAAGGACAATTTCGGTATTGTGTTTTGCCCTGAAACCATGTTGAGCACTTGTGAGGATGTGATATTTATTTGTGCTCTGTGATTTGTGCATGGACTATTTTCTCCATGAGTTTGGAGAAGGGGAGTAGAAGGGAGATGGGTCTATAGTTACTGATTTCCTGTTTGGATCCTCCTTTGAGAAGTGGTCTAATGAAGGCTATTTTCCAAGTCACCAGAAAAGTACCTGTACAGAGCACAAAGTTAAGGATATTGGTAAGAGTGATAGCAATGTCCTTAATGACTAGTTTGACGATGCGAAGTCAAGGCCATCAAGGTCAATGCTGGATTTCAGGTTATTCTTAATATGTTTACGGTATCAGCGGGGATAGTTCTTTGAAATAGAAAGTAGAGGTGGTTGTGGATGGGGTGGAGGGGTGAGGGCTGGGCAGGATGGCAGAGGGGAGAGGAGTCTTATATTTGTCTAGATCCCCGAAAAAGGAGTTAAACATGGATGTCACATATTCTGGATCATTTGATAATTGCCCATCTGTAATAAGGGTCATCTGCTTGGATTTCTTATCTTTGCCCAGTAATGAGTTTAGAGTCCCCCAGAGTTGTTTAGAATTGACTTTGTTATAAAGTGGGCTGCTAATGAGGTGATTTACCTTTGCTGCTCAGACAGCAGACTTGCATCTATTGTGAAGGGTTTTATACTCCTGGAGGAGTGAGAGTGAGAGTGAGTTGCCCTTCTTGTACTTTGTCCAGGCCTTGTCCCTGCAGCGCAAGAGTCTGAGGAGATCTGAAGTGATCCATTCATTTTGGTGCCCAAACACTCTCATCTTTTTTTGGGGGGGATGAGGGAATCACAGATGGAGTTAAAAGTGTTGGAGAATGCTCTGATGGCAGAGTCTATGTTATTAATGTTGGAGGAGAAAGACCAGTCGAGGGTTTTGAACTCACGTGAATGTTTGTCCTCATTAGCATTTTTTAATTCCTCATGTAGATAAAATTTGGTGATGATTTAGGGGCTCTGGCTGACCAGTGACAAAAAGTTACGCAGTGGTCACTGTTAGAGTCTGGGAGTATTCCAGAAGCAACTATTCTGGAGGGGTTCAAAATGAATAGCCAGTCGATGGTGGGGCTATAGCCTGTTTTATAGTTTGTTCTAGTGGGTAAGGTAATGATTTGATGCAGCCCATAGCTGGCAAGCAGGTCTTTGGCACAGTTGGATTGGCTGCTATCCCAGTTAAAGTTAAAATCACCTAAGATTATCCATTCCCTGTTACAAGGGAAGGATGATTTCATTGAGATAAAGGATTCAAGTTCCCCAATGGGGTCCTGGGGGAGGCAGACTTTAGAGGTAGTTAGGATTTTATTGTTTTGAATGATAACCCAGCTGAAAAGATGATGATTTTTTAATGATGTGCAGTATCGTGAATGATCATTATCCAGTTATGTTCAGAGATCATGTTTAAGCTTCAAAAACCATTATTGCGATCATCATTAACAATAATTAAATGCTGCCAATTAAAAACCATGAAGTTATGGAGATGATGATTATGATTAATGTTGATTTCATATCATCATGATTTTTCATGATTGCCCATAGTCAAGATTACAGAAATAAATTAAAAAATTCAAGTTTATCTTTTCTCTATAATTTTAGAATTTATCTTGTATTGAGACATCTTTATTGGAATGATCAGTTATGACAGCTCTTCTCTAGAAGCTCATTGCTTTCAGTTATACTTACTCTAATAACGCACATCTTACTGGAGTTAAGAAGGCTCATATTGGTTTATATATCTCCATTAAGTGGTTCCTTTTATGCTTGTGGTGAGTTCCTAAAGTATTTGGTTTGTGCTCAAATCTTTTCCTAATAGTCTGCAAACTAATGAGCTCATCCATATCTGCAGTCTGCAGACGGGGCTTTTTCATATCACAGTCTGCGGCCAGACATGGAGGTGAGAGGAGGGCTGTGCGGGTTGCAGTCTCACAGACCAGGAATCGGGATGGGGGTGTGAGGTGGTGACTGAGTCATTACTTGAGAGGGTGGGGAGGTGGGAGGGCCACTAGACAACCAGGAATATAAATAGATAAATACATTTTCAGAGGAGGGGATCGGGCATCAGGGGAGGGACTACTACAAAGATCTGGGATTATTATATATTTTTTTTGTTAATACAGACAAGGCAACTGACATTGGGGAGGGGGGAGGTACCGCTAGACCACTAGTGAAGGATAGCGCATATGTGAAGGGGAGATTGGGGATAGAGAGGGGGGTCCACTAGACCATCAGGGCAGTAAACATTCTATTGTAAGGGGAAATCAGGAAATGTGAGGGGGGACCCTTTCTAAGTGGCTGGGTATGAAAAAAAATTGGCAATATCGCTGTGTAAAAATTTTCGCGGAACACTAATATTTTGCGATTTTTTTCACACGGTGAAATTGCAGATTTTTTGGGAATTTTGATGGAGAAATATTTTTTCTGCCCATCACTACTGCTCTGCCACCCATGTCTGTCCACTGCTCCACCAGTATTGCTGAGCCCCATTTCCCCCATGGATTTACCCCCTCGGTGGAGCTGGGAAGGGGAGGACCATCCTCCCCCCTTCCAGAACTCACAATCCAGATTGGGGCTTCTGTGATCCGGCAGTGGAGTGGGACACTGGTTGGCAAGCAGTGCTTCATGAAACCTATGGTTGCCTTTTTTCCTGTTTTCTTCCCTCCCCTTCTGCGGCCATGAGCTCACGCACGTGAAGGCACACGCATGGCATTGGTTAGAGTGCAAAATTACCTCCTCAAGGCAAGGGATACAGGAGTAAGTTCTCATTCTTCTTTATCTCTACCCAGTGATTGAAACCATGGATCACATCATGCTCTTGGATCACCTTAGAGAATATTGTGGACTCACCGGTGCTGTCATCAACTGGTCTGAGTCCTATCTCTCAGGCGGGAGGCAACAGGAGGGGAATTTCTCCTCCTCTCCAAAGCCCCTGTCATGTGGAGTCCCTCAAGGCTCAATCCTGTTACCAATGTTGTTCGCAGTGTACATGCTGCCCCTGATAGAGCTCATCAGACATTATAGTCTGGGTTTTCCCTGTTATGCAGATGATACACCGCTGTATATGTCTTTTGCCCCTGGAACAAATAATGGCATTGAAGTGCTAAAGAACTGTCTGGCCAAGATCCAGGACTTGTTCTCTAACTGACTGAGGCTGAACCTCGGCAAGATGGAGGTACTGGTAACTAAGCCACACCGTAGGTGTGATGGGGGTACCTCCTGGGTGGTAACAGGGCTGGTCCTGGGATCTACCCCATTGATGGCATCCACTAGGGGGAGAAATCTGGCATTGTCCCTGGTGACATGCTGACACCTGATGTTCAGGTGTCATCTGTTGTCCAAAGTGGTTTTTACCACTTAAGGAAAGTCACCCGGATTAAACCCCTAATTCTGCCTGAAGACCTGCTCTCACTGGTGCATGCCTTTGTTACATTCAGACTGGAGTACTGTAGTGCTCTGTACTTCAGGGTCAGTGGAGGGAACCTCACTGATTGCAGCTGGTGTAGAATGCAGTGACCAGGTTGCTGATGGGTCTGTTCAGGTCTTGCCATGTTACTCCAGTCCTGTGGAATTTGCATTGGCTGCCTGTCAGGTGGAGGATCATCTTCAAGGTGGGCTTGCTCACCTATATGGCCCTATATGGCTTGGGCCCTAGCTACCTGTCTGACCTCCTCATATCTGCCATCCCAGTACACTCCCTATGCTTCTCCACCAAGGGCCTCCTAGCGGTTCTGAGGGCCAGACTAAAAACCTTAGGTGACCACGTGTTTGAGGTGGCTAGCCCAATCCTCTGGAACTCTCTCCCAAGATCTCTGAGGGAGGCTCCATCAGTGGAGACATTTAAGATGGGTCTGAAAACCTATCTCTTTAAAGAAGCATACTCTGATAACTGCAGCTGGTTTTAATGTCACCTATTTAATATTTATTATTATTTATTAAGAATTTAATTTATTGCACAAATTATAGACTCTGTTTGTTATTGTTTGCATAACCCTGCCTGTTTGACCCTTGTAAGGTGCCCAGAGTCCCTGGGATTGTGCACCATATAAATAAATCTTTACTGACTTACTTACTTACTTAGCCACACTCTTGCCTCCCTAACTCCAGTGTTGCCACTTGACCTCCACTAGGAGGCAGCCAAGGAGTGGGACAACATTCCCTCCCTCCCTGGGAAAGGAGAGCCATCTGTTTGACACTCATTTATCTCCCACCCCTACTGACCCCCAGCAACCTGAGATCACTCCCGAGCCTCTGTCGCCTGTGTGGTGCGAGGTGTGGAGTTCAGACCTTAACCCTCAGTGTCATTGAGCTGGCTTCAATTTTTTCCTACTCTTAGTAGGAACAGTTCCATGATTCACTCATAGAGCCAATGGAGAGGCACCAGGATCCACTTAAAATTGACAGAATAATGGTATTGCTCCACAGGTGATAAGGTTTCCACTCATTCGCTAGTCATGAAGTACATTGCCCTCTTTTCCCAAACCTCACGTATCCTTTAGGTATTCTGTCCTCAAGAGACTCATGTTTGTAACATGCTCAGGCCCAGCTGGTCCCAGTGTAGGATTCTGTGGTTTGCATGCAAGCCCTGGAACTCCAAGATGTTAGTGCTATTTGCAGTTGCTGCACCACTGAGCCAGCCCAGTTGTGTTTTTCACTGCTCAAAGTAGAAGCTCAGATTACTCCATCCCAAACACCTGCAGGACCAGTGAACCTTCCTATTCTCCTAACTTCCCTTCATACTGTCTCATTCTCCTCCTGCTTATCCCACCCTCTTCTCTCACCTCCTGTGCTCCCTGCCCCTTCTAGTGATGCCTCACCCTTCATGAACTGCTACTACTCATTGTTATGCAGGCATGCTTGCCTCATTGTATTCTATGGTCAACAGTGCTTTGTTGCACTTGTTTGTTCTTGCACTTATCTCTAACATTAATATAGCTGGTCCCCAGCTGTTTTTGTAATCATGATAGGAACAGTTCCATGATTCACTCATAGAGCCTATGAAGATGCACCAGGATCTGTTCAAAACTGACAAAATAATGTTGCCTCTCCATAAGTGATGAGGTATCTAGCCATTTGCCATTCATGAAGTACAATATATCATACCCTTTTCCCAAACTTCGGGCATCCCTTCAGTATTCACACTGGCATCACATGACACAGACAGAAAACAGTCCTTATTTATACCACTCCACTCATGTGATCATTCCTCCACATCCAGGTCCAACATATCTACTATTGAGCTACATGAGGTTACCGCATCTGCTGTTTGCTGGGATTGTCCAGTGTTCCCTCTCAGAGTGGATCTCTCCAAGTGCACTGAAAGATGCACTGGTGAGGCCCCTTCTTAAGAAACATGCACTTGACCCAGACTGCCTGGGGAATTATTGACCAATCTCTAACTTCCCATTTTTGGGGAAGTTTACTGAGAAGATTGTGGCACTGCAGCTTGAGGTGCACCTCACTGTCTTTCACATCTATGAGTCCCTTCAGTCTAGATTTAGGTTCAGACACAGTAATGAGATCACATTGTTCAGGATGCATAATGATCTTCTCAGGGCAAGGGATAGAAGAGAACAGTCAGCTCTTGTCTTCCTCAAACTCTCTTCAGTGTTTGACACTGTGGACCATGGGTCATTGTTGGACCACCTCGGGAAGTATTGTGCACTATCCTACCTTAGGGATAAGATGCAAAGGATAGTGATTAGGAATTTCTCCTTGTTCCTGAAGCCCCTGCTATGTGGTGTACTCAGGGGTCAATCCTCTCTCCAATGCTGCTTGCAGTGTACATGCCACTCCAGGCCCTGTGCTTCCACTTATAGGACAGAAGTGACCAAATTGTCAGCATAGCCATCTTATTACCTCACCTCATGCATCCAGTTCAGAAAATTTTTTGAATCCCTGCCAAAACGTAATTCTGTGCAACTGCAACACCATTCCACACCACAGGTGCCAAAATACATGTTGGCCAGGATTTGAAAATCAGCTGTGAACATACATGAGGTGGGGTAATAAGAAGGCTATGTTGAAAATCTGGGGTCAAAATATTTAAAATGTCCAAAGTTACAAGCGGGCATAGTGAAATTGCAAAGAATGGTCATAGCTTTGGCATTTTTTCATATTTTGACCCCAAATTTTGAACATAGTCTTCTTATGACCCCACCTCATAAACCCCGTAAGTGAAAATAGTTCAGTCCATGCCAAAACATCATTCCACGCACAGATACGAAAACACTTTTCAGATAGGATATGTAAAATGACAGCTATACTGTCCATGAGTTAGTGTGAAAAAATGGTTATGTTGAAAATTTGGAGTCAAAATATTGAAAATGACCTAAGTTATGTGTGTGCATAGGAAAATTTCAATGAACACTCATAACGTGGCCATTTTTTTGGAATTGTTTCACCAAATTGTCAGCATAGCCTTTTTGGGACCCCACCTCATGAACACTGGTGGTGAAATTTCATTATTCAGTCCTGAAAGGAGATTTCATGCAGCAACCGCAAAATCACCTTCTGGGTTTAATTAATGAAATGATAGTGCCATTGTTCATGAGGTGGGGTCCCAAAAAGGCCATGTTAAGAATTTGGTAAAAAATATTCCTAAAAATGGCAAAGTTGTGAACATAAGTTCAAGTGCCATTAAAATACACTATACAGTACTTACCTTGATTCGTCAGTTCACAGTTTCGCTTTGAAGAGTACAGACATATCCCAGTCCACAGAGGATAACAGCCTATGACCTCTGGTGGTAAGTATAGGGTAAAGGGTGGAGGGGTGGGTGCTCAGTGGAAGGGTCAGGATGGGGGAGGGGGATGGTAGGGATGACAAGGGACCGTTTTCTTTTTTTCAGGTTAAAAAAGACATCGGGGGACTGTTTGCTTTATACACGTTTATTTAAATTTAAATAAATATTTTGGGACACTGGGGGTGGGCTCCCCAAAGTCCCACTCTGCTGGGAGGGGCTTGTAATGCTGACATGGGGATTGGGCCCCCCCCAATGTCAGCACTATATGTAAAACATATACCTCTCAACCTCCCATAGTGTAAATCAGGGACAGGGCTTCAAAATATTAGGGACACATGACCAAAATTAGGGACAAATCCTGAAAAATAGTATTATCAGCTCATGAAGCCTCCTACAATGTGTAGCTTAATATGTCAAGCCTTTGCTGACAGAGAACTGGAGTGTGACACTTAAGTCTGCCACTATTTTATACTTTAAATCATTACCTTTTAGTGATAGGAATCTCAATTTTAGGAGGGACAAATTCAAGGGATACTGTCTGAAATGACACAGTGCTGACTGGCATATTAGGCAAGTTCAATTTTTTTTTCTTTGTTAAAGATTTTTATTGTTTCAGAGATAATGCTAAACATAAAAGCTGTGTGCAAATGCAACACAGCCCACACAACACAGGACATTGCAGGAAACAGGGCAATAGGTATGCTCTTTTCCCAATGTATCAGGCTTACAGCATTCACCATGTAGATGAGGTTTGAAGGTGTTCTAAGACATTTCAGAGTAAACATCAATCTTTATAACAAGGTCTACCTGGTATGGCCTGGAGTACCAACTGTAAGAGGTGATTCTTGGTGAAATGCATGACATGTTGGTGGGAGGAACCCCATTAAGAACATGCATGCATCAAAGAAAAACCATGATACACACAAAGCATCTTGAAGGAACATATCTATACCAGTATTACTAGTAACTGCTAGTCTGTAAGCTGCCGGGAGAAAGTAATCTGCTCTTAGCATTATTCCAGAAAAACATCCTTTGACAGGCTTAATGTTGGGGGGGGGGCCCATTTAAGACTACCTCAGCCAATCCCCCCTTTAGACTTTAGGAAGGTCAGGAAAGGTTGCCAGAAAGTATTATATAAGGGGAGAATATTTGCCACCACATGAGTTATTCTTGCCAGGTTGGCTACTTGCAGTAGGGAGTTAAGCACCTCAGTGGCAGAGGGAACCTCCTGTGTTCTCCACTTGCACAGGAGGAGCTGCTTAGCTTGCATGCTCAAGATAGCTATCCAGTTCTGATCTTGGGGTGTAAAATGTGGGGTGGTGGTGTGACTGTCTAGAAGCATCGTGACTAGTACAAGAGGGATTGGCTTTTGGAGTATCTGAGAGCCTAAAATTCCAGTTTGGTGCCATAGTGGTTTGATTGTCAGGCAGTCCCACAGTATGTGGAGCAAGTCCCCCCTGTGAGCTTGGTACCTCCAGCAAAGGTCATCCTGAACAAGCTTGGTCTTGCGTAGCACCGCCGGGGTCCTGTACCATGACTGAAGGATCTTATTTTGAATTGGGCAAGCCTTCAGCAAACCCTCCAGTCCTGGTCATTTATCTGGATATTCAGAGAGGCTTCCCATTTAGCTTTGGCTTGAAAGGACTGGGAAGGAATTTGGGCCATAAGTGCTGCATATATGGCACTGACTTGGCCTCTCTTTAAGGACAGCCATTGTGTGATTGGAAATGTGAGAATGCCCACAGTATTTTTCCAGGTATATTCACCAATTACACTTCTGAGTTGGAGGTATCTCCAGAATTCCTTGGGGGGGCATCCCAGCGGTCAGACAGTCCCTGAAATGAGCCCAGGACATTGGTTTCTGTTGCATAGGTGTATTTTAGGGCCTGAAGACCTGTCTCAGCCCAATTGGGCCAGAAAATAGTTTTCTTATCCACTGTAATGCTCTTATTCCCTCATAGCGGGGCTGGGCAGAGATAGACAGATAGATAGATAGATAGATAGATAGATAGATAGATAGATAGATAGATATTTTATTTTTAAAGCATCCAATTCCATAGACTCTGGGTGCAGTACAATACAAATCAACAACCAAATACATATAAGCAGCAGTTCATCATAAACTTAAAATTCTATCCGTCCCATTAAAACCAATATATCAATCATTAAAAGCCTGCTGGAACAGGTATGTCTTTAGTCCCTTTTTAAAGGCTTCTACTGAGGGGGCCTCCCTTAAATAGCCAGGAAGGGAGTTTCACAGAGTAGGTGCCACCACTGAGAATACCCTGTCCCCAGAATGCTGCAGCCTAACTCTGGGAACCCCGAGGAGGCCTCCCCAGGCAGAACGGAGTGCCCCGGGCAGACGGTAGGGGGCAAGGAGATCTTGTAGATAGACAGGTCCCTTTTTGTGTAGGGTCTTGTAGGTCAAGATCCCTACCTTGAAGACAATCCTTCACCTGACTGGCTGCCAGTGCAGTCCGCGGAGGACCGGGGTGATATGGTCACCCCATCTCACCCCAGTCAATAATCTTGCCACTGCATTCTGCACCAGCTGCAGCCTGTGGAGGTTGCTTCCAGATAACCCTAGGTACAGGGCATTACAATAGTCCAGCCTGGAAGTGATGAAAGCATGCACCAGTGTGGTCAGATCCTCCAGAAGGATTAGGGCTCAGATTCATGCAATGTTTCTGAGATGATAAGATCCACTCATGATGATGGCCAACACCTGAGCATCAAACGTCAAACCATCATCTAGAATCATGCCTAAATCCTTCAGCTCTCTAGATGGAGTAAGGGGAACACACCCCAACACTAGGCCAGGGGTAACCCCATACCACACCCTCTGCCCCGATGAACTGGATCCACAACAAGTACCTCTGTCTTGTCTGGGTTAAGTTTAAACCAGTTTTGAGTCATCCAAGCCTGGATCTCATTGAGGTAGCTGTTAAATACAGAGGCAGACACTAGGTATTGGGCACACAAGATAAGTACAGCTGGATAACATCTGCATAGCAGTGAAAACCCAGCCTGTACCACCTGATAATGTCCCCCAATGGCAGCATGTACACCATGAACAACAAGGGTGACAAGACCGAACCCTGCAGTACCCCACAGCACAGAGGCTTTGAGGGGGGAGGAGTTGGTGTTCAGCCTCCTGTGCAGCTTCTGCCAATCTACTATTGAGGGGCCAATTGTGGGATGGGTAAATATCCCCTTGGGGGAGCTGTTGAAAAGCAGCAGAGATAGATGTGCCATGTTACTGTATACCCTTTCCATGCCTAACCATTGAGGGGCTGTGGGTGTAGGTCCTACGAAACATTTGAGAATTTGAGATGTCTGGAAAGCCAACTTATACCCTTCAAATCATGGGAGGCACCACCCTCTTCCAACCAGTGTGCTCTCAATTTATTCTGGCTCTACCTCAGTTTCTTTCCCTCCCATAGAAACCCCCCCATGAGGGAGTCGATTTTACTGTACCACCCAAAAGGGAGTATTAGAGGAAGGTGGGATAAGATATAAGTAATCTTTGGGGCTGTAACCATGTTAATGGTGGAGATTTTACCTACTGGGGTAAGCTGAAGGGGTCTCCACCTGTCCAATTCCATGTAGATAGTGGCTAGCAAGGGTTTTAGGTTTGCCTCCAATATCTTGACTAGATTCAGAGTAATTTGTATCTCTAGGTATATGATGCCATCTGGCATCCACCTCAGGATATGAGCAGTGGCCATACTAGGGGTGCATGTACTGTTGAGTGGAAGGACCTCCATTTTGGTTTGATTCAGCTGTATTCTGGAGTAGATAGTGAACTTGGACAAGACATCCAGGAAGGGGGGAATGAAGAGTTTGAGGTCTGCCAGAGGGATCAGGAGGTTGTCCGGGTACATAAAGGTCGAGTGTTCCTCCCCATCTACATCCAACCCCTTGATAAAAGAGTGTTGTCTGATGGTTGCCGCCAGGGGTTCCACAGCTAATACAAAAAGTAGTGGTGATAAGGGGCAGTCCTGGTGAGTTCCCCTGCCTAGAAGGAGAAAGGGGACAGCATGGAGTTGGTTAGCACCTTGGCTGAGGGGAGTGGTAGATTGCCCTGACCCATGCCTGGACTGCATCTCCAAAGCCCATTGTCTTCATGACTTGCTGGATGAAGTCCCATTCTAGGGAGTCAAAGGCCTTTTCAAAACCAATTGCCACCACTGCAGCAGGGGTGGGGAGGGCCTTGGCCATGTGAATCAAATTCAGCAGTGACCTGATATGGTCCGTACTGTAGCGATCTTTCACAAAGCACACCTGAGAGGAATGTACAGGTCTGGGGAGGAGATAATTAAGTCTGGTGGTGAGTATTTTAGCCAGAACCTTGCTGATAGCATTCAGCAGTGAAATAGATCTGTAGCTGGAGACTTTCTGGGGTTCCTTCCTCTTTTTCAGGAGGATGATGATTACCACCTCTTGGAAGGAGGGGGGAGGGCATCTCTCTCTCTAGCACTTTGGTGTAGACCTGCTGGAGGACCAGGGAGACTGTTTGGTGTACCAGCTGCCAGATTTCAATTGGGAAGCCATCCCCTCCCGGCACCTTCCCAGTCTTTAGGAACCTCAGATTGGATGCCACTTCCTCTGATGTGATGGGAGTGTTGAGTATTTGAGCTTGGTTGGTGGTAAGCATGGTAAGGTTCAAGGCTTGTAACTAGGGAGTTACACCCTCTGGGTTGGGGGTTCTGGAAGTGGTGTAGAGCTGAGTAAAAGTCAGCCATTATGGCATTAATGCTCTCCGTCTTGATTTGAACCTTATCTTGTTTATCTGCCAGTCCATCAATGTGCCTTTCTGCTTGTTGCTTTCTAAGGCAGTAGGCAAGACCCTCCCTCCCTTCCCCACCTCCCGGTATTTGTGCTTTAAGCATAGTATGGAGACATCTGCCTTCCTTGACAGCAGTTCATTAACCTCCATCCTGAGGACAGCCACCGTATGGCCTGTTTTGGACTGGATGGAGGGGTTTTGCTGAGCTTTGAAGAGGGCTTCGGCCTCTCTCAACTGCCTCTCCAGTTCCAAGAGGCACTGCTCTTGCTTCCTCCTCCTTCTACGTGCAAAGCCCATGATGGCCCCTCTCAGGGTGGCTTTGAAAGCCTCCCATGCGGTGCCAGTGGATGTATCTGAGATTGGGTTTTCCTGGAGGAACAGATTGGCCTCCCACTGTAGCCATGGGGCAAACTCAGGGTCCCTTAACAAAAGGGGGTCTAGCTGACAGGAGGGGAAGAGAAGAAGGGGCCCCATGTGAAACTAAGCTGAACAGGGGCATGTTCTGAGATCAGTATCGGGTGGATGGTGGCCTCTAAGACAGCCTTGGTGATGTTGGGGAATGATGGCCAAAAATATAAATGACTGTGGGAGTTATGAACTGGAGAATGGAACTTGTAGTCTTGGTCTCTAGGGTAAAAGACTCTCCAGATTTCTGTAAGGGCCAGGTCTTGTTGGAGCTGTGCTAAAGCTTTGGCTTCCCTCACATGTGGTTCGACACTGGATGGGTATCTATCTAGAAGGGAGTCTACCGTGAGGTTGAATTCCCCACCTATGAGCAATGGGACATTTTTCTTTGAGAGTACCCCTATCTCATGAGCCAACATGTGAAAAAAGGGCTGGGGAGTCCTCACTGGAGCCATATACATTCCCCAAAAGCAGGAGGCCCTCTGGGGTGATCATCAATACCAACACCCACCTCCCCTCTGTGTCTCTCACAGTCTTGGAGACTGACCAGCGAAGATTTTTATTAATAAGTATTGCCACCCCTCTTTTCCAGGTGGGGGCTGATGCATGGATTACCTGACCTACCCAATCTCTTCACAGCCTGTCGTGGTCCCCAGGGTTAAGTCTGGTCTCCTGAAGGAAGGCCAGACCGGCCTGCAGCCTTTTAAGGTGAGAGAGTACCTGCTTCCTTTTTGCAGGGGTATTCAGCCCCCGCACATTTCAGGTAACACCAAATATATCACCCATTCGGGGGATTCAAAGGAGTCATGTTTGATTGGAGCAAGATCAGTGGGGTAGAGACTGCGAGCTGGCTGGCCTCCACTGGAACTACTGAGGTTGGGTCCGCAATTTAGCCAAGAGAAAGGACAGTCAATGACACATCATAAAGAGCCCGCAGTATCAGCTATGTATAACTTCAGCAGTGTGTATGAAAACCAAACAGTATCCAACAGTATAAAATATCTACTATTTACATAGATACACATGTGAATAGAGTTGGGGTGTAGAGGTGACCTGCTGTCCACAGCACTGTGCTGAAGGCCCACCACTACCCCCTGGGTGCTTGTAGGAGGTGCATTCTCGAACACAACTAGGTTAGGATGCCAGGAGAGAGTTTCCCCAAGATCCTCCTTCTGAGTTAGGGTGGTACTTATAGGTAGGTGGAAGTCCTCTACCTTTGCCTTTGATGGGAAGCAGTAAAGCTGGAGCTATGTGGAGCAGTAAGAGATTGCCATCCACCTGCCTGGTGTGATGGGGAGGGAGTACAAGGGGGGGGAAGGGGTCTGCCTGAATAGCCTTACATGCCTTGTAGTAAGTACAGCAAAACAATGATAGATTAATCAGCAGGCTATCAGGGGAAATGAGGGAAGAGTATGGCCCTAACTGGCCAGGACATATGTTACTGGGGAGGGGGGGGTGCTCTGGGTAGGTGTGTGCTGAGAACTAGGACCTTACAGTGCCTGCATATTGGCCCAGTGTACTGGCTCCTTGCCCAAAGCAGCTGGATCCGATTGCCTTAAACAAATGGTCCAAAGTTGCTTCTTGGGGCTTTGCTAAGTATGTAAAGAGCCAGCCCCAGACTTACCAGTTCAACTATTGTCTCATCTTCTCCTGCAAACAGGTTACAGAGAGCGGCATCTGGACATTCAACTTTTTGAAATCACGCTTCATGCAGCACAGCACAAGCCCTGCCAGTTGAAGGCAAGCTCGGGTGAGGTAAAGCTGGGAAGGGGTTCGGTAGCATCCACATGACACAGTTAAAGGGCTGCAGTAACCCCCTCCCTATGGACCTTGGCAGGCAGACATCACCAAAAGAAAATGAAGTAGCACCCCATAGCTTCCCTCCCAGTATAGGAGTGGGGTTCATCTGATAAAGAGATGAAAGGAGAGAGGTGCGAGAGGTGCGGTGGGGGAGTCCAAGTTCACTATAGGCCCTAAGGCCTGGTCCCAGGCCACAAACTGTCTCCTGCTGGGAACTGCAGTTGATCTTCCCCACACACCCTGTCCCACCAACTCCCAGGCCTGATCGCACAAGAAACCACATGGATAGCAAAAACTTCTACTTATCTGACAGTCCAGCAGTCAGATTTTGCAGCGGCAGGGTCTGGAGGCACTCTAGGAAAGCAGCTTAGGGTCTGTGGTTGGCACTCTGATGCCTGGATGAAGGCATCTTCTGCATTGGGGAGTCTGGAGTGATCCTGCTGGGGCTCCCTACCTTAGCCGCCCACATATCTGATGGGGAGGGTGTCTGGAGCCATTGTTGGGTGGAGACTGACTGATGCTCCCTGAGGTCTTTGGCTGCTGCTCTGGTGAGTGGGATCATAGTGCTTTGAAGCAGTTTTTGGTCAGAATGTTGCAGATGACCTTGTTGGAAGTGTAATCCACGTGTCGCTCTTTCAGACTTCCTATAAGGGACCTTTTGGTACAATGGCCTCATTTCCCATGATGCAGAGAGGAATACCTTTTCCTATTGAGGTGCAGGGAAGGAACTGTAGTGCATCCTGAGGGCTCATTGGAGCCAGAATCATCCGCGTCTGTTGCTGCTTGTGGAGTGGGCCATGTTGGCAGCCTTGGGGAGCAAAGGAGGAACCAGGAGACCAGAGGAAGGAGCCTCACTGAAAGGAAAAGTGCTCGGCTGCAGGGAGGCATTGTTGGTGTGCCAATTGGCAGTGCTCTGGGAGGAGCCAATCAGCACAGATGCAGCCTATTTGAGTGTGCAACTGGGCCTTAAAAGGCAGATCCCAGTTGCAGGGTAACCAGAGGCACAGTAAAGGAGTTGTAGCATTTATATTTTCTCCCACTATCCTGCCCCACACCACCTCCTTTATTAAATAGGGAGGTAAACCACTCCTGGTGGTGAAGAGGACCTATCAGAAGGGGCAGGAGGAGGAGGAGCTCATCCGAAGGAGGAGTCCCTGGGTGACCTGAAAGGTAGGGATTCATCCAGCTGGAAGAGCACTGCTACAGGACTAAGGGACTGTGACTTTTAAATATTTGATGACTCGGTTATATGATTGGGGGGCACTGGGGTCGTGTCTGGAATAAGGTACTGTGTCCATTTCTGGAGGAGCTGCTTTAGAACAGGGGCACTGCAATTGGTACTTGGAGAGTGTGGAAGTTGTTTGAGTTCTGTATTCTAAGAGGAATTAAAGTGACTGATGTATGACATTTGGTGGGGTTTGTAACTGTTGTTCTAGGAGGTAAGTCAACTGTAGGTGCTGCATGACTGAGGAGTCCTAAGGTCTACAATCTTTGCAGGAAGTAGGGCAGGGGTTTGTTAGGGACATAAGAGATATGAAGGACTACATTCTGGGGGGGGGGTATTTCAGGAATTAAGGAGGCACCAAGGTGAGCAAATGGAGGGAGATAGGGAAGGACACACAAGGGGATGGAGAGGCATTAGCAGGGGAGGGTGGGGACAGCAAAGGATGGGGTGCAGGGGGCTTCAGGATGCTAGAGGGGGCCTACAGAGGTAGAGTAGTTGGCTGCAATGGTTGTGGAGCAGCTGTCTGGATGAATGTATTGTGGAAGCTAGGGGTTGTCTGATCTGTGACAGGTTGAGAAGACTCAAGGATGAAGTGCAGTGGCTTGGTAGAGAGTTGAAGAGGTTGGAAGTAGAGGGGAGGATTGCTGGGGTGGGAAGGATGTTAGAGGGAGGTGGGCTGGTTGCTGGGGCAGACAGCAGTATGAGGACACCATGTGGGTAGAACAGTGGTTTGGGGAATGGGATGGGGAGGAGGGACATGGGGCCATACTAATTTTGGCACAGCATGGGAGGGGGGTAAGGATGGGGGAAGAAGCCCACCCTCAGCACCTCAGAGAGGACAGGTAATAGGTTTGCGGTGCTGGCAACATTGGAAGAGGAGGGGGAGGTGAGGGATCTCCAGGAGGGGGTAGGTAAGGGGACAGGAGTCTGGCAGAGGATGGTGGTAGTGGTAAGGGGAGGGGCACAGCTGGAAGGATGGAGGAAAAGTGCAGGGGTAAATGGGAGAGGACCAAGGCTAGACAGGTGAATAGGAGGGACTTAGAAGAGGGGAAGGGGAGCCCAGGGTGAAAGGGAAGGAACAGAGATGGGGAAGGGAGCATTAAGGGGGAGCAGAGATAGGTCTGGGGTGGAGGGGGGATTCTTAGGAGGAAAGGGGAGGATTTCAGCTGAGGCAGAATAAAGCAGTAGTCACCAGGGCAAAAGGGTGGAGGGAGGGTGAGGACTGGAGAGGTAGGGGTATTAGTGCTGGGGAATTCAATACTGAAAGGGATAAGATGGGACAGTAAGGAGGAATGACATAGTTGTATCTGGGTGGAGTCCATACCTGGCTTAACTGCAGGCAGGGTGGGACAGTCAATTCTTAAGTGTGCTAGAAGGGGTAGGAGGAAACTGCATGTCGTGGTGTACATGGGTATGAATGACCTGGCAGGGGAGATGGTGGAAGTAGTAAGGGAGAGGTTCAAGGATCTGGCAGGCTGTGTGGGGAACTGGGGGAATCAGTGGCCTTCTCAGAGGTGCTCCCAGTACCCTGCACTAGCTCGGCAAGGAAGGTAAGGATTGGGGAGTTTAATATCTAGCTGGTGGAATGGTGTCATTCCAGGGGATACGGGTTTGTAGGGGGCTGGGACAGACTATGGGACAACAATGAACTTTATGCAGGGGGACAATCCTGAAGTGGGTGTGCGAGCTGGAGACAACAGGCTGGTGCTCGTACTATGAGCCTGCCAGACCCAACAGTAAATTGTCCAGACCGAAAAAAGAATATGACACTCAAGAGCAGGATGCAGTAAAAATACAAATTTATTTAGGCAAACATGACAAATAGCTACAAACTCTGCTCCCAAACACAGCAAATATACAGACAGTGATACCCCAGTGCTTCGACTCTATATTCGAGTCTTCCACAGGGGGTGTGGTATATGGAAAGAAACTTCCCTTTTATACACACCACATCATTATTAGACAAGTAGGTGTATACATTTAGAAATGATGTCATACTCTTAATTCACAGAACATTAAACCAAATGAATACCAACTTTATAGAAAAGTTCATAGTTTACCACCCATTTGGTTCAGTTCCATAGGGAGATCATACAGTTAAATGTTTTTAATTTCATTTGAATTTAATTTTAAGACTTTATTTGTCTGTTATGAGCAGCTCAAACAGCGCTCAGAAATTAAAAAACACAGGGCAAAATGGGAACGAAACCTAAAATAAATTTAACAAATCTCAGAGAGAAAATTCATGGCTTACAGATTATAGAAGCATTACCGGATAATCATTTTATTATATTTTTAAACATGTATATGTTTTTTAGCTGTATTTCATACTGTAACACATTTTGGTAATCATTCCCTGATCCATGAGAAGTTTGTCCTGAAGAAAAAGGGGAATAGAAGAAGAAATCATTAGCATCATTGCTATTATTAGTATCATTTATATTGTCTATAAAAAAAAAATAGAAATGTAGAAATCTACAGCAAAAAAAAAGGGGTGCAAGTACCATAACCACATAGCAAAATATAACCTTTTAAAATTAGAGGGAGGCACTAATGGATACAATTTATATACAAATGTGTCAACAGGATTGAAACAATGATACCCTTATAGATTTCATAACTAGGCACTGGTTCATGCTCTCAGTTTACTTTTTCACATAGGGTTTAAGGCCCCACTGATTATTTAATCCCCATGGTTTTACACTCTGTAGTTTGAATATCCATCTACATTCCTTCTGTAACAGAAGGTCTGATCTGTCACCTCCCATTTTTAAAGGAGACACCCATTCCAGACCCATACATTTCAGGTTTGTAGCATTGGATAGGTGATGAGTGGAAAAATGGGCACCTACTGGTATGTTCAAGTTTACATTGATAATGGAATGGATATGTTCCTGAATCCTTGTTTGAGGGGACCAACTGTTTTCCCCACATATAGTAACCCACACAAACACCCTAAGGTGCATACTACATATGCAGTATCACATGTTATAAGTTGTTCAGCTTTAGCACTGATACCTGACATTTTTGGATGCTGGAATATTTTAGTAGGAACTGCATATTTGTAGACATTGCAATGATTACAACTATAAAATCCTGATGGTCTTGCGGGGAGTCACGTTCTGTTTGTTTCTATTTTATATGTTGTAGGACTATGTACAGGCTTGTCTTTAAGGCTCCTTGCTTTACAGAAAGTTACTCGTGGCTTGGTCCCCACCACCATTCCCAATTCAGTGTCACTCAATAGGATACTCCAGTTTCTGTGTACCACATTACCTATTTTACCTGCCAGATGGTTATATTCAGTAACAAAAGTACAGGGTGGGGATGCTTCCAGCTGGTAGGGTTTTTCTCTCAGTAACACAGCCCATGGAATTTTGTTCACCTTTTGAGAAGTTTTGGTTGGTAAGTCTAAATTATAACCCCTCTCTAAAAATCTCTTAGTCAATTCTTGTGCTTGCTCATTATGAACAGGGACCCTGGTTTTCCATTTTTACCGGCAACACTGGTAACAGTCATGGAATCTTGCTTGGTTTGTGGATTTTGAATTCTTGTACCAGTGCCTCACGGAAATTGCATGTCACTGCACAGAATCTCTAAGATTTCAGCAGGTTTTTTTTATTTTATTTTTTATTTTCTCTTTCTATGTTCCATTCTCACAGCATCAGTCTCCACTTTTCAGGCTGGGTATCCTTTACCTTCACCCCAAAGTAGTGCTCAGGAGCTCCTGTGGTCCTGCCCCTATCCTGCCTCGGTTGTACTCCCACCACGTGGAAAGGGAGGGGACCCCAGGACCCATCCACACTCCCTTAGTGTGTGTTGGGCAGCTCAGTGGGTCCCTCTTGGAGCCTGGTTATGAAGTCTGGGGCACCTGGGTCCCTTCTGCCAGTGGCCAATGTGAGGTGATTGTTCCTGGTTTTCTGGACTCTGTCCCTGAGGGCACTGGCACTAGAGGAGATCCAAGGAGGTAGGTCACATAGAGACATGCCACTGCTCCAGATCCTGGCTGTGGTCCTCCTGTCCTGATCACTCTGCAGCACCATTGCATTGCCACCCATGGTCACACAGGTGGTGGTAAAGCAGCAGGACCTGCAGCCCACCCTCCCCGGAGAAGGAAAGCAGTCCCCCAGGTGCTCAATCCTACTCCCCTGGCCAGACCTCCAGCAACCAGAGTTCGCTTCTGATCCTGGGTAGCTGGCATTGCAAGTAATAGTGCTACTGCAGCACTCGCAGGCCGACCCAGATTTCAGCATCTTAAAATGAATGCTGCTGTGCTTTGCATTCTTTCTGCTTTGCTGCATATAGAGTCAGTAAGGAAATCATCCACACTACTTTGTTGTAATCAGCCATTCAGTTTAACCACCCATGCCTAGCGGTTAGAGTAACAAACAGTGAATGAACTGGGTACATCCAACAGACTTGGGTTTGATTCCCACAACCTCCACTTGCATACTGTGTGACTCCAAGCAAGTTACTTAACCTCCCCAGTGCTTCTAGGACACTCCTGAAAACAGACAGTCCTGCCTAGTGGGCCTTACCTGCTTTACAAAGAATATAAAAACAAAATACCAATCTATGTTTACTATATCATAGAATAGTAGTCAGAGTACCATGTAATTTACCTGCATTTTACTTCGGCTGAAATTATTTTGTATAGGTAAAGATACATGTTCAGATACATTTTATGTGTTTTATAGGCTTGTTTTTAGATTTTAGTCAGGTTTTATTGTATTCTTTGCATATAAGCATCTAGGTTGTAGATTGCTAAATGCAGGATCACTGTTACCATCTAGCTTATTCAAGTTTATAACCAGTAGGGCCATCCAAAATCCTCAGTTGTTTGAATGAAAACTAGTCTGAATGAAAGTATGTTCACAAAGAAGAAACTGTCTTACTACTTATGAAAATACTTCACAGTTAGCACCCCATTTAGGTGAGTTGGATCATTTTCAGCTTTTCTCCCACCTTCTGTTTCAGTCTCTGTGACAGCATATAGAATAGTGGATGGGCAACCATCCACAACAAGGCTGCGTTTCCATCGAGGGTGTTGATGAGATCAGAGAGACCTCGAGAGTGAAGCTCGAGAGATCTCCATGATGTCATCAACTCCCGAGATGTGAAACGCTGCCTTAGTTGTGGATGGTCAACCATCCACTATTTTATATAGTATATGGATCCCCAATGTGTAAAAAACATTCACTTCACAAGGTTTCATACCTTGAGTATTCACAGCTTTGCTTCGTCCTGGTCCTCGCTACAGGCACACACTACAGACACACTCCTATCCTGACACGACCTTGAAGATCCCGGTCCTTGCTGATGTTCCCTCTTTTCACAATCCCAACCATGAAGGTAAACACCAGATTTAAATAAAAAAAAAAGACAAACTGAAAACATGAATACACAGCGTAGACTACGGCAGTCCATGTACAGACTTACTTTGAACCACTCACTGGACAGCGCTCTCTATGTGGTACCGCCATTGTTGTTTTAATTTTTTTTTTGTGAGGAGCGGAGTTTCAACCAATCGGGTGGCAGCTCAAGGAAAAAAGTTGTTGTACTATCAATGTGACGTCAGAACAAAAGTACAACAACTTTTTTGACTTTTGAACTGTCCTACAACAGGATTTTGAAAGCCATAATTTTCTATTAACAATAACCCCTACCCATATACTATAAAAGGTTTTCTGATAGACTGCTTCAACAAAAAGCAAATGTTAAGTATTTAAGTGTACTTATGTTTGGCCAGTGAATTTTGAAAGCACAGTCAATGACGTACAGAAGGTAAGACCCCAAGGGCTATATGATGCTGGTGGGCAGAGCAGTGCTCAATTCACATCTGAACAAAGACATGAAAACTGGGAGACACCCTTTTCATGGACACCAAGGGGAAAAAAAGCATCCACATGTCTGGTAGATGTATAAATCCATATGAATGTCCTCCACTAATCACTTGTGGATTTTTTAGGTGAAGACACTTTATTTCAAAGAAGCAAATTCAAGCAGTTTTTAACCCCTTGGACATTCACTCCTTCAGGCCTGCCAAAGCCCCCTACCATCACTGTTGAGTGCCGACCACCATCCACTGCCCCTTACTGATGTGCTACCAGCTAACCCAAAGTAACCGTTCATTGAGTGGGCCCCTACCCATGTGGGAGGCTACCAGGGGAGGAGAACAGCCCTAAAGAGTTTCCAGTGTATCCTGAGCATGGCAAGGGACAGAATGGACACATGTCTGAGGATTCTGGCTTATGGAGGGACCAACAGCTGTCCTTCGGTTGGGTCAGTGGGTGTTTTCCCATTTTCTTGGGAGTGTGACAGGCCACACGATGTTAAGGCACAAGCCGATGTCCATCACGCTCCCTCCTGCAATGAGGGCTGACATGTTGTTGAGCCTCTGGCCTCAACCAGGGGCCAGCAAATGCTGAGCCATGAACCCACCCTCCCTCCCTCCCTCCCAGGAGAAGGTGCATGGTCGCTGGACACTCAAGCCTTCACCCACCAGCTGGCCCTCCAACACCCAAGTCTGTTCCCTAACCCTGGTCAGCGGTGTCACAGGCAGAAATCCAATTCAGGTAGTTAAATTATAGATAGGAAAAAACAAAGGTAGTCCACCTTAGCAGTGATGGTTCAGATTAATTCACATTTGAGTTCTAACAAGCAAAGAGACCAAGTCATTTGTAACTTGTGCATGTGGGGTGTGGGTGCTGAAGAAAGGGGATCATAGTGCTGTCATTACTGCCATCACTACCGAGGGATGTGGACTGCATTGTTGCTACTTCCATCACACCGAAGGGGTGGGGTCTGTAGTGCTTCTGGCATCCCCACTGGTGGATGGGGAATGTAGTACTGTTGCTGTCCCACTTGAGGGATGGGGGCCATAGTGCTGATACTGCCATCACACCTGAGGAATGGTGAATATAGTACTGCTGTCATCTCACCTAAGGGATGGGGGCCACAGTGCTGCTGCTTCTGTCACACCTGAGACAGGGAGGTTGTAGTGCTTTTGCTGCTGCCATCACACCAGAGAGATGGGGTCATAGTGCTGTTGGTGCTGCCATCATACCTGAGGGATAGGGCCGTAGTACTGTTTCCATTACACATCAGGGATGGGGGCTGTAGTGTTGCTGCTGCCATCACATCTTGTACCTATAATAACTTTAAATTGGTACGAGGATGGAAGAATGTGGAATAATAGTGGAAATCAAAATTGCTAAAATGCATGTTAGCAGAGTTAAAAATTGTTAAATGAAGTACACAAAACCAAACACCAGTAAAAGTGGATTTTGGCTTAGCAGACACCGGTGACAATATCATTTTTTACAATGTGCAAAATGGAATATGCCCTTTCTCAATCCCGGTAAACCAGTGTCCCTGATATGAGAGGAGTCATCACTGCAGTTCCTTCGCAAATGGAGATACTGCCCTTATGGAATGGAGTTTTTTAGAGTAGGGAGGTGAGCAGTGGAAGCATGGAGAAATGAATTGGTAGCAATCTGTTTCTGATAGCATTTAGACTTAATGGAATAATCTACAGGTGAGGCCATTAGGGTCAAATCTAAAAAAATAATAGTTTCCTTGGAAGCTGTATAGGTGAACTTGAGATTCAGATTGTTTATATTTAACCATCTCACAAAATCTGGAATGAATTCCAATGGGGCCATTCCATATACATATACAGTCATCAATAAATCTAAGCCAAAGGGCTATATTGTTGTAAAATGGATTAACAATTTGATTTAAAATAAATTCCTTTTCCCAATGCCCCAGAAACAAGTTAGCATAACTGGGTGCCATATAGGCACCCATCGCTGTCCCACATTTTTGAAGAAAAAAATTCCCCTTCTAACTCAAAAAAGTTATGTTGGCTTTCAGGTCGCACTCAGCGGGTAGTGGTCAGAGGAGAGGTGTCATCTCCTAGGGAGGTCATCAGTGGGGTCCCACAGGGATCAGTCCTGTGGCCACTCCTGTTTAATGCCTACATCTCCGATACCAGGGAAGGTATAGGGTGTGAAATGAGTCTCTTTGTGGATGACTCCAAGCTGGGGGCAGTGGTGGAGGGGGAGATGGGGAGGGGAGATTGGCCCTGCAGGAGGACCTGGATACTCTGGATAGGTGGTCCTGCACCTGGAAATTTAAATTTAACTCCTCCAAGTGCAAGGTGCTACACCTAGGGTGGGAAAACCCCACCTATGTGCACACCTGGGGGGGGTGAGATGCAGGCCATGGCAGGGGAAAGAGACCTAGGAGTCTTGGTGGATGTTAACATGAATAATTCAGATCAGAGCAGGAGGGCTGCATTCAGGGCAAATAGGATGCTGGGATGCATCACTAGGGGAATTATGGCAAGGAACAGGGAGGTGATTTTGCCACTGTACAACAGCCTGGTTAGACCACATCTTGAGTACTGTATGCAGTTCTGGAGGCCACACTCAAGGAGGGACATCTAACTCCTGGAGGAGGTTCAGAGGAGAGCAACCAGAATGATCCAGGGCCTGGGGATAAGAGATATGAGGAATGACTAGGGGAACTCAACCTGTTCTCACTGGAGGAGATGAGGGACCGAGGGAACATGATTGAGGTCTTCAAGTACCTCAGGGGAGTAAATGAGGTAAGCTGAGATAGGATCTTTCGACTAAGGGGGGGTGGAATCACTAGAGGACACAGCTGGAAGATTGAGGGTGGTAGGATCGAGGGGAAAGGAGGAGGAGGTACTTCACCGAGAGAGTGGTGGAACCGTGGAATGCGCTGCCTGGGGAGTTCATACAGGCAGCTATGGTGAAAGAATTCAAGAGAGGGTGGGACAGGTATAGGCAAGGGGTGAAGCAGAAGCTGGTTTGCCCGGGGGAGGCAGGACTGGGGGATGGAGTAACAGTGGAAGGAGACAGATAGAGGGCTATTGTACCCAATCAGGGTGCTGAAGCATGAGCAGACTTGATAGACCAATAGGTCTACTCTGCTGGTATCTAGTATGTTAGTATATGTAGTGTACACTTTATAGTGTTTGTGTGGGTTACTATATGTAAGGAAAACAGTTCATCCCCTCAAACAGAGGATTCAGGAACATATCCATTCCATTATAAATGTAAACTTGAACACACCAGTAGGTGCCCATTTTTCCACTCATCACCTATCCAATGCTACAAACCTGAAATTTATGGGTCTGGAATGGGTGTCTCCTTTAAAAATGGGAGGTGACAGATCAAACATTCTATTACAGAGGGAAATGTAGATGGATATTCAAACTACAGAGTGTAAAACCACAGGGATTAAATAATCAGTGGGACTGTAAACCCTATTTGAAAAAGTAAACTGAGAGCATGAACCAGTGCCTAGTTATGAAATCTATAAGGGTAACATTGTTTCAATCCTGTTGACACATTTGTATATAAATTGCATCCATTAGTGCCTCCCTCTAATTTTATAAGGTTATATTTTGCTATGTGGTTATGGTACTTGCACCCTTTCTTTTGCTGTAGATTTCTACATTTCTATTTTTTTTTTATTTTTTTTTTGATAGACAATATAAATAATACTAATAATAGCAATGATGCCAATGAGTTCTTCTTCTATTCCCCTTTTTTCAGGACAAACTTCTCATGGATCAGGGAATGATTACCAAAATGTGCTACTGTATGAAATATAGCTAAAAAATATATACATTTTTAAAAATATAATAGAATGATTATCTGGTAATGCTTCTGTAACCTGTAAGCTGTGAATTTTCTCTCTGAGATTTTTTAAAATTTATTTTAGGTTTCTTTCCCATTTTGCCCAGTTCTCTTTAATTTTTGAGCCCTTTTTGAGCTGCTCATAACAAAGTCTTAAAATTAAATTAAAATGAAATAAAAACATTTAAATGTAGGGTCTTCCTATGGAACTGAGCCAAATGGGTGGTAAACTATGCACTTTTTATATATTTGGTATTCATTTGGTTTAATGTTCTGTGAATTAAGAGTATGACATCATTTTTAATGTATACACCTACTTGTCTAATAATGATGTGACGTGTATAAAAGGAAAGTTTCTTTCCATAAGCCACACCCCTCGGAGGAAGACTCGAGTATTGAGTCGAAGCACTGGGGTATCACTGTCTGTATATTTGCTGCGTTTGGGAGCAGAGTTTGCAGCTATTTGGCATGTTTGCCTGAATACATTGGTATTTTTACTGCATCCTGCTTTTGAGTGCCATATTCTTTTTTCGGTCTGAACTTTATGCGGGGACAGGCTACATTTGAGCAGGGAGGGGAAGGAGGTATTAAAGCAGAGGGTAGGGGAATACAAAGCTACGAAGGTGGATTTAAACTAAGTGGGGGGGTGGTGAGTGGACAGATGGTAGGCAGGGATCCCAGAGAGGGGAGCCAAATTAGCTTACCCCCTCAGGCTAGCAGGAAGGTACTTGGAGCAGTGGCACAGGGATGAATTAAGAGGGTGGTATCCCAGAGAGGGGAGGGGTCAGGGTCAGGTTGGAGGGTGGTCTCACTGAATGGGAGAAGCCTTGGTAATAAATCAGCAGAATTACAGGCTCTCTTGGCAATAGGGAGGGTGGACATTGCGGCCATCATGGAAACGTGGGCCTGCCAGTACCAGGATTGGGATGTGACGGTCCCAGGTTATAGGATATTCAGGAAGGACAGGGCTAAGGGAAAAGAAGGGGCATGCCAATATATGTATGGAAGGGGATAAGTTGCATAAGGGAGGAGGGGGAAGAAAGCAGAACAGAGGCCCTATGGATGCGGTTCCAAGACTTAAAAAGTAGAACATTGAGGATGGGGGTAGTGTACAGGCCACCAGCACAAGGGGCCAACCTGGATAGGGAGTTAGCTGAGCAAATCTGAAGGGTCTATAGGAAAGGGAACACTGTGGTGGTGGGGGACTTTAACTTACCAGGGTTCGAGTGGAGCACCCAAAACACCACAAGTGCAAAGAAGCAGGTCATATTAGAGGCATTCCAGAACAGCTTACTGGTGCAGTTAGTCTGGATGCCAACTAGATTGGATAGGCCTCCAGACCTAGTTCTGTCAAATGGGGAGGTTGAAAGGGATCTGGAGATGGAGGACCCTCTGGCTGGGAGTGACCACCACACGGTATGGTTCACACTCAATATGGGCAGGGAATCAGGAGGTACAGTACAAGTACCAGGATGATTGAATTCATGGGGGGTTTACTTTAAAAGTATGGGGGATATTAATTGGCTCTCAACTGAAGGCGGGTCATTTAAGGACTCCATTATATCAGCTAACCTGACTCAAATGGTTGACTATGTAACCAGAAAGAACTACAGAACTGGGACCTGCACCCTACTCGACTGGATCCTAACCAACCACCCCTCTCAGATCACGAAAACCTCAGTCCTCCCTGACTCACTCAGTGACCACTCTCCCATCAGTTGTACCTGGTCAAACAAATTCTATAAGCCCCCTCCAAAAATCATCACCAGCAGAGTCCTACCCCGTGGTCAGCTACCCCACCTCAAATCACACCTCAGTCTGCAGGACTGGTCCCCATCTTCAAGGCAACAGATACTAATACTGCACTGGAGCAATTTATTCACATTTTCAATGAAGCCTGTAATAAATTTTCCCCCCTCAAAAAGCATAAAGTTAAATCACTCAGTAACCCTTGGCTGTCAGGAGACCTCCTAAAAAAACTTAAATCCAGGGACCACCTCTGGGAACTGGCTAGAAACTCCGGTAAGCAACTTGACATCCAGAATTATAAACGGGCACAGAACGACTGCACCAAATCCATTCGGTAACAGAAATCTGACTACTATAAAAATGCCTCACTAACTCCTGGGGAAATGGAGGATTTCTGAAAACATTAAAGATGTCACTGAAGCAGTCAAAATCTTCACTAACATACTCAACATAAATGGGCACACTACACTGACTTAAAACTATTGCGAACACTTTTAACATCACTTTCACTGACCTTAGCAGTGTTCTTCCCTCTGACTTCTTCCAAGATGTGTCAACTCCCCCCCCAACTCCTCCACCCATGCCTGTCACCCACCTTTCTACTTTAAAGCACTAAAGAAACATCAAGTCCGAAACTACATTGCCAAAGCCATCAGCAAACCTAGAACAAGCAATGACACACTTGACCTCAAGCTACTGGCCCTAACGCTTGATGAGGTACTTGGGCCCCTCACCAAGATCTTTAATCTCTCTCTTTCCTCTAGCCAATTCCCAGACAAATGGAAAATGGCCACTGTTACCCCGATTCACAAATGTGGTGATAAGGCTGACCATGCGAAACTCCGCCCTATCTCCATCCTGCCTCCCCTATCGAAGGCACTGGAACATATAGTAGCGGACCAACTTACCGAGCATCTGGACAATTATAATATTCTCTGTAAACAGCAACATGGCTTTAGAAAAGGTCATAGTACATCTTCTGCCTTACTCGAATTCACCAGCTCCATTCACAGCTCCCTCGACAATGGACAACTAATTGGTGCTTTTTCATTGACCTGACCAAAGCCTTTGATACTGTCCACCACTCCCTCCTGCTGAGCCAACTAAAAAAATGCTGGTCTCTCCAATGATTCAATCTCTTGGTTCAAAAGCTATCTTGAAAACCACTCCCAGTGTGTAAAAATTGGATATGTGCACTCTGATTCCAAACCTGCCCTCTCTGGAGTCCCCCAGGGTTCAATACTGGGTCCCCTACTTTTCAGCCTGTTCCTTAACACTCTACCAGACTCCTGCACTGAACATATCACCCTGTATGCCGATGATGCAGTAATCCTTGCCACACACCAGGACCCAAAGAAATTGCAAGAAAATCTCCAACTCGGCTTCTCCTCGGTTGAGAATTGGCTCACAAAGCATAAACTGATCCTTAATCAAAAAAAAACAAAGGCCATGATCTTCAGCAGCTCCCATAATAAACATAAGCACTTCCAACTCTCCATTATCACCAGACAAGGTGCCACACTGGAACAGGTCAAAAACTTTAAATACCTTGGGATCACCTTTGACCCTCACCTTTCCTACATTGCCCACATCGACCATGTCGTCAAAGCCGCTAACTCCTGGCTAGGCCTGGTATTCCATCATAAGAAACACCTGACACCCGAAGCCCTCGCTGTCGCTGTCACTGTCCAGAGCTCCATCATATCCATCATTGATTATGGCATTATCATTTACGGCTCTGCTACAACCACTGCACTCAAATGTGTATCCACTGCCCTCAACAAGGTCTGTCGACTTGTCACTGGCTCCCAACGCCAAACTCACACCTATGACCTCTACTCTCAAACTGGATGGTTGAATCTTGCCAATTGAATAAAACACCAAACTTGTATTACTACTAAGAAAATCTTGCTGGGCCTTGCCCCCCTGGAGTCTGTGCCCTCATACAACCAAGAATCCACACCCGACATACCAGGGGATCGAAACCTCAGCTTCCACAAATCCCACATTGCCACACAACACAAGGCCAAAGATCCTTTGCTTACTGGGCCACTGGTTGGTGCAACGGTCTTCCCAGCAGCATCTCATCCTCACTAACGCTCAGCACTTTTAAGACTCATCTCCGCCTAACACTCACTGCCTCCAACCACTGTGACTGTTGTGGCTAAACATGTTTTTTGGTTCCATAGCTGAAGATGCCCTTTTGGATCCACATCTACTCCTGCACTTTGCCAGCACCCCCCCCATCTTCACCTCCCCTGCTGGCCTATGACAAATGCCATCCGGCTGCATTAACTCTATTCTTATCTGCATTCCACCTCTCTTCTGTCTGTCCCCCCCAACCTACCTCCCCTTTTCTCCCATCCACTTAGTCTCCCTGATTTCACCCTCCTCCTTTCCCTTCTCCTCCCCAAAGTTTCACCTTATTGTTCTTTTTTCATCTACAGGACTATGTGTTTTTTTTTTTTAATTTTATAAACTGTTATCTTTGCTTGTGATTGTCTCAATTGTACTAGTGACGTGGAACCTTTGTAAAAGAGCCTTGGCTCAAAGGTATTTGTAATTCTAGAACAAATAAATAAAAAAATAAATAAATAAATTGTGGGCAGGCATCTGACGGGTATTAGATCATGCATGGATGCTAGCCAAAATTGGGATATTATTAAGAAAGGGCTGGTGGAGGCTATTGGGACATGTACAAGAACAAGGAGTAAGGAGGGGAGGACAAAAAACCCAGCTGGCTGATGCAGGAGGTCATTTATTTATTTATTCTCAGATTACAATACCGTTGAGCACATAACAGCTCTCTTACAAAGGTTCCACGGCAGCGGGAAGGGTTACATGGAGGGGGTGAGAGCCAAGAAAAAGTCCTTTTGGAGATTCAAGAAATCAGGAGGGATGACAACAGGGAGAAGTATATGAAGAAGTCCAGGGAGGTTACCAGGCTGGTCAGAGTGGCCAAGGCTTCCAGGGAGCTGAGACTGGCACAGGGCATTAAGAATGGAGAGAATTACTTCTTCAGATACATCAGTGAAAGGCGGAAAAACAAAGATCAGATAGTGAGGATAAAGAAGAACAGGAGTTGGGTGGAGAAGAGGGAGGACCAGGCAGAGGCACTAAATACTGTAATTACTTCTGCTCTGTGTTTATGAAGGAAGAAGGGGGACAGGCACCACCTGGGAGAGGAGAGGAGAGGAGAGGAGAGGAGAGGAGAGGTGAGGTGAGGTGGGCAGGGGGGAGGAGGTGACTGATACTGGGATCACAGAGGATAGGGTGCTGAAAGGATTAAGGGCACTGAGGGGGGATAAGGCACAGGGTACAGACAGCATTCACCCTAGGGTACTTAAGGAACTAGCTGAGATCCTGGCAGGACCGTTGGCTGACCTGTTTAATACCTCCTTGGACACAGGATGTGTGCCACTAGAATGGAGGATGGCCCATGTGGTACCCATTCACAAAGATGGATCCAAGAATGAACTGGGCAACTACTGACCAGTGAGCCTCACATCAATTGGAAGTAAACTGATGGAGATGATCCTAAAAGAGAGACTGGTGACCTTTTTGGACAACAGTGGTCTCCAGGATGGTCAGCAGCATTGGTTTGTCTCGGGAAGATCCTGTCCAACAAACCTGATTGAGTACTATGACTGGGTGACAAGGGAACTGGACAATGGCCGTGCAGTGGATGTCCTGTATTTGGATTTCAGCAAAGCCTTTGATTCCATGCCACATGGAAGACTGGGGGGAGACCTAGAGTATATAGGGGTGGGAACAAAGATGGTGAACTGGATCACCAGTTGGCTGAAGGGTAGGCAGCAAAGGGTGGTGGTGGATGGGAAACTCTCAACACCAAGGGATGTGAAGAGTGGGGTGCCACAGGGATCAGTGTTGGACTGGTGTTGCTCGGAATTTTCACTGCTGATATCTCCAGTGGGGTCTGAAGCAAGATCAGTGTCTTTGTAGATGACAAAAAGATGGGAGCAGTGGGGGATGACATTGAAGGGTGGAGAGGACTGCAGGAGGACCTTACCAAACTACAGAAGTGGTCGGAGGCATGGCAGTTGGGGTTTAATGCCAAAAAGTGCAAGGTATTGCACTTCGGGGCTAAGAACCAGGGGAGGAGCTATAAGCTGGAGGGGGGGGTACAGCTGGAATGCACTGAAGAGGAGAAGGATCTAGAGTTGCTCATAACAGGGAGTATGAACAACTCAGCTCAGGGCAGGAAGGTGGCAGCAAAAGCCAGCAGAACGCTGGACTGCATAGCAAGGGGAATCTCCTCTAGAAATAGGGAGGTGATCCTACCCCTCTACAGGTCACTGGTGAGGCTGCACCTGGAATACTGCATGCAGTTCTGGTGCCCATTCCTGAAGAAGGACATCAAATTTTTGGAGGGTGCACAGTGTAGGGTGAGGAAGATGATCCAGGGATTAAAGGGGTACTCCTATGAGGAGAGGCTGGGTGAGCTGAACGTGTATTCCCTGGTGGAGAGGAGGGATAGGGGTGACATGATTGAAATCTTTAACTACCTAAAGGGGATAAATAAGACTAGTACAGAAGGGATTTTACAGATCAGAAGGGGAAGGGTCATGAGGGGGCACCAGCTAAGACTGGAGAGGGGAAGATTCAGGAGGGAAGTCGGGAGACAGTATTTCACACAGAGGGTGGTGGACAAGTGGAATACTCTGCCTGAGGAGGCAGTAGCCTGTAGCATGGTAGACTGCTTTAAGAGGGAAGGGGATGGGACAGAGCCAGAGGGGGATAATTATGAAGAGGGAAGGGGTGGTGTGGCAGCTGCAAGATGTGGGGCTAGCTGCATAATTGAGCAGGTAAGACCTGTGTCTGCTGGCGTTTTTGTATGTTCATATGTTCATATTGTGGCATGGAGGGATTTCCCACTGATTTTCAGGAGCGGCCTTCCATTCATCCCCCCGGATGTGTGCAGGTGGGACCTTCTGTCCAAATCTGCAGTAACTCCCCAAAGGCCCCCATGCTGGGGCACTAGCGATCTGAACTCATTGGGCCAAGTCCTATTTAGGTAGTCCATCAGGGGCTCAGGAGTGGCAAATAGGAGTGGGACACCAGTATGCTCGACCTGCATCATGGCTGGATAACACAAGGAAAAGATAAGCCCAACCTTGTGCATAACATGGCGGGCCTCTGTGTAGGCCCGCCATCTGTTGGAAAGGTTTTTGGAGTAGACAGGATAGATATTGATCCTGTGTACATGCCACATTATTTGCTTAATTTCCTAGGAACTGGCCATCACCAACTCATTGTCCGTAAAGTCTCGGAATCGGGTAATAATCAGCTGGGGTTTGTCAGTGGTTTTAGGCATGAGGGCAAGGGAGTGGTGGGCCCGCTCCACCTGCAGCTTCCTGGCAGAGTCCAGTTGCAAAATTTCAGCCAGGGCCTGTTGTAGGAAAAATTCAGTGTTTCAACCTTCGGCCCACTCAAGGAACCCTAGGAACTGGTGGTTGTTCCGCCTCCCCCCGGTTCTCTAGGTCATCTATTTTATCTTGTAATTTTTGGATGAGTTGCCCATGTTCCTGGAGGGTGGCTGCATTGTCCTGGACTTTGACCTCATTTGGCAGCAGCCCAGTGCTCATTTTGAAACCTCTGTGCTTCTAAGAACTGAAGGACTTGTGCTGTGTGGTTAGTGGCCAGGGGGTAGGGGTGGCCAGGGGGTAGGAAGAAGTGGGCTATTAGTTAACTAGGATCTGCAGCTTATCTAATAGGTAGGGAAATAAGCAGACTGGATGGGCCAAGTGGTCCTTATCTTCCATGAAAGTCTATGTTTCTATGTTGACTTGGGCCATTTGAGAGAGAAGCTGCCCAAACATCCCTTCAACTGAGGTATTGTCCCACACCATGGGCTGCGGGGGCTGAGCTATGCTGTATGTTGTGGGCCCCACTAACCTCTGCTGATCTTTCCCTTCAGGTTGCCTGGTGATTCAATGTAGAAAGGTGGCGATAGTGGTGTCTATAGGTTTCTTTTAACACTCTGCACAGCTAATAATGGATGAAATTGTAAAATTATTAAGAATGATGCAAGATACTTCTGGATTGTCCCTCAGGGCAGAAAAGGCTGTAGCTTTACACTGCCATCTCAGTGAGCGACCCTAGTTGCAGTCCAAGTTCAAGTGTTTTTAACAATTTACCCTGGACGGTCAGTAGGTTACTGGTGTTTACGTCAATAAATGGAATGTCTAAATCGGATCCATGACACCGGTTCGACAAACATTATGTCGACCGACATCACAGCGATGGATTTATGTTGACTGCAAGTTTCAGTCGGCATAAATCTCTCAAGAAAACTGTCTTTTGGGGGGGGGACTTTGCCCCTGAATCCCCCATGTGGGGGCTCTACCCCCTGCACCCCCGTCCTTTAAGATTATCAACTCCAGGTCACAGTTGATTCGGTGTGGGGTGCAATACCCGGTCAAAGCAGTGCGGGGAATCCATGAGTACATTACAGTGGGAACAGCGAATTGCCACTGCAATGTCATTTGCTGTGCAATTGTCACCATTCAGATGGCATACCGTCTAAATCAAAATAAGTTGTGTCATTCTTTTTCTTTTTATTTTTTACATCTGTCTTGTGACCAGTCTCTGGTAATACTGACTTGCCACCGCCATGCATGTAGCAATGTCCCCCGTTGGTGATTCCAACAGAAGGTTGGGAGCAGATCATTGCGCTGCTGTCAGTCATGGGCATTCACAGGTTGTGATGTGGATGATCAGTCAGCAGCATGCAGCAAGTGGCTCCAGACAACTTTAACTAGCTGGCTGTCAGTTTTGTCTCCTGGGAGTTCCTGCCTGAAGAAAGTGTAGACTTTTTTTTTACTTAAATAATAAATGAATACATACCCAAGCTCATAAATAATTAAATAGATAAATAAAGTCTTTGTCATCTATGCAAAGTTATACAATGCAACTAATATGGATTTGCCAGAGGTATTTTTTGTCTCTTTTACTATTCAGCCACTGTAAAATAATCACTGGTTTATGTTAAATCATTTTATTCCAATACCTATGTTAATCATTTTCACACAGTTCAAAAGACAGTCATGTTAAATATATGGTGAGATGAATGTGAGTGTAGTAATAATGGTATGATATGTTTCACACCTGCACAGCTGTCGGTTTCAGATACTGCAGGTTTCAAGTTAATTGTTTAGGGAATTTACTTTTTGTATAACAGGACCGATCTAGTGATCTGAAAAATGATTCATGTTATTTCTTAATTTTTTCTACTTCTTAAAAAGCCTGAAACCACTAAACAATCAACAAAGAATGTTTACCATATAGTTCATGACTGAACTCTCAAGGTTGGGTTACTCTATCCTATAGCTGTCTCCTACCCCAACCAAATTCTCAGCTGCTTTAACAGTCAGTTGAATGATTTAGTTTTTTTAATCATCATTGTAAAGTAGCTTGGCACTGCTATGAGTCATGAAGCTACTACCTTTGTTTCACAATCTGATTATTATTTTTTTAATTTTGCAATTTATCTGCTAACTGCGGTTCTATGAGATAATGGCGATCGCTATTCTGTGATCGCCATTATCTCATAAAACCAGAGATAGCAGAATTGCAAAATTAAAAAAATAATACATCGCCAAAAATAAATAACGGCGATGTACACTCACATCAGCTACGAAACCAGTGACTATTTTCTGTTATGCAGGGAAGGGGGGCTTAAGGATTCTAAACTCCAGGGTGGTGCATGTGGGGGGACTGTAAAACATAAAAAAAAATATATATATCACCGGCCAGATGCAAAAAAAAAAGCCTGCCTCAGAACTGAACCCAGCACCCTCCCAACCTCAGCCTGCCACCCTACCAACCACACCACATGGCCAGCTCGGCAGCCGACCACTGCACTACATCCCACATACCCTCCCTCCCCTTCTGCACATCGTGCAGTGTGGTCCCCCCACGCATGTGTATATATTTTTATTTAGTTGTTTAACCAGGTATAGCACACTAAGCTGAAAGCTTTTTTACAGGAGCAACCTGGGAGCACAAGGAGGTTAAGTGACTTGCTCAGGGTCACACAGTATACAAGTGAAAGCTGTGGGATTTAAACCCAGGTCTGGTCTGCTGGATGTCACCAAATTTGCAGCTCAGAGCCTTAGACCACTGCGCTATACTGCCTCTAAATATAGCGACATTCTGTGGCTGTAGTCACCTACCCTGTATCCCGTCGCTACCCTATCAGATAGTCCAGAACACAGGCACTGTGATTGAGTCACCCTTTTTGCAGTCTCTCAATCATGTTCACTGGATACCACTAACACTTGATATCTCCTCTGCTGTTTATTCACTGCCATACGTGGATGTGATGTAGTTGGGTGAAAGCCTGTTAGGGGTACAATGGCTGACTGCTGTTGCTGACATATCAGACAGCATGTTACAGCAATACAGAACAATGAAAACTGCAGTCTTTTATGATTTTGGTTGATTCTTTAAAGTTTTTGTACCCAATTTGCTGTGGCCCACATTTACCTCTCCTCACAGCCAGTCTTGAGCACACTGATTTCTTCTTACTGTGACTGTATAGTCCAAACTTCTTTCCAGTGTAATAGCTATATCTATTTTTTTTTAATCAACTCACCAGACAGTGAGGTTGCTGTTGTTTCCAGAAATTATACCCATGATGGGCATCAAACTTACATAATATAAAACTGATGATTGACAAAAGAAAACTTAGAGTAGTGTGGCACACGTGGCTGGTATGGTGGCAGTGGTGATGGAATTTTTCATTTTGTACATAACCTAGTCATCATATTCATTTTCACTGCATGCAGGCTTTTGTTCATGTTCAGGGTAAGACTCACATAATTCAGTGTTTGGGACAACTGGGAAATTGTCAGCATTCATTCTGAGAAATGTAAGCCTGTACACATTGGCAGGACTTAGCAGTGTTCTGTGGTCAGTGACTATTCCTCCAGCTGCACTAAATATGCATGCTGAATATACACTTGAAGGTGGATAACTGAAGTACATTATTGCAAGATTTGCTAGATCTAACCATAATACTCTCTTTTGTTTCCAATAGAGTAATGGATCTCCCTCGAGACCAATCACAGTATAGTCTGCAAAGTACTCCAGGATCATTGTGCTGCATGAGACAGTTACCAGTCTGGCAGATGAGCCAGCTGCACTTTCTTTACAGGATATTAGTCCATGTTGTTGCAGTCAGCTCAGCAGATCTCTCCAATACTCAATGTCTTCCCCTGCAGGAAGGATGGCTTCAGTGTTAACACATTGGGAAATATTGCCCCTCACCCTGATGGGACAGATTAATGTGATCAAAATGACCATTTTACCCAAATGTATGTTCCTGTTCCAATGCTTACCTATAATACTACCTGAAAACTTTTTTAAGGGGCTAGAAAATATCATTAAGACATTTTGGTGAAAGGGAAAGAAAACCCATCTTAAATTAGAAAAACTTTATTTACATTATTCACAAGCTGGTTTGGCCCTTCCTCATTTCAAATATTATTATTATGCTGTCACATTAGCATTTGTTTCACCTTGGTTTGCAGGGGACAAAGGTGAAACTTCCTATAGTATAGAAACTCACCGATCTCAATATTCTAACATCGAGCATTCATTATACAATGGCAAAAAAAAATATTGTGCTCTGATTGGTCAGTCTGAGACTGGACCCGTGATGTTATCCCAGTACAACATCACAGGTCTAGTCCCAGCACCGAGATGACCACATCAATCGTTATGTGGATCACTCCACACAGCCCGCTTGAGTGATCCCCGCTGGACAGCACAGGTAAAACATTGCTGCTCCAATGCCATCTCCAGTGTTCAAACTGCAAACTTCCCTCCCAATATTCATTTCAACAACAACAAAAAAGCTGATCGCCAGGTTTTTTTTTTTATTTTCAAATCCTTATATCAGCAAAGTTGTTGGCTTCATTCAACACGCGATCAGCTAGCCGAGCTGAGACAGCACGAGACTGCCTGTATTCAACTTTGCGCAAAATATACAACTACCACTTCATTTTTCGTCCTGCTCGCAACCTCGATTACTAGCTACCGAGTCTCGACTCCTTCACAACTAAAACTGAGATGCCCCCTCTGAACACTCACCATTCCATAAAAAGTCAGTTATCATACACCTCCGTAGCATCCCCTTCGCTTTTGATCGCACAAGCACAGCGTCACAACAGAGCATGATGTCAGCCATTATCTCAGGAAACAGCAGAGAGTGGCTGGTTCTGAAAGCAGCAAACTTAATCCCAAAAGCGGCAAACTTAATCAATTTTGGCTGTCTGCCTCGTAGCGCCATCTCCAAACACTTCACCCAAAACCTCACCCATCCTAACATCAAATACCATTCACAGAAATCAGAAAGTCTCCACAACTCATGCTTCCTTCACAACACAGTTTCCAATGGAAAAAAAAAAAGAAAACTAGATGAACTGGATTACATCGCAGGAGCAGTGGGGGGGGGGGCAGACTACAACAGAAAAGAAAACAATTTTCTATACAAAGAATGGGAAGGGACAGCAAACAAAAAGTAGCTAACTAGAAATAGCACCACCTACTGCACAGAATAGAAATTGGACTTTTTTGTTAAAAAGTATACCTCCACATACAAAAAAATTAATAAAAAAAACTTAAGCAAATATATATTTTTAATTTTTTTTTTTATTTTCTACAACAAGCCATTGATATTAGAGTATTAGACATGATAGTGTAGTTGGGATAATATCACTCTGGGGTGATTAGTCACACTCAACCTGCGGCCTCGTGCCTAATCACCCCAGGTGTGACGTTATCCCAGCACAACACACACCCTGTCGTGCATTATTGCTTAATTATATGCTGGTGTGCATAAACTTAAAATGAATCATTTGACTTTATGCACTAAAACAGTACTTTTCATTTGAAATAAAGTGTTTTCCAAACACCTCAATCAAAAATGAGTGTCTTTCCATGCACCAATATATATGAACACTCACTTCTCTCCATCTTTAACTAACCCTATATTTAAGCAGTGGTATAATAAAGGTTAAAATGAAGTAAATCAGTTTTTTCATGAGGGAAACAAAGACTTTGCAACTTTGAAAGACAAATACGATCTGCCAAATACACAATTTTTCTGCTATCTCCAAATACGAGACTTTATAAAAAGAAATATGGATGATATTTCTAATAATATGTTAACCCAACTTGAATTTACTTTAACTAGGACTCTCCAGGCGAAACTGATTTCACAAATACATAAAATGATCATACCCAACAGTGAATCTCACAAATTACAACAGATATGGGAACAGAAACATAATTTGAATATCTCATACAGGGCCTGGAAGGCAATAGTGAATGTTAAAATGCGGGGCTTAAAATCCATTAGACCGCTGCAAATATTATTTAACATTCTTCATAGAGTATATTATACCCCTAACAGGTTACACAAAATGAACCCCAAGATAGCACCTTTTTGCCCAAGATATGATGAAACAGTTGGTTCTTTAGAACATATGTTGATTTTGAACCCTAAGCTAAATCTATGGTGGGACCAGATATTGTCATTTGTATCTGAATCCATCAGTGTAAAATGTGTAAAGAATCCAACTTCGATGTTGTTGCATCACGAAAACACCTACAGTAGACTTCCTTTGCCACATCAATATCTGATTAACATTAGCATGATGTTGGCCTTCAGACAAATACTCCTAAAATGGAAGGACCCACAACCTCCACAGTTTAACTCATGGCTGAACGTTATGACCATGATATACACATTAGAATGCATACATTATGTTACCATGAGACAAATGTTAAACTTTAACCAAATATGGTTCCCTTTTAGTAATAAGCTCTCATTAGGCCAGTGAGTTTTGAAGCTCTGTAATTTCATTTTGGATCCTGAATGCCCCTCACTTCCGGCTTTTACCTTGACAAAGGTTTTTGATTAATCTTACCCCTTTATTTGTGACAATATGTACTGGCTGTATTTGAAAACCAATTGCATTTTCTGATCAATATAATTATTATGATATTTCATATCTAAATTGATAAGATATTTAGATCATTATTTAATATATCAGAAGTTTACACATATTTTGTAATTAAATCAACAACTCACTCTGATGTATTGCCCATGGATGTTATAATTTGGATAAATAAATAAAAGGAAAAAAAGGATGGCTTCAATGTTCCACTTAAAGTTGGGATCTAGCAACATAGCCAGCACATAGGTTGTGGTCATGTTTATATAACACACAGGGGCATCTTTTTCTTTCCTTTTTCTCTGTATTGCCCCACCCCATTTTTTTTCTTTTGTCCATTTCTCTCCCCCCTTTCATTTTACTTATAAGTCTGTTGCAACAGCTTGTTCTCCTTTTTATTGGTTTATTCTTTCCTATGTCCTTTATTCCATGTCTAGGAACTTTTGAGCTTACCCATTTATGTGCATGTCCCTTTAAGATATGTATACAGACTGGCCATCTATGTATATATCTGAGATGCATATATGGGTTTAAATTTCTTTACTTCCTCCCTGTTTTTAAAATGCCATCTGTTAAATTCATTCCATTACCCACTTCGTAATCTCTGTTAAAAAAGAAAGAAATTCTGTATTAGTTAAAATAGAAATGGGTTCCTTTTCTTTTGGTAACCCAACCAATTTGTCTTCTCCTCTGTGCTGCTGCTCATCTATGAACAGAAGTGCATCAGGGAACTGACAGAACAAGCCTTTTCTAGGCAAAGCATTGTGAGTTCTGCTGTTAGCATGTATTTGGCATATATGCCGTAGCGAAGTGCTCGGAAACGCTTCTATTTTTAGAGATTTCTTCTCACTTGTGCGCACATTCGCAAAGAGCACTACGAGAAGGAACTCTTAAGCCACTCAGTTACTGTTAAAGCCAGCGGCTTGTTTTTCTGCGTTCTGCTTGTTTTGGGTCTCGGTTTCAGCAAGAGAGCCTCAGGATTCTTTTTGTGCTAAACAATTTATGTATTAAAAAAATAAGCTTTAGCTCTGCAGTAGAGAAAAGGGTTCTGCATTTAAGAAAGGGTTTTACAAATAAAGGCATTTCAGTTTGAAATAATAAAAGGGGGTTATAAACACTATATTTTTTTTTACAACCTTGCCGTAATTACTGAAAGGAGGGAAACTAAACCAGACTGAAAGGAAAGAAACTAAACCAGAATGAAAGGAGGGAAATTAAACTAGAATGAAAAAGGCATACCTGAGATGGGGTACAGAGCAAGGGGGAAGCCATTGTTGTTTTGCCTTGTCTCTATAGAGCCAGCTGGCCTCTCTGTTCTTTTATTTATAGTCTGGGAATAAGGAGGCGGGGTTAGATTTGCATCTAGTGCTACTATCTGTCTTTAATCAGAGTTTTATTTTATAACACTGCCCCTATACCTTTGTTAAACAGTTTTAAAAGGGGGATTTTGACTGTGAAAGTAAAATAACTATTTGCTTGAATTTTATGATAAACTTCTGGAAAGTGGGTGGAGCTTCTTGAATCACATGTCTTTATGTATAAAATGAGTTCCTTTTCATTGTTTAGTTAGAGCTTGAAGGGACTAGTACTCCTCTGTCTCATTGAAGGAATACCTCTAGCTGCTTTCTAGTGTACTTCTTTTTGTTTTGTTATTGTTTTACATTTTTTTTGCTTGTTGTTTGATTTCCTTTGTTTTATTTTGTCATTCAGTTCACCTTTTTTCTGTAAATAAATGCTTCCTGTTGGATTTGTTCTGCAATCTGGTGTCTTCCTTATACCCACATCTTCACATGTGGTGTCAGAAGTGGGATAAGATTTGATATATCAGACTGGAGGATACTGCCAGGTATCAGTGAAGGACCAGATGCTGGAAGGAGACCTGACTAGTGATGTTCTCACTAGAACCATGGCAGCCAAGACTGGAACAACCTTATTACCCAGACTGGGAGACATGAGGTGAAAGATGACAAAGACTGAGGAGGAAGGTGCTATAGGAGGTGAAATGGTGGAGGAATCAATACAGGAAGAAGAAAAAATGGTGAGTCCACCTGTGGAAGATTCCCAAGAACTGTTACAATGGCTTTGTATGCAACAAATAGCTTTGGAAAAGCAGAGAGAGAGAGAGAGAGAGAGAGAGAAAGACAACCAGTGCAATGAGGCCAGGTGGGCAGATACTTTATGAGCAACCAAGCATTAGGAACAGGTCACCCCTCTGCACCAGCAGATGACCCTAATGACATTAAGCTAACCAAACTAATGGAGACAGATGACATTGAAACATTCATAACAACATTTGAATGCATCACTCGTGCTTGTAACTGGCCAAGAGAGCAATGAGTCATACGACTTGCCCCACATCTGACTGGTAAAGCACAACTGGCTTATGGGCATATGGACAGTGGCATGAGTGAGAACTATGAAGCAGTAAAATAGGCCATCTTGAAATGCTACGACATCTGCCTTGAAACCTACAGACAGAGCTTTAGAGCCCTAAAATTTCAGACCACTGATACCCCACAAGAAGTGTATACCAAATGAAAGGATTTGTGTACAAAATGGCTGTGCCCAGGGTCTAATACAAAAGAACAAATGTTAGAAGCTATTGTACTGGAACAGTTTGTGAGGATCTTGCCACAAGATGTACAAGTATGGGTCAAAGAACATCGACCTGACATCGCTTCAAAGGCAGTAAGCCTGGCTGAAGATTATCTGGCAGCAAGACCCCATAGACAAAAAGGACATTTTACCACCAGCACATCAACTTCCATGGTAAGAACTTTTACTTCTACAGTGAATAACACAGTTGGGGGTGTAAGAACAACAAAACCTGATACTGTAGACCATATAGCGCTGACATTATATGCCACCTATGTCAAACAAAAGGGCATATTGCCAGATTTTGCCTTAAGAAGAAGTCAGCACCAATACATCAAACCTTAGTGAATTGGGGGCAATATTTAATATCTGTCACTGTAAATGGTCAAAGGGTAGCTGGTCTGCTGGACTCTGGTAGTCGGCAAACATCGATAAAAGCCAATTTAGTTCCTTGTACCAAAGAACCTGATACTGTAACTGGAGTTACTTGTATTCCTAGGGATGCCCATTATTACCCAGTGCAGACATTACTCACTGAAGTACGAGGAACTATCCAGCAAATGCCAGTAGGTCTATCACCCCATCTGCCAGTGCCAGTTATTATTGGTCATGATCATCCTGATTTTGATATCTTATTGACTGAGGCTACACAGCTGGGAGTCTTTACCACCAGGACACAGACTAAACCAACTTTGGATTTGAATAATATCTTTCCTTTCAAAGATGAGATATGTACATCACCAGGGAAGTCTCATAAGTCCAGAAGAGAAAAGAGGCTGGACAAGAATAGTTGGAATCTCATACATGGACAATTAAAGAGAGACAATATCAAAGAAATGAGCAATGATGTTGTGAAGGACATTACTACAAAATCTTTTGGGACTGAACAGATGTATGACTTAACATTAAAACCTTTTTTCCTACAGGTGGGAAAAGATGCGGGGAAGGGACCGAAAATGGTGTTACTGAAGGGGTTACTACACAGGGAATGTGTTAACCCTATGACTGGGGAATAGTTTCTCAATTAATGGCTCCAGAGATCTATAGACAGCATTTACTGTATGTAGCCCATTATATTCCATTAGCAGGACACCAGGGGGAAGAAAGGACTTTAAATAGACTTTTGTACCAATTCTTCTGGCCAGGTATACATAAACAAGTAAAGGATTATTGTAAAACCTGTGAACATTGCCAAAAGGTAGGCCTTTTCCAGAAGGGATAAAGTACCCCTGCAACCCCTGCCTTTAATAACTGAACCCTTTCAGCGCATAGCCATGGATATAGAAGGCCCTTTACCAAAAACAACAAAAGGGAATCGCTTCATTCTAGTAATCTGTGATTATAGCACAAAGTATCCTGAAGCAATCCCATTACGTACTGTAACTGCAAACAAAATATCAGATGAATTAGTGAAAATGTTTTCCAGGGTATGCATTCTAAAGGAAATTCTCACTGATCAGGGAAGTAATTTTTGTTCCCAATTGCTAAAATGCCTATACCAAGCATTAGGGATTCATGCCATACGTACGTTACCATACCATCCCCAAACTGATGGCTTGGTTGAAAGATTCAACCAAACCCTAAAGCAAATGTTAAAGAAGTTCACACAAGAGGAAGGGAAACATTGGGATCAGTACCTACCATACCTAATGTTTGCATATAGGGAGGTACCACAGGCCTCTACTGGGTTTTCTCAATTTGAGATGTTATATGGTAAAAATCCCAGAGATATACAAGATATAGTAAAGGAAGCATGTGAAGATGAGTGTCCAGAAGCAACTACCTTAACAGCAGTACAGTACATTACTAACCTAAGGAATAAATTAATCAGATATGTGAAAACAGCACACCAACAGGCATTAAAACACCAACAATATCAGAAAGAAATGTACGATCAGGGAGCAGGAAATAAATCATTTCAACCCAGGGAAAGAATTTTGCTCTTATTATCTGTTTGGACAATAAGTTGCTGATGAAGTGGCAGGGACCCTATACCATAATAAAGCCGGTAGGAAATGTTAATTATGAAGTAGCAGTACTAGACAAACAACATAAAAAGAAGATATATCATGTAATTTTCGTAAAAAAATGGTACGATAGAAGTCAGCCTGGTATGTGCGTCCTGCCAGAAAGTGAGGAGAATAAAATGGAATTGGCATATGAGAAATTAGATGGAAAAGAGTCATTTGGGACATTAATATAAACCCTGCACTACACCCAGACCAAAGACAGGAGTTAGATACAGTCCTCAAATCCTTCCAACCCTACTTTACTGTGACTCCTGGCAGGGTGAGGGATATGGAACACCATATCGAAGTGACACAGGTAACACCTACACAGCAGAAACCATACCATTTGCCTGAAAGTGTGAGAGAGGAGGTGATACATGAAATAACAAAAATGCAACAGATGGGGATTATAAAATTGTCTAAAAGCCCTTGGAGATTCCCCATTGTGGTAGTAAATAAGAAAGAAGGAGGAGTACGTGTCTGCCTAGATTTTCAAAAATTAAATGCCATATCTGTCTTTGATGGATATCCAATGCCACGCATCGATGATATCATTGACAGACTGGGACAAGCACAATATATTAGTACTCTTGATCTGTTAAAAGGATATTGGCAAATTCCATTAGATGAAGAATCACAAGAAAAAATGGCATTCACTACCCCTCTTGGACTATTCCAATTTATTACCATGCCCTTTGGCCTTCATGGGGCCCTGCAACATTTCAAAGATGTATGGATCAGATCCTACAGCCCCATACTTCTTATGCTGCAGCTTACCTGGATGATGTCATCATATTTAGCCCCTCTTGGAATGTTCATGTAACGCATTTACAACAGATTCTTTCAGCTATTACTAAAGCAGGTTTAACCATAAACCCTGCCAAGTGTTCATTGGCCATGCAAGAAACAAGATATTTGGGTTTTTTAATAGGTAACGGGATGGTAAAACCAGAATCAAATAAAATAGCAGCCATATTACATAGTGAACGACCCCAAACAAAAAAACATGTTAGGCCTTTTTTGGGACTCGTAGGATATTACAGGAGATTCGTCCCAAATTTTTCAGAGATCGCTAGTCCATTAACTGAACTGACCAGTAAGGCAAAATCATATAAAGTACATTGGACAGCACAATGTGAGGAGACTTTTTGTATACTAAAGGCTAAGTTGTGCTCATATCCAGTATTACATAGCCCTGACATTTCCTGACCTTTTTTGGTACAAACAGATGCTTCCAATAATGGTATTGGTGCTGTCCTTTCTCAAATGGATGGTGATGAAGAACATCCTGTCGTATTTATTAGTCATAAGTTACATGAACGGGAAACTAAATACTCAACTATAGAGAAGGAGTGTCTAGTGATTCTCTGGGCTATAGGCACCTTAAAATTCTATCTATGGGGCAGAGAATTTAAAATTATAACAGATCATAATCCGCTATGCTGGATTAATGTAATGAAGGAAAAGAATACCGGCATAATGCTGTGGTACCTTGCTCTTCAGCCATATTGTTTTTCCATAGAACACCGATCTGGTAAGAAACATCATAATGCAGATTATATGTCCTGTTTTGGACATGATTTGTTATCCTACACAGACCCCGAGGTAAAGAATGAGTGATTGTAGAGATCAGTAGGAATCTCTACTGGAATTGATTAAATTTTGTGAAGGGACGCCGGAGTGGAACTTTGGGAAAGGGTGGGCTGAAGCTCCATCTCTCCCATCTTGGAGGGATCTGTGTAGTCATTCAGAAAACAGTGTAAATAATATTGTAAAAACAGTTTTCTTCCTAGGCAGGGAGGAGTGTGGTGATGTTTATATAACATACAGGGGCATCTTTTTCTTTCCTTCTTCTCTGTATTGTCCCCCCATTTTTTTCTTTTGTCCATTTCTCTCCCCCCTTTCATTTTTCTTATAAGTCTGTTGCAACAGCTTGTTCTCCTTTTTATTGGTTTATTCTTTCCTATGTCCTTTATTCCATGTCTGGGAAGTTTTGAGTTTACCCATTTATGTGCATGTCCCTTTAAGATATGTATACAGACTGGCCATCTATATATATATATCTGAGATGCATATATGGGTTTAAATTTCTTTACTTCCTCCCTGTTTTTAAAATGCCCTCTGTTAAATTAATTCCATTACCCACTTCGTAATCCCTGTTAAAAAAGAAAGAAATTTTGTATTAGTTAAAATAGAAATGGGTTCCTTTTCTTTTGTTAACCCCCCCCAATTCATCTTCTCCTCCGTGCTGCTGTTCATCTATGAACAGAGGTGCATCAGGGAACCGACAGAACAAGCCTTTTCTAGGCAAAGCATTGCGAGTTCTGTTGCTAGCATGTATTCTACATTTATGCCGAAGCGAAGCGCTCGGAAACGCTTCTATTTTTAGAGATTCCTTCTCACTTGTGCGCACATTCGTAAAGAGTGCTACCAGAAGGATCTTGTAAGCGGCTCGGTTACTGTTAAAGCAGGCGGCTTGTTTTTCTGCATTCTGCTTGTTTTGGGTCTCGGTTTCAGCAAGAGAGCCTCAGGATTTTTTTTGTGCTAAACAATTTATGTATTAAAAAAATAAGCTGTAGCCCTGCAGTAGAGAAAATGGTTCTGTATTTAAGAAAGGGATTTACAAATAAAGGCATTTCAGTTTGAAATAATAAAAGGCGATATAAACACTATATATTTTTTTACAACCTTGTAGTAATTATTGAAAGGAGGGAAACTAAACTAGACTGAAAGGAGGGAAACTAAACCAGAATGAAAGGAGGGAAATTAAGCTAATATAAAAAAGGCATATCTGAGATAGGATACAGAGCAAGAGGGAAGCCATTGTTGTTTTGCCTTGTCTCTATAGAGCCAGCCAGCCTCTCTGTTCCTTTATTTATAGTCTGGGAGTAAGGAGGCGGGGTTAGATTTGCATCTAGTGCTACTATCTGTCTTTAATCAGAGTTTTATTTTATAACACTGCCCCTATATCTTTGTTAAACAGTTTTAAAAGGGGATTTTGACTGTGAAAGTAAAAGAACTGTTTATTTGCTTGAATTTCATGTTAAACTTCTGGAAAGTGGGCGGAGCTTCTTGAATCACATGTCTTGTATGTATAAAAGGAGTTCCCTTTCATTGTTTAGTTAGAGCTTGAAGGGACTAGTCCTCCTCTGTCCCATTGAAGTAATAACACTAGCTGCTTTCTAGTGCACTTCTTGTTGTTTTGTTATTATTTTATATATTTTTTTTGCTCGTTGTTTGATTTCCTTTGTTTTATTTTGTCGTTCAGTTCACCTTTTTTCTGTAAATAAAAGCTTCCTGTTGGATTTATTCTGGAATCTGGTGTCTTCCTTATACCCACACCTTCACATAGGTGAATGGCAGTTATTCTTTGATCAATCAGCAACCTGAGACTCAAGTCATCTGCCAGCATATCAGCGGTGGTGTCTTCTTTTGACTAAAAGTCTTTCTGTATGTCAGAAAGGAAAATGTGAAGATTTCTTATTTGAGGAAGAATTTGACTCAGAGTTGCACTGTCTGCACTGACATCATGTGTGGCAGCCTCCAATGGCTCAAATAAGGTGACCAGAGATTTAAGTAGAGTTTAGCTGCTGAAATTGCCATGATGTCTACTTTACCTATTTAATTTTGCATGTTGTAATCATGTTCAACTTTTACCTGTTCAAGAAGCCTTTCCAACATGTAAAATGTTGAATTACAGGAGGTTTGATGGTAAGTTGTTGGACCTCTGCAACCCTTTTAGGATTTTTTGTGCTTTCACAGAGTGGCTAAAATGCCCACCTATTTTCCTAACAAATTTTTCAGTGGCTGAAATGCCCACCTATTTTCCTAACAAGACCTAACAGGTTTTCAACATTCTGTTTCCATTTAAGAAACTATAGATAAGAAGATTTAAACAATGTGCAAAACAAGGTATGTGGTGGTAAATGCCATCTCTAACAGCTTTGACAAGAGGTGTGCAAAAAAAAAATTCCAGTGGCGGAATTTCAGCGAAAGTTGGGCTTTCACTGTTTGTGGAAATTCCACCTTAAAATGGCAGAATAAATGTACAGACAGTGGATCAATATATTAAACTGCAGGAAAAAAATTCTGCACAGTGATCAGTTCTGTGACTTTTCCCCCACAGTTTAATACATTAATTAATCCCCCCCACATGCCGATCACTGCCCATTGCCCCCCTTGCTGATTGCTGGCCCCATGTAAAACCCCCAATGTAAAAAAAAATACCTGGTGTCCAGTGGTCCTTCCTCACCTGCCGAACACTGGCCCTATATAAAAAAAAATCTCTGGTGTCTAGTGGTTCCCAACCCACCCTCTGATTGCCGGCCTCAAGTAAAAAAACAAACACCAAATGAATTCCGAACTCCACAACCATAGGATGAAAGGTGTAGCATGTATATTGTGACACAAATACACAAGAGAATGCTCCAAGCATATGCTTATGCTAGTTATTTGACCATCACTTAGACATGCAGGTACAAGTAGTACAACAACACAGGCTCCCTGATTAGTAGTCGGCGAGTGACCTCAATTTGCTCTGCGAAGTGATTCATGGAGTGAAGGCAAATTCGTGAAGTACTCTGCAATGCGAAGTGGAGTACTTCGAGTTATAATGGGTAACGCAAAGTCTATTGAAAACAATGACTTTGTGTTACTCCGCCTTCCCAAACCACTACTCCACCAATTTGTAGGTGAAGTACATTGAAAACAATGTATTTTGCCTCACTTCACCTTGTTTTTAAGCTCCAAAGGAGAATTTTGCAGTGATTCAAGGGATTTCAGAGCACATGGGCTATAGATTGTTCTGCACAGCCTCAGTTTGGGGTAGTGTGTGTAGGAAGCTGTAGGAGATAGTCTGCTCTGAGAGCTCTCTGTGATTCAAACCTTCTAAAAGCCATTAGAAAAGCCTTTTTGAGTAACTTTTTTTGCTCAAGCTTTAGTTCATTGATTGTAGGAAACCCTCCTGTGCTCATATTATCGAGCGTTTATTGTTTGTGTGTGGATTTTGAATGTTAATGCACAGCATTGAGTCTGTGTACTGAGAGATAGTGGAAGTGTGCTTTGGGGGAGGGGCGTATATGTGGTGTAGGTAGAATTAAGTTGGAGATATAGGGAGTTCTTTGTCTTTTGGTTATATTTTTCTTGTATAACCGACTATGTTAATGTACACACAGTAATATTTTCAGTAATTGTTGGCATTTCTTTGCTGATTGTGTGTGTGGACCTGGTGCAGCAGTGCATAATTTCAGGTTGTTTAAAATACATGGTATATTACTGAAGTTTTCAATTTGCTATGCATTATTTGTAGACAAATTGTGTGTGTATGAGTGTGTGTGCAGTGTGTGACATCAAATAATACACCTTGTATTGTGCCACAGTGTAATTGCAGGTGCAGCAGTGCGAACCTGCTATCCAATGCACTTGCGTGATTTTGTGCTGCCATTGTGGTATCTTTTCTTGGTTTTGCACTGCCGTAATCTGCAGTCATTGCACCCTCTCCCTTTGGCAAAAGGTATTATTTTCCAGATTGGATTGTTTGTGACTTGAGCACCACTGGTTAGTTAAGGTGTTGTTGAACTTGTTGTGACTTTGTGTCTGTATCACTTGTTGAAGCCACAGTTGTTTTCTTTTTTTTTGGCTTCACATCCAGCTTCCCCCCGGGCCTCAGCCCCCACCCAGAGTGAACATTCCAAAATCTAAATTTGTTTACAATATCCTTGTTGATCCCCCAAAATGCCTACAAACAGATGTGCAAGCCAAGCTGTTTCTTGCCATGGCACTGCTGCCAGTGGTAAGATTGTCTGTGGGCATGGTAGTATGCAGAAGTGCATTGCTGATGTGAGGAAAAGTATTTATCCTTCAATGTTATTTACAGCACACTCAGTAGCTTCACTCATACTTGGAGGAGATGATGTTGTCTCAACTGGTAGTGTTAGTGCAGTTGCTGGTGGTGGTATGAGTACTGCTGCCTCAAGTTCCACTTCTGACCAGTTTACTGTGTCCAAAAATATAGTGGAGTGTGAAGCAGTGCCAGTGAGTGACAGTGTAGATGATGTCATATTCCCCAGTAACATCCCAGTAACTGAACATGAGGATTCTGATCATCATGTCAACAATAGCACACAATGTCACATTTTTTCCACTGCAGATCAGGTCACACAATTGCCATGCAGTGATTCACAGTGTGGTGAAAAAAATATTGGGTGATGTTGGTGTTGATGATGAGAAATCTGATTATGATGATGTTGCTGTGGTTGCAACATGCAGTCCACATTCAGGCATCTGAGCAGAAGATATGGATGTGGGTGATGCTGATGAATATGATGATGATGTAAGTGACCCCAGTTGGGAACCGGCAAAAAAGAAATTCAAGGTGACTGTGCCTGGGTCTGTTTGCATTAACTCCCCCCCCCCCGTAAAAAGTTGTGATTTACCAGTTTCAGATGGTGGTGACGATGACCAGTAATAATGATAGGTAGTCATGGTGGTGAGTTGCAGTCCAAGTGTGTCCTGCCTGAAAAATCATGTAGCCCCTTCCCCACTTCATGGCTTAAAAAAAATGGAGTCCAATAAGTAGCATCAGGGACATGTTAAAACTAGAGCATCACAATCACTTGTTTGGGATTTTTTTTTGTGCAAGATGCAAATGATGAGTCAGTTGCAATCTGCCAGGTTTGCCATGCACGTATGAGATGAGGTAAAAAGGGGAGCCATCTGGGCACAGGGGGACAACATACACATCTTAAGAACAGGCACATGGCACTGTGGACCTGGCACCAGATGGCAGCTAATGCCATAGCGGGGCATTCACCCTCTTCATCAACCATAACACGCATGTTATCCCCTTCCATGACTGTAAAATCAAGTAGGAAATTAAATGTGTGCAGTAGTGATGAAATAAGAGCAGAGGATTACTACAGGCATGATGATGTGGAGGAGCATAATGATTTTGAAATGTTGTCCAGTGGTGGTGAGAGTAGCAGTTTTGGTGGTAGTGGTGGTGGTGGTGAATGCAGTATGTTTAGTGCAAGTGGTACATCAACCCCGGTTGGTAAATCTGGGAAAATAACTGCATTTGTGGGTTTGTCATTATCACCTGTGCAGCAGTCTTCATCACACATCCACACTCCACCCCCTGCCATTCGCAGAGCAGAATCATTTGTCACCACACCCCATGTAAAACATTTAAGTCAGTCCATGTTACAGAGTGTTTTTGTGCATAAGCTGAAGTACCCCCCCCGAATCATACAGTGGCACGTGAACTTAATGCTGCTGTAGCCGAAATGCTGGCAATTGATCTTTTGCCCTTCTCCTTTGTGAAGAATTCTGGGTTCTGGTAGTTTGCTGCACGTGCCTGTCCAAAATGGAAAGTCCCATCCAGGACATACTTTTTCACCTGTGCGGCCCCTGAGTTGTTCCGTACTGTGTCCGACTCTGTAAGACATGCCCTTCAACATTTCTCCTCTCCATTCATCCATTTAAGTATGGATATGTGGACAAAACAGCAGGGAGTTCGTATCTGTGTATAACTGCACATTGGTTGCAGGTGCCAGGTCTTGTTTGTGCTGTTGGTAGTGTGAATAATCAGTGTAATAAGGTGGAGTGTCATGGTAGCAATCTTCCAGGAATTCGACAGGATGCAACGATTGCTATGTGCAATGTGACTTGTTCACACACTGGCGAAAACATGTTGGACTTGGTACTGACTGAAATTGACAAGTGGCTGAACCCTCTGTCCCTGAGACCTGGGGTCACAGCAAGTGACAATGGGTCAAATGTGGTGAAATGCACCACAAATAGTAGCTTTGTTTGGGTTCCATGCATGGCCCACTGTTTAAATCTTGTGGTGCAGGAGTTTCTGCAGCACCCTGATATAAAGGAAATGCTGACAGTTGCATGCCATATCTGTTCTCACTTTTCACACTCTGCAAAGGCCCGTGACCAACTTCAGCAGTTGCAGATCCGAAACAGCCTCATGCAGCACCGCTTGAAGCTGGAAGTTGTCACCCAGTGGAACTCCATTTTATACATGGCAGGGAGGTTGTATGAACAATACAAAGCCATCTCAGAATATCTTGTCATGCACACTAGCCGTGACAGTTCCGGGGCCTCCATGTCTATGACAATGGAAAAGTGGCACCTCATGGACTCAGTAATAACAATTTTGAGGCCTTTTGAACATGCCACACAGGCAGTGAGTGGCAAGTCTGCCTCCATTAGGTAATCAATTACACTGCTGCGGGTGCTGAGGCAGACATTAGTGAATGTACAGCATAGCCTTGATGTTGCCGGAGACAGTGCTAGCAGTGTGTTGCTGAAACACATGCTGACAATATTCGACCAGGATCATCACATCTTGAGCATTCAGCGTAGTGACAACTTTGCAATAGCAACAATGCTGGACCCACGATACAAAAGTGGAATTGCCTCAGTACTGGAGGGCAGGCCTGAACAGGTAAAAAATGTCAGTGGGCAACTGGTGTGCTTGGTTCATGGGGCACAGAAGTCATGTGCCAAGGTCAGCAAACCTCAGCAGCATAAGCAGGCTGAAGGTGAACCTGGGGGAGTAGTATCAAACATATCCTGTAAGGGGAAAGGGACTGCAGTTCCAGGTGGTCTGTCATCAAAAGCAGTTGGCGTTAACCCACTTTGGGAGGCTTTGTCACTAGTGGGGATTTGTGAGATAAATGATTCCAGTGAACAGGATGATGCATCAACCAATGGACTTAGTGCAGCACAACGAATGGTTGAGTCATATTTGTCTGAAAACAGGCATCTGTCAATCACTGATGATGCCTTTTTATACTGGAGTGGGAAAGTCAATGAATGGCCAGAGCCGACTGCTGTGGCACTGAAGTTCCTGACATGCCCACCCTCCAGTGTGAGTGTCAAGAGAGTATTCAGCTCCACAGGTGCAATAGTTTGGGATCATCGAACAAACCTATCTCCTGCAAATGTCAGTTTGCTGACATTCATAAAAATGAATGAGAGGCACATACCAGCTCAGACTGCAACCTCAGTATTCATACCCCGGCATAGTCATGGTTTTGCTGATTTTGTGGAAAGGGACCATCCTGGTAGCACTCGCAGCATAAAACAGCCTGCCACTGACATAGATGATGACACAATGTAGAAAGAATTTCCCAGAGGTCAGAATTCAGACATAGATGACTGTGAGGGCAGCTTTCTTTATGAGGATGATGATGATGATGAGGTTAATGTTAGCAGGTTTTAACTTAAGTGGTTAAAAGGCTGTCACATTTGTTGTATGATACATGTCTTCTTTTTCATAAAGTTAAATCAGTGTCCCACTCAGAGTGACTCAAATTCCATATGTCATGTCAGATTTGTAACACAGAGCACAATATATCCTGGCCCCTGTACCACCACCATAAGACTGCTGTTAGCCAGTGCCACTATATGGAATGTCACCTTGTGCCCCACTGGGACCACCACCATGAAACCACTGTTAGCCACTGACACCAGGGGGAATGACTTTGTGTGTGTCTCTCTGGACCACCACCATAAGACTGCTTTTAGCCACTGCCACCACCACAGGAAATGTCACCGTCTGCCCCCCCGGACCACCACCATGAAAATGCTGTTAGCCACTGCCACCAGGGGGAATGACTTTGTGTCCCCCTGCACCACCACCATAAGACTGTTGTTAGCCACGGCCACCACCATAGGGAATGTTACCATGTATCCCCCTAGACGACCAACATAAAACTGCTGTTAGCCACTGCCAACAGGGGGAATGATTTTGTGTGCCCCCTCGACCACCACCATAAGACTGCTGTTAGCTACTGCCACCATCATAGGGAATGTCACCGTGTGCCCCCCAGGCCACCGCTATAAGACCACTGTTAGCCTGTTAGCCACTACCACCACCACTACATGCAGGAAGATGTGAGAGGGAATGTCATCATGTGCCTCAGCTATGACCACCACCACCCACCACCACCACCACTGTGACAATGTTTTCCATTACATGTCTTGACCAGCAGAGGGAGTTGAACAGGAGACCACATCCATCAGCCACAGGCACAAGGCTTCTTACTATGAATACTATAAAGTGAGTATGTGTACTAATGGTTTTCATGCTATTCAACTTCCTTTAGCTGTGTGTTTTTTTTCTGTAGCTTTTCTGAACTGCAATGGTCAAACACATACGGTCAACTTATTTTGTTTTTTACAGGTTAACAACAAAGGACTGTCCTTCACAGAATGTCTGTATCAATGGTACAGCAACAGTACTGTCTACAGGAACCTATGGGATATCCATTTCCAATCCATAGTGGTAAGTATATCAATTTTATTTCATCTGTTCCTGTTTTTTTCATAACAGCGCAAAAAATCAGACTGATGATTCATAAACTAGGTGACATGTATGTCACAAAAAATATTTCTGGAACATATCATGTACTGTATTCCAAATCTACAGCTGCAGCCATTACAGTGTTGAAAATGTTTGACCCAGGTTGCGTTACTTGACAAGATGTGGTTTTAAAATGTAACTTGAGTTGAGACGAAAGGACACTGGCACAGTGCAATTTTTAACAGCCTGGTATTTAAATTGTGATCTGATGATTGCAGTGGAACAGCTTGCTATCTGTGTTAATCTAGATACCCATGGTGGAACAGCCACGGCTTAAACATAATGTCTTACTGCTGCAATCAAGTTGTAATAAGTTCTTCATTTCTTTTTTTAGGAAACTTCCAGATGCTTTGTGGTGTGATAGCTGCCTTATCCAAAGAACTTCTTCAACATCATGCCCCCTCGGGCTGGGGAAAACATGCAACAAGCAGACATCATTTGAATCAATGATGACCATGACCATCACTACTGGACTGGAGAAGGATGCAGATAAAATCTGAGAAGAAGTAACCAAATAATAAACCATTAATGAGACCTACTTGCAAATATGGTTCCCCCTTAAAAAAAAATACTTACCTTCATTGGCTTGAGAGTATTCAATTTCCAATTCCAACTCAAAAATTTCTCATCAAGCATGTGAATGTGCACAGCAACAGGATGTGACCTTGCAGTCCTTATCTGCCATCAACTTCTATGTTTCTATGTTTCTATGATAGAAAATAATACAATGAGTACATGCATATATATATATATATATATATATATATATATATATATATATACATATATATATGTCAAACCCCCACCTAGAAAAAACATATATATCTTATAGGGGTGTGGTCATGCCCCTATATTTAGGGTTATGAAGGAAACTTCTATGTTAAAGTCAAAATTTTACCCGTTAATAACTTTGGACCTGTTCACTGGATTTGCCTGAAATTTGGCATGCGTGGTGGGGCATGGTAGATTTCTAGATCTGCCAACTTTTGTTTCAGTCGGACTTATAGTCTTTGTGCATGAAAACACTGGAAAATGCACTTTTTGCCAGTTATGTAGGCAGTTTTAGGGATTTTGCCCATGGCCCTGCATGGCCATTGTGTGGCATGCCACTCTGTGAGATGTCTCATCTGAAAGAGCTTCAGTGGCTGAACATGCTGCTTTTCATTTTGGTGAAAAAATATTAAGGCATTCAAAAGTTATAGCACTTTTAAGCCCCCATTACAAGTCAATGGGAACATTTATATGGTTGTTTTGCAAACAAAAAATAGGGTTTGAGCCATCTCGTCCCACCTGTTGGTCAAAGAATTTGCAACCTTGCAGTCAAAGAATCTTTGTCCCTGAGAATTCTTTGATTGCGAGGTCTGCCATCTTGTTTTTAAATTTCGATAGTAAAAAATCAAATATCTCAGCTCAGGGGTCACTCCTGAAGTAACACTTGGATGGGTTTTACTCAAGGGGCTTCAGTTATTGATGTGGAACCTTTGTATTTGACGTGGAACCTTTGTAAATGAGCAGTCCCTGCTCAAAGGTACTTGTAATCCTAGAGTTTACTAAATAAAAATAACATAAAAAAATCTATTGACCCATGGCCGTGGTTTGCTGTAAAACTGTCTAAAAATAGAGTTACAACATTATTTATTCTTTGATTGCAGCTCGCTAACGATCTTTGATCGCAAGCCTGCAAATTCTTTCACAGCGAGATTCTTTGACCGTGATCTTTGATCGCGAGTGAGTGACAAGATATCTGAATGAAAAACTCAAATTTCTCAGCCCAGGGGTGCCCTAGGAAGACAAATGAGGGAGCGTTCTGCTCAGGGGGCTTCGTTCTGTCGAACCATGATGGTGGTTTACCACACTTCTCTCAAAATTTTGAATTACACCATTTTTTATTCTTTGATCATGAGCCTGCAAATTGTTTGTTGTGAGCTTGCAAATACTTTGATCATGAGATTCTTTGATAGCCATCTTTGATCACGAGAAAGGGACAAGATGGCCAGATTTTATAATGCATTAGATAGGCCAATTTTACCAATCTTTAATATTACATATCTTGGAAACAGTTTGGTCTTTTTACTTGAAATTTGGAGGGTGTTTATGGCATGTACTGTACATGTAAATTATGATGTTTACATGTTGGAAAATATATTTATGGTGGAGATATTGTGTGGCTCAGTTTACGTTTTGTGGACAGTGTTTTGCATTGTAGTGGTGGCTTGAAATTGATAGGTTACCTAGCCTTAGTGTCATGGATATAGTTTTCAGTCATTGTGTCTGGAAAAATGTCAACAGGTGCAGAATTCTGCAACTCCGAGGAATGAAAATCTCAAACTTTAAAATGCTATATCTCAGACATGGTTTGGTATTTTACATTGACATTTGGAGGGTGTTGATGAAACACGCATGTTTACATGTTGGTGGGAGCGCAGGGCCTGAAAGGCCTGCACTCCCACCAACTTCCGCAAATTCTTACTTTTCTATTCCTTCTCAGAAAGTAAGGAAATTCTATGCAAAAAACTGCATTAATGCATCATTTAGGGTTAAAACACAAAAAGTCAGGAAATGAAAAATCTTTAGGGTTAACCCTCACCCACTCCCCCTTGTGGACCCACCAATCATCCCAAGATTAACAGATGACAGGGTGTGTCATTGGGGTTGTGAGGCCTAAATGTTGCCCCATTCTTCTTCACTGTTGCTTCTGAATATGATTACACAAGGAATGGGGCAACATTTAGGCCTCACAGCCCCAATGACACACCCCATCATCTGTCAATCTTGGGATGATTGGCAGGTCCATGAGAGGGAGGGGGTGAGGGGTAACTCTAAATATTTTTCATTTCCTGACTTTTTGTGTGTTAAGCCTAAATGATGTATTAACAGTTTTTTGCATATAATATATATATTTATATATATATATATATATATATATATATATATATATACACACACACACATATATTTAAACTCACCAAGGCTACTATTAGTGTACACACAAAGGGCACCCTTCCATCCGGTTGAGGTGATCACATTGCAGCACACTCTGGACAAGCAACAGTTCTCTCACTGTCATCAACTGTGATGGAACACTGAATGGTCATTCATGTCATGTTATCCCTCCTTCACATGGTTTGGCAAGACACTGTGCATCATGACATCCTCATCACAGTAAGGTCAATACACACAGCAGCATTACACGTAAGTTCAACAGCAGCAGCAGCACTTGTGAATTTTCTGGACACAAGACAGTTGCATTTTGGGGATGCAGAAAAACTTTGGGGACTCTGTGTGAGCACTGCGCACATGACTGAGTGTGCCAATAATTCTGGGAAACTTTGCAATTCTTGTTACACTGCAGTTTCACTTTGTCAGCACTGAGGAATTTTCTGGACACAAGACAGTTGCATTTTGGGAAAGCAGAACAATTCTGGGGAATCTGTGTGAGTACTGCACGCATGACTGAGTGTGCCATTAATTCTGGGAGACTTTGCAATTCTTGTTACACTACAATTTCACTTTGTGAGCACTGGGGAATTTTCTGGACACAAGACAGTTGCATTTTGGGAATGCTGAAAAATTCTGAGGAAGAAGGAATGTGGTAGTACAGTGTGGTGGCAATGAACTGGACCTTATATATTTTCTGACTTTATAATGTCTGTACACCATGAAATATTTTGGGCACATCAGCAATACTTCATGTCTGTTGGATACAGTTTGTTGAAAAGCATGATTTTTTTCTTGCTATGATCTCCTAACAAATAAAATATACGTTATATATTCTTATCTTTATTCTTTATACCATAAAGACAGCAACACGTCAGGCAGCAATCAGCATATATATGTTTGCAAGAAGCTGGACAGTGTCTGCAGTACATACACACACAGGAAAGAAGACTGACTCACTCATGCAGTTTAGCACAGTATACTTGCACTGCTCAGTCCTGCTTTTCCACAAACACTCCACAACAGAAAAGTAAACATTAATAAGGCACCAAAACAGCGCATGCGCGTACACACACACACACACACACACACTTAACAGAATGAAGGGGCAGAAAACAAAGTGTCATGCATACAGAAGACAACAAAAAAGGGCATCATTACATACAGGGGTCATGAATGGTGGAGGAATACATTTTGAAACACAGCAGGGAAGGTGTGGGGGGGCACATGGTGTGAGGAAAAAAAACTAACCTGGGATCCCCTGGTGATCCAGCAGCAGTTCCAGCATTACAGGCAGTTCTCTGGGGTCCACACATTCTACAGGCTCAGTTGCTGGTGTTGGTGGGGGGGGCTGCTGGTGGAGCAGCAGGTTCTCCTCTCACCCTCCTCTTCTTAGGGCTGCCACCATTCACAGCTACACCCTCTGCCACAAAGGGGCCAGCAGGTGCATGTCTGGCCCATTCTGTGGCAGCCTGCCATCTCCAACTGGTGGTGGTTCAACATATGGGTGGGCTAGCCCCCAGTCCCTAGGTGAGTCCCCAAGGGGTCATGGTGCACCTCAACCTGACATAGACAATGCCTGACCACACTACTGTCCCCCTGACACAGTCAAAAAACTCCCAAACAATGGAGGTGCGGGGAAGACCAGGCACAGGCAGAGGAGGGCCAGATGCACTGGCAGTCAGCTGGTCAAGGTGCTCAATGGGAATGGGATCCACACCTAGGCCCTGGGGCACAGGCACATCCTGCTCCAGAGGACCTGGTGCTGAGCTGCTGCTGGACGTGGTGGTGGTGTTGGTTCAACTGCCACAGGAGGAGGTGCTGGTCCTGCTTCCAGGAGGGCACTCAAAATTTTGGATCAGTCCAACAGGAGCCAGTGGCCATGACCCCCACGCATGCACATGGTGCGACACCTACCATGCTCTCCCAGAACTGCCCCCACCCCAGACAGTCCCTCACCCTGGTCCATCTTTCCTACTGTGCTTCCTCAGTCTGAGCAATGACTACTCAACCTGACAGAAAACACTCACACTGTCAGACACACACACAGTCACACAGACACAGACAAACAACAACTTGTAAAGGTAAGAAAAATATATTTACAGAAAGAACAAATTAGGTAAAAAAGGGTACAGAAAAGACAAAAAAAAGTAGCTTTTAAAAAAGCTGTTGGGTCTAATTCAAAGTTTAAATCTCCTCCTTGCTCTGATCTCCAAGTCTCACAGGCTGTCTCACAACACACTCCTTTCTCTCTGTCTGCCCTGGAGAAAGTGAAAATATCACCTTGGCAAGGTACTTGCTTCCTGCCTGGCTAAAGAGCATGTGTGACTTACAGTACTGTAAGCCATGTGATGTGTGGGGGGGCTGCTACATCTGGAATGCGAAGTGGATCACTTAGAATCATAATGATGAATGCGAAGTCCATTTAAAACAATGACTTTGCCTTACTTCGCATTAGCATTCTGCCTTAATGTGAAGTGGTAATGACAAGGTGAAATTAGTATTTTGCATTGCCCACTCCATGTAGCGGAGTGGCAGCTCAAAGTTCCCACTTCGTGGGCACTTTGCCGGCAGAATTTAAATTCGCTGCAGCTCTATCCCTGAAGAAGCTTTTATTGGGTGAAGCACTGGAGCATCTGGGTAGCAGATGTACAGGCCCAGATGAGGAGATGCTGGAACTGTGTTGTTGTACTACCTGTACCTGCATATCTAAGTGATGGTGTTTGTGTTTAATAGGGGGAACGTGTCCCCAGACTAGCACCCTCCTTTATCCTGGTGAGTGCAGCACCTCTGGTCTCATCCAAGTAAAACAATCCCTAGTGTCTAGTGTCCCCCACCTGCCAATCATGGGCCCAATGTAAAAAAAAAAACATTTAAATACTTTTCCCTGTCCTGGTGTCTAATGGACCCACCTCCAGTAAGGCAAGTGCTCAGTCATTGACAGCTCAGTGGGTGGCCAGCTACAGTGGAAAGAGGAGGATGTGTGGGTCACCCACTCAGGGTTGGATGGGTGGGTGAGGGTGGGGTCCACTAGACACCAAGGAATGAGGAACTATTGACTTTTTTTAATAAGAGGATCTGTGATAAGGAGGGATGTCCATTAGACACCAGGGAGAGAAAATGATTATTTTTTTTTTTACATTGGGCTCATGATGGGAGGGTGGGGAGGACCACTAGACAACAGGGATTTTTTATATGGGGCCAGTGATCGGCAGGTAGGGGACCATTAGACACCAAGGAATGATGGACTATTTTTTTTCAATACAATTTTTTTTAAACAATTCTTTACATAAGTATTTTATAGCAATTGTGGAAAGAAAAAGACTTTGAGTTAAAAAAGTTTACTTATGTATTACAGAAAAGAAAAATGGCATCCATAAATTATAACATGGAGGGTGATAAATATTTCCTTAAGAACATTTTAAACAGTACTTAATGGTGGTAATGTTGATATAATTTATTTCTATGATGGGTCTGTTCTGTTTTTTTCTTTTAATTCTATTAAGTCCTACCATAATTTCTCAAAGGATGTAGCTTCACAGAATAAGTACCACCATCGTTCCCTTTCAAAGGCTTCTATTTTTGGGGCATTCCACTGCTCTAAGATCAGTCTTTTTGTGGTAATTGAAGCAACTGCAATTATCTCTGTTTGGGTTTTGTTGAAATTTAATCCATTCATATCCCCTAGAATCATTCCTTTGAGTTAAAGGGGTATTGTACTTTAGAGTACATCCTTTAGTATTGTATTGGTTTGGCAAGCCCACTGGTGCAGCAGTAGACCTACCACTTATGGGGCCAGTGACCAGGGTTGGAGAGCCCTAGGGAACTGGAGGGTCAGCTGGGGGTGGTGATTTGAGCATCCCATGGACTGCTCTCCTCCTATTCCTCCTCTGGGGAGGGTGGGAAGGGATGGACTGCTGTGCTACTGACTCCTGGTGGAGGATGGGAGCTGGTGCACTGAGCGGCCAGAACATCGGGTTGGCATGGGCATACATCTGACGTAACTGCATACGTGATGTCATTGCATGCCCGTGCCATGGAGGCACAAGGGAAAAATCCCCTGATGCATATGATGACTGGTCCCAATGGCATGCACCATGGGTACTCAGGCTGCTCCCCTCAAATCTAGACCCTGGGTCTTCCATGGTGGTGATGTATGTACCCACCAGGAAGTGGCTTCCAAAGAGGAATGGAGGAGGGGGTTGAGCACAAGCACTGTGAGCAGTGCAGTGTCATGGAAGAGTCCAACAAGGGGCACCATAGGCAACACTCTCCACCGAGGAGAGAACAAACTAAAAAAAAAGTAATGTATTGGTTTGCTGACACCATTACTGTATATCTTTACAATCCCATAAACAATGGTATAAATTGGCTACTTGGCCTCATTGGTGCCAGCATAATTGGTTCCCATGTTTCCCAATTTTTCCTCAGATTTGTGGAGTAAAGTAATACCTATCAAGAACTGTTTTCTCCATTGTCTTATTTTTAGTGTAGGAATACTCTTTTATAGAGTTTATTCTTAAATTTCTCCATTGTTGGTTAGTTAATAGAATCCCTGACCATGCAAAGATGTGCAAGATCATGCATATAGGGAAGAGAAACCCTGAAGCCACCTATAGGCTGGGAGGGGAGTTGCTGGCAGTCACAAGGGAAGAAAGAAACTTGGGCATCATCATCACCAATGACCTGAAATCATCCAAGCAGACCACTAAAGCAGTAGGTAAGGCTAGGGGGATGTTGGGGTGTATTAGTAGTGGTATCACAAGCCAGAAGAAGGAGGTAATAATCCTTCTTTACAAGACACTGGTTAGGCTCCATCTGGAGTACTGCATGCAGTACTGGAGGTCACACCTTCACAAGGACATTAACCAAATTGAGGCAGTCCAGAGAAAGGCAGCCAAAGTGGTGCAGGGACTGCATCAGAAAACATATGAGGACAGATTAATGGAGCTCAATATGTGTACCCTAGAGCAAAGAAGGGAGAGAGGTGATATGATCAAAACATTCAATCATCTTAAGGGCATTAACAAGGTGAAAGAGTCTAACATATTTCAATATAAGAAAAATAGCAGGACAAGAGGACGCAGCATGAAATTAGAGGGAGGCTGATCAAGGGGTAATGTGAGGAAGTTCTTTTTCACAGAAAGGGTGGTGGATGCATGGAACGGCCTACCTCAGGAAGTGGTGGATATGAATACAGTGCAGGGCTTCAAACAGGCATGGGATAGGCATAAGGGAGCATTACAGATGAGTATGAATAGATAAGCTATTGACAGTGCAAAGGTCGATGGCACATTTATAAGGTAGAAAAAGAAATGGTCAGACTGGATGGGCCTTGCAGTCCTTATCTGCCATCAACTTCTATGTGTCTATGTCTATGTTATTCCATTTCTTATTAGTTTTTCCCATGGATCTTTTTGGTTCCTATAGATACACTGATATATTCGCCTAAGTAATTTTTCCATTCCCATATGCTCGATCTTGGTTTGTTCCTGAATCAGTCTTGTTAAATTTATTAATTTTGATCTTTCTCTGGTCAAAATTAATTTATAACATTTTGTTTTTATAATTAAGAAATTTACAGTTATATAGTGGAGGACATAACTATATAAATTTATTATAGGAACAAAACTGACAGTCATGTATTGTGTGAATCCATTTACTTAACTTTGATTTGCTCAAAAGTAACCATTTCCCTTTATGGTTTTCAGGCCAGATAACCTTACTAGACCATATGTTTAAGAATAACCATGGAATTCTTATTTTCTACTAAACATTCAAAGGTGATCTTAATTTGGGAACATAATGATTCAAACTGTTCTGGTAATTTTGCGGGAGAATCCAACATATCTAATATTAGATTACTTCCCTCATTATTCCCTTTCCCGTCTAAGGATTTTTCTAAGCGTGATTCTGGATTGTGAAAGCATTCTGATCTAGTTAACTATTGCATGTTTTATAGTGCCTGGACAGCTAAAGCCCCCTATATTTCTTGGCATTACTAGAAGAGTCCATGCGATCCTAGGTTTTCCACCCCCCATAAGAACTTTGAGAAAATGATTCACATACTATTGAACCATTTGAGTAAGGGTGTACCCATATTCATCCAATTATCTAGTAATACTTAAATCTTATTTTTTGCTTGATCATAATTTTTATTAATGGTTTCATTATGATTTTTAAAAATTTCAATTCACAAATGTTTAAATGATTTACTGTACATGAAGTCTTGTTTGGTCAGATGATCCAATATGTAATCATTTTTGGAAATTTTACAGATAATAGACTTTTGTTTATTTACTTCATATCCTGACACCTTGGCATAACTTAAGACCTCAGAAATAAAATGCAGAAGTGAGACATTAATTTCTTTAAGAATCAACAGGACGTGGTCTGCAAATGCATTTATTTTAATAATGCCCTTTTTGGTACATACTCCCTGGATTAGGATGTTATTTCTAAGTTGGTTCAAGAAGGGTTACAAACACCTGGCCTGGTGGTACTGAGGGTTGAGGCACTGGATGCCACACCTCACATCACGCCTGTGACCTGGGTTCAAGAACATGCCCGGACCACCGTAGGTCGGCAGGGGAAAGAGAGGATCGAGCATCTGAGGGACTGCTCTCCTCTCTCAGGGAGGGATCCAGGGCAGCCCGGTGTGGCAGTGGCCCCTGGTGGAGACCAACAGCACTGCTACGCACAGGGGGCTTACAAGCTTGGGGCAGACTTTGGTCGGCCGCTTTCCGGACGTGAGTGGGAGCACTCACGTCGGGGCTGGGTGGCATTGCATGTTCCAAATACAAATACCCCTCTGGCCCAGATAGGCGACGGCCCTTCCAGAGCCTTGCCACCACACGCCCAACACTGGAGCCCTACCACCACCCCCTTTGATCTCCTCTGGACCTTTCATCCCCCTCAGCGTGCCCAGGAGAAAGTGAAGTCCTTGAGGTTGGCAGAGTTCACAGTGGGCAGTAGAGTGACACTGGCCAGAGAAGAGGCCCAAGAGAGTTCCGGAGTCAGTGGAGATAAACAAAGTTGGAAGAAAGAAAAAGTAGTGTTCTAAATTCAATATGTATAGAACAGTAAACATGGGTCACCCTTGCCTTACCCCATTAAACATAGCAAAAGGTGGTGTGATATATGAATTTATTGTAAACCTTACTGTTGCCTTTTTGTATAATTTTTCTGATAAGTTCTATTAGTTTATTAGGAATTTTTTTTTCAATATTCTAGGCATTTGAATATGAAATTCCTATCCAACAGATCAAATACTTTTGTGGCATCACTTGATACTATATGATAGTTTTCCTGTTTAGAACTGACTTCCTGGATAACTTGCTGTATTCTCCTCATAGCTTGAAACATACTCCTTTCCTTTATTAATCCAAATTGGTCTGTATGTATGGCTTCTTGAAGGCCTATTTTAATTCTATTAACTGTTAATCTAGCAAAGTGGTAGCCAGGAAGAGTGCTAAAATATCAGCATGATAATTTTATAATCCATACTTAATATCACTATTGTCATATAGGTTTCTACTAACCTGAGGTTGTTCCCTTCTTTTGGTATTAAAATCAGCCTAGCCTCTTGCCGTGAGGCAGGGAAATCTAGGTCTTGTTGAGATATTTCATTAAGAATTAACTCCATCCAGGGAGTCAGTTCTTTCAAGAAACAGATATAAAATTCAACTGTAAAGCCATCTAACCCTGATGTTTTTTCTTTGGGGAGTGCTTTTATAATTTTCTTTAGCTCCTCCTTACTAAATGTTCACTCATTTCATTTTAAAGTTTTTAGATTTGCTTTTTTAAAGTCTAATTCTGGAATATGTAAATTATTGAAATCCCTGTGCAAAGTAATATTAGTTGCAAATGGCCAGTATTACAGCATAATTAAAGCAAAGGAAGGCTAGTACCATGGCCAAAATATTATCACTTAATGCAAGAAGCCTGAATGGTGATAAGTTAGCAGAACTGGGTAGCATTATTAGTATGGAAGATCCAGACTTTGTCTGTGTAACTGAGGCATGGTGGGATAATGATAGTGCTTGGAACAGATCAATACAGGGCTAACAATTGTTCAGCAAGGAAAGGGTAGAATAACGAGGAAGAGGTGTGGCTATATATGTGAAGAAGAAAATAGAATGCTACCAACTAATGCCAAAAAATATAGATGTGATTGAAGTTGAAACCATATGGCTAAACATAACTAGATTTTATGAAAAAAATTTACTCTAGGAACTCTCTATAGGCCACCATGCAATAGTACTCAAGTTAATGATGCCTTACTAAATCAAATTATGGAAATGTCACATGATAGTGACATAATTTTAGTTGGGAATTTGAATTTACCTAATGCTAATTGGACTAAAGGCAAAGCTAGTAGTGCACATGACCGGACAATTTTGGACATTCTGGAATCCCTTGAGCTACATCAAATGGTATCAGAGCCAACAAGTGGTGACAATATACTAGATATTATGTTTACCAATATACCCATGGAAATTTGCAATATTCAAATAAATGCCCCTCTGTTAAATAGTGATCATAATATTGTCTGCTTTAAGATTGATAAAAGGAAAAAATTCACAAAGGAGACAGCCATTTTTAAAAATTACAATAAAACTGATTTCACAGCAATTAGTAAGGAATTAGATAGGTGTGATTTGCCAAATAAACTATCACAGTTGGAATTGGAGTCAGTTTGGACCTTAATGACCAATACTATTAAAATGTTAGAGAACAAATATGTCCCAGATAAGAAGATATATAATAGTGGGGACAAGAAACCTGCATGGTTCAATCACAAAATACAGAGATTGATAAATAAGAAGAAACACAGTTTCTCAGTTATGAAAGAAACATAAACACCAATCAGTGTCAGGAATTAGATAGATACATATTTTCATTTATGAAGCATCCAATTCCTGAGATTCTGAGTGCTGGACAATAAAATCACAATAAAAACATTATTATTTAAAATCACAAAACACACATAATAAAATCAGTATAAATACAGATTCCATTCTAGCTATCAGCAAGTTCACATTATAAAAGCCAGTTCGAACTAATATGTTTTCAGCCCCCTTTTAAAGGCATCCACTGAGGAGGCCAATTAGAGACTGGTATTGAAACAGTTAAAATTAGCCATAAAAAGCACGGAGGGAACTAGAATTTAGACTAGCCCACTCAAAAGACAATATGAAGGGGTTCTATTCATACATAAATTACAAAAGAGGCTCAACAAGGGTCAGTGGTCCACTTAGTCATGATGGGGTACATTACAATAAGCCAGAAGATATGGCAAGGATCTTAACAACTACTTCTGTTCTGTATATGTACAGGATGGTAACACAATGGAAGATACTAGGATAGACACATCTAGATTCACCCGCACCATCTATCTCCATCATTGGGAATGTCACTAAACGAAGGGTATGTACCATTAGATTAGAAAAAGGCAGTTATAGTCCCAATATATAAAAGGGTAATAAAATCACACCCTCTAATTACAGACCAGTGAGTCTCACATCGATTGTTGGGAAAGCAATCGAAGGGATCATCAAGGATGATATATTTATTTATTTATTTAGCTTTTGTTAACTGGGTAGGTGCAATAGCCATGAAATGACTATTTTCAGGCATGACCCGGGAGAGTACAACAATCAAAGACGGGTGCATAGCAGGAGTACGATGAAATTACAATAGCATAGGTCAAAATAGTTAGTAGTAATGAATACATGCAGCCAGGACAATAACATTCAATGCAATTCACATAGACTTTTTAGGCACAGAAAACCTACATAGTCTAGTAAGAGATACCACAACATAGCAGCAAAGAAATATTGTTCAAATTAGTCACAACAATGAAGATTCAAATAGGCAGCGAAACAAGGCAAGGCCAAATTCCTGACTGGGCAGGATGCATTATCCCATCCTCTGAAACAAGACTCAGGTGTGGGGGGGGAGCTGGGGTAGATTAGCTCTCAAGGAGATAGTGAGAGTAAGAAGTGCTATGAGGTAGGGAGGTTAAAGTTTAGGGCTGCAAGTTTGGTTAGACCTGGTCCTCAGAATAGACGAACTCCCCATGTTTGTGGGTGTCCTCAGAATGCAAAAATGTTTTGTAAAAATTCAAACATTGGTTCGGTAGGTTTGACCCCAACAAGTTAAAAAAAAAATCAATCCCTACCAGTTGCACGCATACTCTTACAGGTCCCCAGCCGGCTCATGATGCAGTACAGCACTGCAAGAGAGGGAGAGTCACCAGATCAGCAGAGAGACGTCACTGTCAGTGTCACTCCTGATGATTGGAGAAAGGGGGGTCCTAGGCAGCAACACAGGCTACCATTTGTGCAGCAGGTCACACAACGTGGGATGCTGACTGCTGAGCCTGCCCCTCCAGCCAGTCTTAGCAAAGTATGTGAGAGGGACACACGATTGACTGACTGAGTGATGGACAGTGGTTTAAAACGTTATGCCCTGTTAGCGTTCACATAAATAAAACAGCCTCAGAGTCACCATCGATCATCTGAACTTGTGACAATTCCTACCAAAAAAAAAAAAAAAAACATTGGTGATGGTTTCACCAAGGGAAGGGAACGAAGGAGAAAAAGTTCAGAGGGGCCGGGTTGAAAAAGTTCAGAGGGGCCGGGTTGAGAGAGTGATTCTGTTGCAGGTTGATCTGGGCTACTGTAAGGGCACTAACTGCGTAAAAGAAAGTTACACTGCTTCATCACATAAGTAAATCATTCTCATTTAAAGTCAATCGTCAATGATTTGAACTTGTTGTGGCAACTCCATCCTGGCCAACAAAAGGGGGATTTGGTGTTTCACTAAGACAGAAAGTTAATAAATTGAGGGAAGGAGACAGAAAATGTACAGAAGGGCCGAGTTGGGAGGGGGCACATTTGCACTACTCTTTGTTGGTCTGGGGAAGCGTAGGGGCACTAACTGTGCAAATTAAAGTCTAGGAATAAAAAACTTTGGAGTGCACTCACAGCATGGAGTGAAAGAGAAGGGTAGGCTCAGCAAACAGGGCACTAACTGCAAATTAAACAAAGTTTTGGTATAAAAAACAAGTAAAGGGCAATGTTTCAGTCACATAGCCACACTGGACAAAGGCAAGTTTGACATTTTCAAATGCTTTATTTTCGCACTTCACCATCAACTAGCAGTAGTAACAGCCTACTGCCACTCAAAGATTGGCAGTCTTAGTGGCAGTAGTCTGTTACTAGTCTGTTACTAGTTGGTGGTCAAAGGACTGACTGCAAAAATGAAGCATTTGGAAATTTCAAACTTGCCTGTGTCCAGCATGGCTATGTCACTGCAGCACTGCCCTTTGCTTTATGTTTCTTAGTGTTTGGGGTAGGCAACCCTGAGGAGCTGCACCAGTCCTGCTTACTATGTGGGTTGCAGACCACACCGTAATAATAAAAAAACATTTCTTTTGGAGTGCACTCACTGCAGGAAGTGAAAGAGAAAGGCAAGTTCAGCAGAAAGACATCCCTGAGAGAGAGTTCTGAGTGCTAGTGCTGTGCTCGAAGCAGTTGCACAAGACCGAGCTGCACTGCAAACTGGAGAGCCGGATTTGAATCCCATGAGCTCCCTCTTGCATACTGTGTGACCCTGAGCAAGTCATTTAACTTCCTTGTGCTCCACGGTTGCACCTGGAAAGCTCCGACTTAGTGTGCCATTCTGGTTAAACAATTTCCTCATTCCCTTATATTTTACTCCGGCTAGTGCTTTACTTACCTATTGTAAATTTCCCTGTGTTTTCAAACTTTACACAAGTCATGCAACCAACAGTGCTATACTGACCTATTTGCCAGGAATAAATCTCCCTGTGTTTCCAGGTACACAACGCACCTAGTAGTGCTTTACTACTAACTTATTTTGGATAATCTCCCTGAATTTGTAGCTTCTCAATGCAGTCAGCAGTGCTGTACTGGCCTGTTTGGGAATAAATCTCCCTATAAGACTGGCTGCTGCACTATGATGGCCCTTATGCTGCTCATCCTCTGAGTACCATGACAGGTTTCTTCAGCAAAGTCCTGAATTTTCTGTACTATTCTCACTGTTCCCTGGATTGCCTGAGAAGTGCTGCTACTGGTTTCTTTACCACCCTTGGCTTTTCATAAAGGGTCTGACACACATGCTTCTTGTCTTTCCATGATGGGTTTTATAAATGTTCCTAATTAAAATATTTTTAAAGCAAATGGCAGTTGCATCTCTACAGGTGCAAATTCAGGGAGCTCTATTCCCAAACCAGTCAGTACAGCACTGCTGGCTCCATTGAGTAGCTGCACCAAAACCAGGACAATGTATTCCCTAACTGCTGACTGTGTCAAGTTAAGTTGTTTTAGCAGTGAAAACACAGGGAGGGTCTATAATATCAAACAAAATTCTGCCTGGTTCTACTTGAGTAAAAAATCCACTTAGTTTGCATGTTTGGGAAAGTACATGTAGTATTAAGATTTCAAGAATGGTTAAGTTTTATAAAATGTTGATGCACTGACTCTGAGACAGAATCCTATGCACAAAACTTTGCTAAACATGCCATTCTTAGCGCTACATCTACATTCCCAGACATGCTGAAAAATACTTCTGTGGATTTCTTTATTAAGTAGAACTAGTTAAAATTTGGTTACATATTACAGAACCTGGTAATACCATGTGGGACCTGGTTTTACTTGGTAGAACTTGGTTTTACTTGGTAGAACTTGGTTATAGCTGGTAGAACCTTGCTCTACCTGGTAGAACCAGGTAGCACCTGGTAAAACTTTTTTGTGTTCTACTTAGAAAGTTTGTGAGGTAGAACTTTTGGGGGTTCGCGCAGCCCTATTAAAGTTAGGCCAGGCAGCATCTGGCAGGTGAGTGGATTGGGGAGGATTAAAACAAGTGCAGAGATCAACAAGGGATAGATGTAAGTGCAGCTCCTTTTTGAAGCTGTCATGGGATCCACATATTCGAAGTGCTTGGGGGAGAGAGTTACAAAGCTTAGGAGCAGAGTGATTGAAGGCAACAGAGCCTTTTAATGTTTTACATCTAGGTACATTCAGCAGGGATTTATCTACCGATCACAGTCTATAGGAGGAGGTCTGAGGTACCAGCAATGTTGCGAGCACTGAAGGGGTCTGGTTTCTAAGTATAGAGTCAATCAGGAAGCCAAGAGAGTATTGATGGCAAGCTGAGGGGGATAACCAGCCCATGTCCCTATACAGTTGGCAGTGGTGCTTAAGCCGTGGTGACAAAGAGGCATATCGACAGATATTATTATAAGTGACATCCCACTTATGAAGGATGGTTTTGTGTGTGGCAGCAAAGGTCAGCATGCCATAAGTGAGGGCAGGCAGTAATATGCCTCTGGCAATAGCAAGTTTAGCAGAGGGAGTCAACATGAAACTGGACTTGTAAGCAACCCCCAGTTTAGCTTTCACTGCCTTGCAGGTAGATTGTATATGCAGACCGAAGTCCAGGGATTGATCCAGAAGAATTCCCAGGTACTTAAAAGATGTAATACATTCCATTTGTGTGCTACTGTGGTCTTACACCAGTATGGCAGTTTGACATGTTCTAAGTTTAGGGGCAGATCCAAGTGACATTGCTTGGGTTTCTTTAGCATTAAGTACAAGCTTATGTGCAGAAGGCCAATTTTGGACATTTGTGAAATCTGAAGAAAGGGATGCATTTATGCTGGTGACCTTACCAGAGCTTGAATAGAGTACAAGATCATCTGCATAGAGAATAGATGAGCATGAAAGAAAAACCTCATCTAATCATAATTAGAGGGAAATTTAAATGTGTTGTTTGCCTGGTGGTTAGTGTAAGAGCCTCCCACCCACCCTGTTTTGTAGGCTTTCTTAAATACTGAAAAGCCACTGAGGGTTGGGATTGAAGGGCTGAGTATTTCTGTTTGGGACTGAAATTCAAAGCAACAGGAGCTGATGGGCCTGTGACATCATACGGTACCTGATGTCTGCTTACACACACTGTTAGTGGGACTGAACACACACACTGGACTGTATGTGTTTGTGAGACCTGGGAACTTTATTGGTGGGGTTGAAATTGGGTTTGTAAATAACTACAGTCAGTATAGAGAGAAACTGTATTCCAGGGGAAAGGGACTGAGAAAAGGGGGTGTGCCAGTATAAACAGGGGGGGATAAACAGGGTGGCCATATTCCACCATGGCAGGCATCTTCGGAAGGGTTGTAGGCTGCACAGGCTGTGGGATGGCAATAATTCTAAATTGGGCCTGGAGAGAGGAGGCTGCCCACTTGTAGACAGCTATCTTGTATTCAGGAGTGAGGTATATTGGTTAAGGAGTAAGCTGGGGAGCTGGGGGTGTCCAAGGAAAGGGGTGTGGATATGGGCAGCAGAAGGGTGGAGCTGAGGGAGGCTGGGGCAATGCTCTGAAATTACAGGACGTTATGTTACAGCAAGCAGGAGGGGGGATATTAGGGACAGAGGACCCTTAGATAGGGAAGTTGATGCAAGGGAAAGCGTACGGGTTGAACATTCTGAATACAAAGAGAGTGGAGGGGGAAGAGTCAGGAGGGGCTGTTGTGCAGAAGCCTAAAACAGCAGACTGTGGGAAGGGAGCTCCTAAGGTGAACAGAGCAAGAGGGGAAGAAGAGGGGCAGTTTAGAGATGCAGTCAGGGGAAACTCGGGTTACTTTATGGAGGCTGACATAGAGTGTCACAATAAATTTGAGCTACTAAGCAACCTAGAGGGGGAGAAAGGGGTTGGTGGAAATGAGGAAACTTATACAGAGACTGGGAGGGAGTCGATACCCATAGGGCATCACAGACCGCTATGGAAAGGATAGAAATAGTCCCAGAGGGAGAAGGGAAACACATATGTTAAGCAATGGGGAGATGCAACATATTCCAGACATGAGGAGGAGAGCATGATTGGAGAGAAACTGGGAGACAAGGAGGTGGAGGGAGCCACCCTTAGCAGGGGGTTAGCACCAAGGATGGGGCCCTAGCTAAAGGGGACCCACAGAGAGCCTCTGGAGGCAGGGGTACTATTACAAGGGGAGGATGGTGGTGTGGGGAAGGAACCATCAGGGCCAGGATAAATGGTTCGGATAAGAGGGTTAAAGGGGAACCATTCAGAGGGGTTTGACTTATGGGTAAAATAGCAAGGGAGGCAGAAAGGGAGGGTGACAAGGGGTCTCTAATAAGGCAGGAAGACTCCATGAAATTGAGATCATGAATAAAGGGGAAGGGGCTGAGAGGGCATATGGAGGTAACCATAAGGATGATGGCGGTGTTAAGGTTCTGTTATTGGGAGACTCATGATTAGGTATCCAGTGGGAGGGACAGGGGTGGATGCCATAGCCAGTGAAGGTAGTGAGTATGTCTGGGCTGACAGTGCACAGAGCAAAGTTCATGGTGTGAAATGGTTAGGGATTGTGGAGGAAACCAGATTTCTGGTACATTTGGGAACTAATGATCTAGAGGAAAATAGCGTTTTGGAAATCCAAGCAAGGTTCCAAGAACTTGCCAGAGTCTGTCGGGATAATAGATGCAACATTTCCTTTTCAGAGATATTGCCAGTACCAAAGGCCTGAGTGGAGAAAATGAAACTACAGAGGTTAATGACTGCCCAGGAAGTGGGGTGAAGAGAGTGGGTTGGGGGTGTTAGGGAACTGGAATGGAGTTTGGGAGGATAAGGGACTATATGCCAAGGACAGGTTTCATCTTGCCCCATTAGGGAAGGAAGTCCTAAACAGGGAATGGCTGACTACACACAAAAGGTGGGGTTTAAACTTGTGGGGGGGAAGGATAAGGAAGGGGCTGACCAGAAGTCCTCTCCTCCAGATGAGAGGAGTAGCCTTCAAGCCCAAGGGGGGGAGGGGGGAAACAGACTGGAGGTGGGGGTTTCAGGAGGAGCAGAGGGAGGATGGAAGTATAAGGAATCTGGGTGGGGTTCGACAATGAGGATCAGGGATAAGGGGTGGGGGTTAGTGTTAGTAAATGCCAGGAGCTTGGGAAACAAGTTGCCAGAGTTCCAAGCAATGCTGTTCGGGGGGGGTGGATGTGGCAGCGGTCAGGGAGACGTGGGCCAACAAAAACCATGACTGGCACCTAAACATACGGGGGTACACTATGCTTAGGAAGGATAGAAAGGATGGCAGAGGGGGTGGAGTGGCTATGTTCATTAGAGATGACATAGAAATTGCTAGGGTAGAAGAGGCAGAGGGAAACGTGGAGGCCTTATGGGTCACCTTATGATCCCCAGCAGGAGATAAGGTCAAGCTGGGTGTAGCATATAGGCCCCCCGGGATGAGTGATGTTCTAGAGGATGGTTTGCTGGACAACATCATTGCCCAGTGTGGACCAAAAGGGGAAGGAGTGGTGTTGATGGGGGACCTTAATATGCCAGGTACAAACTGGTGAACCATGTCCTCTAAGGTGGCCAAGGAGCAGAGGTTGCTGGATGGCTTCCAGGATGTGTTCTTAACACAGCATGTGATGGAGCCCACAAGGGAGGGGCATGTCCTGGATGTGGTTCTGACAGATGCGGCTCTGGTAAGGGACATGGTTGTACAGGACCCCCTGACTGGGAGCGACCACAATACTGTCGGGTTTTAAATAAGCATGGGGGGGTGAGATCTAGGACACTGGCAGTTGACTTCAGGGGGGCAGACTTTATGGGCAAGGGAAATATTCTCAAGGATCACTTGAAGGGGATTACCTCAATGACAAGTGTGGAAAAGAGATGGGAGGTCATAAAATGGGGACTTCATGAGGCAGTCAGGATCTGCGCTAAGTTGAAACGTAAGGGAGCAAGGTCACATAAACCATGCTGGTGGTCCAGTGAGGTACAGGTAGCAGTCAGAGAAAAGAAGGTGTCCTACAAAAAATATAAAACAACAAGAGGGGATAGGGATAAGAAAATGTACCAGCTTGCATCTAGAAAAGTCACCCGTATGGTGAGGGGAGCAAAGTCCAGTAAAGAGCAGTGGCTGGCACAGGGGATACATGGAGGGGAAAAGGGGTTCTTCCAGTACATTGGGAAGCGGAGAAAAACTAAGGGCCATCTCAGCAGATTGAGATCAGAAGGAGGGTGGGTGGAAGAGGTGAGGGACCAGGCAGAGGTATTTAATGAGTACTTTGCCTCTGTGTTCACTAGGGAGGGGGATGGGATATCTACAAAGCAAGGCACGAAGGGGATAGACGCATCAGTAAGTGGGATTAGGGGAGCAACAGAAATGGAGCAAGAGGGAGGGAGAGGTACCCCAGGGGTGTCACATCTGGGTAAGGATAAAGAGGCCAGTAAGGTGGAGGAGACGGATGATGCTATCTCCACCAAAAGGGTGTGGTTAGCCCTCAAGGCCAAAAAGAAAGACAAATCTCCTTGGCCGGATGGCATTCATCCGAGAGTACTATGGGAATTGGCGGACATACTGGCTGCACTCCTGGCGGAGCTTTTCAGCAGGTCACTTGAAACAGGGGGGGTACCTAGGGATTGGCGAGAGGCACATGTGGTACCAATCCATAAAGGGGGGTCGAGGGAAGTACCAGGTAACTATAGACCCATCAGTTTGACCTCGGTGGTGAGAAAATTAATGGAGAGTATACTAAAGGAATGATTGGGGGTGTACTTGGAGGAGGTGGGAGGTCTGAATAGTCTGCAACATGGGTTTGTGCCAGGTAGATCATGTCAAACCAACCTTGTGGAGTTCTATGAATGGGTAACATCAGAACTGGACAGGGGTAAGCCTGTGGATGTATTATTCTTGGACTTCAGCAAGGCATTTGACTCTGTCCCCCATAATGGTCTGGTGAGGAAACTGATGGGGTTAGGAGTAGGCCCTTTGATGGTCAGATGGATTGAAAACTGGCTAGCTGGATGCACTCAGAGAGTAGTGGTCTGTGGGGAGCTCTCGAACCCTAGAGAGGTTGGTAGTGGGGTACCGTAGGGCTCGGTCCTGGGTCCGATCCTGTTTAATGCATACATATCGGACATCAGGGAGGGTATAGGGTGTGAAATGAGTCTCTTCACAGATGACTCCAAGATGGGAGCAGTAGTTGAGGGAGAAGAGGAGAGGTTGGCCGTGCAAGGGGACCTGGACACCCTGGAAAGCTGGGCTCACACATGGAAATTAAATTTCAATATCACCAAGTGCAAGGTGTTGCATCTTGGTCGGGAAACCCTAAACACAGGTACACTCCTGGGAGGGGAGGCTGAAGGCCTCAATAGGGGAAAAGACCTAGGGTCATGGTAATGCATGTATGAATAACTCTGAGCAGTGCAGGAGAGCAGCTAGCAAGGCAAACAGGATATTGGGATGCATCGTAAGGGGATCACCTCGAGGAGCAAGGAAGTGATTCTGCTGCCATACAATGGACTGGTTAGACCACACCTTGAGTACTGTGTACAGTACTGGAGACCACACTTGAAGAGGGACATACAGCTCCTGGAGAGGGTACAGAGGAGGGCAACTAAGATGATACGAGGGCTAGGGGATTTGACGTGTGAGGGCTGACTTGAGGAGCTCTGCCTGTTTTCATTGGAGGAGAGGAGACAGGGGACGTGATTGAGGTCTTCAGGCACCTCAAGGAATAAATAGGGTAAACATGGAGGGGATCTTTAGACTAAAGCAGGGAGGTATCACCAGAGGGCATGGTTTGAAGTTGGAAGGTGGAAGGATGAGGGGGAAGAGGAGGAGGTTTTTCACTGAGATGGTGGTGGACCCTTGGAATGCACTGCCTGGTGAGCTGGTTCAGAGATCCACAGTGGAGGGCTTCAAGAGAGGGTGGGACAGACACAGAAAGTGGATGTATCAGATGATGGCCTGTCCCAGGGGGGTGGGGATGGATGATAGGGGTTTCTGGACCACAAGGGATGGGAGGGTCTTGGCACCCAACTAAGGATCTAAGGTTCGAGCAGACTTGATAGACCGTAAGGCCTAATCTGCTGGCAAATAGTATGTTAGTATCTATGTTATTGATAAAAAGTGAGAAAAGAAGCGGTCCCAGAATAGAGCCCTGGGGAACCCCAATAGTGACGGTAGTACCATCAGATAAAGAGGAGTTGAATTTCACAATTTAAGTTCTATTTGATAGATAGCTTCCATACTAGGTGACAACTGGGGGTGAAAAGCTCAGATTGCAAAGAGTGGAGAGGAGCAGGGGGGTGATCATCAACATCAAAGGCCTTTGTAAGGTCTATAAAAACTGCCCCATCAGCTGGCCAGCGTCCATACTGGTAAGCACATCGGTAGTGAATTTGAGAAGCGCTGTAGAGGTACTGTGACCTTTATGGAAGCCATGTTGCATGTCAGAGGGAAGGCTGTACTTTGTGAGGTAGTCAATGGTTTGATTTGCAACAAGTTTTTCCAGAATTTTAATTAAGACTGATAGGATGGCTATAGGCCTGTAGTTAGTAATCTCCTTGGTCATTGCAATGTACTCCATTTAATACCATGTCACTGGTGCTAGTTGACTGGGACGCACCGAGAAAGGTCTTGACATGGGCCCAGAATTTCCTAGGGTCCCCAGCAAAGCCTAGCAGCAATTCTTTACAATAGGCACTCTTAGCTGTTCTGACCTGTTTTTTACAGAAGTTACATAGGGTTCTGTAGCTATCATAGTCAGATTGTAGCCCGAGGCTTTGTACTGTTTCCAGCATTTGTCTCTAGAACGTAGATGTTTCATCAAGTCTTTGTGAAGCCATCTTGTTTGTTTACCCCTTACATTCCATGTCACCTTGGGGGCATGCTTGTTCTGGATGGCCAGGAATTCATTAAGGAAGTTACTTAGTACAGACTCAACATTATGGGAAAGGTAAATACCAGACCAGTTTATCCTCAAGACATCATGACAAAAAGCCTCAATATCCAGGTTGGCAAAATTTGCAAAGGTGACATAGTGCAGTGGAGGGGATGGAGCAGCCTCAGTACTCCAGATGCAGAAGACAGGGGAACGATCAGTAAGCAAATCTGCCAAGGTGCTTGCTTGGTGTACATGATCCAGACAATTTACCGGTACCCAGTCAATAAGAGAAGAGGATTTTAGTGAAGGAGTGACTCTGGTATTCTCTGTTAACAGCTGGTGGAGGTTATAATTTTGTACCATCAATGGACCTAACACATTGTGGCCTGATCGATAAGACACAGCATGGCTTCACAAAACATAGGAGTTGTAATATGAACCTGTTAGTTTCTATGACATGGTTATCAAGAATATAGACCAGAATTAGTCAGTTTATATCATATTGTTTTATTTCTAAAAAGTGTTTGACACTTTACCATATAAGGGAATTATAGATCAGTTACTAAATTTGGTGTAAATATCAAGCTTGTAAAATGGATATCATATTGGTTCACTGATAGAAAAAAAAGGTTTGAATAAATGGGATATTATCATCTTATGGCAACGTGTATAGTGCAGTCCTTCAGGGATCAGTGCTGGGTCCACTTTTGTTTAAATTGTTTGTCTATGACCTTCAAGTAGCAGGAGCAAATACATTGGTTAAATTTGAAGATTACTTAAAACTGGGAGGAAGGGTAACCAGAGCTAAAGATAAAACTAGTATGATCAATGACTTAACATATATTGTAGATTGAGCAGATAAGAACAGGATGCAGTTCAGTCTAGATAAATGTGTAGTAATGCATTGTGGCAGAAACAGCCCTAAATAAGAATATTTGATTCATGGTAAATATCTTTAGGTAGTAGACTCATTTAAGGATTTAGGGATGACAGTAAGCAACAACAGGAAAAGTAGTAATCACTATAGACAAGTGGTCAAGAGAGTAAACCATCTGACAAACTGTGTCAGGAGAAGCTTTTCAAATAAAATGAAACTTGTAATGTTACCATTATACAAATGTTACATTAGGCCACATCTGGACTACTGCTCTCAGTTTTGGAGCCCAGGCCTTATAAGGGACATAGACCTGCTTGAAAAAGCCCAATGAAGGTACACAAAGTAAATCACTACCCTAAGAAACAAACCTTATGAAATGAAACTTGGGGCATTAGGCCTATGGATGCTTAGCTTCAGGAGAAGCAGGGGAGACTTGTTATTTCTCCAGAAAATACTGGTGGATGAGGAGTTTTCACAAGAATTGGAGATTTCATACAAAGAGCAGGCACATAACTTGATGTCTCACAGCAGGCAAATATTAGAATATATACCTAGGATAAATATAAGGAAATGTGCTTTTCTGCCAAGGACAATAAGAAAATGGAATCAATTGCCATCAGATATTGTAAACGAGTCCTCTACTATTGGTTTTAAAGTCAAACTGGACACTTACCTATATGAGCGCAACTTATGCAGTTGCACCCACTGAGTAGTGGGGGATAGTATCTATGGGCATTTTGCCTTCTGCTGTCCTATTTCTGCAGTATGATCCACAGTATGTCTGTATCAACATTAGTGACTGGGTAATTTCTGCCAAAAATTCTGAATAATTCACTAATGGAACATATATAGAACCTACAGTATAAATTGTGTTATTTAATTTTACCAGTAGTATTCTCCCATTATTATTTCTAAAGGTGTCTAAAATAGAGCAGTTTGGATTTTTCTTAATCAAAATGGGTACTCAGGTCTTTTTCTTTGTGCCAGGTGAAGAAGAGATATGCGAAATCCATTTACATTCTAATTTAACTGTCTCCTGTTGTTCTAAATGGGTTTCTGTAATGCTATGCAATCAATTTTAAATTTCTTTAGAAAGTTTAAAATGTGTTCTTTTTATAAGAGAATTTATTCCATTTATATTCCATGAAGCACTTCTAAGCATACTTAGATTACTCTCCATGTATATATCTTTGTATAGTAGTTTCAGCCCACATGGTTCCTTTCATACAAATATAATAAATAAAGAAGAAAATAAAACTAACAGTATAGATAATAATCATAATATCATTTCCCTCTCTGTTACTGAAAAACCTGAAGTTCCATGTCTCCTTCCTTTTCCACAACATTTCATGGGTTGATCCTTGATGCATCGATCTCTCTTACCTTTTTACAAATACCCAAGCTCCCTTCCCCAACACACAGTACTATAGCTATTATCCTAGACCATTGATTTCATATTCCCTCTTGTTTCTTATTGATTACTGAACCAATATTCCTCTGACCTTTTACAGATTCCAACAAATAAAAGAGATCATACACATTTATTTACCTAATATCTCTGCTGAATTCCTTATCCTAAGGTACCCTCCATTCTATTTAATAGATAGAAATTGTTATTCCTTACATTCTGGCTAGGCTAAATTCTTTTTTCATCCCTCAAAGATCTTATGGTATTTGATTTTCTATATCTTTTTCTGCTTCTTCTAATGTCTTATATACCAATCTAACACCTGTGATACCACTTTGCTTTGCAGGAAATATCATGGCTGCTTTGATTTTATTTAGCCATAACTTATTTCACAATAAATCTAACTTTTTCCTTTCTATTAGAATGTTTTGAGGTAATTTATTGTAAATGGTCACTTGAGCTCCCATAAGATTGATTTTTCTTTTTTTATATACTGCAGCTATCAGTCTCTCTTTGTCTTTGGATCTCATAAATTTGATCATAATTGGTCTAGGTAGACCTTGGTTTGAATGGTTAGGCTGAAAATCTCTGTGTATTGTATCAAGTTCCATATTAGTTTTGGCTAGGAGGCCATCTAGGTAAGCCACAGTTATTTGTTCAAAGGTTTCTCTTAGTGTTTTTTCTGTATCCCAGGATTCAGGAATCCCTAGTATTTTCAAATTTTTCTCCTAGATCTAGATTCAGAATCAGTCATTTTCTCTTTTAGTTCTTTATTCATTTTTTCTACTTCTACTATTTGCCTCTGCAGTGGTGTTTTTTTCATTTTCAATTACTATCATTCTTTGTTGTAGTTCAGCAAGTTCTTTCTTAATCTCTTGGTTTTCTAATAAAAGACAGTTAATAGTTGAGCTAAACATGTCAATCTTCTTCTCCAGCTTCTTTATTGATGGTAATTTTGCATTCATATTTTCCATTTGCTGTAATATTAATTTTGCACACTTAGGTATTTTCTGGCCCAATTTTGTTTTTTCTTGTCCCTCTGAAAACTAGTCTGATTCTTCACTTGATTCCCCCCCTCAGAGGATGATGATGATGATTCCTGGTTTTCCTCTAGTGTGAGCACCACAAGTATTTTCTCTTGCTTTCTTCTCACAGCTCCCATGTTTTCTGAAGTGCCGCATGCCCCCAGAGGTTCTGCTACCTCTTGCTGCATAACTGATTTTGCCACAAGGGAACTCAACCCATTCAATTTCTTCCTGGGGGCCTTTCATTTTGAACAAATTTGCAGTGGTTTTCTGGGGGCTAGTTGACTTTAGAGGCAACCAGGTTTCCTTATCTTGAAAGTAAACATTCACTTTAATATATGATATATCTGGTTGCACTGTATTAATTGTAGTAGGCAGAAAAAAGTCTGTACCTTGTTCTGGTTGTGGCACCTCATCTCTCATGTTTGGATTTTTCAGTTGTTTGTCTTTTTGTTTTTTCAGGTCACTTCCCTGTAAACTGTCATCCACAACTGGAATTTAAGCTACCATTTTGTTGTCCATTGGTACAAATTCTATTGGGTCCATCTGCTTTTGTTGAATGCCTGCCGTATTTTCGGGTTTGCTGAGTGGAAGTTCAACTTCAGGGGCCACAGTTTCCTCTACATCTGCCACAGTCTCTTTGTGTACCAGAGGATTACTTTTCTTCTTTAGGTTGTCTCTTTTTGTAAATATCGGAGCAGATAAGATTTTTAAGTTTCAAGTTTATTGATTCTGAAACAACCTTTGAGCTGGAAGCTCATTTACAAAGATTCCACATCTAGACAGGACATACAATACAGAAAAATAGCAATGTCACAAGAATCAACTATAAGGTCACTTGGCAAGGTTCTAAACAATAATTTCACTCAGTTGCAGACTTTATAGTTGTTTATACATTCTAGTGTAAAGAGTGAAGACATAATACATAGAGTTGAGACTACTATATGATCTTAATTAAAGGAGAATGGGAAAGAATAGAAAAGATTATAGAGGTGGAAAGAGAAACCCTGTGCCACCAGATGAACGCTTTGTCAAAGCTACATTAGTGCTATAGCAAAGTGGGATAAGGAGGGAATGGGTTTGAAAGCAGTTTGAAAGGTGGTGAAGCATTTCCCAATTGTCGAGCCAGTTCTTTTGTACCATCAATTTCTTGACGACTATCCAATGACACTGCAGGGTTTTTTGTAACTATTTTAGTTACCTTGTTACCAAATTTAAGTCTTGTTTGCATCTCAAGGCTTTATATCGATTTGGCGTATTGCTTCACTGAACCCTAGTGTTTCAAAGATTTTTCAGGTTTCCTATACATTTTAAAATCTTTGTAAGCCCCCACTTCTTTTTTGAGAATATCTGGAGAGAGTTGCGTTTAAAACAGACTGTAGTTGGTTAAGGATTCTTTCATTTAGTAAGTGTTTTATCGGTGCATGAATCCTACATTCAGGAGGGTTTTGCTGAGCCACAGCATCTAGCTGCACCACATCGCCATCTTGGATCCTCCAGGGAATGAGGGACTACTGACTTTAATTTTTAATGAGGGGATCAGGGATAGGGAGGGGGGTCCACTAAACACAGGGAAGGAAAATTATTTAAACAGTATTTTTAACCTTTTTTTTACATTAGGCCTGTGATTGGTGGGAGGTTGGGGGCCACTAGACACCAGGTATTTTTTTTTTTTACATGTGGCTGGTGATCGGCAGGTGGGGGGCAACTAGACACTAGGAATTGTTTTACATGGTGTTAGCAGCGATCGGTGGGTGGATGGACAGTAAACACCAGGAGGGAATTTATTCTACTGTAGGCAGGCGATTGGCGAAGGGGGGGCTGTATTATGATACAATACATTAAACTGTGGATGGAATAAATTCTGCTGTTTAATGAATTATTCCACAATTCAGCCAAAAAAGTCAGTGGAATAGGGCAAAAATCCATGAAACATGTTCAGAAGATTCCAGTCTCACCAATGGCAGAAGTGTGGAAAATTTTGCAAACTTTCAAAAATCTCACGAAAGTTCCACAAAAGTGGAATTCACAACCTTTGCCCACCTCTAGCTTTAACTATGTTGGTACCATTATCTGACACTATGAACCCTGGAGATAAGGAACATGGAGTAAGCCATTTCTGGAACTGATTTTGCATCTCCAGCAAAATATTCACAGCAGGGTGGTTTTCCTCAGACGTGGTGATACATAATACAGCCTGCTTCCTACCACTTATGGTAGAGTGGGGATTAATATTTTCTGACTGAAAACTTGCCCAATGAGGTGTAACAGTCATGTAGTCAATTGTTTGGTTGCCTTGTCCATATATTTGTGGTTATGTGAACTTGCTTCACCTCAGAGAGTTTCAACTGTTTAGTGACCGCACTACACACCAAGTCATACAACTGTGGAACAGCCTTTTTTGAGAAATATGTTCAGCAGGAAATGATTTATCATGGTTCAATCCAGTTCATGAACTTGAGGAAACCGTTTTTGGGCAACAAAAGCAAAAGGGAGTTGACAATCGACCAACAGCTCTGCAATGGATCTGTTTTACAGCTGGCATGTTGGATGCTTGCGGGTAAATTTTGATCTCCTCATAACACTTTCTTTTAATGTTAGTTGATGAGAATGATGAGATATTTTTAATTTGGGGGGATTGTATTTGTTATGCCTTTTCACATGGATTACTACAGTGGGATTTTTCAGTACTTGATGGTGTCAGAAGAAAACAATCTATGTTTGGAAAGACTGCAATGACACATCAAGTGATTCAATGTCAGTTTCTGCTTTCAGTTTATTCTCACTATGGTCACTGCCAGCACCACCTCCACTACCTCCCATAACAACCACACTGCCCCTTGCCTTGCCCCACTCAATTCGGTGTTTTGCCTTTGCATGTCATATCATTACTGATGTCCAAAAATGTCCCACTTTGCCACTATGACTGATGCTCTTGTTGTACATACTCCATACAGCTTGAGAGTTGTCTGCAGGGTCAATAGAAAATAAATTCCATGTTTAAGATTTAACTTTTGTGCTTTGTACTACAGTGCCTGGCACTATTTCTTGTGCAGTCAAAGGACTTGGAGGAAACCCTACACTGCCATTTCCTTGCTGACATGAATTGTTCTCATTCATGCTTATCTTCTTATTCTTATGTTTAGTATGTGATTGTTTTCTGCACTTACCTCTCATACCTTATAGTGGCATCCTCTCCTACCCCTTCATTGAAACTACAGACTTCATTACCACAAGATTCAGAGGAACTGGGAGTGCCATCATCATCAGGTGGGACATACCATGGGATATCCCATTCCCAGTTCCCACTATCTCCACCATCTTTATCAGCATTTTCTGCCTCAGCATCTGAGCTTATATGTGAGGAGGATGACTCCTTGTCCTTGCATGCTGCTTCAGCAGCTGGAAGTATCCTGGCATATGGTGGCAAAATGTTCAGTACCTCTATGAGTAACTCCAGTCAGTTCTTTCTGAAACTCTACTATTATTTCATTGCCATCATGCTTTTTTGGTTCAGGAGGACATCTACTGCCAGTCCTGGTGATGTTATTATTATTGTCACTATGTTCTTCATTAGTGCTAGGATTCATATTGTCTACATCATTTTCAGTTGCCCATGCAGCAGCACTGTGCTTCCTTTTCATAGACTTAGACTAGGAAATATGAGACATAGTAGACATAGCCTTGGCTTTCACTGTGCTGCAGTGAGAGACACACACAGTGTAGCTAATGTCACACAGACTGGGCTTGGGGTACCCAACAGGCTAACAGACAGTGTAATACAGCCTAAATGGCTTTTGCTATACTGTAGAGAGACACAGAGTTGCTATATCACAGACAGGGCTTGGGGCACCTAACAGACAGTGTGTAATACAGCCTAAATGGCTTTTGCTATGCTGCAGAGAGCTGTCACACACACAGTGTAGCTATGACAGGGCTGTGGGACACCTTACTGGGTAACACACAGTGAAATACAGCCTAAATGGCTTTCTCTGTTCTGCAGAGAGACGTCACACATGGTGTAGCTATGACAGGGCTCAGGGCACCTAACAAGCTAACAGACAGTGTGACACAGCCTAAATGGCTTTTTATATGCTGCAGAGAGGTGTCACACACAGTGCAGCTATGACAGGGCTCAGGGCACTAAACAGGCTAACAGAGTAACACAGCCTAAATGGCTTTCACTATATTGCAGAGAGACATGGAGTAGCTATGTCACAGACATGACTCGGGGCACCTAACAGACAGTGTGTAATACAGACTAAATGGTTTTCATCATGCAGCAGAGAGGCACACACACACACACACACACACAGTGTGGCTAATGTCACACAAACAGGGCTTGGGGCACCTAACAGACAGTGTAATACAGCCTAAACATCTTTTGCTATGCTGCAGAGAGATGTCACACACCGGGTAGCTATGACAGGGCTTGGAGCACCTAACAGGTTAACAGACAGTGTAACAGAGCCTAAATGGCTTTCCCTATGCTGATGAGAGACACAAAGTCCATGTCACAGACAGTGCTTGGGACACCTAATAGACAGTGTATAATACAGCCTAAATGGCTTTCACTATACTGTAAAGACACACAGAGTATTTATATCACAGACAGGTCTTGGAACACGTAACAGACAGTATGTAATATAGTCTAAATGGCTTTCACTATACTGCAGAGACAAACAGTCTAGCTACATGTGCAGTGATGCACATGGGGCATAAAAATCTGCTAGCAGCTTACACTCTGAGGGGGAGGTAATTAAGCAAACTGAGCAGGAGAGGGATCTGAGGATTATGATATGAAGCAACCTTAAGGTACTCTAGGTAATCAATACAGCAAAGCAGTGGGAAAGGCAAATAGAATGTTGGTGTGCATTGGGAGGGGAATAACAAGCAAAAGGAAGAAGGTACTGAAGCGTCTTTATAAAACCACAGTGAAGCTTCACCTGGAGTATGGGGTCCAGTTCTGGAGACCACATCTATGCAAGGATATAGATGGGATTGAGAGGGTGCAGAGAAGGGCAACCAAGATGGTGCACAGTATGCAGGGAAAGCCATATGAGGAGAGTTGGCGGGAATTGGATCTGTATCCATTGGAGAGTAGAAGGGAGAAGTGGGACATGATAGAAACATTTAAGTATGTGAAGGGGATCAACAAGGTGAGGGAGTGGAGCTCATTTAAAAGGAAGGTGGGGGCTAAAACTACAGGGCATAGTCTAAGATTAGAAGGAAGAAGATTTAGAGACACTGTGAGGGGGTGTTACTTCAAGGAGAAGGTGATGGGGGCCTGGAATAAACTACCAGAGGAAGTGGTGGGGGTTAAAACAATTGAGGGCTTCAAGAGGGCATGGGTCAGACATAAGGGATTGGCAAGTGGGGGGAGGGGTAGGTTCCATGACAAAGGTGATGAGTAAGGGGGGGGAGGGGCAGACTTGATGGGCCAGAGGGTCCCTTTCTGACATCAGATTTCTATGATACTATGATTCTATATGCCACAGACAGGGCCCATGGCACCTAACAGACAGTGTGCAATACAGCCTAAATGGCTTTCACTGTACTGCAGAGAGACACAGAATACTAGATATGTCTCAGGGCACCTAATGGAAAGTGTGTAATACAGCCTAAATGGCTTTCACAATGCTGCAGAGAGACACAGAGTAGCTATGTCACAGACAGGGCTCGGGGCACCTAACAGACAGTGTGCAATACAGCCTAAATGGCTTTCACTATACTGCAGAGATACACAGACTAGATATGTCACAGACAGGGCTTGGGGCACCCAATAAACACTATGTAATACAGCTTAAATGACTTTCACAGCAGCTGCCAGAAATGAGTGCCTCCCCTCACTTTCTCCTTCTCTCCCAAACCCGAACACCGCACTGGATGATCCACCAATTATTCCCCCTTCAGTCCCCGACCCTTTGCTTCTTCATGGACCAAACTTTGTGCTTCGTGTTTTTTGTTTTGTTTTGTTTAAGTGTCAAACTCTTTTTGTTTATTGTTTCATCACAACTGTAGAATGAGTGCCGATTCCACCCTCTCACAACAAACTCCATTTCTATCTGCGTGCTCACAGCAGACATGGAGCATAGACACCAGCACAGGCCAATTAGATTATCAGGCCAGTATCTTGTGTTGACTTCTGCTGTGAGAACCCACAGGCTGCCCTTTCATGCCTGATTACAACTTCAGAAGAGTCTCAGGACCCCACAGGCAGCCTATAATGCTGGTTTAAAAAATAAATTACCCGTTACTCAATCCGTTACCTGAGTCAACAGTACCCAGTCTGTGAAGTACACTGTTATGTTGCGTAAAGAAGTAAATTACCTAAACTACCCTACCCAACAAAAAAATGCTGATACCCGATCTACCTGCTCCAGCTTCCAGAAGAGTAGCCCACACCTACATCCTGTTACTTTTCTGTGGTCCCTGTCATTCCCCTTCTGTGAACACTGAATAAAAGTATTTGTTCAAGATGTCTACTTTTTCCTGGTCCCCCTCCATATAATCCTCCCTTCCTTTTTTTGTCTTATGATCCATCCCCTGGTCTTCCTCTTTTCACTACCATACCTAAAAAAATGAAGTCCAGGACTCTCACACTTGTGTGCTTTGATTCTGCCCCAGTACTTATTTTGAACCACACAGTACGTTGGTCACTGGTCCCCTGGTGGCCACCCACCATGATGTCTGCAACACTGTCCCCAATAGTACAAGGTCCAGTATTGCCCCATATGCATCGGCTCCCTAACTAGTTGCCTGAGGAATGCCCACCACAGGGAGTCTAGGATGTTCTTGCTCCTGGCTGAAGCTGCAGTTGGGAAGTTCCAATCTACATCTGGTAGATTGAAGTCCCTGACCAGAAGCATTTCCCCCTTATTTGTCATCTTTTGGATAGCTTCCCTGAGAACCTTATCCAAGTCCCCTTCCCCATGCTGGAGGTCTGTAGATCATGCCAGTGCAAATAGTTGCTCCATTCTCCGTCTCTAATGTGACCCACGGTACCTCCACCCAGTGACAGTGGTAGGGTTCCATGAATGTGGGTCCAATTGGACCCACCAGTATCAGAAATGTGGGTCCAAAACCATATTGGGTCCAAAATTCGGAATCATTAGAAATGATGTAGAAATACATTAACATTGCTTGTATGTTGATAATATATAAGTTAAAGCAGTTTCTCAATTTTTTTTTTTGTTTTGGCCTCTTTCAGGTAATGTAACAGTACCAGCCAGGCCAGCCAGATCCAGACACACACACACCCAAGGTTAGCTACACAATCTGCATGATCAACTATGCACAGGAAAAAGAGTACATGAAAACGGCAGAGAAGGACAGACTGCAGATAGCACACCCAGAGCTGAGGCTGTAGTCAAGAGAGGAGTACTTGCCTGCCTGTGCGAGTTCTGCTGCAGAGTTCACTACTTCACACGCAGTAAGGCAGCAGGAAGTGTGGGACTACTGTGGACAGTGGATAATAATTTACTTCTTCGGCAGAGTGAGATTTGAGAATGAGGGAGCCAGGGAAGACTGGAGATGTCATGTTAAAAACATAATCTGTTGTTTTTTCCAGTAACTGTCAGTGCCTGCCTGTCACTTTAATTAGCAAGTATCAAGTTCAGAGACAGTATGACTATGACTAGGACCACTGTTAGTTTGTGATGAATGTGTATGTGTCTGTTTTTGTAATTATAATGTTGTTACTATAGATTAGTTAAGTGACCATCTATCATCATCAAACCGCTATTTGTCACAGACACAAGATAAAACAACTCACAAATTAATATAGTTAAAAATTTTTCTTGAGTAAACAGACAATCTCAAAACAGCAGACAGTTTACTTTGAAATAAACTTAGTGTCACCAATTATTATGCATATACACTTAGTGTCATGTCAAAAGTAAAAGCAAGTTATAATCATCAGATTTGTGCTGTAATACATTTTCTTACAGTCTTGTATTCGTCATTTAGAATGGTTTTATAAGGTGCTGCTGCTGACACAGATACCTATGGTTAAATTGAGTGATTCCATAGTTAAAAATGTTTCTGTTAATACTTTAACAATGGAAATTTGAATAAACTGACTCCTAGTTACTGCATTAATTATATTGAACAGTACTAGTCTGAAGTGAACCGAGGGAGATTTTTTGTTTGACAGATTTTGTCAAGAGTTCATTCATACTAGACTGACAGTCCATCCAACAATACATAATACATTTTTTGTTGTAAAAACTGGCTGTGGGCATAAGTAGAAAAAAAAATGTTGCCATCTGATATAGCACAACCTACAACACCGACAGACTCCCCAAAATAAGTAACAAACTTTGTAGAAATGATAGTCTAGTTTAGACTATAAGTTTTCCCTCAGTTTTACTGTATTTCATTCCAAGGGAGAATATACAATTAAATACATTTGTTATGAAAAAAATGGCTACCAGATTCCAGAATTTACAAATGTCGGAGGAATGGCACCTGTATTTGTATGCAAGTTACTTAGAAGAACAATAAAAGGGATAACAATTGGTTGGTAAAAATGATTTTACCTGTATGTATTTATTATGGTGTGTTAGAATTTTTTTTGTTTCATGTATAATATGTAAGTGTACTGTGCAGTATAGCATGTAGCCAGAGTGCACACTGTTATTTTCGTAACTACTATGGCTGGGTCCGGAATGCTTATGTTATATAATTGTATTATATGTGTATAAAAACCTTAATAATGACAATAACCATATACACACACACCACACACACACATACACATTCAATACAACTGCAAAGCAGAAATGTTTTTTCCAGCCTCCTTGAAATCAGCATTGTGTGACATCAGGGACATGATGATAATGACACTGTCAGTGTCTGTCAGTGTCATGTCACAGTCACAGTGTCACACAATGCTTTTTTTCACACAAAAAAAATTGTATTCAGCAGTTGTATTGTATTTGTATCATATTTCGTATGTATATCATTATCATAATTGGGGATTCTCTGCACATACAAAGGGTGGTATATTACATAAGCATTAATATACATGTTATGAAAATGACTGTATGGTGGTCCTGGCTCAGGCGGCACACTACAGTACAGCATATTGTACCGCATGAGTGTTATGTGTATACATATATATATATACATATATGTATATATATATATATATATATATAGTATTTTATTTCCATAATTACTATTCTATGCACAAAGGTATGTATGACAAAGTCTTCCATCATATCAGCTTGTAAATGCATACTGGTGCGTGGAGCTTAGCTGGATGGATATTCTGCAGTGCACAACACAACCGTTGTTTGTTTGCCCACACAGAAGGCCAGCTGTTAAACAGAAATCACATTTTGCACTGTGTGTGCATGTAACCGTGGTCATCATGACTGACCTAACCACAACTTCAAGAACAAAGAACGACAGCAGTAAGACAAGTTAAATAAATAGCTGCTGTTACAAACAAGTCTTCACAAATGTGAAACACTGCAATACGAAGCATTCCACATAGGACTGGAGGCTAGCGGAGGAATGAACAGAAGGCACTAGGAAGGAATCCCTCTCTCTGGTTAGTTTGACAGAGTTATTAGAGCCTAGTAGTAGTAGTAGTAGTACCAGTAGTGGCAGTGGTCGGATCATGGATGATAACTCCTATATGTTATGGCAGATAACAGTACATAACTGATTGCATTTTGCACATGCTACAGCTGAACTGCTGCACTGCAATCATGTTCAAAGTTTCTCACAGTCTTCTTGCACATAGGCTGTCTCAATGCTACATTGTGTGGTGATGGTGATCATCATTCATTACGTGACTCACTGAGGAAAACCCAAATGTATGTTGACTGACTCTACATAGGCTGTCTCAGTGCGACATCGTGTGGTGATGGTGATCATCATTCATTACGTGACTCACTGAGGAAAACCCAAATGTATGTTGACTGACTCTACATAGGCTGTCTCAGTGCGACATCGTGGTGGTGATGGTGATCATCATTCATTACGCGGACTCTACTGAGAAAACCCGTCCCAGGCCAAATGTATGTTGACTGACTCTACATAGGCTGTCTCAGTGCGACATCGTGTGGTGATGGTGATCATCATTCATTACGTGACTCACTGAGGAAAACCCAAATGTATGTTGACTGACTCTACATAGGCTGTCTCAGTGCGACATCGTGTGGTGATGGTGATCATCATTCATTACGTGACTCACTGAGGAAAACCCGTCCCAGGCCAAATGTATGTTGACTGACTCTACATAGGCTGTCTCAGTACGACATCGTGTGGTGATGGTGATCATCATTCATTACGTGACTCACTGAGGAAAACCCAAATGTATGTTGACTGACTCTACATAGGCTGTCTCAGTGCTACATTGTGTGGTGATGGTGATCATCATTCATTACGTGACTCACTGAGGAAAACCTGTCCCAGGCCAAATGTATGTTGACTGACTCTACATAGGCTGTCTCAGTACGACATCGTGTGGTGATGGTGATCATCATTCATTACGTGACTCACTGAGGAAAACCCAAATGTATGTTGACTGACTCTACATAGGCTGTCTCAGTGCGACATCGTGTGGTGATGGTGATCATCATTCATTACGTGACTCACTGAGGAAAACCCGTCCCAGGCCAAATGTATGTTGACTGACTCTACATAGGCTGTCTCAGTGCGACATCGTGTGGTGATGGTGATCATCATTCATTACGTGACTTACTGAGGAAAACCCAAATGTATGTTGACTGACTCTACATAGGCTGTCTCAGTGCTACATTGTGTGGTGGTGGTGATCATCATTCATTACGTGACTCACTGAGGAAAACCCAAATGTATGTTGACTGACTCTACATAGGCTGTCTCAGTGCTACATTGTGTGGTGATGATGATCATCATTCATTACATGACTCACTGAGGAAAACCTGTCCCAGGCCAAATGTATGTTGACTGACTCATAATCATTAGCACACATTAAACTGCTTGAACTTGAAGCTTCAAGGACATCATGCCACAGCAACAGGGCTAAGAAAAAAATATGCCATTGTCGAGATTATACCTACATTAAAATTACCCAGTGAGCAGCACAACACTGCATACTAGAACACCCGTCTCTGTATGAGATAGGCACACACACTAAATAACAGTTTGTAAGAAGTAAGCTAAGAGATCTTTCTGAGGGTATCCCACCCCAGTCATCAGCTAGTACTTACTGTCTGAGTCTATTCCAATTTCCAACACACAAACTGCACTGTCAGTAAATGGGAATTCACATGAAATGGAAGTTTAGCAGTTCAACTGAGCCTGCCCATGTCGTTGGCATCAGCACAAGTTGGGCACCAAACCTATAAAGGCATAGGCATGCCCACTGCATTGTCCGTTTTTTCCTATGAAGACAAAGAGGAACAAGGCTAGCTCGGCCTTGAGCCTAACTGGCCAGTGGGACAACCGAGGAAAGTGAGGGACCCACCTGGTGACTCTGCTCTAAAGTTATTGATGGATATACAACAGCAGATAGCCAAGTACCAGGTCCTGAAAGAAAAGACCACAAACAGAAAAGGGGGGGTAGTGGGAGGGGAGAGAAGGATGTAAAGACACCTGATAGTTGAGATGCCCTCGAAGATCTACTCTTAGAGAGCTACTCTTGCCGTTATGGTACGTTCTTATGTAACTGTTCTATCCTCTTCAGTGGCATCTCAGCCATCACATCACTGTAGGATTAAGATTGAGTATTCAGCAGCAGAAACCTGTAGGAACAGGTGATCTGAGAGGCTGGTTCTGCCTAAATTTAAGACAGGAGGAGGCAGGTGGATATACCATGTTCCATCCAACCTATCCAGTCATGGACTTCTTAAACTGAAGACAGAAGACCCTGAGAATAAAGCAGCATGAGCAGAGGACTCCAAATTTAAGACAGGAGCTCTTGCAGAACAGCCATGCCAATGGGATGGGCCTTTTGAGGCATGACTGTAACCAAATCAAACTGTGCAATGCATTTCAAAGGTTCAAAAGGAGACAAGGTCATTTTATCCAAAACAAAATTCAAGTCACATGCTGGAACAGAAGAACATAATGGGGGTTCAGTCAATGCAGGATGCCCCAAGAAAGGTACAAGAGACATCCTGGTTGAGCAAGTGCATGGTCACATTAACGGTCAACCTACTGGCACATGAAAAGCAGAAATAGCAGCTACACCAGTGAATGTTGCTTGTTTGTGTAGATTACGCATGCAAGTCAATGGTGGGAGGAACCAGATTTGGAAACAACTGAGGAGTGTGCGTGACCCTTGTCTATGTACACCTTTACAGGACTGGTGATGACGCTGGTCGATGTTGAAACACCGTGGTGGGCGAGGCTCGAGCATAGCTGTAGTGTGCAAAATCTAAGTTCCGTATGGATTCCTAGAACTGTCTGAAATCACTGTTTTTTTGGGCAGGAATGGTAATGTGGTGCATCAATACCGTACCTGTGTGAGCATGGGCATGGATATCATTGCTTATAGGCAGCATGTGTCTGATATCCAGCCTGGTAACTCTCTGAATTCACTGTTTTTTGGGGGGGGGAATGGTGATGTGGTGCATCACTACCGTACCTGTGTGGATGCGGATATTGTTGCTTATAGGCAGCAATGGGCGAGCACAGTTGTAGTGTGCAAAATCTAAGTTCTGTATGGATTTCCAGTTACCGGCAGTGAATTTCCAGTTTTTTGTACCCGATAGCTGAGGTACCCCCCCCGTATTGTAACTAAATGCAAAAGGTTTTGGCCTGGCCCTGGCCTCAGAGATGCCAACTTACTGTGCCAGTGTACTTCACTCACTGGTGCACTACCCATACCCACCAGAAGAGACAGTGTGTGACATTTACCTGGATGGATGAGTGATTAGTAGGTGGAGATGGGCACCACAGTAGCATTCAGGAGACACAGACAGTACGGTTACACTGCTGTCTGCACCTACAAGTTTGGGCAAGTTCCAGACATAGTGGTGGTGGTTCTGTGCTATCACTGACTAGCCAGAAATTTCTGATGCAGCCAGGCTCAGTCTGCAGCTCTGTGCCACATTACAATCACTAGTCATCATACGGACAATCAACAAATTATTCATCTGAATCAGAACAAGACAATGATATTGGCTGTTGATTCTCATTTGTAGGAGTAATTTCACAGCTAGTGTCACTACTACTTGCAGTGGTATCAGCTGACAATGTAGTAGAACCCAAGGACGAAGGCCCGGCCCCACCACCTGCACTCATTAATCTGCCTCCCAGAATTGTGAATTTCACCCTGCAGTCTCATGCTTGTTTCCATTTTAGAATGGCCTTCTCTACATTAAATTCACTGAGAGGTACACCCTCTGCTGCAAATTCTCGAGAGCATCTCAAGATATGAATCTGATAGATTACTTCGATACCTAGTTTTGATCCTGCTTTGCAAGGAAAACCCTCGTTCACAGCAGGCACTGTTTACTGGTATGGCCAGACCACATGACAGCAACCGAGAAATGTTGGGGTATACTGCAGAACACTTTGAAATGATTATCTTAGCAAACTCTGAGAATTGCATCTGAAAGTAACAAGGTTGCTGAAGTAATCATTTAACCTGAGTCCACTCTATCTCTGTAGCATATTTATCTAAGTGAAGATCAATTTCAGCACTGCTTTCAGTGACATGCCACTGATCATAATGAGAAAGAAGAACATCCAGTTCTTTCTCACCATAGTCTGGGAGAAGAGACGAAGTATCACGGTTTGTTCTAGGATCAGAAATTTGGAAAGCACACAAAACGTCCATCATTTTGTTGGGAAATCGCTTCTGAATTTTGCTAACCAGTTTGCCTATGTAGCTGTTTTTCAGTTTTTGAAACTGAGTTTGAAACTGGTCTTTCTCTAATTTACAAGTCGTCCTTTCACTTCTAAAACAAGGTAACCGTCAGTTAGTTGTTGTAGAACCTACTTGAGCTTTGGACCAGGATTTGTTTTCATGTCCGTTAAGCTATCTACTGCACTAGAAATCACTGGCATAATAATAGTTAGGTCTAAGTTATCAGACTGAAAAAGCTTGCTGAGTTTTGTGACATGTGAAAGCACATCAAGCAACAGTTGTGTCACTACAAAAATCTTCACATTTTTCAGCATTTTCAAGATCCCTGTTGCTGTGGCATTTTGTGTGGAAGAAGCAGCATCATTTTCGAAAAAAGATACAAGAGAAGACCATATTCTACTAACGGTCTCAACTGTTTTATGCAGTGCTAACCAGTGACCCTGTTTGGGCTCTTTGAGACAAAGCAGGGGGTCATCAAGCAGAACTTCCAATTCTGTCAGACGATGAGTCCTGACAGCACTACTTGAAAAATATGAAAACACAGATTGTAGTGTACTCTGATAGTCCTTCAGATATTTCTCATTTTTTGCTGCTTGTGATGCAGCAAGAGAGAGCCTATGTGCAAGGCAGTGAACGGAAATCATATAAGGGCTGACATCGGTTAGTCGCTTTGCTACCCCGTATGAGAACCTCTCATCACTGATGCGCCATCTGAGCAGAATCCTACACATTTCTCAAATGGAATGTTATGTTTATGAAAGAAGTCTAAAATTACATTTGTTATGCTTTCCGCTTTACCATCCGATATCTGAAGGTTTTCCAGAAAATGTCTTTACAGTTCCATTAACCACTATTTGACAATAAAGCACAAGCTTTTTACTGATCGTGAGATCTGTTGATTCATCACACATGATACCCAAACTTGATGCGGAAGCAATTTCAGCAAATATTTCTTATTCTATGACATTGCTGCATGCTTTATGCAATTCACGCAGAGTCATGGTGTGTGCACACATTAGGATTCACTTCGGCACCCAGAATGGCATGAAGATTCAGAAGAGATGCAAATTTGAAGGGGGAAGTTCTTCTTTTGCTAACCAATAAGCAGAATACATAGCTGCAGCAGCACATTTATCAGCTTTTTTAATAACATTTACTGCAGCTGTACTAAAGGATTTTTTAAGCTGAACTTCTTTTACTGCCAGAACATAGTCGGTACTTGTGTTATGACACAGGGTTTTATTTAACTCCAAAAATTGATTAGTGTTTTGCTCATAAAAGTGCTAAAACATTGTGAAAGTGCATAGCACTTGCCTCACTATGTTTAACAAACATAACACTTCTAGAAAACCTATATAAATACTTTCTGTACAGTTAGCATTGTCCCAAGAAAAAAAACGCTAATCAATTATTTAAAACCCTGTGACATACAAGTGTTGTATGCCTGTAGTTGGGACAGCCTGACGTGAAGGTATTTCTTTTACTGGCTGCCTTACAAATGTTACAGTACATTAACACTGTGCTGTTAACAACCTTAAAATCAAGCCATTGATACAGTTTCCTCCACTCTTCCTGAACACCACGTATATATTTATTTTTTGGGGGAACCATGTGTGATGAATCATCATCTGCCACACTACTACTACTAGGCTCTGATTCCTGATCTGTCTGCAGCATCACTACACACGATGAAGCAGTATGATCCGATGTTCCATTTGTAACAGCACACAACGATGTGCCATGATCAGTCAAATTTTGTTCAATGCAATGACCTGTGCCTGCATTATTACTTTCAACCTCTCCGTACAACTGTTGTTTCTTGCCCAGTTTTTCTATGAAACAATAACAATTTTTCCATTTTCACCAAAAAGTGCAAGGACTTTTTTATTACTTGAACAAGAAAGATAATATACAGAAACTGTTACTTTATGGACTGTGGTTTCCCTTATCAGTGAAGTACAGTGAAGTTGTTGTTAATATAAACAGTGCAGTGCAGCCACTACTTTTTTACTATTCACAAGGCAAGAGCTGTAGCATGAAAGTGTAGAAGTACTGTTTCATGCTGCAGTATTTGCAACTATCAGTTTTGGGAGGAATGGTGATGTGGTGCATCAGTACAGTACCGTACCTGTGTGGGCCCAGATGTCATTGCATATAGGCAGCAATCTGTCCGATATCCAGCCTGGGGTAACTGTCTGAAATCACTGTTTTTTTTGGGAGGAATGGTTATGTGGTGCATCAGTACAGTACCGTACCTGTGTGGGCCCAGATGTCGTTGCTTATAGGGAGCAGTCTGCCCGATATCCAGCCTAGTAACTGAAATAACACAGTCACACAGTCAGGATGTCCCCAAGGCCAAGGGATAACAAAACATGATTGGTGGTTAAACTGTAACAACCGGGGAAAAAAGTGTGTCATTTCTCTGAATGCCCAACTCTGAAATAAACACTAACAGCTAACTGCTGCTGCTGCTGCTGCTGCTGCTGCTAACTACAACCAGATATTATTATTACTGCAACTGTGTCTGTGTTATATGATTACTACACACACACATAGATAGGCAGTTACTGGGTCACTGAAATTCTAAACTAGGTCTAGAAGACAGTACTGAGCAATATTCGTAACGTAACTGTTCTGTTGAAAATCATAAGTGGAAATGTCTTGATCGATGACAAGAAACAAGAATTTGTTCACTGCTTATAGGCATGATCTTGATTTAGTGATAAAGCACCGACCTAGCACTGCTGCAGATTATAATGATTCTGTTTCACAAACAGTCTTCTATTTGTTTGGTGAGAGGAATTTACTGGCTGCTGCCAGTAGATCCTTCACCTACTCACGGTTCCACAAAAGCAGTTCAATAAGGTCAGGTGGTTGATGATACGTCACAAAGCAAATGACTTCAGAAGTCTTCAGTAACCGCTGCTGCACTTCATCTGCCACTAGGTCTTCATTCAACAGCAAGGAGATCTGCCAAGAAGTGTTGTCAGTCGACTCGATGATTTTAAGATTGTTTGGAGTCCTGAGGCAACAACGGTGCTTTGGCGAGCTGGAAACACCTGCAGAAAGGGTAGTCTCTGCATCTGTGCTGTGCCTCTGCCGGTAAAGAAAAATTATATTAATAAAAAAAAAATCTAAACATATTGATAACAGAAACTAGTTGGAGCAACAGAAACGATCCAGTCACCATATACAGGAGAGGACAGTTACCAGATACAGGAGAGGAGGACAACTACCAGATACAGGAGAGGAGGACGATTACCAGATACTTTTAAGGGGTGGGTCAAGAAAGACAAGAGTCAACAAGTTAGCAGCACAGGCACAGCAGCCCTATTCTACAGCTGCCCCCTGGCCTCGCTCCCTTCCACAATGGCCCCCACCCCACCCATAGCCTCCCATCTTGCCCCGTTCCACATTACAGCACTTTTTTTTTTTAGATCTATTTTTTCTCCTACCGGATACGCCTCTCCTTCAGGCCACCTAGGTCACCGGCATGGCAACCCTTCCATTAACTTCCCAGAGCCCTGGCCTCACCTCATATTGCAGTTGACCCCCGAGGAAGCTCAGCAACGAGCGTTAATTAACCCTCTCGCTGAATGGGTCCCTCTCCTCTGAGAGGGAAGGCACCGGTAGGGGCAACCCAGCACACTATATTTTTCCTGCATCCTCTGGGGTGCTACTGAGACTAGTTGGTCTGCTGGAAGCCTGGAGGGTGTCCATGAACTGGATGCCATCATCTGGGCAATCCAGAGAGCGATATTTTTTTTTTCTGGCACTTTCTTGTGATGCTTCTGCAGTACTCCTGGTCTCCACCGGTGGCTGCTGCAGAGCAAAGTGTCCCTGTAACCATCCCCAGGAGAAGAGAGCAGTCCTACAGATGCTCAATCCTCTCCTTCCCCTGCTGATCCCTGGCAACTTGAGTCTGCTACCGAACCCGGGTCACCGGCGTGGTGTGAGGTGAGGTGCCCACCAGTGCCTCAACTCTCTGCACCACCGGGCTGGCTTAACAGCACTTTTCAAAGCAGCATGACACTCTACAAATCTACAGGTCAGGTCACAACTTTATAAGGATGAACATTACTGCTTCCTACAATACAGCTGCAGCCACGCACGATGCACTAGTACTACCCTCTTTGCAAAGACAACAAAACCCAAGCAGCTTAAACAGTGCATTCTCAGCTCCCTCTTGAACCTGCACCCCGGCCACCGCCCCCTCCAGTGACCAACCAGTCCCATCTTAAACCATGTCCACTCCTCCACACACACATCTTTTTAGGCTTTTACTTATCTGGCTTGAACATCAGATAAATACTTGTTGCATAACAAAAAGAAGAGTTCATCATGTTCATTTATTCATACCTTTTTTGATGTCATCGATGGCCTGAAAATGTCTAAGGCTAAGCGGAGTGCATGGCAGCAACAGGGAATGACATTTGCATGCTAGGATGCAGTACACAGGGCAAGCAGCCATGGCATGGACAGAAAATAGAAGGAGGGGAGGACTGGAGGTAGTATTATACACTTTTGTACAGTCTGCTCTGCTGCCATATTTAAAACCCTAGTGACGGTCATGTCAAAAATCACAATGTTTGTGAGTGTGAGTCCGTGACCACATAGTACTGTGATCAAGTCTATTTCCATTGCAGATTGTAGGCTACCTAGCCCCCCTAGCCTAGATTCTAGGGATACTTACTAGGATCCTGCTGTAACTACAGTGAGGGACTGTTTTTCATTTCTATCACCATTTTAGGGTACCAAAAATAAAAGGAAATAAGTAGTAGTACAACTACATGACTCCAGTGAGAGGTGCTGCGAACTAAGCTCCCCATCCCCAACCAAGGATAGCAAGCAGTCGGTGGCTGTGGTAGTGCAGTCAGAAAGGGCAGCCATGGCCAGCCCGCCGGTGCAGCGGTTGGATTTCTGCTTGCGGTGCCAGCGACCCGGGTTTGAGAACGGATCTGGGTCGTCGGAGGGCCAGCGGGGGGAGAAGGATTGAGTGTCCCATGAATGGCTCTCCTTCTCCGGGGGTGGGTGGGGTAGTCTCCAGCATGCTGAGGACTCCTGGCAGAGGCCAGGATGCACTCACACTGCCGGCACTAGTCCTATTGGGAGGCAGGGCGGACGCTGGTGTCATTGCATGTCCCCGCCTCCAAAGGGAGAAACATAGGGAAAAAGTGCAGGTGGGGCGGGATCCACCATCTGGGTGAAGCCCTCCTCGGGGCCTTGATTAGCCACCACTGCTGCTGTTCCCCAACCAGTTACAGTGCTGTGGCATGGACAGGGGACTGTTGCCACGGCCCCGTCCTCCAGGGGGGTAAGCCGGGGGAAACTGGGGCAATAGGTGCCCCTGCCAATACTAAGATAAATGTTTTTAGACAGCATGTATTGCTATGTAAATGTAAGTGTAACAGCCTGTTACTTGCAGCCACATTACCACTCACCTCGTTGCTTCGAACCCTCCATCAGGAGGCAACAAAGAGTTTCATGCCGAAGCAAACGCATTGCCTTTGCCGAGGCGATTGGTAATGTGGCTGCAACAGGCTGTCACAATTACAATATAACAATAAATGCTGTTTAAAACATTTATCTTACTGCTGGCGCCTGATCTGAATATTTCTTTGACTGAGTGCAGTCAGCTTTGCTTTGTACGTGTGCAATGAGCAGTCAGAATTATTACACCCGTGACCTGCATATTTTAGACACGAATACTTACTGTCTTTCAAAGCACCAGCAAGCAGCATGCAGCAACTGCAGCTGCACTGTGATGATGATGAACCTGTGAGTTGACTGACCACCAGTCCATTACCAGATGACAACGGCACGGCACAAGTTCGAGTTGTGGTCTCTGCGAGTCTGCGCTGCAGCTTCCAAAAAAAACCTACAATAAAAATATATAAAAAAATCATGTCAGTGAGTCACTATATATCCCTCCTGTCTAAGTCTATCTACATAACTAAGAACAGCTCATTATAAATATTTTAATTTACCACACCAGCACCAATCCCTCTTAGCCATGCCACCGCACCAAACCCTCTCAGACTTGATCTCTAGTAGTCTGTCAGGTGATGGCCTGTTATCTGTTACCTTCCCAATTCCCATCCCATTCACAGAGTACACACATTGTAACTGCACGAGCAAGATCCCAGGCCTTACCACTCAGATGCCCCCCCCCAAGTCCCAATGTATCAGCCACAGGCGCAGACCGTGTATGTGTGGGGTATTCGGTAACCCAACAGGAAATGAGTGTAGGAGGAGTCTAGGAGGCTGGACTGGTGTGGAGCACTGTACAAGGAATTCCTTTTCCACCAAAGCACATGCCAAAAATACTGTAGGCATGGAAGTTAAATGGAAGGGAAGGCAAGCTGCATTGAGCCTGCTGTACCTCCATGAAAGCGACAGAAGGTAGAGTACACTGCAGTGCCACTGCCACCTGAAACAAAGCATGTATCCGTGGCAGACTGCATGGGTTTTACAGCCCACTCTGGATGCAAAGTTTGCAAAAATAACTTCCTACCTGTAGATGACCCGTAAAAACAACATTTTACAAGGTGAACTTAGGAGGCTGGTCAGTGGTGTAGTCATCTGGTTGTTGGGGAACAGACACACACATTACTTAAAAAAAAAACATTTTTGTGTCCAGTGCTGTCATAGGAAATATCCATACCTATCCACAAAATAGATCTCTCCATTTAAAATACATTTGTAACCTTATTTTTAATTATTTTTCTTTAATTATTATCACATTTGCCCAGTCAGTCAAGTCAACAGAACTTGTCTTAATTATAATGAGCAAAAGAGAAATCACACACTCTCAATTCTTCTACTACTTCCGTCTTGCACTCGCTGGGTAAATGTGAGGCACAGCACCCCCCCGACTTTAGTAACTTGCAAAACCTCACTCCCAACTTGGAGGATCTCATGACCGCCGCTCCAGCAGAACGGCCAGGCCAGAATGCCATGGAATCCTCCTATTCATAGCCAGTCAGTCCACCCATCATCAAATCAAATCATCGCGGTGCTTACTGTGTACAGTAGTACCTCCCCTCATCTACACAAAGTCAGTGCAGTAAATAAAAGTGAGGCAGCACCCCCCCACTTCCCTAACCTGGCAAACCTCACTCCCAACTCACACAACTCCCGCTCCTGCAGAACGACCAGTCCAGAACGCCACACCACCCATCCTCAAAACAAATCATTGCAGTGCTCACTACACACTTCACTAACCTGCTACTGCAAAAACCAAACTCGACTTGAGTCATCTACTCTGTGGTGCTCACTCAGTGCACAGTAAATCCCCCTCCCGTCAGCGTACTGTGCGCCTCCTCCAACTTCAGTAACCTACAAATTGCTCGCTCCTCTCAGTAGTCTCAGTTTACTCCCTCGTTGGATAAATACTGAGTTGAGGTAGCAGAGCAGCACCCCCCCCGACTTCAAAATCTCACAAACCTCCGATCAGCAAGCAGCAACTCCCTCAGTACACCACACTGCAAAATCTCACTCGCAATCGCAGGATCTCAGGCCACACTCCAGCAAAATGACCACTGAATGGAATCCCATTCCTAGCGAGTCTACCCATCCTAGAGTCATAAACCATGATCTGCGCCTGGCCCTGCGGTGCTCGGTGAGTTACAGTGTATGTACACTACAGTCCTCGCTCGGCTCAACGGCTCCCCTCATAATCTACAGTCACTACAGTGCAGTGGGCCGGCAAGTTAGGCAGCAACACACTCACCTCGTTTTTCAGCTTCTTTCTTGCTTTCCAGCTGTATTTTCAGGGTCAGACGGTCCACTCTGCCACATGTTCATGCGTCCTCTGCTCCTCTGCTCCTTCGCTCTTCACAGCTCTTCGTGATGGCGCTTCCTCACATTTTTTGCCACGTGACAGAATTCTTGGGTAGCATGGAAACAAGTGATTGGTGGAAAATAAATGGCACGACAGTAACCACCAATCACTTCATTTTATAGCTTAGAAATCTGTTATTTTGTTGCAACTGGACCGAGTCTGAAGACACAGAACCCTCCCCCCACATACAGAGAGGGGAAAAAAAAGGCTCCAGTGAGCCAGAAAGTCAAAGTGCACATTTTCAGATGTTAAAGCGCATCTGTATGGACGCGCAGCCACATCAGGAATGCACCCAAGAATAGGTTTGCGTGTCTTTTTCCCTTCTGGCGTGTGTTACCATGGTCACTGCCTCCACCCAATCCCTGTTTTCACTGTACCTCTGTCACTTTTATGCTATCTCTCACATAAAGAACAACTCCTCCACCTTTTTTCCCACCCTGTCCTTCCTGATGTGAAAAACACTGGTGCCATATGGGGCAACAACAAGCACGAAACTGCCATGCTTGTCACAGTCCCCATAGGAGGTCTGAAAAATGCACAAGAGGCATGCATGACCGATATGCTGTGGGGGAGGAAACAGCAGCAAACGGATACCATGGGTATGGTGTGTGCACTACACTATGGAGGGTCCTGTGTGCATACTTGATGGGTGGAAGACACATGCAAGACAAAAGAGCATTCAGGGTGGCAGTGCTGTGCAGGCATCGGTAGCTCTCAGAGAGAAAGCAATCTACCTCCCTCCTGGTTATTTTCTTTTACTACGGAGAGCTGTAATTTGATTTCCTTGTTCTTGTGGTCACCTGTTTTGACCCAATAACCTAAAATATTTAGCTGCTTGCATAGTAGTTAGGGGGTTTAGCTAGTGTTTTTTAGCATAGGCAGTGCGAAGGAAGTGAGTTAGCACAGAAGCTAGTTTCTTTATTTTTTAGGGTAGAATCCTGCAGATAGCTCATATTTTTTACCTCTCTGAATGCTAAGGCTGGTGAGAGCTGCTGCCCGGCGACTGCCACTACCATCATTGTCCTCACCAGAAGGATCATTCTTCACAGTGGTCAACTATGGAGCAACACAAAGCTATACTGGACCTGATGTCCAATGCTTGGAGGTGCTCTTTTTTATGAAGGGGCTGACAACTATCGGGAGGTTTTTCCCATTTCCTGGACAGTGCGTCTTTTCAAATCTCTTGTCCCTGCGAAAGTCGGCAGCAAAGGTCTCAACACTTATGGGGGTGCCTCTTTTCCATCTTAACGAGAGGGTCGACTGTACTGTGAGGTCCTAGTTTGTCAGCTGAACTGTCACCCTGGGAGAGCATGGGTCATAGAGGGCATCATCCACTTTTTACTTCCCAGTGTCAAGGTAACGGAGCTTTTTCTGGAAGGACTATTGTGCTGTCCGTGATCCAGTGTCACATCATCTGCCAATTGCAGTGTTGCTCACTTTGCCGGTTGCTGTGCCAGATGGATTTTCCATCTACCAACCTGGATCTGCTGAGTGGATTATTGGAGAAGGAGCTGGATTGTGAAGGGACTTAGTGGCTGCTGAGTTGCTGGTAGTATCTTCTCTGTTCATTCTTGGAGCTTGTGAGAGAAGCCCCTAGTTGAACTTAGATTCTTTTCTGGTCATCACACTCAGACTAAATATTTTTCCAGTTTTGTGTCATCATGCCCTGAAGAGACTGGGGTCGGTGAGAGGGTCCCTGGTCTTTAAAGTTCTTGGTCCCTGCAACAATTCTGGTTCATAACAAACTTATCAACTTGAACTATAACTGTTGGTCCTGTCACAAAAGGGCCATTTGGATTGATCGAGCTCTGCAGGATACTCTCCTAGATTTTGAAATTTAAAGTTTTGGCTTACTGGCTATCCTGTGTGGGTTCATTGGGGGGGCTGGAGTAGAGTGGGGAGGTAACAGGTGTGGGGTTTTAGTTTTGAGTGTTTGTGAGGTATGACTGGTTAGGCCTGTGTATACTAGTTGTGTGGATGTTTGTATGACTGGCAGTTATTAGTTGTTTACTAAGGCTTTCTGATCAGGACAGTATGTGTCTGGGGAAGTCAGGGGGTCTGGGGTAGGCTAGGATTGTGACCCTGCTTTTTGATCTGCTGCCCTTTACCAACCTCCACATTTCCATCACTACAGTTTGTCACTGCAGAGAGGTCAGAATTACGAGGTCTTGCATTGATCGACCATGGCAGGGCACCTCAGGCACTCAGGGTGGGGGTAAGATTGAAGTTATCAGGTGCAGAAGGTGCCTTGGGTGTCAACGGGTCCTATGGAGAGGACAGACATGTTTGGTTCTAGTCCCCAGTATTTCCACCAGACCGAGTGGACTAGTACCCTGCAGGGCTACACTATCCACCAATCCCCTGAGGGCAGCGCTTTGCAATGCCAGATTGATCAGGAACAAGACAGCAATTATTGCAAACTTAGTTTCCCCAGTCAATCTGGCATACATTACTGAGACCGCAGTGGGTGATGACACTGGCCTGGTTTTTGAGGCCGCCATCCCCCCAGGATACTCGGTGGTGCACTGCCCCAGAGTGGAATGCAGGGGAGGGGGAGTGGTCATCTGTTTTAGATCTGAACTTGGCTTCACTGTGCACCAAGTGGGAAGACCTGGTTCTTTTGAATGTGCAGCCATACTTGGTGGTCTGGGCATAGGTTGCAGGATTCTCCCAATTTATCGCCGCCCCCCCCGAGGGTGGTGGGTGAATTCCTGTAGGAGGTAGCCGACTTTGTCATTGGTGAGAAGTTGGAGTCCCCTAGATGCTTAGTTCTGGGGGATTTCAATATCTTTGCTGATGATGAATTCTCTAGACTAGATTACAACCTCCTCCAGATGATGACATTTCTAGGCCTGTCACATGAAGTTCCTTCCATGACCCACCAGGACGGCCACATGTTGGACCCGGTCTTCTTGCCTGGGCTTGAGAATAGCAATCTCAAGACTGACCGGGTTGCTTGGTCCAATCATTGCACAGTGGAGTTCACATTTGGGACCCCCCTGAGAGCCCTCCCCCTGTTGAGATGGTAAACTACCGCCCTTTGAGGGGTTTGACCCCTGAGGGATTTCTGGCGGTGGCAGACCTATCTAGTGTGAGTAGTGCATGTGTAGAGGGTATGGGCAAGGCTGTTGCCACCTATAATAGTGCGATGTTGGCTGCGTGCAACTCTGTCACATAGTCCATGTATGGTTTGATGGGGAGCTCAAGGAGATGAAGATTTTGGGTCGGAGGTTAGAGCGCTGCTGCTGGAAGTCTGGGCTGGAGGTGGAAAGACTGGCCCTCTGCTCTCATTATGTTGAGTATCAGGGGGCAATCACCTGTAAGAAAGCAGAGTTTCTTTCCAGGGAGATTGCTGCCAGGAAGAATTGACCAACAGTGCTCTTTCGGACTATGGACAGGCTGTTAAACCCAGCCTGTCTACAGCTGAAAAAAAGCCTTTTCTGATGTTTTATGCAAAGAGTTTGCTCTTTTCTTCTCGGACAGGGTGTTCGCCATCCAGCAGGGCGTTCTGCCAGTGTGCCATATTGTGGCCGACAGTGGTCGCCTTTGGTGTCCGGAGAGCACTCCGCCTGGTTGAGGGGAGTTCAAACCAGTGGAGGTGGCTGAGGTCATTGAGGTTGCCCTCGGGCTAAAGCACACATATTGTGAACTGGACCCAGTGCTGACATGTTTCTTAATGGGATGTGTCGACACTGTTGGCCCGGTGTTCACCTTGATTGTCCGGTGCTCTGTCTCAGAGGGGGTCTTCCCAGATGCCTTGAAGGAAGCACTGGTTAGGCCTCTCCTGAAGAAACCATCGTTATACCCTAACGTCAAGTCAAATTACTGTCCAATCTCCAACCTCCCATTTTTAGGGAAGATTGTTAAGAAAGTTGTGTCGCAGCAGCTTGAGGAGCACCTTGTGACCTCTGACCTTTATGAGCCCCTCCAGTCAGGATTTCGGGTGAGGCATATCACAGAAACTGCATTAGTTTGGGTGCATAATGACCTCCTCAGGGCTCAAGATTGAGAAGAGGGAACAATTCTCATTCTCCTCGACCTCTCTTCAGCATTTGACACAGTAGACCATTGGGTGTTGCTCGAGTGCCTGAGGGAAGTTTGTGGACTCACCGGCACCATCATCCACTGGTTTGAGTCCTATCTCACAAACAGGAGGCAACGGGTAGTGATGGGGAATTTCTCCTCCTCCCCTAGCCTCCTGTCATGTGGAGCACCTCAGGGTTCTGTCCTTTCGACAATGTTGTTTGCTGTGTATATGCTGCCCTTGGGAGAGCTCATTAGGAAATACAGTTTGGGTTTTCATTGTTATGCTGATGATACCCAACTGCATTTTTCCTTTGCCCCTGGGACATCCAATGCGGTGGAAGTGTTAAACAGCTGCCTTGCTGAGATCAATGACTGGATGGCCTCCAACTGGTTGTGACTGAACCCCAATAAGATGGAGGTACTGGTGGTGGAGTTAAACAGAAGGTGAGATAGGATGGCCTCTGGTGCAGCAACAGGGATGTTCCTGGGTTCTGCGCCTCTGAAGGCCTCCTCTAGTGTGCGTGATCTTGGTGTGACCTTTGCCAGCAGATTGACATTTGAAGCTCAGGTGTCATCCATTGCCCGGACCAGCTTTTACCATCTTAGTAATATCACCAGGATCAAGACCCTAGTTCTGCCCATGGACCTCCCCACCTTGGTGCATGCCTTTGTAACGTCTAGGCTTGATTACTGTAATGTGCTCTATTTCATGGTCTCAGGAGGTACCCTCCGCAGGCTGCAGCCAGTGCAGAATGCAGCTGCCAGGTTGCTGACAGGGCAGTCCAAATAATGTCACATCACCCCAGTGCCGCATGAACTGCACTGGCTGCCGGTCAGGTGGAGGATCCTCTTCAAGGTGGGGTTGCTCACCTTTAAGGCCCTATATGGGCTGGGCCCTGGATACTTGTCTGACTTTCTGACACCCGCTGCCTCAGTCCACCCCTCCATTCTTCCTCTGGGGTCTCTATGCGATTCCCAGGATGAGGCTAAAAACTTCCGGTGACAGAGCATTTCATGTTGCTGGCCCCATCGTGTGGAATTCACTGCCTCCATCTGTAAGGGAGGCCCCTTCAGTTGAAGTGTTTAAGGCCTGCCTCAAGACCCTCCTGTTCAGTCAGGCCTTCCCAGACACTGTCTACTAACATATATCTTTGGGATAGCCTTGCTAATTACTGCTATTTTAATTGTATTTTATATGGACTGGTTAATTTAATATAACCTTTATTATTAATTTATAATTTATTTGTTATATTTATGTATGCATTTTGTTTTTATGAATAGTTTGTATTTATATGTATGGCACCCAGAGCCTCTGTGATTGGGCACCTTAAAAAATAAAACTTGTCTTGCCTTGCTCCACTGTTGCCAGTAAGAAACCCAGGCTGGGCGGTGTAGGTGCTGTTACACTGAAGACAACCCCATTTGCAAGAGTGGCTCTGGTAGTGTACCATCCTGTGCACAGCACTATCCCACCAGACCATGTAGTGCCAAGAGCAACAGTGGTATACAGGGCAGACAGGTACTACCCACAACCGGGCAAGTATGCAGCACAGTGTGTCTGTGTAGACAACACAAACTGCAGTGTGCATACTATGTCCCGGCATAGATACTTGCCATAATGTCACAGTGCCTACATATGGTAGGTGGCAGGTACAGTAGCACTTGTTGAGTTGTGGACTATGAGCATGCCAGATGCCACATTGTAGATGGTAACTGTGTAGCAGGTTTCTATCTATCTATCTATCTATCTATCTATCTATCTATCTATCTATCTATCTATCTATCTCTCTATCTATCTCTCTCTCTCTCTCTATCTCTCTCTAGCGAACTATCTAGCTATCTATTCAGCTATCTATCACTCCAGCCAGCTAACTCTGTCTGTCTGCCTGTCTGTCTGTCTATCTATCTAGTTATCTAGCTATCTAGCTATCTAGCTATCTTGCTATCGGTCTCTCTATCTACATTGGAAGCTCTCTGTTTGGCTGTCTTCTACATACACCACTGTCCCTGTCAACACCTAAAAGCACTCCTTCTCCTGTGCTGTAGGCCATGGTAGCTCCATATCTGATATGCCATGACAGCCCCGTGTGCACTGTACCCTCTGATGTAGCATCACAGCATCGCTCTCCAGCTGTGACCCATAAGCACTGTCATCCAAGTATGTAGATAACCCCTTGGGGATGGCAGCTCTCCCACAGTGCACTGGATCTGGAGTTACTTGGAGGGATCCTCCAGATCTGAGTCCCTCCAGCTCTCAGTCCTTCCAGCTGTCAACCTTAACCCAACAGAACCATAGGTCCCACGCAACCCTCACACACCGGTCCACGTCTATTGCTCCACATTCTGGAGCACAGCATCCCCATCTGCTCAGTTCCTCTTGTGCACTGACAGTACAATGGTCAGACAGATTGAAGGACAGTCAGATATACAGAGGTATCTGTAGATCCATTGGGCATATTTGCTGCATATGTGGGCCACACCACCTTCTTTACCTGGCACTGCCATGCATATAAAGGCAGTTCCCCCTCAGTCTGCATCTGCCTTTCTTGCCAGTGTTAGCACAGGTGTCTGTGAGATCAGCTATAGCTGATCTAAGCAGTGGTAGCACCTGCAAGCTTCTAAGATTGCAAAGAAGGGGATGTGGCATCTGTGTGATGGTGCAGGCCATGCACCGCCATGCAGCTGGGGCACTGGGGCAAGCCTAGAGCAAACTGTTCTGGTGCAAGTGGACTGGATTTGGCCACAAGCAGTACACCAAAATTGGGAATGGTGCATGGTGTGGTGGACGGTGCCTCTTGTGTCATTCTTTTTGATGCAAGCACTGTGCGTCATTCCCAGAGCTTTGAAAATCTAATCCATAGTCTTTTTTTTATTATACCATCTCATGAAAATGTGTCATTTTTCAACTCCCCCTCCTAAACCTACTGCTAGGGAATCCAGGATCACTGTTTACCTGCAGAAATACAGGTAGCTTAGGAACAAGTGTACAAAGAAAGTTAGGGTAAATACCTATAACTATGTTAAAGCCCAGCAGACCTTACACTGGAACAATGGCAAGAAATTCAGGGAGAATGTAAACTTCCTGCTTAACAAAGTGTAAAGAAATTCCCAACTACCTTGAACATTGTTAGCACTGAGGTCATTGACCATGCTGACATCAACAGATTTAATGAGGTCTTCACCAGCTTGAATGCCTACATCCCTCATGGTTCCCCCCTCCTCACTCTAGAAACCCAGAACCAATCTACACTTGATGGACAGCACCGATCTTGATTGATCCAAATTCTATTTTAAGGCAATCAATGAAAGGGAAACCCTAAAATAAGTTAAAAAAATGTTGGCAAAATGAGGATAGGAAGTGACAACACTGACATGAAGCTGGTCTCCCTGGACTTACTGGAACAATCCTAGTCATCAAAATCTTCAACACAATCTAGAAAAATGGAAGTCTGTGCTTGTCACTCCTGTTTTTAAAAGTGGCAGCAGGACCAGCAATGCAAACTACAGGCCAATTTCTATCCTCTCCCCTATCTCAAAGGCACTAGTCAAGGTTGTCAGTGAGTAACTTGCCTCATACCTAGACAGACATACATGCTATTCAATGCACCCAACAGCATGGCTTTAGGAAACCTCTACAGTACCAGCACTGGCCTGGATGAGTACACAAATTACCACCATGATGCACAGGGCAGTGGTGACCGGGTTGAGGCATTATATATGGATCTAATAAAGGCCATTGATCTAGTGAATCATAAGCTGCTATTGAAAATATTGACTGGAGTGGGTCTGTCCCTGGAAACTGTCTTTTGGTTTTACCAGGATTCCCTTTAGAGAGATTAAGGAAATTATTAAGACTAGAATTAAGAATATTCACATCCAAAAGGAAATTGGTCTTGCCAAAAACTATAAATTAAGTTTTTGGTTGGCCTTAAATCTTAAGAGACAAATCGGTATGCATCAATACTTAAATTTGATAAGAAATTTCAACAATAGAAAGGCCTATACCAAATTTAGATTTGGATATGTGGATAGCAATACCTTGGAAAAAAAGTATGGCATTGGCAACATAAATATGTGTGCTTGTGGATTAGATGATGACACACCAAAACATCTCCTTTTACTGTGCCCATTGTACAATCACCAGAGGAAATTATATCTGGGAGATATTCTGACGAATCTAGATATGGAGTCTATGTAGCAATTTAATTATTTATTAAAAACAAACAACAGGCCCCATTTAGAAAATATATCAAGATTTTGCAGAATTATAGAAAGTAAGAAATTGCATATACAGAAACAATTTTTAGGTATAAGTAAAATAGGGAGCTAAATAGATTAATGGAAAGTGCAATATGAGGAAGTAAGGAAAGTTTAATGTAATGTCATGTGTTTACCTCTTTTATACTGTCTTTTGATAAGTGCACAAGGCTATTTAAATTTATTTATTGTGATTTTCAATAATTATTGTGAAAACTGTATGTTTGTGTTCCATATTTTACATTTGTAATGACAATATTAATTTGTCAACAATAACAATTATACTACTACTGTCCTCTGGTTCAAAAGCTATCTTTCCAGCTGGACCCAAAAGATCAAAATGGAGGGTGCAACTTCCTTGGGAAGGGTAATATCTGGTTCAAGGCTCTATCTTGAGCCCCCTACTATTTGAGATGTTTGTGAAGCAGTTACATGAATCCTGCCACTTTGGATAACATCCTCCTGTATGTGGATGATGCTATTGTTTATACCAGGCACCACAACAAAGACAGCATTACCCCGAGCCCTCCAATGCAACTTTGAGTTGGTAGAAATATGATTCTCTAACAACAGCCTAGTACTCAACTACAAAAAAAAAAAAGACCATGCTTTGCAGCAGCCCAAACTCAATGAAAGAATTCACCCCTTTATATATTCAGTGATGTGGGCACTAGGCTGGAACAGATCGAGTCCTTCAAATACCTCAGACTCCACCCAGATGACACCCTGTCTTTTATTCCCAGTGTTGATAACCTTCTGAAAACTATCAATGAAAGGATTGGTGTCGAGCTGTGCAGAATGATAAAATTCCAAATTCATGGAATTATGAAGAAATTCTGTGAAATTCTGCAGAATTCAATTGGAATTTTATGGAATTTTTGAAATGTATTAATGTGGTCATAACTCAGCCATCTAGAGATCTGAAATTTAGCACAATTACTTCTTTGTAGGAACTCTAACAGTGTGCTGAATATCATGACATTAGGATGCATCATCTCAAAATTATAGGTGCTCAAATTCTGTCCTGTTATTTTTTGTGGGAAATTTCATGAATATTTTAATTTGCATATAACTCAGGCACCTTTGGTGCTGGAGATCTGAAACTAAGTGCATGTATAAATGCAATGATAGCCCATATACCTGCAAACATTTATAACATTTTGATGAATGCTTTCAAAATTATACTAAAATAACTAAAATCTAAATGTTGGCAAAATGTTTGGCTACCTATAGCACAGCCCCCTTGAAAGGGTGCGACTTAAAACTTGGTGCACATAACCATATTGTGCATTTTTTCTAAATCCTTAAACTGTGGAGCAATTTGGATAAGACTTTTTTTTAATTTTTAAAATTAGATGGAAATAACTAAAATTAAATTCTTGTTAAATGTTTAGCCACCCACAATTCACCCCCTTTCAATCTAGGACTGTGAAATTTGGTACATATATGAAACACAGTAATGCCCATATACCTGCCAGTTTTGATATAATTTAGACACGTACTTTGAAAACTAGATCAAAATATTTGAAATTAGAAAATTCGGTGAAATTCTGTGGAATTTCTGAAATTTATTAATTTGGTCATAACTCAGTAGTATACAGAGGTAGAGATCTGAAATTTGGCATAATTACTTGCAGATAGAAGTTGTAATGGTGTATCAAATAACATGCCATTAGGGCACATCTTCTCAAAATGATTGGTGCTCAAAGTCCATCATTTTAATTTTGTGGGAAGTTTCATGAAAATGTTAATCTGCATATAAATCTGCATATAACTCATGCATCTTTTGAGCTAGAAATAGGAAACTAGGTACACATATAAATGCAGTAATAACCCATTTACCTCAAAAATGTTATAACAAGTCAGTGAATGCTTTCAAAATTATACTAAAAATAACTAAAATCTAAATTTTGGCAAAATGTTTGTCTAGGTATATCATAGCCGTCTTTAATGCCTGAGACTTGCAACTTTGTGCACATACCCATGTTGCATGTTGCTCTAAATCCTGAATCTGTGAAAAGCTTTGGAGAAGAAATTTTGAAATTAGATGTAAATAACTGAAAATTAAATGTTGATTAAATGTTTGGTCACTCATAACTTAGCTCCCTATCAGTTTAGGACTCTGAAATGTGGTACACTTAAGAAAGCAATTAGGACCTGTATACCTGCCAAATTTGGTATCATTTAGATATGGACTTGGAAAACTAGAGCAAAATAACAGAAATTTAAAATTTGGCGAAATTCTGCTACAGTTTGCATTTCCCTATCCCTTGTGAATATTCCCAACCAAATATTTTACTTACATTTAACATTTTGTCTCATGAGCATATTATTACTGGTAAGTCACTACTTGTATTTTTGTTGAATTTAAGGTTGCACTGTGATTTTCCATGTGAAGGGAAATATTGTGGGGAGGCGGGTAAGTACTGCATGCCAGCGGGTTGTATCATTCTGACACCAGGCCCACGTAAATTTTACTCCAGATGGAGGCACCATGCTAAGCTTAAAAGATCTGGATTCGAACCCTTCAGTTAGGAAAATCATAACCCAGGCTCCTCAATCTTGTGTGAGCCCACAAGGCAGGGGTAGTTAATGCAACATCCATGGTGACCCTAGTGTCACCAGTACCACCGCCACTCCTTTGGCCCCCACTGGCCTTTCTTGTTTGGGCGTGCATCTGTGGGTCTTCCCTGGCACCACTGGTGCACCTGCTCTACTTGGCTATTCAGGCTAGGATGGAGTCTATTGAACAAAGTGCTGAAGGGTAGCTTGCCAAACTTTTTTGGGAGAGACGAGCCATATCTTTATTACTCCTGCCACTGCGACATTAAGAGGTTGAGTTTTTTTGGCCACCCACCTTTCTTGCTTTATGGCTCTTAAGGTACTCCCCACATTCTGTCTCATCATTAAAACTGATTACGCTAGCCTTCTCAGATGGTTTATCAGTGGGAAAATCTCCTGTTGGAAAGTACTCATACCCAAATGAGTGCACATCCTCCTCAACTGCACTGACATGTTCTACAGTAGATGAGACATAAAACAAGAGCTGTCACAGTAGGGATCAACACAATACTGGAAATAGTTGTGCAACTTACTGGGGCCACAAGAAGTAGTAGTGACCAGTGTCACCATAGCAGTACTGGTCACCATGGTTACAGTGGCAGGTGTAGTCTGGGTAACAGTGGCAGAAGTGATCTCAGTCACAGTGGCAGGAGTGGTCTAAGGTCACAGTGGCAGGAGTAGTCTGGGTCACAGTGGCAGGAGTGGTCTTAGTCACAGTGGCAGCAGTGGTCACAGAGGATAGAAGGTAGATCACAGCAGTGATGTCCTTGTTCTGGTGGTACTGGTGGCCATGGCAAGAGATGCACAGGACACATTCATATTGGTAGCATTAGTGGCAATTAATGACAGTGTCCTTCTAGCAGCACTACTAGTACTTTGAAAGCTACTTTTACCTTGTTCCCCTGGTGTCAGCTGGTGCTGGTGGAGTCTGCAGGTTTTGATGGGGTTAAACATTATTTTGTATGGTGAATGCACCCTGAGCACCGCTCTGCAGTATGCTCACCATCTCCTGCTGCTTGCTGCTCTACACATGCTGCAGCTTTGCTGGGGCTGCTGGACCAACTATGTTTTCTGGTACTACGTCCTGTCTGCCATGGTTGTATTTCTCACAGGAAGATGTATTCAATTTAAATTATATGATTATGAAATACTCACTCAAGCCACTGCAGCAATGCTGAGCTGACAAGTCTCACTGTCAACTATAGTCAATCCTGACTAAGTTTTTCTCTGAAAAAAATATTTTTCTAAATCTCTTCTTGGACCACAGCCACTGACTTAGAAATATGTCTTGAGTGCACAGCCATGCACACACACAGAAGAGAAAAACAGCTAGTTGAAGCTGTGGGAGTCAGCCAACTTGTCCCACCCTACCAGCTACGGTGTACTCACACTTGCTTAAGTGGCCATGGAGGGACCCAAGCCTGGAAGATTTCTGATATTAAATTTAAATGATATGTTTTATGAAATCAGTCACTCAAGTCACTGCAGCAATGATGGATGGACAAGTCTCATTGTCAACTAATAGTCAAGCCGGACTAAATTGTTCTCAGAAAACAAAATATGTATTTTTTAAATGAGTTCTTGGATATACAACCACAAACTTAGAAAAATGTCTTGAGTGAACAGCCATGCAAAAACACAAAACAGAAAGGCAGCTAACTGAAGTACAGGGAGTTGTCCATCTAGTCCCACACTACCAGCTACAGTTCACTCACACTTGCTGAAGTGGACATGGAGGGATCCAAGCCTGGGTTCTTCACAAGAAGATTTTTGACATTAAATTTAAATTATATTTATAATGAAATCAAGTCACTCAAGTCACCATAGCAGTGTTGAGCAGACAAGTCTCACTGTCATCTAATAGTCAAGCCTGACTGAAAACAAATCTCAGAAAAAAAATATTTTCTTAAGTACCTTTTTGGGCACAAAGCCAAGCCACCAACAATAGAAAAGAATGTCCCTAAGCTAATTGCATTTCAGTTGGGCTACTTGCCTTGTTCTTTGTTTCAGATAATAACTAAGGTATGAAAACTTTAAATACAAATAGCATAGATGATTAATGAATATTTCTGCTTGGTTTTTATTCAAAAGCAAGCTACAGTAGTATTCCCTTTGGACTAAATAACACTAATGACATCCAGATAGGATTGGATGTAGGTGGCATCAGAATCAGACTTCGCAGCATCAACCCAAATAAGTCACAGGGTCCGGATGGAGTCCATGCTAGGGTGGTTAGGGAGTTGGCAGATGACCTTGCAGGTCCTGTAACCAGAATTTTCCTAGAATCTTTAAGTAATATTCTGGTCATTGGATCCTGGAGGAAGGCTACAGTTGTTCCTATTTTTAAAAAAGGGACTAGAAAGGACTATAAAAATTACAGACCAGTCAGCCTAATGTCTGTGTTTGGGAAGGTATTTGAGAGAATACTAAAAGAGAAGACAGAGAATTTTCTAAAAAAATGAGGGTCTGACTGGCATGACAGCAAAGTTTTACTACAGGCAGTTCATACCAGACAAACATGTTGTATTTTTACAGCAATGTTAGTATGGCACTGAATAGAGGACATTCTGTGGATGTGGTGTATATAGACCTTAGTAAGGCCTTCAGAAAAGTCCCCTACTAGTAACTCATTCAGGTACTACATAAAACAGGGTTAAATAAAAGAATTATAAAGTGGATTGAGGAATGGCTCAGGGATAGAATGCAGAGGGTTAGTATACAGGGGTACATGTCAGGATGGGCAGCCATTACAGTACTGGTGAGGTCCTTCAGGGATCAGTTTTGGGACCTTGTCTCTTCAAAACATACATATCAACAATAGCAAATTTGGATTGTGTATGGTTATAAAAATTTGCAGATGACATAACATTGGGGGCAGTAGTGGGTACACAGAATGAGGCTAATAGACTACAGGCTGCACTGACCCACCTGGAACATTGGGCTATAAAAAATAAACTAGATCTCAATATTGAGAAATGTATGGCAATGCATATGGGAAGAGACAGGTGGCCCCCTTTTGCCTGACACCTTGAGGCGAAACACGGAAAATGACCGCTATAGCGACTGTTGCTGTAATGGTCCGTTTCCATGTTTCACCTTTTCCCAGTGTCTAGCCCGCTCCCTGGACCAATTCCGACCTGGAGTTGGAATCCTAAAGTCCAGGGGGTGTGGGGTGTGTGGGGGGCACAGCCACCCACAGAAAACACTGGTGGCTTGAGTGGCACAATACCTGTGTCGGTATTGTGCCATTGCTGTGCGGGAGGTCAACAGGTTTAGTGTCGACCTCACTTGGTGCTTCCAGAAGAGACAATATAAAGAATAAGTATTCCCTAAAAGGAAATTTCTTGAGAGAAACCCAAGACGAGAAAGGTCTCAAAATACAGTGGTCACCATAGAAAAGTGGCATGGTGTCCCGGTATTCCACAGTGCCAGTGGTAGCAGGAGCGGTAGCAGTGTGTGGTGCAGCATCCAGTATGTAGCTGTGTGCAGTAGTTGGGCGGTATATGGTAGATCACAATTTAATTAATTCAATAATGTGTCTGTACTAGCAAGCAAAATGTGCCAGGTGGTGTTTTTCCTGGCATAGGTTTTTTGCAGCTTTCACTTTCTCCAGCAGATGTCACAGGAATTAGTTCAGGAGAATGAGTTCAGGAAAATGAGCTGCTATGTATCCCATTGTCATCCCCCCCCCACTCCCGCACTGGCACACACCAACCCCTATGGTCACACATGCATAACTGACTTATCAGTTTTATTTTATTTTTTTAAAATGATTCTTCTAATAAGGGGTGTGGGTTTTTAACATCAGTGAATGTACAATAAAAAGGTTTAGACTTGCAATACCCACAAAAAAAAAAAAACAGTGTGTCAGCAACACATTCAGACTGTCAGAGAAATGTTCTGTCTATTTTTTCCTTTTTTTTTTTTAACCATGATATGCAGTCTCTTGACCCATATGAAAAATTTCCAATTTCATCAAGGGATCTATATGTATGAAGCATAAACCAATATTTGTCAGCTGTTTCTCAGTGATTTTCTATTAAAAAAAGAATCAACTGTTTGCACCAGCTAAGCTGCAACTGGAGTTTATCTAACGATCCTGTCAGCTGCCCAGTGCCCCGATAATGAAGGTGGCCATGGTCAGCTCTATTTATTTTATTTCTTTATGTTTTTTTATCTGTAATAGAGCTGTGACAGTCATTCTTTTTTTTCTTCATTAGTTTGTGCCCATGATGGTGGATGGGGAAAGCCATTGGCCTGCATTTGCTTGGATCTGAGAAGTGTGCACGAAAGTGAAAATGAATAGTATGAATGACTCCTTTTTACTTTCAGTCCTGATTATACCATTGATGGTAAAGGTAGTGGAATGGCTGTATTACGGTTTTCACCATTATTCTACACTTATGCACCTCTGCCGCATGCTTGCATTACAAGCAAATTCATAGGGATGTGGTGAAGATGAAAAATGTATTGCTTCTACAGTATGCAGGCACAGTGACAGTATTGCCCATTCACATAGCCATAGTGATGGTGCATCCTGCAAACTGTACAGCAGCCTTTCACTCCCCCCACCCCATGACATCAAATGTGCTCATTTTAAGTATAAATCATAACATACTGTATTTGAAAGCATAACCCGGAGTAGGTGATTTGTTTAGTTGTTAAGTGCTTTAAAAAAAAACTTGTAACATCAAAGAAGTACTGATTTATTTGTTATGTGCCTTGGAAAAAAAATTGTAACAGCAAAGAAATACTTCATTTTAATGATATGTCCCCACTGCAGTCTGTGACAGATTAAAAAAAAAAAAAAGATGAGAGGCGTGAGCAACAAATTTCGGAGATTAGCAGAGGAGCAACAAATTCCAGAGCCTGAAATATAAATTCTGCAGTTTGTGAACTGTGCGCCTCCTGAAAGTGCAGACCTACAGCATTGGCTCAATTGCATGTGCCCCAGATGTTCTCATATGTTAACTATAAATAGAGCAAACATCCCCCCATCTGCACTTCCCTGAGACATCAAGCAAGGAAGAAGCAACCACTCCACTTTGCTGTGCATCTGACGTGACCTCATGGTGTGTGCCAGAAACTGTTGCCTCCCAATATTGACACTCTGTCTCATCAGTGTGCTGTAGCAACTCTGATCAATATGCATTTCCTCGTGAAACTTTTAAATAAATAACATTTAAATTAAATAAATGTCTGGCTGCTTATTTTCATTATTGTCACCTCCTATTTATTTGCAGTAATGTTGTCTTTTTAAAAAAAAAATACTATTAGGCTAATACTTGTCTTTGTAAACCTCCTGAATAAATATTTAATTTAATGTGCCCAAAACATGCTCGATATTGAGGGGCAGCTTGCCACATATTGCATAGTTTGTTTTTAAGTATAATTGAACAACAGCCTCCGATTTGCATTTACATTATTTCTCCTTTGGTTTTTCCCTGTGTCTTTTGAAGACAAATCAGATCATCCAGAGGGTTTGCTACATCATTAAAGTAGTAAGATAAGCCAGGAGGTGTTTTGCTGTTTTGCTGTTATTCCACCTTTGCATTTGGCAAATGGCATCAACAACAAAACACCAAACAAAAACACCAGGATTCCATTATAAGAACTGAGGATTTTGCTATTCTTCTCAGGACAGTCATCAGTAAAATGCACATGAAATTTCCCTGAGTGTTTGCCTTTTTTATCCTCAGTAGCAGAATCATTTCCTGGCTCTGAGTCAATTTTATTATTTCTTACCATAACAGTGACTCTCAGAATGCGATTTTATCCAAGTACCTGAAACAAAGAAAAATATTTTAGCTCTTTCTCAAGAGGCATGGATAGATAGATAGATAGATAGATAGATAGATAGATAGATAGATAGATAGATAGATAGATAGATAGATAGATACACAGACAGACAGACAGCAGGAAACTGTTTATTGTGCACCATATAGATTGTTAGCAATGTAAATAATAACACTCACAAGCTGGAGCAATACAAAAAAAAATTCTATACATAATTAATTTAAGGCAGAGAACAAAGAAAAGCTGATTAAAATTTTAAGAAATAATATTCTACAGTAGCTGTTGAATTGAAGGGAGCACAATGCAGAATTTAGGGCACAGCAAACCTAGATAAAGAATTTTTCAAGCATTGATCATAGCATATTAAAATATGTGACTGCCCTGGAAAAAACAATGAAAGGGCATTTAACAAAGATTAGGGCAAAGCACTGTGAACAGGCTGGGTGGCATGACCCTAGCAGGAGACTCTCACCTGCAGGTGAAGTTTAGGTTTATCCACACAATGGAAGCAACACATACAATCCAGAATTGAGCTTAGAAGAGAAAAAACAATAGCCCACTTATTTCTTTAAACTTCCTAGCCCATGGCCAGCAGACTCAATGTCAATAAAAGCTGTAAGGAGGTAAATGTACTATAGTTTGGGAAATGAATAGCTGGAGTCCCATCACCAAGCTCTACAAGAATGGCAGTCTTCTACCAGAGGGAAGCTGACTAAGAGTCAACATTTATTAGAATGGGACCCATCCAGTGCCAAGGGTAGTAAAGTTGTAATGTCGGTTTCATGCTCCTCATCCAAGGGTCCTTCAGTATGTAAAGGAGCTGAAGTACAACAACTGCTGTAGGACTCAAAGTTCTAATATCAGGGATTTTGAGAAGTCCAATGTCCCAGCTTGTATCTGAGACTTAGGAGTCACAGGCATCCTGGAGGTGGCAGCTACTGTGGAATGACTTGCAATCCAAGCTTCCCTATGGTAAAATGTAAAGCACTTTGTACTTTCAATTATGGGGGAATACTGTGTTTGAAATTTTCAGTGCCACATTTTGGATGGAACATGAGCAGGCCAGTTTGCAATTAATACTTATCTAAATGGAAGCCTTTCAGAGCCCAACTATTTGTAGGGACACAAATTTAAATTAAAGGTTAGCCCTAAAAACAAGGACCTATATCAATGGCTTTATCCAGTATGCTGCTTCATTGCTCTCACATACCAGACATTCCACTAGGAAGAACCATTAGTAGGACTATAAGTTGTCATGGTGACTAATCAGTACATACATGCATAGATATCCAAATACAAAAAATAGCAAGACTTACAAAAATCACCAATAAACCCTCAAGGTGCTCCGAAAGTTTTGGTAGAATTAATTGTTGATCTACTACTCTGCTGAGACAGAGAGAGAGACAGAGAAAGCAGCCACAACTTCCTTAAATCAAGGAGGTTATTTTCTAGACTACACTGAATTGAATTATTACTTTTTAACCTGTGTAAGTAACTAGTATTGATTCTGTTTTTGAGGTTGACTTTTCTTTCTTTTAACTTTAATTTGCCAGGGAGGAACTGTAGCTGGGAGATATTTGCAGTCATTTGTGACAAGACCTGTTACTTAACCTCTGTGAAATATGTGTCTGAAAGGAAGGAAGGCACTCCCTGGGGTGGAGGGTCAGAGTTGTAGTTGATTGTTTCTGGACAGCATAGGTTTTGGTTTTTTTTTTTCAATTCAAACTTTATTAATACATTTTCCACAATAAAAGGCAGTTACAATGAGAATGAGATGTAAATACAGCCGCTTATAAAGACGTAACTGCCCAACCCTCCCATCCCTCCCCTTACAGCAGTAACAAATCCATGTATCCCCTAAGTGCTAAGCTCTTTACCTGAGAACCTACAGGGCATTTTAGACTGTGACATCATTAAGACTGAGCCACTAAAATTAGAGAGTGAAGGGGATCCCATATTTTGGTATATGCTGCCAATCTGTTGTGAAGATTGGCAATCGCTTTTTCTGTAAGCAGATTGGCAAGAATTTTGTCCACCCATTCTTGAAACATTGGGGTGGACTTGTCTTTCCAATGATGTAAAATAAGCTTCTTGACAGATAAGGCAATCATAGAGATATGAAACTTTCTTACTTTAACTCTGATAGAAGACAGGTCCTCTAAAAGGCAAATATCAGGAGTAAAATACTCCTGAAGGCCCAGTAAAGGATCCAGGGAAGTCTTGATTGAATCCCATAAAAGGGAAATTTTGGGACAGGACCAGAACATGTGAAGAAGTGTTCCTTCTTCCCGCAAACACTTAGTACATATATTGGAGTTCAAGAGACCCCATTTCTTTAATTCTACCGGGGTGCAATACATGTTATGTAATATATGATATTGCATAAGACACAATCTGTCTTGAGAAACATATTTATGACAGGATCTCCACAGGGATTGCCAATCCAGATGATACTGAGGAATGATAGAGTTCCAGAATCTTGTGGGTCCAAAAGAATCCCCATATCTTTTGTAAAACAAAACCTGATATAATTTAGATATAACACCTGAAGATCCAATAAGCGAAGAAACCTCGGGTATCAGGGCTGTGGTAGTCTCGGGAGGGGGGTATTACCAAAAACTATTGGAAGTAAGTGCCTTAACTGTATATCTTTGAAGTGAGAGGGAACTGGAATAAGAAATTTCCTAATAATATCACCTACTGACAACCATTGCCCCTCTTCATCCACGAAAGAGAATAGTTTCCTATCCCCCAATTGGGACAACCATTTACGGGGAATCTGCTTCTTGTTAATAGCGAAAGATGGGGAATTCCAGATAGACTGGGCCAAGTCCAACTGACGGGTATAGTGCAAAAATGAACATAATTGTGCATATTACCTTTAATGAGGTAGCTACTGTACGGCATTCCTCAACCATACGCACCTGGGAGATTTTAAGATAGAATAAGGTTAGGGGGTCCAGATTCTTAGACCTAATTACATCCAATTCAATCCTAAGCCAAGCTGGCTGTTCTTTTTCCGGGCCAGGAGATACCCATCTCAAACATTTTGCTAAATGACTGGCCCAATAATATAGAGCCAGATGGGATATCCGCAAACCCCCCTCAAGTTTTGGAGTTGCCAATTTATGATAGGCCAATCGAGGATATTTATCTGCCCAAATAAATCTAGTGAATATGCCATGTAAATTTTTAAACCAGAGTAGTGGGATAAAAGTATTGAGAAGAGATAAAGGGTAAAAAGTTCTAGGGAATATATTCATCTTAATTATGTTGATCCGTCCCCATAGTGAAATGGGAAGTTTGGACCACCTATAAAGGTCGTGAATTATCAGCTGTGAGAGAGAGATTCAAGATTTTCCTTAAACCATGTTAGGGGGTTACGGGATAGTTTAATACCCAAGTATTTAAATGACCTGGGAGTCCAACATAGACCTAAGGGACTAATGTCATTTTTAAATACCTTATGGTTTAATGGAAAGAATGAGGATTTGCTAGCATTCAGTTTGTAATTGGACAGATCACTAAATCTTACTATTTCACTCAACAAGTCCGGTACAGAAGATACCGGATGGGATAAATGTATCAACAAGTCATCCGCATATGCAGTGACCTTAATTTCATGATGCCCAACCCAAATGCCTTGTATAGAGGCATTATTGAGAATATTTTGGATGAGAGGTTCCAGATATAAATTAAATAACAGAGGAGATAAGGGGCAACCCTGTCTAGTCCCTGAATGAAGTGGAAAAGGTTTGGAGAGGACCCCGCTCCCAGAGATCCTTGCTGTAGGGGTTTTATATAGTGTAGCAATCCAGGATATAAATAGAGAGGGGAATTGGAAAGCTTCCAGAACTCAGAACAAAAAATTCCAATTCACATGATCAAATGCCTTCTCGGCATCCAGGGAAACCAGTCCTGCAGGGAACTCAGCATCCCTGGTAGCCAAGAAGACATGAGATAGGGTATGCAAATGATCAGATGATGCGCGCCCTTTCATAAATCCTAACTGGTTCTTACCTATTAGCTCAGGGAGAACTACAGTTAACCTATTGGCTAGTATCTTCGAAAGAATTTTAATATCTTGGTTTAGAAGGGATATAGGTCTGTAACTTTGAACAAGCTCAGGGTCTTTATCTGGTTTAGGGAGAAGAACAATCAAGGCCTCAAAGAGGTGAGGGTCTGTCTCTGCCCCAGTTAAAATATATAGAAATAGGCGATAAAGTACTGGTAGTAAAAGATCCCAAAAAACTTTGTAAAATAGGGAGGAGAATCCATCAGGGCCTGGGACTTTGTCTACGGGTAATCCAGTGATAACCTCAGCAATTTCCTCCTGTGATATGGGGGTGACCAAAAAACCCTTATGTTGCTCTGAAAGGGAGGGCAGATGGGAATCCCTCAGATATTTCTCTGTAGTCCCAGGACAGGGAGGATACTCCATGTCACTGTACAGTCTTTCATAATATAGGGCAAATTCTTGTACTATCTTGGTGGGAGATACTTTCAGAGACCCGTCTGCCACTGCCTTAATTGGAGGGATGAATCTCACAGATTCTTGTTGCTTAATATGCAATGCCAATAGACACCCCGCCTTCTCTCCCTGATCCCTGTAACTAGCCCTTGTACAAATAATAGCTATTTCTGCTTTTTCCTGAAGTAACTCTAGATATCTGTCTTTCAACACTAGGAGCTTCCTCTTGTCTTCATCTAGGGCACCAGCTGAAATATTAATTTCAAGTGACCGAATTTAGGACAATAATGATAATAGTTCCTTCTTCTGTGCCCTTTTCCTACTCACCGCCATATTAATGAGGATCCCTCTCATGTAAGCCTTGAAGGCCCCCCATAAAATATCTGGCTTTGTACTGTCTAAAGAGTTGGATAAAAAAAAGAACTCAATTTGCTCCCTTATGAGCTTGCAATACTTAGCATCTTTAAGAAGTTGTTCATTGAGTTTCCATCTGGTTTCCCTATTAGGTAAATTAGGGAATGACAATTTGCATAACACCACTGAATGATCGGAGACAGGGCCAGGTTGAATTGAGGAGGTCTTAACCCCGGGTAGGAGAGCCTGAGAAATAAGTATGTAATCAATGCGGGACTGCGAGCCATGCACCATTGACCTGAAAGTAAACTCCCTAGAATCAGGGTATAAGATGCGCCAGACATCACAGAGCCCACACTGGTCCACTAAGTCCCTAAAAGCCCTCTGCCCCGGAGAGACCGCTCCTGGTCCACTACCTGACCTGTCAAGATTAGAATCTATGACTTGATTGAAGTCGCCCCACAAAATAATCCTGATGGGAAGCACTGGCAGAATAATAGTTATGAGTCTCATAAAAAACCCTGGGTCATCCATATTAGGGCCATATATGCCACCAAGTAAAAGTGGAACTGACCAGAGAGTGCCTTTAACTAGGATAAACCTGCCCTCAGGGTCTTTAATAACCTGTGTAGAGACAAAGGGAATGCCCCTATTAATAATAAGCATGACCCCGCAACTATTAATAGAACCCTGAGCGTTGTAAACCAGCCCCACCAGTTGCCTCCTTAACTGTAAAGCTTCAGCTTCTAATAAATGGGATTCCTGTAGGAAAGTTATCTGAGAGCGTAATAAGCTTATATGTTTGAGAGCCTGATATTGTTTGTTTTTTTTCCTGATCCCCTTAACATTCCAAGTAGCAAAAGTCACCTCTTTGGCCATCTGATAATAATTATTGGACTTAATATGCTCCACCCTGCACTCAGGATACATTATACATGCAACCATACTCCAAAAGTTACTGCTGTAAAGCCCTTCCTCCTCCCCAACCCCCCCACAATTAGCCCATTCCTTTCCCCCGACTACCCCCATTCCCCTAACAAACCCCAGATCCACAACCCCCACCCAACCCCCACACTGCCACAAGCAACGTTTAGCACAGTACTGGGTCTTTTCCTCCATCTCCTGCCTCCCAATAATGCACCTCTACTAATGGCAGCACAACTTACATCCTGAAGTAAATATTTGAGAATGTGAATGATATTAACTACCCCCAAAAAACTAGAGAGCAGCCTTGGGCTTCAAATGCATGCACACGCATATGTGTTAACATGATAATGAAAGGGAAAGCAGAGTAAACTGACAAACTCATGAATGTGCCAGGTAATCTCAAGAACATGAGTGAAAATTAGGGGTTACCTTGCCCCATGAAAAATCTTTGCACAAACCAGAACCAGATCGGGAAACTAATGAAGGGGAATAGCCCTTTCCTCAAACTGAGAACAGAGATCGAGAAAAACATTGAGATCATGAACCCAAGAGAAAGAAAATTGAAATAACAACTCTTCCCTGAAATTACCAGCCCTTAGTTACAAGAATTCCCCTTGAGGAAATTTGCTGTCCTGAACTCGGGACTGGTGAGAAAACTGAGGGGGATCCTCCTCAAATTAAGAACAACACGGCTATACATTACATATGCATGATACGCCCTCTTGTGGCCACACCTCGATCCTGACAGGGTAAATATGAGTTGCGGAGAAAGCCCAAGACCGCTCCAATTTCCAGCTAACTGTAATGTGAACGCTAATCCTCGAATCAACAACACAAACTTCCCCTCCCTATGCAATTTACAAAACTGAATATACTGGAACATAAAGCTCTGTTCCTAATTAAGCCAACCCCGAGACCCCAAGTGTCGTTGCCCTGAGCAGGAATTAACATTACGGAGTTAGGGTTTGAGAGGCTGTTAGCAGGTAGGCCATGCACTGATCAACCCAGTCCAGATGAAAAAACGAGAACTTCCAAATACAACTCATTGACATTATCTCCTCAGAGAAGGAGAAAGATAACAGTTCCAATAGGCGACTCCAAGCAGCTCCTCAGCACACGAACAGGGCCTCTCAGGGCTCTCGGAACAAGTCCTGTAGCATGGATTTAAGGCTCGACAGGGCAACTTCATGATCATCATAATTAAACCAGGATCCGTTTACAAAAACTTGTAACCTGGCCAGGTATCCCATCCTGAATTTCAGACCCGCAGCAATGATCTTAGATATGATGGGATGAAACGCTTTTCGGTTCAAACGAACCGATCCAGGGAAATCTTGTGCAATTCTCAGTTTCGTATTCTCCCAACGAACCTCTTGTAAAGCTCTCACTTTCTGCAAGAAATGCTGCTTTTCTAGGAAATTCAAAAAGCGGCAGATAATAGGATGGGGGGAGCATCCGGAGAAGGCTTCGGTCGCAGACACCTGTGAGCTCGCTCTATAATGTATACTGGGCCGAAGGGAGGAGGGCCAGCAACCCGTTCCACCAGCTTCTGTGTAAATGCTACAGAATGCCGGCCTGTTTCTCCGTCTGGTAGCCCTAGTATCACAACATTGTTTCTGCAGCTATGGCCCTCCAAATCTTCGAGTTTGGCCTCCAGACAAGATAGCTTCTGTCGCATAGACACTAATTCAGGATCCAGATTCTCTAGCTTTTTCTCCATCGAGACTATTCGGGCTGTATTATCAGAGACAGTTAACGAGACTTCATCCAGTTTTCTAGAAAGAGTTTTCACATCGGTCGCCATTTCTTTCATCTCTTCATGAAAGGGTTTAAACTCTTCTAAGAACCTATTAAGCATTAAAGGTTGTTGTTCCCCAACTTGACTCGAAGGATCAGGTCTATCTGGCCCACCCGAGGCCCGGGATTTCTTTGGGGCCTTTTCGGGAGTAGCAGGAGAGGTATGTTTCTGTGGAGCTTTCTTCATATAAGCCTCCATCCGCCAATCTAACACACAAAACAGGCTCACAAGGTGTTTAGATAGTAGAAGAATTCAAAAGCAGAGGAAATGGAGAAATATAAATGTCTAAAAAAGACGATTTAATGATCAGGAGGCAGGAGTTTAACGGAGGAGCTTCTACTCAGCACTCTGCATCACATGATCCTCTGGACGGCATAGGTTTACTCCCTCCCACCCTTCCCCTCACCCCACCCACCCTAAGCGATAACTTTCTTTATAGCAAGGGTTCTGACATCACTTCCCAAAACTGCTAGCAATATACACCTGTTCATATCCTTGAAGGCACAGCACACTGAATAAGGGGTAGAGACACTCGCAAGCTTGCACACACTAAAACAAGAAAAAAAAATAAAAAAGAAAGAAAAGCATCTGTAACAGGAAGGGACACAGACATGTGGGGAGTGGTGCAATGCACTGGCTGTGGAACAGCAGTCTTCCGAGAGACATTCCGGAGACTACATTGCTGCCCTATTTGCAGGCACCTCTCTGGTCTGACAGAGGAGGTTGATTGTCTTCATGCTGACCTGGCAAGGATTCAGGAAACCTGCTCCCCCACCCAGGGACCACCCAGGCCACCACCACTACCTCAGAGGTTGCCAAGAACTAGGAGTGGTTGGACCACAGTGGGCTCAGGAAGAATGAAGGTGGAGGAACAGAGGTGCATCCCTCCAGTTGTGCCTCTCCACAATTCATTCGCCACTCTGGCAGAGCATGGTTCCTCTATGGAGGCACCCACAGTGGAGACCAAGGAGGATGCTGGGAACCTCCACAATGGAGACCCACAGGAGGGTGGTACAGGACCCCACAGGGGAAGGAAACAACTCCTGGTGGGGGACTCAATTGTTAGGGGGATAGAACTGGGGGAGGAAGGGGAAAGGGAGGTAAGGTGCCTGCCCGGTGCCATGGTTTGGAGGGACAGGAAATGAATCCTCAGGATCGTGGGAGCAGCTGCAAGAGGGAGTGAGCTGGATGTCATTATCCAACAAGGGAAAAATGACCTGGCTAAGAATGGGATCAGAGCAGTGCAACAGGAGTTTGTGGAGTTGGGAAGGGGCCTTAGACAAATAGCACACATGGTAACTTTCTCAGAAGTGCTACCTGTCTGTGGCATGGATGAGGCTAGGGTACTCTGCACCATGGGATTCAATGACTGGTTGAAAAACTGGCGCAGAGCTCAGGGATTTGGCTTCATTAGGGACTAGGGCTCCACCTGGAGGGATGCAGGCCTATACAGGTGCTATGGTCTGCATCTATCCAGGAGGGAAACCAAGATCCTAGGTGATAGGTTTAAATGCTTCACTGGCAATCATTTAAACTAACCAAGGGGGAAGGCACTGAAAAGGAAAAGGGAAATCCTAGCTCCCACCAAAAATCAGGGTAGTTAGTGAGGTAAACACCAAGATAGAGCAGTCGACAGGGAGAAGGGCATGGGTAAATGGAGAAAAAGACAAAGGCAGTAAGGACAGGGATGGGGCAAAATGAAATAAAGCCATATAACAAATGGAGGGTAATGAGTACCAATGCCCATAGTCTAGGTAAAATCTCCCTGAAATGGTGGCCTTGATGGAAGAGGGATGCCTGGATATCATGGCAGTCACTTCTGCTTTAACTGGTACAGTTCTCTGCCCTGCTTCTTCTGTTTTTCCTTATATTCCTGAATGCTATCTTTTTCTCCCTTACCTTACCCGTCACTTCTTTTGAGAACCATAGTGGCTTTTTCTTTCATTTTGATTTGTTTATTTGCTTCACACAAAGACTTGTTGCCTCTGTGATGGCAGTTTTGATGATTCCCCACTGTTGCTCCACACCTCCTTCTAGCCTGTTTGCTAGTGCTTTCCTGAGGCACTCTCCCATCTTGCCAGAGTCAGCCCTACTGAAGTCCAGTACCCTCACTTTTGTATGGCTGACTCTGTAGCTGAGTTTAACGTGAACTACACTGTTTGATGGTCACTTGTCCCCAGATGGTAACCCACTTCTAGATCTGAGATCCTCTCACTGCCCCCATTTGAGAGTACGAGGTCTAAGATTGCTCCCTCATGAGTGGCTTCTGAAACTAGCTGTCTGAGGCCTGCCACCTGTAGGGCATCAAGAATGGCCCTGCTCTTGGATGTGGCTGCAGCAAATGTGCTCAGTTAGCATCTGGCATATTCAAGGTCTCCCACATCAACAGTATCTCCCCTTTCTCTGCCATTCTAAGAATGCCTTCTATCATATCCTTGTCCATTCCCTCCCCCTGACATGGGGGTCTGAACACAACCCCTGTGCAGATTGTGGTGCCCTTTCCAGTCTCCAAGGTGACCCACAGTGCCTCCTCTCTTCCCTGTTTACTCTTTTGTTCAGTTGCTTTTATCCCTTCCTTTATATAGAGAGCTACTCCTCCCCCTCTTCTCCCCCTGCCTGTCTCTCCTGTAGGTTATGTACCCTGGTATGTTAACATCCCAGTCATGGTTCTCTGTGTACCATGTTTCTGTGACTGCTACAATATCCAGGCATCCCTCTTCCATCAAGGCCACCAGCTCAGGGAGCTTGTTGCCCAGACTATGGGCATTGGTACTCATTACCCTCCATTTCCTGATGGCCTTACTCTTTTTTGCCCCATCCCTGTCCTTCTTGCCTTTGTCACTTTCTCCATTTACCCCTGCCCTTCTCCCTATCGACACCTCTATGTTGGTGTTTACCGCACTTACTACCGTGATTTTATTTTGGGGGGGCTAGGATTTCCCTGCTCCTTTCCAGTGCCTCCCCCCCTTGGCTAGTTTAAATGCTTGTCTGAAGGAAAGAATTGTTGAGTATCTAGAGTCCAGTGGGGCACAGAACCCAAGGCAGCATGAGTTCACAGCAGGAAGGTCATGTCAGACAAATCTAATTGATTTCATTGACTGGGTGACCAAAGTAGTAGACCAGGGAGGGGCTGTGGACATGGCCTATCTAGACTTTAGCAAGGCATTTGACACAGTCCCACACAAAAGGTTAATAAACAAATTAGCCAGCTTGGGAGTGGGTCCCAGGGTGGTAGCCTGGGTAAAACACTGGCTGGACAACAGGACACAGTGGGTAATAGTAAATGGAGTCCACAGTGAAGAAAGTGGAGTAAATAGTGGGGTACCGCAGGGTTCAGTACTGGGGCCGGTCCTTTTTAATGTCTTTATAAGTGACATTGCAGAGGGACTGAAAGGGAAAGTATGTCTCTTTGCAGATGACACAAAGATCTGTAACAGGGTTGATATGCAAGGTGGGGTGGAAAGGATAAAAAGGGACTTGGCAAGGTTGGAGGAATTGTCAAATCTATGGCAGCTTACAGTCAATGCAAAGAAGTGCAAAATAATGCACCTGGATAACAAAAATCCAGGGGAAGAGTACACAATGGGGGGTGAGATACTGACAACAACAAAAATGGAAAGTGACCTGGGGTAGTCATATCAGATGACCTAAAGGTGGGCCAGCAATGTGAGAAGGCAGTAAGGAGGCCTGGTGGATACTGGGATGCATAGAGAGAGGCATCACCAGTAGAAAACTGGAAGTTGTTGGCCCTCTGTACAGTCAGTTGGTAAGACCACATCTGGAGTACTGTGTACAGTTCTGGAGACCCCATCTCTGCAAAGATATAGACAGGGTGGAGGCTGTTCAGAGGAGGGCAACCAAAATGGTGCAGGGTCTGCACTAGAAGACATATGAAGAAAGACTAAAAGAGCTTAAGGTGTATAGCCTCAAGGAAAGGAGGAAGGGGGACATGATAGAAACTTTCAAATACCTCAAGGGAATCAACAAAGTCCAAGAGGGTAGCATCTTTCAGAAAAAGAGACGTGCAAGAACAAGGGGGCACAATTTGAAGATAAACGGGGGGAACGACTCAGAGGTAATGTGAGGAAGTATTTCTTCACAGAGAGGGTTGTAAATGCATGGAACGGCCTTCTTGAGGAGGTCGTAGAGTCAAAAACAGTGGGGGAATTCAAGAATGCATGGGACAGACATAACACAATTCTAGTGGGGGGTAGGAGCAAGTAGGCTGTTGGTTAACTATGATCTGCAGCTCATCCGTTAGGTAGGGAAATGGGCAGACTAGGTGGGCCAAGCGGTTCTTATCTGCTGTCAAATTCTATGTTTCTATGTTACTATTACAACACCACACTGCTATGGGTCACTACTGCAGTGAAAGTTGAGGTATGAGCATAGATTTACTACAACACCACGCCGCCATGGATCACCACTCCAGTAAAATGCCTGACCAAATTTCCAGCTGTTTCATTTTTGTGTGACGAACTTTCTTCTGTGTGTGTGTGTGTGTGTGTGTGTGTGTGTGTGTGTGTGTGTGTGTTGTGGCCTGCCTGCCTGCATGCCAGTCTCTTTCTCAGCAAACACTAAACTGCCCCAGTATTTTCCCTTTCTTAAAAGCCTAATTTTCAGTCTACAGTGTAAAAAAAAATCAACCCTCTGTAGCTCGGTATTCAGAGAGGAAAGAAAAAATGTCAAGATTTCTGATTCATTAAACACCCCAGTATTTTCCCTTTCTTAAAAGCCTAATTTTCAATCTACAGTGTAAAAAATTGACACTCTGTAGTTTGGGATTTAGACATAGAAGAAAAAATGTCAAGATTTCTGATTTTTGTCTAGTTTTAACAAGTGGATGGAAGTAGATTCTTTCTCTACAGCAGCTCATGTTGTCTGTCTCTCTGGCCAGAAGCTTCTGTGAGTGCTGGGTCACATGACCTGCCTTCAGTGAGCTTCCAAAGTGGTCTCTGATTGGACAGGAAGTCTTGGGAGATCCTGCACTCCTGTCGAATAGCAAAACACCAAATAGCCACAAATAGCGCAGATTATTGTTTTTTTCTTCCTGAGCAACAAATAGCCTGTTATTTGTGGTATTTGGAAAATGCTATTTGGTACTTGCACACCCCTAATTAGAACTAGATGTGGCAGTCTCCACATAAAGCTCTTTACATCACATGAAATGGTACCTGGTCAGAAGAGAACTACATTAATAGGGCCAGTCAAGGGAGTGCTAGTCTGTATAGCGATACCAGGGACAGCGAGTACGGATTTACAGCACTAGCCATTTGCGCTCCACTGGTCGCTGTCCATGGTACCGCTACATGGACAAGGACAGCAGAATCCAGAAACCTGGTCAAGCTGCTCCTGTGGCGTGGAGGACTGGGGCACACAGCAGCTCTGCCAGCAGCAGTAGAAACCAGGGTTCTAACTCTCATCTCCAACATTATCACATTGGGACTTTGATTTTTTTACATGGGGCCATGGAAACAGTATTCCATGGCCCCACAAATTTTAACTTTCCCCAGGATCCACTCCCCCTCAGAGTGAGAATCCTACAGATGGGGGTTGCAGGGGGCACAGCCTCCCACAAAACCAAAAACGGCACTATATTTACAGCTTGCTCCTAGCTGACGCTATTCTTGTCAACACTCTTTGGACCCAGTACCCATGAAATACTGGCAGGTAAAAAAACTTCTAATAAACAAATAGAAGAAGGAACATACTTCAGAAATAAAAAGTAAACACAGAATTCACTTAAGAATTATAATGATAACATTTTCTGTCTGCTAGTTATGGCACTCTTTAAACAGGTTTGAGTTTTTTCACTGGGATTTACTGTCTCATGCAGTTTAAAATGCCTCCCCTTCCCATGTTGCATTCTTTCACACATTCAAGACATCTTACTGAGCCAAAACAAACAGGGAGCCTTTAATCTTCAAAAAAAAAACAAATGTCCTCATGAACACATAGTGTTTCATTCCATAACAACTTTAGCTCTAACATTCTTGCTTCCATAATAGTCATGACACACACAGCCCCTCTTAAGGTACCTCATTACATAGGAACAGAAAAGACTGAAAACAAAATACAGCTGAGAGACTGCAAATATTACTGGCTCCTCTACAGCAAGAGATGAAAGAGAGTGAGTTAACATTCAGACATGTCACAATTCGGTGCAGTCAAGTTCAGCATACTTAAACTATTATGGTGACATCTGCACTGCAGAACACTACTGACATTTGACAAGGATAGGATGACTCTTTTATCATGAGCTGTGTTTGTGTGTCGGAGGGGAGTGTTGTTACACATGTGCTTTCATCTCATCCCATACATATGAATCACAGACATCTGTTAGTGGCTCCAGACAGCTGTACTGCATTTTCTCCATGTCCTTGCTTGTAGGTATCTCCTCTAAGCCTCACCACGATGATTCATCAGGGGCTTGTCAAGCTTCAGCTATACCAGTGCCCTGTCATTATACAAAAGTCTCATTCTTTCTCTCATGCACACTACAGTATTAAAATAATTTGATCTTTCCTGCCTTTACCTACCCAAATATTGGTGTAACCACCCTGCAAATGGGGGTTCCCAAAAGACTTCCAGGAGCTTGCTTGAATGCTCCGAGCCTGAATGGTGTTTGGCTTTTAAACCATTTATCTGTGAGTGCTTTTAGAGCCTCTGGTACTGTCTCTTCAAGAGCTGTCTGCTTGCAGACATAATTAGTTTGTATGGGGGACTGTGTGTTTTCTGCTTGAGTCCCACTCAGCGTTGCAATTCGCCCATTTTGCAGTCACTAGGAGTGCAAAGGAGCCATCTGAAAGATGTAACTGTTTGCCAGAAATCATTTAGAGTAATAATGAAAATACAGTTTGTCTAACCTGCTTTTCTTTGCAATCTGAACTGTGTTTGCCTAGTTTCCCATTCTAGTTTTGAACTGCTGAACTGGACCAATCAGTGTGGGTTAAGGGAGCTCTAAAATGGTGCCTGTGGATGAATCAGAACTTGGACTCGTAATCTGAGCCAGCCACAAGAGGATTGTATGGGCAGTGACTCTAGGAAATGTAGTTTGGACTTCGGCGCCTTTTTGCACCAACAGGCGGAGTCTATTGTGAGTGACAGCCAATCCAGCCAAGAACTGGGAGGGACTCAAAGGAAGTGCCTGATTTTGTCTACTGGAGTTTCAGTTTAGCTCTGGCAGTGAAGACGGAAGGAGCCCTGTGCTCCTTCAGTGTGCCGTTTTAGTCAGGAAATGTGTGTAAGGCCACAAGTTTCGGTCTGCAGCTTGTGCAAGTGCCTGTTCGGACTGAATCCAACCTGCGAAGGGAATCAAGGAGATCTGAAGAGTAGAAACCAGGCTCACCCTGTAGAAGACTGGAGAAATTGCTGAATCGCACTCGATCTGTCAGGAACTGAATCTGCTGTGTGTTCTCCCGGGTATTGTGCAGTAATTGCGATCAGGATAGAGAAGCAGCCTGCCTGGTATAGTACTTTCTTTTTCCATATAAATGTGTGTAGTGCTTGTGGAGACTCACGTTTCAAATCCCCTGTACAGTGAATTGAGTGCATGAAGCTGGAAGTAAACCCCAGCTTAATCCAGACTACATCCATTTGCTCTGAACTGCCGTGGGGTCCAGTCACAAGGACCTTGTCCACATGGTCTGCTCCTCCTGGCAATCCAGGACAATCTACCTTCCATTCAGTTTCAGCATTGAATTTGTGAGTACAAATCAGGGTAGCCCCCTGCCATCATCTAATTGCAAGTGTTCCATCTGATTACTTTTCCTTTCTTTCTCCACAAACTGAGCCTACCGGCTCCGGATTACAATTTGGGTATTGTGCATGCATTTTCCATCTTCAGGGCCCCAACCAGCTGCACCAAATAGGCTAGCCTCTTATTGCCTGGGTACTCAGTAAGAGTGACATTTGGGACATTTGGGATTCTGAAATATGTGCACAGTACTGTGATTATTAATGTGTTTAGACTAATTAACCTGTTTTCCCCTTGTCCTTGTTATATCCCCCCTAAATAAATCAGATCTGTTTGTTTCAGCAAAGTTACACTGCCTGAGGTATTTGTTTATGTTAAAGTATTGTACTGTGTTTTTTGCACTGTATCATCTTGTTTTACAGGGAGTCCCCAGAGTCCCACTGACCGAACCAGTCCTGGGGGTAAGTATATACGGTGAAGGTAATTCTGATATATTGTATGGGCCACTAGTGGGAAGAAAGGGGTGTCACAGTGTCCCAGAGGGCTGTGACCAAATTAGTTTAACCATTGCAAACCCTGACCTCTGGGTGGAGGCACTCACCATTAGACCTAGGCCCCTCAACCTGTTAGTAGTTAGGCAGGCAGGGGTAATAGCCCTTGGGATAGTGCCACCGAGGGGTTACATCTTGGAGGCACTGCTGGGATTAGTGTCCTCTAGTGGCCAAGTGAGGAAAAATACCTTGACATGTTTGATTTGAGGGAAAAAATGGAAGGGGGTACCACGCCCAGATTAAAAAATGACCTTCATATGTTGATGGTGCGCAAAATGATGAGGTGGAGTGAAACTGAGGGGCTAACCCCCCAAAGGCTATTCTGTTGCTGGATGTCCCCTTAGGGACCAGTGATGCTGACATTGTATCCACTGTGGAACAAATTAAGGGCATGGGCAAGGTTGAAGTAAAGGGACGGGATACTGAATTATTAGGGCAGGCTATGATGGTACTGATCTCGTATAACTTCCCAGTGGACCCCGAGAGGGTACCCCCTGTCATGATGCCCAAAGGTGCCCAGACGGGATGGAGGGTCATTCATTTACATAGTGGTCCGGCCACCCCGGGTAGGTGTCCTAGTGTAGATGGGTTCAAAGAGAAATTACTCAAACTGTTAGCCTCTGAAGGGTGCACTGCTCAGGAACTGGTAAAGGTGTTAGACCCCTCAGGTGACCACATGCCCCTGCATTCCCCAGGTACATCCCCAGTAGCCCCCTCCCCTGTCGTAGTTCCCCCGCTCCAGTTGGACTCTTACCGCAAGCTCAAAGTGTTCTCTAGCATCTTCCCTACTCCTAATGGGGAGGTCAATCTGGAGACCTGGATAGACTCTGCTACCCTTGCAGTACAAGACTGGCAATGCTCCGAGGCAAAAAAAAGGGGCTCACCTGGGGGAGAGCATCCAGGGACCCGCCCAATGTACTTTTCGCTCCCTGAGGGTTTCTGACCCAGATGCCAAAGCCCAAGAGTACCTAATTGCCCTTGAGAATGTGTTTGGGGGCACCACTAGTGTTGAGGCCTTGAAATGGAAGCTTAAGGATATTAGACAACAGCCGGGGGAATTGTTATCTACCTACATGGATCGATTAGAGGGGATCTTACAGACCATTTTTTGGAAAGGGGGCTGGACTTCTAGTGAAGTGGACTGGGTAAGGCTGGATCATATACTCAGCTCTGCCTGGCACTCCAGCTGGGTGTTACTCAATTGCAACTGCATCAAAGGAATTCCAGTCCCTTGCCTTTCCATGTGTTGATGAGGGAGGTACAGGAAGTTGAGGAGGAGGAAGGTTTGTCAGAACCCTGTGCAGTTGTAGCTGCTACCTCCCCTGCTCCAGGTGTAGGGTCAGATGCTGATGGCCCAGAATCATCGAAATCTCATGACTCAATCCAAGGTCCCCATGTTAGCCAAGGGGAGTCCAGTCAGAGAGGGACAGTTACAGCTGTCCCACCGTGGGGTGAACTACTGAGAGAGTTTAGGGAAATAAAAAAACAGTCTCTTTATGAAGGCCACCCCTGCAAGTACAGGCCCCGACCCTGATCTGACTGCATCTGCTATGGGGTTGGGGGTACCCGCCCATGTATCTCCTGCTGACAACAGCTCCAAACTTGACTTCTTGACCATGGAAGTGGAGAAACTGACTAGATGTCTCCAAATGCTTATCACGCCGCAGACAGAGATGGCACCAAGGTTTCCAGTTAGTAGTACCCCCGCCCTGGCTCCCAGTGTGGTGCCTTGGCCAGCTCAAACTCCAGAAAGTATGTTTTGCTATAATTGTGGGAAGGATGGGCACATGAAGAGAGAATGCCGGTCCCCAAAAGACACAGACAAAGTTGTATATAGGCTACAAGGAGAGCTGCAGAGAACAAATCAGTGGTTAAGAGGTGCACGGAATGATCCCAGTGAGGGCCCCAAAAATGCTAACTCACATCCCTTTGTGGCAAGGTCAGTTGCCCAGGCCCCCAACCACCTCTCCAGACTGGTCCAGAATAGTGGGTCCCTCCATGGAGACCACTGTAAAGGTGAATGGAGTGTCTACAAGAGCTGTATTAGAACAGTGGCTCCCAAGTGACAATTATGTTCCAGGATTGGATCAGAAGCATTTGTCAGATGTACCCTTACAACCATTAGAAGGACTGCATGTATGGGGGTTAAGTGAGAAGGCCTGCCCCTATTCCGGGTATATCCAAATTTGGCTGTCTTTCCCCACCTCCGTGGCTGGAGTGGCCGAACAAGTAGAGACCCTAGCCTTAGTGTGTCCCCATACTGGACTGTATGATGGTGTCCCTTTGTTGACTGGCACAAATGCTTATATGTTTGGACAGCTGGCACAGTTGTGTTATGAAAAACAGGGGTCAAGGACTAGTAGAGCTTTAAGAATTCCAGCTTTAATTAAGAAGACCTATGAGGCACAGAGAGATGCTGACAAAGTAGAACCAGAGGAACTGGTCGGAATTGTCTGCAAGAAGGATCCTGAGTGTCTGATCCTGGTGCCAAATGCCCAGTGTACCTTACAGGGAGAGGTCCATATCAGAAAAGATGTTAAGAATAAAATATTAATGTTGGATGCACCAGGCGATGGAAAATTGCCAGAGGGACTGCTGATCAAGCCTTGTATTTTGCCTGCTAGAGCCCATGCTTATGCCAGAAGGGTAATGGTTCAAGTTCATAATGTGTCTGACAGAGAGATTTGAGTAAATAGAGGTTGCACCCTGGCTAAACGTGCATTGCGCAGACACTGCAGTGCTACCCAGCAGCAAGAGTTCAGGGAAGAATGACAGAGTAATGCCTGACTTGTTTGATTTTGGTTACTCCCCATTCCCAGCTGAATGGAAAGTGAGGATCAGTGAGAAGCTTTCCCAGAGAGACCAGGTGTTTTCTTTAAAGGAATGGGACATAGGGTGCACGCAAGGAGCTGAGCACCATATCTGGCTGCATGATGAAAGACCATTTCATGAGAGGTCTCGACGCCTGGCACCTGCTGACATAGATGATGTGAGATGGCATCTGCAAGAGATGTTAGCTGCTGGTGTAATACAAGAATCCCGAAGCCCCTATGCTTCCCCTATTGTGGTAGTGAGAAAAAAAGAATAGGACAGTAAGGATGTGTGTGGATTATCGCACCTTAAACCAGCAGACTATCCCTGATCAGTACACAATGCCCTGCATTCAGGATGCTTTGGACTGCCTAAACGGGAGCAAGTGGTTCTCTGTGCTGGATCTCCGCAGTGGGTACTACCAGATCCCGATGGCCCCAGAGGACCATGAGAAGACAGCCTTTATCTGTCTGCTTGGCTTCTATGAATTCATGAGGATACCTCAATGGATTTCAGGCACCCCAGCCACTTTTCAACAATTGATGGAGCGTGCAGTGGGGGACATGAACTTACTAGAATGCCTGGTATACCTAAATGATGTTATTGTGTTTGGCAGCTCACTGGATGAACATGAGAACAGATTATTTAAGGTATTGGACCGACTGGAAGACTTTGGCCTTAAACTGTCCATTGATAAGTGTCAATTCTTTCAAACATCAGTAAAGTATGTGGGACACATAGTATCCACCGAGGGAATAGAGACCGACCCAAGTAAAGTTGAGGCCTTGACCACCTGGCCACAGCCCAAAATCTAAAAGAACTGCAAAGATTCCTGGGATTCTGTGGTTATTATCGGCGTTCATCAAGGACTATTCAAGAGTGATCCGCCCTTTACTTAACCTTACTCAAGAGTATCCCCCAACCCACAAAAAATACAAAAAGTCAGCGTCCCACAAGACTGAAAGAGTGAATTTTCATCCGAGTGAAGTATTTGGGGCCTGCTGGACTCCTGATTGTGAGACTGCTTTTCATAGATCATATATCAACTTACCCACGCTCCAGTGCTGGCCTATGCCGATCCAAGAAAATCTTATGTCCTGCACACTGATGCTAGCTTGCAAGGGTTGGGGGCTGTGTTGTACCAAGAGCACGAGAATGGCCTGAGACCAGTGGCCTTTGCCAGTAGAAGCCTGACTCCATCCGAAAAGAACTATCCTGTACATAAGTTAGAGTTCCTAGCTTTGAAGTGGGCTATTGTTGACCAATTCCATGAGTACTTGTATGGGGCTAAAATACTAGTAAAAACTGACAATAATCCTTTGACCTATGTGAAGACCTCAGCTACTGTAAGTTGGATGCCACTGGCCATAGGTGGCTTTCTGCATTATCTACATACGACTATGCTGTTGAATACCAAGCAGGCTTGAACCACATAGATGCTGATGCTCTCTCCTGGAGGCCTGTTCCCCAGAATGATTGGGTCAGATTGTCAGAACCTGATATTCGGACACTCTTCCAGAAGTTTGACAGGGAGGAACAAATGTCCACGGACGCAGTGGACTGCATGGTGGATTGCTTGGAACCCTCTGAGAATTGCATACCTGCTGCTTATTGCCACTTTTCTGCAATAGACATTGGTGCACTGCCTCAGCTGGACAATGACAGTATTCGGCGGGCTCAATCCCGTGATCCCATGATCAAATCAGCTTTAGAAGCCCTCTATGCAGGAAAGATGTGTCAAATTACGCTCCACTGATTTGAGAACTGCATTGTTATACAAAGAAGGTCCTAAGTTGAAACTGATCAATAAACTGTTATACAGAGAAACAGTAGACAGAGGGGGACAAGTAGACAAACAACAACTAGTGCTGCCCACTGCCTTTTGAGACTCAGTACTGAGGTCCTTGCACAACCACATGGGGCACCTTGGTATAGACAGAACACTTGACTTGGTGAGATCCAGATTCTATTGGCCTAAGATGGGGGCTGATGTGGAGCAACACATTCGAACTTGTAGTCGCTGCTTACAGAGAAAGCTTTGCCCCAGAGGGCTGCCTTATTAACATCACCACCAATTGCACCCATGGAGCTGGTCTGTATTGATTTTCTGAATTTGGAGTCAGATCAAAGAAATATCAGTAATGTGCTGGTGGTCACTGACCATTTTACGAGATATGCCCAAGCTTTCCCCTCCAAAGACCAGAAAGCATCCACTGTGGCCAAAGTACTTGTAGAAAACTTTTTTATTCACTATGGGGCTCCACAAAGAATCCATTCTGATCAAGGGAGAGACTTTGAGAGTCGTCTGATCAAAGAGTTGCTTTCTCTGTGGGAGTCAGAAGTCCAGAACCACTCCTTACACTTCAGGGACCCACAGCCTGAACGTTTCAACTGCACTTTGCTAGATATGCTAGGCACCCTACACCCAAAGGACAAGCCTAGATGGAGCCAACAATTAGCACCCTGGTACATGCTTATAACTGCACCAAAAGTGATGCCACTGGGTTCTCCCCCTACCGCCTGATGTTTGGAAGATAAGCTCGACTGCCGGTAGATGTGTGTTTTGGGGTCTCTCCTGATGGGGCTCAAGCTGATAACTATTTACAGTATGTGCAAAAGTTAAAGGCCCAGCTAACTCATAGCGTACCAACTGGCTCAAACCATGGCTGCCAAAGAAATCTGGCCAACAAAGAAAGGTATGATAAAGGTGAAAGCACAGGAACTCCAGGAGGGAGATTGGGTATTGCTAAGAAATCTGGACTGCATGGCAAACACAAGATTGCTGACAGATGGCACCATCCCCCTCACATTGTAGTGGGCAAACTAGATGATCTGCCAGTGTATAAAGTAAGGCCTGAGAATAATTCAAAAGATGTGAAAACAATGCATAGAAATCATTTACTGCCCATTGGACAAATCTTGATTGAGTCTGAGCACCCAGAAAATGCCCCCTCTGGACCAGTGACTATAGCTGCTGCTAAGAAAAAATCAAGAAAGTCTGCACCTACAGAAGCTGAGTTAAAGTGTTCCCCTCCACAAGTCCCAGTTGAGCATGACTGTCAGTCCATATCAGAGGAAAGTGAGTGTGACTTTGAATACTACCCTTCTTACGGACTGAGTCAATTGTTTAGGGGCAATCCCCTAGTCAATACTGGAGATGAAGCTGGGCCTTCTGGACTGTCTAAGCCCCCAGCTTTGTCCCTGGAGCCAATGCTCCCAGAAAGTGTAGTGCAAAGCATCAAGTCAGATGAAATGGAATCATTGTGTATGGTTGAACTGTTTGAGCTTTCAGGGGAGGAAAATGATGGACTGGGACAGACTGGTGATACACCAGAACAAGAAGAGTATTTTGAGTGCCCTGACAGTCCACTGCCAGTGTCCGAAAGCTCTCCACATGAGCCAAATGTTGTGGACTCAGAGACTGTAACTCCTGGAGCTGAAAGTGCCCCAAGTTCTAGCCTCTCTACCCCCATGGAGACTCCCCTGACAAGTGAGGACAATGCTGAAAATGAGGCTGAGAGTGCAGAGATTGTAACAGTTCCCCCTAGAAAGACTGGTCGAGCTATAAAGCCTGTGGTGCACCTCAGTTATGATTCCTTTGGGAGGCCTATGGACTTGCCTCTCAATGTTGTCCATAAAGGAGTGTATGTGTCCCCGAGCTCATTGCCCAAACTGTGCATCAGTGCTAACTCCAAGTTACTTGTGTTGCCCTTTAGGTGTGGTGCCCCTGCCCCGTCCAGCCCCAAGGTAACTGATAGGGAAGGGCCCCCCTCTCTTCAGGTTTCATGTACAAGAGGTAATAACCTGAGTTATGGTACAATGTGGGTGTAATACTATGTAAAGAGTGACATACTGCAATGTTTCAGAAATGTGTTCCTGGTAAAGTGATATATTGACTGATGATTACATGTGTGAGCCTAATGCAAATGTATATGGTTGCAATTGAAACTTATGGGGGTACTTGCTTGACACGGACTTCAAGCTTTCCCAGGCCAGGAAGGGTGCACCCCCCTGCAAATGGGGGTTCCCAAAAGACTTCCAGGAGCTTGCTTGAATGCTCCGAGCCTGAATGGTGTTTGGCATTTAAGCCATTTATCTGTGAGTGCTTTTAGAGCCTCTGGTACTGTCTCTTTAAGAGCTGTCTGCTTGCAGACATAATTAGTTTGTATGGTGGGACTGTGTGTTTCTCTGCTTGAGTCCCACTCGAGCTGCTGCCAATTTGCTCCATTTTTGCAGTCGCTAGGAGTGCAAAGGGAGCCTATCTGAAAGATGTAACTGTTTGCCAGAAATCATGCACTCAATTCACTGTACAGGGGGTTTGAAACGTGAGTCCCCACAAGTAGTAATAATAAAAATAGTTTGTCTAACCTGCATTTCTTTGCAATCTGAACTGTGTTTGCCTAGTTCCCCATTCTAGTTTTGAACTGCTGAACTGGACCAATCAGTGTGGGTTAAGCGAGCTCTAAAATGGTGCCTGTGGACGAATCAGAACTTGGACTCATAATCTGAGCCAGCCACAAGAGGATTGTATGGGCAGTGACTCTAGGAAATGTAGTTTGGACTTTGGCCCCTTTTTGCACCAACAGGCGGAGTCTATTGTGAGTGACAGCCAATCCAGCCAAGAACTGGGAGGAACTCAAAGGAAGTGCCTGATTTTGTCTACTAGAGTTTCAGTTTAGCTCTGGCAGTGAAGAGGGAAGGAGCCCTGTGCTCCTTCAGTGCACAGTTTTAGTCGGGAAACGCGTGTAAGGCCCCATGTTTCGGTCTACAGCTTGTGCAAGTGCTTGTTCGGACTGAATCCGACCTGTGAAGAGAATCAAGGAGATCTGAAGAGTAGAAACCAGGCTCACCCTGTAGAAGACTGGAGAAATTGCTGAATCACGCTCGGTCTGTCAGAAACTGAATCTGCTGTGTGTTCTCCCGGGTATTGTGCAGTAATTGCGATCGGGATAGAGAAGCAGCCTGCCTGGTATAGTACTTCCTTTTTCCATATAAATGTGTGCAGTGCTTGTGGGGACTCATGTTTCAAACCCCCTGTACAGTGATTTGAGTGCATGAAGCTGGAAGTAAACCCCAGTTTAATCCAGACTACATCCATTTGCTCTGAACTGCCGTGGAGTCCAGTCACTAGGACCTTGTCCACATGGTCTGCTCCTCCTGGCAATCCAGGACAATCTGCCTTCCATTCAGTTTCAGCATTGAATTTGTGAGTACAAATCAGGGTAGCTCCCTGCCATCATCAAATTGCAAGTGTTCCATCTGATTACTTTTCCTTTCTTTCTCCACGAACTGAGCCTACTGGCTCCGGATTACAGTTTGGGTATTGTGCATGCATTTTCCATCTTCAGGGCCCCAACCAGCTGCACCAAATAGTCTAGCCTCTTATTGCCTGGGTACCCAGTAAGAGTGACATTTGGGATTCTGAAATATGTGCACAGTACTGTGATTATTAATGCGTTTAGACTAATTAACCTGATTTCCCCCTGTCCTTGTTATATACCCCCTAAATAAATCAGATCTGTTTGTTTCAGCAAAGTTACACTGCCTGAGATATTCGTTTATGTTAAAGTATTGTACTGTGGTTTTTGCACTGTATCATCTTGTTTTACAAGGAGTCCCCAGAGTCCCGCTGACCGAACCAGTCCTGGGGGTAAGTGTATACGGTGAAGGTAATTCTGATATATTGTGTGGGCCACTAGTGGGAAGAAAGGGGTGTCACAGTGTCCCAGAGGGCTGTGACCAAATTAGTTTAACTATTGCAAACCCTGACTCTGGGTGGAGGCACTCGCCATTAGACCTAGGCCCCTCAATCTGTTAGTAGTTAGGCAGGCAGGGGTAGTAGCCCTTGGGATAGCGCCATCTAGGGGTTACATTGGGATATGCCCTTCCCCATGCACAGTACTATTGCTACTCAAACCTGTGCTTTACATGTGGTATATTTGCTGGCATTAGGGTTGCTCAAAAATGAAATCGGATTCATCCAATTGAAATCAAATTCATAGATTTCCAAGCTTTTTTTTTTTTTTTCAGAAATCTGGAATTTTGGCATTCAGGGCCAAAAATCTGAATCCAGCAATCTTTTCTGATGTGGAATCATAATCTGATTCCTAGTCTGCATCTGAGTGTAGTTAAAAAAAAAGCCTGCCTCCAGTTACCTGCAGCTACTACTGCCCCGGAGGAGGTTCAGGTGGCAGTAGTCAGTTCTGGTTTACTTTCACCATTGCTGCTGAGTCTGAATTATATTGTTGACGGCACTTGACAGGTCCCACTGCAGGCACTGTGCCACTCCATCAATAGTACAACAGGACTGGGATCTGTTTTAATTAACTTTATTGCCTCCCTTCTCCTTTAGAATGATGCTGTGTGTTATTGACAGTCTGTCCTCTCCAGTGACTTCTACTTCCCTTCCCCTGTGATCAGAGATCCTGGAAGTATTCCACCCATACTCCATCTGCTCTGCAACAACACTCCTTTACTGAATAAGTTGAATCCAATCCACACAGTGCCAGGGCCAGATTTACACTTGAGGCAACTACACCAGTACTTAGGGCCCTTGTTTTCTGAGGGCTCTTTTCTAATCTATTTTCTGAGCATGCATGCAAAGGACTAACTTTTTGTTGCTGGGCTGGACTTGAAGGAGTCCTTCTCATCTTCAGCAGAGGAGTTGTCAACCATCATCTGAGCCACTGACATGAATCAACATGTCTGACCCACCCGCTCAACGGTCTTGCTCGTTCTCATGTTTACTACTGCAACAAGAAACAGGCAGAAACAGCACATGAGCAAAAGGTTGATTTCACAGCTGCACTGACTCAGTGATCTGGGGCAGGATGGCTGATCAAATTTTGATGCCATTCACCTGATGTGACCAGTCATCTCTGAGTCTGGGAATTCAATTATGGATCTCTCATTGGTGTCGATCCACAGCACGCATGTCGAGGAAGTTGGGTCAGAGTGTACAGAAGAAGATGCTGTGGCCTGGAGCAGTTCAGCTTTGCCAGCAACAGTCTGTTAGTGTCTGAGAGTTGAGGATGCCACTCCAACCACAACCAATAACCTCCTCCCCCACTGGTATCCTCTGATGGGAGCTCCTGCTCCATTCCTCAGTGTAAAGAGTACACCATAAAGTTCATTGAGGGCTCAGGAAGTAACTACACAATTACAGCTGATAAGCACCATAACATATATTGTAGCTGCTACCTGCACATAATCTCTCCAGATCCTAAGAGAAAAGGTAAATACATTTAATTTAAAAAGAAACCTTTATGAGCTGAGGAGCAGCCCAGAAAAACATGACTCCAAAAAGTAAGTAGAAAGTACTTTGCTTTTTTCAGCTTTACCACTTACTGTGTGTATGTCACAGCTTCCTTTGAGGGCTTAAGATGAAGTTTATAATTACCTGTTAGGAAGTCACAGGCTATTGCATCAGTGTTTATTGTTGTTTCTGTTTTAATAACTTTGATAATGCAATACGTGCAATGCATGCACTGGCACTGCATGTAACTGTGCTTGCAGCATCCCTTCCATGCCACACTATGTCTGATAGTGTCCCTCACAATTCCCCCTTAATTAGCCCTGTGCAGCTGCAGTGATCTGAAAAGTTGCATCATTCACTATACTGGTATGAGTGATGGGGGCCTGGCAACCTCCACTATTGATTCTAGCCCCCCCAGCTTCTGCTGACTGACTGGGCCACCGATGGCATGAGACACACAATGACACACATGTCTTTTGGGACTCACGCCTCATGGAATCCATTCCTTGGCTGCAGTCATGTTGGTAAGGGTGTTCCACCATAAACAGTTTGACTGTCAAGTCTCCTTGGTGATTCTGCCAAATCCTGAGACTCCCATTTGCTTGCATACTTATTAGTTTCAACAGTCTGTTATTATGAGGGAACATTCCCTCACCCTCAGAAGTGCTCTGTCCCACACCGTTCCCATACTGAAAAAGTGCTGTCCAATGTCAGTGATGAGAAGGAAAACTTAAAAAATATTAGAGACTTTAAGGCTGAAATTCTTAGCACTTTAAGATGTTAAAGGAAATGCACCTTTGATCAAATTAAAAGACATATTTCCAGTCATTACTATATCATCCTTATGAACTTACCCTTTAAGACAGTCTTTCTTGATCATGGTCCACCATTCTGGCCCAGCCAAGCCACAGATGACAGATCACATTTCTAATTAAAAAAAAAATATACTAATTTTCAGGGTGGGAGTATAATCAGTAATAAAAGAAATATAGATAAAAATGTAAAACTTAGCAGCACTGAGTGAGGGCCAGCAATAGAATTAAGCAACATTAACCTCTGCACAAAAAAGGCACCACTACTAGTTCCCTCACTGTTCTGAAATCTTTGATATTTGAGAGTGCTTGTATTATATAGCAAACTCATAAAATTCATACTGTGTGATGCTCATGCATGCTAAGTAAGCAATAACACATAAAAGGGTGTGGTTTATTCTGGATAAACGCATGCTGAAGGGCGTAGTGCCATACTGCCCCTAGAAGTGAGCTTTTCCAGAATAAACCACACCTCAGAGTGTGTTATTCTACTTATAAAATGGGCGCATGTTCAAAAATATTGTAACTTAAAAAAAAAAATAAGAAGCATAAAAAGTTTTTCGTATTTGAAGTAAAATAGTCCATCTGCTTAATTCTCAGTAGGGGTGAGGGTGTGCTAGACTGTCTTCCAAGTTTTGTCTACCACCCCTTGTCTATTTATTTTGTGAAGTCTCTTCTCTTCCATGCACCATTCTCTTTTATTCATTTATTCAGGGAACTCCCACCCACTTCCCTGACTGCTATAAAGCATGACTGGAGCGGGTCGCTAGGTCACCAGCAAGACCAAGATTTCCTTGTGGTCTTGCCAGCAACACACTTCTATCTGCAGTAGCATTGTTTGTAAAACTACCGGTGGTCTCAATCTCTGCTGGTCAGAAGCAAGAGCAAGAGACCACCGGCGACTCGGATAAGAAGAGATCCATTCAGGTCCAGGATAAGGTATTGCTCTTCTCTCACTCTCTCTCTCTTTCTCTCTCTCTCACTTTTTTCCTTTTGTTTATATATCTTTTCTTTTTGTGGTTACTGTCAGTGTTCAGCCACTTAAGAAAACAGGGCTCCCAACTTGCTATAAAAAAATGGTGGCTACTTTAATCTATCAGATTGGTGGCTCACGGATTCCTGTAAGTAAACAGATTACTTCTAGTGGACCTTGTTATTTAGTTTGGTATAGTAAAATTAAAAAGCATGGCTGGAACATTGTCTGAGCCAATCAGCTTCCTTTACTGTCTCTACCCATTTTATAATGTTATGTAAAGCAAAATTTGGCACACTATAAAAAGGCAGTTGAGTTGCCATTCTCTCAGTGTTCTGAACTTGTATACATTTGATGTGAGATCATGTCACATTATGAGGATTAAGCATCCCGCATTTTAAAAAGTTGATGTCCCACATTTCAGTGACAAAAAATATTAAGAGTATCAAAAGGATGGAGTACAGTTTTTGGCCCAGATATTCAAACTGCACCCAAAAAGTGCACAACAGCAGGAGCAAGTGCAAGTCCACTGCACCCATGCGCAAGAAGCGCGATATTCAAAAACTGCGCAGGACAAGATGCACCTGCTTCACACAACTGAATATCGTGCCACCTGCACCATAGCACAACCAGGGATGTGCAATTACGCAGTTCAGATGCACCATAGCACAACCAGGGATGCTCAGTGGAGCAGTCCAGATGCGCCATAGTGCAACCAGGGATGCCCTGTGGAGCAGGGCAGCACAACCAGGGATGCACAGGGACAGGATGCAGGGGCCCACCACCCATGCCACAGATGGGCAGAGGAGCACACAGCAGAACAGACATCGCCCCCCCCCACACCCCATGCACTGCACAACCGGTGGAGAGCCGGAATAACCACTGGCCCATGGATACCAGCAACCAACCCACAGCTGGGGCATGGTGCCCTAGCACACCCCCTGGCAAGCTGTGACCTGCACACAAGGAAGGCCGACCACCCCATGCCACACCATTCCACCAATGCAGGGCACACCCTGCACCACAATCCCCATACACCCTGCCCAGGACTAGCACCCAACAGTGCAGGACACCCCATGCATGCCACCACCCCCACTGTGACAATGTAAACCTGTGCACCACAGAGCCATGCAAGGCAGCCCCACCATGTGCACCCTGCAGCAGACAGTGATGCAACAACTGCATACACAGTGCCACACTGCACGTCCCCCCCGAGGTACAGCTGAGGACTGACCATGCATCAGCACACGCGGTACCCCACATGCGACAGGGAATGCCCCAGACCCCACCACCAGTGGTACAGCACCCTGCACACCCTCCCAAGGACACATCCCATCCCAGCACTGGCCACAACAGCCAGCACAGACACACACTGTGTTGGATGGAAGCATGGCGCCACACAGGATGCAACACAGTGCATGGACAAACACCCACCCATACCCAAGGGCACACCAACACAGGGACACAGTAGCGGGTCAACCAAGCCACTGGCATGTGGCCACGGCAGCCATGTACACACAGCCAGCACCCCTACATGGCACAGGTGTGCCAGCCACCCTGCGCAGGCACCTGAAGCTGTATGCCACCAGCATGCGGCCAGAGCACAAGTGACAGACAGTGGAGCACATCCCCCTGCAACAGACACAAGTGACAGCATGGAGGTGGGACAGCAACAGCGGAGGCCACAGTGCCACCCGAGGCAGACGGGCACCACACTGGTGACAGGAGGCAACCTGGCATTGTGCTGGGTACAGTGGTTGTCCAGCATGGACAGCCACAACTGACATGCCAGCAGATGATGCATATCACAGACATGCAAGGGTGTCAGCTGCACAGCCCATGGACGGTCTGTCAAGGGTGCCATGGACACAGAGCATGCTCCGTGGACCACTGCACAGGCAACCAGTACACAGAGAACAACATACAAACCACAGACAGTGACTGATTCCCTCATCCACACCATAGGCAGGTCCCTGCCGGACACACATACACACACACGCCCATGCCTGCACCACCCCCGATGCCATGCACACCACTGCAGCCAAGCACCTGTAGCCCGCTGCAAATCAGAGACCACCACAGTTGTCATAACAAAATGTATGTATTAAACAATATAAACAATCAAACATATTTACAAATATATACAAGCGTGGGGGGAAAGGGCCACAAACCAGGTGGGGGTGGGCATGGGGCAGGGGTGTACAAATGGGAGAGGGAAGAAGGGGTGTGAGGGTGGGTCCAGGGAGGTTAGATGAGTCAGGGGGTCATGGAGGGCCTATTGTCTGCCCTGATTTCCACTCCTGTGGTGCCTCTGGGTGCTTCTTCTCTGGACCCCGTGCCGCTCCATCCTCTCCAGAAGTGCCAGGGACACCCACGCCAGCTGCAGCAGCTCCTGCATGCCACATTCTAGGGCCATCCAGAATTGTCTACCTAGGACAAGGGAGCAGAGTCAATACATGTGACTGTCCAGCCCCCTGCAGCTCACCCATTGTGCATGGCATACAGCCGTATGCCATGCCCCTGTGATGGTGTGCAACCACCCACAGTGTCCGCGTCCGCAAGACCTGCCTACCCAGGCACCCACAGCCATGTGGACCGCTGTACACACCCACCACCCATGTCCCGCATAGCACCACCGTGGCTGTACAGTGACATGGTTAGGCGGTGCAAAGGCAGTGGCACAGCCATGTACCCGGTGCACGCATGGACCACCACTGACGCACTCCCAGACATGCAATGCCACTGGACAGTGCTGACTGTAACAAGTTGTGTGCATGGCAGTGGTGTCAATGGATGGTGGCCATGCCCCACTGCCCGCCCTGTTACACAGCATGCAATAGTAATCATGGATGTAAGGTACTCACCATCATCAGGCTGGTTCCTGCGCCTGTGTGGTCTGACATCCCTCCTGGCCTGCTGGTCATCTTGGCGCCGCCTTCTCTCCCTCACCTGCTGGCGCTTTTCTGGGCCTAGGGTGCAAACATGGAGAGAGGAACATCAGTACAATCCGGTAGCAAAGTCCCCCAACCCCCGTATGTGTGCAATCCCACACAGCCATACCCATCCACCCCCCCGATACCACCACCACAGCCAACACTGGACAGCCCCCCCCATGTGCTGGACCCATGCCACTGTGATACCCGTATGGATGTTAACAGTGTATGGATGGGGCACCTACCTGGCTGTGGCACCGTGCCCCTCCTGGCATATGCCTGCAGGCGGGCAAGCCTGTCCAGGTCCCTGCGCTGGAGGTCCCCGTATTGGTGGCGACACTGCTCAGCCATGCGCCCGATTCCTGTGGCTTCGTCCAGTGCCACTGCTACCTCCTCCCATTCTGCACTCCTGGCCCTGTCCAGGGGTGCATCTCCAAAAAGTGCCCCAGCATGGGGCTCTACTATGACCACCAAATTGGCCAGCTCCACCTGGCTCCAAACAGCAGCCCTCCTTCATGCCATCTCTGAAGCTGGTTGGAGTCAAAATGGCACTCGGTAGCATGGTCCGCCAAGTGCAGATGCTGCGCTGTACAGCGCTGCCATTCCCTATTGTGCTGTCACCGAACAGCGTGATAGTGGTTCACCCATGCGGATGCATGGTGCCTAGGGGGCAAAGGTCAGGCACAGGGTCAAGGGTCTCTCACGCATGGACCATCACAGCACGATTGGTACTCACTGCATGTAGCATGATTGGGTGCCTGTGTGCCACCTCCTGTAGCGGCCTACCACACTGTGGTCCCAGTGTGCCTACGGTGCCCCAGTGCCAGAGCACCATATATGTGAACGGCACAGTAGCGCCACTGGCACAATGGTGGCCATGCCCTGCATTGCCTCCCGTGCACGGCACGTCAGCAGCGTGGCAGACATCTGCGTCATCACCCCGGGCATGCGCCGTTCAGTGTGTACTGTGCATGTCACAGAAATGCGCCCTTGCCTGAGCACGTTCAACACAATTGCGCAAAGCGCAACAGCACGATATTCAGCCGGCATATGCAGATCAGCTAATCAGCCATTCAATGGCGCAGATACTGCATTTGCATCCACTTATAATTGCGCCTCACCTCATTTGCATGCATTGCGCTATAAAAATGCGACATTGGGCTGCAGTGGCCATAGTCTCTTATTGCAGTCTATTGTGATGAGTTGCATGCTGTTTGGGAGTGTGGACTGTAGTGTGTGGGACATGCATGGGACTGCACAGTCACAGGTAACACCTGTCATTCTCACAGGATGAAGAATGAGCGATCGTGAGGTGGAGGAAGAGGAACAGAGACGTGGGAGGAAAAGGAGGCCTAACTTCACAAAGGCAGAAACAGGTGCCCTGTTTGAGGCCTACCTCGACTAGGAGCCGCTGCTCAGAGGATGACGGGGAACACCACAGGCCCGTGTTGCTGCATGGGAAGAGGTGGCATGTGCCGTCCACCTGCATGGCAGCCACCAGCGGTCCATGCTGGAGTGTAAAAAGAAGATGGGCATGGACAGGTGGAGGATTAAGGACAAGATGGCTGCCATCAGGGCAGCATGGGCTGTGACCAGTGGGGGACAGCCGGCCTTGCAACGCCTGACCCCACAAGAAGAGCAGGTTGCTGGCAGCATGTGGCGTTGTGCCATCGAGGGTGTTCCAGGTGGTGGATTCCAGATGGGTGGTAGCCCACCACTGCATGGTAGGTCCTGGTCTGTCAATGGGGGGGACAGGGTAGGGCAGATACATTAATGCTACTGCATTCCCTTACAGCTCCTGAGTGTCTACATGGGTCAGTGGTGTTGGGCTTGTCCGCTGAGGGTGACACCATGGACAGAGAGGAGGGTCCGTCGACCTCCACAGGCATTGGAGGGTCAGGGTGATAGTGGACCTGCCTGGAAGTCCGGACTGAAGTTGGTGGAGCAGGTGCAGAGGAGGCCCTACCCGTGTCCCAGCGTGCCAGTGTCCATGGATGCCAGCATGCTGAGACTCAGGCAGGTACTGGATCTGTCACTGATGATGATGGCGCTCACTTCATAGACAGTGATATGTGTGAGCCACAGGATGGCCATACAGCAGGTGACATCACGGGCATGGCTGAGGGTGGTGCCACCGTGGAGGCCTGCGTGACATCACAGTCCCAGCCTGTGTCTGTCTGCACCCGTGGAGCAGCACTGGTATGTGTCCAGAACAGTGGGGCTGTTGCGGCCACTGCAGCGACACCTTTGAGCCCTGGAGAGCGGCAGCTGAAGGGGCAGTGTCAGCAGTCGGCCAATGGCCATGGGGGAACAGTGTCAGGGGGTGGCATCAGTGCACCACCTGTGGACATGCCCAGTACTGGCCCTGGTGTGCAGTGCCCACCCTCAAGGGGTGCTGCCCATCAGGGCTGCGAACACAGTGAGGGACAGCATGCTGATCAGGCAGATGACCTCTTAGAAGAGCACACCCGCATACTCCAAGAATCAGTTGATCAGCAGTTGTGGCTTGTGACGGTGGTGGATGCACCCAGTGCGGCTCTGTGCCAGGCAGAGGAGCGGCGCAGCAGAGACACCGCTCTGCTCCTGGCAGGGATGGACTGGATGTGGGAGGATGTGACTGCTGCCATTGACAGGCAGACACAGGCAATCACAGCTGTCATGGCCACAATGGGCACACAGTTATTTGCCCATGCGTCACAGACACTGCGCAGTGCAATGTCAACCCCCCCATTCCCGGAGTCATGCGACACCCTCCTTGTCGACACCGGGTTCAGCTGTGGGCATCCCGAGCATGTCTGGTGCAGGCATGTTCAGTGTGCTGCAGACGCCTGCGCGAGCACGGTCGTGTTCACACAGTGGAACCCTTGGGGGACCATCAGTGCCACCCCATGAGGCCATTGGTCAACCTGTCACTGCTGGCGGGTATCGGCAGGGCCGCCCGTGCATCCATGGCAGCCGTGGCACTGTGGCACATGACTGACCTGTCTCCCACCACAGCTACTGTCTGATGCTGCCCTGTGTGCATTGTTTTGTTCAACATGAAATGCACGGTTGGGGTACCCGGCCCTGCACACACACACACACACACACACACACACACACACACACACACGTTCCATCTGCACACCCTCCTGGCTGCTGTCCGCTGTGGCATGTGCATGATGATGCCTGCGTTGTGCTGTCCACCACTGTGCAATGGTGCCCAGTGTCTGACACATGCACAATGACAGGCACTGGGCGTGGTGGTCTGTGGATGTGTGTGTGGCTAGGGGTGGCTGTTGGGGTCGACGTGCCTCCTACCCTTTGTGCATGTCTTGTGGGGTGTGTGTATATGTGTGTGTGTGTGTGTGTGTGTGTGTGTGTGTGCGTGTGTGTGTGTGTGTGTGACCACGTGCCATGTTAGACCTTGCCCATCCCTGATAGCGTGTGCGGTTCCATGCTCGGCTAATTCCCTTAATGACATGCACCCCTGGGGTTTGTCCATGCATGTTTGTGGGTTGTGTCCTTGCCACTGGTGGTTGCACATGGCCCCATGACTTACCTGGGTTGGTTGAAGTGCTCTTCTGTGATGGTGTCCCGGTGCAGCTGTGCCATCTGGATCAGTCGGGGGTGCCTTCGACCAAGGGGGGGCTGCCCATCACCATCTTCACCAGCGTCCTCATCGTCCCCATCGCTGTCCCCCTCTTCGACCTGTATGGCTATCCCACAGTCGTTGGCCATGTTGTGCAAGATGCAACAGGCCAGGAATAGCCCACAGGCCTTTGAGGGCTGTACTGTAGAGGACTGCCAGACATGTCCAGGCAACAGAAACGTGCCTTCAGCATCCCGAACACCCGCTCAATGACATTGAGTGTGGTGGAATGTGCCTCATTGTAGCACTGCTGCGATGGGGTCGCGGGCCACCGGTATGGTGTGAGCAGCCAGGGACGGAGTGGGTATCCACTGTCACCTGTGTGTAGAGGGTGGACATTAGTTTGGTGATCAGCGTCACACTGTCTTGGTCCATCTAGGCCAATACCCATGTCACCTCTGACTATGCCCCTCCCAAGCTCCATGTCTTTCTGCGTGGTTTGCATACTCACCCACTAGGTGGCCAGTGGGGATGTCCTCACTCTTGAACCTGTGGCACAGTGCGGACTGGTTCCAGATGAAGGCATCATGTGCTCCCCCAGGGTGCATGGCACAGACATTGATTATGTGCCCCCTGGCATTGCACACCACCTGGCAGTTGATGCTTGCATACCCCTTCTGATTCATGTATGTGGCCCGTTCGGGGCCAGGTGGCATGCGGATGGCCACATGGGTGCAGTCTATTGCCCCAAGCATGCCAGACATACATGCTACCCTGTGGAACTCCTGTATGTTTGCTGTGCACTCCGCTGGTGTGCTGGGGAAATGGATGTACTCCGCAGCATGTGGCAGCAGTGCGCTGAGGAATTGGGTGAGGAGGTGTGATGCGGCTGACTGGGTTATGCCTGTCATGTCCCCTGCTGGTCTCTGGAAGGTACCCATGGCAAGCAGGCACATGCAAGCTGTCACTTTGGTCTCCACTGACAGAGCATGGCTCCGTCGTGTGGGTGTCTGCATCACATCACTGCACAGCTCACACAGCCACCTCAGGATCACCCGGTTCAGGCAGTACCAGCCCAACATCTCAGTATCAGTGTACAGCTCGAAGCTGGTGCAGGCTCAGTACTGCCTGTTGGGGGCATACCGCTGACGGGCCCTTTCACGGCTGCGCCCCCCTACTGCCTGCCTTCTCAGCCCCCTCATAACTGCCTCCACCTGGATCGTGGCACTGGCCATGTCCCTGGCTTATGTTACCCCCCCAGCAGCTGTTTCTCTGTTCCCCCCACTGTCCTTGCTGCTACTCCCCCTGCACCAGGAACACCTCCCTGTACTGGCTGTACTGCCCACTATCTGTGCCCTCAGTGCTGTATGGCACTTCCCCCTTTTGTCCTGCACTGTGGCACAGGCTCCCCACTCCTTCCCTGTTCCTGGTGGTTCCAGGTACTCTGTCCTGCTCCTGCCCTGTCCTGCTCCCAGTTTCTGTGTGCCTGTGTGGCTGCCTGCAGTTCACCAACATGTGGCTTCCCTGTAGCGTTCTTGCACCTCTCTCTTGTTCCTTTTTATTTTGGATCATTTCCGCTATCGTGCAACTTCCGTTTGCTCCCCTATTGTGCATGGTGCATGTTGTTGAATATCGCACTGCGCCATTTATGCATGGTTCCTCCCCCTTCAGTTGCACATGCATTCATTATAATTGTGCTCTTGCGCATTGTGATTTGGGTGGCGCATCTGTCTCCCGCTGAATATCTCAGACTAGCGAATTTTTGGACTTGCGCTGGTGCATCCCTGTTGCGCATGGTGCAACCCTTTTGAATATCTGGGCCTATGTATCCATTTTCTGTAGGAGTGCATTATGCTAATGTTGTTTACTTGTATTGTGTGTAGTTAGGCAATCAGAGACCTGCATTTGGTAGATGTTTTATTACTGATATTTTAGGTAATATATGTATATAGCCACTGCAAATTAATATGCATAGCTACTACCTACCAGTCCTGCTCTCCTTTAAAATTGATTGACCAATCACTTTACTTGCATGACTGTGAGAATTATTTGATAGCTTCAAAGAGAAAGAAGGCCTGAGCATTTTTAATTTTTGGAACTGGAATAATAAAAAATCATATTATGGCCAATTCAGGCATGGGGGGTGGGCTGTAAAGTGTTGCTGTTGGGAAATGTAAAGCAAAGCCTCAGTTGCAAGGGATTTCTAATTATTTTGCTTTATGTTTTTCATTTTTATTTTAATTGGGGGTGATGGTAGTGCATTTCCTTCATGAAATTTATTACCAGTCCGCAGGGCATGTTCCTTAAAAAGAGTGTTTGCATGACAAGGTTTGGGTGTGCTGCTGTGCAACCTATTCTATAGGACAAGGCAAGGGGGAGCCCATGGTTACTGTTGTGCATAGGGCTCACAGCAATGTAAATCTGGCCCTGCACAGTCCATTTAATAATTTCCTCTTGGTCCAGAAATGATGACTGTTTGCCCCCAGGCTGGACTCAATGCATTCTCCGCCTCTGTCCTGACCCTCAGTTGCTTGTGTGGTTCTCCCAGTGTTACCCAAGAGGTAGCTGACAGAAACAAATTCCTGGGAGCATTCACTGCACAAATGCCATTTACTATTCAACTGGTAGAGAAAATGCTTCCAGGGGATTTGTTTCAGTCAACCACCTCCCATGTAACTCTAGGAGAACCACTCAAGTGACTAAGAGCCTGAACAGGAGATACAGGTCAGAGGGGAGAGTGTGTAGAGTCCAGTCTGTTGGCAGAAGGTATTTTTTTAGTTGGAGTCTTGGACTTAAGTAGTGTTTTAGAAGACATCAGGAGTTCTGGCAGGATAGTGGAACAGGACTTATTGGAACATGGACACAGGACTGGATGGACAATGACTGAACACAGTGAAAAGAGGTCAAGGAGGAAATATCTGGGGGTGGATAACAGCTTGGAGCTGGAGACTCAAGTTAGTTTGTACTCATACTGGGGAGAGGAGAACAAGACGTCACCAGGGACTGCCATACCAGAAAAACCACATGGTGCTCCTGGCCTCAGTATGTTGCAAGAAAAAATGAACTGCTGTAAGATGACAGGAAGAGAGAAGGGTGAAATGTATATCCAAGGGACATGTGCAAGCCAGTATCATGCAGTCAGAGATAGATTCAAAATCAGAACTTCTGATTCCATTTCAAATTCCATTCCTGCATGTGGAAGTGAAACGAAATCAGTGTCAGAATTGACATTATCAAAATTCCGACAGATGCACATCGGGATGAATTTTAGACAGTCTGAACACCACTAGTTGGCATTCAATCTCACTTTAGTCTGTTCGTTTGTCTGCATTCCCAGTTTATAGAGGTCAACAGCATACAATGTTTACTCTGTGGAAGAAGCTACTCCACCCCACAAACTGTGTCTTTGCAATGAATAAAACAGGCTACTGTAAGCCAGATCCAATCATCCACTGGTCAGAGGAAGTTCCACCAGGGCTGCCATTCTTCAGGTTTGTTTTCAGGTGACACAGAGGGATCCTGAGGCCAAATACTAGCAGAGAACACCACCAGAACAATAAGGGACACTATCAAACCCTTATGGCTCAAATTGTTCCTGCTTAAAAAAAAAAAAAACTTTTATTGTTTTTGTTCCAAACTTTCTGCTTGCAGTCCCATCCATTGGTGTCCAAGAACTGTCACCCCACCATTCCTAGAATTTACCTGCTCAGATGGTGAGGTCACCTGGATGGGATCAGGATCCCAGAGATGACTGAACCCTGTTCAGAGGGTGCAGAACCTTCAATATGCCAGTGTCATCCTGCATCCATGCCAGGATTGTTCTTATTGCAAGACAATACACAGCATGGCTTCAGGAAAGGTCTTTCTTGTAACACCACTCTGATCTCCTTTTACAATATTGTAAGTAGTCAAATTGACAAAGGCATTCCAACTGATGTAATTTTTCTTGATTTAAGAAAAGCCTTTGATTCTGTACCGCATGACAAACTAATTCAAAAACTGGAAAATATGGGATTAAACAAATATATTGTAAGATGGATTAATAACTGGTTGACTAATAGAAAGCAAAAAGTGAGAATAAACTCAGTTCTCTCCAATGAAGGAAATGTCAACAGTGGTGTTCCTCAGGGATCAGTGTTGGGTCCAATATTGTTTGGATTATTTGTAAGTGACATGGGAAAAGGTCTTAATTCTATCATCTCTAAGTTTGCTGATGATACTAAAATAGGTGGGGATGTTTCATCCTTTTCAAAATACCAACTATTATGTGAAGGTCTAAAGACTATCGAACTATGGGGAGTGGAAAATAGTATGGAATTTAATGAGGCTAAATGTGCTGTAATACATTTCAGAAAGAATAATCCTCATTAAAGGTATTAGCTTAATAATAAAGAAATTAAAAATAGTAATTGGGAAAAAGATCTGGGAGTATGGATGAATCCACATCTCTCATCATCTACACATTTGGCTAAAACCATCTGGAAATGTAATCAAATCATTCACTCTATTAAAAGAGCATTCATTTCAAGAAAGAAAGTTTGTATTATGAAATTATATAAGTCATATGTATTACCACATTTGGACTATGGAACCCCAATATGGAGTCAGTATCTCAAAAAAGACATAAACCAAATTGAAAGAGTACAGAAAAGATTGACTAAATCTGTTCAGGAATTAAAAACAATGCAGTACAACAAAAGACTGGAGAGGTTAAATTTGTTTTCCTTAGAGACCAGAAAGATCAGAAGAGATCTGTTGTTAATGTACAGAATTATGAAAGATCAGTTCTTAATGGAACAATATGGTATACAAAGATTCCACAAAACAGTAAATTTATTTATTTTATTTATTTAGCTTTTGTTGACCAGGTAGCTACACTAGACAAACTGTGTGCCTATTTTCAGGTATGACCCGGGAGAGTACAGTGAAAATGCAGGTTCAAACAAAGTACATAACAACAAGAGGGGCAATGTACAGAGTATCAAGAGAGCAAGATGAACATGGATAGTCCACAGTGAGCAGTAATAGGTAAAATATACATATGCATACAGAATAAATAAACTAAGACATTCAATGGTAATTACATTGTATTAGTGACCTTATTTACCAGGGCCACATAATTCATAAGCAGATGGTGATCAATCACATGCCTCCCAGAGTTAAAGGACAGTAGGTAGTGAGTCAGATGGGACCAATTTGGAGACCTGATTAGGGTGGCTTGGGACACCCACACACCGAGGACAGTTTCAAGTGCTCCCACAGGGAATTCCGTAGACACAGTTGGGAAGGGGAGGAACATACATGATCAGGAAGGGAGTTCCATAACCTCAGAGCACATGTAGCAAAGTCCCTATCCCCCATTAGGGTTCGAGTATATGGAACTTTGAGCACTACCAGACCCTGAGACCTAAGGGAGTAGGAGGAGGATTCAGCAGGCTTGAGAAGCTGCATAAGCCTGGTGGGGTGCCAGTTCTGAACACCTTGCCTGCGAAGCAGCCCAACCCATATTTCAAGTGATTGACCAGGGAAAGCCAACTCAGTTTATTGTATAATTTACAATGGTGGGTGAGACGTGGGGCTGCCAGGGCAAAGTGACAGATGTTGTTGTAGGTCATGTTCCACCTGGCAAGGTGGACCTTGTAGGTGCCAGTGAACAGGAAAAGACTGGAGCTAAGCGAAGGGAGCAGCACACGTCTGGCCAGCGCCAAGTGAGCTGCAGACATCAAATTTTTCTTTGCCCTGTAGGCAAGACCCAGTTTACAGTTTATGGTTCTGCAAACATTTAGGATGTGACTCCCCAGGTCGAGATGTGGGTCAAGTGTTACCCCAAGGTATTTTATTGAAACCATGGTTAGAAGGGGAGAGCCATCCTCACCACTGACACACAGAGGGACAGGAGAGGCCTTGATCTTGGCTGCTGACCCAAAGAGCATGGCATGAGCTTTTTTCAGATTAAGGACCAGCTTGTAAAACTTTACCCAGGCTTGAATATTCTTAAAGGCCTCACTCAGCTGAAGGTTAAGAACCCCAATGTCCCAGGAATGTGCAAGGATGACAAGATCATCTGCATAAAGGGTGACACTACAGTTGGAAGCAGCAGCAGGGAGGTTGTTAACAAATGCAGAAAGGAGAAGGGGCCCCAAAACCCATCCCTGTGGGACACCAGAGGTCACCGGAGTGGGGTCAGAGAGGACCTTGTTGAATTTAGTCTGCTGTATTCTGCCCTGGAGGTAGTTTCTCAGCCAACTCAAGGCAGGGGAGGACAGGCCAAGGGACCGCATCTGTGAGCAGAGTAATGCATGGCCCACAAGGTCAAAGGCCTTGGATAAGTCTATGAATATGGCCCCAGAGAGTTTGCCCTGGTCCATGGCTGCCTTGATGCTGGTGGAGACACAGACAAGGGCAGTGGTCATGCCATACCCTTTACGATATCCATGCTGTGCAAGGGACAGCAACTTATGAGCCTGAATGTACTCTGTGAGCTGTTTAGCCACAGCTTTCTCTAAGAGTTTACTAATGGCCGCTAGGATGGCAATTGGACAATAGTTGTCCAGGACTTTGGGGTTACCTTGCTTCAGAACGGGGACAATCCTTGTTACTTTCCAAATGCCAAGGATAACACCAGTGGCAAGGGACAGATTGAGATATCTGCCACTGGGATGGCAATGTGGGGATCACCCAGGTTCAGAAGCTTGGGCTCCATGTTATCATGACCAGTGCTGGAGTGTGGGGAGAGACCAGAGAGAAGAGTCTGCATCTCCATGACAAACATAGCCCTGAGATAAAATAATGGGCGAGAGGAGTGAGCCTCCTGAGGGACAGCGGCTGAGGGGATAAGATCACATGACAAACAAATTGTACTCCATAGATTACAGACAGTCAGAAACCAATACTTTTATAGTACACGTACATCAAGGTTTTGGAATGGTCTACCTGATTACATTGTAGACACTCCTACTATGGAAATTTTCAAGAAGAGATTAGACAAACACCTATTGAGTTATATATCCAGAAAATAAACCCACTATGTGTGGGAGACAATTGAATGGGCATTTAGCCTACTTTGTTTAAACATACCAAGTTATACCAAGTTATTTTTGTCCCTTCCCCAAAGTCCACACACTAGCATTAGAGCTGTGTGGAACATAACTTATTCCAGCAGAATGCACGCAGAATTACCATTCTGATTCTGCAGAATTTTGCCAGATTTAAAATTTCAGTTATTTTGGTCTAGTTTTTAAAGCACACATCCAAATGAAACCTTGGCAGGTATACAGTTACTCATAACTTGCAAAAGTGTATGAAATCTCAGCGTCCTAGACTGAAATAAAGATGAGTTATGTGTGGTCAAAGATTTAATCAAAATTTAATTTTCAGTTTTTTCCATAAAATATATCAATTTCTTATCCAAATTTCTCCACTGTTTCAGGATTTAGAGAAGCATGCAACATGATTATGTGAGCCAAGTTTTAAGGCTCAAGCCTTAAAGGGGGCTGTGCTATAGGTAGGCAAACATTTTGCCACAATTTAGATTTTAGTTTAATATATTTCTGAAAGCCTTCTTTGAAATGTTACAAACTTTTGCAGGTAATGGGTTAATACTACATTTGTAAATGTGCCCAGTTTCAGATCTGTAGCTCAACAGGTTCTTGAGTTACAGTATATGCAGATAAAAAATGTTCATGAAATTTCCCACAAAAATAAAATGACAAACTTTGAGCACCTATCATTTTGAGACAATGCATCGTTATATCATATTTGGCACACCATTAGAACTACAAGCAGCAAGTAACCTTGCCAAATTTCAGATTTATAGCTCAATAGAAGGCTGTGTTATGACCAAATTTTTACTTTTTAATAATTCTACTGAATTTCATCAAATTTAAAATTTTGGTTATTTTGGTCTAGTTTTCAAAGTTCATATCCAAATGATACCAAATTTGGCAGGTATGCAGGTACTAATGGCTTTCATATGTGCACCAAATATCAGAGGCCTAGATTGAAAGGGGGTGAGTTGTGGGTGGCCAAACATTTAATCAAAATTTAATTTTCAGTTATGTTCATCTAATTTGAAAACTTCTTATTTAAATTTCCCCACAGTATCAGGATTTAGAAGACTGAGCAACATGGTTATGTGCACCAAGTTTTAAGTATCAAACTTTAAAGAAGCCTGTGTTATAGGTATCCAAACATGTTGCCAACATTTTAATTTTAGTTATTTTATTATAATTTTGAAAGCATTCATCAAAATATTGTAACATTAAGCAGGTATAATGTTTATTATGACATTTATATATGTCCCTAGTTTCACATTTCTAGCTCCAAAGGTGCCTGAGTTACAAGCAGATAAACTTGTTCATGAAATTTCCCACAAAATATTAAATTACAGACTTTGAACACCTATAGTTTTGAGACAATGTGTCCTAATGTCAAGATGTTTTGTACACTGTTAGAGCACCTATCAAGTAATCATTCCAAATTGTAGCTCTCTAGCTCAATTGACAGCTAACCTATGACCAAATTAATACATTTCTAAAATTCTGCAAAAATCCAATGTAATTCCACAACATTTTGGGAATTCCATGGAAATCCACTGAAATTCCATGAATTTGGAACTTTCTCATTCCATACAGCTCTAACTAACATACATGCAATGGGCATGCATGTACACAGGCTGACCAACTCCCCTGCCCCTATGCTAGCTGTGCAAAACTGGGCCTCCTGTGCTTTTACTGGAGGTGCTCTTGCAGCAGAACAATCATCCATCCTCCCCAGAGAGGGCGCTCTTCCTCTGGGGTGCTCATTCTCTCTGCCCTCTACCCTCTGGCCTGCCCTTCAGCAACCCAACCTGTTTCTCAGACCCAGGTAGCTGATGTTTTAAAAAAATACATTTTATAATTTCTTGCTATCTGTAGAATTTGCCTTAATAAAATTGAAAAACAGTCTGTCCACCATGTTAGTGTGTTACCATACAGCTTAGAGTTTGTTAACAGTACGTGATCAGCTCCCGGTGCATCCTTCCTCAAATTTGGGAATACCCCCCCCAACACAGTCCAGCCAGTCATGATGCAGTGGGAGGAAACTACTGCAGCCTAGCCTGCCTAGACTCTGTGGATGAGTTCCTAAAGTTCAAAAAGGATGTTAGATGGGATTAAAGATTTGAAACAATGACAGCAATAGCCAAATTTTCACTTTTACTAAAAAAAAAGAATGCCTATATTAAAACAACAATTGCATCATCAAGATATGTGGTGGCAGGTGAGTAATAATAAAATGTGTTTTTTAAATTAGAAATGGCATATGTCCTAAGTAAGGGTTGACAGTGTTCCCTAAATTCAAATGTTATTCACAAGATTAATATGAGTTTGGGGGTCTGACTTTGATTTACTAAAGCATTGAATGTGAGGCAGTAATTCGGTTTGAACAAGACAAAGATGAGGGCTGTTCTGTTTTGCACACAAAGCAGGTTGTCCCATATGGATGTTTAATAAAGAATAAAAATGTTGGATGGAGCACAAATTGAAAATGTCTATTCATTTAAGTACTTGGGGATTTACCTAGGCTCTACCCATTCATTCTCTACTCTCATTAAAAACATTGCCTCTCAAATTCAAAGCAAATTGGTATTACTGTACTGAATTACAGTATGTAGTTTTTATATTATGACACTCGGATTGCCACAGCTAACTCAAAACTTTTGCCTTTATTAAATTATGGTAGTATAATAACTGACCAAACACCACAGTCAGTTTGATCAAAAAAGAAGGTTCTGTATCATAAAATAGGCAGACTTGCCCTACTTGCTCCAAGAGAACACACCATTGCTATGTTTTAACCAGTTTAAACTGGCTTCCTATAACATAAATGTGAAAACTATATAATTACGCTTTTTGGGTAAAATATTTTTAACTGGACAGCCTTCCTCTATTGTCAATACCCTTCTGTTACAGTGTAATTCCTCTAATTTATGTTCTTCTGTTACAGTGTAATTCCTCTATTTTATGTTCTTCTGTCACAATACAATTGTGGTTTCTTTCATGCATGCTAATGCTAGACAAAGGTCATTTTTTGTTCAGTGGTACAAAAAACTGGAATGACTTACCATGTGATTTGAGAGCCATTTTAAACCCATTTTTCATCTAAACTCAAGAAATATTTTTCTGAGCAATATGTTTGTAACTGTTTTTAAATATGTAATTTGTAATGTGTAATGTGTTTGTACTGCCTGTTGTTTTCTTTAACTGTATGAATCTGACCTAAAGATCGACCCTGTAAAAGGTATTATGATGCCAGTGATCTTACCTGGTATTGTCTTAGTAGTCCCCATATTTCTTCCCCTGGAAGAATAAAGAAACAAACACACACACACATGTCTTGGAGAAATGACCACAGCTATATGTTTATTAAATGGATTTATACAATATTGGAGTGGCATGAGCAGCTGGGAGATCTCATCAGTCACATCGAGACCCTGCACCTGTTCCAGTGAAGAGCCCTACCCTTTGTACAAGCTGAGCAAATACTGTACCTCCTGAGTTTTTACCCAAGTCCCAGGAATGGAGAGGTCATGTGGCCGGGTGGCAAATAATCAACCCCATCTAGTGTCGCTGCATCTGCAGACAAGCCCAATGAGGGTGGACAGCACCTCCCACAAACAAAGTTCAGGTCTTGCAGCCCCACAGACCTCATGCCGACTGGGGATGACAAGCCCTTCAGAAGAATTTGACTCATTCTGCTTTTCCCCTTATACCACTGGTATGAGAGACCCCCAAGTCCCTATGTTGCATGACTGTGACAGTTTGTGATCTATGCTAACCTGCCTCATTATCCCTTTGGAGGAGATGAAAGTCCTGGAAAAACCTTCGGAGGTAAAACTGGGAAAACTAACTCCCCGACCTGTAGTGCCATCACCCATATTGGGTCAAAGGGTTCCCTACACTACCCTAGCTGACCCCAACCAGCTTTTATAAACATGGGTAGGTGGAAGATCTGAAAAGGGATGCAAAAGTAAGGGGGAGCTGATGGTTTCAGCTCTTTTTAACTCCTCATTTTCTGCCCCCTCCTGGTGCCCCATGTCCTGTTGGTGGCCCCAGTGGCTTCTCCCCCAAGGGTGGTGCCAGGGCTAAGCTTCCACCTTCATGAGTGGAACCCTACCTGCCCATCTACAGGTTACAGGGAAGGAGACACAGACAAGGAGACATCTGCTGCAGTGCAGATGGACGGAAGGTCAGAGAAGGGGAGCTAGGGGAGCTAAACATGTGGCTCAAGGGCTGGTGCCAGGAAAAAGGACACAAATTTGTAGGTAACTGGCAACAGTTTTGGGAGTGAAAGTTCTTTAAATTCAATGGACTGCATCTGACTAAAGAGGGAGTCAATGCATTTGGGCAGAAGTTTGATGTCTTTGCAGAACATTTAAACTAGCACATGGGGGGAGGGGTGCAGTACCCGATACATCGAATGGGAAGAACACCCTTCCCCCCTCAGCTAGTGATCAAACAGGAGTTCAGCATGTTTGTAGTTCATCTGCATCACCAGGTAAGGAAAAAGGTCTGGCTCCACATACAACGCACAGGGAAAACGCCGGACCTCGCCCAACAACTAAAGCACCGATATCTGGCCAATGGAAAATCATGTACACAGATGCTCGCAGTCTGGGAAACAAGATCCCAGACCTGGAGGCAACAATGACAGAGGCTAAACTAGACATAGTAGCCATTAGTGAGACATGGTTCACCAGTAACCACACTTGGGAGACTTCAGTACACAGCTATGTACTGTTCAGAAGAGACTGAGGTGCAAATGGGGGGGGGTGAGCCTTTATGTCAATGAAAATATTAAAGCTACAGAAATTCAAAATACACATAAGGATCCAGAAGAACTGTGGATCACCCTAGAAACAGGAAATGGGACAGCCATATGAACTGGGGTTGTCTACAGTCCTCCAGACCAGGGGGAGGATGTAGACACATTACTGTCAAAAGACATACAAAACATGACAGCTAAAGGGGAGGTTCTTCTAATGGGAGACTTCAGCATGCCAGATACAGATTGGTCAATACCAGCAGGAACATCTGCCAGAACTAGACACATAGAGGATTCCCTGCAGGGGGAGGGCCTCAAACAATTAATACAACAACCCACAAAAGACAGGGCTATCCTGGATCTAGTACTGACTAATGGGGGAAGGATCACAGATCTCCAGGTAGAAGGTCACCTGGAGGCCAGTGACCATCACATGGTATGGTTAAATTATTTATTTATTTATTTATTTATTTATTTCAGATCTCGAATTCACCATTTGATCTCAGAGCTTTTTACATAGGTTTCACGTTGGTACATTTAGAACAAGTAGGTGATTATACAGAGGACTGAGACAAACAAGGCAGTAGACTTAGAATTAGAACATTTAGGTACATTTGGTCTTTAAACAAACGAATGCAAAAAATACAGCAAAAACTAAAACTGGAATAAGTAAACACAGTCAGATACATACAGGAACAGACTAAATAACTGTGTCCAACAGGGAGCCTGTTAGTTGGCAACAACATGAGGGGGTTAGCATATAGAAGTGCTGGAGAGGTGGGTGGGGGGTTGAGCCCCAAGTGCAGGGTGTCCGAGAGAGACAGAGAGAGAGAGAGATCTGTTTGGCAGAAGGCCAGATGGTAGGAGATGCCTTTGCTAGGTGCTAGCGATGGCAGATACATTGAGATTCTTGTATTAAATGGTTCTTTAGGTTCTTTTTGAAGGTCCACAGAGCGGGCAGGCTAATCATTTTCTCATGGAGGGAGTTGAACCACAACGGTGCCCGATAGGCAAAGGACCTTTGTCCTTGAGATGTCCAACATTTTGGAGTCAGGAAGGCCTGGGATTAGTGCTGGGAACTAGGAGTTGTTGGACCCCAGTCGGGAACTGACCAAGGCAGATCTTTTTGGCCAGGATGCAGGATTGATATTTTAAGCAACCAAAGAGCGTTAGCCAGTGAGCCTTTGCATAGAGATCGCAGGTGTGGGTTAGTCAGTGTGCCCCTAAGGTGAGTCTGCAGGCATTGTTAAGGAGGGCAGTATCTGTGGCAGAGCCATATATCAGCAGTCTGTAGTCCACTAGGGAACCCACTGAACTGTGGACCGCTATGCTGAGGGCTTCAGGGGTCAGGCTCTGCCTATGGCAATAAAGTAGCCCTAAGCATTTGCTGATTGCTTTAGCTGTGATGTCTAGGTGGAGGGTATTGGTGAGTGAGCTGTCAAGAGTGATTCCGAGATATTTGAAGTGATGAACATGTTCAAGAGGAACACCACCCCTATCACATATTGATAGCAGGTAGTTTTTGTTCTTGTTCTTAAGGCTGGTGAACAACATGTTTTTTGTTTTTTTTTGTAGTTCATTATCAATTTATGATTTTTGAAACACGACTCAACGCTAGTGAAGTCACGTTGTAGCTGTTGATCAAGAGCAGTGGGGTCAGAGCCATTAGAAAAGATAACCGCATCATCCACATAGTGGAGGATACGGCACTAACTGGCTAGGGGGAGGCAATTCAGAAATAGGCTAAAGAGGAGGGGGCCCAGTATTGACCCCTGTGGAATGCCTGAGCACACAGGCTTGGTGTTAGAGAAAGGTATCTATCCTGACTTGCGGTGAACGGCAGTGTAGGTAGCTGAGGAACCATGCAGCCACCTCAGGAGCAAGGCCTATGGCAGCGAGTTGGTCATTTAGGAGGGCATGGTTGACCTTTTCAAAGGCCTTTGTTCGGTCAATATAGATAGCCCCGATGAGCTGGCCAAGATTGAGGGATTTGTGGATGAAGCCTTTGTATTCAAGGAGGGCTGTTGTGGTGCTATGCCCAGCCCTAAAGCCATGTTGCTCTGCACATAGGATCATGTGCTTGTCCAGAGAATTGGCAAGTTGGTCAACAACGATTCATTCAACGGCCTTCGAGAGTGGTGGTAGTATAGAGATGGGTCTATAGTTCCCGGGGAGGGCACGATCCACACTCTTGTACACAGGGGTGACTACTGCAGCTTTCCATTTTGGGGGGAATACTGCGAGACGGAGTGAGAGGTTAAGGATATGGATGAGAGGGGACAGGATTTCTTTGAGTGAGAGCGAGGTTAGTTTCAGGTTGAGGTTGCCCCCACTGAATCTCCCCTTCCCAAGCACTTTTCGCAGATATTTCCTGGTTTCTCCAAAGGTAATAGTATTGAAGCGAAAGGGGGGATGCGATGGGGATTGCGTGGGTGCAGCAGGGATGGTGGGGGAGAAGAAGTCGGAGGGGAGAACATGCTGCAAGTCGGTGAAGGCATTGTTAAAGGTGTTGGCAATAGATTTAGGGTCAAGGATGGGAGAGCCATTAACGCAGAGCATGGTAGGGGCCATTTTAGGTTCTCGCACGGTGACCTTATTTTGGTTAGCCCAGAATTTGTGCCCTTCATTCCAGTTCTTGTTTAAGGCATCTTTATAGTATATGTTTTTGGCTAATTGGATGGTCCTGGTACAGTTGGTCCTCGCACATTTGTAGTTCAGGATATCAGACTGCTTGCCAGTGGCCCTAGCTATATGCCAGAGGTGGTCTCTATTTTCCATTAGTTCAAGGGTATCAGGGCTCATCCAGGGGTTAAAGTAGCCTTTGATCTTTCACTTTTTTATGGGAGCATGAGTGTCACAGATTGTACCGAAGAGGAGGATGAAATGGTCGAGTGCGTCGTCAAGGTTGGAAGCCTCAAAAACCGAGGACCAGTCATCATTGAGGAGATCCATTTTGAAGCAGTCAGCATGACCAGTTTTGAGAACCCTGCTGGAGATTATTCTAGGAGGCTGTTTGGAGAAGTTATTAGCCCAACTGAACATGGCAGGGGAGTGGTCACTGATGTCATCCGGGAGGACAGAGGCATTAGAGGCATGCTCAGGTTGGTTGGTGAGCACCTAGTCAATCAAAGTACTAGTGCATGTCCTGTAGTTAGTCCTAGTGGGTGTTTCAATGAGCTGGGTAAAGTGGATGGCCTGAATTGCATCCTTGAATTGGTTAACTTCAGGGGCAAGCCAATTAATATTGAAATCACCTAAGAGTATAACCTCAGAGCTTAGGGTTAGGCTTCCAAGACAGTCTATGATGGCATGGAGACCTTGGGCCGAGTTCTTTGGGGGATGTAGACAGATAGAATTGTGACAGTTTTTTTGTGGGCCTCAAGAAGAACTTTAATGGCAAAGGCCTGGGCGAAGACCCTAGGCTGGGTAAATTCAGGACTATGCCCTGAAGGCTGTCCTTAAGGTAGATTACACAGCCACCACCTCTTTTAGATTTATGATCTTGCCTAAAGATCGAATAGCCTGGCAGACTGATGGCTCCATAGGGATCTTGGGAGTGAGCCATGTCTCTACCACAGACAGTACGTCTGGATTATGTAGGGCTACCCAGGCTTGAAGGTTGTCAAACTTTACTGTAAAACTGCGGATGTTTAGTGATGCAAAGGTTAAGGTGCCTGGTTTCGGGTGCACTCAACCCCTGATATAGAGGGGGGCCGGGATTAGGGTGGATGTTGCCTGAGAGTAGTAGTAACAGGAGTACCAATCTGACCAGGTAACTTTTAAAGTGTTTAAGGTTAGCTTTGTGCTGTCTTTGTGGATTCATTAAAGCTGCATGCTTATCACAGAGAACGGCCAGTTTAGGCAGGACTGTGGGAGGGGGAAGCCCTGGTCAAGCAGGATGAGTTCTGGCCAGGGGTGTGTTGTTAGGCATGCAGTTGGCACATGGGCCACAACTATGCATGGATGTTATAGTGCTGTAGATGTTGCCATGGGGTGTTCCGTGATAAGAGGGTCAGCTGATTTAGGGTCATTCAGCGGCTGCAAACAGAGAGTGGACAGGAGTATAAGAATTAGCATTAGTCTGGTTGCCATGTCCAAGATTGGAAAAGGGTGGTGTCACGACAAGAACAGTCTTGGGAGGGGGAGGAAAGTAAAAGAGATTAAGATGTGATGGAGCTAGGAGGGTGTCCTGGCCTTATAGGCTGCTGTGTACCCTTACAGTTTGGTGGTGACCTAAAAAGGAAGATGTCTTTAAGGGGAGGACAGGACAAGTGTTAGGCCTAATAGCTGCACTCTGTATCTTTAAGTGGAATTGCAATATTAGTGAGAAGGAAGGATGAAGATTGCCTAGGGGTGGTGCCGAGGGGGGGAGGGAGAGTATTTAACAAAATATTTAATAAAGGCTGAAGGTGGTGGAGGGAGTGTAGATGTAAAAATTCAAGCAGCAAGGAGACAGTAGGAGAGAAAGTGAAGTAGAAATTGGATTATTTGCAGGGCAAAGCTTACAACTGTGACCCAAATGAAATCTAGTATAAACAGAACTTTAAACTTTAAACTTAATTTCTGATCCAGGGTAGATTATCACTGGACCTTAAAACAAAGAGAGCTGTAATACTTTAAATTCTACAAACCTGCAGCCTAAAAGAACTTGCACTTCAAACTACCCTTGGAGTGCAAAATTGCTGTAAATAGGCTTAGGTTCATGTTTAAATTAGGATTCACAAGACAATTTGGAGAGGCTTAAACAGTACCACAACCAGTTTGTAACATTAGCTTAAAGTCCAGAAGTAGACGGAGTAGCAAGGAAATTAAAGAACTGCAGCAGTCTGTCAGCAGGCAGAGCCGATGTATTCTGGCCAGTCAAGTTTTAGCAGTGTATCTTTGGTCTGGTGATCGGCTGGCAATACAGCAAGGAAGGCAGCTGGCGGACAGAAGAGGCCCGCCCGGCTGCTTGCAGCAGCAGAGGCACCCGTGTCAAGGGTGAAGCTTCAGTCTGGTGATCGGCGGGCAGTACAGTGAGGAAGGCAGCCAGGGGACAGAAGAGGCCCACCTGGCTGCTTACAGCAGCAGAGGCACTCGAGTCAAGGGTGAAGCTTCAGTCTGGTGATCGGCTGGCAGTACACTTGGCCACTAGAACTACATCATCCCATTCCATGGCAAAAATATTGGACTTCAGAGGAACTGACTTTGATAAGATGGCCAACAGAGTTAAGCTAGCCCTGGCAAGATGAAATACAGGTGAGGGGGGTACAGGCAAAGTGGGCAAGCATTAAGGATGCAATACTTGAAGCAACATCCCATTGTGTTAGGGAGAAAAGCAAGAGTAAAAGAAGGAGGAAACCACTTTGGTTCTCAAAAACAGTAGCAGAAAAGTTCAGAGCCAAAAGGTTAGCCTTCAGAAAATATAAGGGGACACAGTGGGATGAAGATAGGGAGGCATACCAAACTTCCCTAAGAGAAGCAGGGAAGGCAGTAAGGCAGGCAAAGGCCCAAACAGAGGAAACATTAGCATGAACAGTAAAAGAAGGTGACAAGACTTTCTATAGATACATTAGTGAAAGGAGAAAGTCCAGAGGGGGTATTGCTAAGATCAAAGGGGATAAGGGAGAGTGTGTGGAGGAGGACCAAGGAAAAGTATCTATCCTAAATAGATACTTATGCCCAGTATTTACTGAGGAGAAGGTAGGGCAGGGCCCACAGCTTAGCACCATGGACACAGGGGGGAGGGAGGTGTGCACTAGTCCCTTCACAAAAGAAAGGGTCCTACAAGAGCTCGCTAAGCTCAGGGTGAACAAGGCAATGGGACCTGATGGCATACACCCCAGGGGTACTAAAGGAGCTAAGGGTGGAACTAGCAGAGCCATTAGCAGAACTGCTTAGTGAGTCTCTGAGAACAGGAGAGGTCCCAGAAGACTGCAGAAGGGCTCATGTGATCCCACTGCACAAGAGAGGCAGGGAACTACAGACCAGTCAGTCTTACCTCAATAGTGGGGAAGATTATGGAGGCACTCCTTAAGGAAAGGATAGTGCAACACCTGGAATCCATAGGAGCACAGGAACCAAGACAGCATGGTTGTACAACAGGAAGGTCCTGTCAAACTAGTCTCATAGATTTCTTTGACTGGATAACCAGAGTGGTGGACCAAGGGGGTGCATGTGATGTTGCCTACCTTGACTTCAGCAAAGCTTTCGAAACTGTTCCACATAGAAGATTGATTAATAAGCTGGGTAGACTCGGGTGGGTCAGAGATTGGTCAATTGGGTGACAAACTGGTTGGTGGGCAGAAAACAGAGAGTGGCAGTAAACAGTATACAGTCAGAAGAGATGCAAGTCACAAGTGGGGTACCTCAGGGATCAGTTCTGAGGCCAGTCCTCTTCAATATCTTCATCAGTGACATCGCAGATGGACTGTAGGATAAGGTTTGCCTGTTTGCAGATGACACCAAGATCTGCAACAGAGTAGATGATCCAGATGGGATGGACAGAATGAGAAGAGATCTGGAAAAACCTGGCAAAATGGTTGGAAGAGTGGCAACTGGGGTTTGACCCAAAGAAGTGCAAGGTCATGCACATAGGGAAGGGAAACCCTGAAGCTACCTATAGATTGGGATGGGAGTTGCTGGCAATCACAAAGGAAGAAAGAGACTTGGGCACCATCATCACAGATGACCTGAAATCATCCAAGAAGACCACTAAAGCAGTAAGTAAGGCTAGAGGGATGTTGGGGTGTATTAGTAGGGGTATCACAAGTCGTAAGAGGGAGGTAATAATCCCTCTTTACAAGACACTGGTTAGGCCCCATCTGGAGTACTGCGTGCAGTACTGGAGGCTGCATCTGCACAAGGACATTAACAAAATGGAGGCAGTCCAGAGAAGGGCAACCAAAGTGCAGGGACTCCATCAGAAAACATATGAGGACAGATTAACGAAGCTCAATATGTATACCCTAGAGCAAAGAAGGAAGCGAGATGATATGATCAAAACATTCAAACATCTTAAGGGCATTAACAAGGTGAAAGAGTCTAACATGTTTCAATATAAGAAAAACAGCAGAACAAGAGGACATAGCATGAGATTAGAAGGAGGCTGATTAAGGGGTAATGTGAGGAAGTTCGTTTTCACAGAAAGGGTGGTGGATGCTTGGAACGGCCTACCTCAGGAAGTGGTGGATAGGAATATAGTGCAGGGCTTCAAACAGGCATGGGATTGGCATAAGGGAGCAATACAGATGAATACGAATAGATAGGCCATTGATAGAGTAAAGGTCTCTGGCACGTTCATAAGATAGAAAAAATGGGCAGACCGGATGGGCCTTACGATCCTTATCTGCCATCAACTTCTATGTTTCTATGTCTTAGTAGTCCCCATACCCCTTCTTATGGAATAACGCTTGCGCGCGCACACACACGCACACGACACACATATCTTGGAGAAATGGCCACAGCCATATGTTTATGAAATATATTTTACATTATTGGAGTGGCATGTGCAGCTGGGAGATTTCATCATTCACATCAGGCCCTGCATCCCTTCCAGTGAAGGGCCTTACCCCATGTATGAGCCAAGGTAATGATGTGCCTCCTGATTTGGCACCGAGGATATGTGGCCAGGTGGCAAGTGACAACCCCGATCTGGTGTCACTGGACTGTGACCTCCCAAATGGAGTCCAAGCCTTGCAGCCCCACAGACTTCATGCCAGCTATGGAAGACAAGCCCCTTCTGAAGAATTGAACCCATTCCCCTTTTCTCCTTGTACCATCAGTCTGAGAGACTCCCAAGATGCCACAGGATGGACACAGTCTGACACCCCCCCCCCAAAACAGCTCACTCCAATTTTTGTTCCACAACCTGTTAAAAAAAATCTAGGGACAAGTCCCAGCCATTGTCCCACAAGTGCACACCATTCTTAGCATTAAGTCACTGGCAGGAAGTGTCAATATCCTGGTGCCGAACCACAGGTCCTCCAGTGGACTCCATAAATGGCCTCATATCTTGGTTGATGCCTATGCATGCTTTGTCCATAGCTTTAAGGTCAATTGTATGCCACCAGTGAAGCTGCTGAATGATGTGGGACCAAATCAGCTTGATCTTTGGCCACCATTCTTTGATGGGTCATAAGTCCTCCTTCATCCTAAGGACCATACTGATGGTTTTCCAATAGTCCAAGTTTGTTACTTCCCAAATGATTCAAAAGGATATCCGGTGAACTTCCGCCGCCAGCCTTGGGAGAAGATCCTCCCAGTGCATGCCTGTCTGCCTATCCAGTGAATCTGCACCTTCTGCCTTGGAATTGATAGGTTACTCCTCACAGGCTGACATGCCACTCTTTACACTGCTTAATGGATGAAGGAATGTCCACAGATACAGACCTGCTTGGAACCATCAGAGAAACCTGGAAAACCACAAGACAATATTAAAGCAAGTGCAGGCAGACATTGCATAAAAACACTTAGGACCTCCTCCACCCCATGGCCTGGATTTCACCATCTGAGAGCCCCTGGGTCCTGGCAGTCATTGCCACCCCAGCCCTTAAGGAATGGGTATTGTACTCATTTGCATTAAAACTGGCCCTCTGGACTACCAAACCCAATATACAGGTATGTCTGAATTGATATGCTGTTATGAGCTAACCATCTGCATGTCATAGGAATGCCTTGCCCTTTTCCAGGCAGAAAGTCACATACTGTAAGTGGCAACCTAGGATTTTATGTCCCATGTTGATCCCACTCTGGTCTTCATCATACACCAGCAGCTGCTACCCTTCTGGTTAGTGTTACACTGGCACAACCATACAAAGACCCCTTCTAGGGCCAATTTGATGTCTGAGTCCTCTAGGCTCACAGCAACTCAAGTTTGTGCAAACTGCACTAATTCAGAAACCCAGAATGCCCCACAGAACACCAAAGCAAAAGCAATCTTAAATTAATGTGGCCTCATATGGGGACCAGCAAACTTCTGGGAGGGTCAACCCCATTTGTTCCAGAATAACCAAAGTAATATGGTGTCAGAGGTCTGCTCACTTGGGATGGCCCTTACTTCACCATTCAAGGTCCTTCTGGACCTTAAAAGAGCCAGTGGTGTTGGTGAAAACCCAGACTCAGGGAAACCACAACAGGCCAGCCATGTGTTGCCCCACAACTCCCAGTGCCAGGGTCCCTGATTTCTATGAAGCCGTTTGACCCAGAAAGCTGACCTGGGGTAGCTTTGGTGGCCAAATGTACTATTGAGGAGCTGGATCATCTGGACTTGGTCTTATAAGAAGATATTGTGGACTTGTAGGAGGGTATCATGATGTTGGGAAGAGCCGAGATTAATATGTTCTGAACTGGGAGGCTGTGAGAGAGCCTCTAAAACTGTTATTTTATTCACGTTAATAAATAAATATCAACTGTGGTAGTGGGAGTACTGCAGCAGGACTCATGTTATACAGGCAGCGGTTGGGGGTGACAGCTCCACCCCTGTAAATATTTCAGTTGCAAAGCTCTGGTGTGCTTTGCCTTTACATCTGAATCATTGACTCGAAAGTACTTGTGAATCTGCATCATTAGTGTCCCAGTAGTTTATGTTCTGAGTTTTGGATTTTATATTATTGGTTGTTGGGGGGATTGTGGGGTTTAGTATTATTTTTATTTTGTTTTTGACTGCTGTCATGATTTTGTTAAGTTATGTGTTGTCAAAGAGCTCTCCCGGCCAGGTGCTACTCTCCCTCTGAGCTCTGGGACCTCCGCCCTTTTAACTGTCCCCCGCTATCCGCTGAGGTTTATGGACAGTGCCATGCACTGGGGACAGTGGGGAGAAGGTGTAGAGATGGGGATCCTGGACCTTGGGGAAGAGTGGAGCTGAGTGGATGGATTGGGGTTGTGGGGTCTAGAAGATGCCCTGGGGTGAAATGGGTTCAGGAGAGGGGTCCTTCCTGCCTGATTCCCATACCCAATTGCTCCACTTTGAGTGGGCAGATGGCACAGCTGGCCTCAGTGTCCCATCCTACTCAGGCGGTGTTATGCAATGCCAGGTCCATTAAAACAAGACAGCAGTCAAAAACAAAATAAAAATAATACTAAACCCCACAATCCCCCCAACAATTGGTTTGCTGACCACATCTCTGACCAGTGGCAACAAGTCAAGGCAGAAGGTGAACTTTCTCCCCTTAAACCTCTGCAAAGAGGGGTCCCCCAGGGATTGATTCTTGGTCCCCTACTGTTTGCAATTTACATAAACAACACTGACATCAACATAACTAAGGCCAATATCCGTCTGTTCACAGACGACACAGTTCTTTATCTAAGTCGTCCTTCGCCAGAAGCTGCCTGTGGAGACCTACAATCTAAATTCAATCTACATCAGAGCCAACTCCTAAACAAAAAGCTCCTATTAAACGCCCAAAAAACTAAGGCAATGCGATTTTCTCCATTTCTCCATGCTGCAAATCAGTGCTGGTTCCATTCCACAGATCACAACAATCCTGGGAGAAAACCTATAATTTGTCAATAAATTCAAGTACTTGGGAGTGTGGCTCGACCATAGATTTTCCTTTACAGACCATATCAAAGATATGTTAAAGAAATTGAGGCAGAGGCTTGGATTCTTTTTCAGGATTAATAACTTCCTTACTAGCGATGCCAAGCGGAGGCTGGTACAAACAACGTTTCTCTCCTTGGTCGACTATGCTGACTCTCTTTATAGCCACTGCCCTGTCTCTCATCTTGCTAAATTAGATAAGTTGTATCACAAGGCTCTGAGATTCATTACTGGCCTACCTTTTTTCACTCATCATTGTGCCCTTTATACTGCCGTGGGGTGGCACTCCCTTCAGTACAGGAGAGACAGAAATGCTGTACTCTGGACGGTCAGAGCTATTATCAAAAAACTACCCCTATATATCTCTGATTGTCTTCTGCTATGCCAGCTTGGGAACTATGCACTGAGAAGCTACTCCTTTATGTCTTTAAAGGTACCTGAGCTAAAAACACGCTTTGGGAGAATGGCTATAAGCTTTGCGCTGCCTTCACTATGGAACAAAATACAAAAATCGTTAAAGCTTAGTACCCCAGTCAGTCTATCCTCCTTCAAGACACTACATGACCATTCAGTCAAGGAAATTTGCAACTGCTTCCCCCGATCCTAAACTTCCCTGCACTTATAGCATACCATGATGGCGTTGTCCTCTCCACTACATCTGACCTTGTGGCCTCTCCTTCACATTTCTCTAATACCCAATTGTGCTCCCTGCCCTACTGTCCTGTGTCCTCTCTGAGGCTTCATCTGTCCCTCATCTATCCCCTACCACCCTGACTGTACCCTATCTCACCTCGCCTACCAACCCCCCACCCTGTTACACTGTTTGTTTTTTCCTTTTTTTAACTCTCTGTCTGTCTTGTTTCTTATGGCATTGTATGTAATATACCATTACCCAACAATTGTCCTCATTATTACTTTCAAGCTGCTGTTGCTAGACTCATTATACACCACGAAGGAAATGAACCACTGTTTCCAAACTGTTCTCCACTTACGGCTACGTTTAACTATTGTATCTCTGTATTGTATAATATTTCTGAGGTGTTATGTTGTGACTGTTCATATATTGTATATCCTGTGTTCCTGTGCTAACCAAGTCCATCTTGTAAATGAGCTATGCTCAATGGTGTTCGCCTGGATAAATAAAGATTTGATTGATTGGTTGATTGATTGATTGATTGATTGCTGCTCTTGTTAGGACATCTGACCCGGCTTGCATCACCGAGACCTGAGTGGATGATAATGCTGGCCCAGTTTTGGAGTCAGCGATTCCGGCTGGGTTCTCTGTGATACACCGCCTGCGAATGGATCGTAGGGGTTGGTGTGCAGCCATATGTTTTAGATAGGAATTGGGCCCTGTAGATGTGCCAGTGAGGGAGATCAAGTCCTTCGAGTGTATCATGGGCGCAGATGTGGGGTGCAGGATTCTTCTCATCTACCGTCCAGCCAGGAGTGAGAAGCAATTCCTGCAGTAAGTCGCGGACTTCGTCATCGATATGGTGTTGGAGTCCCCAGATGGATGGTTCTGGGGGACTTCAATGCCTGGGACAAAGACAAACTTTCGCAATTTGGGCAGGACTTCCTCCAACTTATGAACTCATTGGGCTTCACACAGGTTATTACCTCTGTGACCCACAGTCATGGTCACTCATTGGACTTGGTATTCCTACTGGGTATGGATACCTCTGACTTGGTGGTGGAGCTGGTCAAATGATCTGACCATCACATTATAAGGTTCAATTTCAAGTCTCCCCCTTATAGGCTTGCCCCTATGGAGATGGTCCGGTAACGCCTCTTAATGGGTTTGACTCCAGATGGCCTGGCAGCGGTACTGGACCTATTGGGCTTTCTGAGTGCAAGCGTGGATCCAGACAATCTGTTACTGGCCTATAATAAGGCTGTGACAGTGGCTCTGTATTCCATAGCCCCGTTCATGTTCACCCCCTAATCCTTCACCCTCTGTCCCCCTAGTGTGATGGGACTTTGAGGGAGATGAGGCCTGTGAGTTGAAGGATGGAACGGTGCTGGTGGAAATTGGGCCTTGATGCCGACAGACTTAGATTGATGGCCCATTACACAGACTATCAATCTGCCATCTCCCGTAAGAAGGCAGAGTTCCTGTCCAGGGAGATCGCCACTGCACAGAGTCGACCAGCTCAGCTTTTCCAAACTGTTGACATACTGTGCAATCCAGCCTGTCTGCTGTTTCGGAGGGCATTGTCACAGGATAAGTGTGATTAGTTTGCTCGATTCTTTGCTGATAAAGTTGCCGACATCAGGTCTGGGATCCATTCAGTTTGTTCTAATAGGTGTGGCAGTGGTCATTGGGAGGTTGCAGACCCTCGGTTTGTTTGGTCTGACTCTGACTGGTTGGCAATTGTGAATATCATGAGGATTATCTAGAGTATGCAGTCGACCTGCTGTAGTTTGGACCCGGGCCTGACCTGCCTCCTTGTGGGGAGTGTTGATGTTATCGGCCCGGTCCTGGCTGAGATAGTCTAGTTCATTAGAGTCAGGTGTGTTTCCTGACACCCTGAAGGAGGCAGTGGTGATTCCCCTCCTTAAGAAATCTTCTCTCAACCCGGACTATATCATGAACTACAGACCTGTCTCCAACCTTCCCTTTGTGGGCAAGGTTATTAAGAAGGTGGTTGTGCTGTAGCTGGAGGATGATATTACCATCCACGATGTCTATGATCCTCTCCAGTCAGGATTTTGGAAGAGGCAAAGTACTGAGATGGCTCTAGTCTGGGTACTCAATGATCTCCTGATGGCACACCCCTTCAGGTCGACACCCCGGCAGCGAAACACGAAAAAAGACCATTATGGCGACAATCGCTGTAATGGTCCTTTTTCCGTGTTTCACTTTCCCCCAGTGTTCTGCCCCCTCCCCGGACCAATTCTGACCTGGAGTTGATAATACTAAAGTCCGGGGGGTGCATGGAGGTGTGGGGCGGGGCACAGCCCCCCACAGAAAACACTTGTTGAATGGGCTGCACAATACCTGCATCAGTATTGTGCCATCGCTGTGCGGGAGGTCGGCATTTTCACTGTCTACCTCCCTTGGTGCTTCCATCTCCTGATAACGAGAGATCGGAAGAGCCATTCCATCTTGGTTCTTCTTGATCTCTCTGCAGCGTTTGACACCATGCACCATGAGGTGTTACTGGAATGCCTGCAGCTGATCTGCGGACTGTCTGGTACAATCCTCAGATGGTTTCATTCTTTCCTCATGGGCAGGTTGCAGACAGTGGTGTCGGGGATTTATTCCTCGGACCCAGTCTCCCTGTCTTGTGGGGTGCTGCAGGGCTCCATTTTATCACCCATATTGTTCGTGGTGTATATGCTGCCTTTGGGAGACATTGTAAGATGGTATGGGCCGAGTTTTCACTGCTGTGCAGATGATACTCAGCTATACATGTCTTTTGTGCCCAATCAGGATGGAGCTGCCTCTACTTTTAACAACTGTCTCACTGAGATCCAGGACTGGATGAGTGTCAACTGGCTGAAGTTGAACCCTGACAAGACTGAGGTGACAGCCAGCTGGTAACTTCTGAATGGGTGAGAAATCTGGGCATTATTTTTGACGAGGGCTGACGCTGAAATCTCAGGCGTCATCCATCATCAGTACCTCATTTTACCATCTGAGGAATATCGACAGGCTCAAGCACCCTGTTCTGCCTTCTTTGTCCCTACCGCTCACTCCGTTCCACTGATGAGAGATTGCTAGAGGTTCCCAGGGTTAGACTTGAAGACCTTGGGTACCTAGGCATTTGCGTTTGTGGCTCCTACCCTGTGGAATTCTCTACCTTGTCAGATAAAAGAGTGCCTGACCATCGCATTAAAACGCACCTTTTTAATCTTGCTTTTCCAGAGCATTGATTTTTCTGGAGCTGTTATATCTGTATTTTAAGACTTACTGATTTTATTCTTGATTTTATATTTTATTTTGCAGGCGCTCTGATACTTTGTGAATAGCTCTTTTTATAAATAAATCATTGCTTGCTTGCTGCTGTTTGGATTCCATAATATAGCTGTACAATTTGTCTGCAGGAATGAACTGTTTGACCATCCCATCTCTGTTCATACTACATGGTAATTTATCACACTATGGCAGTAGGCTGCTCTGGTCTGGGGTGGAATAGTGTTATCTATACACTCCCAGCTTTCAGGTTACCATCTTCCATGGAAATGGCGGGACTGGTCATGGATTCTGTTCTGCTGTTAGAGCCAGTTCCCTGAATTTCTGCCACTTTGAATACTATAAAGCATTGGCAGTACCATTCAATGCTAGGAACATGCATTAAAATGGACATTCAGTAACATGCATTACAGGAGAAATATCCTCATCGGGTCACCCAACATTCCCTTGGCCCCACACTGCTCATTTTTGATGTGTACCATGCCCATTTTGTCTGACCAAAATATGACCTTCTTGTTTCTCAATTGTGAGCCCCTTATTCACATGGCCACCATGATTGGAAAGAACTCCAGCACTGTTATCTGCTTCATGAGTCCAACAGCTGCCCACAAGGAGGGCCACTCTGTGGCACATCATTCGCTACCAAACTATGCCCTGAAACCCAGCCCCTGATGAGGCCATGAACAATCTGATCTCCTAGCTGTCTTTCTCTGGCTACATTGATATGCCGTTGAAATGGGCAATGAATGTCAACCAAACCTGCAAGTCCTCACAGAAGCCCTCTGTCACCTGAGTCTGGTGATGGGGCCTTCTAGCACAGGTCCCCACTTTCACCATAGGTCACAAAGCGGTTCTCCCCATAGGGGTGACCTAGAAGGCAAAGTTGAAGTGCCCCACTATCTGTCATAGCTCCCCTAGGGTTATCGTCTTTGCCGCTATGGTATTGCTCAAAAGGACTCTTAGGAAGTCGATCTTATCATAAGGCCATGACATTCTTGCCTCATCATTTCAATATCTATGCCTAGGAATGTCATCACCAAGTTTGTTGCTTCAACTTTCCCAGGGGCCAGGGGCATGCTAAAGAGTTTGCACAGTCCAACAAAGGTTTCAAGTGTCTTCCCACAGACAGAAGAATGAGCTGTCCCCACAAACAAGAAATCATCCAAGTAATGAACAGTTCCTTGGTTCTGTGACTCTTGAACTATTGCCCATTGGGGGAAGGTACTGACGCTTTTGACCACTGCACAGGTTACCAAGCAGTCCATGGGCATACAGTTGTCCACATAGTATTAGCTGTCAGATTTCATCCTGAGTAATTCCTGGTCATCCAGATGTACTGACAGTAGTTGGAATAACAACTCTATGTCTGCCTTGGGCATTAGTGCCTGCAGACCTTCCGCTCATACTGCCTCAACTGTTCTGTCAAACAACGCGTATTGAACCACTGTGTAACATGGATCAATGTTGTCATTGACTGAGTCACCTTCTGGATGTGATGAGTGGTTAATCATGTGAAACTCACCATGGGCCTTCATTGGAATTAATCCAATTGGTGACAGCTTGAGCATCGACCAGGGTGGGGAGGAGGTAAGAGCCACTCACTCTTCCCAGTCACATCTCTTTCTCCAACGTCTCTTGGACTGCTTGTGGTCTGTCTTTAGTGGATTTCAGGTTCTCAGCCTCGTATCCCTGGTATGGCCCGGTGTAAAGGACTCTGAAACCCACTGAGAAGCCAACCATCAAGCGGTGGGCTGCCTCGTGGCCTGGGTATCATTTCAGCCAAGGTCTAAGCCTGTCCACTCTTATCAGAATGGGCAGGCTTGCCTCTGTAGGGCTTGTTGAACTTTCTTTTTTTTTGTTCAACATGTCTTTATTGAATTTTGATTAACAATCATCATTCATTACAACTAGAAAAAAAAAAAAGAAGATAAAGACCTGGCATAACCAGGGTATACAGCCCACAAACTGGCTGTATGAACTATATACAATCCCATATATACATAGACAGCAGGAATCCATCTTAAAGTAGTACATGTGTCCAATAAAGACCCCTGTAAAAAAAAAAATTACAACCCACATTGCCAAAAAATAAAGTATTAGCAAGAGATATAGGTCATATAAACAACTAAGAACAACTCACAATCAACCTGTAGAGAAAAAAGAGAAGATAGAAAGGAGCCAAAACAGGAGTCAACTCCACCATACCACCAAACATACCTGTCCACAGTACTATTACGGTAGTGAAGATCATAGACAGCCTCTGAAATAAACCAGAGGTGGAGCCCTGCCGCATCCCTAGAGAGAGAGAGAGAGAGAGTCCCCATTCCACCTGACATCTGGAAGGCTTACACTCCGATCCCCTTTAACCCTTGCCAGAATCTCAAGTTATTTATATACTGACCACCTTACTCGATCAAGTCATCGAAAGAAAAAGAAGAAAATAAAAGAAGGCAAAATACTAATCAGCAAATTCCCATTCTGAAAAGAGAAGTTAACTAAGCCCATGCTAGTCAAAGCAAGACAGACGGACCTTCAGCTATTTCTGAGATAAGTAAATTGCTTCTAAAGATGCCCATCTCTTAGTATATAGCCTTTATTCCTCGCCCAAAGCTGTCTCCTTATTCTACCCAATGTGATCACCAAACTCAGAGACTCACTGGCCATAGGAGTATTCCTGGTCGTCTTTCCAATGTTGAGCTAAAAAGGACTTGACTAATGACGACATCAAAGCCAAATGAAATTTGGATAAAACACCAGGAACTTTTGAGAAATCGCCCAGAACACACACCTCTGGGGTTATGTAATCAGAATAATTCATCAGTGGATCCATATGTTGCTTAATCTCCAGCCACAAAGGGGAGATTTTACAGCACTCCCACATCACATGGAGTAAATCTCCAATTCCATTCCCACATCTGAAACAACGGTCCATCTGCCTAAGCTTTCTATCATATAATTTTGCCGGGGTAAAATAAAGATCAGATGCGATAAAATACTGCATGGTCCTAAACTTAGGAATTGTTATATACCTATGAGCTTTCCAAATTGAATCCCAAGCAAGATTCTTGGGGGCCATAACCTTATCCCAGTACGCCACCTGTATGGGCGAGGGTGGACTAACAAACTCCACCAGCTTCCTGTAAATCTGAGAAAGAATATTTGCCTTCGGATCCACTGCCTTTAAAAATTCCCAAGTGAATGACCCATCCGAAAACCCTCCAGTCTTTCTCACCACTGCCTTCAACAACTGGGTTAGCTGCAATTTTTTAAAGAAGGGCATCCCCTCCACCGGGGCTGGAATAGTGACCCTTTCGCCTTGGACAAGATCCCTCACCTTTAAACCCTTAATTGGTGGGCCCACCCTCACTTATCACCTGCCCCCAATTACAAATGGGGTTACCCACCAAGGGTTGATCCCAAGATTTCAACTGGGATTTTCTCTGCGCCGGGGAGAGAAAGGCCCACCAGACCCTCAATGACTTCCCAATCGGGTTCCCACCCCCTTTAAAGTGATCCTTTGTAGGATTAGAATATATTAATGCCTCAGATGAAAAACCTCGCTCCTTCAACATCTGCCTCTCAGTTTGTAACCATATTGGGATATATACCTCCCCCTCAGTCTCCCTAATCCAGCGAAGCATAAAACCCAATTGCCCTGCCACATAATATAATAGGAGATCAGGTAATTTAATCCCACCCATTGCCTGGGGCAAACAAAGCGTTTCATACTTCTTCCTAGGTGGTTTAGATTTCCATAAAAAATCAGAAAGAAGTTTCTTAATGACCCTAAACCAAGTGATATGGATATCATACGGGGCAATATATAGCGGATATAAAAGCCTGGGCAACATATTCATTTTGATAAGGCCAAGTCTAGCCGTAAAGTTCAAGGGGAGCTTATTCCATCTCAGTATATTTCCTCTTATTGCCGATATCACCCCCTCCATATTTGCCTCAGCTCCCCGTTCGCTATTTGCTGTAACCCGAATGCCCAAATACTTAATCTCATCCGCCCTCCACTGAAGACTAAGTTGAGTAAAATCTGCCCTAAATACATGTGGGGTCAAGGGAAGAACCTGGGTTTTGGTTAGATTCAGCTTATAATTTGACACCACCGAAAAACGCCAATTAAAACCCTTGCTCTCTCAAAACTCATAGCTGGGTCCTCTAAATGTAGTAGGATATCATCAGCAAAAACTGAGAACTTAAGTTCCCTCCCCCCTACCCTTACCCCTTTTATCAGTTTATCCTCCTTGAGCGCTCTTAACAAAGGCTCCAAATAAATGTTAAATAGTATTGGCATAAGAGGCATCCCTGTCTAATCCGTCTTCAACAAAATTTTCGTGAACTGTACCCATTGCACAAGATCCTCAGCCGCTAGGCGGCATAAAGGTGTTTAATACCCTTAAGCAGACCCTCCAGAAAACCCATCTTCCGCATTGTGGCAAACAAAAAACCATGGGAAACCCTATCGAACACCTTTTCGGCGTCTAATGATATTAAAGCTAAAGGTAATTGAGAATCTGATGCATAATTGATTATATGATGGAGCTTTCTGAGAGCATCCTGAGCCCCCCTCCCGGGCATAAATCCCACTTGCTCTTCACTAATTAATAGCGGTGCAACCCTCAATATTCTATTAGCCAAGATTTTCGTTAAGATCTTAATATCCTGGTTCATTAAAGCTATAGGCCTATAGCTATCCACCCTATCTCTGGGTTTGTCTGGCTTGGGAATCAAGGATATGTATGCCTGATATAACGGTGGATGGGATAACCCTTTGCATAATAATATTAAAAATCCAGAAGAAGTGGAGTACCATCTTAATATGGGCTTGGTAAAACTTCGCTGTAAGACCATCCGCCCCGAGTCCTACCAACCGTAAAGACTGCACCACCCCAATATCTCCATCTCTGTAATAGGAGCCGCTAACTTACTAGCCTGCATCTCGTCCAAAACCGGAGGTATTCCTCGAGAAAACATTTATTTCCTCCTCTCCAACTACATTTCCCAACCCATATATGCCAGTAAAATAGGACGGAATGCATCTGCTATTTTTTGAGGGTCTACTATCAATTTCTCCCCATGCCAAATAGAGGTAATGGTTCTACTAGCTTCCCATTCCCTAATCCTGGCCGCTAGCAGACGACCTGGGACATCCCCCTGGAGAAGATATTTAGCCTGCATCCCATCCAACCAATATTCCACCTTGCAGTACCCAATATCCGCCCATTCCCCCCGTAGGGATTTAAGTTCCCTATCAATTTCTCCTGAAGACCCCTCCAAAGGAGATAAGGAGGCAATCGCCCCAGAATAAATTCCTCCTTTGCCTTTCTCAATCTATTCCTCCTAGCTGCCAAAGCCTGACCTGCCTCTGCATACAAAACCTTACATGTCGGCCAAGCCAACTTTTGGTTTTGTAGGGATGGTAATTGAGACTGAATAACTCCTCTCAGATGCTCATCTAACTCCTCCTGTACCTTAGGCTCTGCAAACAACAAATCATTCAATCTCCATCTAACTGGCCTGGGAGGCACAAGACTTGGTTCCCACAAAAGCGAGATAGGGGAATGATCCGAGAGAACCCTAGCCTCAGTAGTCATACCCTTCACTTCCCTAAGGGCCACACTATTAATTAGAAAGAAGTCAATACGTGATTGGGATTTATGAGCCCCAGAAAAGAAGGTCATAATGTTGCCCTTCTTAGAGTGGGTCCTACAGGGTCCACCAAAGCAGTCGCCTCCACCATCCTATTCAAGGCAACCTGTGCTTTGGTTAGAGGCCTACCAGATGGAGGTATCCTGTCATCCAAATTATTAGCACACACATTACAGTCCCCAGCCAAAATAAGTAGGTCTGTAGATATAGCTGTGATGTCCCTTTCTATGGAAGCAAAAAAATCTGCAGAAGAGGGGGTTGGACCATAGATAGAGGCCAAAGAAATTGCTTTACCCGCTAAGATCCCAGACAGATATATCCCTCTACCATCCTCTCTTAACAGCCCCTGCTCCACTCTAAAGGGGCAACTTTTTCTTATTAAAATTACCACCCCCCCGAAGCTTTTTCCTTACCCTGCCCAGTACACCTGGCCCACCCATAATTTTTAAGACAGCTTAATTTCTCCGTTAACAGGTGTGTCTCCTGCAGAGCGGCTATGTAGTCCCCAAATGATTAATATGCCTCAAAATGACCATTCTCTTACGTCTACCCCTAAGCCCTTTGACATTCCAAGAAATTATGTTAATGCAAGTCATTATCTATCAGATCGATCATAACATGAGATCCATTTCACCCAAACCATAACAGTCCGCCTTCCTTCACTATACATTCTAAAAACTCTCTCTCTCTCTCTCTCTCTCTCCCAACCTCCCAATCCCATCTTCCCCCCTGCCCCCGATCCTTCGATCGTCCTCCTAACGATTCATCGGTCATGGATGAGCCTCCCTGTAGTTTCCTCCCGCCTGTCCTCCCTGGCCCTAACACATCAATAGTCTGCCCATCACTTGGTCCTAATAGATCACCCTCCTCCAGCAGTGCCATCCCAGTTCCCACATATTCCCCTAACAGATCAAAGAAAAACAACACTTCAGAACACAGCCATATTGGCTATCGCTAACCAGTCAATTCACAGGAAATCTGGCCCTGCCTGAAACTGACTCGATTAAATATAAAAGGATCAGACAGTGCCATCCTCATATGATCCCTTTAAATAGGGGTGGTCATCACTGACCCTTGCAGCTTTGCCCCCCAAAACCAATACCCCCAGCCCCCAAACTTATACCCCTAAAACTACCCACACCGACCAAACAAACATGATACAGTCCCCCAAGACACTGCTCAGTGGGAGAAAAAAAGGAAGGAAATACAACCATAGCTGAGTTAAACTAAGCGACTCGAGCAAGCTTCATATAGTATTTGTTCAACTGTAGTGAAATCAACACAGCCCCACATCATCTGGGCAGTCCACCTCAGGTCTGAGGTTTGAACAAGTTCGGGAGTTCAATACGTAAACCTTCCAACGCATCCCTCACGGTCAAGTAACGCTTTTCTCCAGATTGTAGTCTCACCAAGAGCGTTTCTGGATATTGCACCCGAAATTTAATTCTGGCTAAATATAACTTTTTCTTAATTTCCACATATTCCTTCTGCTTCTCTCTAATTAGAGGGTTTGATCTTGAAACATCCAGAGGGTCGTGCTGCTTCCATTGCAGGGATTTAAGTTGTCTGGCCTTCCACAGTACATGCATCTTCTCCTTAAAATTGAGAAATCTCATTATGATCACCCTGGGCCTCGCTCCTGGTGGGGTACTTCCCTTAATGCCCTATGGGCCCTCTCCAAGTTGTATGCTTCCCCATATGGTGTCTGGCCCAGTAATTTTAATAGCATGTCCTGGATGAATGAGACACAGTCCGCCCCCTCAGCTCTTTCCGGCAGCCCAGCCAGCACCAGATTATTCCTCCGGCTTCTTGACTCCTGGTCATCAATACGATCTTCCAATTTTTTAATTTGTTTTTTGGCCAAAATCAGCTCCTGCTCCATAGTCAGCACTTTCTTCTCTTGGGACGCGATCCTGGCCTCAGCATCCCCCATCCGTTGCGCAAGAGATTGCAGTGCCGGTTTTACAGCAGCGAGTGTGTACCAGTCCCTGCAATAACTTTTAATTTCCTGCAGGTCCGTTGGATTGACCCCTTCTCCTCCCCTATTTATGTCCTCCCCGATTCCATAGGGTGGGGATTGCACTTGGGTCTCTTGGTCGCGGGATCTCGCGCAAGGGCTCGGTAACTGGCTCCATCTCAGCTTCCAGCCGCCGCCACAGCTCTGGATACAGCGCGACCTCAGCTAAAACCTCGCTACGTGTCCCGCTTTCAGGAACTAACTGACGCCAAATTGCTGACCGCTACGATTAACACCCCCTTCTAAGCGGGAGGCGACCAAAATAAACAGACCCCTGGACAATTAGAGCACTTAATTTATGACTCAGGCCTAGGAGCGGCACGGAGGACGTCCGACTCGCCTCAGCACATCACGTGACCCCTCGGGCTTGTTGAACTTTCTGAGAAAGGGCCAGTTGCCACCTTTCTGGGGTTTTGAGGGATTGTACTGTATGAGAGGACGGCACTGCCCATAGATGACACATTCATGCCAGAACCTGCAGTGAGTTTTAGTACACTCCCCTTACTGAAGCTAAAACTAACTGGTGTGGTCTGGGGCTCCCTTGGTTTACCAGCTATCATTTGGCATACTGTGCGGCACAGGCGACTGCATGGTTTATCCCGGGTCCTTCTTGTCCCCCACAGTGGGTCACCCTGGAGTCTGCTCTTTTCCTGCACAACTCCCTATTTTCCTTGTTATCAGGAGGGAAGGCACCCATGAGCCAGATCACCCCAATCATGGCTGTAACTTGTAGAGCATGGTGGTGGGCCATGGCACTTTCAGGCACCCCCACTCCGTCCCATTCTCCTCCAATACTATATGCTCCTCTTTGACATAACAGCCTGATCGTGGTGGACAATCAACCCCTCTTTTGGCCCCGGTGGTCGGCAAAAGGGATAAGAACAGTGGGGGATTTCCTTCTCCCTGACACCACAACCATGGTGTCTTCTGAGCAGCTGAAGGACCATTATGGTCTGGAAGCTCAGGACTTTTGGAGACATCCCCAAATTAGGAGTGCGGTCCGCCCCCTTCTGTCGTGGCAGATGGACAAAGGGGCTTAGAGCTGCCTAGCTAAACTTCACAAGCCCAGTCAGAGGCAAGGTCTTACGGGGACCATTTATAAAGTTCTGAGGGATTCGCAAACAGACACTACTTCTAAACGCAGGTTGGAATGGGAGTCTGAACTCCAGTGCCCTATTCCCCCGGAGCACTGCTCTACCCTCCTGGGGGCAGCGCATGGTGCTTATGTTGATGCCAGGAGTCAACTGATACAGCTGCAAAGTCTTCTTCGCTGGTACAAGACTCCAGCCCTGCTCTGCCAAATTAAGCTGCTCAGTCATGACAGATGTTGGCAGTGCCAAGAATCCCCAGCACATCTACTTCATGTTCTATGGACCTGCCACACCCTCAAGAAGTTCTGGCTGGCCATACTGGATGATTGCTCCAAAATTGTAGGGAAAAGAATCTCTTATTTGCATGTCTCTCTTCTGCAGGGAGATGTCTCTTCCCTCAAACCCTTGGCCACACCGCACAAAACCTGGGTCCTTGCTGCGCTTATGGAAGCGAAAAGGGCTATCCTGACAAGATGGAGACAGCCTACCCCACCCTCTATTCTGTCCTGGCATGCAGCGCTGGCCAGGCTAGCCATCTTTGAACGCCTTACTGCTGCAGGATGAGGACACCTCCCTGGATACTACAAGAAATGGGACGCGTACCTACACTCTCACATGTGCACTATTCTACCAACCCCACCCAGGAACCCACCTCTGGCCTAGACTCCCTTCCCCCTTCTTTGTCCTCTTTTCTCTCTTGCATCTTTGCTAGCCAACATTGCCACTACTCTAATTGACTTTTTTTTTCTGCCTCCCCTCCACCTTTCTGGCCTTCATCTCACACTCCTCTAATGGATGGTAGATGCATGGGAGACACAGATGGTGCACTGATGGCTATAGGCTGGTTACATCCCCGTACTTTTCTTCTGACTGGTATTCATACCCTTTGAATCTTTTATAGCATGTTTAGCTGTAGATATGCGACTTCTAGTTGGACTCTACTGATCAATGTATGGCCGCTCTTGTCTGATGACATGACATAGCTATGTGGATCGTGTTGCATTCTTCAGACTGTCTCTTGTTTTGGCTGACATCTATCTTTGTATTGTGTGTTGCTGATATTTTGGATATGTCTTTTCACAATATAAAACTCAATAAAATCTTAAATGATAAAAAAAAAAAATGGTGTGGAGGACTTGACAGTGTCAGATCTATGTGTCAAAGATACCATGATAGCCAAACCACTGCCTGTGCGGAGGACTTGACAGTGTCAGATCTCTGTGTCAGAGATACCAAGATAGAGGACCCCTCCTCCATGCATGACCTCAACTAGGGGGATGTCTAAAATGCCTCTACCTAGTGTTGAGCCATTCTGCATGCGGCGCCTTCATTGCAGTGTCATAATTCTTCATCACATTCTAACCAAGCCATCCCTCTTTGTACTTGTGGGCCAACATGATGCTGTTCAAGCAATTGAGCAGTTTGACCCCTTTTTCTGGGGCCATCAGACCAATCATATTGGCAAAAACTATACGGACATACGAAAATGCCAGCAGAAATAGGCCTCACTGTCTATCGAGTCTGCTCAATCATGCAGCTAGCCCCTCATCTTGCAGCTGCCCCACCCTTTCCTCCCCCTCACTGTCATCCCCCTTCACTCTGTCCCATCCCCTCTTGAAACAGCCCACCATCGTACAGGAAACCACCTCCTCAGGTAGAGTGTTCCACTTTTCTACCACCAGTTTAGTTAAAACTGGCTCCTGATTTCCCTCCTTAATTTTCCCCCTCCAGCCTCAGTTGATGCCCTCTTGTATCCTTCCCTCACAAATATGTGAATGAATGACTTCATTCACATATTTGTGAATGAGTATTACAGTATGCACTGCAAGCCCATTGGTCCACAGTGTGGTCCAATGGACTTGCAGCTGTTACTGTAAGCTGTCATTCAGTGGGCAGATGCAGAGGTATGGGGGTGGGCTTCCTGCCCGCTGATGACAGGGGGAGCTGGGTGGGCTGGGGGTCCTGTGTGGGTGGGGGTGCCACTGGACAATCAGGGACATATGAATCAGATTTAGGAGTGATCGTAGGTACGGTCAGGGAGGAGGGAACCTCTGGACCACCAGGACTATTTTAATAATGGAATTATGGTGATCGGAGGTATAGACAGGGAAGGAGGAACCGCCGGACTACCAGGGAACTCGTAATTAATATGATCACAGCGATCGGGGAGTCAGGAGGGGATGGGGGTACCACTGGACTACCAGGGATATAACAATATGTTATATTCGGCAGATCAAGGGTTGGGATGGGGTGGGGCATAGGATCACATGCTGTGCAGGGTGCCAGTGCATTTACTAGCCAGCCCTGCACAACACATGCAATTGGGGGCCACACTGACATGCAAATGGCCCCATTTGCGCCTTGCATGCATTATGGCCCCATTTGAATATCAGGAATTTGCGCACGGTGTATCTCTGATGCACTAACGCATTTCCCATTCCTGGTATTCAGACCTGTCTGGGGGGATGTGCCGGCACATTGTATTTGAGCAGTGTGCATTATGTGATATATTCAGATGAGATGTGCCATAGCACATCTCTTTTGAATATATCCCTTAGTTGCACCAACACACCTCAGTTTCACTGCGCATCCACTTGTGCCATTGCCAGGTGCAGTTTTAAATATCAGGCCCTCAGCATCCATATAAACAGCAGCCTCTATTTTAAAGAGCTATGAGGCCAGATCTTGAAAAATTGGTAAAATAAATTGATGTGTTTAGGTATCCTTTAAACAACGACCAGCCCAAACTTGCTGTGTATTCTGCAGTGGCCCTACAGTCCTTACCTAGGAAGCAATAAAGCAGGCTGCTGACCTCTTCATTGTTCTGGAGTCCTGGAGATCTGAAGAGGAAGGCAAAAGTGAGGAGGAGCTGCTGGCTTCAGCTCCTTTTAACCCCCCATTCTCCACCCCCCTCCATGTACCCCATGCCCTGTGGGCAACCCCAGTGGTTCCTCCCCTTGTAGTGATGCCAGAGCTAAGCTTCCACCCCTGTGGGTGAAATCATACCTGTCTATCTACAGGTTAGAGAGGAGGGAATACAGACAAGGGGACATCTGCTGCAGTGCTTTGGCAGACTGTAATTTCAACAAATAAATCTAATCTTAAGGTCAGCTAGTACCGAGTTTGATGTCTCCCTGATGTTGCCTTCCACTGTCTCAGAAGACAGCACACAAAGTACATCTTTCATGAAGGGAGACAACAGTTTTAAAGTACACAACACCAAGGAAAGTCAGAGACAGAGACAGAAGGATCAATTCAGAAAGCTCCTCTGAAAGGCGCAAGGGGCTTACGTCACAAAGAATGGTGCAAGGTGCAGCTTGTGCCAAAAGATGGACCAGAAGCAGTTCACAAAAGCAGTGCATGCATCAAAGAGGGCTTGGGCCAACCTTGTGCCACAAAATGGGCTGCAGCATGGTGCTAGGGGGCTTGCGGCAGAGACAGGCTTCCATATTTCCTAAGTTGGGATTGACAAAACCCTCCCAGAGGCCACATTTCTAAGTATTGTTAGACCAGCCAGAGCTGGTCTAATGGTACTTAGAAGTGTATCCTCTGAGAGGGTTAGACACCTGCCCCAATGTGCCGCAATTCTATGCATAAAAATGTTTATTTATTTACTTATTTTTTATTGACCAGGTAAGTGCACTAGACAAATTCTGCCTATTTTCAGGCACGACCCAGGGGAGGGAGATACAGATGAATGCCAACTGACTTTGAACAAGATTAAGCTGTTGGTGGTATTCTTTGTGAACGGGGGGAAATTTGGCCAGGGCACCAGGGAAATTCCCCTACTCGCAGGTAGGGGAACCTAACATCCTGGTTCTTGGACCTAAGATGGCGACCGCTATGCAGGAGCAGAATGTGGAGCTGAGCGTGGAACATGGAATGGCACTGACTGGAGTGGATATTGACACTTGTTCTATGGCTAATTCTCTGGATTTACGTGTTGTGGCACAGATGACTGCTCCTTGTGATTTACCCCTTGTTGTTACGACAACTGACATACCCTTGGCGGGTCGGGATGATGTCTCTATTGACCCGAATGCATCGATTCCTCTCTTTACCAGTGGTATTCTGGATACAGCTGCTCTGAGCCCTACAATGCTGGCTTTACTGCGCCAGGAGGAGGAGCGGCACCTGGCGGCTCGTAGATCCCTTCTAGCACTCCTGACTCCTTTGCCTCCTTCTGCACAGCCTAAGTCTCTGCCCTTGGAGGCTGATTCGATGGACGTGTCTCACCCACCCCAGGACCTGCATGTTATGGCTCCTTAGCCTGTTGTTGTGGAGTAACAGGTTAGTGATACTGGGGGTTTGCATGATGTTGGTGCGGTTACTACAGGGACTCAGTCTGGACTGGTTTCTGTGGGTGTCCAACCCGGCCGAAGTCTCCCCAATGCATCTTTGCCTATTCCTGCTTCCTCTACTGTTTTACTGGAACGCTATGATGTGTTCACTAAGGCACCCCCTGAGGCTTCTGGATCTGGGTTCTCTTGGGATGAGGCAGTGACTTTGGAACAGGACCCTGATTCGGCCTAGTCTGTTGAACACGCTTTGTTGGCTGCTGGTTGGGAACGTGGTCCCTCGACTGGTCAGTGGGTTTCAGGGGCTTCCCCCTATCCGGATCCCTAAGCCTGTGTCTCCTATGCAGCACGCGGTCTCGGCAACTTCTCAGCCGGGGGTTGCTCCTTCATCTTTAGATCTCCTGGAGGCTTTACTCCTGACGCAGAATCCAGTACTGTTTTTTCCTGGAACTTCTGTTGGCCTGGTGAGAGCTCCTGTGGATACAGATCCCTCTCCTACTTCTGTGTCTCTGGCCCCAGTCCCAAAAGTGTCTTACTCGGCTGTGGCCTCTCAGTTCCTCTAAGAGACTTCCTCCCCAAGACCCTATGCTGCCTGATAAATGACATAATGCAGTTAGGCTTTGTTATCTTGGAGGTATGACTGAAGCCCCGACAAGGTTTTTGTCTCTAGGATTTTGCTGAAGGAATCTTTAAAGTTTTTTGTTAATGAGATTCATGCTTTATTGCATGATTCTGGGGAATCAACATTCGATGTCAGTTTTAAAATGCAACAAGGCTTGGAGCGTTTTTGGTTGAAATATCACAGAGTCCAGAAGTCCCCATTATGGGCCCCTTTTTCTGTGTTACCCCTGTCTCAACCTACCCAGAAAACAGTCACCGTTCTGTTCTGTAGTGAGGGGGTTAGCATGAATGACTTGACTCATTGGCTCAAGGCCAGATGTACCGTTCTCTCTGAACCTGAGGCTATATTTGACTCTGAGCAACTATGGACTGGGGGTTGGAGAGTACGTTTCATGCTTAAAATGACAGACTCTGGTTTGGTCCATCTCTCCAACAGTTTTTTTTTGGATAGGGAAAGGGGGGTCCTTTTTTTATTACGGACAGCCCAAAGCATGTTATCGCTGTGGGTCTGTCGCTCATTTAAGTAGCGCCTGTGATCAGATTAAGTGCACGGTTTGTGGGGATTTGGGGCATTCTGGTTTCCATTGTGTTGAACAGGAATGCTGTAACTTATGGGATGTGCTTGGCCACAACTTCCAATCCTGCAAATGGGCAGCATATAATATTCCTGATCTTGCTGATGGTTCGGATCAGCGTCTTTACATTACGTTGGCACAGAAAAAGAGGATCTTTGCCCAAAAGGAATGAATGGATGAGGACAAGGATGGTGGCCTGGTTGTTCCTGGAGGGGATGACGTTGCTGCCCCTGCTGTCCCTGTGGCACAGACCTCGGGAGTTATGCCTCTACTCCCCATTCTGCTGCTTCTAATACCATGCTGCATCTTTCTCCAGTTGAGCCTACAGCTCGATCGATGAATACTGGACAGGTTTCTATAGCTGACCTTCCAATGGCGCTGACCCCTAGCAACTTGTTGGACTCTACTGCTGTTGTTTCCTCACCTCAAAATCCCCATGCTTCTGGTTCTGCTGGACTCAGGGACCATGGGACCACCCCCTCCCCCTCGACAACCTGGTTCAGTCCCTGCTGTTACTCGGGTGACTCGTAGTAGGAAGTTGTTGGACTCTCAGCCTGCTCCTGGGGCTCTTCCCCTTTCCAATAAGTTTGATCTCCTGCAGTCCACAGGGGATTCTTTGGAAGATTCTGATTCTTCTTCCCTACCATCTTCTCTGTCTGATCATTCTACTGACACAGAAGCGCCAACTGAGCACACTGGGGCCCAGAAGAGGAAGGCTAAAACTAAACATAAAGGGTCTGCTACCTGCAAGGGGAGACTGAAATGATGGAGATCAGTTTTTTCCTTTCTTTTTTCTGATGTCTGCTGGGCATGCTTTTCATTCTTTTAATGTTAATAGCATTAAGAATTCTGCAAAACATCATTTGTTTTTTTCCTATTTAATGTTTTCTGCTTCTGGTATTATTTTTTTGCAGGATGTTCACTTTCATACCTTACCTGAAGTTATGCGAGCCACTAGGGCTTGGTACCCAGGCCCTTCATTTTGGCCCATTGGTCAGGAAACTGCTTCTGGGGTGGGAATTTTGTTTTGTTCACCTGAACTGCAGTTAATTAAGTTATATGATCTGGTTCTGGCCGTGTTCTTATTTTGGATGTCCAGTTTCACAATATTTTCTATCGCCTTATTAACTGTTATGCCCCACAAATGAAGACCCTTCGGGTTGAGATGTTAAAGATTATTTAGCCTTTTTAACATACATCGCAGTTTGTTGTCTTTGGTGGTGATTTTAATTGTGGTTTAGCATTACATGACAGAACACATACTTCTACAACAACTAAACTTTATTCGGATTATATTTTTTTGGCCTCCCTGATAAAAACAGCTAACCTTCTCGACTCTTTTACATTTCATACTGGCCTGCATACACTGACTTTTTTCAAGGGTAATTTGACTCTGAGGATTGATTTTCTTTTTCATTTCCTCTTTCTTATCCACTCAGAGTGCTGTTGTTCAGCTGGCTGAGTTTTCTGACCATAGGATGGTCTTGCTCTTGGTGATGCCAGTACCATTCTGAGGGGCCCCAGTCCATGGAAAATGAATACTTCTGTTTTACTGGATGCGGATTTTACTTTGCTTTTAAAGGATTTTGTGGTGGCCAGAAAACCTGTTTTTCTTTTGTATGATAGTGCTGTACATTGGTGGCTGGACACTAAGCGTGATTTGGTTTATTTCTTGAAGCAGTATAGTCGGACTGTTTGTATGACCCAATATAAGAATTACCTTACCTTTTGGACACATTTGCAGAGGCTATTTACTCTTTCCATTATGACTAAATTTGACTATACCTCTCAGATTCAATATTTTAAATCCCATATGCAACAATTCCATTCGGACAAAGCAAAAGCTATTCAACATCAACAGCAATGTGGTACACAAGGTTCTTTGGCTTCGGTCTTCTCCTTTGAGGCCTGTAATTCCCGTATGGGTCATAAGGATATGTCTTCTTTGTATAATTCTGTGGGTCAGCCAGTTCGGACTCGGTCTGAACTTATGTTGGTGGTTGCTAATTATACTGAAGACAAATTTGCTCCTTTGGCCTTTAACCCTGCTCAGGCTGATATGTTGCTTTCTCAGATTGATTTTCCTGTGCTTTCTTTACAGGATGGTACCCGGCTTGTTTCCAACTTTCTTCCATCAGAGGTCATGGACGCTATTCAATCTTTGAAGGTGAATACTGCCCCTGGCCCTGATGGTTTGCCATCGGAAATTTATAAATTTTAGGCCACTATGGGGGGAGGAATTAACCTCAGTATATAACTGTCTTTTGCGTAGTACTTCTCTGCCCTTATCTTTTAACATGGGTTCTTTGATTTATTTGTTTAAATCGGGGGATCGACGGGCATTGACTAATTGGCAACCAATCTGTTTATTAAACACGGATTTTAAGTTACTTTCTAAGTTTTTGGCTAAACGCCTGCTATTAGTGGCTGCTGAGTTGATTTCGGTCTGTCAGACATCCTCTGTCCCTGGACGATCGATCCAAGATAATTTGCTGGTACTTAGGGAAATTTTTGAGAAAGGCTTTTTGAATTTGGTGGATGGTTATGTTTTGTCTCTGGACCAGAAACAAGCCTTCGATGCGGTCCAGCATGAATTTTTGTGGTTGGTTTTGTCTAAGTTTCGGCTACCCCAAGAGTTTGTACGATGGCTTCAGTTGCTTTACCATACTGCCACAGTGTCTCATTTTGTTAATGGGTGGCGTGGCCCTTTGATTGGAATTTGGTGTGGGGTCTGACAGGGTTGCCCCCTGAGTCCTATTTTATGTGTGGTCTTTTTGGACCCTTTACTGCGACTATTACAGTCCTCTTCTGCCCTTTCACCGATTGCTTTTTCCCCAACAGTACGTGCCTGTCCTGTTCTGGCTTATGCGGATGACATGTGTTTATTGTTGCAGACTCCTGATTCTATACTGGCTGCCTTGCACTTGTGCTCCACCTTTGGAACAGTGGCAGACGCTTGCCTTAACCTCCAGAAATGTGTGCGTATTCAGGTGGGGCAGGATAGCCTGGCCTTGGTATCTCTAGGGGGTATACAGTTTGGTGTTGGTCCAATTCGGATTTTGGGAATTTTTTTGGGTATGATATGTCCAGATGTCTATAATTGGATGGCGAAACTCAATTTAGCGCAACACAAGGTAACTAGCTGGAATAGATGGAAGATGGGGGAAAAAAAGGGTTTATTTGATTAAAACCTATTTGGTGCCGATATTTTTGTTTCTTAGTTACGTTTTTCCACTGCCAAGGGTTTTGGAGACACGATTATTGAGTGTTTTTTTCCAGGCTGTGCGGGGTAGTCGGCTTAACCCTATACAACGTAATAAATTGTATCTTCCTATTGCTCAAGGGAATTTGAATATGATTCACCCTTTATTTTTCTTTAATAGTATATTTTTTATGGCTAAACTCCACCTGATTTTGATCCATTCTAACAAGGGTTGGGAGCCTTGGGTTTTTGATACAATTCAGGTATGGTTTTGATTACGGGAAGGGGGTACCTTGCGGGTGGTTAAGCAATTGCCTACTGCCCCTTTCTACTGGAGGGATGCTTTTACCAGATTGTGGCAATGGAAGGTGCTTCCTTCTGGGATTATTTCTGGTCAGAGGAAATGTTTATATTTTATATTATTGAACACTGTTTGTCATGTCCCTATCATGTTTGATCGTTGTCCAGTGATAAACGGCTGCGTGTTTTACAGTTTTTATGGAATCCTAGGATTCCCACCCAGATGTGGGATGTGCACTGGCTTAGTTGCCATGATAGGCTCAATGTGAAGAGTAACCATAAGCATAAACAGCTGAGTGATAGGTATTGCAGTAGACTGGAATGTATTTCGCTAATTGAAACATAGACCATCTTTTTTTCATTGTTCTTTTATTGCAGGAGTTGAGGATTTTCTGGCTACCACATGGCAAGCTCCAGTTTTTGCTTCTATCTCTCTTGATAATTTGTTGTATGGGGAGATATCTGGTTCATGGAATGCTTGGGATGGGGAGACTTTAGAAGTTGTATTTACAGTGTGTAAATGGCATATTTGGTCTGCTTGGTGTTTATTTACCTTGCAACAAAAGCAGACTTCATATCTCGAACTTGTGGGACATATTGCCAAGGACTTGAAGCTGATTTGTGCTACGGAGCATGATCTTTTCTGGATGCTCTTTGGTTGGCTAAGTGGAGGGGTTTGCCTAGGATTACTGACTCTGATGCTCCTATTACTTGAAGGCTGCCCTTGATGTACCCCAGCTGCTCTTTTTTTTGTTTGGGACTTTTGCTACTGGAACTGACTTGTGTTTTTCTTTACGTTTTACTACAGGCATTAGTTTAATGCTGTGTTTTGTTTTTTTCCCCCCTCATCCAGTTTTCTTTTCTAGGTTGCTATGACTGTTGTATTTCTGTTGTATTTCTGTTATTGTGACTTTAGTTTTTGTTTCTAATAAAAATTTTCCCTGCTCTTTTCGAGAAGTGCCATCGGATCTTTAACATCCACCTGAACTACCACCAGAACAGGCAGATGGGACCTCGGTTTAATGTCTCATCTGAAAGACGGCACCTCAGGAGTGCAGCACTCCACCCTCATGCTGCACTGCAGTGTCAGTATTGGGATATTAACCCAAGTGCCAGGTGTGGGGATAGAACCCACAGCCTTCTGATCTCCCGGCCTCAGAGGCGAGTGTGCTACCTGCTGAGCCACTGACACTAGATAATCATGTCCTTGGTGGCTAGCAGTGGCTAGCGCCCCCCCCAGCCCTGGTTTGTCCATACAATAAAATATATTTCCCTGGTGGTATAGCGGACCCCCCCCAAGCTGTGATCTGCCCATAGAACAAAATGTATTTCCCTACTGGTCTAGCAGACCCCCTCCAAGCCCCAGTCTGCCCATAGAATAAAATGTATTTCCCTGGTGATCTAGTGGACCCCTTCCCTATCCCCGATCTGCCCATAGAATTAAAATATGTAATTCCCTGGTGGTCTAGTGGCCCCCAACCCCTCCACTCCAGCAGGCAGTGCCCCACCACCCAGCTCTTCCTGTCCCATCCCTGAGCCAGTGATCAGTACAGTCCTCCACTCACCACCATGGTTGGTTGCTAGCTGAGCTTTCAATGAGCACCTACTGTATACAGTATGCACCCATTGATTGACAGCTGAGCTGCTGATGTCAATAGTCTGGCTGTCTCCCCCCCCCCCAAAGCAGCATCCAGGAGTCGACAGCCATGCGGTGTAGGCTCAGTTCAGCCCCATTTGTTTTTTTTATTTAATTTAATTAAAGTTAGAGTCGGACCCTTGTTGGAGGTGTGAGCAGGCTGCAGCAGTGAGTGGGAAGATGTGAAGCAAGAAGCAGTGCCAGATCGAGGCCATGGCAGTCAGGCAGAGAAACATTGGGCAGAGCAGCAAGTCCCACCTCTCAGACCACCCACAGAGCCATACCAAACCTCCCAGAGCCAGCAGCAGAGCCTGCCTCCCACATCTACCTTCCTTCAGTCCTTCACCCCAAGTCAGGATGGTGAGTCTGCAGCAGCACCATGGGGTAGGTGCTGACCACCAGAACAATTTAATTAAAAAAATATATAATTATTGAAAGCACTGGATAGGGCAGAGGCAGGCAAGGCCTCAGACCAAAAACCACCCAGGGGGTGCAGCAGTGAGTAGAAACCCTTATTTTAATTTAGGAGCTCTCGGAGGCTGGGGCAAGGTGTAGGATCACACCACAGAGTAAAATTCATCCTTTTATTTAATTTAAATAAATTGCACCATGGGTGCTAAATGAAGTGGCCAAGGCTACACAGGTGGGAGGGTATTGTCCTACCTCAGGATTGCCCACAGAGACATATCAGGCCAGCCAGGCCCCAGTAAAGGGCAGAATGGCAAGGGAAGAATTGCAAGGCTCCATAGGAGCCAGTAGTGGGTTTAGGCACCTCAAAGTTCCACAAGGCACAGCAAATACCACTCATTAGGAGCAGATACATGACAATAGGGATAATTAATGGGAGGACTGCTGAATATTTATTATCTGCCAAGTGAAATGCATTGAAAACAACAGTGTACCCTATAGAAAGATGGCCTACTGAACTGCATTTAAAGGTACAGCACTTCCTTATCAACTGCCTTTTGAGCTGTGTGGTGCCCCATTTGCCTTAACATATTACCTGAATTGGCGTATTGCCCTGTTTGCCTAATGAACTGCCTTTTGAACCTGTGAATTGCCCATTTGCATGAAGGAACTACCTGAACCAGTGTATTACCCTGTTTGCCTTACAAACTGCCATAAACCTGCGGTATTTTTAACGTAACTGCCTTAAACCAGTGGTACCCCTTTCCAAAGACTGCTTAGCCTTCCTTACTACCTAACATGTGGCTCAAGGGATGGTGCCAGGAAAAAGGGCACACATTTGTAGGAAACTGGCAACAGTTTTGGGAGTGAAAGTTCTTTAACTTTGATGGACTGCATCTGACTAAGGAGGGAGTCAGTGCATTAGGGAAGAAGTTTGATGTCTTGGCAGAATATTTAAACTAGCAAATGGGGAGAGGGGTACAGCACCCAAAACATCGAATGGGAAGAACACCCCTCTCCCCTCAGCTAGTGGTCAAGCAGGAGTGCAGCGTGTTTGTAGTTCATTTGCATCACCAGGTAAAGAATTAGGTCTGGCTCCCCATATGATGCACAGGGGAAACATCAGACCTCGCCCAACAACTAACACACTGAAATCTGACCAATGGACAATCATGTACACAAATGCTCACAGTCTGGAAAACAAGATCCCAGACCTGCAGGCAATAATGACAGAGGCTAAACTGGACATAGTAGCCATTAGCGAGACATGGTTTACCAGTAACCGCACTTGGGAGGCTTCAGTACCTGGCTATGTACTGTTCAGAAGAGACCAAGGTGCAAAATGGGGGGGTGGAGTGGCCCTTTATGTCAATGAAAATATCAAAGCTACAGAAATTCAGAATACACATAATGAGCTAGAAGAACTGTGGGTCACCCTGGAAACAGGAAATGGGACAGTCATACGAACTGGGGTTGTGTACAGGCCTCCAGACCAGGGGGAGTACATAGACACATTACTGTTAGAAGATATACAAAACATAACAGCTAAAGGGGAGGTTCTGATAATGGGAGACTTCAACATGCCAGATACAGATTGGTCAATACCAGCGGGGACATCTGCCAGAACTAGACACATGGTGGATTCCCTACAGGGAAAGGGCCTCAAACAACTGGTACAACAACCCACAAGAGACAGGGCTATCCTAGATCTAGTACTGACTAACAGGGAAAGGATCACAGATCTCCAGGTAGAAGGTCACCTGGGGGCAAGTGACCATCACATGGTACGGTTCAATTTGGCCACTAGAACAAAATCATCCCATTCCAAGGCAAAAATATGGGACTTCAGAGTAGCTGACTTTGATAAGACGGCCAACAGAGTTAAGCTAGCCCTGGCAAAAAGAAATACAGGTGAGGGGGTACAAGCAAAGTGGGCAAGCATTAAAGATGCAATACTTGAAGCAACATCCCATTGTGTTAGTGAGAAAAGGAAGTGCAAAAGAAGAAGGAAACCACTTTGGTTCTCAAACACAGTAGCAGAAAAGGTCAGAGCCAAAAGGCTGGCCTTCAGGAAATATAAGGGAACGCAGCAGGATGAAGATAGGGAGGCATACCAAACTTCCCTAAGGGAAGCAGGGAAGGCAGTAAGGCAGACAAAGGCCCAAACAGAGGAAACACTAGCATGAACAGTAAAAGAAGGTGACAAGACTTTCTATAGATACATTAGTGAAAGGAGAAAGTCCAGAGGGGGTATTGCTATGATCAAAGGGGATAAAGGGGAGTGTGAGGAGGAGGACCATGTAAAAGAATCTATCCTAAATAGATACCTCTGCTCAGTATTTACTGAGGAGAAGGTAGGGCAGGGCCCACAACTCTGCACCATGGACACAGGGAGGAGGGAGGTGTGCACTAGTCCATTCACAAAAGAAAGGGTCCTACAAGAGCTCGATAAGCTCAAGGTGGACAAGGCAATAGGACCTGATGGCATACATCCCAGGGTACTAAAGGAGCTAAGGGTGGAACTAGCAGAGCCATCAACAGAACTGTTTAGTGAATCTCTGAGCACAGGAGTAGTCCCAGAAGAATGGAGAAGGGCTCATGTGATCCCGCTCCACAAGAGTGGTAGCAGGGAGGAAGCAGGGAACTACAGACCAGTCAGTCTTACCTCAGTAGTGGGCAAGATTATGGAGATACTCCTTAAGGAAAGGATAGTGCAACACCTGGAATCCATAGGAGGACAGGATCCAAGACAGCTTGGGTTTACAAAAGGAAGGTCCTGTCAAACTAATCTCATAGATTTCTTTGACTGGGTAATCAGAATGGTGGACCAAGGGGGAGCAGTTGATGTTGCCTACCTTGACTTCAGCAAAGCTTTCGATACTGTTCCACATAGAGGATTGATTAATAAGCTGGGTAGGCTCGAGGTGGGTCAGACATTGCTCAACTGGGTGGCAAACTGGTTGACGGGTAGAAAACAGAGAGTGATGGTAAATGGTATACAGTCAGAAGAGATGCAAGTCACAAGTGGAGTACCTCAGGGATCAGTCCTGGGATCAGTCCTCTTCAATATCTTCATCAGTGGCATTGCAGATGGACTGGAGGGTAAGGTTTGTTTGTTTGCAGATGACACCAAGATCTGCAACAGAGTAGATGATCCAGATGGGGTGGGCAGAATGAGAAGAGATCTGGATAAACTAACAAAATGGTCGGAAGAGTGGCAACTGGGGTTTAATGCAAAGAAATGCAAGATCAAACACATAGGGACAAGAAACCCTGAAGTCACCTATAGATTGGGAGAGGAGTTGCTGGCAGTCACAAGAGAAGAAAGAGACTTGGGCGTCGTCATCATCACCGATGACCTGAAATCATCCAAGCAGACCTCTAAAGCAGTAGGTAAAGCTAGAGGGATGTTGGGGTGTATTAGTAGGGGTATCACAAGTTGGAAGAGGGAGGTAATAATCACTCTTTACAAGTCACTGGTTAGGCCCCATCTGGAGTACTGCATGCAGTACTGGAGGCCACACCTTCACAAGGACATTAACCAAATTGAGGCAGTCCGGAGAAGGGTAACTAAAATGGTGCAGGGACTGCATCAGAAAACATATGAGGACAGATTAACTGAACTCAATATGTATACCCTAGAGCAAAGGAGGGAGAGAGGTGATATGATTGAAACATTCAAACACCTTAAGGGCATTAACAAGGTGAAAGAGTCTAACATGTTTCAATATAAGAAAAAATAGCAGGACAAGAGGACACAGCATGAGATTAGAGGGAGGCCGATTAAGGGGTAATGTGAGGAAGTTCTTTTTCACAGAAAGGGTGGTGGATGCATGGAACAGCCTACCTCAGGAAGTGGTGGATATGAATACAGTGCAGGGCTTCAAACAGGCATGGGATAGGCATAAAGGAGCAATACAGATAAGTATAAATAGATAGGCCATTGACAGAGCAAAGGCCTATGGCACATTCATAAGGTAGAAAAAGAAATGGGCAGACTGGATGGGCCTTGCGGTCCTTATCTGCCATCAACTTCTATGTTTCTATGTTTCAACTCATCACCTGGCAATCCCTCCTCAGCTGTAATGCTATTTAGTATCCTTTGTGACTATCTACAGACTGCCTAGGTGTCACCTCGACCAAAGACTGTTCCTGCATCCTGCCTGTGACACCACCTCCTTGGGCAACAATGTGAGGTGGTCGTCGCAGGTCGCATTATGGTGACAGTCAGAATAGGCCCCATTCGCTACTCTGCCAAATCTACGTCCCCATTCCATCAAGAAGTAAAGGAAGCTTAGGAGCCACCCCAGCTCACTAGAGAGGGCCTCTTGCACAGTGGAGTGGGGCTTTCTCTTTCAGGACTGACATCTGGTGCCATCATCCAAAGACCTATACCTAGAACCATTGTCTAAAGATCAGCAACCTGGACTGTCATCCGAAGACCTGTATCCAGAGCCATTGTCTGAAAATCAGCAACCTGGATGATCATCTGAAGACCAGCTTCTCCTTTTCCTCAAATGTTCTTCTTGTCCCAGAAGCCCAAGGGAGGGTTTGTGCCAAAGAATTGGTTTCAAGTTCCATGTCTTCTTTTCTTCTTGTCCCAGAAGCCCAAGGGATGGTTTACTGTATGTTGAAGAATTTGCTCCAAGTTCCACATCTTCTATTCCTCTTGTCCTGGAAGCCCAAAGGAGGGTTTGTGCTGAGGAGGCTTCCCCCATTTGCATCCTTGTTTCTCTTGTCCCAGTAAGCAAAGAGGGGGGGGGGTTTGCCAATGAACCAATGGCCTGTTTGCAAAACCTCTTCTATGTCCTAGTGGCCTAACTGAGGCTCCTCACCAAAGTATCAGTTTCTGTGTTGCAACCAGTGCCCCTTTCTTGGTTCAGGTGCCCCATTCAAGTTTCAGTTCTCTGCGAAATTCCTCACAATGTCCAGACCTAGAGTTCAAAGTGACTTCATTATCTGTTCTAAAAATTGCAAGTAACAAATGTTCACACGAAAAAGCATAGGGTAGCACTGGTTGACCAGGTTTATTTTTATTTATTGAGATCTAGGAATTACAACCCTTTGAGTCAGAGACTCCTTTACAAAGATTCCACATCAACAGGAAAGAGAAGCAATGCTATACAAAACAAATGTTACAAAAGACAGCACTACCTACAGGTATACTGTACATCATATTAAAACCGAGGTTATACATCATAGGAAGAAATACGTCAGCAAATTGCAACAATTTAGGCAGGGTTAACAGGAAATTGGGTCAGAAAATTGGTTGTATTGGACAGAAGGAGAGGAGAGTATAGGGAGAGGAAGAGCAGCCCAGAGGACATTGTCAAATAGTAGAAATATTTCAGCAAATTGCTCTGGTTTGGGCAGTGTAACAGGAAGGAAGGTCAGGAGTTAAGGAGATAGGACAGAAGAGGAGGAGAGTATAGGGAGAGGAGGAACTGCCCAGAGGAAATTGTCAAGGTAAGGGAAGTTAGGGAAAGACAGTGGCCCAGGGGGCTAGAAAGGAGAGAGAGAGAGAGAGAGAGAGAGAGAGAGAGAGGCTATAAACAGTGGCAGCCTAAGGAGGTGAGAATATGATCCCGCAAGTAGGTTTTAAAAGGGCCAATTCTGGTCTCAGAAAGCAGTGGACCAGAGAGGGTATTCATCCAAAGTGGAGCTCGGTACTTGAAAGATTTCTGACCTGCAGAGGTCTCATAGTAGGGGATGAGGAAGGCAGCTTTTGCTGAAAGTCTAGTAGCCCAATTATGTAGAGCTGGGGAAAGAAGGTGTTGGGTCACCACAGGGGAGAGTCCCAGGGAGATTCTCTTGGCAAGCAAGCACGTCTGGTAGGTTAGCCTGCCTTCGAAGTTCAACCAGGCAGAACGTTGATGTGGATCACACGTGTGGGTAAATTTATTACAACCACTGACCAGGTGGCAGGCCTTGTTCAGCACTAACTTGACCCTGCTCTGTGCAGTGTTAGAGGCAGAACCATAAATGACGATACCATAGTCCACCAGCGAGAGAACAGAGCTGGTGATAGCCAGTCAAAGAGCAGCAGAGAGTAGGCAGGATCTGAATCTGGAGCAGACCAATCCTATGGTTGACTGCAGAGCAGACTGCAGTTATGTGGGCATGAAAGGAAAGGGAGGGATCAAGGGTGAATCCCAGGTACTTGAAGCTAGAGATAGGCTCAAGAGGGGCTAACTGGGAGTTGAGGCTGGGGAGAGAGGTGGACTTGTACTTATTCTGAGGGTGGGAGAATAACATTACCTTTTTTTTTTTTTTTATAATTAAGGACGAGTTTCTGGCTAGCAAACCAGGATTTGACCTCAGTGAAGGATTGCTGTAGGTCCTGTTGTAGGGTGTCAAGGTCAGGATGACTACTGAAAAGGACAGCGTCATCTGCGTAAAGGAGTATCTTCCCCAAACAGGCACTGCGGAGGGTGTTTAAGAACAGGCTAAAGAGGAGCAGACCAAGAATGGAACCCTGTGAGACACCAAAGTGGACAGGGAGGCGGGAGGAGAGTGTGTTGTTAATTTTCACTTCCTGTGACCAACCAGTAAGGTAGCGAGCAAACCAGGAAGTGACATCCTGGGATAGCCCCAAGGAGAGGAGGGAGTCAATCAGAAGCGGGTGATTGACCATGTCAAAGGCCTTAATTAGGTCTATGTACACAGACCCAACTAAGTACCCACAGTCAAAGGCATCATGAATGAAGGAGGTGTACTCCAGTAGGGCAGTGGTAGTACTATGACCCTTCTGGAAGCCGTGTGGCTGTGGGCATAGCAGGTTATGGGTGTCCAGGAACTCAGATAACTGGTCAGTCACAATTTTCTCGAGGACTTTAGAGATTGGCGTCCCCACTGGTGAGGCACCACACATCCAGAGGCAGAGCCAAAAGGCCATCTTGCCCCACCGCCCGCCGCTCACCAGAACCTTATTCTGCTCCTACCCGCCTGCCTGGCCCTCCTGCCTGGACTGCAAGCACAGGCAGTCCCTGCTGGTGCAGCGCCACACATCCAGAGGCGGAGCCGAATGGCCATCTCGCTGGCCACTGTCTGCCGCTCACTGGAACCTTGATCTGCTCCTGCCCCTCTGCCTGGCCCCCTTGCCCATACTGCAAGCACAGGCAGTCCCCGCTGGTGCAGCGCCACACATCCAGAGGTGGAGCCGAACGGCCTTCTCACTGGCCACCACCTGCCACTCACCGGAACCTTGATCTGCTCCTGCACACTTGCCTGGCCCCCCACCCAGACTGCAAGCACAGGCAGTCCCCACTGGTGCGGTGCCACACATCCAGAGGAGGAGTTGAACGGCCGTTTCACCGGCCACCGCCCGCCACTCACCAGAACCTTAACCTGCTCCTGCCTGCCTGCCTGGCCACCCATACGGACTGCAAGCACAGATACATGCCACTTCCACTAGCTTCACTTCATTCTTCACTGGGGCTCCTCTGATTGGTGCAGCTCTTCTCTACTGATCTCTGATTGGTCCACCGGCCATGGGCTGCCTTGCTGATTGGTGCGCCTTTTCCTGTGACTCTCTGGACCATAGAGTGAGTTTTTCAGTGTCTTTTCTCAGCCATTTTTCAAGCATAAGTTTCTGCATTTACACAGGGGTTTTATGTACTGTTTATTTGCTTACATGTATAAGTTTGTATCTGTTACTAGCCTGATTTTAGCTGCTGAATTTAAAATTACTAAAAGTGCTGTGATTGCTTTAAACTGTTAACCTCCTTGCTCTATCTCCTTGTTTGCCAATCCCTACCTGCCCACAACTTTCCCAAATCCTGCCTGCTCCTGAATCTCTCTACCTGACTACAATTTTCCCTACCCTGCCTGCTCCTGAATCTCTCTCAGTATCACTCGCTTTTCTGTTTCGCTAGACCTCTTCCTAATCTAACTGCTTTCCCTCCCCCCCCCCCGGGCTCTGGTCCACTGTTGCAAATTACCCACCTCCTTTCCCTTGCACCTAGGACCCCACCCCCAGCCATCTTAAACCTCTGTACTTTGTCCTTTTGTTCTAAGTTTGATCACCTCCACCCCCTGCTGATGGTCTGCTTCTGGCCCCACTCCCCCCAATTTCCCCTGTCTCTGTGACTACAGCTCCTCTAATGATATATTTTTTGTGTCTTTCCTTCTTCAGCCAGTCCCCGCTGGTGTGGCACCACACATCCAGAGGTGGAGCTGAACGGCCATCTCGCCAGCCACTGCCCGCCACTCACCGGAACCTTGATCTGCTCCTGCCCACCTGTCTGGCCCCCCTGCCCAGACTGCAAGCACAGGTAGATGCCGCTTCCACTAGCTTCGCTTCGTTCTCCACTCGGGCTCCTCTGATTGGTGCGGCTCTTTCACACTGATCGCTGATTGGTACGCCGGCCGTGGACTGCATTGCTGAGTGGTATGCCTTTTCCTGTGACACTCGGGACCATAGACTGAGTTTTTCAGTGCCTTTTTTCGGCCGTTCTTCAAGCATAAGCTTCTGCATTTACACAGGGTTTTTTTCCTTCACCCCACCCTCCCAGGCCCCCATTAAATACCGTAACTCCTCCCTCTCGGTCCTCCCCTCTTCACATTGGCTTCCTTATTTAATCTGACCTGATCTGAATCTAACATCAGAGGTGGTAATTTCCCCCAAGCTAGTACCATTATACCACCCTTTCTGGCAGGATTAAATTGCTTACTGGTTAATTTCCCAGTATTACTTAAACTGCTTGCAGTGCCTGTTTTTTCCTTGTACAAGTTCTTCCTCTATCTTTACTCCTGCTAGCCTAGTGTGACTGCCACCTCACCTGCTACTCTGACTGAACCCCCTCTACCTAGATTGCGTCTTAGCTGAATCACTCTGTGTGAAGTTTTAACCAGACCCCCTAATAAGTCAACCTTTCTTTCGGCAGCCTCTCAGCCTCACTGGTGTCTTGAGCTGTTAGTCACAGCCCCAAAATAACTCTATTTTAAAATTACCTCTTTGATATTGCTGACTCTCATGGTCACACTACCACTACTATTCTTGTCCATGCCTATGGCACTCCATAATAAAACTATCCCTCCCTACTTTGCATTTCAGGATTACTACTACTGTAATCTACTAATAATTCCTGCCCCTTGTTTTGACCCCTCCCCAGTGTTACTAAATAAGATCTGGAAACACTTAGCTGCCCATGTGCATAAGAAATTCCACCTGCACCTACATGCCCATGGTTCTTTCATGCGCCGCAAGCTATGGTACTTTCTTCTACTTGCTATCCTGCTCTCAGGTGATGTTGAGTTAAATCCAGAACCATCTATTGTCCCACCTGACACTATCACCAATGCCAAAGGTCTTATCATAGCACATCATAACATCAGGAGCCTTGCTCACAATCTTACTGAGCTTGAATCCTGGACCACCCTTTACAAGCCTGATAACCTATGCCTAACCGAGACGTGGCTAAAATCTGCCATACTCGATTCTCTATGCCCCCTTCCCCACTATAACCTTCTGAGACTTGACAGAACACACCCAAAAGAGGGGGTGGAACAGCCATTTACTTTAGAGATCACTTTGATGTCTCTGCTGTTAAGACATCTACCCTATACCACTGTGAGGCACTTCACGTCCTGCTCACTCTTGGTACTAAAAAACTTCACATCGTGTGTGTCTACAATCCCCCTACAAATGGACCAGTAAGGCTAGATGACTTATTGGAACAAACCTCATGCCTTGTCGGAAGGAATGAGGTTCTTATACTTGGAGACCTAAACTTAAATTGGCTGGGCAGTAACCAAACAACATTAATGACAAAGTTGCAGAGTTATAACCTACACCAGCTTATTGATGAACCTACCAGAAATACCCGTTGTTCGAACACACTGCTAGACTGGATAATGACCAATCACCCTGAAAATGTAATTGCTTCAGGAGTACTGCCAGATGCCATCACTGATCACTCCCCAACATACTGTATATGGGGAAAAAACAGGCCTACCCAGACTGGTCCTCGCTTCATCACGTTCCACAACTATGCAAACTTTGACCCTCAGTCTTTCCTGAACGACATTGCTTCTACTGATTGGTCCCCCATTCTCTTATCCAATGATGCTCAGGCTACCCTGGACCTGCTCTTGAAACACTTCCTAGAACTCCAGGACAAGCACTGCAAACTCGTAACTCGCAGGGTAAAAAATAGACAAACCCCATGGTTGAAAGCTGACCTACTAGCTAAACTTAAGTTAAGGGACAAAAGCTGGCTCCACTATAAAAACTCAAGGCTAGCCTCTGACCTCAACAACTACAGGGCTCTGTGAAATGCCTGCAAAAAGGACATCAAGAAGGCCAAGAGCGCATACTGCAAAGACCTACTGATCAACTCCTCTGGTGACCCCAAAAAATTTTGGTTGCATATTAAATTCTTTCTTGGTTCTAATCAGGCATCCACCCCTAATGACATGTCTCTTGATGGGGTACACTATAATAATCCCAGAACCATTGCAAACTTCTTTAACTATAAATTCTCGGACTTAACCAACTACACCTCCTCTTTCCCTGCCCAACCAAGTGTATCCATGTGACCTACTGCAAACGGTCCTCAATTCTTTTTCAAGCCAATCACAAAATGTGAAGTGCTCAGATTGCTAAATAATACCTTGGACTGCACAGCAGCTGGCTCTGACAGTCTAGAGCCCAGGCTTCTTAAGATTGCAGTCCCTTTCATCACTGCTCCCCTAGCCAGGATCTTCACACTCTCTCTGTACCAGGGCCACATCCCGGACATATGGAAAACAGCTAGAATTACTCCAGTCTTTAAAAAAGGAGATCATAAAGACCCCTCCAACTATAGGCCCATCGCCATCCTACCTGTCCTGAATAAAATTCTTGAGAAGCTTGTAGCTGCCCAGATAATCGACTTCTTACAGAAGCATGATTTGCTCACCGATGCCCAGCATGGTTTTCGCAAAGGTCATAGCACTACTACTGCCATCCTCAAATTCACATCACATACTCAAGTGGCTATGGACTCCAGCCTCCTCACAGGTGCAGTTTTTATTGACATGACTAAGGCTTTCGATTTAGTTGATCACTCCATCCATCTAACCACCCTGGGATCACTAGGCTTCTCAACCAATGTTGTTAGATGATTTGGAAACTACCTAGCTGATAGGCCTCAAGTTGTGAAATACAACTCTACCCTCTCGGATAAAACCATCATAAATATTGGAATGCCGCAAGGCTCCACGCTTGGGCCCTTACTTTTCTCTCTTTTTATAACTGACATCTCCACTGACCTCCACAGGACAGCCTCTCTACTATATGCTGATGATATTGTGCTGTATGCTAGTGCTAAAAGCATTGATGACATTAACAAATGACTCTCTTGATTTTCAGCTCATACAAAAGTGGCTATTTACTCACAAACTTGTATTAAACGAGTCTAAAACCCAAGCTATGTTCTTTGGATCAACAGTGAAGCTAAAGCATGCCCATTCTCAGTTCAAAGTCACCTCCTTAAATGGGTCAGTAGCTGGGGTAGTACCCTCTTTTAAATATGTGGGTATTACCCTTGACCCAACACTAAATTTTGACTTACACATCAATCTAACTAGCAAACAGGTACATGCCAAACTAGGAACAGCCTACCGAACCAGCTATATGCTCACTCCCTCAGCTAGGCTTGCCATTGCCTGTGGCATTCTCCTACCATCACTTACTTATGGGACTGCAACATATGTTTCTGCATGCAAATCAATTCTAAGGAAATGGAATGTTATATATAACAACATCTGTCGCTATGCCTCCTCCTCACACCGGCTGAAACACCACTACCTCCTCTACACTGACCTGGGATGGCTTCCTCCTGCTGAATTAAGGCTACATGCTTACGGCTCAGTCATTGACAACATGGTTTGCCTACAAACCCCTAAATCCCTAGCAGGCCTTTTCCAAAACCTGACTCCGTGCTATGGATTGCGTTCCATGGTCCAGGCCCCTGTGTTCATCCCCAGACACTGCACCACTAAAGGTGCTAATGCTTTCACCTGCCATGCCCCCAAATAGTGGAACTTCATTCCACCAACCTTGTGACAATCAACATCCCATGCATTGTTTAAAAAAGGTCTATGTACTTATCTTGAAACTTCTCACAAATGCTCCTGTTTCAAGCCTCCCTAGCCATTATCACCTCAGTACTACCTCTTCTTTCTTATCTGTCCCCTACAATGCAAAGCACTTCTCCTTTACCTCCCCTTTGCACTTCTCCTCTACCTCCCCTTCTTAATCAACTACTAATATCCCTCCCATAAGTTAACTTTTCAATCCCTTATTAGTGCTGATAATGTCATTATTTCATGTTTCTCTCTAAGCAAACTGTGTTTGAATTTTGTTTTTGTACTGCACCATATTTCTCCACACTGCTACCAAAACATGCTTGTTTTCAGCTAATTTCCTTGTAACTTATTTGTAAACTGTTGTAATGATTTTGTTGTTGTTCCTGTATTTGTTGTTTTGTATTCTCCTGGGTCATGCCTGAAAATAGTCATAACTATGGCTAGCGCACCTACCCGGTAAACAAAAACTAAATAAAATATAAAATAAATGAAAGATGGAGATGGGCTGATAACTGCAGAGTGAGGTGTGGTCCCCACTTTTGAGAACAGAGGTTACAATGGTCAATTTCCACAGAGAGGGGAACTGACCAAGGCAGAAGGACACATTTAAAATCTTGGTTAATGGAGATAGGACAGCATCCAGAGACAGATTAAGTAGTGTCAAGGTCAAGAGAGTCATTACTGTGTCTGGATTTACCCAGGACCTTAGAGAGGTAAAACCTAGCAATGCCTGGGGCAATAACCCTGAAATGGAAAGGCAGAATGCAAGGGGAAGGGGAGGAGGGAGGGAGGAGGTGGAGGACCAGACGTGGGAGCGAAAATGTTCAGGGGCAGAACTTTACTGAGGTCGGTAAAGGCAGAGTTAAAGGCACTGGTGATTAGTTCAGGGTCCTGTGTGGGAGCACCATTTAAATTTAGCAAAGAGGGTGGGGAAGGTTGAATTCCCATTCAGCTCTTTGATATTGTCCCAGAATTTACGTCCTTGTCCCCAGGAGAAGGAGAGGCTGGCTTGATAGTGAACTGGTTTAGCCTGACAAATCTCCCATGGGCACTTTTATCTGACAGTCTGATACTTTTGTCCATCTGAAGGGAGGCCAGAGTGAAGGACTGTGTGCCAAAGGTTGTCCCTTGTACGCATGAGATCAAGGATAGTATGCGTGATCCAAGGTGTAACACGGCACTTGAGAGCCCTTGTGACAAACAGGGCATAGATGTCACAAGCTGAGTTAAATGTGGGAGTAAAATAAGACAAGGCATCATCGACCGAGGTGAAATGGTCAAGGGGGGGCCCAGTCAAGGCTATGCAGGTTACACTGGAATTGGTCGAGGAAACCTTTCTTAAGGCAATGCTGGTGGGTAACTTGGAGGGGTTGAGTGGTTGGACCAATGGCAGATTACGGGGGAGTGATCACTTAGTGAGTCTGATAGAACCTGCACATCTGACAGCCGTTTGGGGTGATTAGAGAGGACAAGGTCAATGAGAGTACAAGTACCGATTACAGGATTTAGCCTAGTGGGCAAAGAGACCACCTGGGTAAGGTCCAACACCATGGCAGCATCTCTGAAATGTGCAGACTGAGAAACCAACCAATTTATATTAAAATCACCAAGCGCAATGATCTCTGAATTTTTGGGAAGTAGGGAGATAAGTTCAAGAACTGAGGAAAAGGCTTGCTTTTGGTTGCACGGTGTAGGTGGACAGAGAGAAGGTAAAGGGACTTTCCAGCAGTCCCAATGGCAAGCTTTAGTGTAAGGGACTGTTCACCATAACTAAGGGATGGGGATGGGACCACATGGGCTTGGAGCTCATCACAAAGATAAAAAGCATAGTCCCCCCCCCCTTTCCTAATCTATCATTCCTAAAGATAGTGAAACCATCCAGTGTGACGTCCGAGTCTGGAGTTTCAGGAGACAGCCAAGTTTCAATAATCGCAATCACATCAGGCTTATGGAGTGTGACCCATGCCTGTAGGAGGGTATTTTTTTTAGCAGACTGCAAATATTCAGTGAGGCTAGTAGGAGGCCTCCAGGCTGAGAGAGTTTGGAGGTTGGTAGGGTGGCTAGGCCGGGGCTGGGGTGGACACTGCCACAGAGAAGAAGGAGTAGGAGCGCAAACCTATAGAGTACCATTTTAGGTAGGTTTCACTTAAAGAGGATATCATAAGTGGAGGGTACAACTGGTAGTGAGGGGGTGAGGATACTGCCAAAAGGTCAAGGCCCCAGAGTGGATGAGGGGAAACCCAGTTAGGTACAGTGAGACTTGGGGTTATACGTTCAACTATCTAAAAGCAGAGTCGCTCCAGGCATTGTCACAGTAAAAGGCCCAAGGAGAGTGAGGTGGCAGGGGAGGGGAGAAGGTAGAAGGGATGGCGGGGTGGCTAGGAGCACAAGGGGGAGTAAGGTGCATGAGGGCAGATACATAGCGTGCATAATGACACAATGGAGAGAGGAGAGGCACGGGGAAAAGTGGCTGAGAGGTAGGGAGGGGATAAAGGTCACATTGCAAGAGTCAGAAGACCTGTCCATTTGGTACAGTGGTATCAGGTAGTATGGTACCATAGGTAACCTCAGCTACAGTAGAGTAACAATAGTTAATTCCAGTCCAGGTGCTCCTTTTTAGCTTTATTTATTGCTTAGATGTTTATTGCCTTGCATATCCTTATTGTTGTTGTTTATATCTGCTTCTGTGACCATTGCCATCCTTCCTGCTGAATAAAATCCTTGCTTCACTGGATCTCTTATACCACTCCTTGCTGTGTGCTTCCATCCATCCACCTAGGAACCTCTAGTATCCATTCATCACAACACCTGCTTGAGGTGGCACTCATGCCCATGAGGAGGCCTTAGTTCTCTCTTAATGACTCGACTCATCTGGGTGTGACTGATGACCAGCTGTTAGTAGCACACTATTAGGGCTAATAGCCCAAATGTCCCTTATCTTTTCAGACACTGAAGCAAGTAAATAAACTCTCCTTTTCAAAAAGGTTATGTATTGCTGTATTTCACAAAAAAAGTATGCAAATCTTCCAGGGTAACACACTCAGCTGGGTGACAAGAAAACAGTGTGCAAAACCATGCAATTAATAAAGTGTTTAAATTCAAGGCTAAATCATCCTTCTGCCACCCAGCTGCCACTCTTACCCTCAGCTCTCCTCCTCAACACCCTTCTCCTCTCCAACTGCTTGGGAAGAACTGCCCTGAACTAGTTGATGTAGAGGGTTAGTGAGCAGCTGCTGCTTCCCTTAACTCTGAGACACATGTTCAGGCAAATCCAGGAGTGTGCAGCGAAACAGAAACAAAGGACTGGGGCTGCAGCAGGTGAACCCAGTTCCAATGTAAGGATTCATACCTGCTTCAAATTTTATGTTGAAGCAACCCTAATATGCTGACCACTGTACCTTGAAAAAGTGGATATGTAGTCCACAAAACGTCAGTTACAGTAACAGATGTAGCAATACGGTAGCAATCTGAAAATGGAAAATATCTCTTGATTGGTAATGTACACAGAAGTAGTAGTCTCTAGTCTTGCTTTTTACGTTCGCTTGCGCACATGCGCAAGGAACATCTTGGGAGAATGGGACACTTTGGAGGTGTGCCCCTCCCCTGCAATCCCCTGCTCCATTGAGCAGGCGTAGCAGTCCTGCACCAATCAGACGCGGTGCTGTGTATGACAGCGGTGGTCTCTCTTCAAAGAAAACCACCGCTGTCACACACAGCACCGCCACTAAATCTTTGCTGCCACGCTGGGAGCCCACCAGCGTCAACGTCCCCGCGCTGCTCGCGGACGGGGTGCATAATCTTCGCTGGCTCCAGGCACCCCAGCCATCCTTCTGCCACGCTGGGAGCCCACTCCAGCGCAGCAAGCATTTAATCCGTCGTCTGCCGCCACGGGGTGCCCAATCCCGTCGGCTCCACAGCCCACCCCCAGCCATCTTCTGCCACGCTGGGAGCCCACCCCAGCGTGGCAAACGTCCCACATTGTCTGTTTTTTTTTTTTAAAACCTGTAAATTGAAAACGGTCCCACGGCACTTCTCCCAGGCCCCCCTCCCACAACCCGCACCCACCCACTGCGCACCCCGCCTCCCCACACCCCCCCTCACCCCTTACTTACCTCAGGAGCTCTGCATGACGATCTTCGGTGGACCGGGAACACGTCTGCACTCTTCAAAGCTGACCGCGAACTGAGGAAATGCCGGTAAGCTGTATATAGGGCTAGATAAGGGTTTTCAACTTTATTGCATATCTCAGGCATTTTTTGAATTTTGCAATTTTCTCATGGTTTTAGGACTTCTCATGATGATGTCACTGTCATGGCGTTCGGTTCGAAGGGTGATTTCGCAGTCACCGCGTGAAATCACCCTTTGGGCCTGAATAATGCCATGACAGTGACATCATTCATGAGAAGGGGTCCCAAAACCCCATGTTGAAAATTTGTGCAAAAATTCCAAAAATGACTGTTTTATTTAGGCCGTGACGCTATGCAGTTCCACGCATGCTTGGTATCGCCATAATTCTTCAATATTTTCATTTCCAGATTTTCAACATTGCTCATTTTACACACCTTCCTCATGAGCAGTATAGCTGTCATTTTCACATCCTGCCTAAAAATGTGTTTCCACCATGTAGCATAATGGCAGCAGTCGGTGTGCGAACTCAATGTATGGGACACATTAAGAAAATCACAGTGATACTGTTCATGAGCAGAGGTCTTAAAATGGCTATGTAAAAATGTGGTGAAAAATTCTAAAAATGACTGTTTTACGAGTATGCGTTGTGCAGTTCCTATGCACGCTTAAGTTCGCGAATTTTCAATATTTTCACTCCAGATTTTCAACATTGCCATTTTACCACACCTCCTAATGAGCAGTATAGCTGTCATTTTTCACATCCTGCCCAAAATGTGTTTCGCCCATGTAGCTTACTAATGGCGCAGTCGGTAAAGTAAATCAATGTATGGGACATTAAGAAAATCACAGTGACACTGTTCATGAGCAGAGGTCTTAAAATGGCTATGTTGAAAAATTTGGTGAAAAATTTTCAAAATGACTGTTTTTACAAGGCGGCGCTATGCAGTTCCTATGCACATCGTAGTTGGTGACTTTCAATATTTGCACCTCAATGACTTCCAAATACCTAAACAGCACATAGAAGCAAGCAACATTTGGCATTGACAAATGCTTGTACTTCTTTGTCACTGATTTTTTAAGCCATGTTCAAGTGCCAAATACCACTGCAAATACCTGCAAGCGAACGTTCGGCATTGATAAATGCTTGTTCAGTCTTATGCCAACTATAAGAGACTCCTGTGATATTCTATATGTATGACCCTCACCAGGGCCAACAGCATCCAGTGATCAAACCCTCATTTTGTAGTTTTATTTTTTATATAAAAAAAGCTGGAGCGGCAGAAAGAGAAAGTAGGAAGAGGGACACAGAATGGACTGAAATGCATAACAGTGGGAGACAAACTTAATAGTACAGAAGCTGCAGTTCAAACAGAGATTCAGCTAGATAGGGGAGAAAATTAAAACAGAAGCGTGGCCAGAATGGGAAATAGACCAGCAAGAGACAAAATTAACAACTGGAGCCCAAACTGGCAGTCAGAGATAGAGTCAAGAAAATCAGCAAGCCAGGGTGGGACACAGAACAGGAAGAGTGACAGAGGGTACACAATTGACATGTGAACAGAATGAAATGAAAGACTAGAATGGCAGCACCCACTGGCATTGCCTTGTGGAGTAGGTTGAGTGTGACACCATGTTGTGGATGGCAAAACACTGCCTGAAATGCTGTGCTTAACATGTTGGAGAATGCTGTGAGCAGCTGCAAGTACAGGGCTGGCAATAATGTAAAGTATTTATTTGCTTTGAGTACCATACTTGGAACAGTACTGAAAATGCACAATGCAGGGATATGCTTTTAGTTGTAAATAAAGTATCTGTGTCTGATTGATACAAACCAAAACTTGGACTACGAATGGACTACAATATGTGCGGTCCCCTGTTAACATGCGGAATGTGAGTACACAGATAGGGATCAAGCTAATGTGTTATACACAGTAGCTATCAACATTAACAGTTACATTAAAGTTTGCTGGAGCTTGGATACAAGATAAGGCAGTGCATAAAACATCACACCACAAAAAAGGTTTGTTGGGTCATTTATAAAAATGGAGCTATACTATTCTTGGACTATGTATGTTGCTGCTTTTCCTGATTAGCAGTGATCAGTGACTTCATGGCTAGGTATGATACATTTAATATATTATATTGCTTATATTAATATATAGTGTATGATATGTGTGTATATATATATATATATATATATATATATATATATATATATATATGTAATTTGCAAAAACTTTGTATCCATAAGGAGTATTCTGGACATTGTTATCCTTATCTTCCCAAACGTCTTTGGGACATAATAGAGGAAAACTGTACCAGCTTTGTTTTCAATGCCATGTTGGACCAAACGCCTCCTTAGTCCCTCAAGTATTGGGCTATGACCCTTAGAAGCCCAATGCCATGCACATGCCATGTGTGATATGCACGCCTACACTGCAATCACCTTGTTTAAAACATTTGCTGTCATCCAGGAGATTGAAGAGAAGCACACAAAATATTACATGATCAGTCAGGACTCATTTAGAGAGGAGGTAACAAAGACCAGACCCCCAGTTTTACTACGCTCATGGAGGCTGCAAGTCATAGGTCCAGCCCCAATGAGACACACCGGATCTGCAGGACTGCTACTGCATGAGATTTTGAAAGGCCCCCCTTTTGGACATTAAATTAGGACTGCTGAGCCCACCAGAAATCTGGTGAGACCAACCCTTTTTATGTTGTTTGCACGCATGTGCAAGAAACATAGTGCCATCATCCAAGTTTTCGGAGGTGTGGCACTCGTCTTCCAATTCAGTCAGTGTGTTTTCAGGCATGGCCCCAGTTCCCCAATCACTGCTGCAGCTGTCTATGACAGCAGTTGAAAATGCAGTGGTCGTACAGTTGAAAGGGAGAGCTCCGCTTCAGTGAGCAGAGCTCCCCTCCACACACACACACACACACACACACACACACGCAAGCACGCATACTGCATGCTCATGAGCCATCCCCCTCCTCCCCATGCACACACTGTATGGCCGACGGGGGTGCCCAATCCCCCGTCGGGTCCATGCCCCCCCAAAGCTTCCAGGTGGCTTGCTGGGAGCCCACCCCTGTGTGGCAAAATTTGTTATGGCCGATGGGGGTGCCCAATCCCCTGTCAGCTCCACACCCCACCAAAGCATCCAGGTGCCATGCTGGGAGCCCACCCCAGCGTGGCAAAATCTGTTATGGCCAATGGGGGTGCCCAATCCCCCGTTGGCTCCAGCCCCCCCAAACAGCCTTCCAGCTGCCACACTGGGAGCCCACCCCAGTGTGGCAAATGTCTCTCGTCATCTTATTAAAAAAAAAGACCTGTAAATACAAAAACTGTCCCTCTGCACTTCTCCCTGCCCCATCCCACAACCCGCACCCACCCACTGTGCACCCTGCCTCCCACATCCCCCACCCCATACTTTCACCGACCAAGCGCTGACGATCTTCGTGGACCGGGAACATATCTGTACTCTTCAAAGCTGACCAATTAACTGAGGAAATGCCGTAAGCTGTATAATGGGAGAGATAGGGTTTTTTCAACTTTGCTGCATATCTCAGGCATTTTTCGGAATTTTGGCACCAAATTTTCAACATGGTTTTAGACCCTCCTCATGAATTCTGTCACTGTCATGGTGTTACTTGGTCCCGAAGGGTGATTTCAACGTCACTGCGCAAAATCACCTTTCGGGACCAATTAACAAAATGAGAGTGCCAGTGTTCATAAGGTGGGCTCTCAAAAAGTCTATGTTGCAAATTTGGAGAAAACATTCCTAAAAATGACTGTTTTATGAGTGTGCATTGCGCAGTTCCTACGCACGCTAGTAAGTTCGCTAATTTTTAATATTTGCACTCCAGATTTTCAACATTGCCACTTTACTACACCTCCTTATGAGTAGTACAACTGTCATTTTTCACATCGTGCCCAAAATGTGTTTGTATGCATGTAGCGCACAATGGTGCAGTCGGTGTGTGCAGTCAATGTTTGGGACAGATTAAGAAAGTTACAGTTACACTGTTCATGAGCATAGGTCTTAAAATGGCTATGTTGAAAACTGGGTGAAAAAATTCCCAGAAATGACTGTTTTATGAGCATTTGTTGCGCTGATCCTATGCACGCTCGTAAGTTCGCGAATTTTCAATATTTTCACTCCAGATTTTCAACATTGCCATTTTACCACACCTTCTTATAAGCAATATAGCTGTCATTTTTCACATCTTGCCCAAATCATGTTTCCGCCCATGTAGCGCACAATGGCGCAGTCGGTGTGCGAAATCATTGTATGGGACACATTAAGAAAATCACAGTGACACTGTTCATGAGCAGAGGTCTTAAAATGGCTAGTTTGAAAATTTGGTGAAAAAATCCCAAACATGATCAGCCTTATTTTGAAGCGCAGTGCCAGTAGTTCTCATGACGCCTGTAAGTTCGCAAATTTTTAATGTTTGCACTCCAGATTTTCAACATTGCCATTTTATCACACCTCCTTATGAGCAGTACAGCTGTCATTTTTCACATGTCACCCAAAATGTGTTTCTGTGCATGTAGCGCACAATGGCGCATTCGGTGTGTGCAGTCAATGTTTGGGACAGATTAAGAAAATCACAGTGACACTGTTCATGAGCAGAAGTCTTAAAATGGCTATGTTGAAAATTTGGTGAAAAAATTCCCTTCAGACATTCTGCAATGTTACTAATGGAGACATTGAGAAGGACTAGCCCCAGTACCAATCCCTGCAGCACCCCACTGGTGACCCCCTCTCCCTAGACTGCAAACCATTTACCACCACTCTCTGCCTCCTGTCTGTTAGCCAGTTTCTAACCCAGTTTACCACCCTTTCCCCCATGCCCAGCCTACCCAGCTAGTTTATCAGCCTCCTATATGGGATGGTGTCAAAGGCTTTGCTGAAATCAAGGTAAGCGTTGTCCACTGCCCCACCCTGATTCACTTCCTTTGTCACCCAGTCAAAGAAATCAACCTGATTTGTCTGACATGATGTTCCCACTGTGAATCCATGTTGTCTATGGTCCTGGGCTCCGATGGCTTCTAGATGCCCCAGTATCCTTTCTTTAAGCAATGTCTCCATGATCTTCCCCACTACTGAGGTGAGGCTGAACGACCTATTGTTCCCTGCCTCCTCCCTGCTGCTGGACTTGTGTAGAGGGACCACATATGCCCTCCTCCAATTCACTCATGTTGAATGACTCAGTGAACATGGCTGCCAGAGCTACTGCTATCTCCCTTTGCAGTTCTCTTAATATCCTTGGGCGTATGCCATCTGGTTCCATCGTTTTGTCTACCTTCAGTTTAGTGAGCTCCTTCAGGACTCTTTTGCCTTTGAATGGACTATTGTCCAGCTCTTCACCCCCTTGGCAACTGCTGTACTGCTGTGCCCCTTGCCCTTCCCACTCTTCTGTGAATACTGAATGGAAAGACACAGTGGATGTCTTGGAAGGAAGGCATGGAAATATCACTTCCAAATACCTAAACAGCACATACAAGCAAGCAACATTCGGCATTGACAAATGCTTGTTTTAAATGTAATTGTTGTTATTTGTTCAGGTTTGCTAATTGTTGGGGTTGTGTATCTAGCATTGACTATAGAGGGGAAGGTAATTGAAAGTAATAGTCCAGCTGTTGAGCAACTTGAAGACTGAACATCCAGCAAAACTCAAAGACTTTACTAACTTTAGAGACTGAGCACCACAGTGCTGGTGAAAACAAAAGGTGGGGGGTGCAGGTTCGTGTATATGCATGTGAATGCGAGTAGTAGTGAGTGTTCATCAGTCCTGCAGCTTGCTTTTTCTAAATATTTCTATTACTTAAAAAAGGTTACCTGCACCTCTGTTGGAGCTGCAGGATGTTGTTAAGGTGCTTTAATAATATTTGATGGTATATGTGGGGTAGGCTTAAACATCTAATTAGCTAACCTGGTGGCAGCGGCATAGAGAAAGATGATGTGGCTTTTGGGTAATGAAGGAGCAGGGGTTGGGTCGCTGCCACTGTGGTTTAGGCAATCCATCTGAGGGCATGGTGGGTGGGTCCTCAAGTTCCCATGGTAACTTAGGGTTCCAGATAGCAGTAGCTAATATAGGTACTGCTGTGATTTGGACTGAGAGGTTTCCACTGTTACAGCAGTGATGCCAGCAGTGCCAAAGGGCACCAGGTAGGGGGGAAGAGTGTGCATATCTCCTCCTGGGGGGGTTCATTCTGTGTAACTGGGGCAGATGCTCACCAGGAGGAGATTATTTGTGTGGGGGGAAGTGTAAGCTGCCTCTGGGAGCTTGCGAGTAACAAAAGGGTTAACTCCCAGTGCCATCTGGGACTGCCTGCAGGCGGGCAATGTGATTGGGCATGGGGGACATAAATTGGGGGGATTGGCATAAAAAAGGGAATCAAGTAGCCGGCCCAGTGGCACTGAGGGTTGAGGCGCTGGACACCACACCTCGCTCCATGCTGGCGAATTGGGTTCGGGAACGGACTCAGGTCTCCAGGGGTCGGCAGGGGCGGAGAGGGATTGAGCATCCGTGGACCACTCTCCCTCTCTGGGGTTGGGGGGTTCTCAGTTGTCGCTTCACTAGCGACCTCTGGCAGAGGCTGGGGGTAGTGCATGAGCACTGTATAGTAAGGGGGTGTGCTTGGGGCATGGCGCCAGGGGGGGATCTCGTGCGGACACGTGCGCGCTTCCTCCATTGGCGTCTTTACATGCCTCAGCACATGTCAGGGTGAATAGGGGAAACTAGTGGCGCTCAGGCATGGCAGCTTGATGGCCGTTTCAAGGGACTGCCTGGAATCTGGGGCACCACCACACAATACTGGATCCTGTGTCAGTGGGGAGTGTAGGGGGACTCCCTGCTGCCCCACCGCAGGGGGCAAGCCGCGGGGGTAGATGCGGTGGGGGCTTCACTAGGAACCAAGGCAGAACCGAACGGTGGCTGGAGGTGGACAGATGCTGGGACGTGAATGCAGACCAGAGGCCATGCAAGGTAAAAAGCATTAACTAAAAAAAAAAAAGGGGGATCAAGTCTGCGAGTGAGACTGTGGTTCAGGGCTGGGTTGAGCAATTGCAAACCTGCCCCCCCCCCCGCTATTCACAGTGTGGCAGCATTGGACAGCGAGAGTGTGGAGCATTCCAGGAGGGAGAATGGCCGAAGCAGTGAAGTTTGCTGGAGGAATCTCATTCATGCCACAGAGAGAGATGAGGTGGCGGGGCAGTGGTGTGAGCCTGCCCCATCCCTCCCCTGTGACTGTAAGATAGCACTGGAGAGAGACAATTGTGGAGCATGTGGGAATGGGCAGATAGCGCCTGGAGCCCAGGCATGTCTTTGTGAGCAGCTCCCTGTATGTGCAGTTCCTGCCATGTGTCCAGTGTTCTCATCATGTCGTCCACAATTGTGATGCCCTGCTGCTGAGAGAGGGAATCAGTCCTGGAGTGTCAGCCAAGGAATTTTATTGATTTATTTATTTAGCTTTTGTTAACTGGCTAAGCACACTAGACAAAAAGTTTCTATTTTCAGGTGTGACCCAGAAGGTTACAATAAGAAATGCAGATATTGTAACAAGGAGAAAAATACAGGCAGAGTTAAAGGGCATTAACGTAAGATGAGACTACAATACAGTACGTTAAGAGTTTTTACAATACATACATTGTATTACTTATGATGACAAAGTACAACAATAAGTGCAATCAAATATCTGTTTTAGTTTGCCATATGGCAAGAAAGGCATTCATAGATCCAGATAAGGATAAAATGCATAGAGCAGAAGACTGCAGTGGAGAAAAACAGTCAGAGATAGAAATTCAGGGCAGTTACAGGCCAAGAGAGTGACTGAGTGGTCCCACAGGGATTTCTTAAAACTGTTATGTATGCTAGCACAACAGGCAGACACAGGAAGGGAGTTCCATAATCTGAGAGCACAGACAGCAAAGACTGTCACCTGTCAAGGTGGAGGACTTAGGTACAATGACTGTATGAGAGTCGTTAGACCTGAGTAGGTACTGTATGTAGGTTGGACAGGTTTAAGGAGGGTTAACAAGGCAAGAGGGTAGCAGTTCAGACTATCTTATCAATAAAACAGCCCAGAGCTTGGGAGCGGTAGTTGGACAGAGACAGCCAGCTAAGTTTATTCTATGTGTGGCTCATAGCTCAGTGCTTGTGCTACGTACATTAGGGCTGCATGATGTAGGTTATGCTTAGATACATAGGCGCTAGCCCAGTAAATAGGACTGCCTGCAGAATGAATGAGTTGTATTAGATAATTAGTGCTTAGGTACATCAACATTGATAGGAACATAGGTCAGCGATTGTAGTACATATGAACTGGAATGAATATGAATTTTGCGTAGATGCTTGAACAGCTGATATAGCAACTTGTTCGAACTTGATGCTTTGGCCATTCTCTGTATCCCACCTTTGGCAGGATGCTTAGTTGAGTAGGACTGAAGACCCCAAAAGAATTATAAGTACTGGTGATTACCTCCTCCAGCTGCGGAGACTGTGGCCAATAGCACGCAGGAGAGGAAAACCCCCCTTTGGGGGAAACCTCGGAGGACCCATGGCCACTGATCTGCCCATCCTTCTGGACATACTAAAGGAGAGTAATTCTAAATTAACAATAGTAAGTTATCAGCTAATCCAAAACCAAGCCAATTGAAGATCTTGAAGCAGATGAGAAGGCAGGAAAACTGGAATTGAGTACTGATGTGGAATGTCCAACGAGAAGATGGTAACTTATTCTTTTAGCAAATTCCTGTCCAATAGATGGCAATGTCCGGGGCAAGAAGTTTGATATAATTAAATCTGAATCCAGTTGAGAGCATAATCCATCTTAAAGTGGCGGTCCATGTTCTGAGTTCCGAGCAAAGCATAGAATCTTTGGTGGTGAAGTGAGTAACCTGGATGGAAGGTAGAGACTGAAGAAGGCTGAGCAATTGGAACTCCAGGTCCTGAGTGGACGAAGCAAGTGAGTGGACATTAGGCTAGAAGTCCAGAAACCTCCAGCCCCATCAGGTGAAGAAGGTAACAATAAGGAGTATTATATCCGCACCTCCATGCCCCTGTACAGGACGAGGCAGTCGTAGAGCAGAAATATACAAACCTCCATGCCCCGAATTGGGTAAGGCAAGTGTAGAGTAGAAATTCAAACCTTCATGCCCTGAATTGGGCAAGGCAGGCATAGAGTATAAATATTCAAACCTCCATGCCCCAAATTAGGCAAGGCAGGTATAGAGAAGAAGTAATCGAACCTCCCTGCCCTGAATTGGGCAAGGCAGGTGTAGAGGGCAGGAATGATGATGTAGAAGTGAGGCCCAGATGAAGGTCATCAGGAACAGGATCCAGAGCAGGGTGCAAAATGCCATGATAGAGTACACAGTGCCAGGCAAGACCCCCGCGTGGCCAGCGGGAGCAACTGGACCACTACGAAAGTCAGCGGGGAAGGGAAGAGAGAGTAGCAAGAATCGGACCTGTACATAGGTCTGCCAAGCACAGTAGCAACTAAGCAGGGGAGCAGCAGGGTGGCAGCGGAGCAGCCAGATCAGAACATGACTGGAAGGCTAGGAGGAGCCGCATGAGCCATAAGCACAATAGAGTAGGTAGCCAGGAATGAAGCAGCCATTAACCTGCGAAGGCAATACTGGAAGGGGAACTCCTATGGTTCACTATGAGAGGAGTCCTGCAGAGAGGGCATCATGAAGCACAGCTGCCAGACAGCCAGGGCCATGGTCACTCCCTCCTTGTCCCAGAATGGGAAACAATACACCCTACCAGAAAGCAGTACAACACAGAACTTATGGACTAGCCCCGTTTCTGTCGAAGTCACTATGCTATGGCTGATGGAGCCGAATGGCAAAACCGAAGGCAGTTCAGTAGCAGTAAGGGAATAGTAAAACTCCATCTTTCAGGAATCGGCTGAAATGGGTGCCAGACTGAGCAAAGTTACGGAAGGCAGACAGCAAGAAAGTCCTGGACTGGCAGCATCAAGTGTATAATATGGCACAGGTTGCTTATCCGAGGCATGAATAAGTGCTGCAGAGGCATAGCAGGGATGACAGCAGAGACATAGCCCCCAAAACAGCGATAGGCATCCAGGAAGCAGGTAGAATAAAGGGTGTGGTGTAGAAAGACCGAACCAAAGAAGAACGAGTCCGTAACAGCAGGGCTTGACAGTAGGATGCGCTGAAATAAATTCCCTCAGGTAAGTCACGGAAACACAAACTGTAGGAGTGGTCGAGCAAAATTGTGAGGCAAAATCAGAGATGTCCATGAGATCAGGGATAGTGGAAAGGTATGCTGGACACAAGGCTGCCCCCCTGCTTGAGTGAGGCAGAGAAGCGTAGGCGAGCATAGGCAGCCGCATGGCCATGGATCCCAGCAGAAGACAGGGCAAGGAGTCAGGAAGCAGCAGTTGAGGAGTGAGGAGCACTGACAAGCAGGAACAGTGAGAGTGAGGTTGAGTGAAGAACACCAAATAACACTGAACAAGTAAGGACAGGCAGCAGGAGCTGCAGCAGGGAGGAAGCAGCACGGAGGCCTCTGCGATGGAGACCAGGAAGCATGCAGGGAGCAAGGGAGCTCCAAGAATGAATGGACTATGCAGCGGCAAGGAACAGTGGCCGCCAGGAGGGAGAAACCAAGGCAACAGAAACAATGAGCAGACGAGCAGGAAGCAGGACACAGCAGCGGCTGAAGGAGCGGCCATGGGGGAGTGAGCACAGAGGGAAGAGAAAGGCTGCAGGGCGATGAAGCATGGCAAAAAAAACCCAAGAGAACAGTTAGAGAATGAACAACAAGGAACGGAAAGAAGAAGAGGGGATGGGAAAATGAAACAAAACAAAGAAATGTGAACAAGAGAGAGAGGGCAGGACACACAAGTGGTGGGGGGGGCACAGAGAATGAAAGAAGAAGCAGCCACCGACCAGCCACTGCATAGCAGTGAGTGTAGTGAGTGCAACTCGCTCTAAGAAGAGCAAAGTTGTTTGGGAGGCTTGCATAGGAGATGGGGGAGGAGCTATTCCCCCCCATAGAACCACAGGCATGCACCTCTCAATTATACAGGTCATAGTGGTGAATGAGTCAAGGAGCAGCAAGGGCAAAACGGCAAATATTATTATATGCAACATCCCACTTTGCTAGACTAGACTTTGCCGCAAGGAGGAAGGTTGTAAGTCCATAACTGAGTGTGGGAAGTAGTATGCCTTTGGCCAGGGCAAGGTGCACAGCTATAATAAAGGTTCCTCTTGCCTTATAGGCTAGGCCCAACATGGCATTTTTTGCCTTACACACATTATGAACATGCAGTGGAAGGTACAATTGAGGGTCAAGAGTGACTCCCAGGTATTTAAAGGAGGATGTTATGCCCACCAGGGATCCATCGATACTCTTGACACTCATAGGGGCAGGGCACAGTTTTAATTTGGCCAAAGAGCCAAAGAACATAGCCTGTTTTTTTTTCAGTTTGCAGGAGGTGCAGTCTGCAAGGGTTTGAGCCCCAGTAGTGCCAGTCCCAATCCACAGCTGAAAAGTAATGGGGTTCGCTCTTGCAGGCTGGCACAGATGGGACCTGTCTAGATCAGCATCTATGTTTGTGAAGGAGGGAAAAGGGGAGAAACAAAGTTGATAAAAGTTGAACCAAGGCCTGATTCGACCTCTGAATATGTTTCTGCCACCAGAATAATGGAAGCCTTATTTGGCTCTGAAACAGAAGCTAGTGGGAGATCTTCACGATCGAGAATGTGCCGCTGTGTGCGGTACTTGTGCGCCTTGGAATCAATTTCTGCCCCCATGTTACCCCATGCTCCAGGCTTTGTGATCTGTCCTCTATCTAATTAAATCGAGTTTATGAACTTGATTCTTTGTGTGGACTATTGACTAATTTATTGAACTGCTTTTGGGACTAACCCCTTCCCTCCCTTTAGCGACAGCGGCCTGTGAAGTTTGGGCACCCTGAGAAGATCAGTGAACCAGGTAAATGCAGCCCTTCTAGGGAAGTGTCTGCTGCGTGGTTGCCCTCCCAGTCATTCCATCATACCCCTAGACATCAGGGAGTGGGACTACACAAGCAAGCTGTACACATTGTTGTGGCTTAGCTATAACCCTTAAGGTTTTGTGTTACATGATGCATGGTCCAAACTACAAGTAAATTCCTTCAATGTTTTAAAGTGGATAATTGCTATAACTACAAAACAAATTTTTGCCCTTTGCCGTTCTGATGTGAAGGGCTGAAGTTTCATTGTAATAAGTACCCTTTACACTGAATCCAGTTAAGATTCTGTAATATGAGTCCTCAGATCAGGAGCAATATCTTAAAAGCTTCATGCCTCCCTGTGGCAGATAGCAGAAATAACTTGGGGAGACTGTCCATGTTAAACCAATTCAAGCCGTATCTTTGCAGCTATTTCTCTGTCCCCTCTTCACACAGACAGCTGTGTCATTGGTCTACGCAAATCAGGTTTGGTTCCCTTAGAACCCTGCATTTATGTGGCAGTCACAAAATTGCAAGGCTTGACACACCCCTGACAGGACTCAATATAGCATGTACTGTAATAAAATCACAGCATACATGGCAGACTGTATACAGAATGGCTGACTCCACAAAGGTCACATATCACATTACCATCTGTTAATAGAGATTCTGGGACCAGGGATACTCTTAACGCATAGTGCTTCCTGAAAAATTAAAAAACTTTTGACTCAGGTTGGGTTTTGTGATAGTCTACAGACTTGACAACTCCAACATTTATTTATTAGCTTTTGTTTACCAGGTAAGCACACTAGACAAGGAATGCCTATTTTCAGGTACGACCCAGGAGATTACAAGAGCATAGTTTACAAAAACAGTGTGAGGGAATTACAGCAATGTAAAATACAAGCAATGAGCAGTGTGATACAAATAAACAGGTACAGGATGAACAGATAAGCATATACATCAATGGAAAGAACAAGCAAACAATAGTTACATTTCGTGGAAATAATACAAGCGAAATTTGTTCCATTTTGAGGATGGTAAGTGCTGAGGTGAAGGGCATGCAGGGTAAATAATTCCCCTTAATAGAGCTCAGAGGATGTAGGAGAACCAAGGAAAGTGGACGGTGCACACCAGGGTCCAAGCAGGGGTAGGGGATATCAAGCAGCATTGGAACAGTTACAGGCTGAGACAGACTTCAGGTGCAACCAGAGTGAGCTCTTAAAGATGGGATGTGTGGGGGTACCTCTGATGGTTGCAGGTAAGGTATTCCAGAATTTAGGGACACAAACAGCAAAGGCACAATCACCTGACAGTGTACGAGTTTTTAGGACAAGGAGGGTTGCAAGTCAGCTGACCTTAGCCAGTGTGATGGTAGAGCCTGTCACAGGAGTTTGGACAGGGCAGGTGGGGTGGCATTGTGGACAATTTTGTCTGTGAAGCAGCCCAAAACAAATGAGCAATAATTACCCAAGGACAACCAGTGTAGTTGACTGTATAAATCACAGTGATGGGTAAGTCGAGGGGCAGCAAGGGCAAGGCGGCAAATATTATTATAGGCCACATCCCATTTAGCAAGCCTAGTTTTTTTGCGGCAAGGGTAAAGGTTGTCAGCCCATAGCTGAGAGAGGGAAGGAACAAACCTTTAGCAAGAGCAAGCCATGCAGCAGCAGTAAGGGACCCACGAGCGTGGTATGCAAGTCCAAACTTGATATTTGTTGCCCTGCAGACATTTTGAATGTGTAGAGACAGGTCTGATTGGGGGTCAAGAATAACTCCCAGGTATCTAAAGAACCATGTAGTGTCAACTGGGACATCATCAAGACTTAATACATTGAGTGGGACAGGACACTGTTTCGGTTTGGCAGAGGAGCCGAAGAGCATGAGTTGAGTTTTCTTTAAGTTCAGCACAAGCTTATTTGTTAGGAGTCAATGTTGCAGTTTATTGAAGTCAACTTCTAGGTTGTGATTTATGGCATGGACAGCACCTGAGCTAGCTAGGAGGACCTGGTCATCGGCATATAGGGTAGTGGTGCAATGGGTAGGGACCGTTGGGAAGTCATTGATAAAAAGAGAAAATAGGATAGGGCCCAGAATAGATCCCTGAGGGACACCGATAGGAACAGGTTCTGATAGAGCTCTGTTGTACTTAACAAGCTGTAGCCTGTAAATTACATAGTTGGAAAATCAGTTTAAGGCTGGACCAGCAACACTGAGGTAGTGAAGTTTGGTACAGAGTAGGGAGTGATTCACTAGAGCGAAGACCTTTGAGAGGTCCATGAAGATAGCACCAGTCAGCACACCCTGGTCAATGGCAATCCTTATATCAGATGTAACATTAGCAAGGCTGTACCAGTGCTGTGTCCTTTATGAAATCCATGCTGTCTGGGTGACAGTAAGATATGTTTAGACAGGTAGTCCATCAGCTGTACTACATGGCAACTAGGTCCAATTATAATGGAAACAGTAAATGGTGGGCACTGATTGTCACAGCCTTGAACCCGCCCCCGCCCCCAAATCTAATCATGTGGAAGCTCTGCAGGCATTTGATAAAACATGACCTCCTGGAATCAAAGCGTTCCTGATATACAGTAGTCTGTTCAATACCAGTGATGGGTAGGTACTCTGAGGCAAAAACTGTGCCTCTTGCAACTCCTTACTGAAACAAGTGATCTTTGTTTTTCATTAATGCTTCCCAGCAGCATTTAAAGCAGCAGTGCATGATAGCGTGAGTTTTGATGCATCCTGCTCTTTGCATCGTTTTTGACACAAGCACTCTGCATTATTCTCTGGCCTTTGAAAATCTGGTCCTAAGCCCCCAAAACATTCAAAACTAGTCTTGCAGGGGAATATTGGTCCTTATAGTACCATAGTCATGTCTGCCCACCTGCTGTTGGCCTCTTTACATGCTCTAGTGTCTGTTAGACCAGCTATGGCTGGTCCAACAGTGACATGCATCTTAGGAACAATGACAGGATTCACAGGGCTCAATTTTCAAAGAGGACTTAGAACAATTGCAAGCTGCGGCAAACAGCAACTTGCATCAAGGCCCAGTGCACCAGGGACCCTGCACCAGATTCTGGTACAGGAGGGGTCCCAGCACCTAAATCCCCACACTTGCCTCAACCTCTCCAGTGCAACAAACACAAGGTGCATGGGAGCGGTTTGCTGCAGGCTCTGTGCAGCAAAGGCTAGCAGACCCCCACAACTGATCCTCTGATAAAATAAATCAAGTCTCATCCCTGTTGGTCTAGCTGCCCCCTCCCCGATCTCGCTGTTATAATAATATATAATAAAAACCCCTTCCCTGCTGGTCTAGTGGCCCCCTACTTGATGGCGCCCATTATAATAATATATAATAAAGCCCCCTTCCCTGTTGGTCTAGTGGCCCCCCTCCCCAATCCCTGATGTTGCCTGTTATAATAATATTTAATACAACCCCCTTCCCTAGTGGTCTAATGGCCCCCCACCCACCCCAGCAGGTAGTGCCCTCCACCTTACTCCCCTCCATCTTGAAACAGAGCAGGCAACTGGCACAGCCTTCGTGTCACCTCCAGTGCCGGCCACCGACTGAAGTGTCACTGAGCATGTACTGTATGGTGTATGTGCTCACTGATTGACATCAATGAGTGCGTACATTATACAGTACACGTTCAGTGACAGTTCAGTCAGCATCCGTTCACGGAGGTGACATGAGGGCTGTGCCAGCCGCCTGCTCTGTTTCAGGATGGGGGAAGCAAGGCTGTGGGCACTACCTGCTGAAGTGTGGGGGTGGGGGGCCACTAGACCACCAGGGAAGGGGGGTTGTATTGAACATTATTATAACTGGTGACATTGGTGATCAGGGAGGGGGCCATTAGACCACTGGGTAAGGTGATTTATTATTATATTATTATAATGGATGACATCGGGGATCAGGAGGGGGGCCACTAGACCACCAGGGAGGGGTTTTTATTACATATTATTATAATGGGCAACATCAGGGATTGGGGGGCTTCAGGGACATTGTGAATTGGGGAGGGGAGGCTGCTAGATCACCAGGGTTATTTACTTTATAATAATTGGGGATTGGGGCTTGGGAGGGGGGGACCACGGCACATTGTTGCAAGGTGCTACACTCTCCCAGAGTGATATGTCTAAAGAAATTCTGCATCTGGGAGTGTTTTGTGAATCCCACTTTCAGGGATATGGCAGCCTGTGTCTGCCACAAGCCCCCTAGCATCATGCCGCAGCTCATTTTGTGGTGCAAGGTTAACGCATATCCCCTTTGACATATGCAGTCTGCGTTTGATGTAGGTTGCTTTTATGAATAGCTCAGGGCTCATTTTTTGATGCAAGGTGCTATTTGCACCATTTATGTTTGACATAGGCATCTTGCATCAATCTATGGGCTTTGAGAATCAAGCCCACCCTCTTTGAAAATCCCAAATAAGGGGATGGTGCATCTTTTCAACGATGCTGGCATCCCTTCCGACCTGGCACAGTCATTTTTTCCGCACAAGCATGGTGCAAGCCAGTCTGGCGCATGCAGACCTGTTTTTGACACAAGCACCATTTGAAAATCAGAACAGATACAAGTTTTGGTGCATCCTGCTTCTTGAGTCAGTTGTTTTTGACATAAGCACCCTGAGTCATTTACTGGCCTTTGAAAATTCTTCCCTCAAACTTTTAATTAATGATTTATTTTATTTATAAATCTGTACTTTATTCCCCATTACTTTTAATTTCAATGTGCCTGTCTTGCTCAGGAGCCCCAAAGTACATTTTATTCATCACGCCCATCTGCTCATCTTACCAACCTCCATCGAGCCCTGGACAGCCCATCAGGTAGGTCAGGGTTAAGGGGATATACCCCAATATTGTCCTTGCATCAAGCAGCAAGTGGAAGGAGGTGCAGGTCTCGGATGGTCCATCTTCTATGGGCAACAGGGAAGTTTTGCATTTTCTCCCTGCCCTCAAGAAAGCCTGACCAAGGTGGCACAATGGGCATGCCTATGAATCAAGTGCATGACTGTGTAGTAATGGCCTGCTTCCTCCCCCCACTGGACACTCAGGTTGTGGTCTTGTTGTGGTTGCACACAGCTTCACTCCCTGGAGAGGAAGAGTATCCTCTGGGATGCTCAGTCCCTCTCCCCTCCCCAGCTAGCCACTGATGACCTGAGTCAGTTCCCAAACCCAGTTGCTGATGATGTGAGCAGTAGCCTTACTGTTTTGTTGACAGGTCAGCAAAGCACAATCTTTTAACAAAAACAGAAAAAGCCAGTTTTAAAAGCAAGACCTTTTCATAAACATTATCAAAACCAAGGTTTTTTTTCACATAGAGCTTTTTCTCCTGTAGGATCTGGGGCGGCTTCTCAGTCCTGTCCCTTCCCCCATGCACTGGTGTCTGCCTCCCCCAGTGCTACTTGCAGTTGGGCACCCCCACAGATTCCCCCCCAGGTGATGCCACAGGAGGGAGGGCCACCCTTCCCCCCCGAGTATATGATCCAGCTTGGACTACAAGTTCCAGGTGGAAGTGCAGCTGTGCAGATGGGCAGGCAGGGCTCCCTTTTTTTCACTTTTCTCCCTTCCGTCCTGCAGTCAACACAAATGTGCTTGTGGAGGCACGCACTACTCACAAACCTGCAGACCCTCCTAGTCTGTGTTGCCCTAACCTGCACAACCACTAGGCCTCCACCTGGTGGTAGTCAAAGGCTGGGCTAACAAATCCTCCCTCCTTTGGAGAGGAGAGAAGTCTCTTGGATGATCAATCCTCTCCCCGCACAGCCACCCCTCAGCAACCCAAATCTGCTTCCAAACCCAGGTCACCAGCGTGGTGCAAGGTGTGATGTCCAGTGCCTCAAACCTCAGCGCCACCAGGCCAGCTCCAAAATCAAATATTAAAAGACACAATCTAAAATAAAATAAACATTTAACTTGTCTTACAGATACTGTTGTTTTCAATTTACAAACAGAGAAAAACAGACACTCATAGCACAGAAGCTGATGGTGGCTATGTTGCACAACCTCACAATCACATGATGTGCATGTCAGATGACTGACTCATGATAGCTCCTTCACAGTCAGCGGGAAATAATGAAATGATTGCTTTGATGTTGCCAGGCTAATTAAGGTTGACTCTTGCGCTGTTGGAAACAGTTTCACATCTCTATCAAAACCATCTAAAATAAAGCCATTTTTCAATTAACCAAATTTATTTTATAAAACATAGGCTAGAAAAGGCAAGGTATTATTTATTGTGTACTACAATTTGCTAGTATACACATTGAAAAAATCCAGCAATCATATTGGCTGAGAATTGTTGACTGCTGTCCAGTTATTTCAGCATCATCAGACAATTCAGCTCTTGCAGCTAATTTTTCATTAAATGTTAACAATGTTGTTAATCTGTTAAGCCTATTTTATGAGTCCAATAACATCCTTTAAGGTGTCCAGTTACACAGAAGTATATGGACATCTTGGGTGCTGAAGCACTCAACTTCATGCCACACAATACACTCAAGGTAGGGAAATGACCAGACTAGGTGGGCCAGGTGGCCCTTATCCGCCATCATATTCTATGTTTATACAATAGGGGTGAAGCGATATGGCATCTGATAAAAGACCATGTCACCAACTGCAGACAGGGGAAAAGCACAGCTTCACTGACACCTGAACTACAGTGTGATAAATGGAGCTACGGTGGAATAAATGACATTTATCTCCACTGTAGCTACATTTATCTATATTGTAGCTACATCATAGCAGGCAAGAAACCAGTTGAGCACACTGAAGAAACACTAACCAACACAGGAAACCTAAAAATGACAAACACATGTGCCACCTAGCAAGGTAAAAGCATCTTGACCCATACCTAGAGAAAACGGTAAAATTGCATAGCAAACGACAGTAGCGTAGCGTTCTGCAATTGACACTATCTAAAAAGCAGAAGTAAAAATAAATAATAACAGAGAATGCTGCACATGTCAAAAAAATAAAGTATAATAAAGTCCACATAAGCACCCCTCATTCACACACACACGTCCTTCACCACATATCACACCCACAACCTCCACAACATCCACAAATAAAACTACACACCCATTCAATAACGCACCCCCGAGCAACCCAATAACACACCAGAAAATCCAGAAAAAGGAAAATATCCACAATAAATAACACGGAGTAAAGAGAAAAAAAAAAAGCAAAACCAAGATGAACATGCCAAAACTCCCACCGAAAGACCCTCACACTACCACAAAACACCCAATCACAACACACCATCATGGAAAATGAACCAATCACAACACTACACTACCAGATAAATAACCAATCATACCACTGCAATACTGAGGAAAAGACAAAGAAACCCACAGTGCACAACCAAACAACAGAAAAAAACAATGTAATAAACCATAAAAAAATACCACAGCCGTATTATATACACCGAATATGTGTTGGGCTATGGTGGGATATGGGATTTCTCTGCACTCGTGCACTCTGACCTGGGGGAAATATCACTCGTGACTCCGCTATGCGCTGCCACTCATGAAATTATCCAAGGTCAGTGTGCACTCATGCGGACAAATCCCATATTCCACCACAGCCCAACTCATATCCCCTATTTCTATGTTTCTAAGGTGTCTGTGTATATCCACGCGACTGGAAACCTTGTTGGATACTTACAAAAAATAATCTGTAAAGTCAGTAAAGAACAGTGTTATAATAATTTTTTTTTGGGTGGGGTGCACCTGTGTCAGTGATAAGTGTCCAGCCCACAGATTTCCTACAACATATAAATCTGGGTAAATCTGATAATTATGTCACTTGCACCGCTCACAAAATCAGAAGCTGCCGGGGTTCAGGCAGGAGGCAATGGGAGCCATCTAAGACATAAGCTGCAGACAGTACTTAAAGAAAACATTTAAAGAGCTGCTAATGCACTGGGAAAACACTGGAAAACATAATATGTATTCACAATTCAGACTTTATTTCATATACCTTCTGTAGATTTCTCCTCCCCCTATGTATTACCGGGTAACTATCCATGACTTTAGGAACTTATTCCCTTAGAGTTGATTTAAGCAATAAGCCATGAGGGGGTGTGGGTTATTGGGGGATTTACCACGGCTGGTGTGGGTTTCCCCACAGGCGCAGCCAAGTGTGCAAATCTCACCAGCCATGGTAACTCCCCCGCTAACCCACATCCCCGAGTGGCTTATTGCGATTATACAATGGGTAGAAATTTTTAAATAATTACTTACAAGGTTTTATTTGAGAAGAACTTGTTTTTTAATTTTTTTTCCCTGTAATGTCCATCCTCTGTGTGTTAAATAGTTCTCTGTTTCTAAGTAGAATGTTGTAGGAGATGGTAGCTCTGTTCACTTAGTATACTGCTATTGTATTATCATTTAAATAAAAAAAACTTGAACAGAGTTGCAGGCAAGATAAATGGCTGTGAGAGGAGTGAGAAACTGACAAGCAGACATTAAGTGAACGAGCTACAGTATTGCTGCAGATTAATGAGAAGCTGTATTTTTTTATTTAATGTTTAAAGTGTTGCAGGAAGCCACGATGTTTCAGGAAGACACACTGCATCGTGGTAGAAAGTGAATCGGCTATAATATTTGTGCAGATCTATCAGGAGCTCAGATTTTTTGTTTAAAATGAACTTTTGTTCAGCTCAAGTACAGAGCTCATGGAGGTAACGGCAGTCTCGTCTCCTGGACATACGGAGTGTGGAAGTTCAGGGTGTTATTTCAGGGTCTGTGTGGCGCCCGTGCTGCTTTTACATTTAAATGGTTCCGTTGTGAAGGAGTTGTAATGGCAGACTCAGGTGAGCAGCACATTGTGGCATTTCATCTGGTGCTGTGGTTTTGTTTGGGTTGACAGCACTGGCATGTGGGGGGGTTGCTTGGTTCGCATATGGAGTGGAAAGAGATCTGTGGTCTCAGTGCGGCCTGCATTGCGGAGCGATAGTACAGAAGAGTAGAGGGGTCAGTTCACAGTGGCAATTAGTGAGCAGGGAAGAAGCGATTACCGGAGAAACACTTTGCAAAAATTTTGGGTTTGATGTGGGATCTGCGTGTGTTTATATTTTTGTATTAGTAATGGTGTGCTAATGGTTCTCGCTTAAGGAAGGGAAACAAGATGGTGGCTTGGCGGTGTTCATTTTCAGGGTCGGATTCATTTATTTGAAATGCGGCTGACTGGCACCTTTGCTGTGGGTATATTGTAGGATTTACCACGGCAGAAAGGTGTCAGCCAGCCAATCGCAGAACAGGAATTTGCATTAATTTTTATGTCCATCGTATAATTGCTCCTATTCCCCACTAATGTCACAGTCCTACATGATGACACCAGTTTGTTGTCATGGGAGTAACTATGATGTCACAAGCAAAGTATTATGGCATCATGGGGAATAAGCAGCAGGAGCAGATAAACACTCAAGATGGTTTCAGCACTGATAAACCTTACAGTCTTCCCAATCCCAAAAAAAATTTTAATTTTTTTTCCTTTTCACATAATTCTCCCCATCCTCTCCCCTGGCCCCCACCACCTTCACTCTGCTCTCCCCCTCAACCTGAGTTTCATATGACATTTAAATACACTGTATTTCTAATTTGTACCATATGCTTTTTGATAAATACATATTTTTTACATTCTGCTTCTTTTTTTTCTCCGTTTTGTTCTCTTTTTTCCTCTTTTTACATGCAACATACTTCCATTCTAGGAGCATTTTTTACTTAAAATTCTTTTTTTTTGTGTTGGGTGTTTTGTTTCTCCTATTTACATTGTGTTTTGAGATTGCTATTAAGTACCCTTTTTATTGTTCCTTTCACTAACTTGTAATTTTGTTGAATGCAGTGGTCACTTTATTTATAATTCCACTTTGATGAAGGGAATGTGATTTGTTCTCTCTTGTTCTATTTCCCCATGTCATATATTGGCATGTAAAATGGATCATTCTGATAATTCAGCTCATGAATATGTATGAGGCAATCAGTATAACTTTTTGGGGTATGATTACGTGACTCCACCCCCAGTAGAAGTGCCAGCACAAAGCAAAATGTCAGGACGTCACATTGCGTATCAACTACGGCTCCAATTGGTATGGTGTTTGTTTAAATTTTATGTAACCCTTGCCAGACTTCAGGAAACTCTTGTCCTGTCCAGACAGAGTTCCTTACGTCAACCAGTTTCCTTTCCCCCAGCAATCTGGTTTTAGAAAACACCACTCCACAATCTCTTCCCTGTTGTGAGTCACTGAACATATTTACTCTGCCTGTGACCAAGGACATCTAACAGCAGCAGTTTTCGTGGACCTGGCTAAGCAATTCAGTCTCCCACCCCTACCTCCTTGTCAAACTCTTGGCAGCAGGCTTAACCCCCCCCCACAGTCCAGTGGTCCAACTCCTACTTAAGCAACAAGCTCCAATCTGTTAAAGTAGATAACTCCTCCTCTTACCCCCTCCCCATCCTAGTCGGTGTACCCCAAGGATCAATCCTTGGCCCCATCCTTTTCCTGATATTTATAAATGACTTCCCCTCTGTATGCTCCAGCTCCAAGATACATATCTACTGTATGTGGATGACATCATATTTTTCTCCTCAAGGTAAATGATGCCCTATCAAACCTTCAAAGGGATTTCTGAAATATGCAGACCTCGTTCCAGTTCAATCAACTCAAAATAAACACCTAAAAAAGAGTGTCAATGACATTCGGGATTGCACAAAAGCTGACCAGAGTCCCTCCTCCCCCTGCCATCACCTCATTGGACAGGACATCCCTCGACTCAGTTACAGCATACAAATACCTAGGTGTATGGCTGGATCCCCATTTTACTTTCTCATCCCACATTGAAGCCATCACTTCCAAACCATGTCCCAAGCTCGGCATGCTCTAGTGTAAATGAGACGCCCTCCTTTTTGCCAGTAATATGCAAAATCCTAATGAAGATGATCACGCCCATATTTGACTACGCTGATGTGGTCTACAGCACTGCTTCTGCCTCATCCTTATCCAGATTAGATACCCTTCTAAATGCATTCTGCCACTTCGCCTCCAACTCCTCTCTTAGAACACACCATTCTTCACTTTACTCCGTATGATGCTTTGTCAGAGGTTCACTCTGATTTTGATTCCTTCCAGAGTTGGCTTTCGGTGAATTGTTTGGTACTTAATTCAATGAAAACTAAAATTGTTATTCGCCAAAAAAGTTATTGAATGTGTTAATCTTCCTTAGATTCTTACATTGGATGGTGATGTTATTGAACTTGTAGATAATTTTAAATATTTGGGTATAACGTTTGACCCAAAATTATCTTTTGAAGTCCATTTGAATAATTGGAGGAAAACACTTCAACAGAGATTAGGTTTGCTTTACAGGGTTAAACATTTTTTGACTAGAGATTCTAGGCTTCTTGTTTCTCACAGTTTTTTGATGAGTGTTATGGATTACGGTATTATTATTTACTTATCTTTTTCTGGTACATTCCTAGATAAGCTTAAGGTGATCTATAATTCCATTCTACGTTTTATGCTTGATGCTCCTTTTAGAATCCATCATTGTTTCTTGTTTAAGAGTTCTAATAGTTTGTTACTTGAAAATAGAATTTCCTATAAATTAGGCATTCTGTTGTTTAAGGTCATGAATGGTCTTCTATCTCCTGCAGTATCATCTTTGTTTTCTAGGTTTTTGAACTTTCATGGAATTAGGTCTCAATCTAAATTTATTTTTGAACTCCCATTGTTTCTAACTGTTTTTGGACAGAGATCTATATTGTACAGGGCTCCATTATTCTTTAATTCATTACCTATTGATATTGTCCAGAGTAAGACTGTATGGTCTTTTAAATCTAGACTAAAATACTGGTTGATGGATAATGATATTTGCACATGTTCATACTGATTATTTGTAATGTAATTTATGAGTTTTGTATTTTTGTATAATATGTAATGTTTTCATGTTTGTATGTATTGATGTGTATGTTCAAGTGCCTATTGTAACTTATCGCTGGTGAAAACGGGCAGTTTGCTCATGCTGCTTACAAGTCTAAAAAATAAAAATGAAACGAAATACTTCTCCCTCTGTCTAACATCCCTCTCCCATTGTCAGTACATCCAGTCTATTGCATTAATAGCCAGATACTAGTTGAGCTTGTTACCCCCTACCTCTCTGACAGTCTGTACCCAGCAAATCCATCCTCTTATGGCCTAAGATCACAGGATACCTGGACCTTCTCTCTTCCTCTACCCTCCTCCACTTCAGGAAAATCTGCCTTCCCCTACAGGCTCCCCTACTTATGGAATAAACTCTCCCCCTTGTTTTGCTCTATCAAACAGCATCTTCGAGCACTTCCCCACCGCGTGCTCCTGCCACTCTGTTACCCAATCCACACACAAAAGCTTTCGTTCTCGCATGTATATCCTACTAGAGTACATTCATATAAAGAAAAGAAAAAAACTGCACACACACCACTTAGATGGGCTTAAATGAATTAGTATTTATTTATTTAACTTTAAATGAGCATGTCAGCAACCAGGACTGTCATCCCTACGTAGCAATCCAGCCTCATGGGTCTTCCTCCTGAAGAGGTGTGTGCCCAGTTTTTTTTTTTTCTTTATATGAACTCGCTGTTGCTGGAGCACCTTTAGAATAGCCGATGTGCATTCCCCTTATTTTTTCTTTATACTAGAGTACTTTGACTGCATCTCAACTGCACTTGTAATCATCACTATTTTATTAATAATTGCATTGTATATCATGCCATGTTATGCATCTTTGTCTATTTACAAAATTTTACTCTGCAATGCAGTGTATTATTAATTGTTTTGGATATCCTATCCTGCAGTGATTCTGTTTCTGTACATTTTTTTTCTTTTCTGCACTGCTGGTCGTATCTCTAATGTATAATGACTGTTAAACTGCTTGGGCAGGATTCTCAAAAGGGATGTACCCAGCGCATCCGTGATGAGCTGGCATATCCCCGACTTGCGCACTGGCACGATTCTGAAAGGGGACCTATGCACCACAGACCACCCATAATGATATGAGGTGCATCTGGAGGGGTTGTGCAGGGGGCGTGCCCAGGCATATGGTGCGCAGCCCCATTCACAGCTCAACTTGGAGGTGCATCTCCAGAGCAAGTCCAGAGATATGCCCCCAAAAGATAAGTCTACAACAAGTAGACTTAAGTGGGTGTCCACCCACAGGCAGGCTGCCATAATGCAAATGGCAGCACAGCAGCCTGCCCACTCTGGCAGTCCAGCCCCCATCCCCCGCCCTGCCCATATCAGTGATCCTGTAGAATACAGCCCGTAAAGTTCCCTGGTGGTACAGTGGCCCCACCTCCTTGCCCATGTCACCAATCCATTAGTATCCATCCCCATAATGGTCCCTGGTGGCATAGTGTACCCCCCACACTGCCCACAGCACCTATCCCTTGATAAAGTCCACTGTTATATTCCCTAGTGGCATAGTGGTGCCCCCACCCTGCCCATAGCACCAATCTCTTGAAATAAATACCATTATGGTCCCTGGTGGTATAGTGGTACCCCCACTCTGCCCATAGCACCAATCCCTTGATAAATCCCACCATTATGGTCCCTGGTGGTATAGTGGTACCCCCTCCCATCCCTGGCCAGACTGCATTGTGACCCGTGATGGCCGAAATAACTCTGGTGGTCCAGTGGTCCCCCCACCCTCCACCCACTCAGGCACCCCCACCCCACCCTGCTCCCCATCCCAACATAGGTAGAAGTCCAGTGGGCAGCTCAACCCTCCTGCACACCGCCACGGCTGTCTGCCGACGGCACTGTCCATGAATGACAGCATACTGTACAACTGTAAGCGCATTGGTAGACCTTATCAACCAATGGGCTTGCAGGTGTAGTGTACTCCATCATTCACAACTTTGTGAGTGAGCTCTGGGACACTCGGTCCTCCTCCCCTTGGTCATCCCCTAACATTCCTGGCTCATTCCCTAAGCCCTGACATTGCACTGATGGGCCAGCCTATCCCTTCCTTTTAATAAATGTGTTGTTCATTTGCACTTTCAGTTCTCTTGTATTGCTATTCATTGTCATTGGGTCACAGCTAATGTGGGTTTGGGTTCCCTGTGTGAGACGAGATTCCAAATCTTTAGAACCAGTATTTTGCTGGGGCCAGCACCAGTATGTCCCCTAGCCCACAAGGAGTCATCCCAGGTGAAGGCACCACATAGAAACATAGACATTGTCGGCAGATAAGGACTGTTAGGCCCATCCAGTCTGCCCATAAACCCTATACTTGGTTTCGACCTTTGACCCTATCTGGTCAGTGGCTTCTCCTCCCTCTGCCCTACCTCCAAGGTTCCCTTATGCCTGTCCCAGGCATGCTTAAATCCTTCCACAGTGCTCACACCCACCACTTCCTGTAGCAGACTATTCCATGTGTCCATCACCCTCTCCATGAAGAAAAACTTAATTTGTCATTACTCACCCAGCTGTTCGCCAGCTCAGAAAGGACCCAGAACAGCCCCTTTGGAGAGCCTTATGGAGCTACCTCAAGGGTCCAGTGAGGTTCCCTGGTCACAGGGGAGAAAAAAACTCATATGGCCAGGGAAAAGTTTTTTCAAAATGTCTGCAGAGCAAGTGCTATGATACCGTACTTTAGCAGCAAAAGTTGTACTATAGTAGTAGTAATAGTAAAACCTTTATTTTATACAGGATTTAGACTTTTATGACAAGTCCTGTTTTCAAAGTCCTCCTTTTGAGATAGTTACAAAGCATTCAAAAGTTGAATCATAATGCAAATTGCATCTTTTTTTTGTATTTATCCTTTGTACTTACTCCAGACTTCCCCTTGTGCCCTATCTGATAGTAACCTTCAAGTCTTATGCTTCTTAACCTTGGTCCCATTGGTTCCCTATGGCATTACACCCAGGGCAGTACTGCAACCACTTTGGACAGTCTCATCAGGTCATGGTCCCTCAGGCAATGACCTGGACACCAAGAGTGCCAAAGGTGTCATCCTGAAGACTGCCACATTTTCAGTTTGCATCGGCCCACCCACAGTAAGCACTAGTATAGGCTCCTGGGAGTGCACAGTGCACTCGCATATAATGAAGCCACGGGCTAAACTGAAAATCTCTAGGAGGCAAAATTCTCCTCTCCTCCCCTCCTCTCTGCAGTAGGGGGACTGGGAGACCTGTAACTAATACACTGGGTTACTATTTCTGTTTTGCAGTTCTCTCACACAGGCCTCATGCAAGGACTCTCTTCTACAGTAAAAGAGCCTCTGCAGAGGCCCTTATGTTATTTTAAGCCGTGGAAGTTATTGAAAATTACCTCTTTCAAGAAGCCCTGTGTGTGCATGTCTGTCTGCCTTGGGTTGCTTTGTTTCTTCTGCATTAAAGCCATTGTCATTATGTACGTATTTTATAACTATTTGAATTACTTTTTGACAATTTTTTAACTAGTTTTTTAGGTACATTTGCCATGAGTCAACCACCTCAGAACCTTCCACTATGAAAGCAGATACATCCCAAAACAACACAGCAACCCCTATATTTCTTTCTTTTGCTATATTTGCAACCCTATTCTCCATCTAACAAAAATGTTTTATGAAGATAATGTGGGTTTTACATGGTTTTAGACATAAAAACATTAAAAAAATTCACATTTTTTTTAAATACTACTTCCCATGCGGTGTCATAGTATCAGTAACTTACACTTTTTCACACTGGTGGAAACAATTGAGCAAACATATTGACAAATGATGTGTCTTTTTTTTTCATTTGAATTAATGCTGACACAATGATCTGGTTGTTATTGTTACTAATAAATATAATCTGGTCCCTTACTAATTTTATCCATCAAGATCCATTAAATCCCACCGTGTAGCTCAAAAACAAGCATGGAAACCCCTAGTTTATTTTGTGGATGTTGAATGCTTGGATGACCATCCTGTACTGGACAAAAAATCTGTTATTTGACATAAGGTTCAGAAACACCAGGGATTTGTATCTAAACTGCAGCAGTTGGCAGCACAATTTGTTTTGTTGCTTTTTTGTAATCGACTCTTTATTCTTCTTGGGGTGACTAGGGGATATACCTCACATCAGTCTGCTGGGTCCCCGCAAGGATTCTGGACTTCATGCTGCCCATCATCCAAGGTTTGTTTTCAATGTGTGGTCCCCTGTGAGCCACCCCCCTCGATGGAGGTATGTGTGCAATTACCTCAGCGTATGACAGGGCATGCTACCACCCTCGACATGCAGAAATCTGCTACCTACACCAGTCTGGTCTCTGTTCTTGTCCCAGGCTCACCTACCCTCAGTCGTCGTTAGTGATTGGTAGCTGCCAGGCATCAGATTCCTTCCCCCCTGCAGAAGACAAGCAGTCCAATGAATGCTCAGGCTTTTCCCCCCAGCTGGCCCTCAGACAACCCTGGGTCTGCTACTGCTGAACTGGTAGGCCATTTGGGAGCACAGGGTTTTGATGAAAGGACTATTGCCAAAGTGTAATTACACTTCCCGAGCATTGCAATCCAGTATCTGCTGCTTAGTTTCTGAACAGAGGAAACCTGGGGCAGCACCGATTTGGAAACAGCCAGGGAGTGTGGCCCTGGGTGGGCATGCTCCTTGGAAAGGGTCATGGATGTCCCAGAATCCAGTAGAATTGTGAGGGGACTGTCCAAGGGAGAGACATGACCCTGCATGAGTCTGTTTGACTCAAGGGCCAGAGTCACCCAATGTGCTGGACTCTAATGGTGTTGGATGAAGCCAGGCTGCATGAATTTGCTGCCCCAGGGGTCTTAATGTATTTTTGTATACTAGTATGTAAATTGGTTTAAGCTGTATATATGTGTGTGTATATATATATATATATATATATATAATGTATGTTAGAACGCTGTTAACCTTAGGAAATCATCATTTCTAAGGTTGTTAACCTATCGATGTGATAGATATATTTGTTAACCTATCGATCCTAGCACATCGATAGGTTAACTAAGCGAGGTCTCTGCGTGATGTGCGCTTTTTCACACGGAAACCGCACTGAAGGGAAACCGACGGGAGGGACTGAAGGGCCGGCGGTGACTTTTAAAAACGTAAGCCCTTTTTTTGATAGTGGGACCATACACTATAAAAATAATGTATGGTCCCTCTATCGGCAACGTCAATTTAATCGTGCCAGGCCGTTGCCGGCGTAATGAAACCTCTCGAGCTTCGCTCCTCGAGGTTTACATGGTCACCCTGGCAACCTCTCGACTGTTAACTGACCGGTTAACGATAGAGGACCATACATTATCCTCTATATATATATCAATGTATCGATATCTGAGCATAGAAAAAACATGGAAGACAAACTGATCATCCTCCTTGGCTCCAAGCAGCCCTCTGGTTTCAATGATAGACGTATTTTCCACTGACATCTTTCAGCCACCCCTTATTTTCCCTAAAGTCTGTTTGTATCTGTACACATTTAATTTATTTTTCATTTTCACCATAAGTCTCCATCTCTGTCTCCTTCCCACACATTTGTCACCTTTCAGCCTACTTACTAGGCCCTGTTAATTAGTCCCCACCTAGGGACTTCTCTAGCTCTTTCACTGCTATTATGCTTCATTTTTCCCATCATCACCTTTTTGTTTCACAGATTCACTTTTAATCTTGTCATTTATCACTTCTTCTCCCTGATCCTCCCATTTTTTTCTTTCCCCATATATATATATATATATCCCTCATTTTCCCCCTTTCTACACTAACTTTGTTTTTTTCTCTTTTAGATATTTCCTGAAGAAGGCCTAAGGTCGAAACATAGATTTTTAACTCTATTTTCTATTTTCAGCGTGCATTTAATATAACCATTTTGTTTTGCTTTTAGACCACATGCTGACGCAGCACCTTGTTTTGTTTTTCACATATCGATATATATATATATATATATATATATCTTCAAAAGAAAGATTTGATGGTTGGAACATTGCCAGATATTGAAATTATGTAAAGCTGCAGCCTTTTTCATGTCAATAAAATGGTGAGGTGTGTCTTTTATTGTGAAGTGGGTCCGATTTGGCAAATTGCAAGGACAGTGCAATGGCCACAAGGGTGAAATTCACTGATTATATGAAAAGGGCCATGTTGCTCATTTGAATGTAATCACAGTCCCAGGTATCGATTTTTACCCCAACCCTCTTCCTCTTTGTGTTCTTTAGAAGGCTCAGAAGCCTTTTAACTCGGCAGAGCTCTTACACTTTAACCTAAACCTTTATTGGCTGCTAACACAGAAGAGGGGAAGGCAGACTGGAGGAAGAGTGCATCTGTTCAGGGGGTTTCATTTGTAAATGGAGAGGAGTGGCAGCAGTTCTGATCCCTTAAGACTCCCACTCCCATTTTGGAAATTTTATTTTGGAACAAAAGAAACATGTGGCATAAAACCCAAAGGAGGTGTGTCAAACATTCCCCAATCTCTATCACCAGTTCAACGTGTCTATCAAAAGCAGTAACATTTCTCACACCTCTCGCAACATTATTTTTAATTTTACTTTACAACAGTTTTCCTGGGGAAAGTGTCATATAAAGTCAACAATCATTGTGTTACATAATTTATCAAAAGAGTTATTTAAAGTGTTCATCCAGGAAGGACCAGCTGAGGCATACAGTAGCTTCTCGTTTAAGGGGATGTCCCTCTGATACTGGCAGGTAATTTAAATGACAGAACACATAAATTACCAAACACATAAGATATACTTTCATATAATTCTTTTAGAAAGTGCACAGAACTTAATAGCATTCCTTTCTTCCATAAACATATGAAACAAACTAATATTGCCCAACACTGCAACAATGAGACTGCCCATTTCTTGTCTGGGACCAGTGGGCAGTTTGTAAACCCAAAACATTTAAATAGTTTATTGTTGTCTTTGGGCCCCATATTCAAACAACCTGCATGGCACAAAAAAGAAATGCGTGGAGTATCCTGGAAATTGTGTGACGGCACGATATTCAAAAGGGTGTAATGTGCTGCGCATATCCAATTGCACGATGGCGCACATATAATGTATGGCGCTCAGAAAAAGGGGGCAGCCACCTGCATACACCATGCATGTCTATATCCAGAGGAAATGCGTGACACATGTGTCGCACATCTCACATTTGTGCCACGCAAACTTAGGTATAAAAGGGGCAGCCCGAAATCAGCCTGGCACCCAGAGGCAGGCTACTGAACTGCAGGCAGGATATCTGGGATACCGTTTCACATGGCCGCCATCATGGCTGACTTGAGGAGACTGAGGGAAGAGTAAAGTGGACAACAAAGGGCCCATAGGCATAATGCCCCACAGAGATGGTACCAGCACCATGTCACAGCTGAACAGCTAAGTGACACACAAATCATGGATCAGTACTGTCTCAACAGGGCTGTCCTGAGATAGCTCTGTGAGCTGATACAGAATGAGCTCCAGGCACCCACACACAGAAGTCATGCCATGAAGGTAGAGATCAAAGTCACAGCTGCACTGTGCCTGCTTGCCACGGGCACCTTCCAGATACCAGTGGGTGACACCACTGGCATCACCCAGGCTGCCATGTCTCATCTCCTCAGCCAGTTCTTAAACTCTCTGCTGCCCCATGCTAGTGAAGTCATTTGATTCCCTAGCACACCAGTGGAGTGGAGAGCAACAGTGCAGCACTTTTATAAGGTTGCAGACCTACTGACAGTGCTAAGTGCCACTGACTGCACCCATGTGGCCATCAGAGTACCACCTGGTGGTGACAAGGATATATATGTAAACTGGAAGGAGTACCACTCCATCAACTGCCAGGTGGTGTGCAGAGCCACAGGGTGCATCAAAAATGTCCTGGCCTGGTACCCTGGAAGTGCACACAATTCATTCATGTGGCACCAGTCATCCCTGTGCCATTGCTTTGAGTCCGGAGACATACCCAGTGGCACCTTGTGGGTGAGTGCAACCAACGCCACAAACTAGGTGTACACATGGTAACATGGTGCTGTGATGGCAGATGTGCAGGAGTCACCACAGAAAGAAGGGGTGTCGGAATGCCAGACATCCAGGGGACACACGGAAGGGAAGGAGGGAGTGATGAGACCTGAAAAGGACTGTCACTGAACAGATGTGTAAAGCTGGCATAGGAGGGACATCATGTGACAGGGAGCAGTAGGGAAAAGATCCAGGGGTGGTGCTAGGCAGCAGGAGGATGTAGCATTGTGGGAAGGTTAGAGCAACACACCACATAGGATGGTGTGACTGCTGCGTGGAACAAATATCCCGAGGATTATCTCAATCCACAGCCTGAACATCATGCAGGTGGCAGTGGAAGTGACAGTGGAAAGACAACAGCAGGGAAAGGGCCAGAAATGGGGGAGGGTCAACTATGTGCAACAGTGGCAATGTGGGTGGGGAAATGTGCAGAAGAAGCTGACCATATGGAACAGGTCTGTGTGGAGAACCAAATGTAATGATAGTAGATGGTTTAACATATCACCTTCCTTCACACAGGAGACAGCACATACCCCCTTCAGCCATGGATGCTCACCCCAATACTGCGGCCCATGTCCGAAGCAGAATAAAGGTACAATGAGGCACACATGGCAACAAGAAACTTCATAGAAATGAATGTTCTGCATGCTGAAAATGCGTTTCAGATGCCTGAACAGGTCGGGGGGTGACCCTACAGTATAGCTCAGACAAGGCCTTTGGCATATTCTTGGCTTGTTGTATACTACACAGCATGGCTATAGACCATGGAATAGTTGTTCAGGACCTGAAGGGCAACAGTGTAGAGGATGTGGAGCCATCAGACGAGGGTGCACATCAATAGTACGACAGGAGGGACCAAAGATTGACCCTGAGGAGACAGAAGCAGTGACATCATAGTGCAGGAACACTTTGGAGCCCAACAGTGAGTATATCCTGCCGGTGTGACATTGCTGCTATGCACACATGCACAATGTATGTGAGTGCACATTGTGACTCACGGTAATGGTGAGTAAGTACAGAACAATCCGGAGCGATGTGCACACAGGTGTGAGGAAGTGGCATGGACCCATGTCCACATCTGAGACAACAGTGGTAAGGATGCATAGAGGTACTGGTAGCAGCTTGGCATGGGTCAGAGACAGACCATTGGCACATACCCACAGTGGTAAGCCATAGGTGCACACATCACATCCATGCCAGTCCCATACCACCAGGAACCACATCCATGTCCCAGGTGCCATCCATACAATGTGACAATGCCACAGGCATTGTGAGGTGGGTCAGTGTGATGTACAGGATGTGGACAATGCACAACCATAGGCATTACAGGACAATGGTAGCCCCACCTGTTGCCTGGAGGCATCATGGGCATGTCCCATAGACCCTGAACCCTTCAGGTGTTGCGCATGCAGCCACCATGGACACGAATGGTACCTCAGCCCAACGATGCAGCTGGATCTAGTGTGGACAGCCAGTCCATCTCGGATGAGGCTCCCACTCTTGAGGGGGTAGCACCACATGTCTGTGCACAGCCACATGTCATGGTGGGTGTGGAGAACACAATCCCATGCCTGGGGTGGGGGGAACTTCAAGCCCATGGGATGGGGTGCCAGGGGAGATGCAGGGGGTTGCGAGGTGTTCTGGGTGTGCTGGGGTTGCAGTTGGTGTGACGTGTGAGGATGGTGGTTCGGCCACCTCATGCAGCTTGGGCAATGGTGTGGTCCCATATTGCTGCAGCAATACCAAAGAAGCCTGCACCAATGTCCTCACAGAAAATGGGAAGAGACTTCATGAGTTCTGCATGGCATACAGAAGCCCACTCCTCATAGAGGTGCATCTGTGCCTGCAACCCCTGCACAGCATCATGGAGTGCCTCTTGGCTCTCCACAGTGGCCCTCAATAGCCGTGTATGGTCAGCAAGCTGGTGTTCCTGGGCCATGTGTTCGAGGCTGGTGAAATGCTGCTAATCCTGGAAGGGGGAGGGGTCATGGTGTGCAGCCATCACAGTGAGTGGCACCCCCACGTCTGGCTGCTGGGGTTGTGGGGCTGACACACGTGCAGGTACTGCACATGAAGGGACTGCCTGATCCTGTACCTGGTCGGGATGTGGCTGGTCAAGTGTTCCTTGTTGCTGGGCACTGGTGGCCTGCTGCTGTACCTGTGGAGCACCACCTGTCCCAGGATGTGATGGTGCTGTGGAACAAAGGGTAGATTATGGTTAGGGATGCATGTCAATGTATACAATAATGTAACATATACAGGTAGGTGCACATGCATGTACCATGATTGCACGTGAACCTACACACAGGCAAGACATAGGTAACAGTGTACATGCCAGCCATGCTAGGATGTACACATATGCTGCGGAATGCATAAACATACAGTGGAAGAAATGGGTTGTCCACACAGTGGTACACAGCATGGTTATTGTGAACAACACATACATATGAGAACACATGTATGACCAGACAAGAGATGCAACATAAGTTGGGATGGGCAAATCACTGTCTCATATCCCCCACCAGGTACACCCTGCACAGCCACTGGGGGGAATGTGGTGCCCATGAGTGCCTCCTGTGCAGACATCTGTGTAGGCCTGGAGCGTCTGCCACCAGTGGCCTGTTGCTTTGCACAGTCTTGGCCCAGTAGGTCCTTGGCCCGTACACATAGGCAACTGGCGCATTTTTTGCTCTTCTTGGGAGTGTGGTTAAACTGGCCCTGGGCATTCACGGCCTCTGCCTCTTCCTTCCAGCCCTGTTCCTGCTCTTGTGGTGTTACCATCCTCCTGCACAGGAGCTCTTCATGGGCCACATAGGCCTCTGTGAGGGCCTTGAGTTTATCTTTAATGAAATTTGGTCATCTGCATTTTGCAGCAGACATTTCTGGTGCTTGTGGAACAAACAGAGACAGGCCCATTTACAATGACATGACAATAGAAATAAGTACTTTTCGCAGAGCAATGAAATCCACACACACAAACACACACACACACACACACACACACGACACCTACCTTCAAGGCTGCAGTACCTCTTGGTCACCTCTGAGGAATGGTGGTGCTGCCCTGCTTTTATGGTAATGTGTATGCTAATAAGCTGAATTAATTCCAGTAATGAGATGCAAATGTGCTGTGTGGGCACAGACTATACAATGAGGCTATTTGCATATCCTGGCTGAATATTGCAAAGATGCACGGCATGCAATTGGCTTCCCATTGCACATTTCCATCTGCACTGCAGGACGCCATGGGGCACAGTCACAGACGTCAGCGTGATAGATATCACGTCACTGCTCCATGCAGGGCATGCACAGGGCCATTCATTCATGACAGCAATGGTCAATCATACATGCGCTTCCACTGGTCAGTCATGCGTGACACTAGGCTGCCGCGCATGCCCCTTGCAGAGCACGATATGGTTGGCACGAGTTGTGGCACTGAGCGTCCTTCACAAAATGGTGCTGCGTTGCTGCTGCGCATGCGCAGTAGCATGGGGCATGACCTTAGTTTGCCATGTGGCTTAGTGCTATCAAGCATGCGCAATGTCATGGCTGTAATTCCTTATCGTGCAAAGGCATGGGGCTAACACCAGCAGTGCACAGCTAACCAATGGTGCCCTATTGCACTACATATGCAGGTTACAGGACTGCTAAAATGTAGCTGGATGTGACTGTCTGGAGAAGCAACAACATTGCCAGATCAAAACGACACATGGCACTCAGACAGAGGGAACAGAGATGGTCAGATATGGAGCTGGCCAACCTGGTGGACCTAGTGGTCACCAGGGAGGGCCAGCTATTTGGGAATGAAAATCTGGACAGGCCCAGGTTGCAGGTGTAGGCCGACATAACCAGTCTATCAGGGAGGAGCAAAGTGCAGTGCACAGGGGAGCACTGTCGGCACAGATATGGTGACTTAACATGGAGGGACAGGCCTCAGATGGATAGGTTCTATGCCATGGTGGAGGAGGGCACTGTGCCATGCCCATGTATGTACACCATGATAATGTGTAACCTGTAGGATGTTGTTCTCTGTCAGGGGCATGTCTGTGTCTGACAGTGACCAGTGTGGAATGTATCATGGTATTTATATTGATCCACAGTTGCAGAACACCATGCCACATACCATTCCATTGTGTTTGGTACAGCCATGCTCCACCCTCTCTGTAGTGCAGATGTGAAGTGACACATGTGTATGTTCTACTAAGGGCAACACCTACCTACAGAGGCTGACAACATGCTGAGCAGTACTGTTGTATATCATGCAGAATAAGGAATGGTGTCATCAAATGCCAGGCGCACAATGGGCGAAGATGGAATGGCTGCAGGGCCACTGCATTGCATCTGTGTCTCCTGGACATGGCACAATGTGGTAACTAGCACATACATGCTCAATACTGACACAGGTGACTGATATGCTATGTAGGCCCCATGTGCACCATGCTAGTGTGCTGGCACACACAAACACACACACACACACACACACACACACACACTATGGCCACCTATCCCGATATGCGTATGTAGGTACACACACCATCGGATGTTGCTGTATTGCACTGTACATTGCAGGTGCCAATTGCACATGTTCTGCTATGTACCACCAGCTGTGCTGCTGATAGGCACCCCATGTACTCCACAGCTGTCAGCAGTCTGTGTCGTGTACGCACATACCTGTCCTGCATCCCACCCCTGGCTCCCATGATTCCTGTACATATAGATCATGGATCGCACCATTCCCTATCAATGTAATTGTAGGACTTTAGCACATATATGTTCAGTAGAGTGCTATGCAAATTGACATGGGTGTATCACATCCCCAGTGATGGTATGACAGTCAGACATATCCTGATGACACTGTGGGAGGGTGGTGCACGTTTCCTCTACCATACACCTGGAATGTGTCTCCGGTTGTACATGTCCCTCTGGCGTAGTTTGCACACATGACCAATGCATGTCCAGAGTTCCTCAGGTTCTGACTTACCACCCTGCCCTCATAGTGTACACGCACATCAATGTGAGTGTTTTACAGTCCCACCAACATGCACAACAGCTGCACAATCGATGTGTGTTTATGACCAATGTGTAAACCCCCACTATGCAGGTACAGCCACTTGTATGTCACAGCGGTCCTCGCATGTGCACATCGCATCTTGCTGTTGCATTGTTGATGGAGACATGTGAGGTATGCCACTGCAGTTGTTCCTTTCCAATGCACACACACCCTTGATTGGAGACACAGATGGAACACGTATGCCACATGATGGCCCTCCTGGTCAGCATGGCTATTCCCAGTGTATGCTCACAGTGATGTATGGCATGGCCATTGTCCGTTGTGATGTCACAACCCATTATTTATGAATTTATTTATTTATTTAAGAGTTTTCCCAGGAAGGCATACTGAGAGGAGAGCCACTGGATTCCAGATGCGTCCTGGGGGAGGGGAAGAAAAGAATATATACAATACAATAAACAATAAAACAGTGGCAACTACAATACAAAAGGCTACAGAGCCGATATCCCAAATGGTTACAAAGTAAATGGGGGATCAGAGTGACAAGCAGGAGATTAGCACTACAACTCTTACAAGAAATTAAGTGCCTTACATACATTAGGCCCATATAATACATATTAGAGGTGCATACTGAGAGCACCATAGATTGCAGATGGATGTAAGCAGCTAGATGATTTCCATGTCTGTGGTGTTCATATGTGTACAAGCATGTTTCTGCCCATGTGCCACAGGTCACACACCAGGACCATGTACCTCACCTAACCGTGTCATGGCATAACAGTGAACACCTTCCCCTTGCAGAACCCCACATGTCCCTGTGCATCACAGTCCTCCTTGTGGCCTGGCATGTTGAGGTATATAGGCATGTACTGGTGCACAGCACAGTGTGTGGTACTGGGTACTTGTTGTGCATCTCTGTGATACAGTGTGGCAGTTGCCAAGTCACAACAACAGGGTATGCAGGTGCCAATTGGACATATGTGTTATACAGGTGTCCACTGTGTGTTGTGCATCCCATCCTATAATTCGTAGCATCGTTGACAGTGTAACCATGTATCCGTCCAATAGTATCTGCAGCATGTTAGGGGTCACAGTGTTAACAGGCTCACAACTGCTGTGGTGTGTCCTTCCATGACATGTACAGGTTGCCCTGCGTAGATGTACACATGTAGGTGCCTGTCAGTGACATGGTGACCGTTAGGTGGATTTGCACATATGGCCAACTCTCATGCCACAGCTATGCGGTCCTATATCTGCCCGTGGCATGCCATTGGTTGAGCAGTACACCACCTTGGTATGCACACAGCCATGACAGTGATCCCCATCCAGTATTGTCCTGCTGCCATAGCCTCCCAGTGGTGTCACATGTCCGTCTACATCTGTGCCACACATTCCAGTGTGATACAGGCATGGGATTGTCCATGTGCCGACCTGTGGATCCATTGCAGCCCACACAGCACCACCCACTGGGATCATTGTCCGTCCTGTGGGTTGATCACTAGTGGTGCACAATAAGGGTGCACCCCCAGCCTGGCTGACTGCTATGTCACCCATCATGATGGTGCATGGTCCACAGGACTCTGCCTATAGAAACATAGAAACATGGAAACATAGATTTTGACGGCAGATAAGGACCGCTTGGCCCACCCAGTCTGCCCATTTCCCTACCTATTGGATAAGCTGCAGATCCTAGTTAACCAGCAGCCTACTTCTTCCTACCCCACTGTGTGTCATGCATCCCATCCTATAACTCGTAGCATCGTTGACAGTGTAACCATGTATTCCTACCCCCATCAATACATCTATGTATTGTACATGCAAGGCCCACAGTCAGGGGATGGATGTAGGGTGTTGCATACATTACATGGTACACCCACTGACTACATCTACATTGTACTATCAATGTACTGTCTGTGTATTGTGGTGATTTTTGGGGGTGTGGACCAGTGTCCCTCCCTATAGCGTAACTATGCATAGGTACACTGTATTCCATCCAATACTGAGAATGCAACCATTCTCTCATGGGTGTACATTAGAATTCCACATTGCTGCATCATATTTGGGTGGACTGTGGGGGACATGCATGGTAATGCATGGCTCTGAATGTGTCTTGGTCTTTGTGTTCTCATTGCAGACTGAAAGGCAAGGGCACAGGCCAGGAGGGACAACCAGAGGACTTGTGAGGTTACAGGGGAAGCCAGCCAGCAGCACACATCATGAGTGCTGTTGCGTAGGCAGTCACATGATTATGCATGTGTGATACACATTGGCATGCCCATTCTGTGCTACACTTTTGCTATGCTGCATCCACTGTGGCCTTGCATTCACTGCATGTGGGTTTGCGCCATGCAGTCGCACATGTGGTGCATCCATCCTGTACATCATGGCCTTCCCCACCCTGTTGACCACCATAGAGGACCCATGTGTACTCCCATGCTTTGGGCCCAGTGCACATCATAGGCCTGTTCTGTGCCACTTGGCATGCCCAATGAAGCTGTGTAGCCCATTTCTGTGTTGTACTCATCCCCTGCAAGGCAATCCTGCACATGGTGTGTGCAGGCACCCTACGTGAAACATGTGGCACCCTGTGTGTCCCTGTCATGCTACATGTGGTCTGCACATGGGCCATCTACTCATTTGCCCATAGGTGTCATGGTAGGGTGGTCATGTGGCTCCCACAAGGACTGTGGTGAGTGGTGGCCTGCAGCATGGACACATCTAGGTGACCCTCTCATATGGTCCTTGGGTTGGTTGGGTTATGTGATGGCTTGAGTTAGCGCTGCTTACAGCTTCACAGATCTCTGTACAGTCCAGCATGTCACATCTCCTGGACAGACCACCAATTGCACTGTTATCCCCACACACTCATGCACTTGTCAAAACCTGTCCTGTGTGTCTCCCAGGTATGTTGTCACATCAATGTGTGTGCCCCTACACAGCTCTCCCAGCTCCCTTTGGTGTCCACTACACATACACGGTATGCTGCTGTCATCCAGAGGACATGTTCCCCACACACCCTCAGATATTGCCCTCACATTGTTTTGGATCACATAGTTCTGGTGCTGTGCCCTTATACTCGGGCAGTATGGTGTTTGCGTTTCATGGTATGTTACTTTATTGTGCCCAGATGTGATACCCTGGATAATGGTATGCCCATAGCCAACTTCTGTGAGTGCAACATTGTGTAGTCATGCCCGGTGCAGCATCTGTCACACCCATGGCAGGGGTGGGCAGGCATGGCCTTCTCACATCTGCCAATGGGGATGTGTTGCCACAACACTCACTTATAGCCATGTGTCCCACATGCTTGTGGGCATGGCTGTATGTTGCTGTTGACCAGGTGTCACCATTGGCTGTTGCCTGACAGCCTCTCCAGATGGCCTACAATACCATGTCAATATGCGGCTGGAATGTAACGCACATTGAAGGTTATGTCCACCTCCTGTTCCTCTGCTACACACACGCACATGCAACCATCTGTATACATAACCTCAACCATTGTGCAGGTGGTATTTGTGCCCTGAAGTCGTGCATGCTGCCACTGCCTTTGGGCTGTGTATTGTCCACTGCCATACACATTGTGTGCAGGCTTGTCGTGTCAGCCTGATGTTCCAGATGTACCAAGTGACAGATGCCAGCTCCACACTGCCCTCTCTGGGATGGGGACATGGGTATGTGCTTTAGTCGCGTGTGGACACCTCTGCAACATGTAGTCTGTGCATACATGTGGCCCTATGGTGCACCACACGTTTCCATTGTGAGGGTCGTCATTTAATCATGCTTCCATTGTCCAGCAGGGCTAGTGACTGGGAATATACACTGGCCCAAACACATTTGCAATAGCCCAGCTGCTGTGCCTACTGAGTCATTTCCCTGTCCACTACAGGTCCACAGGACTACTTCAGGGAGATTCCTACTATACAGTATGATGTCTACCAGTATTTTGCTGGCATGCTGGTGCCAGTTTCAGCCCCTGCATGTTTCTTTGCACAGTTGTCCCCAGGGCAGTTGGACCATGGGTGCATTCTTGGGTTGTGGGGGTGGTGTTGTTTGCCCACATGGCTCCGCGCTGTGTCCTGTCCATCCTTGCTTGCACTGGTGGGCCAATGCAGGCAGTCAAGACCAACTATGGTTGGGCTGCTACCACCTCTCATCCATAGGTCTTACACCTGTGGCTGTTCCACACACACCTCTGCCATTGGATGGTGATCCTGCACACAGCCATGTGCCTCTCCACAATATGGCCCTGTGGCTTGTGGGCTGTACGTCCTGCAGTGGCCTATTATAGGGTCATGTTGGCAACACGTGTTGTGCTTCCTGGCTCACGTGTGCACTGCACATCTGTGGTTATTGCTGCATGCAGCACTGTGACACAGCCTGTGGCCGGCACACCACACATGCACGGTAACACACCCCAACTGTTGTTCTATGCAGGGGGGGTATATCTGTGCATGCATATTACCCCATTGACACTGCTGCTGTACTGAGTTGTTGTTTTCTTCCCGCAGGTTGTGTGCAGGCAGTAAGTGAGCCACAATGAAGAGTGGCGAGATGTAGAACATCAAGGATTCTCCAGGCTATGTTTGTGTAGTGGGGGACCATGCTATGAACTATGTGGGCTATGGCCCGCACTTTGGGGGCAGTGCAGAGGGAGCTGGCCTCCTTGCGCTGCCTGCTGGTGCCACCACCATGCCCTGTTGCTCCATGAGGCGGCCACCTTTGTATATAGCCCTACCCCTTTCCCACCCCACTCTCCCACCTCTCTTCCCATCCCTTCACTGTAAATAGTTCCACCTCTCCCAACCTTATCCACTGTATTCCCCCCCAATACCTTCCTTCCCTGTTTAGCCTTTCTAGTTTTTATTGTTATTGTTCTTCATTGTTATTGTTCATGTTCTTATTCATTGTTATTTTGCTGTTTATTACATATTATATATATATATATATATATATTTTCATATTTCACAGTGTGTTCTTTCCTTTAACAAGTGGTTGGCCCATATGACCCATCCATATGTCCTCAGGTGCAGAGGTGGTTGATGGCCTTCACATCCCACACAGTTCCCTGTCCACGAAGGGGGGAGGCTCCACTATGTGTTTCACTATGTTCACCTACACAGGTTGCATGGTGGGCCTGTGACATGTCCATCCTTCCAGTCCATCCTGCTAGTTCACTGTGGTTGCCCAGCCATGCACTGTGTGGATGACATTGCCTGCAGCATGCACCCCTGTGTACCCTTGTGCAAATGTCCTGGACTGTCGTCAGACATGTACTGCCATTGTGGTGTGCCCTGTGTGTGTCTGCCCAGGCTCCATGTCATTGTGGTTGTGTCCTGGTGCCACTGTGGGCCTTCCATCATGCTGCTACGTCTGCTGCAGTGTCCATGGTCCTCCCACATTGACGCTATCCATGGGTCACAGACACTGTTGTGCTCCCCTATCCATAGCAGTGTGTGTCTACCGTGGGCGATGTGCTTAGGCATGCACATGCCTGGGCATGTCTGCATGGTACACAGGGCTGGCCCCTCATAGTCCTTGCATCAGGCCCTTTCAGCCCCTGTGGTGTACCACTGGGCCTCCCCTGTCCCCTGGGCTGCCGCATTTTTGTGTCAGCCACATTATAACATGCACACGAGCAGTGCACCACAGCCACTGTTTGTGCATCTGTCCCATGCCCCTTTGTTCACTGTTCCCCCATATTCAAATGTGGCCTGCTGCGCTGCTCATCTCCCAATGTGTGATCGTGCATACTCAGGATATTCAGCCATATTTGCACGATTGCATTTGCTGACATACTTTTTGAATATCCCATTGTTTTGTGCTGGCACAATTATATGCATGGCACAATCACTTGGGCAGAGCACCCAGCCACCTCTGAATATGGGGCCCTTTACCTTTCTCTGTATTAAAAATGCAAAATGGAAAAAAAAAGCAAAACGCTGAAGATCTATTTAACAAAAGATGCATTACAGTACTTGTTGTGGCTGCAAACTGACCCACCTCCTGTAAGAAGGAGCACCCAAGTCTTGGTGCCCACTGTCCTCTGAAATGAAAGAAAATTATATGAATTTAAAAAACTAACAACCAAAAGGTGCCAAAAACTATTCTGGAGGAGTGCACTGGCTTCCTGCTGATTACACAGTAGTGTGAACCTCTAACCTGTATTCATACATCACACATTTCTTTGAAGTCTGGCTTTGTTGCCAGTGCCCTTTTCATGTAAGCCTTGCCTCAGTGCTTTTGTGCTGAAGTTTTTGTCGTACTTGTATGGTCATTTTTAAGGGAAATTGATAGCACCTTTAAGAAAACTTTGAAAACATATTATTTACACAGGACTTCAACGTTATACAGTACGTCATGTTTTCTGCACTTCTATTTCAGACATCCTTTATACTTTAATTAAGGACATGTAACCAGGCTCTCTCTCTTCCAAGACTGAAGCAGAATACTAGTGAGCACTCAAAGGGCTAGGTTTGGCCCTGAGAGCTGCTCTCCAGTGGGCCGCAGCTGGCAGAGGGGATTTCTGGAGTTTGTGCTCTGTGCTTCCTGGCTTAGCCCAGCAAGATTCTGGGCATGAATACTCATGGCCCTGCCTCCCCCTTTACTGTATAAAGAGGGGAGGCTAGCTGAGGAAGAGAGGGATATAGCATAGATATTGAGATCCTGAGAGGTCTGGGCCCCTGGCTATTAGAGTTTGAAGACAAGAAGAGCTAACAGGGGCAAGGATGGGCCCTCTGGAGACCAATTGAGGAGGGAGAAGCCAGAATGGTACTGCACCATGGAGAGAACCATCAGCTGACCTGACTGGCACCAGGGTAGTAGTGAGCATCCTCTCAAACAAGGCCACTGGGATCCTTGTGAATCTACATACATAAAAGTCGCAAGGGAGGAGGGAGGGAGGGAGCAATGTGCAAGTTAAACTTCAGGAAAGCACTCCAGAAGACAAAAAAAGGTACTTTGAAATGTAATGAGTCATCCCTAGGAAAAATGTGTTTTAAAGGTACTGTAAATTGTAATTGTTCATCAGGATAGGGGGCCTGGCAAGTATCAGGGTCAGCTAAGTCCCACGGTGGTTGAACCAGACAAGGGAGTCCATTGCGTTCAGCCACTATAACCATCAGTGTGAGGTTCGAAGGGAGACATACATGGCTAGCATGGAAACTATTCAGACATTTAGGAGTAAACCATAGTCTGGTTGCTAATCCATTGAGCTGCTACTAGCTGGCACAGTGCCACATGTAGGCATAACTGCACCTAGGTTAATGTCTCAGCCTACCTGGGAGGATTGCCAGCACGCATTTAGTCTTGTGGATAACCTTGACCAAGGGACCCCGTATGGGAGACAGGGTTTCTAGTAAGTTTAACTATCTGTGCAGCAGTGCCCAATCAATTTAAGGGGTGAAAGTAATTGTGTGATTACAGTGGTATAATGAAGTATCACAGATCATAAAGTGATTGGCAAGGGTGATGACGTTTAAAGCTGTGTGCCACCGGAAACAGCTAATAGGCAAGTAACCTGCTTGACCCCAGCTCCATGTATTGAAAAACAGTTATGTGTGTTCTCATGTTAACAGAGACTGCCGCTTCACGCTCAGCCAAAAACGTGACACCCACACCTGAATACTTTATAGCAGCCTGAATTGGCTTAACCTGGACTCAAGGCTGTACTGTCACAACCAAGTCACTGGCAGTAAAGCTCTACAGGACCTACTGTCCCCTGGTCTACATGCCATGTTCAACTTTGTGGGCCAAAAATACTCTACCAGGGATGTGGTGCAACTCTCTCTGCTGCTCCCTCAAAGGAAAACCTCCCTTGGCCAAGCTAGCTTCTCATCCCAAGGCATAAAATAAGTGGGTTCACATCAAATTTGCAACCCAAGATTGGTAAAAAGTGAGTCAAATCTGGCAATGATTAACAGTCATTCCTAATCATTGCCAACTGGTCCTGGGTCCTGTAAAAGTGCCTTATTGGGCACTGTCACTTTAAATTTATTTTTCTTTTATCCTGATATCCATTTTTTGCCCTCCTCCTCCGTGCCCCACCCCATTATCCCTGAGCTGTTTCCTGATTGGTCCAGTGATGCTCCTGCTCCCCCCGGTCTCCACGCTGGAGAAATGTGACTGAGTCCTTTTGCAGCACACCCAGAAGAGGAAGCAGGTGTTGGGAGGTCAGGCAGGAGTTCAAAGGTGAGTTTTCTTTATTTTATTTCTATTTTTTTTTTTATCATCATTGTGTAGTCGTTCGGTTAACTTCATTGTGTCTTTTTGTTTTGCAGGTGGTCGGAGAGAAGCCTGGAGCTGGGATGAGTGGTGGCCACACTGAGGAGGAGCAGGAGGGAGAATGTCTGGCCAAGACCACAAGAGGGCATGGGAGCAACCTGGACAGAATGGCAAGCAGGCGGCTGCATCATGGAGCGAGGCATAGTCAGACAGGCAGATTCAGTGACCACGGAGGAGAGCAGGAGTGCAGCAAAATTGGGAAGCAACAAAAAAACAAGTAAAAGATTTTCATTTGGTCATGGAGCTTGGAGGACGGAAGGGGGCACACAGACTTCAGGGCATAGATTGGGGGGGATGGCATAACAGCAATGAACAGGCAAGGCCTAGAGCTGGACTGTGGGTAGTGGGAGAATAAGGACATAATCACTGGGCAAGAGGGTGCCCTGCTTGAACATTAAGTTTGTGCCCTGCTTGCAGTGAATTTGGGAACAAACAGTGAACGTAATTGCAGTGAACATTTGGGAACAGAATAAAGACTGTTTGCCCTGCTTTGCAAAGATCATGGGGGAACCGGAACTTAAACGTGCCCTGCTACTATGTTGTGTGCCCTGCGTCTTTGCAGTGAACATTTGGGAACAGATAAAAACTACGCAAGCAGCCCTGCAGCATGCTTTGCAGAGATCTGAGGGAGACCAAGAAGTGATATGCCCTGCTAGTTGTGTGCCCTGCTCTATGTAGACTAATTTGGGAACAGAAAAAGAGACTAAGTAATGTGCCCTGCTTTGCAGAGATTAGGGGAAACCAGAACTAATGTGCCCTGTTTGTCAAGTTGTGTGTCCTGCGTCTGCAGTGAACATTTGGGAACAGATAAAAACTAAGTAACGTGCCCTGCTTTGCAGAGATCTGTATTTGTGCCCTGCAGCTAGTTTGTGCCCACATGCAGTGAACAGTTTAGGAACAGAAAAAGAGACTAAGTAATGTGCCCTACTTTGGCAGAGATTATGGGGGAAGGAACCAGAACTTATTTAATGTACCCTGCTTATGTTGTGTGCCCTGCTTCTGCAGTGAACAATTTGGGAACAGAGAAAGACTAAGTAATGTGCCCTGCTTTGCAGAGATGAGGTGGAACCAGTCATTAAAGAATTATGTGCCCAGCTGCTTATGTTGTCAATGTGTGCCCTGCTCTTGCAGTGAACAATTTGGAAATAAGACTAATTAGTGTGCCCGGTTAATAGCAGTGATCTATGAGGGGAACCAAAAAGACTTAATGTGCCCTGTTAAGTGTTGTGCCCTGCTCTTTGTAAGCAGTAAACTTGGGAACGCAGAATAAGACTATGTGCCCTGCTTGTTTGCAGAGATCCATTAGGGGGAACTAAAAAGACTTGTGCCCTGCTATGGCAGTGTTGGAAAAAAAGCTATGCTTTAACTGTCTGCCCTTTTTCTGGGCAGAAAATGAAAAAATATCATGTGCCTTGCAACTGCAGAGATTTTAACTTGAACTCACTGTGTTGTCCCTGCTTTTTAGAGGAAGAAACTAACTGTGCCCTTGCACTTTGATTTGAACACACTGCTTGTCTTATTGTGGCAGCAAGCCCACAAAAACTTAAGTAATGTGCCCTGCTATGCAGTGACTTTGCTGCCTGCAGCACAGTCACAATGGGAGGGATTGCCCCGCTTAGACAGGAACAGGGTGGTCTGAGAAGTGCCAGTGACTGGGCCGGGGGGGGGGCCTGGAGGTCACACATCTGCTGCCATATTTTTTTTTTCAGGAAAAGACTCATGTTAATTTAAATAGTTGCACACCCCTGGCACCTTGTTTTGCTAACGTCAAACTTTTTAATAATTACAGTCCGACAAACATGACTGGAGTTAAATTAGCAACTGCAGAGGGATGGCACCAAAATATGATCCAGAAAAAAATTGGCTACAGATAAGAAGTGAGGGAGACTTTGTAGTGTGTGTTAGCTGTAAATTGTGCTGTGAGTACAGAAATTAGCTATGTGGGTTGAGGAACTACAATGAGGCATTAATTGCAGGGATTACAGGCCCCCAGCTAAAAGTTTACACCATCTGAAAACATCTTCTAGCAGAGCAGCACAAGAAAACTGCTAAAATTTTGAAATTTGGTAGAAAAGGTCACTACTTGATATATATCGCCATACCACAATTGGTAAGTTTAAAATAGTGAGGGTTGAGGGGTAGGAGTTTGGACCCAGACTCAAAATAATTTTAATTTATTTGCAGGGAGAGCGTTCAGTAATGCAGAGGAACAGCATAGAATGATTCTAGGCAGGCTGATGGAGATCCTGTATATGATGGCCAAAGAGGACATCCCTATTAGAAAGTCTAAAGCGATAGCAGAACAAGAGAAGCGTCATGAAGTTAATTTGTGCAATAAATACATTAACACTGTTAGTGGGAAAGAACTCACAATGTGTATTGACAAGAAGCTAGAAGAAAACCTATTGGCAACTGTCAAAAATTCTAATTATTTTTCAGTGCTTATGGATGGTAGTACTGACAGTGGTGTAACTGAAAAGGAACTGGTTTATGTAATTTATGTAAATCCCAATGGTCACATGGAGACTAACTTTTTTCGAACGAAAACTGTGTCAGATGGCACTAGTCAGGGATTGAAAAATCTCCTTTTAGACATTTTTACAGAGTGTGGCTTTAATATAAAAAACATGGTTGGGTTTGGGGCTGATGGGCATCTGTCATCATGGGTGTAAGACGGGGTCTTGCTGCTCTTTTAAGGGAAGACATACAGTGGTTAGTTGGTGTTCACTGTTTCTCACACAGATTAGAACTGGCCATAAAAGATGCTTTGGATAACATCTATTTCAATGATGTTTCAAACTTTCTGACCAAACTGTTTTATCTCTATCAGAAAAGTCCTAAGAGACTCAAAGAGTTACGGTCCCTTGCCCAGGCCAAGGAGATGTCAGTTGAAAAGCCCAAGAAGGCCCATGGCACACGTTGGGTGCAGCATAAATTTCTTGCCACCCGTGCTGTTACCAGATCATTCCCCATTATTTGTGCCCATTTAGAATCTATGGCCGCAGACCCAGCTCATGACCAGGCCAAAGCCAAGGGAGTGTTGCAAATTATGACTAAATTCCAAATTTTGGCACCCCTTTTGTATTTTGAATAGCTGCTTCAGCCACTTGCCAGGTTCTCACTAGCACTTCAAAAAGAAGTAGTTGAAGTGCCAGAGCTACCTAGCTCTGTTGAAACTTTGAGAAACACTCTTGACCATGCTAAGCAGAGTGGTCCCATAGGTGGCAGTGAACTTGACATTCTCTTAAAAAACGGGTCCAATGTTCTTTCAGGAGCATGTGCTCAAATCACATACAAGGGTGTGAAATGAACACATTTTAGTGGCCAAGTTGTTAAAAATTTTAAACAGCAAACTAAGAAATACATTACAAACATTGAGAACTGTTGCGAACAAAGGTTCGATTTGACTGATGAAAGTAATATCTATAATCGTGCAAAAGTGTTAGACACCAGACTTTGGCAAGCAGACAGAAAGGAACTGCAGCTGTATGGTAACAGTGACATTACTGCAGTAGGTGACCACTTTTCAGCACTTTTGCAGCCTGACTGTGACAGCACTCTGCTACTCGCAGAATGGCAAGGGTTTAAGATTTTTGCTCAAACCAATTTCATCAATCTTTCTGCCTCTGCTATCTGGCCAAAGCTGGCATGTGATTTCCAAAATTCTTATCCAAATTTGTAGAAGCTTGTCAATGTGTTGAGAGTATTTCCTGTGTCTAATGCAATTGTAGAAATGTGTTTTTCAACTATGAACAAGATAAAAACTGATTGGAGAGCAAGTCTGGCAGAGGATACTGTAGAAACATTGATTAGCATTAAAAAGTAGGGCCCCCTTCCAGCTGAATTCAACCCAGACATGGCTGTAGACATATTTTTTAGTGCTAAACCAAGACGTCCTGGTGATTTGGTAGCTGTGGATGGTGGACCACCTCCAGGTCCCCCCAAAAAAACAGGCCAGAATTACTGACCACATGCCTAGTGGAGAAGAACAGCAACCCAGTCCTTGTTGAAGTGTATGGTCAATCACTGTCCCAGGTGGAGTAGTTTTATATGGGGCAGGGGGGTCATTTAAAATTTATTTTTGTCATGACTCACGATCATGCCTTCATGAATTTCACAAATTCACGGTCTGCTTCGACAGACATCCTTCGTTGCTCTTAAAATGTATTTGTGCTGTTGCACAATTGCTGTATTCTCTGAATGGCTAAATAAAAAGTATTAGTCTCAGAAACTTGTGTACAATGTGTATTTTATCAATATAGGGCAAGATAAGTAGATTTTATGGAGTTTTGAGCCAAAATATACATTTGTGGTCATTTCTAATCAACTTCGGTGGTCAATTTCTAATCAGATTACACAGATTACATAGAAATTTGCTGGCAGAAAGGGACCACACGGCCCATCCTGTCTGCCCTTACATCCTCCCCTGTTCCCTCCCACCCCACTTATCATGCTTTCATCCCCTTTCTCAACCCCCGTATGTCTGTCCCATGCCTTCTTGAAGCCCTTCACTATTTCAGCTCCCACTACCTCCTCCGGCAGCCTGTTCCAGGCTTCCACCACTCTCTCTGCAAAGAACTGCCCTCTGACATTGCCTCTGTATCTCCCGTCTTTTAATTTGAGTCCATGTCCTCTCGTGTTTGCTCCCTTCTTCATTTTGAACAAACTTGTTTCCTTCACCCTATATATTCATTGCAGGTACTTAAAAGTCTCAATCATGTCCCTCCTCTCCCTCCTAGTCTCTAGTGGGTATAGATTCAGCTCCCTCAATCTTTGCTCATATGGTATATCTTGCATCCCTCGTACCATCTTGGTCGCTCTTCCTTCACCCTCTCCAACATCTCAATATCCCTGCGTAAGTGCGGTCTCCAGAACTGTACCCTATACTCCAGGTGTGGCCTTACCATGGTTCTGCACAATGGCATTAGCACTTCCCGCCTTCTCATAGCAAAGTCCCTTACAATGCAGGCCAACATACCATTCGCCTTACCCACCACCTTGCTGCACTGGTTCCCCACCTTAAGATTCCTTGATACCACAATCCCCAGGTCCTTTTCCTGTTCCTTTTCCATGTCCTTCCCCCCAAAGAAGTAAATTGCCCTCGTGTTTTTCCACCCCAGGTGCATCACTGTGCACTTCCCTGCATTAAATTTTAGTTGCCAGGTTTCTGACCACTTCTCTAGCTTCTCCAGGTCCCTCTTCATGGCCTCTACTCCCCCTTATGAATCCACCCTATTGCAGACCTTTGTATCATCCACAAACAGGCACACCCAGCCCTCCAAACCCTCTGCGAGGTCACTAATATAGACGTTAAAGAGTAGTGGTCTTAGCACTGACCCCTGTGGCACTCCGCTGATGACTGCCTGTTTCCTGGAATGTGTCCCATTTAGTACCAATTGTTGCCTTCCTGTTAGTCAGTTCTCCACCCACCTAGTGATTTTGTGGCCCACACCCAGGCAGTCCAGCTTATTCACCAGCCTTCTATGTGGAACGGTGTCGAAGGTCTTACCAAAATCCAGGTAGGCCATGTCCACTGCTCCTCCCTGGTCCACTATCTGTGTCACCCAATCAAAAAACTCTATCAGGTTAGTCTTGCAGGACCTACCCTTAGTGAAACCATGCTGCCTTTCATCCTGCAGGCCATTGGCCTCCAGGAATTCCACCAGTCTTATCTTTAGTAATGTCTCCTTTACCTTCCCCACCACCGAGGCGAGACTAACAGGGTGGTAGTTTTTGACCTCGTCCTTCCTTACTTCCTCCCTTGTGTAGTGCAATCACTTCTACCCTCTTCCAGTCCTCTGGCACCATGCCTGTGTCCAATGACATGTTGAACAGTCTCGCCAAATGTGGTGCCAGCAGCTCTCTCAGCTCCATGAGTACCCATGGGTGTAGGTCATCAGGCCCCATAGTCTTATTTACCCTAAGTCTACCCAGTCCTTCACTTACTCTGTCAGCCATGAACACTATAGAATCCATTTGCCTGTGGTTTTCTCCCTTCCCTTCCTGTGCTGGTCCGCTGCCCTCTCCCTCCTACATGAAGATTGAACAGAAGTAACTGTTCAATGCCTCCGCTTTCTCCAAATCTCCCTTCAGTATAGTTCCGGCTTTCCCCCTTAACCTCCCTATCCCTTGCTGTGCCTTCCTTCTTTCTCCCACATGCCTAGAAAAGGTTTTATCCCCCCTTTGATTACTGAAGACCGCTAATCAAGTCTCCAACACTAATTTATGCCTTGTGTCCCATTTTGCTAAGCTATGGAATGACCTGCCCCCTCACTTAAAACTGATTGTACTTTAAACCTGTTTAAATCCCAGCTTTTCTCCTCCCTCACCCTACCTGGATCTTGCAACTGCTACCGCTGACTGTTTTGTCAACTCACTATGTGCTCCTTACCTGATGAGTTACGTGATCATGACGCCAATGTATTGATTTATTACTGTGGTGGCACCAATTGCATAACTGTTTCTTACCTGTACCCATAAATGTTTGCTGTTGCTAAAATGTAAACTTATGGTATTGAGTTGTATTATATTGCATCATAATGTATTGTATAGAATTGTGCTGTGCTGTGCTGGATTGTATTGTATTGTATAGCATTATATACATGCAAATCCCCTGTACTTCTGTTGTTTATCTTCTGTTGTATCTGACTCTAAACCCTTTGAAAATAGGCGCTCCCTAAAGGGTTTTATGTGAATTAATAAATAAATAATGGTGCCCCTGTGTGTAAGTTGCCCTTGGTACAAATCTGCCTAGACCAGTGCTGGCACAGTGAGTTAGAGGCACAAGTGTTCAGGCTGTAACACCCCAGGCACTCCCTGATGACAGATGCCACCATTTGCCCCTAGACACTGTGAGGATACCAAGGAGTGGCTACAGACATGTGCCTGAAAATCGTGTCTTGGGCCCCTAGACTTCATCTGTTTACATGTTGCTCATGCCCCTCATGAAACTAGAATCCTCTCCTTGTGACTTCACAGTGTAGAGATTTGGTGGGAGAGACTGCATTTTACTTGGGCAACTACAGAATGTGGACAATGATACAGGGTCAGTGTTCTGCCCATTTAAAGTGGGTGCCATCCCCTTCAGTAGGGTTTACCTGTACTGTTGAGCATGGAGCCCTTCCGTACAATAAACATTTTGATGCCCCTAATGACCTCCGAGGACTGTGAACTGTATCAGCGAGGGGCGTGGAGTCAGCAAAGAGGAGAGTGCTACTCCTTCAGTGCATCCTGCCCCTGGAGAGCTTGTTGAATAAAAGCATGAAATGAATTTTCACTGCTGCCACAAACAAGCGTAGTCCATCCTCCTGAAAGGCAGGGGACTTTTCCAGACTGTAACCCTGACCAATGAGTCACTAGTGCTTGCCTGTGTAGGACATGGGATGGGACACAATGTGAGTTTTAAAGGGCTAAGTTGTTTAAAAAAGGACTTTGGGACTGATGGAGCTCACTGTCTTTTACATCTCTGACCCGTGTAAATTTCCCAGTCATGGTCCATGGACATAAAGCAACCAATCAAACAACAGAGCCTGCTCCAGAGCCAGCAGAGCGATCATGAGATACTGAATGACTTCATTAATTTACCTGGCCTTGAAGTACTCATACAGCTGTTGAGGAGTTGATGGACAAGCCCTCCTCTGTGACTGACATCTCACCTTGGACGATGGGCTAGCTGTTCATTCAGGTTTTGCTTTACAGACCTTCTACAGCTTGAATAGTGTGCTTCTGTCTGTTTGAGAAGGCAGACCTACCATCTGTGAGTGTAAGCCAGCACTGTGTAGATACCAGTGAGAGGGAGAAATGTGGTATCTCAACCACTGAAGCGAAGTTGCTTAATGCAGGACAATAATGATATGATCAACTGACCCTGAACTGTCAGTTGTAAGTTGCCTGGTTGTGAGGGAGCTGCCTCACAGTCATGACCAAGAGTGATAGAGAGGATAGTTTATTCCACTCAGGCAAGAGCGGATTACACAACACCAGCATCAGAGAGGCTTGGGATCCACCGAGTCAGTCATTACTGTCTGGTAAAGGCCTGCAGCAGGTGAGCTCACAGCCTCTCATCCACCATACCACCTTGAGAGTGACATCCATGAGGGAGAGCTCTGCTGAATGACAGAGTTGTGGGAGTTGGTGGACAAGGATAGCTATGTAGTCAGAGGTGTGATCCACTCTGCAGAAGACAGAAGGTAGTACATCCAGTCAGGACTGCAGAGAAAGGAAAGTAGCAGCTGCTGTATAACCAAGGGCAGCCCTGAGTAATTAAACAGGGCTCACAGGAACTGCAACACAGATCCTGTATATAGCTCTACAAGGCTTAATTTGTTGAACTATGCCATCTGGCCAAACTTGTAGATTTGGGGCTTGATGCAAACTGGCATCATTTACTTAACAGCACCAACGCTGACCAACCATGTGTAACTACCATAGGCCTGAACTGTTTCAATGGCTGGGTAACCCAGTGAAGCAAAGGAGGCTCACTAGAAGCATAGGAGACACTGGTAACAGTAGGGAGCAGCGTAGAGACCCAGACAGTATAGTGAGAGAGGGGCATTGCGTTGGTTGTGAGGGCACTGCATTCGTACAATTTAACTTGCTTAAACCTTGCCTTTCCTTCCCTTAGAACCTTGTTCTTGAACCCCTACAACTCCCTTTCATACTTGTTTGAATTAGTGACTCACAACTTATTATTTGTAGAATTCTAAGTTGCTTTTGGGACCAACTGGTATTGCACTGTGTGGGAATTGTAAGGGCTGTACCAGTGAGGATCATAGTGGGTTGGTACTGTTTCCCAAGGGGTAGTTCTAGTTCACATGGCCTAACCCACATAACTTTCACTGGCTGGAGTTACTGTACAACACGTTGCAACTTAACATCTTTGGGTACCGAATCCCCACAGGAGTTAATGACCCAGGCCCCTCAAACATATTTGAGTCCATACAGCAGAGACAGTGCATTGAAATCAGTACAAAAGGTTTGCAAGCTCAACCCCTGTATTTACAATACAATTTAGTAAAATTAGTGGGGTGGCTCCTGGTGTGTGACCAAACAGAAACATATAGTCTCCTTGCTTCCTCTATATTTTTGAAGAGACCGCTCTCCTGGCTTCATTACTTATAGTGTGCTTTGGCCAATGAAAGGTTCACAAAACAGTGCATTGAACATTTATGGCAACCTGGTGCACACATTGAAGATTAGCTTATTCAATGTTTATAGGGGTCTCTTTTTATTTAACTTACTTTTTATCCCCTGTTGGACTGACTCACCTCCTCTTCCTGTTCCCATATAAGCCCGTGGATGTTGACTCCCACTGCAGTCACTGACCAACACTGCAAGTTCCAAGTTCATTTTCATCTAATCATCGCCTTGCATGGAACCTTCCCATGAGGTCAAACCATGTCTAAGCTAGCCCCAGAAATAAGTCAAATTCAGTGAGAGGGGAAGGGGGAGTCAGACCAAGCCAGGTGACATGAATGCCACCACAGATGTTACCCATGGCAGTAAACTATTTTATTATGCAGTGCTATCCACTTACTACCCTATCCATGCATCGACACACAATGACTGGCCTGGGTGAGCAGGAGCTGTTCAGTCACTGTTGGTCACAATGCTGCTCCAGTGAGGCATTCAAGCAGCATGAAATAGAGAATAATGGCTGGGAATCGGGTGTTAACCACGATGTAATCAGCTTTCAAGTGGTTGTTAGGGTAGCTTTGTAAACCCTCAGAGCTTGAGCTCGAGAGGTTTACTTCAGCCCTAGCAACCACAAGAGGTGATTTCAACGTGGTTAACACCTGATTCACAGACATTATTTTTTATAGTGTATGGGTAAAAACTTTTGTAAAACACAATATTGAATGCTTTGCTCTTACCATACATCGACGATTGGAGGCTTTGAGATGTTTTACCATGGCAAGATTTATTTTGTTTACATACAGAGAAATACATAGAGAAATTAAATTCAAATATATTCTCGGCATGGGCATTTTAAAAATGGAGACAATCAACGGAATGCCAGGTTCAAATTATGAAAGAAATCCGGTTGGTTGCTGATGGTCACCTGGTGTAAGCGATGCGATGTTGTGTCTTGTCTGAGGCCCAAACAAACATACGAGATGATGACCACATGCGTGCAGGTTGCAATTCAACACAGAATATCTACAAGGGGAACAGAAAATTGTAGAGATATGCATTATCAGCTAGTAGTAGGTTATGCTTTTTTTATGCTGTCATTTTCACTTACTAATCTTCTTCTGATGAGGAATCGTGTATTATTGCCAGTCTACGTCTCTTTTGTGGACCATAATGATGGTATATGTTGATTGTTATTCCTGATCCAAAAAGGTTGAAGTTTATTCCAAGATCGCTGAGAGGGGGTCTTACAACTGGGAATGATGAATGCTCAGTTTGGGTGATTGAGATTGCAGCTGCAGAGGTACTGGCAGTGGGGTGAGTGTTGTCTTAGTAACTTTGAGCACCGAGAATGGTTGAGATCTTTTTTTGTTTGTCAGCACTAAGAAAGCTGTAGTTATTTATTGACTGGAGCGACTTGTGACCAGAGACTTGCTGGACTTCTGTTGGGGGTATGTCACTGTCGATAAGGCACTGAATTGCAGTTTTGTGGGTTGAATGGTTGGTTATGTGCTTTTCTGTGGGGAGGCCAGCTGAGTTTTTAATTGAGTTCATTACTGAGCGCATTTTGTTCTCGCCGAGAGGCATGCTTCTGAACCAAAGGGAGGTGGTTGGATTAAAGTTTACGTTTGGGGTTAAGTAGAATGAGGCATCTGGGGTTAACATGGATGGTGGCCTCTGCAGCCTGTACAGTTTGTAGCGCGGATTGGGTCTCTCTCTGGGAGAGCTGAGTTTTGATACATTCTCGGCTTGACTGTGGTATCCCTTGGTTTTCTCCTGTCCGTGTTTTTGTTTGCTCTCCGAATATTCGATGTATTCCTGTTCATCTGTGTCTTTAAGCAGGGTCAAGTCAGACCATCTGACGCTATAATGTTCTGCTGTTCTAAGTGCAAAATATAAGCCATTATTGAAGAAAATCATATTCATTAGCGCAGTTGGACTGTGAAGGCCAAGGGTTCGAGTCTGGTACAGTTTATCTATGTCGGTGGGTGTTAGAGCATCAGCCCTGTTAGGCTTGCTGCCTTTTCCTAGTTTCTTTAAAAATTTTTGCTTGGCAGCTAACGTTTCAACTGTTTCTTTAAAATCAGAGGTGTTGCCATGGAAAATTGAGTGCCCATATCTGTTTTTTATTAGATGTCTGTCTATGCTTCCCAGGATGCCCCTTAGTGTGCTTGGTTCGTAATCTGAACCATCATTTCGTTTTATTTTATAGATGAAGTCTGCTACATGTGTGTCAAGATCACCTACTGGGATTTCAGTGATGCAGCACTGCTCCTCCATGTCTGCGAGGTACGATTTAAACAACTTTATGTCGGATTCTGTTTTTTTAATCGTACGTTTGTTTTCTTGCTCATTTATGAACTGTCTGCGCTCTGAAAAGTCACTCGTTTTACTGTGTAATTCCGCCATTGTAATCGGTTCTGACAGTTAACTACCACTAATGTGAATTTTGAATTTTTTACCCATAAATGGTGCTCGCGATTTGTGGGGCTAGAATACTGTGCAAGTCATTATTCTTTCTTGGTATGTCACTGCTTGGACGTTCCAAAGAGTGGGTAATAACTTCTGACATTCTGAACAGTGGATAACAAGGATTTGCTGCTGCTGATTATGATGGTTAATAAGGGCTCCCCATACATTATGATGCCATCCCTCCCACTAAAGTCTAAGAATGCTGCCTCCACAGCACTCCCAGGACTCAGAATGCTGCCTCCACAACACTCCCAGGACTCAGCGTGCTGCCTCCACGGTGCTCCCAGGATTCTAAATGCTGCTCTGTAGTGGTCCCAGGACTATGAATGCTACCTGCACAGTGGTCCCAGGACTCAGAATGCTGCCTCTTCAGAGCTCCCCCCAGGACGTGGAATACTGCCACCACAGCATTCCCAGGACTCCAAACACAGCTCCCACATCACCCTAAGACTCAGAACTCTGCCTCCAGAGCACCCCAGGATTCTGCCTCCACAGCACTCCCAGGACTCAGAGCACTGCTTCCACAGTGCTGCCAGGACTCCAAGTGCTGCCTTCACAGTCCTCCAAGGACTCTAAACGCTATCTCCACAGTACTCCCAGGACTCCAAACGCTCACTGCATATCAGTCCCAGGACTCTGACACTGCCTCATAACACTCTAGGGATGTCTCCATCCCAGTGAAGAGTCAGGATCACATCATAAATTCAGGTCTGTGCTAACCCCAACAGTTCCAACCAGGTGTGTGCATGCTTTTCAATAAGACAATGATTGGAATCGTTCAGGGAAAAAAATTAAGAAAACAGAATTGTACAGTCATTGTAATGAGGTCAATTCATGACATAAAGACATGAATTCTTTTATGCTCATAAAAAGGAACACGTGCCAAACCTTTATCAACTGTGTCATCATAACTTAGTGGAAGCCCTCCAGACCTGTTGGGCTTACCTTTTCGGGGTGTGGCTCTGGTTTCCAGCTCTACAGCATTCCTCCCAGTAGCTCCAGGGGTGATTCAGGCCTGCATGCCTGCTGGAGTTCCGCGGCGGCTGCCACTTGCATCCTGTACTCCTCAGCTGGTTCTATGTGATGTGGGCGACCGCGGAATGGTGACCCGCAGAAGAGCAATGTCAGGGCAGCGAAAACAATTTCGCCACCCTGACAACTCGGTGCATGGAAAAACAGTGCTGGGGACTAAAAATACTTGCTTTCATGCCCGGCACACCCCTACTTAAGGGTTCTGAACTCTGGGGGGGCGCATCTTGGGGGGGTGCGAAAGGAAAAAAAAATAAGTGTCTGGGCCGGGCGCAAGAAAAGCACAGTAGCGCCTGGACCCAGACACAAACCCGGAACCCCAGCACTGCAAGCGGAGGCCAACCCCCGATGCCACGGCGCAGCTTGTCAGCTGACCGCAGCGCCACCCCCTACATCTCCTCTTCCCCCTCCCAGGCCAAGCTCACCGTGCTCACTCCCACCACCCCTGCGTGCGTGTACACGTAGCGACATCCTGTCACTAGGGTCGCCCACCCCACCATATCTGGTCACCCTCCCTGCCCCCTCATCTTTCGGGTTTTGCCCATATCGCGTCTCCGTTTCGGACGGTGCCGTGATTCAGGCACTCACCTCACATGCTACCCCTCAGCTCCATGTCAGAAGGGGGGCCATGGTCTCCAGTGTTTTTTCTGTACCTCCAGCCACTGGGGGATCAGTCAACTGGTCTGGGGAGCTGACATGAGATGGGTCTGCAAATGTAAATAAAAAAGATGGCCACACGGCCACTTCTGAGCATGAACAACCAGCAGTCCACAAATTTTAAAGGAGCTGTGGCTCCATGGCTGGAGCACCTAGAAAAGGCACTAAAGGAGGACAGTATGTTTTGGGAGTCATGGTGGGCATAATGGGGCTCCCACAAAATAATAAAGGATGTCCTGGCTTCACTTGGGCAATCGGAACCAGGACAAATGACTGTCAGCCCCTGAAAGGACATTGATTAAATGTTATGGGGTTGAGTATTAGGGGGGATAAATGGTAAAGATAAATGGTAGCTCCCATGGAGTTAGGCAACAGGGGAAGGGGAGCTGCTGGACAAAATTGTTAAAGGGCACTACAAACATACAAAATTGCCAGCAGATACAGGCCTTTTGGTCTTGCTAATCTGCTCGAGTGTGCAGCATGCTGTTTGTTAAACTATAGTTTCCCCCTTCCCCTTGCCAACCCTTCTGATTTAGTGCCCTCCACTTCCAACTTCTCTCCCCCCTATCTTCCCACCATTTTTGACCCTCCCTTTGGCCCTATCCCACCCTCTCTTGAAGCTGCCCACTGGCTGCAGTGATATCACTTCTTCAGGCAGCGCATTCCAACCTGCCACCACCTTCTCCATGAAACAATGCCTCCTAATCTCCCTCCTGAACCTTCCTCCCTTCAATTTCAGACTGTGTCCCTGGTGTTCATCCCCCCTTTTAGCTTAAACAAACTATAAGAATTAACTCTGTTTATGCCCTTTAGGTACTTGAATATCTCAATCATATTTCCTCTCTCCTTTCTATCCTCAAGGGTGCACATGATGCTCTCCCTCAATCTCTCCTCATATGTTTTGTCCCCTTCCCCAGGATCATCTTCGTTGTCCTACGCTGGACCCCCTCCAGTAGTTTGATGTCCCTTTTCAAATAGGGGCACCAGAACTACATACAGAATTCCAAGTGCAGCCTCACAAGGGACCTGTACAGGGGCATAATGACTTCCTCCTTCCTATAGGTGATTCACCTGGCGATGCATCCCAGCATTCTGTTCACCTTTGCAGCTGCCCTCCTGCACTGTGCCAAGTGTTTCATGTCCCCTGTCACCAGCAACCCCAGATCTTTCTCTTTGGCTGAAGAGGTTAACTGCACTCCCCCAATCAGTAGCTGTTTTCTGGGTTTCTTGCTCCCAAGTGCAAGGCCTTGCATTTTTTAGCATTGAACCCCAGCTGCTTCTCTTGCAGTACCATACCGCCTTCCACACTATCCACCTCAGCACAGATCTTAGTGTCGTCCACAAAGAGGTTGATCTTGCTCCTTATCCTGTTTGATATGTCAGTGATGAATATGGTAAATAGTACCAGACCTAGCACCAGCCCCTGCGGGACCCCACTAGTTACAGCCCTGGGTGCCAAAAGTTCACCTAAAAACTACCACCCTCTGCTGCCTGCCCTGCAACCAACTCTTAATCCACCCAACCAGTTTCCGCCCTGCTCCCAGGCTATTTAGCTTGCTAATCAGCCTTCTATGGGGCACCGATTCAAATGCCTTGCTGAAGTCCAGGTAAAGGGCATTCATTGCATGACCCCTATCCAGTGACCGCATCACCCAGTCGAAAAAGTCAACAAGGTTAGTCTGACATGATCTGCCATATACAGACCCATGTTGTCTGTCATCCTATAGTCCATTCTCCTCCAGGAAACTCACCAGCCTTTCCTTAAGGATAGTCTGCATTAGTTTTCCCACAGTGGCTGTAAGGCTCACTGGTCTGTAGTTCCCAGGTTCATCTCTGGGCCCACTCTTATGGACTGGCACCACATGTGCCATCCTCCAATCCCTGGGCACACCTCCAATGCTCAAGGAAGTGTTGAAAAACTCTGCCAGTAGTCCTGTAAGTACCTCTGCCAACTCCTTGAGTATCTTAGGATGCACTCCATCTGATCCAGGCACCTTATCCACCCTTAGGGACCTTAGGCCCTCCAACATCCTTTTGACTGGGATCTCCATATCTGTTACCCCCCCTTCCCCTGACCTCCACCCAACCCTCCTCTGAGGTATGGGCCCATCCCTCTCCCTGATAAACACTGAGCAGAAGTATTCATTTAGAACTTCCGCCTGCTCTGCTCCCTGCTTTGCCCGCCCTCCCTCCTTCCTGAACCTTGCACTTTCTCCTTTCTCCTATATACCTGCAGAAATTCTTTTTACCTTCCCTGATCCCCTGCGCCAGCCTTAATTCTTTTGAAGCCTTGGCTGCCCTCACTACTCTGCTCACCTCCCTGGATTGCTTCATGTATTATTCCTTGTCCTCATTCCTGCAGGAGCTGTTATACTTTCTAAAGGCCGCTCTCTTTTCCCTCACCCTTTCCACTACCTTTCCATTCCTCCAGCTTGGTTTCTTGTTCCTGGCCTTTTTACTTTGATGCTTTGTGCAAAAAGCTAGTGGCCTCTGCCAGACCCCTCTTAATGATGTTCCATTTCTCCTCTGCATCCATGTCCGGGCTGATGTTGTCTAGGTGCCCTTTCAAAATGATTCCCATCCTGCCATAGTCTGCCCTCTTAAAATCCACAACTCTTGTTTCTGTATTAGCTACCTCCCTCCCCAGGTTGAGGGATAAACACACTGTGCAGTGGTCACTAACTGCCAGGGGGTCCTCCACTTCAATAGACTAGTTCACCTTCTGTAAGTACCAGGTCCAGAATGTTCCCCTCCCTGGCTGGCTCCTTCACTTTCAGTGTGAAAAATAAATGTTCTGGAAGGCCTCCAAGAGGACCTGCTCTCTGGCACTTGAGGTGGCTTGGGTGCTCCAATCCATCCCCAGCAAACTGAACTCCCCTACTACCACTGTATTGCCCTTACCGCTAAGCCTCTTAATTTGTTCCCCAGTTTCCTGTCCATCTCCATGCTTTGGGAGGGAGGCCTATACACCACACCTAATCTCACCATCCTACCATTCCTGTTCCGTAGATGAATCCATAAGGCTTTGGCCTTGCCCTCCTTACCTTCCTATCTGTTGCACAATAGCCCCTCCCTAACGTAGATAGCTACCCTTCCCACGTTCCCTTTGTCCCTGTCCCTACAGTACAGTCTGTACCCAGGGATTGCTAGATCTCAGTCCTGGTACCAAGTGGCCCATGTTTCAATTATGGCGGCTATTTCCACCTCTCCTTCCTCTATCAAACCCTGCAGTTCTATTGTCTTATTGCCAAGGATTCTTGTGCTCAATGATACCACCCTCCATTGTGGATTCTTTCACCTGCTTACCTATATCCTTTCCCCTAACCTCTTCCCTTTTTACCTGTTGCTTTCCCTCTTCCTGCCTAGTTATGGGGGGGTGTCTGGTGGTCATCTTTGCTTGGTGCCACTGTTTCCTACCTACTCCCTCACCCCCTTGCCTAGTTTAAATTATACTTTTCTGCAATGAACTTCCTCAGCTTTTTCTTTAGGACCCCTGAGCCTTCCCTACTCTGAAAAATCCATATATTTGTCACTAGCAGTTAAGTTGAAATTGAAGATATGGCTGGTTACCAAATGTAAATGTGAGTGTAATAATGTGTGATGTATTTTTCTTGTATTGCTTTGTAAAAAAATAAATGGATATTTATTATAAATGTTTGTGTGATGTACTTTGTATAATGTTTTATATATTGACTGTACATTGATATTTGTATGTTCTTGTTCTTTTTGTATCTGGTCGCCCATGTAAACGGGTCTTTGACCGATGGAGCTTTCCAGATTTTAAATAAACAAACAAAAAAAAAGGGTGCAGCCTATCTGGTGCACACAGATCTTTGTTCTCCCATGTGCTACCCCATCCCCTCATCAGTCCATTTCCCACATCCTCACACCATGTCCCCAGCCATTTATTGAAGTCTGAGATTCTTAGTTTCCTGCCCATGCTAGCCCTTGGTACCGGGAGAATCTCAAAGAATGCCACTGTCCTCCCCTCTTTACCGCACAAACTTCCTACATCCTTGAATCTTTCTTGCACCTCTTTCAACCTATTTCCTTCCAGATCATTAGTGCCCAGGTGCACCACGATATGAGGTTTTCCCTCCAGCCTCCCCACACACCTCTTAACATGTTGTCCCACTTTTCCAACCGCTAAGGGAAATCTGAATAGATCAGTTAAGCAGTGAAGCAACACATATGGTTTCATAAATTTCTCCACTACCAACATGCTAGGGAATATTATATCTTGTTGTAAGTATTTAGTCATTTATTTGATACAAAGTCTAGGGAGTCTATGTTCCCCCACAGTATGAACCTTAACTCAATAGCAGATCATTCATGCTTGTATCTGGCAATTTGTTGAATACTGACCTAATTCTGCCCTAACCCCTTACAGAAATAGAAGTGTGCTGCGTACATGCACATTGCATGTCACACGCTTAATTGTGCAAAGTTTGCATGTGGTTGGCATACACAAAGTGAACCTATGTGAACCAGATCTAAAAAGCACATCAGGTTCACATGCTGCAACCTTGACATGTGTGCAGCTGGTAAGCTGGTGGGAACATCTTCTAAAAATCATATCAGGTTCGCATGTTGCACACTTGACATGAGTGCAGCAGCTAAGCTGGTATGAGCATCGTTTAAAAATTGCATCAGATTCACATGTTGCATGCTTGCCATGCATTTAGCAGCTAAGCTGGTTCAAATCTCTTCTAAAAAACACAGCAATTTCTGTTTCTCATACTACTGCTAGCAATTAGGCCACTAAAATACTATTTCCATTGATTTCCCATTAAAATTAAACAAACTCATGAAATCTGACTGTTAAGTTCTTTTGCAAATTGTTTAATGACTTTTGATTTTTGTCATTAAATTGCCATTAATTTGTAAAGTATTGTTTACTTACTGCATTAAATACCTAAGATATAGTCAGCAAATACCCCCATTCCAGATGTGCGAAGAGAGGCCTCTGTGGTGGGAAGCCTGACCTTTTTGTTTTAGCCTATGCAAATCCTCTTATGCATATTTAGTGCTACGTATGTGTTTCTCCATGACTGTTATGGCTCACTTACTATCCCTTTGTCATTTTGTATGGAGCAGATACCTGTACACTATGGCCATATTCAGCACTCTTTGTGCTGAGTAGGGCCTTGGAAGCATGCACCATATCTCACTTTTTGTCACTGAAATGAGGGACATGGACAAACATAGAAACATAAAAACATAGAATTTGACGGCAGATAAGGACCACTTGGCCCACCTAGTCTGCCCATTTCCCTACCTAATGGATAAGCTGCAGATCCTAGTTAACCAACAGCCTACTTCCTTCTACCCCCCACTAGAATTGCCTTATGTCTGTCCCATGCATTCTTGAATTCCGCCACTGTTTTTGACTCTACAACCTCCTCAGGAAGGCTGTTCCATGTATCCACAACCCTCTCTGTGAAGAAATAATTCCTCACATTACCTCTGAGCTCCCCTCTATCTTCAAATTGTGCCCTCTTGTTTTTGCACATCTCTTTTTCTGAAAGATGCTACCCTCTTGGACTTTGTTGATTCCCTTGAGGTATTTGAAAGTTTCTATCATGTCCCCCCTCTCCCTCCTTTCCTCGAGGCTATACATCTTTAGTTCATTTAGTTTTTCTTCATATGTCTTCTGATGCAGACCCTGCATCATTTTGATTGCCCTCCTCTGGACAGCCTCCACCCTGTCTATGTCTTTGCGAAGATGGGGTCTCCAGAACTGCACACAGTACTCCAGATGTGGTCTTACCAACTGTCTGTACAGAGGGCCAACAACTTCCTGTTTTTTACTGGTGATGCCTCTCCCTATGCATCCCAGTATCCACCCAGCCCTCCTTACTGCCTTCTCACGTTGCTGGCCCACCTTTAGGTCATCTGATATGACTACCCCCAGGTCCCATTCCATTTTTGTTGTTGTCAGTATCTTACCCCCCATTGTGTACTCTTCTCGTGGGTTTTTGTTTCCCAGGTGCATTACTTTGCACTTCTTTGCATTGAATCTAAGCTGCCATACATTTGACCATTCCTCCAACCTTGCCAAGTCCCTTTTCATCCTTTCCACCCCACCTAGTGTATCAACCCTGTTCCAGGTCTTTGTGTCATCTGCAAAGAGACATACTTTCCCTTCCAGTCCCTCTGCAATGTCACTTATAAAGACACTGCGGTACCCCACTAGTAACTCTCTTTTCTTCACTGTGGACTCCATTTACTATTACCCGCTGTGTCCTGTTGTCCAACCAGTGTTTTACCCAGGCTACCACCCTGGAACCCACTCCCAGGCTGGCTAATTTGTTTATTAATCTTTTGTGCAGGACTGTGTCAAATGCCTTGCTAAGGTCTAGGTATGCCATGTCCACAGCCCCTCTCTGGTCTACTGCTTTGGTCAACCAGTCAAAGAAATCAATTAGATTTGTCTGACATGACCTTCCCACTGTGAATCCATGCTGCCTTGGGTCCTGTGCCCCACTGGCCTCTAGGTACTCAACAATTCTTTCCTTCTGAAGTGATTCCATCATTTTCCCTACCACTGAGGTCAAACTGACAGGTCTGTAGTTTCCTGCCTCTGTCTTGCTCCTACTTTTGTGAAGGGGAATCACATCCGCCCTCCTCCAGTCCTCAGGTACCAGACCATCCTCCCATGATTTATTAAAAAGGGTAGTCAGTGGTGTTACTAGTTCTTCCCTTAGTTCTTTTGGAATTCTGGGGTGAATCCCATCAGGCCCCATTGCTTTATCCACCTTCAGTTTTAAGAGTTCTTTCAGAACCCTTTCTTCTGTGAAAGGACCAATATCACCCCCCCTATCCAGAGTGCTTCTATTGACTGGATTAAGTATTTCCCCCTGCTTTTCCATTGCGAATACTGAGTAGAAGTATTCATTCAGTATCCCTGCTTTTCACTGTTGCTCTCTGCCCAACCACCTTCCTTTTGTTCAGCCTCAGTATCCCTGTCTTCGGCTTTCTTTGCTCCCTAATGTACCTATAAAAGCTTTTTTCCCCCTTCTTAAATGAGTTGGCTATCTTTTCCTCGGTTTGGGCCTTTGCTATTCTGACTGCCTTACCTGCTTCTTTCTGTTTTAACTGGTACAGTTCTCTGTCCTGCTCCTTCTGTGTTTCCTTATACTTCCTGAATGCTATCTTTTTCTCCCTTACCTTTCCCGACCCTTCTTTTGAGAACCATCGTGGTTTTTTCTTTCATTTTGATTTGTTTATTTGCTTCACACAAAGGCTTGTTGCCTCTGTGATGGCGGTTTTGATGTTTCCTCATTGTTGCTCCACCCCACCTTCTTGCCTGTCTGCTAGTGCTTTTCTGAGGAACTCTCCCATTTTGACAAAATCAACCCTCCTGAAGTCCAGTACCTTTACTTTTGTGTGGCTTGACTCTACAGCTAAGTTTATCATGAACCACACTGTTTGGTGGTCGCTTGTTCCCAGATGGCTACCCACTTCAAGATCAGAGATCCTCTCTTTGTCCTCATTTGAGAGTACCAAGACTAAGATTGCTCTATCCTGAGTGGGTTCCAAAACTAGCTATCTGAGGTATGCCCTCTGTAGGGCATCGAGAATGGCCCTGCTGTTGGATGTGGCTTCAGCAAAGGTGCTCCAGTCAACATCTGGCATAGTCAGGTCCCCCATCAGCAATATCTCCCCTTTCTCTGCCATCCAAAGGATACCTTCTATCATTTCCTTGTCCATTTCCTCCCCCTGAGATGGAGGTCTGTATACAACCCCTGTGCGGATTGTGGAGCCATTTCTAGTCTCCAGGGTGACCCACAGTGCCTCCTCTCCTCCCTGTTTACCCTTTAGCTCTGTTGCTTTGATCCCTTCCCTTAGAGAGCTACTCCTCCTCCTCCTCTTCTTCTTCCCTCCTGTAGATTGTGTACCCTGGTATGTTGACATCCTAGTCATGGTTCTCTGTGTACCATGTTTCTGTGACTGCCACAATATCCAGGTATCCCTCTTCCATCAAAGCCACCATTTCAGGGAGCTTTTTACCTAGACTACGGGCATTGGTACTCATTATCTTCCACTTTTTTATGGCTTTATTTCTTTTTGCTCCATCCCTATCCCTACTGCCTTTGTATTTTTCTCCATTTACCCCTGCCCTTCTCCCTATCAACTGCCTTATCTTGGTGTTTACCTCACTAATTACCCTGATTTTGGGGGGGGCTAGGATTTCCCTTCTCCTCTTCAGTGCCTTCCTCCTTGGCTAGTTTAAATGCTTGCCATTGAAGCATTTAAACCTATCACCTAGGATCCTGGTTCCCCTTCAGGATAGATGCAGACCATCGCAACTGTATAGGCCTGCATCCCTCCAGGTGGAGCCCCAGTCCCCAATGAAGCCAAATCCCTGAGCTCTGCACCAGCTTTTCAACCAGTCATTGAATCCCATGGTGCGGAGTGCCCTAGCCTCATCCATGCCATAGACAGGTAGCACTTCTGAGAAAGTTACCGTGTGTGCTACTTGTCTAAGGCCTCTCCCCAACTCCACAAACTCCTGTTGCACTGCTCTGATCCCATTCTCAGCCAGGTCATTCATCCCTAGGTGGATAATGACATCCAGCTCCCTCCCCCTTGCTGCTGCTCCCATGATCCTGAGGATTCATTTCCTGTCCCTCCAAGCCTTGGTGCCAGGCAGGCACCTTACCTCCCTTTCCCCTCCCTTCCCCAGTTCTACCCCCCTAACAATTGAGTCCCCCACCAGGAGTTGTTTCCTTCCCCTGTGTGGTCCTGGGCCACCCTCCTGTAGTTCTCCATTGTGGAGGTTCCCAGCATCCTCCTTGGTCTCCACTGCAGGTGCCTCCATAGAGGAACTATGCTTTGCCAGAGTGGTGAATGAATTGTGGAGAGGCACAATTGGAAGGATGTGCCTCTGTTCCACCACCTTCACCCTCCCTGAGCCCACTGTGGTCCAACCACTCCTCTTTCTTGGCAACCTCTGAGGTAGTGGAGGTGGCCTGGGTGGTCCCTGGGTGGGGGGAGCAGGTTTCCCGAATCCTTGCTAGGTCAGCATGGAGATGAACAATCTCCTCCCTTAGACCAGAGAGGTGCCTGCAAATAGGGCAGCAACGCAGTCTCCAGAATGTCTCCCGGAAGACTGCTGCTCCACAGCCAGTGCATTGCACCACTCCCCACATGTCTGTGTCCCTTCCAGTTACAGATGCTTTTTTTTTTTGTTCTTGTTTTAGTGTGTGCAAGCTTGTGAGTGTCTCTAACCCCTATTCAGTGTGCTGTGCCTTTAAGGATATGAACAGGTGTATGTTGATAGCAGTTTTGGAGAAGTGATGTCAGAGCCCCTGCTATAAAGGAGGTTATGCGTTTGGGGCAGGTGAGGTGAGGGGAAGGTTGGGTGGGAGTAAACCTATGCCGTCCAGAAACAATCAGCTACAACTCTTATCCTCCACCCCGGGGAATACCTTCCATCCTTTCAGACTCCTTTTTCACAAAGGCTAAGTAACAGGTCTAGTCACAACTGACTGCAGACAGAGACCACAAACAACTCCAGTTATAAATCCTCAGTTCAACTAGGCCCCTTTCAGCTCCTCCCCTTAACAGACACCTATTTCACAAAGGCTAAGTAACAGTTTCTAGTCACAACTGACTGCAACTATCTCCCAGCTACAGTTCCTCCCTGGCAAATTAAAGTTAAAACTAAGATAAGTCCACCCCAAAAACAGAATCAATACTAGTTACTTACACAGGTCCAAAAAGCAATAATTCAGTTCAGTGTAGTCTAGAAAATAACCTCCCTGATTCAAGGAAGCTGTGGCTGCTTTCTCACTCTCCCTGTCTCAGGCTCAGCAGACAGAGACCACAAACAACTCCAGTTATAAATCCTCAACACTCAAACAGAAGGACACTAACCCTCAAAATGATTGGGACACATCCTGAAACATGGAGATACAGGTCCTTAGAACACAGTGGAAATCATCATATTTACTTGTATAGACATTAGCACCTGAAAATGAATTTCTACCATAAAGCAGGGGTGCCATTTAGGTAGGGCAGAGGGGGGCAGTTGCCCCCCGCCACTTGTGCCTAGGTTTTTCTTATGGTGTGGTAATAATGACATTAAATTTGGATTTAATCTTTTGCACACTATGTGCCCCTCTGGCCTGTGTGTGCTCACGCTGCAGGTGCGCTCCTGACTCAACTGTTTCTATATTGTGTTATTCACTCTCCCCACCTATTAGCAGAGGCACTGTCACACATGATGTAGAGGAGCACCAACCAAGCAAGAGCATGTGAGTTATGCAAGTGCTATACTGTCTTTCCAACCACAGAGTAGACAGGCTACACACTACAGCTTGGAGGAGTCAGTAAGCACTGAGCTTTTGATAGCAGTGTTGTGGCAGCATAAATTTGTTGGTCTACTCTCAGTGAGTCTCTCTCTTTCCCTTTGTGGCTGAAGGAGCAGGGGAAGAGCAAGAAGCTAGCTCAACAATTAGGCTACTTACCTACACTACTAGGCTCACCTCACAATAAAAACAGTGTGGTCCCATCATGACAGCAAGCTAGGCTTAGCAGCAGTGGTGAGAGCAGTATGGGCAGCCTTTACAGGCCTTGATCAGTGCAGTGCAGCAGCAGCCAAGCAAGAAGCAAGCAACACAGGTTGGATGTGTTTGGTCCATGAGGCGGCTTGATCATGAACCACAGTGGGGACCTGGGATGATCAATTCCAGCATCCAGCTTCTGGCATATGGACGAAGAGAAAGCAGATTGAAAACTGGGCTGTGGTAGACTGGGCCAGGACATAGGTTCCAACCAGATGGCTGGATAAGTAAAAGTAAATATTTTTTTTTTATAGTGGGACTGGGGTGGAGGAAGGACTGGCATATTAATGTGCTGTCCATGTTTCTGCACCTTTGGGTGGCTTCACGACCCATATTTTTATTTAATTTTTTATTTTAGTCTTTGGTAACCGGGTAAGGCTAACTAGGCACAAGTGCCTGTTTTCAGGGGTGACCTGGAAGCACTGGGTGGTTAAGTGACTTGCTCAGAGTCACACAGTATGCAAGTGGAGGTTGTGAGAATCAAACTCAGGTCTGGTCTGCTGGATGTATCAAGCTCGTTCACACCTCATTCCTCTAACCTCTAGGCTATACTGCCAGCCCAGTGAGATGGGTATTGAATGGAATGAAGTCAGGAGAAAGACCAGGGCAAATTTTTTTTTTGGGGGGAGGGTTCAGATCTTCAGCCAGGAAAAAAAATGGTTAGTAACTCTGTGGGTTTAAGTCTGAATCTGATGTACTGCTCTGGGGTATAGACAGATTAATCTTATACATTTGAATTTTTCCTGTTTTGCATACCACTTTTCAGTCCCAACAAATAAGTTTTACCTTTTAGAGATGTTCCAGAGTTTGCCTTATATTGGCTTACTGACACCTGGCCTCCACTAGTTGTTGGCTCCCATCCCCCTCGTTGAACTCTGAAAGGGCACCCCTGCCATAAAGTCTAAATTTACAGGACATTCTCTGTGTGAGCAGCATGTTTTCCATGAGGGATGGATGAGGGACAGAGCAGTTTTCAGGGGTAAAATGAGGACCGTCCCTCGCAATCAGGGACAGTGGAGTGATATAGTATGCATAGACTATTGGAGCCCCTTTATAGTCAGGCTTATGCCCCCCCTCCCGGGTAGCTGATCTCTACATCCCCATGCTCAAGCATGTTATGACATAGGGAAAGGGAAAGTGCAAGGGCATGCCCCATTGAAATGAATGGGGATATTTTTTTTTTATTACTGCTTTATACATTATGATGATGAGTTGGAGATTAATGAAGGCCACTGCTTGACTAACAAGAGCCTTGTTAGTAGAACAGTGTCCTTCATTAATCTCCAACTCACCATCATAATGTATAAAATAGTAGTAAAAATAACTTCATTGATTTTAAAAGGGCACACCACTGCACTCTGTCCCATGGACATCATCTCTTACAAACTCCTGCTTCTGGCTCCCTAGTACTCAGGTAAGAGACTCTTGACTCACACTAACACTTGGTGGGTTGTCTGTATCAGCATGGCTGCACTCGCTACAGAGTGTGTGTATGTGTGTGTGTGTGGGGGGGGACTGGCCATGAAGGTGGGTGCTGTGTTATTGCTACTTTAGTGTTTGCCCCTTAAAGTTTGTTTGCGTGGAAGCATTCATAACTGTGAAGAGGAAATAGTAGGAGTATAGGCCAGACAGAAGTGATTCAGTAGTTCTGTGAGTTAATGTGCATATTAGGGTTGTGCATGGGCTGAATAGTATTTTCTGAATACCATGAATAGTAGGCTTTCTGAATATTTGGATGTGTTTTCCGAATAGTTCACTATTCAGCCACTATTCGGGAACTACTATTCAGTGAAATTTCCAAGTCTCACAGAGCTTTGTTAGTCAATCAAATACCATTTCTTGAGCTCAAAGGCAAGCATGCACACCATGTGACTTCACTCTGAGCTGGTAGAAGACAGGAGACAGTGGTTTCTGAGAGTTGCTCTGCAGTATTTATGAGACCTTAAACTTACTAAAAAAATAGATTTTTGCTTCACAGGCTTTTTGGGTCAGTATAATTTGATCAATGTCAGAAAAGCTATGTTTGACTTTCTGACATGTATTTTTGTCCTTATTACTGTACTGTTACAGGGACTAGGAGGACTGTCTGCTAACACCCCATCTTTGCTGCTGTCTGACATAGCTCCAGTGTGATTTTTTTTGGGTGAAGCACATTTTATTTTTATGTTTTGTTTTTTTGCTGTTGTCTGGTTCCAGGCTTGATTCCCTGCATGACTGATAAGGGTGTCTACAAACTCCCACTCCTGCAGGACACTGTTAATTAGGGTTACCACCTTTCAAAGAGCCCAAAGTGGGACATTTCTTACTGAAACATGATTTTTTTGCAGGACAATATGTAGTCTCGACCAATGCAACAGACTTGTATTGTTTAAATAATCAGAATTAAGACTGTTGTATTTTGTTAGCTGTTTTTAGTGTTTCATGCTATTTTAAGGTATTTTAGCTAAGGTATTATGATGTTTTGAAGCATTTAGAGGAAAGTCAGAAAATGTTTTTTCTGCTATAATGTCAGAACATATAGAATTTTTCATAATTTTCTGCGGGACACAGCTGCCCAAATCAGTACTGTCCTGCAAAAATAGGGACAGGTGGTAACCCTACTGTTCATGATTTGCTGTATACATGCATAATATTTGATTTTGTGAAGTTTTGCCATGCATGTGCATGCTTAATATATTTTTTTTCATGAGGCAGGGACACACATGTGCACAGCTGTGTGCACACAGATTTTGAAATAAATTTCTTCAATTCTAAGCCACTCAGGCTTGACTCACTGAATTATTATTGTTAGTCCTCTGGTTCTGGGCTTGGATACCTATACATATGAGGAGTGTGTTGGCTAACTCTTCTCTCCGACTTCCACAGCCCACTGCACACAATTAACCTGTCCATGTGAAATATACCCCCCCTCCAGAGTCTGTGCCTTGTGAGTGCACAGCTGTGCACATGCATTTTTTTTGTTTGTTTGTTGTTGTTTTGTTAATTAAACCATTGCACTTAGTAGGGCAAGCTTGTCTCACTGAGTTTTTTTTTACTTTTATTTTAGTCTTTGGTAACCGGGTAAGGTCCACTAGGCACACGTGCCTGTTTTCAGGGGTGACCTGGGAGCACTGGGTGGACAAGTGACTTGCTCAGAGTTACATAGTATGCAAGTGGAGGTTGTGAGACTAAAACCCAAATCTGGTTTGCTGGATGTACTGAGCTCGTTCATAGCTCATTACTCTAACTTCTGGGCTATACTGCCAGCCTGACTGTATGTCATCTCTCAGTTCCTTGCTCGGTTTCATGTTTGACTAAAAAGGTTACCCTTTTCTTACCCCTTCTTAGTAGCAGTGTTTTTATTTGCTCCTTTTGTGGTGCAGTATAACTGGAAAGGTTGGCGTATTACTGCAGTTCCACAAGCATTAAGTAAAGCATTGCACACACACAGGTACTACGTGGTAATAGTTTGTGTTTTACACAGTAACCACTAGTGACCTGATCTATCATGTCTTTAGCAACCTTGCAAACATACTTGGTCCAGCCCCAGCAAAACATTTGCACTGCTGGCCCCAAGTGGTGAGGGACAGGATTATAGACCCACAAATGTACAGCACGTCCAGGCAATTACTGCTGGTGTTGTCCCTGGGCTGCCAAACCCCCAAACAGTCTATGCAAAACAACAAAAGCACTGTGGGGGGGTGCAGTAACAAAATACAGTTAAGAGCAGTGAAGCATAAAGTTGCCAATAAATTTATTTGAGCTAAGGCTAGAGGATGTCAACAGAGTCCTGATGCTTTGACCAGAACCTGGTCTTTGTCAGGATGCATGTCGAGAACATGCACACACACTATGAATATACAACCATTAAAGAAACACACACCATAAATAAGTGACTAGACCAGACTAAGTGGGCCAAGTGGTCCTTATCTGCTGTCAGATTCTATGTTTCTATGAAGTTAAAATGAATAAGACTGAGATGCTCTTGTAACAAAACAATCCAAAGGATTAAACACTGCATCAAGATTACAAAACATAGTTCATACATTGGCACCAGACAGTATGCAATGCAGCATCTTGCAAAATTACTGCAAAATGATGCAGTATGCTGCATGAAGCAGTGTAATTTAATGACAATTAAGCCCGCAAGTCATCCAGTATTTTGTGATATTTTATTTACTGCAAACTACTGAACTGCATCTCATCTTGCTCCACTGTATATTATTGATACATAAAACAATTTCAGAGAAGGTGGTGAGATAGATTACCTAGACAATGACAGACAGATGTCTGTCTTTATTTGGCCGGCTCAAATATATTTCTCCCCAAAGCAAGCCTTTTAGTTCTTGTAGCATTAGGAATAGTACTACTACTACTAATAATAATACTAATACCACTAGCAGTACTACTGCTACCAGTGTCACCACCTGTTCCACCTGTACATTCACTTTCACATCCTTTTGTGCAGTAGTAGGAGGACATTAGAGCATACATGCTTTGTGCAGGAAGCAGCATACACCACCACCAGTGTTTCTACTCCTACCACTATGGCTGCTACATCCACAGCCAGTGTAATTCCCACCACCACCACCAGTGCCATTTATGCAGTAGCCACCCTTTCAGTTGTCATCACTATGGCAGCCACTGCTGCAACTATTCCTATGCCCATGACCAAAGCACCTTCTACTCCGTGTCTGTGACCATGAACATCCTCTAGTGCCGACCCACTGCAATTCTTGATATCATTTTCCGAGTGCTATGTGTGTGATGTGGTGGATTGAGTGTGCCACATGAAACTTGTGTTGCATTAGTGAGAGCTCTACATTGGTGGTTGAAGTGTCATTGAGGTGCATATGGTACACCAGGTTCAATGGGTGATTAATGGTGTTGTTAAAGTACTTCTTTAAAGTTTCCTTAAAAAACACCTTTTCTTGCCGACTAACAAATACCGAATACCTGGGACCCAAATACCGAATATTCGTCTGAATATTAGGGAAAAGATATTTGCACAGCCCTAGTGCATATGGGGGTAGGAAGAACCACATATGTTTCCAATCATATGTGTGCTACGGTTCAGCTGAGCAGCTGAGATGAGAGGGACAAGAGAACTGAAACGTATATCAGTGGCTATAATCATGCCATATGCATGCAGATGTATACAGATTTGTACTGAAGCACAAGCAAGCCATAAGTATGCAGGCAGTATAGTGTAGTGGTTAAAGGCACTGAACTGCAAACCTGGGGACCTAAAGACCTGGGTTTGAATCTTATCAACCCATACTTGTATGCTGTATGATCCTGAGCAAGTTACTTAACTTTTATCTGTGCAGTTATTGGTGACTACTTGTATTTTGCATGCATGCCTCATTCATGCAGTCTGTTCCAGTTTAACATAGAAAACAGGCTTGCCACACTTGTTTGCTGCGTGCATGCCACATGCATGCAGTCAATTCTAATTTAACATAAAAATCATGCTTGCAGCACACATGTCACATGGGTAGTTTTATGTGTGCAGCATGCAAACATTTCATATAATGATTTCTGTAAGGTACTAGTGCAGATGGGGTTCCTTTTGGAAGTCCCAGTAATTTTTTGTACCATATGTTTAAATTAACATCTACGTCTACTTTTTCCTGTATTCTCCATATTTCTGCCCTGTATAACAACTGGCTCTGGGTCTTTGCATTTATTACCCTTTAACTTCACTTAATTGAATGTCCACCTCATTTGTGTTAAAAATTACTTAAGATAGGGAGGAATCTTTTTGTTTTTAGTTGTATTTATTTCATATGTTTTCTCCAGTTTAGATCATTGGTTATGACTATGCCTAATTTAAGTAGCAAAAGCTATTCACCACTTCTATTCTGTTCCCATCAAAAGTAAATCCATAATTCCTCTTTGTCTTTCCACAAAAAATGATTTTTGTCTTTTTGTAATTGATACATACATCTAACTTCTTACTTTCCTCATTGATTTTTTCAGCATTCTTTCATCCCCGAAGTAACTGGTGAACATTTGGACAATATTGTCTTCATATGCTAAATATGGACTCATCCTATTACCTACCTTTGGTATATGGTTTTCCAGGTTATACATTTACATAAGTACTTGATTCAAATACAAGTTAAATAATGTTGGTGAAAGGGTACACCCTTGCTTGACTCCTTAATTTGTTTTAAACTGTTCACTTTTATTTCAATTTGCATTATATCTTACCTGTGTAAAATTGTCTTGGTATAGTAATTTAATAATGTTTAATAGGTCCTCTTCCATTCCAAGTTCTTTTAGTATCATCCATAATTTATATCTATTTATGCTTTCGATAGCTGCCTTCAAATTGATAAACATGCAATAAAGTTTTTTTTTATTTTCTTATGAATTTGTATTTATATATATTAGATGTACTAAAGTGAAACATTGGTCTATAGTCAAATATTTTCTTAAACCCTGCTAGTACTTCATCCAGTATCTGCATTTTGTCCAGCCAAATTGTTATTCTGCTATTAATTATTCTGGTCAGAATTTTTTGAGTACGGGCTGTCACAAACCCACTCAGCAGGTCAGGCCCTCTGCTCCCACAGTGCCAACCTCCAAGCACAGTCTTGTGAACAGGAAACAGAAACAGGGTAACCCTCCTGTCTGTTTTGTGGGTTTGAATCAACCTTTGGTCTCAAGTCTTGGAGGGATTCAAACTGTGAACCTCTTGCTAGCATACCCAATGTACAGGTTCAGATAATTCTGCTCTTCGGGGGGGGCCAGATATCTTTCGCCTATGGGCACCTAACCAGGCATACAAAATGAACCCTTAAAACTCTATTAAATATCTCAGAATAAATTCTTACCTTTTCAAAGTTTGGTAAAACCAGTAAGCTTTGTATAGTGTCAGCTTTAACCATATATACTTCCCTTGTTAAAGAAAGAATTTCAAAGGCACACCAAGTAGTTTCTAAAGTAGAGGTTTACTTCAAAATAGATAAAAATATGTAAAATGTAAATACAGAACCATATATCACAAAACATACAAATCACTTAAAAAAAACAAGTTTTAAAAGTGCAATTTCCTACCACCAGACAATTAGACTTGATCTATCTAGTATATCTCTTACAGTGCTGCTAGCATGTTGTAGCTTTCAGAGTCCAAACATTTGTGTGTAAATGGAAAATAGAATACTGTTTAAAAACTGGCTTTGCCAACCTCTTTGTGTGAGGTCACCTAGCTCCTCCCTGTCAGAATATAAAAAAAATATATCTATGCAAAGCAGGATGTCTTATCAAAGTATTAAATTCTGTGACCTCAGCACAACTCATTTTCTCATATGACTTTCTTTGATCTTATGAGCAGCTTCCCCTTTCCAGGACATCAAATGACTTGTTATGTCTCTCTGCCAGATCACACGGAGGTGCAACATGCTTTGTATCACCATGTGAATATTAACTGTGTTTCTTCTGAATGTCATAAAAGTTTATGACCTATCTTGTCAGTTGGCAAGCTGCAATTAGTCATATAAACAGGAGATCCTAAATTTTAAGTCTCTTCTAACCCATAATTATCTCTTGGCCTTCCAGGTAACACATTGTAGCTAAAACCTGGGAAGGGGGGTGTCATTCCACAGGCTGATTCAGCATGTATCATGAGAGACACTCAATAACACATTTTTATATTACAAAAATCATAGATTAATCAGAACCAGCTGTCTGAGTGTTACAATTCCTCCCCACCTAGACTGAATTTGGGGGCTCTATCCCCTGCATGGGACGAGTTTCCCAAATAAGTTCACTCCTCATACACATGAGACAGACCATCGGAGTTCTGATTTTTGGCTCCAGCCCTATGTAGAATTGTCATATCATACCCTTGCAAAGCAAGACTCCATCTTAGCAATCTACCATTGTTTTTCCCCATCTGTGTCAGCCAAACCAGGGGGTTGTGGTCAGTCTGTACCACAAAATGCTGCCCATACAAGTATGGCTCTAATTTCTTTAGGGAACACACTATGGCAAGACACTCCTTTTCCACCGTGGAGTATGTCTGCTCTCTGGGAAGTAACTTTTTACTTAGATATGCTATTGGGTGATCCCTCCCTTGGCTGGATATCTGACTCAGTACTGCCTCAATACCTACATCTGAGGCGTCAGTCTGAACTATAAAGGGTTTGCTGTAGTCAGGACTTGTCAAAACAGGAGCACGGCACAGTGCCTCCTTTAGTTTTGGAAAAGGCTACCTCACAGGCTGGGCCCCAGGTAATTTTCTTAGGCATCATTTTCTTTGTCAGGTCAGATAGGAGAGCAGCCAGGGCACTGTAATTGGGTACAAATTTTCTATAGTACCCTGCTGTTCCAAGAAAACTGCTGACTTGCTTCTGCATTTCTGGTCTGGGCCACACCTGGATTACCTCTATTTTTATTTGGTTAGGACAGAGCTGTCCCCAGCCTACCACATGCCCAAGGTATTCCACTTCTTCCATGGCCGCCTGGCACTTCCCGGCTTTGACAGTGAGCCTGGCCCTCTGTATCCTGCCCAGCACTTCCCTAAGGTGGGATAGGTGTTCCTCCCAGTTGGTACTAAAGATAGCAATGTCATCCAGGTACACCACGGCGCACTCCTCAGCACCATTTAACACCTGGTTCACCAACCTTTGGAAAGTGGCAGGGGCATTCTTCATTCCAAAAGGCATTACTTTAAATTCAAATAAGCCTATAGGAGTGATGAAGGCTGACCTCTCCCTAGCTCTGTCTGTCAACTCTACCTGCCAATACCCCTTTTTCAGGTCAATGGTTGTAAGGTAGGTCACCCCTCCCAACTAGTCCAGGAGTTCATCTGTCCGGGGCATCGGGTGGGGGTCTGACTTTGAGTCTGCATTCAGTCCACGATAGTCCACATAGAAATGAGTAGAGCCATCTGGCTTAGGCACAAGGACTACAGGTGAGGCCCAGGGGCTGTGGGATCTCTGGATTACCCCTGAATCCAGCATCTCTTCCACTTTCCTCCTAATGTCCTTTTGGACTGCCTCTGACACCCAATATGCTGCCTGCCGTATGGGCATCTGTGTCCCTGTCTCCACATCGTGAGTTGCTAAGGGGGTTAGTCCAGGCTTGTTGCTAAACAATGGGGCAAAGGCTGCTAAAACCTTCCTTGCTTTCTGGATCTGGTCCGGGGTCAGCTGGGGAGACAATTTAACTGCCTCCACAGAGGACTCCCACTTGCTTTCTTCCAGCAAGTCCAGAATGGGGTCTCCTTCATCCGTCCCTTCCCCAGGACTACACAATGCAAACACCATGTCAGCCCTATTTGCATATGGCTTCATCATGTTGACATGGTACATCCTTTCTGTCTGTCTTCGGTCAGGTAACTCTATAATTTAGTTCACATCATTTACCTTCCTAACCACTTTGTACGGTCCTGCCCACTCAGCCTGCAGCTTGTCTTTCTGGACTGGAATAAGGACCATGACTTCCTGACCCATCATGTATGAGCGAGCTCTAGCTCTGCAGTCATACCACACTTTTTGTTTCTGTTGGGCAGCTGCCAGGATGCTCTGGGCTGTCCCCATAAATTCCTTCAGCCTTTCCCTAAACCTAAGGACATAATGCACAATGGGAGTTCCCTGGGTGGCGTGCTTACCTTCCCAGTCCTCCCAGATCAAGTCTAGGGCATACGTACCTGGCGTACATATAAGAGTTTGAAGGGGGGAAAATCCTGTCGACTCTTGGGGCACCTCCCTGTATGCAAACAACAGGCGGGAAAGGTATTTCTCTTAGTCCATCCCATGCTGTTCAGCAAACACCCGAGCATTGACTTCAGGGTACCACTGAATCTTTCCACAAGCCCATTGACTTGTGGGTGATACAGTGTCATGCATCTCTGCACCACCCCACACTTCTCCCATAAACATTTTATCAGGTCCGACATGAAGGAACCCCCTCGATCGGTGATAACCTCCTGCAGAAACCCAACATGGGAGAAAATCCCAAGTAAGGCATCTGCCACTTTGTCTGTCCTCAGAGAGGATAAGGCGACTGCCTCTGGGTACCGGGTGGCATAATCCACCACAGTCAGGATGAATCTCTTCCCTGAGGAGCTGGGGGTATTTAAAGGCCCCGCAATATCCATTCCCACCCTCTGGAATGGCTCCTCCACTATGGGCAATGGAATCAGGGCAGCTTGGGTTTTTCTGCCCGCCTTCCCTATTTCTTGGCATGAGTAACAAGACCTGCAATACTCCTTCACTTGCTGGATGAAGTTAGGCCAGTAGAAATTCTGGGTCAACCACTGCATAGTACGTGGGATTCCCAGGTGACCAGAAAAGGGAATATCATGTGCAGTCTTGAGCAACTGCTCACGATACCCCTGGGAAACAATAAACTGCCTACCTAGCACCCCTTCCTCTGTCTGTACAGCCTGAGTATACATAAGTCCATTTTCCCAATAAACCTTATGTCTGCTGTCACGTCCCTGTGTGCCATCCAAGTCTGCCCAAGCCCGCAGTTTCTCTAGACTAGGGTCACTTCTCTGAGCAGCTGCAAACCCCTCACACATTCCCAAGGCATGGGACAGGTTCCCTTCAGTCACTAAACTAGGGTCCCTAGCACTAGCATCATGGCACTCAGGATCACTGTCAATCTCAACCCTCTGACAATGGGTTACCCCTCCCTCTTCGGAGTAACCCTCCGTAGCTGTGTGGTTGACTGCTACTGGGGAAATTTCTACCCCCTTTTCATTAGTCTCCCCATCTGGAGACACAGGCTGGGGAACCAACCTCTCAGTGGTTTCCACAATGGCTTCTGTGGGGTTCAGGGAGCTACAAATTTCCCTTGCCACTTGGCTACCGGTAACTGCACATACCATCCCCTGTTTGAGATTGTTGCCCAGGATCGCATCCACTGCTAACATTTTGGCTACAGCCACCTGTTGCACAGTTCTCCCAGTCTCACCCCAGTCCAGGAGAACACTGGCCAATGCCAATATTTTCTCTTTACCAGTGAACCCTTGTACAGTGACGTATTTATTGGGTATAAGCTGACCAGGCTGTACCAGATCCCCTTTTACCAAAGTCAGGGATGCCCCTGTGACTCTTAACCCTTGAGTCTGTACACCATTCACCATGACTGGGTGCATGTGTTCTCTCATGTTCACAGGCATGCTTCCAGGGACATACAAACAACGCACTTCTTTTCTAGTACCAGTCTGCTTATTATTGCTCATTCTTTTGGGACACTGTCTGGCAATATGCCCAGTTTCTTTACATAACCAACATTCACTTCTCTTTTCAGGGAAATCTTTTCTCTGAAACCTGGGGCTAACTGGTTTCACTGGAGGCAGTGAGGGTTTTAACTGCCCTGAAGGCGTGCTTTTCCCTTTCTGCACTGCCACACCCACCCCATTCTCTCTCAGAGCAGGTCTGCTCTTGGCAAAGCGGTCTGAGAGTTCAACAGCCTCTTGCTCTTTTTTGGGATATTGGTCCTCCAGCCAGGTTTTCAGCTCTGCTGGGCATGCCCAGAAAAATTGTTCTAACAAAATCACATTTTCAATTTTATCAACAGAGTTTGCTCCAATTCCTTCCCATCAACATTTTATAAACTGACATTGTTTTGTGGCTAGCTCCTCATAGCTCATGTCAGGGCTTCTCCTGAGCTTACAGAATTTAGCTCTGTATGATTCAGCAGTTAATTCTAATTTCTTTAACAGTGCAGCTTTACGTTTGCTGTAATCATCACTGTCCTCATTGTCCATTTGACCCAATGCATCCCGAGCTTTCCCGGTAAGTAGCGGGGATAGCTGGAAGCTCCAGGACTCCCTAGGAATTTTAGCCTAAATGCAAACTTTTTCAAAATAATTTAAAATGGCATCTATATCCTCCCCCTCTTTAAATTTGGAATTCAATTTGTAACCCAGTCCTGTAGTCCCAGTTAAACCAAAACCACTTACCTGCTCTGGTGCTGGTGGTTGGAGTCATAGCTTCTCCAGTTCATGTTGCCTCCGGCGCTCACTCTCCTCATGGTCTGCCTCCTGTTGTTCATGGTCTCTCTTCTTCTCTGTAGCTCTCTGGCACTCATGCTCCTCACGGTCTGCCTCCCATTGTTCAGTGTCCCGCTCCCTCTAGAACTCCAGCTCCATTCTGTGCAACTCAATTTGCAGCCTGAGTACTTCTGGATGCAGGATACTGATGACCTTCCCCTGCTGCTGTGGCCCTTCACTGACAGTGGCCCTGCTGTCATCCTCACTGGATCTGGACACTGCACTGGCCACTAGCCCTGCCACATTCAATGTTTGGTCCCTTACCGTCACTGTCTGTGACTCAGTGCTCTGGGTATCTGCTACCATCAGGGCTTCCACGAGGTTCTGTTTGCTGGCTTTCACCTCAAACAGGACTCCTCTGTCCCTGCTCAACTGCTTTAAGTAGTCTACAGTGTATCTGCTGTAGTTGGAAGCCATCTTTTTCCCTAACTATGGCTTCTCTAACTTGCACTTTAGAAAAAAATAAAATGGGTAGGAACTTGACTGTACGCCAAGTGATATAGTTCTGTCTCCTTTTTAAAAATAAATCACTGCTTTTTTCTTTCTTTGCAAGTGAGCTGACAGTCTCAAGCTGACACACTGAACAATAAAAGCTTGTAATACCAAAATTATACACACCACTGCCAGCCAATCTGTCACAAACCCATTCAGCAGGGCAGGCCCTCTGCTCCCACAGTACCAACCTATGAGCACAGTCTTGTGAACAGGAAACAGAAACAGGGTAACCCTCCTGTCTGTTTTTTGGGTTCAAATCAACCTTTGGTCTCAAGTCTTGGAGGGATTCAAACTGTGAACCTCTTGCTAGCGTACCCAATGTGCAGGCTCAGATAATTCTGCTCTTTGGGGGGGCAGATATCTTTTGCTTATGGGCACCTAACCAGGCGTACAAAATGAACCCTTAAAACTCTATTAAATACCTCAGAATAAATTCTTACCTTTTCCCAGTTTGATACAACCAGTAAGTTTCATATAGTGTCAGCTTTAACCATATATGCTTCCCTTGTTAAAGAAAGAATTTCAAAGGCACACCAAGTAGTCTCTAAAGTAGAGGTTTACTTCAAAATAGATAAAAAAATATAAAATGTAAATACAGAACCATATATCACAAAACATATAAATCACTTAAAAAAAAAAGATTTTTAAAAGTGCAATTTCCTGCCACCAGACAATTAGACTTGATCTATCTAATGTATCTCTCACAGTACTGCTAGTATGTTGCAGCTTTCAGAGTCCAAACATTTGTGTGTAAGTGGAAAACAGAATACTGTTTAAAAACTGGCTTTGCCAACCTCTTTGTGTGAGGTCACCTAGCTCCTCCCTGTCAGAATATAAAAAAATATATCTATGCAAAACAGAATGTCTTAGCAAAGTATTAAATTCTGTGACCTCAGCACAACTCATTTTCTCATATGACCTTCTTTGATCTTATGAGCAGCTTCCGCTTTCCAGGACATCAAATTACTTGTTATGTCTCTCTGCCAGATCTCACTGAGGTGCAACACACTTTGTATCACTATGTGAATATTAACTGTGTTTCCTCTGAAAGTCATAAAAGTTTATGACCTATCTTGGCAGTTGGCAAGCTGCAATTAGTCGCATAAACAGGAGATCCTAAATTTTAAGTCTCTTCTAACCTGTAAGTATCTCTTGGCCTTCCAGGTAACACGTTGTAGCTAAAACCTGGGAAAGGGGATGTCATTCCATAGGCTGATTCAGCATGTATCATGAGTAAGGATGTAAGTTTATCATGGATGAGGTTTTAATGACCCATTGGTTGTTCATGAAATCATTAGTAAACATTAATAAATGTCGTAGCACTGTCATCATTGCTACATTTTGATGACAATAGTGAAAGTCATGGAAGTCCTGAATAAAGACCAAACATCATGGAATCCATGATGTTTATGACTGCCATGACAAACCTGAATCCCTAATCATGAGAGACACTCAATAACACATTTTTATATTACAAAAATCGTAGATTAATAAGAACCAGCTGTCTGAGTGTCACACGGTCCATCAAACTTATCAGTCTACAGCAGCCTGGGTCTTCTCGGTCTCCTTTTTTGAATGAGGACACCATTATATTATATTTTCAGCTTAGTGGAATTTTGCCTGTTTTAATTATAATTTGAAACAGTTTGTTAAGAATTAACCAGATGTCTTTACTTTTCCCTATTACTTCTACTGGTACTCCATCTGGACGTAGCAATTTGCATCCCTCTATTGCTGTTTGAATTTCTTGCATTGAAATTTCAATACTTAATTTTTCCCATTTTTCTTCAATCCTAATTTTCTCCAAATTTAAGACATATTCCAAATTTTAATCATTAAATACTGTTGATGGTATTCTATCCATTGTAATAGTTCTATATTTGTTTCTGGTCCATCTCTATAATCACCTGTTCCTTTACTTACTATATTCCAGAACTGTTTGCTGTCTTTTGTTTATATCGCTGTTTCTAAATGTTTCTATAGCTGCTCTGTATATCTTTCTTTGCTTCTTTCATTATTTTATTATATTGTTTTCTCAGTCTATTCAGTTCATTTTTATTTTATCTTATGCTGTTGTTTTTGACCTTTTTTAACTGTTTGTTAAGAGATCTTTTTGCATTTTGGCATTCTTTTGAATACTGTGCTGTCCTTTTTTTTTCCTTTACCATTATTTCCTTAATTTTATTTTATTTATTTATTTATTAATTTTGTTGACCTGGTAGGCCCACGGGGCCTAGAAGTCCCTTTTTCAGGGGCGACTGGGGGAGAGAGGGATACAGATGGTAAGCAACTGAAATTGAACCAGTTTAAGCTGTTGGTGGTATTTTTAGTGAATGAGGGACATTTGGCCAGGACACCGGGGAAATTCCCCTACTCTGCTTCCTGTGAGCAGGGGGACCCTTTTGCCGGTGACTCCAAGATGGCTGCTGTTCCGGATCTTGGGGGAGCTGCTACCATGGAGGAGGATGTGTTGGCTGGCCAGTCTGCTGGTGTACCTAGAGGTGAGCAGGTCTCCCTGCATCCAGGTCCAGCTTTGGAGACTGATGAAATTCTGCCTAAGTGTCTGGAAACAGAGGAATTTATGATGGATTCAATTTTACCACCTTTCTGTGCTACAGCAGGTCTGTTTGGCCCTGATGCTGTTTGGCTGGATAACATTTTGCAGCAAAATCAACATTTAAAAGGACCAGAAAGAATGGAACCTATTGAGAATGTATTACACGATATGCCTATGACTTCTGTGGAAGAACCAGATGAATTTATTGCTTCTGATCTCTTGAGAGATGCTGCACACCTTATTCAGGAAGAACTAGTGAAGTCTGTAATGGTGGAAACTACAACAAGTGGAGGTGTGAGTCAGCAGGATGACGTATCCACTTCAAGGGGAAGCATTCTGACAGAGCGGCCCTTCGATGTGGGGAAATTGACAACTGACTTTTGGGTGGATACAGCAAATGTGTTGGATGGTTGGACCGAAAATAGGTTTGCTGCTATGAGTATCTCTAATGTTGCAAATACTGGAAGTTTAGAAAAGCAGGACATAACCTTTTCCTTACGGAAAGGTAGAACTGATGTTGAGCCTCCACAGACCCCTTGCAAATGTTTGAGTACCTCCCTTGATCACTCCCTGCTTAATGCAGGCTGGAAGCGAGGTGACAATGGGGTTTGGGTTCCTGACCCAGCCCACAGTCCCATACCAGGGCAATCGTCATTTCAAATAGTGGAATTTGCAGTGCAACAGGGGGAGCAGTGTCCCTCTGTTCCTCTGCTGCCCAATAAAGGAAAACTGATTTGGAATGCAGGGTGGCAGGATGTATCTATTTCGGATTCAGAAAGTATGGAGCAGGTGCATATGGAATGGGGAGACTCTGTAGCTACCTCCCCACAACAAACACGGCCTTCCCCTAGCCCCTGTCAGCAAGCAAAAATAGCCTGGGAGTCATTTCGAAGAAAAGATCCTTTTTCAGGTGCCCCCCCCACTACAACGGAGGAATGCAGTACGTCTGGAATACCAAGGGGGTCTAACTTTAGTGCCAGATTGTGTCTACGTGGGGAAAACTTTATTGAAGGACTCTATGGGTTTCTTTTCAAATGAAATCCATGCACTTATACATGTGTCAGGTTCTATAACTTTTGATGTTAATTTTGTTACTCCACAAAATTTGGATCGTTTTTGGTCAAAATTAGATGTCTTAAAATACACTGAATTATGGATGCCTTTTAAAGCTATCCCTCTGACCAAACCATCTATCAAAACTGTGACAGTGCTATTTCGAAATGAATCAGTATCAGTGCATGATATTGCCTTTTGGTTGCAAAAGAGGTGCAAAGTCCTTGGGGCTCCTGTGCCTATATTCAATGATGAATGTATTTGGAATGGAGGGTGGGTGTTCTGGGTACATTTAAGAAATAATCAGATGGGGCCTGTACAACTTCCAAATAGTATTTTCCTAGGTTCTGAGCGAGGGCACTGTTTTTTATCAGGGTCAGCCTAGGGCGTGTTTTAAATGTGGGGCCCTTACACATTTAGGGTCCACCTGTGATAGATTACGATGTAACCTTTGTCTTGACTATGGGCATCATAGTTCTACATGTCAGGCAGATTTAAAATGTAATTTGTGTTATGAATCTGGGCATTCATATAAATCATGTTCTTGGGCCACACATAATCGAGCTGATAGGACTAGTCAGGACAGTATCTTGCAGGAAGCGCAGAAAAAAGAAATGTTAAAGAAAAGGGCTCGGCAGCAGGAATGCCCCACTGCGGAACCTAGGCCAAGTCTGCTCAACCCCCTCCCCCACCATCTTCTCAGTTGGATAGTGCAGCAGAAGATCACTCAGGCCCTCCAACTGAGCCTGCCTCAGAGAATATTTTAGACTCTAGTACAGTGGTTACTTCTCTTCCACTGGTGATGGAGGACACTCCTTTTGAAATGCCTCCTCCCAGAGGTAAAAGTGTGGCAAAGAAAAGGAGCCTGAAACAAACTCAACCTAGATCTAAGGTAGCAAAAGCCTCCTCGGGGAAAGATGACAGTATTGAGCTAATAAATAATATGAGATTTTGAAACCTCAAGTTTTGGATTCTGAACCAGGTGGAGATTCTGAGGCTTCTTCTTTAGCCCCCCCTCCTCTGATGCTGATGGGGAAACTCAGGAGAAGTGCTCTCAAGTCAGAGATAGCCCTTGACATAGAACCCGTGTCAGTAGACGCTCTAGGGTGAAAAAGCCACCTTGATTTAATAACATCTCACCATGTCGTTTCCATCCCTTCCTAGGTTGAGAATTTCAACTATTAATGCTAACAGCATTAAAAATCCTAAAAGACGTATGGTTGCCCTGACACGGTTGAAAGACATGGAATGTGATATTTTTCTTCTACAAGACACAAGACTGAATACGACTTTTTTAATTAATGCTGCAAAAAAATTATGGTGTTGGGGGCCTTCTTTTTTTTCTTATGGTACAGATACGTGTGAGGGTGTGGTTATTTTATTTAGAGGGGATGCCTTTTGTATCTCCAGATTGATTGAGGTATCTTTGGGGAGAGCTCTGATAATAGATTTTACATATGGGAGTATGTCCTGGAGATTAATTAATATTTATAGCCCTCTTGCAAATAAAGGGAGGACAGATTTGTTTGGATTGATCATACCTTATTTGTTTACTACCAAATTGGTTATTTGGGGGGGGGGGGACTTCAATTGTGTTGTTAATATTGGAGATAGAAGGGCAAAGACCACAAAGGTATATAGTGACACTAATTATCTGCTTAGATTATTAGCCCAAAGTCAGATGATTGACGCATACAGAAAGGTACACAAGCTTGGTGGGCAAACATATTTTCGTGGATCCCTTTTCACGAGAATAGATTTTTATTCATTAAAAATAATATAGGAGTGGAAAGCGACTGTGTTGCCAATGGAAATTTCTGATCATGCCATTCTAATGATCACCTCATGCACAGTTAATGGACCTCAATATGGAAAGGGTACTGAAGTTGAATACAGCACTTCTGCCAGATAAACATCTGCAGACCCACGCTAGGGAGTATCTTAAAGCCCGTAAGTCAATGGCAGGGTTGATACATAATAGAAGTATTTGGTGGAACACACTAAAACTGGACTGAGAAGTATTTTTCAAAACACTGGTCAAACAGTGTCAGGGAAGTATAGACAGTATTTAAAGCTGCGTATGCAGTTGAATAGAATTTATTCAACGGTAAATTTATTACATATCCCCTTGACAGAGCAGGCCTGTAATATTAAAAAGGAGATGTTTTTGTTGCAATGCGATAGGGCCAAATCATTGTTATACGAACATAAAGTTTGTACACAGGGAAAAATGGGACTGGGAGATCCCTTCCAGCTCAGTACACAGAGGGTAAATGTGCACTTTATGTCAGCCATCACTACAGACACAGAAGAGATAGTTTCAGATGGGCCTGGTATTTTAAATACAGTTTCACAATATCTAGAGTCAATATACACCTCTTCTACATTGGGGATGGAACAGACAAAGCAGATGCTTTCATCCATTATAGTGCCTTTACTATCAGAGGATCAGTTCCTGCATTTGACAGAGCCTATCATGGAACAAGAGCTTGATCAAGTTATCACTAATCTCAAAATAAATACATCCCCTGGTATAGATGGCTTGCCTACTGAATTTTATCAGACTTTTAAGGATTTATTAGTAGGAATATTAAAAGTTGTATTTAATTGGGTGTTACTGACATTACAAGTAGATTTTAACTTTTGTGTAGCAGTGCAACTTATGGTATATAAGAAGGGTGAGAGGGTGTGTTTGGATAATTGGAGATCTTTAAGTTTATTAAATACAAATTACAAAATTCTAATGAAACTTTTACATTCTCGGTTGTTGCCGTTGACACCATATTTACTTTCTACGGCCCAAACCTGTACTATACTAGGGCGTACTATTCAACATAATTTATTGTTAATGAGAGAACTGGTAGAACAAGGTAAAGAGGAACTTTTACAGGGGTTTATAATGGTGTTGGACCAAGAAAAGGCATTTGATCGTGTTCCACATTCTTACATTTCTCTCATATTACAGGCCTATGGAGTCCCTGAGCAATTTGTGAGGTAGATAACTACTTTGTATTCCCAGGCTAAACCTATCCCTTTGGTTAATGGTCATCTAGGGAAATACATAAAAATTTCTAAGGGTGTAAGACAGGGATGTCCCTTGAGCCCCCTTTTGTATGTCTGTTGTCTAGATCCTTTGTTAAGGCTTATTCAGCAAGATGTACAGGTAAAGGGTCTCCTACCATGGGGGGGTCCAGAAATTCAAGTCACTACTTATGCGGATGATATTTGTGTGTTAGTGGCAGATGAGAAGTCAGGTAGGTGGGTGCTAACTTTAATGGATGAACTTTCTAAATCTACAGGAGCGACTTTGAATAACCAAAGACGTATAATTTATCCTTTAGGTAAATCATATCAGGGCTCTATGGAATGGAAGGGTATTTCAGTATCACACATGCCATTCCAATATTTGGATATTTGGTATGGGAAGGAGGATAACAGTGTGTTTAATTGGTGGAAGAAATTGGAGGAAGCTGTAGCTAAAGTCAATATATGGAAGTCGTGGAATTTAGGGAAAAAAAAGAAAGTTATGCTGGTTAAAACTTATCTGATGCCACTATTTCTGTTTCTTAGTGCTGTATATCCATTACCATGGAATTTGGGATCATGTCTGTTAGGTCTGGTCTTTCAGATCATATGGGGGATGTAGGTTAAATCCAATAAAGAGAGAGATACTGTATTTACCTATAGATAAAGGAAGTTTAAATTTGACAGATCCTATTCTTTTCCTGTTTACTATTTTCTTCCACCATAACTTATTGGATATGTCAAAACCACAGCTAGCTGTATGGCTTCCTTTCGCTGATCATTGGCTGGATCCAGTATATTCTAAATGGAAAGAGCAGGGGAATACTGAATGCCCAGGTCAAAACTTCTTGTGTATATTTTAGACCTGTTCTGGGGAAATTAAAATTATGGAAGGTGTCTGTTAAGGTGCTTACTTCAACATCAAACAAAGGAATGTATAAGGCTATCCAACAGGGAATTCCTGAATTACAAGTGGAATTCCATGGTGTAGAGCCACAATTTAGAATTCATGTACTAGAAACTTTGTGAGATCCTAGACTAGCACCTAGAATATGGGATGTGACGTGGTTGTGTGCACATGGACGTCTAAATGTGAAAGGGAAATGCAAAACATAAAAAATGTGATGAACGTTATTGCCCAAGACAGGACTGTATAGAGAAGGTTGAAACAATGCAGCATTTTTTTGCTTTTATGTCCATTTGTACAAACTCTATGGTGTAAACTGGCTACTAGATGGAATCAACCCTATTGGAAGGCTCTTTCGTATTCAGAAATAGTAGGAAGTTTTAGTCTTTCAGACCTAGCTTTGCAAAGGGATATGGTTAGACTTATCTTATCATTCATTAAATTTATTCTTTGGCAAGTTAGATGCAAACTGGTTTTGCAGCAAGTCTATCAAGATCTGGATACAGTCATCCATAGTATTGAACAAGCTTTAGGTAAGCAATATTATTTTGAGAAACAACATATGAATGTAGGGGTATGACAGCTCCGTTGGTTGAATGTACCTCTTATGAAAGATAAAATTGGATAGGGTGCTTCAAAAATGTAAGAATCTGTGTAAACTGATTGTTGTATCTTCTTCTATTGAATGTATTTGTAAAAAATTACATTATTTTGTTGTGGTTTCTGTTCAATAAAATTTTCCCCTAATCTTTTTCGATAAGTGCCATGGGATCTTTAGTATCCACCTGAACTACCACCAGTTCAGGCAGATGGGACCTTGGTTTAATGTCTCATCCAAAAGACAGCACCTCAGAAGTGCAGCACCCCCCTCATGCTGCACTGCAGTGTCAGTAATGGGATATTAACCCAAGTGCCAGATGTGGGAACTGAACCCACAGCCCTCTAATCTCCCAGCCTCAGAGGCAAGTGTGCTACCTACTGAGCCACTGACACTGCATAATAAAGTCTGAAATTTGTTTCATAATCCATTTATAAAGGTCTAATATTTTAAGTTCTCCATCTTTTTTATCCATAATTTCTAGCATTATATCCATATCCCTTTCAGTTTGATTATCTCTAGAAATTCTGGGTTCTCTATTGTTTTCCAACTAATACATTTTGTTTTCCTAACTTTAATAGGCAGGGATTTTAGGTTTTTTTCCTTTTTACCTTATTATTTGTGCTTAAATAGAGTGTCACAGCACAATGTGGGCTTTCTGCCTTAGATTCTATTTTAAGGTGCATACAATCATTCAATATGTTCAATATTGACCCATAGTTGATCTATTACATATGATCCATTTCCTCCCATATATGTATAATCATTGCAAAAAAAAACTCCATCAATTCATCAGTTAGAGTTCATGTTACAGCAACAAAAATATGGAAATGTGGTGTTAGGGTTCCCAACTCTAACACTCCATCCCACCTCGCCAACCAACCTCCCACCCCATCCCCACCCTCCACACAGCAACAGGGGTCAGGGTATGTCTTGGGGTCATCGACCCTAATGATTGCCCCATTTTATGTCTATGGAAGCTGAGATGGTACAGCATAGGAGAATGGGGTAAGCGTTAGGGTCTATGACCCCAAGACACACCTCGATACCTGTTGGTGTATGGAGGTGGGAGGGTGGGGTGGTAGGGGTGGGATGGGGCGTTAGGATTTGGAACCCTAACACCACATTTCCATACTTTTGTCACTGTGATATGAACCCTAACTGATGCATTAACAGAGTTTTTTTGCAATGAATTTCCTTACTTTTTGTGAAAGTATCACCATAGCCATAGTTATTTATGGCTATCCATAAGTGTAGAGACATTGTAATTAACCTTCAGGGCCCTGTGTTCCCATGTGCTGTGATTTCCCTTATTTTAATGTGGGAGCACAGGGTCCTGCAACCCATCCCTCCGTAGATGCATGAGCAAAATATCACTATAACCTTTTCAGTACCCCAGGACATGTACCCAGTGCAGAAAATTTCCAAAGCCCTGCCACAGCATATTTCTGTGCAACTGTGATGCCATTCCGCACCACAGGTACGAAAACACATTTTAAGCAGGATTTGAAAAATGACTTCTGTGACATACATGAGGTGGGGTAATAAGAAGGCTATGTTGTAAATCTGTGTTAAAATATTGACAATTACTGTAGTTACAAGCGAGCATAACAAAATTGCAATGAATGATCATAACTGTAATTTGTATCTATTTATTTAAAAACTTCACCAGGTGAGCATACTGAGTGTACTACCGCTCAATTTCAGACACAACCTGGGGGGAGGGAGATCTGAGGAGTCAACAACAGAGTTTAAATACAACAGTAGTACAACAACAATAAAAGGTACAAATGGCACACTGCATGAGTATAGTACATACAGAGTACAGAAATATAGGTGATTTGATACAGATATCAGAAACATTGTAGAAATGGGTATTTAGAGATACACAGACTATAGCACAGCATTATGAAATACACAGTAAGACTAGGTTCTGAGATAGTCTGGAAAATATATATATGTATTTTTTTTTACCAAAACCTCCCTAAGGGCAGGTTTATGGATTAGCCAGGTGGGATGAGGCAGCCAGATTAGAAGCATATGACTAGAGCTAGCTACTCACTGTCAAAATTGGAGACTGTCATTTCAGGCTGGGGAGCCTGTCTACCATAGTTAGAAGGGTATAGACACGGTACAAGTACATGAGGAGTGGAAATGAGTTTTGAGGAGGGAGTTGAGTTGGTTTGCATATTTGGCTTGCTGAATGGCCACTGGCTAGAGGGAGAGAATTCCACAGTTTGGGCATGTTATATGAGAATGCTGCTTGCCCTGAGTTAGTGGTCATGCGTGGGATGCTTAATGAGTGAGAGTCAGCATTTCTAAGGGAGTGTGAAGGTGGGGGAGGTGTGGTCAGAGCATTAGCGAGGTAGGGGGGCAGGAACTGGGACCAGAACTTGGCCATGAGTCTAGCACAGTGAGCCAGCCTCCTGTTCTGAAGGGAGGGGAGGTGTAGGTACTGATAGAGGGAGCAGTGATGTGTGCTGTGGTGGCAGTCAAGGGTGAAGCAGCAGAAGGAGTGGAAAAGGGTGTCCAGTCTGGTCAAGGTAGTCTTGGGAGTGGCACAATAGACTACATCTCTGTAGTCAAATATTGGGAGGATCATTTTCTGTACAATCTCCCACTGTACTGGAAGCCTTATGGGCCTTCCAAGCCTGATCCCTGGCTCTGAGCCTGGCCATGATGTTGGCAGAGATCCATGACAGGTGGGCCCCCCATAGTCAAATACGTCTAAGAGAGACATTGGAATCCCAGACCGCGAGGATATTTATCTTAAAAAAATCCAGTGCAAGGTCAAGGGAGGAGGCATGAGAGATGGCAAACCAGTCAATATTAGCAAGATCGTTTAGCTGGCATGCAAGATCCAGGGATTTGTATGATCTAACCAATAGGGTTTGGGGGGTCTTTGGCCTGAAGACCTTCCTTACTGAGAATATAAGATGGTGGTCACTTAGGGAGTCAGGCAGGAGGCCAGCAGAGATTATCAGATGAGGGTGAGAGGTGAGGCACCAGTCAAGAAGGGAGTGGTTCTGTGTTTTGGGGTTCAGATGAGTGGGTTCAGTGATCAGCTGGGTCAGGTTTAGTGTGGCCACCTCCTGCCATACTTTAGAGCTGGTGGGGGTGAGCCAATTTATATTGAAGTGCACCAAGATGTGCAGCTCCTTGCCAAGGGTTTGGGATCTGAGGACCATTGGATGGTCCTTTATAGAGGAAACAGAGGAAGCAGGGGGCAGTAGATACCAGCTATGTAGATGGGGGTGGTGTGAGGTAGTGAGATTTTTACCATCAGGGATTCCATAGCTTGAGAGGTAGGGGGAGGCAGCACCATGGTGCTAGCTTGTAGGTAGGTAGGGCTTTATGTATATTGCTACGCCGCCACCCCTTTTACCACTAATCCAGTCATGATGGAATACTGTGTAGCCATGGCTAGAGATGCACACATCCTTAATGTGTGGCTTAAGCCAGGTCTCAGATATGATTAGTATGTCAGGTTTTTGGGATAGGACAATTGGCTGAAGCAACTCGATTTTAGGGAGGAGACTACAGATGTTAGGTGGGCCATCCTGAGGCCACGAGGTAGCTGCAGTGGGTTTTGGGGGGAATGGACCCAGATTAGGTTCGATGTCACCTGCCATCAACATCAGCATGATTACTAGGAACTTGGATAGGGCTAGCTTGGGATCCCTGACTGGGGGGGTGGATTTGAATTGAGGTATTGCAGTAGTCAGTGGTGAGACTTGCAGGGCAATTAAACCAGCATAAAGGCTGGGGGGGGTATGATGGGGCCAGGTGTCCAGGAATGAGGCTGGGTGATGGGAGGCAGGTGATGGGTGGAGGTGCTGGAGGTTGGAGGGGGCAGGGGCAAATGGAATGTCAGTTGGGGACAGATTGGTGCAGCTGGATAAATGGTGGGGGGTAGGGCCACCAAGGGAATACAGAGGATGAGGACTAAGGTGGGGAAAGGAGCCATGATGTGAAGGGCTAGGTGTTGGGTTAGGGTCTAAAAGTGAGAGCAAAAGTTGGGTGCAGGTTGCACTACCAAGAAGAAAACAGGTGCTTGGAGTAGGTTTTATTTGTGTCTTGTGTGATAGTTGCCCTCTAGTGGCCAACAGAGATAAGCTGCAGATGGGAGTTTAGGCTGATTGGTTTCCATGGGACAGTAGTGTCACGTGACCCTAGCTATATTGGCAGTTGTTTACCAGGGATGGTGGGTTAGTCAACGCAAAACATCAGCTGGATCAAATCCTCCACCGCAAAAGCAGCCGAATAATGAAAAAAGCAGCCCATGGTTCAGTAGATCGTACCTGGCTGGGGAAGCATGTGTCCAACAGCTTGGGAGAGGGCAGATTCAGGCTCTCACAACCACCACACTGACCACTGTGGAAAGAAGAGGGCAGAAGTCAGGCTTTTACAGGTAACGACTGTGGGAGGTACTGGCAGTGGGAGGGGGAGTAACCTGATTACCCCAGATATTTGAGTTAGCTTTCCCACTGCTGCATTTAGAGAATTTGTTAAGGCTTAAATTAAAATTCAGACCTAGGCCAGTTTAAAAATTTCAGTCCTGTTTCTATGTAGTTTTCAACACACTGCTGCACTTGAAGAGTTTGCTGAGGTTTAAGTTAAAATTTAGACCCAGGCTAGTTTAAAAAATTAGTCTGAATTCAAATTCTGAGAGAGCTTTCAGTTTAAAAAGCTGTTTTGTTTGCACAGCTTAGTTGTTTCCAGTAGTAAATACTACAGCATGAATATCAAATCATTTAAAGTAACCATTTGAAAGGTGAACAATACAAACAGAATTAAATATTTCTTAAGGTAACCACATTGAGTTTGTTAAACATACAACAAGAGAAACAGTTAAAACAGAGGTAGAAAAACTATCAGTATTGTTGTGGTGACTTATAATGGGGAATACTGTGTGGAGTGTCCCTCTTGGCACCAAAATTTGAAAGTCCCACTTGGTGCCAAGATTTGAATTTTTTCATATTTTGACCCCAGTATTTCAACATGATCTTCTTATCACCCCACCTCATAAACCCCATAGGTGAAAATGGCTTACTCTCTGGCAAAAAGCCATTCCACACCACAGGTATGGAAACATGTTTTGGGCAGCATGTGAGAAATGACAGCTGTACTGTTCATGAGGTGATGTGAAGAAAGGGCTATGTTGAAAATTTGGAGTGAAAATATTATAAATTGTCAAAGTTACATACGTGCATAGAAAAATTTCAATGACCACATGTAACTCAAGCATTTTGAGGTATTTTTGCACCACATTTTTAACGTGGGATTTTTGGGACCCCATCTCATGAACACTGGCACTGTCGTTACTTGGTCCAGAAAGGTGATTTCACGCAGTGACCATGAAATCACTTTACAGGTCCGAGTAACGAAACAACAGTGAAACTGTTCATGAGGCAGGGTCCTAAAAAGCCCATGTTGAAAGTTTGGTACAAAAATACCAAACAAGCATTTGTCAATGCCGAATGTTGCTTGCTTCTATGTGCTGTTTAGGTATTTGGAAGTCATTGGAGTGTAAATATTGAAAATTTGCGAACTTACGAGCGTGCGTAGGAACTGCGCAACGCACCTCATAAAACAGTCATTTTTAGGATTTTTTTCACCAAATTTTCAACATAGCCATTTTAAGACCTCTGGTCATGAACAGTGTCACTGTGATTTTGTTAATGTGTCCCATACATTGAGTTTGCACAACCGACCATGCCCATTGTGTGCTACATGGGTGGAAACACATTTTGGGCAGGATGAAAAATGACAGCCATACTGCTCATAAGGAGGTGGTAAAATGGCATTGTTGAAAATCTGGAGTGGAAATATTGAAAATTGCAAACCCTACGAGAGTGCGGGGAACTGTGCAACGAGATACCAGAAACAGTCATTTTAGGAATTCTTTCACCAAATTTTCAACATTGCCATTTTAAGATCTCTGCTCATGAACAGTGACACTGTGATTTTCTTAATGTGTCCCATATTTCGAGTACGACAACGACCGCGCCCATTGGCGCCATATGGGCGGAAACACGCTTTGGGTGAGATGTGAAAAATGACAGCTGTACTACTCATAAGAAGGTGTGGTAAAATGGCAATGTTGAAAATCTGGAGTGGAAATATTGAAAATTCACAAACCTACGAGCGCGTAGGAACTGTGCAATGCACGCTAGTAAAACAGTCATTTTTAGGAATTTTTTCACCAAATTTTCAACATAGCCATTTTAAGACCTCTGCTCATGAACAGTGTCACTGTGATTTTCTTAATTTGTCCCATACATTGATTTCGCACACCGACTGCGCCATTCTGTGCTACATGGGTGGAAACACATTTTGGGTGAGATGTGAAAAATGACAACTATACTACTCATAAGAAGGTGTGGTAAAATGGCAATGTTGAAAATCTGGAGTGAAAATATTGAAATTTCGCGAACTTACGAGCCTGCGTAGGAACTGCGCAACGCACGCCAGTAAAACAGTCATTTTTTGGAATTTTGGCACCAAATTCTCAACATGGGGGTTTTGGCCCCTTCTCATGAATGATGTCACTGTCATGGTGGTATTCAGGCCCAAAGGGTGATTTCACAGTCACTGCGCAGTCACTGTGCGAAATCACCCTTCGGGCCCGAATAACACCATGACAGTGACATCATTCATGAGAAGGGGTCCCAAAAACCCCATGTTGAAAATTTGGTGCAAAAATTCCCAAAAATGGCTGAGATATGCACTAAAGTTGAAACCCCTCTATCTAGCCCATTATACAGCTTACCGGCATTTCCTCAGTTCGCGGTCGGCTTTGAAGAGTGCAGACGTGTTCCGGGTCCACATCAAGATCGTCACATGAGTCCAGAGGTAAGTATGGGGTGATGGGGGTGTGGGGAGGCTGGTGTGCAGTGGGTGGGTGCGGCTGGTGGGGTCGGGAGACGATCAAGGGACCATTTTTGTCTTGCTAGTAAAAAAAAAGATGTTGTAGGATTGTTTGCTATGCTGGGGTGAGCCCAGCATGGCACAAGGACGTTGGGGAGGTGTTCAGCTGATGGGGGATTGGGCACCCTGTCGGCAAAGGATGATTGCCACGCTTGGTGGGCTCCCAGCGTGGCACCAACTACTGGGGGAGACAACGCAGCTCAGCCGACGGGGATTGGGCACCCGTCAGCTATACAGTGCATGTGAGGCGCCACGACACCTGCGGGTGGGTGGGGGAGCTGTGCGTGAGCAGCTTCATCGCTGCTCACTCGCCGTAGCTCCCCCTTTCAACTGTATGCCACTGCATTTGGAGCAGTGTCATAGACAGCTCCAAAATGCATTGGCTTACAGGGGCCGCGCCTGCCAGCACACTGCCTGAATTGGAGGAGGAGGTGACACACCTCCGAAATCTCCGATGATGGCACTATGTTTATTGCACATGCGTGCAAGCAACATAAAAATGGCTGAGATATCAACATAAGTTCAAAACGTCATTGACAGCCATTATATGGCATTTACCTTAATTCTTCAGTTCACGGTTCAGCTTTGAAGAGTGCAGATATGTCCTGGTCCACAGAAGATGACAGCTGACTATCTCCAGTGGTAAGTATAGGGCAATGAGGGGGTGTGGTGGTGGGTTGCTCAGTGGGAGGGTCTGGATGAGGGGAGGGGGATGGGGATGGGGAGATGATGAGGGACTGTTTTCTTTTTTTTTTACGGAAAAAAGACATCAGGGGACTGTTTTCTTTTTTCACAGGTACAATTTGAGCAATATTTTGGGACACTTGGGATGGACTCCCCAGTGTCCCACAGTACTTGGGGGTAGGACATAACTGGGAACACTGGGAGTGGGATCCACAGTGCCTCACACTGTCGGGGGGGTTCTAGTGCTGACACGGGGATTAGGCACCCAAATGTTGTCAAAAACAGTTTTAGTTTTTAAAAAATAAATATTTCGGGACACTGAGAGTCGGCTCCCCAGTGTCCCACACTGGTTGGGGGGGTTGGATTTATACTATCCACATGGGGATCAGGCATCATGAAGTCGACAGAAACTTTTTTTAATTAAAACACGTCTCAGCCCCCTTTGTGGCAGTAAAAGGATAAAAGATCCTTTTATTAGGTAAACACCAAAAGGTGTTTACCTAAACGGGGACCAAGGAATCCAATTCTGGCCTTATTTTTTCAAACAATGACAAGGAAATATTTAGATTTTTTACAGGGGATGATTTTTTTTCAAAGTAAAGTTGTGCCCAAACTGCAACAATTTTTGTGAAACAGTGCCACAACTTGTGGCAGTTTTTGCACAACAATGCTGTTAGTTGCATGAAAACTGCCACAACTTGTGGTAATTTCACAAAAATAGTGCCACAAATTTGTGACACTACCAACGACTAAATAAAAAAACATATTTACGGCCACTATTTTCAAAAAGTAAGGCCAGGATTGTGTTCCTCAGGCCTCAATTAGTTAAACACAGCTCTTGGTGTTTACCAAGGGGCAGTATTTTTTAAATTACAGTACTTTTCCCTCCATCACTAACTGAAAACAAGATGGTGGCAGCACAACACTACTAATACCATTTGAGACAGCAAAAAGTGCTTTCACACCAGCAAAACCTGCTTTCGTACAGCACATATATTTCCCATACACTATAATGGGAAATTTAAAACATTAATAACTTTTCAATGGATTAATATTTTTTCACCATGCTTTCAAAAGACACATCTGGGACCCAGTCCCCATACACCCTAACTACTTCAGACCAACCCCAAGCCATTTTGGAGATGTGGTACAGCAAAGGATTTGCACCTAAATAGTAATTTTCACATTTTATGACACTCCGCTTCTCTGCAACCGCACATCTGACCTGAACAGAACTTGCCACATCAAGAGATCTATGGTACCAGATGACACATCCAAAAGTTTGTGTGCATTGTTTGTATGGTTGCAAAGTTATTAAAGTGCAAAATTAGGGGGTTAACATAGAAGTGACTGTTGAACCCTAACTATACTGGCACCACCATGCCAGAATAATTCTCCATTTTGTCTGTCTTCATTATTCCATTTAATAGCAAAAAATGTGTGCTCATTAATGTTTCATAATAATTTTGTTCTTTCTGATTTTCCATTGAGTCTTTAGAGTTCCCATATACATATATTTTGGATTTTTCTAAAGTTGCTAAAAAGTAAGTAATTTCTTCTGTTATATTTGTTTGGGTCCCTATTCGCATAGTAAAATCCCCCACTGTCATAATTCCCACATATGGATATTTGTCAATTATTTCATCCAAGAATAATTTGAATTGTTTCAATTCTTCTTTATCACTATATGTGCTGTATTGTGGTGGCCAATACACATTTATCAGTATAATTTCTATCACTTTTTCTTTAATCATGACCGCTAATATGGTGTCACTTTTCATCTTCAGTTCTTCTGTTTTCCTATAGGTTTCCAGTTTAAATAGTGTTACCAAGCCTCCTATACTTTGGCCACATCTTTTGGGTTTTTTGGCATAGTTCACATATGACTTGAATCCATTAATATTCAGATCTTTCCCACCACATTTCTTGCATACAAATATACTAGAATGTATCTAAATATTCACCAAATTCTTTTTCCACCAGTTTATCTATCAAGCCTGAAACATTTCATGTCAATAATACAGTAATCATTTTATCACTACTTTCCTGATGGTGTGCTCTTCCCTGTGGCTTCCCTCCTCTGCCCCTTATCTTTGAATGTCAAACTTCTGTTTCCAGTTCTTCCAATACTTTAAATCTATTTGAGGTCTTCAATATCAATTCCCATTTGGTAGAACTCCCTGGTTTCCTAGGGAACTCTAAATCAATGGTTTTGCTTTGTTGTTCTTCATCATATACAAAAATACCAATCTTATCCAATAGTTTGCTTTTACCTATTAATTGATCATAAATTGTTTCATTTTGTTATCCATAGTGACACATGACCATCTTCTTCCCATCTGACCACCTTGCTGAAGTCCTTTCCCTGTATTTCCATTTTCAAAAGGATACTTAGTGTCTCCACTAATTTAATTTGTAAATTCCTTGTATTTTCATTATAAAATTGTTTAAGCCCAGAAATAGAAACCAGTCTGTCCTCTCTTTTTTATTATTAATTCTATCCTTCTCTGATTTACTGTATACAAATCAGGGAAGAGCTCTTTCAGTGTTGGTATTGTTTCCAATTCAATTCCAATTTCTTTTAATTCTTTGTGTTTGTTTCAATTGCTTGTAAAATATATTTGCCTTTTTTTTATTTAAACATTTGTTCAGCAGATAAGCAATATGAGTTAAGGCCCTTTTTCAAAAGCGACCCAAGACCGTATAATACAGTCAAGATGTTATATACACATACACATCAAATACAAAAACATACAAAATAACTCAATTAAAACAGTCTAATTTCAAGGACACAACATAAAATTGTTTAAGTGCCACTTTAAAAGTAGTGTAACTTGGTTGTGAGTGGATATTGGATGGCAGGCCATTCCAATATAATGGGGCAGAAAATGTGTTTAGTCTGATAGCACTAATACCAATTCGGAATTGCTTTCCGGTCTTACTATACTTATATATTCTGTGAGGAGTTCATTGCCATTCAACATGGAGTTCAGGAGGTTTTTTAACATTTTATTCAAGCTGTCTTCACTTTCAATGGTTAGTATTCCCACCTTATACTTTGGCAGTACTAAATCTGACTCCAAAGTCTTTTCCAAAAACAGCTTAAATTTTCTCTCTAGTTTTCCTTGTTCTTGCCTCCCCTTATCTTCCTGTTCCTTTATTTTTGTTTTTCCAACTTCAGTTTGTAACCCTTCTGGTTCTGTTTTGTTATGATCTTGCATCTCCAAAGGGTTAATGCTTTCATTCTTTCCTTCTATACTTTTCAGATTTTTATTACTCCCTTTTGTTTTAACCCTTTCCCCTTCTTACGCTTTCCCTGTTTTGTTTTTTGATTGTTTCTTTTATTATTATTTTTACCAATGTTTTTTTAAGGTCTATATAGACAGAACCTACTAGTTGTCCACTGTCAAGGGCTTGATGTACTCAAGAAGTGCAGTAGTGGTGCTGTGCCTACTGCGGAAGCCATGTTAGATAGGGGAGAGTAGGTTGTAGTAGGAGAGATAGTCAGTGAGCTGGTTGGAGATAGCCTTCTCCAGAGCCTTGGAGGGTCAGGATGGAGATGGAATGATAGTTATTGGGGGCAGTACAGTCTCCACCCTTATGTAGGTGTGTGATGACAGCACATTTCCAGGCAGATGGGAACTACCCAAGACAGAGGGATGGATTAAAGATTTTAGTAAGAGGGGGGAGAACTTCATCAAGCATTAGCCGTAGCAATTTTAGGTCAAGGGTATCACCACTATACCTGGATTTGGTGATGAAGTTAGAGATATACAGTATCTTCAAGTAGAGCTGGGGGAGATAGTTTTGAATCAGAAGGGGGGAGTTAATTTGATGGGGCTGGAGGAGGATTGGTGGTTGAGGGGGCATCAAAGAAGTTCAAGGGCAGTACTTTGCTAAGATCTGAGAATGCCCTGTTAAGGGTGTCTGTGATGTTTAGTGGGTTCTGGACTAGTGTACCATTGATAGAGAGCTAGGAAAGTGGCAGATGGACCACTTTCCCGGTGATTTCTTTAATGTTACACCAGAAATCATGACTAGAGCCCCAGGTAGCTGAGAGGGCTTGGTGGTAGTGATTTGCTTTGGCTTGACAGATTGCCCAGGTGCACTTGTTTCTGGCATCGCAGTAGAGTTGCCTATCCCAGTGAATCTAGTGCCTTTAGCCAGAGTTTGTCTCTGTGGTGCAACATTTCAAGTAGTTCAGGGGGATACCCAGGGATTGCTTCTCATTTTAATGTAGTGCTTTTTTAGAGGGAAAAATGTCACAGGCATGGTTGAAAGAGTTCATAAAGTGAGTGAGGGAAGTATCCATGTTGTTAGCATAGAAAATGGGGGACCAGTCACACATCTGAAAGAAGGTTTTAAGTTTAGGGAGAGAGACCTTTTTAAAATGTCTGAGGTCGGTGGGGGTGGGTGGATGGGTGGGGGACTTATTTGACCACAGACAAGTAACAGGGGAGTGGTCATGAAGGGAGTCAGAGAGGACAGAGACCTGGGGGGATGTGTTCTGGATGATTGGTGAAAATGAGGTCTAAAAGGGTGGAAGAACCAGTATTGTAGTTTAGTCGAGTGGGTGACTGGACTATCTGAACAAGGTCCAAGGCAGCAGTTGAGTCTATGAAAGGCTTAGCTGATGAAACAAGCCAATCAACTTTGAAATCTTCGGTCATGATAGTTTCCACATTGTTGGGGAGGGATGCCAAGGAAGACAAGATTTCATCAAAGGCTGACTTCTGGTCCCAAGGGGGAATATAGGAGACCATGAAGTTTATATTTTTATTCTGATTTTCCAATATTATTTTAATGGCAAGAGCCTGGGCACCATCAGTAAGGGATGGGAGGGAGAGAGGGAGGGGATTCCTAGTGTAAATGGCACAGCCTCCACCTTTTTTTACGAGCCTATCATCCCTGAATATTGACTATCCATCTAAGGACACTGAAGCATCTGGGATGCCATGTGACAGACAGGTTTCAGTCAGGGCTAGGATGTCAGGGGAGTGTTGAGCTATCCAGGACTGGAGGGGGCTAATTTTGTTCATCAGGCTCTGGATATTCATAGAGACTATAACAAACCATCAATACTCATTCCTGTGGGGGGCAGGATGCCGGAGGGCCAGGGTTCGGGTGAATGTTACCTGATAGAAGGAAAAGGATGAGGGCATGATGAAACAAGGATAGTCTGAGGAGTTTAGTGGAACAGGGTTAACAAAAGGATGTAGAGGGGTGTGCAGAGGTGGTAGTGGGAATAGGGAAGGAGAGAATCGAGGAGGCTATGAGGAGGAAGTGGGGAAAAAGGGGGTGTGAGAGACAGTAGGGGAAGTCAGGATAGTCATCTCAGGTTGGTAGCTAACAGTCCCGAGAGCAACAAATATGTGGTCAATAGTTGGTTCATTTAAGGCAGACTTGGCTGAGAAACCAGAAGTGGCTTAAGGGTGGTTGGGAGGCTGCACACTAGGAAAAGAAGATAAGGCAGACAGCCCATAGGGGAGAGTGAGTGAGCAAACATTATAGGGTAGGCAGGAGGGTAGTAGAATAGAGAAGACACTATGGTGAAGGGGTAGGGTGTCCGCTTTAGGTGTAGAAGGTACAGGGTTCAATTCCAGTTACAGAAGTACCAGAGGAATGCACAGGGATAGCAAAAACAAGGAGGGAAAGGCAGACAAAAAGGGCCCAGAGCTAAGGAATGTTGAGGTAAAGGGAGGTACAACACTGACTCCTAGTGGTCAGTCCGTATAACCTGCAGATGGGAAAGTGGGCTGATTAACAAATCAGTGTGGGTGTCACATGATTGGGTCACATGACCTGGATGATGCATAAATTAAGGGATGACCTTGGGTGGGAGGGTGGCTTGTGCGGGCAGGGAGTCGATGCAAAGCATCGATGGGTACACACTATCCAGAGAGGTGAACAAGAGCAGGAGCTGCTAGATTACCTCTTTGCTGGCCCCAGACAGTCCGCTCCACAGGAGCACTTCAGGTCAAGTGTGGGGGTTCCTGTAAGGCCTAGTGAGTGGACAGACAGAGACAAAGGAAAGGGATCAGATTCTACTGCAGTGGCAGGAAGGCCAGAGCCCCGACTGTGCATGCGCGAACTATTGGGGGAGAGAGAGGTTGGGGGGGACCTCTCCAGCCCTCTGGAGCACACCAGCACAAGACACAGCAGAAAACCTCGTGATATGCCTCTAAACAATGCAGGATCAGCTACTTAACAGGTAAGAAATCAAGCTGCACTGCTGCACTTTAAAGCACACTACCAGACTGTAAATAAACATAGTACAGGCACAAACATCCCCTTAAAGTAACACGGAGAGCTACACAAAACTATGGGTAAGCATTGCAGAAACAGTGTAGCCATGAACAATCAGTCAGTGTCGGCGTAGTCCCATCCAGAGTGGTGAACAAAAGCAGGAGCTGCTAGATTACCTCTTTGCTGGCCCCAGACAGTTCGCTCCACGGGACCACTTCAGGTCGAGTGTGGGGGTTCCTGTGAGGCCTCTTTGCTGGTCCCAGACAGTCTGCTCCACAGGACGGGATTACTTATAATATTTTTTTAATTACTACTTAGATGTACTTAAAGGGACACTGTCAGGTTCCTCAGTTGATTTTATTGCAATGCCACTGCATGTGCCAATAGGAAGCAGTAGCATTATGAAAAGCATTCATGCTCAGAGAATTTTAAATGATGGGAAGATATTGCATAATTTTTGGCAAAACATACATTATTCTCGATTTGCTTGAAATGCCTATGATGCGAGACCACAAGTAGGAATGGTGCCAGCTGAGAGTAAACTTGTTCATGAACAAGTTGGTTAATTGTGGGTCTCATAAATGGCAATTACATTGAAGAGATCCCTGGTATTCAAGGTAGCATCTTCAGCATTTTAGTAATATGGGACCTCAAATCACCAACTCATTCATGAATGAGTTTACCCACGGCCGACGCTATTCCTACTGGTGGGCGTGCGCTGCATGAGTTTCAAGTGGATCAAGAACAATGTACTTTTTGCCAAAAACATGCAATATCTTCCCATTATTTAAAATTCTCTGAGCATGAATGCTTTCTATAATGCCACTACTTCCTAGTGGCATTGCAATAAAATCGACTGAGGAACCTGACAGTGTCCCTTTAACTATACTATGTAAAAATCCTTCCAACCTGACCTTATTTCTGTATCACTTTCTACTTAGTGCATACAATATTAAGTTCCAGCTCTGCACTGAAAATACATAAATAATAGCAAGCAGATTAAAAATAAACACAATCCCTTAGTCAGAGTGAGAACAAATTTTCCTTTGGTTCCCTTCCAAGAACAATTTCTGCCGCACACCCTCCACAGAGCTTACAGCCGGCCCACAGCAGGAGTAGGCTTCTCCACTACACAAACTCCCTATTCCTCTGTAGGACTGCTGGACGGCAGAAAACTTCTGGCCAAAAACTGAGTTGCTAAAAGTAAGTCCAGAAAGAGTTCAGCAAGGTTTACCACCTAGGCAGAAGAGAAAATGTTATAAAACAAGACGGCATGACATGAGACTGGAAGGGGGTAGACTAAGGGGCAACATGAGAAAGTACTTTTCTATGAAAAGGGTGGTGGACACTTGGAATGGTCTGTCACAGGAGGTAGTGGGAGCAAGCACAGTGGGGGGATTTAAGCTTGCAAGGGATAGGCATAAGGGAACCTTAGAGGGGGAAGGAGATACTGCAGCCAATGACCAAGTAGGGTTAGGGACAACAAATTTAAGGTAGGGTAAATGGGCAGACTAGATGGGCCTGGTGGTCCTTATCTGCCATCATTTTCTATGTTTCTGTTTCTATACCTGTTGTAAAATTAAAAAGTGTCTATTATACAATGGCATAAAAGAATTCTGGACTCTGATTGGTCCGTCTGGGATTGGAACCATGATGTTATCCCAGCACAACATCACAGGTCTAGTCCCAGCACTCTGATGACCACATCAAATGATAAGGAAATCACTGCACACATGCTGTAGTCTGCTTCAGCTATCCCCTATCAAGAGCCCACTTCTCTTTTTCTGCACTTGCGGCTCAGTAGCCACCAGCCACTACAACCACACTGGCACAACGCTGCACCCTCACCCCCTGTATTCCCCCACAGAAACATGCTTTAATGAAAAAAAAAAGCCATTATCTGAAACGGCATTTTCATCGCATTGGGCGGTCATGCGAGCACTTTCAAACAGCCGCTCGTCACTCAGTGCACAGACCGCCCAGTTCCTCAAAGAAACAGTCACACTGCTTTCACCCACTGTAACCAAATGGGGGAAAATTAAAACAATTCAAAATAAGCATTAACAAAATGCCTCACTACAGTACCTGTAATCCAATTTGAAATAGCGCACAATACAGGAAGCAGGATCGTGGTTACTAAACTCATGTGCGGTTCCCGATCCACTTTAAAAACTTTGTGGCTTTCACATAAATAAATAAAAAAAGTATTGAGCCAATCAATGAAGTACAGCAGGACCAGCTCAAAGAAACACAACTAAGTACTTACCGTGTTTGGGTTTTTTTGCGGGGGGGGAGGGGGATCCTCAATAAAAAATTCCGAGAATCACAGCACAAGTACACACTGAAAAGGTAATACACACAACTATATAAGTGCAGCGCCACCTGCTGGACAACACAGATACTAAGGATTTTTTTTCCAATAGGTATACTCCACTAGCAAAAAAACTAAGAAAAAAAGTATTTTAAACATATTTTTCACATTTTTATTTTCTTAAAACTCAACGAGCCATTGTAAAATAGCAAAAATGCACTCCAGGGTGTGTGTTGTGCTGGGATAATGTCACTTCTGGTGATTGAGTGACCGTTCGCGGCTGCCCGCTGCCTAATCACATCCCAGGCGTGATGTTATCCCAGCACAATTCATACCCTGTCATGCATTATTGCTTAAACATTAAACTCATGCTAGTACTGCTTCCCTCAGTACAACGTGCTGCAGCTCTCTCACTCCTCCCACTGCCATTCCCGTAAGGCAAATCTGCATCTGTTTACAATTATTGGGCCCCTATGAAAGTTTGTCCTCCTAGTTAAAGACTGTTAAATCCCACCACATCCAAGCCTCTTAAAGTCATCTCCCTGGTGCAGTACCCACTGCTGCAAACTGAACTGGTTACCAAACAGTTGTGGTGGAAAGCTGGGTGCACCTGCAGGAGGGAGGTGTGGGAAATATAGTGGGGTGTGTTGTTACCATTTATTATCAGTGAGTTATTTTCTCCTGTTTACCCCCTCCCTATAATAAATTGCCAAGCTGGTTGATGTTACAAGTTAGTATTGCTGTGTTGGGTAAGGTACTGTGGGGGCCGTTACTGTATTTTCCTGGGGGGTAGTACCCTGCAATTTATCCACAGTTATCTCCTATCATTACTTCAGGTGGTGGCACCATGCACACTTGTTGTTCCTGTACCACTTGTCCACCAGAGAACCTAGGCCAGCCACCTCAAGCTGTGTGCAGGGAAGACCCGAGGGCCCCGGAACAGCCAAGGTGAGTCCAAAAAGGGGCTGTTACATTAGCATTAACCTTCACCTTATTACACAGAACAGTTCACACATCTCACAGGATGCACAAATGCTAAATGCATGAAGAAAGTCTGTCCTCTCCCATATCTCTTTTGTAAGCTATTGAAAAGTTTTGAATAGTTACCCAGGACTGAAACAGTCCTGTTGTCCCTTGCAAGTGACAGAGAAGTAAATAAATATAAAAATAAAGTACATTTCAAAGTAAATGTTGAGTGGCAATGATAAATTCAGTAGCTACAATACTGTTTGGTATAGATTCATAACACCTTAATTCCCCTCCATACAAAGAACAGAAACAGAAAGAAAAACAACACACCAAGTAATTTGTATTCTAAACAACAGCTCATGAATGATATTAAAAAATGCATAACTTATACCACTGTTTAGAAAAAAACAAAATGTTGTGTGGAACAGAGCAGTAATGCGCTTCTCACAGCAGTACCAACAGGTAAGTGTAAATGCACAGAAACAGAAACAAAGAATCTGACGGCAAATGATTCCTGCTTGGCCCACCCAGTCTGCCCTTTCTTTCTACCTACATTCTCACCACAGACCCTACTTGATCTACAGCTTTTTCTCCCCCCTTCCTTTCCACTATGATTTCCTTGTGCCTTTCCCATGCATTCTTGAAACTGACCACTGTTTTGCCCCACCATCTCTGCAGAAAGACTGTTCTAGGCATCCACCACTCTTCCTTTGAAGAAGTACTTCCTCACATTGCTTCTGAATCTATCCCCTTCCAGCTTCATAGGATGTCCCCTTGTTCTTGAGCATATTCTTTTCTGAAAAATACATCTCTCCTGTACCTTATTTACCCCTGTGAGGTATTTAAAGGTCTCTATCAGGACACAATACTCAGGGTGGGGTCATACCAGCAATCTATATAGAGCCAACACTATCTCTCTCTTTCTGCTGGTGATACCCCTTTCTATGGACCCCAGCATCCCACTAGCCCTCCCAAATGCCTTGTCACACTGCCTGGCCACCTTTAGGTCATCTAATATGATTACCCTGAAGTCTCTTTCCTGTTTGATAGTCACCAATACCACTTCACTCATTTTGTACTCTGTCCCCGAGTTTCTGTACCCCAAGTATATTATTTTGCATGTTTTCACATTGAAACGCAGCTGCCATACATTTGACCACTCCTCAAGTTTTCTCAGGTCTCTGCTCATCCTTTCCACCCTCCCCTTGAGTCTCCACCCTGTTCCAGATATTGGTGTCATCCACAAAGAGGCAGACCTTCCCTTCCAGCTCCTCTGCAATGGCACTTATAAAGACATTAAAGAGGACCAGTCCCAGCACTGATCCCTGAGGGTACCCAGCCAGTCACCCTCCCATCCTCAGAGCAAACCTGTTTCCACAACCCTCTGTTGCCTATCCCCTAACCAGTTTCTTATCCAGTTTGTCACCTTTTAAGCCCCCTCCCGCAAGCTACCCAACTTGCTTACTAGTCTCCTGTGTGGAATAGTGTTGAAAGCATTACTGAAATCTAGGTAGGCCACACCCACGGCTCCACCCTTATCTAATTCCTAGGTTACCCAGTAAAGAAATCTATCAAAGTTATTTAACATGACCCCCCCATCCCCACCCATGAATCCATGCTGCTTCATGTCTTGTAACCTGTTAGATTTAAGATGTTCCAAATCTTTTCCTTCAGCAGTGACTCCACTAACTTTCCCACCACTGATGTCAGGCTGACTGGCCTATAATTGTCAGCCTCTTTCCTGCTACAACTTTTGTAAAGTGAGGCTACATCTGCTTTCTTCCAGTCCTCTGGAACCACAATGGCTTCCAGTGAGCTGTTTCATAGGACTATCAAAGGTGCAGCCAGTACCTCCCTGAGCTTCCTCAAGACCCTTGGCTGCACCCTGTCTGGCCACATTCCTTTGTCCACTTTCAGTTTAGCTAGTGCCTTTAGGACTCTCTCATCTAAAAAAGAACTAAGGTTCACCTGTACCCCCTTCAAAGCTCTTGCTACTTTTTTGTGGTTCCTCCCCTTCTCCTTCCTCTGCAAACACTGAACAGAAGTATTTACTCAAGATGTCTGCCTTTTCTGGGTCCCCCTCTGTACAGTCACTCCCTTCCCTTACAATCCCTCCCTTGAGCTTCCTCTTTTTGTTTAAGTACCTAAAAAATGTCTTGTCCCCTTTTGACTATTCTCCCTTCGGTTTATGCCTTTGCACTCTTAACTCTTTCTCTGCTTCCCTCTATTTCCCCTGATACACCTCTCTATCTTCCTCCCCCTGTGTCTCCTTGTACCTTCTGAATGCAACCCTTTTAGCCTTTACATTTTCCACCACCTCTTTCGAGAACAATAGCAATTTCTTTTTCCTCTTTCTTTTGCTCACTTGCTTGACACAGAGGTTAGTTGCCTTCACTATGCCCCCTTTTATCTTGGCCCACTGTTATTCCATCCCCATGTCATATCCCGCCCACCAGATAATCCCTGAGGCATTCACTCATCTTTATAAAATCTGCCCTTCTGAAGTCAGGACCCTTGACTGTGTGTGGTTTGATTCTGTAGCTGTCCCTATATTGAATCACACTGTACGGTGATCACTGGTCTCCAGGTGGTCTTCCATTTTGATGTTTACAACACTGTCTCTGTTAGTGAGAACCAAGGACAGTATTGCCCCATCATGAGTGTGTTCATTGACTAGTTGCCCTAGGAATGCTTCCTGGAGGGTGTCTGAGATATCCCTGCTTCTAGCAGAAACCACAGTTGGGAGGCTCCAGTCTATAACCAGCAGACTAAAGTCCCCCACCAACAGCATCCCCCATTTCTGCCATTTTGCCAATGGCTTCCAACAGTACCTTATCTAACTCCTTTCCCATGCTGGACGTCTGCAGACCTTGCCGGTGCAAATAGTAGCTCCTGCACTGTTTTTGATATCAGTTACAGTAGAGTATACTACACAGACTGGGCCATAAGGGCATCTTTGTTATAAGTTGCAGTAAGGGCATCTCTAGGCATTACCCTTGGGGCAGTCTACTGTTAATTTGGGGGCCTTCATTTTCATTTCCAGCTGTTACCTTTGGGGTACAAGGGCCAAATGGCTGTACCAAGATGGAAATATGGGAGGAAACATGGGCCAGTGTGGAAGGAGAAGGAGGTACTGTTTGAAGATTCAAGATGGGGAGGCCGGACAAGGTCTGGACACTGATGGATGGGGACAGGGACTATGAAAAATGAATGGAGGGGAGGCAGACTAGTAGGATGCAATGGATGTGGGGCTTAAATGGCCATGAATACACTGTGGAGGATAGGATGCAGTGTGATATGTGCCAGATTAATGAAATTAGAGGCTGAGATATGCATCATCAGGGACAAAATGGACAGGTGGGTGAAGGGCATGGGTACAGGGATAGGGAGGCACATCTATGAAGATAGCTGGGGGAGACGGGAGTCTGCTAGTGCAGCAGAAGGGCGGGGGCTCAGCTGGGGACGTGGGAGGATGGGCCAGCTTTGGAAGCAATAAAGAGGAAGAGGTTCAAGACAGAATGAGGAGGTGAGTGATGGCTGGCAGATAGTGGGAATTGTTGGTAGTATTAGAAGTGGGTTTCCAAGGACCTGGAAAAAGGAAACACACTTTACCAGTAGGGGACATTAGATCACAACATGCTGGGGGGTTCCTGGTCTCCAACAGATATTCGCCTCTGGTGGACATCATGGTGGAAGGAGTATCAGAGAAAACGGGGGAGCAGAGTGCAGGGGCCAGAAGGAGGGGGAGGGAAAACATGGGGGAGGATGGGGAGGGGTACCAGGACTAATGAAGGCACTGGAGAAAATAGGGGGCCGGATGATGTGAGCGGGGACTACTCGGCGAGGAAGGAAGTGGGGGAAGAGATGCACAAGGATGAGAACCAGGTGGCACGGGGCTATCAGGGAGTCAGCATGGGAGAGCAAAGGAAGCCAGATACAAGACAAAGAAAGGAGAGGGAACATGGAAGGAAGCAGGAGACTCAAGGTGGAACTGGATTAGATGACCACACCAAAAAAAAGGGTTGGATGGGGCTACTTGCTCATCAAGGCTATCTGAAGAATCACTGGCATGAGACAAGCTTTTGGAGGGACAGGAGATTAGAGAGCTAGGGGCTAGGGAGATAGAGGTAGGGGCAAATGCCAAAAGGTGAGATGAGAGAGAAGTCACAGAGGTTGAGGGGGGATGGGGCTCAAGGCAAGGATCCAGGGGAGGTGGTACTGAGAGACAGGAAGGCAGAACAAACACCATTAACTCAGACAAGAAAAACTGCATCACAGGGAAATCAGAAGGAAAAAGGGGGCAGGGTGCTACTGATTTGTGACTCAATCATAAAAAGTGTCAAGTGGGGGGACAGAAATAGCGCTGTTTGGGTGCAGTGCATGCCTGACATGACGGCGCTGGAGGCGATACACCACATTCCCTCATGATGGAAGGAACAGGACAGGAAATCACATCTGGTGTTCCATTTGGGGACAAATGACTTGGAGGGGAATAGCCTCCTGGAGGTGCAGGCAAAGTTTAGGGCACTTGCTAGGTTTCACAGTGGTCCATGCTTCAGATCTTTAGCTTTTTCAGAGGTATTACTAGTGCCCATAGCTAGTACAGAAAGAAAACATAAGATAAAGGAGTTCAATAGTTGGCTAGTGAGATGGCATATGCAGATGGGGTATGGGCTAGTCGGGGAAATGGGGGGCAATGTGGGATGACGAGAGTGTCTTTTCCCCTGACAGGCTGCACCTTGACAGAGAAGGGGCAGCTGTACTGAAATGTAGACTGGGGGATTTCTTTGAAAAAGCGTATAATTTAAACTAAACGGGGGGGATTGGGTATAACACCACGCCAAACAACGGCTAAGATGGGGGGCAACAACAGCTGAGTTGGGGGGCCCTCACCCCCCCCCAGGGTAGGGATGAACTGGCAGGTTCTGGCATGGCCTTGGGAAAGGGGGAGATGATGTTGGAGGATTTTAATGGCAAAAGCTAGGAGCTTATCAAACAAGATGAAGGACTTGACAGCCATCACTGTGCATGAAGGACTGGACATAATTGAGATCACAGAAACTTGGTGGACGGAACACCACACATGGGAGACTTCTATCTCTGGCTACAGATTGTTCAGAAAGGACAGAAGAGACAAGGGAGTTTGGTTCTATACCTCAGAGAGGACATAAAGGTTACAGAGGGGCAGGAGAGGGACAGGGAAAGTGAACTCCTTTGGGTGACACTGAGAAGAAGGACAGGGGAATCCTTGAGACGAGGGGTAGTTTAGAGACCACCTACACAAGGGGAAGAACAGGACAGGTTGATGACACAGGCTATCGCAAGGATGGTTCTCAAGGGAGAATTGCTTCTGGTGGGGGATCTAAACCTCCCAGATCTGGACTGGACCATCCCAGATACGGCTTCAGCTAGAAGCAGGGGAATTCTAGAAGTACTGTAGGGGGTGTTCCTTCAGCAATTGGTTAAGGAATCAACTAGAGGAAACAACCTGCTGAATGCAGTCTTAATGAATAGGGAGAATGAGGAGGAGGTTGAGGTGTGTGATGTGCTAGGGAACAATGACCACAGCATGGTCAGATTCAAGGTGAGAGCTGTGGGGGAGGGGTGTCAAACCAACACAATGATGCTAGACTTCAGGGGTGCAGACTTCGACAAGCTGAGAAGGAAAGTGAGGGAGGGGATAGTTGGAGCTCATAAATTAGGTGGAGGAGTTATGGGGAGCGATTAGGGACCAGGTGAGCGAGGCCACACAAATGTGTATCAGGAGGGTTAGGAAGGGTACAAGACACAGGAGACTACTCTGGTTCACTAGGGAAGTGGCGAGAGTGGTCAGAGGCTGGAGGAGGGTTTTCAGGAAATATAAGAGAACACAGAAGGAAGAGGACAGGGAGGCTTATAGAAGGATGAGGAGGCTAGCGAGGAAGGTAATAAAGAGGGCAAAGACCAGCACTGAGGAAAGAACAGCTAAGCGGGCAAGGAGAGGAGACAAAACATTATTTAGATATGTGGGAGAAAGGAGGAAGACTGGACAGGGGATCACAAGACTGAGGGGACAGGGAGGGAAGCCATTGGAAGAGAACTGGGATAAAGCAGAGGAACTAAATAGGTACTTTTGCTCAGTATTTATGAAGGAGGGGGAGAGCAGGGGGCCAGAGTTAAGGAGGAGGGAAGGGGGCACAGGTGTGGATCTGAGTCCTTTCAGTGTAGAAAGGGTTAGGGAGGAACTAGGCAGGTTCAAGGTGGATAAGGCCATGGGACTGGACAGGCTACATCCAAGAGTGATCCAGAAACTGAGAAGAGTTGGCTGCTCCACTGGCGAGACTGTTCAACCTCTTTCCAGACTCCGGAAGTGTGCCATAGGACTGGATTAGGGTGATGGTTGTACCAATACACAAGAGGGGAAGCAGGGAGTTGAAGGAAAACTACCACCCAGTCAGCCTCACTGCAGTGGTGGGGAAGATCATGGAGGCACTCATTAGGGAGAGGGTGGTGGACTATTTGGAGGAGAATGGGCTGCTGGATAACAGACAACATGGATTTACAAAAAGGAAGTCATGCCAGTCCAATTTAATTGAGTTTTTTGACTGGGTGACAAAGATAATAGACCTGGGGGGGGGGCAGTGGACATGGCTTATCTGGATTTCAGCAAAGCCTTCAACACTATACTCCACAGAAGGATATTCAACAAGCTGGAAAGTTTTGGTGTGGGAGACAAAATAGCTAGATGCTTAGGAAACTGGTTAGCAGACAGAAGCCAGAGAGTGGTAGTGAATAGGCTGCACTCCAAAATAGGGTGGGTAATTAGCGGTGTACCCCAGGGGTCAGTGATGGGACCCCTTCTTTTCAATATCTATTTTGGTGACATAGTGGAGCGGCTGAAGGGTCAGGTGGCCCTCTTTGCAGGTGATATGAAAATCTGCAATAGGGTAGACTCCGCATGGGTTGTCAAGGACATGAGGCAAGACCTGAGAGCACAGGAAGGGTGGGCAGAGACCTGGCAACTACAATTCAATATCAAAAAGTGTGCGGTCATGCACCTGGGGCACAGGAACCCAAAAGTAGTGTACACCCTCAGGGGAGAGGAAGTCAGAGTTACAAAGCAGGAGAGAGATCTCGGGATAATAGTGTCTAGTGACCTCAAGGTGGGTAATCAGTGTAGCAGGGTGGTGGGAAGAGCATATGGGATGCTGGCATGTATAGGCAGGGAAATCACTAACAGAAAGAAGGAGGTCCTGATGTCCCTATACCAAACCATGGTGAGACCACACCTTGAGTGGATGCATGGAACAGCCTTCCTGAGGAGGTTGTGGGGTCTAAAACTGTGGGAGAATTCAAGAATGCATGGGACAGACATAAGGCAATTCTTGTGGGGGGTAGGAAGAAATAGGCTGTTGGTTAACTAGGATCTGTGGCCTATCCTGTAGGTAGGGAAATGGGCAGACTAGATGGGCCGAGCGGTCCTTATCTGCCATCAAAGTCTATGTTTCTATGAGTATGGAGTCCAGTTTTGGAGGCCATACCTGCGTAATGACATAGATATAATTGAAAGGGTTCAGAGGAGAGCGACTAATATGATGCAGGGTATGAAGGACAAACCATATGAATGAGACTAGAAGGGAGAGATGGGACAATTTAGACACTTTTAAGGAGCTAGTGGAGCCAAAACAGGCAGATAGAAAAATAATACAAATTTTAAGTAGTAGTCAGTGGTAACTTTTTATTTCTCAAGTATTTTCGCTTTTCCTTTTGCTCTTCAGAAAGTCTTCTACGTGATAATATTGTGCTGGATGTGTGGAACAGATCTCAGCCTGGCATCTGACATGTCTAACTCTACTGCCCCACACTACATTATCAGCATTATGATCTCACTGACAGTGACATCACAGGTGAATGACCTGGCAGTCACTCACTTGCTGTTCGTAAGTAGCAGTGATGTCACAGTGAGGTCACAATGCTGATGATGTAGTGTGGGGCAGTACAGCAAGATATGTCAGCTTCCAGGCTAAGAGCTGTTCCATGCATCACACCTACTAACATCAGGTAAATAATCTTCTAATTAAAACAAAGCATTTGTCAATGCCGAATGTTGTCTTGGTGGCATTGGCATTAGTAGGGCAGGAGTTAGAGAGATGAATAATAGGAATGGCAGTGAAGTATTGAACTGATGCCAACCCCACCCCCACCCTCCAGAGACTGACAGGCATTAGGGTGTGCCTTTGGGTCATTGGCCATAACTGTCATGCCATTTCACCTCACCCTACGCTGCAGACACTGACAAGTGTTGCAGTGTGCCTTGGGGTCTTCGGGCCTTATGCTCACTCCATTGCATAAGGAAATATACTGAGATGAGTGCAGCATAGGAGAATGGGGTGAACTTTGGGGCCAAAGAGTCCAAGGCACACCTTGATGCCTGTCACTGGCTGCAGGGTGGGGGTGAGGGTGGAATGGCGTGAGCATTACAGCTAGCAATCCCAAGTCACACCCCTGATGCCTGTCAGTCTTTTTACAGAATGGGGCATTATAGTTGGAAACCCTAACACCCTGAGCGCTTGTAGGTTTTTTCACTCTAAATTTTCAGCATAGGCTTTTTGTGACCCCACCTCGTGAACAGTGGCACTATCAGTTCGTTAGCCGAAAGGTGATTTTATACAGCGACTGCACCATTTGGCACCACAGGTGCGAAAACACATTTCAGGCAGGATGTGAAAAATGACAGCAGTGCTGTTCATGAGGAGGTGTAAAAAAATGCCAATGTTGAAAATCTGGAGTGAAAATATGAAAAATTGGTGAAGTCACGAGTGTGTGTACAAACTGCGCAATGCATGCCCATAACACAATTACTTTGGGGATTTTTTTTACCAAATTTTCAACATAGGCATTTTGGGCCCTCTGCTCATGAACAGTGGCACTGTGATTTTGTTAATCTGTTCCAAAAGTTGATTTCACACATCAACTTCGCCATTGTGCGCCAGATGTTCGAAAACACATTTTGGGCAGGATGTAAAAAATGACAACTGTACTATTCATAAGGAGGTGTGAAAAATAGCAATGTTGAAAATATGGAGTGAAAATATAATAATTTGTGGAAATTACAAGCGTGTGTGGAAACTGCACAATGCATGCTTGTAATACAGTCATTTTTATGTTGGTGCGCTTGCGCGGCCAACATCCTGCGATAGTGCAGATTTGGAGGCGTGGTCACTGTTGATTCAATGCAGGGCACGCATCAGTAGGTTTGTCCCTCATTCCCCAATCAGCCTGCATGCCAGCGCCACAACGTGCATACTTAATGTGGCCATGAGATCAAACGAAAGGTCTGCTGCAATGCGAGCTAAGCTCATCATACGCAGCGGACCTCCTGACGTGCTTTCCCTAGTGGTAAAATACAAAATGCACATGGCATCACACTGCCTGCCATACCGCTGACATCAGGTGTGCCCAATCCCCCTGTCGGCATGCTCTGCCCCAATGTATGTGCCGATTAGGAGCCCACTCCTCGGGCTGGCATAATGCATCCCCCACATTTGTTATGACAGGTGTAGGGGGTGTGCAATCCCCTTGCTCTTGCCCCCCACTATTGTGTGCCGATGGGGTGCCTAATCCCATCTGCCACAGATATCCACCTAATAAAATATTTAGGTGGCACGCTGGGAGCCCAGCCCAGTGTGCCAAAGCCCCTCCCAAAAAAGTCCTGATGTTTTGTGTTTTTAACCTGCAAAAGAAAACAATCCCTGCGGTCTCCTGCCCCTCCCACAACCCGCGCCCACCCACTGTGCACCCTGCCTCCCACACCTCCACCTCACCCAATACTAACCTCCGGAGTCCAGCGCGATGATCTTCAGTGGACCGAGAACATGTCTGCACTCTTCAAAGCCGACCGTGAACTGAGGAAATGCTGGTAAGCTGTATAATGGAATACATGGTTTTTTTCAACTTTGATGCATATCTCAGGCATGTTTTGGAATTTTGGCATCAAATTTTCAATATGGGGTTTTTGGAACCCCTCCTCCTGAATTCTGGCACTGTCATGGCGTTAATCAGCCTCGAAAGGTGATTTCACAGTCACTGCACGGAATCACCTTTTGGGAGCAATTAACAAAATGACAGTGCCATTGTTCATGAAGGGGGCTCTCAAAATGCCTATGTTGCAAATTTGGTGGGAAAAATCAAAAAATTGGCTGTTTTACGAGCGTGCGTTGTGCTGTTTCCATGCACACTGTGAATTTCTCGTGAATTTGTAACATTTTCACTCCAGATCTTCAAAATTGGCATTTTTCCACACCTCCTGATGAACAGTATAGCTGTTATTTTACATATCCTGGCCAAAATGTGTTTTCGCACGTCCGGGGCAGAATAGCACGGTCACTGTGCGAAATCACTTTTTGGGACAGTTTGAGAAAAGGACGGTGACACTGTTCATGAGCAGAAGTCCTAAAATGCCTATGTTGAAAATTTGGTGCTGAAAGTGACTGTGTTGCAAGCCTGCATTGCGCAGTTTCCATGCACCCTTGTAACTTCACAAATTTGCAATATTTCCATGCCAGATTTTCAACACTGGCGTTTTTTCACACCTCCTTATGAACAGTACAGTTGTCATTTTTCATATCCTGCCCAAAATGTGTTTCAGCACCTGTGGCCCACAATGGCGTGGTCACTGTGGGAAATCAACTTTTGGTACAGATTAACAAAATCGCAGTGCCACTGTTCATAAGGGGAGGTCCCAAAATGCCTATGTTACAAATGTGGCTAACAATCTCCCAAAAATAATTGCGTTACGGACGTGTGTAGCTCAGTTTGTATGGATGCTCATTGCTTCACCATTTCATATTGTCACTCCAGATTTTCAACATTGCCATTTTTTCACACCTCCTCATGAACGAAGTTGTCGTTCTCCACATCCTGCCCAAATATGTGTTTTCGTCCCTCTGTGGCCAAATGGCACAGCTGCTGTGCAAAACCACCTTTCAGCTAACAAAGTCATTGTGCTGCTTTTCATGAGGTGACCTGACAAGCAGCCCATGTTGAAAATGTGGAGTGAAACTACCACCACACGCCTATGGTGTTAGGGTTTCCAACTGTAGCACCCCACCCAGTACAGACTGACAGGTGTCAGGGGTGTGATTTGGGATCGTCAGAGGTAATGCTCATGCCATTCCACCCCCCCCCCACCCTTCAGCCACTGACAGGCATCGTGGTGTGCCTTGCACTGTTTGGCCACAAAGTTCACCCCACACTCCTATACTGCACCCATGTCAGTATATTTTCTTATAGAATGGAGCAAGTATAACGCCCAAAGACCCCAAAGCACACCCCGACACTTGTCAGTGTCTACAGGGTAGGGTGAGGTACAATGGCATGAGTGTTATAGCTGATGACCCAAAGGCACACCCCAATGCCTGTCGCTCTGTACAGGGTGGGGGTGGGGATGGCATCACTTCAATACTTCACTGCCATTCCTATTATGCGTCTCTAGCTCCAGCACTGCCAATGCCAATGCCATGTGACAACATTCGGCATTGACAAATGCTTGTTTGGAATTGTTTCACCAGATTTGCTACATAGGCTTTTTGGGACCCCACCTCATGAACAGTGGCACTGTCATTTTGTTCATTGATCCCAAAAGGTGATTCCTTGCAGTGACCACAAAATCACCTTTCAGGACCAAATAACAACATTGCTGTGCATGTGTTCATGAGGTAGGGTCCCAAGAACCCCATGTTGAAAATTTGGAGCCAAAATTCAAAAACGTGGCTGAGATATCCACCTACAGTAAGATGAAACCCACCCATTGATGTCATTATACAGCTTACTGGCATTTCTTCATTTTACAGTTTGGCTTTGAAGAGTCCAGACATGTTCCCGCTCCACCGAAGATTGCAGCACCAGAGCTCCAGAGATAAGTATGGGGTGGGGGGGTATGGGGAGGTGGGGTGCACAGAGGGTGAGTGCGGGTTGGGGGAGGGGGCGCCACGGACAACTAGGGACCGTTTTCTGTTTTTTCAGGTAACAAAAACAAAAACAGAACCGGACATTGCGTGAGGATTTGTTGCCCACACTTGGGTAGGCTCCCAGTGTGCCACACAATGGGGGTAAACCAGAACCGGACACCACATGAGGATTTATTGACCACACTGGGGTGGGCTCCCAGTGTGCCACACAATGGGGGTGGGGGGGAGGAACATGCTGATATGGTAGGCTTTGTGTGAGCGGCGGCACACTGGGGTGGGTTCCCAGTGTGCCACACAATGTGGCAGGTGGGGGACATGTTGACATGGGGATTGCACCCCCAATGTCAACTTTGTTTGGAGTGTCCTGTCACCACCATGTTTATTGAAATGTTTCACTAGGAATGGCATGTACGGGAGGCATGTCATCTCTGCCGCTGCATGACGAGCTTGTCTATCATTGCAGCGGCACATTTCTTTCAAGTTGGTGCACTTTACATAATTTTTGCATCAGTGCTAGCATGCTGGCTAACTGGGGAATGAGGGATGCACCTACTAAAGCATGCCTTGCATTCGCCAACACTGACAAACCTCTCACTGTGCTATTACTACCGCAAGATGTTGCTTTCGTGTGCACAAGACAACATAAAAAGGGAAAATAAAAAGTACCTCAAATATAAAAGGTAATGGTTGGCAGCTTTTAAAATCTAGTATTAGTTTTAGGCAGTACACTAGCTCTTTAAATACATCAAAGGAAAAAACAAAGCGTGCTCAGGGGGTCTATTTCACAGGACGGAAAGTACAAAAACTATGGGGCATGGCTTGAGACTACAGTGGGGGAAACTACAGAGGCAATGTGAGGGGGCAGTTCTTCACTGAGAAGGTGGTGGAAGCATGGAACAGGCTTCCAGAGGAGGTGGTGGGGACTGAAACAGTGTTGGGTTTCAAGAGAGCATGGGATAGGCACATGGGGCTGCAGGGTGGTGGGATGGGTGCTTTCAGTGAGAAGAGGGAGGAATAATGGGGGGGGGGAAGGGGACAGACTAGATGGGCCAAGGGGTCCTTTTCTGCTGACAGGTTCTATGATTCTGTGATTCCCTGACTCTAAGGGGACTCACAGTACTTCTGCTCCCCCCCATATCTCCATCTCTTTTCTGCTTTTCTTCACATAAAGCACCACACCCTTTCCTTTCCTTCCCTTCTCACCATGTCCTTCCTGAACAGAGTGTAGCCTGGTATGGCCATGTCCCAGTCATAGTTTTCAGTGCACCATGACTCATTAATGGCCACTATATCCAGGTCAGCCTCTGGCGTGATAGCCTCTAGGTCTGAAATCTTACTTCCTAGACTTCTAGCATTAGTATACAGTACATGGCCTTCCAGATTGTGTTACAATTCTGCTCATTACTCCGCCTTTTTCCTTTTCCCCCTCTCCCTCCATGTTTCTCCCCCCCATTACTATCACCCTGCTTCCTTTATTAATTTGCACCCTGGGGGGTTCCTTTCCACTCGGGAACTCCCTAATCTCTACTTCAGTCCTTGGGAGGCAGTTTCTGCCTCCCCGATTCCTTCTGCCACCCCTTTGGCTAGTTAAAATGTTCATCTACTGTAAATAACATTTAAACCATCCACTGAGGGCTGCAGTTCCCCTCCCAGATGGATGCTGGCCATTGCCCCTGTATAGGCCCTCATCCTGCAAGATGGGTCCCTAGTCCCCAATGTAGCCAAACCCCTCCTCTCTGTACCATTCCTTCAGGTATAAGTTGAAGGTCCTGGTGCAGAGAACCCTTTCCTCCCCCCTGTCATAGATAGGCAGCACCTCAGTGAAAGCTACTGAGCTTGCCACCTAAGACCACTTCCCAGTTCCCTAAACTCCCCCGGCACTATCCCAGCCTCATCCCTAGCCAGGCCATTTGTCCCCAGGTGGACAGTAACATCCAGCTAAGCTTTCTTTCCTGCTACCATAGAGATCCCTAGGATACATTTCCCATCCCTCATAGGCACCTGATCTCTCTCTCTCTCTCTCTCTCTCTCCACCCCCTTCCTATTCCCAAATCTAGCCACCTGACAACTGAATCCCTCACTGGAAGTTGTTTCCTCCTCCTCCTCTGGGGTTCTCTCCCAGCCTTCTCGGGGTCTCCACTACAGACGGACCCCACATCCTCCCTAGCCACTACTATGGGGGCCTCCTCCTGGCAGTCACGCTCTTGCAGAGCAGGACAGGAATTTTGAAGTGGTACCGGTTGAGGAATGTACCTCCAACCCACCTCCCCAACCTTTTTGAGCCCACCACCCTCACACTGCCAGAGCACTCCATAGTCCAGCTGCTCCTCCTTCCTGGCATCCTCTGGGGTAACCATGTCAGACCTGGTGGCCCCAGTGTGGGGGAACGTCCCCTGAATCCTAGTCAACACAGCCTGGAGTTCAGTGACCTCATCCCTCAACCCAGAGAGGTGCATGTAGATGGGACAGCACTGCAGTCTCCAGAAGGTCTCTGAAAACAGCCACCCCACAGCCACTGTAGTACACCACTCCCAGGATTCCTAATTCCTACTCTCCCTGTGTTACTTGGAAATCTCTTCCCCTTATTGTTGTTTGTTATACCCCTTTGTACTCCTATCCTAGATAAGGTGTTGCTCCTATTCCTAGTTTTGGCCTACCCCTTTGGTTTCACTGATCCCTATAGTACCCTTTACCCCGATAGGGTGTTATTAGTTTTACCCCCTTTTATTGTTTGTTATTCTCCTTGTACACCTGCCCTACCTACAGTGTTATTCCTATTCCCAGTTTAGGCCTACCTTTTACCTTCCACCTTTCCCAGCAGTGAATGCAACAACAGGAGGGAAAAGGTGCCTTACCTTAGTGGAATGGCAGAATCCCTCGCGTCTCTGCTTCCTTCTGCTGATGCCTAGGATGCCAATCTTACACCTGTTCCACCCCTTCACAGTTCCACTGCTTCACTGTTCCACTTACTGACTGGACATCTTAGAGGAAGTGCTTTTATAGTTAGTTAAAGGGCTTCCTGCTCAGCCCTGATTGGTTCTATGACTCCTTTGTCCTACCTTCCCATCCAGCACAACTCCAGCATTCCATTCATGAATGTCAGCTCCTGCAACAAAAACACAAAAGGAAAACAACCTCCAGGTTAAAGTTTTTGCTTCTTGCTCCCCCTGCTATGCAACACTTTTGTTACCATGTACACTCTCAGAGAAAAAACCCTCTGAATGCAGAGCCCGTTAAAGGGCTTCCAGTTCAGCCCTGATTGGTCCTGTGGCTCCTTTGTCTCACCTTCCCATCCAGCACAGCTCTGACATTCAGTTCACAAATGACAGCTCCTGCAACCAAAACATGAAAGAAGAACAGACCCTAGGTTATAGTTTTTGCTTCTTACTTCCTCTGCTATCTGACACTTTTGTTACCAAGTACTTAAGACATAGAGAATAAGTAACCACTCTCAACAAGGAACAAGCTGGTAACTTCATACCAAGTGTGGTGATATCAGAGCATGAGAGCAAAGCTCGAGTGCCCTTATGATGTTACAACACTCATGAGGTGTGAAGTTACCTGTGAGTTCATCATGGAGGTTTTATTTTTTGTAAGGCAAAAGTTGTTTGGTGGGGAAGCAGGTGCAGTGCGCAGTGTCCCACACTAAGTGCTATTTTAGAACCCTTGCCCTTACAGTCCTCCAGATGCACATTTGCTTATGACAGCTGCATGGCTGCTGGCTTCCTAACCACCCCTTCCTCTTTACCTTGCCACGTGACCGCTGCCTGAGGCATCCTATCTCCTCCATCCCCTCCTTGCTGCTCTGGCACTCCCTGCCTTGGTGTTCAGCACCCCTTCTGTTTTGCTGTCCTTTTGCCTGATTATGTCTGGGTTCTCTCTGATGAAGATGCTGCCCAGGTTCATGTTTCCTCTCTACCCTGCTCCTCCCTGCTGCTTTGGCCCCATCCATTCTGGGGGCTTTCTGTTGCTGCCTTCTGGGGTGGCTTGTTGGCTGCCAGCTCTTCTGGTGGCAGCTGCTTCACTTGATGCCCCCCCGCCTGGTCCTTGGGGGTGCTGACTGACCTGGCTGTTCTCAGTGTTTGCTTCATCCCCCCATCTGGGTGGGGTGCTTGCACCCTCCTCAAATATGGTTCATGCTGCCTGCTGTGCTACCTGTCTCCAGGTCCCTCTGGCTGTAGCTATGGCCATGGTTCACCTCCGGTTTCTTGTTTTGAGCTTCTGCTACCCTTTGACTTGGGTATTCACCCTGCCTTGCCCCTCATGGGCTCTATATACTGCCAGTGGCCTGACTCACTCTAGACATTCCTTGAGCCTACACTCTGCTGCTCCGTAGCTCCACCAGCCTGCCCAGGTGGCTGTCTTATTCACTCCTTGGGGTTCACTTTTACCCTATCATCTATCATTTCTACTCTACTTACTACTGTCAGACCAATGTCTTACCATCAGCAGACACACTCCCTACTTCAACTGGTCATATCGCCACTCTTGACACCTCAAGGACTCAATACCCTTTCACCCCTCTGGCTTTGTACTGGAATGTTCAGTAAGCTTTCACCCTCTATGACTTCATGCTGAATGATCAGAATGCTTTCAGCCTCAGTGGCTTCAAGTTGCACCAACCAAACCCCTCATAAGATCAGCTTCCTATATCAATGATCCCCACCAGGAGCAGTTTTGGGCTGCCAGTCCTAATGCAACTGTTTCCAATCTTCTCCTTTTCCTTGGGGCATTTGAACCCCAGTGTTCATTGGCATTACTAGAGCCATGCCCCTAGAAGGCAAGCCATCAGAGCCTTTGTGATGGAAGACCTTCTGTCAGAAGGAGAAGCTAACAGCTTCCTTAGTATGCAATGGTTCTTGCAGGCCAGACTGATGCTGGGGTCAGCAATAGTTTGTTCAATACCTGGAGGGATGGCGACCTAAAACCTTGGATCCCCAGAGGTTTCCTCCATAGTTGTTTTTTTCCTCTCTTCTATGCTAATGGTCACAAAAGTAGTTAGCTTCCTAGGGTATAGTTGCTGTAGGTTTCTTCTGCCGGACAGGTTGGGACCTGGATGGTGGATCTACTTCCTTCACTGGTCGCTTTTCATCGTGACCTTTGTATCACATTATTATACTAGTGACCTGGGTTCAGAAGTGAGCTCAGGATGCAGACAAGCAGGTAGCCAAGATCAGGAAGAGCTGCAGATGGCAGTGCATCCTTGATTAGGGAGGGTATCACCTGGCATCTGTGGCACCTGTGACCCCTGTGGTCAGACCCTGAAGGCCTACGCTCTGCCCATAGGTGAGGCTGGTGTTCATGAGGTACAAGGTGCCTTTGAAGGTGGGTAAGACTTGGGTGAAAACTACAGTTAAAATCTCCCTGTAATCTTGATTACTGCTGTTGGCACTCCAAGGCCCCTCCACTGTGTTGGCCCTGATGGGCTACTAAGAAGTGCCTGAGGACTGGAAGCCTTCCAACCAGGGTCGTAAGATCTGGGAACCATCCAAAGAAGGGCCTGAGGACTGGAAACCATTTGATGAATGACCTGAGGACTGGAAGACATTTAAAGTGTGTCCTAAGTCCATATTTTATGGTAGGAGACTTCAATATGCCTGATGTGGATTGGAGCGCTCGGGCTGTAGCCACAGCCAGGAGCAGAGGCATCCTGGATGCCCTGCAGGGGGTTTTCCTCAAGCAGCTTGTGGCAGACCCCACCAGAGAAGGAGCAATATTGGATCTGGTACTCACCAATGGGGAGAGTCACCAATGTAATGATGGGTAGCCACCTGGGGTCCAGTGATCATTGTACAGTGTGGTTCAATGTGAGAACAGTGAAGGAGTCAAACCGCATGAAAACAAGGGTCATAGATTTCAGATAGGTTGACTTCGCAAAATTGGGGGAATGTCTCAAGGAAGCCCTGGCAGGAGAAGAAGAAAAAGCAGGGGGGTGTAGACAAACAATGTGCTAACCTTAAGGGAGCATAGCAGAGGCAACAAGCCTTTGTGTTAGGCAACTAAGCAAAACAAGGAGAAATAAATAATCACTATGGTTCTCAAAAGACATGACCAGGAAGGTAACAGAGAAAAGGCTAGCTTTCAGGAGGTACAAGGAAACATGGGGGGGGGGGCAGAGACAGGGAACTGTATAATGTCTGGGAAAGCAGTCAAGAGTGCAAAGGCACAAATGGAGGAAACAATAGCCCAGGCAGTGAAGAAAGGAGACAAGACCCTTTCAGATACACTAGTGAAAGAAAGAAGACAGGGGTGGGATTCTGAGGTTGAAAAGGGAGAGAGGGAGAGGTGCGGAGGGGGACCTACAAAAAGCTACCATCTTGAACAAATGTTTTTGTCCAGTATTCACAGAAGATAGGGAAGGAGAAGGACCACTATTGGGTAATAGTGGCACCAATGGGAGAGAGGTGGATACCAGCTCATTTATGGAGGAAAGAGTCCTACAGGAACTCGAGAATCTGAAAGGGGACAAGGCTATGGGGCTGGATGGGATACATTCCAGAATATTAAAAGAACTTAGAGAGGTGCTGGCAGCACCACTAACACTTCTATTCAACAAACTGATAGAGACAGGGGTGGTTCCAGGTGATTGGAGGAGGGCAAATGCAGTCCCTCTCCACAAAAGTGGGAACAGGGAAGAGGCCGGTAACTATAGGTCAGTCAGCCTGACCTCGATGGTGGGGAAATTAATGGAGTCACTACTAAAGGAAAGGACTGTGATGTTTCTTGAATCCAGCAGAGGATAGAATCTAAGGTAGCATGGACTTACAGTGGGAAGGTCTGGTCAAACAAATATGATAGATTTCTTTGACTGGGTGACCAGGGAAGGAGATCAGGGAGGGGTGGTGGATGTGGCCTACCAAGATTTCAGCAAGACCTTTGACACCATCCCACATAGAAGGTTGGTAAATAAGTTGGGCAGTCTGGGAGTGGGTCCCAAGGTGATAAACTGGGTCAGAAACTGGTTGAGTGACAGGACATAGAGGGTGGTGGTAAATGGCGTTCAATCTGAGGAGAGGGCAGTGACCAGCAGGGTGCCACAGGGATATGTGCTGGGGCCAGTCGTCTTTAATGTTTTCATAAGCAACATTGCAGAGGGGCTGGAGGGGAAGGTATGCCCCTTTGCAGACAATACTAAGATCTGCAACAGGGTTGACACTCCAAGGAGGGTGGAAAAAATGAGGAAGGACCTAAACATACTTGAGGAGTGGTTGAGAGTGTGACAGATAAGATTCAATGCAAAGAAGCACAAAATCATGCATTTGGAGCACAGAAATCTAAGGGAGGAGTACTAGATTGGGGGAGAGGTACTTATAGCCACCAGTCAAGAAAGGGACCTGGGGGTAATCATATCTGATGACCTAAAGGTAACCAAACGAATGTGAGAAGACTGTGGTGAGAGCCAGTGGGATGTTAGGGTGCACAGGGAGAGGTATCACCAGCAGAAAAAGGAGGTGGTTATGCCACCGTACAGATTACTAGTGAGACCTCATCTGGAGTACTGTGTCCAGTTTTGGAGGCTGTATCTCTGGAAGGGCATAAACAAAACAGAGGCAGTCCAGAGAAGGGCAACAAAAATGGTGCAAGAACACACCAAGAGTCATATGAGGAAAGACTGGAGGATCTCTATCTGTATTCCTTGGAGGAGAGGAGAGAAAGAGAGGGAATATAATAGAGACATTCAAGTACCTCAGGGGTATAAACAAGGTACAGGAGGGAGCATCTTTCAGAATCGAAGGTGCACAAGAACAAGGGGGAATGATACAAGGCTAGGGGGGTAGGCTCAGGGGTAACACGAGGAAGTACTTTTTCACAGAAAGAGTAGTGGATGCTTGTAACAGCCTCCTTGTGGAGGTGGTGGGGACAAAAATGATAGGGGAATCAAGAATGCATGGGATAGACATAGCAGTACTCTCACAGTAGGGAAGAGAGAGTAAGCCACAGATCAACTAGGGTCTGCAGTATTAGGTAGGGAAAAGGGACAGACTAGGTGGGCCACACGGTCCTTATTTGCCATCTCCTCCTATGTTTCTAAGGACTTACAACCATCCAAAGGAGGGCCTGCAGACTGTCAGCCATTCAAAGAAGGGCCTGAGGACTGGATGTCACATAAGGAAGGGCCTAAAGACTTGCATCCATCCAAAGAAAGGCCTGAGGACTGACAGTAATCCATAGAAGGGCCTGAGAACTAGCAGCAGCTATCCAGAGAAAGGTCAGAGGATTAGCATGCATCCAATGCATGACCTGAAGACTCAGGGCAATCCAAAGAAGGGCCCAAAGACTAGAAGCCATCCAAAGAAGATGTGAGAGCTGGCACCCATCTAAAGAACGGTTGAGGGGCTGCCAGAGATACAAAGAAGGATCTGAAGACTGACAGTCTTCCACAGAAGGGCATGAGGACTGGAAATCCTCCAAAGAAGGACCAGAGGACTGGCAGCCATCCAGAGTTAAACCTGAGGACTAAGGCCTTCAAAAGAAGGGCTTGAGGCCAGGGAATCATCCAAAGAAGGGTCTGGGAACTGGCAGCTATCTAAAGATAGAACCATCTAAACAAGGGTCTGAGTACTGTGAACCATCCAAAGACTGGCACGAGGACAGAAATCCATCCAAAGAAGGACCTGAGGACTGGCAACCATAAAAAGAGGCCTCAGGACTGGGAGCCATCCAAGGCAGGGCCTTAGTACTGGCAGGCATCCAGAGAAGGGCTTAAGGAGTGGCTTCCATCTAAAGAAGGACTTGAGGACTGGCAGCCATACAAAGAAGGGTCTAAGGACTAGCAGCCATGTAAAGAAGGGCCTAAGGAATGGGAACTATCCAAAGAAGAGTCAGAGGACTGGCAGCTATCCAAAGAAGAGCTTAAGGACGCTTAGCCATGCAAGCAAGGGTCTAAGGATGGAGAGGCCTAGCAGGACAGGAGAAAAAGCTATGTGAAAAACAAAGTGATAGAGTGAACAATTTTACCAGCTAATATGAACTGCTGCGGTAAGTGCTATGAATTTATGCTGTACTGATGAAAAAAATAGAACTCTTTTATGTTCTAACGTGTCATCACTTAGGGCCTGACAGTTCACATTCTTAATAAATGGTGCTCCACCTGAGAGTGGTTTATGAGATAAATAGGTTATTAAATGCTGAAGAAGTCAGCAAATGGCCTCATTTACACCACAGTACTTCTGTCTTTTTTTTCCACTGACAAGCTGCAAACACTTTGAGAACAGAGCGCCCCCTTCAAGGTGATTCTGCACTCATGGTGGAGGTGAAAGCTTTTGACTGATCAACAGTATTATTTGACACTGAAATGTTCATCTTTCTCTCTCAGAGATGGCAGCAAGGTGCAAAATAACATCCTGTGTCCATAAAAAGATGATCAGGTATTTAAAATAATACTAATGGTGCTACACCCTTGTCTGCCTTGCACTGACTAATCTTTGTTTCCCCATATCTTATCTATTAACAACCTGAACCTGCTGCGAAGATATTGCTTTCAGAAACAACAATATTCTGCACAACAGGGAATCCAGAGATACAACTGCTGTCAGCATCGTCTCTGTATCTGCGCACATTCCCATACCCCCAGACAGCAGAGAACTGGTGAAATGAAAAAACACAACAGCAAGCATCAGAGTGAGATAGCAACATGCTGGTGCAGTATCAATTGCAGTTTGACATTGCAGTCATATCTGTTTGCAAGCAAAAGAAAATGTGAAAGACTGTTACTTGAAAAATGCTGAGCTCTGTGGCTAAGACTATATTTTTGACTAATAATGTTACTTACTGGTTGGCAGGCAGCCAAGCATTCTATTGTAAAGGATTTTAGCTCAGCTAGGGAACAGCTGAAATGGTGTGTGCCAAGGACTGGCACCTTACTCCCATAACACTTTTCCAAGCAGCTGTGACTGGATAGTCTTTTGGTTCTCACCAGTTTCTGTTTTTAATCCAAGCATCCACTTTCCTATTGTAATATAAACACTAGTGGACCTGAGCCAAATGTGAGTATTAGGTTGTGAGTTTTCCTGTGCTAGTCCTATAAATCAGAATGCACACAGACACACACACACACAGAACAAACACCCTTCTCTAACACAAAATCTTCTGTTGTTTCATCCCTTTAAAACACAGAAACCCACCCCTCAACAGGGTGGGTTTTCACGAGCTGGATGAAGGAAGGGTTCCTTTTTTTTTGTTTTGTTATAAATAATAGAAATTTAATCCTAAAGTTTCTGGGGCAGAAAAAAGGAAGTATTTTTTTTATGTTGTTTCAAACAATATACTATACAAAATAATACATGAGTCAGCATGCACAGCTTGTTATGTTTTCATCTCAGGGTTCTGATGATATCAGAGATCTCTCGAATTTAGCTCTCAAGGTCCCTATGATGTCATCAGAACCCTGACATGCAAACACAGCCTTGTTATGCATGACTGCCTATGCATCATTCTCTATACAATGTGCTGCTAAGAGTTGAGCATGTTTTATTTATTTATTTATTTATTTATTTATTTATTTATGAGATTAACCAGACAGGCATACTGAGCGGGGGCACACTTGTTTCCAGATGCGACCTGGGGAAATTACAGGGGTAACAGCAGGACAGGTATTTACAAAGATTTGACATAGGTGCAGAGTATTTACAAACAGAGAGCATTTAGATACACAGGTATTTACAAAATTTTAACAGTAGGTACAGAGTATTTACAAGGCAGAAAACATTTAGGTACGCAAGCAATATACAAAACGTGACTAGGCACATGGGAGCGAAGCAAGTCAGCAATACTTAGAACATTTTCGACCCAGTTGTGCTGCAGGTGAGTAAACGGTGCATCACTAGGCAGGGGCACATGGGGCTTACAGTTCAAGGTTTCTGCTAGCAGTTGCATGTGTCGGAGAAACGTGTGTAGAGAAGCAGGCTTAGGAGTCTTTGATTAGAGGTGAGCCTGATGTCCGCAGGTAGATCATTCCAAAGTTTGGGCAAGCAATATTTAAAGGCTGATTGACCCTTGGATGTATGCACGAAAGGGACTTGGAGAAGCCTGGAGTCAGAGCTTCTGAGTGAGTAGGCCAGGGAAGGCTGGGCAGATAAGGTGGCACTGAGGTGGGGGGGAGGGATTGGGACCAGAATTTAGCTAAGACCCTGGAGCAGTGGATCAGTCTGCGGGACGCACGTGAGTGTAGGGCTAGGGAGCTGTAAAGGTCACAGTGATGGGTCATTGGGGGGCAGTCCAGGATGAAGCAGCAGAAGGAATGAAAGAAGCTGTCCAGGCTGGCCAGGTTGGATGAGGGTGCAGCTCCATACACTACGTCGCCATAGTCAAGTATTGGGAGAATCATTTTATGTACTATTTCCCTCCAGATCGAGGTGGACATGCACTCTTTGTTGCGATATAGTGCACCCAGTTTAGGGTGCAGTTTTTTGTGTAGCGAGTCGATGTGAATGGAGAAATCTAGGTGTTGGTCAAGCCAAACTCCCAGGTATCTAAATGAGGTGCAAGACTCAAGGGGGGACCTGTCCAGAGTATGGAAGGCGGGGGAAGCAGCTAGGCTGGAGTGTCGAGATTGCATGCTGAAGGTTAAGGAGACGGTTTCTTTGCATTTAGGAATAGTTGGTTGGACTGGAACCATTGCTGTATGGCATCAAAGTCCTGTTGAAGAACCATGGACATGGCACCAGTGGAGGGGCCTGAGGCATACAGTATGGTGTTGTCCCCATACATTTGTATGGCTGAGTTTGTGAAGGCCAGTGGGAGGTCATTTAGAAATACAGAAAATAGTAGCAGGCCCAGGACTGAGTCTTGGGGAACCCCCATGGTGACTGGGAGGGGGTGAGATATTTGGGAGCCAATTTTCACCGATTGGTGTCTACCAGTCAGGTAGACCTGAAACCAACTAGTGGCAAGGCTGGAGAGGCCTGCATCATTAAGTTTTACTAGTAGCTTGGGGTGGGAGATGGTGTGGAAAGCCTTGGCCAGGTCTATCAAAACAGCCGAGGTGATATGCCCCTTGTCCATACCTGAGGAGATGTCATTGGTGAGTCTTAGGAGGGTGGTGATAGTATAGTGAGACTTGCAGAACCCTGACTGATAAGGGGTGAAGAAGGAGGTAGAGTCAAGGTATTGGGTAAGTTGGGCAAGGGCAAGGTGTTCCTGAAGTTTGGCCAGTACTGGAAGTAAGGAGATGGGGTGATAATTTCCAGGTGCAGAGAGATTGCCACCCTTTGGAAGGGGGATAACAACCGCCTGCTTCCAAGTGGCTGGGATTTTAGCCAGGGAGAAAGAGAGGTTAATGAGGCCTGCTAGTGGGGCGGCAATGGCGGGGGCTGATAGGTGGAGTAGTTTGGCATCCAGGCCTAAGGGACATTTGCCTTTATTGGGATTGAGAGCATGAAGAGCATGCAGTACTTTGGCCGGGGTGACCAGACAGAAGGAGAAAGTGGTGGCAGGAGGGAGTACTGAGATATCAATGATGAGCCAGGTGTGGGTGGGGTGAGCGGGTGGTTGCGTAGAAGAGACGTAGCACAGCTGGTGAAGAAGGTATTGAAGGCAGTGGCAACTTCACTAGGGTCTGAGACAATGTTACCAAGGATGGATAGGGTTGGAGTTGGTGGTTGGACTGGTGGAGTGAGTAGGGATTTGATGGTTTTCCAAAAGTTTGTAGGGTGGCTGAAGTTGGAGCAAAGAGCCAACCTGAAGTACTTCTCTTTGGCCTGCCTTATAGATTTGGTGCATGAGTTGTGGAGGGTATGGCATCTTAGCAGGGATTCTAGGGAGCTGGAAAACTTATGTTTTTTTAAGGCCTGGTCCCTGGATCGGCATCTGCTAATGATGTCAATGGTGACCATGTGGAGATGGGAGCCCTTTACTCTTGTGCATCTTAGAGGGGTGTGGTAGTCCCATATAGCAAGAAAGTTATTTCTGAACATATTGAATGCGTAGTTGATGGTAGGTGCCTTCATACAGAAGGACCAGTCAACATGAGCAAGGTAATTTAGGAAGGAAGGTAGATATAGGGATTTGTAGGATCTCATGAGGAGTGTTCTGGGGGGTTCAGCAGGTCTGTGCACTTTCCTGACCATATATGCCATGTGGTGATCGCTCAGGGAGTCAGGGAGGAGACCGGCTTTAATAATCCTGTGAGGGTGGGATGTGAGGGCCCAGTCCAAGAGAGAGTGGTTTAGCATTTTGGGGTTTAATTGGATGGGTTTGTCAATTAGTTGGGAGAGGTTTAGAGTGTTTACTGTGGTCCGTAGCTTAGAGCAGTCATTTGCTAGCCAGTTGAAATTGAAGTCACCAAGGATGTGGAGCTTGCCTGCTATGGCAGCAGACTTTAATGTGGCTAGGTGGTCTAAGACGCCAGGCAAGGGGGTAGCAGGGGCGTAGTAAGTCCCTGCAATGTACACTGGGGAGAAGTGAGGGGGAGCGAGCTTAACCAACAAGGATTCAATTTGTGGTGCAGGCCCGGGGAACTGGACCAGGGTGAACTGAATCCTGGTGGAGATGAACATGGCAATGCCGCCTCCTTTCTTCTTGCCCAAACGGTCCTGACTGATTAGTGAATAGCCAGGAATGGCTACTGCTGAATCAACATGGTGTGGTTTCAGCCATGTCTCAGATGTAATGAAGATGTCTGGGCGTAGGGTTAGAGCAGTGAGTTGCAGCTCAGGTACTTTATTTAGGATGCTGCAGATGTTGAGGTGTAGTAATCGGAGGCCCTTGGGGAGAGTTAGCGGAGGGAGAGCAGTGGGGGGTGTTGGGCCTGGGTTGGTTTCAACATCCCCAGCCAAGAGGAGAAGTAGCATGAGGTAGTGTATGGAAATATTCCATGCGGATCTGGACTTATGTTTGGAGTGGGTTTTGTGTGGGGTGGGAGGGTTGGCAAAAGTAGCCAAGATGCCTAGGACAGATAACGCTGGAGAAAAGGAGGGAGGGAGAATGGTGGCTCTGAGCGCCCACGTAAGGGAGGGCATATGTGGCTGTAGCTGTGGTGTGGTGGTAGTTGGGGGGACAGGGAAGTGGGCAGTGTGTAATCGAGGTGATGGTTGTTCGGTTCCTGCAGGGGCTGTGTTGCTGGGGTTAGAGAAGCTAGAGGAAATGCCAGGGAGAAAAGCTGGAGGAGATAAAGGAGCATTTTACCAGTTAATTACAGCAACAAGCTGGGACTGGGTGTAGCGGCCATTAGTGGTGTGATCATATAAGCTGCTAATGTGAAAGTGGGCTGATTGGTTTAGCGAGTCACCTGACAACCCCTATATAGCTGACAGCCAACCAAGGGGTGGTGTGGGGAGTGGGGAGCCAGCATGCAGCACCGGTGGCGCCAAAATCACACTCCGTGTCCTGCTATGCTGGTAGCTGCGGTTGCGTCTCGCTCCGCATCTTTGTGTGCTCCGGAGGGGGGTGCTCCTGGTGAATCCGATGGGGAGGGCAGTCAGCAGGAAGGCCCTCGCGACCCTAGTGGTGTTCCTGGGGAGGGCTGGTGTCTTAGGTCCTCGTGACCCTGGCTATGAGAGAGGAAAGAGACAGGAGAATTAATTTATGTGCTGCCAGAGGGGTGGGGCTGCCTTACAGGTAGGTCTCTAAACCCACTAGCCTTCTGCTCAAACAATGCTATCTGTCCTAGATACCTACAGTGAGAAATCAGCTAAGCTACCCTCTTAACACTGGAGCTGGAGACTATTGCTCCTAGTGAAACTAGCAGACGCTTAAGGTTTAAGTTGCAGGCAGTGGTAAATATAGGCTAAGAGTTACAATTAAGGAGATGTAAGTTTATAAAGATCTAGCAACCCTTAAAGTACATGTTACAAACAGTAAATTAATTAAGGCTGAGAGCGTGGAACTAGGTGCAAATAAACTACTAGTAGAGCTACGCCGACTGTAAATTACAATTAAAGATCGAGTTCATAGTTGGTTTGAATATTTTTGGCAACAAAACATCACACTCCGTGTCCTGCAATGCTGGTAGCTGCAGGTTACATCTCGCTCCATACCTTTGTGTGCTCTTGGGGGGGTGCTCCTGTTGAATCCGATGGGGAGGGCAGTCAGTAGGGAGGACTTCGTGACTCTCGTGGTGTTCCTGGGGAGGACTGGCATCTCAGGCCCTCACAACCCTGGCTTTGTGTGCTCTGGGGGGTGCTCCTGGTGAATACGATAGGCAGGACAGTCAGCAGGGAGGCCCTCGCAACCCTCGTGGTGTTTCTGAGGAGGGCTGGCACCTCAGGCCCTCACGACCCTGGCTTTGTGTTCTCCTGGTGGGGTGCTCCTGGTGAATTTGATGGGGAGGGCAGTCAGCAGGGAGACCCTCGCGAACATCATGGTGTTCCTGGGGAGGGCTGGTGTCTCAGGCCCTCGCGACCCTGGCTATGTATAGTCAACTGCTAGATATGATAGCTCTGTGTTATTCAATAGATGATGACCAGTCCCATTAAGGTAAAACTGTTCTAAGACCCTGTGCAAGATAAGTCTCCTGTTAACCCTGTACTGCACAAAAGGGAAAACAGATTTGTACTTTGTAGTCGACTCCTGTACATTGCAATGCTCTGTACCTGGATCATCAGCAAAGAAAGGGTCAGGAAATGAATTACAAAAGTACTCAGTATTTTTCTGACTGCCAGATGTTCTGTAATGGCCCCCACATTTAGATGCAAAGGGTCAAACTAACTCTTACTTTGCCAGCGATAAGGGAAGGGCTAACTGAGTAAGTCACAAAATTGTACCACTGTACAGTTTAAAGACTTCACTAGATATACAATACAACAACCTGACAGAAACATTGAAACATACAGTAGAGTTTGTCAGCAGAAAAGGACCACTTGACCCACCCAGTCTACTGAGATAGTCCCTGTCTAGTCTGTCTCGACAGACCATAACTGGTCTCCGGTGATCCTCCTTCCTTTTTACTAGGGCTGGGTGAAATTGGCAAATTCTGATTTAGTGGAATTCAACAAAATTCCATGAAACTCTGTGAAATTTTGCAGAATTTTCTGAAATTCTTAAATTTGGTTGTAATTCAGTTAGTATTATGTTTAGATAGCTGCAATGTATCTATCAAGTGTCATGAAATTTGAATGAGGGGTGAGGAAGTTATAGTGGCTCAAAGTCTGGTAAAGTATTACTCATGTGAAAATTTCTGAAAATATTTCTATGCTTACAACTTAGCCACCTTTGGAGCTGCAGAATAGAAAATTAATATGCATACATTCTTGGAAGAGTGATAGAAATTGCTAAATAAAGAGGCAGTTGGTTGTGCAAATTGTAAGTTACAGGAGTTCAAAATTTCACAATTTATTTGTTAAATTGTGTGAACATTTTCAAAATATTCAGATGTTTATAGCTCTACCGCTGCTTACTGCAGGTATACACTCAAGATTTGGCATGCATAGCAAAGTAAATGTGCCCTAGATTCTATCTCAGCTGAATAAATGTGGTTTGACAGGTTAAAATTTATTCTGAATACTTCAGAAATTACTAATTGGCAAAATCCGCTCAAAAAGATTCATGTACTTATAACAGGTAATGCCACTAGAATTCCATTTGTGGGATTTAACTTTCACAAAGTACTTATCACCACTGAATCACCTTACCTGCACTAGCATCATGGTCCTGCAATACCCCTCCAACACTCCTGTGACAATGATGCCCGGCATCATGCTCCATCATGACTAAAGATATCCAGATACTTATATCACTATGGCCTAAGTTACAACTAGTTGTAAGGCTTGGAATCACTTGGTAAAACTGCTTTCAAATAGTAAAAATATACATTGTTATCCATAGAGTTTTTAAAGAGTAAGCAGGTGGCACTGTACTGAAACACTGCTGCACGTGCATGTGCTTCTGTAACTCATTAAAGGGACACTGTCAACCTTTTTTGCATCACATCATTTCTAGGTAAAACCTCACATTTTATGATTGCATACCTTCTGTAAATTTCATTGATGTTGCTGGTTGTTTAATCTGCCTCTTTTCTTATTATAACCAAAATGATGGGAATGTATAGTTATAAACATCCTTGTTTTGCTCCAAATTGTTTACCTAAGCTTACTGCATACTTCCTGAATATTAGAAACACAATCAAACAGTGCAACCACTCATAATACAATGGTCTCATCTACTCCCACTGCATAATGAGTAGCTAGATAGTATCGGGGGTGTTCCTGAGTCCTGGAAAGATGCAGTTGTAGCTGGTCAAGAAATGTAAACAAACATGTTTTGGCGTGGTAACACCAGCATGGTTGACGCTCAGTTTTTTACTTTTTAAAAGGAAAGGGGAGTCTGAATCAAACAACCAGCTATATCATCAGTCTCAATAGAATGAGAACGATCATAAAATGTGTTTTTTAAACTAGGGTCTCTTTTAGACAAAATGGGGCTGACAGTGTCCCTTTAAGTCAGTGAGCTCTAGTGGTTATCTGAAATATTACAAGAAGACAGGCTAGTTCACAATGATGTCCATGAATATTCTTCATGGTTCGTCACTCAAGATTGTGACCTGACACTTGGTACCACTACACTTTTAGTATAGAGTCTTCCATGAATGCTACCTTATTGCCACTGTACCCAGCCTTTACCTTCCTCTACAAAAGCAGCTCAAGTGTATGACTGGGCAAAATGTATGGACATGGCTTCAACAACAGTATTACAACATTCCACAATTTCACAAAAGCTCATGAAATTTAACTTTAATTACTGATATTATTTTAAGAAAAATGGTAGTTTGTCATATTGGTCCTTGTACAAAAAAGATGAACAAAATGGGTGGTTTGATACCTTTTATTGAACCAACAAATATTTTTTTTTCAAATTGTTTAAGCTTTCAGACTACACAGGGTCCATCATCAGAAACATGGCAGTTAAAGAATGATAACACTTGAAAAGTTCAGAACAGAATTAGTAAAACCCTTCACATCAGGACATGGACATCTTATCTGATAAATGAGATTCAAGGCATAGGCTGAAACCAAAGAGTAGGCAAGTTCTATAAATTCTAACAAAATGGAATGCATTTGAAAGCAAAATTCTGAAAAAAAAACTAGAGAGAGGGGGAGAGAGAGAGAAAGAGCGAGAAAGAGAGAGAGAAAGAGAGAGAATGTGTATGTGGTCAGCACAGTATTATGTCTGTGTGTATGAAGCTGAAAAGAAAACAGCAGTTGGAGTTCAGATTGTGTAATGAGTCATAAAACCAAAGTCCATATTCATACCACAAATAGATGTATTAAGAAGGTAAATTAATTTGACCTTATATGCCCGCCTCTCATGTGTATTTCTGAAGTGCCCCTTAACTACTATATCCAGAAGCAAATGATTTGATACCTTTTATTGGACCAACATAGATGTAACAAAAAGAACAAACAGCTTTAGCTTTTGGACCAACAAGTCCTTCGTTGGAAAAGTAATGACAGTTATTTAGAAAAGCCAATACTTTTAACACCCAGATTATGCAGACAAAAAGCAGAAAGAATCCCCATTGGTTCAAAATACTCATTTAAAAAAACAGAGGAAGATGTCAGAGAAACTTAATAGTACCATTTCACCTTCGGCTGAGAGGGTCTAAAGGTCAGAGGTGCTTAGTGCTGAAGACATACAAAGGATACCACTACATAAAAATTAAATTGACTTAGAGATACTTTCAGAATAAGATAACAACTACTTGAGCAGAGGGCTCTTAAATCAAATTATGAGTGCCACAATGTGTATAAGAATGCAGTTACTGAAAAGCAACCCCCACCTGGATTAAAGACATACTAAAATTGTAAGTTAAAAATAAGCACCAGAAGATTTGACTACAAGAAGCATCTATATATGGCATACAAAGAGTAACCAGTAAAGTTTTCCTAAAAAGAGCAATAGTTACACACTGTATGGAATGTAAAATGTAGCTGGACCCACTACCCAACTATACTGTCCAGCTAGATAGTATGCCCCATAAACTTCAAAAGCCTATAGTGTAGTAACAGAAGTTTATAAATGATAATATAAATATAAATTGGTAGTATAAGTATCAAACAAAAAACTACGTGTCAAGGACCACCAAGAAATTAAGACCATGCAGTGTGATATGTACAGATTTCAATACATTCTTAGTGTATAATATAACAACTTGATGTACTAAAAATGTCTAAGGAATCCAAATAAGAAATCATAGGCATTAAATTCTCTCACCTCCCCAACACACCCCACCCCACACCACCATATCCAGTGGGAAGATAACTAGTTTTAAGGAGATATATATATATATACACACACACACACATACACACACACACACACACACACACACACACACACACACGCACACTCACTCCTAATGCACTATCATTCTCATCAATCACTCTAATTGTTACCCAAAGGAATTCAACTGGTTATGAAATTCCAAGTAAAAGGGATCATGTATCCTAATATGTACAGGGTAAAAATGTGACACTATGTAACCATACTACTATCTGCACAGTAACAGTCCAAGGATTCTGACTAGAACTACAATGAAATAAAACTTCCACCTTCCCCAGGGTAACGTAACTAGTAGTAAATGTACAGTTTGTATGTAAGTCAAGAGTTCTAACATACCTACATTTTCACAAATCACTACAATATTAGCCCAATGTAATTAAATCTGTCAAGGATCCCCATGCAAATGAAATTTTGCACCCCAATATGTTCAGAGTTCAAAAATGTGACAGTGTATAATAAAACTACTGTATGTACAGTAACAGGCTAGGGAATCTGAATAAGACCCAATGGAATCAACCTCACCCCCAGGGAAGATAAACAGTAAGAAGGAATTAATATTCATTATGTGTGTGAACTAAGAGTAATAACACTCTGTAACTCCATGTATCTGAATAGAAGCCTACCTCAATGTAACAGCAAACCCCACACCTGCCATATTCACATACCCCCCAAACACACACATACACATACACACACACACACACACACACACATATGCTGAAGTCCTATAATATGTCTATCCTAAGAAGAAAATATATGCAGATGTTAAGTCCCATAATGTGCCATGAACCCCAAATCTGTGTTCATCCCATCTGCTACCATATTGAGATGCAAAATAAGTTTGATCTCAAAAGCTTGTCTCTATTGTGTATTTTTGAGATTTCCTTTTAAGACCATTACTGACATATCTGAAATTGAGCGGTCAGGCTGAGAGAAGTGTTGCCCCCACTGGTTTTTCAGTCATCTTCCATTTAATATTATGTCTGTGTGAGTTCATCCTAGTGTGGAGAGGCTGGCTTGTCTCTCCAACATAACCTGTTTGTGAACATCTCCTGCATCAAATGAAATAAACAACATGTATAACTCCCATGTACCTTGAATTATCTGTTTTGTGATGTAACCACACAGTTTGAATTGGAAATGTGCTCAAATGTCTTACAGTTGCGTTGATTGAAGGGTCGTGTACAATTTAGTGTCATGGTAGTCTGTTCTGGCAAAAGCTTACTCCTAATAATTAGGCTGGCTAAGTTTGGTGGTTGTTTAAAAGATAATAGTGGTAGTTCCTTAAAAATACAATTAAGGGTCTCATCCTCACTAAATATTGAATGGAGGTCCTTAATAATCTTAAGCAGAAGTTCAGGGTCTGGATGATATGTGACTACTAAGGATGTTCTGTCGGTAACTGTCCTTTCTTAATACTGAAGTAGTTGTTGTCTTGGCACTTGTGTTGCACGTTCTATTGTCCTGTCAATTTCTCTGGAACAGTGTCCCTTCTCAATAAAGGTGTTTTCACATAGCCAAATGTGTATCTCTGTCCTCCTCATTTGAACAGATATGGTGACATTGAAGTGCTTGACTGTACATGACAGATTTTTTTGTGTGGCTTGGGTGATTATTTTTCCTGTGTAAGTATCTCTGTCTGTCGGCTTTCTGTAAAAACATGTATGTAAGATTCCATCCTTAATGGTGACTGTGGTGTCCAGAAACTTAACGCTGGTGCTAGAATACTCCAGGGTAAGCTTTAAGGTACTGTAGGGTGAAGGTTAGTAAGTTCCTGATGAAAATCTTTACGTGCATCTGTGCCCTCCATCCAAATGATAAACAAATCATAAATGTAATGGAAATAAGTGAGTGGTTTGTGGGGACAGTACCTTAAGAAGTCTTCCTCCAAGTCTGCCATAAAAAGAATAGCATACTGTGGAGCCATCCTGGTGTCCATTGCAGTTCCCATAGTTTGAACATCATGTTTACCATTGAAACTGAAGTTATGTGTCAAAATGAATTCCATAAGTTTCTCCACCACTTCAGGGCTGATGTTCTGGTCCAGTTCATTCTCCTGTATGTATTTAAGGCAGGCTGAAATACCATCCATTTGTGGAATATTAGTGTAGAGGGATGTTACATCCATCGATGCTAAAATGATATCAGGTGGTAAGTCCTTATAACCAGAAAGTACATGGAGGAAGTGTGTAGTGTAGAGTCTTCCCGGATTTCCAGGTTTATGTATTTTAGGCAGCATGTAGAATGTCCTTGGCTTGGGTTCAGCAGGGATGAGGTCAGTTAGTCATTTTTGGACATGGTTTGGAAAAGTTCTAATTAAGTCCTGTAGTTCTTTTTTATATGTTGTTGTGGGGTCACTCTCCAGTTCTTTGTAGTAGGTATGATCAGTTAGCTGTCTGTTAGCTTCATTAATATAATCCTCTAGGTTTAAGGTCACCACTGCAGAGCCTTTATCAGCATTTTTGATGACAATGTTGTGGTTTGATTTCAGTGTTCATATAGCCCTCCGTTCCAGTGGAGAGAGGTTACAAAGGGTGTGTTTTTGCCTAGTAAGGATCTGACCACTGACTTGCTGGCAGAAACAATGAATGTAATTATCTAGTTTTTTGATACACTCACTTGGGGGGATAAATTCAGATTTATTTTTCTTATCCATTAAATTGTTACTAATCCATTAAATTGTTACTGATTGTGATGTCTTCACTACTGGTGATTTCTTCCTTGCCATGAAATAATTTTTTAAGTCACAATCTGTGGAAGTATTCCTCCAGTTCATCACAAAACTGTATTTTGTCCAGTGGTTTTGTCGGGCAGAAAGTGAGTCCCTTTGAAAGTGCATTTAATTCCCCAGTAGTCAGTGTGTGGTTGGACAAATTAACAACTGAAAGGTGCCCATCTGTGTGGTGTTGTTGATCAATCACTCCATTATGTTCTTCATGGTTGTTAGGAAGTATGGTATGTTGAAGGGCATCCAATTTTCTGTTTTTGATAAGCATGGCTTTTTTTAAGGTCGTTTGGTAGTTAATGTGTATCTCTTGCAAGACATCCGAAATCAATTTACCAGACGTCCTCTCTATTGTGTTAACAATTTCAGTGAACTGTTTGTTCAAATACGCTTTCTTGGCATATGACATGTAAATCCTGTGATTTCTCAATTTCTCAGAGGTCCTATGACAGAGTTGTTCTGCATATATAGAATTGTCTGTGTTTTTTAATGTATTCAACATAGTAAGACCTTCAGGGATTATGTTGCTCCTCTTGCACTGGGTTAGAAAATAGCTGTCACTGTCAAGCTGTGCGAGTTTCTTCTTGATGTCATGTTTCTGCCATATTTTACATTGAATTCTGGTATCTTCCATGCTGAAATCCAGATTTAGTATTTGCCGTACTGGTCCTTGTAAGAACAGATCCAGAAGCAAATGATATGATACCTTTTAATGGACCGACATAGATGTAACAAAAAGAACAAAGTGCTTTAGCTTTCGGACCAACAAGTCCTTCATCGGAAGCCTAATGACAGTTATTTAGAAAAGCCAATACTTTTAACACCCAGATCATGCAGAAAAAAAGCAGAAAAAATCTCCAATGGTTCAAAATACTCATTTAAAAAACAGAGGAAGATGTCAGAGAAGCTTAATAGTACCATTTCACCTTCAGCTGAGAGGGTCTAAAGGTCAGAGATGCTTAGTGCAGAAGACATATGAAGGATTCCACTACATATAAATTAAATTGACTTAGAGATACTTTCAGAATAAGATAACAACTACTTGAGCAGAGGGCTCTTAAATCAAATTATGAGTATCACAATGTGTACAGGAAGAATGCAGCTACTAAAAACAACCCCCACCCAGATTAAAGACATATTAAAATTGTAAGTTAAAGACAAGCACCACAAGATAGGACTACAAGAAGCATTTATATATGGCATACAAATAGGAAGCAGTAAAGTTTTCCTAAAAAGAGCAATAGTTACACACTGTATGGAATGTAAAACTTAGCTGGACCCATTACCCAACTGTACTTTCCAGCTAGATATTATGCCCCATAAACTTCAAAAGAACTAGGACAGACAAGTCAGAAATTAAGTGATCAGATTGAGAAAAATGTTGGCCCACTGGTTTTATGTATTTTTCATTTTAATGTCATGTCTAGTGATATTGAACTTAATCCTGGGCCCACTGATCCATTATTTGTGTCTGCATTATCATCTATATCTATCAGACCAAGTACAAAAGGCATCAAAATTGCCCACTTCTGTGCATAATGTCTCTTTCCCAAAGTGGCTGAAATTCAGTCCTGAACTGATCAGCATAACCTTGACATTCTTAGCATAACAGAGACTTGGTTAAAGCCAGGCATACACCAAAGTGAGGTGAACCTCGTGCTTCAGGAAAAAACGTGTTTGTGAAAAGGGGAGTGGTGTTCTATTTTTTGTAAAATCTAGTCTATCTATCTTGGACATCTCCTCACCAGATGATAATCTTCCTTGTGTGGACTCTTTATTTATATCTCTAACACCTGGTAACATAAAAAAAATAATAATTGGATGTACAGTATATACCTCTTGCCCAAAGATGCTACTAATATATTACCTTCCGTTAAGTCATCCCTATCTGATCTTCCCTCACATGATATAGTGCTTTGTGGGGACTTTAATAATGATTGGCTTTCCCCTAATAAAAATAAGGTCCATGCAATCATATCAGACAATAACTTTACACAACACATAAATGACTCTATTTGACTAAACTGTAGGAGTGGCATATCAACCCTCTTGGACTGTATAGTATCCAATTGTTTTAACAGGATGAGATCAGCTGGTGTACTTCCCAACTGTATCAGTGACCACTCTCCTGTCCATTTCGTTTGGCACAACAGTTTTGAAGTAACCCCTCCCGAAATCTTAGAGTCCAGAAATACGACACATTTTAACATAAATGAGTTTCTGACTTTGATTAATAATGCTTATTGGGGCTCACTTACCAACCTGCCCACTATTGATCAAGCCCTAGATTATTTTATTATGATCTTTACCAACATTGTCACCAGGCATGCACCCCTAACCAAGCACAGGTTCAAAGACATCAAAGTTCCTTGGCTTTCCAAGGAATTAAGGTCCCTCGTGGAAAGCTGGGATGCTGCCTGAAAATCATTCAAGATTAGTCATCTCCACTCTGGTTAGCTTATTAACAGTTGAGAAACTCTTGCAAATCCAAGCTCCAGGGAGCCAAAAGAGCCTACTACTGCTCACTCCAAACAGAAAATCTTAGTCAGCTTAAGGAATTTTGGAAACAAATCAACTCCTTAATTAAGAGTAAATCAGTGCAGTGTCCTAGTTCCATTCTGTCTGGTGGCAACCTCCTACAAGATCCCAACTTCCATCACAGAGGGAATAAATAAGTTCTTCATGGACCTAGGTAGATACACATTGCATCTTTCACCAATACCTGATTTCTCCATTCCCGTACACCCCCATGCTAGCCTAGGTTTGTGTCTGCCTTCCACTTAAAAAACACAACCAAAAAGGAAGTTCTCAGGTTGTTATCAAAACTCAAGGAAGAGAGCTCCCCTGGTCATGATACCATTGAGCCCAAGTTTCTTAAACTATGTGCACCCGCACTTGCTGCACCTATCTGTAATCTAATAAACATGTCCTTTCTATCTGGATCCATTCTAAACAAATGGAAAGTGGCTGTGGTAGTCCCCCTCCACAAAGGTGGTTCTCATGTCATTGAAAACTACAGACCTATTTCAGTTCTCTGCCCTGGCTAAAATCCAAGACAGAATACTTTATAACCAATTACAGTCCTATTTGGGGACTCACCACCTTCTCACGGACTGCCAGCATGGCTGTAGAAAGAACTACAGTATGACTACTGCCTTTGTAAAGCTCTCTGCCAATATTCTTAATGCAAGTAACAAAGGCCTTGTTACAGGAGCAGTGTCTGTGGACCTGACAAAGGCGTTTGACCTTATTAACCACCTCCTATGAAGTAGACTTATCCTCCAGGGTCTTGACTGCTTAGCACTAACCTGGCTAAAGAGTTATCTCATTGGGAGATCCCACTGGGTGAAGTTGTCCAGATCACTATCTTCTCTTAGACCTATAACACATTGAGTTCCACAGGAATCTATCCTAGGTCTGTTACCTTTCTCGCTCTTCATTAATGAGCTTCCCAATTTTTGTGGTGGTGCATCAGTTCAACTTTATGCTGACTACACCATTCTATTCCTTTCCTCTAAAAACATGGACTGGCTTAATCAGTGTCTTAATTCAGATTTCAATACACTAGAAACAGGTCCTCAGATAACCATCTAATTCTTAATACAAAAAAAAAAAACAAAGCCATGGTTTTCCATAATCAATCCCCTAAAACCTCTAAAGCATCTTCACAATACCGTCTCAAAATCTGCTCACAGTCTAAGGATTTCATAGAAGTAGTCCAAACCTTTAAACACTTAGGACTGCACCTTGTCTCAGCCTTTTCTTTAGAGACCTATGTGCCTTTGTTAACTAAAACTATCAAGAAGAAGTCCGTTACACCGTCTCCACCCCTTTTATCTGCCACCTCCTGCCAGAAAATTGCTTCCATATCCCTCCTCCCTATACTCTTCGGTGGTGCACCTGTACTTCTTCCTGCACAACCTTCATCCATTACCAAGCTCTGACAACTATATTATAGAACTGGGCACTTTGCCCTAGGGATCAATCCCAGAAAACAGCACTGTGACATCCTGACTACCTTACATTGGCCAGACTATGACTCACAGCTACAGTTCCTCACATTATGCTTTGTATATAAACTAGTGAATTTTTTCAATCCACCTTGTCTAAGGGAAATTGTCTATCACAAAGAAATTGTTCATCCACTCAGGTCATCCAGATTACCTATTCTCGCAACCTCGAAACCTCACCATATTGTTAGGAGGTGCTTTTTCACCTAGTCTGCCCCCACTGCCTGGAATGCACTTCCACTTCATCTTCTCTCTTGCCGTTCTCTAACACTATTCAAAAAATCATTTGCAACTCACCTGCACAAACCTCCATCCTGCATATGTTTTCACCAACACCTGCCTGCTCTGTACCCTATTTACTCTCAATTTAATTATCTCAGGTACAAGTTTCAAAGCTTGTTTTCTCTCTGCTCTATTATGTACACCTCAGTCATACTATTTTTCTGTATTCTGCTGATTAAATCTCAATTAAATCTACTACATTGAACTTCTGTAAATATGTTCATCTCTCTGTAAATGTTGTAAATCTCACAGCATATATCTTTGTAATTGTTGTATATTATTTACTCAATGTTCAACTTTCATGATCTGCTTATCCAAAAGACTTTATAGTTCACACATTGCGCTAGCTGCCCTTGGCAAATGTGCACTGATGTTTATCTGCTTTTCTTAACAATTATTGCTCATTATGTGTATTCCTACTCTATGTATTGTATTGCATTGAATTATAATGCATTGTCTGCCTGGGTCACCCCTGAAAAAGACCCTGCATGATCTCAGCAGGCTCACCAGGTTACCAAAATTCAAATATGTGAGTTTATTTGGGTTCAAAGGTGTTGTCCATTTTCCCCCACATAACCTGCATGCTGACATTTCTTGCAGTGGATGTAATAAACAATGTTCCTAGATGTACATGTATAATTCCCCTGTATCCTGAATTCTTTATTCTGGGGAATGCTGATAGAATCTGAAGTGGAATATGCTCACATGTCTTACATTTAGGACTACTGCAAGGTTTACTGCCACCTAGTGTTCTGTTGTTTTGTTAAAGTATAAGTTTGTTCCTGACAATCAGATTCATCATGAACTTAACTCTCTCCACCCTTTTGTTAAATTTCCCTGGAATACTCTGACATCAGTGTTAATTTCCTGGACACCACAGTTACCATCAAAGAATGAACCCTTCAGACCTGTATTTACAGGAAACTGACAGACAGAGATACTTTCAAAACAACAGCAATCACCCTAAGCACACAAAAAATCAGTAATATACAGTAAGCGCTTCTCTGTCACTGAATCTGTTCAAGTGAAGATGACAGAGACAAACACTTGGCCACACTAAAAACAACAATGATTGGGCAGTGGAATGTGCCATGCTTATGCCAGGAGAACTACAGTATCAAGAAAAGGTCACCACCACCAGGATACCCTTACTTGTTACATACAATCCTGATCCGGAGCCCTTACATAAAATCATCAGGTACCTCAACCCAATATTCAATGAGAATGACACCTTGAAATGTATCTTTCAAGAACTACCTTTACTGTCTTTCAAACAGCCACCTAATTTATCTAACCTGATTGTCAGGAGCCAAGTTTATACCTGACCAAAACAACAGAACACTAGGTGGCAGTAAACCTTGCAATAGCCCTAAATGTAAGACATGTGAGCATATTTCCACCTCATGCCCCAGATGAGGTGTAAATAATAAAGAATTCAAGATACCGGGGAATTATACATGTACATCTAAGAACATTGTTTATTACATCCAATGCAAGAAATGTCCACATGCAAGCTATGTACGGGAAACCAGACAATGGCACTGGACAATGCCTTTGAACCCAAATGAACTCACATAGACAGGACATTAAAACGAAAAATACTGTAAACCCAGCAGGAAAACATTTTTCTTAATCTGATCACTTAATTTCTGACTTGTCTGTCCTAGTTCTTAAGGGGCACTTCAGGAATGCACATGAGAGATGAGAGTATGAGGTTAAATTTATTTACCTTCTTAATATAGCTACAGTATTTGTGGAATGAATATGGACCTTGGTTTTATGACCCATTTCACAATCTGAACTCCCGCTGCTGTTTTCTTCTCAGATTCATACACACAGACATACTGTTGTGCTGACCTCTCTCTCTCTCTCTCCCTCTCGCTCTCGCTCTCGCTCTTGATTTATTTTTTCAGACTTCTGCTGTCACATGCATTCATTTTGTTGTGGTATGAATATGGACCTTGGTTTTGTGACCCATTTCATAATCTGAACTCCAACTGCTGTTTTCTTCTCAGATTCATACACACAGACATACTGTTGTACTGAACACACATTCTCTCTCTCTCACTTTTGTTTTGTTTTTCAGAATTCTGCAATCAAATGCATTCCATTTTGTCAGAATGTCAGTGTCAGTGGCTCAGCAGATAGCGCACTCGCCTCTGAGGCTGGGAGATCAGAAGGCTGTGGGTACTATCCCCATACCAGGCACTTGGGTTAATATCCCAATACTGACAATGCAGTGCAGCATGAGGGTGGGGTGCTGCACTCCTGAGGTGCCATCTTTTGGATGAGATGTTAAACTAAGGTCCCTCTGGTGGTAGTTCAGGTGGATGTTAAAGATCCCATGACACTTCTCGAAAAGAGTAGGGGAATTTTTTTATTATAACTTAAAAGCAAAATACATACAAAATAGTGTTACTTCACACAAAATCATAATAAAAGAAAAAGAGAACATAATTATTTCATCATACATCAAAACAAAAGTGCTTATTTGTAACCTCAAAACTAAATAGTAAATACTGAAAACAGCCCCCCCAACACTAAAAGAGTAGGGGAATTTTGTATTATAAATTCAAAATAAATATACAAACCATGTAATTAGGTACATGAAAATACATAAACATAAACAGATCTTAAAAAATAAAATAATTATTACTTCTACCATAATATGTAAAACTTTAACTCATAAATTAATCAAATCCTGTATAACAAAAAGGATCTTAAAGAGATTAAGTAATAATGTATACTACCCTTCCTATCAAATATTTTAGATATTCAATAGAAATCAGAACTCCTAAGTGTAAAACAATAAGCAACTTATGACATACCATATATTTACCCCCCAAGAAACAATTAGGGGGAAAGTAATGTTGTTTCTTAAAAGCAAATTGCATACAGATTAGTGTTCCTTCACACAAATTCATAAGAAGGAATAAGGAAACATAAATAAGTATTACATCATACCTCCCAAATAAAATTACATGTTCATAACCCCAGTAACTAATAGTAAATACTGAGGACCATCCTCCCCCCCCCACTAAAAGAGATGGGGAATTTTTATTGAGATCAAAACAAAATATATATACAAAGTGGTATTACATCATACAAAACCATAAAAAAGGGAAAAACAAAGAACAAAATTAAGTAATATGCCATATAGTAATCCCAAACATAAAGAACACATTATCTGCATACCCCTTCCCCCTCTCTACAAAAAAGTAGGGGAAATTTTATGGAAATCATAACAAAAAATATATACAAATCAGTAGCACAACATAGAAATCAGAAAAAAGGAAAAAAAAACTAGAACAAAAATAAGTAACAGTCCATACAGTAATCAGAAAACACACAAAAAATCATAACCACACTCCTTCCCCCTCCCTACTAAAGGAGTAGGGGAAGTATCTTTGAAATCTTAGCAAAAGTGGCATAAGTCAGTAATGCAAATATACCAAACCAGAAAGATAAAGAAAAACAGAAATAAGTACTGGTGCAGACTACGACCCCAAACACAAGAAAATCAATATAACCAAATTCTCTCCCCCTCCCCATCAAGAGAGCAGGGGAAGTCATAAGTTAGCTGTAAGGAACAAATAAAACATTAAGAACAGTGGTCACACATGCAAAAGAAACTGATGCAAAGCAAAAAAGCAGAGAAGTCCATGAGGCCAGCACAACATTAAAACACTTTCCAATAACGTTCACAAATGCCCCACTTTAAGGAAAGAAATTCTGAATCCTTTTTCCAAAGTACATAAAAAATCACAAAATGATATAAGACCTAAGGGTCATCTGCTTTTGCTGAAAAATGAAACCACACCGAACATGCCATATCCAAAATAAAATAACAGCTGCCATCACATTCAAGGTATTGGCATGGTATCTGTTCCACTGCACAGGATAGAGACCAAAAATACATTGTGGAGTAGTCCAAAAAGAAAAAGCATAACCCTTCCATCCCTGATACCAAAAATCCCAAAATTCCTTAATAAAGGGACAATCAAAATACAAATGCTCTTGTGTCTCAATCACCGCACAACATGTCTCATGAGAACAATACCTCTCAGCCATAGCTTTGTGCTTATGATTCCCTCTCATATTTATCTTGCCATGAACCCCCAACCACACCAAATCCCACATGGACTATGGAATTCTTCAATCAGCTAATCTAAGACCTAGTGCCTGTTGTTCCTGCTCAATGAAGGAGGGAAACAGATTGGCCTTAAAAAAATCCAAGAGTAATGAAGCATATAAAGCCTTTCAGGGTTGGCATACGACATCCAAAGTCTGAACATTCCATTTACGAATTAAATCAAAAACGACACCCCAGTCCATAGACAAAGTATAACACCTTTTATTTTTATGAATAAAAGAAGACTGCTGCCTTTCAAGTAAAATATCCTGTGTGCTCTTCTGAACCCACACCACCCATACTTTATCTTGATGTAAGAGAAGAGGTTTTACATTTGTAAAAAGAAAAATAGTAAAAAAAAATACTGTTGGATGAACCATTCTGAGACCCCCAAATTTAATATCTAAATATAAAATATTCCATTTCACCAGATTCAATCTACTGCCCCAAAAACCTGTGAAAAACATGTTAGCAAAGCTGTCTCAAATTTCTTGGGGGACAGATAATTATGGCTAAGGAAAAGAAACGAAGGTAGTAAAAAAGTTTTAATAAGGTAGACCCGTTTCTTCTTCCCCATCTTCTAGGTGCCCCACTTACTAACCCTATCCCTTCCTCTATTTAAGCACAATTCCCAATTATATTCTGCCACATTACTACAGCCAAAATAAGTACCCAAAATCTTTAGAGGAGAGTCAGAAATAATAATACACCCTATGTTATCGTCTGCCAACAAAACACCTGCCAAATTCAAACAAAAACTTTTCTCCTTATTTATTCTAGAACCCATACTGGAGAGAATGGACACTAACTCTCAAAGCAATAAAATTCCAATGACCACAGTAGGAAAAACAAGACATAAATCATCAGCATAACCTATCGTCCAAACTTCTCCCAAAACTGGACAGGAAAAGCTATGTAATAAGGGCGATCTATTCAGTATTCTCATAAGAGGATCTAAAGCTAAAACAAATAAAATCAGGCTGAGGGGACAGCCCTGCCTGACACCCCTCCTAACATAACATTGTGCACCCACCCTCCCTTTAACAAAAGATAAAACATATGCCAACGAGTAACAAATCTGAATCCAATGTCTAAATTCAGTAGGAAAATCTTAAGCAAATAAAAGCTGCCAAATAAATTCCTGGGAGAGCTGATCAAAAGCCTGTGCTTGATCAATACTAAGCAGATACCCACTGTGTAAACCACCAGCTCCCACTGAAAAAAGTTCCCTCAGCAAGATTAAAGCATCTTGAATAGAATGATGGGGCACCGAACAATATTGTGAGCAACGAATTAAATCCAGCAGAACTCCCAATAAACAATTACATAAAAGTTTGGAAAACATCTTAAAGTCTGTATTCAAAAGAGTGATTGGTTTCCAGTTGTCAATCACTGTTCTATCCCCCTTTTTAAATAAAAAAATCATCAACCCCTCGTACATATCTGTTGAAAGTCTATCTTCCAGAAGAAAGGCATTAAACACCCATAACTGTGTGTCTGGAATAAGTTTCCACACAGCCTTATAGACCTCAGCAGGAAGACCATCAGACCCCAGTGCCATGTCACACCTCAGCCCTCTAACAACCATGTCCATCTCATCAAAAGTAAAATCGGCAATTAAAGCAGTCTTTTGGTCACAAGTTAATTTTGGAGGCACCGCAGCTTGCAAGATAGAAGACCCAGGCCCAGATATTCAAAAGGGTTGTGTCCCAGCATGATATTCAAAAGGGAAAAGTGCGCGGCACAAATCCTGATGCGCTGGAGCGCATCAGTAATGTATGTGGGCACAGGTGGGGGGGCATAACCATGCATACCCTGCACAGCCCGGTATTCAGCCTGGGATGTGCAGAGCCATGCATGTGCAACCCCTACCCGCACCAGCATAAAGTTGATCCCCCCAAAAAAGGAACAACTGATGGCCACCCACAGGTGAGCTGCCACATTGCAGGGTGCAACACGGTAGCTGCCACCTGTGGGTGGCCACTCAAGCTCCAGCTGCACCTGGTGGTGCCCCCCATGCCCGAGCACGGGCATTTGTAATAAAATAAAATTATTCCGTCCAATAGCTGTATTAATAAAAGTAAATGTAAATAAGTCCAATATCCCTGGTGGTCCAGTGGACCACTGGCTGCCCGATTGTGGGCATTTGTCATAAAAAAGAATAATTCGTCCAATATCCCTGGTGGTCCAGTGAACACTATCTGTCCGATCATGGGCATTTGTAATTAACTATAGGAATATGTCCTCTATCCCTGGTGGTCTAGAGTACCCCCCCCACCCACCCACTGAGCCCACCGCCTTGCTCCCCGGTCAGCGGTGGGTGGCAGCACCCCACCCACCTGCCACCCGCCACCCACTGACTGACATCATCAGTAGGGCTGTATGCCCATTGGTTCTGGCGTGAGCCAGTGGGTGTGCACCATACCGTCTACACATTCCAGATATCTGGAATGTGTAGCCCGTGCATGGTTTGCACGCCCATTGGCCTCACACTGTGAACCAATGGGTGTACAGCCCCACCGACAGTGTCAGCTGGTGGGCAGCAGGGTGACAGGTGGTGGGGTGCTGCCACCCACCGCTGACTGAGGGAGGAGCGGGCGGGGCCCAGTGAGGGTGGGGAGGGGGTACCTAGACCACCAGGGATATAGGACATATTCTTATATTTAATTACAAATGCCAGCGATCGGGCAGATAGCGGTCCACTGGACCACCAGGGATATTGGACAAATTACCCTTTTTTATGACAAATGCCCGCGATCGGGCAGCCAGCAGTCCACTGGACCACCAGGGATATTGGACTTATTTACATATTCTTTTATTTATACAAATGCCCGCAATCGGGCTGTAGAGCACATTGCCAGCTGTAGGGGGTGTCGGTCCCCGATGGCTGCTGCCTGGCAGGGCGCCAGGCACAAGTCATCAGGGATCAGTGCACCTGCATGCAAATGGGGCAATAATAACATGCAAATGGCCCCATGTGTGCCTTGCATACATTATGGCCCCATTTGCATGTTAACATTTGAATATCGCGGTTGCTGTGCATGGTGCAATGGAACTTGCGCTAGTGCATCCCCATGCTCCACTCTGGTCACTTGCGCTGGCGCAGTGCCACTGTGCCATGCACACTGTGGATGGCCAGAGTGCAATATTCAATGTTGCTGAGTCATGGCGCAGCTCGGTTGAATATCGCCCAGTCCATACCCCTGCGCAGCCAAGTTGAGCTGCGCCCAAGCTTGCGCCACAGCCTGGCACAGTTAGAATATCTGGGACCCATTGTCATTAAAGAGAAAGGGGATCCCAAATTTAACAACAAGATAGTGCTCTAAGACACTCAAAATATCAGACCCCAACACCAATGATCCAGATCCGTCCTTTAAAGCACCCATTTGTTAAAGTTACATGCGTTCCTTACAGGCTTCAAACAGGTTAGTACAAGCCTTTTTCCCATGGGTATCAAAACTTTGTTCCTTCTCTAGGATAATCTGTCGATTATAGTGCAACTGCATCAACCTCCATTTTAAATCCACAATCTGCTGCTGATCAACTGAATAACCCGACTGTGCTAATGAAAATAAAGCAAACAGTTCTCATCTAATGTGGAAATATTCCTGATGTCTAGAGAGAGCCAGAGCTCGAGACTGCTGTATAAAAAAATCACACGAACACTGTTTCATATCCTCCCACCAATCTATGGGGGAGTCATACAAAAACATAACAGACTCCCTATCTTCTAAAACCTCTGTGAATAATGAGAAAACCTCAGAATTATCTAACAAACTAGCATTTAAACGCCAAATCACAGGTCCAGGCAAAGATGAAGGGTTAGGTGAAACCTGCATACAAAGTAAACAGTGGTCAGACGTTTCAAATGGCAGTACATCCACAACAGAGACAGGCAGATGTGTCGACACAAATAAATAATCTATACGGGAATGAAGTGACCCTTTATAGAAAGTAGACACTGGTTTCTATGCAAAAGCATCAAGCAAAGCAGCGAGCTGTAATATGCTGCATAATGCATGCGTATCGTAATAGATTTTCTTATTACCAACCCCATAGAGACTGGTATTAAAATCACCCCCCCAAATCAGTTGACAGTTGGTAAATAAAAAAAGACTTAATTTTGTGAAAAAGGGCTACACAAAGCACCTTTTGCTGTGGAGCATAAATATTAATCAGGCGACAAAAAAAAAAACATTAATAAGAATATCTAACAAAAAAGCTCACCCTGGTTCAATATCCACCAATTTTTGTATTTGAAAATCAGAACCTGAAAACCAAAAACCCAAACCTGAACAAGTATCCTGTCCGACTGACCAAAGGGAGTTCCCCAAGAACCATTCTGCAGAAGCTTTGTGTAACTCTGAATCAGAAAAGAGTCTAGAGTCCTGTAAAAAATAAATATCACAAGGAGTTAACTGTAAGACAGCATAAGTGGCTTTACGCTTGAAATCTGATTTAATGCTGTTCACATTCAAACTAGCAACTATAAAGGGCAAAAAAGACATCAAAATTAAGAAAAAAAAAACAGAACAACCAGCCCAAAAGGCATTAACTAAGTTTTTTCTTATTAGCCCTGGTAGAATGTTTCTTAACAGTGGACAGAACATCCGGAGCAACAGGAGGTAATTCTTCCAAAGGGGTATCGGATTGAGAAGGGCAAACAGAGACTTCTGAATCCTCACTGTCCATAATATCACCCCAAGACTGTAAAGGGTCATAACAATTAGACGTGGGCATAGAGCCAGGTAACTGAGCTTTTAACTGCAACCTCTTCGAGGACCTTTTAATCGAAACTGGCTGGAAAGCCACAATCTCACTAGGGAGATGTTCCACTGGATCAACCACTGCCACCACAAGTGGTGCAGGAGGAGGGGGAGTCAAAGTCACATCTGCAGAGGGTACAGTAGTTGGAGGGCAAGAAACAGGAGCAGACTAAGCCTGCACAATCATACTAGGTCGACTTGATGAAGCTGAAAATGAAGGCTGAGGCTTCTTCACAGTAGTATATTCTTAATGGCTTTATTAACATAGAAATCATGTTCCATATACTTGGCGGAGTTATGCACCACCCAAGGGCATGAGGAAAAGAAGTGATCTTCCACACCACAGAAATTACAAGAAGGAGGAACCACACATGAAGTAGCTAAGTGACCTAGGGGTCCACAGTTGGAACATTTCATCTGGTCACAGTCAGAATTGAGATGCGAGGTAGATCCACACCAATAGCAGGATCGAGGCTGGCCTGGATAAAACAGAATACCCCGATCCCTGCCCAAATAAAAACAATTGGGCAAATGTCTTATCCAATATTCCGTGAGAGTAAGCTGGACTGAAAACTTCCAGCCCCCTATCCAAAAGCCACTATCATCGATTAGGGCTTGAGGCAAACCATTAACCGTACATTTTTCCAGCCAGTACACAATATCCAAAACATTAACTCCCTCATTCCTGAATAAAACAGTAGCCACCTTAGCAGTGGGTCTAGTAATTGGAATTGCCATAAAAGGCTTCCAAAGGAGAGTATTATTGACTTCATAATAGGCAGCCCAGAATTTGTCCAACAACCCGGCAGTCAAAACTGATATCGAAGTTGTGGTCACCAAGCGTGGATGAAGCATAAACTCAGCCAGAGTGAAATGAAGAGAATCAATAATTAGTTTTTTCCCCACATAATTTCTGTCTGGGGGCAAGTCAAGACCACCTTTATAATAAAATCAAACCACAAAGTGACGTCTAGCCACCTCCGCAGATTTACGAAATAAACTTGCATAGCTAGAAGGTTTGGCCTGAGGCCCAGATCTACCAGGTGCAGTATTAGGTGTAGGTGTCGAAGCTGGTAATGGAACAGGAAAGGAAGAAGAAGACATACCTTGTCTCTGGCACTGAGAATCAGAAGGCTGCTGGGGCAAGGGAAAAATAAGTCCCGTAGCATCAGTAGAACTATAGTAGGATCTTGGGACTGCGACTGTCTGCCTAGCGCTCACCGTGTCTGACGCAGAAAGAACCACAGGGCGTGCCTCTCCCAGGAGAACCTCCATCTCAGGTGAAGCAGAAGAATGCAGTCCATCCACACCCATATGTAAAACATCTCGCTGATGAGGTGGAGATAAGGACTTGCTTTCCATTCCAGGCACCCCAGGCAGAGAAATGCTAGGGTCAGGGATCCAAATACCATTCTGAAACAACCAGCCAGCCTTAGCCAGAGCCTGTCCGGAACACCACTCAGAGGCAGTCACTGAAAAAGGTATTAAAACAGAATCCTGAGATAAACCAGTAGAACCAGGAGGCAAAGGATTCAAGGTAGAAACGGTATAGTCCACAACTTGAAGTAAACTTATTTTTAACGGCATAACTGTAGGGCTTTGTTCAGTTCTCTTTTGCTTTTTCTCATCATCTACCACCACCACAGGTTGTACCACATCTTGATCCGAATGTAATAAATCTTGCAACTGTAATTCTCTTTGTACCAACTCCCGATGAAGCAAATCTGTATGAGAAAAAGGGACCGGCACATTTTTCAACAGTGAACTAGGACCAGAAACTAGAGGTAGATCTCTGTGTAGAGAGCTCTGAGAAACACAACCTTCCTGCTGTCTAGTCTCCAGTGGACTGGGAAGATCCATGACCATCACAGGCAGAGGTTCCCCCTACTGGAGAGTAGGGGAATTTCACCGGTGCACTGGCCAAATTTCCCCCATTCACTAAAATACCACCAGCAGCTTAATCTGGTTCAAAGTTAGTTGGCATTCATCTGTATCTCCCTCCCCCGGGTCATGCCTGAAAATAAGCAGAATTTGTCTAGTGCACTTATCCGGTCAACAAAAACTAAATAAATAAATAATAAATGCATAGGAGTTGGCTGTTCTCTGGTTTCAGCCTATGCCCTAAATCTTATTTATCAGATAAGATGTCCATGTCCAGATGTGGAGGATTTTACTAATTCCGTTCTGAACTTTTCAAGTGTTATCATTCCTTAATTGCCATGTTTCTGATGAAGGACTCTGTGTAGTCTGAAAAATTTGTAAAAATTATTTGTTGGTCCAATTAAAAATATCAAACCACCCATTTTGTTCATCTGATGTTATTTTAGAATCTTTGACTGCTTATAACTTGGCCAACCTTTGAGAAAGAGATTAGAGAGTGAACACACAGCCTCTTTTTTTCAGTATTTTTTTTTTCTTCTGGCTGGCAGCTTGTCCTCTCAGGGATATACCCTGTTCACATGGATATACCCTGAACAGGCTGAACCCAGCCATTATTCAGTTGGCTACTGGGTTTTTTCTCCAACATTCCCCCTTACCTCCTCTGGTGGGGGCATTGCATCTGTCAGCCTCACACAGCCACAGCTTCCTCTGCAGCAGGAGCAAGCTCCCTGGCCCAGCTCCAGGAGTCCCTGTATTGGTGGAACCCACTGCCAACCCTGCCTGACTGAGATGCACTGCTGAGTGGCAGCTGTGTTAGCCATGGCCTGCCTGATCACGTGACTTCTGTGGTTTGCTTTCAGACCTCAGTTATCAGCATGGCAGCATGACACTCTGCTGCTTGACCATGGGGGTGACCTCAAAGCCTAATATGTAGGGTCATTGAACATAACAAAATTTGTGATAATCTGTTCTCTGGTTTTAAAGTTATAGGGGCTTAAAATTTGGCCATTTATATAATTGCAAAATGTAATTTTAAAATTTCTGAAACTTTGGAGGCTTATAACTCAGTCACCTTGTGTGGACCTTGAGAAGGTCACCATACCAAATTCGGTGCAATGTTTGTTTGTTTGTTTGTTTATTCACTTAATGGGTAAGCACACTGGAAACAAGTTCCTTTTACATGTGCAACCCACATATATTACATACAAACAAAACATAGTCAAACATACAAATACAATACAACAAATTGCAGACATAAAATGTCTTTGTTACAAAAATTAAATCATAAAAAACATTTACAGTTAAATTGGGATTCAAAATACATCCTTAGTGCATCAGAAAACTTTTTTGCAGAACATAGCCACCTCATGTCATAAGGAATTTCATTCCAGATAGATGGGGCAATATAAGCAAAGGACCTTTGCCACTTTTAGTTTTCATGAATGGAATCTCAAAAAACCTGCTATCTGACCTATATCTAGAATAATGACCATCATTATATGGCCTCAAAAATTTAGAGATAGTATGTGGGATCCCAGAGTCTATAATTCTATATATAATCTTAACCACACAGTATTGAAAATTTAATGAGACAGGTAACCAGCCCATTTCTTTCAGAATCACACAATGATGAGATGATTTAGGACAATTTAAAGCAAACTTGGCTATCAAGTAAAGTAGGGTGGATTTCTTTGAGATCACTGTCACAGAAGCAGTATCAGTAATTATGGCTGCATAGTTCACAATGGGAGCTAAACAGTGTTTGGAAATAGCTAACCTAGACTCAGGAATAAGAAATGAACGAAGTCTATACAAAGGAGCCAATCTACAATGAATTCTTGAAGTAACCCTCAAAAAATGAGGTTCGTAACTTAAATGTGAATCTAACAATACTCCAAGATATTGAAATGTATCTACGTGATCAAACAATACTCCATCAAGAGATTTAACTTCCAATTTATTAACCTCAGATCTCAATCTAGGAGGAGTTCCAAACCATCACCTTTGTCTTAGATCTATTTAAGAGTAACTTACAGGCCATAAGTGAAGACTGAAATACACATTTCCTCTGTTAAGGAAACACCTAGGTCTCCAACAGACGAACCCTGCATGTAAATTACTGCATCATCAGCATAAGGGGTTAAAGAAGCATTGTTAGTCACACTCACTAATTGATCAAAAAACAAAGAAAATAAAAGTGGCCCCAAAATAGAATCTTGTGGGACCCCACACTCAACCAATACAGAATCTGATACAGCACCCCTATACTTAACCCTCTGGAACCTATTTGTTAAATAATTCCTCGTCCAGTCCAGAAAAGACTCACCAGCTCCCAAAAAACTCAAGTCTAGAAACCAACAGCTGATGATTAACTGAATCAAATGTCTTGGTCAAGTCCACGAACACAGCACCCATCAGGCACCCTTTATCCATGCCATTAAGTACCGAGTTTGTGAACTCGACCAAGGCAGTCTCAGTATTCCTTCCTTTTCGGAAGCCGTGTTGGTTCTGAGACAATAGTCCAAAGCAATCCACATACTCAATCAATCAGTTATAGACTATTCCTTCCTGAACCTTAGCTAAAGCAGACAAAATAGAAATGGGTCTGTTGTTACCAAACTCCTGTTGTGAACCAGATTTAAGAATAGGAGTAACCAAAGAGTGTTTCCATATATTAGGTATAGTACCTGTCACAAATGACAAATTAAAAATAACACTAATTGGAAGTGCTAAAACTGAAGCAGCATCTGCCAATAAACTAGGACATAAACCATCAGAACCAGCTGAGCTATCTCTTTTAATACACCGTAACAGCCTCTCAACCTCTTTTGGGGTAGTGATCCTTAAGTAAAACTTACGATTAACTATAAGATCATCAGACATTCCTAAATGATTCACCTCAGACTGGTCAACAAAAGAGTTAAACAATGCAGTAAATTTTGAGTTAAACTCATTAGCTATCTTCAATGGACAAGTCAACAAATCACTATTCAGCCTCATTGAGCCTGATTGACAAACATTAGGCCTTATCAGAGCATTAATAGTTTTCCAAAAAGTAGTAGTATTAGACAGTCCTTCATATTGTTTATGATGGATAAAGTCTGTTTTAGTCTTCCTTATCTTAGCCTTACATTGATTCCTTAAAGTCCTATAAGCATGATAACCAGAAACAGAATTATTAATTTTATACATTTTCCAAGCCTTGTCTCGTTGTCTCATGAGTTTAATCAAAGAAGATGTTAACCACCCATGAGTTTTCCCTCGAACCCTTCTTTTAACAAGGGGGCAAACTGATACAAAACATGTGTAAACTCATTAACAAAAAATCCAAAGCAGAATCCACATCAGGAATAGAATATAGAAAAGACCAGTCTATTTTACCCAACTGTGTACAAAAAGAATGTACATCAAATTTAGAAAAAGATCTCGAAATCCTTATAATTGGCTTAGGCTTCTTCAATCCCCCATGATTCCAAATACAAAAAACTGGATGATGATCACTTAACGTATCAGAGATCAAACCACATTTTATCACATTAGTAGGCCTATTTGTTAATATCCAGTCTAACAATGTATGATTTCCAGATCTATTATTATGTTGAGTGGGCAAAGTAATAATTTGTTGTAAACCAGACTGAAACAAAACAGTATTTAACTTTGTTATACCTGAACCCATCCAATTTAAATTAAAATCCCCCGGTACTATCAACTCTGTAAAGGTCCTAGTATTTAAAGTGTTTACAAATTCCTGTAAACCTAATTTACTACCATTAGGTGGAAGATATACACAACAAATAGTTAATTTCTTAACAAGTCCCAATGTTAGCTGAATGGTGACATGTTCACAATAGTCCAAGTTCCCATTAAAAATAATGATCTCATTTACCACTAAGTGTTCCTTAACATAAAACAAAACCCCTCCCCCTCTACCAGTAACACGATCTTTTCTAAACAATTTGTAAGCAGGTATGCAAAGTTCAGTTTCAGAAACAAATGAGGTTAACCAAGTTTCAGTCAATGCCAAAACATCCGGATTATAAAGACTAATCCATGACTCCACCTCATGAAATTTGGATGTTAGACTCAGAACATTAAAATGCATTATTTTAAGGCCTTGAGAATATTGTGGAAAAAAATCACTATCTGCCATGTCATTTGCTAAAGGACCGGGATTGCTTTCAACATTGCCAGATCGAATTAGCAAAAGTAAGCAGTGTGACCAGGTTTTTACACAAACAAGCAGAGCACATTTCCGTGTCTTATATTTCATAACACTGTACCCCAAATTATAACTCATGTATTTAACCTTTACCCCAAATAAGTAGCCATAATTAAATACAGAAACTTGTCATTGAATCTGAATCTCACTTATCTGATTATTTTCATACGTTCTAAAATCATTGTTGACACACAAAGGACTAAATAGCCCATCAATACACAAAACACAAGCTATATATGTTACACACAACACTATCCCTCTGTTGGCCATGATAACACTGTAAATACAAACCCAATATATAACAAAATCTAATCAAAGCGCTAAAGAATCTAGTGGCCCAGTCCATCCCCGGTCTGACTCCGGTCAGACTCCTCTCTCCACTTTGCCGTCCCACTTAGCCGCTGCCGCTGTATGAAAAAGCAGCCTTTTTATTGAAGTCACCCCTCCTCCACTTCCCAGAGCTGCCACCAATGGGAAAATCGTGGAGACCAGTGCGAAGTTCAATAAACATACAGGTGGTAACAATAGTGCAGCAGACGGCTAAATTAGTATACTGTTGCCTAGCAACCAAGTTCAGTCTCCACTCCACGATGCTTTAAACAGTTTGAAGTTCTCAGCAGCAGTTACTTCAAGTGCAGGCTCAACAATGATTAATTTATGCAGCACACACAACAATTTGTATAGCAATGTAGACACACACTTCTTAAATAAGAAGGAAATAACTGAAATCAACATTTTGGTGAAATTTTGTGAAGATAAAAATTAATTTCATCAGAATTCAGCTGCTGGAAGATACATTTCTCCCAGCCCTACTGTTTACTAATATTCCTCTATGTCTATCTTATGCATTCTTGAAGCCCCCTACTGTTTTTGGCTCCACCACATCCGCTGGTAGTCTATTCCAGGTGTCTACTACTCTTTCAGTGAAATATTACTTCCTCACATCCATCTTAAACTCCAGCTTCATCGCATACCCTCTGGTCCTGGTGCTCTTCCTCATTTAAAATAAACACCCCTCCTGCACCCTGTTCAGCCCAATGAAGTACTTGTAGGTCTCTATCATGTCCCCTCTCACTCTTCTTTTCTTCAGGGTGTTCATGCTGAGAGCTCTCATTCTCTTCTCTTAGGGATCTTGGTGCAATCTCTGCACCATCCTAGTTGTCCTCCTCTGAATTGCCTCCACCTTCTCTGTGTCCTTCCTGAAGTGTGTCCCCCAAAACTAAACACATTTCTCCAGGTGGGATATCACCAGAAAGTGCTACAATGGCAACATCACCTCTCTCCTCCTACTGGAGATAACTCTCTCAATGCATTCCAGTATCACAATGGCCCTACCTACTGCTTTGTCAGTGTCACATTGCTACTTTGATGTCATCAGATATGATAACTCCAAGGTCCCTTTCCTGTTTAGTGACTGACAGTACTTCCCTCCCATCACATTCTTAGTTCCTGGTTCCCTATGCCCTAGGTGAATAATTTGCGCTTTTTGGCATTGAACCCCAGCTGCCATTTCTTGGCCACTCCTCGAGTTTTCCAAGATCCTTATGCATTCTTTCCACCCCATACTGATTGTCCATCCTATTACAGATTTTGGTGCCATCTACAAAATGGCGTACTTTCCCTTATGGGTTATCTGCAATGTCACTTATGAAGACATTGAAGAGGACCAGTCTCAGTACTGAGCCCTGCTGTACCCCACTGGTCACTCTTCCATCATTATAGTGAATTTCGATAACTCCCACCCTCTGTCTTCTATCCATTAACCAGTTTCTAACCCAGTTCATCACTTTTGATTCTACCCCTCTGCTGCTCAATTTCTTAATCAGTCTCCTGTGTGTCAGTGTTCAACACCTTGCTAAAGTCCAAATAAGCCATGTATGCTGGCCCCTGTTCTGCCTTCCTTAAACAGCCGCTGACAGCATTAGCAAAACTTTGAAAAATTAAGATTTATATTCAGCTTCATCCCATTTTCTTTAGTACCTCACATAATTTCAGTAATTAATTCCCCATTTTCTTTATTACTGAAAACAGTTGCATGAAAATAAGATCCCTGTTCCCTAGACTCTAACTACTCTGTCTACTTCTCTACGCATGACATCACAATCGCCTATTTATGACATCTTATTATCTCCACAGCAACATATTTTGATGTCATAAACAGAATTATGATGACAGGTGTAGGCAGGCAGCTAGATCTCAAACAACAGTGATACTGTATTGATGCAAATATCCATAGAATAAGGAAATAGGAGTGAGAATTACAGAATAAAATGCAAAATATAAGGTACAGTTATGTCTGAATATTACATTTTTCAAAGTTGTCTCAATTGTGTCAGGAGTTCTTTAAGTCCAGGACCCTCAACCTCATGTGGCTTGCCTCTGCTCCCGTCTCAATGTTAAATCACACAGAACAGTGATCATTGGTACCTAGGGGTCTGACACTGTGATGTCTGCAATGCTGTCCTAGTTTAAGCATCGGATCCAGTACTGCCCCATCCCTACTGAGATTGTTGACTAGCTGCCTGAGAAAAGCCCCTTGTAGGGAGTCAAGGATGGCCCTGCTCCTGCCAAAGCTGCAGTTGGAAGTCTCCAATCCGCATCTGGCAGATTGAAGTCACAATTTAGCAGCACCTCCCCCTTATCTGAAATGTTATTGATGTCTCCCTAACTGTATACCACCCCTGTATGGATGGCGGCTCCAGCTCCTTTCTGCAGGATGACCAACAGCACCTCCAGTCCTTCCTTTTCCACTGGGTTCCCCTGTACTTCTGTTGGTTCCCTCCCTTACATATAACCCAACCCCTCCAACCTCCCTCCCTTCCCTGTCTCTTCTGAACAGAGAATAGCTTGGTATGGCAATATCCCAGTTGTGCTTGACAGTGCACTATGACTCAGTTATGGCCATTAAATCCAGGCTAGCCTCCCTCATAATGGCCTTCAGGTTTGGAATTTTATTACCCAGTTTCCTTGCATTGGCACACTTGGTTCTCCACTGTTTACCATCTCCCTGCCACCCTTCTTTCTCCCCCTTCTGTCTGTGTTGCTCCCTGGAGCTCTCCCTGACCCCCCCTCTTCCCTTGTTACCCTCTCCATTACCTCTCTTATTCGCTCATCTCTTCCTGCTTTCCTGATTTATACCCCTTATCTTGTGCCTTGTCACCACCCCTGTCTTCTTCCACCCCTGCCTTGGAGGAGCTTCCTCTTCTTGGGCCTTCCCTTACTTGTTGCTTTATAAGTCTGAGGGGGCAATTTTTGCCTCCTTTGGTTTTACAGTCCCCCCCCAGCTAGATTAAATGCTCATCCAAGTAGCATTTAAACCTCATACTGAAGACTGTGGTCCCCCTACTGCAAGGATGCAGGCCATCTTTCCATAGCTGCCCATATCCTCCCAAGCTGGACCCACTCCCCAATTTAGCCAAACCTCTCCTCCATGCACCATGCCTTCAACCAATTGGTAAAAGCCCTGTTTGTGGACTGCCCATTCCTTTCCTCAGCCGTACACAGGTAATACTATGCCACCATGCATGCTGCCTGCTTAAGCCCCTTCCGAGCTCCCAGAAATAACTCTGCACTATCCTATGCTATCCATTGCCTTTTGCCTTAGGTGGACATTGATGTCTAGTTCCCTCCCATCTCCTGCCACCTTAGCTATCCTCAAGATTTACTCTCCATCCCTGAAAGCCAAAGCACCATGGAGACATTTCACCTCCCTCTCCCTTGCACCCCTGCTCCCAAGTCTGTGCCCCTAATGATAGAGTCACCCACCAGCAGCTGCTTCCTCATTGGCTGGGGCCTCTTCCTCCCTCCTTGGGACCTCCCCTTCTGAGGATCCCCACATCCTCCCTTCCCACTGCTGTGGGTGCCACCTTTTGGCTGTCTCATCCCACTAGTATGGTAAATGAAATGTGTAATGGTATAGGCTGTGTGCATACCATTCCCACCATCCAACCCTCCGAGAGCCCACCAACATCTAACAGCTCCATCTCTGCCTTGGCATACTCTGTAGGAGTGGTAGCAGACTTGGTGTTCCCTGGGTGGTGTTGAAGGTTCCCTGCACCCTTACCAGTTCAGCCTGGGGTTTAGCAACCTCTGCTTTCAACCCAGAGAGGTGAGTGTAAATGGTGCAACACCTCAGTCTCGAGAATAAGTCCCGAAAGATTGCGGCTCCACACTCGTCACACTGCATCTCTTCTGTGCTCTTTCTTTCCTTAACCTTTTTGTCTGTAAAACTGTCCCACTTCCTTTCTATGCCCATTGTCTTCCTACCTGTTGTCTGAAATGTATTTATATAATGGGCAATGAAAAGCCTGTATTTTGGCTGGTTGCTAGCTGTGCATTAGAAGTGTCTAATGCATGGCTAGCAACAAGTCTAGGTAATCACAGGTGCATTTAAGGTACCTAGATGTCAAATAGAATTTTCATTTTGGGAATCGCTGCTATTTTTTTGTCACTGCTACCATGAACTTGACCAAACCCTGCAAATCTCATAATAAATTTTGATGCTACTGCATACCTTAAATGATGATAGGAACTGCACTGCAGAGTAGCTTCTTAAATGTCAGGAACTTTGTTCACCCATTCCCAAAGCCATGGTGCTGCTTACAGTCAGTGAAAGAATGCCAGTCATACAAATGATCGAAAAAATCAAACACCTTAAGGGCATTAACAAGATGAAAGAGTCTAACATGTTTAAATATAAGAAAAATAGCAGGACAAGAGGACACAGCATGAGATTACAGGGAGGCCGATTAAGGGGGAATGTGAGAAAACTATTTTTCACAGAAAGAGTGGTGGATGCATGGAACAGCCTACCTCAGGAAGCAGTGGCTATGAATACAGAGCAGGGCTTCAGACAGGCATAAGGGAGCAATACAGATGAGTATGATAGATAGGTCACTGACAGATCAAAGGCCAATGGCACATTTATAAGGTAGAAAAAGAAATGGGCAGACTGGATGGGCCTTTCGGTCCTTATCTGCCATCAGCCTCTATGTTTCTATGTTTCTATACAGGAAATCGCAGGATACTGTTGTCCTTTTGTATATATGTTCCTTTGCCCTGCTGCCCAAGCTACTAATGCTCTTCTGTTTCTGTGGCTTGCCCGGACACATAAAGCAAATAAAAAAAAATTTAATTTAATGTCCTCTTACTTGCACCAGGTACATGCTGACAGTGGTTTCTGTTGTCTGTGGGGACAATGATGGACTGCTATACTTTCTGAGCAGTCATTTGACTTATTACAACTTGATGTGTTCTGTGTGTGGGGGCAGTCACAACAAAATAACAATTGTAAAATTGATTAAAAAACTACTATAGGGAGAGCCATGGCAACAATTTTGTCATTATTAAAACACACTACAAGTATGGTTGCCATAATAGGACAAAAGTCTCGGGGGGGGGGGGATGCAGCACTCTATTGTATGTGGAGGAACTACTTTACAACATAATTCATAATAGTTTTTAATTTTATTCAATATAAACTTAGAAATGTTCTTTTTTACTTAAAAGTAAATTATAGAGGTCCATTTTATAAGTGCCTGAGAACTCATGCCTCACTACGCCCCTGGCCGTGCATTAGAAATGTCTAATGCACACCTCCTCATGCCTTATTGCTTGCTTATTACCCACACTAGATAGTGTATCTCCCAATTTCCCTATTCAACCCTCCTACCAGTAGTTACCTTTTACTGATGTCTACTGCCTCTTACTCCTTAGTTGTTACCCCACTACCTGTAGCTACTTAACTTTAATCTGTCTATTTCAGTATATCTCTACACAGTACAGTATAATCACCCGTCTTGGCATAGTTTTCCTTCTATAGAGTCTCCTGTGGACTGCAGACTAGTGTGAATGCCAGGAAACACCTAGAATAGATGCTCCATTCCTGCCCTGTTTCACTCATATGATGGGATGTGAGCATGCGGAAACGTGCTAAGCAAGGGAGTCTTTTATAGTGCTCTCCTTAGGAGACACGAAGCATCTGACAGTCCCCCCCCCCAGTCACACAGCTGATTAACAGGGTTTTCTTAATCCACACACCCCAAGATTAATTTTCTGAGTTGATTCCCCACAGTACCTGTTAAAATTTTAAAGACCCACTTACACAGCTACTGTTACTATAGGGAGAATATAAATATATATATATGCAATAGGCATGGACTCAGAAGCCACTGACTAAATTTATTTATTTTCACATATGTTGAATAAATTTTAGAATCATTGATTTATTCAATACATGTTAAATAAATGCCACCTGTCAATCAAAGCTTTTTTGTTCACTTTTTGGACAAACAAATGTAAATAACTTTAAAATGAAAAATGATAGCATGGTACTGTGAGTACAAAAGTTGTTCAACCAAAAATATCTACTAAATGAGTGGTGTCTCATTTCTATACACCTTATAGTTTAGCACAAAAATATCTAAAACATGAGAGGTGTTTCATTTATTGATCCCATTTAGATTTTTTATAATGAGCAAAAAATGACAGGAAAATCAACTTTTATTCACTTTTTTGACAAACAAATGCCACCACCCTCCCCTTCCCCCCCGGCAAAAAAAAAGCAAAAACAAAAGAATTGTGCATCAAGCTTTTTCATTATGTACTGGCTATATAATAAAGTTGAACATCCATAGAACCTCTTAGCAACCACTATGCTAAGCGAGCTACACTGGGAAAGCCACAAAAAGTTCATGTAACTTTACATTAAAAATTAAATAAACAATTTAAAACACAACTCCCTGTACTATCCTAAAGGATCCCTATTGCATAAATGGAATATGTAACAGGGACCTTGTAGAATACATGATTTATTTTCACTCAAGATGTTTCACCCTGGGCACATCACTCATGGCTTACGCCACTCGTGTGGTTACCCAATGTCAAACAGCTCTTGTGAAAATAAATTATGCATTCCACAGGTCCCTGTTATATATCCCACTTATATATATATATATAATATAGATAAATTGATAGATATATATATATATATATATATATATATATATATAGATAGATAGATAGATATAGATATTCTATAGTGCCACAGTAGTGGCACTATAATTAGGGTTGAGTAAGCACTTTAATGTTATATCTCAAATTCTGCACCTTAATAACTTTGCCACTGTATGCCAGATTTGCCTAAAACTTTGCATGCATGGTTTGGTGCCATAGATCTCTGGATCTGGCAAGTTGTGTTACAGTCGGATGTATGGTTGTGGAGCTGCAGAATGCCACAAAATGCAAAGAAATTGACTTTTTGCGTGTTTCTTTTCTCGTGCCCACAGCCCACACAATTTGTCTGTTTGGTCTGAAATCTTCAGGAAAGGTGTAGTCTGGGTCACTGATGTGCCTTTTGAAGATTTGGTGAAAAAATATTAAACTCTTTAAAAGTTATTCAAAAAACAAATTCAACATTGTAGTCAATGGGAAAAAAGACGTGTCTCACGAAAGCTGTCGCCAGTACATTTTACTTTCGCAAATGGCCCTTTTACTTTCGTGCTGCTGCCATCTTGTTTTCAGTTAGTGAGAGAGAAAAATGCCTGGCATTTAAATTTTGGAACCCCCTAGGTAAACACTGACTGTTGGGTTTACCTAGTTGGGTTCTGAGGATGCCAGACCTGTCTTTTTTGGGGGGTAAAACCCCCCAGAAATGCCATTTTTAAAATTGACGCCCCAGTACTTTCGCAAATTGAGAAAGAAATGGCCATGACACTTTCGCAAACACGAAAGTGTTGTGCTGTTTTTTTGCGAAACTTTCGCAGTTTGCAAAATAACTTTGCCCAAAAACTGCAAATCTTTGCCATCCCCCTGCAGCAAAACAGTTGGGACTTTTGGGCTAAAATTTGCAGGGTGGCAAGCCCTGGCTCCACAAATGTGCCCTTTGGTGGTTTGTTGCAAAAATATTCAATGGGCCCAAAGTTACAGCGTTCTGAAGTTGAGAAATTTCCCTTAGGGTAACATTGCGGTGCCCGTGACACCTTTTGGTGCCCATATCTTGAAAACAAAGTGAGATGCAGAGTTTTCACTACCTGCAGCAATCTGCAGAAACAAGCCTGGAAATCATAGATTACACCAGCAGTGGATTTTTTTCCCTACTTTCTACAGTTACGGAGATATTGGCAAATTAGTGTCCCAAGGTTCAAAGGGTGCCTTTTCAACACATTTTGGTGCCATATCCTGTAAACAAAGTGAGATATAGATTACACTGTCATGATTACAACAGCACTTGATTTTTTCTGTAGCTGCTATGGTTGCTGAAATATTGGCAAATGAGTGTTAAAAGGGTTCTTTGACCTATAAGGCTGCTATATGGTTCCATAGTTATGTGTAAGTGAGAGTGCAGGGCCGGAGGGCCCGTGCTCCCACATACGCATACCATTATGCAAAAAATGGGCAATATGAAGGGAGCGCAGGGACCCTAACATCACATTTCCAAACTTTTATCGCTGTGCTACTAACCCTAACAGATGCATTAATTGAGTTTTTTTGCAATATATGTATATATATATATATATATAAAAACTTTGTTAATGTATCAGTTAGGGTTGAAGTGACAAAAGTAAGGAAATGAGACATTAGGTTGTCCCCACCTGACTACCCCACCCTCATCCACAGACCAACAGGTAATTGGGTGTGCCTTGGGGTCATCAGCCCTACCTCTCACTCCATTCCATGTGTAAGAAAGCTGACATGGTACAGTATAGCAGAATGGGGCTAGAGTTAGGCTGGACAACCCCAAGGCACACCCCATCACCTGTTGGTCTGTGGATGATGGGGGTGGGGTGGGGTGGTCAGGTGGGGAATGTGTAAGGGTGTCAACCCTAACATCTCATTTCCTTACTTTTGTCACTTCAACCCTAACTGATGCATTAACAAAGTTTATTTGCAATGAACTTCCTTACTTTTTGAGAAAGTGTAATCTTACCCATGTGTGTTTTGGGGAGCACAGGGTCCATGGTATAAGTTTTAGGGAGTGCTGGTCCCTGTGGTCTCTGCTGTCTTATTTATCCATAAGTGTACAGATATTGTAATAAACTGTCATCTCCCTGAGGGAGCGCAGGGCCTACTGCATAAAAGACGACACTGAAGCCACATACTATAACTGCATAACCGTATCCATCTCCCCATAGGAGAGCAGGGCCCTCTGGGTCCTGTACTCCCACCATTGCATCTCCCTCTGGGAGTGCAGTATACTTCCATCAGTCCATAATGGAAAATTCCCAAACTTCAAAATCTTATAACTATGGAAGCAATGTAAATTTTGTCACTAAACCAGTGAAAGTCACATTTTTATGGCAAGCCCATTCTATCCAGAAAATGTCAGCCCAAAATTCCAAACCGTTTGTTTGCAGTGCCATTTTAAAATCCCTTTTCGCAATCTCTTTTCGTGAGCCGATCCCTTTTTGTGAGGTAGGGTCATTGTGAAAAGGGAACAGCTCGCGAAAAGGGCTCACAAAAAGGGATTTTAAAGTCCCATAACTATGGAACCAATGTAAATTGTTTCACCAAACCAGCAAATGTCACATCCTTAGAGCAAGCCCTTTCTACCCTGAAAAATTCAATCTGAAATTCCAAACCATTTCTTTGCAATGGCCTTTAAAAATCCTTCTTCGTGATCCATTTTTGCAAACTAATCCCTCTTTGCGATCCCTTTTCATGAGCTGATCCCTTTTCATGGGTTTAAAACTGCAATTTTTTGAAATAATTACAAAAAAACAAAGGCATGGGTGGGTAGAGGACATCCCTCTCACCAAAACCCATGTCTCGGTTATTACAAAAGACTTCCCTGGGGCAAGTTATAAGATTTTGTTTTCTCACCTCACTAAGCAAGAAATCAAATTGGCTGCCAATGAACAGGAATTTTCTCATGAAAAGGGATCCCTCTTCACAATCCCTTTTGTGAGCCATTTACATCCAGGGATCTTTGACTGAAACTGTGGATCCATCCCAAAGACTGAACTGAGCATGCTCAGAACCCAAATTTTTAAAATGTTATAACCTTGGAACGGATTAATATTTATACACACATATATACCACCTCTGGATTGTTCCTTAGGATAACCTCTTTCTACCCTGAAAATGCAGGCCAAAATTCCAAACAGTATGGTTGCAGTGTGATAAGGAAAAAAACAGGGAAAAATTGGCAAAAATGCGTTTATTCACACTTCGCGCACAAAATCTGCAAAACCTATCGAAACGCAACTTGACAGATCAAGAGATCTACTTCCCAATACTGTCTATTCCAAATTTCATGCAAATCAGTTGAACAGTTGCAAAGTTATTAACATGCAAAATATATAGAGGTGTGACTGTGCCTCTATTGTATATATATATATATATATATATATATATATGTAAGCAATAAGATACAAAAGGGGTATGTGGAAACCATATTTTATAGCACAGCTAGGGGCATAGTAAGGCATGAGGCCGAAGGCTGAGTGACTTCAGCTTCTCACACTACCCATTGTTGTATAATGATATGCATAAGTGGGAGCGAGGGTCCTCTGGGCCATGCTCTCCCACTTACACATAAGTACGGACATACTGCAGCCCTATAGTCATGAAAAGTAACCTTTGTACATTAATCTGGCAATATCTCAGGAACCTTAGTAACTATGGAAAAATTTCCTCTGCAGTTGCAATCATAACTTCGAGACCTCCACGGGTGCTTAAAACTGCAGAGAGTGGAGCGCAAAAAATCTGTATCTGGAATCATTTTCAAGATACAGGTGCTGAAAGGCATCACAGGTGCCACAATTCAACAGACGCACATAACTTGGGCATTTTCAGTTTTTTTTTCACCCACATTTCAACATGGCCTTTTGGGGACACCACCTCATGAACAATGTCACTGTCATTTCGTTAATCTTTTCTGAACACATCATTCTGCACCACAGGTACAAAATCACGTTTTGGGCAGGATGTGAAAAATGACAGCTGTATACTCTTCAAGAGGAGGTGTAGAAAAGGGTAATGTTGAAAATCAGGAGTGAAAATATGAAAAACTGGTGGTTACGAGCTGCGTAGAAACTGCACAATGCACGCTTGTAACTTGGCTATTTATGGGAATTTTTTAACCAAATTTTCAACATGGGCTTTTTGGGAAATCTCCTCATGAGCACTGGCACTGTGATTTTGTTAATCCACCCCAAACGTTGATTTCGCACAGCAACTGTGCCATTCTGCACCACAGGTGTGAAAACACATTTTGGGCAGGATGTGAGGAATGGCAGCTGTACTGTTCATGAGGAGGTGTGAAAAAATGACAATGTTGAAAATCTGGAGTGAAAATATAAAAAATTGGTGACGTTACGAGCTGCGTAGAAACTGCTCAATGCACGCTTGTCACACAGCCATTTTTGAATTTTGCAGCAGCTTTTCAACATGGGCTTTTTGGGACCTCCGCTCATGAACACTGGGACTGTCATTTCATTAATTAGTCCCAAAAGGTGATTCCACGCCATGACTGCAAAATCACCTTTCGGGATGGAGTGATGAGATGACAGTGACATTGTTCATGAGGTGGGGTCCCAAAAACCCCATGTTGAAAATTTGGTGCTAAAATCTAAAAAAATGATTCTTCCATTTGTGGTTTGACTTTGAAGAGTGCAGACATGTCCCAGACCAGAGAAGATAGCTGCTCCTGACCTCTGGAGGTAAGTATGGGTAAAGGGGGATGTGGGGGGTGCTCAGTGGAAGGGTGGGGATGGGAAGGGGGCTGGGGAGACAACAAGGGACCTTTTTCTTTTTGTAGGTTTAAAAAAAATTAAAGACATCAAGGGACGGTTTTCTTTCTTTACAGGTATTTTTTTAAATAATACATATTTAGGCACACTGGGGTGGGCTCCCAGTGTGCCATATTAGTGTATGGTGGGGTGCATACATGCTGTCATGGGGATTGGGCACCCATGTTGGCAATTGAAAATACGAGCTTTGATGGGGGACATCATCTGACACAGTAGTGGCATCCTGGTGTTGGAGCATAAAATTTAATATATATATATATATATATATAGGTTAGCAGTATAGCCTAGAGGTTAGAGGAACGGAAGCATGAACGAGCTTGGTACATCCAGCAGATCAGACCTGAGTTTGATTCTCACAGCCCACTTACATACTGTGTGACTCTGAGCAAGTCACTTAACCGCCCAGTGCTCCCAGGTCACCCCTGAAAACAGGCACTTGTGCCTAGTGGGCCTTACCCAGTTACCAAAGACTAAAATAAATAATATATATATATATATATATATATATATATATATTTGGATCCCCAGTGTCCCATACTGGTGTAGGGAGGCCTCTAGTGCTGACATGGGGATTGGGCGCCCCATGTTGCAGAAGTGTTTTTTTAATCATTTTTCCTATTTTCAGGTCAAGACCTAGGATCCTAGGTTGTACCTCATGCATACGATCTAGGATCATAGGTCGTCTTACATGGATACAAAGTAGGATTAAAATGATTAAATAAACACATTTAAGGGGCATATTTCATCCCATAAAGTGCAGAATGCACCAAAGGAGGTCCCAATAAGCAAGCTACATATGTTGGATCTTCCCAAGGATATCATTTTGGGAGGTTTCCACAATTTTTTTTTAGCAAAATTGTAAACAAGATGGCGACCATACGAAGTAGGACTTTCTCCATACAGAGCAGGATTCCTACCTCGTTTCATACAGCTATACTGAAGTGCCTACTGAGCATGTTCAGAAATGATTTTTTCAAATTTTTAAATTGCAATAACTTAAAAACTACTGATTCATTTTACACCAGTCTAGCAAAAGGACATCTGTGGGTTAGTCCCTTTCTACCCTGCAAATTTAATGCCAAACAACTAAACCCTCTGGGCTGAAGGTAAGTTCAAAGAAATATCCCAGCAAAGTCAATGGGTAAAAACATGTTTTTTCACCTCTCCGTACCAGATCAAGAGATCTACCCCACAGAAAGGGGTATACATAATTTTGTGCAAAGCCATTCAACGGTTGCAAAGTTATTAAAGTGCAACATTTTGAGTTTAACATTGAAGTGCCTACTCAACTCTAACTATAGGATGCAACCGCACTTATAATATATATGAGTATATATATATATATATATATATATACACACACCTCAAATTTTGAACTTTAATAACTTTACAACCATTCAATAGAGTTGCACAAAATTTGGTATGTCCTGTCCAGTGGGGTAGATCTCTTGATGTACCAAATTTTGTTTTGATTGGATTTGCGGATTTCATGCTGTGCATAGTGAAAAAGCTGTAAAAGTCATCTTTTTACACTTGTTTTGGCTGTTTTTTCCTCATCATGCTGTGACCACACCGTTTGAAATTTTTGTCTGCAGTTTTCAGGATAGTTAAAGCTTGCCTCAAAGAACAAGCTAGTGTTGGTTTGGTGAAAAAAATATTAATCCGTTTCAAAGTTATTCAGTTTTGAAATTTCGGGTTCTCAGCATGCTCAGTTCAGTCTTTTGGATAGCGGCATGGCGTGAAAAGGGATTTTGGTCTCGCTAAAGGGATTCATTAAGTTCCATTTCATGAGAAAAAAAATCCCTTTTTCGCAAGCAGTTGCCATCTTGTTTTCATTTTTCTAGCCCAAACAAAACGTTATAATTTTACCCAGGAATGTCTTTTGCAGTTATCCAATTATGTATTTTGTTCATGCAGATGTCCTTTACACTTCTTTGGCTTTGGTTTGCTTTACTTTGGCCTCAGAATGCACAGGGGTTGTATACAGACCCCCGTCTTAGGGGGAGGAAATGGGCAAGGAAATGATAGAAGGCATCCTTAGGATGGCAGAGAAAGGGGAGATATTGCTGATAGGGGACCTGAATATGCCAGATGTTGACTGGAGCACCTTTGCTGCAGCCACATCCAAGAGCAGGGCCATTCTTGATGCCCTACAGGGGGCATGCCTCAGACAGCTAGTTTTGGAACCCACTCGGGAGAGAGCAATCTTAGTCCTGGTACTCTCAAATGGGGATGGAGAAAGGATCTCTGATCTTGAAGTGGGTAGCCATCTGGGAAAAAGCGACCACCAAATAGTGTGGTTCATGATAAACTTAGCTGTAGAGTCAAGCCACACAAAAGTGAAGGTACTGGACTTCAGGAGGGCTGATTTTGGCAAAATGGGAGAGTGCCTCAGAAAAGCACTAGCAAACAGGCAAGAAGGTGGGGTGGAGCAACAATGGGGAAACATCAAAACCGCCATCACAGAAGCAACAAGTCTTTGTATGAAGCAAATAAACAAATCAAAACGAAAGAAAAAAACACTATGGTTCTCAAAAGAAGCAGCGGGGAAGGTAATGGAAAAAAGATAGCATTCAGGAAGTATAAGGAAACACAGAAGGAGTAGGACAGAGAACTGTACCAGTTAAAGCAGAAGGACGCGGGTAAGGCAGTCAGAATAGCAAAGGTCCAAACCGAGGAAAAGATAGCTAACTCGGTTAAGAAGGGGGACAAAATCTTTTATAGGTACATTAGGGAGTAAAGAAAGACTAAGGCAGGGATATTGAGGCTGAACAAAGAGGAAGGTGGTTGGGCAGAGAGCGACGGTGAAAAAGCAAGGATACTGAATGAATACTTCTGCCTCAGTATTCACAATGGAAAAGCAGGGGGAAATACCTAATTCGGTCAATAGAATCACTCTGGATAGGGGGGTTGATATTAGTCCTTTCACAGAAGAAAGGGTTCTGAAAGAACTCTTAAAACTGAAGGTGCATAAAGCAATGGGGCCTGATGGGATTCACCCCAGAATTTTAAAAGAACTAAGGGAAGAACTAGCAACACCACTGACTACCCTTTTTAATAAATCATGGGAGGATTGGGTGGTACCTGAGGACTGGAGGAGGGCAGATGTGATTCCCCTTCACAAAAGTGGGAGCAAGACAGAGGCAGGAAACTACATTGAAGGAAAGAATTGTTGAGTACCTAGAGGCCAGTGGGGCACAAGACCCAAGGCAGCATGGATTCACAGTGGGAAGGTCGTGTCAGACAAATCTAATTGATTTCTTTGGCTGGGTGACCAAAGCAGTAGACCAGGGGGCTGTGGACATGGCCTACCTAGACTTTAGCAAGGCATTTGACACAGTCATGCACAAAAGATTAATAAACAAATTAGCCAGCCTGGGAGTGGGTCCTAGGGTGGTAGCCTGGATAAAACACTGGTTGGACAACAGGATACAGCGGGTAATAGTAAATGGAGTCCACAGTGAAGAAAGGAGGGTTACTAGTGGGTACTGCAGGGGTCAGTATGGGGCGATCCTTTTAATGTCTTTATAAGTGACATTGCAGAGGGACTGGAAGGGAAAGTATGTCTTTTACAGATGACACAAAGATCTGCAACAGGGTTGATACACAAGGTGGGGTGGAAAGGATGAAAAGGGACTTGGCAAGGTTGGAGGAATGGTGAAATGTATGGCAGCTTAGATTCAATGCAAAGAAGTGCAAAGTAATGCACCTGGGAAACAAAAACCCAGGGGAAGAGTACACAATGGGGGGTGAGATACTGACAACAACAAAAATGAAAAGGGACCTGGAGGTAGTCATATCAGACGACTTAAAGGTGGGCCAGCAATGTGAGAAGGCAGTGAGGAGGGATGGGGAGATACTGGGATGCATAGGGAGAGGCATCACCAGTAGAAAACAGGAAGTTGTTGGCCCTCTGTACAGACAGTTGGTAAGACCACATCTGGAGTACTGTGTACAGTTCTGGAGACCCCATCTCCACAAAGACATACACAGGGTGGAGGCTGTCTAAGAGGAGGACAACCAAAATGATGCAGTTTCTGCATCAGAAGACATATGAAGAAAGACTAAAGGAACTAAAGATGTATAGCCCTCGAGGAAAGGAGGGAGAGGGGGGACATGATAGAAACTTTCAAATACCTCAAGGAAATCAGCAAAGTCCGAGAGGGTAGCATCTTTCAGAAAAAGAGATATGCAAAAACAAGGGGGCACAATTTGAAGATAGAGGGGGGACGGCTCAGAGGTAATGTGAGGAAGTATTTCTTCACAGAGAGGGTTGTGGATACATTGAACAGCCTTCCTGAGGAGGTCGTAGAGTCAAAAACAGTGGGGGGAATTCAAGAATGCATGGGACAGACATAAGGCAATTCTAGTGGGGAGTAGGAGGAAGTAGGCTGTTGGTTAACTAGGATCTGCAGCTTATCTATTAGCTAGGGAAATGGGCAGACTAGGTGGGCCAAGCGGTCCTTATCTGCCATCAAATTCTATGTTTCTATGAACGGTTATTTTTAATTTTTAAAATCCCTTATCGGGACTTGCTTCTGATCCCTTTTCGTGATGTGAAAAGGGATTTTGACACCTCACACAAAGGGAAATTGGCCTCACAAAAACGGGTCATCTGATCTGACAACTCAAATCCCTTTTCATGAGCTGTCAAAATTCCTTTTTGCATTGTGAAAAAGGATTAGGACTTGAGGGACCAGATGGCCCTATCCCTAATCCCTTTCCATGAGGCAAATTCCCTTTTCATTGAGTGCTCAGGTGGGATGCCGGCCATGGAGATGAGTGGAGGGCTGTGCCGGTGGCCAATCGGGGTACGGGGGAGCAAAGTGGGCTCAGCCTCTGACTTAAAATAGGGTGGGGGGTCCACTAGACACCAAGTACTGGGAAGGGGATTTTTTTTACTAAGATATGGGGCTGGAGCTCAGGGTGACTGGGGAGGTAAAAGGGTTCTTAATTTGAATTCAGCTGGTGATCAGCTGGGAGGTCCACTAGACACCAGGGACATGGGAGGGAATTTTTTTTTTTTACTAAGATGCAGGGCCAGGGCTCATGGTGACTGGGGGAGGAGGGAGGGTTCTTAATTTGAATTCAGCTGGTGATCAGCCAGGGGGGACCACTAGACACCAGGGACTCAGAGGTATTCCTACAGAGGTGGGTGAAACTGCGGGCAAAATTTTCGCAATGTTGAGAAATATTTCATGTAGCAAAATTGTCAATTTCATGGCAGTTTCACTGGCAAAATAAAATTTTGCAACATCTCTAGGTCTTGTGTAAACTAGTGCTGGTATGCAGTGAGTTGGGTTTGTGGAATGTGACATCACCACTGTTGAAATAACACATGGTGATGTAGACACTGGAAATAAATGAAAATAAACTCACAGTGTCTACATCATCAGAATGTTATTTCACTGGGGTAAGAATATGCTTATTTATTGAGAGCAGCACAACGGCAGCCTGCTGGACCTGTCAGGTGGAACCAGTGCCCACACCTGCACCCTATCCCCAGCTACCACCAGCAGCAGTGTCTCTCGCAGCCGAGTGGGCCCAGGGGGGTGCATGCGTGTTCCTTGGCTCACCAGCACTGCCTGATGCTGCCTGTGGTAATACTGGAACATGGGGAGGGATGTTGACATCTGTGCAACCCAAAATCAGTGTGATGTCATCATCAGTATCAAAGTCATCATCGTCCTGCGTGGCCGGCACAAGCACAGGGAGGCTGTCCTGTATGAGGAGGTCAGCCAAAGGATCCTAATTGGCAAGACCAAGTAGGTCCACTAACCCAACATTAGTACAGCGCCCCCTGGCAGTGGCCACAATGTCAGTGGATGTTGATGGCACATCATCCTGTGCCATGGTTCTGCATCTGGCCTGCACAACAACCCTGAGGCATGATGGAGCTGTAAGACAGAATGGAGAGTGGTTAGTGTGTCAGTGATGCATTGCTGGTAGTCAGCTACACAGTGGATTTCCTGCAGGTGTGCCACAGGTGTGCCTGCCCTGCCCTGAGTGTGGAATGGCAGCACCGCTGCCTATGCCCATCAGAACACAGGTGTTGAACAGGACATGTGTCCTCATCTGTGCACACACACACAGCAATGTGTGGCACATGCCCACAACTGACAGGCAGTGCCAGCCCCCCCCCAATGGCATACAGCACAAATGTGTGGACCCTGTCCGGTGTGACATGCCGGTGCAAGTGTCCACTGTGGCCACATGCATGCACATCCTGCAGCGGACACACATGTGATATGCGTGCTAGCTGTAGTGTTATCCCTGGACCAAGCACCACACAACCATGACATAGTTTGCACAGCTTCCACACAGCACACAGGGGACCATGTTGGTCCTTGATTTGGCTGTGCAGGTGGTGCACCAGCCAAGAAGCAACAGGAACACAATAGTGGCACCCCTTCTTTATACCAGGCACACAGATGGCCTGTACATGCCACCCCCCCCCCAGCTGTCCCAGTGGCACACTCACAGTGCTGTGATGGGCTGCCATCTGTCTGGAACCCACCCCCAGGACACTCGGGTGAAGGTAGATGCCAGCAGCTCTTCCTCCTCCATATTGAGGATGGCTGCTGTTGAGGGTCCACCACCCATTTTGTGGAGCGATGCCATAATGACAGCAATCTTCTCTTTTATCCTGCATTTGTCCATGCCCATGTTCTTCTTGCACTCCTGTGGAGTGCAGTTGTAGCATTGATGGGCATTCACGTTGGTGGCCACCTCATCCCAGCCAATAGCCTGTTCCTGTGCAGTCCTTGTGGCCCCACTCAGGAGTTCCTCCCTGCCAACATATGCCTCCACCAGGGCCTGTTTTTCATCCTTGGTAAAGTTTGGTCTGCATTTCCTGGCAGGCCACTGCTCCTCTGCACACTCAGAATCTGACATAATGCCACCTGTGAACAGTAATGGTGCACAGATGAGCTGTATGGTAGCATCCCCTGCTGCTGTGCAACATATAAATTGTGGTAGTGCAATACAGCTATCAGCTATCGAAATGTAAACAAACCTACCTTCAAGGCTGCAATACCTGTCAGTGATTAGTGCTGTGTGTTGTCACTTTTATTGTTCAACTCATGCACCTGGGCTGTGGAGCAACCAGTAATGAGATGCTAATGTGCTAACTTGCAGCTGGCATTGGCTCATGAGTCAATCTGCATAATCTGGCTGAATATTGCAGAATTGCTCCAGGCGCAACTGACTGTGGGATGTGCAATTGAGATGCGCCAGAGCAATTCACTGGTGCAGTTTCCACACATGCGCGCTACGCAGTACCTCAATTGCCATGTGCGCAGCCTGCTGTGCTATGTACGTGTCTGTGTATTGTACATCCAGCAGTGATGCGCATGTGTGCCCTACTGTACATGCGGCCATGCTGTGCCATTGGCTGAAGATGCACAGGTGTGGTTCTTGTACCATTGGTGTGCAGTATGTGTGACACCGCCTGACGTTCACAAGATGGCGGTGATGCACCGATGCATGGAAGTGACCCCATTCTTCCACCCGTACATCCAGCATTGCGCATATGTGATAATGCATGGTAGGTCCCATTGGTGCATGCCTATCATGCATTTACATCCTGTACAGTGGTGTGCTGTACATTCCTGTCACTCAACCAGCATAGCAGTACTACAGGGGTCACAGTGTAGTGGCAGATAGCACAGTGGGCCTGGTGTAGTGAGCTGCCATTATGGCACATGTCAGAAGAGTCAGCCCTCGGGTCAGGAACTGGAGTGAGGTGGAGATGGCCAGCCTCATGGTGGTGGTTGCCCCACTGGAGAACCAGTTGTTTGGGGCAGTGGAACTACAGGAGACATGGTCCCATGTGTGGGCCCGTGTTGCAGAGTGCCTGGAAAGGTGCACTGGTATCCCCAGGATGGGTAAATAGTACCATCACTGTTATGGTGACCTGTGCTGCCTCGATCCAGAGAGGCTAAGGAGACTGCAGGACCATGCCCACTGTGGTGTAGTCCCACAAACAGGTACGTCTGTTCATGCATTATACATGCCACTTATGAATGCTAGCAGGGGCATTGGGGTGTGTGGCAGGTGCGTGTGTACCTACACACAGGGCGGGCCCACCTTATTTGGGTGTGTGGATGCTGTTGTGATGCCATGCTGGGCACCGTGTGTCCCTGTGTTGCACCGTGCCAGTGGCCCACCACATTGTGCCCAGCTTTCGGGTTGCAGCCTCAGTTCCCAGCATGGTGCTCTGCATCATGGTGCATCATGTCAGGCTTGCTTGGACGGTGGCTGTGTGTTGGTGTTTGCATAATACTCATGTCCATTTTCTTTGCATTTCCTTTTCAGGGCCAGAGGTGCACAGGTGGGCTAGGGAAAAAGACGATAGGTGTGGCATCCAGCCAGCTGATGGGCCTGTGGGACAGGTGGCATGTAAGTGTGTGACATATGCAGCTGTCCTCAGTACCTGGAGTTGGGTGTTGGTGGGGGGGCCATTCCACACAGTAGGCCATTACCTGCATGCTGTGCAGGTGTTGGTTCCCAGGCACTGTTGCCAGTGTTGGCTGGCAGCATTTGGTTCTCCCATCATGCACATGGCATCTGTGTGCTGTTACCCTGTTGCTGTTACTGGTGGTGGCTGTGTGTGACCCACAGTGCACACAAGCAGATGCGGCTGGGCCTGCTTGATTGTTGCACCTGGGGGAATCAGTCCCTCACTGTGGGAGGTTTGTGCACATGTCACAATGCTAGGTACTCCCTGGTAAACATCCCCTTCCTTGTGTGGTATGGTTTCCCAGACTGCTGTCAGTGTCCGCTGTGCGTGTGTTGTTGGTGGTCTTGTCATGGGTCTGCCTAGCCTCAGACCTATATACACACACACAGCCCAGGGGCCTTTTGATGTGTGGGACCTGTCACTCAGTAGCTGTCTGGTGTTTCCCTTACATACGTCATCCAGGGCCAGGGAGAGGACGGCACATGTGGGTGTCCTGGGTGGTGGAATCCTCCAACTGCAGCGGTTGGTGTTCAGGATGTACAATCAGATGGTAGTCCATATCCACCTGTCTAGGAGACATCTTGCAGCAACGAGGTCGCTGGTCACTGTGGTGCGAAGCATGAGGGTGGACATCCGTAGGCTGAGGCATTAGGCCACGGACATTAATGTAAATAGCCCCAGGTTTTCCTTCCCCACATCCCCATTCCCCAAGGACATTGTTGTTCCACTTCCATTGCTCTCCCTTCTCACACCTGTCCCCATTGCTTGACATTGATGTTTGTTGTATTTGCTCCCCTTTTCTGGTTAACTGTTGGCTTGTGCCCCTTTTTGATTTTGTTTTGTTCATTCCATGATGTATCCTTCCCATTGCCCGTACCTTACTGTTTTGCTGTACTGTTTTTTTCTCCATTTGTGGATTAAAACATTGTTTCATGTTTGCTAGTGTGTTTCTATGACTCCCTAACATGCCTGTTGCTTCAGTGTGCTGTTGTTGACCATGGCTGGAGTCTGGACGGGACAAGTCATGGCCTATGGTGTATCTGCAGTGTGATACCAGTGGGTACCCATTACTTTGCCTGTCATGTCCCTGTGTGTCAGTCTTCCATGGGTTGCCAATGGTGGGGGGGCTGGCTCTGAGCTTGCCACAGTGTCCTGTGCCCATGTCCACATGTCCAGCATGGTGCCCACCCCTGCTGTGTTGCTCTTCCCCATGTTTCTGTGCTCCAAGGTATCCTGCCCTGTGTCCTTATTTGGCATGTGATGCATACAGCCATATGCCTGTTTGCCAGTGTGGCTGTGGACCACTGTGCCTGCATGGTGCCTTCACATGGTGGCAATGGTGCTTGGCTACTCCATGTGGGCTGTTGGGATTGTGATACTGGGGTGCCCATTCCCTGCAGCCCTTGTGCCATGCCCATTGTGTGCCCTGTCCCGTTGGTTGCCCAGGACTGTGTGGGACTCTATGCCATGTCCGTGGGCATTGGGCTCTGCACTGTTTCTGTGCCATCTGCCCCTCCTTTGCCAGTGTGCTTCTGCCCTGCCTCCACTACCATGGTCCTGAACCTTCACATAGCCCTGACCATTTTCCCTGTCATCTGGTGTAACTTTCTCCATTTACAGTATTCAGTCTGCACAGTTGCTCCAGCACATTCCAGGTTGTTCTGGTGCAAGTCTGTTTGTGCCGTGGAGCATCTTTGCTATATTTAGCATTGTTTGTGCAGGAGCATTTCTGTGGTGCATCTGCTGAATACTGCAGTTATGTACTGTGGTGCAACTGGATTGCACAGCACATCCACTTGTGCATGTTCTGGGCACACTTTTGAATAACTAGGCCATTATATATTAAGGTTGATGAGGGCATTTAATGTTAAAGGGATATATTTGGACCTTAATAACTTTGTAAAGGGTCAAGTAATTTCTAGGAAATTTGGCATGCGTAATTGCCTTAGGTTGGTGCTTGTATGTGGCAAATTGTGTCTGAATAGCTTTAGCTGTTTGCGAGATAAAGAGTGTTGAAAATAGAGAAGGTTTGGGTTTTTTGGCGCTTTTTTTGTCCACCTGTATCTCAGAAATGGCTTTAGCTTCTGGGCTGAAATTTTCAGGGTAGACAGCCTTGGCCTCCGAGATGTTCTTCTTGATGGTTTGGAGGAAAAAAATATTAATTCATTCCAAAGTTATTCAGTTTTGCATTTCCCATTATTTCCTATGGCAAAGACATTGATGTCTAGCATGACGAGGGATCTCATGTCACAGAAGCAGCTGCAATGTGGGATTCTAGGTTGAACACATTATGCTGCCAGCCATGTTCTTTCTCCGCTTTGCAAGAGAAATGAATTAAGTATACTTTTGATGTGTGGACTGGACATTAGGGAGCCCACTCCCAGTGTCCCAAAATAATTATTATATATATATATTTTTTTAACCTAAAAAAAAAGAAAACAGTCTCACAACATACTTGCCAACATCTAGGTGCCCAGTCCCTGTGTCGGCATTTACACACACACCTCAACTACTTTTGTACATTGGAGAGCCCATTCCTGTGTCCCCAAATTGTTTTGGTTTATCTCCCCCCCCAGCACTGTGAGACACTGGGGAGCCCGCTTCCAGTGTCCCAAAATAAATATATATATATATATATATACCTAAAAAGAAGAAAAATAGTCATGTGATCGAAGTTGTTGACATTGAGTGCCCAAACTTGTTGTCAGCATTTAAAAGCACCTAATAATAATATTAACTACTTTTGGACACTGGGGAGCCCACCCTAGTGTCAACAAATAATAGTTTTTCAGTTACCTGAAAAGAAGAGAACAGTCCTGCAATGTCTTTACTTTCTTTTTCCCTGAAACAAAGAAAACCGTCCCTCATCATCACCGCTCAGCACCTCCCCCAGCCACACCCTCTCACTGAGTACCCACCTCTTCACACCCTCCGCTTACCCTATACTTACCTGTGGTGATCATCTGCTGTCATCTTCTGTGGACCAGGACTCGTCTGCACTCTTCAAAGCTGAACCGCAAACTGAAGAATAAAGGTAAGTGCACTATAATGGCAGTCAACAGCATTTTGAACTTGTTGATATCTAGGCCATTTTTAGATATTTGGCATCAATTAACATGGGTTTTTAGACCTCACTGAATATTGACATCAATATTTTGTTACTCGCCCCAAAAGGTGGTCGCTGCATGGAAACACCTTTTGGGACTGAGTAATGAAATGACAGTGCCAGTGTTCATGAGGTGGGGTCAGAAAAAGCCCATGTTGAAAATCTGATGAAAGAATTCCTAAAAATGGCTGCATTATGAATGTGCGATGTGCAGTTTCTATGCAGGTGCATACCTTTAGTAATTTACAATATTTTGACTCCAAATTTTCAAAACTGAAATTTTTTTCACACCACCTCAAGAACAGTACAGCTGTCATTCTTCACCTCCTGCCCAAAATGTGTTTTCTCACCAGTGGTACAGAATGGCATGGTCACTGTGCGAAATCCCCTTTTGGGACCAATGAATGAAATGACAGTGGAAGAGTTCATGAGGTGAGATCTGAAAAAGGCCATGTTGAAAATTTGGTGAAAAAACTCCTAACAGTGGTCGAGTTGCGAGCGATCATTGAAAATTTTATACGCATGCGTAACTTTGCTTATTTCCAATATTTTCACTCCAAATTTTCAACATAGCTATTTTAACACACCACCTCATGAGCAGTACAGCTGTTATTTTTCATATCCTGCCCAAAACATGTTTTCACACCTCCAGCGCAGAATGTTGTTTTCCCTCAGATTTCGAAATTTTCACCTATGGGGTTCATGAGGATGGGTGATAAGAAGACTACGTTCAAAATTTGGGGTTGAAATATGAAAAATGACAAAGTTATGCCCATTCATTGCAATTTTGATATGCACGCTCAGAACTGCAGAAATCTTACATATTTTTACCCTAGATTTCCAACATTGCCTTCTTATTACCTGAGCTTATGTATGTCACAGCTGTCATTTTTCAAATCCTGTCAAAAATGTGTGTTTGCGCCTGTGGCATGGAATGGTGTTCTAGTTGCACAGAATTATGTTTTGGCACAGAATTGAACATTTTGTCTACCAGCTACATGTGCTGGGGTAGTAAGAAGGCTATGCTGATAATTTGGTCATGCATCTACAGAGGGATGGGTACACAGTAAATCTTTGATTTGTGCCATTCAGATCCAGAGGAGAGAAAGAAAGACTACTGGGGGGCCCAAGAAACATTTTACAGTCCTAGAAATCCAATAAAAATGTTTTTTTCTTTTTCTGGCCTCAGTGTGGTTCTGTTGTGTAGGGTAAGGGGAGGCTGGCAAAATAAATCTTTGACATGTGACATCCAGAGAGAGAGACAGAGAGAGAGAGAGAGAGAGAGAGAGAGAGAATACTGTGAGGGGAGAGGGACATGAGATATTTAACAGCCCCAGAAATCCCAAATAAAGTTTTCTTTTTTTTCTGGTCACTTTTATGCATTTTTCAAATTTTTTTTCAAATATTTGTCAATAAATCAGAACCAATCAGAACAAATCAAAACTTCACCATGTTCCAATTCTTATTTAATAAGGGTTAGTTCTCTCAGCCCCAATAAGGATACAAATAAACTATCTGACAAAATAAGGAAATGCATTGCAAAAAACTTTGTTGAGGCACCATTAGAGTTGAACCATTACTAGTAGGGAAATGCAACCTTCAGGTTCCCAAGGGTAAGACCCCACTCCTATTTACAACATAAGTGGGTAATGGACTCTTTTTGGCTTCTTTCTTTGGCCCACTTGAACGGCTTCAATGACAGCTTCAAACAATGTGTGTTCAGTGGGCTCTTTTAAGAATCATGGACTTCACAAGATTTTTGAACAGTTTTTCAATCTTCTTTATTGATTAACCCTACGTTTCACTCTATAAAGGAGCTTGTTCAAGGGGTTCTTTTTTATTCTTCAAGCTATTAAAAATATATATTCAGTTATTTTTATTTTATATAGTTCTACATGGAAACAGTTTCCATGAGACAAAACTTAAGAAAAGCATCCCCTACTTCCAATTGACCAGGGTAAAAAGAAACTGTAGTACTCAAAGGGATTTGGAGAAAGAGACAAAATGGATGATAGATTTAGAAACAGAGGATATCAAGAAAACACATTGGATCAAGCAAAAACCAGGATACAGCAGAAGGACAGGGTTGAATTGTTGTGAGCAAAGCGAATCCAGGAAGGGAAACAAAAGGTTGTACTAGCAACCAAATATAATCACAAAATGGCAGACATAAGGAAAATAATCAATAAACACTGGCACCTAGTGCAAATGGATAATGAAAACATCCCAGAGCTACAGATGAGGTCCATAATAGCAGCAAAAAAAGTTAAAAACCTAAAGGATCAATTGGTCAAGTCTCAATACAAATTACCAGAACCAGGAGAGAAAACCAGCTACTACTAGGCCCCTTAGCACCAGGAATGGTGCCATGTTGGAAATGGTCCGTGTGCAATCAACATCCAAAAAACAAGTGTTTATACACCCACATAATGGATGGAGACACCAAATTAATCAACATATATACTGCACTATGGAGGGAGTTATATATATCATACAGTGTCCATGTGACATGTTATACGTAGGACAGACCAGCAGGATGCTCAAAACAAGAATACACAGAACACAAAGTAGACATAAGAAGGAGGGATGAAAGCTCATCTGTGGCCACCCATTTCATGCAAGCAGGCCACAGTGGGGTATCCCTGAGATTTTGGGGGTTATAAAAAGTATATTTACCAGAAAGAGGAGGACATTGGAGAGATCTGTTGTTGAGCGCAGAAATGCACTGGATTTTTCACCTAAAAACCTTAGAACCAAACATTGGCATGAACACAGACACAAACTGGAATGCCTATAACTTTAAATTGGGACCTAACAGAATAAGTGAGAAGTGTTGATATACTGTATTGATATACTGTTCTGCCCCATACAGAATCTACAACACCATGTGTACATTAGAAATGCAATAAAGAGGTAGAATGCTGTAATAGCTTTGACATAATCAAAATACTAGAATATAATAATAATTACTAGGAATACTGAATGAAAGTCATTAAATAAATAAAAAAGAAGTCAAAATGATGTAATGACCAGGTATAAATGTATGCACCATGTCTTAAATATTTATGCACACTTTTTCTATGCATCATAACTATAAATTTCAGAAGAGAATATTAGGTAATAGCATATCACAGGATTCATGTTGTAGTGATGACAGTGTCAGGATCAGACAAGCTAAATTAATAATTTGCATCACACAATCCTAAACCATGGGAGGTCAGATTAGTTTGACCTCACGATGAAAAAATGTTATCAGACTAGCAAGGTCAGAGCTTCTAAGACTTTGCTTCAACTCCCATCACAATCAAGGGCATGACTGTATAAATGATTGTTCTCCTCAAAGTATTATAAAGATAAGTAGCCACTGAAAAGTAGCCTGGCAAATGATATTCTAGCCTGTTTTGTGCAAAAACTGATCACACTTACCACGCACTAGTGCCTAGGTTGCCTAGTAACAATCCACGCATGTGCGGAGGCACACAGTGCCACATTATGACGTCATGACGTTATGCAACCATGGTATTGCACAAAACAGGTGAGAGGCCACAGTGAAACAGCACCTGTATGTAGCAGTTAGCGTGTTTCCTACGCAGCAACTAAAAAAATGAGAGATTAGACTACAAGGAGCAAGTTAAAGAATTACCTCTAAGACAAAGCCTGAATCTCTAAAGATTTAAAAATACAAGAAACCTGAAAAACAATAACAAACAGAACATAATTTGTCTCAACAGTAAATGGCTTAAAAGGAATAGTGAAGTCCCACCACAAGCAGTTCTAAAAGTCTCTCTAAGGTAGGCTGATTCACAGAAAAGAGAGAGGTCAAGCCATTAAGGCTGCAGTTACAGTAAGAAACATTTGTCAGGCACTATCAGTGACTGCTATTTTAAATGTTTGGATTTATTTATTTAATTACAGAAAGAATACTCCTGTAAACCAAAAAACATTGACTGTGTTAGAAACATAAAAGGAAAAAGAAAGAGAATAAGAGGAGTTCAACCTCTTTATTGGTATATTTACATGCTAAAAAATGTATAAATCAAACTTAAAAAAAAAGAATACCACTATATAAAAAAAATAAAAATAACTGAATATGTATATTTAATAGATTGAAGAATGAAAAAGAACCCCGTGAACAAGCTCTTTTATAGAGTGAAACATAGGGGAAATCAATAAAGACTGAAAAACTGTTCAAAAATTTTGTGAAGTCCATGATTCTTAAAAGAGCCCACTAAGATCCCACTCCCACTGTGTGTACAGGAACAGGCATGAGGGTACCTTAGGCTTCCCAACCCCAACACCCCACTCCCAGCTTCAGCTTCCAATGACTTGAATTCAGATGCAAGCTCAGTGAGCTGGCTGAATGGGCTGAAGCTGGGGGAAAGGCATTGCAGCATGCAGCACTGGCCCCAGCCTGGGGAGGAACAGAGCAGTGTTCTGGTGCACACACAACATCTTGCGATAGGCAGGGGAGCCTTATCTCACAAGGGGTTGACGTGCATGTGTTAAGGTCTGATGGGGCCATGCACTGCATCTGCACAAGTAGTGTGGCAAGAAAAATGGGGGAAATGTACATGGTGGGATGAACTTCAGATCACTGCAGGCCCTACACCAACAACAGGCCTCATTCTGCTGTCAGTCACCCAGCCCTGACATCCTTCATCTCAGGAACTTACCTTGTAACTTTGGTATCCCCCAGATTTTCCCATGATGGAAACGGGGGTGATGCATGTCTGCCCCACCCTTGACTGTCAGCCACTTTGCCAGTCTGTCACCCGGTTGGTGTTGCAGGGTGAGCAAAAGATGATGACCTCATCCTGCCCTGGGGTGGTCGATGAATGGAAAACCTTGCCCCCCCCCCAACCCTAGAGGAAAGTGGGTGCAGGAACAGTGAATCCTGTCCACATCCCCTGCACTGGCCTCCATGAGCCACCCAAGTCCATTCATCAACCCAGGTTACTGCTGTGATATCAGTATATACCCTACCATCCAACTCACTTTAAACCCCAAAAATAAAATCACCTCTTTCTACCCTACACAGCTGATCGGTATTTTTATTGCTTATACTGACCCATTTTCCACTTCATGTCTACAGATCCAGTGGATGTTAACACCAGCATTGAAGGACACTGACCATGTGTATCAGATAAGTGTTGTTTAATGTTTAGAGTACTTTGTTCCAGTTAGTTAATAAAGAGCTGCAGATCCTTTGTGACCCTGTTGTTATTCTTATTTTACAGGTACAACTAGATGTTCCCTCCAGCATCCCACAGTCCACAGGACCTTGGTAAGAAATCTGTTTTGTTTTTTCAACTCTATTTTTGCTCCTCAATATGGCAGGGGGTTACTTACCCCCAATCATCCTTGAGTACAGGTACTCAACTACCCCACCACCAAGACTCTGTCACGGATGAAGAGACAGGGAGGATTTTGGCTGACCCCCCATGGAGGGTTCGCTCCTGGTGGGGGACAGACCAGGGGGGAGATTGCATCACAACAAAGTAATTAAAGGATGTTGTTATCTTTACACATCTGAATATCACAACATATTGAATATTGTTTAATTATTTTGTGTATTTCTTGTAAAAATTGCCTTTATAAAAAAGCCTGTGTTGCTATGCTACTTTAATCAGGAAGGGGCACTTTCTGATGAATAGATTTGTTCATTTAACAATGATAAAATAATTTTGAATGCTTAATTGATTAATTAAACATATGCCCTATAAAAGTATTAATGCTCCTCACTAGCCTCACCCCCATTGAAGGCTCTGTTGAGTCGAGGCTCTAGGGGGCATTGCTAGACCAGGAGGTTGTTAAGTTATTTGTACTGCCATTGTGCTGTTGTTTGTCATTTTGTGGTAACAGAAAAGAAAAGAAACAGTAAAATTCATTTATTTGTACCATGATTTCCTGCTGACTGTTCTTATGAGGGCACCACTAATTGGTTTTGGAGCTTCATTAAGGTTGGCCACCTTGAACTTGTGGAGCAGCACAGCTGAGTATGGAGTTCGCAGCAGTTAGTTTTTTGTATTACTTTGTTGTGCTACTATTTTCCGCTCCACCCTTCGCCATGGGGGTCACGTTTCAGCTTTAAAAGAACATCTTTTACCTCTTGGTTCTTCAGAATGGCGGTCTGATTTACAAATCTATATGTTACAGTGGAATTGAGTATGAATCAGGCTACTACGTCTGATTATTCCAGAGAGGATGCTGAGTTTGAATGGGAGGAAATGACTAATACCTTTGACGCAAGAAGGAGGAAAGCAAGAGGCAGACTAAAAGGTTAATGATAGTGAAAATGCATCTAACAACACTAATTCTAACATTAAGAGTGCATTCATCAATCTTGAACGACTGTTAATCAAAGAAACTGAAGTAACTTACAATATTAGCACATTAGAAGAATATTTGGATCAGGAACAGGCACCGCATGGTCTAAGAATATCAATTGTGCCCTCTAGTGGTCTTAACGATCTTCAGTTCAAAGAAGAACGGCTGAAAGCAGCCCGTGACTGCTCAAAAATATTTCTGAAGCTTTTAATTCATGCAGACCTTAGCAAATATGCAGAATTAATATAGGAATTACAACAGGCTAAGATGGCTGCTTTGAATTGTAAAACAAGCCCAAAATACTCAGATTACAATGAGCAGCTGAAGAGAACTTTACAAAAATATTAACTAGATGTTATTTCAAGGAAACAACTAAATTAAACCGAGACAAAGCAGACTACGGACGAGGGGATATCCTTAGTTGGAGCAAACCCAGATCTCAGAGTAGAGGGCGCTTCCGTGTTAGATTTGTTAAATCAATAAAGGAACTGATAGTAGAAATAAAGGAGAAATAAATAAAAAATCTAGAGGCAAATCAAAATAAGGATCCTTTTCAGAAGCACCCAGGACCAAAAGAAAAGGAGAAAGAAAAGGAAAAATCAGACGAGGGAAGCGAGGAGGACAGAAGACAACCAGGAACAGAGAGACAGCTGAGAGAGAGGAAGAGGGATTTAACCTACAGGTACTGAATTTATCTGACTTAATTCTAACTTTGGAACAAGAATGGGTTCTAAAGAAAGGACTTAGTTTTATTCTCACCCCAGCAGTAAATAATTTCCAAGTCTTGGTGGATCTAAAGAAATTCTTTCGTAAATTACACTTGAGACTGCACTTCTCTAGAAGTGGGGATCAAGAATCTAGCAGACTCTAATGTTTTGGAAATGGGTTGCTTTGTGGAAGAACAGCAAGCTAGCACCAAGGACCTGGACCTGTTGTTAAGGGTAATCTCCTGTGGTACGAATATGGAAACTATGGATGTGGAACCGGTGAGTAGAACAGTAGTAGATGAGACTGATACTATAGCAGATTTGTCTGCTGATCAATGCACACTTGAGATCTTGTTATTTGAAAATAAGACAGAAATTGACATTGACTTTATGACTTCCCCTGTAGGGAGTGGTACGGGACTTCTTTCTGTAAATCTTAATGTTAAAAGTTTGCGTAGAATGATGTTTAGAACCTGTTCAACATTCTGGCCTAAAACTTATAACACATCAAATAAGAATGCTAGCAAGGAAGGGGGCAAATCAAGTGTCAAAGAAGGGAAGGGGGGAACCAGCAAAGGGAAGGTGTGGAGGCTGCAAGTCAACTCGGTGAGAAAGGAGGAGAGATTGAGATGAGGGAGGGGTGTCCTTCGAGGGGGGGAGGATCATACCAGAGAAAGGCCCAAAGGTAAGGGGAACCTGTAGGTGGACTTGGAAGGGGGCAAGAGAAAAGGGGAGGAGGTAGGAGGGGGTGATGGTGATGGGAATGTCATGTTGGTGGCGGACTGGAGAGGTGGGAGCTGGACGGGTGGAGGAGGAGGTCAGAGAAAAAGACTTGACGGGAGTAGGGAGTGGGGTGGAAGCTAAACTGGGGGGAGCTGGGGAACTCAGTTATAAAAGGCGTGACAAGAGGGGTAGGGTGGCTAAGGGTTCTCTTGTAGAGGGTCCGGAGAGAAGCCAAGAGGAAGTGGTTTTGAGGAGGGGGAGGTGACAGGGGCTGGCAGGGGAGTTCAAAATGGAGGTGCACAAAAGATCAAGGGGGACACTAAGGTTCTCCTGCTGGAGGACTCCTAGATCGGGGTATTTATTAGGTGGGATAGGGAGAGGGGAAAATCTAGTCCAGTTAAGGTAGTGGGTATTTCCGGTCTGACTGCATAGGGAGAAGTACATGGTGTATGAACTGGCAAGGGACTCTGAAGGATCACCGGACTTCCTGATGCATCTGGGAATAAATGATATTGAGGGGAATAGTGTGCTGGAAATTCAGGCAAGGTTCTGAGAACTAGCCAGGGTCTGTCATGACAATGGATGCACAGTCTCCTTTTAGGAAATCCTGCCAGTGCCAAGGGCCACTGTGGAGAACAAACAGAAGATCGGGGAGATTAAAGACTGGCTTGGGCAGTGGGTGAAGCACAGGGATTGGGGTTTTGGGAGACGGGGGTGGAAAAACAAGGGACTGTACACCTGGATAGGCTTCACCTAAATCCAGAAGGGAAGGAAGTTCTCAAACAGGGGATGACAGATTTCATTCATGCTAGATGGGGTTTAAACTTGTGAAGGGGGGAGGGGGGGCACTGCCAGGCTGATCCAGCCATCCATACTGCCGGTAGGACTGGCCTGCAACCCCACAGAGGGATAGACAGATGGTACCTTAGGGGAGAAGTGTGGATGGACGGATGAAAGATCTGGGGAGGATATGGTAACGAGAGGTAGGGACAAGGGTTGGAGGGTGGCTTTAATAAATGCCAGGAGCCTAGGGAACAAAATGCCTGAGTTCCAGGCCACGCTGTTTGAGGGTGGGGTGGATGTAGCAGTGGTCACTGATATTTGGGCCACCCTTGGCCATGATTGGGACCTTAATCTGAGTGGGTACCTTGTGCTAAGGAAGGACAGAAAGGTGAGCAGAAGGGGAGGAGTAGCAATGTTCATTAGGGATAACATCGAGATTATGAGAGTGGAGGAAGCAGAGGGCAATATGGAGGCCCTATAGGTTACCTTGTGAACCCCCGTGGGAGGGAAGATCATGTTGGGGGTGATATATGGGCCCACAGGACAAGCAGAGGACCTGGAGGATTGCCTGTCGGCTAACATTAAGGGGCAGTGTGAACTGGAAGGGGAAGGAGTGGTGTTGACGGGGGACCTTAATATGCCAGCTACTGATTAGAGTACTATGACATCCACTGTAACCAGGGAGCGGAAGCTGCTGGATGGCTTTCTGGATGCATTCCTCAATCAGCGGGTGATGGACCCAATGAGGGAGGGTCATATCCTGGATGTGGTTTTAGTGGATGGGGATCTTGTACGAGATCTGGTTGTGGAAGAACCCCTGGCTGGGAGTGAAATCAACAGTCTGGTTTTGGCTTAAACTTGGGGGGGGGGATCATTCAAGGACAATGATAGTTGATTTTAGGGGAGTAGACTTTCAGAACATGGGGGAAATTCTCAAGGGGCATTTGCGGGAGATAAAACCAGGTTTGGACATGGAAGGTAGGTGGGAGATCATAAAGCGGGGGCTACTGGAGGCCACCAGGACCTGTGCAAGAGTGAAGCGTAAGGGCGGTAGGTATCGTAAACCATGCTGGTGGATCAAAGAGGTCCAGGAGGAGGTAAGGGAGAAGAAGGCTGCCTACAGTAGGTACAAAAAAATGAGAGGAGAAAGGGATAGAGAGAACTATCATCTTGCAACCAGGAAAGTCACCAGAGTGGTGAGGGGGGGCAAAGGCCTGGAAAGAACAGAGGCTGGTGCAGGGGATATGAGGTGGGGAAAAGGGGTTCTTTAAGTATATTGGTGAGTGGAGGAAGGTCAAGGGCCAGCTCAGTAGGTTGAGGACAGCTGGGAGGTGGGTGGAAGGGGCTGGAGAGCAGGCAGAGGTACTGAATGACTACTTTGCCTCAGTGTTCACTAGGGAGGAGGCTGGGGAACTTCCGAAAAAGGGGTTGAAGGACACAGAAGGTGCAGCTGACCTGACTATTGGGGTACCTGCTGAAGAACAAGCCACTGGGGGAGGTAGGCCAGGGGTGAGATATCAGGCTGGTTCTGCTGAACGGGGAGGGGGAACAGATGCTGGTATTACTATCAGTCGGGTGTAGGAAGCCCTCCAGTCTCTAAAAAAAGGATAAATCTCTGGGGCCTGATGCTATTCATCCCAGAGTACTGAGGGACATGGCGGATGTTTTGGCTCTGCCGTCGGTGGATCTCTTTAACTTGTCACTCCAGACAGGGAGGGTGCCAAGAGATTGGAAGCAGGCGCATGTTATGCCCATCCATAAAGGGAGATCAAGAGAAGAGCCAGGAAACTATAGACCCATCAGTTTGACATCAGTGGTGGGGAAGGAAATGGAGAGCATACTTAAGAAAAGGCTGGGAGGTTTCTTGGAGGAGATGTATTACTTGGATGACTGGCAGCATGGATTTGTGCCAGGTAGATCATGTCAAATAAACCTTGTAGAGTTCTATGAGTGGGTGACATCAGCACTTGACAGGGGGAGACCATTTGATGCACTCTTCCTGGACTTCAGCAAGGCATTTGATTCAGTCTCTCACATTGGCCTAAGGGAGAAGCTGGGGGGGATGGGGGTAGGCCCATTGATGGTTAGGTGGATTGGAAATTGGCTTTTAGGTTGCACTCAGTGGGTAGTGGTCAGAGGGGAGGTCTCATCTCGTAGAGAGATCATAAGTGGGGTCCCACAGGGATCAGTCCTGGGGCCACTCCTGTTTAACGCCTACATCTCCAATATCAGGGAAGGTATCGGGTGTGAAAAGAGTCTCTTTGCGGATGACTCCAAGCTGGGGGCAGTGGTGGAGGGGGAGGAGGGGAGATTGGCCCTGCAAGAGGACCTGGATACTCTGGATAGGTGGTCCTGCACCTGGAATTTTAAATTTAATTCCTCCAAGTGCAAGGTGCTACACCTAGGGTGGGAAAACCTCAACTATGTGTACACCCTGGGGTGGCTGAGTTGCAGGCCATGGCAGAGGAAGAGACCTAGGAGTCTTGGTGGATGTTGACATAAATAATTCAGAGCAGTGCAGGAGGGCTGTGGTCAGGGCAAATAGGATGCTGGGATGCATCGCTAGAGGGATTACTCAAGGAACAGGGAGGTGATTTTGACACTGTACAACAGCCTGGTTAGACCACATCTCGAGTACTGTGTGTAGTTCTGGAGGCCGCACCTAAGGAGGGACATCCAACTCCTGGAGAGGGTTCAGAGGAGAGCAACCAGAATGATCTGGGTCCTGGGGGATATGACATATGAGGAATGACTAGGGGAGCTCAAGCTGTTCTCGCTGGAGGAGAGGAGGGATTGGGGGAACATGATTGAGGTCTTCAAGTACCTCAGGGGAGTAAATAAGGTAAACCAAGATAGGATCTTTCGACTGAAGGAGGATGGAATCACCAGAGGACACAGTTGGAAGATTGAGGGTGGTAGGATTAGGGGGGAAAGGAGGTACTTCACTGAGAGAGTGGTGGAACCGTGGAATGTGCTGCCCGGGGAGCTGGTACAAGCAGCTACTGTGGAGGGATTCAAGAGAGGGTGGGACAGGTATAGGCAAGGGGTGAAGCAGAGGCTGGTTTGCCGGGGGGGGGGTGGCAGGACTGTGGGATGGAGTAACAGTGGAAGGAGACAGATAGAGGGCTACGGTACCCAATCAGGGTGCTGAAGCACGAGCAGACTTGATAGACCAATAGGCCTACTCTGTTGGCATCTAGTATGTTAGTATGTTAGCAATTGATGCATTTGAGAAATTAGTAATTAAACAAGTCCAAGAAAAATAAGAATAATAATCTCACAACTGCAGAGAGATTAGCATTGAAACAACTTTCAGAAAATGAATCTGTGATTATAAGACAGGCAGATATGGGTGGGAATATTGTGATTATGAAAAAAGAACATTATAAGAAGATTCTTGCTTGATTATTACAGGATCGGAATAATTATGAACAACTGCATGGAAATCCTATAGCTCAATAGAAGAAGGAATTGTACATCATTTTATCAGAAGCACTCTCTAAAAGGGAAATTTCAGATGAAGAATATGGGTTCATTTGGCAAGATTTTCCAGTGACACCAGGTTTTTATATCCTGCCAAAAGTGCATAAACATAGAGAGAGGCCTCCTGGTAGACCTATAGTTTCCGGGGTGGGCTCTTTGACTCAGAATCTTGGCAAATTCATTGATTTCTTTCTATAGCTAAAGGTAAAGGAGCTTTGCTCTCACATTAAAGATACGACTGACTTATTAAGTAAGTTGCCAGATGTTAAATGGGAACATGATTGTTTTTGGTTAGGAATTGATTTAGAATCACTGCATACTTCAATTTATCATGAACAAGGGCTAGGGGCAACTGAGTATTTTCATCACTAAATTAGAGAGGACTCTAATGTGCCTATTGACTTTATCTTGAAAACATTAGATTTCATTCTTAACTATAACAACTTTGAATTTGAAGGTAACCATTATAAACAAATTTGTGGCACAGCAATGGGTGCAGCATGCTTGAAGAAACCAGATCAGATCTGACTTTGTGTTCTCAGCAGAGGGCGTAGGCATTAGGATTGACAATCCCAAGGAAGACTCTGCCACTGATTTGCCAGTACTCTGGAGATGAAAAATCCTGATGTTTTTCATTTCTCAGCTTTGTGTGCTTTGTGTTCTTCAACCATAGTGTCTGTATTAATGTAGTTTTTTGCAGTTAATTTCCCTTGTTTTCCAATAGTGGAATCGTATCCTTATTCATGCAGGTCTCTGATGGAAATGAAATAAACAGAATACTGGAGTTATTCCTAGCCCTGCCACCTAACACGTGAAAGACAACAGCATCTTAATACTTGTAGTTGCACTGTTACACTGTTTGCTGGTACTGTGTAATGATGCAACTACAAGTAGTATAACTACTAGCTGAGATACAGTACTAATAAAGATTTCTTATCAGAGTCGGCCTGGTGGCGCTGAGGGTTGAGGCGCTGGACCCCACACCTTGCCCCACGCCAGTGACCCGGGTTCGCGAATGGACTCAGGGTGCAGGAATACACTATTTTTCAGTGAAAAAGATGTTCCAGGACTAGAGAGCATGGGATGAAGTTGGAGGGAGGGCAATTCAGAGGGAATGTAAGGAAGAATTTCTTCACAGAACGGGTGGTGGACAAGTGGAACACCCTGCCAGAGGAAGTAGTGGGGGCTGAAACAATCACAACATTTAAGAATGCATGGGATAGACATAAGGGAATTCCGGAAGTCAAGGGTAAGGAGCAACAGACTTCTAGGAAAACATAAAGTGAACTTACAAGCTCAAATGGGCAGACTGGGTGGGCTGTAGACCCTTATCTGCCAACATTGTCTATGTATCTAAATCATAAGGCGATTTATTAACAAAACTATGCGAAGGTTAGCAAAAGTGGATTATACTGAATCCTAGACTATCTAGTCTGTAATCTCATCGTATTAAATTTATGTATTGTTCATTTCTATACAACTCAACCAAACTTATTTTATGAGATTCATTAGTCCAACAGTGAGCACACTGGGGGTAGAGGGAGCAGCAGACAGAGACCGGGCACCCTCCCTCCATGACAGAGAAGCTACACGTCAGTGCTTTTTTCTGCTTTTGGGACTGTGGTTGTTGGGGGTGCTTCTCACGTCCCCACCGCACCGGAGACTTCAAGTACATTCGAGAGATGGCCTGGTGCTAGCGTGCATGGCAATTCATGCTCCTCCCCCACCCTCAGCACACAAAGGGAGTGGAGAGAATTTAAAAAAAAAGGTGCCAAGACTGGCAAACAGCTTGAGTGCTGGTCCCTACAAGAAGGGCTGCTAGCTGCCTCGAAGCCACCACTGAGCACATCGGGGTAGCGGGAGCAGCAGGTGGAGACCGGGCTCCCTCCCTCCATGACAGAGAAGCTGGGCGTCAGTGCTTTTTTCTGCTTTCGGGACTGTGGTCATTGGGGGCGCTACTCACTTCCCCACCACACTGGAGACTTCAAGGGACTTTCGGGAGATGGCCTGGGGCTAGTGTGCATGGCAATCCATGCGCCTTCCCCCACCCTCAGCACACAAAGGGAGCGGAGAGAATTTAATAAAAAGGCACCAAAACTGGCAAACAGCTTGAGTGCTGGTCCCTACAAGAAGGGCTGCTAGCTGCCTCGGAGAAATTGTCCTCCCACCCACCCTGCACTATCAGCTTAAGTGTTATAGGCTTTGGAGTCAGCTCAGCCCATCCAAAACTTGCAACAGTTTGCACAACATTCTGAAGTGACTTAAAGGGGCATAGCCACTGCTCTACCCGAGTCTGTGGGATGCACAACACACAGAATCAGCCTGCCATGGATCAGGGTCAGAAAAGAGTTGTCATAGCACTGTCTCCTGACATTTACTGTTTGAACAGGACTCAGCCAGCAGTGAACTAAGGTCAGAAAAGAACTGCCATAGCACTGTTTCTTGACATTTTTACTGATTTAGCCTCTAGTCTATCTCTTGCAGCAGCCCAGCCTTTACAGTCCCCAGAGTCTATATTATAGACTATTATCACAGGGGGTAATGAGCGTGCTAGGCTGATATTGCAGTACTGTTTTTTTTTCCTCATGTATCCAATTTATATTGCCTGACAGTTTCACGCAGTCTAGTCTGTTCTTTTGCTCAGCCTATTCAGTCCCCAGAATTTTTGTCTACTATTTGATTGTTTTGTTAAGAGTGCATTAGGGCTTACATGGTCACTTTTTGTTGATAATTTACTGCTAGTGCACCCAATTAATGTAGTTATTACCCCAGCCTGCAGCAGTCTCCAGAACAACCTTCTGACCTACCCTGGCTGCCAATTTAGGTTGTCTACCTTTACCTTAGACCTGACCAAAGTACAACCATTACAGCCACCAGAACAGGGTGCCATTAGTTTCTAGCCTACCCTTCGCCACCTTCCTGATTGAGGAGGGCTGCTTATATGACCTAGGCACCTCTGGGAAGGCCTACAGGGAATCCCTAAAGTAGGGTCGTGGCTGGCTTCTGAGAAGAGTGGTGGTGGCTCATGATGGGACACCAAATGGGGGGGGGATCGGGATCCTGCTGGGGACCCTGTATGTGCTGACAATTGCTGCAACTGATCATGTCACCATAGGCCAGGTCGGGCACGGCACCAGCGGAGCCTGCCCAGACAGGGGCCACCTTATCCCAGGGTGTCACCACCCATGTTTCAGGACCCATACATCGGCAGCATACTTACTGGAAAAAAAGAGGATTTTTTTATGGATGCAGTAATGTATATAAGGGCCCACAAAAATGAAAAACACCCCACCGTTATGCTAGCCTGTGCTAAGACACTACTCCTTGGCCTTCTGCTTCTCTAGGGGGAGACATAGAGCCAAACCCTGGTCCCCCCAGGACTTGCATCCCCCACCTAACACCCAGCACACCAGAATGGGCCGAAGCTAGGGGACTGAGGGTGGCGCACATGGATATCAACAGCCTGAGACCTTAGATGCACGAATTAGAGGCCTGGACCAGCCTCTACTCCCCTGACATAATATGCATCTCTGAAACCTGGCTGAAGCCGTATGTCTTCCCCCATGAGGTTGAACTGGAAGGCTTTAAAACTTTTAGAAAAGATAGGAAGGAGAAGAAGTGCGGAGGGGTCCTGATATACATCAAGTCCCAAATCAACGCAACCATGGTCTCTACCATGGACCATGAAGGAGATGAATGCGAAGCACTATTTGTCAGAATTCTTGCCGGGGACCAAAAGCCACTACTTGTAGGGTGCACCTATAACACCCCAAGGAAGGCCATGGAAGCCCTGAGTATGCTGTTAAACACCGTACCCACTCTGCCCAGCTGTGAAAAGATAATACTTGGAGACTTCATACAAAACTGGGGGGACAAGCTAGGTGGGGAGGTCAAAAACAGCCTCCTGGGAGCAAATCTCATACAGTTGATGCACGTGCCTACATGCCTCAACCATAAGACTGGGAACCATACCACACTAGACTGGATACTGGTGACTAACCCAGAAAGGGCCAAACTGGTAGGAACATCTGCGGACCAGCTCAGCGACCACACACCTACCCTACTGGTGTGGAGGAATAACTTCTCCAAGCAACCCCCCAGAACCCTCTGGACCAGAAATTTTGCAGCACTAAATGAAGGCTCCTTCCTTCAAGCCCTCTCAGAAGTGGACTGGGCTCAAGCCCTTAACACCCCCTCTATTGATGGAGCCCTTGATGGCTTCACCAGACACTTTATGTCGGTAGCCAACAAGCACGCGCCCAGGAAGCTGATCAGGGTCAAAGGTCAGGAAGCCAGGTGGCTCAACCCTGATCTCAAGTGGAGGCTGAAGGACAGGGACAAACTATGGGGGAACTACAAGCACTCAGACTTGCAACAGGATTGGGTGCGATACGGAGAAGCCAGAAACAGCTGCAAAAGGGAACTCAAAAATGCAAAAAAGAGTTACCTGCATGTGCTGCAATCCAAGAACCTGGTCAACCCAAAGAAGTTCTGGGGCCATGTAAACACCCTGCTCAAGGGGGTCAAATGTAAGGTGGCCGGGCCAATAAAAGTGAACAGGACACAGCTCTCTACTCCCATAGACACGGCCAATGCCCTCAACAACTTCTTTCTAGACCTGGAGATGTTCAGAACGGGCGATCTCAGCAAAGACCTGGGTCATCGTACACACCCTGGGATTCCCCCCCCCCAGGATGGCAAAGGGTGCCCGGAGGACCCTCATCAGGGCCCCAAATTCTACCTTAAGCTGGTATCAGCAGGGGAAGTCCTGAAGCTACTCAGAGGCCTGAAACCAGATGGGGCAGCAGGGTACGACAACCTGGAACCCAGGCTGCTGAAAATAGGAGCCCCCACTATTGCGGGACCCGTAGCTCATCTCTTTAACAGGTCCATGATAGAAGGAAAAATATCGGCTCTGTGGAAGGTTGGACTGGTGACCCCTATCCTGAAAGGAGGGTCACACGGAGATGTGGAGGACTACAGACCTATCTCCATCCTAAGTACCTTAAGCAAGCTACTTGAGAAGGTGGTCTGCCAATAGGTAAGCCACCACCTGGATCTGCACAACCTGCAAGCCCACCAGCAGCACGGTTTCAGGAAAAAACACGGGACCAAAACAGCCCAATAAGCTTCAGCACTGATGTGTATGAAGCCTTAGACCAGAATAAAATGCTTTGTGCGGTCTTCATTGACCTCACCAATGCATTTGACCTGGTTGACCACCAGCTACTGCTGGAATGGCTCAGGGGGCTGGGTCTGGACACTAGAGCCCAGCTATGGTTCACAGACTACCTCACAATGGCAGGACACAAATGGTCCGGTGGAATGGTGCTACTTCAGCCAAGCGCCCAGTACTCACAGGTGTTCCACAGGGGTCAATCTTAGGCCCCCTGCTATTCTCCCTGTTCATAAACAACCTCCCCCAGCACCGCGGAGGGGCAAAAGTCATGCTCTATGCTGATGATGCAGTGCTATATAGAACAGGAGAAGACACGGGTTACCTTAACCAGGAATTGAGTCAGGACCTTGGAGCCTTCGAATCCTGGTGTCAGATTAATAGGCTGGTCCTGAATAGCAAAAAGACGAAAGCCATGCTCTTTGGCCCAAAAAGACTGGGCCAAAAGAGATCCATCCACCTATCACTCTCCACCAGGGACGAAGTAGGGATAGAAGTTGTGTACAACATGAAATACCTGGGAATGTACATCGACCAGGAGGTCTTTTTCAGGGAGCACATTGACCACCTCACAGAGACAGTTAACCAAGAATTGGGCCTCCTCTACAGACTCAACCCCTTTCTAACTAAGGAAACCAGAAAGGCAATTGGGAACAGGACGATTCTCCCCACCCTTTTCTATGGAGCAACCTTGCTCCAGTCGCTGAGAGCTACAGAAAGACAGCGGCTGAGCACGCTCTACCACAGGGTCGGCCGTTTCACCACCAGGGCAGACAGAATGGAACACCACTGCAAGGTGCTTCAGGCCCTAAATTGGCCATCCCTGGAGGCAAGATTAGCATTTCCTGCCCTGTGCATGGCCTATAAACTGCAGCAACCCGGGGCCCCTCTCAGATTGAGGGACCTGCTCATTCCTAAGACAGCGAGATGAGAGCTCAGATCCACCAATCGGACACTCCTAGAAATCCCCAGGGCCAGATCCTCCCTAAGTCAATGGTCACTCAGGGTTGCCCTCCCCAAACTCTGGAATTAGCTCAAGAGAGAGATACAAGACAGCCCAACCACTGAGGGCTTTAAGGAGGGGCTTAGAGCACACCTAGGGAAGGGGCCCAGTACCTCTGTCTCACCTAGGGTCCTGCCAAGGGACCTAATGCAAGGTGATATCCTTGTAAAAGATCGGTGGGCCATGGACGGATGAGTCTGTCAGTCTGGTGGTAGAACTGTCCTTCGCACTTATATAGGTTTTTACTACTTGTAAATTGGTCTGTACCTAACAAATGTCTGTAGCTTTGGTTGTAATAGTTTTCTGTACTGTAACGTTTTGTCACATACTCTATGTAAGCCTTGTTGCACTGTACACTCTGTATGCATTGGTTTTTCCCTCCCTCCAGGTACCTGTAACTAATCCCGGGTCACCCTGAAAAAGGGACCTCAAGGTTCCAGTGGGCCTACCCAGTTACCAAAATTTAAATAAATAAATAAACAGACTCACTGAGTATTTAAATTTACAGTCAATTATCTGTGATCAAGTTTCCATGCAAACTGTAACTGGTAAAGAAAGTGGAGCAATTTGTTCTCACTATATGAACTAGCAGGGCATATAACATTCAGTCTTTTTATATATTACACATTCCTATAATTGAATGCTATGGAGCCAAAAATGTACTTCATTTATAGATATAAAAAAACACACATGAAAGATAAATAAAAGAGAGTGCTAAGAGCAAACTTATACATGACCAAAGCAACAGAACACTGTAAATAGAGTGAATAGTTATAATCCATTCAAAGAGCCAAGCATTGTGTGTGGATATACAGTATAGTGGCAAGGTTCAGGTTCCATATTGATGGTTTGTATGTTTCAAGAATTGATGGTGTTATGCTGAAGAGAGACTATGCTAATTACCCCCAAATGGTTAAATATTTCTAAGGTGCCTAATTGCATTATATTATTTAAGAGGAAGCCAAACATTTTTTAAGTTATTTTAACATTGCTTAATGTTACCTTTTGTTGTTGCTGCCTGGTAGTAAGCACTTCACTGTGACTCACACTAATTGATTCAGTCCTGGCTGGTGCTTCAGTTCATGCTGCAGTTGGGTGGTTCAACTGTGGCAGAGAACTCCTCCAAAGGAACTCTTTCTCCTTTGGGCGGCTCGTGATATGATGGGAGAATCAATGGTAGGGGGACTCAGGTCCCTTAGCAACTGATGGGTTAATAAACAGGTGGTGGGTTGATTTCTTGATAGTAAAGCCAATGTCAAGGAAGTGAAGGAACTGGAAGAAACTTGACTCCTTCACTCCTCTTTGATTCATACCAGCTGCTGGTGGGGCTGTCAGATAGTTAGTCTTAACTGCTCTGCAGATAGTCTCATAATTCACACATTTCAAGGAAAGACCAGGGCTTTGTTTTGCTGGCCCTGAGAACTTTGATAGACGTGGGCAAGATAAGACACTCGCTGGTGCTGGGGGAGCCATCAGCTCCAGTGTTTTATGGCCATTTACTGTGTGTTTTGTTTTTTGTGTTTTGTTTTTTTTTTTTTTTGAGAAAGGGAACTATCTGTATCTCTTCTGACTGATTTAATTACAACTGCCAGAATGTTGCAGGGGTACGAATGGCCACTTAAAAAAATTGAGGGGGATGTGTCACCCTCATCCCCTCTGGTGGATGTGCTCATGTCCATGAGCTACTAAGCTCTATCTCAGACAGCTGCAGTGTTGGTGCTGATGGCCTTGAGCCCAAACTCCTCAAACTGTCTGCTCCTCTCATCTCCTTGCCTCCTCCCCCTGACCAGGATTTCCACCCTATCGATTTGATCTGGAATTGTCCCTTGTATCTGGAAGATTGCCAGGATTGTCCCAGTTTTCAGGAAGGGTGACTACAAATCCATTACAAATTATCAACTAATTGCCATTCTCTCTGTTCTAAGCAAGCTACTTCAAAAAATTGTCTCCCTTCAAACTGTTGCATTCCTGTGGGACCAGAGCCTTCTCTCAGCCTCTCAGCATGGCTTTCAAAAAAGCCATAGCACTACCTCAGGTCTCCTTCAATTCACAAATGACACCAAATCCGCAATAAATAATGACCTTATAACTGGAGCAGTATTCACTGATTTAATGAAGGATTTCGATCTGGTCGATCACACACTGCTTCAGGCAAAAATGCTCTCCCTCGGCTTCTCCTCTGAATTGGTAGTCTGGCATGACAGTTACCTCTCTTACAGACAACAGTTTGTCAAATTCTGCAGAGCTACCTCTGAACTTTCTACTATCAACATTGAGGTACCTCAAGGCTCTATTCTTGGCCCCCTTCTTGGCCCCCTTCTTTCCTCCATCTTTATAAACAACATAACTCTTCATGACCCAAACTGCTCTTCCATGACTGACGACCTTGTACTCTACCAAAATACTAAGGATGTCACCTACCTTAATACCACTCTTTCTTCAGACTTCAATCATATCCTTGTCTGGCTTTCCATGCATAAATTCATACTCAACTCTAGTATAACTGAATCCATGCTTTTCAGATCTGCTCCTAGACTAAGGAAATGTTCAGGGCTCCACCCTCACCAGTGTCAACTCCTTCAGATATCTGGGAGTTACCCATGACCCCTCTCTTGAATTTTACCTCCACATCACTAGTACCTGTAAAGCCATTAACTCCAAAATTGATACGGCTTACGGAACCAGCCATGCCCTAACACCCACTGCTAGAGTCACTATTGCCCAGGCCTGTTATGCTGGGGCTACTAAAGCTAGTCTCCACAAATGAGACTCAGCTTATTTATTTATTCAATTTTGATAACCGGGTAGGCCCACTGAGGCCCAAAGGTCCCTTTTTCAGGGGCGACCTGGAATTAGTTACACAGTAAATCATTTCACATTCAGAGAGAATACAGAGCAAATAGGTGTATTGACCAGTTCAGGTTACAATCTGGTCAGCACAGTGCAGGGTTCAAGTCTTAGTACACAGTAGGATTTAGACATTCATACATTAGGAATAAACATAACTTGTACAGGGAGTGAAATTAGTGCACAAACAGACAATGAACAGTATACTTGACTCCTCCGGGTTGAGGTTTGTTCTGGACTGGTTGGGGTCAATATAGGCTGGGGACTAATCTCTATGGTTCAGAGTTCTTGCACATATACATGTATTGTTTTTTAGGTGGTGTGCCCGTAGCCCAGATTGGAAGATTCTCAGGGAGGTCACATCCTGCAGTTGTGGTGGGAGCTTATTCCACAGCACCGGAGCTGCACGGGCAAAGGATTTGGTGCCCACATTGGTGCGTACTCTAGGTTCTTTAAGGAGATTTCTCCCTGTGGTTCGGAGCTGCCTGCCTGCTCTCTTTGGGACCAGCAGCCCAGCCAGACTGTCAGGTGTGCTCTTGAGGAACTTAAATGTGTTACATAATAATGGGTACTGCAGACAGCTGTTAAGCGATGGCCAGTTAAGGGAGTCCAGTGCTTTGCAGTGGTGTCTCCTTTTATGAGATGATGTGGAAAAGCAGGCAACCTTGTTGTAAAGTACTTGCATTCTGTTGTATTCCTGTTTTTCCATACCCTACGTAACAGAGGCAGCATAGCTCAAGGTTGGGAGCAGGATGCTATTAGCTATTGTGATCCTGGACTCATGGACCAGCTGGGCATTCAGGGTGGTACAGCAGGCCAAGTTTTTGGTGCAGCGTTTTGGTTACCTGATCAACATGAGGCTTCTGTGTGAGGCCTTGATCCAACGTCAGACCCAGGTATTTTAAGGATTTCACAACCTCTATAGTGGTGCCCAAAGAGGAGACTATAGGAAATATGCCACTTTGCCTTGGCCTCTCACCACCTGACCCATCATTGCCACCTTTATGAGAACCTTCCCTGGCTCTACCCTACAGCAAACCATCTTTACTCACTTGGCACTCTAATTGACAACATTTCACACTCAGGTACGCCTCCTACTCTAGCTCAGATGCTGGTTCCACACAGCCCACGCTATACTCTCCACTCTGGTGATCAGCCCATCTTCCTAATTCCCAAATGTAAAACAGCAATGAGAGCTCAGGTCTTTTCCTACCTTGCCCCCAACACCGGAACTCATTACCTATTCACATCTGCCTCTCCCCTACTCAATCTAATTTCAAGCACTAGCTAAGGAGTCACCTCCTAACAATTTATCCCTGTACATGTTTTCATCCCCCTTGAACTCTCCATGGAACCTCTCTCACTATGCTGGTCCTGCTCCTAGCCTTTAACTGGTTCCCACCTGCACTTACTGCTGACAGACTTAAACTCACTTCTCCCTAATTTGTCCCTCATCCCTACCTCCCTCTGTACATGCTTTTAGCTTTATTCCCAATTTAGGTCACCTTCTGCCCATGTCTATGGAACATTTTTATCCCAATCCTGTCATGCTGATTGTCTTTTTTTGTACCACACTTGAAGATTTGAATGTTTTTCTTACTATATCCTGATGTTTGGTTTCTCCTAAGATACATAATTTACTGATTGCTAACTGTACATTTCAAACTGTTAAATGTATGTCCGATTGTACAATTACTGTTGTATCATGCCTCCTGTTATGCTTTAAATCTATCTGCCTTTTGCTAAAGGTCACAGATATTGTTCTTTGTTACAAGTCATGTTCCTTGTCACAATGTTTTCCTCATTATGATTGTAGTATTGCCTTGTACTCTCCCAGGTCATGCCTGAAAACAGACATTTCGTATGTTTAGTGCACCTATCCAGTTACCAAAAACAAATAAATAAATAAATTGACACACAGTTCCTTGACACATGCAACTCTGTCATGCATACTGAGATACAAGGATGCTGCCCCCTGAGAATGTATTAGTTTACAATAGCAATAACAGTACAGAGGGACACTACAGTTAACACATGCAAACCACGGTGTAGTAAACACAGTTGATCCCACTGGTGCAAACATCAGGGGTACCAGGTTTATTGAGGGAGGGGAACAAAGGAATTAAAAATAAATGTATGGGTTGAGTTAACATTCTTTGCCTGTTCCCTGTGCAAGAAGGAAAAGGCTAGTATAAGCAGTTCTTCCCCATGCATGCACTTTAGTGCAGGTTATTTTTCTGAGTGGAGGTTGAGGAATGGGGCTCATCTAGAGGGGCTGCCCATCAGCCAGGGGAGTCCGTTTTGTTTGCTGGCATCATGTGATCTTAGTGGGGCACTGATTGAATCCTGTGATGTTCAGAAGATGCAGTGTGCTTCAGGATGAGTTTGCCAATGGAAGGTCACCATGTGGGTGGTGTGAAGGATAATTTTGCAAGCAGGCAATATTTTGAGAGTGGTGGATTGGCAGGCACTAGGTAGAGCACTAAAGAAGCATCAGAACTCAGATGGCAGATGAACAAGAGATTGCTGCTGCAGACTCGATGAAGAGTAATTGGTTGGCTGAGGTGTGTAGAGCTTGCAAGTGCAGATGCCAAAATAAAGTGCTGGATGCAGCTGTGCAGCAGATCACTGATGGAAGTGCACACTTACCAGTGCATGCACAGACACTGTACATGTTCACATCTGAATGTGACTCTGATTTTTGTTTGTGGCCATGTGGCAGCCACCTGCATGATCTATCACGCATGCATGTTCCTAATTTGATGCAGTGCCAGGGGATGGCTGTGGCAGAGGCTGTCAGTGTAATGAGATGTACATGAATGAGAATAGTCCTGTCCTCCACTGAGAAAGGAAAGATGAGGAAAAAGGTTAGGACAGTGCTGACAATGAAACAGGAGAGTAGATGCTTACTACATATATACTGTTCAGTATTTACAGTTCTTTGGTTTCATTTCTTTTTTTTTTTCTATTTTCAGACTAGTGCAGGTAACCTGACTATGTAACTTTTTGCCTTACCTGCACAAGCATGTAAGTATTAAAACAAGTTAAATGCTACCCTGAATAAAGGCAGTGCATGGCGTTAGTTGGGCCCCACACTGGGAAGAATAAACCTTAGGTACAGTACATTGTTTATAGCTGGCTATTTATAATTCCTGAAAAAGGAACTTTGAATCCCAATGCTGGATAAGGGCATTCCCAGCAGTGAAACTCCAGCACTAGTTCTCTGCTGGTTCTCACCTGGAAAGCAGATATAACACATATCCAACCTAGGACTTAACAAGCCTTAAACTATCAAAGCTGGCCATACTACAGAATCACAGAGGATGGCCCTGCTCCTTTACTCATGGTTATAGGTGCATCCCCTGGATGATCAGGTTGCTTTCCACTGGACCTTGGATCACAGGACTTCTGGACTGCAGATGTGGTGCTGTGTGTCGACACCTGTAGCCATTCCAGGTCTCTATGTGCTACCCATCATCAATATTTCACCCTTTCATGGGACTTTTCTCTTCTTTATGCATGGGAGGGACTAGTGCTGTGTGGAATGAGAACATTTTGAATTCACAGAGTTTCAATGAAATTTCAGAAATTCAGTGAAATTTCATGAAATTCCATTGAAATGTTGTGGAATTTTTAAATTGTGCTAATTTGTTCATAACTCATACATCTATTAAGCTAGAAATGTGGCATGCTTAATGTCTGGGAGGAATTCTAATTATGTGCCAAATATTATGAAATTAGGATGGATTGTCTCAAAATTATAGGTGCTCAAAGTCTGTCATTTTATTTTTTGTGGGAAAAATCATTTAACATTTTTATCTGCATATATCTGAGCCACTATTAGGCCAGAGATATTAAAATTGGCATGATTATTTGATGATAGGTGTTCTAACACTGTGCCAAATTACATGACACTAGGGTGGAGTGTCTCCTCCTGGGGATGGAGACCTCCGACTTGTTGGTGGAACCAGTCAGATGGTCCGATCACCGCACTGTAAGGTTCAATCTCCAGGCTCCCCCCTATAGGCCTGTCCCTGTAGAGATGGTCAGATACCACCCTTTGAGGGATGTGAACCCTACCGGTCTATTGGTGGTATTAGACTTATCGGGATTTCCGGGGCAAGCGAGGGTCCAGAGAGTTTGGTTCAGGCCTATAATATGGCTGTTACTGAAGCCCTGGACTCTATCGCTCCTGTCCGTGTTCATTTTCTCTCTCTTTGCCTGTGGTCCTCTTGGCCTGATGGGACCTTGAGGGAGTTGAGACGAGTTGGACAAAGGTTAGAGCGATGTTGGTGGAAACCTGCCCTGGATGCTGACCACCTTAGATTGATAAAACATTATCAAATTTATCAATCAGCAATCACCTGTAAGAAGGCAGAGTTCCTGTCCGGGGAGACTTCTGCAGCTCAGAATCGACCTACTCAGCTCTTTCGAACCATGGACAGGTTGTGCAACCCAACCTGCCTGCAGGCTTGAAGTGCGTTTTCACAAGTTAAGTGTGACGAGTTTGCGCGATTCTTTGCAGATAAGGTGGCCAACATCAGGGTTGAGCTCTGGCCTGCTCACTGTATAGGGGTTGATGGTGGTCGGTGTTTGGTCACTCCTCCTCAGTTTTACTGGATGTCTTTCAACCAGCCGGAGATCGTGAATATCATGTGGATTGTCCAGAGTATGTGGCCAACGTGCTGTAATTTGGACCCGGGCCCAACACACCTGATAATGGGGTGTATTGATTCTATCAGCCCTGTCCTTGCAAAGGTTGTTTGGTGCTCCTTAGAGTTGGGTGAGTTCCCTAACTCTCTGAAGGAGGCGGTGGTGACACCACTCCTTAGGAAAGCTGCTCTGGACCCAAACTGCTTTGCCAACTACAGACCTATCTCTAACCTTCCCTTTATAGGGAAGGTGATCGAGAAAGTAGTTGCGCTGCAGCTGGAGAACCATCTTACCATCCATGATGTCTATGACCCTCTCCAGTCTGGTTTCTGGAAGAGGCATAGTGCTGAGACTACTCTGGTTAGGGTGCTCAATGATCTACTGATGGCGAGAGAGCAGAAGTGCTGTTCCATCCTGGTTCTTCTTGATCTCTCTTCAGCTTTTGATACCATGGACCTTGGGGTACTGATCGAGTGCTTGAGGGTCATCTGCGACCTGGCAGGTTCAGTCCTCAGATGGTTTCATTCTTTCCTCACTGGTAGATTCCAGAGGGTGGTGTCTGGGATTTTCTCCACAAACCCATTCTCTCTGCCATGTGGGGTTCCCCAGGGCTCGGTGCTGTCCCCCATGCTGTTCACAATCTATATGCTGCCCCTCGGAGACATTGTAAGATGATATGAGTTGAGGTTTCACTGCTACACAGATGATATCCAGCTCGGTCTTTTGTGCCTGACCAGGATAGTACAATCTCGGTCTTTAACAGCTGCCTTGTGAAAATGCAGGACTGGATGAAATCCAGCTGGCTAAAATTGAACTCCGAGAAGACTGAGGTGTTGGTGGTGGATCCGGGTCACTAGATAGAGGGGTCAGTGGCAGGGATGTCCTCTGGACTTTGGCTCGAAGGTGCCCAACTGCCTTCCTCCCAATGGGTGCTAAACCTGAGGGTGGATGGTGTGGTACCCAAGGACTGGAGGAAGGCGGATGTGATTCCCCTTCACAAAAGTGGGACCAAGACAGAGGCAGGAAACTACAGACCTGTCAGTCTGACCTCTGTGGTAGAGAAAGTGATGGAGTCACTTCTGAAGGAAAGAATAGTTGAGTACTTAGAGGTCAGTGGGGCACAGGACCCAAGGCAGCATGGGTTCACAGTGGGAAGGTCATGTCAGACTAATCTAATAGATTTCTTTGACTAGGTGACCAAAGTAGTAGACCAGGGAGGGGCTGTGGACATGGCCTACTTAGACTTTAGCAAGGCATTTGGCACAGTCCCACACAAAAGATTAATAGTCAAATCAACTAACCTGGGAGTGGGTCCCAGGGTGGTAGCCTGGGTAAAACATTGGCTGGACAACAGGACACAGAAGGTAATTGTAAATGGAGTCCACTCTGAAGAAAGAGGGGTTACTAGTTGGGTACCGCAGGGTTCAATATTGGGTCCAGTCCTTTTTAATGTCTTCATAAGTGACATTGCAGAGGGACTGGAAGGAAAAGTATGCCTCTTTGCAGATGACACAAAGACCTGCAACAGGGTTGGTACACAAGGAGGCATGGAAAGGATGAGAAGGGACTTGGCAAGGTTGGAGGAATGGTCAGAAGTATGGCAGCTAGGATTCAATGCAAAGAAGTGCAAAACAATGCACCTGGGAAACAAGAACCCAGGGGAAGAATACACAATGGGGGGCTAGTAACAACAACAAAAAGGAAAGGGACATGGGGTAATCATATCAGATGACTCAAGGTTAGCAAGCAATGTGAGAAGGCAGTAGGGAGGGCTGGGGTATACTGGGATGCATGGGAGAGGCATCAGCAGCAGAAAACAGGAAGTTGTTATCCCTCTATACAGACAGTTGGTGAGACCCCATCTGGAGTACTGCGTCCAGTTCTGGAGACCCCATCTCCGCAAGGACATAGACAGGATAGAGGCAGTCCAGAGGAGGGCAACTAAAATGGTGCAGGGTCTGCAAGAGAAGCTGTAAGAGGAGAGACTAAAGGAGCTTAATATGTATACCCTTGAGGAAAGAAGGGAGAGGGGGGACATGATAGAAACTTTTAAGTACCTCAGTGGAATCAACAAAGTCCAAGAGGGTAGCATCTTTCAGAAAAAGAAACGTGCAACAACAAGGGGACACAATTTAAAGATAGGGGGGCAGTTCAGGGGCAATGTGAGGAAGTATTATTTCACAGAAAGGGTAGTGGATGCATGGAACAGCCTTCCTGAGGAGGTTGTGGGGTCTAAAGCTGTGGGAGGATTCAAGAATGCATGGGACAGACATAAGGTAATTCTTGTGGGGGGTAGGAAGAAATAGGCTGTTGGTTAATTAGTATCTGCGGCCTATCCTGTAGGTAGGAAAATGGGCAGACTAGATGGGCCAAGCGGTCCTTATCTTCCATCAAAGTCTATGTTTCTATGTGGTTCTTGATGATGGGCTGACACTGCATTCGCAGGTGTCGGCAGTCATCAAGTCCTCCTTTTATCATCTGAGGAACATTGCCAGGATTAAGTACCATGTTCCGTCCAGCGACCTTCCGACATTGATGCTTGCCTTTGTGACATCGTGCCTGGAGTACTGCAACTCCCTGTACCTAGGGCTTCCAGGGGTTGATATCTGCCACTTGCAGCTGGTGCAGAATGCTGCAGTGCAGTTGTTGATGGGGACTCTGTGTTCGAGTCACATCACTCCCATGCTGCTCGAGCTGCACTGGCTGCCTGTACAGTGGCAGATCACCTTTAAGATCAGGCTTCTGACCTATAAGGCCCTACATGGACAGGGTCCGAGCTATCTACAAGAACTCCTGAATCCCTACTGTCCCGGCCTACCTCTCCACTCAGCTGATGAGGGGTTGTTAGAATTTCCCAGGGTATGGTTGAAAACCTCTGGGGTCCGTGCTTTTATGTATGTTGCCCAGTCCTTGTGGAACTCTCTACCTCATCAGATTCGAGAGTGCAGGACCGTGGAGAGCTTTAAGATGGCCTTGAAAATGCATCTTTTTCACCTAGCATATGATGTTCATGCATTAGAATAATTCTGTTTGCATTTTGTGTAGCTAGAACCTGTATGTTTTTAGTATTTTATCTGTTTTAGTATTTTATGTTGTACAGCGTTTTGGTTTTAGAATTGTGCTATATAAATAAAGTTGTTTATGAGAGTCATGTGATGCACTGGAGTGGATAGGAAGCAGATACCTCAGCTTCGCTCTCTAGCTCCTAATTTCATACATTAAATAGCAGATTTAACCCACAGTTGGCATTGCTCATTCAGCAGGGAGTGTGCCTTTACCGCTAAATAGCAGCGGTAATCTAATAATCATTCTGCTGCAAAGTAATCACACGGATCACTGCCCGATCATTATGGAGGCCGAAATGCAGCCTGCGGGGCCCTCACAAACTCCACCCACCACGCCGGGAAAGCTCAAAGCGGCCAAAAAAATCAAAAATCCAGCCGACTGCTGGCCCTAAAGCATCGCTACCTCCAGTACCTCTTACAGAGGAAAAATTCCTTGCTGAGCTCTCCCCCTTGAAGGACACACTGCTGGGCATCACCAAGCAACTCACTGGTTTGCAGCAACTCTCGGAGACTCTCACTTGCCGGATGGGGGATGTGGAAACACAGGTGAGCTCTCTTGATGATTGGTACTCCAGACAGGAATGCAATGCTACCTCAGTCCGCCACAAGTGTGCAAAGCTCAAGGAAAAAATTGAAAACCTCAAGGGCTGCAGCAGGAGGAATAATCTCCTCATTATTGGCCTTCCGGAGGGGGCAGAAGAGCAAAACCCCATCTTGTTTGCCAGAAACTTTGTGAGAAAATAGCTGGGCCCTCGCCAAATGGACTCAGCTGTCATCGAAAGGGCGCACGGGGCACTGCGACCTATGCCTGCTTCCAACTCCCCACCTCGCCCTCTGATATTTAAACTCTTAAATTACCTTGATAAGATGCATATCCTGGCCAAGCTGAGGGACACAAAAGAAATTCTATGGGAAGGGGTCAAATTGTGTATCTCACAAGACCTCCCGAAGTCAGTAAGGCTAAAAAGGACAGAGTACAATCATATAGTGGCTAAATTGATGGCAGCTGGTCTGAGGCTTAAAATGCTTTATCCAGCCAAACTGCAGATTTTATACCAAGGTTCTCCAAGATCATTTGACTCAGAAACCCAAGCTAAATCAGAATTGCCCACGTTGTTCCCCAACCTGTTCCAGGCCCTGAAGTGAGCTACTTTTCCATGAAAGGGGGCACTAGATATGCCTTGTTGGACTGAAGTGAAAAATCAGGTTGGCATTATACTCTTGGGATGTTACCTTATAGGACTACTTAGACTTGTGGTTTTCCTTCTTGTTTTGGCTATAATTGGCCTCAAATAATCTTGGGACTATCCTCCTCCTCCTTGTACCGGAAACTTATACTAATACAAGACTCTGTGTCTCCATCACTTTCATACCTTATCCAAAACCAGAACTTCCCTGCTGCTGGAACTAAAGATGGTGAACTTAAGCGAGGGCTCTGCATTTCCTTGAATGGATGGCCACAGCCTTCTGGGACCCCCACCTGGGGTAGGTTCAGGAGAAGGGAAGCATGGAAGCCTCTGTGTCAGATGAAAGGTAGGTCCTCTGGGATTGTTGGAGAGGCGAGGGCCTGGGGGAGCTGGGGAATTCTCTACATACACCTGCATTGGTATTCTCATGCTAGCACTTTCTTGTCTAGCATAATGATTGGACCAGACTCCTGTTTGGCTCGAGCCCTCTCATGGGTTAAGCCTACTGTCTGGCCTATGGCTGCTTGAGAAGCACAACTGTGAGTAAAGGGATAGGCCTGGCTCTATGCGGCAATCGCTACCACATGGCCCCCTTAGACTATGAACATGATGACAGAGAGTCATGGTGAGGGGTGGGAGGTTGAGAGGGTGGGTCTCCCTTTCGGCCTGTTGGGCTCTAAGAAAATGGATATCTCCAACACATTCTGGAGGGCAGTTTGTCTTAGAGTGAAGGTTTGATCCTGTATTTGGCCTGAGCAGCCCCAAGTGTCTAGAAGGGGAAAATCTAGGGAAGTCATGTGTGTAGGTGGTCCGGATGTTACTGATGGCCTGAGGCTAGACATGGCTTCAGCAAGGGCAATTAGACAGTGAGGTTTGCCTAATGGTGTGTGGGGGATCTGGTGGTGCTGGATAGGCCTGGCCCCTCCAGCTGCCCCCGAAGGGAGCCCTCACCCTCATGTGGGGGGGCACCAATGCTTTATTTCTTGAGGGGCCATGCTATTGTTTGTGCCAGCTGCTCTGGAGACAGAGCTCGTAATGCTTGAATGCTGCCAACAGGCACATGAAGGAGTTGTTTACAAGGTTCTGACTTTCCTGGAATTGGCACATCACAACACAACACAGTCTACTTTGGGATCTCGTCACTGGTACTTGGTCAAGGGCTGCATTGGCCACAATGACTCATTAATGATTTGGTTAAAGTATGAGCTGGGAAGGGGGGAGGAGCCTGCTCCAAGGTAGGAGAGCATCGCGGACCAGGATATCTTAGAAGAGCAGCCTTTAGGGCCGGGGGCATGTTTTGTGTACTTAGTTCTGGGGATAGGGGGAGGGATAGGGAATGGCGTGTCTGTTGGGTTGTTTCAGTTTTTCTCAACTTGGAAGGGGCTCAGAGAGCAGGAAGTGAGGAATCAGAGAGGGGGGGAGATTTGGCTCTTGGAGCATACGAACAAGTACTGCGCCACCATAGGAAGGCTTGGGCATCAGTACTCCTTTTGAATCGACATGGGCTTGACATATAACTTTGTATCCTGGAATATTAAGGGGGCCAATAACAGACACAAACGTCGCATGATTCTTAGACACCTGGCCAAATACCATCCTCAGGTGGTGTTCTTACAGGAAACTCACATAAAAAAGGAAGATATTTTGCTGTTCCGCAGGGAGTAGGTGGGCCAAGTTTTTGGGGCAGGGTCCAGCAGTAAAGAAGGAGGTGTGTATATTTTGATCAATAGAAATACCCCCTTCCAGCTATTAGATGAGCAAGGAGACCTGGATAGCAGATTATTCTTGGTACGAGGCTGGTTAGCCTTACGGAGGTTTTGCTGGGAGGTGTATACGGCCCAAATTCTGACTCACCCGGTTTCTTCTCTAACCTTATTATACATTTCTCTACATCCTCCAACCCTCTCATACTAGAATTTAGTTAATCAAAATGACATTGACAAATCTGGGGGACATAAAAAAGGGCTTTCACCAGTCCAGAGGGGCCTCAGGGAACTTATGGATATGCTCAGCCTTAATGACCCCTGGCGGATTCTGCATCCCACGGATAAGCAATATACGTTCCACTCCCTTCTGCATAACTCCTTCTCCAGAATAGATTATTTTTTAACCTCTTTGACAGGTCTTGCCGGACTAGTGGTGTGCAACATTTTACCCACAGTGCTGTTGGACCATGCCCCGATTCTTAAGGAACACTCCCTAAGGGGCCCAGCTGACAGAGACAGAGTCTGGAGATTTAACACAGGGCTCTTGCGGGACTGCCAAATTACCCAAACTTTCTCCTCATTCATTACGAACTTTCTCAAGGACAACATGGGCTTGGTAGCCTCATTGGATGTACTTTGGGGTGCATTGAAATGTGCGATCGGGGGGAGTGCATCCACCTTGCTTCCAAAAACAGGAAAGTGAAAGAGGCCTCCATTAATGAGATGCTCATCCAGATCAGAGCACTGGAACAGGAGCTCTCTTCCTCATCGGAGGAGAGAGTCTGAGCTAAACTTAATGCCCTTCGGGCTCAATACTTTGGGCTGCTAGCTACGAAAGCAGAGTTGGCGCTTCAAAGGACCAAATTCCATTACCTAGAATCAGGGGAGAAAAGCAGATAGGCTACTGGCCATGAGGCTTAGGCAAATTGATGTAGAGAGTATAGTACAGAGTATCCAACCCCTTGGAAATTGCCCAATGCTCACTAAGCCTAGAGAGAGTGCGGAAACTTTCAAACAATTCTGTGAGACTCTCTACTCAATGACTAATGAAAATTCACCTAATTCCTCTTTAATAGACTGATTTTTGAAATCCATAGTCTTACCTCCCTTTCCCAAGCCCAGTGAACTGCCATGAGTGCCCCCATCTTGACCAAAGAAGTTAAACAGGTAATTAAGCAACTGCCTAAGGACAAGGCCCCAGGTCCCGACGAGTTTAATAACTCATTCTACTCGGCTTTTGTAGATAAGCTGGCCCCTTGACTTTCTCAGCTTTTCAACTTCTTACAGTCCTCTGGTATTTCAGACTTCTCACTTATCCAAGCCTGAATCTCAGTCATTCTGAAACCAGTCAAATCCTTCCTGGTGCCGGGCAACTATTGCCCTATTTCATTGTAGAATTCTAACATACAGATATTAGCCAAAATTCTGGCAAATCATCTTCATCAGGTCTGGCAAGGTTTAATCAGTACTTCCCAGGTAGGTTTTGTAATGGGGAGACACTCTTCAGACCACATGCATAAGATACTTCACCTTATGGCTTTGGCCCGGGATAGTTCTTTTCCTTCAGTTTTGGTCTTGCTTGATGCCGAAAAGGTATTCGACCGGGTCTCTTGGCCATTTCTTTTTGCAGTTCTTGGTAAATTTGGCTTCTCTTCTGCATTTTGTGACTGGCTTCGAGCACTGTATTCCTGCCCTATGGCCCAGGTCCGTTGCAATGGAGTCCTCTCTGCTCCATTCCCCCTCTTTCATGGCACCAGGCATGGCTGCCTTCTTTTTCCATTCCTTTCTAACCTCTATCTCGAGCCCTTGATTCACCTGCTACATTCCAGTCCCAAAGTCCAAAGTATCCATGTAGGCCAAATCACATTCCCTCTATCGGCGTATGCAGATGACCTACTACTGCACTTAGAAAACCCTCAGCAATCCATCGCATCAGCACTTAGCATTATTAGCCACTTCTTGTTGGCCTCAGGATATAAACTAAACTTAGAAAAAACATGTGTCATGCCCCTTAACCACCTAGTTCAGAAGCACTGGATTGTGGACCTTGGCCTGGCATGGGAGCCAGAGGCTCCCACCTACCTGGGTATCAAGATTCCATGCAATCTTACATCTCTCACTAAAACTAATCTTTCTCTGACTCTTCAGGAGATAAAAGCAGATTTAATCAGATGGTGACATTTCCCTCTTTCTCTATGGGGGCATATCAACATCATAAAAATGAATGTCCTCCCATGCCTCCTGTACCCTCTTAGTATGATCTGCCCATATCTTCTGAAAAAATGTTTCGATAAACTACAAACTTTGTTATCCAACTTTCTCTGGCAAGGAAAAGTGGTGCAAAGGGCATATGCCAAACTGGCTTATCCAAAACTAGTAGGCGGCCTCGGCCTTCTGAACTTCTTTTTGTATTATTGTGCAATCCAAGGCAGCAAAATTTTCTGCTGAGGTGCAGACCAGATAGGGAACGACACCACAGAATATTTTCGTAATGGTTATCACCCAAACAACAGCTATGCCAGACCAAGGAAACTGATCTAAAATCTCTTCTTTACCTTAAACCATCGGCTTTCCTGAAGGTATTAAGGACATCTCCTCTGTGGTGGTCCATCAAGGCTCTGCACCATATTAGCTCCCTGCTATCCTGGGATTTGATGAAAGACTTGGACCAACCATTCCTGGGCAATCTGCACCTTAGGATTGAGGGCCGTACAATACAGAGAGGTTTTTGCCCCAAGCTGTGGAAGGTACTGCTCTCCTCTTTGCTGCTCTCAGGCCACCTTTGATCGGTGCAAGATATACAATCTGAATTCTTGATCCCAGTACTACACCCCTTCAAGTACTTGCGGATACGGAAGGTGCTTGTGGACTTTCTGGGCCCACCCCCATGGGATTCACCCGCGAACTCCCTGAAATGAACTATATTGGACTTGGCATCCCAACTCCATGTAATCTTCTCTTTTTATAAAGTCCTGCAAACCCAGGCACCCCACTTTCCCCAGGGAGTGCGTTATTATTGGCAACAGGAACTCCATCTCTCTTCTTCCACTGATGAGTGGAAGAAGCTATGGTAACATTTATATAGATACATTATGCAGGACAGACTCTGGTTTCAGCAGTTCCGTATCCTGCACAACTTGTACTTCTCCCCCACCCGACTACACTGGATGGGGAGAGTGAACTCCCCCCTCTGCACTGCCTGTCAGAAAGCAGATGGCATGATTAAACACCTTTTTTGGGACTGCGACAAAGTGGCACCTCTTTGGCAAAGAATTAGGGACTTACTTGATCCAATTTTGGGGTTAGAACCCTATTTCTCTCTACAGATCTGCCTCGTGGGTCTATTCCCTGCCAATGATAGGTATCCGCAGAGCACACATGGCTCTTATATTGGCAGTGGCTAAATTGATTATCACCCAGCACTGGATCAATTGAGAGTGTCCACCCTTTCAGAAGTGGCATGCAGAAATACTCCAGGTGTTACAGTTAGAAAAGCACATAGCCCTCAGACAAGATAGGATTCAGGCCTTCAGTAATTGATGGTGCCATTTCATGGCTCTGATATCCCTTAGTTGTACAGCAGGGTGTTCTCAGGTCACCTAGAGGGCTAGAAGGCCCCTCATAGGCTCCTGGGACTCACTCCTGACAGGCCAGTACTGAGGGCCTATATGGATGCTCCAGCCTTCCTATGTGACTCCCTTTCCTATGTAACACTGCTCTCCCTGGTCCTTCTTTTCATTTCCCAGCTCCAGGGGTGGAGGGGTTGGGAGGGAGGGGGAGGGATTAGATAGAGGTAGATTAGTTAGATAAGTTTCAGTTTGTTGAAAAGATCGGCCTCTTATTTACCATGTTGTGCTGTATTAGTTTCATGGGGCCTTCTTATGCAGTGAAGACAGTCTATCTATAGGGGTATGGTTTATAATGCCTGCTTTATACAGTTTTGAATGTAGAATTGCTATAGGTAATCATTGACTGCCTCCATGTATAGTCTGTTCTTTTTCTTTTCTCTTTTTGGAGATGTTGTACTACTCCTAAATTGAAATTTCAATAAAGTATATTCATTTAAAAAAAAATAACGTTGATTATTATTATTATAAAATTATAAGTGCTCAAAAATCTTAAAAATCTGTCATTTTATTTTGTGGGAAATTCCATGAACATGTATATCTGCATATACCTCAGTCATCTATTGGGCCAGAAATCTTAAATTTGGCATGGTTACTTGACGATAGGTGTTCTAAGAATATGCCTAATATCATGACAATAGGATGAATCATCTTAAAATTATATGTGCTTAAAATCTGTCTTTTGGGGGGGTGGGAAATGTCATGAAAAATGTTTTCTGCATATAACTCAGGCACCTTTGGAGCTAGACATGTGTAAATTAGCATGAATAACCTTTTTGTAACAGTTATAGAATCTTCTAAATATGGAGAGAATTGGATTAGAGATGTTTAAGTTACAGGGGTTCAAAAGTTTACTATGTAAATATTTTCAAAATCTTGTGAAAACTCTCAAAAATGTGAATGTTTATAACTTCTCTGCTCCTGCAGGCATAGACTCAACATTTGACATGCACATCTGATGTGTATCCTGCTGTCTAACACAACTGATTAAGATGGTTTAGCAGTTTTATATTCACAGTGAAAAAAAAAACAATATTGGTAACATTTTCTCAACTATTTATGGCAGCATATAGAAGAATCATCCAGAATTCTTTTTATGGGATTTAACATTCACAATGCACATATCACTACTTCATTTAATAAGCTGGGCTGAGCTTTTTGCAGTCCTCCTGTTCCTTTTTTGGGTGACTATTTTGTTCCCCCCTTCTTTCTTAGCATAGATAGAATTTAATTTGAATACCCCAGATAAGGCTGCATGAAATCAACAAATTCCAATTTTATGAAATGTTCATGAAATTCCACAATTTCACAAAGACTCATGGAATCTGACTTTAAGTACAGATGTTATTTAACAATTTCTGGCAACAGGCAATTAATAAAATTGACACACACAGTCTCCTTGTAAGGTCTAAGAATCTGCCAAATGTAATGTCATTCCATTCTCTAATTTACAAGTGCCAGGAATTTATAAATTTGCAGGTTACATTTTTTGCAAGATTAAATTTTAAAATTTTGTGAAAGTTTGACTACTTTTAATTCAATCCCATTTAAAGTTGTAATTCAGTTCCATTTAAAGCTGTAATTATGAACTATGTCAGAAATGAACATGTGGTATAATGGTTTAAATGTTTTAAATCTGGCTAAATTTGGATATGTTGCTTTAAAGTTAGAGGGAAATAACTGAAATTTAAATTTTGGCAACATGCTCGGCAGGCTTTAACTTAGTCCCATTTGAAGCTAGAAAACTGAAACTATGTACATATATAAATGTAGTGATAATCTATACACCTGTAAAATTTTATCACATTTCAATGAATACTGTCAAAATTATATTAAACTAACAAAATCCAAATTTTGGCAAACTGTTTGGCTACCTATAACTCAGCCTCTTTGAAGCCTGAGACTTATAAATTGGTGCATATACTCATGTTGTATGTCTCTCTACATCCTGCAACCATGGAGAAATTTAGATAAGAAATTTTAAAATTAGATTAAAATAACTGAAAAATAAATTTAGATTAAATGTTTGGCCTCCCATAACGCCACCCTCTTTCAACAGATATCTCTGATATTTGGCACATGTATGTAAGCCATTACTAATTGTCTACATACCCCCATTCGGTGTCATCCACATGCATGGTTTTTAAATTAGAGCAAACTAACTGAAATTTAACATTTGGCAAAATTCCACAGAATTTTCACGAAAATTCCATGAAATTCCATGGAATCAGAATGGTAATTCCACAGGCATTCTGCCAGTGGAATTTTATATTCTTCATGGCTCCAGAAGGGACCCTTTCTCCTCTTCAGCCAAGATATTAGCATTTTCACTCACTCTCCAAAATGCTGCTGTGCAGGCACTTCAGGATATCCAGGCTGTCTGGATCATCAAGGTCATATAAAAGGCAGGTTTTTGTGTTGTGATCTGTACAGAGTCTTGACAATGCAGCATCTCACAGATCTGAAATGAGGCCCCTGAATGGGCTCTCCTCACAAACACTGGTTTCTGGGCAGCAGGACTTGCAGGTCCTAGAGCTTTACCAGAGTAAGTAAGTAAAGTAAGTAATCATTTATTTATATGGCACCAAATCCCGCTCTGGACACCTGACAGAAAATGCATCAAGTAAGCAAGGTAGAAACACACAAACATACAGGGTATAAAATACAATAAGTTAATAGCTAAAATCATAAATAACTCATGATTTAAAAACATCAATTTTCAGGATATACTATCTTAAACAGATGCATTTTCAGACCCCTCTTAAATGCCTCCACTAATGGGGCCTCCCTAAGTGATATGGGAAGTGAGTTTCAGAGGGTTGGACTGGCCACCTCAAATAAGCGATCATCAAAGGTTTTCAGCCTGGCCCTCAGAACCACTAGGAGGCCCTTGGTGGAGGAACATAATGGCAGGAGTAAGATGGTCAGATAGATAGCCAGGCCTGAACTGTATAGGACCTTACAGGTGAGCAAGCCCACCTTGAAGATGATCCTCCCTGACAGGCAGCCAATGCAGACCTCGCAGGACCGAGGTCACATGACAAAACCTAGGTAGGCCAGTCAGCAACCTGGCTGCTGAGTTCTACACTAGCTGCAATTGGCAGAGGACCCCTCCACTGAGCCTTAAGTATAAAGCATTACAGTAGTCCAGCCTGGATGTCACAAATGCATGTACCAGTGAGAGCAGGTCTTCGGGTGGAGTTAGGGGTTTAATCCAGGCAACATTCCTTAAAACCATTTTTGACAACAGATGACACCTGAGCAACAAGTGTCTGTCTGCCATCAAGGATGACACCCAGATTTCTTACCCTAGAGAATGCCATCAATGAGGTAGACTGCGTGACCAACCCTGTTGCCATCCAGAGGGACTCCATCATGCCCGCAACCAGGCTCAATCACCAACACCTCCGTCTTATTAGGGTTAAATTATAGCCAGTTAGAGGACATCCAGACCTGGATCTCCACCAGGCACTTGTTCAGTACTTTGACAGCGCTATTTGTTCCAGGGGGAAACAACATATACAGCTGGGTATCATCTACATAACAGTGAAAACCCAGACTGTAATGTCTAATGTGCTCCCCCAGGAGCAGCATGTATACCGTAAACAACACTGGTGACAGGATCGAACCCTGAGGAACTCTGCATGACAGCAGCTTTGGGGAGGAGGAGAAATTCCCCATCACCACTCATTGCCTCCTGTCCAAGAGATAGGACTCAGATCAGTTGATTTCAAATCTGGCAAGTCCACAATATTCTCTAAGGTGATCCAACAACACAGTGTGGTCCATGGTGTCAAATGCTGATGAGAGATCAAGGAGGATGAGAATTGACAGATCTACTCTATCTCTAAACCTGAGGAGGTCATTTTGCACCCAAACCAGCACTGTCACAGTGGTATGCCTAGCCTTAAACCCAGACTGGAATGAGTCATAGATGTCAAAGGCCATGTGGTGTGCCTCAAGCTGCAGTGCCACCATTTTCTCAAAAACCTTCCCTAGAAATGGGAGGTTGGAGATAGGTCTATAATTCATCTGGATGTCAGGTTTGAGTGATGGTTTTTCAAGAGGGGCCTCACCAATGCCTCCTTCAAGACATCGGGAAAGTATCCCTCCAAAAGCAAACACCGGGCTATCCTGGCGAACACTGGACCAATAGCCTTGGTGCAGCCTACTAAGAGAGGCCTTGGGCCAAGGTCCAGTTCACAAAAGGTGTGCCACCACTTCAAAATCACCTCAACAACCTCGGCCATCTCCACTGGCCGAAACTTCTCCCAGACAATTGGAGTGCCCTCATTCCTACCAGGCCTCCTTTTATGGGGCAGATTATGCCCCAATGGGGAGATCCTGGACTGGACAGAGGACACCCCATCAGAGAAGAACAGAGAAAACTCCTCGTGTTGTGTATTTGAAAGTACCCTTTTCAGCTGTAGGCAGACTGGATGAAGCAGCCTGTCCACAGTCCGAAAGAGCTGAGCATGTCTGGTTTCTTCCCTGCAACAATCTCCCTGAACAGGAGCTCTTCCTTCTTATGATTGATTACCCTTTGGTAATCACCATAGTGATTCCTCAAAGCCAGTTTGTCCTCCATGGACTGGGACCTCCACCAGCATTGCTGCAACTTCCAATCCCTGGTTTTCACCTCCTTGACAGCCCCATCAAACCATAAGGGTCTCAAACCAGAAGACCTGGGTCATATACGGTTCAGTGTGATGGCATCGAGCACCCAGGAGACAGCCTGATTAATGGCCATCACTGCCTCGCTTGTGCCATTTGCACATGCAACATTCACACCAGAAAAGTCAACTACCACCAGAAGTCTCTCTGGGGACAACCCCCTAAATGGGCAATAGTGGACCATTTCAACAGGGGAGGGACTACCAAGGGGGCCCCAAAATGAAAACTCCACTATGCAATGATTGGACCATGTGACCCATTCAATCTTGAGGTTAATGGCCTCATGACCCAGAGAGAATATCAAGTCCAAGGTGTGGCCGTGGTGATGCGTTGCAGAGGCAACAGCTTGTGCAAGGCCCAGTGATGATACTCTCCCAGCAGATCTGTGTCAACACTGCATACAAAAGTTGCCAGGAGCATGTTGAGGAATACACTAGAGCTGTCCTTCTGGAAAACAAAATTGGGTCAGTGCTCCTTTACAGTAAGAACTGCTGGTTGGCTAAACAAATTGCCTGACTCCATGTTTAATCTGCCCAAGCTTTCACATTTCAAAAGATCTCTGTAGCCATCTCTTGAAGTCATATCTAGCTTTATAACTCTGTTGTAACTGCACATAACCCTACTTTTAGCTTTTGACTTATTTGGTTATTTGCTTCACTGTTTTGATATTGTCATTGGATTGCATCTCATTGTATGTTGCTTGACATTGTGTTCACTGTAACCTAATTGTATTATAATGACTTTGACATGGAACCTTTGTAAACAAGCACTTGTGTACAAACATACAGTACTTTCCGAATAACTGAATAAAAAAAAAAGTAAATAAATAAATACATACATACATACATATATAAAATCTGTTTTTTGAACTTTTAACATTTTGGAATTCTAGATTCCTTCTTCGATAAATTGGTGATCTATTATATTTAAAACAATAGTAAAATATTATTAAATGTTTTATTGATTTATTGGATTTCAGTTACTGGATAAGCCTACTGAGACCAAAGTTCCCTTTTGAGGGGCAACCGGGGATTATTTACAAAAATACAAAACAAAAGGCAGGGAAACATAACAATAGTATAATGTTCAATGTATGCAGACCTGCAATGGGACTTGCTGGAACTCATATTGGGAAAAATCAACAGCACTAGCCACTTACAAACTTTACCAGGATCCAAATACACAAATACACAATCTGAAGATGAAAAGGATGTACCCAGGTCATGTGCACACAATCTAAGGGAGGTAAGAAAAACAGTTGGGGAAGTTCCTTACCTAAAATATCTAATTCCTATGGAGAAATGAACTCAGACTACCACTAGAGATCAGGAAAGCATCTACAGTGACAGCATTAAAAACTTGTTAAACAAACATTTACTCGATACATGCACCTGTTATTGATTGTAAAGTAATGTCACGTACATCAGCTGCACTGTTACATGTTAGCAGGTTAAAATATGACTCCTTTGTTTATAAGATACTTTGAGCTGGATTTTCAAAAGCTGGCACAGGGATTCCATCAAGCCCTGCAGCACCATACTTAGGTTTTGGCAGTGGCACATGCACACACACACACACACACACACACATGCACGCACACTGCAGCCATATGTTTATTCATTGTAATTACACTATTATAGTGGCCTGTGCTGCTGGGAGATCTCAGCAGACACTTCGGGCCCCAGCACCCCTTCCAGTGAAAGGCCAAACTCCTTGTGTGGGATGAGGAAATGATGTACATCCTGAGTTGGTACCTGAGCCCCAAGAGTGGTGAGGTTATGTATCTGGCTGGTGAGTGACTGCACATATCTGGCATCGCCGCACCCACATGCAAGCCCAATGAGGTTGAACTGCAAATGTTTCCAACCATAGTTTTGCAGTCCCACAGACTTCATGCCAACCAGGGAAGACATGCCCTTCAGAAGAATTCAACTCATTACCCCTTTTTCCTTCTGCACCATTGGTCTATGACACTCCTAAAGTCACCAAGTTACATGACTGTGACAGTTATAGGGCTAAGTTACCCCACCTCTTTTGGCCCCTTTGGAGGAGGCAAAAAAACACAGAAAAAAAATTCTGAGGGAAGACCGGGAAAACTCACTCCCCAACCCCAGATGCAGTCACCCCATTGGGTCAACAGGTTCCTTATGCTAACCAGGCCAACCCTAATCCTACTTTTACAAGGGCAGGTTGGGTGGGTGATCTGAAGAGGGCAGGTAAAGTGAGGTTGGGGCTCCTGACTTTTTAACCCCTCACTGTTTGCCCCTTCCAGCTGACTAGATTGGAGTGGCATGTGCTGTTGGGAGATCTCAGCAAACTTCTCAGGTCCCAGCACCTCTTCCAGTGAAGGGCAAAACCCCTTGTGCAGGCTGAGGAAATGATCTATCTCCTGAGTTGGTACCTAAGCCCCAAAACTAGGGAGGTCATGTGGCTTTGTGGCAAGTGACTGCCCACAGCTGGCATTGCTGCACCCACAGGCAAGCCCAATGAGGTTGAACTGTGCCCTCCCCCAACTGGAGTCCCAGTCTTGAAGTCCCACAGACCTTATGCTGACTGGGGAGCACAGGTCCTTCGGAAGAATTTGACTCACCCCCCCTTTTTCTTCCATACCATCAGTCTTCAATAATCCCAAGCTATCACAGGTAGACACAGTCTGACCTGCCCCCCCCAATCAGCTCACTCCAATTGTTGCACCAAGATCTGATAGAAAGAGTCCAACAACAATTCTCATCCTTCATTGTACAAATGCACACCATCCTTGGCATAGAGTCCTGGTAGGATGTGTTAATGTCCTGGTGCTGAACCACAGTCCCCCGAGTAGAATCCATAATTGGCAGCATTTCTCTGTTAATGTGAATTTATGCTTTTTCCATAGCCTTTGAGTCACTTGCATGCCACCAGTGTGTCAGCTGAATGAGGTGAGACCAAATGATCTTGGTCTTAGACCATCATTCTTTAATGGACTGCAAGTTTTCCTTCATCCTTAAGAGAAGATTGACAGTTTTTAAGGAGTCCCAGGTCATTCCCGCCCAACTGAATCACAAGGCTATCTGGTGAATTCCCTTGCCAGACCTCTGTCACCAACCTTGGGAAAAGTGCCTCCCAGTGCATGCCTCTCATGCCCATCTAGTGAATCTGTGCCTTCTGCTGAGGCATGTTTAGGTTCTTCCCCCAGGCTTGATGTGCCACTCTCTCCAATGCCCAGTAGATGAAGAAAAGTCCACAGACCCACACATGCTTGGAGCCATCAAAGGAACCTGGAACATCACAATGGCACAATATCAAAGCAAATGAGGATGGACGTAACATTAAAGCATTTAGGACTTCCACTGTCCCCTGGCCTGGATATCGTTATCTTTTAGCCCTTGGGTTCTGGCACTCGTTGCTGCCCCAATCCTAAAGGAATGGTTCTTGTACCCTTTAGTGCTCAGGTCAGCACACTGAACTGCCAGACACAATATGTGTCTAAACTGATAGGCTGTCATGGGCTTGCCATCGGCATGCTGCAAGAAAGTCTTGCCCTCTACTGGGCAGAGGGCCACAAGGTAGCCACCAATGACTTTATGTCCCATGCAGACCTAGCTGGGACCTTCACTGCACACCAGCAAGCAATAACCTTCTTGTTTGTTTTGTTCCATCACAGCTGTATGAAGATCCCCCTGGGGGTCACCTTGATGTCTGAGTCTGTCATGCTCATTGCTGCCCCGGTTTGCACAGTCTGCATCAACAGACACTCAGAGTGCCACAGCAAAGGCAGTCTTAAATAATGTGACTTCATAAACATCCTAGAAAACCACTGGGAGTGCTGCCTACACCTGTTTGACAGCTGCCGGAGAGACTGGCACCAAGGATCCAATTGCTTGTATGGCTTTTACCTCACCCTTTGAACACTTTCCACACCTTGAGGGAGTGGGTCATGTCTGAGAAGCTCAAAACTTCCGAAAACCATGACAGGCCCACCAGATGTTGTCTTATGACCCCTGACACCATTTGGCTTCCATTATACAACTGTACAGTTAGTCAACCAGAATGGGCCAGCTGTTAGGCCATCTCACCTCCACCTGGATTGCAAGGTAATGCTCCATGCCATACCGGAAGGCCAGTTTGGTCAGGGGATCAATAGCATTGCTTACACACTCCCAGATCTCAAGGTTACCACCTTCCACAGAAATGACTGGATGAGTAGTGGATTCTGCTCTGCCGCTGGAGACAACTCCCTGAATTTCTGCCACTGTGAATGAGATAAAGCATGAGCAGTCCCATTCTCAGGGCCAGGGACATGTGCAGCATTAAAATGAACATTCAGCAACATGCATTTTCATGAGTTCACCCATAGGGCCTTTAGCTCCCAACTGCCCATTTGTGGTGTGTACCACACTCACGTTATGGAGACAAAAGATGACTTTCTTATCTCTCAGCCTCGAGCTCCATATACATAGAGTCACCATGACTGTAAACAACTCCAACTGTGTTATCTGCTCTTGGAGCCCACTGGCTTCCCATGTGGAGGGTCACTCCGAGGCACACCCTTCAGCTTGAAAGTATGCCCTGCACTCTAGCCCTCCTGAGGTGTCCATGTACAGTTCTAGCTCCTGGCTGTCAACTGTCTCCAGTCACATAGATATTCTGTTGAAAAGGGCAATAAATGTCTACCAAACCTGAAAGTTCTCCCAGAAACACTCTGTCACCTGAATCCAGTGATGAGGGTTCCAGGTGCCTGTCCCTAGCTTTGCCATCCACTGCAAGAAGGTCCACCTCATGTAGATGACCTGGCAGGGAAGTTGAAGTGCCCCACTATCTGTTGTACCTCCTGCAGAATTATCTTTTCAGCCACTTTGGCTTTGCTCAAAAGACCTCTCAAGGTGACAATCTTATTGTGAGGCACGCAACACTCATGCCTCACTGCTTCGATCTCTATGACAAAGAACATCATCACCAGGCTCAGCACTTTGACTTTCCCAGAAGCCAGGGATATGCCAAGACCACACAATTTGACGAACGTGTCCAATCTATGCCTGCAGGCCAGAAAGTGCTCTGGCCCCATGAACAATTTGTTGAGGTAGTTAGTGAACAATGCCCTGGTTCTCTGATTTCTTGGCTGTTACCCAGAAAAGGAAGGTACTGAAACCTTTGAACACCGTGCAGGCTACTGAGCAGCTCATGGGCATGTAAGTGTCCATGTAGTAATGGCCCTCAAATTTCATCCCAACAAGTCCCAGTTGGCAGAATGTGGTCAGAAGGCCAACTCTATGTCTGCTTTGACCATCAGGGCATGCAGACCTTCCACCCAAACAGCCTCAACCTCTCTTTTGAACGATGCATATTGAACCGCCCTGAAGCTTGGATCAATGTGTTTGTTGACTGAGACTCCTTCAAGGTGTGACAGGTGGTTGATCATGTGGAATTCACCCAGGGCTTTCTTAGGAACCAAGCCAACTGAAGACACCATGAGATTCAGCAGGAGAGGGGATGGGTATGGGCCACTCACCTTCCCCAGCCACACTTCCTCTTCAAATTTTTCCCAAACCACTTGTGGTCAGTCTCTAGCTGATTTTAGGTTATTCGCCTTGTGCCCTCAGTGTGGCCAGTGTATGGAATTCTGAAACCCACTGAGAAATCATCTGCCAGTAGGCAGGCCACCTCACAGTCTGGGTATTGGTCCAGCCATGGTCTCATCCAAGTCACCCTTACCAGGGTGGGTAGGCTCACCTCCATGGGATTTGTTGAATTTTCTTTGTGAAAGGGATGATTGCCTTCTTTTTGGAGCTTAGGGGAGGAGCAATGTATGAGGGTGTACTTTCACCTTCTTCATCTCTTGGTCCTTCTTCTCTTTGTTCTCCTGCTCACCCTAAAGGTTGAGCAAGGAAAACATATCCACATGTTCATGGTTCCAGATCAGCTGCCATATTTTATCCATCAAGTGGGAACCCACTGGTTTTGCCAACCTGATGTAGTGAGCTGGGCTGCTCTTCACAGCTGCTGGCTTCAGCTCTGTGCTGGTGCTCTTGCACTTGAAGTGCTTGTGACCACTTGGCCTGCTCCCACTCTGCTGTTGGCTCTGGACTGAAACAGTCAACGTGATCATAATGTCCATGAGCTTGTCCAGTTTCTCATCCATGGTGGATGGCTTAACAGCTTTGGGCTTTTTCGGGGAGGTGCCCAATGGGGCTGGTTCCACCAGAGCTGGTCCAGAGAGGGGAGCCCCACCCCCTCAATGTCTTAATCTGAGCTCAAAGGGGCCAATTTCCTGGGCACTTTTTTGAATTTGGCTGGTGGAGGTACCTCATAAGGTACTCTACTGAAACCCTGTACCACTATGCTTTTAAATTGTTCATCTGGTAGCTCTGAAACCCCCATCTTGCTCTTACCTTCTTAAGGTTTCCTGGGTACCTTTGCCAGAGGTGCTGCTTCTGGCTTCTTTGATGGCCACTTAAGCTTCTGCATTGCTTGGGTCCCTTTTGGAGCATTGGTCCCCTCCAGACAAGCTTCCAGCCATTTGTGGCCATCCTTCTTGTGCATCTGAAGGGAGAAGGGAGAAGGGGACATAAAGGTAGAGGAAGAATTTGAGGTACTAAATGAGTATTTTAGCTCTGTATTCACAGTTGAGGGAGAAGGTAAGGGACCAGAGTTAATTAAAAAGGTATGTAATTGATGTCAATTTGATCAAAGTCCATTCAGAGAGCATAGGGTAAAGGAAGAACTGGGTAAGTTAAAAGTAGATAAGGCGATGGGACCAGATAGATTACATCCTAGGGTTCTGAAGGACTTTGCAAAATAACTGGCGTTGTTGATTTAACCTATCGCTGGATACAGGCTTCCAGTCTTTTGGAGCTGGCTGATATGGTGTCACTACATAAGGTAGGTTGTAGAGAGGAAGCAGGGAATTATAGACCTGTTAGCCTTACTTCGGTGATGGGTAAGGTGATGGAGGTGTTGATAAAGGAAAGAGTTGTAAATTAATTGGTAGAAAACAAACTACTAGATGATAAACAACATGGATTCACTAGTGAAAGATCTTGTCAGACAAACCTGATCGAGTTTTTTGATGGGGTAACAAGGATAATTGATCAAGGAGGTGCAGTAGATATGGCCAACCTGAATTTTTGTAAGGCCTTTGATTCTGTTTCTCATCGTAGGTTGGTAAGCAAAACACAGAGTTTAGGAATTAACCAGAAAGTACTAGATGGATGGAAAACTGGCTGAAGAATAGAAGGCAAAGGGTGGTAGTAAATAGGGTATATTCAAGAGAAAGGAGAGTGACAAGCGCTGTCCCACGAGGTCAGTTTTGGGGCCAACTTATATATATATATATATATATATATATATATATATATATATATATATATTAATTTATTTATTATAGTGACATGGTAGTGCCACTATAGTTAGGGTTGAGTAGCCACTTTCATACAAAATCTCAAATTATGCACCTTAATAACTTTGACACTGGACTACTTATTTGCCTGAAAATTTACATGCATGGTCTGGCACCATAGATCTCTTGATCTGGTAAGTTGCGTTATGGTCGGATATACAGTTGCAGAGCTACAGCATGCCAAAAAACGCATTAATTATGGATTTTTGCACATTTCTTTGCTCGCATCTACAGCCCGCATGGTTTGCGTGATCAATCCGAAAACATCAGGAAAAATGCAGCCAGGGTCCCTGATATGCCTTTTGAAGATTTCATGAAAACATATTGAACGGTTCAAAAGTTATTCAAACAAAAATATAAAACAGTTTCCCATTATAGTCTATGGGAAAAGTTTACAAACTATGAGAAAGTGTTGCAAATGCAATTTTTACTTTTGGCAAATGAGCCTTTTACTTTCGCAAATCATCCATTTTGTTTTCAGTTACAGCTCAGAAAAATGCTTGGCGTTTAAATTCGGGATCCTCTAGGGACACAATTCTTGTTGTGTTCACCTAGTCGACTCCTGAGGATGCTAGCCATGTCTTTTTATGGGGGTAAAACACCCCAGAAATATGTTTCTCAAATTTTTGTGAAAAGTACTTTTGCAAAATACTTTTGCAAATATGACACTTTGTGATTTTGTTTTCGAACGTTGTGATTACGAAAGTAATTTGTGAAAGTATGCCCAAAACAATAGAACATCTTTGCCACCCTGCTGCAAAACAACAGTTTGGTCTTTTGGGCTGAAATTTGTAGGGAAGAAAGCCAACATCCCACAGATGTTCCTTTTGGTGGTTTGATGGCAAAATATTACTGGGCTGCAAAGTTACAGAACTCCAAAGTTAATGATTTTTCCATTAGGATAACATTATGGCATCTACGGCGTCTTTCGGGTCCCTTATCTCGAAAACGGTTCAAGAGACAGACTTTTCATCATAAAAATGCTTAGCACCCCCATTCAGGGACTAAGTACAAAACTAGCCTAGAAAGCCATAAATAATGTGAGATTTTGATTTTGTTTCCAGGTCGTACGGTTCCTGAGATACAAGCAATTTAGTATTCCAAGTGCTCATTTTCTGGTCCGAGGGCCATTATTATGGCCACATTCTTTGTATTCACTGTGCTTCTGAATGCACCTTTTTGGGACAAAAAACATGTGCATTTGCATTACTGTTACCGTTAGCGTTTCTGTTTATGTTTCTGCTTGCGTTTCCATTACCGTTTGTGTTAGCATTTCCGCTTGCGTCACCATATGCGTTACCATTTGTGCTCGCGTTTGCATTACCATTTGAGTTACTGTTTCCTTTTGCGTCACCCTTTGCATTACCTTTTTCATTCGCGTTACTATTACTGTTTGCATTTCTGTTACTGTTTTCGTTAGCATTTCCATTTGCATCACCATGTGCGTTACCATTTGTGTTTGCATTTGTGCTTGCATTTGCATTACCGTTTGTGTTACTGTTTCATTTTGCATCACTCTCCGTGTTACTGTTTGCATTTGCATTACCATTATCATTTGCATTTTCATTACTGTTTTTGTTACCTTTTTCGTTTGCATCACCATATGCATTACCATTTGCATTTGCTCTTGCATTTCCATTTGCATTAACGTTTCCTTTGGCATCAACATTGCCATTACTGTTACCATTTGTGTTTGCATTTCCATTTGCGTTACCATTTGTGTTTTCGTTACTGGTTGCATTACCATTTGCATTTGCATTTACGTTACTGTTAGCGTTTGCATTTGCATTTCCATTCTCGCCTGCAATACTGTTTCCTTCTGCATCACCGTTGCCGTTACCATTACTGTTTGCATTTGTGTTTCCATTTCCATTTGCATTACCGTTACCATTTGCATTTCCGTTACCGTTCGTATTACCATTTCTGTTTGTGTTTACATTTGCACTTGCATTTTTATTCCCACTTGCATTATCGTTTCAGTTTACGTCATCTTGTGCATTACTGTCTGCGTTTGTGTTTGCGTTTGCATTACCGTTAGCCTTACTGTTTCCTTTTGCATCACTGTTGGCATTACTGTTTGCATTTGCATTATCATTACCATTTGCATTTCAGGTACCGTGTTTGTTAACATTTCCATTTGCATCACTATGTGCGTTACCATTTGCATTTCTATTTGCGCTTGCATTTCCATTTCCATTTGCATTACCATTATTGTTTGCATTTCCATTGTCATTTGCATTACCATCTATGTTTGCATTCACAATTGCGCTTGCATTTCCATTACCATTTGCATTACCATTTCCATTTGCTTTTGCACTTACGTTTGTGTTACCATTTGTGTTACTGTTTCCTTTCGTGTCACCACTGGTGTTACCATTTCCGCTTGTATTTCCATTACTGTTACATTTGTGTTTCCATTACTGTTTGCATTACCGTTACTGTTCTCATTACTCTTACCATTACCATTAGCATAGACATTGCTGTTAGCATTAATGTTCCCCTTAGGATTACCATTACTATTGCAGTTAGCATTACTGTTAGTGTTAGTGTTACTGTTACTGTTAGGGTTATTACGCAGACATGGGAAGCATGGTTCGGGCACTGCGCTCCTACCACCAATTACTGTTCATGATTTATAATGCACATTCTCAAAAAGAAGGGAAATTCATGGCAAAAAACTCAGTTTAATGCATCAGTTAGGGTTGTTCCACAACGACAAAAGCTAGGAAGTTCAATGTTAGAGTTACCACCCCTTACACCTCATGCCCACCCAGCCCTCACCAACAGGCATCAAGGTGTGTGATGGGGTCATCGGGCCTAACTGTTACCCCATTCTCCTATACTGCACCACCGTAGCTTATTTACACATGGAATGGGGTAAGAGTTAGGACCAATGACTTCAATGCACACCCTGATGCCTGTTGGTGGGGTAGGGGTGGGCATGGGGTGCAAGGAGTGGTATCCCTACCATCAAATTTCCTCACTTTTGTCACTATAGCAATGCTCACTCGCACTTGCGTCTACTACTCTGAAGCCGCTGACTCGCTCACTGTTATCTCTCCTCAGTCGGTGGTTTCTTCCAAAAAAATCAAGTGGGATTATGAAAAGAGGATGTCTTCTTTCATTTTTTAGTACAGAGTGCTTCTGACAACAGATCACTGATGCTGCTCGGCTGTGCTACATACCAATATGAAAAAAAGTGAAAGGGCTAGATGTCTGTCTACCGTCAGGAGATTATTTGAAAGAAAAAAGTGAGTACAGTTATGGAAAACTACACAGCTTTGAGTTTTACAGTAGAGAGTGCCATTATTTAAACCAGTGTCAGGACATCACGGACAGCACTGGCTAATGCCATTAAAAGTGAAAGTGCCTAGTTGAAATGATGACACAAATAGCAGGATCAACCAGCTATGTTTCAAAATGACATATAGGAACATGGAGATAACAGATGATGTGTAAAAACATGAAGATATCAATGATATCTTCACTGGCTGGCATAGATATCAATTTATACACATGGAGTTATCCCAAACCATAAGTTGTATAAATATATATATAGTAGACATAATGGATCGAATTGGAGGGATGATATGCCTTTTTGCTGATGATGCAAAATTATGTAATAGGGTTGATACTAAGGGAGGGATGGAGGCTATGAGAGGGGATTTTAATACTTTGGAACAGTGGATTGAAATTTGTCAACTGAAGTTCAATGTGAAAAAGTGTAAGGTTATGTATTTGGGATGGAAAATTAAAAAAGCAAAATGCACTCTAGGTGCTAAACAGTTAAAAATAACAGGTCAAGAAAGAGATCTTGGAGTTATAATCTCAGATAATCTGAAGGTGGGAGACCAATGTTGTAAGGCTGCAGGTAAAGCAAATAGGATGCTGGCTTGTATTGGTAGTGGAATCACAAGTAGGAAAAGGGAGGTATTAATGCCATTGTATAAGACAATGGTCAGAATGCATTTGGAGTACGGTGTCCAGTTTTAAAGACCTATTTCAAGAAATATACTGATGATCTAGAGAGGGTTCAGAGAAGGGCAACAAAAGTGGTTCAGGGAATGAAGGATAAGTCATATGAATCTAGAATGAAAGAGTTAAATTTTTACCCTCTGGAGATAAGAAGGGAGAGAGGGGATATGATTGAGACATTTAAGTACATCAAGGGGATAAACATCGGATCACAACACACATACCAGCAAGTGCTGCTGTGTGTATTTTAGTGATGTTAAAATGGATAGTAAGGACTTTTACTCGCTAGTTGACTAGCTTATTTGCACTGGATTTTGCTTGTAAACCTTAAGAGACTTTCTGTTGGCTAAATGCAACTGATTGATTAATTTACTCTGGATTTTAGTGCTCTAGCTGTGTTAGTCTGTCTCCAACCAGTTACTTTTACAGAGTATCTGCAAGATTTTAGTGCTAGTTTTACAGTCGGACTGATTTAATTACAACTGTTGTTAATCCGAATTGTAATGGGGACCCTGCAGGGGAAGGAAACAACTCCTGGTGGGGGACTCCATTGTTAGGAAGATAGAACTGGGGAGGAAGCGGAGAGGGAGGTAAGGTGCCTGCCTGGTGCCATGGCTTGCAGGGACAGGAAGCGATTCCTCAGGATTGCCGGAGCAGCTGCACAGGGGAGGGAGCTGGATGTCATTGTCCACCTAGGGACAAATGACCTGGCTAAGAAAGGGATTAGAGAAGTGCAGGAAGAGTTTGTGGAATTGGGAGGGGCCTTAGTCAAGTAGCACGACGGTAACCTTCTCGGAGGTGCTACCCATCTATGGCATAGGAGAGACTAGGTGTTCCGCAGCCATGGGATTCAATCAGTGGTTGAAAACTGATGGAGCTCAGGGATTTGGCTTCATTGGGGACTGGGGGTCCACCTGGAGTGATGCAAGCCTATACTGGCATGATGGGCTGCATCTGTCCTGGAGGGGAACCAGGATCCTAGGTGATAGGTTTAAATGCTTCATTGGCAAACTTTTAAACTAGCCAAGGGGGGAGGCACTGGAAAGGAGCAGGAAAATCCTAGCCCCCCCCAAATAATCACAGTAGTAAGTGCAGCAAACCCCAACATAGAGGTGTCGATAGGGAGAAGGGCATGGGTAAATGGAGAAAGTGACAAAGGCAAGAAGGACAGGGATGGGGCAAAAGGGAATAAGGCCATCAGGAAATGGAGGGTAATGAGTACCAATGCCCGTAGTCTGGGCAACAAGCTCCTGAGCTGATGGCCTTAATGGAAGAGGATGCCTGGATATCAGAAGAGTCACAGAAACATGGTACACAGAGAACCATGACTGGGATGTTAACATACCAGGGTACATAACCTACAGCAGAGACAGGCAGGGAGAAGAGGGAGAGGAGTAGCTGTCTATGTAAAGGAAGAGATAAAAGCAACTGAACAAAAGAGTAAACAGGAGAGGAGAGGTACTGTGGGTCACCTGAGACTGGAAGGCACCACAATCCGCACAGGGTTGTGTACAGACTCCATGTCAGGGGGAAGAATGGACAAGGATATGATAGAAGGCATTCTTAGAATGGCAGAGAAAGGGAGATACTGTTGATGGGAGACCTGAATATGCCAGATGTTAACTTGAGCACATTTGCTGCAGCCACATCCAAGAGCAGAGCCATTCTTGATGCCCTACAGGTGGCAGGCATTAGACAGCTAGTTTCAGAACCCACTTGTGGGGAGCAATCTTAGACCTCATGCTCTCAAACGGGGCAGGAGGATCTCAGATCTAGAAGTGGGTTGCCATCTTGGGACAAGTGACCATCAAACAGTGTGGTTCACGTTAAACTCAGCTACAGAGTCAAGCCATACAAAAGTGAGGGTACTGGACTTTAGGAGGGCTGACTTTGGCAAGATGGGAGAGTGCCTCAGAAAAGCACTAGCAAACAGGCTAGAAGGAGGTGTGGAGCAACAATGGGAATTATCAAACTGCCATCACAGAGGCAACAAGTCTTTGTGTGAAGCAAATGAACAAATCAAATGAAAGAAAAGCCATTATGGTTCTCAAAAGAGGTGGCTGTGAAAGTCAGGAAGGAAAAGATAGCATTCCGGAAGTATAAGGAAACACAGAAGGAGCAGGACAGAGAGCTGTACCAGTTAAGACAGAAGAAGCAGGGAGGAAGTCAGAATAGCAAAGGCCCAAACTGAGGAAAAGATAGCCAACTCAGTTAAGAAGGGGATAAAACCTTTATAGGTACATCAGTGAGCGTAGAAAGACAAAGGAGGGATAGTGAGGCTGACTAGAATGAACAGTGGGTGGGCAGAGGGGACAGTGAAAAGCAGGAATACTGAACGAATATTTCTGTTCAATATTCACAAAAGAGGAGGGAAGTGCCTAATCCAATTAACAGAAGCACTCTTGATAAGGGGTCGATCCCAGTCCTTTCACAGAAGAAAGGGTTCTGCAAGAACTCCTAAAACTGAAGGTGGACAAAGCAATGGGTCCTGATGAATTCACCCAGAATTCTAAAAGAATTAAGGGAGGAACTAGTAAACCACTGGCTACTCTTTTTAATAAATCATGGGGAGGATGGTGTGGTACCGAGGACTGGAGGAAGGCGGATGTGATTCCCTTCACAAAGGTGGGTCCAAGACAGAGGCAGAAAACTACAGACCTGTCAGTCTGACCTCTGTGGTAGGGAAAGTGATGGAGTCACTTCTGAAGGAAAGAATAGTCGAGTACCTAGAGGCCAGTGGAGCACAGGACCCAAGGCAGCATGGGTTCACAGTGGGAAGGTCATGTCAGACTAATCTAATAGATTTCTTTGACTAGGTGACCAAAGTAGAAGACCAGGGAGGGGCTGTGGACATGGCCTACCTAGACTTTAGCAAGGCATTTGACACAGTCCCACACAAAAGATTAATAGTCAAATTAACCAGCCTGGGAGTGGGACCCAGGGTGGTAACCTGGGTAGAACATTGGCTGGACAACAGGACACAGAAGGTAATTGTAAATGGAGTCCATTCTGAAGAAAGGGGGGTTACTAGTGGGGTACCTCAGGGTTCAGTATTGGGTCCAATCCTTTTAATGTCTTCATCAGTGACATTGCAGAGGACTGGAAGGAAAAGTATGCCTTTTGCAGATGACACAAAATCTTCAACAGGGTTGATACACAAGGAGGCGTGGAAAGGATGAAAAGGGACTTGGCAAGGTTGGAGGAATGGTCAGAAGTATGGCAGCTAGGATTCAATGCAAAGAAGTGCAATAATGCACCTGGGAAACAAGAACCCAGGGAAGAATACACAATGGTGGGCAGGTAGTAACAACAACAAAAAGGAAAGGGACCTGGGGTAATCATATCAGATGACCTTAAGGTTAGCAAGCAATGTGAGAAGGCAGTAGGGAGGGCTGGGGGTATACTGGGATGTATAGGAGAGGCATCAGCAGCAAAACAGGAAGTTGTTATCTCTCTGTACAGACAGTTGGTGAGACCCCATCTGAGTACTGTGTTCAGTTCTGAGACCCTATCCTGCAAGGACATAGACAGGATAGAGGCAGTCCAGAGGAGGGCAACTAAAATGGTGCAGGATCTGCAAGAGAAGCCATATGAGGAGAGACTAAAGGAGCTTAATATGTATACCCTTGAGGAAAGAAGGGAGAGGGGACATGATAGAAACTTTTAAGTACCTCAGTGGAATCAACAAAGTCCAAGAGGGTAGCATTTTCAGAAAAGAGACTTGCAAGAACAAGGGACACAATTTAAAGATAGAAGGAGGCGGTTCAGGGGCAATGTGAGGAAGTATTATTTCACAGAGAGGGTAGTGGATGCATGAACAGCCTTCCTGAGGAGGTTGTAGGGTCTAAAACTGTGGGAGAATTCAAGAATGCATGGGACAGACATAAGGCAATTCTTGTGGGGGGTAGGAAGAAATAGGCTGTTGGTTAACTAGGATCTGCGGCCTATCCTGTGGGTAGGGAAATGGGCAGACTAGATGGGCCTAGCGGTCCTTATCTGCCGTCAAAGTCTATGTTTCTATGTTTCTATGTAATGCCTCAGTACGTGATGTATGTGTAGATCCTGAATGCGGATGGCATTTCCATCTAGCTCATGTGCATCAGGCTAGTCCCCGAGTCCTTTGTGTGGTATTTCCCACCCTGAGGTGAATCCTTTGTTTCTCTTCTCTCTAGGCTCCTCAGCTAAACCCCCCTTCACTCACTCCACTAGCACAGAGTGGAGTTATACAGTACAACAGGCAAGCAAGGTACGGAGCTACATCGGACCACAGCACACTCACCAGCAGGTGCTACTGTGTATATCACCTAGGCCTCCCCCCCCCCCCGGGTCTCACCACCCTGATCTACCCATCCACAACCCCTAAAGTAACTCATAATTCCAGCAAACAACAACTCACAGTTCCCCAATGCCATACCTCCCAATTCCAAAGGTCTTTTAGCTACATGGCCCCCACCTGGATGAATGGCCTACCCAGCTTCATCATAACCCAACCTCTATTGGACTCTTCAAAACCCACCTTAAGGGTCACCTCCAGACCATAAACTGCTGTGACTGTTATTGACCGTATCACAAGTCACCCCCACCCCCTGCTATGACAACGGCCTCTGGCTAGATAAACCCCCCCCGCCATTTTTCTTTTGTTTATTTTTTCCTCCCTTTCTTTCTTACTAAATGCCTACCTGAGCCTCCATAAGTCTGTTAGGTTAAGACTGCAAGCCTTATTTCTTACATTTACCATGTATAAAGCTTGTTTATGTTTCCCACACTGTATGTTACCTTAACATTGTACTGTTCAATATATGTGATGTGGAACCTTTGTAAATGAGTCTCTGACTTAAAGGTACTTTTCGATCTCTGAAATAAATAACTAAACAAATAAAATATTTATGGGGTGTTAGTCCATTGACACTGCACATTGACTGCACCTCCCACCCTGGGACATCCCTACATTTATTGGGAGACTTGGTCATATGATCCGGTCATGTGACTCACCTGCCAGTACCCGATCTTCCATTAGCAGGTTATACTAACCGTCCACTAGGAGTCACTAGTGCAACCTCTGCCCTTCCATTTCCCCTGGGTGCCTTCCACTCCCTGACACTCTATCCCTCCTGTCTTTCTCCCTCTGCCCCCTTGTGCAGCCCTCCAATATCACCTCAGTCTACCTGGTCCTGGATACTCTTCTAGCCAGTTTTGAACCTCCTACCTTCATCTCAGAAGACAAACATCCCACCTCTGTGCTATTCCTGCAGCTTCACTATATCCTGTACTTCTCTGTTCCTTATAGTTAAGGACCTTCCCTGTCATTTAAATAGCTAATAGCCCTATAGCCACCCCCAACCACCACCACCTTTCACTCTCTAGTTGTAACTCACACCTCTCAGTGAATCCCTCTTCCCACCTTTCCGTAAGTGCACTATTAAGAGTGCTCACTGCCCTTTCCTCTTGTGCCACTCGTGCCGCTCATACCCTACACTACCCCATGTTAATATACCCCTCTTGTACTCAATTTTTTCTCTTTTTTATAGGTGTACCTCCTACCATGCATCCTGAGTGCTATTTAGAATGCTAGTGTCCTACTTCCCTGCCATCTCCCTCTGAATGCAAAATCCCACCACCCCACCATCCCCTTCAAATGGAACACTATGGACCTTCTATGCCCCTCCACAGGACCTTGCCTGAGACCTACATATAGAAATGTGTCAACTATTGCTTTGGCAACACTAACACATAATTGGTGTTGTGCCGTCAGCTGAGAACAAGTGTTTTCTGTGGGCTGGCTCTACACTCCCCATGTGTGGGGGTCTGCCCCCCCATCCCCTGCACTAAGGATTACTAACTCCAGTCAGAGTTAGTTCAGGGAGGAGGCAAACACCCTGGCGGCAACAGTGTCAGAATACATGGAGATCATCACAGCAAACTGCTGAAAATGTTGCTGTGATGGAATTTGTGGTATTCCCGTCACTGTGCCATCGGTATACCATATAACAAAGCTCCCAAAACCCCCTCAAAGACAATTACTACCAGAGTTCTTAGGAAGGTTCAACTAGACCCCCTAAGAACTCACCTTAGCCAACAAGACTGGTCGGCCACTTACAATAGCAGAGATGTGTACTCCGCGTTGGAGCACTTTGTGTGTACCTTCAATGAATCCTGCAACACCCATGCATCTAACAAAAATGTAAAGTGAAGGGCATTAGCAAATCTTGGATTACTCTCTCCCTTGTTGAACAAATGAAGGTTAGTGATGACCTCTGGAGCATAGCCTGCAGTACAGGATCCTCTAAAGATGTGCAAAAATATAAATCCACCTGGAATAAATGTACCCAAGCCATTCACGTCACAAAGAGCCAATACTTCAAACAAGAATTAAACGACTCCTGGGGGGACAGTCAGAATTTTTGGGAGAACATAAAAACCCTAACCAGGAAGCACAGTATATCACACTCCAATATGCTCAATAACAATGGGCCTCTGACCCAGGACTCAGAAGAGATTTCTAACATTTTTAACAAGGCATTCACAGACCTTAGTCAAGTGCTCCCTCCAGACTTCTTCAATCTTTCAAGCGACTCTGGCCCCATTAACAACAGCTCCTGGCCCACATCCCCCATAACCCCTTTCTACCTTAATGTTGTCTCTATATATGAAGCCAAAAGGTACCTCTCATTGGTCATAGGGAAATCCAGGGCAAGTGGTGACTCACTCGATCTAAAACTTTTATCCCTCACCCTTGACGTGGTAATCCATCCTCTAACCCACATTCTAAACCTGTCTCTGACAACAGCCAATTTTCCCAAGCTTTGGAAAAAGGCTTTGGTCACTGTCATATTTAAAAGTGGGGACAGAACAAATGCCTCTAACTACCAGCCTATCTCAATACCCACCCCCATCAAAAGTGCTTGAAAGGATTGTTGGTGATCAGCTGGTGGACTACCTTGATAAGTACCAGCTCCAGTGAAAGGAGCAACATGGCTTCAGGAAGAAGCACAGCACCACCTCTGCTCTGGTAGAATTCACCAGTTACATCCATGATGCTTTCAATCAAGGGCATTTGGTTGGTGCAACCTATATTGACTTAACAAAGGTACTCGATACAGCGAACCATGAGCTACTACTACTCCAACTGTCATTGTTTGTTCTCTTCCCTGAATCAGTAGGGTGATTCAGAAGGTACCTAACTGGTTGTACTGAGCAGGTGAAAATACTTCACTCCCTCTCAGAACACTGTAACATCACGACAGGGGTACCCCAGGCTGCTTTCAGTTTATTCCTTAATAATCTCCCGGAGGTCTGTACAAACCGAAATCTTTTCTATACCGATGACGCAGTGCTGTTTTCCAGTCATGCCAACCCAACTGCACTTGAAAAACATATGCAGACCTGCTTCACAGTCATTGAGTGGTTCCAAAGCCACAAGCTCCTTCTTAACCATAAGAAGACAAAGACCATGCTCTTTGCCACTCCACAAAATAGACACAATCTCACCAATTTCTAATCCGAAATAACTGTAATGAAGTGCTGGACATGGTCTACACTTTCAATTACCTTGGGATCACTATAGACTGCTCCCTCTCCTTTTCACCCCACATTGACCTGATCACAAAAGTTTCAAACACCAGGTTAGGAATGCTGCACAGACACAAGCATTGTCTAACCGATGAGGCCCTTACACTTGCAGTGATCAACTCAGTCCTCTCGGTCATCAACTATGGACTAGTTGTCTATGGGGCAGCTTCTGATACAGCACTACAAAGAATAAGAGTAGCTCTCAATAAGTCCTGCAGACTGGTCCTTGGAGCCCACAAACTTACACACTCCTGTGAGCTCTACTCCCACACTGTGTGGCTCAAATTGGAAAATAGAATCCAGTACTAAGTTTGCCTATTAGCCAAGAAGGCCACTTTAGGCCTATCTACCCCTGGGGTGCTTTGCCTCCTTCAGTCCAACAATAGCATCAGGAACACAAGAAACATAGGTGATCAATTGTTAAAAATACCTTTCAAAAGGACCTCTCAAGGGCAATGATCTTTTGCCTATAAGGCACCTAAATGGATGAACTCCATTGACCCCGATCTTTTGGCACATATCACAACTGGTCAATTTAAAGCCAGACTGAGAGCCTACCTAGCAGCTAACAGCACAAAGTACAGCTGTGAGCTCTAATCCATCTCCCCCCCCACTCCCATAGCTGTCGTGGTCCTACCTCCGAATTTCTTGCTCTACCCTCATCTCAATGCTGAACGCTTAACCCCCCACTGCACCGCATATCTGTCTCAACCCCCCACCCTCCCCTCCAAACCTCACCTCTGACAAGGCTCATCTAGCTGCTTCTCACTCACACCCTCCCCACCATCCAGCCTCCTGCCTCCTCCTCTACTGAGCACCCCCTCCTGCCAGCCTCCCCATACCTATGTATTGTGAAATGTTTTCAGCATCCATGGTTTGCTTACTACTAGTCTGTTAGTACCCACCTGTCTTTACTATGTACACTATTATGTACACCTTGCAATAACTATGTTTAATGTCTGTTTTACTGTAACTGCACATTGTCTATCAACTGTAACTCTACAATGTCTATTGTTGCCTATGATGTGGAATCTATGTAAATAAGCTTCTAGCTCATAGGTATTTGAAATCCTAGTATCAAGAAATAAATAAATAAATAAACAGGGTAAGAGATGGCAGTGTCTTCAAAAGGAAACTTGAAGTTAAAACAAGGGGTCATAGCGTGACACTAGAAGGAGGTAGATTCAAAAGTGACATGGGGAAGTATTTCTTCACCGAGAGGGTGGTGGAGCCATGAAACAGTTTATCTGAGGAGGCGTTGAGTACTGAAACTGTAGAAGGTTTTAAGAAAGTCTGGGACAGGTATAAGGGGTTGGGGGATGGGAAGCAAAAAGTATCACTGATAAAGGGAAACAGGTAAGGGGAGGGAGGATACAAGCAGACTGAATGGACCAGGATGGTCCTTTTCCACCATCACAATACTATGAAACTATGAATCTCTCTCTCTGAGTTGTGCCTCTAGGGCAATGGTCTGTTTTGCATCTGTGGGGGTGGTCTTGCTCTTGCTGGGTATTCTTCAAGAGCAGTAATGACAAAACTACTAGTAATAATTGATGCAGTGTAGAAATAGATGGCTGCTGCTGTCCCTTTGGCGTCTGATCTGTAGCTGGAGTAGATGATCTGAAGAGGTAGCCAAAGTGAGGGGGAGCTGATTGCTTCAGCTCTTTTTAACCCCTCATTCTCTGCTCCTCAAGGTGATGCACACACTGTGGGTGGTCCCAGTTGTTCAATACCTGGCCATGGTGCTGGGGCTAAGCCCCCACCTATGGAGATGGAACCCTGCCTGCTTGCCTACAGGTTGTGGGGAGGAGACACAGACAAGAGGAAGTCTTCAGCAATTCTTTGGCAGACTTTGTTATAGCCCACTGTTCCTGTTAAAATGAGCTAGAGCTCCAACTATACTAGATTTACAGTATTGTTCTGAAATTGTTGTTTGTAGGTGACTTCCCCAACAAAGATGTGATCCAAGGAGTTTTCAGGAAATATGATGCTTAGTGTGATTCTCATATCCCTCACCTGGATTGTTTAAGATGGCTTAGTATTCTCAAGATGATCTGAAGTATATTTTGAAACATTAAGTCCAAGGTCATGCTGTGAAATATATATTTTCATTGAACAACAGAAACTGTTTGATTACCTCCAATAGCCAATAGATGTAAATAAGGGGACTAAGTAAATATAATATTAATTTTTATATGTAACATTGCTGAAAGTTTATTTTAACATAATAAAACTAAATTCAAAAAGAACAAAATGCCAGACTATAACCACTGTGGCTTTTTGTCAGATTCCCATCCAAGAGACAATTTAGGATTCAACTTAAGATTTCAAATGTAGTTAGCATTCCCCTAACCAATTCTACAAAGCGAATGACATATTTTAAATGCAAAATTGGTTGGTTATTTTTCTAAACCACAGAGCAAAACTGCAATGAATACGAGCTTAAACTGCTCCCTTGCCCTCTGCCTACAAACCCTGTGCACTGGGAGAAAACTGAATTGTAGACTGTACACACAAAAAGCAGCGCAGGGGAGATCTCAGCCATCTGTTTTTCTGCTAGTTCCCTTTTCAAGTTTGAGGGCAGATCTGCAGTTGAATTTAAATCTTTTCATGGCTCAAAGAGATGCTGTCAATATTTTCATGTGACTTTGGCTGTTTCTGACAGGCCAAACCAATCCAATGATTAGGTAAAATAGCTGTACAATTATTGGTTCGTGTCAGTTACAGCCTGAAACCAGTATGTGCTATTTTCTGTTACGCAACCCACATTACAAATCAATGTGTGTAACACATCTCATTACACTAGTCGCTGTCTCCCACCCCATAAAACAAAGAAAATTCCTGTCAGTTGTTCATGCATTTTCTGCCCCATGATCAGCTGACATGGGCTGTACAACACCACCAGGCAGATCACACCCTCCTCAGAAACCTTACCTCTCCATCCTGTGTTCCACCACCAATGTAAGATTACAGAGTTCTATGAGGGGTGCAAACACCTTTATTCATACATTTGGACAAGGATTCCGAAGGGGAGGAATATACCAGAATATGTTATTTGGACTAAAAATGTTAAAACAAAGGTTTAAAAAGCCCTTCTTCATCCCCTAAGTAGTAAGGGCTAGTCCCATGACCGCCCCAGCCCATTCTGTCAGTGGTCTTCCATCCTCCAGCCCTCACTCCCTTTCCTCCCGTACATCAACAAATTTTAAGAAGTGCTCCCATTCCTTCAGGTAACTTGTATCTTAGTCAAACATTTTAAGGGGCCACCCCGGGACTCCAATCACAGTAAAATCACACTCCCACAAGTGAATGGGACTACTTTACCCCAGCCAATGTCTAACTTATTTATTTATTTAGTTGAAAATTGGTAACAGAGAGAGGCACACTGAGACAAGGCTCATTTCCAGGTGTAACCTGGGGAAGGGTAACAGTGGAATAACAGACACACAATGCATTAATAGCAAACTAGTCAAAACAACATTTGGTAAAAGTTTGTGCAAAGTTAGACTAAATACAAAAATGGTATATAAAGAGAATAAAGTGAGGTGCAGCTCAGTAAGAACACCTAGCAAGTGCAAATGCAGCAGTGTCAGTAAATACGTGATAAACAAGGACAATGTTGGCAACAGAGGAATGATCTGTAGGGTGCATTATTGCCTGACCTCATAATGGAGGGTGAAAACTATAGTGGTGTGGAACTGAAAACCAAGGAAGGAGTGGGAAATCCAGCAGGCTGACTTACCAGAATGGTTAAGGCTTGGTCAGAGAGATGTCAGGAGGAAGGTCCTTGGGTTGGTACTCGATATAAAAAGTGGTACCCATGCTTGTCTGGACTTTTTCAAAATGACCCCTTTCCTTGTTTTTGGGTTACAAATTTGCACCCCTAAAGTACCATTTCAAGGAGTCAATTCTGGCTCCCATTCCCCTTTTTAGCATAAAATGAGGAGGCAGATTACGCTACACATATAGAAATGGCATACAGCTGTGATCTCTGCCTGGATAAAAGCCCAGGCCTGCACTGATATGCCCCTTTTTAACCATTTAAACTTCTATTCAGTCCCTATAGAAACAGATGTGAAAGACAGAGTACCCACTAGGTCTGCCAACGTGCACCACCTGTCTGATATGGGCTACTGGCAGTGCCATTTATGTATGTTCCCTGCCAAGCCTTTCCTTTTTAATTATCAGCTTGACCCATCCCATCCAGCTGCCTAGTTGAGGCTCCATCTGATCTGACCAAGCCCAACAATGGCATGGAGAAGTGATGTGTGTGTGTGTGTGTGTGTGTGTGTGTGTGTGTGTATATGAGCTTGTGTGTGGAGGGAAGGGGGAGGATCCAGGTGTGATTTAATAAAATAACTAACTTGCTTTCTGATCTGACTGAAGCCTTCTGTTGTTGCCGTTGGGGGGTCATGGGGCAGCAAGATTACTGATGATGTGATTGTGATCAGTAAAAATGAAATTAAGCATTCATAAAAAAGATCAACATGCTGGCTAATTCTGATGCTGGGCAGTTATGTGTGTAGTGTGAATACACACTACAGCACAATATTAGCCAGTATGCCTTTGATATTAAGGACAAGAATGATTTATTTTTCACTGATCACAATCACATCATGAGTCATTGTGATGTCTGATCCCCCTCCACAAGAAACAAGAAAAGAGAAAGCTCAGAAAGCGGCTTTTTTTATTTTAATAAGGTTATGATGCTCCACACCCACCCCCCCACACACACACACACACATACATACCCCTGCTGAGCTGAACAAGAACAGAAAGTATTTTGCCCAGAATCTACAGCAGGCAGCAATGCACAGATTGAGATACTTCTCAACTTCTCTGTTCCCCTCACCTCTACATTTTACTCTGAAGTCCACTTAGCCTAGGACATACAGTACACAGCAGCACTGCTCTGCATCACAATCCTGGCACTCACCAACCCCTGCAGCAACTGAAATTGACATTACCACCATTCTCCATCAGTTTATCAGGAACATTACATTACAGAAGATGACCAGAAATTAACCCTTGTAGCACTACTGACTGATGTATCTGTCCACAGTGTCAGTACTGTACATTGGAACTTTGTTGGCAGTCAAGGGTTAAAGAGTAGAACAGACAACATATGCTGCTGGCTAAGTAAACAGACTAGCTGGCTTCTCTGTCATGTATATTAAGTAAGAACAATAAATAATGACTTAAAAAAACATCCTAGCTTCTTTGTCACACACCTTAGTTAAGGAAGATGCAAAGCCAGTCAGGAAGCAGTGGGGGAGGAGAGACATTTGTCAGCAGCCCCCCAAAACCCACCCCAATGGACAAACAACCCTGGTCACTAGTCATGCCTTAATGTGTAATTAATATCCAGTCAATGTAGAACAAGGAGATAAGAGTCAGTGATCTGCTATGAAAAACACCCCTTTTCCTTGTTTTGGCAGACATGGATGCATACTTCACTGACCACAGAGTTCCACTCCCAGGAGGAAGGGTAACAGGAACAGGTGGGGAGTGATTGGAGTTGGACTGGCATCTGCAGGAGCCTGGGAAAGGGGGGAGGCGAGGCACTGATTTCAGAGTGAGGGAAGTTGATAGGAGAAGGCAGATTGCCCAGTAGAGAAGCAGGGATGAGGAAAAAAAGTGCAATGGTCCCTGGAATGAAGGGAACAGGAAGCAGGGGGTGTTGGAGAGAGAAGAAGTAAGAGGGAAGGGAATCAAACCAGTATTTGGATCTGAAGGAGGTACAGTGAGCCCGGTGACGTGAGGGCAGAGGAGGATGGATAGGGATGAGTACATTGAATAACGGTGGGTATGAGGGGGCGAGTTTGTAGCAAAGCAGCAGAAGGAGTTGCAGATGGTGTCCAGTCTGGGGAGGGACAGTGCCATAGACCACATCCATGTAGGTGAAGACAGAGAGCACCGTTTGGTAACAAGCTTCTTGTGGACATGTGGAGATAAATTGTCTTTGTTGTGGTACAGGGCACTGAGCTTGGGATGAAGCTTTGCATGGATGGCATCACTGTGGGATTAGAATTCAAGCTTACTGTTCACCACACTCCAAGGTGCTTGAATGACTGAACTTCTTCAAGAAGTGTGCCATCAAGAGTGGTTAAAATGGGGGGCCCATGAGTCTGTGCAGTTTCTGACTGGAACCGAAGGTTATGGACACCATTTTTTCTAGTGTTGACTTAAGTTGGTTGGATTGGAAACAGTGCTGAATGTTGTTGCGGTCCTGCTGAAGCAGGTCTTCCACAGCTGTGGTGGATGGACTGGGGGTGAAGATGACCATGTCATCCACAAGCATGTGGATATGTTAGTTGGCACAGGCAGAGGGAAGGTCATTCAGGAAGAGGAAGAACAGGATGGGACCCTGGATAGAGCCTTGTGGAACCCCAACTTGGCTCAGAAGGGGTGGTGACAGGCTGCCTCCAACCTGTACAGATTATTGTTGACCCATTTGGTAGGAATGGAACTGAGCAACAGTAGGAGTGGATGGGACACTGAACTGAAGGCTTTGGCCAGATTGATGAATATAGCAGTTGCAATATGCCCGTGATCCATCCCACAGAAGACAGACATGCAGCAGGGAAGAGACCATGGAATGGTGCTTTCAGAAACCTGACTGGAATGGTAAGTGGTCATTTGAGGATGAAAGGAAGTCAAGCCAATCTAGAATGGGCCAGTTTATCTTGCAGTTTGGGGGGGGAGGAGGAGGGAGCTGGGTCAGTAGTTGCAAGGGGAGGAGGGGTCAGCCCCTCCATGAAGTGGAATAACTTTGGCCTACTCCCAGGATTGATGAACAGCACTGAGGTAGAAGGTAACGTTGAGTAGGTGAGTGAGTAAGTGAGTAAGGGGAGCTGCAATGACCGGAGCTGAGATGCGAAGGAGCATGGAGTCCAGAACATCAGGGCTGGACTTTGATGGGTTGAGGGAGGAAAGGGCAAGCAGGATTTCCTGGATGGTGACAGGGGGAAGTGGAAATCTGGTGAGGGGTGTGGGGAGCAGGAGGAAGGAGAGGAGCCAGCAAGGGGAGAAGAAGGGAGGGCACAGGTTGTGAAGAACTCATTGAAGTGAGGAGCAACAGAGACAGAGTCAGACACAGGTGAACCATTAACCACAAGGAATGGGGGGCAGACTGGGCAGGGGGGTCAAAAAGGGAGTGGATAACCTTCCAGAATTTAGCTGTGGAGTTAAGATTTTCCTGCAGTTGGCCTTGAAATAGTGTGATTTCGCAGCCTGGACAGCCATCATACAGTTGTTCCTCGAAGCCCTGTATGAGATGAGATCAGGAGAAGAGTGGTGGGGTAATTTGTAGTCGGCCCATGCTGGATCCCAGGGCTTGCACAGATCAATGATTTTGGTGGTCATCCACTGGGGTGGGAAGTTGTTACTCTGGATTCCCTCAGTTAGGTGTTCTTGTCCCACACAGAGGAGAATTTGGAGTGGAATAGTGCACGGGCTACATCAATATCCAAGGCAGAGAGGATGGCTGATGAGTCTGTTGAAGCGAGGTCATTCAATAGATCATTGATGTTTAGTGACTGGAGAGACCTGGATCAGATGTATTTTGGCAAAGAGGGGGGATGCCAGGTTTTTCTGATGCAGGACATCATGCAGTGGTCACTAAATTAATCCAGCAAAATACCTGCTACAACATATAGAATAGTGGCTGGGCAACCATCCACAACAAGGCTGTGTTTCCATCGAGAATGTTGATGACATCATAGAGACCTCAAGAGCGAAGCTCAAGAGGTCTTGTTGATGTCATCAACTGCCCGAAATGGAAATGCAGCCTTTGTTGTGGATGGTCGACCATCCACTATTTTATATAGTACATGGTTCCCTAAGGTTTTGAAAACATTATTTTACAAGGTTTCATACCTTGTTTTTACGGTCCCGCTTGCTCCCATTCCTCGCTGGAGACCTGCTGTTCTTCCAACCCCAGAGGTACCAGTCCTCGCTTCTGTTCTCTCTTCTCTCTCTCTCTCGAACATAAAGAATGGCAGTTAGTGTTAAAAGTATAAAAAAAACAGATATATTGACAGTTTGGAAACATGGAGCCAAGTATGGCTATCCGTGTCCAAACTTTCTATCAAGCATTTACCCATTCTCTCCCTTAGTGCCGCAGCCATTTTGTTCTGAATTTTTTTGTGAGTTCAGTTTCCACCAATAAGGTTGCAGGACAAGACTAAGATGTTGTTGTTGTATTATCAATGTGCTGTAAGAATGATAGTACAATAACATTTTTGACCTTTGAACTATCATACAACAAGATTAGGAAAACCATTGTCTTCCATACACAACAAGCCCTAATCGTATACTATAATACGGTGGGGGTGCGAGGTTAAAACCCAGTCCATAAAGTATGGTAGGTGGAGTGGGGATTGAGCCAGGTGGGTTCTGAAATAACTCGGGACAAATTAAGGGACTCAATCATGTGAATGGTAGATTTGGAGGACAGGGAAAGCCAATTTACATTGAAATCCTCAAGTAGGATGAGTTCACCTGTGGAGGAACAGAGGCAATGGAGAAAAAAGAGTCAACCAGGGATGAATGTGAGATCATAGGAGATGGATAGGCAACCCCAGTGAATATAGGCACAGAAAAGGGGAAAAAGAGTCTGACTAGAAGAAATTTGTGGGAGGAGGGGGTGGCATATCTGATGGCCATAGTGCATGAAAGGCTCTGGCACACTTAGATGGCAACCTCTTCTCCACATTTTTCCCTGTCCAGCCTGAAAAGATGGTAATCAGGAAGGGAGAGGCAAGAGCCAGGAGTCCTACAGGAGAGCCAGGACTCAAAGATACAGAGGACATCAGGAGAGTGTAACCAAATAAAGAGGAAGTCTAGTTCAGGTGCAGTAGCAGAGGAAAGGAGGGGAAAAGGGGAGGGACCAGGGTCGGGCAACACATTGCTTAACAGGAAGAGGAGTAGGAGAATATGGAGAAGAATGGAGTGGGGCTTCCTATCCTTGGAACAGGTTGCAGAGCAGGGAGAAGAGGGGTAGTGAGGGGACAAGAGGACATGGTGGAGGAACTCCATACTAGGAGTTCATACTAGGACGTGTAAGGAACAAGAAGGAGTGAGCCAATAAGTGGTCCTATTTCATATGTTTGTCAAGTTTATTTTTAAATTCTAAGCTAGTTTTGAGTACGATAATTTCAAGCGACAATGAATTCCAAAGGTTAACCACTCTTGTTGTATGGAAATATTTTCTTTTCTTTTATTATGCCTAATTTTTTTTCCCTATGATTTGTAGAGGGTGTCCTCTAATTTCTTTAATACTAGATTTGAAGGAGATCCCTAATTCAATTAACAGGAGTAGATATTGCATTACATCATACATAAACAACAGATCACCCTGTATTTGTCCTGTTTCCAAGAACATTAGATTCAGTAACTGTAAACATTCATCATACTCTTTATATTCCAATCCTTTTATGGACTTCGTAAATTTTCTTTGTACCTTTCCTAACATGTCCCTATCACATTTTTTTGTATGGATACCAGGATTGTAATGCTTATTCCATGTGAGGATGGACATATGATCTATCGAGGGGTAGCAACACATCTTTATCTCTCAAAGTAATATTTCTTTTCAGTGCCCATATCACCCTATTAGCTTTTGCTATTGCAGCATTAGTTTGTAGTGAAGTACCCAGATCATTGGACACTAAAATTCCAAGATTTCTTTGATTATTAAATGATTCTAAAGGGACTCCATTTATAGTATACATGTACATTGGGTTATCTTTACCCAAGTGCATCACCCTGCACTTGTCCATGTTGAGCCTCATTTCCCATTTGAGGTTGAGGGAAGTGGAGAGTAGGAGACTAACATGGATAGGGAGGTAGAAGGAAAGAAGCATAGAGTGAGAGGGGGAGCTAGCTAAAGGAGGAAGGGAAGGGAGGTAGGAGTGTTGGGTGGGGGAGGGAGGTGGAGGGGTAGGAGGAGAAGGGGGAAATGGGACAGGCAGAGAAGTGCAAGGAACATCGCAGCCAGGAGGAAGGAAGCAGGAGCAAAACAGCAAACAGCAACCACAGTAGTTAAACTGTGCACAATAGCAGACAAATGATGGCTAGGCAGATTCAAAAATAGTTGTTCTAGACAAGTGATCAGCAGCAATTGCTAATACCTGGTAACAGACCTGGGGACAGATTTTCAAAGACCGAAATTTCCTGAAGTGTGAGAAAAACTTGTACAAGTGAGTCTTTACCTATGGAGATGCAGTTTTTCTCACTTGCACCAAATTTTCTAAAGTGGAGCTATTTTGCAGTCAGCTCCATGATTTACAACAGCTTTTGGACATTTTTTGGCACAGCTGTGCAAAAAGTTACACCTGGTTGGACCAGTCATAACATTAACCACAGCTGTGCTTGCCTCCCATGTGGAACATGGGCTGAAAAATGGAATGTCCACCAGTGCAGAGATTTTTTTTTTCTGCACTGGTGGGCTGCGGCTGGGGATTTAGTCCCACAGCTATTTTTGGCCATTTGAAAATCTGGCTCCTTTACTGTAACTACAAAAGAGGCTATGCAACAGCAAGATGACAGCTGCAACACAGCTCTGTTCCACAGAATACTGAATAAGCTGAACAACTGCTAGTAGGTGGGAAAGCACTAACAGATAAACTCAGTACGATTAAATTTATGGTCTGTTACCTGTGAAATGAGAATTAATAACAGACAAAATGCGGAAAGTGGATGCACCCAGATAGGATCGTCCTAGGAGTCAACAAAACAGTGGCTCATTGGACTGGAGGCAGCAAACTACATACTGGGGGACTGAGCAGCTGGCTAGTAATGAACAAACAATGTCTCTAGACAGACAGCACTGAAGATACTCATGCACAAGGCTAGCCTACCAGGGAGCATGTCAGGCTAATACAAGACAGGTAATTTCAAGTGGATTTAGAGATTAAAAATGCAGTACTACAGTAGGCAACAGGCCCAGAGTCATTTAAAAATGGGTACTCACTGATCAAAGCAGAGTAGCAGCTGGGTAGGTATGGGACTGGTCTGGGGTACAGCGTGGCCGGCTGAGCAGCCAACTCATGGCTGACTCCAAGCAGGCTGTTCAATGCCCTTTGCTCTCAGTTCTTAGTGCAAGCACCACAGTGCAGAAGGACTGCTTGGGAAGAGTTATATCAGCGCACATACGATTTGACAACTGACAAAGTGGAAGGCTTCATCCCTTACTGGCTGGTGGTGGTACCCAAAGTCCAAGGTGAATATAATAGGCAGGAAATTTGGAAAGAGCTGTACATTGGGTTTGCAACACTGATACTGTGGAACACCCTTCCTGTGGAGATAAGAGTTGCTCCTAGGCTGACCACTTTTAAAACATCTTTAAAAGCATATTTTTTCAATTTAAGTTCTGGATTTGACTTTTAAATTGTGTATTAATTTTATTAATTTGTTTATTATTGTATTGTTTTATCATGTTTTATCTCAGTACTCACTGCAAGGTGCCTAGAACCTTTGGGATAGGACGCCATGTAAATAAAATTGTCTTGCTTTGCCTTGTCTACATACAAAAATATTAAATTTGAAACTTACAGGCTCATGGAGCTTAACATATTGCATAATATGTACCTCACTCCAGTGAAACTCTGTAAAATACAAAAACTACCAATGTACACTTGCTCCAAGTGCAATGAGAGCAAAGGTACCTCATTCCATTGTGGCAAGGTTTAATAAGACCCTGTCCCATTTGTTATGCAGAGAGAGTTAAAAGCAAGGATCTAGTTTGTCCTCTTCTATTCCATCACTAGTCTATCTCTTGTCTGTCTGATTGCGCAATCAGATTTTCCTTGTGGAACCTCGGAACTGGCCACTCCGATGATCCCACCATTCCCCTGTTATCCCCTTCCTCTATCAGCTGTTTCCATTCTATCTTTCTTCCCTTGCTTCTCTGTGGTTAAAAATGATATGTGAATAGTTATGTGAAACTGGAATCCATTGGCTTGCAAATGTATACAACTATATTATTGAAATGTTTGCAGAAAGCTATTTGGGTTTATCAGGAACACAGGGGGTTACCGGTAAGATCTATTTTGCCTCCACAGGCTTGTTTGCAAAATAGTCAATAGAAAATCAGCCCTGGGACAGGATGTCTTAATTGGTTGCACCTTTTCAAAAGACTGAATATACTGATCATGGGAAAGAAATTGACAACGTTTTGGAACATTGTGTGAAAACAGGACATAATTTAATTGCCATGGAAAAACATATTATAAAAAGATCAATGTTTTTCTTGAGTGAGAGGGAGCGAGACAGTGAGAGAGACAATGATTTTAAAGACACCCTCAGGTGAAGGGCTTTGTTTTGTTTAAACTGCTTGTATAACAGCTATCCTGCACAATTTTATTTTTTTTATTCTATTGTCATTGATAATAATAAAACACTACTTGTGAATTTTATTACTTCTCCTGGTTTGCCTATGCTTCCTGATATGTGCCTCAATGACATCCATATCTTGTGGCACTGTTCCAAAGCACAACTCTTATGACAAGCCGTGAAGGGGAAACTAGACCCCTTACTAGGGTTAGAAGATATATTCAGTCCTGCAATATGCATCATAGGGGACTATAAGGGCTACATTATGGGAGCACAAAAATATCACATGGCTCTTATTGCAGCATGTGCTAAAAAGGTGCTACTATGGCATGGGCTGGAGCAGGGGGCACCCAGCTACCAAGAGTTGTATGCAGAACTTATGTTTGCACTCAAAGCAGAAAAGTCCATAGCCAGTGTGAATGACAGACGCAAAGGTTACAAAAACAATTGGGAAAAGTTGCAAGTTCTTATGACCCTAAATTAGTAATCAATATATGGTCACAATAGGTATTACATGAACCCCAGGACAGTGAATTTGGGGGCCTATATGTACTATCTCATGGCTAACTATGTTCTCATCTGTAAAAAGAATGCAGAATGATAAATGGACACAATCAACTATATCTATATGTAGAAACAAAAGGTGTGTCCAATTATAAAGCAATATGTCAGTTCTCGACGTATGGGTTTGTGCCATGTTATGTGTAGTTGCATGTCTTGTACAGTAATATATTAAAATCAAATAAAGTGCATTTAAATCAGAAACATTTGTGTACTGTAGCAGGCATCCAGCCAGCACCAGCATGCATCTTTTTCCTAAGTGGTCTCCTTTTCCCTAGCCCTGCTTCCCCTTGCCCCAAAGCACCATTTCTATAAAGTAGCTCCCCTGGCACCAGATCTATGATTTAGGGGTTAAATTGGCAAACATATTGGCATCTCATTGAGTCCACCTCCATAACATGAAGCAGCCTATGAAGACATCTTCTGTGTCCTCCCTCAGAGAAGTGTACATAACTCCCTGTTCAGTTGGTGGCTGCTAGACACCAGGGAATGCTTTTATGTTAGTATACAGGGGATTGGGATGGACAGAGGGTCCACTGGTTACCAAGGAATCAGTACTGACACATCAGGCATGGGTGCAGATGGGGAAGGGGGTGTGACCACTGGCCATCAGTTAATTCTTCACAGTGGGCCGGCGATCGTTGGGGGGGCAGGATGTCAAACTGGGGAGGGATTTCAGCCATATGGGGATGGGGAACGGATGGGAGGAGGGACCACTAGACACCAGGGACAGTTAATTCTTCACAGTGGGCCGGTGATCGGCAGGGGGGAATGTCAAACCAGGGAGGGATTTCAACCATATGGGGATAGGGAAGGGATGGGGAGAGGGACCACTAGACACCAGGGTAATGGTATAGAACACTGGGCAAGGAATCAGGTTGGGGAGGGATCAATGGACACCAGGGAAACTCTTTTAATACATTGGATGAAGGATTGGGTGGAGGAGGGACCACTGGACATCACAGAAACTCTTTTAATACATTGGATGAAGGATTGGGTGGGGGAAGGACCACTGGATACCAGGAAAACTCTTTAATACATTGGGTAAGGGATTGGGTGGGGAGGGACCACTGGATACCAGGAAACTCTTTAATACATTGGGTGATGGACGGGTGGGAGGGACCACTGGATACCAGGGAAACTATTTTAACACATTGGATGAGGGACTGGGTGGGGAGGACACTGGATACCAAGAAAACTCTTTTAATACATTGGGTGAGGGACTGGGTGGGGGAGGGACCACTGGATACCAGGGAAACTCTTTTAATACATTGAGTGAGGGATTGGGTGGGGGAGGGACCACTGGATAACAGGGAAACTCTTTTAATACATTGGGTGAGGGACTGGGTGGGGAAGGGACCATTGGATACCAGGGAAACTCTTTTAATACATTGGGTGAGGGACTTGGTAGGGGAGGGACCACTGGATACCAGGGGAACTATTTTAATACATAGGGCAAGGGATCAGGTGGGGGAGAGACCACTTGACACCAGAGTAACATTATTTGTTCATCAGGCATGGCATCGGGTGGTGAGAGGGACCACTGGACACCAGGGAAACTCTTTTAATACATAGGGCAAGGCATCAGATGGGGGAGAGACAACTAGACACCAGGGAGAACTATATGTTACATCAGGCATGGGGTCAGGTGGGGAAGAAACCACTAAACAGCAGGGAGAGCTATGTGTTAAATCGGGTGGGCACTGGGTAGGGGTAGGGACCACTGGACACCAGGGACTGAGGGCTACCTGTTGGGCAGAGGCTGGGGGGCACTAAGCTCTGAAGCAGCCAATGTGTGTGCACGTATTTGTGTGTGTGTGTGTGTGTGTGTTGTATCCCATACTAGATGTCTCCTCATTTGTCTTATACAAATGCTTGATATAGAAGGTTGTCTAACCCAAAACGCTTGCTGCATTCAAAGAAAGAGATTATTAATTTACTGCTTGACTATCTCAATCCCTACGTCTCGGTTAACAACAAAGCTATTCACTGACAGCAGATGAGCCATGAAGAACAGCAATCATCTGTGCCTTAATTATTAAGTCTATTGGAGCTAATGAGGAGACATCCGGTATGAGATACAACACAGACACACACACACACACACACACAGTCTCCAAGACAGTACCTCTACCACCACCACGTCCAAGTTCATCAGCATGAAGTATTTGAGTAATCTAGACTGTTACTTCAATAGCACTTGGCTTAAGCAAAATACATAACTAAAACAGAATATAATTCAGATGGGTAAATTGTGTGGTGACTTTATAAATTCATTGTATGTAAGACCAAGTGCAGCTCTGTCAACATCTACGCATCATGCCAGGGGCTCCAGTGGTCCCAGGCCAGATGGGGAGTGATTTTATTAAAAATCAGGAGGGAAAAATGCTTCATTACATGGTAATATGTAATTGTTCTCAACCCAGCCCCTCACCCCAAAAAAATGCAGGTCGCCCTTCCCCAAGAAAAAAACACTGCTCAAAGCAGCTGCCGCAACAATATTCTGAGCTGTGAGAGATGAAACATAGAAACATAGAAAGTGATGGTAGAAGGAGTCCAAGGATCCATCTAGTCTGCCCATGAGTTGCCTAGATCTTTTCTTTTTAGACCCCAGGATCTAACTCCGCAAAGACTGTTAAATGAAAGGGGATATGACAGACTCTGTACATATTTCAATTAATTTACTTTGTCTTAAAAATAAAAACCCAAAGTGTGCAGCAGAAAAGGACAGTGTACAACAGGGCTTTTTTTGTTTTTGGTAATATTTTTTATAGGGATTACAAATGAAGGAGTGAAGAACGAATAACATGCTTTAATTGTGTTCATGTCAATAAACTGTCAGAAAGATGATTCATGTACCTCCAGACGTCATCATGTTTTTAATCCCCCTGTTCATAACAGCAAATAAAGCGTTTAGGCATTAAAGTGGAGCATTATGGAAGTGTTTAGTTGATCTCAGCTTGAAAACTAGGCACCCTAGGGAAATTGAAATTCCCTATATTTTTGGTTTGCCTTTTAAATACAGGAGACTTAAAAAGCTAATCTCCACAGAAACATGGGGCTTTCAAACAAAATTCTAATATGAATGCCACCATCCAGCTATTTCTGTGGTAGCAAAGGGCACCTGAGAGGCTGTGATGTATATTGTTTCTCCCCCCCCAGCTGATTTTATCACTGGGGACCCTCCCCAAATGGTGGTTTAAATCCACAACTGTGACTTGCACAACCCCTAGACATGATTTGAGGTGTACTCTGGCAGGTTGTAAATCACACTTTGTCTAATTCTTATATCTTAGTGAAGAAATTGGTAGGGGTAACAGAAGAAGCAGTGCCGAAAAAGTTGCTCCTTTAAATGAATATTTTGTAGATTGCTTTCATGAAGACTTATGTACTGAAGAAATAAATGCACTGCTCATAGATTCATGTGTTCATAGGTGATACGAGTCTGTAGCCAAAGGCCATATTGACTTGACCATGCATCCTTATGAAAAAAAAACAAATTTCTTGTCACCCATATGTCTATCCAGTGCAGTCTTAAAAGTTGAGAGGCTATTACTCAATACCACCTCTGTAGGTAGTCCATTCCCTGTGCTGCCCACTCTCTGACTGCAAAGTCACTCTTGGAATGAGATACTCTCCGCAACCAAGTTTCACAAAATGAAAAGCAGTGAAACACATTCATTCTTGTCAGAGTAATGCATTAGCAGCCATTGGTGGCTCTGACCAGAACTTGTTGTTCTCAGTGGCAGTGGTGTCCTGCTCTGCTAGTCTTCAGCTGATGGACCCCTGCAGTTAGCATGTGCTATTTCCACATTGTTTAGCTAGAGTCCTGTTGCTTCTCTGCTCATGGCTACTGTGACCTTTAGTGGCTGTTTCTTGAATCAAGAGGTATGAAACAGCACACATTACCTTAAGTAGTGTGTATTTACTGTATGATGTTTATTTCATGAATCTAGCCCTTAGAGTGATCATTGGCGGGGGGGGGGGGTTGTGTTATTGGGGTCTCTGTCACAGAGATTAGGAGTTGTATATTTTTTCTGTGGGGAAACACTCTGGCAGCACTTAGTTGACATGAAGTTCCCGAATGCTACTGATGTCCACCCAAAGGCCTTGAAGACTTTGCTTAGAGACCATTGTAGAGATTTAATCATGCACATCTTGGATGAGGTGGTTACATGTAAAACCATAATTTTTTATTGCAGTAGCATTTAACTTTAATATTTTCTAGATTTCTGGCTTTGTCAAACCATTAGTTTTTAAAATAGCTCAGATTAACAAGTATCTCTTCCACTGTCTTTTTCAAAAACATGTAACTATCCCCAACTGACCTCATAATTGCTTTGTTGGTGACATCACAACTACAGACATGGTAAGAACTGTCACAGCGAGTGCACTGTGAGTTTAGAGAATTAGGACAAGAGCAGGCCCGTAGCTGTAGCAGCAGTGCTGCTGTATGCAATGCTGGTGATCTAGCTTTGTGAGTGGACATGGATTGCCAGGGGACTGGAAGGGGGAGGAGACTTGAGTGACCACAATCCATTGCACCAGTGCCACCTGAGATTCCACAGATGGCACAGCAAGGCGGACTCAGTAGAGAGTGGGAGGATGAGAGGAACAATTCCACACATGCTCGTTCTGTACACCTGGAGAGTGTGTTGTGCTACCATCCTAAGGCAAGGCAATTTTATTTATAAAACTCTCTATACCAAGGTCTCAGGGTGAGTCATATATATATATCAATAGCAAATAAAATAATTACACAATAATACCCACAGAATAAATAATGCATAATAAATAAATAGTCATAAATGGGTCTAAAGAGAGGAGGTACTACTCAACAAAGTCTAATGTCATTCCCTAAAGCTTGCTCAAACAAATAACTCTTTAATCCCCTTTTAAACACCTCCACTAAGGAGGAACTCCTTGAATAGAAAGGCAGGTAGTTCCATATAGTCAGGGCCACCACTAAGAATGCTCTATCCCCAGACTGCTTAAGGCATGACCTTGGGATGACCAACAGTAATTCCTCAGTGGAGTGCAGAGAGCAGCCAGGAATATATACCACCAAGTGGTCTTTCAGATAGACAGAGCCCAATCCATACAGGGCGTTATATGTTAACAAAGCAATCTTGGAAGTGGTGCACCATCTAATTGGAAAACAGTGCAGCTGTTGCGACACAGGGGAGATATGGTCCCTGTATGACACACCCAGTATTAACCTGACCCTGGCATTATGCTGCAGCTATAGATGGCACACCAACCCTCCAGATAGCCCTAAATAGAAAGGGTTACAGTAATCCAGATACCAGGTCATGAAAGCATGCACTAGGGTCGCCAGATGCTCTTGCCCAAGGTAGGGTTTAATCCAGGAGATGTTTCTTAACTGGAAAAATCTACTGCAGACCACAGCTGACACTGGAGGTTCTAGTGTCCAAGGGGCTAGATCAGGGTGGAGCAGTGGACATAATCTACCTAGATTTCAGTGGTATACTTCCCCCGACAGTGACACCGGTGCAGTGAACGACACTACAGCAACTACAGCGCCACGTCACTTTAGTGTCCATGCTGAAACCTGGCACTGTCTGTCGGGGGTCTTGCACCCCCCCAAATCAGTTCTGACTCAGAGTTGATAATCCTTAGTGGGAGGCACAGCTCCCCACTTGGGGGTGGTTCAGTGGGTCGAAGCCCACTGAAGAAAACACTTTGTTTTCTTTGGAACTGGCAGCTAACTGTGAAAAACAGTCAACCTGCCGGTTTTGCAGTCTGGTTGTTTGACAAAATTTTTGTCAATGACCAGTCTTGGATCCGATTTCAGTAAGGCATTCCACACCATTCCTCATAGGAGACTAGTATGCAGGTTGGGTAGCTTATGAGTGGGTCCAAAAGTGGTAAACTGGATAAGAAATTGGTTAGGGGATAAGCAACAGAGGGCGGTAGTAAACAGAGTTCACTCCAAGGATGGGAGGGTGACCAGGGTTGTGCTTCAGGGGTCTGTGCTGGGACTGGTCCTCTTTAATGTCTTTATAACTGACATTGCAGAGGAGCTAGAAGGGAAGCTCTGCCTCTTTGCGGATGACATCAAAATCTGCAATAAAGTGGACACTCTGGGGGGTGGAAAGGATGAGCAGAGACCTAAGAAAACTAGAGAAGTGGTCAAGGGTGTGGCAGCTGGGTGTCAATGTGAAAAAGTGCAAAATAATGTACTTAGGACACAGAAACCCAGGGGTGGAGTATAAAATGGGTGGAGTGGTATTGATGACCACCAAGCAAGAAAGAGACCTGGGGGTTATCATATCAGATGACCTAAAGGTGGCCAGACAGTGCAACAAGGCAGTAGGGAAGACAAGTGGGAAGCTGGGGTGCATAGGGAGAGGTTTCACTAGCAGAAAGAGGGAGGTGGTGTTGCCTCTGTAGGCATAGAAAGCTGGTCAGACCCCACTTAGAGTACTGTGTCCATTTCTGGAGATCACATCTCCAGAAGGACATAGACAGAGTGGAGGTGGTCCAGAGGAGGGAAACTAAAATGTTGCAGGGTCTGCATCAAAAGCCCCATGAAGAAAGACTAAAGGACCTCAATATGCACACCTTGGTACAGAATAGGGAGAGGGGAGATATGATAGAGACCTTTAAATACCTCATGGGGCCAAAAAAGTTAAGAAGTGGAGTATTTTTCAGAAGAAAAAGGTGCTGAAGAACAAGGGGACATGCTATGAAGCGGGGGGGTAGATTCAGGAGAGCTGTGAGGAAGTTCTTCTTGGGGAACAGCTTTCCAGCAGAAGAGGAGGGGCGCAAAAACAGTTGTGGGGTTCAAGAATGCATAGGATAAGCACAAAGGAGTCATAGTGAAAAGGAAGGGGGAGGGAGAAAGAGCTGTAGATCAGGCACTGCCTGATGTAATAGTGTAGGTAAGAAGACATGGGCAGACTGGATGGACCAAGTGGTCCTTATCTGCCATAAAATTCTATGTTTCTATGTGTCAGCCTAGACTCCACAATGACTCCCAGATTCTTCACCGAATCCACAGCTGTCAAAAGGGTGCAATTCAGAGATGGCAAACTGACTGCATTCAGACTGTCAGCTGACCCCAAGGGCCTAGTTCCACCAGCATCAACTGCATCTTGGTCAAACTAAGACTCAGCCAGCTGGAGGCCATCCAGTCAGAAACTTCTTCAAGGCATTGCTCCAGCACAGCAACTGTCTCCTACCCCTCTGATGTAAATGGCAGTTACAACTGAATATTGTCTGCATAGCAGTTAAAACACACCATATTGTCTGATGACACATTCTAATGGCAGCATATACAGTGTGAACAACATGGTGGACAAAACTGAACCATGTAGAACCCCACAGCAGACCACAGCTGTCCTCGACAAATAAGCACCCATAACAACCTGCCGCAACCTGCTGGAAAGAAAAGACTCAAACCATTTCAGTGTTGTCCTGGTGAGTCCACCATATTCTCAAGATGCTCTATCAATACTCCATAGTCAACAACGCCAAATGCTGAGGACAGATCCAAGAGAACAAAGATAGAATGCTCCCCCGGTCCCTCGCAGAGAGCAGGTCATCAAGTACCTTGACAAGCACAGTCTGTGTACTGTGGTGAGGCCAGAAGCCTGACTGAAATGACCTATAGATGTCATACTTTACCTCTCAAGGTGGTCCTCAAGCTGAGTAGCCCCCACCTTCTCGATAAACTTCCCTAAAAAAGAAAGGTTCAAGACAGGCCTGTAATTAGCCAGCACTTCTGGGTCCAATGATGATTTCTTCAATAAGGGCCTCACCATGGCTTTTATAAGAGCTGAGGGGGAAAAAATCCTCTGAAAGAGAACACTGGAAAATGCTAGCAAACATCAGCCCCGGGCCTCACATCAGTCCACTACAGCCATGTAGGCACCTGAGCCAAAGTACAGCAGGTGATGAACAGAGTTGCAATCACCTCGAGGACCTCTTCCATAATAATTGGCTGAAAGTAGCTCCAAACCAACAGAGCTCTAACATGTCTCTCATCTGTGCCACTGCTAGCTCATGATAGGCCACCTGTAGAGATCCCAGCCTGAATACAGGACACTATCCAGAAAGACAGACCCAAATTCCTCACCCTTTTCTTTTGATAACACTTCCCCAGATTGTAAACAGAGAGGACAAAGTAACCTTTGCGCAGTGCGGAAGAGCTGAGCAGGTCTAGTCTTTCCAGAAGCTATAATCTGTGACAGGAACTCTGCCTTTTTCTGGGTTATAGCCCTCTGATAATTCCTATAATATGACCTCAGAGCCATTCTTTCCTCCACCAAGGGGGGTCCTCTTCCAGGAATACTCCAACCTCCGCCTAGTTGCTTTCAACCACCTCATCTAATTGTTATACCACAGGGATCTGTGATGGGAGGTCAGTGGGTGGATACAGATCAGTGCAATGAAGTCAAGCGCTACTGTAATGGCCGAATTATAGGCCTCCATAGCTGCCTGCATTCCTCCGTCACATGCTGCTTCCATACCTGAGATATCCAACACTGACAAATGTTTTTACAGCTCCAAAACATACCTTGGACAGTATTGAACCATCTCCATAGGGGGGGGATGTTGTCCAGGGAGACCCACGCAAGAAAGTGAACAGTGTGGTGATCCCACCACCCCACTGAATCCATCCTGACATCAAAAATGTTCCGCCCCAGAGAAAAGATGAAGTCCAAAGTGTGGCCATGCTCATGGTTCATGGTGGAAACAACCAGGGTGAAGGACAGCAGATTAAAATGCCAGCCATAGTAGAATGATACCAATCCCCCACCCTGCATCACTGACAGAGGCACCCTCCTGTGTGCTGAATTATGGCACCTGAGGGACTTGGTCCACCTTGACAGCCCTGCTATATTAGGTTAATGGAGGCAGGGGTAAGTCCAAGGAAAAGTGGGTGGGGGGAAGGGGAACTCAGATGGGGAGGGTAATAGGCTGGCAAACAGCATAAGCAGTAAATAAAAGCAGAACATCTGGATGAGGCTGGATCTGTGGCACCAAGCAGTGAGGCACACACACAGCATGCTGGCAACCTGAGTGAGTGCCACAAGACAAGGGCAACTAGAGGGGAGGCCAGACCAGAGGGTGAAATAGCATTTGTGTAGATGCTGTCCTTTGAAGAAAGGATGTGGTAAACACCACTCCTAGAACGGCTCCTAAAGGTAACCCAGTGAAGGTGCACTTGGTGGCATGTGAAATGGGGTGGAAAAAATAGTGGAAATACACTCATGTAGCATGCCAGTTGACAGTCTTCATATCTCCCTCCGACACACACCATTTGATATCTTGTACCCCTGACCATCGTTCTGATATCTCAAGATGCTTCCTCCCCTACCAGCAGGGATAAGCTGAAAACTGAGGGACGATGGAGAAACTGAGCTGTCTGGTAGGCGAGGATCTGAAGATATGAGTCTTACAGGCAGACGTGGTGCTGAGGGGCCTGAAGAAGTAGGGTTCTAGAGAGGCCAGGGAAGAGCAAAAAAACAAATTAGGATGACAGAAGCTTATACAGACTTCACAGATAAGTTGACAATAAAGGTGCTGTAAAACCTGGGAAATGCAACTAAAAGAGGTGTTTCCTAGGAAATTATTATTGCTGAACAGGATACCTGCTCTTTAAATTGATTCTGGATCACAGCCAAATGAGACCAAACAAATATTCTGAAGAAACATTTAAGCAACGTCTGGTGTAATACCAGCTCAAATGCATTTTTAATCAAGCTGACCTTTAAAGAGAAAACAGTTGACTTTACAATTGACTTTATGAAAGGCCAAGCTAATATGTTTGGATATGCACATTAGAATTGCACCTGCCACAGTCTAGTGCCCACCCCAGATGTTTCTGGTGACCCCTATTGATATGGATGAGTTGTATCCTAGTGAATGAGGCCCCATTCAGAGCTGGTTACAATGAAAGACCACAGTCACCAGGGGGCACAACTTAGAAACATGGAACCTGTCAGCAGATAAAGGCCTATGTCTAGTCTGCCTAAGCCTTCCTAGTTAAGAGACTGTGTCCCTGTCAGTCATCATTTCTTCCCCTCCGTCCCTCAAATGCTACATACACACTTGTGCCACGTGCCTGCCTTCCCTTGAACCCCACCCCAACTGTCTCAGTGCAGATGACCTGTTCCAGCAGTTTGCTCCACTCTGACCTTCACTCTTTCCATAAAAAAGTTTTTCCTGGCATCCTTTTTTGAACCCCCCTTCCCCCGCATCACCAGTTTTATGGAGTCTTTTCTTGCACCGTGTTACCTCAACTATAAGTTGACAAGTTCAAAAAAGCGGTGGAGAAAATTTTCTTCACAGAGTGGGTGGTGGAGGCCTGGGACAACTTGTCCAGTGAGATGGTAAATGCCAATAGTGTGGTGAGACTAATAGATTCAAGGCAGTGTTGTGGGAGTTCAGAAACCTGGTCTAGAATAGCCAGCTGGTATTCTTCGGTCATTATGTATGATCAGGACAGACTGGATGGGCCTTGGGACTTTTTCTGTCTGTAGCATTCTATGCTTTTACAGATATGCTGGTAGTCACACTGCACGTTTTATAAATGTGACTCCCTTGCACAAGGTCTGAGAGTTGGGCCTCTGCTGATAGCTCGAGTAAAAGTAGAAGGAAAAAGAGACCATTATGGTTCTCTTGGGACATGGCTAAAGTGGTGAAGGAAAAAGATGGCATTCAGGAGGTATAAGGGAATGTAGATGGAGGAGGACAGGGAGGTATACCAAGTAAAGCAGAGGGAAGCAGGAAAGGCAGTGAGGGGAGCAAAGGCTCAGACTGAGGAAAGGATAGCCAAAGGGATCAATAAAGGGGCTAAGACTTTCTTCAGATAAGAAAGTGAGAAGATGAAAGAAAGTGGAGGGATAGTGAGGATTAGAAGGGTGGTGGTGGGGAGAATGCACAGAAGAGGAGTAAGAAAAAGCTGCCATCCTGAACAGGTACTTCTGCTCAGTCTTCATTGGGGGTGGGGGAGGACTACCAAGGAGTATCAGGAACAAGGGGGGAGGAAGTGGACACAAGTCCATTTTTAGAGGAAAGAGTCCTGAAGGGACTTTAAGCTCTGAAGGTGGACAGGCTATGAGACTAGTCAGAATACACCCAAGGGTACTAAAGGAACTCAGGGAGGTGCCTGCTGCCCCACTCACTGCCTATATTCAACAGTTTACTGGAAACAGTAGTACTTCTGGAGGACTGGAGAAGAACAAACATTGTCCCTCTATATTAGTGTGGCAGCAGGGAGGAGACTAGAAACTATAGGCTGGTCAGTTTCACTTCAGTGGTGGGGAAATTAATAGAAACCCTGCTAAAAGAAAGGCTGGTAGAATATTTTGAATACAGTGGGCTGCAACACCCCAGACAGCATGGATTTATGGGGCAGGGGGGTCATGCCAGACAAATCCAACTGATGTCTTCGACTGAGTGACCAGGGAAATAAATCGGGGGAGCAGTGGATGTGGCCCATCTCGACATTAGCAATGCCTTTGGCACTGTGTCACAAAAAAGACTGATTAAAAAATTGAACAGCCTAAGGGTGGAATCCAAAGAGGTGATTTGGGGTAGAAACTGGTTAATGGATAGGTGACAAAGGGTGGTGGTTAATGGCACTCACTCTAATAATAGGAAAGTGACCAACAGGATGTCTTAGGGCTTAGTACTGGGACCAGTCCTCTTCAATGTCTTCGCTGGTGACTTTGCAGAAGAACTGCACAAGGTATGCATTGTTGTAGATGATACCAAAATCTGTAATAGGATGGACACTCAGGAGCAGATGAAGAGAATGCATAGGGATCTTGGGAAACTCAAAGAGTGATCAAGAGTATAGAAGTTGGAGTTCAATGCCAAAAAGTGCAAAATCATGTATCTAGGGCATAGGAACCCAGGAGCTAAATACAAGATGGAGAAAGAGGTATTGTTAGTCACAAAGCAGGAAGAGGATCTAGAAGTTATCATAACTAATAACCTCAAAGTGGCAGAGCAGTGTGTGATAAAGCAGTTGATAGGGCTAGAGGAATGCTATGGTGTGTATGGGGAGGTATCTTCAGCAGGAGGAGGGAGGTGGTGTTGCCATTGTATCTCTAGCTGGTGAGATCTCACCTGGAGTGCTGTGTCCAGTTTTGGAGGCCGCACCTAAGAAAAGACATGGACAGAGTGTAGGCAGTCCAGAGGAGAGCAATTAAAATGGTACAGGAGTTACATGAGAAGCAGAGAGGGGACATAATTGAAACCTATAAGTACCTTACTGGGATGAACAGGGTGCAGGTGGGGAGTCTCTTTCACCTAAGAAAGAGCACCAGGACCAGGAGGCTTATGATGAAGCTGGAAGGGGACGTTTAAGTGGGATGAGAGAAAGCACTACATCACTGAAGAGGTGGTAGATGCCTGGAACACAGTGCCAGCGAATGTGGTGGAGGCAAAAACATTTGGGAGCTTCAAGCATGCTTGGGATAGGTACAGGGGGATTATTAGTGAATAGGCAGGGAGGAGGGAGGAACACCAGAGACTAGTTAGAGTCTAAGGAGACAAATTAGGCAGGAAACATCTGGGCAGACTGTGTGTGCCAAGTGGTCCTATTTTGCCATCAAATTCTGTGTTTCAGGACTCCTCAAAGACAGAGATGAAGCCAGAGTACTAGAAAACAGGCAGTGTGATCCCCCTGTTCAAGAGGAGGTGAAGGTCAAACCCAGGTAATTGCAGAACTGTGAGCGTTACTTCAGTGCTTGGCAAACTATTTGAGTCATTCATAAACGATGCAGTGCTTCAACACATGGAAGACAATGTGCTGTTCTTCAGCAATCGGCATGGCTTAGCAAAAACTAGATCTTGCCAAAACAATCTAATTGCCATTTTAGAGAAAGAAACTAGGGTGATGGATAGTTTCTGTTAGGGCTGTGTGAACACCTTTTTCTGAATATTTGGCCGAATATTCAGTATTCAATACCCAGGTATTTGGTATTAAGCCAAATATTTGGTATTTGGATTCTAACAGAAATAAACAAATAAATAAAAAGAAAAAGCCAACAGCCCCCCATCCTCCTTAGCCCACATCCAGTTTACATATAGAAACCCCATGTCCCCACCCTCAGTTAGCACACAAATCCCCCTCCTCCCCCCCCTTAGCACCATGTTTTGACAGACATGTTTCATAAAACTACAATGACGGGCAACCGGCACAATCTGCCCACCTCCATGGCAGATGCCAAGTTTCATTAGCGCTTTGCAGCGCACTTAACCAGTAGGGTGACTGTTGTCTCCCCCCACACACACACACACACCCTGGTAGCTAGCAGCATCCCTTCCCCCTCACCTGAATGTAAATCAAAAGAGAAGACGGCAACCAACACAGCCCACCCAACTTCACGGCCGGCTGCCTTTTTCTAAATAAAGGTACTTACATGTGCTTGCTTGCATAGTAAAACTAGATGATCACATGATCAGCTGGTTTTACTATGTGAGCAAGCGCGCACAAGTGTCTTCATTTAGATGAAGGTGGCCAGCTGTGTATAAGGGTAGGCTGAGTCAGTCGCATTTTTCTCTTTTAATTTACATTTTTGTGTGTGTGTGGGAGACTGCAGCTAGCTACCAGGGTGGGGGGGGGACATCAGTCATCCTACTGGCTAAGTGTGCTGCAAATGTTAATAAAACTCAGCAGCCAGCTGTGGAGGTGTGCAGTTTGTGCCATTGTCCATCACTATAGTTCTACTAAAAGTAAACATAATCTATCAAAACATGATGCTGTGGGGAAAGAGGGTGGGATTTGGGTGCTAACTGATGGTGGGGGGATGAGGGCTTCTATATGTAAACTGGATCTGGGCTTGGGAGGAGGATGGGGAGGCTGTTGGCTTCTTCTTTTTTGTTTATAGATAGTGTTTCCCAAATAGGGGATGAACAGTGCTACTATTCATTATTTGGGATCCGAATAATAAGTAGTGCATTATTTGTGCTATTCGGGAAATAATATTCAGACAAGGGCTGTGCATGGTCCAAATACTATTTTCCGAAAACCATGAATAATGCACTATTCATTATTCAGATCCTGAATAACGAATAGTAGCACTATTTGTCCCTTGTTTGGGAAACACTATCTATAAACAAAAACGAAAAAGCCAACAGCTCCCCATCCTCCTCCCTAGCCTAGATCCAGTTTACATATAGAAATCTCCATCCCACCACACTCAGATAGCCCCCAAATCCCCCCTCCTCCCATGCCCCCCAGTACCACGTTTTGACAGATTATGTTTACTTTTAGTAAAACTACAATGATAGGCAACCGGCAGAACCTGTCTGCCTCCACATCTGGCAGCTGAGTTTTATTAGTGCTGTGCAGTGCACTTAGCCAATAGGATGACCACTGTCACCACCCAGCCTGGTAGCTAGCAACATCCCCCCCCGCACCCAAATGTGAACTAAAAGAGAAGAAGGCGACTGACACAGCCAACCCTCCTCCACGGTCAGCCATCTTCTTCTTCTGAATGAAAGGCTCTACATGCACTTGCTCACATAGTAAAAACCAGCTGATCCATGATCCCACACAGTTTTCCTATGTGAGCAATACGTGTCTTGATGCTTATTCAGAAGAAGCCAGCAGTGTGGAGGCGGGCGGGCTGTGTCGGTCACCTTCATCTCTTTTGATTTACATTTGGGTGCAGGGGGATGCTGCTAGCTATCAGGGTGGGGGGGATGACAGTCATTCTACTGGCTAAGTGCGCTGCAACACACTAATGAAACTCGATAGTCAGCCATGGAGGTGTGTGGGTTGTGGTGGTCTCAGTCCAGTTCCCAGTGGGCAGGTGTCCACATCACAAAAACCATCAACACAATTGGCACTGACTGTTGATAGTCTCACATGAGAGGCCAAGGACTGAATGGGCATGGAGTCTGAACTACCCTCCCACTTACGTGGTGGTCCCTCTATGGGAGGGTTTAGGCACATTGGCAAGGCAATGTGGGAAAGCTTGCACTGTGATTGCCTGTGCTTTACCAGTCATGTGGCTATATAGAAGACTTCAGGCTACAGTACTGTCAATCCAGTACCTTTCAAGAGTACCAAAAGTCATACACAGGAAAAAAATGAAATATTTGTCAAGAATATCTTATAGAATCTTTTAAACCATCCATCATGTACACCTTTCGATGCTTCACCAACATATTGTGTTTAACCCACTCCCTTGCCATGCATTATAATTCCCACATCTCCTTATTTAAAAGTTCTTTTCTGGTGTTTCATGCCACCTATGTACAACATTTACAGGATTTCATCAATTAAAGGTTTTCATCTCAAATCAGCATAGTTATAAATTATAAGTGCTCAATTACCCTAATTTCAAGTGATACTAATCCTTGCAGTGACCGAGCACCAAGTGGAATCCAATATATTTTCATAATATTAACAGTTTGAATTTATACCATACAAAACCAGTATTAAGTATGTTGGACATTTCTACATTTATATTCTGACACACTTGTGTTCTTCCTATTAACTACTTTTATCCTTATTTGTAAATGTATTAACTTTTGCTCTAGTTATGTTTATGTTATTCTTCCCACTGTTTTCTCTTGATATCAGTCTTGTGGAAAATACTATTAAATCTGTATGAACAACAAAGGTATTTATTACTGAACAGCCAATGTTAAAATTTTTTTTCATATTTCTTAGCATCTTACTATTAACTTGCAAGGACTGAACAAATTCACGTATCTCGGTCCATGACCTAAAGCATAATTAAGATGTGTAAATGGCATTTACAGTATATATAAAAGCTACTCAAGGTTCTATAAGTGCCTTATACACTGTGTAAAATGTTTTTGTTATACCATCGCCATATCTTTAAATCACTGTACTTTGATTTTTTTGTTTTTCTGTCTTTCCTATATCAATTATTCTTGTTTTCTCTATGGGATAAAAGTACAAGACAACTCATTACTTACATGTAACAATCAAACAGGAGTGTGGTGTGCGTATTTATGTCCCAGCTGAGGCACTTATTTCTTTCTCACCTCTGTTTATATGAACTCACTACTTACAGACTACTAAAAATGTATTTCACCATTAAATCATGTAAGGCACCACATTTCTCCACACTGCACTCTTGATGCATTGTTACCACTGGTAGCATCTCCAATATGCTGCATTGTCTGCTGCAACTTAATCATTTTTTTATAGGCCTATGTTGAGGACAACTGTGGATCAAGCAATCAGCACTCAAGGATGTACAATAACACAGTCTGGTGACATCATTCTGTTTCAGCACTTAACCTCACCAGTGTCATTAACATTTTGAGTCACACCACAGCCCTCACCATTTCCACAGAAGTCATATCCAATATCCTGGGGACTATCTGGCTGCCATTCTGTCCTAAACATTCCTGTTACTTAAATATGTTCTGTTTCATTGTACACTTGTGACTGCCTTCTGTGGGAATGGTGAGGGCCATGGTACTACTCAAAATGTTAATGAATACATACAACTGCAATTTTTCAGTCAAGTGGTGCTGATGACACCATACATAGGTGTACTCGAGAGTTCTCTATGATGACAGAGTTTATCATAACCTAGAGCCCTGAGGGTGAGTAATGGGCCTCAGGAAGGGCAGTTTCTGAATTTGCCCTTTGGATCACAGCCTGGAGGTTCCACAAATCCATTTCCACGGCAACAGCAGCTGACACTGATGGGGGTGAGCGTTGGAGCAGGATGACATCAACAGTCAGTGACATCACGCATTTGTGAGCGCTGATTGGTTGATTTGCAGCTGCCCTCAGCATGGGCCTATAAAATGCTGAAAAGCTACAGCAGAGAGCACAGTATACTGGATTCAGTATTCTGCCAGTGGTAAGAGTGCATCAAGAAAGCAGTATGCAGCAACGTGATACCTTACATGATTAAATAGAGAATAATGTATGGGGTGGTGTGCATTATGAGAACTGAATGCACACCCGAGGTGTGAGATGCTACATATACACCAAGAGCGAAGCTCAAGGGGTTTATAAAAGCATTCTACCTGGAGGATGTGCATTAAATTCAAGTATAATTTTTTATAATTACTGGTGATGCAATTTTTTCCCACCAGATTTCACTGAATTAGTGTGTTGCTGAATTGCTGGAGCTATTGCTCAATTAAAAGAAAACTGATGATAGTAAATTCATTAATATTTATTCATTACAATAAATACCTTTTTGCAACGCAGCAACTAACAGAATTAACAGCTAAAGGAATTAAATATAGAAGGGCAAGCAATGTACACAAGTAATGGTAAGTGTCAAAATTGGCATTGTAACACTGGCAAACAATGGGATTTTGTGGAAGTTTCCATTAACTTGTCTGTAACAGAATAACATGCAGTGTGCCTCTGTTATTTCAATTTAGGTAACTAAACTGAAGAAAATATTGTACTGAGTTCAAGAAGTAGGTCATTTTATTTCTATTTGGTCTTGCATTTTAGTGTCTTTAGATATTCTATTCACACAGTCTGATTGCCATACAGAGGTCAGTGATCATGCAGAAAGACAAGGGATAAAAAGAACTGCAACATTTCACAATTTCATTGATTTTACATTGAAATCTAGTAAGGTAAATTATATTTTTATTGGGGCAGTCTTGATATTTGAAACTGGCTTTAATTTTCATCTTCTGTCAGTGCAAGTGTTCTCACAGCTGCAGCGTGAATCATTTATTGATAGCAGCTGTGCGGCTGTGAGAATGGGACTCACCAACTGTCAGTTTGAACATGTGTTTGCCGTAATAACCAACCAGTTATTATGGCAAATAATAACTGGATGAGCACATTGAAAAATTGATCACCAGTTATTATATGGGGAAATAACTTTTTAGTAAAGAGTTTAACTCCATACAACTCTAAATAGTGAGTTGTCTTGTACTTTCCCCAAAAGATGAAACATGAATGACTAAAAGAGAGAAAATAAATCAAAGTACAGTGATTTAAAGGTATGATGGTGGCATAACAGAAAGATTTTTCACAGTATATAAGGTACTTCTAGAAACCTGAATACTTCTTATATATAAACATATATATATATATAGCGAGAGAGAGAATAAATTACGGCAAAGTGTAGTATATTAGGAAATAATACCATTGAGGGGTTGAACAAGCCATACGGCCAAAAGCCCAGAGGGTGAGTGGCCTCTATGAGTTTGTTCAACACTGAGATGACACTATTTCCTCATATACCACACTTTGCCATCATTTATTTTACATAATACAGTACATGATTGGGCCTTTTTCCCCACTGAAAAATTCATAATTTATTTCTCCACATATGGTGGTAGCCAAGTAGAGAATTATGACCCTAACTAGCTGCCTATATAGGACACAGCAAAAAGTGTCCAACCTTATGTATTATATAAAACAAATGATGGCAAGGTGTGGTATATGAGGAAATAATAAAATTGAAGGATTGAAGAATCTCATAAAGGCCCCTTGCCCGTCGGGCTTGTGGCTTTATGGCTTGTTCAACCCCTTGATGATATTATTTCGTCATGTATCATACTTTGCTATCAGTTATTCTCTCTATATACTGTATGTCATTTACACACATTAATTATGCTTTAGATCATGGACTAAGATACATGAATTTATTGAGTCTAACTGACAAGAAAGGAGCCAGTACTTGCAAGGTAATAGCAAGATGCTAAGAAAGCATGTGCAAAAGGAATGCTGATGTTCAAGTTTTAGAATATAGAAGTGATCCCAAAATCAAACAGAGTGGGAGACTGGGAGAAACCATTGATGAAAAAAGAAATGTATTGGATTTACACATTGGGCACATTAGATCCCAGAGTGGAGGGTGAATGAAGATGAAAATTTGCAAATATGTTGGTGGTCATATGTGTTTACACTGATGGGACAGGCTAATAGTTAAAAAGCTAATTTTAATATTATTTAGAGGATCAGATCTCCCTCACACTTTCCTCTCTGACCCAATGCCTCCCATTTGTTACTGATTGGTCTCAGCAGCATATACTGTACTACACATCTTCTCTAGACAGAGGAAAAAAACAGATAAAATATGGGTAATAAATAGCAAGCCTGCAAATGAGTGCTTACATGAGCACCCTACATGTCTCACTCAGCAGGACTTGTGTTCCATTATGGTGCTGGCGGTCCCTGTGATGTCATCATGAGGACCAGCCCCCCCCCCAGCATGCACTAGCTACACCCCTTGCCCATAAAAGCAAGACAAACTAAATGCACTAGTAAATGTCTGGATTCAGCAGAGCATGCTGCAACTCCATAAGTCACTAAATGATTACCTTTTTATTAAAACAAGAAAAAATAGTGTAACACTAAAAGACAATGTTAGCCTAGTAACTGATGGTGTTACCTTTATTGTAACAGATATGTAGGCAAATGGCCACAGAAAATTTAAACAAGTGAGTCCTAAAGCATTATAAACAAGCATCTGTTAATGCTGAATTTGCACTGCTGGTATTCTTGTTGCACTGGGTCTTGCTTGTACACATTTTTGCTATCTATTTACCAAGGATAGAGCAGATGATATGCAATATCTTATTTTCAGTTGCGTCCTTCTTTAACACATTGTTAGATTGTAATTGCCCAGGATAGGGCAGCTGAAAGGCAATATCTACTTTTAAGTGGGCTCCCACATGTTCATCCCAAATGTCCAACAGTCTTTTTATGCCCTGATGTTATTAAAACATCCCAGCTGAAAGATTACTTTGCTGTGTGACTTTGAAAGCAATTTTCAAAGGGTATTTAGAAAGTATCACCTTCCATGTTCAGGAGGTGGGGTAACACAAGGGATATGTTCAACATTAGAGGTCAAAATCTGCAAAAACTAAAGTTATGAGTAAATATTGAAATAATTTGTTTTCTCATAACTTAGTTGGCTTTTCACATTTTTACCCCAAATTTTCAACATAATCTTTTTATGACCACTCCATCTGAGCATGACAAGTGTCATTTATAAAACAATGGCTGAAATGTCATTTTGCACCACAAGTGTTAAAACACATTTTTGTGTATGATTTGAGAAATGACAGCTATCATATTTATGAGGTGGTGTGAAAAAATTGCTATGTTGAAAAGTTGGGGTCAAAATATTGATAAGTACCACAGTTCTCAGAGTGCATTGAAAAACTGCAACATAGACTCATAACTTAGTTGTTTTCTCATATGTTTACCCTGAATTTTCAACATAGCCTTTGTCATCAAGGCACAGATCAGGAAGTATAGGAAAAACCAGGAGCAGTTGTAAAATTCAACAAAAATATTTATTTGTACTAGCAGTAACATAAAAATAAATTGTTCAGTATAACTTTGTACAAAGGCAAAATAAAATAGAGGAGATCCATCAGAGTTTTCTTTCAGTCTCTGTGTCCATCTTTGCAAGCAATTGTAGCTCTGTCTTATAAGCCCTTCCAATCCCCCATTCTTAACAAGCATCTTCCAAAGTGTTCTTGTATATTTCAGGCAGGTGCTAGCAGGAACACAGTGTTCCTGAGCTGAGGCCCCTTTTCCACAGCTTTTGCAAAAGGCTTAAAAATTGCACTAAAGTAGCCTCTAGAGTTTCCAATATCTTTTTGCAATCATCTCAAACTATAATTATGAACCGGCGATCGTAATTCGAGCAACCTGATTGGCCGAGAGGGTTTCGAAGCCGTGATGATATCGGCTACATCATCACGGTTGGAAACCTCCGACCACCAACTCTGCTCACCCCAGCGCAATCTTCCACTTCTCCACAAGCCGGGCAAGTCAGACCTCCACTACAACTAACAGGCCAAAAAAAAAACACATCCTCACAATTGCCCCCATACAGGTCGCAAACTAGACGCTACTACAAACACAAAAAAATCTCCCTTTCATTACATCAACTACTTCATTCGTGAGCACCAACTACTGCTTGCCTCCACTGCCATGCTGCCTCGCGCTAAACGGCAAAAGCTACAACCGCTCCTCAGGCTTGACCCTTACCTTCTCGATTTCCTCAGAGTAGGCACGACTCATCTTCACTTCCTCAACAAAAAAAAAAATATTAATGTACGTCCAGTAAACTAAACTTCCGGCAGGGGATCAATACCACAACAATTAAGCCTGTAACAAAATCCTCCTGCAACAGCACCACCTACTGGCCAAAACATGAAATACACAAACTTTTTTTAAATGTCTACCTACACTCATATAAAAACAATATTAAAATATTTAAAACTTTACTTTTTGCATTAAAGGCATAAAATATCAATTAATCCAGTTCATAATAGCAATAATGCACTCCAGGGTGTGGTATATCATGGGATATCGTCACTTCTTGGGTCGTTGGACGCACTCGGCCTGCGGCCTCGTGCCCAACCACCCGAGGAGTGACGATATCCCACGATATACCACACCCTGTCGTGCATTATTGCTTAATTATACAATGGCAAGAAAGAATCCTGGATTCTGATTGGTCAGTGTGTGCCTGAGACAGTGATGATATTACAGTATAACATCACTGTCACTGATTAGCATCAGCTTTGCTTGCCATTACCATAGATCACCTTTACCTTTTTTTCTTCTTAAGAAACTCACTAAAAATCTACTAAAAACATTTTTAAAATATTTTTCTTAATTTTGTATCACAATGAGCCATTGTATAATAGCAATAAGGCACTCCAAGGTATGTGTTATTGTGTAATAACGTCACTCCTGGGGTGGTAGAAGCACTCGGCTTTGCCTCGTGCTTCAACCCACCCCAGGAGTGACGTTATTACACAACGACACACACCTTGTCATGCCTTATTGCTTAATTATATACATTTCAAAAATTAACACTATGTAATGTCTAAACAAAGGGATCCCAAGATCAGTTACATTTCCACATAATGATTTGCATGTATTTTTATATCAGCAGATATATAAGGGAGAAAAAGACAGACAAGCACAGGAAAACTAAGGGACAGTGAGAAGCAAATAATTGCAAGACTGTCAGGGTGATCAAATCCTAGGTTTCGCAGGTAAATTTGGTTGCACAACCAGACAGAGAAGAGACAGAAAAGGAGAGGAGAGAATAGAACAGATCCCTGCATTCAAACTCTTTCCCTATTAACTGGGGCAGGGTCCTATTCCACTCTGTCACATACACCCCCCTCCTTAAGAAGGAACCTGTTTTATCAAACAGGTTTCCAAAACTTCCTATCAGTTGTCGACTAACACTAGCGTCTAACCTCCAGAAATTAAGCACATGTGCAGTATCCTTTTTTTTCTATAACAGTACAGCAAACAGAAAGTGTGAACTCGTACATTTGTTTTTCAAGCATCAGAACCTTCAATTCATGATCCATATCTTGATAGAAAATCAGCATTGCTATTCTCTTTACCAGATTTCTGTATCACTGTGAATTTATATGGCTGTAGTGCCAGGTACCACCTTGTGATTCTGGAATTTTTATCTGTCATTTGCTTAAGCCAACAGAGAGGATTGTGATCTGTTATAAGGACAAAGTCAGTTCCTAATAAATAAAATGTAAGGGACTCCATGGCCCACTTTGCTGCTAAACATTCCTTTTCAATGGTGGAGTACCTTTTCTCTCTGTCATGCAACTTCCTACTTATGTACAGAATAGGATGTTCCATCCCATCTATACTTTGACTCAGGACTGCACCTAGGCCTACCTCTGATGTGTCTGTTTGTAAAAAAAATTGTTTCTGAAAATCTGGGCTTCTTAAAACAGGGGCTGAACATAATGCAGCCTTAATGGCTTGAAAAGCTTCATCACATTCTGGGATCCATTTCGCATTATTTGGGAACCATTTCTTCATGAGTTCAGTGAGGGGAGTAACTAACTCAGCAAAGTTGGGAACAAATCTTCAATAATAACCAGCCTGCTCTAAAAATGATCTGACATGTTTCTTTGTTTTAGGGACAGGGCTGTTAGCTACAGCTTCTATTTTAGAAATTTCTGGCTTAACTTCTCCATTTTCCAACACATAGCCCAAATACCTGGTTTCCTGCATGCCCAATGAACATTTGGTAGGACTAATTGTCAGATCTGCATTTTTGATAGCTTGGATAGCTGCTCATAGGTGTTCCAGGTGGCTTTTTCAGTCTGGACTGTACTCCACAACATCATCCAGGTATGCAGCACAATAACCAGTGTGAGGTGATAAAATTAGATCCTAGTAAGCCAAATGGCATGGTGATGAACTGATAGAATCCAACAGGTGTGGCAAATGCAGTTTTGTGTCTGCATTCCTTAGCTAAAGATATTTGCCAGTAACCCTTGGTGAGATCGAGGGTACTGATATACTTTGCACTTCCCAGTCTGTCCACCAAATCATCTATTCTAGGCATAGGATAACTGTCAAATTCTGACACTTGATTAAGTTTTCCTAAAATCAAGGCAAATTCTAACACCCCCTTCTTTTTTGTTTACAATTACCATTGGAGATGACCAAGCACTCTTCGACTCCTCTTTGATACCCAGTTCTTTCATATTTTGTATTTCCTTGACCACTTCAGCTCTTAACTGCTCTGGTAACCTGTATGTCTTTTGCCTAATAGGACGAGAATTCCTTGGCACTATTACGTGCTCAGCCCCTTTTGCTCGGCCTGGTACTGTGGTAAAAGTACTGTTAAATGTCTTTAGCACATGACGAATGTCTGCAGTTTGTTCTGAGGTTAAGGAAACATCCACCTTTACAGCACAAGCATTTATAGTTTGTTCCAGTCTATCATAAGCTACATCAATATCTTCTTTATCAGTTTCTGGTAAAAGTAGCAAAAATAGCTCTTTGCATTTTTTCAACCCATTTCTTGAGGAGGTTAGCATGGTATATCTTAGTAGCATTTTTCCTGTCAGGGGTCTCAATCTCATAGTTAATGGTGCCAATACATCTTATAAGGCCCTTGCCACTTCATTAACAGTTTATTTTCTGTTGTGGGTAACAGTAGCAAAAATGATACACCTGGCTCGAAAACATTTTCTTTTACATAGAAACATAGACATAGAAATGTAGACTTTGACAGCAGATGAGGACTGCTTGGCCCATCTAGTCTGCCCATTTCCCTACCTACAGGATAGGCTGCAGATCCTAGTTAACCAACAGCCTATTTCTTCCTACCCCCCCCACAAGAATTGCCTTATGTCTTTCCCAATGCATTCTTGAATTATCCCACAGTTTTAGACCCCACAACCTCCTCAGGAAAGCTGTTCCATGCATCCACTACCCTCTCTGTGAAAAAATACTTCCTCACATTGCCCCTGAACTGCCCCCCCTATCTTTAAATTGTGTCCCCTTGTTCTTGCACATCTCTTTGTTTCCTACCAAATGTTCATTGGGCATGCAGGAAACCAGATATTTTGGCTATGTGTTACCCCATGGTCATAATATACCTTCTGCTGGTTTTGGGCCTCTTCCTGATTACTATGGGCAATTTCAACATATTTTGTCAGCTTCTTTCTTAGGCACACATATAAGACATTCTGGTGTCATCTGCATCCACAGGGACATGCAGATGACACCAGTATCTGGTTCTTTTGCACAGTTTTTTTCCCCAGCACTAGAGAATAGAACAGATACTTGCATTCAAACTCTTTCCATAACAACTGGGACAGGATCCTATTCCACCCTGTCCCAACCTTCTTATGATCCCACATAGCCTTGTTACGAACCCACCTCATGAACAAGGGTGGAGAACATTTTCAGATCCTGCCCAAAAGCAGATTTCATGCCACAAGTGCAAAAAGACATTGTTGCCAGGATTTGAAAAATGGCAGCTGTCACATTCATGAGGCACTGTGAAGAAATGGCTATGTTGAAAATTTGGGGTCAAAATATTGAATTACCAAACGTGTGCCTGCATTCACAAATTTCAATGTGGGCTCACAACTTTGTTTTTTTTTTTTATTATTTTTATGCCAAAATTTCAACATTGCCTTCATATGACCCCACCTCATGAACAAAGGTGGAGAAAAGTTTAAACTCTTGCCTGAAGGGTGATTGTGTGCAGTGACCATGAAATCGCCTTTGCAGACAGATTTGCCAAATTTCACTTCCATTGTTTATGAGGTAGGGTCCCAAAAAAGCCACATTGAAAATTTGGGGCAAAAATATTTAAAAATACCAAGTTATGCCACTAAGTTCAATGGACAGTTTTCTTTTATACCGGGTTTAAAAAAAATGACATTGGGTGGTTTTATTTCAGATGGCATCACTGGGGGATTGGGCACCCCCAGTTTTAGTGTTATATTTGTGGGAGTTGGTGTGGTGGGTGCTGAGTGGAAGGGTTAGGTGGGTGGACAGTAAAGGGTGGCAGAAACAGACATCGATGGACAGTGTTCTTTTTTAGAAGTTAAATATATACACAAAAAAGAATCTACTGGGGATGGTGTTCTTTTTCTCAGGTGGTGACACTGGAATCAGGCACCCCCAGAGTCAGTGTTATGTTTGTGGGGTTGGGGGGTGTTGAGAGGGAAGGTCAGGTGGGAGGACAGTTGCAGGGTGTCAGCAACAGGCATCGATGGACAGTTTTCTTTGTTACAGGGTGTAATTCCTCAGCAGGCTGATCTTGACAGATCAGCTTTGCTTACTAGGTGGCACAGATCAAAGGAAAGAGCTGACCTATGATTGGGTCAGCTCTTTCCATTGAAATACACAAAGTTTCTACCCAGCAAGCCAGAATACTGTCATGATCAGCCTGGCTGATGATTGATGTGACACTGACGAGCCCCTTGTAGACCACTTTGCATTGGACTGACAGTGTCACACCCCTCAAAAGCTACTCTCCTAAAAAAATGTTCACTGCACGTGTGCACAAAGTGAACATAAAAAAAAGGTGAAAATTTGATTTTTTTTAAACAATTTTTAAGTTAATGTTTTTTTCTTTTTTGAGATTAAGTCTGCTTGTAGCATTCTGAAGGTTTTGTTAATGATATCTATAGGAATATCATAGATGCCAAAAGGGCTAAGAATCACAGTATCTATATGGAAAAATTAGAAATTTGTAAGTGGATTTCTGTTTATTAAGCACTGTGACAGTTTTACAGTGCACAAAGGGTTGAAATGAAATGAAGGATAACATATATGTACTAATATTTTCTCTGTGCTTATTTGAAGACTACCTTACAGGGGTTCATCTTGTATAATTTTAGGATGTATTCAACAGTACTAAAAGAATGAAAATGAAGTAAAAAGCATTCTAAGGATTTGTAAAGTAAGCACCAGACATCTTTTTACATAGTTTGCAGTGGTACGGCATATAAATAAGGGTGGACAATTTGAATTTATATGTAAAGTTAATACTGTGCACTTAGAATGGTCTGAATGCAAATTAATACTAGACACTAAATCTTTGCACCTCTTTTGACAACACAGGAGGGCCAGGATCTCCCTGAAGAAGCCCTTTTAAGGGTGAAATGTTTGGGGTTTCTTATGTCATAGTCAAAACCTGAAGCTACTATTGCAATAAATTTAAGAAACCTTTTGAAACTGAACACCGTGTTTGTCTGATGCTTTATGGATTTGACTGTACTGGAGCCTTTGTCAGCCCCCAAAGCACAATAACATAATACTTGCTGTGAGGGTACTCAGGGGAACAACATTTCTTTTGTGCATTTAGGATGTATATATTGTCATGAAATCCAGTAGAGGAAGTAGCCTTGAGCATATAAATCCATTTAGATTCACACTGAAGGAGACATATTAGTCTGTCACCACCCCTGGGGTGTACTGGTACGTGATCAATACCAATGAATTTAAACCCTGCTGGATTTAAATCATGGCATTGAGCACAATGAAGGCCAACTGAGGTGTCAGGTTCTGCTTTCAAAACTGAACACAGATGCTCCTGCATCCTTTCCTTAAGAGCACAGACAGTGATTCCAACATAAATACTACAGCATGGACAGATCAATACATATACTACAAAAGTGGTTGAACAATGAATGAATCATTTGATCCATATTGGTTTGTGCAAAATTGGGTGCTCAAAAGACTTATGTTGGATACAGTGACAGCATACATTGCACCGTTCACACTGAAAATAGCCAGTGGGCGATGGTGGCATTCAATTTGGATGTGGGTCATCAGTGGGTTTAGTGCAGAAGCTGTTGGTGATAAGGTCACCTAGATAGTTACCTCTTTTGTAGGCAATTCTGGGATATTCTCCCACTACCCTTTTCAGTTCTCTATCACCATCCAGAACATTCAAATGTCTGGTCACAATTTTAGATATTTGCAGTGCCAAATAGTTAAATTGTATGGCAAATGTTACAAGTTGTGTTGCTAAACTCAATCTAAATTCAATATCAATGTCAGTGGCTCAGCAGGTAGCACACTCACCTTTGAGGCCAGGAGATCAGAAGGCTGTGGGTTCTATCCCCACACCAGGCACTTGGGTTAATATCCCAATACTGACCCTGTAGTGCAGCATGGGGGGGTGCTGCACTCAGGAGGTGCCGTTTTTCAGATGAGACTTTAAACTGAGGTCCCATATGCCTGTTCTGGTGGTAGTTCAGGCGGATGTTAAAGATCACATGGCATTTCTCGAAAAAGAGTAGGGGAATTTCCCCGATGTCTTGGCCAAATTTCCCCCCATTCACTAAAAATACCACCAACAGCTTAATCTGGTTCAAGGTCAGTTGGCATTCATCTGTATCCCCTTCCCCCGGGTCGTGCCTGAAAATAGGCAGAATTTGTCAAGTGCTCTTACCCGGTCAACAAAAACTAAATAAAAAAAAATCTTCCACCCAGGGAGGGCTGGCAGGCTTCAATACCCTGAAACAAACATTCAATTTCAACAATTCTGATTTCTTCAGACACCTCCAGATAGGAGCAAACATTCAATCACAGGAAAGGCAATCGACTGTGCCACTACCAGTCAGTCACTTCAGAGACACCATGAAGTATATACTAAGAGGAGAGCTTGTTAAGGGACAGGTTTTGGCAATGAGAGGTATGCTCCCAGAGCAGGCCAGCAGGATTAAACAATAGGAGGGGGAGGATGACCTGGATCTATCGGACAAAGACTGGTCCAACATATTCCAGTCAGTCTTTAGTAAAATAAGTTCTCTGCTGTAGAATGAATACAGATGGAAGATTAAAACCTGCTTTTTCTATACTCCAGTAATACAGGGAAAATGGCCAACCAACTCATCACAAAGTTACTGGAGGTTATGTTTTGAGCAAAGGTCATGTCACTCACATATGTTTTGGCCCTGTCTAAAGCTGGATGACTTTTGGAGGGAGGTGGGGTAGGCCCTTTCCAACCTGTTCACCCAAGATGCTCCCCTGACGGTAATGTTTGCCATCTTTGGGCTCCTACCAGATGGCGTGAGAGGCAAGGATGCAGTGTACTTGTGGCATGTTCTGCTGGCAGTGGTGCACAAGGTCTTAAACACATCAGTGGTCACCGGATCCACCAAAACTCCAAAACTGGATAGATGTGACACAGGAAATTTACAGAATAGAACAATTGATGTTTCAGGTTAACCACTGCACAATCAGTTTCACACCTAGGTGGTTGAGATAGGTGCTGTATCTGGGAGATATGGAAATTCATTTCAACTCATAAGCACAGATCAAAAGGGTGGGTGGTGGGACTAATTTACTCTGATTGGAAAGGGGTCCAGGCAAGGACCATTACTGATTAATGCTACTGTACACCATTCGAAAACATCATGTACTATTTGATGATGGTAAGGCAAGTTAAAATGTGATGCTTTTTACCTGACTGATGGAGGTGGTCTCTTTGCCGAAGTGGTCAGGCTTAAGCATGTTTCAGCTAGATGATGAGAACCAAGAGCCCCTCTGAAAAGTATGAAAAGTAAGAACATTGGAGTTAATTTGAAAAAGTACAGGTTTTGATGCAGCAAAATGGGGAGGGGGGAGTAGTGCCTTGGTATCTTAACCATATGTTTCTGTTTGGTCACACACCAGGAGCCACCCCACTAATTTTATTAAATTGTATTGTAAATACAGGGGTTTAGCTTGCAAATCTTTTGTACTATTTGATGATGACATGAATGTATTGTAAGATCACTGTAATTGCAGATCTTATACATGATGCAGTGCTTTGTAATGTAAACAGTACGCATGGACAACAGTACCAGTTTGTATCATACCCAAATTGATCAATAAACGTGAATGTAAAAACAGCATCTTTTTTTCATTACATGTACACAAAAATAATTTCCCAGCAAGAGTCTGTTACAACTGTGTGTGCGACCCCTGAAAATTTGTGTGGGGGGTGGTCTAGACTCCCCACCCAGCATAATTAACCAGAAGTTCTGCTCTTCATGTCTCCTCCTCTCCTCCTTCAAGGTGGGCTGGTGGTGATTCTGACTGTGATAAAAGGCATCTGGATGACCACAGGTGTCAGTGCAGCTGGGGACACCAGACTGGAAGGAATGAGGCATGTCTGGTACTTTGGTTTGCAAATTAGCTGTAACGTATGACCACCAGACAGATGTCATCCCTTCAAGGTGGGCTGGCCAAGATGCATGAACCTCCACATCTCTTCCTCACCCCATGTGGTTCCTAATGGGCTGCACATGAAGCCCCAGAAGAGAATTTCAGTTCTGGGGGATTAAGGGTTACAAAGTCGAGCACCATGGAAATGTCAGAGTCCAAAAACAGAGTCACCAGAGAGCTGGGAAGATTGAGGGAGGGATTGAAGGAAATCCAAGGGCAAAGGAAGATAAGAAGATGGTAGGACACAACAGTGTGTTTTTATATGTTCCAAGTGTAACCTCGGTGGGATAGAGTCATAGAATATTCAGCAAGGCTTGTTCTGCCATTAGGACCAAAAAAAACAAATTTATTTTTAAATTTTAACACTGCTTGGTGCTGTTTACAAATAGTAAAAAAATAGGTCCTGCATATGATATGGTGCTAAAAATATATTTTGGCTAAGATATTAGTGCAACCCCTTGTGAAGGTTAATGAGTGAGACAGATGCACAGACTCAGGTAAAATGTGTAGAACACACTTTGCAATATTTATTTTCCAAAATAAAATAGTAAACATACAGAAAGGAAATAGGTGATTAGTCTTTTAGTTCTGCAAAAAGGGAAAGGGGAAGGGGAAGTTATTTAACCAGGAGAGGCACACTAAGCTGAAGCCTGTTTCCAGGTGTGACCTGGGAGCACCAGGAAGTTAAGTGGCTTGCTCAGGGTCATGCAGTATGCAAGTGGGGGCTGTGGGATTCAAACCCAGGTCTCCAGGTTTGCAGCTCAGCATCTTAAACTACTGTGCTATACTGCCTCCACTGTACTATGCTATACATTCAGAACCAGTGCACAATTCCCTCAGTGCACAACTTCCAGGCTTTGTTCCAACCAAATAGATTCCTAGCACATGGAAACTTGCATGTACTATGAGATGCTTCCTCCACAACAGTCAGGTCTTCATTGACTGACTCATCTGACTCATCTGTTTTGTATCTCAGGAGGTAGGCTTTTATACCTGCCTACTGATGATGTCAGCACCATGCGAGCTGTCTGATTCACAATTCTCTAAGTAAACACAGGCAGGCTGACTAATCCTGAGTAAATGCATGCAGATTGACTCATCCTAAATAAACACAGAGAGGCTGACTCATCTGACATTTACACACCTCTGCTCACCTAAGAAAAAAATGTTTTGTTTTTGGCTTCTTGCAAACCCAAAGCAGTTTACACAGAATAAAACACAGAGAGCAAGGCTTTGTGTTTCAATTCTTTTTCATTACTTACATTCCCTCTGTGCCTACCTGCAGTACAGCACAGGAGAAGGCAAGCAACTTACTGCCTCTTGTCTTACTTATATGTTCCTTATACAGCACTTGGGGGGGGGGACTACAAGACTGAAAGTGGACAGATTTCAGCCTGTAGTTAGAACAATAAACTTACAAGAACAGGACAGTGTGAAAGAAAATGCAGCACAAATTCAGCCAGGGGCTCTGTCCCTGTCACATACCACCCTCTTTAAAATGGAACCAGTCTTCACTATGTTTTTTTTCTTGCTTAGTGACACTGGTTTCCAACCTTTATATTTATTTTCATGAAAACCATACCTGACTCCTGCTATGTTTAAATTTCAGTTGCCATACATTTTCAGATTTGCTTTTAACTCACATCCCCCAAATCTTTCAGGAGTATTCACAAATTTCAATAAGCATACAGACTTAACATTAGCAACATGTCTTCATTTCATTGTCATTACAGACAGGAACATTATCAATTGTTTAGACATAGGCATACAGTTTCCTGAGTTTCATCTCAGTAGTTTACATCTTACCCAAGTCCACCTCATCATAGGGAATCACCCCATGAAACAATTATTTAGCCCTTCTGGTCTTAAGTAGACCTCTTCAGTGCTGCCTCCAGTAGAGCTTCCATGCCCCTTCTGGATGCCTGGACCCATGTCCTGAAAAAGTACACATGGCAGGCTCTGTTCCTCTTTTCTTCTCCATTTCCATCTGTTTAATGCACAGCCACTTTAAGAGTTCACTGACCTCTCCTGGTGGTGCAGATATGATGTCCTCTTCAGCCTCTAATATGCCATCCTCAACTTCAGATTTGGTTTTGCTCCTGGCCCATAGGTTCAATCCTGGAAGAGGCTTTTCACCCATCTTCTCTGTCATCACTCTGGTCAAGATAAGTGACTTGTATTCCACATGTTTACCTTTCTGCACCTGCTCTTCCTGTGACATCTGCCTGTATATCAGGGTGAGATCCCCTGGTGATGTCTCTCTCCCACCCTAGGTGCATCAGTATCCCATTGCTGACACCAGATGTGAAGGTTAGTGGGTGAGAGAGATGCACAGACTCTGGCAAAAGGTGTAGAACACACTTTGTGGTATTTATTTTCCTAAATAAAATTATAAACATACAGAAAGAGTATGCAGTATAGTACAGTGGTTTAAGGCTCTGAGCTGCAAACCTGGAGACCTGGGTTTGACTCTACAGCCCCCACTTGCATACTGTGTAACCCTGAGCAAGTGACTTAGCTTCCTTGTGCTCCCAGGTAGCACCTGTAAACAAGCTTCCAGCTTAGTGTGTGTCTTCTGGTTAAAAAAAAAGTGATGAGTCCTTTAGTTCTGAAAAAAAACAGTGCACAGTTCCCTCAGTGCACAACTTCCAGGCTTCATTCCATGCAAATAGATTCCTAGCACATGAAAACTTGCAGGTATTATGTGAAACAATGCACAATTCCCTCAGTGCACAACTTCCAGGCTTCATTCCAGCCAAATAGATTCCTAGCACATGAAAACTTGCATGTACTATGAGATGCTTCCTCCACAACAGTCTGGTCTTCACTGATTGACTCATTGGACTCATCTGTTTTGTATCTCAGGAGGTAGGCTTTTGTACCTGCCTACTGATGATGTTAGCACCATGTGAGCTGTCTGATTCACAATTCTCTAAGTAAACACAGGCAGGCTGACTCATCCTGAATTAACGCATTTCTCTAAGTAAATGCATGCAGGCTGACTCATCCTAAATAAACACAGAGAGGCTGACTCATCTGACCTTTACACACCTCTGCTCACCTAGGAAAAAAATGTTTTGTTTTTGGCTTCTTCCAAACCCAAAGCAGTTTACACAGAATAAAACACTGACTGCAAGGTTCTGTGTTTCAATTATTTTTCATTACTTACATTCCCTCTGTGTCTGCCTGCAGTACAGCACAGGAGAAGGCAAGCAACTTACTGTCTCTTGTCTTACGTATCTGTTCCTTATACAGTACTTGGGAGAAGGGGGGAGAGACTACAAGACTGAAAGTGGCCAGATTTCAGCCTGTAGCTAGAACAATAAACTTACAAGAACAGGACAGTGTAAAAGAAAATGTAGCACAAATTCAGATAGGGGCTCTGGCCCTGTACCCCCCCCCCAGCCAGAGCTAGCCCAGATTCTGACATCTCTCTGTTCCCAAAAATCATATCCCACATCAGGTACCACTAGCTGTCATGTGCATCCCTCCATTCCAGCACCAGTCAGTTCTCAGACTATTAAAAATTTCCCCTACCCAAAGGCAAGTCTTTAAGCTACAGGTCCAATTATGTATACCACTGAAAGTGAAGCACATCCTGCTGCCTTGTGTTCTTGAAGAGGAAGTGTTTAAGGCTGCATGCCAGCTGCATTACACTCACAGTGCCAGCGACATGGGTTTGTGCCCCGAGCACAGGGGCAGCATGTCATAAAGCTGAACACCATGAATTTTGTGACATTCAGCAGGTGAATCCAGATCTCACACCACTTCCTCAGCCCAAGCCTATAAAAGCACCATGCAATCACAGCCCCTGCCCATTCAACTGACACATACTTTTAATAGTAATCCCCCCTTCGCCACTGTAAGCCCCATACCTTTAAATGCTAGGACACCAAAAATTGACCAAACATCTCTGAAATTCATCCCCCCCATCCCTGATCTATAATCTGCAGGGGAGGATGTGAATCCTCATGGGGGGCAGGTGAATAAGAGCTCAACTGGGAAGGCACAATGATTGATGTGGACCACTGACTTAGCTATCCTTAATACAGGAGGACTAGCACCTACATTAGCTGCCTGCTAGGGCTATGTGGAATGTTGAATTTCTTATGGAATGGAATTCCACTGAATTTCAGAAAATTCCACTGATTTCCATCATTTGTGAAATTTCGACATTCCGCCTGCAAAATGTTTTTTGTGCAATAATAATCTGCAGTTCACATAAACTGTGGATTCTTTTTTTTGCAATCCATGGAAAATTATTTCATGTTTTGCATGATTCATGGAAAATGATTCCACAGTTTGCAAAGAAATCATTTAGAAAATTCAGTGAAATTTAAAAAGAAATTCTGCAAAGCATTTCAGAAGTGGAATTGCCAATCTGCAACAATTCCAACAGTGGAATTTCACATTCCGCACAGCCCTTCTGCCCGCCCATCATGGGGATCACCTGCACCACCCAATTAGAGTATTGGAAATGTTAACTATAGGTGATTGTCAGTTTACTGATGTATTAACAATGACATCTGTATTTAAATAAAAAAAATACAAGGCCTCAGACTTTCCATAGGGATGAGACAATGTGCTTTTTATTTTAATTCTGTTTATTAGAATTTTGTATATATGACAAAACATCACAAAACATTACAATTGTATCTCTACAAATCAATTATAAATTTCATGTAAAAGTGCAGTGTGTCATGCTCCCTTTTAAGGAGTTACAGTAAATGTACTGGTTGGCATGTGTTTAACATCAACCATACCAGAAAACAGAACACTTAAGTTCATTAACATTTCATGTTTCTATACATACTTTTTTCTTATTTTCGTGTAGCCAGTTGCCTGAGTATACATCATACTATACTTAGTTCACATATCTAATACACATCTGTATCAGCCCCCTAGCCTAATCATGACAGCTTCTATTGTTAATAGTGTGGTCTTACAGGATCCCCATTGATGTACAAATGTATCAGCCCCATATCTCAGTTCGTATGTCAAGTGTTCCAGGGATAAGACTTTTATGAGGAGCTCCTTCCACGTGTTAATTGTGGATTTAATATGGGAAACCCATGTACATAGAAACATAGAAACATAGAATTTGACGGCAGATAAGGACCGCTTGGCCCACCCAGTCTGCCCATTTCCCTACCTACTGGATAAGCTGCAGATCCTAGTTAACCAGCAGCCTACTTCTTCCTACCCCCATCCCCCAGAACTGCCTTATGACTATCCCATGCATGCTTGAATTCCACCACTGATTTTGACTCCACAACCTCCTTCGGAAGGCCGCTCCATGCATCCACAACCCTCTCTGTAAAAAATACTTCCTTAAATTACCTCTGAGCCACCCCCTCTATTTTCAAATTGTGCCCTCTTGTTCTTGCACCTCTTTTTTTGAAGATGCTACCTCTTGGACTTTGTTGATTCCCTTGAGGTACTTGAGCGTTTCTATCATGTCCCCCTCTCCTTCTTTCCTCGAGGCTATACATATTAAGCTCCTTAAGTCTCTCTTCATATGTCTTCCGGTGCAGACCCTGCACCATTTTAGTGCCCTCCTCTGGACAGCTTCCATCCTGTCTATGTCTTTGCGGAGATTGGGTCTCCAGAACTGCACACAATACTCAGATGGGGTCTCACCAGCTGTCTGTACAGAGGGATAATAACTTCCTGTTTTCTACTGGTGATGCCTCTCCCTATGCATCCCAGTATCCCCCAGCCCTCCTTGCTGCTCTCACATTGCTTGCCCGTCTTTAGGTCATCTGATATGGCTACCCCAGGTCCCTTTCCATTTTTGTTGTTGTTAGTATCTCACCCCCATTGTTACTCTTCCCTGGGTTTTTGTTTCCCAGGTGCATTACCTGCACTTCTTAGCATTGAATCTAAGCTGCCATACATTTGACCATTCCTCTAACCTTGCAAGTCCTTTCTCATCCTTTCCACCCCACCCTGTGCATCAACTCTGTTGCAGATCTTAGTGTCATCTGCAAAGAACATGCTTTTCCTTCCAGTCCTTCTGCAATGTAAGCTTATAAGACATTAGAGAGGACCAGTCCTATACTGAACCCTGCGGTACCCCACTAGTAACCCTCCTTTCTTCTGAGGTGGACTCCATTTACTATTACTCTCTGTGTCCTATTCTCCAGCCAATTCTTTACCCAGGCTGTCATCTTGGGACCCACTCCCAGGCTGGCTAACTTGCATATTAATCTTTTGTGTGGGACTGAGTCAAATGCCTTGCTAAAGTCTAGGTAGGCCATGTCCACAGCCCCTCCCTGATCTACTACTTTGGTCACCCAGTCAAAGAAATCTATCAGATTCGTCTGGCATGACCTTCCGCTGTGAATCCATGCTGCCTAGGGTCCTGTGCCCTCTGGCCTCTAGATACTCGACAATTCTTTCCTTTAGAAGTATTCCATCATTTTCCCTATCACTGAGGTTAAACTAACAGGTCTATAGTTTCCTGCTTCTGCCTTGCTCCCACTTTTGTGAAGGGAATCACATCTGCCCTCCTCCAGTCCTCGGTACCACCCCATCCTCCCATGATTTGTTAAAAGGGTAGTCAGTGTGTCACTAGTTCTACCCTTAGTTCTTTTAGAATTCTGGGATGAATCCCATCAGGCCCATTGCTTTGTCCACCTTCAGTTTTAAGAGTTCTTTCAGAACCCTTTGTTCTGTAAATGGGCGGTATCAACTTCTGTATCCAGAGTGTTACTCTGTTTTTTTTATGTACCTCCCCTCTTCCTTTGTAAATACTGAGCAAAAATATTTGTTTAGTATCTCTGCCTTTTCACAGTCTCCTCTGCCCACCCTCCTCCCTTTATTAAACCTCACTATCCCTCCTTGGTCTTCCTTCGCTCCCTGATGTACCTATAAAGGTTTTATCCCCTTCTTAACTGAGTTGGCTATCTTTTCCTCGGTTTGGGCCTTTGCTGTTCTGACTGCCTTCCCAGCCTCCTTTGCTTTAACTGATACAGTTCTCTGTCCTGCTCCTTCTGCGATTCCTTGTACTTCCTGAATGCTTTCTTTTCTCTTGAACCTTCACTGCCACTTCCTTTGAGAACCATAGTGGTTTCTTACATCGTCTTGTTTTGTTTATTTGCTTCACACAAGGCTCGTTACCTCTGTGATGGCAGTTTTATTATTCCCCATTGTTCTTCCACCCCTCCTTCCTGCCCATTTGCTAGTGCATTCCTTAGGCACTCACCCATTTTGGCAAAGTCAGCCCTCCTAAAGTCCAGTACTTTTGTCTTTGTATGGCTTGACTCTATTGCTGTGTTTATTGTGAACCATACTGTTCGATGGTCGCTAGTTCCCAGATGGCTACCCACTTCTACATCTGTAATCCTCTCACCATCTCCATTTGAGAGAATCAAGTCTAATATTGCTCCCTCTCGAGTGGGCTCCAGTACTAGTTGTCTAAGGCATGCCCCCTGTAGGGCATCTAGAATAACTGCACTCTTCGAAGTGGCAGCTGCAACTGCACTCCAGTTAACATCTGGCATATTCAGATCACCCATCAGCAATATCTCCCCTTTTTCTGCCATTCTAAGTATACTTTCTATCATTTCCTGTCATTTCCTCCCCTGAGAAGGTCTGTCTCTAACCCCTCAGTGCGTATTGTGGTGCCATTGCCTGTCTCCAATTTACCCACAGTGCTTCTTCTCCTCCTGTGTACCTTTTGTTCTGTTGCTTTTATTCCTTCCCTTATGTAAAGAACTACTCCTCCTCCTCTTTTACCCTCCCTGTCCCTCCTGTACACAGTGTATCCTGGTATGTTTATGTCCCAGTCATGGTTTTGTGTGTACCATGTTTCTGTGACTGCCACGATATCCAGATGTTCTTCCTCCATCAAGGCCACTAATTCAGGAAGCTTGTTACCCAGACTACGGGCATTAGTACTCATTGCTCTCCATTTTTTGATGGCTTTACCTTCCATGTACAGTATTCTGTATACATTTTCATGCTAGAACAATCAATCAATCAATCAATCAAAATCTTTATTTATTCAATCAATCAAAATCTTTATTTATTCAGGCGAACATCATTGAGCATAGCTCATTTACAAGATGGACCTGAGTGGTCATAACAAAAAAGGTTACAGAGTGTATACAAAAACATGATATTGAAATAGCACAAATACAAACATTTATGAGTGAGATAGATGTACAATTATTTACATATATACAAGGCAAAGGACAGTAAACCAAAAACCTATTAAAGGTGAGAAACAAACAGTCTGGTGGGGATAAGGCTTGGATAATGGTACATGGGTGGGCATATATGTTTGAGGTTTGATGTGGAAAGGACCAGAGCAATGATAGAAGAATAGGGAGGAGATTTAGAAGGGGTGAGGAGTGAGAGGGTGTGGGGTGGGATGTGGGAGGACTAGGCCTTGTGGAAGCAATTGCAAGAATCAGGGATTAGGCTGGTGTACAGCTTTTGAAGGATGTAAGGGGGATCAGTGTTTCCATTTTCAGGGTCTTTTGGATAGAATTCCAGATAAGTGCCAGGGAATAACTGATTGCAGCTCTTCCATATCGGGTGCAGGTGATAGGAATCTTCAGCAGGATCAGTTTGTTATACAAGCATAATATGGATTACTCTGGGTTACAGCTACCATACTTCTTCCTCCCTGGATTCTGCTCCAAACAAAATGGAGCATGGTTCATCCAGTGAGGGTACCCTTACATTTTGATGTGCAATGTGGGTGAGTCCCTTCCTTCAAAAGTTCAATCCATAAGTTCCTATTCAGGGCTGGTATGGGCCGAATGTATCACAAAGAAGACAGTACTGTATATCATCAGCCATACACAAAATTATTCATAGTCATATTTTCTTCTTTATTTACATAATGTTTCCAACATGAAATCCTCATAAAATAAGTAAGTTTTAACAGATCTCCGTATTTCTGGTTTAATGCTCAAAATGTTATCTTTTTTACTCTTACCATTTAAATTTCTCTTTTTCTTTTATCTCTACTTCCCTGCAATAACAATTCTAACTTATACATATTCACGCGGCACATTTTTTTTAATTTTTATACATCACTCCTATGTATTTCTTTACATCTGTACTCCAGTGTAAGATGTCTCATTCTCTCATACTTATGAAACATCTCCTTCCCTTAAGCTTTACTTATTTTATTGACTAGATGGTGTTTTAACATCAAACGCTGGAGGAACAACTGTTTGACGTCTACATTACAGAAGAAGCTGGGGTATGAATGTATAAACTTATCTAACATAGCAGCCACAGTAATGCAATTTATTTTATGAATTATGTGTTTTAAGAGTCTAATTAGAGTAAGTTTATGCCACTGTGTTATTTTAAGAGGCATTTTACTGATGATGGAGAACACTTAAGGCTGTGGGTATGATGTTGCTGTTGCACTACTGTAAAGCATGAACACTGTGTGAAATTATGAATTGACAGATGCATATCCCAATTATTATTTAACTAATACTGTTGCTGTCCAAGACATAAGTCTTAGGAAGGTTGCACCAAAAAAGCTTGATGAAATTTGGTTATGTGATTGAAATATTAATTTTGTCATTTGAGTCTGATTATGCCTAGATCCTTCGCCCTGAAGAAGCCTTTGCCTGGATGAAGCGTTGTTTTTTTTTTTTAATGAGGATTTCATGCTGGAAACATTATATAAATAAAGAAGAAAATACGACTATGAAGACTTTTGTGTGTTGCTGGTGATTTACTGTCTTCTTTGTCACCCTTATAATTTGACCAATTTTCTGTGACATTTCTATCCAGAATGGATGTAATTCTGTACATGCCCAGAAATAGTTTATGTAGATGCCCCTAACCTGCTTGTATCTGTCACATATGGGAGAAAAGCCTGCATTCAACCAGCTCACAGTATCTGGGGGCATATACAACCTATGCGGGAATTTGTACTGCACCTTCTTTATGCAGGCTACAAACTAGGAACTCCATGTTAGATTCATATAATTCTCCCCATGCTTTCTCTGGAATCTGGTATAGCCAATCATGCTCACATAACTGCCTCACTTTTTGCAAGAGATTTGGAGATCTATGTCTCAGTACCTGGTAGGTCTTCAAAAGCATTCCTTTAGGATTGTTCCTTGCCTGGAGAATACAGTGTTCTATACTCCGAATCAGTGACTCTTGCTGGCCCAATCTCCCTACTCTCTCTGCCCAATTTCTTACATGAAAATATTTAAATCTATGTGTTGAGGGTTCTCCAGTTCTTCTGTGAATGTCTGAAATCCATGTGAACTGTATAAATCACCAAAGCACCTCTTTCCCCCTCTTCCAATGCCTGGAAACAAGGGTCTTCCAGGACAAACAAGAATTCTGGATGGGTGCCTAGTGGTGCTAGTAGTGTAGATATCCTTACATCTCCCATCTGGGGCTTGATCTTCCCCCACACCGCCAGCATCTGCACTACCAATTTATTATCCGCTCCCAAAGCTCCATAAATGACACCCCCAGGTTCTGGTGTGCTGCCATAGGATGGTCTGCTTCCTCCTCTGTCTATTCTGAAACTGGAGGCCATCATGGTGGAGCCAGTCTGGATTTGAGGGCCATAATGGAGTCATCGTGCCTAACAACCACAACTGGGACATGGCCATACCATGCTACTGTCTATTCAGGAAAGGAAGCAAAGGGAGGAGGGGTTGTACTACATGTAAGGGATGTAATCAAGGCCATGGAAGTGCAGAGGCACCCAGAGGAAATGTAAAGGCTGGAGATGCTGTGGGTCATCCTGAAGACACACGCTGGGGACTCTATCCTTATAGGCATGGTATACAGACCTCCAGCACTGGGAAAAGAGTCAGATAAGGCACTTGGGGAAGCCATCATCAGGATGGCAAGTAAGGGGGGAAGTGCTGCTAGTTGGTGACTTAAATCTGCCAGATGTGGAGCAGAACCTTCCAAGTGCAGCTTCAGCAAGGAGCAGGGCCATCCTTGACTCCTACAAGGGCCTTTTCTCAGGCAGTTAATTAAAGAACCCTACAGGGATGGGCCACTGCTGGATCTGGTGCTTAAAAACAGGGACAGCATTGCAGATGCTAGGTACTAGTGATCACCCTACAGTGTGGTTTAACATTATGATGGGAACAGGCAAATCACATGAGCATGAGGGTCTCAGACTTAAGGATAGCAGAGTTAGAGAAATGGGAGATTGCCTCAGAAACTGCCTCATGGTGAGGGATTGCCAGGGAGGAGTAGATGTATGGTGGGGAAAATAAGGAAGGGCATAATTAAGGCAACCAATCTCTACATGAAGGAAGTGAGTAATATAACAAACGGAAAAAGACACCATTATGGTTTTCTAGGGAAGTTACCAAGGTGGTGAAGAAAAAAGGTGCCTTCAGGAGGTATAAGGAACTGCAGAGGGAGGAAGACAGTAGGGTGTACCGAGTAAAACTGAGGTAAGAAGAAAAGACAGTAAGGGGAGTAAAGAAGCAGTCAGAGGAAAGGATAGCTAAAGGGAATAAGACTTTCTTCAGTTACATAAGTGAAAAGAAGAAGGCAAAGGGAGGGATAATGAGGATAAGGAGGGTCACAGAGGGGGGACTGTGCAGAAGAGGACCACACAGGAGACTGATAAAGAAACTGAGCAGCCTAGAGGTGGGATCCAAAGTGGTGAATTGGCTTAGGAACCACTTAACAGATAGGAAACAGTGGGTGATGCTTAACAGCACTCACTCTAATGATGAGAGGATGACCAGTGGGGTGCCACAGGGCTCAGTACTGGGACTGGTCCTCTTCAATGTCTTTGTAAGTGCTGTTGCAGAAGAACTGGAAGGGAAGGTATACCTTTTTGCACATGACAGCAAAACCTGTAATAGGGTGGGCACTCAGTAGGAGGTGAAGAAAATACATAGGGATCTTGTGAAACTTGAGGAATGTGCAAGATCATGACAGTTGGAGGTGCAATGCCAAAAAGATCAAAATCATGCACCCAGGGCATAGGAACCAATGAGCTAAGTATAGGATGAGGGGGTACTGATAGTCACTAAGCAGGAAAGGTACCTTGGGGTTATCATATCTTATGACCTTGAAGTGGTAGGGCAGTGTAACAAAGCAGTGAGTAGGGCCATTGGGATACCGGGATGCATAAGGAGAGGTGGTGGTGCCACTATATCACTTGCTGGTAAGACACCGCTTAAAATACTGTGTCCAGTTCTGGAGGCCACATCTCAGAAAGGACTTAGACAGGGTGGAGGTAGTCCAGAGGAAGGCAACTAAGGCTGCAGGGGTTGCACCAAAAGTCCCTATGAGGAGAGACTGGCGGATCTCAATATGTACATGCTAGAAGAGAGGAGAGCAACAGGGGACATGATAGAGAGCTACAGGTACCTCACAAGGATAAACAGGGTGCAGGAGGGGAGTCTCTTTCAAATGAGAAGGAGCACCAGTACAAGAGAACATGTGATGAAGCTGGTGGGGGAGGAGTTTAAAAGTAATGTGAGGAAGTACTACTTCACTGATAGAGTTGTAGATCCCTGGAACAGACTGCCTGCAGAGGTGGGGGAGGTGAAAACTATAGGTGGCTTCAAGAATATGTGGGATAGACATAGGGGAATATAAGTAAATAGACAGGGAGGAGGGAGGGTCACTGGAGACCAGTTAGAGTCTGCAGAAACAGACTAGATGGGGACCATATGGACAGACTGGGTGGGCCAACTGGTCCTTTTCTGCCAACAAATTCTGTTTCTAGTGATACCCAGCTTGCCCCCTGCACCCCTTGGCCCAGTTTTTTATACCAGTCTAGCCTGTGCTGCCAGGGGATATAGGGATAAATCTAGAAATTTAAGTTTCCCTTTAGCCGTGGGGCTTTTAATCACTTCAGACTGAGTCTGGCGTTTCTTATTCCAGATAAATTCAGAGCAACTTTTCTCCTAAATTTGTAAATCCTTACACTTCAGCTCCATAGGCAGCATCTATATGGGTTGCAGTATCCTTGGGAGGATATTCATTTTAATAATAGTTATTGTCACCAGCCAGAAGATATGCAAGCCCTGCCAACTTATCAGATCCTCTTAATCGTGGACAGCAGCAGTTTATAGTTAAGATCATACAAAGGTGCCAACGTCTGACCCACTTTAATTCTGAGACACTAAATGTGTGATGCAACTAATTTGTACGTCCTTTTTAGTTACCTCAAATTGACTTCCCCCCCCCCAAATTGACATCCCCACCTTCATCAGCTCAAACTTTTCAAAGTCAATTTTATACCCTGAGAACCTAGCAAAGGCCTATATGATCCTGGTCAAAGCAGATGTCAATGTCCTGGACGAAGTTAAAAACAACAGGGTATCATGAGCATAAAGTGATATCTTATGCTGTGTATTCCAAATTCACTCCATGCCACCGCATCCCTGCTGTTTCTTATTGTCCCTACCAAAGGCCCTATCATCAAATCAAATAGAAGTAGGGAATAAAAGGCAGCTGTGCTGTGTCCCCATTGCCAGCTCTAATTCCTCCGAGAGCTCTCCATTAACTAAGATATTTGCTCTAGGGCTCCTATAAGACAGATGCGCTACATCAAGAAGTTGGCTGCTAGCCCAAACAATTCCCAGGACTCTGAAAGATAGCCCCATTCTACACTATCAAATGCCTTTTTGGCATCCAGGAGAGCGCGTATGCAAGTGCCCCAGTGTATCACATTTATGAGGCACCTGACACTGTGATATGAGTGGCGATTCTTTGCTAATCCTGTCTGGTCATCTCCCACTAGTGATGGTAGAACTCCCTCAAGGTATTTGGACAGAACCTTTGCCAACACCTTCACATCACAGTTCAGGAGAGAAATAGGTCTGTAGTTTGCACACTCCGTCGAGCTCTTTCCTTCTTTGTGTATCACTGTAATGGTGGCCATACTACAGGAGCTGGGCAACTCCACCATCTTTTCAGCTTCCCTAAACATTTCATTCACTTGTGTCCAGGTCATTTTCCCCCCTACTCTATAATACTCTATTGGCAGGCCATTTGGGCCAGTGGGTTTCCCCTTAGCAAAGTGGGATGCTGCCTCTCAAACTTCCCCCAGAAAGATTGGTTTCCCAAGCTTCTGCAACTGCTCCTCTGTGAGCTTGGGCAGATTTAGATGTCTAAGGAATGGGATTACCTCAGCTTCACTGCCACCACATTTCCCACAATAGTGCTTCTAGTAGAAGTCCACAAAACATTTCTGAATGTCTGTCTGATTGGTAAAGACCCCTCCCGTCCCTTAATTATGGAGATGAGATTCAATTTCCTTCTTCCCTTTTAGCAGTTGAGCTAGAATAGGACACAGTTAGTTCCCCCATTCATACAACCATTGGTTCACATAAAACAGAGCTATAGTGGCCCCACCAATGAGTTCCCTATTGATGACTTCCCTAACAGCTTTAAGAAACCTATGTACTTTCTCTATGGGGTCCCGATAACCTAAGCTTTAGCTCCTTTACTTTCTGTCAAAGATCCGGTAACTATTCCATCTTCTGTTTGGGTTTCAGTGCCATAGACCACAAATCCTGCCACACCCCACATGAAGGCATTCCTTCTCTCCCAAAACAGCCTTTGAGGGAGCTGAGGCCTAATTTCTATCTACGTTCAGCTGCTACAGTAGAAGCCGCTTAAACGGGATGGCTCCATGGCCACCCATTTGTCCCATTTAAGTGACCGTCTCCATTAACAGATGTGGGTATTTTCTGGCAACTCGATATGAATTGTACTCACGTGTAATGAACAACGCACACATACTTTCACACACACATGCACACAATGTGATTACAGCTCTTTTCTGAGAAATGTATTTGTTTGCTGTAGAGTGTATTGTTCTTTTAAGTGCTCTTTAAACTGCTTATTACTTAACATGTATACTAGGAACTGCCACCTGTTAGGCTGAAGCTGCGTTAGGGTATAAGGGTCACCCCCACTCTTGCGTGGTCTGAGACCACTATTGGGCTTATATTATATCTTCTACCCTCTGATACTAAACTATTGGAATCATTAGACAGCCTATGCAAGGCCATGATCTGTGGGGATTTGAGAAGTATATGAACTCAAGATTAGCCTCCCTCTGTACTGTACATCAACAAGATCTAGCTCCTCTAGTCCCCTGCCCTAGCTGGCAGTTAGCAGGTCCAACCTACCTCCCCCTCCCGACCTCTCCAATTGTGGGTCCATTGAGCAATTGAAATCCCCTCCTAAAATTAGATTTGGAAATGCTCTTTCTGCAAGGGGGTGAGCATTTGTTTATAGAAAATTGGATTGTGGGTCCCAGGAGCATATATATTACCCAGGGTGACCCCTGTCCCCATAGATCATGCCCTGCACAAAGACATTTCTCCCATTACTTGGATCTGCTACTATTCTTTCTAGCAAAAGGAAGGCTTTTATGCATCAGCGTTGCCACTGCTCTCTTGTGGCCATTAGAAAGAGGTGGCTTAACACTGTCTCACCCATTCTCTCCACAGATTCAAATGTTCCGCACTGGTCAGGTGCGTTTCGTGAAGCATGGTGATTTGTGAGCCATGCCTCTTAAGCACAGTATATATTTTTGTTGTTTTGCCAGGGATGAAATGCCCTGGATGTTCCAGGTGCACACTGAAAGTCTATCCATGTTTTACCTATATTCAGGGCACTGGAGGAGGTGCATCCCCTACCAGACACAGATCCAAAGCCTCCCTCCCTCACATCAGTTTTCCTCCTCACACAAGTGCTTCTTCCACATTTTCTAAGCATTAGTAGCAAAACAGGTCTAAATTAAATTATGTGTGTCACAAACCAACATAACTTTAACATCAACAGGTAACTAACATAAAGGAAAAATACTCCAACTTGTACAGTGCTGTGGGAGAGCTTGACTCCTTCTCCAGACACACCCAGCTCCATCCCTCCAGTGCTTCAAAGTGTACAGATGCAAATTTCTCTCAGGTCTGTTGAAACTTCCACACAAGTAATTCACCCCTCTTAACTTCAAACACAACTCCCCTCATTCCAGCTCATACAGCACATTGAGCAGAATATAACCTTGAAATTAAAACATTTTCAGCATCCGTCCTTCCCATCACTCCAACATGTCTTAGGTATATACTTAGTCATCCTTTCTCAACCTCCCCATCCCATTATGTCAGTTGTTTAAGTACTGTGAGTACAGGCCTTACTCCGACTCCTCATCCCACCCTCCTCATTTTGCCAACTTTAAACCAGTCTTTAAAAGCCCAGATTGTTTCCTGCTGATTGAAGATCTGCCCCTACACTAAGGGCAGTGCTTGACCCCTGTGCACATCATAACTTGCACATATAGCCCAGAGCCCCCATCAGCATAGTTTGACATGGGTTCCATGCCACAGTCCCTATCCCTTACCTGCCATCCCTGCCAAGCAATCCTCCCCCTGGTAGTCAAGACCCCTGCCCCCCCATCCCCTACAGCAGAGGGGACATGCAATACTTAAACATTTTAACTTGCTTTGATGTGTAGCTAGCTGCCCCCCCCCGTTGGAAAGCAGCATGCATGCTTACAGCCAAAGCCTCATATTTCATGAGGAAGCAGCTCACAGTTCAAACAGAAGAAGCCACACTTACTCACATCAGTTCCTTTGAGTCCATTTCAGTACCAAGTGCAACGTACTGCAGCAATTAGTAGTGCAAGCGACTCTCAGCAGTGTCACAAGTCTCTTGATCCTGGTGGGTCAGCAGGAGTAGAGAGGATTCAGGTAACATTTCAGTCCCTACATTATTTGGCTCCCCATGCCCTCACGAGCAGCATCTCCATACTTTCAGGCCTGGCTCCTATATCAATTCAGTTGCAAGTGATGTGAAAGAAGGAAAGTCACATGCAGCCTGTAGTGGATGGACCACAAGGATACAAGTGGCACAGGTCTTAATCACCATGTGGGCTATGGAGGCTCTGTATTTAAAGGGACAAAGTACAGTTTAAATCCAAGATAGGGGAAAACAAAGTCAAGCAGTTAGCCTTTTATTCACACAGAAAGATTTGGCTTTTTCAATATCCCAAAAAGAGAATGATTGTTCCTTCAGCCTGATAGTGATCACAGTGGGTAAGCAAATCAACATTTTATCCCTTTGGCTCACAAAGCATTCATTAGTGGCAGGATGCTTTGTGCTTGATTTGGGCGAGGCAAGAGAAATCCTAAAAATGGTATATTTGTGTCTCCCTACCTTTAGGGATCCACCCTTTCTGTACAGCTACAAGATACATTGCTTATCTGGGAAATGATGTAGACAGAGCACCACTTGTCTCAAGGTGCATCTTGTGGAACTTTATGGTCCAATACTTGTTTTGCCCTACTAATTCTTATCCAGTCTTTGGAACAATAAGTTTGTAGTGCTTTGGGGATCCAGGATTCAAGGAAAGTCACCACATCTGGACCCTCCATGCCCTCTGGCAATCCCTTGATATGTATGTTAGTCCTTTGATTATTTTCCTGGGTGTCTATCTGATCACGGAGCTCTGCTAGTTCCCTCTCAATTTACGCCATGCAGTCCAGAATCCCTTACACCTCATCTTCATCAGTGGAGAATCTGGTCTCAGCGGCTGTAATTCTTTTCTTTCTTTTTTTTTTTAATATTTTAGTTATCATTTTGCAAATAAAACTTACATTTGATAGCACACAGTAAGATAACAATGCAGTAGTACACAGCATATAACTCTTACAAATGAGCTACTGACACCTTCCCAATAGTTACTCAAGGGGGGAATTGAAGTATGTAACATTAGATTACCAACAATTAATACTGTAACAAAGTCATATGTCCCAGGAACTTTATAGGGCTATCTGAATCAGGAAGATAAAAATGCAATCCAGTTTACCATAAGGGCTTAAGCCACCCTGTATCCCTCATTTACAAATAAAACCAGTACTTAATAATATGTTCTTCCCCAAGAGAGATTCCTGAAATATAAAAAAAATACTGGCATATACTTGATAAAGGCAATAACCATTTCGGGCATGTAACAGCTAATTGCCCAGAGCCCAGATCACCACAGCTCCCCCCAGGGAGCATCGGACATCTCCGTGGGCCGTGAAGAGGTAATTAAAGTACCTCTACCAGCACCTTTGTGAGGGGGGTTAGCCCGTCGACACGCTGTGCATGTCGACTGCCCTGCCCGCCCCTCCACCCACCCACCCTGGGCTGGCATTTCCTTTATAGGCACTGGCCTATGACATCACTTCCTGTTTGTCAATTTTTCTAACTCCCCACTTTCCCATTTGCAGGTTATACCTGCTAGCCACTAGAGGGACCCATACCTATTCCACCTCAGATCCACTACCTGTAGTCTGCCTACCTTTCCTGGATTCCTCCTATCACCTTCTCCTGCTCCTCTCCTCCAACATTCCCTCCTCTGCCCTCAACCTCACCTGCTCCTCCCTTTTCTATACCAATCCACCTCCAGACCCACCCCTCCTCCTCTGTACTAACACCCAGTGACCACTAGGAGTCGCTATATCTCACCCCTGCTGAGGCCCAATCCCAGCCTGCTTTTGACCCCTAGATTGTGGGTCTCTGCCCTCTCCCAGGCATATTTTGTGCTGCCCTGGCAGGGACTTGAACCCTGTACCCTGTCCACCAGAGTCCGTGTCACTACCACTAATCTAAAGTGGCAGCCACACTCTCTAGGAGGCAACCCAGATATCTCAACCTCCTACACCACTACCACCTGTATACCATGCTAGTTCACCTCCTATTAAACTCCCTCCCCGTCATCCTCCTCCTGGTAGCCCCCTCACTCTAGCCTTATATCTCCCCTGGGTTACAGGTTATTACACCATTAATTCCCACCAACATAGTTCCTACTCACCCTACTATGTCCATGTACACTGGCCTACAACACCCATCTCCCAGCCACTCCCCCTCCTCCCTCCCAGCCCTTTCCGGGCGGCTCATTAACCTTGCCCTCCCCACCGTGCAATCCCTACCCATCCCCTGCTCCTCTACGGTCCCACCCCCAACTCCTCCTAACCGCAGGCAAAATTCATATCACCGTGCCCTGGCCAGAGCTGTTGTCCTCCTACTACTCTTAACAGGCAATATCCACCCTAACCCCGGCCCCACCCTGACCACCACAGCAGGTGGGCGTCCCGGTCTGCTGATTGCCTCCTTGAATATTTGCAGCGTCTTGAAAAAATTTGACTCCTTCCAATGCTGGGTCTCACAGCACAAACCCATTTATCATTGTGCTGGTGAAACGTGGCTATCTAATTCCACCCTGACACCTTTGTCACCCTCCTGGCTACACCCTATATCGGAGGATCGAGTAACCAAGCGTGGGGAGGCTGTGCTATCTACACCAGGAACTCTCTCACTGGTCTCGCCCTCCCTGCACCGGACCTTGTAAGTGGGGCTCAGGCCCTCACCATTAAGCTCACCCTGGACCCCGCCAGGTCACCCCTTTATCTCACCACTGCCTATATACCTCCCAGGAACAAAAACCCAGCACTATTATCTTTAACTGACTATCTTGCCACCCTTCCTCACAGTGCTGATCAAATCATTGTTGGGGACCTTAATGTGAACTGGCTGTGCCCCTCCTCCTCCCGCTGGGGACTCCTTCACAGCCCTGGATCTAACCCAACTAGTCTCCCAACCCACACGTGTGAACCCTAATAGAGGTACCAGCACCCTCCTAGATGTCATCATCACTAACCGCCCCCCAAAAATCCTGGACATCCAAGTCCTCCCTGATTCACTCAGTGACCATTCCCCTGTGCTGTTCCGCTGGATGGCCACCCCACCCCAACCCACTGCTCAGCGTGCACCCCGCCAGCGTTTCAGACCGTGTGGCCTGAAAAACCTTAAACAATACCTTGAACAGCAAGACTGGTCCCCCATTCTCCATGCGCCTGATATTGATACCGCCCTTGCCTTCTTTACCCTTACCTTTAATAAAGCCTGTGACCTCTTTGCTCCCCTCTCTGCCGTCCGATCCAAAGACATAACCTGCCCTGGATTACCCCTGCCCTCTCACAGCTGCTCAGGCACAGGGATAATCTTTGGCACCGTGCCATAGAAACTGGGCGACCAGCTGACAGACAGGCCTACAGCTGCGAAATAAGTGCACATGGGCAATCAGGAAAGCCAAGGCTGCCACTATCAGGCCACCCTCACCGCCTCCTGGGGTGCTCCCTACTTTCTGGGACAAGGTCAAACAACTGAATGGGAACACTGCTCCTCCCCTTCCCAGATTACCACCAACAACACCACGTCACAGACCCCGACATTGCAAACCTCCTCAACACCGCCTTTACTGACCTTAGCCCTATCCTCCCCTGTAACTTCTTTGACCAACCACCCTCCCAACCTGCCCCTGCCCTCCATCACCCTTGCTTCTACCTACGTAGGGTAACTACCCAGGAAGCCAGACTGCACCTGACCCGTACACTGAAAGGCAACAGTCCCGGTGACAACAACCTGGACCACAGAATTCTTCGGCTGGTTCTGGATCAGGTCCTCACCCCACTCACCAGCCTTCTCAACAAATCCCTCTGCCTGGGACAATTCCCCACCTCATGGAAAACTGCAACTGTTACTCCAATCCATAAAGGGGGTGACAGGTCCTTAGCAGGCAACTACTGACCGATCTCCATTCTCCCACCCCTTTCCAAGGCGCTGGAAAAACTAGTTGCCACACAAATCTCTGAATACCTGACCAAATACAACATCCTTTGCCCTGAACAACATGGATTCCATGCAGGACACAGTACTAGCACAGCTCTTATTGAATTCGCATCCTTCCTTCACTCCTCCTTGGACGCTGGCTCCCTGGTGGGGGCCGTGTTCCTCGACCTATCAAAGGCCTTCGACACGGTCTCCCATCCCCTACTGCTGGAAGCCCTCTGTCACGCTGGTTTTGCCACTAGACCACTTGCTTGGTGCTCCAGCTACCTATCAGCCCGCTCCCAACGTGTCAAAATTGGTGGGACACTTTCCGATCCAAGACCGATCCTCTCGGGGGTTCCACAGGGCTCCATCCTGGGCCCCCTTCTCTTCTCGCTATACCTTAACACCCTGCCCAGTGCTTGCCCTGGGAAAATTCTGCTGTATGCAGATGATGCCATCATCTTTGCCACCGACCGTAACCCCTCTTCCCTCCAGGTTTCCCTACAATGTTCCTATAATGACGCTGAAACCTGGCTTAAAGAGCATAGATTGGTCCTAAATCTTAAAAAATCTAAAACCATGCTCTTTGCCCACCCTCAAAACAAAGCTTACAACTCCCTTTCTGTATCCTCTCCAGCTCCAAACAGCAACTGGAGCAAGTCCACTCCTATAAGTACCTAGGGGTCTCATTTGACTCAGCCCTCGCCTACCATACCCACATCGAAGCACTCACTTCCTCAACCAATATACGACTTGGTATCTTGTACCGCTATAAAAACTGTCTCCCCCCGATGCCCTCCGGCTTGCAGTTACATCCTCCATACTATCCCTAGTTGACTATGGGCTACCTATCTACAGTGCTGCCAACACGACTGCCCTCAACAAAATCCGCCTCATCCTAAATAAGGCATGCAGGCTAATCACTGGGGCCCCTAGGCTCACACATACTTGCCAACTTTATGAATTGGCTACAATGCTAAACCTTGACAAACGGCTGCAATACCAAACTTGCCTTATATCTAAACAAACCCTGCTAGGACTTTCTCCTCCCAGGCTGACATCCTCCCTCCTCCTAGCCCAGCCCCTAGTCAGCACTCGGACCTCCTGCAAGGCTACCTTCCTGGTTCCTCGAGCTAGGACCTCACTTGGACAGAGGTCTCTCCGCCATAGAGTCCCTTCTTGGTACAACACACTTTCTCACGCCATCACTGAAATCCCCACCATCTCCACATTCAAAACTGCCCTCAAAAGCGAGTTGTTCAGCAAGCACTGCTGCACCTGTGCATAACGGATGCACAAATACCCTTTGTCCTGACAATGCCCACTGGGCTGCACCGTCTCCTCACCTTCTTATTTCTACCACCTACATTACTGCCATATCCTGCTGCCTACCGTCTCACTACTGTCAAGAACTAACCATGTATGGCATGTTATGATACTGCCTGCTATGTTATGATACTGCCTGCAATGTTGTCCTACTAGTATGCAACACTGTTACCGAATCAAACTTCAGGCTGTACTGTCCCTGTCACATGCCTTTACGTTCTCTGTAATCTAATACCGTGTAACCTGTTTGACTGTCTCACCTTGCAATGTCATACCTTTATGCTGCTAAACCCTGTTATCTATTATACCTGTACCTGCACTGTATAATACTACCAATGTATACTGTATCCATGATCCTTTTTTGCTTGTCTCTTTATGCTTATGCTCGCTTATTGGATGTATTTTTGTATCTGTATTATCTCCCCTTCTGTTGACGAGGTACCTTTTGGAAATGAGCCTCTGGCTCAAAGGTTGTAAACTGATTGCAATATAAATAAATAAATAAATAAATAAATGGAAGTGCTGCAGCAAATGGCTGGTGAATATATGAAAACAGTATGCAGCAGCACCTAAATGTGAAACTGAAAACTATGTGTGTAACACATACATAAGTCCAAAGTGTTCAGGCAGCTGTCCTGGCAACAGCACAAGTGTGGCATGTAGTTTATGAGTGTCTCCACCTTAGTATCATCAAGCATGCAGAATTGCCATCTTCCTCAAATAAAGTCTTAATTAGAATGTCCAAATCACAGTAAGCAGTCACTATTTGAGAAGTTGTGAAGTTTTAATTTGTTGGCAAAGTTAATTTGCCAACCTTGCCTTTGCAAATCATCATCATCATCATCAAATCTTTATTTATTCAGGCAAACATCATTGAGCAAGGCTCATTTACAAGATGGACCTGATAAGGTCAAGGTTCAACAGTTGATACACAACAGATACATCATACAATTATATAAAACAGTTATACATACAGGGGAAAAAACATTTATAAACACAGTGATGTACAGTAAATTCACATGATAAAAATCGGTTACAGGAAAGTTAAGCTAATATTTACAGTATATACAGTATATACATATCCCAGTGGAGGGGCCATGGCAAACACACAGCATAATGTAATACTAGGATGGTGAAGGTATTACTGGGTGCCATAAGATGGGGTGTCTGCCTGCAAGGATTATGCCGTATATGGTTAATTTTTGGGAGGGAGATTGTGAGATGACAAAGCTAGCTCTAGCAGTAGCAACTGCATTTCTCTGTGAAGAAGACTGTACAATGCTGTTTAAAGGATGCAAATGGAATAATATTGGACAGTTTTAGGGATTTTTGTAGGGCGTTCCATGCTATAGCTAGAGAATAGCTGATTGCTGCCCTCCCTAGCCTGGTGTTGAATTTGGGCAATTTGAGCAGGATGATGTTGTTGCTTCTTAGGGCATAGGAGCTAGGAATGGTCTGGGTGAAGCAGTCCAGAATATAGTTTGGAAGTTTTTTTGATAACGCTCTGTAAATCCATAGGGCTGCATTTCTGTTCCTTCTGAGGTGAATGGAAACCCATCCAACTGCAGCATAAAGAGAGCAATGATGGGTATTAAATGGCAGATCTGTAATGAATCTTAATGCTCTGTGATATAAGGTATCCAACTTGTGTAGGTAGGAGATGGGGCAGTGACTATAAAGGAAGTCTGCATAGTCAACAACTGATAGAAAAAATGGCCTGGACTAACCTCATCTTTGAATCTCTGTTTAGGAAGGCTTTTAATCTATAGAGAAGGCCAAGCCTTTGGCAAAGCTTTTTTAGCAGTTCTTCTAAATGATGAGTGAAGTCGAGTCTGTTGTCAATCCACACACCTAAGTATTTGAAGTTTTCTACATACTCCAGATTTTCTCCAAGTATAGTGCATAGCTGGGGGAGAATGACTGAAGAGGAGGTGCTGGTGGAGCTTTGATTTGTGAACATCATTGCTTTAGGTTTCTTTGCATTTAACAGAAGCTTTTTCTCAAGTAGCTGATATTGTAACAAGGAGAATTCTGTTTGTAGGATTTCACGAGCAGCTGCAGGCGAAGGGTTGCTGACATACAAAACAGTGTCATCAGCAAAGAGGTGTACAGAGGAATTGGTGAGGGTTGAATCAATATTATTTATATAAATGGCAAAAAGGATAGGACCCAGGATAGAACCTTGGGGGACTCCTCTTAACAGTGGTTTTTAATGGGGATAGGTCACCTTCAGCTTTTACCTGCTGTGACCTACTGGTGAGATAACATCTGAACCACTTAAGGGAGGGTGGATCTAGGCCAAGGGAGTGCAGGGATGATAGTAGAAGCTTGTGGTCCACAGTATCGAATGCTTTGCTCAGGTCCAGAAATACTGCACAGACATTATTCTTTTTATCTAATTTGGTTTGCCAGTCATTTGTGACCTTGGCTAATGCAGTGATAGTGCTATGCTTGGCCCTGAATCCTGATTGAGCTGGATTTAAGAGGTTAGCATTGTCAAGATACTCCCCTAACTGGTTACTCACTAATTTCTCCAGCATCTTGGATAGCACTGGTAGAATGGAAATGGGCCTGTAATTATTAAGTTCCATAGGGTCCCCTGATTTTAGAAGGGGAACCACTTGGGCTGTCTTCCACAGTGTGGGAATAGAACCAGAGTTTAGAGATAGGTTAAAGAGATGTGTTAGGGGGATTGCAAGTACATGGATGCAATCTTTAGAAAGTAGGGGTCCAGAGAATCTGCCCCTGCACTTTTTTTGGTATCCAGCTGCCATAATAGGTCCTCTACTTGCTTCAACACTATAGATTTGAAGCTGAAGGAAGAGTCAGCTCTCTGAACACCAGTGTAATGGGAGCTTAATTGTTCCCTCAGCAGGTTAGCTGGAGAGGTGTCAGAGGCAAGGCCAGCCGTTGTGAAGTGGCTATTGAAGGCGTCCAGAATTTCCATTTTGCCAGTGATAGGGCTATAACTGTTGTGTAATTGAGTTGGAAGGGAGGTGTTAGCATCCTGCCCCACCATACCCTTGATGGTACCTCAAAACCTAGCAAGATTATGATAGGAGGAGTCGAGCTCGGCCAAGTAGAAGGCAGCCTTTGCATCCCTAACTTTCTTGGTGCATCTATTCCTGGCTTTCCTAAAGATCATCCAGTCATTTGCATTCTTGTTTTTTCTTGCCATTTTCCAGTTTGTCTCTCTCCAGCAGTGCAGCTTTGAGGTCAGCTGAAAACCAACGACAGGATTTGTTTTTTATTCGGATACTAGAGATTGGGGCATGGGTGTTAAGGGCATTAATTATAATGCTATTTAGCACCTGCTGAGCTTTTTCAACAGAATGGGCAATATAAAACTCTTGCCAGTGTGGAGAGTGAGCTAGATCATGCAAATATCCTTCAATATTGATGTTTTTCTTAGATCTCCTCATGAGGAATTTTGCAGGGGTTGTTGTTTTGCTGGTGGATCTTACCCCTGCGATGGGGCAGTGATCACTTATATCACAGAGAAGCACTCCAGCGTGTGTGAATAGATGTGGTTTATTCACTAGCATGATATCAAGTAGTGTGCTGTTATTACTATTCCTTGCATTAATTCTTGTTGGCTCATTAATTAGTTGTGTGAACCCATATGTATCACAGAATGATACCAGAGGTGCAGCTGCCTGGGTAAGCCAGTTGAAATGCAGGTCACCTAGAATAATGACTTCTTCAATTCTGGGCTTGAGCAGATTCTCCAGGTGGGATAAGAGCTTGTGTTCAGCAGAGGGGGGGTCTGTAGCATCCAACTAGCTGAAAAGCTGCTGTATTGGGGAGAGAGACTTTTAGGGATATGTATTCAAATTCCTTGGGCATAGAGGTTGCAGCAATACAGGATACAGGTATACCGGATTTTGTATATATGGCTACTCCACCTCCCCCTTGTTTGGTGATCCGCTCTGAACAGCTGATAGTTGGGTAGGTTAACATCCCTGTCTGCTGTGGTGGGTTTGAGCCATGTCTCAGATACCACGAGAAAGTCTGTCAAGGTATGGGCAACCCAGGCTTGTATCAGTGTAAGTTTTTTCAACAGACTGCATACATTAATATGGAGGAAACTGAGGCCTTTAATTGAGGTTAGGTCTGATGGAGAGGTGATACATTCAGGGGGTCCAGGGTTGATTTCCACGTTACCAATACAGAGCAATAGAAAGAGTAGGAGTTTCGTGAGGGCTGCCAGTGATAGGGAGAGGGGGCTGTCTTTGGTCCTCCTTCTCTTATTCTGTTGCCACTCTTTTGGGGTGCTCCATATGGGGTTAAGGAATTGTGTCGAGACACCAAGTAGCAGTTTGGTGGTTAGGCTTAGGGGGGATCTGAATATCCAGTAGTGGAGCCTTGATTGAAATACATGTGTGGTGGCATGTGTCTCTTTTTGGGGGTCACACCACTGTAATCAATGCAGCAATGGTAGGGCATATGTGAGGGTTTGAGCGTCAACCAAAGGGGATGGTTCAGAGAGACTGGGCCGATGGATCACCCTAGTTTGCGTGACAGGGACATCTTCTTTGCGGAACCCATGGCTGACAGTGAAAGAAGTATCAGAAGTAAACTCCCCATTGTGAGAGAGATATTGTTAGTTGGCTATCGGGGGAGTAGTGAAGTTGCTGATTGGTTGGATCAGCAAGCCGGTGTGACAGTCTGTTGGTTTAGGGTAATGCTGAGGGCAGGGAAGAGATTTCAGAGGAAGAGAAATCAGTTTGAGAGTTTTTGCTATTTAGTCAGAAGTTCGTCTTTTGCAACTTCGCCTGTACCTTCACCATTGGAGTACATTTCGGAAAGTTTTATCAAAATGAGGCTACTGGTAAACAAGTGTCCCAAGGTCACATGGAAGAGCTTTTGTGGGTCACATGGTACAGTACATCTCTATACAGGATGTGTGCTTCACTTTCAGTTTTGCAGTGTTAGTCAGTCAAGGAAATAGGAGCTTGACCAGCTTTCTGAGTAGAAAATAGTTGCATTAAATGACAAATTTCATTAATAATTTAGTTTTTGTTTCTTCTGTAGTTTGCCTATACATTTTTATGTTGGCTTGCACACACACTCAAGCAACATCTTGCAGTAGTAAAACATTTCAGAGGTGTGTCAGTGTTGTGGCCAATGCAGGGGATGCTTTAGTGGGTGCATCCCTAAGCCACCAATCAGTGAGCATGGTGGCGATGAAAGGAAACTTCAAAGAGAGCCAAAAACTTGAAAGAAATGTGCTGCTGCAATCATGAACAGTTTTGTCATTGCAGCAGCACCTCTCCCCCCCCCCACAACCTTGTCGGTTCCTGTAGATGAGCACTCTGTCCCTGGGGCTTGCTCCAGGAGCAAGTGATCGGCTCTTGCAACCAAGCACTAGGTGCCGAGCTTTGCTTCAAGAGTAAGGCATTTGTTTAGTATGCCTTTCCTGGTGAAACATTTCAATAAATATAGCAGCTCCTGCCACCCCCACACACTCCCCAGAAAGCTGACAATGGGGTGTCCAATCCCCATGTCAGCATGTATCCCCCTCCCCCCATTAATGTGGCACACTGGGGAGCCCACCTCAGTATGCCAAAATCATGGTTTAAAGTTTCCAACACCAGGTTGCCCACTCCTGGTGTAGGATGCGCCCAACCCAGCCAAAACACATCTGTGTTATTTGCCGACATCGGGGTGCCAATTCCCTGTGTCAACATGCACTCCACACACACACACACACACACACACACACACACACGCACACACACACGCACACACACACTGTTGTGGCACACTGGGAGCTCACTTCAGTGTGCCTAAATGCCTTTAATTTTTTTCCCTGCAAAATAAAGAAAACAGTCCCCCCAAGATTTTCTTTTTTACCTGTAAACATAAAATGGTCCATCGTTGTATCCCCATCCCCTCCCCATCCCAACCCTCCCTCTGAGCACTCATCGACCTCCACACCCCTCACCTCATACTTACCTCCGGAGATCAGGAGCAGTGATCTTCTCTGGACCAGGACAAGTCTGCACTCTTCAAAGCCGAACTGCGAAGTGACGAATCCGGTGAGCGCTGTATGATGAGAGTCAATGGTGGGTTTCAACTTAGGTTGATATCTCAGCCATTTTTAGGATTTTTGGCCCCACATTTTCAACATGGGGTTCTTGGGACCCCACCTTGTGAACATGTCACTGTCATTTCACGTCTCTGTCCCAAAAGGTAATTTTGCTGTCACTGCGCAGAATGACCTTTCAGGGCAGATTAACAAAATGACTGTACCACTGTTTATGAGGTGGGGTCCCAAAAGCCCTTGCTGAAAATTTTGGGAAAAAATTCAAAAAAATGACCACGTTACAGGCGTGCGTTGCGCATTATGTAAGCATGCTTGTAACTTCGCCTATTTTTAATATTTTTACTCCAGATTTTCAACATTGCCATTTTTTCACACCTCCTTATGAACAATACAGCTGTCATTTTTCACATCCTGCCCAAAATGTGTTTTCACACCTGTGGCACAGAATGGCGTAGTTGCTGTGGGAAATCAACTTTTCAGACAGATTAACACAAAAAAAGTATCACTGTTCATGAGGGAAGGTCCCAAAATGCCCATGTTGAAAATTTGGTGAAAAAATTCCAAAACATGATTGCGTTACAGGGTTGCGTTGCACAGTTTCTATGCACGTTCTTAACTTCACCAGTTTTTCATATTTTCACTCCAGAATTTCAACATTGCCATTTTTTCACATCACCTCATGAACTGTACAGCAGTCATTTTTCACATCCTGCCAAAAATGCGTTTCCACACCTATGGCCCCGAATGGCACAGTCGCTGTGCGAAATCACCTTTCAGGATTGAGTAATGAAATGATAATATCACGGTTCTTGAGGTGGGGTCCCAAAAGGCCCATGTTAAAAATTTGGAGTGAAAATATCAACAAACGCCTGGGGTGTTAGGGTTTCCAACCATAACGTAACACCCTGTAGAGACTGACAGGTGTCGAGGGTGTAACTTGGGTTCTTCGGCCATAATGCTCAATGCATTCCACCCCCCCCCCCACCCTGCAGGCTATTGACAGGCATTGAGGTGTGCCTTGAGGTCTTCAGCCCTAACATTCACCCATTCTCCTATACTGCACCCATATCAGCTTATTTCCTTATGGAATGGGGTGAGTGTTAGGGCTGAAGACCCCAAAGAACACCGCAACACCTGTTGGTGTCTGCTGGGAGGGGTGAGTGAAATGGCATAAGCTGTATGGACGATAGCCCAAAGGCATACCCACAATGCCTTTCAGTCTCTGCAGGGTGGGAGTGGGGTTGGCGTTATTTTAATACTTCACTGCCATTCCTATTATATATCTCTCTAACACCTGCACTACCGGTGCCTATGCCAGCAAGCCAACATTAGGCATTGACAAATGCTTGTTAGTTATAACCTTTAGTTAGTGAGCTATAATTTCCCTTTTTGTCCATTTTTTTTCCATTTTTCATTTTGCTCTCTCTCACTTGCTCTCTCTCTCTCTCTCTCTCTCTCTGTGCCTCTTGTTAATGATGGAGTCTGGGCAGGGTCATGTGGGGACTTGCAGTGGCATCATATGCCTTTGTCAGACAGTGACCAGCCCCAATGTAAGGGGTAGGGGCAGCAGCAGGGGTAATCCAGTGCCCCCCCCCAACAGCACTACAGCAGTGCCTAGTGCAGCTGCAGCAAATCCCATTACCAGTATGGCAGGAACCCCCCACCTCTCCAGATCTGCTTTAGCAGCCCTCAGCTCTGCACCAGCAGCAGCCTGAACCCCCTATGCCCTCCCATGATACGACCACCACAGATTCCCCCCCCCAGTGAGTCACATTCCGGTTCATCTCTACTTCTGGAGGAATCTCTTCCAGAAGTTGGGAAGTGATCCTACCTATCTACAGGTCACTGGTCAGGCCACACCTAGAGTACTGTGTGCAGTGCTGGTGCCCATTCCTCAGGAAGGATGTCAGATTATTGGACGGGGTACAGGACAGGGCAACAAAGATGATCCATGGATTGGAGAGCAAACCCTATGAGAAAAGGCTGAAAGAGTTAAACATGTACTCCCTGGAGGGCAGGAGGGATCGGGGGATATGACTGAGACCTTTAAGTACTTGATGGGAATAAACAAGACTAGTAAAGAGGGGATCTTTAAGTTGAGGAGGGGGAGGGACATGAGAGGGCATGGTCTCAGATTGAAGGGGGGAAGATTTATTAGAGAGATGAGGAAACATTTTTTCATGGAGAGGGTAGTGCCTAAATGGAACACTCTACCTGAGTAGGTGGTATCCTGTAAGACAGTGGGCAGTTTCAATATGGGATGGGACAGGGTGAGGGGTGACTGGGAGGAGGGAGGGAGGTGGGGCGGCTGCAATGTGAAAGGGCTAGCTGCACAATCGAGCAGACTTGACAGACCATGAGACAATGTCCAGTGTGTTGCACTCTACAAATAAATACAGCCACAGCAATACAGGATTTAAGTGAAAGTCCTTTTATTCAGGACATAAATAACCGTACAAATAAATTCACTAAGCACTGCAGAACCCAGTGCTTCGCTTCTCCCGAGGCTTCTTAGTGAATTTATTTGTACAGTTATTTATCTTCTGCAGTGCTTAGTGAATTTACTTATACGTTTATTTATGTCCTGAATTAAAGTACTTTCACTTTAACCCTGTATCACTGTGGCTGTGTTTATTTGTAAAGTGCAACACATTGGACATTGTCTTTTGTTTGGGGTTAGCCACCCTATTGTTGCACCACCTGGGGAACTGGAGTGCCTGCCTACATTTGGAGCTGTTGATAGACCATGGGGCCTGTTTCTGCTGGCAGATTCATATGTTTGTATGTACATATCATCTTCTGGCTCTCAGTGCTACGTGGAAAAAAGCAGCCCAGGTCTTCACTAGTTTGGGAATTTTTCATCCTTGATCCCAATGATGACAGTGTTGTCAAATCCAGTGGAAAGTACTGCCCTTTTTACCTGAAATATAAAACAGAGTATGAGTCCAGTTCCTACAACATGTCCTGTCAGCATCCTTAAACACAGCAAAATATGACACATTCAAGCAAGAAAGTATATTTTTCAATCTGTTTATTCAGAATTATAAATATTCAGAACTGATAAACATGCAATATTTTGCTGGAAAATTGGCTTCTTCAAGGCAGCAGTATCTGAACATACTATCCTGAATTACTGTTTCTGTTTATGCCATTCAAACTTTCTCTTTTGATTCAAGTTTTGCATTCTTCACTTTAAATGTCAAGTTCCTGCGAACAAGATACAGCTCCTACTTTCATTGCTCTCTCCTTGCTTTTGGTGAAGAGCCTGCTGCCTTGAAGAAGTTGTTTCTTCAGGCGAAACATTTGCATATTTAAGAGATCTGAATATTTATAATGTTGAATAAACATATTAAAAAATGCATTTTGTTGCTTGAGTGGCTCATCTTTTCCTATTGTTTGAGAGTGCTGTCAAATGCAACCTGTGCAACACACTGGTCAGTCATGGGAAGAAGGGCAGCCATCTAGGCACAGGTGGGCAGCATCCCCACATGAAAATCTGCCACCTAAGTCAGTGGGAGACCAGACAATGGGAGGTGGTGAGTGGTGGTGGCAGTGGTGGTGACAGTGGTACTTCTGTACTATTTAGTGGACAGGGTACAGTTTGTCGATGATGGCCACCCCATAGCGAGGGGAAGGGACACAGGACAGCACCACCATCGGCACTGCCAACAACCACTGCAGGGGAGCTGGCACAACTGCGAGAGGAGATGGGAGATCTCTGCTGCAGAGTTTTGTCAATGGAAGTAACTCTCAAGAAGTTACTTGAGAACCAACAGATGCTGATAGAGGGAATGAATGAGCTTTGTTGGATGGTGCAGGAGCTCTTCCATCTGGGCACTAATAACTTGTACTCTATCATGCCTATTTTAATTCTTTCATCTCCAGTCCTCCTCATTGATCCTCCCTCTTTTACATCCTGTCCTTTTCTCTGTCCGGTACTTCTTTCTGTCTCCACTTAGTCTTTCTCCCTCTCTTTGTTTACAAAAAAAATCTGGAAGTTTTAAACCTCCCCAAAAATTTGAAACTAATTTCCTTTCTTCTTCTCTTACTGTTTAATCCATTCTTTTTCATCTTGATTTCTGCCTTAGTGCTTTCTCTTCTTCTTAAAAAAAATATATTTTCTAGGCTACTTTTTTAATGGCATTGTTATGTGCCATACCATTCACTTCTCTCCTACTACTGTTTTTGTTGTTAAGCACAGTTGTTTAGGTTGGAATGCACTGTCAGAAGAAGTGATATCACTGCGGACAGTGCAGTTTCAAGGGAGGGTGGGATAGGACCAAAGGGAGGATCAAAACTGTGGGAAAGATGGGGGGAGAGAAGTCAGAGGTGGGGGGCACTAAATCAGAAGAGCATGCAAGGGGGGGCAGCTGCAGTTTAATAAACAGCGTGTGCACACTTGAACAGACTAGATAGACCGAAAGGCCTGCATGTGCTGGCAATTTTGTATATTCGTATGTATGTAGTGCATTTGAAAAGCACCATATTAAAAATTGTCTGGTCCCTGAATATTTTTTTTTCTGTCCAACAGTTTATTTCTTTATTTATTTTTATTTAGCTTTTGTTGACCAGGTAAGTGCACTAGACAAATCCTGCCTATTTTCAGGTACAACCCGGGAAGGGGGATACAGATGAATGCCAACTGACCTTGAACCAGAATAAGCTGTTGGTGGTATTTTAGTGAATGAGGGAAATTTGGCCAGGACACAAGGGAAATTTCCCTACTCACATTCTGGTTCTCAGATCTGACATGGCGGCTGCTATGCTGGAGCAGGGTGTGAAGCTGGAAGTGGACCAGGGTATGGAATGAGTTTCAATGATTATGGATACTGGTACTGTGGTTACCTCGATAGATTTTTTGGATAAAACTCCTGGGCAGGGTTCTGGTGATGTATATGTGAATTGCTCAGACACGGCTGTTGTATTGATGGGTTGCGATGAGGTTGCTATTGACCCGAATACTGTTTTTCCGGAGACTGATGGAGATTCTCTAAAAATGAAAACTTTGAGCCCCATGATGCTCACTTTATTACACCAGGAAGAAGAGCAGCATCAGGCAGCTCGATGAGCACTCTTAGCAGGCTTACTTCCTCCTCCTCCGGTGTCTGCACAGCCTGCGGCATTGCCCGGAGACATGGAGTTTCAGGAGATCCCTCTCCCACCCCAGGACTTGTCAGTTTCACCTCCTGTGCAACGTACATTGGATTCTCAGGTTAGCACCCCGGAGAATTTACCTGGTGTGGTTTCAGCTGGCATTGGGTTACAGCATAAGTCACCTTCAGTGCCTGCATTATCTGGTAATGTTTTCATTAAGGCTTCTCGACCTCAGTTGGACACTTCTATTGCTCCCCCCCCTTTCAGCTGCATTGCCGTCGGCTTCACTAGAGGCTGCAAAGCTGGCTCCTTCATGGAATGACATGGTGACTTTAAACCAAGATACAGCCAATACTTCTGCCTGGTCTGTGGAACAGGCTTTGTTAGTTGCAGGATGGGAACGTGGTTCTTCAAGTGGGCAGTGGGTTTCGGGTGCTTCCCCCATCCAGATCCCCCAGACTGTATCACCTGTGAGAACCACGGACTCGGTGGTTAGCCAGTCGGGGATCACACCTTCACCATTACAGCTGCCAGATGACTTAGCATGACCCAGAACCCAGTATTGGTGCTACCTGGTGCTTCAAGGACAGTTCCTTTGGAGACAGCCCCTACTCCTAGTCTGGTTTCTGTGCCACCATCTTCTACAATGTCTTATTCAGCAGTGGCCTCTCGGCCTCTTGCTTCAAGGAGACCTCCTCCCCGAGGCCCAATACTGCCTGCCAAATGACACAATGGACTGCGGCTGTATTATATTGGGGGTATGTCTGAAGCCACTGATAGGGTTTTTGTGGCCCAGACTTTACTCAAGGAACCTTTAAAGTTTTTTTGCAACAGAGATACATGCTTTATTACATGTCTCAGGGGAATCTACCTTTGATATCAGTTTTAAGACCCAGCAGGGTCTAGAACATTTTTGGTTAAAATACCAGAGGGTCCAGAAATCCTCCTTATGGGCCCCTTTCTCGGTTCTACCCTTGTCACAACCCACCCAGAAAACAGTTACTGTTTTGTTTCACAGTGAGGGGGTCAGCATGAACAATTTGACTCATTGGCTTAAGGTGTGATGTAATGTTCTCTCGGAACCTGAGGCAATTTTTGACTCTGAGCAATTACGGACTGGGGGTTGGAGGGTACGAGTTATGCTCAAAATGACAGACTCTGGTGTAGCACATCTTCCCAATAGCTTCTTTTTGGGATGGGACAGGGGAGTCCTTTTTTTATTCAGGACAGCCCAAAGCATGTTATCAGTGTGGGTTAGTCTCTCATTTGAGTAGTGCCTGTGACCAGGTTAAGTGCACGGTCTGTGGGGATTTGGGCCATTCTGGTTTTCACTGTGTTGAACAAGAATGTTGCAATTTATGTGATACACTGGGTCATACCTTTCAATCCTGTAGATGGGCTGCCCATATTATCCCGAAATTGGCTGATGGCGCAGATCAGCGTCTTTATATTACTCTGGCACAAAAGAAAAGGATTTTTGCCCAAAGGGAACAGATGGATTTACACAGGGAGGATAGCTCGGTCATTCCTGAGGGGGACGATGTTGTGGCCCCTACAGATCCATTGGATCAATCCTCAAGTGGTGTATCTTTGACATCTCGTTCTACGATTCCTGGTGCATCTATGCCTCCTTTACCTGTTGAGCATGATGCTGCATCACTGGCAGATGATTTTGCATTTCAGTCTAACTCCCCATGGAATAATCCCCTGATAGTCAGGTTGTTTCAGAGGCTGTCACCTTCACACCCCAACATCCTTTACCTATGGTTCCACTGGACTCAGGGACAATGGGACCACCCCCTCCACATTGCCAATCAGGCTCAGCCCCGGCTGTTGCCCGGGTGACTCACAGCAAAAATTATTGGACTCTAGGCCTACCCCTGGGGGTCTCTCCCTTTCCAATAAATTTGACCTTCTGCAATCTAAAGGGGACTCTTCAGAGGATTCTGATTCTTCCTCCCTGCCATCTTCCATGCCTAATCATTCCACTGACACTGAAGCTCCGATTGAGCACACTGGAAAGCGCAAGGCTAAAACTAAACATAAGGGATCTGCCTTCCGTAAGGGAACACTGAAATGAGGGAGATTGTGGGTTTTCTTTTTTCTCTCTTCCCTGGTTTGCTGATGCTGTCTACTAAGCATAATTTTCATTCTCTTAATATTAATAGTATTAAGAGTACAGCTAAACGTGATTTGGTTTTTCCTATTTAATGCTTTCTGTTTCAGGTACGTTTTTTTTACAGGACGTTCATTTTAATACTTTGCCTGAAGTGCTGCAAGCCACTAAGGCCTGGTACCCGGGCCCCTCATTTTGGTCTTTTGGTCAGAAAACTGCTTCTGGGTTGGGTATTTTGTTTCGATCCTCAGAGATGCAGTTAATTAAACTGTATGATTTGATCCCGGGTCGTGTTCTTATTCTAGATGTCCAGTTCCAGAATATTTTTTACCATCTTATTAACTGTTATGCCCCTCAAACTAAGGCCCTATGAGCTGTTTAAGACTATTCAACCTTTTTTACATACCTCACAGTTTATTATTTTTGGTGGTGATTTCAATTGTGGTTTCTCATTTCAAGACAGAACACATACTTCTAAGTCTACTAAGCTTTATTCCGATTCAATTTTTTTAGCTTCTTTAATTAAAACAGCTAATCTAATTGATGCTGATTGTTTTCATACTGGATTACATACACCAACTTTTTATAAGGGTAATTTGGCTACGAGGATTGATTTTTTTTTTTCATCTCCTCCTTTTTATCTATTCGTACGGTGGTGGTTCAATTGGCTGAGTTCTCTGATCATGGGATGATATCTCTTACTTTTGGTGAGGTTGGTGATGTGCAGAGGGGCCCTGGTACCTGGAAGATGAATATTTCTGTTCTATTGGATGCTGACTTTATATCGCTTTTGCAGGATTTTGTGGTGGCCAGGGAATCAGTTTTTCTATTATATGACTATGCTGTACAATGGTGGTTGGACACGAAACATGATCTAGTGTATTTCTTGAAATGGTACAGTAGGACTGTCTGCATGTCTAGATGCAAGAATTACTTGACCTTACAAACCCGACTGCAGAGACTATTTACACTGTCCCTCACAACAGGTTTTGACTATACCTCCCAGATCCAGTATTTTAAGACCCATATGCAAAAATTTCATTCGGAACAAGCGAATGCAATACGTCATCAGCAACAATTTGGTACTAAAGGTTCTTTGGCCTTGGTATGCCCCTTTGAGGCCTGTAATTCCTGCATTAGTCATAAAGACAGTCCTCTCTGTACAGTTCTGTAGGACAGCCTGTTCGATCTGCCCTAATGTCAATTGTTGCTGAATATATGAACAATAAATTTGCACCTTTGCTCTTTGACCCTGCAAAGGCTGAGATTTTCCTATCCTGGATTGATTTCCCAATGCTTTCTTTACAGGATGGTTCCCATCTGATATCTAAATTTCTTCCCTCTGAGGTTATGGATGCAATTAGGTCTTTAAAAATGAATATGGCCCCGGCCCTGATGGCTTACCATCAGAAATTTATAAATTTGTTGCCCAAGATTGGGGAAATGAACTGACTCAGGTATATAACAATCTATTGGTGCTTAGAGAACTTTTTGATAAAGAAACCTTTAGTTTCTTAAATTTGGTATATGGCTATGTAGTGTCTTTAGATCAGAAACAGGCCTTTGATGTGGTACAGCATGAATTTCTGTGGCTGGTTTTGGAGAAATTTCAGATGCCTCAGGAATTTATTCACTGGCTTCAATTACTGTATCAGACGGCCACTGTTTTTCCTATGGTAAATGGTTGGCATGGCCCTTTGATTGGAATTAAGCATGGGGTATGACAAGGCTGCCCCCTGAGTCCTATATTGTATGTCTTTTTTTTGGACCCCTTACTGTGACTCTTACAATCTTCTCCTGACATTTTACCTATAGAATTTTCCTCCTACAATACGTGTTTGTCCAGTTTTAGCCTATGCTGATGACGTGTTTATTGTTGAGAAGTTCTGATTCGATACAGGCAGCCCTACACTTGTGTTATGAATTTGGAGCAGTGGATGGTGCTAGTTTAAACCTCCAAAAATGTAAAGGTTTTAGGTTAGGATTGGATAGTCTGGCCTTGCTGTCTTTAGAGGTATACAATTTAGGGGTTGATCCCATACAACTTTTGGGTATTTATTTTGGTATGCCATGTCCAGATGTATATAACTGGACTATGAAGCTTGAGATAGCACAGTGGAAGGTATTTAACTGGAACAAATGGAAAATGGGGAAGGAAAAAAGGGTGTATCTGATTAAAACCTATTTGGTGCCCGATATTTTTATTTCTGAATTATATATTTCCGCCCCCGAGGATTTGCGAGATGAGATTACTAAGTATTTTTTTTCAGGTGGTATGGGGCAGTAGGCTTAACCCCATACAACGTAATAAATTATACCTTTCTATTGCTCAGGGAGGTTTAAATATGACACACCCTTTATTCTTCTTTAATAGCATTGTTTATGGCTAATCTGCATACACTTGTCATTCTTTCCAATAGGGGTTGGGAGCCTTGGATGTTTGACACAATTCAGTTTTGGTTCAGATCATGGGAGGGAGGCACTTTGAGAGTGGTTAAACAAAGATCTACTGCTCCTCTTTATTGGAAAGATACTTTTTTTTTATTATAGAATAATTTTTATTCAGTTATGTATAACCATACAAACCAGGTAAGATACATTTCCTTTATCAAAAAAAAAGAAAAGGAACATGCCAATAAGTACTTCCAGGTTATATGCAGAGTCAAAGAAAACCCTCTAAGTTCAAACTATGGCATACAAACTTTTACACATCCTACAATAATTCTTCCAGCAGACAATATGTACCTTAAACATTGCTGATTGGCAACTTGTGCCTGGGTAAGATCCCACTATTCCCATGATTTGCCTGAGAGCCTGCCAGGAGGAGTAATATAGAAAAAACAGAAAGTATACAGGAGGGATACCGTAGTGAGGAGGATATGATCAGACATACTCTGTTATGTCAGCTCAGCACCAGCTCTGGGAGAGGTCCAAGAACCAGGGGAGGAGATGTCCTCTGGAGTTCCTAAGTATTCATGAGTATCCCTCATACTGGGGAGTTTTCTGGAGGGGGGAGTGGAGCCTTACATAGGGAGGAGTTAAGATATGCACCCCATTTCTGGAGATATGCCACCATTTGTCCCCTGTTCCCATAAGTGAGCTTTTCAAAAGTGGCAAGCCTAACTAAAGCAGAGTGCCACAGGGCAAGAGATGGGGGTAACGGTTGTCTCCAGAACTGAAGCAGGAGCCTCTTGGCCTCCAGCAGGACTGCAAGGAGCCATTTTTGGTGTGATTTAGACAAGTGGTAAATAGGAGCCAGGTCCCCCAGTAGGAGTAATGGGTGAGAGATATCGATAGGTAATCCTAGCACTCCTGAGCAGTCCATGGCTACATCAGCCCAGAATGAATGTAGGACCAGACATTCCCATAGCAAATTCAGGATGTTGGCCGGGTCGTGCCTACAACGCCAGCATTCCACGTGGGGGAGGATACCCCAGAAGTGAAGGGCTGCTGGTGTACGATGCCATCGTAGAAGCAGTTTGAGTAGTATCAATTGGCTCTTGACATCCGTGTATGCAGAATGAGCCGGGTATAGACATCTAGTCTAAGTTTCAGCGGTAATGGGGACCTTGAGATCCAAACTCCAAGCGGACCTGCATGATTCTGTGTGGTCCGGTTGTGCCTCATGCCATGTCCTATAAAAATGCCCTGTCAGGCCTTGTGAGGTGGGTTTTATATGCAGGGTGGCCAACCACTGCCATTTAGGGTCGGTTTCATACTTCTTGCTAAGAGTCTGGACCACAGTGCGTATCTGCAGGAATTTCCAGAACTCATGAGCTTGCAAGGAGTCCTGGGTTTTCAGTTTTTCAAATGACATCATAATATTGGAGTTGGCCAAATACAAGTCTTGAATAGTGAGTATCCCCTTGGCCTCCCAACTGGTCCAATGAAGTGGTTTATTGTCAACGAGAAGGAGCTGATTGTGCCAAAGGGTCATGTACCAAAATGGAATAGAGCTTACTGCTTTGATGGTAAGAGAGGCTGCTCTGAGTTTGAACCATGCCCTTCAGGTCTCGATCATGACCAGCGTCAGCCTGTTATGGTCTATAGGGGCCTGTACGAGCAGTGAGCTTAGGGGAGCCCGCTGTAGCAGCTGGGCCTCCAGATGTACCCACTGTGCCAACTCCAGGGAGGGAGAGACAAACCATCAGGTGGCCTGTGCCGATAGATAGGCCCAATGGTACCCCTGTAGCCATGGGAGGCCTAAGCCTCCTTTAGTCCAGTGGGCCCTCAATTTAGTGCGGCTCCATCTTGGAGCTCTGCCCTCCCAGAGAAAAAAGGATATCAAGTTATCCAAAGGCCAGAATATTTTATTGGAAAGGGGATAAGGAGATTATTGAGGAGATAAGCTACCTTGGGCAGTAAAAGCATACCGATAGCAGCTACCTTGCCTGGAAGGGAGAGGTTAAGTTGGCGCCACCTGCTGACCTCTGTAGTTAATGATTGTATCGGAGGCCAAAGTTCTCTTGTGGGATAAGGCTCCAGTTAAATGGGATTTTTTTGCCCAGGTATGAGAAGCTGTTAGGGGCCCATGTTAAGTCTAGACCTTGCATACACAGATTCGTGCAGGCCTTATTGAGAGGGGTAACACTGGTTTTCTTTTGATTAATATGAAGGTCAGATAACTGAGCAAATACCTTCAGAATTCATAGAACATTAGGGAGTGAGTCTTTAGGTTGCTTCAATGTGAGAAGTAGATCATCGGCGTAAAGGGCAGACAGGAAGGTATGCTGGCCCACCTGGATGGCCTGATATCTTCAGCGGCCTGCAGCTTCCATGTAAGCAGGTTCAGATCCAACAGGAAAAGTATGGGGGATAGGGGGCATCCTTGTCTAGTGCCCCATTGCAGACCGAAGGGGAGAGATATGTCCTTATTTGTTAGGATTTTTGCAAGAAGGGCGTTGTATAACACCTGTGTCCACTGTCTGAAATAAGGACCAAACCCATAGAGCCAGAGTGTTTCATAAAGATAGGGCCATTCTACAGAGTCAAATGCTTTGGAAACTCCACCGCCATAGCCGCCATTGGGTTTTTGGACTGTATTGTAATCCACTTTAAATCAGGACCATCCTGATGTTGTCCACTACACCTCTGCCTTTAATAAACCCGACTTGAGATAAGAGAGGGTATACTATCCATCATCAGCTGGGTGGCAAGCATTTTAGCTGCTATTTTGCAATCTACCAATATGAGAGAGATTGAGCGAAAGTTATCACAATTCTGAGGGTCGTCAGATTTTTTCGGAAGCAAAGTAATTAATGCTTCTCGCATTGAAGGGGGGGGGAGGATACCGGCCTTGTGGGCTTCTTGCAGGATGGAGAAGAGAGGGGTGCTAATCTGAGCACTGATGGTTTGGTAAAGTTCAGCGGTCATGCCATCCGGCCCTGGCACTTTACCCTTGGCCAGCTGGCCAAGGGCTGTCAAAAGCTCTGCTTCTGAGAAGGGCCTGTCTAATTCCTGTTTCACTACGTCGGGTAGCTGAGGTATGTTGACATCAGCACAGAACTTAAGTAGTTCCCGCTGTAGTTGGTGAGGTTCCCAAGTGTTTTGCAATTCATGTAATCTCTGATAGAAGCACTGTATGCACTCATTAATTTGCTTTGGGCCCATGACGACCCTGCCATTCAGGTCCTTGAGGGCATGTATCCTAGAAGCAACTTGCTGTTTCCTCAATTGTAATGCCAGGAGCTTCCCTCCCTTATCCCCCCCTTTCCAGTATCCGTACTTGGACCTGAGTAAGGCCCACTCTGCTTTTTGCTGTAATCTAGTGTTAATATGATATTTGAGCCCAACTATCTCCCGCAAGAGTAATGAGTCAGGTGTTTGGGCATTAGAGGTCCTAAATCTGAGTTCTAAAGTGGACAGTTTGGTTTGTAAGTCATTTAATTCAGACCTCCTTTATCTATTCTGGTGAGCTGAGTAAGCAATGATCTGCCCCCGCAAAACTGCCTTAAAGGCCTCCCATACCATAGCCGCAGAGGTGTCTGAGGCCTAGTTCAGAGAAAAATAATCCCTGGCTGTCTCTTGCACCATGGCCTGGAACTGCGGGTCCTTAAGAAGGAAGGGGTTACATCTCCATCTAGTAAGCGATCTGCCTTGGCCCAGGGGAATGTACAGGCAGGATACTGGGGCATGGTCTGAGACCAGTATATTGTGCACCTTGGTGCATGTGATAGCCTAGGCCGCAGGAGCGTTAGCCAGCCAGAAGTCAATCCTGCTGCTAGAGAATTGGGCAGTGGAAAAGAAGGAGTGGTCCTACCCCGTGGGATGGTCTCTGCACCATACATCGGTCATGCCCCACTCTTCCATCATTCCTTGCAGGCCCAAGACAGATTTGGGGTGAGTTTGTGGAGTTGGTGATGACTTATCAAGGAAGATGTCTAAAGTGAGGTTAAAATCCCCCCCTAATATAATAGGGATCTGTGGATGTGGTGAAGCCAGAGCTTCTACGGCCTTATTGAGGTCAAGTAGGATCTCTGGGTTATCTGTGTTTGGGCCATAAATAGTCACTAATATTACATGGCCCCCAGGATATGCAAAGTGTACCGCCAGCCAGCGGCCTAAGGCATCTGAAACTAATTGTTCCTGCACCCAGTTGCAAGATTTCCTAAGTAAAATGGCTACTCCTTTGGATTTGGTTGATGCTGAGCTCGCAATAACAGTACCAACCCAAGCTTTCCTGAGCCACTGTACAGTCCTTGCAGTGAGGTGGCTCTCTTGGATTAGGGCAATATCCGCCTGCAAGGATTGTAAGTGTCTGAGGACCATGGATCATTTAACTGGGTGGTTTAGGCCCTTCAAGTTCCAAGATATGAGTTTAGTACCTGCAGTAGCAGACTGCATCTTGGTTCCAACCATGTAGAATTGTACAGGTACTTACCACCCAGGTCCAGAGGAGAGAAAGAGAGAAACAGGAGTGAAAAGATTGCTTGTTGCCTATTAGGTATAGAAGAAACAAAGCAGGAGAGAGGGATAATCCAATCACGTAATGTAGGTGTGAATGTATACCTGACGCAAGGGAAAAGAGGAAAAAACAGTCAAGGTCAAAAAAATCAAAGTACTTACGTCAGAATACACTTAGTTAAAAAGAATTCAATACTAGTTCCCCAGGTATAGGGGTCTTATTCTAACTATCTCAGAACAAATATATAACAATAAATGTATAATTTTGAAAAAAATAAAGGTGAATAGGTGTAAGAGCGAGGTGCAACCCTTCTCTGTTACGAGGAGGAGGAGCACTCAGCCACACTGACCCTTCACCCTATTGGGGTGAATGAGAGCATGAGAATAGCAACAAACAGCGTTAACCTCTAAACTCGGTCTCTGGCTCCACGGATAGATGAGTGGTACATGAACAGTGCCATAAGTAGGTAAAAAGGGGAAGAAAAGGGGGAGGGGGATCAGATGGTGAAATAAAGCATCAAAAAGTGTGCCTGAGACATGCTGTCCAGGCTTCCCTGGTTGGCCCTGATACTGTTACATCATACCAAGCCTACGACGGGCTTCCCAGAATTTGGTTACCCTGGCTGCGAGTGCCAAGAATATCCAGCTACTAGCCCGGAGTTGAGTGTGGGGGGAGCGATATATGAGTCATAGACTAGGTGCTTACAGGTTGGGTATTTAGGCCTCCCAGTTACCCCCTCCTTATGCAAACTATCTGTAGCCCACCTAGAGAATCTGATACTAGGGTCCCCCATCAATCAGGGGTTCCCTGTAACCTAAGACTTCTGTGTTAAGTACCCAGTTATGGGGGGGGGTAGGCAACAGAGAAAACTTTTTACAGGCTAGAAGTAATCAGTCATTCAGGGCTAGCGCCCCTTGTTGTATCAGAGTTTGTTGCAGCTGTGGAGAGGTCTTGAGATGCTGCCTGCGCAAAGGTTAGCCAATCTGGTTTCACTAATACAATAGGAAAGTCCTAACAGCTTGCTAGGTCGGGAGGAAGGTCTGCCCAAGATGAGGATTTGGTCACTTCCATCAGAAGCTCGTCCAGAATATCTTGTGAGTCCAAATGTTCCTGTGCAGGATAGTTGTCCCTGGTATGTTTAGCAGGTGGTGCTGTCCCTGGGCCTTCCGAGGGGATCCTAGTTCACTCAGTGATCGTTGACGTATTCGAGCAGATTAATTGGGACCCCGTTGAGATAGAGGTGGTGGGAGCTTTTCTCCTTGCCCGACCAATGAACCTTTGGCATTATTGTCTGCTCCTGGTGATTTGCAGTGGGCCGAGGACCTGGGGGAGCCACTTAGGGAGAGAGCAGTCCGTTGCCCTTTTTGGTCCTCCCAATACCCTTCCTTGGGAGCATGGTTCCTCCTACCCTTGGTGTGAGGGTCCGGTGCCCAAAGCCTCTTGGGAGATGTAGTGTGCAGGGGTATTTTGGGCCAGTATCTAGAGGCCCAGCTTTCCACTTCCCAAGGAGTCTCTGCTACAGTTTCTCTACCTTCTCTGAATACATGCAGGTATGATAGATTCCTGAACCTGTATTTAAAGTCGTAATCAACTAGAACTTTTTTAAGAGGTAGAAAACTCTTCCTACGGGTGGCAACCTCTACGGGGAAGTCCCGAAAAAAGGATATTTTTTCCCCATGCCACACTCCTTCGCCTTTATCTCTTACAGTGCTAAGGATTCTTTCTTTCATTGAGTATTGCAGTAAATAGGCAATAAGGGGTCTGGGAGGGGTGTTAGCAGGCCTTGAACCCCCTGAGATACGGTGCACCCTTTCCACCTCATCTGGGCCATGCCACCTATCCCCTAGCATTTTAGGAATTTCTTCGTTAAGGAATCTCTCTGTGTTTCTTCCCTCAACACCTTCTGGGATTCCTAGAATCCTGATATTATTTTGTCACCCACGGTTCTCTTGATCCTCCACTCATTTCCACAATACTACCAGCTTGTCGTCTTGTTCCCTCAGATGTTGTAAGATATTTTCCTGCCCAGTCTCCAGATCTTCTGTGCGCTGATCTGTAACATTTAGCTTATCATGCAGTACTTTAACTTCCGCAACAGTGCCCGACAAGGTGGAGGAGATCGTATCCACCCTTGTGAGCAGGGTTTCAAGCATGGCTGTGATGCGTTGTAAGGAAGTACCCACATCCACTGAGGGAGTAGAGCCGTCTGTGGAAGCAACACCTTGATTTTGCATAGTGAGGATATAGGAGACCAGCCTTGGTATGTGGTAGGTATGCTATCCAGTTATGATGCGGTATTGCAGGCAATGTTGTGCTCAGGGAGACCGGTGCATGTAATTCCGAGTAACCGTGCTGAGATTCCCGTTGCCACAGGGACCTGGCCGGGAGGATCTGTATGCGAAGACGGCGCTGTCAGGCCTCCGAGGTGGGTCGCATAGGGCCGACACTACATGTCGATGTGCTGGAACACAGGATGCAATAAAACCTGCACCAGTCAGAGAACCCAATCTATGGTATCATCTGTGAGTTTTTAAGGGGAATTAGGAGCACTGGATGACCATGGTAGAGAGCAGGTTGTTGTAGCCGGGAGACAAAGCTAGTGGTTTAGGCAGCCATCCTCATCGGCGGTCAAGCTACGCCCCACCCCATTGGAAAGATACTTTTGCTAGATTACGACAATGGAAGGTACCTACTTCGGGGATTATTTCTGGTCAAAGGAAATGCTTGTATTTTATGTTATTGGATAATATTCCCTGTTATGTTTGATAGTTGTCCAGCTGAGCAACGGACATGTGTTTTACAGTTTTTGAGTAATCCTAGGATTCCCCCTCAGATGTGGGATATGCATTGGCTTAGTTTCCATGGTAAACTGAATGTAAAAAGTAATCATAAGTATAAACAGCTGAGTGAAAGGTATTGCAGTAGGCCGGGCTGCTCTGCATTACTTGAAATGGTGGATCACCTTTTTTTTTTAGTGTTCCTTTACAATTGGATTTTGGAATTTTCTGGCCACCACATGGCAAATCCCAGTGTTTGTTTCTGTTATACTTGATAATTTGATGTATGGAGAGACATCTGGTTCTTGGGCAAAGTTGGGATGGAGAGACTATAGAAGTTATATTTACTGTGTGTAAATGGCACATTTGGTCGGCTCTGTGTTTATTTACCTTGCAGCAAAAACAGTCTTCACATCTGGTTTAGTTGGACGTATTACCAAAGACCTGAGACTGATTTGTGTTTCTGAGCATCACTCCTTACCAGAGGCTTTATGGTTGGCTAAATGTAGGGGATTGCCTTGAATTATAGATTCCGATGAGACTGTTGTACCCATGTTTTTTTTCTGTTTTTTCTGTTGTTTTGTCTTTAGTTTTATTTCTTCGAGTTACCCATTTGTAATGCGAAGTACTCCGCTTCGCATTGCGGAGCACTCCGCGAATTCGCCTTCACTCTGTGGATCACTTCGCAGAGCAAATTGGGGCCACTTCGCCCACCACTATACATGGTACTGCACTGTGTATCAATCACACCAACAGTTCTTGAAATGCACTTTTGGGGAAATGGTGCAAATCGCAACATACTTACTGTAAATTGTGTGCTCCAAGAATGTTTCTCAGCTACAAGAATAAATACGTCAGGCTGCTGCATGATGCTACACTGTTTGTCAGTCCCACTAACACAGTTTTTGTAATGCACTTTAGGGGAAATTATGTGAAAGGCACAATATACAGAAATTCTATGCTCTCAGAATTTTTTCTCAACTACCGGAATAAATATGTCAGGCTGCTGCATGCTGCTACAGGGTGCTATGCTGTATGTCAGCCCCAGCCACATTTCTTGTAATGCTGTTATGGAGAAGTGGTATGAAAAGCACAAATTACCTAAATTCTGTGCTCCCAGAATTTTCCTCAACTACCAGAATAAATATGACAGTCTGCTGCATACTGCTACAAGGTGCCATGCTGTGTGTCAGCCCCATCAACACAGTTCTTGTAATGCACTTTAGGGGCTATGGTGTAAAAAGCACAATATAAATACTATAAATTGTGTGTTCCCAGAATTTTTCTCAGCTACCAGAATAAATATGTATGCTGCTACATGATGCCACACTGTGTGTCAGTCCAACTAACACAATTCTTGTAATGCACTTTAGGGGAAACGGTGTCACAAGCACAATATACAGAAATTCTAAGCTCAAAGAATTTTTCTCAACTACCAGAATAAATATGTCAGGCTGATACATGCTACTACAGGGTGCTGCGCTGTGTATCAGTTCCCCCAATGACATTTCTTGTAATGTACTTTAGGGGAAATGCTGCAAAAAGTATAATTGAACTAAATTCTTTGCTCTCAGAATTGTTCTCAACTACCAGAATAAATACATAAGTCTGCTGCATGTTGCGACGAGGTGCTGCACTGTGTGTCAGTCCCACCATCTTGTAATGCACTTTAGGGGTAATGGTGTAAAAAGCACAATATAAATACTATAAATTGTATGCTCCCAGAATTTTTCTCAACTGCTAGAATAACTATGTCAGGCTGCTGCATGCTGCTGCAACATGCTACATTGTGTGTCAGTCCCCCCGCCACATGTCTTGTAACACTTTTTAGAGGAAATGGTGTGAAACGCACAATATTCCAAAAATCTGTCTCCAGCAATTTTTCTCAGTGACAAGAAAACAAAATGCAGGCTGCTGCATGCTACTACAAGGTGCCATGTGTGTATCAGTCCACCAACACAGTTGTTGTAAGGCATTTTATGGGATGATCCTTAGTGCCCCAAAATTCTCAATTTTGTTAAGACATTTTCACAAGAGGAAATGAAATGAGATGTGCTCCCTGAATGTCTATGCTGCTTCTGCACCATGCAAGTCTCCTACCATAGCACCTGTCCTGATGAACTGTAGTGACCAGACATTCTGGATATTTTCTCATGAAATGATAAAGCCTGTTTGGGGCACAGATCTGGAAGATAAGCTTCGAGTTTCACTGTCTGTCCTATTAGCAGAGTAAGTATATATTTCTTATTTTTTACTTTTTGGATGTGTGGGGGGCAGGGGCAGCAGAAACAATGTATTTCTAACCATGTTTTGTTTTTGTTCCTTTATTATCAGGCATTTATCATGAGGGTGATGAAATCCTATTGCTGCATGGATTCAGCTCAGATCTGGTTATTTAATTTAGCAGTGTTTCCTACCAGGAAGGTATATATATATATATATATATATATATATATATATATATATATATATATTTATTTCCATTTTGTTTTAAATTCTTAAATGTTATTCATGTGTCACTCTCTATTTTCTGTTCAGTTTCTCTCATTTCTGCATCACACTGATGTTGCTGAAATGACACAAAGATTCCCCAGACAGAGGCTGCAGAGGAGGAGAAGGAGGAGGAGAAGAAGTCTTGCACGGAGGGAGAGAAGATAGCAGAACAGGAGGCCTGTGAAGACGAGAGAAAATTATTTCAACTGTATTCAGTTAGCCACTGTGGGTGACTGCATGGATGGTATATCCATTGTCCACTCTCAGTCTTACTATTGCTGTCACCTGTGAAGAACAAAGAGAAATTATTTAGCCTGACCTGGCTATTGTGTCACTGTGTACCTGTGAAAGGAACATTTCAAATAGAACATTTACAAAAGAATAAAAAAAAATGTAATGATATTTACCATAAAATTAGTGAGGGCCATGCTGTGTACTGGCATGATGATGCCATACAGAGGGAGGAAGAGGCAACTTAAGCTGGTGCTTTGTATGCTCTTTGACTCTGTGACTGGCATGCCAGTCATCTCTCTGAATGATCAAACCTACTATAAGAGGGAGACAAAAGGAAAGAGAGAAACATTTTAATGTCTTGCAAGCAAGGTGGAAGCCCATCCTTAGTGAGGATGGACCCGCCATTAACAGTGAGGATAAGAAGTGTGAACAACAGTGAAAGTAACTTATTATCACAGCAGGGAAACGTGGGCTTTTCTGGGCTGCAGGTCTTGCTGCCTCGATGGGCTGGCTGGCTGGAGGCTCAGCTTGAGGGCTGCCTGACTGACTGGCTGGCTGGCTGCAGGTCTGCCTGTCAATGGCATTTATGCTGGTTTAAGAATCCATGTTTCTCATTCTGGATGCATGTAATGGGAGGTGGTTGTGGCCCATGTTGTTGGTGGATGTGAAGGACATCAGCAGACCAGAGGGGGAGGCTGTGTCTTGATTGATGGAAGATGCAGAATCTGCATGGCTTGTACAGTAGCAGCTGCAGACATTGCCAGCTATTTCCTGAAATTTCTGTGATATTTCCAGAAATATCTCCTGCTTTCTGCATTTCCACAGTAGGGGCAGCAGAGAGAAACTCTTCAGAAATTTGGCAAAATATCTGGAAATAGCTGGCAATGCTTGTGGCTACTACTGTAACAGCATTACCCTGGCTTAGGAGTCTGGGTTTCTTAGTCTGAATCCATGTGGTGAAGGTGGTGATGGCCCATGTTGTTGGTGGATGTGGAGGACTCAAGCAGGCCAGAGAAAAAGGATAAGGTGGTGTCTTGATTGCTGGAGGATGCATGGTCTACATGGCAGGCAACAGCATTTACACTGGCCTAAGAGTCTGGGTTTCTTAGTCAGGATGTATGTGGTGGAGATGGTGGTGGACCATGTTGGTGGATGTGGAGAACACAAGCAGTCCTAAGAAGGAAAAGGAGGTGGTGTTTTGATTGTTGGAATATGCATGGTTTGCATTGCTAGAAAAAACATTTATGCTGGCTTAAGAATCCATGTTTCTGAGTCTGAATGCATGTCGTCAAGGTGGTGATGGCCCATGTTGCTGGTGGATGTGGAGGACACAAGCAGGCCAGAACAGGAGGAGAGGAGGTAGTGTCTTGATTGCTGGAGGATGCATGGTCTGCATGGTAGGCAACAGCATTTACACTGGCTTATGGGTCTGGGTTTTTTTTTCAGGATGCATGTGGCAGAGACAGCAGTGGCTCATGTTGTTGGTGGATGTGGAGGACACAAGCAGGCCTCAGAAGGAGGAGGAGGTGGTGTCTTGATTGCTTGAGGATGCATGGTTTGCACTGCTGGAAGCAACATTTCTGCTGTCTTAAGAGTGCAGGGGCTTGATTTTCAAAGGTTGACACAGGGCTTACATTAAGCCCTGAATCAATCCTGTTTTTTGGTGGAACTGTGCCAAACTCCTTTGATGCAACTGCACCCAATTTTGGTACATCAGGTGCAGTTGCAACAGTTTTTGCACTTTGCAGCAGCTTGCTCCAAATATTTGGTGCAAGCCCTGTTAAAAGGGTCCTCTAAATGGTGCAAGTTAGACCAAGGGAAACCTGGTCTACCTTGTGGCATTTGGCCTTTGGGACTGAAAATCCCAATGGGTGGCCAGGAGAATGCCACAAGCCCTGTGCGCCAAAGGATCAGTGCACCAAGGGCTTGCATCATTCTTGGGACTCTGAAAATCAAGTCCCAAGTTTTTTAGTCTAGCGGCATGTAGTGGAGATGACATTGGTCAATGCTATTGTTGTCAAACTTGGCATTTAATGAAGTGTCCACTGATTTTTTAGTTTGTCTGTAGTCATCCCATAGGAGAGGGTGGAGAGAAGTAATCAGATAGATGTATGGAACAGTAGCACAAGTTGTGTAAAAATATAATGACAGGAAACCAAAACTGAGTCAACATATTTCTTTTTATGCTTCAGACATCCCCACCAAGGAAGCAGCCCTCACAATCTTCCAGACCGAAGTTGTCCCCAAGAGGGAATTTTTTATCCATCCATGCTTCATCTACCTCAGCAGGAGGAAATTTGCCAATGCCAATAACATCAGGTTCTTCAGGTTCATCTTCACCACAACCACCTTCATGTGGCAGGAACATAGATGTGATTGCGTTGTATGGAATGTGCCCTGCATTCATTTTGATAAATGTTAGTATGCCAACATTTCTAGCGGACAGTGGGACAGGGGACATGAGACTTGGTCAAGTTCCGCACTCTCTTTTGCCTGTATGCCTGTCCCACACAATGGCTCCTGGAAAACAAAATACCTTCTCCACACTGACATTTGAGGTCAGACAGCTCAGATATTTGACTGCTACAGAGGCCAATGCTAGCCAGTTAGTAATCTTGCTATTCCAGTACAGCAAGGGAGCTTCCATAATAGTAAGGTACCTTGTGTCCACAAAATATGCATCAGCAATCCTGCTGCCTCATTAACTTCCTCCTTTTCCTCCACACCTTCAATTCCCACCTGTCACAAAACATTCCAAAGTGGATTTATGGTATTTTTTTTCTGTTACCCTCTATGTTTTATCAATATGTTTACCATGTGAGTTGTTAGCAACACCCAGTTTCTGTTCACTTTCATGTTGTGCCTTACATAACTGTGACATTAACATCTGTGCCACATATACCCATCTTATGAGCTGATTGGTTATATTTTGGACATTATCACACCCACCCTCAAGTATTGGTGACAGCCCCCATTTATGTTGTGGGTCCAGCATGATGGCAGTCCCAAAATCTGCAGACTGCAGAATGCAGGAAATATGGCTATTGCAGTCTGAAACATGGAGCATGTTATCCATTAAGGCATAGCATCCCATATCACCACCTGCCTCCAGCACCTGCTGTAATTTTAACATTGTCTGCCTCAGCACCCATAAAAGTGAGGTGGCCTGACTGATACAGGCAGTGTTCCCACTCACTGTCTGTGTTGCATGTTCAAATGGCCTTAGAATCATGATCAGACCATCTATTAGTTACCACTGGTCTGCTGTCAGAAACATGGATACTCTGGCACTGTCACAGCTTGTATGCAGCAGCAGATATTCAGAGATTTTTTTTTTATTTCTCATACAAGAGCTCAATCATGTATAATGTAGAGGTCTATCTGGTGATGACTTCCAGCTTCATACAGAGCTCATGCAGTCTGTTCAGGATTTGCAAATGTTTGAGATGGTCACAGACCTTCTTGGAATGGGCAAAGTAAGCACATACATTATGGGTCAAATTCAGCATGGAATTGGTGTCTGGATATGTTAGAAACTCCTACACAATGAGATTAAGACAGTGTGCAAGGCTTGGCACCCTTAGAACCCCCCATCACTGACACATTTCACTACATTCAAGACATCATCTCTTGCAGTGAAACCTATTTTTAATTAATGGGAGTGCAGATACTCATAAATCTCAGTCGGGAGCAATTCTAGCATTTTCTGACCCATGTTTTATCCAGTTGCACTCTTCAATGCCAGTATGGCATGCTGGCAAATATCTGAAGTGTTGTACCACTGCAGTTGGGCTTAGTATAACTTTTTTCCCTGCTCAGAGTCAAATACTACCCCAGGTACCCGTGCCCAATGTGCTGCAATGCACAGATAGGAGCTACCAGCTGTTTGGCCACTGGTCCACATATCTATACTGATATGTATGTATGGTTATGCTGAATGCAACATGGATTACCATGTATGTCATTTTCCCATAAAGGTCAGGAATGGCACATGTGAAGAAGTAAGTTCCTGAGGGAATCTGCCATTTGGGACAGGCACATGTCATCAACCTTCTGAATCCCATGTTCTCCACTAAAGAGAATGGCAATCAATCAATTGCCAACATTTCAGCTGTTGCTGCATTCATTTCACGTGCAGTAGCATGACTGAGTAGGTATTTGGCATGACATTTAAACATGCTATGCAGCATAGGCTGGACCTTTCGGGGTGTTGAGCTACCAAATTTTGGGATTTCATATGGCGGCTTGGCTGGAGGGGTTAGTATTTGACTCCTGGGGATTCACAGGTGTTGCTAGAATGAAAGCAGTTATCTTGTGCATTTTTATGGCTGTGGGTGGAGCCTGCAGCTGTCTTGCTGTAGCTGGAAAAATGAGATGCCGAAGCACACATTTTCTGAGTTTTCAGTGTATACTTCCACATCTGCAAATCACTACGCCAGTTGAATGAAATACTCCCTTCTCTCTGTTCAGTAGATAACACTGAAATACTACTGAGCTTTCATTACATTATAAAATTAAAAACTGTCTATTAAAACACTGTTGAGCTATAGAGGTAATTTTTTTCTTAGAAGGAGACACTCTCATTGTTTTTAATGTAAGGCTGTAAGTTTGCTTGTTTGTCAGAAAAGGGTGGTTATCTCAAAGCAAAGACACTTGTAAATCATGCTTACTGTCCATCCTTATCTGAACCATTCAACTAAATGACAGCTGGTGTGAACACCAGTTGTAGCTAGTGAGTCATGTCATGTTCCAGATAACTGTCACTTAGTATCTTAGTTTGTCTACTTAAAAACAGTAGTGTCTCATTTGTTAATCAAGCATTTGTCAATGCCTAATGTTGTCTTGCTGGCACTGGCATTGTATTAGCTGTGGGATATAAACATCCACAATAAAACCCAAACACGTTTTATTAGCAAATGTAGATAGTGTGGATTCAGCCCCAGCTGCACGACTTACATTTTAATTTTCACAAAGGGGGTTGTTGATCTGTTAATTTATACCAGGTAGCTAGGCTGGAGTAAGCTATTTTGTGAGTGAAAACATCAAAAGTTTATGTATGACATATCCCTGACTGCAAGATAACTATACCCACCCCAGTTCCCTTACTAAGGACTGATGGTGTGTAATAATGATATTGATAATAACATTTTATGGATTGCTATTGTACTACATTGTGGGGATAGAGGATGGTTGACTGATTGAGACTATTCAGGATTCACTGTCCTTTTCAGTTGTAGCTGCAGGAGGAACACTACAATAGTAATACTGTGTCAATAAATATGCGTGATTACACCTCATTCTCATTACAGAGGCATTTTAAAATGCCCTTTTCTGAATCCATATATGCAGTCTCAATAATTAAAGCCTGTAGAGTAGCAACCCAAGGTAACAAAAAAAATCTGCATTTTGAAACATGAGTCAATGTCTGTAAGAGTCTATGATAAATTTCATGATCAATGTTTTCAGAAAGGAACCAAAATTAATCCCATACAAACACCACCACCACAGCAAGCTGGGGTTGGGGAGGATGCCAGGGGGGACAAAATACATTTCTTTGGTTTCTTAAACCTCCTCCCACCCTCACAATGTGAAGTATCACTGGTAGCATCAGGTGTCGCTGAGTTCTTCTCTAGTGTCGCTGCCAACCTTGATTTTTCCTGTGCCACTGGGCAGGTCTATGAGCCTAACACAGAGAAGTAGGAAGGGTCTTTCTGTGCTGTCCCTTTAAATGACATAGCCAGAGACAGGGACCAAAGTGCCTGGTGGCTGAAGGGGGTGCTGCTTGCTGTACACAACTCCTTCAGCCGGAGTTGGAGCCCTGGCCACATCGAGTCCTCCGTGCCCACCGCTCCTCCACAGGGAGAGAGTTGTCTCAGCGTCCTCAGCGGCTACAACAATGCCCAGCATGGATCACAAAGATGCAGATGCGATAGAGAAGGGTATCTCATCCTCCACCAGTGGGGTCGTGATTCAGGTTCAGGAGAAGAAAGGTCCCCTGGGGGCTGCCATCCCCTACATGCCCTTCCTAATGGCGGTCATCTGCCTTTTTCTCAACATGTTTGTCCCAGGACTCAGTAAGGAAAGACAGTGCTGCTCATTACTGTATGTTTGGTAGAAAGGGCGGGGATTTTGTGAGTTTTGGGTGCTATTTATAATCAGATTATGTGTAAATCTCATGTGCCTTTACAGATGTTTCCCATTAATGCAACACTATATCATTCAACTGGTGGATATCTAGTGAAACTTCTATTGCCTGTCCTTTCTGTTTGTTTTGTTCCCCAATGCTATGCATTAAGATTAGGATCAGTTTTAGTACATCAATGCTCCCAGACTGATTTGGCATTTTCCCTGTAACTTCAGGGTGATTTTTCTGCATTTTCTTGTAATTACATTATTTCCTATCCTATGGAAGCCAAATTGCTCTGTTTTCTTGTCTAAGGAATGCAAGTCCATGGGAAGAATTTCCCTGTAGGTAGCTCTCAATCCCTGTAAAATTCAGAAATCTCTGTAGATCTGGGAGCCCAGTGCACTAAAACAGTGAGTCAGTGTTAATTATAGTTACTAAAATCATGTGGAAGTTACTGAGACCACCTGCATCAGTGTACAATAATAAATGAGAGGTGGATGGTGACAGCCACCGCCATGTTTATTGAAATGTTTCAGCAGGCAAGGCATGCCCTGCAATGACAGAGTGCTCCCTCATTGCAGCGGTGAATTTCTCTCAAGTTGGCATGCTTCTGAACTGCTATCATAGACGGCATGCTCATTCATTGGTGCCACACAGCCCAGCCCATAAAAGCAGTGGCGCCATTGGCCACAACACGGCTGCACCTCCACAACCTGCTACTCCAGCAAGCTGTCACAAAGTGTTGCTTGTACTGCGTGCACGCAAGACAACATAAAAAATAACTAAAATAACAGTTGATAATAGTATATAACAGACAGAGACACACACACACAAATCTGATCAACCCCCCTCCACACACGCACACTCTTTCCTTCAACACTATGCAGGACTCTCAAAGTATGGGCACCTAAAAAAGAGTAAAAAACTTATCTTTGCAGATAAGAGGAATAGTGACACTGAACTAGATGCTACAAGATACACTTCTTCTGCTTTATAGCTGCCATTAACACAACAGCCAGTGTATGCTCCATGATGGCAAGGGTGGAGGGGGTTGGGGACAGATGTAACTGGAGAAAAGAGTTGCAACAGATAACCAAATTAATGAGCACAAGCACTGCTGATATATCACCCCTCCCCCAGTATCTCTGGGTTTAACCTTTTACACACAGCTGGACAGATGGGTGGCCTGAAGCACTTACAAGTTAACTGGCTAGATCAAGGTCAGAAAGTATTTGGCATTACATGTTTGTAAGCCCCCCTTGCAGGAGGGCTTATGCTCCCATTTAGGAATCCCTTTCCCCTTCTACCCCCTCAGACCTAGGGAATTTATTAGTGCTCTGGGAGCAATACCTGCTGAACACCTCAAGGTGGCAGCAGAGGGCAGTTATGAAAGGTATATAAGGCTGGAGATGGGAAGTTTCAGGGCCTTTTCCAGCCCTGGCATTAGGCCTGGGGCTAGAGGGGGTGGTTGGAAGAGCAGAGTAGGCAGGCAGGAAAGGAGCTTGGTGGTCAGGGTGGGCCTGTGGGGGAATCCCCCAAAGTGGCAGATAGGTTCAGCCTCTGCAGTGATGTGGCATTGAGGAGTCAGGAGGGAAGCTCCATGAGAAGGATGGTCAGCCAGGTGCCTGCATTATTGGGAGAAGGGAGGTGCAGGTGGTAGTAGGAGGCCAAGATAGGCAGGAGCCCATGAGTTCCTATGGGGTAGTTGCTTAGGCTACCAGGGCTGTGGGGACAGTGGCAGGGTCCCCACAGGGTGGAGGCCCATGGCAATGACTCTTCCCAGTACCTGGAGTGGCAGGGTGGCCTGAGCATAGAGGGAGCCAGGGGGCTCTTCACCCATTTCAGGGGACCTGCATGCAGGGGCAGGTCCTGGGGCACTGGCATTAAAGGGCCAGGTGGGTCACAGGTTTTAGGACAGGCACTGGGGGGTGCCTCTGGCTGCAGCTTACTGCAAGCCCAGGATGAGTTGACACGGGATGTGGGCCAGGAGCTGTGTACCCCCCAAAAAAACATGGTCATCTAGGAGCACAGAAAGGAGTTTGGGGCACTATCTGTAAAGGTGGGCTGTTCGGAGGGGCCTGGGTGGTGGCAGAGCCCAGGGCTCTTCCCTGGCAGGGTAGCCTGATCAAGGCAACTCATACTGGAGCAGGTCTGGGTTTGAGGGCTGCTGCACCAGTAGAGAGCAGTGCAGAGAAAGAGCTGAACCGTAAGACTGGGAACTGGTGCCATGAGGTTGGGAGTACCTGCAGGTTTAGGCTCATGTAAAGCAAAGGAGACTGGATTACAGGGCCTAGGTCACAGTGAAAAAATCCTGGTACCCCTCGAGATTTGGGACAAGGTCTGGGGCACGGTGGGGGAAGATGGGGCAGCTGACCAGTGCCAGACCAGACAGAGAGGGACGAGAATGGATAACCCAGAATAGGAAAGGAGAGAGAGAGAGAGATTTGGCTTACCAGCACCAGTGAGCCAGGAGCCTGTAGGTTTTTCCAGTAGGGAGGTTCCTTGGGTAAATTATCCAAGAGGTTAGAGTGAAGAAGCCCTGCTTGTACTACCTGTAAACCATTTATGCTGCTCAGAATGTCCAGCCTGGGTATGTTGTACAATGTTCAGATAGCCCCCTGGAGCTGCTTTATTTTTTTGATGAAGGATGTAACCTTCGTATTCCTGAAATCATTTGGGGTGCAGGAGCTAAATGAAGAAGCTAGTTGGGAAAATACTTGTAATGATGCTTTCTTTATTTAAGCTGAAAGGGGACAGATGAAATGGAAAGCCCCCTCCCTTATGTCTAATTTATTTCATAAGTTGTAGTTCCAGAAGGTGTCCATCATGCTGCATTGGGATTGAGGCGCTCTGGAGCTCAGAAGAGACAGGAGGTTGCAGTTTGGAGATCCTGGTCCAATGGTCAGTGTTCGGGGGAAAAACAAATCCAGAATTGGAGGTGAGATCGAGAGTGCACCTTGATATGAAGTCATCAAGAGGTCGGACAGATATTTTTCCTGTCTTATTTGGCGGTGCACTGACTTAGGTTTTATGCTTGTTGTAGTCCTCTTCCATGCCCCCTGGAACACCTGCAATTATGATTTATGCCCCTAATGAGGGGGCCGGGGGGGTTACATGTTCGAACCCCACCAGAATCAAATTGGCTCTGGTGGATTGTGAACCTCTGATCTCCCCACTGTCCCAGTTATCAAACTCCTGCTCTAATCACTAGACCACTCTAAATATTGTGGCCAGCAAACAATTCTGATGTGGAACAAGAATGTAAGAAATGTGTAAAACTTTTAAAAACACAAACTATAAACCTTTTGGCCATGTCTCCTAAACTTCTGGCTCTCTTTTGGATAGTAACAGGCAGCGTGTGTCAAATGTCACAGTTCTCTTTGTAATATTTCCAGGCATGCTATCAAAAGTCTACAACCTTTGTTACACTTGGTCCCCACACCCTTATTGGCAACCCACTGTGCACCACTGACAATATCTATTATGCTATATATTATGTTACGCATAATTAGTACTAACATATAGGGCGTTGATACTTACCATACAAGTGTAAGTCACCAGGGACATAATTATGATTATTGCCAATATTATTACTTTGATCATTGCTAAGCAAAGCATAATGTGTATTGTACTGATAATACACTTATGTGTTCTCTGTTTATTCTTCTGAGAAGTCATTGTACAGCCTACACTGCCATCATGCAGATTTATGTAACACTGCACTTATTTTCTGTTTTATGTATAAGTCTTTGTTCTCATTTTAGCTGATTTTAAAAATGTTGTATATCTTTAGATAACACTGTGGAGCATGTCTCTCAACCTCCTGCCTCATAAATCAGGGACAAGGCTTACAAAAAAATCAGGGACAAAGAACCAAATTCAGATACACATCTTCAAAATTGGTGATATCCACCAAGGAAGCTGGTAGAATAAGGGGCTTAGTATAAAATGCATTTTCTGAGGAAGAACATGTCTGTAACTTTAATGTATGACATTATTTTGTGCCTACAACTTCCACTGTTTGGTCATGGAAACACAATTTTTAGGAGGGACAGAGTAAAATTTGAAGGCAAAATCAGGGACAGTTGAGAGGTATGCTGTGGAGCCACCTAACTTTTAGCCAATAGGGCTTGTTTTGTATGTCTAATATACAGAAGTAAGAGTTGTTGTCATGGTTATTACCTATGTATATAAGTCTATGTCCACCATTTTCCCACTGAGACTGTCTTCATACCGTGGGGTATTGGGACACTCTAGCTCCCAATGTCTACTTTGGTAAAACTCTGATTAGGGCACATGTCTGATTTTGTGTACTAAACAAGTTTATTACCACATATACCACTTGTCTGCTGTTTCTTCTGCTGGTTTATTACCACCAAGAACCTGAGAAGGGCTTAGGCACCTGACACCATGGTACAATAATTTTACTCTCACCACCTAGTAGTCAAGCTGTAAAGAACCAAGATATTCCAAAACATAAACTTAAAAAATCACTTCCACCAATATTTCCAAAGTGGCTGGACCTGTGCACATAACATATGGTAATCCTTAACTGTGTATGTGTTTCATGAAGAAAAACTAATGTTTTTGTCCAGCTAATACACACTCTCTGCAGCAGTCCAGCAGACTGACCAAATGTCATGGAATGCAAATCAAGATCCAAGTCCAGGATATTTATTATGAACACATGAACCCCTATGTATGACACACTTGAAGAGGATCATTTAGTACCTTTTTTATCAATAAAATTTTTGTTACATTTAAATAATAAAAACATACATGCAGTCAATGTCACAGTAAATAAAGAAGCTAGCTAGAACATCACACAACATCTCTCCCATCTAAATTAATCATTTGGAATATTAAAAAAAATACAGTATAACCTCGTTTATCCAGACCTTGATTATCCGAATCTCTGGATTATCTGAACCATTGCTGTGTCCCCCAGTTCCCACTTAAAATATGCCTTTTTCAATTTGCAGCTTTTTTTTTTACCAATTTCTGCTGATTTGCCCAAAAGCGCTGCCTACCATAGCAATACGGTACATAAGTAAAGTACTTAAGAAGCTGCTGTAACAGGCCATCACTTGTTACTGTAACTTACATTACAATGGCCGACCAGAAACTAGCCACCCTCAAATGAATCTACAAGAGCAAGCTACTGAGCAATGTGCTGTCTGAAGAGAATGAAACTCGCACCCTTTCGGACATCATAAAATCAGTGACAGTAAAAGATGCTTGCGATCTGCTCGCCGAATCATGGTCTGCGGTGAGAGCAGATACAATTGAAAAATGTTGGTCATGTTCCCAAGTTCTGTCACCAACAACAGTAGAAGTGGCTGTAGATCAGCAAGATGAGGCTACACAAGGACTTATGCAGGTTACTGAGCAATTTGTGCTAGATGAAATTGCCATGACAAAATGGATAAATGTGGATTTCAATGACCAGGGCCATGAGGAATTAACTGACAATGACATTATCACCATCGCCTCTCAAGAAGCCCCTACAAACTCGCCTGACATGGACTTGGAAGAGGAGGGGGTAGAGGATACAGTTTTGCCGACAGCCTCAGAAGCTGTGGATTCCTTCGAGCATTGCATCATTTGGCTAGAAAGCCAGCCAGACTGTGACTACCTGCACACTCTACTGCTTAGGCAGTTGAAACAAAAGGCTATTAAGAAACTGAATGACAGCAAAAAGCAGCATGCCATTACGTCTTATTTCAAGTAACTTGTTTGGCACCACTAAATTATTTTATTTATTTTACAAACACTTAAGCATAATAAAGTTTGTTGATTTGCACTAAACATTAATGTTTCAAGTGGTCCATTTTATACATATAGTTCTGCTCGTTCTGCTCATAGCACGTTAATTTCGATATGAAATTAATTTATCCAACCCTCTTGTTTATCCAAACATATGTCATGTCTACCTCAAGGTTTGGATAAATGAGTTTATACTGTACTAACTTAGAATTATTGCAATTAAACAATAATGACCTTAGTAACAGGATCATATCATAGATCATCGAAATGAAATTAACATAGAGAAAGATTGATCATTTACCTTATTTCTTGTAGTTTCATTGTAAGTTCTCTGCATTTTTCCTCTTGTTTTCTTTTCTGATTTAAAGGTTGATAACACAATCCCCTGGTGAATCTAGAAATAGCAATAATTGAGTTTTATGAAAGTAGAAAGAACGAAGAAAAAGATCGGAAAGGACAGAAGAAGAAAAAGGAAGGGGGAAGGGAAACAGAAAATCAGCGAAGAAAGAAAAGAGAAGGGAGCCTTTAGAGTCTTGATTTTGAGCAAAGATTTTGTAAATCTTGCCCCATTTCGAGTTAAAACTATCACCCTGTCCAACTATAAAATGGGCTAATGTTTCCATATGAAGGATTTCCAAACATTTGTTTCTCCACTCTGTTATGGATGGAACCTCGCTTCCTATCCAATATCGAAGTATAACATTTTTAACAGATGTGGAAATAAGATGAATAGCAAATCTTTGTTCCTTGGACCAAGGTTGCTGTTCATCAAAGTGACCTTTGAGACATGTTTCAGCTATGAATCTGTCTTTAAGCCATTCTATGCTTCTGGGCCTATGACCTATTCCTTCCCCACAAAGTTTTGACTTTGCTACAATCCCAAAAGGCATGGAACAAATCTGCATCACCAACTTTAAATTTCTCACAGGTAGCAGAGGTCCGTAGTCCCATTTTGCACAAGTGCAAGGGGGTGTAGTATAAGTTGTGAATGGTTTTAAACTGAATAAACTTCAAGTTTACAGTTTTTAAGGTCTTCAGAGACATAGTCCAAATCTTTGACCAATCCCATCTTTCTCCAGAATATATGATCACCACCTAATATTATCTGTGTCAGTATTTCTAGCTGTATCAACCAATAAATGATAATAGAGATGGAAGGCTAACCGTGAGTGTGCCAAAAAGGCTTTAGTATTTTTATTTAAATATATTTTTTGTAGGTCATTGTTGAAAAGGTTGAGAATGGAGTTAGCAATAGCCGTGTATCCATCTAGGTTAAGTAAAGATAGATCACAGCTTTGGCAAACTTCAGTTAAGGGTTTAAGTTTGGTATCTGCTACCAAATCTTTGATGGTGCAAATTCTACTTAATTGCCAGTCTTGGTGTCTGATTACTTTATTGTTAATTAGTATATTAGGATTCCCCCATAAAGGTTGTGAAATTGAGTATTCATGTGGAGAAGTTGTTGTACTATATGTAGAAGTCTAATGTTGTCCCCTAGAATTTTATTATGTAAGACTTTCTTAGGTTTTGAAAATAGTAGAGCAGCTACACTGATGTCCTGTTTCTCAGCTATATCTCTTTCAATCTGCGACCATTCGGGTATTTCATCCCCATTTTCAGCAAGTGCAAACCATCTAACAGACTGTGATATTCTACAGGAGAGAGAAAGATACATGTCTTGGAATTTGATGCCTCCATTACTTTGGAGTCTGGATAACGTATTGTGAGCCATTCTGCACCTCTTGTAACTCCAAATAAATGTGTTAATATTACTTTGTAATTCTGTGAACTTACTAGCACTTGTCTAATATTTTGCACAATTGTGTAGGGAGTTTTTGCAAAACATGTTAACATGCTGCCCTTGTTCTCAGTGTCTGTTTTGTCTTGTTTATTTATTGAGTATTGGATTATAAAATACCTTTGAGCTAAGAGCTCTTTTACAAAGGTTCCATGTCATATTCAAACATTACAAACATATAAGAAAATAATGAATGCACCAAATGAAATGACAAAATCAGTACAATGAGTATCAGTTAAAGGAATGGAACTTGGGTTACATAACCAATCATCTAAAGTGAACAAGGTCTAACAATCACAGGTTCTAAGTTAAATCATAATATTGTTATAGGATTAACAAGAGAGAGGGAAACAGCCCAAGGGGCTTTGTCAGAGGCAATACAACTGGGAGTTAAGGAGTTTGGGGGAGGAAGGAGGTAAGAAGGGCTGTGGCTTTATTAAAGGCAAAGCCACAGTGAGAAGAGAATATTGTGAAGGACTGCAAAGAAGGGGTTGAGGAGGGCTGAGAGGGGTAAGAGGGTAGGATAAAATTAGTGAGTAGGGGAGGAGGAGGAGGAAGGGGATGAGAAGGGGTGGGTAAGTTGGGGGTATTAATAGAAAGAGAAGTGGGGCAGGCATGCTAGCTGCTAAGGGCTATTTTATCAGGCTAGCTTACTAAGGGCTATTTTATATCTCCAACCCCCCCCCGATGTTACCCCAAGAACATTTTCTCTATATCAAAAGATTTAATAGTATGTTTCCCAAAGGGTTATTACCCACATGTCCACTAGTTGCATATTTTAGGTTCCCTGCCTCTCATGGTCTTATTTGTTCACTTATGCAGATTTTGAATTTATGTATAATTCTACCTACACAAAAACATTTGCATGAGCAGTTAAGCATATAAACTATTGTATCACAAAAATAACTTCCCACGCCAGCCCAGTGGTGCTGAGGGTTGAGGCGCTGGATGCCACACCTCATGCCATGCCGGCGACCCCGGTTCAGGAGTGAGCCCAGGTTGCCTGGAGTCGGCAGGAGAGAGAGAGAGGATCGAGCACCCAGAGAAGCACCCACGTCATGGGCTGGTGGCATTGCTCATCCAATATCTGGGGTGTAACACAAGGGACAAAACACCTTCCAGCCCAGATAGGTTTGAGTTCGGAACTTCAACTTTCAACTAAAAAATTAAACAGGTTACTATGCTTCGTTTTCAACGGGGCTTACTTCTAAATGTTCACTTAAATGAGTAGTGCATGCCACACAAGTTAATTTTCCTCCGTAAAAATTTGCCCAGCTCATCATGAACAAGCATTCCAGCAGAGCGCAGGAAGGAAACTGCAGAACAGAGTACACACTCGGTCTTCCGGTGTGGTGGCAGTGTCCATATGGCAGCTTCAGCGCAGAGCTCAGGAGCACAGAAATGGGGCAAATTAATAATGAAAGGTTAGCCGGAGGCTTGTGACCACATAAAGGTAGTGATAAACGAGTGTTTCTGCAGCCCTGGGAATTGGCAACAGTGTTTTGCTCAGCTTTCCTTTAAAGGGAACATAAATAGCCTTAGAGCTTGCAAAGCTGCTAAATGTTTTTATAGCTTCCTGTATCCTTTAACTATACTTCTGTGGTGTTGTATCTTTGAATTTAGCCTAAATTTACCTTATTTTCAAGTATTTGATTGTCTGACAGCAGTGCATGTATCAGCAGTCTCTGTTAAAGAGCTATATGTGTCATGTGAGCAGATGACATCACTTTAGCAATGGGATGTCTGGACAGCGGTAGTGACTGAAAGTTAAATCACTTAACATGGCAGAGGCAGGCTATGATTCTCCCTTTGAGCTTGATTTCAATGTCAATATACAGCCATACATGTATGCATCTGATGCCCCGGAAAATGGAGCTAGTGCTGTTCCCTTCGGTAGTGAATCCTCCAATGAAGCAGATGCACTAACTGGGCACCTGGACATACGGAATGGACACAGGCACCTCCAGGCTGATGACTGGTATGTTTTAGTACTCATCTTTGCAGCTGGCATCCAGTCATCCTAATATTCTGAAATGCTGTGTGCCTTATTTTAAATCCTTAACTCAGTTTTTTACATGTCTGCTGTTCTACAAGCTACACCTGTGCTGGGGATGCTCAGCTCGTGGCTATTCATTGTGGGTAGTAGTGGCTTCAGCAGTGGTTTGAAATTTCTCCCTCATAACAGAAAACTTTTGTTTCTGTAATTTTTGGTCAAGACTTGCATGCTGAGCTAGTGTAAAAGTGAGAGCAAGTCACCAAGGAGCAGAGGGGCATGATTGTCACTGTCATACCTAGTTCTATCATACTATCCCTTCTGTTCCAAGTGGTTCAGTTTCCGATACCTGTGGGGCAATATAGCATGTGGAGAATGCACATAAAACTGTGTATGTAGTGTCCATACCTAAATTTTAGAGGCTTACTAGTTTTTGGTGTTCAGTTCCCTTTAGTATTCATCAACAGTACTTCAACAAATGAAGTTCACAGTATGCTGCTGAATTAGCTGGATTTTTGGTGTTACCCTCTTTTTGTAGCATAATGGACCATGACATCTGATATATCTGTATTTCGGCAGAAACACTGAATTCCTTCCCTATCCCTTTCTCACTGCACCTTTGCATAGTCAAACAGTCCTCTTCTTTTTTGTTTTACCCTCTCCCCTATTGGGGTGAAGTGCAATGCTGCCATTACTGCGTGTGGGTGGGGATCCATAGCCATGGAGCTGTTAGATGTGGAAGTGCTGCTGCATCCTCCTCAGGAAACCAGCAATCCTCTGATATTTGAGAGGCATGCAAACTGATGGCAATAATGTTTTTTTTTCTGATTATTTTATTTATTTTTTTATTGTGGGGTTCCCGCTCCTTGCAACCATTCGGGGGGGGGTAGCCGGCTGGCATGGGACATCTGCAAGATGTCCAAATAATGGATGTGCTGCAGCATGCTCCTCGTGAAAACTGGAAAGCATCCATGACTGCAGAGGCATCCAAAACTGAGGGCCAATTTTTTTTTTTTTTGGTTAGAGTATCTGCTACTTGCAACCCTTGCTTGGGGTGGGGGGGGCAAAGCCGCAGGTCCATGGGACATCTGGAATATGTCCCAGTAAAGCATGTGCTGCTGCATGCTCCTCAGGAAAAAAAACAGCAAGCCTCTGATATTGCAGAGGCATCCAAAGTGATGTCAATTATTTTTGGGGGGTGTCCGCTCCTTGCAACCCTTACTGGGGGGGGGTGTAGCCATGGGTTCGTTGGACATCTGGAAGATGTCCAAGTAAAGAATGTGCTACTGCATGCTCCTCAGTACAAAAACAGCAAGCCTCTGATATTGAAGAGGCATCCAAAGTGATGGCAGTATTTTTTTTTTACATTTCTTTATTTAATTTTGTGGGTTACTCGCTCCTTACAAGCATTAATGGGGGGTGGAGCCTCAGGTCCGTTGGACATCTGGAAGCTGTCCAAAGTAAAAGATGTGCTGCTGCATGCTCCTCAGGAAAAACGGGAATTACATGACGTTTCAGAGGCTCCAGAACTGTTGATAATAATATTCATAGTTTTCCTTTTTTTTCTTTTTTTATTTGGTCGGGCACCCTCTCCTTGCCTTCAGTGAACTTTTTGATGCCATAATTGTTTTTCTTTTTTCTTGTCACTTTCCTACAGTTACTTTATGTCCCACTTGAAAGTCATTGCAAGTAATATTATCTTTACTTGTACCCTCTGTCCTGATATTGATACAGGCTCCCTAGGTACCTGAATGTGATCTATCTGTGAATACATTGCTTATTGAAAATTCCTTTGCAATCAGCCTCATCTAATTTGATTTCTTACAATGAATTACTAAATTGTTTTCAGTTGGTGCCCTGTCTATCGGATGCATAGAACTGTAGCAACAACGGCTAGAATTCTTACATTTCAGTTAATTTGCTGCACCTGATTCAACTGCCAAACACATAATTACACTATTATATGCTTCGTGAGATGTTTCTTCATGAGCACTGCATCGCTTTCAATATAGGTGTCTGTACTGAGCACCCAGCGAACACAGGGACGCTGCACTGAGAGTTATCATAGCTGTTTCTCTGGTTGAAACCAGGCTGCCTATAAGTGTTTTTTTTTTCTTGGGGGGGACCTTTTGTCACCCAAAATGGAATCATTTTTTTTTTATTTGCAGAATGAGACAAGTGACCCTGCACAAAATACAACAAATTACACAATATAAATACATTCAGTGTTCTCTGAGCAGACCAGCAGTCTTAGTCAGCCTTTCATGTTTATTTATTTCATTGAAGGCCAGTCATTTGTTGTCCTGCTAACAGACATTGCCTTCCCACTCTAGTGTTCAGTCGTGATTGGTAGATGTGCCCCCCCCTCTTTCAGGAAACCCCTTCCTCACCAGGTGATCTCTGTTCCCTCCTAACCATCTATTAATATTCATGGTGATCCCTGTTCCCTTCTCACCATCTGCTAATATTCACTAAATAGGCTGTAGCACACCTGTTATTGGTGCGGTGCCACACTGTGTAGTATCCATTTACCAGTGTCCACTTCACCTTCATGGCTACTTGTTCAAGATATCTGCCTTTTCCTTGTCTTCCTATATGATGCCTACCACAAACCTTACAATCACTGCTTTATACATACATACTGTACATCCATATATACATCCATCCATACATTCATACGCACACATCCATCCATACACATCCATGCATCCATCCATCCATCCATCCGTACATACAAAATGTTGTGGCACCCTATGATAGTAGCAGACAAATTATGTCTTGTTGGCATGCCTTTGCACTCCTTACCTTTGCCACTGCCACCCTCTGTTTCTCTGGCTACACTTCCTTTATCCTCTCTCTTCTGCTTTTTTTTGCTGACTGTTTCTATACACCAAATAGTTGTCTTCACTATGCCACTCATGAGATCCAAGTGGCATTTATGCATCTTTATAATATGTGGTCTCTGGAACACCATGATCTTAGACATTCTACATGGTGGTTTATCTGCCTTTCAATATTCCACCTTTACTTTCACACCTTGTTGTCGGGCAGGCAGTTCATGTTCTCAAGACTGTGAACAACATAGTGTCACGGTCCTCACCTCCATCAGACCAATTGCGTTATTCTGACCAGCAGTATGCCCTCCTGTGCCCCCATCTTTGTTACTGCTTTCTACGCTTTTGGTGAAGTACTGTGTGATTGTTAGCTGTGCTGTGCCTGTAGACGCCATTGAACACATGAAAATGTTACCAATTTATAGTGATCCACATTTGATCTTTCAGCATGACACCAAGATACCAGTCTGCTCACTGATGGCCACCCGATTAACTGACCAATGTTTTTCTGTATCATTTGTATAGGTGCAGCTGTGGGAACTGCCAAGGCATGAACACAGACTTCGAATGTGTGTGCTGCACAGAAATTGATGTCATCAGTGATGTTTCCAAAAGTGAAAGTGTACCATGTATCACTAAAATGGAGACATTCTGTTTGAACTGCCTCGAGTGTCGCCTAGTGGAAATATCTTTCTGTGAGTACTTGGAATTAGAGGGGCCTTTCGATGACTTTACTCCATTACGTGAGTATGTTGAATTTCTATACGTGTTTTGATGTATTGCTGTATTTGTCAGACCTCAAATCATATTCCCATTGAAAGCTAGAGACACTGACCTATCCTATTTACCTGTAATGTACTATTGCTGATTTCCTCCATGTACTGTGGGACACCCCACCTTGCAGCCACCATCTTAGTAAATATCTTAGTCTTTCCTCTTTAGTACCACTCCCCACACCTGTACACTAAGCACACCACCCAGACCCACACCCTAACCCATACATTGTGTATTGCACACGGTGCTCGCATGGTCCACTACATTGCCCTGAGCCACCATTCTGGCTCCCTCTTGTCAGGTGCACTATGTGATCTACACCGGATGTTCAGTTTCAACTTCCTTACATTTCCCTTTAGCCTGCCCCATTCCAAATTCATATCATGCCCCCTCATTCTTGTGCTCCTCCTATACTGGAAGACATGTCTCACATGCACATTGTTTATATACATGCATGTTTCTATCATGTTCCCCCAATCCATCCTCTCCACCAGCTCCTTCATATAGAGGTCCTTTAATAGCTCCTCATATTTTTTCTGGTTCAAGCCCTGTGCCATCTTAGTCTCCCTTCTCTGGTCTGCCGCTACCCTGTCAATGTCCTTATAAAGGTGCAGCATCCAGAATTGCACCCAGTACTCTAGTTGAGGCCCCAAAAGCATTCTCTCCAATGGCATTCATACCTACCGCCTTCTGCTGCTGATACCCATGCCTATCCACCACAGCATGGCACTGCCCTTCCCTGCAGCCTTAGTACTCTGCATAGACACCTATAGGTTGTATACAAGGATAATCCAAAGTGCCCCTTCTTCATTGGCGATTGTCAATAACTCCCCCCCTCCAATCCTGTAAATCTCCCCAGAGACCCCCCTGTGCATTAGTTTCACATACTGTAATTTTCAATGCGTATTTGTTGTAATGCACTTATAGTCATTAAGTCTTTGCTTTTTCCCTCCTAGGACATATCATCACATTGCTTATGGATGCTTTGTCACTTGGATATGGTGCAGACTTGGACAGTGGAACCGTAAAGTTCTACCGGCATGTCTTGTTTCGTCCATCCATGAAGCATTTCCTTTGGATGAATATACTGTCTTTAAACCTCTTCCTGTTGTACATCACACTTAGCTGATGTTCCATTTCTGTCAACCGAGTTTAGTAGGCAAATGTTTTGAAGGACACTAATCCATTGGTTGCCATTTTCATATCATGGACACCTACTTCCATTTGTTCCTAGGACTGGTTTGCCCATATATCATTTGAACTCATACAGAATGCATCATGTCTATGGGATAGTATGTTTGAGTGCAACCAAAATGTACTGTTCTGTATTTAGGATGGTACTGCAGAATTTGTGTAGTGGCATGAGTCTACAGCTCATTGATGTGTTTCTGTTGTGTTTATTTTAAATGTATACCCTCTCATTTATCTTGTTGATATTGCAATAGCACAGCAAACATGAAATTTGCATAGTCAACTTTAGAAATATCGTTGACGTAGGGCTTGGTTGTGGGGACACTCCTACTGGACAGTACATTGGGCATTAAGGCAGACACAGTCATAGCCTGCCTACGGCACACATAAAACTATGTTTTGCACCAACAGAACTGTACTGTTGACTCTGGTGCCATATCGAAACATATTTTCAGATCGTAACTGATTGCGCAATCAGTTTCAATATTTGATCCTGGATGCATGTGGCACATCTAGCGTGCACCATGCATGGTGTGGCTGAACAATGCACATAGGGATTGCTTTTCATTCCTGTGCAATGCAGTGTTCCAGCTACCACCAAGTACCATGCAATGTTCAGTGTGCATTGCTCCAGTACATACATCCTCAATGATCTTTGACAGCCTCAGGAACAAGCCCAAGTTGTTAGGGAGCTGGCAGGTGGAAGAGGGGGATGGATGGAGCAGAATAGAGCAGCCAGAAGGCACCTCTTCTCTTCTGGGGAGGACATTCATTGCCCACCATAGTTCAACTGCCCCTGGGTGGAGGTCTGAGGACAGTGCAGGCATCAGGTGACAAAGTAGTGGGAGGGTGCCTGGGTACCATTGCATGCTCATGCCTCCACATGCATGCGCGTGGCTAGAAATGGGGATGTCACTGGGACAAACGCCTACAAAATATAAATGAAAAAAACTGGCCAAGGGGTTGGGGGTGCAGCAAGGTCCAGAAGAACGGTGTCACACCTCACAGGCACATGCAGGAAAATAAGTTGACATTGGGGCCAACTGATGCAGGCAATATGGATTCAAAGCAGAAAAGTGGTGTAAATGAATCTTATAGCATTCATTGACAGGGTGACAAAAGAGGTAAATTATGGGGGGCAGTGGACGTCACATACCTCTATTTCAGCAAAACAACTGAGGAACGAGTCCTAGGGGTTATGGTTTCTGATGACCTAACATGTGTCAAGGCAATGCACAAAGGCTGCAGGGAGGGCAATTGGCATACTAGGGTGCATAAGCTGAGGCATCAGTAGTAGAAGGCAAGAGGTGGTGATTCCATGGTATAAAAAAGCAGTGAGGCAGCACCTAGAGTACTGTGTGTAATTCTGATGGCCACACCTGCTCAAGGACATTGACAGGTTGGAGGCAGTCCAGATAAGGGTGACCAAGATAGTTCATGGATTGCACCACAAGACATATGAGGAGAGACTAAGACCTCAATATGTACTCACAGATAGAAACATTCAAGTAAGGTGCAGGGGGAGAAGTCTTCCAATGTAGATGAAGTACAAGAATGATGGGGCATGATATGAAATTGTAGAGGGGTTAATTAAGAGGAAATGTGAGAAAATATTTCTTCACAGAGAGAGTGGTGGACAAGTGAAATGGTCTGTCACAGGAGCAAGCACAGTGTTTTTTTTTTAAACTTAACCCGGCACATGCACAAGGGAACCTGGCAGTGGGAGGGAGTGATAAAAAAGCACTGACCAGTTAGGGTCAGAGGCTGCATACAAGTATCCATTACAGGCATAATGGACGGGCATAGTGGTCTTTATCTGCAGACAAGTAATATTTTTCTAATAAAATGTCATGCGACTGACAATTTACAAGCAAAGTCTGTTTAAGCAATATACCATGACAGAGTGTAGGTATATGGTGGAATTTACCACGCTTGGTGCAGTTTGGTCACAAGGTGCAGCCAATTGCATACTGCGATTATAGAATGGCCCCTCTATTTCTGTGAGAAAAAATAAAGAAACATTTTTTGTTTCATTTTAAATTATTATTCTTTTGCTACATTTATTACTGTATAGCAAAAAATAGTCCTCATCCAGTTGCAGGCTGCTGAAACCACAGACACACCGTAAGTGTTGCCAAGGTTGTGAGCTGTACTTTCAGAGACAGTAGAATTTTGTTTTTTTTTGGGGGGGTTGCTTTGATTTCTTTCTATATCATCACATATTAAAGATGGTTGCTGGCAAGAGTGTCTGAGAGCTAGCTGTACCATGTGTCTGCCTTTCAGTAGGTAGGAAACCCCAGTGTCTGAATGTTGCTTCCGATGTTTAGTGTACTGGACCCAGATGGAAGAGGGGGAGGGGGAGGGGCCGTGTTCGCAGCTTCGAGAAGGGGGTGTGAACAGTTGTTTTAGAAACCAGGATCCAGTGCCTTTTGCCACACAGAGGAAGATGGGGATCATGGTTTCCTCACTGCAGTGAAAGTACATGTTATGGATACCAGCAGCGGCAAATAGAAGGGTTGGTGAGCAGCTGTCTTAACGCAGGAGTGAGTCACTGTGGCCTGAAATTTTTATTGCAAGGTACGTTACATTTTGACATATTTACATGTAGTTTATCAAGAACAAATGTTCTGTGCTGCTTAGAGTGGGTTTCGGGACTGGAATAGCATGTATCTCATAAGGGTGTGTTATTTCAGAACAGTATCCAGTGTTTGAATCTCCTGCGTGATTTATCGGGACTTAACTCGTGGTTTGCCAGTCCTAGGTTTGACATGATATGAGTGATTTCATGGGGTAGTTCATGATGCTACTGACTGGCAGCTGACACCTTTTCCGGTTGGTATACTGGAGGATTTTCAATGATGGAAAGGTGCCAGCCTGTCAATCAGAATGCAGGATTTCATCTTTTTTGTTTGCCCATTGTATAATTAAGCAATAAGGTATGACAGCGTGTGGTATATCATGGGATATCATCATGCCTCAGGTGGTTGGGCACGAGGCTGCAGGCCGAGTGCGTCCAACCATCCGAGAAGCGACAATATCCCATGATATACCACACCCTGGAGTGCCTTATTGCTATTATGAACTGGAATACAAGTTTTAGCAGTAAAAAAATTAAAAAAAAATGTTTAAATCCTTCTGAAAATGTATTGAAAATGCACCCAGTTCATAATTATGTATGCACCACACCAAGTATTCAAGGGAGGGACTGAAGTTCAGTATAAAAGGATGAAGTAGGTGACCAAAAAGATGTGGTGTACTACACCGAAGTGCAAAGCCAATATACATACAGCATACCTTGGACAAAGTGTGCAGAACATGAAAGCCTGAATGCGTTAGCGCTCACCACATGTCATTGTGGTCCCCAGAAACATGAGGGAGAGGGCAGTCACAGTTTGTTTTGTCCATTTTGTCTAGTGTGTCTCACGCAACAAGAGGTGCACCTCCTGGGAGTAAGACAGATATAGAGAGTGCAGTGTCATTGGTCTGTGCACAGCATGTCAAAGAGCGAGATACAGCAAGATAGAGAAGACACACACACACACAAACACACACACACACGTGATATAGAGAGTGACCAAGCAAGAAACATTCTCTCTGTGTTTGCCGACAGGCATGTTCGATTTTTTTGTATTTATCAAATTTATTTATTTTTTTTTGTATTTGAATTGTTGTTCCTCAGAGCAGCTCAGCGCATGTTTGGCATTACCAGGAATGAGAGAGGAGTCTCTGAGGAAGGACTTGGTTGGTCTGAAAGCTTAGGCACTGTTTTTTGTTTTTCATAACATCTATGTTGTCCAATAAAAGGTAGCACACCATTCGCTTCAGGAGTGAGAGAGACACATTGACAGTGGGCAAACTACAGGACATAATGGCTGCAGTTTGCGGTATCTATGTCTCTTTGTATTTTTGGGTCCTGATAGGCAAGTGATGTGTCGGAAGTGTAATCACTCTTTTGTGTGGAAAATGAAGGCTGCACCAACATTCATCTGGACTGCTGACAGCAGCTGTAAGCAAAGTGTGTGTGTGTGTGTGTGTGTGTGTGTGTGTGTTATGCACTTCTCTATTTGTGACATTTCGATGTGCATAAAAACTGTGCCATAGTTCTCTTGTCTTGGGCACTAGTTTTCATGGTGGTAGGATACTTTGAGTGCTTTTTATAGTACAGTGCCAAAAAAAAGAGGCAGCTGACGCTGGCTTGCAATTGATCATGATTTCACATACACACACTGAAGGGAACCTATACATTTCTATCTCATGCTGTTAGCTAGTAACCACAGCAACATACAGAATTAGATATTTCTGTAAGGCAGTCTCACTACAATAAATACCATTGGCTTTGGTTGGCAGAATTAGATTACTGCGATGTATGCAAAAAGAAATGGACACAACAATATGTCTGCAATAATTTATTTGGCACTTCTCTTGGGAACAATAAGCATGAAGTGAATAAATGCAGTGTAGACAGATATCAATGGACATGACATGCTTTGCTATGCATTGTGATCAGTAGAGGTGGTCGAAGTGGCCAAAATTCACTCTGAGAAGCAATTCATGGAGTAATGTGGAATCCGCAAAGTAATCTGCAATACAAAGCATAGTACTTCACGCCATAATGAGGAAAGCGAAGTCCATTGATAAAAATGACTTCAAGTTACTCCACCTTCCCCCAACCACTTCCGCACCAATTTTAATGTGAAGTACATAGAACTCAATGTATTTCGCATCACTTTACCTTGTTATTGAGCTCTAAGGTGAATTTTGCAGTTATTCACTGGATTGTAGGTCACATGGGTTCTAGATTGATCTGCACAGCCTCAGTTCTGTGTAGTGTATGTGTGTAGTGGTGGATGGAGACAGTTTCCTCTGAGCTCTGTGATTCAAATTCTCTAAAAGCTGGTAAAAAAGCCTTTTTGACCCAATTTTTTTTCTCAGAATTTAGTACATCGATTGTAGGAAACCCTCCTGTGCTCATATCATTGAGTGTTTATAGTTTGTATGTGGATTTTGAACACTAATTTACAACATTCAATCTGTGTACTGACAGACACTTGAAGTGTGCTTTGGGGGAGGGGCATATCTGTGGTGGAGGTAGATTAAAACTGGAAGAAAAAGGCAGTCTTTCTGTTTTGGTTATATTTTTCTTGTATAACTGTGTTAATGTACACACAGTAATATTTTAGCAATTCTTTACCATTTTTTTGCTGATTGTTGTGGTGCAGCGTGTATAATTTCAGCTTGTTTAAAAGATTTGGTTATATTACTGAGGTTTTCAATTTGCTATACATTACTTGTAGTGTGTGTGTGTGTGTGTGTGTGTGTGTGTGCGTGCGATACGTGCCATCAAATCAGACACATTTTATTGTGCCATAGAGTAATTGCAGCAGTGTGAACCTGCTATCCACCGCACCTGCGTGATTTTGTACTGCTTTGTGGTATCTTGGTTTTGGACTTTTACTGCAGTGCACTGCACCCCCACACACACACACACTCTCGCCTCCCAACTTGCAAACGGTATTTTTTTCCAGATTGGATTGTGACTTGTGAGTACTGATTAAGGTGTTGTTGTGACTTTGCGTCTGTATCTCTTCTTGATTGCGCAGTGCAATCTTAGTCTGTCTGTGCCTTTGCATCTGTTTAGTGCCCCGTCTCAATCTGCAAGCCACAGCTGTTTTTTTTCAGTTTCCCATCCGCCAGCCCAGACTGAAAGTTCAGAAATCTAAATTTGTTTAACATTTTCTTGGTGATCCCCCAAAATGCCTGCAAAGAGATGTGCAAGCAAAACTGTTTCTGGCCATGGCACTGCTGCCAGTGGCAAGACTGTCCATGGGCGTGGTAGTACGCAGAATTGCATAACTGATGTCAGTAAAGGGATTTCTCCATCAATGTTTTTTACAGCACAATCTGTAGCTTCTCTCATAGTTGGAGGAGATGATGTTGTCCCAGCTGGTGGTGTTAGTGCAGTTTCTGCTGGCATGAGTATTGCTGCTTCAAGTTCTACTTCTGACCAGTTAACCATTTCAAAAAATATAGTTGAGTCTAAAGCTATGACTGACAGTGTAGATGATGTCATACTCCACATTAACATCCCCATGGTAGTTGAACATGATTCTGATCCTGGTAACGATAACTCACAATGTCACATTTCTTCCAGCACTGTTCAGGTCATGCCTTTGCCATCCAATGACTCAAAGTGTGGTGCAAAAATATCAGGTGATTATGATGATGATGATTATGATGACGATGATGAAGATGATGCTGTGGTTGGAACATGTTCTCCACATGACAGCATCCAAGCTGAAAATGTGGATGCGGATGATGTTGATGAATATGAGAATGATGTCAGTGACCCCTGTTGGGAACCAGAAAAAAAGAAAGTCAAGGTGGCTGTGTCTGGGTCTGTTGGCATTAACCCCCCCCCCCTCCTCAAAATGTTGTGATTTAGCAGTTCCTGTCGATGATAATGATGATGACCCAGTAATATTCATAGGTAAGGTAGTCGTGGTGGTCAGTTGGAGTCCAAATGTGTCCAGCCTGAAAAATCATGTAGCACACCCTCAATTTCAGGGGTTAAAAAAATGGAGTCCAATAAGCAGCATCAGGGACATGTTAAAAGTAGAGGATCATGATCCCTTTTTGGGGATTTTTTTGTCCAAGATACAAATGATGAGTCAGTTGCAATCTGCCAGTTTTGTCATGCGTGTGTGAGTTGAGGTAAAAAGGGGAGTCATCTGGGCACAGGGGGGGCAAGCATACACATCTTAAGAACAGGCACCTGGCACTGTGGACCCAGCACCAGATGGCAGCTAATGCCATAGTGGGGCATTCACCCTTGTCATCAGCCTTACTGAACATGTTATCCCTCCCATGAGTGTAAGTCCAAGCAGGAATGTCTGCAGTATGATAAAATAACACCAGAGGATTACTACAGGCATGCTGAGGGGGAGGATTATGATTTAGAAATCTTGTTAAGTGGTGGACAGAGTAGCAGTGGTGGTGGTGGTGGTCAATGCAGTATGTCTAGTGCAAGTGGTACATCAACCCCTGTATGTAAATCTGGGAAAATAACTTAATTTGTGAACTTGTCACCTGTGCACCCCTCTTCATAACAGGTCCACACCCCACCCCTGGCCATTCACAGAGCAAAGCCATTTGTCACATTCTATGCAAAACGTGTAAGTCAGCCCACATTGGAGAGTGTTTTTGCCCATAAACTCCTGCCTGACTGCCTGTCTGCCTGAAGCATGTAACCTACACTGTGTAAGTCATGTGATGTGCCTGAGCTGCCTGTGAATTCTCACTCCACCTTAAAGTGGAATAAGGTGGAGTGCAAAGTCATAATTACAATGTGAAATGGCAAAGTGAGGGTTTAAAATGGGCGCTCAGCACAGCAGAATACTAATGTGAAGTGGCCACTTCACAACCACTTTGCGAGTACAATTTTACTTCACTGCATCTCTAGTGATCAGCAACCTCACTATGATGCATACTCGATGTGCTGGGTCACCATCAGCAACCTCATACATCCAATAAGCACAGTATCCATGTGGATAATGGGTAGCCACAGGAACCCGTTAGGAACTAGAAGGCAGTGCAAGCACTCAGGGAGATTGTGCAGACTGCAGAGAAAGAATGAACAAACCTAGTAAAAGAATGTGCAACATTTAGAATGCGCTTCATCTGATCAGTATCTAGTATAAATCAGAAAATTACACATTCCATAAATGTAAAAGACCTCCCTTGCTCAGTTCAACATTAGACCTGTTGGTAGCTGCTAGGGAATTAGTCAATGAGTTTGTCATATTGGCATGTAAGGAAGTTTCAATGTGTATCACAGCTAAGTTTTTAATTTGCTGCTTTTCAAGAGAAATATGGGTTTTGTACAGAAAGCAAAACACTGGCAAATGTAGCAAAATAGTGCCAACTAAAGGGTAACAGTGGCCCCGCCCCGCAACCCACAACGGTGTGCATTGTAACAGTTTTAAGGCAAGACAGTATCGCAAGCAACGTGACACGCAGCAGTTGTCAGGAAATGGGTAAGCTTGTAAGAAGTGAAGCAATGCAAATTTCATCAGTTGCCAATCTTAATGCAATGATATGGCATGTAATGGGATAGTGCGAATGCCATGAGCATGAACAACACTCCTGCAGGAACATTATCATGTCATTAGGTGCATTTGGAGAGCACTCCAGAGGAAACAGGCAGCACAGACAACTGTTTTTTTTTATTATTGTCACGACACTGCAACATATGCAATGCCACTCTATGTATTCGGGATAGCTGCAGACCCTGTAATACATGGGAAAGACATCTAGTGTACAGTTCATTTGAAATGCATTTTTAACAACTTCAAGACTATTTACAAGACAAAAAGTAGGACATATTATGCCAAGCCAGGAACTTCTTAGCCCGAGCATTATTTTTCACGGTACCCCCATATGGTCTGTAATGCAATAATAAAATGAAGGTAGCTAAAACTGCCATGAAAACTGCAAGGACGTGTTTGTGCCATGTATTGTAAACAAACGCATTGTATTGAACTGAGCAATTCCCAAGCCACAATAGTATTGTGTGATTTGCAAAAGTAAACTCTGGACAGCCGATTTTCTGGCTACCAGTAAACTAAACCTGTTAAAAACATACCGCAAAATACATGCAGTTTGCTATTCAGAAAAGCAATTCTGTAATAAACAGTTATGATCACCCCCTGCAGTGGTGAGCCAAGGTTAGTTAGAAGGGTTAGTGACAAAGAAAGAAAGAACATCATTTCCTGAGACTGGTCCGCGCAAGGAAACAGTATCTGACATTACACTATAGTAACTCATAACTCTATAAGTGGCACACTTCACACAATCGCCCTTTTGGCCACCACAAGAAAATTAGGTGATGAGCCTGTCAGATTGGCATCTAAGTAATGCAGGTTCAGTGTATATCATGGCTTTTTTGTCATTGCTTTTCCAGAGCAATATGGATTTTGGACAGATAGCAAAACAATGGCAAGTGTATCGGACCTATTCCAGGTAAAGGGTAACAGTAACACACACGGATGGCATGTGCCAATGATAAGTCAGGCAAAACAGTATTACGCGCATATTACTCAGGAGCAAATGTGACACCGATGCTCTTTTCAGTGAAAAGTTTGGTGCATAAAAAGTGAAGCATTGCCGGTTTTGACAGTTGCTGAGCATAATGCAATAAATCCAAAAGCCAGGTCTTGTAATACATCTCTTGTACACTGTAAAACTTCTTCTTCAATGGTGTTTTAAAAAAAGCAGCAATACCTGGCCCAAGAGCAGTAATATCGCACCCAAGCTAGCACTGAGGCATTTGAAATCTGAAGTTTGAACGGCAGTTATTCTTGTTTCTACAATAGGTTATAAAGCTACGGGACAATACATGCCGTTTGCTTGCCACCCCCGCCCCACACACCCTTGACACCAGTTGTTTGACCCGTTCATTTCATTGTGACTGTGTTAATTCGGGTATATGCTGCATTTCGGGAACATGTACGCGAGAGAAAACATGACAAGGATACCGCTAATACATACTGTTAGCATGGCCGCCCCCATCCCCCGCACCCAGTTGTCTTCATTGTTGTGATAGTGCTACATCTATGCTTTAGTTCAAGCATCTGTAGTTAGTTTGCCCGACCGTAGGCAAGACAGTCTAGGATGAATATTAATTCAGATCTGAGTTGTAACAAGACATGTTATGCAGTGTTACTGCTATGGCATGAAACTGGATCCTTAGAATGCAATGCACACCTGCAGGAAAATGTATAAGTCACTGGCTGGGGCTGAAGAGTAAGTGCAGTGGAAATAAGGACAGATGAGAGAAATTTAAAAAAAAGTTTTTATTCATCTACAAAATATAGCATGCCACTCTTTCCTTTGGGATAGTAGCAGGTGTTGGCACACTAGGAGGATCGGGTGGCCAGACTGATGTCATACACACAAAGTGGGAGCTTGCACGCAGAATGAGGAAACAAAGAATGCATAAGAGCGGCTGAGGGTTTTGGCATCGCAAAAATGTTAAAAAAAGAAAATAAGGGGTATATCTTACACCCCAAAATTTTACTGGATCAGAAAGACTGTCGGAGACACAGGTACACTTATGTTTTCCACCAAAATTGAACGATCCATTTATATTCCCTTTAATAGTTTTAACTGCAGTATAGGACTAGGGTTTTGGAGACTATAGAGTGTTGTGAGCACCACATTTCTTATATTGTTGATCATCTAAACATTATAGTAGGACGGCATTCTGCCAAATCCCTCAGGTGCACATCACTGTAATACCCGCCAGTATTTGTTCAGGATATCCCTCACTAGCCCCATCCCCTAAGCTGACAGTATTGCCAATCAAAAAATATGTTTATTCTTGCCAATTGCCATTTACTTTGTTGAGTTCTTGAAAGCATGAGTGTGTAAAAGCAGGAAAGACAGCGACATGTTTACACATTTTACAATGAATAGGAGAGTTCAATGTAAATGTTGTTTCAGTATTCAAATTAGAGCAGTTCTATGGCAAATACTTTCTAGGGCATAATTTAATGCTGTGCAAAATAATGAAAAACTGTATAAGGAAAGTGTAGAATAGTTAGACTGCATATAACAACAACCATTAATTAAATGTTTAGACATTATCAAGGTTAAGTGCACCCACAAAGGGATAGTGCTGTGGTTTCATATGGGCAATTTAAAAGTGTAAATCAGTGTTCCCTTTAGGTTAATTTTTATTAATGTACCCCCCACCACCCCAAACCAAGAAATTTCTTGACATGGCCTTCATTGTAACAGAGAATGAAAGAGAGAGAATAAGGGAGAAAGAGTGATGAGAGAGAAAATGAGTGAATCAAAAAGAGAGAGAGTGTGAGTGAAAGAAAGAAAGGGAATGTGAGACAGTAAAAAAGAGAATGGTAGAGAGTAAGAAGACCAAGGAGTTACTTTAGGTTAAAGGCTATCATAGAATCCATATTTTTATTTTATTTTATATATTTTTTTTGGGGGGGGGGGCTGAGTAAGGAGAACTAGGCAATTCTGCTTATTTTTAGCCTCACCTGGGGAAGGGGGTACTGGTGGTAGCCAACTGTAATTAAACCAGATTACGCTCATTGTTGCATTTCTTGTAAATGTAAATATTTGTACAGGACGCCATGGGGAATTCCTCCATTATTTTTTAAGACATGCCATAGGATCTTTAACATCCACCTGGACAACCACCAGAACATGTAGACAGGACCTCGGTTTAATGTCTCATCTGAAAGACAGTACCTCAGGAGTACAACCCCCTCATGCTGAACCACAGTGTCAGTATTGTGTTTTAACCCAAGTTCCTTGTGTAGGGCAGGATCCCACAGCCTTCTGATCTTCTGGCCTCAGAGGCAAGTGTGCAACCTGCTGAGCCACTGACACAGCTGCATCATGTGCATGCAGCTAGTCTTGTGAGGATGAAGTCAATGCATTCATTAAAAAATGATCCCTGCTAATCTATAAACAGGTCCCCTAGTGTACTGCAGCAGTTTGTTGTGATCCTTTGACAATAATCTTAGACTTCTGGCAGCATTTTATGATTTCTGAGACATGAATTATTCAATTGTGTGGCATAATGCCATCCTGACATTGGCTTTCATATAATCTGATGTCACAAATAACATCACATGTTGTTTGAGGAGAGTCTTCAGGATAAACAAAATGGGGAAAGAAGATGGGCACTAGGGAAAAACTGTATAGTTGAATGAAAGTTCACCCAAAAAACATTCAGTTCTATGGCACTACTGTGTATACTGCAGCATGAAGCAAATCCAGCACAGAATTAAAGGATCCTTGTCTATAACTTACATATATATATATGTATATATATATATATAGAGAGAGAGAGAGAGAGAGTTTATCTTTCATAACAGGATAAGGCCCACTACTCAAGAGACCTGTTTGAGGGGTGCCCAGGGAGCATGGGAAGGTTAAACAATTTGCTCATGGTCACACAGTATGCAAGATGAGACTTGAGTTCATGGGAATCAAACACAGGTGTGCTGAATGTACTAAGCCCATTCAGAGCTCATTACTCTAACATCTAAAGTATACTGACAGCCCAGTAGTGTTTGTAGTTTTAATTGTTGGAGTCAGCATGTTGTGTATTTCATTCTTGTTCATGCACGCCTAATGCTGCAACATCACTACATCATTCTAGTCTCAACATATTTAGAAGCATGTTACTTGTCCAAATACCTGATCAAATTGGTTATAGATCTTTGAATTAATACACTTGAATGAATGAGGCCAAAATGCTGTGAAATGGAGAACTGTGGCCTATGTTCATTCTATGCATTATGAGTGACATGTATGTGTGTGTGCATGGGAGGGTATGTGTATGTGTGGGAGTATGCAGGCAGTGAGTACTGACTTGATTTCATTTAATGGCACAGGCTATGTTGCTATTGTATGTGTACTACTCTTCTGAACAACATAATCATACTTTAATCTTCTCTATATGCCTTGCTTATATTTGGATAAGCCCTCACATTCTTTTTTCATCAAAGTTAACATCACCATCTTTATTATGATACTGACCATCTGCACAATAAGGTGCACCTAACCTGGGCACATGACAGGAACACATACGCACAAAAATAAAGACTTTACATGAAGATAGTAGATTACAAAATGATGGAAAGCAACTCTGTTTAATATGAAAAAAATGAAATCTGGATAGTTAGTGGTCAATCATCAAAATATAATTAGCTTGCATAGCTTTATCTCTGTCTTTGACAACAGCTCAGTCATTATTCCATGCCCATGCACCAGCCTTGGGAGCTCCTGTAATAGACTATAGCTGCTGATACATCCTATTTTTACAAATGTATAGCACATGCAGTCACACACGAAATTCCATATGATGCCTTGAGTTACGTATCCTTTTCATTACATGACATCAATATTGGCAATACCTGAATTCAAAAAGGATTCTATGCAATGTATTTTATTTTTACATACAAGTGATTCAGCTATTCATGGTTGTGTGTGTGGTGTGACTCTTAAAAAGGAAAGCATGTTATATTTTTATTAATTTAGTTTTTTTTTTTACAGAAAGCTGTATTTTCCAGTCAGATTCTAAGTAGCTTCATTCTGTGTTACTGTGACAGGGCATACCAGCACAGAAAGTGTTAAACCTGCTTTCACACCAACCTAACAGTCTGAGCTGCTGAATGAAATAGGACTGTGTGAGTGATCTTTAGTAAAAACAGCTGTATCCTCTATCTCTCCCTCTACAGCACCGGTTTCTGTTGTTCAGGGTGCCATCACAGTGCTGCAATCGCAGTGCCGGCAAAATGGTGAAATCAGCAAGGGCACCCCTGCATTTAGAGCACCAGTGAAACAGGGCACCCTGTACTCTGGAGAACAACACAGCACATGCAAGCACATCATAGCACATGGCATGGTGTACACATACAGGCCACCTTGGTCAGGGTTGCCCATCTATCATGGCCATTACAACCCTGCACAATATGGTGGCTGCAACATTCCTGCACCCACACATGTGGACCCTGCATGGTGTGAGGCATGACAGTACATGTATGTCTGTTAAAGTCCCCCAGGACATGTCCCATGCCATCTGCAGCGGTTGTGCAGGGTGCACTGTGTGATGGGAGCATGTTTGTCATGCACTGCCTGGCACAGCCCACCCCCACAGGCTCCTTGTTCCCCCTGTGGCACAGTCAGCCTCCCCCAAGTGGATTCACAATGCTTGCTGTGTGCTGCATGCACCAGCATGTGCCTGGTCAGGACATGTTTCAGGGTTACCAGAGATGGGGTGGGGGTGGTGCTGGGCATCTGGACACTACATTGTGGATTTGGGTACTTCTGCATTCATTATGGGTATGGAGTGGTGCTTTTAGGATCTGTTGGCATGTTTCTCTCCCTCCGGACCACTGTACATCTCTGACACATGCAACCTTTGGGTGGGGTGTCCTTCTCAGCTTGCTACTGCCCATTGCCTCTGCTATGTTGCCATGCCATGGGGCTTTGGTCAGCATCATAGCCCATGTGTATCCCACCTTCAGGCATCTGCACTGCCTCCCATTACATGATCAATGCATACTGCTGGTGCATCAGCAGGGCATTATGGTCACTCATTGTACACAGCAGCCCAAATGGTCTTTGTCACCTGTGCAGTGCTGTGTGAGTAATCACATGTTGCTCGTGTGCATGGGTACAGTCTGTCTATGGTTTCCTTCCACTGTACTGTTATTTTGGTGTCTTGAGACACATGGGCTGTCACACCTGCCCCCTCTGCCATGCAACCAACACTGTTTTTAATACTGGTGCAGGTGTGCCTGTCATGGCCGCTTGGTGTCCACTGCCACAGTGTTTCCAAGGTGTGGGTCCCTGGGCTACATGCCACACTTCCCCTGCTGGTTCCATTAGTACCGGTGGCACTACTCCATGTCAATTGCCGTGTTGCACCTGTCCACCACTATGGTCACATGTACGTTCCTCATGGGGGGCAGCCTAGTATGCCAGACTGTCATCAGTGTGTTGTCCTCATCCACGGTGTGGGTGACTCTACTGTCGGCTGCTGTCAGTGTTTCACGCCACATTTCAGTTGCACTGGGCACGTGGGATGGTGTTTCTACCATGTGGGCATTTACATGGCACCCTGTTCCCATGCACATTGGGTCCATGGGGATGTTTTCCATGCCACACTGTTGTCAGTGGTGCTGTCCGATGCTGCTGCACCTCCAGTGGCCCTGTCAGCATTCGGTGGGTGGGTCTGTGGGTGTGCAGTATGTGGTGTCACAAACCCACTCAGCAGGACAGGTTCTCTACTCCCAAAGTGCCAATCTCTGCATGCAGTCTTGTGAACAGTGTAACAGACAAGGTAACCCTCTTGTCTGTTTTTGTGAGTTTGGATCAACCTTTGGTCTCAAGTTCTGGAGAGATTCAAACTGTGAACCTCTTGCTAGCGTACCCAATGCACAGGCTCAGATATCTCTGTCTTCGGGGGTCCAGATATCTTTGTCTATGGACATCTAACCAGGTATACAGAGATGAACCCTTAAAAACTTTAATAAAGACCTCAGATTTAAAACGCTTCTCTTTCCAGTTTAGTACCACCATTCAAGCTTATGTTTAGTATCTGCAATAACTATGTACTTTTCTTACAAGTAAAAAGAAGTCAAAGACAGACCAAGTGAGTTCTAAAAAGAATTTTACTAAAATAGTTAAAAATATATAAAATGCAAAATACAGAACTCATATCCCAAGACATACAAATCTTTTAAATGAACAAGGTTTAAACAGTGCAAATTCCTACTTACAGTACTTAGATTTGAAATATTTCTAAATACTTGTTTACAAGTGCTCCAAAGATCTTTCCTCAGTCAGAGTCTAGGTAAAAGTGTGTAAGTAAAAACAGAGTATTCCTTAAACAACTGTATGGGACAACCCATTTTTGTGTGAGGTCAGCTAGCTCCTCCTCAGTCAGATTATGTATAAAAATATATATATCTTAGACAAAAGAATTACATTCTGCAACTTCAGCATAATTCATGTCCTTCAAATGACACTTCTTTTGATCTCATAATAAGCTTCCTCTTTCCAGGACATGACAGCATCCTTATGATTTTCGCACTTCTATGTAATAACCTGGGTTTTCCTTGCAACGCCATAAAATGGATATGTTCTAGCAACTATGGTTGCAATTAACTCAGACAGACAGGATCCTTAATTAAGGCCTTACGTGTAACACATGGTCTCTAAAAACTGAGTATGTGTGAACGCACATGCTGTCAGCATTTTTCTTATGGCTTTCATCTTTTAGCTGAAACCTGGGGGGGTGATGAGTGAGGTCATTCTAAGAGCATCAGATTTTTTTTAGCAGAGACAGTCAGTCATACATTTTATATTAAAAAAAATGATACAGCACTCAGAGCTGGCTGTCTACGTCACATGCGGCACTGCCCAGCTCAGCTGTTTGGGGTGGTGCTCCTGGTCCCCTGCAGGTTTGTGGTGCAGCGCTGTAATTGCTGGTGACTTCATGCTGGCACTCTGATTGATGACGCCATAATGCTGGTGCCCTGAACAGTCAGAACCTACAGCACTGTCCCCTTCCATTCATTCAGTCTCTACTGACTATTATATCAGTCTTGATGCTATCTTATCAAAGCACATAGGGTGTCTGCTAACATACACATAACTATGCAGCAGAGTGAGTGGAATTAGCTCCACATTCTAGCTGATCAGAAGAAGATGTCATTCACTCTCTGTTCAGATGTCCATATTTTAAACCATTTTGGAGGGAGAGGGCAGCCCTTTGGCAGTTATGTAGTAGCCTCTTGTCTACAGTGTCACCAGCCTTTTCCTATGCAACTACAGTACAAGGCCATTTATGTTTTGTGTAGTCCAGTTAAATAAAAACAAATTGTGAAAGCAGTGCAGGTGAAGCCTTTTTGGGATGGGGAGGGATACACCTTTGCCAGTTGCGCAGTAGCCCCAACTTGTAGTCTTGCTATTGTTAGCCAGTTGTTACCTTATCTTAAGATGTGCACTCATTATTGCCACCTATTTCCACAAGTTGACTGAGGAATAGGGATGGGAGAACCTCAAAAGGTTCTGAGGTTCTAAAAGGTTCTGATAAGCAAATAAAAGTTCAGATCCTTATCCACACCTTATCCAAACCTTTTATACCCTTTATTGTTGTATGGTAACTGTATGTTAAAAAAAACATTTTATACTGCTTTCAATCAACATATCTGTAGAAAAACACAATTAAACCACTGTTTAGTAATAATAAACAGCATGATTTGTGAAATGAGAAGAGAAGAAGTTAATGATGTGACTGTGGAGGAGCTGACTGGAAGTGCCAGCACTGTAATATGTACAACTGCCACCAACCTCTAAGATGATGATAATGATTTTGTCCAAAGGCAGGCAAGTCACAGAACTTTGACCAGCCCTTCTAACTTAGTAGTTAGAGCACCAGTGTGCACCATGAAACTCTGATAGCTACCCACCACATACTGTCTGTGGGACTGTTTTGTGAAAATGCAGGTAACTCCCAGAATGCTCTCTAATCACGCGTCTGTTTATGACATTTAAGAAAGTAATACTAATACTGTGTATAAGTTATTGAGTAGTGATTTCTATTTCTCAACAGACACAGGAACCACTGTGAATATCTCTTAGTAAAGCAATGAAGAAGAAGTCAGGAACACAAAAACAGAACCGGGCCAGAGCAGAGGGCAGCCAGTTAGCCAGCTACCACTTCAAGACTTTCTAAATGCCAAGAAGACAGTCTCCATGTCCTTTGGCACAAGGCAGAGACTTGCTAGGCTAAGTCACCTTCCCACCATTCACACCCTTGATGGGACTGCTATCGAGGACTCCTCCTTCTTCAGGTATCTCGGCATCTGGCTGGACAGACACCTTGACTTCTCTGTACACATCGATGCTGTTCTGAAAAAATTAAGGCCCAAGCTTGGGGCTCTGTACAGAAACTGCAGCTGCATCCGCTCGCTGCCAGGCTTGAGCTGGTACAGAAGATGATCATGCCAGTTTTCGACTACTGCGACATAGTCTACGATGCTGCTCCACAGTCCCACCTATCCAGACAAGACTATCTCTTCAATTCCTTCTGTCACTTTGCTCTTGATGCCCCACCCCACACCCATCATTGTGATCTCTACCGCTCTCTCAACCTCCTTCCCCTCCACTCCCAGTGTGTGCTACATGGTGCTAAGCTCATCTCCAAATTCTGGCTTGGATCTCTCCCCTCATATATCTCCTCCTCTATTGGCACCCCTACCCACTCCCTCTATTCCCTGAGATCCCAGGCTGTCACTCGTACCCTCTCAGTTCCCTGCAGAACTATGGCCTCTGGCCAAAATGCATTCTCCTACCGCTTGCCTAAAATGTGGAAAGCACTACCCCCACAAATCTGCCACTCCTCCTCCCTATATTCCCTTACCTCTGCTATACCCACCTGTACCTGCTTCTGGCCCCCCCACATACCTGCCTCCCTGTACCCCTCTGCCTCTTCTGCACTTATGCTACCCCATATAGACTAGCACTGAAAAAGGGTGACAGGATCCATTATACCCACCCTGCTGCATCTGCATCACTAACCGACTGCCTGTTTGTATGCAGCTGTCAACCTTGCATCCTATGCTTTGTCCATGTACTGACTCTATAGTATGTTGCTCCTATGTACTGCCAATTCTGTAACTGTTGCATCTGTTATTATGTACCCAACTGCCATAAACCTGTATTGCAACTGTATGAATGTATTCTCCATCTTTTATGAATGTAGCTAAACTCTCCCTCTGTACATCCCTCCCCCTATTTCCCCCAGGACGTACTGTGAGATGAGCATTAAGTTGCTCAGTGTATCTTTCCTGGTGAAACAATTCAATAAATAAATAAATAAATAAAATACTGCTACTATCCCCGCCTACTGCAATCAGGGGGAAAACAGAAGTACTCTACTAGCACTGAGATCAATACAGTTAAGACACATTTACCAAAAATTACTGCTTAGAAAGAATGAGAAAGTGACTGTGATGATGCGCAAGTCCCAGACCAGATCTTTAGTTTGTTAATAGCCTCCTCCTAAGTCTGATTTTTACAGCTGCATGGGCCAAGCTCCACAGACATTATGCCATCATCAGATTTGTATAAGAGCACTGTGAAAGCATGTGACTGGACCACTGTCTGCTGTGCTGCCGCTGTGCTCCGGCATAGTTTCCAGTGATTCTGTTTATGCAGCCCTTCCCCTCCACGGGATACATAAACACACGCTGTCCTGGGCACTACTTTTCCTTTCTGCAGTTGCAGAAGTGATGGCTACCATGTGTAACATGGCGGCACTGACTTAAACTGCACATGCACGAGTATCGTGCATACGGACTCATGTCAGTGCCACCATGTTGTGAACGGCTAACTCTGGAGCTAACTGTGCATGTGTCAGTATCACACATGCACAGTACTGTAATTGCTGCAGTATTAGGTACAGCTGACTCTGGTGCATCGAGAGCACTGCATATTCTTTTCAACACTCTTGCCACTCCTAAAAACTCTCCACAGCCATATTGGCTCTGATCAGAGTTTGTCTGCACTGGGGTGGCTGTGCCTTAGTGCCACTGGGTGCTACTATGTAACCTACTACTGCTGCTGTGAGTACTACTAGGCAGTCCTGCAAACTTCTTATTTCTGTAGTAGTCCTCCTCAGTCAACTCTCCCTCCACAGGGACAGTTTCTCTGCTGCTTCTCGATGCCTTGGAAAATAAAGATTATAAGGGAGGGGGAACCCCCTTCATTGGCTTCCTTTTGATGCTGAGTCCAGTTTAACAGGCGCCTAGACTTTAGGGGTGTGTGTGTGTTAGCCACCAGTGCCTAGTTGGCTGTCCTTTTTTTTCCCCCCGACTATCTCATGCTTGACACAGCTGACAGATAGCAACTGTTCATCAGCTGGGTCCAGAATATAAAAATCCCAAACTAGGGATTTTGTACTCCTTGATTTTACATGGTGGTGGGAGTGGGACGGGGAGGGGTAGAAATGGGTGTCTTTGTGGGATGATTTATGCACTTCAACACTGGGTGACTCACATGGTGTAATGCGCTCAACACTGGTAAGGTGAACAACTGTTGTAGTACTTGGGGCGATCTTTAGTAGTTCAAGGACATACTGATGTGCAGAGCCTCACATGTTTAGCAGCATCACCCTTCCTCTTTTATTTTCTAGTTCCCATAGGGGATCCAAATCCCCACCACCACTGACATCCTTCTCCTCTTCCTGCACTCTTTTCTCCTCACCTTCACTTTCTTTAGACTCTTTCTCCCTCACATCATTTTTAGGCAGAGAAGCATTTTTAAATTTAGTCTTTTCTATTTTTTTACTTTTCTATTTTTGCACCCTATGCCAGATGGCCCACATTCAGGAGAGCACCCCAGCCCTGTACCCCCAAGATCCACCAGAACTCACCCAGAGTTTCTTCCCCAAGGGCTCCTCCCCCGGTGGGGTCAGCGGGAAGAGGCTCTCAAGCCCTGCCATACACAGGATCCAGTTTGGGCTGGCGAACCCAGCTGGTTGGGGGGGTGGGGCCTGAGAGTGCCTTCCTTCATCCAACCACCGGCAATTTTCTCCCTGATTTTTTTCCCCACAGAGGGAGCTGTGCAGGGATGAGATCTCCCTCCTCAATCTCGCTCTGACTCATGGTCGAGTTCCACACTTCATTTGGAAAGGGGAAAGTATCATCAAGATCAGGCTCAACACCTTCACCATCAGGAGTCATGGAGACACCAGCAAGCTCCTCCTTGATCACTGTGCCTGCACCAGAGATTTTGCTACCACTTGGACTGCTTCTCTTGTCACCACCTTATCCAGCACCCACCCACATGGATGCCACAGCTGTGAAAGAGAAAAGCTGGGCCACACTAATGCCACTGCTGCCAGCTGCTCTTTTACTACTACCAGCTTCAGAGCCCATAAATGAAGATGCTGCAGTTATATATTTTCAGCTGCAATACCCTTTTACCCCACTGAACTTAAACAATTCTTTGCCACCTCTCCAGGACCTCTCCCTTTAGTTGAACATCTCTTCCCAGTCATTTTATATATATTTTATTTATTTAGGTTTATCATGTTGTGAGAACTAAATGTAAAGAAATATAGAAACATAGACTTTGACGGCAGATAAGGACCGCTAGGCCCATCTAGTCTGCCCATTTCCCTACCTACAGGATAGGTCGCAGATCCTAGTTAACCAACAGCCTATATCTTCCTGCCCCCCACAAGAATTGTCTTATGTCTGTCCCATGCATTCTTGAATCCTCCCACAGTTTTAGACCCCACAACTTCCTCAGGAAGGCTGTTCCATGCATCCACTACCCTCTCTGTGAAATAATACTTCCTCCATTGCCCCTGAGACACGCCCTCCTTCTATCTTTAAATTGTGTCCCTTGTTCTTGCAAGTCTCTTTTTCTGAAAGATGCTACCCTCTTGGACTTTGTTGATTCCTTGAGGTACTTGAAAGTTTCTATCATGTCACCCCTCTCCTTCTTTCCTCAAGGGTATACATATTAGCTCCTTTAGTCTCTCCTCATCTGGCTTCTCTTGCAGACCCTGCACCATTTTAGTTGCCCTCCTCTGGACTGCCTCTATCCTGTCTATGTCCTTGCGGAGATGGGGTCTCAGAACTGGACACAGTATTCCAGATGGGGTCTCACCAACTGTCTGTACAGAGGGATAACAACTTCTGTTTTCTGCTGCTGATGCCTCTCCCTATACATCCCAGTATACCCCGGCCCTCCCTACTGCCTTCTCACATTGCTTGCTAACCTTAAGGTCATCTGATATGAATACCCCAGGTCCCTTTCCTGTTTTGTTGTTGTTACTACTCTCCCACCCATTGTGTATTCTTCCCTGGGTTCTTGTTTCCCAGGTGCATTATTTTGCACTTTTGCATTGAATCCTAGCTGCCATACGTCCGACCATTCCTCCAACCTTGCCAAGTCCCTTTTCATCCTTTCCACGCCTCCTTGTGTATCAACCCTGTTGCAGATCTTTGTGTCATCTGCAAAAGCATACTTTCCTTCCAGTCCTCTGCAATGTCACTGATGAAGACATTAAAAGGACTGGACCCAATCTGAACCCTGCGGTACCCACTAGTAACTGCTCTTTCTTCAGAGTGGACTCCATTTACAATTACCTTCTGTGTCCTGCTGTCCAGCCAATGTTTTACCAGGCTACCACCCTGGGACCCCTCCCAGGCTGGTTAATTTGACTAATAATCTTTTGTGTGGGACTGTGTCAAATGCCTTGCTAAAGTCTAGGTAGGCCATGCTCACAGCCCTCCCTGGTCTACTACTTGGTCACCCAGTCAAAGAAATCTATTAGATTTGTCTGACATGACCTTCCCACTGTGAACCCATGCTGCCTTGGATCCTGTGCTCCACTGACCTCTAGGTACTCAACTATTCTTTCCTTCAGAAGACTCCATCACTTTCCCTACCACAGAGGTCAGACTGACAGGTCTGTAGTTTCCTGCCTCTGTCTTGGTCCCACTTTTGTGAAGGGAATTACATCCGCCTTCCTCCAGTCCTCGGCACCAACCATCCTCCATGATTTATTAAAAAGAGTAGCCAGTGGTTTCACTAGTTCCTTCCTTAATTCTTTTAGAATTCTAGGGTGAATTCCATCAGGACCCATTGCTTTGTCCACCTTCAGTTTTAGGAGTTCTTGCAGAACCCTTTCTTCTGTGAAAGGACTGGGATCGACCCCCTATCAAAGTGCTTCTGTTAATTGGATTAGGCACTTCCCCCTCCTCTTTTGTGAATACTGAGCAGAAATATTCGTTCAGTATTCCTGCTTTTTCACTGTCCCCCTCTGCCCACCCACTGTTCATTCTATTCAGCCTCACTATCCCTCCCTTTGTCTTTCTACGCTCGCTGATGTACCTATAAAAGGTTTTATCCCCCTTCTTAACTGAGTTGGCTATCTTTTCCTCAGTTTGGGCCTTTGCTATTCTGACTTCCCTCCTTGCTTCTTTCTGCCTTACAGCTATCTGTCCTGCTCCTTCTGTGTTTCCTTATACTTCCGGAATGCTATCTTTTTCTTCCTGACTTTCACAGCCACCTCTCTTGAGAACCATAGTGGCTTTTTCTTTTGTTTTGATTTGTTTATTGCTTCACACAAAGGCTTGTTGCCTCTGTGATGGCAGTTTTGATAATTCCCCATTTTGCTCCACACCTCCTTCTAGCCTGTTTGCTAGTGCTTTTCTGAGGCACTCTCCCATCTTGCCAAAGTCAGCCCTCCTAAAGTCCAGTACCCTCACTTTTGTATGGCTTGACTCTGTAGCTGAGTTTAACGTGAACCACACTGTTTGATGGTCACTTGTCCCCAGATGGCAACCCACTTCTAGATCTGAGATCCTCTCACTGCCCCCGTTTGAGAGTTCGAGGTCTAAGAAACCCTGCAGAACAACTAAATAGCAGCAACAAACAGCACCTCCCTTGAGGGATTAGCAGTGTGATTAGCAGAGTAATCTGTTTACTGAGTTAATAGTAGCTACAGTAAAACCGCCCCCCAAAAAGTTTTTTTATGTTATTTTTTTAACATGATGAGGATTAACAAGGCACACATGACAGGTGTAATTAAAAAATTACTGTAAGTAACAAAGTCAGGACAAAACTAAATAACTACAACTAATGTAGAAATAGACTGACACAATACTTCACTTAAATACACCAAACTGTACTATAAAAATAAAATGAGATATCACTGACCACAGTCTCAACCAAAACATAATTAAAAAGAAAGACTGAGGAAAACAAATATGAGTTATCTGATGCACACAGACTGGTACACAGTGTAAAAAAATGTTCAAAGTCACTGATCTTTCTGGGCTGCCTTGCTTGCTGGAACACCTTCCCAAAACAAAACCAATACTTTAAACTAAATAAATCAGCAAAACCAGAAACAAAGAAGACTAATCTAGCTATACCAGGTACTCTAGATCTTTTTGTGAGCAATTTGGTGTCAGACTACTCCATTTTTGGATTGATTTTAAAGTTTGAGTTTTTTTTGGCTCAGACAAGCAGGCACTGACTTCTCTTCAACTGTCTCTTTAGAACACTGCACTCAACACAGCCTACACATGGTATACAGCTCATTTCAGTAACATGTGACCTCCAGTCCCATAGTACATAGTGAACTTCACTTGTGGGCCTCACTTTGCTGAAGAAGTTATTAAATTTGCAATTCATGAAGTTGTTCCCATACTGTGATTTGACATTTCGCAAGGTGGATTAACTACGCGGATTGTGGCATGAATTTTTCCAACTTCACTCACAGCTAGTTCCCATAAACATGCCTATTATGCTAGTACTAAGAAAGACAAAGCTTACAAAACATGGTATCTTAATGAATGCTCTTCGGACAGACACTGCAAGGCATATTACCCCCACAACAGTTCAAGCCTAACTTTATCAAAGAAGAGTTGTCCTGGATGAATTCAGGAAGGGAGGTAGATAACCTGCTGCAATCCCCACTTACATTCTACTGCAATTTAGGAATCTCATAAGGTCCTGCTAACTAATGTTAGCATGCTCACGAATCCTGTGAGGCATCTGAATTATCTTCTCCATGTGGTCCCAGCTCTCACTCAGTTTTTTAACCAGTTTGTGTGCATCCTTAGAGTCATAGTATAAGTTCATTTGGCATTTCCACATCAGCCAGAGTTTGGCCAGCAAAAGCAGTTGGTGCTATATTTTGTGTTGTCTGAAGGAGCCCTGCAACAGGTTGAAGACCTTCCATCAAAGCCTGGTTCTGTACGTCAAATCAGGAAAAACAGATCTCCTTCTCAATACCTGAGGTTCCTTCATCTGTGGGCCTAAGCAAGAGCTTTCTTTCAGTTATCAAATCCTGTGCAGATTATCATGAATCTGTGTGGTGCCTTTGTGTTTGCTGGCACTCTACAGGGGGTTAATTGATAACATTTTTTGATCAGAAAGTCTTATTCAGTTTCCGTCATCTCCAGCATGGTAGGCAACAACATACGTGCAAATCTAAGTGTGTCCTCCCCCACGGCCGACTCTGGGAGACCCAAAATCCACAGATTTCATTCTCTGGCCTGGGTATCTAGATCCTCAAGTCTATTCCTGACTAAGATATTTTCCTTTATTAAATAATTTGTGACATCTTGCAATTTTAGGTAAGAGTCCTTGGCCCTTTGTACAGATAGTTCCATAGCATCCTTCCATTAATCCAGTATGGCTACCATGGTGTAAAAGTGTCCAGTTTGTGGTCCATATCCTGGACCATATAGATGAGCATTGTTTAGAGAGAGACTTTCCTGGCAGATGTCTCACTGGAGCAGGAGGCTGCCTCATGGTGCTGTGGCCTCGCTGCAATAGCTGGAGTCTGTTTCAGTTTAAAAACTCCTCAGCTGCTGCAGCACTGATTGGCTTTCCCACCATGAAAGGTCAGAGGCTTAATAGTAAAGTGCAGGGTTGATTGGAGTTACATAAATCACCCAAATGTTTAAATTTGTGATGTTATTTGAAAGCTCTCTCAGGAGCTATAATGAGGAGCCTCTACTTCTATCGGATGCTCTGCCACAACCCCGGCAGCTATAATTCTGCTTGCCTGCTCTTCATATTTCTGGGCCAGTCCATCTATCTTTGCTGACACTTGCTCCAGTTTAGGGATTATCATAGCCAGGACCTGGGCAAAGACCATCCACCTCAATGCTTCCATCAGCCTCCTCCAAGACCTCTTGTGTGGCATCTGCATTGGCACCTTGCCCAGGCCATAGCCTTCTTTAAATCATATTTTCTTGTCCCTCTCATTGATTTCATCCAGGCTGTTAAAGGAGAATTATCCATTATTTTGGATGACTGCATTTTAGATCTAATGCCTGCCATTTTTGTTGGATGCCAATTTTAATGACTTTGTGCCAAAGAGGAGCAGGAGCACTAGGGATCACATCTAGCCTCATTGGCCTTACATGCGCAGTTTCCAATGTGCTTATTTTAGTGATGGTCTCAGGCCAGCACTACTTTGATGTCATTTTAGCCCTTTGACTCACAAATTTACTGCACCAAAAAACATCTAATTGTTATCTTGATTAATCCTTGGACTCAAATTTTTTCTACCCCAGCCCTTTAAGAAATGTTTTTCTTTAAAAAAGTAATAAGATATACATTAATAGTGATGGTATTCCTTATCCTGTACCAAGGTGTACAATTTACCTGTCTTTAGCAGGAGGAAAACTGTGCTGAGTCCAGAATGCTGTTTCACATGAAATGTTGTGGCTTTGAGTGCTCAGGGCAACAGCAGTAACAAAAACACAATTTAGTGGCACATATTAACATTATTTGTTTTAAATTAAAAACATTATTTATCAATATGCCCCAGCAGTGAGAATTGCACATGGTAATTGAATTGACATTTATCTTTAAGGATCGGGGGCCAGTGATGGCTTTGGTTACTGACACTAGTGGCCCAGTTTTGGACTCCAGCAAGCATATAAAAGTACGGGGCTTGCAGTGTGAGAGGGGAAGGGACTACTATTAAACAATGTGGGCAATAGTTGGGAGTGTTTGGTGCTTTTATAGGCTAAGAAGAAAGCAGGGACCAACGAGGTGGCAATGGGTGTTGGGGAGGGTTACACCCTTTTGGGGGGCTGTTCTGTTTTCCTTTGCTATTGATGGGTACTGAAGTGTTGTACATAAATTTTACTGTGCAACAACTATGTATCTGAACCAAGAATGAACCATAAAACAAATTTGGAACCATACAGTATGTACATTCCTAGTGACGACAAGTGGCAGTGTAGCTGAGACAGCATTTGTTGGGGGCATATATAGGATGTATCTAAATACACAAGCACACCTCCATACCTCTCAGACTTTTGTTACTGCAATGTGGGACACAAACACTCAAAGGGTGAGGCAATGCAGGACACTAGCCCTCATAATTCGGACACATCACCAAACATGGAGATAGTAGCTCAGAACACTATGGAAACTGCTGTAGTGCTTTTATGTGTACCAAGTTTAATTTTGATTAAGCATTTTGTAATACTATAAATGTCATCTTTAAAGGCTAAGCCTACTTCACCATCTCTCTGTTTGGTCAGCATGTTTTCCATGTCAGAAGGCTGTGGGAGAGAGCAATTTTGAGGATAAAAAGGAGCAACATCCCTTGGAATATGGGACTGTTGAGTGGTATGAACAGTTCTGCATCCTCAAGGGAAGGGTATGGGGAGAAAATAAGGAAAAAGGCTAAGGTGCACAGTTCTTGAGCTCCTCACACTTTTTTATCCTGGTAAAGAACTCATGCCAAAGGGATATTGAAAGGCACTGGAGGGGGCCTCCTTCAGGGATTGGAGGGCCTTATCTAGGCAGAGACATGTTCAGGGGCTTGGGGGGAGTCAGGAGTGGTGTACTGGAGCTAGATATGATCCCTCCCAAAGGTGCAGTCAGCTAAGGCATCTGGGGTAGGTGGCAGGAGGTCTAAGAGAAGAGTCCATGAAGGAGGATAAGAATATCTTGGAAAAAGAAAGAGCTGGCACAGTGATACAGTGGGTTGAGGTGCTGAATGCCACACCATTAGCCTCACCAGCAATGTGGATTCAATAGGGGACTTGGGTTTCTGAGGGGGGAGAGACTCAAGTATCTAATGAATGCTCTCCTCTCCAGGGGAGGGAGTATTTGTCATGCTGCTCATGTTCTGCCACCATGTGGAGGTGCAGTGGTAAAGTAATGGCTGCAACACAGAGTGGGAATGACTGGAGGCAGGATCGTGGGGCTTGGTGGAGTGTACATACTAGCTCCAGCTCATGTTATCCCCCCCCAGGACCCTACCATTTGGGTGTGGATTCCCAGGGTGGTAGTAGTAGAGAAGATCCTTTCCCCTGGCCCCACCACAGTGGGTAATCTGTAGGGGACTTTGGAAAGATCAGTCATGGGGAGATGGTGGCTATTTGGAGCAATGAGCAAGGTCTAAGAGCTCCTGTCTATACCCCAGGGGAGAAAAAATTATATGAAAAACAGAAAAAAAAGAGGAAGTAATACATAATTTATAATGGGGTAGAATAGAAGGACCTAGTGGGCATCCCATCAAAAGAATGACTGAGATTGAGCAACTCAAATATTAATGATTCTGATTCGATCTCAGTGCCTGTGTTGTGGGCTACCCTGAAAGGGTAGCAACAAGAAAGTGCAGGGCAAGAGAACAGTGACAGGATACCAGAAGGTATCCGTAAGGTATGTGGGGGGTGATGAGAGGGGAAGCTGCTGAGCTGGGCTAGTGGCACGGTGGTTAGGGTGGCTGGCTTTGGTGGAGAAGGTGCATGGTTCGGGGCTGGGGTGGAACACAATATTTTTGTGCTTTTCTGTGCCCGTTTTTTTGGGGGGGCTTTTGTCCTGGTTCTTCCATTCTCCCCAACATGCTCCCCCCTCCCGGAGTTAGTTATTTTAGTAAAGGGGTGGTGCGGGAGTGTGGGGGTGAAGCCCCCCTTATAAACACTTGTGTGTTTTTGTCACTGCAAATCTTATTTTTGGAGATGTACATTCGCCATAACGAACCACCTAGTGGTCCTTTTCTGCTGACAAATTCTATGTATCTCTGACAGTAAGGAGAAAGGTGGCATGTACTGTTTTCACACAGGAGATAGCCTAATTTGTAAGCAAATCTGAGCTGTGCTAAATAATACTTCTCCTTGAAATGACCTCTTGAGGTACTGTAGTGTTGGATAATGCTGCTCAGATGCACACTCACTACCTGCTATTGCTTCTAATGTAAAACCAATTGCATCATGAGTGCATCTTCAAAGCACAATTACTACATGAAGACAGCAATAGTTCTGGGTGATAATCAAACTTTGTGCCACTCTGGTTTAATAAATAAGGAACACTGTACTTATGTGCATAATTGGTTCATGTGTATTTGGCCAGTGGGTTGGTAAAAGGTTTAGTGCCTGTAATATACTTATAGCTGCAGTAAATCCATCTCAGTCTGTAACAAGTATGAAACGAAATCTTGCATTATAATTAACATTTTAATTCTATTTTCAATAAAATACCCAAAAGCAGAGAGCCCGTTCTGTTACAGTGCAGAGGATATAAAGTTCATTACAGTATGGAAAGTATGTTAATTTAGGTATAATTGCTACATATTTTAATATAAAATATGAGGGATTTGTTTCTCTTTTTTCTGTGGAAAAACTGCATCCTTGAGTTTATGCAGTGAATTACTATGGCATGTGGCATTAGAAACAGCAAATTAAAAGGAATCCATTAAAACAAAAATATGTTCAGAAAAATAAAATCTTTGACTGGATTTATAAAGAGCAGTAACATTACTTAGTATGTGAAATAAAGAAAAATAAATTGCTAACTGTGCTGTGTCTTGGAAATTGATTTTTTTCTAAATATAGTACTAGTTTATAAGTTAGAACCATGAAAAACTGAGTGCTAATTATATCCATGCGTCACTTACCAAACTGCTGTAACAACATGCAGGACACCTGTAACAGGTGTACAGAGGGGGATGAAACTGAGAACCTGTAAGCTCCTGATCAGTTAAAGCACTGCTGCAGCATGCTGTACACACCCCAGTCAATCAGTCAAAAATTGAGATCTACTGTAATTATCTAACTGGGGGGGAATAAATGGGGGAAATGTTGTCCCTTGAATTTGGGGACAGCAAACATGGTGAATGCCTTTCTTTCATTTTTATACTTTCTGTTTCCTAGTATCCACAGATCTGACCTATGTACTACCTTCCATCTCCCTCAGAGTTCTTTTCCTGCTCTTGAAACCCCCTGGAGACCATCACTCCTTTCCTGCCATTGCACACTCCCAACTCTAGCCCCAGAACTAGCATCTGTGGTTTGTTCCCGACATGTGAGATCAGACCTCTGAGGACATACTTTGCTTGCCTGAATGGGAGACCACAGAGAGGAGCTGATGAGGAGGACAAAGAGGCCCAGTTTGGCATGGTTGGACAAGGGACTTCATTGCCCAATATGAATAGGGGATGTCCCTTATAAATAAGCAATGTGCTCCCTGTTGCTATCAGATGGCAGGTGGCCGAAGTGGTGTGTGATGGGGCTGTGTCACCTGCTTTTGTTACAGTGTGGCATTGACAAGACTGTAAGGGGGACCGAGGGGGTGGGTCATCGGTGCTGTGGGTGGGGGGAGGACTACTACCACCAATAGGGGTTGGCTGGGGCTGCAGACACTGCTATGCCTTTGCAATGGGCCAGAGCTTTGTTGTTGGTGGGGCTACCTCATTTAGGAAGTGCACGGCTGTGGCAGGCCAGTTATTGCTGTGTGTGTGGGGGGGTGTTGTGACACGCCAGTTGGGGAGGGCTTCCCACTGTACAGGGATGGGGATCAGATGGGGGAAGGGACCACTGGACACCAAGAAGATAGTACTACATTATGGGAATGGGTGTTCTGGGGGGGTGGGACCACTAGACAGCAGGGATATCCTATAGTTTTTATATTGGTTGGCAATCAGCAATTGGCGAATTTGGGGGGGGGGGCACCACTGGACTCCAAGGATATTTTTGTATGTAACTGGACCGTTATCAGAGGGTGAAGGGCACCGCTAGGCACCAGGGACTTATGATTATATGTAGTGCAGTGGAATCGGAGGGTGGATGGCACCACTTGCCACCAGGGAATACTGTGTTGGGGTGGAGGTGCTGACGCACTACCTCAGGCAACTGCTAGAGTTGCACCGGAATAAGACTAGGTATTGGTCTGCAATATTTTCTGTGCAAGGGGACTGCACAAAGCACCCTCGCATGGAGCAAATACTCAGAATATTGGACTGCACCGACATTTTGGTCCCTGCCCGGTTTTTATTATTTTGCCTTGCGCTCCCCTTCACTCTTTGCTCCGGTGAAAGCCCAGTGCACCCTCGCTATCTGGGCTTTTGAATATGGCACCTCTGTGCAAAACTCGGTTTGTGCAGGCAAACTGGGGTTTGCACTGGGGCAGTCTTTTGAATATCTGGATCCAGGAGTCTAGACAGTACTGGCAGGACAAAAGGCTTCTCAGGATGCATTGCAGCAGAAGCACAGTGGGAAGCTAACATCACTGTGTGATTTGCATTTCAAAATTTTATTTCTGAAATTGCAGGAATAAATGCAAGACAATCACCAGCCAGTTACTGAAAAGTCACTGCGAGAAATGATGTATATGGAGGGGATGGAACAGACCTTTGTCAGTGGTGGATTGGGAACGGTCTTAAAACTCCAGCAAAAACTTTCAAAGGCAGTTATCAGTGCTTGCTGTTTTGGCTGCCTAGCAGTGCTTTTGTATGGGTTGCAAGCCTTGTTCCACATTCCTCTGCAACTTAAGGTCTATGAAATGAACAATAATAGTTTTTTCCTTTGTTAAAGTGACAGATTGTCACAACACCTTGTGGCAATACAACAAACAAATGTTTGTAACATACAGATAATTGCAACTTTAAAACAACTAAGAAATACAAACCTCGAATGTAGCCACATCATAAACTTTTTGTCAATGCTGAGTGTTCACCGTTGGCATTGCTGTTATACTGTGTCTTGCTTGTACACATTTTTACTATATATTTACCCAGGATAGAGCAGATAAAATGCAAGATCTCATTTTCAATGGTGTCATGCTTTTACATATTTTCAGATTGTATTTACCCAGGATAGGCCATCTGAGAAGCAATATTTAATTTTCAGTGAGCTTCCACATTTTGACCCCAAATTTCCAAGTCATTTATGACCTCACATTATGATCAAGACAGGTGGAATTTTTAAAAGTGTAACTGCGTAAACGAGTTTTAGAGGGGATTTGAAAAATTACACCTGTCATGTTCAGGAGGTGGGGTAACATAAAGGATATGTTGAACATTGGGAGCTAAAATCTACAAAAAAAGCTAAGAGTGAACATTGAAATAATTCAATGTTTCTTCATAACTTAGTTGTTTTTCACATTTTAACCCCACATTTTCAACATAGTCTTTTTATGAGCACTCCTTCTGAACATGACAGGTGTCATTCATACAGTAGTGACTGAAACATCATTTCACCCCACAGGTGTGAAAACACATTTTATTTGGAAAGGCTTTGCCTGGAGTTCGGTGGCCAAGCAGCCAGCCACTCCCACTTCCTGAGCTATATAAGCAGTTCCTCTCAGCCTCATTGTGAAGCATTTTTTTCTTTGCTGCCGAAGGCTCTGTCGGTCTGTCCTCTGAGCTGGTTGGACCTACCTGGCTGGCTGGGGTCTGTGCCCCCCACTTTGCTGCTCCTGCTTGCCTCTGCTGGGCTTCTGTGTTTGTTTTCCTGCTTCTGGTTTGGTTGTGTGTGCTTCTGTTTTGTTCCCTGTTTTCTGTGTTTGTGTGTCTTTGGTTTTGCCTTTTCGGGGGGGGGGGGCTTTGTTTCTAAGCTCCTAGCATACTGCTACTCTGAGCTCATACTACTTGCTTTCAGTTATTTACAACTGCAGCCACTGCTACTGTTTATTCCTTTTTTTATACTTGCTTTATTGAAGGATTTGGTTTCATACATCCATTCTTCATATTACATTCTTTGAATGTTATCTTACATATTTTCTTTTCCTTTTTTTTTGTTAAGATAAAACTATTACAGCTTATAAATTTCACTTGATTACAAGATAAAGTTGATTTTCAAACTTAATACAACTTTGAGCAGGATTAAAATAGAATTTGAAACATAAGGTACTACCATTATTCTATATTTACATTTCATTCTTTATCTCTAGGGTGGAGTTATTGACATCAGCTAAAAGCAAAGATTCTACAGGAGAGAAGAGAGTGAAGGAAAAAATTCATATGCTAAAGCTACGCTTTCTTTTCCTTGAGGATTAGGCCATACTTTTCGCTCATCATGCCCTATGTTTCTTTCTTCACTATTTTTGTGGACAAATATAGGATTTACACCCTGTGTACCTTTAGAGCAGCTCCTGATATAATTCCCACCTTGACCAGCATGTTATATAGTTTTCCAACTTGTCTTGGAGTTTAAATGAGATCTGTTCATTGTGTTGGATATTTAGTATGTTTGCTTTCTAATCAGAAATTACTGGGGGAGTCCTGAGAAACCACTTCTGAGTTATAGATTTATAGGCTGAACCTAGAAATATAGCCTATAGGTATAAGCTAGCCTTATCCCTGGTCTCCTCCGGTGGTATCCCCAAGATTAGATTAGCACCCCCAAGTTCACTCTGTATGTTCAGGATTGACTTTACATGCATCTTTACCTGGAGCAAGAAGGCTGATAACCCTGGACAATCCAGGAAAATATGTTTATGTGAGACCTTTACCTCTCCACATTCCCTCCAGCACCTGGAGGGGAACCCTGGGTTTCTAAGAGCTACCACCAAGGGGACCAGAAAAAACCTTGCCTTGACTTTCCATGTGAATTCTCTCCAAACTGGGGAGGAGGTGGTTTTACATGTATTTCCCAAGATCTTAAGCCACTGTTTACTAGATATGGGATGTGTAAATTCCTGTTCCCATTTAGGTTGAACCGCCAACATGGTATGTGCTGATTGTTGTATAAGAGATTTATGTATTATAGATATTGCCTTTTCCCCCAGGCAAGAGATCCAAATCTGATGGTAAAGGGTACCATCATTTCCCAGAAGAGGGTCCCTCCCTGACTTTATAATTTGTGTTAGAACATAGTCTCTAATTTGGTAGTAGTATAACCTATCCCTTTCTGTCCGGCAATATAGCCTCGCAGCCTCCACGAAATCTATTAACTCATTGCCCTTTAATAATTGCCAGGGAGCTTTCAATCCCTTAGAGTACTGGATTCTTTACCATTTATTATGCATTGGTGTATCAAAAGGGGGGGTTATTATAAAGCATTTATACTTCCAAGAATATTGTTGGAAGGTTTTGTGTTTCATACCCAATTGCCAGCCCTTTAGCATGGTGACAGTTGCTAACGGTGCTTCTTGACTAATTTTATTAAGATGAGGTGGGGAGAAGAGGCAGGCTGGAAGTGGGGTTGAGACTGGTCTGGATAGATCAATCTGCTTCCAAACTGCTTGGTATGTCTTAGTACCCCACAATAGAGCCAATCTCATCTGGGCTGAGATCCAGTAATTTAAGAGGAAGGGTAGGGCTACTCCTCCCAAATCCTTAGGCAGGTGCAACTTAGATAGGCTTATTCTTGGCTTCCTTTGGTTCCATAGGTAAGCATTTAGGGTTTTTTGCCAAGAAAGAAGCTCTTTTGGGGATATTACACATGGTACACATTGAAATAAATACAGAAATCTTGGTAAGGTGTTGATCTTTAACGATAATGTTCTTATATAAAAAGAGGACGGCAACAAGTCCCATCTTCTCAAGTCCTGTTTGATTGTACTCACTAGGGGATGGTAGTTTAAATTGAAAAGCTGATTCAGGTTTTTTGGGATTTGTATTCCCAGGTATTTGATAGACATTTTATCCCATTTAATAGGGTATTGTTTTTTAAGGCTTGGTGGAGGGTTATAGTCAAAAGTCAAGGCCTCAGATTTATTTATATTTAGGGTGAAACCAGATATATTAGAAAATTTACTGATATGTTGAAAGAGGACCTGCAAGGAGGTATCTGGATTAGACAAGTATAATAGAATATCATCAGCAAAGAGAGCCAGTCTCTGTTCAAGGCCTGTTATCTCAACACCTTTTATATCCTGAGCCTGGCACAGGCACTGAGCCAAAGGTTCAATATAAAAAGCAAATAGGAGTGGGGATAGGAGGCTTCCTTGTCTGGTTCCTCTGAATTGGGGGAATTTCTCTGATATATGCCCATTTGCCCTAATGTATCCTGTAGGATTTGTATAAACTTTGAAGATGGTATCTACAAACTGGTGTGGAAAGTCAAACCTAGTCAGTACCCCTCTCAAGAAGTCACATGACACCATGTCGCATGCTTTTTCTGCATCCAATCTCAAGATAACTGCTGGGATTTTTTGGGCACGTATATATTCTGTGATATAAACCATGCGTCTAACATTTCTGGTTGTTTTATTTATTCACCCCTGGGCTATTTGATCTCTGCCTTGCCATTAATATTTATATTTAGGTCTCCTCCACAGATCACCCTACCCTCTGCCCATTCCAATAATTTACTAAAAAAGGTTCTGTAGAGTGAGAGATCTGATGCTGGTGGTATATAAATTGAGGCCAGTGTTACCATCTGCCCATCTAGCAGGCCTTTTAACAGAACAAAACGCCCTTTCTTATCTATAATTCGTTCCTTCGGTTCAAAATGTACCCCCTGCCTTATCATAATGGTGGTCCCTCACCTTCTCCCACCTCGATATGAAGAGGCCACCACCTGGGTAAATCCCAGATGCTCAAATGTTTTATGCTCACTTTGGGAAAGGTGAGTTTCTTGTAATAGTAAAATGTTAGCTCCCTCCCTTCTCGTATATTGTAGTATTTTACTCCTTTTAACTCGGTTCATAATACCATGCTCATTATAAGTGCATATTACATAGGGTTGTGCCATTTTATGTAAAGTCAATTACTCCCATTAGGTACATATACATAATTTGTGCGTCTGGTCTCCCCGAGGATAACCTCCTCCATTTTGCATTATATTTATTCCATTGATGGTATTCCTTAAATAAAAGTTCCAACTGTCCTGCTACAATTAACAAAAACTGTATAGCCAACATGGCTGTCTGAAGATTTATATACATGTACAGTGTGTATTTCCAAGGTTGGGGGCTAGATACCCTCCTAGCCCCTGTGTTCTCCTATCTAAGGAGGACAAGGAGGAATGCGTGTGCCTCCATTACCAGAGGACCTCCTCTAGAGCCTCGATATCAGTGGGCTCCCTATTTATTGTGTGAGGGTCACAGGCTGATCTCCAATACACCCCGTTCCCAGCCAACTACTAAAAGAAAAACTAGGCTTAGTATAGAAACATCTATAGCATATGTCCTGAAATATGGCGGACTAGCTGAGCTTTGGCCTAGTGTTAACCCTCTTTGCAACTCAATCAAACTGCCCATATTTTACTAAAGAGAGAGTGAGAGAGGACTGCCTTAAATAATATTTAGGATCACCAGAACCTCCCATGGATCCTCATGGTAGGCAGTGGAGGAAATGATTCAAAGGGGTGTGTAAGACTGCAACAGCTAAAACTGCCACATCAACTTTTGCTCCCGGCCAAACTAATAATCTCCTGGAATGGCTTAATTTATCTTTTAAATAACTCTAAGGACACCGATTAGCTGGTATTTAAATGTAAAGTCGAAATGGAGCAAGGAGGGGCAGAGGAGTCATCCTCTGATAAGAAATAAAAATGTGACTTGAACTGCAGGATCTTCAAATTTAATTGGTTTCAACTGTGCCCATTTGGTTGCATAATTTTCTGTAGGGGACATCACAGGAAGATTGGGAGCAAAGCTCATAATTAATCAGAGTATGTGTTAAACCTGCGCTGATGCATGGACTCTTATAAAGTAGTGTTTTCCCCCACTATACTGCTCTACTTTGTATGACTGCTCTTATCTCTTCCTTCTTGAGGGGCAGATGACATTTTAGCTATAGCTTGTCATCATACCATCTATCACACCAACAAGAATGGACTTAAGTCAGACATTAATCCACACTGTTGTACCCTCAGCACAGTTGTCCTTTTCCAATCAAATGGTTTTGTATTTTACTATGTTGGTTACTGTTTTCCTTAATATTAATGAAGTGCCCTGTAGTTGACATCAGGGTCATTTTTCCCTGGCATGTTAAATGTTGCCTTACTAGTTCATGCCTTTACAGGCTGATTATTGTCTTTGGTGTGTCCAGGGAGGAAATATTTTTACAGCATATTTAGGAGTGTTCCCATTATAGATTATGTAGATGTGAGGTCATTGTGATAAAATTGGAATAGCTCTGATTTATACATGGAGAATAATCCCTGCAGATATTTCTGGGTTGAATGTAATCAACTGATCTATACGATATACTAACTAGTATGTTATTTCCCTATAAGGTAACTCTTGGGATGGTGTCCTGCAGGAATCCTTTGTATGTAAGGCTTTGTTTTTGTTAATTGCCATTCTGTTATCCATCTGTGGATTGTACTGTACTTGTGAAATGTCTTGCAAAACTCAATAAATAGATAAAAAAGAAGACTACAAGGGATGGTTTATGGTTTTCTTTATTTCAGGTACCAGCAATGGGGAATGGACACTCCAGTGTCAGCGTTGTTTGGTAACATAGGGGTTGGGCTCCTGGTGGTCGCACAGTGAAAATGGGTAGGGTGGGGGGTGGGGGTTACTAGACAGCACCAGGAATTGGGCATCACAGTGTCAAAACATTAAGAAGGAAGGGAGAAGCAATGGGAGGTGGGAAGGATACTTGGCAAAAGGTGGGAGGGATTGTTTTTTCAGTGGGGAGGAGGACCATAGCAGGCTGATCATGACGTTAATCAGCTCTGCTTGCTAGGTGTGGTATGCAGATTAAAGGAAAGAGCTCTCTATGATTCAGGTGGCTCTTTTTTTTGAACTGCACAAAGTTTCTGCACAGCAAAACCAGAAGCCTGGCTGGTAATTGGTCACACCTCTCAAAATCTACTATCATATCAAATATGTTCACTTTGCACAAGCACAAAGATAAAAATCAGTCACCAAAAGGAGGCTGTTTGATCTAGCAGTTAGAGCACTGAAATGGGTAAGAACAGGCTGGAGGTTCAAATCTCGCTAGAGACAAATACTTATCTTGTGACCCTGGGCTAGTTACTTATGCCCTGTACACACATAAAAAACTTTTCAAAACATTTTAGAAATCAGGCTTTAGCATGATGTTTGGAGCATCCACATTGTAGTAGCTCACTTGCACTCCCAAGCAGCAAGTTAGACCAGCTTTTCCTTGGTCTACCCTGTGCCATTTGAGGGACCCTTTTCATGGGACTTGCACCAAATATTTGGTTTAAGCTGCCGTAAAGTGTGGAAAGTGTCTCAATTGTGCCTGATGTACTAAAATCTGGTGCACAACTGTCAAAGGAATTTGGCGCAGCTGCACCAAACAACGGGGTTAATGCAGAGTTTGACACAAGTCCTTTGCCCCCCCCATGAAAATTGAGCCCCTAGTGTCCACAGGCCTTCTTAGATACAATCAGAGTTCTAAAACTGTGCACAAGTCCTCTCAAAGGTAGGTTTGAGAGCAGTTTTAGAACAACACGGTTTCCATAATCTGAGTTAAAGGCAGCGTGGACAGACACTGTGCTATAACTTGGGTTAAGGGATTTGCGCACAACAATGTGTGTGGGACACAGAACCATGAAAATGACTAGAAACAGTAGACATATAGTGGAGCCAGCCAGGATGCACAGTAGTAATGCTGCAGTATATCACAAAATGCTGCAGTATACTGCAAGGAACAGTGCAATTCAATAGCTATTGAGCTTGCTTTTGTCATGTATTTTGTGACATGTCATCTACTGCAAGTTACTGCATTGCATCGTAGCTAACTCTGCCATAGCTGGTACTGACCTTACCAGCAACCAGTACATTTTTCACTAGATTCCATAAGGATCTGAGTTCATAGGTATCCCACAATGCACTGTGACACCCATAATGCCTTGCATGGGTGCTGTAGTGCTACATGGGAACCTGAAAGTTGTCGAAGCAAAGTATGAATGCTGTGAACGCATGTTAAAGGAGAGCTACACTGAACCTGTAAGTCATTTATTTTTTCCAATAGAAGCTGTATTTTAAGTACTGGCTAAATTTCTGTTATTGTTCCATCTATACAGGCCTTTTAGTAACCTTAGTGGGTGTTTCTGCTTTGCACTCTGGTGTTGTGTCATTTTAGAACTGTATGATGTAGTTTATGTCCCTTTGTGCCACAGAGTTCTATAGTAGAACACAGATGCCTTGTGCCAATGGATCCACGATGGGTCATCGAGAAAATATTTGTCGAATGACCCAACAGTGAAACCGGCAGATTGACTGCATTTTGTAGTCAGCTGCCGGTTTGCAGAAGCAACAAGTGTTTTCTTCAGGGGACTTTGCCCTCGAACACCCCTCATGGGGGGCTGTGCCCCCTGCACCTCCCCACTTAGGATTCTCAACTCCGAGTCAGAGCTGAGTCAGGGGTGCAGGACCCCCTACAGACAGTGCTGGATGCCAGTGGGTTCCCTACAGCGACATGGCCCTGTTGTCGCTGTAGAGGACTCCACTGTTGACATGTCGACATCAGGGATGTATGCCGTGCCAACAATAGAAGAGTAAGACAGGGACATAAACTACATCATACAGTTCTAAAATGGTTCTTTCCAGCAGCGTGTAAATCAGAAATACCCAGTAGGATAACTAAAAAGCCTGGGTATCTAGAGGAATAACAGAATTTGAACCTATATTTAAAAAAAAACTGCTTCTACTGTGAAAAATTACTCACAGATTTAGTGCAGTGATCCTTTAAAGCCCACTTTAAAGAAGCCTATTTCAAGTGTGCACGGGACATAATCCAAAACCTCCCAGTACTCCAGTCTGTCCTGCTGCATAAAAGGGTAGATGCCAGACCCTACTGGAAACAAGATTTAAAATCTCAGCTGGGCTATGCTGGGTAAATACACTGTAAAATAAAAAAAATAAATAACAAAATCGATACCTATACCTGTTGCTTGACTGCACTGCAAAGACTAAACCAAAATGCAAGGCGTATTTTGAGTTCCCAAAAATGACCAAGTCCATCACAAGCCCTGCAAAACAATACACTTATTGACCTCAGTGAAATATTACAGATATGTACACACAAGAACATGTTTTAAGAGTTTGTAATGTAAGTTTCAAACTATAACACATAATAGCAATAAAACTATTCAAAACAATCATAAAGGTATACTTCAGTGCTGGTGATTCTGGGTTCAGAAACAGACTCAGGGAGCTGAGTCAGCTAGTCAGAGGGCTGGGGTTTTGCTGCTGAATGGTAGCACTCCCAGACCAGAGGGTGGTGCTCAGGTTCTGCTGCCATAGCAGCCCCTGCCTTGGGCTGAGAGAGCTTGTCTCTCCTACAGGGCATCGCTACAAGCCTGGCATGGGGGAGAGGGAGAAAAAAACAGGACCAAAAACCTGTCTCCCCACTGCAATGTATAATTGCTGCCAGTGCTCTCTGGCCCCAAGCCATGTGGATCCCCGCTAGCCTCGATGGTGGCAGGGGAACAGCAGAAGAAGCTGGGAGGTTGCTGTCTGAGAGTCTGAAAGATAGGAGCAGGTGGTGGCAGGGAGCACACAGCTCAAAGGCAAAGTAAATTTATTTATTTATTTAAAATTGGTGACCAGGAAAGGTTCACTGAGCCGAAGCTCAATTCCAGGTGTGATCCAGGTAAAAAGTAACACAGTGGTAGAATGAAGTTACAGTATAAGTTATTTACAGAGAATTTACAGATATATACAAAAGTAAAATATGGTTTAGGCACAATGCATAACAAAGGTAAGGTACAACTATTAAAGACAAGAATACAAAAGAATGACTAACAGTTTAACCTAAGACACTTTGAGACCTCTTGTGAGCAGGGGTGTAGTCCTGGGGGGTCAGGAGGGGTCAGGGACCCCTTAATTCATTTTGAGAGGGGGCATGCTTCCTTACTTCTGACAACAAACAGCTATACCATCCTGAACTGCTCAGTGGCTGCCAATCAAAGCACAGTTCTATTGTTTTCCTTCCCAGCTGTTTGCTAAGTGTGCAGTCCATCACCTCCACAGCATTTGCAACTACCCATTAATCTTAATAGCTGCCTTTGAAGTCTAAAAGGTATCAAATTACCCATTTTGATAATAAGACTTAAGGCATATATATGTTGGCATAGGCTGTAACCAAAGAACAGACACACAAACACACTCTCTCTCTCTCTTTCTCTCTCTCTCTTTCTCTCTCCCTCTTAATTAGGTATAACTCAAATGCTAACAAAATAGACTGCATCTGAGAGCATAAGTCTGAAAAAAAAGCAAGGGAGTGGAGGGGAGAGAAAGAGAGAGAGAGAGAGAGTGTGTGTGTGTGTGTGTGTGTGTGTGTGTGTGTGTGTGTGTCAGCACAGCAGGATGTCTGTGTGTATGAAGCAGAGAAGAAAACAGCAGTTGGAATTCAGATTAGGGCAATGGGTTATGAAACCAAGGTCCGTATTCACACCACAAATAGATTCAGAAACATGGCATTTGAGGAATGTTAACACGTAGGATGTTCTAGGTGCAAGTTTAGCTTTGGAGAAGTAGGTTTTTATGTTTAATTGATAATGGTGCCAGGTGACTCTCTCAAGATATAAAATATGGAAGATTTCAGTCTTTGGGACAGACTCAGAAAGGGTGCTATACTAAATTAAAACATTTTTCACAGAGAGGGTGGTGGACGCATGGAACATTCTTCCTGAGGAGGTTGTGGGTCTAAAACTGTGGGATAATTCAAGATTGCATGGGACAGACATAAGGCAATTCTTGTGGGGGGTAGGAAGAAATAGGCTGTTGGTTAACTAGGATCTGCAGCTTATCCTGTACGTAGGGAAATGGGCAGACTAGGTGGGCCGAGCGGTCGTTATCTGCCGTCATAGTCTATGTTTCTAAGTTTCTATGTAATCTGTCCATCTGCCTCTCCCATTGGCTACTGGTCATTTGCTGCATTGCAGGAGGCACTCAAGTATGGTGGAGGTGGCATTGCACAAAAGAGAAGGTAGGAGACACAATTGGAGCTAAAGTGGAAAACCAAACTGCAGGTAACTATATGTTATTATTTCTCTTTGATGGATCCTCATCCTCTCATGAGCTCACTCCACAACATTTATGGCATGAGCCCAACCCCAGTGTGGGATTAGAACCCACAGCCATCTGGCCTGGGGGGGTTGCTACCAACTGAGCCACAGTTTTTCATGAGACAAGAGACACAGTGACTGACAAAAAATTCATAAATGGCGACAGCCTACCTTATCTTTAAAATGGTCTGGTCCCTTTTCCTGTATTTTTTTTAGCAACGTGTAAATCCCATGTACAATAAAATTGCCAGTGTGAACATTTTGTGGCTGAATTTTCTGGATTAGAGATTTATGCAGTTTCTGCTCCTTGATAATGATCAAGAAGTTGTTTAAGTTTTGACTATTTTTTTTAAAGAAAATAGGAAACTAAATATTTTGATAGTGATATTGGTTGTTGTAACAAGTCAAAAGAAGCATTTGACAATGTCAAATGTTCGCTGTGTGCACCAGTGTCATAGGGGGTGTGTGTGTTTGAAAATTGCTTCAGTGAAAGAATCATATTATTAACATTTAAGAATATGAAGTAGAAGTGGTGATGTTGGGCATCGTAACTGTTTTGTTTGGTAATATTTGTGCCCCAAATTTGAACACACCATTCTTATGACCCCACGTCATGAACAAGTGCAGAGAAAATGTGCAACTCCTGGCCAAAAGATGATTTCATGCAGTGACTGCAGAATCACCTTTCGGGGTGCAAAAACACATTTTGACCAGTATCTGCAAAATGACAGCTCTCACATTCATGAGGTGCTGTGAAGAAATGGCAATGTTGACAATTTGGGGTCAAAATAATAAAAATTCCCAAAGTTACGAGCCTACATTAGCAAATTTCAATGCAGGCTCCTACCTTTATTGTTTTTTAATATTTTTACACCAAATTTTTAACATAGCCGTCTTATGACCCCACCTCTTGAACAAAGGTAGAGAAAATTTCAACTAATGTCTGAAAGGTAATTTTGTGCAGCGTCAGCAAAATGACCTTTCAGGATGCAAAACCATATTTTGGCCTGAATCTAAAAAATGACAGCTGTCACATTCATGAGGTGCTATGAAGAAATGGCAATGTTGAAAATTTGGGGGCAAAATATTAAAAATTACCAAAGTTACGAGCCTACATTTGCAAATTTCAACGCAGGCTCATACCTTTGTTGTTTTTTAATAGTTTTACATCAAATTTGGAACATAGCCTTCTTATGACCCCACCTCATGAACAAAGATGAAAAACATTTTCAATTGCTGCCTGAAGGGTAATTTTGTGAAGCATCAGCGAAATCACCTTTCAGGATGTGAAAACATATTTTGGCCAGGATCTAAAAAATGACAGCTGCCATATTCATGAGGTGCTGTGAAGAAATGGCTATGTTGAAAATTTGGGGTCAAATATTGAAAGTTACCAACGTTAGGCACCAGCATTCACAATTTTAATTAGAGATGCAGCAAATTTAAATTCAGCCCACAAAGTGAACGTGAAGTGAGCACTTCGCATTGCCACTCCGCGTATGCAAAGTACTCACTCTGCCTTGTCATTGCCACTTCACGCTAAGGTGGAATGCCAATGCGAAGTAAGGTGAAGTCATTGATTTTAATGGACTTCGCGTTCCTCATTATGATTCTAAGTGATCCACTTGGTGTTTCAGATTTGGCAGCCCCCCACACATCACATGGTTTACAGTATTGTAAGTCACATGCTCTTTAGCTAGGCACGAAGAAAGTGAGTCACACAAGCAGACACTTTTACTTTCTCCTGTGCAGATGGAACGAAAGGAGTATGTTTTGTGACAGCTGATATTTTGAGATCAGAGCGAAGAGGAGATTTAAACTTTGATTTAAACCCAGCAGCTTTTTTAAAAGCTACATTTTTTTGTCTTTTCTGTCTGTACTCTTTTTTACTTAATTTGTTCTTTCTGTAAATTTTATTTTTCTTACATAGAGGGACATTAGTTGCAAATTATGTCCATGCTGGAACTGCTGTTGGATCACCATGGGATCCCACATTATTTTTTTTCCTCACACCATGTGCCCCCCCACACTTTCCTTACTGTGTTATAAAATGTATTTCTCCACCATCCCCGACCCTTGTATGTAATTATGCCCTTTTTTGTCGTCTTCTATATGTATTCTGAGCAGTGCAAGTATACTGTGCTAAACTGCAAGGGTACAGTCTTCTTTCCAGTCTGTGTATGTACTGCAGACACTGTCCAACTCCCTGACTTAAAAACACTTATTAATGAGTGCAATGGTGGGATAGTGAAGCCTGGAGACATACTACAAAATAGGCTTACAATACATCCAAGTAACTAGTAAAAAAATGAATGTTGTGATTCATGACATAATCATAAATCATGAGTTGTGACTGCATTTGTGAATGTGATGATAAAGAAACAAGAATGCCTATGGCTGTACTTCCCCAGGCCCCAATGAGGTGTGGCAAAACACTCCCTGACTCAAAAACACTCATTAATGAGTACAATGGTGGGGTGGTGAAGCATGGAGAGACACTACAAAACAGGCTTACAATACATCCGAGTAACCAGTAAAAAAAACTAATGTGATTTGTGACGTGATTGTAAATCATGATTTGTGACTGCATTTGCGACCGTGATGATGAAGAATGTGATTTGTAACACGAGTGACTCGTGATGATGGTCCTGACTTAAAAATGCATATTAATGAGTACAGTATTCATGCTGAATTATACACCACACCTGTCCAGTACTCTGAAGGGGAGCCAAAGAAACAACTGTGATTTAAGTTAGAGATGGAGATTGGGCCCTAAAGAGATGCAAGTGCACAGACAGATTAAGATTACGCTGTGCACTGAAGAGATGCAGATGCAAAGGCACAACACCTAACCAGTGCTCACCATCAGAAATTCAAATCTGGAAAATAATACTTTTGCCGGTTGGGGCGGGCCCCGGGTGGGGGGCAGTGTACTGCACTGCAGCAGTAACAGTCACTAGTACTAGTACCAGTAAAGAAACCCCAAAGAAGTACAAAAATTACACAGCTGCAGTGGATAGCAGGTTCACATTGCTGAAATTATGTGGCACAATGAAAGGTGTCTGATTTGATGACACGTGTCACACACATACTGATATACACACTAAGTAATGCATAGCAAATTGAAATCTTCAGTAATATAACCACATATTTTAAACAAACTAAAATTATGCACTGCTGCACCACAACAATCGGCAAAAAAATTACAAGAATTATTGAAAATATTACTATGTATACATTAACACAGTTATACAAGAAAAATATTACCAAAACAGAAAGCACTGTCTTTTTCTCCAAGTTAATCTACCTACACCTCAGATACGTCCCTCCCCCAAAGCACACTTCCACTGTCTCTCAGTACACAGACTGAATGTTGTACATTAACATTCAAAATCCACACACAAACAATAAACGCTCAAGGATATGAGTGCAGGAGGGTTTCCTATAATCGATGAACTAAAGTTTCAGCAAAAAAATGACTCAAAACGGCTTTTTTAACAGCTTTTAGAAGGTTTGAATCACAGATAGCTCTCAGAGCAGATTGTCTCCTACAGCTTCCTACACACACTACCCCAAACTGAGGCTGTTCAGAACAATCTAGAGCCTGTGTGACCTGAAATCCCATGAATCACTGCAACATTCGCCTTTGGAGCTTAAAAACAAGGCGAAGTGAGGCGAAGTACATTGTTTTCAATATACTTCACCTTAAGAATTGGTGGAGTAGTGGTTTGGGAAGGCAGAGTAATGTGAAGTCATTGTTTTCAATGGACTTTGCGTTACCCATTATAATGCGAAGTACTCCACTTCGTGTTGCGGAGCACTCCGTGGATTTGCTTTCACTCCACCTTCCACTTCGCGGAGTGAATTGGGGCCACTTCGTCCATCTCTAATTTTAATGCAGGCTCATAACTTTGTTGTTTTTCTTTTATTTTTACACCAAATTTTCAATATAGCCCTTTTATGACCCCACCTCATGAACAAACGTAGAGAAAATTTTCAACTCCTGCCCAAAAGGTGATTTCATGCTGCAGCTTCAAAATCACCTTTCGGGAGAGAATTGCATTATTTAACTTAATTGTTCATGAGGTGGGGTCCTCAAAAAGGTATGTTGAAAATTTGAGGCAAAAATATTAAAAAATGGATGGCCAACTTATGCCACTAAGTTGAAACCTCCCATTGCAATACATTGAAACTGAAAACCCCATTGAAATACATTGAAGCACTTATCTCAGTTAGTGGTTGGGCTTTGAAGAGTGAAGATGTGTCTGCAGTCTAGAGAAGAGTATGGTGATGGACCTCTGGTGGGTAAGTATGGGGTAGAGAGGTGAGGGGGGGTGAGTCCTGAGTGGGAGGGTGGGATGTGAGGTGGTTAACAGTACAGCAGACAACGATGGACATTTTCCTTTTGTTCAGGTTTTAAAAAAACAACAAGGGACAGTTTTCTTGATTTCCAGGACAGTTTCATATTAATGGAGAACACATGGGGACTGGGCACCCCCAGTGTCACTGGGAGGGACACTGTTTAAACATTTGAGGACACTGGGGGATAGGGCACCCCCAGTGTCACTGAGTAATGTTTTGTGGGGGTCCACCACAACAGACGTCAATGGACAGGTTTCTTTTTGTCAGGGGAAAAATGACTAGGGGCAGTTTTCTTTATTTCAGGGACAGTTATGTTGAGAACACTGGGGGATTGGGCACCCCCAGTGTCACTATGTTATGTTTTGGGGGGGTTGCAACAGATATCGATGGATGGTTTTCAAACAGACAAGGGATAGTTTTCTTTATTTTAGGGAAAGACACTGGGCGATTGAGCCCCCCCGTGTCACTACTGTGTGTGTGTGTGTGTGTGTGTGTGTGTGTGTGTGTGTGAGGAGGGGACTCTGACAGGGAGGGTCATGTTGGCGGATAGTTAGGGCCACCAGCAACAGACATCGATGGACAGTTTTCTTTGTTGCAGGTTGTGACAGAAAAGGGGACCAGAACCATGTATTCTTTTGATTTAGTTATTCTTTTTGAATATGCACCTTCTTCAGACAAGATGGTTGCCAGATCACATGAGCGAGTATATGAGGAAAAGTTAAAGTACAGGTCTGATGAGTCTCATGAGAAAGTTAACAGGAACAGCCAGGCAGGAGGCAGTAAAGCAATAAACCCATAAACTCAGTGGGGTATGCTTCCAGGAGATATCCCCATGTTGAACAAAAGGAACTAGGTGTACATCATTATGGTAGCAAAGAGGTGCTGAAGGATGGAGGGGCACACATGCACACACACACACACTCTCAAAGAGGACTAGGCAATATGGGCCTGTCACTCACAGTGAGTAGGACCCTTCCCACTTGGAGCAAGGCAATATATTGAGGGGCTTATATCCAGCTCACTCTCTTGGACTGAAACACCTAAAGACCAGAGCCCCTGCCATTACAAAGACTAGCTGAGGTAAGATAGCACAGTGAGGGAAAAGTGCTTCTTTAGCTAGGGCAGATGAAGGATTTGTAGGGGAGGATTGCTTAGACTTCTGCTGTACAGTACCTATCTGTTTAATGTGATTTTATTTTCTGCTTCTTAATAAATGTGCAACCCTTTTGTTTCCTCTAAATACATCCTGTTGTAAATACCTGTAGTATTTTAGTAAACAGTCTATTTTTATAGAATCAGTGACTGCTTGTGTGTTATCTAAAAGGGCAATTCTATTTCTGCTGGACTCTGTTGAAGTCCATCTTCGAGAGAGCACTCTACCCACAGTTATTGTGTTGACCTTCCTGACCTTGTGCAAAGAGGGAAGTCAGAAACAGACTTCCTGGGCCCTGTTGGTAAAAAAACCCAGGTGGTGGCAGTGAACTGGAAATCCCTAGTGAGAGATCTGCATCTCTACTGGTGGCAGAGTGGTGGGATCCTTGAGGCAACTGGTACCAGGCCAGTTTAGAGCAGTGGACAGTGTGCTTTCCTGTGAATCAGGAACTCAGGGAGAGAGAGAAAGCCCACTGGTGCTGGAGTGCTAGCAGAAATATACCTTTTAGCAGTCACGAAACAGGATCTCAAAAGGCTGCATTTTTTTACTGCTGTTTTATTTATTTCTAGACAGTTAAGTGCAGCATAGCTAGAGAAGATGAGCTCCTCAAGCTATGTAAAATTTCATGTACAGCAGCTTTGTGAGCTGTGCACAGGAAGGGAGATTGCCTATAAGGGCATGACAAAGAATGCACTCATGGAAGCCCTGGTGGCACAGGACCAGCTGCAGGGGGCAGACAGTCTCAGACAAGCAGAGCACAATACCTGATCAGCAGGCAGTCACAGAGGAAAGTGACTCAGGTAGCAAGACTAAGGTCACAGTGGCTGAGCAAGGGGGGCACCTTGTGGCACAAGCTGGGGGAGCTGTGCAGCCCACTCAGCCTCAGCTGGAGACCCTGAAGGCAGAGCTTGCTCTGAGGGAGGCTGAACAGGAGAGAGCAAGGCTGGAGGCTGAGGACAAAGAGACAGCCTGACAGCATGAAATCCGGATGCTGGAGGAGAGAGCAAGGCTGGAGGCAAAGGAAAAGGAGAGGATTCACCAGCATGAGATCCTGATGTGACAGGAAAGAAAAGATTCACCATCATGATATCCTGATGTGAGAGAAAAGTGAGGAAGAATGGCACCATGAGACTGAATTGGAGAAACTGCACCAGCAAACAGAGCAACAAACCGTAAGTAATGGCAAAGGTGGTTCAAGCCACGAAGCCCCAATTAATTCTAAAATGTTTCCACAATACTGAGAGAGAGAGATGATCTAGATTTATTTCTAAAATCACTTGATAGGATCTGTGGGAAATTTTAATTAGATAAGGCGTTGTGGATGGACCATCTGACCCCATTACTTACTGGTCGTGCCTTGCATGCATTTGCTCGAATGGATGACAATGATTGCATGGACTATGATAAAGTTAAAAGAATTGTTATTAAAATGTTTTGAATTGACTTCTGAGGCTTATAGATGGAGATTTAGAGAGTTAAGAAAAGGCCCAGGAAACAGCTATGTAAAACTGAATGTCCAAATGTGTGCTTATTTCAACCACTGAGTAGATGGGGCTAAGGCAAGGACTGTAGGGCAGTTTAAAGATTTAATTGTAAGGGAACAGTTTCTTAAAATTTTACCTGATGATCTGCATATATGGCTGCTGGACGAGGCATGCAACTCCACAAAGGAGGCAGCAGAAAGTGCTGATTTGAATGTGGCAGCAAACCACATTCGCAACACAAGAACTCTGGGGGTAGGGTAGCACCTGGTTTTAAGAGTTGGGTCTTCCTGAGCTGGGAAGGTGGCCATGGGGTACAGGAGGTGGGAGTGGTACCTGTTCTCCCTGTGGATGTGATCATGGGGAATAATTTTGACCACAGGGAAAACCTAGTATGAGTTACTACCCATAGCCAGGCAAAAGGGCAAGCTTCTCAGGGGGAGGAGGGAGTGACACAGCCCATACAGACCAATCCCCCAGCGGCTGAGGAAGTGGCTAGTGTGGGGGAAGGGCTAGCTAGGAGCAGCAGCCCTGAGTCCCAGCTGGAAATGGAGGAGGCTGCCACCAGGAGCGGCTTTCCTTCTGAAGGGAACTAGGGAAGGTCAGATGTGAGAAGTTGGGCAGGGCACAGTGAGCTTATCCTACCCTCCAAAAACTAAGAGAGATAGTAAATAGTGCTGAGGCCTTCAAGGGAGTAAAAAGTCAGTTTATTAGGAAAATAGTCTGTTGTATAGAGAGTGTACACCACAGAGGGGGCTAGAAGGAGAGGTACTCCAGCAGCTGGTAGTCACGCGGGACTACTGAAAGCAGCTTCTGGCCCTGGCCCATAACATTTCTCTTTCAGGTCACCTGGGTATTACCCACACAAAAAAGTGGCTTGCCAACAACTTCTTTTGGTCAAGTCTGTACACAGACGTGGCAAATTATTGCTGGACTTGTCCACAGTGCCAGCAGGTTGGGAAGGTTGGGGACAAATCTAAGGCAAGTTTGGTTCCCCTGCCTATTATCGATGAACCCTTCAAAAGGGTAGCCATGGACATAGTGGGACCCCTAAGTACTCCAAATCACATAGGCAAATGATACATACTGGTTGTGGTGAATTATGCAACCAAGTACCCTGAGGCAATGGCAATGTTCTCCATTGAGGCAGAAAAGGTGGCTGATGAGCTCCTGGGAATCTTTAGCCACATGAGATTTCTCCAGGAGATTTTGTTAGATCATGGGACAAATTTCATGTCATCCTTAATGACTAGTTTGTGGAAGAGGTGCGGGGTGAAACAGCTCTGAGTTCACCCTATTAACCCAAGACAAATGGCCTGGTTGAGCAGTTCAATGGGACCCTTAAAACTATGCTCAGGCATTTGCAGACCAGCACAAAAGGAGTGGGACAAATATTTGCCCCTTCTTCTCTTTGCATACAGGGAAGTTCCACAGTAGTAGTAAAATGTTTATTTTTATACAGGAAAGATGTCACTTTTACATCATGGGTCAATTACCCATTTTCAAGATGCTCCTGTTATAACAATCATCAGTTCCAACATACAAAAATACACCAAATAAATACAAGATACAAAAATATGCATAATAACAAAACTTACATTAATCAATATCACAGTTTCTAAGGGGTTCGCAACCATCATACAATTATATTTATAAGTTATTAATCTTCAATTGGACTATTATAAAATGTAAATCTGCCAATTTAGACAATTTTAGATATAATGTACAAATTGGACATTCGGTAGGACAGGGTAATCAAAGATATTCATTTTGTATATATGACCATTAACTAATCATAACATTCACATTCTCATGTAAAAAAATTTGTCAAAGAGCTCACAAAGATTTAAAGCTTTGTAGTCTATGTCTTAGTTTGATATTAATAGGTTCCCAATATTGTTTTACCTTAGCTATAAAAGCCATATTCCCAAATCTGTTCTTAATTTTAGCTTCTGGTGTTTATTATTTGCATCTCTTAGGTTATATTTAGTTTCTTTAATTTTTAATTTGTTTATTAAATACTTTGGTTTATTACCTTGTATTACAGAATGTATATGTCCTGTCCATTTCAAATCCCTTTTATATTGTAAGGGTAACCAATTCAAGGATTTTAACATTTCACAATGATGTGTGCAGTAATTGCACTTCAGAATAAATCTTGCTAAATTGTTATAAACTACATCCAAATGTTTTAGATTTAATTTACTTGAGTGACCGTATATATGACTTCCATAATCCAAGCATGGGATTATTAACTGGTTTACTACACTAGTCCTCATTTTTAAGTCTAAACAGAATCCTGATCCGTGAAAGGCACCTAATTCTCTGTTTGTTTTCTTTATTAATTCATTTATATGAAAATCACATTTCAATTCCTCATCCAACCAAATACCCAAGTATTTATAACATGTCTCCGGCCCTAAAATATAATTTTGTAATGTTTTTATTTGTATTTGTATTTGCTGGTCTACCTTTCTCCCCCTGCTTTGTTTAAAGCTCATAACTTTAGATTTCTTACTGTTCAAAACTAACCTTGATTTTTGCAACCATAGTTCCAGATTTGTGAAGTCTATCTGTAACCTTAGTTCCATTTCTTGTGGTGTTCTACCATGAGCAATTAATACTGTATCATCAGCATATAATCGTACTTTTGTATATTCAGCTATTGAGACCATGTCATTTATATATATTAGGAATAAAGTTGGCCCTAAAATAGATCCTTGTGGGACTCCCCTTTGAACTTTTACTGATTTCAATAGACACTGACCTATCTGCACCTGTTGTGTTCTGTCGAATAAGTAAGACTGGAATCATGGTTTTCACCCTTTGAGTTCCTGCTCAGGGGCGTCACCAGAAGTGTAAAGTTGGAGGGGCTATTGCCCTTAAGTCAAAATCCTAACAAAGCTAGGGGGTCCGTAAAATTTTGAAAATTTTACCTTCAGATTGTGGCTTTTCATCCATTTTAATGGTTAAATAAATGTTTGAAAAGCCTGATTATCATGACATCTATTTAATGTTACATGTGGAAAAGTGTGGTTACCAGACCACCAAGGACAACAGAAGAGTGGCAGACACCATTTCCCAGCAGATCTGCTGGAACAGTTACAGGATCCCAGAGCAAGTAAGAGACCAGCTAGACACCATTATCCCAGCAGATCTGCTAGAAAGGTTACAGGACTCCAAAGCAAGTAAGAGACCAGACAGACAAGCAAGCTTGAGCCACTGGTGAGATGTTCAGACATCGACTGAGGGCTTTCATCACTGGTGGGACACCTGGTTATGGCCAGGAGGGTCCCTATCATTAAACAGATATTCACTAACATGTGGATAGAGTCAAACCTTTTTGTGGGACATTAGCTTGTAAACAGGTAGACTCATGTTTCTGGTTGACCCTTCCATCACAAGTACAGATAGGTAAACCCATAACTCTGGTGATATACTGCATCCTGCAAAAGAGAATTTGCATAATTTGCAGGTGGGATGTCTAATTGACAGACGGACTCCATTCAGTGATGGGGCACTTGTGAATAAGTACATTTGTGTCTGTGATGGGAATTTAACACATAGGCAAGTGGTTTTGTGTAACTGGCAAGGCATTTACTCACTGTTCTGACACCACTCTCTCCCTTATTACCTTTCTTCATTCTTAACACTACCACCAACATCTCACCACTTGTTCAGATCCACTGATGTTCACACTCTATTGATCCTTCGCCAATCAACAACCATAGGTCAATCAGGTTTCTCGCACCACCTCCCTAAAATCTGGAAAGCGCTTCCCCCCAACCCCATTGTTGTAATCTCCCGGGTCGTTCCTGAAAATAGGCATATTACTTGTCTAGTGTACTTACCCGGTCAACAAAAGCTAAATAAATAATTTCACCATTCCTTATCCCCTGCATCCATTTCATCCGCCCCACTTAACTTCTCCTCCACTAACTGCACCTGTAGGTAACCCCTCCATCCCTACTCTCTGTCCTGCCATCACTCAGTCAACAACCCCAAAGCATTTAACAGTTCCTTATGTATTAGCTCTTATCACAGACCAATTGTACAGTCCCTTGCTCACTTTGACTGTACCTGCGACAAATCTGTTGTATCGACTTACTGTACACTAATTTTAACTGTATTATGTATGTGTGTTTAACTGTTGTTTTGGCTCTGTAACCTATTATAATTACTGGTGACCATAAATATCAACCGGATTACTGTTTTGTTAAAAATGCATCAACTGGACTTCAGGTTATTATGCTCCAAAGGCAATAATAACCCGAAATCCAGTTGATATGACACTTCATAATAACCCACAATCTGGCTGATATGACATTCCCCAGAGAAAAGACACCATTGCAATCCATTGTTTCACAAAAAGTATTTCAAGTGCAGTATTTTCAATGATGTTTTATTCATGTACAGTTCAGTTTCTTCAAAAAGAAAACTGCACTCTAGCTAAAAAATATCTATTTCTTTCAAGTTGCTAGAAATAGTCTTAACCTCCACACCAGCAATTATAAAAAATAAAGGATAGGTAAGTTTGTGTTATGCATGTTTTGTCACACACTCTCGGTATTTGATGACCACATAAACATCTCAAGCTTCACTCTCGAGGTTTATGGGTCATCACACCACACCTCAGGTGTGTGAAAAAAATCCATAACACATACTTGCCTATTCATTATTCTCTATTTATCAATATTATGTATCCTGCATTCGTATACATATTTTGTACCTGTTATGGCAAATGTGTATGTATCCTTTCCCCACATGTACCCCCTCCCCCAGGATGTACCATGAGATGAGCAATTTTGACTGCTCAGTGTACCTTTCTGGTGAAACATTTCAATAAATAAATAAATAAAATCAATACACCCATCACGCACACAGTACTGTAAGTCAGCAAGCTAATACATTACAGATCACAGTAATACAGCAGCGATAAACTCAGTAAAGACCCTGCAAAGGCATTTTGTGATTTTGCATATGCTCATGCAAGCTGCATTTTCCACCGGAGTTCCTTATTACCAGCATGGAAGGTAGTGCTCACTGTCTTGGCCAGAGAATCTACAACTTCTTTTTATGTACCACATTGAATTACATACCACATCTACAGTATGTCACTGATGGACTGTTATTTGTTTTTTCAGTCACGTCAATGCTGTCAGTAACTGCCCAGTTTCTATCTTTTTCACAACCACCAAGGGAGGAAGATACAGTACATTGGCTCCAACCTGTTTGAAGTTTTATATGTCCATTTATAAACCATGGCATCAGTTTCAGCCACTCAACATTGCTTATTTCTAAACACCCGGGACACTCATAACCATGAGATGGTCTCTTATTAAAACAGTTATAACATTTTGAAGTTCTATGTTCAGTTGGCATAAAGCGGCCCGTCGAACAGCGGTGGGATTTCCGGCGCTTGCGGCGCGGCGACCGAGTTCGAGGAGCGGATCCGGGTCGTCGGAGCTGCTACTGAAATAAGATCGGCGTCTGATGGGCAGCTCTCTCCTACTCCGGGGAGAGCAGCGGGCAGCACTCGGTGCGATAGGGACCCCTGGTGGAGACCGGGAAGTTCCATGCAACCGACGCTGGACGTGGGGGGGGAGGAGGCTGGGTGGACGCTGGCATCATTGCATGTCCCCGCCTCCTCCAGGGAGAAAATCTGGTGGAAAAAGAAGGCGGGCAGGACCACCGATCTATGAAGCCCTCCCTGGAGAGCCTCACATTGCCGCCGTCGCTGCGGGACCCCGACCAGTTACAGTTCCGGGGTCACGAAGGTGTCCCGCGGCCCCACCCTCCGGGGGGCAAGCCGGGGGTGACTGTGGGTCCCCAGCAGCAATTGACGGAGGTAGAGGTCTCCGGGGGCCATGACCAGGGCGGATGGCCCCAGTGGTCCTGCCAGGAAAAAGGGCAAATTTAAAAAAAAAAAAAAAAAAAAAATGTTCAGTTGGCATAACACTTTCCCACACATGGTGTTTCTTTTATTTTCTACAAAGTAAAACATTTGACCATGAAGTTATATTTAAAAAATAGAAGTCTTTTACGTGATTAACAATATGTTTATATGCACAGTTCCAGCAGCTCCTATGATTACAAGAGTACATTATCAAGCTCATTGTGTGCCAAAATAGCTAAGCATATTTGCAATTCTCTCACCCAAAGAACTTGAGAAGGCAGCCATAACTACAAGAGATGCTGGAACTGCTCATATAAACATATACTATAGGATTTCTGGGATCTGGAATTTACCAGATACATTCTTTGTAACAGCACCGGTTTCCCTCTGTCACAGAACACTGGTCTAGTAAAAGGGTTTGTGCACTATTCAACAGTGGTTTATATGCGTAATCTTGTTAAACATTACAACCTCTGTGAGTGTGCCAGCTGCTCATTCCACTCCAGATAATAAAGTCACAGCAGGACTCTGCAGCTTTCAGGAAGAAGGCATCATTGAATCAGTAGATACACCCTTGTAAATAACTAACAGGATATTTAAAAAGAAGAAAGATTAGGCCACCCATTGCTGCCCCCACCCCCACAACAGACACCTCATGCTGTGCTGATGTCAGCACCGCTGTGGCACTACTCACAAACAAAGAACAAGAACTCGCTCCCTCCATGACTCGGAGACACTGTGCTTGCTACTGCACCTAGTGCACTTACTCTCTGTCTCTCTGGCAGCAGTGCACTCACTGACTGCTCGTTCCATTCACACTTCTTCACACAGCATTTTCTAGTTCTGAGTGACATGACTCATCAGAAGAACCAGAAAATGCTGTGTAGAAGTGTGAAGTGAACAACAGTTTGACTGACACACAAACCAAACCAGTGAAGTCCAATGATCGTCTCCCGCTCCCCCCAGTACCTGCCTGTGGCTGCCCCCAGTACCTGCCTTAGTGGTTGCCAGCCTGCCACCACCAGTAGTCCTTGATATCCAAGCCCCATCCTGAATCATCAGCAGCCTGAGCAGCGCTACTTTCTCTATTCTCTGTCTCCACAGTCCCGGTGCGGTATCTCTGGGCATGCTGGTCTGACGACTGGCACTGACTAAATTTATTTTAAGTCCCCACATCTTTTTCTTGTTCTATTTTTCTCTCTCTCCTCCTTAAGACCGTGACCCATCCTGTCTAGTCAGTCAGTGTCTCCCTCTCCACTCTCCGTGACTTCACCTCTGACTCCAAGTCCCAGCTCACTGCTTAGGCTGTGCAAGCATTCATATTTGTAAAAGATTGCAGCTTGAAGTTGCTGGCTTGCGCTCATGCACTGCATCCCTACTGTGCTCAAAGCAGTGGCGTTATGAAGCGCTATGACAATGAAAAAAATAAACAAAACATACAGTCTGGCAAGAGTCTGGCTACATTTTTAAGTTGCTCAGTCAGCTCAGCCAGAATGATTGGGGGGCTTTAACTTAGATTGGGGGGACTATAGCCTCCCCAAAATCAACTTGGTGATGCCACTGCTCCTGTTTGGTCACAGGGTGAGGGGTCCCCTAGATTTAGTCAGGGATGAATGGTAAGGTAACCATGCCACCCAAGGGGAGTCTGTTGTGGAGTATGTCCTAAAGTTCAGGGCCAGGCTTAAGGAGCTCATGGGGCTTGCCCAGGAGCACTTAGACTCTGCACAACAGCAACAGAAAGCCTGGTATGACCATGGGTCCAGACCCTGGGAGTACAAAGTTGGGCAGCAAGTGATGGTACTCATCCCAGTCTGACACAATAAACTGCAGGTGGCACAGGAGGCCCATTTTCCATAATCCGGAAGCTGAATGATGTTAACTATGTTGTAGGGCTGCCTGACAGAAGGTGCAGGCAGAGGGTATATCATGTGAACATGATGAAGCCCTACTATGACAGGGAGGAAATGATCCTCGCTGTGTGCAGCATGCCAGAGGAGGGGAACGAGGCTGATCCCCTGGTGAACCTCTTTAGTGAAGCCTGGGAGGGATCCTCCATGAATAATCTCACCCTCTAAGAGCAGCTGACACCGGCTCAGGCCAAGGAGATGAGGGTGGTACTGCATGAATTTGGGGACATGTTCACAGGGAATCCTGGTTATACCACAATGGCTGAACACCATGTGGACACTGGAGCCCAAGTCCCGCTGTGGCAGTCCCCCTACAGGGTACCCGAGGGGGTTATGAAGATCATACTGGAGGAACTCAGGGAGATGCTTTCCTTGGGAGTGACCCAATAGTCCAGTAGCCCCTGGGCTTCACCTGTGGTCCTAAGCCCCAAGAAGGATGGTACCACATGGTTCTGTTTCAACTATCGGAGGCTCAACATCTGCACAGAGTCTGATACCTACCCCATGCCCAGAACAGATGAGATCTTGGAATGGCTGGGGGGAGCCCAGTTCCTGGCCACAATAGACCTGATGAAATGCTACTGACAGGTGCCATTAAACCATGCAGCCAGGCAGAGGTCTGCTTTTGTTACCCCATATGACTTATTTGAATTCAAAGTAATGCCATTTGGGATGAAGAATGCACCCACAATCTTCCAGAGGTTTGTGAATTGCATCCTGGCAGGGGCAGGTGAATACGCACTGGCTTACATGGATGACAACGCTATTTACAGCCAGACGTGGAAGGATCATGTCAGGCACATGAGGAAGGTGTTCCACAGATTGAAGGCCACAGGGCTGACAGTTAAGGCAGAAAAGTGCTGAGTGGGCATGGCTGAAATGTCCTATCTTGGGCACTAGGTGGGCAGTGGATGCATCCATCCAGAGCCAGTGAAGGTTGATGCCGTCCAGGCCTGGTCCACCCCAGCTACAAAGAAACAGGTAAGGGCATTTCTGGGAACAGTGGGGTACTACAGGAGGTTTGTGCCTCACTACAGTGATGTGGCCAAACCCCTGACAGACCTGACAAAAAAGAGAATGCCTGAAAAAGTTCTCTGGACAGAGGACTGTGAGTCTGCCTTCCAACGGTTGAAGGAGGTATTATGTGGGTCAACTGTGCTGGCTAGCCCCAATTATGACCAAAAGTTTGTAGTACACATGGATGCCTCAGACCATGGGCTGAGTGCTGTCCTGAGCCAGGTTACACCACAAGGGGAGGAGCACTCCATAGTGTACCTGAGTCGGAAGCTGTTGCCCAGGGAAGAGTCATATGCCACAGTGGAAAGGGAATGTCTGGGGATAGTGTGGACCCTTCAGAGGCTGCAGCCATATCTGTATGGGAGGGAGTTCACTGTGGTCACTGATCATAACCTCCTGACATGGCTCTATAGGACTAGTGGGCAAAACACAAAGTTATTGTGCTGGGAGTTTGGTACTACAGTTATATAATATGATCATTCAGCACCAAAGTGGGGCAAAGAATGCCAATACAGATGGACTGTTGAGACAGGGCTAAGTGTATGGCATATTCCATTAGGCACTCCCCAAGTCTTACATGAACAGCAGTGTCTCTTGGGGCTTGCCCAAAAGAGACACATCTTCATCTCTTGGGGTGGGGGAGATGTGACAGAAAGGGGACCAGAACCATGTATTCTTTTGATTAAGCTATTTTATTTGAATATGCACCTTCTTCAGACAAGATGGTTGCCAGATCACATAAGCAAGTATATATGGAAATGTTAAAGTACTGGTCTGATGGTTCTCATGAGAAAGTTAACAGGAACAGCCAAGCAGGAGGCAGTAAAGCAATAAACACATAAACTCAGTGGGGTATGCTTCTGGGAGACATTCCCATGTTGAACAAAAGGAACCAGGTGGACATCATTGTGGTAGCAACGAGGTGCTGAATGGAGGGGGGACACACATGCACACACACACTCTCAAAGTGGGCTGAACAACATGGGCCTGTCACACAGAGTGAGTAGGACCCTCCCCGCTTGGAGCAAGGCAATATATTGAGAGACTTAAATCCACCTCACTCTCTTGGACTGAAACACCTAAGACCAGAGCCCCTGCCATTACAAAAACTAGCTGAGGTAAGATAGCATAGTGAGGGAAAAGTGCTTCTTTAGCTAGGGCAGATGAAGGATTTGTAGGGGAGGATAGCTTAGACTTTTGCTGTACAATATCTATCTTTTTAATGTGATTTTATTTTCTGCTTCTTAGTAAATGTGCAACCCTTTTGTTACCTGTAAATACATCCTGTTATAAATACTTGTAGTATTTTAGTAAACAGTCTATTTTTATGGAATCAGCGACTGCTTATGTGTTATTTAAAAGGGTAATTCTTTTTCTGCTGGACTCTGTTGCAGTCTGTCTCCAAAAGAGCACTCTACCAACAGTTATTCCTGGCCTTGTGCAAAGGGGGAAGTCAGAAACTGGCTTCCTGGGCCCTGGTGGTAAAAAACCCAGGTGGTGGCAGTGAACTGGAAATCCCTAGTGAGGGATCTGCGTCACACAGGTACACAGTCTATGCATTCCAGGCTGACCATAACAGATCAGCCTGGCTTGCTGGATGGTGCAGATCAAAAGGATGGCAACATCTTTTGAAGTTGGTGACCATCCCCACAGAGCAAGCTGAAACTCTGTCATAGTCAACCTAGATGCTGATTGGTCTGCCACTGTTGTGCCCCTACTACACCGCTCTGCATTGGGTGGACAGTGTCACACCCCCACGAAGGACACTCTCATACCAATGTGTTCCCTTGTGCTCGAGCGCATGGTGAACACAAAAAGGCTTTAAAGGCAGCCAAATAGTGTCAAAATGACCAGAATGCATCTAAAACCTGTTAGTTTCTGGGGCCCTAGGAGGCCCCCAGAACCCCCCCCCCCCATTAGTTGGAGGGACTATGGTTTATGGTCAGAGACCCCTCACTTCTAAATTTAGCACTACACCACTGCTTGAGAGGGATCTGGAGCAATCAGGGGCTGAGTTTGAGATCAGTCTGGAAACCAACTCAGCCAGCAGGGACCAGTAAACACAGGGAGGGAGGGTATGAGAGAAGACAACGGTGCTCACTGAGTTGTTAGGAAATAAACAAATATATAAAGGTACATTTGTAAATTAAGATATAGGACAGCAAAACTTAATTCTACAATTTAAAAACAGAAAATATTTAACAAAAAGAATCCACAAAATGAATCACCAGAAACAGGATTGTTTTAAGCTGGTAGCACTAAATGGACCATGCAAGAAGTTACCCTAACACTTACTGTTTCAATTATTATACTGAAAAAAAATCATTCTTAGCCAGTCAAAATATAGAGTTATTGTCCAGTAATTTTGCGATAAAGGACAGTAGACTGGATAATGAGACAGTGTCCAATACTTGGACAGTGGCTCTGCATTCTGATTGGCTGTTGCCTGTGTACTTAGACAATCAAAGAGTAAGCCCAGTTTTCCATACAACTTCAGCATGCAGCAGCCAGTCAGAGACGTCTAGCAATACTGCAGCACATCTGTGAGAAACAGTCCCTGCTTTCTCATAGGTGTGCTGTATGCAACAAATTTTGGTAGTTTTTTTAAATGTTTTTTTTTTTTTATTTTTATTTTCAGTATAATAGCAATAATACCAATAGTGGTCTGGATTTCCTTGTTAATAACCAGACCAGGTGGGTTAATAAATACCTCAGCATCCAGCTTCGGTGTTTATTACCCCAGTCCGGTTATTACCTCGTAAATCCAGGTCACTATGGTGTTCTTGCTATAATACACTCATTGCATGCTATGAGTGATCAGGCCAGCAGATGGAGACAAAAATGGCAATCTATTAAAACCTATAAAGACTTTTCAAGTTGTTAAATTCATAAATTAGATTTTTCAACCTTTATTTAAAAAAAAAACTGCAATTTGTTTTTACAAGAAAAAACAGTGCACTCATAAGCATTGGTACAGGTACATGCTGTAGACTGATATCGGCTTTCAGTGCAGAGAAACTTGCCTATTAAGCACTCTGCATATTAAGAGCATCACAGTATTAATGCCAGCTCCCTACCTGACCTACCATGTGTTCCTCTTCCCTCTCAGTGATCGATTTTACTTCTCCTAACTTCATCATACTGATATATTCAACCAATTGTTAGACTGTATTTCGGGATTTAGAGTGTATTTTATTCCCGCCACTCGCTTTTAGCACTTTGTACTTTTGCCATGTTGCTCTACATTTGTTTGCACCTTATTTGTATGTTATACATCAGCACCCCCAACCCACCCCATCACAGCTAGAAACAAGCCTTGGCTCAGTGTGCCCTTCCCGGTTCCCAATTTTAAATAAATAAAATGTCTGCTAGTCCTGAATACCATTTCTTAAATCAAGTGCAACCTGTGTACCTGTATTAAGAACACTAATGATTCTTTGGACCCAAAGGGACCTTTAGTAGACAACTTCCACTGTACTTTATGACAAAAGAAGACCTCGAGGGCCAAGCTGCTATATGAAAAACAGTGAACTAAAAAGTTATTTTAAGGCCAGCGGAGCCTGGAAAGTGCTGCAGAAGCAACCCGTTCAGGCTGGGGTGGGGGAGTGAAGATCTCCGCTGCAGCAATACTTCCTATGGTGTACTGGTGTGTAGAATTAGTAGCATGGGTGATCACAAGCTGCCATCACAGCTACACCAAGAGGACTGGAGCTGGAGGTGCCACCCAATGCAGGGGAGGTGGGAGGGGCTTTCAAGGAGGTCAGGGAAAGAACAGTCTGATGTCTCCGATGACAGCCTCCCCTCCTGTTCACAAGGCTTCTAAAAGCTCTGAACCTCCCACCAGTCACAGTCGAGCTGAACACTGTGCCTCTCCCTGGTGGTAGTAGGTACCACCACCTGTTCTGGGATAGATCAGAGGCCTCTGACAATGGGGTCACTGAGGGCATGACAGGGAGGATCAAGGGGGCCTGTGGAGTGTCCAGACAGGCAGAGGGGTGTGGAAGGGCCAGAAGTAGTGAGGAACCAGGGACTACATTGGGAGCCAAAAGGAAGAGTTACTTTATAATTTTATAAACAACCTAGTGGGGTCAGTCCAGAAGCATACTGGTGGCACGTGTCGTACTTGATGACAGCTTCCTAGATTTGTGCCCAAGCTCTTGTTGCCAATAAAAGTCAGCAGAGGAAGGACAGCACTTTTCAGGAGATGTGTTTGTACTCTGATTTGGGTTACTGATGCAACTCCCACTGTAATATTGTCACTTGGGTGACCCCAGGAGACAGTGCAGTTGGGAGCCTCCACAAGATGGAGTATGTTATGCCTGCTGAGTTTCAAGGGATGGGGAGGGAAAAAAATTGACAGACTGAGCTGTCCCTGCATATCTCATGACCATTTGGGCCATGTTCTCCAGAAGGCTGGTGGGTAGCCTGTGATGATGGCGACTGTGATTGAGCACTTTCAAAAAGGGCAACTCAATCACAGGGCCTGTGCACAGGGCTACCAGGCAGGAGGGTGACTGCATAAGGGGGTCTGAGAATATAGTGACATGATGTCACTATATATACACGTATTGTGGGGGGACCATGGCATGCGACGGGTGGAAGGGAGGGAGGGAGGGTTTGTGGGGTGTAGTGCGGTGGTGGGCTGCTGAGCTGTCCGTGTGGCACAGTGGGTTGATAGCAGGCTCGGGTTGGGAGGGTGGTGAGTTTGGTTCTGAGCGTGCACTCGTTTTTTTGCGCCGGTTGAGGAATTTTTTTTTTGTCTTTGCACACACACACACACACACACACACACACAACTTGCACACCCCTGGAGTTGAGAATCCTTTAGTAAGGGGGTGCAGCACCCCTCATAATAGACAATTTTCTAAGTCTCTGGCTCCTATTTGCTGTGCGTCGTGAGTGTACATCGCCAAAATAGTTTTTTTGGCAATGTACACTAGCCCAAAAAGCAATCATCTTTCCACGATCGCCCTTATGACATGAAACCAGCTGGTGCTCCACCCCCTCCCTTGAGTCTTTACCCAGCCAGTCCCTATCATGGTCAAGCCCTACCACAAGGGGACATGGTGGTGAAGGCTTAGAAGAGGAAGCCCCAGGAATGGAGAGCAAGGCATTTACCAAGAATAGGTAAAAAACACTGCAAGTGGCTGCAGAGCAACTAGTATGTTCACCTAACAATGTGCAAAACATAAAGGGTAGGATATTTAGACTGCACCAGGCAGAGGCACAAGCCTGGGCACAGCGCAACTGGGCTGTGCCAGGACATGGACCAAGCAAAATTCAAAGGTGTTGTGCCATGGCTCAGCACAGTTGAATATGGCACTGATGGAGCACGCACTGCACATGGCGCAGTGGCACTGCACCAGCGTAAGTGGCAGAAGGGGAGCAGGGGGATGCTCCAGTACAAGTGCAGTTGTGCTAGGCGTATCAACTGCGATATTCAGCACTCGACATGCAAATGAGGCCATTATGCATGCAAGGCACAAATGGGTCCATTTGCATGTCATTTTGGCCCCATTTGCATGCAGTGCGCTGATCCCCAGTAACTCACACCTGGCGCCCTGCCAGGCTGCAGTCATCGGGGACTGACGCCCCATGCAGTCCCTTGGCGGACCCCACTCCCATATGGCCGATCATGGGCATATGTTTAAAACATCCCTGGTGGTCCAGTGGACCGCTCCCCATCTCCTGATTGCAGGCATATGTAAATAATATCCCTGGTGGTCCAGTGGACTGCCCTTAATTATCCCTGGTGGTCCAGTGGAACCCCCCCAGTGCCCGATCATGGGTGGAATCACCGAAAGACACCCTGGTGGTCCAGTGGTTCCCCCTCCCCACCCGCCACTGGGGCACCACCAGCCAGCACCCCCCAGTCAGAGGCAGATGGCAGCACCCACCACATGCCACCCACCCACTCACCCGACTGACAGCGTACAGTAGGGTCAGTACGCCTATTGGCCCACTGCTTGGGCCAATGGGCATCTGAACCGTGCTGTACTACCTGAACAAATATCCTGGGGTGGGCAAGTTAGGGCAATGGGAAGTAAGCACGTAAACACGACATGAGCGGGGGGAAGAGACATAGGGGAGGGAAGGTATGTGGGAGGGGGTTTGGCAGGCAGCTGCTGAGCTGGTCCACTGGTGTGGTGGGGAGGGTGGTCGGTTGGGAGGTGCAGGGTTTGGGTCCGGCATGGTGCATTTTTGTTTTTGCTGGCTGGTGGCTTTTCATTTTCAAAGTATTTCACCCCCCCCCGACATGCACCCCACCTTGAGCTGAGAATCCATTAGTAGGGGGGTGCAGGAGGCACAGCTCCCTCAATAAATAAAATCCCTTAGATCTCGGGCACCCTCTTGCTCTTCACCATGAGCAGGCATCGCTGAAATTCATTGTCGGCGATGTACACTCGCCCTAATGGCAATCGTTATTCAGTGAATGCCATTATGAAATAGAACCCTGCTGTATTCAACCAGCGAGCATGTAAAACTCCAGTCATAGTTCAAAGTATTTATACATGTATTTAAACATCATTTCTTTTTTTTTTGGTTGACAATTGAAGTGAATGAGAGATGGTGCGACATGAGAAGACCTCTTATAGAGCCAAGAGGTTTTCATGTGTTGCAGCTCCTGTGTACTCCAAATTCAGTTTTTTTCACACACTTAAGCAGCAGTGCATGTTACATTGAAAATGTGTCCTATACTTTTTTCTATTTTAGATTGCGCCTTACCTCCTGTCTTGTATGATGTCCCTCTTTCCCCATTTTGAGTCTACTTTAGCACATTTTTATGTTGCTTGCACGCATGTGCAAGAAACATAGTGCCATCATCCGAGTTTTCGGAGGTGTGGCACCCGTCTTCCAATTCAATCAGTGAGTTTGCAGGCGCAGCCGCAGTTCTTCAATGACTGCTGCAGCTGTCTATGACAGCAGTCAAAAATGCAGTGGCATACAGTTGAAAGGGAGAGCCCCACTTCAGTGAGCAGAGCTCTCCCCCCCCACACACATGCAAGCACACATATTGCGTGCCCCCCCACACACTCACTGTATGGCCAGCAGGGGTGCCAGCGTCAGCTCCATGCCCCCCCACAAAACCTGTCCAGGTGCCATGCAGGAGCCCACCCCAGCGTGGCAAAAATATTATAGCCGACAGGGTACCTAATCCCCGTCGGCTCCACACTGCACCCCCCCCAAAGCTTTCCAGGTGCCACGCTGGGAGCCCACTCCAGCATGGCAAATCTTGTAATAGCCGACGGGGGTGCCCAATCCCCCATCAGCTCCAGCCACCCCAAACAGCCTTTCCAGCTGCCATGCTGGCAGCCCACCCCAGCGTGGCAAACATCCCGCATTGTCTTAATTAAAAAAAAAAAAACTGTAAATAAAAAAACAGTCCCTTGCAGTCTCCCTGCCCCCACCGGCACCCACCCACTCGTATCCTGCCTCCCCACCGCCCTCACCCCATGCCCCTCCGGGCTCGGGTGCGGTGATCATCAGTGGACCAGGAACACGTCTGCACTCTTCAAAGCCGACGCGAACTGAGAAATGCGGTAAGCTGTATAATGGAATAAATAAGGTTTTCAACTTTGTTGCATATCTCACACATTTTGGGAATTTTGGGCCCACATTTTCAACATGAGTTTTTGGGACCCCTCCTCATGAATTCTTGCACTGTCATGGCGTTACATTGAAAAGGTGATTTCGTGGTCACTCGCCAAAATCACCTTCGGGACTGATTAATGAAACAACACTGCCAGTGTTCATAAGGTGGGCTCTCAAAAGCCTATGTTGAGGGTGGTGAAAAATTCCTAAAATGACTGTTTCTGACGCGTTGCACAGTTCCTAGCACACTCATAAGTTCACAAATTTTCAATATTTTCCTCCAGATTTCAACATTGCCATTTACCACACCTCCTTATGACAGTACAGCTGTCCATTTTTCATACCCAAAGCATTGTTTCAACCCATATAGCACACACACACAGTCAGTGTGCAAAATCAATGTATGGGACACATTAGGAAAATCACAGTGACACTTTTCATGAGCAGAGGTCTTAAAATGGCTATGTTGAATATTTGGTGAAAAATTCCTAAAAATGACTGTTTCTGACGTCGTTGCACAGTTCCTACACAACGCATTTTCATAAGGATTCAGCGAATTTTCAATATTTGCACTCCAATGACTTCCAAATACCTAAAAAGCACACACAAGCAAGCAACATTCGGCATTGACAAATGCTTGTTACATTTGAAATGATAATTTGCTTCACAAAGCCATATTCACATGGGTGTTCAATGGTCCCAATTAGGCGTTCATGAGGGGGTATCTAAGATACCCCCCCCCCAGTGTTTGGTACCATTCCTGCATATGGCATGAAAGAGCTAGTAAAACCAAAATAGCAGATAGGAAAATGTTACAAATTTTAAAAGTAGTCAGTTGCAGCTTTTTTTCCTGGAATATTTTTCCTTTTTCCTTTTGCTCATTAGAAAGTGACAGTATTGTGCTAGATGTGTGGAATAGCTTTCTGCTTAGCAGATGACATATCTACAGTAGTTGTAGTCCTCCCACTACATCATCAGATCAGTGATCTCACTGACAGTGACATCACAGGTGACTGACCTAGCAGCTGCTTAGTGGTAGGGGTGTGCAGATACCTCATCCCGAATATTCAGGCAGAATATTATTTTCGGCCCCCATGTATTCTGATATTCATATTTATTATTCAGTGGTTAAAAAAACAGAAAATGAAACAGTATACCACCATCCACCTCATCCTGCAGCCCTCTGTTAGAATCCCATTCCACCCTCCTCCCCCTAGCACCCACAATTTGATATTTAATGTATATTGTTCACAAAAAGAAAAAAAACGCTTCCATGATGAGCAACTGACCAGGGGGTTAAGGGCAGCCAAGGCAGCAAGGGAATCAGGCTGGCACAGGGCATAAAAAATGGGGAGAAAGACTTCTTTAGGTACATCAGTGAGAAAAGAAGCTGTAAGGACCAAATTGTAAGAATTAAGAAGGAGGGGGGGATGGGTGGAAGAAGGGGGTGAAAAGACAGAAGTGCTCAATGACTACTTCTGTTCAGTCTTTACAAAAGAAAAGGAAGGGGAGCTACCCATAGTAGGAGGGAGGACTGAAATAAATTGTGAGGTGTTGAATGGAGAAATCAGAGTTGGAAGGGTGCTGGAAGGGTTAAGGGCACTGAGGGTAGACAAGGCTCCGGGACCGGATGGAGTACATCTGAGACTGCTGAAGGAGTTGGCAGAGATCCTGGCAGGATCCTTGGTGGACTTATTTAATTCATCTCTAGACACAGAATGCATGCTACAGGACTGGAGATGGGCTGACATGGTTCCCCTCCACAAGAGTGAACCCAAGAATGAACCGGGGAACTATAGGCCAGTAAGTCTAACATCCATAGTGGGGAAGCTAATGGAGACCATCCTAAAGGATAGGCTAGTGGAACTACTGGAGGTGAATGGGGTGAGGGACAGGAGGCAGCATGGCTTCGTCAAGGGAAGGTCATGCCAGACCAACCTGGTGGAATACTATGACTGGGTGACTAGGCAAATTGACAGGGGACATGCGGTGGATGTCCCATACCTAGACTTCAGTAAGGCCTTTGATTCATTACTACATGGGAGACTTGGAGTCAAGCTACAGGGCACAGAGGTGGGAGCAAAATTGGTGGGGTGGGTGGAGAACTGGCTAAAAGGTAGGCAGCAGAAGGTGGTGGTAGGTGGGGGAATACTCATCCCCTAAGCCTGTAACAAGTGGTGTTCCACAGGGTTCGGTTTTGGGTCCAGTGCTGTTTGGCATATTTATTGCAGACATCTCGGAGGGCATCAGCAGCAAAATCAGCCTATTTGCAGATGACATCAAGATGGGAGCAATGGTGGATGACCAGGGGGTTTGGTGGGGGCTACAGGAGGATCTAGCAAGGCTGGAGGCATGGTCTGACAGACAGCAGCTGGGGTTCAATGCAAAAAAATGCAAGGTGCTGAACTTCAGAACAAAAAATCCGAAGAGAAGCTACCATCTGGGGAGAGTGCAGCTGGATGTAACAGAAGAGGAGAAGGATCTGGGGGTGCTCATCACGGGAGATTGAACAATTCCGCACAATGCAGAAAGGCAGCGGCAATGGCCAACAAAATGCTGGAGTGCATTGCAAGGGGAATTACCTCAAGAAAAAGGGAGGTTATTCTACCGTTGTACAGATCGTTGATTAGACCCCACCTGGAATACTGCATGCAGTACTGGCTCCTGTACCTACAAAGGGACATTAGGCTGCTGGAAGAGGTGCAGCGCAGGGCAATGAAGATGATTCAGGGCCTGGGGGAACTGTCATATGAGATCAGACTAAGAGAGTTAAACATGTACACACTGGAGGAGAGGAAGGACAGGAGGATATGATTGCAACCTTTAAATACATGAAAAGGATAATCAAAATGGACACAGAGGGTCTATTCAGGAGGAGGTTGGGGAGAGAAACTAGGGGCCATGACATGAGATTGGAGGGGGTAGATTCAGGAGAGAGGGAGGTGAGGAGGCATTTCTTTATGGAGAGGGTGGTGGCAAAGTGGAACGCACTACCAGCTGAAGTGGTGGCATGTACCACAGTGGAATGCTTCAAGAAGGGGTGTGACAGGGCAAAGGGGAGGGTAAAGGGAGGTAAGGGGAGGGGGAGGCAGCTGCTGAATAGGGAGCTAGCTGCATTCACAAGCAGCCTAAATAGACCATGATGGCCTTTTGCTGCTAGCAATTTTTGTATGTTCATATGTTCATAACTGACAGAAGTCACCTGCCTCCATGACCAGCCGCCATCTTTTAGCACTCATTTGCGCTATCCTAAACAATTATTATCTTGTCCCCCCATCCTAGCAACTCAGGGTGATCAGCTGCTTTTACTATACAGAGTGAGCAAGTGCATTCATTCAGTAGAAGGCAGACGGACATGGATGAGGATGGGTTGTGTCTGTTGTCATCTTCTTGGCCAGTTCTGATAAGAATTGGGCACTGGGGTAGAAGGGTGTCGCCAGGGTGGGAGGGTTAAGATAATATTTGTTTTAAAGTAGTGCAAACGAGTGCTGAAAGATGACAGCTGGCCATGGCAGCAGGCAGGTTGTGACAGTCACATGTCATGGGAGTTTTTAATATACATGTAATATGAAATTCTGGGTGCCAAGGAGAAGGGGATTGGGATTCTAACAGAGGGGTCAGAGAGCAGGAGGTTGTAATTAAGGATTTGGGCTAGGGAGGAGGGTGGGGGGGCCATTTCTTTTTTGTTTTAAACAATAACATTTCCTGAATACCAGTAGTGATGAATAGTGCCACAGTTCATTATTTGGATCCCAATAACAAATACTGCATTATTCATTGTATTCAGGAAATACTGTTCATTACTTACACACCCCTACTAAATGGTTCTAACTAAGCAGCTGTAATGTCACTGCCAGTGAGGTCACAGCATTGATGATGCAATGGGAGGGACAGAGCTAGATATGTCAGCTGTCAGGCAGAGTGCTGTTCCACTCATTACATCTACTAACATCGGGCAAAAAATAGTGTTGCTCAGATACTGCTTTTGTGGATCCAACTATCCTCCATCAGATAGTGCTGGTATGCAACCTAGAATCTGACCAATGGATCCAAGGTCGAATAGTTGGATCCAGTGGTCAGATCCATCGGATCCAACCTTGGATTCATTGGATCCTATGGTGGGATCCCTGGATCTCATGGTCGGATCCATGGATACCTCAGATCCTTAAGTGGATCCTAGGAGGTCAGATACCTGGTCGGATGGCTATGCCAGCTGAGGCTTTCCGATATCCGACCAAAATGAGGGTACCCAATGGTATCTGACCTGGTAGGATACTATCCAAGCAACACTAGTAAAAAAATCTTCTAATTAACTAGGTCACTGATTTACAGTTATTGAAATAATGAGTCTCTCAGGGCTCAGTGTTGGGCCCGGTTTTGTTTAATATTTATATAAGTGATATGCAAGTATCCAATAAAAACTGGCTGTCTAAATTTGCCAACAACTCAAAGCTTGGGGGCCCTGTAAATAATCGGATTTTGACTCTCTCAATTCCGATTTGCGGCTGGTCAAAAAATGAGCTATTGACAACCTGATGGAGTGTAATATTGACAAATGTGTAGTTTTGCACTTTGGATCTCATAATCCCAAAAACAAATATTATATTTGTAACTCACTATTGAAATCCACATATGTGGAGAGGGTCTTGGGTGTTCTAGTTAATTCTAAACTTACATCAGTTGATCACTGCACCCAAGTAGCTAATTCTACCAATGGACTACTTAGACAAATTCAGTGATCCTTTGTTACCAAAACTGAACAGTGCATGATTGCTCTCTATAGATCCTGTGTCTGACCCCTTATCAACTATGGGTCCCTTTTTTGGAACCCCTATCTAAAATCTGATACTGATCACTTAGAAATAATTCAAAAATGTGCCACCAGGATGACCCCCAGGTTAGTCAAAATGCCCTATAAATCAAGTAAATCAAGACTATCTATCACAGGTTTACATTCTCTTCAGGGAAGAAGAGTTAGGGGGGACTTACTCTTAACATATAAGCTTCTAAAAACCCCTGACTTAATGAATAAATGTGGACTATCCCATGCTACCAGAAGTATTGTTCCAAGATGTCAAACCAGACAACTTATGGTGCTAAAGGCAAAAAACAATCTCAGATTGAATTTTTTCTCATTAAGGGCACCAAGACTATGGAATAACTTCCTCAGGAATTAGTGGATTCTACTAATATTGCAGTATTCAAAAAGGATATCGACGATTGGTTGACCAAGAAGCATGTTATGTGAATTGTTCCCACTCCAGTGTGGGGGGGAATCTAGATGGGCCTCAGCCTTCTTTTTTCCCAAACAAACCAAGTAAAGTAAACCAAGTAAATTCCATTTACAAGACTTGGAATTCTGTGAGTTGCACCAATGATTTTTAGACTAATTTTTAGATTTTAGCTGGATTCTACTGTCATTCTTCAAGAAATACGTATAAATAATCAAATTAAAAGAAGGCTTAATATACAGAGCATTAATTGAAGCAAATTGAAAATAGTGCTGGAAACAGTTATAAGAAAAAGACAAGTTCAGTAGATTTACTGATCTGGCCTAACATGCCAAATTCCATGCAAAGGTTAGTTTTTACTGGAGTACAGGCAGTCCAGATTCTAGAATTTTACTTGGTTTTCTGGTAAAAACTGAAAATCAGTGGCCTTGTTAATTAGCAAAAGGGACAAGAAAAAGTACCTCAGATATAAAAGGTCACCGTTGACTGCTATTAAAAATTAATATTAAGGGGGCGTGGCTTGAGCCAACTACGTGATGGCCACTTAACTTGGTAGTGCTGTGGACCTTGAGCATATATCTGATCGAAATCTGTGAATGGGGCTTTGAATCCACTTACAATTTTACGGCGCAATCTCCCAGTACTGCAAGCTATCCACTGAACCCAAATTTGAGTTGTTCACTTACAAGATGGCGGCAAGATTTGATCCTCCATTTTGTCCCCAATCTCACCACCGCATGGCTAAGCCTCCGGCTGTATCCATGGACACACAATCGGTCAACAATATGCTGGCGATTATCCTCAGCAGGTTGGACAATGTCACTGTGGCCACTAATAACACTATAACGGCTCTGCAGCAACTCCATGTCAGATTCGTGCAGACGGAGAGTTCCGTCGCTGACCATGACACTGCCATTCAGGAACTGCAAGCTGTCACACATAAACAGGTCTGCCTGCTCCATGCCATGCATGAACGAGTAGAGGACTTGGAAAACAGGAGCTGCCGCAACAACTTGTGGCTCCTAGGTTTCCCTGAAGGCATGGAGCAAGGCAATGTGAGGGACTTCCTCCGTGCAGAGCTGCCCAAAATTCTACAATTACCAGAGAGAGCTCAGCTGACTTTTTTATTTGATTTGCTAAATATTTCCCGGACTTATCTCCTTCTAAGTACTTTGTTGTTTTAACCTTTTTTAATAGTTGTATTGTTTCTTTATTACCTCTTGTCTTTTTAATCTCAGTTCTTCCCATATGGGATACTATTTGTTATAATCCTCTATCAACTGTTCAGTTACTTTAAGCTTTAGATCCAGGCCTCGTATATTATATCTTTGTTTTTTATTAATCATACTTTGATAAGAAATTAGGTGACCTCTTAAGAAAGCTTTAAGAGCATCCCACAAATATATCCCATTGTTGTCATTGTATCGTTATTGTCGTTATAATTAGTGATTTCCTGTTTAATCAGTTTTACAAATTGTGGGTCTTTCAAAAGTTTGTTACTGAATTTCCAATTCCGTGTATATAATCTATTTTTCTTAACTAATTTAATTACTATGGAAACTATTGCATGGTCTGAGATCAAAACAGTATCAGTTTCAGTTTTAGTTACATTGTCCGCTAATGATTTATTTATAAATATATAATCATTCATGTAAATTGTGAATGTTTTTTATCATGGTGAGTGTATTGTTTATTTTTTGAATTTAGGTTTCACCATATATCTGTTAAATCATAGGTATGTAAGAAGGTCCCAAGAATCTTTGATAATAGTTTATTTCCCTTAGTAACAGGACCTGTTTTATCAATCACTGGCCATAACAATGCATTTAAGTCACCTCCTATTATTAACTTTGCTGGTCCTAGCTTAATTATAGCTGCTGTCACTTCAGCTAAAAATGTTGCATATAAATTAAAGGGGGCATATAAAGAACCACAAATTAACTCCTCATCTAATTTAATTTTAATTAATAATATACGACCTTCTTTATCTTTATAAAGGTCTATAAGTTGGAATTTAATATTATGTTTTATTATTATAGTAACACCATTGGATTTGTTGGTCCATTCTGAATAATAAATATGGGGTAACCATTTCCTTTTCAACTTAATGATTTCAGCTTCTAATAGATGCATCTCCTGTAATAAGATAATATTGAACTGCTTCCTTTTAATATGGGTTAATATTCTTTCTCTTTTTATGGGAGTGTTTATTCCATTGACATTCCAGGTGGCTATTCTGATACTTTTCACCGTCATATTGAAGTAAGCGAAAACACTGCGAACTGTGATGGATCCTATATAATCTAAATGTCCAGTTATAACTTATTCTATTTATCACTTGGTGTGTAAATATATCCCCTTCACCTCCTGTACTACCCACCCTTCCCCTATAACAACATAACCAAACAAAATCTCTGCGGCCCCCTATTAAAGGGAGCTCCTCTATAATCCCCATTATAAGTGCCTTGTGTAGCTCCCTACTGTAATTATCAATTTCCCTTCTAATGCTCCAATCAACCAAAAACAAAACAAAACAAAAAAAAGATAATTTGTGTCTCATTATATCAAATTGAGATCTGTTTGTGACATTGAAACACTATTCATTTCCTCAATACCTCTTCTTTCACTAAGGGTGTAATACTGTTCTGATTTATCCATGTTAAGGAGCCTTGTAATTTCCCTTGTTACCTCTCCTTTGACTTTACAAGTATGTCTTCTACTCTTTTAATATGCAATTGTTCAATTCTCCTCCAAAGGAAAATAAAAAAAATGCATGACCAATAAAACTTGTTCATGTAATTAAAGTACTATTCATTCCAACAGTCCATCTTTTTGCATTGATATTATGATATATCCATATTCAGGATCTTCTTGTTCCCCTCGTTGCCTCTTCTGGATTTTACAGGTATACCTTATAATACAGTCGTTCAATTCCACTCCTAAAAAAAAAAAAAGAGCATCTAGGACAGGAACAAATAAGTTATGTCTCTCTATGTACAATTCAGCTTGTTCAAATTCTTGAAACACTATACGTTTCCTTTCTCCATCTTCCTTCTTGCAGAATGCAATATAGGTTATAATATGGCCATGTTCAAAATCTTCATAATTTCCCTTGTTGCCTCTTCTAGAGATTCAAAGGTATGCCTTATGACTTCATGGACAATTCTCAATTTAGCAGGGTATATAATTGTAGTCTTAACTGATTTGTTCCATAGTGATTTCCGAATTTGATCAAATTTCTTCCTTTCTTGGATTAATTCAGGTGGTAAGTCATTAAAAATGGCAATATTAGCACCTTTGTATGTAATACTCTTTACTCTGTGCACAGCGGACATCAGTTGCTCTTTGTCTTCTGAGTAAAGGAATTTAGCCAGTATTGGTCTGGACGGGCCTTGTATACCGTTATCAGGATGAAAAGTTCTATGAATTCTATCAAATATAGTTGTTATTAAATCCATAGGAGTATTCGTGAATTCTGCAATTACTTCCTGAACAAGTGTTTTAATTGATTTATCCTTCTCCCATGCTTCAGGAACTCCTAAGATCCTGATATTTTTTCTCCAAGATCTAGCTTCAAAGTCTATCATTTTGTTTTTTATTGTTTTGTTCACTTCTTCTAGATCACTCAGCTGTCTATTCAATGGGAGATTTAAATATTCCAAGTCTGAGATCCTTTTTTGTGCTTCCTTCAGTTCAGCCCTTAAATTTATATTATCTTCTAGTAAGGAAGTTACCATTATCTGAAATGTATTGATTTTCTCTGCCATCAATTTGTTTGCGGAGTCCATGTTCTTATTTAACTTGGCTTTTTGTAACATAATAGACTGAGCCCACAGAGGGGGTGTTTCTTCCCATATATTCTCTTCATTTTGCTCTATCGTTGTAGATTCCTCAGTATCTGAAATGCTATTATTGCCCCCCCTCCAGCTATCCATAGTGTAGATACATTAATGATTTCCCCTTCTTGTAAAACTTCAGTATTATTAGCAGCATTCTCTGTATGGTAGCTACACTGTGCACTACTGAATTTCAAATCTTTTGCAGTCTCGATACTAATAGGCTCCTTTATTTTACTAACATTATGCCCTGAAGACATGCCACAGCCTTGAACATCTTTAACAGATTTAGCTTTATCATAAAGGACATTTTTAATGCAGGTATTATTTTTGTCATTTACCTCTCTCTTTCCTTCTGCTCCTTCCATGTTTTTTGATTGTCTCCTTTGTTTGTAGAGGTTCTGCTGCAATACTCAGTGGATGGTCGCTATTCAGCATGTCAAGATTCACTGGGGCAAATAAGGGAAGCTTGAACTCCTGGCTTTCCCTTTGCTGCTTCTGCGCTCCTTGCTGTGCCTCACGTAGGCCCAAATCCACTTCACAGTTTGAATTAAAAGCACCAGAAGACCCGTTCTGTATCATGTCCTTATTAGGAGCAGAATTTTTACTTTTAGCTTTAAAGAAGATTAGAGCCATCGTCAACACCTGTGCGTTATCACTAGTGCCAGTGCTCTCTGCTTGTGTCTGACTTCTTAAGCTTTATTTGCTAGGTCTCGGTATCTGTTCGGTCGATTTAATTGTTTGACCTAGCTGTATCCTTGTCAGGGACGCTGGCAAAGGGTAATGGCCCTTGTTCTGTAGCGGTTTCAGCTGGGCTGAAGTGAAAGTTTTACTGGCCGCTTTCTGGGGCCATTTCTTCTGTGGTATCATGAATGTCCGCTCCCGCTCCTAGACTGAGCCAGTTACTGTGACAGTTATTTCCAAGATCAAAGCCCGTAAGGCGATAAGGTAACTACTCAGTTGTTCAAACCTTAAATAGTTTTTGGTTTTGTTTTAAGAAATGAGACATATTCTTAGCTCCATGCAGCATGTGCACTTGCACCCCAGAGCCTATGCATAACAATGCTTAGCACACTGATGAGATCACAGGCATGCTCCTCCTCCTCCCCATTCAGGGAGCTCAGCTGACTATTGAGAGGGCTCATCGCACACTCCAGCCCTGGCCGCAGCCTGGGGAAAGGCCCTGACCCATCCTGGCGAAGTTCTTGAATTTTGCAGAGAAAGTACACCTGCAGAATAGAGTGAGGGAACTTAACATCCTGCCTGGAATGGCCACAAAATCCTGATATTCCAGGACTATTCCAAGGAACTGGCTGCAAAGCACAAGGGACGCATGGAGGCCAGGAAACTGCTTCACATGCTGAATGTTCCCTTTTCCCCTCCGGTACCCATCCTCCATGCAGCTGATGCATCAAGGCTCTCCTCTGATGTTTGTGACTCCTGAGGCCCTTATGGACTTCATCCACAGGACCTGGCCTCAGGAACTGAAGGAGAAGCAATATTTACATGGCTCCAACAACCAGAGTGCTGCCTCCCAAAGGAGTACTCAAATGGGAGAACTTTCATCAGGCCGTGGAACCAGGGAAGCTCCCTCACTTGCCCTGGGTAGCCCTCCTCCCCGTGACAACAACCAGATGCAGAATAGCCCAGGGTCAGGGCTGTCCAAGGTAAAGAAATGACCACAGCCACAGAGACATTCACGCAGGCAGCACCCGATGGAGAGAGGCGGTCATGCAGCAGAGGACAAGAGGGAATCCGTCACTGAGAGGATTGTGGAACCAGACATCAGGAGCCCCTACTTCTCTGACAACCGACATGCGGCATTGGCAGACATAGAGGAAGGGGGTGAGGACTGTATGGAACTTTCCTCAGAGACTTTGCACCCAGATAACCCTGTTCTCCCCTGGGCTGTTGAAGAGCCTGCTGACCCAGCTGAGATGATGCCTAAATCACTATTCCATGAGTAACGAAATGACCCGACTCAGAAGCAGGAGCAGAATGTGGGTCAAGCTGCTGTGGTGCACCTCATCTACCCATCTGCTGTGTGAACATAATTACCCCTGTTGGCCTTAACACATCAGGTAAGTGCTGTTTTCTTTCTTTTTAATTTAGCTTCATTGCTTTGGGGTACTGGTGGGTGGGATAGGCTGGTGTTGGGATTGTTGCCATGCTGTAGAAGTGGAAGGCCCATTTCCTTGGGCTTTCCTTGCCACCCACTCCTGCCACCACTCAGGCATGGCTCTGTATGCCTGTTCCCCTGAACCTGGAGCTGGGGAATGAGAGTTGATGCACTGAACCTCTGGGTCCTACAAGTTTACAGCTGCTGGACTTCTGTTCCTTGTCCAGGGTTGCAGCTACAGCTCCTAGTTTGCTGTTTTTGAGATGTCAGCTGTTATATGATATGTGTTGTAATGGGGCAGATGGGGGTGTCCTAGGGTGACCGTTAAGGGGGCAGGGGATTATAAAGGGTCTGTGGCCCATGGAGGGGGATGCAGGTGGGAGTACTGAGCTTTGTGCCTGCTTGGGGATGTTGAGTGGGGATAAATGTGGAGGGGCTGATAGTGCTCAGTAATTGCAGTCTGATTGTTTAAACAGCTCCTCCATGCAGCAGCCCCCCCACCCACACCCTTGTACTCGCTCATCCCTACTTCGGAGATGCAGCAGGGAGTCATTTGCAGTGCCCCATCAAGTGGCCCTGAGGAGAGAGGGCCTTGGTTGAGATGGGGTGAATCTGTTTCCTGCCTGTGTTTCAGTACCCCAGTGCATTCACAGTACATGCCTGGAGAGTGGGGGGGGGGGGGTTAAGCCTATCCTGTAATCTAGGCTCTCATACTTGAGACAACAAGGTGAAAAGGATAACTTGTTGCCCGAGGGGGTGCTGTTTGGGGGACATTTAGTACCACACTTAGTGGGTGGCTCGCTCCCCCCCCACCACTCAGAACAGCCAAGGTGCCGGACTGTATTGTTACACACACACACACACACCCTCGGCAGCAGGATGCGGTCGCTAGCCCTCAATGCCCAGCTCTTGGCAGAGGCCTCAGCATTGCCAATAAGGTAAACTTGGCAGGGACCCTATGGTCTGTCTGGTGTCTGTGTGGTCCTCTCCCCTTTGGCTTCCCCTACCTCTACATGCCACCCATCCCCACTTCCCACTGCTTGTAGGTGCCTGTGTTGGCAATACATTGTTGCATCATTTTGGCAGGAATGTTTCAAACCTGAGTTGCTATCGATGCACTCCCAGTTGAATGGTGGGATCAACTCCCGGCCGCCCCCCCACACCATGCCCTCCCCCACTCCTTTTTCCTTTCAGCTGTTTAGCCATGAGGTACTGATCTGGGATGGCTCAAGGAGCAGTGACCGAAGTTAAGTGGACAACTCCATTCAATTAGAGGTTCACTCTAGGCTTAACTGGTCAGCCTTGGCTGTCAGGTCCCCAGGGGAGCTCGGCTAGCAGTGTGGCACGTACTGGTGCCGGCTAAGATTGTAGCTCATACCCAAAATACAGTTTTGTTATGCTTAATGTAGATACTGTTTTTTGTATCGCATTTCTTCGGTATGTTTCCATGTTGCTCTGTTTCAAACTTGCTGTGAAATACTGTGGCAGAAGGGCAATGTACCGGCTCTATGAATTCTATGGTTTGGTTGTACTGGAAAGGGCGGGCTGCACCCCCACCTTCATACAGGGCAGATAGTAGTCTTTTGGTGTAGCATGGTCTCTGGGTGGCTAACCATTCAGTCCTCACTTCTCTTACATTTGTACACACTATTTGAAAGCAAGATACCCCTGGCACTGGACTATGGCTTACATTACGAGCCATACGTGGAATATTAGAGTGCTGAACACTCCCGTTAAGAGGAAGAAAGTCCTCTACCACCTTAAAAGACATAAATCATAAATTACCTTTCTACAAGAGACCAAACTTATCCAAAATTACCATAAATATCTGGTTCAGGATTGGGTGGGGCAGGAGATACATTCGAGTGCACAGTCTAGAAGTGTGGGGTTATACTTCTACACAAATCCCTTAAGTGGCAACTGTGTTCCCAACTGGCTGACTCTTCCGGGAGGTGGATTATAAGGGTTTGGGATCCCCCACGGGAGAGATTTTTCTCTGCAATGCATATGGGCCTAACCAAGACAGCTCTACCTTTTTTCATGAGTTAGCCAGCATCCTCAGTACCTTTGTCCCCCAGGGTTGCCTTATCCTGCTGGGAGGTGACTTAAACCTCACCTTGGTCTCTGCAGTAGACAGGAGTGCCCTTAGTAAGGAACCTCATGTTTGGGGAATGCAGGTGGTAGGTCAACTCATGACTGACATGGGGCTCACTGATATTTGACACACCTTCCACTCACATGAATGTGACTATACATTTCAGTCAGGGGTGCATGATTCCCTAAGTCAACTTGATTACTGGTTCATGTCCCCAGACCTGACACAGGCTGCCTTATCCACCACGATCCTATCCATCATAATTTCTGACCATGCGCTAGTTCAGTTTTATTTTACATGGGGCCCAGTGCCGCAGACAGCGTCCAGTTGGAAGCTGGACCCTCTCTTGCTTGGTGACCCTGATTTCATTATGTGTGCAAGTGAAGAAACCGTATGTTTTCTCCTGGAAAAAACCATCAAGGACACCAGTGTGGGGGGTAATGTGGGAGGTCTTTAAGGCCTGCATGCAATGCAAAATTATGGCTATGCCTCTAGACATCATAGGGAAAGAGACCAGCACCTAGTGGCGCTAGAAGCTGATCTGAAGACTGCGGAGGACCATTACAAATCACAAAAACTGCCATCCCCAAAATCCCCAATAGGATGAAGGGTCCTAGGTCTCCGACTAGAAGTTAATCAGCTGATCAGTAGGAAAGCAGAAGTAGCGATCCTGTGGCTGAGGCACAGATACTGGGATGGAGGGGATGAAGGGGGCAAGGTTCTGGTGTACCTGCTCAGGCCTGCAGGAAGCAAATGATATAATGGACGACTTCTATGCCACTCTGTACAAGACTGCCCACTCTTCCTCCCGGATACCATCAAGCCCTATTTGGAAGGCCCCATTCTCCCCAAATTTACTCCCCTGTAGACCGATCACTTGGAGGCATTCCGGTCTATGAAGCAGGTTTTGGCCACTCTGCTTTCCATAAAGGGGGGTAAAGCCCCAGGAGAGGATGGTATCCCTGTGGAATTTCTGCAGGCACTTAGTCCCCAGATTAGTCCACTCTTAATACAGGTCTACTAGGAGGCAGAGGAGTGGGAAGCCCTCCCCCATGTTAAGAGAGGTAGTGATCATGGTCCTTCCTAAGAAGGGAAAGGATCCTACTAAGGTGGCAAACTATAAGCCCATTTCCCTGATCAATGCAGACAGCAAGATATACACCAAGGTATTAGCTAATCATTTGAGTCCCTTGCTGTCTGCCTTGATCAACCCAGCCCAGGTAGGATTCATTCCAGGGAGGAATAGCTCAGACCACATTAGGTCGCTGCTCAATCTCATATACACTGCTAAGGGCCTACAAACCCCGGCGGCAGCCATGGCAGTGGATTTTGAGAAAGCTTTTGACTCCCTGGAGTGGGACTACCTGCACGCAGTCCTTACACATTTGGGGTTCAGGGACAGGTTCAGGGCTTACATCAAGGCCATCTATCATGCCCCCTTAGCCCATGTAGCCACCAATTGGACTACCTCTGTGGCTTTCCCACTGGAGAGGGGCATCCAGCAGGACTGCCCCCTCTCCTTGCTGCTTTTTATTCTTGCAGTTGAGGCCTTTGTGATCGCAAATTCTCTCACTGTAAGTATTACCTGAGCAACCGCTCCCGTCGTCACGGGGCAAAAACCACACCACTGGGTTTTGTCTTAAACGTCGCTTTATTTGATCAAATCTTTCACATGCATGCGGGAGTTCTGCAAAGGAGAAAGCTCCCCGATTACATACTAACATACTAACATACTATTTGCCAGCAGATTAGGCCTTATGGTCTATCAAGTCTGTAGAGTACAATTACAGCAGCTTTTTATAAGCTAGATTCTGCACTTCTTATCTTGAAAAATACCAACATTTCAGTCCAAAGCAATCATAAAGCAGAATAACAAGTTGATACCAATGTAACAGAAAAACAAGTTGATACCAATGTATGGGTACTTTTCCACTGCTTATTCCATTTCTTTCCCAATACTTCTTGATACATATGCCTGGGTCAATCTGACCTGGGTGAAACAATAGAGTTTCACTCACACCATAGCTGATACAGCTTGCCTTCAATGCCTCAACGTGCTGTTTCTTATATTTTGCCCAAGCATGTTGTTATCTTATACTTTGTCCGAGCCTGTTATTCAGGCTGGTACAACCAGTTCTGCCAGTTTTATCTTGCTTTCTGTTCCTACAAATGTACCTCAAGTAACCTCAGTATCATTCTATAACCCAGTAAAAAACAGCATGAACTCAGAAATTTCTACTACATTCATTATGACTTTGTTACAGCATGGCTTTCAAAGCAAGCATAGCTTCAAGGCATATAATAGCAAATATAGCTTTAGGATATATAAAAATTCTCTCACACCTTGGCCTCTGACATTCATCTCCACCCTCAAATTAAGGGCATTGAGATAGGATCTCGAAGCTATAAAACCCTTATGAATGTAGATGATCTGCTTATCCCTATGGATGATGTTCCACAGTCCCTCCCCACCACTGTTCCTCCTGAAACACTTTGCGGTTATCTCTGGACTTAAGATGAACCAGTCCAAAACTGAGCTAATGCCCTTGAACCCCCAGTGTTCCCCTGTGATGGCCACTGACCACGTCCATCTGTGGGCAAGTGATGGCCTTACATACTGGAGATCAGACTGTCCAATCGTATAGATCAAATGTGGTAGCTGAACCTGCAACCCCTCCTACTTGCCTGCAAAACTAAATTCGACAGACCGCGTAAACTGTCCCTTACCCTGGCTGGGAAAATTGCAGCTGTTAAAATAGTGACCACTCTCAAAATCTCTTACCTGCTCGCACATATCCGTCTTCACTTTCTCCCAAAATGGCTACAAAAAACTGATAGTTTGGTGGGTGATTTTCTCTGGGAAGGAAAAAAACCTTGGTTCAGCCACAATAAGCTTTCAGCACACTGGGGGGGGGTGGAACCTTCCTTGGTTCGAGGGCTATAACTTAGACTTTCATGCTACTCAAACCAGGCATTGATTCAATCCCTGCTCTGAGAGATCACCGCAGTGGGTTCACATGGAACAACACACGGGAGGAGTGGATAGCAGCAGTCCTTCTCTATATTTCCAATAGAAAACCCATAAATCAGCACCCGACCATAGCCACAGTGGGAAGTGGCTGGTATAAAGTACATTCGTAGGTTAGGGACTAGTTTGATCCCATTGGTCCATACCCCCAATCTGGCACAATCCATGAGTGCATATAGCCAATCGTTCATTTTGCTGGGCACAATGGGCTTCCAATGGGATCCACTTCATGGGAGACATACTAGATGGGGACACAGGCTTTGTTGCCACTTTTCAATCCCTGCAGCATAAGTGGAACCTTCCCAGTAAGGATCACTGAAGGTACTTACAGCTCAGAGAAGCCATTAAACTCCTACTGTCACCCGGAGAGCATGCTAAGCACCCCAATGAGCTCACTACCTGGTTGAAGGCTCCTAAGGGACTGGCAGGCAAAATATATGGCCAACTACAAGATACCTTGCAGTGCCAGTCAGAGGAGTCCAAGCAAAGATAGGAATGATTTCTGGGGTGCTGTATCATCGATGCCCAATGGACCCAGGCTTGGAACATGGCACACAACCTCCTGAGGGATGCTCATGGACACCTTACCTAGAACAAGAATCTGCACTCTTGGTGCAAGATGCCTGCGGTACTTCATATGATGGGGGTCCTGGATCACGATAGGTGCTGGCACTGTCAAGCCCTGGGCAGAGACTTACATCATATTTTGTGATCCTGTCCCAAGCTGGTGCCCTTCTAGAAGCAGATTTGTAAGCTGGGAGCAGAGGTGCTGGGGATGAAAACACCCATATCACCCTTACTACTACTACTACTACTACTAGGCATTTGAACACAGGAGCTGAAGCTGTCACACCCAGCATTTAGGTGGCCTACCATACTGGCCCTACTGACCAGAAGAGCTATTCTGTGCAACTGGTGCAGTATCACTATCCCGTGTCTGGGGGGATCCTTACTTTTCTTACTGGTGTTATGCACTTGGACAGACTTTCCTACTTTAAGGTTGACCAAATGGAGCTCTTAACCTCCTGCTGGGCACCTTACATGGCCTATGTTGATCCCCAGACTGGGATAGGGTTGTGGCCCATCACTGGGGAGTCCACTTAGTGGGTTGATGGCTGGTGGTCTCCTATTCCCTGTTCTTATATATCCCCCATCTCACTCCCCTTACTGTTGAGAGTAACTGTGTCACCTTAATCCATGGTGGTCTGGGCACTCTGTCTCCTCCCATTTTGGTATAGACAGAATGTCTGGTTGTTTAGGACTATGTTACTGCCCTGTATACTCTGTGTCTCCTTTATTGTCTTTCCTAGTCCAGTACTGCCTTAGGTTGCCCTGTCTGTGGATCCAGCCATTTTGACTTCTGACAGATGCCATGATGAGAGTGTCCTGGCTGGATAGTGTCCAGAGTTTCCCCCTTCTGTCACCTATGGTATTCGTAAGTAGCAGCAGCACATGATTTACTTGTTGCACAGGTTAGAGCTTCTCAATCTAGTTGAGGTTTATTTTGTTTTTCTTTTTACCCTAGTATAACAGGTGCTAGCCCCGTATAGGTGTACTAGGTGTAAGAGACATGGGGGAAGCTCCATAATTGCCTCATCCCTGCTAACTAATTGGTATAGTACATTAAAGAATAGTTCCCCTTTTAGTGTGTTAGCTCACTTGTTCCCCTTGCATATGGCTGTGGTGCAGGTAACACCTGATTAATGTTCTTTTCTTTTTGTTTTTCTGCATACCCATGTCTGAAGTTTATAAGATATGTATGTAATGTGTTCTTCTTGTATGTACATTTCTTGTACATATCTTGTCTGCACTCTGTATTGTGAAGTTATGATAACAATAAAAATTATTAACAACAGAAACTAATATTAGTTTTAGGCAGTACACTCTGTTTTAATGTTTTGGCTAGAACAAGGCTGTGCAGCAATAAGAACTCCAAGCATGTGCAGTACAGTATGTCCAATATAAGACTTAGTCTGTATTTCAGTTATTGTGTGCAGCAGATTGTGGCCGGCAGTGGGGGGTGAGTGCTGGGTAAGTGCCATTTGCTGTCTTAGGACCTTAGTGGGGGGTTCATATATTTGAATGGGCATGGGAATTGGGTGGTGGGGAGTCCAATAGACTACCAGAGTATATATTTACACGAAACTGGTCACCATTTACCATATAGAAAAAGGAATAAACTCTACTACTTGACATGAGGATGGAAGTGGAGGGGCCACGAGACTTCCAGGGTATGTTGGTGAACAAGTCAGACCAGATTACTTATAACAGTAATTACAGCACATCAATACTGTGTTTGGGAATGGCAAGCTTCTGTATGTGTGTGTAGGTATGTCACAGCACTGATGTTACTGGTGAGGGGACATGATGCGTGTGGATAAGACTAGGTTTATGGAGGCATTACCTAGCATGGTAGTAATGAAAAACCTTTGAATATGCAAGGCCACCTATATGCAAGGCACATTCAAGTGATTTTAATAGGTGCTTGATGAGCTTTAGTATTCACACGCTAACTGATTAGTGTTGTGCTTACTGTGCCATGCAATACAGCACTTCAAGCATTTCCCCTGCTTCTCAGGTGCTTATCACAGTTAGCCAGGCTCTAACCTATTAGAGCAGCACTAAACTATTTAAATATCCCACCATATTGTATAGCTCTACTTAGGACAGTGTAAGACTTGCCACATTTTATTTTTAAAGGAAAACTAGTGTTTTAATCAAGTCTTACCCTAAAAGCCAAAACAACGTGCTATGCACACAAATGAAAGCAAAGACCAGTTTGAATGAATAAAGTAAAGTTTTTACTCAATTTTTACTCAGCACAATGGCATCTCGTCTCTTTCAGAACACCCCTGTTGCCTCGACTCTCGCGTTGTTTTGGATCTATAGTTCGTGAGGTGAGCTCCCTCAGTGAGTGCACACTGGCCATGCAAGTCTGCTCGCAGCATTCCCCTTTTTGTTGAGACTTACCCTAAAAAAACCCTGCCCCAGTTCTATTAAAAACATTGCTGATGTGCATGCAACAACACCATTTACAAACAAGATTTTGGGTATAAAAAAAAAACAAGAGATTTCAGTGATGTGAGTTCAGTCATCACATCAACATGGTCATAAGCTTCTTTTCTTTTTTATAAGGAATTTGATATACTCTGTACACTTACATACCATCTGTAGTGAAAATAAGAAAGGTGGTGTGGGGCACAACTCTTGGGAATATAACGGCATTACTTAGTCTAGTACTGCCATCTGAAAATCTTGCATGTCACTTGGAGTTTGCTTTGGAGTAGCTTACTGCAGGTCTTCCAAAACATTTTTTTATCCTTGGATGCCATGGATATTGAAAGTGTTTGAGTGCTCTGTAAGCCTGCTCTGTGGCACCATGTTGAGCGACAACAAACCAAGCTGACTGAGGACTTCTAATATCCAAGGTGCCCTGGGTTGAAAATGTTTTAAATATGGCAGATATTTGTAGAATGATGCAGGGGTGGGTAAGGAACGGCTTTACTGAAATGCTAGTTTTCCTTTACAAGGAGGAGGCATGGTAATGGAAAGTAAGATGCAGGCACTCCCAATAAATAAAGCAGAATGGTAACAAAAAAAACACTACTCAACTCTCACAAAATGTTTGCTTTGCACATGCACACAAGCAAACATAAAAAACACATACTGTAGTGCAAAATCGGGAGATGGCAGGAATATATTCAATAAAAGGCAGGATCACAGGACATTTTTGGCTTGCTGACAAATACTTGGTCACTCCTGTAAAAAAGCTTTCAGCTTAGTGTGCTATACCTGGTTAAACAACTAAATAAAAAAAAAAACTTGTGCTTTAAAAACCTTTCCAGAAATTGACTGCAAAAGGGTAGTAAAAATATGTGCAAACCAAAACCATAAAGTCAAAAAGACACAAGGTTTGAAGAATAAACTGCCAGTCATCAAAACTCTGTCATATGCACTGATTTTTCTTAGCCATTCAAATCCTGCAAAAGCATAAATAATTTGACCCCTGGAATATACACCACAACCACAGATGTAAAAAAATGTCTGGCCTTATTTAGCAAGCATTTGTGGGATTTCCTGTGAGACTCCTTCCCCAGAGAAAATAATTGGAGGAAAAGACATGTCCATTGTAAGGAAAGTGTTGTCAGATTCTCTCCTTTAAGCTTTTTTTTGGTTTTTGTTTAATGAAATTGTAAGATTGCACTGTGGGGAAAAAAGAGCTGCATCACTGCTTTTACAAGTTTCTTTCTTTGCAAGTTCTTTTATTGCTGCTCATCCTGTTACTTTATGTAAGCATCTTTGGAAACCATTAATTTAATTAACATAATTTGTCATTTCAATCAATTTCTTGTTAAGCGGAGCAAAAAGTAAATAAATAAATAAAATAAAAAAGGTATGCCAGTCAGTCCACCTGCTCAGCAGTGGTTAGCGATGTTGTGTTTGTATTTCATTTCAAATTAAATTAAACATTTTGCATGAGCAGTTGCTTTGTGTGTCCCATCTGTTTTTGGAGTCAGCAGCATAGCTGTTAGCAGTTATTGTGATCATGCATACTTTTTTTGTACATTTAATCAAGTTTAAAGTTACATTTAGTGTGAGTGATTCAGCTACATGATGTCATTGATGATGTCAGTGATAGAGCTTTTAGACTTGGTAAGAGTTTCAAAACTACACAAGCCTGGGTTGGATCCCCTGTATTGCATATTTTTTCTTTCTTGCTACAATTTTTGTTGTATGAGAAAAATTGTTAGATGTCATTGCTGTTGTAGTGAAGGATTCAGCAGAGCTAAATAATACACTGTCAGCTAATTGAACTAAGTTCTACAGTATGTTGTAGTCAATTAAATTAGTCCCAGCTGAGGTTTGTTTAGGTTTGAATACAATTCGAGTCACCAGTTTTGCAGGTTGTGACATAACCTCTCCACTACAGGAACTGCAACTCACTTACCTGTAGCTTGGAGGCACATTAAATGTGTGCTTTCTTAAGAGGCAAAGAATCACTGGGTCAGATCCTGGCAGGAACTTAAACATTTTTGTAAGATGGAAACTCTTTTGAGTGGCAATTCATGGTAGTGTGCAGTTGAGATAGTAAATTATATATGCACATTCACCTAAGTACAACAGCTTGTGAAGGTAAATTGCCTCCTGGGATTAGATACCCAGTTGCCTGTTTTGCAGGTTGTGACATAACTTCTACCACCTAGGAAATGCAATTCACTAACATTCAGCCCAATGGCACACTGAACGTGTGTTTTCCCAGCAGGTAAAGGATCAGTGGTTCCAAATCCTGGCATGGACTTATACATTTGTTTCATTTTTTTTTGTAAGATGGAAACTCACTTAAATGGGAATTCATGGTGGTGTGTAGCTGGAACAGTAAATTATAAGAGAAGTAAATTTAGCTAAGAACAACAATTTGTGATGGTAATTTGCCTACTGGAATTAGATCCTTAGTCACCTGTTTTACAGATTGTAACATATCCACTACATCATAGGAATTGCAGTGCTGACCTGTAGTTCTGTGGTACATTGAAAGTGTGTTTGCTTACTAGGCAAAGCATCAGTGTTCAAACCCTGGCAGGGACTTTAGCATTTTTTTTAAAATTTGTTTTGTAAGAAGTGAAACTTGCTTAAGTGCCAAATCATGGTGGTGTGGAGTTGGAATATTAATTTATATGAGAAGTAAATTCTGCCAAGAACAACAATTTGAGAAGGTAAATTGTGTGATGGGATTAGATCCCCAGTCCCTGTTTATTATGATGTGACATAACCTCTTACATCATAAGAACTGCAACTCACTTATTAATACCTTAGTGGCACACTGAATGTGTGTTCGCTTAGCAGGCAAAGTGCCATCAGTTCAAATTCTGGTGGGAACTTAATTATTCTTTTGATAAGATGGAAACTCACTTGAGTGATGATTCATGGTGGTGTGGAGTTGGAAAAGTAAATTATATGAGAAGTAAATTTAGCTAAGAGCATCAGTTTATGAAGGTGTATCACCTACTGGGATTAGATCCATAGTTCCCTATTTTTGCAGTATCTGACATACCTGTACACCATCAGAAGGGTAACTCACTTATCTGCAGCTCTGTGGCACACTGACTTTATGTTCACTTAGCAGACAAAGGATCAGTGGTTCAAATTCTGGTTAGGACTTATAGATTTGTTTCAGTTTTTTTTTTTGTGTGTGTGTGTGTAAGATGAAAAACTCACCTGAGTGATGACTCGTGGTGGTGTGGAGCTGTAATAGTAAACTATGTGAGAAGTAAATTTAGCTAAGAACAGCAATTTGTGAAGGTATACCACCTGCTGGGATTAGACCCCCAGCTGCCTATTTTGCATGTTGTGACACACCTCTACACCACAGGAACAGCAACATATTTATCTACAGCTCAGTGGCACACTGAATGTGTATTTGCTTAGTATTCAAAAGAATCAGTGATTTGAATCCAGGCAAGCACTCAGTATATTGTATTTTAATACATCAATATTTCATACTTTACAAACCTTATTTGGCACCTTTAGTACCACTGGTACTCTGATTTGCTATGATTGCATGTGGATCATATATCCTCCATGAAGGCCACTTCTTTTGTGATCCAGAGTTGCTTGTTTGCTCTTTTTTCATTTAGATATTTTGTGAAACTCTGCACAAAACATGCTACAGAAAATTGCATTTTGTTGTATTTCAACTGCTTCATGTTTTAAATTTGTCATCCTTCACTATGGAGGAAGGGACCATTTTATAGAATGTATGCAACACAGGTATGCAACAAGATTAACAAGAGAGGCATACAATACATTAAATCATGCAGCTCCCTGTGAGATTTCTATGCAGTGATGCTTGTTTATATAGCCTCCACCCTTTACTTATTTATACCCCTCCCTGGTGCACCAGGTTGCACCTAAAAATGGGATTACTCTATGTTGTATCTCTGTATATTTACCCTGTAAAAAAAATTAAACATATGCCAAGGTGTCCTTAAAGTAGTGCCCCTGTCTTTCAAATCTATCTTAGAAGAAATTAAGCACACTATGTAGTTATAAAAATGTATTTAATTAAACACAACCTATGAAAGGGGAATAAAACTTTTGGAGTATTTTTCAGGTTATTTTGTTCTCTGCGGGACATCGGTAGCCTCTCCTCTATATTTCTTTGGTCCTGCCATAACTGGCAGCAAAGCTATGTGCACAGAAACAAAACGTGTTTGGGAGTAGAACCTTTTATATAGCAGCCTCAGACTGAATGTAGTTTGCAAAAAGTCCAGCCCACCATCAGGTTTCAAAGACTGAGATCTTGTCTTTAACAGAAAATCTATTTAATTTTAACTAGAATATTTTAAATACATCTGAAATTCCACAAATCCAATTATGTTTTAAGTTGCATATCAGAATGCTGAACATGTGCGCTTGGCCATCCAGTAGAGTGTTGTCTCCCCTCCTTCCTCACCTTCCCTAACTCAAGTGTTTGTCCATGGTTCCCCTCCCTATGCACCCACAGCACAAATTCCTAGTGCCTCAGCAGTCCCCCCACCTCCCTCACCCCTACTGTAGGCACTCCCTGTGGTGTGCAAGTAGGCCTGCGAGGGCCACTATGCACTTTGAATGCCCCTGTAAGCATTTGCATAAAGGCACACTTCCTTTCCTGTGAACTTGCAGCAGCTTCCATTGTGTGTGAGGGAAGGGACTGTGACACCATCATTAAGAATGTTTCATAACTGTAAACTGTAGTGGTTCTGTAGCTCGAGGCGCACCTTGCAGCCTATGACAATTATGAGCCATTACAGTCTGGGTTTAGATATATGCATAGCACTGAAACGACATTCGTCAGGGTGCAAAATTATCTCCTCAGGGCGAGAGATAGAGGAGACCAATCAATACTCATTCTCCCCAATCTTTCTTCAACATTTGACACTGTAGACCACAAAGTGTTGCTGGATTGCCTAAGGCAGCTCTATGGACTCACCGGTACTGTCATCAACTGGTTTGCGTTCTTCCTCACAGGCAGGACATAAACGGTAATGATGGGGAATGTCTCCTCCTGCCTGAAGCCTCTGCCCTGTGGAGTTCCCTAGAGTTCTACCCTGTTGCCTATGTTGTTTGCAGTGTACATGCTTCCCTTGGGTGAGATTATTAGATGATACAGTTTGGGTTTTCACTGTTATGTAGATGATACCCAACTGTATGTGTCATTTGCTCCCAGGACAGATGATGTTGTGGAGGTGAAAATAAATGTCTGGCTGAGATCCCAGACTGGATGTCCTCTAGCTGGCTGAGACCAAACCATGACAAGACATAGGTGCTAGTGGTTGAGCCTGGTCACCCTCGTGATATCGGTGCTGCTGGGGTGGGAACAGGGCAAGTCTTTGGCCCTACCCCTTCAGTGGCTTCTACTAGGCTGAAGAATCTGGACATCATTCTTTACGATGGTTTGACACTTGAGTTTCTGGTGTCATCTGTCATCTGGAATTGTCTTTACCACTTAAGGAATGTTGCCCAGATCAAAGCCTTAATTCTGCCTGACAACCTGCTCTCACTGGTTCATGCCTTTGTAACGTCTAGGCTCAGCTACTGTAATGCTCTATACCGCAGGATCAGTGTAGGGATTATCCATCACCTACAGCTGATGCAGAACACAGTGGCCTGGTTGCTGACAGGCCTTCCAAGGTCTTGTCATGTGACCTTGGTCTTATGTGATCTGTACTAGCTGCCAGTGAGATGGAGAATTACCTTCAAGGTGGGCTTGCTCACCTATAAGGCACTATACGGCTAGGGTCCTGGCTACCTGAGTGACTTCCTGACTCCTGTCCATGCTGAACACTCACTGAAGGCCTCCTGGCAGTCTGTAGGGCCCAGCTGAAGACCTCTGAAGATCATTCATTTGAGGTTGCAGGCCTGTCCTTACAGAATTCGCTCCCAAGATCCTTGAGGGAGGCCCTGTTGGTGAAGGGCTTTTAAGTGGGATCTGAAGGAGAATTTGTTTAGAGAAGCTTTCGATAATTATTTATGAGTTGAAACTGAACAGTTTTATTGACAATTTTATGCTGTGCATTGATGTCTTTGTTTGTTGGTAATTTGTAATGTTTTATATTATTTATTTCACTTTCCCAGTCTGTACAATGCCCACAGCCTCCAGGATTGGGCTATTAATAAATAAAATTTAGTTATTTACTTACTAAATGGGGCACTTGATTTTGAAAGCACTGTAAAGCACAGTTCTTGTGTGCAAAAACTTGTAATATTGCACCTTTGCAAATAAATATATTTCCAAATGTGTTTATAAAAGGAAATGTAATCTCTGTTTAATGTGTGCCTGGTGTAATCAGCTGCCTTGTGATGGCACTGTAATGTACAAATGTGTATTGTGCTGTAACACTTTTAAATATGCAGCTTATAGAAAAATAGAAACATACTGTAGATTTTGTCGACAGGAAAAGCATCGCTTGGCTTGGCCCAACCAGTCTGCCCAGATATTCCCTACCTAATCTGTCTCCACAGACTCCCGGTCAGGCTGTTTTCCACTTCCCTGCCTCTTTTCTAATGCACCCCTATGTCTATATTATGCATGCTTCAAGCCCCCAACTGCTTTAGCCTCTGCTACTTCTACTGGCTGGTGGTTCCAGGCTTCTACTACCCTTTCTGTGAAGAAAGATTTCCTCACGTCTCTCTTGAGCTCCCCCCTCCAGCTTCATTAAATGCCCCCTTGTCCTGATGTCATTAAAAGAAGCACCCCCCACTGCATCCTGTTCACTCCTGTGAGGTACTTGTAGGTCTCTATTATGTCACCTCTCACTCTCCTCTTTTCCAGGGTGTAAAGCAAGGCAAGTTTTAATTTTCCAGGCACCCAATCCTGGAGGCTCTGGGCACTGTACTATAAAAACACACTATCAATATAAATAAATGGCAAATAAAATAACAATAATAATGACAGCATAGAATAAATATGGTCTGTGACAACACAGAACCCTATTAAAAATGGATACTCAAAGGAAAAAGATAAGGCGGGGGCTCCCAAGGAGGACCAATATACATGGTCCCGGAAGGCCTGACTAAACAGGAGGGCCTTGAGGTTGGCCTTAAAAACCTCATCTGAAGGAGCCTCCTGAACAGATGGAGGGAGAAAATTCCATAGGACAGGGCCGGTGACACTAAATGCTCTGCCAACGGCAGTTTTAAGCCTCATCCTGGGAATCGCCTGGAGGTCCCTAGAGGAGGAGGACAGGAGGGAACGGACTGAGACAGCATGTGTGAGAAGGTCCAACAGATAGCTAGGGCCCAACCCATGTAGGGCCTTAAAGGTGAGCAAACCCACTTTAAAGAGGATCCTCCACCTCACTGGCAGCCAGTGAAGTTCACACAGTACTGGGGTGATGTGGCAGAATTTCGACTGCCCCATCAGCAACCTGGCAGCTGTGTTCTGCACTAGCTGCAGCTGGTGGAGGTTACCCCTGAGACCCTGAGGTAAAGTGCATTACAGTGATTAAATCTGGATGCCATGAAGGCATGCACTAAGGTGGGGTGGTCCATGGATGAAACTAGGGGCTTAAGCCTGGCGATATTCTTGAGATGGTAAAAGCTGATCCAGACAATGGATGACACCTGAGATTAAAATGTCAATCCACTGTCAAAGGTCACACCAAGATTTCGCACTCTGGAGGAGACCTTCAATGGCACAGATCTCAGAAATAAACTGGTTTTGGTGCCAGAGGCCATCCTGTTACATCCTCTGTTTGACTCCACCACTAGTACCTCCATCTTATCAGGGTTCAGTCGCAACCAGCCGGAGGCCATCCAATCATTGTTCTCCGCAAGGCAGTTATTTAGTACTTCCACCGCACTGGATATTCCAGGGCCAAAGAAAAAATACAGCTGGGTGTCATCAGCATAGCAATGAAAACCCAGACTGTATTTCCTAATGAGCTCACCAAGGGGCAGTATGTACATGGCAAACAACATTGGTGACAAGACCAAACCCTGAGGTACGCCACACAACAGGAGGCTAAGGGAGGAGGAGAAATTCCCCATCACTACCCATTGCCTACTATTCATGAGGTAGGACTCAAACCAGCAGATGACAGAGCCGGTGAGTCCACAGAATTCCCTCAGGTGGTCAAGCAACACACAATGGTCTACCATGTCAAAAGATGAAGAGATATTGAGGAGGATGAGAACTGTCCCCGCCCCACAATCTCTAGCCCTGAGGAGGTTATTGTGCACCCAAACTAGTGTGGTTTCCATAATGTGCCTTGCACAAAATCCAGACTGAAATGGCTCAGAGATCAAAGGCCATGAGGTGTTCCTCAAGTTGCTGCACCACAACCTTCTCAACAACCCTCCCTAAAAATGGAAGGTTTATTTTTATTTATTTATTTATTTGTTTGTTTTAGTCTTGGACAGCAATTTGCCTTGATGTCAGGGTCTAGAGATAGCTTTATCAGGAGAGGATGAACTAGTGCCTCCTTCAAATCATCTGGAAAATGTTCTCTAACAGAGAGTACCAGACAGTCAAGGCGAACACCAGGCCAACATTGCCAACACATCTCATCAAGAAACGAGTCAACACCGGGTCCAGTTCACAATAGGTGTGCTTTAACTTCGAAACAACCCCAATGACCTCTGATGCCTCCACTGGTTTAAACAACCCCCCAAAACTAGGCAGAGTGCTCAGTGGGCAACCCAGACGATCACTGTAGGCCTCAGTGAGGCTCACTGGTGGAACGCCCTGCTGGATGGTGAACACTCTGAGAAGACTCGAGCAAACTCTTTGCAAAGAGCACAGGCTGGGTTTAGGAGCCTGTCCACTTTCTGAAAAAGCACAGTCAGTCAATTCTTCCTGGCAGCAATCTCTCTGGACAGGAACTCTGTCTTCTTACAAATGATTGCCCCCTGATACTCACTATAACGCGGGTGCAGAGCCAGTCTGTCCACTTCCAGGACAGACCTCTGCCAGCAGCACTCTAACCTCCGACCTGCAATCTTCATCGCCTTGAGCTCCCTATTAAACCAGAGGGATCTCAAGTGAGTGTACATATTAAGATCCTACAGTCTCTCCTTGTAGGGCTTTTGGTGCAAACCCTGTACCATTATAGTTGCCCTCCTCTAGACTACCTCCACCCTGTCTATTTCTTTTCTGAGGTGTGGTTTCCAAAACTGGAAACAATTTCCTGTTTAGTGACTGTCAGTACCTCCCCCCATTCTATACTTAGTTCCAGAGTTCCTGTGCTCTAGGTGCATGCTTTTGCACTTTTTGGCATTGAACCCCCAACTGACATGAGTTTCCCAAGATACCTGCACATTCTCTCTCTAGCCCCTCATGAGATTTTAGTATTGTCTGCAAAAAGGCACTTCCTCCCTTCCAGTTCTTCTATGCACTTGTTGTACTTCTTGCTGCCACCTGATTGTTGCCCCAAGCACTGACCCAGGAACAGTTTACTGTTAGGATTGATCCAAGGTCAGTGTACAGTGAGAAAAGTTAATTATAACATACTTTTTCCTGCATTGACCTACCCTTAGTGTAGATTTACTATTTCAGTACCCAGGTCCATGGGCTACCACTCTAGTAAAAGTTGATGGTATTGGAAAGTGCAGGAATTGGTTCCAGAGCTCATAATATTAATCATGTCATTCAGTGCTCATGTACTGCACTTCTCTTCCTGCAAATGACCTCTTCAGTATGCTCACTCTGAGTGTTCTAAATGTCTGATGCCTTGCAATTTTGACTTGGTACCTGACTGAAATAATGACTACCCTACACTGAGGAGGCCCAGCAGGACACAACATGTGTCTGTAGTTTATCATTCCCAGTCCATACTGGATTAGATTTACAAACATGTTTAAAAGGCAATGTCTATTCTGGTGAAGTCTTGTCAACAGGACCTGCACAGTGATTTGCATGCCCATGATGCGTGTGATGGGATTGAGGCATTAAGTGTATTTGTGAGGTTTGGAGAAATATACAAGAAACAAACAATGAGAGTACTTATTTCTCTCCTAGCATTTACCAATCCCCATGTACTACTGTTCCTGCAAACTATCGCTCTGATATGCTCACACGCCAGGTGTCCCATCCCTTCATCCAAGGGAGGCCTGCTAGCCCACGTCCATGTGGTCTAGCATTATTCTGTATTTTGGATACAAGCTGCAACAAAGCCCTTTGAACTGCTGTGAATTGGCAGCTGTTGGAATTCTGGATCCAGCTGAGTCCAACAGACTTGATGCACTTGCATCATCTAAGTCTAAGGATGCAGTTTCATCTGCTGGCATTGTGTCTGGAAAGGAAAGATCCTACACCATCTGGTCAAGTATTCTGTGATATACAGTACAACAGTTAACTCATCAAAATATAATATCACATTAATACTCATTGTATACTGTATGTTGTTCACCCTCCCAGCCATGCATACACTGCTCAACCATTCATCACTGAAACGAGGGACAGTATGGGACAATAACACTCATAATGAGGAATACGTCTTCAAACATGGAGGCGCAAGCTCAGAAAACTGGAAACCATTGTACAGTGTACAAAATTTATTTTTGATTTAGCATTTTAGAATATTATGAATTTTTTGCATTACATTCTGAATTTACAGCACACTCTCTGTGTGGGCAGCACCTTTTCCAGAAGGGACCAATAAGGGACATAGAATTTTTGAAGGGAAAAATGAGGGACAGCCCTTGTAATTAGGGACAGTTAAGATGTATAGCCATGCATATTTGTTTATTTTAACTAACCAGGTTCTATGGAGCCTGTAACTTTATAAATCATTTTAGTTTATTGTGACATCAGTAAAAAGCACTCAAGCAAAAATAACAAAAACTAGGATGAAGAATTTAAACGTGTGTCTTATATAGAGTTCTTAAAGGATCATGTAGTTCTATATATATATATAGCAGAACTTATATGAGAAAATGGAGTTTGTGTCCCAGAAATCTTTTCAAATGTTATAGTGGTGCAAGCGTTTCTTTTAGCACCAGAATACTACAGTATATGAATTCTGTATTTTCTTTGGATTTTACATCTAATAGAGGGGGAAACCATTGCAAAAAATTGCAAGAGGACAAACTTTTGATCTTCTTATTGCAATATCAAATACTATCAAAGTTTAACTTTGACAGCTTGGTTTTCAAGAAGTCAGTCTAGCTGGTTTTCCTATGATTCTTCTGCAAGCCAGTTAGTAAGGTAACCACTAAGAATGCATTCATTAATATGCCTGTATTTCATGTTCCAAGACAAAACTCAGCCGACACTGTTTTACTGTTTTACCTGTATGAAAGGTCATTCAGGTATGCTGCTGAAGTTGTTCCTAGCAAAAGGCATAATAAATGCATTGTAGTATTCTACTACCTGACATACTGTATGACAGCTGAGGCTTTGGAAAAATGATAAACTGTCCCAGTTGTAGTACTTTCATGTGCCCAAGTGGTGAGAGACATGGTCAAAAGAGGATAATTGACCCATATATCAATGAAACATTCTTGGTTCAATTTAAAGGTGCTATAATTTCCTTTTAGGTAATGTTATGATGAGATGAACTCAGTCTGATGACCCTTGTTTGTATCAATGAGTAGGATTGCTCTATCCATCTTTGCAGCTTTCTAATGCTTTCCTGTAGAAACCTGTTAGGTTTGTATCCCTGAAACAGACAAAGCCAATCCTTCTGGGCCCTAGAAAATATATATACTTGTAGCACACTAAGCTGTGACAGCTCCTTTTCAGGTGCAGCCTGGGAGGTGAGTAACATGGACCTGCTTTATTTATGGGGAAATGTTGGTCAGGACAATGTAAAAAAGTCCTTCTCTTAAAACAAGTGCCATGGGATCTTTATATTTATTCAAGACCAGTTGTGATGCAGTACATTTGCTCTGATAAATATGGGATATGTGATGAGGGCTGTGTAATAAAACCATTTACTTTTACAAGTTTACAGTGAACTCAGGTAACCTCAGGAATGGTGGAGCATAGTGGAACCATGAGTGATGTTCCTGCATTCACTGTAAGTGAGTAAAAAATAAATGGTTTATCACATAGTCCTCCCCAACACATATTCAAGTTATGCAATAGGGTGGAGGTGAGTAGTGCAGTAGTTTTTGCAAAATTTGAGTTATTTTTTATTTTATTATTTGCTACCGGGACTTTCTGTTGTTCATTTTTATGTTCATCATGTATGCACATGCAGCAAACATTTTGTTAGGAGAGTGGCTTTTGAGGGGGTGTGACACTGTCAGTCTGATGCAGAGTGGTCTGCTAGGGGCTCATCAGTGTCACACCAATCATCAGCCAGGCTGATCATGACACTGTTCCGGCTTCCTGGGCAGAAACTTTGTGAATTTCAAAGGAGAGAGAGAGCCAACCCAATCATAGGTTGGCTCTTTCCTTTGATCTACATGGCCTAGGCAGCACAGCTGATCTGTCATTATCTGCCTGCTGAGGTTGAATTACACCCTATAACAAAGAAAATCATTCATTTATGTCTGTTGCTGCCCCACCCTTACTATCCCTCCCCCCATCCAACCTTTTCACTTGGCACCCAACTCTCCACACACTCCCATAAACACAAAACCAACACTGGGGGTGCCCATTCCCCCGGTGTCACCACTTGAAATAAAGAAAGTTGTCCCTCATTATTAGTTTTTTTTAATACACCCTGCAAAAGAGAAAGCCATCCATTGATGTCTGTTGCAGCAGCCACCAAAACTGCCACCCCCAAGCCCAACCCATGTTAATATTCTGGCACAGGTGCCCAATCCCCCATGCCCAGTGCCACACCCACCCTGCTCATTTTAGTTATGCAGCACCGGGGAGCCCATCACTAGTGCTGCCAAACATAATACTGACAATGGGGGTGCCCAATCCTCCAGTGTTGCCACCTGAAATAAAGAAAATCATCCCTCGTAGTTTTTTTAATACACCCTGCAAAAAAGAAAACTATCCATTGATGTCTGTTGCTGCCCTACCCTAACTGTCCCTCCCACTTGACCCTCCCACTCAGCACCCACCATTCCACACCCCCCCACACAAACATAACACTGATACTGAGGGTGCCCAATCCTGCAGTGTCCCCACCTGAAATAAAGAAAACCGTCCCTCGTAGTTTTTTTTATCACTGTAAAAAAGAAAACTGTCCATTGATGTCTGTTGCTGACTTTACTGTCCCCTCACCTGACCCTCCCACTCAGCACCCACCACCACACACACCCCATGCCCTTACTTACCCACAGGGGGTTCAACATCATAATCCTCTCTGGACTGCAGACATATCTTCACTCTTTAACACCAGACCGCGAACTGAGGAAATCAGGTATGCAGTTTACATAGCCTGATCCTTTTTGAACATGTGTTCCCCAAATTTTCAACATGCCTTTTTAGGGACACCACCTCGTGAACAATGACAGTGAAATTAGGCAAATCTGTCCAGAAAGGTGATTTTGTGGTCGCTGTATGAAATCATCTTTTGGGCAGGAGTTGTAAATTTTCTCCACCCCTGTTCATGAGGTGGGGTTATAAGAAAGCTAAGTTGAAAATTTTGGGTAAAATACCAAAAAACACAAAGTTATGAGCCTACATTGAAATTTATGAATGCAAGCTCATAAATTTGGTAATCTTCAATATTGACCCCAAATTTTCAACATAGCCATTTCTTCACAGCACCTCATTAATGTGACAGCTGTCATTTTTCAAATCCTGGCCTAAATGTGTTTTCACATCCTGATAGGTGATTTCATGGTCGGTGTGCAAAATCACCTTTTGGGCAGGAGTTGAACATTTTCTCTTCTCTTGTCCATGATGTGGGGTCATAAGAAGGCTATGTTGAAAATTGTGGGTAAAAATATTAAAAAACAGCAAAGTTATCAGCCTACATTTAAATTTCTGAATGCAGGCTTGCCACTTTGGTCATTTTCAATGTTTTGACCCCATGCCTTCAACATAGCCGTATCTTCACAGCACCTCATAAATGTGACAGCAGTCAATTTTTATATCCTGGCCAAAATGTGTTTTCGCTTCCCAAACGGTGATTTTTTTGTCACTGCACAAAATCACCTTTTGGGCAGAAGTTGAACATTTTCTCCACCCTTGTTAATGGAAGTGGGGTCAAAAGAAGGCTATGTTGAATATCTGGGGTAAAAATATTACAACACAGCAAAGTTATGGGCCTATGTTGCAATTTACAAAATAACAGGCTCGTAACTTTGGTAATTTTTCAATATTTTGGCCCCATATTTTTTAACACAGTCATTTCTTCACAGCACCTCATGAATGTGACAGCTGTCATTTTTCAAATTCTGGACAAATGTGTTTTCACACTTGTAGCATGAAGTCTTCTGCTGGGCATGATTTGAACATTTTCTCCACTCTTGTTCATGAGGTAGGCTCATGAGAAGGCTATCTGGGGTCATAAGAAGGCTATGTTGATAATCTGGGGTAACAATATGAGAAAACAACAAAGTTATGAGTCTATGTTGCAATTTTTAAATGCACACTACAGCAGTAACTTGCAATTTTCAATATTTTGACACCAACTTTTCAACATAGCCATTTTTTTCACATCACCTCATGAATGTGACAGCTGTCATTTCTCAAATCCTACCCAAAATGTGTTTTAACTCTTGTGATGTAAAATGACGTTTTAGTCATTGTCTTAAAAATTATACCTGTCATGCTCAAAAGGAGTGGTCATAAAAAGATTATGTTGAAAATTTTGGGTAAAAATGTGAAAAACCAACTAAGTTATGAGGAAACAAATTATTTCAACATTTACTCATAACTTTATTTTTTGCAGATTTTTGCCCCTAATGTTTAACAAATTCCTTGTGTTAACCCTCCACCTGAACATGGCAGGTGTCATTTTTTAAATCCCTTCCAAAACATGTTTCCACAGTCACACAGCAAAATTACCTTTTGGATGAGATTTTAAAAAGACTGTTGGGGGGACTTCCCATGAGGCAGTGCACTGAGTAGCACCTCTCCATGACTGCTCCTCCCTGCTCCCAGTGAATAATTTACCCTAAAAATTTACTAAGGTAGCCCAGAACAGCTTATTTTTTCTATCAGCTACTTACTGGAGACTTGTTGCATCTACTGGGTACAGTGATGGAATTGGAGATGTGGCCAGACCTGTCAAAACACACACCTCCAACAGCCCCAGGAAAACTCAGTAAGCGGTCCAAGGCCCAGTCAGGCATCACCGAGCAATCCACCACTGCTGCTAGTACCCAAGGCTTGGAAGCAACCCTACTTACACTGGACTGATTCCTGGTGGAATTTGAACCCTTTCGAGAGGAGCTTAGATCCCTCATGGTAGAATTTAAACAAATGACCATAGCACTTGAGGATATCCCCAAGTGGATGGCGGATAGTGAAATGCACCTAATTTCCCTGGTGAAAAAAGAACAGAGAGGATGGCTAGTGGCACCATGGACAACAGGCAACAGATTAAAAAACTAGAAGCCAAAATTGAGGACTTAGAGGGCAGAAGTCGACGGAACAATGTGGTCCTGATTGACCTCCCTGAGAAGGAGGAAGGGACCAATACTATATTATTTATCCAGAAATTAATTGAGAAACTGGTGGGCCTGTCTCCATATGGCACTAACTACACTATAGAGTATGCACACAGAGCCCTCAGACCGACCCCACCACCAGGCTTCCCCCCCCCCATGACCTCTTATCTTTAAATTCTTGAATTTCCTAGAAAAGCAGCATTTCTTCGGGAAGATAAGGGAGCTCCAGGAGATACAATGGGATGGAACTAGGCTTCGTGTCATTAAAGATCCGCCAGTAACAGTACCACAACACAGGGCCCAATTTCACCTTATTGTCTCCAAACTAATAGCTGTAGGGGTGAAATTCCAGATAAGGTATCCAGCGTGATTACAAGTACAAATCACAGGCTCCTGGTCCACCTTCAAAGAGGTAGAAGCAGTGCAGACAGCGCTACAGAAAGCTCTCCCTAACCTGTTCCACACTCGCTGAACAAGGCCAGGAGGAATACGCACTGCCATAAGGGTAAGCGGTCTTAGACTCTGCAAATGAGTTTGATCTAGAAAAGTGGCTCCCATGATTCCCAGGAATATATGCCCCTGCTTGGAGTTAAAGAGCAGACTTTTCCTTTTTCAACAACCTTAAGTCACAGTTTTGTGACCTACTAATTTTGGCCTCTTAAATGTGACCTCTACTCTAGTCCTCAGTCCCAAGCCTGCCACAACTTCAACAAGACTTTTACCCACAAAGCCCTTATGGACCTGAGGCAAAACTGCAGATTTTGTTTTATGTCTGAGAGGAAGAGATCGATCTTTATTTTGGGGCAATACAGTTCTAGGAAATCCCAAGACTGTTCACCCCTGCTCAGAGTGCAGGAGGGATTTTGTTTTCAACAACTCTGAATCACGGCTGGCTCTCAGGCACCGCACCTCTAACATGACATTTAGCTGCATCCTCTTGGTCCTAATATAAACCTGTAAGTATCTGTTTTATCTCTGCTGTGAAGAGACCGACTTTCATTTCGGGACATGAATCATCCTGTTTCTAATAGATAGCCATTGAAATATTGAGTAGCAAGGGATCTATGTTTTAATTTAATATTACCTTTGTTACGTTATGGCTCTTGAATATTTCCTAAGTGGGGAAATGGAATTGTTCCTGGGTTCTGTTTACTGTTTAGAATAGGGAAGCCTCTGGTAGGAAGCCCTATATTCCTTTGCAAAGTTGCTTTAGACACCCTATTAGTAGGGATATCTGCTGGATTACTTCTTTGATGTTTACTAATTATGTTTCTCTCACCTGCTCATAAGCAGGTTAGATAGTGATTAAATGTTTGGAAGGGTATTCTGGAGGGATGTTAGCTATTTTAGGTTTACATGTAAATATGCCGGGAGAAGGGAGGGAGAGAAAGTGATCAGATAGCTGGACATCATGGGCTATAGCAAATTTATGTTAGTGGGATGGAATGGAGGGGTTAATTTGGCTACAAATTGAGGGTCGGGGCAGGGGTTTAGGGGTTCAGGGAATTTTGTAGATAGTTCATGGGGGAGGAGGGAAGAGGGGAGGAAGGGGGATCTGCTGGGGGGGGGAGGGAACCACAGTCCTGGGTCTTTCCTCAGCCTAAGCTTATTGTTGATCCTACATAGGCCCTATAGGTCTCTGAGCTCTCATTGCTTAGAAACCAACCATAATCCAAATGGGAATGTCTAATCCAGTTAATGTTATTTCCTGGAACATTAAAGGGCACACCAGAAAGGTAAAAGATACCAAATCCTGAAATATTTGCAGAACCTTAAGGGGAACATTGCTCTGCTCCAAGAAACCTATTTGCAGGCGCCCAAAGCAATACATTTCCAGAGACAATATGTGGGACAAGTCTTTGCTGTGGGCGATAGCACGCAAAGCTAGGAGTGGCAATATTAATCCCTCAAAACCTCCCATTTCAAAGTACTCAGTGCATCAGGAACCCTTCGGGCAGGTATATTCTCAATGACAAGTACCTATCCCCGGCGAGACTTTGTAAGATGGGGACCTCTAGCTCACCTCAATGCGTCAGATGCAATGCTGCAGAGGGCTCCATGTTTCATATATTTTAGGAATGTCCTAGGGTACACTCTCTCTGGGAATGTATACAGCAACAGGTGGCCCCCCTGCTAGGGCTTGATGGATTATTCACCCCCAAGGTCTGTTTAATAGGTGACTACAGTGGTATCCCCATCAGGGAGTGGAAATACTTCATGGTTTTAATAGCCCTCTCAGTTTAAAAGCTTGTTCTCTGTCAATGGAGAGGCAAGCTAGCATTATCATATGTGGAATGGTTACAAGAGTTACTGTTCAACATCAACACAGAAAGAATGATTGGTTCAATATTCCACCAGGGGACAAACCACAAAGCCATGTGGGATACGTTATACACATATATATACACTATGACTTGATTTTACGCTTGATATATAGTCTTACCACAATTCTGTACTGTTCAGTTTAATTGAGTGGTGTCTTTGTGGGGAGGAGTATGTGGGGATGGGGGTGTGGGAGAGTGGGAAGAGGAGGGAGGGGGTAGTATGTATGACCTGTATGTAATCATCTCTCCTGTATCCTGTGTGCTTACTGCTGAAAATTAATACACTTTGAACTTCAAAATTAAAAAAAATAAAAAAACACTGTTGGACATTTGGGGTTAAAATCTGGGAGCCCACTTAAAAGTAGAATATTGCCTCTCAGCTGACCTATCCTGGGTAATTATAGTCTAACAATGTGTCAAAGCAGGACACCACTAAAAATAAGATATTGCATCACATCTGCTCTATCCTAAGTAAATATATGGCAAAAATGTGTACAAGCAAGACCCGGTACAACAGTAATACCAGCGGCGAGCATTTGGCATTAACAAATGTTTGTTTTTTTTATTTGTGGTAGTCATTGAGTGTGTATAAATGAACAAAGTGTAGTGGTATGTAATTAACAGCTTTATGTGAATGAGTGATGTATGTGTGTTATAACTGGCTAACGTAACATGGGAAAATTGCTATGATTGGCTGAGGGGTGTGGTTACATGCATGTCTGGCATAAATGATAACAATGGCACTGCTCAAATTCAGTAGAGGAGTCTTCAGAGGAGGATCCTGCAAGTGGCATTTAAAGAATTGTTGTGGCATGCCGGGTTCATCAAAGGAAGTGACAGAGATCTTCAGGAGGACCCGAGAGACAGTGTTTAGAGTTGGAGTGTGGAGAACGGAACTAGGTCAAAAATGCACAGACCAAAATAGCTACAACAGAACTTCAAAGGGCAATTGTAGCAGAATTTCTGTAAAAACTTGTAAGGTTCAATACAGAATCTGTTTCAGGAGGATTTTGCCTAATGAATTAAGTATGAAACAGTACAAAATTCTCCACCGTGGAGTTTTATTTGTTAATTTATGTGGAGTACAGCAGAGGACATAGAGCACGCTGTCCATGCACAATCACAGACTCCACATAAATTCATTATTACAATTACATGGGAGATGACTCTTTAAAGGGTTTGTACAGAATTTGTTAGGGGAAGTCCCCCAAATGGAATTCTGTATTGAACCTTACAAGTTTTTATAGAAATTGTATTACAGTCACTGTTTGAAGTCCTGTTTAGCAGTTTTAGTCCATGTGGTTTTGACATATTATCATGGAGAACTTAAGTTTACAGCAGAGTGGCAGAAGGGGACCAGAAAAGTGTGGCAATGGAGATTGATAGGAGAACGGTGATTGAGGGATAAGCTGTGGGAGGTGAAGAGGAGCGGCATCCAACAGAGAAGCATAATGCAAGCTTGGGGGGCTTGTAAATTCAATAAATGACAGTGTATTATTGCAACAACAATTAGATAACTTTTGGATTGGGCATGACTGGGTAAACAAGATGCAGTTCAATGCAGCAAAATGTAAGGTAATGCATTTGGGGAAAAACAACCCACTTGCAAATTGTAAATTGGGCAATACTATACTGCAGGCAATAACAGAAGAAAAAGATCTAGGCAAACTAATAATGAAAGATCTTAGCTTCAATAGAAATACCATAGTTAAAGTCAAGAAATGCCACAAAATAGTAGGCTCGATCCTAGCTAGTATAAATAGTAGGGAACCAGAAGTGCTAGTGCCTCTACTCTAGTCTTGTGTGCCCACATCTGGAATATTGTTCCAAGTTTAACCTACCACATATAAGGAGAGGCCATAAACTTATAGAGGGTATGCAAAGGAAAATTACCAGGAAGATAAAGCCCTTGAAGAATATGAGCTATAATAGAAGACTTAGGACATTGAACTTGTTCTCAGCTGAGTATAGGCAGATTAGAGGTGACCTTTGCCTAACATACAAGGCAGTAAACAATGATTACCTTAGGGAGACTGTTGGGCTGACACTGAATGAGGGCACAACTAATACAAGAAGTAATGGTTATAAAATAAAAGGATACTCAATGAGAACAACTAGGAGAAGCAGCTTCTTTACACAGATGGTTGTGAGGCTGTAGAATAGCCTGCCACATCAAGTAGTTTCAAGTACAAACATCACTATCTTCAAAGTCTGGCTTGATGAATACATGGGTGAAAAAAAGTATGATTTCCACCCATGAGTACATGGGTGGCGAGTTCATTAAAAGGCTAGGGACTGTTGAACTCATATGTCTCCTATGAACCTATGAACCTATTAATAATTTTCAGATCCAGGAGCTGGTGAATCTTCGTCAGAGAAAACATCATGGATTTACCTGGTGGAGTGGGACTGCTCAGCTGCTCGAAGGATGGATTTTCACCATTGAAAGGAAGCGTTCTTCAGGTAGTTGCTGTTGAAGGTACCAGATTGGTGTCTGGAGGATTTTTGGTGGAAGTGTTCCACATCCTGGATTCTTCTGGAATTACAAAATGAAGAGTTGCAACTTCTTGGATTTTTTTTTTAATTTTATTGTTTGAGGGTTCCTAATCATCTCTTGTATTCATCTTCTTGATACTGGAATGATCATTTTCCCTTGGATATATCAGTGTATCGAAAGTTTATTCATCAATCATTAAAAACATGATCATTACAAAATACAATGTTAACTGACAGCAAATGTATAGAAATAAAAAGCATACAATTCAATACATAAACAGATTAATCCAAAATCCTAAGTTTTAACAATATTTTTCAGCATCCTTTTCCTAATTTATTGTGTTATCATAATATATTTTGCTACCCTTAGTATTATAAGCATATCTTCTGTGGTTAAAAGTACTATCAAAAATAGTATTTTTATCTGTTTGCATTAAAGTGTTAACAACTGGATAGTTCCATTCGGACCTTGCCTTATTGTACCATATACACTTCAGGAGGACATGCACTAAATTCTCCTTCTCATTTCTACTACAATAACACAGAGAGTCATTAGGATTGTTAGATTTATTAGATTTTGCTGCCCTAGAATTTTACTGAAAAAGCTCTAGTTTAAATTAATTAGATATTTTATGTAAGTTAGGGTCCTCGAGTACAGGTAGGTCCAGAAAAAATCTGGACCCATGCTGGCAGTCATTACTACTATACCACTTAGCATAATTCAAGGCCCTAACTGGGTCCAGGTCTCTTTCTTTATAATACTTTACAAGTTTATTTTTAATATGTGGCTTATACTGATCACATAAGATAATATTCATTGTATTTCCAAAAGTTTTTTTTTAATGCATATACCATGCTGATTCCTTGCAACCCAATCTTTCCCAATTTAATTTCTCTGCAATTCACTACCTAACCAGTCTGTTATCAGGTAGTTTAGTTATCCTGATCCAGTAATTGATCACCCTAATATCCACAAGGGCCTGTAAGTTGAAAATACCCAGCTCTGTTTCAACAAAATGGGCTGGGGTTGATTTCTGAATGATCATAGGAGTTGTGTGATTGGTTTTTCTAGCCTGTCCATGTAGGAATGACCCCAAACTTCTTCCCCATATAATGTCTACATATTGTATATAGCTTCTATTGCTCTCAGAAGTAGTCTAATAGAAGACCCACTATATCGGTGGTTAAATCTAGCTAATGCTCTAGCTGTCAGTTTCACTTTTACTAAGGCTGCATCAAAAGATTTCCAGCCAGCATTGTTTGAGTGTCTCAATCCGATATAAATACTTATTGACCTCCTCAAGAAGTACTTAGTTGATTCTGCAAGTATATTTTGGTTTCCTAACACCCATTGCCATCATTTTGGATTTTTGCAAATTGGTTTTTAGATACAAAATTTCAGAATGTTTCACAAGGATGTTAAGTTTTTTTCTGAAGATGTAATTTGGTAAGTGGTAAAAAGCTAGTCAAGTATGGTGCAGTTTGAAAGACATGGTTTCTTGCACAGCATTGACTTATAATATTAGGCATGTATCTGAATTGAAAGTACCATGCACTTCTTCTGAGGAGTATACCATGGAAAACATATACATGGGCCAAGATATGTTATGCTCTCCGATTGTACATACAGCCCCGTACCCTCATAGGAGCCCACTCGAACTGCAAACAGTTCATTTTAATCAGTAGAGCAATTGAGGCACTACATGTAGAAAGAAACAGCAAAATAAATAGTACTTTTCACTGTACATATGACCAGATGGGGAAAAAGGGACTAAGTCATCGGTATATGCCAAAGTAGCACAGGGAGCAGAATTAACCCTAGAGGAATCTGTAATTGAGGTTTGTAATTCTAACAGAAGTCTGTTACTGTAAATAGAAAATAACAAGGGGCTAGGATGCAGCCTTGCCTAACTCCCTTGTTAATACTGAATGTGTTTGATAAATGAATCCCTACCCTTACCTTTGCCCAAGTATTTGAATACAAATTCATAGTACTAATTATCAGGGTGGGAGAAATACCCCATTCATATATAATAGTCCATAATGTATCTTTATTAATTGTATCAAAAGCTGAACTATAGTCAATGTAGGCAATATAAAGTTTTTGTTTCCGTAGTTTTACATATTTTTCTATTAAATGTTGAACTATAAAACAATTATCTTATGTTGAATGCTTTTCCTGAAAACCTGCTTGTAGTAAGGACAGACCTCCCAGGTTTTTAACTTCAGCCTTAAGCCTATTGAGTAAAACTTTGGCAAAAAATTTTCCCAATGATGTCCAATGGGCTTATGGATCTGTACATTTTGGGATCAACTTTTGGTCGCTTTTTGTGAATATGGACAATTATGGAACCTAACCAAATGGAGGGATATAGTTCTGAGTTATACATTTATTTTAGAAAATCATAAAAAAATTCTACACATTCATGCACCATGCATATATAAACTTCACCAGGAATTCTGTCTGTTCCTGATGCTGTATTTTGTTTTAAGTTCTCAGTTGCTAATATTACATCTGATTTAGTGAAATGGTAAAAATTTGAGCTAATATATTGTGAGGCCAGTGCAACCCAGGAGTATGTAAAGTCAGGGTCAAAAAAATATTCTTGTGAAATATTGAACTTATACCTCCGTATCAACATAATTGTCAAAGTCAATTTTCCTTCCTTTCCACCCTTTGGTAACCATGGTCCAAAAAAGTTTGGTACCATTGTTTGTAATTGCTACTAGCACATATTCCTATTGGGTTTCATAATATGTTTATTTCTTTTGCTTGTGAAAAGCCCTACATGATTTCCTGGTTGCTTTTAAATTAATTGCACTTTCCAAGTTATCTTTTCTTTTTGCTGTTCTTAATACAACAACTAGTTTCTTCTTTTGGATGTTGCATTCTGCATCAAACCAGGCCTCTTTAATGATTAAATGTTTTTCTCCTAGCTTTCTCAACACATAAATGTGCATCTATTTCTTTGAAAAACAGATGTACTTTCTGAATCATGACATCAGCACTCATGTCATGCGCACTTTGAATCCAGTTGGATAAAAATAAATTAATTTTATCTTTGACAGCATTTTCTAACATTGATGTCCATGTTAACTTCTTATAATACCTTATTTCCAGATTATTTATTTCAACCCCTTTCTCCAAGGATCTGTTATTGGCATTATAAGCTACTCCATAAAGAGAAATTGGAAAATGAGCACTCTCAGTCTGGGGGTGGACAGTGAGCCCAGATCAAGTATCAGGGGGACCCTACCAAAGGATCAGGTCAATGACAGAAGACCCTTGGTTTGTAAAAAATAAGAGGGGGAGCTATCAGAATCACTTGATAGCCATCCATTTAAAGGGTATAGTAAGTTATCTTCAACTACTTTCAATAATCTGTATAAATGATGGTTATACTTTGGGTCAGTAGATGTTCTTTTGTATATGTCAGCTGTAGGGAACATGAAACTAAGTATGGTATTATCACAGAGTCCATCATGATTACCTATTTGTGCATTAAAATCCCATTAATAGTAAATATGCATTTGTGTTTCTAGCTGAGCATCCCTTATAGATTCTATTAATTTTTCCCAGATAGTATCTGAGTAGAATTTAGATTTATTTGGAGGGATATAACAATTATATAAAATAAAATGAATGGGACAGACATAAGGCAATTCTTGTGGATGGTAGGAAGAAATAGGCTGTTGGTTAACTAGGATCTGCAGCTTATCCTGTAGGTAGGGAAATGGACAGACTAGGTGGGCCAAGCGGTCCTTATCTGCTGTCAAAGTTTATGTTTCTATGTAAAATTACTGTCTAGGTAAGAAACTCTGATGCCAGTAAAGTTATTTTTCAGTGCTATATTTTCTAAGGTGGAAATAAAACACACTGTTTTATCAAAGTAACCAAGCCCCCTGCTCTATAACCAGCTTTAGCAGCTTTCAAGCCAGGTTTATGAAAAACAGTGTAACCATTTATCTCTATTGTATCAAAATGATAATGCTAAGATGCCTGTAAACATATGATGCAATGTTGTCAAATAAAATGATTCCAGTCTGTATATTGCTGTTTAGATTTAATGCCTGCAATGTTCCAGGAAATAGGAAATGTGTGCTGACATTGTGAGATACCTGAGGACTCAGTAGTAGAGTTTAGTAGAAAAATATTTTGTATTGAATGCTTTAGTCAACCATTGTATCTGGCTAATGCCAAAAAACATATTTTGGGTTGTTTACTGAATGGCATTGTTTACATCAGCTGCTGACCTTGCATTATCAGACTGGTGGTACCATACTTGACTTTTGCAAATCCTCTTTTCACCATCTAAATTATAAAGATTGACTAGGTACAATCCCACTGCATCCAAATTGTTAGACTTTTGCCAAATTCTGTTTGCTATTTTTGAATTACTAAAAAGAAAATCAATCTGCCTATCTCCACTTAAACTCTTACTGTATGTCTATAGACACTCACGACCCTATTTCGGCCCAGTCTGATGTTCAGGATATTGGTAAACAAATGACATAAAGTTTGTATTAACTTAGCATCAGTCTTGTTGTACAGTTTGTTACAGCCAAATAGGCTTAAGGTGACTGGTTCAAATACTTTCTCACCTGTAGCAGCTTTTGATTGTACATACTTTCTTCCAGTTTCATTGGATGCTAAGTTTCCATTGATCAGTCTGGCAGTTAGATTTAATTATGATATTCTATACATATTCCTCCACAAATAGTAACTCTAGGACATGAGTAATTAATATCCACGCTGTCTACATTTAGTAACTGCTTCCCACAAAATTTCTAGTTCTACAAACTTTAGCTAGGTCATCTTCTTCAATTTCCAATTCCATATCTGTTTTAAATAGGAGAGGACTTGTTTCCATAAGATCTGTGGTGTTTCACCTTTGAACTTTTTGAGACCAAATGACCTCATATAAGGAATTTTGCTCTCTATGACCTGGCTAAATTGGAGTATTCACAGTTTTCACAGTTCTGTATTTCGCTTCTCGAGTTCATCAGTAAATCCTTATCTTTTCCAGCAATTTGTGCATCTTAAGTTTGTGGGTAGTTGTCCTGAGCTTTTACCAACTTCACTACCCCATCATTATTTTAGGTGTCATTAAAATGTCAGTTCTTGTTTCTCTTTAAAGAACTTTTGAGCACAACTGGTATCCACTTTTGGACATTTCCCTTTAGCTTTTGCTTAACTTTGATTTTTGCTTTGGCTTTTACCTTTTTTACCACCTTTATTCTTTTTACTATTCCTCTCTTCTTGGGATATGGAAAACGTTATTACTGAAAAATCAGACCTATAACACACAGGATGCTCCTTGAGTCTCATATTTTCCTCTAGTGGTATAAAGGGAGATTCTTTAGGTGGGTGAATATTATTCAGTACCCTAATAATGGTGTCCATTCTAGCGTTGTTTTTGTCTACATTCTCTGTTAGTGTTTCTAGTTCATTTCTTGCTATTATAAGTTGCTCTAGGAGCATTAAATTAGCTGCATGCTGGTTCTTCATAACTTTGATAATGTAGTTGCTAAGGTATGAAGAGATGTAAGTCAGAGACTGTTAGGTAATAATACTGTTCTCCTTTAAAGGCAAATTTGCCTCATTATCCTCTTCATTTAGAGGACAGGCTGAATTTTGTACTTGATAGTAGTTGATTTTGTATACTATCAGCACTACTCCCATGAGGCCGCTGTGCAGTTTTGCCTTTTTGCATAATATCTGGAATTGTGTTTTGCAAATCAATCATCACTTCTCTTAAGGCGTTGTTTACCGGTAGTTTTCCCAAACGTTGTTTATTTATTGTTTGTTTATTGAATATAATCGGAATTACAAACCTTTGAGTCACAGACTCTTTTGCAAAGGCTCCATGTCAGTTACAAGGGGTGGAGGAGGACAAATACAGATTAAGACGAACAAAAACAGGCAGTATATACATTTTCAGTCCTGTCAAATGCAGTACAGGTTTGCTCTTATTAAAACAGAAAGGCAATTAAACAACATTCTAGGAATCCTTTGACAGAAACTAGTAGGGTGCAGGTACTTGGCGTCAAGAGAGGCCCTATGTCAGGCGATGTGTGGGGTGAGGAAGCAAAAAGAGTGGGCTGCAAAATTAGCCATGGGTGCATTTAGCACTTTCAAGTAGCAGAGCTTTGAGACCTGTTTTGAAAAGAGAGATACTGGGCGTCTGTGAGAGAGAGGGGGTGGTAACGTATTGAGCCAAAGAGGGGCACGGTGGCAGAATGATCTCTGCCCTAGGGATGTTCTACAAAGGGGGACTCGAAAAGAAGGGATAGTTGTGAGTCTTGTGATGCACCTGGGGGGGGCAGCACTGATAATGGGGAGTAGGCCTTTGGGGGCTATCTGAAGTTGTATCTTTTTTGTGAGGATGCATGTGTGGTACCTTAGTCTTTGCTGGAAGTTTAGCCAACCAGTCGAAGAATAAAGATCACAGGTGTGGGTAAGTCGGTCGCTGCCTGTTACTAGATGGCATGCTTTGTTCAAGGCTACATTTATACTGCTTAGCATGGTGGGTTCAGCGGAGCCGTATATAACAATCCTGTAGTCAACAAGGGAGAGGATGGAGGAGCTGACTGCAAGAAGCATAGCCTGTGAGGGTAGGCAGTGCTTGAGACGGTAGAGTATGCCCACTCTCGAGTTGACAGCAGAGGAAAAGAGTTGGGTGTGACTATGGTAGGAGAGGGAAGTGTCTAATGTGATGCCCAGGTATTTGAAGCTTGATACATGTTCCAGCGGGTCACCTTGTGAGTTCTTAATTAGTAGTGCCAACTGACTATGTGGGCTTTGACGATAAGCAAAGATCATGGATTTCGTTTTTTTATAGTTGATAATCAGGCGGTGGTCTGTGAACCAGTTCTCTAGTTCCCGGAAAAAGCCCTGTAAGGCCAGTTGGAGGGCGCTCGGTAGAGAATGTTTCCAATACAGTACCGCATCGTCTGCGTAGAGTAGTAGATGACCACTACATGCCTTCGGGAGAGAGTTAAGGAAGAGAGTAAAAAGCAGGGGGCCGAGTATAGACCCTTGCAGGACCCCAGAGCAAACTGTTTTGGAGGTGGAGAGGGTGGTGTTTATCCTGACTTGTTGAGACCATCCTGAGAGGTAGTCCCTGAACCAGGCTGTTGCTTCAGGGGTCACATTAAGCTGTGGAAGGACACAGAGCAGGAGCGCATGACTGACCGTGTCAAATGTCTTGGTCAGATCCACATAGACCGCCCCTGCGATTGAGCCTTGGTCGAGGGCCTCATGGAGGAATGAGGTGAACTCCGCAAGTGCAGTGACGGTACTATGGCCAGTCCAGAAACCATGCTGTTCCTGGCTGAGAAGGTTATATTTAGTAAGGTATTCAGTTATCTGGTCGGAGACTATTTTTTCCAGAGCTTTGGAGAGGGGTGGCAGTATAGAAATAGATCTGTAGTTGTTGGTGTTGGTAGGGTCACCGCCCTTAAGAATGGGGGTGATTATGGCTCTTTTCCAGGTAGAGGGGAATTGAAACATAGAAGTTGATGGCAGATAAGGACCACAAGACCCATCCAGTCTGCCCATTTTTTCTACCTTATGAATGTATTGTCACTTGGTTTTGGTGACAAGATGATGCTATAGCTATTTGGGCTAATCTCACTTATGGAGTTGTAAATATTTAAACAGGAGAGTTGTGGGGAAGCCCAGCCTATTAGGTCTAATTCAAAAGACTGATTGTTCATATTATCAATTTTCCCTTGACAGGGACCTTTTCTACAACCTTGCCCACAATTGGAGTCTGTATTGGTTCTGTTACCCCTACTTTGGGAGGCCAGGTATTTAATAGTTTTGGGGTGGAAGTTGAACTAAAGATTTGAGGAATATGAGGGGCACTTTTCCTTATTAAACTTGAATTTGTTCTAGCTTCCGCAGATAGTTGGGGAATCATAAGTTGTTTGTTATCAGCTGTACTTTTTTTTTTACTTTTCTTTATAATCTCTAACTTCTGATGACCTCTATTCTTGAGCTCTGTTGGGGGCAGCAGTCTTTCCTTTAGCCTGTCTGCCCCTTGGTTTGTTTTCCCTCTAAAGGAGAGATTATTTCATTTCCCTGACCTTTCAAATTTGTTCCATTATTAAAGAGCACCTAAACAAGCATTTTTTTAAACTACGAACTCCAAAATCTGGCTTCATTGCGAGGTAAAGTAAAGGCTGCTGTTAACATTTATGCTAAAACTGCAGTTATGTAAATAACAGAAATGCAGTTTCATAGCATTTGAAAAATGTAAACATCAGCCTTTCACTTCAAACAACAGCCTTGCTTGACCCCCTAAAATGTCTGCCAAGTGTGTTAAGTGATGAGTTATGATGACATCAATGGAGCCAGAGGAAGAGACCCACATGGCTCCCTATAGTGCTAACTAGTTCTTCTTTCCACCTTTGTTTTGAATTTTCACCTGAATGATCAACATCATGTGTTAACACATGGATTATGTTGATCAGTATGTGTTAGGCTATGGTTTTGTTCATTTTTTTAACTTTAACTTGCTGAAAATGCTTTGTAATCCAGCTGACTTTCTCTTTGGCAAACCGCAGTACAGTACACTTCAAATACCTGATGATCTAGTGGTTATGTGATGCCTGAATTTTGTAGCAAAATACTGGTCTTATTCAAGTCCAAAGTTCATGCTTTCTTGGTAATGCACAAATAAGCTTCTCTTGTAGTCTTTTTGCACATGAATCCCCTGCACCTAGCCTGCCTTAGGGTGAACACCCCATCATCCATGATCTGTCCTTAGTACTGCCTGGGGCTGCATATGAGCTTGCGGTCTCATGAAGAGAATTATCATACCTCAGACTGTAATCTTGTACCTCTGAGAGTTGTGCACACCTATAACGATATGCTTCATCAGCTGGCACTGTTAAAAAATGCCTCACAAATCACTCTCCAGTCCACTTTCTCAATGTTTGACTTCTGCTTCCACAGTAAACATTGAGTGGATCACCACCCTTCTGCACAGTGAAGGCAGTATGTATAGTGCCCCTGTTGTGTTTTTTTCCCCTGTTTCATTAACCAACAACTAGGTCTTCCTAGAGGGCCAAGCAATAAGCATCAGGACCCACCAGAAAATCTGCTGTTCATACCCTCATAAGGGCTGCACTTACTATGGATAACAATATTGTTAGCAGAAGAGGCACACTACTGCCTTGAGTGAATCCACCTGACTTCCAGTGCATTCTACTCCTTTACCAGTGATCTGCAGAGCCATGCAGGACAGTTCCCGTCAATTCTTCTCCAGTACTTTTCTGTGTCCTACTCCAAAATGCGAGTTGGCTGGCTACCACCATTCCAAATCTTGAATGAGCTATACACAACTCCCTTGATATTGTCCTAACAAACATCAACATCTCCCCCTCCAACAAAGGGCAATCTCCCTACACTGAATTCAAGTAACAGTTTAAGTGCAGCCCTGCCACTCTGAGTATTTGTCGTCACTGGCTGTTCTCATCCACAGTCAGATGGTGATCACGGTGCTGGCAGCCCCAAATCTCAGATCTCAATGTCCCCCTTCCTGTCTTCCCCTAACCTGACTATAGCTGTATCCTGCTGGAATGGCCTCTTCAGTCCCTCTCTGGCATTCATTCTTCTCACCTGTTTACCACACCAAAAACTGGTGAGCTCTCTACCCTTCTGCATCATGAACGTAGTTAGTATAGTCTCCAGTGTTATTTTTACATATTAATAATAAACATGATCTTCTGGTAAGCCAGACTGATAGCAGCAGGGCACAAGGAGAAAAATAGGCTTTCCTACCCATATAAGATCTAAGCCACTTATGATTAGGCACTATTAAATTACGTGCATAATGATGCACACACTCGTCATTTAATAGTGCCTAATCAAAGATAGCCTAGGTCGTTTAAGGATTGGAAAGCTCATCTTTCCCCTTGTTCCCTGTTGCTATCAGCCTGACTTACTGGAAAGATTTGTTTATTTTTGATATGTCAAAAATCCCTGGGACTGTACTACCTGCATTCATGATGCAGAAGAATGATGAGCTCACCAGTTTTTGGTGTAGGGAGAAGGAGTGAAGAACAAATACTATGGGGGACTGAGAAGACCACTTCTGCAAGGTACTGCTATATTCAGGAAAGGGGGAAGACAGAAGGGGAGGTGAGATATAAGATGTGGGGCTGCCAGCACCATGATCACTACCTGACCCCATTGTCCTGGCCAATATTCTCCATCCCATAAAACCAGTTCATGCAATTGGCCAAGGCTGTGTGTGGGTATTAATGTGTAAATTGGCTGTCACTACACATTCAGTCACTTCACTACCAGTCTAGCATTGCTTGTAAAGCACTTTGGGATACAATGTGTATGAAAAGCACCATATAAATGCTGATTATTATTTTTCTTATTATTTCCCATGGAAAAAGAAGGCAAGCATATTTTTGATTTCCAAGAAAGTGTGAACTCTGGCATTGGACTGCACAAGAACTTTGCTACAAACAAGTGGTGGGTCTAAGGGGTAGTGAAGGGTGCGGCGGCACCCTCCCCCTCCCCCAGTGTAACTTATGTGCTTGCTGCTGCTGCATTTAACTTTGTTGCAGAAGTCTGATTTATTGATTGTACAAATGTTTACATTCAAAACTATGGATTACATTTATAGGTTCTGTCACAAACATACTAGAAAAGAATAATAGTAGACAATATAAAGTTTATTAAAAATTTTAAAAAGTGCATATCAAGTATGCACACCACCCCAGCAGCCCCACTGTAACATCCTGGATCCTCCATAACTGCTAGATCACCAGGTTATTTAAGATTTGTACTGCACTATGGTTTGCCAAAGAGAAAGTCGGTTGGATTAAAACCCAATTTCAACATGTTAAAGTAAACAGAATGAACAGAACCATAGCCTAACGTGTGTTTTGATCAAAATAATGCACATGGTTTTGACCATTTTGGTGAAACAATTCTATACAAAGGGAAAAAAGAACTAGTTAGTACTCCAGAGAGCCATATAGCTCTCTGATTCTGGCTCCAATTATATCATCACTTAACACATTTGGCGGCCGTTTTAGGAAGCAGGTAAGGTAGTTTTATTTTTTTAATTGGAAGGCTGAGTTTGCATTTTTCAAATGTTTTGGAACAGCATTTAGGTAAATTATATAAATGTAGTTTTAGCATTAGTGAATACAGCAACCTTTGCTTTAGTCCCCTATGAAGTCAGATTTTTGAATAATTTGTTGTCAAAATGTTGTTTAGGTATCCTGTAACACACACATCTTTAGCCTTTCTGCCTTCTGTTTTATTTCCCTTTAGGGAGGGGATTATTTGGTTACCTGGCCCTTTCATGTGTACACTATTATTGTCAAAAGGCTGAGATTCATCTTGCTCAGCTTTTGTCTCAGTTATTTTATTCATTTGATTGTTCTTTTGGCTTCCTGTGCTAACCATAATTTTAAGAGAATAAGTTAAACTAAGTTATGACAACTGACACACAGACAACACAAGTTATCAAGTTATATGTCCCAATAAAAATTAGTATAAAAATACAAGACCCAAAAGTAAGCAGTATGTCATGAACACTTTCTCTTATTTCAGCCTAATTAACCATATAAACCTTATGACCCCAATAGGCCTTGTGTAAGAGATAAAGCTCTATATGGGTAAAGACAATTACAGGAAAAGACGCATACAGTAAAAATTAAAGACAGACAATACACAGAATTTAAGCAGCTAACACAACTATATTATACTGAGAAAGATTTAAAGAATTAGAGGAGTTAAATAGAGCTAAAAAGGTCCAGTTGTTTATTCAGTATTTATATATAATGAGTGAACCGGCATATATTGTAGTTTCTTGTAGTGGTTTCTTTTAGTTGCAGTCTTGCAATCTTGACCTTCCTTGAACTTTCTAACCTTCTCCTGTAAGTGTAGGGCTTGCTTTCTCTTTGTAATATCCTTTTTGGTTTTTTTAGTTTCTCAATTGTGTTGGGGCAAACAATGATTCTAGTAGCAATTCATGCAGAGGCACAGCATACAGGAATATAGGACTTAAAAGTTTTCAGGGCAACAGGTCACAGTCAGGAAGAAAAAAGCATTATCATTAAAAATTAGAACATGAAGCCAGATTCATAACATATAAAATTCAGTGAAGCTTTCAATGGTCAGAGAAATGTCATCACAGTTCCTGAGGTTTTCTGTCAGGACAGAGTTGCAGGAACAGTGTTCTGTCTTTTGCCTCTTGTTGCTTGCTCAAATCCACCCAGGTCTGGGATAATGAGATAGTGCTCCCAGATGGGAAAAGAGGTGGCGGCTGTCTCATTTATTTATGGAACACCCTACAAGGCATCGTGCTCCCCATCACAACCTGCAACATTGACCACGAGCTCCTTGCAGTTAGAATCAGTTTTGGTCAGCATAAAAAAATCTCTGGTCATTGCATGCATCTACCTCCCACCGAAAGTGGCCAAAGACAGTCTAATTAAACTACTAGAGTCCTTGGCTGGCATTAACGACAACTGTGAGCTCATCGTGACTGGGGACTTCAACATCAACTGGCTCAGTAATGAATTGACCAACCAGAAGGATACCATGGCCAGTTCCCTCCTCATGCAATTAGTCACACAGCCTACTAGAATGAACCATAAGACCAGTAAGCACAAGCTCCTGGACTGGCTCCTTGCAAGCTCACCTGACAGAAATACTGATGTCTTGGTACTACCGGATTCACTAAGTGATCACTTCCCTATCACCTGTCTGTGGTCCAATAAATACAAAAAAAATGCCATCAGTCTTTGTGAACAACAGAATTCTCAGGAAAGGGTACCTCTCAGCTTTCAAGGAGACACTTTCTCAGATTGATTGGTCTCCCCTTAAGGTACTGCATGACCTTGACATAACACTCCAGTACTTTATTGATGACATTAATAGCATTTGTGACAGATTTGCTCCCTTCAAAAAAAGAAAAACATGTGGCCATAACAATGGGTGGATTACAAGTGACCTCCTAGATCACATGAGGGCAAGGGACAACCTTTGGTATCAAGCCAGGGCCTTCGGTAAGCCCAGCAACTTTCAAAGATACAGGGAGGCCAGAAACAAATGCACACATCTCATCAGGAATGCTAAGGTTAATTTCTGCAAGGATCAATTGAAAAGAACCTGGAGTAATGGGATGCAGTTTTGGGACAATATAAAGGCACTCACAGGGAAGGATGACAAAACACAGCCATCACTGCTAAACATTAATGGCACAAATACCATGGAATCCCACACCATTGCCAAAGAGTTCAACTCCACCTTCACAGATCTTAGCTCTGTTATACCAGCTGAATACCTCAAGCCTATCAAAGCTGATAATAGGCGCCCACTGGACATCAACTTACACCCTCAATTTTACTTCAAGACAGTCACTGTCAAAGAAGCACTGGATTATGTTAAAAAGGTCCTGGGGAAAACCAGAATGAGGTCTGACAACATTGACATGAAAGTGCTGGTGGTGGCAATCAATGAAGTCATCGCTCCCATCACTACGATTTTCAATAAATCCCTCCAGTTTGCCAAATTCCCTTCTCCTTGGAAACAAGCGCTGGTGACCCCGGTGCATAAGGGAGGTGATAGGTCACTGACCGCAAACTACAGGCCCATCTCTATCCTCTCCCCCCTCTCTTGAGCACTGGAAAGGATTGTGGCAGACCAGTTTATTGACAATATTCACAAATACTAGCTGCAATGTCTCCAGCAGCACAGCTTTAGGAAACTCCACAGCATGGACTCTGCACTGATGGATTTCACTCAGTATGTCTATAAGGCATTGTATGAGGGGAAAACTGGTTGGGTCCATCTTCATTAACCTAACAAAGGCATTCAACACAGTCTGCCACCCATTCCTCTTGCCTCAACTGCATGCCCTTGGTATTTCCCCAAATGCTGCTCTATGGTTCCAGGACTACCTAACCTCCTGGTCTCAAAGGGTCAAGATAGGTCACTCCATATCTGCATCCAAGGAAGTCTCACTAGGGGTGCTTCAAGGGTCCATCCTGGGTCCACTGCTGTTCAGCATGTTCCTGAATGACCTACCTGATGCCCGCACTAGCAAAGCCATTCTGTACATCGATGATGCTGTCCTACTTAGCTGTCACTATCGCATAGAGCACCTACAGGCTGCGCTACAATCATCCTTCCAGCAACTGGAGACCTGATTCTACTCCCAAAGGTTGCTACTAAACTACAAAAAAAACAAGATGATGCTCCTCTCTAGCCCCCAAATAAACGGTGATACCCAGAACTAACAATCACAAATCACCTGACTGCCCCACTAGAACAGGTTCACTCCTTCAAGTACCTGGGTGTCACTGTGGATGATACCCTCTCATATATTCAGCACATTGACATGGTGGCGAAAGCTGTGAACACTAAATTAGGGATCCTGTTTAGGCACAAGAAAAGCCTAAATGCTGAAGCCCTCCAGCTCTCAGTCTCCAGCTCTGTCCTGTCCCTGGTCGACTACATGCTGGTGGTTTATGCTGCTGCCACTGATACAGCCCTCAAAAGAGTTGCCACTGTCCTTAACAAGGCTTGCAGGCTATTGCTAAATGCTGACTGCTTCACACACACCTGTACCCTGTATGGTCAGTCCCACTTACTACCGTTTCAATCCAGAATCAGATACCAAACTTGCCTGCTAGGGAGAAAGACCATGCTCTCCCTAACCCCTGCCTGCATTGCAGACCTGGTAAAGGAAGCTAGCTCCAAATACAACACACGAAGAACAGTGACAACACAGCTTGATGTCCCATTTCATAGAACTTCCCTAGGACAAAGATCCTTCATGTACCGAGCTCCACTATGGCTAAATGAGATCCCTGCTGCAGCTCTTAATACAACAAATGTTCAGTCCTTTAAAAGAGAACTGAAGCAATACCTGCTGAACTCAAATGCCTGCGACTGCCTTACCTGAATCCATATCTTCAACCTGGATACCCGCTCTTAAACACCTCTGACTCCCTTACCTGAGACCATATCCTCAACCCAGATACCCCCACATCTGTCTGAGCTTTCCTCCTATTTTACCTACCCTGGACCCACACCTGCCATCCCTTGCCACCCCCCTCTCTAGCTCTCTCCAACTCCCTCCCCTCCATACCACTACACCTCCCCTTTCCACCCACTATCCCCTTAATATTCTCCTTTTCCCAATCCCTTTCTCCCTCTCTCACCCTCTCTCCCCTCTCTCTCTCTCTCCTCCTCCTCTTTCTCTCTCTCTCTCATCTACCCCTCATTCACACTCTCCCCCCTTTCTTTATCCTACCCTTTCCAATAATCTACCTTGACAGACCCACCTGGGGCAGCCATGCAATACATTGCTAACTGGGAATCTCCTCCCACTGTTTAATTTCAGTTGTCTAGGTTAATCAAATGTATTATTTATCTATATTCTGTATTACATAGCAATCTTATGTTTTGTGTTAACTGTCAAGTTTTTGTTATGTCTCTGCTGTTTGACATCCTGATGTGGAACCTTTGTAAAAGAGTGTATACTCAAAATTTTGTATCCGAATTACCAAAAAATAAATAAAAATGTACAGTGGTAGAAGATCGTAATCCAAGATAAAATCTATCAAATAATGTATCAAGCATTTGTCAATGCCGGATGCTTGCCACTGGTATTAATGTTGTACTGGGTCAAGGTGCAGATCCTGGATCATGCCAGAAGAGTAAGGGTTGGATCTTGAGGTGGGGCAGGGGGCAGTTATGGTGGGGCAACAACTGTCAAACTGAAGGGAATTTAAAATAATAAAAAATACTGTTTTCACCATTCTCTGCTTGGAGTTGGGGCTGGGCTCTCAGTGTAGAGTTTCCTCTACAGCAGTGCTGGTGTAGCCTGGTGTACTTGGGTGACTTCAGAAAAGATTGTGTCGTCTATTCCCACCAGTTTAGTATGAGAACATCATAAAACTGAACTGCAGGCTGTGGTAGAGCTGTGCTGTACATTAGGAATAATTGGAACACCCAGGGACATATTTTTCTAATCTGTCCCCTTTTCTGTTTTAGTAGTCTGCTACAGCAGTGCCATTTTCCTATCCTATTTATTTCCAATTTTATGCCTAGGTAGATTGGCCACCTACAGTACCTAGGTAGTCTCCCCTCTCACTATTCTTTCTCTTACATTTTTTTCTTTTCTGTCCATATGTGGTGCTAAAGTGCCTGCCATGCTGAACAAAATGCTTGATATGCATATGAATAAGAAAAACAGGTTAAGAAAACGCTATAGTGCTTTAGCAATCATAAAGTACCAAGCATGTTTGCTGGCTGTTGATATAAATAAAGTGCAGAGGGTGCTTTATATGTTTAAACTCCTGATTCTAAAAAGCCTGCAGTGCTTGAATTCAGGACAGAAGCAGTCTACCTAGGAGAAGGCCAGAACTTAATGAAAAGAATGTGCATGGTGAAAGATAAGCCATTGTATGACACAGGCATTAACATTTCCCTGCTCTGGCACAGAGAGAAACATAAGACCAGCTGTGCTTGCTGAAAGAGCTGATTTATGAATGTGTCTATTGGCACAATGTTTTGAAGTCCACGCACTTCATGCCTGAACAGTGTCATTGTCTGGCTTGCAGATTATTGGTCAAGCCCCTTGTAAATTCTCTTGCATTGGATCACTGCAACACACTTCTCAAAGCCCTCTACTGTACCAAAATGCTTTGCCTGTGGCAAGCATAAAAAGGAGCAAGCTCGGTTCTAATAGAAAGGACAAATGGGCATCCATAGATCAATTATTAAATCTTAAACATGACTATAGGCTTTTTCTTCTAAAAGTGGTGCCATAATGAGAAACCAAGTTATATAAAATGAATGTCTATGTTTCTACATACGTTCTAAGTTTTCTACAGCTGATAGAACTTAGTAGAGTTTTAGTAAAAATAACAGTTTAAATCCTTATAACTAAATCTGTCTCACAGTGAAATTTACCTGCACTGTATTAAAAAGAAAGTCGACTGTCATCTTAGGCAACAAGATTGCTGAGGTGCAAGGCAGTTCAGGATAGTAGCTCTAAAGGCTGAGTGCCCAAAAAAGTCCTAGAGACAGGTACAGAGACCTAAAAGAGAGATACAATGAATTGTGTTTATTTTTTTTATTAAAAGACTTGAGAAAAAAAAACAAACACAGAAGTTGAGATATTATGTGCACTCTGGACCTACCATGGTTGAATCAAAAGAAACAAACACTATGGCTGCAAATGCATTAACTAGATAATGGTGTTCCATGGGCTTCAACATAAACAAAAACAGCGGTTGTATACACTAACTGAATCAAAGTCCGGGTACATTGAGAAAGAGCAGATAGAAAAGTAATGCCACCATCTGTATCACAGTTACATATATGTTTTATGTTTTACCTGTATTCTATGCACTGTTATAGCAATCAACTCAGAACTGGGCCAACATATACATGAAGGTACTGTACCTTAACTTCAAACATTGCTGAGACAACTATACGTTGTAACAAGATGGAAACTAAACACAGTGTTGAGACATGTTTACAAAGACATTTGAAGTGTTTAATTGATTTTTTAGAGATTGTTATACAGTACACACACACACACCCCCATAATTAGTAGTATATAAAAGTACATATACTCAAATGTCAATGTAAATCTTATACATTTCATTACAAGTTGTTCTCCTGAAGGAAGATCTTACTGTACAAGGCCTACAAAATGGGTGTTAGGTAAAATTAAACTGGTGTAGGTGTGTTATTGAGGGTATTGCATAGTTTATCTATTATGATTCCATGTGATAGTGGCTATCACGGAAAGGCAATCGCCATTAGGGTGAGTGTACATCACCAAAAATCAGTTTTGGTGATGTACCCTCCCAGCGCACAGCAAAATAGTGCTGGGGGTTCATACTGGAGAAATATTGGGCATCATGTTTTCCTGACTCGGAGATAGACTGGGCAGCATTGTGGGTAAATTGTCATAAATATATTACCCAGGATAGGTTTATGACTTACGCAGTTCCATATTTTACATAACATATATTATACTCCTCAAAAGTTGTATAAGTACGGTCTTATTGATTCCCCTTCCTGTTCCAGATGTAGGCAGGAGGAGGGCAAGCTTTACCACATATTTTGGTCATGTTCTAAGGCTTCCACCCTCTGGGGAGATATCCAACAGAGGATGGATCCCTTATTGGGCCTCTCTGACCTTTTTACCCCAGAGGTTTGCCTATTAGGAGATTGCTCCTTTATTTCTGTGGTATCGAGAAGGTATCATATGGCACTAATTTCCTTGTCGGTTAAGAAGGTTATTCTCTGGCTTTGGAAAGACAACGCAGATATTCCTTTCTCAGAATGTCTTAAGGAAATATTGGCTAATCTCAGGATGGAGAAAATGGTGACTTGTCTAAGTAATAGGATGAATAGATATAAGAGAATCTGGGATCCTTTGTACATGCTGCTTGTCACCTAGTTTGTACTAAGGTTGTTTTGATGTTCTGGATGGATTATCATCTGATTAGTTAGAGCTGTGCTGATTGGGGAGGGTGTTTTAGTAGGGAGGAGGGAATGGGTATGGGGAGAACAGCTCCAGTGTATGTAGCGAAGGCTCATTTACAGTCATATGTACAACTCTGTTTATCACACATGGATCTGTTCTTATTTGTGTGAAAATTAATAAACTTTGATTTGAAAAAAAAATGGTGCTGGGGACTTGTTTGTTTTGGTTTTTTTATGTGGGGGGATTTATCGCCCACCGCAATCCACCTACTAAAGCGTTTTCAACTCTAGGGGGTGCATGTCGGGGGTGTGCAAATCCTGGAAACAAAATGGCCAGGCACAACAAAATGAACATGTGCCCAGAACCAAACCCAACACCCTCGCAACCCTAGCCTGCCACCCACCTACCATGCCACAGGGCCAGCTCGGCAGCCCACCACAGCACTACGCCTCACAAACCCTCCCTTCTCTTCCACCCATCACATGGCATGCTTGTTCTCCCCTGCCTGTGTCTACATATAATGACATCCTGTCACTATAGTCACAGACCCCCCCATGCAGTCGCCCTCCCTGACTGGTGGCCCTGTGGACAGGTGTTGCTTTTGATTCACCCTTTTGGAAAGCGCTCAGTCATGGTCACCATTGTCATGGGCTACCGTTTTATTGCTGCTGCTCCCCAGGCACACACAATATGAAAATCAACCCTGTGATATGAAGCAACAGGAATTAGTTAGTAGAAGGACAGGAACAAGTAGGAGACTGAATATGTGGGTAGACATGCATGAGTATGGTAAGTCTAGTAACATTTCAAGAAGTCTCACTATTATAATTCATTTTTTTACAAATGCATCTGCACAACTGACAAGTGACAAGTAAAAAAAATAAATAAAATACAGCTCACTGCAGAGCAGATTTGCAGTTTTATAAGAGCCAAAACAAGTTATCAAGTGCCCTGCCTTACAGAGAGTAGCACTTTCCAACATAATACCACATGAAACATGAATGAAAAATTAAGTCACAGCTAGTGGCAAAAAAACTTCAGTTGTACTTAACACTTGAGCTGCAGAAAAAGAAAAAGAGTAAAACCACATCCGTAACAGTATTAGACACTATTATAAAATAGCAAGAAAAAAATTCTAGAAATCTCATTGGCCAAGAGATGTCAGCTGATCCTGCATTAAATCTCTATAAACAAATAGTCATTCTGGTCCTAAACCACATCACACAATGAGCAAATCAGTCCTCCAACAACCAGAACTATCTCCCATCAGCCCCCCCTACAACCAGAACTGATCTTCCATCATAAACATGGCTGCTACCTTTACACTGTAAAAGCCTTCAACTGGGCCCTAAAAATAAAACTACCTTAAATAAAAAATAAAATAAATTAATTAAATGTTGTTTTCTTGATCATCACACTCTCCTTATACACATAAACAAATTAGAATCTTTAAGAAGTGTTAATAGTTTTCATACAACTGTTTCTTTGCTGACAGTGAAAAATTCCTCTTCTATCTTTACCATGCTCACCAGGGAAAGTTCTTCTGCTTGCCACTGACAATGAGATAATTCAGTCTGTGGCTGTAGGAGAGGCCTTTATTATGTGTCTGTGTGTGTGTATAGTAAATTAGGAGAGGAACAGTCCACCAGTGGAACAGAGCATTTTGAATCCCTGTGTTCCAAGATAAACATGCCATAATAAAATGCTATATCTTGAATGTGGGGAAAAACAGAAAACAAGCATTTGTCAATGCTGAATGTTGTCGAGCTGGCATTGGCTTTGGTAGTGCAGTGCGGACACACATTTTGGGCAGGATTTGAAAAATGACAGCTGTACTGTTCATAATGAGGTATAAAAAATGGTAGTGTTGAAAATGTGGCATGTAAATATTGCAAATTTGCGAAGTTACATGGGTGTGTGGGAAATGCGCAGTGCACACTTGTAACACAGACATTTTATGGACTTTTAGCACCAGATTTTCAATATAGGCATTTTAGCACCTCTACTCAGGTACAGTGTGACTGTCATTTCCTCAAACTGTCCCAAAAAGTGATTTCGCACAGTGACCATGTTATTCTGTGCCGGACGTGCGAAAACACATTTTGGGCAGGATATGTAAAATGACAGCTGTACTGTTCATCAAGAGGTGTGGAAAAATGGCAATGGTGAAAATCCAGAGTGAAAATATTACAAATGCACGTTATGAACGTGCATGCAAACTGCACAATGCACGCTCATAACGACAGTCATTTTATGGAGTATCGTCACCAAATTTTCAACATAGGCATTTTAGAACCTCTGCTCATGAATAGTGTCACTGTCATTTTTGTAATCTGCTCCGAACACTGATTTCCCAAAGTGACCGCGCTATTGTGTGCAGGAAGTGCGGAAACGCATTTTAGTCAGGATGTAAAAAATGACAGCTGTACTGTTCACAAGGAGGTGTAGAAAAATGACAATGGTGAAAATCAGGCATGAAAATATTGCAAATTCGTGAAGTTATGAGCGTGTGTAGCAACTGCGTAACGCACGCTTGTAAAACAGCCATTTTTGGGATTTCTTCCACCAGATTTGCAACATAGGCTTTTTGAGAGCCCACCTCATGAACACTGCCACTGTCCTTGTGTTACTTGGTCCCAAAAGGTGATTCCACACAGTGACTGTGAAATCACCTTTCGGGACTGATTAACGTCATAACAGTAAAAGAATTCATGAGGAGGGGTCCCAAAAACCCCATGTTGAAAATTTGGTGCAAAAATTCCAAAAATGTCTGAGAGATGCATCAAAGTTGAAAAAGCCCTATTTATTACATTATACAGTTTACCAGCATTTCCTCAGTTCACAGTCGGCTTTGAAGAGTATAGACGTGCTCCCGATCCACCGAAGATCATCGCACCAGACTCCGGAGGTAAGTATGGGATGATGGTGGTGTGGGTAGGCAGGGTGCACAGTGGGTGGGTGTGGATGGTGGGTAGGGAGACTATGAGGGACCATTTTTGTGTTACAGGATGAAAGAAAAAAAAACATCGCGGGACAGTTTTTTTTTCCTCAGAGGATTTGGCATGCTGGGGTGGGCTCCCAGCATGCCACCTAACTGCTTGGGGGGGTTGCTGCAGCCGACGGGGGTGGGTACCCTCGTCAGCACAGACCACAAGGGGGGTTAATTTATGCCGATGGGGATTGTGCAGTCCCGTCGGCACTCAAGGAAAGTGGGAGGGAGAGCCGAGGGGGATTGGACACCCCCTCGCCATATAACACATGGGTGGAGTGCTTTATGCCGTGAGGGTAGCCTCCCCATCGGCACATATATTGGGGCCACAGCAAGCCGGCAGGGGGATTGGGCACCCCCGAAGTTGGCAGTTGGACGGCCACTCGCCATGCATACAATGTGGCGAGCATGTCTGGAGGTCCGTTGTGTCTGACAAGCTTTGCTCGGATTGCAGCGGACCTTTCCTTAGATGTGCTTGCCACATTAGTATACATGGTGTGCCGCCGGCATGCAGGATGATTGGGGAATGAGAAACGCACCTACTGGTGTGTGCTCTGCATTCGCCCAACAGCAACCGTGCCTCCAAATCTCCACTACCACAAGATGTTGGCTGTGCAAGCGTGCCAACATAAAAAACAGGAAGAAGAAAGTAGGCAATAATACTTTATTTTCAAAGAGAAAGGTTGGCAAAACACAGTTGTATAGGCAGAGGCAGACCCAAACTACTCAAACACATTCCTGAAGTTTATAAAAGCATGTACATTTGAATCATATATGGGTATTTTCAGGTGAAATCTATCACCCTACCACCACCACCACCAAAAAAAGGCAATCCAGCAGGTTTAAAGTTTTGAACACTTTTCCATTAAGAGACAGTGGGTGGGATATTCAAAAGGGTTGCGCCATTCTGCAATATTCAGCATGAGGCAGTTGCTCCACAGAAAACATGCTGAGCAACAGCGCAATGCTAATGAAGGTATGCACAACCGAAGGGGGTGGAACCATGCATAAAGTGCGCAATGCAATATTGAAAGGCTTGAGCAATGCGCAACAGTGGATCAGGCGGAAGTTGCGCCATAGAGGAAATGAGCCAAAATAAAAAGGCTCAAGGAAGAGGTGCAAGAATGTGACAGGGAATCCACATGAGGCAGGGAGACAGAGAAAGCCAGAGCAACAAACAGTGCAGGCCAGGGAGTGCACAGGACAGAAGAGGGGCAAGGGAAGGTGTTTGGGGCCACAGAGTGCAGAGGCCAGTAGATGTACCCAGTGCAGTGGAGGTAGCAGTCAGGACAGTGGGGGTAACAGAGCAACAACAGCCAGGGGGGGAACACAAGCCAGGGACATGGACAGTGCCAGCCGACATGGAAGCTGTAATGAGGGGTGAGAAGGTATGCTGCAGGGGACGTGGCCATGGAAGGGCCCGTCGGCGGTATGCCCCCAACAGGCAGTACCGAGCCCGCATCAGCTTCGAGCTCTATTCAGATGTCGAGATTGTGCCCCGGTACCACCTGAACAGGGCAATACTGAGGCGGCTCTGTGAGCTGTGCAGTGATGTGATGCAGACACCCTCACGTCGGAGTCACGCTCTGTCAGTGGAGACAAAGGTAACAGCCTGCATGTGCTTGCTAACCACAGGTACCTTCCAGAGACCAACAGGTGACACCACAGGCATAACACAGTCAGCCACATCATGCATCCTCACCCAATTCCTCAGCGCACTGCTGCCACATGCTGTGGAGTACATCCATTTCCCCAGCACTGTGGCAGAGCGTACAGCAAACATACAGGAGTTCCACAGGGTAGCATGTATGCCTGGCATGCTAGGGGTGATAGACTGTACCCATGTGGCCATTCGCATACCACCTGGCCCCGATGGGGCTGCCTATCAGAATTGGAAGGGATTTTCCAGTGTCAACTGCCAGGTGGTGTGTGATGCCAGTGGGTGCATCATCAATGTCTGTGCCATGCACCCTGGCGGAGCACACGATTCATTCATATGGTATCAATCAGCACTGTGCCATCGATTCGAGAGTGGGGACATCCCCACATGACATCTAGTGGGTGAGTCTGCATGTAGGATTGGCAAAGTTGGGGCAAGAGTGGGTAAGCCACAGATGCCATGGGAGTGGCACACAGGGTTAGGGGCAATATGAGCCTGAACATGACACTAACCTCTGCTATCTCCACACAGGTGACAGTGGATACCCACTCCGTCCCTGGCTGCTCACACCCTACCGGCGGTCCACGACCCCATTGCAGCAACGCTTCAATGAGGCACACGCCGCCACACGCAACATCATTGAGCGGGTGTTTTGGATGCTGAAGGCACGCTCCTGATGTCTAGACACCTCCGGCGGTGCCCTACAGTATAGCTCCTCAAAGGCCTGTGGGATATTCCTGGCCTGTTGTATCCTGCACAACATGGCCAAAGACTGTGGGATAGCCGTACCGGTTGAGGAGGGGGACAGCGATGGGGACGCTGGTGACGCCGGTGATGATGGGGATGAGCAGCCCCCCCCTTGGACAGCGTGACCTCCGACTGATCCGGCTGGCCCAGCTGCAATGGGACACCATCACAGGGGAGCACTTTGCACAACACAGGTAAGTCATGGGGTCATGTGCAACCAACAGTGGCTAGGGCACAACCCACATACACACAGGGAAACACACCAGGGGTGCATGACAGCAAGGGAAGTGGCAGGGCACAGAAGCACACACACACAAACAGGGGGGGTGAACAGTAACATGCCACATGGACAGACACACACACACACACACACACACAACAGGCACAAAGTGCACAGGGGTCAGGTGCACAACAGAGCAGGAACATAGACACTAAAAACACACACATCCACAGGCCACCACCTGTACTGTCCATGTATGTGTGTCAGATGCTGGGCACCATTGCATTTTGGTGTACAGCGCAATGCAGGCATCAGCATGTACACGCACCTGTGGACAGCAGTCGGGAGGGTGTGCAGGTGGTCCGTGTGTCTGCGTGTAGGGCAGGGCATCCACTGGTGCACTGTCCACCAAAACACACATTGCACACAGGACAGCACCAGACAGGGCCCGCACTGGGAGACAGCTCAGTCATGTGGCACAGTGCCACGGCCACCTCAGATGCGTGGGTGGCTCCGCCGAGACCCAGCAGCACTGGCAGGCTGAGCACAGGCCACATGGGGTGGCACCAATGGACCACCAGGGGTCCCACTGCGCGAACGTGACCTTGTCCGCACAGGGGTCTGCAGCATACCAAACATACCTGCACCAGGGGTGCTCGGGATGCCCACAGCTGAACCCAGCATCGACAGGGTAGGTGTCGCATGATGCCAGGAATGGGGAGTGGATAGCTTACTGCGCGGTGTGAGTGCACAGGGGCACCTGACTGTGTGCCCAATGTGGCCATGACACTGACCACTGCCTGTGTCAGCCTGTCGATGGTGGCGGTCACATCCACCTGCAAATGGTCAATCCAGGACAGGATCCTCTTGGTGTCCCTGCTGTGCCGCTCCAGAGCCACACACAGTGCCTCCACGGATGTTGCAACCCGCATCTGCTGCTGTACTGATGCCTGCAGCAGGCGGGTGTGCTCATCAAAGAGGTCATCTGCCACATCGGCAACCTGTTCCTCAGGGTCTGGAAGGGCTTGATGCACATCACCAGGACCAGATATGGGCATGTCCACAGGTGGTACACCTACATCACTGCTGAGCCCTGTACCACCCGTCTCGGTGGGTGACTGCTGCTGCTGCCCCTCCACCTGCTGTGCCCATGGGATCAGTGGTTCCACTGCTGTGGCTGCAACAGTGCCAGTGACCTGCACAGCCACTGGTGCTGCCCCACCGGTGCTGACAGGCACAGCCTGGGACTGTGCTGACATGCTGGCACACACATCGGAACCAGCTAGATCCATGGGCGTGAGCTATCCTGCTGTGTGTCCATTCTGTGACACACACATGTCAATGCCCATAGTGGTTGGTGCATCATCGATGGTGCAGGTCTGTGCCACAGCTGCAGCGTGCTGGCATGCTTGCATGCCAGACCACTGAGATACAGGAAGGGCACTCCCCACACCTGTCTCAACATCAGTGAAGGTAATCAGGCGTGCACACTGGTGCAGTGCACGCTGGCAATCTGCGGAGGTGGATGGTCCCTCCTCCAACTCCAGATGGCTGTCCACAGTGGACAGGCCCTCCACTGCTGACCCCTGCAGATGCACAGGATCTGTAACAGAAAGGAAGGACACGCTATTGCATGTGAACTACCTTCCCCTCCCGACAATGACATACCATGCAGTGATGGGCTACCACCTGTCTGGAAGCCACCTCCAGGAACACCCTCAATGACACTGCGCTGCATGCTTGCAGTGAGCATGTCCTCCGCCGGGGTCAGCTGCACCACCTCCGGCTGTCCCCCACCTGTTGCAGCACGTGCCGCCCTGATGGCTGCAACCTTCTCCTTCACCCTCCTCCTGTCAGTCCCCATCTTCTTTTTACACTCCTGCACAGAGCGCTGGTGGCTGCCATGCAGGTTGACGGCACATGCCACCCCCTCCCATGCAGCAGCACGGGCCTGAGGTGCCCGCCCGTCCACTGAGAAGTGGCTCTTCATCCAGGTAGGCCTCAAACAGTGCCTCTGTCTCCGCCTTCGTAAAGTTGGGCCTCCTCTTCCGCCCACCATCATCCTCCTCCCCCAGTCCTCTCTCGGTCATTTCACAGCCTGTATGGGTGAGAGTGGTCACCTGTGACCGTGCAGTACACAGCAGTTCTCTGGGGCCATAGTCCAGAACAGCACAATGCATGCAACTCACCTATCAACTGCAGTAACCGAATATGGCCACTGCAGAACAGTGTCGCATATTTATAGTGCAATGCATGCAAATTAGGACTGGAGCAACTTTAATGAGATGCAAATCGTGCCGCTGCGCCATTGAATGGCTGATCGGATGATTTGCATATGGCGGCTGAATATCGTGCTGTTGCACTTTGCGCAATACGGTTGAACCGGCTGAGCCAATGGCGCAGTTCTGTGACTGCGTAGTACACTACACTGCACATGCCCTGGTAGCTTACACAGGCGTCTGCCGCACTGATGACGTGCTGTGTGCGATAGGCAATTCAGGACACTGCCACCATTGTGCCAGTGGTGCTACAGTGATGGTCACTACATGGTGCTGTGGCACAACTGCGCAATAGTCCACTGTGGCAATGGCACACAGGCGACCAATCGCACTGGACGTATAGACGTCTGATGGCGCTGTGCGTGGCCTTGTGCCAGAGACCCATGACCCTGTGCCCGACCTTGGCCCCCTTGGCACTGTACATATGGCACGTCTGCAGGTCTATTGCACTGTTCAGTAACAGCACGATAGGGACTGGCGGCGCTATACCAACAGCGCGATAGGGAATAGCGGAGTTGTATTGCGCAACAATTCCACGTTAGATTGCCGCACTGCAGAGCACCATATTGCCTGCTATATACATGCAGGGATGGCACGCAGGAGAGCCCCACAATGGAGTGCAGTGGAACTGGCAAATCTGGTGGCCATAGTGGAGCCTCACCATGGTCCACTATTTGGGGATGAACCCCTCAACATGGCAAGGACCCATGTGTGGCAGCAGGTGTCCACTGCCCTTGAGGAGGCCACTGGCCGGCGGTGATCTGCAGAGCAGTGCAGGCACTGGTATGGTGACCTGTGGAGGAGAGAGCTGGCATGACTGGCACGACTTCGGTCACGTGCCAGGAGGGGCATGGTGCCTCTGCCAGGTGGGTGAGCTGTCTGTGCACCTGTATGGTCCGTATGGGTAACACTGTGTATTGTGTCCAGCACATGGGGGAGGGTTGGTCTATGGTTGGCTGTGGCGGTGTTTACAGGATATGTGATGTATGGGTCTGGCTGGGTGGGCGGGCACACTCATTGGGGCAGGGGGATGTCTGCTTTGGGATTTCACTGATGTGTTTCTCACCTTTTATTTCCCACAGGCATGGCAGAGCGGAGGAGGGCCCAGGCTGAGGTGCAGCAAGGGGTGGCAGCAGTGGCTGTGCGTGGTGTTGGTGGTGGTGGTGGTGATGAACCATGGCAGCAGCAGTATGATGAGGGTGAGTGACATGACATCATGAATGCTATTGCACACTGTGGGGGGGCAGGGCATGGTCACCATCCATGGACAACACTGCCATGCATGCGACATGTGACAGTTAGCACTGTCCAGTGGCACTGCATGTCTGGGAGTGCATCAGTGGTGGTCCATGCATGCACTGGGCACATGGCTGTGGCACTGCCTTCCTACCGTGTAGCCACGTCACCATACAGCCTTGGTTGTGCTGTGCTGGACATGGGTGGTGTGTGTGTGCAGTGGCACACATGGCTGTTGCTGCCTGGTTGGGCATGTCTTGTGCATGGTCACTGTGGGTGGGTGCACTCCATCACAGGAGTGGGACACTTGGCTGTATGCCATGCATGTTGGGTGGGCTTCAGGGATATGGACAGTCACAGCCATTGATTCTGATCCCTTGTCCTAGGTGTCCGGATCCTGTGGAGGCTTGAGAGGTCGGTCCACCAGCTCATTCAGGTGGCCATGGATTCCCTTGACATCCTGAGGGACCTGCAGTGCCATGGTGTTAGGTGCAGGAGGAGGCCCCAGGACCAGCAGCAGGTGGATGACGAGTGGGCTGGCAGGCAGTAGCTGCCCATCACCCCCCCTTTACCCATCCCTCACACCCTGCCTTCCTTCTCCCAGTTGTTCACCCCTGCCCCTTACCCACCCCTACCTTGTACCCGTACCCCCCTTGTATTGTATATATTTGTATATAGATAGTTCTGGTTGTTCATATTGTTATTATTATATTAATTAGAAATATATATTTTGTTATGAATACTGTGGTGATCTCTGATTTTCAGCTGGCTATAGGTGCTCAGTTTCAGTGGTGTGCATGGCATCTGCGGTGGTATTGTCTTGGGTATGTGTGTGTGTGCATGGGAAGGTGTCTCTGGTGTGGGAGTGGCTTTCAGTCGGTCTTGCCATCTGCTGCCACCCACTGCTGGGTGCTCATGGTGGGTCTGGCTTGTATGGTTCTGTGGTACACAAGGTTGCAGTGTGATGGGGGGGGAGTGCATGGGGATTCCTGCAGTGATGGTCACTGCTCATGGGTGGTGTCTTGGGGTCACAATGCAGGGTGTGCTGTGCACAAGGGGGGGGCTGATGTGCACTGGGGTGGTCTGCCCCCTTTGTGTGGCAGTCTCAGCTTGCCAGTGGGTGAGCTGGGGCAACATGGCCCAGCTGTGCTTTGTTGGCTTGTCCCCATGGGCCAGTGGATATTCCGTCCTTCCCCCACTTATGCTGTACTTGGGTTGTGGGGGTGCATTGTTAGTTCTGCAGTGTGCTCCTGTGCCCATCTGTGGCATGGGTGGTGGGCCCCTGCCTACCTCCCTGGTCGTGCAGTTCCATTGCTCTGCTGCTGGGGGGCTCTCTGCTTGAGCTATGGCACCTCTGGACTGCTCAGCTGGGTTGGCCTTGTTGTGCTATAGCACATCATATCTGCTCAGCTTCCCCTTCCTGGTTGCGCTATGGCGCAGGTTGTGCGATATTCAGACGTTGGCTGGTTGCGCAATTTGTCTTGCTCCATGTTTGAATATCGCGTCTATTGCGCATGTGCAAAATGGACTTGTGCTTGCTCCTGCTATTGCGCACATTTTGGGCGCAGTTTGAATATCCGGCCCAGTACTTGTACTGATTTGAAATGCAAGGTAACATTTTTTTTTCTTACCAGCATTTTACCTCAGTCCTATAAATAAGAGAATGTTGCCTTCAAAAAAAACTATATCACAACAGTGTAATGAAAATAACGTTTTAAACACTGCTTATTTTTACAAATTTACAGATGTTGCAGTGCATTCATATGACAATTTACATATTACAGAGAAAATATATATATATTCAACTAACACTACTAATAAATAATTTTACTGCAAAGTACTAATCTATTGCTGAAATATGCTATTTATGCATTAATATGGACTACTTTTTAAATTTTGTAACAGTTTTTAGAGTTAATATATTGTACACTTTTTTGAAAATAGTAAATATATTTTAATCCCTATCAGAGTAACACAAAACTAATTCTTTTATGATGGTGTCCCATTTTATAAATGTGATAAGCCATGCCCGAGTGTGCATTTCAAGAATTTTGATGTACTTCCCAGGGGCATAAGGACACCTGGCCTTCAGCCTCATGTCTTAGCACACCCCTGGGGAATGTATTAAAATACTTGAAATGCACACCCTGTTGTGGCTTATTTACTTACATATAGAACTAAAGCTTGGAGGTCATGGGAGTCACAGTGACCCAAAGTGTAACTGTTAAGCTATTCTATAGTCTGTAGCAATTCCCGTTACAATATCAACTGAGTGCCAGTTGTTTGGTATACAAAAAATAATAATAAAGTAAGAGCACTTTGCACACAATCCTAACAGAACAACTATTTAATAAAACTAAGTTCTTCATTTTGCTGGTCATACTTTTAACCCATATCAATCTATCTATTAAATCTAGGTGCATAGTCACCAAACATACAAATGGGAGGTCATATGGGTCAAGTGGAGCTAATATGCTCTTATTAGATTGCTTTATCAAATTATGTTGTGTTTTTTCCATTGCCTGTTTTTTTTATTTTTTTATTTTATTACTTGTTATATAGAGAATAAAGGATGGGGTGGTGTGTTTTACAAGATTTTACACACACCCGATGTGAGGATGCTTCATAAACTCCAGGGCAAAGCCCAAGGGTTTATGAGATGCATCCACACTGAGGTATGTGTAAGAATAGTTTACACACCACCCATCTTATTTATATATTTGCTGGCAGGTGCTTTTCCCCACAGCAGTTATATAACATAAAAAAGAGATCTTTGGTTTCACTTACCACCAGCGGTGGTTATGGGAGGTGTCCAGCACGAGTAAGGGGAGAGAGCAGCTGGCACATGCGTGCAGTCAGGGAAATCTGGCACTTGTTTGCTGTAATAACCAGCCAGTTACTATGGCAAATATCAACCTGGGTTTTCTTAGGTGAAAAAGCGCCCACCAGTAATTTTAATATAGTACCAAACATCAATTCATACTATAAAACAATCAAACTTCTTCCTAACACAGACTCTCATTCTTCAGTGCCTGGCGGATGACTAAGTCAGAACCATGCTCCCTTTCATGCATCAGCCACGTGAATTTGCTGTGTACTCGAAAAGAGATGCAATTCCTTACATCTAAGGCAACAAAATATTTCTCACAGATCAGCAACCTAATTATGTTGCTTCAGTCAATGGAAGGTCAACGAGGTTAAGGGGAAACTGTATCCTCTTAATAAAAATGTTATTATTTTTTCCTGGAAAAACACCAGTACAGGTATTACTGTTACTGTCACTATTTTGGACCTGGCTTCAAGTTCCTACACTTCTCATTTCAGATAACCCCTTACAACATTGTTCCATCATTATGCTTACAATGGTCAACACTATGTAACTTAAACTGCACCAGCTATGTTGCCACTTTAACAACAGAACACAGTTCAATGTAAAAGGGGCCTATTAATATTACAGTATATCTTCTTACAATATTGTTAAGAAGTTTTTAGGAAAGTGATGACTTTGCTTTTCTTTTTATGTTTGGGTTTATTGTGGGGTGGGGTGGGGTGGGTATGATATCTAAGGTTAGTAATGGGATTAGTGTTCGGAGTGCAGGCTATGTAGGTGATGTTAGTAGCGGTATCAGGATAGGGTTTGGGGGTGATGGAATGGGATTTCTGAGAGGGGTACTAAATTTAAAGTGTACATTGATAGCTAAAGAACTGTAACAGTTCTGGCAGTATGATGCGCTACATCTACCTAAAAAAAGCTGTCTGTATTTATTTAAGCGCTGTAACTTTATTTAATAGCTATTCTATTTTGATTTTTATTGTTTTTTATTTTATCGGGAAAGACTTATCTTGGACAATAATTATGGTAGGGTTGCTGATGCAGGTCCTGAACAGGTCGCCATAGTTAGCTGGAATGGTTGGCAATACCGTAAAGGCTGTTTCTGCTGAGACTGAGCTAAATTGCTTCATTATTCACACTTAGTAACACACTCATTTGTAGCTGTTTTTCCTTCTTATTTTCAGTAGTCACCTAGACTGTGAACTTGCTTGTGCTCAGATATCTATATAATTTTTGTGGGTGCAGTACACGAGTATTAACGTTTTTGTAAGAGGTGCTTGCAGACTGCTTGTTAGCTGCTTGTCTGTTGTAATGCCTACTTTGGAAATCATGGGCAGGAGTCACAAAAGAGATGTGCTGGATGCAAATGAGATGCGTCGGCACATCCCAAAATGCACCATGGAATGATTCACAGACAGGGTGGATGCGCTGGCCCATCCCAGATGCGTTGCACCAAACAGGATGTGCTGTAGATGCATGATAATGATATGTGGTGCAAATTAAGGGGGCGTACGCATGCATAATGTGTTTGCTCACCATGGGAACTTTCCAGAGGCCTTCTGGGGACATCACTGACATTTCACAGGCCTCCACTTCCCATCTCCTCACACAGTTCCTCACTGCACTGCTACCACATGCTTCAGAATATATCCACTTCCCAAGCACACAGGCAGAGCAGACAGAAACCATGCAGCAGTTCTACAGGGTGGCAAGAATGCCAGGCATCATGCGGACATTGACCACACCCATATGGCAATCCATGCACCACCTGGCGACAGATGCGGTCACCTACATCAACCGCAAGGGCTACCATTCAGTAAACTGCCAGGTTGTGTGCACTGCCACAGAGTGCATCAGCAATGTCTGTGCCACATACCCTGGGAGCACACACGATGCTGTCATATGGCACCAGTCTGCTCTCTGCGACAGATTTGAGGCAGGGGACATACAAAGTGGCCTTCTAGTAGGCGCGTGGGACATGGCAACCTACTGCACAACAGATCACTATGGCACAGGATAGGAAGGGGAGACAGGTGTGCAGGTAGCATGATGCACAAAGCACAGAGAGTACAGCAGATGTGGGACAGTGGAGGGGGGGATGGTGACACAGGCAGCCACCAACCAGTATAAAGTGGCACACGTGCAATGCATGGAATGTGGGGTGCAGTGCCATGGGGGGTATGTGTGGCAGGGCCTAGTGCAACAAATGTGGACAGCGGGCACTGCCGCCATGCACACTGGGTGGGACAATGGTGGGTGGGGCACGTGTGACCCCAATGGCATGGGTGGCCTGGGGCCAACAACAGCAGCAGGGCCAGACAACAGCAGGTGGCTGGGGGAGGTAGGATGGCAGGGAAGGGACAAGCACAGTCAGTGGTGGATGCACAAAACACACAGCTGCACAGCATGGAGTGGGGGCACGCTGCACATGTGACCAGTGTACTAACAGCCTCCCTCCCCCCCACAGGCGTTGCGGCATACCCACTGAGGCCCTGGCTCCTCACCCTCATCCAAAGACCTGGAACAGAGGCAGAGGAGCAATACAACGAGGCACACACCACTAGGCACACCATCATATAGTGAGTCTTCGGCATGCTGAAGATGTGCTTCCAGTGCCTGGATACATCAGGTGGGACCCTACAGTATAGCCCTGAGAAGGCCTGTGACATATTCCTGGCCTGTTGTATACTACACAACATGGCCATTGACCGTGGAACAGCTGTCGAGGCCATGAAGGGCGACAGTTCCAGAGAGGAGGAGGAGGAGGGTGAGGAGGAAGACGCAATGCCATGAAGCCAGCACACCAGACTACTATGGTGGGACCCACACCTGGCCACAAGGTCATGGCTCTACAGGAGCACACTGGTGGAGGAGCATTTTGGGGACCTCAGGTGAGTGTCACAGGTATGCATAGGGGAGGTGCACAATGGTAACCACACGTAGAAACATAGGTGTGCATTGCATGGCAGGCACAGCATACAAACAGCCCAACACAGGCACAGACACAAACATGCCACACAGTGGTGGCAGGGCAGCAGTGGACTGCTGACATGCCAGGGACCACCAGGCCCAGACACACACACACACACGCACACACCGCAACACACACATATGTCACAATGACAGTGCCAGAGAAGGCATGGATCAATGTGCACTGCTGCTGGTACACAGGCACAACAGACACTGGACCACACTCATCACATCCATGCCACATGTTTTCTGGGTATGGTAAACTACTCCAGAAAATTATTTGTAACTTTGCACAAAAGACCGTACCTTTGTATCAGTCACAGTAATTTCAGCAGTTTTAGCACAAAATTCAACAAACATATTAGGCCTATTGCCTATGCATCTCAGATGCTTTCCCCAGTAAAGCTAAAGTACAACCCTTGTAAAAAAATCTTTTGGCCATATATTGGGCGATAAGACACTTTATGTACATCATTGGATATGCCCCTATTGTATTATATTCTAATCACATGCCAACAAATTTTCTACTGTCAGACAGAGTAAAAAATGTCTCTGTTTCAAATGCCAGACTTACACACTGGTCTCTGCTGTTGCAGAATCACGACATTACAGTCCTTCCTGCTAAAACACCATCCCTATTGGCCCATGGCCTACTATTTACAGGTAATGCACATGATTGTATACTCCAACCCCCTGACCTACCTAACCCAGGGCCCTTCCTGCCAGCACCACAGGAAGTGCTAAATGACACCACAGGGTGTTGTGTCTTTACTGATGGCTCAGCCACACACACCAAAAAGGGTCGGATAGCAGGGTTTAAAATTCTTATTGTACATCCTACTGATGACAAAGTGTGCATAGCCAAAAGGTGTACCATCATTTCTGCACAGTATGCTAAACTAGCTGCTGTAGCATGTTCTCTAAAAGTGCTAAAGCAAGGCACTGCAGATACTGTTTTCTTTATAGACTCTGATTGGGTCTGTTCCTCCCTAACTAAATGTTTGCCTTTTTGGGAGAGAACCAACTTCCAATCCTCTGATGGTACCCCCGTAAAATATAAAGACTTATTTGTGTACATCACAACGCTAAGCAAACAGTTTAAATACAAATTGTACGTACATAAGGTTAAAGCACACTGTAAACTTAATCCTTACGCTCCATATAACAACCATGCCGATTCACCGGCAAAAGATGGTTCTTGAGGAGAAGACATATGGGAAATGAAAACTCCCTTTGTCCCAGCTACATTATCCGTTGCTGCAATTAATAAAGGCACAACTTCTTTTGAGCCCATACATCTAAAATCCGCACAAAAGAAAGATCCTCACTTGAGAGCAGTATTTAGATTCCTTAATAAAAAACTGAGGAAAAACTTCCAGAAGAAGTCCATACAAGAAAGTGGAAGATGACCTTCACCTATCTAGTGATGGCCTACTTATTTGGTATCACTGCCGTAAAACTCCAAAAAAGTTATGGGTAGTTCCTAAACACCTAAGAGTAGATTTTATCTACCAAGTACATGATACTCCAACTGGTGGACACCAGGGAGTCAATAAAACCCTAGACAGACTAAAGTCCTCTGTCTGGTGGCCACACATAAAAAATTATGTGAAATATTACATCAATAACTGTTTAATCTGTGCACGAAATAATCCTATACCAGCTAAAAAAAATGCTAAATTGCACCCCCAGAGGCACTCAGGCCCCTGGAACAATATCCAAATTAACTACATTGGCCCTATGCCAATGACTAAAAACAACAATAAGTTTGCCCTAGTGATCACTGACCTGTTTTCCAAATGGGTTGAGGTTTTTCCAACAAAAAATAACACAGCAAAAGCAACTGCAAAGGTTTTGATAAAACAGCTGTTTACCAGGTGGGGCCTACCCCTAAAGATAAATTCTGATCAGGGACCCAGCTTTATAGCTAAAGTAATGCAAATAACTCTGAATTCATTAGGGGTAAAACAAAAGTTTCATATCCCTTACCACCCACAGTCATCAGGAGAAGTGGAACGGGCTAACTGACAGATAAAAGTTATGTTATCCAAATTTGTTCAAAAAAACCCCAAAGAATGGGATTCATTATTGCCATTGCTCCTTATGGTAATAAGAGGGACACCCTCTGCAAGTACACAGTGTACCCCACTTAAAGTCATGACTGGACGGTCTATAAGACTCCCAGAACACTTACTTCTGGACCTTGGTGCCCCCACTGCTAATAGGGTGTCAGTGGACAAATATGTCAAACAACTCAAACAAGATATCCAAAAGGTACACTTGTTTGCTGCACAATGCCTGGGCAAGGCCCAGCTACAATCCAAAATCCAATTTAACAAAACTGCACACCCTGTAAATTGGAAAATTGGGGACCAGGTAATGGCTTATAATTACATTTTGTTGTTTAAAAAAAAACTAAAACACCATCGTAACCAGTTAAAATTCCTGTACCAGGCTCATGCCTCGGGCCTGTAGACAAATGGTGCCTAACCGTCGTCTTTTTATTATGTTGCCATTTTTGCAATTAGGGCAACAACGAGGGGACTGTTGCGCCTGGGTTATGCCCTTATTACCCCATATATGTCTTACACTATATCTCTGGTCTGTTATACTGTAATACTGCTATTTTCTACTAACATTATAAATTTAGCACACATCATATAAGCATAAGTGCTAAAAATGTGCTTTGCTGCTAATATATGCTATTGTACTATGCATGGTTCATTTATACTTCATTATATTACATTTATCTAAATTATGTTTGTTTTTCATATATAGTTAACCTAATCACTGCTTAGATGTCTTTAAAGGATCATCAGTGATTATTATGTACTTATACCTTCATATAATTATATGAATGTACACTCAGGCACATATGCCATGTGTAATATAGCTTTGTAAGCAATTCTATATTTCTACTAACAAGAGACAGATTCCTTGTTTAGTCTATCATCTAAGCACATGTAAATTAAAAGTGTCAGCATTTCTCTTTGCCTAAGGTTTATGCTTTAAAAGCATTATTTCTTATACTCATTAGTATTCTGTCTCCTAAGTAATTATCCAATAAAAAATGTATTGTGTAATACTGTTTATAGTTCAGAACCAATGTATATGGTTTTAGGTATCAGTAAGCCAGTTCTTATCTTAGTATATAAAACACTGTCTTGCCAGTTTCTCACTCACTAAAAGCTTAGTACGTACAAAATAAACTGGCAAATCACTCTCATCAGTGATTTATCCTGCTTAACTGTAAGTATAATAAAAATACTTTATTTACAACTACTTAATAAGTGTTATCTCTGGCTAACATTGTAAACATAAAACAAATCTAATTTATTACATTAGCAGTTAGTCTTCTAACTTGACACACATGGCACAACAGTGGTGCACACAGACAGCAGATGGCACTGCACAGAGGGCCCACAATGACAGTGCACAGGGGCAGGCGCGTACCACCCATGCCACTCCAGGCATTGGTATCCAGGTGAGTGGGACACAGAGGTGGAATGTGCACAAGCCATTGGTATGGGGACCTAGACATCACAGGGTAGTACCACAGCCACCACAGACATGAGGGCGGCCTCAGCCATGACTGGTGGATGCAGCCACAGTACCACCAGCTACAGGGGGTGTTGCCAACACCTCTGTAGGGGTACTGCAATGAGACCATGAAAGGGTGCTCATTGGTGTGGTGGCCCTGTGAGCCATGTCTGTGCTGAGGACTCTGGGCAGTGTGACAAGTGGTGATGGCATCAGCAGCAATAGGTCCACCTGATGCCACTGCCTGAGTGTGCAAGAGGCACTCCTGGGTGTCCAGCTGGAGACCCAACAGCCATGGCGTGCACTGGATGCACACGCTGCCTCAGCAATCCACTCCAGAGCTGCAGTCATGCCCACCTGCAGTAGGCATGCTTCTGCCAACATCTGAACATGCCATGCAGCCATGGACTCATGCTACAGAACCATCAGCATCCAGAGATCCCTGAATTCCACACGTAGGGATGCCTGACCCTCCACAGTGTCTCACAGGAGGCAGCATAGCCCTCAATCTCGTTGGTGGGTGATGGCTCACGGTGATGTCACTGATGGGTAAATGGTGATCCAGCCTGCTGCGGGGAATCCATGGGGGGTGGTTGCACCATGGCAGGCTGCAGCATGGGTGGGTCATGGGCATGTATGGCCCCATCACATCCACAGCTAGTGGAGTCACAGGCCAACAGTGCCTGCAAGTGTCCCACAGCACCCAGACATGATGCACTGGATGACCTCGCTGCCACACCAGGACTGGCTTCAGATTGCACAGCACCCATCACTGTGGACAGCTGTGCAAGCTCTGCAGCTGTGCCATGTGCAGCAGGGCCACCAACGGCATCAGGTGCCACCTGTGCAGGCATCTGTGTGCTGCATGCCCCACTGTCAGCCGTGTCTTCCTATATCTGTGTGGTGTCGTCATCTGCAGGGACATCGCTGTATGCCCCTGGCATGCCTGATGCCAGCACAAGTAAGGCATCAGCAATGTCCATTGCATCTGCTGGTTCATCATCAGACAAACCCCGTAGACCCTCCAGCCATGTGGTGATATGCCCACCAGCAGTGGCTGCATTGGCTGAAGGGTCTGATGGGCCAGTCGCCACTGGCATTGCAGCTGGTGACCTGGTGCAGTGGATGGTCCAGGGATGGCACCATCTCCCAATGTGCCCACAGCTCTGTCTGACAGGCCAGCATCATCGCCCTCTGGACATCCTATGCAGCCATGAACACGGCTGCACCTGTGAGGCATAATGGAGCTGTGAAAAGAAGAAGGGAGAACATGGCCAGTGTCAATGGATTATACAGTGGCATACAGACATACATACATGTATGGTGTGTCACAGTGTTGTGCCATGGATGTGCATGACCGTCCCTGGCATAGCTGTACAGTACCTGTAACGCCATTGCAACCATGCATCTGCTGTGACCGGGGCTGTGGTGACAGTATATGTCCACATGACAACCTGTGTGCCAGTGCTATAACATGCCCATCAAACAGTATTAGTGTCTAAGTAGCCTGATTGGCACTGGCCCAGCACATGTGCCACCATGGGCATGGACTGTCAGACACAGCACAGCATGGGCCACTGCCACATATGGTACATCCCATGGGAACACAACTACACAGTGGCACACATTGAGACTGGCATGGCAGCCAGGGCACAGACACATGGCCTGGTACATTTTGTGGGCATGGCTACTTACAGTGCTGCAATGGGCTGCCACCTGTCTGGAACTCCCCTCCAGGGACACCCTGCACAGCAGATCTGGCAATGCCTGCCACTAGCAGCTCCTCATTTGGGCTGGGGCACATGTTTGACTGTGGGTCACCCCTGTCCTGCACAGGGAGGCCTCAGTGTGGGTTATCTTACCCTTGGCTCTCTGCTTGCCATCATTCAGGTGCTTCCTGCACTCCAGTGGGGTCCAGTTGTATTTGGCCACAGCACTGACATGGCATGCCACTGTCTCCCAGCCCTCCTCCCATGCTGCACAGCTGCGACCCCTGCCTGTCAGAACATCAGGACACAGGTTATATGCTTCTATGAGGGCCCTCTCCTCATCTTTGGTGAAGTCTGGCCTCCTGCGACTGGTGGCACTGTCTCCTCCAGACATTCTGGCTTCTGTGGGAGAGTAGAGACAGACATTAGACATAGACATACACATGCAGATTTCCATGTGCCCAGTACCACCATGCAGTGGTTGCAGTGTGCCACCACAGTGACTGCCTGACAAGGCCTGCGGTCAGTGCATGTCTGTTGTGGTGCATGGTGTGTTGTGGTTGGCAGTGCTGCATCCACTGTGGTCATCTGGACTGCAATGGACAGCTACACAGTCATGGACATGCCACCAGTGTCGCATGTCCTGAGACACATGCTGCTGGTCTGGCCATCACTGACATGTACACTCCACTGTTTGTGCAGGCACATCGTCCACCAGCATTCCACCCCCCCATCATAGTGCGGCCTGTGGGACAGTGTGTGGCACAGCATGGTGTGCAACAGGTGTTTCTGCACATGTCTGGATGGCAACAGGCAGTCCACAGACCATTGCATGATGTGGATTGTCTACACTAGTAATGGTATTGTAAACCAACAGATTACTCTGGTTCACAGTCAGTTGGCATTCATCTGTATCCCCCTCCCTTGGGTCATGCCTGAAAATAGGCAGAATTTGTTTAGTGCACATACCCAGTAAACACAACCTACATAACTACATAAATAAATAAATTGTACTGACCTTCAAGGCTGCTAATTCTCTCAGTCACCTATACTCAGTGTGGTCTGAGTTGGGAGCATTTATGACTCAGGGCATGCAAATGAGGACTGGGGCAGTGATAAGGAGATGCTAAACAGCTGAGATGCCCCTGCATACGTTAATAGGTTGATTTGGGCACATTGTCTGTGAATTGCATAATTGCTCTCAGCTCATCCCAATCAGCATGGTGCTTCGGCTGCATTGAGTGCATTTCAAAATGGTGCATTACCTGTGCATGCACAGTGCATTTGGGGCATCTTCCTGAATGGGGTGTGAGTGCATGGGTGCATTCTGTGCACATTTGCTGTGTCCATTTTACATCCGCCACTGCAATGCATATGCATGATGAGCCCGACAGTTGCATCACAGATGTGCATACTGTGCATGTCACGTGGCGCCATCTGTACACTCATGCACGTCCATATGCGCGATGCACAATATGCCACCTGTCTATGGTTGTACGCTGATTGTGCGTTACATGCCATAGCCAGGCATTGTGCTACTGCGCATCACAGGTGTCATGCACAATGATGCGTGACACACACAACATGGCGGATGCCTTCATATTGCGCATGTGCGACCGGGTCATGACCCATGACCCCGCATTCCTACCATAACAATGCATATTATGCATGCGCCTGTGGGATCATGACTGACCAATTGCGCCTAGCTCAGGGGCACGCATGTGGCCTAGTGGCGCATGTGGTGTCATTTGGCATTTCAGCTGCACAGGCCTTGCAAACTACTGCGTGCTGGTTCTGCTGTGAACATGCCAAGAGCAGGGAGGACTGGACCAAGGACCATGAATTGGTCCAAGGTGGAGCTGCTCCACCTGGTGGCCCTGGTGCTGCAGGTTAAGGGGCAGCTTTTTGGGAGGGAGGGAGGACCTGCAGGTGCCCAGGAAGCAGGTATGTGCCACCATTGCCCAGCGGCTGGTGCAGTGCACAGGGGTTCCCCTCACTGGGGAACAGTGCAGCACTGATATGTTGACCTTGGCCGGAGGGACCGGGTCTGTCTGGAGTGGCTGCATGAGCATGCACACAGGGGGTGCACTTCCACGACCAGATAGGTATCAAGCATATGTGTGCAGCACAGGCACTTGTGGGGTGGGAATGGGTCACATCACAACATCACACTCACCAACATGCACACTTGGGTGTGGCTGCACCAGCCCTGTGGTGCCCTGTCATGCATGCCACGTGGGGTGGGTTTCTCTGTGGTGGTGTGTGTATGTGACAGGTACACCATGTCGCGCATGAGGTGGGCCCACCATGTGCGGTGCATAACCATGGCAGGGCACTTTGGGGGTTCAGGCAAGGCTGCTGTGCACAGCTGCAAACTGCAAGGCCAGTCACTGGTATTGCACTGGATGTGTACACCATCACTGCATGCCCACACTGGTGTTGGGGGGGTTGTGAAGTGACATGTCTGCTTATGGTGGTCTCTGTCTGTTGTGTCCTGCAGGGCTGGAGGCCAGGTAGTGGGCCATGGAGGCCGCTGAGGAGAGACAGCGGAAGGCCACAGATGGTGCGTGGCATGGTATCCGTGTGGGTGCAGTGTAGGTGGCTACCTTGTGCGTGCAGTGTCTGTCTGGTGGGGTGGGATTCTGCTCGGTGGGGGTTGTGTGCCTACAATGGCACTTAGTATGTGTTCTATGTGTTCTTGCTGTAGGTTCCCAGATCATGGTACTGTGGTTGGCATTGGAGGACTCCTGGAGCGACAGCAGGACATTGGGCATGGATTCCAGTGGGCCATACAAGTGGCACTGTGGCCCACATTGAGAGTGCAGGGACAACTGCGGAGGACATTGGCTGCCATCATTAGACTGCTGTCAGCCCGTGGGGGTTTGCAGTGGTGTGTTGCACGGCCACATCACTAGCCGTAATATTGTAAATAGTTGTTAGTCCATCCTGTACTTATATTGCTGTTTCTCTCACTTACCCTACCTATGTTGCTATCCCCGCCCACTCCCCCCTTATGCACTCCTGTTATTGTAAATAGTCCCTCACACCCTATCCCTTTTTCTGTCATCCACTGTGTATAGTTTTTTTGTGGTTTGGCTTGTTGTTCTTGTACTTCTTGTTGTTGATGTGTTTTGTGTTAAATTATTGCTTCTCTGACACGGTGTCTATGGTCCTTCACTGTTCCACGGTCCTGGCTTTGCGTACTGTCATGGGCTCTTCACGGTTCCCTTGCTGCCATACCCCTGTGTGCACCCATATTGGTACAGTCTTCTTTCCACCTGCCACTCCACCTCCGTGTGGCCCACTGTTGCCTGTGGTGTGTGCATGGGCCTCATGTCCTGCTGCTCATGTCTATGCCCCCAAGATTGTTTGTGCTGCTTGTGGCATGCATACATTGCACTGCTGCACTATTGGTCTGTGGCTCTGTGTACGGTATCCTGTGGTTGGGGGTTTGGACTAGCTGTGTGGCACTGTGTGCTTCCCAGCATGTAGCATGGTGTTGCCCTGTGTCGCCTCCCACACGGCCACAGTCTTGGCCACCTGTGTTGTTGGCCTTGTCCAGTGGCCATCGCCTTGCTCCTTGCTTTCACCCACTGCTGTGTGGCACCATGCCTACTGCAGTGTACCTGTCCTGTGTGCCTGCCATGGGCCTGTGTGGGGTGTGGCCTGGGCCTCTGGGTGTTGTTCTGTATGCCCAGTCTCACTGTTGTGCCTGTTTTGGCCACTGTTGTGCCCTTGGCCACTCTTTTTTGTCCCTCTGGTTATGTGTCCCTCTCTCATTTGTCCCACTGCATTGTCCCCTGTTGCTCCCACATGCCTTACTGGGTTGCTCCGTATTCACTGTGTTGTTGTCCTGGGTGGTTGTGCACATCCCGGATGCGCTGGTGCATCTCCACTTGCGCCCTGCCCTTTTCATGTGATTCACAGTGGGGTTGCGCATGGAGCATCCCATGGCGCATCCCTTTGTGTATCACTCGGTGTTTGGTGGGCGCATCTGATTTGAGCCAGCGCATCTCATTTGTGCCCGGCACATCTCTTTTGTGAATCCTGCCCCATATTTTTAACTATATAGGGCAGTTTGTTGAATTCCTACTGGTTAGTTCTTGCATCAGCTTATAGAGTAAGTTTTTGGCATTTGTGATTACAGTCAAAAAGAAGAGAGTCTGGCTCATTTGTTTGTATGAATGGTGAGTTCTGTAGACAGTGTAGTTTAACACAGGGCATCTCTTTGGGTCATTCCCAAGTGCATGAGCCCTAGGCATTAATTTCCTGATGTCCTTGGGATTATTGCCAGATCTTGTTTTTGTTTGCCTTTCGCTGTTATGTTGCAGGTAGGTCTTGCCATTTTTGTCTGTCTTTAGTTCGATATTACCCCCCGCCCGGTGTACATTCCTCATCTCAGTGTTGCCCTAACACCAACTTACAACTAGCCACATCCTATTTAGAGAGTCTGAACTATGTGAGCCTAACTGCTGGCAATTGTACAGTTTGTCAATGAGGTCATTTGTCAGTTTGTCTGCTGTTCGGGGTTTGTTACCTTTCCCGGGGCTTTTGAGAATGTTTGCTTTGATTGAAGAACCTGGTGGGTCTTTAGCCCTAGGGCTGGGAAGAGAGGCAAGATATAGCTTAGATTTGAGAGGCTTCTTGATGCTTTGATAAGGGGCTTGCACAGTAAGCAGTTAGTAATGACAGCCATCCTTTCTTGTTTAGTACATGAAGCAGTAGCAGAGCATTTTACCCAGGTTTGTTGGGGTTATTTCATGAAGTGCAGTGCATTGTTTCTTACATAGCTGCCGAACGTTTGAATGTCTGTCTGGGTTTTTCTGACAGTGTTATAGTACTTGGCAGACTGTATAAATTGGTTCCATGTGATCTCAGCAACTACAAAACAGCGACTACCTTCACAGCGAGTGTACTGTACATCGCTGAAAAACAAAATCGGTGATGTACACTCCACTGACTACAAAAACAGCTACATATCCTAACGTTGTATGTAGGGGCGATATTTACTTACTTTCTATACGGGGACTATGCCCCTCGCACACCCCTTCTGGGTGACTTTGCCCCCAGCACCACCCAATATTTATATAACCAGCTCCGGGGGGTGCATGTTGGGGAGAGAGAAAACTCGAGGGGGGGATACAGCTCAGGGAGGGAGACACAAGTCCAGTGGGGAGAACATTGGAGGGTAACCTACAGGTGGGGGGGGAACAATGTCAGGGGAATGTGACCTCATCAAGGAGAAAAATAATTACACAATCCCTCCAGACATACTACAAAAATTTTTCAACCCCATACCCAGTCCTGAACCCGGGTCCACTGGCATCACAGATGGTGACTATAGCCACCACTCCATATGAGCAGATTGAAAATGCCTCCTCCTCCCTATCCTCATAACCTGATCTAACTAACTGTGCCTCGCTATTTACTCGCTATTCCCTTACTATTCCCTACCATCACTATTAGTTCATGGTTGCTATCATTACAGGTGCTCAAACTGAGATGCTCAGATTCAGTTGCTCAATTTGAATCACCCATAACACGGGATACCTATAAATCTGCTTATGGCTTCTTTGACTATTAGTGCTGTAGCACTTGTCGAAGGCTCCTCCTGGTCAGTTTGTTGTGGTGCAGGTTTGGGCTTGTAGTTGGCTCTGTGTCCTTGAAAGATTCATTGTCCATCTCAATTTTCATAAGTATCTCCTCCATCTCCATTTCAAAGCTGTTATTAGGGTTTGCTTGGTCCATTGTTCTGGTATGTAAGGATATTGTATTCCAAAAGGTAATTTCTTTAATAACTTTGAAAAAAATATGCAGTTTATGCTTTTTTTCCTTCATTTTTTTCACTGTCTACAATTTCTGTAGTATGAGGAGTCTTTTTATTGTCTTCTGCTCATGTGGACTGTACTGCGTACTGTATTCAAGGGAGTCAGCACTGCGTCAGGCATTCTTGACTCTAGCGGTTGGCTCAGGTAGGTTTAATGGGTATGAGGAACACTAGATTGGTGGGGAAATGTAGTCCAGCAGGGTAGAGAACAAGATGAATTCACTATGTGTATACATTTTGGTGATGAACTTATTATATGTATAAATCAGTGGTTTCTGATTTATACATACAGTTGCTCTGATAAACACTTTTATCAGAGGCAGTTCTCACTCACCGCTATTGCATAAATGTGTTTTATCAAACCATCTCACCCCCAGTAAATGTTTATCTAGAGATTAGATGTCATAATCTCTATCCACAACCTAAGAACCAATCAGGTGGCACCTTTCAATATGAGAATGACATCACAAAAGTCCAGTGCTGCCTTAAAGCGAGCTGCTTCACTAAAAGAGAATTTGCTGGATCTTCAAGCACACAATTGATTTAAAAGATATAACTTTGAAACCAGTGGTGTATAAATCAGGTACACAATGCCTTGACCAAAGCTAGCCTGTCAGCACAGGGGCAAGGCTGACGTTCACAGTGCTAGCAACCCATGTTTGGGAATGAGCCAGGGTTTCAGAGATCCAGCAGGGAGAGGAGGATTGAGCATCCCAACGTGCGCTTGTCTACTCTGGAGAGAGAGAGAGAGAGAGAGGTGGTCTGCAATCCACCATGTGACTGCCTCCTGTGGATTCCTGGATGGTAAGACATAAAGGCTTGGCTAAGGCAAAAAGTTTGCAACTGAACCCCCATGCATGTCTGTTGCATGTACGCGGTGGGAGCACATTGTATTGCCATCTTGAGGAGGGACAGAACAAGGGAAACCCCGCAGCATCTGGCAGGATGAAGTGACCTACCCATAGTCCCCACAGTGCCAACTGTTCTCCTCCTCCACATTAGCACCTGTTAAAAAGGGGAGTTGTGGCACCCCAACAGCCCCGCCATGCAGGGTCAATCCATGGGGACTTAGGAAGCAACAATGTAGTTGAGTGGTGGGGTTATGCACAGAAGGTGTCTGAGCTGAACAGTTAGAGAAATAGACAGTAATTAAAAAAGGCATAATGGATTGACCAAAATACACAATTTATCTTTATTTTTAAAGAGTGGGGGGCCCAAACTTTCATAAATCACTCATGGCTTTGCCACTCTAGTTTTGGTCTTGTTTCATTATGCTTACAGCTAAATTGCATATTTTGAGTCAGGTTATTATCTGTATCTCCTATGTAAAGGTATATATTCCTCCTCTTCCCTATTCTGGACATCTGCCTTCATTATTACTGATATCTTAGTCTTTGATTGAGGCAGGAAATAGACTTTTGACAGAATTAGCACAGAACTGCTCACCAGTTCAGAATGCCAGTCTTCTTCCTGGCTGTGGAAACAAACCCCTAATCAAACATTTAACAACCTAGGCCCCTCAACTTTGTTTGAGCCCATAAGACAGAGGTAGTAACCACAGCATCTATGATGAGCCGGTTACATAGAAAGAAAAAAATTAAAAAATAAATAAATAAACAAAATGGCTGGGACAAGTATTGAGGTCTGCTAATACCAAAAAGAGGAGTTAAGAAGGTGAGGACTTACAGGGAGGTGGTCTGGGGTGGCCAGTATGGCTAAATATCCATTTAATACAGTAGATCACAGCAGGGAATAGGTAGGATAATTTTCTTTATCTACTGGAAATGTCTATCTCCTTGCCTGCACACCAGCCCAAAAACCTTGTCCATTTATATGAGTACATTTTAGGAGCCGACGCCTTATGGGACACCACCAGAACCTGGAGAACATCTTCCAAATGGCCCAAAGCCTGAAACTTTATTGACTCAGATACCAAGCTGACATGTGCAGGGGCTGATGATCAGGGCTTTGGACCATTCCCACTTGACTCATCAGCAGGTCTGGATGGAGAACTACTTTCTAAAGACTTGAGGAGCATCCACATTGAAGGGAGGGTGCCCCGGATTGGGTTGGCTAGCTCCACAAAGGAAACCTAGTTTCAAAATTTACAAATAACCAGTGCACTTGGGGAGTGGTAACAAGAGACTATATAGACCATGGCATATATTGAATTGTCTTTTTTTTAGCTGGCTTTAAATGCCACAATTCTTTCAGCTCATTTCTTTAGTAAAGTGCTTTTCAAAATCACTGCAAAAGTGAAGTTGCTTGACAAGTTGTGCAATTTACAGAGTTCAGCACCATAACAATGAAAGGAAAAATAGTACAAATACCTCTCCAAGCCCGTAGCTGCCATAAGCCCAGCACTTTACCCAGTCGCTGGGCTTTGTTGGGGGTATGGTTTAAGGGAGGTAGTACTTATTTATACTGCCCCAACAGTCACATGTTCTAATTAATTGCTATCTGTACAATTTACCATTCTTATACTAAATAAATCCTTAATTGATAAATGGTAGTTTACTCACCTAGTAAATGTAATTATAAGAGCACCTTCTTACAGCACTCCGAGTCTCAACACATGGGTTATAAGCACTCTTCTCACTGGCTGATGCACAAAAGGAATCCCAAATTCGAAATCTGATCCTTCTCCTCCCTTGTAGCTCCCAAAATCCCCAGTATGAAATCTTCCCGAGCTTATGATACTCCTGAAAACACAATATAAAAATTCCAGCCATACAAGATCCTCAGCCGGCCCCACAGGTTAGCTGGTGGGTAGAAAAACACAACACAATCTAATGCTATGCAAGGGACAATTATTTACTTTCCATTGTATTCCAACCGATGTGGCAACATGTTCCACTGTTACTGGCAGTGTAGGACTAAATGTCCGCTACTATATATATATGCTGATCGGTATTGCACATACATTCTTTAATATACAATCCCTTATTCTATTATCCCATTTCTTTGCTTGTTATGTTCCTCCTCAGTGGATGGGATACTGAGTGCTGTAAGAAGGTGCTCTTATAATCACCTTTACCAGGTGAGTAAACTACCATTATCTATCGCACCTTCTTACAGCACTCTGAGTCTCAACACATGGGTGATTATACAGAGGTATTGGACTTGTCTTGGGAGGGAGGAGGAATATGACTCAAAGCCATCTGGAGAACCTTGCAACCAAACTCTGTATCCTGTTAGTGTGGTATCCAACTGGTAATGCACGCCAGTGTTGTTATAAGTTCTGTTAGTGAACTCCCTACTGGCTTGGATCAGTGTGTCCGTCAGCTTACTGGATACCCCTAAGTTCAACAGTGTAGACTTCTGAATGGCCATGCTGGCAGTTTCAGTGGTTGGGGGTCTTTGTGCAAGGTCAGCCCCTAGAGGTCTTGATAGGTGTTGTCTACAGAACAGTATTGACCTGTGGTCACTGGTGAGAGAGTCTATATAATCAGTGTAGACACTACAATAGGGGCTGAACTGAGAAACATACTGAACCACCCTGAAATGCATAAGATTAAGTAACTGTAGCCTCTGGCCAAGTACGACTGTATTAGCTGTAATAGGGGCTGACTTAAGGTGTATATGGTAAAGATGTCTCTTTAAAATGGAATAACATTTCACAAGTTAGAAGAGTAATTCCAGGATTATAGCCATGATCCCTGCTCACTAGGAAAAGACCTGTAGACTGACACTAAGCTGTGGGCAGATGTTGTATTATAGTTGTCTTGACCACTGCTTTGCAGACACTGTGAAAACCATAAGCAGGGAAGTACCAGGATGTATGATTATGAGTAGCTGTACTGGGCCTGTGTTTCATACCTGGTAAATTAAAGTTTCTTGACCACTACTGTGCAGACATTATACTAAACATAAGCAGGGGGGAAGAGGATATGAGATTATGAGATATGCTGTACTTGGTCTGCATGTCATACCTGGGTTTAATGTTATGAAGGTCCTCTGTCCCTTTCTCCATGGTTTGGATTAATTAAGTGATGTGGAGAAGGGTTAGTGTCAGAAGCCGCTGCAGCGGGGGCTGCAAGGGGTCACCAGTCATGACCGACTTTAGGTTTATCAGTGGATCACCCTGCTGAAAGTACTCCAAGTACGTACCTAGTGTGTTCGTTGTTAGTGTGTGTGTGTGTATGTGCCATAATATGGTTTACCCCGGATGACCTTCTGGACTCAGCACTGTACCCTGGTGTATTAGGTGGGTGTGATGGTTCCCATCAGTAAGGCTATGCATGTAGGTAGATAGGTAGATAGATCGACTAATCTATCTATGGGGAGGGGTCTTTACCTATAAATCTGGAATGCATGCATGGGTAGGAGTCTATCTACTAGCACATATGGCAGGCCAATAGTGGTTGAATACCACCCACCTTTTTTTCTTGAGATTGTCTGTGGGTCCATGAAATGGAAATTCAGCACCTTCTACATTAGGAGACCTATACTGTAATAAAACACTTCAAGTTCCTGCTTTCCCCAACCGTTTGGTTGTGATGCTGAGGTGGCTGCAAAGGTATGGTTAACAACAGTTTCTGGGTCATGCATTTTAGCTGGCATGGGTGAAATGCAGCTAGCTGATGAGTTTTCACCCCCTTATAGTTTCCGCACTGCGGCCTGCTCATTTGAGGAGTGTGATTGCGTCCATATGCTGCATGCGGCATGGATGTGTTGGTAGAGTGCTGTTGCAATGTATTGTACATGTGCCCCTTTTAGTCCCTTACCGACACGTCTTGGCTGAATGGCACATGCACGGCATGTGGTGCTTTGCCTTTCCTTAGTCCCATTACATACCTTGCTCCTCAATTATATACATCCAGATCATTGACTGTATAGTTCTGTACTATCTATATGGTTGTGGTCATAGGATGGCCCATTATATGAAGCTTAGAAAACTTGCCAGCACACTAGGAGTTACTTAGCTTTGTGCTTGTAATGATAAATGGATGAGCCCATAGAAGGTAACCTCCTGAAGAGGGATTGAGGCTGGTGAAACACCAAGTCCAGACTACCAGTATCAGAATTCCTGCTGAGGCATTCGGATGGCAGACTAAGTATTTGGAGCAAGTGAGCATTCTGTAAGTGCTCTGGGTGCAGCTGCTGAGTGGGGGCTGTTTGGGCCTTGACACTGCTTCCAGTCAGAGAGGAACATGACTGAAGTGTGAAAGAGTTGTGCAGGGCACCAACAATGAACAATATTTGTCATTACAGTAGTGTGTGTGTTTATGAGGAAAATAGTTAACAGAGAAAACTGTAATGCTGGTATAGTGGGTGAGAGATAGAGGACCCAGTCTGTCTCACTAATAGATGGTACTCATTTATGCTGAGCCAAGGGTTTAAGCTTACACCAGCAGAGCCATTGGAGTAATACTTAAGTCTTCAGTTTCTTGACACTAGGTTCATGCAGCGAAACTGGTACTTAATAAGTTCCTGAGGACAGTCATTCCAATGTCTGATCTTTTGTCATAACTAATGCTGTACACCATAGCTATAATATGAGGGGTTGTTGTGTTTCCCCTACTAGGACTTCTAAGTTCTGAACCTCTCACCCTATGCTTGTAAGGCCAAAACACATCTACTGAGCCACCTGAGTCCGTGGTTCACATATGATTTCTTCTTATTTTCTGCTGTCCTTTGGCCTACCAACTGACCTAAAACTCACTGGCTCTAAATAGCGACCAGGGATTTTAAAGAGGCTCCTGCTTCAGAGTGTCCCCCTCTCCGAGGGCAATATTGTGTCCAACCCCCTTGTTGTTGTAGTCTGTGAGGGATGTCAACTGCTAGGGCAGTCAAAGGGTGGAATAGCCCCCCTAGGTATAAGATGGCTAGAAAACAATGGCCATATGTGTGCTGGGGTTATGCCCTGTTGAACTGAGTTGGGATAGACATGAACCAGTAGGGGTTGGGGGAACTAGCCTCCATGTTCTATAACTGGAGGTGCAGAAGATTTGAAACCAGCCAATCCACAACCCTGCCAGCTGACATAGTGATGGGTGCTGACAGACCGTCATTGATAACACTGGAGAAGTGGTGATGCCAGTGTTATTTATCTGAGGGAGGACAGCTGCCCAGCCTTAACATTTAGCATTCAAAGTGAAACTAATGTCAACGGGGTGGAATTGCCACGAGCTGATCCTAGCTGGTTCTTGGGAGCCAGTAAGTTCTGTGTCATTCGCATTACGAATAAACATGATAGGATGGCCCTTTGACACGGGCATAGCATGCTAAGGAAAATATAACTCCCAGAGGGACTTTTAAGCAGACAACACCTACTGCTTCTATATGTCATTGTTATTTTCTGAACAGTAAGGAAGCAGCCTTGGACATTGTCTGAGTCCAGTTGTGACTTACTGGGTGAAAATGGTACTGTATCAATTGCTACATCAAAAGGAGACCCTGAGGATATGCATCAGGCTTCTGTAGTAGAAAAAAAACTGGCTTATTGCTGCAACAGGATTCACATGCAATTTAAAATTAATAGCCCTTGAGGTATCACTGCAAAGTCATCCGTATCTTAGTACTCGAGCTCCCAAGGAAGGTGGTGTCACTCCCAATAGATGCACCTCACAGCACGAAATGCAAAGGCCAGGCATACCACAGCGCATGGAGATTCTAGTGTGGGAAATGAGGATGTCCCTGCCCACCTCAGGAACCTCAGGCACTCAGGCGAAGTGTCCCCGGACACCGGATGTACTCACGGTCATATGGGGGGGGGACTCGCAATCACGGTTCCAGAGTCCTGCTTGATGCAGGTAGGTCTCCCAAGTCACGGGCAGAAAGGAGGGAGAGATTCAATCCCCAACAGCAGGCTCGCCTTCGTGGTTGGACAGGGTGACTCGCGAGGTGATTGGGGGAGCGTCACGCTCCAGCGGGGAAAATACACTGTATGTAGCTCACTACCTCAGTTGAACAAGGTAAACTGGGGAGTAGAGCAAAGCACTGGTTGCTCCAGCCAGGTACATACGCTGTATCTAGCTCACTGCCCCCAGTTGAACAAGGTAAACGGGGGAGTAGAGCAAGGCACTGGTCACTCCAGCTGGGTACATACTCTGTATCTGTCTCACTACCCCCGGTTGAACAAGGTAAACTGGGGAGTAGAGCAAGGCACTGATAGCTAGGCAAGATGGCGACCATTAGACTAGTAGGGCTCCTCATGGTTGAGAGCCCCCATAGAGGGACGTGGCATGGACTGGACAAAAGGAGGGACTCAGAAATGAGTCGCTACAAGGAGAGACATTCCCTGTGCTGGCAGAGGTGAAAAAGGCGACTGTGGGTCACGCTGCTCGGCTGCTAGGAGGCGCATAGTTCTGCAGGTAGGGGCTCTGGAGAAAGACTTTTTCCCCTGTATTTCATTACTCAAATGTAAGCATTACAGAAGTGCATTTTAAATCAATTGGTGGGGTGGTCCTGTGGTGGTTGCAGTTGAGCAAGGTAAGCTGCAGCTCCCAGGATCAAAAGCACAAACGGGTGTGAAAAGGAGCACAGCACTCACCTCTTAGAGTCACCTCCTTCTCAGCTGAATAAAATAAGCCAAGGCGGGGCTCAGAAGTTCCAACAGACATGGCCCTGGGCAATGGCCTTCCTCCCCCTCCTCGGTTGAACAAGCTAAGCCGAGGGGGGTTTTAATGAGCAGCAGTTCAGTAGGTAGCTAAATTTCATTGTTCACAACACCCTATGCTAAGCCCTGACGCCAAACATAGACTAGACTGTACTAAGCATAGATAGGTGTACTTGCACTACAGAGGTTAAACCTGCTGTATTCATGTTAGTTTGAGAGGCTGTAATCCCTACTAAGCAAAACATTTGTTGTTTTGAATTGTTACAAGTTAGCTTTCTGGGACTAACGTCTACATTGTAGTAGATAAAGGAGTTTTGTTCTTACCTTAATTAGCTTGGCACAGAGCCAGAAAAAACGTGACCAGCCTGGGAAGATGCACAAAAAGAACTGGGGAATCTGGGAGCTACAAGGAAGGAGAAGGATCAGATTTTGAATTTGGGATTCCTTTTGTGCATCAGCCTATGAAAAGAGAGCTTATAACCCATGTGTTGAGATTTGGAGTGCTGTAAGAAGGTGCAATAGATAATACATATTTTTTAAATAAAAATTACTTCAGATAAGTTAAACACCAGTTGCAAAACAGCATTAAGTGACTGTGCAAAAAAAGCAAAAAAAGGTTTTCCCAAACAGACAATAGACCAGATTCCTAAAGTTCGGTGCAAGGTACGTCAAAAAGCAGCTTGCACTGATCTCCAGTGCAGCAGGGACCCTACACCATGCCCAGTTCACAACTGGGAGTGGTCTTGGCACTACTGTCACAGACACAGCTGCATCTGCACCCCTGTGGTATCCAGTGATATGGGTGAGTCAAATTGAGCGACTCAGTATGAGCGACTCAGTTTGACCACCTGGAATAACAGCAAGTAGGAAAGGATAGCGAGGAGGAGAGCAGTGACTGTTATGAGTAAGAATCATGAAAGGGAGATATGGTGACTGTGGGAGGCAGGTACAGGGGAACAGCATATGGAAGGAAGTTTAGACAAGCAGTTCCCAGCTGGTCATTTGGCGTAGTGGTAGGGGTGTGTGCCTCTGGTGTGAGAGGCTGTGGGTTCACATCTAGCTGCATGCAATAAATATTTTTATGGAACTTGGTATTTTTGTCCCGTTGATCTGAATAGCTCCCTACCAAAGATTCCCCTTGTATCCCAGTGTCGGGCCCCCCTCAGAGTCGAGAATCTTATTTATGGGGGTGTGGGGAGCAAAGTCCCCTGCATAAAAAAAAGTAACTTTCGCTCATTTCCAGTATGGTGCTGATGTGCGCTGTTATTGTTGTCATTGTAGTGTACATCTCTGTTTGCATTTTCAGTGATGTGCACTCGCTGATATGGCAATCACTGTTATGCTTTCTCTCATATCACATGGAGCCCTCCCCTGCACCAAACAGAAGGCACATGGGAGAAGAATGATGGAGGATTACAATAGCCCCAGGCCCTGTGGTTGGCAAGCCTGGCAGCTGACAGTGCCCAAGGCATGCACAGCCCTCTGCCACCCAATGGACATTGGTGACCACTCGTTAGCATGTCATTCACAACAGACAGTGTGGCAGGTTAGCTGGGGAGGCATGGCAGGGGAGGGTAGTGCTCCTTCATGCCCCATCCTGTGCTGGGGCTGTGGGTACACATTCAAGTGCATGCCACAAGTGTCCTGTGGTCAGAAGCCAGTGCTCCAGGAGTGCTCCATACTGACCTGTTGGCCATCACTGCAGTGCTGCAATGTGTGGGACACACACCCTAGGCACCCGCCCGGGTCGGGCTACTGCTGATGCCTCAGGGCAGCCTGTGGTGGCGCAGTATGCTGCTGGCTCCTGCCATGTCACTGCATTGGTCAGGTCCATGCCAATTGTCTAGGAGTCACGGTATGTCATGTGTGTCATTACTCTGGCAGCAGGCAGAGTGAAGGGAACAGTCAGGAAGGTGACACTAATGTGTGGCACTGCATGTGTCAGGCTGCCCACATACAGGGCATAGCATGGGGGCCAAAGCTAACCATGCCTGAATGTGCCACCATGCCTTGCAGGGTGCCACCTTCCCAGTGCCCAGGGTGCAAGGTCACTGTGGGTGTAGGGTGTGGCACAGATGTCGTTAGACCAGCCTTTTGCCAATAAAAACAGTGATGCCAGTGTCAGCAGCTGCAGGGCTTCTTGAATCCCACCTTAGGGAATGTTGCAGCTGAGTGCCACTGCAAGCCCCCTTACACTGCGTTGCACCCCCCCCACACACACACACACTTTGGGTGCACATCTGGCACAGGACCTGTTCAGCACACTGGACCCTACTGTTGATGCAGCCAGCATTCCTGAATTGGGAACTTCATAGTTTTTGATGCAAACTGTCCCTTGTGTCAAATCCAGTTGACGCAGGCACCTCTGTGAATTGGATCCCTATGTAAATCTCTGTGAATACAATAAAATAAATTTATACATGTTTGTAAAAAAGATGAATGAATTTCATTTGCATTACACTGTAGATGCCCTTCTTTGTTTAATCATTGATATTGTGCTTAAGGACTATAACTGGGACAGGTGAAGAGATGTCCCTACAAATTTTTGCTGTGGCTTGCAACATGAATAGTACAGATGAATGCATTGTCTCTACACAACAAGAGAAGTCGATCTTTATATCAGTCCCTCAGTATTTATACATAATGGATTGCTGTTATACAGGCATCACTTGTTTCATGATATCAAGATTAACTATTGACAGTTTTAACCACCCATGGTATGTAACTGTCACTACAAAATTTAGAGGAAAGGCTGAAAGTCAATTATGTCATTTGGGACCTCTGGTTTCTGGCTATTAGGTCTGAATATCCACTGTGACTCCTTTTGAAAAAGACTGCCAAGTCTATATCCCACACAAGGGTTTTGGTTTACCCACTTCAGGCCCATGAAAGAAAAGTCCTTTACTTTGGAACTGTGAAATTATTTGAAGTGAGCTCCTAACTTGGTTTCTTCTTTAGCTTTAAGATGCTTCACATATGCTCTGGTCTGGATGTAGAGGAATCTGTCATGGGGACCTGCTGCTGAGGCTGAGGAGATATGGTACCAGAACTGCCTGGACCAGTCTGGAGATATCAGGATCAGGTGTGCCTTGTTCCTGCATGCCTTGAGCACCACCTTGTGGGTCAAGGGTAAGGGAGGAAAGGTGTCAGAAGGTCCTGGGTCCAGGATCTGAAGAAGGCGTCTTCATCAGTGTTTCCATCTGAGGAAGGTGGGCACAAAAAAAGACTCAGCTTTCAGCTCCCCCAGGAGACAAACAAGTCTACCAGAAGTGTGCCTCACCAGGTGAAGAGCTGTGTCACCACATTTTATTACTGAGACCACTCGTGAGACATCTCACTCTGCTGAGAGCATCCTCCAGTTGGTTGTCCTCCCCTGCTGCGTGATCTGCAAGGAGATCAGCCTGCAGACTGCATATAAGGAACCAGGTGCAGAACACCTTCTGACACAGGGAAAAGGAGTGTGTTCCATCTTGCTTGTTCAGGTAGAACAAGATGGTCATATTGTCTTTCTGGACTTGCATGACCTGACCCCAGATCAGTTAAGCAAACTCCTTCAGCACCAGCCACACCGCGTGGAGCTCCAGCAGGTTGATATGCTGTCAGCCTTGTTTTGTGACCCAAACCCGTGGGCTCTGCAGTTGGATTTGTAAGCCCCCCATCCCACCAGGTGCATACCTGGTTAGCATTAGGGTTGTCTCTGGCAGACAAATGGAATTCCCTTGGTGAAGTTCTGGTGGCACATACAATGCTCAGTGGTGTCCTTCATTAGCTGTGTCACTCAGACCAGCTGTTTCAGGCGATCATGGCACTGAGACCACTGATGCCTGAGCTGCCACTGGAGAGGGCACATGCATAAATGGGTCCAAAAACTGCCATGAATCCCAACAGCTGGAGGAATTCACAGGCTGGGTGTGATTGCCCAACCTGAAATGATTGGGCAAAGGAGTTAAGATCCTGTACCCTGTCCCCTGGTAAGCAAACACTACCCTGGAGGGAGTCAAACTCCACTCCAGTGAACGGGATCACCGGCTTGAGAACCAGCCTAGACTTTGCCAGATTGACCAAATGGCTCATATCCTGGAAAGTCTAGAGGGCCATATCCCTGGACCACTCCATGGCCTTACTGGGGACACCCATAATGAACCACTCATCCAGATACAGGTATACCCTGGTGCATTTGTGTCTGAGATAGGCCACCATGACTTAATGGCATTTGGCGAACACCCTGGGTGCCCAGTACAGGCCAAACAGCATAACCTTAAACTAGTATGACACCCCTCCCATGCAGAATCTAAGGTACTGCTTGTGGGTGGCTTGATGGGGATGTGAAAGAATGCATCCTGGAGTTCCAGGTAACAAAACCATGCCTCTGGCTCCACAGATGGTATGATCTGGTTGAGCATGACCACACAAAACATTTGTCTGCAGATGAACTTGTTCAGATTGTGCAGGTCTAGAATGGGCACCAGGCCTTCATCTGTTTCCGTACTAAAATGTAACGAGACACATATCCCTTTGAGGTCAGAGTGTCAGAGACAACCTTGATACGGCTGCACTCCAGGAACTGAGCGATATTGCTCTACAAGGCAGCTAGGGTGTATTCGGCCATCATGGACTCCCTTGGTACTTGGAGTTGGTATGGAGGGAGAATCCTGAACTCCAGAGACAGACTCTAACCCACTACCTTCAGAACCTACATGTCCAAAGTGAAGCTGGACTACTGTGGAAGGAAGGGGAGTAGTTGACCCCTGACCAGTAGCTGCAGCAAGCACTGAGTGGGAGGCGGGTGGCATCCCACAACCCATAATCCAAACCCCAGGAAATTTTACTGTATTTTGACAAAATGCAGTGTGGTCTCACCATAGGACTGCCCCAGAGCCAAAATGGTTAATAGAACCTATGGAAATGGTGGAATGCTAGCCTCGAGCTTGGTTTTCAAACCACTGTCCCGAGTTGTATTTCCTGCAACTGTCAGATTCTTTACTCCGCTTGCCTCAGTAAGACGTCTCCGGAGAGATCTTCACATTCTTGAAGAATATTTGTTTTTATCGGTTTTCTAAGTACTGTTTATTTCTTTTCATTTTTTGAAGCACTGTCCTCAGTTTACAGGTAGACTAGTTTAGATTAGTAAATCTTCGATAAGTTTTTTGGTTCTTTGCCACTTTTTTCCAACCAGGAAGGAACCAGACTTTTCTTATTCTGTAAAAAGGTATTTGGTTTATATATTGTTTGATTCTGATTTCTCTAGTGACCAGGCTTCTTGAGCATTGTTTTTACTGGGCTAACCCTCGGCTGTTGTTGTTTTGATCTCTGAACCGCCCCCCCCCCAAAAAAAAAAAGAAAGACATCCAGAGAAGTCACCCTTTTTCCTCAATGTTAAATCTTCTAAACCCGCTTTTAGGGTTATTTAGTATGTCTCAGACTCCCAAGAAAATAACTGGTCCTCTAGGCTTTCAGCATTGTACCAAATACGGAGAACAGTTTGCTAAAGCAGATCCTCATTTGATTTGTGTTGTCTGCCTAGGGTTTGACCACCTGAAAGCAGACTGTGAGATCTGTAAGAATTTTTCCCAGTGCATACTTGACTGGTGACTTAACTGACTAAGGGAAAAAATGTCCGATAGGGCTGCTGACCAGGCCTCAGATAAAATGGCTCCTCTTCACACTAACGAACCAGAGAAACAACCCTCTGACAAGGGTAAAACTTCCTCAGGGAGGAAACGGGTTGCTGAACCAGCCAGCTGAACTGGCTACTGCAACCAAACTGAAAAAGAAAGAAAAACACTCAGCACAGGAACTGCAACTGACAAAGTCGATGGTTCCAACGCCTGAAGAGATTGTTAATGCTATAAAAATAATACAGTCGCTGCAATTCGGCACACTGGTTCCACTTCAGCAAACAGTTCCTCACCTTACACTGGTTCCTGGTTCCTATGAACGAGGCTCAGAATGTTATGATGAGGATGAGGAGGAAGAAGAAAAGGAGGAGGAGGAGGACTATGGTAAGCCTCCTGAACCAGATGTCTCTCCTGGTCCTCAGTGCCCTGATTCCCCTGACAAGGGATCTGAGGATTACACATCTCATTTTGCCTTTATGAAACAGGTGGCACAAACTCTGCATCACCCCACTCAAGAGTCATCTGAGGAGGAGGAGAAGGAACCATATTATATGGAGATGCTGGACATGCCAGCATCTAAGAAGTTGCTATTGCTTATTCACAAGTCCCTTAAGAAGCAAGTAACAACAATTTTGCAGATACCCACTTCTGCCCCATGTGGGCAAGAGGATGGAGAAGAAGTACTGGGTGGCCAAAGGAGATGCAGAATTCCTTTTTGGACACCCCAGTCATGACATGAGGGGGTGGTGCAGGCTGCTGCTTGAGACAAAGCAGGCATACCACTGGCATCACATCCTCCTGAAAAGGACTACAGAAGGATAGATTCTGTGGCCAAGATTTATCTGTGGTCTTCTCTCACCATTAGGTAGGCTTCAAATATAGCCTATCTGTCCAGGTACCAGAGAAATCTCTTGAACACTGTAATGGAAATTGCTAAGGCTGTTCCTGCCCCCATGGGACTGAATCTGACAGAGGCTGCCAAACGAGGCATGGAAGCTTCCAAGTATCAGTTTCGCATGGCAGTGGATTCCAATGATACTGCAGCTAGGCAGATGGCCACTTCAGTGTCTCTCAGAAGGTTTTACTTGATCAGAACTACTAATTTGTCCCATGATACCCAGACAAAAGCCTTGGACTTCCCTTGTGAGCCCACATCTGTCTGGGGAGCAAACAGAGGCTTACATGAAGAAAATGGATGAGTACAAGGCAACTTACAAATGTGCAGTTGCCAAGGAGAAGGCCTCCATCCCCCACAAACACCAGGGTAGAGGTGGTAGGGTAAAGTCCAATACAAACCATTTTTCCAGCCTCAGGCCTTCCCAGTCTATCAGCAGCAGAGGGTGTATATCAGAGGCAGAGGCAGGAAAGGCAGAGGTTGTACTGACTCCAGCTCACAGCCTGCTGCACAGGCAAAACAGAACTCCTGGTGTGCCTGTCAGGATCACCTCCCCATCTCCAGTAGGGGGCAGGCTGGCCCACTATCTCCAGGCTTGACAAATCTCTACCACAGATAAGTGGGTCATGGAGGTAGTGGGCCAGGGTCTGGCTCTCAGCTTCAAGTTATGCCCAGGCTGGGGGCAAGACTGTTTAGACCTGCTACCTTATCAGAAACAGCCCTGCTGGAAAGGGAAATAACCAACCTTCTATTGCAAAGGGCAATAGAACCTGTCCCTCTGGCACAAATAGGGAAAGGTCTGTACTCAAGGTACTTCCTCACAGCAAAGAAAACTAGAGAGTGGCGACACATACTAGATCTCCAACACTTAAACAGGCATCTAACAAAACCAAAGTTCAAGATGGTAACCCTGATGACTGTTCTTCCAACATTAAGACAAGGAGATTGGCTGGCATCTCTAAACCTAAAGGACGCTTACCTTCACATCTCCATCAGGCAATCCACAAAAAGTACCTCAGGTTCAGATTGCCATCTGGTCATTACCAGTTCAGGGCTTTGCCCTTCAACCTGACTTCCGCACCAAGGGTGTTTACAAACTGTTTGGCAGTGGCTGTGGCACACCTATGGAGAAAAGGGGTGACAGTGCTTCCCTACCTGGATGACTGGCTAGTCATAGGTCAATCATCTCAGCAGGTCAGGGATGCCCTGGTAGTCACACAGGATACCCTGCAGTCACTAGGGTTCCTGGTGAATCTAAAAAAGTCAGTACTGGAACCAGTTCAGCTCCTGGAGATCATAGGAGAAGAAATTGATACTCTGCAGGAAAAGGCATTCCTTCCTCAGGGAAGAGTGGACAGCTTGGTGCAGATAGCCAGCTTCTTCAGGCTACACACCCTCAGGACAGCAAGGCACTTCTTACAACTGTTGGGCCACATGGCAGCATCAACAGCAATGGTGCCAGGTTCCAGGTTCCAGATGAAAAACATTCAGTTTTATCTCAGATCCCACTGGACCCAGAAAAGGGACTCCCTGTCAAAGCTGGTGCCAGTCACAGGAACTCTCATCCAGGCACTCAAATGGTGGCAAGGAAAGGGGCAACCTCAGGGAAGGTGTACCATTCCTGCAACAACCCCCAACAGTAATACTAACAACAGATGCCTCCCTCCCTCCTAGGGTGGAGTGCCCACCTAGGGAAGCACACTGCTCACTGGACATGACTTCAGCAGGAGTTGCTGCTGCACATCAACCAGTTAGAGCTCATGGAAGTTTTTCTGGGCATTCAGTCATTTGCCACAATGCTCCAGGGCAAGGTGGTGAAGGTCAGGACAGACAATACCACCATCATGTATTACATAAACAAGCAAGGGGGCACAAGGTCAACCCCACTCTGCACAGAGGCCATGAGGATCTGGAGTTTGGCTTATTTTCTCAGAATCTCTCTGTCATACCTCTCTTAATCACAACTCCACAGGTAAATCTGATATAGACTGGTGCACCCTAAAGGCATACCTTAGAGATCTTTTCATTGGTATTGCTTCACAGAGAAAAAGGAAGAAGGAAAAACTTTTATGCTCTACTCTTAGTCAAATTAGGAACATAGAGAACAATCTGAATCCCCATACATCCGATCAGGTTCAGCAAGACCTCGTTAAACTGAAAGAACGGTACATGGAGCTCCTGAGAGAGAAGGCAGAATTTGTTATCTTAAAAGCCAAAGCCAGTTATACTGATCAGGGAGAAAAAGCTGGCAGGCTGTTAGCTTTAAGAATTAAACAACAGGAATCTGCTTGGCTTGTAGCAGCTATTTGATAGACAGACTCTGAACCCCTAAAAACCTCCCCTACTGACATTGTGGAGGTGTTTCATAATTACTATGAAAAACTATATAGATCTATGCTGAACACTCCCCCAGAAACTGAGTTGGATGACTATCTCACTAATTCCTCTCTTCCTTCTCTCTCAGAAACTCAAAAATTCCCTTTAATTGCTCCTATTTTAGGTGCTGAATTGAAAAAAATTGTTATGGACCTACCCACAGATAAAACCCCAGGCCCAGACTGTTTTTGCCCAAATTTTTATAAAGTTTTGTTGATCAGCTGATTCCTTTGTTATTACCCTTATACCAACATATTCTCTCGGGACAGGAATCAGACAAGTCCCTATTGAAGCCTTAATTGTCCTTTTGCCTAAACCTGGTAAAATACCTGATCTCATTATCAGTTATAGGCCCATCTCCCTCCTTAATCAGGATCTTAAGATCTTAACCAAATTATTAGCAGAACGTCTTAATACCGTTCTTCCTGATCTTGTGGGTCCTGAACAGGTAGGGTTCATGAAAGACAGGTCATCTGTAGATCATTTATGGACTTTGGCTCACATGCTCGCAACATCTAGAGATGCAAATTATCCAGCTGTTTTGGTCTCTCTGGATGCTGAGAAAGCGTTCAATAGAGTCAACTGGAACTTTCTATTCAAAACCCTTCAGACATTTGACTTCTCACTAGAATTCCGGAAGTGGATACAGGCCATATATCAATCCTCTACTGCCTGTGTCTCCAGTAATGGGGTCATTTTAGCATCTTTCTCCTTTTATTCGGGAATGAGACAAGTTGTCCTTTATCCCCTTTACTTTTTAATCTATATTTGGAACCCTTAATACGCTGAATAACAGAGTGTCCGTTAATTCAAGGAATACCCATTTCTAATCACGAAATTAAACTTTCTGCCTATGCAGATGATCTGCTCCTCCAACTATCCTATCCTGATACCTCAATCCCCCACGTATTGAGTATTCTTAACAAATGTAGTACTTTTTCCAATTATAAACTAAACACAGATAAATCAATAGTTTTTCCCCCTTAATCATAAAGTGCTCAGGAATATGGTAGTAGATCTTGGATTATCCTGGGAAGTGAAATCCCTGAAATATTTGGGTATTGTGATTTTCAGAAGTCAGGCCACAATGCAGAGAGACAACCTAGACAATCTTCTTCATACATTAAATCAGGACTTAGACAGGTGGGCCCTACTCCCTGTTTTATTTTGGGGTAAAATTAACTTGGTGAAAATGAATATCTTTCCCCGCCTTTTTATCCCCTCAATCTTTTATTTATTTAGCTTTTGTTGACCGAGTAAGTGCACTAGACAAATCCTGCCTATTTTCAGGCACGACCCGAGAGAGGGGGATACAGATGAATGCCAACTGACCTTGAACCAGTTTAAGCTGTTGGTGGTATTTTTTTAGTGAATGAGGGAAATTTGGCCAGGACACCAGGGATATTCCCCTACTCTTTCAATAAGTGCCATGGGATCTTTAACATCCACCTGAACTACCACCAATCCAGGCAGATGGGACCTCGGTTTAACGTCTCATCAGAAAGACAGCACCTCAGAAATGCAGCACCCCTCTCATGCTGCATTACAGTGTCAGTACTGGGATATTAACCCAAGTGCCAGATGTGGGAACTGAACCCACAGCCCTCTGATCTCCCGGCCTCAGAGGCGAGTGTGCTACCTACTGAGCCACTGACACTGCATACAATTTTAAACATTTGGTTATCCCTTTCATGGTTTAAAAAAGTCCAGTGTATAATTACTGATTTTATTTGGGCTGGTAAAAATCCCAGATTGGCTTACTATAAATTAACTACCCCTAAACCTAAAGAAGGCCTACGTCTTCCCCATTTTGCATTATATTATTGGGCCAGTCATGTCACCAAATATCTTGGGTGGCTATCCCCGGAAGCTGCCCAGGAGTCACCTACATATGTTCCTGTTTGGCTCACAATTGAATCATCCCACACTGGAGCTTTAGGACTATCTCCTTTAGCTCTCTTACACACAAAACTCAAGTTTCTCGCTGCTTCCCTGCATAACACTCCAGTTTATACATCCCTTAAAATAAATTCACAACTATGCTCATTCCTTAAATACAACAACTTACAGGATTTACACCAACTCCTAAAAGGGAATCGCAATCTCAGGATAGGTGGCAAAATCCTCTCCTCAACATGGCTCTCCCAACTAGGAGATTGCCTACTCAAATATCTGATTACAGATCATGGGACTTGGCTTACTTTGCCTGAAATACTTTCTAAAGCAAACATTCCACAACCCCAGATATTTAAAGTTTTTCAATTAAGATACTTACTGGTGAAAACTTTTGGGGCCTCTCCTCATCAGACTCTAGAAATGCCTTATTATGTGGACTTAATACCCTTTACTGGCCTTCCCCAGGAAGTGCCTAAAACATATGCATCACTTCACAATTTAATGTATCCAGACCACCTAGGTCCTTTGGGATACTGGGCTTCCTGTTTCCCAAATGTGGGTATTGCTTGGTCAGTCTTGTGGCAAAACTGTCATAGATTGGTTACTCAGGATAGACTTGCCTGACACAATACAATATACTGCATAACTTATATTACGCCCCGCAAAAACTTACTAGATATGGCCTAGCTGAATCCTCTACTTGCACAAGGTGTGATCAGGCAGAGGGCTCCCTATTGCACCTTTTCTGGGAATGTCCTAAAGTGTCCCCTTTATGGATACTCATCAAACAAAGGGTGGACTCCCTGTTAGGCCTGGAGAACCTGTTCACACCTGAAATTTGTTTGCTAGGTGATCTCTCTAAGGTTAAAGTTTGTAATCGTAAATACCATATAACTTTGATATCCATGTCCATTAAAACATTAGTTCTTAAACACTGGAAAGATAAGGACTCAGTGACAGTGGTTACAAGAATTTCTTGCCAATTTAAGAACAGAGAAGGCAATGGCAAGTCTCAGTAACAATCTAGGTAGATTCAAAAAAACTTGGGAATCTCTATATGCACTTTTTATTTTATAATCCTTTTGCTGGTCTGGTTATTAACAAGCTGTAATCTTCATCTAAAACAAATATCTCCTTCTGTGCTGAGGGGAGGGACAGAGGGGTTGATTATGGGTGGGGGTTGAGGGAAGGGGGGGTGGATGGTGGGTGGGGGGCCGGATCCTTGTACCTACTTTGTCCGCTTCATAACTATTGCATGTATAACTTGGATCTGGATTTGTATTGGAACATTTTTTGTCAATAAACTTTAAATTAAAAAAAAAGAATCTCTCTGTCAGCCATCCATCTCCCAGGAAAGGATAATGTCCTAGCAGATGCACTCAGCAGGATCAATCAAAACCACCACGAATGAGCACTAAACAGGCAGGTCCTCCAAACTGTTTTCAGGAGGTGGGGCACTCCAGAAGTGATTCCCTTTGCATCCTTGGGCAACCATCAGCTGCCACAGTTCTGCTGCAGGCCTCATGTGGTATGTACAGTGCCAATGGATGCACTAATGCTGAACTGGACAGGGAAGTTTCTCTATGTCTTCCCTCCATTCCCTTTGTTGCTGAGAATACTGAACAAGCTCAGGACCCATCAGTCAACAATGATCCTTATTGCTCCAGACTGAGCCAGGCAACCCTGGTATTTGTTGCTTCTGTCTCTGTCAGTAGCCAGACCAATCAGCCTCCCCAGGAGGCACAACCTACTGACATCCTCTCAGGGCAGGATCCTTTACCCCAACCTCTAGTCCCTCAGGCTCAGGGCCTGGCTCTTGAGAACCTACAACATGCCAGCTAGCACCTTGCCAAAGAGGTTTTGGAGGTGCAGGGTCTCAAGAAAACCCTCTACTAGGAAGACCTACATATCCAAGGGGAAAAGATTTTACATCTGGAGTCAGAACAAGGATATAGACCATAACCAGGTGGGGTTGCCAGTAGTCTTAGACTGTCTGATGCATCTCCATTCCCTTGGCTTAAGACCATCCACCCGTAAGGTGCATTTGGCAGTTGTCTCTGCTTACCTATCAGCAGGTAAGGGCTCATCCCTGTCTTCAAATATGGTATTCAGAAACTTTTCCAAAGAGCTGTTGCACTTGCATCCCCTACACAGGGATCCAGCCCCAGCTTGGGATCTCAACATATGCATTGCACAGCTTATGCAGCCACCCTTTGAGCCCATGTCTTCAGCAGAGCTCAAGTATATGACTTGGAAAACAGTGTTCCTAGTAGCAATCACCTCAGCCAGGAGTATAAGTGAGCTCCAGGCTTTGTCCACAGAGCCTAAGTACTTGGTGCTCTATAGGGACAAGGTATTATCTGACTTCCACCTTAATCAGTCCATTACACTGCCTGTCTTCTTCCCTGACCATGCCACTTCAGGTGAGCATAGACTGCATAGCCTTGATGCTAAGAGGTCTATCAGCTACTATCTGGACCACACAAAGGACCATGGGCAGGGCAATGCACAGCTCTTCTTGACCTATGGAGAAGTGGGGAAAGGAAAACCAGCCACTAAAAGGTCCATTGCACGCTGGATTGTGACTTGTATTCAGTTCTGCTACAGCAAGGTGGGAAAAGAGCCCCTATGGGCCTCAGGGCCCACTCTACCAGGGGAATAGCTGCTTTCCTGGAGGCTGCCAGGGATATTCCCCTATTGGAAATCTGCAAAGCAGCTACCTGGAAGACTGTCCATACATTTACCAAGCAATACTGCTTGGATATCCAGGCCAGAAGTAATGCCAGGTTTGGCACAGTAGTACTGCAGAGCCTGTTCCCCATATAGGTTCTATGCCCAACTCCAAAGCTACTGCTTGAGTAGTCTGCATTTTGTCAGAATACAGTAAGATTTCCTGGGGTTTGAAGAAAGAATTAATTACCATAGTAATTTTGTTTCTTCCAAGGAAATCTTACTGTATTCTGAAATCTCACTCTACTTCCCCTACCAGAACCTAATGGGCACTGCAATCCAGCTGTCCTTATCCCATTGCAAACCTGTTGTTGTTATGGTTTCTTTTCTTGGGCATCTGTGACTTGAGTCTTAGAGATGCCCACACTGTTTGGAAAATGGGTTGGCTATTTTGGGAGGGGATTAGCTGTTTATTAGGATAACTTATTATTTATGCATTCTCTGTAAGAATCAGAAGGTTGCAGGAAGTACAACCAGGGACAGTGGTTTGAAAACTGGGCTCGAACCTAGCATCCCATCATTTGCATAGGTTCTATTAACCATTTCGGCTCCAGGGCAGTCCTATGGTGAGACCACACTGCATTTTGTCAGAATACAGTACGATTCCCTTGGAAGAAATAAGATTACTATGGTAAGTAATTCTTTCTTCTGTACCCATGGAGGAGGTGTGGAGGAGTGGCCTCTGGATGCACTACCACCCCTTCCTTTTTTGGATGCTGTCCACTGGACTTCAGCTTAGTTGAATAGTACTGCTGATACTGCTGCCTCTGCTGGGGCTGCTGTTGCTGCTGTTACTGCTGGGGCTGGTAGCCTTAGCCATTATAGGAGATCTTCTTAGGCTTAGGAGGCTGCTTAGCCTGCTGGGAGGATGCTACCAAATTCAGGGTGACAGTGGATGTCTGCATGCAGGTGAGACTCAGCTACACCCAGCTGGAACTTAATGTGAAAAGTGAACTGAAACCAAGCTGGTAGTGTTGGATTTTATATGACGCCTTCCAAGCAAACTATCCTAAAGTGCTTTAAAACCCAGGAGAGGGAGGAGGGAGGAAGAGAATGTTGCTTACATTTTCAGCCCACAAGAAGATTCCAGTAACACAGAGGTTATGAAGAGTTGAAGTACAGGAAGGTTAAGCACTTGCTCAGGGCTACACAGTGAGCAAGTGGTAGTTCTTGGATTGAAGCCTGGGTCTCCAGTCTCTCAAATATGTACTCTAGCCACCAGGCCAAACTGACATAAAAATTATACTTTTTCTGAGCCTTATAGCCCATAATATTTTAGAGCTGCTGAGACTAATGGCATTGCAAATGACTGTACACAGTATAAGACCTAGATTGTCTGAGAATCCCTGAAATGTTGTTAGTTACACAAATGTGCCTTTTTTAACTGCAATATAATATATCTGTTTTGTACTCCAGAGTTAACCTATGCCAAGGTAAACAAACCAGAAAATATTTTTAGTACCTTTTGTGCAAATGGCATATCTGTTGATGTCTTGTGAGAGGCACAGTCAGCTATAGTTCCTGCAGAGAGAAATATAGAGCAGAGCACAACAGCTTCTGGTGAGGTACAGACATCGATACAGGTGCTTTCCCCCAGCTCTGTATTGAGACCAGAATACTTCAATAGGCTTAAGTGATGGCATCCACAATAAGCAGGAAATAAGTGAGGAAAATATCCATAGAACACTGAAATCTAAACTTCATGGTTGTGATTAGAGATGTTGCAATTATTTTAATTTGCCAGGGAAGTTGGCGCGTATCTACATTATTCACAATTTGCAAACAATTCATGAATTCCGCAGTAGAACTACCAATTTTGCTGGTGGATATTTTTTTAACTAAAAACACTCCCACATCCCACTGTGCTGCAAAACTACCCCTTCACTCAACCAAGAACATTGAAATGATAATGATACCCCCACCCCTCCCCCACTGGCACCCTCCTCCTTACTCACCCCACCCCAGCAAACTTCACACTGCTATGGGTGGCTACTAGTGACTATAATAAAAGATAATCCCTTCCCACACCTACACATCAAATACACTTCACCCACCACCAGAGTCCCACAGTCTTTAATAGGTACACCCACTCCTCCACCAACCTCCCTCTGGTCTCCACCACCCTCTTCCCCCCCCCACTAGCACCAAAAAAATCAACCTGTAAATAAAAGAAAACAGTCATCTGGTGCTGAGTGTCTGCTCTGTTCAGTGTTGACTCCTGTCTCATAAGGGCATGAATTAATTAATAACGATGTCTTTACTCCTAGTAAAACCTGACTGGTTGAATTTTTCAACCAATCAGGTTTTACTAGGAGCAAAGATGTCACCATTCATTCATTAAAATCATTATAAGACAGGAGTCAACACTTAACTGAGTACATTTTCTGCACCGAGGTACCACTTTTTTATTTGCAGTTTGATTTTGTGGGTGCTGGTGGGGAGAGGAGGGTGGTGGGGACCAGAAGAGGTTGCTTGGAGGACAGGGTGTGCCTGTTAAAGACAGAGGGACTCAGGTGGGGGAGGTGGATGGAGTGCATTTGGTGTGCAGGTAGGGTGGAAGGGAATCTGGATTACCTTTTGTTACAGCCACAGGCACAACAGCATGATGTTCACCAGGAAGGGGGGATGCCAGAGGGGGTGTAGGGGGATATCATGTTTCCCACTCACTTCGCCCTGGGATTCACCTGAAATTGGACATTAGCCATGCAAATCTGGCCTATCCACCTGGCAAACAACAATGTGAATTGCTGTCCCCAGCTCCATGAATTTGCTGAAGTTCCCAGATTTTTTCATGGAGTGAACTGTGGCAACTGTGCATGTCTCTGGTTGTGATCTGCCTTTCATATCTCTAAGTTAATGTTGTTTTTTGGTAGCTGACTGCCCATTCTTCCTGTTATTTGCTCCCCCAGTTAACATTAGGATCACCATGCCCACAACTTGATTTACAGCCAGAAACCGGAGAAAGAATACATTTGCAACTTACTGTATGTGTATTCTGCTCCATGGTCAGCTGGAAAGGAGTGTGCAGATGGAATGCAACTTGCACCCTCTCATCACCCCAACCCACCCATCAAGAGTCAAGAGAGATTTCTGGTGTAAGGTGGAATGGAAGCATTTTATTTAAAGTTGCCCCTTATGCTAAAACTAGAACCTCAAAAAAATGTATGAAGACTGGTGACCCAGGTTCGGGAGTAAGCCTAGGAGGTCTGCATTTGGTTGGCTAGGGTTACCGAGGACTGCCACTGGCAGTTTAACTTGGTCTGGTAGAGGATGGTGCTGCAATTGACCACTGCAGTGACCTTGTGATGAATAGGGGAGCTCTATTCCTACATAGGGGAACAATGCATGTGCACAAGTTCTTAGTAAGTACCTGCAGGATAAGGTAAACTGGACTAAATGACACTGACATGAACACCCATGCTGACACCAGTGAGTAAAACATGGGGGGTAAAAGCCATGCCTCTGTTGGATGACAGTCTCAGTATTCTAGGCCATGCTATGCCATGACCCCACCACAGACATTTGTGACTCTGGCAGTGGGGCATCCCTGAAGGCCCTGCCATGGGGTGGCAAGCTTCAGAGGCAATCGGTGGGTAAGTGGAGTTAGGGATGTGCATCAGCCTGAAGGCCGGTCAATTGTGTGTGGGGAAAGAAGCATGATTAAAACAATTACTATTTTTGTAGTCAATTACTTTTATGAAGTCTACCTCCTGCAACAGTTTTCAGCTGTCAAAAGCCAGAAAAAGACTAAAATATAATTGTGATGCAGATGATTCTATTCAAATTTCCAACATGCGGGGAAAACATTGCATGTGTTTGCCTGTCCTTTTAGAGTCCACAGTAAATGATTCTGGGTGTAGAGGCATCCTACCTCTAAGAGTCCGGTGTAAATGGCTCTGGGGGTAGACAAGGCACTGGCTACACCAATGCCTAACTTTGTTTCCAGGCTCTGTACTTGACATTACAGTTGCTGCCACACTTCCACATTATAGGCTGAAGTGTCAGGGTAATGGGTCTGGTTCCCTGACCCGACTTCCATGGGTGGTTCCATATTCTGGGAATAATCTCTCGGAACCGGTGAGAACAGCCACCCTATTTAGAAATTCAGCTAGATTAGGGTGAAATCTAACTGGGTGTGCTGATGATGCACATGGCTAGGTGTCCACTTAGATTATTATTACTTTATAACCACCCTACTTCAGTCATGGTCTAATCTATTCGCCTGATTAAAATGACCTTATCCTAAACCTTTGTAGTTATGTTTTAGTATTTTTGCACAACTTCTATATCAATAGTCATGATTAAGTTTTACCCCGCATTATAAGTCAACTCCTTTGTAAGTAAAAATATTTAATCGAAAAGAAATACCAGGAGATGTCATATTGTCTTACTTCTTTACTTGAAACTTGTATACAAAATTTACATTATTTTGATCAGCAGTGCAAGCAAACAATATATTTTTTAACTGGAGGAGAAGTCTCTCCTAATTTTAAATACAATCATACAGAAAATAAAAATAAAATGCAAGGATCATCCTTCTCTGCTCCTAATGTCAGAGATATGAGTAACTCTTACCACACAGAGCCACAACCTTGACGTCTTAAGTGAGGTCTTGACAGAAGGATCTGGTGTCACAGCTCCCTCTTCTCTTCTGCTTACCTTAACTGGGAATTTTGCGGATTTATATAGTCTTGTCAAGGCAAATGAGTGGGTCAGTACTTTGACAGTTTTTAGTCTTAGGCCAGTTTTAACACAGTTGCTTTGTATGTTACAAAGTAATTTTATAGGCCAGATGACCACTAATTGATAGCTATGCATTAGAAAGTTATCAGTAACTCAAAACATCTGGTTAATGTGGGGAAACATACGGGCTGCTACTATGGTTTTGACGTCTTGGTACTACATCTAACATGACCAGGGAATTTTTAATTAAACACAAAAATACATTTGTGCTACCAGGTGGGACATACAGTCTGGGGTATGTTGTATTAAACCAGAGGTGTGGTGAACCATGTGGACATCTGGCAACTTTTGTGACTAGGTGTTTACGAGAAAAAACTTCTTTAAATTTGTTTACCATGTGACTTATAGGAAGAGTGCTTAAAATATTCTGGTTATGATTCTTTTCATAAAGTAGCGATGTAGGGTACTTAGCACAGATTGCTTAGCATAGGAGGAAGCTGGCCTTCAGCTGACCTTTGTGGTTATGCTAGACATCTAAAAATATGCTGTTTGTGGTTACCAGAGAAAAGTACCTAACATATTATTTTTACTGCAAAGGTTTAAACATTTAAAAAATCACACTCGGTAATTATGTTGTTTAAGATCAAAATCATTATTAGTAATGGTTAAATACACACTAAAACTTATAAGCAAACTTTAATTGTAAGTTGTTCATTAATAATAAACAGATGTCTGAGTATTGAGTTTGGATGTGATCGCATGCTTAAAAGCTATAATGTGTTAAGGTCTAAGCTTGCTTATTGATCTATTGCCTTTTTAAAATACATCAAGCAAAAATGATTTTATTTGGCATTGGTTAGAATTCATTTAATTCATTTATAATGTCTAGTAGTGGATCCCTTGGTGGGATGTCTGGGACAGTCCACCTTTTTATGATTTCTTCAGTTTCTTGATCCATATGTTCAATGGTTAGATGTGTTGTGGTACGCAGACCCACTGAGGCTGGAAGGAGCACAGGCTGCGCAAGGCTTAGTCAGTCATTTGTTGCAGTGGACATTTTGCCAGTGACCTGAGTTTGTATCCAGAGTTTGGGAGAGGACTAAGGATCGCAGATGATGCTTTCCTCATCCAGGGAGACAGAGTCGCAGCCTACACTGCAACACTACTCCCCAGATGACCATGCATTGCAAGGCAGAGGAGGAACTTTGGAAAGGAAGAGAGGACATCACTAGGCCCTGCATCACCACATTCATGTATGCTCACTTGTTGCAGCCCCATGTGTGCTAATGTCCTGGGGAGAAACATGAGAGAAAACCCATCACTCCCCATGATACTGGACCCTGGTACTCTTGGACCCCTCATTGCACCATTAACCAATCTGATAGCTTGTGTCCAGTGGGAGAAGAGCTGCCAGCTCCACTGACTCACCACAGGGGAGGGGGGCTGAGGGCATTGTAAGTGCTATAGACAAGGTTGCATGGGGAGGTGGAAATAGTGGTCTGAATAGGGGCAGCCCAAATGACAGGAGATAAACAGAAAATGTAAAAAAAAATCTTGATTTAAAAAGTTTGATGCAGTGAGGACAAGCAATGTTTGTAAGCCGCACATGTGTAAGAGGTGGGTTAGCCAAGGTGAATAGCTCCGATATAGCACAGCTGAGGAAGATCAACTTATTTTAGTTTACTTTTATTTATTTTATTGACTATGCCACCTCCAGGAAAATTCTGAGAGTAAAATTTATTTTTTTATTATTTCTTTTTGTCTAATGCATAGGTTCTTTAATTGGGATATTGGTCTGTAGTCTGGACACACAAACAGCTCATTCGCCAGTGCCAGAGTTAATGTGCAACTCAATCAAATTTTATTCATGAAAGTCTACAAAATGGCTATAAGCAAAACTTCCATAGTAAGCCTAACAAAGAACAAGTTCAAAAAGAAACTACACTCAGTACCAAATGGAAGAAAAACAGTAAACCTCATCCTTCATGCCAAAACAAATGACTTCTGGTGGCCTGTAGCTACTGTACTTGTCTGTGAAACACTAGGGAAAATGTTTGCCCTTTTGTCCCCTAATTCAACCTGCTTTCTCAACGATAAAAGCACAAAAAAAAGTTTATCATGACTTTATTCCAGAATGGCTACTACTTCTTGCTCAGTACTAATTAGTTTAAAACTGATACCCTCCCCTTAATAGCAGACACAAATACAGGCTTCATGCAGGACACCAGAATAATAATCCTACAATCAGAGATAAAATAGTACCGTACCCCTTTACCCATCAGTGAATACAATACTAATTCAGAGAGATGCAGTTACAGAACTCACAAGTGCACTTTGTATCTAACAGGAGAGAGAGCGATCAGGTTCCCCAGAAAGTCCTCTGGGCCTGTCTCCCATTACAAAAAGTCCCCTTTTTGCAGCTCAGAAGCAGAATCAGTATCAGTTCTACTCTTTTCCCAGTCTATTGTTCTTAGTAGCAGAAATCTCCCTACTGGACTGTAGTTCCTATATTCAGCTTCTCCAGTCCAGGCAGCAGGACCAGCAATCTCCCTTTGTCCTGCTTTCTTTGGGGTAGGCCAGCACGGCCAGCATGGATCCCCTCACCTCTCCTGCTCTTTCTTCTCTGTGAGTTTGTAGCTGTTTTTATACTTTTACCAGGGCCTAACAGGCTAGAGGCAGCTAATCAAACAGTGCATTCTGGTTATTATGGAGTCTGTTATCCCCAGGCTTCTAGGGTCTTCCACAAGGAACTCACATTCATTGCATAGGCAGCAGGCAACCGGCCAATGAGGCAAAAGTGCATCCAGGTCACTATGGAGTCTGTCCTTGTCTCTCTCTCTCTCTCTCTCTCTGTCACTCACACACACACACATACAGGGTAAATTGAAACCTTACTGCTCACCTAAAGCAAAGGCAAGGTTTCAGGTTGCAGCCCTGTGACTTACTGTATACCCCACACTAGCATAGAAAACAGTGAAACTTAAAGCAGCAGTGCAATGGACTGTCATTAAAAATGTGCACATCAACATATCACTTTTTTGTTCCGGTGCAAGGTTCTGGTATCTGTTATATAAAAATTGCAATCTGAACATTGTTATTTTATTAAACTTATACATATTTTGCATGAAGTAATTGACAACCGCCATGTTGAACTGCACTCGTTTCTCCCATAATACATTTGACACCTATGATAGTATGCCAGACATGCTCATTCCCATTCAGTTTGATCGTATTGTAACATCTTGTGCTGTTTTCAATTTTAGCCAGTATGTGCTGCTTTAAGGAGGTGAGTTTTCAGCTCTCGAATTTAGCATAAACTGCAGTCAGAAACAGAAATGCTGTCCTGCTGGAGATTTCTTGCAAATAGCACTAGCTGCACTAGTAATGTTGGCCATACTTGCAGTCACAGTATAAGTCAAAATAAGAAACGTCTCCTGCCCCTTATTGCATCAGACTGGTTAGCCTTTTGCAGTAGAAAGTGGGATATCAACTTTATTTTGATGCACTGTTCAAAGTATTTTTTTTTGGCTTATGCTGTACCTGTCAAAGTTACAAGCGTAGCTAGTGCTATTTGAAAGAAATCTCCAGCAGGACAGCATTTGTATTTCTGACTGCAGTTTATACTAAATTTGAGTGATCAAACCACACATCCTTAATGCAGCACATATCAACTAATATTGAAAATGATCCAACTGCAGAATCTCTGACCTCAAGGAAATGTACAACACGTAACAGAATGGGAGCAAGCACGTCTGGCATGCTATCAGTGATAGTCATAGAAAAGTTTTTAGTACTGAGGTATACCTGGGTATACTGAGGCAGAATGAGGCAGCATCCCATTACAGTCAATGCAGATTGTAAATTGAGTGCCTCAGTGGTACCTCAAGGTAGGAAACTTTTACATAACTACCACTCCAAGGCTAAAGCATCAGAAGCGGAGGCCATGATTCAGAGTATCCCTTGGATACTCTCCCCAAGGGGGATAATGGTGTGCCACCACAACAATGTCTCCTATGGATGACTTCTGGATGTCTGCCTCCTCCCCCCAGGAAACCATATCTGCCTCCACTTGCAAGAGGCAGCAATAGAGTACAGGAAAATGGGGCTCCTAATACAGTGGAAGATGGCTTCCATACGCTTCCCTCATGGTAGCCAACTCTGCAATGTACTGGTTCTGTCCCTCAACTGTCACACCCACTAATGCAGTTTGTTTTTCACTTGTGGCTTCAATGAACCCTGCCACCCCCACCATACTCTACGCCAGTGGGGCCACATCAGACCTGAGGGAAGCAACAGTGGCTGAGGAGTATCTGGAGATGGTCCAGATAGTGGGTAGTGAGCCTCATGGGGGCCTTCTTGGAAAGGCTTGAAGGAGTGAGAAAATCAGGTGGATGGAAGAAGGAGTATAAATAAAGAATGGGGGGGTGATTATAGTTGCAGAAGTAGCTTATACTGGAAAGTACAAAGTATAAGACTTTGTCTTTTGTTGAACACGTAAATGCAGTTTTTTGGTTTTTTTATATTGTATCTCCTGTTTGCTGACATGCCCTTATCCAGTCTGGCCCCCCAGCCCCATCAGGGACTAACCATTACTCCTGTTGCCTATTGCCACAGGATTCTTCAGACATGCCTAGTTGATGATGTGGAACCTGTGGGGAGTCAGGCTGTCATCTAGCCGTGATCAAGGTTTTTCCGCCAGTTTTTCGCTCCATACTGCGTGCAATAATAAGGAATTCTGGATGTGTAACTATGCACAACCAGTGTGTTCTGCCACAGAGGCTTTCTGATTTCCTGTGACCTTGAGAGTGAAGCTCAAGAGGTCTTTGGGAATCAGAACCTCGTGGTGACACAACATACTGGTTGGGCATAAAGTTGCCCATCCACTATTTTTAATAGTGTATGGTGTCCAAAAAACAATTTATATACAGTTTGAACACTTTTTAATTTTTATAGATAGAAAAAGCAACTGTTTGCTGCCGTGTCTTATTCTGAGAATTAGAGCTGGTTGTTAGGGCAAGCTGTGTGGTTGTTAGGGACCAGACGTCCCCATGTTTGTATCGTGCACTGCCATTGGTTGACAACTAGGTTTGGGAGGGATTTAAAAAAAATGGTGGCTGTATTTCTCACTTAGTGAGAAGACATTTAGTGTGAGGTTTTATTTTGTGAGTAATTTTTAAATATCTGATTGATCCTGCATTGTATTTATATAAAAGTAAACATATTGGGTAGATCCTGGAGTTTTTTTGCATATCTGGCTGATCCTGAGTCCATCTGATTGTGCCACCACCGCTTGGTTTATCTGGTTGATCTTGCGGTTTCTGTTGCCTCGGATGTTTTTGAATGTGTGTGGCTTGTGCGCTTTCCAAATCTACCAAAGATGCTGTTCTACCACAGAAGGACAGAATCGTGCTCCATGACCTTTCAACTGTGGTAGAACAGCATTTCAGCAGAGATGGAAATCAGGTTGGAACAACATTCTGCCATACACAATAACATTTATGCACACTCCATCTCCATGGAGATGCCGCCTGGCATCTGCTGACAGGAGTCTTTTCTCTTTTGTCTCACTGTGCTGACACCTAGGTTCTGATAGGTGGCAACGACCTAGCAGGACATGCATATCCCCCTCCTCGATGGAGCAGACCAGTTCTAGGGATATTCAGTCCTCCTTCCCCCAACTAGCCCCTGAGGGACCTGCATCAGTTTCTGAAACTGGGTCACTAGTTTGGCAGGAGGTGAGGTGTCCAGAGCCTCAGCCATCCATGCCACTGAGCCAGGTAAATGAGTTTTTTTAAATATTACCCAAAAACTAGGTACTGTATACAAATGAAAGTTAAACACTCCTTTTTGTGAGAAACTCATTTAGCTGTTACCAGTGGTTTGACTCTCCCTTTTTATGTTTGCCGTGCATACACATGGAAGAAACATTTTGCTACAACTGTGGGTTTTGAGAGGTGTGACACTGTCTGTCCAATGCAGAGTGGTCTGCATGGGGCTTATCAGTGTCACACCAATCATCAGCTAGGCTAGTCATGACAGTATCCTGGCTTGCTGGGTGGAAACTTTGTGTCGTCCAAAGGAGAGAGCGGACCCAATCATAGGGTGGCTCTTTCCTTTGATCTACATAATGCTGCCCAGCAAGCACAGCTGACCTGTCATGATCCACCTGCTGAAAACCTTCCCTCATAGTTTTTTTTTAATTACACATGTAAAAGAGAAAAACATTCATCAAGGTCTGTTGCTGCCTCTGCCGTAACTGTCCCCCAAGCCAAACTCATATTTTTTTTAATTCAATAAACTTTATTAAACCTGGTTGAGATCAGATTCATACCACAAACAGAATACATGCTGGTATGTACTGTTTGCATATCAGTAATCAACACGGAAGCAGAAAAAGGTGTGTAACATAATAAAGACCTCTCAATCAAGTTACAATTTCAAAAATATTACAGCACTCCCTACTCCCTTCCCCACATCCCCACCCATCTCCTTAGTATTACATGTGACAAAACTCTAGGATGACATTAGTTATAACATAACAGCAGAAAATAAAACAATACCAGGTACTTGAGCAGTAATTAAGATTGATGGTATGGTATCAATTGTGACATTCCCTAAGAGGAAAACCCTAGATGTTAAACAGCAAACATTGCCCTACTGTCACCCTGACTTCAATGTAAGCAAAGTGTACAGCTGTTCCCAGATTTGTTTGCATTTGGCATATGAATATGACATACTGGCAATGGTGCGCTCAGCTGGAAGCACAAACAGGATTTCTTGGAGCCATTCCCTATAAGTGGGGGTGACTTGATCACATCAATGTCACAGGATAACTTTTTTGGCACAGGCTGTTATTAAGGCCATATGCAGTTTCTGATTACCCAGTAAAGTTTGGGCAAAATTACCAAGAGTGCAAATGCCAAACCCATATTAATATTCCTGTATGGGGGTGCCCAATCCCCTGTGCTAGATGCTACCCTCTGCGTTGTCTGTTTTACTTCTGCAGCCCCAGGGAGACCACCCCCAGTGGTGTCAAACACAACACTGACACCGGGGGTTCCCAATCCCCCAGTGTCACCATGTGAAACAAAGAACATCATCCCTCATAGTTTTTCAATAAACCCTGTGAAACAGAAAAACGTCCATTGATGCCTGTTGCTGCTGCTGCTGCCGTAAGTGCTCCCCCCAAGCCCAACCCATGTAAAGCCCAGGATAAGCCATATTAAACTCAACCCATCAAGAATGAGTGTCCTGAGGAATAAGGGAGATCTTAGTGGGATAAGAAGTAATATTTCAGCATGGGGGTGCTTATTCCCACGAGCTGGCTGCAACCCCCCCAACCCTATCCATTTTAGTTCTGCAGCACTGGGAAGATCACCCCTGGTGCTGACAAACATAACACTGACATTGGGGGTACCCAATCCCCCAGTGTCACCACATGAAATAAAAAAATCCATTCATTGTAGTTTTTTTTTAATAAGCCCTGTAAAAAAGAACAATATTCATCAATGTCTGTTTCTGAAGCCTCCATTACTGTACCCCCACCCAGTCCTCCCACTCAGCATCCACCACCCCCCAAGCCCTTACTTACCCACTGGGGGTCCAACATCATAATCCTCTCTAGACTGCAGACACGTCTTCACTCTTCAACACCCGACTGCAAACTGAGGAAATCAGGTATGCAGTTCGTTGTATTTCAGTGGGGTTTTGAACTTACTGGCATAACTTGGTCATTTCTGAATAGTCTTGCCCCATATTTTCAATATGGCTTTTTTGGGACCCCACCTTATGAAAAATGACAGTGAAATTAGGCAAATATGTCCCAAAAGGTGATTTCGTGGTTGCTGCATGAAATCACCTTTCAGGCAAGAATTGAAATGTTGTCTGCCCTTGTTCATGAGGTGGGGTCATAAGAAGGCTATGTTGAAAATCTGTGGTAAAAATATTTAAAAAAACAAAACAAAGTTATGAGCCTGTTTTGAAATTTATGAATGCAGGCTCATAACTTTGGTAATTTCCAGTATTCTGATGCCATATTTTTAACACTGTCATTTCTTCAGAGCACCTCATGAATGTGACAGCTGTCATTTTTCAAATCCTGGCCAAAGTGTGTTTTCGCAATTGTGGTGCGAAATCACCTTTTGTGCAGGATGTGAACCTTTTCTCCACCCATGTTCATGAGGTGGGCTCATAAGAAGGCTATGTGGGGTGATAAGGCTATGTTGAAAATGTGGAATAAAAATATGAGAAAACAACAAAGTTAAGAGTCTACAGTACATTGCAGTTGTTCAATGCACACCCGTAAGTTTGATAATTTTCAATATTGTGACCCCAACTTTTCAACATATCCATTTTTTCATACCACCTCATGAATGTGACAGCTCTCAGCCATTATTTTATAAATAACACCAGTCATGCTCAGAAGGAGTGGTCAAAAAAGATTATGTTGAAAATATGGGGTAAAAATGTGAAAAAAACAATACGTTATGAGCAAACGAATTGTTCCAACATTCACTCATAACTTTATTTTTTACAGATTTTGGCCCCCAATGTCCAACATATCCCCTTGTGTTTTCCCACCTCCTAAACATGGCAAGCGTCATTTTTCAAATCCCCTCCAAAACTTGTTTCCATGGTCACACAGCGAAATCACCTTTCGGATGGGATTTTTTTTTTTTAATTTAGTTTATTTTATAATGCAAAGTTCAGAACATATTCAAAACATTGCAAAAGAAATACATTTATGATCAGAAATACAGTCCCAACAAGAAAAGGAAAGAAAAGGCAAGAGAGATTGAAGAGAAAGACCCACCCCTAAGAGTAAAAGCTGAGAAAGATTTTCACCAGAGTAATCCCCATCCTCCCTAACCCCCCACCATTTAGTGCTGTGGCGCATAAGAATTATGCCTATTCATAGGCAGTATCACAATGCAGATAGGCTGAGATAACGGGTCAGATCCCATTTGGTCAGGAAAAGAGGCATGTCATCCATATCCAGGCCCAACCTCAGTTTAGGTAGAGGGCATATAACACTCACTTTGTCATAAAAGAAGATTGTGACGATTTATTTGTGCAGGTAAATGTTCGGTCTGGAGAAGCGAAACATAGTTCATGTAACCACTCCGAGTATGTCAGACTGGCTTGGTCCTTCCAGTGCCTAAGCACTAATATTTTGACCGCCATCGATAGTAGTGCAAGATGGTATCTCTTCTCCCTGAATGGGATTACAGAATAATCTCCAAAAATACAAGTTTTAGGGGAAAATAATCCATGTAATCCCAAGATAGGATCTGTAGCTAATTCTATTTGTTCCCATAGAGGCGATACCAACTCACATGACCATAGTATATGTAGTAAGGTGCCCTTCTCCTTCTGGCATCTAGTACAAATTGTTGAGGATATGCGTCTCATTTGAGACAGCTTAACAGGAGTGTAGTAAAGATTGTTTAAGATATTGTATTGCACTATCCTATACCTATCCTGGGTATGGTAGACATATAAGTCTTTCCATATTTTTTGCCAATTGACTCCTTCACTCAAGTAGAGGTCTTGCCAAATTGAGGCACCAGCGCTTGTTGGGGCATCAGGGAATGTGTGAAGCATGTTGTAAACATTGGAAATGGAATGTGGTTTACTAACCATAGCGGAAATCTGTTGGAGGAAGTCATCCAAATGGGAAATTTTAGTGCTACGCCCAAACAATTTACTCAGCAAATGTATGATTTGGGTGACTTTGAAAGTGGCTGTAACCGGGCATTCGAACTTCCTCAGAACTTCCTCTACCATTAAGATAGTATCTGATGTGTAAAAATCTGAGACTTTACACTTGGAGAGGCCCGGTATCCATTTTTTCCTTATCAAGGTGTCACCTATATATAGGTTTGGGTTTTCGCAGATAGGCTGAGAGAGATCTGAGATTGGAGAGATTTTGTGATGTTTGAAAAACTGTGAGATAACATTAAGAGAGGTCCCGAGTGGGAGAGATTGAAACGTTTTTGGTATATGTTTTTGGATATATAAAAGAGAGCTGGAGCTATATTATGAACTTTAAAGTTCCAGTTCTTCTAGTAACCAAATTGGAGTATACTCCTCATGAGTGCGGTATTCGTGCTGGCTAGCCATTTCCCACACTTACACAGAAGCGAGGCCCAATAGTATAATAAAAAATTAGGGAGACGGAGGCCACCGTAGTTTCTGGGACAAGACAGCTTATGGTATGATATTCTAGCAGTTTTACCATTCCAAATAAATGAGCTGATACCCGAATGAATTTTTTGGAAGTAAGACAATGGCAGCCACAAATCAAGCATATTAAGTGGATAGAAAACTCTGGGGAGTACATTCATTTTAACAGCGTTGAGTCTACCCCAGAACGACAACGGAAGTTTAGCCCACCTCGTTAAATCCTGTTGAATGTCACACCATAAATCATCTAAATTCAGTTTCCGAGAATGGGAGGCGGTTAGGGTAATGTATATCCCTAGATACTTTATGGACGCAGGCCCACTTCATCCCAAAGTACGCAAAGTCTGAACTATGGGTGAAGTGGTTAAGGGGAAAAATTTTGGTTTTGCTAACATTGAGTTTATAGTTTGAGAATTAGCTAAAATCTTTAATTATTGTTAGAGCAGCCTCTAGGGAGGAGACTGGGTTGGAAAGATGCAGAAGAATATCATCTGCAAAAAACAAAATTTTTGCAGGATATCTGATTACGGGGATGCCAGTAATTAGTGGGGATGAGTTTAATTGCCTAAGAAGGGGTTCAAGATATAGATTAAACAGGAAGGGAGATAGTGGGCAGCCTTGCCTGGTACCTAAGATAAGAGAAAAGAGATCGGAAAGGATCCCATTACAATATAGCCTAGCTGTAGGCACCAAATATAGTGCTTGGATCCAGCTAACAAACAGGGGTGGAAAGCCCATAGCTTGCAGTTCAGCCCAGAGAAACATCCAATCCACCCTGTCAAATGCCTTTTCCGCATCGAGAGAAATCAGGGCCATTGGGACGGGTGAAGATTTTGCTGTGTTGATGATATACTGGAGTTTACGATGATGATCTGCTGGGGACCTATTAGCGACAAAACCTATTTGCTCCGGACTAATTAACGAGATCCAGACCGCTTCTATTCTCTTAGCTAAGATCTTAGCGAGAATCTTGATATCGGTATTTAAGAGCGATCTCGGCCAATAACTCGAAGGGAGGTGTGCGGGTTTGCCCGGTTTAAGCAGAAGGATAATGAGAGCCTCCGAGAGTGTCGAGTCTTGTGCGTTTCCCCAGAGCAAATATTGATATACACTAAGCAAACCAGGTGCGAGGTCCTTAGCAAATCTTTTATAAAAATTGGAAGAAAGGCCATCTGGGCCAGGAGCTTTGTTTAGTGCAAGCTCTTTGATGGCCAACAATATTTCTTGAATGGAAATAGGCGTGATTAATGATTGTTGTTGTTCAGGGGAAAGAGATGGTAGAGGTATTGATGCAAGATATTTTAACATCTCCGGCAGAGCAGGGGAATTAGCAGATTTGCTATATAGTGAGGAAAAGTAGCTTGCAAGTGTAGACACTACATCCTTGGATGAGTCTTAATCCCTCCATTAGAGCCTCAATCGAATTTACAAGCCTAGAAGACTCCTGTTTCCTGAGCTTCAGGGCAAAAGGTGGCTTGCTCTTTCACCTTGTTCTATATATTTTCTTGGCGGGATCTCAGTATAGCAAATTCAATTTTGTCTTGAAGCAATAGGGCGTATTGATTCCTTAAAGATAGAAGCGTTTTCAAGGAATCTTGCGATGATGTCATGAAAGGGATTTTCGAGCTTTGATCTGAGACAAAAGTGCAGAGGCTTTAGCATCATTTTTCCTTTTACGCGTGGAAGCTAAACGGATAAATTCGCCTCTTAAATAGCATTTCAGAGCACACCACTCATGGTCAGCTCTTGCTACTGAGCCCCGGTTGTGCACGAAGAAGTCTCGAATCAGATCAGATATTCTAGACACCGCATGTTCGTCTTTCAGGAGTTGGTTGTTAAGTCGCCATAGCGTATCCCTGCAGTATCCGCTGTTAAGTGCCAAGTCCAGCCAGACTGTCGCATGATCCGACAGGACTATAGGCTCTATACCAGAATTACCTAGGCCCTGCAGGAGAGAAGTGCTAAGTAATATATAGTCCAGCCTGGTCCATGTAGCATGAACCATAGACTGAAAGGTAAATAGGCGAGTAGTTGGATTCTGCAATCTCCATGGGTCGCATAGCCCAAGCGAGGTTATAAAATCTGAGAGTACTTTCTGAGCCATAGTCAGAGGCTTAAGTAAAGAATGTGACCTGTCCAGATCTTGCGTGGGGGGTAAATTCCAGTCCCCACCAAGAATCATCGGGAGGGACATAAAGCCGCCTAGTTTACCTTGTAACGCCATAAAAAATTCCGGATTCCCCCCTACTGGAGCATATATGCTTCCTAGCACGACGTCCATTTGGTCTAAGATACCATGCAATATAATATATATACCTTCGGGATCTGCGATGGTAGATTTGACTTGGAAGGGAATTGAGTGATGTATTAGGATAGCCGCTCCCCCCTTGTTGGATGAGATGCCCGCGGCAAAGACCTGTCCAAAACTCTTGCACAGGCTAATAGCTTCGCCAGGCAGAAGATGTGTTTCCTGAATAAAAACAATTCTGGCTTGCAACGAAACCAGGTGGCTAAGTATTTGCGCTCTTTTAGTGGACACGCGGACCCCTCTCACATTCCACGTCACAAATCTGTTAAAGTTCAATGTCATTAGCCCCCGTATTAAATTGTATGACCCGTTCCTTACATGACTTTGACTTATGCACCACAACACTCCCCCCATAGAAGTAATCCCATATCTGCCCATAATAGTGAAACCCCTGAATTCTTGTAACAAACCAATCTAAAGAAGAACATAAAAATTACCCCCTCTCCCATTTAACATCCCCTTGCAACTATATACAGCAAATCCCCTGCATAACCCCCTCTAACAGTCCAATAACAACAATCAAACTTAATAGTGTAACTTCAGAAGCCCTAGGATAGCTCCCCTTCCTGACTCTTTGAGAGTAAATCGACTGACATTAGTCAAAACTAAAAGGTTATATAGGAAGCAACCTAATATAATTATCTTGAGTAACATCGGACAGTCTGATAATCTACTATCCAATAATTGTTGAGATAATTTCTTCAGGGAGGAAAGCTAGAGAATCCCCATTTCCTAGCAGCGGTTGGACATCTGTCAGTCCACTTCATCCCTCCCCCACCCCAAGTCCATTGCCAGATTAGCCTTCATTGGACATAAGACCGGGTACTTCATCACTCGAAAACTCCTCATACAATAGAGTCCTCTATCGGATTGTGAGCCAGGACATCAAACAAGGCCTCTGAAAATTGCAAAAGGGAGGGTTTAACCCCTCAGTCCAGCAAGTAGATCAACCATGACTGAGTCGAGGCCGCTTAGATCCTGAAAAAAAAAAAAAAAAAGGTGGGGGAGGGAAGGGGAATCATGTTGAGATGGTATGGTATCCATCAGCTTTAGTGTACTGGAACCTGAAGTTCATAATAAAATGTTTCCCAGGGGAACCTAAAGCTCGTGGGACACTGCGGTACATCTCAGAAATTGGGTCCCTAGAAACTGTCTCTCGAACCAAGGTTCCTTTCTGGAGACTTCTCAATAATGCCTGAGCACAGGAGTTCTCAAGACAAGATCTCGGAGTTCCAGCCACTTGGCAGAAAGAATAGGATGTGGATGATGTCCCTCTCAGCTCCCTTTTCCCAGGTAAAAAGAGTAGAGCAAATGATTGTAAGTGTTATCCTTGCACAAATACTAGGAGGCAGCACAGATTGATAATAATCACAAACCCCATATCTGCATCACATCAGAGGCTGCTCTTTAGTTGAATCAGGGACTTTTAAATAAAGAGGGGAGCCTCTTGGCTAAGTCGTCCTGTGCTTGTGGGCTGGATTCGTAAGAGTGCCACTTCCCTTCTAAGTGCACCTGAAGGCGTGCAGGGTAAGCCATTCTGAATCTGATGCTAGAAGCAATTAATTTGCTAACTATTGGGTGAAATGTTGCTCATCTCTGGCGAGTTTCGAGTGGCAGGTCCTGTGTGATCTGAAGCTTTTTCCCCTCCCAGGAAATAGACTGCAGCTCCTTAACTTTTAGGAGGATATGCTGCCTTTCCAAATAGTTCAACATTTTTATTATTATGGGCCTGGGGGGTGCTGAGGCTTCTGGTTTCGGCTGAAGAGACCTGTGTGCTCTTTCCAATATATAGGCTGAGTTGTGTGGGGAAGGACCCACTATTTTAGTAAGTAGTGCTTGTATAAAAACAATGGGCAAGGGGCCTTCCGCACCTTCAGGGAGCCCATGTATTAAAATATTATTACATCGGCTGCGGCCTTCAAGGTCTTCGGTCTTTTGCTGTAGCCTCATGACCTGTTGCTTTAATTTAGTCAGTTCTGGTTCCGTTTTGTCTTTCCAGGATTCTAGCGAGCGAATACAGGCGTGATTGTCTGCAACATTTTGTTTTACTGCAGCCATCTCACTACGTAGGGTTTTCAGCTCAGCTGTGATTTCTGCAAGTGCCTCTTTAAAAGGCTGCATCTCCTCAAAAAACGCTCTTCAGAGGCGGTATTGGGCTAGTGAGGCTGCCAAATGTTTGCCTGAGGTCGACGGTTGAGCCTGCTTTGCCTTTTTGATTGTTTGTCCAGCAAGACCGGGCGTATGTTTGGGAAGACGCCCTCATTTGAGTCTCCATGGCCGTTTGTAGACATGCTGCAAGGCGCTGATGCCTGGCGAAAAGGGATCTCGAGTCGTCCAGATCTACCCCGGTTCAGTTTTACTAATTGTGGATGCCTGTTAGAGAAATTAAAAATAGCGAAAAGCGGAGGTGGAGCGGGAGCTATTCGGGACCGCGGCTAACCCACCATACACGTCACGTGATCTCTCCGGATGGGATTTTTAAAATGTCACCTGTCTTGATCCCAACATCAGGTCATAAAAAGACTGTTGGACATTTTAGGTCAAAATGAGGGAACCCACTTAAAAGTAGATCTTGCCTGTCAGCTGCCCTATTCTGGGTAAAAAAACAGGACACCACTGAAAATGAGACATTACATCTCATCTGCTCTATCCTGGGTAAATATACAAATGTGACAGCCAGGATGCAATGTAGAAATGCTGCAGAATATCACAGAATGCTGCAGTTTACTGCAGGAGTCATTGTAAGTCAATGGCAATTAAGCCCTTTTGTCATACAGGATTTTGTGACATGTCATTACTGTAAGTTACTGCACTTCATCGTGGCTGACTCCACTGTATATATAGTAAAAATGTGTCCAAGCAAGATTTGGTACAACAGCAATACCAACGGTGAACATTCAGCTTTGACAAATACATGTTTGATTATGTTTCTCATCTTTCTGTAAGAAACTCGTTTAACTATTGCCAGTGGTTCAAATCTCCCTTTTCTAATTACATTCTCATCTTGTTATGAATATAGGATATAAAGAATTTTCTAATCTGTATGTGGCTTATAATAACATCTGCTGATTTGTTTTAATGGGTTGAACATACTCATCCTTGCCTGCTTTATTCCCAGCTTGGATGAATATCCCAATTTCCTGAATGCAGTATTTTTTTTTGAGTGCTTGGTAGGGTTGCTCTGATTCCATGGAATGGAATCAGAATCCTTGGATTGTACTCTAATTTTTAGTATTTAGGAATTTGGACCCTAAAATCCTAAATCTGAAAATGATGGTTGGATTCAGATTTTGGAATCTGATTCTAAAATCCAATTCCAAAATCTGCATATAGGGTTGGCAGACAGAAAATGGAATCCAGTACTTCCTCCTGTTTCTCCATGCTGTCTTCATAGTTCTCAATGGTTTCCAAGTGTAGTGGATGCATGAGAGTCATTTCATTGCCTTTTCTGTGAATCCTGGGTCCTTTTGTGGCTTCAGTGAGCCATTTTTCTGAGAAATTATCAGACACATCAATGCCTTCCTCTGTCCTTGTGCTTCTGAGCCTGCTCAGCAGGGTTTAGGGTAATTCTCTGATACACTAAAATTTTGCTTTCAAGAGTGGTTTCCTTTCACAAAATTAGTGTTTTTCCTGTTGTGAGAAAAAATGTTCAGGCTGCGACAGCTGCCATCTTGCTTTATTTTCTTCAAACCAAAACGCATGAAAAGTTTCAGAGACATCACTGATTGTGCATTACAGTTTTTTTCTGTCCCTCCTAAATTTAGCATTTTTGCCACTGAAGAGTAAAGATTGGAATAATAAAATCATACCAGAAAATGGTTTTACAGTGTAGTTCTCCATCAGAAAATGCTTTTGTCACTAAACTATGTATTGTAACATCTTTATGAACTGATATTACCCTATTTTAATAGAACTGAATATGTGTGAACGTATATGGATTCTGGACATATATATACGTCCAAAGTCTTCTAAGTGTTTAAATGTGCCCCTGATTCTGATAATGCGTCCCTAATTCTGTCCCTGATTTTTGAGTTATGGGGTTGAGCGGTATGACTAGGCAGACTGGATGGGCCTTGCGGTCCTTATCTGCTGTCAGCTTCTAAGTTTCTATGTTTCTATGTTTCTATGATGGAAAATGCATAAATGTGATGATTTTTCAAAAAAACAAAAACACCCAAACCTTGGTAAATGGGACCTGTTTAGCTACAGTCTGTTGTTTCTTTTGTAAAATTCTTGAAAATCTTGGGTGCCCAGCTTGCCAAGGGGAGCCGTTTTCCAGGTCAAGAGCCTAAAATTCCCCTGAGTCACACACAGTGCTACAAGAGGGGAATTTTTGGCTTGCATCCAGAACATCAGTAATCACGTCCTGTCATACGGTTCCTCTTAGATCTTTTTTCCTGCCATTTAGAATCAATCTTTTCACATCAATATGGAATCAAATTGTCATAAGTGACAGCATTCCTGAGCTCAGGTACAGTGATCTGGTCCTGCCTCTTGCCCCATTAAGTGCAAAGAAAATGTATTTTTTTTTTTAATTTAAAGTTTATTCTTACATTTTCTACCATAAAAGGCAGCATACAGAGAAAACTGATAGAGTTACATTGGTACATGGTGAAAAGATGCTGCCCCCCCCCCCACTCCGCCCCGTACTGCAGTAACCCATCTCGGCACCCGTAGATGCCAAGCCTCTAATCAAAGAACCATATCAAAACAACAGCCCTAGAATAGGTTTAGTTTGGAACCAATGAGATTAGTGAGTGAAGGGTTCCCAAATTCTAGTATATACTACCAGTCTATTATGTAGACTGGCTATTGCTTTTTCCATCCGCAAGTTAGATAATACCTCTCTTACCCATTCCTGGAAGGAAGGGGAGGCCCTGTCTTTCCAATGATGGAGAATTACTTTCTTAGCCGACAAGGCAACCATGGATATATGAAATTTATGCGCCTTGACTCTACTAGAGGACAGGTCCCCTAACACACATACCTTAGGGATAAAATATTCTCGGAGGCCCAGCAAGGGGTCTAAGGAAGTTTGGATTGAAACCCATAAGGTGGAGATTCTTGGACAAGACCAAAGAATGTGAAAAAGTGTACCCTCATCCTGCAAACATTTGTTACACTTATTTGAGTCTAAGTAGCCCCACTTGTGAAGTTTAGCCGGGGAGTAATATAAGTTGTGCAATACATGATATTGCATGAGACGCAATCTATCTTGAGAAATAAATTTATGACATGACTTCCAGAGAGAATGCCAATCCAGCTGGAGGTAGGTGAGAAAGTTACTCCAGAATCTTGATGGCCCAAATGGAACCCCGGATTTTTTATGAAACAAAACCTGATATAGTTTAGAGATTACACCAGAAGATCCAGAAAGTGGGGATACCTCGGGTATCAGAAAGGGTAATTACAAGTAAGTGTTTTAATTGCAAAACTTTGAAATAAGAAGAAGTCGGGATGAGAAATTTCCTAACCATCTCCTCCACTGATAACCAATACCCCCCACCATCAGTAAAATTCGAGAGCTTCCCCTCTTCTAGTTGAGGCAACCAAAAACGGGAGATTGGACTCTTGTTAATAGTAAATGATGGAGAGTTCCAGATAGACTGGGCCAGGTCTAGATGGGGGGAGTACTGCAAAAAGGAACATATCTGTGAGTAGACCTTTAAGGAGGTCCTTATTGTGGAACACTCTACGTCCATACTTACTTGGGATAACCTAAGGACAAATAACGTGAGGGGGGTCCAGATTTTTAGCATTAATTGCATCCAATTCTATTTTGAGCCAGATAGGTTGTGTTTCCACTGGGCCGGGAGATACCCACTGCAAACATTTCGAAAGGTGACTAGCCCAATGATATATAACCAGATGGGGGATTCGCAGCACCCCCTCCAGCTTTGGGGCTGCCAGTTTATGATAAGCCAAACGGGGATACCTGTCAGCTCAGATGAATCTAGTGAAAATACTATGTACCTTTTTCAACCAGAGTAAAGGAATAAAGGCACTGAGAAGGGACAACGGGTAAACATCCTAGGAAATACATTCATTTTAATTATGTTAATTTGGCCCTACAGAGAGATAGGGAGTTTATACCACCTATCGAGGTCATGCGAAATCCCCTGCAATAAGGAATCCAAGTTTTCCTTAAACCATGCTGCGGGTTATGTTAAAGTTTGATACCCAGATACTTGAAAGACCTGGGTGTCCAACATAGTCCAAGGGGGCTAATGTCAGTCTTGAAGACTTTGTAATTTAATGGAAAAAACAGGGACTTACTGGCATTCAATATATAGATGGACAGAACACTAAACCTTGCTACTTCCCTTAGTAAAGCCGGGACAGAGGATACCAGATGGGACAGATGTATTAATAGATCATCAGCATATGCAGTGACTTTAACTTCGTGCCGCCCAATACTCACCCCTTGTATAGAATCATTATTGAGTATATTTTGAATAAGAGGTTCCAGATACAAATAAAATAATAAAGGGGAGAGGGGGCACCCCTGTCTAGTACCCGAGTGAAGCGAAAAAGACTGGGAAAAGGCCCCATTAGTGGAAATTCTTGCCGAGGGTTTTTTGTAAAGGGCAGCAATCCAGGAGATAAACAGAGAGGGGACGTGGAAGGCCTCCAAAGTATGGAACAGAAAGTTCCAGTTCACATGATCAAATGCCTTCTCGGCATCCAGGGAGACCAAGCCCGCAGGGAACTCCACGTCCCTGGTAGCCGAGAAGACATGCGACAAGGTGTGTAAATGATCGGAAGATGAGCTCCCTTTCATAAATCCAACCTGGTTTGTACCTAGTAACCCAGGAAGAACCAGTGCCAACCTATTAGCCAGTATTTTAGAGAGAATCTTAATATCCTGGTTTAAGAGCGAGATAGGTCTGTAACTTTAAACCTGTTCAAAGTCTTTATCAGGTTTGGGAAGCAGAACAATTAGGGCATCATAGAGATACGGATCTGTCTCCACCCCAGATAGGATTTGCTGAAATAAGTGACCGAGTATTGGTAAGAGAAGGTTTCGAAAGACCTTACAAAATAAAGCAGAAAATCCATCTGGACCAGGGACCTTGTCAGCAGGCAACTCGCTAATAACCTTAGCAATTTCATCCTGGGAAATAGGGACAACCAGAGTATCACCACACCGGGCGGGGAGAAGGGGCAAGTGGGAGTCCCTTAGATAGCCCTGTATGTCGTCAGGGCAGGGAGGATGCTCCATGTCACTATACAGTTTAGAATAATAAGCAGCAAATTCTTGAGCTATCTCAGTCGGAGACACCTTAAGAGATCCATCTGCCACTGATCTGATGGACAGGACAAATCTCATTGATTCCTGTTGTTTAATGCGCAATGCCAGTAAACGTCCTGCTTTCTCCCCCTGATCAGTGTAGTTAGCTCTGGTACGAATAATGGCTAGTTCTGCTCTCTCTTGAAGTAACCCCAAGTAGTTATCCTTTAATTTCAGGAGTTTCCGAGTGTCCTCATCAAGGGGATTGGCCGGAAGATTAACTTCCAGAGATCTGATTTGGGTTAATAAGGATTTAAGCTCCTTCTCCCACTCTCTTTTCCTACCAACTGCCATGCAAATCAGTATCCCTCTCATGAAAGCTTTGGGTTTTGCACCACCTAAAGGGTTTAGCAAAAAGAAGGATTCTATTTTTTGCCTAATAAGTTTGCAATATTTAAAATCTTTAAGGAGCTGATCATTGAGCTTCCATCTTGTTTCCCTATTAAATGAATTGAGCAGTACCAAATTGCATACCACTAGTGAGTGGTCGGAGATTGAGCCGGGTTGAATAGAGGAGGTCTTCACCCCGGGCAGGAGACACTGAGAAATAAGTAAATAGTCAATGCGGGACTGCAAACCATGTGCCATAGACCTAAAGGTAAACTCCCTAGAATCAGGGTGTAAAACACACCAGACGTCGCAGAGCCTGCATTGATCTAGTAAATCCCTAAATGCCTTCTCTCCTGGGGTAGCCCCACCCAGGCCACTGCCCAGTCTGTCTAAGTGAGAATCAAGTACTTGATTGAAATCTCCCCCTAAAATAATTTTAATGGGAAGCATTGGGAGAATTATGGATATAAGCCTCATGAAAAATCCAGGGTCATCCAGATTAGGGCCATAAACGCAGCCCAATAATATTGGGACAGACCAGAGGGTACCTTTAACCAGGATGAACCTGCCCTCGGTATCTTTAATCACATGAGTGGAAGAGAATGGAATACTCCTATTAATCATGAGCATGACTATCCTTGCTATCCTGTTTAGCCGATCACTAGAAACAGGGGAGGTACCCAAAGACTGGAGGATAGCAGATGTAGTCCCCTTATACAAAAGTGGGAACAAAGAGGAAGCGGGGAACTACAGACAGTAAGCCTCACCTCGGTAGTGAGGAAGATCATGGAAGCATTACTGAAGGAGAGATTGGTGGAACATCTGGTTGTCAATGGACTACAGGACCCAAGGCAGCATGGTTTCACCAGGGGAAGATCATGTCAGACCAACCTCATTGAATTTTTTTGACTGGGTGACTAGGGAGGTGGATCAAGGGAGGGCAGTGGACATGGCCTATCTGGACTTCAGCAAGGCCTTTGACACTGTGCCACATAGAAGACTATTGCACAAACTGGGGAATATGAGTGTAGGCAGGACAGTAGTGCAGTGGGTAGGTAACTGGCTGGGCAGCAGGACACAGAGGGTGGTGGTAAATGGCTGTCACTCCACAAAGGGAAGAGTGACCAGTGGGGTACCACAGGGATCAGTGCTGGGACCGGTACTATTCAATATCTTCATCAGTGACATTGTGCAGGACCTAGAAGGCAGAATTTCACTGTTCACTGATGACACAAAGTTCTGTAACAGAGTAGACACACCAGAGGGTGTAGACAGAATGAGAAGGACCTGCAGAAACTTGAAGAATGGTCAGGGGTTTGGCAGTTGAAATTCAATGCAAGGAAGTGCAAGATAATGCATATAGGGCACAAAACCCTGGCACAATATATCAGTTGGGGGTGAGGATATAGCATGCACCAAGCAGGAAAGGATCTTGGAGTTATCATCTCTGATGACCTCAAGGCAGGAAACAGTGTGACAAGGCAGCAGGTAAAGCAAATAGGATGCTGGGATGCATGGGCAGGGGCATCACCAGCAGGAAAAGGAGGTCATAATTCCACTATACAAGACACTAGTGAGGCCGCACCTGGAGTACACTGTGCAGTTCTGGAGACCTTACCTACGTAAGGACATAGACAGGGTAGAGAAGGTTCAGAGGAGGGCAACAAAGATGGTGCATGGATTGCATCACAAGTCCTATGAGGACAGGTTGAAGGCACTGAACATGTACTCCCTGGAGGAGAGGAGGGAGAGAGGGGATATGATAGAGACATACAAGTATCTTACAGGGAGGAACAGGTGCAGGAATGCACTATTTTTAAGCGAAAAAGATGTTCCAGGACTAGAGGCATGGGATGAAGTTGGAGGGAGGGCGATTCAGAGGAAGCGTGAGGAAGAATTTCTTCACAGAACGGGTAGTGGACAAGTGGAACACCCTGCCAGAGGAAGTGGTGGGGCTGAAACAATCACGGATTTAAGAATGCATGGGATAGACATAAAGGAATTCTGGAGGTCAGGGGTAAGGGGCAACAGACTTCCTGGAAAACATAAACTGAACTTACAAACTTAAATGGGCAGACTGGGTGGGTCATAGGCCCTTATCTGCCGACACTGTCTATGTATCTATGTATCTATGACCCTACAACTATTCATGTTGTCTTGGGAACTATAAATCGATCCCACTTGTTGCCTCCTTAATTGCAAAGCTTCCACATCTAATAAATGGGTTTCTTGCAAAAAGGTTATCTATGAACTGAACAGACTTAGATGTTTGAGAACCTGATATTGCTTATGTTGTTTTCTGATCCCCTTAACATTCCAAGACACAAATGTTAACTCATTAACCATCTAGAAGAGATAATCGAGCTGAAATGATAACACTCAGCACACGAGATGCATATCCCCTTTACCTGTATCCCCAGGGTTACTGCAGTAACACCCACCCTCTTCCCTAGCCCCCCCAGAAATAGAAACCACACATCCCCTCTATCACCCCACCCTCCAACCGTACCCCAAACCCCACCCACACTCCCCCCACCTAACTGTCACAAGCAACGTTCAGCACAGTACTGGTTCTAATCCCTCTACTTCCGCCCCCCAAAAATGAACCCAAACATTTATCACTGTTGCACACAAATCACAGTCTATAGAAACCAAACACTGCAAGTTATACCTCCAATGAAGGTGAGTGGTCCTGGGACTTCACCTCAGTCCAGCCAAAGCATAGACATTAGAGAGATTGTCATAGGGGGACTATGGTAAAACCATCTCATCACCCAGATGTTCATAATAACCCAAATTGAGACCAGAAGCACAGGGTGAGCCACCAGAAACCAGAACCAGACCAGAAACTCCTGAGAGGAAAAATACCCCAGCTCATATTAGGAGCGAAAATTGAGATGGGAAAAGCTGGGATCATGCCACTGGAGGGGAAGGCATAAAACTGCCTTTACCCACTACGAACCAGAATCCAAAGGACAGGGTCTCCCTGGAGAATTGAGAGTGTTACGCCCCCGCTAAATAGTGAAACCCTGCTAATTCCTCCTCGAATGGAGTATCCTCGTGAGTCCCCAAAAGCCAGAACGCCCTCTAGTGGCCAATTCCCTGACCCAACCAAATAAATAGCCGAAATGGAGAAAGCCTAGGACCAACCCAGTACCAATCCAAAAGGAAAAAACAGGAAGCTAGCCTGCAACCAGTCTAACTGGGCTCTTTCAACCCCCAACAAAAGTAGCCGATAAATTCTGTCTCACAAACCCCACCCCAAGAAGGCCCCAACCCCGAGTGCCCACTGCTTCAGACCAGCATGGGCCCATCATAAGACTGGAAAGAAAAGAAAAGAAAAGTCGGGGTGGTCTGCGATGATGCCCCCAGTCCACTGCGGTAGCTACAAATTCCCAAGTCTTCACATTTAAGCAATTTCTCTTAGGGAAAACACAGACGCTTTAACTCTTGACTCCGTGCAGTGCTCCATGCTGCACCACAACCATTCAGGAGTCCTTAAAGAGATCAGGCAGCATGGATTTAAGGCTTCTCAAAGCTTCTTCAGGGTCTTCGTAGCTTTTCCAGGATACGTTAGTTGAAATCTGTAGTCTGGCCGGGTAACTCATCCTAAACTTCAAGCCTGCAGCAATTAGCTTAGAAACAATAGGGTGGCACGTCTTGCATTTCAAGCAGACTGAGACGGGTAGATCTTGTGAAATTCTCAGCTTTATATGTTCCCAGTGAACCTCCTGCAAAGCACGCACTTTTTGTAGGAAATGCTGTCTCTCCAAATAATTCAGGAACCGGCACATAATAGGGCAAGGAGGTTCCTCGGGGGATGGTTTAGGCCGTAAAGCCCTGTGGGCACGCTCTATAATGTAGCCAGGGCCGAATGGAGATGGGCCAGCCACCCACTCAACCAGCTTCTGAATAAAAGCCACAACATTTTAGCCTTCCTCTCCCTCCGGTAAACCGAGAACCACTATGTTATTTCTTCGGCTCCGACCCTCTAGGTCCTCGAGCTTAGCTTCAAAATGAGACAATTTCTGGTGCATCAAAACCAGTTCAGGATCGAGACTACTAATTCTTTTCTCAATAGAAGCAATTCAGGCTGCATTATCAGACACAGACAGCAAGAGTTCATCTAGTTTTCTGGATAGCGATTTCAAATCCATTGCCATATCTTTCATTTCCTCTCAAAAGGGTTTAAACTCCTCAAGAAGTCTGGAAAGCGTTAAAGGCTCCTGATCACCACTTTGACTTGGAGGATCAGGCCCAGAACCACCCAAGGCCCTGGATTTCTTAGGGGCCTTCTCGGGAGTTGCTGGAGGGGTATGCTTCTGTGGGGCTTTCTTCATGTAAGCCTCCATCCGCTTAAGATATAACCAGATCAGAGTGCAACAGCTACTATACAGCGTTGAATCTCAGAAACAAGGGAAAATCGTGAATTAAAACACTAAAACAAGATAAAATAGTAAACGGGAGGCAGGAGCTTCTTGAGGGAGTTGCTACTCAGCACTCTGCATCACGTGATCTCAGAAAATTTATTTTTGAGGGAGAAGTCTGTTCAACTCTACCTTGGGTTACTGCAACAAGTAGAAGAAACACCTAAATACTGTATGTACAAATGCCCAGTATTTCATTTTTTTTAAACATGCTGCTGCGATGGGGTGTGGCTTGGCACAGTGAGATGGCTTTCCTTGCTCTGAAGGCCCTTTGCAAAATCCATAAACATCCTACTTATAATGTGCACCTACCATATCCTACAGTGCTTAGTTTGACAGGGCAGACCTCCAGGACCATTCTGGTGCCACTTGATTCCAGATCGGTACTGTGCTGGGCCTATGAATTGTATTCTCTGATCATGCTCAACTTCTTCTTAGTGAGTCCAGCACGGCCCTCAAGATGGTGATAACCACCTCAAATCATGTTGCCCCAGCTGCCCTTCATTAGACTAAAAATATGTTTGAGGAACTAATGACCTAGATTTTGAAGCTTGAAATCAGCACTCAGTGGACCAACATAGATGTGCTGCAGATAGCCCACAAGATTTAACATTGCCAAACAACAGGTCACTGACACAGAAGATCGGACAGAGCAGGTGACAGTGAACACCCATGACCAGGACTGGGCTATTCATATTCTCTGGGACAAAGTGAAGGATTTAGAAACAAGAGGTAGGCATAACAACCTTTGATTTGTCAGCTTTCCAGAAAGCTGTGAGGGAAAGAATATGAATGCCTTCCTGCAAGAAGCACTGCCTGAACTCCTTGGGGAGAACTGCCTGCCAAAACTGGAGATCAGCCACTCACATAATCCCCTCTGCCTCCAAGTTCCAGACACAGCCACTGCATGCACCCCCTGGAAGTGCTGCCATCACTGCCCAAAAGGAAGAGAGAGAGAATGAAAAGGTCCTATGGGGGGGGTCCTCTGCTCTGGAACACCCCCATCACCCTCCACACTAGAGAGACTCATGGGGACCCCATTTGCTATGCATATTCCCACTTCTTTTTTTTTTACTTCATTCCCTCTCCTCATTAGCTTAGCTGCCAATCGCTCAGCCACTTCCAGTATTTCAGCCCCACTGACTGCTCTTGACAAGCCTAACTGGAGGAGCTATGCAAGGGTGCATATGAGGAGTTGACCTGCACACAGAGTGCAGTACTATGGGCTAGGTTGTCAGGTACCTCCCCTCATACCCCTGGGCTCGTTCCCAATAGAGCTCTACAGTCAAAACTGGTACCTCATCGGTTGTCAAGCTGACACAGAGGTATGCACCCTCATTAGGTTCTGAGCACGCTTCTTGCCCTAACTTATCCCGCTGCCTGACCCATAGAACTGCAACAGGTCTTTATCATTGAGCACCTGCATGCACACAAGTGTCTTGAGTATGCCACTGGACCCATCATTGCTCAGAGATCCCAAATTTAAAAAGTGGGTGAAGGTGGAGACACAACAATGGCTGGCCATAAACGATACAAGGGAAGTCTCTACAGGTGCAATATAGGAGGCCTATGAGGCCTCCATGCATAGCCTCATAAGTTATGCAACAAATAGAAAAAAGAACAGGGAGGTTGATCTGTGCATTCTGCAGACAGAGCTCATATCCTTGGAGGAGGCTTATAGTTAACAATTTTTATTATTTTACATTATACAGGCATATGAACCAGTGATTGAATACAAGTGCTTTCTGGCCACCTACCAGCCACTGCTATAATGTACATAAAGGAGAGATAACTTAAGGATAAAGACATCCAGATTGAAACACACATTAGCAACTGATGCCAAATGTCTCCTCATCATCAACAATGAATACATACCTGGGCTTGTAGAGGAGAATCCCACCACATGAAGACAAGAAAGTCTGATCACCCATTCAACAAGGCAACAGATGACCCAGGTTTTTTAACTCCTTGTGGCTACCAAAGCTCCTCCCCTATAAAACAGATGAGAACAAGAACCAGAAAGCCTCAGACCTTATTATTTAAATTAACTTTTTTTTTAATGACATAACTATTTACAATAACACTTAACTTTTACCGTACCGTAACCTGCAGTTATACTAATACCACATTACAGTATTATCTGGACATATCACTAACCAGGTAAACAACCAGTACATATCTGACAGATCTCTTAATGGGAATCCTGAATGTCTGCCCATATGTCCTCACTCTATCCCTGCCCTGGGTGCCAGAAATGCCATGAAGGGTGAACAGATTGTGTGGAAGTCTGCTTTCCAGGTTCCAAGTGTGTATGACTTCCTCTCCATCTCATATATAGGAGTCAGTGATGCCAGTATTTCCGCTATGGTGGGACTATGACTGTCTGCCGTTGACAAAGTAACAGGCGTTTTACTTGCATCCCCAACAACACATACCAATTAAATTCTTTGCTCGACAGAAGACATGTCAATGATTGTATCCCTAGGATCATGGATAAAGGGGACCTGTCTATATGTTTCTTTAGTATTGTACTTCCCAGTTGACCAACCTGACCTCATACATTGCAAGGAGCTGGGCATGACCAGAGGATATGAAATAAATCTCCCCCGGTTGGTGGCACCGCCAACAGTGGTCCTCCTGGTTTACTCCCAATTTATGTAGCACTGCTGGGATCCTGTACCACCAGTGTAAAATGTTATTTTGTATTGTTCTACTACAGACATCTATATATTGCGAGTGTGCTAGGTTCCAGCATTTGGCCCACTGTGTCTCTGAAATCGTTATACCCAGAGCTGTTTCCCAGTGCCTCTTGGCCTTCTCCATTTGATCTGGAAGGGCATCTATAATCAGAGAGTACAGATATCCAGCATGACCTTTGGCCACAGTCAGCTATTTGGAGAGGGGTATGTTGTCCTTTAACTCCTTATAATACTGAGCCAGGAGAGGTCTAGCGGCCTCTCTTTAGCTGTAAGTATCACCAAAAATCCCTCTGTGGAATGTCCCATCTTTGCTGGAGACTCTGAAATGAATCCATGCCCTTCCCCGATGGAGTGAGTATATCTGAGAGGTACTGTATCCCCTTTTGTACCCATGAGGGCCAATGTACCACTGCCTTTGCAATGGTGATACGGGGGTTGTTCCAAAGTGGGATGTGACTAACTGAGGTGGGTGAGACCTTGAGATGGCGATGTAACTGTTTCCAGTATTGAATAGTAGGGTCAATGGCGGGATATGAGGTAGTAGGTAGCCCCTATAGTTGAGATGCCAGATTGGCAAGGCCTGCACAATCTTTTTCCATCTTACACCACTGTGGTGACTCAGAAGAGATGGGTCTAAACCAGTGCAGTGTTTAAGCCTAGTGGAAGGCCATTTTGTAGCCCTACAGCCACAATAGCCCCCACCCTCCTTTTTTCCAGTGGGTTCTTAGCTTAATCCGACTATACCATGGTGTCTTCCCTTCCCATATAAAAGCGCCTATAATCTTGTCCCATTTAGTGTACAAAAGAAGAGAAAGATGCAGAGGAATATAGGACAAGAGGTATGTCACCTTAGGGGCCAATGTTATCTTTATAGTCAAGTTCTTCCCTGCCATGGTAAGATTAGGCTGAGCCAATCTATTCAACTCATTCCTGCACTCTGCCAAGAGGGGGGCCAAATTCATTTCCCTTACCTTATCCAGGTGTTGGGAGATTTTGATACCCAGATATGTCCGGTCATCTGTTATCCATTTAAGCTCTACTTGGGGTATATTGCCAGGGTTACAGTGTGCATTAAAGGGCAGGATTTCTATCTTGGTGGCATTAACTTTCAGACCTGATATCTTAGAAAATACTTGAAGGAGAACTTTAAGATGGGAGACTGACCGGCTCAGATCTGCCGAAGGGATGAGCAAGTCATCTGCATACATAAGAGTAGTGTAGCAGTGACCGTTTATGGAAATACCCTTTATTTTGTTGCATTGCCAGATGGCCACAGCCAAAGGTTCCACTGCCAAGATGAACAATAAAGGCGAAAGTGGGCAGCCCTGTCTAGTGCCACATCCCAGAGGGAAGGGATTAGACATGGTGGAATTGGTTAGAACCTTTGCCATTGGGGAAGTATAGATAGCTCTGATTCAAGCACAGAAGGTAGGCCCAAACCCAGACTTCTGCAATACCAAAAGAAGATAATCCCACTCCACCAAGTCAAAGTCCTTTTCAAAGTCCACCGCTATCCCCATTACTGGTGTAGGTAGGGTTTTAGCAGTGTACATTAAATGAATTACTGACTGAATATGATCTGCACTATATGTAGTAGTAGTAAAAATATTTATTTTTAGACAGGGGGCCGGATATTTAAAGGGGTTGCGCAGGCAAAACCCACTGATGCACCACGGTGTGATATTCAGAAGAGGATGTTGCACTGCTCAAATCCTAATGCGCCGGGGCGTATCAGTAATGTATGTGGTACAAATGCGTCGGGCGAGCCCATGCATTCTTGGCACATCCCGACATTCAACCCGGGATGTGCTGAGCATATGCAGGTGCAACCCCTACTTGCATCACACACTGGTGCTCAAAGTTGAGGAAAAAAAAAGGGAGCAAGGGCTGGCCAGCTACAGGTGAGCTGCTGTACTGCAGGACTCAACACGTCAGCCGCTAGCTGTGGGTAGCCACCCGAGCCCCGGAGCCAGGGTCTGTCGGTGTCTCGCCCTTCCCACGCCCGATCATGGGCATTGTAACAGAAAAGATATCCCTGGTGATCCAGTGGACCGCTTCCAGCCTGATCGCGGGCATATGTATAATAAAATTATCTTAAATATCCCTGGTGGGCTAGTGTACCGTATCTAGCCCAATCGCGGGCTTTGTATATGGAAAAACCCTGGTGGTCCAGCGGTACCCTCCTCCCCACCTGCTCACTCAGACCTGCCACCCCGCTCCCCCCCAGTCAGTGGTGGGCGGCAGCACCCCACCTGCAAGCTGCCAGGCTGCCTGCCAACTGACTGCTTACATCACGGCTGTACATCCATTGGTCCACAGCATGGGCCAATGGGAGTGCAGGCCGTACTGTACTACACAGTCCAGATATGTGAATGGATCCATTCACATATCAGAACTGTGCAGCATGGTACGGTGTGCACACCCATTGGCCCACGCTGTGGACCAATGGGCGTGCAGTCGCATTGTATGCAGTCAGTCAGTGGGCAGCTGGGCAGCTTGCAGGTGGGGGTGCTGCCACCCACCGATGACTGAGGGGTGGGGTGGTGGGTCTGAGGGGCGGGTGGGGAGGGGGTAATGCTGGACCACCAGGGTTTTTCCATGCTGCCAAAGCCCACGATCGGGCTGGATATGGTCCACTGGACCACCAGGGATATTTAAGATAATTTTATCATACATATGCCTGTGATTGGGCTGGAAGCAGTCTACTGGACCATTAGGGATAATTTAAGATAATTTTATTTACATATGACTGTGATCAGGCTGGAAGCAGTCCACTGGACTACCAGGGATAATTTACAATAATATTAATATACATATGTCTGCGATTGGGCTAGAAGCGGTCCACTGGACCACCAGGGATACATTTAAATGTATTGTAATCTACATATGCCCATGAACAGGCATTGGGGCACTTTGCCGCAATGTTCAGGGGGTGTCGGTCTTTGACGGTTTAAGCCTTGCATGTCGCCAGGTGCAAGTCGCCGGGGATCGGCACACCTGCATGTAAATGGGGCCATAATGACATGCTAATGGCCCCAGTTGTGCCTTGCATGCATTATGGCTCCATTTGCATATCCACCGCTGAATATCGTGGTTCCTGTGCCTAGCGCAACCGCACTTGCACTGGTGCATCCTCCGCTCCTCTCTTGCCATCTGCGCTGGTGCTGTGCCACTGCACCATGCGCAATGCAGGCAGCCGCATTGCCATATTCAACGGTGCTGAGCCATGGCACAGCACTGTTTAATATTGCCCAGCTCACTCCCTGGTGCATCCCAGTTGAGCTGCGCCCAGGCTTGCGCCCCTGCCTAGTGCAGTTTGAATATCTGGGTCAGGCTATACAAAACTTTAGGTCCAAAGACCTATTTTCAAAGTTGCCCTGTACATACATTCATTCAAGTAATGGGATAGAACATCATTCATAAATACATTATAAAATGTACTATAATCATTCATAATTCAGTACAAACAATAAACCTACAAATGTAACAATTAGTTTACCTAGTATTAATCTAGTTACAAATTTGGTACTTCATACCCTGTTTAGATATCAAGCAATTTACATTAAACTCCCCATACAATAACATCACTTCAAACAAGTACATTTAGAATAAAATATTTCATCCAACCCAGATTTGAATTGTGATAACTTTGACGATTTCCTTATTTGGTGGGGAATTCCATTCCAGACTTTTGCAGCCTGAGCCTGCATTGTCATATTAACATATTTTGTATTAACTATTGGATAAGTAAGGCTCCTGTGTTTTACATCCCTCAAAACATAATTATGGCATTCAAGCCCAAAATCAATATCCATATTACCCTTTATCAACCCTTTGTTTATCTTATACATGACTATTGAATATTGTTTATTATACCATACCTGTAAACTATCCCATTTTAAGTCCTTATACATAATGCGTTGATCGGTTAAAAAATTACACTTAAGAGTAAATCTAGTCAATCGGTTATAAGTCCTAACAAGTTTATCCAAATGATTTTGACCTGCTAAATTGCACACTAAATTACCATATTCCAATGCTGGCAGTATTCACTGCATAGCAATTACTCTCCAAGTTTGTTGACTTAATATTCCAGATGACCTACACAGAGCACCAATTCTGTTATTAACCTTCTTTGTTATATTATTTATATGGTCAGAAAATGTTAGGGCATTATCTATTACTACTCCTAGATATTTATATTGTTTTGTGATTGTTAACTTTTTCCCATCACTCATTAATAATTCCCTATCATCCACAATTTTTTTTATTTTCTTACTTGATTTCTTATCAAAATACATAACCTGTGTTTTCTTTTGACTTAATACAAGTTTAGAGCTAGATAACCAATCTTGTAAAATATCGAAATCCAATTGCAACTTTGCCATCATTTCACCATGTGATTTAGCTGATGCTAATAAAACGGTGTCATTCGCATAAATCTTATCTGTGTATTATTTATTCTAGTGGGTAAGTCATTTACATATATCACAAATAGTAGTGACCCCAGGATTGATCCTTGGGGCACACCTCTTAACAATCTACCTTCATTGGATAATTGACTTTCAATTTCTACTTCTTGTTTCCTTTCACATAAGTAGGATTTAAACCATTGACTAGACCTAGGAGCGATCCCGGTCCGCTCCACCCTCTCATACAGCAAACGGTGATCAACCAAATCAAAGGCTTTGGACAGGCCGACGAACACTGCACCCGTGGAGTCCCCCCTATCCAGGGCTGCTACTACTACCTTATCGACAAAGCCCACAAGTGCAGTGCCAATTGAATAACCTGTCCTAAAACCATGTTGACATTTTGTTAGCTTAGAATATTTTTCCTGGTAATTGTACAATTGGTTGCACACCATCTGCTCCATTAGCTTAGAAAGGACAGCAATCGGCCTATAATTTGAAGGATCGTTTGGGTTACCTCCTTTAAATATTGGTACAATCTTTGCAACCTTCCACTTACAGGGAAAAATATTCTCCAACAAACTTTGATTAAATAAATCTGTCAGTATTGGTGACAGTAATTCAACTGCGTCTTTGATGAATTTAGATTCAATTTTATCCATACCATATGATTTTTTAGTGTTTAATTTTCTTAATCTCATCCCTAACCTCTTTTATTTTTATTTTTCTAAAATAGAAGTTGGGAGAATTTTCCTTATTACTTGTTTTTTTATGAGAATTAATATGCATTGATTTACCAGCTGGAATGTCAGTGTTATAAAATATTGGTTTAACAGCTGAGCTGTAGCTTTCAAATCAAGAAGCTCTCCCTTGCCATCAGACATTTTTATTTTCTGTTTTGCTCTTAATGGATTATCCAGATCTTTAATTAGATTGATAGGAAATTGGCTCCAGAATCAGACCCAGAGGAACATGGTTGGCAGTATAGTCTCAACCCCAAGGAGGATCATTAGTGGAGTCCCTCAGGGATCGGTCCTTGGACCCCTCCTGTTCAACGCCTATGTCTCTGACATAAGGAAGGGTATCAGGAGTGAGATGAGTCTCTTTGCGGATTACTCAAAACTGGGGACAATGGTGAATGGGGAGGGTGGCCCTACAGGGGGACCTGGTGGCTCTGGAAAGGTGGTCTGGAAAGCGGAAGTTGAGGTTTAATGCAGGGAAATGCAAGGTACTGCAACTGGGAGCCAGAAACCCAGGCCAAGTGTACACTCTGGGGGGGTGTTACAAGTCTCGATGGCAGAGAGGGACTTGGGGGTGGTGGTGGACGTCAAGATGAACAACTCAGAAACTTGTAGGAGGGCAGCAGCAAAGGACCACAGGATGCTTGGATGCATTGCTAGGGGGCTCACCTCCAGAAGGAGGGAAGTGATGCTCCCACTGTGTAACTGCTTGGTGAGGCTGCACCTCGAGTACTGTGTGCAGTTTTGGAGGCCACGTTTAAAAAAGGACATTGAACTCCTGGAGAGGGTCCAGAGGAGGTCAACCAAAATGATTTGGGGCTTGGGGGATAGGACCTATGGGGAGAGGCTCGAAGAGCTAAATATGTACACATTGGAAGAGAGAAGGGACTGGGGGGACATGATAGAAGTCTTCAGGTACATGAAGGGGATAAATAGGGGAGGAGCAGTCAGGGTTCTCTGAAGAAGGAGGGGCAACTAGAGGGCATGGGTGAAAACTGGAGGGGGGGAGATTCAGGGGAGAAAGGAGGAGGTGCTACTTCACTGAGAGGGTTGTGGAGCCATGAAATGCGCTGCCCAGGGGGCTGGTGGAGGCAGAAATGGTGGAGGAGTTCAAGACAAGGTGGGGCTGGTACAGGGGCAGGGTTCTGGAAGCAAAAACCAGTCAAGCGAGAACATCTGGGACTGGGAAGGGAGAAGCCAGATAGGGAGAGGGGGCAGCAAGGTCAGCTCCCAGGGTGGGGGCTGACCAAACGAGCAGACACGAAAGACCATTAGGCCTATTCTGCTGGCATTTTAGTATGTCAGTATGTTAGATTCCAATACTGTTTTGGATCTTTGGTTGTTTCTATTTTATAATTATAAAACCTTTTCCAAGCGTGTTTAATTAATCTTTGACATTCGTTCTGTTTCATTTTATAATTATCCCAGTCAACACCATTTCTTGTCTTAAGAGCTTTTTCCCAGGCTCTGGGCCAGATATTCAAAACTTCGCCCCGGGGGAAAATTAGCACTGCCCGTCTGGCAAACTTAGCCCGGATCACAGAGCAAGCTATATTCAAGTGGAATAGCCCAGGGCAAACAGCTTCTGAATATAGCATGGGAATGAGGCCGGGCAAACTGGGCTGGGAGTGCAGGGCAAACTTAGCCCTGGAATAAGACAGCTCTGAATATGGCAACCAGGAAGTGCAAACCACTACAGCAACACAGTGCACAGCGATGTGAAGGTAGGTAGAGATGAACTATGTGGCCAATGTGTGTGCCAGCAAATGCATGGACCAAGTACAGCTGCAGGCAGCAGTGTATGTGAAAGTACAGTATGCAAAACTGTAAAATTTTCCCCGAACTGTTAGTGCAGCACTAACACGTTTGCGTGGGTTTAGCGCAGGGCTAAACCATTAGCCCGGAGCAAACACATTTGCCCGGCGCTAAACTTTGCCATATTCAAAAGTGACATGCAAATGAGCCTACTTAGGTAATCTGTGGGCAAACATCCAGATTTGCATCTCATTATGACCTGATTTGCATGCAGTTTGCACCGGGCTAACTGTTTAGCCCTGCGCTAAACCCTGCGCAAACAGCTTGGGGAATATTATACAGTTTTGAACACTACTTCCACATGCGCTGCTCCCTGCAGCTGTACTGGGACAGCACAGCATAGGCATAGATGATGGTGGTGCTGCATGCAACTGTCACATTGTAGGTCATACTACAGTGCAAAGCAGAAACTACAGTAGCAAGGGGGCCAGTAGTGTGTGGACACAGCATTGCCTATGGAGTGTTGGGCAGTGATGATGACTGCACTATACACTGTGAGAGGCCCAACCTGCAGGTGTTTACTGACAGTGGACATTACTGTTATGCTGTTGTGTGACCCACAGATGCTGTACCTGTGGTATGGGATGCTCACAGTGACATGTACATTTCTGGCTTTGTGTGCTGTGGCAGTTGTACAGCTGTGCGGTATGTGGCCGGGGGGGCATATATTATCCGAAAGGCACACTGGTGTTGGGGTATACCCAATACTGGCCCACGTGCACTGCATGATGTGTCCCAGCCTTGTGGCCACATCTGGTCTGTGGCTAAGCCTCGCCACCATACTCTCCCTCAACATCCTCCATGCCCACAGTGCTGCATGTGTGTGCTGGCATCTGTTGGTGTCCACAGAAGTGTGGTCCGCAGGTGTGTGCTGTATGGCCACACTGCCATGCTGTCCATTGGCAGCAGGATCACCACTTACTGCCTGGTATGGCTGGGACTGGTGGCAGATGATGGCATCATTGTGATGCCATCAGTTAGCAGCATGCTTCCTCTATGTTTGGCTTTATCTGTGTGTCACATTTCTTTGTTAGGGTCGCGCACAAAACCCATGCTAAACCCGCGCAAACACCGCGCAAAGCCATAGTGTCACGCAAAGCTGCTTGCCCAGGGTTAAGACAAGCTTTTTCTGGGCGGTAATGTACACCACGCTAAGTGTTGCGCTAAGTCGCGCAAAACCACTTAGCGCGGTGCTAGTCGCTGTATATAGCATTGCGCCTGTATTCATGTCAGTTTGCCCCTTGCATACATTATAATTTTGCCCAGCGCTAATGCAGTTTGCCCGCACTATTTGGCCTTTTGAATATAGCAGACATGCGCTAATCCCGCGCTAAACCTGCGCAAACGGTTTTTGCCCGGCGCAAAGTTTTGAATATCTGGCCCTCTATCTTTAATACGTATGTTTTTCTTTAGGAAATCACTCACCCAAGATAGATGCTTTTTTCTCATTTTAATTTTCTTAAGAGGTATATGCCTATTATAGACTCCCAAGAAAGTCTTTGAAAATTCCTCAACCCCCCAAGCTTATATCTGGAATTAATTGCAACCTTTCCCACTTTTCACATTTCAAGTCTTGGACAAAATGTGCTGGATGATAATTTTTAAAATCTCTCTTTATCATAATCTTTCCTTCATCACTTCATTTATGTTTATCTGTTAATACCCAATAAACAGAGTTATGATCATTTAAATTGGGAGGGAGAACCTGACACTTCTCAATGTTAAACACCTTTGATACAAACATTAAATCTAAAATACCACCCTGACTGTTTACCCCACTTCTCCTTGTAACCTGATTTACTATCTGATTTACATTTAAAATCTCAAAACATTTTTCTAATTTCATACCCCTGGGTTTACCCCAGGCAGCATTGAAGTCGCCAATTAAGATTATATCTTTACCTTCTGACAAAGAAGCTACTTTTGATGCCAATATTTCAAACTTGTCATCATTTATATTAGGGGGGAGTAGACTACACTAATTAGAAGTTGTAACTTTTCTAATACCACACAGAGGCATTCCATGCCTTCCAATATTCCTTGAAAAGCACTTCAGCTAATCCCATTTTATTTTTAATATATAAAAGAACCTCACCCCCCGTGCTTACCCCTATCCATCCTAAACAGATTGTAACCATCCATTGTTACTTCAGTATCCTGTACATTTTGAGATAACCAAGATTCTGTTTCACCTACTATATCTGGCTCTAAACATTGAACCCACTTTTGAAATTCCTGCATTTTATTTATAATACTCCTGGCATTTTCAAGTGTTATTTTTAAATCTTGTCTTAATTGCATATTAGGCCCGGGATTAGTTTCCACATCACCTGCAAGTAACAGTACAATGCAACCGGTAGTTGGTTCAGTTAATTTACAAGATGTTAATTTAAAACCCTTAGCCCCAAAACTCTGACTTCTCACATGGCTGCACAAAGTCCAACTTTTTTTAAAACTATTTCTTCTCACTCCGTGAATTATTGCAGGGCCTGAAGGAACAGTTAACAGCCACAGTGATGCTCCACCCTGCCGCCTTTCAAGAGACATAGCAACCTCTCAGCCCAAAGATGCATGTGACTTTGTTTCATTAAATAATACGCACAACAAAATACAGTGCACTAGAATTTTCAGCATGATTTAAATCAAGACACAATTCTACAGTTAAAATACCCTGTTTACAATTCCAATCCTAGAATGGAGTTTCAAATATTTTATCAAGATAAACTCTCTAACCTTAATTGTACTTGATTCGTGGTAAGCAGACCCAGTTAAACAATTGTTTTTCTTTTTGTCTTTAAACACAGAGTGGCGCTTATACCACTCACGCTCGCACAGTAGCAGCGCAAGCCTTTAGAAGATGACTGTCCCTCCTACTCTGCTGACGCACACTCCCAATTCCCCCCTCTCTCACTGGCAGATGGTTCTCCGTGATGTTACTGGGAAGTTTAAACTGACAGAGCACAGCAACACTGCACAGTTCTGTAGCAGAGAGGAGCCATGGCACAAAGTAAACAGGTTTGCAGCAAATAAAGATGGTAGTCACAAGCAAAGATCTGTAACACAGGCTGACACACAAGGTAGTCTATTGCAGGCAGGTGCTTAATGAATTAAAAGTACCAGTGCACAAAGCCAGCCTGGGAGGGGTGGATTAATTCCGGAAGAAAGGTCTTAAGATGGCTGGCTATGGCCTTAGCGAATATTTTGCTATCCACAGATATCAGGGATAGTGGCCTATAGTTTCCAACTTTAGTCGGGTTTTTCCCTTTCTTTGGAAGAATGGTTATCACCGCCTCCCTCATAGTTGGAGGGAAATACCCCCAATTAATCATCTCTTGATATACCCAGCATAGAATTGGAGAAATACTTTGGGCTAGATCTTGGAAGTATTTGGCAGGAAAGCCATCTCCCTCTGGGGACTTACCTTCTTGAAGGGATATCAGTGCCTGTCGAATTTCTTCCTCCATAAGTGGAGCTTCCAGGAGCTCACAATTATGATGAGATAGCCTTGGAAGTTGAAGGCCCTCCAAAAATGTGTGGACCTCCTTGCATAGGGACATATGTGTAGTGGTATATAACTGTTTATAGAACTCTGTCATTATATTATTAACCTCTAAAGGGGCAGTTTGGAGTTTCTGGGTATATGGGTTCAACAATCCCGTTATATGTTGGTTAGTCTGTTGCTTCCGAATTTGGTAGGCCAGCACCTTCCCTGCTTTTTCCCCATTTTTCCAATATACATGCCTGACATGTAATAAAGCCAGCTCTGCTTTCCTGGAGAGAAGTTTGTTCACCTCCAGTCGAAGCCTAAGGACCTCTTTCCCCAGTTGAGTACCCCTAGTAGGGTCCTTGGCTTTTTTCAAGTGGGTTTCCGCTTTGGTCAACTGTTGCTCCAGGGACTGTAACTTAAGGTTTCTCTGTTTTCTTCTACGGGATGCAAACTCCATAATTGCCCTGTGTATGGTAGCCTTATAAGCTTCCCATGTAGTACTGGTTGATGTATCTGTTATGGGATTCTTTCTCAAATACTGCCTGGATTCTTGTCTAACCCAGTGAAGAAACTCTGGGTCCCTTAACAACAATGGATCTACCCACCATGCAGAACCTGATTTGGTTGTGGGCCCCCATAATAGGAGAATCTGCACCAGGGCATGGTCCAAGAGGATGATAGGGAGAATATTAGTACTAATGACGATCTGGGATATGTTAGGGGACACTAGCCAATAGTTTAACCTGCTAAACGTACCATGCACACTCAACTGGAAGGTATAGTCTCTCTCCTGATGATGGGCCAAATGCCACATGTCCACCAGGTTATGTTCTTGCATAAGTTGATGTAGTGCTATGTTGGCCCTAGGGTATGAGTCCTTTCCTATAACACTTTTGTCGATGATAGGGCTAAGGTTAGGTTGTAATCTCCCCCCATTAAAATGAGGATACCCACCTCTCTCATGGTTCCTATCTTATCTGATATCTACTGAAAAAACTCAGGGTCATCCTCATTAGGTGCATAAATGTTGACCAAGAGAAGTGGCCCCTCCCCCATGTCCACCCTCGCCATAATCCAATGCCCAGCGGGTCTTTTTTACACTTGTTGACCACCCATGATAAACCTTTATGAATGAGAATAACCATCCCCCATTTCTTTGTGGGGCACAGACATGCACTTCCAGCCCCACCCAGTCTTTGACTAAACTGGCATGGTCACTGCCCATAAGCTTGGTTTCTGGTAAGAAGGCCGTTTGGACCTTTGTTCTCTTTAGGTACGTCAAGACTTTCTTTCTCTTGATTGGGGTATTAAGACCCCTGAAGTTCCACGTGTAAGCTGATATTTCAGCCATCATCTCTGTACCTAATGCTCATTTCGTCTGAATCTGTTTGGGCACCTAAAGAGAGCAAATGGCCCAAAGTTATGCTCAGATATTGCCTGTACTCCATCCTAGATGAGATCCTACACACACATTCCAGCCCACATAGGAAAACATTCGCTTTACCTGCATGCTGTAACTGCCTGTGGTATAATAGCACCATCTGCTGGACAAGTTGTGAATTGCTAGATACAGTATAATTAAATACCAACTGCAAACTACTTACAAAAGCACAAAACTGTGCAAGTAAGAATACGGCTATACTTGACTGGAGGACCTGTCCCCTACGAAGCCCTAGCCACTTCTCATGGGGGGTGGCCAAAAGTCCCCCCGGATGGCAGTGATAAACCAACCACCCACCTTTCTTAGAAATCATCCATAGCCACGGTGCAGACAGCTGTCATCGAAAAGTCCAAAAGTTGGGAGTAATAAGATGATAGTATATGTATGACCCCAATGCTATAACAGAGAGGTTCCTCCTTTAGCGGTTACCACCAGATGTATTCTCTGCCAAGGAGAGGTCCTCTCTTCCAGTGGAAGTTTGAGAGTTCCCAGAAGCATAACCTAGTGGTGCTAGACATCTCTGTCACTCTTGTGACACGTCCTGGGATATGCCTAGGTATGAGGATATCCCTAGGCCTTACGAAAATGGAGCCAATAAGTTGCTCAGACATTTTGCTTCATTCCTCCCTCCCTCCCTCCTCTAATAGTACACCTGGTATATTTTGAAAAATCTCACCCCCTCCCCAGCGTAAGTCCTGGATCCTCACCTGCCCCCCATTACACGCTAGATTCCATCATCCCCATCCTTTAGCACTAGTGTTGGATCTCATGGCCCTCGATGCATTCTCTTAACCCCCTTATCATAACCAAAATGACAACTTATCTGACTGTAAAAGAACAATGGTAGTCCATCTTGAATAGTGTCCTACTGTCCAGGATCATGTAGCGCCTGCTTCAAGAAGGCTAGGTCCAGGGGAGGATACATTATAGAGCTTCTGGGGATCTTTATGCAGTTCCTCAAGAGTAACAGTTAGCACTCCACTTGTCGACTGGGCCCTGGAGGAATTGGTGGCATGATTATCTGGTACTGCAGCATTAGGAGCCGGTGCCTGCTCCTCAGTGGGACCTCCAGTGCCCATATCCCTTAGTTTTTCATACCAGTTCTGTGAGAAGTACGGGCTCATGATGATAACCTGCTCCTCTGAGGGTGAAGGTGGTGAGGAAGCTGCATTCAGGCATTCGTCCAGGTGTTCCTGCTTAGGGTGATGATCCGTTTGCTGTCACTTTTGGCTCCGGGGAGGAAGGCTGGCTGCAAGTGGTCTGATTTGGTCCGAGGTGTCCATCTCTCCCAAATTCGGTGATGGGGCTCTGCCACGATGTCACTGGCCTGATGATTGAGTCTGGGATGAGGTTCTAAGCATTGCAGGAGAGGGGGCCCTTTGCTCTGGCCATGTCCTAGCCATATAATCTTGCAAGACCTCTGGTGTAGAAAATGGAAGAGTGGAACCGTTAACTACCAGCCACATCGTGGCCGGGTACCGAAGGGAGAAGGGGACACCTAGACCATGCAGCTTGTTTTGCAATGGTGTGTACTCTTTCCTCCGCATGGATAGATCTTGGGAGTAATCCTGAAATATTAGGATGCGATGACTGTTCCAGCTGAGCTGCCCAAGTTCCTTTGCCCTTGTTAAAACCCAGTCCTTGTCAGCATAGTTTAGGATGCGAGCAAGCATCGGCCGAGGACAATCACCATGCTTAGGCACAGGACCAAATGTGCGATGTGCTCGCTCGATAGTGAAGCCAGGCAGTAACTCCTGCTGCAAGATCCTCAGTAGCACTTCATACAAAAAGTCCACTGCATACCCTTTTTCAGCCCCCTCTGGTTCCCCGAGAATTCGGAGATTATTCCGTTGGTTCCGATTCTAGAGGTCGTCCACTTTCGCAGCTAAGAGTTGAATGGTGTGATTTTGTTCTCTCATTAGAGAGTGAAGCTCCCCTACAGTGGCCTTGTTTGCAGTCACTTGTCACTCAGTGTGGAAAATACGAGTTTCTAGCTGATGTATAGCCAGAGCAGTGGCATTAGAGGCTACTGTCTCCTCAGACATTCTCTGCACAAGAGTATCAAACATGTTCATTAATTTAGGGCCGTCCAGCACTGCAACAGTTCCCGCGGCCTGCTGTACTTTTTCAGCCATTGCAGATTTATTTTTGTTGCGCAGGCTGCCAACAGAGAGTTGATGTAGCACCACCGTTTAAGAAGTCTGGCCTGATTTTAGTCCACAAACGAACTGTAAGTTGCTCCAGCTATTCACTGTGTAATTTTTATTGCTATATTCCTTCGTGGTGCGCGTGGACGTCCATATATTTCCCGAACTATCGGGAGCTGATCATTTAGGCTGCCATCCACAATGGAGCTCAAGCTATGCCCCCTGGAGGAGGCTTATAAAAAAACACTCTAGCCCTTCCCCAGAACTTCTAGCTCACATGATTAGCACAAGAATCAAACTAAATGAACTTTTGTCTTGCAAAGCTGAGCGGGCACTCTTCAGAGTCAGATAGGCCAACTGGGAAGAGGGGGGCAGAATGCCATAAGATTACTGACCTTCCATCTAAAGAAAAGAAAAACTGGAAAGCACATTCTGGGACTCAGAGACCGGGGGTGGGGTGGGGCAGGTCCAAATGGACCCCAACAAAATTAATAGCTTCTTTCTGTCAAGTACTATATTCCTCCAATATACCCCCAACACAGATGCTCTGTCTAATTTTCTTATAAGCTTTCCTATCTTCAGAATAGCTCACAATCAGTACTCTGAGCTAGACAAGCCAATTACCACCTAGGAAATCCACACTGCAATAAAGTCCCTAAATAAGGGGAAGACCCTGGGGTGAAGGGCTACCCAGCTTATTATTATCGCCTGGTATGTGAAGAGATTAGCCCCAAGCTTAAAGACATTCTCCAGGCCTCCTTAGAATCTGGGTACCTTCCTCCACCCATATGCGACACCATCATCACCATTATCCCAAAGAAAGTGAAAGACACCACCATCCCCTGCAACTACAGGCCCGTTTCCCTTCTCAATACAAATGCAAAAATACTTACCAAAATTCTGGCATCTAGACTGGAAGGAATACTCCAAGGTCTTATCCACCCCACACAAGTGGGATTCATAAAAGACCATCACAGTACAGCTCATCTCAGAACCTTAGCCCTTGTCAGACATGCAGCTGCTACATCCCATACCCCTGCAGTGGTTGTAGCTGTGGACTTTGAGAAGGTCTTTGGCTCCGTGGAATGGCAGTACATTGTCACCACCATGTAACACACAGCAGTGGGCCCCTATGTTCCTGTGATGAGTCCAACTACTATACACCTTCACTACAGCCTGCATCCTAATAAATGGATTGCAGTCACAACCCTTCACACTGCAGAGAGGAACCAGGCAGGGATGCCCCCAATCCCCCCTGCTCTTTGTGATAATCATTGAGCCATTGGCTATTGCCATCCACCAACACCCACTGTTGCAGGGCATCCAAATAGGAGAAAACAATATAGAGGATTGTGTATGAGTAATCGTACACAGCAAGGCAGTTGTAGGATTGAGAGGTTTCCATGGTAACCTGCAACCTTGAGAGCTCAGCTTAAGAGGTCAATTAACATGGAAACCTCGAGATCGTACAACTGCCTTGTTTGTGTATGATTACTGATGTACAATCTTTTATAGTGTATGGGTAATCATACTTTGACTCCACTGTCCCATTAAAAGCTCCAAAATAACTTACTAATGCACGATTCCTTAAGCACCATTCACTTCTTGGCCAGAACGCACCGCCATGGCCTGCTTCATCATGCATGCGCAACAACATTCGATATTGTTGTGCTATACTAGTGACGCACTCAGTGCAGCACAATAAGATCCAGACATAGTCAGGGCAACGCAGCAACGCTGTTCCATGCATGGATTTCCATGAGGAACAGTGCTCTACCATATGCTATATCTGGACTCTGCTATATGCAGTTGACTTGTTAATAATAGAAGCGGATAACACCTCCTCACTTGATCCCCTGTTCCATTTTCTGGCTCGCTTCTCTGAACTTTTGAGCTTAAGGGTGAACCGCACTAAGACAGAGGTTCTTCTCTTACACTCTAGCTGTCAGCCAGCACCCTTCACAAACAAGAGCCTCAAATGGGCGAAGGACAGCCTGACATACTTAGGCATCACTGTGCCCCCACCTTCTCTAAAATATTACGCCTTAATTTATCCACTTCCTTGATTTTGCCTGAGCTGAAATGGATAGACGGAGACACCTCAGTCTTTCCCTGGCTCAAAAGCTGGACACCATTTATTTATTTATTGAGTTTTGGTAACTGGGCAAGTCCACTGAGACAATTGCAGTCCCTTTTTCAGGGTCAACCCTGAAGTGCAGCAACAAACAATACAGTACAATGCAAAAATAACAAGGGAATTCTGTTACAATAATAAAAAAACTAACATACAGCAGGTAGGGGATAAAGAATCACAACATATACAGAAATATAGAACTAACAGTATACAACAGCTAATAAAATAGATATATACACTTTGGTAATAACATATTGCAGATCAAACTTAACAAGCTTACATAAACTATGAGAGCCTGTAAAATACATTTGTAAATTAAATAAAATTACCAGCTGCTATTAAAAGTGCTCAGTTAATGTGAGAGACAGCAACAAGTCTGGCAAAAGTGTTGAAAGAGAGGAAGATGTGGGTTAGAAACTAGGAACTCAACAATTGATTACATGGCCTCTGCAATCAAGGAACCCCTTGTGAATAAGTCATATACCAGCTAGGAAGGGGGAATCGAGGCTACAACCATGGCAGTTTTTTGCATGATGCTGGCCTCCAAATTCACCCACTTAATGGCACACATACCCATTCACATACCTAATGCCTGTTTCACCAAAATAGGCAGACTGGTTGGGAACTTCCTATGGGAAAGAACAGGCCCAGATATAGCAGGGTCAAACTCAGGGGGCACTGGAACAGGGGTGGGTGGTGCCTCCCATGGTTCAAGGAATACCATACAGCCTATTTGGGTGCCCTAGTGTTGCAGTGGTTTGCCCCAGCTTCAGCAGATTCACCTCAGCGGCACCATTTAGAACAGCATCTGATGGGAAATTGCCTGGCTGTGACATACCTGGCCTATCTTTACAACAAGAGTATATGAACTATGAGAATCCACCCTCTTATGAAACCCCTCCAAGGATGCATGTATTTTTATCAACAAACATGTTAAGACTGACCCAGTGCCCCACCTATATGCTCTGCTATGGGGTAATGAGACAATCTGCATTGGAGGCTACCCCAACTGGAAAAGATGGGAAGGGGGAGGGCTTCACCAGGTGCTGGAGCTGCTCACAGCAGATGGAAAACACATCGACTTTTGTGCCTTCCTACAAACAAGGTACACGATCCCCACACAGCATGTCTAGAGATACAGTATTTACAGATCAGAAGTCTGCTGAGCCCTAAACTAGTGACAGAACAGTCATCCATAGCCCAGGGAACACACTTAGTCATAACACAAGGGATCAAATGCCCAAAATGGAGAGCCAGCCAGCTACACCAGAGTCTCAAGGACGCACAGCCAGACCAGTCTCTTGCTTCCCTAAGAGCCTGGGAGACAAAGCTAAACATACAAATTCCATAACACGCCTGGACTTTATGCCTCTCTTAGATATATAAGGCCTGTAAAGATGGTTGCAATCACTTAATATAGAACAAAACCCTCTTAAGGAGGTGCAGTACCCAAGCAGCCCTCAAGAGAATAGGGGCAACTCCTGATGATACATGTTGGCAGTGTCAGGAACAAGGGGCATGAGAACCAGTTATGTAGTAGTGGCACTTGAGATAAATAAATCCACAATAGCATAATCAGGCAGTAATTCTATTTATTGCTAAATGCAAAAAAAAAATAAAGAAGGTAAATTGTATATCTGACAGAAAATACATGCTGTTCCAGCTCAGACCCCAGTGCTTCGATTCTTGGGAGTCTTCATCAGGGGGGTGCGGCTGGGAGGAGAACAGTCTTTTAACTTGCTTGTATTTTATCTCCTCCTCCCAACCTGTCCCCTTCCACCTGCCCCCCCAACGCCATCACCCCGGTATCTACTGGACTCACCTCTGGATCTTTAATGAGGTGCCAGCTAACCAGGTGCAGTGCATGCAAGGGGTTGGCATCATCTCACTGGTTGGGATATTTTCCTCGCTTTTCTTCCCATCCCCAAGTGTGGCATGGAGGCATGCAATGACACTAATGGCCAAGCCGTGTATGCTTCTGCACATGGCACACTGGGCGTCTGCCCTGTATCCACCCCCTTCATCTGTGGGTCCATTGCACCATCCCCCAGCCACCACTAGAGGACAGACAAGCAGTGGACTACATCCCCACCCCTCCCCAGGAGAGGAGAGCTGTCATCCAGACACTCGATCCTCTCCTGTCCTGTCCAACCCCCGGTGGCCTGCTCGCACCTCAAACATGGGTCGTTGGCATGGCAGGAGGTAAGGCATGGATGCCTCAGCCCTCCAGCCACTGAGCTGGCTAGAGAACAGTCTTTTAAACAAAGCGTTTATACATATTCATTAGGAAAAATGTCCATAGATATATAGAAAACCTTAAAACAACATTAGAAAACCAAATATGATAGAACAATAACTTGAAAATAATAAATCATCCTTCATTCACTTACATTGCTAATATTTCTGTCTCAGAAATGTAAGAGAAATTTGTAAATTTGATTTGTAAATTAAATAAAATTACCAGCTGCTATTAAAAGTGCTCAGTTAATGTGAGATGGCAACAAGTCTGGCAAAAGTGTTGAAAGAGAGGAAGATGTGGGATAGAAACTAGGACCTCAACAATTGATTGATTGCATGACATCCACAAACAAGGACCCCCTTGTGAATAAGTCACATACCAGCTAAGAAGGGGGAGTCGAGGCTGTAACCATGGCAATTTCCTTCATAAAATATCCCTCTAAAAGTGTTGAAAGGCACACTTAGAAACATGAGAGAGAAAAAAATATGAGAATTCTTGAGTACCACTACTACATAACTGGTCCTCATGCTCATTGTTTGGGCAGGCAGCCTGATCTGTAGTGTACACCGGTCTTATGTTGTGGATCACGGCCAAAGCCCGAAGGATATCGTTTGTTATAGTGCCGTTTCATTGAGACGTCTACAACCAGTGCCACCGGGGTGGCGTTTTGGGTCTGCTAACAGCAACTGAAATTTTCATGCTGCTTCTGTGGCTTGTGTTCCCTTCTCTGTGGATTACCCCAGGAATTATGACTGAAGCTCCACAATCGGTGGCTGCTGTGGAAGAGACAATCTACAGCTGAGAAGTCACCAACGACATTGACAACAGACACAGAAGAGCAAGAGTGACGGACTCCAGATATTAAGGTAAGTACTGATACTACAAATAATATCAAAAGTGCTTTCAGCAACTTAGAAAAGCTATTACTTAAAGAACTTGACATTACCTTCAGTATCTTCTAATTGGAAGAATACATAGCCAGAAAACAAACTCCTGGAGGATTATGCAGTACTGTTTCACCCTCTAGTGGCATAGATAATTTCCAGTTCAAAAATGAAAAGATAATTTCCAGTTCAAAAATGAATGGGTTAACGCTGGTTGTGACTGTTCTAAAACATTTATTTAATTGCATACAAAAGATGATATGAGTAAATATGAGGAGCTTACTAATGTGACGTTTTGGTTTTGGTCAGCCACTAAAAGACCCTTACCTTCTCTCTGGTCTGCCAGACCCATCTGTTGCTGCTGGTGAGGACCCCTTTCTGGTACAAAACAAACTGAGTCGCATGCAGAAATAACTGAATAAATTGTTTATTCTGTACAGCAGACATGTTCTATTCATTAGGTCTAGCCCCAGACTGACACATTCTCTGACTGCTAGGCATACACAGCATTGCCAAGTAGTGTAACAAATGGTTACATGCAAGTTCTAAGTGCTCTTAAAGGGACAGCAGCTAATAACATTAAGCCCCATACGTAATGCGTACTTCACATCACTCCAGTGACAGTTAATGTGAGCACCTCTCAAACAAAACAGTATTACACAACAAGGGGTTAATAAAACTTTAAGCATGGAATTAAAACATGTTATCAAACATTACCCCACTGTGGGGGGAGGGGGGGAGGAAAGGATCTAGACTACAATGGTGACCAGTCAGAGTAGAACCAGGGAAGGGGCGAACACCATAGCGACTTGAAGCTTGGTCAGGATGACAAGTCTTACAGTGCAGAGAAGGAAGAAGAAAAGGGAAGGAAGAGTAGCAGCTGGAGGATATCCGGAATGCATATAAACAATGCAATAACAGATGCAGAACAGTAATATCAGGTAGACTGTCCATTTGAAGAGACATTCCTAACGGAAAAAAAAAACATTAATGTAGGTATGCAGTACCATAGCAACAGTAGCTGGGGTACAAGAAACATTTACTTCAAACACTTAAAGATAGAGACTATCACCAGAGAAACTGGTCCCAAAACACACTGCGCCTGGTTATCAAAGTTCAGGACCTCCATGAACTTTTCTAGTCAGTGGGAATGGAGGCATGTGTGGCTTGCACCAGTTCCTGACAGGATGGGGTAACTCGTTAAAAGCAACTCGGGAGTTCTGCACACTGTCAAATCTGTACCATTTCACTCGGTGAGTCCAGGATCAGTTGCTGAACTTCTTACGTAATATATTCTCAATCTGGTACACTGGTGTGTGTACAAGACAGTCCTGAGAAGATAAACAAAACTGAGAAGAAGAAGTCCCAGGGAATTCATCTGACAAATCAGGCTAAACGGGATCCAGCTAGAGTGTCAGGATGAGGAAGATCTGTAGAAACTGGTTGCAAGTTGTCTGAAGGGATCTCAGCTTCAGTGAGGATGGCAGGCTCAAGTGCAGCTTCATTGTCAGGTGGACTGGGATCATCTGGGGCATAGGTGTAGGCAGGCATACTCCAAGCACTCCATGGTGTGCAATTTTATTTAAGGGGGGGTAGCAAATAATTTTCATGGAAAAAGGAAGCAATTTAGAGCCTAACAATGAAAATACTGAACCTTTCTGTAATTTTATTCATAGGAGTCAAAACTAGAAGAACTGGTCACTAATACTTTCTTTGCATCCCAAGGACAATACAACTTTACAGGCTGGTATGTGGGTGTCTTAGGGAACAGTGCATGGCATTTGTATTAACCCATGCATGGCAATAACCAATGGCATGAGATACAAAAGTTGTATTTATTGTGCCCAATGAGGCAACAAGCATGGTCCTGGTGTACACCTGGCTACACCCCGGGGGGGGGGGCAGCTCACCCTAACAAGGGGGGGTAGCAGTGAGTCCACTTGGTGTGCAGCTCTGAAATCCCTGGCTACACCCCTGAGATTCTGGGGTGGTGTTACTCAGGTACCCAAGTTTCAGTCGATTGATGTGGACTTTGTTTTGTACCAGCTTTCCATCAGACTCGTGGCATAGAAGAACATGTACAGGAAGAAGTTTTTCTACAATGTAGAAGGGACCAGTCCAGGAGCGAAGCAGTTTCTTGGTGGCACCCAGAACTAGGACAGGTCAGTGCAAGTACACAATGTCCCCAGTGGAGAATGAAGGCTCATGCGACTTGGCTGCTGACATTTTCTGCATTGCAGATTTTCTGTGGCCCAATGTGGTGATTGCAACATGTCTGGCAAATTCAAGCTGTTCCAGCATGGGAATTATGAAAGAAGAGGCTGATTTTGGAACCTCTAGCAGTGAGAGATTTCTGTCCAGCGCAGTTCTTGGTTGACATCCATGGACTAGAAAAAATGATGTGTACTCTGAACTGTCGACACAAGGGCTTGTGTTGTAAGCAAATTGCACAAATGGAACAAAACAATCCCAAGTGGCATGAGTTTCATCCAGGTACTTGAAGAGTGTGCTGAGAATGGTAAACATAATTCTTTCACTTTGTCCATTGCATTGTGAATGACAACTGGTTGTGTGAGTCTTTTTGATGCCAAGAAGTCTGCATGTTTCTCACACAATAGTTGAAAGGTAGTTAGTGCCTCTGTCTGAATGCAGGTACAATGGGGTACCATGATGACAAATAACTGTGTTGAGGAAGGCACTTGCCACTGTGGCAGCTTTGATGTCTTTTAGGGGGATCAGTTTCAAATATTTTTTTAGGTAGTCCACAAAAACAAGGATGTATTTGTTGTCAGAGTCAGAGCATGTAGGTAAAGGTCCAAGAATGTCTGTGCTGACTCTTTGGAATGGTTCAGTGGCTACAGGCATTGGAATGATGTGTGCTTTTGACAGTTTGGCAGGATGCTTTCTCTGGGAGCAGGGCTGGCAGGATTTGACAAATCAGACAATGTCTTTGTTCATGTGAGTCCAGAAGAAGTGAAGCCTTGCCTTTTAGAGAGGTCTGTGGATTCCTATATTACATCCAGAAAGTGGAGAGGCATGAGTGGATTGAAGAACTTCATTGACTAGAGAGGATGGCACAACTAACTGTACATGAGTTCTATCCATGTGATGGCCCTTACCTTCCTTGGTCCAAATGTGGAAAAGCACTCCATCATTGAGGAAGCATTGTGAAGCAAAGAAAAGTACATCCTGGCCATGCTTCTTTTGTTGCGGTAAGGTTCTAGACCCTGAGTATGTGATTATGTCTGTGAATTGAGGATCAGTTCTTTGTTGCATTTTGACCATTGCCAGGGAGAGGTCAGAAATAGAAGAGGTGAGGGGGACTTCCAATTCCGCCCCCAATGGTGATGGTAGCCTAAGACAACTGCTCCGATACCCTTTCTGAGAAAATCCTACCTCTTACTTCCAGAATTCTCAAAATATTACAAATACAATATGCACAGGAGGGGGAATAAGGGTCCTGTGTCTATAAAACTGAAGAAAATGGAAGAAGCAGTGGAAGATAATCCCAGATCAGAGTCCGAGATCTCAGAGTTCGAGTCGATTCTGCCGTAAAGCACGCCATTGCCTGCTAGGGCTACTCAGCTGGAATATCGCACACCAAAGAACAGAATAAAAAAAATTAAACTGGACATGATATACCATGAATTGTGTGCATTTAGGGCAGATATTAAACAGCTGTACTCAGAAATATGCAGAGATGTGCGGCAATTAGAACAGCGAGCAGACGACTCGGAGCACCAAATTACAGCCACACAGAATCGAGTAGATGACTTGGAAAATGCAATGCAACAAATACAAGAACAGCAAGGCTTCTTAGAAGCATGCCAAGAAGATGCTGAGAACAAAGCACATCAAAAAAATATTCGCCTCTATTGTATACCAGAGGGAAGTGAGGACTCCAAAATAAAAGGATTCATGTCTAGCCTACTCCGCTCAGCTTTATACCTTCCTGAGGACTATCAATTTGATTTTGAGAGAGTACATAGAGCTTTAGCTCCAAAACCATCCACAGCGACTGCTGCACCCAGATCTATAATTGTCAGATTCAATAAATATGCAGTGAAAGAACATATACTACTAACAGCCTGGCGTAAACAAAATATCTTCTTTAGACAAACCAAATTCTATGTGGATCATTGACTATGCTCCTCACACAATGAAACAACGAAGGGCCTGCCTCCCTCTGTTTCCCATGATGAAAAATCAGGGCATCAAGTTCCAGACCCCCTACCCGGTGAGGCTCATTGTTTTCTTGCCTGAGCAAAAGATGGAATTCTCCAATGCAGAGGAGGCCCGTGAGCAATTGACGCCAAAAGACTTGTTGTTTCCAGAAAGACCACAACCTGGTGTATCCCGTTTCAGTCAACCTTCATGATGGCAAACAGCACAACCAAAACTGAATGCAGTAGAAGAAAAGAAAAACCAGATAAATATGAGATTCTAAACAACAGTTGTCAAAGTTTGTTCGAGACACTACTACTATCCTTGAAAGAGAAACCTGAAATGTCTTGAAGGTACTTTTTGGTATTATTATTCGTGCTTAACCACGAGTGACTGTGGGGTCGGGGTGGGGGCTGGAGGTGAGATGGAAGCAGTGAAGATCTAACTCGGATTCCTCCAATCTAGGCCTAGTGATGCCCTTGACTCTAGCTTCGGGTGTTAAGCACTCTAAAATATGGGCGACACTTGGGCACTTGTCAGGGATAAGCAAACAGCCTTGTTCCCACCACAGCTCCTTTTCCCTTAGCCCGCCCCTCCCTAACGAACCCTGGGAAGCAACAACATAATTGATACAGGCAATATACAAGGCCTGGAAAAATTGTCATCCCATAGCTTCGAGAAGAAGCACAAGTCAAGGTTACCATTTGGAACTGATCGAATCCTACCTCTCTCCATACGGGGAACGCACTTGGCTGAATTACATCTATATCCATACTTATTTTTTGGACATATTAACGAACTGTTCTGGGCAAAACCATACTTAAAAGCAGATCAGAGACATTGTTGAAGATGGGGACTAGAATATGAAGACCTGAAATATTTTGATTTTCTTCAGGGACAATTCATTCAGGAAGGGGTGTGATGTTTGAGAGCGGGATTTTGTGCAATTTTGCACAACATTCTTATGGGACAACCATCGATTTATTTTTATAAGTTGGGACAAAACATTCATTATCTGTTCAACTTATTACTGCATATTCTGTCCCTTTTTTTATTTGTGGGCTTTAACAGCTCATGGAGGGCCCATGGCAAAATATGCCCCGATCCTAACCCTCCAGCTGGGTTTAAGTTTTTTTATTCCAATGCACACTCAGTACCTAAAGGGAAGTGGATAATAGTTTCCCCTACATAGGAAGCTTTTACATTTTTATTTTTATATTATTTACTAGAAATATCGTAAAAGAGATAACTGCTTCAAATCAGTCTGCGAGAGCCCTAATAATATCAACCATACGAAAAGTTTTTTTCTTTAGGCTTAATGAGGTTCTTAATGTTTATCCATGCCCTGTTGGCATGTGAGTTATGGCTTAAACTTCAATCATATGCAACATAACTTATTGAGGTGTCAGGCAGGAGGTCTAATATTTTAGTCCTGTTCGGAAAGAGACTGCAGGGGGCTAGTCAAAGTGATAAAGGACAACCTATGAGAGATTTGGAACTGGGTCCTATACACATCAGAATGATCCTGTTGGAGTTGGAGTGTTGAAGAAGGGGAGCCCATATTCAGAAAAAGACTACTTTTTTTTATAAATGACTGTGGCTAACTCTGCACTTATTATGTCCTTTAATGTAAATGGCATTCACAATCCGGTAAAGCACAAAAGATTGCTACGATATTTTAAACAAAGTAAGCCGGGTGTGCTAATGCTCTGGGAGATCCATCTTTCCCAATTGGAACACTCAAAACTAGGGGCTTGGGGGTTTGATAAAGTGGTGGTCTCAGCTCATCCCTCCGGAAGGAGACGAGGTACTGCAATCCTAATTCCATATGGCACACAGTTCCAAATGCAAAAACAGATCATAGACTCAGATGGAAACTATGTAATTGTGGTGGGTCAACTTTACCCAAGGCAGGTTACACTAGCCTCGCTCTACCTCCCTCCAGGAAGTAAGGTGAAGGTGGCACAAAGATTTCTGGATACCCTATCGCCAGCCATTCAAGGCATGTGTATTATTGGAGGAGATTTAAATATCACCCTGAATATTGAATTAGACTCATCTAATCCCACTAAGCATCGGCGAGCAGCTATCCAGAAATATCTAAGACAAGCCCTGCCTGAATTGGGGCTCATAGACACTTTGGGCCATTTCTTTCCTTCAGTAAGGGCATTTACACATTTTTCACCCAAAACCAATACTTTAGCATGATTAGACTATTTTTCAACTTTGATTGAACATCTTGAATATGCTAGGGATATTTGTATAGGGACATCCCGTCTATCAGATCATACTCCTGTTTTTTTTTTAAATAGATGTGGAGAGACCTAAAAAACAAAACTTCTGGAGGCTTAATATAACCCACTTACAAGATCCAGAATTCATTCAACTGGTTAAGTCACGCATACCAGTTATCCAGGCCATGGTTGCCAAACTTCGACACGCACAAACCAACCAACTGTTGTCCCACCCTACTGCTATTAGACAAGCAAAGGCTGATTATTATAAACTCCTATATACTGAGGATATCTCCCCAAACCCACACTAACTGACTACATATCTCCAAAGTATTAAATAATTAGCTCATTTAAATACTCAGCAAGCTGAGTCCCTGATATGTCCTATTACCGACAAAGAGATTATAGCCACCCTTAAGCTGACCAAGACACAAAAGGCCCCGTGACCAGATGGATACCCGAATGAGTTTCTCAAACAATTTAAAAAATTACTTATACCCATCCTGCTACCGGCATACAAGGAAATACAGGAGGGAGGTCCCCCCCCCCCATCTTGGCGATATTCTAAAATTACAGCTATCCCAAAACCAGGAAAAGATCCAACTCAGGCCGCTTCCTATCACCCCCTATCTAAATTAAACTGTGACTATAAGGTCTTCATGTCCATTCTGGCTCATAGATTAGACAGATCTCTACCTCAGCTAATTGACAGAGATCAAGTGGGATTTATCATGAAGCACCAAGCCCATGATGCAGTACGAAGGGTCATATTATTAGTTGAACATGCTACTCAAAGAAAAATTCCTTTAATTTTACTTGGGCTCAATGCTGAGAAAGCCTTTGATAGGGTGTTGTGGTCCTTCTTGTGGGCTACCCTTAAAGAATTTAATTTCCCTGAAAAATTTATATTCCAAATTCAGGCCATGTACCATTCTCCAGTAGCTTATCTGAAATTAGACGGTTCGATCTCCTCACCATTTACTCTATCCAGAGGTACACGACAAGGATGCCCTTTATCCCCACTTCTTTTTGCACTTTATTTAGAACCTCTAGCTGCCAAATTAAGGGAAAATGATAATGTTCAAGGGATCCCACTAGGAGGCAAAATTTTTTAATTATCCCTTTTTGCAGACGATATTTTGCTAACCCTGACTTCCCCAGAGACATCTGTCCCAGCGGTATGGGAACAACTTCAACTTTTTAGCACCTTATCTGGCTATAAAATAAATTGTTCAGAAACAGAAGTACTTATTTTCTCTTTCTCTCCATCCAGACAAATGAAACTGGAATTTCCCTTCCGCTGGCATAGACTTGAGATGAGGTACCTAGGGATAAAAATCCCAGCTAAGCTAATACATCTTGAAATGATAAATATGGAACCAATTACACAGAAAATTACCTCAGATTTGTCTAGGTGGACACAACTCCCCCTGGGCCTAATTAATCATGTAGAAACAATCCAACAAAATATTTTTCCTTGTTCATTATTTTTCCTACAAACTTTGTCAACTGTTCCCTCAGACTTTTATTTTCGATCCTGGAATAAGCTTATCTCTAGGTTTATTTTGGGGGGAGCCCCCAAGGGTAAAATACACCTTACTACAGCTTCCTATATCACAGGGAGGGCTAAATTTACCTAACCTGAAAGAATATTCTAGAGCAACTCAAACCTGTACAGCCCTATTACTCAATAATCCCTCTTATAGGGCACACTGGAAAACAATAGAGATAACCTTAAATAGACTGGAATCCCTACCAACGTATCTACTGGGAGACCATAACAGGTATTGTCCCTTGAACAGGTTTCTGAAAATGACGGCGGAATTTGTAAAAAACTGGCTTGATATCATTCAATATAGATTAACCTCTAAAGGAAATACTATTTAAATGCCCTAACGTGTAATAAAGACCACTTTCCCTCCTCATTGGAGACAGATCTATTAAGATGGGAACACTACTCCATCAGATATGTATTCCAACTGATAAGCCCTGTGGGAATTCATCCATTCACATATTTACTTCCTCATATGGATTACCCCAGAGAGAACTCTCAACTTATAAGGCACTACATGCTGTTTTAGTTAAGATGGCTGACTTCTTGGCTGAGATAGCAAAGGCCCCCTCTAAGAGGGCACAATTGATTATCCGAGCTATAGAAGGCAGATCTCAGGAACACATTATTAGTAATATTTATCTGGCAATGCATCCTATGTCTGCACAGAAACATGACCAAGTGAGAGCCAGATGGACAAGAGAACTTAAAATAGAACTAGACTCAGACAGATGGTTACAATCTACCTACTTTTATTCTCAAAACTCATCATCATTTTATTGGAGGGAGTTTGCATGGAGGACCAGGGTTAGATTATTTAGAACCCCAGATATTCAGCTAAAGCTGGGAGCACCAAATGGTAGTCTCTGCTGGAGAGGATGTGGGTATTCTCCTGCAGGCCAAGAACATATATTCTGGGCCTGTCCACTCCTATCAGACTTTTGGAGAGATATTATAGTGGAACTTAACAATATTTTTGGCATACCTGATCTATTTATGCCAGAATTTATCCTGACAGCAACACCTCCACAAGACATACAGATTAGCTGGCTTAAATATAAACTGGTCACACTTTTAATTCTAATAGCTAAAAAAGTTATTACCAGTTTATGGCTCACTAAAACGATTCCTGATCAGGCCTCTTGGAGAAACCTCACTTATGAAGTATATAACCTAGAACGTCTCTCATATAAGATAAATAACAGGATTAACACTTTTAATACTAGATGGGGACTATGGGTTTCGTACTACTTAGAGACTTACTCAGACTTTGTACCATGAAACCAGAAAAGGATAATCCTATGTATTTCATGCTAATCACAGTTGGGATAGTATATTATCCTTGGATTTCTGATGCTAAGGGGAGGAGACCCAGTTCGAGAGAGATGTTGATCTGGAAAAGATGGAAGGGGAAGTAAGGGAATTTTATTATTTATTTAAGACTACAGTCTATGAGATCCTATTTTGGTCTAAGAACCAAATAATGAAAGAAAATAAAATGCTACTATAGGGATATGTTAAACAGTCCAATGTGCATAAATCAAATGCCTGTAAATTAACTGCCTGTATAAGCTGTACTATGGAACCTCAAAAATTAACATGTTGCATAAAATGTGATCATGTATGTGATATTCTACCTCAAAATAAAATATAAAGCTATATTTAAAAAAAAAAGAAGTAGAGGAGGTGAGAAGCTCTTCAGCTGCTTGCAGTAAGTGAGGATTTGTGTGTCTTTCTGTAGAAGCCAATGGTAGCAGCAAAGCAACTTAAAGTGCTGTAGGAGTGTCCACAGGAAGCATATCCATGGTGTGGAAGGGAAGAGCTTGTAAGCAGGATTCTTCATCTGTTGTGGACGATGCGGAGGGATATTGTCTCTGGCTTTCACCATCGGCACTTGAATGAACGTGACCTGGTCTGTACTGAATTTCAAAGTTATAGGATTGCAGCATGGCAATCCATCGGGTGAACTTGCCTACTGGCTCCTTCATTTCAAATAACCATCTGAGGGCAGAGTGATCAACGATAGCTTTAAAGGAGAAGTAGAGAAGGTACAGTAACAGTCAAATTTTTTTTACGGCAAATACCATGGCTAGACATTCTTTTTCTGTGATGCCATAGTTCTGCTTAGCTGAGGAAAGACAGCGCCCAGCATAGGAATCAACTCATTCTGCTCTATCTTGAATTTGACAGAGCACAGCGCCCACTGCAAAGGAAATAGCATCTGAGTAGAGCTTGAATGGCTGGTCAAACCTTGGGTAGACCAATACTGGAGAAGAGATTAGGTTTTCTTTTAAGGTTTCAAAGGCCTCTTTGCATTCAGAAGTCCATGTATAGTCACATCCCTTTTTGGTGAGGGCGTACAGTGGAGTTGCAATCTTGGCATAGTTGTAAATGAACTTTAGGTAGTAGCCAGATAAGCCCAGAAAATCTCGAAGGTCTTTAAGATTGTTAGGTTCTGGATAGTCTTTGACTGCTGAGAGCTTGTCTGGGTCTGGAGAGATGCCTTGAGAACTAACAACATGTTCCAGGTAATGAATTTGATGCTGTTCAAAAAAACACTTCTCAGGGTGAAGCCTAGGATTGGTTTGTCTGAGATGTTCAAACACTTCTTTGAGATGTTGGAGGTGCTCTGGCAAAGTTCTGCTGAAGACAATGACATCGTCCAGGTAGATAGGCAAGATTTCCAAGACAACCCATGTAGTACGGCTTCCATAACATGTTGCAATGTGGCTGAAGTAAGCAGGGTTGACCGCGTCAAGACTCTCTAAGGCATCTTCAGTTGTAGGTAAGGGATGATCATCTTGCACCATGTAGGCACTGAGTTTTCTGTAGTTTACCACAAAGCGATATCCTTTGCCCTTCTTTACCACCACCAGGCAAGGTGCACCACAGGGACTTGTAGATTCTTCAACAATATCTTGTTCCAGCATGTCTTTGATTATGTCCTCTAGGACTTGTTTTTGTATGTGTCCCACTTTGTAGGATCACTGACGGATTGGTTTCTGATTGGGCTGCACCTTGATGGTGTGTTGCAGGATATCACAGCATCCGAGCTTGTTATCTGGACCTACAAAGACATCTGGGTAATTCTCAGGAATTTAAAAAGTTGCTGCCTTTCTGTTGGAGATGCTGGAAGTTTTGAAGAGGACAGTCTCTTACTAAGGGGTAACTCTGGTGAAGCTGGAGTGGTTGTGATAGTACTGACAGGACTAGAGTTGGTGGAACCAGGCTGAGGTTCTTGCATGAGATGGAGCTGGTCCCCTGTAGACTGGCAGACAAACTTTCCAATGTCGGCACCCTTTGAGATGACTACTGGCTGATCTGTGAAGTTGCAGCATTTTTGGAAGACTGTGCCACTATGCACTGCAGACAAGGTATTTCCTGGGAGAAGACCTGATGAATGCAGAGTGGGGAAACCCATGATGATGCCAACAACACCTTGTGGAAGTGATTCACCTCAAATCTTGGCAATCAGAACCATCTCTGTTCAAGGAGGCACAGTGACTGAGTCTGTAGCTGCGAGTTGCCTCTGAGGGTCTAGTGAATGTTTGTACGATGCAAAGTCTAGCATGGCATTTTGAGCTTTGAGGAAGTCGAGGCCAAGAATCACTGCAGATTGTAGATCAGGTACTGGGTAGAATTTGACAGTAGCTTGCTGTGAGCCAAATTGTAGCTTGAGATGGACCACGCCTGTGAAAGATATTGTAGCTGTACTTGCTGTGATGATGCACTTTAGGTCAGTTGGAGAGATATTAGGTACATGACAAATAAATTGGTTGTTCAAAATACTGTTGTTAACTGAGATTTCTGCCCCAGCATCAACCAAGGCATGCGTGGACCAATATCCAATGGTTACAGACACATAGTTTGCTAGGAGAGGTGATCTCATGACGGGTACCTTTGCCCCTGGAAGCGAGAGTATCCCTGAGTTAGCAGTGAGAGGGCGTGGTTTGTTTGAACTGCGAGAATCAGGGGGCAGTCAGTTGCTGTGTTCCCCTGATCCTGGGAGTAGTTGCTATCATCTTGCTGATTGTGCTATGGTGGGTGTCTTTGGTTCCCTTGAATTCTGTGGTGATATTTTAGGTTTTGGCAGACAGCAGCAGTGTGTCCTCTGAATCCACACCACACTGGCAGGCCCAGGCTCTCGAGGAGGCGAAAGTGGATCAGGTTGCTGTTGAAGTGGTCAAACAGCATTGACATAGGTAGCAGAAGAAGCAGGTGAGCTGAGGTGCAGACCATTGTCAGTTGTGGTTAGCATCTATATTATTGATTGCTGCTGCTGGACGCATGTTGCAAGAGTGGCTAACTGAGGCGCTTGTACAGTGGCGGCCTGGGACATTAATATGGACTCTTGTGCAAGTTGAGTCACTTGGATTGTGTTCATCCAGGTTGTTGGTTTCTGTTGGATTACATAAAGACGGAATTGAGGAAGCAGTCCCCGGAGACAAAGGTTGTGATTTACTCTTTCGCAGCCTTCTGCAGATGTTTGCACCAGGATGCAATGTCCACTATGAATGCTTTTAGAGACTCAAAGCGTTGCATGGTGCATTCCCACAGCTGTTGTTCCAATACCCAGGCAGGATGTGCTTGGAGAAAATGGTCTTTGAAGTTGCATACAGGGTGGCAGTGTCCCCTTTGACTTGTTCTGGAAGTGCATTAAACCAGGAAATGGCAGTCCCTCTCAGAAGCAAGCACAAGGCATTGGAAGTACACAAAGGATCAGTCCAACCATGTAAGGAAATCCAGACTTGGATCTGCTCGAGCCAGTCGACAGTGTATTCATGAGACAAGGCTGAGAAGAGTACTGGCTGTAGGTTGGTACTGTATGGACCATGGACTGTGGTGAAATAACTTTAATGTAGGCCAGATCACCTTGAATGGCTTGCATAGTTGGTGCTCTGTGATAGGGGTCATATTGGTGCCCCCCCACACCCCTTTTGCTGTTTAAGCTTCAGTGTTCTAACAAATCTCCAAAACTGGTTAAAACAGAAGAAAAATGGGGATTTAATAACAAATAAGATTGCTGCTTCTTTGAGCTGAGTTTGAGTGACACTTTCCCTTTAAAAAGCTTTAAAATCTGTTGCAACAGTATTACTGTGTTTACTTCTTTCTTTTCTGCTGCTTAATGCTGCCTTCACGCTAGTATTTTCCCTACCTACATCTTGGCCACTTTTAGGTATTCTCCTCTATCCCTTGAAACTTTTTTCTGAATCTCCCTTTGCCCAAATTGCCTGCATTCTGCTTGTTTTTAGAGTGAGCAGGGTTTAAACTGAATTTTATTTTACGCTTTCTACAAGACTTTAAGTCCAAAACTGGGTACTAGGAAAGCCTGAAAGAGTACACTGCTTTCCTATGGGTTCTCAAAGGTTGTCACAGGCAACTACATCACAGATAGCCTGTTTCTAGTGTTGTTTGCACTGCAAGAGTGAAAATTAAATAAAATGCATGCATGCTAATAAAAAGCTACAAAGCCACAGAGTTTTTGTTGCTGCCAGGAGTTAGTAGAATGTTTTTTCAAAGGAAATATTGGTGGTAAAACTCTGAAATAGATGTATATTCACCTGAAGCCTTGTCTAGTGTTTGTGGTGTGGTCTGGACCTCCCTGCAGCATACATGTCTTCCATTAGAGCTGGCCGGCCCTTTCTCCTCCTTTTTTATGGCAGTATCTGCTGAGAGGAGCCTGAGTATCTTCCAAATCTTGCATTTCTAGTTCTTATTGTGTTTTATTTGAAATGAATGTTTGTAAAACATTCAAAGGCTCTAGTAATGTGTGATTTCATGTTGTGATGCAAAATTTAAAGCTCCTCTGTAATAATTTAAAGTATTTGTAGGGAAGGAGTTTGCTAAGTCATGTGACCCAACCACAGTATAAGTATACTCTGAATAGGACTTAGAGATCAGTTGGTAGTAGGAGGTTGAACCTACAGTCCCCTAGCCTGTTTCTAGGAGGAATTTTGTTTTGTCTTCCATTATTGCTGCTAATTATGGAACAGAATAAACCTGTTTATTTTGCATTGGTTCTTTATTTTTTGTTCTAAGTCCATTTTATGTTATCCTGTTGTATAATACATTTTTGGACTTATGCATCCTGACACTGTTCTGGACTCCATTTGTTCCCATGTACACATGCTCCTTGAGCTGAAATAGAAGACTGGATGTCATGGAGGATGGTTTCGATTTTGTAGCCCCACGCCCATAAGGTGGGTGAAGGTAGAACTCTGGACACTCCAGCACCCATATCTGCATTGTCATCAGACCTTGTGGTTAGAGACAAGCTTTGTTTCACTGAATGAAGGTCGTAAGGATGAGAAGGAGTTGCTGTCATGCAGGAGACAGGATGCTGTCGAGTAGATGAAGTGCCGAGAAGAAAATATTTTTGTAGAGAAAAGTACAAGTATTTGTAAGCAAAGTTCATCAAATGACATCTTAATAAATAATTCCCTCTCAATTCTGTGTTGTCTGTTATTTAAATAAAGGGCTCATTGCAAAAATCAGCTATTGGTTGCAGTGTCCATTCATTTCAATAGGATTGCCATGATTTCTATGGAGTGAGGTCATTTTAGTGCTCTTCACAAGATGGCTGTCGAACTCTGACATACAGTTCCAGTATTCTGTCTGTTATGACTGTAGCAAGATGGCTGCCAGCAGCAGGGGTGTTAAGGGTCACTTCCTTCCTTGCTGTTTTGGGAAAGCAAAGATGAAATGGCGATTGCCGCGTTTCTGTGCTTCTTCCCCAACCCTGACAGAGAAAAATGGCGGGCTTCCTGTTTTGTGGTGAGTGGCAAGGGGGGAGTTATTGTATTTGACTGCTCTCCATTTAATTGATTGAGATTGATACAACAAATCATTCAGGATCAAGACTCCCAACAACTCTAAACATCTAGCCTGGGATCAGACCATCGAGGAAGAGAACGCCAGCAAGCATCACTTCCCCTCCACGGACCAGGTCGAAATAACTATTTGTCAATGACTGTAAGCCCTGTAAGCCCTTGTCAAAAACACTCCTTAGCTAACATCTCATCTTTGACAAGAGACTAAAAGGACTGAAAGTGAGAGTTTACCTGGGGGGGGGGGCTGCCGGTTGATGGAGTGGCTAATGTGTGTGCATGTTTTGTTAAGTTCTGTATAAACTGTAATCACCTGGAATGGTTATATACCAAGCTAAAATTGGGACTGCTGTACTGAGGGTATCAGCTAAAAAGGAACTGTTCAAAGAACATACCTTTCCAGCGCCCCACCCTTTTCCATGGGGAATGACAATGACTGTCAGAAATATTATATTTTTCTAACAAGAGTGCACTGGTACAAATATATTCGAAAGAGGCTGCTGCTGAATTACTTACTAATTGCTTATACAGTATACCATTTTGTTTTCTTTTCAAGTCTGCATTGCTTAAAATAAAACTTACTGAATGGTATAGTGCAGGTTTCTTGTCATCCACTCGTCCTGTGAAACTCATAACATTGCATGATTTATGTGAGGTCCACACTACGCTGAGATTAAGATTTGCTCTTGAGCTAGTATAAAGTAAATCAGGTTGCCTCCCACACATTTGGCTCCCAAGTTTGGGTTTATAATCTAAATCTGGGTCATAACACTTACTGGCCATCCATACCACACAATGTGGGCCATCTTCTGAATGTGTTGCAGTGAGGTGCTTGGTATCTGCAGGAGAATGTGTACTCACCCTGGACAACAAGAAAGCACTTGATAGGGTAAAGTGGGGCAATATGTTTAAGGTTCTGGGTTCATTCTGTCTGGGTGACAAATTTATAGAGATAGTACACCTATTACGTACTCAGCCCAAGGAGAACATTCTGATAAATGGGGAGCTCTCAGAGGAGTGCCAGCTGGCAAGGGGTATGAGACAGGGATGCGCCTGTCCCCTCTGCTGTTTGCCTTTGCCCTAGAGCCCCTAGCAGAGACAATATAGGATGCCAGAGAGGTCAGGTGTTCAATGGTGCATGGGGAAAGCAGCACAAGATGTTCCTGTATGTCGATGATGTCATGTTGTTTCTAACCAAGCACAGGACATCTCTCCCAGCTGTCACAAGTGTTATGAAGATCTTTGCTAGATTCTCGGGCTATAAAATCAATTTTGAAAATTTTGAATTGATGGGAGTGGGGGAAATAGACCACTGGAAGCTGCGGGAGATCAAATACAAGGTAGTGAAAGCACATATTAAAATACCATAGGATTAAGGTTGAGAAATATTTGGCCATGCTGTATGATTTAAATTATAAATCCTTTTTTTTTTTTTATATACAGTTTTTGGTTTTTCTGGTATTTGCTCCCAACCCCCTCGGGCCACAGCGTACACATGGAGGGGCACATACACGCTAGGATCTGGTGGCCCCTTCCACACCTCCTCTGACTTCTGTCGCTGCCCATTACCATCTACGCATCCACCAGACCTCCACCTGGTGGGAGCAGGACTATAAATGAGCAGACATCCACCCCTTGGAAGGGAGAGCCATGGCTCAATCCCGCTCCAGCCCTCCCCCCCGAGCCAGCACTCCGGTGACCCAAGGTCATTCCTGAACCCGGGTCACCAGTGTAGCACAAGGTAAGGCACCAGTGCCTCAGCCCTCTGTGCTACTGGGATGGAAAATTATAAATCTTTTTTAAACACAATCAGAGGGGACCTCCAGAGGTGGCAGGGGTTGCCAGTTTCCTAGCTGGGAGGATTAACCTCATCAAAATTAATGTGCTTCCTTGGGTATTTTATGCCATTCAGATGCTCCCTATGGGTCTGATGAGGAAAGACCTGCAGACATTAGAAAAGGATTGCGTTGAGTTCATATAGGCAAATAAGAGATCTAGGGTGAGCCTACTGAGATTGAAATGCCCTGCAGCAAAAGGAGGATTGCAATTTCCTGGCTTTGCCCTGTACCACTTAGCCACACTGGTAAGACTACTCTCAGAGGGCCTGAAGGGAGGGGAATATCACCAGCTGGGTCTCCCTGGAGAGAGAGAGGGAAACACCTCACCAGTTAATGATGCCTGTAGGCATTTAGAGCCTTGGAAGGGAGTAATCAGTTTTGGGTGCAACTTTTTGAGGCATGAGGGCTAATAAAAAACAGTTTGTAGATGCAAAAGCACATGCAATTTTGGCCCTGGTTCATGCTAATCCAGAATTCCTTCCTGGCCTGGAAGACCAGGGGGTTTCAAGCTTGATGGCCAGAGGGGTGAAATGCATGGGTGTCCTAGAAGATTTTCAAAACTTCGAGAGCTTTGCATGAATTAACAAAGATTGGCGCCTCTCAGACCCACAGATTTAGGTATTTCCAGATCAGAAATTGGGCACAGTGTGCAGACAGACTGACTCAAAAGGTGGTCAAAATCCTTGACACAGAGCAATGCATCCTACAGGCCAGACTAAACCCAAAGAGGGTGTTATCCAGGGTCAATGGGGCACTGAAGGAGCACTTTCACAATCTCTCCCTGAAAATTAAGCTACTGTGGGAATGAGTCCTGAACTATAGGATCCCAGAGACAGCCTGAGCCATCTTATGTGAGTCACATATGGGGCTGCTGGTGTGCAACCACTACAAGGAGGCCCAATATAAACTTCTCCACGGTCTTTATATGCCCCCAGACACAGTGAGTAAATTCAGTAAAGTTATATCACCACTCTGTGGCAGATGTAAGCAGCACCAAGACACATACTTCCATTATTTCTGGGACTGCACCAACCTTCAACCACACATGATGGCCATCTCTCAGAAAATATTGCAAATAGCAAAATTACATGTCCTGGCTGAAACCCTGTATCTGCTCTTTGGGATGGAATCCTGGGAGGAGGAAGACTGGGAGATGTTCCCCAGGTTAATTAGGATTATGATAGCTATAGTTTTATTTATTTAATTTATTTATTTATTATTTCTCGGATTACAATACCTTTGAGCCAAAAAATAGCTAGTTTACAAAGATTCCACATCAAAGAGAGGGAGACAAACATACAAAGGTAGTTGTTACATGACATTGTGACAAGCAACACAAAATAACATTGTGCAAGGCAAATAACAAATAAACAAAGGTAGGTATTACATAATGGTATTGGTGGGGGTAGGATAAAAGACCTAGGAGATGTAGTTAGTATTTGCAAGGGCAGGATAGAGATAGTAAGAGCATCTTGCTAGAAAATAAGCAGCCAAAGGCATTGTCAAGCCAAGGGAGTTAGGTACGGGTAATACAAGGTTAAGGCAGGTAAGGATAGGAAGGAAAGGAGAGGGGAAGGAGGGGGTGAAAGGAGGGCAGTGGACAAAAAAGGAGGCAGGAGGGTGGCTACCCTAGGGGTTGAGAGGACTGCTGCAGCCCAAATTGTCAGCGGGCACATTTGTAGAAACTGATTGATGTGAGATATTGATAAAAAGAGCCTTTAAAAAGACCCATTTTAGGAAGGGCTATGATATCATTTGCAATGCATTAAACCAGAGTGGTGCTCTATATGCAAATGAGCATTGACCCTGGGTGGTCCGGCATCTTGGAACAGAGAGAAGTTGATTCACAGAGCTCCAAGTGTGCTGAGTGCTGCAGTATGGGTTGAGTAGGTTTGTAATTCCGGGGGGAAGGAGCCCAGCATAGTTTTCTTAGTTTGCAGGCATGTTTGATATTGGATCCTGACAGCAAGTTGCAGCCAACCTGTTTGTTTATAGAGTCCACACAAGTGGGTATGGCGAGTTGCTCCAGTGAGAAGATGTCCGGCTTTATTAAGCGCTATTGCTATTCTGTGAAGGGAGATGTTAGTGGCTGAGCCATAAATGACCAATCCATAATCGATAAGGGAAAGAATGGAGCTGTTGATTGCTCGTCTAAAGGTTTCTGTCATTAGACTATGCTTGTGTCTGTGCAACAACCCAATTCTGATATTTACAGAGCTGGCAATGTTATCGATATGCTGTGTGAAGGACAGAGAGCTATCCAGGGTCACCCGTGGGTACTTAAAATGATGAATTTGTTCAAGTGGGTCACCAGATGAGTTCTTGATGTTGAGGGCTCTGGCTCTATGTCTGCTATGAGCACTACTAAACAACATTACTTTTGTTTTTTCATAATTCAGTACCAGTTCATGATTCCTGAACCAGTTCTCCACATCATTGAAGCCAGATTGAAGTTGTTGTTCTAGCGGCTCAGGGTCAGTCCCACCAGTGAAGATCATTGCATCATCTGCATAAAGTAGGAGATGTTGTTGGCATGAGCAGGGTAGATTGTTAAGGAAGATGCTGAAGAGAAGTGGACCCAGTATGGAGCCTTGCGGAACTCCAGATTGGACAGGTTGATGGTGTGAGGCAACATTGGCTATTCTCACCTGCTGTGTGAGATCTGATAGCTTCTGAACCAGGAGACAGTGTCTATAGAGATTCCAATGGAGGATAGCTGTTTGAGGAGGAGAGTGTGATTAACTGCATCAAAGGCCTTAGTGAGGTCTATAAAGGCCGTGCCCACTAAGTTACCTTGATCCAGGGATTTGCGAATTAAACCAGTGAATGTAATCAGTGCTGTGGAGGTGCTGTGCCCCTTTCTAAATCCATGCTGCTGCTGCTGGGGGCACTGGATCTAGTACCTGTCCAAATAACCAGCCAATTGGTTGGCCACGATGTGCTCAAGTTCCTTGGAGAGTGGTGGGAGGATGGAGATCGGTCTGTAGTTTGTGTGTAGAGAACGGTCTCCACTTTTGTGAATAGGTGTAACAAGGGCTGACTTCCAGAGCATGGGGAATTGTGCCAATTTGAGGGACAGATTCATAATCTTTGAGATGGGACCCAGTGTAACATCAAGGGTGAGTGCAACTAGTTTGAGATCAAGAGCATCGTCACTGTGCCGGGACTTACCTAGAACCTTTGCAAGTTACTTCTTGACCACATACTGTGGGACCTCTTTGAAGCAGAAAAAAGGGGGTGCTGGGGCCGAGTCATCAGGCCATTTATCAGTGTTATTGGGGGAGCCATCACTGTCCCCGAAGAAATCTGGGGGAAGGACCCTGCCAAATTCCATAAATGCATTATTGAAGATGTTTTCCATGCTCAGAGGGTCAAGAGTAGGAGTACCGTTAATATTGAGCATTGTAGGAGCAGCCTTGGGGTCTTTACCAGTTGCCTTTTTTATGTTGTTACAAAACCTTTTTCCATCACCTCAGGTGGTAGCGAGCTGCTCCCTATGATAGTTTGGAAATGTATCCGGAATACCTGGGTCTCATGTGCCACTCCTTCAGTACCGATGTGGCAGGAGCTGCTCCTCAAAGTGCTTCCCCTTGAGTACCTTAACTTATGAACCCAGAGAGTGGGGAGACAAATTAAGAGGGACTGTGGATCTTTCTTGGCATCCCTCAACCCTATTGAAGCAGCCATGATCAGACTTGGTGGTTGACCATAAGGGTGCAAGATGTATCTAAGTATATGGGGATTTATGGGAAAGTATAAACTGCAGTTGTGATGATATCTAACCTCTTTAATACAGTTCATATATATACCATAAAAGGTAGCTCAGCACACGCCAAGTGTTGCTGTATGGTGAGGAGGAGTCCCTGCACCTGGAGCACTCATGAGAGGCTACCTTTACAGGGCCAATTTTACATCTAGAGCCAGAGGAGTTGCTATTTGGGTGTGCCCTGGCATCCTCCACTACTTGGTTTTATGCCTGACTGAATCACAAGGTAGGTAACCTGATGTGCATTCTGACGATGGGGAGGAGGCATTGACCTTGGTGATGGTGTATGGATCCAACTTTGATCACCCGGATTTCTTCCATCAATTGGCCCTTACAATGGGGCACATTCCCAGCCCATTAATTGTTGGGGGGGACATTAACACCCTCTGGAATCCTATGCTTGATCATTCACCGCCACCCTTTCATCCCCCACTGGGGAGCTCTCAGGCCATGAAGAGACTGGACTTTGAAATCTCTCTCATAGATGGGTGGAGATATAGGGATCCTACAGATGTTGAATACTCTTTTTATTCCCATGCCAATACAGTCCCCGCCACTTATATTGCCCATGCTTTATGCAGGCAATCACTTTTAGCGGGCAGATTGTGGTTTCCATTTGCCCAATACATAGACTCCAATGTAAAAACAGCTGGTTATAGCGCTCTATGCCTGCCTTCTATTTCGGTCAGATTAGCTGGTACAGATATGTGAACTGACATTAACTAAATAACTAACAGCTAAGCTAATCAGCCCAAAATAGAAGGCGGGCATAGAGTGCTAACTAGCTGCTAATTGATCCTATTAATGTAGCAGCTGTGAAGGGAAGTCCTGGCTTTAATGTAGCGGCAGTGAAGGGAAGTCCCAGCTTTAGTGTAGCAGAAGTGAAGGGAAGGGAGGATTCGTCTTTGTCTCTGTCTCTGAAGGGAGGATCTGTCTTTGTCTCTGTATGGAAAAGAAGACACAGCAAATGCTTCTTTACTTTGGAATGGAGATAGAGTGCTGCAGGAATAACCAAGGACTGGAGCAGAGTTGTGCTGACGGGGTAGGTGAGTGCAAAACAACCGAAACTGAACTCCTAAATCCGTGGATAACAAACTCACTTTTACCTACAGTATTGCTCCCTCCTACCCAATGACAAGCTGTATTCTGAACCTGTAGAATTCGTTACCACCCTTAGTCTGGGAGGCCTACTCAGTCAAGGCATTTAAGCGGAGGCTGAAGGCCCACCTTTTTGCCCTGGCACTCCCAGATTTCTGAGTCCATTCTGTGCTAGTCCTCTGCTGTGTTAGGCTGATAGCCTTTTTAATCTATTTTAACTTCTTGTACTAGTATTTATGCATTATTTTCATTTTATGTTTTATGCTGTTTTTTATTATGTTTTGTTATAATTTCTGTTAGGCGCCCAGAGCCTCTGGGATTTGGCACCCTACAAATAAAATTGCCTTGCCTTGTATAATATGCAAACAAACAGGAATGGGAGTGCAGCTGAGCCTTTAATATAAAGTACTGTAGTAGATTTACAGCATGGACTAGCAGGAAATAATCAGCGTGGTGTTTTAAAAATCCTTGTCATTTGTTACAGCGACCACTCCTTATAACGAGCAGAATCTGTTTACACAGATGTACCCGTTATAAATGGCTTTGACTGTAAATCCTAAATGCACATTGATCTGAACCTGCTATCCTCATTTCTCCTGCATAGGCAGGAGATGGCTGCATATGGTGTATCCTGCACTCTGGCCATGTGCCCTGCTTGTATCTCCATGAGGCAATGACAAATGGATCCCAGGCTCCTGGTAGATTCACAGGCTAAAGCCACCATGGTCAAGGTCTTCATTGACTTTTTCCAGAACAAGCAGGGTGATACATCGGCATCCATTAGGTGGGAAGCTATGAAGCCCTTTACCCAGGGCATAGCGCTGCCTATAAAACTAGGGACAAAGAGACTCAAGAATGGGAGCTGAAGGCCCATGTGTAGTCCTTGAAGTGTGTAGTCCTTGAAGAGAGCCTATATTGCCAGCCCATGAATCCTGCCCCCACTGCACTTCCTCAGGGAGAGCAAGGGAAAACATAACCAGCTGGTGTCAGGTCATCTGCAGAGGAACATCCTGTTATCTTATGCTGGGAACTATTTTGATGGGGATGAGGTGAACGATCGCTAGCATGGCACTTGAAGGAAAAAGAGGCAGATAAAGAGGCTGTCCTCCATTAAAACAACTTCAGGGACATTGTTGGCCTCTCAAGATGACATTGGCCATGCCTTAGGCAGTCTTATGAAACTCTGTATACCTCAGAGGTGACACCCACCACCACCAACACCCCACACTTCTGCCAGAAACTTTATTTGTCCCACTCCTACAACATGCAATGCAAGAAAGCAAGGATATGGAATTCCCTGCAACACCAGTAAAATTACAAAGTGCAGTGAAGTCTCTCCTCTGTCAGGAGCTCAGGCCCTGATGATATCCTGGCTGAGTTTATAAGTCATTCTTGGACATGATGGAAACCCCATTTATGAATGTTACTTGAATCATAGCGGAAGGGTGTCCTCTTGGACTCCTTGACCCCGGTTATCATTACTGTCCTCCCCAAGCCCGGCAAGGAACCCACCCTTTGTGACTCATATCACCCCATATCTCTGCTTCTGGTAGGCCAGTTGGAGGGTGTCCTGCTGGGCTTGATTCACCCAGATCAGGAGGTTTCATTAAGGGGAGACAGGCAAAAAATAACATCTGCCAGTTGCTGAGTATCATGTGGTGATGGTTGGGAGAGGGGTCACTCAACTCAAGCTTTAACCATTGGACGCAAAGACGTTTGACCAGGTCGAGTGACCCATTATGTTTTCCATCTTGGAGTGCTTTTGCCTAGAACCATATATTAGGTCCTAGACTGCCACCCTGTACAATACATCTCAAGTACAGGTCCTGATCAATGGACACCTAACCCAGCCCTTTTCCCTCACCTGGGGTACTCACCAGGGATGCCCCCGTCACCCCTGCTATATATTCTTATGGCGGAGCCCCAGCTTCCATGATCAGAGCCCATCCACATATACAGAGGCTTACAGTGCAAGGCTCTACCTATATAATATCACTCTTTACTGATGTAAACTTTTTTGTACCTGGCCAACCCGAACAGAGAAGAGCAAGCCCTAGAGGACATTTTTGGGCTATATGACTCACTCTCTAGCCAGCGAGTGGCTCCCACTTGTTAAAAAAATTATGCTCCCCTACAACGGGAAAAGTTTACACTGGCCCCAACTTCAAAGCTCAAATACTTGAAGGTGATTGCTCCAAGAAAACTTTCTGTCCTGGGCACAGTTAATTACTAACCCCTTCTCTGTAAAATCAAAGCAGACCGTGAGCGATGGAAGTCCCTTCCTCTGACCCTTATAGGGAACTCAAACGTGGTAAAAATGGTCACTTTAACACAACTCCTGTATATGTTTCAAGTACTTCTAATCCATATTCCCCCAAAATGTTTTACCTCTATAACAGGGTGTCTCACATTTCTGCTCTGACATGGGAAAAGAGTTAGAGTGTGCAAGGCTACACTGTGGCACCCAACCCCAAGGGGGGGGCTGGGCTTGCCTAACTTTCCCTTCTATTATTTGGTGACCCAACTGGCCTTTCTCAAAGATGTATAGCTTTCTGGGTCAGAGCGCCCAGCATAGGTTGATATTGAAGGAAATCTAGGAGGTCTATTGCTCCAGCATATGCTTGCTGTAACCATTTAGTGAGGCATTCTGAAGTGAATCCCAGACCCATTCCTTAGAGCTGGCCTGGGCATGGCTAACAGCCCACAAGCTCACAGCTCACCCCAAGAGACTACCACCTGATGCAGACATAGGGAGGGCCCTGAGGGGGTTGTCGCCACAGCCCGAGGTGGTAGAGGGTGCCCTCCATTGCTGGAGGGATAGAAGACTATGCATTTGAAAGGATGTTTATGATGGGGGTCAGATACTTACATTTCAACAATTGTCTGTTACGTTTAAGCTCCAGCCCTTTGACTCCTTGCATCTCCAGGTCAGACAGCACCTATTAAGTGCAATATTTCACTTACCTCTCCCATCCAGCACTCCCTGAGAGAGGAGATCACCCTTTGAACAAGCCTGGGACAAAAGTCTATAAAGCAGTATTACTCTTGGCTGTTGGGCAACCTACCCCCCCTCCCAATTAGTAAGAAGGAGTTATGAAGCTGATTTGGGGAGTACACCCTTTATGGAGGGCGACTGGACCCATGCTCTAAAGCAGACTGATTCCTGCTTGGTAAGCAGTCACCTGCACCAGGTTCATTTCTACTTCCTGCCCAGGGTGTATTTCACCCCAGCCTTGGTCCAAATAGACCCAACCATCTCAGACAGATGCCCAAAGTGCCCAGTGGTGGTGGGCTTCTTATTGCACCTGATGTAGCAGTGTCAAAAAATGTCCCAATACTGGGCAGATGCCTTGGCCATTATAGCCAGGACACTTGATTTTAGTCCACACCTGCACTGGATAGGGTCCTGCTAGGTGTTGAACAGGGGGAGGCGGTTCAGCTAGAGCTAAGTATAACCCTCTGTTCTGACACCTAGGGATCATAGTGGCTAAAATGACCACAGCACAAAATTGGAGATTGCACAGCCCTCCCACCATATCACAATGGAAGGCCACATTCCTACACTGTATAAAATTAGAACAGGCCCAATAGACCTCATTAAATATGTATTGCTGCTATGAGGCAATATGGGCCCCAGTAGAACAAACCCTGGGTGAACCTTGGTTTCCTGGGTTTTTACCCATTTCTCTCTGGAAGGAACAGCATCTGGGACTCATAAAGAAGGGACTTACAAGGGTAGGTCCTGTCCCCTGGCAGGGGAGGGTGAGTTCCTTGACTTCATGGGAGGATACATCAGCCAGGGTGAGGCAATATGGAAAAGACCATTTCTAATGGATCCTGGTTATTCCCTCTATTTAACTAATGTGAGAGCTTTGGGGCAGGGGTCCCCAGCTCCTATCTTCCTGCACACTGACTCCTACTGCACAGTGTCTAATGTGCTGTAGCATATATTGTACTGACCTGTACTTTGTCAATAAAAAGATTTTACAAAAAAGAGAGAAGAAAAAGTAAATAACAAAAGTGACATGTAACCCCTTGTTACCCGGGGTTACTAGAATCCCAGTAAGACCTAGTGGTAGGCAGGGAAGGCAGCTTGTGAAACTCTAGTTAAATGGGTTTCACACTGTCTCACTCTGTTCTCAGTCTCAGCTGAGACTGAGAGATGACATCACCAATAGAACTGTCGCAGCTGCATAAGCCACATTGGAATCTGCAGCAGAGGGAGTGAGATAGAACGTTGGGAGTTTTCGAAGTCAGTTTCTGTTTACCTTCTGTAGGAGAAGGAAGTAAGTCTCCTGCTTGCCTGGCAAGCAGGAAGGAAGGAAGTGTCTTTTGTTTACCTTCTGTGTGGGAAGGTCTGTGTCCACTGTTCAAGTGGTGGAGACCGCTGTCCAGGTCTCAGTGCCCCCTCCCTCTGGGGGGGGGGTAAAAGTATCTCTATGTAGATTCCAGGGGCAATCCCCTAATTTCTGCTAAAGGAAGAAAGCTGCCTTTTAGAGTTTCTGTTTGGTCTTAAAGGTAGAAGGAGTTGTACTTCGCCTGTGGGGCACCTGCAACAAAAGGGTGAGTTTGCTCTAATTTGAGAGGGCAAAAATGTGTTTCTTCAGTTTGGAAAATGTGAAGAAAGCTGGGATTTGGACTACTATTTGGGAGGCCTATAGTACTAGGACAAACAAATGGAGTAATGCCACAATTTAAAGTCTGTGTGAATTCAAGTAATGTTGTAGAGGGGGTGCTACAGTCCATCCACCATTTAATCTACAATTTCGAAGTTTCAGTTTCTCCAGAGAAATGGCCAGGTATGGGCTGTGGGAGCTGGAGGTGGGCAAACCCCTCCATCTTTAGTAACCAGGTCCACCTCTATGGATTTCTGCTGTTATTGCTACTTGCCTCATGCACCTGACCAGTGATGAGGTAGGTACCCAGATGTGGGTCGCAAATGGGAAAATCTCTCTAGGAGTCGCAGACTCTAAGTGGTGTGGGGAGCCACAACTTGGGAAAAGAATTCTCTTTGTGAGATGGGAGTCAGAAGAAAGTAAGAAGGAAATCTCTCTAGCAGTCGCAGACTCTAAGTGGTGTGGGGAGCCACAACAAGTAAAATGGGTTCATTCACCCAATGAACCATCAGTCAAGTGGACGGCAGGGGAGCCGGGCCAGTCAGGCTGTGTATCCAAAGAGCATGCAAGTCCGGGCTGTGTGCCTGGTAGATCCAGAGCCTGAAAGTAGTTGAAATGGGTTCATTCTTTAAGTGGACCGCCTTGTAGTCTCTAATCTGCATTATCAGTAAACGTAGCCCCTTGGGGGTCCATCTATGCTTTGTTATGTTCAGCTAGTTGTGAATAAAAGCCACACTGAAAAATCCCATTCCTGGTTCTGGACATTACAGTTATTGCTTCCTGTAGTCGTATTTACTTGGGTGCCCCTGTGCAGAGTAGCCAAACCTAGGTCCCCTTGTGCCGGGTAACCTCATCCTCCCCGAACCCAGGTCCCCACCAGGTATTGCTGCCAGTGCCAACAGCATGCCACCTGTCGTTTGGTAAAAAGGCAGGGGTGAGGGGTTACAGACAGATAATCATATGAAACATAGAACATAGAAACTGTTGGCAGGTAAGGACCGTCAGGCCCATCCAGTCTGCCTAAAAGCCCTACATTAGTTTGTGGCCTCTGACCCTACCTGGTCAATGGCTTTTCCTCCCTCCTTTCCACCTCTAAGGTACCCTTATGCCTGTCCCATGCATGTTTAAAACATTACACTGTGCTTGTCCCCACCACCTCCTGTAGCAGTCTATTCCATGTGTCCACCACCCTCTCTGAGAAGGAAAAACTTCCTCACATTTCCCCTCAGCCTGCCTCCTTACAATTTCATATCATGCTCCCTTGTTCCTGTACATCTCTTATAACTGGAACATGTCTCCCTCTGCATATTGTTAATGCTCTTAAAGTACTTAAATGTTTCTATCATGTCCCTCCAGTCCCTCCTCCCCTCCAGCGAGTACATATCGAGGTCCTCTAGTCTCTCCTCATATGTTTTCTGGTGTAAGCCCTGTACCATCTCAGTCGCCCTTCTCTGGACCACCTCCTCCCTGTCACTGTCCTTATGAAGGTGCGGCCTCCAGATTTGCACACAGTACTCTAGGTGAGACCTCACTAGCATTTTGTACAATGGCATCATCACCTCCCGCTTTCTGCTAGTGATACATCTGCCTATGCACCCCAGCATGCCACTGGCCCTTCCTGCAGCTGTGTACTCTGCTTAGACACCTTTAGGTCATGATAACCCCCAGGTTCCTTTCTTCCTTGGTGATAGCCAGCAATCCCCACCTCCTATCCCGTAGTTCTCCCCAGGGTTCCTTCTTCCCAGGTGCATTATTTTGTACTTCTTGGAATTTAACCTTAGTTGCCACACTTCAGACCATTTTTCAAGCTTCTCCAGGTCCCTCCTCATTCTCTCCACCCTGTCAGAGTATCCACCCTGTTGCAGATATTGGTGTCATCTGCAAACAGGCAGACCTTTCACTCCAGTCCTCCTGCAATGTCACTAATATAGACATTAAACATAACTGCCCCGAGGACTGATCCCTGAGGTACCTCGCTGGTCACCCCCCTCCCCTGATTGGATCCCATTTACCACCACTCTCTGCTTCCTGTCCATTAGCCAGTTTCTAACCTAGTTTGCCACCTTGTGCCCCATACCCAGACTACTCATTTTGTTGACCAGCCTTTTATGTTGGATAGTGTCGAAGGCTTTCCTGAAATCGAGGTAGGTGACGTCTACTGCTCCCTCAGCACCGATTTACTTCCCTTGTCACCCAGTCAAAAAAACTATCAGATTCATTTGACATGACCTTCCTGCTGTGAATCCATGTTGCCTCAGATCTTGGGCATCGCTGGACTCCAAGTGTGCCACTATTCTGTCTTTAATTAGTGCCGTCATGATCTTACCCACGACTGAGGTAAGGCTGACTGGCCTATAGTTCCCTGTCTTCTCCCTACTATCACTTTTGTGTCAATGTAACCCTGGCACTGGGCATCTGAAGGGCTACACTACCCTTGCCCTGGTAGCCACTAACAAGGTTGAGGGGCCTGGGTTCTTACTGTATTTTAAAACTGGTTCTTTCCCAAGTTAACATATTGCACAGTGCCTCCACCCAGAGTATACTTACATGGGTTAGCTTAAACCTGGTGCAACCCTCTGGGATGTTGTACCCACCCACAACACCATAATGCTACCCCAAAACATGACTCAATAAACATCTCCCCACATTTCAAACATTTTAGAATGTACAGTATTGCTCTCTCTAATAATGTGCTCACACACCATCGGTTATGTAAAAACATCAAACAACAGGGTTAGGAAGGGTAAATTGGAAGCAGAAGTCAAGCTATTTACATTTGATTGGCATTTGTTTGGCATTTGAATTAAATAATAATTTTGCATTTGGATTTAAACATTAATCACAATGGCACCCACCAACCTCTGAGGTATTGAACTTGTTTGCTATCTATCTAGCTAGCTACAGAAATGGCTAAAACATATTTGCCAAATGCCACACCATATCAGTCCCCAAATTGTATTAGGACCCCACAATCCCAAAACCATTATCTGGGTACTCAGTACTTAAAGTTCTTAAAGGTGCAGGCCTGTTATACGGTGCAGTTGTTGACCGGCTGTTGGGGCCCCTGAAGGAACTAATCAGATTAATCTTATTTTAGATTTGCGAACACACATCCTGACTGTAGTACGACAGACATTAAACGCTTTTCTTGATTTAAGGTACTCAGACTATCATTACTGAACTTGGCAACTTTAACTATCTACAATCTTTCCAGGTTTGGAACAGGATATGGACCCTGTCTACTCACGAGTTAGTAGTCATCATTGGTAGGTCAAATCAGGCTGTACAAAGTAGGACTGGGTGATTGTAGCAGGTGGGCTCTGACTCTGGGAGCTAGGATGCTGGGCAAAGGCTTACAGCCAGATAACCCCATTTCTGACTGCAGGATCGTATAGCTATTGCAGATGGTGAAACACCTTTAACTTCATTTGTAGAGACCTTCTCTGGGCTGGAATTACTGTCCGGATCAGACCAGGCTGGGCCCAGGGCTGGCACGCTTCAGACCCCATGTCTAGGCTATACCCCTCATGGGAAGTGCTTATGGCATCGCCATAGGCAGCACACTACCAGGCTGTGTCCCAGGCCAATCTGTGATGGATGCGTTGCATTCAGTACATTTATCATTAGCACATTTACTTTAGCTGGTTGCAGTCACTTCATCCATGGGCCAGCATAACCACCATGGTCCTTTGAACTCTAGTTACAGACTTTCACCAGGTGGGTGCTTGCTTCCTAAGGCTAGGGCGACCCGGATTCTCACAGTCCATGCAAGACAAATCCTTTTCCTTAATGCACATAACCACAGATGGAGCTTGAAGCATGGCTCCCTACCATCTAGTATACTTTGACTTGGTAGCTCAAATAATTAATATAGCTTCTCTCAAGCACAAATCACAAAATCATTGTCCCTTGTGGCTTTGCTGGCATTAGCAGCTCCAACTGGATGATTAAACATGTCAAAATTGTCCCTCTTGTCTACGCTGGCGTTAGCAGCTCCAAATGGGTAGGTACTGTCCTCACAGGCAATGTTAGGAAGAGCTACTCACCCTGGGTACTCCCCTTCCAGTCCTGTAGGCTCTTGCAAAACCATCACATTCAAATTCTGGACCCTTCTCTGGTCACTTGTAGCATATGTCCACCCTTTTCTCAGTGTTAGACAGACTCAGGGTACAGACAGGCAGTCACTCTCTAAATTTTCTGGGCTTTGCTGTCCGTTACAGATCTTTCAAATTTGCACTTGTAAGTAGAGGTTTACTCACTCAGAAGGATTTTCAATGCTTTCCTTTTCTGGAAGTTACAAGCAATTTTTTCAGCACTCTCACTGCTGAGGCAGAAGCATTTCTTGCAGCTCTCTCACATCTGCAGGCAGATGCTGGCTTCTTTTCCACATTTTCCCCAATGTGGAATGGACAAGCTAGCTCATGGAGGACACTCTCTGGCAACCCCGCAGCTAGCGATTTTTGTTGCTTGCAGCCACTTGTCTCTTTGGCAGAAGAAGAGCCCCTTCCCCTGTGGAGGGGCTTACACTGAACTGTAGGCCCATTTAGCTGGGGGCCTGAACCCCCCCTCCCTGTGGAGGGTTCACACTGGAACTCTTTCTCAGCCTGTAAAACCTTGTCTTTTATGGAGTCCTTCTGGGGCTCTCAATTGGCTGAGACCACCTGTGTGTCCAAAAGTGATTGGCTAAATCCACTTGTCAGTCCACAAAATGAATATTCATTAGACTCACTCGATGCTCAATAGGCTCCCTGGTTTGGTGCCTAAAATAGGTCCCTGCACTTTCTCCACAAACCTTTTGCAATGTCCCATAAGTCTCTGGCACTGATCCAACAACCCTTGCTTGAAATCCTGGCTTTCTAATTGGCTGTTGCTGCACAAATATGGCTGCTAGAATATACAGTCCCCTAGCAGTTTAACACAGTCCCACAAAAAAAGTTCTGGTGCAGCCAGGAAAAACATTTAATTTTAATAATAGCCCCACTGTTCAGAAGCCAAAACGCTGCCCTCTGAAGCACTGCCCATTTTAAACATTTTAGTGCAGTCCTCAGCCTGTTACTACTGCTGAAATATGCAGTCTCCAGGCAGCAGACAGGCAATCCTGAAAGTCCCAATTTTACTGGTCTGACGTAGCCAGCACAAATACATTTTATTGACATGGCCCCAAAGTTCAACAGCTCCTCTTAGTGCCCTTCTAAACACTCACCCAAACTGTACATTTATTTAACTTTTAAGCCTGACACTAACACTAATATTTATTGAGTTCTCCTCACGCTAGGACAGGCTGTTCATTAATATGCATGGGCTCTCACCATTGATATTAATGAGCCCCGATCTTTAGCACCTCGTGGCACTCCTTATTTACAATGAAAAGAGGACTCTCTTAGCCCTTGCACAGGTCACCGGTCCCCAATTAATAGAGCAGGGGCACCGGGACCACCAGAACACCTCCCATTTAATGACAAGACTGGCAAGACTGGCGGTCAGGAAATCAAAGGCACAGTTGTGCATACGCAATTGCTGCGTGCACAGGAGCGCACAAGGAAGCAGCGGCGAATTGCGATCCAGTCTTTGAGCCCAAAATGGGCTAAAATAGAGTAATGGGGTTCTGTGGATTTTGGGGGCACCAGAGGGACTTGGGCTGTGGCGGTGAGCCACAGGGACAATATCGGGGGACAGAAAGGGATGCAGCAAACATTAGGAGGCAGCCGGGAGGAACTCCAGAACTGGAGCAATGGGCACTAAGGTAAGCCCCCATTCGGGGGGTGTTACATAGAGGGACTACATGTGCCCTCTTCCAGTCCTCGGGAACCACTCCTGTGTTGAGTGACTCCATGAACAGTGCTTCCCGAGGTGCTGCTAGTTCTCGTCACAGCTCTCTTAATATACTCGGGAGTATGCCATCTTGCCCCATTGCATTGTCCACCTTCAGTTTTGTGAACTCCTCCAGGACTCTTTCCACTGTAAATGGACTTGTGTTTACCTCTCCTCCTCCCCTTCGTGTCTGTTAACCTGTTGTGGTCCCTGACCCTCCCCCTTTTTAGTGAATACTGAACAGAAGTATTTGTTCAGTATTTCCGCCTTTTTCATGTCTCTCTCCTTACACTCTCCTGTATCCCCTTTGAGCCTTACAATCCCCTTCCAGTCTTCCTTCCTTCTTTCACTAATATACCTGTAGAATGCCTTGTCCCTTTCTTCACTGTCTGCACTAATCTTTCTTCAGTCTGCACTTTGCTCTCCTAACAGCCTTCCCTGCTTCCCTTAGATTTCTTAGGTACACCTCCCTGTTCACCTCCCTTTGAGTCTCCTTATATTTATTTATTTATTTATTTATTGAGTTTCTCAGATTAAAACCTTTGAGAACAGGCTCATTACAGAGGTTCCACACTTCCACCTCATGGTCAAACAGCAAGAGTCATAATATCAAATTGCAGTTAATATTTAGCAAAGTAGTTACAGGGCAATGAGACTTAAATAAATAACCCATATTTACAAATAATCGACAAAACACAGGGAAAAAGAGGGATGGGAGTATGAACAGAGGGAGAGGAAAGCACAGGGGAGGGGGACGCAGAGAAGACAACTACAAGGAGGGGATAGTGCATGAATCAGCCCAGGTTGTGGGCCTCGTCAAAGAGAGATGTGTCGATTGCATAGGGTGCCAGGCATTGGTGGGGTAGAGCCATGCCCAGTACTAAGAAGCAGGTACTGATTTCCTAGAAGGCCAGGTGTTGGGCTGGAGCAGGAGCAATCATAGGGTACCAGGAGCAAAAACAGCTTACAAAGTGATGAGGTGAGAGGAGGAGACAGGGGTTGGGGGGGAAGGAGGTAGGAGGGGGTGGAAACATAGGACGGTTTAGAAAGGGATGTGAAGGAGCAGAGAGGCAGCAGTAGGTGATGGTGTGGTAGGATTACAGTCAGGGAGGCTGGAGGCCCTATGGGAAACAGCTGCAACAAGCATTAGCAACCAGATGAGTCCTAAGTTCACATTTAAAGGGACCTAATGTAGATTTAGCAGTGATGCTGGCAGGCAGGTTGTTAAGCCATTTAGGTGCCCAATGGGCAAAAGCTCGTTGTCCTAGAGAGGTACAACATCTTGAGATCTTGAAGACCATACTCCCGGAGCTTCTTGTGGGGTGGGTACTTTCATAGGGGGTGAGGAGATTCTGGACACCTGCGGGCAGCATACCTGTACCTAGACTTGCTTTTTTGGCCGGCAGGCAGGTCTGGAACTTGAGCCTGCCCTCGAACTGTTTCCCAAAACCTGCCCTTTTGGCTCTTACCTTGTCTGCCACCTCTCTGGAGAACCACAGTGGTTTCCTTCTTCTCTTGTCCTTATTTACCAAACTGATGCATTGGCTCATCACCTCTTCTATGGCTCCCTTTAGTTGTTCCCACTGCTCCTCAGCTCCACCTCCTGTCTCCCTTCTCACCAAAGCCTTTTTGATACAACTCCCAATTTTAGCAAAATCCACCCTCCTAAAATCTAAGACATTTGCCTTTGTGCAAATAGACTGTGTCTCGGTCTCTATGCTAAACCACATTATGTGATGGTCATTGGACCCCAGTTGACCTTCCACCTGGACGTCTGTGATTCTGTCCCCATTGGTCAGTACTAGGTCCAGAATCGCCCCTTCTCTGGTGGGATCAATCACTAGTTGTCTTATGCCTGCCCCTGTAGTGAATCCAGGATGTCTCTGCTCCTGGTTGAAGCAGCTGCTAGGATGGCAAAGTCCATGTATGGGATATTGACATCACCCAGCAGTAATACCTCACCTTTTTGCTGCCATCACATGAATCTGATCCCCTAGATCCCTATCCAACTCCTCCCCCTGTGCTGGAGGCCTGTAGATTGCCCTTTCTCAGATTGCTATGCCATTGCCTGGCTCAAGGGTTACCCACAGTACCTCAGCCTCCCCCTGTCTACCCAGTACCTCCATTGCATTTATACCCTCCATAACGTACATGGCCACTCCTGCCTCTTTTTAACCCCTCCCCGTCCCTCCTAAACAGAGCATACCCTGGTACATTAACATTCCAGTCATGATCTGTGGTGTACCAGGTCTCTGTTATTGCTGCTATGTCCAGGTGTGTCTCTACTAACAATGCTTCCAGGTCTAGGATTTTATTCCCCAGGATGTGAGCATTTGTAACCATTTACCTTCCATGTTTTGCTGCCTATCTGCTCTTTACTCATACCTTTGCTCCACTGCTTTCTTTTCTCCCCCCATTTTACCTTTTTGTGCTGCCTTACTACCCCTGCCTTTCCCTCTTTGTCTGATTTAGGTGATACTGTCCGCATTTTGCCTTCCTACAAACATACGAACATATGAAATTTGCCAGCAGATAAAGGCCTATTGGTCTATCAAGTCTGCCTGAATGTGCAGCTAGCACCCCTTATCCTGCAGCTGCCCCTCCTCCAACCCTTCCCTCCCTTGACCCCCCTCCCCTTGCCCTGTTCCAGCCCCCTTTAAGCAGTCCACTGTTCTACTGATACCCATTTCTGTTGAAAAATATCCCACCCAGCTACTACACCTCCATAAAAAAGTGTCTCCTCATCTCCTCCTGACCCTTCCTCCCCCCAGTCTCATATCATGGCCTCGGGTGTCCCTCCCTTCCCTTACTTTGAACAGCCCCTCCATACCTGCCTTGTTTATTCCTTTCATGTACTTGAAGGTTTCGATCGTATCCCCCTGTCCCTCCTCTCCTCCAGCAAAGTACACTTTCAGCTCCCTCAACCTCCTCTCATATGGTAAGTCCCCCAGCCCCTTGATCATCTTTGTCATCCCGCACTGCACCCCCGTCAATAACTTAATGTCCCTCTTCAGATACGGGTGCCAGTACTGCACTCAGTACTCCAGGTGTGGTCTAACTAATGATCTATACAGTGGCAGAATCACCTCCCCCTTCCTTGAGGATATACCCCTTGCAATGCAACCCAGCATTTTGTTGGCCTTTGCAACTGCCTTCCTACATTGAGCCGAGTTGTTCATTGACCCTGTAATGAGCACCCCAGATTCTTCTCCTCCTCCTCTGTCTCGGCTAGCTGCACTCCCCCAAGTTAGTAACTCCTCCTTGGGTTTTTCACCACAAAATGCAGTGCCTTGCACTTTTTGGCAGTGAACCCCAGTTGCCAGGCGTCTGACCAGGTTTCCAGCTTTGACAGATCATCCTGCAACCCCTGCCATCCCCTAGGTCATCCATCACTCCCATCTTGGTGTCATCAGCAAACAAACTGATCGTGCTCTTTATGCCTATGATATGTCTGTAATGAATATCCCAAACAACACTGGTCCAAACAACGAGTCCTGTGGGACACTGTTCATCACTACACTTGGGGATGAAAGCTCCCCACCCAACACCACCCTCTGTTGCCTTCTGTGAAGCCAGTTCCTTACCCATCTCACCAACTTTGCACCCATCCCTGTGCCTTCTAACTTACTTCCCAGCCTCACATGTGGCATTGAGTCAAATGCCTTACTGAAGTACAGGTACAGGATATCCACTGCATGGCCCCCTTCCAATTGCCTAGTTACCCAGTCATAGAACTCCACCAGGTTGGTTTGGCAGGATCTGACACTTACAAAGTCATGCTGTCTGTTGTCCTGTAGTCCTCTGGCCTCCAGGAGGGCCCCAGCCTCTCCTTCAGGATAGTCTCCATCAGCTTACCCACAATGGATGTGAGTCTCACCAGTCTGTAGTTCCCCAGTTCATCCTTGTGGCAGCTCTTGTGGAGAGGCACCACATGATCCATCCTCCAATCCCGAGGTACACACCCTGAGTGTAGTGAGGCAATAAATAGGCCTGTCAAATGTGCTGCCAGGACCTGTGCCAGCTCCTTCAGTACTCTGGGGTGGATGCCATCTGGGCCTGGTGCCTTGTCCACCCTCAGTGCCCTTAAACCCTCCAGAACCCTGCCCTCCATAATTTCCCTGTCCCCTCTGTTTCTGCCCTCCCTGCCCCCTTGGGTATCACCCCCCTCTTCTCCTTAGTAAATACTGAGCAGAAATAATCATTTAGTGCTTCTGCCTCATCACACCCTGCTTCCACACAACATCCCTCCTTCCAAATCCTTACTATGTGGTCCTTACAGTTCCTTTTCTCCCTGATGTACCTGAAGACATCCTTCTCCCCCTTCTTAATGCTACGCACCAGCCTGAGCTCCGTAGATGCCTTGGCTTCTCTTACTGCCCTTGTCACCTCCTTCGATTCCTTCAGGTACTCCTCCCTGTCCTCCCCCCTCCCTGTTTTTTTGTACGTTCTAAAGACAGCCCTTTTCCTCCTTACCTTTTCCGTGACCTTCTTGCTCACCCAGCTAGATTTCTTTGCCTTAGCCTTCTTGTTCTGGGCCTTGCTGCAGGTTCTGGTTGTCTCCACTATCCCCAGCTTTATGAGCTCCCACCTCTGGTTAGTGCCCATACTAGGTTGAATTCTGGCCAGGTACCCTTTTACCACTTCCCCCATCCTCCCAAAGTTGGCTCTGCTGAAGTCCAGCACCCTTGTGCCAGATTCCACTCCTTCCTTACCCATATCCAATGTGGACCATGCTGAGTGGTGGTCACTCCTCGCCAGTGGTTCTTCCACCCTAAGTTCTCTCACAAACTCCCCATTTGCCAGCAAGAGGTCAAGGGTATGTCCTAACCTGGTTGGTTCACTGACCATTTGCATCAGGAAGCTGTCCTGGAAGACATCCAGCAGTACCTGCTCCCTTCTTTTCCTGGTTATTGGGGTACTCCAATATATTCCTGGCATACTGAAGTCCCCCACAATCACCACACTACCCTTCTCACAGGTCCTCCCTATCTGTCCCGCTAGTTCCCTGTCTCACTCTTCTGTCTGAGAGGGAAGCCTGTACACCACTCCCATCCTGAGAGTCCTATTCCTGAATTCTTAGATTTGCATACATAGTGACTCCATACTACCCTCCTCCCCTTCCTCCCATACGCACTTCAGTCCTTCTCTCACATATAGTCCCACCCTCTCCTTTCCCAATCACTCGCTATGAAATATCCTGTACTCTGGTATCAACAGATCCCAGTCATTGGATTGGATGGCCCATGTTTCAGTGATGGCTGCAATGTCCACCTCCTCCTCTGCCATGAGAGTATGTAGCTCTTCAGTTTTCTTCCCAAGGATCCTAGCATTTAGGGTGACCACCTTCCACCCCTTCCCCTTCTGCCCTCCTTTACTAGCATCGCCACTAGTACTTGCCCTTTGTTCTTTGTCACTGTTATGGGAGGTAAGCTCATATGGCTTCCCAACCTGTGGTCTCTGCATGTCCCTTGCCTACTTGCCACCCCCCGCTGCTAGTTTAAATTCCCAACGTCCTCTATGTACCCCTCCATGCTCTGTTTCAACACTTTCTTTCCCTCCTCGGTCAAGTGTAGTTTATCCTTGGCATAGAGACTGCTGTCCTCCCCAGTCCCACCCCAGCCCCCACCAGCCCATACCCTTTACCATGGCACCAGGTTCTTAGCCATTCATTAAAATCCTTTATTCTCAGCTGTCTTGCTGTGCTTGCCCTGGGCACTGGAAGTATCTCTGAGAAAGTTACTGATCTTCCTGCCCCTCACACATAATTGTCCTAGTTCCTCAAACCTCCTCTGGACTATATCTACCATCCTGTCAGCCAGGTCATTTGTCCCCAAATGTATAATTAAATGAGACTTCTCCCTACCCCTTCTAGCATATTTTAGAACAGATTGTCCCACCCTTTCTGCTGTCATTCCCGGAATGGCCTCCACCCAAATGCGACTATGCCTCTCACCTTTGCTACCCCACCTGACTCCTCTTAGTATTGAGTCCCCAGCACTAAGATTTCACCCCCCTTGCTAACTAATTGCTTCCCTTTCTCCCCATCTCTCACTTCTGGCTCCTCCTCTTCCTCCTAAACAGTAGTTCCCCCTTCTGGCCCTGTAGTAATTCCCCCAGCAGAACTTCCCCCTCTCCACTTTCATCCAGACTTTTATCAGTTACTCCTCCAATTTCATCACCTCCTTCCTCCTTCTTTCACTCTAATACTGCAAAAAAATTTTCTGAAGACTCTTCTCCAATGCCCGCTTCCTCTCTCCTCATAGTAGCCCATTCCCTCCTTTTGACTCCATGACTGTTGCCACTTCTCTTCCTCCCCACATCAGTCCCTTTATCCTCCTTCCTGTTGTCTTCTTTCCCATGGCCTGATTTCTCCCGATGCCATTCTTCTTGGCATGGTCCCCCCCGTCTCTGCTTCCCTTCTTCTCCCCCTTGTTGGCCCAAATATCCCTCCCTCTTCATCTCCCCTCCTCCCTCCCTCCAGTGTTGGGCTATAAGCTCCTCCAGTCTGTCTTGCCTGTCTTAGCTCCTTCTGCAGACCCTCAATCTCCTTTTTAAGTTTCTCTGTTTGGTTGCACACTAAACATCTCCCCACCCTCCATGCAATTTTTAGAAAGACTGGAACACTGCAGTTGTTGCAGCCTACCACCCTACCCATTGCTCTTGTTGCCCACCAGTGACCCCACACCCTTCAAGATGAAGGATACCCAATGCTCCCCCAAGTCTCCGCTCTGCCCCCTCTATCATTGCAAAACATTCTTCTTATCTCAAGTTCCCTTATCCCCTTTGTCATACACTTTAGACAGATTGAGCAACTGCCTTTTAAGTTCCTATCCCTCCTGTCCACACCCAAAAAGAAACTGTAAGTAACTATTACGCAACCTCCTTCTAACTCCTACCCCTCCTTTCCACAATGCAAACATCAATACAAACAGGTAAAAATGAAAGCTCCTTGTGTCGAAGTTACTTTCCTTCCACAGAGATAGCCGTCACCTCTTCACTCACTGCTGTTCCTTTCCTGGGCGTCTGCTTCTGCTATGAGAGGTGCATGTCCTTTGCCCTTTTGGGGAAGTGATGTCAGAACCCAAGGTATAAAGGAAATGATGTACCTGGAGCAGGTGGGGTGAGGGGCAGGGAGGGTGGGACCAGCCCATGCCTTCCAGAAACAATCAGGTAGCTGATGCCCCTGGCCAGACAATTAGCACCCTTCCCCCACTATGCACTAAGCTTTGGAGCTAGTGAAAAAAGCAAAAACAACCACAACTTCCTGCTCCTCACTTCTGGCTTCTCTTTCTTGTGGGATGGGCTGCTACAGTCTCCCTGTCCCCATTTCCCCTCCCCTTGCCTAATTTAAATTCTCAGCAAGGAAGCAATTAAACCATTCATTTAGGACTGCTTTCCCCTTCCTGGACAGATGCAGCCCGACACTTGAGTAGAGGGCCACATCTTTCCAGGTGGGTCCCCAATCAAATATGAAGCCATACCCTTTCTCACTGCACCAGACCTTCAACTATGTGTTGAAACTTCTGATATGGAGGTTCCCATCCTCCCCCCCCCACTGTGGACTGGCAGAACATCTGAAAATGTCATGGAGCTTGCTACCTTCCCCAGCTGCCCTCCCAACTCTTTGAAATCCTCCTACACCTGCTCCACGTTTGTCTTGTTGTTGGATAGGTCATTTGTTCCAAGGTGTACAATGACCTCCACCCCCGTCCATGCCACTACTTTGGTGATCTTCTGGATCTGCTCCCCCTCCCTCCAAGCTGTGCCTCCTGGGAGGCACTTAACCTCCTTTCCTCCCTGCTGTCCTTGCCAGATCCATTCCCTGGATTATCGAGTCCCACATCAGGAGTAGCTTCTTCTTCCCCTGGGGTCCTCCTTCTCCCCTCACTGGGTCTCCCTTTTAGAGGTCACTCACATCCTCCCTTGTCACAGCCTTGGGTTCCCTTGCAGGACTCTCCTGCTCCTCCAAGACAATGTAGGAGTCCTTAAGCTTGACTGGATGGGGGATGTGTCTCTGACCCCTCTTCTGGAACTTACCTGAGCCCACTGTAGTCCATCCTGCAATCTGCCTGGGCAGCCATTTTGGTAATGGCTGATGACATGGTGGCCTCTGGATGGGGATGAAGGTCACCAATATTCCTGCTAGCTCAGCCCAGAGACTGGTCACCTCCGCCCCCAGACCAGAGAGGTGACTGCATAAGGGGCAGCACCACAGTACCCAGAATCTCCTACTGAAGACTGCTGCTCTGCACCCAGTGCACTGCACCAGTCTCTGCACCATCTCCCTTTAATCTGTCTGTATTCCCTTCTTTAATACTATCTAAACCCTCCTGCCGCTATTGTTAGCCTCTCAATTTGATTTGCTTAAGCTTTTGTTGTTTTGACTTTTCTCTTCCTCTTTCACTTTCTCTTCCCCTCCTCCTCCTCTTCTTTGGATTAGTACTTCCTGGTAGGAGAAAGGAAAATGTACTATACATCAGACCCATACCCGATATAAGGATGATGACCATTGGGATGGGTGGGTGGGGGAGGTAGGTGACTAGGATTACCCCTGGAGAATAAATATGTAGAAATATATACACATACAGTAATTCCATAAAAAATAAATGTTGAATCATTAGTCCATTTTTTTCATTTTAAGCTTTTAACATTATAATACCATTAGACTACAGTACTTTACACCATGTAGGACATACTGCAGAGAGAGGGAATATTTTAAAATAAATGTTGATAACAAAACATAGATCAGCTCCTCCCTCATTGAAGTAAATTAAAAGCCAGATAGAGTATCTAGCATCATTGCAGAAATAACATCAGATTTTTTTAGAAAAGACTGGAGAAAAAAATAAGACAAAGTCAGTTAAGTACTTGCTATTATCCTCATAAAATACAGAAAATAGCCTCTATGGTGCGGAGCAGTGGGACACTGATTTCAACATGCTGGCAACCCATATTCACAACCTGAGCCTGAGATGACAGGAGTGGAAGCCAGGGAGGGTAAAGCAGTGTCCACGCATATACTCTCCTCCCAAGTGAGGGTGCTGTGGCACACTGCTAGGAGAGTGACACCCAGAGGGGATCACAGCCTTGGCTGGCCATGTTGATTAGTTGCAGACTGCCTGGCTCCGCCCTCTCAGATGCTGACATGTTTTGTGCAACTGGGGTGCAAGGAAGCATCCAAAAAACTGAAAAATACCTGCTCAATGCATCCATTAGTTCCTGAACATGCCAGCAGGTTCCTCTTTCTCCTGGCTAAACCTCTTAGCCGACCATCCCAAAGTTTAAGGTACTTCTTCCCTTGGTACAGAGGCCTGGCATGGGTGTAGAGGCCTTACAAGTATAAGTTGGAAACTCAGAGACAGATGGCCACAGCTGGGAGCCTGGAGGTGGGAGTCGAGTGGCAAGAGCTATGTCTGGTGGGTTTGACTCATGGGCATGAAAGAGGGCTGGGCTGGGGATACAAAAAAAATATACAAAATGAAACTGCAGATGCTATTGTCACAGATCCCTGTGCCTGCTAGAGTTGCTTGGATGCTGGGTAAACCACACACGCCCCACCCAAAATAGCTCAGCTAATGGCAGAAATTGGGCTTGTCTCAGTCCTCCTACCTAGTAAACAAAATAAAAAAGAAATAAAATAATATGGCAGTTTACCTTATCTATGGTAGATCCACTCTGGACAAACTTTAGGATAGTTTTGGACATACCCATAAATAATCATCCTGGCATCTGGAATCTGTCTGCATGTGCCCTCTCAACCCAATTATTTCCCTCCATCTATTTCTATTCTCCTAGAGACTGATCTAAAAAAAGTGACAGCTCCTAAAAGTTATTTAAACCAACCACCCCTCCCTAGCCAATGCGCCCAGTTCCAAAATACAGCTATTCAATAGTGGCCCACCCTCCCTACCCCCAAGTCACTGTTTGAAGGGGTATGGTAGTCCAGAATCCAGGCTGACTAGTTGAGTTCCACTCTCTAACCCACAGTGTGCAATCCCCTTGTTAATACAATCAGTCTTGTGACAGTAATATCACACAGTGCGTGTGACTTGTGGGGAGGCTGAGTGGTTTGCATAATGGAGTATACTAGACAGTCTGATCAATCAGTTTGCCTATCATCATGTATGGCACAGACTGCTGTGCCTCACCCTCCCAGCTGCATGCACTCCACGCTACTACAGTCACATAACTGACTGTACTGTATTAGCAAGCAGATGGTGAGTTGCAGGTTAGGTGGGGTGGGACCCAACTACCAAGCCTGGATTTTTTATATAGGTTTTTTATCCCTCGCCCTGCTGTCAACTCAGGCATATACCATTACTAAGGATTTACCTTGTTCAAGTGATTTATGGCATCATTCCGACAGCAGGGGTTTTTTACTTCCCCATTTTCTCCCTCAGACCACCCTCCTCCCCTTGGCATAGGCCATGCCCTGCCAGCCTTGATGATGCAGCATACCTCCTGCAGATGGAACAAGCTTCCTGTCCCACCAGCATAACAGGGGTCACTTTGTGCCATAACTTGCCACCAACCCTCCCTGGCTGAGGTGCTGCCCTCCAGCAGCTGCTTATAGCCTGGCCTATCTCTCGACACGGCGAACCAAGTCTGCTCCTGAACCTGGGTCACTAGCATGGCAGCCAGACAAGCGCCTGCAGGGCCATCAGGATGGCTGCTAGCCAGGATTTTTAACTGTCATAGCCACCAACATCGTGGACCGTGGGTCAGAAGGGGAGCCCACTATTGACTAAAGGGATTTTGGGTGGGGGGGGTAGGCTAGGTAGGAGGTTGTGTAAAGAGATGTTGGCAGCAATTTTCTTACAGATTAGTCTCTGGTAGGAGGAGGGGTTGGAGGGTAGAAAATGACTAGTGGGGGGGTGTGGTCAGAGGAATAGCCCCAGCCACCAGGGGGTGGACAGAGTTTTTTTTTCTATAAGCACTTTATTTGCTTCTGCTTTCCTGTCCTCCTCTGGCTCTCCTCCCTTCCAGCCCCATCACCCATCATCTCAGGGACCTCACTGAACTCCATAACAACTCCCACAGATCCCCCCAATGGTGAGACCCAGGAGTAGGGCTTCCCCCTCCAGAACACAATGTAGATGATGAAGCCAGGGCCCTGTCGGTGGTGCAGGACCTGCGGGGAGTGGAGTGACATCATCCTGCCAACAGAATGTTTTCCTGTTTTCTCACTGCCCACCTCCCATAATATCAGGTGTACCCCCTGCAGGCATTGTCATGTTTTTGACATCCTCTGCAGAGGAGCAAGCTCCCTAGCCCACCAAAGGGCTTGCCAGAGCGGCGGAACATGACATCATACCTCCCTGGGCTGGGAGTGCTGCCGCACTGCTGCGTCTCCTCAGCCCTTGGTCTACCCAACCAGCTGCCCAAGCTCAAACTTGAGCTCAGGTCTCCCACATGGCAGCACATTGTGCTACTTACATGATCATCAGGCCATCCAGACAGAGGGTTTTTAATTTATTTTTTCATAACCCAGCACCTCAGTCACCCCAGAGCTCCACTCAGGAAATACAAATTTGGCTTAACTTGGTGTGGAGGGGTTAAGTACTAAATCCTGATATGTGAAATCCCAACAATTTAAATCCTGTCACTGTTTGACTGACATATCTAGTGCCCGACACTTACAATGTCCTACTGCCAAAATCCCGACCCTCCCAAAATTGCAGAAGATATAAGTTCAGTATAATGAAGCAGATGCAGTATTCTTTACTGTGCTCCAGGAAAAGAAATGCCGCACATTATTGAAAAAATACCCTAAGCAGACTGAGTGCATTCAAACTTAGAACGATGACGTGTCTGACGATCAGTGGCAGTTGAAAGTCTAGTCAATGAAACAGTTTTTCACAGTGCTGACTGTGACTTATATTTACAGTTCTGTGCAAGTCATTAAAAAAAAAAATGGTTAGTTGCTGTGTTGTTTGATGCAATAATGCAAAAAAAACAAAAAACTTCCAGACGTTTTCAATCTGTGCATCTGTGCACTGTGGTTTGCTCAGATGATTTCTGTCCTGACAGTTACGTCAGGAATGTACAGGTTACGTACTTGTGCTAATAATTTGCCAACTCTCTATTTCTCTCACTCTCTATCAAGCAATACTCCCTGTAACATTCTTGAGGAGGCATGCTTGTTTTTTTTAACAGCTGTGCTTTACTTATTTATTTATTGCACAGTATCAGAATTACAAACCTTTGAGTCAGAGACTCATTTACAAAGGCTCCACGTCAAGGAGGGACAAGATAACAGAGTATACAGAACATAATTACAGATGGTTTACAGACATAGTTACAAGAATTTACAAACATAGTTACAAATAGTTTACAATGGTTACAATTGTTACAGAATCTATCATATCATAAGGTCAACAATCAGTGAGCGGTACGCAATTCCATGCCATGCAACGTGGATCAAGCCAAGAGGGATGGTTTAAATTCAGCAGAGAGGGATAGTATAGCTAGTAAAGGCACGATGGAGGTCCTTTGTTGGCAAGAACGGAGAGTGGGGGGGGGGGCAAAGTTAAATTATCTGAGGCAAGATGGTGGCATGGACAAGAAGGTCAAGGGGGAGGGGGGATGGTTACTAGATAGGGAGGAGAAGTGAGTGAAGGTTTAATGGCAGGTGGAGGTATGAGAGTTGAATAGATGATCCTGGAGTAGGATTTTGAATTGCCCAAGCTTGGGAGTTGCAACAATATGAGTGGGTAGAGAGTTAAGCCAGCTAGGGGCATGGTAGTAAAAAGGAGCGTTGCCCAAGGGCAGTCCTAAGATGAGGTACTTGGAGAGATGGACTGGAACAATCTTCTGCAAATACAAGAAGGAAGCTTTTGTATAGAAAATAAGGTTAATGCATCTAAAACAAAAGGAGTCAGTCTGTCATGTGAACGTGTTTTTTTTTTCAAGCTTATCAATTAATCTCCATCATATTTGCAGAGTTTGCGTTCCTTGTTTGCGGATGATTTTGAGCAGCCCTTTATAATCCCATTACATTCTCCAACTTCTTCCACTCCCAATCATGGCCCTTAGTCACTGTTGGACCATGTAGTGTGTGCCAGATCAGCTCTTCTAATGAATGTTCCTCATAACGAGCATGCCTGTCACCGGCATGCACTGTTTATCCCTCCGAGTTACGTTGAAAATAACGCTTTTTTTCATTTTAACTGCATCTCCTTTGTTGTGTTACATGTTACAGAAGATAAAGCTAGTGTCATGTACAGGCAGTACAGAAAACAAAAATTACAGAGCAACGTAAATAAAGAATACAAGAACATGTCCTGAACATCTTTAAGGTTATAATGTAATGAAACACTATTGCTATTTTAAATATATTTTCTGAAAATGACAAGGTCTGGAGCCTTGTTATGAATGGGAAGGGGTTACAGTAAAATGTAGAGGAGCACATTTAAATGTTTCCATGCGGCAGGAAAGCTAGTATTTTTTTCAATAATGTGCAACCAGTCTGGAGCCTTGTTATGGATGGGGAGGCACAGTAATTTCCAGTCAATTTCAGCATTTGTCAGGATTTCAGCAATCTGGCAAATAATCAGTCGGCCAATATATTGGTTGGGATTCCAGTGATGGGATTTCGCATGTTGGGATTTCTTATGTTGGGATTTAGTATGGATACCATGCGGGGCCCATGATATCTGTTTTACCCACACTGGACCAAAATCATGAACTCTGAGGTATCTGTAAGTGCTGACAAAGTATCTAAGCATCTCTATTGCCTGCCCTCTAACAGCATTCATCCTATTCTACCTGGCGTGTCATGAAATGGAGTGAAGATAGATGGGCCAGAGTAGTCTAGTGGTTAGAACACTGGCATGGAACCAGGAGATTATAAATTCAAACCCTGCTAGAGATAAATCCTCACTGTGCTATCCTGAGTATATAACTTACCCTCTCAGTGCCCTAGTCCACCCAGCTGAAGAAATGGATAGAAGCAGGTCCCCATTGGAAATGAGCTGTTACATCTCAGCTGGGCTATACTGGACCACAGTACTACACAAAACCACTTTGAACAGAAGTGTTTTGCTTGCCCTGGACACTGCTCTTAATTAAGCCACATACAGCCTGTGCAAGAAGTAGCCCCAAATACTACCTCTGCAGGTTACAGACCAGCCCTTTGTTAATTAGGCAGCCTAAGAGTTAGGGGAGAATATGCAAGTGAGTTAGAATTAAGCAATAAGCATGATGGGGTGTGAGCTGTGGTTGAATTTACCCATCCTGATGTGTAACAAGGCTGCAGGCCAAGTTACTTTAGTCACGCCAGAAGTGGATAAATCCCACCACAGCCAACACCCTGGAGTGCATTGTTGTGATTATGGGATGGACTGTAAATAAAAAAAAAGAATTGAGGGACATTAGCAAATATATTAAAATTATAGTTTTTTAAGTGTTCTGTGACAATTTAATTAAAATATCCTTCCTCCCTAAGTGAAATAGTCCCTTACCCTACCCTCACAGCAGCTGGGTCAAGAAGGGTGAGGATGTAATTTTGTCCTGCCCCAGGCCCCCGCCCCCTAGCAGTTATAGTTTTATTTTTCACGGCCTGCTCTCGCTCTCTCACTTCCTCCCCAACATCACAATTTAAAGAGAGTAGGAGCTGAGCAGTTTATGCCTGTGTTGAACTTTTCAGCAATGGGTGCAAGAGAGCAAGTAGTGAAAAAGAGAGTGTGTTTTGTTTTTATTGCTGTTAATCTTTTTGATGTCAATATCAAGAGACAAGTTTTTATATGTATTGTGGCCACAGTAGTTGTTGAACAAATGAGGGGTCAGTCGGCAGGCAGGTGGGTGAAATTTGAGTGCTGCATAAAAGAAGACAGTGCAAGCAATTTTATATACTGAGTGAGCAGTAGATTACAAAAAGGTATAAAAATAAAATGTTTATGTAAATGGCAGATGGTGAGATGTCCGAGTGGAAATTTGTGTGACCTTCTTGATAGGTTTTAGAAAACAAGATGGCAAAACGGGGTATAAAAAGTAGGGAAAAAAGTTTAGGGATTTTGTCTGAAGTGTCAGACAGTTGTGTAACACTTTGCCAGTGGGATATGGACAGATTTACTCATGGCCAGACATGTAACTCAGCCATTGAGAATGCAGGATGTTAAGTACCCATAGTATAAGTCAGCTTATAAAATGGGTAGTAAGAATCCTGCATCCTAATTGGCTGAAACTTGTTCCTACCCATTGGACTGAGGCAGATCCAGCACAAGCAATGGTTATGAAAAAGTCCAGGTACCAATATTGCTCAATTACTACACATATCAGTGTGTAACTCCTAGATTCTGCAGTCCCTAATACAGGTTTCACTTTTGTGCACACCACTGCCTTGCTGGTACAGTCAGTCAGTGAACTAAAGCATCTGAAACCAATTATTTTTAATTCAAATCCTCAAAGTAAAACAATATCTTTTTCTTAATTTATAGGAAAAAAAATTGTAACAAAACTAGGGAGGGGGTTAACTTTCAAGAGACAGTTCACACAAATAGTACACACCATAGAGGCTCACACAATGAAACTCGTACTAGCACCCTGTAGTGACAGCCTATCTGCGAAGGAACTATTTCACACAAAACTGTAGTAGCAGTAGTACTTTCTTTTACTTATGGTGCACTTCCATAGAGGCCCAGGGCGCCAGTGCAAAGAGGAAACAGAAAAATACATGCCCCAGTATATAATAATTAACAATAATACATTGTAAAATAAATTAAAACCTCTACACCCAAATATAAAAAGCTAAAAGAGGAAGTGAATACTAGACAAATAAGCCACTCATAAAAAAACAATTCAAACACCAAATGCCTGAGCAAACAAAAATATGTTGTCCTTTTTTAAAGACTTCCACAGAACGGGCCTCCCTCAGAGCCTTTGGTAATTCCAAAGTAACGGACCAGCCACTTTGAATGCTCTGTCTCCAGACATTTTAAACTTGGTCCTGGGGACAACCAAGAGGCCTTCCTCAGTAGAACGGAGGGGACAAGTGGGAAAATAAGGATGCAGGTGCTCACACAGGTAGCCTGGACCCAGACTGTGGAGGGCCTTATATCTTGGCAACTAACCTTATAGGAGACATGCCACTTAACCAGCAGCCAGTGCAGTTCTCACAGTGCAGGGGGTAATGTGACTCATCCTCAGAAAGCCAGTCATCAACCTCACAGCTGCGTTCTACACTAGCTGCAGGCATTGTAGCATACCTCCACTGACCCGAAGGTAGAGGGCATTATAATAATCGAGATGAGATGTCACAAAGGCATGTACAAGAGAGGGCTGACATTTAAACATATTTGCTAGTTGCTGTTTTTAATTTTCTCACATTCTGAATGCAAAATAGAGAATAATGGCTAGGTGAGTGTGCGTTATGGATTTTTTTCACACACCCTCAGTATGTGATGACACATAAATCACGAGAGCGAAGCTCAGGAGGTTTATGCGGTCATCACACATCAAAGGTGTGTGAAAAAAATCCATAACATCAAGCTTACCTATTCTTTATTTTTTATAATTATTGGTATGGAGGTTTAGACTGTATTTCTAGCAGCTTGAAAGAAAAAGAAATTTTTTAGCTAGTGTGCAGTTTTATTTTTGAAGAAATTGAACTGTAACATGAATAAAACACAGTTGAAAATACTGCAGTTGAAATACTTTTTGTGAAACAATGTAATGTAACAGTTTTAAAGTTTTTTCTTTGGGGAATGCCATATCAACTGGATTTCGGGTTATTATGAAGTGTCATAGCAACCAAAGTTTGGGTTATTATTGCCTTTAGAGCATAATAACCTGAAATCTGGTTGATATGCATTTTTAACAAAACAGTAATCTGGTTGATATTTATAGTCATCAGTAATTATACACTTTTTATAAGCACAATAAGACACTCTGGGGTGAAGGCCTGTGACCTCATGCCTTACTACACCCTTGGACATGTGGTAGTTGCAGACCAACTAACACCCCATTGTGTCTTATTGCTTACCTATGCACTTGTGCCCTGTTGTGGCTTACTGCATACCTGTTTTATGACAAAAACATACTAAAAGCCCTTAGGAGTTAGTTAGTGAAAATAAACAAACATCTAAGGGCAACGGCACTGGGCTTTGTCTCATGTTACTCAATAGCAACATCCCGTAGCATGGAATAATCCTCTTGTGATAACCCACCTCCACCCCCCTTATCATTATAAATGACAGAAACTAGAAGCCAAAGGCTCTAGTTGGGACTGCACCCAAAATCTGTGTTGCATAAGGAAGGCCACACATGCAGCACTTGGTGGAGTTTCGCCACCTTCCCCTTAAATGACCAAAACTTGGGCCAGCCCAGTGGTGCTGAGGGTTGAGGCACCAGACACCACACCTCACACTATGCCAGCAACCCAAGTTCAGAAGCAAGATCGGGCACCAGGGGTCGACAAGAGAGGGAGAGGGAGAGGATTGAGCACCCACAGGGCTGCTCTCCTCTCCCGGGGGGAGGGTTGTGGGTTGTCTGGCTGCCCAGCGACCACCGGTGGAGAGCAGGGGTCACTGCAGGATGTGGACTGCACATTGTGGGAGCATGGCTGATGCCGGCAAGGTTGCCATGTGCCATGGCATTGGGGGAGTGCCACACTCGGGAGGGAGGAGGGGTTTCAAGGACCATTACAAAAAAAAAAACTCCAGCCCGGATAGGCGACGGTCCTCCCAGTGCCAGACCGCCACACGCCCAACGCTGGTTCCACACCTCTGCTCCTTCATTGTGTCTCCCTAGCCCGATGCCTACCAGGGGCTTGGGGAGACAGTAACATCCATGAAGAAGGCAGGGTCCACAGCAGGCGGTAGATCGGATCTAATATGTGGAGAGACTAGAGAGAGTTCCAGAGCTGGGGGCATAGAAACAGAGTAAAAAAAAATGACCCAAACTTTCCCGCTACACTAGTAACTTGGGTTCAGAAATGGATCATGGTCACTCGGAGGCAGGCCGGGGGAAGGAGGATCAAGTGTCCATAGATGCTCTCCTCCTTCGGGGAGGAGGGACAGCACTTACCTCTGCTTGACTGCCACACTCTGAAGGCTGGGTGGCAAAGCATGCAGCTGCCTCTCTAAGGGACAGGCACAGGCGTTTGAATGCATGCAGAGTATTCACACCACACATCCACTCCTGCATGCATGTCTCATGTTGGCGTCAGGGAAAAGTGGAGGCTGTATAATGATGAAACCCTGAACCAGAACTTGACTCTCGGGTTGGGGGGAAGAACAGGCCTCCCTCCTTCCCTGGCCCCACCACAGGAGACAAGCCAATGAGGGAGCCAAGGCAGGTAAGTCCTGGGGGATATGGTGGCTGGTCAAAGGGGTGGAGTAGGGGCTGCAGAGCCAGCCAGTATCCTGGAGCATGAGAAACCACTATAGAAAAAAAATGACCAACCCTTCACTAAATTCATTAATACAAAGAGAGAGAGAGAGAGAGAGAGAGAGCGCTGTGCTTTTAGAAATTAATAATGGCTTAGTTGAGCAGTGCTGTACCCTGGGAGTCTCTAAAGGCTAGCTCAGGGACACAGTGATTTATCACATAGCCTCTACAAAGAAAGCCGATTCGCACTAACTGGCACAGTTACAGGGAAACTGGGAAGCCACAGAACATGACCAATCATTAGCGCTGCAACCTGAGAACCTCCTGAAGCTGCTGAAAATGATTTATGGAATAAAATGAAAACTGCAATGCCAGAGTGAAACTGCCTTTATTTCATCTCCTGTGTACTGTATGCATTTTAAAGAGGGAGACGAAGTACAGGCACATTTCAAAACTCATTTGCCCAAAAGAGCAAAATCCTCATCTATCACAGCTATCAGAAAGTCAGGCAATTTGGTTTCTCTGACTGAAAGGAAGCATAATGGGTAGTATAAACCTTTTTACCCAAAGCTAAATTCTTCTGAGCCAAGGTCAGAGGATTTTTGTTTTGAGTTTCTTAATGGAGAGAGGAAGGGAGTCCAGGGTTCATGCATCAAAAATTACATTATTCTACTATATGTAGCACAAATGTTTCCTTATCTCTGATTCCATTTCTGGAACAGTCACTCTACCTTCCCCATATTCCCTACCTATTCACTGCATCATCTCAGTCTGCCTACTGTTTCCTGTCCCATTTTCCTTCCTTTGATCGAAAGCCATATAACTAGTTATACAAAAGGACACCTTTTTATAAATAACCTTATTACTGTTCACTTATCCTTAGAAAACCATACTTCCCTGGAAATTTTTTTAACTCATATAGCTGTTTGGCTCCTAGCTGCTGCTTCTTGCCTGCTTCAGGCTTTCTGTCAGGACCCTCAGTCCCATCCCTCAGTCCACCTGTCATCATATGAGTAGGGATCTACATGAGGTAGGATCTGAAGGCACTGGTGACCATGATGGCCAGTGCACTTACATTTTTCCTCTTTTTCTACCCTTTTTCCACATTGAGCCGAGCTGCATGCAATGATGCATCTGTGTGTGCTGACACATGTGCATGTTACATGCTGCTGCACTGTTGCCCTGTATCTGGCACTTGCCAGTCATACTACCCAGCCTCTGCTAGGTAGTAGTGGTGTAGCAAGCCATGCTCTCCTGCCTCCACGAAGGAGGAGAGCACTACACTGGATGCTCAATCCACCTTCTCCTAGCTGGCACCTGGGCAACACTGGTCCATTTCCAAACCCAGGTCACTAGCATGGTAGGTGGTTTAGAGTCCAGTGCCTAAGCTGCTGTCACCAGTGGGCTGGTCCCTGGAATTTTTATTTTAGTAAAATTTAGTAGCCAGCTAATTGGTGCACTGGTAGCACTACCACTCAAGATGACAGTGACCCGGGTTCACTGGGGGACATTGTCAGGTGATACGGACTGGGATTTCACTGTTATGCAGATGATACCCGGTTGTATCTGTCCTGTGCACTAGAGAACCAGGTTTCGGTTGCCATGTTTAACAACTGCCTCGAGGAGATCCAGTCATGGATGGCTCAAAACTGTCTCAAACTAAACCGAGACAAGACCGAGGTGCTGGTGGTGGATCCGGGTGGTCAGGGGGGAGGAGGGGGTGCGGGGATACTCTCTGACCTAATGTTAGGAGGTGTTCCTCTTGTCCCCTCCAGACAGGTGAGGGATTTGGGTGTGATCCCGGATAATGGACTGACCATGAATGTCCAGGTGTTAGCCGTCATCAGGGGTGGTTTTTATCATCTACAGAATATTACCAGAATCCAGTTCCTGATTCCCCGTGATGACCTGCCCACACTAGTACATGCCTTTGTCACCTCCAGATTGGACTACTGTAATGCCCTGTACCTAAGGTTATCTGGAGGCAACCTCTGCAGACTGCAGCTGGTGCAGAATGCAGTGGCAAGATTATTGATGGGAGCAAGAAGATCCAAGTATATTACTCCTGTCCTCCATGAACTAGACTGGCTGATGGTCAGTTGGAGGAATGTCTTTAAGGTAGGGCCCCTGACCTACAAAACCCTACATCGGGGGGGTGCTGTCTATCTGCAAGATCTCCTTGTCCCCTAACACCCCTTCCAGGCACTTCGTTCTGCCAGGGGAGCCCTCCTTGAGGTTCCCAAGGTGAGGCTGTGACGCTCCAGAGATAGAGCATTTTTGGTTGCCGTGCCCACCTTGTGGAACTTTTTGCCTGAGAATTTGAGGAGGGCTCCCTCGGTGGAAGCCTTTAAGAAGGGTTTCAAAACATATTTATTCTGGCTGGCCTTTTATGACTAACTGCTGAATGGAACTGTTGAAACTGCAGTAATTGAAATCTGGTTGGTTTTATTTACTTGTTTATTTTATTGTTGTTGTTTGTACAGTGCCCAGAGTCTGTGGAAATGAGTGCTTAATAAATTATTTATCTATCTATCTATCTATCTAGAAGTGAGCCAGGGTCACAGGGAGCTGGCTGGGGGGGGAGGGACTGAGAATCCCAGGGGCTATACTCCTTTAGGGAGGGAGACTGCAGGCCCTGCTGACACATTGTCACGTTAGTGACCATGGGTGTTACACCAGCAGGAGCCTCCAGCTGGAGTGGTGAACATCTGCCATGTTCTGTGCTGTACAATTCCATGACCACACAGCTCCACATGCAGGGTTTGTCCGTAGGAGCAGGGATACCCGAAAACGAGCTGGGGGTTCAAGGGAAAGCAGTAAGCACCACAAAAGTCAGGGAACAGGGCTGTGTGAATGCTGCCAGAGTGGGGATGTGTTGGGGATAGGCACACAAACAATAATATTAAAAAATAAAATAAAATTAGTTTTATTTGTTTCAGAAACAGTTTCAAGACATTCAAAGTACAAATCCCAGAACATAAAAAAATCTGTACCACAGTACAAAACAGGAAAATGGAGCAAAAATACAATCAGTCATAATATAAGCATGTTATGGAATTTATCTTAATTGGGTTACAACCCCTCCCCTCAGCTAGGGTGTGGGGTGTGTTACTGTGCCAACTGTGCTCCCTCGCCTACAGTGGGTCTGGTATACCCAGGGTTAAGGGCTGCCAGGATCTGTTTTCAGCCTAGGGTGGAGGAGCTTCAGCTATGTACTGTAGGCTGCTGCTTGGTCCCTGGTAGTTAAGTATGAAAGGGCCCAGCATTATATAGCTCAAAGGAGGACTGGCAGTGGGGGGGGGGGGTTCTTCTCAAGGGAATAAGGGAATTCCCTAGAGCTTTTGAGACTGGAGTGCAAACCAGGGAATCATAGGTCCAGTAGTGGACCCTAATGGGGAGAAGAGAAAAGGATACCCCAGTACGTATGGTGGAGGTAAGGTTGGGTATGTCTGGCCACCCAATGCATTTAGAGGATCAGGGCAAGTTTTGGTGGGAAGTTCCCAGAAGGCCTTTAGGCTAAGGCACCAGTAGGAACAGGATTCCAGGATGGGACAGGCTGAGTAGGCCCAGGGATAAGATAGGTAGGCCCTGGAGTCTTATGGCAGGTCTTCACAAATGAGGCATACACTTTTTTTTGCCCTGGAAGTGGTGCTTGTCTACAGTCTGTAATAACATTATGCTGGGTTGCCGGAAAGGTTTATACAGTACTTGCAGAAGGAAAAGTCTGGTGATTATGCAGCAGGAACCTGATATCAATTTTTCTAAGAAGGAACGGTAAAAGAAATAAATTATTGCACTTTGACCTTTAGCTCTTGAGTTTCTGTTCCAGTGGCATGTCCAGCGTCAGTGTATGTCTGAAAGCAATATTCAGAGGGTCGCAGATTGACTATTCTGAGAAAAACTGGCTGCAAGCACCTCCAAACAGTTAAACTTCAGCGGGCCCCTGGAGAGGAGCACCCTGGGGCCCGGGGAACTAGTTTCTCATCAATCACCAGTGCTAAAGCTGCCATCACTGTCAAAGCTAAAGCTCCAATTCTAAAGCTCAGGTATCAAGGGACTGGGGCAAGATTGTGGGCCCTACCGCAGAGGTGGAAGCCCAAGTGGATGGATGGCCCACTCAGGTACTGTGTATAGTGGCTCCCAAGTCACTATAGTGTTTAAGGACTATTATGATAAGTACCTCTTGCATAAAAAGTTAGAGCCGTTGGAAGGTTTGGATGTGTGGGGCCTCAGTGATGCCTCATACCCTCATATGGGGTTGATTCATATTTGGATCTCCTTCCCAGTGGATGTTGCTGGAACTCCCAGGGCGGTGGAGACTTGTGCCCTGGTGTACCTATGACTAAGCATGTATGTACACCATAACAGTGAAAGTATATTGGTAATTAAATTTAACTGCTGTGGCAGTCAGAGGGCCACTTCTGGACATTTACAAGGACCCTTGCTCAGACTTTGAAGACCCTGTAAAAGAACAGTTTAACATATTTTGGTTAATTTAACTGTTGTGGCAGTGAGAGGGTCACTTCTGGACATTTTACAAGGGTTAGGTGAGAGCTACCTTTGCTACAGACTTTGAAGGTCCTACAAAGAACAGTTAACATACTTCCTTGAACTCTAATAAGTTATACAGAGTTGTGTCTGTTTTTATCCTGGTTTTCGTCTGTTGATTTGGGGTTTTTAATTAGGGTTGGGGTGGGATTGTTCTTTGTTTTGTTTTGAGTTATTTTGTTTTTGGGTGGGTCACTGTGGGTTTATAGTGGGCGGTGTGTATGTGTGGTAATTGATTAATTTGAATTACTAAGTGGATTTAGAAATGTGTTGGGGTTTGGGGCCCGTAAGGTGCAGCTACTCGGGCGATGACCTCCAGGGACTTTGTTCCTTTGAGCTTCCAGTACTATCGTCAGAAGCCTACTTTAGATGTAGGGCTTTAGGGATAGCTTGATGGGGGGGGTGTCCAGCAGGATGTCCCCCCGAGTGGCTGCCAGTGAGTCTGGGATTCAGGTGATGAAGTTGAGGAGATGCCCTGGGGTGAAATGGGGACTTGGACAGGGTGAATTCTGTCTAGTCCCCATACCCAAGGGCTCCACCCTAGAGGGTGGGCAGATGACTGGACCAGCTGCCTCACCTCATCCTACTCGGGTTGTGATATGCAATGCCAGATCGATAAGGAACAAGACGGCTATAATGGTGGACTTGATATCCTCTGTCAATCTGGCTTGCATCATGGAGACCTGGCTGGATGAAAATGCTGCCCCAATCTTGGAGGCGGCAATGCCAGCCGGAGATCGTGGGGGGGGGTGGCCATTTGTTTTAAATCTAGCCTGAACCTCACGGTGCTGCTTATGGGTCCTATAGGGTCCTTTGACTATGTGGCTGCCCGAGGAGGTACGGGTGTGGGCTTCAGTGTCCTTCTGCTCTATCGCCCCCCAGGTAGTGATGGGGATTTTTTTGCAAGAGACCGAGGGGCTCATCATGGGCCTGGTATTGGAGTCCCCCAGGTGGTTGATCCTGGGGGATTTCAATGCCTGGCTCGATGGGGGGGCTATCAAAATTTGGTTGTCATCTTCTTGAGAGCATGGGGGCACTGGGCCTGACACAAAAGGTAATGACAGCAATGCAATCAGGCGGCCATACTTTGAATCTGGTTCTCTCTCTTCTAAGTTGGATAATATGGACCTTAATGTTGATCCAGTGGTTTGGTCAGATCATAGCACCATGGGGTTCAAGTTTAGGGCCCCCCCCCAGATGGTCCTGCCCCTATGGAGATGGTTCAGTACCGGTCTTTAAGAGGAGTTTCCCCAGAGGACCTTTTGGCAGTGCTGGACCTATTGGGTGTTGGGGCAGTTTGTGCGATTGGGTCGGAGGAGGCAGTAGTGGCCTATAATGGGGTGGTTGGTGCAGCCTTTGACTCAATCGCACCCTTACGTGTCCGACCCCTGTCTACTCGTTGGAGATCTCCTTGGTATGATGAGAATCTCCGAGGTTTAAAGACTAGGGGTCAAAGGTTAGAGAGGCATTGGAGGAGATCTGGTTTGGTGGAGGACAAACTGGCCCTGTGGACACATTATGTGGACTATCAGGGGGCAATCTCCCGTAGAAAGGCGGAATTTATTTCTGGGGAGATTACTACTGCGAGAATCAGATTGGCTCAGCTCTTCCACACAGTGGACAGACTTTTACATCCTGCCTGTCTGTGTGTTGGAGAGGTAAGTTCAAGTGTAAGGTGCAAGGAGCTGGCTCTGTTTTTCGGTGACAAGGTGTCCTCCATCAAAGCTGAGGTCTCGTTGAATGTCTCTCGAAAGGGCTGCAGGGTCTGGCCTGAGTTGAGTTGAGCACTCCTTCTGTGTGATATGAGTTTGAGCTGATTGGGGTTGGGGAGGTGGTAGAGATAATCTTTAAGCTACGGCCAACCTACTGTGATTTAGATCCAGGTCCAACTCGCCTTTTGGTGGACTGCTTGGATCTGATTGGTCCTGTGATTGCTGGGATAGTCGGGAGTTCTTTAGGGAGTGAGATCTTTCCTTCAGCCTTGAAAGAGGCTTTGGTTAGACCCCTGCTGAAAAAAACATCTTTGGACCCAGACTGCCTCAGCAACTACTGACCTGTTTCGAACCTCCAATTTTTAGGGAAGGTTGTAGAAAAGGTGGTGACCATTCAGCTGGAGAGACATCTCACTGCTTCCTCCACCTATGATCCTTTCCAGTCTGGGTTCCGAGTGGGGCATAGTACAGAGACGGCCCTGGTGAGGGTGCTTAATGACCTCCTGATGGTGAGGGATAGAAGGGACCGAACCATCTTGGTCCTCCTAGCCCTCTCTGCAGCGTTTGACACTGTGCACCATGAGGTGTTACTTGACCAACTGCGATTCTGGTGTGGTCTATCCAGAAATGTCATCAATTGGTTTAGGTCATACCTGACAGACAGAGTGCAGAGGGTGACCATGGGAATTTTCTCATCAAACCCGAAGCCTCTGGGCTGTAGTGTTCCGTAGGGGTCAGTTTTATCGCCTCTGTTGTTCACAGTGCATAAGCTGCCACTGGGGGACATTATTAGGCAGTACGGGCTGGGTTTTCACTGCTTTGCAGATGATACACAGCTGTATCTGTCCTGTGCTTCCAATAGCCAGGTGTCAGACTCTGTATTTAACAGCTGCTTTGAGGAAATTCAGACATGGATGACTCAAAATTGGCTTAAGCTAAACCCACACAAGACTGAGATACTGGTGGTGGAGTTGGATCATTGGGACGGAGTGGGGGATATGACATTACCCCCTGAACTTGTGTTGGGGGGTGTGCCTTTAGCCCTCTCTAGGCAGGTGAAGAATTTGGGTGTAATCCTGGACGGTGGCCTGACACTTGAAGCACAGGTGTCGGCCATGGTGAGAACTGGGTTTTACCATCTCAGGAATATTGCCTGAATTCGAGCCCTGATCCTGCCTGATGACCTGCCCACACTGGTGCATGCTTTTGTCACTTCCAAGTTAGACTACTGCAATGCCCTGTACCTAAAGTTACCTGGAGGCAACCTCCACAGACTGCAGCTGGTGCAGAACGCAGCAGCAAAATTATTGTTGGGGGTGAAAAGAGGTGAACATATCACCCCGGCGCAATGTGAACTGCACTGGCTGCCAGTTCAGTGGAGGATTGTCTTCAAGATAGAGCTGTTGACCTAGAAATCCCTGCACCTGAGGGGCCCAGTCTATCTGCAAGAGCTCCTTGTGCCATACCACCCAGCCAGGCTCTCCGTTCTGCCAGGGGTGGCCTCCTTGGAGTTCCCAGGGTTAGGCTGCAGCATTCTGGTGATCAGGCATTTGCAGCCACTGAGCCTAAACTGTGGAACTCCTTGCCTGGTTATCTTAGGAGGATCCCACGGTGGAAGCCTTTAAGAAGGGCCTCAAATCATATCTATTTAATCAAGCTTTTAACTGAAGGAGTTTTATAAAATAGTATATTTGTGATGGTTAGTTAAGCTGTTGTTTTTAGGTATATTTTGTATATTGCTGTAGTTATAGAATTGTATTATTGTATGGTGTATGTTATATGTGTTATATTGTACAGCACCCAGAGTCTTTGGAAATGGGTGCTATATAAATAAAATATCTATCTATCTATCTATGAAGAGATTCCAATTATTGTGGGAACTAATGCCCATATGTTCTACCTCCTGTGTCAGCTGTGTAAAGTGTTTAAGGGGGTGCCAAGGAAAAGTGTCCATGCCACTCCATGGTCTTGTTAGACAAGCCTACAACTGCAAAGCCACTGTCTCACCTGAGTATGAGGCTGTAGGGATTGTGTGGTGTCAAGAACTTTAGAAGTGGTGTTACCTCCCAAAGCTGAGTCCACACTCGCTGGGGTGGTGTGACTCAAGGGATTCTGCTATATTCAGCTGCTGATGTTGGACAGTCCACAGGAAGATGGTCTGCCAAAGGGGCTCGTAGTTAAACCTAGTATCCTACAAGCTAAAGCCCATGCTTACATTAAGTGAGTAACTGTACATGTGACGAATGTAACTGACTGTCCAGTGAACATATGGAGGGCGCAGATCCTGGCTGAGGTCTACTGTGCTGATTTAGTAGTACAGCCGCACAAGAGAAAGAGAGGAGCCCCTGGTCAACTAGATCCTTTATTGTTCGAGACTGGAGACCCCTTCTTACCCATACAGAGTGGCGAAATAGAATTCAAAATAAGTTGGCACAGTGAACACAGGTTTTCTCCCTGAATGAGTAGGATGTGGGGTGTGCCAAGGATGTGGAACATCACATTGGATGACAGATGAGAGGCTTTCCAGAAAAGAATGAGATGGCTGACCCTGGCTGATATAGATGATTTCTGCAAGCACTTGCAGGAGATGCTGGCCACCAGTATCATTCAAGAGTCCAGAAGTGTGTGTGAATTATTGAATGTTAAACAGGAGGGCAAAACCTGACCAATACACCATGCCACAAGTGCAAGATGCCCTGGATTGCCTGAATGGAAGTCAATGGTTTAGTGTGATGGACTTGAAATCTGGCTATTATCAGATTTTCATGGCTGTGCAAGCCTGAGAAAAGATTGCATTCATTTGCCTACTGCAATTCTGAGTTCTTCTGAATGCCGCAAGGGATTTCAGGGGCGCTTGCCACTTTCCAATGGCAAATGGTGACATGAACTTATTGGAGTGCCTAGTATATTTGGATGACATTATTGTGTTTGTGAAGACCCTGGAAGAGTATGAGGCCCAGTTATTAAAGTGCTTGATCAATTGGAGAAGTATGGTCTTAAGCTATCTGTTGACAAGTGCAGGTTCTTCAAGACATTGGTCAAGTATGTTGGCTACATTGTGTCTCAAGATAGCATTAGTACTAATCCTGAATATGTTCTGGCAGTCACTAAAAGACCTAAATCCACCCAATTGAAAGTATTGTAGAGTTTCTTGGGATTCTCCGGGTATTACCACAGATTTATTAAGGACTACACCAAGATCATCAAGCCTTTTTAAGATCTAACCCAAGGGTATCCTCCTGGCAATCAGAAGACCAATAGGGCATCACAGTCTGTTCCTGGGAAGGTATACTGTAAAGTGCATGAACGTTTGGGGCCCAGATGGACTAAAGCTTGTGATGAGGCCTTTGAAGAGATAATTAGATGACAGACTCATGGGCCTGTGTTGGCCTATGCAGATCCTAGTAAACCATACATGCTGCATACGGACGCTAGTCTTAATGGGTTGGGAGCAGTGTTGTATCAAGAACACCCACAAGGTCTATGGCAGATAGTGTATGCCAGCCAAGGTTTATTGTTTTCAGAACAAAATTGCCCAGTTCACAAGCTGGAGTTTTCAGCACTTAAAAGGGCCATTGTGGATCAGTTCCATGAATACTTGTATGGGGCCCACACCCATTCGGCACCAATAACAACCCCCTCACCTATGTGCAGACCACAACAAAGTTGGATACTGCAGGTCATCACTGGTTGTCAGCTCTTTTAGCATATGACTACTGAGCGGAGTACATGGGAGGAGCAACATTGATGCAGATGTACTTCCCAGACTACCCCACCCAGAGGTGGCAGGGCGAGAATGGGTTTGGATTCCTGAAACTGCTGTTAAAGCTTTGTGTAAAAGATATGATCCAGAAGAGGCACCAGACTCCAATGCCACCTGTCACCTGGTAGATAGCTTGATCACCTCATCGGACTGCTTACCAGTGGCCTATTGTAATGTTGTATCTCTTAGTAAATCCTCATTGCCATAGATGAGTCTGCAAGACCGGCAGAAAGAGCAGAAGGAAGCTCCTGCAATCAGAGACATTGTCATGCCTCTCCAACAAGGAAGCAGTCCATAACTTGTAAGAGTAAATCATTCTGACACCTCCCTATTACTGAGATAATGGAGTAAAGTGAAAGTGCATAATGGTGTGATTTACTGAGAACCCCAGAGCAATGATGAATCAACTCTCAAACAGTTATTACTACCAGTAAAGTTCAGACAGACAGATGGTCCTTAAAGCTTTACATGCCAAGATGGAACATTTGGGGGTGGACAGAATGCTGGACCTGGTCAGAAGGAGGTTCTACTGACCTAGAATGAGTACAGAGGTGAAGAACTATTGCAAACAGTGTATAAGACATATCCAGCACAAAACACTGCCTTCTCGAGCCACTCCTTTGGTGAACATTGCAACCAGTGCTCCTGTGGACTTAGAGTGTATTGACTTTTTGAGTTTACAACCAAATCAAAAGAATATAACTAGCATCCTAGTACTGATCAACCACTATTCTCGATAGCCCAAGCTTTTCCAGCCAAAGACCAACAGGCCACCACTGTAGCTAAGATTCTGGTTGAAAAATACTTTATTCATTACGGACTTCCCAAGAGAACCCATTCCAACCAGGGTTGGGATTTTGAAAGCTGACTCATCAACAAAATTGCTGTCAATGTGGGGAATTGGGAAGTCCAGAACTACTCCCTACTACCCCAGGGTGACCCTCAACCCGAAAGATTCAATAGAACTCTACTAGATATATTGGGCATATTGAATCCTCAGCAGAAAGCTAACTGGAGCCAGCAAGTGAATATGCTGGTCCATGCTTACAATTGCACTCACAATGATGCCACGGGGCCATCCCCATATCTGCTTATTTTTGGAAGAGAGGCCCGACTGCCAGTAGACCTTGCATTTGGCATGTCATCCGATGGTGATAACTTAGAGACCTACACTAAATATGTCCAAAGACTAAAGCAGCAGTTGGATGATGCTTATCGACTGGCCACAGAATTGTCTAACAAAAGAAACTTAACAAATAAGACTTGTTATGATAAATGTGTCAGAGCTCATCAGTTGCTCCCAGGAGACAGAGTTTTGGTCCAGAAATTTGGGTTTCCTGGAATGCATAATATTGCAAATCTGTAGGGTAACATCCCCCATGTAGTCAATGAAAAACTTGTGGACTTGCTAGTTTACAGAATTTGCCCAGAAGGGGAGCATCAGAGAAGTAAAACATTGCACAGCAACCATTTGCTCCCCATTGGACAATTACATTTTTCCAAATGGGAACCAGGCCCCATACAGCCTCAAAGAATGAAAACCAGGGGTTCTCGTAGACACACCAACCAGACTATTTGGCCCGACCATCAACTGGATACTGGTTTACCCAGACCTTCCTATAGGACTGCATCGGACCTGAATACTGGTCTAACTGGACCTTCTGAAAGGTCTGCATTGGACCCAACTCCCAATGACCCAGCCTCTTCCAATTAGGAAGATGACCATGTGAGGTATTATTCTACAGAGGACATTCCCCAACTGGTGAACTATTCTGACAAGTGGTGGATGCCAAATACAGGTACTTCAACCACACCACTAAACCCTGAAGCAGAGTCGTTTGACCCATCACCCGAGTTAGAGCATGTGGCAGATCCTGTAGACAGTGCACAAGAGACAGAAGTGGTACCTCAACCAACTGAGCAAGAAACAAATGTGGTGCTCGAACCAAATCATGCTGCAGAGCCCCTTCACCTCCCAGAGAGGAAGAATTTACATCCTGAGTTGCCCCTGAAAGCAAAGAAGTCTACTTGAGGCGATCCAAAAGGCCACTCAAACCCCTCTTAAAGCTCAGTTATGATTCACCTGGTGCCCCTACTGACCTGCCCCTGTATGTAGTACACCATGGTGTCTGTCACGCCCCACTCGCTACCCCGTATTGTGTTCAGTAACCTTGAGGGTAATGTGAGAATGTGGAACATCTGGGCATGTTGGTTAGACAGGAATTAAGTGCCTTGTTAGCACTGTTCATGGAAATATTGTTAATCTGTTCTATTTATTATGTGGATTTGAAAGCTGAAGCTGGCATAGGCAGACTGAAATTGTCTAGATAGAACTGTTAATATTTTTGCTGTTAACTATTTGTATTTTTCTTTCAGATATGCACTGGATGGAAATCGTGCAATTGTCGGGACGACAGTTCATGACCCAGGGGAGAATGTAATCCCTCCTTTGGGGTGGGAGGGCTTACCTTATTGGGGCTACAGCCCTACAGGCATCCTGGCAGTGGCTCTGGTGGGATTTGGGCCATGCACCCTTGTAATCCTCGTGGCTGCGACTGCCAAAATCCTTGGGTTCCTCGGCCCATATTTAGAAAGGGCCGAGATCTGATTAATGTTTCTGCACCTCCAGGCACTTGGGCGGTCATCTGCTTTGTCCAGGGAGTTAGAAAATGGACCGATAGATGTAAACAACAAACATGGCCATGCTGTAGCATCTGCACATGCACAGCTGCCCAGTTAAAGGAGTTGTGGCTCCAAAAACATATATATCTCTGCGGACACTATTTAAAATTGTCTCCGGCTCCAGGGCAGGCAGTGGATCCAGGGATCAACAGAGCAATGCCTCCAAGCAAATCAGGGGATGGTTCCTGCCCTTGGAAGGGTTAATAATAATATAATAAGGACAGAATGTGTTTGAGTATAATATAAACAACAATGGTGAATCCCATGGGACTCTTGCAGCAGGGGGGGGCCACTGGAAAAATGTCAGAGGGCATCAGAAATGCCTGGGAACTGTGCAGCCAATCAGGAGGGGAGATTTAGGGAAAGTATAAAAGGCAATGCAATCCCACCAGAGGGAATGATTTATCTTGGACTTGGAACTGGGGAGACGGTTTGAGGACTGTTTACCTGCCCGATGGCCTGGTTGCCCTGAATCACAGAGGAAGGCAAAACACCTGGAAGACAGTGTCAGCAGGAATTGACACTAAGCTGCTGAACAGTTTCTAAAGAACAAGACTTGAATCTGCTATGGTAAGTTTAGACTTGTGACTAGTGGCCTGAAGCAGAGACCGTGAATTTGCAGCAGGGAGGCTAAGATTTTGCTGCCGAGAGTGAAAGAGATTCTGCAACAGGGAGCAAAGGCTTTGCAGCAGAGAATTAAGGAACTGAGCCACTGTGATCCCCCTCGGAGGGACTTGTGTTTTGAACCTTATTAGCTGCTCCTATCCAGAGAAGTTGTGTGTGCTAGGGCTAGAGAATGAGGCAAAGCACCATTGCAAGTGTGTGTGTTTTGAAGCTGTGTGTCAAGCAGAAGGTCTAGGGGACACCTGGCCTGCCCAGTTCCCTAGACCACCACAGAGAATGCCGGAGAGGAAGATGTCAAGAGGCCTGTCAGGTGAATACTGCCTACAAAGGCCTCAGAGGTGAAGATCTGAAAGGCCTTACAGGTGAAGATCAGCTGCTGTCCATCTGCAACCTGCTATTATGGTGCACCACCAATGACCACAGATACCAGCCCAGTACGGTGTGGAACCAGTTTCTGCAAACCCCTATTTGAAGTGTCAAACTGTAGGTACCTCTGGGCTGCAGCTCAGAGGAGTTCCTATTTTAGCTAGCTAGTTAAAAAAGTGGGGGTTAAGTCCTGGGCAAGACTGCACCAAGCTTCGAGCTATGCCCAGGTGTTAAAGTTAAAAGTTGCTGTGTTTAGAGCTTTTTGGTCCCCAACACAAGTACCCTGTTCAAGTTAAAGACTATTATCCTCCCTGCATCCAAGCATCTCAGCATCCCCCGGTGTGGTACCCACCACAGCCAAGTGACTGTCTTTAACAGCCGTTTGGGGGGGAAGGTCGGGTGCACCCATAGGTGGGAGGTGGGGGAACACTGTGGGGTACCATTTACTGTTGCAATTCACTGTTGTGTGTTATCTATGTTTACCCTCTCCCCAAAATAAAAGTGAAGTTAGTTAATGTTACACTTTGGCATTATTATTATTTTTTTTTAATTCAAAAATCTTTATTTAATTTTCACACATGGCCACTAGGTGGCCCTCTTTCATACACATATGATAACAAAATACAAATTACAAAACAGACAGTGACACACAAACAGTCCCTGCCCCTTCCCGCTCCCTCCCCCCATGGTATCAGCACATTCTTCTATGGTTGGTGCGCCAGGTTGAAAAGAATGTACACCACTATAATGAATATACAATCTGTAATTTATTCCAGATTTTGTCAAACCTTGGTAGTCTGTTATGACATACTGGCAATAATCTTTTCTTTAGCAAGATTATGGAGAAGTTCCTGCAACCATTCAGAGTAAGGAATGATTTCACTGTCTAACCAGTGTCAGAGCATTAATTTCTTAGCCGACATGGCCGTCAGAGCCAAGTGGTACTTCCGTGCAGTACCACACACCTGAGAGTAGACCCCAATTAGGCAGGCAGCGGGCTCAATGTGATCTGCCACCCCCAGTAAGGGTCAGTCTTTTGCTTTATAACAGCCCAGAGTGGGGCTATTTTGGGGCAGTCCCAAAAAATACGGTAGAGGGAGCCCTCTTCTTGATTACACCGTTTGCAGTTCGAGGAAGGGGATGTACCCATTTTGGCCAATCTAATGGGGGTAAAGTACATGTTATTAATGATTTGGAACTGCATAATCCTCAGCCTATCTTGTGATATAAACCTATGGACAGCTTTCCATATTTTGGTCCAATTAAAGCTGTTGAGAGGAAATGGAGTGTTCCAATAGGCCGAGGAACCATCTAATTTTGGGTATGCCCTCTCAAAGAGCATCCCATAGATGTTAGCTACTGCATGGGGTTCAGCTGCTGTTAATGCGAGTTGATGCAGAAACTTGCCATCTTCTCCTGTCCCCTGTATTACCTGGGAGCTGGCCAACATAAGTCTAATTTGATATACTTCATACCCCGAATGAACCCCCAAGCCATAATGTTGAATAATTTCTCCTGTGGGCAAAACTTGCCCATCCCCTAGCAGTTCTAACACTGAAACTCCTACCAACTACGGGATCCAGGATGGTTTAATGTGTTGACCCCCAATTGTAAAATTTGGGATTACCCACTAAGGGCTGGTTAGGATCATGAGTATGTCTATAGGGCAGGAATGTACACATTTGGGTGTGAATCTTTACTGAGGTTGCAATCAACGTATTACGCAGACCTTCTGGGAGCAGTTTAAGGGACATGTACAATCGAGCCCAGGGTGACAGGCCATGTACTTCCAACATTGCCTTTTCAACGGCAAGCCACAAAGCTTTACGTTGACCATTATCTCCAAGTTCTCTATCATCCAACCATCTCAGGTATTTTGCAGAGTGACTTGTCTAACAATATATCTTAAAATGAGGCAACCATAGTCCCCCATGAATTTGGGAAGCAACCAGTTTGTAATAGGCTCTTCGGGCCAATTTACCCATCCAGATAAAATCAGATATCAGTGTGTGGACCCTGGAGAACCATTTCTGCAGTAACCATAAGTTTAACATATTGAGAGGGTAGAAAATATGAGGGAGGATATTCATTTTGATCAAATTTATCCTTCCCCAGAGTGATATGGGCAACACTTTCCATCTACCTAGGTCTTGCTCAATAACATGGATGAGAGATTCTAGATCACATTCCTGCAAGAGTTTAGTTCTTTACTTTCTTAGGTTCCCATTTAAGCCCCAGATCATCTACTTCTTGTCTATAGGTAGCCGAATTAAGTGGGAAGACTGTCGACTTCTCCAGATTTAATTTGTAATTCGAGAAATGCCTGTATTCCCCGATCAAGCCTAAAACTTTGTTTATTTATTTATTTTATTTATTTAAGTCTAGGATTACAAGTACCTTTGAGCCAAGGCTCTTTTACAAAGGTTCCACATCAGGGACAAGACAATACAGTGGTACACAGTGGAGCAAAATGCAATAAGCAAATAAAGCAAGTGCAGGTTTAGAGCAGATAAAACAGATTTAACATACAGTTTCATAATAATGCAAGGACAGCCCGCCAGAGGCAGGTGTCAAATAGAACATAGGTGTGGGAAGTGGAATGGGGTGGAATGGTAGAGGGCAGAGGGGGGAATATGGTAGAGGGGAGGGAATGAAAAGAGGGGAGAGGTGCAAGAAGGGGGCACCGTGGCTAGGACTGCTGGACTGAGCTGAGGGGGTCCGGCTAATAGAGGATCTAGGGTTAGAGAGGTGTAGGAGTATGTCATCGGCATATGCCGATAACTTAAGTTCCTGTGCCCCAATTGAAATCCCCTGTACCCCAGGCTCCATCATATTCTGCACCAGGAGTGTCTCCAAGCACAAATTAAATAGTAGTGGGGATAAGGGACAGCCTTGTCTAGTGCCAGAGGAAAGGGGAAGAGGTGAGGAGAGGGCCCTGTTGCAATATATCCTATCACTGGGCTTAGTATACAATGCTTGAACCCACTGCACAAAGAAAGGAGGGAACCCAAACCTGTGCAACGTCCTGAACAAAAAAATGCCAGTCCACCCTGTCAAAAGCTTTTTCAGCATCCAGCGACACCAGCACCGCAGGGAGCATGGTGTCACTGGATGCCAAAAAAATGTGGTCTGATTTCCTTAGGTGGTCTGTGGGCGACCTGTTTACCATAAAACCCACCTGCTCTGCACAAATCAGAGAAGGGATAACTCTGTTCAACTTGTCTGCCAGAAGTTTCGCTAGAATTTTAATGTCGTAGTTCAAAAGTGATATTGGCCTGTAATTCAACACCTGTTCTGGGTCCCTCCTCTCCTTATGCAATACAATTATCAGGGCTTCAAACAGTCTGGGATCTCGACATTTCCCTTCCAAAATAGCTTGGAATAGGTGGTGCAGCCACGGAGCCAATTCCTCCACCAAAGCTTTGTAAAAGTTTGGGGAAAAGCCATCCGGCCCCGGAGCTTTATCCATCGGCAGGGCAAAAACTGCAGACCTTACCTCTTGTTCCGTGAAGGGGGAGATCAGTAGGGACTGCTGTTCGGGAGAAAGGGTTGGTAGGGGAACCTTTGCCAAATATGCGTCCATCTGTTCTTCCAAAGCATATATAGACTTGACACTGTAAAGCTCTGTATAAAAGCTTTCAAATTCTGACAGAATATCCCAGAGTTAAGATAAGATAAGATAAGAGAGCCATCCCTGGATGACCAGACAGCGTTTATTATCCAGATGCTTCTTGCTGTTTGATTCTTAGTGCTAGCAATCTCCCAGCTTTTTCCCCTTGATCTACATAAGAGGATCTTGATTTAAGAATAGCGTATTCTGCCTTCTCCCCTATTAAATCATTATATTGGGCCCTTAGTTTAATAAGTACTTGACGTTGTATCTCCAAGGAGGAAGGTGAGATGTTTTTTTCTAGGTCCCTAATTTGACCCAATAGGTCCAGTGCTTGTCTCTCCCTTTTATGTTTCTTAGTGGATGCAATCCTCATATGCTCCCCTCTTAGGAAACATTTAAGAGCCCGCCCACTCAATATCTACCCTTTTTGTACTGTTGAGATTTTCCCTAGTATATTGAGCGATACACTGTTTAAGTTTATCCAGCACCCATTTATCTTTTAATAGCCTATTGTTGACTTTTCAAATCATGTCCGTCTGATGAAAGGTGATAGGGACAATATACAAGTCACAGAGGAATGATCGGAGATTACCTCAGGGGAAATCTCACAGGCCATAAAGCCCTTCAGAAACCGTTTGCTCAGCAGAAAATAATCAGTATGGCAGGATGTCCCATGGACAAGTGAACGGAATGTGTATTCTTGCAAGTCAGGGTGTAACACCCTCCAGGGGTCACATAGTCCTAATCTGTCCATGAGATCCCTGATGGCCCTTTGGGCTGGGGACAATCCTGCCCTTTGTCTTCCAGTCCTATCCACATCTGGCAAGAAGGGAAGTTCTAATCTCCCCCTAAGAGGATCGGGGCAGAAAGAAAACGTGACGGGGTGCTAATTAATTCCATAAAGAAGGAGGGTGTGTCTGTATTAGGTCCGTATATAGACTCCAGGACTACTTGGTAGATGGCTGGGCATTCCCCTTTAATTTGGTGCATGATGCTGCCAGATAGAGCAGTTGGCGGCCTTGTCCCTCCTGCCTCCCCCCCCAACTGCAACTCTAAAAAGCTTCCAAAACCTAAGATTGGAACACTAGTATACCCGCCAAAAAACTGCTATAACCATACTAACATATCTGAAACACCCCATTATTATCCTAAGAAAAGAAGAAAATAGTAAGATACAGGGGTCTCCTTTTGAAAGCTACTAATTACTGTAGGCCCGTATTAAGAAGAACTGCCTTCAAACAATGGCGTACAGGACCCTTTATATTGGCATAAGGTCTTTACCAGCAATGACCCCCTCCAGTCCAACAGAACATGTATATTATGCCTTTGGTAATCCCCATATCACTACAGTCTTTTTCTAATGTGTGGCAGAGGAAACTTCACTAAAGGAACAGGGAAGGGGTAACTGCAGACGAGAAGGAAGAAACACACTAAATAATACTCAGAGGTAAGCCCACTGCTGGTAAAGCTTGTGTGAAGCTGTGCACATTCGCATGGTAACACTGTGCATGTCTCCACTTGGTGCAGCCGGTCTACATAAATGTGCGCATAGGCGCAGTTCTGCAAGGGGAGTGCAGTTCTAATTAAGAGTTTACAGCCACAGCAAGGGCTTAATCGCTGGTCTGACAATGGTTTACATACCAGATTCACCTCAGTTCAGCCAAGAGGAGCCACCAAACTTTAGGGCTCAACTCCAAGGTAAGATGCCAGATTTACACAAGGATTTGTCAGGGCCTAGTGAATGTAAAACACAACTGCAGAAATAATACAAACTAAAAAACAGTCACACTACCGTTGAAGGGTATAAATGACTATCAGGGCTAACTAACCACTCAGCCACGCATATAGTCGCCTACATATTTACTCTCTATTCGGTATTCAGAAGCAGAGTCATTTCTTGAACAACTCGGGGAGCAGATGTTGCAGTTCCTGCGTCGCTTGTTCATTGGTGTCGAAGGAGTGCCATTTCTCCTGAATCCTGACTTGCAGTTTTGCCGGGTACAGCATACGGAAATGGATATCAGCGGGGATTAAACGGGTCACCGTAGAATGAAACAATCTCCTTTTCTGCCTCACTGATGCTGGCAGGTCGTGGGAGATATGAATTTTGTGGCCTTCCCACATTACAACCTGGATATCTCTTAATTTCTCCAACACATGCTGCTTATCCAGGTAATTCAGCGACTTCAGCAAAAAAGGCAGAGGAGGAGAGCCTGGTAATAGTTTGGGCCACAATGCCCTGTGAGCACATTCCACTATGTAGGAAAGCCCATTTTCAGAGGATCCAGCCTTTTTCTCAAGCAATTTCTGGGTGAATATTATAGGTGAAGTTCCCTCTTCTCCTCCAGGAGCCCCAGAATAACCAAATTATTGTGGCTGTGGCCCTAGAGGTCCTCCAACTTTAATTCTATTTTGTGTAGCTGCCGTTCTGACGAGATGACCTCGGGTTCAATGATACCTTCCATTTTTCCAAGGATATCGTGCGTGCCTCTGTGTCTTTGACTTGGCGAGAGATTTCCCTCAAATCTTTCTTGATCAATGAAATCTCCATTGTGAGTAGAGCCATAGCTTCCTGAAGTGGCCTCATTTCGGCCAAGAAGCACTCTTCCGTAAGTGGTGCAGCCATGGATTTGGTGACGGGAGATGAGGCAGGCTGAGCAGCCTGCTGTCTAGATTTCTTAGCAGCCTTATCTGGAGAGGGTGTCGGAGTACGGCATGAAAGCTCTGGCTTCATCTTAACCTCCATAGCAGGTATTTAAGTTGTCTTCCTAGCAGGTGTAGTACAGTTATGGTTTAAAAATGCTGCTTTCTGTCTTTTTGTAGTTAAAACTGTTTTAGTCCATGTAAATTAAGTAGGTTATAGAGCAGGAGAGTGACAAACGAGCTGCTTCTCCTAGCTAGACATCACGTGACTCCCCAGCATTATTGTTTATTGCAAAGCGTGTATTATTACTGGGTGGGGAAGGTACTGTGGAAGCAGTTACAGTATTTTCCCAGGGGGTGGTAACCTGCATTTTGTCTACAAGCTTCCCATATCACTACCTCAGGTGGAGGCACCGTGCCATTTCTTCTCTTGTCTACAAGTGAACCCAGGCCGGCCCCCTTAAGGGTGTGTCCAGGTGAGACTCAGTGGCCCTGGAAACAGCCAAGGAGAGTGAAGGGACTATTATACTGAGCTGGAAGGAAGTTAACATTTTATTTATTTATAATTCCGAAAACACTTTTGAGCACAAGTGCACTTTTGCAAAGGTTCCATGTCTGACAAGTACAAGCAATAAGAAATGCAACATACATTCACCAGTAAGAGGGTGCAGACAACTACAGTAACTACAGTACAATATATACAGGCAATTGCTAGCTCCACATTACAACAGCGCCGCATATTGACATCCATTGATAAAGTCTGAACTTTTTTATGTACCCACCCACACTGCAAAACTCACAGAAAAGAAACAAATGTCTTTAATTTTTTTCATTCTTTACTTATCTACAAACAAATCCAGTTCATAATAGCAATACTACACTCCAGGGTGTGGTATATCATGGGCTATTATCACTTCTCTGTTGCATAAGACACTCGGCCTGCAGTCTTGTGCCTCATGATGCACCAAAGGCATGGGGCTATCCCATGATATACCACACCCTGTTGTGTAGTATTCCTTAATTATTAGTTTACACTGCATCCTGCTGTGATGGAATGGCATCTGCTGTGTGGCAAGCATGAAGAAAAAAACAAGACGAAAAAGATACGTGGGGGAAGATGCAGATAATGGTCCCACTATGCCAGTTCCAAGTACAGCTGAAACAGATGGTGGTGCAGATGGATGTGGTGGGATGGGACTGGGAGTCATGGGGCTGTGAGGACTAGGGTTGGGTATGAGATAATAGGCCCCAAGAAACCATGGTTCAATAGTCCATGGACGTCCATTTATCCCCTCCCTTTTCTTATAACAGTCTTCATTGGTCTTTCTGGGTATCTGATGACAACACCCTAAGCAATCCAGAAGTATACTATGCTTTCCTCCTCCTCCCCAGGCGCTACCAGTCCAAATTCCACTTCCCCTAAATGACAATGAGAGAGAAATGATGCAACTGTAAATGTAAAACCAAGCCCTCCCCTTTACTATCTTTAGGAACAACATGAACAACAGTTGCAACAGCCACCAGTGTGTGTAGGCAGCGATAAGTGCCAGTCCTCCTAGAATAACTATAAGATGCTCCTCATATCATAGAGTAGCACCACTCAGCCTAGTACTGCTCATCCATCTACTATGCATAAGGAAGGTAACACTGAGTTTGGCTCTGGCATGGACAGTATCCTGTTAGCAGAGAAAAAACACAGTTGTTCATAGGAGTCTCTCCTTGGCTTCATTCATGTTAGTGTGGGTGCCTCAGTGCTGCTCTGTACATCTGTCTTGCTTTGAAGGAACCATTCTCTTTCCAGCACTTATAGACCCTCTTTTTGTGCATAAATAATTGTCTACTCTTAGATCCCTATTAAGCTGAGGGAGGCGCTTCTCCCCTTGTTGCTTACAGGGGTGCAAACCTCTGAAGCTGTTTAAAGCATCTTCATCAGCAAACCCCTAGTACGAACATACGAACATACCACAATACCAGCAGAATTAGATCTCAAGTCTATCTCTTCTACTTGAAAATGCAGCTTACAGTTCAGACAACTGCTGCTACCCCCCCTCCCCTTTCCATTACTCTCCCCAAATTTTCCTTCCTGAGTTTACCACCCTGGTCAGTTCTCCCCCTACTTGTACCTTGCCCATGAACCATTCTTGCTCATTCACTAAAAATACCACCAACAGCTTAATCTGGTTCAAGGTCAGTTGGCATTCATCTGTTTCCCCTTCCCCCGGGTTGTGCCTGAAAATAGGCAGGATTTGTCTAGTGCACTTACCCGGTCAACAAAAGCTAAATAAATAAATAAATTAACCTATCCCATCCCTTCTTAAAGCTCCCTACTGAATCTAGCGAGATCACCTCCTGAGGTAGCGCATTCCAAGCCGCATCCCCCTTTACATGAAGTAATGATTCCACAGCTCCCTCCTGAACCTCTCTCCCACTAGTTTCAGTCTATGTCCCCTCGTGGTCCCTTCCCCCTTCAATCTAAACATATTCTCAGTACTAACTTTGTTTATGCCCTTCAAGTACTTAAATGTCTCGATCACATCTCCTCTGTCCCTTCTACACTGCAGGGAGTACATGTTGAGCTCTCTTAGTCTTTCCCCATAGGATTTCTCCCCATTCCCTGGATCATCTTGGACACCCTCCTTTGGGATGCCACCAGGAGCCTGATGTCCCTCTTTAAATATGGGTGCCAGAACTGCATACAGTACTTCAAGTGCAGCCTCACCAATGATTTGTACAGAGGCAGAATAACCTCCACCCTACTTGAAGTGATCCCCCTAGCAACGCACCCCAGCATTATGTTTGCATTTGTTGCTGCTTTTCTACACTGTACTGAGTGCTTCATATTCCCTGTGATAACCACACCCAGATCCTTTTTCTCCTCAGATACGGATATCTGCCCCCCCAAGTGGTAACTGTATCCTGGGTTCCTGGCCCTGAAATGCAGTATGCTTCACTTCCTAGTATTAAACCTCAGTTGCCATGTGATTGACCACTGTCCAAGTCTTTCCAGATCTTCTTGGAGTACCCTCCTCCCTTTCTCACAGTCCACCACTGCATCTAATTTGGAGCCTTCAGTGAAAAGGTACATCTTGCTCTTAACTCCCTCCACTAAGTCCTCTATGAAAGCATTAGATAGCAGTGGACCCAAAATCAGTTCTTGCAGGACCCCACTAACGACCTTCCTAGGTGACAAGAATCCCCACCACCACCACCCTCTGAATAGCAGTGAACCCAAAACTGATCCTTGCGGGATGTGCTAGTCATTACCAGCTCCATACAACTTCTTCAGACCCTTCTCCACCAGATCCCTCATCTTGGCAAAGTCTGCCTTTCTGAAGTTTTGGTCCTGGTGACTAAGGCCCAACTAATATTCCTGCCACCAGGTAGAAGGTTAACTGGTCATAGTTACTGTCTCTCACTGGTTCCTTGATGTTCACACTTGAGATTATCCCATACCCACTGCTGAGAACAAGGTCAAAGGTGACTCCAAATCTAGCCCTATGCTGGAAATACTGTTCTAGGAAACAGTCTTTGAAAGTGGACAGGAACTCAGTCTCAGCCTTACCATTAGCCTTCTTAAGATGCCAGATTAACATTCCTCAGGATCACCAAGAATACGATTTGGCTTGCTCTCGTATATTCCCCAACCTGTTGGGCATCATGCTCTGCTGAGCTGATTGGAGGAATGTAGCACACCTACAAGGTGACACTTTTTTGCCCCATTTTCTCTTAATTTCACCCAAATGGACAGTTGCCCCCACCAATGTCTTTCTTATCCACCATAGTCTCCCTTCCTTACCAGAGAGCCACCCCATTCCCTATCCTTTTGGAATAGCCTATAGCCTTCTATCCTGGTGCCCCACTCTCTCCACCAGGTCTGTGAGAGCAAACAAGTCTTGGCCTTCAACATGCAGCAGGCCTGCCAGTTATCATATTTTGCCATGTGTACCCCTCATATTGGCCTACTTCAATATAAAAAATATTGCCCCTCTATGCTTCCTCACTCACCTTATGAGTCTCCTCTCTTGTTGCTTCCAGGCTCTGTTGTCCTTTCTCAGTAATCCCCTGTATCTGCCTCCTGGCCTTAGTGAACCCTTACAGAATCCCCCCTCCACTTTGATACATACAAACGTGTGACAAAACCAGTAAAATAAGGCCATTAGGTCTATCTAGTCTGCTAGTGATGCAGGACTCTCAGTATTAGCTACTGACCATGCTCCCCCCCCCCACACACACACACACAATCCACCCTTCTCCTACATTGACCCTTATTTTCCCCTTAACTCTATCAAAGCCTCTCTTGAAGTTGCCTAGCAAATTCAGTGTAATCATCTCTTCTGGCAGTGCAGTCCAACCTGCCACCACCCTCTCAGTGAAGAAGTGCCTCCTAGCCTCTATCCTTAACCTCCCCTTCCCAACTTGAGACTGTGTACCCCTTGAGTTTCAGTTCCCACTCAGCTTGAAGAAATCCCCTTTGTCCACCCTATTTATTCCTTTCAAATACTTGAAGGTCTCAGTCATGTCCCCTCTTCTCTCCTCTCCTCTCCTCAGTACGTGTTCAGTGCCCTCAACCTCTCCTCATATGTCCTACCCTATTGGCCCATTATCATCTTTGTTTCCCTCCTTTGGATCATCTCTAGCAGTTTTATGTCCTTTTTAAGGTATGGGCACCAGTACTGTACGCTGGACAAGGGCCATTTTTCTATGGCCGTGTATGTGGACCTCACCAAGGCCTTTGGTCTTGTAAACCATCAGATTTTGATTAAGCCCCTGTGCGACTTGGGCTGTTCTGAGGCCGTGCTGGGCTGTTGTCATAGTTATTTGGCTGAATGTTACCAGAAAACCAAAACTGTTAATTGTTTCTCTTCCCTGTCCTCTGTATCTACAGGGGCTCCACAGGGTTCAGTGTTGGGTCCCTTGTTTTTTAGTTTGTTTCTAAACATTCTTCCAAATGTTTGTAAAAAGACTAATATTTTATTGTATGCAGATGATAGTGATTTTTGCTGGTAGTGACAGTGTTGTGAAGTTGCAGTGTAACATTCAGTCTGACTTTAATACAGTTCAGCAATAGTTTTTATTGCATATGCTTGTTCTGAATGCATCAAAAGCAAAATTTATGTTTTCTCATAGGTCAGAGAAAAAAATACCCATTAATGCTATTATTGCTATTACAACACTGAATGGCACTAAAGGAATAATGCATGGCAGAGTGTGTGTCGTGCTGGGATAACGCCACACGTGGGCGGTTGGGCACAAGGACGCAGGCCGAGTGCATCCAGTGTCCCAGGAGTGGAAGTATCCCAGCACGACACACATCCTTGAGTGCATTATTTCTATTATACAATGACTCGCTCTTATGTAGAATAAGAAAAAATCATTTTAAAGATGTTTTTGTGTGGAAAAATATTTTTGTTTCTTAAGAGAAAATGAGAACAATGCTAAAGATCCAACAAATCCAGTACAATCAGTCAGGAGGTTCATAGTGCTGAGGTTAGACCCATGGTGTTATGCTGGGATAACATCACGGGTCCAGTCCCAGACTGACCAATCAGAGACCAAGATTCTTTCTTGTCATTGTATAATTAAGCAATAAGACATGACAGGGTGTGGTATATCATGGGATATCATTATGCCTCGGGTGGTTGGGCATGAGGCCGCAGGCTGAGTGTGTCTAAATGTCCGAGAAGTGATGATATCCCATGATATACCACACCCTGGAGTGACTTATTGCTATTATGAACTGGACTGAATTTTTTTTTTCACAAAGAAACGAAAACATACTTTTAAAACCTTGAGAAATTGATTCATTTGAGATGTTGGAAGAGTATCTTTTCACAAAATATTTCCTGAAGGGCTCAGGCATCAGGTGGCACTGTTGTAAGTAGCACTGTCTCACTGTGGTAGCACTGCTCTTCCGTTAAGTGTGTTCTCCATACATTTCACCCGGTCATGCCTCTTAGTCTGGGAACAGGTGAAGATGTGTTTGATTTCCATTTTTTTTTTGTTGGTAGTTAGAGCTTGTCAACACCATGACTTATTTTTGTGTAAGAAGAAAGTCACGCGCTGTGACGCTATGGAAATGGTGTTAGTTCAGGATGAATGTTTACATCAGTTGGGCAACATTATATTCCTCAGGAGTTTGGCTAAGGTAAGAAAATCTACGGTGGACTGTGTAACAATACTGGCAGCTGCAGCGGTTGTAGGAGGGATGGCTTTTATTTTGTTTTTTGGAGCATGGCTCCATCGACGGTTGTGCCCTTTTTATTTACAGTTTGCTGGGAGGTTGAAATAGTGACATAGCAGAGTGATGTGTGGTGCTGCAGGTGAGGAGGCTGGTGGCCGGAGGTTTTGTGAAGCAGTGATGATGTAGCTCGATATCATCATGGCTTTAAGAACGTCTCAGCCAATCAGCAACGTCCATTTACGATCCCCAATTTAAAAGTACATTAATAATATCATTTAACACATATCTGTTTTTAAATATTTGAGGTTATATATAGACAGTTCTTTAACATATAGCTTTCACATTACACAATTGATTAAAATGCTTCATCAGAGACTGGGTGCATTATACATGATTATAAAATGGGCCATACAAATTCCTGAAACCTGACTGGCTAAAACAGGGTTTCAGCCGTGTCCTTATCAGGACATATTGTTGCAACCGGCACTAATTGTGCGAAGCTAAATGCAACACTTGTAAAAATCACTGCGTGCCATCCTTCTCCCACTGCAGCTTGTCAACGAGAATCCAAGGAAAGCGGGAGAGTGGTGGCACAGAAATGTTTTGGGCAGTTCCGCAGCTAACAAGCACTGAAACACACTGAATTTTAAATGCCAGTCTGACCTTCATTTTTCTTTTCTACCTGAAACTTCCTGTTATCCAGCTGATCCGTAGCTGCTACTATCAACTCAGCAGCTTGACGACAAATAACCGCTCCATTCCTTGACTTCTCCCGGGTTACTGGTGCATTCCTCGACAACTGCGTAACCGCCCCTCGCCGAAACGTAATGCAGAGTCACTTGTTTCCACCATGTGTAGTCATTGTGTCCAATCTCTAGGTCCATGAGAGGAAAAACACAATAAAATTTAAAATCATCTATGTGTCAGGGCACCACACAGCAGAACTTACTGTTTGAAACCGGGGTTTGAAAATACACGAATTGGAAGGCAGATTGTATTGAAGGCGGGAAGGGACACGCTCGCTCTCACAAGTAAGCCACTGGTAGCCGCCTTCAATACAATCTGCCTTCCGATTCACGTATTTTCAAACCCCGGTTTCAAACAGTAAGTTTTCCTGTATGGTGCCCTGACATATAGATGATTTTAAATTTTATTGTGTTTTTCCTCTCATGGACGTAGAGATTGGGCACAATGACTACACATGGTGGAAACAAGCGACCCTGCATTACGTTTCGGCGAGGGGCGGTTACGCTGTTGTCGAGGAATGCACCAGTAACCCGACACGCTCACTCTCACAAGTAAGCCACTGGTAGTAAACAAAATCTAAATAATTAAAACACAAAATCTATCTCTGTTGGGGGAGAGAGGAGTTTTTAGGGAAGAGACACAGACACCATCACCCTGTACTCATCCCATATGATGTGCTGACTGCAGCTTGCAACTTAACAACCCTCTCCCTCCCCCCAAAAAAAGTAGAGTAAATAAAAAAATAAAAAGTCTTTATTGAGGGAGAGAAAGAGCTGTGGAAAAGAGACACTGACACCAATGCCCTCTATTCAGTCCATGATGCAGTATATACAGTGTGCAGCTCTGCAGTACATATCGGACTATTTTCTTTCTTTTCTATACTAAACATTTTTCAGCATTTTTTTTTTAAATAATAATTTATTTATTTATTACTAGGGTTTTTCTGAAGCAGTGCCCATTTTATAAGCTCAATAAGACACTCCGAGGTGTGGGTTATGGCCTGATAAGAGCACTTCCCAGGTGCTAAAGGCACTCGGCGCAAGCGCCTCATGCCTCATAACACACCTGGGGAGTGCTTTTATCAGGCCATAACCCACACCTCGTAGTGTCTTATTGCTGGCTCAATTCATTTTTTGTTACCTACAAGATATTTATTATCTCAGACTTTTCTGCTCCCTTTAATTGATTATAGTTTACTGTTTTATTCTGCAACCTCAGAGACAGATTGCTAGAGTTAAAATTTTAGATAATCAGGTTGCTAGGTTTGCTACCCAAATGCCTGCCTGCACTCATCATTGTGTACTTTTAAAACCTGCTTAAGGGCTTACTCTGTCTTCTAGGTTCAAGCTTCAGCTTGGTATGACGGCTAGGGCAATTTTATTAAGAAAGGTTCTGACAATTTATAATGAACATTTTCAACTTAAAGCATAATTGTCTTATACTAGATCGTCCTTGTCTGCTTTTTTCAAAATTCCTAGAGTTAAAACCAGTTTATGTCAGAGATCATTGTCATACCAGTTACCAAAATTTGTATAGCTCCCTTCCTCAAATCTTACTTCTGAGACCCTTAGTATATCTGCTTTTAAAATGAAGTTGGCAAATGATTTATTAACTCTTGAGCAACGTAACTGTTATTAAGCTTCATTGTTTGGTTATTGTACTGTATGTTATCATAAGTTATTTGTATGATTGTTGTCTATTGTATCTTTGATATCTTTTGTTCAGGATTTATATACGGTCACCCATGAAAATAGGCAGAATCGTTCATGGATTTACTAGATTTTAAATAAACAAACCAAACCAAAACACTGTACTCCAGATGTGGTCTCACTAATGACCTTTACAAGGGCAGTATTACAGTACCTCCTGTCACCTGCTGATGATCCATCTAGCAATGTGGCCCAACATTTTATTTGTCTTTGCTGCTGCTTTCCTACATTGCATGGAGTGTTTCAGGTCACTAGTAATCATCATCCCCAGGTCCTTCTTCTCCTCTAATGCAGATATTCAGGCCCCTCCCAGGCTATACTTAGTCCTCGGGTTCTTGGCTCCAATGTGAGTAACTTTGCATTTCTTTACATAGAAGCCAAGCTGCGAAGTCCTTGACCACCTCTAGCTTTTTCAGATCTTTCTTTTAGTACTTGTATCCCTTCTGCTGTGTCCACACTCCCACAGAGTTTGGTGTCATCTGCAAATAGACCACTTTTGCCCTAATGCCATCCCCAATATCATTGATTCAGACATTGAACATCACTGATCTGAGCATCAAGTTACTGGATGAGTGGTCGGAAACATGGCAGCTGAAATTCAATGCCAGGAAATGCAAAATGATGCACTTGGGGAGGAGGAGGAATCCAAATACCACATACACACTGGGGAGGGAGAAAATGGCAGCAACCAGGTAGGAGAAGGATCTAGGGATTATAATCACAAATGTCCTTAAGGTGGGGACCCAGTGCAGCAAAACAGTGGGCAAGGCTAACTGCATGCTGTTGTGCATAGGGAGAGGGATAACCAGCAGAAGGAAGGAGGGAGGTGTTGATGCTACTTTACAGCTCCATGATGAGGCCACACCTGAAGTATGGTGTACAGTTCTGGAGGCCCCATCTAAGAAAGGACATAGATGGCATGGAAAGGGTGCAGAGAAGGGCCACTAAAATGGTGCATGGGCCAAGAGGGATGGTATATGAGGAGAGGCTGAGGGAACTGGATTTGTATCCTCTGGAGATAAGAAGGGAAAGAGGGGACATGCTTGAAACATTCAAGTATGTGAAGGGGATTAATAAAGTGGGGAGGAGCTTATTTACCTAGAAGTTAGATACAAGAACTAGGGGACATGGACTGAAGGTGGAGGAGGATGGTTTAGGGGAAATGTTAGAAAGCATCACTTCACAGAGAGAGTGGTTGAGCCCTGGAACAGACTGCCAGGGGAGGTGGTGAGTGCCAGTACAGTGGAGGGATTCAAGATGGCCTGGGACAAATGCAGAGGGTTATCAAGGGGAGGATGAGGGGAATCTTGGGGATGTGACAGGTAGAAGGAGGGAATGGGCAGACTCCTTGAGTCAGGAAGGCCCTTTTCTGCCATCACATGTCTATGAATCTATGAATCTATAAGCCCTGTGGGACACCACTGGTGGCCTCCCTGGTGCTGGAGAGCTCACCTCCCACCACATTCTCGATCCTGCCCCTCAACCAGTTTTCCACCCACCTGTTCAGCTTCTCACCATCCCTAAATCCACTAACTTCTTGATCAACTCCTTGGTGGGGGTTACAGAGTCAAATGCCTTGCTAAAGTCCAGGTAAAGGATATCCATTGCTTGGCCCCTGTCTACTGTTTTAGTAACCCAGTCAAAGAAGTCAATCAGATTTGTTTGACACAACCTCCCCCCCCCCCACAACACCATGTTGTCTGTCATCCTGGAGACCACTCTCATCCAGATACTCTACTAACCTTTCCTTAAGTATGGTCTCCACGAGATTGCATGTGATTGAGGTCAAACTGACAGGTCTGTAGTTTTCTGGGTCATGCCTGGGACTGCTGTTATGGAGGGGCAAAGATGTGCCATTTTCCAGTCCTGTGGTGCCACACCCAACTCCAGCAAACTATTGAACAGGACAGCCAATGGATCTGCAAGCTCATCTGCAAGCTCCCTCTGCAACCTTGGGTGTACACCATCTGGGCCTGGGGATATATCTACCCTCAGGGCTAGCAACCCTGTCTTCACTCTGTCCACCTCTTTAAACACATATGTTGCTTCTTCTCCCCCTTCACCTCTTCTACCCCCTAGTGGCATTGGTCCATCTCTCTCTCTCTCTCTCTCTCTCTCTCTCTCTCTCTCTCTCTCTCTCTCTCGCTCTTGCTCTCTCACTCTTTCTCTGTCTAGTGGATATGGAACAGAAGCACTCTTTTAGTACCTCTACTTTGCTCCCATTTTCCTCCACCCACCCATCCCCTTTCTTGAGCCTAACAATCCCATCTTTCTTGTCCCTTTTTTCATTAATATAGCAAAAATAATGCCTTTTCCCATTTATAATTCCCTCAGCTAATTGAAGTTCTTTCTGAGCTTTAGCCCATCAGACTACCTCACCTGCTACAGAAAGTTAATCAACTTCAGGTAGTTCTCCATGTCTTCCTCCTTTTGGCTGCTCCTAAATTTCTTGTATGCTGACCTCTTTTTTCTTACTGCCTGGGTGGCCTCAGTGCTAAACCAGCTGGGTGATTTGACCCTCGAGTTCTTCCATTTGAGCCTAATGCACTCCCTTGTGGCAACCATTATTCCCTCCTTTGATGATGTACCATCTTTCTTCTACCACCATATCTCCTCAGATGCTTGTCAGGTGACTCTTTAGTAGCTCGCCCATCCTTTTGAAGTTCACCTTTCTAAAATCCAGGATTTTAGTCTTAATGGGTGCCTTTTCCCTGCCCACATCTAATTAGAACCACACTGTGTGATGGTCACTCCCATCCTGTGACTCATCAACCTTTATATCCTAGATGTGGTCCCCATTCGTCAGCACCAGATCAAGGATTTCCCTCTCCCTGGTGGATTCTGTAACACCCTGCTTGAGGAACCCACTTTGCAGCATATCTAGGATCACCTGACTCCTGGTGCATGTCATGGCCAGCACTCTCCACTCCACCTCGGGCAGATTGAAGTCCCCCACTATTACCACCTCTCCCTTTCCTTCAGCAGTCAGTATTTGCAAGCTCAATTCTCTGTCCATGGCCTACTCCTGGTTGGGTAGTCTTTAAACCACCCCCGACCTCACCTTCCTCCCTCTATTAGACAGCAAGTGATATCACATTGTTTCTGCCATCCTCTCTTCCAAATCTTCCCTTGAACAACTTATACCCTACCTGATGTAAACGACCACTCTTCCTCCCTTTTCCTACCCTCCTGTCCCTTCTGTATACTTTATACCCAGGGATCAAGAGGTCCCAATCATGGTTAGGGGTTGCCACGTCTCTGTGTCCACTGTGATGTCCACTACTTTCTCTGCCAACAATGCTGCAGGTCATCCATTTTATTTCCAAGACTTTGTGCATTCAGGGACACCCCCTTCCATCTAGAGTATGAGCTTTTATCTGTTTCCTCCTTTCTGTCTTCCTCACTTCTCCCCACTAGCTGCTAACCTCTTTGCTTCCCCTCCCACTTCTACCCTCTAACCCTCCCCCCACTGATATAGGAAGGAGGTTTATTGAACACCTCCTTCTGGAGGCTTGGGGCCTTCAGGCCCATTTGCGCCCCCCCCCCATAGTTTAAATTAAGTGTTTGGTATATGTACCCAGCCATCTAGCTTGTCCTTAATGACCCTCAACCACCCAGTACTGAGGTGACATCTGTCTAGTGCAAAAAGCATTTTATTTGACCATATTTCCCCCCAGCCCCAATACAGCCATATCCTTCCTCCTTGCACCACTTCCTCAACCAATCATTGAACTCCGATATTCTTTTCTTTTGGACCATGCTGGCTCTCAGTACTGGCAACAGCTCTGAGAGTGCTAGCCATTTGGTTACCTCTCTGCAGGCCCTCCTACCAACCTAAATCTTTACTGTACTACCTCTGGCTAGGTCATTGGTATCTAGGTGTTAACTACTACTGGATCCCCCCCAATTCCCCTTAGCAACTCCCCAGTTTTTGGGCACACCCTCTCTGCTGTCATCCCTGGCATGCAAACCATTTTCCTATCTGCAATTGGGCCCCACTTATTTCCCCAGTGAATACCCTTAATTATTGTGTCCTCTTGACTGCTATATGAGCTACTCCCCTACCCAACTGCTCCTCCGCAGTCATTGTTACCAATTCGCCCTTGCCTTCCCCAGTTTCTGCATGCCTGACATCCCCACAGCCTCTTCTCTCCCCTCCACCTGACTTTTCATCCTTCTCCCTGTCCTTTTTATTCTGGCCACCTGCACACATCTTCTTCTTCTCTCCTCCTCCTCCTGTCATCATAGTACCTCCATCCCACCACCTCCTCCTTCACTCTCAATGCAATATCTTCCCCTCCCACAGTGACTACTTTGTATTGTACTACCTCCTTCTCCTGGCCTACTCTCCCAACCCCATTGTCTTAACTCAACCTCTCTGCCCACCACCTGTTCGCCCCTCCTCAGTTCCAGACAGTGAGTAAAAGCTATTCCTGAAAGTCACCACTTCGAATGTTTGCACTACTGTTGCATCTCTTGCAGTCCCACCCTTTCTCCATACCACATGCCATTCTCTCTTGCTGGCCTCCCCTTTCCTCCAAGGTAGGTGTACTCCTAGAGCTTGGGTGATGCCATCTACTCTCCTCCCCTGCCTGCCACCTTCTCTACCCTAGGCATCCCTCGTTCATCTTCCTATCCCCTTTTCTGCTCCTTCTAGGCTCCACACTAGCCCCCCCCAGCTCCCAACTGAGCTGCCTTATGTCTTCCATTAGGCTCCTGCACACTGGACAGCCCCGTTATCCACATTGTCCCCTGGAATAATGCCACCCCACAACCATTACAGCACATCACCTTGTTCCCTTTATACTGGTGCCTGTATATGTTCCTATTCCCCCATGTTCTTCCAAGCCCTGGCCCACTCACTTACTCACTCACACACTAGGGTGTTTTTGTTTTCCCCCTTTTGTTAATTGTTATGCCCCTTGTACACTTACACTGTATAGGGTTTTGCTTCTATTCCAAATTTTGGTCTACCCTTTACCTTTCTCTCTTCCCTTGTGTATCCTTACTCTATATATAAATCAGTGGCGCAAGTGGTAGACAAGAAGTACAGGAACTCGAGCATTGGCAAATATGAGATGCAGAATGAAGATCCTCAATTTGAAGGATAGCTGTGTTGAGACACATCTATCTGTTTTGATACTAGTACATTCAATTAGAGATATTGAAGTATTTCTAGGAAAATAGCATTGTTGTACAAGCTAAATGTTGTTTTGGAAACCCTGATTTAAGGTCACAGGCTCAGAAACTGTCATTATGTTGCTGGTTTAAGAATTTCAGTTCCATTGTCAGTGGGAAGAAGTACAGGAACTCTGTTCCTGCTGCAAAAAAGGTACAGGAACTGAGTTCCTGTGCATTCCTGTTCACTTTCATCACTGATATAAATGACTGTACTTAGATGTTTTAAATACACTTTAATATATTAAAAACAATAACAGTTCAGCATCCATACATCAATACCATCTTATGACCAAAAATAATAATAATGAAGCATATTACAAATGGAATCACAGATTACCAACCCTTTTTTGTACAATATCTTACAAGTTGTAAATCCTAAGCCCACTTCATATTCACTTTGTCTGACATATTGATGCTGGTTCTTGTTCCTTCATAACACCTTACATATGATTACACCATGTAGTTAGAAACAGCAACTAGGGTTTTGCACTTGGGGTCCAGCGTCTCCCTTAAGTTGTGCCCTTCAACTTGATGACTGCAGTGGAGGGCTACTAGTTTAAAGCCTAGAAAAACACTGCATAAGCTCCGCCCTCCAGCTGCAGTCCCAGCTCCCAATTGGAGCACAGAGTTCAGAGGGGCGAGGCACACAGAAGGAAGCCTGCAGCTGTTGGAATAACAGGCCCTCAAAGTCCTTTGGGACACCAGGCGCTGTGCTGTTTTAAGACAGCCTAACTGGCCCTTATTCCCTCTTGACTGCTGCAAACTGACAGAATCAGCTCATGGAATGAGGCGGCAGCGTTTGAAAGCCATCCATTCAGACTGTGAACTTAAGCTCTGCCCACTAGCTGTAGTCTCAGCTCCCAACTGGAGTACAGATCTCTAGTTCACTGATCTTCTAGTTTAAATCCAATAACTGCCCTGTTTTTTTCTACTGGCTAGTACCCACTACCACACCGCACAGTTGTAGCCTATCATGGGTGTACAGGCGCACCATGTCCCTGATGGCCTCCAGTAAGCCAGAAAAAGAAAGCCTTCCCTCTTGCACCAGAACTTTTGGCCAAGCAGCAGCCTGCATAATGGTCCACTGCCACTCTCCACTAGACTCCAGAACTTGAAGGATTTCAGAGAACACCACCCTGGATACCCTTCTCTTCAGGAACATCTAGTTCTACGAATGACCTCCTCATGACCTTGGAACCTGTGCACCCTATGTCATATGTGTCAACATGGATGACAACAGTCTGCTCCTCCAAACAGCTATGCTGCTTGGCCCTGGAAAGCACTCATTGATCTGTGCTTGAAGCAGGCAAACCACCTCTCCCAAGATACCATCCTGGTCCAGGAATGCCCCTTTCACCTTACGCACTGATAATGATTCCTTAGGCTGTAAACAAATCTGTAATCTCTGTTCCTAACATATTACATTGGTCAAGTCACATTTCTATTGGAACTGATTTTATATGAACACAGCATGAATTGGTAAATTTTGAAAGGTGTCTGATAAAAAAAGCTTACTGTGCATGACAGGAACTTACATATTTAATGGCCTACAATACTCATACAGTGAAGCCAACCAGGATGAAATGCAGTACTGCAGAATTCTGCAGTAGAGTAACTGCAGCAAACAATGCAATTTTCATGGGAATTAATCCCTTTTGTCATGCAGTAAACCTGTGACCCTGCGCTTCATCTTGGTGGGCTTCAGTGTATGTATAAACCTCAACTCTAATCCACTTTCTACCATATATATCCATGTATATACTACCATACATATCCATGCATATACTACACTCATCCCCCTTAGACAGAAACTTGTCTAAAATACTTCAATAGTAACATTTCTAACTTCCGGGCTGAAGTAGACTGTTCGGTACCAAGAAACAAGTTCAGGGGATTATTCTGTCACTTAGGTAGAACTTGTCGCTAACTAAGTAACAGTACAAGCAAGAGTTCAGTTACACAGAGGTACAAGTTCATTGCATGACTTTAAAGGTCAAGTCCTTGTGGTGGTCTTCGGTGCCTCAGGAGATATCTGCAGGCTGGAATAACTGCTGCAACATCCTGTGAAGCAATGGGTAAGTCCTCAAGATGTGAAAGATGGAATACTGTCATATCATCTTCCTTTGTGGTAGCATTCTTGCATGGCAGTCTTGACTATACATCTGTGTGATCTTGAGAACATCTGTATTCGATGTCATAGTCATATGCCAACAAAATCAGGGCCCAACACTGCATCCGGAGTGCTGCAAGAGTTGGTATTGTGGCCTTTAGCCCCAGAATTGCCAGTAGAGGCATGTGATCTGTTAGCAGAGTGAATTTTCATCCATACAAGTACTTGTGGAACTTCTTGAAACTGAAAATTATGCTCGATGCTTCTTTCTCAATCTGAGCATAGTTTATTTCGCTTGGGGACAATGTCCTAGAAGCAAAAGTGATTGGATGTTCCTCTCCAGAAGGCAACACATGTGAGATGACAGCCCCCACTCCATATGGTGATGCATCGCATGCCAGCCTCAGAGGTTTGGCTGGGTCATAGTGTGCTAACCATTTGTTGCCTTAAAGACATTTCTTGCAAGCCTGGAATGCTTCCTCACCCTGTGGTGACCAATTCCATTGAGCTTCTTTCTGTAGCAAGTCATGGAGTGGTTGCAACGATGTGGACAGATGAGCTTGGAACTGTCCATAGTAGTACAAGAGGCCTAAGAATGATCTTAATTCTGTCACATTTGTTGGTGTAGCTGCCTTGACAATAGCATCCACCTTGTTGTCTGTTGGGCGTAGGCCTTGGGTGTCAATCTGGTGACCTAGATACTCAACAGAATTTTGCAGAAATTGGCATTTGGCTAGTTTACTGTCAGTTCATACCATTTCAGTCTGGTCAGAACTTGTTCCAGGATTGTCAGATGCTCTTCCACTGTGGGTGCTGTTACCAAGATAGCATCCATAAAGCTTACTACATGGTCCAGTCCATGCAGTATGTGGTCCATTGTGTTCTGGAAAATTGCTGGTACTGTGGAAACTCCATATGTCAAGCGATGATACCAGTAAAGTCCCTTGTGGGTGTTCATGGTTAGATACAGTTATGACTCTGGTTCCAGTTCCAATTGCTGGTATGCAAAAGATAAGTCCAACTTGCTAAAGAATATGCCCCCTAAGAGAGTAGCAAGCAAGTCCTCTGCATTGGGTAATGGGTATGGATCTTGCTGTATACAATGATTCACTGTAACCTTGTAGTCACCACGCACAACCTCACTGCTTTGTCTCGTTTCAGTACCACAATGATAGGGGCAGCCCAGCTGCTCCTGTCCACTTGTGAGATGATACCATGACTTTTGAGATGGTCCAGTTCCTTCTCCACTACTTCCCTTAAAGCATATGATGCTGGTAGAGGCTTGTGGAAAATCAGAACGACTCCCAGCTGCACTCGGATCTTTGCCTTAAAATCCCAGATCATGCCGTAACCGTCCTGGAAAATAGGACCATGTTTGTCCAATACTTTCTTTAATGCATCTTGAGGTGCTTTGGTCACCATATTTAAGCTGAAGATCTTTTCCCAGTTCAATTTGATCTGCATGAGCCAGTCTCTGCCTAGTAATGCAGGTCTTTCTTCTTGTACCACCACCAGAGGCAAGGTCCATGTTCCTCCCTCGTAGGTGACTGGCACTTGAATTTCCCATAGTATGGGATTTACTCTCCCATGTAAGTTGAGAGCAGAATATATGATGGTTGCAATGGGCACTGCTGAAGTTTTTCTCTGTAGATGTTCTCTGGCACAAGAGATACTGATGCTCCGGTGTCTAGCTGCATGCTAACCGGGTTTCCTGCTAGCTCAAGTTGGAGGTAAATTTCTGCAGCTTCTGCCCATGTTGCATAAACCATGATCAGGCGCAGTGCCTCATCTTCTGTTTCAGTGGTTGCAGTGCCACCTGTGACATATCATACAGTAGCAGCCCGTAATGTACTTTTGCACACCCTTTGTATGTGACCCACTTTTCCGCAGCTGTGTCATTTCTCTTGTCGAAATCAACATGTCCTTTGATGGTGGTTACCTCCACATCAGTAACACGGTTTTGACTTTGCAGAAGTGCTCTGTGGTACTGGCTTCCTAAATGTTTGGGGTTGCCGACGGACGTGTGATGGATCACTGTGTGGTGTGGCATGCCCCTTTTTGCTCTAGGGTATGGGTAACTTATGAACTCCACTTCTTTGGGGTTCAGAATGTCCCGTTAGTGCTTGGGAGCTTTTTTAAGTGAGCTCCATAGTGATTGCAATGTCACAAGCTGCCTTGAAGTCCATTTTTTTTGTTGCAAAAGCTTTTTCCTGTAAGCTTTCCCTCTCAGACCACAGACAAAGCTATCCTGGAGGGCATCATCCAGGGACTGGCCAAACTCACAAGTGCATGCTAGATGTTTTAATGCAATGATGTGGTTAGCAATACGTTCCCCTTCCCCTTGGTTGCAATGATAGAAGGTATGTAATTCAGCAATGAGAAGGTGCTGGGATTTAAAATGCTTTGCAAGTGCCTCAATGACTTGCACATATGTCAGGGTCAGTATGTCAGCAGGGGCTGTTAAATTCCATAGAAGGGCATGTATTTGTGGTGACAAGACTGCTAAAAACACATCTACTTGTTCAGCTTCTGCTATTTTGTTTGCCTTCAGCAAGCTTTGGAAACACTCTAGATATAAATCAAATGTTTCTATGGATTCATCAAATTCAGGTACTCTGCCAATTGTAGTCATGATAGCTATGGCAAGGTGTTGTGTGGCTGCAGTATCCACACACACACACAAAAAAAAGTGTTGTTTTCTGGCTTTTTTTGTCTTAGTGTGTGATGCAATTGCTCTGGTGTGCCACAAGAGGCTGTTGAGCTGCTTTTACTGCTATGGTCAGTCTGACTATGTATATCAGCTGAGAGGGACAAAGGAATTTTAGGTTTCAGTTTGCAACCAGAATTCAGGTGCTTGTGGAGCCCTGCTAGCAGTTGTGTTCTCTCTTTTTGTAAGACATCACGGTAGCCAAACAGCGCACGGTTGCTCTTTTGTTTCCGTTTTATCTTTCATTAGATTAATCTGTAACCAGAGTGGTGCACCTAAGCATTTTACAAGGCTTTAAGTAGCCAGGCAGAGAAGGACAGATAAGGAAGCCCCGTCAAACAGAATATAGACGCAAGGTAGTTGGAAAGATTTACAGAGCAGTTTAAATAAAAAGAAACATGCATTAGTTTGCATGACCCTTCAGTTGCCCTCGTAGAAATTATTTTATGTGTATTCTCATCTCCAATGTGATATATTGTGGGTCAGTGCAGGAAGAGACTTATACATGGTGTGTCAGTTCAGTGGCCATCTTTATTCTACCCAGAGATAATGGTCTCACATCACTGGACATACACAAAGAAAAGCTTATTGTGCATGACAGGAACGTACATATATAATGGACTACAATATCCATATGTATAAACTACAACTTTAATCCACTTCCTTCCATGTATAGCCATGTATATACTAGCATACATATCCATGCATATATTACAAGGGCATTCGTCACATCATATCACATCACATCACTACCTAAAGAAAATCTTTGCAGATTTAAAGCTATGTCACAAACTGAAGAGCTGCATGAGGGATTTCCTGCAAATACTGCAGTATTATAGATCACTGGAGCATCATCTTATACCTTGCCCAATCACAGCGCTTCCTTCAGTTGCTTGTGAGGCACTCTTATTTCCTTGTCTTACATGCCGAGCTGCTGTAGTAGGCTTCTCGCTGACCAATTGCGCTGTCAACACTGAGAAGAAAAAAACTAACTTAAAAAAAGTGTGGTATCTATAAGAATTTTATGGGTCCATTTGGAGGGATTCTTAGGGATCTAAGAGTGTTGCCTCTTGCATCCTTAGGATGACAGAACTGCTCACCTTCTGTTCACAGTTCTCTCATCCAGAGAACGTGCAAGGCAATACTTTCATATTCCTAGGAGGCCCTCTAATCAGACCCATAATAATATTTATTTATTTCAAATGTTTGACCAGGAGAGACATAGTGAGCTGCTAACAACTCATTTCCAGATGTATCCTGGGAGTAAGAGGAAGTGGTAAGTTATATACAACAAATACAATTTATCAAGGAGCATAATAAAAAAAACTGAAGGCAAATCAGTGTAACAGAATACATGTCATAGATAAAATTGAGACAACTTAGGAGATGGAGCTATGCTTACAAGTACAGAACAGTGAACAGGTAATGAGGGGAACTGACTCCCAGGGAAAAACTAGTGGAGGGGAGGGGGGAAGGAAGAGGATAAAGAACAGTTGCAGGAGGGAGAAAAAAGTCCTGAAAATTACATTTTAGGGAGAAAGTAGAAGAGGCAGAGTGAATTGACAGGGAAAGCAGGGACTAGAGTTTAATAGGGATAGGTGAATTTTTTCTTCTGTCAGTGAGATTTTGGCAAAATGCTGATTTTGTGTCCCTGAAATTTTGTAAAATTTCCACTACAGTTTTGTGAAATTTTGTCAAAACTGTGATTTTGGTTATTTCCATTTAATTTAAAAAGTATTTATCCACCTTGCATCACATTTTGTATGTTGCCTTTCCAGTGCCCATGCAAAAGTGTACCAAGTTGCAGATCTCCAGCTTTATAAATGACTGAGTTATAAGTTTCCAAATGTTTTGAAATTTTAAAATTATAGTTAACGTTTACATGAACTAAAAGTGTTTGTGCAAATTGCATTGTATTTGGCAGGGTGACATTACCCATACCCATACTTATGTGGTCCAAGTTTCGATCTCTGGTTTAAAGATGACTGAGTTATAAGCCTCCAAACTTTCAGCAATTTTAAAATTATATTTCACAATTACGTAAACTGAATTTTAGGCCCCTATACATTTAAAGCTAGAGAACAGAATAGCACCAATGTTGTTAAGTTCATTGACTCTAAATATTAGCTTTTAAGGCAACCCCCATGGTCCAGCATCAGAACATCTTGCTGCCATACCGACTGTCTGGGTTCGGGTTCAAAAGCAAGCCCGGAAGTCATGACAGCAGGCAAGTCATAACTAAACCTTACAAGCTCTATTTAGCAGTTTCTATGACTCTTTTCTTAATTTTTTTTTTATTTTATTCTTTTGTTAACTGGGTAAGGTCCACTAAGCAGAACTGCCTGTTTTCAGGGGTGGCCTGGGAGCATTAGGCTGGTTAATTGACTTGCTCAGAATCACACAATATGCAAGTAGAGGTTGGGGGAATCAAACCCAGGTCTGATGGAACCAAACTCATTCACAGCTTGTTACTCTAACCTCTAGGTTCTACTGCCATCCAAGAAAACATGCATCTAAGTTTTCAATTATCTAGCTCTAAAGGTGGCTAAATTGAAAGCATAAAAATATTTTCAGAAATTTTCACATGAATATTAACTTGCTAGAAATTGAGCCCCTATAAGTTCCCCACCCTTCATCCAGATGTAATGAAACTTAACAGGCCTTTAGGACCTGTACCAGCCAATATGCATGCCAAACTGCAGACCCCTAGTTTTAACACAGGTCAAGTTATGGTCAATTAAAGAATTTCAGAAAATGTCCCAAAATGTCATGAATTTGTTTGCAAATTCACAGAATTGCATGAAAATTCTACAAATTCAGAATTTGCTAATTTCACCCACCTGTAGTGTTGAGGAAAGTAGTATGAGAAAGCAGATTGATCAACAGTAGATTTTCTAGAAGGGACAGAGAGGGAATGGGAAGTATTATTGTAAAGAGGTTAGTAGGAAGCTGAGGGAGAGGATAAGGTAGGAGAGAAGGGAGCAGAACCAGAATTTTGAAATAAAGGAGGCACAATGGGAAAGGTGGCTTGCATCAAGAGAGGGGAGAGAATGGGCAGAGTAGAGTGATCAATGGTGGGTACAAGGGGAGAAATCTAAAGCAAAATGACAAAAAGAGTGGCAGAGAGGGTCAAATCTGGCAAGGGAGGATTTGGGAGCTCCACTATAGACTATGTCACTGTAATCAAAAATAGGGAGAATCATCTTTACAACAATTTATTGGCAGACAGGAAGCAGTATACTCAGTTTGTCCTGTACAGTGCACCATGCTTAGAGTGGAGCTTTTGGTGTATAGCATCAATATGAACTGAGAGATCAAGATGACAGTCACGCCAGACCCAAAAATACTTAAAGGAGGATGCATCCTCAATCACAGCACCATCAAGGGTGTGAAATAAAGTAAGTAGTAGTAGTAAAATGTTTTATTCATATAAAGATTCATATGAATTAGGATTAGCTCGATTGAGTTACAACTCATTTGCAACAAGGTCCAAAGCATTTTAAAATTTCATTTTAAAACAACAATGTTCCAAGCCAACAAAAAAAAGAAACACAATATGATATCATACAAAGTAAAATAAAATACAGAAAGAACATAAGGCAGTGTTCAATGCAAACTTTTTCCTTGATCTATCCCTAAACAAAAGTAAGGGTACTCTAGCTTAATTCACTGCATCAGGTATCCTAGCAATCTAGTATAGACTTCTTAATAAGTTGCAGGAAGAGTATGACAGCATTGTCTTGTAATACTAACTGTGTTTCTACACCAAGATTTAATCCCTTTCCAGGGTTTGCTCCTCTCTATTGCCCTCAGGTTTGGGGGTATTTTATTCCATCCTAATGGGCCCCTGTAAAAAACTGACAGGCCACCATCCTCCAGGTTGCATTTTGGATTTCCAGGTCCAAAGTATTTATGGATCTTAATGAGTCAAGTGTGGTCCTATGTATCAGCTTAGAAGTGATGTAGCAAGGGAGTCTACCAGACAACCCCTTGGTCATCAGTGCCAATATGTGCTCCTGTTTAATCTCTGTTAATTTTAACCAGCCCAGCTAGTCATATAGGTCACACTTATGGGTGAGGCAGGGGGCTTCCACAATAAATCTGGTAAATCTGCCATAGCAGACTTCTAATCTTTCTAAATCACTCCTTTTACCACTTGCATAAAGGATACCCCCATAACCAAACATGGGTATAATCATAGTGTTCACCACTCTAAAGTGAGAGGGATGAGTCTAGAAAGCCTCTGATGTGTGCCAAAAGTCATGGAAACTGTTGTTGTTTTTTTTTGACATTGAGGGATAATTGGTTAGACTGGAACCTATGTTAAACAGTGTCGAAATCCAGCTGAAACTGTATGGTAAGATCATGGAAGAGGAGCCAGATGCAAAAAGAACTATATCATCAGCATATATATGAATGGATGCAGAGGAACAGACAGAGGGGAGGTCATTCAAGAATATAGTAAAGAGAACAGGACCCAGTACAGACTCTTGGGGGACGCCTGAGTAGATAGGGAGTGGTGATGAAATGGAGCTTGCTATCCGGACAGCTTGAAACCTTCCTACAAGGTAAGAATAAAACCAGCTGACTGCAGAGTCAGAAAGACCCACTGCAGAGTCAGAATGACCCACTGCTTTAAGCTTGTCCAGAAGCGGGGGATGTGCCACTGTGTCAAAAGCTTTGGCAAGATCAACAAAAATGTGGATGTGATCAGACCCTGAGCCATACTAAATCCATAATAAAAGCTGCATCTAAGATGGTCTTGACACAACACCTTTAGTTTGTACAACCACCATTTCTAAACAAATTACCTACCTTTTGAATTTTTCTTCATGTAGTAGTGCTATACCTAAGTTATTGAAGCATGTAAATGTTCTCTTTCTACATAAAAGTTAAGACAGGTTGACTGCGTGAAACTATAATTATGATCCTGTCTCAGAGAAACTACAGTAGTCTACACAATCAACTGACTATTTTCAATGATTCATATATCATATTTTTTGGTCCTTCTCAATCAGGTTTAAGAACACATCATTCCATCACAACTGCTTTACTTAGAGTTTCAAATGAAATGCACAAAGGTTTGGAGAAAGGGCCATTTAAAAGGTGCAATAGTTGTTGACCTAGCAAAAGCATTTGATATACAGTGCGTTTACATATGGAGCTCGGACCCCTTACTACAGTGTGCTGCATATAAGTACTCTGAATATGTACTCCACATACTACTGTACCTTTAAATAAATCAGAGTACTGTATGCAGTAGGAGTCACTGTTTGTGTGTAATTGTTGTTGTATGCCGAACACTGTGCACTTCAGCAGAAGCTTATAATATTGAAAAGTCAATGGATTAGATCTACTTCAGCTGTTGTCTGTTTTGGCCTTGAAATGTTTTTCTCACTGCTGTCCAACAGTTTCGTACATAATCTAGAGTCATAACATTGCCCAGTTGTGATGTTTTATACAGTTCTACCTGCAGTATCACACTCATTTATTCAGTAGTCCAAGGAAATGGACCGTTTCCTCATCAAACTGCATATGTCACTGCAGCGTCTTTTGAGAGAACTCTGGTATTATGCCCAAAATTCAAAAAACGACTTGGTAACCAGCATAATAGTAACAAACTTATACCACCCTGAAAATGCAGTATACTTACATATTTGGCATATGCATGATCATAGGTGGACTACTGTACATAGTTTGCATGCTGGGGAAGCACTAGGGTGGAAAAAATGTTCAGTCTCATGTAGGAGTGCTGAGGAGGGGTTTCGCTTCCTGAGATATTGGGGAGATTTGTGGTGGGATGAAGGCCTGTTTAAACCAGACAGCCTTCATCCAAATAGGAAGGGGGCAAACAGACTGGGGCAGAGGTTTGAGGTATACATTTTGGGGCATTTAAACTAGTGAGTGGAGGCTAGAGTCATCTGAGGAAAATGCAGTGGTGGAAGATCTAGCTAGTAATCCCCCAACTAGCAGGGCTAATGAGGGGAAAAAGATAATGTAAATAGTGATGGTGAGTGGGGACTACATCGATAACTGGAGTCACATCAAGGGGGGGGTAAAGAAATTAAATAATGCAAGGAATGAATACGGTAGGTTGGGTCAGCAGAAGGAGTAATGGTAGGAAATAATGGTTCTGGAGGGTGGTCTGTTTAAATGCTGAAGTCAGACTAGTGCCTTTTAGTACCAGACTACTCAGTCACTCTGCAGGTGGGACAGACAAAAAGGAAGAGGAAGGGGTGGCACTGTACATTAAGGAAAGAGTTTCACCTATGTAGGGTGCCCGCGGCGGTGCGCTTACATAGAAACATAGAATCTGATGGTAGATAAGGACCGCTTGGCCCACCCAGTCTGCCCATTTCCCTACCTAATGGATAAGCTGCAGATCCTAGTTAACCAGCAGCCTACTTCTTCCTACCCCACCCCTAGAATTGCCTTATGACTGTCCCATGCATGCTTGAATTCCACCACTGTTTTTGACTCCACAACCTCCTCCGGAAGGCTGTTCTATGCATCCACAACCCTCTCTGTGAAAAAATACTTCCTTAAATTACCTCTGAGCCGCCCCCCCATCTTCAAATTGTGCCCCCTTGTTCTTGCACACCTCTTTTTTTGAAAGATGCTACCCTCTTGGACTTTGTTGATTCCCTTGAGGTACTTGAAAGTTTCTATCATGCCCCCCTCCCTCCTTTCCTCGAGGCTATACATATTAAGCTCCTTTAGTCTTTCTTCATATGTCTTCTGGTGCAGACCCTGCACCATTTTAGTTGCCCTCCTCTGGACAGCTTCCATCCTGCCTATGTCTTTGTGGAGATTGGGTCTCCAGAACTTCACGCAGTACTCCAGATGGGGTCTCACCAGCTGTCTGCACAGAGGGATAATAACTTCCTGTTTTCTACTGGTGATGCCTCTCCCTATGCATCCCAGTATCCCCCCAGCCCTCCTTGCTGCCCTGTCACATTGCTTGCCCACCTTTAGGTCATCTGATATGACTACCCCAGGTCCCTTTCCATTTTTGTTGCTGTTAGTATCTCACCCCCCATTGTGTATTCTTCCCCTGGGTTTTTGTTTCCCAGGTGCATTACTTTGCACTTGTTAGCATTGAATCTAAGCTGCCATACATTTGACCATGCCTCTAACCTTGCCAAGTCCCTTCTCATCCTTTCCACCCCACCTTGTGCATCAACTCTGTTGCAGATCTTTGTGTCATCTGCAAAGAAACACACTTTTCCTTCCAGTCCCTCTGCAATGTCACTTATAAAGACATTGAAGAGGACTGGTCCTAATACTGAACCCTGCGGTACCCCACTAGTAACCCCCCTTTCTTCAGAGTGGACTCCATTTACTATTACTCTCTGTGTCCTATTCTCCAGCCAGTTCTTTACCCAGGCTGTCATCTTGGGACCCACTCCCAGGCTGGCTAACTTGTATATTAGTCTTTTGTGTGGGACTGTGTCAAATGCCTTGCTAAAGTCTAGGTAGACCATGTCCACAGCCCCTCCTGATCTACTACTTTGGTCACCCAGTCAAAGAAATCTATCAGATTTGTCTGGCATGACCTTCCGCTGTGAATCCATGCTGCCTTGGGTCCTGTACCCCTCTGGCCTCTAGATACTCGACAGTTTTTTCCTTCGGAAGTGATTCCATCATTTTCCCTACCACTGAGGTTAAACTAACAGGTCTGTAGTTTCCTGTGTCTGCTTTGCTCCCACTTTTGTGAAGAGGAATCACATCTGCCCTCCTCCAGTCCTCGGGTACCACCCCTTCCTCCCATGATTTGTTAAAGAGGGTAGTCAGTGGTGTCACTAGTTCTACCCTTAGTTCTTTTAGAATTCTGGGATGAATCCCATCAGGCCCCATTGCTTTGTCCACTTTCAGTTTTAAGAGTTCTTTCAGAACCCTTTCTTCTGTAAATGGGTTGGTATCAACTTCTGTGTCCAGAGTGTTTCTACTGTTGTTTAGGTACCTCCCTCTTCCTTTGTAAATACTGAACAAAATATTTGTTTAGTATCTCTGCCTTTTCACAGTCACCCTCTGCCCACCCTCCCTCCCTTTATTAAGCCTCACTATCCCTCCGTTGGTCTTCCTTCGCTCCCTGATGTACCTATAAAAGGTTTTATCGCCCTTCTTAACTGAGTTGGCTATCTTTTCCTCAGTTTGGGCCTTTGCTGTTCTGACTGCCTTCCCAGCTTCCTTTTGCTTTAACTGATACAGTTCTCTGTCCTGCTCCTTCTGTGATTCCTTGTACTTCCTGAATGCTTTCTTTTTCTCTTAAACCTTCACTGCCACTTCCTTTGAGAACCATAGTGGTTTCTTACATCATTCATTTTGTTTATTTGCTTCACACAAAGGCTTGTTACCTCTGATGGCAGTTTTATTATTCCCCATTATTCTTCCACCCCTCCTTCCTGCCCATTTGCTAGTGCATTCTTAGGCATTCACCCATTTTGGCAAAGTCAGCCCTCCTAAAGTCTAGTACTTTTGCCTTTGTGTATGGCTTGACTCTATTGCTGTGTTTATTGTGAACCATACTGTTTGATGGTCGCTAGTTCCCAGATGGCTACCCACTTCTACATCTGTGATCCCTCTTCATCTCCATTTGAGAGAACCAGGTCTAAGATTGCTCCCTCTGAGTGGGCTTCAATACTAGTTGTCTAAGGCATGCCCCTGTAGGGCATCTAGAATAACCCCACTCTTCGAAGTGGCTGCTGCAACTGCACTCCAGTTAACATCTGGCATATTCCGATCACCCATCAGCAATATCTCCCTTTTTCTGCCATTCTAAGTATACTTTCTATCATTTCCTTGTCCATTTCCTCCCCGAGAAGAGGTCTGTATCTAACCCTGTGCAGATTGTAGTGCCATTGCGGTCTCCAAATTTACCCACAGTGCTTCTTCTCCTCCTGTTTACCCTTTTGTTCTGTTGCTTTGATTCCTTCCCTTATGTAAACAGCTACTCCTCCTCCTCCTCTTTTACCCTCCCTGTCCCTCCTGTAGATAGTGTATCCTGGTATGTTTACGTCCCAGTCATGGTTTTGTGTGTACCATGTTTCTGTGACTGCCACGATATCCAGATGTTCCTCCTCCATCAAGGCCACTAATTCAGGAAGCTTGTTACTCAGACTATGGGCATTGGTACTCATTGCTCTACATTTTTTGATGGCTTTAACTTCTGTTGCAGCATCCCCCACTGACCTTTCTATCTCGGTCTTTTTCTCATTTAGTACCCTGTTTTGTAGGGAGAGGCTGGGATTTTCCTGCTGCTTATCAGTGCCTCCCCCTTGACTAGTTTAAAAGCTTGCCAATGAAGCATTTAAACCAATTGCTCAAAAGACTTGTTCCCTTCCTGGACAGATGCAGACCATCCTGCCAGTGTAGGCTGGTGTCCCTCCAGGTGGAAAACCAGTTCACAATAAAGCCAAACCCCTGTGCTCCACACCATTTTTTCAACCATTCATTAAACTGCATGGTGCAAAGTACCCTCACCTCACTCATGCCATTGACAGGCAGCACCTCTGAGAAGGATACTGTGTGTGTTACTTGTCTTAGGCCCCTCCCCAATTCTACAAAGTCCTTCTGCACTGCTCTAATCTCATGATGAGCCAAGTCATTTGTCCCTAGGTGGACAATTACGTCCAGCTCAGACTCCCGTGCGGCTGTTCTCATGATCCTGAGGATGTGCTTCTTGTCCCTCCAAGCCATGGCACTAGGCAGGCACCTTACTTCAGTTTTCCCTGCTCCCCCCAGTTCTATCCCCCTAATAATTGAGTCCCCCACCAGGAGTTGCTTCCTTTCCTTGTGGTGTCCTCTGCCTCCTTCCTGTGGGCCTCCCTTGTGACAGTTGTCCTCAGCCTCCTTAGTCTCCTCTGCGGGTGCATCCATAGGGGAGCTATGCTGACCCAGAATGATGTATGGATTGTGGAGTGGAAAAACTGACTGGGTGTGCCTCTGTTCCACCATCCTTACCCTCCCTGAGCCCACTGTGGTCCAACTGCTGTGCTTTTTTCACAACCTCTGAGGTAGTGGTGGTGGCTCTGGTGCTCCCTGGATGGGGGAGGTTCCCTTCCTACCATCCAGTGTGGTTTGGGGGAAGGTTCCCTTACTACTGTCCTGTGTGGCCTGAAGATGGGCAACTTCCTCCCTCAGGGCAGAGAGTTGTCTGCAAATAGGGCAGCATCTCAGCCTCCAGAAAGACTCCCTGAAGACTGCTGCCCCACAGCCATTACTTTGCACTACTCCCCACATGTTTATCTACTTTTTTGTGTGTGTGTGTGTGTGTGTGTGTGTGTGATTGGTTTGTTATATACAAATATATATATATTATACAATGTGTATGCTTATATTGTCAGTGCAGTCTGCTAGAGAGGATATGACAGTGATATGCACCTTGCACTCTTGAGAAAAAGATGTCAGAACCCCAGGTATAAAGGAACTATTTACAGGGGTGGGTGGGGTGAGGGGTGGGAAGGGGTTGGGCCTAAACTGTGCCCTCACAAAACATTCAGCTAAAAGCTCTGACCCACCGCTGCGATGAGTGCCTTCCTGTCAGCAATATGCTCTACACAACAATTTGACAGAGAAAATACCCTGCTAATCAAACAGAGAAAAATCCAGACATCCAAGTCAGACACAGTTAAACCTCCCCAGCCCCAAAACAGCCTGGTGGTTTGTGCTCTGAAAGCAGTCAGCCCCAAAATAAGTCAGCCATGCTTTAAACTCTTCCTGCACTGAAAATCTTAAGAATTGGAACAAAAGTAAAGCTAGATCCACCTCCCTCTGTTGCTTGAAAGACTGTCTTTTCCTGATAATTCTAAGTTCCTTATTTCACCTTTCAGTTAGAAGTAGCCTCCACCTGCAGAATATCTGCTACAAACCAAAGACAATTGAAAGGTCCACCTCCCTCTGTTGTGAGCACTACACGCTTTCTTGCAAATCCTATGTTCAGTATTGCAGCTTCCAGCCAGAGGTAGTTTCACTTGAAGAATATTAGCTGTTCTGATGAGTTTGCTATAAAACACTTGCTTATAATACTATTGTTCTCAGGTCTGTTACCAAAGCTATTGGCTGATAAGTAGCTATGATGTAAGCACTTCCCGACAAAGTCTGGTCTGGCCTTTTAATGCACACACAGACAAACACAAAAAACAGTTTCCACCCCCTAGGGCACTGTCTGGGTCAAATACACAACCTGTACCTGCACTTATTTCAGGATTTATGACAAATTCTTAGCCCAGGGTTTAAACTCTTCCTGCACTGAAAATCTTAAGAACTGGAACAAAAGTAAAGCTAGATCCACCTCCCTCTGTTGCTTGAAAGACTGTCTTTTCCTGATAATTCTAAGTTCCTTATTTCACCTTTCAGTGAGAAGTAGCCTCCACCTGCAGAATATCTGCTACAAACCAAATACAATTGTAAGGTTCACCTCCCTCTGTTGTGAGCACAACTCACTTTCTTGCAAATCCTATGTTCAGTATTGCAGCTTCTAGCCAGAGGTAGTTTCACTTGAAGAATATAGCTGATGGGGCAGAAGCCAAATGAGATGTCATAAAGGAGGATGCAATGGAGGTAACAGTATCATGCATGAGACAGATCGGGAAGAACAAAAAGCCAGTCGGGAGTGAGAGAGACAGGAAAAAATGGTTAGCATTCCAAAACTGAAAGAAGACTAGAGCAAGGCCAACCGGAAAGATTGTGTGAAAAGGTTGAAAGAGGTCATTAGGGTGCCATATCCTGATATCACCAGCCCCTCTTTTTGTGGGGGGCACCCCCCACACACCCCTTTTCTAAATGTTCAAACTTTGGGGGAGTAGACCTCAGGGAGGTAGCAGTAAATTCATCAATGTGGCGCCCTAATGATGGGCACACTGCCATCGGTGCACAGATGCCTAGGAGGGTGGGGAAAGTATAGAGGCCACAGAAGATACTACTCTACTGGGTGAGCATGGAATAGAAGCAATGTGGATGCATCTGACACCAGAAGGTGATGAAAAGCACAGGTCAGAGTGCTGTACAAACCGCTGAACCAGATAAGGATGGGGACAGGGAATTAGGGGAGGAGATCAGGAAAGCTTCAGCTAAAAGGCAGTTGGTGGTGAAGGGTGACCTAAATATGCTGGATGTGGACTGGGAAATACAGGCAGCCAGCAGTACAAGACGTCAGGCACTGGTGGATGTGATGAAAGACTGTTTTCTTGTGCAGAGGATCAGAGAACTGACTAGAGAGGGAGCCATCCTTGATCTTGTTCTCCTATATGTAGAGATAGTCACAGATAAGAGGTAAGGGATCCACTAACCACAGGAAAACATCACTCTGGTTCAAAAACTGAGGCCCTGGACATCAGAAGGGCAAACTTTGGCAAGATGGGGAAAATGCTGAAAGATAAACTGGTAGGGGTAGAGGGAGCAGATGGGGCAGAAGCCAAATGAGATGTCTTAAAGGAGGATGCAATGGAGGTAACAGCATCATGCATGAGACAAATCGGGAAGAACAAAAAGCCAGTCGGGATTTCCAGAGGAGTGAGAGACACAGGAAAAAATGGCTAGCATTCCAAAACTAAAAGAAGACTAGAGCAAGGCCAACCAGAAAGATTGTGTGAAAAGTTGAAAGAGGTCAGAATAATGGTAATAAAAAGTAAAATAGAGACGAAGCTGAGAACAGTGGAGGAGGTAAAGGAAGGAGAGATATGTTCATCAGGTATATTAGTAGAAAAAAGAAAAACTAAGGTGGGAATTATCAGATTAAAGAAAGAAGGAACATGGGTGGAGGAGTGTGATTTACTGAATGATTGATTATTTTTGTTCAGTATTCATTATGGGGGAGGACAAAGAGTGGGGGTAAGAAGACAAGAGCAAGGGACAGTCTTGGAAGAAAGGGTGCTCAGGGGCCTTAAAAGGTTTTATGTGATAAAGGTTGCACTTTAAGAGTGAACCCAGAATTGTAAGGCACAAAAGGGGAAACCAGAATGATGACTTTTTCATTTTTTAGGGAGGGCTTTGGAGATTCGCCATCCCCCTCCACCCTTACTAATATAACTAACTCCTAGGTCATAGCACCTTGTGGAAGGGGTAAAACACTTGTCACTGTTCCAGTTCTGCCCTTTTTGCAATGCAATTTCAGGTGTCACCTTTTTCATTTTCACCCACGTCTCTGACCACTGTCTCAAAACCCTGAAGCTGGACAAAGCACTTGGTCCTGACAGGTTTCACCCCAGAGTGCTGAATGAGGTGAGGCAGCCACTGGCAGCACCATTGACAAGTCTGTTAAATTGTTCCCTGGATACAGCAGGTGGTTCCAGCAGACTGGAGGGTAGATAGTGTGGTGCTGCTTCACAACAGCGGGGGCATGGATGACCCAGGAAATTACAGAGCAGTTAGTCAAACTTTGGTTGTAGGCAACCTGCTGTAAACCATCATTAAGAAACAAATTATGGAATTCTTGGAAGCAAATGGGTTGCAGAACAGGAGGCAGAGTTTGTAGTAGGGAGATCTTGCCAAACTAGCCTGGCCAACTTCTTTGACTGGGTCACAAAGGCGAGTATAGATGCCAAGCAGTGGATGGGTTGTAGCATGACTTTAGCAAGACCTTTGATTCTATTCCATACAGAAAGCTAATAAAAAGCCGGGTGACCTGGGAGTAGAGGAAAAATGCATCAAGTACTTTGGAACTGGCTGGGATGTAGGATGCAGAGGATAGTAGTTAGTGGGGTGCATTGAGAACTCAGGGATGTCAGAAGCAAGGTATCGTGGGGATTGGTTCTGGGACCTGGTGTCTTCAGTATCTTCATTTGCAATATAGAAGAGGGAATCCAGAATAAGGTGTGTCTCTTTGCTGAAGACAATAAAATCTGTAGCAGAATAGGCACTGAGGAGGGAGTTCGATAAAAGAAACGAGAGCTAGAAAAATTGGAAAAATGGTCCAGATTATGGCAACTAAAGTTCAACGCAAGGAAGTGCAAAGTGATACAAATTGGCAGAAAGGCCACTAAAACAGGCAGCTGGATGGGGGGAGTAAGGGTGGTAGAGACAACTGAGAAGAGAGACCTGGGGGTCATCATTAGTGATATCCTCAAGCCCACTGCACACTGCAACAAAGCATATGGGAAGGCAAACAGGATGCTGGGTTTATGACACAATTCTTGATGTTGTCTTTACTAACTTGGAGGCAGTAGGAGCTGTGGGAGTTAGGAAGCCACTGAGGAACAGCAACCGTAACTCTGTTTGGTTCAAACTGGCTAACGGGTCCAATAAGCTGCAATCGAGAGCCGAAGTCCTGGATTTTAGAAGGGTGGACCTCAATAGGTTGAGGGTGAGGTTCAGGGATAAGTTAGTAGGTGTGGATAACATAGGTGGTGTGGAAGAGAAATGGGGCAACTAAGGGGGCCATTCTCAAGGCATCTAAAGTATGCATGAGAATGGTACCCAAAAAAGAACAAGTTTAAGAGACTGTTACGGTTCTCGGCAAGTGTCGGTGAAGTGGTGAGGGCCATGAAGAAGGCCTTCTATAAACATAAAGAAATGCAAGGAGAGAAAGAATGGGAAGAATATTTACTGAAAAATAGGGAGACAAGGAGGGAAGATAGAGAGGCAAAAGCAGATACAGAACTGCGTATTGTGGAGGGGTCAAGAGCAGAGAGAAGCAGTTCAACAAGTATACTGGGAAAAAAGGAAGAAAGGAAGGGCAATCATAAAGCAGGCTGTGGGGGGTAGGATGATAGAGGAGGAAGGACAAAAGGCTTCCATCCTCCATAAGTACTTCTGCTCAGTGTTCACTAGGGAGAATGGTGGGCCCTTGCTAGACAGTGGCATCAAAGTAACCATCAAGGGAGTCCCAAAGATGACGCAGCCAATATTTACTAGCGAAATGGTCCTTAAAGGGCTGGCAGCCCTAAAGATGGATAAGGCCCTGGGACCTGACGGGTTGCATTGGAGTATACTCAGGGAATTGGCAGTGGAACTGGCTGAACCCCTAGTAGGTCTGTGGATGTAGTTCCTCTCCATAAATGGGGGGAGGGGGACAAGGAGCAAGCAGGGAACTACAGACCTCTCAGTCTTACCTTTATTGTGGGGAAGCTGATGGAGTCACTGGTCAAAGAAGTCCTTGTGGACTACTTGGAGAGCAACGATCTCCAGTATAGTAAACAGCACCAATTCCTGGCAGGGAGGGCTTGTCAGACTAACCTGATAGCTTTCTTTGACTGGGTAATGAGGGAACTAAATGGGGCCATGCTGTGGATTTGCTGTACTTCAACTTCAGTAAGGCTTTTGAATCAGTGTGTCACAGATGCTTGCTGAAGAAGATGGAGGACCTGGGTGCAGCTAAGGTCTTAGTGAACTGGGTAGATAAATGGCTGAAGGGAAGGCAACAGAGGGTTGTAGTCAATGGGGTTAAATCAGAAGAGATGGAGGTCTCAAGCAGGGTACCACAGGGATCTTTCCTGGGTCTGGTCCTCTTCAGCATGTTCATCAGTAACACTGGTGAGGGAATGCAGGCAGGTTGTGTCTCTTCGCAGATGACACTAAAGGATGGATATGGGAAAGGGAATTAAGGAAATGCAGTAACCTGAAAAGGTTAGAGATGTGGTCTAAGATTTGGCAGTTGAACTGTAATGCCAAGAAGTGTAAGGTGATGCTACTAGGGAACAAGAACCCCAGATATGAGTACTGCATGGGTGGGGTAAGACTCAACACTACAGTAGGGGAATAGGACCTAGGAGATATCATCAGCAAGACCCTCAAATAATCAAGTCAGTGCAACAAGGCCTATAGTAAAGCAAACAAGATGCCAGGTGGATTCGGAGGGGTATTGACAGCAGAAGGAAAGAAGTAACTCTGCCCATTTATAGATCTTTGGTAAGGCCTCACCTGGAGTACTACATTCAGTTCTGGAGACCTCAACTCCAGGAATATAGTGACAGGCTAAAGACAGTGAAGAGAAAGGCAGCTAAGATGATTCAGAGCCAACAGGGCAGGTCTAATGAGGAGCACTTCAATGCACTGAACATGTACTTAATGAAGACCAGAAGGGAGAGGGGAATATGATAGAGACCTGCAGGTTCCTAAATGCAATTAACAAGATGAATTGCAAGGAACTTCTTAGCTTGAATACTAGCTCATGGTCATGGGGACATGAGTGGAAACTAACTGGAGGGCACATCAAGAGGGACGAGAGGAAGAACTATTTTACAGAGGGTGGTGGAGCCGTGGCACAGTCTGCCAGCCAAGGTAATGGGTGCAAAAACTATTAGTGATTTCAAGCACAGATGGGACTGCATGAAAGGTACTGTGGTTGCTAGGGGTAACAGAACCAGGGCAGAGATGGGGGAATGAGGAGGTCTAAGACCCTTGGTGGGGACAGTAGATCTTAAAACTAAACAGAGAGCTCAGGCAGACTGGATGGACCATTGGCCTTTTTCTGCCATCATTGTCTATGTTTCCATGTTTCTATGTATGGGAAGGGGATTTGATAGTAGGAGGATGAAGGTAAATACTGCCCCTGTACAGGTCTCTGGTAAGACTGTGCCTGGAGTACTGCACACACTTCTGGAATCCACACCTCAAGAAAGACAGGGACCACATAAAGATAGTAGAAAGAAAGGACACAAAGATGATCCAGGAGCAGCTGTGAAAGTCTTGTAAGGAACAATTGGCGGACCTTAACTTACTGTATATACACATGGACAACCAGGGAGGAAAGAAGAAATAAGACTGAGATATTCATACTGGGTATTCATACTGGGTTTATAGCGAAAAGAGGCTATAAAGCCCATACTACTGCTCCCCACATCAGTGGCTCCACTTTGTCCTATTCATAATTAGCCAATTGTCTATTCCAGTGTTAAAGCTATCAGAGTTCTTACAGTCCACAATCTCTGCTGGGAGTATGTTCCAAATCCTACCTGTCCTATTTAAAAATGAGGAATGATCACTGTTTTTCCTTGCTGTGTCCATTCTAATTTGCTTTTTATGACCTCTGAGACCAATTGGTTTGTCCTGTATCATGATGTTCATTTCCCTAATTAACTCCTGATCCACCATCATTTTGAACAACATCAATAGGTCACCCCAAGTTCTTCTCTGCTCCAGTGTGAACAAACTGGTCCTGTTCAGTCTTTCATCATAACTTAATGATTTCATAGAGCCTATGAACTTGGTAAACCTCCTTTGGACTCTCTCCACCCTTACTATATCTCCTAGCTTATAGGGACTCCACAGCTGAGATCCATAATCCAAATGGGGTAACAAGCAGCTTATAGATTTATTAATAAAACTCCTTCTGATGTTTTTAATCATAAAATTAGCTCTTGTTATTGCCTGAGTTCGATGCTTTTTAAATTCCAGCTTATTGTTGACTATGATGCTGCAGTCTTTTTCATGAGTTAATGTAATCAGGAGTTCCCCATTTAGTACATACACCTGTGAAATGTTATTTTTCCCTAAGTGCATACTTGTACATTTCTGCACACTGAAAATGATTTTATTTCTACCTGCCCAGTCTTTGATTATTTTAAGATCATTAACCATGTCCTGCTGTTGACTACATGTACTGACTGGTCCCCCAAGTTTGATATCATCTGCACATTTTATCACAGTGTTTTTGATGTTTTGCTGCAGGTCACTAATATATAAAGAGAACAAGACAGGTCCTAGCACTGACCCTTGCAGCACTCCACTGGTAACTTCATTAGGTTTTGAGCATTCCCTACCACTCTAACCCTCTGATATCTTTCACTCAACCAGTTATTTGTCCAAGTTACAATCCTACTATTAATCCCCAATATACCCATTTTCTCTATCAAACTGTTAAGTGGGGCTTTATTGAAAGCCTTTTGGAAATCTAGATAAATAATGTCTATGGGAATATTACCATTAAGTGCTTCCTTTATTTTTTCATATAAACACAAGTGATTTGTGGTACACCCTCTATGTTTCTTAAACCCATGTTGTTCCTTGTCAACAAAACCTATAACTTACATATTTTCTTCGAGTTTAGCTTTGAAAAAACTTTCAGCAATTTTACAAATAATTGAAGTTAGGCTAATTGGCCTATAATTGGTTGTGTCTGTCCTGTTCCCCTTTTTATACAGTGGCACCACCAGAGCATGCCTCCAATCACATGGTATCTCTCCTGTCACAAATGAGTCGTTCAATATCCTTACCAGAGGGTGTGCTATAATATCACCTAGTTCTCTGATTAACCTTGGGGTAAGCTGGTCTGGGCCCGATGATTTATGTGGTTTCAATTTTTTAATAAGTTCCTTTACTGCTGATGTAGTCATATTGAGATCCAATTGTTGACAGACATTTTTAGCTATTACACCTTTATCTCTACCTTTACTTTCAAATACTGACCAAAAATAATCATTGAAAGATTCAGCCATCTCTCTAGGAGTATTTATTTCCTCCCCCTTGATCACTAATGGTCTAATCTGATTCTTGTTCCCTTTAAAGTTATTCACATAAGCAAATAAACCCTTGTTGTTATCTCTACAATGTGGTGAGCTCAATTAAATTTTATTCCGTTCTGATCTTATGGCATTTTTTTAGTAACTTTAGCAGCATCTTGTAGAATGCTATACTATTTTGTGTTCCCAAGGTTTTCATATTTTGGTATGCCCTTTTCTTTTGCTTAATTAACTTCATCACTTTATTGGTACACCATGCAGATTTTTACCTTTTTTGTTGTATAATTTTTTGTTGGGTACATAGGTATCCTCCAGATGTCTTAGTTTGTTTTTAAAAATTGTCCACATTTCATGTGTCCTTTTACACTCTAATTATTTTTCCCAGTTCCGTTTCCTCAGTTCTTGTTTTATTTTAAAAGAATCCACCTTATTATAGTTTTTTATTGTAGTGATTCCCCAGCTACGAAAGCTATATGTTTCCTAATGACAAATTCCACTATATTATGGTCACCATTACTCAATCCTTCTCTAATCTTAATTTTTGAGATTTTATCTGTTCAATTTGTTATAATGAGATCTAATACATTCTCCCCACGTGCCGGCTTAGGCCTGCCAAGTTCAACATATCTAAGAACTGACTGTTATGGAGACTAGCAACATATTTTTGTCCCCATTTTATTTTGGGGTGATTAAAGTCACCAGAAATTATTATGTCACCCTTTTGTGCCATATAATCGGCATAGGCACTGCCTCATACATGAAGCCCTGAGCACTGTCATCAATAGCTCAATCGTCTCACTCATCGATTATGGGCTGGTGATCTGTGGATCTGCAACAGACACAGCCCTCCACCACATCTCAATCACAATGAATAAATCATGCCATTCCCTTACAGGTGCTGCTAGACTCATGCACACCTGTGATCTCTGTACCATGGCTGGCTGGCTACAGCTCAGTGGAAGAATCAGATATCAAACCTGCCTCCCTGCCAAAAAAGCCTCCTTAAACTTTCTACCACCAGGATTACAGAACCTACTGACCCCTTCCCTGAGCACAAAGCAAACCAGAAGCACTGCCTCTCGGGTATTCCATGTGCCAAGGTGCCGCACTACCTTGGCTCAGTGGGGTTTCTCATATCGGGCCCCCTCTGGACAAATGCGCTACCTCAAGACATCTGTGATGCAGCAACAATTGGCTGTTTTAAATACAAACTGCTCCAACACCTTCTCACCATGCATACCTGTGCCTGCCCTCACTAAATCCCACCTCAAGTCAATAAGCCCATTGCCGTAGTCTGCACTTAAGCTCTAGTGCTTCTTAACCCTGTCACTGTTCCACTGGGTAGCCCTGACCTTGCACTTCACTGAGCCACCATCCTCTCTTCATGGCGCTGAGACACCCCCCCATCTCTCTTCCCTGCCATTACTCCTCCACCTCCTACCCCAACCCATCCCTTCCTCTTACCATTATCCCTCTATCTGCTCCACCCTTCTCCTCCCTCTGTCTACTCTACTGATTTTTGTCTCTCCTTGACATGGGCATACATTGTACAATGCCTCAGCATAATGTAACAATGAACTTTATCTCTACTGTTGTACCGTTACGTGTGTTTGTATATTTGCTACCGAACCACTCTGTATTTGAATGTTTATGTATCACTCTGTACTTAACTGATGTGGAACCAATTAATGAGCATCCGCTCACTGATGCTATCCAAGATTTCAAAATAAAAAAAATAAAATCTCTTCATTTTCTATGTTCACATTCATTTCTCTATTAGTGGTGGGAGCCCTGTAATACAACCCTAAATATAATTTTTTCCCAGTATGCTCCTGTACTCCTAGCCATAGGGATTCCTTTCCAGAGTCATCTGGCAAATTATATAACACTCCATCAATATCATTTCTCATACAGATTGCTACACCTCCTCCCCTTTTATTCATTCTAACCTTTTCGAACAAGGTGTGGCCATCAATATTTTTATTCCATTCAATTCCATTTTCCCACCACATTCCTGTGATCATATAAATATCGATACCTTCCCATATTAACATTGCTTCTAGTTCCAATTTTTTGTTATTGTTCAAACTTCTTTCATTTAGAAACCAAACTTTCAATTCTGTATGCCTTTGGTTCTTTTTATATACTTCTGCTGATCCCATCCCATTGGTTTCCATGGACTTTGTTTTGTTTTTTTTTTGTTATGGGTGTACACCCCTCTCACCCTACTATTTAGTTTAAAGCCTTGTCAACAAACCTGTTTAATGTTAACCCTAATTTTCTACTGCCTCTTTTACTAAGATGGAGACCATCCTGGCAGAAGTATGAAGGTTCATTCAGAAACTCCTCACAATGGGTTATAGACCCCAAACCCTCCTGAAGTGTCCACAGATATAGCCAATTATTTACCTATTTCACTTTTTCCTTATTGAAATTATTTTCTCTGGGGACCAGTAATATTTCCAAGAAAATTACATTACAGTTAAGGTTTTTAACCTCTCCCCACATCCTTTTGTATTCATTCTTTATTTCTGCTGTACCCTGGCTCCTGATGTTATTTACCCCCACGTACAAAATCACCATGGCATTTCCATCCCTCTCCTTAACTATATCCTGTAGCATATTTCTAATATCACATATCTTGGCCCCTGAGAAATAACTGGTAGTTACATGCTGCTTGTTCCCACTTGATGTATATCTATTGTGTATTTTACTATGGAATCACCTAACACATAAACCATTTTTTGTGTGTTTCTTGCACTATGTCCCATACATTAGTCATTTGAAGCAGAAGGCATGGTATCTATGTTGATTTCCCCAGTTTTTTCATTCAAGTTCTCATTATTTATGTTTAAAGTTGATGGTGCAATTTCTTTGTTACTAAAGCTGCCTCTACTCCCGTGTAAAGTTACTTTATTTGCACAAATTGTACTTGAGCCTTCATCCCCTTGTATTTCAGTTTCATGTGACCCATCATTTCGAAATTGTGCTTCCCTTTCTGACTGTTGGACACTAGTCATAACACCGTTGAGTTCACTTACATCAGCATGCATGCCACCTGTGCTGTTGTCTCCATTATCCGAGTCCAACATTAATAATGGTTCAAAACTATTGTGAGTTTCCAAACTAAACCCTATTGCTCTCCTTCTCCCCTTTTTTTGTTGCTTGCACGCATGTGCAAGAAACATAGTGCCATCATCGGAGATTTCGGAGGTGTGTCACCTCCTCCTCCAATTCAGTCAGTGAGCTGGCAGGTGCGGCCCCTGTAAGCCAATGCAATTTGGAGCTGTCTATGACACGCTCCAAAATGCAGTGGCATACAGTTGAAAGGGGGAGCTACGCCAGTGAGCACCGGAAGAAGCATAGCTCCCCCACATGCAGGCGGCGCGCCTCGCACGCATTGTGTAGCCGACGGGTGCCCAATCCCACTGGCTGAGCTGCGCCATCCCCAGTTGATGCCACGCTGGGAGCTCACCCCAGCATGGCAATCAGTTTTTGGCTGACGGGGTGCCCAATCCCCGTCAGCTGAACAGCCCTCTGTCCTTGTGCCACGCTGGGAGCCCACCCCAGTGTGGCAAACGTCCCACAACATCTTTTTTAAACCTATAAAACAAAACCGCCCCACGGCTCGCCTCCCGACCCTCCTACAACCCGCACCCACCCACTGCGCACCCAGCCTCCCCACACCCCCACCCCATACTTACCTCCGGACTCCGGCGCGACGATCTTCGGTGGACCGGGAACACGTCTGCACTCTTCAAAGCCGACCGCGAACTGAGGAAATGCCGGTAAGCTGTATAATGGGCTAGATAGGAGGGTTTCAACTTTATTGCATATCTCAGGCATTTTTGGGAATTTTTGCACCAAATTTTCAACATGGGGTTTTAGGACCCTTCTCATGAATGATGTCACTGTCATGGCGTTATTCAGGCGAAGGGTGATTTCACGCAGTGACTGTGCAGTGACTGCGAAATCACCCTTCGGGCCTGAATACCACCATGACAGTGACATCATTCATGAGAAGGGGTCCCAAAACCCCATGTTAGAAAAATTTGGTCCAAAAATTCCAAAAATGACTGTTTTATTTAGAGCGTGCATTGGCGCTGTTCCCACGCAGGGCTCGTAAGTTCGCGAAATTTCAATATTTTCACTCCAGATTTTCAACATTGCCATTTTACCACACCTTCTTATGAGTAGTACAGCTGTCATTTTTCACATCTCACCCAAAATGTGTTTCCACCCTTGTAGCTCAGAATGGCGCAGTCGGTGTGCGAAATCAATGTACGGGACAAATTAAGAAAATCACAGTGACACTGTTCATGAGCAGAGGTCTTAAAATGGCTATGTTGAAAATTTGGTGAAAAAATTCCTAAAAATGATTGTTTTATGAGCGTGCGTTGTGCAGTTCCTACGCAGGCTCATAAGTTCACAAATTTTCAATATTTTCACTCCAGATTTTCAACATTGCCATTTTACCACACCTCCTCATGAGCAGTACAGCTGTCATTTTTCACATCCTGCCCAAAACATGTTTCCGCCCATGTAGCGCACAATGGCGCAGTCGGTGTGCGAACTCAGTATATGGGACACATTAAGAAAATCACAGTGTCACTGTTCATGAGCAGAGATCTTAAAATGGCAATGTTGAAAATTTGGTGAAAGAATTTCTAAAAATGACTGTTTTACGAGTGTGCATTGCGCAGTTCCTACGCACGCTCATAGGTTCGCAAATTTTCAATATTTATACTCCGATGACTTCCAAATACCTAAACAGCACATAGAAGCAAGCAACATTCGGCATTGACAAATGCTTGTTATACTTCCTTTGCTCTGTCTCGCAATGTTGATCTTCAATCTGGTCTCTGACATGTTTTTTCTTTTCCCTACTCCCATCTCCAGTGTGACCTGCTACATCCTGACTTCCTAGTTCATGCTTTTGTAAAAGTAAGTTCTGCTGTGTAGTAATAATCTGCATTTCTACCTTCAGTAGTTTGTTTTGCAATTCTTTAATTAATTTGCATTCCTCTCAGGTATGTATGAGTACTTCATGTACTACTTCAGTACTAAACTTCCTGCACTGTATGCATCTTATACCCAACAAACCCCCTTCCAGTTTCACTACATTAGTGCCCATCTCAGAAATTCTTCTAACCTGAGCAGGCCTATACTTTCAATAAGGATATTTACCCCAGTGCACATGTTGTTGATGTAATAGGTACCTGCCTCTGCGCCTTCACACGGCCAAGGCTGAGCTCGCCTGCTGAGCTCGCCGCACTGGCTCGGGCCCCTAATTTAAACTCAGAGAACCCAGAAGTCAAGCCTATGTCACATGACTTCCGTGGGACTGCTTGCTATCCCACTAACAAAAATGGCCCTTTAAAACCTTTTGAAAATGCTAACCTGCAGTTGCAGGGGATCTATCTGGATACCCACTCTCACAAAAATTGGTTTCTAATCAGAAATAAACTCGCAACACTCTACTGTTGCAGATAGGAAGTGCTCCCCCAGGAAGTGATGTCACTCTGTAGTCCTCTATTCAGGTTGTGGGACTACAATTCCCTGTGATCCTGTTAGCACTTCTCCCCCCAGCAAAATCATGTACTAGCTTAAAATAAAAGGCAGTCAGCCAAACGAACAGCAGATTGTGGTCAGGTCTACCTCACCACCTCTCAGGCCAGTCTCGCAGCATAAGCACCACAAAAATATAACAAGTTCTTTTGAAGAATTTACAGGCTGGATTGTAGAGACTTGTTTATGATGAATGAGGACACAGTAACTAGAGGACACAAGTTGAGACAGGGAGGGAGATTCAGGAGGGATGAAAGGATGTTCTTCAAGAATAGAGTGATGGATGAATGCCCTAAACTGCTCAGAGAGGTGGTTAAAGCCATGACTATATCAGGGTTTAAATTTTTTTCGAGGGGGCAGATATAAGGGAGCAGTGGGGCCCACAGGCAGAAGAGGACAAGACATACCTGGGGAAGGAGGTGACGACCAGCCACTGGAGTTATCAGATCTCTAAATCCAGGGGGGCAAAGCCTGCCAAGCAAGATGGTGGCAGCATAACTTAGCTAGAGAAACCTCAGGATCTCCTGTCTTTTGCATCCTTGGACCTAATGCCTGAATTGACATTTCAGAACAGAACTGCTGCAACCAGAAGGTGCTGAGCATTAAAAAGACATCAAAATCAACAAGATCACTAAAGCAGATCCAAAGTTATCAAGGGGACAATAAACTGGGCACTCACCTTGAGGGCTGATACAGAATACAGGGCCAGCATCCACGAGGCTCCAGTATAGCTTCTACAGTGGTGATCACTGCTGCCAACTTGACAGAAGGTACAAACATATGTGTGCGATGTCTACGAATGCAGGAAAATAGAATTGCACTGGAACTGGCAAACATAACACAATGCTTAAATAAAATACTGGTTAACACAGCACAGCTAAAAGTGACAACCTCTACTACTGTAAAGGAAATGCAAGTCTTGTCAATGTGGCTGGTGGGGACAGAGAAAACAATGATTGCCCATGGGGAGCAGCTGCACACGCACCAAGGCCACCTCATAGATCACCAATACCAGATACAATACCTTCTGCACAAGGTGGATGATATGGAAAACTGGGCCAGATGAAAGAATATAAGAATAGTCAGGGTCCCTGAGGGTGTGGACCTCAAGAACATGCTGTAATTCTTGCTCTTGTTTCTCCCAAACTTTCTAAAAATGAACAACAGCTCCCAGCCAGAACTAGAAAGGGCACATTGTTCCCTGGCACCCAAATCCAGGGAGAGAGAAAGACTGCACCCGATTCTCTGCTGCTTCCTTAAATATCCCATTAAAGACTTGTATTTGAGAACTGCTAGGGAGAGGGGCACCCTGGTATGGGAAGGTCAGAAGATATTATTGTTCCAAGATTATTCTCAAGAACTATCGAAGAAATGCAGACCGTACTTGGGAGTAAAGCAAGAGCTGTACCGGCAGGGATCCCAGCCTCCCTCAGATACACCTCAGCACTCAGAGTGCAAATTCACTGTGAATTCCTCATGTTTGAGGATCTGGCACAAGTAGAACAGTTTTTAGCCGACACCCACCACAAGTCTTTCCAAAGGTCGCAAACATCACTGATGCCATGTAGGACAGCCTGGTAGATCCCACCACTGGTGCTGATGGAGGTACAGTTAAATGTAGCAGCTACAGAAGGAGCCCCCACCCCATCCAAAGCTTGGCAGCAGATGCAAAGAGGCCGACAACAAAAATGAAAGAATAAAGGAATTGCCAACTTGAAGGAAGGAGCACCTAGGAAATGCTCCAGAAGCTGCCGGAGCCACCTTCACCTTTCTGGGACCAACAGCGCCTCTCCAACAGACACCCCAGTGAAAACAGCTAACAGGTATACCCTACTTAGGGAGCTGGCCCCAATGGCACTAGATTTAGAGGAAATGGAGAAACCGACTTCACCACCCAGGCGGTGGTAGATCCGCATGAAGAGTGGGCCCTGACATGCCTAGCCTGGGCAGAATGCATTGAAGATGAAGTATCCATGGAGATCAGTCCAAGCAACACGCTGCCATTAAACCTAAACTATACCACTAAACTTGGTTCCCCTCTATGCCCTCCCCCCTGTCTGCATTTCCCCTGTTTGTCTTGAAAATGCCCTCGGCTACTCTGACTCCCCTTGTTCCCCTCCCCCACTCTCTCCCCTTACTCATTTCCTCCCTGTGTTCCCTCTCCCTCTCCTCCTCCTACTCTTTTTCCCTCTGTGCCCCCTAACCTCTTCTCACCTCTTTCACTATCCCTCTATTACCACCCTCTAAACTTGCTTGTTTTTAATATTTTTTGTAACTACGTGTTTTCTGATTATTGTTTCCTGTTTTGCTCATACTGTTGTCTTTTTGCCTTATTGCACTTGAAATGTTAACCAACATGGAACCTTTGTAAAAGAGCCCTGGCTCAAAGGTAAGGTATTTGCAATCCTAGACATAAATAAATAAAATAAAAAAAAAAAAAGCGTAAAGTATGGTTAAATTTGATGTTTTTCTCAGCAGCAGAGAAGCAGATTGCTGGCTCCTGTCAAAACTGAAATTGACTGGATAGGCTGCTGGCTGATTTGTGCGATGTGGCCAGATTGCAGTTTCATCAGAGTAGACCACATGGCACTCACATACGCACTTTATTAAGGGGCTGCTGACAGAGGCTGAGTAAGTTGAAACCAGCTGTAAATATTCTTTACCGCTGGATTACACCGCTGTTTGGCATTCTTTTCTGAAGAGGGCACAGAATTTAGCCCGAAGACATTTGGTTTTGGGGTATTGCAGAACAATTTATAGCACCTCCAACCTGAACTGCTCAAAAGTGGCTGCTGCCTGATACAGCCATGCGACAGCCGTAAGCATAGACAGTGCCCAAGTGTGAGTTATTTGGCCGCCTAGTTGCTCCAAGTTAAAAGCACTATGGGAAAATCACTCCCTTAGGCAAAGATGAGCAGGAGAGGTGGAGAGTTTTTGTTGTAATATCTTGTTGTACTAGCCATCTCCCCATACAGTGCTCACAATGGTGGCTTTCTATTGTTGCGATCTAATATTAAGATAATAATGTTATGTTAAGGTTGCAAGTAGACAATTCCCTGGTAGCACCGAGAAGTGTAGCCCCCCCACCCTTTTTTTTTTCCTTTTTGTTTCTTCTTTTTTCTCTCTCTCCCTGGGGCACAAATAATGTCTGACAGAGGGTAGGGGAGACATGGGGCTGCTACCACTACTAACTAAAACACCCCCCATCTCTTCCGGGAACATAAAGGGGGAGACCCATGGGGATAAGCTCTATCCACTGCAGGCATACAGCCCAAACTATTGGATCCACCAATCCAGCCCCTTAAGATAAGGAAGGGAGGAACAAGGGTTGAAGAAGTCAGCCATGTCCTTGGGGTCCCAGGCACGCTGAGAATAGAGTGAGCTCACTTCTCCCCACCTCACACACCCTTCCCCCTACTCCCCTCTGCTTGGAGCTTATAACCTTCCCCCCTCCCAAGGAAAAAGGAACCAAATTCCCGGATATACTAAATACATGGGAACAAGAAACAGGTACTAGCCTGCACTCCCCACCCCCCCATATGCTGCTAAAAGTAACAAATTATTCTGAACCAAGGTCTGAATGTTAGCAATATTGATCACCCAGATATTTTTTTTAAGGTTTTACAGAGCTGGCATGCTACCAGGTGGGAACCCTGAAGGGGAAGAGAGGAGGGTAGGCAATAAGGAAGGGGGCGAACAGCTCTGTCAGATCACACCACTAGGAGAGTGGTCTCAAGAGGATTTGTCATCTGGTAGAATAAGAGGAACCAAGTGGGATATGATAAGCAAGGAAATGGGTCCTACTGGTATCACGCCATGTGTTCAGAGAGCTTGTGGTTCTCACCAACATCCCCCTTAAAGGTCAGTACGCTTTGACTCTCAACTGCTAGAGCGTACCCTAAGGGAAGAGTGTGCAGCATGCACAGGAACTATCCCCCCCCCCTCCAGAGGAACTCAGAGTCATTGGCTGCTAAGGTAAGGGCAGATGGAGTGTCACTGAGCACCCCAGAGTGTAAAGGTTTAGAAGCAGAACAAGATAGGATTACTAGTTTTATGAAGTTTACATAATTGTTAAGTTGTGGATGAAAACAACTCTAAGCAGGGCATCACGGATGTGTCTGACCCACAGAAGCCCATTGATACTAACCATGAAGTAGAAGGCATCACAGCAGACATGTCTACAGTTTAAAAGGAAGTTTCTAGTAGGACGCGAAAACAGAGTATCACAGATAAAAGGTTACTGGAAGGTACCACACCAAAAATCAGAGTCCAAGCAAACGGGCCAGGGGTATATGAGAGGAGTGGGTGGGGGTGAACAAAAAGTCTGGGGAAAAAAGGGAGTCTGGAGATATATGCCTATCGAATGGGACAGCATCTGCCAAGTGGAACAATAAACATAATACTGTATAACAGAATATGGCTAATATAAATCTCACAACAGCAAACTCACCTCCCAGATTGCCTTCCTCCAAGAGACTAAACTAAAAGAGAAGGAGGCTTGCAAACTGCAAAGAGAATAGGTGGAATGGGAGGTGCATAGTGTTTCTAGAACTGCAAGGAGAGGAGTCTCTATCTTGGGACATAAAAATTTGAAATGGAGAATACTGGAATCTAAAGCGGATGACCGGGGCAGGCGGGTAATGGTGAAACTGTCGACGCCTAAGGGCCCCCTGATACTGGCCAATATCTACGCCCCAAATGAAGATAGGCTAGAGGTCATGGACAAAGTGTCACAGGGCATGCTAGATATGGCATATGACGACCCAGATGTAATCCTTGGGGGGGACTTTAATCTCACCCTAGACCATTTCTTGGATAGAGCCAATGCTAGACCAGAGCCACATGTGCATACATTAAATGCTTTTAGAAATCTCATGACACTTTATCAGCTTACAGATATCTGGAGTGCTGGACATCCTACAGGGAGGGATTACACCTACTTTTCGGCAGCAAAAGCCATGGCAAGTAGAATCATCTTTTGGTTAACCTCCCCTGGGATCACTACAACTGCCCCCCAGACCTCAATAACTCCAATATACCTATTGGATAATGCCCCAATAACCTTAGGAGTCCCGGTGAACCCGCCCCAAACAAAAATCCACACAGTGAAGGTTAGACCCACTACTGCTCCAAGATAAGGACTGCTGCCGCTGGTTGATAAAAAATCTCAGAATTATTTTAAAGACAACACCCCAGGATCTGCCTCCCCAGCAGGGATTTGGGAAGGATACAAAGCCACAATTGAGAGGCAAAATCATTAGCTATACATCCCACAGGAGGAAGCAGAGGGAAGAGGAGGTAAATAATCTAGAACAAGCCCTAAAACATAAGGAGGACATTTATAAAATAGACTCTAATCAACTAAGGAACCCCACACTAATGTATGAAATTACTAATCTCAGAAGTAAACTGAATTCCCTGACCACTAGGAGAGCAGAACTACAACTACATAGAACCACATTTAAGTACTGGGCCAAGGGAGAAAAGAACAGCAAACTGCTGGTCTTCAGACTAAGGAAGCAACAAGCATACAGGTACATAGCTCAGTTATTGGACTGCGTAGGGAAAAAAGTCGCCTCCTTCAAAGGCATTAATAACATTATGGTAGCCTTTTATAAACAACTGTATGACTCCCACATCCAGTGGAATAGACAGGCCTTTGAAGATTTTATCAGAAACCTCCCTCTCCTGAAATTTACAGACAGCCAAAGAAAGGGGCTTGATGCCCCCTTCTCAGAACAAGAACTGGAAACAGTTGTTCTAGATATGGCTCCCCACAAATTCGTTTACTTATTCATTACAAATTGGGTTTACAAACTTTGAGTCAGAGACTCATTTACAAAGGCACCTCATCCCGGGGGAGAGGGCGAGACATCAAGACAGTTATTATAGTGCAGATTAAAACAGAGGATAACATTACAAGTGCAGTAAAAGGAACATTTAACACAGATACACTTAGGTTACATAATGTAGTAGTTTGTATGTTACTTAGGTTACATGATGTTACAAAATTGTGAGTTACACTCATGGATATAGTAGGTCCTCAGAGAAGACAGTGGGTTACATCCCTGTTTGGACCTAGTAGGGAAGGGGTAGGTCTGGGGGAGGGAGAGGCTGTCCAGTGGACGTTGTCGAGCCAGGGGGCAAGGCGGTCGGGAACCACAGGTTACAACAGGGGATTAGTTGCACCTACAACAGCGGGTATTAAAGATATGGTTCCGAAGGGCTGTTTTGAAGGAGCCAATTTTTGACAAGTTGGAGATTCAGCTAGGGAGGGAGTTGAACCAGGTGGGGTGGCCTTAACAGAGCTATGGGTGGTGATGCATGAAGATGGCTGCGGTAGGGAGGTGGAGACCCCCGGGGGGGGAGAGTCCTAGCAGAGATTTCTTAGTGAGAAGGCAGGTCTGGTAGAGCAGTCGCTCCTCAAAGTTGAGAAGATTTGTGGTAGTATAGAGAAAGCAGGTGTGAGTTCGAATGGGGGCACCGGTCAGGAGCCTACAGGCCTTATTGATGGAGAGTTGGATTTTGGAGAGGGCAGTGTTGTCAGCTGCAGCATAGATGGGCAAGCCATAGTCCACGAGGGACAAGACGGAGGAGGTGATGGCCAGCCTGAGGGCAACCTGAGGCAGGCAGTCCCTGTGCCAGTATAGCAGGCCAGTCCGAGAGTTAATGGCGGCTGACAGGGCATTAATGTGGGTGTGGAAGGAGAGGGCAGTATTGAACGTGATGCCTAGGTACTTGCATGTGGTCACTTGTTATAGCAGGTGCAGATTGCTGGGGATAATCAAAAGGGGGGTATTTTTAGCTTTATTTTGGTGGTGGGAGAAGAGCATTGATTTGGTTTTCTTTAGGTTAATGACCAGTCTGCGGTCTCCGAACCACCTTTCGACTTGGTTGTAAGCTTGCTGGAGGGATAATTGAAGGGAGGTGGGATTGGGATGTGAGGCAACAAGGACTGCATCGTTGGTGTAGAGGAGCATTTTTACAGGTACATGAGCTGGGAAGGGTGTTGAGGTAGAGACTAAAAAGTATTGGACCCAGGATGGAGCCCTGAGGGACCCCAGAGCGAACGGGAAGAGTGCTGGAGAGGGAGCCACTGATCTTGACATGCTGGGATCTAGCAGAGAGATAGCTAGAGAACCAGGAAATGGGACCACCAGAAAAGCCAAGTTGGTGGAGAGAGTTCAGTAGAAGGGGATGACAGACAGTGTCAAAGGCCTTGGAGGGGTCAATGAACACTGCTCCCCCAAAGCTGCCAGAGTCAAGAGCAGCATGCAGGTGTTGGGAGAATTCCAGGACAGCCATGGTTGTACTGTGTCCTGGGTGGAAACCATGCTGCTCTGGGCACATAATGTCATACTTGGTTAGGTATTCAGAGAGCTGGATCAACATCACTTTTTGGAGGGCTTTAGAGAGTGGGGGGAGGATGGAGATGGGACGGTAATTGTTGGGGGTGGATCGGTCCCCACTCTTATGTATGGGTGTGATTTCAGCAGTTTTCCAAGCATTTGGGAACTGACCCAGGCATACAGATCGGTTTAGAAGGTCAGTCAGGGGGACTAGGACTTTGTCCAAGACCATACGGAGGATCCTGGAGTCGAGGGGGTCACTGCTGGGGTTATTGCTGCCTAAAGCTTTTGGCAGGTGTGGCCTGGCTTCTTGGGGGATAGGGTGCACAAGTACAATGGTGGGTGATGCACGACCAGAGGGAGAGAGGTGGGGATTGGGTCAAAGAAGCTGCTGGGAAGGACCGAGCTTAGGTCACAGAAGGCAGTGTTAAGGCAATCGGCTATGAGGAGTGGCTCTGCGGTGGGGTGCCATTGATGGAGAGCTGAGATGGTGGAGGGGAGCGGGACTTCCCATTTAGCTCTTTCATATTATCCCAGAAGGTCTGGGCTGAACCCCAAGTGGAAGTGAGGGTGATCTGGTAGTGCTCTGCCTTGGTCTGCCTAATGGCCCAAGTGCACTTTCTGCGTTCTGCATTGTAGGCCTGTCTGTCAGACACCTTTCCAGATTCTACAGCAATGTACCAGAGATTATCTCTGTTTGTGAGTCTCTGGAGGAGGGGTGGGGTGATCCATGAGGTACTGCATTTTTTGGAGCGGATCCTGGTGAAGGGGGCAAAAAAGACACAAGCCTTACAGAAGGCATTTGTGAAGTGGTCAAGAGCTGAGTCAATGTCAGGGGCACGCTGGATAGGGGACCAGTCTAGCTGGGCTAGGTATTGTTTTAATTTTCTTAGGCCACCGGGGTGTAAATGGTGGTGTAGAGTGGTCTGTGACACTGGCTTCAGAGTGGAGGATGACCAGCGACAGAGGACTGGGGAGTGATCACTATGAGAGTTGGAGAGGACAGTGACATCCTGAATTTTGTAGGGGTGGTTAGATATAACAACTTTTAGGAGAGTGCTGGTGCCAGTAGAATGGTTGAATCTGGTGGGCTGGATGACTAACTGGGACATATCCAGGGCAGCAAAGGAGTCCCTTATATGGGAGGCAGTGGAGGCAAGCCAGTTAACATTGAGATCACCTAGGATGACTTGCTCCACTTTGTGAGGGAGATGTGTGAGATAGTCAATGAGGGACTGGACCACTTGGTTTTGATTCCTTGGGGGTACGTAGGAGACCATGAGAAAGATAGTGCCTTGGGTGGGGTCAGGTGTGATTTTTAAGGTGAGGGCTTGGGCTCCATATCAAGTTTAGGAGCTGGGAGTGCCTGACCTATAAGGAAGTCCCGTATGAGTAGTACACAACCATCACCGCATTTGCCTACTCGGTCTTCCCTGTAGATGGTATATCCAGGGAGAGCGATATCGGAGTCAGGGGTGGATTTGGAGAGCCACGTCTCTACCAGTGCAATTATGTCAGGTTGATGTTGAATCCCCAGGAAGTGATGGCTACCCAGCGGACTACTACCAAACAGTAATAAACTCTATAAATGACCCTTTGCTGAATATAATGGAAGAGTCATATGCTAGTAGAAATCTACCTCCCACCCTAAGGGAAGCAATAATCACAGTGCTTCACAAAGAGGGGAAGATTCAAGTAACCCAGCTAACTTTTGCTCCATTTTCTTGATTATCTGGCAGTGGGTACATTTTGTAACCCCTCACCCCTGCCTTTTTGCAAATGACAGGTGGTATGCTGTTGAAGCTGACAGCAGTACCAGGTGGGGACTGGGTTTGGGGAGGAACAGGTTACTCGGCACAAGGGCTAGGTTTGGCTACTCTGCACAGGGGCACCCAAGTAAATCCGAACACAGGAAGCAATAACTGTAATGTCCAATACCAAGAATGGGATTCTAGAGTGTGGCTTTATTAATATCCAAGCAGAACAAACAAAGCATAGACGGACCCCCACGGGGCTACATTTCTGGTAATGCAGATTAAAAAGAATCAGAACACTTCCTCAACACTTCAGCCCTCAGGCTCTGAACCCACCAGGCACACAGCCCGGACTTATACACTGTTTTGGGTACTCAGCCCGAACTTGTACACTATTTGGGATTTCCCTGGCTTAGCTCCCCTGCCGGCCACTCAAACATCTTCCATTTGTCATGGAAACATTTTTCTGATGGCTCCCTAAGCCATCTTAGAGCCTTCAACTCCATAAGGAAACTTCCTTTTAATCCCACGTCTGGGTACTTTCCTCAGCACTGGCCAAGTTCCTGAGAGAAAGTAAAAGTGCCACAGAGCAAATCCATAGAGGTGAATTTGGTTACTGCTGATGGGGGGTCTCCCACCTCTCGCTTCCACAATTCATACCCGGCCATTTCTCTGGACATTAAACACCTCATTTCTGTAAAGCTTGGCAATGCAGATTAAAGGGTAAATGCATAGCACATTTCCTCTACATGTCTTGGCTTTCCCATTGAGCTAGACTTGAACATACTTAAACATCTCTTTCTGAAAAGCTTGGCAATGTAGATTAAAGGGTAAATGCATAGCACATTTCCTCTACATGTCTTGGCTTTCCCATTGTGCTGGACTTGAACATACTTTTACTTGGCTTAGCCCATTACTCTAGGCCTCCCACTGATTAAGCAGTCCAATCACCACTTTATTTTACTCTTTGTGCTGGACTTGAACATAATTACACTTGGCTCAGCCTATTCCTCTAGGCCTCCCACTGATTAAGCAGTCCAATACCCACTTTACAACAGTTCAGGTGAAACATAGACCCTATGTCAGAGCAGACTCACCCTTTGGTTGCAGGTGCCCCACAGGCGATTCCTCACAGGAACTTCTGATGCCGCAGCACAACTTGCAATAAGGCAGCTTCTTCCCTAGCCGGAACCAGGAGGGTTGCCCCTGGAATGACAAGCAAACCTTTCCACCCCCATCCCCGCAGGGATGGGGCATAGGGACCAGATAACAGTGGTCTCCACCACTTCACAAACAGCTTACTTTGTTCCTCTTTTGGCGGAAATACACACCTCCCCCTACAGTAGCTCTATATCAGAGCTTTAGGCTCAGAGAGCCTGTCCACAGACTGCTGTGCTCCTCTCTTCTAGACTGCACGCACACAACTCTGTTCAAAAACTCCCCAACATTCTAACCTAACTCCCAACTGCAGATTCCAATGTGGCTCATGCAGCTGCAAAAATTCTATGATGATGTCATCCCTCAGTCTCGGCTGAGACTGAGAACAGAGTGAGACAGTGTGAAATCCATTTTAATGGAGTTTCACAAGCTGCCTTCCTGCCTACCACTAGGTCTTACTGGGATTCTAGTAACCCCGGGTAACAGGGGGGTTACACGCAGATGCTAAAATCCTGGCAAAGGTGCTGGCAACAAAATTAGAACACCTCCTGCCCTCCTTAGTGCACCCGGCCCAGGTGGGATTTGTGAAAGCTAGGGCTAGCACAAACCACATCCAGGCATTAATTACTCTTATCCAGGCCATGCGCAGTCTTCTCACTATGACAGTGGCCTTAGCAGTGGATTTTGAGAAAGCTTTTGATTCTGTGAAGTGGGAATACTTGCACTCAGTCCTGGAGAGGGGGAACTTTGGCAACCGATTTTGTGAACGTATTCGCACAGTGTACCAGGCCCCAACAGCAGGATTACTAACAAATAGTATCCTGTCAGAGCCCTTCCAGCTATACAGGGGCACGAGACAAGGATGCCCCTTCTTGCCCTTATTATTTGTACTAGCCATGGAGCCCCTGACAGTGGTCATTAGGGCCCATACACAGATTAAAGGCATACAAACTGAAGATGCCGAATACAGCACAAAGCTATATGCGGATGATTGTCTGATCCTCACCTCAGACATTGGTGAGGCCCTTCCCCCTATTTTACAAACACTCCAGTCCTTCACCTCCATCTCAGGCCTGCAGATTAACATTAAAAAATCACAAATATTGTCTCTCAATAAGGTGCTCCCCCTCCACCAGGGTGATAGCAGCAGGTCTTCCCTGTGCAGAAGCAGGCATCAAATGCTTGGGAATACAAATTACTAGAGATCTCCATAAATTAGTTCCCAATAATCTTAACTCTCTCATCCAAACACTAAAGAAAGAGTTAGCCAGATGGTCATACCTAAGTCTGCTACTATCGGACAAAATCAAAGCCATAAAAATGATGTCTGCCCCAAGGGTGTATTACATCCTAACTCACCTTCCAGAGGAGATCTCAGATATATGGTTCAAAAAGCTGAACAAGATAATTAAAAACTTCCTGTGGGGAAAGGACAAACCCAGGTTTAGCTCAGTGAAACTGAGGGCCCCAAAGGATAGGGGTGGATGGAACTTGCCACATTTTTAACTATATTCCATCACTGGCTAAACGGCCATGTCAACCAGAATGTTTGGGGAAACAAAACAACTATAACCAGCATGGGTACGGATAGAGACATCAGTGTTGGAAGGTGCCCACCCAACTGCATTTTTACCTCTCTGCTCCCAAGAAAATTTCATATATGGCTATCCATTAAAGCGGCCTACTCCGCTCTACAGAAGGTGGGGAAAATGGTCAATATGTGCTTGCACCCTGGAAACTTAATGCTGATCTGGCTAAAGCCCCTCCTCCTGATAGACAAATGACCTATAGAATGGGAGTAGTGGAAGGTGAATAACATAGCCAGGATAAAATATATGCTAGGCCCAGATGGCAGCACCATGTTCTCCCTTCAAGAAACACAGCTTATATATGGTATTCCTAAATCTGACTTCTGGAGGTACCTTCAACTCAGAAGCTGATATCTCACATGGCGCAAACAGGCCTACACATGTGGTATGTAGTAAAAGCAAAGGTCAAGTACACCTAAATCTTCATCTTTCAAAATGGCTTCAGAATACAAAAGGTTTTCCAGATAAAATACAGACAAGGATTGAGCTAGAAAACCCTGGCCCCACCCTCCAGGCTACAAATAGATGGCAAACTATGCTAAATATCAACATTGAGGATGACGAATGGGTAAGATGCTGGAGGATGGCCCACAGTGCCTGCAAGGACCAGAAAAGTCTCCTTATTCAGAAATAAATACTGCATTTATGATATTGCATACCCCCCGTCTTACGTAAAATGGGCCTTATACACATAGATCAGTGCTGGAGGTACGTTGCCAAAGGTGCAAACCTGCTGCAGATACTTTGGGACTGCCCCATTATACAGGTCTTCTGGAGTCAGGCGGTGAGAGCTTGCACACATATCATGCTGAATACTATCCCCCTCTCTCCCACTTTGATTCTGCTAGATCTTCCCCCTCCAGAGCTGCTTTTGCAGAAATCACAACTGCAGTGGCTCATGCAGGCCTCAGTTGAAGCCGAGAGGCCCCTACTCACCAGATGGAGAACTCCCAATTCCCCATCAATAGGAGAATGTCACAAGGCATTAGAAGGCCTTGCCCCAAACTCCAAACTCCTGTATTTCTCCTGGCAAGCAATGTCAATGTATGACAAAGTGTGGGGCCCAGACGTACAGCATATAGCAAAATATAGCAAGCGCTCCAAGTTAGAGAGGAGGAAGGACCACCTAAAGCTCCCATTAGGAGGTTGACTGTGCCCTAGAGACAAAGGGGAATTCTGACCTCTCACAATAGAGCCCTGGGCACCTAAAACCACTACAAGGTACACCCCCACCCACCCCGTTGGTTGTTGCCCAAGGAACAGAGCTCACTCTCTTTCTAATCATAAGGAAACCAGACTTATGCTCAGCCTGCTTGGATATTGTGTACTCTAACACCCCATGGATAAATGAGTAGGATTACCAAACGTTGAAACATGTATGTGAATGAAACGCAGAACATATAGTATGTAAGTAAACAAGAACGACTGCATGTACCTGTAAGGACCCTATGTATTGTAAGATGCTTTGACACCAAATATGTATGCACTTCCGGTTGTTTACTATAAAGTTTACGTTATGATACTCAATAAAAAGATTAACTGCAAAGACCTCTAAGTCTAGGCCAGTGTTAGGCCAAGCATGGGGCTAGGCAGGGAAATGGGCAGACTGGATGGACAGCTGGGTCTTATTCTACTGGCACAATCTATATTTCTATGTTTCAGTATTGCAAATTGCAGTATTTATGATTAAAAATGCAGTAAATTGCAATATTTTTCATTAGCCACATTTCATTTTCTTTAGTAGTATTGTACAAACACAAATCCAGGCACTCACCACCACAAATAATGCTGTCCACTACGAGGGGACTAAAATAAAAACATGTTTTATTTACACCTGACGCGTTTCTGGTCTGCTGGACCCTTTCTCAAAGGTTAAGTAATCACAAAAAACACATAGCACATTTATAGCAAGTCTAAAAATGACGTCATAATTATATGAATTAAAAACACACCAATAAATACATAGTAATGATTAAACAGAACAAACAGGCAATAAAAATTGCTTTGTGACAATTACTAACAGCATGAAAACTTTTATGCAGATCGTAACTAATTCAATAAAGGCAAATGCATCAAAAACACCAAGCAACTGCATGTAGTGAAAAAGAAGTGTGGAGAAATACATAATGGTTGGGGGAATAATGGGGGGGGATTACAGATTAATAAAAAATAAGGCAGACACGATACTGAAAAGCTTTCAGTTCTTATAAACAAACTAACATCTCATCAATTATTAGTAATATGCCATACTTTAAACCACTAACAGATTTTAACATCTTTCTTCTAAAAATGACTTTAGTTAATCCACCTGGTCGTCCCATCATTAGTGGAGTGGGATCCTTAACTGAGCCCCTGTCTCGCTACTTGGATTCCGTCTTACAAGTATCTGTAGAAAATTTACTTTCATATAAAAGGGATACCAAAGATAAGACAGAAACATAGAAACATAGAGGTTGACAGCAGATAAGGACCGCAAGGCCCATCCAGTCTGCCCATTTCTTTTTCTACCTAATGAATGTGCCATCGGCCTTTACTCTGTCAATGGCCTATCTATTCATATTCATCTGTATTGCTCCCTTATGCCTATCCCATGCTTGTTTCAAGCCCTGCACTGTATTCATATCCATCACTTCCTGAGGTAGGCCGTTCCATGCATCCACCACCCTTTCTGTGAAAAAGAACTTCCTCACATTACCCCTTAATCGGCCTCCCTCTAATCTCATGCTGTGTCCTCTTGTCTTGCTATTTTTCTTATATTGAAACATGTTAGACTCTTTCACCTTGTTAATGACCTTAAGGTGTTTGAATGTTTCAATCATATCACCTCTCTCCCTCCTTTGCTCTAGGGTATACATATTGAGCTCCATTAATCTGTCCTTATATGTTTTTTGATGCAGTCCCTGCACCATTTTGGTTGCCCTTTTCTGGACTGTCTCAATTTGGTTAATGTCCTTGTGAAGGTGTGGCCTCCAGTACTGCACACAGTACTCCAGATGGGGCCTAACCAGTGTCTTGTAAAGAGGGATTATTACCTCCCTCTTCTGATTTGTGATACCCCTACTAATACACCCCAACATCCCCCTAGCCTTACCTACTGCTTTAGTGGTCTGCTTGGATGATTTCAGGTCATCAGTGATGATGATGCCCAAGTTTCTTTCTTCCTTGTGACTGCCAGCAACTCCTCTCCCAGCCTATAGGTGGCTTCAGGGTTTCTTTTCCCTATGTGCATGATCTTGCACTTCTTTGCGTTAAACCCCAGTTGCCACTCTTTTGACCATTTTGCTAGTTTATACAGATTTCTTCTCACTCTGACCACCCCATCTGGATCATTTACTCTGTTGCAGATCTTGGTGTCATCTGCAAACAGACAAACCTTACCCTCCAGTCCATCTGCAATGTCACTGATGAAGATATTGAAGAGGACTGGCCCCAGGACTAATCCCTGAGGTAGCCCACTTGTGACTTGCATCTCTTCTGACTGTATACTGTTTACCACCATTCTCTGTTTTCTGCCCGTCAACCAGTTTGCCACCCAGTTGACCAACTTCTGACCCACCCCGAGCCTACCCAACTTATTAATCAATCTTCCATGTGGAACAGTATTGAAAGCTTTGCTGAAGTCAAGGTAGGCGACATCAACTGCTCCCTCTTGATCCACCACTCTGGTTACCCAGTCTAAGAAATCTATGAGATCAGTTTGACAGGACCTTCCTTTTGTAAACCGATGCTGTCTTGGATCCTGTGCTCCTATGGATTCCAGGTGTTGCACTATCCTTTCCTTTAGGAGTGCTTCCATAATCATGCCCACTACTGAGGAAAGACTGACTGGTCTGTAGTTCCCTGCCTCCTCCCTGCTACCACTCTTGTGGAGTGGGATCACATGAGCCCTTCTCCAGTCTTCTGGGACCTCTCATGTGCTCAGAGATTCACTAAACAGTTCTGATAATGGCTCTGCTAGTTCTACCCTTAGCTTCTTTAGTACCCTTGGATGTATGCCATCAGGTCCCATTGCCTTGTCCACCCTGAGCTTATCGAGCTCTTGTAGGACCCTTTCTTTTGTGAAGAGACTAGTGCACACCTACCTCCCCCGTGTCCATGGTGCTGAGCTGTGGGCCCTGCCCTACCTTCTCTTTAGTAAATACTGAGCAGAAGTATCTATTTAGGATAGATGCTTTTACATGGTCCTCCTCCTCACACACCCCCTTATCCCCTTTGATCTTAGCAATACCCCCTCTGGACTTTCTCCTTTCACTAATGAATCTATAGAAAGTCTTGTCACCTTCTTTTACTGTTTGTGCTAGTGTTTCCTCAGTTTGGGCATTTCCCTGCCTTACTGCCTTCCCCGCTTCCCTTAGGGAAGTTTGGTATGCCTCCCTATCTTCATTCTGATGCGTTCCCTTATATTTCTTGAAGGCCAGCCTTTTGGCTCTGACCTTTTCTGCTACTGTTTTTAAGAACCAAAGTGGTTTTCTTCTTCTTTTGCACTTCATTTTCTCTCTAACACAATGGGATGTTGCTTCAAGTATTGCATTTTTAATGCTTGCCCACTTTGCCTGTACCCCCTCACCTGTATTTCTTCTTGCCAGGGCTAGCACAACTCTGTTGGCCATCTTATCAAAGTCAGCTCCTCTGAAGTCCCATAGTTTTGCCTTGGAATAGGATGATTTAGTTCTAGTGGCCAAAGTGAACCATACCATGTGATGGTCACTGGCCCCCCAGGTGACCTTCTACCTGAAGATCTGTGATCCTTTCCCTCTTAGTCAGTACTAGATCTAGGATTGCCCTGTCTCTTGTGGGCTGTTGTACCAGTTGTTTGAGGCCCTCCCCTATAGGGAATCCACCATGCGTCTAGTTTTGGCAGATGTTCCTGTTGGTATTGACCAGTCTATATCTGGCATGTTGAAGTCTCCCATTATCAGAATCTCCCCTTTAGCTGTCATGTTTTGTATATCTTCTATCAGTAATGTGTCAATGTCCTCCCCCTGGTCTGGGGGCCTGTAGACAACCCCAGTTTTTATGGCTGTCCCATTTCCTGTTTCTAGGGTGACCCACAATTCTTCTGACTCCTTATGTGTATTAATATTAATGGTTTTGAATACTTTGAATATTGCAGGAGATGTTATTCTTGTTATGTTGGAAATAGAGTCTCTTTATTCCATCGTACCACATGGTGGAGCATTAGATGCCATGGCCTTTTTTCTTAACAATGATCAGTGTTATGATTGACCACCAGTGGATTTTTTGTTAAAATTGATGGATTGTCTTCTGACCCTCAATGTTTTTCTGTTTAATCACGTCCTATACAAACAAATCAAGGTGACAGCTAGGGGGCCACATATGCCCCCTCCATAGCAAACCTTTATGTAGGTTTATGGGAAAAGCGTTTTATTTATGACCCGTCTATGAACCGCTTCCACAGGAATATTACCTGTGGAAGCGCTTTAAAGACAGTGTCATTCTGTTATAGAATGGCTCTGTAGCTGATTTCAAAGAATTAGTGACCTATCTTCATTCTACAAATGAGCATTTGCATTTTTCTTACAATTTGGCAGATGACCAGTTACCATTTTTAGATATTCTCATAAAAAAAGGCATCAAATGGGGCTTTTGGTACAGACATCTACTTGAAAAAAGTGGATGGCAATACTGTGCTAATGGCTTCAAGTTGCCACCTGGCACATACAATAGCAAACATTCCATTTTTAAGAACAAGGAGGAATTGTAGCACTGTAGATAGTTTTAAAGAGAATGTGGACATTTTGGAGGGCAGATTTCATGACAGGGGTTATAGTAGGAAAAGCATTTTAAAAGCGAGAAGTATAGCAGAAGCAGTAGAAGGAAATATTTTGTTAGAACCTTTAAATGAAAGGAATACAAATAATACACAGGTGAATGTTGATACTATGTTTTCAGTACATTTAAATCTGTTTGCAGATATTATTAGGAGACATTGGGGAGTTTTGTCAGTAGAAAAGAATTTAGAAATAACAGCAGCATCACAACCGAGAATAACATATAGGAAAGCAAGAAGTCTTAAGGACAGTTTAGTCCACAGTCATTTTGTGGATAAAAAAAGACAAACAGACTTGGTTAAATAAACAGCTGGGTTGCTTCAGATGCAAAAATTGCATTTATTGTGAGGTTATTGAGAGTGGTAAGTATTTGCATCCATTAATAACCCAAAGTAATGTGCTATTAGTCAAATTACATCTTGTAACACCAGTGGTGTGATTTACTTAGCGACCTGTTCCTCTCAGGCTTTCTACGTGGGGAAAATGGAAAGAAATGTTAAGATTAGAGTGGGTAAGCACCAAAGGGCAATTTTGAGGGGGGCATCCCCTTTATGCTACTGAAGCACATGTTTTAAATAATAAAAATGACATTTTGGATCAGAAATTCAGCTATATGGCTGTGGATAGGGTTTGCCAAAGACTGAGGGGTGGAAATTATAGAAATTTAATACTGAAAAGGGAAACATTCTGGATCTTACAATTGAAAGCAATAAAGTACCCAGGTCTGAATGGCAATTTTGACCTAAAGCCATTTTTAGAAGAAAGATGTTGAAACCTGTTAGTGGTTTAAAGTATGGCATATTACTAATAATTGATGAGATGTTAGTTTGTTTATAAGAACTGCAAGCTTTTCAGTATCGTGTCTGCCTATTTTTTATTAATCTGTAATCCCCCCCATTGTTCCCCCAACCATTATGTATTTCTCCACAGTTCTTTTTCACTACATGCAGTTGCTTGGTGTTTTTGATGCATTTGCCTTTATTGAATTAGTTACGATCTGCATAAACATTTTCATGCTGTTAGTAATTGTCACGAAGCAATTTTTATTGCCTGTTTGTTCTGTTTAATCATTACAATGTATTTATTGGTGTGTTTTTAATTGATGTTATTATGACGTCATTTTTAGACTTGCTATAAATGTGCTATGTGTTTTATGTGATTAGTTAACCTTTGAGAAAGGGTCCAGCAAACTAGAAACACATCAGGTGTAAATAAAACATGTTTTTATTGTCTTCCCCTTGTAGTGGACAGCATTATTTGTGGTGGTGAGTGCCTGGATATGTGTTTGTATTTGGTTGTTTTCCATGGCACCATGTCCCTGTGCAAGCTCCTTTGTGTATGCATTTTCTTTAGTAGTAGGCTACTGTGGCTATCCTTTGTGCTCATCCAGCCATGGCTTTTATATTACACATAAGTATTTCATGTACTGAGTATGCAGGATATTAGACTGTGGATTATAGCTTGTAGCTAGTGTAGTCCTGCCACAGTATTTCAATATCACTGTATGATGTCTTCATCAGGTGACCTAGGCTTTGCTAGCCAACATCTGTTAAAGCAGTGGGTACAAACATTTTTCTGATTCTATTTCTGATTGTGAGCATGCTGCCTGCTGTTTGTAGTGCCACCTTTGTGTATTTAATTAATTTATGCAGAATAGTAAACCGCATGGGTTTATGGCAGGGGGGTCTTGTCAGACCAACCTAATAGTATGTTTTAACTAGGTAATGAGGGTAGTGGATGAGGGACACACTGTGGATTTACTCTACTTCAAGTTCAGCAAGGCTTTTGACTCAATGCCTCACAGAAGATTTATGAAGAAGCTGGAGGACCTGGGTGCAGCAAAGGCCACAGATGGATAAGAAACTGGTTTGGAAGGGAGACAACAGAGAGTTGTGGATAACGGAGTCAAATCAGAAGATAAGGAGGTCACCAGTGGGGTGTCACAAGGATCAGTCCTAGGTCCAGTTGATTCAATATGTTCATCAGCAACATGGGAGAAGAAATCCAGGACAAGATATGTCTCTTCGGACAACACTAATCTCTGTGGCAGGGTAGACAGCAAGGAGGTGGTTAGGGAAATAGAGGTTGCCCCTGAAAAAGGGACCTTCGGGGCTCAGTGGGCCTACCCAGTCACCAACATTTAATAAATAAATAAATAAAGAGAGACTTGCAAATGCTAGAGAGGTGGTCAAAAGTCTGGCAGTTGAAATTCAATGCCAAAAAGTCAAGGTAATGCACATATGAAACAAGAACCCCAAATACAGAGTACTGGCTAAAGCTGGGAATGGCCTTTGAGGAAAGAGACCTAGAGGTCATCATCAGTGACTCCCTAAAACAATCAAACCAGTGCAACAAGGCCTACAGTAAGGCAAACAGGATGGTGGAGTGTATAGGCTGGAGTACTGACAACAGAAGGAAGGAGGTATTACTACCTCGTTACAGATCACTACTGGTGAGGCCCCACCTGGAGTACTGTGCCCAGTTCTGGAGTCCTCACCTAAGGAAAGATAAGAACAAGCTGGAAACAGTGCAACATAGGGTGACCAAAATGATTCAGGACCAGTAGGAAGTTCTTAGGAGAATTGTCTCAAGGCACTTAACACGTACTCGCTGGAGGACAGACAACACAGGGGAGATATGATAGAGACCTTCAAGTTCCTGAAAGGAATGAACAAAGCAAACTGTAACGAATTATTTAGCACATGTAGTGGATCAAGAACATGAGGACACTAGTGGAAACTGATGGTGGAGATTCAAGAGTGAAGTGTGAAAATTCTAATTTACTGAGGTGGTAGTCATGGAAAAATCTGCCAGCTGATGTGGTGGGCACTAAACTATCAGTGGTTTCAAGCACAGCTGGGACAGATTGAAGGGTTTTGTGATTGCTCGGGTTGGAAGTCGTAGGACTGGGTGAAGCGGGGGTGGGTAGTATGAGTAAGAACCCAGTATGGGCAATAGGTCCTGGGTTTGTTAGGGTTTTATGGGCAGACTGGAAGGACCAATGGTCTTTTTCCATCATCACTGTCTGTGTTACTATGTGTCTATTAATTAGAATTTAAAATGCATTTAAATGTACTGACAGTTGATCATCTTCTGCTGTGCAAGTTGCATAACTGTGGTTTCGATCTGTGAACTTTAAACTGATTCACTTTGAATTTGTCAGATTGTGTTCAGTATTTGCAGGTAGCGGAATGTAAGTCTCAGAATTGATCATAACCAATTAAATCTGGGGTGCCAATTAATTCTTTCTGTATTTGGTCTCCACTTTTCTGGGTTTTTATCAAGGATTTTCCTAAACAGTGCACAGTGTCATCAGTTCAAATGTACACCAGTACTACGTTTCTACAGTATGTCATAGCGGATCAACACTATTATTTATTTGTTATTCAGGCACAAAATAGTTTCATAAAAAGCTTTTGAACAGCCATTTCTCCTCCCACTGGTAGCCAGGGCTAGTCTCACAGCCACCCTACTCCCCCCCTCAGTCATCACCTTGCACCTCCAGTCCTTCTGACACCCCCCCAAAAAAAGGGCATTTTGAAGCCTAGAGTAAAGCTTTCCATGCACTAGCCAGGGATTGGTGGCCCTAAAGGAAAAAAAGGCAACGGGGCCAGAGAGAATCCACCCAAGGGTATTAAAAGAACTAAGCATGGTGCTAGCCACCTTTCTGGCAACACTATTCAGCACCTCATTGGGGGGTGGGGGTAGTTCCAAAGGGCTGAGGGAAGGCCAATGTGGTCTCTCTTTACAAGAGTGGCAGCAGGGAGGAGGCTAGAAATTACAGACCCGTCAGTCTCACGTCAGTGGTGGAAAGTTAATGAAAAGCATGCTGAAGGAGAGACTGATGGAGTACCTGCAGGCAAATAGGCTGCAGGACCACCAACAGCATGGACCATGGGAAGGTCATGTCAACAGAATCTCATAGATTTCTTTGACTGGGTAACTAGGGAAGTGCATCAGTGGAGGGCAGTGGATGCAGCCTATCTGGACTTCGGTAAGGCTTTTGACACAGTACCATACAGGAGGCTGATTAAGAAACTTGGCAACCTGGGGTAGGGGAGAAGTTAGTAAGCTGGGTATCAAACTGCTTGAAAGATAGGAGGCAGAGGGAGGTGGTAAATGGCAGTCACTCAAGGGAAGAAAGGGTGACCAGTAGAGTATCAAAGGGATTTGTACTGTGTCCTGTCTCCTTCAATGTCTTCATCCAGTGACATTGCTGAGAAACTGGAGGGGAAGGTGAGTCTCTTTGTGGATGACACAAAAATCTGCAACAGGGTGGACACAAAGGAGGGGATGGAGATAATGCAAAACGTTTAGGGAAATTAGAAGAGTTGTCTAAGAGTTGACAGCTGGGTTTCAAGGCCAAAAAGTGCAAAGTCATGCACCTGGCGTGGAGAAACCCAGGGTACTATGTATAAGCTGGGGGGGGGTACTTATGGTTGCCAAGCAAGAGAGGGGCCTTGGATGAATCATATCTGACGATCTCAAGGTGGAAGAGCAGTGGAACAAGGCAGTAGGCAAAGCTAGCCAGATGCTGGGTTGCATAGGGAGGGTGATTTCTAGCAGAAGAAAGAAGATGGTGTTGTCACTGTATGGCTCACTAGTGAGACCACACATGGTGTACTGTGTCCAGTTCTGGAGGCTGCACCTCTGCAAGGACTTTGACAGGGTGGTAGCGATCCAGAGGAGGCTACAAAAATGGTGTGCAGGTTGCATGAGAAACTATATGAGAAGAGCTGCAGGACCTGAATTTGTACTCCCTGGAGGAGAGGGAGAGAGGACATGATTGAGATACATAAGTACGTCAAGGGAGTGGTGCAGGAGGGAAGTCCCTTTCAGAGGAGGAGGAGGAACACCAGAACATGAAGCTTGAGGAGGAGGAGTTTAAGAGGGACTTAAGGAAATACTTCTTTACAGAAAGTGTGGTAGACCCTGGAACAGTCTGCCAGAAGAGGTGGTGGGGGCGAAGACAATGGGGAGCTTCAAGCATACATGGTATAGACACATGGTCATAGAAACTTAGAATCTGACAGACACTAAGAGCGACTGGCCCACCCAGTCTGTCCAATTTATTTATTTATTTTCTACTTTTGTTTTTGCGCCGATCCACTTGATCTACACTGCTGTCTCTTCCCCCCTTCATTACCCCTATGATTCTCTTGTGCCCATCCCAGTCATTTTGATACCCACTACTGTTTTCTGTCCCCACCACCTCAGCTGGAAGACTGTTCCAGGAATCCACCACTCTTTCTGTGAAGAAATACATCCTCACATCTCTCCTGAACCTATCACTCTACAGATTCATAGGTATAGGAAGGGAAGGGGAGGAGGGAAGGACACCTGTGACTAGGTAGTGTCCAGGGTGTAATAAAATACAAGAAAAATAGGGCAGACTAGATGGTACTACCGGTGCTGTTCTGCAGACATGGTCTATGTTTCTATGTAGGGCTTCTGCTCAACTGATGTCACAGGTAGTGACTAAAACATAAGTATTGGACAGGAAAAAGGCAGCATTAACAAGAAACTATAAATAAAGAAAAATAGGACTATACAAATGAAAGTAATACAGAAGCAGCCATTGTTGTCTCTAGCAGGCTACAGCAGTGTCAGCAGTCATGCGTGCTGTGATCTCCTCCCCAAACACACACATAGACACACGCAAAGCCATTGACACATTTTTCACACTTATTCCACAACTCCTGTTACCTACCCATACAGACTGGGCCTGTAAATGGAAAAACTGCAGCTGGTCTTGCTAAACTGTTGCTGCTTGCATACAAAACCTTCCTTCCTGGTGGTAGCTCCTGCAGGGACCGTCTGTGGATATGCCAAGTGGTTGTGTTGTGATGGAGTCCATGTGTGTGTGTGTGTGTGTGTGTGTGTCTCCTGTATCGGCTCCCCCTCCCCCATCTTGGTCTGAGAGACAGGGTCCTGGAAGCTACCACAGTCGGCCTGGCTGAGCTGTCTGTGCGTGCACATAAAGCCCTATCTACCCAGTGGTGAGTCCTGCAGGAACTGACAGCAGGTCTGCTGGTGGGTAGTGCCATCTGTGTGTGTTGGGGTAGAGATGAGTTGCTCTATGTCTGTGTGAGAAGGAGGCAGGCAGGTTGCTCTGTGTGTGTATATGTGGGTCTTATCTCTTTCTGTGTTGGCCCCCACTCTCATGACTCACCCTGACAACCACAGCCTGGTCCTTTAAAGTACTACACTTGTCCTGGTGTGCAGTAGCACCTCTGGGGTCAATCAGCAAGTCTACAAGTGTGTGTGTGTTAGCTGGAGTTATCTATTTCTGTCTTAGACCCTGTTGTACTCTTTCTGCTGCCCCCCCAAAAAAACAACAACCAGACCTACATAAGCCCTGTCTGCAGGGGCAAGTAATGGGAGCAACTTATTATAAATCTGATAATGTACCAAGAAACACAAATTGTAATGAAAAAGAAATATTGGACCTAACTGGGAATTGAAACTCAGGCCCCAGAATACCATCTTGGAATGGTATTCTGGGGGCCTGGGCTTCATTTCCCAGTTTGGTCACATTATGTTTCTTTCATTGCAATCTGTGGTTCAGTTGGGTAGCAGTGGCTAACATTGCACTAATAACGTTCACTTTGTTTTGTAACAAAAAAAGGTTACCTTCCACTTACCTGTTTTGAAGCACCCAATACCACCGTCCTACCAACCCACAGCCCTACCTAGTTTGAATATAAAATAACCTCCCCTTCCACCCACCCACTGACAGCATCCACACATCACCACCTTCCCCCCAGCCCCAGAAAGAAAGACACCCCCACCCACTCAGAACACCTAATCCCAAATTACTCCTCCCCTCCGGCCTTCATGGCCAAAGTGGACTCCCCACTCCAATTCACTGCAGTACCCAACCTGCCTCCACCCTCCATGCCACCCACAAAAATGGATATCACTGAAGGAGAGGGACAGTAACTGACACAGACCCTCCTCTTACCACATCAGCCTGCTAATGTCTAAATGAACAGACAGTCACACACGCTTACAGTAAAAACAGCTGATTACTGATTTTTGTCAGTCTGAGGAGTTAGTGTAGTGTCTGAAATGCTCAACTACTATGTAGAGAACAGCCTGCAGTAGCCAGGGTTCAGATTGTGTTTCAGCTTGTGGAGTCAAGCTAGGCCCGTGACTTGGCTCTGGCTTGGCGCTAGGTGAAAAAATCGTGGTTTGCCCACCTCTAACTAGCAGCAAGTCAATTGACCTTCCTCTGCTTATGTCCCTCAGCCAGCTGTAAAATGAATGTCCCTACATTCTCATTGAAGCTCTGCCAGCATTGCTTGATAGTTCATTTGGATCCTGTAATTGATTCTACAGCTGACAGTAGACACAAGATTCAGTTTAGCAGCAGACAGTGGGAGCCATCTGTAAGGAAGGTATAGTACCCCACTGTAAGAGGCTGCTGTATATCAGCTTTCAGTGGTTGTCCCCCGCCCCACTAGCTTGGAGCATCATAAACTAAATCCAGGTCTCAGTGCCCACTGCACAGATCCACCTGCACATCACAGTTCTCTAAACCCAAATGATTCTTCAGCTCAAGACAGTGCAGTAGGTACAGCACAGCTTCGGCATTGAACACCTTTTCTGTAGTTTACAGTGGGATCACTGAGGTATTTTTTAAATTTTCATTTGTTATGATGATTCTGTGCTAGGGGGCAGGATGCTTATGACCTGTGGAATACTGCCAATCAAAACAAGCATTTGTCAATGCCGAATGTTTGCTTGCTGGCATTGGCATTGGTAGTGTAGGAGTTAGAGAGCTGCATAATAGGAATGGCACTGAAGTATTGAACTGAAGCCAACCCCACCACCACCCTGCAGAGACTGACAGGCATTGGGGTGTGCCTTTGGGTCGTCAGGCATAACGGCCACGCCATTTCACCACACCCTACCCTGCAGACACCGACAAGTGTCACGGTGTGCCTTAGGGTCTTTGGCCCTTATGCTCACCCCATTCCATCAGGAAATACGGTGAGATGGGTGCTGTATAGGAGAATGGGGTGAACTTTGGGGCCGAAGAGTCCAAGGCACACCTCGATGCCTCTCACTGGCTGCAGGGCATGGAATGGTATGAGCATTACAGGCGAGAATCCCAAGTCACGCCCCCGATCCCTGTCAATCTCTACAGGGTGGGGCGTTATGGTCGGAAACCCTAAAGTCTCAGGCGTTCATTGGCATTTTCACTCCAAATTTTCAAAATAGTTTTTTTGTGACCCCCCTCCCCACCTTATGAACAGTTGCAATATCAGTTCGTTAGCTGAAAGCTGATTTTGCACAGCAACAATGCCATTTGGAACCACAGGTGCGAAAACACATTTCAAACAGAATGTGAAAAATAACAGCTGTACTGTTTATGGGGAGGTGGAAAAAATGGCAATGTTGAAAATCTGCAGTGAAAATATTAAAAAAATTAGTGAAGTCACGAGCGTGTGTAGAAACTGCACAATGCACACCCATAGAGCAATTAGTTTGGGGATGTTTTACAGCAGATTGTCAACACAGGCATTTTGGAACCTCCGTTCATGAACAGTGTCACTGTGATTTTCTTAATCTGTCCTGAACAGTGATTTCCCACAGTGACCACGCATTTCTGCGCTGGAAGTACGAAAACACATTTCGGCCATGGTGTGAAAAATGACAGCTGTACTGTTCATAAGGAAGTATGGAAAAATGCCAGAGGTGAAAATCTGGACTGAAAATATTAGAAATCCATGAACTTACGAGGGTGCATGGAAACTGCGCAATGGTCACTCGTAACACAGTCTTTTTATGGACTTTTTTCACCAAATTTTTAACATAGCCATTGTAACACCTCAGCTCATGAACAGCATCACTGTAATTTTCTTAATCTGTCCCGAAAATTGATTTCGCACACTGACTGCGCCATTGTGCGCTACATGCATGGAAACATGTTTTGGGTGAGATGTGAAAAATGACAGCTGTACTGCTCATAAGGAGGTGTGGTAAAATGGCAACGTTAAAAATCTGGAGTGAAAATAGTGAAAATTCACGAACGTATGAGTGTGCGTAGGAACAGCAAAACGCATGCTCATAAAACAGTCATTTTGGGGAATTTTTTCACCAGATTTTTAACATAGCCATTGTAACACTTCTGCTCGTGAACAGTGTCACTGTGATTTTCTTACTCTGTCCTGAACATTGATTTCGCACACTGACTGCGCCATTGTGCGCTACATGCGAGGAAACACATTTTTGGTGAAATGTGAAAAATAACAGCTGTACTGCTGCTAAGGAAGTGTGGTAAAATGGCAATGTTGAAAATCTGGAGTGAAAATATTGAAAATTCACGAATGTACAAGCGCGCGTAGGAACAACGCAATGCATGCTCGTAACACAGTCATTTTATGGAGTATCATCACCAAATTTTCAACATAGGCATTTTAAGACCTCTGCTCATGAACAGTGCCACTGTCAGTTTCTTAATCTGTGTGGAACACTGATTTTCCAGACTGACCGTGCTATTCAGCGCCAGAAGTGTGAAAACACATTTCATCAAGGGTGTGAAAAATGACAGCTTGTACTATTCACAAGCAGGTCTAAAAAAATGCTAATGTTTAAAATCTGGGGTGAAAAATGTTGCAAATTCACAAAGTAACGAGCATATGTAGCAACTGAGCAATGCACGCTTGTAAAAGTAATTTTTTTTTATTTTTCCCATCAATTTGTAACATAGGTTTTGAGAGCCCACCCCATGAACACTGGCACTGTCATTTCATTAATTAGTCCTGAAAGGTGATTCCATGCAGTGACCGCAAAATCACCTTTCGGGGCCAATTACGCCATGACAGTGATAGAATTCATGAGAAGGGGTCCCAAAAACCCCATGTTGAAAATGTGGTGGCAAAATTCAAAAAAATACCTGTGATATGCATCAAAGTTGAAAAAACACTATTTATTCCATTATACAGCTTACCGCCATTTCCTCAGTTCGCAGTCAGCTTTGAAGTGTGCAGACGTGTTCCCGGTCCACCGAAGATCGTCACGCCAGACTCCAGAGGTAAGTATGGGGTGAGGTGGGGGTGTGGGGAGGCAGGGTGAGCAGTGGGTGGGTGCGGGTTGTGGGAGGGGGGCCAGGGAGACCGCCATGGGACCATTTCCTTTGTTACAGGTAAAAAAAAAAGACATCACAGGACAGTTTTTTATTTACAGGGCAATGTGGCACACTGGGGTGGGCTCCATTGTGCCAGCTGAGTCTTTTTGGGAGGGGGGGCCTCTAGTCAATGAGGGATTGGGCACCCACGCCGGCACACACAACAGAGAGTTATGCCGACGGGATTGGCACCCCGCCGGCACACAACAATTGGGGTTGATTATGCTGATGGGATTGGGCACCCATTGGCACACAACAAAAGGGGGGGACATTATGCTGACGGGATTGGGCACCCTGTCGGCAGACAAGAAAAGCAGGGGGATTACATACTGCTGACGGGAGTGGCTCCCATCAGCAACATACATCTGGAGCACTGCAGCCACGGGGATTGGGGCCCCTGGCCGGCAAACAAATGTGTTAAAGGCATGTTACCAAGGGGATTGGGCACCCCCCTGGCAGGAGAGGGGGTTAATATTGTTTGTGAACAGGTGGCAAGCCGCCATGTTGACAAACAATATCAGGGCTGCAAGGTCCCACCCTGCAATGACCGGTCACTCTCTCATTGCAGCGAATGGCTGACACTGCAATGACCTGATTGCAGCGGCTATTTTTTCACAAGTTGATGGCAAGGTTCCAAACTAGTGTTATCGGCTGTGTCCCCCATTATTGGTGGACATCACACATGCCCCAAAATGCCATACCAGTATTGGCCTCAACAGTGGCGCACCTCCAGAACCTGCTTCGGCACCAAGCTGCCGCAATATGTTTCTTGCGCTACGTGCAAGCAAACATAAAAAGCATTAATGTGGAGGAGTCTTGCCTCTATGTGGCATATGAGAGACAGTTTGAGAAGGAGATGAGGGAGATTAAACTCCAAAATGAATTTATTTAAATGAAATGTGTGTACAGCCACATTTTATGCAAAAGAAGGCCAACATTTTGTGGCCTGGAGTCACTTCCTCAGGATCTGCAGTGGTCACTAAGCTATCTGCCTAATTTAACCTTCTAGCCTAATTGGCTGGTAATTTTTTTTGTCTGTTAATCAGTATACAGTTTGCTAAGCTGCAACAGAGTTCAATTATGAAGTGCGTGGCCAGGCCGGAGGTGGAGCGTAGTTGGACCGCGGTGGTCATGCGTGGAGGTTAGGCAACGGGGTGCTGCTATCTGTCTCCACTCTCCTCTCCAGAGCTCAATAACTCACAAGTTCACTAACATGTCAAAATAATTTCACTAAGAAGTCAAGAAGCAGAAAATACAGTATGCACACAGTATGAGTTTTGGTTCAGTAATTTTCACTCAAAGAATACATGTCAGCTTTGACAGAGAAACTTAAATGACACAAAAAACATACGACTGCCTTGCATCTTCACATGCAACAAGTGCTTAATTGTCACATACTCAACCTCTTATAAAACATCTCGAGGAAAGCATTTTAAGACTCTGCCAGTTTACCTGCTCAAGTAAGAACCTCTGGAGCGGTGGTTGCTTTTGTTTGGGATCTCTGACTGGTGCCAAGTGCTGAGTGCTAGCAACAGAAGAGATGAAGCAGCTACTGAATAACCTGTGTCTGAGCAGAGCTTACTACTCATACAAAAGTAACAGTAAAGCTTGCATGCCAGTGTTTCAAAGGTTTTGAGAGAGAAGAGATACGAACAGCTCCAAATAAACAATGTTTTCCTGAAGATCGTTTTCCTAAGAATGTCTGCTCAGGCAAGTGCTTTTGAAGAGGTTGCAATGGTCTGATAACACACAACCTTCAACTTTTGTTTCACACAGCTATCATTCTAAATGGTTGCAGCAATGATTTTCAGTAGCAGAGAAAGCTTCAGCAAATTAAATTCTTAAGTGTACTTTAAATACTGAAATGTAGCACCAAAGAATACCAACTACCCATAATATATGTAAAAAAAATGACCCTGTAGTTTTTCTTTTTAGGACATTTCGACCATTAACTTGATCAATGCAGAGACTATTACCAGAATATCTTGTCCTGATAAACAAGAAAGCTTGCCCAGAGGGTGAAGACTTAAATCAGATCTGAATGTTAGGCAAATTACTTAGAACCTCAACAAAAAATAACAAAGTACAAAAAGGAAAAAACTCTGGTGGGTCGGGAGGGTCAACAAAGTCAAAATACACTACACATGCTAAATCTAGCACAACTTCACAGCCTCCCCAACTACAAATTAAGTTTAACATTGCAGGCCATAATGGGTCCCAAAAATCAAGCTAAAATAGAAGAGGAAAAAAGAAACTAAAGCAAGCGTAATAAATCAGCCATAATAACAGAAGAGAAAAATCAAAGAAAATAGGAATGGAGACATCTCTGATATTCCTGAATAACATGATTCAGCTCTTTCTGATCTGTTGGCTGATGGAGAGAAAGGAATGGAGGTCAATGAAGATTCCAACATAGAAAATAATACTGCTGGGCCTCCTTTATATCGGAGTGAAGCTACTTCGTCCTCAGTGTCTAAAAGTGATGAAAACCCTCATTCTTGGGCTTTACAGATTTTAAATAAAATTTCAGAGATGCAGTACAATCTGGAAAAAATAAAAGATCTTCTAGAAAACATTAAAAAAAATTGTTCTGAGATCAGCAAATTAGAGGCCGAGGTTGATGGAGTCTCGGAAAGAATTACTGATTTGGAAGTAAGGCAGTCTACCTTATATATAGGATGGGATAGAACCATTGACAATTAATGTGCAAATTCTCAAAATTCAGGTCCGACAGATTTTTACAAAAGCAAGACAATCAAGAGAACAGGACGGGATGAAAGTACTTAAGAATTTTGGTATTCGCACAGACTGGGAAAATAGTTCATTATCAAACATAATCACTGAAATGTTTAAGACACTTCTCACATCAGAATCAGGTGCTCCAGAAATTGACAGCATGCTTTGGGTTGGGTGAGCAGTGAGGATGGGAGACCGAGGGGAGATGTTTCCAGTTATTGTTAACCTCTTAAGATCAGATGATAAATGCAGGAGCTGATTAAAGGAATACCACAAAACAAAAACGTTCAATTCAGAAATTCAGTTATAGGTTTCTGGCAAGATTTTTCATCAGAACTGTGGAACTTAAGAAAACCATTTTCTACTATCCAACAGTCCTTCTGGACTGCTAAAATAAAAGCTATGGTGATTTTTCCAGCAAAACTTAAGGTCTGTTTGAACAATCAAATTCTGATCTATAGTAACAAGGAAGCAGCTTATTCAGATCTTAAAATAAGATTACCAATTATGTTCATTTAATTTTTTCATATTTCTAAGCTTATAATTTTTTATTGAGTCTATCCTAAAGAATAAGAGATTGAAAGGGGGAAGAGCAGATACACATGTATAAAAAGGTGCAAGGAATGCTTACCTGCTTAAAAGGAATTGTTAGTCTATTAGCGGGTGCATTATGATAATATGATGTAATAATCATCACATTATCCTACTTCTTGATGGATATTTTTGGGTTATCTGGAGGGAAGATGCAAGTAAGGAATAGACAATAGCCTCACCTATTGCTGCTGTGTCAAAAGGCAAGAGTTTGATGCCTACATTCCTTTGTGGCATCAGCAGATGGTTGATGAGTGTGGGTTTATATGGTGGTGAGTGCACGGTTATAGAAAATGGTAACAGCTGGAGTAAATTAATAAAGAGCCACATACTGAAATTGATTATAATGAGATTACTGAGCAAGTTAATTAGTTCCTGATGCCTGGACAGAAAATCACCTTTTTAACATGGAATGTTAATGGAATAAATTTGACAATGAAAAGGCCCAAAGTACTTAGATACGTTAAAAAAAAAAAATTCAGGCACATCATTACTACAGGAGACATTCCTAACTAAAGAAGAATCTACAAAACGTTAAAAAAAGGTGCAATCAGAGAAGTGAATTTTTTGCCAAGCTTCAGAAAAAAAGCAGAGGAGTTGCAATATTTATGAGCAACACTCATAAGATGTCCCACCCCCTCACTCACCTCACCTGTACCGCTATCTCCTCTACCTATCTGTTACCCTATTTGAATCTCCATTTTTTCCCCCAACCATAGACTGAAACATGCATCCTTCTCTGTTACTGACCTTACCTTGCCTCTGTCCAACCACATACCTCCCATTCCTTCACCACCCTGGTGATCTCTGCCTCCCCCTCCCACTACGGTACCCCCTGATATACCTCTGTTACTAATGACCTGGCTGTACTGCAGCCATTTACTCTGGACAAGGCTATGTGCTGCTATATGTATGCTAGTTTATTTAAAACATTGTCCTCCGTGAGTTAGCTATTCTCATACTCTACTGATGACTGATTTATGTGTAACTAATCCTACTTTCGTACTTATGAATATGTATACCATGTATCGATGTGGAACCTTTGTAAAAGAGCTTTTAGCTCAACGGTTGTAATCCAAAGCATTTAAATAAATAAATATTGATCAGTAAAAATTTCACGGGAAAGATGGTTGATTCACTTGCTGAAGATTCAGGTAGAATAGGTATGGTAAAAGTACTACTAGGTAACATTTTTGTGGTTATCAGTTCTGTATGTGCCCCTTTTCAAGGATATCAATAATTTTTTACAGTAATTAACAAACAGATATGCAAATGGGAGTGTGAACACATAGTGTTGGGAGGTGACATGAACTGTTTATTAGATTTAAATTTTGATACGTCGTCACAGGGAAATAGCTGGAAAAGAATAAATCAAGAATGCTAAATAATTTTATAAATGGTAACCTGTTAACAGATGTTTGAAGAGCCTTAAATGGGAATACCAAACAGTATACTAACTTTTTAAACAAACACAGGATTAGTTCTAGGTTAGATTATATTTTTGTATCCTGATCACTTTAGCTGGACAGCTCTTGTCACATCCCCAAAATACTACCTTCTACCATGTTGGATCACAATTCAGTTTTGTTTCGGTGTAAATAGGAAGAAACTTGTAAATGGAACACCCCTTGAAGAATAAATATTAAGCTATTTAAGGATGTTTCATTTAAGGATAAAATTGATAAGAATATTAAGGAATTTATTTTGCATAATCAGGTGAGTCATAGAAATATTATGCAAATGTGGAATGCTCTTCAAGTTAAATTGCATGGTATCGTCATTTCAGAAACCGCATGGTGAAATAAGCAAAATAAAATAGCTAAGAATGATATCAAAAACACTTCACAAAATTTAGAGAATGCATGTAGGGCAGGAGATAACTCTAAACAAAAAAGCATAAAATCTTAGAAAGTTGATTAACAACACAGAAAATCGAAATATTAAAAATAACTGGCTTAAGTAATTTAAAAGATGGCATACCTCAAGCAAAGTTTCTTGTCATTTTTTAGTTAAAAGACTACAAAGTACTGAACAAATGACTGAGATAACATCTGTTTTTGATTAAAATATCATACAGACTAATCCGGTCAAGATAAAAGGATGCTTTATAGAATGTTATAACAACTTGTATTTGTCCAACAAACACTGTACATCTGAACAATTTGAATATTATAATCATTATGTTAATCCAGATTTCTTCTCACATTTAGACAGAGAAGTACTAATTGTACCTATTGCCATAACAGAAATTCAAGAGACTGTAAAACATATGGAAAAAGATAAATGTCCTGGGACGATGGTTTTACCATAGAATTTTATTGTAAATTGGTAGACATACTAGTCCCTATATTAGAGAAATTATTTAGCTCCATTCAGTTAAACAAAAAGGTACCAGACCAGTCATCTGTACAGGGATGATCTACAGACCCCCTACACAGGAGGAGGAAGTGGATGAGGAGTTAATGGAAGAGATTCAGAATATGGCTCAAAAGGGGGAGGTGCTACTAGTTGGGGACTTCAATCTACCAGACGCAGATTGGAGCCAGTCTACAGCAGCTACTACCAGGAGCAGAGATGTAATCGACTCTCTACTAGGTGCCTCCTTCAAGCAACTAGTGGATGAACCCACTCGCGGAAGGACAATGCTGGACCTGGTATTCACAAATGTGGATAGCATTGCTGATGTCAAGGTGGGAGACAACCTGGGAACCAACAACAAATGCACAGCATGGTTTGCCATAAGGACTAGAGCAGAAATAAACAACATAATGTAACCCCTAGGGGGCACTATCCTAAGGGCTACTACCCCTGCCTGCCCTAACTGTGACAGGGTGAGGGGCCCAGATCCGTTGGCGGGTGCCTCCACCCAGAGGTCGGAGTTAGAACAGTCGAGGATGACTTGGTCACAGCCCTCTGGGTTGCTGCAACCCCCCTTTCTTCCCACTAGTGGCCCACATAGGTCAATTTCAGTGTCCTTACCATATACACTTACACCCCAGCTCGAACCAATCAGTTCACTCTGGGGACCTCCTGAAAAGCAAGGTATAGTTACACCATATTCACTGTGCAGTATTTCCCCATTAATACACAAACTAGCCAGTGTACTTTTGCAAAACAAGCAATCTGATTTATTCAATGGGGAGACAACAAGGACCGGGGGGATTCAGGCTGATTAGCTTACCACTACAATATATGAATGTTTACCTAGGGCTCTGTGCACAAGCCTAACCTATACGTTACTGTCTGTGGGTACCCAAGCCCTAAAGGTTAGTTCCTTGATGCAGCTGGTTGGGGCCCTGACACAGATAAACATTTAAATCCTACAACGATTTGATGGAGCAGCAGGCTCAGCTAATGTAGTCAGCAAAGCAACCAGAAAATCCTGCCCTGGCTAGCAATGTTTAACAGAGAGCTACCCTGATTTAGTACTCACGACTCCAGAAGGAAAACCACTCTCACATCACCCGCGGGGCTGAGCCGGAACTTCAGATACTTCTCCACACATTTATATGGGAAATAACAGAGGGGTACCATACCAGGCACCTGCTCCTATGGCCCAACCTAACTCACAGCTATTGGGAGTCTCACTGCAACTTCAACTTTCCTGACAGACCGAGCGTGATTCAGCAGATTCTCCAGTCCTCTACAGGTTGAGCCTGGTAGGTAGCTGTGCTTTTACACAGCCTCCTCAAATCGCCACCTCACAGATTCAGTCTGAAGCTCACTGGCTATTCAAATGGCTGACTCAGGCCTTTCACACGTTTCCTGTGCGAACACTCAATGGTGCAGGAGCCCAGAGCTCTTTCCTCATCTACAGCCACAACACCTCTGCCCCTTGGCAGTATGGGACAATTCTCTCTGCTTGGGCGCCACCCAATCCCATTGGTTGGCTACAGATGCCAGTCACTCAATCTTGCTCTTAGTGGTGCAAAAAGGCGCCATGGTCCAGACTTCACTTCCCACAATTACTAGCTGTATCTTCATTGGTCAGCCGACTCCATTTGAAATACCCACTGCCCCTATTGGACCCTTCAGAATGTCCTGGTCCAAAATGGAGGGGCACAGCACACACAGTCTCAGCTGCAAAAGGAAACAGGTTAAACAAACTTCATTTCCATCAACATGCTAGCTAGTCCTGGCTAAACAGTTACATCATTTAAACGGATTCCCTCTGGGCATATAGCAACCACTGCAAGGGGAGCGATTTCACCACAGCTCAGGTGGGACTTGAACAAAGAAACCCCAGTCCTCCCCATCCAAACCACTAACACCTGTAAGCAGGCAACTCTTAAAGTGACAGTTCTGGAGACTATTAGGAACCCCCATTTGTAAGGGGGTTACAATAAGAACTAGGATTCTGGACTTTAGGAGGGCCGACTTTGAGGCAATGAGGAAATCTTTCAAGTATTCCCTGATAGGGCTAGGGGAGCTGCATGGAATGGAGAGTCAATGAGCTAAAATTAAGGAGGGTATCAACAAGGGCCATGGGGTCATGTTGCTGCATTCAAAAAATGTATGACAATAAATACCACAAGGAAAACAGCGCTGTAGGAAATGGGGTCGGGAAGTACAGCAAGTCATCAGCAACAGCATAGCCCCAGCAAAATGAATGGGACTTCTTTATTTTTTCAGGGGACTTCATTCCCTACACCCCTCCAGACTTAATATAATCAACTCCAGGGGGTCGTGTACTTTGGGAATGGGAAAAAATCGTGAGGAGCAAATTTTTGCTTTCCAAAAGAAAAAAAAAATGTTGCAGCAGGAAGGGGATCTTATGGGTGTCAAACTGCTGTCCCAGGCCTCCTACCACATTGTGTGGTGGTGCCCTAGCCGCTCTACCATGGGAACAGCTTAGGCTGTGCCCCAGCACATGGCAACTTCATCCGTCTTCATCCCCTGGGTGCAACAGTGGGAAATAAAAATAAAATCCCTACTCAGGCCAAGCACAACAAAATATACCTGCGCCCGGACCAGAACCCTGTACTGCATCCATCCCAGGCCAGCACCCATCCCACCACACCACAGAGCCAACTTGGTGGCGGTCCATGGCACCACCCCTCACAAACCCTCCCGACCCTCACTTGATGTGCTCGCTGCCCCCTGCACATGCATAGGTATAGCGACATCCTGTCATCATTCACAAAACCTCCCCATCCGGTTGCTCTCCCTCCTTCCTTGCCATGTGGGTACTCGCTGCAAGTGGGTCGCCGTTTCGGTAGGCACCCACTTGTGACATGCCCACATCACAGGATGCTGATATGAAACAACTCAGAAGGAGGAGGAGGAGGAGGACAGTGAAATTTATCAGGAAAACCAAAAAGAGGCAGGAACAGCAGTCAGGAAGTCAAAAGAACAAACAGAAGAAAGAGTTGCCACATCATTGATGAAGAGGGACAATGTGAGGGGATAAAATTACAACCATGTACCACTGGAATGTAATGGGTGCACCATGTAAACCAAAAGGCATGGTGGTGATGAACTGATAGAATCCAACAGGAGTGGCAAATGCAGTTTTGTCTCTGGATGCTTTAGCTAGGTGAATTTGCCAGTAACCCTTGATGAGATCGAGGGTACTGATACACTTGACACTCCCCAGTCTGTTCACCAAATCATCTATTGTAGGCATTGGATAACTGTCAAATTCTGACACTTGATTCAGTTTCCTAAAATCAAGGCAGATTCTTACACATCTTTCTTTTTTGTTTACATTCACCATTGGTGATGACCAAGCACTTCTCCACTCTTCTATGATACCCAATTCTTTAACTTTTTGTATTTTCTTAATCACATCAGCTCTCAACTCCTCTGGTAATATGTATGTCTTTTGTTTAATAGGATGAGCATTCCTTGTCATTATTATGTGCTCGACCCCTTTTGCTCAGCCTGGTATTGTGGTAAAAGTACTGTTAAATGTCTTTAGCAAGTTACAAATTTCTGTGGTTTGTTAGGAGGGTAAGGAAACATTCACCTTTACAGCATCAGCAGTTATAGTTTGCTCCAGTCTATCATAAGCGATATCAGTATTGTCTTTATCATTTTCTGATAAAACTAACAAAGTAGCCCGCGGTGATTTTTCAACCTATTTCTTCAGGAGGTTAGCATGGGATATCTTAGTAGGATTTTTCCTATCAGGGGTCTCAATCTCATAGTTAACTGTGCCAATACATCTAAGCACTTTTTCAAGGCCCTTGCCACTTCATTAACAGTTCATTTTCTGTAGTGGGTAACAGTAGCAAGATCTTTTCACTTGGCTCAAAAATGTTTTCTTTTACCCCTTGGTCATAATACAGTCTTCTGCTGTTCTCAGGTCTTTTCCTGATTACTATGGATGATTGTAACACACAGTATTTTGCCAGTTTCTTTCTCAGGGCACACTTGTAAGCTGTAATAGATTGTTTCTAATGGGGTTAACTTCCCATATTGCTTTTACATCTAGTGGCCCTCTAGGCTGACTACCATACAGCATTTGAAATGGTGAAAAACCTGTTGTTGCCTGTGGCACTTCTCTGTAAGCAAAACACAGGTAAGGTAAGTATTGGTCACAGTCTTTCCCTTCCATTTTTACAAACGTTTTTAATATGCGTTTTAGGGTTTGATTGAAATGCTCCACAAGACCGTCTGTCTGAGGGTGATAAGGGGAGGTTCTTATGAGAGTGATATTTAGTAGTCTGTATAACTCCTTCAGTAATGCAACACCAAAATTACTACCCCAGTCAGTAATAATCTCTTTAGGTATGCTCACTCTGCTGAAAATTTTGGTAAGCTCTGCTGCCACTTTTGGGACTGTGACAGTATGCATTGGGATTGCCTCTGGGTATCGAGTAGTATAGTCACATATACTACCAAAATGAATCAATTACCCTTTTTACTTTTGTTCAAGAGGCCAATCACATCCATTGCAATTCTCTTGAAAAGCACATCTATCAAGGGAAGGGGCACCTTGTCTTTTTAGTCACTGGGGCTACTTTCTGACACTCAGCACAGGAACTGCAATAGGCAGCAACATCTGCATGAATTCCAGGCCAGTAAAATCTGTACAGCAATCTGGCAAGGGTGCGGTCCCTCCTTGAGTGACCAGCCATGGGACTATCATGTGCTATCAGTAACAACTCAGATCTATATTTTTGTGGTACAACCTATTGTTCTATCTGTTCCTGTGTCTGAGGTTTAACCCAAACTCTGTATAGTAGCCCATTACGTTTTTTAAACATAGGTTCACCCTGTTTTGGTTTCATCCCCAACTGCTTAAAATAGCCCTGGAGAGAAACATCATTAGCTTGCTCTGAAAGAAAATTACAATCAGTTATCACTTTAGTTGCAACATTTACATATGTTAACCCTTTATGTCCATCAGTCTTTTGTTGCCACTGTTTCTTCAGGCATCGTCTTTCTTTCTTTCCAGGACATTCCTGGATCTTGAAGCTGTGCTCAGACAAGTCCAAATCAATCAGCAAAAGGAAAAGAGTCTCCACCATCTGAGATTTTCTTTGCCTGAGCTCTTGTCACAACAGCTGCTGAAAAAACAGGATTTACTCCCTCTGTGATTAACTCAGTAAATCCTGAAAAGTAATTTCCAATAATCACAGGTATAGGTAACTTAGGTACTACTTCCACTTTCATTTGGTGTGACATCCCACTAATAGTCAGAGTCACTTGGCTGGTAGGATAGTATCGAGTGTCCCTATCCATGCAGATGACACTAGTACCTGGTACTTTTGGACCTCATTTTCCTAGCACTTCAATATGCACTAGGATCTGTCTACTTTCCAAATCTGTAAGTCCCTTCACAGTCTTATCTCCCACCTTCACATCCATTAAGTACTTGCTCCAGTTTGCTAAGGACAAATCTGCTCCAGTGTCACTCTTCTTGCTATGGCAGTTTCTTGCAATATGACCTGACTTATTACAGTTATAGCAAATAAAGTCTTTGGGTGCAGATTTGTTACCCCCACCAGAGTTCTTATCAGACTTGGAGTTTAAATGAGAAAAAGAATGTCTTACTGGTGCTTGGCTGTTACCTCACTGCTGTGGTGTCTATCTGGCCATTTTGGTAGTCTTCAGCCACAGAAACAGCCATTTCCCCACTTTCTGGTTGGTGTTCTTTTACACAAAGCTGTACATCTGTAGGTAGGATGTTGATGAACTGCTCCATTACAAATGTTTAGATGATCTGTGGGAGTGTTTTGCCCTCTGGTTGGAGCTATTTGATAAGGAGTTCTCTGTGTCAGGTGAAGACTTCTCAAGGATTGTTGACTGAGTTGTATGTCAGAGACAGAAATCTCTGCCTTTAGGTCTCTCCTGAGATGTCATATATTTTAAGGACCTCTCTTTTCACCAGGTCATAGTTTTCAGACTGTGCAGTGTCCATATTGCTGTAGGCAAGTTGGGATTTACCTGTCAGGTAAGGTACCAGTCTGATTGTCTATTGCGGCTTTGACCACTAGCAGGCTGTGGCAACCCTTTCAAAAGTTGTCCGGCATGCTTCAATATCATCCGAGGGTCACAACTTTGTAAGTTTAAGGTCTTTTAAGTTGGCATTGTTTTGTTGCTGTACTGGACCTGTGCCAGAAACTCCAGCTTTGACAGCTTGCAAGGCATCCAGCCATTGCTGCTCCAGTCACTGCATCTCTTCTTTTCTCTGCTGCTCCTCTTTTGGTAATCATTCCTGGACTTGCTGCTGCAGAATCCATACCTTTCTTCTATGTTTCCCTGGTAGCAGGTTTAGTACCCACGCACAAAACTCCTAGTTGAGAGTATACATGGCATAAATTCCACTACTGACACCATCTGTCATCAAAGCACAGGTCACGAGGCATAGGAAAACCAGGAGCAGTTACAAAATTTGCAAATAGCATTTTATTTTTCTCAATAACAGCAAAATAAAAAATAAAAATTATTCAGTATAACTCTTTACCTGTCACTAGAGACAGTGGTCCCACTACACAAAAGTGGAAGCAGAGAGGAGACAGGAAACTACAGATCAGTCAGCTTGACTTCAGTAGTGGGCAAGGTTAAGGAGTTACAGCTGAAGAAAAGATTGGTGGAGCATCTGGAGGTCAACAGGCTGCAGGATCCAAAACAACATGGGTTCACAGGGAGGAGGTCCTGCCAGACTAACCTGGTTGAATTCTTTGATTGGGTGACCAGAGTAGTGGATTGGGAAAGTGGGGTAGTGGATATGGTGTACCTGTACTTCCACAAAGCCTTCAACACTGTCCCACACAGAAGGCTAGTGAATAATTTAAAAGGCCTGGGGGTGGGACAGAAGGTAGTTAGATGGGTGCAAAACTGGTTAGAATGTAGAAGTCAGAGGGTGGTAATAAATGGTGTGCACTCAGGGGAAGGCAATGTGACCAGTGGGGTGCCACAAGGGTTGGTGCTACTGTAAGTCCAGTGCTGCTCTTCAATATATTTATCAGTGATATTGCTGAGGGGCTGGTAGAGAAAGTGCTTCAGTTTGCAGATAATACCAAAATCTGCAACAGGGTGGACATTCGGGGGAATGAAACAAATTAGGAAAGATCTTAGCAAACTGGAGGAGTGATCAAGGGTCTGGCAACTGGGCTTTAATGCAAATCAGTGTTAAATTATGCACCTCAGTCACAGGAACCCTGCAGCTAAATAACATCTGGGGGGGGGGGAGAGAACTAGCAGTCACAAGACAGGAAAAAGACATAGGGATTATTATCTCTGATGACCTGAAGGTGGCTAAGCAGTGTGACAAGGTAGTGGGGAAATCTAGCAGGATGTGGAGGGGCATTGGTAGAGAAATCACCAGTAGGAGGGAGATCATAATGTCCCTATGCAGGTTGCTGATGAGACCTCACCTCAAATACTGTATACAGTTCTGAAGACCCTACCTTCAAAAGGACATAGACAGGGTCAAAAGGGTTCAAAAGAGGGCAACCAAGATGGTGCAGGGCCTATACCTAAAGCCCTATGAGACAGACTCAGAGTTTTAAACATGTACTCTCTAGAGGTAAGGTGGGCAAGGGGAGACATGATAGAGCCATATAAATATTTCACAGGAGTGAATAAGGTGCAGAAAGAGAGCATTTTCCAGAAAAGGTGTTACACAAGAAGTAGGGGTCATGCAATGAAGCTGGAGGGGGGCAACCAAGGGGGAATATCAGGAAGTTTTACTTCACAGAGAGGGTTGTAGAAGCTTGGAACAGGCTCCCAGAGGAAGCGGTGGAAGCTAAAATTATCACAGGCTTCAAGAACATGTGGAATAGGCATAAGGGAATCCTAGCACTGAGGCAAATGTGGGAAAAAACTGAGGACTTAAATGGGGTCTGAGGAGAAGCTATTGACAGGATCAGCAAGGCAGACTGGGAGGACCAGACTGTCTTTATCCATTGACAACTTCTATGTTTCTATGTTTTATTTAAATCAGCTGTAACATCTTTAATTATTTAACCAGGAAAAGACAGATGTTATGTGGAAAACTACAGTCCATTTGCAATTTTGAACAATGAATATAAAATATTTACAAAAATTCTGAATAATCACATATTACCATAACTGCATACAATAATACATCAATATAAAATGGGTTTTATTCCAAATAGACAATTATATACAGAAATCCATAAAACTTGGTACATTATAGAATATTTACAAACAAAAGTACAATCAATCTGGATAAGTTTTGATGCAACTAAAGCATTTGGTATGTTGGAATGGCATTTTGTATTTTACATATTGAATAGACTAGGTTTTCCTGCACAGATGATATATTAGACACAGGACCTATATGATGGTCCTTACTCTTGCTTAAAAATCAGTGGAGCACTTTAAGATAAATATGTTTTTTCTAGAGGAGTTAGGCAGGGCTGCCTTGTCACCTGCATTGTTTATTATGTCAATAGAAGTCCTATTGAGTGAGATAAGAGCAAATGCTCAGGTTAAGGGAATTGAATTAGGTTCTCAGACTTACAAACTGCAAGCATACTCAAATAATGTGCTTCTTATGCTAAAGAAACCAGTGAACAGTTTGAAAGAAATATAGAACAGTATAACAAGGTTCTCCAAAGTTTCTGGTTGTTTAATTAATGAAAGCAAATCAGAAATTTTACCTTACAGTATTGTAACTTAGGATGATATTTTGTCAACATTCAGAGCAACTTTGAAATATGTCCACATAATATATTTAGGAATAAAACTCTCAAAAAAAATAGAACATTTTTATCAATATAACCATTAGCCATTATTAGAAGAATTAAAACTAAAAATTCAAGGTTGGTGGGGACTCCCTCTGCCTCTGTGGGGAAAAATCGGAGTATTAAAAATGAAAGTAATTCCTTGTGTATCATATACATTACAAACAATACTGCCCCCCCAAAGGCATTAGAAAGGGTAGTTGCTGACCAGATGGTCGACTATTTGGATAAGTATGGAATCCAATGCCACCGGCAACACAGTTTATGCAAGTAGTATAGTATCTCCACCACTCTGCTGGAATACTCAGTATTCCTGCATGGGGCTTTAGACAGTCGTCAAGATGTCGGGGCAATTTACATCAGCCTCACCAAGGCATTTGACACTGTCAACCATAAAACACTTCTCAACAAACTCCTCTCCATTGGCCTCTCCACTGAAGTGGTAGGATGGTTCCAGAGTTATCTCAGCAATTAGTCACAGCGAGTAAAAATTGATGGTTCCCTCTCCAGTAATCAGGAGGCACTCATGGGTGTCCCCCAGGGTTCAGTTCTTAGTCTGCTCCTATTCAGCCTTTTTATTAATAAACTTCCCTCTGTCTGCAAAGAACACATCCTTCTCTATACAGATGATTCTGTCATCTGTCAGGCTGGCAGTATAGTCTAGAGGTTAGAGTAATAAGCTTAATATATCCAGCAGACCAGACCTGGGTTTGATTCTCACAACCTCCACTTGCATACTGTGTGACTCTGAGCAAGTCACTTAATGGCCCAGTGCTCCCAGGTCACCCATAAAAACAGGTACTTGTGCCTAGTTGGCCTTACCCAGTTACCAAAGAATAAACTAAATAAATAATCTTTTCTAAAACCTCTGACCCACACTAGCTTGAGTCCCATCTACAAATGGATTTCACCACAGCAGAAGCTTAGTTCAGCAGATGCAAGCTCCTAATGAACTATAAAAAAAACTAAATCAGTGTTATTTGTGAACCTCCATAACAAGTATAAAGACTTCTAGCTCACAATCCACATTAACTTTCATACCCCTATAGAGCAAGTCTAAAACTTCAGATATCTTGGCATCACCCTGGATAGCTCTCTTTCCTTTGCTCAGCATACTGAACAAACTGTATAGGTAGTTAACCTTAGAACTGGCCTACTCTACAGGAACTGACACTGCCTATCCCATGATGCCTTGTCTCTCGCCATAAAAAGCTCCATACTGTCTGTCATAGATTATGGTTTAGTGGTTTATGGTGCTGCTGTAGACTCTACCCTCAAAAGGTTTTCCATTGCCTAAATAAATCATGCAGACTGCTCCCTGGTGTTAACCGCCTTACCCACACCTACGACCTTTATGCAAAATCTAACTAACTAAACCTTCAAGGCAGAGTCCAATACTAACTGTGTCTATTCAGGGAAAAAACCCTGTCCTGGACACCTTCCCCCAGCCATCCAAAAGCTTCTTGTTACAGATCCCAGCCCCCACTGCACAAGGAACACTTCCAGGCAATCTCTTACTGTCCCCTTTTTTCGTACCTCGCAAGCACAAAGGACATTTGCATACCATGCCCCACTTTGGCTTAATGAACTTTCCTTGGACAAATCCAATAAGCCCAAGCTGGGGTCTTTCAAAAGAAAACTCCATCAGCGCCTCACCTATCGGAGCAACTGCGATTGTTGGCCACCCTGAGTACCTACGACCTTCTACCCTGTTTCCCCTCTCTTCCTTACCTTCCCCTCTCTCTTCTCCCTCTCCCCCCTCCTCCACCACTGAGGTGCCCTATCTTTTCCCCAAACTAATCTCCTCCCTGTTTGCACTTTCTTATCTACTCCTTGACACACTTATCTCCTTTTCTACATCTCTCCTCCCTCTCATCCCTCCCAATCCTTTGACAATGAAAAGTTATTCTGCTTAGTAGTCCGAGTACGCAGCCCTAGTCTCACATTGTACATAACCCTATATTCTCATGTTTTCTTCTGTTTAAGTTTATCACTGTACTTATATGTTTGTTTATCTACATTTTTTGAAGTTCATATACTGTCATTTGTTTCTGTTTGAATTGTCTGTAACTTGTTATTTTTTACTACTGACATGGAACCTTTGTAAATGAGCTTCCAGCTCAAAGGTGTTTTCCTAGATCTCAATAAATAAATAAAAAATAAAATCTTGACAACACTTCTGGAAGCCTGGTTTAAAAGGGTTGAACATATTTTTAATGATTTTATATGGAACTCAAGAAACCTAGAATAGCATGGCAAAAATTGTGTCTTCCCAGGGACAGAGTGGTCTTGCCTGCTCTGATCCTAAAAATTATTATTTAGTTTATGTATCTAACAGTGTTGGGTAAGTTACTTTTTCTGTTACTTTCTATTATGTTTGTAAACTTGTTCCAGGAAGCTCTGTGCAGTCACTAGCAAGGATGGAGAAGTACTAGCAAAAGTAATACACCTTACAATTATAGTTACTTACTTCTTTTTATACAAAAACAATACAAAAATAATAAATAACTATAACAGATTACATTTTTTGAAAGTAATAGGTTAGTTACTAGTTACTTTCAAATAAATGTAATCAGTTACAGTTACGTATTTCTTTTTGTATAAAAAGACATAAGTGGGCAGGATTCTCAAAGATCGTGAAATACCTATAGCTGTGGGTAAACCGTGGCGCAAGTGAGTTGCCACTTGCGGATCCGCAGGTTACCCGCAGCAGCGGGTATTCACGAAGGTGGAGCTGGATCATGACTGACTCCATGAATTATGGCTGCTTGTGGGAGGAGTTGCCCAGGAGATCTCTGCAGCTGCAACAAGATGCTATGGCTGGTGGGAGCAGCCGGAACATCCACCACAACTGCTGGCTGCAAATCACAACCAGCGCAGCTGTAGGCGATTTCAGCCCACAACTGTAGTTGCGGAGTAGGACTTTGGTGCCAAACGTTTTGAGAATCCTGCCCATAAGTAATTGCAACTGTAAGATGTATTACTCTTTCCAGGACTTCTCCATCCTTGCTAGTGACTCCACAGAGCTTTCTGGAACAAGTTTTCAAAAGTAATAGAAAGTAATAGAAAAAGTAACTTACCCAGCACAGATATCTAAATATGCAGTTTCATTAGCATGTGATTCACAAGTAGAACACAAATTAGAGGACGCCCTTCTTAACTTAAATTCAGATCTTGGTTTACTGTCAAACATATAGTATGCACCCTTTCAGTATAAAGAAAGTAAAAGTGTAATTATACAGAATATTTGCAAGATGGTGAAACTCTACTTAAAATAAAAATAGAGAACAAAACAAGCATTTCTAACAGTCTGTGGGACAATCCTAATATAAAAGTTCATGGTAAACAACATATTTTAAAGCTTGGATGAAAGGGTGTTTTATAGATGGTCACATATTGTTGAAAATATATTATTGAAATGGGAAGTATGCAGACAATAGCACAAGCTTAGTGTCACAAAATGTGTTCAAATACCTTTAATTACAAAGTATATTTGTGAAGGATTACTCTAGGTGGGAAAGGACACCAAACATATTCATGTACTGGGTCTTATTTTCCATATTTCTAAATTACCTTCCCTCAGCCTGCTCATCCTCCTCTCTTCATATGTATGCCGATGACATGGTGTTCTTTTTCCCTTTTTTTTTTATTTACTTCTTTTTGTTCTGCCACCTGCACTGGTACCACAGTTCAGTCAGGGACCTCGCGCTCTGTTCCCACACGAGCCACACTCCCCGATACCCCCTGGCTTACCCCCCAGGATGGGGTCGTGGCACCCTGGGCCTAAGTGCCATGAATGTCGGGATAGGTTGGGGAGCTGGCCTGGAAGCAATCAAAAGCAGCGAGGTGAATGTCATCAAGGAGGAAGGCATGGTAGTTTTCTCCCTGGTGTAAGGGGGGGCAGGGACATGCAATGATGACCTGCATCCACCCCGCCCCATGAACGTGTTGGCATTGGCGCGTATGGTACATTCAGCCTCCACTAGGTGACCTCATAGTGCAGAACACCCTACTCCCCTTCCCACCGGAGAAAGACAGCAGTCACTGGATGCTCAATCTTCCTCCCCCAAGCTGGCCCTCCGATGTCCTGGGTCCGTTCCTGAACCTGGGTCGCTGGCATCACAGGTCAGCATCCTGCCCCTGCACCAGCGGGCAGGATGACATGGTCATCTTCACATCCAGTCAGTCTCCTGTTGATGTAGAATCCAGACTACAGCTCTGTTTCAACAAAGTCCAGCACTGATTTAGCTGGTCTGGTGGATCTGAGGGTTGAGGCACTGGACGCCACACCTTGTGTCATGCCAGTGACCTGGGTTCGGGAGCAAGCTCAGGTCACCAGGGGTTGACTGGGGAGGAGAGGATTGAGTATCCCATGATGGCTGTCCTGTCCTGGGGGGAGAGCATGGAGCATTTCCCCGGTGCTTGCAACATCCAGTGGAGGCTGGATGCACTGCAGCCTGGGAATTGCTTGCAAGATGGGGAAAGGTGTTGGCAGACGACCTTCAGATGTGTGCAGAAGTGTGCTCCTGCGCGGACATCATTGCTCATTCGTGCCTCAGGGAGGGGGGGAGCAGTCTTGAACAAGGAAAAACCCTGCTCTGTAGGGTAGGCGATGGCACCTGACCCCCATGCCCTTCACCAGATCCCGCTCACCTGGTCTCTCAATTCCCTACTCCCCAAGCCCTGCCTACAGCAGATTCTAGACTTTAAGGAGCACTAAAGATGGAGTGGCAGCCCCACACTGGGTGGTACAAGTCAGGGGTGTCCAGCTGCAAGGTGGGTGCAAGGGGTAGAAGGGCCATGGGGGAGATGGGCTGGAGGGATTTCAGGTGGGCAGGATCAGGCCAGAATGATTGAGAGAGTCATTACAAGCAGTGACCAGAGGTAAAAATAAATAAAAAAAAAACAAAGTCCAGCACTGGTTCAACTCCCATCAACTCTCCCTCAATGCCGAGAGGACTGTCTCCATGACCTTCGGCACCAGGCAGAGACTTTCAAGGCTCCCCTGTCTTCTCACATTCCACACCCTTAACGGGACAGCTTTAGAGGACACCTCTACCTTTAGGTGCTTGGGGGTTTGGCTAGACTGACACCTCAACTTCTCTGGACATGTAGATGCCATTCTGATGAAAATGCACCTCAAATGTGGTACATTATACAGGAACCATAGTTGCCTCCCACTATCGGTAAGGCACAAACTTGTAAAGAAGATGAGTCTACCTATTTTTAACTACTGTGATGGAGTCTATGGTGCCACTCCCAAATCCTTCCTGGCCAGATTGGACACCCTTTTCAACTCCTTCTGCCGCTTTGCCCTGGACTCCCCCCCCCCACACCCATCACTGCAACCTCCATCACTCCCTATCCCTCACTTCTCTTGAAAATCACCATAATCTCCATTGTGACAAATTTGTGCCAAAAGTTTGATTTGGGATGCTACCTCCTTACCTCTCTTCCTTACTATCTCCTCTGCCCCCTCCAGGCCACTGTCGTAGGTCTTATGATACTCACCAATTGGTAATACCACGCCGCTCAACTATGGTAGGTCAGTCTGCCTTTTCGCATCACTTCCCTAAGCTATGGAATGACCTCCCACCTCAAATCCACTTATCTTCCTCCACCTACTCTATCATTAGCCCTAAACAATTTCATCTCAGTAAAATGCACCTGCAGCTAGTCCCTCTTCCATTCCCCTTCTCTGTCCAGTATCTTCTACCCTCTGCCCCCCTCATCTACCTCTGCCCATGGCTAAGTTGTCTTTAACTTGGCTTTCACCATGCTGCACCTACTGTTTGTCAATCTAATGCACTTCTCTTATGCACTTATGCAATTCATTGTTTCATGCACAGTGTTTGTGATAACCATTATGTTGTTCTCTGCTTAAATCTGAATTAATTAATGTTGTTGTAATCACCCTAAGGATTTGAATATTTACTGTGTTCAATTCTGTACTCAATACTTTGTGTAACAAATTGGTTGTTGGTTGTTCTCACTTCTGTTGAATTTGTATTAATTGCTAATTGGATTTACATATGTAACTGAATGTTTGTTACTTTCCCTATATGTACCCTTACCCCAGGATGCACTGTGAGTCAAGCAACCTGTTGTTCAGTGAACCCCTCCTGCTGAAACTTTTCAATAAATGAATAAAATATTCAACTCACGAAAATTATATAGTGAAATAGGTAAATTTTGGAGAAAGAAAATGAAAGGTTTATTTGTGCATTTATCTAAGTTTTTTATTGAATATTTTAAAGGACACAACATATTGCATACATCATGGCAGGCATGAATACATCCATATTATCCCAGTTTACAAAAGAGAATTAATACAACCCAACAGAGAAAGGATGGGAAAAATGTCTCAAAGGCAATACAAAAAATACAAAAATATTTGAAAATCAACAACCCACCTAAGCATCTCTCCAAATAATCTTTTCTGCCTTTGACCTATAATCTTATGTATACTTAAAATATTGGAAAGTGCTCTTGTGTTTTAACTAAACAACAACATAACTTTATAAAACAATAAAACACAAAAGACCAGCAGCATCCACCCCCCACAATATATGTGTGAAGATAAAATCATTAACCCAAAATGTTAAGGCTGCCAAGAAAAAACAATTATTCAATTACACCATCACATATATAATCAATCCTTCCCTTAATCATTATTCCAGGCTGCTAATTGATCTAGGACTGAAATTCCTTCCAATTCTTCGACAATGAATGTGAAAGGATAACATCTTTTCTTTTTTTCGAACTCTGTTTTTGCACCCCTACCAGTGGCCTCTCTCCAACGTGGTCACATGGCATACTGACTCTACCCATCTGGCCTGAAGCTCCAATTATCCATACTCTGGCTGGGGACTCTCCCCCTTTCACAGTTCACCCTAACCCCTCGGCTCTGACTTCCCTGAGGAAGGACCACTATTGCTACTACTGGTGCTCTATCTATAATATTGGAGGGCTTGCTGTTGTAGGAGGAGGAATCAGGGTGGACATCTTGATGCCCAGCGTGGGACTTGGTTCACTGCCACTGGACCTGCCCTCAACTACCACTGGTGGGGGGGTTTCCTTTGTTCCCCTCCCTTCGACCGTGGGACATGCAACATCATCCGGCCCGCTACGTGAACACTCCTGCACATATGCAGAGGATGGCTGCCCTGCATCCCCGTGTTTCTGCATGGTCCCTGCATCTGTTGTACACCCGGTCTCCACCAGGTGCCACTATCCAAGCAGGACAAGATCTCCCCTCCCTCCCAAGAGAGGAGAGCAGTCTTACAGACACTCGATCCTCTCCTCCCTGGCCAACCACCAGCAGCCCGAGCTCATTCCCAAACCTGGGTCACAGGCATGGTGCAAGGTAAGGCAGATGCCTTGACCCTCAGTGCCACCAGGCTGGCAAAAAGGATAACATCTTAAGTGGAACTTCTCCAGCCAAGGATCAAGATATGCAATCATGCCCTCTCATTTTTTAATTGATTTTCAATTAAGTAGCCACCTCTACAAACTTGGAAGAGCAGAATGGAGCCAAAGCTGTGTTCTCACTTTTAACATTGCTACTGAAAAATTAAGAACAAATAAAGCTTTGCACCACACTGAGCCCACAGAGGTGGGAGACCCAAAACCAAATGTTGGAGGTCCAATTGACCCTTCAGATCTAATGCATTACTAATCAAGTCAGAAATCTTCTTCCAATAGGATGTTACATAAGGACATCCCCAAAAAATATGTAATGGAGTTCTCTTCTGACCACATCCCCTCCAGCAGCAGTATGTTAATGAAGTCTTCAAGTGGACAGTGCAATCAGGTGTTAAAAAATACCATGTGGGGTCACGAGAAATGCTCAACCAGGATGGCAGCTTAAGTCAGAGCTCCCCCATTCATGATCCATCCATAATCTAAATACCTTTAAAATATTTTTAAAAAAGTGAATTTTTGTAGTTTGATCCCTTGTCAGCATAATAGTGCTGCTCCAGTGAAAGTTTGGTGTAAATTAGTCACTTAATTTTAAAGATATACCTTGTGGAATCTTCAGCGTCTCACTCCTTGTTTCTGAGCTGTCTGACAGAAGGAGCAGGATGGCTATGGCTTCAGGGCAGTGCAGAGTCTCCTCCCCAGGTTCGCAGGATCTGATAACAGCCGTAATGCAGCCAAATCAAACATCTCCAAAGTTGTAAAATTAGTAATAACAGGACAAATGACATACAATACATAAAGGATAAACTTGAGAGTATGCATTTAGATATCGGATGTTTAAAACAGCAAGCAGAGACAGAGAAGGAGAGAGCGGAGGTGTTAGAAGAGAGACTAAACACTATAGAAAAAAGACTAGCCATGATCGAGGAATCTTTATGTAAAATTGAAGATAAATCTGACAGTAATCACTCTGAAATTAATGCTCTGGCTACTAAAGTGGATGACTTAGAAAATCATAGCAGATGGAATAATTTAAGGCTAGTGGCGGTGCCTACATTTTTGGAAGGCAATGATATGATTAGATTTCTTCAAGAATGTATCCCTTCAATACTTAATTTTAACTAGTCCTGGCCCTTGGAGATTGAAAGGGCTCATAGGTCCCTGAGAGTCTTGCCAAGTAAGGGGAACAGCCAAGACCTATCATAGTGTGCTTCCTTCACTCTAATATAAAAGAAGAAATGTTGGCAATAGTGAGACAGAGAAAGGCGTTGTGTTGGGGAAATGAAAGAATTTATTTATTCCAGGATTTTTCTGCTGAGGTAGTGGAGAAACAGAAGGCTTATATGGATGTTCACTTTGTGTTACAGAGACTTAATGTGCCTTATTACATAAGGTACCCAGCTGTGTCAGTACTGTCAAAAGGAGGAGGTTCCCACAGTTTTAATTCTGAAGAAACTTGGGATTTTGTGACCAGGACATAGCCTGAGGGTACACAGATCTTAAATGACAGGCCTAAGCTATCTCAAAGTGTTAAGTCTAGTCCAACTGTCTCACAGGGTTTTCAAAAAGCTATGCATTCTAAACTGGATGTTCAACCTCGAGCTCCCTCAGCTTAGCATAGCTCACGCTCCCAGACCTCCTCCTCCTCTGAGGCTCACGCTGATGTTCCCAAGCAGATTTACATTCCTGTACTTCAGCATGGTAGCAAGCATCTCTGCTATAACACTAAATCACCTGCTCTAAAAACTGTTGCATGGTCATCCAAAATTAACAGAACACAACCATTCTATAAAAATAAAAGCGCTATCCTGTCCTCCATTGCACCTAGCTCCTCTCCTAAGAATAAACAGCACTTTCCCACTGCCAAGTCTCAACTGGTGGATTTACAGTGCTCACCTTCATTTGACATTACTGATTGCCTGAGAGCTCCTTGCAGTACTGTTTCACACATGTTTGAAGAGCCTATGTCCCTGGGCTCCACCGCTCCCAAAACTGAACAGTCAAATACTTGATTGTTTTCCTTCTCACTGTCTGGCCAAAAGCCTGCTTAAGAGCTGGGTCACTTCATCATTGCACATGTGCATTGACTATATCTGTGTTGAATTTCTACAGTCACACAACTGCTGTTATGTACTGTGATATTTATTTATTCTGAACTGTTCATTTTTTTGACTGTTTGTATGTGTTAATATATAATCTTGATGTAGTAGTGGGTCACACCTGGAAACGAGCCTCAGCTAAGCGTGCCTTTCCCGGTCAACTATTTTAAATAAAATAAATAGTGCAGAAATCACTGCACTGAAGTTTTATGTATAATTAATCTACTTCCAGTGTGGTGGTGGGGGGGGGAGAGGGTAAACTGGAAGTACAGAGTCATGGGGCACTGATGCTCCAGCTCTAAACTGAGGTACAGGGAATGGCATTAATATCTTGGGCATCTTAGCTTATCTGGGCTTTGTGCACCTATGAGGTTAAATAGTTCTAAGCAGTTAACATTTGTATTTTGCAATATCTTGGTTCCTTGATGGAGCTGCATTCTCTATTTGCATACAGGGGGGTGGGTTGCAGTCTGGTTTGGGGCTTAGAAATATGTGTCTATACACAGGGTCTAATTTAGCTTCTTGGGATATGGTGGCAGCAATCTGGTGCTTATTCCTGCATCCCTGCTTTTCATTTGTGTTTAACGTAATAACTTCTATTCCTTCACTGTCTAGTGTGCCTGTTAAGTAGAAGGCTGCCCCTGTTCACGCATGATGCTGCATGACTGAGGTTCTCTGTGCTGATGTACTCACTAGGCAGTAACAGTCCGCAATGTCAAGGAGGTTGCATGTTTGCCTTATGAGTCAGCAGTTCTTATAGCTACCTGATTAAAAAAAGGCATGTATTCTTACAGGTATTGCCTGGCAGAATGGAATGAGGTATCTTCAACCACTTTTTTGAAGGAGAAATACCTAAAGGATCCTATCAACAGCTATCTGCAACAGAGTTGGGTAAGTATTGACAGGTGATGGGATACAAACTTGTTGGTGTTTTCATGTTATGCCTCCTTCGGAGGCTGTAATTATATACAGGAGGTGCTAGGGTTTGTGTTAGAATATGTTGAGGCTCCATTGCTACCTCCTTCAGTCCAATGTTCTAATTCAGGATATCAATGCCGTAGTTAATTTAGGGGAGAGATACTAGTTCTATTGGTATGAGACAGGATGCAAAATGCAACTCTTCTTCTTATTAGTGTTAGACTGGGGCTAACTATGTTTTCTTATCCTAAGTGACTCAGTTTTAAGGTAATGTACACAAATGTGGGACCATTCACTATTAAGCTATTAGCTGTGTGTTTCCGCTTTGTGGATAGCACTCAGTGGGAGTGCATACAAGCTACTTATTGTGTCTGTGTGAGTGTCTGTGTAAATTTTTACTGTGTTTACTATCTTTGCTCTCTTCTGGGGGGGGTAGTGCTGTGTTAATTATTTAAACTTATCCTCATTTGTGACTGACTTCTAGTGTACTCTTATCACTAAATCTGGTATTCCATTGTAGAATTTTCCTATTCTACGGTTATACATTTGAAAAAAGGGTATTCATTGTTACTGCAGAAAGTTATTTATACTTTTCTTCAGTAGGGCCTTAATTGCATAATGAGCTCTGTTAATATTGTTACTTGGAATGTGCAAGGTTTGGGTTCATCAGTTAAGAGGTATTGATTCTAAATTATTTAAATAAACATAAAGCAGATGTGGCAATGCTACAAGAGACACATTTAATTCCAGCAGAAGCTGACAAGCTGGCATGTGGGTGGGTTGATATGGTACAGCACTCTAGTTTTTCTTCCAAAAAAAGGGGTGTGGCTATTTTGATCAGAAAGGGAGTACATTTCATTAAACATGGGTATTTAATTGGCTCTGAGGGCATTACCAGGTATAATTGGGGTGTTTACATGGCAGAAATGTAGCCTTACGTAACATTTACACCCCAAATACCAAACAAAAAGATTGTTTCCAATCCTTGGGCTATGTATTGGCCGATCAGGGGAGTTACGAAATTATACTTGAAGGCTATTTCAATGAAGTCATGGACCCAATTTTAGACAGATCTAGTATTAAAGGTTCTAGCTCTCTATCTGCTACTCAAAGAAGCTTATGCAGTATGTTGGGAGACTTAGGTTTACTAGAAGCTTGGAGGACGGCACACCCCAGTGGGCATGACTTTTCCTTTTTATCAGCCAGACATGGAGTGTTTAGCAGACTAGATATTTATTCATGCCTCTTGGGCTATGCAATGATCTAAGTCATGTGAGTTATGAAAATAGAATGATTTCAGACCATAGTCTTCTGAAGGGTTCAGTGATTTTTGAGAATAACACTGAGAAATCTAGTAGGTGGAAGTTTAACACTTCCCTCTGTTAGGATGAAAAATTCAAAACTTGGTTACAGGACGAAACTGAGTCCTACTTTAAAATAAATTGCAATGGGGAGGTTTCCGCCAAGATAATCTGGGAAGTTTTTAATGCCTATATTAGGGGAGGTATCATTAGTTTTGCATCCAAGGGAAAAAAAGAGAGATTGAAAAATCTGAAACTTATGGAGGAGAGCTTGAGTAAAGATTTGCCTGAACTTAAGCAAAACCCTTTAGTCAAAAAAGATGCAATATATAAAATATTGGGGAAAAAATATGAAATTAATCAGATCCACTCATCATAGATAGAATATTGTTTATTCAGGGTAAAGCAAAGATTTTGGGAGCCAGGTGAGAAAGCAGGGAAGTTGTTGGCGTATCATTTGCATAAGCAGCAAAACCAAAACAATATAAAAGGGATTAGGGAAAAATCTGGGGAAATAACAAATAATCTTAAGAAAATCAATGACAGTTTCAAATACTTTTATGAAAAGTTATATACATCAAATGGCCCAGTAAAAGAGGAACTCATAAAAGATTTTTTAAACCGAACCTCCAATGACAGGTGTTGGCTGGATGCTCCTATTACACTACAGGAAATTAACAAGGTTATAGCCCAGTCTCCTAATGGGAAAACACCAGGTTCTGATGGTTTAGCCTGTGAATTTTATAAACATTTAAATTCTAGTGTTGCCTCTCATTTGCTTGAGGCCTTTCGATCCTCATTTGCCGAGGGAGTTCTGTTCTGATTCTATGAATGAGGCTTACATATGTTTGCTTAGTAAGAAAGGTAAGGATGAACTGGATTGTGATAGTTACAGACCAATATCTCTTTTAAATTCTGAGTGTAAGATAATTGCAAAGATCTTGGCTACCAGGATATCCAATATGCTGTGCAAGTTAGTAGGCAAAGAGCAAGTAGGATTCACAAAGGGCAGGCAAGCTGCAGATAATTTTCACAGGCTATTCTCAACAGCAGGGGTGGCACAATCATCAGTGGGTCAGAAATCTCCAACTGTAGTTATATCTCTGGATATAGACAAGGTGTTTGATTCCTTGGAATGGGACTACCTTTATGCCGTATTGACAGCAAACTATTTTGGTCCTGATATTATGCGATGGATCCAAACCTTATATGCTAAACCAAGAGCTTGTATAATTACTAATGGCCTTCAATCCTCTCCCTTCCAGCTGTATAGGGGCTCCAGACAGGGATGCCCACTTTTCCCCCTACTTTGTGTGCTGGCTGTTGAGCCCCTAATCAGGAGACTGGTGCAGTCAGGCGGAATTCATGGAGTCACAACTGGAAAATATACCAATAAATTATTTGCTTTTGTGGCTGATATTCTCCTGACATTATCTCAGCCATCATTCTCCCTAAGAAATGTTAAACTTTTGCTACATGATTTTGGTACAATCTCTGTGTTATTTGTTAACTGGTCTAAATCAGAGTGTTTGATATTAACCCGCTCTGCAGTAGACTTAGTCAAAATTAAAGAGACAGCAGATGTCTCTTGGCTTAAGGATGGTTTAACGTATTTGGGCGGTAACATTTTTAACTCAGTTGATAAAATCCTTCGGCATCATTTATCCAGGATTTTGGAAGACTTGAAGGGAGACCTAGATAGATGATCTAAGCTACACCTGTCACTTTGGGGAAAGGTGAATGCAATAAAAATTATCTCAACCCCTAAAATATTTTATTTCATGAATAACTTTTCAGCTAGCAGTCTGAGAAATTGGTTTATCAAGATAGAGATAATTATTTCTGTTTTTTAAGTTAAGAGCCCCAGTGAAAGTGGGTCGACTAGCCATTCCATGGTGGCAAGGCTATTTCCGGGCATTCAAAATCAAGCAAGTTGCTATCTGGTTTAGGCCCAAATAAATAATCTCTACCCCTTTGGGGATTACAGTAGAAAGGGAGCTTGCTGCACCCATGAATTTAACTGATGTACTTTTTGTGCAACTCCCTTTGCATCTGAAAAATCATCCAACTCTCCAAATTTCAGTGGCAGTTTGTAAAAAATTCAACCAATTTAAGAAATCTGAATATGTTCCTTTGAAGTTTATGCCTCTCTGGAACAAGTTGCTAGTGGTCAAGGGACAATGTATTAGGGATATAGGGTGGGCAGGTAAAGGTATTAAGATATTGGGTGACCTGATTGATGAGCAAAATAGGCTTCTTTCTTTTGAAGAACTCAGATCAAAATTCTGAATAAATAAATTTGAATATTGCTTTTACCTACAGCTAAGAAACCTTCTCTCAAAAAAAGGTTTTAGACTCTATTTTACCCTTCAATCCTCCTTAGCATGGCATGCACTTTTTAAAATAGCATACTTGCCTAAAGGCTTTAGCCTAATATGTAAGTTTGTGAACAATGTTGAGCCTTCCCTAACAGACTCTGCAAGGTCTAAGTGGCAATCTAATCTGGGAATACCAGTCTCTGATGTTGTTTGGGGGAAAACCTAGGACGATGCTTATAAATCTTGTAGACAGGTTCAAGGCAGATTGATCCAGTACAGAAGTCTTCATTATTTTTATTATTCTCCTAGGCAGTTATTTAGGGTAGAGTTATCACCAAATGACAGTTGCTGGAGATGTGGAGCAGGGAATGCTGGACTGGGTCACTTACTATGATGATGCAGTAAAATTAGTATAATTTGGAAACAAGTTCCTTCTATATGCCAATCAGTTCTGAATGCACCCCCTTCCCCCTTGGTTTTTATCCTGGGGGATACTTCAAGCATTATGGGCTCTACCACACTAGGTAAACTTTGGATTTTAGTAGCTGTTTTAGCCTATAAAATAATTTTATTACAAGCTTGGAAAGAGACAAATGTGCCTTCAGTCAGACAATGGCTTGACTCTTTAACTGTGGTAGCAAATAATGAAAGAATTTCCTATGCTGCTTTAGAAAAATCTGAAATTTTCTATGAGATGTAGGAGTCCTTTTTATCCCTTTGTTCTGTGAACTGATAGGGTTTTGTGTTTATATACTAGTTATTTTATTGTTGTCTGCTATGTAATTTCTACTTTGGAAACCATGATCTATTGAGTCCTTAGCCATAGACTGTTATTAAGTTCGCTATCTGTTAGATGTGTTACAGTTATTATTCTTAGTTGGTCTCTTTAAGACCTATATTACTAGTAAAAAAAATTTTCTTTTTCACATGTGTTATTCTTCATTGATTGTTTGCATTATGTAATGTTTTATCACTTCTTTGTATGTGAGAATGACTAATACAATTTTAATTGAAAAAAATATATATGGTGTGACCACCTTCTACTTAAATTAGTGCCAGCCTGCCATTCGAGTGGTTTTATGAACTGTGGCCTAAATTTTACTTTATAGTTTATCTAAAGGGGAACTGCTGACTTCCTGTTCCCAAAGGGTCTGCACTCACTGCATTTGTGTAAGACCCCAATCTTTGGAAAGCAAAGCATAGAATTTGGAGATTAAATGGGTATTGTCAGATTGAGTTACAGCTTTCTTTATTTCAGTTAATAGGGGATGTGGTCTTGCAAGTAAGCCTTCTAATTGAGTAGGAGAGGACAGAAAATGATGTATTAGTAGATATCTAAAAAAATCTGAGGGTGGTAGATTAAATTGACAATGTAAATTTTGAAAGGAAAATACCTCCCCGTTCTCTACAAATTGATCAAAAAAACATAATCCCTTATGTTCCCAAGCCCGGGAATCCCCAGCCATCCTTGCTGGAGCAAAGTGAGGGTGCCACCTTATAGGAATCCAGGTCTCCTGCATATGAGACTATTTAATCACCTTCGTAATGCTTAGCCAGATTTTAAAGGTATGCTTTGTCCATTTGTTAGTGAAAGTGGATAAATTCCCATATTGATGAACTAACCAGGGTTGTATATGCAAAGGAACTGAACTTGAAAGTTATCTTCCATCTAACAACAGGATAAATCAGGAGAGTGATGTAGTATATTTACAAGATAAGTAAGTTGCACAGCCAAAAAGTAATTTTTTAAGTGGAGTAGACTCAAACCTCTCTCCCGTTTTCCCCTTTGCAAAATTTACCAGTTTAATTTTGGCCTCCTATTCTGCTATATAAATTACTTAATAATATGCTTGAGTCAAGTCCAGTCACATCTCAGGACTGAGAGAGGTAGGGTGTGAAACAGAAAAAGTAAGCATGATAAAGGATTAATTTTAATAATGTTGATTCTATTAATGAAAGACATGGGGAGAAGAGACCATTTGTGGAGGTCCTCTTGCAAGGTGTGTATCAATTTACCATAATTAACTTGATATAATGAGGTCAAATCTCTGGGTAGAATAATCCCTAAATATCTGACCAGGTCCCCATTCCAGGAATACCCAGAACTCGACTTAAACTCCCGAGAAATCTGACCGCTAATAGAAATAATCTTCAATTTACTTGTATTCACTTTAAAGCCTGAAAAGGAACTGCAGTGGGCTAATAAATTCTCTAAATTAGCCAAATTAGCTTTTGGATTTTGGAGAAAAATTACAGTATCATCTGCATATAGCATAATTTAATTATCAGCCCTTCCCACCCTTACCCCCAGGGTATGGGAGAGGATCTATCCACCTCGGCCAACGGCACCATACTGACAGTAAAAAGGAATGTTGAGAGGGGCCATCCCAACCTTGTACCTCTAGAAATAGAGAGTGAAGATGAGAAAGTCCCATTTACCTTAACTACTGCGCTTGGATTATCGCATATGATTGTTAACCCATTTTAAAAAACCTGGTCCAAACCCCATATAGGTTAGTGTTTCTTTTAAGAAAGCCCAATAAAGCCTCTCAAAGGCTTTCTCAGCATCTATCAAAACAGCTGTTTGGGGGGGTATCAATTTTAGCTCCCTCTGAGAGATTATTTGGTATATGTCTGATATTGTCTGTCAAATGTTTTCCAGGGATAAACCCCGTCTGGTCAAGTGAATAAGAGAATAAATTATTTTTTGTACTCTGGTTTCCAGAATCCTAGTAACAGTGTTAAAGTCTTGATTTAATAAAGATATAGGTCTATACGATTCACATAAATGAACATCTTAATCTGGTTTCAGAATCACAAAAATAATAGCCTCGTTCCAAGTTGGGGGCATCACACTTGCAGTTTGACATGTTTTGAATACGTCACGTATAATAGTAGCATGCTATGTGAACATTTACATGTCACTGTTACATTAGGTGTAAAGAAGCTCCATATCATCTGTGCCTATAATCCCCCTTCTGGTGGCTTGGCCGGATTGCAGGACCTGACAACAGTTTCAAATGTAAATCAAAATGAGGTTATAATCCTTGGGGACATTAACCTAAATTGTCTGGGTCCTGTTCATAACTCCTTGGTATCAGTGGCTAGCAGTTATAACCTACATCAGATGATAACTGAACCAACTAGGACACCAAGTCCAACTAGAACTGGTACCCTTATAGACTGGCTGCTTACAACCCAGCCTGAGCATGTGACCTCAACTGGGATCCTTGCGGATGCTATAACTGACCATGCTCCAGTTTTCTGCCTGTGGGCCTCTGGTGCCCTGCCATCTCCTTCACCTCATTACGTTACCTTCATGAATTTTGGACAACTGGATGAAAAGGTGTTCCTTCAAGACATATCATGTGTAGATTGGACTGATATCTACCCCCAGAGAGTGTAGAAGAGGCTCTGCACATCTTTCTCAATAAATTTACTGCTATTCAGTCTAGGCATGCCCCTAAGATCACCAGGAAAGTCAGAGGTAAACCAACTAGATGGCTACACAAGGACCTCCTAACTGAGCTACGAGAGAGGGACAAGCTATGGAAGTGCTTTAAACAAACTGGGCAGCTGGCTAGCTTTAACACCTATAGTGCTCACAGAAATCTCTGCAAAAAGAAAATAAGATTAGCCAAAAGTAAATACTGCCAGGACCTGCTCGTGAGCTCAGCGTCAGACTCCAGGAAATTCTGGGCTCATATCAAGACCTTTCTGAGATCCTCCCAGTCCTACACCCCAAAGGATATGATACTAAATGGGGCTCACTGTAATGACCTGAAAACTATAGCAAATGCTTTAAATCAGATGTTCTCGGATCTGTCCCTGTATACCTCTGCTTTCCCACCGCAGGCCTCTCACCCTCAGCCCAGAGGGCTACACAGGACACTTGGCTCCTCTACATCCCCCCAAATATCTCTGCATACCCCACCTTTCTACTTTAAGGCTATAACTGTGCAAGTGGTCTTTAAACTCCTCATTTCTATATCTGACAATACTATTGTAGGGCCGGACCTCCTTGAACCTCACCTACTCAGACTTGTTGCTTATATAGCCTCTCCATTGGCGAAAATATATACATCATCCCTGTCTAGTGGCATGTTTCGGTCCTTTGGAAAGCAGTTCAGAAAATTCCTGTCTTCAAAAAAGGAGACAAAAAAGATATCAACAATTACCAACCTATAGCTATTCTCTCAGTCTTATCCAAATTATTTGAGAAGGCTGTCACCACCCAAACACTGGACTTCCTTTCCAAGTGGGGCATCCTATCTGATGCTCAGCATGGCTTCTGGAAAAATCATAGCATGACCACTGTGCTATTTAAACTTACCTCAGATATTCTTTCAAACATGAACTCTGGTAGTCTTACTGGTGCTGTTTTCATACACCTTACTTAGGCCTTTGACCTTGTGGACCACCCCTTACTTCTATCCAGCCTGCTCAGCCTGGGTTTCTCCATTCTGAATGTACACTGGTTTAGCAGCTATTTATCTGACAGGTCACAAGCAGTTAAATTCAACTCAGCTATATCTGAGGTTGCATCAATATATGTGGGTGTACCTCAAGGCTCCATCCTGGGACATCTCCTCTTCTCTCTCTCTTTCTAAATAATGTCCCTTGTGCACTGAAAAGCTGCTCATCTCTCTAGTATGCCAATTATCTTGTTATTTATACCAGCGATAACAAAGTGGAGAATTTAAACTCGGCACTCACAACTGATTTCAAAAATGTCTAGAACTGGCTCTACAAGCATAAACTGGTCCTAAATGCTAAGAAAACAAAGGTCATGCTTTTTGACTTGGCCCCGAAACTTCGTAGCTGTTTTTCCTCCCTTACAGTACATGACCTAGAAGGTACAAAACTTGAAACTGTCTCATCTTTTTAATTATCTTGGTGTCTTACTCGACCAATCCCTCAATCTTAGCCTGCACATTCAATCCATATGCAAGACAGTAAACTACAAACTGGGTGCCGCGTACAAGTCTGGTTACTTGCTAATGCCATCTGCTAAACAGGCCATTGCTAGGGGTATACTATTACCTTCCCATACCTACAGTGCCCCCATCCTAGTTGGTGCTCAGAAAACCACCCTCCAGAAATGGGATGTCTCATACAATAACATATGTCAATATGCATCCTCCTTCTCAAGACTAAAGCACTGCTGTCAGCTTTATGATGACCTAGGATGGCTCTCCCCTTTGGCATCAAGGCAATATTATCTTGGTTCCCTTACTGACTTTGTTGTAAGGCTCAAAATCCCAAAATCTCTGGCAGAGCTGCTAATTCCTCATGCAGTCTCTCACGGACTGAAGTCTGTTGACAAATCTCTACTCAATCTTCCCAGATGCTCTACCACTAAAGGCACTGAGGCTTTCAAGTATGTGGCTCCCCAGTTCTGGAATACTTTTCCCCCTGAACTCAAATTGGCTGGGTCCCATCAGTGCTTAAAAAATGAGCTTCGTCGTTATTTATCATGTGCTGACCCCTGCACTTGTTTTGACCCCACTTGATAGTTTTGATGTACTTGTATGCCCTAATGCCCTCTTATTTTTCATTTTTATTCATTTAACCAGGTATAGCACACCAAGCTGAAAGCTTTTTTACAGGAGCGACCTGGGAGCACAAGGAGGTTAAGTGACTTGCTCAGGGTCACACAGTATGCAAGTGGAAGCTGTGGGATTCAAACCCAGGTCAGGTCTGCTGGATGTCACCAAATTTGCAGCTCAGAGCCTTAGACCACTGCGCTATACTGCCTTAGCCTTTCCTATTCTTCTTTTTATGAGTTCTGACCTCTTTCCCTAGGTCTTGTAGGCTTGCCTGTCCAGCAAGACATTTCCTTCTCCCAAAACCCTATCCCCTCCTCCTGTATCTCCACTCTAGCTCCTTTCAGCCACTACCCTTCTGTTCTGTCTTTCTCTTGCCTGGCCCTCCACCTTTTCACCTTTCCTCCTGTACATGTCCTCCTCTACTCCTGCTACTCTACCTTCCTTTCCATACCTGCTTCTCACTATGCTGCCATACTGTCTCCTCCTCCTCTTTTATCCTATACATTTTATTTCAGAGTTAGATCTGACAACCATTTTTCTACTGTTACTGTATTTTGTCTGTATTATCTTGTGTTTTATCCCTACAACAATTGCTACTTGTTCTGCTTCTTGCTTACTATTGTTTACTGTTACAGTGGCGTGAAAAAGTATTTGCCCCCTTCCTGATTTTCTCTATTATTGCATATTTGTCACACTGGATGTTTTCAGGTCTTTAGAGAAAATGTAATATTAGATAAAGGGAACCTGAGTGAACAAATAACACTTGTTTTTTTTTTTAATTTCACTTATTTAATGAAAAAAAGTTAACCAACACCAACTGGCACTGTGTGAAAAGTAATTGCCCCTTACACTTAATAACTGGTTATGCTACATTTAGCTGCAATGACTGCAACCAAACACTTCCTATAATTCAATATCAGTCTTTTCACATCGCTGTGGAGGAATTTTAACCCACTCTTCCTCTCAGAACTGCTTTAATTCAGTAACATTTGGTAGGTTTTCGAGCATGAACTGCTCGTTTCAGGTCCTGCCACAGCATCTCTATTGGGTTTAAGTCTGGACTTTGACTAGGCCACTCCAAAACTTTAATTTTACTTCTTTTTAGCCATTCTGATGTGGACTTGCTTTTGTGTTTTGGATCATTGTCTTGCTGCATGACCTAACTACTTCAGCTTCAGCTGACGGAAGGATGACTGGACATTCTCCTAAGAATTTTCTGGTACAGAGCAGAATTCATGGTTCCTTTAATTATGGCAAGTCATCCAGGTCCTTAGGCAGCAAGCATCCCACACCATCACACTACCACCACCGTTTGACTGTTGGTATGGTGTTCTTACTGTGGAATGCTGTGTTTGCTTTACTTGAGACATTATGGGATCCATGTTGTCCAAAAAGTTCCACTTTGGACTCATCTGTCCATAGAACATTTTCCCAAAAGGCTTGTGGATCATCCAGGTGCTTCTTGGCAAATGAGAGACGAGCATTTATGTTCTTCTTGGTTAGCAGTGGTTTCCGCTTGCTACTCTCACATGAAGCCCATTTTGCCCAGTCTCTTTCTGATTGTGGAGTCATGAACACTGACCTTAGCTGAGGCAAGAGAAGCCTGCAGTTCTTTGGATGTTGTTTTAGGATCCTTTGAGACTTCTTGGGTGATTTACACTCGCCCTTGGAGTAATTTTGGCAGGCCGCCCTCCTGGGAAGGTTCACTACTGCTCCACGTGTTCTCCATTTGGAGATTATGGCTCTCACTGTGGTTCGATGGAGTCCCAGAGCCTTAGAAATAGCTTTGTAACCCTTTCCAGACTGATAGGGGCAACAAATTTTTCTGATCTTTTCAGGAACTTCCTTTGATCATGGCATAATGTGCTTGTTGAATCTTGTGCTGGCAATGTGACTCTGATGGTAAGGGCCAAAATAAGTGAGGTTTATATTGAGCAGGGCTGGCTGTAATCAAGCCTGGCTGTGTTCAATCAGTTGACTCTAATTATCCCTTTAATTGGGTTGATTTAACTAGGGGGCAATTACTTTTTCACACAGTGCCAGTTGGTGTTGGTTAACTTTTTTCATTAAATAAATGAAATAAGTAAAAAAAAAAAAAGTGTTATTTGTTCACTCAGGTTCCCTTTATCTAATGTCATATTTTGTCTAAAGACCTGAAAACATCCAGTGTGACAAATATGCAATAATAGAGAAAATCAGGAAGGGGGCAAATACTTTTTCACGCCACTGTATGTTTCCATTCCCTATATTTGTACCACTTGAAAAATATTTTCACTACTAGAGAATCTGTAATGCTGCCCACTACTTCTGTTATGTTGTATTTTTCCCTTACAGTTCTTGCATCTATGTACATTGCTCCTTTTCCTTGAAAAGTGTATTTGTTTGCTCCTCACCTTGTTGAAATGTACTTGTACTTGTTCATTATGTTGTACTGTCCCGGGTCATGCCTGAAAATAGTCATTATGTTGGCTAGTGCACTTACCCGGTAAACAAAAATTAAATAAATAAATAAGTAAAAGTTTGAATTTTTTATAAAAGTCTGCATTATAGCTGTCAGGACCCAGGGCTATGCCAGTTTTTAATGAATCAATCGCATCTAGGACCTCCTGGACAGTAACAGAACTGTCCAGCATTTCACGACTCTCTGGAGATAGCACCAGCATCTGTGAGGAGTGAAGGAATTCATAGGCCCTTTGCTTAACCTGTTCAGAATTCTTATCTTCAGTTTATAAGGAGGTGTAATAGGAATGGAAACATTTAGCTATATCCTCTGAGTTGGTCTTGTATGATCCAGACTTACCCCTGTCCTGTACTTTAAGGACACTGTCTGCTGTCTCCTTACAAAGGTGACAAGCTAATAATTTAGAGGCTCTAGCTCCTATTTCAATATATTTATGCTGTCTACAGTGTAACACATTCTCCACTTTCTTATTATAGATAGCTTGTAATTGTTCTCTGACTTGCTATAACTCCTTAGTCGTCCAAGGTGTCCTAGATATTTTGTGTTGGGTTTCTAATGTATGTAATTGGTTTCTAATCTGCTCTGTAATGCCTTCCTTTGTTTATTTAAGGCAGCAGACCACCCAATTATCCTGCCCCATAAAACTGCTTTATACGCATCCCATTGGACCTGCAACGAAGGAAGTGGTCCTGGGTTCAAATCAAAATACTGTGGGTTATCTAATAGACTAGAATTAAAATGCCAATAAGAACATTATGTACTGTAGTAGTAAGTAACCATAAAATCAGCGAAATAGGGCTGTGGTCTGACTGAGTAATAGAGTGGCTACTAGTCAGCTCAACTCTATATGCCTGTTGGACTGGAACTAGAAAAAAAATCAATTCTTGAATATCCTTGATGGGGTATAGAATAATATGTATAATCACGATCCTTAGGGTGATGGTCCCTCCAAATATCAAGTAAGCCGGATTCATGTATTAAACTTCTAAGAGTTCTGCAGGCTGTCTTATTAACTTGAGAGTGACTGGCAGTTCAAACAAGTGTAGGTGCAAGGGTGCAGTTAAATTTCCCACCCAAAATTAACATACCTGGTCCCAAAGTTTCCAGTTTATTAAAAATATATATCAGTAGAAGGGGGAGGCACCAGTGCTGCGCATAAATATTTAACAGATGAACTTTAATCAAACCCAGGGAGCCTGAGACTAACACCATCCTTCCTTCCTTCCTTATCAGTTTTAGTGTGAAGCACTTCAAAGGGAACCCCACATCTAATCAAAATTGCCACCCCATTCTTTTTAGCTTTGGGGTGGGAGGCTGCAAAAACTTTACCTACTCTCATTCTGCGCAGCTTCATATGTTCAGAAACAGACAAGTGGAAACTCTTTTGTAAAAAGGTGATATCTGCAGATAATTTATATAATTCTACAAGAATCTTAACCTGTTTAACCACAGTGCTTAGGCCTTTCACGTTATGCAAAATTATATTGACTTCATTCATCTTCTAGTAATAACATAATAACAATCCTCGCAATGTGTATTTATCTATGTTATTGCAAGAAGTAAGCAAAACAACTTACTAAAAAGTACAGTGGAAATGGTCACAAGAATAGAATTGAATTGTGAGATCACAGACACACAATGGGATATCTTGCTTAAATCTGTCAACTCATATTCTGCTTCCAGAGATAGATCAACTCAATATAAAATTATTATTAGGGCATACTTTACTCCACATGTACTTTATTTTTTTTATTACGGTATTTATCCTCCTTCCGGTGGAGCTGGCAGATAGCTCTGGCCCCTCCCTCAGAGGGGCTCATTCTCTGATCCTGGCTACTCTCGTGCTTGGCCCTCCTAGAAAGTCCCCCATGGGTTATCCCCGCCCCGTGCTGGGGCCAAGGCAAAGGGCATTGACTACCTCCCACTGAGACCAACATCTAGACTCCGAGGGGGGTGGCCTGCCTCCTGAGCCATCAAGGAGTCTGCCAGCTCCTTTTACACTTTTTCTCCAACCCCTTCCCCTCTGGTGTCTGGCATGAGTGTGCACATGTGGGGACACCCGCACGCCATGCCCACTGGTTACATGTCTCCTGACCTGTATCATCCCCCATCCCCCACCAGAGAGCAATCAACAGGTGGAATGAAAATCCCTCTCTCCCCAAGAGAGGAGAGCAGTCCTCCGGACATTTGATCCTCTCTCACCCCTGCTGACTCCCGGCAGCACAGGCTCGTTCCAGAACCGGGTCGCTGATGTGGCGCAAGGTGTGGCATCCAGTGCCTCAGCCTCCAGCGTCACTGGGCCAGCTGCTCCACATATACTTTATAAGGCTATTACAAAAGTAATTATAATTGCAGGCATTGTGGGGTCTCTCGTGTTGACTTATCACGCATATTTTGGGTATGTAATTTGGTCCAAAGATGGTGGTTAAAGGTATATGAAGTAATTAATAAACTATGTTAACTTATGGTAGATTGGGATCCATTATCAATTATTTTAGAATGCATTAACCAATATTCCATATCAAGGAGTGAGGATATTATTTTAAGTGAACAATATGTCTATTAAAGGACTTCTCAAATAATGGAAAGCAAACAATGTTTATGAACCATTCCCAATATGGGAATTGAAACAGGTGCTTTTGTCTTTTTTATATGATAACAACTATTTTCTTAGGGTTGACCATTTCTGGGAGCTGTATAAAATGGCAGTAGAAAGTTGGAAGCCCATGCACTTTCCCACCTAAGATATATCCATGCCGTCAAGTACAAAACTCTATTTCTTTAACTGTTTTTTTATGTTACCTATATAGTTAACATTTTTTACCATACACTAATTCTCAAAGAGCAGTATTCTTCTCTGTCAAATGGAATGACAGCAAAGCAATTTCTGAGCTGCTTTGTAACAATGTGACAAACCTCAATTGTTTTAGATGTTGGCAGTCTGTAATGGTAAAATGAAATATGTTGTAGGTTTGACAAACAAAAATCATAACTAAAAAAAATGTTATGAAGTATGTGACTGTATTTCTCCACTACAGTGCTATCTGTATCCATTAGCCCAGCTCACTGCTATGTCCTGGTAGTAGTCCCAGCCCCCAGCTGTTCTTCATTGGAGCCAAAAGTTAAACAGAGATGGCAAAAAGGTCAAACAGGGATGACTTCTGCTGCTAACATTGTTGAAAAGGTAAATGTGCTTTTCATGTTTATTGAAATCTTAAAGAGCTGGCTGACTAGCACAGCTGTAGCTCTCCTGCTTGCCATCCAGATAACCCAGGTTAGGGCCTTGAGCCTAGGATGTCTGGTGTCTTTATAGTGTTTCTTACTAGTAATAATGACGTACAGTAAAAACAGCTTGGGCGTCGCAGGGCTGGATTAACAGAAGGGTAGAAGGGGCAGTGTCCTGTAGCCTGAGCTTTGGGGGGGCTCTCGTCCCTCCCTTACAACACACTTTTAGTATTTAGTAATTTCACTCTCCAGTCTTGATGTCAGTGTTCTGAGTGAATGTGCTTGCGAGCCATGCCCTACCACCCCCACCATGGCTGCCAGCATGTGGTCCAAACATGAAAAATAATTTCTCTCTACCAGCATTTTAAACTGATTGCTGTATAGTTAATAGTGTTCTAGTGCTAGTAAGCTGATTGTGTGCAGGCCCAGTACAGGCTGGCATTGGTGGCAGCAATAAGTGAGTCTGTGCGACATGGAAGGTGTTCATTAGGTCAGACAGCACATGCAGGCAGTGGAAAGGAGTCATTCGGCTGGGCCAGATCAGACTTGAGAATAATGGAAGTAAGGACAAGCATGTTAAGTGATGTGATGGAGCAGAAACAATAATTTCTCAGATCCCAATATTGTTTGCCCCTGTCACAGTGTGTGTGTGTGTGTGTGTGTGTGTGTGTGTGTGTGTGTGTGTGTGTATGTGGTCAGTTGGGTCAGCACTCAGACTCAGCGACAGCAGCCAGCAGGGAAGAAGCCAAGGGAAGGCTGCATGGCAGGTGAGCAGCAAAGGCACCAAGTGTAAGCCATTGGTTTGTAGGTGGGCTTGGCCCACACAAATGAGGGAAAGGGTTGGGTGGCCAGAAACAGTTGTAAGATGGTGTCTGGTGCTAGGCGAGGCACAGAGGACTGGGGCATGGGGCCGGGCAAGCAAAGGAGGAATATTTCTGCACAACAGCCAGTGCAGAGGCCTTGGGCAGGGTACAAGGACAGCCACCCCAATGAGTAAATCATCATCAGATGGACACATGGACCACCCTTAAGGAGGCATGGTTAGGATCACGCGCTAGCGCTAATAGTAGATGGCAAGCTAGGAGACAAACTCCAGACTACAATCAGCGTATTTTCATCATAAAAAGTATTTATTGCTGCTTAATCTATGACCAGCGTGGTGGTTTCATTTGTTCAAAAAAGGATCACTTGAGGGTTAAAAAATTTAGTGGAAAAAACACTCAATTTACTTTTATTTATTCGCTATTTAGTTTTTGGGCTCTGTAACTTCACCACGATGCGGACCACTCCTGTTGGAGATCTAAGCACTCAGAACAATCTTCCTGGGACTACTACAACACAGAATATGAGTAACTAAGCTGCCAGTACAGATGATATCGCCCAGATCAAAGAAATGCTAGCAGTCTTACAATTAGATGTCACGGATATCAAAGCCTCTGCAGTAATCCTTTCCAAAAACACAGAGGAATTATCTTCCAGAATTACCACTAATGATAACAAGATCAATTAACTCACAAACTCGATCTGCTTTTTGGGATAGCTTACCCAGAAACAAAATTCTGAAACTGACTACCTGCTTGACAAGGTGGACAACATTGAGAATAAGGGTCACCAGAACAATATAAGAATTGTGGGGGTCCCTAAAGGACAGGAGGGTCTGAACATGATACATTTTCTACATTTTTTGCCAGAAATCCTAGATTACCAATGGCCCTGGCCACTTGAAATTGAAAGGACGTAGAGGTTGCTCCGAGCAAAAAGCAAAAATGGAAAGCCCAGACCTATCATTGCCTAGCTGCTTAGGTTCACTGCTAAAGAGGAAATACTGCACTTAGCAAGAAGGAAAAGAAACATAGAATGGAGGGGGGGACACATATCTATTTTCCAAGACTTTTCCACAGAAGTAATCTATAAAAGAAAAGTTTTTTTTCGATGTAAAGCAACAACTTCAAAAGTATGGTGTTCCTTGTTATTTCAAGTACTCTGCTTCTCTAGTTATTCAGCATGAGGGGGGAATCTATTAAATGTGACTCTGTTGGGGAGGCCTGGGACTTTATACATGACTTTCAAAATTCCAAGGCCTTCAAATAAAAACTGCATCATTGAATGGTTCTTCTAATTAAAAATCAGCATGAGGTCCAGCCAGAGCAACACATGCCCCTGTGGACACTCGTGCCACCACTGGTAAAACTTGCACACAGAATACTGAAGGGCTGCCTCAACGTTCTAAGACATCCAATGCTATGCAGGCCTCAACTCTTCACTCCTAATCTGTGGCTACAAGTCTTTAAGCATCCCCCCTTCGCTCACCTGGCATTAGCAGGAAATCCAGACAGGCAAATTGCCCCTCCAACATCACAAGGCCTGCTACTTTGGTCTCAAATCCGAAGAAACACGGGCGGAGCAGAGATAGCTTGCAGTCCTCCTCTTCATGATTTATTCCTGAGCCAGAGGACAGAATGTGTGCTTGTACCACCCTGGATGAAGGTCTCCTCAGTCTCGTTCCTCCTACAACTTCCTGTGAGAATAGAACCGCTTCTTGTGCTTCTGCCAGTTCTGTTACGGGACTTCTGACTAGGACTCCACCCTCCACGAGTGTCCTGTGCTCTGTGCTTCCTGTGTGATGCCCCCATTTTAGCTTTCAACAATTGTAAGGTTATTTCACTTCTGGATATATGTTGGTGAACCAAGAGTTATTGTTCATCTACTCGATGGCATTCCTGTGTCTCCTGGGAACTCTTCAGACTAATTGTCAAATTGGCACTTGGTATGATTTCTTTTACAGGTCTGTTTGGTTCAGAATGCCTTCAAACATGCAAAGGAGCTGTTGTTTCACCTTTACTAACTGCTGGACTCATGCCTTACAACAGCTATTGATATGCTGTGTAGTGGTACTATTTGCATTCTTTTTAAATATATTAGATGGCTGTTTCTGAAGGTTACCTAGCGATTCTCAACCCCACCCCCCCCGCGTATTTATTCCTCCCTTCCTTCCTTCCCTATTTATCTGTGTCTAATACATTCTAAGGTGCTGTTACTGTGTTGATAAAATGATGATGGCTAGCAAGTCTGTCTGATTCAAATAAGAAATGGTGACTTTCGCCCATAATAATACTGGCCTTATTACAGGCCTTTTGCAATAATTTGGCTCCATTTGATCTGACCTGGCTGAAGCGTTCATAAAATGGTAAGACTGAAAAGGCTGGCTCTAACTATGCCTGTATGATCCTATTTTGCCTGCCTTGGGGACCCACTTGCTTTTATTAGCCAGAGGCTTTGGTTATAGCTCTAAATTTGATGCTAAACTAGTGCAGCATTAAGCACTGATGTCCTCCTGCCTCTTCCTATACCCCCGTCATGTCTTTGTGATACTCCTCTTCTGCAACTCCCCCCACGCACCTTTTGATGAGTCCTGGGTCTCCTGCATTCATCTATTTAATACTGTACTAGTGCCACTCATAGCGCTACTCATGGTCTTGCTCTGGTTATTTATTTACTTTTGTCTTTACTCATTTTGCAGACAGCTGGTTCGGAAACCTCTACCTTACCAACTCCTCCGTTAACAGTACCTTACCCACCTTGGACTGCTTAGTCCGGTGAACTCTAGGTTTGGCGGTAGATCACATCCTACTGCTTCTAATCCGTTAGGGTCTCTGAACCCTTTCTAGTTTTATATTTTATATCTTATTTTTTTATTATTATTTATTTATTTACAGTAATTATCTGTGGTTGTTTACATAACATTAGTAGCTTAGAACTTATAGTTTAAGCTAATTTATTGTTTTATTTATCATTGTAATTTGTTCATAAGGCTTTTAAGATATAGATTAGCCTTCTTATTTTACACAAAGGTTGTTTCCCTTTTTTAATTAATACCTGCACATTATTTTTATTTACAGCTCTATTGTTCTAGTGGTGAGATAAAAAGGTTCTGTTTCTTTGGTTGCTTATAACCTGTTTTAGTAAATTACCATCCACGCATCCATATAAAATTGTTTCATGGAATGTCAATGGGTTAATGTCCCTCATTAAGAGGAAAAAAATCCCATCCTACCTATACAAAAAGAATGCTGATATTGCTTTTCTGCAAGAAACTCATTTAGATGCTGTTGAATCAGCTAAGCTCTCCAGATCTTGGGTTGCTCAGGTGGAATTCCACTCCTACAACAGCAAACAAAGGGGAACTGCAATTCTGATTAGGAAAGGGTTAAACTTTGTTAAGACCTCTCACATAGCTGACCCTGAGAGTAGGTTCCAAATTCTGACAGGGTTACTAGATGGTTTACAGATGGTGTTTCATGATATATATTCTCCTAATTCAAAACAAGCTGACTTCTTTGATTTACTTTCTGATGCACTTTCTAGTTACCTAGCCCACAAAACAATTTTTTTGGGGGGGACCAATGAGGTTATAGATCCTTTACTTGATAGAAATCTCCCAAGCTGTCCCTTAAGATCCATAAAGCCAACCAATCACTTCCTAATCTCCTTGGGTGTCTATCTCTAACTGACACCTGGAGGTTGGTTCATCCCCAAGATAAAGACTATACTTTTTTCTAATCGGCATTATGCCTATAGTAGAATTGATCATATTTTTACCTCAACTGACCTTGCAAATTAAATTCTGGATGCTGAAATTGACAACATCATAATTTCAGACCATGCCCTAATTTCTCCGAATGTAGTCTTGGAGTAAGGGTGATCCAAGGCACTCAGGTAGAGAATGAATACTTCACTTCTAAAGGACAATTAATTCATCGATTGGGTCACTAAAGAAACAGCCAAATACATTCTAAACAACAATAATGGTGAGGTTTTGTGTGCCTGCCTGTGGGAGGCATACAAAGCATTCATCTGAGGTAGGATCATAAGCTTTTCTGCAACTAGAAAAAAGAAAGAACTAAACTTCTAGATGCTAAACAGGCCAAACTAAGAGAATTAGAAGCATGAGTAAACTCTCAGGTTCCCTAGATCATCCCTTTCTCTATGATACTGCCCTACTTAAATTTAATATTAATAAACTCTCTACTCAAGCTGAGTATGCATTATTTTGTACCAAACAAAGTTACTGGGAGTCAGGGGAAAAAGCAGGAAAGCTGTTGGCTTATAGACTTAAAAAATTACAGGAACAAACCATTATTCCGGGTGTCCGTGACAATACTGGAAAGGTGGTTAAAAGGAATAAGGAAATCAACACTGTTTTTAAGAACTTCTATGCACAAATTTATGTACATAAACCTGTGGACATTGTGGGGATTACCTCCATCACAACTCCCAAACTAACTAAAGAAAAAGAAGAACAGCTCAATAAGGACTTGTCCTTAGCAGAGATTTCCCTAGCTATTTACTCTTTACCCAGTGGCAAGATCCCAGGTCTGGATGGGCTCCCTGGGGAATTCTACAAGCTTCTAAACCCCAAACTCTCTACCCATTTACTACGTTTTGTGAATCTTGGGATCAAAAGTCTCTCCCACCAACACTAACACAAGCCCTAGTTACTCTCATTCTTAAGAAAAATAAAGACCCCTATACTGTGACAACTATCACCCTATTTCCCTAATGAATTCAGATTGTAAAATTCTTGCAAAAATCTTAACCTTTCATATCCAAAAACTTGTCTATGAGCTAATTGGAAAGGAACAGGTGGACTTCATTGAGAGCAGATCTGGAGCAGACTGTGTTCATAGACTACTAAATGTGCTTTGGGTAGCCAACAAGACTAAGGATCCATATTTAGTACTTTCCTTTGACTTATTTAAAACTTTTGATTCCCTATCCTGGCACTATATGTTCCAAGCCTTAAAGCACTTTGGCTGTGGGGGCAACTTTAATGCCTTGGTCTCCCTACAATACAACAAATCTGCAACTCAAATTTTAACAAATGGCCTTATATCACAACCTATTCCTCTGGCTTGTGGCACCAGACAGGATTGTCCTCTATCCCCATATCTATTTATTATAGCAATTGAGCCTTTGATCAGAGCTACAGAGGAACACTCAGGCATTTTTGGCTTCAAAACTAATTTACATGAGCATAAAACAATTGCGTTTGCAGATGATTTGCTGTTAACTTTATCCAGGCTGACTCAGTCTTATGTGGCCCTCAAAAAAACTGCTCCTTGAATTTAGCTCACTCTCGGGTCTCCAAGTGAACTGGGATAAATCCCAAGTCCTTTGCCCTAATTCTACTCTCTACATTCGTCAGAACCTTAATGAGATATTCGATAATAACTGGGTCAAAAATCATATAACTTACTTGGGACTACAAATCTCCATGAACTTAGATAAACTAATTGAGATAAATTATCTGCCTCTGTTTCATATCATTGAACAAGACATTATCCATTGGGGGTGACCTAACCTATCCCTTTGGGACAAAGTGAGTTCTGTCAAGATGATTATTGCCCCCAAGATATTTTACCTGTTTCAGAACATCCCAATCCTGCTGACTAAGAAGTTGTTTGATAAACTAAATTTGCTAATAAGGACTTTCCTCTGTGGGACTAAGCCATTACGACTAAGCTAAACAAGCTTTGGGCCCTTTATGAGTTAGGTGATTTAGCCCTTCCTCACTGGGAATGGTACCAGTTGGCCTTTATGTTTAAACTGACTGCTTGTCGTTTACAATTGAACCCTGATGGTGCACTCCACTCCTCTTTTTGGATATCATTAGAAAGAGAGGCGCTAAATCCCAATCGCCTGTCTGACTTTATTTACTTGTGTACCCTCATAACACTGAAAAACAACCCTTGTCTAAGTAACACTTTTAGAATGCTTAGAAAGATAAATAAAGTCATCAACCCTGCCTCTTAGCCCCTTAAAATAGTGCCCCTCTAGGCTAATCCATTGTTAACCAAAATTAGGATTCGGCTCTCCAACAAAGCCTGGGTTCAAGCAGTCATTAATTATGTTAATGATCTGCTGCATAGGGACTCAGGCATATTAATGTTCTTTCTAGAAGTAAAGGAAAAATACCATCTGCCGTGGTTCCATTTCCATTTCTATTTATAACTGAGACAAATATTTTTAGAATATTTATCACAGGTGGATCTTCCCCTCCCTAACTGTAAGGAATGGGACCAATTAGTAAAACTATGCACCCTTAAAAAAGGAGCCAGCTTGTTTACAAATTAGTTGTTTCTTCCCTCACGACTACATCTCTCACTTCTTCTGCCCAACAGAAATGGGAAGTGGAACTGGGTGTTGAATTAGAGGAACAGGGCTGGAGTTCTGCCTGGGACCATGCATATCACGGGAACAAAGATATCCAAGGTAAGCTCATTCAGTATAAGATCCTACACCGATGTTATATGCCCCCTACGAAGCTCTGAGAGCTTAACATTACCACTAACTCTCATTGTTGGACATGTAAGGCTACTGAAGCTAACATGCTGCATATGTTGTGGGATTGCCCTAAATTAAAAGAGTTCTGGGTTGAGGTGGGTAAAATATGTGAATCTTTTCTTTCTAGTGTAATACCTCCTTCCCCACTTATCTACATATTAGGTATCCTTCCCCCTAGTCTCATGCTTACGCGTGAACAGGTACTATTGCTCTCGGAGGCCTCTGTATGTGCCAAGAGGTTAATTTTAAAATACTGGAAAGACCCTATGATACCCTCTCTAGCTGAATGGCTGAATATGATGAGCTATACTGCCAACAATAAGAGAATCTCTTTTTTGCTTTTGGACAGTGTAGACAGATTTTTGGATCTATGGGGGCCCTTTTTGCAAAAGAAAACTCCCACATGAATTAAATAAGTAATGCAGGTTTAATACGATAAGAAATGGTAACAAACAAGCATTTTAAGACCACTGTGCTAGCAGGTTAATTCTGTTTAGCTGTTAGCCTAGGTTTATTTATTTATTTATTAAAATGTTCAAATTATTCGTTGTGGAAAAGTCATGGTTTACATTTCCTTACTCTATGCAATTGCTTAATTGTGATCAGATGTTTTTGTTGATTTGATGTTTGTTTGTTTTTTCTCTCCAATGAGTTATGTATGTATATCTGCTTTACTTCCTTCTAAAATAAAAAAAGATATTATGGTACAAAAACGGAGGCAGGGCTAGACTTGACTGCCAGCAGATAGCATAACAAACTCACAGGTGAGTTATTTTTTCACTTGGGATGAGACTGAAGATGGATGGTGAGACCGGAAGCAATATGAGACTGATGGTGGTGTTTGGTGTAAAATTGAAGATGGTGAGTCCAGGAGCTGATGCTATTTGGAACTTGAGTGAGATTTGGGGAGATACTAACCAGTTTTGGGGGGGGATTGTGATACTGCAGAGATAATGACACTGCACTGGGGAGAGATGGTGATCATTTCCTTTAGGATCACGATCCTAAAGGAAAGGTTGGTGACCTTTTTGGTGGTGAAAGGTCTTATGGATGACAAACAGCATGGGTTCGTCTGTAGGAAATCATGTCAAACAAACCTGGTTCAATTTTTTGACTGGGTGACAAAAGAACTAGACAAGGTGGGCATCTATCAGAAAACAGAGACCTGGTATTAAAAGAGCCAGTCCCCACCAACCTCATCATATCAAGCTGACATTTGCTAAAGGACATCTGGCTGGGGCCATGTTCATAGGCCTCTCTAAGGCCTTTGACATGGTCTCCCACCTCCTTCTACTGAACACACTACAACACATTGGGGTTTCCCAGGTTCTCTTCTCCTGGTTCTCCAGCTACCTGTCTGACAGAACCCAATGTGTTAAAATGAACAATACCCTATCTATCACACTTCCAGTGTGCTCTGCTCTGGTGTCCCCCAGGGATCCATACTGGGTCCCCTGCTCTCCAGCATATATTTCAAAGCCTTACCTAAATCCTGCTGTGGGGACATTCTCCTGTATGCGGATGATGCAGTTCTTTATGTTTCCTATCCAGACAAGCACATGCACACCTGCACCCTCTGTGCACTCACACTAGAGGAAAGGCTGCAATATCAAACCTGTCTCCTCACCAAAAAAAATCCACTTGGGCTTAACCCCAGCAGGTGTTACAGCCTCCCTTCAGTCGGCCACCCTCTTCATGGCCAATCACACTGCCACCAAAACTATCTGGAAGGTACCCAAGGTCAGGACCTCGTTAGCACAAAGATCCTTCCCTTTCAGAGTCCTGTCATGGTACGGTACCCTCCCCACTGCCATCATCGCAATCCCCAAGTTAGGTCCATTTAAGGCAGCCTTAAAAAATCCATATATTATCAGAGCATAACTGCCAGTGTGACTGCAAGCCTGACACTAGGCCCTACCCTATCTCTATATGCCATACCTGGCACTGACACTGTCTCAAGCGAGGCAGCATGCTTTTCCTCTGCTTCTGAGGCCTCTGTGCCCTAGGCCTATCTTAGATAACTTATAGCTCACTTCTATGTTTAGGATCTTGACAATGCCTACCTGGAGGCTGCACCTTGACAATGCTTTCCCGGAGGCTGCACCTTGCAATACATCCTTCGAGGCAGCTCCCAACAATCCAACTGTAACCTGTTATGCTGCATCTGTTAGCTACCACATGTATAGGCAATCACTCTAAGTATGTACATTGTACATCTGTAGTTTCTATATGCATGGAATGCTGCCTCCTTTTAGTTACCAACTGTATAGGCAATTACCGTATGTATGTTATATGCACACTCATGTCACCTGTCTGCACATTCACACTTTTATGACTCTGCACCTTTGTTAACTGTAATCTCCTGATGTTGTCTTTGTCTTTGTAACACTCTGTAATTGATGTGGAGCCTTTGAAAATGAGTCTATGACTCAAAGGGTTGCAATTCCTATGCTATAAATAGATAGATAGATAGATAGATAGATAGATAGATAGATAGATAGATAGATAGATAGATAAATTTGATTTTCAATTTTCAATTTAAAATATCCGCCATTTTTTTTGTCTCGCTTAGTGAGAGCTAAGATCTGACCCACCCATTCTCCCGATGTCTTGTATTCCTCTGATTAACAGTGCACAGGCTCAGTAAAAATTATGAAGTTTTCTTAAAAAAAGATAGCTGATTGCCAAACTTTGACTTGACTGACTACCATAATCTTTTTACAGCCACATAGCATGATCACGATGAAGTGAAAGTACCTACAGGCACTTCACACTGCCAGCCCATATGGAGATAAGGCTGTGGCCTGCTCTGCAGAGATGGGAGAGGGAGAGGAAACAGCCAGTGGGAGATAGAGGAGGCAGTCACACACAGTCCAAAAAGTGTCTTTCACTTTAATTTCTTGTTCTCTTTTTTCCCAACCAGACTCAACATCGGCTCCACCCAATACCCCTTTTGGTAAAACTGCAGTTTTCTTAAACCACAATAGTTTTGTTTAAACGTGTAGCTGTTCCAACCAGGCAATGCAGCTCCATCTCAGACAGTTGAAGTTGTGAAAGTGCCGCCACTGCTCTTCAGCCCAATTCTACCGATACTCCAGCCGTCCACCTGCTTAGCCTATTGCTGCAATACTTATACCACTGCTCAGTCCCAGTTCAAAATGAAAAAACATTTTTTTCCTGTAAAACACCTTGTTGGCAAGCAGGATGGTAGGATGCAGGGTGGACATCCCTTATCTGTAGCTGCTGTTATCTTGGATCAGCATTGCTGACTACCTTCCCAGCCCCCCAGTCAGCTCAACAGAAATGTTGTTTTTCCCCCTTTTAAAAAATAAATCACCTTATCAGAGTACCACAGCCAGGGCCAGCTGTAAGGATAGGTGAACTAGGCAGCCACATAGGGTGCCATGCAATAGGGGGACACTGTGAAAGCCCTCCATTTATGATGGTGTTGTTTTTTTTTTTGCTTGTTTTTTACATTAAAAAGAATGACTGACATTGTCAAATTTATTGTCTTTTGGGGGGGTGAAGACTTGCCTGTGTCAGCAACAAGACATTCCAATTTACAGCTGTGTGCACAGTGCATGCCACCCCTCCTACCTCCCATGTGCCTAACACTTATAATTTCCTTGGCTTTGGAGCTAGAATGGCCAATTAGTGCAGACAGTGGGTGCATCAGTGCATGCGGAGATGGGTACAGGAGCCATTAATCACTTTGGGTGGCAACAGCAAGAGACTGAGGCTCAGCCAGCCAGCACAACATTATCCAGCAGACGTTTGAGGAGGAGTTGGGGAAACTGAAGCTGGACTGTTTTGCTGCAGTGCAGGTCAGGGCATGGGTCAGCAAAGTAAAATTTCACAGTGACATTTTGAGTTTTGCTGACTGGCTGCCTGGTTCACTCACAGGTCGGGTCGGTGTGTTGCGGTTCGGGAGTCCGGACTTGTCTTGCCCCAGACAGTGACCAGTGCTTGTCCATCTCAGACTCTCATGAAATAGTCAAAAAAGGAGAAGACCAGCCTGGAGAGAACACACACACACACACACACACACACACACACAGAGTGAGTATATATGACTAACTGTATCTTGTTGCTTGGTTTATCACTGGCTATTTATTACTATTTACTACAAGTTGGTAGTCACTTTAAGTTAGTGTGTGTGTAGGCTGCGAGCTGACATGGCAGTCAACACATGGGCTAAGTGGGGCAGCAAAGTTTGAGTGTGGCATCTGGCAGTGCAGGTGCTTAGCAGACCCCCTGGATATAACTGAAACTGCTTTACAGAACCTTTGACACCATAGGGCGAATTTTGCAAAAAATACAATCAGCACACACAATGTAGTTTTTATTTAATATACTTATTACCCTCTGTTGCTTTATTACTTACAACATTTTCATGAAAACAAGACCTCTGCCACATGCTCTTTATCTGGTCTTGCTGCTTGTCTATAACATACAAGTGACATGATAATTCTCTGTTTATGACAGAACAAATGGATGCTGTAGATATTATCAGGATGCCTCGAGCTGCCTTGTAGACAAGTAACCAGAGCAGCTGAACAATAAATGACCAGTGGTGGAAAAGGAGGGGGAACCCAGGGAAACTCAGTTGCAGGAGTAAAAGTAAAGTCAGACTCAGTTACAGGAGTCAAATGGGCAAGAACTGCTTCAGTGCACAGTGTAAATTGTATTTGTACCCCTAAAGGCATAAAACCGACTAAATGAAGTGTGAGAATGCAATGTGTAATCAGGACTTTGGTCTCCAGGCCCTGGGCAGTCATGTTCAAATCCTGCATCAAAGTTGATGGGCTCCCCCAGACTGCAAGTGGCAGAGAATCCCATTTTCAGGCAAATATTTTTCTTAATGAATATGGGAAATGGTTAATACAAGAAATATCTACGTTATATGTTGAATGTGATCAAAATATCATTTTTTTCTAAGTTTCTCCTGGGATGTTCATGGCTCCTTAGAGGTTCTAGTTCTGAGCTTTTGTACTTAGAACAAATAACATACATTTTCAGCTTTCCCATTAGGCTACCAGTGGGGCCATTAAATGTTTTGTTTATTTAGAGAGGGGAGTCCCACTGAGGTACAATATTTGATTGTCAGTAAGGTCCTGATTCCAACCTAGTGGTCAGAGTGCAATGCTGTGAAACGTTATTATAATCTATTGTACTATATTTCTGATGCTTTCAATGACCTGGAAGAACTGGGAGATCATATCTGGCAAAGTGTACTGTATATTTACTTAAAATGCTGGGCCACAGCAGGTTCACATTTTGGAGATGCATCATCTCCTTTAGAGTAGGGTCCTGCTTCTATACAATAAATATACAGCTGCGAGGACATACATTACTACTGTGTAAGCATATGGAAATCAAGTGAAGCGACACAGCAAAACAATGACTAACCCTATGGGATTCAAACCTGGGATATTCTTGTCTATAACGTTATGCTCTAACCACACTACAACATTGCCTTCATGAGTGCTGGATAACTACTGCTTACGTACACCCTGCTTAAATTAATTGATTATATCTCTGTTCTAAATCCCTCCCTCCCTTGCTTCACCCCCCCCCCAAAAGGGGGTGGGAGAGACACATGGGCAAAGAAAGAAATCAGTGAATCTCAGTAACTTTTTGAGGTATGTGTGATCAAAATGTATAAGCACTGAACAGTGCTCCCATTTTGCGTAATAAGGTCAGTGGGAACTGTCTTGTTTTACGGTATGTATTATTCAAAGCAAAGGGTTTGTTTTTAGAATGGTACACAGTCTTTATTCGTGTGCTCCTTCCTGCAGGCAGTGAATGGTAGGGAATGGTAACATGATCTCATTCCTTATCTGAAGACTCCTCAGTAACTGAGAGCCTCATGAGTTTAATTGCCCTATTTGTGTCTCAGCTTCTTCACTAGTACATTACCAACACAATCAGGGACACTAGGTCAGTTGTATCTATGAGAATTAAATTTGTTGTGAAAGTACCATATTCATTTTTAATCAATACTTCATTGTGCTTGTGACTGTACTTGCCTCGGTTATGAATGAAACTAGGCATTTTATTGTCAAATGTACTTGTCTGGGTGTCAAAAACCAATTAAATAAATAGATATCAATTTGCAGTTTGGGTGTTTATGAAAACAGTATTCTTAGCCCTGTTTACACTACCAGATCTGCAGTGCATTAACCTCTGTACATGGGTTAATGCCTTTGGAGCAATTTTTCAAAATACAGCAGGACAGGGTACTCCATGTGACTCCAGAAGATTAGCCTGGTGTGTAAACCCAATTGTCCACTCCATCCACTGTGCATTTCAGCGAGACAGCATGTCAGCGCCACGTCACAGACCACGCACTCCTCATCAATCATGCCCCCCCCCATAGCCACCCGGTGCAACTTTTGGTGGAGCATAGGAGGCTGTGTAAACACAGATTGTGCCTGTGGAAAGACAGCGTGGCACACTTGGAGTGGCGCAGTGCTCAGTTCGCAGCTGTGGTGTAAACACGGCTCTTGTGTATGTGTGTGTTACTTTTTCTTTTGGTTCACATAAACAGTATGGTAACTTAACAAAAGTAGTTTTCAGCTGTTCAGCTTTTATTTTGTAAGTCCCTTCCCCTGATGTAGGACTTGAGTTCACCATTCCTTCCTTCAACACATGTTGAGCTGGGCTCCCTGATTACAAAGATGGGGGTGCACACCAAGTGAAGATAACGACCTTGTAGTTTGTTACACAGTCTGAATGAAATATGTTTACTGGATGTGGGGTGAGGGTGAGGGCCTTGGTCTGATATGCCAGAGAGAGTAATCCATTCTGGGGTTAAAATGGGTGCCCAAAGGAGCTCACGGAAATCCCTGTGTCTTGGTTGACTGAGACTTGGTTCTAACAATTGCCTTCAGAGAGCACTACCAATGGCTAAAATCAAGTTCCTGCCAACCAGGGCAACTCACAAGTCACATACAGAATTCATAAGCCACTTACTTCCCGAGCTCCATCACAAACATGGCTACAACCTGCACTCATATAAAAGCCTTCAACTAGGCCCTAAAATAAAAGTCCATTAAATTAAATAAAGTAAGTAAATAATGTAATGCACATTCAGCACTAATGTCAGAAGTTCACATCATGGAAAAAAGGTAAATCATTCAGTTTTTTTGTTTTCAAAGGAAATAAACTGCCATTAGAAATGTTATCTTTCTTTGGGGGAGGGAGTGGTGAAGATTTAAAAAACAAAATTCAAGGGGGCACCGTTGGCAAGTTCGCCTAGGGCACCACATACCCTGAGGCCGGCCCTGACCACAGCCGCTGCAGTTCCATGCTCGATCCTCTGAGCTGCCATCTCCTTGTAGTCCAACTCCATTCCTGAACAGGGTGCGGTGCGGTCTCACAATCAAACTGACTCTAAAGTAAATTTGAGTCGGGGAAGGGAGTCATGGTTCAAGACACGGGGGGGGGGGGACATCTAGCAGCGAATTAGAGCAAAACTGAAAAGTAAACCAACTGGTAATGAAGTACTGCACTGCACTCTACCGAATGATTACTTTATCAAGAAAATAACTATAAAGTGGTTTGTAGTAATGTTTTATTTATTTATTTATTTTTAAGTGGAATATAAAAGTATCACAGACCATTTTCCCATTTTCTATGCACAATAATACCCTCCAGAGTGGACAGTATTGGGCTATACCGGACCTTCCAAGGGCTATAAGGCCCTCCACCTGTGGCGGGCATTATCATATCCCAGGCGGTCTGGTATAGCTCAATACTGCTCACCCTGGAGGGTATTATTGCTTACTTACTGAACTGTTACTGATAATACAGCCCCCATCTCAGACAAATGCTAAAAATAAATTGATTTATGATGATTCTCTAAGTTTGGTATTTAGCTCCAGTGCTTCTTTAAACAATGGGCTCAGTTTTCAAAGTGTGGTACAGGGCTTGTGTGAAGCCCTGCACCACAACACTTAGGTACTGGCAGTGTGAACCCCATCACAACTGTGCCTGATTTTACAATCTTAAGCGAGTTAAGCAAGTTTTCACGATTTCAGTGGCTTGCACCAAATATCTGGTGCAAGCTCCATAAAGAAGCCCCCAGGATTGCCGTAAGTTAGACCAGAAAAAGTTGGTCTAACTTGTGTCAATTGCCGCATGGGATAGAAATTCTTGTTAGATCGCTGTAAGCCCCATGTGCCGTATCGTCAGCACACCCGGGGCTTGCAGTGATCTAAGCCCTTTGAAAATCCTGCCCAATGTGTCTACATCATTAATCTTTGCAAAAGAGCAAAGGTCCCCACCCACCTGGCAAAACCCTTCTTTATTCCCAGTCCTCCAGCTTTTTCAGCAGCTTACTAAGTGGCACTGAATCAAAGGCTTTGCTGAAGTCAAGGTACAGCAAATCTGCCTACCCTAGTGACCCAGTCGAAAAACAGTATCAGGTTGGTCTGGCACAATCTTCCTGACACAGATCCATGCTGCTTGTCATCCTGCAGCTCATTGTCATCTAAATAAGCCACCAAACTTTCCTTAACTGTGGTCTCCATTAGGGCTGGGAGAACTCGGTGAAGTTCTAACCCTTATTAGATAAGAACCAGAACACGGTGGAGTTCTGATTTATTCTGATTAGTTCTGATTATTTATAAACATTTTAAAAAAATGTGATAAATTATTTATTTATTTATAGCCTTTTGATAACCGGGTAAACCCACTGAGACCAGAGGTCCCTTTTTCAGGGGCGACCCGGAATTAGTTACATACAACAAATATAGCACAACAGTTTACACAATCAAGAACAGAAGAACACATCAGAGATGGATACATAGTTACAGCATAATCACAGTATTAATTAGTCACAAAGGAAAGTCATATAGTAATCAATGACATTTATCAGTGGGAAGCAATAGATAGGGTATGGAGTAGACAATAGACATAAAAATAAATAGTTTGGATCATGATTTCCAGAGGATCTTACAATACTCTACAACCATAATAGTTCAGTAAGAATAGGAACCAGTGTACAGTAGCTTGCCTTGAGGGGCAAGGGCAGTAGTTCAATGGTAGCAGCTGCAGTGGCAGCATTCCAGCATGTACACCTTTAGACCAGCCTTGAAGCCTTCTAGTATTGAGCAATTGGTCAGGTTCTCTAGGAGCGAGCACCAGTAGTAGGGTGCTGAGTAACTGAAGGATCTTTTACCTAAATTAGTGCGTACCCCAAGAATTTCAAGTAGGTTGCTACTAAGGGATCGAAGGTTTCATCGGGAAACCTTAGGGTTTAGCAAGCATTCCAGGTTGGAGGGTAGACACTGGAGAGTTTGTAGGTGAGACAGAGTAGGGAAATTCATAGAAGTGGCTAAATTTCTCTTTGGCCCCCAGTAGTTGCTCTCTCCTTTTCCTCTGGATGGTGGCACGGGTCAAATATTCATTTTGCCAGCCTGCCCTTGCCCTGTGTACACACACAGCCACAATGGGGCCAAGAATAAACTTTATTTGTGATTTCTGTAACTATAACATTTCTCTTTGGCCTCTAATAGTCTCTCTCTCTCTCTTTTTCCTCTGGATGGTGGCACGAGTAAAAACTTATTTTGCCAGCCTGCCCTCGCCCTGTGTACACACACAGCCACACTGGGGCCAAGAATAAACTTTATTTGTGGTCTCTGTAACTATAACATTTCTCTTTGGCCTCTAATAGTCTCTCTCATTCTTTTTCTCCTCTGGATAGTGGCACAAGTCAAAGATTTATTTTGCCAGCCTGCCCTTGCCCTGTACACACACAACCAGCCACAATGAGACCAAGAATAAATTATTTGTGATTTCTGTAACTATAACATTTCTCTTTGGCCCCCAATAGTCTCTCTCTCACTTTCTCCTCTGGCACAAGTCAACAATTTATTCTGCCAGCCTGCCCTTGCCCTTGGCCTGTACACAACTCTCCTCTCCCCTCTTTCTGGTATTCTGTATATGTTCCAAACCCACACAGGATAAGCTACAGGAGTAAGGTAGTTTGTGAGGTACTACTTACCTAAGTCGATCTCCACTCCGAGAACAAGACCAACAGCTGACCGGAGAGACACCGACCAACTGACTGACCAACTGACCAACTGACCACAGCAGCTGTAGCCCACATTCAGATCTTAACCACATGTGACTGTGATGCATGGTCCTTCTGCTCCTGGGCTCAGCTCCACTCCTCTCCTCAGTCTTTTTTGTTCCGCCTGGCACGGTCTGTTCCTCCTTACCCCCCTCAGTGGGGTGCCAGGCATGCAGGAAAAAAGCCCTGCTTTCCACTGACTCAGAACCAGACTTCTGTGGTGAAGTCCATATTTATCCAAGTCCGTGGATTCAGGGTTCAATTCAGGGTCTAGATTTTGGATGGAACAGTCTGCCCAGCCCTAGTCTCCGTTAGCTTACTTGCACTAAGAGAAGACTGACTGGCTTGTTGATACCTGGGTCCTCCCTGCCCCCTCCCCCATAGAGAATGACTATGTCCACAGACCATCAAGCCCCTGGCACCACTCCAGACTCTAGTGAATCTTTATATAGCTGGGTCAAGGGTTCATCTAGTTCTGAAGCAAGCTGCCTGAGTTGCCTCTGGTGAAGGCCATCTAGGTCTGGTGCTTTATCCACCCTGAAGGCCTCCAGCCCTTTAGTCACCTGTTCCTTCATGTTCACTACTCTCCTCATTTCCTGCACTCCCCCCCACCACCTTCTGGCTGCCTTGATCCCGCTCTCTGGTAGAAGCCCATTATCCTCAACCATAAATACTAGACTAAAGTAATCGTCTAGGACACTGATCTTCTGCTCATCATCTTCTACTACCTTCCCCCTCAGCTAGCCTGACAATTGCCTCCAGTTTTCCTTTTTTCCCTAATATATCTAAAGAATTATCTTCCCCCTCCGTTCACACCCCCCGGCAATCCACAGTTCTGTGTCTGCCTTTGCCTCCCTGAGCACCACTGTCGCCCTTTTTAGCCTGATCTGGTACTCCTCCCATTTTTATCCCCCCATTCCCCTTCCACCTTATAGTGGCCCTTTTTTCACCCTCACAGCCACCCTTACTTCATTTGAGAACCAGATTGGTCTTTTGTCCTTGTCTCTTTTGGTGACCTTTCTTGCACAATACTCAATTCCCTCCAGAACTGCCCTGACCTTTCCCCAGTTTTCATCTACTCTCTTGATCTAGTCTATACCCACCAGGTTTTCCCTAACCTTTTGCTGCATCTGACTAAAATTTGCCAATTTGAGGTCCAGGACCACTGCCCTCAATGAGGGATCAGTGATCGCCATTTCCAGTTCAAACCACATGAAACTGGTCACTGCTGGACCCCAGTGATTCCCAGACTGCCATCCCAGCCACCACTTTTGAGTTGGTAATCTGATCCATCTTTGGGCAGGACCAAAGTGCACATAGGTAGTCAGCCCAATGTGCATCACAGTAACCTTTCACAACTTAGCAGACTACCTTTCATTTTTGGGGATAGTATATCAAACATGATACCACCCAAAAAAAAAGCGTGGCCTGCCAAGTGGAGTAGCATGGCATAATTAGACCACTCCTACCAATTCTACTACTCTTTACATTGAACATGTTGTAGCTCTGCCCCTCCCTTAGTGTTATCAAAATGCTGTTTTGGGGCGGAGCTACAGTGTGAAAGTCCAAAGCTCATTGAATCGAAGTGAAACCTACAAAGACTTTTGTTTGATAGGTCACATCCCTTTCTTCACCCAGACAAAAGAGACCAATAACATGCTTGGAGGAAATGGCCACAGCCATGTGATTATTAATATGCCAATTACAATTGAATCAAATTGGTAATTAGCATCATATATAATTTCTCACGTTGGTGTGATGTGTGCAGCAAGGTAGTCACAGCTCATAATTAACTCATTTGTTCACCAAAACAGTATTAGCCACCCCTTCCCAGTTGGAGGGGTCTGATCTATAAATTAGCCACCTCACTAAGGCCCCTCAACCCCAGAGGAGTAAATGGTAACTTTAGCAGGCCAGTCCATCCAGCACTCTCCCCCATTGAAGGGCGTCACTGACTGGTGACCTGCATCAGAGAGTTATCTTTCGCCTATGGCTGGCACCCCTCTGGCCCCAACCACCAAGACCTCACCTCTCCCCAGTTGCAGAGCCTGCCTAAAAAGGAGCTATGACCCTGTTGACCCCCCCCCCATGTATGCTACTGTGCAACTACCATGCCGCCACATGATGAGTGCTCCACTGCAGTGGGCTCTCATCCCCCATCAAGCACCTCATGCAAGAACTTCCTCCAAGTCCCATTGTAGGTCCATTAAAAATATAAAATGTCCTGCTTCAGATAAATGCACACCATCTTTTACATACTACTGAGGGACTCTTGCCAGGATGCTATCGTGTTGGATTACTCAGCCACCAAACGATTTCATAACACGCCTCATGGCTAAGTTGGTCAGTTCATGTGCCCTTTCTATGATGCTGAGTTCCTGAGCACGGTGCCACCACTGTCTCTGAATCATATGAGACAGCAACAGCTGTGTGTTTGGCCAATCCCAGTGCACCATTCCTAAATCCTCCCACATCTTGTTTTGCAACTCCACAGACTTAACGCGGCCCAAGTTGTTTCCGCCGAGGTGGATAATGAGCACATCTGGTAGGCCGTGACGTCGACCCTCAGTGGTGATCCAGGGAAGCAGTCCCCCCCCCATATCATCCCCCTTTGGTCCAACCAATGTATCCATGCCTTCTGAGGGTGAAAGAAGAGATTTTCTCCTCCCTGGAGCCGCCTTGCTCTAACCGCTGCTCAACGCATTTAAGAATAACCACATATCCACACTCTGCTTGACCAAATGTCTTGACATGTGAATAAAAGAGACAAGAAAATTACAGCAGTTGTGGATAAACATATTTCTCAAATGCCTGTGACCTCTAACTCCCAAACACTTGTATCTACATGTCTGTCCACCCTTCGACCCTGGTGTGTGACACTGCCTTATTCTGAATGAGTACTGTGTCAAACCCTTTTTCCTCCATCCCCAACTCCCACATTGACCTCAACAGCAGGTGTTGGAAATGCAATGATGTAAGGGGGATCCATCCACATGGCTGAAAAATGCTTTGCCTCCTGGCTTCAACTGCTGCATGTAGGCTACACCCATCCTTTTATATTCCATTGCACTCCCAGAGAAGGCCGCAAGTTGCACCAGCAACCCCTACCCCCCTTATCTGACTTTTTCTGCCTTAGGCGAATGCACACACCCTCTGTAGTAACAACTTTATCATTATTACCCAGTGAAACTGGTACAGTCTCCAATTTGCTCAGCTGCAATATCTCAGACACCCTGAAGGCTCCACAAAGAACCACCAAAAATGTTGTTTGAAACAGCAAAGCCTCTCCTGCCAATGTACAAACCTTGGGTAATGCTTTCAACAACCTTGCCAGCAATGCCAAGCCAATAGGGTGCCTGGTATTCCTCTTTTAGGGATCTCCTCAAGCCCACCCCTCAAGCATTTTGCATACTTTAAATGCCCAGGATGTGTCCCTCCTCCCTGTTGCCATCTCCAATCATGCTATTGCAGATAAATGCTGCCCCACTGTTCCTGGTGTTGCACCCTGTCATTTCATGTGAAGGATGTAGGAACACAAATACTCCTCTGGCACTGGCCATGCTGGTTCCATCCAAGCTGTTCCCTTACCTTCAGAAAGGCTTCAACCCTCCATTTAAATGCTGCCTTTGTGCTAAGCACTAGGGAGTGCTTGAGCAGCTCCCACTCTTCTGGATCACTAAATACCAGAGATAGAATAGGACTTTCCTGGGGTTCACCTCTTCTTCTTGTGCCAGCTGCCTAACCTTCTCCCACTGCAAAGGAAAAGACCATCAGCCACTTCATTATCAATACCAGGTACATGCATTACCCTAAAGTGCACATTCAGTATCAAGCATCTCAGCATGAATACCCTCAAGATCCTTCCCATGGAGCCCTTCCCTTTTAGTCACCCATTAATGCTGTACACTACCCCCATATTATCTGTTCTGAATATCACCCATTTATTCCTCAGTTCCAGATCACTAAAACTAACATGATGGGGAAGAATTTGAGAAACACAACCTGCCGAAGCAAACCTGCCTCCTCCTACTCCAATGGCTAGAGACCTGCATACCAGGCTCCCGGGAAGTGGATCCCAAATCCCAAGCAGCTGGATGCATCTGTACAGTTCTCCAACTCTTGGTTTGCCACTTCCTCCAGCCAAATACCTACCCCACTGAAACATGATAGGAAGTTTAGCCATACTTGCAGGTCACCCCTCATGGATTCCATAATCCTCAGTCTATGATGGGGTCTGCTGTAATCTGTCCCTCGGGTGGCAAAGCGCTGGAGGAAGGTCCTTCCCACCAGCATGACTTTGCATGTAACAATCAAATTCCCTACCAAATGTTGTAGTTCCTTCAACATAATCTTGTGTACATATGAACGTACGAAATTTGCCAGCAGATAAAGTCCTAGAGGTCTATCAAATCTGCTCGAATGTCCAGCTAGCACCCCTTATTCTGCAGCTGCCCCTCCCTTCTACCCTTCCCCTTCATTGACCCTTTGCTTTGCTCAGCAGCAGCCGTAGTGTGCTGATCTTGTCTGCTGAGAGGCAAAACTCTGTAGCCATCGTGTCAACCTCAATACCCAGAAAAGTCAAACAAGAACTTGGTCCTTCCATCACGTCATGTGCTATGGGAACCCCCAGGTCTACACACATGGCCCAGAATGCACGCATTAACTGTGCACAATGGTCCATTACTGCCTTGCCCACAAATGAGAAATCATCCAAATAGAAGAAATTCCTTTATACGTACAGTAATTTCCTTTTCTGTTAACTCTAACATTGTCAATGGGTATTTAATACATATGAGTAATGTGCGCCCCTACTAGGGATAATGGTACAGCCCAAAGCTGTAGCAACAGCATAGAACCCTGGGCACATGAAGATTCCAAATAGCAATGGCTCTCCAGGCCACTACTTGCCTTGAAGTGCCTAAACAGTGGAATGAAAAGTATAAATCTATGGAGTGCTTAAAGTATACAGTCCCCTCCTTTTATCAATACAACACATAACACATGTGCAGAAAAACTTTCATCTGAAGAAAAAGCAATGATCAATGTCTTACCTTGTCCTTGAAACATAAGGATTCTACTCTGCATTTTTGTGGCTTGTGCTGAACCAGTGTTCCTTAAAATTGCCTCTTGGCAGATGTATCAGGTGAATCAGCAATGGCTGTCAACATAAAATTGTATAACAGAAATAAATAAACACAATAAGATTCAGTGTAACTGCAAAACAGAGTAAACACTAACCAGTAACAGAGAGGCACCACCTCATGTTCAGAAACATCAACCTGTTGACCTGAGAGCCTGCAATTTAGTAGACTGCATCCTATTTTCATGTTAGCAGATAAAGCCAAATAGGATGTCAATAATATTTGAAAAGTATAATTTCTAGAGAAAAAAAAAAGACATCCCATACTTATATTGGACAATATTCTCCATTAGGAACCAAGGCTCCTGGGAGAGGCCTCATTGACAAAGTGAAGCTAACAGAAAAGAAAATTATTATAAGTATGAAGAAATTTCTTCTTTCTGTAGCGCTCCACATTGTCAATGGGTATTTAATATGTATGGGTTCTAAGAAGCAGTACACATGTTTCCACTTGGCGGGGAAGAATATTGTCCCACATGACCCATAGGTGAGAAATGTCATTATCTGCTAACCACGGCCTGTAAAACTCTGTGACCAAAGGCTGCATAGGTGGAACTTTGAACATCCAATCTATAGTGTTTAGAGAATATGTGGATGGATGACCACACCACTGCCTTGCACAATTCTAACACAGACACCTCCCTTGTCTCCACCCAGGAGGTAGCCAGAGCTCTGGTGGAGTGAGCCTTGATGAGGAGCTAGAGCACCCTTCTTTTCAGCCACGTAGGCCTTGTCAATACCAGCCCTCATCCACCTTGCCAGTGTGGTCTTAGAGGCTTTTAGACCTTTTTTTGCTACTCTGAAAAGAATGAACAGACTTTCAGATTTCCTGAACTCTGCAGTTTGTTAGAGATATGTCCTGACTGCCCAGCACAAATCTAACTTGTGCAGCTCACATTCTTTAGCAGGAGTCAGCTTTGGGAAGAAAGACTGCAAATAGATTTCCTTATTTATGTAAAAGGCAATAGTTATGTTCAGAATAAAAAAAAAATCATTAGGATCATTTTTGCCCTTGTGAATGATAAGGTAAGGCTCTTCGTGTGACAAGGCCTGAAGCGCACCAGTTCTTCTGGCTGAGCACAATACAGTTAAAATGCATGCCCTGTATGACAGAAAGTCCAGCAGGATGGATGAGAGAGACTCAAAGGTTTCTTTACAATGAGCATTCAAAACCAGATTCAGATCCCATGGAGGTACTGGCAATCAAAATAGTGGTCTACTTCTGCTAACTGCTCTTAAGAACCATATGACCTCCTGGTTTGTTCCCTGAGACAATCTCCTGGAGGTTCCCAGTGCTGCTCCTGTTGCCAACACCTGACCTCTCAGAGTGCTCAGTGCAATCCCATTGTCTACTCCTGCCTGAAAAAACTCCAAAATCTGAAGAACCATGGCTTTTGAAGGCCTGATACTTTTTTTCTTTTGCTTCTTCTTCTTGGCCAAGCCGAGAAGGTGCTCCACACCGCCACACTCGATCATAAGCTGCAGATGTAGAATATTTCCTGGAAGCCATCAGGATATCCACAACTTTCTTTGAAAAACCTTGTTTGAGCAGTCTCTTCCTCTCAGGAGCCAGGCCACCAGATACCTCATCTCTGCATTTCTGTATTGAATGGGTCCCTGGAGGAGAAGATCCCCCTGGAGAGGAAGCCAGAATGGTGCGTGCTGGGCTGGATTCATTAGGGCTGAGAAGCACAGTGTTTTTGGCCACTTTGGTGCTACCAAAAGAAAACTCCCTTTTGAGTGCCTGTTCTATAAATTACTTTGGGAAGTGGAGGCAGGGAAGGAAATGTATATGCTCAGTAGAAATCCCACATCTGAGACAGGGTGTCCACTTTCTCTGGATGTGTGCACCGGTACCGACCAAAGAGCCTTGATATCCCAACATTGTGATTTGAGGTGAATAGGTCAATCTGAGGCCATCCAAACCTGCTGCACAGAAAGTCAAACACTTCCAGATTCAACATCCATTCCCTGGATGGCTCCCGACTCAGACAGCTGGCCTGGATGTTCCGTTTTCCTGCCAGATGAACTGCCATGAGAGATAGCAGGTTCTCTTGTGCCCCCAGAAGCACTTCTGTTGCTTCTGCTGGCATCTCCTTGCTTGTTGTGCCTTCTTGATTGTTTATGTATGCCACTGTGGTGGCATTGATTAACTTTACGTATTACCTCTACCTGAACCCAATTGAGAAAACAGAGAAGAATAAGTTGTCTCCAGTACATTTATCTGTAACTTTTGTTCTTGTGCAGTCCAAATGCCCTGGACCAGTACTTCACCCAGGATCCCACCCCACCCTGACAGGCTGGCATCAGTTGACAAAATCAACCTGGTAGGCTTCTAAGGGGACCCCCTGGATAGATTCTCAGAGCTCTCCCACTAATTTGGTGATTGCCGAAGAAACTGAGCAATTGGCATCTGGGCTTGTTAGTCTTCCAAGGTTGGATTCCAAACTGCTAGCATTTCAATCTGAGGTAGCCACACATGCAAATGTGCCTACAAAACCAGCCCTATTGTTGCAGTCATCAACCCCAAAATTTGTAATAGATTGTGAGCAGAGGCCAAAGACTAGATTCTAAACCACTGAAACCCTCTTCTCAGGGTCTTCTTCCTGTCTGTCAAGAGGAAACTTTTCCCATGTCCATTCTGAACACTCCACCAAAGTGTTCCAGGGCCTGTGAGAAGCTGAATTAGCTCTTCTCCCAACTCACTACCCAACCTTAAGTTTCCAATGTCTCCAGGGTCTTGGACACGGACTTCCTTGCCATCTGGTCAGAGGACACTTGGATGAGTAAGTCATCCAGGTAGGGATATATGTGTTGCCCCTCCTTTCTCAGTTGCACCACACAAACTATGAGGACATTCAAGAACACCCTGGGCACTGTTACCAACCCAAATGGGAACACCCAATATTGGAAGTGCTGTCCCTGAATCTCAAATCTCAGAAAACTTCTGGTGAGACTGAAGAATAGGGATGAGAAGATATGCATCCCTCAAGTCTACTGATGTGAGAAATCCCCCAGCTAGATGGCCCTGATGATTGATCATAGGGACTTCATCTTGAAGGTCATGTGATGGACAAAACTGTTTAGGAGCTTCTGATCCAGAACTGGGCTGAATCCCCCTTACTTCTTGGGAACCGCAAAGTAAATCAAGCAGAATCTTTGACCATCTTCACTGAAGGGTACTGGGACAACTGCCCCAATCTGTCTGAGGATATCCAAAGTTTGGTCTTCATCCCATGCCCCCATTATGCCTACGGGCAAAAGATCCTTTGTTACTGTTATCCTTAAATTCATAATAGGAGGCCTTTGGTTTCCAAAATTACAAAAAGGATGAAAACCACCTCAAGACTGCCTCTGACAGCCACTTCCTTGACCCTTTGGAACCGGAATTGCTTTCTCTTGCTCCTTGACACCAGGAAGTGTCCCTTCTTACCCTGGATATAATTCAAAATGTCATCAAAACTAAATCAGAATAATAGTTGACCCTCAAAGGGCAAGTTAAATAGCTTTGCCCAGATCGGAATAACATTCCACTCTCAAAGGACAAGTTCAATTGCTTTGCCTTTAACACCTGGCCTGCGACCTAATGCCTAAGCCATATACCCCACATGGCTGATACAATGTAGTAAGCAGAGCAAGCTGACAATTGTAAATTGTCCACTGTAGCATCCCTTAAAAATGGTGGAAGCCATGGTTACCAGTTATAAGATGTTCACCCCCTCAGAATCTAGGGGAACAAAAACTACTCAGAGCTGTAATCCATGAGTTCAGGGCTCTGAAAAACAGTAAGGATGTGCAGGAGGTACAAAGATATTCCCCATTCTCGTCAAACATCCTTCTGCATGAGGCATCCGCCTGTTTATCGTGTGTATCAGTCAAAGCCAGAGATTGTGTAATACTGTAGGTATGGCTGTGTGCTTAACAGAATTATGCACTGCCTTATCTGCCAAGGGGGGGGGATTCCCATTTCTGGGAGTCCTCCTCCATAAAGGGATAACATCTTACCCGTGTGTTGGGCAGATGTTTTCTCTGGTCCAAGCCAGCCCCTTCCTGTTCAACAATCTGGTTGCAGTGCACCAAATTTGGAAAACACTTTGGTGTGGGGGAGGACGTAGACAGTATCGGATTCCCATCCAGTGCCTCCTTGCTTTGCACATCCTTCAGCTGTAATGTCCTACAAGCCTCTTTTATGAGGTAGGACACAGATCTTGTACCAAACAAGGGAGGGATCAGAATCTTTCCCTTAGGCTCTGACCACTCACACTCCTCCTCCTCTTCAGAGGGGTCCTTCTCCTCCTCCTTATCACAAAATACATTTGGGTCAGGATTTTCCTTATGTCCCCCGGTATCATCATCTTGACCCTCTGTATAGTCAAGGTCAAGGTCAGGATCTGCCTGCAGATCTGAATAAGCAGTCTTGTCCTGCTCAGGTTCACCTGAACTTGCCTGCATGGGGCCTGCTTTTGGATCAGATTTGTTGGTGGGGATGATGTCCTTGAGAACATCTGGACTCAGTATCTCATTGAGAAGTGAACAAAACAAGGATTTGTACAACTTAGCCTTGCCACTGCTAGTCAGTATGCCAGGTGCACCCCCCATCTCAGGGTTTCAAGTGGGAGGGGACTGAAATAGCCATATTAGATTGCATTGCACAGGGCAATAAGAGCCTAAAGGTGGGGGATTCCTGCAGGTCTTACATCACTTGAATACCTCAGGTCTCTGATAAGCCATGGTGCCAGTGGCTTTAAACAGATTTACACAAATAAACCACGAACATACTTATAAGGATCTGGAATGTCTCAGTAAAATGGGAAGGGGCTACTGTATCGATCACCCTTATTGTTTCCTGTTAGACTGACAAATGTTTGTAATGAATGGAAAAAACAGTAAATCTTTTAAGACTGCCTGGGACAGTTGTTCCAGTTGAGAGGAGGGAAATACTTAGTTATAGTTTATGAGTAATCTGCCAACCTAGAAGTTAAAGTTTTAACTGCAGTTAATACTTTCTCCAACAGAGATGACTGGAGGTGGAGAAAGATAGTAAATGCACGTTCTAGTATGCATGAGTTTCAGTGACGTCGTATGTGTGACATCACCACATCAACGGAAGCACACCCTGACTTAATGGAATGAAAGACATGGTACAAAGGGTGCTAGCTGCTCATTTGAGCAGGCTTGATAGACCTCTAGGCCTTTATCTGCAGGCAAATTTCATATGTTTGTATGTTCATAAGGAGGAGCAGGAAAGTGCCTGAAAAGGATCAGAAGGTGTGAGTCCCAGCTGGCTGACTGCCAGCAATGGCCACTTCTTTATGCGGCTCAGTGTAGCTTTTGAAACATACTCTGAGACGCAACTGTTAAAACGAGTGCTTTTTAGTGCTATAAACACAGTTGGAAAAAGCATTCATTTGAATCAAAACCTGCAATAAGGCATCGAGCCAGAAAAAAACAGCTGAGACAAAAAGCAGCCAAGTAAAAACACCCAGGCAACCTGACCCCTTTAAAGACAAACAGAAAAAAAACAGGCAAATAAGAAGGAACTACTGTGACTCTCTGTGTTAACCCCTATATTTAAATCTTCGGATAAAGAATGCAGAGAGGGTCCGTCAGCTAGAGGAATGCTGTGGGGAAAAAAGGAAAAAGTCCCCGTACTCACTAAGTAAGCCCCCCCCAGCTGATAAAGAAAATGTTAATCACTTACCTGAAGCAACAATAATAAACTCAGGCAGAGCCACTACAACTGTAAATGCATTATTATTATTATTATTATTATTATTATTATTATTTTATTTCATTTTTGTTGACCAGGTAAGTGCACTAGACAAATCCTGCCTATTTTCAGGCACGACCCGGGGGAGGGGGATACAGAGGAATGCCAACTGACCTTGAACCAGATTAAGCTGTTGGTGGTATTGTTAGTGAATGACTAGATTAGGTACTTCAAGGGTATTTCAAGGGCTTAAACATAAACATGAATTGCTGTTGCATACATTAACTGAATCAAAGTATGGTACATTGAGAAAGGGCAGATATAAAAATAATGCCACCATCTGTATTACAGTTACATATATGTTTTACATTTTATTCTATGCACTGTTATAGCAATCAACTCAACAGAACCAGGCTATCATATACATGAAGGTACTGTACCTTAATTGTAAACACTGCTGAGGCAACTATGTGTTGTGACAGGGTGGAAAATAAACACAATGTCGAGACATGTTTTTGAAGACATTTGTTGTGTTTAATTGATGTTTTTAGAGATTGCTGTACAGTTCACACACACATACTTAGTATAACATAAAAGTGCATATACCCAAATGTCAATGTAAATCTTATACATTTCATTATTGTTCTCTTGAAGGAAGATCTTACTGTACAAGGCCTAAAAATGGGCGTTAGGTAAAAGTAAACTGGGGTAGGTGTGTTATTAAAGGTATTGCATAGATTATCTCTTATTGCTGCTCCACCCCAGGCACATACAATATGAAAATCAACAACCCATTGATATGAAGCAACATGAATTATTTAGTACAAGGACAGAAACAAGTAGGAGACTGAGTAAGTAGGTAGACAAGCATGAGTATGGTAAGTCAAATAGCATTTCAAAAAGTCTCATTATTATAATTCATTTTTATGTTGTCTTGCTCATGCACAAGCAATATCCTGTAGTAGTAGCACATTCAGAGGTGTGTCAGTGTTAACGAATGCAGAGAATACTTTAGTGAGTGCATCCCTCAGCTGCCAATCAGTGAGCATGCTGGCAATGACAGCAATTTCAAAGAGAACCATGGAGTTGTAAGAAATCTAGCTGGCAGTATAGCCTAGAGGTTAGAGTAATGTGCTGTGAACAAGCTTGGTACAACCTGCAGACCTGGGTTTGAGTCTCACAACCTCCACTTGCATACTGTGTGACTCTGAGCAAGTCATTTAACCGCCTAGTGTCCCCAGTTCACCCCTGAAAACAGGCACTTGTGCCTAGTGGGCCTTACTTGCTTACCAAAGACTAAAAAAAAATATCTGTCACTCCAATGAGGTGCAGTTTCCTCATTGGAGTGTCATATGACAAGGCTCTGTTATGTGCCTTTCCTGGTGAAACATTCCAATAAATATGGCGGCTCCTGCTGCTCACCACACAATCCCCACAAAGTTGACATCAGGGATGCCCAATCCACATGTCAGCATGTCCCCCCATTTCAATTTGTTTGCCAACGGGGTGCCCAATCCCCATCTGCATCATATCCCCCCCCCAAATTCATGGCACACAGAGAGCCAACTCCAGTGTGCCCAAAATCATTTTTTTACCTGTAAATAAATAAAACCATCCCCCGAAGTACGGTTTCTTTTTTTAACTGTAAAAAAAAAAGTCCCTCATCATCCGGCCGCACCCCCTTCCCCATCCCTCACCCACCCTCAGGACACCACACCTCCTCACACCCCCCTCACCCCATACTTTCCTCTGGACGGTCAGTGCTGTGATCTTCTGTGGAGTGGGAACACGTCTGAACCCTTCAAAGCCAACTGGGAACTGAAAAAAATGCAGTAAGCTTTATAATGGCAGGCAATGGGGGGTTTCAACTTAGGTGGCTATCTCAGCCATTTTGGGGAATTTTGGTACCATATTTTCAACATGAGGTTCTTGGGACCCCCACCTCATGAACACATGCACTGTCATCTCATTACTCGGTCCCATAGGTGATTTCGTGGTCACTGTGTGGAATCACCTTTTGGGACCAATCAACAAAATGACAGTGTCACTGTTCATGAGGTGGGGTCCCAAAAAGCCCATGTTGCAAATTTGCTGAAACAATTCCAAAAGATGACTGTGTTATGGGCGTGCATTGTGCAGTTTCCATGCACACTCGTAAGTTCAACAATTTTTAATATTTGCACCCCAGATTTTCAACATTGGCATTTTGTCACATGTCCTTATGAACAGTACAGCTATCATTTTCACATCCTGCCCAAAATGTGTTTTCGCACTTGTGGTGCCCAATGGCGCCGTCACTGTGGGAAATCAACTTTCGTAACAAATTAACAAAATCACAGTACCAGTGTTCATGAGGAAAGGTCCCAAAAAATGTTGAAAATGTGGTTAAAAAATTCCCCAAAATAATTGCGTTATGGGCGTGCATTGTGCAGTTTCTATGCACGCTCATGACTTCACCAATTTTTCATATTTTCACTCCAGATTTTCAGCATTGCCATTTTTTTACACCTCCTCATGAACAGTACAGTTGTCATTTTTCACATCATGCCCAAAATGTGTTTTTGCACCTGTGGTGCCAAATGGCACAGTCACTGTACAAAATCACCTTTTGGCTAACAAATTGATAGTGCCACTGTTCATGAGGTGGGGTCACAAAAAGCCCATGACGAAACTATGGAGTGAAAATACCAACAAACGCCCAGGGCATTAGGGTTTTCAACTGTAATGCCCCACCCTGTAGAGACTGACTGGCGTCAGGGGTGTGAATTGGGATCATCGGCTCTATTGTTCACACCATTCCACCCCCACCCCCACCCTGCAGCCAGTGACAAGAGTCGAGGTGTGCCTTGGAGTCTTTGGCCCCAAAGTTCACCCCATTCTCCTATATTCACCCATCTTAGCATATTTCCTTATGGAATGGGGTGACATAAGGCCCAAACACCCCAAGGCACATTGCGACACTTGTCAGTGTCTGCAGGGTAGGGTGAGGTGAAACGGCATGAACATTATGGCTGATGACCCAAAGGCACACCCCAATGCCTGTCAGTCTCTGCATGATGAGGGTGAGGTTGGCATCAGTTCAGTACTTCATTGCCATTTCTATTATGCATCTCTCTAACTCCTGCACTACCAATGCCAGTGCCAGCAAGACAACATTCGGCATTGACAAATGCTTGTTTATAAATGCGTCTGCACAGTTGGCAATTTTTGTAAAAAAATAATAACCATGGGAGTTATTCCACATATGTCCACAGGTGCCACACATGCAGGTGAAGGGATTTGAGGCCCGGATGCACCAGTCTGCCCTGCTCTTGAGTCAGAAGATCATGGCAGGGAGGCAGAGGTACTGGGGGTTCCATTGATAGCTGTTGAAGCAGAGAGAATCAAATCTGATGAGGCCAAAGAGGGGCTAATAGAATCATGTGAGACCCTTCCACCTGTAGCTTCAGGAGAACCCTCTAAAGCAGTGGGAAGGGAGGAAAGGCATGCAAGAACCTCCTTGTCCAGCAAAGAGACAGCGTGTCTCACCAGAAAACACCATGCCTGGGAATGAGCAAGCAAAAATTGGGTAATTTTGAGTTGGATGGGGAGACAAAGAGGTCTATCTCTGGCTGACCCCACAGGACAAATAAGCTTTCAACCATCTCTTGATTTAGTTCCCACTCATGAACCCTGAAAGTGGTGTGGCTGAGACTGTCTACCAGGATGTTGTCCATGCCTGGCACACGGACAGCAGTCAGGCAGAGGTCGTGCTGGACTGCCCAGTACCACACTTACATCACCTCCCGGCATAGAGGGTATGAACGAGTACCTCCCTGTTTGTTCAGGTACCAGACCACAGACATGTTGTCAGTCTGAATGAGGAGTGTCCCCGGACATAGAGGAGGCTGGAAGGGCATACAGTACTGCCCTCATTTCTAACACACTGATGTGTAGAGACACTTCCAGCTGAGTCCATGTTCCCTGGGTCTGATGGTCTCCTAAGTGGGATCCCCAGCCTTGACATGAAGCATCCATTGTAAGGGTCATGGTAGGATTAGGGGGTCAAAAGGGGAACCCCGGGGAGAGATTGGACAACTCCTGCCACCAAAGAAGATCCTTCTTCATGTACTTGGACACTGGGACCCTGTGGTCCAGGTTGTCTAGCCGCTGATCCCATTGAACATGAAGAGTCCATTGGGTCACACTCATATGCAGTCTGGCTAGAGAAACTGTAGGGATCACAGCTGTCATCAGCCTGAGAAGATGGAGAATTGGCTGGGCTGTGGTCCAGCATGAGTTGGCCACTAATCTATCCTGTTCTTGCAGGGTCTCCACTCTGTTCGATGGGAGGAAGGCCCTGCCCTGCACCATGTCCAGCACTGCCCCAAATGAATTGTAGGTCCTGGGAGGGGAGGGGAGAGGTGGGACTTGGCATAGTTGATTGTTATTCCAAGTCTGGAAAAGAGGTCCAGGGTGAAGTAGAGTGACTCCCTCAGACTGCCCTGTGATGGGGCTGATAGAAGCCAATCATCCAGATACAGGCACAATTAGATCCGTCTGCAGCATAGGGCCACATCACCACTGTTAGACACTTGGTAAAAACCTTAGGTGTTGAGGATAAGCCAAAAGGGAGAACCTTGAACTGGTACTGTTCTCCCTGGAAGGCAAACTGAAGAATGTGATGGTAGACCTGGAAGACAGGGATGTACCGGTAGGCATCCTGCATGTCCAGCGCACAAAACCAATGGATTTTGTGGACCAGGGGTAGAAGTCATTGGATGAAGAGCATAAGGAACCTCTTGTACTCAACATACAGGTTGAGCATGCTGAGGTTCAAGACGGGTCTTAGGTTGCCTGTCTTTTTGGGCACTAGGAAGAAATTGAAGTAAAACCCTCTTCCTATCTTTGCCAGAGCCACTGGTTCTATGGCTGACTTTTGCAGAAGAGCATGGATCTCATTTCCTTTCAGAGACAGGTGCTTTGTAGGATAATGGGTGAAGCCTGGGGGTTGTCTAGAGAGTTGTCTAGGAACTCTATGGTATGACCTCTTGCTATTAACTAAAGGACCCAAGAGTTTGTGGCTATGTCCTGTGACCCCAGAAGATGGAGGGGAAAATACCCCCCCACTGGTTCCCCTAGAGGATCTGGAGGAGGCAGTGTGGTTCCCCCACAAGTCAGGAGGCTGAGGGGAGGGACTCAGCAGCTCCTCCGGGGGTGGGACTTCCGCAATTTGGCAGGGGGAGTGAAGGTTCCTGATGCTGGATACCAGTATTTGGCCTGGTGTTGGGCAGGAGCCTCTTTGGTCTGGTGTCTCTGTTGCTGAAGAAAAGGCTGTTTGCCTTTGTAACCCCCTCAGTACATGAAGCGGGTGTTGTGGATGGATTTACCTCGGTCCTGCAATTCAGTGATAATATCCTTCCTTAGTGTCACTTCAAAGTAATGTGGATCCCCTGAAAGGGGCATCCAGGATGGAGATGTGGATGTCTGGATGTCTTGTGCCAGGCCAGAAATCCTGAGCCATGAATGTCACCTAATTCAGACAGCAGTGGCTGTGGTGCAAGCTACTGAGTCTGCTGTGTCATAAGTGGCCCGGAGGGCATGAAAATGGAAGATTTTAGCCATTCTCACTGTCTTGGCAATCTCAGCCTTAAGCTCCTGGTCCTGGATAGCTTCCATTTTTGACTCAAGTGAGGCCAGGAAAGATTTCTGATAGGGAAACCATATGAGCCACATAATTAAGGGACCTGAGGGCGCAAGTGGAGAAGGAATAGAAGCTGTGTCAGTCATGTTTAGATGCTCTGCAAGCCTTTCACTTTGGATCCTGTTCCTGGATAACCCAGTCACAGGCATTTTGTATAGTTATGAGGAGTTCTGCAAAGGAAGGGTCCTCTGGATGGGAATTTGGGGACACCATAGGCTGAGGCTCTGTAGGTGTATGTGTACTAGAGCTGGAGGACAAGTTGGAGTCAGAGTCTGAAGAGTGCCTGCTGGGGGTCTGAACCCTTTTTAGAGGAGTGTCCTGGGTTTTATCCCTGACCTGGTGTCTAGAGGAGCCTTCTCCAGAAAGGTGGGAATCCACAGGAGAGGCTTATCTAGGGGTCAGAAAGGAGGCAGGAGTAGAGGCTGCCACTGGTTTCCGACGGTCAAGCTCTGAGGCTAGTTGAGTCCTGTCCTCCTGAATCAGGGTTTGAAACACTGCCTGGATATCAGCCTGAAGCTGCTGTGGAGGAAGAGGCTGAGGCTGAGGAGGAGGTGGTGGAGGAGGAGGCTGGTATAATGGCTAGCCCAACATCTGATATTAAGGGTGTCCATGAGCCTGATAGGAGAAGGGAAAGCCAGAAGGAGCATGCCCTTGATTAGACATACCCCGGCATCTGATACCTGGCTTTGATGGAAAAGGAGCTGCAGAATTTGAAGGAAAAATCTTTTTCTCCAATGCCAGAACCCAAACAGAAGAAAAAGGACAAGGAGAGGCACCAAGACCTGGATAGGTCTCCATCCACTTGGTGGAGACCATTGGGCATCACTGACACCAGAGGAGCCTCCACTTCAGTAAGTACCCCTACTGCCAGGTCTTCTACTGCTCCAGTGGATCAGACAATGGCCTCTCTGCCTACTTTACTCATGGTGCAGTTGGGGCTCTTCTTGGATGACAGAACCCCTATTGTGCTCCTTAGGCCCATATCTTCTTCAGGGTCTATCACCAGCAGCCAGGTCAATAAGTCACTCCCCAGCCCCAGCAAGGAGTGCATGGTCACAGCCAGTAAACTGGACTCCAGCTCTGCTGTTGTCTGCATGGCCCAGGCTGATACATTGTACGTTAGCTTTTCTGATGTCTGCACTGCAGCAGCTGATAAGTCGCTCTCCAGTTCCTCTGGGGACTGCACAACTGAGTCTCTCCTGACTGAGTCACAGTATATCTCTGACATCAAGTTGAGCCAGCTGCTGGACATGCAACAGTTTTTTGAGGGTTCCTCACTCCCACTGACACAACCAGACCCTCTGGGCTTGCATGAAGATCAAGAACCAGTGGTGGGCACTAATCTGGAGGTTTCACTTCCTTCGCTGGGTCAGTCTCTTCCTGATTCACCCACTGGGCCTATTGTTAATCCCTCTGGGGACCTTCCATCGTTACCTCCTCAATCCAAGCCTCCTTGGACAGCCATGTTCCACCATCTTGGACTCTGGCTCCCCAGACAATGGTGGGTCTTCCGTCGGGTTCTACTCACACCCCAACCCCAAGTGACCCTTTGCCATGTGGCCCTTCATGGGGTCAGAGTATATCTGGCACTCCAGCCATTCCTCAAATGCTGGCTGGTCTTCCATCAGGCACCCAGGCACAGAATGTTCTGATGACAGACATTCCTGTGCTTGATTCAGTGCCAGTCCCTTTGGATGTCCCTACAGGGCTGATGCCTGGTCCTTCTGGACCTCCTGCTGGGCCTTCAGCCCCACCTCCTGCTGGGCCTTCAGCTCTGCCTCTGGCTGGGCCTATGGGCAATGTTCCAAGCTATTTTCCTTGACAATACCAAATGTACCCTTTTCCAGGGTATCCAATGCCTGGTCATCAACCCCATTATGTACCCCGGTATCAATTTTCAATATTTTCACTCCAGATTTTCAACATTGCCATTTTACCACACCTCCTTATCAGCAGTACAGCTGTCATTTTTCACATCCTGCCCAAAACATGTTTCCGCCCATGTAGAGCATAATGGCGCAGTCGGTGTGCAAACTCAATGTATGGGACACATTAACAAAATCACAGTGACACTGTTCATGAGCAGAGGTCTTAAAATGGCTATGTTGAAAATTTGGTGAAAAAATTCCTAAAAATGACTGTTTTACGAGCGTGCATTGCGCAGTTCCTACGCATGCTCGTAAGTTCGCAAATTTTCAATATTTGCATTCCAATGACTTCGAAATACCTAAACAGCACATAGAAGCAAGCAACATTCGGCATTGACAAGTGCTTGTTTCATCTTGACATGCTCCTCAACAGATCCCCAAAAGGTCTTTGTCACCTCTTTGACAGCTGCATTAAGTTGCCATTCCCTTGCAGCCACTAGTCTATGCCCCGTAGCTAATCCACTAATCACCTGACAAATGCCAGAGCCCAGTTAAACCTTCCCTCCCCTCACCATAGTGATAGTGATTGCTGTTAGTTTTCAGTACTGATTAACTCACAGAGGGTGATGGACTGATGGCAAAGGATCTGACTACAAAATTCATGCTACTCACTGAAAGCCACATTTACTCTCACTTGCTGCAGTGGAAGTGGATCAGCATCAGTGAGTGTTCAGTTTAACAACAAAAAAATTATGCGCTATGATAAAGGCTTCTCATATTGCGTACAATAACATTTAACATCATTTAAAGCAGCAGTGCAATGAATATGGCCTACAATTTGACCCCACCTTTTTTTCTTCCTAATCAATGCCAGATGTCTTCCAGTTTATTTTGATGGTAAAACTTTCAGTTTCTGGTATTATTTAAAAATGTTACGAAAGTTTTAAAATGATTATTTCTCAAGAAAAAAAGATGGCCGCCTCCTTTTTGCATAGAACTAATACTGAGGATCTGAAGAGGGTAGAAATTTAGACAAAAACACAGCTGTATAGTATATAGCATAGGAAGCATCCAAAAAATCCAAATTAACAGTTCTGTCGATATTTTTCATAACCATAGCAGAAAATTATCTTTTTGGAATAACTTTTTCATTGAACTACTAATCACGGGGGGGGGGATCAAACCCATGGAACACAATTTACTAATCATAATAAAAACTCACTTACTGATTGGAAAGTTTTACTACTAAATGCTAGAAGCTTAAACATTATAAAATGGAGGAATTAGAACTGATCCTTCAAAAAGACAACATTGCATTATGTTCCATCACAGAGACATGGTGGAAATAAGATACATGAGATTCAAACATAAAGGGCTAACAGCTATTTAGAAGGGACAGAACAGATAAAACCGGGATGGGGTTGCATTTTATGTAAAGAATGATATATAAGCATCTGCGATTCGACTGCCCCAGGAGTCTGATTTTGAACAACTAATGGTGAGACTTATACCACACCAGGAAAAGCAAATAGCTGTGATAGTCTGCTATAGACCCCCATCTCTGGCCCCCAGTAGAACAAGTGATTTTATTAACAACCTAAAAAATTTAGATGCTGGAAAAAGGTTATTAATCCTAGGGAATTTTAACTTCCCTGGAATAGATTGGAGTTCATGGAATATATCCACCACATCTGGAGCAAACCTTCTTGAAGCCCTAGATTCCCTGACATTATGTAAGTACAGTATGTGTCAGATAGTACCAGAGCGTAAAATATCCTCGGCCTAGTGCTTAGTAATATGGACTGCATCCCTGATAGCTGCAAAGTCAGAGAACCTTTAATGGGAAGTGACCACAATACGATCAAATTCTCTATATCAACAAAGTTGTCCATAAAACCTGGAGTTACTAAGGTAACTAGATACGACCTGGCTGATTACAATATGTTAAGGAGTCTAATAAACAACTGGGACTGGGAAAGGGCTTTCTTCAGTCTAGATACCCACAAAATGTGGGATGCATTTAAAACATTTCTGTCACATTACCTCTGAGCCATCTCCCCCTCTATCTTCAAATTGTGCCCCCTTGTTCTTGCACATCTCTTTTTTTGAAAGATGTTACCCTCTTGGACTTTGTTGATTCCCTTGAGGTATTTGAAAGTTTCTATCATGTCCCCCCTCTCCCTCCTTTCCTCGAGGCTATACATCTTAAGCTCCTTTAGTCTTTCTTCATATGTCTTCTGGTGCAAACCCTGCACTATTTTGGTTGCCCTCCTCTGGACAGCCTCCACCCTGTCTATGTCTTTGTGGAGATGGGATGTCCAGAACTGTACACTGTACTCCAGATGTGGTCTTACCAACTATCTGTATAGAGGGCCAACAACTTCCTGTTTTCTACTGGTGATGCCTCTCCCTATGCATCCCAGTATCCCCCCAGCCCTCCTTACAGCCTTCTCACATTGCTGGCCCACCCTTAGGTCATCTGATATAACTACCCCCAGGTCCCATTCCATTTTTATTGTTGTCAGTATCTCACCCCCCATTGTGTACTCTTGCCCTGGGTTTTTGTTTCCCAGGTGCATTACTTTGCACTTCTTTGTGTTGAATCTAAGCTGCCATACATTTGACCATTCCTCCAACCTTGCTAAGTCCCTTTTCATCCTTTCCACCCCACCTTTTGTATCAACCCTGTTGCAGATATTTGTGTCATCTGCAAAGAGACATACCTTCTCCCTCCAGTCCCTCTGCAATGTCACTTATAAAGACATTAAAAAGGACCGGCCCCAGTACTGAACCTTGCAGTACCTCACTAGTAACCCTCCTTTCTTCACTGTGGACTCCATTTACTATTACGCACTGTGTCCTGTTGTCCAGCCAGTGTTTTACCCAGGCTACCACCCTGGGATCCACTCCCAGGCTGGCTAATTTGTTTATTAATCTTTTGTGTGGGGCTGTGTCAAATGTGTTGCTAAAGTCTAGGTAGGCCATGTCCACAACCCCTCTCTGGTCTACTACTTTGGTCACCCAGTCATAAGCAGCATGAAATCACAAAATAATAACATCTGCCCCTTGACGGGGGGGGGTAGGGTTTAAGTGACTACCAAGAGATGTTAGAAGCATTTAATAAATACTTTGAAAGTGTTTATCAAAAAAGAGATGTATTATTAGACAATACTATAGTAGGGCCAAATTGTAATATTGAGATAACCAAACTGATTAAAGTTATTGACACTGGACCCAAATAAGTCCCCTGGTCCTGACACAGTGCACCCTAGGTTAATTAAGGATTGATCCCCTGTTATATTTACTCCCTTGCAGTCAATATTCCAAAAATCAGTATTAGAGGGGAAGGTCCCTGGGGACTGGACATCTGCGTATATCACCCCCGATTCATAAAAAAGGTTCAAAATCAGTTTGTTCTAACTACAGTCCAATAAGTTTGACCAGTATTGTGGGAAACGTCCTTGACTCCATCATAAAAGAGCTTATTCAAAATCATATTTTCTTTATTCATATTTTCAATAAACATGTAAAAACAAATTTCAATAAAAACAAATTACAACACAAACTAACAAAACAACAGTACAAGAACCATCTTAACTCACTATATACCCTATATACAAACAAACCAACCCCCACATCCTAAAGGGGAAGTAAATATCAGTCACCAATGTCATAAAAGACATGAAAAAAGGAAATGAAAGAGCTACCATTCTGATTAACATAAAAATAGAGAAACAATCCAAGTATACACCAATCAGCATACAGCTACTCCTAATTAGCAGACATAAGTCATAAACTAGGCAAAGTTTAGTTGAATATTTAACACGGCATGAGATCAAAAGAGGCTTATGAGAAAAAGGTAAGTTACAAGGAATTAATTAAGTCTAAGAGGGGTTTCCAGCATGTATTGAAGGTAGACTGCTTATTATGAAAGTAAAAAATTATATAAATTAACATTACATTATGTCTAATCAGAGCAGTCCATTTCTTTAAAGAAGGAGAGGACCGATCTGTCCAATATTTAAGTATCAATTGTGAATCTGTATTTCCAATTAAGGATATTAATGATTTATTAATATGAGACAGACCAACGTATAAGTTACCTAAAATAAATGACTATCGTAAAATCGTAGGTTTGTAATAACTTGTCCAAGATATCATTTTTAATTTCCATCCAGAGAGACTGAATAGATGGGCAAAACCATAACATATGATCTAATGAGCCAATATACTTTTCACATGTGTGGCAAAGGTTAGATTGCTTAAGACCCATTTTATAAAGTTTAAGAGGAGTTATATAAGCATTGTGTAGAATTTTGTAAGGAATGAGTCTTGAGTTGTCTAATGGAATTAGCTTATTAATATTATTCCATAAGCTGGCCAGATCAAAGAATGTAATGAAATGCTTTTGTCCTAGAATGTATTATTATTATAGGGAATATCCCTAAATTTAAATTTCAGGAAGTATCTGTAAAGATTAGAAATAGGGTGGGGTTTACTAGAAATGTTTAAAGCTTCTGGAACTATACTAGGTTCTACCTTAAACACTGGAAAATCCTTGAAATGTTGACTTAAGAGAAGTCTTAACATTCGGAAGATTAAGATGTATTTTCTGGACCTTTCAAAGCCTTTAGAACAATCCCAAAAAGAACAAACGTCCCCATTTTTAACTAATAAATCCACTCCTGTATTCATGGAAAGGGGCAGAAATTTATAAGTCAAAATTTTGCCATAAAAACAGAAATTTGAGTTATGGAGGATGGGTTGATATATACCCTGAGATAGATTTAGGCTAAAACAATGACAAAGTTGGTTGAGAACTTTTAGAGAAGTACCAATTACCATGTTTTTAATATTCCTTGGAATGTTTTTAAGAGAGGTGTATAGTATAGCATCAGGAGAAATATTGTGAGATTGTAACATCTTTTTCTCCAGAGTAACCCAAATAGGAGCACATGACTTTTCTGGGTTTATGTTAGATTGCCATTTCAAGTATTTGTTCATGTGTGAAACTCAATACTAGAATAAGAAGTTTGGGATTTTTGTCCCACCCCCCAGGTTTCTAGAGAGAGTACGTTCCAAAGGCTATTCTAGGAGTTCCATTGACCCATAAAATTGGTTAATAATCGAATGAAGTTTAGAGAACCAGCTAGTAGGTAGATAAACATTTAACATGTTGATAGGGAAGAAAGTTCTGGGGAAAACATTTTTTTTTTATAATGCTAATTCTACCATAAAGGGAAATAGGTAAGGATGCCCATCTTTTCAAATCTGGAGAGATTGTTTGTATGGTGTCATCCAGATTGTATCTTACAAGCACAGATTCCTCTTAAGCTATGGATATTCCTAAATATTTAATGCCTGACAGTTTCCACAGTAAACCTAGGTTTTTAATATCATCCCTAAAAAAAGCAATTAGAAAGGGGCATTACTTCAATTGTGTCCTTATTAAGATTGTAATTGGATACTCAACTAAATTTATCAATAACGTGCAGGGCCGCATTAATTGAGGTAAGGGGATCTGAGATATGTTATAAGATATCATCTGCAAATACTGAAAATTTTAAGCGTAGCTTATGTATATTTATACCTTTAATATTCATCTCTGAGTTTAAAGCAAAGGGCAAGGGCACTAACTAAAAGTTAAATAAAATAGGTGACTGAGGGCACCCCTGTCTAGTACCAAGATAGCTGAAATGGTGTGGATATTAAATTGTTGCAACTAATCCTAGCTGTTGCTTTTAGGTTTAGAACTTTAAGCCAATTTATGAACATTTGTGGAAAACCAAATTTGAGTAACGTAGCATGTAAGAAGTCATGATGGACTCTAGCAAATGCTTTCTCTGCATCCAGGGAGACCAAAGCTAAGGATACATTGGTCTCCCTGGATATGTAGAGAATATGTGACAGTTTTCTAAAATGATCAGCTGTCTGCCTGCCTGGACGGCATGAAACCTACCTGCTCATAGGAGATTAGTGATTGCCATACATTTTTAATTCTCTGTGCTAATATAAAGGATAACATTTTAATATCATAGTTAATTAGAAGGAACTAGAAGGGGGCAGGATCAGATCTACAGTATAGTAGCTTCTTCTTGTTGTTTTTACATTGTTTCTTGTGGATTCTGCTTGGTAGAAGGTTATTTCTTTCCTTTCTTACTACTAAGGGGCTAGCAGGGTATTGTTTGGGGCTGTTGGAATTTTGAAACCTGTTTTGGTAGCTATAAGTGGGCTCATTTGTTTAATGATTCACTGTGTGGCAGGCTGCATTTGTGGAGGCCTATTTCTTCTATTTTAAAATATAATTGGTGTGATTTAACTGGATCTGCTTCCTTGAATTGGAGACCTATATCTTTTAATTCCAAGCCTATTTTGATAAGTTGTTGGTGAAGCTGTTTGAATTGGAGTCCTGTTTCTTTGGGTAGCAAACCTATTTGGGGGGCTTTGAGTAGAATTGTGAGTCATTGTTGCTGGCTTCACTAGCTGCAAAGTTTTAGTGCAGAGTGGGAGAAGGGTGCTAATGGTCTGACCAGAGGCCTCAGCTACCTGATTGTTTCTGGAAGACTTGGGCTGGTCCCACCCAAACCCTCACTCCACCCACCCCTGGTCCATGATTTCCTTATACCAGGGTTCTGACATCACTTCCTCAAATGGGCAAAGGATATGCACCTGTCATAGCAGAAGCAGACATCCAGGAAAGGAACAGCAGCAAATGAAGAGGTGACTGCTATCTCAGTGGAAGGGAAGTAAATGCAAATCTAGGAGCTTTCATTATTACTTCTTTGCATTGACATTGCATTGGGGAAGGAGGAGTAGGAGTTTGAAGAAGGTTGTGCAATGGCTACTTAAAGTCTCTTTTTGAGTGTGGGTAGGAAGGATAGGAATATAAAAAGCAGTTGCTCAATATATCTAAATGTGTACAACAAAGGAGGTAAGGGAAATAAAGAAAATAATATTTTGCACTGATAGAAGGGAGAGAGGGGAGACTTGGGGGAGTGTTTGGTATCCTGCATCTGGAAGGTTGGGGGGTCATTGGTGGGCAACGACAGCAATGGGTAGGGTGGTAGGCTGCAACAACTGCGGTGCACCAATCTTTCTAAAAATTGTCTGGCATGTGGGAGGATGTTTAGTGTGCAACCACATAGAAAAACTTAGAAAGGAGATTGAGGGTCTGCAGGAGGAACTAAGATAGGCAAGGCAGATTGGGGGTGGGTTTAGCCCAATACTGGAGGGAGGAAGAAGGGGAGATGAGGGAGGGTGATTTAAGCAGAGACAAAGGGGCCCAGGCCAGGAAGAACAATTGCCAGGGAAACCAGGTCAGGAGACAAAAGACAAATGGAAGGAGGAGATAAGGACTTGTGAGGGGAGGCAAAGAAGTGGCAAAAGTCATGGAGTGGAAAGGAGAGAACAGGTTACTATGAAGAGAGAGGGAGCGGGCATTTGTGAAGGGTCTTCAGAAAATAGTTTTGCACTGCTAGAGAGGAAGAAGGTGGAGGAGGAAATGATGAAATTAGAGGAGTAATTGATAAATGCCTGGATCAAACTGGAGCAAGGAAATTCTGCTCAGAGAATTGCAACAGGGGTAAAAGGGGGAAATAACGTGCAGGAGGAAGAAGAGGAACTGGAAATGAGAGAGGGAGATGAATGGAAGCAAGCAGGGAGTAAGAGGGGTGGAATCATAGAGCTGGGGGACTCAATACTAAGAGGAGTCAGGTGGGGTAGCAAGTGGGAGAGGCATAGTCACATTTGGGTGGAGGCCATGCCAGGAATGACAGCAGAAAGGGTGGGACAATCTGTTCTGAAATATGCTAGAAGGGGTAGGAACAAGCCTCATTTAATTATACATCTTGGGACAAATGACCTGGCTGACAAGACAGTAGATATAGTCCAGAGGAGGTTTGAGGAACTAGTACAATTATGTGAGGGGCAGAAAGATCAGTAACTTTTTCAGAGATACTCGTGCAAAGGCAAGCACAACAAGAAAGCTGAAAATAGAGGAATTTAACAGATGGCTAAGAACCTGGTGTTGTGCTAAGGGGTATGGGCTGTTGGGGGGTGGGAGGACCTGGGAGGACAGTAGTCTCTATGCCAAGGACAGACTACACTTGAGTGAGGAGGGAAAGAAAGTGTTGAAACAGAGGATGGAGGAGTACACAGGAGAAGTTGGGAATTTAAACTAGAAGTGGGGGGTGGCGATTGGGGAAGAGATATGCGGAGACCACAGGTTGGGAAACCATATGAGCTAACCCCCCATAACAGTGACAAAGGACAAATGGCAAGTACTATTGGTGGTGCTAGGAAAGGGGGGCAGGATGGAAGGGGGGAAAGGGTGGAAGGTGGTTACCCTTAATGCTAGGAGCCTTGGGAGGAAAACTGCAGAGTTACAGGTTCTCATCAATCAATCAATCAATCAAAACTTTATTTTTAAAAGGCACTTTTCTCCAACCAAAGCACCTGTAAAATTTCATAAAACAATAAATAAACAAGATTTAAAATTATTATAAATCATTAAAAGCTATATTAAAAAGGTGGGTCTTCAAAGCATGGCAGAGGGAGAGGTGGACATTGCAGACATCACAGAAACATGGGCCACCCAATACAATGACAAGGACCTGTCTGTACCAGGGTACAGGTTATTTCGTAGGGACAGGGTGATTGGGAAAGGTGGGGGGGTGGCACTATATGTAAAGGAAGGACTGAAGTGTGTAAGGGAGGAAGGGGAGAAGAGTAGTACGGAGTCACTTTGGATGCAAATCCAGGATTCCAAGAATAGGATTCTTAGAATGGGAGTGGTGTACAGGCCACCATCTCAGACAGAGGAGTTAGACAGGGAACTAGCGGGCCAGATCAGGAGGACCTGCGAGAAGGGTAGTGTGGTGATTGTGGGGGACTTGAACATGCCAGGAGTGGACTGGAGTACCCCAACAACCAGGAACAGAAGGGAGCAGGTACTGCTGGATGCCTTCCAGGACAGCTTCCTGCTGCAAATGGTCAGTGAACCACCCAGGTTAGGGAATACCCTTGACCTTGTGCTGGCAAATGGGGACTTTGTGAGAGAACTTACAGTGGAGGAACTGCTGTCAGGGAGTGACCACCACTCAGTATGGCTCACATTGGATATGGGCAAGGAAGGAGTGGAATCTGGCACAAGAGTGCTGGACTTCAGGAGGACCAACTTTGGGAGGATGGGGGAAGTGGTAAAAGGGTACCTGGCCAGAATTCAATCTAGTATGGACACTAACCAGAGGTGGGAGCTCATAAAGCTGGGGATAGTGGAGGCAACCAAAACCTGCTGCAAAGCCCAGAGCAAGAAGGCTAGGGCTAAGAAACTGAGCTGGTTGAGCAAGGAGGTCATGGAAAAGGTAAGGAAGAAAAGAGCTGCCTTTAGGAAGTACAAGAAAACAGGGAGGGGAGGACAGGGAGGAGTACTTGACAGAATCGAAGGAGGTGACATGGGCAGTAAGGGGAGCCAAAGCATCTACGGAACTCAGGCTGGCACAAGGCATTAAGAAAGGGAGAAGAACTTCTTTAAGTACATCAGGAGAAAGGAGCTGTCAAGGACCACATAGTAAGGATTAGGAAGGAGGGGGTTGGGTGGAAGAGGGTATGATAAGGCAGAAGCATTAAATGAGTACTTCTGCTCAGTATTTACTAAAGAGAAAATGGGGGTGACACCCAAGGTGGGAGAAATGGCAGAAACGGGGGGGGAAGGGTTGACAGATGGGGAAATCATGGAGGGCAGAGTTCAAGAGGGTTTGAAGGCACTGAGGGTGGACAAGGCGCCAGGCCCAGTTGGCATCCACCCCAGGGTACTGAAGGAGCTGGCAGAGGTCCTTGCAGAACCTTTGGCAGGCCTATTTAATGCCTCACTACATTCGAGGTGTGTACCCCAGGACTGGAGGATGGCTCATGTGGTGCCCTTCCACAACAGTGGCCCCAAGGATGAACCAGGAAACTACAGACCAGTAAGCCTCACATCCATCGTGGGTAAGCTAATGGAGACTATCCTGAAGGAGAGGCTGGTGGCCCTCCTAGAGGCCAAAGGACTACAGGACAGCAGACAGCATGGCTTTATACATGGCAGATCCTGCCAAACCAACCTGGTGGAGTTCTATGACTGGGTAACTAGGCAACTGGACAGGGGCCATGCAGTGGATGTCCTGGACTTCAGTAAGGCATTCAACTCTGTGCCGCATGGAAGGCTGGGAAGGAAGTTAATAGGCACAGGGGTGGGTGCAAAGCTGGTGAGATGGGTAGGAAACTGGCTTCAGGGAAGGCAACAGAAGGTGGTGGTGGGTGGGGAGCTCTCACACCCAAGGGCAGTGATGAGCGGTGTTCCACAGGGCTCAGTGTTGGGACCAGTGTTGTTTAGGATATTCATTGCAGACATATCATGGGACATCAAGAGCAAGATCAGTCTGTTTGCTGATGATACCAAGGTAGGCGCAGTGGTGGATGATCTAGGGGGATGGCAGAGGTTGCAGAATGATCTGGCAAAGCTTGAAACCTGGCCAGACACCTGACAACTGGGGTTTAATGCCAAAAAGTGCAAGGTGCTGCATTTTGGGATGAAGAACCCAAGGAGGAGTTACCAGCTGGGAGGAGTGCAGCTAGCCCAGACAGAGGAGGAGAAGGATCTGGGTGTGCTCATTACAGAGTCAATGAACAACTCAGCACAATGTAGGAAGGCAGCTGCAAAGGTCAACAAAATGCTGGGTTGTATTGCAAGGGGTATATCCTCGAGGAGGGAGGAGGTCATTCTGCCACTGTGTAGGTCATCAGTTAGACCACACCTGGAGTACTGCATGCAGTACTGGCACCCATATCTGAAGAGGGACATTAAGTTACTGGAGGGAATGCAGCGCAGGGTGACGAAGATGATCAAGGGGCTGGGGGACTTATCATAAGAGAGGAGGTTGAAGGAGTTGAACATGTACTCACTGGAGGAGAGGAGGGACAGGGGTGACATGATTGAAACCTTTAAATACATGAAAGGAATAAACAAGACGGGTACAGAGGGGCTGTTCAAAGTAAGGGAGGGGAAGGCCCCCAGGGGCCATGATATGAGACTGGAGGAGGAAGGTTCAGGAGGGAGATGAGGAGACACTTTTTTACATAGAGGGTGGTAGCTGGGTGGAATGCATTACCTGCAGAAGTGGTATCCAGTAGAACAGTGGACTGCTTCAAAAGGGGATGGGACAGGTCAAGGGGGAGGGTTAATGAAGGGGAAGGGTGGAAGGAAGGGGCAGCTGCAGAATAAGGGGTGCTAGCTGCACATTCAAGCAGACTTGATAGACCTCTAGGCCTATATCTGCTGGCAAATTTCATATGTTCGTATTAGAGATATCAAATGGTAATTAGATACTTTTTGTTTTGATTTATTGGGTTTTGGAAGCAGAATTATTTTAAATTCTAATAACGTTATATCTGCTATCCTGGTAACTAAAATGAAGTGGAAAAGGCTTTTAAAATAGGTAACAGGGAACTGAACATCATATTTCTGAAAGGGGGCACTTCAATTTAAAGCAGCACGGGTTCAAGAAGGGTAGGTCATGCCTAACAAATTTAATAAATTTTTATGATCCGGTCATAGAAGCACTGGATAACAACATACCAGTGGACGTCCTTTTTATTGATTTTGAGAAGGCTTTTGACAGGGTCTCGCACAGTGAACTTATTCATACATTAAAGGAAATAGGCCTAAATGACTACTGAATTCAGTGGATAACTGGGTGGCTCAACACAAGGAAACAATGGGTATGCATTAGAGGTCATTTGTCATCATGGGCTCCGGCGCCCAGTGGTGTGCCTCAGGGATCGGTCCTGGATCCCACACTGTTTAATATCCTCATAGTCTCAGTAATGGGTACATCTAACATTTGGGCAAATAAATTTGCAGATGACATCAAGGTTGGTTCTCTAGTATCAAATAGCCAGGAAGCAGTGCTCTTTCAAAATAGTATGGATTCTATAGTTAAAGAAGCAGAACTGAAGAAATTATGCTTTAATCTAGGAAAATGTAAGATCATGCATTTGGGTAAAAGTAATTAAGGTTTTACATATACCCTTAATGGGTACCAACTTCAGACTACAAGCTCCAAAAGGGATCTGGGGATACTAGTTAGTAGTGATTTGAAATTCTCGGAACACTGTAGACAGATCGCAAAAAAGGCATTTATAGAATACAAGGTACAATTGCAAGACATAAGGAGCAGGGAAAGAGAGATGGTGTCACTTTATGGCTTGTTGGTGTGACCCCACCTTGAGTACTGTGGCAGCTTCTGGTCACCATATTTGAGAGGTGATGTTGCAAGATTGAAGGGTGTTCAGAGACGTGTGACGAAGATGGTGTGGAGGTTGGGGATGTATTCCCTCCAGTTTAAAAGGTTTAGAGGAGACATGTGCCTAGTGTACAGTGCCTTTAGGGACTTGGATCTCTGGGAATGTGTGGGACTAAAAGCTAGATTGAGTCAGACAACAAACAGAGCCCACCAGTACCGGCTTCAAGATGAAGCCAACAACAAGAACCCAAGGGGGAACTGGTTCTCCCAGAGAGTGGTTAATAAATGGGACACGCTGCCACAAACTGTGGTATCTTGTAATACAATGTACCAATTTAAGCAAGCGTTCGATAACCACTATTCTGAACAAAGATATTCAGTAGCTTTTTAATAGTGCAGGTCTATAAAGGCTAATACTATTTGAACCTGAACACAAACCTATGAAACCTGCTGTTTTAAGATGGCTTAAGTGTATTTATGAGCATGTCAGTTACATTTTGTAAACAAGTCCCCATTGATTTCAGTATGCACCCATTCATTTCTATAACATTCTGGTTGTATGCACATTCCAGTTATACGCACATATTCAGCTTGTCCCGGGCATGTGCATACATCAAGAAACCAGTGTATCATCATTCTGCTTCCTCTTCCTGAACTCCTCATCATACTCCAACCATCCCCAGCCCAGTTTCATTGCTTGCATCACTATTATTTGGTTGCAATATGGTCCATGGGCTGGCCAATTTCGGAGGACTCAGCTCCATTAACAACCTGGTATAAATGGTAAACCCCACCTGTCAGTTCTCCCTATTGTGCCTAATAACCACCTTACACTTACGTTCTACCCCATCCTCTTTGTCTTTGACCTTGTCCAACTTCTTCTCATTTTCTGGCACCTTAAGCATTGATCCTCTTTTTCCCAGTCTAACTCCCGGTCAGATAAGAACTCTGATAGGGGTAACAAATCTGCGCCCAAAGACTTTATTTACTATGACTGCAATAAGTCAGGCCATATTAAATATTTGAATAGTAATAGGCCAGATCCTATTCCACTCAAGAACTCATATGCCACACTGCCAAACAGGGACAACCAAATAGAGGTACCCAGAGAAATGGAAGGAAAGGATGTGGAGGGTAGCCAAGTGCAAAAGATGGAGATTAGCACCCAGGAGGTGGATAGGCAGAATAGGGGCAAAATTCAGCAGAAGGGCAGACAGCAAGGTGAACCAGGGATAAAGGACAACCAAGGAAGGGGCTGGAGTAGAACAGCGAAACAGTCTAGGGAGGTCAAATCATGGAAAGTTATGTGCAAATGCAGGAGCCTTAGCAACAAGATGGAAGATCTGGAGCTCTCATGGTGCAGTCAGACCTGGACATTGTGGCCATCACTGAAACCTGGTGTAATGATAACCACGACTGGGAGTCGGCCATACCTGGCTACAACATATTCAGAAGAGACAGGGCAGGCAGGAAGGGAGGAGGAGTGGCACTGTATGTGAAAAATGACATAAGGGCCACATAGATCCAGGAGGAACAAAATGGGGGAGAGATACTGTGGGTTAAGCTGGAAAGGAAAATGGGGCCAGCCATCCACACAGGTGTGGTCTATAGACCACCAGCCCAGGAGGAAGAAACAGATAGGGAGCTGATGCTAGCCATCCAGAGGATGGCAGACAAGGGTGATAGTACTGGTTGGAGACTTCAATATTCCAGACGTGGACTGGAGCATCCCAGCAGCAGCATCAACTAGGAGCAGATTTATCCTGGACTCCTTCAGGTGCCTTCCTCAAGCAACTGGTCATGGAACCAACTCGGCAGAAGGCAATACTGGACCTTGTGCTCACAAACAGGGACAGTGTGATGGGGGTAAGAGTGGGGAGCACCTGGGGAACAGTGACCACCAGTCACTGTGGTTTGAAATCACAGAAAGAGCAGAACCAAACCACACAAAAACACGTATCCTGGATTTTAGGGGGGCAAACTTTGAGAAAATGGGGAGATACTTGAAAGAGGCATTAAGGGGAATGGGGCAGGAATTAGGGGTTGAGGAACAGTGGGAAGTATTTAAAATGGGGATTACAAGAGCAACAGAATTATGTATTAAGCAGGTTAGCAAAGGAAAAGGAAGAGGAGACCATTATGGTTTTCAAAGAGGTAGCAAAGAAAGTGAAAGCCAAAAAGATTGCATTCAGGCAATACAAAAAGACACAGGCAGAAGGGGATAGGGAGAAGTACCAGGAGAAGCAAAGGGAGGCAGGGAGATCAGTAAGGGAAGCCAAAGCTCAGACAGAAGAACACATTGCAAAATCAGTGGGTAGAGGGGACAAAACCTTTTACAGGTACATAAGTGAAAAAAGAAAGGCAAAGGGAGGGATAGTGAGACTGAAAGGGGAGGATGGGGGCTGTGTGGAGGATGACAACAGTAAAGCTGACATCTTGAACAGGTATTTCTGCTCAGTCTTTACTGAGGAAGAGGAGGGTAATGGGTCTGAATGGAGTACAAGGGGTGAGAATGGTGCAGAAATGGACACAAATCCCTTTACACAAGAAAGGGTCCTGAAGGAACTGGAAGTAATAAGAGTTGATAAAGCAATGTGGCCAGATGGGGTGCACCCCAGGATCCTTAAAGAACTAAGAGAGGTGGTGGCTGAACCTCTTGCTATCCTGTTTAGCTGATCACTAGAAACAGGAGGTACCCAAAGACTGGAGGATAGCAGATGTAGTCCCCTTATACAAAAGTGGGAAACAAAGAGGAAGCGGGAACTACAGACCAGTCAGCCTCACCTCGGTGAGTGGGAAGATCAGGAAGCACTACTGAAGGAGATTGGTGGAACATCTGGTTGTCAATGGACTACAGGACCCAAGGCAGCATGGTTTCACCAGGGGAAGGTCGTGTCAGACCAACCTCATTGAATTTTTGACTGGGTGACTAGGAGGTGGATCAGGGAGGGCAGTGGACATGGCTCATCTCGACTTCAGCAAGGCCTTTGACACTGTGCCACATAGAAGACTATTGCACAAACTGGGGAATATGGGTGTGGGCAGGACAGTAGTGCGGTGGGTAGGTAACTGGCTGGGCAGCAGGACACAGAGGGTGCTTGTAAATGGCTGTCACTCCACAGAGGGAAGAGTGACCAGTGGGGTACCACAGGGATCAGTGCTGGGACCGGTACTATTCAATATCTTCATCAGTGACATTCTTGGGACCTAGAAGGCAGAATTTCACTGTTAGCTGATGACACAAAGCTCTGTAACAGAGTAGACACACCAGAGGGTGTAGACAGAATGAGAAGGACCTGCAGAAACTTGAAGAATGGTCAGGGTTTGGCAGTTGAAATTCAATGCAAGGAAGTGCAAAGATAATGCATATGGGGCACAAAAATCCTGGCACAATATATCAGTTGGGGGATGAGGATATAGCATGCACCAAGTAGGAAAGGGATCTTGGAGTTATCATCTCTGATGACCTCAAGGCAGGGAAACAGTGTGACAAGGCAGCAGGTAAAGCAAATAGGATGCTGGGATGCATAGGCAGGGGCATCACCAGCAGGAAAAGGGAGGTCATAATTCCACTATACAAGACACTAGTGAGGCCGCACCTGGAGTACACTGTGCAGTTCTGGAAACCTTACCTACGTAAGGACATAGACAGGGTAGAGAAGGTTCAGAGGAGGGCAACAAAGATGGTGCATGGATTGCATCACAAGTCCTATGAGGACAGGTTGAAGGCACTGAACATGTACTCCCTGGAGGAGAGGAGGGAGAGAGGGGATATGATAGAGACATACAAGTATCTTACAGGGAGGAACAGGGTGCAGGAATGCACTATTTTTAAGCGAAAAAGATGTTCCAGGACTAGAGGGCATGGGATGAAGTTGGAGGGAGGACGATTCAGAGGAAATGTGAGGAAGAATTCTTCACAGAACGGGTGGTGGACAAGTGGAACACCTGCCAGAGGAAGTGGTTGGGGCTGAAACAATCACAGGATTTAAGAATGCATGGGATAGACATAAAGGAATTCTGGAGGTCAGGGGTAAGGGGCAACAGACTTCCTGGAAAACATAAACTGAACTTACAAACTTAAATGGGCAGACTGGGTGGGCCTTAGGCCCTTATCTGCCGACACTGTCTATGTATCTATGTATATCCCAAGAAACTGCTGTAAAAATAAGAAGGGTATATGCAAGGTGATATGCAAGGTGCATATCACTGTCATATCATCTCTAGCACACTGCACTGACAATATAAGAATACACATTGTTTAAGATGTATATTTCTATATAACAAACCAATCACACACACGTGCACACTCACACACACACACACACACACACACACACACACGCAAAAACAAACAAAAAAAAGTAGATAAACATGTGGGGAGTAGTGCAGTATGATAACTGGGGCAGCAGTCTTCTGGGAGTCTTTGAGGCTGAGATGCTGCCCTGAACTGAACAACTCTCTGCCCTGAGGAGGAAGTTGCCCATCTTCGGGCAGCATTGGTCAGTAGTAAGGAAACCTTCCCCCAGGCCACACTGGACAGTACGAAGGGACCCTCCCCATCCAGGGAGCACTAGCGCCACCACCACTACCTCAGAGGTTGCAAAGAAAGCACAGCAGTTGGACCACAGTGGGCTCAGGGAGGGTGAGGATGGTGGAACAGAGGCACACCCAGTCAATTGTTCCGCTCCACAATCCATACACAATTTTGGGGGAGCATAGCTCCCCTATGGATGCACCCACAGAGAAGACTGATGACAACTGTCACAAGGGAGGCCCACAGGAAGGAGGCAGAGAACACCACAGGAAAGGAAGCAGCTCCTGGTGGGGGACTCAATTATTAGGGGGATAGAACTGGGGAGCTGGAAAACTGAAGTAAGGTGCCTGCCTGGTGCCATGGCTTGATGGACAGGAAGCGCATCCTCAGGATCATGAGAACAGCTGCAAGGAGTCTGAGCTGGACGTAATTGTCCACCTAGGGACAAATGACTTGGCTCATCATGAGATTAGAGCAGTGCAGAAGGACATTGCAGAGTTGGGAGGGCCTAAGACAAGTAGCACACACAGTATCCTTTCTCAGAGGTGCTGCCTGTCAATGGCATGGGGAGGCGAGGTAATTAGCATCATGCAGTTTAATGAATGGTTGAAAAATGGTGGAGCACAGGGGTTTGCTTCATTGGGGACTGGGGTTCCACCTGGAGGACACCAGCCTATTCTGGCAGGATGGTCTGCATCTGTCCAGAAGGAACAAGTCTTTGAGCAATCGGTTTAAATGCTTCATTGGCAAGCTTTTAAACTAGTCAAGGGGGGAGGCACTGATAAGCAGCAGGAAAATCCCAGCCTCTCCCTACAAAACAGGGTACTAAATGAGAAAAAGACCGAGGTAGAAAGGTCAGTGGGGGATGCTGCAACAGAAGGTAGAGCCATCAAAAAATGGAGAGCAATGAGTACCAATGCCCGTAGTCTGGGTAACAAGCTTCCTGAATTAGTGGCCTTGATGGAGGAGGAACATCTAGATATCGTGGCAGTCACAGAAACATGGTACACACAAAACCATGACTGGGACGTAAACATACCAGTATATATTATCTACAGGAGGGACAGGGAGGGTAAAAGAGGAGGAGGAGGAATAGCTCTTTACATAAGGGAAGGAATAAAAGCAACAGAACAAAAGGGTAAACAGGGAGGAGAAGAAGCACTGTGGGTAAATTTGGAGACAGGCAATGGCACCACAATCCGCACAGGGTTGTATACAGACACCCTTCTCAGGGGGAGGAAATGGACATGGAAATGATAGAAAGTATACTTAGAATGGCAGAAAAGGGAGATATTGCTGATGGGTGATCTGAATATGCCAGATGTTAACTGGAGTGCAGTTGCAGCAGTCACTTCGAAGAGTGGAGTTATTCTAGATGCCCTACAGGGGGCATGCGTTAGACAACTAGTGTTGGAGCCCACTCGAGAGGGAGCAATATTAGACCTGATTCTCTCAAATGGAGATGAAGAGAGGATCACAGATGTAGAAGTGGGTAGCCATCTGGGAACTAGCGACCATCGAACAGTATGGTTCACAATAAACACAGCAATAGAGTCAAGCCATACAAAGGCAAAAGTACTGGACTTTAGGAGGGCTGACTTTGCCAAAATGGGTGAGTGCCTAAGGAATGCACTAGCAAATGAGCAGGAAGGAGTGGTGGAAGAACATTGGGGAATAATAAAAACTGCCATCACAGAGGTAACAAGCCTTTGTGTGAAGCAAATAAACAAAACAAAATGACATAAGAAACCACTATGGTTCTCAAAGGAAGTGGCAGTGAAGGTTCAAGAGAAAAAGAAAGCATTCAGGAAGTACAAGGAATCACAGAAGGAGCAGGAAAGAGAACTGCATCAGTTAAAGCAAAAGGAGGCTGGGAAGGCAGTCAGAACAGCAAAGGCCCAAACCGAGGAAAAGATAGCCTACTCAGTTAAGAAGGGGGATAAAACCTTTTATAGGTACATCAGGAGCGAAGGAAGATCAAGGGAGGCATAGTGAGGCTTAATAAAGGGAGGGAGGGTGGGCAGAGGGAGACTGTGAAAAGGCAGAGGTACTAAACAAATATTTTTGCTCAGTATTTACAAATGAAGAGGGAGGTACATAAAACAAACAGTAGAAACATTCTGGATACAGAAGTTGATACCAGCCATTACAGAAGAAAGGGTTCTGAAAGAACTCTTAAAACTGAAGGTGAACAAAGCAATGGGGCCTGATGGGATTCATCCAAGAATTCTAAAAGAACTAAGGGTAGAACTAGTGACACCACTGACTACACTTTTTAACAAATCATGGGAGGATGGGGTGGTACCCAAGGACTGGAGGAGGGCAGATGTGATTCCCCTTCACAAAAGTGGGAGCAAGGCAGAAGCAGGAAACTACAGACCTGTTAGTTTAACCTCATGATAGGGAAAATGATGGAATCACTTCTGAAGGAAAGAATTGTTGAGTATCTAGAGTACAGAGGGGCACAGGACCCTAGGCAGCATGGATTCACAGTGGGAAGGTCATGCCAGACGAATCTGATAGATTTCTTTGGCTGGGTGACCAAAGTGGTAGATCAGGGAGGGGCTGTGGACATGGCCTACCTAGACTTTAGCAAGGCATTTGACACAGTCCCACAGAAAAGATTAATATACAAGTTAGCCAGCCTGGGAGTGGGTCCCAAGATGACAGCCTGGGTAAAATTGTCTGGAGAATAGGACCCAGAGAGTAATAGTAAATGGAGTCCACTCAGAAAGGAGGGTTACTAGTGGGGTACCATTGAGGGTTCAGAATTAGGACCGGTCCTCTTCAATGTCCTTTATAGCGACATTCAGAGGAACTGAAGGAAAAGTATGTCTCTTTGCAGATGAGACAAAGATCTGCAACAGAGTTGATGCACAGGGTTGGTGGAAAGGATGAGAGAAGGACTTGGCAAAGTTAGAGGAATGGTCAAATGTATGCAGCATAGATTCAATGCTAAGAAGTGCAAGGTAATGCACCTGGGAAAAAACCAGGGGACGAGTATACAATGGGGGGTGAGATACTAACAACAACAAAATGGAAAGGGACCTGGGGTAGTCATATCAGATGACTTAAAGGTGGGCAAGCAATGTGAGAGAGGCAGCAAGGAGGGCTGGGGGGATACTGGGATGCATAGGGAGAGGCATCACAGTAGAAAACAGGAGTTATTATTACGTCTGTACAGACAGCTGGTGAGACCCCATCTGGAGTACTGTGTGCAGTTCTGGAGACCCAATCTCCACAAAGACATAGACAGGATGGAAGCTGTCAGAGGAGGGCAACTAAAATGGTGCAGGATCTGCACGGAAGACATATGAAGAGAGACAAAGGAGCTTAATATGTATAGCCTCGAGGAAAGGGGGGACATGATAGAAACGTTCAAGTACCTCAACAAAGTCCAAGAAGGTAGCATCTTTCAAAAAGAGATGTGCAGGAACAAAAGGGCACAATTTGAAGGCAGGGGCGGCTCAGAGGTAATTTAAGGAAGTATTTTTTCAGAGAGGGTTGTGGATGCATGGAACGGCCTTCCGGAGGAGGTTGTGGAGTCAAAATTAGTGGTGGAATTCAAGCATGCATGGGACAGTCATAAGGCAATTCTAGGGGGTGGGGGTAGGAAGAGGTAGGCTGCTGGTTAACTAGGATCTGCAGCTTATCCAGTAGGTAGGGAAATGGGCAGACTAGGTGGGCCAAGCTGTCCTTATCCACCGTCAAATTCTATGTTTCTATGTTTGTATTAAACAGATGTCAAGGAGAGAGATAAGGCTGTGAAAGGACTTATAGATTCAGGAAGCAGACCACCTCTGGTGCATGCTGAAGTTCTGGGAAAGAATTGTGTAAAAGGACCATGTATTGGGGTCACCTGCATTCATGGGGACACTCAATACTATCCCACCACTCATCTGTCTCTGAGCATTAATGGAGTGTCGCACCAAATGAAAGTAGGGGAGATACCAAAGTTACCTGTGCCTGTGATAATTGGAAATGACTTTCCAGGCTTTGTTAAATTAATCATAGAGGGACAGAAACCTACAGTTTCAGCAGCTGTGATGACAAGAGCACAGGCAAGGAAAAACTTGGATGATGAAGGCAGTTTTCCTTTTGGTAACTTTGATCAGGACTTGTTTCAGCCCAGCTCCAACATCTAGAAATCCCAGTAGGAGAGAAGATGCCTGAAAAAATGGTGGCAACAAAAGAATGATGGACATATGGGGTTATTGTATGAAAATGCTGAAAGCAGACCGATAATTGATTGTGATTTTGATTTTGATCAAACTAATGATGTTTCCTTCCAAGGTTACTATAAGCAGGCGGGATTAAACAAAAAGAGGGGGAACTGGTGTTTAAAAAGCGTAATGGGCTACTGTACTGAATTTTTGTGACTTCACAGACTCATGAACAGGTAGAACAATTGGTCATCCCGAAGAAGTATAGAAATGAGTTGGTACAGATAGCACATGATAGTCCTATGGCTGGTCACTCGGGGAGGGATTCCACCCTTGCCAGGGTGTTGTACAGGTTTTAATGGCCTGGGATCCATGATGATGTGGCTACTTATTGTAGGTCTTGTGCTGAATGTCAGAAAGTAGCCGCAGTGTCTAAGAGAGACAAAGTGCCCCTGCAGCCCCTACCATGATAGAGGTACTATTTGAGAGAATTGCAATGGATGTAATTGGCCACTTAGATAGAAGTAAATCCAGTAACTGATTTATTTTGGTAGCATGTGACTATGCTACTAGACACCCTGAGGCAGTGCCTATGCGCACTGTGACAGCCCCAAAAGTGTCTGCAGAGATGGCGAACATTTTCAGCAGGGTGGGCATACCTTAAGAAGTTATTACTGATCAAGGTAGTAATTTTGGTGCTGCCTTGCTGAAGGAGCTGTATCGATTACTCGGTGTTACTTCCATAGGAACCTCCCCCTTATCACCCTCAAATAGACAGTCTTGTTGAGAGTTTTAATCAGACCCTAAAACACACGCTAAAAAAGTTTGTGAAAGGCAAAGGGAAAGACTGAGACCAGTATTTACCTTACATGTTTTTGCTTACTGAGAAGTTGCACAGGCATCAACAGGTTTTTCACCATTTGAAATTCTGTATGGTAGACAACCTAGGGGGCCCAGATGTTATAAAGGAAACATGGGAAGATAACTCCTCACAAAAAAATCTATTACAGCATATATGTATGCGCTGAGAAGGAAGTTAACCAAATATGTTGAAACTGCCCATAGTAATCAGGAAGAGGCCCCAAACCAGCAGAAGGTGTATTATGACCATGGGGTAAAGGAAAACGTTTGTGAGCCAGGTGAAAAGGTATTGTTATTGTTACCCACTTCAGAAAACAAACTGTTAATGAAGTGGTAAAGACTGTAAAAAGTGCTTAAGCATACTGGCACAGTTAATTAAGAGGTCTAGACTCCTGATCAGAAAAATCCTATTAAGATATACCATGCTAATCTCCTAAAACAATGGGTTGGAAAAACCCAATGGGCTGCTTTGTTAGTATTGCCAGAAACAGAAAAGAAAGATATAGACACATCTTATGGCAGGCTAGAACAGACTGTAACTTCTGATACAATAAGGATAAATGTTTCCTTAACCCCAGAGCAAATTACAGAAATGTGTAACTTGGTAAAGGCATTTAATAGTACTTTTACTATAGTACCTGGCCATGCAAAAGGCGTCAAACGTGTAATAAGGACAGCTTAAGCTTGCCCTGTTAGACAAAAGTCATACAGAATACCAGAGTGGTTCCAAGTATATGTAGTTAAGGAAATAGAAAAAATGAAAGAATTAGGTATCACAGAAGAGTCGAGACATGCCTGAGCATCCCCAATGGTGACTGTAAATAAAAATGAAGGGGGGGGGGGGGCTAAGAATCTGCCTTAATTTTAGAAAGCTAATCAAGTGTCTGAATTTGACAGCTGTCTTGTGCCCAGGATAGATGACTTGGTGGACAGATAGGGGAGTGCTAAGTATATCAGTACCCATGATCTTACCACAAGTTATTGGCAGATTCCCCTAGCGAAAGAATCCAGGGACAAAACTGCATTTCCTATGCCTACTGAATTCTACCAGTTCACCACTATGCCATTTGGGTTACATGGTGTACCCACCACATTTCAATGGTACATGGACGTAGTCCTAGCCCCTCACTCAGGTTATTGTGTGGCTTACCTGGATGATATCATGGTGTACAGTCCAGACTGGAAAAGTCATATGGATCACCTATAAGCAGTTGTCCAAGCCATCAAAAATGCAGGTCTGACCATTAATCCTACCAAATGTGCATTGGGCATGCAGGAAACCAGATATTTGGAGTATATTTTGGGAAATGGAGAGGTAAAACCTGAGAAATTTCTAAGACAGAAGCTGTTGCTAACACCCCTGTCCCTAAAACGAAGAAACGTCAAATCATTTTTAGGGCTGTCTGGTTACTACCGGAGGTTCTTCCCCAACTTTGACCAACTAGCTACTCCCCTCACTGAATTTACAAAGAAAAGATGTCATAATAATGTAAAATGGACCCCAGAGAGTGATGAAGCTTTTAGGACCATCAAGGCTACATTATGTTCAGCCCCTGTTTTAAAAATCCCAGACTTTGAATATCAATTTCTATTGCAAACAGGTGCCTCAGAGGTAGGCCTAGGTGCAATCCTTAACCAGAATATAGATTAGAAGGAGCATCCCATTCTATATGTCAGCAGGAAATTGCATGATACGGAGAAGAGGTACTCAACCATTGAAAAGGAACCCCTTGCGGCTCAGTGGGCAATGGAGTCCCTTAAATTTTATTTGCTAGGAGCTGACTTTGTGCTTATAACTGATTATAATCCTCTCTGTTGGCTGAATCAAATGAAAGATAAAAATTCCACAATCACGAGGTGGTACCTGGCACTACAGCCATTTAAATTCAAAGTGTTGCACAAGACTGGAAAAGAGAATGTCACTGCAGATTTTTTGTCACAGTATGGTTCAGGAATTGAGGAATCAGAGAGGTTAGAGAAGGAAGAAAGAAAATAATAATATACAGGATATGTATGTTCACAGAACTGTATGATGTAACGTGATAAAAAAGTGAGTGCGGCAACTTCAGAGAATTAACAATAATGTGACGAAAGAAGAATGAGGGAAGGTTTTGGAAACATGTTAAAAAAAAAAACAGGTTCCCTCTTAAGGGGGGAAGTCAATGTGACAAGGTTGGTCGGACCGTGTTCCATTTGTGATGTGTAGAGAGAGTTTGAAGCAAGGATTCTGCCTATTATCTCTGTCTTTTCTATTGGGCTTCTGCACAGTCAACGCTTGCATTTTCTTGCTGTTCTTTCTTTTTCCTCTTTGTTGTCTCTACATTGCTTATATACAGTTATAAAAATATGTTTGAAACTGGGTTCCTGATTTGTAAACTAGACGTAGTTATTACTGTTGAAATGATTACAGAAACAACTCTTTGAATCTATTAGCAGAGGGTGACAGTGAAAAAGCAGGGATACTGAACAATATTTCTGCTCAGTATTCACAAAGAAAGAGGAGGGGGAGGTACCTAAACCAAACAAGAGAAACACTCTGAAGACAGGAGTCGATACCAGTCCATTTGCAGAAGAAAGGGTTCTAAAAGAACTAATAAAACTGAAGGTGCACAAAGCAATGGGGCCTGATGGGATTCACCCAAGAATTCTAAAAGAACTAAAGGTAGAGCTAGAGACACCGCTGACTACTCTCTTTAACAAATCATGGGAGGATGGGGAGGTACCTGAGGACTGGAGGAGAGTGGATTTGATTTTTTTTCACAAAAGTGGGAGCAGGGCAGAGGTAGGAAACTACCGACCAGTTAGTTTAACCTCAATGGTAGGGAAAATAATGGAATCACTTCTGAAGTAAAGAATTGCTGAGTACCTAGAGGCCAGTGGGGCACAGCACCCAAGGTAGCATGGATTCATGATGGGAAGGTCGTGTCAGACGAATCTAATAGATTTCTTTGACCGGGTGACCAAAGTAGTGGACCAGGGAGGGACTGTGGACATGGTCTACCTAGATTTTAGCAAGGCATTTGATATAGTCCCACACAAAAGATTAATACACAAGTTAGCCAGCCTTGGAGTGGGTCCCAGGGTGGTAGCCTGGGTAAAAAATTGGCTAGACAACAGGACGCAAAGGGTAGTAGTAAACGGAGCCCACAGTGAAGAAAGGAGGGTTACTAGCAGGGTACCGTAGGGTTCAGTACTGGGACAGGACTTTTTTAATGTCTTTATAAGTGACATTGCAGAGGAACTGGAAGGAAAATATGTCTCTTTGCAGATGACACAAAGATCTGCAACAGGGTTGATACACAAGATGGAGTGGAAAGGATGATAAGGGACTTGGCAAGGTTGGAGGAATGGTCAAATGTATGGTAGCTCAGATTCAATGCAAAGAAGTGCAAGGCAATGCACCTGGGAAACAAAAACCCAGGGGAAGAGTACAAAATGGGGGGTGAGATACTGACAACAGTAAAAATAGAAAGGGGCCTGGGGGTAATTATATCAGATGACTTAAAGGTGGGCAAGCAATGTGAGAAGGCAGTAAGGAAGGCTGGGGGGATACTGGGATGCATAGGGAGAGGCATCAATAGTAGAAAATATAAGTTGTTATCCCTCTGTACAGACAGTTGGTGAGATCCCATCTGGAGTACTGTGTGCAGTTCTGGAGACCCCATCTTCGCAAAGACATAGACAGACTGGAGGCTGTTCAGAGGATGGCAACCAAAATGGTGCAGGGTCTGTACCAGAAGACATACAAAGAAAGACTAAAGGAGCTTAATATGTATACCATTGAGGAAAGAAGGGAGAGAGGGGACATGATAGAAACTTTCAAGTACCTCAAGGGAATCAACAAATTCCAAGAGGGTAGCATCTTTCAGAAAAAGAGATGTGCAAGAACAAGGGGGCACAATTTGAAGACAGAGGGGGGATGGCTCAGAGGTAATATGAGGAAGTATTTTTTCACAGAGAGGGTTGTGGATGCATGGAACAGCCTCCCTTAGGAGGTTGTGAAGTCAAGAACAGTAGGAGAATTCAAGAATGCATGGGACAGACATAAGGCAGTCCTACTGGAGGGTAGGAGGAAGTAAGCTGTTGGTTAACTAGGATCTGCAGCTTATCTGTCAGATAGGAAAATGGGCAGACTAGGTGAGCCAAACGGTCCTTATCTGCTGTCAAATTCTATGTTTCTATGTAACAGAGTGTGACCTTTTTGATCTCAGACTGGTGGAATCTGTCAGCAAAAGAAGCTAGCTTTTAGCTGGGTCACAATGCTCTGGAAGCTAGGATAAGACAAGGTTCTGAAGCCTGGGCCACAATGCTCTGGAAGCTAGGATCTGACAAAGTTCTGAAAATCTAAGTCACAATGCTTTGGTGGAAGCTAGAAACTGAAGAGGTCCTGAAAGTTCTGAGTCGCAATGCCCAGGTAGAAGTTGGAATCTGAGAACATTCCGAAGTGTGTATAAACAGAGAAGAGCAAGTATTTTCAGGGTATTTGGAGACAAGATGTAATAGAGAGCTGGTTGAGTGTAGATTTCAGCTCTGAACTCAGAAATTGGACTTTGTTTTTTGGACTGCCTATGCTGAAAACCAATTGGTACATTTCTTTTGTTTGTAATTCTCTTGTCACTTATAATAATGAATCACTACTTGTGGATTTTTACAATTTCTCCTGGTCTGCTTATGCTTCCTGACCCAAGCCTCAGTTACAGGCATGTTCAAGAGTGCAAAGATGCCCACAAACTCCCCCTCCTGCCACAATCTGCTGACACATGTTCTCTGACAAGTGCGACCCTATCAGCTCTGCGATGGACACATATGACCCTTGGGTCATCTTAGGACTGACTGCTGCCCCATGCCCCGGACCCTGATGCTCCCACTCCTTGCTCCCGAACCTTCAGGCTGGTTCTTGTCCTTAACTGCCAACAATGTCAATAACTTGTCCATCTTCTCCTCAAGCATCAGTGGTCTACTGGGAGGGGCCACCAACTGAGGATGCAAACTAGGTAACTCTGGGTGTAGTGAAGTGCTGGGCTGCAGGGCAGCGGGGTGGTTCTATGGGTGTGGGCAACCCTGGCTGGGGCACAAGCAGTGGTGCCACTGGTGCTGGGTGGGGAGCAGCGGCACTGGCTGTGGATTTTGGTAGATTGGTTGAGGAATCGACAGTGACACCAACCATACCAGCATGAGAGGAGCAGGGTAAGACCATGGTGTGTGCAGAGCCAGCGCCCATTGGGGAGATGGAAAATGGTCAGTGATAATTGATGCCTGTATGTGAGGAGCCAGGTGTGGGGACAACAGCACTGGAGTCTGTGTGAGCAGAATCACCAGCCTAGGGCCAATGGGCTGATTGGTGAAGGCCCTGGAAAGAAGACTGGACCCGACCCTGGATGCAGCCCTGAACCAGATGTCTCTGGTGCCAGTGGTGACTGTTGTACCCCTCCCACTGGACCATCAGGTTGGGGCATCCCCTTTCAAGGACTGTGGCTTTTTATGTGGGGGAACCCCCAACCCATTCCTTGGCCCTGTGAGTGTCTCCACCATCAATTCCTACAGCTTTTCATTGCTTAACTGGTCACATTTCCTCCTACCTGGCTGGGTTCCCTTTGGAGTTGGTGGCCCAACTGTGGCCCCACTCATCCATCCTTGACTGGCCCTTGTCTGCACAGTTGTCATTGCTTCCAAAATCGATGCGGATGCTCCTGGCAGTGACTGTTCCTCTGGCCCCACCATACTGGGCCCACTGGAGCTGTGAAACACTGCCTCCCACCATCCTTTTCGTCTTTCCTGAACCCAAGATATGAGCTGCTTCTCAAACTCGGCGCTTGCTCCAGGTCTTGCATCCACCATGCTAAGTCACAGGCTGCAAAAATAAAACATGAAACACGAAAATGCCTCCGCCTCACTGCACCACCACATAAACTGTGGCATTGAGACAGGGTGACCAATTAGTTATATATTCTCAATGTGCCTCTTCTTCCTGGTTTTTTTTTTTTTTTTTGTTAGGAGGCTGCCTCTAGGAGCTGCTCTAGTATAGCCCCCTTTCCCTCCAGTGGTCCCAACATTGCTTGGCCTCCCAAGTTGGCAGCTGCCAAGCTGAAAATCTTGGCCAGCCCAGCCCGCCCGCCAATGGACCCAACCAGAGATCCCAGACCTGGTATCCAGTCAAGACCCCGGCAAAATAAATACGCAGTCAAAAACTGCACCGTCATCACAGTAGGCATGGTTTTGGAATTTGTTTATTTTTATTAGTGTGATTTTGGGACCATGCCCAGTTTTGATGTTCCATGCAGCACTGTTCTTCACTGTGTGATTATTTCCCACATGGTATTAACCTGGACCCCCCCCACGACCTACAGCCAACCTTCATGAATTTCCCCCTGGGGTACCAGATTGTCCCCGTCCCTCCACGTACCTGAGACCCCTACTGCCCCCTCGCTTCTCCACCTCAACCCTCAACTTACACCCATTTTTCGCCATTATAGCTTTTTTTTCTTTTTTACTTTGTTGATCAGAGAAAATGTTCTATTCTTTAGTAACCAGTTAAGGTCCAATAGGTCTGTGCACCTGTTTTCATGAGCAAACCAGGAGCACTATGGTGGTTAAGTGAGCTGCTCCAAGTCATACAGTCTGCCTATTGCGATTGGGAGAATCAAACCACCAACAGCTCCTTGAAGGGCCTAATCATACTGCCAGTTCACCTACACAATGTGGCCCCCCCTTCCAATATGGCCATCTTGTGCAAGAGCTGTACGGTGATAGGAATGCCACCTTCAATATGTCTGCCAGAGGTGAGCCAGTGTGTCATTTCTGGCATGTTTGGGCAGCCTTCTGTGACCGGACAAGGGCAGCGCTTTGCAATTCCTAAGAGAGGCTTAATCCTGGGGTGCCACTTGGCTCTTGTGTGTTTGTTTTTTGTTAATCATTTTGACCAAGGGAGTTAATTTGCACTGGCAGGCAGAGACAGCATTGTGTGCAACATGGTGCAAACTGTACTGTGCACGTGCAGCTGAGCAGGTCGCCCATTGCTGGTGTGTAAAGCTTGGCATACACACATGGCTGTGCAACCCTGAAGGGCTCAGTGAGCTCCGTGCCTACTGCATATGAGCCTACCTCCAGTTAGCCAGATAGCCCCGCTGGACTTATCAGAGCCCTATTCCCAACCCAACCTCTGTGCAGTCTGAGTTCTGCTAATCATCCTGCCAGCTGCGATGCCACTAATCCTGGTAAGGTTGCTCTCACTACTACTATCATTCATTGTTTTGGTTTTTTTTAAATATCCCAGGAGGAGTACGAAGAGGATGGGAGGGGCTGCCTACCACAGTCACCAGCAGCACATGCCCCCCCCACGCCCCTAGTGAGCCCGCTGTCTGGTACAATGAGGTGGGGAGCCCCATTTAGTGCCTTCACCACCCTCCCCTGCTGGCATTGTTTTCACTTGGCCCGCTAGAACAAACAGTGAGGAAGTTGGGGGGGGGGTGTGACGCCATGTGGTGTTGGCAGTCCCAGGCCAGGTAAAAGTGTTTTCTTGGGCACCCTGCCAGCACTGCACAAGGGAGTTGCTCTGGACCAAACTTGCATGCCAAGTTAATGGGATACTTTACTCTGTAAGCCCACCAATGTCTGATGGATGTACCCAACTCATACCTGTTACTCTAACTTCCAGGCTACATCCCAGCAAACTTGATTTATAAAATCTCTATACTGTATAACTAAATAAATGTAACTGCTCAATAAATTGAATCAATAAAGCCATAAAGTATTATTCGTCAGTACTCTGGCCCCTGTCTGTATACCTAGCTGCACCATAATCTGTGTCAAGTGCCCATAACCTGCAGCCTGGGGCCTATGACAGGCCTTACCCCAAACAAAGAAACCCACTCACCTAGGCCTCTGCTGTCTTCTGGTCTCTGACTGCAAGGCTCATAGACTGGTATCTGCTGCAAGAAGGAATGAAAGAGGGCAGAGCCCCCTGAAGCAGCCCATTAAATATCCATGCCCCTGCCTATAGCAGCTACCAGTCCCACCACCTAGGAACCCTACCTACCCCTTTGCCTTACTCTTCCCCTACTGGGCGTACACTTACTTGTCTATCCCAGTATCATCCAGGATGTTCCCTCAGATGAAACTCTACCTACTGCCATCCCTTGCAGGTTCTGTCATTATCTAATTCATTATTTTATGATTTTTTAAACTGTTTAAGACACTGAGGCAGGTTGCACCCTAGCATCTGCCACAAATGGATGTCAGCCCTCCACAGGGTAGGTTACTGGTAAGAATTTGCCAATTTACTTTTCAGCAAAATACCGATGCAGATTACTCCCCACCAGTGAGAAAACAAAATGAGCCCCAGCACTTTGAAGCAATTACACCTCTTCTTCAGGGAGGGCATGACCTGCACCTTAGTGTAAACTGCCTACCACAATCTAAATAAAACAGGACATCAGCAGCTTGTTAATAACATGTATTCTGCATTTTCTACATTTTGTTATGATTATCTTAAATGATGTGATGAGAATAACTGAGAAACTACAGCATATACTATTGTAGGGATATTGTCTACTCAGTAAAAAAAAAGTATAAATTACTTTTCTAAAAAAACTCAGCTTTGAAATTAAACCAGCTGCATTTTTATACTAATTTGTATCATATTTCAGTAATCTATGACTGTTTAAAATCCCATAGTATCTTTGAAGTGCTTTTTGTAGATATGCACAATAAATTTTTATGTTTTTTTGTTTCACCTATTAATTCAGCTATAGCTCCCAGTAGAAATCAGTTATTGTGCACTGGGAAACCAAAATCAGCAACTTCACAGACTGAAGGGCAATGCTGAAGAGAGATGTGGAGGCATGAGTAAAAAAACAAGTAGTTGCCCTACAGAGTTCTGCAAAGGAGGTGTTACTGCCCACAACAGCAGATGCTGCTGTACTACTAGAACAGGTGCTTAGGTGGTGGGTAGCCCATACTATAAACAAGCATTTGTCAATGCCGTACGTTTGCTTGCTGGCATTAGCATTGGAAGTGCAGGAGTTAGACAGTTAGACAGATGCAGAATAGGAATGGCAGTGAAGTAATGAAGGGACACCAACCCTGCAGAGATGGACAGGCATTGGGGTGTGCCTTTGGGTCATCGCCCATAATGCTCATGCCATTTCACCTCACCCTATCCTGCAGACACAGACAAGTGTTGAGGTGTGCCTTGGAGTGTTCAGGCTTTACACTCACCCCATTCCATAAGGAAATACATTGAAATGGGTGCAGTATAGGAGAATGGGGTGAACTTTGGGGCTGAAGAGTGCAAGGCACACCTCGATGCCTGTCACTGGCTGCAGGATGGGGGTAGGGGTGGAATGGCATGAGCATTACTGTCGACAATCCCAAGTCACACCCCTGACACCTGTCAGTCCCTACAGGGTAGGGCGTTATGGTCAGAAACCCTAACACCCTGGGTGTTTCTTGGTATTTTCACTCCAAGTTTTCAACATGGGCTTTTTGTGACCCCACCACATGAACAGTGACACTGTCAGTTCGTTAGCCAAAAGGTGATTTTGCACAGTGACTGTGCAATTTGGCGCCATAGGTATGAAAACGTATTTTGAGCAAGATTTGAAAAATGACAGCTATACTGTTAATGAGGAGGTGTAAAAAAATGGTAAAGTTGAAAATCTGGAGTGAAAATATAAAAAAATTGGTGAAGCCACGAGCATTTTATTTATTTTTATTTTAGTCTTTGGTAACCGGTTAAGGCCCACTAGGCACAAGTGCCTGTTTTCAGGGGCAACCTGGGAGCACACTGGGCAGTTAAGTGACTTGCCCAGAGTCACACAGTATACAAGTGGAGGTTGTGAGAATCAAAGTCAGGTCTGGTCTGCTGGATGTATCAAGCTCATTCACACCCGGTTCCTCTAACCTCTAGGCTATACTGCCAGCCCATGCATAGAAACTGCACAACGTACACCCGTAATGCAGTTATTTGGGGAATTTTTTACACCAGATTCTCAACATAGGCATTTTGGGACCTCCGCTCATGAACAATGGTACTGTGATTTTCTTAATCTGTCCCGAACATTGATTTTGCACAGTGACCACAGCCATTGTATGCCACAGGTGTAAAAACATGTTTCAGGCAGGATGTGAAAAATGACAGCTGTACTGTTCATAAGGTGGTGTGTAAAAATTACAATGTTGAAAATCTGGAGTAAAAATAAAAAAAATTGGAGCAGTTACAAGCATGCGTAGAAACTGCGCAATGCACGCTGGTAACGCAATAATTTTTTGGAATTGGTTCACCAAATTTGCAAAATGGTCTTTTTGGGACTTCTCCTTATGAACACTGTCACTGTGATTTTCTTAATCTGTCCCAAACATTGATTTCGCACAGTGACCATGCCATTGTGTGCCAGATGTGCAAAAACACATTTCAGGCAGGATGTGAAAAATGACAGCTGTACTGTTCATAAGGAGGTGTGGAAAAATCTGGAGTGAAAATATTAAAAATTCTCGAAGTTACAAGAGCACATGGGAACTACGCAACTCGTGCTTGTAACAGTCATTTTTTTTATTTTTCACCAAATTTGCAACATAGGCTTTTTGGGAGCCCACCTCAAGAACAGTGACACTATCATTTTGCTAATCAGTCCCAGAAGGTGTTTCTGGGCAGTGACCACAAAATCACCTTTTGGGACTGAATAACGGCATGACAGTGACTGAGTTCATGAGGCGGGGTCCCAAGAACTCCATGTTGAAAATGTGGAGCCAAAAGTTGCAAAAATGGGTGCATTTATGCTATTATACAGCTTTCCAGCATTTCTTCAGTTTGTGGTCAGCTTTGAAGAGTGCAGATGTGTTCTCACTCCACTGAAGATCATTGCACCAGGCTCTGGAGGTAAGTATGGGATGGGGGGGGTGTGAGGAGGTGGGATGTGCAGAGGGTGAGAGAGGGTTGGGAGAGGGGGCACTGCAGACAATGAGGGACCGTTTTCTTGTTTACAGGTTAAAAAAAACTTCACGGGAAGGTTTTCTTTTTTACAGGTACATTTGGCAGGCTGGTGTGGGCGCCCAGTGTGCCACCTGTATTTTGTGGGAGGGGGTGACTGAAGCGGACGGGGATTGGGTCCCCCATCAGCAAAGAAAGTGTGTCTGTGTTTGGGGGGGGATGATGCTGAGGGGGGACTGGGCACCCTCCTCGGCAGACAAATAACAGGAGGGGGAACAAGGAACATTATGCCAACGGAGATTTGGCTCCCCCATTGGCAAATGAACTGTAAGGGGGCATGCTGACAGGGGGATTGGGCACCCCCGACATTGGCTTCCTTGGGACTGTGAGAGGTGGACAGTGACAGCTGCCATGTTTAGTGAAATGTTACACCAGGCAAGGCATGCCCTGCAATGAGGGGGCACTCCCTCATTGCAGCGATGAAATAGTTTCAAGTTGGTGGCACGCTTCTGAGCAGCTGTCATAGACAGCATGCTCATTTATTGGTGCCACAGAGCCAAGCCCCAAAAAGTAGTGGTGGCATTGGCCACAACAGGACTGCACCTCCACAACCTGCTACTCCAGCAAGCTGTCACAACATGTTTCTTGAGCATGCACGCAAACAAACATAACAATGGGATTAAGTCTACCTGTTAGTCTGCTTGCAACAGGTTGTCCAGCAATGGTTATAAACAACAACTATACATTTCTTTGATAGCTGTACTTTTGTAATGATAGAGCTGGGTATTTTTCTTCTCATCCAAATAGTATGTCACCACCTCACCTCTAGAGGTTTGATATATAGAAAAAAGCATTAACACAACTCTGATCTTTGGATCAAAGGCCATTTTAGGCAGGAATTCTGAGTGGCAGTAATGCAATACTTTATTATTGTGGGAGGTATGGAGAGCCAATAGAAAGAGCTTGTAGCACATGAACTCTTTTGGCTGAAGTGTCACCAAGAGTTTTTGTCCAGAATAGGAATCTGAAGTTACATTAGTCCAAAGGACCAAAGGGCTTCTCTATTTATATATTGAGAATACGATTGCAGTCCCAGGGAGAAGGGGAGGCTCGTGCAAGGTTGGAGGAGAGGGTTCTGTGCTTTGAAAACCCTGATAAGAGCCAGCCCACTGGTTCAGAGGTAGCACTACTGCTTGCACAATTGATGACCTGGGTTCAGAAGTGAACTCGGGGTATCAGAGGGTCGGCTGGGGGAAGAGGGTCAAGCATCTGTAGGGCTGCTCTCCTCCTCTCCTCCTCTGGGGGTAGGGGGGAGTGGGACTTGGCATATGACTGATCCCTAGTGGAGACTGGGGGAAGACAGATTGGGGGGCTGCCAGATGTGCAAGGAGGTGTCATGCCATTGACACATGTCTTGGCAGGAATATGTGACATATATCTTGGGGGCATTGCATGTCCATAACGCCTGGTGGAGAACAATCAGGCAAAAAGGTCCAACTGGTAGGATGATACCAGTAACCCAAAGGCCCCATGCTCTGCTATCCAGCCCTGTCCATGAAAACCAGCTCCATTTTGACAGTGGGATTTGGAGTACTCTACTGTCCCCAACCAGGGAGGGGGCAAACCCTGGAGGGAAGACACAGACAAGGTAAGCAAGGTAGGATGCCAGGGTGACAGGGTTGGGGTGACCAGTAGAAGGGGGCCAGTTGGACGGGGCAGAAAAAAGACCAACAAAAAAAAGTAAAACCTGATAAGGATCTTTTCTGAAGCTAAGATTAGTAAATTGAACTTAGCCTGACAGGACAGTAGAAGTCAGATTATTTCTCAGGGAAGAAGGATTCAGACCCTCAAAGTTCAGACACAAAGGAAAACTTCTTACCTTCCATTAATTTCCTTTCTTCCAGCTGTGTATTTTCACTCCTTATGAGTGGGTAGCTCCACCCTCTGCTGCTAGTAGGCAGGAGAACAGAGACATAGCATCCCATGTAATGTACCCAAGCAGTCACTGCAGAATCCAGCACGAGCACTTTTCAAGCCCAAATAAGTGTAAAGAAATCTTTAAAAGAATTCTACCCCCTAACAACCGGTAACAGCTTGAGGTATAATGATTTCCTCAACTATATGCAGCCCTGGCCCGGTGGCACTGAGGGCTGAGGCACTGGATGCCTTACTTTATGTCGTGCTGGCAACCCGAGTTCAGGGACGACATTGGGTCATCAGAGAGCCGGCACGGAAGGGGGCAGGATTGAGCAACCAAAAGGTAGCTCTCCTCTCCTGAGGTGGTTTTCACCCCTCCCATAGTTCTGCTTTTACTGGGTGGAGGCCAGAGGGGTAACATAAGTGGGAGGGGTCAGTAGGGTATTGGGAGGGCACCTCGAGGTGTGCTGTCCGTGTGCCTCCATGCGCAAGTGGATGCCTGGGGCATGGGGTGGGGAGACAACGGGGTTAAAAACTGACTAAAAAAAAAACTATATATATATATTGCAGCCCCTGAAAGCAGAAGAACATTGGAAAATTAGATGTGTAATACAGGGTGGGAATGGAGTGACAGATGCACAGCCAAAAGAAAATAAATTACTGGATGGTAAGTTTTCCTTTCTACAGTGCAGAGTGCATCTGTCACTTCTTATGAGTGTGCTGTAAGCATCAGTACTCCCAGGAAAGGGAAGTAGGAGAAAAAATAGAACATACAAATATACACACATGCCAGCAGATAAAGGCCTTATGGTCTATCTAGTCTCCATGAGTGTGCAGGTCCCACTTTGCTTACAGAGAAACCCACAACTTCCTCCTTCACTCTGTCCCATCCTTTTTTGAAACTATTCACTGTTCTCAGGGAGACCACCTTCTCCAGCAACTAGTTCCACTTAGCCACCAACCTCTCCAGAAAAAGATGCCTCCTCAACTCCCTCCTGAACCTTCCCCCCACCAACTTAGCTATGCCCCCAATGGACTTCTTCCCACTATGGCTGAAGAGGCCCTCAGTGCCCACCTTGTTTATACCTTTAAAGGGTACCTAAACAAGCAGTTTTTTTAAAACTGCGAACTCCAAAATCTGGCTTCATTGTGAGGTAAAGTAAAGGCTGCTGTTTACATTTATGCTAAAACTGCTTTTATGTAAATAACATAAATGCAGTTTCATAGCTTTGGAAAAATGCAAACATCAGCCTTTCACCTTCAAAAACCAGCCTTGGTTTCTCCTTAAGATATCTGCCAAGTATGTTATGTGATTAGTCATGATGACATCATAGGAGCCAGAGACACAGATCCACATATATTTCTATAGTGTTAACTATTTCTTCTTTCCTTCTTTATTTTGAATTGTTGTACCAGAATGATCAACACCATGCATTACCTCATGGATTATTTTGACCAGTACACATGTTAGGCTATGATTTTGTTCATTTTGTTTACTTTAACTTGCAGAAGATGTTTTACAATCCAGCTGACTTTTTTTTTTGCAAACTGCATTACAGTACAACACTTCAAATACCTGATGAACTAATGGTTATATGATGCACTGAATTTTGTTTTTTTGTTAACCAGGAGAGACACACTAAGCTGAAACTTGTTTACAGGTGTGGCCTGGGAGCAAAAGGAAGTTTAGTGACTAGCTCAGTGTCACACAACAAAGTACCGGTATTGTTCAGTTCCAAAGCTCATGCTCTCTTGTTAATCCACAGATAAGGCTTTCTTTTTCCATATGAACCCCCTGCACCTAGCCTGCCCTCTGTTGAACACCCCACCATCCATACCCTGTCCTTAGTACTGCCTGGGGCTGCATATGAGCTTGTGGTCCCATGAAGAGAATTATCACACCTCAGACTGTAATCGTATACCTCAGAGAGTTGTGCACACCTATACTGATACGCATCATCAGCTGGCACTGTTAAAAAATGCCTCCCAAATCACTCTCCAGTCCACATTCTCAATGTTTGACTTCTGTTCCCACAGTAAACATTAAGTGAATCACCACCTTCTGCACAGTGAACGTAATATGTACAGTTTCCTGTTGTGTTTTTTTCCCACCTTATTAACTAACACCTAGGTCTTCCTGGACGGCCAAGCAATAAGCATCATGACCCACCAGAAAAACTGTTGTTCATGCCCTCATAAGGGTTGCACTTACAATAGATAGTACTATTATTAGCAGGAGAGGCATACTAATACCTTGAGCAAATCCACCTGACTTCAAGTGTCAGTCTACTCCTTTACCTGTGATCTGCAGAACCCCATAGGACAGTTCCCAGCAATTCTTCTCCAGTACTTTTCTGTGCTCTACAACCACAATGCGAGTTGGCTGCTCCCCACACCAAAAACTGGTGAGTTCACTACCCTTCTACATCACGAATGTGATTAGTACAGTCTCTTGTGTTATATTTACATATTAATAATAAACATAATCTTCTGGTAGCCAGGCTGATAGCAGCATGACACAAGTGAAAAAATAGGCTTTCCTACCCATATAAGATCTAAGCCACCTATGATTAGGCACTATTAAGTGACGTGCATAATGATGTGCACACTCATCATTTAATTGTGCCTGATCAAAGGTAGCCTAGATCTTTTAAGGGTAGGAGAGTCCATAATTTCCCTTGTTCCCTGCTGCTATGAGCCTGACTTACTGGAAAGATATATTTATATCTGATATATCAAAATAAAACAGGGACTGTACTACTTGCATTCATGATGCAGAAGGGTGATGAGCTCACCAGTTTTCGGTGTAAGGAGGACTAGTGAAGAATGAATACCAGAGGGGGACTGAGAAGGCCACTCTTGCAAGGTACTGCTATATTCAGGGAAGGGGGAAGACAGAAGGAGAGAACTATGAGCAGATTACTGTGAGAAATAAGATGTGGGGCTGCCAGCACCTCAATCACTACCTAAACCCATTGTCCTGGCCAATGTTCCCCTTCCCATAAAACCAGTTCATGCAATTGTCCAAGGCTGTGTGTGGATATTAATGTATGAAATGGCTGCCACTACATGTTCAGTCACTTCACTACCAGTCTAGTATTTCTTGTAAAGCACTTTGGGATACAATGTGTATAAAAACCACTATATAAATGCTGGTTCTTATTATTATTATTATTTCCCATGGATAAAGAAGATAAGACAAGCATATATTGTATTTGAGTTTTGAGAAAGTATGAATCAAACATTGGACTGCACAAGAACTTTGCTACAGAAAAGTGGTGGCTCTAGAGGGTGGTAAGGGTGTAACTCACTACAAAAGTAACGTACTTGCTTTCTGCTGCTGCTGCATTTCACTTTGTTGAAGAAATCTAATTTATTGATTGTACAATTGTTTATATTCAAACTATGGATTATATTTGTAGGTTCTGTCAAAAACATACTAGAAAAGAAAAATAGGAGAAAATATAAAGGCTTAATAAAAATGTTAAAAAGTGCATATTAAGCATGCACATCACCCCATCACCCCCACTGTAGCATCTTGGATCCACCATAACTACTAGATCACCAGGTTATTCAAGATTTGTACTGCACTGTGGTACCAGTTGCCACAGAGAAAGTCGATTGGATTAAAACACATTTTCAGAATGTTAAAGTAAACAAAAAGAACAGAACCATAGCCTAACATGTGCATTATACAAAATAATGCACATGGTTTTGACTGTTTAGGTGAAACAATTCTATACAAAGGGAAAAAAGAACTAGTTAGCACTATAGAGAGCCATATATCTCTCTAACTTTGGCTCCAATGATGTCATCACATAACACATTTGTCGGCCATTTTAGGAAGCAGGTAAGGCAGTTTTTTTGAAATTGGAAGGCTGATTTTACAATTTTCAAATGCTCTGGAGCTACATTTAAGTAAATTACATAAATGTAGTTTTAGCATTAATGAATACAGCAGCCTTTCCTTAAGTCACCTACGGAGTCAGATTTTTCAATAGTTTGTTGCCAAAATGTTGTTTAGGTATCCTTTAAGGTACTTGAAGGTCTTGATCATATCTCCCCTCTCCTTTCTGTTCTCAAGAGAGTACATGCTGAGCCCCCTGAGCCTGTCCTTGTAGGTGTTGCCCTGCTGGCCCTGGCTCATCTTGCTTGCCTTCTCTGTACTGTTTCAAGTAAGTTGGCATCCTTCTTAAGGTTAAGGCAATAATACTGCATACTGTACTCCAGGTGAATTCTCACAAGTGAACTGTACAACGGCAGTACGACTTCTGCCTTCCTGCTGGGTTTAAATCCCCGCTCCGCTCGCAAGCGGCTAGATTTCTGTTTTGTTTGCACTAACTGCTGCCTGTTGCAGACGCTGTGTACCCAAGAGGATTCCCCTGCAAGATGCCTGAAGGACAGCACTAGTGTGAGAGACTGTGCTGCTTCTGACTTTTCCTTGGGAGTCTGTTTCAGATCTTCACCTGTGTAGGGGGCTCGAGGGAGCTAATTGTTGCAGTCATCTGGAGAGGTGGGGACTGAGGGGTTTAAATTCCCACGCCGCTCGCAAGTGGCTAGATTCCTGTTTTATTTGCACTAACTGCTGCCTGTTGCAGACGCTGTGTACCCGAAAGGATTCCCCTGCAAGATGTCTGAAGGGTAGTACTAGTGTGAGAGACTGTGCTGTTTCTGACTTTTCCTTGAGAGTCTGTTTCAGACCTGCACCTATGTAGGAGGCTCGGGGGAGCTAATTGTTGCAGTCATCTGGAGAGGCGGGGACTGAGGGGTTTAAATTCCTGTGCCACTCAAAAGTGCGAGCATTGTGAGTGGGTATAGAAAAAGTGTTTAGAAGTATAGCTGTGCCTCTGTTTTATTTTTATTTTAGATAGTAAGAGAGCCTGGGGGTTTGATCTTTACCAGGCTTCATCTTTTACTTTGTACTCCCAGTGAGGGGGTACGTGAGTTTTATGTTTATTATTTTATATTTGATGGGTATGGGTTAGTTCTAATAGATTAGTTTTTATTGTGTTTAACTTGCAGCCTTAAGCGGGAATTGTATCTTTTTGTCGACTGGCATATCGTCCCCCTTCCTGGTCCTGTGCTGCTCATTGAGATTGATTTCTCCTACTCAAGGTTTTGTATCTTGGATTGATATAACAGAGCAGCTTTAGAAGGGGCTTTATTGCTGGTGTGGGGTGGGTATTTCTGTTCTGGTTTGGGGGGGTGGTTATCTCAGTCTCATTTTCAGTAGGAAATAGAATATAATTATGAACAGTAAAATGTTTTGATATGTTAGTAATGGTTATAATCTGGAAATAAGCTAATATATAGAGAGTCATACTACAAATTGGATATAGGTTGCATTATCCTACTTGTGTATTAAGGGTAGGAGTTCTTAGACTGCCTAAATGTTTTTTAGTAACTAAGATCCTTTTTTAAACTAAGTGATGTGCCAGGGTTATTTGGGGGAGCCAGGGAGGGCCAGGATAGTGTATGGGTCATCCTTTCTGTGTGATTTACGGCCCTTCACCTGCCTCTCAGTTTCTGATACTACTGTAAAATGTTGCCGGGAGGTGGGGATTTGGAGGGGCCGGGGTGATCTTGGGCGGTGGGGAGCCCCGTGCACAGTGGAGGGTGGTAGGATAGAGATTGTCAGGCACCCTGGATTACAATGGGCACAAGAGACAGGCCAGACATGTTTTGTGCCTGTCTCCAGGGCGTCCACCAGACTGAGTGGTCAAGTAACTCGAGGGACTGCTTTACCCACCAATGCCCTGAAAGCAGTGCTATGCAATGCCAGATTGATCAGGAACAAGACTGCATTTATTGTGGACTTGATTTCCTCAGTCGATCTGGCTTGCATCATGGAGACCTGGGTTGGGGACGATGCTGGCCCAGTTTTTGAGGCTGCCATCCCACCTGGGCATACCATGGTGCACTGCCCCAGAGAGGAACGTAGGGGTGGTGGGGTAGCCATTTGTTTTAGATCCGACTTGGGCTTCACTGTGCACCTGGTGGGAACCCCAGGTTCTTTTGAATGTGTGGCCATTTGTGGGGGTCCAGGCACAGGCTGCAGAATTTTCCTTATTAACCCCACGGGGTGGTGGGGAATTTCCTGCAGGAGGTTGCCAAGTTCATCGGCTGTGAAACATTGGAAGCCCCCAGATGTATTGTCTTGGGGAATTTCAATGTTTGGGCTGATGGTGAATCTTCTCGGCTTGGTCAGAGCCTCCTCCAGATTATGTCATCTCTGGGCTTGTCACAAGCTATTTCTGCCGTGACACACCAGGGCGGCCACACATTGGACCTGGTGTTCTCACTGGGGCTTGAGACAGATAATCTCAAGACTGATCGGGTGGTATGGTCTGATCACTGCACAGTGCAGTTCATGTTTGTGGCTCCCACCGGCTGCTCTCCACTACAGAGATGATGGGCTGTTGTCCTTTGTTGGGATTGACCCCGGAGGGTTTTTTGGCAGCATCTGATCTATCTAGTGTGGGTAATGCATGCATTGGTGCTGTGGTGGGCTCCTATAATAGAGTGCTATCCGATATCACAGACTCCCTCGCACCTGTCTGTGTTCGACCCAAATCTTCCTACCTGAGGTCCCCGTGGTATGATGGGGACCTCAGGGAGATGAAGAACAAGGGTCAAAGGTTAGAGCGTTGCTGGAGAAAGTCTGGCCTAGAGCAGGACAAACTGACCCTGCGTGCGCATTATAATGCATACCAGGAGGAAATCAACCATAAGAAGGCAGTGTTCCTGTCCAGGGAGAGTGCTGCTGGGAAGAACCGACCAGCTATACTTTTTCTGACTGTGCACAGGCTACTTCGCCCTGCTTGTCTACAACTGAAGAAGGTTTTTCTAATGTTGAATGTGAAGAGTTTGCTCGGTTCTTCTCGGACACAGTGTCCAGCAGGGAGTTCCTCCAGTCAGCAATGTTACAGCAGGCAGTGGCCTCCAGACGTGTTCTGAGTGCACTCCGCATGGTTGGGGGAGTTTAGACCAGTAGAGGTAAGTGAGGTCATTGGGGTGGTGACCAATCTGAAGCACACTTTTTGTGAACTGCATCCAGTGCTGACATATTTCTTAATGAGATGCATCGACACCATTGGCCCGGAGTTTTCTCTGATTGTCCAGTGCTCCTTCTCTGAGGGGGTCTTGCCTGATGCCTTGAAGGAGGCATTGGTGAGACCACTCCTAAAGAAACCATCGTTGGACCCGGAGGTAAGGGCAAATTACTGACCTATCTCTAATCTTCCCTTCTTGGTGAAGGTTGTGGAGAAAGTAGTGGCGCTTCAGTTGGAGGAGCACCTCGTGATCCATGAGTTGTACAAACATTTCCAGTCGGGGTTTCAGGTGAGGCATAGCACAGAAACCGCGCTTGTTCGGGTGCTGAATTATGTCCTCAGGGCTAGAGATTGAGGAAAAAAGACAATTCTTGTTCTTCTTGATCTCTCCTCAGCATTTGACACTGTGGACCATTGTGTGTTGCTTGACCGCCTTAGGGAGCTTTGTGGACTCACCGGCACTGTCATCAGCTGGTTTGAGTCTTTTTTAACCAACAGGAGGCAACGGGTTATGATGGGGAATTTTTCCTCGACCCCATGCCTCCTATCTGGTGGAGTACCTCAGGGATCGGTATTAGCCCCAATGTTGTTCGCAGTGTACATGCTACCCCGGGAGGGCTCATTAGGAAGTATGGCTTGGGTTTTCTTTGCTATGCTGATGATACCCAGCTATACCTATCCTTTGCCCCAGGAACATCTAACGCAGTAGATGTGCTAAACAGCTGCCTTGCTGAGATTAATGACTGAATGGCCTCTAGTTGGTTGCAACTGAACCCCGATAAGACAGAGGTATTGGTGGTGGAGTCGAACAGAGTGCATGATAGGATGGCCTCTGAACCAGAGACTGGACTTGTTCTGGGATCTCTTTCATTAAAGGCCTCCTCTAGGGTGTGAAATCTTGGTGTCATTCTGGATAGGAGTCTGACTATGGAGGCGCAGATATCTTCCACCATCTGCTCCTGTTTTTTCCATCTCAGAAATGTCACCAGGATAAAGCCCCTTGTTCCACATCTGGACCTCCACACTTTGATGCATGCCTTAGTTACATCAAGACTTGACTACTGTAATACGCTCTACCTTGGGGTCATGGGAGGATCTCTCTGTAGCCTGCAGCTAGTGCAGAATGCAGTTGCCTGGTTACTTACTGGGCAGCCAAAATTTTGCCATATTACACCGGTGTTGCGTGAGCTACACTGGCTGCCGGTCAGGTGGAGGATCCTCTTTAAGGTGGGTCTTCTCACCTATAAGGCCCTACATGGTCAGGGTCCTGGTTATCTGTCAGACCTTCTTGTACCTGCTGTCTCCATTTGCCCCCCTCCATTCCTCCTGTGGAGGCCCCCTAGTGATTCCCAGGATGAGGTTGAAATCCTCTGGCAACAGGGCTTTTAGTGTCACCACCCCCATCCTGTGGAATTCGCTGCCCCTTGGGGTTAAGGGGGCCCCTACTCTGGAGGTATTCAAGGCCCGCCTTAAGGCCCTCCTATTTGCTCAGGCATTTTTGGATTAAATTATTAATTTATTGATCTGATTTGATTATAGTTATTGCTAATTTGTTATTTAGTGTATTGTTTATGGGTAATGTTTATATGAAGTGTTATTATTTTATGTTCTTAATTATTTTTGTGTTTATTGATTTGTTTCTGAAGATGTGTCTATTTATCTGGGCAGTGCCCAGAGCCTCTGGGATTGAGTGTCTTTAAATAAATGTTGCCTTGTCTTGTCTGCTGGTAGTCCCTCAGCTGCTGCCCTTCAGTGCAGTGCTCCTTTGTAAAATGTGAATAAAATAAATGTGATATAGCCATCCTAAAGCCAATCTTGGTCTTTTTTAGTTCTGTACCAGTGTTTGGGCAGCCTCCCATTTGTTATTTGTGGTAGCAAATGTCAGATCACCTCTCTGGCCTAGCCAGGTATTCCCTGAGTTTGTGTCCCCCCTCCTCTGTGTCCCCCCTCCCACAGAGCTTTGTGTTGTCTGTGATCAGGTAGATTTTGCCTTTGATCTCATCTGCTATGTCACTGATCTAGATGTTAAACAGCACTAGACCAAGCACCAAGCCCTGTGGGACCCCACTGACCACTGACCCAGTCTGAGAATTCCTCCGTATGAGACATGGAGATCTGAATAGACTAGAGGCTTAAGATGCAAGTCTCTGCTGAACAGCAGTATGTTTAGGACACAGAAGTCTGCAGAATCTTATGGCCCAGAGAATTAGTAATGACTTGTAAAAATGTGTAGCGATGACCAGGTTGCAGCTTTTTATATAGGAAACACCATTCCATTCCACTCATGTAGCTGCCATGGCCCTTGTCAAATGAGACAAGTTCCAAAAGTCTGTGCACTCTTGCAGAGCTCAGAAATAATAAATGAGAAATTGCTTGTGTGTACAAAAAACAGAATAATTTATTACTCACATGAAACAATCTTGAATCAGAAAGATGCTGCCAGTCACGATACCACAGCGCTTCAAGTCCACTGACTCTTCTCCAGGCAGCATGGCTTAACTGGGAGAACATCACATTTAAGTACTGGTGGCTCATGCATATTCATTCAATCATAAGAGCCCCTTAATAAGTATTAAAAAAATATCAAAAGAAATGTGGAATCATTTCAAGATCAAGCATCATAGATTCACTTGCACTGGTACATAATACACTCAGAATTAACTTCAATAGTGAGACATTAAGAGCTATGACAATTGTAAACATTCAATAACATTTAAGTTACAGAGTGTCTAAATATACCTGTGCATCTAGAGCCAAATATTGAAAACAAAGTTGGGAACAGAATAACATAAAGAATATGGTGCTGATGCTGAGTCCAAAATAAAACTTAAGAAGAACATAAATGGGGACTCCCTAGTACCTGAGGTTAAAGCGTGGAGTTCACACTACAAAAGGAAGTAATATACAATAGCTCAGTGAAAAAGATTACTAGAGCATTGAAGTAGCTGCTACAAAAATGAAAGTAATCATGGAAGACTGTCGGCTTTTCAAAAGTACTAACAATTCAATGTTTAGTAACTACAGTGCTTGTGCATACGTTAACTTTTTGGCCTTTTTCTATTCCCACACTCAGTAGGGGTCTGGCAGTATTTAGGGAATAGAATGCTCAGCACCGAGGGTGAGTAGTGTGCTGGAGGAGGAGGAGGCTGGGAAGATGGAGGGGAAAGTACAGTTACGTAAGAACTTACCATAACAGTAGATCTTCAAGAGAAACTCTTGCAGCAGGCAACACTGGTAGGATTGAAGCCACCAGAACCACATAGAAAACTTTTAGCTAGCAGTCTATCATACTGGACCGCCCCCACCAACATCAGCATGCTGACATCTGCCTATCTACTAAAGGGGTGGTCACCCAGACCTACCTCAATTCTCCCGCTGCAGACCCTGGCGCATAAGGTGCAAAAAGGAGAACTGAGGTGGACCCTCAAAGCCAAGGAAAAGTAGAGTAAATGTGAAGGAAAAACAGTCATTGGGGGAAGGAGGGAGGGAAAGCAGCGCCTGCTGCAAGAGCTCTTCTCAAAGATCTACTGTTTTTTTTTTTAAACTTTATCTCCTCTGAAACTCCCAGGCATCCTTCAGGAGTGCTCTCTCGGATGTGCTTCTACTCCCGCCTGAACCCCTGCATTCTTCTGGTTCTCCCCCGGATGACATCAGCAAGTCTGACCCCTCGATCATGTCTGGGGCTGGGTCTGCCCTCCCATAGTGGCTCTTTGAAGCTGAGTGTGAAGGACCTACCTTCGTCGCTGGGTCGGCCCTTGGAGAAACCTGGGTGTGCTGGGCTGGCATAGGGATGTGGGCGCTCCACCAGGGCCTCCATCATCTCACCAGGTGCCAGAGGGGGTTTTCCACAGTTTTTTTTCTTCCCCTTCGGAGTGCGGCATATCAAGGCAATGTTATGTTGCAATGCCACCCCTATGTCTGCTGCGTCGCCACGCTGGGCACCCCTGATTTACCAGAGGCCTTCCAGGAGCGGTCATTCCCCACCCTCCCTGGGAAGAGAGAGCAGTCATCTGAGACTTGATGTCTTCCCCCCCGCTGACCCCCAGTGGACCTGGCTCATTCCCGAACCAGGGTCATCGGCGTGGTGCTAGGTGTGGCATCCAGCTCCTCAACCCTCAGAGCCACCAGGCCGGCACAAAGATCTATGGTTACAGTAAGTTCTTATTTAACTGTACTATCTTACTTCGAGGGGGTTCTTGCAGCAGGCAACACCGGTAGGACTGAGTCCCAATCAGTGTGTGTTTCTGTGTTGGGGAAGGGTACTGTATCAACTTAGTTTGCTAAATCAGTAGTAAGGGAGAGAAATTAATTGGGGGTGTGGATTAGGCAGTAGAAAAGCAAGTGACTCCAATTACAACTTACTGCTGCAAGCTTTTGGAAGACATAAATCTTGCTTTTAGAGCAGAAAGCAGCTGACTAAAAAAGCTATAGTTTTTCTTACTAATTTAACACTTCTATCTCAGCAGGAGTCAGTGCCTGTTGGGATTAAGCAAACAGATACTTTATTAGAAGTAGAGGGAGTCTCATTTAGGGTTAAAAAATAGAAAGTCAGTGTGTGTTTCTGTGTTGGGGAAGGGTACTGTATCAACTTAGTTTGCTAAATCAGTAGGAGGAGAGAAAAGTTAATTGGGGGTGTGGCTTAGGCAGTAGAAAAGCAGGTGACTCCAATTACAACTTCCTGCTGCTAGCTTTTGGAAGACAGAGGTCTTGCTTTTAGAGCAGAAAGCAGCTAACTAAAAATGCTACCGTTTTTCTTACTAATTGCCCTCCATCCCACCCCTCCACCCTCCCACTCTAAGAGAGTTCTACTTTAATAGCCACTGAATTTGACTGAAAAAAGGAACTTCCTGTTTGGCAACAGGAAGGAAAGGATCATAGAGAATCATTAGTTTTGTCAACCCTGAAGGAAAAAAAGTAGCTCTCCCCCCCCACCCAGCTGCTGGAGGTCTGACTCTGAGCAAGGAAGAAGGAGACTACTGAAGAATACAGGAAGTTGCTGTCCCAGAACAGGAAGAGTGAGAGTTGTAAGGAGAGGAGAGAGTAAGCTTACAGAGCAACAGGAGAGGGGACAGAAAATAAGACATGATGGGAGTGGTGCAGTGCAATGGCTGTGGGGCAACAGTGTTCCAGGAGACATTCTGGAGGCTGTGATGCTGCCCTAATTGTAGGCACCTCTCTAGTCAGAGGGAGGAGGTAGCCCATCTCCAGGCTGACCTGGCTAGGATTCGTGAAACCTCCTCCCCCACCCAGGGACCACCAGGGCCACCACCGCTACCTCAGAGATTGCCAAGAAAGAGGAGTGGTTGGACCAAGGTGGGCTCAGGGAGGGAGAGAGATGGTGGAGGAACAGAGGTGCATCCCTCTGGCTGTACCTCTCCACAATTCATACGCTGTTCTGGTGGATAGTGGTTCCTCTATGGAGACACCTGCAGTGGAGACCAAGGAGGATGCTGGGAACCTCCACAAAGGAGACCCACAGGAGGGTGGCATGGGACCCCACAGGGAAAGGAAACAACTCCTGGTGGAGGACTCAATCATTAGGGGGTAGAAGTGGGGGAGGAAGGGGAGAGGGTGGTAAGGTGTCTGCCTGGCACCATGGCTTGGAGGGACAGGAAGTGAATCCTCAGGAGCATGGGAGCAGCAGCACGAGGGAGGGAGCTGGATGTCATTGTCCACCTAGGGACAAATGATCTGGCTGGGAATGGGATCAGAGCAGTGCAAGAGGAGTTTGTAGAGTTGGGGAGGGGCCTTAGACAAGTAGTGCATATGGTAACCTTCATGGAGGTGCTGCCTGTCTATGGCAAGGGTGACACTAGGGTACTCCACACCATGGAATTCAATGAATGGTTGAAAAACTGGTGTGGAGCTCAGGGTTTTGGCTTCATTGGGGACTGGGGAGCCACCTAGAGGGATGCAGGCCTATACTGGTGCTATGGTCTGCATCTGTACCGGGGGGGGGGATCAGGATCCTAGGTGATAGGTTTTAATGCTTCATTGGCAAGCATTTAAACCAGCTAAGGGGAGGCACTGAAAAGGAGCAGGAAATCCAGCCCCCCACAAAACATGGTATTGTGAGGTAAACACCAAGGTAGAGAAGTCATTAGGGAGCAGGACAGAGGTAAATGCAAAAAAAGACAAAGGCAGTATGGACAGGGATGGGGCTAAAAGGGGTAAGGCCATCAAAAAATGGAGGGTGATGAGTACCAATGCCCGTAGTCTGTATAACAAGCTCCCTGAACTAGTGGCCTTGATGGAAGAGAGATGCCTGGATAATGTGGCAGTCAAAGAAACATTGTACACAGAGAACCATAACTGGGATGTCAACATACCAGGATACACAATCTACAGGAGGGACAGGGAGGGTTAAAGAGGAGGAGGAGTAGCTCTCTATGTAAGGGAAGAGATTAAAGCAACAGAGCTAAACAGTAAACAGGGAGCAGATGAGGCACTCTGGGTCACCCTGGAGACAGGAAATGGCACCACAATCCACATGGGGGTTGTAAACAGAACCTCATCTCAAGGGGAGGGAATGGACAAGAAAATGATAGAAAGCATCCTTAGAATGGCAGAAAAAGGGGAGATATTGTTGATGGGGGACATGAATATGCCAGATGTTAACTGGAACACCTTTGCTGCAGGCACATCCAAGAGCAGGGTCATTCTTGATGCCCTACAAGGGACTTGCCTCAGACATCTAGTATTGGAATCCACTCAGGAGGGAGCAATATTAGACCTGGTACTCCCAAATGGGGAAGGAGAAAGAATCTCAGATTTAGAAGTAGGTAGCCATCTGGGAACAAGCGACCACCGAACAGTGTGGTTCACGATAAACACAGCCATAGAGTCAAGCCATGTAAAAGCAAGAGTATTGGACTTTAAGAGAGCTGACTTTTGGATAATGCGAGCATGCCTCAAAAAAGCACTAGCAAACAGGCAAGAAGGAGGGGTGGAGGAACAATGGAGAGTAATCAAAACAGCCATCACAGAAGCAACAAGCCTTTGTGTTAAGCAAATCAACAAAACACAATGAAGGAAAAAAAAATGCTGTGGTTCTCAAAAGAGGTGGCAGGAAAGGTTAAGGAGAAAAGGATAGCATTCAGGAAATATAAGGAAACACAGAAGGAGCAGGACAGATAACTTTATCAGTTAAAACAGAAAGAGGCAGGGAAGGCAGTCAGATTAGCAGTGGCCCAAACCAAGGAAAGGATAGCCAACTCTGTTAAGAAGGGGATAAGACCTTTTATAGGTACATTAGGGAGCAAAGAAAGACCAAGGGAGGGTTACTGAGGCTTAATAAAGGGGAGGGAATGTGGGCAGAGGGTGACACTGAAAAAGCAGGGATACTGAATGAATATCTCTACTCAGTATTCACAAAGGAAGAGGAGGGGGAGGTACCTAAACCAAACAAAAGAAACACTCTGGATAGGGGGGTTGATACCAGTCCATTCACAGAAGAAAGGGTTCTGAAAGAACTAGTAAAGCTGAAGGTGGACAAAGCAATAGGGTCTGATGGGATTCACACAATAATTCTAAAAGAACTAAGGGTAGAACTAGTGACACCACTGACTACTCTCTTTAACAAATCATGAACTATGCGGTGGTACACAAGGACTGGAGGAGGGCAGATGTGATTCCTCTTCACGAAAGTGGAAGCAGGGCAGAGGCAGGAAACTACAGACCAGTTAGTTTGACCTCAGTGGTAGGGAAAATGATGGAATCACTTCTGAAAGAAAGAATTGTTGAGGCCAGTGAGGCACAGGACCCAAGGCAGCATGTCAGATGAATCTAATAGATTTCTTTGACTGGGTGACCAAAGTAGTAGACCAGGGACGGGCTATGGATATGGCCTACCTAGATTTTAGCAAGGCATTTGATATGAGTCTCACACAAAAGATTAATATACAAGTTAGCCAGCCTTTGAGTGGGTCCCAAGGTGGTAGCCTGGATAAAAAAAATTGGCTGGACAACAGGATACAAAGGGTAATAGTAAACGGAGTCCACAGTGAAGAAAGGAGGGTTACTAGTGGGGTACCACAAGGTTCAGTACTGGGACCTGTCCTTTTTAATGTCTTTATAAGTGACATACATTGCAGAGGAACTGGAAGGAAAAGTATGTCTCTTTGCAGATGACACAAAGATCTGCATCAGGGTTGATACACAAGATGGAGTGGAAAGGATGAGAAGGGACTTGGCAAGGTTGTAGGAATGGTCAGATGTATGGCAGCTTAGATTCAATACAAAGAAGTGCAAGGTAATGCACCCGGGAAACAAATACCCAGAGGAAGAGTACACAATGGGGGGTGAGATACTGACAACAACAAGCATTTGTCAATGCCAAATGTTGATTGCGTTGGTCCATTGAGCTCGATCACTGCCTCTGTGTTACTCGCTCGTTCTGTTTCTCCTGGTGGTGCAGGCTGCTCTTTTGTACTGGGCTCCTGTCTGCATTGGCACATTATTCTGCCCACAAAGAAATCTGCAGCTGTCCCGACAGAGTTCCGTTGAAGTGGGTCACTCCCCCTCTCTCACTCGCTCATTCGGTTTCTGCTGGCACTGCAGGTTGCCCTTTTGAACTGGGCTCCCACCTCTGTTGGTGGCTTTTTCTGCCCACAAAGAAATCTGCAACAGTCCTGACAAAGGTCCATTGAGCTAGCTCACTCCCCCTCTCTCACTCGCTTGTTCCGTTTCTGCCAGCGTTGCAGGCTGACCTTTTGTACTGGACTCCTGCCTGCGTTGCCACCTTTTTCTGCCCACAAAGCAATCCGCAGCAGTCACGATAGAGGTCTGTTGAGCTCGCTTACTCCCCCCTCTCACTCGCTCATTGTGTTTCTCCCGGCGCTGCAGGCTGCCCTTTTGTACTGGGTTTCTGCCTGCGTTGGCACCTTTTTCTGCCCACAAAGAAATCTGCAGGTGTCCCAACAGAGTTCCGTTGAGGTCGCTCTCTCCGTCTGTCTCACTCGCTCATTCTGTTTCTCCTGGTGCTACAGGCTGCTCTTTTGTACTGGGCTTCTGCCTGCATTGGCACACTTTTCTGCCCACAAAGAAATCTGCAGCTGTCCCGACAGAGCTCCGTTGAGGTGGGTCACTCCCCCTCTCTCACTCACTCATTCTGTTTCTGCTGGTGCTGCAGGTTGCCCTTTTGTACTGGGCTCCTGCCTCTGATGGTGGCTTTTTCTGCCCACAAAGAAATCTGCAGCAGTCCTGACACAGGTCTGTTGAGGTGGCTCGCTCCCCCTCTCTCACTCACTCATTCCGTTTCTGACGGCACTGCAGGCTGGCCTTTTGTACTGGGCTTCTGCCTGTATTTGCTGCCTTTTTCTGCTCACAAAGAAGTCTGCAGCAGTCCGTTGAGCTCACTCACTTCCCCTCCCTCACTCGCTCATTCTGTGTCTCCCACTGCTGCAGGCTGCCCTTTTGTACTGGATTCCTGCCTGTGTTGGCGTCTTTTTCTGCCCACAAAGAAATCTGCAGCAATCCCGACACAGCTCCATTGAGCTCACTCCTTCCCCCTCTCTCACTCGCTCATTCTGTTTCTCCAGGCACTGCAGGCTGCCCTTTTGTACTGGGCTCTTGCCTGCCTTGGCAACTTTTCCTGCCCACAAAGAAATCCGCAGCTGTCCCAACAGAGCTCCGTTGAGGTTGCTCACTTCCCCGTCTCACTCACTCATTCTGTTTTTCCTGGCACTGCAGGCTGCCCTTTTGTACTGGGCTCCTGTCTTTGTATGCATCTTTTTCTGCCCACAAAAAAATCTGCAGCAGTCCCGACAGAGCTCCGTCGGCCTCACTCACTGCCCCTGTCTCACTCACTCATTCCGTTTCTGCCAGCGCTGCAGGCTGCCCTTCTGTACTGGGCTCCTGCCTGCATTGCCACCCTTTTCTGCCCACAAAGAAATCCACAGCAGTCCCAACAGAGCTCCGTTGAGCTCACTCACTCCCTTTCCCTCACTCTCTCATTCTGTATCTCCCGGAGCTGCAGGCTGCCCTTTTGTACTGGGCTCCTGCCTGCGTTGTTGCCTTTTCTTGCCCACAAAGAAATCCACAGCAGTCCCAACAGAGCTCAGTTGAACTCGGTCACTCCCCCCCCCAAGTTGTTCAATCCTAATCTGTCCCAAACACTGATTTCCGGCAGCGACTACAGTATTCTGGGCCGGAAGCGCAGAAACACATTTTGGCCAGGATGTGAAAAATGACAGCTGTACTGTTCATAAGGAGGTGTGAACAAATGCCAGTGTTGAAAATCTGGCGTGAAAATGTTACTAATTTGCAAACTTACAAGGGTGCGTGGAAATTGCACAACACGTGCTCGTAAGACAGTCATTTTATGGAGTTTCATCACAAAATTTTCAACATAGGCATTTTAGGACCTCTGCTCATGAACAGTGCCACTGTAATTTTCTTATTCTGTCCTGAACACTGATTTCCCACAGCGACCATGCTATTCTGAGCTGGAAGTGTGAAAACACATTTCAGCTAGGATGTGGAAAACGACAGCTGTAAGGTTCACAAGAAGATGTGGTAAAATGCCAGTGTTGAAAATCTGGCATGAAAATATTGCAAATTTGCAAAATTATGAGCGTGAGTAGCAACTGCGCAATGCACGCTCATAAAACAGTAATTTGTTTGATTTTTCCCCACCAAATTTGCAGTATAGGCTTTTTTGAGAGCCCACCTCATGAACACTGGCACTGTCATTTTGTTAATCAGTCCCGAAAGGGGATTCCATGCAGTGGCTGTGAAATCACCTTTCAGAGAAGAATAATGCCAGGACAATGCTAGAATTCAGGAGGAGGGGTCCCAAAAACCTCATGTTGAAAATTTGGTGCCAAAATTCCAAAAAATGCCTGAGATATGCATCAAAGTTGAAAAAAACCTATTTATTCCATTATACAGCTTACCGGCATTTCCTCAGTTCGTGGTCAGCTTTGAAGAGTGCAGACGTGTTCCTGGTCCACGAAGATCATCACGCCTGACTTCAGAGGTAAGTATGGGGTGAGGGGGTGTGGGAGGCAGAGTGCGCAGTGGGTGGATGCGGGTTGTGGGAGGGGCAAGGAGACAGCGAGGGACCGTTCCTTTTACAGGTTAAAACAAAAAAAAAAGATATTGCAGGACCATTTTGATTTTACAGGGCATGTGGCATGCTGTGGTGGGCTCCAGCATGCCAACAGAGTCTTTTGGGGGCAGCTGTAGCCAAAGGGCTTGGGCACCCCGTCACACATACCATGGGGTGACATTATGCCGACGGGGACTAGGCACCCATTGAGACAACAAAAGCTGGGGTTATATAATGCTGATGGGGAGTGGCTCCACTCAGCAACATAAACCTTGGGGCACTGAAGCCGATGAGGATTGGGCCCCTCGCAAACAAACACGGGGACACATGCTGCAGAGGTGGATTGGGCACCTCTCGGGCGGGAGATAGTTTAGAACATGGCAGCGCTGCGCTGCTATGTTCACAAACATAGCATTGTTTCAAGGTTCCGCCCTGCAATGATGGGTCACTCCCTCATTGCAGTGAATGGTTGACGCTGCAATGACAAGGCAGCCCCTGATTGCAGCGGCTAATATTTTACAAGTTGGTGGCACGCTGGCTGAATTAGTGTCAACAGAAGCATGCCATGGCATTGTGGGAAGCGGGCCAAGCCTTTAAAGGCTGTGGGGGCATTGGCCACAACAGTGCCGCGCCTCCACAACCTGCTTCTGGAGAAAGCTGTCGCAATATGTTTCTTGTGCATGCACGCAATCAACATAAAAATGGAAAGGGACCTGGGGGTAATTATATCAGATGACCTAAAGCTGGGCAAGCAATGTGAGAAGGCAATAAGTAGGGCTGGGGGGATACTGGGATGCATAGGGAGAGGTAACAACAGTAGAAAACAGGAAGTTGTTATCCCTCTGTACAGACAGTTGGTGAGACTCCATCTGGAGTACTGTGTGCAGTTCTGGAGACCCCATCTCTGCAAAGACATAGACAGAGTGGAGGCTGTCCAGAGGAGGGCAACCAAAATGGTGCAGGGTCTGCACCAGAAAACATACGAAGAGAGAGACTAAAGGAGCTTAATATGTATACCTTTGAGGAAAGAAGGAAGAGGGGGACATGATATAAATTTTCAAGTACCTCAAGGGAATCAACAAAGTCCAAGAGGGTAGTATCTTTCAGAAAAAGAGATGTGCAAGAACAAGGGGGCACAATTTGGGTAGAGGGGGGACAGCTCAGATGTAATGTGAGGAAGTATTTTCTTCATGGAGAGGGTTGTGGATGCATGCAACAGCCTTCCTGAGGAGGCTGTGGGGTCAAGAACAGTGGGGAAATTCAAGAATGCATGGGGCAGACATAAGGCAGTTCTAGTGGGGTGGGTAGGAGGAAGTAGGCTGTTGGTTAACTAGAATCTGCAGCTTATCCATTAGGTAGGAAAATGGGCAGACTAGGTTGGCCAAGTGGTCCTTATCTGCCATCAAATTCTATGTTTCTATGTTACCAGAACCTAAACCAAAGGGCAGCCAGGATGAGACAAAAAGTGTCAGCCAAAAATTCAGGAAAGAAGGCCCTGAAGGACAGTCCAGACTATAGTGGCGGACAAAAGTGTGAACAGAACCACAAGTGGGAGCTGCACAGATGTCCGCAGCAAACACATTCCTGAAACAGGTGGTAGAGACAGCCATTCCTCTGGTGGAGTGTCCTTTAACCACCCCAGGCTAGGGCTTGTTGTACTTACAGTAACAGTAAAAATGCAATTTGCCAACCATTCCAATAAACACTGTTTCGAAACAGGTGCCCCTTTTCTCTCTTAGGGTCAAACAAAACAAACAACTAATTAGTCTTTCTAATAAGTTGGGTGTGATTTGTATAGTAACAAAACACCCTGTGAACATCCAAAATATGCAGCAAGGCCTCCCCTTGGCTAGGGAAATAAACAGGTAGATGGATGGATTGATTTAGTGTGAACTCAGACACCACCTTAAGCAGAAATTTAGGATTAGTATGCAAAGTCACCCTGTCTTTGTGAAAAACTAAGTAAGGCTCTTTACACATCAGAGCCTGAAGCTCAGAAATCCTCCGAGCTGAAGTAACAGCAACTAAAAACGCTTTCCACGACAGAAAGTGTAGCTCAGAACTCTCGGCCAGCTCAAAGGGAGGCAGAGCAAGCTTTTCCAACATGAAAAAAGATCCCATGGAGGGACAGGGTCCCGAATTGGGGGGCTTCAGATGCAGGATACACCACAAGAATATGCAGGATACCTCCAACCGGGCAATAACTTTGCCCTCAATGGGTGCATGGTACGCAGAGATGGTGGAAAGGTGCACCTTAAGAGAGGAGTACCCCAGACCTCGAGTCCAAAAGGGATAGGAGTTACTCCAAGATCAGACTCACCAGACAGGTGAAGGGATCTAGGTGGCAAGTAGTGGCCCATAGGGAGAAGCGTTTCCATTTCATAGCATAAGTGGCTCTGGTGGAAGGCCTTCTAGCAGCCTAACAGGACATCAGTGACCCTGGAAGAAACCCCAAAGTGAGCAATAGCTGTCTGAAGGAAACTTGCATGGAGATGTAGAGACTTGAGGTCAGGATAGACCAGAGTGCCCTGTTCCTGAGACAGCAAGCCAGTATACATAGGCAAGGGTACTGGAGGTTCCACTGCCAGCTGCTGCAACACGGGGAACCAAATCTGACACATCCAGTAGGGAGCTATGAGACTTATCTCTGCTCCCTCTGCTGAAGCTTGAGAAGAGCCCTCTGCTGGAGTGGGAAGGGAGGGAAGGCATACAGAAATCTCCCTCTCTGGGAGAGGCACAATGCGTCACGCCAGAAAACTCCAGGCTCTGGATCATGCCAGCAGAAAAGAACAAATTACTCACCTTAGTAATTATGTTTCTTCTAATGGAGTCTTGCTGTATTCTGACTATTGCAGTTAGCCCCAGCACTCAAACTGCCCCAGAGAGTAGATGGTTAATTTTCTATGCAGAGCATAGAACGTCGAGCTCGAGCTCGGTTCAAACCTCTGTCTGCTGCACTTTGTAGTGCAACTGTCAGATTCTTACGAGCTAATACTAACTAACTACTATGTGGAAACTGTAAAATTGTTACTAGCCAAATGACAACCAAATATTTTGGATCCCCAAAAGACTCAAGTCAAGAAATCCAAAATCAAAAACCAGGTAGTGAACAACTTAAGACTGTTAAATTAATAATAACCCACCCCCCCTCTCTAAAAGGAGGGAGTACCCAAATGCACCCCTGGGGTGTAACACTGCATCTGCTAGCCCATTTCCCAAAAACAGTTTCTGAGAGGGAATTAGGGAGGGAGGTCAGAATACAGCAAGACTCCATTAGAAGAAACACAATTACTAAGGTGAGTAATTTTTTCTTCAAATGACATGAAGTCTTGCTGTATTCTGACTATTGCAGACTACCAAGCAGTACCTCCATGGAGGAGAATTGAACCTACTTTGAGAATGAACTCTGCAGTACTGCTGTACCAAACCGAGGCATCACTCCTAGCCTAGATGTCCAGGAGTAATGCTTGGTAAATGTATGGACTGTTTTCCAGGTGACTGCTTTACATATCTCTAGCAAAGGAATATCTCTGGCCGCAGCCAGGGAAGCAGCTGTACCTCTAGTCAAATGAGCCCTCAGGCCTGAGAGAGGTATTTTGCCTAGCTTTTCATAGCAGAACTGAATACAAGAGACAATCCACATGGCAATAGTTCTCTTAGTGGCAGGTTTGCCCTTACCCACTTCCCCATAACTGAGAAACAACTGAAGGGAGTCAAACCTGTGAGCCTTAGTACGCTCAATGTAGTAACTAAGAGCTCTTTTAACATCCAAACTGTGTAAACTTCTTTCTCCTGAAGAAGAATGATCAGTGAAGAACACGGGAAGAGACACAGATTGGTTCAGATGAAAATCTGAAACCACTTTAGGTAAAAAAAACTTGTATTAGTTCTAAGGACCACCTTATCTCTATGGAATGAGATAAAATCAGGTTCCACTGACAGAGCTTGCAATTCACTGATACGCCTGGCAGAGGTAACAGCTACCAGGAACACAGATTTCCAAGTCAAGTACTTAAGCTCTAGTGAAGACAAAGGCACAAAAGGGGGTTGCATAAGCTAAGCAATGCAAACATTAAGATCCCAAGCAGGGGTAGGATCCCTAAGGGAGGGATTAGTATGAAGGAATCCCTTGAAAAATTTACAGAATACAGAGTGAGATGACAGTGTGGAAGGCTTTCCCGCTGACAGAAAAGCAGAAACAGCTGACAAATGTACTTTGAGAGTAGCTGGTCTGAGGCCTAGGCCATTAAGATGAACCATATAATCCACAATTGTAGACAATTCAGCAGTGTCTGGGGATATATGCTTCTTGGAACACCAAATGCTTAATCTTTTCCATTTGGAGTTGTAAGTTTTTCTGGTGGCAGGCTTTCAAGAGGCTTTGAGAATATCCAGAACCCCTTGGGACAGATGCTAATCTGCATACTCTAACTCTTCAAGAGCCATGCCTTGAGATTGAGTGACCGAAGATTGGGGTACCAAATCCTCCCCTGAGATGAGGTTAACAGGTTGTAATTCCTGGGAAGAGACAGGGGAAGATGGACTGCTAGGGACAGCAACAGGGAGTACCAAGGCTGCCTGGCCTAGTCTGGAGCAATCAGAATCACCTTGCAAGGTTGTGACCTTACCTTGACCAGAACCTTGAACAGTAGAGGAAAGGGAGGAAAGGGAGGGATGGTATATAGAAATTTCCCTTCCCAGTTCAAAATCAGAGCATCCAGAGGGACTGAGCCCAATACTGGGGGTCTGCAACAAAACAGAGGAAGTTGGTGATTGCCTGGGGCTGCAAAGAGATCTATCTCTGGAGTGCCCCACCTTGAAAAAATTACTTTGAACACCAGAGGGTCCAGGGACCATTTGTGATGGCCCTGGGAGATCCTGCTTAATGCATCTGCTAGCAGATTGTCCTTCCCTGGAAGGTGGACCGCTATCAGAGAGGTCTGCAGAGAATAAGCTAGGGAACACAATTTCATGGCTTCTGTGCACAAGGCCATGGACTGAGTGCCTCCCTGCTTGTTGATGTACCACATGGTGGTGGTGTTGTCTGTCCTGACCTGAACCACCTTGTTCTGCACTGACTGAGAGAAAGCTTGCAGGGCCAGAAAGACCGCCCTGAGTTCCAAGAGATTGATATGAAGAAGGGATTCCTGAGGGGACCACAGTCCCTGGTCTGTAAGAGCCCCCAGATGGGCTCCCCACCCCAATAGAGAAGCATCTGTGGTTAGGACCACACAGTGAGACTGAGTGATGAATGGGACTCCTTGCCTGAGGTTGCCCTGATCCTGCCACCACTGGAGAGCCTGGATCAGATTCTGGGTCACTGAAACTAGTTTGGTTAGAGAATCTTTCTTCTGAGACCAAAAGGTCCTCAGGTGAAACTGAATGTCACTCATCTGAAAGCTGGCCCCTTGGACCACTGCTGTAGAAGCTGCTATGTGGCCCAGAAGTTGAAGGAAGTGTCTTGCTGGCCGAGAGACCAGAAGGTGGAATGAAGAAGCTAGCTCTACAATAGCCCTTGCCCTTTCCAGGGGAAGAACAGCTCTTGCTTTGACTGTATCCAATTCTGCCCCTATGAAGGTGAGGAGCTGTACAGGCTTGAGAACTGGCTTGGGAAGCTTGAGAAGGAATCCTAGGGAAGTGAGCACTTGCTGAGTCACTTGAAGGTCTGACTTGACTTGGTCTGGGGACTGACCCACAATGAGCCAGTCGTCCAGGTATGGAAATACGGAAATATTTTTCCTTCTTAAAAAGGCCACTACTACTGCTAGGCATTTTGTGAATACCCTTAGAGCTGATGTCAGGCCGAAGGGCATAGCTTTGAACTGATAATGGCCTGAAGGTACTTTCTGTGGGAGCACCTGATGGGAATGAGAAAGTAGGCATCTTTTAAGTCCAGGGATGCTAGTCAGTCCCCTGACCTTAGAGAGGGAAGGATTATTCCCAAAGTCACCATTTTGAATTTTGGTTTTAAAAGATGTTTGTTCAGGTGTCTTAAGTCTAGGATGGGTCTCCACTCCCCTGTCTTTTTGGGGGTAAGGAAGTACCTGGAGTACAGACCTTTGCCCCTGTGCAATGTAGGAACTCTCTCTACAGCCTTTAGAGCCAGTAGAGATGACACCTCTGCCTCTAGGGCAATGGTTTCAGAGATGCTTGCAGGTGGAAAAGATCTGGCCCTCAGCTTTGGAAATTTCTTGAAGCTCAGAACCAGCCCCTGGCTTACCACCTCCAGGACCCACTTGTCTGAGGTTACAGACATCCAGTCCTGGACAAAGTAAGCCAGTCTGCATCCCACAGGAATGGGGGAGTCGACCCGGGCTGATACATCAGGGTGTCTGCTTGGCAGGAGCCTTAGGTTGAGGGATGGATGCAGCCCTGCTCATCCCCCTTCTGCCTCTCCCTCTGAAGAACCCCCTCTGAGGAAAGGGAGAAGAGGCTTGTGCTTGGTAGAAAGACCTATGAAAAGACCTACCCCTGCCCCTATCCTGCTGCCTTTGAGGAGTTGCCTGCCTTTCCTTGGCCTGTGCACTCCTATAGATGGTCCTATACTCATCCATCTTTTTCACGTAATTCTCTGTCTGCTCCCCAAACAGAGAATTACCTACCACAGGGAAATCCATGGCCTTAGCCTGGGTGTCCTGTGAGAGACTAGTACATCTGAGCCAGGCCATTCTCCGAAGAGCCACAGATGTAGCCATGACTCTAGAGAACACATCATTGGAGTCCACAGCAGCATGGAACTGTACCTTAGATGCCTCAATCCCATCAGCAGCCACCCCCTCCAGCTCCGAGGCTAGCCGTGAGGAGGCCTGCTTATCCAGTGCCAGTACAGTGTCCCACCTGGATTTCTGGTACCTGGCTGCATAGGCCATGTAATTTGCCTGCCTGAGTCCCAAGGCGGATGCTATGTACTGTTTCTTTGCCATGGCATCCAGCTTCCTAGAATCTTTATCTGGCGTGTGTGAAGCCAAGGGTATATTAGCCTTATCACAGGCTGCAGCCTGCACAACCCCAACATGGCTGCATTGTTGATACAAGTACTCTGTACCAGAACCTGAAAAGGTGTACATTTTGTCCATCCTTCTGTTGACAGGAGATACAGAATTTGGAGTTTTTAAAATCTTTTGTGTCTGTTTCCCAAAAGACTTATGAAGGGGAATAGACAGTCTCGTGGACTCTGGGATATCCATCATCTCCACATAATCAGGTTCCTCTTGTTCCTCTAAAGCTTCTTCCACAGGGAGCTGGAGGGTTTCTGCCACTTTCCTGTAAAACATGTAGTGGGAAGGGGACTCAGAAAACCTAGGAGGGGAAACACCAGAAGGCCTGTCTGGGGAGATGTCCAGCTCAATTGGCTCAGCCAGACCTCCCACACCATCATCATCATCATCATAATCTTCAACCCCTTCCAAATCCGGTTCATAGAAGTCTTCAGGGGCATAATAACCGACCGAACCGAGTGCCTGCCAGAAGGAACCGAATCAGATGGAATTGGACAAAGCAATCCTTATCGCATTGGCAATCTCTTCAGCGGTTGGAAAATGTGTCTCTGGAACTGAACTGGCCGATTTTTCTTTTCTTTTTATTTTAGTAGGAACCGATCCTCGGCTCTCCTCTTGCCTGAAGAAGTATCGCCCTGGTCAGAGGGCACTCCCTCAGGTTCGGTCAGAACCGAACCGGGCTGGCCATCTGGGTCAGCAGACTTCACGGCCTCCTTATCCCTGAGCCTATCTAATCTTTTTTCCAGGGTAGACTTAAGGAAATTTTTACAGATTTGGCAGTCTGAATTGAGGTCGTCAAACCCCAGACAATAAATACAGGTGGTGTGGGGATCAGCCTTAACAAAGGCCTCCCCCCACACACACACTGCAGTGTTGAAACCCAGTGGGCCCAGTTTTTCTTTTAAGATTCTCAGACATAGCCATCCTAACCACAAACTTACCCATTTTATGGAAAACAACCAGGCAAGACACCCTTATCGGTTTCTAACTGTGTCACTGGTATTGGAAAAAAAAACACAAGAAAATGCAGTTTTTTTAAAACCGATAAGGACCGGTAACCACACTCAAAGTTTAAAAACAAAGACAGAGTATATAAATCACTAAACGGCCGGTTCAGCCGAACCGGTAGAAAAATCAATTTTACAATTTCCACAAGTTTACTATGTCTAGTTCACTACCTAGTACTTACTGTACCACAGACAGAGATCTGAACCGAAACTTACGAAAAATAATCGGTAAAACTGAGGACTTTAACCGACTTACGAACCATGAGCAAAGGAGAAATCCCCAGAGCAGCCGTTCAGTTAGGTGGAGTCAAGAATCTGACAGTTGTGCTTCAAAGTGCAGCAGACAGAGGTTTGAACCGAGCTTAAGCTCAACGTTCTATGCTCTGCATAGAAAATTAACCATCTACTCTCCGGGGCCATTTGAGTGCTGGGGCTAACTGCAACAGTCAGAATACAGCACGACTTCATGTTGTTTGAAGTGGCAGTTTTGCATTGAGTGGGAATGCAAAAAGGTCCAACTCTGGGCATTCCCACCTGTCAAAGAGATCTTCGACCACTAAGGACAGGAGTTCCCACTCATGAGTCCTCGACCTGGACCAGCTTAGACTATCAGCCACAATGTTTTGGTAACCTGGAACATGGATGGCATGGAGTTCCAGGCTGTGCTCAATGGCCCAGTACTAGACTCGCATTGCTTAGTGACAAACGGGGTATGAGTGGGTGCCCCCCTGCTTGTTGATGTAGTATACTACAGACATGTTGTTCGTCTGAACCAGCAGTGGGCCGAGAAGAATATGGGTCTGGAAGGCCTGCAGAGCATAAAGAACTGCCTGCATCTCCAGCATATTGATGTGGAGATGTTGCTTCGACTCGGACCAGGTCCCCTGGTTCTGACGGTCAGCAAAATAAACACCCCAGCCCAGACCCGAGGCATCCATAATGAGAATCTGCTAAGTGGACACATCTCAGAAAGGGATTCCCTCACAGGAGATTGACAGGGATCTGCCACCACTCCAGAGTCCTCCTCACTGGGTCAGAGACCATCACCAACTGATCCAGGTCATCGGTGCATTGGTCCCATTGGACCTGAACAATCCATTGCGGGACCCTCATATGCAGACATGCCAGGGGAACCGTGACTATAGCCACTGCCATGTGCCATAACAAGTGAAGAAAGACTCTGGCTGGTATCTGATGGCTGGAGGATGCTAGCCAGGCCTGCACTATCAAGCGCCCTGCTCTGTCCATCGGCTTCTCCCTGGGATGAGTCCAAGATCACTCCAACATACTGGAGGCATTGGTCTGGAGACAGTCAAGACTTTGGTAGCTTCACTGTGATGCCTAGGGCCTGAAAAAACTGGAAGGTGCTTTCTAGGGTCTGCAGCAAGAGGTCCCTGAAGGGGGCTGTCAGCAGCCAGTCATGTAGATAAGGGAACACATAGAAGCCCTGTCTACTCATGGCTGTGGCCACCACCACCAGGCACTTGGTAGACTTGGGGTGCCGATGAAAGGCCAAAAGGAAGGGCCCTGATCTGAAAGTGGTCCCCCTGGAAGCAGAAATGGAGGAAGCGGCAGTGGGCTGGGACTACCTGGATATAAAGATAGTCATCCTGCATGTCCAGGGAACAGAGCCAATCCCCCTTTGATTGAGGGGAAACAGCCCTTGGAGAGTAACCATCCTGAAGAGCTTGTACTCTATGCAGAGGTTCAGGTGGCTGTGGAACAGCATAGGCCTCAGGTCCCCTGTTTTCTTGGGGACGAGGAAGAGATGGACGCACAGCCCCTTTCCCCTTTGAGCCAGATGGACTGGTTCTATGGCCCTTTTGCACAGAAGTGCATGAATCTCTTCTTGAATGAGGGAAATGTGGGCCTAAGGTAATGGCAGGGCAAAGGAGGTCTTTTCGGAGGGGGCTCCAGAAATTTGAGGGTGTGACCCTGTTCGATAATCTGCAGCACCCATTGATCTGAGGTTACTGTTCAACACCCGTCGCGCTAGAGGGAGAATCGACCCGACTGCCTCCCCAAGGCCTTTGCTTGGGGGGGGGCAAGGAGTCAGGCACTGGATCAGGGGGTGGGCAGAGCAGCTGTGGGTGCCCTAGGGGCAGCCGCTCCAACTGGTGGGTTGTTAGCCTTGTGCTTAAAGGGCCCTTTCGACTGCTTGCATTTGGAGGGCTGCCGAGAGGACCGATGAAAGGACTGACACTGGGAAGACCTAGGCTGGGATCGGTAGAGGGAGTGCACCGACCTAAGGGCCTTACCTGATTCTTGGAGGAGGGAGATAATATCCTGGGCATCTCTCCCAAACAAGACAGAACCCTGAAAAGGGGCATCCATTATTTTGTTCTGAACATCAGGTGCAAAGCCAGACAACTTGAGCCATGAATGGTGGCAAAGGTAGATCCCTGACACTGCCTCACGCCCCGAGTGTTTCTAGGCTCGAGTCCCGCCTGAGCTGCAGTACAGCCACTTCATTCTGCCATCGTCAATTGTGCAGAGGGAGCCCCACTAGACTCTTTGATTGTTTGCTGATTATCTGTTTTAATAATAACAATAATGTAGTTTGTCTAACCTGCCTTCTTTTGCAGCATGGACATTTCTGTTATGTACCACCATCTTGATTCTGGATTGCGAATCTGCACCAATCAGTACCTTTGGGGGCCCTAAAATGGAGCCTACCCCCAGGGATCTCATGGGAGTACATTTCTGTAGGAATTGTAGTTTTCATCCTTTGGCACCTAAATGGACCTGGAGGAGGAGCTCAAGCTGTGACAGACAGATGGATCAACGAACCAAATCTGTTGGATCACTAGGAAGCCCCGGTGGTGCCTACAGCAGAAGTCAGTTGTGGAGTAAGAGTTGAGAGAGGAGGAGCTTGAGGAATTTGAGCAGCTGCTCCTGCGTAGTGTGCAGGGAGAATCAGCAGGAAGGCTGTGTCTGGCCTGCTTGCTACTATCTTACTAAAGTGAAGAGACTTTAATCCGACCATCAGACTTCATCTGAACTTGTGACCTTCTTTCTAAATTGTGACTAATTTCTCCTGAAGAGGACCAAAGACTTGCTTTTGTGCGATTAGCCTATCAGGACTTTCACCACAACTGCAGATCATATGTTTTTCAGAGGGACACTGTGAATTGGATTCGGACTGTCATCCGAACTGCAGTATTTGTCTGCCTTTACTATAAGTGTGCTTAATGTGGACAGTGGGCCGCGATTTGGTTCCCCACTTTGCTGAATGTGTCACACTTGCTGGAAGCTGCGTCCAGCAACCTTACCGGACTGCATCTGAACTGTTCTCCCAGTTTGGGCCCTGCCACCCTAGCCCAGACACCCACTTGTGCTGCAGAGAAAGATCCGACGAGAGACCCACCCGGAGATTCGGCTCCCTGATCAACAACACTAAACAGGATCGAGCACCATGTCACATCGTATGGGCCCTGCTTCTTCTGGCCATCCAACTCTTCATCTTGAGGTCTCCATTTTTTCCATCCTGCATCCAAATTTGGGCTGCGTGAGTAAAACCCGGGTAGCTCCCTGCAACCCAGCTAACAATCATCTTGTGTCATCTGATTTAATTGTTGTTAAGCTTTTGTGGACTGAGCCACCCGGCTCCAGATTACAAATTGTGGGTTACAGTGCATAGATGTTTCTTTCCATCACAGGGCCCCGACCAGCTGCAACACCGACCTACCCCAGGCAATGCTTCAGGCTAGCCTGTAGTTCCAACTGGGTACCCAGAGTGTGTGTGTGACTGTGTTCCAGGGACCTTTGAGTGCATGCCTTATAGCCTGAATCAATCAGATCTAAAATCAACCACCAGATTACTGCCCCTTCCTTGTTCACATCCCCCAATAAATCAGATCTGGATCTTTTTGCAGTTAAACTGGGTGTGGTGTACCTCTGTATAAAAAGTACTGCATCAATGTTACTTAATTGTTTCAGGTCTTGTTTTCAAGGGGGTCATCCAGGGTGTTCCAGCTGATCATAGCCCTGGTGGTAAGTGGTTACAAGGAGGGATTCACTGTGTGTTGCAAAAGTGTGTTGGTGTGGGGTAGCTGCAAGCTTAGCCAGGCCCCTAGGGGTAAAGACGGGGGGTATCAGTGTCCAGGAGGGCTGTACCCAGGGCAGTCATGTTGCTAACAACCCTGTCCTCTGGGTGGAGGCACCCGTTTTGAGGACCCAGACCCCTCAACCTGCAGGCTACTGTGCAGGCAGTGGTAGTAATCCTTGGAGTAGCACCACCTAGAGGTCACACAGTTATTTATAGTCACTTACATGAATACAATAATATACTGTACAGAAATTTTGAAGTTTAAACCATGTTCATTTGGCTAAAGGCAGACTAGTTGCAGTTACAGGTGTAGAAGGGGAGTTGATAAAGTTAAGATTTAATGGAGTTGTGTAAGGGTGAGTTTCCGAGGGGCTGGGTAAGCTGGTTCCATAGGTAGGGGAGACGGTAGGAGAAGGCAGATTTGCCAGATGATGAGGATGGTTTGGGGAGGGAAAAGAAGTGGTAGTCCCTAGAGTGCAGAGAGTAAGGAGAAAAGGCTGCAAGGGTTTCTCGGCCAGGTAGGGGGCAGTATGTCAAGCCAAAATTTGGAAATAAAAGAAACAGAGTGGCAAAAACGGTGATGGTAGAGGGGTGCTAACCCGAGGGAGGAAAGGAGTGTGCAGTGGTGTGTTCTGAAAGGGGAATTTGTTGCAAAATGGCAAAATATCGTGGACTATGGAGTCCAGCCTGGATAGCGGAGGTGGAGGGGGCGGTGTTGTACACAATGTCTGCATAATCAAAGATGGGAGTGATCATTTTTTTAGCAGTGTGCGTCTAACAGGTAGTGGGAGGGAGTCACGGTTTCTGTAAAGAAGACCAAGCTTCAGGCGGAGCTTTGAAGCAATGGCATCTATGTGGGTTGAGTAGCTTAGCAGGGGATCTAGCCATACTCCTAGGTATTTATAGGAAGAGACGGTGTTTAGAGTGTTTCCATTCAGGCCGGTGATTAGGATTCAAACCACTTTACTGCTTGGGGGGGGGGGGGGGGGACGAATCTGGCTCCCATGAGTTTGTCAAGAAGCAGGGGATGGGAGACAGAGTCGAAGGCCTTAGCCAAATCAACAAAAATTGCAGCAGTTAGTTGGCCTTGGTCAGAGGCAGATTGGATATGTCAAGTCACGTGAAGGAGGGAAGATATTATTGAGTGGTGCTTCCTTAACCCAGACTGGTATGAAGAGAGGTAATTTGTGGACCTGAGAAAGTCAGTTAGTCTGGTCTGGAGAAGAGTCTCATGCAGCTTGGCAAGAGAGGGGAAGAGGAACATGGGCCGGTAGTTTCCAGGAACTGAGGGGTCACCACGCTTGTGGAGAGGAATTACACAGGCTGATTTCCATGCTAGAGAGACCTTACCAGACTTGAAGGACAAGTTTAGTAGGTATAGAAACATAGAAACATAGACTTTGACGGCAGATAAGGACCACTTGGCCCACCTAGTCTGCCCATTTCCCTACCTACAGGATAGGCCTCAGATCCTAGTTAACCAACAGCATGTGTGTGAGAGGAACTGCTACAACTGGTGCTGAAATGTGTAGAAGCTTGAGGTGGATGCTGGCTGGGCTGGATTTGGTGATGTTTAAAGAGCAGAGGGAGTTTAGTACTTCTTCGAGTGATGAGAGAGTAATGATGAAAGTGTTTTTGGCAGGGCATTGGGGGAGCGAACAGTGACTTGGAGGTGGGGGAGAGGAGTGGTCAGGGAGGGAACATGTGGTGAAAAAGTTGTTCAGAGTTCCTGCTACTTTGATGGGGTCAGAGATTCTTTGGTCATTTAGCTTGAGAATAGGGGTGGAGGTCTGAGGGGGGTCTATAAGGGAGTAGCCACCTTCCAGAGGGAGGAAGGTAGGGAGGCATTTAGACAGGACTTAAAGTAATCTGCCTTGGTTTGTCTTATCGCTTTTGTGCAGGCATTTCTTGAAGTTTTGTAAGCCTGTCTAGTTTGGGGGGTCAGCGTGGATTTATAGAGGGATCAGGCCCTATCACAAGCTTTGCAGAGGGAAATTAGGGTGCTGGAGATCCATGGGTGGTGGTGCTTTTTGACCTTGGCTTTAACCGGGGGGGGGTATAGAAACATAGACTTTGACAGCAGATAAGGACCACTTGGTCCACCTAGTCTGCCCATTTCCCTACCTATTGGATAAGCTGCAGATCCTAGTTAACCAACAGCCTACTTCCTCCCACCCTCCACTAGAATTGGTTCTATGTGATAATGGCGAAAGCCTAAAGGCGATTGCCGTTATCTAGAAATCAAGAGTGCTGAAATAAATTTTTGGCATACTGACACCCAAGTGCACAGCAAAAGGGCACCGGGGACTTTGTTTTTTAATGTTTAATGTTTTTAAATTGGGTCACCGTTATTGTAGGCGCCCATTCTCCAGGGCTAATATTACGGAATACCCTAGAATTGCCTTATGTCTGTCCCATGCATTCTTGAATTCCTCCACTGTTTTTGACCCCACAATCTCCTCAGGAAGGCTGTTCCATGCATCTACCACCCTGTCCATGAAAAAATGCATCCTCACATTTCCACTGAGCTGCCCCCCCTCATGTTTTTGCACATCTCTTTTTCTGAAAGATGCTACCCTCTTGGACTTTATTGATTCCCTGAGGTACTTGAAAGTTTCTATCATGTCCCCCCTCTCCTTCCTTTTGTCAAGGGTGCAGACCCTGTACCATTTTAGGTGCCCCCTTCTGGACTGCCTTCATTCTGTCTATGTCCTTCCAGAGATGTGGGGTGTCCAGAACTGCACACAGTACTCCAGGTGAGGTCTCACCAACTGTCTGTACAGAGGGATAACAAACTTCCTGTTTTCTATTGGTGATGCCTCTCCCTATGCATCGTGGTATCCCCCAACCCACCTTACTGTCTTCTCACATTGCTTGCCTACCTTTAGGTTGTCTGATATGAGTACTCACAGGTCCCTTTCCATTTTTGTTGCTCTTAGTAGTAACCCCCCCGTGTACTATTCTCCTGGGTTTTTGTTTCCCAGGTGCATTATTTTGCAATTCTTTGCATTGAATCTAAGCTACCATACTTTTGACCATTCCTCCAACCTTGCTATAATTCATGAATATACTTGACAGATGGCAAATATGTTCCCTCACCTAGAATTGAACCTCTGATCCTTTGCTTGTAAAGCAAACACACATCCAGTGTGCCACATGAAGAACTTATGGGAGTCCCAGACCTGTTTAAACATCTGCAGGAAACTGGACAAGGCTGAATCAATATCGGGTGCAGTGTAGACAGGGTCCCAGTCTACAAATTGTAGGTCATGAAGGAGGGAGCTGGTGTTCAGTGAGTTTAGTGGGTGGGTATTAATACATATTTTGGGGCAGATTTCGGGAGCTGAACTTTTCTGGCACAGTGGGTAATGCAGTGATCGCTTAGGGCAGAATTCATTACACCAGCGGTGAATATTCTGTGTTAATGGGAAGTGAGGATCCAGTCTATTAGAGAATGATTAGATGAGCATTGGTTATAGCGAGTGGGCTTTGTAATTAATTGTGTGAGGCTGAGAGACTCAGTTTTGGTTGTGGCTGCTTTAGCGGAGGGGAAAAGCCAATCCAGGTTGTAATCCCCTAGAAGGAGTAGTTCATTAGATGCTGTGAGGAGAAGAAGGGAAGACACGCAGGAGATAAGGGCGTCCTGGGCTAGACATGGTAAGTATAGATCACCCTAGTGTGGATAGGCAGGGAAGAAGGGAGATTGAGTTGGGAGAGTAACAATTTATGTGAGCAAGGGCAGGGTTCTTTCTTGATAATTGAGCACTGGAGTGGCTGCTAGACATAAATTGCTACACCTCCACCCCTTTTGCCACAGTCCTGGTGGAGGAGGGCATAATTAGGGATGGATAGGGAGGAATCAGGGGTTTTGGCGGAGAGCCAAATTTCCGTGAGGCGGAGGATATCAGGAACATTTTGTGTTAAATTGATCTAGTTTAGGTAGGAAACTCCTTATGCTCATATACATGATGTTTAGGCCTTTTTAGGAGTAGAAGGCCTTTGCCCATGTTTGGGGTCTGGATTTAGTTCAACATCCCCTGCTAGGAGTAGGGTGTGAAAGAAAATAGAAAAGGTGGCTGATAGTTTGCGCCCCTGGTGAGTAGGGGGAATCTGGGCATGGTACAAGAGCACCATAAGAGGGTTGTTTGGGATGTCCACAGAGGGACAACAACACCAGACAATATTTGGTGGAAAGAGGGAAGGGGAGAGGGATAGGGAGATAGAGCAAATGTAGGCTGGTTAGAAAGCGTGAGGGGGCTGTGGTGGAAATAGGTGGGGCTGGGTATATGTATCTAGTGTGAGGGGGAGGAAGAGAGGATGAGAGAAGGCATGACAAGATAGGGAGAAGTAAGATAGGGGTGTTGTTCCATTCATGGTTGGAGTAAAGTTTAGGCAGTGATGCACTTGTGTACGGTACACTAGGAATGGGGAGGGGTTCAAGGTTCTAGCACTAGTCCTGCCGATGCACTAGGTGGCAGTATAGGCAAGTCCTATACACTTGGAGCGAGGTGGGGGGAGGCTGCTCAAGTTATGAGCACTAGCTCTGCTGGAGCAGTAGATGGCAGTATAGGCAAGACCAAGATGGGGGGGGGAGGCTGAAAGAGTCATTGGTATACTCCCTGCTTCTAAACTTGTAGTCTGTTGAGGCTTAATGGTTAGAGCACCAGTCTGTGAGTGAACCAGAAAAAGAAGCCATCAAGGGGTATGATTCCCACAGCCTACACAAGTACTCCGGTGATTTAAATAGAATGTTAAATACTGGGAAGGCAGGGTTAATATTTAAGTATACAAAATGGTGGGTGGAGGAGGAGATGGAAGGAATCAAAGCTCTCAAAGGGGGAGCAAAAGTGGGCTGATTGGTCCTGGCTGATGATTTAAAAATAGCACCCCCCCCGGGTAGGGGGGATTTGGTGAGTAGAGACATGCATGTGTAGCCTTGCAAGATGGCACCTGACGCTGCAGCTAGAGTTCCCACCTGTGAGCGCTGGCAATCATCCGGGGGGGGGCAGCTCTGCTCACACCCCCCTGAGGGCTTCTGTGGACTCTGGGTTACTGAGAACTTCTCGGGGAAGAAGGGAGAGGATGGTCAAGATAAGGTAGGCTGAGGGGAAGGGGAAAGTAAACAGGGACTGAAATGAGACAGGGAGTGAGACAGAAGTGGGGGGGAGCATACCTCTCAACTGTCCCCAATTTTCAGGGATGTCACTGATTTTGCCTCAAAATGTTACCCTGTCCCTCCTAAAATGTGTGTTTCCCTGACTAAAATGTGAGGATTGTAAGAACAAAATAATACAAAACACCAAAGGTACAGACTTATTCTTCTTTAGAAAATGCATTTTATGTTAAGCCCTTTATTCTACCAACTTCCTGGGTGTATATCATTAATTTTGAAGATGTGTCCCTGATTTTGGTCCTTTGACCTTGATTTTTTTAAGCCTTGTCCCTGATTCATCAGGCAGGAGGTTGAGAGGTATGGGGGAAAGGCTGAGAGGGAATGGGACAGACCTGAAGTAAAAGTGGCACTTACAAACATGCAAGATCACATAATATGCAGTACATTGCAGTCAGATACATAGTTGAGTAAACTAAACACAGTACAGCCTGAACAAAATAACATGCATTTGTAAATCTGAGTTCACCCAGAGAGCTAAGCTGATACACATCAACAGAACACAGAACAGCCTTAGTTACAAAATGAACAGTTCCCAACAAATACACTGCACTAAGGAACTATGTATTCACATGGGATATGCTAGCAATTAAGGCACCAGCTGTAACATATTGAAGCAGTATGGGATGCCTTAGCCCACAGAAGCAATCAGTACAGTTTGGCAGACAAATATCCCTTTGACAGGCTTGCATGTGTAACCTTGCTAGATGGCACTTGACATCGCAGCTACAGTTCCCACCTGTGAGCTCTAGCGGTCATCCGGGGGGGGAGGGGACAGCTCTGCTCAATCAATTAATCAATCAATTAAAATCTTTATTTATCCAGGTGAACACCATTGAGCAATGCTGATTTACAAGATGGACCTGGGTAGAACATGATCAAGGTACATACATTTATATACAGTCACAACACACACAGCCAAAACAAGAGTTTATAATAATTTCACGGTAAATTGGACAATGACATAAATAGGCTTACAGCATTTTCAAGCATTCACATGATATAGGAACATGTATGCAACAATAACTGGGAGAACATATGCAAGGATACATGGTTAACAATAACAATAGATAGCGGACAATATCATTACATACATTGCCTTGTACAAGTCATGACAGCCAGGATATTCGGAGCAGGAAGCGGGATATGGTATACTACAGAGAGGGCAGAATGAGGGGAAGTGCAGGTGGGGACGGGAGAATGAGGATACAGGGGGAGAGGTAAGGGCCATAGTGTGACATGGTATCCAAAGACATCAGTGCAAGAGGGACAGGTCTCAACCAAATGGATACAAGAGCTCCTACCACATAATGGGAGAGTGGGCATTACAATATGCTGGGAAAATAGACATAAGGGGAAGCACAGATGGAGGTCAAACAGAGACAGTAAGAGAAAAGTAGGGTTAGAGAAAAAAACACTAGACCAAGGCATGGTATAAGGAGCTAAGCAGAATCGAGATGTAATAGCAGACGCAGAGGCTGACTAGGAATGAGGGAAACAGTTGCAGAGTTCCTGAACGGAACGGACATATGATGTCCTGAAGGTAGACAGGCTGACAGGAGTGCTCAGGTTCAGTGTTTTTTGCAATTTATTCAATAGAGATGGCAGCACATTACTTCTGGCCGCTCTACCAAAGCATGTTTTAAATTTGGGTAGTGGAAGACAGTCAGAGGCATACCAAGGATGTTTTTTTGAGATAGCTCTGAATGTCCAGAGTACAGCATTTCTATTCCGCCTGTGCTGAAGGGAAGGTCACCCCATGGCAGCGTACAGGGAACAATGGTGAGCGGAAAGGGGTAAACCAGTTATAAACCTCAGAACTCTATGAACAGCGTGTCATGTTTAGCAAGATAAGAGGCAGGGCACTGACTATAAAGGAAGTCAGCATAGTCATTCAGGGAAAGAAACATTGTTTGGACCAACCGCAACTTAGTACAGTATCTCTAGTAAGAAAGTGGTTAATCCTGAAAAAGAGTCCTAGCCTCTGCCTTAGTTTTTTTAGCAGATCCTTGATATGATCCGTGAAAGAAAGTCTGTGGTCAAGCCACACTCCAAAATACTTGAATTTTGTGACAAATTCCAAATTTTCTCCTAGAATTGTGGTAATCTGAGGAATTGAGCCAGGGCTAGCCAGGTTTACTGCATGAATAAAGGGAGAAAACAGCATTGCCTTAGTTTTTTTTTGCATTGAGAATGAGCTTTTTATTTAGAAGTTGGCTTTGAAGCAGATTAAATTCAGCTTGCAGATCTCCACAAGCAGCTTCCAGTGTTGGGCGGCTTAGATAAAATACTGTGTCATCTGCAAACAGGTGAACACTGGCCTCATTTATGTTGTCATCAAAGTTATTTATATAGATGGCAAACATTAGGGGACCTGGATGGATCCCTGAGGCACACCTCTCTGCAAAGGTTTAAGAGGTGAAAGTTCACCTTCTGCCTTAACCTACTGCAGCCGGCCAGAGAGGTAGTCAGCAAACCAACGCAAAGATAATGGGTGCAGACCTATTGTCCTTAGGGAGGAGAGAAGCAGGCTATGGTAGACAGTGTTGAAGACCTTGCTTAAATCCAAGAACACAGCACAAACATTCTCTAGGTCCCACTGCCAATCATTGGTCACTTTAGACAGGGCCGTAATGGTGCTATGTTTTGCTCTGAAGTCAGATTGCATAGAATTTAGTAGGCTCATAGTTTCTAGGTAGGTTTTCAGCTGGTTGCTCACAATTTTCTCCAATAATTTAGATAATATGGGAAGAAGGGAAATCAGCCTGTAATTGTTAAGATCGCAGGAGTCCCCCAATTTAAACAAAGGAATAACATACGCTGTTTTCCATAAGGGTGGGAGGATCCCCTGAGACAGTGATAGGTTGAATAGATGGGTAATTGGCACAGTTAAAACATTGTAGGCGATCTTTAGAAAATAGGGTCTTGGGAGTCAGCACCAGCACTTTTCTTAACATCCAACTGTAATAGAAGTTCTTCAACCTCTTTCAGCGAAGTAGGCTGGAGGGAGAAGACCGAGTTGGTAACAAGGGGTTCAAGATTTTGTGAACCAAACTGAGAACATAGCGAGCATACAGGGGAGTTGTCAAATGCTAAACCTGCAGTAGCAAAGTGGTTGTTAATGGAATCCAGGATCTTCATTCTATCACAGATAGTGGCACTACCAGAGATGATCTTTGAAGGCAGGGAGTTTCCAGGTGTATGGCCAGACATGTCCTTGATTGTTTTCCAGAATTTGAAAGAGCTGTTGGCAGCAGAGTCCAGTTCAGAGCGGTAAAAGGTGGCCTTAGCCTCTCTTACTATCTTAGTACATGTGTTTCGAGCTCTCCTATACTGACACTGGCCCATGGGGATCTTAGTTTTGCATGCTTTTTTCCAAAGCTTGTCCCTCTCTAACAAAGTGGCCTTAAGTTCTGAGGAAAACCTATGACTGGCTCTACTCTTCAAATGGGCTTTTACCAAAGGTGCATACTTATTTAATGCCCCGGACACAATTTCATAAAAGATGTCAAATGCCATATTCACTGAGTTAGCTAGGTAAAAGTCCTGCCAACGCAGTGAGTACTTTAGCTCATCAATGTAGGCTAACTGATCGAAATTGCGTCTAGACCTCTTAGAGGAAAACTTCGAAGAGAATAGAGGATTATGTACTGATCTTACACCGGCAATGAAGCAATGATCTCTGACGTCAGTGAAAAAGGTTCCAGCATGGGCGAATAGATGGGGTTTACTTACTAAGATAACATCCAGCAGTGTACTATTACTGGGGTTCTTTTTATTAAGGCATGTCAGTTCACTAAAAAGTTGTATCAACCCATGGGCATCGCAGAATTCTTTGAGTGATGTAGAGGCTTTGGACAACCAATCAAAGTTTAGATCTCCTAGAATAATTGTTTCAAGGGTCCTGTGCCCCAAAATAGAGGTTAGATGTGCCAGACGTTGTGAGCCAGCAGATGGAGGCCTATAGCATCCTATGACACAAAACGCAAAAGAAGAAGATATCTCAGCCTTAAGTGACAGGGATTTGAATTCATTTGTGACACAGGACGAGTCTCAACAAGAAACCATGTATTTGTCCTTGACGTAGATGGCCACCCCTCCACCCCTAGTCTGCCTGTCAGCTCTAAACAGTAAATAGTTGAGAATGTTAACTCCCCTATCAGGAGTAGCTGGTCTGAGCCAGGATTCGGAGACCACCAAAACACCCGGTACAGTATGGTTAACCCAAGCCTGAATCAAGGTAAACTTCTTTAAAAGTCTGCATACATTGACATACATAAAGCTCATTCCTTTGAGCCTTGCAAGGTCAGATGGAGATGCAAGGGCTTCAGGGGCGCCAGGATTGAGTTCAGCATTACCTGAACACAACAGAAGGAGAAGCAAAAGCTTTCTTAGAGCAGCAATAGTCAATTTGTAGCTTCTTGCCCTTGTACGTCTGTGAGTGTTATCTAGACAAGTATGCAAGGCACCACATCTAGAGCTATACTGGCCTAATACTAAAACCCTGACTGCAAGGTGTAAGGAGAAGTAGGTGCTCTGTAAAGTGAGAGACACATCATGCAAGGGCAATTCGGCGCAAGTCCCACCACCAGAAATAAGTCAAGTAAAGGGCTGCAGGTGTGGGAGCTTAAGACCACATAATTAAGATAATAAGATAATTGTAGATGAGTTGCTGTGCACACGACAGCCTGAAGGAAGGTCATATTTCCCCGGCACAGACAATTGTGAAACCTGGTATAATCCACAAGGCACAAGAGAGAGAATGATCAGATGAGTGAGCCAATAACTGCCCTACATGGTGAAGCCTTGAGAAGAGCAGAGATACTAGTTCTCACTGGTACCTGTAACCTGCTAGGAGGTTTAACAGCCTAAGTCACTCCCTGGTTATTAGCAGATCTATTGATATGGAATACCCTCAGCAGCTGCCCATTTCACTACTCAGAATGAGCTCCTTTAGAAGATAGAAGAGTCAGTAATATTGTAGCACAGCCAGGCAGATCTTCAGCCTCAGTAATGAGGAAAGAAGGTGGAGAAGGTTAATCGTATTGGGTGTCAAAGAAATTAGTAGGCATGTGAACATGGAGGGTGGGCAATGGTATATTTAATAACTGGCAGGAAGGGGGATGGGAGGGTGGGCAAAAAAATTGCAGCTTTTGCCATACCTTTGTTGGCAGAGTGTCCGGGTTTGTGGTCTCAGGCGGCGTCTATGGAAGCACCGTCTGCCAGGTGGCAGAGTCTCCCTTGGCAGCTGAGCTGGGGGTTCTCAGCTGGGGAGAGAAAGAGAGCAGAGATTAAATACTCACCATAGATAAAAGGCAACCGAACCTAGCAGTCCAAATTAACAACACAAAGGGAGCATTTTAAGTTGGCGCCCCAAAATATGGAGACCAGACTACAGGGATGGGAAGGGGCTGTAATCACTTGAAGCTGTAATCACTTTAATAGGGTACACTTTAAAACAGTAGACTCTAACAGCAATGACTAAACCATAAAGCAAATTACTGTAAAAAACTTTACAGATTTTTTCTGAAGGATTACAACAAGAGCAAGGAAAGCGGACAGCAGACCAATCAGAATGGGGCCTGGAAAGGCGCTCGCATTCCGATTGAATGGCGTTTTTTGTTGTACCTTTGCTGGCAGGGTGTCCGGGTTTGCTTTCTCAGGTGGCGGCTATGGAAGCACCATCTGCCCGGTGGCTGAGTCTCCTTCGGCAGCTTAGCTGGGAGCCCTGGGGGTTCGTGGCTTTGCTGGCAGGGTGTCCGGTTTTGTGTTCTCGGGTGGCGGCTATGGAAGCGCCGTCTGCCCGGTGGCTGAGTCTCCCTTGGCAGCTGAGCTGGGAGCCCTGGGGGTTCTCGGCTTTGCTGGCAGAGTGTCTGGGTTTGCAATCTTGGTCGGTGGCTATGGAAGCGCTGTCCACCCAGTGGCTAAGTCTCCCTCGGGGATTCTTGGCTCACACCACCCTAAGGGCTTCTGTGAACTCCTGGTTACTGAGGACTTCCATGAGCTCTGGCAGTTGTCCGGGTGGTGGAGCAGCTCTTCTCACACCACCCTGAGGGCTGCTGTGGACTTCTGGTTACTGAGGACTTCTGTGAGTGCTGGCAGTTATCCAGGTGGGGGGGCAGCTCTGCTCACTCCACCCTAAGGGATCCTGTGGACTCCTGGTTACTGGGGACTTCTGTGAGCATTATTAGTTGTCTGGGGGGCAGCTCTGCTCACACCACCCTGAGGGCTCCTGTGGATTCCTGGTTGCTGAGGACTTCTGAGGGATTCATTTAGTACAGTTACTATTTCCCACCAGTAATGATGGGCGAAGTGGCTCCAATTCGCGGAGTGAAGGTGAATTCACGGATTGCTCCACAATGCGAAGTGGAGTACTTCGCGTTAAAATGGGTAACGCGAAGTCCATTGAAAACAATGACTTTGCGTTACTCCGCCTTCCACTTCAACCACTTCACCTTGTTTTTCAGCTCCAAAGGCAAATTTTACAGTGACTCATGGGATTTCAGGTCACATGGGCTCTAGATTGTTTTGCACAGCCTCCGTTTGGGGTAGTGTGTGTAGGAAGCTGTAGGAGACAATCTGCTCTGAGAGCTCTCTGCGATTCAAACCTTCAAAAAGCTGTTAAAAAAGCCTTTTTGAGTAAATTTTTTTTTGCTTAAAATTTAGCTCATCGATGATAGGAAACCCTCCCGGGCTCCGATCATCGAGCATTTATTGTTTGCGTATGGATTTTCAATGTTATTGTGCAACATTCAGTCTGTGTACTGAGAGACAGTGGAAGTGTACTTTGGGGGAGGGGCGCATCTGTGATGTAGGTAGATTAACCTGGAGAAAAAGACAGTGCTTTCTGTTTTGGTGATATTTTTCTTGTATAACTGTGTTAATGTACACACTAATATTTTCAATGTTTCTTGCCATTTTTTTGCTGATTGTTGTGGTGCAGCAGTGCATAATTTTAGTTTGTTTAAAATATGTGGTTATATTACTGAAGTTTTCAATTTGCTATGCATTACTTAGTGTGTGTGTGTGTGTGTGTGTGTGTGTGTGATGCGTGTCATCAAATCAGACACCTTTTATTGTGTCACATAATAATTTCAGCAATGTGAAGCTGCTATCCACTGCAGCTGTGTGATTTTTGTACTTATTTGTGGTACTAGTACTGGTACTAGTACTAGTGACTGTTACTGTAGCAGTGCAGTACACTGCCCCCCCACGGCCCACCCCCAACCAGCAAAGGTATTCTTTTCCAGATTTGAATTTCTGATGGTAAGCACTGGTTAGGTGTTGTGCCTTTGTGTCTGCATCTCTTCAGCGTGCAGTGCAATCTTAATCTGTCTGTGCATTTGCATCTCTTTAGAGCCCAATCTTCATCTGTAACTTAAGTCACAGTTGTTTCTTTGACTTCCCTTCAGAGTACTGGACAGGTGCGGTGCTTAATTCTACATGAACATTGTCCTCATTAATATGCGTTTTTTAAGTCAGGACCATCACCACGAGTCACTCGTGATACAAATCACATTCTTCATCATCATGGTCACAAATGCAGTCACAAATCACGATTCACAATCATTCATGTTACGAATCACAGCATTAATTTTTTTTCTAGTTACTTGGATGTATTGTAAGCCTGTTTTGTAGTATCTCTCCAGGCTTCACCACCCCACCATTGTATTCATTGATATGTGTTTTTAAGTCTTTGAGTTTTAAGCTACAGCTCATCGGGGAAGTACAGCCGTAGGCATTCGCGTTCCCAGTACAGTTGCATACTGGTTATCTCACACCATCGACACCGAGTCACATTCTTCATTATCACGGTCACAAATGCAGTCACAAATCACAATTCACGATCATTCACGTTACAAATCACAACATTAATTTTTTTTCTAGTTACATTTATGTATTGTAAGCCTGTTTTTCAGTATCTCTCCATGCTTCACCACCCCACCATTGTACTCATTAATGTTTGTTTTTAAGTTGGGGAGGTTTGTGCCACACCTCATCGGGGGCCCAGGGAAGTACAGCCATAGGCATTCACATTTCTTCATCATCACGGTCACAAATGCAGTCACAAATCACGATTTACGATTATGTCACAAATCACAACATTAATTTTTTTTGATAGTTACTTGGATGTATTGTAAGCCTGTTTTGTAGTATCTCTCCATGCTTCCCCACCCCACCATTGTACTCATTAATGTTTGTTTTTAAGTCAGGGAGTTGGACAGTGTCTGCACTACATACACAGACTGGAAAGAAGACTGACTGCACACATGCAGTTTAGCACAGTATACTTGCACTGCTCAGAATACAAACTGTCATGCATACGGAAGACAACAAAAAAAGGGCATAATTACATACAAGGGTCGGGGATGGTGGAGGAATACATTTTATAACACAGCAAGGAAGGTGTGGAGGGGGGCACATGGTGTGAAGAAAAATAAACTAATGTGGGATCCCGTGGAGATCCAGCAGCAGTTCCAGCATGGACATAATTTGCAACTGATGCCCCTCTATGTGATGCAGCCATTGATCCACAACACTCACCCTCTCGTTGTTCTCCTAGGCAGCACTCCGGAGAACTGCCAAGTCAGCCTGTGTTACTCGCAGTTCTCTGGGGTCCACACGTTCTACAGGCTGACCTGCTGGAGGTGGGGGGGCGTGGAGGTGCTGATGGAGCAGCATGTGCTGCAGTGGCCCTCCTCTTCTTAGGGATGCCGCAATGCACAGCTGCACCCTCTGCCACAGAATGGCCAGTAGATGTAGGCATTGTCTGTTCTGTTGCAGCCTGCCACTCCAACTGCTGGTGATTGAGCATATGGGTGTGCTGGCCCCCAGTCCCCAGATGAGTCCCCCGGGGGCCACGGTGCACCTCCACCTCACATAGGCGGCACTTGACCACACTGCTGTCCCCCCAACACAGTCAAAAAACTGCCAAACAATGGAGGTGCGGGGAGGACCAGGCACAGGTAGGGGATGGCCAGATGAACTAGCAGTCAGCTGGTCAAGGTGCTGAACAGGGATGGGATCCACACCTGGGCCCAGGGGAACAGGCATATCCTGCTCCAGAGGACCTGGTACTGGACTTGGTGGTGGTGGTTCAACTGCCTCAGAGTCAGGACAGAAGGTGGTGCTGGTCCTGTTTCTGGGGGGCACTCACAAGTTTTGAGCGGTCCAACAGGAATGGGTGCCCATGTCCTCCACACATGCATGTGGTACAATGCTTACCACCACCACACTCTCCCAGAACTGCCCACCCCAGACATTCCCTCACCCTGGTCCATCTCTCCTACTGAGCCCCCTCAGTCCAAGCCATCACTACTCACACTGTCACACAACACACACACACACACAGTCACATAGACACAGACAAACAACTAACTACTTACAAAGGTAAGAAAAATACAATTTACAGAAAGAACAAATTAAGTAAAAAAGAATAGAGAAAAGACAAAAAATGTAGCTTTAAAAAAAGCTGTTCAGTCTAAATCAAAGTTTAAATCTCCTCCTCTCTCTGATCTCAAAGTATCAGCAGTCACAAAACTCACTACTCTCTCTCCGTCTGCACAGAAGAAAGTAAAAGTGTCTGCTTGTATGACTCACTTTCTTCCTGCCTAGCTAAAGAGCATGTGACTTACAATACTGTAAGCCATGTGATGTGTGGGGGGCTGTCAAATCTGAAACACCAAGTGTATCACTTAGAATCATAATGAGGAACGCGAAGTCCATTAAAAACAATGACTTTGCCTTACTTCGCATTGCCATTCTGCCTTAACGTGAAGTGGTAATGACAGGGTGGAGTGAGCACTTTGCATTGCCCACTCTGCATAGCAGAGTGGCAACGCGAAATGCCCACTTCGCATTCACTTCACTGGTGGAATTTAAATTTGCTGAATCTCTACCCACCAGCCAAGGAAAAGGCTGGCATAGCTGGAGGACTTAGCTGCACCCATTGCTGTTCCACATGTTTGCAAATAATAACATTTTGCAAACTCAAACACATTGTGTGTTAGAATAAATTTGAGGGATTCCAAAATGAAATTGTTGAGCATGAATTCACTTTCATTGTGATTTTCTAAGAAATATTTGCAGGCATGTATACCTTGCTCATGTCTTATTGAGCTGTAAAGTAATTCAATGTATATAGCGAGCCACACAAACAGTAGTCACTCCCCACATTCTACAGTAGGTTGTTAAATTTTCTTAAAACATCAGTAGAGTCTTTTACATAAGATGGGAAGCTAGGTACACATTTCTGTAACAAAAAGTCAACAAATGTCCCATATTCTCAGTTATGGATCCATTGCCTGAGACAGTGGGTCTCCCTGGTGAGTTTGCCATATTTTTGTGTATTTTAGGAAGGATGTAAAAAACAGGCATTACTGGATTTTCTGTCCAAATAAATTTAAATTAATTTTCTGTTATTTCTCATTTGTAATGCCCTGTCCAACATTGTATGAATTTCCTTTTTAAACATTCCTATAGGATTTTGTGATACTTTCTGATAAATATTTACATTTTCCAGTAGAGACAAGACAATTAACCTATAATGACTCCTGTCAATCAGGACAATATTCCCTCCCTTATCAGCCTGTTTGATCGTTAGGTTTTGCTGTTCAGCTAATTCCTTAATTGACAATCTCTCAACCATAGTTAGATTACAACTTTTAGGTGTACCTGAAGTATCTAAAAGTTCTTTAACTTGTTTAGCTACTGTTTTTTTTCAAAAGCAGTTATAACAGAATTATGTATGTTTGGACAAGACAGATTTTCCTCTGAATAGCAGTTTTCTCTGCTTTTTAATCAGTTCTCCTCCTCTCACCAGATTGGGGATGTCCATGTTATTTTGTGTGTCTGCCACATTGTCACATGTATCCATGCTAGTGTTTTTCTCCAACAATGAAGTTAGGGTTAGCATGTCTGCGATTGTCCTGGGGTCACTCTGAGTGTCACCATAGTCCATTTCCTCTGAGTGTTGTCCTCCCACTGTTCCATCCCTTTCAGTCAATTCAGTCAGTACATCCAGGAGGTAATCCAAATCTTCAGTTTGTGCTCATTCTTCTCTGCAGCAGACACTTCCTCCTCAAAATATCCATTTTATTTCCAAAATAGTACCTTGTACGAATTTTACAGAAAAACTTGTGTAAGTCCACAAACATTTCCAAGTTAGTCACCTTGGGTATTGGAATAAAGGACAGACCTTTCTTTAGAACAAAGGACTGGGGAGCTGTAAGACTAACACTAGATAAATTAATTACTTGTAGTTCTGTTACTTGGTGCTGTTACTCAGAGTTCTTTCTGAGATTGTGCTTAACCCCTCCCACTTGCCCCCTCCTTGTTTTCTGCCTTGTATTTTATTTCTTTTCTCTAAAAAAAGGCTGTTTTTGCTGAGGTGTTTGTTCAGTGGTGGGGCTATTTTTATTTTCATTTTCTCTTTCCTTTGTTTGCCTGTTTCTTGACTTGCTCCAATCTCTGAATCTTACTTTTGACCTCTCAGTTGACCTCCCTATGCTCCTTGATCTTGGTCTTGCCCACTTCAGTATGTCACCTTTCTCGTGGTCTTCCTCATCCCTATTAAGTTTATCTTGTTTTCTTTGAATTAAATTGTTTTCATATTTACCAATCTTTTTCTGAAGAGCTGTGTCCAAATCTTGATATCTAGAATCTCCTTTATGTGACAACACTTGTGCTTTTGCCTCCTTAAGTTCAGTAGTCAAATCTTCATATTTTTTAGTATGTGCCTTCATGATAAGTTCAATAAATCTCTTTGAGCATTTGTTTGCAGCTTCCAGACGCTCTTCTTTAAATTCAAAGCTGTCTAAACCACTTGAAGGAGTAACAGTTACACGCAGTCCTCTGGGTGCTTGTTCCTGTGTAACGTTTTGTTCTAACGTGGTTATGTTATAAGTCAGCTCTAATTCTTTGCACAATAGTTTTTCAGGCTTTAAAAATAAAGTTCAGTATCACCTGTTTCAGGTTGAGTGTCTTCTGCCTGTTGAAGTCTCCTTTTGGCCTGTTGTCTTTAAAAGTTAAACTCTCATTTTCTCTCAACTAGAGTAGTCTATTTTGACAGAAGAGTTAGCTCCCTCAGTGCTTTGCATAGCTGGTTAATGTGGTTGATTAAACTCTATATACACAGGTAGCTCTAGTTACAAGTGGCGTCTTCAGTGATTGCTTAAAGATCAATGGCAACTATTTTACACGTTGTTTAAAAATAGCCTAAAAACATCTGAATTCAAGTCCCTGTGTTATGAATAGTGTTTCCTGAAAATTTCATGCTATTTGGTTTTATGGTTTTCTTTAAATCAGCATTTAATAACATGTTTTGCACTAACTAAAAACAGTCAGGCTGTTTCTGTTCCTCTGACTGAGCCTGGGAGAGTGATGACATCATATGGGACTAGACTACAGCTTCAGCAGTGTAAGTACCTGCTTGACTGATGAGCTGTTAACTTCCCAATTAGAACAATCTGTGAGGTAATTGTTTGCTGTCCAGGGTTTTTACAAACTCAGACTCTGGGGTTTGTTTAGATGAATTAGCTGAAAACCCACATTTTGTCCTTCTAAAGAGCTGATCATTTGAGTTTCAATGCTGAACTGAAGTGATATGCATTTGAGAAATCAGCTTATCTGTATCACAGCTGCCACCAGTTCTTTCTCATTTAAACTTTTTTTCTAACTATATAACACTGGGTTGTTTATTTAATGGATATAAATCTAAAGTTTGTTAATTCATACAAATAGTTTGATGTAGCCTCAATAAATAGGTACATGTAAAAACAAATTTCTTCCTCTCAGACTGACAAATGATTCATTCACATATTTGGGACTGTCTAGTACAGTTTGCCCTGCAAGCCCATTGGCCCACATAGGGGACCAATGGGATTACAGCCCATACTGTACCTGTCATTTAGCAGGTTGCTGGGCAGTATGCGGGCAGGATGCTGCCGCCCGCCGATGATGGGGGGAGCAGGTGGGCAAGGGGTCCTGTGTGGTTGGGAGGGGTGGAGGGGTGCTACTGGATCACCAGGTATGTAGGTGTGGGCTATTTACTGTGATCAGGGACTCAGGCAGAGGGGGGTCCACTAGACTACCAGATAATGTTGTCTTTACATTTACTGTGATCATGGCAATGGTTGGGGGGGGTGCCACTAGACCATCAGGGATGGACATAGTATCATGTATCGGGGAATCGGGTGGGAGGGGGAACCACTAGACCACCAGGGATGGTCATGTATACTATACTGCGGGGACTGTGGGGGCCACTAGACTTCCAGGGATTTCCTGTCACACATATACCATGCGATCATGGCTATGGGGCAGAGGATGCACCGGGATCCCCACAGCACATGTCATGCTGTGCGGGGCACCAGGTGCAAGTTGCTGCGCTGCCCTGCACAAGGTATTCAAATGGGGCCATAATGACATGCAAATGGCCCCATTTGCACCTAGCATATATTATGGCCTAATTTGCATACCCTTGCTGAATATCGTGGGTGATGCACCTAGTGCAACTGCACTTGCGCTGGCACATCCCTGTGCTCCCTAGCTGTGGCTTGCACTGGCACAGTGCCACTGCTCCATGCACAGTATGTGCGATGGCCATGCCATATTCAATGGTGCTGCACCATGGCGCATCCCTGCTGAACATCACCTGGACCTGGCCCCAGCGCATCATGGTTGTGCTGCACCCAGGCTTGCACCACTGCCTGGCACAGTCTGAATACCCCACCCATAATGTATAACTAGAAACAGTGTATAGCATCCTGATCTGTCTCCTGCACCATAGCTGAGGTAGCTGCACTCTGATGCCCTGTCATCTGCCCCCACAAGCCCTCTGTCTCTTGCCTCACATTTGAGGCCACTGAACACTGCTGCCCACTGTCTTCTCCCACACAGGTGGGGTTGCTACACCCTGTTGTCCACCATCAGCCTGAACAGTCAGGGCTGCTGCACCGTGCTTCCCCATGCCAGAAGAGTTGGGGTTGTTGCAATCTGCTATCCACTGTCCCTCAGATCACAGTTGGGGACATTGCACCCTGTTGCCCCTTGTCCCTGTCTCCACAGTCAGGGCTGCTGAGCTCTGCTACACCTTAGGCTCCTTTGTATCTTGCCTCTACAGTTGGTGCTGCTGCACTTTGCTGCCCTATGCCACCAGAGGTGGGGCTTTTGCTTCACCCTGCTATCCACATCCAATGTCCCAAATGAGCTGGGCTGCTGCACCATGAGCACCCCATCCCACAGTCAGGGATGCTGTACCCTGATGCCCCCTGTGTCCTGCCCCACAGTCAAGACTTCTATACCATGCTGTCCACAGTCTCCTACTACCATAGCCAGGGCTGTTGCACCCTGCTCTGGATTACTCAGGCAGGGCTGCTGTGGCCTGCTGTGCATTGAGCCCCATGCCTCTACAGTTAGGGCCGGTGCAACATGTTGCCACTTGCCACAAGGGTTAGGGCATTTGTGGCCCCCTGTTCTCTGCCCCCATAGTTGTGTCAGTTTCACCCAGGTGTGGCTACTGCATCCTGTCCCACAGCTTGGGCTACTGTACCCTAATGCCACCCTTGTCTCCTGACCAAACAATTGGGACTTCTGCACCCTATGCCCTCTGTCCTTCACCCCCATAATTACAAGATGAAAGCCTTTTTATTTTTTTTTTTATTTTGGTCAGTGCAGCAAACAAATCTGATTTTGGTTGCAGGGAGCAGCATCGTGCAGCAACCTTAACTGCGGAGTCATGGGGCTGTGGAGGAATTGACTTGTAGGGTGCAAGAGGATACATCAGCCCTGGCTGTGTAGACAGAAACAGGGTGCAGCAACTCTGGCTATGGTGGCAGGAGACAGACTATAGCATGGTGAAGAAGCATTGATTTGGGGCAGAACAGGGGGTGGTGTGGCAGCAGGGCACAGCAGCCCTGACTGTGGGATGGGATGTGCATGGTGCAGCAGCCCTGCCCATTTGGGAAAATGGATGTAGGTCGCAGGGTACAGTAAAAGCCCCACCGCTGGTGGCATGGGCATCATGGTGCAGCAGCCCCAAATGTGGAAGCAGAGGGCATAGGATTCTAGGGTATAGCAGTGCACAGCAGCCCCAACTATGGTGACAAGAACAGGGGGAACAGGGTGTAGTGGCTCTGATTAAGGGAGTGGGGGACAAAGGGCCACAATGAGGTGCAGTAACCTCAACTGTTTATGCAGGGGTGTAGCAGGATGCTGAGGCCATAATTGTTCAGGGAGGACATGAGGCAACAGGGTGCAGCAGTCCTCACCCTATGGGATAAGAGAGTGGGCAGCCGGACGTAGCATCCTCAAATTTGGGGCAGAAGACAGGGTACATGTGGGGAAGGTGACATGGGGCAGCAGAGTGCTGCTGCCTCAACTGTAGGTAGGAGATTGGGGGCATCAGCATGTCACGTAGTGTTTGTAGTTATACATATGCATGATGTACTGTATTTTAATGCATAAACCATCAAAGAACTGAAATTTATGAGTTCATATAGTACATGTGCCTGAAATAACAGAGAGTGGCAGGCACCTGTCTGTCAATCTGAGAGGAAAATAATGTTCTTACATGAACCTATTTGTTGATACTACATTAAAAAGACAAACTACTTGAATGAACTAACACACTTTTGATTTATTTTATATCCATTAAATAAACAACCCAGTGTTATAGCCAAGGCCCCTAGAAATCTGCAGCCACAGAATTTTGCGCAGAACTTGCAATCTACTGCAGAACTTCTGCGGTGCCGCAGAATTCACTCTTCTTGTGATTTTTTATTAATATTTCTGTTTTTCCATAGAATCTGGTTCCCTTCCCCTTTTTTTATATCCTAAACCCCCTATATGCTCAGAATGTGATGTTATCATTGTTATAACATCATACATTAGATAATGAAATGGCTGCATTCTGCAACAAAAATGAACAGTCACTTATCTACCACAACTCCCACTGCCAGAGATGGTGGCACTGCACATCAGGCATGGCGATATTTGCTCAACCTGCACTACAGCCTAATACAATTTTCAGTCTTACATTATTGCACTAGGGCCAACTTAAACGAAACTTTTTCAATATCACAGACCTGTTAAGTCCATACCTCACTTTGTACAAACCTATTTGTGCCTTTAAGGTATAGAGATGCCATCTAAAATGAATAACTGGTAAAATGAATTTAACTGTCATTTTTAAGAAAAATAAAGTAATTAAGCCCAGAAAAGTAGAATATAATAATGTGTAGACCTGTTGAAAGAACAGACCTGTTAAATAAATAACTGCCCTGTACGCATTTTTGCCAGGGTTATTGATTACATATTGTCATTGGTTGATAGAATCACCTAAAAGTTATGGAGAAATGTTGTGTGCAGGGACAGCTGTTGGGCCAGAGGGTAGCATGCTGTGTTTCCATGCCGGCAACTCAGGTTCAGAGATTAGCTCTGGGGGCTGGCTGGGCAGCACAAGGATTGGTGGAACACATCACTGCTCTGAGCCTGGGAAGGTATGGTGCAGTGTTCTGTCACATGGTGGACACATTGTGCTGGTCTGGAGAGCTCTATCTCACAATCGGTTCACATGCATGTCATGGCCTGATGGTGTTACACAATGTGTCGGAAAGCAGGTTGACATCAAAAATGAGTTTTGCAATAACTCCTCTATTCCATTTCTAATGGGACCTGTATGAATGAGGATGCAAGTTCATTGAAATTAAATAAAAAAAAATATATATACACACACACACACACACACACAGTATCTCTGTCTCTCTTACCCCCCCCACACACACACACATTTGCATGTATGTTACAGACTGCATATAAATATATAAGTGATACACAGTGGGAACCTCATGAGTGGTGTAGAAAGCACATACAAATATGTAAGTGATTGACAGTGGAAACCTCATTAGTGGGATAGATAGCATGCATATAGAAATACCTTATATATCACATAAGATCCCCTTTGCATATGTCATTTATGCAACAGGCTAGGACCTTAAGGAAGAGACATTTGTTTTGCTTTTTTAGGCATAAAATTATTTTTATGCCTGTTATTTTTGAACTAGTGTTACTGTGCTTTCCCCCATCCTGATTGCTATAAAAACTGCCATGAAAGTGAAGTCAGGATGACAAACTGTCACTGTGATGTGGTAGTTTGTTAGTGCCACAGAACTTCCGTAGAAATTACAAACCACCGCTGCAGAAGTTCTGTGGCAAATAGTAGTCTTGCCGCAGAACTTGTTCCCACTGTGCCACAGAAAAGTAGGGGCCCTGGTTATAGCTAGAGAAAAACACAGAGGGCCCGATTCCAAGACAACTACGCCAGACGTAAATGCATTATGCCAGTCCCGATGGTGCAAATCGCAAGTTACACCCATGACATGCGAGATGTAGAATTCCAAAAGAACGCTTACACCACAGCTCGCAACTGTTATGCCAAACACAAGATATGACACAGTTACATCAAAGAAAGCCAGCGCCACTGCGTAATGCAGCTCGTAACATGCATAATACACCAGTATGGCGGAAATCCTATTCTAGAACAGGAGGCATAAGTAAATACACCAGAAGATGCCGACGTAAGTTAGAACAAGGAATAGCTGGTCTAACCAGAGCACAGGCTATATAAATCCCCCCTCCCCCACATAGCCAGACAGCAGAGAGCAGTGTGGTGAGACACATAGCAATTTCAGCAATAGGAGCCCTACTGGGAATAATGCTAGTGGAGCACTGTAAGTGCAGGCACACCAGGCACAGAGGCAGGACCCAGGGGACAGAGCCACAGCATCCAACCAAGGTCACTGGTGCAGAGAGTAAGATGCCCTCGCAAAACTTACAAAGACCTGACTGAGCAGCAGTGCCTAGCATGCTATAGGCTTAGCAAGAGCTGCATCAGGGAGCTATGCCAGGACCTGATTGGTGACTTACACAGCACTAGCAACAGGGGCCGCCCACTGCCAGTGGAGGTGCGCATGAGCACAGCATTGTGCTTTCTTGCCACCGGCAGATTCCAAACACCCACAGGGAACACAGTGGGCATCTCCCAGCTAGCAGTGTCCAAACACCTGAGGAACTTCCTTGCGGCCCTCATACTGTGCACCCCACAACACATCAGCTTCCAGCGGGATGCCAAACAGCAGCACCAGGTGAAGCAGGCATTATATAATGTGGCACAGTTCTCCCATGTGCTAGGTGCCATCAACTGCATACATGTGGCCATCAGGGCCCCAAGCGAGGATGAGGACACATACATTAATAGGAAGGGGTACCACTTGATGAATATCCAGGTGGTCAGTGACACTGGTGGTCACATCCTAGATGTGGTGGCCAAATACCCCAGATCCTGCCATGACTCCCACATCTACAGGAACTGTGGGCTACACAAGGCCTTTGAGAGAGGGGGACATCACTGGAGGATGGCTTGTAGGTATGTACCATTGGAAATGACAAATGCAAAGGTGTGCAAGTGGCAGTGTGCGTGCATGTGGCAGACTGTGCATGTGGGCATGTGTGGACACAGTGGCACAACAGAGGCACAGGGTGGACAGGCATTGCAGTGGGCAGAGGTGACGGCCACGCAGACATGTGGCACGCCACACACGGGAGTCAGGCAGGGGCATGACACACACCATGCAACACACAGGGGCCTGGGAAGGCCACACAATGACAAGAGAAGCCCATACAGTGCATGGACACAGCCAAGGATGTGCGTATGGCTGAGCGTGAGTGCCTGCATGTGAGTGCATGTGCATGCAGCAGTGCATGCCATGCAGAGGATAGTAGAATGTTGTTGACAGGGGTGCACATAGCAACATGCAACTAACCTGCCGCCCCACAGGTGACAGTGGATATCCCCAGATGCCATGGTTGATGACCCCTGTGAGGACGTCCCACACAGCAGCTGAACTCAGTTACAACAAGGCCCACACAAGCACGAGAGGGGTAAAAGAGCAGACCTTCAGACTACTGAAGTCCCGATTCCAATGCCTTGACAACTCAGGTGGGGGGTCGTGTGTGCTCCAGTACAGCCCTGCGATGGCATGCAGGATAGTGTTTGCCTGCTGCATCCTTCACAACATTGCCCTGGCATACCATGTACCAATGCCCGACAACAACCAGGAGGAAGGTGCACTGCAGGAGGGCGATTGAGAGCTGGATGGCATAGAAACACAGAAACATAGAAACATAGACTTTGACAGGAGATAAGGACCACTTGGCCCACCTTGTCTGCCCATTTCCCTACCTACCGGATATGCTTCAGATCCTAGTTAACCAACAGCCTATTTCTTCCTACCTCCCCACAAGAATTGCCTTATGTCTGTCCCATGCATTCTTGAATTCTCCCACAGTTTTAGACCCCACAACCTCCCCAGGAAGGTGGTTCCATGTGTCCACCACTTTTCTGTGAAAAAATACTTCCTCACATTGTCCTCAGCCATTCCCTCTATCTTCAAATTGTGCCCCCTTGTTCTTGCACATCTCTTTTTCTGAAAGATGTTACCCTCTTGGACTTTGTTGATTCCCTTGAGGTACTTGAAAGTTTCTATCATGTTCCCCCTCACCCTTCTTTCCTCAAGGGTATACATATTAAGCTTATTTAGTCTCTCCTCGTATGACTTCTGTTGCAGACCCTGCACCATTTTTGTTGCCCTCCTCTGTCTATGTCCTTGTGGAGATGGGGTCTCCAGAACTGCATGCAGTATACCAGATGGGGTCTCACCAACTGTCTGTACAGAGGGGTAACAACTTCTTGTTTTCTGCTGGTGATGCCTCTCCCTATACATCCCAGCATCCCCCCAGTCCTCCCTACCGCCTTTTCACATTGCTTGCCAACCTTAAGGTCATCTGATATGATTATCCCCAGGTCCTTTTCCATTTTTGTTTTTGTTACTACCTCCCCCTCCATTGTGTACTCTTCCCCTGGGTTTTTGTTTCCCAGGTGTGTTATTTTGCACTTCTTTGCATTGAATCCAAGCTGCCATACTTCTGACTATTCCTCCAACTTGCCATGGCGGGATACATGACGCACAGTGGTGCAACAGCAGGACACCATGCATGACAGGAGCTGATCCAGAAGTTCTTTTGAGGTGGCATATGGACACCACCACCACCATCACTGCCATCACCACCACCCCAAAATCACTACCACCTCCATGGTGGCACCTGCAGCAGTATGGGGGACACAGTGTTGTGCAGCACAGCCCCAGCAATGGCACGGCTCCCATGCCACTATCACCGAGCCTCATGGGGATGAGATACTGTCTGCCAGGTGCCATGCAACACATGTGGCAGCACTGGAGCTGGAACAATGCCCATGTGTGTCACACAGCATCTGGCAGGCATGACAGGGAATGTGTGATGGCACCCCAGGCAACACACAGAGGACCACAGCACACATGGACCAAGGACAAGGAGACACAGCTGGGTGATGGACACACAAAGGGCAGAGGAACAATGCCTCGATGATGGCTCCACCAGGCACAATGCACCTGCCATGGCCACTGATACATGTAAACAGTGCAACCACAACAGGGACACAGCACCAGATGGCAAAGACCTGCAGACATATGGTGGTAGGATGCACCATTGCACTGCGCCACTGGTGCCACCCACAGGGGCCACCATGCCCCTGGGTGGAAGGGAGCTGTACTGACCCATGGTCGCCACACAGCCATGAGATGCACAGTGTGGCAGCATGTGAACTGGACCCAGCACGGCACACTGCTGCACACAGAGCACCATGCAGCCATGCCCACCGGTGTGCACCCAAGGCTGTGAGGTGCACAGCCAGCACACAGATACCATGTGCATGTTGGGGATGGACATGAGACAGTGCAGCTCTGCCACATGTGTGCCCTCACGTGCACAGTGACACATACACACACACACGCCCATGCAGACCAGAGACAGACGCAGAGAGTCAGGGGTGCAAAACAACATTTAAGGTAACAGTAGAAAACACAATGGAACAAGGGTAAGTACAAGTAAAAACATCAACAACAAAATAAACAAACAGTAACCCCCAGTACCCATACAATTCACCCGCTATGTACACGCCCCCAGCCCATATGTACAAGCCACTCCAGCCCATATGTACATGCCCTTCCAGACCATATGTAAAAGCCCACCCCACCCATATGTACAAGGCCCACCCCCCCAACAGTAACACACATCATATGGCCACCGCCGACATATGGACCCCACCCAGGCATGACTCCACCCACAGCCCCCCTCCACACATGGTATTCAGAACCCCCTGCTGTACACTACCCACTGCCTCCCAGCCCCCTGCCCCACATACGTACAACAGGAGGCTCCACCACCACCCTGACGTAAGCCTATAATGGCCAACGAGCCACATTGCACGCACTTGCAACACACAGCCATGACTCCCGCCCCTGTGGACCACCATGGCATGGACACGACACATGGTGTAGAGTGTATGCACCTACCTGGCCTCTGGTGCCTCAGCACCTGCTGCTGGCTCCGTGCATGCTGCTGCACAACATCTGGCTGCCCCTGCTGACCTGGGTCACTGCATCCTGCACCTGTGGGGAAGGAAAACACAGTTACATGTGTGCACCAGTGCTGGCCATGGCCTGTGTGTCAGCGTTGCAACTTCGTGCAGCTAGATGATGGCATACCCACCTGCACGTTGTGCCTGGCCCATCTGCATCTCCACATCCCTCCACTGTGCCATGTCAAGCAACTGCTGAAGGATCCCTGGCTCCCGCTGTGCCATGTCCTGCCATTGGTGCTGCAGCTGCCGCATGGTGCAGGGCATGCCGCTCTTGGCACCTAGAGATGCCCCAATCTCCTTCCTCACCCTTGCCTACTCCGCCGCAGTGTGTGACCTGCACCTGCGTGGGAGGAGTGTTGTCCCCCAGTGCTGCATTAAGCTGATGAGCTGCACAGTCTCTGTGGCATTGAAATTGGGGGCCCTTCTGCTCAGGCTGAGGCTGCAGTGGTGTGGCATTTCAGTAGCTCTGCTTTGCCTGGCATGGGGGAGTCCTGACATGTGCGGCACTGACCTGGAAGGCAACATGTCACATCAAAAGTTTCACGTCACAGTAGTGGGTTCACCATAGCGTCTCACTCCCCTACATGCTACCTGGCATGGCCGTCCGTAGACAGCAAACCATACTGGGCTGGGATACAGTGGCAATAGGTGCAGCACTGCATCCCACGTGCTGTCCCAGGGGTGTAGCACAACACTGCTGTGCTGTACACACATGTCCCTGCAGTACCAACCCCCTTCCAACAGTGTACATGCCACCCCCACATCCCGCCCCCTGCATGACAGGGCAGAATGGTGCCATGCGCATACATTGCGCAATGGGTACACCCCCTAATGGCTGCCTACACCACACTCCCCCACACCACCACCCACCATACCCATCTGGGTAGTGTTGGGGAGCCATCTCTATGCACCGGGGGGGCTAGGCATATGGCCATCCCTTATACAACAGCGGCATGCACAGGGTCCCTATGCAGTGGCCTGGACCAGCTGCAGGATGCCTGACTGTCGTGTAGCAGTACACAGCATGGCACATGTTGCGTGTCATCCACACATCACACCACTGCACATCTGTGTACAGTGTGTATGCCTGCCGACACCCTTGTACAGACCTCTGGACCTGCTGTGTGTTCAGGTCTGGCACACTTCACTGGAATGTGTGCTGTACTGCACAGTGGTCAGGTACAACTGTGGTGTTCCACCATGCGCCACCTCCCAGTGCACTGTATCGGCATCCACAGGGGGGCAGGACAGCTGTGCAGCCTGTGCGCAACTGCAACCAGCACATGGCCGATCTCAGATGTGCCCAAGCCGATGTTCAGTGACTATGTGCTGCCCCCCTTCATATAGCTGCCCTGCCTGTGTGATGCATTGGTGCTTACCTCTCCACTGTCCCACATTATGTGGAATGGTTCCACATTGTACAGCAACAATGCTCCCTGTTCCACATTGTGAGGACTAGGTCCACATTCACTGTCAACAGGTGCAGGCACAGTTCTATGTCACAAACTGCACATTTTATAGCCTACAGGTAATATAACAGACTGTCTGAACAGATAGGCAAACAGTGTAACAATGTTCTGGCATCTTGGGGTAGGTTTTGCTGCAGTGATCCACTGTTTGCCCATGTGTTCCACATTCTGATAGCCTCTGTTCCACATATAGGGGACAGAAGGTTCAGAGCAAAGCATTGGTGGGGGCATTGTACAGTCCCACTACTTACCACCCTGCAGTTGTCCAACACAGTGGGATTCCTGCTCTGCCCTCTAGCTGTATCTCAGCTGCAATGTCCTCTGCTGCCTGATCAGCGTGGGCGCTGTGCGGCCTGTCTCTCGCCTTCACAGCCCCACCTTGCACATGGCACACATACAGGCCGCACGTGCGGACTACTGTGACGACACACACCTGCAGCCTGTGTACATGCAAACCACATATGAGCACTATGCCGCCACAGGCTGCAGTTGTGGCCTATATGCACTTTCACCTACGTTTTGGATGTGCATGTGTGACATGGGCCATGCACCCATCCCAGGCACCAGTTCTATGCCACATGCATCTTGTGCTATCACAACAGTAGGAATGAGTGAGGCCACACAGATGTATAGTGCACAGTGTTTATTCAGTTATGTTGTGACATGGTGCAGTGCTACAGCACATTTGTGACAAAACCCATACACACATACCCACACCCAGTGACAGTTCACAGTATACACACCAGATTCGTGCTGTACAGCATTGCCCACATACCTGTACACAGTGCGCACACACACACACACACACACACATGCATACCCCACACACACCACACATCCACACACAGTGCCCTTCCATACTGCTGCTCTGCACACTGCCCACTACCCATTGCAGCAGTGCACCATAGTGACACGGTCAGCTATCTGCCTGCTGCTGCCACCCAGTTCTCCTGCACTTGGGTGTGCACCCACCCTGTCCAGCATCCTGTGTTGTGGGCTTGACTGCCCCTGTGGCAGCATTGGCCCACCCTGCCTCTGTTGCATGCCCACAGATCCACCACTGTCCATTGGCCCCATCGGTACTGCCATCTTCTGATGCCTTCCACGCCTCCCTGAGGTGGTTGGTGCCTGGCCTGACACAGTCCCCAGTCCCTTGGTTTGTGGCCCACCATCATCCACAGCCTGCGGGTTGCATTGCCACCTGGGTTGTGCCCTGTCCTGGTGTGCCATCCATGTGCTACCCCGCCCCATCTGGCACTTGTCCTGCACCTAGTACCCACTGCTGCACGCCCCACAGCCATGGCAGCAGGTGGCGTTGTGGCTGTTTGTGGTGGCGGTGTGGCCGCCAGTGGTGCCACCAGTGGTGTTGGTGGTGGCGGTAGTGGGAGCTGTTGTGCCGGTGCTGCTGGTGGTGGGGACTGTTGCACTGGTGTTGCTGGTGCTGCAGGTGGTGGGGGCTGTTGTGCTGGTGTTGCTGGTGGTGTTGGTGACGGCGGGGGCTGTTGCGCTGCTGTTGCTGCTGGTGGTGTTGGTGGTGGCAGTGGAGGGGGTGGTGGAGCAGGTGTTGCTGCTGGCCCTGCTGCCCCTGGCAGTGTTGGTGTTGTTGCCGCAGCTATTGGGGGGCTGTTGTGGTGGTGTTGGTGGTGGGTGCACCACCTGTGGAGCCTGTTTGGTGGTGTCCCTCCTTTGTGTGTCTCTCAGAGGCTGGCTTGTGAGTGCAGCCTGTAGCGCTGAGGACAGTATGTCAAACTGCCTGGTCTGCTGGTCCACCAATCTCTCCTCAGCCATGGCCAGTCGGGTGAGTACCCATGTCTACGCCTGCATATAAGCCTGGGAGGTGACCATGGTGTCCACCAGTCATCCTATGGCTGACTTAGTGGTGTGTGTCCCTGTCTCCAGCACTCCTATGAGGATGCCCATGTGCTTCTCCATTGCTGAGTGGTGTGCGTCCATGCTGAGCCAGATACAGTCCAGCATCTCGGACTGCTCCTTGTAGGTGGTCACAAGGGTCCTGCAGAACCCGGCATAGTCTGTGGGTCCTGCTGTGTTGTCATCCTGCGGGGATGGTGTCGCCCCATCCAGGGTTGCCTGCAGCCTTTCATATGACACAATGCTGAGATGCAGTGTTATATTGTCCCCTATGCAGCCCACACCAAACAGATCACACAGGTCCAGTCCCTCCTCCTCCTCCTCCTGCTGTTGTTCCTCCACTATCTGCCACTCCCCCACCAATGGTGTCAGGGCTGGGTCCGGATGCACTGCGTCAGCACCTCCAGGGGCGTCTGTCACAGTGGCATGTTGGGTGGCCAGCTGCATGCTTTTCTGCTCCGGCTCAGTGCCTGTGCCACTACTGTCCTCTGCCCCTGTGTCCACTGCTGCTGCACCTGTGGGGGGACAACAGCGCATCAGTGCTACCCTGACATGCCCTCCATACATACCTCCATTCCCACCCCTGCATTACTGTCCCACTCACTGGGGGCAATGCTGGTCATCCACTTACCTGTACCAGCGGCCATCTGTGTCATGTCCAGGTCCATATCCCCATGGATGCTGTACTGCCTCAGGAACATCAGTATCCTCTCCTCATGGGCACTGAGGGGTCTCTCCTCCTGTGTCACACCACCTGTGACCACCACCTGCCACCTGTTATAGGCCTCCTTGGCCTTTGCGTGGTGCTTGAGGTCACTGACCCACTTCTGGAGGTCTCCCACAGTACACTTTGCATTGGCCACCACATTCCCCTTTTAGGCCACTTCCTCCCATGCCTCCTTGCACTTATGGCACAGGTCTCGTTCTCCACCCTTGCCCATTAGGAGGTCGGCCTGGGACTCAAGTTCCTCGAAGAGGACATCCGTCTCCTCATTGGTAAAGCTCTGTTTTCTCTGTTTTGCCGCACCTGCTGCCTCTTCACTGCTACCTGCCATGGTTCTCGCATGCGTAGCTCCTATGCCATGTCTGTGACATGCACGCTGTTATATGGTCACGGGTTGCAACATGCGTAACTGCTATGCCCACTATTGTGAGTTCTGTCATGCATTGCAACATGCGTAATTCAGCTGTTCTATATCATAACGGGAAATTGTCTTGAAATAGGGCACAGCTCGCATGTCGCAAGGATTTGGTTGTAACTTTATGCTTGCGCCATGCTCTACTCACTCTCTTGGCGTCGGGTCCCAAGTTTTGATCAGAAAGAACTGGCAGCAGCTGTGATACAGATAAGTTAATTTCTCAAATGCAAACTACTTCAATTCAGTACTGCAACTCAAATGATCAGCTCTTTAGAAGAACAAAATGTGGATTTTCAGCTAATTCATCTGTACAAACACCAGAGACTGAGTTTGTAAAAACCCTGGACAGCAAACAATTACCTCACAGATTTTTCTAATTGAGAAGTTAACAGCTCATCAGCCAAGCAGGTACTTACACTGCTGAAGCTGTAGCCTAGTCCCATATGAAGTTGTCACTCTCCCAGGCTCAGTCAGAGGGACAGAAACAGCCTGTTTTCAGTTAGGGCAGAACAAGTTAACAAATGCAGCTTTAAAGCAAACCACAAAACCAAATAGCATGTAATTTTCAGGAAACACTACTTATAATAACACTGGGACCTGAATTCAGATTTTTTTTAGGCTTTTTTTTTTTGAAAATGTGTAAAATGGTTGCCATTGATCTTTAAAGCTCTTGAAAAAGACCCACAACACCTGAACAGACGCCCATGTTTTTGCTGGATCAAAGGCAGAATTTAACAAGCTCCAACTGTTGGATCCACGAAATTCCATGGTGCAGGTTTGGTGCACAAGGGAAAAAAGGTCAGCCAGCCCAAACAATGAGACAAGTTCCAAAAATCTGTGCCCCCTTGCAGAGCTCAGAAATAATAAGCAAGAAATCACTTGTATGTACAAAAAACAGAATAATTTATTACTCACATAAAACAATCATAAATCAAACAAACACTGGCTGCCACAAGATACCCTGGTGCTTCGAATCCACTGACTCTTCCTCAAGGGGTGTGGCTTAACTGGGAGAACATCACATTTAAGTACTGGTGGCTCATGCATATTCATAAAATCATAAGAGCACCTTAATAAGTATTAAAAAATTATCAAAAAAAATTTGGAATCATTTCAAGATCAAGACATCATAGATGCATTTGTACTGGTACATAATACACTTGGAATTAACTTCAATGGTGAGATATTAAGCGCAATGGCAATTGTAAATATTTAGTAACATTTAAGTTACAGAGTGTGTAAACATACCAATGCATTGAGAGCCAAATATTGAAAACAAAGTAGGGAACAGAATGTTAAACAACACCAGACTAAGCACTGAGCCCTGAGGAACCCCATTGGTCTCTGGCCATGTCTGAGAATTCCTCCAAATGAGACATGGAGATTTGCATAGACTAGAGATTTCAGATGCCAGTCTCTGCTGAACAGCAGTTGGCCTTTGTCAAATGAACCTTCACCACTATAAGAGGGTCCTGACCTTCTACTTTGTATGCCTCCATAATGCATTCAGTACTCAACCTATAAATGGGTGGTTTTGCAGCTTTCAGACCCACTTTCTGGACAGATGAAACACAAAAAGGTTTGATCTATGCCCATGACTTTCTGTCCAGCACAAATAATACTCTCCAGATGTTCTGAGTAGTAATAGTAAGTTTGTTTGATTGACCAGTTTGGCCATTGTAATAAATGCAAAGAATTTACAAAAATTATTCCAATATATATAAAAACATACAGGGCCCAATTCTCAAAGCATCCCCAAATGCTGCAGGGGGCTTGTGCCAAGGGGGAATGGCGCATGGTACTGCTTGTGCTACAAGGTGTACTGAGAGCATAGAAACATAGAAAGCGGTAGCAGAAGGGGACCACAAGGTCCATCTAGTCTGCCCAAGAACCTACCTGGTGCTATTCCCACTCCCTTCCTTGGCCTTTCCATATGCTACCTTTATGTCTATCCCATGCATTCTTGAACTTGCTTACTGTTTTGGCCCCCACTACCTCCTTGGGTAGGCTATTCCATGGGTCCACCACCCTCTCTGTAAAGAAGAACTTTCTTGTATTACTCCTCCTCCCTCCCTCCCTTCAGCCTCATGTCATGCCCTCTTTCTCTCACTCTCTTTCAACTGGAAGAGCTCCTAAATGTTTACCTTATTTATATCCCTCATATATTTAAAAGTCTCAATCATGTCACCCCTTCCCTCCTCTGTTCCAGGGAGTACATGTTGAGTTCCCTCAGTCTGTCCTGGTATGCTATATGGTGCAGTCCCTGAATCATTCTCATGGCCCTCCTTTGCACCATCTTGATTATGTTTATATCCATTTTGAGGTGCGGTCTCCAGTACTGTACGCAGTACTCCAAGTGGGGGTGCACCAGTGCCCTATAGAGTGGTAACACCACTCCCCTCCTGAGACTTGTGATTCACCTCCCGATACATCCCAGCATGCCACTTGCCTTTAGTGCCACCTTTTCGCACTGTTTAACCACTTTCATGTCTTCTGATATAATGACCCCTAAGTCCCTCTCCTGGCTGGTGGAGGCTAGCTTCTCTCCTCCCAGGTAGTAACCCTCTTTGGGACTGTTCTGCCTCAGTACATGACATTGCACTTTTTGGCATTGAATTTCATCTGCCATATTTCCGACCACTCCTCCAGTTTCTTCAAGTCTGAAGTCTTTCTCCTCACACCCTCAAGGGAGTTCACTCTATTGCAAATCTTGGTGTTGTCAGCAAATAGACACACTTTACCTTCCAGCCCATTTGCAATGTCTGCTATGAACACACTGAAGAATAGGGGACCCAGTACCGAACCCTGTGGCACCCCGCTGATCACCTCCCTCTCAGCTGAAAATGCCCCGTTTACCTGAACTCTCTGTGTTCTTCCTGTCAGCCAGCTACTCATCCACTCAACCACCTCCTTGCACACCCCCATGTGGTACAGCTTCCTTGCCAGCCTTTTGTGTGGAACAGAGCCGAAGGCTTTGCTAAAGTCCAGATAGACAACATCTACTGCCGCTCCCTGATCTACTATCCTTGTAACCCAGTCGAAGAAGTCGACCAGGTTAGTTTGGCAAACCTACCTGCCATGAAACCATGCTGTTTTGGGTCTTGCTGCCCGCTGGATTCCAGATACGTTAAGATTCTCTGTTTGAGTAGCATCTCCATCAACTTCCCTACCACTGACATGAGGCTCACTGGATGGAAATTGCCAGCCTCCTCCTTGCTCCCTGCTTTGTGGAGTGGGACCACTGTTGCCCATTTCCAGTCCTCCGCTACGGTTCCACTCTCTAGTGATTTGGTGAATAGTTCTGCTAAGGGTGCTTCTAGTACACTCCCCAGCTCCCTGAGAACTCTAGGGTGAATCCCATCTGGTCAAATGGCCTTGTCCACCTTTAGTTTATTTAAAGCTTCCAAGACTTGAGCCTCTGTGAAGGGGCTTGTGTCAACCCCTGGACCCTGGGTGTTGCTGCTATGCAGGCTTAGCCCATCCCCTGCATTCTCTTTGGTGAACACAGAACAGAAGTTCTGATTTAAGACTTCAGCTTTCTTGCAATCTTTTTCTACCAGTTTCCTTCCAGTATCTGCTAGTCTAACTATCCCCCTCTTGGTTTTCCTCTTTTCCCTTGTGTACCTAAAGGAGGCTTTATCTCCCTCCTTTATCCCTTGAGAGCAAAATTCAAATGCAGCCTGTGTCAAATGCAGGCTGCACACACCAAAGGGGGCTTGCACCATCCTTGTGGCACACAATGGGCTGCAGCATGGCACAAGGGGGCTTATGGCAGGCGCAAGCTGCCATGCCCCCTAATTCAGGATTCTCTAAACCTTCCCAGAGGGCACATGTCTAAGTATCCTTAGGCCAGCCAGGGCTGGTCTAACAGTACTTAGAAGTGTGTCCTCTGGGAGTTTAGAGAATTTGCACCAGCCCTGGAGCCCACCCTGGGTGGTAGGGAACATGTGCCATGGTCCTCCCAGCCCAGATCCTCTTTCTATTACAAATAATCACCTCCCTGGTGGTCTAGCAGACCCTCCCCTCCCATCCTCTATCTCCCGCTTAAATAATCATATATCTTTCCCTGGTGGTCTAGCAGACCCCCCCATCCCCAATCTGCCCATATAATATTATATAACATATAACCTTCCCTGGTGGTCTAGAGGACCACCCACCCTAGCAGACAGTGCCCCACCACCCCACTGCCACTTTCACATCCCTGAGTCAGCAACCAGCACAGCTCTCTGCTCTCCACCATGGCCAGCCGCCACCTGAGCTGTTAAGGCATGCATCCTTTAGCTGTCAAGAAGCGCGTACTATACAATCAGCTGTTACAGTATGTGCTCCTTGACATCTACAAGACATGCTCTTTGGCTGCTCAGTCAGTGGCCAGGCATGGTAAAGAGTGGAGGGCTGTGCAAGCTCGGGGATGGGAGGTGAAGTAGAGGGCTGGAGGGGCACTGCCTTCCAAGGTGAGGGTCCACTAGATCACCAGGGACAGTTACTGTATATGTTATAAAATATTATATGGGCAGGTCCAGGATAGGTAGGGGGGTCTCCTAGACACATGGGACTGTTGGGTATTGTTGGACAAGGCACTGGGGGATGGGGAGGGGGGAACAGTGGTCACCAGAGCAGTGTTGCCCATTTAGCATACATGGGATCGGGGATGGGGAGAGGGCAAGGCAACATCCTATATGGGCAAGTATTACTGAGTGGCTCAATATGAGCGACTCAATAATACCGCTCACCTGTAGAGCAAGAGGAGAAAAAGAGCACCAAATGATCATAGCGAGTGTAGCACTGAGGGATATGCAATACACTGGCAAGAGAGGATATAAATAGATTAATTTGGCCAAACTAGCCATGTGGTGTAGTGGTTTGAGCCACAGCTCCTGGAGCCTGAGGTGCCGCATTCAGATCCTGGTGCAGGAAGCTATTTTGCTTCCTGGGGGAGTTGCTAATTTTTTCTATGTCCACTCCCCTTGGAGTTAAGAATCTTTATTTTGGAGGATGCAGGGGCTTGCCCTCCACAAAGGGGGTGTGAGATACGTAGCCCCCACATAAAAAGACATATTTGGGTGTTTTTATTGCCGGACTGAGTGGCCATCTCTGTTTGCAACAGCTGCTCTAACATTAGGCACTCTTTTGACAGGGGGGTGGTTTTGCTGTCGCTCTTTGTTGTTGGTGAGTAAAAGCACTCACCCTTATCACATAAAACTGGGGGCAACACTGGTCACCAGGGCAGTGTTGCCCGTGTAGCATACATGGGATTGGGGATGGGGAGGAGGGGCAACACTGGTCACCAGGACAGTGTTGCCAGTGTGGCATACAAGAAAATGGGAATGGGGAGGGGAGACTGCTAGCCACCAGGGAATGCTTTACATTGGACATGTGTACTGTTCTGGTGTTTGTGCATGCACCTTTACTACTCTGCCCAGGGTGCCACCCGACTGCCCCGAAGGTTGCAGCAAACCTCGCAGATATGCCATCTGTTTGGCGCTGGTCACAGCTGTTGCAAGCTGCAGAACTTTGCCTCCAGGACCCTACCTGATAGAGAATCAGGCGCAGGGTCCCTGTTGCACCAGCAAGCTGCTGTTGGCGCAGCTTGCACCACCCTTTGAGAATTTAATCCACAATGTGTAGTTCAGAGGTTCAGTATTCATATACAAACAGTTTCATTTGGGCAACCTCAATCGATCAGTCTATTACCTAAAAAGAAAAAGCGAAAGAATAAAAAACACACTGGCAGCTTAAATGAAAAAAAAGACAAGAACAAACTAGTACTGGAACAAAAATACAGAGTTGGAGGAACATTAGCGACTGTATAATGCATGAAACCGTAAAGTGAGTTTGCATCTGTTTACCTGCACCCCATTCTACTGTAATCCCTATACTGTCAAATATACTCAAGTTATGTACATCAAATGTACAATCCAACACTGTAAAATTATCCAAAATGTAGTGTTTGCAGATACCTTATCAAAACATGCAAACAAAAAACATCCTGAAAATTAAGCAGATTGTTCAGCATATCTTCTACAGACAGGAACATTTCTGACAAGAATCAGCGTAGCCACTTATTTCTGTTTCTTATATAGAGGAAAGAGAAAAACCACATGTTTTGAATCATCTACTGTACATCTATATTATTATGTTTACAATACTGAGCAGCAGTTGCATTACACTTTTGTCTCTATAGTAGCAAGTTACAGGTATATACTGTACTTCCAAATGAAATCTTGATAAGACTGCTCTTAGGTCTGGGTGTGTGGCCAGGTCAAGGTACCCCTTCCTTCCATGAGATGTTCTAAATACTTATAGCAAGGATGTAATTTCACTTCTGAGATTCGTTTAACATCCTCATGCTTACTAATACATTTAAATCTGTTCTTGAACTGTGTTAATATCTTTACCTTAGGTTCTGTCTAGCGATCTTCCTATGCTGGTCCATGCCTTCGTGTCCTCACGCTTGGATTATTGTAACTCCCTTTACCAAGGGCTACCCAGGGTGGAAATCCATCACTTGCAGCTACTGCAGAATGCAACAGCCTGGCTTTTGACAGGAACTTCTCGGTCCTGTCATATTTTGCCGGTGCTGTGCGGACTGCACTGGCTGCTGGTACAGTGGCAGATTACCTTTAAAGTTGGTCTTCTGACTTTCAAAGCCCTACATGGACAGGGCACGGACTACTTGAAGGAGCTCCTGGTTCCTTACTGCCCTGGGTGATCACTCCGCTCAGCTGATGAGGGGTTGCTAGAGGTTCCTAAGGTGTGTCTGAAATCTTCTGGGGACCAGGCATTCATGCATGCATGCATGCATGCATGCATGTGGCCCCAACCCTTTGGAATTCTCCACCCCGTCAATTCCAGGAGTGCACAACTGTGGAGGGATTTAAACAGGCCCTAAAAACATATTTGTGGCACCAAGCATTCGGTGACTGTTTTTTCCTTTTTAGTTGTATCAGTTGTTTCATATTATTTCGGATATTGAAATGTTGATGTATTATTTTAAACTTTGTTAGGCGCCTTGGTTTTTGAAAGGCACCTTAGAAATAAAGATTATTATTATTATTAGGTAATCTAAGAGAACCACTGAGAATATTTTCTAAGCCAGATGGACCCAGAATAGTTTTGATAAATAACATACAAAGGAACACGAAGTGCAATATAGACCATTCTATTTTTCCTCCAATCAGAGTTAAGGAAGGTGAGATTTGGGCATGTTAAATGCTTCCGCAACAGAAATTGCAGTTCTCACCTTAATCAGAGATTTTAAAGATCATTGCCCAAGCTCACCTCACAGGACTGAAGACTTTACAAAGTTGGGCATGCTGAGAATATTACAATATATTTTGGTTCGGTGGGTGTACACAACTTAGTGCATAGTTGAATGAATGTGCCATTTGACTGTTATACAGAATGTGGCTACTTTGGCCATTTACATTCTCTGCCCCATGTTGAACTACCACTCTGTTGGGGTACTGTGAGGGCAAAGGAACCCCCTAGAGGTGATGCAGGAACGTAATTATTTGCTATGAAGTAAAAAAAAAACAGTGTAAGGAGTCAAATTCTTATGGAAGTAATATCACAAGCCCAAGAAGTAGTAAAAGAACACCCTCTTCAGCTGCTTATGTAGGTCTGAAAAATTGTGAAACCTTTTCCTACTTCTTGGGCTTACCCTAGGAAACCTCGAGGAGAGAGGTGTGCTGTTGAAGGAGGAGGGTGGGATGGCAAGGCAAAGAAACAGTGCTTCTGAATAATGAAGCTAGCGGAAGCTGGCTAAAATAGCTCAGGAAGGGGTGTGTAGCTGGCAGCTCCTACCCATTCAACTGCAGGCATAGCCTTTTGTTAGAACACCTTCAAGGATAGAGGGATCTTCTTCTTTCCAAATTTCCACAACATATAACAAAGACAATCTTATTTTAGCACCTAACGCTGTCAACCTTAGCCATTTTTAAATTGGATATATGTAAATGTGGCTTCCATGACATACCTTCCAAGAAATGCATTCCTAAATAACTGTAACAGCAAGTAGTCAAAATAAGTATTTTGTCAACCAACAGTTTAGGCATTGCATTCTCTTGATTGCCAAAAATTACCATGTTAGTTTTTACTCTAGTAACTTTAAGAGAGTAAACATTACAAAAGCAGCTGAATTTGGCCATTAGCCTCTGGAGACCTAAGAGTTAAGATGAGATCAAAACCAAGTCATCAGCATAAGAAAGATGACTAAGATAATTATTAGATATCTTTGTGGAATAAAATTTGTCATCTGATAACTGAAGAAGAATATAATTGAAGAAAAGGTTAAATAAGTCTCGGGCTAGGACACAACCATGTCTCACCCCAACATTTGTTCATATCCGTTTAGTTAAATGACCCTGTGAATCATATCTGGCTTGAAGCCAGATTGAGTTATGTAACAGATTAAAATATCCAACAAATTTAAGTCGATCCCCAAGTTATATAATTCATTCCATACAAGTTTTTTGCTTATACTCTCAAACGCTGTTTGAAGTGTAACAAAACAGCAAAACAATTTTGATTTCTTAATAAATACATATTTGTAAATCAGATATTTCAACACAAAGCAATGTGGAATTGTTGACCTTTTGTGTTGGACTCCATGCTGGATTTCTCATAATAGTCTTGAGTCAGATATCCAAGAAGATAATTTGTCCGGTATTATTTTTGATTGATTGATTGAAGATAAAATTTTATTTTTTATAAAGGATACAAATTGTAAGGGTTTTACCCTTATTTTCAACAATGTCCTATCAGCATTCATACATGCACATAAATTAACATTCATCTACATAATCATACAACAATGTATTACATACTACATTAAGTTTACTAACAACAACAATAACAACAATTATAGTATATGCCACATTAAATTCTCTAAAAACAACATTTGGAGTACAGATATCTTTTTAGGAACAGTTTAAAATTGGCAAATGTTTTTATTGCTTTCAATTCATTTGGTAATTCATGCCATTATCTAGCCATAGTCATCTGCAGAGTGGCATCCCCCAATCTATTGAATGATTTGTTAATAGGAATATTCAATCTGTTTTGTCTTAAATTACAATTAGTGTCATTCAATGATTCCAAAGACACCAATTTTCTTAAAGGATGTTTCCCATGATGAATTAATTAATCTATGACACCACATCAACCATATGAACTGCCTTTGCTTTTCCAGTTGTAGCCAGTCCAGCATCTCATATGCCTTACAGTGGTGTACACCGTATTTGCTTTTCATAACAAAATTTGTTAATCTGTAATACATTTGATCAGTCCTTCTCAATGCTACCAAGGGAGAATTCATATATAACTGTGATCCATATTCTAGTATGGGGATCAATAGTTGGCCCATCAATTTACTCCTTACTTCCTTTGTTAAAAAACAGAAACCCTCCTTATTGCCCCTAACCTTTGGTTTACTTTTTTCACTTGTATATTAATATGCTCTGAGTAAGTTACTCTGCTATCAACCTGGACCCCAAGATACTTATATGACTTAACATTAACTATGCTATTTCCATCTGTAAGTTTTATTTTTAACCCAGGCACTTGTTTTGCCTGTGAACCCAAAGTGAACAAGATGCTCATAGTTTTCTTTGCATTCAACAATAAGTGAGAATCCCTAAACCATTTTTCCATGGAAGCCATGTCTTCCTGGAGAATTTTCTCCAGGAAGGCATGGCTTTCAGCAGATGCCATTAAAATAGTGTCATCTGCATATAATTTTTGCAAAATATTTTGGGATGTGTCTAATAAACTAACTAGTTGGTACATTTTGGGATCCAATGGAGAGCCCTTCTTGAATACTGTGAATACTATTGTAGCCAACCAAGATGGAATTTGTTTTGTTTGGATGATAAAATTGAATAGATGACAAAAAAACTGGTGTCCACCAGTTTATTGCAAATATGAAAATGTCAGAGTATATTCTGTCCAGTCCAGGAGCTTTATTTAATTTGAGAGAAGACAGTCAGCTATGTCTTCAAATGAAATGTATGATGAAATTATTGAATAAGAGACTGCCAGTTCTTTTGCATCATATGCCAACCGAACAGCATCACCTGTACCATGAACAACAGTACAGCGACTCAGCAACGGGTTGCTATACTGTCACTGGGGGACCCCGGTACCATTTTTCAGGGTCTTGCACTTCATCCCTGAATCAACTCTGGCTTGGAGTTGATTATATAAATTACAGGGATGCAGGAGAGAGCCCCAATATGGGGTTTCAAAAGCCCTCAAAAGAAACAATGTTTTGGATGGATTTATGCCAACCATAATTGCGGTCATCATAAATCTGTCACTTTAATGTTGGTCGACAACTTTGTTGTTGAACCGGTATCATGGATCCCTTTTGCATTTATACCCTATACTTCTTGCCTGAGGACCTCCGCATAATTGCAAAAGTTCTTCCCAAACTGCTAGAGAGAAATAAGTATCCAGTAAAAGGAAAAAAGCCCTGTGGCCCCACTGCTATTTTTTTTTTTTTGCCTATTCATTCCCCCATCCTCCTGGCATACCTGATCAGCACCCTATTCTGGCAACCTCTTTGGGTAATTCTGGCCACCATCCCACATCCATGCTCCACTCAGGGTCACGCCTGCTCTCCCCTGCAGTTTACCCACCTCAGCAGGGCAGTGGGAAGCCCCCAATACACCCACCTCGAATCAGATCCAGAACTCAGGTGCCCCTCAGAGCCGGTGTTGTCAGAGAGCCATCAAGCTGCTCAATCTAGGATGCCACTCCATTTTTTCTTTTTACTCCCCAGGAGCTATGGGTGTGCAATGATGCTAGGCAGAGGGGAGTGCACACGCATCTGCACATGCTCCCTCCAGGCATCAGCCCTAGCTCCTCCCCATGGTTGCAGAGCATTGCCTTGTCCCCCAGCCTCCATCAGGGGGTGAACAGGCACTGACTCTAGATGACCCCCCTCCCTGGAGAAGGAGAACAGTCCAGTGAATACTCAGTCCTTCTCCTCCCCTGCTGACCCCCATGACCCGTGCTTGCTCCCAAACACGGGTCGCTGGCTTAGCGTGAGATTAGGAGTCCAGCACCTCAGCCCTCAGCGCCACTGGGCCAGTAACCCACTGCTATGTTCAACTAGAACTTCTTGATATTTTTGTCTCTTATCACTTTATTTCATTCATTTCCAAACCTTTTGTTGAAATTTCTCCTTTTCTAATTGTAAAATCAACTTGTAATCTTTTCTCGCTTCATTAAGTTATTTAATTGTTGATCTACTTTTATGAATCTTTACTAATCCTACTTGCTTATTTAGCTTTCTCCTTCTGACATATAGCACTGAATTGGTAGGCTTGCCTGAGGCTTGGTGGGGAACCGGGTGACATTCCAATGCCCCCTCCAAGTACCATAAGAGTGCACCTTTTTGTTGCTGCAGCCATATATCTGCCAGTACTCCCATTTACACTCCCCCTGTCTTTATCTGTGTCACTGAGCAGCTGCAGCTTGGTGTCCTGCTCCTTTCTGGCCCTGTTGGTTGCTTCAGTTTTTTCCTGCCTCCTTGGTCCTGCTCCCCTGCATAGCTCCACTGTTATTTCATGCCCTCCCCTTGCTTGCATTTCATGATGGTGGCAGTCTCCTGCTGGCCTGTTTGCTGGATCTGCTGCTCCTGGCACTGCTTCTCTCCTTCGGGGTGCACTGTTTCTGTTCCCCCACTGCTGCTATCGGTTGGTTTTGTTCCGCTTGCTGCCTTGTTGTTCTTGTGGTATGCCGAGCCCATTTTCTTGCCTGTTTTTCTTACTGTCTGTCTCCTACACCTTGCCTCATCACCTCGTGTTCCGGTTCATTTGGGGGGCCCTTGGTGCAGGGTTACTCTTCCATTCTTTGTTCATGTACCTTGCCCCCCAGCATTTCTTCCTCTGGGGGTTGCCTGGGGGCCAATTTACTTTCCTGCCCCTAACTGCTGTACTCCTTGGTGTTAGTTGGACCTACATGGCTGTTGCTGTGGCCGTGCTCTGCCTTCTTCTTTTTGGAGGGACATTTGCTCCCTATCTACCCATATGCTTGCCTTGGGCCTTTGTCCCTGCTTCATTTGCCTGACCCCCCATGACTACTGGGCTCCTGCCATGACTCTGGGATCTCGCCCATGACTACTTGATTTTTGCCCCACCAGCTATCAAGCTCATGCCCCAATGACCACCAGAATCATGTCTCAACAACAGCTGAGCTCATGCCAATGACTACCGAGCTTACACCCCTCTACTGCCAGGCTGCTGCCCCCTCAATAACTGGAAATCGTCCCAATGGTACCTTCAGGATTCAATAGACATCTCTCCACAGTACATCACACTGCAACTAACTACACCCCTCTGGGGCTACTAAGTTCACCCACGTTGCCCCATTCCATATCAACCAACCTACACCTGACTTGTCTCTGTCTGTGCTCTTTCCTCCAGTGCTACCGCCATTTCTCCTAGGATCAGTTTACAGCCTAGTTCAACTAAAGTAGCTTAAAGGCCTTAGCTTGATAGGGACAAGTAATAGCCAGATTTCTTTTATTGGCTGTAGTTCGTAGGTCTAGACTGAACTGCTCTGTAGCCTGAGGGTAGTTTTGGTGTAATGTAGTCAGATTGTAGTACAGGAGTGGGACTCTTTCTCTAAGGGTTCCTTTGGTCATACGACTGCAACTCTGTAATACCCTTGACCTATGGAAGTGTTTGTGCAGCTCATTTGCTTGGCACTGAATCATAAACTGCACCTATGTACATGCTTGGTCTCTACCCATACCCCTTTCTTTTGCTGTACCTTGCTCCCAGAGACCTTGCTCCCAAACCATGGGGTGAAGTCCCAGCACTTAGGGCTCCTTTAGTCATAAGACTGCAACTCTGTGACCCTAGGTTTAGGGTTCATATGGGTGCACAGGTTGGGCATTCCTCCATAGCAAACTTTAGTTCCTTGCGGGATGCTAATCTTCCTTAATATGGGAGCCAAGCATCCTTCCTCTGAGGATGCGGCTTTCTCTCTCGGTCCCTTTAGTCATATGGTATCAGCTCTGTGACACCTTCAAGGATGATCATCCTGTTAGATGGATGTAACAAGTTCCTACTTTTTTCCTAGGTACACCAATCTCTTATTACTTCCTCAATTATGCAAAAGCCTAACCCATTCGAGTTGCCCAGTCTTCATTTTCCTCCCTTCCAGTTTTCAGCATCTCCTAGTATGGCCTGATATAAAAGACAATTGTGTGGCCTGAAGGCATGGCAACCTAAACCTTGGATCCCAAAGGTTTCCTCCACAGGGGATTCGTCCTCTTCTTTCTGCTGAAGGTCATAAGCATAAGACAGGTAGCTTGCACTATTAGATATCCACTGGTAGAGTTGGGATACAGATGATAGCTCCCTCAGTCAGTACAGCTGGGTAACCCATGAAGTGGGTGCATGAGGAAGGGTGCCGTCCATTACAGCGACACCTTCCCCGCGCAATCCACTCACGGCGACCGACAGGTAGGATGACCGGAAGAGGGGGTGGGTGAACTAGGTGACAGGATGTCGCTATACGTACGCACGCAGGTGGGTGGGAGCGAGCACGGTGAGCGTGGGCTGGGGTGGAGAAGCTGTAGGGAGTGGCACTGCAGTTGCTGATCAAGCTGTGTTGTGGCGTCGGGGATTGGTTAATGGCTGGGGTGGCTGAGGTACTGGGTTCGGGTTCGGGCGCTGGTGCAATTTTTATTGCGCCTGGCCCGAACCTTTTTATTTTTACTACTTTCACCCTCCCCCCAACATGCATCCCTTGGAGTTGAAAATCCTTAAGTAGGGGGGTGTGGGGGCGAAACCTCCCGCAAGGGGGGATTGTGGGGGAGCACAGCCACCCCACAGAAAGTAGTAAAAATATGTCCTGGCACTGTTGTGCTGGTGTGCCAGGGTTGTCAGAGTCCGAAAATGTGTTTGGCACTCTGACTGAGCGATAACGGTGATCACCTTTAGGCATTCGCCGTTATCACATAGACCTGTACAGCTGTGACTTTACCTCACTCTTCAGCCAATGATGTCCTGAGAGTTTTCTATGCCTTCGGCTCTGAGTTTTTGGGCTTCTTCCCTACAGTACCTTCAGTCAAGGGACCTCGCTCCTGCAGCACCTCTAGGGGTGGAACCCTCCTCCATCATGTTCTGTGCTATCATACCCCAAATGGGTAGTATTTCGCCTGGAACAGAGAGTGCAAAAGGCCACACAGATGCAACCATAACCTCTTCTGTAGTAGCACAAGCACTACCATGTTGCACAAGCATATTGCATATTTAGTCATCCACTGGACCAGTGAATGGGCATCCTTGCCTGAGGTTTGGTGGGGTAGTGAGCAACATCACTACCCCTCCCACCAAGTGCTATAAGAACATGGCTGTCCCAAGCATTTTACAGATACTCATTCTGTTGCTCCCACCATCCACCCCCTTCTCCTCTAGCTGCTCATCTCTCTCCATCTGGGCATGTTTGCTACAGTACCTTGAGCCAAAGGACCTCACTCCTGTGGCATCTCTAGGGGAGACATCCTTCTCAAGAGGATTCCATGCCACCGTACCCTAAAATGGTGATAGTTCCTCTGGAACAAAGAGCATGAAAGGCCACACATATCCAACCATAACCTCTTCCCTAGTAGCACAACCTCTACTGTTGTGCTTAAACAGCATACATGCTTAGTCATCCACTGGACCAGTAAACCATGATTCGGAAGAAAGTTTGAATTCCCTTGGATTATACAAATTAGGACTGAGAGTTGAATAAAGTTTCTCAAAGCACTGCAGTTTGTGCATTGTTTCTTCTGAAGTAAAAAATTCAAATGTTTTATTTTCAATAAGTTTAGAAAAAAGAATAAATGTTCAGATCATTAGCTGAATCATATGACCAAATAATTATTTTATGATTTTCTATGCCTGCTTTATTTATAGGGATTTGATTTAAATTGGTGTTTGTTACTGTCAATTCAAATGTCATTTCTAAAGGTTGGTGCTCTATTTCTGGTCTTGTGTGTATCTGTAGATCCATATGTGACCTAAAAGGCCAAAGTAATAGTTGATGCCCCCAAAGTACCAAGATAAGTGAACTCATCATGAGGGTAACTAAAACCGTGTTTACACGGCCGATGCTCTGTGACTCTTGCAGCACTTTAACTTGCACCGATCACTGGTGCCCATATAATCTTTTGTTCACACAGCCCTTCTCAGCACTAAAACAAACTGTGCTGGAGAGGTGCAATTGGTCTGTGGGCAGTCGACTAGTTGGTGATGTTGGTGGTGATGCAGCCAACGACACACAGTCCACTGACGTCACTGCACCTGGTTGCCATGACTTCACTTGATGCCTCCTCACTGAGCTGCATGCCCACCCCCTCAATGCCCTTACCCTGAGTACACATTAACTTCTATCTCTGGTGCCCTTTTCTTCCTCTCAGAGCTGACTTGCGGTGAATAAGCTGACTCTCTATGATGCCTCACTTCCTTGTTCAGAAACAAGGGAATAATGGGAGACACAGGAGCATCTTGGGAGGCACAGATGAATTCTATAGGACTAACTCATGTTACATCAGAGCAAGCAGCATAGTCCACACAGCTGTTTAAGCCACTCACTCCGATCAGTATCCCCAACTTTCCAGGGGACCCCAAGTGCATATTGATCAACTTATCATGAACTGGTAAGTGTCTAAATGCTCCAGTGCTATTGCTCTGGTGCAAATGTGACTATGTAAATATGGTAAGAGTTCTTCCATTTAACATTGCTAAGTCAATCTCTTCTAACAGCGATAGTAAACATCTTCTATGAGAATTGCTCTGTTTAATTTTTCAAACTTATTACTGGACTTAGTTTGGGGTTAGTTGACAAAATTATATTGGCTTCATAGCTTTCTAGTTCCTCTTCTAAATTTACAGAAACCAGACCACCCTTCCAGGAGTCAAAGTCCCCCATGACAAGCAGTGAGTATTCTGGGTAATTATAAATTAATTCTTCAAGTATAAGTTTAAAAGAATCCCATATACCCTTATTGTATCCAGCAGTATTAGATGGTGGAATATATAGCATTTTTTTTATGCTCCCACCCCACACCCTGGCCGATCCTTCTTTCAGGCTCCTCAGGGATCCCTCATCCCGGCTGCTCCCGACTACACCGCCCCATATTGCAGCCACCCCATGTTACCCCGGTGTATCCCTTCACCCGGTGGGTCCCCTACCTTCATAGGGAATGAGCCTTATGGGCCATGCCAGCAATCCTCGGTGCTGCTGAGGTAGCTGATAGAGATCCGGGAGCTCGGTGGCAAGGATCCGGTAGGCCATCACCTGATCAGCCAGGGCGCCATTTTCCATTTTCTCCTGCAGGAGTGTGACATGTAGGATGTAAGGCAATGCCAGCATCTGTCATGCTCCTTGTACAGAGGGACTCGATGCACTGCTGATCCCCCAGCCTCTGTCAGAGGTCAGTAGGCACCAGTCCTCAGCCCCCCGAAAAGGCGAGCTGTCAGCAGATGCTCAAGCCTTCTCTCCCTGGCTGGACCTCTGACACCCAAGTGCATTCCCAAACCCAAGTCATCAGCATCGCAGTGGTAAATCTTTCTGCTGCACCGACGGGCCGGCATGAAATATATACTGTACCTTGAGTAAAATTAATTTCCAGTTATGAAGGTCTAATTTGATTCTCAATATTTTCTTGGATTGCAAATCCAAATTAATTATATTTTGGTTCAGTCACAATTTGATTGCTATCATAAGACCACCCTGATCTCTACCCTTGTTTTTCAGTCTATATCCATCCCTGGAAAAAGCATGATAGCCTGAGAAACTTACTGAGTTATTACTTGAGCAGGTTTTCTGACATAGAGTGATAACATAAGCCTGAAGGAAAGATGTCATTTTGTATCTGCTCTGAGTATAAAAAAAGCATTCTAAAATCTAATTTCAGTTTTGGACAAAATGAATGGAGAACCAGATCCTGGTGACAATGAAAGAAAATATTAACTTTGGGAACACATTCTGGCACCATATGGAGAATGAATTTGGTCTGATGGAAGACCAACTCTGGTTTAGAAATGGACAAGGCTCCCAACTCACCAACTCATCAGGCCAATGTGATGCCAACCAGAAAGACCACCTTGAGGGTGAATCAGCATAGATGCACCAAAGCAATGGTTCAATTTGTTTCTTAGTCAAAGTGTTCAGCACTAGATTAAGACTCTAGATATGTACACGGTTCTTAGCTGGAGGCCACTGCAACAAAACAGCCCAGAAAAAATGGCAAAATAAGGATCAGCCTCCAAGGGCTGAGACTGAGAAGTACACACAAGGGCTCTGTGACAGCGGTGTGCATGCCTGAGGGTTGCCGGATTGACACCCAGTACCAATTCATATTAAAGGAAGGCTAGGACTGCTGGTATTATGGAGGAAAACTGCATATCTGAGTCATATTTCTAAAAGAGACAACATTCCCCAGGTGTGGTGATATGCCATTTTATGGGCTGTCTCCTGGATTTGAGAAGTGTACACAACATCCTCAGTATAACCACATTGTTCCAAAGAACACTGTTCAAGTTCCAAGCCCTAAACCACAAGTTGCATTGGTTGGTGTGCCTGGCCGGTGAGAGCAGATTCCTTTGACTTGGCAGGGTCCAATGAGATTCGGCCAACAGGTGGGGAAAGAGGTGAACAGCAGTCTCCTGGGCCAATTAAGGGGCTGTCAAAGTCATCCAAAGGCATGGAACAGCCTTCCTGAGGAGGTTGTGGGGTCAAAATCAGTAGGGGGATTCAAGAATGCATGGGACAGACATAAAGCCATTCTTGTGGGGGGGTAGGAGGAAGTAGGCTGTTGGTTAACTAGGATCTGCAGCTTTTCCAATAGGTAGGGAAATGGGCAGACTGGGTTGGCCAAATGGTCCTTATCTGCTGTCAAAGTCTATGTTTCTATGTTTCTATCCTACCTTTATTCTAGATCCTCCATTTCCCCCAGTGTAGAATTGGAATAGCTGGAAAGGCATAAAAAGTGCTATTTGACCAGTCCAGGCTGAAGGTATCTACTGCTGTGTTTTTGCCTTCCTGAAATTTGGAGCAGTACCAGCGCAGTTTGTAGTGTGTTTTAACACAAAAAGTCCATCCTCAGTCTATACCAGATTTCTGTGATCTGACTGAAAATTGTACGATAAAGGGGCCCTTTACCTGGCTTGACAGCTTGGTGTTCAGGGAAACCATAAGATAATCAGCTGTGATGGATACCAAGTTGTGCTCTGCCCAGAACAGCATGCTTAGTGCTTCCTGAATCTGCCTGTTGCCACTGGTGCCACATTGTTTGTTGATATACAGTTGATTCTGCTGGAATGAAGTGCAGTGTCAGTTTCATATATAACAAAAGGGAGTAATTCCCATTGGAATTCCCTTGTTTCCTGCAGTAACTCTGCTGCAGAAGGCTGCTAAATTATGTTTCATTATGGCTGGCTTCACTGTATGCCACTACAGCTCTGTTGTTGCTGACCCTCAAGCTATGGTGTGAAGTAACAAAGAGCTAGGAAGACTGCCGAGTTCAAGCATGTTGATATAAGCTCCCTTGACATGATGGGTCTACTGATCCTAGACCATTTGATCAAGCAGATGAGCCCTCTATCCTGATCAGTTCACACTGGGGTAGCCTGTGATAATGGCAACCATGACTGAGCTCTTTCAAAATGCAAGCAAGCAAATCTTTATTTATATTGTGCCTTTCTAAAACCCAAGGCATTTTACAGGTAAAATACAATAAAACATATAAATAACATAAATGTACAGATGTATAAATTAATTAAAATCATCTGGGAAGGCCATATTAAATTAATATTTCTTAAAATCCGATTTAAACCTAGCAACGGTCAGGCATTCTCTCAACCGACAAGGTAGAAAATTCCACAGGGTAGGGCTGCAAAAGAAAAAGCACCGGTGCCAGATGTCTTTAAGCATACCCTGGGTATCTCTAGCAATCCCTTGTTGGTGGATCAGAGAGGGAGGAGGGGGCAGTAGGGGGTCAAGAGATCTTGCAGGTAGCGGGGTCCCTGTTCATGTAGGTCTTTAAAGGTCAGTAAACTGACCTTAAACGTGATCTGCCACTGAACAGGCAGCCAGTGCGGTCCACTCAGAACAGGTGTAAAGTGACTGGTTCTAGATGTTCTCATCAGTAGCCTGGCTGCCGTGTTCTACACTAGCTGCAAGTGACGGATATCAACCCCCAGGAAGACCTAGGTAGAGGGCATTCTAATAGTCAATGCAAGTGGTGATGAAGGCATGGACCAGTGGTTGTAGGTCATCCAAAGGAACCAGGTGTTTCACCTGGGTGATATTCCTCAGATGACAAAAGGAGGATTTGACAACTGCTGACACCTGAGATTTCAGGGTCAGGCCGTTGTCAAAAATAACACCCAAGTAACACACTTGGTCTGAGGTAGTGAGCTCGATGCCAAAAAAGGGTGACTCAGTCACGGCACCTGTGCACAGGGCTATCTGGCAGGGAGGATGACCGGATGAGGGAATAGGCGAATATAGCGACGGGATGTCACTATGTATACACATGTGGGGGGTGGGGAGGGACCATGCCATGTGATGGGTGGAAGAGGAGGAAGAGTTTGTGGGGTGTAGTGTAGTGTGGTGGTGGGCTGCCAAGCTGGCCATGTGACGTGGTGGGTCGGTGGCAGGCTGGGGTTAGGAGGGTGCCGGTTCGGTTCTGGGCACGCTCGTTTTTTTGCTCCAGGTCGGGATTTTTTTTTTAGTTTTGCACCCCGCTGGAGTTGAGAATCCTTTAATAGGGAGGTGAGGGGGGCACAGCCCCCCTCCATAAATTACAGAAACCTAACTCTCAGGAGCCCTTTCGCTGTTCACCACCAGTGTGCAATGGCAAAATTTATTTACAGCGATGTAGACTCGCCCAAACGGCGATCACTATTGCGTGATCACCGTTATCACATGGAACCCACACTGGCACAAGGGCCTGATATTAGCTATTAAATGTAGCAGAGACATTTTCTAATTTGGGGCTCCAATATTGCCGTGGGCTTTGGAGCTCCTAGGCCTCCAAACAAGGCCCAGGACAACACATTGGTGAGGGAAATCAAGTGAGTGAAGAACCCCTGAAGTTGTAAAGGTGGTTTAGTTTTTAAAGGTAAAAATCTTGCTTTTCTAGACCTTTTAAAAAAAGTAATCCTAGTAAACTTCAATAGAATGCTTGTTGCAATTGGCTGCCTAAGGAACAGAGAGATATGAATATTCACTTGTGTAATTACTGTTTGACTTAAAAGTTTTACCACAACTCAACACAGTGACTGTTCTGTCTGTGCATAACTGCCCATTGAAGCACTAAGCAGATGTAACCATGGCCTGCCCTGGGCCGTCCCACTTTCAACTCTCACAGCTGCCACCTGGCTAGCGATCACTTCTCTGTTGGTCATCCTGCAGAGTTGTGGCCTTGCCTGAATGCCTTCTAATCTTATTTATTTAGTTAGTTTTTGTTTACCGGGTAAGTGCACTAGCCAGAATGCTGACTATTTTCAGGCACGACCCTGGAGAGTACAGAGACATAGTAAACAAAATACAGAAGCAATTTCAAACAGATACAAATACAGGGTAGCTAGCACAGTGCAGATGTAGTAAACATTAAATCTAACAAAAGATGCAGTAACAGAAACAGATGGTAAAGGGAACAGAAAGGTGCAGTAACAGAAACAGTCTATAAACACAAATGCAATTTGCTCTTCATGTTATGCAGGTAACGCATATGACAGTAAGGAAATAACAGCAAGAAGAAGAAGAATACAAATAATTGAACATTGTTGAATTAAAATTGTTAAATAAATTAAACATTCTAGAGTTAACATAGGAATATTGAGAGGAAGGCTGTAGGAAGAATATCAGGAAGGAGACATAAGGAGGGTAGACATGGTAAAGCAGGTAAGGAGGTGTAAAGCCAACAGAATAGGAGGTGGAATAAAGTCAGGATGCAGGTAAGAGAAGAAACAGCAAGGGCAAAACAAAATAAGGTAGAGAGCAGATAAGAGAACGCAGATTAGAGGTAGAGGGAGAATAGTAGGTCCACAGGGCAGTCAGGTAAAAGCAGAAGTTAGGTAGATCGAACAAGTGCAGGTGCCATACCTAAAAGGTGCATATTAACTTAAGTGGGGTCAAAACAAGTACAAGGGTCAGTACTCAATAGATGACCCCTAAGCTCTCTCTTGAACTGTTGATGGGACTCGGTCTGCCTGAGTGCCATGGGAAGAGCATTCCAAAAATGAGATGCCATATGCCTGAAAGCACCAGAGCCTTTAGAGGTCCAACATCTAGAGACTTTTAAGAGCAATTTGTCGACTGACCGAAGTCTGTGAGAGGAGGTAAGAGGAATTAGTAGCTCATCCAGGGATTGCAGTGACTTTAGTCCAAGGACAGAATACATTTAGGAGCCCAGATAGTAGTGCCTAGATGTAGAAGGGGAGAGCCAACCATGGTCAGCATATAGCTGACAACGGTGCTTTAATCGCGTGGACAAGGATGCATAATGGCATATGTTATTGTATGTAACATCCCACTTTAGGAGAGACGTTTTTTGAGCAGCTACAAGGACAGGAGCACAGTAGGTGATGCCAACTCTTGCTGTAACCATAAGTAATGCGCTTGCTCTCACACCTCACCTCATCCTGGCAGTTGGATGCCAGATGGTATGGCCTTGTATGCTGGTGCTGTGGCCCATGTGGCTCACATGCACCTCAGGGCTGGTATGAGAACCACCCCCCAAAAAAAACGTTATCATCTAGTAGCTGGGTCGGCAACTATTGATGAAGGTGCTGGTACTGTAGATGGCTGCCAGCTATGTGTCCTCCCAAGGTGAGGTGATGACCCTAACCATTGACCTGGTCTGGCAAGTCAGTCAAATGGTGAACCTCCCTAAGCTTCTGCTGTCTGCTGCTTTCCCTGCCAACTACCATTTAACTCTAAAATGATGACTGGTTCCAAAGGCACTAAACAAAAGCAGCAGTCAGCAGCTCATGTGTGTGGCACACTCATCTTAGCCACGTTGATGGTGGTTACATTGCTGCCTGCACCCTCTGGTCCAACTGGGGACACCATAGTGCCGCCTTCCAGGTCAGGTCAGGGCAGAGCAATGAAGAAGCCAAGAGGCACTAGTCTTGCAGTGGGTAGAGCCAATAGGAACAGAGTGGGTCACGGGGGGGGGGGCAGGCAAGGCAGATCACTTCGAACACTTAGAAACATAGACAATAACAGCATAAAAAGACTATTGTTCCATCCAATCTTCCTGTAACACCCTATCAAACACCGAGACCTTTTGTCAATACAAGTTTTTTGTCTACACTGTCCACCCCCTTGCTTCCCGTCTTACTGCTACCCAGCTGAGTGATTACAAATCCCTTAACTCTGTCCAAGCCATGCTTGAAACCACTAATGGTTTTGACATCCACCACCTCGGCTTAACCACACTCTGTGTAAAACAAAACTTTCTCACACCCCTCCTGAATCCCCCAGTTTGCACTCATGTCCTCATGTTCTAGATTCACTATGTTCCTTGTAGCTCACCTTGTTCATTCCTTTCAGGAACTTGAAGGTCTCTAACATATCTCCCCTCCATCTTCTGACCTCCAGCAAGTACATGTTCAGTGCCTTAAGCCAACTCTCATAGGATCTGTCCTGCTGACCATGAATCATTTTGGTTACCCTATGCTGCACCATCTCCAGCCTATCTTTGTCTTTCTTAGGTGAGGACTCCAGAACTGGGCGCAGTAATCCAGCTGTGGCCAGTGATCTATAGAAAGGTACCAATACCTTTTTCCTCCTGCTGTCAAAACCTCTCCTGATACATCCCAGCATCCTGTTAGCCCTACTGTAGGCCTTGTTATATTGGTTAGATTCATTGTTTAAGGTAGTCATTTATGAGGGCTCCTAGTTTCCTTTCCTTTTTTTTTTTGAAATTCAATATATTTTATTGAAATTTTCCAAACATAAAACAACATGGCATAGGAATGGAGGAGGAATGTCATTCTTGTACAGTCAACAGTGTTCTTCTATACCCTCCTATTATACTAGTAAGAGGTTCACCACAATCCCTCCCAACTTACCCAGAACCTCCCCCCGACCTCTTCCCCCCCCTCCCAAGAACCTTGTAGGTTCCAATGGATTAAGGAGTGCTATTAGTTAATCAAGGGAAGACAAAAGTAAACTGTCAGGTTGAAACTATAATTAACTCATTTCCTGAAAAGGTTAGATAATCTATCCAAGCCTAGAAGCTGCAGATACTATTGGTAGAGGGTCAGGTCAAAACAATATTGAATTACTGATTTCATGAGACTGAAAGAGGCAAATACATTGCATAAAGTTTATGCCATTTTTTACTACAGGTTGATAATGTGCCTCTTAGACTTGCAATCATTTTTTTTTCCAGGCGCAAGTACTCCAGTAATTCATTCAACCATTCTGTGTATGGGATAAGAGTCTGATCTTTCCAGTGACTCAAAATTACTCATTTAACCGAGAGAGAAATACAGGACTTGTAGTGCCACCGTTCTTTTACTCTAATTTGAGAGCAGATCTCTGGGGTAAATAGGCCCTCCAGTCCCAACAGAGGGTCCATCCTTGATTGGATGGCATCCCAAAGAAGGATAGCTTTGGGACATTCCCAGAGAACATTAAGCAGGGTTCCAGGCTCTTTCCTAGTTTCCTTTCCTAAGAGGTAGTGCCCAGCTTAACCTCTCCCATCCAATACTCTGTCCTGGAGTTCTTGTTCCCTATGTGGTAGTAGTAGTAGTAGTAGTAGTAAAAATTAAATTCTGAAGTTTTCAGAAAAGGATAGCCCAATTGAGCTGAGGCTCATTTTCAATGGGGTCCCGTTGCATAAGACAAACAAATAGTTACACAAATTGTATACACTAATAAAACATATAATATATTAAACAAGTATCAAGTGTAAAAAAAAGACATAACAAGCCTAAAATATTTTCAATTAGTGGCAGCATACTTTTGGCATTTTGGCACTTTTTACAAGCCAAGTTTTTACGAGATTCCAGGGTGGAGTAGATATTGATTTTCTCAAGTGGCCTGCAATCTGTTCCATAATTTTGGTGCCGAACAAATAAATAATGAATCACCCTTTACAGTTCTCATAACAGGCACTTTAAATTTGATTAGCTCAGCAGTGCGTAGATCTTCCCTAGCTTTCCTGATTTCTACCATATCTGATAGATAATTAGGCACCTTATTAAGGTAGCACCTATAGATCAGATGCATCATGTGGATATTCCGGTGCTCAGACAAACTAATCTAATTCAAGTTTCTATAAAGAATACAATGATGTAGATTCCTTGGGGCATCTAAGATGTAGCGAGCATACCTGTTATAAAGAATATCTAGTCTGTGTAGCAGATTCTCAGTTGTACCCCCAAATGAAATGACCATCAAATTGGCAATTTGTAATCTGATGTCTTGGGGAATATATTTCCTATGTTTAAATAAAATACCTAACTTTATACTCAGTTTCTTGGTTACATAGTCAATATGGATGTCCCTCTTATAGCTGGAGTCTACCTAGACTCCCAAGTATTCATATGAGTGGACAAGATTAAGGCGGCAGTTGTCAAACGTATTTACTGTATAATTAATGTTTGTTTGGTTAGATAATAATAATATTTATTTGTATGGTGTCTTATCTGAAGCCAAGGCACCTCACATTTTTAAACAACAATGACAATATAAAATATAACAAACTTCAATAAAATCATAAGAATATCCATAGACTAAAACGGGAGGCTCAGTTGTTAAAAGTTTGATGCCATAAATATGTTTTTAATGATTGCTTAAATCCCTCCACAGTTGTGCACTCCCGAATCTGATGGGGTAGACAATTCCAGAGGGTAGAGGCTACAGACTCAAAAGCTCTCGCCCACAAAGATTTTAAACATATCCTTGGAATCTCTAGCAACCCATCACCAGCTGAGTGGAGTGATAGTCTGGGGCAGTAGGGAACCAGGAGCTCTTTCAGGTAGTCTGGGCCCATTTTATTACAAAACAACATGACTTGAGACTTTAAAGGCTTCAATACCAGGCTGTGTGCATAAAAATAACTCTGCTGTCTATTGAAATCATCTTGTAATTTTTCTTGTATTTGGACAATAGAGCAGCCTTCGATGTACAAAACAGTATCATTAGCATACAAGTGATGCCAGACATCCTTTAATAGATGCCCGATATCACTTGTATATAAGTTAAACAGTATGGGTCCCAACACCGACCCCTGAGGAACCCCTGTTTTTTATGGTCAAATAATCAGGCTTGAAAGTATCATTCAATGTTACTCGCTGTTGTCTTCCAGTCAGGTAGCCACAGAACCACTTTAGGGTCTCCTGACTGGCACCAACAGAACAAAGCTTGTCAAGCAATGCATTGTGCTTCAGAGTGTTGAAAGCATTTGACAAGTCAAAAAATCAGGCCCCAACCATGAGACCCTTGTCCATGGCCACCTGAATATCAGACACAACTTTCACTAGAGCAGTCGTTGTACTGTGACATGCTCTAAATCCTGATTGGTTCACATTATGCAGCTTTTGATCTTCTAAATGATGATTTAGTTGATAAACTAGTAATTTTTCCAAAGATTTTTGATATAACTGGGAGTAGTGATATGGGCCTATAGTTGCCCATATAATTTTTCTGACCAGATTTAAAAATAGGGACATTTGCCTGTTTCCAGGCTTAAAGGGAAGGTACTCATCTGCAAGGAAAGATTGAAAATATCTTCCAACAGAGGGGTAACCACTGGTGCTGCCAATTTTAATAGGTAAGAGGGGACACCATCCAGACCCTGGGGCTTTTTAGTGTCTAATACGTGCATCACTTTGCACTTTCTGGCATTAAATTTCAACTACCAAACCTTGGACCACTTCTCCAACCTTTGCAGGACCCTCCACAACTCCCTTACCCCCTCCTTGCTGTTTACCCTACTACAGAGCTTAGTGTCATCCTCAAAGATTCACTGCTTGCCCCAAATTCTTTCTGCTTTGTCATTGATAAACTTATTGAAAAAATTACTGGACCCCTGTGGCACACAACTGGTGGCATTCATCTCCCTGTGTTTGACTCTATTGACCACTACCATCTGCTGTCTCCCTTCCAACCAACTTCCCACCCATCTATGTCCCTTGCTGCACCCAGATCCTCTATCTTCTTCAGCAACCTTCTGCATGGCAGCGGCTCAAATGCCTCGCTGAAGTCAAAGTAAAGTAACTCCACTACATGACCTTTATCCACTGTCCTACTTACCCAGTCAAAGACTACAATCTTAGGCCTGGCAAGATCTCACTGCCACGAATCCATGCTGTTTACTATCCTGAAGCCCATTTTTCTCCAGGTAGTCCCCTAGGTCCTCTTTAACCAGTGCCATCATCAGTTTATCTCCAACAGAGGCAAGACTGAGAGATCTATAGTTACCTGGTTTCTCTTTGTCCTTGCCCTTGTAGAGTGGAACTATGTCTGCTACCCTCCAGTCTTTTGGTTCCACCCCTGTTCATTGTTGATTGCTTGCTTGCTGCCATCTGCCTTCCATGTGCTGAAGATATCAAGCACTCACACTTGCACGCTGGGACCTGACAGCAGATATGCACATTGCGTAGCAGTAGCACAGCCAGACACTGTGGCTGCTGCATGAAGAACACAAATGTGATGGGACAATTCTGATATATGGTATGCCAAAATATCTACTGCAATGGCATTTGTCCTGTAGGCTGATTTCCAAGATAACAAATTCTCACCAGTGGAAAGAGCTCACTTGGAAACATCAAATTAGGTACTTCTGGACAGCAAAGTTTACAGTACATTTTCACAAGATCAGTGGGGCACAATGCTGGAGGCAATGCAGTGACAACGATGTGTAACACACCTTCCACCTCCTGTGTCTAGGGGTCTTGATGTTAAAGTTGAGGCAGAGGTGGCACAACTACAGATTAAATCCTGGAGACCCAATTAAAATAAATTAAATGGTCTTATCTTGACTGCAGAACTCATAAACGGGGAAGGGAGTCCTCCAATAGATGATACCTAGAGAATGTACAATGTGCAGTTCCTTGCCTGTAGCTGTCGACTCCCTACCAAGATTTGGGCCTTTTAAAACTGCTCTCAAGAACCACCTCCTCTCCTCCCGCCACTGTGACTGTCCTGGCTGAGTTTTCCCTGCCTTTACTCCTCTCAATCTGCCTATTTTTGACTCTGCCCTTCATTTAACTCATTATAGCCCACAATATTGTTTATGTCTGTTTATTATTGCTAATTTAACTTGATATGGGGCCTTTGTAACCAGCTCTTAATTTTGACTGTTTGCTTTTATTTGGCTCATTTACTTTGTTTTCTGTTGCTTGCTATTAACGTATTTGTCTTCCTGATGAGGAGCCTTTGTAAACGAGTCCCTGACACAAAGGGTTGTAATTCTAATTACTTCTTAAAATAAAAATAAAATAAAAAATGTACTGAACTGTCTTGCAGTAACTGGAGGTGTGCAGAAATAACACTGATGGGGCAAAGATAGTTAACCAGCAGAAAACAATAATGGAGCCAATACCACAGTGGGGAAAATAAAGAAACATATTTAATTAATTAATGATATAAATTATTACTGAAACAGATCCATGGAGCTGGAGGACAACGGTAATGGCTACTGATACAAATGTGGCAGATAAAACAGCACAAAACTGCATTTTGTCCCAAGCAGGTGGCTGAAATAAGGCTAGGACAGGCTCCATGCATCTTCAGAGCTGGAAAGGCTCCAAATTTAAAACTTGGTGATTGCCGAAACCACTGGCCCACTGGGGACGGTACCAAAAAGCACAGCTGGCCTAAACTTTTTCACAAGAAGCGGCCAGATGACAGCCGCTCTTTACCTTTGGCACTCCAGACATGTTCCCTGGGCCTAACGGCCTCCACTATACCACCAGGGAGATTTCCCACAAGCAAACATGACTCTGTCCTTCAGTTACACTGTCTTCCTGCACTTTTGGGCCTAGATCAGAACCTGCCCCAGACACCGGCATGGCAGGTCCAATAACGTGAGATCCCTGCAGGCCACCAAACTATCCAGGCAGCATGCCACACCAGGTTCAGCTCCACAGGGCCCCTGCCACCACCCTCAGAGCCATGCCGCAGCACTGCCACTATTGCGGTGTCCCCACTGCCAACTCATACTAAATGGAACACGCCCCTAGGCGGAGCACAAGGTGGGCCCAAATTCTTCTTCCTTCCAGATCTGCAGCTCCCAAACTCCCACGGGACCCCATTCCTTGGACACTTGCTCCTGACAACCACCCTGCAAAACCCATATGCAGAAACAAGGCCACAGAAATGACGACCACAACTCCCAGGCAGGAGTTCGAACCCCCGGCCCAACTTGTACCAGATCTTCCCGCTGGCCCCCTTTTACCTATGAACCACCCCCCCCCCCTTTTACAGCAGCTAGGAGAGGAAACCTGCCTAGAGGCAAGTCCTCAAGCTGCCCATCAACTTAAAGGCCTAACCACAGGAAGAGGGAAAACTATAGTAAGATCCCCCTAAAAGGGGGGGCTTACAGATGCGTACCACTTACACATTTTTGGGTCATGTCCAAAGCTCGCTTCCTTTATTATAGTCCTTCACGTGGAGCTTGAGGAATTGTATGTCAGGCCAATCCCCTTAACAGCTGAGCTCTTCCTGTTTTGTATTTTGCCTAGAGGTTTTCAAGACAAACATTCTCATTATCTGTTGGGTATACTGTTGTTAGCAGCCAAAAAAGCGATAACCAGGTCATCTGTCCTATCTGTTTGATAAAGCCTTTCCCTTTTATTGATTTTACTGTTTCATGAACATGTTTAGTACTCTGAACCTATTTTATTTGGCATCATGAATTTTATTGTTTTGTTATTGCACTTGTTACTATTTATTTTATTGTACAGTGCCTAGAGTCGCAAGAGACAGATCTCTATATCAAATAAAATATTGATAGATTGATTGATTGATGGTTTACCCAACAAACTCCCACAATGAAAGAATGGAGGTCCATAATTAGTCAGATTTACAGGATGGAGAGGATCACACATATGCTTAACAATATGCAGGAGCAGTGCTCCTTCTGGTGGAATAACTGGATTATACACTTAATGTTAAAAGACCCAGAGTTTGTTGCCTAGAGCATAAATGTTGAACTTTCTCAGTGATCTGGGAGATCTAGAAAGAAACTACACAGAGACTAGTTGCTCTATTGTAGGAGGGAGTTGAACTGGCTTTTCAATAACTCTTGGACATTGGGGGTGGGATTTGATCTTCAACCTGATCAATGGGTGACATGATGCAGGGAGTCTCTCTCCTCTCCCTGGGCTGAGACTCCCTTCAACAATACAAGGACCACATAATTTATGGTGATTCCTGGAGATCGCAAATAATTGTTTAACTCTCAAATAATGTGATAACCTATCACTCTTCCCCCGCGCTGGGATAAAAGAGGATGAGATCTTATTGGTACTGTGTTCTCCAGGGCATGATAGTTTTATGTAATCACACAACTTAGAATGGAAATTGTTTAATGCTGTATGGAGGATGAACTTGTAAAAAGTTTTAATAAACATTATATTAAGGGACTTCCGGTGATGTCACCTGACTGATGGCCATCTGAATTGCAAGCTCTCCACCCAACAGCACCTTATTCCTCGCAAATACTATTACTGAAACTTTCTTTAAACTTTTAAAACTGCTAGTGAGGTGTGACATCTAACAAAGTGAAAGGAGGTAGCAATAAATCTAACATTTTGCAGCATGAAGTCGACGGCCCCAATCAAGATATGACCGACTCCAAGGCCTCAGAGACTTTTCTGATTTCCACGTGCTCCACGTCGGTAAAAACCTCCAAATCTAGGAAATCGCAATCTAAAAAAGCAAGCTTCGCGGCCACAAAAATTGAATAAAATATTAACAGAGCTCACGGATATTAAGTCCGAATTCCACTTGTTCTAAGAATCTTTAACAACTTTCCAATCAGACCTTACAGTATTGGAGAGTAAAGTGAACACGATGGAAAAGTCCCAATCAGAACATGCAACATGCGTCATTAAGATGCAGTCCACCCCCAAGCAAGTAATCAAAGATTGCCAACTTCCCATAGATAGGCAAGAGGATGCTGAAAATAGACATCACAAACAAAAGATCAGAATTTACTCAGTCCCTGAAAACAGTGAAGATTCAGACATTTTAGACTTTACTGAAACCATAGAAACATAGAATGTGATGGCAGATAAGGACCGCTTAGCCCACCTAGTATGCCCATTTTCCTACCTAACAGATAAGCTGCAGATCCTAGTTACCCAACAGCTTTCTTCCTCCTACCCCCCACTAGGACTCCCTTATGTCTGTCCCATGCATTCTTGAATTCCCCCACTATTCTTGACTCCACAACCTCCTCGGGGAGGCTGTTCCATGCATCCACAACCTTCTCTGTGAAAAAATACTTCCTCACATTACCTCAGAGCCATCCCCCTCTATCTTCAAATTGTGCCCCCTTGTTCTTGCACATCTTTTTTTCTGATATACAATTTTTGGACTTTGTTGATTCCCTTGAGGTACTTGAAAGTTTCTATCATGTCCCCTCTCTCCCTTCTTTCCTCAAGGGTATACATATTAAGCTCCTTTAGTCTTTCTTCGTATGACTTCTGGTGCAGACCTCTGGACAGCCTCCACTCTGCCCATGTGTTTGCGGAGATGGTGTCTCCAGAACTGCACACAGTACTCCAGATGGGGTCTCACCAACTGTTTGTACAAAGGGATAACAACTTCCTGTTTTCTACTATTGATGCCTCTCCCTGTGCATCCCAGTATCCCCCCAGCCTTCCTTACTGCCTTCTCACATTGCTTGCCCACCTTTAGGTCATCTGATATAATTACCCCCAGGTCCCTTTCCATTTTTACTGTTGTCAGTATCTCACCCCCCATTGTGTACTCTTCCCCTGGGTTTTTGTTTCCCAGGTACATTACCTTGCACTTCTTTGCACTGAATCTGAGCTGCCATACATTTAACCATTCCTCCAACCTTGCCAAGTCTCTTCTCATCCTTTCAACTCCATCTTGTGTATCAACCCTGTTGCAGATCTTTGTGTCGTCTACAAAGAGACATACTTTTCCTTCCTGTTCCTCTGCAATGTCACTTATAAAGACATTAAAAAGGATCAGTCCCAGTACTGAACCCTGCAGTACCCTGCTAGTAACCCTCTTTTCTTCACTGTGGACTCTGTTTACTACTACCCTTTGCGTCCTGTTGTCTAGCCATTTTTTATCCATGCTACCACCTTGGGACCCACTCCAAAGTTGGCTAACTTGTGAATTAATCTTTTGTGTGAGACTGTATCAAATGTCTTACTAAAATCTAGATAGGCCATGTCCACAGCCCCTCCCTGGTCTACTACTTTGGTCACCCAGTCAAAGAAATCTATTAGATTCGTCTGACATGACCTTTCCATTGTGAATCCATGCTGCCTTGGGTCCTGTGCTCCACTGGCCTCTAGGTACTCAACAATTCTTTCCTTCAGAAGTGGTTCCATCATTTTCCCTACAACTGAGGTCAAACTAACTGGTCTATAGTTTCCTGCCTCTGTCCTGCTCCCACTTTTGGGAAGAGGAATCACATCCGCCCTCCTCCAGTCCTCAGGTACCACCCCATGTTCCCATGATTTGTTAAAGAGAGAGTAGTCAGCAGTGTCACTAGTTCTACCTTTAGTTCTTTTAGAATTCTTAGGTGAATCCCATCAGGCCCCATTGCCTTGTCCACCTTCAATTTTATTAGTTCTCTCAGAACCCTTTCTTCTGTAAATGGACTGGCATCGACCCCCATCTTCACAGTGTTTCTCTTGTTTGGTTTAGGTACCTCCCCCTCCTCTTCCTTTGTGAATACTGAGCAGAAATATTCGTTCAGTATTCCTGCTTTTCACTGTTACCCTCTGCCCACATTCCTCCCTTTATTAAGCCTCAGTATCCCTCCTTTGGTCTTTCTTCGCTCCCTAATGTACCTATAAAGGTCTTATCCCCCTTCTTAACAGAGTTGGCTATCCTTTCCTCGGTTTGGGCCTTTGCTATTCTGACTGCCTTCCCTGCCTCTTTCTGCTTTAACTGATAAAGTTCTCTGTCCTGCTCCTTCTGTGTTTCCTTATATTTCCTGAATGCTATCCTTTTTTCCTTAATCTTCACTGCCACCTCGTTTGAGAACCATAGCGTTTTTTTCCTTCGTTGTGTTTTGTTGATTTGCTTTACACAAAGGCTCATTGCCTCTGTGACGGCTGTTTTGATTACTCCCCATTGTTCCTGCACCCCTCCTTCTTGCCTGTTTGCTAGTGCTTTTCTGGGGCACTCTCTCATTTTCCCAAGGTCAGCTCTCCTAAAGTCCAATACTCTTGCTTTGTAGGGCATGTTGTATGGCTGTGTTTATCGTGAACCACACTGTTTGGTGGACGGTTATTCCCAGATAGCTACCCACTTCTAAATCTGAGATTCTTTCTCCGTCCCCATTTTGAGCGTGCAGGTCTAGGTGCTCCCTCCTGAGTGGATTCCAATACTAGCTGTCTGAGGCATGCCCCTTGTAGGCATCGTCAAGAATGACCCCCGTTTGTATGTGGGTGCAGCAAAGGTGCTCCAGTTAACATCTGGCATATTCAGGTCCCCATCAACAATATCGCCTCTTTTTCTGCCATTCTAAGGATGCCTTCTATCATTTCCTTGTCCATTCCCTCCCCCGGAGATGGGGGTCTGTATACAACCCCCATGCAGATTGTGCCATTTCCTGTCTCCAGCGTGACCCAGAGTGCCTCATCTGCTCCCTGTTTACTCTTTAGTTCTGTGGCTTTGATCTCTTCCTTTATATAGAGAGCTACTCCTCATCCTCCTTTACCTTCCCTGTCCCTCCTGTAGATTGTGTATCCTGGCATGTTGACATCCCAGTCATAGTTCTCTGTGTACCATGTTTCTGTGACTGCCACAATATCCAGGCAACCCTTTTCCATCAAGGCCACTAGTTCAGGGAGCTTGTTACACAGACTACGGGCATTGGTACTCATCACCCCCCACTTTTTGATGGCCTTACCCCTTTTAGCCCCATCCCTGTCCTTACTGCCTTTGCCTTTTTGCCCTCTTGTGCACTTCTCTTACCTTGGATCCAGACTTTCAGTTGGAAATTGAGCGGGGCCATCAGGCCCTGGAGCCTAAGCCCACAAATCCAAATGCATGGCCTAGATCCATCATAATCCGTTTCATGTGATACCAAACTAAGGAAATGATCCTGAAAAAAGCTTGGGCCCAGGGAAAGGTGTTCTATGGGAATACTAGAATTTTCATGAACAATAACTGTGCACTAACTATGATGCAATGCAGACAGGAATACATCCCATTGCTTATAGTTCTTAGACAAAATAAGCTGACATTTCAAATCCTGTGTCCAGCCCTATTAGTAGTACAGTACCCCACTGGTCAGCAAAGCTATGATACTGCTGCTGCAGCATACCTGGACATCCAGAAGCAAGGATTTGCCATTTCTCCTTTCACTGCTCTACCACAGAGGTCTAACTTTCGACGACCAGCTGGGAACCCTCCTACACAGGATCCATTGACCCAACAATCTGTTATGGATTCATTAGAAAAGCTCCAACTGCAAATTACCACCATAGACACTTGAACCCCTTTCTCACTACTGCCTAAAGACATTTCCTTCGACACAGTGAGTACCCTGGTGTATGCTGGGTGGCCACGTACTTGGCTCTCCAACCCTGGTGGGGGGATGAGTGGTTGTTGGTGCTGCCCAGGCCTAGTCCTGACCCAATCTGGTCCTGAGGAGGGGTCCTGGGGGGGGCAGCTGCCTTTAAGACATATTTCAGGGTCTACTGCACTTACTAACTTTGACATGATTTTCTTTTGGACAGATGGCATTGCTGTGGGGGTGAGGGATAAGATACATAGATACATAGATACTGTTGGCAGATAAGGGCCACCAGGTCTATCCAGTCTGCCCATTTATGTTACCTGACAAAGAAGCCAGTAACCCTATCTGGTCATTGACTTTAGGTTTTTCTTCCTATCTCTAATATTCCTTTATTCCTGTCCCATACATGTTTGAAGCCTGTCACTGTATGGGCAGCCACCACTCTCTGGGCTGGCTATTCTCCATAAAAAAAAGAACGTCCTGACATTTCCCCTTATACGGCCACTTATCAGTCTCATGTCATGTCCTCTTGTTCTGGCACTACTTTTAAACTGGATTATGTTGTCCCCTTTCACCTTGTTTATGCCCTGGAGGTATTTGAACATTTCTATCATGTCCTCTCTCTCCCTCCTTTGCTCCAGTATGTACAAATTGAGGTCTCTGACTCTTTCCTCGTAAGGCTCGTGAAGCAGATCCTTCACCATTTTGGTCACCCTCCTCTTCACTGTCTCTATTTTGTCAATGTCCTTACAAAGGTGTAGCCTCCAGAACTAGACACAGTACTCACAGTGAGGCCTCACCAGGGTCTTGTACAGTGGAACTATTACCTCCCTTTTTTGGCTTGTGATTCCCCTTCCAATACACCCCAACATCCCAGTGGCCTTTCATACTGCCTTGGCTGTCTGCCTTGTGGCCTTCACGCCATCTGTGATTATGACCCCCAAGTCCATCTCCTCCTTAGTAACTGCTAACAGCTTTCCCCCCAACCTGTAGCTTGCTCCAGGGTTCCTGCTCCCCACGTGCATGATTTTGCACTTCTTTGCATTAAACCTTAGTTACCACACCTCTAACCATCTCTCCAACCATTCCAGATCCTTTCTCATCCTTTCCTCCCCCTCAGGGATATCCACACTGTTGCAGACCTTGGTGTCACCTGCAAACAGGCAAACATTTCCCTCAAGCCCATCTACAATGTCACTGATGAAGACATTGAAGAGGACCAGCTCCAGAACTGACCCTTGAGGTACCCCAGTGGTCACCTCCCTATCCTCTGATTGGGTTCTGTTTACCATGACCCTGTTTTCTGTCCCTTAACCAGTTTCCAATCCAGTTTACTACTTTGTGCCCCATCCCCAGGCTACCTAACTTGTTGACCTATGTGGGATGGTATCAAAAGCTTTGCTGAAATCTAGGTAGGCAATAGCTACTGCCTCCCTCCATCTGGTCTACTGCCTTTGTCACCCAGTCAAAGGAATCTATCAGATGAGCTTGACAGGACCATCCTGCGATGAACTCATGTTACCTGGGATCCAACACCCCCATGACTTCTAGGTGCTCCACTATTCTTTTCTTGAGGAGTGTCTCCATTATCTTTCCGACTACAGGGGTTAGACTAACTGGCCTGTAGTTCCCTGCATCTTCTTTACTACCACTCTTGTGAAGAGGGACAACATTTGCCCTTCTCCAGTCCTCTGGGACCACTCCAGTGTCTACGGACTCACTGAGCATAGCTGCCAGAGGGGTTGCCAGTTCAATTCTCAATTCCCCTAGGATGTATGCCATCTGGACCCGTGGCTTTGTCCACCTTCAGCTTTGCAAGCTGTTCTAGGACCCTCTCTTCTGTGAATGAACTGGTGTTTACCTCCTTGTCCTTTGTTCCTTCAAAGTCTAGCTGTGTGCCTTGCCCATGCCCTTCCACAGTGAAGACTGAACAGAAATATTTGTTCAGGATTGCTACTTTCTCCCCGTCTCCCTCCACCATTTCCCCCCTGGCTCCTCAAAGCTTAGCTACTCCCTCCTTTGCCTTCCTTCTCTCACTAATGTACCTGAAGAATGTCTCATCTCCTTTTTTTAACAGATTGAGCTATTCTTTCCTCTGCTTGTGCTGTAGTGCTTCTTGCTGTTTTTCCTGCCTCTCTCAGACTCTTCTGGTACATTTCCTTGTCCTCATCTCTGTGTGTCTCCTTATACTTTGTGAAGGCTAGCCTCTTGGACCTTACCTTTTCAACCACCCTCCTTGAGAACCAAAGCAGTTTTCTTCTCCTTTTACCCTTGTCTATCGACCTAACACATTGTTTTGTGACCTCCGCTATGGCCTCCTTGACGTATATCCATTTCTTCTTAATGTCCCCACGATCCCCATTTTTTCCAGGGTTTCCTTAAGTTGAAGTCCCATCCTGGTAAAGTCAGTCCTTCCAAAGTCTAAGCCTCTTGCTTTCATTTGTATTGACTGAATCCCTGTGTCTACCTTGAACCACACCACATGTTAGTCGCTGGACCCTAGCTAACCTTCCACCCTGATCCCTGTTATCCTGTCCCCATTGGTCAGTACCAGATCCAGGATTGCCAAATCTCTGATAGGTTCCTGCACCAGTTGCCTAAGGTCATCCCCCTTAATGGAGTCAACAATGTCTCGTGGCCTGGCTGAGGCCCCTGCTGTGATGACCCAGTCTGTTTCCGGCATGTTAAAGTCTCCCATCAGCAGTACTTCCCCCTTTGCTGCCATGTCATGCATGTTTTCCAGCAGCAGTTTGTCAATTTCTTCTGCCCGAGCTGGGGGTCAGTAAATGACCACTGTGCAAATGTCTGTTCTACTGCCTGTCTTAAGGGTGACCCAAACTTATTCCATTTGCTTGTGCCTGTTCTGAATTTCAGTTGCCTTGATACTTTCTTTGATGTAGAGGGCAACCCCCCTGCCCTTTTACCTTCCCTGTCTTTTCTGAACAGGACAGAACCAGGTACACTTATGTCCCAGCTGTGGTTCCTGGTGTACCATGTTTCAGTTATGGCCACTATGTCCAGATCAGCCTCCGTCATTACAGCCATCAAGTCTGGGACCTTGTTCCCCAGACTGCTGGCATTCATGTGCATGACTTTCCATAGAAAGTGGTATCCTTTTGTCCCCTCCTTGTGTTTTGCCCCTTGTATCATCCTACTATACTATTATCTGGTAGATAATCTCCATGCCTAGCACTGGAGAGAGGGCTTCTCCCACTGAATATGGTTCTCCCTCCCTCCATTCAATAATGATGTGGTAAATAGTTGAACATGGACTGTAGCTCATTAGGGGTGGGTGGAGGCAAATGAGACCCCGAGAAGTCAGGCTTCTCTGTGCAAGACCCACTCATTCCGAAAACCCACTAAATAGGGGAAAATCTTGAGATCCAGTATTCCCCACAAAAATAGGAACTCAATACCCAACTGTCTTCATCCTTGGGGCGGCAGTGGTGGTCCAACTTGTCCAGAAGGTCCCCCATGGCCTACGGACCCCCCCATCCAGGGTCCTGCTAAACAGGGCTCTCCTAGCTATTGCCTGGTTTTGCATATCTGATGATAAATCGATTGGCATGGGTCTGATCTCATTTTCCCCATGCATGGCATGCCACTCCCATCGATACCTTTTGCTTCATTGGGGGAGTTTTTTGGAAGACCTGCACATTAGAGATACCAAGGTGCTGCAGGGATCAATTATGCTGCGAGCCCCGAAGGGAGCTCCTTCTCCTCTTACCTGGGCTGGGGCCTGCTGTGGATGGGTGGGGGGGTGGCATCATCACAAGGGGGCCATAGTTGCTGGGTGCCCTCCTCCACTGCCTGGCCCTGCCTGACCTCCTTCAAGGTGGGGCCTGATAACACTGGGGGATCTATAGTTGAGAACTGCATCACTCAACAACCATGTCCCCTGCATTGGATATCATTCAACAGTTTTTCAGAAGGACCCACAACTCAACACCTACAACAATCATGTATGTTGGGGAATACAGAGAGTTTCGAGACTGAGGTGTGCAGAGGTCCCAGACCTGCACTAATCTACTGGCAGAAGACTATTTCTTGGGACGCTTAATAAATTTTATATAGTTGGGACCTGATTTTCAATGTTAGAATCTCCATAATGGGAGAAAAAACTTTTTGCAGTGTCACCTTTCCTGAACTGTGCCCATTAAGGTGGCTAAGGAGAACAGGTTAAGCTACTTCCTCAAGGGAAATGATATTATATAGCCAGGTGGTAGGGGAGTCATTTGGTGGTTGGAGGGACATGGCACACCTTTATTTTCAGTTTACCCCAGCTGCCCAAGTTACCATTATTCCATTTCCTTTTTAATTTTAACCCTAGCCCTAGCCTATCCCCATACCCATCCTCTTGTTAAGGGTCAGTGGTACCCCAAGGAAGCCACTTCCATCATGGGTAGTGCATTTCTCCCTGAGTGGCTATTTCTTCCACCATCAACCACCAGGACTGCTAGTGATAGCATCCTCTTGGTTGGAAGTCACAGCTCATTATTCCCTACTAGACACGAAACAGACTGGGTCTCAATTCCCTTTTCTCATGTGGACTAGGTTTTGGCCCAGTTGGCCTTTCATTTTCACTTTAGTAGATGGCAAGATATATTTCCCTCAGTCCCCAGTTTTTCCCACACCCAATAGATGGCTTAGAGTATTTTTCTTATTTAGCCAACAAGATGGTGCATGTTACTGGTGAATTCTATTATATCTAATGGGCATGTTGAAGGTTACTTTCTTGCTTAATATTATCCTACAGATATATTTATCCAAGGGGCTGCAGATGAAGTTGGAGGTGCAATTAAAGTTGTATATGACTTTTTTCTTTTCTCTGGTGGTGGGGGAGGGGAGAACTAGGTGGTAATGGGGGCAAATGAGTGACCCTTTTAGAAGAATTTCCCATAATGTAAATGGGCTGTCCAGACCAGGCAAATGATATAGAACCCTGACAGCCCTTAAAACGTTAAAACCTGATTTGGTGGTGGACCCAGGTCATCGAGAGGAGGGTTTGTTGTCTGGATCTCCCTCAGGCTTATGGCTTGGGGGTGTCCAGCTAACGACCTCAGATCAGGTGCGAAATCTGGGCACTGTTTTTGACAACTGTTTGACACTTAAATCACAGGTGTCGGCAGTTGTCAAAGCCTCTTTTTACCATCTGAGGAACATTGCCCGGGTGAAGCACGTGGTTCCTCCTGATGATCTTTCTACTTTGGTCCACGCCTTCGTTACCTCCCGTCTTGACTACTGCAATTCCCTGTATCTTGGGCTACCGGGGGTTGATATTCGCCACTTGCAGCTAGTGCAGAACGTGGCAGCCAGGCTATTGGCAGGTTCTTCTAGGACCAGCCATATAACGCCTGTGCTCCGCAGACTGCACTGGCTGCCAATATGCTGGCATATCACCTTCAAGGTCGGTTTGCTGACCTATAAGGCCCTACATCATCAGGGACCTAACTACCTGAAAGATCTCCTTCATCCCTACTGTCCCCCCCGTTCTCTCCGATCTACTGATGAGGGATTGCTAGAGATTCCCAGGGTTCGTTTGAAGACTTCTGGGGCCAGATCTTTCAGTTTTGTGGCTCCGACCCTGTGGAATTCTCTACCTCGTCAGGTATGAGATTGCCCGACCGTCGAAACTTTTAAGGGAGCACTTAAAACATATCTTTTTAAACAAGCATATAATGGTTTTTAATATCTTATTGTGTGGTTAATTTATTCTTTTATTAATATTGTTCTATTATGTGGTGTACAGGCACCTTGGTTTTTGGAAAGGCGCCTTTTTATAAATAAAGTATTGATTGATTGATTGATTGATTTACTGCTGCTTCAGGAGACTCACCTCTCTACAATTGAACACCAGAAGCTACAAAAATGTGGCTTCTCGCAGATAGTGGACTCAGTCTACCATCATGGTAGATGCAGGGGGGCAGCAGTCCAGATACCTAGGACCTCTCCTTTTCTAGTGTCACACCACTATATGGATAAAGAGGGCTGATTGGCTCTGGTGGTGGACACTGTCCAGGACCACCGTTTACAGTAGGTAGCATTTACGGGTCCCCGGCAGTGACGCATCATCTATTCAACATCTAATAGACATAATTATTACACATAAACAAGGTACTTTCATTTTGGGGGGAAATCTGAATTGTTGATTAAACCCATCATTAGACACATTGACATCATGATCTCCATCACTTTCCTTGTGCAGAAACATCTGCAAAAGCTCCTCAAGGAGGTGGGACTGGTGGATGCCTGGTGGCACCTCCACCTCTCATTCAGATGATTCACATTCTACTCACGTGCTCGCAGACATTATTCTCATCTGGATTATTTTTGCATAAGTAATGAGCATATGGAACAAATCCACTCCACAGATAGTAAGAACATTTATCTCTTAGATCATGCTCCAATTACCTTAGACTTAACAATAACACAGGAAAGGAAAAACACAATCTGGCACTTTAACAATTTCTTACTAAAAGATCCCATTTTTAAAGACTTACTAAAGGAAAAAATCCCAGAGATCATACAGGATAATTCTTCCCCGCATACATCACCCCAGACCCTTTGGGATACATTGAAAGTGGTACTACGTGGCCACATAATGGCATATGCTACCAAAAAGAAGCGACAGGCTGAGGCTAAGCTCAAGGAAATACAAGACAAATTGCACTTCTTACAAGATGCACATATGCAGGGGATCCTTCCCTAGTAGGACAAGTTGCACATACTCAACAGGAAATCCAGAAGCTATTAACCAATAAGACAGAAAAGGCAGTCCTTTGGCTTGGCCAAAAGTATTATGGGGAAGGGGGGCGCAGGCATCATGTATATTGGCTTTTCGTCTTTGGAAGCAAACCCAGATGGTCACCATTTCTAAAATAAAAAATCCTCAAATGGGCAGGATGACCTTTATCACTTCTCAGATGCTACAAATCTTTAGACAGTGTTACACAGATCTTTACACAGAGACTTCCCACCTGCCCCACAGGACACAGAAACTTTTTATCAGAATTGAAACTCCCATCTTTAGATTCACAACGTGCCACACAATTAACACATCCTATCATGGCCCATGAAATACATACTACAATTACAAATCTTAACAAACATTTGTCAATGCCGAATGTTTGAATGCTTGCATTGTCATTGGTGGGGTGTGCCTTTGGGTTGTCAGGCATAACGGCCACGGCATTTCACCACTCCCTATCCTGCAGACACCGACAAGTGTCAAGGTGTGCCTTGGGTGTTTGGCTCTTATGCTCACCCCTTTCCATCGGGAACTACGGTGAGATGGGCGCAGTATAGGAAAATGCGGTGAAGTTTGGGGCCAAAGAGCCCAAGGCACACCTCGATGCCTCTCACTGGCTGCAGGGTGTGGGTGGGGGTGGAATGGTATGAGCATTACAGGTGACAATCCCAAGTCACACCCCTGATGCCTGTCAGTCTCTACAGGGGGGGGCGTTATGGTCGGAAACCCTAATGCCTCAGGTGTTTGTTGGTATTTTCACTCCAGATTTTCAACATGGGTTTTTTGTGATCCCCACCTTATGAATGGTGGTAATATCAGTTTATTAGATGAAAGCTGATTTTGCACAGTGACTACAGCATTTGGAACCACATCTGCGAAAACACATTTCGAACAGGATGTGAAAAATGACTGCTGTACTGTTCATGGGAAGGTGTAAAAAATGGCAATCTTGAAAATCTGCAGTGAAAATAGTAAAAAAAATGGTGAAGTCACGAGTGTGCGTAGAAACTGTGCAATGCACACCCTTAATGTAATTAGTTTGGGGATTTTTTACAGCAGATTGTCAACACAGACATTTTGGGACCTCCACTCATGAACAGTGTCACTGTGATTTTCTTAATCTGTACCGAAGAGTGATTTCCCACAGTGACCACACATTTCTGCACAGAAAGTGCGAAAGCACATTTCGGCCATGTTGTGAAAAATGACAACTGTACTATTAATAAGGAAGTGTGGAAAAATGCCAGTGGAAACTGTACAATGCTCGCTCGTAACACAGTCATTTTATGGACTTTTTTCACCAAATTTTTAACATAGCCATTTTAAGACCACTGCTCATGAACAGTGTCACTGTGATTTTGTTAATCTGTCCCAAACATTGATTTTGCACACCAACTGCACCATTGTGCGCTACATGCGCAGAAACACATTTTGGGCAAGAGGGAAAAAATGACAGCTGTACTGCTTATAAGGAGGTGTGGTAAAATGGCAATGTTTAAAATCTGGAGTGAAAATATTGAAAATTTGCAAACTTACAAATGTGCGTAGGAACTGCGCAATGCAGGCTCATAAAACAGTCCTTTTTGGGAATGTTTTCACCAAATTTTCAACATAGGGTTTTTGGGGGCCTACCTCATGAACTGTGACACTGTCATTTCGTAAATCAGTCCCGAAAGGTGGTTCTGCGCAGTGACCGCGAAATCACCTTTTGGGCCCAATTAACAAAATGACAGTGACAGAATTCATGAGGTGGGGTCCCAAAAACCCCATGTTGAAAATTTGGTGAAAAAATTCCAAAAAATGCCTGAAATATGCATCAAAGTTGAAAAAATCCAATTTATTCCATTATACAGCTTACCGGCATTTCCTCAGTTCGCGGTCGGCTTTGAAGAGTGCAGACGTGTTCCCGGTCCACCAAGATATCACGCCGGACTCTGAGGTAAGTATGGGGTGAGGGCGGTGTGGGGAGGCAGGGTGCACAGAGGCTGGGCATGGGTGGGTGAGGGGGGTCAAGACAGTCAGCATGGGACCGTTCTTTCTTTCTAGGTTTATTTTTACTAGTAGGAAGACAATGCGGGACATTTGTCATGCTGGGGTGGGCTCCAGGTGTAGCAGCTGGACTTGTTTTTTTTTGGGGCCAGCGAAGCCGAAGGGGGGTTGGACACCTCCATTGGCCATAGAGAGCTTTGCCACGCTGGCGTGGGCTCCCAGCGTAGCACCTGGAAGGCTGTTGGGGGGCACTGGAGCCGACGGGGGATTGGGCACCCCCATTGGCCATACTGTGTGCATGGGGGGGAGCCCATGAGCATGCTGGGGTGGGATCCCAGCGTGCTACTTGTTGGGGGAGGAGCTGTCTATGACAGCTCTTGCACTGCAGTGCCGACGTGGAGGCACTTTGCATACCCGGCGATTCAGTATGCAAATTGCTCTACATCGCTGCGGCTTGCTCTTTCAACTGGTATCATTGCTTTGGAAATGCTGTTATAGACAGCTCTTACATTCATTGAGTGTGGTGGGGCCGTGCCTGCAAAAGACAGCAGGGCATTGGAAGTAGGGAGGCACACCTATGAATTCTCGTATGGTGGCACTTTGTTTCTTACACATGCGTGCAAGCAAATATAAAAATGAAAAGAGAACAGGCCCAGATGATTTTGAGGCTGAGTTTTATAAGGGTACGTGGGACTTAGTAAAGGATCCACTACTTCAGGCTTTCCAGAGGACTCATTCTACAGTGGAATACCCTATTTCCTGGAACCAAGCTACAATCTCAGCAATACTGAAACCCAATAAACCATCTCATTTGTGTGAATCCTACTGTCCTATATCAGTATTAAACCAGGACTATAAAACTTGCTGCAGTATTTTGGCTCACCGTCTTGATGAGATCTTACCCCTCCTAGTCCACCCAGATCAATCCAGCTTCATTAATACTAGACAGATGACTGATAATATCAAACAGACCCTTTATTTAATAAACCAGGCCTGCTCCTCCAGAACCCCATTGATGATTCTATGCCTTGATCTGCAGAAAACGTTCGATAGGGTCTCATGGCTCTTTTTTATAGAGTACCCTCTTGAAGTTCGGCTTCCCTAGTGGATTTCTAAATAATATTAAAGTCATATATTCTAGCCCCAGAGCCTCAGTTAAAATAAACAACACTCATTCTGCCCATTTCCCTCTGTCTTGGGGAATGAGACAGGGGTGCCCCCCCCTTCCCTCTATCTTTTTGCGTTGTACACAGAGACAATTGCCCAGCGCTTACACCAACAGGCTCAGATTCAGAGCTACTGGGTAAATGATCATGAACATAAAAAGAGAATAATGGATAGGTCACTGGCCATTACCAATGAGTAATACCATCGAGAGGTTCCTGAGTCCAGAACCTCAAGATGGTATGTCACAGGTAATGCCCAGTGACCTATCCATTAGTTTTTTTTATTTTTTTTTTTATTTATTTTTAGTTGTTTTAACCAGGTATAGCACACTAAGCTGAAAGCTTTTTCACAGGAGCAACCTGGGAGCACAAGGAGGTTAAGTGACTTGCTCAGGGTCACACAGTATGCAAGTGGAAGCTGTGGGATTCAAACCCAGGTCTGGTCTGTTGGATGTCACCAGATTTGCAGCTCAGAGCCTTAGACCACTGCGCTATACTGATTCCTAATATATAAATATATATATATATATATATATTTTATATGGATGCAAGTTTTTTCCTTTTTTGTGCTTCATTTTGTGTGAGTTTCTCTGTGCTGGCTGAGAGACACAGCATTTCAGTGTCTCAGTGTGCCTGCCCCTCTCCCTGCATCACATATAAACAGCCCGTGGTTGGAGACTTTTTGTTTTGTTTGGTGGACAGATCCTACCTTTTCTGTGTTTGGGAATGCAGGATTGAGAAGATATTTCCCCTTTTCCGATATGAAGAAAAATCTTCCTGACGAGAAACACTCTCGCTTAGCGAGAAACTGACCGCCATGTTTTTTGAAGTCTTCTGCCCACCCACACAGGAAAAGCGGTCAATTGGAAGGCACGCTTTGGGAGATGTTGGCAGAGAGAGTGGTGCATGCCCTGTTGATCTTCTGTGATAATACTATCGCTCAGGTCCCGAACGATACTATTACAGGACCTGAACGATAGTATTATCAGTCTTGAAGTGTGGTATTATCACTTCGGGAATGATAATATTACTGTGAATTTTTTGAATACTTTATTGCAGTATTAAATTCAAGATCCATATATTAAAGTAGCATACTATGCTGATGACCTTCTACTGTATATTACTAAACCAGAATCTTTACTGGTGGCCTTGGAACAGAGTTTGGCTGAGGTGGAGAGGGTATCTGGATATAAAATAAACCCAAGCAAAACAGAGGTATAGCTAATACAGGACTCCCCATCTCCAACTCTAAGGCAGAAATACCCATATAGATGGGACCAAACATTTATTAAATATCTAGGTGTCTACCTTCCATCAGACCCACAAGAAGCATACACCCTTAATTATAACCTATTATTCTCTCAGGTACAAGATGATCTGTGGACTTGGACCCATCTGCCTATATCTCTCCTAAATAGAATGCAGTCTACTCAAGTGAATGTACTACCTAGAATACTTTATTTAATGCAGAATATTCCCTATCCCTTGCCCAGAAAGGAAGTAGCCAGATGGAATAGAATGATCTCTGCTTATCTGTAGCAGGGGAAGAGGCAGAGAATAGCCCTTACAAAGTTACAAATACCAAAGGAGAGAGGCAGTCTAGCCCTGCCAAATCTTTGAGGTTATGCACTAGGGGAGTCCAACTCACCCACATGACACACTGGCTCTGCCCCCCCCCCCAACAGATCTCTCTGTGGGTTTAAGAACAGAGAGCCCTTTCCTCACTTCCATTTGATTATACCACAATATTCCAGCCAAACACTGGCAACCTCTGAAACATCAGGCCTTTTGCATAGCTGGGCAGCCTATTTAAAGAGGCCTGAAAACTTACAAGGGGCAAGGTGAATAGGGCTTCCAGCCTTGGACAGTGCTTTCACCCCGGTAGATTAGACCATGGATTTCAAAACTGGCGCTGAGGAAGTTTGGCTCATGCCTACCAATTCTACTCCAATGGCATCTTTAAATCATTCCAGCAATTACAGACTGAATTTTCCCTTCCTCAATTAGATTTTTATAGATATTTACAGATGCACCACTTTTTGAGCTACACTTTGGGCCTTAATATCTCCTCTATGACACCCCCTCCAGTACTCGCATTACTCCTACATGTTCAAAGGGAATCTCTCCTGAAGCATCTGATCTCCCGCTTTTACACGGTCTTAGTGGGTGCCCCATCAACGCTCTGGGAAGGGGTGCATACTGCTTGGGAAGCTGAATTGATGTTAGAAATCCTACACAGGTTCTTTCATACTCCACAGATCATGGCTAAGTTTCTTCCCATAGCAGATCCATCCTGCTGGAGATATTGTGGGTATGATATCTCTACCCATGCCCATGTATTCTGGTTCTGCCCAGTCCTGTCTCATTTCTGGGGGGAATTAGGCACTGCTTTCACAGAACGTTTTCCAGACTTAGGTAACTTAACATCTGAAATTGCTATACTATTACATTTCCCTGAACACTTTAAACAGAAACATCAAACACACTTAGTGAGCATACTCCTGGCAGCAGCTAAAAAGGCCATCACAAGAAAATGATTACAACCTGACTCGCCCATCATCCAGCAATGGGAAGATATGGTATATGACATCTACCAGATGGAAAGCATGACAGCTAAACTATAGGGTTAAACACAGGTCCTCATGAACAGATTGACTGTTTGGTTCGTATACACAGCCACCCATGGACCGGATCAGATACTGTGATGAGTCATAGGGATGATGTTGCTTGGCCTAGGCCCAGCCCCCTATAAATGTATCTCTGGGATAGAGGGCCTTTAGGCCCTTGTCTGCTCTGGTATTTCTCCCCAGCCCTCCCCACTGGGTTATTTACTTTAATGGTAACTTTAAGAATCAATGAGAGATATTTTTTTGTCCCACATATGAACCTCCCATGAGCTAAATACTGTATTTTACATTTTTTTAACCCTTGGACATAGATACCTTTGTCTGCTAACGAACTCTGAGATTAGATGTAAATGTACTTGCACCATGTAAAAAACTAATAAACATCTCAGATTAAAAAAAAATTGTATTAAAAAAAATTGCTACTGCATTTTCTATCTATGAATTCGAACTCACCCCCCCCCCATCCCCACAACTGACCTAGTCCAGGCTTGATGGAAACATGCCCCTACACCCAAATGGGGCCCTGGATGAATGTCCTTAATTTTCTTCCACCATTGCATCTTTGCCAGGACCTCAGATTCCACTGGGAGAGAAGAAAGTTCTGAAGTTTCTACAGTTGCGGTGCCACCCAGGTCAATAGATTCAAACATGACACCAGTGTCCCAACATTTCCATGATGTCCTGTGCTGACACATACATTTTCTTCAGTAATGTGCTCATCTGACAAAGTTTTGTCCTTCTGTCTCTTGTCAATGACACCACGGCTTTGTCTGTGTTGATATGTATTCTTAAATGGACCAGCTGTCGGGATGGTGACAGGGAGCTCTTTGTGAAATTGATGACCCACCCAAAGCCCTGTAGGATCTTGATTGTGTGATGGACTGCTCAGAGAGGGTCTTATTATTAACTTGTGTTCCATTTGGCCAAATATTAAAACAAAAAAGTGCATGCAAGGATGGGGGAGTGCCATGATAAGTCAGTCCATAATTTTCACAATTTTCCCTTTATCAAGGACTACGGTTCAAAACGCGTCAGGTAGGCTTTGATCTGTCTGCACTTCATCTTGTGTGATAGTCACTTTTAATAAAGGACAACAGAGCAACTATGTTTTGGAGCATGGTGTCAACTCAATCTCAGTTGGTGAGTGCCCAACTTCTTTGTGGAAAATGCAGCCAAATATGAAGTACTGAATAGCAAACAGCCATGTATCTAGGAGCAGTAGCAGCTCCTGCCTCTACTGATTACCTTGTCACATAGGGGAGGGCACAACAGCTGGCAACTAAGTCACCAGTACAAAGACGCATTCTGAATGGAGCTGGCTTGGCTCTTCAGTGGGCACCAGCAGGGACTGGGCATTTCTTTTCAGGGCACATACCCTGGTGTGCCTTGGTGTACAGTCGCCACTATCCTGGGGTGCTACAGCTTCTGTTGTGTACAGTCCCTCTTCAACTGGTGCCCATGTTCTGTCCCAACATACTGCAACATGTACTATAGCCTATGCTGGTTGGCTAATAAGGCCCACACCCTTTTTTTAGTGGAGGAGGGGGGGATACATGCAAGTATGTCTAAATATGTAATGTGCACATTTCTCCCATCTTTGTGCAGATATTGGCTGACTTGCTCATACAAATGGAGTACAAAGATTTGGAATATGGTACCCTGGTTGTGGGCAGGACAACGCAACAAAGAATAAGTGGCACTGAGTGGCACAGAAACCTGGCAAATCCTGAAATGAACAATGGTACAGTATGTGCAGTTGACTGTACTGCTTTGGGGGTTCTCTTATAGTCAGCACCTAGCATTTTAGCACTGTACTAAACACTTCAACTGCAGTATGAAGTCATTTGCACATCACTTTAGCCCAACTGCTACTTTTTTTTTATAATAAATCACTGTACAATTTTCCTTAAAGGGAACAGGATGTCTGTTCTAATTGGTAGATATTTATAAAGTTATTATTCTCAGAAATTATATGCATTCCCTTAAATTATCCATATCTAACTGTACCTGAATAAAAGGTGATATGAAAAACTGTACTTTACATTGTTTTGTTTTTATGGGCTGCATTCTGTTACAGTTCTCTTTATGGAACCAGTAATTTGGAGATTTTACTATGTTACAGTTTTGTACATAATGCTATGTATGAGCTGTTGACCTATCAGAACTATGCTTAGAGCTCTGTGCACAAACTGTGACACAGTTAAAACTCCAAATTATTGGTTCCACAAAGAGAACTGAAACAGAATGCTGCCCATAAAAACAAAACAATGCAAAATACAGTTTTTCATATCACTTTTTCTTCAAGTACAGTTAAGTATTAGTACTTTAAAGGAATGCATATCATTTCTGAGAATAAGAACTTTATAAACAGCTGCCAATTAGAAATGATTTCCTGTCCTCTTTAAGCAATAAAAGACAGGCAGCACTAACACTATTACCCTAAAGAGCTATGTTTCTACTTTTAATTCAGAAACATTTTTTCCTATTACACTAATTGGCACATCTAGACATGCACCCAACATACATAAATGCAATGACTAGGCTGTGAGTCTCATTGCCACCATTTCAAATAAGCCCTGAAAACAGGAAATCATTGTTATTGATTCAAAGAGCTCTGCAAGTCAAGTCATCAGAATGTAAAAAAACACATCTCCACACATAGACAGATCCAGATTTTCAAAATGACTGTAAACGTGCTGGCAAATGTTTATAGGGTTCTGCTTTTATCAGAGCTGAACACAGCACATTTACCTCAAACCATGGAACTGTTGCCCTAGATTCTAGCTTGGTGGCAGAACACACTATGGAAGATCAAAGTTTGGGGATGACCTCTTTTAGGGCTAGACTCTTGTTTTACATGACAGATATGTTTGGTCAGATACCATCCAGAAGAGCTTTTTGGCCGTCATAGGGTTTATATGTCTTTGATTGCTGTTACTGCCAAGATGGTAGTCTTGTGTCACTGGTTGGATGAGTCCATGCCCTCTTTCTAGTAATGGCATCAAGAGATTTTACAGGCCCTGGAGTCTGAAAAACATATTGCTTCCCATTAGGACGGTATGATAGTTTCCGTTCAAGATAGGAGCCACTATATGCCCTGATTTCTGTCTTATTGAGTCCCTAAGTTGGAGCAGGTTGTTTTGGTAGTTGCTGCCATTCCTTTACACCCTTGCAGGCCTATTATTGAATGTTTAGCTCAGTTTTGTTGACTTGAGATTTCCTTCTGTGCTCTGGGTGGGAGGGTATGGGGGTTATTTTTGTGAAGGGGTTATAGGTACATTGTTTGTGTTTACTTTGTTTGTTGGTTGGTGTGTTAATATTTGTGTTTTGCTTTCTAGTTTTGTTTGTTCCTTTCTTTTTCTTTGTATGGAAATTCAATAAAGCTTATTATATTGAAAAAAAAGTTTGGGGATGATTACATTTCTCCACCTAATTGGATGTGAAGGGCTGATAAGTCCAAAAATGTGATGTGCTCATTCGCGTAGTTGGGGGTCTAGGGTGCATTGCTCTGTGGGACACTCTGCAACTAAGTTGTGATTAGTTACTTTACAGCATCTTAAAGAGCTGCTGACACCTTAAAAATAACTTTTGAAAAACATAATAATTAGGTAAAGTTCAGCTTCTATTCCATATATATTCTAAAGTTTCCTCCTCCCCAGTATTTATTACTAAGAACATTTGCATGAATACAGGATCTTTATCCCTCAGGGTTCATCTGCCTCTATAGCTGACTCCCTACTTCAAGTCATAATTCTCTGCTGTGACGTCACAGTCTGTTGCTATGGGACTAACATGTCACAAGCAGTGCAACATGACCTCAGGTAGGGAGACAGCAACAGGAATAGATGAACTCTTCGGGAGCAAAGATCATGTTTTCATGTAGATGTCTTCAGTAATAAATAATGGGGAGGAGGAATACAGAACTAAAGTGAAATACAAGCTGGACTGTGTCTAAATATTATGTTTTAGTAAAGTTCTTCTGAAGGCATTGGCTGCTCTTTAAGAGACCAATGCTTGCACCCTGCCAAGGGTTGAGGTCATTAAAGTAACAAACTCTGTGAACAGTAAGTGAGAGATATGGATATCTGTGGTGCAATGCAGAAGTAAATGGAGCAATTGGGTCCATGGAAAAGAAGTCTTTGGGATGCCATCTTCCCACAAGTCATATTTTCTGTATATGTGTGGGATTAAGCACCAAAGAACACACTTTCTTTTCCAGTATTGACAAAAAAATACAACTGTGTACAGATGATTTTTCAAAGTTTTGGGATACCTGATTTACAACCATGCAGCCACCATTGCCATGGTGCCAAGCAGTAGTGATCAGCTTGGTATGCTGATGACCTGGGTTCATGGCCTGAGCCTAGGACACCAAGAGTGGAGGCAGTCAGGGAAGGGGGTTGAGTGACTAGACACCCTCCTCCCTTGGGGGCTCACAAGTCCCATTACTCAGAAGAATAAATCGTACATTTGTATCAAAACTTGAAAACTGTATTATTCCTTTGTACAGGATGTATGTTAGACCACATTCTGACTATGGGTCACCATTTTGGAGCCCATATCTCAAGAAAGATATAGCTACCATTGAGAGCATCCAAAGAACAGCAACAAGGATGATACCGCACTTGGCACATTTACAGTATGAAGATAGGTTAAAAAAACTAAAACTTAATTCACTAGAAACTAGGCGGTTGAGGGGAGATCTCCTGTTTCTTCATAAAATTTTGAAACAATCAAACCTGATGCAACAATGTGGACTAAATTACACAACAAGGAAACTAGTTCCCAGATTACACACCAAACAGTTAATTGTTCCAAAAGCAAATACCAATAAAAGTTTACACTTTTTTACAATTAGGGCTCCCAGAATATGAAGCAAATTACCTAATGACCTTGTTAATATTACCAATTTTGAAACATTCAAAACTAGATTAGATTCATAGTTAGAAACAGTTAACAAATAATGATCCACAACATTGTGGGAGATACTCTTGATGGGCATATTGCCTTCTTGTATCTCATCCTACCAAGTAATACCAAGTAATACCTGGTTGCTTCCCAGCATTAGGTGGAGGTTGCACACAGGGAATGTTCTTGGAGGGGTAGGAGGAAACTGCATCTCATGGTGCACGTGGATATGAATGACCTGGTGAGGGAGATGGTGAAAGTGGTGAGGGAGAGGTTTGAGGAACTGGGCAGGCTATGTGGGGAGCTAGGGGAATTGGTGGACTTCTCAGAGGTGCTCCCAGTACCCTGCGCTAGTATGGTGAGGAAAGTAAGGATTGGGGAGTTCAACACCCGGCTGAGGGAATGGTGTTGATCCAGGGGATATGGGTTGGTAGGGGGCTGGGACAGAATCTGGGATAACAATGAACTTTATGCAAGGGATAGGCTACATTTGAGCAGGAAGAGGAAGTGGGTATTAAAGCAGAGGGTAGGGGAATACATGGTTATGAAGGTGGATATAAACTAGGCGGGGGGTGGCAAGTGGACAGGTGGTAGGCAGGGATCCCAGAGGGAGGAGCCAAACAAGCTAACCCCCAGGCTAGCAGGAAGGAACTTGGAGCAGTGACTCGGGGGGATTAGGAAGGAGGTAATTCAGGAAGGGGAGGGAACGGGTTGGAGGGTGCTCTCACTGAATGCGAGAAGCCTTGGTAACAAATCAGCAGAATTACAGGCTCTCTTGGCAATAGGAAGGGTGGACATTGTGGCCACTACAGAAATGTGGGCCACTCAGTACCAGGAACGGGATTTGATGATCCCAGGGTATAGGATATTCAGGAAGGATAGGGATAAGGGAAAGGGGGGGCATGGCAATATATGTATGGGAAGGGATAAGGTGCATAAGGGAGGAGGGGGAGGAAGGCAGAACAGAGGCCCTATGGATGCAGCTTCAAGACTCAAGTTAGCAGGACATTTAGGATGGGGGTGATGTACAGGCCACCAGCCCAAGGGGATGAGCTGGCTAGGGAGTTAGCTGAGCAAATCAGAAGGGTCTGTAGGAAAGGGAACACTGTGGTGGTGGGGACTTCAACCTACCGGGGGTGGAGTGGAGCACCCCAACCACCAGGAGTGCAAGGGAGCAGGTCTTATTAGAGGCATTTCAGGACAGCTTCCTGGTGCAGTTGGTCCATGTGCCAACTAGACTGGATAGGACTCTGGACCTGATTCTATCAAACAGGGAGGCTGTAAGGGATTTGGAGGTGGATGACCCTTTGGCTGGGAGTGACCACCACACAGTATGGTTCACGTTCAACATGGGCAGGGATGCAAGAGGTACAGGTACCAGTGTGATTGACTTTAAGGGGCAGACTTTAAAAGGATGGGGGAAATTTGGGGCAGGCATCTGGTGGAAATTCAGCCACACATGGATGCTAGCCAAAAATGGGATATTATTAAGAATGGGCTGGTGGAGGCTACTGGGACATGTACAAGAACAAGGAGTAAGAAGGGTAGGGCAAAACAAAAACAGCTGGTTGATGCAGGAAGGCAAGGAAGGGGTGAGGGCCAAAAAGAAGGCATTTTGGAGACTCAGGAAACTGGGAGAGGGGGAAGCAGGGAGGTGTATATGAAGAAGTCCAGGGAGTTTACCAGGCTGGTCAGAGCAGCCAAGGTTTCCAGGAAACTGAGATTGGCGCAGGACATTAAGAATGGAGAAAAGGACTTCTTCAGATACATCAGTAACAGACGGAAAAACAAAGATCAGATTATGAGGATTAGGAAGGACAAGGGCTGGGTGGAAAAGGGGGAGAACCAGGCAGAGGCACTGAATGATTACTTCTGCTCTGTGTTTATGAAAGAGAAATGGGGGCAGACACCACCTGGGAGAGGAGGAGTGGGTGGGAGGAGGTAACTAATATAGGGATTACAGAGGATAGGGTGCTGAAAGGATTAAGGGCTCTGACGGGGGATGAAGCTCCGGGTCCAGACAGCATTCACCCTAGGATACTTAAGGAACTAGTGGAGATCCTGGCAGGACCACTGGCTGACCTGTTCAATACCTCCTTGGCCACTGGATGTGTACCACAGGACTGGAGGATGTCACATGTAGTACCCATTCACAAAAGTGGACCTAGGGACAAACCAGGCAACTACAGACCAGTGAGCCTCACATTAATTGTCGGAAAACTCATGGAGACAATCCAGAAAGAGAGAGGTTGGTGACCTTTTTGGAGATCAGTGGTCTACAGGATGGTCAGCAGCATGGATCTGGCTAGGGAAGATCCTGCCAGACAAACCTGATTATTATGACTGGGTGACAAGGCAACTGGACAAAGGCCATGCAGTGGATGTCCTGTATTTGGATTTCAACAAGGCCTTTGATTCCATGCCACATGGGAGTCTGGGGTGGAAAGCTGCAATACATAGGCATGGGAATAAAGATGGTAGTTTGGATCACAAACTGACTGAAGGGAAGGCAACAAAGGGTAGTGGTGGTGGGGGACTCTCAGCACCAAAGGATGTGATGAGATAGGTGCCGAAGGGATCAGTATTGGGACCGGTGTTGTTCGGGATATTCATAGTTGATATCTCCCATGGGGTCCAGAGTAAGATCAGACTCTTCACCTATGACACAAAGGTGGGAGTTGTGGTAGATGACATCAAAGGGTGGAGGGGGCTGTAGGAGGACCTGACCAAACTACAGGAGTGGTCAGAGGCATGGCAGTTGTGGTTTAATGCCAAAAAGTGCAAGGTATTGCACTTCAGGGCTAATAACCAGGGGAGGAGCTACCAACTTGGGGGAGTACAGCTGGAATGCACTGAAGAGGAAAAGGATCTGGGGGTGCTTATAATGGGGAGTATGAACAACTCAGCTCAGTGCAGGAAGGCGGCAGCAAAAGCCAACAGAATTCTGGGGTGTATAGTGAGGGAAATCTTCTCCAGAAATAGGGAGGTGATCCTGCCCCTCTACAGGTCGCTGGTCAGGCTGCACCTGGAATGCTGCATGCAGTACTAGTGCTCATTCCTGAAGAAGGTCATCAGATTATTGCAGAGTGTACAGAGGAGGGTGACAAAGATGATCCTGGGATTAGAGGAATACTCCAATGAGGAGAGGCTGGTCGAGTTGAACATGTACTCCCTGGAGGAGAGGAGGCATGGGGGACATGATCAAAACCTTTAAATACTTAAAGGGGATTAACAAGACTAGTACAGAAGGGATCTTCCCGATTAGAAGGTGGAGGGACACGAGGGGGAACCAGATGAGATTGGAGGGCGGAAGATTCAGGAAGGAAATCAGGAGACAGTACTTCACTGAGAGGATGGTGGATACGTGGAATACTCTGCCAGAAGAGGTAATAGCCTGTATCACGGTAGACAGTTTTAAGAGGGGATTGGGCAGAGTGAGAGGGGGTAATAATGAGCAGGTGAGGGGTGGGTGGGGCAGCTGTGAGTGAAGGGGCTAGTTGCACAATCGAGCAGACTCGGTAGATCGAGAGGCCTGTTTCTGCTGGTGTTTTCATATGTTCATATGTTTGTATGATTAGGAGACTGATGCAGGGGATTTCCTGCACTCAGAGGAGTGCAGTAACATCATAGCCCAGTATCCCAGGACTTGTTCAGGGGAGAAAGTGGGGGACAAAAGGACTGCAGCTTCCTCATGTCACCAGAGCTTGTTTCCAGCATGTCCCACCTCCATCTGTGTCCTCTCTTTCCCCCACCCCAAATCCACCCCTCCAGTACATCCCCCACCACCATCGGAATACAGGTTGGAACAAGAATGGATGCTGTGGCCTCAGGATTACTCAGCGGGGTAGGTTCAAGTGAGAAGCAGTGCCACCACAAAGTGATGGGGCCTGGAAGCGGGGCAGTAGAGTAAGACAGAGAGTTAGGGTATAAATTAAAAGAAGGAGTCCAGCCAAAATTTCTGACATCACTAAATTCAGAATTTGGATCAGTAGCTGGCCCAGTAATGTGGAGGGCTGAGACATTATGCCTTACCTTCTGCCACACCAGTGACCCATGTTCACGGTGTTAGTGGGCCGCCGTGGGTCGGCTGGGGAAGGAGAGGATCGAGCATCACGAGGACAGCTCTCCTCTCCCGGGGAGGGGGTGAGATGGAGTCCGCTGCATGCCTGACCCCTAGTGGAAGCTGGGGGCCGACACTGGTGGCTCACATGTAGGGAGCAGTGACAGGGCAGATGCCCGGCATGTCACGTGCAGGAGCATGCGTGGCTTGCCATTGGCGTCATTGCATTCCACCGTGCCGCACTTGGGGGGGAGAAAAAAAAACAGAAAATGGCCCCGCTCCCACAACTGGCAGTAACCCCCCGCACCAGATCCATTCTGGCAGGTTGAGGGATCCCTGCCACCCCACCATGGGGGGCAAGCCATGGAGGAAATGGAGAGAGGGAAGCTGCAATTGGGAGATGGGGCTGGGTGACCTGGCAGGAGAGAGCACCATAGGGGAAGTAGGAGTAGGGGGAAAATAGATTGACAGAAAAAAAAAATAATTTGGATCAGCATATCCCCAATCAGCCTTGTGCCAAAAATGAGATCTCTTAGTTACTTTGTTTACCAATTACAAGTCATTTTGTGAACCTAAATTCACTGCCTGTTGAAAAAAGCCCATTACAGTGAAGAGCTACTGATGATATCACAACCGGAATTAGCAGCCTAGTTCTCTATGCAAGTCACCTTATAGGATTTATTTCTCCCATATTACATAAAACTACAGTTGTAGTAGTCATCTAAAAAGGGGGAGTCACGTGATGCCTCTGAGCTAGTGGCTGCGCTTCTCCACCGCTTTCACCTACTTTGCCCTAATTTTACCAGTTTTTGGTTCAGTTACCAACTTTATCATTTGGAGAACTGTAGTTAAATACTTCTAAACTCACCCAGGCCACACTCCATCTGAATTTATCATGGTTTGAGTTATTAGGATGGATTCAAAGATGCAACAGGCCTGCCACACCACACGCCACCTCCGACTCTGGAGAAGAGTTCCAAGAAGTCTAAGGGCCAAAGCACTTCTTCCGGATGCTCCTCTACTGCTGCACCATCCCCTTCACCTCTCTCTGAGGAGAAGTTTATGCTAGAAATACAATCATTAAAAAGGACTGTTTAAAATTGCTCTCGGAAGACATCAAATCAATGCTGTCAGAACTAACGACCACCACGAGGAGAGTCGGGGACCTGGAAGCATGAGTTACATCTCTAGAAGGCTGGAAAAATCACACAGACCCTGAAATAACCCTGCTCCACCAAAAATTAGCCAAGGCTGAGACAAAACTTGAAGATCTTGAAGGGAGGAGTAGGAGAAATAACCTGGTAATTTTTGGGTTGTCGGAAGATGCAGAGGCTGCCACACCAATAAAATTTGCACAGAAGCTCCTAGACCGCATTGCCGGGCCTTCTCCGTATAATCCCTATTACATCATGGAGTGAGCACACCAATCATTGTGACCCCATCCTCCTCCCGGCTCTCCCCCCAGGCCATTTATTTTAAAATTGCTTAACTACCTAGACAAACAGCATATTTTACAAAAAGCCTGAGAGACTCAGGAAATTACATGGGAAGGATGCCAGATTAGAGTGTTGTAAGACCTACCTGCGGCAACTCGACAGAAAAGAACAGCCTTTCATCCTATTTGTGTCAAACTGTTGGCCGCAACAACTTGTTTTCGAATGCTCTATCCAGCAAAGCCTCAGGTCTATTTCAACTCATCGCACTCGTTCAAGTTGGTGGAACAGGCAACCACAGAACTGAAGCAGCTCATGCCTGCCCTGTTCAGCACCACTTGATCGCCCAGCTGAATCTCTGTCTTGTGGCTTTAAGGAATCCCCAGGTTGGTGACTGTTTCTTGGTTTAACAGCAAAGGTCTTTATTGATTCCATCTCTACCAGTAGTACTTTGCAGGACTTGGTATACTACACCGCTCAGAGTGCAGTATTTTTTACCGTGTACCCCTGATGGATCGAGACCCCTTGTTACTTCTTTGAGTTACCTGCTAATAACACAGGGGGCAATTAATTTTTCTTAGTGCTCCTTCCCCCCATCCTCCTAAAGACTTTATATCTAAAGCCTGACTTTTTGGTGACTTTCATTTGAAGAACAGTCTGTGTATCTGATCTGTGCCTCGTACCCTCTGCATGTTGGGATACTTTGCTCGACACATAGCCGCATCCTGATCACCATATGGAGTGCCATTTTTTTGTTTCCCTGTGGCTTAGCTTGATCTATTATATCTGGAGTGCTTCTTCACTGGTTTATCTCTCCGGAGCATGGTTCAACAGCTCAGATTTACATTCAAAGGACCACTAATCTGCTTGGCTTTTTCCCTTTTGCCTTGAAATTGGTTTTGCTTCATTTTGGATTGGCTTTCCTCCCTAGTACTTCTAACATTCTTTTTTTGAAACTGGTCAATGAAGACATTAATTTATAGAGACTTTGGATCCTTCTACCAGTTCGACATTTGGCCATTCCTGAATGGTGTTTTTCCCTTTTTTTCTCTCTCCTTTCCAAGGGGAATAATTTTGTTGCTATATAAAATGGCATTTCTATTATATAGTTTGAGAAGGTTCTGACCCTTACTGGTTATAGTGGGACATTACTGTTTTCTGAACTAAGAACTTTCCAAGTGCATTGAAAGGGGGGAGTGGGTGGGAGCGGTGGTGGGGGTGGTTTATATTACTGATGAGGAGGTCTGCATTAACCGATGAGTTGGGTTTTTTTCCCCCATTACCAAATTGTTTTTTGTTTTCGTGGTTCATTCTATCATTATATCGAGGGATGAGGGTGGGAGGGTGGGGAGAATGGTAGTTACTGTGTGGGGGTGAAAAGGTGGGTTCTGTTGTCTTTGAGGAATTTTTTTTTCTTGTCCCCCACCAGATACTGCAATTTTAACTCTGATTATTTTTCAGGGTAGGTGGGTGGTGGTAAGTTACCGGCTAGGGACTTTAGGGTTGCATTTTTGTACCCAATACATGCTTATTCCTATGTGTCTTATACCACTTATCAGCTTTTCTACAACTTCTGTACATGGAATATAAAGGACGTGCAGTCCCCTATCAAAAGATCTAAAATTTTACTCCATCTACAGAGGTTACAAATTGATATCACTTTCCTCCAAAAGACTCACCTGCATTCCTCCCAGGTTCTCCTTTTAAGGCAATCCTGGGTTGGACAGGCCTTCAGTGCTGGCTCCGACTCCCATAAAAGGGGTGTGGCCATTCTTATAGCCCATTGATTACCCTTCCATCTCCTTCAAGAAACAGCTGACCCCCAGGGTCTATATATTATTTTCCAGGTATTACTTGGTCACCTGGAGGTTGCCTTGAGCTCTATTTATGGACCCAACAGTGATGATTCCTCATTTTTCATCACTCTGATTTCTATCTTAGCCCCATGGAGCTCACTTCCTATCATTCTTGGAGGAGACTGAAACCTGGTTCTGCGTAATGAACTGGATAGGACTGATCATTTCCTGCTAGGAGTGAATCACCTTCCTGGTTGTTATAGAAAAGTTCCACAGTACCGTGGTATTTTCCAGCAACAGCTACAGTTTCTTAGACTTTGGAGAAATAGGTCCTATAATGTTGCTGACAGAAAGGACTAGGCTGTGAGTTCTGGTTATGACATCATCAGTGGCTCTTCACTGAAACTGGCTTTTTTGAACAGTTAGTGAAATCAGGGTTACAAAATAACTCATAACTTTAAAATGAAGTAACATAGAAACCTAATGTTTGGTATGAGATTTATTGGGAGTTTGATGATACTAATTCTGCAATGTAGTAGTTTCGGCTGGACTCCTTTAAAAAAATGCCACTGCTTCATTTCAATGCCAGTTTGAAAATCATAATGTGCGTGGTGGCAGCCACTGCACTGCAACTGGAGCTTGACCATCATATGGAATTTCTATTCTACCTGTTTTCCTGTAGACTGTGGATTAAACATACTCTCTAATCACAAAAGCAGCAGTGTGCTAAAATGCATGGGGAAAAACATTCAATCTCACCCTTCTTTTGTTGTAAGAAATTTAAGAGATTAACAGAGTTTAATTGCTTATGCAGTCCTTTAAGTCCAGTAGTTGCTTTGACATCGATTCAGTGTTTTAAAATGATTTTTATACTTGAGGAACACAAATGTGACTGCTCCCTTGTTTATCTTTCTCTGTTTCTCTGTCCTCTCAGTTAGTGGACATCAATAGTCCACACAGTGCCAGTGATTCAGATGTTCCCAAAGCGATGAACTGTCTCAAGCAGCTTAGAAATGCCAGGTAGCTTAAGCAAGACAACAGGTTCAAAGAAACAGAGAAGTTTTCAAGATTTACTACTGCCATTGAAATAGAACAAATCATGTACCCATGGGCAGAAAGATTCATTCTTTGAATCAAGTTTTTCTACCTGACCTTACAACGGGTGATGATGAATAAACATGTTATAGTTATGGTAGAACGTTGTTAGGGATGGAGATCCATCCCTAGAATAGGTTTGTTGTGCTGCAGTAACTACGTCATCCTTGCTGTTATACTGCACTAGATATGTAGCTACTGCAGCATAACAACATGGAACCCATTTACGCATGCGCATGTCGCTAACCTGCCCTTTTCCTGAAGCGGCCACGGCAATGAGAGCAGGACCTGGAAGAGAGTAGTGGTGAGTAAAAACACAAAATAAGGAGAAATACTTCTATTTATGGTTGCCTATACACTATAAAAGACAGTGTATGAGTGATCATACACAACACAAATGTTTTTAACTCTCGAGATTTCCATGGTAATGAGACTTCTCAAGCTGCACTCTTGAGAGCTACAGTTACCACGGAAACCTCTCAAGTGAAAAGCATCCTTGTTGTGTATGATCACTCATACACTGTCCACTGTGTATTAACTATTTATGTATCCTGGCTAAACACCATAGTTAAAAAACAGCAGATTTTATTAAATTGGCATGTGTGGAGCAAGATGGTGGCCAAACTGAACTGACCATCATTTGGGAGAGTAGAAGGATAATCCTTGTTTGGCTGTCTGCCAAATGCTTGTTTATTTTATCATTTTATCATTTATTGTATTGTTTATTGTGTTGTGTATGGTTACAACTTTCATTTATGGTTGCAACTATCATCACTTCTGTTTTTAACAATAGTTAGTGGATAGGCTTAGGTTAGGAGCACTATCGAGGGGCTACAGTGAGGAAGTGTTAAGAGTTACAGTAGCTTTTTCTTTTTAGCTAGGGTTGTTTGAGTTTTAATGAGCACCTTTTTCAATATAAAACACATTATACATGGAGCTCTCTTACCTTATTGGGAGCTCCTCCAGGCTAGTTTCATCATTTTTTATTCAGCTACAGAAGAAAGGGAAGGGATCGTAATTTGCCCTCGAGGAGCTGGTGGCACAGTCCTTCTCCACTTCCTGATTCTCTGATGCATCTGACCTGTTATGACATTTTTACACAGGACCCTTGCCTTCCCCACCTGAACTTCCACTTCAGGACGTTCTGCCTTCTCCTACCACTTTCCAAATATTTGGAACTCCCTCCCCTTCGATATCCACTCTGCCCCATCCATTCGTTCATTATTCCACCTTCTTCAAAACTACATTTCCCAATCCTGCAATTGCACCTGACCCCCATTCTCTTCAGTTAATTTACTCACTTCTCTCACTACTGTGCTTAACTACTTTTACCTACTCATGTCTCCTACTTCCCTTCCCCTTGCTCTTCTCCCCTTAACTTCCCTTCCTCAAGTAAGCCTCTATCCAGTCACACTGGTTAGTTGGGCAACTTGCTGTGTTCTAATGCTTATAAGGTTCCACTCTTGAGGGTTGGGGCTTAACCCTCTTCTCTTCTACCCTCTTACTCATCAATAATATCTTCCTTTCCTATATTCTTCCTAATTTTTTCCCTGACTAATCCCCTTGTAGGGTGTGCATCCTGGAAGGTTAAATGTCTGCCTTCATCATCTACTTTTCCTCTCCCCACTTTTCCTCAGTCTGGCCGTGCTTTTGTTTTTTTGCTCTTGCTTTTCTACCTTAAGTGTAAATCCTACAAAATTATTGTCTGTGCTGCTCATCTGTCCCACTAAATATGCTTGGTATAGACTTATTTATTTTCAGTTGCATGACTTTATATTTGTTTTATTATACTGAAACTTGAATTGATTTGCCCTTCTTGTCTCAAAGTTGTATCTTGTGACTGTCCTATTTTTTTCTTTATGTATATTGGATATTGCTTGTAAATTGGAGTCTCAGCTCACCTCTCCCCCAGGAAGCATCTGGAAACGAACTACTGTAGCTTAGTATGCCTTTCCTGGAGAAACATTTTCAAATAAGTTAATATAGCACGAGCACAGGGGCATGCTCCATTCAGTTGAATGGAACATCTTTTTCAAATGTAATTTTCCGATTGTAAATTGGGTTTTGCTACCTATTGATGCCAGGGTTCAACTAACAAGAGCCTTGTTAGGTACCAAAACTCGATTTATAATCACGAAATTACATTTGAAAAAAACGCTCCATTCAAGTGACTGGAGCGCACCCTTCCCCCTGTGCTCGACCTATAAAGACATCACAGAAGTTGGAGTGCAGGGACAGATCAGAGAATCAGGAAGTGGAGAGGGATCATGTGGCCAGCCCCTCAGAGGCAAATTACGATCCTTTCCCTTCCTTTTGTAGATGAGTAAAAAAAGATGAGACTAGCTTGGAGGAGCTCCCAATAAGGTAAGAGAGCTCCCTGCATATTGTTTTCTATGTTGAAAATGTAGGGGAAATGCACTCTTTAAGTCCTACTTGCAGTGAAAATTTCATGGTTCATTGTCTGGTCACAGAATTATTATTTGTCTTACTTTTGTAGTGGTGATTGCACTTGGAAGTCATCTGGCCAAATTTCTACTTTGTTCTGGTGAGTGGCGGTCGGTTTTGTATATGGCTACCTGTCTGGACGCAACCTGAAGTGAGTCAGAAGATACCAGTGAAGGAGTTCCTCCAGAACCAACTGAGCATTGGACCTAACCCAGACATGACTGTTTTTCATGCCGGTTTGAGCAGGAGGTTTCATCAGAGCCTTTTTTGACTGGGATTCAACCCAATCATAGTTTATGCCGCTAGACCAGGAGGTTTCCAAATCCACTTTGTTTTGCCTCTAATTTGGATTTTAAATCTGTTTCACACTGAAGAGTTTGGACCCTGGGCACTCTGTCTTTGGAGCCGGGTTTGTTTTGGTCCACCAATTATCCATGGTGAGTCAGGTCCCCACTTCCCACTGGTTGTGAGAGAGCCTCAAGGGACTAGGAAAACTTTGCTTTACCTGCTGTGTTATCATAGTTTTGGACTCTTCTGTTTGCTGGAATTTGTTTTTCAACTGACTGAGTAGGGTGAGAGCAACCATGGTTACAACTTATATTCATTGTCTGCTCACTGCGTTGTTTTGTTTGTAAGGGTGAGAGCCCTACGGACATTCAGCTAAAAGGATGCAATTTTACTTGAACTAAAGCCATTGAACCCCAATTAGGATGTCACTACTTGTTTATTGTTGTTCTTCTGGTACAGTTATTTCACCTCTTGTGAGAGAAGAGGACTACAGTAATCAATTTGAACTGTTTTAAGCACAACTTGGGCTAATTCTTTTGACTGTGCGCCATTATAACTTGCCCAGATCCTCCTTTCAGTTAATTTAATTATTTTATATTTTGGTTGTTATTTATGCAGGGGGTGGGGGATTTAGTGGTTCTTTAAGGGGTGTGTGTGTGTGTGTGTGCACATTATGGGTGAGTGTTTGCTTTAACTTGGTGTGATTGATGTGTGTGAGAGTGGTTGCATTGATAGTGAGACATAGTTAATTGGATGGTTATGTGTGTGGATTTATTATTTTATCCTGTTTTGGTTTTAGTATTATTGGCTGTTTGTAGCTTTTCCTGTGGACTATGTGTAGAGGTTTTCATTTACAAAGGTACACCTACTCAGTCGACCACTTGTGGTCACTTCACCCTTTCATTGGGGTTCCATTGGTTTTCCCCACAGAGGTCTCAGCCACTGATGGGAACTGGGCATTTTACAAAGGAGGAGCACCCACTGCTGTGGAGGTCCCAGGTATGATGGTCGGGAGGGTAGGATTGAGGTGGTTCAGACCAGGAGACACCCAAGGAAGAGATGGAATCAGGATCGAGGACCATCACACCTGGTTCCCTTCCCCAGGGCTCTGCTAAATTTAATTGGACAGCAAGTAACCTCTCTAGCCTGCGCTGCTCATCCACTTCGGTCTATGCTATCCAGTGTGAGGTCACTGAGGAACAAAACTGTGGTAATGGAGATTTTCATTACTGATTCCTCAACTGACCTCATTTGCATCATGGAAACCTGGTTGGTTAATAACTCTGGTCCTGTGCTAGGGGCATCTGTTCCTTCCAGGTATTTTGTGGGGCATTGCCTGAGTAGAGACCATAGAGGGGGTGGGGTGGCCATCTGTTTTAGATCCACTCTGGGACTCATTGCACTCGCAGTGACAACATTTGAATTCTTTGAATGTGTGATGGCCAGATGCATCTCAGGTGTCAATGGCAGGATCATCCTCATCTATGGTCCGTGGGCAGTGGGAATGTTTCCCTGCAGGAGCTGGCAGATTTCATCGCCGAACACATATTCAATGCCCACAGGTTAATGGTATTGGTAGACCTCAATGCCTGGGTTGATGATGAATCCTCCCAGTTTGGACAGGAGCTCCTCCAGTTGATGGTTTCTCTGCAATTGACACAGGTAGTTACCTCTGAGACAGATAAACATGGTCCCACACTGGATCTAATCTTCTCACTTGGACTTGACATAACTGTAGTCAAGGTAGATCAACTCATTTGGTCAGATCATCATGTAGTTGAGTTCCAATGTGGGGTCCTCTGCTCTATTACCCACTCTGTGGAGAATATCTGGTGTCATCCACAACATAAGCTGGAGCCTTGCAGACTCTAGAATACACTAGACATCTCAGACATGCTGCTAGCTTGTGCACAAGGTCCAGAGGCTGCTGTTGACTGCTATAATATGTCACTCATGACTGCCTTGGACTCTATTACACCCTTTCCACGTTTTCCCTTTGACTTCCTGTCTTGGCTCATTGTGGTACTGTGCTGAGCTGTGACAGCTGAAGTCTAAGGGGCATAGGTTGAAGCATTCCTCTAGCAGATCTGGATCACTGGAGGGCAGATCGGCATTGACACTTCACTACACTGAATATTAATAGGTAATCAACCTGAAAAAGACAGAATTTTTGTCTTGATCGATTGCTACAGTGAAAATGTGCCCAACTCTACAGTTTCATACTGTAGACAGATGGTTAAATTCCCCTGTCTACAGTCCATGGGAGCCATTTCTGCAGAAAGGTGTGAAGAGTTTGGGTGTTTTTTTGTTTTCTGACAGTGTTTGCCATTTTGTCCAGTATTTCTTCTAGTGGCCTGGCTGGGCCTGGGGTAGTTGAATTTGTGGTGGATCTGATCTGTTGGCATGGGATGAGTTTCAACTGTTATCAGAGGCCGAGGTCCACCAAGTGGTCACCAGTTTGCGACCCACCAGCTGTGAACTGACCCGGGTCCAATGTGGCTGATTATTAGCTGTACTGAGTTCCTAGGCCCAGTTTTTGCAAAGATCAAGAATTGGTCCTTGAGGCAGGATATCTTTCCTTCAGCCTAGATAAGGGCTGTGGTGAAGCCCCTTCTAAAAAATAATCCTTGGACCCTGATGTTCTTGTGAACTACAGGATGGTCTTTAATCTTTCCTTTTTTGAAAACATTATTGAGAAGATGGAGGTTGAGCAACTGATCGACCACTTGGAGTGTTTTTCTATCTTTGAACCTCTCCAATCGGGTTTCTAGCCTCAGCACAGCACTGAGACAGCCTTGGTCAGGGTGACACATGACCTTCTTCTGGCAAGGAACCGAGGGCAATGTACTATTTTGGTGTTCTTGGACCTTTCATCTGCCCTTAACATGTGGATCATGAGGTACTGAAGGATCACCTGAGGAACCATGTTGTTGTTACCAGAACAGTCTTGCGCTGATTCGGTTCATATTTGACTGGGAGGATGTAGCAGGTGGCTCTGGGGAAATTTACCACAGAGTCATCTGTGCTGTCTTGTGGTGCTCCTCATGGTTCTATCCTTGCTCCCATATTCTTCTCTGTGTATATGCTGCCACTAGAGATCATAAGGCAGTACAATGTGGAGTTTCACTGTTATGCAGATGATACACAACTGTATCTGTCTTGTGCCCATGATGATACATTTGCATCTTCTGTGTTGAGCTGTTATTTGGCTGAGATAAATGATTGGATGTTCACCAACTGGTTATGTCCCAACCAGGGCAAAACAGAGGTCATGATTATCAAACCTGGTCATCTGGGTTTGTCTGCTGCTGTGGATGTCACCCTCCCTGTTTTGGGTGGCCAGCCTGTTACAGCAGTTAGTGCAGTTAGAGATCCGGAGTCATTCTGAATGACAGATTGACTCATGAACAGCAGGGGCATGATATTCAAATATGCACAAAGCACAGCACAAAAATTTGCACTGCACCTTATGCTTGCCTGGGTGCCAGAAGATGCTATATTCAGTGGAATAGCACACTGGTGCTATTCGACTGAATATAGGGCCATGTTAGCCCAGTGCTAAGCCACTTCACACTGCCCTGACAGGGCTCCTGAAGTATGCAGCCAGAATGGATAGCACTGGAGTGCTATTTCCAATATTCAAAGGGACCCATGCAAATGAGCCCATTGGACATGCAAGGCACTAAGGGTCCATTTGCATGCCCATTATGGACTAATTTGCATGGGTAATGAGGCAGGCTAGTGCAGCACTGCCCCCCCAGTTGCCCAGTCCCAGCCATGTATACATATCCCTGGTGCTAGTAGACCCCTACAGGCAGATCGCTAGCCCATTCTTTAAAATAAAAGGATCCCTGATTCTAGAGGTACCACTTTCCCTCTGATTTCCAGCCCCAGTGGAATGTTGAATATCCCTGGTGCTTGTGGTAACTCTCCCCCTCCCTCCCATTGCCAGCCCCAGTAGAATGTTAAATATCCCTGGTGCTAGCAGTAACCCCTCTCCCTCAGACTGCCTGTCTGGAAGTAAAACAAAAAACTCCCTGGCATCCAGTGGTCCCCTCTACAGCATGGGGCATACCCCCCACCTTTGCAATTTCCATACAGTGACTGGCACAGCTCTCCTCACACCTCTTTGGCCAGCTGCTGTATGTCCAGGCAGGGAGCACGCCTCTTATTTATAGGACAGGGTGATGCACCCTGTCCTATAAATAAGAGGTGCTCTCCCTGCTTGGACATATGAAGGCCAGCCAAGGAGGTGTGAGAAGTGCTCTGCCGGTTGCTGTATGGATATTGCAAAGGTGAGTAAGGGGGGAGTTTTTTGTTTTACTTTCAGATTGACAATTGGAGTGAGGGGGGTTACAACTAGCTCAAGAGATATTTGACATTCTGCTGGGGCTAGCAATCAGAAGGACGGGGGTTACTACTAGCACCAGAGATCATTTTATTTTAAAGAATGGGCTAGCTATTGGCCATTGGATTTCACTAACACTAGGGATCCTTTTATTTTCAATAACTGGCCAGCAATTGGCCAGAGGGGGTGCCAGGGACCACAGGGGGTGGTCAATCAGCTCAGTGGTTGCATTACCTCCAGCAGCCACTAGGATTCCCTGAAGTCAAGTCGGGGTTTTGTTTGGCGGTATATGCGTTGTGTAATAGGACAGTGCTAAATCCTTTTGCGCAGTACAGTGTCACTGAATATTGGATTGCACACATATTTATGGCCATACCCCTTCCCTACCCGTACGCATTTTTTTAGTCTTTAGTAACTGGGTAAGGCTCACTAGGCACAAGTGCCTGTTTTCAGGGGTGACCTGGGAGCACTGGTCAGGTTAAGTGACTTGCTCAGAGTCATGCAGTATGCAAGCAGAGGTTATGGGAATCAAACCTAGGTCTGCTGGAAGTACCAAGCTTATTCACAGCTCTTTACTCTAACCTCTAGGCTATTCTACCAGTCTCACACATACACATACATTATGTTTTGCACGGGAGCTAACCCTCTTTGCCCAAGCAAAAGTCCCTTTTGAATACGGGGTTCCAGCACAAACCCGGTTTGCATGGGCAAAGACCCATTAGCGCCCAAGCAAACATATGAATATTGGATCACAGGGATAATCCGTTGTCTAGTCTGGCTTCTTCCATCTCTGGAATATCACTAGGATCTGGTCGTACTTAGCTCAGGATGACCTAGTAACAATTAGCCATGCTTTTGTCACCACAAGGTTGGATTCCTGTAGTTCTCTATACCTAGGACTATCCAGAGGTTTCATGTGTTGACTGGATCTAGTGCAGAATGCTGCAGCTTGGATGTTGGTGGGCTCTTCACCAATGTGCCACATTACTCCAGTTCTGTGTGTCCTACACTGGCTGCCTTTGCGTTCGCACATCACCTTCAAAATCAGGTTGTTGACATACAAGGTCCTATGTGGTCTGAGACCAGACTACTTAAAATAGCTCCTAATTCCTTATCAACCACTCTGCCCTCTCCACTCCACTGGAACTGGGTTGCTGGTGGCCCCAATGTCAAGGCTCAGATTATCAAGTGATAGAACCGTTGGGGTGGTGGCCCCTATTATTTGGAATTTGTTCCCTTGTCATATTCATGCAGCTAGCTAAGTGGAGGCCTTCAAAGCCCCATTAAAAACTTTTCTGTTTGATTAAGCTTTTAATTTGACCTGCCTTGCTCTTAGTGTTACCTTGCTTAATAGTTGCTGTTTTGGTTTAATGTTTTGTAAAGCACTCAGAGCCCTTGCTAAATTGAACGCTATATAAATAAAATGTGCCTTGCCTTGCCTAAATGATCACAATTGTCAAAGGTCAGATTGTACTAAAGGAAGGGGGAGCAGTGTGGTCATTTATTTTATAAGTAAGTATAAAACAAGGCTATTAGCCTCTGTTCTATATATTCAAGCTTACAAAGAGGTCTTGCTTGACATATTACTTTAATATTCAAAACCAGTTTGCTACAGACCTCTTAAAGCTGACTTAGCCTCCATGTATAGGATGGATAAAATTCTGAACCCACTCAAAAAGTCTCATGAGATAATCAGATGTAGTGAAAAAATAACAAATATGTTGCTGAGACAAGCTTTTGAGAATTATACTCAGTGACCTGATGAAGGGAGTATAAGTCTCAAAGCTAGTCTCAATAACTATTTTGCTGGTCCAATAAAAGGCAGCACCTGCAACATATTTATTGTATTTTTTCTTCTACATCATTGACTGCACTAACATGGCTACCACATTTCTTTGTCATGAGATAATCATAATGGGTGATTGAACTGTAATTGGAATGCAAATGCCTGGCCTGTTGTATGTGTAGAAAGGGAAGTCTCTCACAATTTGGGTGCTAACTGATTATAGAAAATATCAGATTAAGTCTTGCTGACCCTCAATATTCTACATGTTCAGACCTGAAGGCTCCCATATTCAGAGTCAGCCATGTGCACTACGAAGACATGAGTGCTCTGTGGCAATTAGTGCACATCTGACATGGGGCAATATTCAGACAATAAGCATGCTCCAACTATTTCTACAGTATGCACAATTGCATCATTACAATCAGAGGCAGCTCACCAAGGTGGTGAGTAAACAGCTGTGTTAGCCGCCATGTCTAATGCTGTAGCATGGCATTGGCAGCCAGTGCAGGGTGGGGTTGTGTAGGTGGGAGGGTCCTGAGTGGACAGATTGGGAGGAGGCAGTTGCCCTTCTGAGGGGCCACTAGACCACCAGGATTGGTATAATTATGAATAACATGAATGGTTGGGAGATCAAGGTGATGGGAGACAGTAGACCACTACGCTTGGGGTCAATAATATAACCGGACATGCCATCAGTAAGTGGGGGGAATGCTAGATCACTATGACAGGGAAGTGCACGCCCAAGATGAGTGATCAGGGTGCCAGGATGACTATCAGATAGGATAAAGGCAGGGTTTAAGCAGCATTGCACAGTACTGCAATGGAGGTTGTTTAGCACTACACCCAGTAAGCATGGGTGATCCCTCATTTGCATGGGTGCAGCAGTATATTTTGTGCAGTCATGCTGTTGGGTCAGCGTGTTGCACCAGGGGCCCTTGAATATGACCTCTGTCTGGTTGGCTGGTGCTATTCACAAATAGCATGGTGCTAACCCAGTAAGTGCCTGCTAACCATCTGAATATGGGGCCACTGATCATTAATAGACTTGATTATTATTTGGTAGCTGGCATCTTGTCAGAGGTGTTTTGGGATTACCAACAAATTTTGGGAATTTGTAAAAAATCTAAGGTTGAGGTATCTAGTAAGATTATTTATAATTAATCTTTTAAAAGTTTTGATTGCCCAAGGTTTATGCTGGAACTGGAATCTATGAATTAGAAGAGACGTTATTTGATCCCAATGCTTGGTGATGCTTAGAAGGTCTTTTCTCAAAACATTCTTTCAGTTTGCCTTTACCATGCCCCCATTCAATCCAGAAAGGTAAAAATTACACATGCTAAATGTTATTCTATAATGCAAGCTAGACCACAAAAGGATAGGGATAGGGCTTGAACAGCTGAAAACTTGTTTATTATACAGTGGGTTGCCATAATCCGGTGTTCTGATTGACTGGCACTTTTGAGCATGGGTAAATCCTACAACAACTCACACAAAAAGTGTCAGTCATTTGGGGTGGCAGCAGCACAACATTTCAAATCAATACACCCACCACCCTAAAAATTGAAAAACAAAAACCCTGCCATTTTTTCCTTTTCACTAAACCGGAACACACAAAAAAAGCCGACATGACAAAACTTAATTGCAGCTTCAAATTGACATAAATTGCAAAACCAACAGCCTAGCACCTTTTAAAAGAATTATTTAATAATGTACTTTACATTTGTGACTGTAAAAAAAACACTTGATAAACTGCTAGGGCTCACTCCTGCTGCCACCCGGCTTCTCATAATGGCGATACTGCCCTCCCATAACAAGCACAGTTTTTGTGCATAAATAAAAAGGCTTCTAATACCAGACATTGCACCTACTCACTGCTACCTTAAATCCCCAGCCTGACCATAAATCTAACTGTGGCTACTGGCCACCAACCACCATTTTACCCACTCCCCCACCCTTTCCAGTGGCTTGAATTAATAGCATGTAGGACTCAAGCCGGAGATCATCCAGACCACCTCCTCTTCTACAACTGGAACAGACTAAGCCCAGGTTGGCAGATTGTCTTCCTACCACAATCTACCACTGCTTGTTCCACCGCTCTATTTCCAGCTGCCTCCAGCACAGCACATACCTACCGAAGCCGAACACACCACATTTTCACTTTCCATTCTCTTCCAGCTGCTGTCACCATGCTCTCTCTTCCTGCCACTTGCACCATGATCTCTCCTATAATCCCTGCCATTCTTATAACAATGTTATACTTAAAACCTCATAGACAAGGGGATAAAAAGAGATACATGCTGTAACATGTGGGAGGACAACTTCTACAATACCATATTTAAACTACAGTGGAAGAATATTTCTATAAAAATTCTGAAAAAAAAGCACTTTATTTTTTAATTTATTTAAATAATTATCCAACTGTATAATCGCAGTAACCCATTACATGGTGAGGGCTGTTGTGAGATTTACTCACTTCTGGTGTGGTTTTAGTCACTGAGCCTGTGGCTTTATGACAAACCACACCAGACATGGGTAAGTCCCACAACAACCCACTCCCCGTCATGGATTATTGCTTAAATTTACTATAAGACTGAGATCCTCATAGCTCCCTTAGGAATAAGTCTCTTGTGACTCTTTGCCAAGCAAAGCAACATATTTTAGGGATAAATTGAAATAAATACACTAGGACATTTCAATAAATGATTAATTCCTTAGATTCACTCAAGACTAAATCCCTACATCAATAGTTTTGATTTAAATGTCCCAACAATGTGCCAAGCCCCCCAGCGTGTCTCCACCAATTGTGTGGACTGTGGGAGGAGTCAAAGAAAAGGCATGCTTTTTGAACTTTGTTGGGCCTTTGTAAATTTAGGCAAGGCAAGGCAAATTTTATTTATATGGCACCCTTTCCAGTGGCTCAGAGCACCTCACAAACAGTAAAAAAGACAGGTTTCAACAGCCAAATAAATATATTAAAATATAAATAAGACAGTAACAAATAAAAGAATCTAAAATTAATTAATAAACTGGATAGACCTGTGTTAATCAATATGTTTTTAATCTGTGTTTAAAGGTATCCACAGTGGGGGCAGAATATACTGATTCTGGGAGAGAGTTCCACAATAAAGGGGCTGCAACACCAAAGGCCCTATCCCCAGACTGTCTTAAATGGGAACTGGGAACCAGATGTAAACCTGCATCTGTGGACCGGAGGGGGCAAGAGGGAGTGTAAGACTTCAGAAGATCTTTCAGGTAGCTTGGGCCCAGGCCATGTAGGGCCGTGAATGTTGTCAAGCAAATCTTGAAGATGGTGCACCAACGAACAGGAAGGCAATGCAGAGCCCACAGCACCGGTGTGATGTGGTCACTATGAGGAGTTCCTACCACCAACCGGGCAGCAGCATTCTGTACCAACTGCAGTCGGTGCACCAAATTTCCAGATAGTCCTAGGTAGAGAGCATTGCAGTAATCCAATCGGAAGGTGACAAAAGAATGGAAAACCGTGTCAGGGTCTGCTGGCACCAAATACAGTTTAATTCAGGCAATATTACGAAGATGGTAAAAATCATTCCTGACTACCGCTGACACCTATTTTTCAAATGTCAGCCTGCAGTCAAGAATGATGCCCAAATCCTTCACCACATCCATGCCTCAAAGAGTGTGACCATTTAATGATAGAAAAGAAAGGTTGCCACTTGTCATTGCCGACTCATACCCCTCTGGTTCGATGACCATCACCTCCATCTTTCCTGGGTTGAGATGTAGTCAGTTGGAGGTCATCCTGTTGTTGATTTCTTGATGACAACATCTGAGCACTGACACCGCATTTACCTGATCGGGATGCGAGACAGATAAAGCTGAGTATCATCCGCATAGCAGTGAAACTCAACCCCATGCTGCCTTATGAGATTACCCAAGGCAACATGTACACGGCAAATAACATGGGTGCTAGAATTGAGCCTTGAGGAACCCCACAGGTGACTGCCCTGGGTTCAGAGATGAAATTATACAAGGCCAACTGCTGTGATCTCCCTGTAATGTAGGACTTAAACCAGTGCAGAACTGTACCAGTGAATACCACATAGTTCCTCAGGCAATCAAACAGAACACCATGATTCACCATGTCAAAAGCTGATGAGAGAGTTAATAGGACCAAGATGGAACACAATCCTTGATCCCTCACCATGAGGAGATCATGCAACACCCTAACCAACACAGTCTCAGTACTATGACGAGGCCTAAATCCTGACTGGAAAGGCTCATAGATGTTAAATAACTCCAGATGAGCCTGCAGTTGCATCACCACAACCTTCTCTATAATCTTTCCTAAAAAAGGAAGATTTGAGAGAAGCCTGTTGTTTGCCTGGATTTCAGAGTCCAGAGATTTTTTTTTCAGGAGGCACCTCACCACAGCCCTTTTAGGGCTGTCACGAAGTCCCCCTCCCTCAAAGAACACCCGATAATCCAAGCATACACCGGTCCTAGAAAATCAAGACTACCAATAAGGAGTCAAGTTGGTCCAGAATCGAATTAACAGCATGTAGGACACAAGCCGGAGATCATCCAGACCACCTCCTCTTCTACAAATAGAACAAACTAAGCCCAGGTTGGCAGATTGTCTTCCTCCCACAATGTACCACTGCTTGTTCCACCGCTCTATTTCCAGCTGCCTCCAGCTCAAAGAAACCAGGACTGGGGTCATGAAGATGAGTTCTTACCTTGTTCTCCCTCCCCCCTGACAGACACCTCCTGCAGAAACCAGTATCCAGCAATGGACTGAGCCCTCTCCCCCCGGCATGGCTCAACCAATTGAGTGGACTGTGAGTGGAGTCACTCCCCCCTTTCTCAAATGCCAATCACAAGCGGTCCTCCATGCTGTGGTTCAGAGCATGAAGGACCACAGCTCAAAAAATATCAACAGGAATCTACCAGGAAGGAGGCAGCCAGCAGTCGGCCATGCTTCCTGACTATGCTCATACTGCATTATCAGTTGTCCCATTACTACAATGGTTAACTTGGTAAAGTGCTTAATACTGTTGTTTTTTTGCTACTCTTCATGTGTGCTGCCGTCCAGGTGACATTGCCCTTACTGTATCTGTACCTAGGTTTTCCCTTACAGCTGTGACTATGCTAATAATATAGAACTCCCTGTCTGGGTTACAATGTTAATCCCACCTGGTTTATCCATTGCTGTCGTGTGCTAGGAAAACCCTTTTGGTTATTTTGCAGCCAGTAGTTCCCCTGCTAATATACTGCTGTTAATATACTGTGTTGGAGAGACAGCAATAGGCAAAGTTGTCCATACAAGTCCATCTCCAGAATCAACCTAAATAAGTTTTGTGCTTTCTACGCTAGTCAGATATCAATCCCTTTTTTATAAATATTTGCGTTTTGGCTGTTTACTATTCCATGGGTTACATTCTTTAAAATATTTCTCACCCTTTGTGGGTAGTACTGTTTCCTAATATTTGTTCTAAAATGTGAAGCTTTTAAACGTTTCTTATGTTTTCTTACAGCATATTTTTAAAGCATACTTTTCCTGTTCTCCCCCCAGATTTTGTGCATCCATTAGTTCATGATCATCAACCATGTTACACAATAGTAATAGGTCCTTGTGTACCCTTCTTTGTTTTAAAGTGTGCAAACCCAATTTCTGTGACCTTTCCTCATATGGGATGTTTTCCAGTCCCCTTATCATTTAGTTGCCTTGTGTTGGACTCTTTCCAATTTGTTATTTTCATCAATATTTAACCCTCCCCTGAACTGTGATGCATAGTCTATTATAGGTCTCACATATAACCTATAAAGTGGTGGGAGTACCTCCTTTGACCTATATGTAAAGTGCCTTTTTATGCTGTTTAATTGTCCTGTTGTTTTTTCATAAATTGCACTAACTTGTTTTTTTTTGTTTCAGCTAATTTGTAATATAAATCCCAAGATCCTTCTTGCATGTTCTTGTTTTTAGCACTATACCCTCCATATAATTTTGCTTTTGTTTATCATTTTCCCCAGGTGCATATCCATACGTTTTGTGCTACTGACATTCATTTTTCACATGGTTGCACATTTGACTATGTCGTTTAGGTCAGTTTATATTTTGTTTTTCTCTTTTTCAGTATTTACAATTCCACCAATGTTGGTGTTATCAGCAAATTTATTACAGTAACTATGTAAATCTTCTCCCAAATCTCCACCAGACAACATAACTAGCACTGGTCCCAAGACCAAACCTTGGGGAACTTGACTTGTCATCAATATGCCTTCATTCAGTTGGCTTCCCTTTATGTTAACTCTTTGCATTCTGTGTTCCAGCCAATTACACACCCACCCAACTATTTTGTTCTTAACCCTTAGGCTGCTGACAGAATTAGAATGTATAGGAATTCTGGACTGATATATCAGCCCACAGCACAGCAAAGGGTAAAACCCAAAATTTGTAATTTTCCCAGCAGTTTGGTATAGGACACTGCGTCAAAAGCCTTACTCAGGTCAAGGTAGACAATATCAGCTGCATTGCCATTGTCTAAATCTTTTCTAATCTTTTCATAAAATGTCAGGAGGTTTGTGACACATGACCTGCCTGATTTAAAACCATGTTGCAGTTTATCAGTAATGCCAAGCCTATTACATTTCTTCTTCATTATATTCCTTATAGATTTCTCAATTACTTTCCCATGTATAGACATACAGTCGCAGCCATGGTATGGTCAGATATTTCCAGATATTTTGCAAAATATCTAAAGAGATTCTCTCTGGTGGCCCATAGTGGTAGTGCAGGCAAGTAGGTAGGAGATTTCTCCAGTGATATCACAGACATTTCAGGAAGTAAGGCTAACCCGCTTCTAATTTCTTGGTCTTTCCCTGGTTCCCTTTGTAAAACATTAGTATAACATCAGTTGTCTTCCATTCTTCTGACACTTCACCTGTATTAATTGATTGATTAAAAAGGAACTGTAGTACAGGGGTCAAGTCCTCAACTATTTCCTTTATTAACCTTGGATTAATGCCAACTAGTCCCAAGGCTTTATCTGGTTTGACTTCCCTGAGGTTGTTTAATATTCCATTCCTTGTTATTGTAAGGCATTGTTTAGTGTTTCCTGATTCGCATGTAAATTTTTCCCTTCCTAGCTAGTATACTAAGCAAAATTACTTATTCAAGCCGTCTGACATCTCCACGTCATCTGTTATTAGTTTACTTTCTATTTTAATCGTACCAATACCTTTATCTAAGTTTTGCTTTTGGAGTTAATATAACTATAGAACGCTTTCATATTTTCCTTATTGCTGACATTTTGATCTCATACATGTACTTTGCTTTTCTGATTTCTTTCTTTATGTTATAGGTTATGGTTTTGAGTTGGTTTAAACTCAAGGGATATTGCTATAGTTTGTTATTTTTACATATCCTTTTTTTTTTCTTTTTAATCAGGTTGTCAAGTTTACCAGAATACTAAGGTGGTAATTTACCCTTTTGTTATATGCCTTCCTACTAGGAACATACAGGTCCCTTTGCTCTGTTAGTCTGAGCTGTAACAATTTCCACTACTGGTCTAGGTTTCTTCCAAAAAACTAATTCTCTCATTTTCAGTTTTTTATATGATCTTTAATTTCTGAATAATTTGCTTTATTATAATAATAAACTATAGTTTTACCTTTTTTGCATAATATCATTAATTTGAAACACAGCTCTATCATAGGATGATCATTATTACACAGTGGCTCCCAGACAAAGTACTTAATATTATCAGGTAGATTAGTGTATTTATTTATTTAACTCTGATAAGTGAGCAAGTGACTTTTTGGGGGGCATGACCTGGCTGCAGCAGCACATACAGGGGCATGATACAACATTTTACAGAGTACATAAATTTACAATATGTACAATTGTTTACAGAGTGAGGGTATGAACAATACATGCAGGTAGCAAACATTCACTTAAAGTAAACAAATATAAACATATAGGCCCAGATATTCAAAAGGGTTGCGCATGGCGGAACAGTGTTGCGCCATCCGTAACCCACTGATGCACCCCAGTGCGATATTTAAAAGGGAAAAGTGCACCTGCACAAATACCAATGCACGAATTGCATCAGTAATGTATACGCAGGCACAGGTGGAGAGCGTGCCCATGCATAAACTGCACAGCCCGATAGTCAGCCCGGGCCGTGCAGGATTATGCAAGTGCAACCCTACCTGTGCCTACTGTTTCATAAAAAATAGGACCAAATCGAGGTCCACCCACAGAGAGCTGCCCACATTGCAGGGCACAATACAGCAGCTTCCATCTGTGGTGGCCCTCCTGTTCAGTGCCCCTGCAGCCCAATGTGGGCATAATAGTATACCCCCATAGCCTGATCGTGGGCAGCGAGTAGTCCCCCGCAGCAGCCCAATGGCGGGCATAATATACTGTTCTCCCCACCCCAAATAGCGATCGTGGGCATAACATGATGTTCCCCCCATAGCCGATCACCGGGCATAACGTTAATATCCCCTCTCCCCCGAATAGCCCAATCGCGGGCATAACATGATGTTCCCCATAGCCCAATCGCGAGGCATAATGTTAATATCCCCACCCCCGGTAGCCTGATCGCGGCGGCATCCACCCCCGTGTCCAGACTCCCTGGTGATCTAGTGGCCCCCACCCCTCCCACCCACGGGCCCCTACCTCCCCTCCTGTCAGCGGTGGGTGGCAGCACCCCTCCGCCTGCCACCCCACCACCGCTGACGGCAGCTCGGTAGGCTGCACGCCCGTTGGTTCAGGCACGACCCAATGGGCGTGCAATCACACCGCAAAGGTGGTCAGATATGCGAATGAATGTTCATTCACATATCCGTTTACTGCTGTATAGTAAAACTGCACGCCCAGTGGCTCATGCTCTGAACCAATGGGTATACAGCCCTACCGAGCTGTCAGTCAGTAGGCAGCGTGGTGAGGCGGGTGAGGTGCTGCCACCACTGGCTGTTGGGGAGCAGGGTGGTGGAGCTCCGTGGATGAGAGGGATGGGGGCCACTAGATCACCAGGAGTCTGGGCGTGAGGGGAGTGGATGCCACCTGTGATCGGGCTACTTGAGGGTGAGGGAATATTAACATTATGCCCATGAATTAGGCTTGGGGGAACATCATGTTATGCCCGCGATCAGAGCTATTCAGGGTGGGGGATATTAATGTTATGCCGGCGATCGGGCTATGGGGGACATCATGTTATGCCCACGATCAGGCTATTCGGGGTGGGGATATTAACATATGCCAGCGATCGAGCTATGGGGAACAGCATGTTATACCCACGATTGGGCTATTTGGGGGTGGAGGGATATTAACATTATGCGGCGTCGGGCTATGAGAACATCATATTATGCCTTGATCGGGCCTGACCGAGGTGAGGAAACATTATATTATGCCCCGATCAGGCTGCTTGTGGGAGACTACTCTGCTGCCGTGATTGGGCTATGGGTGGATACTATTATGCCCGATCGGGCTGCAGGGTCATCAGTCCTGATGGCTGCTGCCTGGAGGGCGCCAGGCTCAAATGCGTTGAGGATGGCGCTGCCACGTGCTAATGGCATGCAAATGGGGTATGTAATTAGATACAAATGGCCCCCGTGTGCCTTGCATAAATTATGGCCTCATTTGTATGTCACCTTTTGAATATGCAGAGTGCTGCGCATGGTGCAATGGAACTTGCACCACCGCATCTGAATCGCCATGCACAGTGGTTGGTTGTGGGGATGGTTATCAGATAGTTGCTCAATAGCACAACTCCATTGAATATCGCCTCTGGCGACACCCTGCACAACTTTTTGAGCAGCACAAGGGCTTGCACCACAGAATGGCGCAGTTTGAATATCTGGGCCATAAAGTATACCCGTGGAATTCTTTACCTCGTCAGTTAAGAATGCCTGACCATCGATAGCTTTAAATCTAAGCTGAAGACATATCTTTTTACTCTAGCCTTCCTGGATGAATTTTAATTCATAGTTATATTTATTGTTTTATTGCTAAAAATTTTAATGTTTGTTTATTGTATTTTAAATGTGGAGCGCCGTGGTTTTGGAAAGGCGCTATATAAATAAAGTTTTACTTTACAAATATAGTGTTGAACAATACATGCAGGTTGCAAACATTCACTTAAAGTATACATATTTACAATATGCACAAAAGTTTACAGAAAGGTGTTATGAACACTACATACAGGTTGCAAACATTTGCTTATTAATATACATGATCAGAAAAGCTTCAATGGGTGGGGCATAGGTATGGGAAGGGAATGTTTGTAAGGGGTGGTAAAGAATGAGAGCAAAATACTTACAGGCAGGTGGTACAGATAGGGATAGAGGAAGAGGAAACAGAGGAAGGGTTAGCAACAGCAGCTGGAAGTGCCAAGTGAGGAGTAGTGATTTTTCAGCAGCTTAGTGAAAGCAGAGGGTGTAGAGGTCTTTTGATGGGGGGGTGCTGAGTTGCAACTTGAGGTGGCACAATGGCAAAAAGTATTGTCCCATGTGTGTACGGAACAGTGGAACTGAGATATTATTTGTAGCTGAGTGGGATGAGGATGAATCTGCGAATGAGATCTGTTTAGCAAAGTCAGCCAAAGTGCTTTTTTGCAAGTTTTATTTTAATGAACCTGGCAAGAGTTAGGTTAGATTTGAGATTGGGGAGTAGCCAGTTTAAGGTATATAATGCAAAACAGTGATGAGTTTTGCAATCACAACTAGATACAAATTTTACAATTTTATAGTATAAAGTGTGCTTTTTTTGCAACACTGATTTGCCGGCAGCGTCAGCTACCAGTGAGCTGTAGTCAAGTGAGGGAAGCAGGTTTGCCTGAGCTATTCTGATCCTTGTGTTGGGTAATAGGTACTGGCAGACTCTGTATAATGAGCCCAGCATCTGGTGAAGCAGGGTGGTGGTGTGCTGGATGTAGGTTTCGAAAGAGATGGTGGAGTCTAGGTGTACTCCTAAGTATTTAAAGGAGCTGGCTTTTCCAGGCAGGTACCATTTTCTGCTTTGATGCAGAACATTAGGCATAGTTTGTTTAAGTTGTGCCTAGTCCCAAACAACATTGTTTGAGTTTTTTAAGATTAAGGACCATTTTTTTCTGGTGCATACCATTCCTGTAACTTTATGAAGTGATTGCTGAGCATTTGGTTGATTGTGCCAGTGTCATTGCTGTGGATGTACAGGACAATGGCGTCAGCATAGAGAAGGGTATGTACCGGCTTGCAGACTGTGGGCAGATTGTTTATGAAGATGGAGAACTGAAGTGGCCCCAAGATGGAGCCTTGGGGTGTCACCACTGCTTGTGGTGTTTACGCTGGACAGAGTGTTGCCAATTTTAACAGCCTGCTTCCTATGACATTAATACTCTTTGAACCATGATTGAGCAGGGGGTCCAAGGCCTAGTTTAAGTAGCCTGTGGGTTAATATTTCATGGTTGACAAGGTTGAAGGCCTTAGTCAGATCCATGAACACTGTACTGGTTACCAGGCCCTTGTCCATTGCATGATTGATGGCACTGGTGAACATGACTAGGGCTGTGTCAGTGCTGTGTCCTTTGTGGAAGCCATGCTATTCAGCACAGATTAGGTTGTGCTGCTGCGGGTATTCAACTAGCTGGACAGGCATGATTTTCTCTTGCAATTTGGCCAGAGCTAAGACAGCAGAGATGGGATGATAATTTTCTAGGGATGTTTTGTTACCGTTCTTGTGAAGTGGGACTACTGTTGATGTTTTCCAGAGAATGGGCACAGTACTGGTTGAGAAAGATAAATTAAGAAGTTTGGTTATGGAAATTGCTATTTCAGGAGCAGAGAGTCTGAAGAACTTAATGATTAGTCCATCTGGGTTGGCAGATTCGTCGGTTTAAAGTGACAAGTAGTTTGAAGACCTCGCGGCATATGACCCTTTGATATGGAAGAGTGGTCAGATTGGGTTGTTGTTGACAATTCTAGGTACATAATCAGGCTGACCAGTAGATCTATACTTAGACAGATCACAGTAGTCATTGATAGGCACAACTTTGAGGGCAGCATGACTCACACCATTGGGTCGATAATTATGGTGAGGCATGGGGTCAGGCATTTAATGGGTGTGGACATGGGTCAGTGAATGACTGGCTTTTGGACCTGTGAATAACTCACTTGCACTCATTTCTTAATGACCTGTATGAGTTCCAATCAGAGGCATGGTTCGTTTCCTTGAACTTCACCCAGGAATCATCTCTTTTACACATTAGGGCAAAGATGTCACTCATGAGCCAGAAGAATCTTTTGTCTTTTACCCTACTCATGTGCATTGGGGCATGCTTGTCAAGTAGTGCTGTAAATTCCTTAAGAAAGATGTCCAGAGTTTTTTTTGTCCTTGAGGCTGTATTGAGATATGGCAAGTCGACTAAAGACAGGTCAGATAAGAAGGATATTATGTTGAGATTAGAGCAGATCCTGTAAGTCATAAGTCTGGGTGGGGTAATTTTGGGAATGCTATTTCATTGATGGATTCACTTAAAAGCCCAGAGGCTAAGCTTCTTTAGGTCTTTTTGACTAAGGTCCAGTCTAACAATGTGTGTGTATACCAGTTTTGTGGTTAAGTCTGGTAAGGATTTGTATGATTTATTGCAGTTGACAGGAACAAAGTATATCTTTGTGTTGGGCTACATTGTCAAATCAATTTAGGTTTAGGTCACTGAGCACAATTAATTTGGAGAGTGGGAGTTTATCAAGCATGAGCACGAGGTCATTTAAGCTGTTGAGACCAACTTTGGGTGGGTTATAGACACAGCAGATCCTTAGGGTTTTTGGATCCAGTGTGACTGTGATGGACAGCCATTCACACTGGGTACCCGGAGTGTGTGTGGGTGGGGGTTGCAGATTTCAACAGCTAGGTCAGAATGCACATAAATTAAGATGCCACCCCCTTTTTTGGACTGCCTGTCCTTACAAAAAAGTTGAAGTTTGACATGGAGATTTCAGAGTCCTTTATTGATGGGTTAAGTCAGCTTTCTGATGGGGCTAAAATATGGGCTTGATACAGGAAGAAAAAGCCCTCCAGTGTGTGTAGTTTGGGAGCCACACTTCAAATGTTTAGATATATGAGTCAAACACCTTTATGGTCAGGCCAGATCTGGGAGTAGGGGGAGTGTTGTCCGGTGGGCCAGGGTTAGTTTCCACATCCCGATTGCAGTAATGTACAGTTGAATATATGAGGGAGCAGTGCAGGGGGTTTGGAATGCAGTAGCATGGCATGGAGTCTGAGGGCATGGATATGTTTCCTGCAGAGGAGTCTGGTTGTGGGAAAGTTATGAGATGGGGGAGAGATAAAGTAGGTTGTGCTGGTTGCAGGACCTCACTCATGATGTGCAGTTATTTTATGGAATGCCGCATCCAGAAGTAGGAACAGCACGCAGGTGAGGAGACCTACACAGAGCCCCTTGAGGTCCATAGTACAGTAATGCCAGGTCCAAGACAGTATCAGAGGGGGATTGGATTTTGATGGCAGAGAAAGGGATAATTTATGGGGGGAAGGGTTTATAGCTATCTGGAGCAGAAATGTGAGGGAGATTGAGGATCACAGTGGATGGGGGGTCACTGTAAGTGGCAAACTCTCGACTACAGAGGCTACAGGAGGGATTAACTAGAATGGGCAGAGTTAGATTATTTCATATGTGATTTTATTATATGTGAACTCAAGCAACAGTTACTCAGTGTTACCGAGGCACAGGCCAGGAAGTGTAGGATGACCAGAAGCAATTGTAAAGTTTGCAATGAGTGCCTTATTATTAATAACAGCAAAATAAAAAATAAACATTATTCAGCATAACTATTTACAAAGGCAGTACAAACAGAGAAAACAAAGTCATTCTTCTGAGTGTTTCTTCTCAATTTCAAAATCTCAGTCTCTCCAGCAAAAATATTGCTACTTTTTTTATAACAAGCCTTTGCCAGGGAACTCATGAAGGAGAACATTCTGTTTTGTTTTGTCTTTTCCAAAAATGTTCTTGTCAGTTTCCTTCCTTGCAAGTGCAACAAAACAGTACATGGTGTCCCAGAACTGGCCTCTTGTTTATAGCTCTGCAAAGAGTTTGCAAACCAGCATCTCAGGTTATCTCCATGAGCTCCAAATAGCTTTTTGTAATAATTTCAACAATATAACCATATACATTTTCAAATCAAGGGATCCCAGTTTCACATAAAGATTCACACATATTTTATAATGTCAGATATGCAATGAGGGGAGAAAAGATAGAAACAGCAAGTGAAGACAGAGAGATAGCTGGAGGGCAGTGAGACTGTTGGAGTGGCCAGTTCCTAGGTCTCACAAGAAAATTTGACTGTGCAGTCAGACAAACAAGAGACAGAACAGAAGAGGGTAAAACAGATCCTTGTGTTTAACTCTTTCTACATTACAAATGGGACAGGATCTTATTCAACCCTGTCACATACCCCCTCTTTAAGAGGGAACCTATTTGAAAAAAAAGACTAGTTTCCAAAACTTTCTTTAAAATTTCCATTTAACATTAGCTTATAATCTTTACCATTCTCAGCATATGCAGTATCCCTTTTCTCCATAACAACCAGTACAGCAAACAGTGAAGTTTAAACTCACACATTTTTTTCAACCTTCAGAATTCTCAATTTCTGATCCATATTTTGACAGAAAATCAGTATTGACATTCTCTTTTCTGAATTTGTGTATCACCACAAATTTAAATGGATGTGGTGCCAGGTACCACCTTGTAATTCTGGAATTTTAATCCTTCATTTGGTTAAGCCAATAGAGAGGATTGTGATCAGTTAGAAGTACAAGGTCAGCTCCTAGCAAATAAAGACACCATTGCCCATTTTTCTGCAAGGCATCCTTTTGAATGGTGCAGTACCTTTCCTCTCTGTTGGGCAACTTGCTACTGATATATAGAATGGGATGTTCCTCCCCATCTATATTTTGACTCAAGACTGCACCCAGGCCAAACTCTGATACATCTATTTGTTACAAAAACTGTTTTTCAAAGTCTGGGCTTTGTAAAACAGGGGCTGAACATAATATAGCCTTAAGGCCCAAAAAGCTTCAATACACTCTGGGGACCATTTCATATTATTTGGGAACTGTTTCTTTGTTAGTTCAGTGAGGGGAGTAGCTAACGGGGCAACATTAGGAACAAATCTCCGACAGTAACCAGCCAGCCCTAAAACTGACCTGACATGTTTCTTTCTTTTAGGGATATGACTGTTAGCTACAGCTTCTATTTAAGAAATATCTAGCTTTACTTCTCCATTTCCCAAAACATATCCCAAATATCTGGTTTCATGCATGCCCACTGCACATTTGATTCACATAAAGATTCACACACATTTTATAACTTCAGACTTGCAAGGGGAGAGAAAATATAGAAACAGCAAGTGAAGGCAGAGAGATCTGCATTTTTGATAGCATGGACAACTGCCCATAGGTGTTCCAGGTGGCTTTTCCAGTCTGGACTGTACACCATGACATCATCCAGGTATGCAGCACAATAACCAGTGTGAGTAGATACAATTACATCCATGTACTGCTTGAAAGTAGTGGGTACACCATGAAAACCAACTGACATGGTGGTGAAATGATAGAATCTGACAGGAATGGCAAATACAGTTTTGCCTCTGGATTCTTTAGCTATGGGAATCTGCCAGTAACCCTTGGAGAGATCGACAGTGCTGATTTACTTGGCACCTTCCAATTTGTCCACCAAATCATCTATCCTTGGCATAGAATAACTGTCAAATTTGGATACTTGATTAAGTTTCCTAAAACCAAGGCACATTCTTACACCCATTTTTTTATTTACAATCACCAGTGGTGATGCCAAAACACTTCTTGACTTTTCTATGATATCCGACTCTTTCATGTTTTGTATTTCCTTAACCATGTCTGCTCATAACCACTCTGGTAATGACTTCTGGACTTGATGCTGCAGAATTTATGCCTTTTTGCTATGCTTCCCTGGTACCAGGTCTACTACCTACACACAAAACTCATGACTTAGAGTGTGCACGGCATAAATCCCACTTAGGCTGACATCATCTATCACTGAGACACAGGTCAGGAAACATAGAATGACCAGGAGCTGTTGCAAACTTCACAATAAATTTTTTATTCTTATTAATAAAAATGAAAAAGTAACAATTATTAGTATAACTATTTACAAAGGCAGTACAAACAGAGAAAACAAAGTCCTTCTTCTGAGTGTTTTTTTCTCAATTTCAAACCTCAGTCTCTCCTGCAAAACTATTGCTGCTCTTTTTATAACAAGCCTTTGCCAGGGAACTCATTAAGGAGAACATTCTGTTTTTCAGAAAATGTTCTTGTCAATTTCCTTCCTTGCAGGTACAACAAAGCAGTACATGGTGTCCCAGAACTGACCTCCTGTTTACAGCTTTGCAAAGAGTTTGCAAACCAGCATCTCAGTTTAACTCCTTGTGCGTCAAACAGTTTTATGAAATCATTTCAACAATATAACCATATACATTTTCAAACCAAGGAATCCCAGTTTCACATAAAGAGTAACACATATTTTATAATTTCAGATATGCAAGGGGGAAGATAGGAACAGCAAGTGAAGGCAAAAAGATAGCGGGGGTTAATGAAACTGTTGGAGTGGCCAGTTCCTAGGTCTCACAAGAAAATTTGACTGCACAGTCAGATAGACAAGAGACAGAACAGAAGACAGTCAAACAGATCATTGCATTTAACACTTGCTACATAACAAATATTTCTACATAATAAATGGGACAGGGTCTTATTCAACCATTGCCACACTCAGTAACGTTAGCATATGCTCAGTGACATCATTTAGTGATTTGTTTTTGTCAAATGTAAGAACTAGAAGGCTTATAAGGGTAGAGCTAAAAATTGGAAAGTAAAACAAACCCTAGAGCTAACACATGGTACAATACAATTCACTACATGTGTTAGTGAGGGGTATTTCAATGATTGCTGCACTGAATGATGCATCTGCAGCTGTGTATAATTACTGTGGGAATTTACAGTGAGTGGTGAGTCTGAGTTACCGGGACAGGACCACAAGGATCTGGTGCTGGGGAGTGATTCAAGTGTGTGGGATAACTAGGTCACGGTAAGGAAGTTTGGAGATGCTAGTCACAGCTACCAGTATGTGCCCTAGTGATCTGACACCAGATCAGGTGGGAGTGATTACGAATAAATGGTTAACCACCATGGGTGGGCGGGTAGATCCTATTGTGACACCGCTGCATGGTGCCAAGAGCCTGCATGCACTTTCTAGCAACTGGTGTACCTGAAGAGTCCGGTGCAAACAGTGGGGCTTGAGTATTGGGGAGGGCTGAAAGACCGAAGTCCTCATGACCCTGCAGTCTCTGATGGGTCTGTGTGTTGGGGATCCCCTGTGGAAACAAGAATATATCTGATGAGTTGAAACCTGAGAAGGATAGGGAAGGGAGAAATAGAGGGAGGGTAGGAGTAGAAACAGGGAGTAGACAAGGGGGGAAGGAAGGGTACTGAGGATGGCTTAACAGATTGATTCAGGCATTCCAATATTGTAAACATAGGTAGCAGAGCCAGGGGGTCAGAAGGGTCAAGCGACCCTTCACTTTTGTAGCTGAAGGATCAGATATGGATTGAACATTGACCTGGGCTGTATTCTATGCAACTCTGATCCCCCCACACACACACTTTTTGGTACACTCCTCTGCCACTGACAGTAAACTCAGGCACAAATCAAACCACAGCTCAGGAGAACAGGAACAGAGGAAATAAAAACTAAAATTAAACTAAATCTATAACAACAGCACTTGAATTACAGCACATTGGTACAAAAGGCAATAAGCAAGCAGGAACAGGCATCTGAGTGGAGTATAGTCAGCAAAGTATACAGGTGTTGGAGTAATGGCATTGCATGCCAGAAATTGCATGCATGCACCTTCTAGCAGCTGGTGTACTTGAGGAGTCCAATGCAAGAAGTGGCACTTTAGTATTGGGGAGGACTGAAAGACCTGAGCCCTCATGACTCTGCAGTCTCTGGGGGGGGGGGGGTCTGTGTGTTGCAGGATCTGTTGAAGAGTCCAGTGCAAGCAGTGGGGCTTGAGTATCAAGGAGGGCTGAAAGACCCAAGCCCTCATTGCCCTGCTGTCTCTGGGTGGGTTTGTGTGTTGGGGATCTGCTGAAGAGTTCAGTGTAAGTAGTGTTTTTTGAGTATCAGGGAGGGCTGAAAGACCTGAGCCCTCATGACCCTGCAGTCTCTGGGGGGGGGGGAGTCTGTGTGTTGGGGGACTTGAGGGTTGAACAACCCGAGCCCTCTTGACCCTGTAGTCTCTGGGGGAGTCTGTGTGATGGGGGATCCACTGAAGAGTCCGGTGTAAGTCGCAGGGCTTGAGTATCAGGGAGGGCTGAAAGACCTGAGCCCTCATGACCCTGCCGTCTCTGGGAGGCAGGGGGGAGTCTGTGTGTTGGGGGATCTGCAGAAGAGTCCGGTGTAAGCCGCAGGGCTTGAGTATCAGGGAGGGCTGAAAGACCTGAGCCCTCATTACCCTGCAGTCTCTGGGAGGGTCTGTGTGATAGGGGATCCACTGAAGAGTCCGGTGTAAGCAGCAGGGCTTGAGTATCAGGAAGGGGTGTAAGACACAAGCCCTCATGACTCTGCAGTCTCCGGGTATCAGTTAGTACCAAATATAGCACATTGTTCCCTCCCATTGGCTCTAATATTAGTTGCTGAAGTTTATTTTCTGCTGTTGTGTCTAAAAGTGTATTTGCCTTTTCCCCTGTGTATGCAATGGTTTCCCAGTTAATGTTTGGTCTGTTCAAGTTGCTCAAATTAATATCTGTCCTTTGGAAGCATAATCATTTATTTCCTCTATGTAGTCTATATACTCCTCGTTACTAGCATTTGGGGGTATGTAACAATTTTCAATAGTTAATCTATTAGGCTTCAAGTTTTCAATAATAATCCATACTGATTCTGTTTTATTATTTGGTGAGCTAGTATTTCTAGTAATTAGAGAATTAGTTAGGTAGATTACCACACTTCCTCCCAGTCTTCCTATTCAGTCCTGTAAATGAGAATGTACCCAGTAATGTGTTTATCTCAGGAATCTTCAGGGTCCCACCATGTCTCTGATACAGCAACGATGTCCATTGTTTCATCTGGTATCAGTAATTTTAAGTTGTGAAATTTGTTCACCAAACTCCTTGACCCAATTCTCAAAGGGTGGCACAAGCTGCACCAATGGCAGCTTGTGTCAATTGCTGGTGTGCCAGGGAGCATGCACCTAATTCTCTATCAGTCCTCCAGCTTGTGGAAATATGGCTATGCGTCAAAAAGATGGCGCACCTGGGAGGTTTGCTGCAAACTGCAGGGTGGTATAGGTTTTTGTAATGGCTTCTGTTACAGTGTATAGCTCAAAAGATAGCTATAGTAGATACAATGACACACTTCAGTAAAATAACCCAGTGCAACCCACCTTCCTGTGTTGAGATGTTTCTGCAATGACTAATACCGCTGTGTCCCCATATAGCATAGTGGTGTTCACTACTCCAATACAAAACCATCTGTAAATACAGTACTCCATATCATTTTATCTGCATCTCATGAAACATACAGATCCAAAGGGTAAACATAGTGCAGATGTATGTATTTAAATATATTTACCTTTGGAAGACACTTAATGATTATAATATGTGTAACCTATAATATTTTGTTCACATAAAACCATACTTGCTGTTTGAATGCACATACTACATGGTGTGTGGGGGCGTGGCTGATGGCTGGTGAGCAGCGGCACATAGGAACATAGAAACATAGACCTTGACCGTAGATAAAGATCACCTGGCACACCTAGTATTCCCATTTCCCTGCCTAATGTATACGCTCCAGATCCTATCTGGTCTGCGAACTACCTCCTCCTTCCTGCCACTAGTTTTGCCTTCTGCCTGTCCCATGCATTCTTGAATTTGACAACTGTTTTTGCCTATACAACCTCCTCCGGGAAGCTGTTCCATGCATCCACCACCCTTTCTGTGAAAAAATACTTCCTCACGTTGCCCCGGAGTCTTCCTCCTCCAGCCTTATATTGTGACCCCTTGTTCTTACACATCTCCTTTTCTGAAAGATATTGCCCTCTTGAACTCTGTTGATCCCCATTGTGGTATTTGAATGTCTCTATCATATCACCCCCTCCCTCCTGTCCTCCAGAGTATACATATTGAGTTCTCTCAGTCTCTCCTTGTATGGTTTCTGGTGTAGCCCCAGCACCATTTTCATTGCCCTTCTCTGAATTGCCTCCACCCTGTTGATGTCCTTTTGGAGATGAGGTCTCCAGAACTGCATGCAGTACTCTAGACGAGGCCTCAGCAACTGCCTGTACAGCAGAATCACCACTTTCTGTTTTCTACTGTTTCCTACTGGTGATACTTCTCCCTATGCACCCCAGCATTCCACCAGCTTTCTTCACCACCTTCTCATATTGTTTGGCTAATTTTAGATCATATGTTATGACTACCCCAGGTCCCTTTCCATTTCGGTTGTTGTTAGTACCTCCCCACTGTGTATTCCTCCCCTGGGTTTTTGTTCCCCAAGTACATGATTTTGCACTTCTTGGCATTGAATCTGAGCTGCACACTCTTGACGACTCCTCCAACTTGCTTAAGTCTCTTCTCATTTTCTCCACCCCCCAGAGTGTCAACCCTATTTTAGATTTTGGTGTCATCTACAAAGAGGCATATCTTTCCTTCGAGTCCATCTGCAATATTACTTATAAAGACATTAAAGAGGATCGCCCCAGCACTGAACCCTGTGGAACCCCCACTGGTTATCCCCCTTTCTTCTGATTGAACTCCATTTACCACCACCCTCTATGTCCTGTTGCCACGCCAATTTCAGACCCAGTTTACCACCTTGGGACCCACTCCCAGATTGCCCAACTTGTTTACTAACCTGTTGTGCAGGACTGTGTCAAATGCCTTGCTAAACTCTAGATAGGCCATGTCCACCACCCCTCCATGATTTCATACCCTTGTCTCCCAATCAAAGAAATCTATCAGATTTGTTTGAGACGACATTCCTGTTGTGAATCCATGTTGCCATGGGTCCTGTGCCCCGTTGGCTTCTAGATATTCTGCAGTCCTTTCCTTTAACAGTGATTCCATCATATTTCCCACCACTGAGGTCAAACTGACCAGTCTACTGTTACCTGCTTCTACCTTGCTACCACTCTTGTGAAGGGATACCACATTTGCCCTCCTCCAGTTCTCCGGTACTACTCCCTCCTCCAACGATTTGTTCAATAGGGCTGTCAGTGGTGATAGTATCACCTCTCTGAGCTCTTTTAGTATTCTGGGATGTATTCCATCCAGATCCATTGCCTTATCCACCTTCAGTTTCAAGAGTTTCTTTACTACTGTCCCCTCTGTGAATGGACTGGTGTCTATCCCTCTTTCCTGTGTGTATCTACTTGCTAATATCGGTCCATCCCTTCCCCTTCTTTTGTGAATACTGAGCAAAAGTATTTGTTCAGTATTTCAGTCTTCTCCAGGTCTCCCTCTGCCCACTCCGCTCTCCTCCTTTATTAAGCCTCACAATCTCCCCTTGGCATTTCTTCTTTCCCTTATGTACCTGAGGAAGGTTTTGTCCCCCTCCTTCACTGTCTGTGCTATCCTTTCCTCTGTTTTTGCCTTTGCACTTCTGACTGCTTTACCTGCCTCCCTCTGCTTTGCCTGATACAGTTCCTTGTGTTCCTCCCTTTGAGTTTCCTTGTATTTCCTGAATGCCAGTTTTTTTCTCTGTAACCTTCCCTGCTACTTCTTTTGAAAACCATAGTGGTTTTCTTTTTCCTCTGGATCTGTTCACTAGCTTCACACAAAAGCTTGTTGCCTCTGTTATGGCTCTCTTGAGGTTCTCCCACTGTACCTCTACTCCCCCTTCCTCACCCTGTGCTATTGTTTTTTTAGGAGCATTCACCAAGTTTAGTAAAGTTGAGCTTATTGAAGTCAAGGACTCTGGCTTTAGTGTGGCTTGAATTTTCTACTGTCTTTACCCTGAACCATACTGTATGGTGGCCGCTGGACCCCAGATGGCTGCCCACCGATACATCTATTATTCTCTCTCCATTTGTGAGTATCAGGTCCAATATCATCCCATCACGGGTGAGCTCCCCCACAAGTTGCATAAGGCATGCCCCTTGCAGGACATCCAGAATGACTTTGCTCCTAGACGTGGCTGCAGCATAGGTGTTCCAGTTAATATCAGGCATATTTAGGTCCCCTACCAACAACACTTCTCCTTTCTCTGCCATTTTATAGAGAATAATGGATGAGTACGCAATTATAACAAGGATGTTATACCCCCCTCCGAGGGGTGGGATGTCACATAAATCCCGAGAGCGAGGCTTGAGGGGTTTATTCAGGCATCCCACTCTGAGGGGGTGAGTAAAATCCAAGTTTTTAACCCCTATCCATCCTTTATTTTGTATAATTGCTGGGGATCATTTATTTGCAACAGCAATTATACAAAATAAATGCATTTCTTCACAGAGCCGAGCCACGAACCATTGGGGTTTCAGCACAGTCTGTGGGCTCGGCTCCAGACGTAAAGCAGTGTGTTGCTTTTGTTTGTTTTTTGCTGGAAAATGAACATTGTGCCACACATATTTTTGTTTAAAAAAACTAACTTACCCCCGTCTCCTACTTTGGGAAACTGCATAGGCTTAAGGAGCAGGATGGCAGAGAAGAGAAAGTTCACGGCTAGCGCAAGGGACGAGCAGGAGCAGGCGCATGCCCAGTGCAACGGGAAACCAGGCGCATGTTCATCGTTATAACCAGTTCGTTATAATGAAAGAAATATAACTTGGTTTTCCCAATGGGAAGAAATGATAGCCAGTTAGTATAAGGATGTTATCTAGCATTACCCTATCTGTTTCCTACATTGCATGGGGTCTGTAGATTACTCTGTGTGGATAGTAGTGCCATTTCCTGACTCCAGTGTGACCTACAGTGCCATCTCTCCTCCCTGCTTTCCCTTTATCTTAGTTACCTTGATATCTTCCTTGATGTAGATCACTACCCCTCCTCCCTTTTTGCCCTCCCTGTCTTTCCTGTAGACTGCATACCCAGGTATATTAACGTCCCAGTCATGGCTTTCTGTATTCCCTCTGCCATCAATGCCACTAGGTCATGGATCTTGTTACCCATGCTGTGGGCATTTGTACACATGGTCCTCCATGTTTTGATGGTTTCAACCAATTTGTTCTGATCCCATCCCTTCCCCTTGTGTCTCCCCTGACATTACTCCATTTTAGTTATTTGTGTTTCCTCATCCTTAGTATCCACTTGTCTGTCTACCTTGATCTGTTGAGGGGGCAGCAATTGAGTTTTTACCTGCATAATTCCACCTCCCTACTTGACTAGTTTAAATGTCTGTCAATGAAACATTCAAACCTTTCACTCAGGATCCTTGTCCCCCCTCGGAGAGATGCAGACCATCCCTCATGTATAAGCCTGCATCTCTCTCTAGGTGGGCCCCTAGTCCCCAATGAAGCTAAAGCCCTCAGCTCTGCACCAGTTCTTCAGCCATTCATTGAATCCCCTGGTGCAGAGCATCCTGTCATCCCCCATGCCATAGACAGGTAGCACTTTCGAGTAGGTTTCTGTGCATGTCACCTGTCTCAGACCCCTCCCCAACTCCTTGAACTCCCTTTGCACTGCCCCAAACTCACTGTCAGCCAGGTCATTTGTCCCCAGGTGGACAATGACATCTAGCTCCCCATCCTATGCCATTGCCCCCATGATCCTCAGAATTCATCTTCTATCTCTCCAGGCTGAGGCACTAGGTAGGGTCCATACATCTTTCCCCTGTCCCATACCCACCCCCAATTCTACCCCCCTAATAAAAGTGTCCCCAACTAGGAGTTGCTTCCTTCACCTCTGGAGTCCCTTGCCTCCCCCTCTGTGGTCTTCACTACAGAGGTTTTCTGCATCCACCTTGTTCACCACTGCTGGTGCCCCCATGGGATAGCCTCACTCATCCAGAACTGCGTAGGAGTTGTGAAGTGGAACCACAGGTGATATGCACCTCTGTCCAACCTCCCTCACCCCTCCTAAGCCCACCATTGTTCAACCGCCCCTCTTTACTGGCATCTTTTGAGGCAGCAAGGGTGGCATTAGTGGTCCCTGTGGGGGGGGTCTCCTGAAGCCTCGCCAACTCTGCCTGGAGATGAGCAACATCAGCCCTCAACCCAGAGAGGTACATGCAGATAGGGCAGCACCACAGCTTCCAGAATGTCTCCCAGAAGACTACTGCCCCACAGCAACTGCATTGCACCACTCCCAGCATGACTACTGTTGAGTTCTCCCTTTTTTCTCTCTCTCCCCCCTTTTTACTCTGCCTCAATGCAAGAGTGCAGTTCTAAAGGTGTCTAGCTTGTGGTTTTATGTGTAGCTGTAAGTGCTAATGCCCTGTCCTGAATCAGGAAGCTGAAATCAGTATCCTGGGTGTACTCTTAAAAAGGTGGACTAGCCTGGGGAGGACAGGGCGGGCCTAATCCCCAGCCCTTACAGCTCTCAGAGCACTGGAATTACGGTACCAGGCAATCAGGGCACGAAATACAGAATTTCTCACCTCCCTCCCCAAGGTCCATTCCCTCCGGAGTAGGAATCCTCAAGTGGGGGGGTGTAGGCACAGTGATTGGCAACATTGCCAGTTGGCATCCTAATTGCCCAGTGCCAGAACGCTGGCACGCTCCAATGGTGGAACCATCCACTGGAAAAGCAGTGGAAGAAAAACAATCAGCTCCTTTAATATGAGAAAGAGAGATCAAACTGAAAAACCTATAAGAACAAAACAAAATAGTAACAAAACAGTAACTCTGCTTAGACAAAAGAAGCCTTAATGTTTCACCTTGCTCTGTTCCCTCAAGCAAACCCTGAAGACAAAAAGCTCAGTTAAAGCTAGGTGCTTTCTGTCAGCAAACTTTAGTCTTCCATCTCAACACACCAACTAATGACCTTTTAAATCTTCCCTCTGTAGGAAGATACAAAGCCTTTGTCAGCTTCACCCCAACATTATACACCTAATCACCTGGAAGAGCTGTGGAAAACAAAACAATCTTCTCCTTCACCCAGGAAGGATTCCAGTGGTGGTGCAAGCATCATTAGACCAGCCCTGGCTGGTCTAATAGTGCTCAGAAGTGTGTTCTCTGAGAGGGTTTAGAGAATCCTGATTTTGGGGATATGGCAGCTCGCATCTGCAGCAAGCCCCCTAGTGTCCTGGTGTACCCAGCAGCTTGGTGCAGATCTGTATAGTGCTGCTTTGGTGCACTGGGTCCAGGTTTGGCACAGGGGGGCTTTGAAAATCCTGAAGTCCACAAGTTTTGACACAAGGTGCCACTTGCACCACTGCTGTGTGGTGCAGGCACTTTGTGTCAAATTTGGAGCTTTGAGAATCGGGCTCCTCGCATTCGTTGATAATATTTTCAAATGTTTAATAGGTTTTCTGTAATGCTTATTTTTAACTCTACCAACTATAGAAATGCCCCCTTCACCCCCATTCATTGGTTTAAATTTCTTTCTAGACAGTTAACAAACCTTTCATCTAAGATGTTGGCTCTTTTGGTGGTTAAATGTAAATGATCCATAGTGTAGTATGTTTTGTTATTTAGGAATATGTCCGAGTGTTTCAGTAGTGTGTAATTCTCTTTGAATGGCCAGTCATCCAGCCATTTATTCAATTTAATTGTCTTCTAAGTTTTCCTCCAGAAAACACTAGTAGGATTTTGGAAAATATAGGAATATCTCCTTTGTCACTGATTCTTTCTCCCAGTTTTCTAAATTCCTTTTTATGTTGGCTGCACTTGCGCATCCATCGTTTTGTAACAAGGATAGTGGATTTTGGGGGGTGTCGTTGCCAAGCCCATTGCAGTTTACAAAAGCACGGGCTTGGCAGTCTACACCAATGACCACGGGCTGTAGTCCAGATATCACTTTTTGCCAAGTGGGCTGAAACATCATGTATTTCAAATGACCGAAGCGCTCCAATCAGAGAGAACTTAATTCCTTTGATGTGCATAAAGACGGTCAGCAAACAGCTGAGTAGCTTTCAACCTCAGCAGCCTGTCAGTCTGTAAAAAAAGGAAGCTATCCATTGATATCTGTTGCTGAGCCCCCCTGTAACTGCTCCCCCACCTGACCCTCCCTCTCAGTACCCACTGTCCCATCCCCCCAAACATAACACTGACACAGGGGGTGCCCAATCCCACAGTGTCGCCACCTCATAGTTTGTTTTTCAGTCTCTGCCTGTAATGCAGAAAACCATCCATCGATGTCTGTAGCTGGCACCTCTGTAACTGTTTCCCCCTCTCAACCCTCCGTCTGAGCACCCCCCAGCCACAAAAAACATAACACTGACACTGGGAGTGCCCAACCCCCGTGCCATCTCTCTTTTTAATTCTTTTATTATAGTTAACCCTGTAAAACAGAAAATCATCCTTCGTTGTCTGTTGCAACACTGTTCCCCTCGATTCAACCCTCCCACTCAGCACCCCCCCAAGCCCTTATTTACCCTCTGGGGGTCTGACACCATAATTTCTGGACCACAGAGATGTCTTCACTCTTCAAAGCTGGACCGTGAACTGAGGAAATCAGATAGGTGGTTGGAACTTCTCTTTGGGGGTGGGGGGATATCACAGGCCAACCCCATGGCTCCCTTTATGGTGCACAGGACAACGACGTGTGAACAGTCCTGTAGTCGTGATCCCCCTTTGGCCTTTTTCAAAATAAATTTTTTCTTAACTAATAAGTATTCAAAATCCCCCTCAAAAAAGCTCCAGTGGAATGAAATTGTACCATTCGACTGGTTTAAAATTTGTATTGCAAGATTGCTGAAAATTATGGTATTGCATTAAAACAAATGATGCAAAATGGAAACGGGGACCGTGATTATGAACTTTTAATGTTAGTGCCCCCCCCCATTTTCTTGGTCCACCATGTGCTTTACTTCAGTGAGGGACCATGTTACCTGTGATCATGTTATAGGGGAGAGCAGTGAAGCTCCACTCAAGAGTTTTTGTTTTGTTTGCACACCGTAGTCACAGGCAACCAGCGAGTTTGGTACCTCCACACTGTTTTGTATGCTGCACACATCAGAGCTCCATTGAAAAACAAAGTAGCAGCCCTGGGAGAGGAGGGACTGATTGTGCTCCTTCTGTGAATCTGATAAACAGTGAAAGGCCAATCCAGTTTCTGCTGAGATTCTGGGATTCCAAAGCTGGGCAGACTGGAACACTGGGAGGTTTTGAACTTAGTGGCATAACTTAGCCCCCTCATATTTTTTTTAATTTAATTTTGTTTATATAGATTTGGCTGAAAAAAGGAAAACAGTCCATCGATGTCTGTAGCAGATGCTTCGTAACCAGTCCCCCGCACCCTCCCTCTTATCATCCATCAAACCACACACCCATAAACATAATACTGGCACTGGGGGTGCCCAATCCCTCAGTGTCATCACCTGAAATATGAAAACTATACCTCATCATTTTTTTAAAACCCTGTAAAACAGAAAACCATCCATTGTTGTCTGTTACGCCATTGTTCCCCCCACCTGACCCTCCCACTCAGCACCCACCACTCCACACACCCCAAGCCCTTACTCATCCACTGGAGTTCTGAGGCACTTTTTTCTCTGGAACATAAAAACATTTCACTCTTCATAGCCAGACTGCAAACTGAGGAAATCAGGTATGCCCTTCAATGTACTTCAATGAGGTTTGGAACTTAGTGGCATAATTTGGCCATTTTTGAATATTTTTGCCCCAGTTTTTCAACATACCCTTTTTTGGGATGCGACCTCATGAACAATTACAATGACATTAGGCAAATCTGTCCTGAAAGGTGATTTTGCGGTCGCAGTGTGAAATTTCAGGCAGGAGTTGAACATTTTCTGTACTTGAAAAAACAAATCTGGCCCTTTTTATTCCAGGTTCCCTTGTTCATGAGGTGGTATCATTAAAAGGCTATGTTAAAAATGTGGTATCAAAATATAAAAAAAAACAACTACGTTATGAGCCTATGCTGAAATTTGCAAATGCAGGATCCTAACTCTGGTAGTTTTTGATATTTTGACCCCCAAATGTTCAACATAGCCATTTCTTTTCAGCACCTCATGAATATGACAGCTGTCATTTTTCAAATCCTGGCCAAAATATGTTTTCGCATCCCGAAAGGTGATTTAGCAGTCACTGTGCAAAATCACCTTGTGGGCAGGAGTCGAACATTTTCTCTGCACTTTTTCATGAGGTGGTAGTCATAAGAAGGCTATGTTGAATATTTGGGGGCAAAAATATTAAAAAAACAACAAAGTTATGAGCCTACATTGAAATTTAGCAATGCAGCCTTGCAACTTTGGTCATTTTCAATATATTGACCCCAAATTTTCAACATACCCAATTCTTCACAGTACCTTATGAATGTGACAGCTGTTATTTTCCAAATCCTGGCCAAAATGTGTTTTTGTACCTGAGCCACGGAATGATCTTTTGCCAGGGATTTGAAAATTTCACCTACCGCATTCATTAGGTTGGGTAAAAAGAAGGCTGTGCTGAAAATTTGGTGTACAAATATGGTAAAATGCCCAGGCTATGACTGAACGTTATGCTATTTCAATGTTCACTCGTAATTTCATAAATTTTCAATATTTTGACTCCAGCCTTTCAACATAGTCATTTTTACACGTCACCTCATAAATGTGACGTGTCATTTTTAAAATCCTGGATGAGATGTGTTTTTGCACCTCTGTTGCAAAATGACATTTTGGCCAATTTACTATAAATGACACATGTCATGTCTATAAGGCGAATCATATAACAAGTATCTTCAAAATTTGGGGTCAGAATTGCAAAAAATAAATTGTTTAACAAGCAGCCAACATTTATCATTGACAAATGCTTGTTAATGTTGTAGTCTTTCTTCCCACCAATATCATTTACACCCACATGTATAAGTACTTTTTTTCCTCACACCTCTGTTTTGTTTTAGTATGTTATCTGTATTGTCTGTTATGTTATTCCATCTCATTGGCTATGCTGGCTATTTTTGAATTTTTAGAAATTTGTATGAAAGCAAGGGATGATGAAGGAAAATGGTACATACAGTTTTAGTAGATTACAGGAAAGCCACTGATCTTATAGATCATACACTGGTGATAAACAAACTAGAAGAGTGTGGGGTGCCAAAACATATCTTAAAATAGTAAGTGATTTTTTACAGGGGAGAGTTCAGTGGGTTGAATTAGTAGGGGAAAAGTCAATGCCAGATTTGTTATGTGTGGCGGGGGGGGGGGCTTCAGGGTACCAAACCGGGGCTTTTGTTATTTTTGTTTATGATGAATAACTTAAAAACTATTGTGGACTGTATCAAATATGTGCATAATACACCTGCTGTGGATATCTTTGAATGAGAAGAAGATAGTAAAACACAGTATTTAGGAGTAGCAGAAAAATGGTTCAAAAAATTTTATAAAAAATAAATCCCTCCCCCCAAAAAAAGGAAATCTGGTTTAGGAAGAAACAAGCATTTGTGAATGCCAAATGTTTCCTTGTGTGGTGTGTGTGGTGGGGTGTATTGTGTTAGTGAGGGTATGTTGGTCAGTACATCTGAGGAGAGGGATCTGGGAGTCAATCAACAGTGACTCCATTGTGCACACCAACTAGTGGGATAAGGGCTCTAGTAAGGCACTGAGGACATTGGGGTGCATTAGGAAGGGTTTTTATAGTAGGAGAAGGGAAGTGATACTGCCTATCTACAACTGGAGAGTACACGTGATATTTTATAGATTATAGTGCTTGTTTGGCTATTATGAGAACCAAATGCTTCAACAGGAGACATAGAAAGACATAATGATAGCATCCGTCACAATCATGGCTGCATAATAAAAATGATTTCCTTTTATCAGAGTGTGTCTTTTGTATTTATTTAGCACCAGCTTAGTTTTTCAGCACCCCTAACATATTAGCATGGCCTCCTGTGGAGGCAGGGAGGATATATAGGGACCCCTCTGACTTAATTAATTTTTGTTTTTGACTGTCCCCTTAACTCATATGTAAGTCTCTCCATGGGTAGGACTTTCAAAGTCAGACATTTCAAACATGTGCATTTAGTATGCATTTCCAACTAAGGAGGAGTAGAATGTGCACTACTGTTGGATAAGGGTCACAGTTATGTTTCTCCATGCACTGTATCACTAATGGCAGCAAAGCAGCAGCATCTCTAATGAATTCCCATTATTTGCTCATGCAGCCAAAGAGAGCTAGTTATTACATCTCTGTCCATCACTGGATAAATTGATGGGTCAACAGTGCATATGAAAGTCTGTTTTTAAAAACATTGGATAGATAGATGTAGTTTAAAAATCCTGCCCACAGAATTCATGCCTTCATAAAAGGGTAAGCTGTAAAAGAAATGTGACTACTACTATGTGTAAAGGGACAAAAAAGTGCAAACTCTACAAGATACTAGACTATTACAATGGAAAGCATTAATTATAAAAAGGCATGATTACTGTCAGATTTCACACACAAGGCTATCCGGGGCAACTGTTGAGTGTAGCATGCATCCCACCTTACAGTTGGCAAACTTCCATACACGAAAAACAATGCCACAAGATGCATAACCAGGCTGGACTCTAGTTCTTGGGTCACAAATATGGCAGCCCGGTGTTGTTATCTATAGTCATGGGGTGTGCGGGGAGCGGAGCCCCCCGCTAAACCCTATGGAAAAAAATCCACCCGCCATATTATCTGAGCCAAGAACTGCAGCCCTCCTCATTACCATACCACACTCTCACACACACTCAAACAGAAACAGCTATTGCCCATAGTAGTGCCCAGCATTCTTGACAGCAGCTGTTCAAGTAACAGATAAATGTTGTGGACTGTGCATCCTATACAACACACACATGTACATGCACACACACACACACACACACACACACACACACACACATACCATCTTTCATGACAGGTATTACAAACAGCACTACCTGTAATTATTGGCTATTTACAAATCACTGCAGACTATACATCCTACACACACACGCACACACACACACACACACATTCATGTATGGCAACTGTTGAACATAGCATACATCCCATCTAAGAACTAGCAAACTTCCATGCAAGAAATAAAATCCTACAGTATGTATCACCCTAACACACACAAACACACATACTGCAGTAATGTTACAGTCAACCCACCAAGTATAAGTAATATGTAGAGGGTCTCTTACCTGGGCACTGGGGAGCAAGCGGTAGGAGTCTTGAAGGGACAGAGTCCATCAAACCTGTGAAATAATGCACCATACCTCTCAATCTCTCAGCATTAAAAATAATAGCACTGGTCCTCAAAAATCATAGCAGAGGGTCAGAATGTGGTAGCACTTGCTTATTTTAAACAATAATACATCGACAAATAGTGGGGCCCATACAGTAAGTGATAAGGAATGTTTCTATCAACTTGGTTCAATGATTTAATAGTTTGTGTGCCCAGAAATAGCTCTAACATTTTTAGGAATCCCAGTAAACCTGTGCAGAGCAAGGGTAAATTTGAGTGTGAGAATCATAGCACTGTGCGAAATTCATAGCAGTTGAGAGGTATGTAATGCATAGGAAAGGTGTCACAAATAATCTGTAGTTCTCAGGGGAGTAAATAGTAAGGACAGGACATGACTGACATTAGACTAATACTTATCTGATGAGGAAGGACACAAGAATCAGGAAAGAGTCATCACTCAGTCAGACCTGTTAAAGTAATGAGAAAAATAGGTTAATATGGAAGCAAGCATTTGTCCATGCCAGATGTTCACCGCTGGTATTGATGTTGTACTAGGTCTAGGAGCAGATCCCCATGCCAGAAGATTAATATGGGCTGGGCATGGGCATGGGTGGACTGTTATGGCAGGGCAGCAACAGACTGCCATTTAAATCAGAAATGACATGCATTAGGCTGAAACTGATCTAGATAGCAGGGGAATGTAGACTAGCAATTTTTGCACTAACCACTGAGCCACTTAACTTCACTTTCAAATTGCTGTGATACACACACACTAATATATATACACATATGCATATATATTCCAGTGAGTATAACATAGCATTACACCATCTGCACACATGTTTACAGATTAAGAGAAAAGACATCAATGGATTGTTTTCTTCTTTTCAGGCTCTTTGGTAACTGGGTAATATGGTAACCTAGACTCTGAGGGACATTAGAGGGTGGGGAGTTGCCACTAGACACCTCAGTTAAATAAGCAATGACATATAGAAGGCTGAAACAGATCTAGATTGTGGGGAACTGTAGACTAGCACTTTCTGCACTAACAAAAGAGCATCCTAACTGCACTTATTAATTGTTGTGATACACACACGCTGACTAATACAAATACACATATACATATACATTACAGTATAACATAGCAGTGCACTGTGTGCACTCATAGAGCATTACCACGCACACACAGACTAAAACACATACACTACCTCATATGGGGTATACCGTTTGAACATTGATGTTTCAACATCGACTCCCCGACATGGAAACCCCAACTTTGACAGACTTTGCATCGACGGGGACATTTTTTGTTGAGGAGGGGCACCTAACTCCACTGTCTGTGTGACATGGAGTTAGATATTTAAAGTAGGGGGGATGCAGGGGCACAGCCCCCCACATGGAGGGTGCAGGGGGTGCAGTCCCCTCGCATCGATACAGTTAAGTGTGGTGGTCGATGTTGGTGTGTTGCAGGTCATTTTTGGGATGCATAGGTAATGTCAGACTGATTGCATCAATGTGAAGGACTGTTGTGAAACTTCCATTGCTGTGGCTTAGTGGAGTCATCATATGGCATTTATTTACTTACTGTATACATCTAAGCCTAACTTTTACTGTATTTTGGATAAGCACTGTGTTTTGCACTAATTCATTATACTAATCTACTGCGTGACTTGGTAACTAAGGTAGGACCAGAGAGGTGTGGTGGATGTGGCCTATCTGGACTTCAGAAAGGCCTTTGACACTGTCCCCCATAGAAGGCATATTTTTTTTTTAATTCAATATACTTTATTAAGTTTTTAACATGAATTAAAAAACAATTGTCCAAACCATACAAGAACATTATAACACTTCTGAATAGAAGACTGATTAACAAACTGCACAGCCTAGGGGTGGATCCTAAAATAGTTCTGTGAATGAAGAACTGGCTGAATGGCAGGAGTCAGAGGGTTGTGGTAAACAGGGAGTACTCTGGAGAGGGAGAGGTGATGAGCAAGGTGCCACAGGGGTTGGTGTTGGGGATGGTCCTCTTCAATGTCTTTGTTGCGGACATTGCAGAGGGACTGGAGGGGAAGGCATTTCTCTTCGTAGAGGATACAAAGGTATGCAATAGGTTGGGCATGCCAGGGGTGTTGAAAGAATGATGGAAGACCTTAAAAAAACTGGATCGCTGTCCCAATGGCACTGAGGGTTGAATAATTGGATGTCACACCTCACACTACACTGGTGACCTGGGTTTGGGAGCGAGTCTGGGTCATTGAAGGCTGGCTAGGGGGAGGGAGCAGGATTGAGCAGCCACAAGGCAGCTCTCCTCTCCCAAGGAGGGACCTGTTGCACTCTGCAGTCCAAATGCCCCCAGGTGGAGGCCTGAGGGTAGCACAGGTAGGCAGGTGGCAAGCAGTGGGATGGTGCTGAACCACAGTATGCACAATCCTCCACAGGCACATACATGGCCACAGCACGGGGAGCTGGATGAAAATGGGGAAAAAACGTGGGCATCAACTCAATAAAAAAACTGGAGAAATGGTCTGAAGAATGGCAGCTGGGATTCAATGCAAAAAAGTGCAGGATCATGCAGATAGGGCACAAGAACCCAGGGGCAAAGTACAACCTATGTGGGTAGGTACTGACAGTCACAAAGCAGGAAAGAAACTTGGGAGTTATCATCTCACAGAAACTTAGAGAAACTAGGCAGTGTGATATGGTGGCTGTAAAGGCTAGCCAGATGATTGGATGCAGAGGAAGGGGTATCAGTAATATAAAGAGGAAGGTCATCTTCCCTCTGTATAAGACTCTCATGAGACTGCACCTGGAATACTGCATCCAGTTCTGGAAGCCTCATCTGAGAAAAAACATAGGCAAGGTGGAGGCGGTGCAGTGGAGGGCAACTACAATGGTGCAGGGCATATGGGATGAGGGGGCATATCCTATGAGGAAAGACTAACCAAGTTGATATTCAAAATGTTTATTTCATTTGGGTAAAGTATTTAAACATTTAAACAGCCTATACTGGCAGGATGGTCTGCATCTGTCCAGGAAGGGAACAAGTCTTTTGGGCAATTGGTTTAAATGCTTCATTGGCAAGCTTTTAAACTAGTCAAGAGGGGAAGCACTGATAAGTAGCAGGAAAATCCCAGCCTGCCCCTACAAAACAGGGTACTAAATGAGAAAAAGACCAAGGTAGAAAGGTCTGTGGGGAATGCTGCTACAGAAGGTAAAGCCATCAAAAAATGGAGAGCAATGAGTACCAAAGCCCATAGTCTGAGTAACAAGCTTCCTGAATTAGTGGCCTTGATGGAGGAGGAACATCTGGATATTGTGGCAGTCACAGAAACATGGTACACACAGGATCATGACTGGGACGTAAACATACCAGGATACACTATCTACAGGAGGGACAGGGAGGGTAAAAGAGGAGGAGGAGTAGCTCTTTACATAAGGGAAGGAATCAAAGCAACAGAACAAAAGGGTAAACAGGGAGGAGAAGAAGCACTGTGGGTCAATTTGGAGGCAGGCAATGGCACGACAATCCACAAAGGGGTTGCATACAGACCCCCTTCTCAGGGGAGGAAATGGACAAGGAAATGACAGAAAGTATACTTAGAATGGCAGATAAAGGGGAGATATTGCTGATGGGTGATTTGAATATGCCAGATGTTAACTGGAGTGCAGCTGCAGCAGCCACTTCAAAGAGTAGGGTTATTCTAGATGCCCTACAGGGGGCATGCCTTAGACAACTAGTATTTGAACCCATTCAAAAGGGAGCAATTTTAGACCTGGTTCTCTCAAATGGAGATGGAGAGAGGATCACAGATGTAGAAGTGGGTAGCCATCTGGAAACTAGCGACCATTGAACAGTATGGTTCACAATAAACACATCAATATAGTCAAGCCATACAAAGGCAAAAGTACTGGACTTCAGGAGGGCTAACTTTGCCAAAATGGGCGAGTGCCTAAGGAATACACTAGCAAATGGGCAGGAAGGAGGGGTGGAAGAACAGTGGGGAATACTAAAAACTGCCTTTACAGAGGTAACAAGCCTTTGTGTGAAGCAAATAAACAAAACAAAATGATGTAAGAAACCACCATGGTTCTCAAAGGAGGTGGCAGTGAAGATTCAAGAGAAAAAGAAAGCATTCAGAAAGTACAAGGAATCACAAAGTAGCAGGACAGAGAATTGTATCAGTTAAAGCAAAAGTAAGCTGGGAAGGCAGTCAGAATAACAATGGCCCAGACCGAGGAAAGGATAGCCAACTCAGTTAAGAAGTGAGGATAAAACCTTTTTTAGGTACATCAGGGAGTGAAGGAAGACTTAGGGAGGGATAGTGAGGCTTAATAAAGGAGAGGGGTGGGCAGAGGGTGACAGTGAAAAGGCAGAGATACTAAACAAATATTTTTGCTCAGTATTTACAAATGAAGAGGGGGGTACCTAAAACAAACAATAGAGACACTCTTGATACAGAAATTGATACCAGCCTATTTACAGAAGAAAGGGTTCTAAAAGAACTCTTAAAACTGAAGGTGGACAAAGCAATGAGGCCTGATGGGATTCATCCCAGAATTCTAAAAGAACTTAGGATAGAACTAGTGACACCACTGACTACCCTCTTTAACAAATCATGGGAGGATGGGGCGGTACCCGAGGACTGGAAGAGGGCAGATGTGATTCCCCTTCACAAAAGTGGGAGCAGGGCCGAAGCAGGAAACTACAGACCTGTTAGTTTAACCTCAGTGGTAGGGAAAATTATGGAATCGCTTCTGAAGGAAAGAATTGTCGAGTACCTAGAGGCCAGAGGGGCACAGGACCGAAGGCAACATGGATTCGCAGCTGGAAGGTCATACTAGATGAATCTGATAGATTTCCTTGACTGGGTGACCAAAGTAGTAAATCAGGGAGGGGCTGTGGGCATGGCCTACCTAGACTTTAGCAAGGTATTTGACTCAGTCCTACACAAAAGATTAATATACAAGTTAGCCAGCCTGGGAGTGGGTCCCAAGATGATAGCCTGGGTAAAGAATTGGCTGGAGACTAGGACACAGAGAGTAATAGTAAATGGAGTCCACTCTGAAGAAAGGGGCTACTAGTCAGGTACCCGGAGGTTCAGTATTAGGGACTGGTCCTCTTCAATGTCTTTATAAGCGACATTGCAGAGGGACTGGAAGGAAAAGTATGTCTCTTTGCAGATGACACAAAGATCTGCAACAGAGTTGATGCACAAGGTGGGGTAGAAAAGATGAGAAGGGACTTGGCAAGGTTAGAGGAATGGTCAAATGTATGGCAGCTTAGATTCAATGCTAAGAAGTGCAAGGTAATGCACCTGGGAAACAAAAACCCAGGGGACGAGTACACAGTGAGGGGTGAGATACTAACAACAACAAAAATGGAAAGGGACCTGGGGGTAGTCATGTCAGATGACTTAAAGGTGGGCAAGCAATGTGAGAGGGCAGTAAGGAGGGCTAGGGGGATACTGGGATGCACAGGGAGAGGCATCACCAGTAGAAAACAAGAAATTGTTATCCCTCTGTACAGACAGCTGGTGATATCCCATCTGGAGTACTGTGTGTAGTTCTGGAGACCCAATCTCTGCAAGGACATAGACAAGATGGAAGCTGTCCAGAGAAGGGCAGCTAAAATGGTGCATGGTCTGCACCAGAAGACATGTGAAGAGAGACTAAAGGAGCTTAATACGTATAGCCTCAAGGAAAGGAGGGAGAGGGGGGGACATGATAGAAACTTTCAAGTTCCTCAAGGGAATCAACAAAGTCCAAGAGGGTAGCATCTTTCAAAAAAAGAGGTGTGCAAGAACAAGGGAGCACAATTTGAAGATGGGGGGGTGGTTCAGAGGTAATGTAAGGAAGTATTTTTTCACAGAGAGGGTTGTGGATGCATGGAACAGCCTTCTGGAGGAAGTTGTGGAGTCAAAAACAGTGGTTGAATTCATGCATGCATGGGACAGTCATAAGGCAATTCTAGGGGCCGGGGGTAGAAAGAAGTAGGCTGCTGGTTAACTAGGATCTGCAGCTTATTCATTATGTAGGGAAATAAGCAGTCTGGGTGGGCCAAGCAGCCCTTATCTGCTGTCAAATTCTATGTTTCTATGTAATATTGAATTTTTACAGGATATGCCAGCTGAGATTTGATATATGATATATTGAATCCCAGCTGGTATATCCTGTAAAATGTCACTTACAGAGAGTTCATGCTTTTACCCATTATTTCTAATGAATTTGCACAATGCAGACCTGCTGAGAGGAAATTTCAATGTGGTCTTCCTTTTACACATTTTTACAATGGGCCAGATATTCAGACTGCACCAGGCAGTGGTGCAAGCCTGGGCCCAGTGCAACTGGGCTGCACCGGGGCCAGGACCAGACTATAACCAACAGTGATGCATCATGGCTCAACACCATTGAATATGGCAAGGTTGGCACACATACAGCACATGGTGCGGTAGCACTGCACCAGCACAAGTCACCGAGAGGGAGTACGGTGATGCACCAGTGCAAGTGCAGTTGCGCTAGGTACATCACCCACAATATTCAGCCAGGAGCATGCAAATGAGGCCATAATATATGCAAGGAGCAAATGAGGCCATTTGCATGTCATTATGGCCCCATTTGCTGGGCGTCCCAATGAATTGTACCTGGCACCCTGCCAAGCTGCTGGCATCAAGGGTTGGCTCCCTAGTGGGCTATTGCAGCTTCCCCCTGTACGTCCGATCATGGGCTGCTGTAAAAGAAGGAGTTACATGGTGGTCTAGTGGTACACCCCATATGCCTGATTGCTGGCTGTTGTAAAAGAAAGAGTTACCTGGTGGTCTAGCGGTACCCCCCCCGTATGCCCGATCATGGGTGGTGTAAAACAAAGAGGTACCTGGAGGTCTAGCGGTACCCCCCCATATGCTCTATCATGGGCTGGTGTAAAAGAAAGAGTTACCTGCTGGTCCAGTGGTAACCCCTTCCCCACCTACCCACAGAGGGCCCCTGGCCACCCAGCACTCCCCCATCATCAGCGGGTGGCAGCACCCTGCCCACATACTGCCTGGCCGCCCGGTGACCCAATCATTCACATATCTGGTCCTGTGTATTACAGTATGGTCTGCAAGCCCACTGGTCCACATGGTGGACCAATAGGAATACAGATCCTACTGTATGCTGTCATTCGCCAGGCGGCCAGGTGGTATGCAGTGAGGTGCTGCCACCTGCTTATGATGGGGGTGCTGGGTGGCGGGGCCCTCTGTGAGTGAGTGGGAGAAGGAGCATCACTGACCACCAGGTAACTCTTTCATTTACACCAGCCAGTGATCAGGTGTATGGGGGGTACCACTAGACCACTAGGTAATTCTTTAATATTTACAGATGTCCACTATCAGACATCTAGGGAGGGGACCGCTAGACCACCAGGTTATTCTATACCATTTACAGATACCTGCGATTGGGCGTACAGGGCGGGAGGGTCACTAGACTACTGGAGAGGGTCAGGGTGCTTGTGGATGGTGTTCCTGCTAGGCAGGTGGCTACCCATGGCTGGTGGCTGTTGTGTTGTGTCTTGCAATACAGTTGCCCGCCTGTGGCTGGCCAGCTTTTGAGCCTGTTTTTTTCCAGCTCTACTTTGAGCACCTGTGTGTGGCGCATGCAAGGGTTGTGCCATCATATGCACCACATATCCTGGGCTGAATATCAGGATGTGCCGCATATGCATGGGCATGCCCTCTGCATCTGTGCTGCATACATTACCAATGCACCCCAGTGCATCAGGCGTTGCGCCGTGCAACCTGCCCCTTTGAATGTCATGCCGGTGTGCATTGATCATTAGTGCATGGCACAACCCCTTTGAATATCCCGGCCAATGTGTTTTCCTAGAATATGCCTGCTGATTACTATATATTTAGCCTGCATAGGTCACGGAAGATGTGGCATCTTATCTTCAGTAGGGTTCTACAGCTACACAATATTATACTGCATTGCGTAAAATTAGAACACACTGAAAGCAATATTTTACATATGGACTAGGCTACCTTGAATAAATACATTATAAAAATGGTAAAATCATGACCCTACTGAAAACAAAATATTGCATCTTATCTGTGATATCCTGAGTAAATACAGTGTAAAAATGTGTAAAATGAAGATCCCTATGAGAATGAGATGTAACATCTCCACTGTGCTATCCAGGATACAGAATATAGGAAAGTAAATATTTGAAGAAAATCTACTGTAAACTAAACTTCATTGTGTTCCACATAACCAAGACTAACAGTTTCTTTATTGTTTTATAACATATTAGATTGCAGTATTTATTTCAAATGTTCTGGCCATGAGGATGGTGTGTACAGTATCTGTGTGTGTGTGTGTGTGTGTTTGCTGTAGCTCAATATAAATATTTTTTCTCAAAAAGCATAGTAAAACATGCCTGCTGATTTCTATATATTTAGCTTGGATAGTTCACAGAAGACGTGGCATATGTCTGAGACATTCTTATCAGATAGTGTCTTAGGAGGTTAAAAAAAACCTGTGTAAATCATTTTAGGAGATTCCTTGCTGGGAAAGGGTGACATTTATGAGGTATGGCTCTTTCTTGAATGAGAATACCTGCTCAACTAAAGCTAGTAGCAAGTAAATGTTTAAATGCTAAGTATTTAAATGTGCAAGTTGTTGCATTTTGAAGGGGGCAAACTAGTCTCCAGTTTAATAAGCAACTAATATTTAACAAGCTGTTTCAGTTTTCATTGCTGTAATGTTGAGGAGGATGGGAGCAGGCAGGCTAAGACCACATGATAAGATCAGCTGTGCTTGCTGAAAGAGCTGATTTATGAATGTGTCTGTTGGCACACTGTTTTGAGTTCCACACACTGTCATGCCTGAATAGTGTCATGATCAGGCTTGCTAATTATTGGTCAAGCCCCTTGAAGAATCTCTTGCATTGGGCCACCATGACGCACCTCTCAAAACCCTGTAAATAGCAAAATGTTTGACTGTGCTAGAATGCACAGCAAACATAAAAATACAGTAGCAATTGCTGAGACAGAGAGTAGAGAGATACAAAAGGAGTATATGACAGCATGGCAGTAAAGAACTAGATTTTGCAGGGATGGGACAACCTAAAAATGTCATGGTCTATGTGTGGGGTCTTCTACTTTTGAGTAATATGACAATAGCTGGGATGGGACGGTTTTTTTTCTTCCTACCGGATGGAGACACAGGATGGCACAGCTCACAGAGGGAGGGAGGAAGCGGGAGATTTATTTTCTTTCTTCCCAGACAGGAATGGAGGTTGGGATGGTACAGCACACAGAGGGAGGGAGCGGGAGGTTATTTTGTTTCCACTGAGGCATGCAATGTGCACCCTGGATGGTGGTGCCCAAAGCAACGGCGTTGTTTACATATGCCAAAAGGAAATCCTTCGCTCAGCCACTTGCCATCCAGCTTTATGCAAATGAAAGTACTGAAGTGCTCTGTCATTGGAGCACTTCAGTCCTTTCAAGCACACAAAGTTTACTCCCATGAAATTGTGACCACCATCATACTCTGCTTGTGTAGTCATTGGTCTGTCAGGGACGAGCCCAATGTAGATTGCTCTGTATTGGGCTAATCCATGACACACCTTTGAAACGCCGTTCTCTGAAACAAAATGTTTCTTATGCATGCACAAGGAAACATAAAAAATGCAAATGAGTAGATGGATGGTTAGAAAAAGTAAGGAAGGAATCAGATCTGGTGTCAGTAGAAAATGCAATGCAAAATGCAAACATCTGAGGGGGCAGGGTAAGAACAGATGCAACTTTCCTCTCTCTCCCCTCCCACCTTCCCACAGATCCATGGAGACCAAAGTAGATAATAAACTTGATTCAAATCAGAAACCCCCTATGAAAGACAACAAGATCATTATAGTTAGTGATCCTGTGAAGTGGTAGTTGTAAGAGAAGTATTTGTTCGCCTAGCATGTGACTTTCAGAAAGTGACAAGGAAAATAGTAATAAGCAGCAGTAAACTAAGTTGATCAAAATGGAAAGGGAAGCCCAATTACACAAAAAGTGTATTTGCAATGATTTCCTGTTCACAGTATAAGTTACAAAAAAATGTAAATGCATAAAGTTGTACAATACTGCCAACACCTTGAATTCACTGCTGCTTTATTTCATGCTATCAACTAATCATCTGGTTGTGTGCCTTTTTATGTTTGCTTGTGCGCATGCACAAGAAACATTATGTAGCAGCTTAGGAGAGAAGCAGGTTGTGGAGGTGTGGCACTGTGGCATCCAACGGAGGCATTGCATTTGGAGGCTTGGCACTGGTGGACCAATGGAAGCACAGTGTGCTGATGACACTGGCTTCCAAAGGTGCCACCAAGTTGTAATGATTTCACCACAGCAATCAGGGGCCACCTCATCATTGCAGTGTTAGCCATTTCACTGCAATGAGGGAGTGACCCATCATTGCTGGGTGGAATGTTGCCTAGTGTAATATTGTTTGTGAGTGTGGGACAAGCAGCTGCCATGTTCACAAACAATATAAGACAGACCCCCATGCTGAGGGGGTGCCCAATCCCTCTCAGCATCATGTGCCACCCCCGAAACAGTTTTTTTTGCTGATGGGGGGCCCAATCCCCATCGGCTCCATCCCCCACTTAACAGTGTAATTGCTGATGGGGAGCCTCTCCCCATCAACATAATGCCCCCCAACCCCAAAAACTATTGGCTTTGTGCTGAGGGGTGCCCAATTCCCTCAGCTCTTGCCCCCATGTGTGCCGATGAGCATGCCCAATCCCCGTCGGCTACAGCCCCCAAAAAACACTGGGGTAGCATGCTGGAGGCCACCCCAGTGTGCCAAATGTCCCTGTGAAGAAAATAAAAATCCTGTGATGTTTTTTTTCCTCCTGTAAATCAGAAAACAGTCCCTCATTGAGTCTTGTGACCCGCTTCCCAACCCGCTGCCCACCCTCTGTGCACTCTGCCTCCCCACACCCCCCTCACTCCATACTTACCTCCAGAACCCAGCGTGACAATCTTCCTTGGACCATGAACACTTCTGCACTCTTCAAAGCTGACCACAAGCTGAAGAAATGCCAGTAAGCTGTATAATGGCATAAATAGGGTTTTTTCAATGTTGATGCATATCTCAGGCATTTTGGGGAATTCTGTCACCAAATTTTCAACATGGGGTTATTGGGACCCCTCCTCATGAATTCAGCCACTGTCATTGCGTTATTCAGTCCCAAAAGGTAATTTCGCAGTCACTGCGTGGAATCACCTTTTGGGACTGAGTAATGAAATGACAGTGCCAGTGTTCATGAGGTGGCCTCTCAAAAAGTCTATGTTGCAAATTTGGTAGAAAAAATCCAAGAAATGACTGTTTTACTAGCGCTCATTGCGCAGTTGCTACGCACACTCATAACATAGCTAATTTGTAATATTTTCACTCCAGATTTTCAACATGAGGAACAATCTGAGGAAACACCGATACAGCAGGTCTTACCAAACAAATTACACATAAATGAGTAAAACTATAGTAACACCCTCCCAAATAATTCAGACACAGAACAGGAACAGATTTCTATATTAGAAGATTCTGACAAGATTTACAGACAGATATACAAGGGGAAATAAAGAAAACACAACATAGAAACATAGAATTTGATGACAGATAAGGACCACTTGGCCCACCTAGTCTGCCCATTTCCCTACCTAACAGATAAGCTGCAGATCCTAGTTAACCAACAGCCTATTTCCTCCTACCCCCCACACTAGAATTGCCTTGTCTGTCCAATGTACTCTTGAATTCCCCCACTATTTTTGACTCTACGACCTCCTCAGGAAGACTGTTCCATGTATCCACAACCCTCTCTGTGAAGAAATACTTCCTTACATTTCCTCTGAGCCATCCCCCCTCTATCTTCAGATTGTGCCCTCTTGTTTTTGCCCATCTCTTTTTCTGAAAAATGCTACCCTCTTGGACTTTGTTGATTCCCTTGAGGTATTTGAAAGTTTCTATCATGTCCCCCCTTCTTTCCTCGAGGCTATACATCTTTAGTTCCTTTAGTCTTTCTTCATATGTCTTCTGATGCAGACCCTGCATCATTTTGGTTGCCCTCCTCTGGACAGCCTTACCCTGTCTATGTCTTTGTGGAGATAGGGTCTCCAGAACTGTACACAGTACTCCAGATGAGGTCTTGCCAACTGTCTGTGCAGAGGGCCAACAACTTCTTGTTTTCTACTGGTGATGCCTCTCTCTATGCATCCCAGTTTCCCCCCAAGTCCTCCTGACTGCCTTCTCACATTGTTGGCCCACCTTTAGGTCATCTGATATGACTACTCCCAGGTCCCTTTCCATTTTTGTTGTTGTCAGTATCTCATCCCCCATTGTGTACTCTTCCCCTGGGTTTTTGTTTCCCAGGTGCATTACTTTGCATTTCTTTGCATTGAATCTAAGCTGTCATACATTTGACTATTCCTCCAACCTTGCCACGTCCCTTTTCATCCTTTCCACCCCACCTCGTGTATCAACCCTGTTGCAGATCTTTGTGTCATCTGTAAAGAGACATACTTTCCCTTCCAGTCCCTCTGCAATGTCACTTATAAAGACATTAAAAAGGACTGGCCCCAGTACTGAACCCTGCGGTATCTCACTAGTAACCCTCCTTTCTTCACTGTGGACTCTGTTTACTATTACCCGCAATGTCCTGTTGTCCAACCAGTGTTTTATCCAGGCTACCACTCTGGGACCAACTCCCAGGCTGGCTAATTTGTTTATTAATCTTTTGTGTGGGACTGTGTCAAATGCCTTACTAAAGTCTAGGTAGGCCATGTCCACAGCCCCTCCCTGGTCTACTGCTTTGGTCACCCAGTCAAAGAAATCAATTAGATTTGTCTGACATGAGCTTCCCGCAGTGAATCCATGCTACCTTGGGTCCTGTGCCCCACTGGCCACGAGGTACTTAACAATTCTTTCCTTCAGAAGTGATTCCATCATTTTCCCTACCACTGAGGTCAAATTGACAGGTCTGTAGTTTCCTGCCTCTGTCTTGCTCCCACTTTTGTGAAGGGGAATCACAGCTGCCCTCCTCCATTCCTCAGGTACCACACCATCCTCCCATGAATTATTAAAAAGGGTAGTCAGTGGTGTTACTAGTTCTTCCCTTAGTTCTTTTAGAATTCTTGGGTGAATCCCATCAGGCCCCATTGCTTTATCCACCTCCAGTTTTAAGAGTTCTTTCAGAACCCTTTCTTCTGTGAAAGGACTAATATCAACACCCCTATCCAGAGTGCTTCTATTGACCGGATTAGGTATTTCCCTCTTCTTTTCCATTGTGAATATGAAGCAGAAGTATTATTTTAGTGTAACCCCTTGTTACACGGGGTTACTAGAATCCTAGTAAGACCTAGTGGTAGGCAGGGAAGGCAGCTTGTGAAACTCCAGTTAAATGGGTTTCACACTGTCTCACTCTGTTCTCAGTCTCAGCTGAGACTGGGGGTTGACATCACCAATAGAACTTTTGCAGCTGCATAAGCCACATTGGAATCTGCAGCAGAGGGAGTTAGATAGAACATTGGGAGTTTTCAAAGGGAAGTGGTCAGTCTCCAGTTTGCCTTCAAGTAAGAAGGAGCAGTTCCAGTTTTGGCTTCAGTAGGAAGGAGTCAGTTTCAAGTGGTGGAGACCGCTGTTCGGGTCTCAGTGTCCCCCTCCCTTTGGGGGGGGGGGATGTAAAGATCCCCATGCAGATCCCTGGGGCAATCTCCTTAATTCTGCCAGGAGAAAGAAAAGCTGCCATTTCAGTTCAGTCTTTGTTTTGACAAGTTGGAAGATTTGAGATTCACCTGTGGGGCACCTGCAACTAAAAGGTGAGTGTCTGCTCTAACATGAGAGGGCAAAAAATGTGTTTCTTCAGCCTGGGACATGTGAGGAAATCTAGGAATTGAGCTACAATTTGGGAAGCCTATAGGACTAGGTCAAACAAATGGAATAGTGTCAAATGCTAGGGTGCTGTGTGATTTCAAGTAAATTGTAGAGGGGATGCGACAGTTCATCTACCATTTAATCTACTTTCAAAAGTTTCAGTTTTCCAGAGAAATGGTCGGGTATGAGCTGTGGGAGCTGGAGGTGGGAACACCCCCCATCTTTAGTAACCAGGTCCACTTCTACGGATTTCTGCTGTGGTTGCTACTTCGCCTCATGCACTTGGCCAGTGATGAGGGAAGTACCCAGACGTGGGTTGCAAAAGGGAAAATCTCTCTAGGAGTCGCAGACTCTAAGTGGTGTGGGGAGCCACAACAATTGTAAAGAAGAATTCTCTTTGTGAGATGGGGAGTCATAAGAAGTAAGGAAGAAATCTCTCTAGGAGTCGCAGACTCTAAGTGGTGTGGGGAGCCCCAACAGGATAATTGGTTCATTCTTCCAATGGACCGTGAATCAAGTGGCCGGCAGGGGAGCCGGGCCAGTCGGACTGTGTACCCAAAGCGCGTGCAAGTCCGGGCTGTGTGCCTGGTGGGTCCAGAGCCTGAAAACAGTATAATTGGTTCATTCTTCCAGTGGACCGCGTTATAGTCTCTAATCTGCATTACCAGGAAATGTAGCCCCATGGGGGTCCGTCTATGCTTTGTTTTGTTCAGCTAGTTGTGAATAAAAGTTACACTGAAGAATCCCATTCCTGGTTCTGGACATTACAGTTATTGCTTCCTGTGTTCGGATTTACTTGGGTGCCCCTGTGCAGAGTAGCCAAACCTAGGTCCCCCTGTGCCGAGTAACCTCATCCTCCCCGAACCCAGGTCCCCATCAGGTGCTGCTGTCAGCTTCAACAGCATGCCACCTGTCGTTTTGGCAAAAATGCAGGGGTGAGGGGTTACATCAGTATCCCTGCTTTTTCACTATCGCTCTCTGCCCAACCACCTTCTCTTTGTTCAGCCCTTTACCCCTGCCTTAGTCTTTCTTTGCTCCCTAATGTACCTATGAAAGATTTTATTCCCCTTCTTAACCGAGTTGACTATCTTTTCCTCGGTTTGGGCCTTTGCTAGTCTGACTGTCTTACCCACTTCTTTCTGCTTTAACTGGTATAGTTCTCTGTCCTGCTCCTTCTGTGTTTCCTTATACTCCCTGAATGCTATCGTTTTCTCCCTTGCCTTCCCTGCTACTTCTTTTGAGAACCGTAGTGTTTTTTTCTTTCATTTTGGTTGTCTATTTGCTTCCCACAAAGGCTTGTTGCCTCTGTGATGGTGATTTTGATGTTTCCCTATTGTTGCTGCACCCCACCTTCTTGCCTGTTTGCTAGTGCTTTTCTGAGGCACACTCCCATTTTGACAAAATCAGCCCTCCTGAAGTCCAGTACCTTCATTTTTGTGTGTCTTGACTCTACAGCTAAGTTTATCATGAACCACACTGTTTGGTGGTCGCTTGTTCCCAGATGGCTACCCACTTCAAGATCAGAGATCCTCTTTCTGTCCCCATTTGAGAGTACCAGGTCTAAGATTGCTCTCTCCCAAGTGGGTTCCAAAACTAGCTGTCTCAGGCATGCCTCTTGTAGGGCATCGAGAATGGCCCTGCTCTTGGATGTGGCTGCAGCAAAGGTGCTCCAGTCAACATCTGGCATATTCAGGTCCCCCATCAGAAATATCTCCCCTTTCTCTGCCATCCCATGGATGTCTTCTATCATTTCCTTGTCCATTTCCTCTCCCTGAGATGGGGGTCTGTATACAACCCCTGTGCAGATTATGGAGCCATTTCCAGTCTCCAGGGTGACCCACAGTGGCTCCACTCCTCCCTGTTTACCCTTTAGTTCTGTTGCTTTGATCCCTTCCCTTACATAGAGAGCTACTCCTCTTCCTTTTCTTCCCTCCCTGTCCCTCCTATAGACTGTGTACCCTGGTATGTTGACATCCTAGTCATGGTTCTCTGTGTACCATGTTTCTGTGACTGCCACAATATCCAGGCATCCATCTTCCATCAAGTCCACCATTTCAGGGAGCTTTTTACCTAGACTATGGGCATTGGTACTCATTACCCTCCATTTTTTGATGGCTTTATTTGTTTTTACCCCATCCCTGTCCCTACTGCCTTTATGTTTTTCTCCATTTACCCCGGCCCTTCTCACTATCAACTGCTCTATCTTGGTGTTTACCTTACTAACTACCCTGATTTGGGGGGGGCTAGGATTTCCCTTCTCCTCTTCAGTGCCTCCCCCCTTGGCTAGTTTAAATGCTTGCCATTGAAGCATTTAAAACTATCACCTAGAATCTTGGTTCCCCTCCAGGACAGATGCATACCATCGCACCTGTACAGACCTGCATCCCTCCAGGTGGAGCTCCAGTCCCCAGTGAAGCCAAATCCCTGAGCTCTGCACCAGCTTTTCAACTAGTCTTTGAATCCCATGGTGCGGAGTACCCTAACCTCATCCATGCCATAGACAGGTAGCACTTCTGAGAAAGTTACCATGTGTTCTACTTGTCTAAAGCCCCTCCCCAATTCCACAAACTCCTGTTGCACTGCTCTGATCCCATTCTCAGCCAGGTCATTCATCCCTAGATGGATAATGACATCCATCTCCCTCCTCCTTGCCGCTGCTCAAATGATCCTGAGTATTCATTTCCTGTCCCTCCAAGCCTTGGCACCGGGCAGGCACCTTACCTCCCTTTCCCTCCCTCCCTCCCCCAATTCTACTCCCCAACAATTGAGTCAGCCACCAGTAAACCCATGCCATCCAGAAACAATCACCTACAACTCTTACCCTCCGCCCCGGGGACTGCCTTCCTTCCTTTCAGACACCTGTTTCACAAAGGCTAAATAACAGGTCTAGTAACAACTGAATTCAAATATTTCCCAGCTACAGTTCCTCCCTGGCAAATTAAAGTTAAAACTAAGAAGAGTCCATCCAAAAAACAGAATCAATACTAGTTACTTACACAGGTCCAAAAGGTAATAATTCAGTTCAGTGTAGTCTGGAAAATAACCTCCTTGATTCAAGGAAGCTGTGACTGCTTTCTCACTCTCTCTATCTCAGTCTCAGCAGAAAGAGACCACAAACAACTCCAGTTATAAATCCTTAGTTCAACTAGACCTATTTCAGCTCCTCCCCTTAACAGACACCTATTTCACAAAGGCTAAGTAACAGGTCAAGCCACAATTGACTGCAAATATCTCCCAGCTACAGTTCCTCCCTGGCAAATTAAAGTTAAAATTAAGAAAAGTCCACCCCAAAAACAGAATCAATACTAGTTACTTACACAGGTCCAACAAGCTGTAGCTATAGTGGGGCAACAATCAAAGACATTACCCAGTTTCTCCTAGGCATATTGCAAAATGTCCCTGAACCCAAAACCATACTTTTACATGCAGGAACAAATTACATTGGTAAACAAGATATAGGAGACATAATAAAGGATATGGAGGAAGCAATGAAAATAATACAGGGGCTGGGAGCAAAACCTATAATCTCAGAAATCCTACCTGTACCTAGGGCAAGCTTCAAAACGAATAGAAAAACAAAAGATCTCAACAACTGTCTATGTAGATGGTCTCTGACAAATAATATAAAATGTATAAAGACCTGGGAACTGTTTAAATTTAATCAAGCACTTTATAGGCAGGACGGGCTCCATTTGAGTAGGCGAGGATCTAGACATCTTGGCTGTAATTTTTACAATACACTTCATCACAAAGAAACAAAAAACTTGTGAATATGGGGCAAAGGGACCCATCGAACACTACAGGCAAAAAGGGAATAAAATAAATGATGGAACCAAGTCAAAAATACATAATACCTCATCTAGAAAAGAAACAAACAGAGGATTGTCCTTCCTTCTGACTAATATTAGGAGCCTACATGGCATGAAAATAGAGGAATTAAAAATAGCTTTACTCAAAGACAATATAGATATAGCTGCTATATCGGAAACTTGGTGGGGGAATTCCTCAGATTGGAATATAAATATACTTGGATTTATAACCTGCCATAAAAATATAATAGGAAGAAGGGAAGGGGGTGACACTATTCATTAAAAATAATATAAAGTTTAAATTAATTTGTGACCATGGAGAAAATACATCCATGGAGTTAGTCTGGATCGAACTGTTTACACATAACCAACCTGAACTACTTATAAGGCTATGTTATAGACCTCCAGATTCTAACTTAATTGAACATCAAGAGATATTAAATAGCATTAGTAATAAATCCAATTACAAAGAAAGTATATTACTGGATTACTTTAATTTTCCAGTCCTTAACTGGGATGATGCTTTAGGAACAACTAGCCAGGAAAATTAATTCTTGGATTTATGTTCTTCAACTGGATTACATCAATTAACTTAAAAACCTACACGAGAAACATAGAAACATAGAATTTGATGGCAGATAAGGACCGCTTGGCCCACCCAGTCTGCCTTTTTCCCTACCTAATGGATAAGCTACAGATCCTAGTTAACCAGCAGCCTACTTCTTCCTACCCCAACCCCCTAGAATTACCTTATGACTGTCCCATGCATGCTTGAATTCAACCACTGTTTTGACTCCACAACCTCCTCAGAAGGCTGTTCCATGCATCCACAACCCTCTCTGTGAAAAAATACTTCCTTAATACCTCTGAGCTGCCCCCATCTTCAAATTGTTTCCCTTGTTCTTACACCTCTTTTTGAAAGATGCTACGCTCTTGGACTTTGTTGATTCCTTGAGGTACTTGAAAGTTGCAATCATGTCCCCCCCTCTCCCTCCTTTCCTCGAGGCTACACATATTAAGCTCCTTAAGTCTCTCTTCATATGTCTTCTGGTGCAGACCCTGCACCATTTTAGTTGCCCTCCTCTGGACAGCTTCCATCCTGTCTATGTCTTTGCGGAGATTGGGTCTCCAGAACTGCTTGCAGTACAACAGATGGGGTGTCACTAGCTGTCTGTACAGAGGGGTAATAACTTCATGTTTTCTACTGGTGATGCCTGTCCCTATGCATCCTAGTACCCCCCAGCCCTCCTTGCTGCCATCTCACTTTGCTTGCCCACCTTTAGATCATCTGATTTGACTACCCCCAGGTCCCTATCAATTTTTGTTGTTGTTAGTATCTCACCCCCCCATTGTGTACTCTTCCCCTGGGTTTTTGTTTCCCAGGTGCATTACCTTGCACATCTTAGTACTGAATCTAAGCTGCCATACATTTGACCATTCCTCTAACTTTGCCAAGTCCCTTCTCATCCTTTCCACCCCACCTTGTGCATCAACTCTATTGCAGATCTTTGTGTCATCTGCAAAGAGACATACTTTTCCTTCCAGTCTCTCAGCAATGTAGCATAGAAGACATTGAAGAGGACGGTCCTAATACTGAACCCTCACGGTACCCTAGTAGCCCCTTTCTTCAGAGTGGACTCCATTTACTATTACTGTCTGTGTCCTATTCTCCAGCCAATTCTTTACCCAGGCTATCATCTTGGGACCCACTCCCAGGCTGGCTAACTTGTATATTAATCTTTTGTGTGGGACTGTGTTAAATGCCTTGTTAAAGTCTAGGTAGGCCATGTCCACAGCCCCTCCCTGATCTACTACTTTGGTCAACCAGTCAAAGAAATCTATCAGGTTCATCTGGCATGACCTTCCCGCTGTGAATCCATGCTGCCTTGGGTCCTGTGCTCCTCTGGCCTCTAGATACTTGACAATTCTTTCCTTCAGAAGTGTTCTATCATTTTCCCCATCACTGAGGTTAAACTAACAGGTCTTTAATTTCCTGCTTCTGCCTTGCTCCCACATTTGTGATGGGGAATCACATCTGCCCTCCTCCAGTCCTCAGGTGCCACCCCATCCTCCCATGATTTGTTAAAGAGGGTAGTCAGTGGTGTCACTAGTTCTACCCTTAGTTCTTTTAGAATTCTGGGATGAATCTCATCAGGCCCCACTGCTTTGTCCACCTTCAGTTTTAAGAGTTCTTTCAGAACCCTTTCTTCTGTAAATGGGCTGGTATCAACTTCTGTATCCAGAGTGTTTCTACTGTTTGTTTTAGGTACCTCCCCCTCTTCATTTGTAAATACTGAGCACAAATATTTGTTTAGTATCTCTGCCTTTTCACAGTCACCCTCTGCCCACCCCTCCCTTTATTAAGCCTCACTATCCTCTCTTGGTCTTCCCTTCACTCCCTGATGTACCTATAAAGGTTTTATCCCCCTTCTTAACAGAGTTGGCTATCTTTTCCTCGGTTTGGGCCTTTGCTGTTCTGATTGCCTTCCCAGCTTCCTTTTGCTTTAACTGATACAGTTCTCTGTCCTGCTCCTTCTGTGATTCCTTGTACTTCCTGAATGCTTTCTTTTTCTCTTGAACCTTCACTGCCACTTCCTTTGAGAACCATAGTGGTTTCTTACATCATTTTGTTTTGTTTATTTGCTTCACACAAAGGCTTGTTATTTTTGTGATGGCAGTTTTTATTATTCCCCATTGTTCTTCCATCCCTCCTTGCTGCCCATTTACTAGTGCATTCCTTAGGCACGCATCCATTTTGGCAAAGTCAGCCTTCCTAAAGTCCAGTACTTTTGCCTTTGTATGGCTTGACTCTATTGCTGTGTTTATTGTGAACCATACTGTTCGATGGTCGCTAGTTCCCAGATGGCTACCCACTTCTACATCTGTGATCCTCCCTCCATCTCCATTTGAGAGAACCAGGTCTAAGATTGCTCCCGCTTGAGTGGGCTCCAATACTAGTTGTCTAAGGCATGCCCCCTGTAGGGCATCTAGAATAACCCTACTCTTTGAAGTGGCTGCTGCAACTGTGCTCCAGTTAACATCTGGCATATTCAGATCACATATCAACAATACCTCCCCTTTTTCTGCCATTCTAAGTATACTTTCTATCATTTCCTTGTCTATTTCCTCCCCATGAGAAGGGGGTCTGTATATAACCCCTGTGCGGATTGTGGTGCCATTTCCTGTCTCCAAATTGACCCACAGTGCTTCTTATCCACCCTGTTTACCCTTTTGTTCTGTTGTTTTGATTCCTTCCCTTATGTAAAGAGCTACTCCTCCTCCTCGTTTACCCTCCTTGACCCTCCTGTAGATAGTGTATCCTGGTATGTTTATGTCCCAGTCATGATTTTGTGTGTACCATGTTTCTGTGACTGCCATGATATCCAGATGTTCCTCCTCCATCAAGGCCACTATTTCAGGAAGCATGTTACCCAGACTATGGGCACTGGTGCTCATTGCTCTCCATATTTTTTAATGGCTTTACCTTCTGTTGCAGCATCCTCCACTGACCTTTCTACCTCGGTCTTTTTCTCATTTAGTACCCTGTTTTGTAGTGAGAGGCTGGGATTTTTCTGCAGCTTATCAGTGCCTCCCCCCCTTGACTAGTTTAAAAGCTTGCCAATGAAGCATTTAAACCGATTGCTCAAAAGACTTGTTCCCTTCCTGGACAGATGCAGACCATCCTGCCAGTATAGGCTGGTGTCCCTCCAGGTGAAACCCCAGTCCCCAATGAAGCCAAACCCGTGTGCTCCACACCATTTTTTCAACCATTCATTAAACTGCATGGTGCAAAGTACCCTCACCTCCCCCATGCCATTGACAGGCAGCACCTCTGAGAAGGATACTCTGTGTGCTACTTGTCTTAGGCCCCTCCCCAACTCTGCAAAGTCCTCCTGCACTGCTCTAATCTAATGATGAGCCAAGTCATTTGTCCCTAGGTGGACAATGATGTCCAGCTCAGACTCCCGTTCAGCTGTTCTCATGATTCTGAGGATGCGCTTCCTGTCCCTCCAAGCCATGGCACCAGGAAGGCACCTTACTTCAGTTTTCCCTACTCCCCCCAGTTCTATCCCCTAATAATTGAATCCCCCATCAGGAGCTGCTTCCTTTCCCTGTGGTGTCCTCTGCCTCCTTCCTGTGGGCCTCCCTTGTGACAGTTGTCCACAGCCTCCTTAGTCTCCTCTGCAGGTGCATCCATAGGGGAGCTATGCTCCCCAGAATGGTGTATGGATTGTGGAGTGGAAAAACTGACTGGGTGTGCCTCTGTTCCACCATCCTCACCCTCCCTGAGCCCACTGTGGTCCAACTGCTGTGCTTTCTTCACAACCTCTGAGGTAGTGGTGGTGGCTCTGGTGCTCCCTGGATGGGGGAGGTTCCCTTCCTACTGTCCAGTGTGGCCTGGGGGAAGGTTCCCTTACTACTGTCCAGTGTGGCCTGAAGACAGGCAACCTTCTCCCTCAGGGCAGAGAGTTGTCTGCAAATAGGGCAGCATCTCAGCCTCCAGAAAGACTCCCAGAAGACTGCTGCCCCACAGTCATTACATTGCACTACTCCCCACATGTTTATCTACTTTTTTTTTGTGATTGTGTGTGTGATTTGTTTGTTATATAGAAATATATATATTGTATAATGTATATGCTTATATTGTCAGTGCAGTGTGCTAGAGAGGATATGACAGTAATACACACCTTGCACTCTTGTGGAAATGATGACAGAACCCCAGGTACAAAGAAACTATTTCCAGGGGTGGGTAGGGTGAGGGGTGGGCAGGGGTTGGGCCTAAACTGTGCCCTCATGAAACAATCAGCTAAAAGCTCTGACCCACCGCTGTGATGAGTGCCTTCCTGTCAGCAAGATGCCCTACACAACAATTTGTCAGAGAAAATACCCTGCTAATCAAACAGAGAAAAATCCAGACATCCAAGTCAGACACAGGTAAACCTCCCTAGCCCCAAAACAGCCTGGTGACTTGTGCTCTGAAAGCAGTTAGCCCCAAAATAAGTCAGCTATGCTTTAAACTCTTGCTACACTGAAAATCTTAGCAATTGTAACAAAAGAAAAGCATGATCCACCTCCCTCTGTTGCTTGAAAGACTGTCTTTCCTGATAATTCTAAGTTCCTTATTTCACCTTTCAGTTAGAAGTAGCCTCCATCTGCAGAATATCTGCTTCAAACCAAAGACAATTGTAAGGTTCACCTCCCTCTGTTGTGAGTACAACTCACTTTCTTGCAAATCCTATGTTCAGTATTGCAGCTTCCAGCCATAGGTAGCTTCACCTGAAGAATATTAGCTGTTTTGATGAGTTTGCTATAAAACACTTGCTTATAATGCTGTTGTTCTCAGGTCTGTAAGACTCTTCCAAAGCTATTGGCTGATAAGTAGCTATGATGTAACACTTCCTGACACAGTCTAGCCTGGCCTTTTAAGGCACACACAGATAAACACAAAAAACAGTTTCCACCCCCTGGGGCACTGTCTGGGTCAAATACACAGCCTGTACCTGCACTTACTTCAGGACTTATGACAAATTCTTAGCCCAAGGTTTATAAACTCTTCCTGCACTGAAAATCTTAACAATTGTAACTAAAGTAAAGCAAGATCCACCTCCCTCTGTTGCTTGAAAGACTGTCTTTCCTGATAATTCTAAGTTCCCTATTTCACCTTTCAGTTAGAAGTAACCTCCACCTGCAGAATATCTACTACAAATCAAAGACAATTGTAAGGTTCACCTCCCTCTGTTGTGAGTACAACTCACTTTCTTGCAAATCCTATGTTCAGTATTGCAGCTTCCAGACAGAGGTATCTTCACCTGAAGAATATTAGCTGTTCAACAACATACTATATTTACTTTTAACGGATATCCCAGAAAATATCAGTAACATTAATATCAAAGCACCAATTCATAATAGTGGCTATAGGGTAATTACATTTGACATAAATTTACATATTAAACAAGTGCTAGGTAAAACAGTTTTTAAAAATTATAATAAAGCAAACTTTGCTGCTTATAAGCAGGAATTATATAACTGGAAATGGGATAATGGGTCATCTTCCCCAGTAGGCCTCTGGACAAGAATAAAGGACAAGATCTTAGAACTGGAAGAAATCTATGTCCTAGATAAGATAATCTATAACAAAAGGGGAAAGATCCCACCATGGGTTACTACTAAAATATTAAAACCTGATTAAACAAAAGAAAAGGGCATATAAATTACTTAAAAGATGAAATAACGATTTTAATAAATGGAAATACAGGAAAATCCAAAAAGATTGTAAAAACAAAATTCAAATAGCGAAAAATAATTATGAAAAAAGTTTGGCATATAGGAAAGATGGGATAAAAGCTTCTATGCTTATGTTAACAAAAAAAAAGCAAACTCATAGAACAATTGGCCCCCTAAAAGTTAATGATGAGGAAGTAACCACACCTAAGGATATGGCTGAAGAATTTAATAAATACTTTGGTTCAGTGTTTAACTCAAAAACTAATATTAACAGATCTACTGTAAACTCAGAAATGATATAGTTGAGCCATTGGTATTTTCTAAGAAAGATATATTGGCTAAACTGAATAATTTGAACATAAATAAATCCCCAGGACCCGATAGGCTACACCCTAGACTATTGAAATAAATAAAGGATTGGTTAGTAATACCCCTTTTCAGGATCTTTAATATGTCCCTACGTTATCATACCATACAAAATGGCTAGAAAACAGTTGTAGTAACACCAATTTATAAAAAGGGAAATCACGCTGAGATCTCCAACTATAGGTCTATCAGCCTGACCAGTATTTTAGGTAAGATTTTTGAAGCATTACTTAAAGACAAATTGGAAATGGATCTGGAAACAAGAGGATTTATAGATCTTAATCAGCATGGCTTTAAAAAAACAGATCATGTTTAACTGGGAACTTGTTTTTTTATGAACACATCAGTAAAGTATTAGAAAATTAACCCGTAGATGTAGTTTTTCTGGATTTCTGTAAAGCTTTTGATAAGGTGCCCCATGATATCCTAATAGGCAAAATTAGAAAATTAAAAATAAAAAACACAGTCATAAACAGGGTATAAGAATAATTACAAAACCGCATCCAGAGAGTATGCATTAGGGGACACTCATCTGAGTTATGTCCAGTAAGTAGTGGTGTGCCACAGGGGGTCAGTACTGGGACCAATATTGTTTTCTATTTATATCTCAGATTTGACAGAGAACCTTCAAAGCATGGCAGTTAAATTTGCTGATGATACTAAACTAGCAGCCCAGATAAAAACTGAAGAGGAAAGACGCATGCTCACCAGTGATCTAACAAAATTGGAAAACTGGGCACAAAATAATAAAATGACTTTCAATACTAGTAAATGTGTCATTATGCATTTTGGTACAACAAATAATCTTTCTCAGGTCACCCTAAATAACCAAGCACTTTCAACAGTTGGGCTTTATAGTGACTTAGGCACACACATTTCACAAGCTCTATCCTCCTATAAATATTGTAATTATGTTATTAATAAAGCTAACAGAGTGTTGGGATGCATAAAAAGGAGTTTCAGTTCAAGAGATGAGGGTCCAGATATTCAAAAGGGTTGCGCATGTCGCAACAGTGTTGCGCCATGCACAACCCACTGATGCGCCCCGGTGCGATATTTAAAAGGGAAAAGTGTGCCTTCACAAATCCCGATGCACCAGGGCGCATCAGTAATGTATGCAGGCACAGGTGGGGGGGGGAGCGTGCCTATGCATAAACTGCACAGCCTGATATTCAGCCCAGGCCATGCAGAGTTATGCAGGCACAACCCCTACCTGCACCTGCACAAAGTTACGCTGAAAAAAAAGGAACAAATCAAGGGCCACCCACAGGTGAGCTGCCACATTGCAGGGTGCAACATAGCAGCTGCCACCTGTGGGTGGCCCTGGACTTGTTCCCGCCGCACCTGGTGGCACCCCCCATGCCCCGATCACGGGCTGAAGTGTTACCCCTGGTAGCCTGGTCACGGGCATAATGGTTTCATCCCCCATTAGCCTGATTGTGGGCATAACTGAAACGTCCCCCACCCCGAGTAGCCTGATTGGGCACCCTCCCAAGTTCAATATCCCTTGTGGTCCAGTGGACCACGGAGTAGCCTGATCATGGGTGGCATCCTCACCCCACATCCAGAATCCCTGGTGATCTAGTGGCCCCCACCCCACCCACCCATGGAGCCCACCACCCTGCCCCCCCATCAGCCAGCGGGTGGCAGCACCCCACCCACCTTCCACCCCCTGCCTGCCGACTGACAGCTCGGAAGGGCTGCATGACCATTGGTTCAGAGCATGAGCCAATGGGCATGCAACCGAGTAGTCAGAAGCCAGTCCAGATATGTAGAATGAATTAATTCATCCATATATCTGGACTGCTTAGAGGATACGGCTGCACGCCGATGGCTCATGCTCTGAACCAATGGGCATGCAGCCCTACCGAGCTGTCAGTCGGCAGGCAGCGGGCGGCAGGCGGTGGGTTGCCACCCGCTGGCTGACAGGGGAGCGGGTGGTGGAGCTCTGTGGGCGGTGGGGTAGGGGGCCACCAGATCATCAGGGATTCTGGATGTTGAGGTGAGGATGCCGCCACCATCGAGCTACTTAGGGTGGGGGGACGCTTCAGTTATGCCCGGATCAGGCTAATGGGGGATGAATACCGCTATGCCCATGATCGGGCTAATGGGGGATGAATACCTGCTATGCCCGCGATCGGGCTAATGGGGGAAGAATACCGTTATGCCCGCGATTGGGCCAATGGGGATGAATACTGCTATGCCCGCAATCGGGCTGCACTGGGGGGAAAGAATACTGTTCTGCCCACGATCGGGCTGCAGGGGGTGTCGGTCCCCGATGGCTGCTGCCTGGCAGGGCACCAGGCGCAAGTCCTCGGGGATCGGCGCACCTGCATGCTAATGGCATGCAAATGGAGCCATAATCAGATGCAAATGGCCCCCCATGCGCCTTGCATAAATTATGGCCCCATCTGCATGTCACCCTTTGAATAGCGCAGGTGCTGTGCATGGTGCAATGGAACTTGGGCCACCACATCTCAATGCTCCACTCTGACCACTTGCGCTGGCACAGTTCCACTGTGCCATGCACAGTGGGTGTGACCAGGAGGCAATATTCAAAGAAGTTGTGCCATAGCTCAACTCTGTTGAATATCGCCCTGGCCACACCCTTGTGCAACTATTTTGAGCGGCGCTGGGGCTTGTGCTACAAAATGGCACAGTTTGAATATCTGGGCCCAGGAGTGTATATTGCCTTTGTAGAGGGCCTATGTGAGACTACTTTTAGATTACTGTTCCCCACTGTGGAGTCCACACCTCAGGAGAGATGTAATTAGACTGGAGGGTGTCCAGAGAAGAGTGACTAAAATGGTTAAAATATGCACAATAAAGAGTATAAAGAAAGACTGGATGAATTAAATCTATAATCCCTGGAACAAAGGAGAATTAGAGGAAATCTCCTTTTAATGCATAAATTGGCAAACAATACAGAATTCTTGTCACAATTAGGAATGACCTTTAGCCAACGAGATTGTAACCTCTGAAGTCACAAGTATCAATTGACTCTTACGTACCCCAGAAATAATAAAAGGCGCTCCTTCTTCACTCAATGAATAATCCCCCATGGAACACCTTACCCAAATCGGTAGTAGTTTGTACTGATCACACAGATTTTAAATACAACCTGGGCCAGTATTTACTGACCAAGGGATGATGAACCAGCTTGGCTGGAGATGCACATATATGGGCCTTGGCCTTCTGTGTATCTACTCCTTTTAGTATGAATCTTAGTATATGTAACATGTATATATATATACAAATATACATAACATACAAAGAATACAGTATATATTTTGAAATATACTAATAATATATTTCAGACAATGTATTGCTAAGTAGATTGACATGCTTTCAAGCACTACATGAGGCAGAATACATGGTTTCAGTAAATGCTGAAATACGCTGTGTATTATATTTCATTGATTCAATGTATTTCTCAATATAGTGACATATATTTTTGCATACTATGGGTTAGAAATATATTATGTCAGTATATTTAAAAATATATATCATAATATATTATATAATATAGTACATTGGGACAATGTATTTCTCGGTGTATTGACCTATATTAACACATATTTTTCAATATATTGCAATATATTCCATTTTTATAAGGGGTGACTCTATTGTTGATTTTTAAAACCCTGATGATGACTATACTTACTGCTTCTGGAACATGTAAATGCTTCTAATATCCTATGTACCCCTGATAATGTATTTTTTATATACTGCACTTGTTTGCCTAAAGTCCTGTATCTTAGCCTATTACTGTACAGTTTTAATGCATACAGGCGCCTACGCATGATTGGGGCTAGGTAAGAAAGTCAGGCACTTACCAAGCCCACATGCATCTGCACCCATGGACAGGTTCACAGGGCATACCATTTACTAATGCAGGCTGCATGTCCATGGCCCCAACCCCCAGCACATAGGTGCATGGGGGCAGACTGGCAGACACAGGCAGGCATTCAATTGGATACCGACCCTGATGACAAAATGGATCCCATGCTCCACATGGAGCAAGAGGTTGTGGATTATTGTGCATCCTAGTATTGACTCGGTGTCAGCTGAGTGCACCAGTTTATTCCCCCAGCCTTCTTTGCATGGAGGAGGGGCTGAGGTAGCATGGTGGGAGGAAGGGTTGGTTGTCCCAACATGGATGGTGGGTGCAGAACAGAGGGGGTACACAGCAGCTATAGCAGGGAAGACAAGGCAAGGCAAAGTTTATTTCTTTGGCACCCATTCCCGGAGGCTCTGGGCACCTTACATAAAATTATATAAGAGAGTAAAACACACAAACATATATATAAAAACATAGTAAAACACTAAAGCAACTACAGGATCAATAAATAATTCAATTCAGCAGTCTCTGTATCATATTTAAATACAGGTATCTAAGTGTGGGAATACCAATAAAAAGAAATGGGTCTTAAGGTAGCTCTTTAACACCTCAACTGAAGGGGCCCCCCTGATGGCTGGAGGAAGCAAATTCCACAGGACAGGGCAGGTGATGCTGAAGGTCCTGTTGATGGCAGTTTTTAGTCTCACCCTGGGATTCACCAGGAGGTCCCTAGAGGAGGAACGGCAGGAGCATACTGGGGCAGCAGGTATTAGGAGATCAGGTAGATAGCCAGGGCCTTGTCCATATAGGCCTTAAAGATGAGTAAACCCCTCTTAAGGAGAACCCTCCACCTGACTGACAACCAGTACAGTTCATGCAGCACCAGGGATATATGGCAGAACCGTGAAAGGCCTATCAGCAACCTGGCAGCTGCATTCGGCACCAGTTGCAGCTGGTGGAGAGTACCGCTGGAAATCCCAAAGTAAAGGGTGTTACAGTACTCAAGCCTGGATGTCACAAAGGCATGGACTAGAGTAGGCAGGTCCTTGGGCAGAACTAAGAGTTTGATCCTGGCAATATTCCTCAAGTGGTAGAAACCACTCTGGAAAACTGATGACACCTGAGATTCAAATGTCAATCCATCATCCAGGAACACACCAAGATCTCGCATCCTAGAGGAAACCATCAGTGGTGTTGGCCCCAGGAAAAGTCCAGTTGCCATACCAGAGGCATTCCTATCATGCCTTTGGCCTGATCCCACTACCAGAACCTCAGTGTTGTTGGGGTTCAGTTGCAACCAGCTGGAGGACATCCAATCATTGATCTCAGCCAGGCAGTGTTTCGCACTTCCAGAGCATTAGATTTTCCAGGGGCAAAGGACAAAAACAAGTGGGTATCATCTATATAGCAGTGAAAACCCACATTGTACTTCCTAATGAGCTCACCCAGGGACAACATATACACTGTGAACAACATTGGCAACAAGATTGATCCCTGAGGTACTCCACATTACAGGCACTTCAGGGAGGAGGGGAAGTTCCCGTCACTACCCGTCACTTCCTGTCAGCGAGATAGGACTCAGACCAGCAGATGACAGTGCCGGCAAGCAAACAGTTATCTCTGAGATGATCAGGTAGTACAAAGTGGTTGACAGTGCCAAAAGCTGTGTTGAGACTAAGGAGAATGAGAACTGACCCGTGTCCTCTATCCTTCACCCTAAGGAGGTCATTGCGCACCCAACTTAACGCTATTTCTGTGCTATGCCTAGCTCAAAAACCAGACTGGAATGGCTCATAGATATCAAAGGTCATGAGGTGCTCCTCAAGTTGTTGCACAACAATATGCTCAACAACCTTTCCCAAAAATGGAAAGTTGGAGATAGGTCGGTAATTCGCCAAGATGTCTGGATCGAGAGATGACTTCTTCAGAAGAGGCCTCACCAGACCCTCTTTCATGGAATCCAGGAAGACCCCCTCTGACACCGAACATGGACAATCAGGGCGAACACCAGGCCAATGGAATCAATGCATCCAATTTACAACATGTATGCTTAAGTTTTGAAGCAACCTCAATGATCTGAGCCACCTCCACCAGTTTAAACTCCTCCCAGACAGATGGCATGCCTCTGTTACCTCCAAGGCGATCACTGTGAGTCATAGAATGACTCACTAGTTGGATTCCCTGCCAGATAGAGAACATCCTGTCAGTGAAGAACTGAGCAAACTCATTACACAGAGTGGCAGAAAAAACCTTTTTTGCCTACAGACAGACTGGGTGTAACAACCTGTCTACAGTCCAAAAAAGAACTGCTGGTCAGTTCTTCCCTGCAGATATCTTCCTGGACAGGAACTATGCCTTCTTATGGTTGATTGCCCCCTGATACTCACCATTGTGAGTGCACAGAGCCAGCTTGTCCTCCTCCAGCCCAGTCCTCTGCCAGCAACCCTGCCTGCGTCACCTGCAGCCCCCTTTCCCAGCACTCTGTAACTTGGCGAATAGTGCGGAGTATGGGTACACCTCCCGGCCACTCTTCCAGTCATCCGCATGTGCTGCTCCTTGGATGGATAAAAGATTAGGTGCAGAAGGGGCCTATGCACCTTCTGTGAATGCCAGGGAGTCTACGGGACCCCAGATGTATGACTGAATGACTTAGGGAAGTCTACCCACCATGGAAATGGGGGTGTGCTGACCGAACATCGAAACATTTATGGCAAAATCTCCCACAGCGACAGTTTTGACAGGTTTTGAAATTGTCGCTGTGGGGGACCTGGGGCCAAAATTTCACCCTTTTGCCATGTGTCACCCCCCCTTCAAATCAGCTCTGACTCAGAACTGATAATGATAATCCTTTAGAAGGGGGCACCTGTCGACACTGGGGATCTTGCTATGCTGAACTTCAACAATGGTGATGTCGATTTGGCATAGGTAAACCAAAAATGGGGCATGTAGGCTTCCTGAAGAGACCCCATTGGCCCCTCTGCACAAATGTGGGCCATGTACACACATCAGACATGTACTCAGCCCATGCACATCTGCACCTGTGGACAGGCATGCATGACGTGCCATCATTAATGCAGCCCATCTGTCCATGTCCCCACTCTGCTGGTGCGTAGATGCACAAGGGACAGACTGACAGACACAGGCAAGCATCCAGTTGGATGCCTGCCCTGGTGGCAGATTGGATCCTCTGCTTCATGCAAAGTGGGGGACTGAGGGATACCATGCATCCCAGTATTAATGTCAGGCAAGTGCCCCAGTGGCTTCCCCCAACTCTCTCTGCATGGCTGCAGGGCTGGGACAGCATAGCAGGGTGTTTGGTTGTCCAGCTGCGGTGAGCAGGTACAGAACAGAGAGGTTGTCTAGCAGCTACGGCAGGTTCCCTGCCCATGTAGCTAACAGAAACAGTGCATTCAAATAGGGGTTGCCCTCTGATGAAGCTCCCATAGTGAAGCGCTGGGCATCTAGCCTGTAGTGTGGTGTCGGTAGAGTCTCTTTCATATTGCCTTTTGTTTAATAAATTTATACTTTATCACTATGTTTTTCATGCTTTTTGTTTCTGTTTGACTGCACTGTCTCTGTTGGCTCATTGAATCTCTAGAGATACAACACTCCCCATCAGGCACACCTTGGACCAGCACCAGTTTTGGATAGTCCCTGCACGCATAGCCTGCAGGTGAATGGGGGTGTGTAGGTACGCCCCTGGCCATTCCCTGATCTGGCCATGCATGCAGTTCTGTTGACAGTCAGGGGGTCGAGGGTGTAAGGGGCATGTGCCCCTTCCATAAATGCCATGAAGGTCTGCAGGAACCCCAATGCCAGGGCCGGCCTTAAGGATAGGCAAACTAAGCAACCACCTAGGGCACCTATTAATATGGAGGGCACCAAACACATTCCCATTGTTACAATAATTGTTTTTTTTAATCTGTGAGTTACAAAAACAGTATAACTCTGTTATTATATGGTGGTGGGGGGGTGAAGTCCATCTCAGTTCAGATCACATTCTGTCCTGTTGACCCCTGCCCCTGACTGATAGTGTTTTTTGTTTTTTTTCTCATGATAAAGCGTAAGCGCAGATGCAGTAGGAGCCAGGAGAAGTTGAAGCAGTTTTGGCAGCAGGCTGTAGCATGCACTGAGAGTTAGGTCAGATTGCGAATGAAGCAAGCAACTGGGGGACTCAGAGAGACAAATCTAAAAAGCCATGCAGTGTGACTGAGTACTTCTCGGAGTCAGAGTTGTGCAGTGGCATTAATGGAGGAGGGCGGCTCAGAGGAATTTAGTGGCAGTGCTGATGGATGCTGACGGATGCCAAGTGGGACAGCTATGGACATGGTCTGTCCTTCTGTGTTGAGTCTCGGGGTTAGGGCAAACTTGGCAGCCAGGTCATTGACTTTTGGTGGCAGCAGTAGCAGTGCACTCGGCTGAAGTGGTGGGCTTCGGCTCTAGTGGAGTACTGAAGGTTGGAGCTTGAGAGAACAGTAGGACCAGTGACAAGACAGCTTCAGAGGAGACAGGAAAATAAACTGGGTGGCGTGGTGTGGTGAATGGTGGTCTGAGGCCACTAGCAGCACAGCAGTAACTTAAAGTGAGTAGGCTGAGCTTACTGAGCTCCTCATAAAAGTTGTTGTGGTTAAAGTTTGTATGAAAGCCTTTAGCAGCTGAAACAGAGCATTTATTAAACAGGCATGTTCACAGAAATATTTATAAAACTGAAAATCTTTTACAGAAAGATAGTGACTCTGCATTTCTATAGTATCTTTTATGTTTAAATTAACCCTTGGCTATTTCTGAATTTAGCAGTTGCTGCTGATGAGGGTGGTATCTATAAAAAAAATATTTTAATTGCTGTAATATTCTATATTTATGTTTAATAGTGTGTTGTTTATGTATTTATAATGATTTTGTGTTTTGTATGAAATTTTAATCTGTTCGGTGCCCAGAGCCTCCAGGATGGGTGTCTCTTTAAATAAAACTTGCCTTGCCATCTTTACTCGGTTTTTGTGAGTGCCCACAGAAAAAGTTGAACTGTTGTTTTGATGTGAAGTAAATGTCTGCATCAATAAAAAATCATTACAGAATGATCACTCTGAGGAAAAAATGTTCTGTGTTTAACAGTGATTTAAATCTCTGTTTTAATCCAAAAAGTGTGAATTTTGGTGTCCTTATAGGTTCTGGTGTGTTCAGTTCTAAAAATTGTGGTGTAACTGATGTAAAAGCTCTCTCTGGCTCCCTAAATAGTCTATAAAGAAAGTTAAAGATTAATTTGTTTACACTTTAAGCTTAGCTTATAAAGTTTGATGCTGTTACAAGCACCATTGCTCACAGGTAAAAGTTATGGAACTGTTATAAAACTGCTCTCAAGCTGTTGGCATGGCGATATTTGAGGACTCTGGAGTCACGCAAATAGCATAGCAGTACATCATGGAATTAGCATATATTATGCTACAGTACCACTAAGCCATTTGTCGCTCTGCTGGTTTCGGTACCCACTTGTGTACCAACTTACAGTACTCGGGGTTAGTTGGTGTGGCTGTGTTTTTTTTTGTATCAGTTTATTTGATTAGGGATGCTCTGCCTCCCTCCCACACACACCCTGTTTTTTTTAACATGGGGGTGTGGGGTTGAAGCATCCCAACTCAAATAAATTGATAAAAAAACCTACAGATCCGTGTGGTGTGGTGTGTCATAGTTCTTAAGTAGCGTAAGTGGGTCCAGAGTCCTCTGGCATTGCTGTTGGCATTTCTCCTTTAATTTGAGCTTGTTCTACAAGTGATCTTGTTCATGGCAAAACTAACTGGCCTTATCCATGTTGACTTACAACAGCAAAGGGAAATGTGAGGCCAGGTGTTATCTGAGAGTTGGCACCCTATAAAATTCAAACTGATGCTGCTGGTGTACTGACGTTCACTCATTGAACTCAAATGGCAATTAAAGAAGTGCTTTGTTTTAGTTTTATTCCCTTTTAGTTGTTACCCCACTTTTTATTCAAGAGTGGCACGGGCAGCCGTATGCTCTGAGACCTTGCCAAGTTGTGTTTATTGTTTGATGTCAGGGGATGCTGCAGAGTATCACAGATCAGCACCCCCCACTACATGTACCCAACAGCCAACGGCACTTCATGTCAAGCATCAAGAAGGAGGGTGGGAGAAGGGTTTGGCCTCAGTCTAGTCTACTTCTGATTGGGGTAAATGTGGAAATGATTTTTTTTAATATAAGAAGATACAGATGGACTCTTGTTCTCAGCCAACAGAGTGTGTGATCGAGGAGTACTTGTAACTGCATTTAACCTGATCCTTTCATGACAATAATTGTTATTATGAGTACTGTACTGCATAACGTAAGTCATTAGGTTTCCGGTCTGGTCCCATAATAATTCCAGAGACTACAGAAACTATTACTTACAACTGTGTTTTGCTTGCTAGGTATATATCAATTGATACAGCAATGGAAAGAAAATGATCACAGCATAGTAGGCAAAAACATAGGCACCACATTAGGAAATTGATCACTGCCATTATGAATGTCATGTTTTGAGTGTGAGGGAGGAGAATTTAGAAATGGGGGGGTGCAATTTGCATGTTCGCTTAGGGATGCCACATAGCCTAAGGCTGGCCCTGCCAGATGCATGGCTGAGTGACATAGGGAAGCCTACACACTGCAAAAACACTGCATTAAGGCTTCATGAATAAACCCCAATATTTGTACGTAAGTACTTTAATATCTGTACTCTTGACTCTCAGCCTTTTGAAAATAGGCACTTTCCTAAAGAATTTTATGTAAATAAAAACAAAAATTAAAACTAAACTAAATGTTATACTTGTAAATGTGCCTAAAAAAATAGCTGAAAAGTTTTACAGATAGTTTACCAAAATCTTTCATGTTTGTCAGTCTGGACAAGGATGTGATGTTTTTTTAAACCCAGAGATTGATTCAGCCAGCCCACCTGCACAGTAGTTGGGTTACTGCACATGATGTCAGTGACACAGGTTTTGTAATGAGACTGAGTCACTGGATGGCCAGCTGGGGGGGGGGGAGGGCTTGAGCCTCCCAGCAGGTCACCCTCTCCATGGAAGGCTGGTTATCCAATCCTTTGTGTCAGTGGTTAGCACCTCTTGTGGTAGCTTTGGAGGAAGCAGCACAACTGGATGACAGAGGAAGGGGTAGTGATCTGTGTGCTCAGTGGTGTACATTCATGCCACCAACTCCAAAAAGGGAGAAAAGGAGTAGAATGATAACTGCACCTTGCACGCCCCACTTCCATTGACCAGATTCAAAGCTTTTCTGGCAGATTTGGTCACTGCTGGGGGATCTGCCCTCCACTCCCAGTAACCTCACTATGGGTGGGGGTATGCCACGGGGCAACAAGAAGAAGTGGCGATAAGTCCTGGAGAAGCAGGTTGATGGGGCTGGGGGTGCAGGTAGAGTGGGGCATGGGTTGGAGGAACATCAATAGAAAAGAACATATTTGCTGATGGTAACGAGGTTGGTCTTTTTTGTTTATGTTGATATAATTATTTTTGCAGCAGATCTTAATGTCTCACCAGTCTCACTGATATAAATGTAGTTATATATGTACCATATCTGTCAGTTTTTGTATACACTACCCACAGAAAGGTCTTTGACACAGTGGGACTGCTTTCCAGTAAGGCTCCCTAAACTCATGGTGATTCAATTAATCCACCGAGCACAAGGCAATTTGTTTCATCCCCCACCAGCACCAAACTCATTTACAGCACCCCCACATTACCGATTGTTTTTTTATTCTCTGATGGTCTGGGTTGGACACTGGACCTATAAGGTAGTTGGAGGGAAAGGGCCAATTTTTTTGTATTCCCTGACAGGCAGGATTAGGCACCAGACCTGTCAGGTTGTTGAAGGGAGAGGGCCAGATGTTTTTTATTCCCTGATGGGCCAGGTTAGGCATCAACTCTGTCAGGTAGTTTATGGGAGGGAGACAAATGTTTTTTTTATTCCCTTGTGGCCTTGGTTTGGCCCTGGACTCATCAGGTAGTTGGGTGGAGGAGGGAGGACAGAGTGTTTATTCTCTAACAAATCATTTTGGGCACTGGACTCATTGGGTAGTTTGGGGAGGGGGCCAGATTTTAAAATTCTCTAACAGATCATATTTGGCACTGGACCTATTAGGTAGTTTGTGGAGGGGGTCCAAGTTGTTTTTTCCCTGATGAGCCAGGTTAGGCACTGGACCCATTAGGTAGTTTGTGGGAGAGGGACAGATTGTTTTTAATCCCTGATGGGCCTAGTTGTGTACTAGACATTCTGCTGCACAGCATAATGAGTTGTAGCATGCATGCCAGTGTGATCCTTATGTGTCTGTTGGGAAGAGTTTGGAGCAGATATTGTGAACTGAGATAGGAAAAGAGTGAGAGAGGGATTGTCAGCAGTGGAGATGGGCTTACTAGCACTTGGGTTATAGCCTCATAAGTGTGTGTTATTGACCCCCATCTCCCATGCCAGTTTGTTGCAGGTGGGAGGAGACAAAGATGCCTAAACAGGTTGTAGCAGCAGCAGTGCAACAGCAGCCCCAAGCCTCACATGCAGTGTTTGAGTCCCTCCCTGTGACCTAAGTGGATGGGCATATGGATCTATCAAGCCATTGGGGGTAGGGGGACTTTTTTTTATTTCCTGAGAGGCTGGGTTGCATACCCAACCCATCAGGTAGTTTGGGAGGAAAGGACTTTTTTTTAATTCTCTGATGGGCCAGACTGGGCATCAAACCAGACAGGTACTTGGAGGCGTGAGATGGACAGGTTTTGTTTTTTCCTCTGGGTCAAGTTGAGTACTGGATCTGTGAGGTTGTTGGGGAGGGGGAAAGATTTTTTTATCCCGATGGGTTGGGTTGAACACTGGACCGGTCCAGTCCATGACAGGCCAGGCTGTTCAACAGAAATTCTATTCTGTTCTACATCCCCTGTGCTACCGGTATGAACTCCTATGCCTTGTAAAAACTTTAGGATACAGTGTGTATGAAAGTCATTATATGAATCCAAATGGTGCCACAGCTCTGCTATTCTTTGTCCTTCTGCATTGCAATAATTTAATAACAGGAACACTTTCAATTTTAAATTGATTATTAATTTTTTTTTACCCAGAAAAATAATGTTCATTTTCCACTTATGAAATTGTGAAGACAGAGTCTTTTAGCACTTCTCTGAGCTCATTCATTGTCATTCTTGTCATCACAGTGGGGGTGGGGGTCTAGGATAAACAACCTGAGGAGTTTTTCAGTGTATGACCTAGGTCAGCTATACATTCACGTGAGAGTCCCCACTTGCTCATTAGGCTCTCATGCAATCTTTTCCTTGCAGCCAATAGAAAGTTAGCAAAGCAAGACAGACAGCTGCAAGGAGCAATAGCAAGGCACACTAATCACTCATTCACAGCCATAAAAAATCATGTCTCGACCCACCAATGCATTTCAGTGGGACAACTGCAAAACACTTCCCGATTCTGATCACAGTAGGAATTAGTCTGCTATGCAGACTAGCCCTAAACAGAGATTGAATTATAAAGCTAAACATGTGCATTCTTTGTCCATCAGATCAATACTTGCTGATGTCATGGAAGAGTTAAATTTATACAAGGAGCGTGACTGTAAAATGCTTGAGATAAAAACGCTATCACAGATGCTGACATACCCAATTCATAGATAACAAATATATATTATGACTTGGGTTCGTTACACCTGCTATGTCCACACTCTGGTTTGTCACAAAGATAGTGCCTCATCAGCCGCGCGGCAACAGACTCAACTGTAAAAAAAAAGAAATAATAAACATCAGTGCATCAGTGAAATGGTGTGTGTGGACAGGATGAAAAAGGATTTTGCAGATACAAGGTGAAACTGGGGGTACGGAAAATGTGAAAGTACCTCAATGGCTCATTGTATAAAGCAAATATGCCATGGTGTAGTGTTTCATTCAATTTTTATCTTCACTCGAGATCAGGGTCCTCTTGAGCCCTCACTCGTGGTTATGCCACTCATGAGGAGTCAAGAGGTCAAAGACCTCTCCTGGAGATAAAAATCATATGACATGCTACAACATGGCATTTCCCCCTATAATACAAGTAAACCTTAAGTTCTAGGTGGAATAAGTAATAGATTCTTAAACTATGTGGTCCTAATCGTTTATCTATTAACTTGCAGTATGTCTTTAATAAGTCTTTATAAGTCAGTGTTTTCCTAGTTCACTGAAAATTGCTTTGATTAAGCTAACTTATAATCATGTGTCATAGGTTCATAGGTTCACAGGTTCTTACAAGTTCGAGGGCAAGCCCATTATGAACTTGCCACCATTTGTCCTAATGGTGGAAGGAACATTTTTTTTCATCCATATGTTGGTCAAGTCTAAATTGAAATTGGTTAATATTATCACTAGAGACTACAAAAGGAGGAAGAGAATTCCATATTGGTGGCAGTCTCTGTGTTATGAAATTCTTTATTTTCTCTGTTCTATTAAGGTTGGTAACCAATTTAAGTTTGTGTGACTGGGTATTGTTAGATGTTTCACATTTTTCCAAACAATATGTTTTCAGCATGGTGGGGTCATGATATGGTCTGTAAGCTTGACATAATTCTCCTCTTAAGGATTTATATTCCAAGGCGTATAACCCTAGAGATTTTTTAATCTATTGGAATACTCTATGTTGGACAGGTTACTTATTTTCCTGATGATTCTCCTTTGGACCTTTTCAACCAGAGCTTTTTCACCAAGTAAAGTTGGAGCACAAAACAGGGAACAATATTCTATATGGGATCTAACCAAGCTCGTGTATAAGGGGACAATGATTTCAGGTTTCCGACTCTTAATATGTTTCAGAATGCAACCAATTATCCCATGACATTTTTTAACAGTGTTAGCAGTTTGTACACTAAATTTTAAGTTGTTTGATATAATTACACTTAAGTCCTTTTCAGTTGTAATGGTTTGAAGCTGGATGCCGTTAAGTGTTTAATCTGCTAAGTTGTTACTTTTACATAGATGCATCACTTTGCATTTTGCAACATTAAAGGTTATTTTATCTTCAAGAGCCCAATTTGTTAATCTGTCTATATTATTTTGCAAAGCTTAAATTGAGTGATTATTATTTACTATGCAGCCAAGTTTACTGTCATCAGCATATTTATTTTTTCACACCCCGTCAGAAGTCTGCATGGAACTAATCAGGATGTTAAACAATAAAGCAGCCAAAACAGAGCCCTGAGGAACCCCACTGGTGACGGTGGCCCATGCAGATTTCTGTCCTCTAATGACAGCTTGCTGCTGTCTGTTGTTAAGCCAAGATGCAATCCACTCAATAATAGTTGTGTGTAGTTTCAATTTGTCCAGTTCAATTAACAATTACCACCCATTTCGCTTGTCCTGACTATCCCTAAAATGTTGGAAAAATTGATTTTGGTGCAGTTGACTTCATTTATGAATGATCACAATCTAGTAAGTCAAAATCAATCAGGCTTTAGAAAATACTACAGCACTACCTCTGTCCTGGTTATGGTCACCAATGCTTTGCTGACCTCTCTTGATAGTAGTGCTATTTTTTGTAGACCCTTCTAATGCCTGTGATTCTTTGGACCATTCTAAAATGTGGACTAAGTTGTCTGTTGTGGGTTGTAATAGAATCAAATTGGACTGGTTTGATATTTATTAAATCATTACCTCCTGCCTTTGGTAAAGGGGTTCCCCATGAGTCAATCTTGGGGCCATTCCTCTTCACCATTTATGTAAATGACTTTGACAAGAATGTAAGAGATGTGTCTGTTCACCTTCATGTAGATGACACAATTTTTATGTTTCTGGTAAAATGTTTTTGAACTGCAAAATGTGTTACAAAATGGTTTGGGAATTCTTTAGAATATTTTTTTTAGAATGGTCTGCTGTGAATGTAGATAAAACTCAGTATATGATACTTGGGCAGAATAATTTCTGTGCATAATTGGTTTGGATAACAGGTCTTTTAAATTTTGTGAATAAATATGAAGATTTGGCTTATGGCTCAATTGTCACTAGTTGTGGGAAGTTCATGTAACTTATTTGGGGAAGAAGATGAATTCTAAGATTGGTTACCTATTCAGCATAGTCAGTGCCTTTCATTAGAAGTGAGGTAAAGCAGTTTTAGGAGCATGGGGCTCAATTCTCAAAACTCTTTAAAATCCAGCAGCTGCAGAAAAAAACTCATCCACTTGAGAAACCAGTTTTCCTGCAGCTATGGTATTCTCAAAAGTGGAGCAAATTTATGACCAGCTCCACTATTTATGATGGCTTGCAGGTGGTGTTGCTATAGAAATCCCCACTGCTGTGGAAAAATGTTATGGCCGGTGGGAGCAGCTGCAGAGACAGAGATTTTGGTCCACAACTGGAGTTGCAGTGTGGGACTTAGTCCCAAAACCTTTTATGAATCCAGCCCATGGTTTTTGCCACATTTTGACTATGCAGGCATGCTTCTTAGAAGTGCTTCTCAGTCAATTTGGATGTTCTCTATAACCGTTTAACAAGAATTATCATGAATGTTCCTAGACACACTCATCATTGTTTACAGAGAACTAGACTGGCTGTCACTACAAGCAAGATGTGATTTTCATATTGTGCACTTTATGTATAAATGTGCACAGTGTAAAGCATCAGGCTAAATTTAAGATTTACTGTATGTGAATATTTCCAGGCCAAATCTTAGATTTTTTTTCAGTTAATTTCCTTTGTTGAGTCCTACTATAGGTTACATTTTGTCGTAAGCATAGCCAGTTCAGTGACACAGTGGAGTAAGGAAGGGTGTCTCACCACCATCCACACTGGTAGCCTAGGTTCAGAAATGAGCTGGGGTCACTCAGAGGCTGACAGGAGAAGGAGGACTGGTGCCCTATGACAGCTCTTCTCCTTTGGGGAGGAGGATAGCATGTACCTCTGCTTGGCCATCACCTAGTGGGGGCTAGGTGGTGTGGCAGTGGCTGCCAAACTGGTTGACTGGGTGCAGGCATGGAAGCGTCACTGCATCTTCACACCATGCTTGAATGCCATTGCATGCATTCCAATCTGGGGGACAAGCTGTAAGTGGGAAAAACAGCTCACACAGTGGATGATGGTGGCACCCACTATGCCTTAGCACCACAAACCAAGGCACCCACCCATCGGGACTCAAGAGATAAGTGCGTAAGTCCTGCATAGAGTGGGAGACAGGGCCAGATCTACCCCATGCCTATGGGTGTAGTACTGCCCCAGAAGTGCATTTATCAGAGCATAATCCACACCACAGTGTGTGTTATTGTGCTTATAAAATAGGTATGTGTTAAGAAACTGTGGTATTTAAAAACAAATGAGTAAAATAAAAATTAAAAAACTTATTTTATTTGAAATAGTGCCTTTGCTTTCCCTTGGGATGTTGTTCTCATTGGTGATGCCACTAAGGGCATTGTGATGTGCTGCAAGTTGTTGCCTTGTACCACCAGCAAGACCGTGGTTTCCTGAATGTCTTGCTGGCAGCACACTACCATATGCAATATCACATTTCACCAAATTTCTGGCAGCCTCCCTCTGCGGGTCAGGACAGAGAGTTCATATACACCAATACGTATGGCTCAGGAGGGAAAGGGAACAGCTCGGATGGGACAGTGGGAGGATTTCCACAATTGAAACAAAATGTTTTAAATGTTGTCAGTGTCGTGATTTACTTTTACAGCTTTCAGTTTCGCTCCCCAAATAAAAAAATGGCTGTGAAACTGCATTTGCAGTGGCATTGGATGGATGTGTACTGTACTTTACTGCAGACATAGCAAGGGTATTTCTTATTTTCCATTCTATAAGGTAAAAAAAGACTTAGCTGGCAACGGTTGTCAACCAATCAGATTGCTTTACTGTCTACCCATTTTATAAAATTCAGTATGAGACTGTTCTATCATCTTACTTTCATTAGCTTAGATGAAACAGTGTGATACAGTTTTTTATGGAATGCATTTTCTATGAAATTTATTGCTAGTGTTAATGTCACTCTGAGCTTATTGAATTTTGCTGTGCTCTCTTCTTTTCCCCCTTCCCCCAGGATGTATGTGGAAATGAGCTATTTCAGCTCAGTATGCCTTTCCTGGGAAATCCTTTTAAATAAATAAATATGCATACTAATTTTGGTAGCTTTTTAAAAGCTTCTTATGTGTATATTACCTTTTTTTTCTCAGTTTTGTAACTGTGATTTGCTAGTTGATGGATTTCTTTACTTTCGGACTCTGTACTAGTCCCCCTCCCCTTTTCCACCATATATTGATTTTTTTCTATGGGGTGAATATGAACTTAATTAAGTGGTTTTAAAAGGGGTTGGGGGTGCCAACTCAGCCCAAAGTAGAGGCGCCAGATCAACAAGAAATGTAGGGAAGGTGGTTGCATGCATAGGTTCATAGACAATTATTGCACCTGTGCGAGCCTTTTTCTTGTTTCATAATAAACTTTTATTTTCTTCACTTAAATCATTGAGTGTGTGTGCACTTTTTGCTGTCTATATTCCAGCAACTAGTACTGTTGAGTGAAAGGGGCTCCTGACAACGATAACGTCGTATACCCCTAAACATATGAGTTCCCTGAGCCATGTCTGCCTCCATCCAGGGCAGTGATGCAGGTTGGTCACTGTATCAATGAGGGGGGGTTGTAGTTATGTAAGAGATGACATAAATAGACTAGTAAAAGATAACGCTTAAATGGTGGCGCGGAATGGATTAGAGACAACTATACAGCCATATTATTTATCTCCCTGATTTGTTTTGTGAGAAAATATCTGTATGACATCAGACAATTATTTGCAACCCAGACTTACACCTAAAACACAGAGTGATTTGACAGCATATGTTTTAAAAGAATGTAGTCACTTCAAACAGCTCAAACAAATGTAGTACCTCTGTGGAAAATCGAAGGGCTGAAAAAGAATCCTAAAAATGGAATGATCCAGTCCAAAACCAGAGAGGTGGCAATTCTATGAGGATATGCTCTGCCACTCTGCAATTTTCTTCATAGCACAACTTTATATCAGCTCTTCCACCCCTTGAAATATTAAACTCGGAGGTGGAATACCACAGTGGATCTGTTACAAGCTCAGTAACCTACCCTGATCCTTTGCTGGACATTACTTACTGCATTTCTTACTTTGGGAGTTCACAATGTGCAGGCTTACCTTTTTATGGCTGCAGTGGGTGTAGCCCTGCAGACATTTTGTTTTGCGAAAAGGACTCCCTGCATAAATTACCTTCCAAACAACATGATAGAGTGTTAAATAAAGTGTCCTCTGATGAAGCCTCATTACTACACTGCCTGTGTGTGTATTGAAACTTGAGAGCACTATTTTTCTTCTGGGTTAAGAAGTTAATTAAGCCCTCCCCAGTACTGCCTTATTTTGCAAGTTGAAACTAGAGATGTTGCAAAGTTTAAATCTGTCGGCAAAGTTCCCACGAAGTCATCAAATTCGTCCCATGAAAAACTTCACAAAAATTACCTCTCTGGTGCTAAAACATCACCAAAACTTCTCCGGTTAACTTTGACTTGTTTTAGTAACTTCAAATGTAATTGTTTTAATCTGGTGCCAAAACTTCTCCGGTTAACTTCGAAGGCAACTTCAACTTTGTTAGTAACTTTGAAGTTAATGAAAAACTTGGTTTGTCACATGATTCGCTTACTACATGTTATATGGGAAACTCCAGTCAGGAAGTGAATGTTTCGCTTCTATTTTGGCTTGTAGCTGAATGAGAGTGGAGATGGAGAACAGTGATTTTTTCCTTAAATACAGGTGTGTACACAGGGACACAACAATCACTCGGGTTAAATTGCTGTCAGGAGAACAGTGATTTTTTTCCTAAATGCAGGTGCATGCAGTCATCCAACAATCACTCGGGTTAAATCGCTGTCTGGAGAACAGTGATTTTTTTCCTAAACACAGATGTGCACACAGGGACACAATAATCACTTGGGTTAAATTGCTGTCTGAAGAACAGTGATTTTTTTTCTAAATAAAACAGTGTACGTAGTCACACAACAATCACTCGGGTTAAATCACTGTCTGGAAAACTGATTTTTTGTTTTCCTAAATACAGCTGTGTACGCAGTCACACAACAATCACTGGGTCTAAATCACTGTCTGGACAACAGTGATTTTTTTTTCCTAAATACAGTTGTGCACACAGGGACACAACAATCACTCAGCTTAAAACGCTGTCTGGAGAGCAGTGACCTTTTTTGTCCTAAATACAGTTGTGCATGCAGTCACACAAAAATCACTCTGGTTAAATCACAGTCAGGAGTACAGTGATTTGTTTTCTTAAGATAAGACAGGGCACTTGCCAACTGATTTTGTTCAGAAGAAAACTGTGCCTTCTGAACTGCTCCTACCCTCCCCCCCACACAAGCCACCAAACCACAACTTCTAACAGAAAACTAAATGCTGCAAATAAACAATACAGGATGGAGAAAAGCAACACAAACAATTACTGTATGTGCAAAGAGCACTCACAGTAACAGTAACAGTTCTGAAGCAATTTGACAAACAAAATGCTCTTTTATATAATTTTTTTTTAGATTTGACTCTTAGCTGCAGCACAAGCTCTGCTCTCTAAGTCTCTCTCAAATACACTACAATCACAGAACAAGAAAAATAACTTCTCATTGGCTGTTCAGCAACATGTGACCTCTTATCCCATGGTTCATTGCAAACTTCGACTATTATGCTGAACTTCTCCAGTGAAGTTCAATCTTCACAGATCTGGGACACCTGTACCAGTGACTGTAATAGGAATCAAAGTTTTTGATTTTTAAATTTTGCGAATCCGCTCAAAGCGCTTTGAAGTGGGACTTCGCAGGGTGGAAACTTTGCGGAATACTCACAATCTGTGAGTTATATGTGGAGCGAGTTTTGACAGCTTAGCACACCTCTAATTGAAACCTCCTCCAACAATTGAGCCCTCCCCAGTACTGCCTTTTTTTGCAAGTTAAAACCTCCTCCAAAGTGTTTTATGGGACTCTTCTTTGTTAAGTTTCAGTGCTTAATTTACTACCTTTTGCAAACTGAGAAACATCTGCTTTGCTGGTATCCCCTCCCCCTCTCATCCAGGGGTATGAATTCCTTTGTTTCCTAACCATGCTGGTTGATTTTACTTACTTAGCTCTCCCACAATATGAAAGCCTCATGTTTTGAGTAGATGATCCAACCACCTCAGTTTTCCCTCTCCCCACACACACCAAGACAAGTAGAAACCACTGTTTATATAAAGATTGCAAGCAGCAGTAACTGCTGCTGAGATAAACTGATGTGTCTTCTGCTATGCAATGGAGGGGGGAAGGAGTACTGTTGGAGCAATCATATACTTGTTTTTATAAATAGCTGCTTGTGCTCCATGATGTTTCCAAACTAGTTTATATAAACCATTTCAATGCTGCATATATTATTTCACGTAGGGACTACTCGAACAAACTATAAGGTGCTGTTCCATTTCTGCTAATTAGTACTGGTACAAAAACTGAAAGGGATTAAGAGGGACAGCAAAATGAGTGCAGACAAAACTACTTTACACAGTGACATGATTAAACACACACACACACTCACACACTCACACTCACACACACACTCATACACGTGCACACACACACACACACACACACACACACACACAACAACACCTAACCAGAACACAGCTGGATAAGGTTATTATTATTATTATTGAATTCTGTTGACCCAGTAGGCCCACTGAGTCGAGAAGTCCCTTTTTCAGGGGTGACCAGGGGGTGGGGGGAATACAGATGGTAACCAACTGAATTTGAACCAGATTAAGCTGTTGGTGGTATATTATTTGTATTATCAATATTTAGGAGATGTATTACACTTACCTGAAGTCTAGCAGTGTAATTCCTGGTTGCTGTGTTCTCTCTGTTGTGACTGAGCTGTAATAAAGACCCTGTAACAAGACACTGGCCTCCTGCAGGGGCTATTAGACATCAGAGCAAAGGGCACTTTGGGAAGACTCCCTGAGACAAGATGCAATAAAAGAAACCTGAATGGCAGCCCTCAGGGGCCAGAAAACAGCCAGAGAAAGTTAGAAAAACTCCTCTCACAGCCTGAGCAGGAAACAAAACACTGGGATGAAATAAGAACACAAAAAAGGTAATAATGCATATATTTTCCTGATTTTAACATGCAGTTTTCCTTTAATAATCATACAACAAGGTGTGGGTTGGGCTGGGATTTACCCACACCTGGCACGTGACCAGCAGCACCAGGCATGCATAAGTCCCAGTGCACTCCACACTGTGCAGTGGATTACTGTCATTGCGCAACTGGTAGGAAGTAAAGAATTAAACAAAAAGTTATTAAAATACTCAATTTCTGGAGTAGAGCATAGGTGCAAAGGGGAGGAGGTATTGGGCTTACAGCTCAACAGCCTCCACGGCCACCAACCAACCCCCTGTGCCTCCTGTGGGTGAATTCCAGCTCCAGGAAGTTGGATCCAGCATTAAGGTATGCCCGCTGAACTTCGCTCGAGCCACCTTGGACAGCTAATTCCCGACTGGTGCAGCATGCTCGCAGGCGGATTCTGATTGGACCACCTGCTATTCCATTGCATTCCAATTGGAGCACCTTTTTCATAGACTTAAACAGGGACTTCAGGGACTTCTGGCTTGAACTACGGCCACTCTCCTCTTGAAGTACTGTTTAGTACTGGTTGAATTTTGAGTCAAATTGCTTTAGATTTGCTATGGTTATCTGAAACATTTGTTAGAAAAGCTTTGAGTTGCCTTGACCTGCACTGTTAAGGAAAAAGATTGAGAGTTTCCATTCCTCACTTAGAGTGTAAAATAGTATTACTTTACAACTGCTTAATTTTGAATTACCCAGATAGGAACTGGCTCTTTTCAGCTTTCACCTTATTTTCTCCCACCTCTCTCCTCATCCCTTGCTAACTTTCTCTTGCTCCCTTAATAACACTGTAGACACTGTCTCTGTTGCCTCGGTGTATTCCCCCCCTTCCAGCTAACTCGCTGTTTTCTCTGCTATTAAATTGCCCATCTCACTTGGCTGGCCCTTCCCCTGCTTTTTAACTTCTTCTTTTGTTTAACTTAATGACCCCCCACTAGTAGTCTGCCACTAACTTCCCACCCCCAACCTCCCAGTTGCCAGTAGGTGTACTTAAACTGTGTGTGTCTCTCTCTACCCCTTAGGTACCTGCACCTGAGCAGTGCACTGGAAATGGGCTGACAGCTCAACCATTTCCATAGCCACCGACCAACCCCCTGTGCCTCCTGTGGCCAAATTCCAGCTCCAGAAAGTCGGATGCAGCATTAAGGTACACCCACTGATCTTCGCTCGAGCCACCTTGGATGGCTAATTCCCGATTGGTGCAGCACGCTCGCAGGCAGATTCTGATTGGACCATCTGCTATCCCACTGCATTCCGATTGGAGTGCCTTTTCCATAGACTTCAGGGACTTCTGGCTTAAACTACAGCCGCTCTCCTCTCAGAGTACTGTTTAATACTGGTTGAATTTTCTCCCACCGCCCCACCCCCTCCCAGGCCTCCTTTAAATACAGTGTTTCTCCACCCCTTCATATTATATGCCTCTTGACTGGATCTCCTAACAAAGAGGGTGTTAGATTGTGTCTGGGCATTCACTCAGTTTTTAGACGTACTTCAAGTTTCACACTAACTCTAAGCACATCTTCCTTCTTCTGCTATCCTTAATTCTCCTAAGCCAACAGGGTGACAGTGTAATTGGGCACCTACTCAGTTGTCACACCCAATTTGCACTAACCTTTGTACCCAACCTTGTGTAATATGGCTTGCTTTATCATCTTACTCCTATTCTAGCAAAAAGTGTACCGCATACTACATTGCTCCAGGAAGAGCCAGGAGCTAATCTAGTCTCAGAGCCCATTATCGTAACTCCTGCTGTTTTCTCATACTGCATCCTCGCTATTCACCTGTCAGATATACATATCACTTTTTACCCCATCCTCCTGATCCTTCTCCCATCACCAATGACTATCCAAGTGCTCTCTAAGATAGCCCTGAACGGTCAAGCCAGCATTCCCTATGCCTGGACCAGATGTACATCCCTGACAACATACCAAAAAAAGACCCAAAGGGAAAAAGCCTAACTAAATTGGGTGTTCTGTACCACCATGCTCTATGATTCATTACTAGCTCCACTTACAGGACCCACCACTGTGATCCATATGCAACAGTTGGCTGGACCTTACTTGCCACCAGACACTTGCTCCATGCTGGTATCTGGACCCTTAAGATACTTCTTCACAAACTGCTGGACTACTTAACATCTCTTATACACATCTCCCATAGTGCTTACTCCCTAAGGAAATCTGATGACATCCTATTAGCTGTTCCTAGGACTCGTACTACATTTGGCCAATGAGCTGTTTCATATGCCCTTCCTAACATTTGGAACCGACTACAATCCATGCTGAAAGTAACCAGCATTGTCTCAATTAATTCCTAAAAAACACTAGCAGTCTCTAAAATAAGAGATATCTGCAGCTGCCACTAGGCCTTCCCCTAACTCCAAGCCAAGAATTTGTGTACTGACTGTTCTTTTACTCACTAAGCCAGAATATAAATGCCTAATTGGTGTAAGGTTTTTTTTTCTCCACTAGACTTAATATATGTCTCAACTGGACCTTGCACTGCTAGGTTGAAACTTACCATGTTGTATATCTCTTGTTTTATATGTATACACTTTGTTTGTTTACATTCAATTGTTCCTATCTAGGTAATAACAGTATGTATGTGTAAATGTCTCAGGACCTCCTTGTGAATGAGCTTGCTCAACTGAGTTTTCCAGCAATAAACTTGAACTTGAACTTTAGATGTCAGCTGTCCAGGCATATCCCTGTCAAAATAATGATCCTGCAAAGAGAAAACCCCTTCTAGATGATTCCCCCTGCTTATACCTCAGCAAGACCTTCCGTTGTTAAGTGACAAATAAACTAACATTGGAATTTTATACATTCTTTTAAACAAAAGCTGAAAGTTATGTAGAATTATGCATATTTACGCACAGAAGTTTCTTTTTTATATTTACAAACATGCTGCAGCACAGGGAAACACAGAGCTCTTAAAAGCATTGTGTTGCTTTTGTATGGCCATTATCATTCTTACTTTATGTTTATTCAACTGTAATACTTATGGAGATTCTGCAGAAAACATAAACATTAAAACCATGTTTTTTGGAATTCATTTCACCTGGATACTAACAACAGAGAGAACTTCATATCATTCAGTGTTATGCTTGGATGCCTAGGCCTGAAGAAAACAAACAGAAAATTGTGTTTGTTTCGGTTTAGGTTTAGAATACAGCTTCTACCATGGCAAACTCAACAGTTTAACAAATACCTCCACATGGAGGTCTCTTTGGACATCTCACAAGGGAAAAAAGGAAAAGGGGTTTCACCTCGCAAGTGCGAGGGGGGTCACTTCTTGGCAGCTTTACTGAGTATACTGTGTGCAGGTTTCTAAATGAGGCTAACAGGGCAAACGCCCATACGGCAAAATCTCTCTGCAGAATGCACTGTGCATAGAAATTCTAGCAGTCAAAGTGCCATAACGTTGCAATAATGGGACACAAGTGAAGATATATTAGCTACATTAGCTACCTGGGGGGGGGGTGCATGAAGACATTTTTCTTCCTGAAACCATGAAGAATCACAGGTATAGTACAAAAAGCTTTCCCAGGTGGCCTGTCTGGGAAAGGGGAAATAAAGCAAAGTCAATAGAGACATGATAGATACATAAGGTGCTGCTGCAACAGACTTGAAGCAGGAGAAAGAGAAGAAGGTTCCAGAAATACAAATGGTCTTACAGCACCCTGTGACAGTCTTCTCCTCACTCAAGCAGAAACCGGGGAAGAAGTCTATGGGCTTCCATAACTACCAAGGCAAAATACAGGCAGACACAGTATCAGATCTCTCCGAGGACAGATGGAGCTTCAGTCCACCCACTCCAAAAGATCCACCTCAGGGTCCCTCTTAAATAAAAAAACAAATAAACAAACAAGACTCAGAGACATAATCTTATCTCTGAATCTACTTATTTTCACTTACCCCAAGGTCTGACTGGTCTGACTGCACGTCAGCCCATAATGGGACAAGAAATCAGCATTCTTATTGAGGGTTCCTGCCCTATGTTTAACAGTAAAGGTATATGGTTGCAGCGACAGATACCAGCGCATGATGTGAGGATTTTTATCGTTCATCACATGTAACCAGCAAAGTGGATTGTGATCAGTGATTACCTTGAACTGAGCACCCCATAGGTAAAATCTTAGTGCCTCAACAGCCCAATTGATGGCTAGGCATTCTTTCTCTATGGTCGAGTAACATCTCTCTCTCTCATGGAGTTTTCGACTCATGTACATAACAGGGTGTTCCTCCCCCTCAAACATTTGTGACAAAACAGCCCCAATACCTGTTTCTGATGCATCTGTCTGAACCATAAAAGGCACAGAAAAGTCTGGGCTTCTTAGCACAGGCGAACCACATAATTGCACTTTTATGTTACAGAATGCTTCTTCACAGAGTGGGGTCCATTTTACTTTTGTGGGATAACTCTTTTTAGAGAGATGTGTTAGGGCCGTAGCTAGTGTGGCGAAGTTTGGAATGAAACGCCGGTAATACCCAGCTAACCCCAAAAAGGATCTCACATGTTTTTTGTTTCTGGACGGGGACTCCTGGCAATGGCATCTACTTTACCTACATCAGGTTTGATGTAACCGTTGCCAATATAAAGACCAAGATATTTAGTTTCACTCATCCCTATGGCACACTTTGTTGGGTTGCTCATTAAATGAGCCTGAGTGATGGCTTTTAATACAGCCTCGAGGTGCTGCAGGTGCTCTTTCCATGTTTTACTAAAGACCACCATGTCATCAAGATAAGCAGCACAATTGGCCATATGTGGTTGTAATATATGGTCCATGTATCGCTGGAACGTAGCGGGGGCACCATGCAGTCCAAAAGGCATTGCATTAAAATGAAACAAGCCAACAGGGGTTATAAAAGCTGTTTTTTCTTTTGATTCAGCATCCAGAGGAATCTGCCAATAGCCTTTAGTCAAGTCAAATGTAGTTATGTATTTATCATTCCCAAGTCTGTCAATTATGTCATCTATCGTAGACATAGGATAGGTGTCAAACTTGGAAATAGTGTTTAACTTCCTAAAGTCTAGACAGATTATAATACCACCTTTCTTTTTCCTGACAATAACCATAGGAAAGGCCCAGTCACTTCTGGATGGTTCTATCACTCCCAGTGTTTGCATTCTTTTCACTTCTTGAATAACTTCACCACAAAGATTTTCAGGTATACTATAGGGTTTCTGTCTCACGGGGGAGTCTCTGAGTAACCACAGTTTGGTATTGTACACCCTCTGCCTTCCCAGGGGTAGAGGTAAATGTATTTTGAAACTGCAGAAGAACCATGTCTAGTTCCTGCCATTGCTGTGCAGATAGTGTGGAGTTAATCACTAAGTCTCTCAATTCCCCATGTTTCTCCAACCTACCATATGCCATTTCCATGTCATTTTCCTTCTGGTCAGGGCAGATATACAGTCCAGGGTTAGTCCTCTGATACCATCTTTTTAGCAGATTTGCATGATAAATGCTTTTGGTTTTCCTTCTATCAGGTAGCTCAGTCTCATAATTAACATGGCTAGTCTGCCTGAGGACTGTATTTGAACCCTGCCATTTCATAAGCAGTTTTTGATCAGAACTGGGTAACAGCAATAGAACTTTATCACCGGGTTGAAAACCTTCAAGCCTACCCCTTTGTCATAGTACTCTTTCTGTACATTTTGTTTATCACTGTTTGTCTGATGAGTTATTTTACTATAGTTGGTGAGTTTTGTTCTTAACTGGGTCATATACTCCAACGTGCTTTGAGCTGTTTCCCACTGATGGTCCTCCCATTCCTCTTTGATAACATCCAGGGGGGCCCCTGGGGTTTCTCCTGTACAGTAATTCAAAGGGGGAGAACCCAGCTGATGCTTGGGGAACCTCCCTGTATGCGAACATGAGATAGGGCAGATACTCGTCCCATCATTTCCCTTCATCCTGCACAAATTTCTGCAGCATCTTTTTTATGGTTTGATTAAATCTCTCAACTAATCCGTCTGTTTGCAGATGGAAAGAAGATGTGCAAAGGGCTTCCACATTAAGATATGCATACTGCTTTTTCAATAGAGTGGAACAAAAGTTTGTACCCCGGTCAGTTAGAATTTCATCAGGGATTCCAGCTGTGTGCTGAACAGTTTAATCAATTAATTCACTACCTTCTCAACAGTTACTGTTTTTAAAAGTATAGCCTCTGGATACTTAGTAAAGTAATCACAGATTACCAAGATAAATCTGTTACCCTTAGAACTTTTCTGTAAGGGTCCCACTATATCCATGGCTATCCTTTTGAACAGTATGGGGATCACAGGTAGGGGATGTAAAGGGACCTTCTCTTTTTTTTCAATATTGCCACCTTTTGGCACTCCAGGCAGCTTTGGCAATAAGTTGCCACCTGTTCATGTATTTCTGGCCAGTAAAAGTGCAATAAAAGACAACTGAGAGTCCGGTCTCTGCCCATGTGGCCAGCCATAGGAATGTCATGTGCCAGGTGCGACAATTTCTCTCTGTAGTCCTTAGGAACTACTAGCTGTTCTATAGATTCTCCTGTATTGGGATTAGTACATACCCTATACAACACGCCCTTGTGCATTTTAAACTGAGGCCCCTGTTCAGTATTCTTCCTCACCTGTTTAAATAAATCATATAACGTGGTATCACATCTTTGTTGTACCCCAAACATATTTCCCTTTTCATCAAGCAGTAAGTCCTTAAGCAAGTCCTTTTGACCCAAAGTCCACTGAGTTTTTTCTAATCTTCTCTCTCTCTTAGACTTCTGATATTTTCCTGGTAACCCATAGAGTTCTGAGTCAAAGGGGAACAGTTGTGACCATTGTTCTTCTTGCTTGCTTTGTGCCCTTGTGGTTATGGCACTGAAATCATATAAATGTGTAACAAATGTCTTAAAGTCTGGATGATCGTGACCAATCACTACAGGCATGAGAAGACATGGGACTACACCCACATTCATCTGTCGCTCAATCCCCTTGACAGTCATTTTGATGTTGGACAGAGGATAATAATGAGTGTCACCATGCACACATGTTACACCAGCTTTGGACCCATTGGTGGTTACTTTGCCCAGCACATCAGTTCTAACCAGGGTCTGTTTGCTTCCAGAGCCAATTAGGCCATCCACTACTTCCTGACCAATAGTTACTGGGAGAAGAAACTGCCCCCAGTTAGCTAAAGATAGTTGTCTGGGAACAGGTCTCTTTTTAGGGCAGAAACGTGCAATGTGTCCTTTGCCCTGACAGTCTCTACAAATTATATCAGGATTGTATGGCTTTCTTGATGTACTGGTCTGATTACCCCCTGATACAGTTCTGGAAACAGTAGAAGAGTTTGTATTGTATCTTACCATGCTAGTGGTCCCAGTACCTGTGCCAACAAATCCCCATTGTTGATTTGGCCGGGCTGCAATGTAGTCTTCAGCAAGGGAGATGGCTTTTTCTGATGCCTCCGGTCAGTGTTCCTTTACCCAGGTTTGCACATCCCCAGGCAACACCTTTATGAACTGTTCTAAAATAATCATCTCTATTACCTGGTCAGGTCTCTTAAGTCCAGGCTGTAGCCATTTATGACAGAGATCTTTCAGTCTTACATATGCTTCCCTTGGGTTGTCTGATGTATGGTATTTGAAGGTTCAGAACCTTTGCCTGTAGGTCTCCGGGCTTATGTCATACCGGTGCAGTATCTCCTGTCATACTGCATTGTAGTTGTTGGCCTGTAGACTGTCCATGTGACTGTAAGCGAGCTGTGCTTTACCAGTCAGATAGGATGCAAGGCGAATGACCCACTGCTCTCTCGGCCACCCACATGCTTGCACCACCCTTTTGAACATCGTTAGATAAGATTCAATATCATCTGACTCACCCAACTTCATCAGCTTGATGTCTTTAGGGAGGTCAGATGACATAGAAGAAGATCGGGATCCCATGCCCTGAATTCCTCTCAAGGTTAATTCATGTTTCTTATCCATTTCTACCTGTTTGATGCAGAGCCACCGCAGCAATTCTCGAATGTCATCAGGTGGAACATCTTCAGGGGGTTCCTCTACCTGAGCCACATCTTCAGGAGGTCCTCCAGTCATCCCTTCTTCTTCCTTAGCTTCTGTATTTGCTGTAAACGTTTTTCTTTGCATATCTGGTAGGCCAGTCAGGAGTGGTGCTCACAGTTTTTCTGCCATGGTGCAGGTGAGAACACCTCTGGGCTACTCAAACTGCTCCACAGCTGCTGGTTGCCACCTTCAGCATCCACCTGGGCAGAAAACACTACCCTGCTCTGGCAAACTCCGAGCCAATCCCACTTCTGACACTAGTGTTGGAGAGAAGTGGTCAAGGATGGACGCAGAGTCAAAAGGTGTCAGGTTGGACCAAGCAATTGTTAGGCAAATTTATTTTAAGCCAGCATGATAAGCAAAGCAAATAAAAAAAAGGTGAACTGAATACGACAAAAATAAACAGAAGCAAATGAAAAAGGAATATATTAATATACATGTCTCTAGAAATGGCTAGAGCATAACAGTAGGTTAGTGTACTACCAACCTCTCCACTCACTATCTATCTGAGGAGATGCATAAAAGCTGCTCCTTTTATCTCAGTGGGGGTCAGGTCATTTACGTGAAGCTCCACCTACTTACTTCCAAAATCCTTAATTTTAAAACTAACCATTATTTTCACATATTAAACACAGAACAGCTTCAATTCAGCATGAGACTATGTAATATAGCTTTTAATATCAATAAATATGCTTTATTTCTTTTATTGTAATGCTGTTCCTGGTAGCAGGCTCCTCCCCTGAATGACCCAAGGTATAAGTATGGAGAAGAGAGGGCCAGCTGACTCCTAAGGATCCATTCATAATGATCCCTGCAAGGAGAAAACCCCTTCTAGAGGATTCCCCTGCTTATACCTCAGTAAGACCTTCCATTCTTAAGTAACAAATAAACTAACATTGGAATTTTATACATTCTTTTAAACAAAAGCTGAAAGTTAGGTAGAATTCTGCACATTTAGGCACAGAAGTTTCTTTTTTATATTTACAAACGTGCTGCAGCACAAGAAAACACAGAGCTCTTAAAAGCATTGTGTTGCTTTTGTATGGCCATTATCATTCTTACTTTATGTTTATTCAACTATAATACTTATGGAGATTCTGCAGAAAGCATAAACATTAAAACCATGTTTTCTGGAATTCATTTCACTGGGTTACTAACAACAGAGAGAACTTCATATCATTCAGTGTTATGCTTGGATGCCTAGGCCTGAAGAAAACAAATAGAAAACTGTGTTTGTTTCGGTTTAGGTTTAAAATACAGCTTCTACCGAGGCAAACTCAACAGTTTAACAAATACCTCCACATGGAGGTCTCTTTGGACATCTCACAAGGGAAAAAAGGAAAAGGGGTTTCACCTCACAAGTGCGAGGGGGGTTCACTTCTTGCCAACTTTAAACTGCTGCTTAACTGAGTATACTGTGTGCAGGTTTCTAAATGAGGCTAACAGGGCAAACGCCCATATGGCAAAATCTATCTGCAGAATGCACTGTGCATAGAAATTCTAGCACTGTCAAAGCGCCATAACGTTGCAATAATGGGACACAAGTGATGATATATTAGCTACATTAGCTACCTTGGGGGCATGAAGACATTTTTCTTCCTGAAACCATAAGGAATCACAGGTATAGTATAAAGAGCTTTCCCAGATGGCCTGTCTGGGAAAGGGGAAATAAAGCAAACTCAATAGAGACGGGATAGATACAGAAGGTGCTGCTGCAGCAGACTTGAAGCAGGAGAAAGAGAAGAAGGTTCCAGAAATACAAATGGTCTTACAGCACCCTGTGCTATATTGGAAAATGTAAAGTCAGAGACAATCTCAAAAAATATTGAACTATGATCACTGCTACCAAGCGGCGCTAATGTAGTACAGTTATTTATAATTATATTTTCAGTGCTTAATACTATATCTAATATATTAGAACCTCTAGTTGGAGTAACAACATGTTGATGTAATGATAACTCTGTACACAAAATGATGATGTCCTTTGAATTTTAATTAATGCTGTACCAGTTATCCAGTCTATGTCCTTAAAATTTAGATCTCCCTCGTACAAGGTTTCACTTTCATCTACCACTTTTTCAAATTCTTTCATGATTTCATAAGAAATCACAGAAGGAGTATCTGGTGGGTGATGACATAGACCTATTAGTATATTTTGGTTAGCATCATTGTTAATTTTAATCCAAAGACTTACAGTTAGTTCTGATTTTTTAATATTATTAGCTACATTTACAGCATTTAGTTCAGATTTAATGTATAATGCAATTTCTCCTCCTTTTCTGTGTTCCCTATTACAGAAAAATATATTGTAATTGTTAATGTATCTACCTCATGCATCTGTATTTGACCACCATGTTTCAGTTATTGCTATGAAGTCAGGGAATGGATAGTACATAGTGCTAATAGCTCATCAAATTTGTCATGAAGACTTTGAGCATTTGATAGAAGTCATTTTGTTATTACTTTAACTTGTGACAGTGGCACATTCTTATTTAACACAGGCACTTTTATTTCTGTCTTTGGATTTGATAGACTGATTCTCGCCTCCCCATCTGCTAGTTTAAATTTAATATATATAAAGCTGGTTGAAAGTATGAGGTTAGTTGTGCACTTCCATTCTTACTTAAATGAAGGCCATCCCTAGCATATAAGGTTTTTTTCCACTCTTCCTGGAGTGTCCACCCTGTTGCAGATTTTAGTGTTATTCGAAAAGAGGCAGACGCTCCACTCCGGCCCCTCCACAATTTCACTTATGAAGATATTAAACAGGACTGGACCCAGGACTGATCCCTGTGGCACCCTGCTGATCACACTCCTTTCCTTACATTGAGCACCATTTACCATGCTGTCTCTATCTTCTATCATTCAACCAGTTCCTAACCCAGTTTATCACCTTGTGACCCACTCTCAGGCTGCCCAGCTTGTTCACAAGTCATATGTGGAATGGTATCATAGGCCTTACTAAATGCGATTATGTTTAAGCCAATGAAACACCCTTATCTAATTAATGCATTTGAAGCCGTAGTGGCTCTGCCAGAATTTATTTATTGTTGTTATTATTAGATTAATGTCCATACATTTTCTGGGCACATTACTTCTCCATCATACGAAACTAGGTTTAGCCCACAGGGTATTTCTATTTAGTTATTTGAATTTTGGTAACCAGATGGGCCCACTAAGACAATTGCAGTCCTATTTTCAGGGGCGATCCGGGAGAGCAATAAGGTGCAGAGCAAAATTCCAGACTAATACAACTACAGAGGCTGAATACATCTGACAGAAGTTCAGTAAAATCATCAAGGCAATGTGCAAAGGGAATTAATTCCACATTACCACATAGATACAGAAGCTATGTACAGGGGTGATACTCAAGCTACAGTGGGTAATAGACAAGGAGTGATTGAGTCAACATGCAAAACATACAGCAAGGCAGCATAATACTATTAAAGTTTAGGCTGGGACATGGCACACAGTTCACTGCAAGGGTGAGTAGGCCAGAGGATGCATATTGCACAGGTGAGGTTAGGGGAGGGATGTCACCTGAAACAGGAGCATATTGCAAAGTTTGATAGAATATAATGCAGATTCAATTGGTAGAGCGGTAGGGAGGTACAGGACAAGACTGAGGGAGGGAGAGAGTTCCATTTGGACACAGCAGAAAAACAGAATGATTTGCGAGTGGTCACCAGTCTCAAATTAGGTTTTATGAGGAGTGGGAGAGAGGCAGACCTAAGAGCTCTGGGTGCTTGCCTCAGACGAACAACTTCAGAGAGACAGGGAGGAGTAATTTTGTGCACAAGCTTATGTATGAAGCACAAAGTGATATACCTAAGTTTAGATCCATATGGTAGCCAATTCAGGGATATGAGGGCATCACAATGGTGGTGTCTGGCAGTCACCCCCCAGTGCAAACCTACCTGCCTTGTGGTAGGCCTGAGTAAGGAGAACCATGGTAGAGGTTAAGCTCTATCTCTCCCCTAAGGTCCACCTTTCCATATCCCATACTACTCCTGGGCTTACATATGGTCTACTGGCCTACATTAATACTTCCAAAGCAAACCTAAAGAAGTGAAGTGAGGCATACAACAACATATGCAGGTTTTCCTTGGTCACCCCCAACTCACATATCACTGCCTACTCTGCTCGGGGTCTTGGCTGGCTACCTCTGGATGGGTTTCCTTCCTAACAATATTGACTGCTTTGCAGACAGGCTATTTAGACATCAATCCCCTGTAGGCCTTGCAAACCTCATTCATTACCCTGACACATCTCATTGTCTACAATCTACTGAATCCCTTGTTCTCATGGAATGTAGATGTACTACAAACTTTGGCCAGTTTATTTTTGCTAACCATGCCCCAAAAACCTGAAATTTGCTGCCCCTCCTTGCAAAAAGCTCTCACTCATTTATCATTTTTGCAAATACCTAGCCTTTCCTGCTTCTGTCCGGTTTCTGCTCCTGTATGTGATTTGTGTCCTTCTATGATTATCTCATTATGACAGTGCAACTTATTAATAGCTTTGTTATCGTACAGTAGTTAATGATTTGATTCCTTTTTTTTATTTATATATATGTGTATTTTTTCATTCTGTTTCATGCTTCCTTGCTACACTGGCACCAGGATCCCTCATTGCCACTTACTTCCACTCTTCCCTTGGGCCAACTTGGTGCCATTGATAGCCCCCAGGTGTAGTCGAGGGTAGGGGCAACCCCTCGGCAGAATACTCCTTGTCCTTAGGAGAGCAGGGTCAAGGTTGTGGGGGCTGGATATACCAGGGTTGCTCAGTCCTCAAAGCAAAGGTCCATTCCCCCCCGATCCTGAAGTAGCGTATGGGTTGGTTCCATGATATGTGCATGCTGAGTATGCCAGCATATCAGCACCTGCTTTTGTCTCATCCCATGTCTTTGTTCCTCCAGCTGCAGTGCCACCTGTGGGCACCTAGGTCGCAGTGTTGCAGTGGAAGATACCACCCTCTATCCCAAGAGGAGAGTGTTCTCTTAATCCTCCTTTTTCCAGCCAGCCCCAAGAACATAAAACTGCTCCCGATCCCTGGTTGCCAGCATTACATTATTTTTTATTATTTTTAAGGTACATAAAATACATTGGAAAGACACCTGGTCTTGAGTACAGAAATATTATTTTTTCTTTTACTTTCTTTTTAATTTACAATTTTTGCATTTTCTCCCCAGTTTTCTACTTGCCCGGGACCCCAGAACACACTCACGTGCGTGCATGTGGAGGCACACATGCATGCTGGGTAATAGCTCGGCCCCTTCCACCCCACCCCTGGCAATCGCCTGCTGCCCCCTCCACCACCACTTCCCATCAGACCTCCACCCAATGGGAGCAGAACCACAGGGGGACAAGCAACCTCCCCTGGGAGAGGAGCGCTTTCTTTCAGCAGCTCAATCCTACTTCCTCCCCCCCCATGCTGGCTTCTTGATGACCTGTGGTCAATCCTGAACCTGTGTTGCCAGCACGATGTGATGTAAAACATACAGTGGCTGAGCCCTCAGTGCCACCAGGCCAGCCTGAGTACACCATGGGGCTCCCAGGGGAGGAAGGGTACTCATGAGAGCACCCGTGGCATCAGGAGTAGCCAGTATGCAGCCTGTGGACATCACACCCACTCTGGTAGCTGTCAGTCTGGCAAAGCTCAAGCCCGGTAACTCCAAAGGGTGGATGGGACATACCCCAGGATCATAGTGGAGATATGATAAAAATTGTTAGGGTCACTTGCAATAATCTTTCAGGAGTCAGTCTGGACATGTGTGGTGCTGAAGGACTGAAATATTGCCAATGTGGTCTCCATCTTCAAGAAGGGAGCAAGGTCTGACCCTTGCCACTATAGGCCAGTCAGTCTGATGTCAGTGCTGGGCAAGGTCCTGGAAGCCATTATCAAGGCCAGAAGAATGGAGCACCTGTTTGAGGCTATGTTTCTTGCCTCTTTCAGGATGACTCGATGAGGGGCTGAGCACATTAACCCAACCAGATCTCATTCTGCAAGGGTGTGAACAGGGAGGTGGATGAGACAGGGTTGTAGGCATAGTCTGTTTGGATTTCAGCAAGGCTTTGACACTGTAGTGCATGACTAACTCCTGGGCAATGTACACCAGTGTGGTGTGCACAAGGTGGCTGGCAAACTGGCTTGGGGACAGGAAGCAGAGGGTTTTGGTGGACAAGCACAATTCCAAATGGAGAGGGGGGTACTTAGCAGTGTCCTTCAGGGATTAATGCTGGGGCCACTGCTGTTCAACATTTTTTCAATGATCTGGAAGCTGGGATCTGTAGCAGGCTGTTTAGATTTGCTGATGATATTAAAGGACAGAAAACAGAGGATAGTGGTAAATGGAACCCAATCAAAGGAAAGGGAGGTGACCAGTGGGGTACCTCAAGGATCAGTTCTGGGGCCGGTCCTCTTCAAAATCTTCATCAGTGACATTGCAGATGGGCTGGAGGGAAAGGTTTGCCTGTTTAAGGATAACACCAAGATCTGCAACAGAGCGGATGCCCCGGAGGTGATGGAAAGGATGAGAAAGGACATAGAATGGTTGATGAGATGGTCAGATGCATGGCAACTAAGATTTAACACAAAGAAATGCAAAATCATGCATGTGGGGAGCAGGAACCCTGAAGCAAGCTACATGTTGGGGGTAGAGCTGTTGGCAGTTACTAAGGAAGAGAGAGTGTTGGGGGTCATAATCACAGATGATCTGAAGGCCACAAGGCAGACAGCCAAGGTGGTGGGGAAGGCATCTGGGATGTTGGGGTGTACTGGAAGGGGAGTCACAAGCCAAAGGAGGGAGGTGATAGTTCCCCTACAGGACCCTGGTGAGGCCTCACTTTGAGTACTATGTCCAGTTCTGGAGGCCACACCTTCATAAGGACATTGACAAAATGGAGACGGTGCAGAGGAGGGTGCCCAAAATGGTGAAGGGTCTACATCACAAGCCTTACAAGGAGAGAGTCAGAGACCTCAATTTGTATAAGCTGGAGCAAAGGAGGGAAAGACGTGACATGATAGAAATGTTCAAATACCTCAAATGCATGAACAAGGTGTAAGGGGACAACATATTCCAGTTTAAAATTGGTGCCGGAACAAAAGGACATGATATGATACTGATGGGTGGCCGCATAAGGGGTAATGTCAGGAAGTTCTTTTTACAGAGAGGGTGATCGATGCATGGAATAGCCTTCCCCAGGAAGTGGTGGCCACCCATATGGTGGCAGGCTTCAAACGTGCATGGGACAGGTATAAAGGAATATTAGAGATGGGAAGAAAAAGCTAATAGGGTCACTGGCCACTTCATCAGGTAGCATAAATGGGTAGACTGGATGGGCCTGGTGGCCCTTCTCTGCCAACAGTATCTATGGATCTATGATACTAAGCTGTTCAGATTAGTGGACTCCATTGAGGATGGGGACAAACTTCAGGAGGATCTTAACAAGCTGGATGAACGATCGAACTCCTGGAGTCCCAGATTCAACATACCCAAATGCAAGGTGCTACACTTGGGGAGGAGATGCAGCGGTAGGTCCTGCACATGATTGTGGGCTTCTTTTGCTGTTATAAAGGAGAAAAATGACTTGGGGGCCATAACAGACAAAGGATGAAGCATGACAAATTGTGAGCAGCCACTGTCAAGAAGGTGGAGAATGCTATGGTGCATTGGAAAATAGGCTAGATACTTCCTGCTTTCTCACTGGCTGACAGCCACACCAGGAGGGTACTTTAAGAACAAGTGCCAGCCCAATGTGCCACTGCATAACATAAATCACTGTGCCCACCGAAAAACTGAAACAAAAATCTCAGGACTATTTTTTCCTGGCTTACAGAGTGAGCCTTCAGCTGGCTGCTGGTCTCCCCCTTCCCCCTGCATACACTTTTCTTTAACTAAAGTGATCAAAACACAAAGTTCCCACTATTAAAAACCTGTGATACAGACAATATTATTTCCCACCTACCTACAGTGCACCCGCTCAATTACTCCCATCCTCCAACTGCCCGCACGCTCTCTGTAGTGCAACAAGCCACCAGCCTATCCATCTGCTGAACAAGAAATTAAGAAAATACTGCTTCTGTCATAGAGCTACTGCTCATGTTAGTGTGTCAGCCACCATCCCCACTACAGACCACCCCTGTTCTCTAACTAGGCAAAACTCTTGAATCAGGGGAAAAAAAACAAATATGAAAGTTCAGGAAGTGGGAGAGGGCAGTTAAACAAACACAGCACAGTACTAAACAAAATTCCACAGGCAGTACACAGTAAAACAACTGTGAAACACTGCAGTGCCCTCTGCTGGCAAGTATACCAATAGAGGGATTGACCTAAACAGGTACTTCTGCTCAGTGTTCACTAAGGAAGTGGAGGGAAATGGACCAGCAGTACAAAGAAACAACACCCCAGAAACAGGGGTTAATACAAGCCCCGTCATGGCTGACCAAGTCTTGGAAGCACTAAACAATCTGAAAGTGGACAAGGCCATGGGGCCAGATAATATGCACCCCAGAATCCTGAAGAAACTGGGGAAAGAACTAGCAGAATCCCTGGCGGAACTCTCCACCAAATCACTGGTGAGGGGAGAGGTTCAGGAGGACTGGAGGAGGGCTTCAGTTGTTCCACTTCACAAATCTGGAAGCAGGGATGAGGCAGGAAACTACCACCCAGTGAGTCTCACTTCTATGATGGGGAAACTGATGGAATCACTACTCAAGCAGAGGATAATAGCATTCCTTGAATCCAGCGGACTACAGGATAATAGGCAACATGAATTCACAGCTGGAAGATCATGCCAAACAAACCTGATAGAATTCTTCAACTGGGTAGCCAAGGCAGTAAATAATGGAGGAGCCATTGATGTGGTATACCTGGACTTCAGCAAAGCCTTCAACTCAGTCCCGCACAGAAGGCTAGTCAAGAAGTTAGACTTTATTGAGATGGGACAGGAGGTGGTACTGTGGGTAAAAAACTGGCTGCACGGTAGAATGCAGAGGATACAAGTAAATGGCACATTATCAGCAGAATGGGAGGAAACCAGCAGGGTGCCCCAGACCTCCATGTTGGGGCCTCTACTGTTTAATGTATTCATAGCCGACATCACAGAAGGGCTTGAGGGGAAAGTGTGTCTATTCACGGATGACAACAAGATATGCAACTGAGGAGACTCTCCAACAAGAGTAATGAAAATGAAATCAGACCTTAAGAAACTGGAAGAGTGGTCTGCAGCATTTCAGCTGAAATACAATGCCAAAAATGCAAGGCTATTCACCTAGGTAGGGGCAACCCTACAACAGAGTACTATCGGGGGGGGGACTGACGGAGACCAGCCAGGAATGTGATCTGGGGATTATAATATCGGATGACCTGAAGGTGGATAGACAGTGCAAAAAGGCAGCACTAAAGGCAAATGGCATGCTGGGTTGCATCAGGAGAGGAATAACGAGCAGAAAGAGGGAGGTGGCTTTGCCACTGTACAGGGCATTGGTCAGACCCCACATGGGGTACTGTGTCCAGTTTTGGAGACCGCACCTCAGAAAGGACATAGATAGGTTAAAGACTGTACAAAGGAAGGCAGCAAAATGATTCAGGGATTACATCAGAATCCATATGAGGAAAGGTTGAGGGACTTAAATGTACTCCCTGGAACAGAGGAGGGACAGGGGTGACATGGTCGAAACTTTCAAGCACATCAAGGGGGTAAACAAGGTTCAGGAACATAAACTCTTCAATCTCAAGGAGGGTAGTAGAACAAGAGGACATGATCTGAGACTGAAAGGGGCAAGTTCGGGACAAATGTTAGGAAATTTCTCTTCACAGAGAGGGTGGAAGATAACTGGAACAGCCTACCCCCAGAGGCCATATGGGCCAAAACTGTCAGGGGCTTCAAGAGAGCTTGGGATAGGCACAAAGGTGTCATTGTCCAGAATAGGTAACAGGGAGGGGGGTAGTAACTTAATATTCTTGAGCAGACTAGATGGACCTTGGGGTCCCCTTCTGCCATCACATTCTATGTTTCTATGACCAACAGAATGAATTTTTGTAGTAAATGTTTATATATCTTTTTTTATTTTATGAATTTATGAATACTCCAAACAAAACTCACTAACTAGCATATTTCCTGAGTGAAATATTACCTGTACCCTCTAGGGTGGGTGGTATGGGCAATACCGAACATTCCAGGGGCTGTAAGGCTCTCCGCCTGCAGCATTGGGCCTCATTTTACCCTTAGATGGCCCAATTTTGCCCCAATGCTGCCCACTCTTTCAGGTATCATTGTTTACTCAAAATGGTGTGAATAGCAGGGCAGGGGAAGTTTTTTCCTGCCACTTTACAAGGGCCTGGTCAGGTCCCACCAGGAGTACTATGTGCAGGTCTGGGCTTCCCAATACTAAAAGGACATTAAGTAAGTCAAGACGGTGTAATGTATGTCCACCAAAATGATGTGTAGTATAAAAGACAAAAGCTATGAGAAGAGGCTGGTGGCTTTCACATGTTCACATTGGAGAAAAGAAGGCCTGATGTGTTTTCCTCATGAATCATAACAGTACTTAAGGTATTTGCAAGATCATATAGACAGAGATGTTTGATCTGGCATCCTCCAACAGGAAATAGGGACACACCCTGAAATTCAAGGGTGGTAAATTCAGAGGTAACATTAGGAAACACTTCTTCTCCCAGAAGGTGGGGAACCTATTGTACAGCCTACCAGTTGAAACAGTGGATATAAAGATGGTGCAGCCCTTTGTTGTAAGCCTGAACTAATTTCTTCTTACCAAGGGAATGACTGGATAACCTGGGTAGTAGAACTGGTAAATAATCCATTTACATGAGTACATTTGCACAGCATACCTATTCATACTTGCTAATGATTTAGAAGGCTGACATGATGGACCTAGAGTCCCTTCCAACCTTAAACTATTATGTTATGATGTATGTGTAACCCCCTGGGCCTAGTATACCTTTTTAGACTCCCCTGCTGCTCGTACATCAAAGACATGCATTGCTGCCAGAGCTAGGAATCGTCCAATCTTTGCATTAGCTGAACCCTACACAAATTTGCATCCAGATCTATGTAGGACTGGTTTAGGATGCAGAATTATGCTTAAAACCTGTGAAGCTAGTATATATAAGGACATCTGCAGAAAACTGTCTGTGGACTTCAAAACGGCAGCCATTTTTATCACCTCTTCCCTGACTGGCTTGACGAGGGGGTCAGAGGGGAGAGCCAAAAGGGCTCCTGGACTTTAGATGGACCTAATCAATTCATACACTTTTGCAGCTGCCAATCATCTGTGGGCTGACAGACATCCAGGGCTGCCTACTGTGACAGTTTAGCTAACCAACCAGAACTGCTTATTCCCCACTGAGCAGCAAGGGCTGCGCTGAACCCCATTCAGTCTCAGTCTGTGTGAGTCTGTGAGTGATTGCTGAACAAACTGAGTGCTGCTGCCAGCTTCTGCTTCAGAGACAAACTGCACATCTGTCTACCAAGATAAATCAGAGTGTGAAGCAGACTCCCTGCTTAAGAAAGGTAATATCATGTTGAGTGCTGTGTTTGAAGCAGCAAGCTATGGCTCAAGTGCAAACTTCTGCACATGTTTTTAGCTGGTTTTACTATATGAGCAAGCACACAAGCACTTTCATTAAACAGAAGGTGGCTAGCCGTGGAGGAGGACAGGTTGCATAAGTCATATTGAATACTGTATGGGTGACCATACACAGCAAGGCCATGTTTCCATTGAGGGGATTTGATGATGTCATACAGACCTTGAGAGCAAAGCTTGAGAGGTCCTCGGTGATGGCATCACATCCCCGAGATGGAAACACAACCCAGTTATGTATGGCTTCATACACTGTTTTATATAGTATATGGTCTCTGAGATTGAAAAAGTTAAATTTCGCAAGGTTTCATACCTTGTGTTCAAGCGCCTGTTTGCTCTCGGCAGCTCAGTCTGTTACAAAGTCCCTTGGTGTGGTCCTGCTCTGGTTCTGACCCTCCAAAGATTGTAATTACCCTGGATAGGGCAGCTGAGAGGCAACATCTAATTCCTCAGTTTCGGCACTAAAGAGCAGATTACTGTGTTGGACCCCTGGTAGGTTAGTAGGGAGTTGGGGGGTGTGAGGAGGTGTGGCTGTTGAGTGGGAGGGTTTGGTGGGGGTAAAGTAATGGCAGCAGCAGCAACAGACATCGATGGGTGGTTTTCTTTTTTCAGGGTGTATTAAAAATGATTTTGAGGATGATTTTTAACTCAGGTACTGACACTGAAAATTGGACACCCCAGTTTTGGTGTTATGTTTGGCAGCACCAGGGTTGGGCTTCCTGGTGTTGCACAATGAAAATAGGTGGGGTGGGGGGGTAGTAGCCAGCACTGGGGGTTGGGCACCCTGGTATCAAAAAGGTAATGAGAAAGATATGGGAGGGATTGAGGGAGAGTTTTGTTATTTTTGGCAGCGCCAGTGGTGGGCTCAATGGTGTTGCACAATGAAAATGGGGGAGTGGGGGATAGTAGCCTGCACTGGGGGTTGGGTACCCTGGTATCAAAAACGTAAAGAGAAAGTGGTGGGAGGGATTGAGGAAGAGTTTTGTTATGTTTGGCTACACTGGGGTTGGAATTCCCATTGCCGCACAATGACAATCGATGGGGTGGGATGTAGTCACCAACATCAGGGATTAGGCATCTCAGTGTCAGAAATGTAACAAGAAAGGGGTCAGAGGGATTGAGAGACAGTTTTGTTATGTTTGGTGGCACCAAGGGTGGGCTCCCCAGTGTCACACAGTGAAAAGGGGCAGGTTGGGGGTAGTAGCCAGTACCGGGAATTGGGCACTCTGGTGTCAGAAAATTAAGAAGGAAGGGGTGGGAGGGATTAAGGGATAGCTGTCTTTATTTCATGTTACGTTGATGAGGAGGGACCAAACAGGCTGATCATGATGCAATCGGCTGTGCTTCCTGGGCAGTGTTATGCAAATCAAAGGAGAGAGCCACCCTATGATTGGGATGACTCTTGCCTTTGAACTACATGAAGTTTCTGCCCAGCAAGCTGGAATTGTGTCCTGATCAGCCTGGCTGATGATTGGTGTGACACTGATGAGCCCCCTTGCAGACTGCCCTGCATTGGACCTACAGTGACACAGCTCTCAAAACCCACTCTTATAAGAATATGTTCATTCACGCAAGTGCATGGTGAACATAAAAACTGGTGGTGAACTGGCTATAAAATCCTGCTTCTGAAATAATAGCCACCGTAGCTGATTCCCAGAAAGGTAACACATTGCCAAAATGTTTCAAATAGAAACTCAATGCAGCAGGTGGTAGTGTTACTCTTGAAGTGATAGGTTGAAAAAGATCATTAGATAACTATATTGTCAGCACAAAGTTTAGAGCCCAAGACACACTGCACCTGTAATACAGGCTATACAGGCTTGAGCAATTCTACCGACTGTACTAAGAGCTACAAAGTGGTCTGCTTTTAAAAAGGGAGACTGTCAACCCTTTTTGCACCATATTATTTCTGGTTGAAACCCCACATTTTATGATTGCTTCCCTTCTCTAAAATTCACTGATGTTGTTGGTTGTTTTATCTGCTTCCTTTCTTAGCAGAATTGTTATACAAGGTAATGGTGTAATTATACCCAGCCTTGTTTTGTTTCAAATTCTTGATCAACTCTTATTGCATAGTTCTTGAACATTATGAACACCCCTTCCCCCAATAGTGCAGCTACTCATGATGCAATAGTCTTCTCTCCTCACCTCTCCTCTCACTGCACCATGAGTGGCTACATTGTTGGGGGTTCCCAAGTCCAGGAAAGATGCAGTGGAAGTTGATCAAGGAATGTAAACAAAAATATGTTTGTGTGGTAACATCAGGATGGTTAGCAGTCTGTTTTTCACTTTTAAAAAGAAAAAAAGAATCAGAATCAAAGAACCAGCTACATTAGCAGTCTCTATTGAATGTGAACAATCCTAAACCATGTTTTTATAAACTAGAGAGAGAATCAGAGGCCCAAGGGGGTTAACGGTGTCGCTTTAAAGTCTTTAAATACTTCTGCTCAGTTTTCAAAGTAGAAGAGGAATGGGAGGGACCACTAAAAGGCAACAGAAGCTTTGAGGAGAGGAACATAGATATTAGTCTGTTTACAGTGGGGAAGAGTCTAGAAAGCACTTGACAATCTGAGAGTAGATAAAACAATGTCCTGTACAATCCCAGGAGTTCCACTGGAAATTATCCAACTTGTTTTCTGGCAGCCACCCAGATGCTTATCATCAATCCGGTTCAAGAAAATGGGGGGTGGGGGCGGCGCATTCCTGAAAAGGGGCAATTTCCAGTCCAAAGTAGCTTAGTTCAAATGTTTATTTTATTGATAATTCATAATAGGCATAATTCCCTAGTGTTTTGCTTTATATTAACAGGCTTCCTCAGGAGAAATGGGCTTTCACCTAATAGTAAACATATAAAAAAAATAAAAAACTCCTCTGCCATTTTTGAGGTGATTCTTTAGGTGACACAAAGTGTAAGTTACCTACTACTAGCATAGCTTTAAATACTTGTGACTTGTGACAGTAGACAGAGGCCAAGCGGTAGTCATCCTCTATCTTGATTTCAGCAAAGCCTTTGAATCTGTGTCCCACAAAAGGTTGATCAGGAAGTTGGTGGATCTTGGGGTTGGGGCAAAGATGGCCCAATGGGTAGAAAACTGGTTGAGGGGCAGAACTCAGAGGGTGGTTGTGGGGGGAGAGTTATCTGGCACCAGAGAGGTAACCAGTGGGGTCCCGCAGGGCTCAGTGCTGAGGCCGGTGTTGTTCAATGTCTTTATCAATGACATTGGGGATGGCATTAAGGGCAAAATGTGCCTATTTGTGGATGACACCAAGCTCTGTGGGAGAGTGGACACAGCTGAAGGGATACAGGACCTACAGGAAGATCTGGAAAAGCTGGGGAGATAGTCCAGGATCTGGCAGCTTGACTTCAATGCCAAGATATGCAAAGTTATGCATATTGGAGCCAAGAATCCCAGGACAGAGTACTACCTGGGTGGAGTCCGAGTATCTGCATCGGAGGAGGAGAAGGACCTAGGTGTGATGATCACTAGTGACCTGAAGCACTACACACAGTGTAAGAGAGCAGCAGCAAAGGCAAACAAGATGCTGGGATGCATATCTAGGGGATCAGTAGTAGGAGAGATGAGGTTATACTGCCCTTATACAGGTCACTGGTAAGGCCGCATCTAGAGTATGGAGTTCAGTACTGGTGCCAACACCTCAAAAATTACATTAACCTGCTGGAGAAGGTCCAGAGGAGGGCTACAAAGATGATAGTGGGTCAGCAGGGTAAGGCATATGAGGAAAGGTTGAGGTCACTGAACATGTACTCCCTGGAAGACAGGACAGAGAGAGAGAGAGAGAGGGGACATGATTGGGACCGTCAAGTACTTGAAAGAGATAAATAAGGTTGATAAGGAGAGTCTCTTTAAGCTGAGTGGCAACCATAACAGTTGCTAGTTGTGTTTTATATATGTTGATGGATGTATCTTAGAATGTTATAGTTTTAATTGTTGTTTTATGAATGTACAGTGCTCTGATACTCTGTGAAGAGCACTTAAATAAAGGTATTATTATTATAACATGAGAGGGCACAGTCTTAAGCTGGAGGGTGGGAGGTTTAGGAAGGAGGTCAGGAAGCACTTCTTCACAGAGAGGGTGGTGGACATTTGGAAGGCGTTGCTGGAAGAGGTCATCTCGTTGAAGACAGTGGGCAGCTTTAAGAGAGGCTGGGTTAAACACAGGGGGATGGTAAGGATCATGGGTAGGGAGAATGGGTGGAGTGGGGGGGCAGGGACATTAGCTCAAGCTGTGGACCCTGCAATATGAGTAGACTTGATAGACCAAATGGCCTTCTTCTGCTGGCTTCTTCATATGTTCATATGTAATTAGTCTACTTGACCATTCATATAAAAACCTAGAGAATACATATTCAAATACAGAAACATAATAGATAAAATGAGAAAGTGTGCTCCCCTACCTTATGATGGACAACCCCCTGGTCCAATAACAACAGTAGAGAGACTGCACGGCAAACATAATAAGCATTTGTCAATGCCTAATGTTGATTGCATTGGTGTGTTGAGCTCGCTCACTGCCCCTCTGCCACTCGCTCAGTCTGTTTGTCCCAGTACTGCAGGCTGATCATTTGTACTGGGCTCCTGCCTGCATTGGCACCTTGTTCTGCCCACTAAGAAATCCGCAGCTGTCCCGACGGAGCTCCGTTGAGGTGGCTCACTCCCCCTCTCTCATTCACTCATTCTGTTTCTCCTGGTGCTGCAGGCTGCCCTTTTGTACTGGGCTCCTGCCTCTGTTGGTGGCTTTTTCTGCCCACAAAGAAATCTGCAGCAGTCCTGACACAGGTCTGTTGAGCCTGCTGACTCCCACCTCTCACTCACTCATTCCATTTCTGCCAGCGCTGCAGACTGGCCTTTGTGCCGGGTCTTACCTGCGTTGCCGCTTTTTTCTGCCAACAAAGAAATCCACAGCAGTCATGATAGAGCTCCATTGAGCTCGCTCACTCCCCCTCTCTCACGCGCTCATTGTGTTTCTCCCGATGCTGCAGGCTTCCCTTTTTTACCTGGGCTCCTGCCTGCGTTGGCACCTTTTTCTGCCCACAAAGCAATCCACAGCTGTCCCAACAGAGCTCCTTTGAGGATGCTCACTCCCCCTGTGTCACTTACTCATTCTGTTTCTCCTGACGCTGCAGGCTGCCCTTTTGTACTGGGCGTTTGCCTCTGTTGGCACCTTTTTCTGCCCACAAAGAAATCTGCAGCAGTCCTGACACAGCTCCATTGAGCTCGCTCACTCCCCTTCTCTTACTTGCTCATTCTGTTTCTGCCAGCGCTGCAGGCTGCCCTTTTCTATTGGGCTCCTGCCTGCATTGCCACCTTTTTCTGGCCAAAAATAAATCTGCAGCAGTTGCAATACAGCTCCGTTGTGCTCGCTCACTCCCCCTCTCTCACTCGCTCATTCTGGTTTTCCCGCCACTGCAAGTTGCCCTTTTGTACTGGGCCCCTCCATGCATTGCTGCCTTTTTCTGCCCACAAACAAATCTGCACCAGTCCCAACAGAGCTCTGTTGAGCTCACTCACTCCCCCTCCCTCACTCGCTCGTTCTGTGTCTCCTTCTGCTACAAGCTGCCCTTTTCTACTGGGCTCCTACCTGCATTGGTGGCTTGTTCTGGCCAGAAAGAAATCTGAAGCAGTCCCGACACAGCTCCATTGAGCTCACTCAGCCACCTCTCACTCACTCATTCCATTTCTGCCGGAGCTGCAAGCTGGCTCTTTGTACTGGGCTCCTGCCTGCGTTGCCGCATTTTCTGCCCACAAAGAAATCTGCAGCAGTCACAATAGAGCTCCATTGAGCTCGCTCACTACCACTCTGTCACTCACTCATTCTGTGTCTCTTGGCGCTGCAGGCTGCGCTTGTGCATGGGGTGCTGGCTGCGTTGGCACCTTTGTCTGTCCACAAAGAAATCTGCAGCTGCCCCGACAGAGCTCCATTGAGGTCGCTCAGTCTCCCTCTGTCACGCACTCATTCTTTTCGTCCTGGCGCTGCAAGCTGCCCTTTTGTACGGGGCTCCTGCCTGCATTGGTGCCTTTTTCTGCCCACAAAGAAATCCACAGTAGACCTGATAAAGCTCCATTGAGCTCACTCAGTCCCCCTGTCTCACTCACTCATACTGTTTCCTCCCACCGCTGCAGGCTGGCCTTTTCTACTGGGCCCCTGCCTGCATTGATGCCTTCTTCCGCCCACAAAGAAAACCGCAGCAGTCCTGATAGTGCTCCGGTGAGTTTGCTCACCCCCTTTCCCTCAATCAGTCTCTCGTTCTGTTTTTCCCAGTGCTGCAGGCTGCCCTTTTATACTGGGCTCTTGTGTTAGGGCCTTTTTCTGCCCACAAACAAATCTGCAGCAGTCCCGACAGAGCTCAGTTGATCTCAGTCACTCCCCCCCCCCACTCGTTCGAGCTTAATCTGTCCCAAATACTGATTTCCCACAGTGACCATGCTATTCTCCGGCAGGAGTGCAAAAACATATTTTAGCCAGGATGTGAAAAATGACAGCTGTACTCTTCATAAGGAAGTGTGAAAAAATGCCACTGTTGAAAATGTGGTGTGAAAATATTACAAATTTGTGAACTTACAACGGTGCGTGGAAACAGTTCAATGCACACTTGTAACACAGTCATGTTAGGGAGTTTCGTCACCAAATTTTCAACATAGGGATTTTAGGACCTCTGCTCATGAACAGTGCCACTGTCATTTTCTTAATCTGTCCCGAATACTGATTTCCCACAGCGACTGCATTATTCTGTGCCGCAACTGTGAAACCACATTTCAGTCAGGATGTAATAAAAATGACAGCTGTACTGCTCATAAGGAGGTGTGAAAAAATGCCACTGTTGAAAATCTGGCATGATAATATTACAAATCCGTGAAGTTACAAGGATGCGTGGAAGGTGTGCAATGCACACTTGTAACACAGTCATTTGATGGGCTATCATCACCAAATTTTCAGTATATTCATTTTAGGACCTCTGCTCATGAACAGTATCAGTGTCATGTTCTTAATCTGTCCCAGACAATGATTTCCCACAGCGACTGCTCTATTCTGCGCCAGAAATGCGAAAACACATTTTGGCCAGGATGGGAAAATTGACAGCTGCACTATTCATACGTAGCTGTGGGAAAATGGCAATGTTGAAAATCTGGAGTGAAAATATTATTAATTTGCAAAGTTACGAGCGTCCGTGTAAACTGCGCAACACACACTTGTAACACAGTCATATTATGGAGTATTGTTACCAAATTTTCAACATAGGCATTTTAGGACCTCTACTGATGAGCAGTGTCACTGTCATTTTCTTAATCTGTCCCAAACACTGATTTCCCACAGCGACCGCACTATTCTGTGCGGGAAGTGTGAAAACACATTTCGGCCAGGATGTGAACAATGACAGCTGTACTGTTCACAAGGAGGTGTGACAAAATGCCAATACTGAAAATCTGGTGTGAAAATAGTACAAATTTGTGAAGTTAAGAGCGTGCATAGCAACTGCACAATGCATGCTTGTAAATCAGTCATTTTTTTGATTTTTCCACCAAATTTGCAACATAGGCTTTTTGAGAGTCCACCTTATGAACATTGGCACTGTTGCTTCATTAATGGGCACCGAAAGGTGATTCCACACAGTGACCACAAAATCACCTTCCGGGGCTGATTAACGCCATGACAGTTTGAGAATTCATGAGGAGGGGTCCCAAAAACCCCATTTTGAAAATTTGGTGCCGAAATTCCAAAAATGACTTGAGATATGCATTAAAGTTGAAAAACCCCTATTTCTACCATTCTACAGCTTACCGGCATTTCCTCAGTTCTCGGATGGCTTTGAAGAGTGCAGACGTGTTCCCGGTCCACCGAAGATTGTCGCGCCAGACTCCGGAGGTAAGTATGGGGTGAGGGGGGTGTGGGGAGGCAGGGTGAGCAGTGGGTGGGCACAGGTTGTGGGTGGGGGGCAAGGAGAGCACCGAGGGACAGTTTCCTCTTTTTCAAGGAAAAAAAAACAAAAGATGTCACAGGACAGTTTTTTACTTTACAGGGGAATGTGACATGCTGGGGTGGGCTCAAGCATGTCACCGGAGGCTTTCTTTTTGGGGGCCAGCAGTAGCCAGCGAAGTTAGGCACCCGTCCAACAAACAACAAAGGGGAATACCCATTCTGCGGCAGTTAGGCTTACATTGTGAACATAAAGGGGCCATTATGCGACGGGAGTGGGTTCCCCCGTTGGCAGATAAACATGGTGGGGGAAGGGTAATATTGTTTGTGAACATGACAGCAAGCTGCCGCCATGTTCACAAACAATACCAGTGTTGTGAGATCCTGCTCTGCAATGACGGGTCACTCCCTCATTGCAGCGGATGGCTTACACTGCAACGACAAGGCGGCCCCTGATTGCAGTGGCTGATTTCTCACAAATTGGTGCCAGGGTTCCAAACTTGTGTCACCAACAGCATGCCACGGCATTGGGGGAAGCGGGACAGGCCTTTGCAGGCTGTGGGGGCATTGACCACAACAGTGCCGCGCCTCCACAACCTGCTTCTGAGAAAGCTGTCGCAATATGTTTCTTGTGCTACGTGCAATCAACATAAAAATTGGGTGCTAAGGAGAGAGGGTGGGAAGATGATGCTGCCAGGGTGACGTGGTGAGACATATTTGTTTTAGCCCAAATAAGCACTAAAAGATGGCAGCTGACCGTTGAGGCAGGCAGGTTGTACCAGTCACCCATCATGGGATTTTTTTTTTAACATATGCATTTAAAAGATCAAATTGTGGGTGCTGTGGGGGGGGGAGAAGGTGGGATTGGGATTCTAACAAAGTGTGGGGGAAACGAGGTGAATATTTTAAAGGATTTGTGTTGGGAGGAGGGTGGGGCTGTTTCTTTTTCCTTTTTTCTTTTATTAAATCATCTGAATAACAAATGTGAATATCAAATATTTAGAGTCCCCAATATAATATTCAGAATATTTGAAATATGGTATTTGCCCACCCTTAGTTGCCATACATGCCAGATGAGAACAGAGAATATGCGTGCTTTTTATTGCAGTGTAGGGATGTGATATCATGTTTTCTAGAGTCACGATATTCATGTGAACAACTGCACAATAGACTAATTGAAACATTTTTAAAACTATTCAGAAATTATAAATTGTGAAACTATTACAATTTTAAGGGGTTATTTCTTCACTTGATATGTTTGGATGATGTCAGAAGCTGAGGCCGCCAGGGAGTCTTCCCAGGAACAGGGAGGAAAAAGATATGTACTGCTCAGAGAGCGGCTCCTGGAGGTAGCATGGGACTAGTGCTGGCATGAGTGACCATGCGCTAGCAGGCCTCATGGCCAGGGTGCTGACAAGGTGCAGTTCACATGTGGAGAGGCAGGGATGGGTAGAGTGAAGAGGGAAAAATGACTTACCAAGGCAGCCTTGGTTTACATCCTCCCTTTGTGCTCTCCCGCACCACCTGAACCTCCTGTCTACTACCCAGCAGGGTTGCCAGGTACTAGCTTTGGCAGTGTGGTTCTCCCTCTCTCTATACCCCACGGTAAAAGGGGGCCTCCTGGGGAGGGATAGAACTAGACACACTAGGAACTGGTGGTAGAGGATGCCAACAAGAGTCCAGCTGGAAAAGAAGTAGCACAATGTGGGGCCTTAAAAAAGTGAGGCTCCTGAGGACACAGAATGTGGCAAAAAAACACAATATTTGGATGCAGTGTTTGTGTTTTCTTTTTTCCTTTATGAATTGCCTTACAGGAATCTGCTGCTGTGTCCAATATATAGTATGTCAGTGAGAGGCAGCCACTTACAATAACTTTAACCTGATTTTTTTTCTGTCCTGCAAATTATCTGCCAGTTTCATGTTCTGTGAGAGTTTGGAGGCAGAGATCTGCTGTGGAGTGTGTTACAGGAAAAGACAGACACAGAAAACCTCAAGAGCCAGAGATGTGCCAAATAAACAGTTCATCTAAAATTATTGATTGCCTGTAGAAATGAAAGATTTGTTGTTTTCTTTTTCTAGCATTTTCTTTCATCTGGTAGTACAGTGCTTCATTTTTTTAAAGGCCTGAAAATGATGTAAGAAAGAAAAATTATTTTCCTTTTTTTCCATAATGTGTTTATGCCCCCTTGTCACCACCAGGCCCCTAAGGTCCCCAGCCTGTCCAGCCCCCTCGCCCACCATCCTGGGACTTACCTGGCTCTGTGGCCCCCCACGGATTGCTCCCTCCCTGTGGCTGGGTCAGGGGAGGGAGGGCCATCCTCCCCACCCCAAGTATCCCAATCCAGATGAAAGCCAGTACCCAGTTGGTGGAGAAGGACATGAGATGGGCTGGCAGGTATCCTCCTGCCTGGTAGAGGTTTTCCATCCATTTTCTCCAAGGTCAGCTCATGTGATATGGTGCGAACATACAGCATAAAGATGTTGCAGGCACTCAGCACCTGTGTCCAGCCCTCTGAGAATGGCGGTCCCTGCTGTGCCACCTGGCCTCCATTACATGGTAGCCAAGTAGTAGCATTCCCTATCCCTCCTCTCTGAAGGACTGGAGCTGTCTGTGGAAACTCAATCCTCCTCCCCAGGCTGACCCCTCAGCAACACTGGTCTCTTCCAAAAACCAGGTCGCCAGTGTGGTAGGTGGTGTGGCAGCCAATGCCTTAGCCCACCGAATCACTGAGCCATCTTAAGAGCTTTTTCTTTTTAAGTAACTATAATCATCGTTGTACAGGGAAGATGGATTTTTTTTGTCAATATTGTTTTTATTGTAACAGGTTCAGGTGATATACAAGCATTAATACTAGCATTAACAGCATATTTCGTAGGTGCAGCCTCCATGGACTCAGTTAATTGAATTCTGCAAAACTGTGCAGCATTTACCTAAGAGCATCCCCCCTCCCCCATGGTACAGTGCAGGTGGGGGGAGGCTGAAGTAACATTATAGGTTACATACCTTACGCAGTGTGCCAGTAAAAAAACAAGCATTTGTCAATAAAAGAATAATGCAAGACAGGGTGTGTGTCGTGCTGGGATAACGTCATGCCTCGGGTGGTTGGGCACAAGGCTGTAGGCCAAATGTGTCCAACACCCAAGAAATCACATTAGCCCAGCATGACACAAACCCTGGAATGCATTATTCCTATTATACAATGGCTCCTTAATGAAAAAGATAAAAAACATTTTTAAGTATGTTTTTCATTGCTTTTTTCTATGGGTATATATACTTTTTTTAAAAATAGTGCTGATTGACAGTTTTTCCCAGTAGGTGGAGCTGTTCTTAGTCTGGATCTGTATAGTCTCTGTCCCTTTATCTTCAAGCTGCTGTCCTGTGCCTCCTTCCCCCGCCACAGTCTCAGAGTTGGCAGTGTTGAATTAACAAATGGTGTTTTCAGTTTGTAGACTCCTTTCTCCACCAAAGGCAGAAAATGGCAATGAAGTTACTGAAGTAAGTGAAACACAGTCTTACATGCTCACTTACTATGACAGCAGAAAGTGCAAGCGAGGGCAGTGAGAAGGACTACTGCAAAGCCGATCATAATGACGGCTTAATGTTTGGCATTGGGGAATGTTTTTGAGAGTGGGAGGCTTTGGGGTGGTTGGTTGTAAAGCCAGTTTAAGAATGATTTTTTTTTATAGTGAAATCATGAAAATGTTTATGAAACAGAGATGGTTCGTGGAGCGGGGACTGCTTTCAAGCTAGTGGAGTGGAGGACTGCTGTGAAGCTGATCGCAAAGATGGCTTTCACGTGGCTCTTTTTCCTTTTTTTTTTGTAACTAAGAAAACAAAAGTTTGGACATTTAGGGGAGGAGCAGAGACTGTTACTGGAGCAGGGGACTGCTGTGAAGCTGATCGAAAAGACTGCTTTCATTTGGCTCATTTTTTTTTTAGCCAAGTTCCTTTATGCCAACTACAGGCAACATAGACTTGCAGTGTGCAGTGATTTTTATTGTCATGTTATTGGTCATGTGTGTGCTGGGACTACATCCGTGATGTTATGCTGGGATAACATCACGGGTCCAGTCCAAGACTGACCAATCAGAGTCCAGCATTCTTTCTTGCTATTGTATAATGTTGAATGTTTACTTCCTTGTATTTGTTGTGTATTTGTTGGGATAGGTAGCACAGAGGCAAAATTTAATCAATGTACAACAAGAGTTATAATAGTGAAATTGTCTACATTACCACAGTTTTTTAATGAATTCCTTCTTTGTGATCATGATATTGTATCCTAATTCCTGCATATCCCTTTAGAAATGGAATAAACAGACTAGTGGAGATATTTCAAACCCCATTTTTATCCTGACTCAGTATGTGGTCCTGTCAGGCCATGTCACACACACACGTTAACCCCTTGTGAGGGAAGGCTCCCCAACCTATCACGAGGTGCTGCCTGTGCAATATAACACTGTGCAGTACCTTTCCAGGCTCAGAGTGGTGGCATACAACAGTGCTGGCCCCCAGCCTCTTGCTACCCAGATGGCTCCCCAAGTTCATCCCTGAACTGGAGTCACCAACACGGGAGCACAACCTGCTAGTATATAGTAGTAAAAATCATTATTTCTATGCAGGATCTGATGACATTGTAACACCATTAGGATGAGTCCTATTTAAAAGATGCCCCTATTTTCTATAAAACTCTAAAAATGTTTAATGTTACATAGATCATATACACAACACAACACTGAGGGACACTTAAACAATACAATCATCTTTCAGATATTCAAAGGGTCATGCCTACTGTTTCAGGAATGCCACATTTTAGTCAAAACACGTGCATCTTGTCGATAGCTCTTGTCTCAGAGCTGTATTAGATTTCTTTGAACTTTCATTTATATTTTTAGTCTGTATTTTTAATTCATTCCATGATTTTATGGCAAACAATTTGAAGTTCATTTCTCCACATCTAGTTTTAGTTGTATTGATTTGATATTCTCGTAATAGTTTACTATGCCATAGATAGAGATGCAACGAATTTAAAATCCACTGGCGAAGTGAACGTGAAGTGGCCACTTCGCCTTGGCACTGTGCTACATGGAGTGCCCCATAGGAGAGGTTCACTTCTCCTTGTTATTATTACTTTGCGTTGTCATTCTGCCTTAAACGCGAAGTAAGGTGGAGTGACAACAATATTGACAGCATCCCACTCACGCAGTTACCAGAATGAATGTGCATCCCCAAAGTGCTACTGTCTTGTGTCCAGAAAACTCCACAGTGCTGACAAAGTGAAATGAAAGTGTAACAAGAAATGCAAAGTCTCCCAAAACTAATGGTGCACTGTCATGCGCGCAGTGGTCTGGTCACACACAGAGTCACCAGAATTAATGTGCATCCCCAAAATACTACTGTCTTGTGTCCAGAAAATTCCCCAGTGCTGACGAAGTAAAATGAAAGCGTAACAAGAAATGCTATCTCCCAGAATTAATGGTGCCGTGCAAACACACAGACAGATTAAGATTGCACTGCACCCTCAAGGGATGCATATGAAAAGGCACAACAACACCTAACCAGTGCTAACAAGTCACAAATCCAAATCTGGAAAGGAATACATTTTGCCAGTTGGGAGATTAGTGTACGCCAGTAACAATCTTCTACCAGTAAAGATACCTTAAAGCAGTATAAAAAATTCATGCAGGTGTAGTGGATAGCAGGTTCACACTCCTGCAATTACCCTGTAACACAATAAAAGGTGTCAGATTTAATGGCACACATTGCACATACACTCACACAAACACTCAAGTAATGCATAGCAAATTGAAAACCTTCAGTAATATAACCAAATGTTTTAAACAGACAAATAGTGTATGGTGGAACTTCGTTCTCCACCGAAATCCATCGTTGTCAAAACCTTGTAGTCACACACTAGTGACCTTCGAAGAGCAGCAGAATGATTTTTTTCTACTGCACTGCGAATGTCACACACTGTGTCCTCAAGCAGCATTTGATAGTTAGGGCTCACTCAATAGACAGGACACATAGCAAAAGCAGCAATGTCAGCGGCAGTACTAATGTTTAGCATTAAAATGTTCAAAATGTAAAGTTTTTAAACAGTTAAAATGTCAAGCGCGAACACGTTCAAAATGCAAAGTTCTGTTTTTCTTCTAGTAACCCAGTAAAAATGTTTTGAAGCAGAAACATGCTGTAGTGATTTTTTTCCCAAAAAACGGTGTTCCACCATACACTATGAAGAAAAGTGCATGGGGAACAGTTGACAACAGGGCATCTTTCACCTTGTTGGCACTGTGACAACGGATTACCTCTCGAGTTGCGCTCTCGAGGTAATCCGTCGTCATAGTGCCAACTCAGTGAAAGAATAGCCCTGTTGTCAACTGTTCCCCATGTACTATCCTATATATTGTACACTTCTGCACAACAACAACCAGCAAAAAAATTTCAAGAATTACTGAAAATATTACTGTGTGTACGTTAACACAGTTATACAAGAAAAATATAACCTAAACAGAAAGACTGCCTTTTTCTCCCAGTTAATCTACCTACATCACAAATATGCCCCTCTCCCAAAGCATACTTCACAGTACACAGACTGACTGTTCTAAATGAACATTCAAAATCCACACACAACAATAAATACTTGATGATATGAGCACAGAAGGGTTTTCTACAATCGATGGACTAAATTTTGAGCAAAAAATATTACTCAAAAAGGCATTTTAAACAGCTTTTAGAGGTTTTGAATCACAGAGCTCGGAGAGCAAACTGTCTACCACTGCACACACACCACCCAGGCCAGAACTGAGGCTGTGCCAAACAATTTAGAGCCCATGTGACCTGCAATCCCATAAATAACTGCAGAATTTCATTTGGAGCTCAATTACATCGCAAAGTGAGGCAAATTACATTGATTTCAATGTACTTCACCTTAAAATTGGTGGAGAAGTGGTTTGGGGAAGGCAGAATAACGCAAAGTTATTGGTTTTAATGGACTTCGTGTTCCTCATTATGAAGCAAAGTACTCCGCTTCACATTGCGGAGTTCTCCACGGATTCCACATTACTCAGTGAATCACTTCATGGAGCAAATTGGGGACACTTCGCCCGCCACTACTTACAGTACTGTAACTCACATGCTGTATGGGAAGGAACACAAATGCCTATGGCTGTACTTCCCAATGGGCTGTAGCACAAAACTCCCAGACTTAAAAAGGCTTATTAATGAGTACAATGGTGGAGTGGTGAAGTCTGAAGAGATACTACAAAACATGCTTACAATACACCCAAGTAACTAGTCAAAAAATTAGTGTTGTGATTCGTGATGTGATCGTGAATCATGATTTGTGACTGCATTTGTGACCGTGATGATGAAGAATGTGATGTGTATCACGAGTGACTCATGATGATGTTCCTGACTTAAAAACTCATATTAATGAGCACAATGTATATGCAGAATTATGCACCACACCGGTCCAGTACTCTGAAGGGAAGCCAAAGAAACAACTGTGACTTAAGTTACAGATGGAGATTGGGCCCTAAAGAGATGCAAATGCACAGACAGATTAAGATTGCGCTGCACACTGAAGAGATGCAGATGCAAAGGCACAACACATAACCAGTGCTCAACATCAGAAATTCATATCTGGAAAATAATATCTTTGCTGGTTGGGCAGGCTCTAGTTGGGGGGGCAGTGTACTGCACTGCTGCAGTAACAGTCACTAGTACTAGTACCAGTAAAGATACATAGAAACATAGAAGTTGACGGCAGATAAGGACCGCAAGGCCCATCCAGTCTGCCCATTTCTTTTTCTACCTTATAAATGTGCCATCGGCCTTTGCTATGTCAGTGACCTATCTATTCATAGTCATTTGTATTGCTCCTTTATGCCTATCCCATGCCTGTTTGAAGCCCTGCACTGTATTCATAGCCACTACTTCTTGTGGTAAGCCATTCCATGCATCTACCACCCTTTCTGTGAAAAAAATTTTCCATTCCCCTTAATCGGCCTCCTCTAATCTCATGCGTGTCCTCTTGTCCTGCTATTTTCTTATATTTAAACATGTTAGACTCTTTCACCTTGTTTATGCCCTTAAGGTGTTTAAATGTCTCGATCATATCACCTCTCTCCCTCCTTTGCTCAAGGGTATACATATTGAGCTCCGTTAATCTGTCCTCATATGTCTTCTGATGCAGTCCCTGCACCATTTTGGTTGCCCTTCTCTGGACTGCCTCAATTTGGTTAATGTCCTTGTGAAGGTGTGGCCTCCAATACTGCCACGAGTACTCCAGATGGGGCCTAACCAATGTCTTGTACAGAGGGATTGCCTCCTCTTACGACTTGTGATACCCTACTAATACACCCTAACACCCCTAGCCTTACCTACTGCTTTAGAGGTCTGCTTGGATGATTTCAGGTCATCAGTGATGATGATGCCCAAGTCTCTTTCTTCCTTTGTGACTGCTAGCAACTCCTCCCAGCCTATAAGTGGCTTCAGGGTTTCTCTTCCCTATGTGCATGATTTTGCACTTCTTTGCATTAAATCCCAGTTGCCACTCTTCTGACCATTCTGCTAGTTTATCCAGATCTCTTCTCATTCTGCCCACCCCATCTGATCATCTACTCTGTTGCAGATCTTGGTGTCATCTGCAAACAGACAAGCCTTACCTCTAGTCCATCTGCTAGGTCACTAATGAAGATGTTGAATAGGACTGGCCCCAGGACTGATCCCTCAGGTACCCCACTTGTGACTTGCATCTCTTCTGACTGTATACCATTTACCACCACTCTCTGTTTTCTGCCAGTCAACCAGTTTGCCACCCAGTTGACCAACTTCGACCCACCCAGCCTACCTAGCTTATTTATCAATCTTCTATGTGGAACAGTGTCAAAGCTTTGCTGAAGTCAAGGTAGGCGACATCAACTGCTCCCCTTGGTCCACCACTCTGGTTACCCAGTCAAAGAAATCTATGAGATTAGTTTGACAGGACCTTCCTTTGTAAACCCATGCTGTTCTTGGATCCTGTGCCCCTATGGATTCCAGGTGTTGCACTATCCTTTCCTTAAGGAGTGCTTCCATAATCTTGCCCACTACTGAGGTAAGACTGACCGGTCTGTAGTTCCCGCCTCCCTGCTACCACTCTTGTGGAGTGGGATCACATGAGCCCTTCTCCAGTCTTCTGGGACCCTCCTGTGCTCAGAGACTCACTAAACAATTCTGCTAATGGCTCTGCTAGTTCCTCCTTTAGCTCCTATATCCCTGGGATGTATGCCATCAGGTCCCATTGCCTTATCCACCCTGAGCTTAGCTGCTTTAGGACCCTTTCTTTGTGAAGGAGTAGTGCTCACCTCCTCCCCCTGTGTCCATGATGCTGAGCTGTGGGCCCTGCCCTACCTTCTCTTCAGTGAATACTGAGCAAAGTATCTATTTAGGATAGATGCCTTTACAGGGTCCTCCTCCTCACATGCTCCCTTTCTCCATTAAGCTTAGCAATACCCCTCTGGACTTTCTCCTTTCACTAATGTATCTATAGAAAGTCTTGTCACCTTCTTTACTGTTGTGCTAGTGTTTCCTCAGTTTGGGACTTGCCTGCCTTACTGCCTTACCTGCTTCCCTTAGGGCAGTTTGGTATGCCCCCTATCTTCATCCCGCTGTGTTCCTTATATTTTCTGAAGGCCAGCCTTTTGGCTCTGACCTTTCTGCTACTGTATTTGAGAACCAAAGTGGTTTCCTTCTTTTTTTGCACTTCCTTTTCTGTCTAACACAATGGGATGTTGCTTCAAGTATTGTATCCTTAATGCTTGCCCACTTTGCCTGTACCTCCTCACCTGTGTTTCTTTTTGCCAGGGCTAGCTTAACTCTGTTGGCCATCTTATCAAAGTCCGCTCCTCTGAAGTCCCATATTTTTGCCTTGGAATGGGATGATTTAGATGTAGTAGCCAAATTGAACCATACCATGTGATGGTCACTGGCCCCAGGTGACCTTCTACCTGGAGATCTGTGATCCCTTCTTTGTTAGTCAGTACTAGATCTAGGATAGCCCTGTCTCTTGTGGGTTGCTGTACCAGTTGTTTGAGGCCCTCCCCCTGCAGGGAATCCACTATGAGTCTAGTTCTGGCAGATGTTCCTGCTGGTATTGACCAATCTGTATCTGGCATGTTGAAGTCTCCCATTATCAGAACCTCCCTTTAGCTGTCATGTTTTGTATATCTTCTAACAGTAATGTGTCTATGTCCTCCCTCTGGTCTGGGGCCTGTAGACAACCCCAGTTCTTATGGCTGTCCCATTTCCTGTTTCCAGGGTGACCCACAGTTCTTCTGGCTCCTTATGTGTATTCTGAATTTCTGTAGCTTTGATATTTTCATTAACATACAGGGCCACTCCTCCCCCCCTTTTTGCACCTCGGTCTCTTCTGAACAATACATAGCCAGGTACTGAAGTCTCCCAAGTGTGGTTACTGGTAAACCACGTCTCACTAATGCTACTATGTCCAGTTTAGCCTCTGACATTATTGCCTGCAGGTCTGGGATCTTATTTCCCAGGCTGTGAGCATTTGTGTACATGATTTTCCATTGGCCAGATTTTGGTGTGTTAGTTGTTGGGTGAGGTTTGGCATTACCCCTGTGCATCGTATGGGGAGACAAACCTTTTTTCTTACCTGGTGATGCAAATGAACGGTAAACATTGAATTCAGTTTGACCACTAGCTGAGGGGAGGGTGTTCTTCCATTCAACGTATAGGGTGCCACCCTCTCCCCATTTGCTAGTTTAAATATTCTGCAAAGACGTCAAACTTCTGCCCCAATGCACTGACTCCTCTTTAGTCAGATGCAGTCCATCAAATTTAAAGAACTTTCGCTCCCAGAACTGTTGCCAGTTCCTACAAATCTGTGTCCTTTTCCTGGCACCAGTCCTTGAGCCATGTGTTTAGCTCCCTATCTCCCTTCTCTGACCTTCCGTCCATCTGCTCCTTCTCCCAGACTGGCAGGATCTCAGAGAAGGAGATGCCGGACGAAATAGATGATAGTTTGTCACCCAGCCTAGTCAGGTGTTCCTTGGTCTCCATAACTGACCGGGTTGGCGAGATCATTAGTCCCTATGTGTACTAGGACATCAATGTTTTCTCCTGCTTTGTGAACAATTTAGTAATGCGGTCAGTGTCTCTCCATGCTGATGTACCTGGGAGACATCTGACCATCACCCTGGCTGGAGATGGGTATCAACTCCCGAATCATGGAGTCTCCTATGATCAGAAGTTTTTGTATTTCCTTTGTGCTTGTTTAGTTTTGGTTCCTGATTTGGGTAGTATTGTTGTGCTAGCTCCTGTGCTGCAGTGTCCTGCTCTGCAGTGTCTTCTGCCTCTTTATTTGATTTCAGAGATAGAGGCAGATACCTGTTTGTAGTGTTTATATGGTTTTTGGAGGTAATGTGTTGGAGAGCAGAGAGTGATGGGGCACCTGATTTGCTCCTCCTAACCACCTGCCAACCTCCTGGACCAACTACCCTCTGCGGTTGAGGTTTTTCTGTTGGATGCTGGGGAAATGGCGGGTGGTTCTTATAATGTATTTCCTCTTCAATATGAAATCTGAGGCATGCAATCTCTGCCCATGCTGCCCGGAGCTGAGACCTAAGATCTCCAAAGGCCCAGCATGTGGACAGTGTCCTAAATCCTGTAAGAATGTCCTACTGAAAATTGTTCCACAGTACCTGCAGTTAATGAAATCCATTCCAAATAAGTTGCTGGGTTTGTAACCTAGTCAGAGTAATTAGAAGGAAAAAAAATGCAAGTAATGGTTTAATTGTGCTTTGTTTAACTTGTTATAACAAGTTAAATTACTAGTGCCCTGTAAATGAGATCACCTTGTGGAGGCCCCACTGATCCGCCCCTTCCTGCTCTGCCACAGGAAATGCCACAACTGTGGTACCCTATAAATGGAGTGTATGGGTGGTTGGGGATGGGGTGGGTGGCTGGGCCCTTCCCTGCCTAAAAAGAAGAACCACGGACGAAAGAACAAGGAGGTAAGAGAGAAACAATCAGTCAACAACAAATGCAGTAACCCTGAAAGCTTAACCTAATGTTAGATAAAACTGTAAAACCTGTAAAGCACCACCTGTAATAATTTCAGAGAAGATATACCCTGTAAGAAACACTTTGCTCCAGAGAAAATAAAGCAGTAACAGAAGATATACCTTGCAAAAGACAATTTGAATCAGAAGATTACAGCAGTAATCTGTTAGCACACACACCTGTAGGCACACCTTGTAATAATGCAGAAGAAGGTATACCAGCAACAACAATTTGAATCAGAGAAAAAAAATAAAGCAATGAAATGTTAGCAACAAACAATAGCAATCCCGTGAGTAAAAAATAAAAACACCACCACACAGTAAATCTGCTTAGCCAAACTAAGTCTTAATCCTTCTCCCTTGCTCTGGTAAGTTTCTCTACTCTGCCTTTCCAAGCAGTCTTAGAAGGAAAGAGCTCAGGTGAAGCTAGGTGCCTTGGCCAGCAAACCAAGTCTTCCTCCAAGATATCAACTAACCTGACTTTTTAACCCTTCTTTCTGTTGGAAATTACTGACAGTTTGCCAGCTCCACTCTCCACATACACACCTAATCCTTTGGAAGAGCTGTGGAGGAAAGCAATTAGCTCCTTCAATGTGAGAAGGAGACTGAAACACCTCTGAGACAACAAACCTTTTCAACAAACAAGAATAAAATAAAACACAGTGTCAAACAGTAATTTTGCTTAGCCCAATGATAAAAAAGTCACAAAATGTAAGCTCCACCTGTAATACAGTAATTTCAGAGAAGATATACCTGTAAGAAACACTTTGCTCCAGAGAAAATAAAGCAGTAACAGAAGATATACTCTGCAAAAGACAATTTGAATCAGAAGATTACAGCAGTAATCTGTTAGCACACACACCTGTAGGCACACCTTGTAATAATGCAGAAGAAGGTATACCAGCACAACAATTTGAATCAGAAAAAAAAATAAAGCAATGAAATGTTAGCAACAAACAGTAGCAATCCCTGTGAGTAAAAAATAAAAACACCACCACACAGTAAATCTGCTTAGCCAAACTAAGTCTTAATCCTTCTCCCTTGCTCTGGTAAGTTTCTCTACTCTGCCTTTCAAGCAGTCTTAGAAGGAAAGAGCTCAGGTGAAGCTAGGTGCCTTGGCCAGCAAACCAAGTCTTCTACCACAAAGAAGTACAAAAATCACACAGCTACAGTGGATATCAGGTTCACATTGCTGAAAATATTATGTGGCACAATAAAAGGTGTCTGATTTGATGACACGTCACACACATACTCACACACACACTAAGTAATGCATAGCAAATTGAAAACTTCAGTAATATAACCACATTTTTTAAACAAACTAAAATTATGCACTGTTGTACCACAACAATCAGCAAAAAAATCGCAAGAATATTGAAAATATTACTATGTGTACATTAACACAGTTATACAAGAAAAATATCACCAAAACAGAAAGCACTGTCTTTTTCTCCTAGTTAATCTAACAACACCACAGATACACCCTTCCCCCAAAGCACACTTTCACTGTCTCTCAGTACACAGACTTAATGTTGTACATTAACATTCAAAATCCACACACAAACAATAAATGCTCGATGCTATGAGCACAGGAGGGTTTCCTATAATCGATTAACTAAAGTTTCAGCAAAACAAATGACTTAAAAAGGCTTTTTTAACAGATTTTTGAATGTTTGAATCGCAGAGAAGTCTCAGAGCAGATTGTCTCCTATTGCTTCCTACACACACTACCCCAGACTGAGGCTGTGCAGAAAATCTAGAGCCCATGTGACCTGAAATCCCATGAATCACTGCAAAATTCAGCTTTGGAGCTTAAAAACAAGATGAAGTGAGGCGGAGTACATTGTTTTCAATGTACTTCACCTAAAGAATTGGTGGAGTAGTGGTTTGGAAAGGCGGAGTAATGCAAAGTCATTGCTTTTAATGGACTTCGTGTTACCCATTATAACGTTAAGTACTCCACTTCACGTTGTGGAGCACTCTGTGAATTCGCCTTCACTCTGTAAATCACTTTGCGAAGCAAATTGGGGCCACTTCGCCTACCACTAGCCATAAGTTACATGAATGACTCATTCTTTTCAATATTTCATACAAGTAGGAAGGTTTTGTTGTCATCATTGTTTTCCTCACTTGATTTACCCAGATCATTTTTTTGTTTACTTTCTAATGCAAGCCAGTTTAGGTTCTCGTATAGCTTACAGTGGTGCATCTGTCAGTTAGTTTTTAATGCAAACCTCGCCAATCGGTTAGATGTGACCTCTACCTTCCTCAGGTCTGTAGCATTTGCAAATCCATAAATATGTATTCCATAGTCAATAATCAGCACCAACATCTGATTAATGATCGATCTTCTCATTTTCTCATCTGGACAGTGTCTTGTTTGTCTAAGTGCACCTAGCCTGCAATTTATTTTCTTGACCATTTCATTTATGTGGTAGTCAAATTTTAATCTACAGTCTACCAAAAACCTAAATATTTATATTCAAATACCTGGATCCGACTCTCTCCAGTAGTAGTTTTTATTTCTATTGTAGACAATAGTGATTTTGTTTTTACACTATTTGTAAACATCATAGTCTTTGATTTTTTACTATTAAAGATAAAGTTTGAGTTTGTGAACCAATTTTGAACTGCTGTGAAATTGCTTTGTAGATCTGCTTGGATCTGTAATGTACAGATAACCTTAGTTAATAAAACCATGTCATCTACATAGAGTCTGATTTCAGACTTCTCCACTAGACTTGCCACCTGGTTTGTGTAAATTAAGAATAATAAGGGACACAATATCAGACTCTGGGGGGTCCTCTAAGTATCCCTGCTTCAGTAGAAAAATCCTTCCCTGCTACTGTATGCTGCAAAGCCCTGGCAGCAGCCCTGTTGCCTGGGCTGTGCCCACCTGGGGCCATGACACTGTGTGTCTCCAGATTCCCCTGACAGTACCATCTCATTGGCCTTATAACTATATACTTGGCACCTCTGCCGGGTGCTACATCACTTTTTGATATGCCCACCACCTCCCCAACTCCCACAGTGGCATCATCAAGACCCTTCTGCCTTCAGACCCCTTCAGCCAACCATGTTATAGCCCCCACAACCAATCATCCCCTCTAGTGTTGTGCCGGGTGAGGGGGGCTGGATTCTTGTGGCACTTCCTGTAGGTGCTCCACTTTTGTGGCACTAGCCTGCAGGTGCAGTATCTCCTAGGTTTTTGGTGCAGGGAGTCCTGTGTTTATGCAGTTTGGTGCAGGGTCCCTGATGCACAAGGAGTTCACTGCAGCCCTAGAATGCCTCAAATTGCGGTGATCTATGGACTCTTTGAGAATTGGGCCCTATGCTGAAAAAGCACCTTTCCCACATTTTTGGACATGCCCTGTTAATAAAGTATTGGCTCCCTTACCTACCTGGCAGCTCTTTCAGCAAACAGTATAATTTTTTGTTGTTGCCCTCTTGAAATGGAAGGGATTGTACATTGCCCCCAAGGGGCCAGTTGAATGATCCCTTCCACTTCCTACATTGCTGTTCATGGCTCTGCAGCAACATTTTGTGATGTGTGTATATGGAGAGCATGGGAGTGTTCACTGTACAAGTTGATGGGGATATATTTTTACTTCCTTTTTCAAAGGTGTACAACCACATCTTATATAAATCAAGGCCAGTGTTCAACTAACAAGACCCTTGTTAGTTGAGCACTGACCTTGATTTGTACAAGAAGTGGTTATAAATCTTTAAAAAAGGAAGTAAACATATGCCTCCTAGACTTGTATAACCCACACTTCCATGCTCTACATACACACATATCATAAAACATCAGAGCGTGGGTGTGTGAACGGCAATGTAAGAGTGGATGGCTGGCCCCTCAGGGGCAGTTTAAGATCCCTTTCTTTCTGATGGGGCAAACAACAAAAAATTATAACCGGCTGCTAAAACAGCTACCAGGCAGGTAAGGGAGCTTATACTTATAAAAGGCACTGATAAAGGTGCTTCTTGAATATTTGGGATCAGACTGTACAAAAATAAAAATGTTATGAAGAACTGTTGTGTGCAGGGCTGACCATTTCCCAACGGGTAGCAGTGCACATTATATTTCTGCACTTTACAACACCTGAAGTCAGCTCAATTGGTGAGAGGGCTTGGGGGTGGGTCAACAGCTGAGCACCAGTACAGAGGGAGGGGCTTGTCTTGTTTAAAGCCTGTGCCACATGCCAGCACGAGCACACAGGCACGAGTAGCACAAGTGCCACCCAGTAAAAATATCGGATTGAAAAGGGCTCATTCCTGCAACATCCTTTGAGGGATCAAGGTAAAAAAGTTTGTTTGTTTAAACCTGGCTAACTTTAAAGTACTTAAAATCACAAAACAAAAAGTAGTACTAAAGCAAACTTGGTGAAAAGACCACCAAAGAAAAAAGGTTTTGCAGGAATGCTAAACGTTTAAGATTATAAAGTGAGTAAGAAAGCAAGAATTTATCTATTTAAGTGTAAGAAACTAACTAATTAAAGAAAAACATTTTACATAGAAACTGTATTTATAAAACTGATTACAGTATGTGGCTCTAGATAGAATACTTATTTAGAGGCTTGGACAATAGCTTAAATTGTTTTAAATAAAGTGAGACTAATGTAGGCAAAATGTTTAAGGGAAATTTGATATAGGAGTTTGGGCTTAAGACAGGATCATTTTAATTAAAAAATCTATAAATTTGTTTTTAGAACCAAAACACAACTCATATTTAGAAGGGCAGAAATAGAACTGATAAAAACCAAGAGTGGGAAACAATGCAAATTATTAACCTAATAACATCATGGGTAGTGGTGGGTTCAATAATAACAACATGTTTGTCACAAGTAATAGTACCAATTAGGAAACAATATATAGTTCTACAGATAGGGAGAAATTCTACAGCTTTTCAAATAGGTGGTCTAGTGACCGTGAAGAATGTAGTTTCACCTCCCATTTCACATACCTAGTCAAACAGCGTGGAGTTCGACGTAGTGATTATTTTTATCCAGCAGCTAATAATGTCGAACTTTTTACCAACATGGAAAAAGCGTAAGTTCTCATATGAGTGGGTGCAAGAACATAGTTGCATCATTTAGTGATCGCCACACACTGTTTTGTTATAGCAGTGGCATGCTTTATTGCTTAATATATGGTTTATATAGTCTTCATGTAATGTTACAGCGGCTAAATACGTCCAGGTGTTGCTGTGGCACATTACATGTATGAAGACCCATATAAGTCATGGGCTGGCATATTAAACATATTAGTACAGCCACCGCTACTATAATAAGAGCAGTGGTGGTAGTGATGTCACTAAATGGGTGCAATACCATGACTCTTTGGCCTGTCTTATGGGAACCCTAGTTGCTGCCCATGTTCAGCCAAAAGTTTTGCATTTTATTACTAAAACTAGCTGGATTGTAATTAAGCTCACTGCAGCCCCAGACCCAGCAGCAGTATTCTACAGGCGCGGAATGGGAGTTGGCTGCAGACTTTCTTGCCGGTCACCTTAAAACAGTGCAAAAAGCATGGTCTTAGGCAAACAAAGTAAAGAAGAAACTCCTTTCAAAATATTAGAAATGAACTAAGTAAACAAAAAAGAACAGAATTCACAATTCCCTGGCAGGTGAACAATAACCCCATTTTGATAGACTAATCCTGAATGGAGACATAGAGTTGAACCCTGGTCCACAGCAAGTTACACATTAGAAATAATTTACAACAATGCCAGAATCCTAAAAAACAAAGTTGATTTATTTAAAGCCTGGGTACACACAGAGACCCCTGATTTCATAGCACTAACAGAAACTTGGTTAAATCAAAAAATGTCAAATGATGAAATTGATCTAGAGGGCTATACCACCCACCAATTGGATAGGAAGGTTAGATGGAGGGTGGGTTGTTATACTCTAAATGGGGGCTGGGGCAGGTAGAAAATCTCTTTGCAGGAACAAATGAGAGCATTGAAAGTTTGCTGATTAAAATACCAAAATTAAATCTAGTTATTGGTTTCATACACCCTCCCCCAAAAGTAAAAATAAAGGATTTTGAGAAATTAGCACAAGAAGTAATGAGCCATCCAATAGGAATGAAACTGGTGATTTTAGCTGTGCTTGGGGGCACCCAAAGGGGCAGGCATTAGAAACAAGCTTCACTCAACTAGACGTGACTCAGGTAATAATAAATTCAACAAAGAAAAGTTCATTAAGTAGTCCACGAAACGTACTTGATCTGTTATTTGTCTCACAAAACATTGAGCTAAACAACGCATTAGTAAAGCAACCAGTACTAGGGGGCCATAATACACTAAGTTGTGGGGAAAAATTAATCGCTAGAGAAAACATTGATAAAAGAGAACAACATATGCTGTATGGAGAAGATGTTTTAAAACCTATGATGCAGAAGTGTTGCAAAATAAATTAGGAAAGATAAAATGGTCAAGATCGTTTTCAATTCCACTACTAGAACTGACAATACAAGAATTTGACAACTTATTCCTGCAAGCATGCAATGAAGCTGCCCCATTTGCTAAAATAATACAACCTTCCCCCCTCCATATACTGTGCATCACAAAAAAAAAAAATACGAGTGAAAAACAGATTGTGGAAGACAACAAATAAAACGTTACTTCCAAGTGATTGGGACAAGTACACACACGCAAGAAATGTGTTACAAATTAAAATAAAACAAGTAAAATCACAGTACTACAAGAATAAAAGTACAGAATCAGCAGGTACAGGGAAATATTGTTCCCTATTAAAAACATTGGAGAAACCGACAACCGGATCCCCAATGATACAAATAGAAAAATATGGCATATTGCAAAACAGCAAAAAAAGGGCTATTATTTCAAATAAATACTTTACCAATCTTCCAGATGTACCAGGGTTACAAGAATGTGAAGAAAAGTTAAACATAGAACACAACGACAATAAAGTAGATCATATAGATCACATGGGCCCAAAATTAAGATTTAAATATGTGACATGTAAAGAGGTTGAAGAAGCAATAAGAATATTAAACAAAAACAAAACTCCAGGGAAATATCATAATTCCAGTGCTGACAAATCTCTTTAACTGGAGCCTGAGGAAGGATGGTTCCTATAGCCTGGTATTCAAAGGAGGCACAATGACAAATCCATCCAACTACCGCCCAATAGCCTTATTGCCAGTGGTATCAAAGATTCTGGAAGGATTGATACATGGACAGTTGTATGGGCACTTTGAAAAGTGTGGGCTGCTGTCCAGGCACCAATTGGGGCTCAGAAAGGACCACTCCACGAGCACTGTGCTCACCGACTTAATAGGTTTGGTAGCATCCTCCCTGGATAGAAGGGAGTTGGTGGGTGCAGTGTTTCTGGACTTATTGAAAGAATTCAACACCATACTTCCGGTGATGTCACCGACCAGGATGCAAGGGTAAAACCTAGCTCTGCTGATCCTGGGCTAAAAACAAACTCTCTCACAGATAAAATGCAAAAATAATCAAAAAAGAATATCAGGGAGAGCCACAGCATTGAATGGGAGGCAAAAAAAGGACTGTATGCACCCCCAGAAGCAAGGATTCGGCAGGATTCTCTCGCCCTTCATTAAGCTCTGCAGAGATTCAACAAGACATGGCGGCTCCAAATGGGGCCTCCTCTCAACAATCCAGCAATGCTACCATTCTAGCAGAGTTGCAGGAATTCAGGACTGAGGTTTGTACTTTCCAGTCAGAATTAACTAGAGAAATCAGTAAACTTTCATCTCATGTTACTGAGGTTGAAGCACAACATACTGAATTAGATGATCGGACTGACAGGCTGGAACACATGGTAGTGCACTTGCTAGATGAACAGCATGCTTTAAAAGATAAATGTGAGGATTTGGAAAACAGATCACGCAGGAATAATTTGAGAATACATGGTATTCCTGAGAATGAATAAGGGAGAGATATTTTAAAATTTGTGGAGGAGCTCCTCCGCGACTCTCTGCAATTAGACCCAGCTTTCAAATTCAACATAGAGTGATTATATCAGGCTCTGTCGCCAAAACCAACTCAGCCAGACAGACGACCTCGTGCCATCATAATGAAGTTTTTAAACTATACTACTAAACAAACTATCCTTACCAGAGCCTGGAGAATGAGGGATACTAAGTATAAATGAAAATGCATTTATTTTGACAACGATTACTTCCCATCTATCTCAGCCAAGCACAGGGCCTGCGCTCCAATACTCCATCTTTTAAAGCAACAACAACTAAAATTTGCTACTTCATACCCTGCTCGACTAGTCATCATGTTTCCAGATGTCCCCCAAACCTTTGAGACACCAGATGAAGCAACGAAAGCTCTTTAACTCAGGGGCCTGGTTCAATCCACCCAGGAAGACTCCTCACTCAGGAAAACTCAGCAAGGCCTTCGCGATGTTGTTTGGGACACTACTAGGGATCCAGGTTCCAGAAAGAGACAGAGTCAAGCAACCCTAGAGGATGTGAAAAAACTTTTACAAAGATTTCAGTGACCTGCACTGGACTGAGTAGCGAGAGAAGTTCTGTAGAGACTTAAAAACTGGTAACTTGATGTGGAGGTGACTCTGCATACAGGGACTACACAATGCAACTTGGGGAAGTCTGTTTGTGGTGGGGACATTGGGAAATGGAAATCCTGCTTATATTCCCAAGCTTATAGATGGGAAAAAGGTTATTGAATCAGAAGGATGTTTCTGAATTTCCCTTGGATTATCCTCCCTCCGAAGCTTGCTGATAGTCCTCCCATAGTTATTGTTTAATTATACCATAGCCCAGGAAAGGCAGCATGACTTAATGCATTTTTTGCAGTGCTACATGCCCACCTGACCATTATAGGGTCAGAAATCCATCCCTAAACAGTCGACGTATCCATAAGGCCTTACTGGAAATGAGACACATAGGGACCATTTCTTGGGGGTCTCTGTTCCTCATTTTTATTTACAGCGTGGCCTGCTGTACCACTAGGTACCAGGGAAATAGTGGTGCTGGAGGCCCTTGGCATTGCCTTGACACTCCCCCCTCAGGGTGCATACATCTGCCCCTGCAAAGGAGAGGTATCTGTCCTCTCCTTACCTTGGGAACCGCTTAAATTTTCTGCCAGGTTCAGAGACCTGTTACAGCAGGTACAATTTGATGGAATAAAAAAGTTGATGCCCTGTTGGTAATTGGTTAATTTGGCAGGCCTGAAAGTACTGAGCGGCATGTGTAATGTTAAAATGCAACAGGTCTGCACATGTTTAGTTGTTATAGGCCTAGTGCTGAATTTTTTAGATCCTTGTGTAGTTTTAAACACTCAGACAGTGTTATGGTGTTTGAATAGAACAACAGGCAGACATAATTCACTTACATCAGTGACAGTACAAAAGACAATTAATAATACAATATTACTGAGCATAGGGGTGAAAAGGCATAAGTACGATGGGAAGGGGATATATTGTACTTTTAACACGCAGGAAATATGCATACAAGGACTGATCAGAAGTAGATATGGCTAAGTCAACTTTGATTTTATCTTTAAATGTAAATGGGATTGGTAATCCGATAAAGCGCTCTTAATTATTTCAATTATTCAGAAAAGGAAGACCGGGGCTTATTATGCTGCAGGAAACCCACATGTCCTCAGACGAACATAAAAAATTTCAGAGGTGTGGGTATTCTGTAGTAACTGAATCATCCTATAGGGGTGGGAAAACGAGAGGGTGATGATTCTACTCTCCCAGGAGGTGCCCTTTGAAAAACAAAGTGAGATTAGTGACCCAGAGGGCCGCTATGCTATAGTGACAGGCAAGCTGTACTAAAGACCCGTTATCCTGGCATCTGTTTATTTCTCTCCTGGGTCAGGGAAGCCCTTAGCAGTACAATTCTTTGTGGATTTAATGTCCTCATGGAGGGACAATTGCTGCTGGGGGGAGACTTGAATATCACTTTATACCCCTCTTTGGATGCTGATACCCCTCTGGCCCATAGATCTAATACTCTCCAAAAATATACAAAACAAACCATCACTTCTCTGGGCTTGGTGGACACCTGGAGACATTTTTTTCCTTAGACAAAAGAATACACCCACTGGGGCCCGCATGTGGGAAGTGGGGCTCGACTGGACTACTTTATAACCACGGTCGAGCATTTAGACTCCATTTGTGATGTATGACATGGGATCACCCTCTTATCAGATCATGCTCCCTTATATCTCAGGGTGGACTTAGGGGCGCAGTATAAGCAAATCAATTGGTGCCTGAACCTTGCCCATCTTAGGGACTCAGAGTTCCTTGAATTGGTCCAGGAGGCTGCACCTAGAATTAAACAAGAAAACAGGCAACATGCAGTTGCCCCCACAATTCTGTGGGATACTTTAAAAGTAGTATTAAGAGGAGAGATCATACACTTTTCTGTCATTAAAAAATGGCAGAGGGAAAAAAGACATAAAGACCTGCAGGAGGAGCTATTACATTTACAGCATTGGCCAGATCAAAAGGACCCCACAATACGACAATGATTAAGAATTGTAAAACAAAAGCTACAAAAAGTAGTAGACCAATCGGTACAACAAAAACTATTTTATCTAAAGTTAAGACATCATGGGGGGGACCCATGGCCTCCAGAAATTTAGCAAGAAAATTGAGAGAACAGAGAACCAGAGTGAACAAAATCAGCATGGTATATCCTAAAACAGGGAGATTAGCAAAAAGACCCCAGGAAATTAGACTTATTCTACAGTGGTTTTACCACGAGTTGTACACTAAAGAAGAGCAAATTCCCCTAGACAACATCAAATCATATTTACAGAGTTTACCAATACCACAAACCAGCCCACTACAGGCGGAAGCCTTGCTGGTGCCAATCAAAGAGGGAGAACTACTCCAAGTTCTAAAAAAAGTTCAGACCCTGAAGGCACCAGGTCCAGATGGGTATCCCTCTGAATTTTATAACAAATTCAAAAAGCTGCTACTACCCATGTTACTCCCGGCCTTACATGTGGTCCAGGAGGGAGAACCCCCCCACCCACATGGCAATATGCCACCATATCAGCCATACTTTAGCCCAACAAAGATGTTAAACACCCCTCCTCATTTCACCCCATTTCAATGCTAAATTATGATTACAAAATGTTCATGCCAGCCATGGCCTCTAGAATAGACCATTTACTACCAGCTATTATTGACCCTGATCAAGTGAGCTTTATTAAGGGCAGACAGGCTGATGATGTCATAAGGTGTGCACATTTTTTAGTAGATTATGCCATAGAAAGATGAATCCCTTTAGTGCTACTGGGGTTAGATGCTGAAAAGGCATTTGACCGGGTCAGCTGGTCTTTTTTTATGGCAGACTCTGGAGCACTTTGGATTCCTGGAACAACTTATAAAACAATTACAAAATATTTATGCCTCCCCTAAAGCAAATGTTAAGGTGGATGGGGCACTTTCAGATACATTCCAGCTCTCTAGGAGCACCCGCCAGCGATGCCCAATGTCCCCCATGTTGTTTGTTCTATATCTCGAACCCCTGGCCAGTGCCATCAGATCTTCTCGGGACATAGAGGGCCTTCCATTGGGAGAGTGCCCGCACAAGATATCACTATTTGCGGATGATATTCTGCTGGCTCTCACCCAGCCAGAACAATCCATCCCAGAGGTATGGAAACAGCTACAAACATTTGGTAAGCTGGCAGGATATAAAATTAACAAATCAAAAACCGAGGTATTGATGTACAATTACCTCCCTCCCTCTCACTTCAAAAAAGACTTCCCCTTTAAGTGGCACAGACAAGAGATGAGATACTTGGGAATAAAGCTCACAAGAAAGCCCATTCATGCAGAACTCTCAAATCTTGAACCTTTAACCCTAAAATTGACTGAAGATCTATCTCGTTGGACACGTATCCCCCTAAGCTTTTTGAGTAGGATAGATACAATTAAGCAGAATGTATTTCCCCGTGTATTGTTCTTTCTTCAGACACTGCCCTTCACCCCAGCTAAAATGTATTTCCAGGTGTGGGACAGAATGATATCCCACTTTATCTGGAGCGGAAAGTGTCCCAGAATTAGATATTCTGTTCTGCAACTGGCCAGAGAAAGCAGTGGCCTTAACCTCCCTGACCTCAAAAAGTATGCTATGGCAGCACAGTTAAGGGTAGTCTTACACTGGCTAAATAAACAGTATGATGCACACTGGAAACAATTAGAAGTAACCTGGAGAGACCTATACAATACTCAGGAGCTCCTTTCTGGGACGCCTCCCAAGTGCCAAGGGATAATGAATTATCCGAAGTTCACCAGGGAACCCTTAAAAATATGGCTTAAGGTCAGTAATGATTATTTTACATTCCTTGAAAAATTGTTCTTGGGAACACTGAAGTATAATGCAAATTTGACAGCAGGTCCCTCAGGCCCCTATGTAGTTCAATGGCAGAGATATGGCATTTTATTCATTTTCCAGTTAGTGGGCAGAGCAGGTCTCCTTCCCTTTGTCTTCCTTCAGAAGGAATATCACTTGCCCCATAAATATTTTATTTCTTATTTGCATCTTAAATCATACCTTCAGCCATATGAATGGTCACTCACGGCCCTAAGTGAAAACCCTACCCAAATAATACAACTGTTACAAGCTCATATCAGAGGAACGACCTTGGATCACCTGATTAGTAAGCTATATAAGGCCTTAAATGAAAGACAGGAAGACTCGACCAACTCAATCAGGTTTAGATGGGAACAAGAACTGAAGGTATCAATCAGTAAGCAGGACTGGAATGACTCTGCTTTATCAACTATAAAAATCTTTTTCTCACCATACTGGCATGAATACATGTGGAAACTCCGTTCTCATTTCTTCCACACACCAGCCTTGCTGGCTAGTATGGGAGAATTAGGGAAGGGACAATGTTAGAGAGAATGTGGGGATGATAGAGCAAATCAGAACCATGTCCTTTGGTCATGTCCTGAGCTATCCAAGTTTTGGAAGGAGATCCTCGAGGAGCTGAGTGCAGTTTATGACACCATTGATTAATTCACTCCCACATATATATTGACTTTTATTAAACCAAGAGGTCTGCGAATTGACAAAAGCTTGCTGAAACAAATTTTAAAATTTATAACAGCAGCCCACAAAATTATCACTAGACTGTGGTTCACAAATAAAATACCCACTAAAAAGCCTGGATTGTTTTGTCCAGGGAGATATATGCCCTTGAGCGACTCTCGGCCAAGATGATGGACAAAGTTCAAAAATTTGATGTACAATGGCAAAAGTAGATATCATACCAACTAAATCATTATGATGATTTTGTAGCTTAAGCTATGTACTGAACATGTAATTTTGCTCTTTTTTTGCACTGAAAAGATACTCGGGATATGATTTGTGATGCTTCTTTTAATTTTAATGGGAATAAAATCTGGGAGGGAAAGGGGAGGGCTCACCGTGCTATGCCTGATTTGATTTGAATGGATCACAGACTGAACTTAAAATGAGTAATTATGATTCTCTGGATACTGAAGTAATAAGATGTTAAGTTATTTTCCCCTAATATGACTACTACAAGCATACATGTAATGTATTGTGATGTATTGTGATGTTATCAACTGGTATTAATAAGTGATGTATTGCTGCATGTAAAATTGTTGCATTTATAAATTAAATAAAAAGACTAAATAAAAAAAGAAAGAAAGAATTCAACACTGTTAGCCATCAGGTCTTGATGAACAGATTACCCCCTGCAATCTTTCCAGTGCTCATAAGTCATCACAGATGGGGTATCCTCCATGATCCAATTGGCTGATGCATAATCATAAATCTGTTTTGGCTACCAGCAGCCAAACCCCCAGCTCCGACCAGACATAGCAGTTTATTTCATGCATCTAAGATTGTTGGTCATGATCTAAATTGCTCCCATCTTTCAGGTAATTATTTACTCTTATAACCTTCTGCTCTCTATCTAGTCAGGGCACGTCATTAGGCAAAGCACGTGGCTACATAGGGATTCCTTTTCCTTTTTGGTAGCATTTAAAAAAAAATCTAGGCATGCCAAATGCCTGCATCTCACTGCGTGAGCAGGGACCCAGTGGAGCCAGACCCTCCAGTAGCATCTGGCTGGCATCCCCTGCTCCAGTTTGGGACCCTCCAGTAGCATCCCCAACTTTGACTATGATAGGGAGTGCACCCTCATGTAGCGTCCACTCCTGGTGCATCGACCGCAGTGCATGGAACTAGCTCCTCAGTACCATGAGGGGGATGGGGCAGAACCTACAGCATAGAGTCCAATAGACTCTTAGGCAGTGAGGGGACATGCTGAGAGGTGTAGGCAGCAGTCATGGTTTGGGGCAACAGCCGTTTGAGCAGTGGCAATGCAGTGGCAACCCCCCCTTATACTTGAGTATAATGCCACTGACCTCTCAGGGCTGCGTTACACACCCCATGTGTTCCTCCCTAGGACTCCTGGACCAACAGAGCCTCCACATCACTCCTGCCAGTCGTAACGGAGGCAGGCATTTTTCCATCCTTTGTTCGGGAGTCCTGGCGCATTCGCACCATCTGTGCGAATAGTCCTGACTCCCCCCCCTGCAAATTCCAACAGTCACCATACTGCTGGGGGGTCTTGGAGCTGAAGATTAAAATGGCGGCTCTCATGAGACCCAATGAGGAGGAGGAGGAGCCAATTCACCCCAGAGATAAGACAGGCGACTGATTCTTGCTCCTGCACTAACAGGGACAGTATAAAGTCGTTGTGGCTTCCAGGGGCATGTTTTTTTAACAGAACCTAGCTCTGAGCTTCAGAATAAGTGAACTCCTACCCAAATGAGTTACTCCCACAAGATTGTGGCAACAAGGCAGCACCTGTCACAGATTCTCATGAGAATGGTGGCCACATTGGTACAGTCATGGTGTGGCCACCATCTTAAAGGGAAAAGGGCTTTTTTTCCCCACAGCAAAGGGAATATTAAAATGGCATCTGGAGCACCCAGGTGGCCATCTTGTGTGTGGCTAGACAACTTCTTAAAGAGACACACCAACTTTTAGAGATCACTGCTGTGCCGCGATTATGACTGATCTCTGCTGTTGTATTGCCGAAGATACAGTGCACATTTTCCTAATGCAGTTTTTTGTCTCCCCTCTACAGATCTGTAAGCTCACATCATGTACTAGCCATGTCTGCCTGCATAGAATATGGTTCTATGCTCCCGGAAACTCATATGGGAGAAGCTCTATTCGCAGTCTGCATGGTGTCAGAGGCAGTGGTACCACAAAGTGCAAGATGGAAGTCGTTTTGGCCCAGGGAGAGATTCCACCACCCACAGCACCCCTGACCTTGAATGTGGCACAAGCGAACCTCCTATTCCAGTGACTGGAGAAGCTGCAAGATAAGCAACTGCTGAAGCAACCACAGGGGATGCCTGCTAAGTGCAGGGGGTTGGACCAGGCTTCACAACCAACCAAGAAGTGGTGCAGGTAGGTGGAAGGTGCATAGAAATCATCGGAGGAAGAAGAGGCAGAACAGGACTCTGGCCATAGTACTGGCAGGCTATGCCCACAGGAAGATGTGACAGAGCTGGTAAAGCTGATCTGGGAGGTCCTGCAGGTCCCAGAGGAGCCAGAGACATCACATAGCTCAACTGAACCCCTCCTGTCTTCGTAGCTCAAGGTCATGGGACAGTTCTTCCACACCTGCCCCACACTCGACCCCATTCTGGACAAAGAACTGGAGGTGACAGAGCCCTCCAGGTTACCAGAGAAGCAAGCCATGAAGAGACTGTATCCACTGTCCCAGTCACATAAAGTAGTTTGACATGCAGCCTCAAAGGTAGACATGCCCAAGTCAGCCCTGGCCAGGTGCACGGTCATACCGGTAGAGAGCACCACAGCTCTCAGGGACCCCATGGACAAGAAAGCCAAGGAGTCACTGAAGAAAATTCATGAGGCGACAGGGTTGGCACTATCCACGGGCACAGTAGCTTGGTATACCAGCAGAGCCCTGCTCCAATGGGTGGAGGCCATTGTTGATGAACTACCAGAGGAGTATTCACTGGCAGGGCAGGATGACTGTACAGTGCAAGCCACCAAGTACTTAACAGACAGTTCCTCAGACATTATGAGGTTTGCACTAGGGCCACTGCCCTAACCAACTGTGTCATGACAGCCCTATGGTTCAAGCTGTGGCAAGCAGAAGCTGAGTTCAGGGCAACACTGATGAAGCTCTCTTTGTAAGGTGGGCCACCTCTTCAGTGAGGTCCTGACTCCATTCCTCAGTGATAGAGTGGGGACGAAGCAGATGGTAGAAAAGAAGGACCTTTACCTCCCTTCAGGTTACCCCTTTTATCCAAAATTCAAAGGCGCCAGAGGCCAGCCGAGGTCGGCACAGAATTACTCCCAGAAGGGCAGAGCAGCAAAGTCCCACTTCCAGGCTAGGTTCTCTCAATCCAAGTTCATAGGCAATTCTGGAAAACATGGAGACTTCCACAGCAACAGATCCAGGGGAGGCGCCACTGGAAAAACCCAATCAAATAAGGGGGGCTACAGTGAACAGTCTTCTGGTGGGGGGGGGTCGCCTGCAGCTGTTCGCCGACCAATGGACTGCAACTACCAAGGACAAGTGGGTACAGGAAGTAGTGTCTCAAGGCTATGCCATAGAACTCCCACAAAAGACAATTCCACAGAGACTGATGGTATCCCTGATGTCATGGTATCCCCAACAAGTGGCAGCAATCCAGCAGGCCCTTCTCAATCTCCTCTGGAACAAGGCCATTGTTCCCATGTCCCTACAAGAGAGGGGCACCAGGGTGTACTCTATGTTCTTTATGGTCTCCAAGAAGACAGGGGGCTTACACCCAGTCCTCGACCTGACGTTTCTCAACAAGTTTGTGGTCTACAAGAAATTAAAAATGGAGACACTCCAGTCCACTCTAATAGCAATTCTGTCGGGTGACTTCCTGAAGTCAATCGACCTAAAAGATGCTTACCTACACATTCCCATTTGCCCCAGTCACCATCGTTTCCTCACGTTTCAAATCAATGGGGGTCACTTTCAGTACACCTGCTTTCTACTCGGCCTGGCCTCGGCCCCAAGTGTTTTCACAAAAACACTAACTGTGATCGCCGTGGCTCTCTGCAAATGGGGGGTACACATTATACCATATCTGGACAACTGGCTCATATGAGCCAGGTCACCGGCATGAGCCCAGAAGGACATGGAGACCGTTGTGCTGTGCCTCCAACAGCATGAGTGGATTGTGAACTGGGACAAGAGCCAGCTTCCCCTACGCAAGAAATCACCCACCTGGGGGCCAAGAGCAACACCTCAGCCGGAAGGGTTTTCTTAATGGAAGACAAGGTGGTGAACATACTCAACCTCCTAGAATCGATACAGTCACAGCCCCACAGGACAGCCAACATGTACCTTCAGCTACTGGGACTTATGGCTTCAATGATAATCATGATACCATGGGCATGACTGCACGTGCATCCGCTCCAGAGGTATGTGCTAGACAACTGGGACCAGTCATCCCAGGACTTCAAGTGCAAACTTGAACCCAGCTAAGACATACCAAGCAGCCTCGATTGGTGGATGATATGCAGAAATCTCCACAAGGGGGTTCTATTATCATTGCCACCAACTGTAATGATCACAACAGATGCCAGCCTCTCAGGCTGGGGAGTCATGCTGAGTCAGCATGTCACTCTGGGAACATGGTCGCTGGGGGAAGATCAACTTCCCATCAATGTCTTGGAAATGAAGGCGATATACAGGACACTGTTGTTCTTTGCTCCACAGGTGATAGGTCAACCAGTGCTGATCTGAACTGACAATCAGGTCACCATGGTATACATAAACAAGCAAGGTGGAACTCACAGCAGAGCAATGCTCTGGGAAGTGCTGCAGACCTTACATTGGGCGGAGAAGCATTTGTCGATGATCTCAGCCACATATTTGGCAGGCAAACTGAACTTGCAGGCTGACTGGCTCAGTCAAGTGACCCTCAGCCAGGCAGAGTGGCAGTTGAACCCTCAAGTATTTCGGACCCTGGCTGGCAGATGGGGGCCATTTCAGGTGGATTTGATGGCCTCGAGACACAACACCCAACTACCACATTTTCACTCCCACCTTCCCATCACCCAAGTCGAAGAGATCGACACAATGGCAGCATCATTGAAGTTTGAGAGGGCCTACATTTTCCCCCCAATTCTAATGATAGCAAAAGTACTCCTCAAAATCGGGGCCACGAGAGCAACCATACAGTTGGTGGCCCTGGACCGGCAGAGGAGATCTGGTACTCCCTGCTCACGGCAATGTTGGTCGACTCCCCTTGGCTTCTGCCTCAGCGTCCGGACCTTCTGATTCAGGGGACGATTCTGCATCACAACCCCAAGATTCTTTTGCTGACAGCACCGATGTTGAAAGGACAAGACTGTTGAAGGAGGGGTACAGTCCTAGGGTGGTTGATCATCTATTGCAGTCCTGAAGGTCTTTGACAAACAGGACTTATCAGAGACATTGGCATTACTTTTGTAAATGGTCTACCGCAAAGGGATTGTCACCTTCCGGGGTGGGCCTACCTCAGATTCTTGACTTCCTCAATGATGGTGCTGACAAGGCCCTGGCCTATTCCTCTTTATGAGTCCTGGTGTCGGTCATCACCACCATGTGGGCCACTTCCAAGGGTGGGGAATATTGGGTCACATCACAATGTGATTCGATTACTACGTGCAGTCCGGCTTGCCTAACCCGGGTCCGCCCTGTGTTCGCACTTAACACTGCTTACAGATTCCCCAGGTTGGACTACAACAAATGCATGGAAAAAAGTGCTCATAGAGACAGGAAAGCCATGCTGGGCTGTTGTCTGCTTGGACAGTAGCTGGGGGAGAGTTTTTTGCAGTTCTACACTAGTGGATTAGCTAGTTTTAGCATTAGGGGCTTTTTAGTGTTAGGCAGGGCTTTTAGTGATTTAGGTTAGGCATGACTAGAATTTTATTTGTAGTGAGAGGGAAATGTGTGAAGAGTGTGTACTGTGGTACTGCAGTATTGTACCAGATTACTGATACCGACATTGCTGGGAGCTCATCAACCTGGGACTTGCTGGCACTCACCTCAGGCAGGAGGAACAGATTTTGTCTGGGAAGGTGGATTTTTGGCTGCTTCAGCTGCTCATGGTGTGGAGGATTGTAGTGAAGGACTTGTGCTGCTGGATTGTTGTCCAGTTCATTGCTGGGGCCCGCTGTGTGTTCCGGAAGCTGTTGAAGGTGGTTGGAGACTGCCGACCTGGGCGTCCTAAGTGGTGATCGAGTGGTGGGGGTAACTGAGTGGCAGGAGGTGGGAGCTCTGCTGTCTCCCAGGAGAGCCCTGCCTGACTCCCATGATTTGGAGCTCAGTGTCGGCGGGCCCATGGCCTGAGAGGGGTGGCTGAAAGTTGCAGTGGTGCACCTGTGGAGGAAGAGGCTTAAGGTCCCCCTTGGATTTTCTATGGCAATTTTTGATCGGCCTGAATGATTGGACTGCTGTGGGTGGAGGGCTGTTGTGGTGTTCTTTTTGACAATTGGAACTGTGTCCACAAATGGAGAGGACTTGATGCCCTCGGACTATCTTTCCTGCCTGTCTGTTAGGGGTGAGTGCTGGCTTATGTTTTTAGCTGAGTTAGCTCAGTGTTAGTCAATGGCTCTGGTGAGAGAAGAGCCATCCGAATTGACTTCTTGGAAGAGCACCTGGACTGTCACAGTCCTATTGAGAACTGTTTGGGGCTATTTTTCCATCTAATTACAGTCCTGTTGAGAACTGTTTTGGACTGACTACTTTTTATCTTTATGGTGCTGTGTTTTTGGTGATAGTATACTGCTGCAGTTCACACTCTTTGGGTGTACTCTCCCTTTTATTGTTTAAGATTTATTTTGAGTGGGGGGGTTGGTTGGTGGTGTGTGAGTGTGGGGTTGTGTGATTGGGGAAAAGATTGTATTAGTGGACGAGTGGCTGAGTGTGGTTTGTGCTATTTGGACTGATTAATATGTGTCTGGCGACCAAGGGCAGGCTAGGATTGTGTACAGGGCATCCCAGATGTGTGACTTGCAGCCTTTCACCACCCTCCTGGTATCTAACACCACAGCAGAGCACTGCTGGGAGGTTGGGATTGGGAGGCGTCACCTGGGCAGGAGTTGGCGGGGCGTCCCGTGCACATCGAAGGGGAGCAGGATAGAGGTGGTTGGGTGCAGAAGGCGCCCTGGGACTTGACGGGTTTTGGAGAGATGCCAGACATGTTTAGTTCCTGTCCCCAGGGTTCCCATGAGACCAAGTGGGCAGGGAGCCTAAAGAGCTGCACTCTACACCAATCCCCTGATGGTGGTACTATCCAATGCCAAGTCAATCAGGAATAAGACAGCAATTATTGCGGATCTGGTTTCCTTGGTCGATCTGGCATGCATTATGGAGATATGGCTGGGGGATGATGCTGGCACAATTTTAGAGGCCGCTGTCCTCCCTGGGTACTCTGTTGTGCACTACCCCAGAGTGGAATGCAGGGGCAGGAGAGTGGCCAATTGTTTTAGAGCTGAGCTAGGCTTTGCTGTGCACCCAGTGAGAACACCGGGTTCTTTTGAATGTGTGGCCTTCCATGGGGGTCCGGGCGCAGGTTGCAGGGTTCTTCTGATTTACCACCCACCTGGGATGGCTGGAGAGTTCTTGCAGGAAGTAGCTGATTTTGTCATTGGTGAAATGCTGGAGTCCTCCAGGTGTTTGGTCCTGGGGGACTTCAATGTTTGAGCTGACGATGAGTCATCAAGATTGGGTTACCACTTCCTCCAGATGATGACATCTCTGGGCCTGTTGCCAGTACTTACTACCATGACCCATCAGGGTGGCCACATGCTAGACCTGATCTTCTTGCTGGGGCTTGCAATTGATAATCTCAGGACTGATCGGGTCATTTGGTCCGATCATTGCACTGTGGAGCTCTTGCTTAGGGCCCCCTTGAGATCCCTCCCCCTGCAGAGAGGGTAAGTTACTGCCCTTTAAGGGGTTTGACCCGGAGGGTTTTCTGGCAGTAGTGGACCTATCTAGTGTGGACAGTGCATGCAGGGTAGGTGTGGGTGAAGCAGTCACCACCTATAATAGGTTGATGACTGGAGCACTCGACTCCCTTGCACTGGTCCGTGTATGACCCAGATCTTCTCACTTGAGGTCCCCATGGTTTGATGGGGAGCTCAAGCCATTGAAGAGCAAGGGTCAGAGGTTGGAGTGCTGCTGGTGGAGGACTATGCTGGAGGTGGACAGACTGGCCCTGAGTACACACTATGGTGGGTACTGGGGGCAATCACCCATAAGAAGGCAGTGTTCCTGTCCAGGAAGATTGCTGCTGGGAGGAACTGACCATCTACAGGTATGCCTTTTTCAGATGGTGGACAGGCTTTTACATCCAGCCTGTCTACAGATGAAAAAAAAAAACAGTTTCTGAGGCTTTGTGCAATTAGTTTGCTCGGTTCTTCTTGGACAGGGTGTCTGCCATTAGGCAGGGAATTCCACCAGTGAGCCAGGATATGGCCAACAGTGGTCACCTGGATTGTCAATGTGGCACTCTGCCTGGTTGGGGGAGTTTAAACCAGTGGAGGTGGCTGATGTCATTAAGGTGGCCTCAAAGCTGAAGCACACATATTGTGAGTTGGACCCGGTGCCGACTCGGTTCTTAATGAGATGTGTCGACACTGTTGGCCTGGTGTTCACCTTGATTGTCTGGTGTTCCTTGTCAGAGGGGATCTTCCCAGATGCCTTGAAGAAGGTGCTGGTGAGACCTCTTCTGAAGAAACCATTGTTGGACCCTGACATCAAGGCGAATTATCAACTGGTCTCCAACCTGCCATTTCTGGGAAAGGTTGCTGAGAAGATTGTGGTGCAGCAGCAGCTGGAAGAACACCCTGTGGCATTTGATATCTATGAGCCACTCCAGTCAGGATTTCATGCTGGACATTGTACAGAAACCACATTAGTTCGGGTACATAATGATCTCCTCAGGGCGAGAGATCAAGGAGAGGGGACAATTATCATTCTCCTCAATCTCTCCTCAACTTTTGACGTAGTAGACCATCGTGTGTTACTTGACCACCTGGGGGAATTCTGTGGACTTACTGACACTGTCATCAGCCGGTTCGAGTCCTATTTGACTAACAGAAGGCAAAGGGTGGTGATGGGGAATTTCTCCTCCTCCCCTAGCCTTCTGTCTTGTGGAGTACCTCAGGGTTCAGTCTTGCCACCGATGTTGTTTTCCATGCACATGCTACTCCTGGGTGAGATCATTAGGAAGTACAGCTTGGGGTTTCATTGTTATGCCAATGATACTCAGCTGTACTTATCCTTGGCCCCTGGGACATCCAATGCGGCTGAAGTACTTAAAAACTGTCTGGCCAAGATTAATGATTGGCTGGCCTCTAGCTGGTTATGACTGAACCCCAATAAAATGGAGGTACTGGTGGTGGAGTTGAACAGGAGGTGTGATAGGCTGACCTCTGGTGCAGATACTGGATTAGTTCTGGACTCTGTTCCATTGATGGCCTCCTCCAGGGTGCACAGTCTTGGCGTTGTTCTGGACAGTGGACTGACAATAGAATATCAGGTGTTGTCCATTGTCAGGGTTAGCATCTTCGGAACATTGCCAGGATCAAACACCTGGTTCCGCCCCTGGACCTCCCCACCTTGGTACATGCTTTCATGACATCTAGGCTTGACTACTGTAATGCAGTCTACCTCGGGGTGGCTGGAGGCAATGTCCGTCGACTGCAGCTGGTGCAGAATGCAGCTGCCAGGTTGTTGACTAGACAGTCTAAATACTGTCATGCCACCCCAGTGCTGCGTGAACTGCACTGGCTGCCTGTTCGATGGAGAATGCTCTTCAAGGTGGGCTTGCTCACCTTTAAGGCCCTACTTGGACTGGGCCCTGGCTACCTGATGAACCTTCTTACACCTGCTGCCCCAGTCCGCTCCCTACGATCCTCCACATGGGGCCTCCTGGTGATTCCCAGGATGAGGTTGAAAACTGCCGGTGACAGAGCTTTTAGTGTCACCGGCCCCATCCTGTGGAATTCGCTTCCTCCATCTGTAAGGGAGGCCCCTTCTGTTGAGATATTTAAAGCCTGCCTAAAAAGTCATCTGTTTAGCCAGGCATTCCCAGACACAGGATGGTAATACGGAGTATCAGTCCTTTTTAATTTAATGGGGGTTGCTGTTTATATGTTGATTCAACCTGCATTGATGATATAAATTGTTTATTAAATGTTATTGCATGAAGTTTTTAAATTATATGTATGTGATTGTATGGCGCCAGAGCCTCTGGGATTGGGCACCAGAAAAATAAAATTTGCCTTGCCTTGCTTTGCCTTGCCACTCCATGGCAGCTTAATTTGGTGCTGGAGGGAATTCATAAGCCCCCATTTCTTGTACAGTCTCCCTATTGGACAATCCTTAGAACAATCTAACAGCTATGTGTTCTGCCAGAAGGGTGGAATAGCTACTGGTCTTGTCATTGCAGGGAACCATTCCTGACTTTCCATAATGACAGGGTGTCCCCGATGACCATCCATTCTTTTACCCTAAAGTGATTTCCCCATTCCATATGGAGCAGACCATCCATCTACTGGCCATGCGGAGGGTTTCTGGAAGCCCCGATGGGGATCCTCACCTTTTGGATATGGTTTAATTGCTCAAAGAGTATCTGACTATGTCTGAGAGTTTCCGAAAGTTAGATAGATTGTTTGTGTTCTTTTCTGGCAAGGAGAAGGGCCACACAGAATCTAAGGAGGCTATTGCTCGATGGATCAGAGAGGCTATACTAGCCTCATATCAAGGGGCAGGTCAGACCCACCTAGAGGCATTAAGGCGCATTCCACCAGAGTGTTGTCAACTTCATGGGCTGGGAGTGGATGAGCCTCTGTGCAGCAGATCTGTGTGGCAGCTACTTGGTCCTCAGTTCACACATTCATGCCCCATTACTGACTCGATATGGCATCAGTGGATAGAGCTACATTTGTCAGTGCCATGCTTCGGGCAGTGACATACATGGGTTGATAGCATGGTTCCTTTGTTGCCCTCCCAGGTATTTATGGGTAGTACTACAAACTCCCATTTGTGGTGACTTATGAGCACGGGAAAGGTTGCAGGGGATAATGGTATTTACTCACCTGTAAAGATGATTATAGCTGCAACCTTTACAGTGCTCATATTCCTTCCCTTGTTGGACAAACCCAGATGCTAGGCCAGCCTGAATCACTCTGACTCATCCATGTTACCCAGAACTCAGGGCCTACTGACTCTATCTTACTGTAGATGGCCAGTACCATCCGATGGTAGGTAGTCATGGCCCCTAGTTTATCATTTATTACATATTCCTATCTGTTTTTTCACTGTATACTGTGTTAATGCATGTTAGGTCACAGGAAAAGACCATGACTTTGGGTATGTAATGTATTGTACACACGAGTGACTCATTATTTGTATACTTGTCTTTCTTACCAAGTACACATTTTCCTATTTCCAAGTCAAAGTATTGTGGGTTTTATTTTTTTCATCATGGTCTTTGCCTTGGTATTTTCAGAGGAGGTGTTCTTTTCTCTGTTTTCTCTTTTTTCCTGCTAGGGAAGTTTCATACTGGTATGTCTGGTCAGAGCTGGGGGCTTGGACGCTGGCAGACCAAAAAGACTTATGATTGTGCATCAGCCAATTGGATCATGGAGGATACCCCATTTGTGATGACTTATGAGCACTAGAAAGGCTGCAGGGGATAATCTGTTCATCAGGACCTGATGGCTAACAGTGCTGAATTATTTTGACAAGTCCATGAACACCACCACCACCGACTCCACCCTATCCGGGGAGGATGCCACCAAATCTATTAGGTCAATGAGCACAGTGCTCATGGAGTGGTCCTTTCTGAACCCCAATTGGTGCATGGACAGCAGCCGACACTTCTCCAAGTGCCCGCACAGCTGTCAATGCACCAATCTTTCCAGAATCTTTGATACCACTGGCAATAAGGCTATAGGGCGGTAGTTGGACGGATTTGTCATTGTGCCTCTTTCGAATACCAGTCTATAGGAACCATCCCTTCCCTTAGGCTCCAGTTAAAGAGGTTTGTCAGCACTGGAGTTATGATATTTATGGTATCCTTCAAAAACCTGATCTGTGTCTCATCTTTCTCTGGAGTTTTGTTTTTGTTTAATATTCTTTTTGCTTCTTTACCCTCTTTACGTGTTACATATTTAAATCTGAATTTTGGGCCCATGTGATCTATATGATCTGCTTTATTGTCCTTGTGTTCTATATTTAACTTTTCTTCACATTCTTGTAACCCTGGTACATCTGGAAGATTGGTAAAGTATTTATTTGAAATATTAGCCTATTTTTTGCTGTTTTGTAATACGTCATATTTTTCTATTTGTATCATTGGGGATCTGGTTGTTGGTTTCTCCAAAGTTTTTAATAGGGACCAATATTTCCCTGTACCTGCTGACTCTGTACTTTTATTCTTGTAGTATTGTGATTTTACTTGTTTTATTTTAATTTGTAACACATTTTTTGCTTGTTTGTACTTGTCCCAATCACTTGGAAGTAAGGTTTTATTTGGAATCTTCCACAATCTGTTTTGTAGTCAAATTTATTATTTTTTTCTGTGATCCACAATACATGGGGGGTTGTATTATTTTAGCAAATGGGGCAGCTTCATTGCATGCTTGCAGGAATAAGTTGTTAAATTCTTGTATTGCAGTTCTAGTAATGGAATTACTATCTTGACCATTATATATTTCCTAATTTATTTTGCAGCACTTCTGCACTATAGGTTTTTCAACATCTTCTCCATACAGTATGTGTTGTTCTCTGCTATAATGTTTTCTCTAGTGATTCATTTTTCCCCACAACTTAGTGTATTATAGCCCCCCAGTACTGGTTGCTTTACTAATGCGTAGTTTAGCTCAATGTTTTGTGAGACAAATAACAGATCTAGGGCCAGATATTCAAAACTTTGTGCCAGGCAAAAGCCATTTGCACAGGTTTAGCGTGGGTCTGCTATATTCAAAAGGCCAAATAGAGCGCACAAACTGCATTAGCGCCAGGCAAAATCATAATCTGTGCAAGGGGCAAACTGAGGGTGTGTGTACATAAATACAGGCACAATGCTATATTCAGCGACAAGCACTGCGCAAAGTGGTTTTGCGTGACTTAGCGCGGTGCACATTACCGCCCAGGAAAAGCTGATCTTAACCCTGGGCAATCAGCTTTGTGCAACATTTTGGCTTTGCGTGGTGTTTGCGTGGCTTTTGCACAGCTTTGCATGACCCTAACAAATACATATGACACATAGACAAAGCCAGACATAGAGGAAACATGCAGCTCACTGATGGCATCACAATAATGCCATCATCTGCCACCAGTCCCAGCCATGCCAGGCAGTAAGTGGTGACCCTGCTGCCAGTGGACAGCATGGCAGTGTGACCATACAACACACACCTGCAGACCACTCTTCTGTGGACACCAACAGATGCCAGCCCACACATGCAGCACTGTGGGCATGGAGAATGTTGAGGGGAGAGTGTACGGGTGGCCATCTCGCAATGCACATGGGCCAGTATTGGGAATACCCCAACACCAGTGTGCCTTTCTGATAATATATGCCCCTCCAGCCACATAATACACAGCTGTACAACTGCCACAGCACACAAAGACGGACATGTATATGTCACTGTGAGCATCCCATGCCAGAGGTGCAGTGTCTGTGGGTCACACAACAGCATAACAGTAATGTCCATTGTCAGTAAACACCTGCATGTTGGACCTGTCACTGTGTATAGTGCAGTCATCATCACTGCCCTACACACCATAGGCATTGCTGTGTCCACACACTACTGGCTCCCTTTCTACTGTAGTGTCTGCTGTGCACTGTAGCATGACCTACAGTGTGACAGTTGCATGCAGCACCACCCCCATCTGTGCCTATACTGTGTTGTCCCTTGGGGTACAATATTCTATGTTATGCTGTACTGTTTACACGTAGCCTACAGCTATCATCATGCACCGCCAGACTGACCTACAGGCGGAGTTGCAGTCGGACATGGCCATCCCCTGTACTTCCAGACTGACCTACAGATGGAGCTGTGGGACCCTGCAGTAATGCTGGGCAAACTGCATGCAAATCAGGGCATAATAAGATGCCAATCTGGATGTTTGCCCACAGACTACCTAAGTAGGCTCATTTGCATGTCACTTTTGAATATGGCAAAGTTTAGCACCGGGCAAACAGTTTAGCTCCACGCTAAACCCGCACAAATGTGACAGCGCTGCACAAACAGTTTGGGGAATATTATGCAGTCCAGAATACAGTACTTTCACATGCGCTGCTGCTGCAGCTGTATTGGATCCACACATTTGCTGGCACACACATTGGTCACATAGTTCAACTCTACCTACCTTCACGTCGCTGTGCACTGTGTTGCTGTTGTGGTTTGTACTTCCTGGTTGCTATATTCAGAGCTGTCTTATTCCAGGGCTAAGTTTGCCCTGCACTCCCAGCCCAGTTTGCCCGGCTTCATTCCCATGCTATATTCAGAAGCTGTTTGCCCCAGGCTATTCCTTTTGAATATAGCTTGCTTTGTGTTCCAGGCTAAGTTTGCCCACTGGGCAGTGCTAATGTAGCCCAGGGGCAAAGTTTTGAATATCTGGCCCACAGCATGTTACCTGGGCTACTTAATGAACTTTTCTTTGTTGAATTAATTATTACCTGAGTCACGTGTAGTTGAGTGAAGCTTGTTTTTAATGCTTGACCCGTTAACACCAGTTTCATTCCTATTAGACGGCTCATTACTTCTTGTGCTAATTTCTCAAAATCCTTTATTTTTACTTTTAGAGGAGGGTATATGACACCAATAACTAGATTTGATTTTGGTATTTTAATCAGCAAACTTTCAATGCCTTTAATTGTTCCTACAAAGAGATTATCTACCTGCCCCAGCCCCCATTTAGAGTATAACAACCCTCCCATCTAATCTTCCTATCCAATTGGTGGGTGGTATATCCCTCTAGATCAATTTTATTGTTTGATATTTTTTGATTTAACCAAGTTTCAGTTAGTGCTATGAAATCAGGGGTCTCTGTGTGTACCCAGGCTTTAAATAAATCAACTTCATTTTTTAGGCTTTTGGCATTGTCATAAATTATTTTTTAAAATATTAAACTTGCTGTAAACCAGGGTTCAACTCTATGTCTCCACTCAGGACTAGTGCTATCAAAAGAGGGCTATTGTTCACCTGCCAGGGAATTGCGAATTACGTTCTTTTTTGTTTACTTAGTTCATTTCTAATATTTTGAAATGAGTTTCTTCTGTTACTTTGTTTGCCTAAGACCATGCTTTTTTGCACTGTTTTAAAGTTTCTTCCTATTTGAAAAGCTGTAGAATTTCTTCCTATCTGTAGAACTGTATCTTGTTTCTTAATTGGTACTATTACTTGTGACAAACATGTTATAATGTATGGTAAGTGCCTATTAACCTCCATAATCAGCAATCACGCAGCTTTGTTATGCACTGTTTAGAATTTTGAAAGTTGTTAACCACACTTCGGAATTTCCAAACAGTGGCAAAACAAAAAAGAATGCACCACAGTTCCATAATTTTCACACATAGAAAGCAAACAGTGTTTTTTTGACCATACACTATAAAAGATGATGGCTGGGGATCGGGTGACAACCACGCTGAAATCACCTCTCATGGTTGCTAGGGCTACAGTAAACCTCTCAAGCTGCACTCTCGAGGTTTACCATGTTGCCCTAGCAACCACTTGAGGTGATTACAGCATGATTATCACCCGATCCCCAGCCATTATCCTTTATGTTATTATTGAACCCACCACTACCCATGACATTATCAGGTTAATAATTTGCATTGTTTCCCACTCTTTGGTTTTTATCAGTTCTATTTCTGCCCATCTAAATGTGAGTTTGTTTTGTTTCTTAAAACAAATTTATACATTTATTAATTAAAATGATCCTGTCTTAAGCCCAAATTCCTATATTAAATTTCCCTTAAATGTTTTGCCTACTTTAGTCTCACTTTATTTAAAACAATTTAGGCTATTGTCCAAGCCTTTAAATATGTGTTCTATCTAGAGCCACATGCTGTAATCAGTTTTATAAATAGGGGTTCTATGTAAAACATTTTTCTTTAATCAGTTGGTTTCTTACACTTAGATAGATTCTTGCTTTCTTACTCCCTTTATAATCTTAAATTTTCAGCATTCCTGCAAAACCTTATTTTTCCGGTGGTCTTTTTCATCAAGTTTGCTTTAGTACTACTTTTTCTTTTGTGCTTTTAAGTACTTTTAAGTTAGCCAGATTTAAACAAACAAACTTTTTTACCTTGATCTATCATAGGGTGTTGCAGGAATGAGCCCTTTTCTATCCGATATTTTTACCGAGTGTGCTTGCACCACTTGTGCTCATACCTACATGCTCATTCTGGTGCACAGCACGGGCTTTAAACAAGACAAGCCCCTCCCTCTGCACTGGTGCTCAGCTACTGGCCCACCCCCGAGCCAACTGAGCTGACTTCAGGTGTTGTAAAGTGCAGAAATACAATGTGCACTGCTACCCACTGGGAAATGGTCACCCTGCACACAACATTTCTTCTTAATTTTTTTTGTACATTCTGACTCAGAATGTTCAAACAGCATCTTTATCAGTGCCTTTTATAAGTATAAGCTCCCTAACCTGCCTGGGAGCTGTTATGGCAGCCGTTTATATTTTTTTGTTGTTTCCCCCATCAGAAGGAAAGGGATCATAAATTGCCCCCGAGGGGCCAGCCCAAAAATCACATCCACTCCTACATTGCTGTTCACACCCCCGCGCTCCAACGTTTTGTGATATGTGTGTATGGAGAGCATGGGAGAGTGCACTTTACAAGTCTAGGGGGCATATTTTTACTTTCTTTTTTAAAGATTTACAACCACTTCGTGTACAAATCAAGGTCAGCACTCAACTAACATGGGTCTTGTTAGCCGAGCACTGGCCTTGATAGGACATCTTACCTCACACTACACTGGCGACCCATGTTCGGGAATGAGCATAGGCTGCCAGGGGTTGGCAGGGGAGGAGAGGGATCAAGCATCTGAGGGACCACTCTCCCTCTCTGAGGAGGGGGCTCCAGTGGTCTGTGTGTTACTGGTCACTCACGCAAGGGAGAAAATGTGGAAAAATGGTCCCAGGTCATGCAGGATGAAGTAGCCGCCCACTGCAAGCCCCGACTCTGAATGGCGCTCCCCAAACTGTACCCTAGTCAAGGTGAGTTGAGATGGAGGGCTCATCACCACCCTGCCATGGAAGGTAAACTGTGGGGGAAGAGGGGATGCTGCCTGATGTTGGAATGCGAGCCGGACAGTTGGCTGAGGATGGTTGCTGACTGTGACCCGGGGGAAGAAACAGATAAAAAAAATATATATATATATATGTATATATATTCTGGGACACTGGTGATCAGGGACGGGGTTCACTAGACCACCAGTGGAGTTGCATTATAATTAATATTCAGGGACATCGGGAAGGGGGGTTCACTAAACCACCAGTGAAGTCAAATTATAACTAATATTCAAGGACATCAAGGATTGGGGATGGGGGCTGCTAGATCTCCAGGGAATTAGGAAAATACATTTTTATTAGGGACATCAGGGATCGGGGAGTGGGGGTCCACTATACCACCTGTGAAGTTGAGTTTTAACTAATTTTGGGGACATCAGGGAATGGGGATTGGGGCCACTAGATTACCAAGGATAATTATTTTATGATAACTGGGGAGCTGAGCTTGGGGGAGGGCCATGGCACTTTGCTGAAATGTGCTACACTCTACCAGAGGGATATGTCTAAGTACCCTTAGACCAGCATTGGCTGGTCTAACGGTACTTAGAAATTCTTCCTCTGGGAGACTTTTGTGAATCCCACTTTCAGGGATGTGGCAGCTTGCATCTGCCTTATGCCCCCAGCACCCATTTTGCAGCTCAGAGGCTATGCAAACCCCCTTTGGTGCTGGCAGCTGGCAGTTGATGCAGACTGCCTTTGAGAATCACTCCTGGTGCATCATTTGGTGCAAGAGGCACTTTGCACCATTCATTGTGGTGCAAGCCCCTTGCGCTGCACTGGGAGCTTCAATAATTGGACCCTGTATATTCAAAGGAGAGAGGGTATTTGACTGTCCATTTGAAAATTAGACTGAAAAGCATTGCCTTCATTTTTTTTTTTGGCATTGACAAGCAGCCTGTTTGGGGCAACCCACTTGTGGGTTACACTGAATGCTCTGGTGAGGGAGAGGGACAGCTCCTTTAGATTCTTCTCAGTACGGTAAAGAATCAGATCATCAGCATATATTTATATGTGGCAACCCATACTATCACTGAGGAGGTGGTTAACAATTAGAAAGAACAGGATAGGCCCCAGAATAAACCTTTGGGGAACCCAACTATTTACCCCCAAGGTGCTGGAAACCATTGCGTGCAGCTTCTCTAAGTGGGTGCTGTGATCTACCAAGTCAAATGCTTTGACAGATGGATGAATATGGCACCATTTACATTGCCTTCATCCAAGTTCTTGAAAACATGGTTGTTGAAACAGGCCAATGCAGTGGTGGTACTGTGGCCCTTTCTAAAGCCATGCTGGTGGGGAGAGAGCAGATTGTACTTTGATAAGTGGCCTAAGATTTGTTGGAAGACAATTTTCTCCAGGAATTTTTCTTATGTGGGAGAGGATGGACACTGGCTGATTGTTGTCAAAGAATTTTGTGTCACCTGAATAAAATATGGGGACAACTCTGGCCTGTTTCCATATTAATGGGATAGTCAAGGAGGTTAGTGACAGATTACATAGGTTGGCTAGGGGCTTAGCAATGAGACTGGTTGCCATCTTGAGGAACCAAGGGTAGAGACTGTCATTACTGGCACCACCGTAGTTGGGGAAGGCCAGGAGGAGATGGTGGACCTCACTGGGAGAAATGGTCTTGAAGTGGAAGGTAAGGATTCTAAGCTCACTCACACTCCAATCACAGTGGGTTAGTGTGGAATCCTTTCTCGGAAGCTTGGTCTGGTACTCAGACTGGTTGGTAAATTTATTATTTAGGGCCTATATGACCCATAGGGGCTCAGTTAATTTTCCAGCTTCAGTGCACAGATTGATGGGGCTTTGCTGTGTTCCTGGCTTAATTAGGGAGTTCACCAAGACCCAAATATTATGAGGGTCAACCAGGATGTAGACCTGTTGATTTTTAAGGTAGGTAGCATTAAGGGATTTAGTTTCTTGCTTACATAATTTACAGAGCCTCTGGAAGTTATTCCAGGTGGCAGGAAATGGGGAGGGTTTGTGAGCAGCCCATAGGGCATCCCTCTGTTCCATTTTTGCTAGGAACTCTTTTGCTAGACATTTGGAGTTCCCACCCCATGTTCTCCAGGTGGTAGTTGGAAAGTGGATGTCCTGGATAGAGGACAGAGTGGCAGTAAGAACGACAGGGCTGAGTTCACATCAGATAGGGTGTGGAAAACAGACCAGTTCACAGCTTTAATGTCAGCGTGCACTTTTGCCATGTCACATTTGGAGAAGTCCCTAAAAGGTAAAAACTTGGGTGGAGGGTGAGGATGCCTGCAGGGCCAAATATAAAAAGTTGGGGAAGAGTCGCTAATGGAGTCTGACAGTACCCCAGCCTGAAGAGGAAAAAGGGGTGGGTTGCTGGGGGGGGGGAGGAAGGGAAGGGAAATAAGAAAACTTAACTATTGTTATTATTATTGTGGAGAAGTAGAGGGAGAAAAAAGGCAGATGAAGGGGAAATATCAATAGGCAAATCTGAATGCTCACTTCTTTTTCTTAAGGCACATGATCAATTCTATATGGTCATTTAGCCCTGGTGCTACAAGGGCTCCTAATGTGTAGATCCAATATGATTCCCTGCATGTCAGCTTATCCTGCATGTTGACCCCTCTGGGGCCCAATCTGACTACCTCCAAACCACAGAACTTGAACACATGTTTAACTTCCCTGATTCTAGACTCTCTACAATGAATAGTCAGTGCACTTCTGGAGTCATTATTGGTAATCGACCGGAGATTTCCACCCATGAGCAGTTTTAGTGCTCATGCTGTTTGCCCAACATAAAATGCGCCACATTGGCAAGTTGCCAAGTAGATTACATTTTCAGTACTGCAAGTAATGAAGTCCCTTATTTCAAAATCCCTCCCACTATTACAACTGTTAAATGTTCTACATTTCATGACTGAATCACAGAACTTGCAGTTGTCACACTGATGCATCCCTTTGGGCAAAGCAAGTTGCATGTTGTCTACCTCAGCCCTAACCACTGGTTGATAGCTATGTACCAATCTGTCTTTAATGTTAACCCTTCTTTTGTACACCATTCTGGGTGTATGTCTGGTAATATCTTTTAACAAAGGGTCTCCCTGAAAGGTGTTCCAATTGGCATTAATATTCTCCTGAATGCCTCTGGTGTGTATAGAATAGGTGGTAAGTTCATTCTAGATTTATTTTCCACTCTTCTCCTGGGTGTTAGTAGTTCTTGTCTGTCCACACAACCCGCATCCCTATATGCCTTCTCTACCACATTTTGAGCATAAATTTGTTATGGGTATGGTGATGCTGCATTGATATTTTTCTTGCTTTCTATTGCACTTGTGATCATGCTTAGTAACTAGTTACTGTCACTTTAAGTTATTCTATTGATACTTATGGCTTTTTACTAGAGAACCACCCCTGATGATGTACACACACACAAAACCGGTTGGGGTTCTCAGTAGCTACGGCCTGATGTCTATGTACTTGCGGTATGGTTTTTAACTATTAAAGTATGCCTTTGTTTGAAATCCACACTGAGTTCTAATATTTGCTGTCTTTTTTTGTCGTCTCCATTTTGAGCACCCTCTATCAGTGGTTGAGCTATTTTTGTACTGGCTACAAATATTCAGAACTGCCTATATATCACCACTCTCCTATCCATCTGTTCTTGTAGCCCCTGTTTTGTTTCTTGGTTCTTGCAGAAACTGCTTTGGAGTTTCCCCTGTGGACCAGTCTGCAACTCAGTAAGCTCTATCAGGTGACTTGCTCATGGGCCATACCCCAGTAGTCAGTGGCAGTGGTGAGATTCAAACCTGGTATCTCTAATTTCATACTTCTGTGTTGTAACCACTGGGTCACCCTGCTTTCAACTGCTTTACAGTAGATTCCAAGAAAATAAAATAAAAGTTAAACATGTATGCCTCTGTAGATTTCATATATGAGCACCTAAGGAAGCTGCCATACTAATTAGCCAGTATAAAATGCCATTATATTTTTAGTATTAGTGTATGCCCAGAAGTCTACATTTCTTCATTGGGAGTACTTTTTAAAATTCATGCAACCATTTTAAAAATAATTTTTATGGTTAAAATACTTGTTTGGGAACTGGAACATCATAGATTCAAAGCCTGCCTGAGCCAAATACCCACTGTGTAACACTGAGCAAGTCAATTAGGGTATGATTTTCAAACGTGCATCAGGGATATACTCCACAATTTTTTGCAGTATATCACATAAAATATGGCCTAGCAGTCATAATTTGCGCTGCTGTGGTGTACAAAAACTGACGCATGGATCACTTTCTTTTTATGTTTGCTCTTATGCTTGCACGAAGTGAACATATTTGACATTGGATCTCAGTGGTCTGACACTATCGGGTCTATTGCATCTCAAGCTGCAATGGGATTGACTGTGACAGTCCAATACTGCTGGTCTGTCACTGAAGTAGCTGCACCTATCAGACAATGGCTGCCTTCCTTCATCTTCATAATGCCACCCAGCAACCAGCTGAGCTGCATTACTGCAGAACATGGGAGAATCCTGACTTAAGTGTCAGCTTGCGCATACACTCCTTCCTGGGACCCCTTATTTGAGCATGCATGATCCCACTCCATTGCTCGTAGTATGTCTAATGGGTAGCTCTTTGTGTAGCATGTGCAAAAATATAACCATGCCTATTTCCTGTACGCATGTGTGTACAGATTTTTATTCTGGTCTTCTAAAAAACTGAGCAAAGTACTGATTAGTGCTTTCAGTCCTCTGAGGCGATCCGGCTTGAAGTCAACAGAGGGGGGCAGTCACATAAGGAATACCCGAAATGGAAGTGTCATATTCTTTTTGCCATGAGAGTTGATTTTATCCATTTTAAGCAGGACTTGCAAAACAGTTTCTACCAGTTAGAGGACTGGTTCACCAGGCACAAATTGCTCTTCAACTATAAAAAAAAACTAAAATAATGCTGTTCACTGGCCCACACTCCAAAAAGAAAAACCTCAGTCTCATCATAGTCAATAAAAAAAAATGAAGCCCTTGAACAAGTAAGGACACTCAAGTACCTCAGAATACATACAGATGACTCCTTCTCCTTCTTCTCACATATTGACAGCGTAGTCAGGGCTGTCAACATCGAACTTGGAGTCCTGTAAATGCACAGGAGCCACTTAACCCCTGCGGCCCTGTGCCTCGCCATCACCAGCTCAGTCTTGTCAGTTATTGACTATGGATTGATTGTATTTAGTGTTGCCACCAACACAGCCCTAAAGCATGTCAAAACAGCAGCCAAAAAAGCCTGCCGACTTGCCCTGAGTGCCGACAGGCTCACCCACACAAGCAAGCTGTATGCCGAAACACAATGACTAAACCTACCAGGGTGAGTAAACTATCAAGTGTGCCTCATGAGAAAGAAAGTGCTTCTTGGTCTCACCCCGCCTGCCATCTGCAACCTACTGCAATTCTCGCAAACCCAGCACTGCACCAGGGGCACTGCACAATGTTCACTATCTGCACTGTTCAAGAGAATCTCTCTCGCTCAGCGCTATTTTCCTTACAGATCCCCACATTGGAATAACAAACTCCCTGTCAAACTAACCAACTCCAACAACATCAGCTCTTTAAAAAAAGAATTGAAGCACTACCTAGCTACCTCCAGCAGCAGTGACTTCAAACTGACCTCAAACTATTCGCTCTCGAGTTTGCTTTTTCCCCTCCACTTTAGCGAAGCTGACCTCACCCCATCATTATCCCAGGGACCTCTAATTGATCCTTTTACATCCCACTCATCTCCCTGCCACCAACCTCCTCATTCTACTTCCTCTTCCCCACTGCCTTCCCAACCTCAGCTGCACACCTTTAACCCTGCACCCTCCTCATAGAATTTCCCACCCCCTACTAAAACCGCCTGTACCTATCTCTCACTTTATGGCCTCCCATACTCACTTTATTGATACAATTGTGTCAATCCCTCATCTCTGGGTGCTGGCCTATGGATCTCCATACCATCCCTTATTTTTTAAAGTTCGTCTATGTGTCATAATTTTATATTATTGCATAGCATTACTTGTACTTGGTTTGACTACTGATGTTATGTACTCTGTAAATTCATACTTGCTGCTGTATACCCAGTATGCTTGTCTGCCATTGTATTGTTCTCTTTGACATGGAACCTTCATAAACTAGCTCTGAGCTCAAAGGCTGTATCCCAAAAATTAACATAAATAAATAAATAAATATGCTGCTCAAACTGGAAGAGCTCAATATAACTTTTATTCTTGAACTTTGATGGTATTCCCTTCACAAAGAGAAGTGTTAAGACAAAAAGTCTTGTCTGTTACCTGACACTTATGAGTAGAACTTTTAAAGAGGAGATTCCAGATAGCTGCCTGCCCCCGCCTGCTAGATGACTTTCCCCCTCAGTAGTTTTTTCGCAAAGTGTGGCATGAAAGCTTCTTATATTGTAAATATTATATCCCTCGTAAAATTAAAACTGGCAGTCAGGGCCAAAAACGGACCACCTTCTGGTCCTGAAAACACCCCCCCCCACGTTGGCCAACGCAGCCCTGTTTTGTGATGACACAAAATGAAGGCTACTTGAATGTGCCCCATTTACTTGTATGGGGTCGGTATTTTCCAATATTTTTATACCCTTTAGTGTCAGGATTTTATAAAAATCAAAGCAATCGATCAACTAACAGGGTCTCTGTTAGTCAATTGATCACTTTGATTTAATAAAATCCTGACACTAAAGCATATGAAAATACTAGAAAATACCAGCCCCATACAAGTAAATGGGGTGCACTCACACAGCCATAATTTTGTGACATCACAAAATGGTGCTGCGTGGGCCGACGTGGGGGTGTATTTTCAGGATCGGGAAGTTGGTCCGTTTTTGGCCCTGGCTGCCAGTTTTAATTTTATTAGGGATATAACATTTACAATATAAGGAGCTTTCATGCCACACTTTGTGAAAATGCTACTGAGGGGGGTAAGTTGTGCTGTGTGGAATGGGAAAATTCAGAATCTGTGGAATTTCAGTGAAATTTTACAAAATTCCACGAATGTCTGTAGAATTGCATCAAAATTTTGCAGAAGTTTTAAAATTTAGTAATTTGGTTATCACTCAATAACCGTTCAAGCTAGATGTCTGACATTTGGAATATGTATTATTTCAGACAGTGGCCACACACAAGCCTAACATCATGTAATTTGGTCTAACTGTTTCAAAATTATAGGGGCTTGCATGTTGTCAGTTTATTGTTTGTGTGAAATTTCATAAACAATTTTTATCTGCATATACCTTGATCATCTTTAGGGTCAGGGATCTTAAATTTGGCAAGATTTTTTGATGATAGGTGTTCTAACAATGTGCAAGATTTCATGACAATGTGATTCATCGTCTCAAAATTATATGTGCTCAAAATCTGTCATTTTATTTTTTTTTCAGGAAATTTCTTGAACAAATTTCATCTACATATAACTCAGGCACCTTTGGAGCTAGACATGTGTACATTAATATGAATAACCTTTTTGGAATGCTTATAGAATGATCTAAATATTGAGGGAATTAGATAAGTGATTTTTAAGTTACAGGGGATCAAAATTTTACTATAAAAATATTTGCAAAACTTTCTGAAAACTATAAAAAATGTGAATGTTTGTAACTTCTCTGTTCTTGCATACATAGCGTTAACATTTGACATGCATATCCATAGTCTGTATATCCTGGTGTCTAACACAACTGGATAAATTGGTTAAGCAGTTTTAATTTTGCAATAAAAAAAATGATTAGTAACATTTTCTCACATATTTATGATAGCATATTCTGTAGATGACGCTTCCAGAATGTTGTTTTGTTTTTTAAAATTTAAAGTTTATTAAAGATTTTACAATACAAATCCACGCCAACAACCATTGGTACATATGATTATAACTGAAAAAGAGGTATCCCCCCCAGAATTTTGTTTTGTGGAATTTAACATTAAAAATGCACATATCACTACTTTATTTAATAAGCTGGGCTGTGCTTTTTGTAGTCCTGGCTGTTCCTCACTGGGTGACTACCCCCCCTTATCTTTTGGCATAGCCAGATTGATTCACTAGAACTACTGATCCCACTGATATCCTCTTTGTTCTTTACAGTGACAAATCTCCTTAAAACATGAGTCACCTACTCCCTTTACTATCAACCTACTCTGTTGGAATAGCCAGAATTCGTTCTTCCTGCTGCCAAAGACATTGTCTTCCCTTACTACATGCTTTTGAGTACCTCTAAGTCCTAGACTTGCATGTACACCAGGCTCCCTGGATCATAAATTTACTGGATGTGATCCTTAAATATCCTGCATTCAGGTTGGAATTGTTGACACTCTGTGCTTTCTTGCTCCAACCTGGGGGTCTACCACTGTTGTGCTACCCAGCTCAGCTGTCCATTTCTTGGTGAAACTGTGCATCTAACTTCTGAACCTGTTGACCCACAGCACTACCTGCCTCTTATACCACTATCCTTTAATTAGAACCCCCAGATAAGGCTGAGTGAAATTAGAAATTGGCACACACGGTCCCCTTGTAAGGTCTATGAACCTGCCAAATGTAATGGTATTGCATTCTCTAGTTTTAATGTTTCAGGGGTTTATAAATTTGTAGTTTACATTATTGCCAAATTAAATTTTTAAATGTGAAAGTCTGGCTACTTTCTATTTGATCCCACTTAAAACTGAAAATATGAACTTTTTCAGAAATGACCACGTGGTATAGTAGTTTAAATGTTTCAACTCTGGCTAAATTTGGATATGTAGTTTTAAAATTGGAGAGAACAAACCGAAAATTAAATTTTGGCAACATGTTTGGCAGGTTATAATGCAGTCCCATTAAAAGCTAAAAATCTGAAACTATGATCATATACAAATGTAGTGCTAACCTGTATACCTGGCAGTTTTTGTAATATTTCAATGAATACTATCAAAGTTTTACTAAAATTACAGAAATCCAAATTTTGGCAAAATATTTGACTATCAATAACTCAGCTCCCATTATAGCTTGAGACTTAAAACATGGTGCATATATGCATTCTATGTGCTTCTCTAAAGCCTGATATTATAGAGAAATTTGGAGAAGAAATTTTAAAATTATCTCAAAATAACTGAAAATTTGATGTTGATTAAATGTTTGGCAACCCATAACTCTGCCCCCTTTTAATTAGAACTCTGAAATTTGGCACACATTTGTAAGCCATATTGTACTGTATACAGTCCAAACTGGGTATAATTTGGATGTGTACTTTTAACATTATTGTGAAATAACTGAAATATAAAATTTTGCAAACTTCTGCAGAATTTTCAGGAAAAGTTAGCAGAATTACATGGAATTGGAATGGTAATTCCATTGGCATTCTGCAGGTAGAGTTTTATATGCTGCATAGCTCTAGGGGTAAGTCATCGAACTGACTGGGGGAGAGCAGCACCACACAAGGTAGGAATCTGCTCTTTAAGTTTCTAAACATATTTTGACTGTGTATCACACAAAATTACTGTTTACAACATCTATGAAAAGCAACATACTGTAGATCAACATAAAGCACTTCTGTCCTTCCTGTACAACTAATTCCCTACTAAAGAGAATTTGGGCAGGGTGTGCTGTACCATTCCTCTGCTGATCTTACCTATTGTGGAAAAAGATCCAGAAAACAAGAAATAGTTTGATGCCTTTTATCAGACCAACATAGATATTACAAAAGAAAATAGGTGCATGAGCTTTCGGATTACATAAAATCCTCCATCAGAAAAATAACCATTATTACTATAACTACTATTGTGGAAAGGTAGGCATCCTAAAGGTACGGTCAAGCCTAACATGATCTTTTCAAGTGATACAGTTCAGTTCAACTAGCTGTTAAAACGCCCTGTGACAGCAGCACAAGTACTTTTTTGCTATTTACAGTGCTAAGTTGAATAACTTGTTTTTTTTATTATCTGCTCATAAAGAAACTCTGCAGTAATTATTTTGATTTCTGAGAACTGTGGGCCAACTGTGGATCAACTATTACCCTTGCTTTTTCCATTTGGAAGGTTGTGGTCATTAGACAATTATCATCTGAAGCAGTGGGGAATGCCCCTTGGTGGGACACCTTGAGACCTCCTTGAGAGTCTGTTGTATAGTTGGACTTTGTGGGATTTTATACCTTTTACAACTGAATCTAGAAAGTTTGCCCTGCTTTGCACTGTTTGCATCTTTGATATATATGTTGGTATTTATTTTGTGTATACCTGCTGCCAGTATGGTTAATTTTAACTGTAAATTCAATCCATTAAGTTTCTTAGTGTGTAATATAACCTGTATCCCTTTGCCAGTTAAATTATGGTCAGTACAAGAGGCCAAAGAAAAAATCTGGTAGTTGCTCCTCTTTACTTGGTAAGCTTATACAGACTAAAAAATGTTTCTAATAAACCTAATCAGATTAAGGCTAAACAAACAAAAATGACTGATCATATAACCCTAATTAAATCATTTGATCCAGACAAAATCTCTACTCCTAAAATAAGAACTTGCATCTCAATGCCAGCATTAAACAACATTGATTTACTGACAGGTAATTCATTAGAAAAAAACCCTGTCCTTTTAGCCTTTCACAGGCCTTCTCATAGCCCTTTATCCAATTCTCCACCTTCTATTGAGAATAAGGAAGAAATATTACATAATGAGGACTTACTAGGCGAAAAATCAATGGACAATAGTTTGCTTTATTGGGCCTGGGAAAGTGGGAGTATTAGTGAGGTGCAAATAGTAAATAGTTGCTATCAAAAGGAAAATATTACAGTATCAAAAAATGAGATCAAAGAGGTAATGCAGGATGTACATCAGACTATTGTTAGCGTGAAGGCTTTAGGAACAAAATACAGCATCATGAAAGCCTAAGGGCAAATATGAGTATGAAGGAATCTCTTGCAGATCATTGTAAATTACAGGGGCCTGATCAGCGCTATGAACATTCAAACATAACAAATTGCCAGCAGATACAGGCCATATGGTCTGTCTAGTCTGCTTGAGTGTGCAGCACTTCAGCCTATTAGACTTCAGCTGCCCCCCTCCCATTAACTCTTCCCTCCCTAACTGCCCCCCAGTATGTACTTTCCCCTTGAACTTGTCCCACACCCTCTTGAAGCACCCCACAGTCTGCACTGATAAGAGTTGCTCAGGCAGTGCATTCCACCCTGTTACCACTCTTTCAGTGAAGTAGTGCCTCCTCCTTTCCCTCCTGAATCTACCCCTCCTTTAACTTCAGAGAGTGCCCTCTGGCATCTCTTCCATTCTGGAGAGTGAACCACCCTGGAAGCCTACTTTGTTTATCCCCTTCAGGTACTTGATGGTCTCAATCATGTTCCCTCTCTCTCTCTCTCTCTCTTTTCTATCCTCCAGGGTACACATGTTGAGCCCTTTTAGTCTTTCCTCATAAGTTCTATGCCCCAACCCCAGGATCATCTTTGTTGCTCTTTGCTGCACTGCCTCCAGTAGTTTTATATCCCTTTTCAAGTGCGGGTGCCAGAACTGCACACAGTACTCTAAGTGCGGCCTCACCAGGGACCTATACAGGGGCAATATGACCGCTACATCTGGATGTAATCCCCCTTGTTATGCACCCTAGCATCCTGTTAGCCTTAGTCACTGCCTTCCTACACTGGGCCGAGTGGTTTAATTCCCTGGTCACCAGCACCCCCAGATCCTTCTCCTCATTGGATGTGAACAGTCTGATACCATCCGTCCAGTAGCTGTATCCTGGGTTTTTGGCTCTGAAATGCATCACCTTGTACTTCTTGGTGTTGAACCCAAGCTGCCAGGTGTGTGACCACTCCTCGAGTCTTGCCAAGTCCTTCTGCAGTAATTTGTCACCCTCCTCCCCATCCATCTCAGCACAGATCTTGGTGTCATCAGCGAAGAGGCTGATCTTATTCTTGATCCCAACCGCTATGTCTGCAATGAAAATGTTAAACAGGACTGGTCCCAATACTGATCCCTGTGGGACACCATTTGTCACTGCCCTGGGCTCCGATGTTTCTCCCCCCCACAACTACACTCTGCTGCTTGTCCCTCAGCCAGTTTTCTACCCATCGGGCTAGCTTCTGCCCTATACCAAGACTCCTCAACTTGCAAGACAACCTTCCATGTGGCACTGAATCGAAGGCCTTGCTGAAATCCAGGTAGACTACATCTATCGCATGGCCCTCGTCCAGTGCACTTGTGACCCAGTCAAAAAAAATCAACCAAGTTTGTCTGACAGGATTTGCCAGCAATGAACCTGTGCTGTCTGTCATCTTGCAGATCATTATCCACAAGAAACTGCACCAGCCTTTTTTTGAGGATAGATTCCATCAGTTTCCCCACAATTGCGGTGAGGCTCACTGGTCTGTAGTTCCCTGGTCCATCCTTGGGCCCACTTTTGTGGAGAGGTACCACGTGTGCCTCCCTCCAATCTCTGGGCACACATCCCATATTTGGTGAGGTGTTGAACAGATCCACCAGTGTTCATGTCAGGACCTCTGCCAGCTCCCTCAGCACCCAGGGATGTACCCTGCCTGGCCCAGGTGCCTTGTCTACCTTCAGGGACCTAAAGCCCTCCAGCACTACTTTTCTTTATTGCTTAGTGAAGATTTAATCAGGATTATAAAAACTCAATATAATGGCAATTTATTAATGATGGGACAATTGGTAATTATAAAAAAATATTTTATGTGTTTTGCATCTAACAGATGAAAAACTTCTCCTCAATTGCAAATATGTGCTGCTGATCAGACCCTAATAGAACAAGTCACTACTTACAGTTGCTTGGGTATAGTTTTTGACTCTGCTCTTCATTTATTTATTTATTTAGTTTTTGTTGACCCAGTAAGTGCACTAGACAAATTCTGCCTATTTTCAGGCATGACCCGGAGGAGGGGGATACAGATGAATGCCAACTGACTTCGAGCCAAATTAAGTTTACTTTTAGGGATCATATTTAAACTATGATGAGTAAGGTCAAAAAGAAATTAGGGGTTTTAAAAAGAACACTAGATTTTTTTTTCAACTCTGATAAGAAAAGGATTGCTAAGCAACTTATTATGCCCATAGTTAAATATGGTGAATTTGTATTTAGGTCTACAAATAAATCACTGTTAAAAACACTTGATAAATTACAATATAGGATAGCTAGATATGTCCTTTGCTGTAGTTTTAGACCCCCCCCACTGTTTACTCCTGAATAGTTTAAACTGGTCACCTCTTGAGATGGAATATGCAAGGAGTTGGTTAATATTTCTTCACAAGTATAAGGTTAAAAATTCTGAACAAAATATTTCAAAAATATTGTTTTTGTGTGTTCCTGACAATAAAAAACAAATGGTTAGGTTGGTTCACCAAAACAAAATTTTCCAGAAAAGGTGCAATAACAGATTTGGGGATAACACCATTAGATCTTTGGCAGCTTCCTACTGGAATGGTCTACATAGAAACATAGAACTTGATGGCAGATAAGGACCGCTTGGCCCACCTAGTCTGCCCATTTCCCTACCTAATGGATAAGCTGCAGATTCTAGTTAACCAACAGCCTACTTCCTCCTACCCACCACTAGAATTGCTTTATGTCTGTCCCAGGCATTCTTGAATTCCCCCACTGTTTTTGACTCTATGACCTCCTCAGGAAGGCCGTTCCATGCATCTACAACCCTCTCTGTGAAGAAATACTTCCTCACATTACCTCTGAGCCGTCCCCCCTCTATCTTCAAATTGTGCCCCCTTGTTCTTGCACATCTCTTTTTTTGAAAGATGCTACCCTCTTGGACTTTGTTGATTCCCTTGAGGTACTTGAAAGTTCTATCATGTCCCCCTTCTCCCTCCTTTCCTCGAGGCTATAATCTTAAGCTCCTTTAGTCTTTCTTCATATGTCTTCTGGTGCAGACCCTGCACCATTTTGGTTGCCCTCCTCTGGACAGCCTCCACCCTGTCTATGTCCTTTGGAGATGGGGTCTCCAGAAGTGTATACAGTACTCCAGATGTGGTCTTACCAACAGTCTGTACAGAGGGCCAACAACTTCCTGTTTTCTACTGGTGATGCCTCTCCCTATGCATCCCAGTATCCCCCCAGCCCTCCTTACTGCCTTCTCACATTGCTGGCCCACCTTTAGGTCATCTGATATGACTACCCCCAGGTCCCTTTCCATTTTTGTTGTTGTCAGTATCTCACCCCCATTGTGTACACTTCTCCTGGGTTTTTGTTTCCCAGGTGCATTACTTTCCACTTCTTTGCATTGAATCTAAGCTGTCATAGATTTGACCATTCCTCCTACCTTGCCAAGTCCCTTTTCATCCTTTCCACCTCACCTTGCATATCAACCCTGTTGCAGAGATTTGTGTCATAGAGATATTCTTTCCCTTCCAGTCCCTCTGCAATGTCACTTATAAAGATATTAAAAAGGACCAGCCCCTGTACTGAACCCTGCGGTACCCCACTAGTAACCCCTCTTCTTCACTGTGGACTCCATTTACTATTGCCTGCTGTGTCCTGTTGTCCAGCCAGTGTTTTACCCATGCTACCACCCTGGGACCCACTCCCGGGCTGACTAATTTGTTTATTAATCTTTTGTGCGGGACTGTATCAAATGCCTTGCTAAAGTCTAGGTAGGCCATGTCCACAGCCCCTCCCTGGTCTACTACTTTGGTCACCCAGTCAAAGAAATCAATTAGATTTGTCTGACATGACCTTCCTGATGTGAATCAATGCTGCCTTGGGTCCTGTGCCCCACTGGCCTCTAGGTACTCAACAATTCTTTCCTTCAGAAGTGATTCCATCATTTTCCCTACCACTGAGGTCAAACTGACAGGTGTGTAGTTTTCTGCCTCTGTAGTGCTCCCACTTTTGTGAAGGGGAATCACATCTGCCCTCCACAAGTCCTCAGGTACCACACCATCCTCCCATGATTTATTAAAAAGGGTAGTCTGTGGTGTTACTAGTTCTTCCCTTAGTTCTTTTAGAATTCTGAGGTGAATCCCATCAGGCCCCATTGCTTTATCCACCTTCAGCTTTAAGAGTTCTTTCAGAACCCTTTCTTCTGTGATAGGACTAATATCAACCCCCCCCATCCAGAGTGCTTCTATTGACTGGATTAGGTATCTCCCCCTGCTTTTCCATTGTGAATATGGAGCAGAAGTATTTGTTCAGTATCCCTGCTTTTTCACTGTCGCTCTCTGCCTAACCACCTTCCTCTTTATTCAGTATCCCTGCCTTAGTCTTTCTTTGCTCCCTAATGTACCTATAAAGGGGTTTATCCCCCTTCTTAACTGAGTTGACTATCTTTTCCTCGGTTTGGGCCTTTACTATTCTGACTGCCTTACCTGCTTCCTTCTGCTTTAACTGGTACAGTTCTCTGTCCTGCTCCTTCTGTGTTTCCTTATACTTCCTGAATGCTATCTTTTTCTCCCTTACCTTCCCCGCCACTTCTTTTGAGAACCATAGTGGTTTTTTCTTTCATTTTGATTTGTTTATTTGCTTCACACAAAGGCTTGTTGCCTCTGTGATGATAGTTTTGATGTTTCCCCATTGTTGCTCCACCCCACCTTCTTGCCTGTTTGCTAGTGCTTTTCTGAGGCACTCTGCCATTTTGACAAAATCAGCCCTCCTGAAGTCCAGTGCCTTCACTTTCGTATGGCTTGACTCTACAGCTAAGTTTATCGTGAACCACACTGTTTGGTGGTTGCTTGTTCCCAGATGGCTACCCACTTCAAGATTGAAGATCCTCTCTCCATCCCCATTTGAGAGTACCAGGTCTAAGATTGCTCCCTCCCGAGTGGGTTGCAAAACTAGCTGTCTGAGGCATGTCCCCTGTAGGGCATCGAGAATGGCCCTGCTCTTGGATGTGGCTGCAACAAAGGTGCTCCAGTTAACATCTGGCATATTCAGGTCCCCCATCAGCAATATCTCCCCTTTCTCTGCCATCCCAAGGATGCCCTTTATCTTCTCCTTGTCCATTTCCTTCCCCTGAGACAGGGGTCTGTATACAACCCCTGTGTGGACTATGGTACCATTTCAAGTCTCCAGGGTGACCCACAGTGCCTCCTCTCCTCCCTGTTTACCCTTTAGTTCTGTTGCTTTGATCCCTTCCCTTACATAGAGAGCTCCTCCTCCTCCTCTTCTTCTTCCCTCCCTGTCCCTCCTGTAGATTGTGCACCCTGGTGTGTTGACATCCCAGTCATGGTTCTCTGTGGACCATGTTTCTATGACTGCCATGATATCCAGGATCCATCTTCCATGAAGGCCACCATTTTGGGTAGCTTTTTACCTAGACTACAGGCATTGGTACTCATTACCCTCTATTTTTTTATGGCTTTATTTCATTTTGCCCCATCTCTGTCCTTACTGCCTTTGTCTTTTTCTCCATTTACCCCTGAGTTTCTCCTTATTGACTGCTCTATCTTGGTGTTTACCTCACTAACTATCCTGATTTTTTTTTGGGGGGGCTAGGATTTCCCTTCTCCTTTTCAGTGCCTCCCCCCTTGGCTAGTTTAAATGCTTGCCAATGAAGCATTTAAACCTATCATCTAGGATCCTGGTTCCCCTCCTGAATAGATGCAGACCATCGCTCCTGTATAGGCCTGCATCCCTCCAGGTGGAGCCCCAATCCCCAATGAAGCTAAATCCCTGATCTCTCCACCAGTTTTTCAACCAGTCATTGAATTCCATGGTGCAGAGTACCCTAGCCTCATCCATGCTATAGACAGGTAGCACTTCCTAGAAAGTTACTGTGTGTGCTACTTGTCCAAGGCCCCTCCCCAACTCTGCAAACTCCTGTTGCATTGCTCTGATCCCATTCTCAGCCAGGTCATTTGTCCCTAGGTGCATAATGACATCCAGCTCACTTCTCCTTGCACCTGCTCCAGTGATCCTGAGGATTCATTTCCTGTCCCTCCAAGCCATAGCACCGGGCAGGCACCTTACCTCCCTTTCCCTTCCCTCCCCCAGTTCTACCCCTAACAACTGAGTCCCCCACCATGAGTTGTTTCCTTCCCCTGTGGGGTCCTGTACCACCCTCCCTCCTGTGGGTCTCTATTGTGGAGGTTCCCAGCATCCTCCTTGGTCTCCACTGTTGGTGCCTCTATAGAGGAACCATGCTCCACCAGAGTGGTGAATGAATTGTGGAGAGGCACAACTGGAAGGATGCACCTCTGTTCCACCACCCTCACCCTCCCTGAGCCCATCGTGGTCCAACCACTCCTCTTTTTTGGCAACCTCTTAGGTAGTGGCGGTGGCCTGGGTGGTCCCTGGGTGGGGCAGCAGGTTTCCCCAAATCATTGCCGGGTCAGCATGGAGACAAACAACCTCCTTCCTCAGACCAGAGAGGCGCCTGCAAATAGTGCAGCAATGCAGTCTTCAGAATGTCTCCCGGAAGACTGCTGCTCCACAGCCAATGCATTGCACCACTCCCCATGTGTCTGTGTCCCTTCCTGTTACAGATGCCTTTCTTTTTTTTGTTCTTGTTTTAGTATGTGCAAGCTTGTGAGTGTCTCTACCCCCTATTCAGTGTGCTGTGCCTTTAAGGATATGAACCGGTGTATGTTGTTAGCAGTTTGGGGACGTGATGTCAGAACCCTGATATAAAGGAAGTTATGTGCTTGGGGCCGGTTGGGTGAGGGGTAGGGGGGTGGGTGGGAGTAAACCTATGCCCTCCAGAAACAATCAATTACAACTCTGACCCTCAACTCAGGGCTGAGACTAGGCACAGCTTTTTTACTGAGTTATTGAGAGGCCATTACATTTACATCTGCCACTGTGTGAAATAGGATCTTATTCTTACATAGTAATATTTAACTGTTTTTTTCTATTGATGCTGATTGTATTCATCATTATAAAAAAGGGTCTGAGAAATGGAGCTTTCTGATTGGCTGCAAACATTCTAACAGCCTTATGTTAATCTTTTATTAACATACGTGTAGAGCTTAGCCATATGCTGAACAAGGTTTAACACTGTTTAAATTTTTTTTTTTATTATAATAGCAATAAGGCACTCCCAGGGATTATGTTAATGGTCAGTTAATCACCCTCTAGGGCCATGTGGCACTCGGCTACACCTCGTGCCACAGTACACCCCTAGAAGGTGATTAACAGACCATTTACATAACCCTTGGTCATGCCTTATTGCTTAATTATTTATATGTCTGTGTGATTTGTATTGTATTTGTGTATTTTATGTGTAACTCGATCAGAAAACTCTACTGTCTTGTAAAATGGACTGACAAAGTCCAAAATGGCATACTTTTTGTATAAAAATAAAGTTTACTACTTACTTTTTACTATTTGGAAATAACAAGAGAGGACATTGCAATTGATGGAGTCAGGCTGGTTGACATTCTTTGTAGGCTAAATGTGTTGGCACCTCTTAAAGAATCTTCATCCTAATCATGCTTTTCATCATAGAGCATAATGTATGGGCATCAGTTAACAACAACGCTGTATTCACTTTGAGAGGTTACCATGGCAACTGTGTAAACCTCGAGAGCGAAGCTTGAGAGGTTTACTCTAGCCTGGTAAACTTGAGAAGTGAATTCAGTGATGTTGGTAACTGATGTCCATACATTGTCTCGTATAGTGTATGGGCTCAGTACACCAAGAATTCATTCCTGGAGGCTTACTTTTTGTTTTAAAAAAATTAAAAAAACGTGCTTTCCAACACTGACTCCCCCCCAATGAGTCACAATCACTCCCAGTCCCTGTCCCGATCTCACAGACAACACATTTAAACAGGGCTGCAATTTTGTAGGGAAAAAATATGATCTGATTTCCCTTACTTTGTCTGTTGTTCCTCGCTTTTGGGTCCATTTCTTACTGCTGTGGCCATTTCCCGGAAATGTGGAGAACTTACGCGCATGCGCACGTGTATTCCATGCTGTTTTACCACCGATGTGACAACCTCAAGATGGTATAACAACATGTTGACGTCACATCGATGGTACAACAGCATTGTGTTTCCATCAATTTTTATATACAACAGCCCTCTCCCATACACTATAACTGCCTCATTACAAGGAGTCAGACCTGTTTTTAGTAGTCTTATAAAAGTTGACAAACCAAAACCTACAGCTTGCAAAAAAAGTTCCCCAGGCGAGAAAAAGGAGAAAAAAAACAAACAGGAGCCAAACTTGATGTGGAGGCCAAGGAGAATGGAAAGAAAAAAACTGCTAGGTATTCTATGGCAAAAATCCAACTGCTCATTCCAACCAGAAAAACAATTCTGAGTTGAAACTTTCCACCAGTCAAGGAAAGTTAATGCAAACTGTTGATATGGCAACACAACTTGCATAGCTAGAAGCTGATTGTGTTCTAAAAAATAAGGTAAACAATTATTGCTAGACACCCCCCCAGACTGGTAGTATTCAGGTGCCTAATCTAGACATGCAGCAATTCTCCAAAAAGGGCCATATTTTTGGAGTTTAATGTACCCACCCTACACACAACCACATTATACATCAGTTTTTTTTAACTTTCTTTTGCTCCCCTGTCTGGCCCCTTAGGATTGTCTCCAGAGTGGTCTCTCAGACTGGCCAACTCCTGCTCCCCCTGAGATCTCCCAAGACCTAGCCTCTGTCCCAGGATCTCTCCTCACCCTACTACTGACCCTCTAACCCCCATCTCTCAGCCCCCAAGGTGAGACTGCCTACTCCTCTAGTGCTCTGTCTAGAATCTAGCAGTCAGAGCAGGGAAGAGATTCAGAGGCTGGCTGGGGCAGACCCAGCACTGAGTGTGGGGGCCATCCACTGGACCCTCCTTCACCTTCCCAGGTGCCAGGGCCTTTTTCCTTGTTTTGAGTTCCCACAGATGCGGACATCCAATGATGCCCAGCACGTGACAGGCATGCTCCTGCTCCCATCAGTGGGACATCCGCTGCCACCTCCATACCCCATGTGCATGCCTCACTAATTGCAATTCTCCCAGTCTCCACTGGGAGCTGCCAGAACTGTGAGATGCACAACCCACCCTCCCCAGGAGAGGATAGTAGTCTATTGGATGTTCAATCCTTCTCCTCCACGGCCTACCCCCAACGAACCGAGTCCGAGCCCAAACATGGGTTGCCGGCGTGGCACAAGGTAAAGCTAGCACCTTAACCCTCTGTGCCACTGGGCCAGCACATCATACATGATTTGAGAGCTTATTTTATGTATGTTTAGGTGAAGTATGATGTGGAGCTGTCAAGTGGAGCTGTAAGCCTGTAGGTGAGGTTAAACAGTGGTAACCAAAATAAGAAAGTGTAAATTTTTTGTACAGTTCCGGAAACACTGTAACACGACTAAGACTCCAGTTTTTACTGTTTAAGTTCATTTCTACATCTTAATGTGGTTTTGAATTGGCTAGTATTTTTTTTTCAGAAACGATGAAGCTGATCGGCATGTGGCAAAAATGGTGAATATCAACATTTTGCAATATACTAAAATTAAATGTTTTCACATAACATAGAGGATAATGTATGATCTTTGGTTAATAACCACACTGTAAACACTTCGAGAGGTTGCCATGACATTATAGTAAACCTCGAGAGCATAGCTCGAGAGGTTTTCGGATGTCATGGCAACTAAGAAGAGTGTTTTCTGCGCAGTTAACCAAAGACCATACATTATATTTTATAGTGTATGGACTACCTAGATTGTGTAATCACAGATTGAATTACTTTACTTTACTGAATTACTTTACAGAACATTTGTTGTTGCGAGCATTCCGTTTTGTTAGAACACTGTTGTGAGCATTCCATTTTGTTTTACCATTGATATGTCATACTCAAGAAGGATTAACAACAGAGTGATGTCATAACAATGGCATAACATAGAGGATAATGTATGGTCCTCTATTGGTAACCGGTCTGTTAACTGTCGAGAGGTTGCTAGGGCGACTGTATAAACCTCAAGAGCGAAGCTCGAGAGGTTTACATCGCCTTGGCAACCTCGAGATGGTTAACAGTGACCAGTTGCCGATAGAGGAACCATACATTATTTTTTATAGTGTATGATCCCACTTAAAAAGTAAAACGGCTGCTTGCTTTTTGAAAAATAGTCACCACCACGGCTGTTCAGTCCTTCCCTAACTGCTGCTTTCATCTGTCGGTTCCCCGTGTAAAAAAAAAGGTGCGCATATGCGCAGACCGATCGCTGTCGTTAACCTATCGATGTGACATAGCATCGATAGGTTAACAACATTTCCACATCACATCGATAGGTTAACAACCTTAGGAAATGATGATTTCCTAAGGTTAACAGCGTTCTACCATACATTATAAGGTTGTAATCTGCTTGATTTCAGTTAATAATAAGGGCTCCCCATACATTCATCTGTGGACTGTCTGGTACGGTCCTTAGATGGTTCCATTCCTTTCTCACTGGCAGATCTCAGAGGATGATGTCTGGGGAGTATTCCTCCAACTCATTCTGTCTGCCATGTGGGGTGCGGAAGAGCTAGGTGCTATCCCCCCATGTTGTTTACAGTTTATGTGCTGCTGATGGGAGACATTGTAAGATGATATGGGCTGGATTTTCACTGCTATGCAGATGATACCCAGCTCTACCTGTCTTTTGGGCCCAAACAGGATAGTGCGGTCTATGTGTTTAACAACTGCCATGCTGAGATGCAGGACTGGATGACTACCAGCTGGCTGAAGTTGAATCCTGACAAGACTGAGGTGTTGGTAGTGGACCCAGATCATCAGGTAGCGGGGTCGACGGCTGGTCAGGCCTCTGGGTTTTGGCTTGGGGGTCGAGAGCTGCTGACCTCTGAGCAGGTGTGGAATCTGAGTGTTATGTTTGTTGATAGGCTGTTGCTATGTTATCAGGTGTCAGCTGTAATGAAATCCTCTTTTTATCATCTGAGAAATATCACCTGGATTAAGCACCTTGTTCCTCCTGGTGATCTTCCAACTCTGGTCCACGCCTTTGTGACCTCCCACCTTGATTATTGTAACTCCCTCTACCTAGGGCTGCTGGGGGTTGATATCCACCACTTGCAGCTGGTGCAGAATGCTGCGGCCAGGTTGCTGACTGGGTTGTCTCAATCCAGCCATGTTACACCTGTGCTTTGTTAACTGCACTGGTTGCCATTTCATTAGCAGATCACCTTCAAGGTCAGTTTGCTGATCTATAAAGCCCTACCCAGACAGGGTCTGAGCTACCTGCAAGAGCTCCTTCATCCCTACTGTACCCTCCAACCATTCCACTCCGCTGATGAGAGATTACCAGAGGTTGCCAGGGTTCAGTTGAAGACATATGGGGCTTGTGCTTTTGAGTTCGGGGCCCCTACCCTGCGGAACTCTCTACCTCATTGGATATGAGAATGCTTGACTGTGGAGGGTTTTAAAACCTCTCTAAAAACTCATTTGTTTGGACTTCCCTTTCCCGACTGTAATTATTGACTGAGTTTATGTTTTGTTGATTTTATGGTTGAATACTTATTTATTGAATTTTAATGTACAGGCACTATGATAATTTGGAATAAAGCCTTTTTAAAAATAAATGGAATAAAAAATGAATTATATATTCTTAGTTGTCAATGTCTCACAAGTGATTATAATAGTGTTCTATATTTTCAATCGAAATGTACTACCCAGATCAGTCTCACAGTGAAGGTTGTGCACCAGTAACAGTAGATTGTATGCCCATAGTTGGTACTGCATAGTGGGTAGGTATAAACGTATGTGAACTCCTAATGTAATGCTTCTCCATTTGCAAGCTTTTGTACATGTAATGTAGCATCTAGTCTGCCTGCTAGAAGGTTTTAATTTGTAATTGCCTATGCATGCTGTACTAGCCTTTGAAATATTCTAGAAACTAGCTTTTTAATTCAGTGACACTTATGCACAGGTCAGTATTAGAGCTAGAGATGGCAACAGATAGCTTCATATTGGGCTTCAATCAAAGTGCTCACTAAACAAAAATGGCAGTTTTGATACTAACATATTGTTGTACTTTATATCTAATTTAGCACAAATCTGTATACTCGTACAAAATGAAAAATGGTGATCATGATAGTGGTAATGCTAAAAATATACTTTTTGAATTTTACCTCCACAGGGAAGTTATAGTATATGAAGACATGGAGGATTCAAGCCCCTTATAGCTTACATTAAAGAGAGAAAAAAAGACTCTCCACAAACTTTGAAAAATGTGTTATTTGTCAAGAAAATCAACAGAATGCAAAACTGTCAAAAGCCACCAGTGCTAGAAAGAATTCTGTGATGCTAGCAGCAGAAGCCAGGAGAGATAAATTACATTGGTGGCTACTGGATGAGTTTTTTAGTTTACATGATGAGCCACCAATACTCTGTCACAGGGGTTGCTTTCAGAAATACACAAACAAGCTGAATTTGGCAAATGTCAGAGCTGCATTAAACCCAGGAAAGAAAACAGACTCTGAATCCGATCAGACAGCATCATGTTCACCTGCTTCTACAACTACCAGAGCAAGCACGTCCTCCAGCAATTGGTCCTGTTGCATTGTTTGCATGAGAAAAACACACAAGAAAGACAAGAAACTTCATAAAATTGAAACATTTGAGAGAGCAACCAATCTAAGGTAGGCAGCAGTTCAAAGAGGAGATGATGACATCTGAGGAAGACTTGATTGCTAAGGTTGTAGTTTATCACTCAACACGCCTTTCTTCCTACTTGAGTAAAAGAAATCTGAAAGCAATACCATCTAGTTCCACTGCAACAATACAGTCACCTTATGACATTGCATTTTATCAGCTGATTAAAGACAGAGGGCCCAATTCTAGAAGGAGAAATACTCCAGACGCAAGAAACGCAGTTGCGTAAATATAAACAACAGCAACTGCGACATGTGAGATACACGCAATTCTAGTACACATGAGAATATGCCAAACGCAACTGCATAAGTCACGACATGCAAGATACACCATATAAAAGTGCACAACACATGGTTGCAGCCCAACATACACCAGCAGATATGCCACAGCAATGGCACAAGCCACAAAAGAACGGCAAAGATGGAAGAAAAACTTTGGCCATGAGGAGGTGAACACCTTGGTGGAGCAGATAGATCGCCACCATGCACTTCTCATGGGCTGCAGAGGGGATGCAAAAAAGAGGGAGAAAAGGAAGAGGGCCTGAGACAAGGTGGCACACAAGGTCAATGCCATTGCTGCCCAGCGCAGGACAGTGAGGGACCTGCAGAAAAAATGGAATGACCTCAAGTACCTGGTGAAGCGCAAGCTGGTACAGAATAGGCACAGTGCCCAGGGCTCAGGGGGAGGACCCACCCAGCAGGAGCCACTCAGCCCCATCGAAAGAAGGATAGTGGCACATCTGAGCCAGCAAAGCATCACCGGTGTCATACAGCTAGACACATTCAGACAGCGGATGGCCACAGGTAGGGACAAACAACCAGCAATGTATGGGACAAGCCAGACAGGGCAACAGTGCACAAGCCAACGGCATAGATGGGGGTGTGTGGGGAGGCATCGTGTATGCAGAAGCAATGGTGGGGAGGCATGCCACAGGACTGCCACATGGCCACAGCTGGCCACAGGGTGGTCCAGGGGAACCAGACAATGGTGAGGTGCATGCTAGGGACAGGCATGTGTGCAGCCAACTTGTGCAGCTGTGCAAAGGAATGACACATGGTGAACTGTGGAGGGGCTGGCACAGGGCCACATATCTGGAAGGGGGCATGCTGAGGAATCGGCTGGGCTGCACTGAGTGTTGTTCTGACCTGCACTGTGAACTGTTGTTGGGGGGGTCATGCTGAGGGATGGGCTGGGCTGCACTGAGTGTTGTTCTGACCTGCACTGTGAACTGTTGTTGGTGGGGGGGGCATGCTGAGGGATGTGCTTGGCTGCACTGGGTGTTGTTCTGACCTGCACTGTGAACTGTTGTTGTGGGGGGCATGCTGAGGGATGGGCTGGGCTGCACTGGGTGTTGTTCTGACCTGCACTGTGAACTGTTGTTGGTGGGGGGGGCATGCTGAGGGATGTGCTTGGCTGCACTGGGTGTTGTTCTGACCTGCACTGTGAACTGTTGTTGTGGGAGGCATGCTGAGGGATGGGCTGGGCTGCACTGGGTGTTGTTCTGACCTGCACTGTGAACTGTTGTTTGGGGGGGTTGGGCCTGCTGAGGGATGGGCTGGGCTTCACTGGGTGTTGTCCTGACCTGCACTGTGAACTGTTGTTTGTGTTGGGCCTGCTGAGGGATGTGCTTGGCTGCACTGGGTGTTGTTCTGACCTGCACTGTGAACTGTTGTTTGGGGGTGTTGGGCCTGCTGAGGGATGTGCTTGGCTGCACTGGGTGTTGTTCTGACCTGCACTGTGAACTGTTGTTTGGGGGTGTTGGGCCTGCTGAGGGAGGTGCTTGGCTGCACTGGGTGTTGTTCTGACCTGCACTGTGAACTGTTGTTGGTGGGGGGGGGCATGCTGAGGGATGGGCTGGGCAGCACCAGGGGATGCTGCGACCCGCACTGTGTGCATGGGAGTGTGTGGCTGTGCACAGACCAGTGCTGGGCAGTAGGGACGGGGCATGTGTCACCGTCCCAGCGCCTGCTGACTGCAGGCTAAGGCTGCAGGGCCAGTGCAAGGCTGGCATGGCACCCAGGGGTGCAGGCCGCCGCAGTGCAGTGGGTCCCCATGGCCGTGCCTGTGCATGGTGCCACTGCACAGGGGTGAGCAGTACTGGGTGACCATGGAACAGCCTGAGTTGCCATACCAGGCTGAACAGCACAGCAAGGGCAGCAATGGTGAGGGTCAATGCCAGTGGTGCAGGATGCATGTACAGTGGAGGCATACAGTAAGTAGAGCAGTACAGGGGTGGGGTGGGTGCAATGCCAGAGCACCATGCCGACGTGGACCAGAGAGGGAAACCTCTCAGGCAGGTGAGGGCATGCTGTGTAGCAGGGACACACTAACATGCTCCCCATCCAACAGGTGCAGTGGCAGCTGGTGCAGGTGGCCCCAGCGGAGTCGGAGGGTGGGAGCAGCAGCAGCAGGGCCCAGAAGGAGCTGGCATGGCCCAGGCCACTGGCATGGTGTCGGCTGATGACGCAGCCCAATGGACGCTGGAGGCAGCTCTGCTGCCAGAACACCTGTGGCAGGAACACCACAGCCAATGTCTGAGCCTGCGGGCAGTGGGGATGGGGACAGCCCCATGTCTGAAGATGCGGTGGACAGCAGTGATGGGAATGCAGCTGGACCACTGCAGGAACAGCAGGGGACCACTGAGGATACCACCAGCAGTGCCGCCACATCTGTAAGGCGGTGCAGATGCCTATGGTTGAGCGAGAGGCATTGGACCAAGAACAGCAGATGGATAGGGCCACAGGCATAGGGCTGCTCAGCCTGCTGAGTGCCCATGGAATTGAGGATGAGTTGGATGAGGCTGTCCGGGTGCTGCAGGCCCAGCAGACCCCACCAGCCTACATCAGGAAGTACTGCCAGTCAGTGCTGGCCGGCCTGGGGGACTGCAGGCAGGAGCTTGCAAACATACAGCAGGGCATGCAGAAGCACCACTCCTGCATGGAGCTGCAGCTCACCAGCATCGCTGCCACCCTGCAGACATTCACAAGGGACACAGCGGTATGCATGACTGGCCTGGGGGATGCTATACAGGGTATCTGACACTGTGCTGAATGCCAGACGTTCATCATGGACCATCTCAGCACAGGCCTGGAGAACATGCTGGCACACCAGCAGCGCCAGGATACAGCCATAGCCATGGCCATGCAGGCCATAGTGAGTGCACTGCTCCCACTGCAGCACCTGCAAGGCCTACCCCCCCGGCCACCACTCAGTCCAGCACCCAGACACAGCCACCAGAGCCAGTGGTAACCCCTACTCCACCCCCAGCCCAGGCATCAGTACCCACCCACCCGCCAGTCGTGCTGCCATTGTCGCATGCACAGCCGAGCACCACCCACACTGACCCTGGCACAGAACAGCACCAGGGTGTGACATGTCTTGTGCACACAGACATGCCAGCTACACAGCCACAGGCTAGGGCAAGCACCACACACAGTCCCACAGGTACAGGCTCAGTCACGAGGCATGCACAGGGGGGTGGGCACACCGAGGAGGTTGTCCCGCAGGCTGCACAGGGCCCGAGGCACTCAGCACGGGATGGGGGAACACACCGTGCAGCCCGGGCACAGCCATCACCACACATGGCTCACAGGCACGTAGGCCTGCGTGGGTGAAGGCATATCAGCCCACCTGTGGGGGCACACACAGGCCTACAGGGTGTGATGCCTGGTGTCATCCGCAAGGGCACCGCCCAGCCCACCAGACTGGCAGGGTCCCCCACAGCCCAGCACCCAGCACTGGAGAGGTCGATGCGAGGATGATGTGCGCATGGCAGATGGCTGTGAGTCGCCCAGGTAACCTGTGCAGTATGGGAAAAAGGTGGGTGGGGATGCAATGGGTCTGTGGGTCCAAATGCATGGCAGGGGGACATATGTCCATGGGGGGGCACTGTGCAGGCACAAGGGTGCATATGAGTGTGTGTGTATATGCATGACTATGTGCAAGGGTGAGTGTGGGGCACGCGTGTCGGGTGGAACCAGGGTGCACTGGGCAATGTACACATGTGTGTAACTGTCACAAAATAAACATGTGTGCACCCCGAACCTATGCTGTGTCTTCATTGTGTCTGTGCAGTGCTAGGGACTTACTGGTACCATGGTGGGTAGGGTGTGCCCCCAGTTGCAACACTGCCATATGCATGCTATGGCCAGTGGGCAACAGCCTGCCAGGCCCCCCCACGGACGGACACACACACACACACACACACACACACACACACACACACACACATATACACGCAGCCCTGCTGTCACAATACCCACAGAGGCAGGGCCACCATACCGTTACTGTGGCCTCAGATAGCACACGCAGCTGCATGACAGTATGCATGGCACAGCCATGTTTCACAATTGCCATGTCGCACAACGGTCATGTGCTTGGCGCCTGCTGTCTCGCATGCCACAAATGTGTATCTGCGATGTGCGATCTGTGCTCCACGTGCAAAAAGCACGTGGAGCATGTGCGTTTGTGTGCTGTGAGGCCCAGGCACTGTGTAGCAGTAGACAGTAGAAGGAGTGCACACTTTGGAGTTTGAGGTAGCTGCATGTCTATAGGGACATCCAGACCAGGACAAGGACAGATACCCAGCAGACTGGCGAGTACTGGGCCACTGCAGGCCCCCCCCCATATACCCTTACAACCTATGTTACTGGCAGGAGGGGCTGGGACAGGCATGCATATCACTGTGCCATTTGTATCCCAAGAGTTGTACAGTGACTGTCGCACTGTGGATCCCATGGCCTGTTTGTGGGGTAATGCAACCTACAACACTGTGGCAGGTTAATATCAATGTGTTAGCAGGTGCTACCTTGGGACACTACTAACTGTACAGGGGGCAATGCTATAGGCATTGTAGGGGTATTATGGCTGCCTATCACAGTGAGGCAGGTGCTATGCAGTGTTCACAGTGTATGTGGACTAGGATGGGCACAACGCTACTCACCTATTACAGGTATGTGACACCCTGCCACGGGCCACAGGCCACTGGTGTACTGTAGCAGACATGTACAGGGGTGTAGGCAGGGTACGCACCGTTGACAATTGTGTACAGCCATGTGGTGCACCAGTCATGTCCCATATGCTGTACACATTGCATCAGCACTCTGATGCATAGTCTGAATTACTGCAGGCCACTGTTGGTTGTCGCTGTACAGCCGTCTGTTGTGTATGGGTGTCACATGTATGACCACTGTAGGCTGTTGAGGGGACATCTGACAGCGGTCATACAAGAGTGGTGAGGGCATGCAATTGGGAGGTTGGGTACTGTCATGGTTGGGGGGGTCATGGCACTGGCATTGCCAATACGGCACAGTCTGGATGCACCCCTGTAAATGTTCCGCATGCCTGTCCCTGGGCGACAGTCATAGTGACGGGCAGTCCTCCCACTGGTGTGATACACCCATAGGCCAGCAATGTGTGCAGCACGGGTGACTGCAGTGTGGCACAGGGTGCCCCTGTGTGGTGCAATGGGGTACAGTGTCCATACTGTGGCTTGGGTGGGTGGTGTGCAGGCGTGGCCCACCCAATGTTGGCTGGCCAGGGGAACTGATACGTAAGTGCCTTGTCTGTGGACAGTACCAGGGGCTGTGTTGTGGGGAGTGGGCAGGGTTATGGGGGCATGGTACAGCCACACACTACTGTGTGGCGGTTGGTGTACCAGCCCTGCCACATGTGGGTGGTGTCATGTTGCCTGTGTGGCCCTACATCCACCCATGTGGCTAGGCAAGGCATGCCCTCCCCCATGCCTGTGGTGGGGCCAGGCATCCTATGGCTCAGTCCCAGACCGGGTGGATCACACGGCCCCCCTCCCACCCCTGGGGCCATTGCAGGATGGTGACCCGCGGGTGGGCTACGCCACACCAGGCAGAGGGCCACATGGCTAGTCCACTGTTGTACTCATGTTGGTGAAATGCACACCTTGCACAGCGGTGATGGGTGTGTAGTGGACGTGGCACCTGGCCGGCATCATGCAGGCACAGCACAGTGGCCGTGTGGGCGGTACCATGCCCATGTGGGGTTGCGTTGGGCTAGGGCCATGGGGAGGGGCATGGGTTGAGACGGCCCCCGTGCTGAGGGGCATATGGGGGACACCCCCATTCCCCTGGGCCCTGCAGTGGTACTGAACATGGCACATGCCAGCATGCCTTCCTACACAGGCCATGGCCACTCCCCACATCAGCCCCTGCAGTACAGGGCTGTGCGCATTGCAGTCAGGCACACACAGGTGGCCCACATGTGGTGCACAGTGCTGGCATGGCTGGGTGGGGTTTGGACACACAGCCATGCATGCATTGTGTGGGCCATGTAGGCCACTACAGGGTACTGCAGTGCACACCTGGTGGCATGGTGTTCCACAGGGTTACATTGGTGCATCTCTGAGCGGTATGCGCGGTTCAGTAATCCAGTGTTGGAGGCGTAGATGCCCGGACAGTGTGCCTGCACCCACACCATGGGTGTACAGCACATCTGGTAATGGGCACAGGTGTCACAGCTGTGTTGCAAGCTTGTCACTCCTATCAGCACACACAGGTGGTGCTATGGACCAGGCACACTGTCACTGTGCTAGTGCATCAGGGGGGCATATCGGTTTGGTGGGAGGGTGTCACTGCAGTGGTTGGCTGGCCCACACATAGGCCACTGCGCAGTGCCCAGACATGCGGCTCCATCCACCCTTGTAGCACCATACATGCCTGTGTGCTGCACGTTGCGGACCATGCCCAGCTGGCCCACATGGCAGGGGCTGTGTACCGCCAGACTTGGCCAAGGCTGTGCGGGGTGTGGCCTCCACTGGACATTGCCTGTGCTGTTCACACAGGTGCACTGCCACCTGTTCGGATGGTTGTGTGGCACTGTCCCTGTGCCACGCCCTCCATGTTACACCCGTCGGGAGGACACCTGACCACCACACCCTGTGCATGGGCGTACACAGCAGGGTGTTGTGGGGTCTCTTCTGGGCCTTGTGCGATTACATGCCCATGGGACAGTGCTGGCAGGTGGTGGGGGGGTTGTGGCACTCAGAGGCTGCTGGCCACGGGGGCACGGCCGGCTGTGCACTAACCCATGTCCTTTCCCTCCATAGCTCTACGGCGGACATCCATGGGACTCTGGTGAGTATTCGGCATTGTTCAATGCACACATTCCCACCACCTATCCAGCACTGTGTACCTGACAATGTTGCTCTCTGTCCCTTGTATAGGTTCCAGTGCCACCGCACAGGTCCTGGTAGGTACACACTGCCACACCGCAGCTGCTCCAGGGTCCCCGATGGTGCCACAGGCTTATGTTGTCCTGCTCTTTCCTCATCCAGGAGTCCTCCAGGCCAGCCAGTGACACCTGCTTTGGACAACATGGTGCACAGCACAGGTAGGTAACTTTCCTTCCCCATGCTGGCACCCATGGACATCAATGTGTCAGCCCCTTGTCCACCTGGTGGGTGTGGCTGCATGCACCTCCTCATGGAGGTGCTGGTGTGGTCATGTGGCAGAGCTGCATGTGGCACCCCATGCCCACACTGTGCAGGGCCATACCATGGCATGCCTCTGCAGGGGATGGGTGCCATGGTGGTGCAGTGTGGTCACTGTGTGCAGCACTGTGTGCCCGGCCCCTGCATGGCATGACTCGTCACATACACACATCGCGCTGTGTGTGTCATTGATGCAGGGGTGCCATGTGGGGGTAGGGCCATGGTTGCAGGCTTGTGGCCTAGTACCAACCCATGTCCCACAGCCAGTGTCCAGTGTTGTGCATGGTGGGTGGGTAGGAGTGGTGTGCATGGCCACAGTGGACATCTGTAGTGATGTTTCTGCCATTCCTTCCCCGCTTACAGGTGCAACGCAGTAGCCAGCCCATGATGTCATCAGGCTCTGCCCTCAGCCTCAGCGGATAGTCACCAAACTTCACACCCCATGAGACGGCGATGCTAGTGAACCTTGTGCAGCAGTGGGGCCAGACGCTGCTGCCACCTGCTTGTCATAGGAGCAGTGCTGCTGCCCATGAGTCAGCCTGGACAGCCATCTCTGCCAACATGGCTGTGGCTATGGGTATTAGGTGCACCATCCACCAGCTGGCACACCGCGGGCAGGACCTTACATGCATGGAGATCAGTATACTGCAGCAGATGATCGGCATGGCCCACCGCAGGGATGCGGAGATGTGGTCCGGCCAGGACACCAGTGCTGGTATGTATCCCTACTGCTGTACTCCTGTTGCTGCGGTGCCAGCATGGTGGTCTTGGCACGTGGACACACTCACCTGTCCCTTCACCCCACAGGTTCCACTGGCGCATTGCACACCGGGCAGCAGGGATGCCTCGACAGCCTCAGATGGGAGGCACATCAGTGGAGGTCAGGTATGTACATTCCATGTAACCCTTGGGCTGTGGCCTTGGCCAGCACACACTGTGTGGCCTGTGTTGCGTCCTCACATTGCTTGCCTATTTGTGTGTGCACCCCTATCCAGTCCAAGCACTGACAGCATCCTTTACATCCCTACAGGTGTCCAGAGCAGGCTGCCACAGTGACAGAGGGCCCTGCTGCAGGCGACGGCGGACATCAAGGCCACCGATGCAGAGGAGTACAGGTTGCACACACAGTGTAGGCTATGGAGGGCCAGGGTGTTGCCACCAACCTCATCCTCCTCCACCTCTTCCTCCTCCACCTCCTCTGCAGTTGTGGCCAACACCAGGGTCCAGGCACCATTGAATGCACGGCCAGTTCTGGGGGACACCACCACTGGTGGGCATCAGGAGCCAGTTAGCCCACTTATGTTCAGCCAGGTGACTGTGTGCAGTGATGCAGCCAAGGCCCCATCCCCATCTGCTGTACCAACAACCAGGGACACAGGAGATGACATCGCAGCAGGGGCAGGCATGGATGGCCAACCTACAGACACAGTGCCTTGCCCCACTGTCCCTGCTGCTGGGAATGCTGGAATGCAGCAGGAGGTGGGCATGCCCATTTTGCAGCAGGAGGAGGAGCCAGTGCCCATGGCAGATGTAGGACCCACCACCGGACATGAGCAGGGTGGGGGACCAGATCGGGAACACCTGTTGGAACTTGTGTCAGCCATCCTCCAGGACATTGGCCACCTTCAGGGTTCTGTGACCGCCCTTCTGGAGGAACTCAGGTGCTCATAGTGGCCATGACTGCGACAGCCCCTCCTGGGTTCGGTGTACCGTGTGGGTGAGATTGTATATAGAGGTGGTTGTTTCTGCTGTGTCTGTTTTGTTGTTTTGGGTGTCTGTTATGAGGTTGTGTTGGGTTATTGCTGTTTGTTTGGGGGTGGGTTTGATTGTTGGTGTTGGTTTGTGTGTGGGACTGTTGTTTGGGTGTTGGGCCTGTGTTGGGGTGTGCATGTGGGCAGGATGGTGTTTGGGGGTGTTGTGGGTGCGTGTTTGTGTTTGTTAATGCTGTACTGTTACACAATGTTGTTCTTGCCTGTTGGTAATCCCTATCTCCCTCCCATTGTTACCCTGTATCCCTGTCCCTGTTTTGCACATTAAATTGTTTGCCATTCACACTGTCTCTGTGTCCATTATTGGTATGCTTGGCTGTGTGTCAGTGTGTGTCTGTTGCTATGCACAGGGGTGCACACTGGTGTTGGTGTCTGCTGGCCCCAGTGTTCCCTCTCTGTGCATCAGGTTGATGTGCCATTTGTGCTGCCCCCAGCACAGGCCACTGTCCACAGGCCGCATCTGCGTGGTAGTCTGTGTGCTGCAGGTCACCTTGCAAGCTTTGGTGTCCTTGTCACCTCACATTGTACCTCCCAGCTGTGTGGTGGCATGGTTCCTGTGTTGCATCTTTCGACCTCAGGGTGTCATTGTTCCCTGCAGGTGGCACCACTGGCATGGACGTTGGTGTGTCTCACCACTGGCTGTCCACTGGTCTGTGCCACCCGGTGCTGTGTCCCTGTTGTGGTTGCACTGTTTCTATGTTTCTATGTTGCCAGTGTCAGTGGCTCAGTAGGTAGCACACTTGTCTCTGAGGCTGGGAGATCAGAGGGCTGTGGGTTCAGTTCCCACATCTGGCACTTGGGTTAATATCCCAGTACTGACACTGTAGTGCAGCATGAGAGGGGTGCTGCACTTCTGAGGTGCCGTCTTTCAGATGAGACATTAAACCGAGGTCCCATCTGCCTGGATTGGTGGTAGTTCAGGTGGATGTTAAAGATCCATGGCACTTATCGAAAAGAGTAGAGGAATTTCCCCGGTGTCCTGGCCAAATTTCCCTCATTCACTAAAATAAATACCATCAACAGCTAAATCTGGTTCAGGGTCAGTAGGCATTCATCTGTATCCCCTTCCCCCAGGTCATGCCTGAAAATAGGCAGGTTTTGTCTAGTGCACTTACCCGGTCAACAAAAATGAAATACATAAAAAATAAAAATAAATGTATCAGTGGCCATGGCAAGGGCATTGTGCCTGGTGGTGCCTTCATCCCTGCATTGAGCCTGTGGCCTCTGTGCTCCCTTTGTACCCTGTACCACACTGCCCCTGTGTGTCTGTCTTCCTTGGTCACTGTCTTCCTATCTCACATGTGTGTTGATGTGTGTCTGGCCCTGCTCCTTTCTTTGCTGTGTATGTTACACCTGCTCCCACCTGATTTATGTTGTGCCATCTGGTCTTGGTGTATATTCTGGCACTGCTGCTTCTAGAATTCTGCCCTGGCATTTCTCTGTTTTTTTCTTGGTGTATGTTCAGTTATGCATTTGCGTACTTGCTGGTTTGTCGTTACTGTGGCGTAAGTTGCTATTGGTGCACTGCATTGCGCCAATGTGCATCTCGCAATGTAGAATAGCCTTTGGCATATGTGCTGGATGTATTTGCGACTTGCAACATTCTCTTTGGCGCATCTGCATTGTGGATTGGCATATACTTTCTAGAATCCAGCCCAGAGACAATGATCTTATGTACAACAAGAAGGCTCTTCTCCTGTCCAAGCTGCTACAACAATATAATGCCCTACTTCCCTCAGATGTAGAACTGAAAGCTATTCCAGTAGCAAGTTACAGACAAGATTAGAGAAACACTATGGTTCTGCAATTTCATTCCATACAAAGCATGGACAAGGCAAATCAACCATTGTTCTATGCAGCACAATAACATTAGCTGCTGCTGTCCAAGCTGCTTGTAATCTGCAGCAGGAACTTAAGTCATACAAATGTTTTGTGGATGTTCTTCTGGCAAGTGAGTCTGACAGTTTTCAAATGAACAAATGGTTTTGTGTAATGCTGCTTCAATTCTTTGGTCTGAAATAGCACAAATGAAACCCTCAGAATATTATCCAAAGCCAGCGGATTTTAGTTTAGAGGTCAGCTACTTTTGTGCCTCAATTGGTAGAGGAGTTTGTTCTTTGGTTGATAGATAAGGAAGCATACAATTCAGCCAGCAGCGAGTATCATCCTTCAGAAGACATTCAAAGAAGGTACCTCTCAATTGTGGAGTGCATAGTATATAACAGTTCCAAAATTATCACACCACTGCACAAAAGCCTTCCTGCACAGCTACACCATGAGTTTGAGTCTCGCAATTTAATTACATACTACTGCACCTTCATGGATTCTGCATCAGTTATGATGAGCTGAGGTGGTTCATGACTAGTGCTGCAAAAACTGAAGTAGAAAGACTCCAAGGAGGTGTATTCATTCCAAATGGAATTGCACCACTTCATGCTGGTGGAAATCTCATCCATGAAGGAGATGATAATATAGACATCAATGTAGAGACCATTGATGGAAAGAATACCTTCCATTCAATGGGTAGAGTTGTAGTTCGAGAACAGTCTGCATAAAGTGCAGCATCACAAGAAATATCACTGAAGTGTGGGAAATAAAAGTCACTTACTCTCCCTGGGCAATTAGAGTCTCTTATGCAGTGTGCAACATTTAAAAACCTAGAACAAGTCCAGAACTGACTCACCATGAAAAAGTACTTGAGAAAATAAACTCTTGTCAACTACAAGTGAATACTGACAAAGATCTCTCCTGGTGTCTTTTAAGACTACCTCATGATGTCCTACCAATACCAAATGACGTTGATATTTTTCACACTCAGGTGATTCCATTTTGTGCTGGTTTCAGCCACAAGCTTGCCACAAAGAAGAGCACCTACATAACAGTTGCATGTGCACCTATTGCGGATGCCAAACCAGATGACATGACCACAGTCTATACTAAAATGCTGAAATGTAAAGAAATGTCAGAAGCTGTAGGCCAGCAGCATGCTGTTCAAACCATGGATCAGCAGCTATATGCTGTTGCTCAGCAAGTAAAATGGACTCTCCCACATGAACGTGGTACCAATGTGATTCATCTGGGTGGTATTCACACCTTGTGTTCTTTTATTGCATGTATTGGGAAATTTTGGGAGACACAGGATTGCTAGCCCTTCTTGTTGATTCTGATGTGTGTGTGTGTGTAGCTTGTAATGCAGATCAAATGCTTGCTGGTAAGCAATTTAGCCATGCTCTACATGGCATGACTTTAGCATTTGAGACCCTGAGTGCTCTGAAACTTTATTCATTTGTTAAATGGTGTGAGCAGGGAGGAGGTACTTATGGAGTTCCAGCATTTGTCTGGCAAATGTTGACTGACACTCAAAAGGTGTTTGAGTCTGAAGGCATTGAGTCCTTACAACATGTCATTAAATAGCTTGATGATGCTTAAACTCAGCATATGATACCACTACTAGAGGAATTTCAGACTTGGGGGGGGTATACCCAGTCTCCTACATTCAAGATCTGGGATAATTTTCTCCAGGTTATGCAGATACTACTTCTAAATGTCCATGCAGAGTGAGAGGGTGATTGGAAACTTCACCTACACACACACAGCATGCCATGCTTCCATACTTCTTTGTTGCACTGAGGCCCAAGTATGTCAGGTGGATTCCAATCTACATTCTTGATACGCTAAATCTCCCTGAAGAAGTACACCGTGCCTCTGAAACTGGGGAATTTGCTGTGTATCAGACTCCTAGTTATTTTAATGGAATTTGGAGTGACATGGGAATAGAGAGAAAACTGTCATCAAAGACTCAAGCAGCAGCAGTGGGATTGTAGGACTAACAAGAAAAAAGCCAGCCCTTGTCAGATGGACCCTTACAAGACATGTCCTGAGTAAATATGCAAAAGCTATGAGAGAAAGAAGTGGCCTATCAACAAGTAATGAAGACAAGGTCCACAAACAAGTCCTTGCCTCTGCACTGAAGAGGGATGAGGAGCTGTTACAGCCCTTACCAACCATGTCATCAACAATATGACAAACTCATTTGAGCCTCAATCACATGCAGAGGTGCTTATAAACATATCTACTGGACTGCATGTAACATCAGATGTACAAAAGTCTCTACTGAAAATAGGAGATGTTGGTGAAGAACAAATGGAGAGATTTGTGAGAGGTGCACTAGATTCTGATGGGACACATAGCTTCTTCAGACCCATCAAGAAATTTGGCATCAAAACATCAGTTTCAGTTTATGTTTATTGTTTGACATAGTTGTCATTACATAGCCTATATTAAAAACAATTATATTTCAAACATTTTACATTACAAACAGATGATTTATATTTATACACAAGTAGAAATATACAGATAGCTCATAAAAATATATCAATAAGACTAAGATATAAACATCAAAGAGTAAGCCCAGCTTCTAAAATCAGTATCAACTGAAGAATACTACTGTACATTTATTCACTTAAGACTTTCTGCACGTATTTCTTTCTAACTTTAGTAATTTCAGTCAGGAATATTGCTAGGTTATTTAACAGTTCATCATTTTCAGAATTAAATTGTAAGTCTAGAATATATCTAGAAGGGAAACTCATACCCTTCAGATACTGTCCTAAATACCTGTGTCTAAGATCAGAATACCAGGGGCATCAAAACATTTGATGACATGGCCAAGAAGACCAAATTTAAGTCTGCCAAGGGAGGGACAATCACAGCAGCTATCAGTCCAGAAATTGTTTTCCACAGAGCCCTGTCCTTAGCAAGATGCAGAGATGATGTTTCAATGGCAACTGTTCTTAGTCAGCCAATAGGACCTGTGCCTGTGCCCCTCTTCCATGCTGATGGAACAATGAGGAAAACAGGCAACGCTAAATTAGGGCATCAGCTGGAACCTGAAGCTGAAAGCACCCATGAGCAATGAGGATGCAACAAAGAAACCACAGTGCACATCACAGATGGCATGACTGTCATTCAAATGATGGCTGGAGACAAATTCCACACATTCGGTGAATTGGCTGCCGAGTGCTTGAGGCAGGTCCTAAAAGGATTTGACAAAGATAATTCTGCAATTGAAGTCCTTGACAGATATGACAACAGTAACTCTGTAAAAACTGCAGAAAGACAGCACCAGACAAGATCTAAGGTTGGATGCAAGCAATATCAGGTGATTGGTGGATGCCCTGTGCCTCCACAGAAAATGTTTCTAAATGTACCATCCAACAAGCAGTCACTTGCAAAATTTCTCTTTGAATATATGGTTCAAACTGCACTTGCGAGTGTAGGAGCACACACTGCACAAACACTCCTTCTTCCTGGAGGTTTTTCCAATGGAGAATTGGCAAAGTCCATCACCAGTATAGGTGTTAAAGAAGCCCAAGATCTGTACAGTACTCAACAGGAAGCGGACATAAGGATGTGTCTGCATGCTGTATGTGACTATATGGCTTTTGGGTCTATTGGTGTCAAAGAAACCATAGTAATTAGGTCACCTGATACAGATGTTTTGGTCCTTGCTGTTCACTACTTTCCAAAAATGGAACCCATAGATAACATGTGGAAAGAAACAGGCACCATTACCAGTACAACTGACAAGTGTCACTTCATGACTGTGCATGCAATTTGTGATGCACTCACTCCTGACTACTGCAACATACTTCCTGCTGTACACACATTAACAGGATGTGACTCTGTGTCATCCCTGTTTGGTATTGGGAAGAAAATCTGTGTTTAATGTTGTCGAAACAAAGAGAGCTTACCACTTCACAGATCTTGACAAATTGGGAGAGAGTGACGGACAAGCTGCAATTTCTGCAGCAAAGAAGTTAGTAGCAGTGCTGTATGACTAGAGCGAGAAAGAAAATGGCACCCACAGAGACCTGAATTGCTTGCGCCTCAATCTAGCCATCAAAAAGGACAAGGCACTGGCCAAACTCCCACCATGTGAAGACAGTTTTGAAGAGCAAGTCAAAAGAGCATCTTGGCAAACAAAGATTTGCATGTCTTTCACATAGGTAAACCAGATATTGGATCACCATTGCAACATGGATGTAGAAATGTGGATGATGAACTACTTCCTGTATTCTTCAAGTGCTTAATGGCATCTGAGCTTCTACAAGACCTTATTTGTGCCTGTACCAGTAGGGTTTGAACAGTTTTTGTCAGTCTTAACCCTCTATACATCACATGCAAAAAGAACTTTGAAGACACACCCAGGCAGTCTTTCAAAATAATAGATTTACTAAAATGGATAAAAATATGTAAAATGTATTTTAAAAGGCATCCATATCTTCCCCCTCTTTAAATTCAGCTATCAATTTGGAATTCAGTTTGTAACCCAGTCCTGTAGTTCCAGGTAAATCCAAGCCACTTACCTGCTCTGGTGCTGGTGGTTGAAGTCGTAGCTTCTCCAGTTCATGTTGCCTCTGGCGCTCACACTCTTCAAAGTCCTCCTCTCACTGTTTCCGGTCAGCTTCTCACTGTTCTTGCTCCCTCTTCTCCTCTGCGGCTCACTTCTGTCACTCCACTTCTCACCGTTCTTGCTCTGCTTCTCGCCATTCTCACTCACCCTCCCTCTGGAACTCCAGCACAATTCTGTGCAACTCAATCTGCAGCCTGAGTGCTTCTGGCTCCAGAATGCTGGTGACCTTCCCCTGCTGTTGTGGCCCTTCACTGGCACTGGCCCTGCTGTCATCCTCACCGGATATGGACACTGCACTGGTCACTGGCCACTCCACACTCAAGGTTTGGTCCCTTACAGTCACAGTCAGTGACTTGATGTTCTGGGCATCTGCTGCCATCAGGGCATCCATGAAGTTCTGCTTGGTGGCTCTCCCCTCATACAAAACTCCTCTGTCCTGGCACAACTCTCTCAAGTAGTCTACAGTGTGCCCACTGTAGTTGGAAGCCATCTTCTTCCCTAACTATGGCTACTCTAACTTGCACTTTAGAAAAAAAATAAAACAGGTAGGAACTTGACTGTAGTTAGAACAATCTTGCCTGCACAGAACTGTGTACATGCCAAGGCATTGAAGACTGTAGTAACCCATGCACTCTCGACAGAGATGATGTTGATAATGATGTTGACTAGACATGTCACCAGCACTTTTACATTTCAATGATACCTGTACAAATTTATTATTAGATTTTGTTTTAACCTTTAGATTGTTGTTGTGATGTTTTGAGGTCACAAAGAAATCCTATTTTATGTCTTGAAATAATACATAGCATCATTAAACTACAGAAACTAATGTAAATAGTTCAAAGTGGTCATTCTAACATGTTGAGGGTGTGACTGTTTAGTCCCATTTTTATGGTAATGATACCACTTGACAGCTCTACATCATATCTCATCTTAAAGTAGACATAATAAACTTTCAAATGATGTACGATGTGTATGTGTGTAGAGAGGGTACATTAGGTTGACCAAATCGGTAGTATCTGCAGCTTACCTAATTAGGGCCATTCACAACAAGAAGAATTAAATAATATTCTGCATAAGGTCCCAGAAAAAAAAATTACAATTAAATGTTGTGCCTATAACAATTTAGAAAGGTAGCCCTGAACCAGTATTTAAACAGCCATGCAAGGAAGCTCCTACTATTTATCCAGTCTTAGATTTACCAGTTCAGGTGATTGGCTACATACTACTATGGCTGATCCAAAGCAGGATATGATTAAGCTAATAAAGGAAGAGATGGATGTGGAAGTACAACCCAATGATATAACAGAAATCAAGGTTATTACAGGGAATCCTATTGTAGTATTGGATGTTAACTTTTTTCCCTACAGTTCCAAACTACATGTGGATCAATAGTGCCCCTCTACAGCGCAACAGTATATATATCTATAACATGTCCCAATAGAAATAATTTTAATAGGATTATTAAAATTAACAAGAGGGACCAACACCTTCCAGTATGTCTGTCTATGTTTGGATCACCAAGGATGTTCAGGAAGGATAATCACAAACTGCTGGGGTCATTGTGTAATTTTTTTAGTAAACATTTAAACAACTACTTAGGAAAAATGGTATTCTGAAGGTGTGGCACAATCACTTTAGTAACCAAATAAACATTTTAGTTAAAGATAAGGATGTGGCTGCTAGAATATTATCACAATCTAACATAATGGACAATAGGGGTCTGTACATTCTTAATTCAAAATGATCCTGCCCTAAAGTTGTATACTAGCCCTACTGTATGTATCTGAACAAAAATTCAGAAACCCAGAAATCAAATAAAATCTCAGAAATTCAACCTAGAGACTCTCAACCAGTTTCTTTATCGAATAAATTCATGGTCTTAGCAGGTTATAATGACTGATTTACTAATTTTAGTAATAGTAGATTGGTTAGTTCTTCTGATTCTGGACTAAATCTTATGGCCATTGAGGATGCACAGGGAACAAACAAAGTGGCCATATTTCTTACTTGGAATATACTGCAGCTGGCTTTAAACATACACTTTCTGCTACAGATTGGATTCAATGTGTTTCAGCTGTGGATGTTTTATGTTTTCAAGAAACATGTCATGATGATAATAGTGATATTGCCCTCAATGGCTATGAGCTATTTCATCAGACAGGGTCAAGAGTAAGTAAATTTGGTAGACTATCAGGAGGCTTAGCTACATATATTCAAAATGGATCCTTTGAAAAAAAAATATCACAAATCTGAAAATGTTCTTGTCATTCTTATTGCAAAACAGGGAATAAAATAGTACTGATTAATAGTTATAGCCTTCCGGCAGATTCTAAATACTTTAGCCCAAATCTGTGGGATACATTTAAAATAATTCTAGAGGATCTAACATTACATTGTATGGCCCAGGAAATTTTGTTAATGGGCAATCTTAATGCTAAGATCAGAACCTTTGATGGATATGTGGATAATTCAATCTCTGAGTACACTAATACACTTGAAATAATGCCAATGACATGCTCCAGAGGTAAGAAAATAAATAAAGTTGGGTTATCACTTATTGAAATCTTGAAAGAATATAATTTGCATTCTCTAAATGGGTGACTGAAGGGTGATATCGAGGGCAATTATACCTATGTTAGACCTACAGTATATCTTTAACAGATCTAATTATCTGGTCCAGAAATGTTCAGGTCTGGCACAGCCTACATGTCATCACTAGATCTGAGACTGACCATTTTCCTATATTCCTAAAAGGACTCACTTGAGCCCAAGTGGTAGTAGTGTTTCCCAAATTGCTATTTACTAAATTGAGCTTAAATAAAAGGATGATATGAGATCATTAATTAGAAGCACAGTTAAGAGATATAGGGCCAGATATTCAAAACTTTGCCCCGGGGCTAAATTAACACTGCCCAGCCGGAAAACTTAGCCCGGAGCACAAAGCAAGCTATATTCAAAAGGAATAGCCTGGGGCAAACAGCTTCTGAATATAGCATGGAAATTAGGCCAGGCAAACTGGGCTGGAAGTGCAGGACAAACTTGGCCCTGGAATAAGACAGCTCTGAATATAGCAACCAAGAAGTGCAAACCACAACAGTAGCACAGTGCACAGCGATGTGACGGTAGGTAGAGGTGAACTATGTGGCCAATGTATGAGCCAGCAAATGTGTGGACCCAGTACAGCTGCAGGCAGCAGCGCATGTGAAAGTACAGTGTTCAAAACTGTATAATATTCCCCAAAATGTTTGCGCAACACTAACATGTTTGTGCAGGTTTAGGACAGGGCTAAACCGTTAGCCCGGTGCAAACACGTTTGCCTGGCGCTAAACTTTGCCATATTCAAAAGTGACATGCAAATGAGCCTACTTAGGTAGTCTCTGGGCAAACATCCAGATTAGCATATCATTATGCCCTGATTTGCATGCAGTTTGCACCAGGCTAATGGTTTAATTCTGCGTTAAACCCGTGTTAGCGCTGTGCAAACAGTTCAGGAAATATACAGTTTTGAACACTGTACTTTCACATGTGCTGCTGCCTGCAGCTGTACTGGGACAACACAGCATAGGCACAGATGGTGGTGGTGCTGAATGCAACTGTCACATTGTAGGTCATGCTACAGTGCACAGTAGACACTACAGTAGCAAGGGGGCCAGTAGTGTGTGGACACCTCATTGCCTATCGTGTGTAGGGCAGTGCTGATGACTGCACTATACACAGTGACAGGTCCAACATGCAGGCATTTACTGACAGTGGACATTACTGTTATGCTGTTGTGTGACCCACAGATGCTGCACCTCTGGCATGGGATGCTCACAGTGACATATACATCTCCGGCTTTGTGTGCTGTGGCAGTTGTACAGCTGTGCAGTATGTGGCTGGGGGAGCATATATTATCAGAAAGGCACACTGGTGCTGGAGATCACATGATGCAGAGTGCTGAGTAGAAGCTCCTCCGTTAAGCTCCTGCCTCCTGATCATTAAACCGACTTTTTTAGACGTTTATTTTTCTCCATTTCCTCTGCTTTTGAATTCTTCTACTATCTAAACATCTTGTGAGCCTGTTTTGTGTGTTAGACTGGCGGATGGAGGCTTATATGAAGAAAGCCCCACAGAAACACACTCCCCCTGCTACTCCTGAAAAGGCCCCAAAGAAATCCCAGGCCTCGAGTGGGCCAGATAGGCCTGATCCTATGAGTCAGGTTGGGGAATAAGAACCTTTAACGCTTAATAGGTTCTTAGAAAAGTTTAAATCCTTTCGTGAATAGATGAAAGAAATGGCAATCAACCTGAAAACTCTCTCTAGAAAACTGGATGAAGTCTCGTTAACTGTCTCTGATAATACAGCTCGAATAGTCTCGATGGAGAAGAAGCTAGAGAATCTGGATCCTGAACTGGTGTCTACGCAACAGAAGCTATCTCGTCTCGAAGCTAAACTCAAAGATTTGGAGGGCCGTAGCCGCAGAAACAATGTTGTGATACTAGGGCTACCAGAAGGAGAAGAGGGCCAGCATGCTGTAGCATTCACACAGAAACTGGTGGAACCGGTTGCTGACCCTTCTCCCTTCAGCCCAGTATACATTATAGAGCGAGCTCATAGGTCTCTCCGACCGAAGCCTTCTCCGGATGCTCCCCCCATCCTATTATCTGCCGTTTTTTGAATTGTCTAGAAAAGCAGCATTTCTTGCAGAAAGTGAGAGCTTTACAAGAGGTTCGTTGGGAGAATATGAAATTGAGAATTGCACAAGATTTCCCTGGATTGGTTTGTTTGAAGTGGAAAGCATTTCACCCCATCGTATCTAAGATCATTGCCGTGGGTTTGAAATTCAGGATGGGATACCTGGCCAGGTTACAAGTCTCTGTAAATGGATTCTGGTTTAATTATGATGATCCTGAAATTACCCTGTCAAGCCTTAAATCCAAGCTACCGGACTTGTTCCAAGAGCCCTGAGGGGCCCTGTTCATGTGTTAAGGAGCTGCTTGGAGTCGCCTATTAGAACTGTTATTTTTCTCCTCTGAGGAGATAACTTCAGCGAGTTGTATTTGGAAGTTATCGTTTTCTCATCTGGACTGGGTTGATCAGTGCATGGCCTACCTGCTAACAATCTCTCAAGCCCTAACTTCATAATGCTAACTTCTGCTCAGGGCAAAGACATTTGGGGTCCCGGGGTTGGCCTAATTAGGAATATAGCTTTAGGTCCCAGTGTATTTAGTTTTGTGAGTTGCATACAGAGGGGAAGTTTGTGTTGTTGTTTCTAGGACTAGTGTTCATATTGCAGTTTGCTGGAAATTGGAGCGGTCTTGGGCTTTCTCTGCAATTCATATTTACCTTGTCAGGATCGGGTTGTTGTCACAAGAGGGCTTATCATGCATAAGTAATGTACAGCCGTGTTGTTCTTAATTCGAGAAGGATCTCCCTCAGTCTTCCCACAATTCCAATTTTCTCAATGGGAATTCTGGGAATTAAGGGCTGGTAGTTTCAGGGAAGAGTTGTTTTTTCAGTTCTTTCTCTTGGGTTCTCGATCGCAATGTTTTTCCCGATATCTGCTTTCAGTTTGAGGATAGGGCTACTCCACTTCATTAGTTTCTCGATCTGGTTCTGGTTTTTGCAAAGATTTTTCTCGGGGCAAGATAACCCCTAATTTTCATTCAGGTTTTCCAGGTTATCTGGCTCACTTATGAGTTCGGCAGTTTATTCTGCTTTCCCTTTTATTATCATGTTAACACATATGTGTGTGCATGCACTGGAAGCCCAGGACCGCTCTCTAGTTTTTTTGGGGTAGTTAATATCAGTCGCAATTTTAAATATTTACCTCGGGATGTAAGTTGTGCTGCCATTAGCAGAGGTGATTATCGGGAGGCGGGAGATGGAGGAAAAGAGCGCAGTTCTGTGCTAACGTTGCTTGTGGCAGTGTGGGGGTTGGGTGGGGCAGGGGTTTGGGGTTTTGTTAGGGGAATGGGGTAGTTGGGGAAGGAATGGGCTAATTCTGGGGGGGTTGGGGAGGAGGGAGGGTTTTACAGCAGCAACTCTTGGAGTATGGTTGCATGTATTATGTATCCTGAGTGCAGGGCTAAGCATATTAAATCCAATATCTATTATTAGATGGCCAAAGAGGTGACTTTTGCTACTTAGAATGTTAAGGGGTTCAGGAAAAAGCCCAAACAATATCAGGTTCTCAAACATTTAAGCTTATTACGCTCGCAGATAACTTTCTTACAGGAATCCCATTTATTAGAAGCTGAAGCTTTACAGTTGAGGAGGCAACAGGTGGGGCTGGTTTATGACGCTCAGGGTTCTACTAACAGTTGTGGGGTCATGCTTATTATTAATAGGGGCATTCCCTTTGTCTCTACACAGGTCATTAAAGACCCTGAGGGCAGGTTTATCCTAGTTAAAGGCACTCTCTGGTCAGTTCCACTTTTACTTGATAGTATATATGGCCCTAATATGGATGTTCCAGGGTTTTTTATGAGACTTATAACTATTATTCTGCCAATGCTTCCCATCAGGATTATTTTGGGGGGGTGACTTCAATCAAGTCATAGATTCTAATCTTGACAGGTCAGGTAGTGGACTGGGAGTGGTCTCTCCGGGGCAGAGGGCTTTTAGGGACTTAATGGATCAGTGTGGGCTCTGTGATGTCTGGCACGTCTTATATCCTGATTCTAGGGAGTTTAATTTCAGGTCATTGGTGCACGGCTCGCAGTCCTGCATTGATTATATTCTTATCTCTCAGGATCTTCTGCCAGGGGTTAAGACCTCCTCGATTCAACCTGGCCCGGTCTCCAATCATTCACTGGTGTTATGCAAATTGGCATTCCTTAATCTACCGAATAGGGAAGCTAGATGGAAACTTAATGAACAGCTTCTTAAAGATGCCAAGTATTGCAAGCTCATAAGGGAGCAAATTGAGTTCTTTTTTTTATCCAACCCTTTAGACAGTGCAAAGCTGGATATTTTGTGGGGGGCCTTTAAGGCTTACATAAGAGGGATCCTCATTAGTATGGCAGTGAGTAGGAAAAGGGCACAGGAGAAGGAACTATTATCATTACTGTCCCAAATTTGGTCACTTGAAATTAATATTTCAGCTGGTGCCCCAGATGAAGACAAGAGGAAGCTCTTAGTGCTGAGAGACAGATATCTAGAGTTACTTTGGAAAAAAGCAGAATTAGCTATTATTCGTACAAGGGCTAGTTACACGGATCAGGGAGAGAAGGCAGGGCGCCTATTGGCACTGCATATTAAGCAACAAGAATCTGTGAGATTCATCCCTCCAATTAGGACAGTAGCTGATGGGTCTCTGAAAATATCTCCTACCGAGATAGTACAAGAATTTGCCCTGTACTATGAAAGACTGTACAGTGATATGGAGTATCCTCCCCTGGCCTGGGAGTATGGAGAATTATCTGAAGGATTCCCATTTGCCCTCCCTTTCAGAGCAACACAGAGTTTTTTTGGTCACCCCTATATCACAGGAGGAAATTGCTGAGGTCATCAGTGGATTACCCGCAGACAAAGTCCCAGGTCCTGACGGATTCTCCTCCCTATTTTACAAAGTGTTTCGGGATCTTCTACTACCAGTACTTTATCGCCTATTTCGATATATTTTAACTGGGGCAGAGGTAGACCCTCACCTCTTTGAGGCCTTGATTGTTCTTCTCCCTAAACCAGATAAGGACCTTGAGCTTGTTCAAAGCTACAGACCTATTTCCCCTTCTAAACCAAGATATAAAAATTATTTTGAAGATTCTAGCCAATAGGTTAACTGTAGTTCTTCCTGAGCTAATAGGTAAGAACCAGGAAGGATTTATGAAAGGGTGCTCATCATCTGATCATTTGCGTACCTTATCTCATGTCTTCTTGGCTACCAGAGATGCTGAGATCCCTGCAGGATTGGTTTCCCTGGATGCCGAGAAGGCATTTGATCATGTGAATTGAAATTTTTTGTTCCGAGTTTTGAAAGCTTTTCAATTCTCATCTGTATTTATATCCTGGATTGCTACACTATATAAAACCCCTACAGCAAGGATCTCTGGGAACGGGACCTTCTCCAAACCTTTTCCACTCCATTCAGGGATTAGACAGGGTTGCCCCTTATCTCCTCTGTTATTTAATTTATATCTGGAACCTCTCATCCAAAATATTCTCAATAATGCCTCTATACAAGGCATTTGAGTTGGGCATCATGAAATTAAAGTCACTGCATATGCGGATGACTTGTTGATACATTTATCCCATCCGGTATCTTCTGTACCAGCTTTGATGAGTGAAATAGCAAGATTTAGTGACCTGTCCAACTACAAACTGAATGCCAGTAAATCCTCATTCTTTCCATTAAACCATAAGGTATTCAAGAATGACATTAGTCCCTTAGGTCTATGTTGGACTCCCAGGTCATTTAAATACTTGGGCATTAAACTATCCTGTAATCCCCTAACATGGTTTAAGGAAAATCTTGAATCTCTCTCACAGCTGATAATCCACAACCTTGATAGGTGGTCCAAACTTCCCCTTTATCTCTTCTCAATACTTTTATCCCATTACTCTGGTTTAAAAAGTTACATGGCATATTTACTAGATTTATTTCGGCCGATAAATATCCTTGATTGGAATATTATAAACTGGCAGCTCCAAAACTTGAGGGGGGTTTGCGGATTCCCCATCTGGCTATATATTATTGGGCCAGTCATTTAGCAAAATGTTTGAGATGGGTATCTCCTGGCCCAGAAAAAGAACAGCCAGTTTGGTTTAGGATTGAATTGGATGTAATTAGGTCTAAGAATCTGGACCCCCTAACCTTATTTTATCTTAAAATCTCCCAGGTGCGTATGGTGGAGGAATGCCCTACAGTAGTTACTTCATTAAGGGTATATGCTCAATTATGTTCATTTTTGCATTATACCCCTCAGTTGGACCTGGCTCAGTCCATTTGGAATTCCCCATCATTCATTATTAACAAGAAGCAGACTTCCCGTAAATGGTTGTCCCAATTGGGAGATGGAAAATTACTCTCTTTGGTGGATGAAGAGGGGCAGTGGTTGTCAGTAGGAGATATTATTAAGACATTTTTTATTCCGGTTCCCTCTCATTTCAAAGTTATGCAGTTAAGGCACTTACTTACAATAGTTTTTTGGTAATAACCCCCCCAGACTGTCTCAGCCCTGATACCTGAGGTCTCTTCACTTATTGGATCTTCAGGTGTTATATCTAAATTATATCAGGTTTTGTTTTACAAATGATATGGGGATTCTTTCGGACCCACAAGATTCTGGTACTCTATTCTTCCTCAGTATTACCTGGATTGGCAATCTCTGTGTAGATCCTGTCATAAATATGTCTCTCAAGACAGATTGCGTCTCATGCAATATCATATATTACATAACATGAATTGCACTCCGGTAAAATTAAAGAAATGGGGTCTCTTGAACTCCAATATATGTATTAAGTGTTTGCGGGAAGAAGGAACACTTCTTCACATGTTCTAGTCCTGTCCCAAAATTTCTCTTTTCTGGGATTCAATCAAGACTTCCCTGGATCCTTTACTGGGCCTTCGGGAGTATTTTACTCCTGATATTTGCCTTTTAGGGGACCTGTACTCTATTAGAGTAAAAGTAAGAAAGTTTCATATTTCTATGATTGCCTTATCTGTCAAGAAGCTCATTTTACGTCACTGGAAAGATAAATCCACCCCAACCTTTCAAGAATGGGTGAACAAAATTCTTGCCAATCTCTGCACTGAAAAAGCGATTGCCAGTCTTCACAACAGATTGGCAGCATATACCAAAATATGGGATCCCCTTCACTCTTTAATTTTAATGGCTCCGTCGTAATCATGTCACACTCTACAATGCCCTGCAGGTTCTTAGGTAAAGAGCTCAGTATTTAGGGGATACATGGATTAGTTGCTGCTGTAAGGGGAGGGATGGGAGGGTTGGGCAGTTATGTTTTCATAAATGGTTGTATTTACATCTTATTTTCATTGTAACTGCCTTTTAGTGTGGAAAATCTATTAATAAAGTTTGAATTGAAAAAAAAAAGGAAAGGCACACTGGTGTAGGGGTATTCCCAATATTGGCCCATGTGCACTGCGTGATGTGTCCCAGCCTTGTGGCCACACCTGGTCTGTGGCACAGCCTAGCCACCCGTACACTCTCCCCTCAACATCCTCCATGCCCACAGTGCTGCATGTGTATGCTGGCATCTGTTGGTGTCCACAGAAGAGTGGTCCGCAGGTGTGTGCTGCATGGCCACACTGCCATGCTGTCCACTGGTGGCAGGGTCACTACTTACTGCCAGGCATGGCTGGGACTGGTGGAAGATGATGGCATCATTGTGATACCATCAGTGAGCAGCATGTTTCCTCTATGTCTGGCTTTGTCTATGTGTCATATTTATTTGTTAGGGTCACGCAAAGCCATGCAAACACCATGCAAAGTCATAATGTCGCGCAAAGCTGATTGACCAGGGTTAAGTCTACCTTTTCTTGGGCGGTAATGTGCACTACACTAAGTGTCGCACTAAGTCACGCAAAACCACTTCGTGCGGTGCTAGTCGCTGAATATAGCATTGCACCTGTATTGACGTATACACCCACTCAGTTTGCCCCTTGCATATATTATGATTTTGCCAGGTGCTAATGCAGTTTGCGTGCGCTATTTGGCCTTCTGAATATAGCAAACCTGCGCTAATCCAGCACTACACCTGTGCAAACAGTTTTTGCCTGGCGCAAAATTTGGAATATCTGGCCCATAATCTTGAATACACTTAGGAGAAAGGATTGGCAGGATTTCTCTAGCCTGAGTCAGCATCAATCTGGCCAGAATTTCTTGCCATTTTTAGTAGTATAGTAGAAAAATTATACATAGTGGGTGGGATATTCAGAAGGGTTGCACATGGCTCAACATAGTTGCACCATGTGCAACCCACTGATTTGCCCAGCATGATATTCAAAGTGGGATTGAGTCTGGCACAAATCCTGATGTGCCGGAGCGCATCAGTAATGTATGCGGCGCAGGTAAGGGGCGTGCCCATGCATACTCCGCACACTCCGATATTCAGCCCGGGATGTGCTGAGCCCATGCATGTGCAACCACTACCTGTGCTGCACACAGGTGAGCCCCCAAAAAAAGGAGCAACAGCTGGCCACCCAGCGGTGAGCTACCGTATTGCAGGGCGCAACACGGCAGCTGCTACCTGTGGGTGGCCACCCAAGCTCCGTCGGCACCTTCATGGTGGTGCCCCCCCATGCCCAATCATGGGTATTTGTTATAATTAATAGTCCCATATCCTTGGTGGTCCAGTGGACCGCTCCCAGCCTGATCGCAGGCATTTGTGTAAAATAAGCGTCCTCTATCCCTGGTGGTCCAGTGGACCGCTCGCATCCTGATCATGGGTATATGTAATAAAAAAGGGTCCAATATCCCTGGTGGTCCAGTGGTACCACCCCTCCCCACCAGCCCACTAAGCCCCAGTACCCCGCTCCCCCCAAGTCAGTGGCGGTGGTAGATCCCACCACCAGCCACCCTGCCACCTGCTGGCTGACTGCGTCGCGGTAGGGCTGTGTGCCCATTGCCCATGCTGTGGACCAATGGGCGTCACAGCCCTACCGGACGCAGTCAGTCGGCCGTGGCAGGCAGCAGGCGGGTAAGGAGCTGCCGCCCACCGCTGACCGGGGAGCGGAGTACTGGTGCTCAGGGGTGGTGGGGAGGGGGGTACCACTGGACCACTAGGGATATTGGACCTCTCTTGCTTATTACATATGCCTGCGATCGGTCTGCGAGCAGTCCACTGGACCACCAGGGATATAGGATGAATACTGATATACATATGCCCGCGATCAGGCTGCGAGCAGTCCACTGGACCACCAGGGATATAGGATGATTCTGTTACACAAATGCCCGTGATTGAGCAGTGGGGCACTTTGCCACTTGTGCAGGGGGCGTCGGTCCCCGATGGCTGCAGCCTGGCAGGGTGCCAGGCGCAAGTCGCCCGGGATCAGCGCACCTGCATGCAAATGGGGCCATAATGACATGCAAATGGCCCCATTTGCACCTTGCATACATTATGGCCCCATTTGCATGTGCACTTTTGAATATCGCAGTTGTTGCACCTAGCGCAATGAAACTTGCGCTAGCGCATCCCCCTGCTCCACTCTGGCCACTTGCACTAGTGCAGTGCCACTGCACCATGTGCACTGCAGGTGGCCAAGGTGAGATATTCAACTATGCTGTGCCATGGTGCAGCTCCGTTGAATATCACCCTGTCAACGCCCCTGGGCATCCAAGTTGTGCTGCGCTCAGGCTTGAGCCACAGCTATGGTGCAGTCTGAATATCCTGCCCAGTGTATACAATTATGCTAAGGAAATGAATAGTACAAAGGATAGTTTAACAAAGATTGCAGAATATATAAACATTATTTAAGATGCACGATCAAAAATGCAAAAATTACTAATACTAAGGAAGCATTCAACAAATAAATCAAGAAAGAAAAATATAATAATTAAAACAAAATAAAAAAACAGCAATTTCATGCAACTTATGGGGGAAAATGCTTAGAACAGTTAACAATAAAGGCTCTAAAGAATTTTGAAAACTTGTAGCGAAAGGAACAAATAATTACAAAGACTAGAAGCATGCTTATATCCCTGAAAGTAAATGGGTACAATACTACTCAAAAATGCTCTTTGACCCATGACTGACAGATTTGCATGTATTGACCTGTAGGATAGGGACAAAAATGATTTCCATCAAATCTCAAGGAAGGAGGTATGCATGGAAATAAAATCTTTAAAAATGAAGAAGGCACCAGGCCCGATAGATTACTGGTAAAGATATATAATTCTAATACCTCTTTATGGTGCAACCCTTTGAAGATTTTCTTTAATAAATGTATGGAGCAGAAATTTGTCCTGCATTCATTGGGGGTCTGACATTATTCTGATTCATAAAAAAGGCAGTCTTGCAGATCCAGCAGTGTATAGACCATTTAATTTACTTGCTATCAACCTGAAAATATTTTCAAAAATTATCCTAGAAAGACTTAAAGTAAAAATAAGTAAAACTGAAGGGCTTAGTGAATTGCAGGTGGGCTTCAGAAGTGGATATTTCACAATAGATAACTGTTTTGTTTTAGCCCACCTGTTGGAGAAACATGTTCATTTAAGAAAACAGAGACTGTTTGTGGTGTTTATAGACTTTTCAGCAGAATTTAACTCAGTCGCCAGGAATATCCTCTGGGAACTTCTTATTAAAAGAGGTATAGACCCAATCGTGGTCCAAATCATTTCTAACTTTATATCAATACTTGGACATGTATATGTGTGTGTGTGTGTATATATATATATATATATATATATATATATATACATATATATACATATATATATATATATACACACCAATTATTAAAAGAGCTTGAAACATTGGATTCCGATTCACCAAAAATAAATAATCACATATGCCCTGTATTAGCATGTGCAGATGATTTGATCCTGCTGGCCCTGACTAAAAAGGATTTACAAAAAAATCTAGACATGATGGAAACCAAAGCTAAAGAGCTCTGACTTTTTATTAATTTCCATAAGACACAAATTATGACTTTTGATCCCAAAAAAATGTGGCCAATGGTACTTAGGTAAGCAAAAACTCACAGCTACATCAAGCTATGTTTATTTATGCTTGACTTTTTCATCAAACGTCCAGTGAACAAAGCATGTCACAAACACTTTAGTCAACTAAAAAAAAAAACAGTTTTGGGATTAAGAAAATGTAATACTGCATACAGTGTTTTTCTTTAAAACTTCTTGTTATTGTAATTAGAGAAAAAAATATGGCTCAGTTGAATTACATAACTGAGGTTTGGCATATTAAAAAAAGAAATAGGCCCAGATATTCAAAGGGGATGTGCCTGAGGCAACAGAGTTGCGCCGGAGCAACCCCACATTGCACCCCAGTGGGATATTGAACAGGCTGCCCAGTGCAGCACAACTCCCAATGCACTGGGGTGCAATGTAATGGTATGCAGTACAGATTATGCGGCACATCCCGATTTTCAGCCCTGGATGTGCGGCACATATGCTGGCGCAACCCTGCATTGCGCCACAGAGGGGGGCTCAAAGTTGAGCCCTTGCAGAGTAGGCACAACTCCCGGCCACCCAAAGGCAGGCTGCAGTATTGCAGGGTGCAGCACAGCAGCCCAGCCTTGGGTGGCCACCTGCCCACCCAGAACACCATCCGCAAGCACACACTGACCTGGCACCCCCCTACCCGTAGCAGTGATCACGCGGCAGATGTATAATACAAAATCCCTGGTAGTCTAGAGTCCTCCCCAGTCCCTGTTTACCCGTTACATATCATACATGACCATCTCTGCTGGTCTAGTGGAACCCCCTCTGCCCATTGCTGCGATTGCGGTAAATGTAAATTACATCAATCCCTGATAGTCTAGTGGACCCCCTTCCCTCCCGAGTCCCCGATCATGGTTTAACACCCACACGAATGTCCCAGGTGATCTAGTGGCACCCCCCACCCCTCCCACCCACACAGGACCCCTTGCCCACCTCACTCCCTCCCATCAACGGCGAGTGGCTGCATCCTGCCCACATACTGCCCAGCTGTCCGCTGAATGACAGATACAGTATGGGCTGTAAGCCCATTGGTCCCTTGTATGGACCAATGGGCATGAAGAGCATACTGTACTAGACAGTCCCAAGTATGTGAATGATTCATTCACATATTTGGGACTGTCTAGTACAGTATGCCCTGCAAGACCGTTGGTCCACAAAGGGGACCAATGGCTTACAACCCATACCGTACTGTCATTCCGTGGTGGCCAGGTGGTATGCGGGTGGGATGCAGCCGTCCGCCGATGATGGGGGAGCGGGTGGGCAAGAGGTCCTGTGTGTGGGTGGGAGGGTGGGGGCCACTGGATCACCAGGGACATTCGTAGGTGTTGAACCATGATCAGGGACTCAGGTGGGGGGGGTCCACTAGACTACCAGGGATTGATGTAATTTACATTTACTGTGATCGCAGCAATGGGCAGGGGGGCTCCACGAGGCCACCAGGGATAGTCATGTATATTTTTTATCTGGGTATCGGGGACTGGGGAGGGCCACTAAACTACCAGGGATTTCTTTGTATACATCTACCGTGCAATCAGGGGGGCAGGGGATGCCCCAGGATCCCCACAGCTCATGTCATGCTGTGCAGGGTGCCAGTCACAAGTTGCCAGGCTGCCCTGCACAAGGCATGCAAATGGGGCCATAATGACATGCAAATGGCCCCATTTGCACCTTGAATATATTATAGCCTCATTTGCATGCCTCCTGCTGAATATCGCGGGTGATGCACCTAGCACAAGTTCACTTGTGCTGGTGCATCCCCATGCTCCCTATCTGTGACTTGCACCAGGCCAGCACAGTGCCACTGCGCCATGCTCAGCATGTGCACTGCCCCTGCCATATTCAACTGTGCTGCACCATGGTGCATCACCGTTGAATATCACCTGGACCTGGCCCCAGCGCTTCACAATTGCGCTGCATCCAGGCTTGCACCACTGCCTAGTGCAGTCTGAATATCCGGGCCCTAGTCTTTAGATTCCTATGGGCAATTCTAGAAATGGGCCATTCATGTCCAGTGGCATGCATAAGATTGGAGCTGATCTTGGATATTATTAATTCAGTGGCAGATGCACAAAAATTAAATTATTGGTTAAACCTCAACAGGATGAATAATGTCAGACTGCCATACAACTGTCTTAATGAAGAAAAGATCTGGTGTGAACTCGGTTGTAAAGATTCTGAGTGGTATAAGAATTTGTTAAGTAACCTAAAGAAATATGATTTATTAGTATTAGATATCTTCAGAAAAACATGTCTTTAAGTCTTAAATACAAGTCATATATCAAAAAGAAATCTGTAATTTTTGGGATAAACATGATCTTGTGTTTATTTCAAGTTCACAATTTTCAAAATGGTTTGCATCTGCTACTATGCATTTTGGTTTTAAATTCTACTTGGAATTTCTTACTGAGCCAAAATTAAGAAAAACATTTATTAGTTACAAATTTGAGATGTTTGATAGCAATGTCTTAGCAAGATATAATAAAACCACTATGAATAGCCCAAAATGTGTATGCTCCATTGGTGAACATGAAGATCTCATGCATATTTTATGGGAATGTACCTGGTATAAAAGGCCTAGGGCTTTCTGGATGAAGTCTTATTACAATGAGGGAAATGCTATGGATAGGTCTGAGTTAGCTTCAATACTCATTCCTTCAGTGGACAGAGTGACTATTTATAGATTAACTAGGTTTTTTCAGACAGTTAAAATGTAAGGAAAATAACAGTAGAAAAGCTTATTTTCAAAGTCTTATTGAAGCCTGTATTATGAGAACATTTCTGACAGAATTGTATCAAGTATTTTGTATTCACTGTGGCTTCCCCGATATGACTGGTGCCCAGTACAGAATTCGAAATAAAAGAGATTAGTTGTGGCTGTGGGTAATTATCTCCATAAGGTTAATGAGGATTAGCACATTCTTTTGTGCTCAGTTCTTCATTCCCTTCTCATGCAAACAGAATCAAGGAAATATTCCTTGACGTATTAGTGCTGGACTTAGTACACATTTGGGAGGCAGTATAGTGCAGTGTTTTAAGGCTCTGAGCTCCAAATCTGGAGACCTGGGTTTGAATCCCACAGCCCCCACTTGCATACTGTGTGACCATGAGCAAGTCATTTAACTTCCCTGTGCTCCCAGGTCACACCTGTAAACAAGCTTTCAGCTTAGTGTGCCACTCCTGGCTAAACAACTGAAGAAAAAAAGTATCTGAGAACTGTCTTGATACAGCAGAAGTAGAAGCAATGCTGATCCACTTGTGGAGAATTGCGCTGTAAACAGATAGGGTTGTTTAACCTGACAGATTGTTTATCCAGTTTATAGGAATGAAAATAATTTACTATTCTCTAGTACTCAGTGGTGGTCACTAACTATTTGTGCAATATTATATAGGGTGTATTTGTTTAGTGAGTCTCTGAGCACAGGAGAGGTCCCAGAAGACTGGAGAAGGGCTCATGTGATCCCGCTCCACAAGGGTGGTAGCAGGGAGGAGGCGGGGAACTACAGACCGGTCAGTCTTACCTCAGTAGTGGGCAAGATTATGGAGGGACTCCTTAAGGAAAGGATAGTGCAACACCTGGAATCCATAGGGCACAGGATCCAAGACAGCATGGGTTTACAAAAGGAAGGTCCTGTCAAACTAATCTCATAGATTTCTTTGACTGGGTAACCAGAGTGGTGGACCAAGGGGGAGCAGTTGATGTCGCCTACATTGACTTCAGCAAAGCTTTTGACACTGTTCCACATAGAAGATTGATAAATAAGCTGGGTAGGCTCGGGGTGGGTCAGAAGTTGGTCAGCTGGGTGGCAAACTTGTTGACGGGCAGAAAACAGAGAGTGGTGGTAAATGGTATACAGTCAGAAGAGATGCACGTCACAAGTGGGGTACCTCAGGGATCAGTCCTGGGGCCAGTCCTCTTCAACATCTTCATTAGTGACCTTGCAGATGGACTAGAGGGTAAGGCTTGTCTGTTTGCAGATGACACCAAGATCTGCAACAGAGTAGATGATCCAGATGGGGTGGGCAGAATGAGAAGAGATCTGGATAAACTAGAAGAATGGTCAGAAGAGTGGCAACTGGGATTTAATGCAAAGAAGTGCAAAATCATGCACATAGGGAAGAGAAACCCTGAAGCCACCTATAGGCTGGGAGGGGAGTTGCTAGCAGTCACAAAGGAAGAAAGAGACTTGGGCATCATCATCACTGATGACCTAAAATCATCCAAGCAGACCTCTAAAGCAGAAGGTAAGGCTAGGGGGGTGTTAGGGTGTATTAGTAGGGGTATCACAAGTCGTAAGAGGGAGGTAATAATCCCTCTTTACAAGACACTGGTTAGGCCCCATCTGGAGTACTGCATGCAGTATTGGAGGCCACACCTTCACAAGGACATTAATCAAATTGAGGCAGTCCAGAGAAGGGCAACCAAAATGGTGCAGGGACTGCATCAGAAGACATAAGGAGGACAATTAACGGAGCTCAATATGTATACCCTTGAGCAAAGGAGGGAGAGAGGTGATATGATCGAGGCATTCAAACACCTTAAGGCATAAACAAGGTGAAAGAGTCTAACATGTTTAAATATAAGAAAATAGCAGGACAAGAGGACACAGCATGAGACTAGAGGAAGCTGATTAAGGGGAATGTGAGGAAATTATTTTTCACAAAAGGGTGGTGGATGCATGGAATGGCTTACCACAAGAAGTGGTGGCTATGAATACAGTGCAGGGCTTCAAACAGGCATGGGATAGGCATAAGGGAGCAATACAAATGACTATGAATAGATAGGCCACTGACAGAGCAAAGGCCGATGGCACATTTATAAGGTAGAAAAAGAAATGGGCAGACTGGATGGGCCTTGCGGTCCTTATCTGCCGTCAACTTCTATGTTTCTGTTTCTATGTATGATCGTGTGTATTAGTGTATTAATTCTGCTTTTAAACTACGTTCTTTTGTATTTAAAAAAATGTTTTTTTTTATACTTATATGTTTGTAATGACTTATAGTTGAACAATAAAAACTGAATTGAATTGACTGGCCACACGTTTGCTGACACCACAATCCAGCATTTATTTACTTTTTTTGCGCTCACCACTCACGCAGCGTGCCGCACATGTAAACAGTCTGTGAGCTACAAGCCCAAGCAGAGTTCCTGACAAACCCCTGCTGTAGTGCTAGTACAAAGGTTGGCTGCAAGTTAATGCCAGTGGTTAACTTGTCTGTGTCATGAACGGGCACCGTGAATGCATAACCATCAGACCATGGTTTTTGTCTATCGTCAAGCTGGGAGGGAGTAGGAGGGAGGACTTACACCTGGGTCTTCCGTGGACTCGCCACATTGCAGTAGGTAGACTAGTGACTGGGTCAGGCAGCCCAGCCCTCGAAGTAAGGTAAGGTTAGGTAGGTGTGAGTTGGAGTCAGACCGGACACCCTAATTAATGATGGTCAGTCAATGTGCTGGCACATGGCAGCAGGTAGTGGGCTCAAAGGGAGCATGAGGAGGCTGTAAAAAAAAAGCACAACTTCGAGCCTTCCATTCCCTCCTGGCCCAGCAGTATTTTTTTCACTGGCTCACTGTAGCAGTCATCGTTGCTGAGCACACACAGCAAGGCTGCCCGGTGGAGCTGGATTAAAGGAAGGCTGGTTGGTGTCATGGTGACCAGTTTTTAGGGTCGGGAAGGAATCCTTCTGAACAGAATGTGCACTTCACTCTACTCTCCACCTACCATATCATCATTGACTTGCAGCACATAGAGAGCAGTGGCAGCAGAAGTACAGGCTGGCTCTGGTGAGTGCTTACAGTCTGTTTCCTCAACCACCCCAGCTGAACAAAATGATTCATGATCAAAGAGTTAGGCTGCAGTGCACACCCCAGTGTTGAGTTCATGCGGATTTGCCTTCACTAGTATAGGTTTTCCTTGGTAGGTAGCTTGGTTTGATGGCTGGCAGTGGTCTGGTCTACCATCTCTGGCATATTAATTTAAATCTGGGCTGTGTGGCACAGAAAATGTGGCATCAGGTGGTGGGGTTGAAGAGATTATTATACTACTGTATATACTGCCTGGCAGGCAGATTATATAATATAATAATATCTTCCACCCCTAGCTGGACCAAATATGATAACAGAAAACAAAAAATTGCTTCAAGGAACCAGGCTGCAGTGCACATCCAAGAGCTGAGTTCATGCAGGCATGCCTTCATTAAAGACCTTGGTAGCTTTTATTGTGGTGGCTGGCAGTGGTCTAATTTGTCTTTAAACATGAAAATACAATCTTAACATGCTTTGTTTTGTGATGAAGAATTTTGTTTGTATTATCCTCATCACCAAGAACTAAACAGGATTGATAGTTCTCCATGAGTGCCCCTCAGACCTCCACTGTAACTCTGAGGTGCTAGTTGTAGGCGACTGCAGTATTAACTGGTTGTCCCTGACACAGCTCCCTATAAAGATGCCTTATCAGCCATAAATATTGACCAGCTAGTAGCTTCCCCCACACGCACAAACTACCATACAGGATCCAGCACCTTACTGTACTGGCTGCTGACTAACCACCCTAAGCACATCACCAGCACAGTTGTTCTCCCAGACTCCATAAGTGACCACTCCCCCATCATCTGTACCTGGACTAACAAGTTGCCAAAACTCCCGCTGAAAGTGGTTGCATGATATATCTTAAAAGAAGGGCAACTGGGTCCCCTAAAACAGCATCTCAGGCTTACAAATTGGTCCAAAATCTTTTCAGTGGATGATGTTGATGCAGCATTGGACTACTCATTAAGTTGTTCAATGCTGCCTGTGATATCTTTGCCCCTGTCACTACTAGGAAGTTAAAAGGATCCCACAAGTCCTGGTTAACCCCCTCGCTCCTTGCACAACTACATGCTAGGGACAACTTACGGCACAAGGTGAGAAGCTCAGGCTCTTACATTGGTCTAAAAAATTACAAGATGGCGCATAACAAATGCACCAGGGCCATCCGCCGGGCTAAATCCCAGTACTTTAAGGCTCAACTAGGCAATACCTGGGGTGATAGCCACAATTTTTGGGCAAACATTAAGGCCCTAATAGAGACTCCAAACAAAATGGCCTCAACTACAGTGGTGTCCTCCAGAATGAAATACACTTTTAATGCACTCTGCAGTATGCTGCAGCTGACCTACTGAATAAATAACGTATTTCAACGAGATTAGTCTCCTTTGTCATGCAGGAAACTGTGACATTCACTTCATCCTGGCAGTGTCACATTTTCCTGAATGACAAAGGGGACAAATTACCATTGAAATTGCATTGCTTTATTACATAGGTGTTCTGCAGCATTCTGCAGAGTGCTGCAAAATGCTGCAGAATTGTGTTTCATCCTGGGGGATGCCATTATATGTTAAATATTTATGGAAATATAATGCAGGACCCATAGATCATCACTGATGCTTTCAACAAGGCATTCACAAACTTCAGTGCAGTGCTCCCCTCTGATTACCTTCATCCTACTAGCAGTGACCAAAGTAGGGCATTGTGTTCCTCACCCTCACACACAGCCCCCCCCCCATTCTACCTTAGGATAATCTCTCAATCTGAGGCAAAAAAATACCTTCTGAAAGTATTCAGGAAAACCAGGCACAGCAGTGATAGCCTCAACCTAAAGCTAATTTTCCTTACCTTAGATGTCATTCTAGGTCCACTAATGAGAATGTTTAACCTCTCCTTAATCACCAGACAATTCCCTAAACTCTGGAGAGCAGCAGTTGTTACCACAGTTTTTAAAAATGGGGCTAGAACATTCCATACAAACTACCGGCAAATCTCGATACTACTCCCTATTTCTAAAGCATTAGAATGTATCGTCTGTGATCAGTTAATTAGCTACCTAGACAAATACCAATTGCAATGTAAGGAGCAACACAGTTTTGGAAAACAGCATAGTACAACAACAGTGCTGATTGACTTTACTGGTTTCATACATGATTCCATGGACTGGGGGCACTTAGTGGGGGCCACCTTTATACACCTCACTAAGGCCTTCAATACGGTGAATAATGAGCTTCTTCTAACCCAATTAGGTGATTCCACCATATCCTCAAACCGCTCTAGGCTGGTTTCGAAGCTGCCTCTCTGTGGGTGTCCAGAAAGTTAAAATTGGGAACACACTCTTGGACAGCCGAAGTGTTTGTACAGGAGTCTCCCAAGGAGCCATCTTGGGTCCTTTAATGCTTAGTCTCTTTTAAATAATCTCCCACATGTATGTCATGATAGAATCCTCCTTTATGCGGATGACGCAGTCATCTACACAAGCCACTCTGATCTTAACATCCTTCAACAACGTTTGCAGATTAACTTCAGGATGGTGGAAGACTGGTTCAGTAATGCACGACGCCTGTTAAACTATAAAACAACTAAAAAAATGCATTTCACCTCTTCCTACAGCAAGTACAAATCATATAAATTAGACATCCAGAACAAATAAAACAAAACTCATGAAATGGTCCATAACTTCAGATATCTGGGGGTCGCCCTGGATAGCTCATTATCATATTCTCTATACATAGACCAGGTTTCCAGGAAAGCTAACAGGGAGATCGTGCAGCTTTATAGACACAGGCTCTGCATTATAGAGGATGCACTCAGGCTTGCCATAAATAGCTCAGTCTTCTTCATTATAGACTATGGGCTTGCCACCTACAGTGCAACCTCAGACACGTCTCTAAAAATAATAGCCCTGACCCAGAACAAAGCATGTAGACTTCTCCTCGGAGCGCCATGCCTCACCCACACATGCAACTTATACTCGCTCAATGGCTGGCTGGACCTAAAACTCAGAAGTTGTTATCAAGTCTGTCTCCAAGTTAAAAAGGCATCCCTGGGCCTGACCCCTGTTGGGGTTCAGTCCATACTCTTCTCAGCAGCTCAAACTAGATTGACCAGAGTCACACAACATAACCCCTTTAAAGTACCTTTCCACTGTACATTGCAAGGCCAGCAATCCTTTGGATTCTGTGCCCCAAATCTGCTCAGTTCCCTCCCTAAGAATCTACTTGCTGAGACCAAATTATGATTATTTAATGCTACCCTATGCTCCCACCTCACTGGTCTAAAGAAGTGTTCCTGCTCATCATAACAATCCCTAGTGACTATTGCCTTGCTCTAATAGCACATGCACTTATTCCCTATGAGGTTACCTCTGCTGTAATAGCACTTACTCCCCCCCTTCCTCTCAATTCCCCTTGACAACTATTTCATCCCTTGAAGCATCTGTAAGCTGTTTGTAGCCCAGTTCAGTGGCACTGGCAGTGGCAGTGGGTGAGTGCATCTTTTTCCTATTCCAGGTTTACTACATACCACCACCCTCCCCACACACACACACACACACGCACACGCACACACACACACACACACACACACACACACACACACACACAGACATTTTTCTAGTGGTTTTAAATTCTTTCTGTCTTTCTCTGCCAGGAATCTTGGCTGGCCTTGTTGGCCTGGCAAATTAAGAATGACTCAGGAGTTTGTTCACTGATGAAATGTAAATTAATTATGGCAATGGTGACGTGGCTGTGTGGCTCATCTGCAAATGTGTGCTGTAAATAATTAAATGTTGTGACCTATTGCCTGGACTGGGGGGTGCAATACATGACTAGCTAGGATGGAGTTGTTGAGCTTCAGTAGTGACATCAATATGTTGCTGTACTATAGTAGTCTTTAAAACCAAAATGTGCAGACTGTGATCAGTCACCAGGGACCAGTCAAGAGAGACAGGTATATAAAAAAGCTATTGTAGCAGGTCACCGAATACTCCTACAAATGACCCCAAAATATACCAGAATGAATGAAAAATGCAAACATTCTCTGGGAGACTAGGTGGCCCCCAGCCCCCCAGCCAATTGGTTAGAGTTTTAACTTATGCATACACATTTTTAAAGGCTCTTTTCTCCACTGAGAGTGTGTTAACTTCTTTACATCAAAGGAGTTTAAGATAACTGAGCTTCAGCTTTGCATGATAAGGAGGTACTGTAAGTGCTAAGACATTTGCAACAGTATCAACCTATTCCTTTCAGTAAAGTGCTATGTTGCCCGATGAAGGTTGTCTGTCTGTGTGTTATAGCATTTTATTTCCCAAGCACTAGGATAATTATATCAGTCATGCTAGATTTTTAAATGCTGGTTGCAGTAGAATTAGTAGAGCATCTGTGAGAGCCACATACATGAATCACAAACCTTCAAGCACAGAGACTGAAGCATGATCATGCAAGTGTGAATAAGGGAGCCCAGAAAGGAGTGCATGCATGAGCAGACACTGAGGTTGGGAACTCGGGTGTACCATGCACTAACTACAAGTTCAGAAAAATAAAGATTATGCAAGAAAAATCAAGATGCAATCAACAAACTGAGGCAAAGTTCAATGGGAGCATTCTCGAAGGATCTTCACAGGTGGAAAAGGGTTGCAGCAAGGTATAATCAGTTTTAATGGTTGCAGGTCAGACAGTGTCCCTTTAATGGGTGCAGGTTCTTAAGTGGAGAGTATCCCTGGATTGCTGCTTTCTGACTTGCTTTGTGGTGTTATTGTCAATGTGGGCCATCACAGAGTCAAGCAGTGTGGGGGGGGCAACTGATCCTAAGAGCAAGAGCTGGAGCTCAGAGGGAGCTGCACATGACATACAGGCACAGAAGAGGATACATGGGATGGAGCAGGAGGAGGTGGAAGGGAAGAGACTGAGAGAATAGAACTTTAGTGAGCTTTCAAAGGGCTCGTTGTAACTGGCTTACTTTTCCTATGTTATTTTTAGACTGAGGCTAGAGCTGCCACCAGAGTCAAGCTGCACAGATGTTTGTTAGCAGCCAGTGCCATGGCTCTGCCTCTCTCTCTTGACTTTCTCCACCACACTGACCAAGACAGTCACTTATTAGTTGACAGCAAGGTTGGGAAAGAGTCAGATCAGGTCAAGTGAGGTGATGACCTGTCTTGGCTGGATGTTGGGTTTCTCCCTGACCATCTGCTTCCACATCTAGGCCATGCAGCATAAACAAGGTGGGGTGTGGGGAGCCATCAGTCTGACTGGCTACTTGCTAGGTACAGGCTGCACAGCAGTAGTTGTTAGTGATGCTGCATTTTGGCCACACAACAGAGCACATACTATTGTCCCTTTTAAACCGAATCTTGGTGCAAGCAGATCTCTTGAGGCAGGATAAAAAGCCTTGCAATCTATGGTCTATTCCTTCTGAGCTACAGTATTTCTACTGGCAAGCAATTCTTCCCAATGGCTGCTGCTGCTGCTGTCTGGCTCGAGCACAACCACCTCCATGATCTTCATATGACTGCTCCTGCTGGCTGCTGCAATTTCATTGTTTGCTCATTTGCTGCTGGACCTGACCTTCTCCAGTCCTTGGATTTTTGGATCCTAGTGTGCAGTTTCTACTATAAGGTAAGTGTCTGTGTTTATTGTTTTATGATGATTCAAATGCTGTCTCCTGTCTGAATGTATTTTAGTTTAGTCAAGAAATCACTTAAGAATCCATTTGTCTGTGTCTGCTAGTTTCGTAGGGGCTGTTGGCTGGGTGGGCTTAGTTAACAAACAATGAGTAAAACATGCATTGATAAAGCGCCTGTTGACGTGAAACGTACATCTGCGTGTGAGGCAGGGGTGTCTGCTGTTTTAAACTTTGTAATAAAATATTTTTATCAAGACCTAGCTTACAGGCCTTTTTTGATCACTTTTTCTGTGATGCCTGGCTTCTTTGTTGATAGCCTGTGTTATTTGCCGTGGCTCCAGCTGCTTTTCAACAGTCACCGCCTTTTTGCTCTAAATGTGTAAAACACAGTTGGACTCACAGTAAATCAGTGTGTGTGCTTAAAGGGGAGCAACAGAAATAACAAATTCTGGTCAGAGCCACAACAGCTGCTAATACATTAATGTGATGAGAGATTGATTTGATTTATTTGATTGATTGATTGATTGATTGATTGATTGATTGATTTAAAAGGTTTTACCAAAAAGGCATACTGAGCTGGTAACAGCTCATTTTCAGCTGCGTCCTGGGAGAAGGGAAAAGATAATAGATATAAAAATGCTGAATATAAAATGCATAGAAATGGAATAAGTATAACAAAAAAAAAGGACAATTATGCCTAAGAATAAATTCACAAAAATAAGTTACCAAGCAATAAGCTGTGGAACTGACCAAAGAACAATTAAATAGTTATCAACTTAAAATGAAAACTAGGGGAATGACTGATGCTGGGGAAGATATAGAATTAATGCCTGACTTAGTTGTACTTGTATTACTGTGATGTAAAATTCCTACATTTATACCACAATAGTAGAAAAAACAAAACCATAAACATCAAGGTAATACAATGAACAGTGTTTTTGGTTCTTGACATACACACCCCCTTGAACATCCACACAACACACACACACTCACAGCTGCTACAACAGTTATGCACACACAAAAGGCATGAGTTGTGATTAGCAGGACATGGCAGTCGAGCTGAAATATTCCATTTTCAGTGGGGTCCTGCTTTTATACATTGTGGTATTTAGTAGAGTTAGCACCGGTAAAATGCAAACCCTCATTTGTACTGGAGTCTTGCTTTTATATATTTGTACAATGTAATTATTCAGGATAGGTCAAGTTAACATGAAGAATTTCATTTTCAGTGAGGCCCTGATTGTACATATTGTTGCAATGTATTTTCACAATAGAGACCAGCTGAGATGCAGTATCTTATTTTCAGAGGGACCTTGCTTGTGGTGAATGCAGGTAGTTATTTACACAATTTGTCATTTCAGTAGAAGGTGGGAATCTATGATGTTAGCATAGGAATACGGAGCTGGTGAGGTACTTACATCATAGGCAGCATCCTAATGCTGTTTATCATTTATTTACCCAAAACAGCTCAAAGGAATTGCAACATCTCAGTGTCAGTGAAATCCTACATCTACCTGCAGTGTGAAATACAATAGCACCAATACAGAACTCTGAAGGACAGTCAGTAACAGTGTTGGTTTAGCACCGACACACTGACCACAAATAATGTACAATCACAATGCAAAAATAAATCAGTTATTGCAACAGGCAAACGTTTATTTGTGATCTCGGTTACATTAACACAGTACTTTAGCGTTGCAAGACATCAAGGCTTTAGTTTAAAAAAAGTCTTAAGGAGTTTAAGCTGAAGCCTTTATCTGATCCCCAATCACATTCCTCACATGTCTCAAGGAGTTAAAAAAAACTGAAGCCCTTATCTGATGGTCCACCACATTCCTCCTCCACTGTGAAACTTGAAGCTGTATTAACCCTTGCTGTGCCATAGACTGATATAACAGTCCATAATTCCTATACCTTCTCATTCTGTCAGTGACGGCAGCTGAAGGGTTAAACCTTCTTTTCCTCTTGAAGAATTTAGTGTGGCAAGGGAAGAGGGGAGCTACACTGGACAGGAAGCAGTGAGATGTTATTCAGCTCCAGTCCATGGAAGCAGACAGGCTGTGCTGCATTAGAAAACATTCCAGACATTCCAGAGCCCCCTTTATCTACTGACATAATTGCACTACATCAGCATAGCTCTGCTATGCAGCCATAAAAATGAAAAAGCACATGTAACTCCAGTCTTTTTCTTTGTGCTTTCTTTTAGCATGGAATAAGGATTTTCTGTGTGACCAAACTTTTTAACTGTTTATAAAACAAACTAGGGGCCTTTGTGGTGGCGTGGAAGGTTTGAAAGGCAGGGAGAATTCAGTGGTATTTTGTTTTGTTTTTGTTTGTTTGTTTTTTGTTACAAAAATTAAACATTGTGACTGCTCCTCCATATTGTGTTTTAAAACAGCAGTAACTGCTGCTTTAAACAGGAGGAGCAGACACACTGTGTACATTTTTTTGTTACTGCTTTAAACATAATAATATTAAGAAGGAGCAGCCATACTGCGTGATATTTTTGTTTGTTAACAAACAACAAATTACCACTGAATGCCCCTGCCTTTCATGCCTTCCTCACCACCACATATTGTTCATCTACCCAGCTGCATAGTTTCTTTCATAGCATTTCTTCGTTTGGTCACACAGAAAATCCTTATTCCATACTAAAATAAAACACAAAGAAGGAGACTGGAGGTACATATGCCTTTTTCTTTTTCTCCTTTAGCACACACATTGATTTACAGTTTGCCATTTTTTTATAAATTGTTTGTTAACCAAACCCATCCAGCCTACAGCCCCTACCGAACCAGCAGACACTTTTAACAGATATATTAATAATTATGTGCGTCCAACTTCATTACTTGGTCTTCTTGGTGGCAAATGAAAAACCAGACTTAATCCCTGCTGTTAATTTCTGTTTCTATATCTGTTTGTGTTGGGGCACCATATTTATTATCAAGATCTTAAAGCAGCAGGATTTGTTAGCTACAGAAACTGAGAATGTTCCCAGTCCCCAGAAGAAGGCCTTGCAGTCCATCACGGCTGCCTGATGCTGCTGAGTGTGGAGACACATGCACCTTTGTAATGTGTGAAAACAGCACTACATAATTTGTTTTCTTTTCATGTTCTTTATTTCTGAACTGAAATGAACAATCGTGATGTTTTTAAAAGTTCTTGCTCCCAGTGTCTGAAATGAAAAAAAAAGAAGCATCTTAGTACTTGCATGTGGTGCGATGCTATTACTACCAAACGTATGGGCTAGCTAGCAGCACTAATTATTTATTTCAAAAGTTTTAACAGGGAAGACATACTGAGATGGTAACAGTTTGTTTCCAGATGTGTCCTGGAGGCAGGGACGAGGGAGTAGGTAAAAAAAAAATATCAGTGAATGTAACCATTCTGGAATACATTTTTTTTAAATAAAAAAAAACCATATATGACGTAAATTTCTGCTGACTGGTAATGTGAAGAAGTATTTTTTTCACAGAGAGGGTTGTGGATGCATGGAACAGCCTTCCTGAAGAGGTCATGGGGGAATTCAAGAATGCATGGGAGAGACATAAGGCAGTTCTAGTGGGGGGAAGTAGGCTGTTGGTTAACTAGGATCTGCTGCTTATCCATCAGGTAGGAAAATGGGCAGACTAGGTGGGCCAAGCGGTCCTTATCTGCAGTCAAGTTCTATGTTTCTATGTTTTTATGCCCAATAATGCTGCTTCAAAGGAAAGTCCAAATTCTAAACCAGAGTCTGATTATAAAGCACCAAACTTGAAGCTTAAAGACAGGGATTGGAGGAACAGTATTCTTTATTCCTTTGCTCCTGCCTAGTTTGTTCCTGGAGTCTAAACTTTTCATTAAGTTTTTCAGAGGCATGGATTGTTATGTAAAAGTCCTATTCATTGTTTCCTATCCTGCACATCTTTTCTTATTTATGGATATCTAACAAAAATATGAATTGGGCAGAACATTTTTTGTGTAACTGCTCGAATGAGTCTAAAATGTTATTTGCATATCTATTATGTAGCTTCAGATGTCTACAGCTAGGTAATGCTATAGGCCCTCTGCTGGGTGACTCTTTTAGCATAAAATATCCTAAAATAAATCTCAAAATATGGTTCTATTAACTATGAGAAACAGCAGAGAGGGGCCTTGCATTACCTAATATACAATTTGTGTATATTAGTTTGTATATTAGGTTGCACAAGGCCTCTGTCTGGGCTTTTTTCATAGTTTATCTAATCGTATTCTAAGATCTTTTATGCTATAAGAGTCGCCCAGTGCAGGCCTTTTAGTACTGTCCTTCACCTGCCTACTCCTTAAACGAGAAATTAATTTATTGTGCAAGCCTGTGTTTTCTTAAGCAGTTGCTTTCAAATACTGGTTCACATTCTGTTATTGTTACATCTTTACTGGCCTTTGACTACATTCCGTGTGTATTTCTGATTTGCACTCTAGTGTTAAAGACCATTTCAGAGCCACGTGATGTAGTTCATGATCTCGCTTTGCTCTTACATGTTCTGCACAATGTGCCTATGTTCTGGCATGAAATTCTGTGGTTGAAATGGGCAAATCTTACATCATCAAATTCTAAAATGGTATTTACTGCACATCAAGTCAGAAACACCCACAGAGTTTATTTAAAGACCAGCAAAGAAGAAACAATAAAAGAACTGCAATAACAATACTGGGAATTCAAAGGGGGGGACAGAGATGTTGTGGGCCACCCTTGAGTTAGGAAAGGGAGCCACTGTTCGGACAGGTGTGATCTATAGGCCTCCCACACAGGTGGAGGACTTAGATAAGGAAATGTTAGAAGCAGTTAGCAAAATGGCTGAAAAGGGGGAGGAGTTGCTAGTGGTGGACTTCAGTCTGCCTGATGTACATTGGAGCCTCCCAGCTGTGGCTTCAGCTAGAAGCAGGGATGTTCTGGACTCCCTGCAGGGGACACTCCTTAGGCAATTAGTCAGTGAACCCACACATAATGGAGCAATACTGGAGTTGGCGCTTACTAACAGGGACAATATTACAGACATCAAGGTGACAAACTGTAGTGAGAAACAAAGAATGTGACCTACTGGAAAGTGAACCCAGGCCCTTGGGAATACTGCCCCAGTGCTTTAACCACTGAGCCCACTTCCTTTCCCTGGTATTGACAAGTGTGTCTGGGAAGAGCAGAGTCCAAACATGTGAGCCTATAGCTCAGTGGTTAGAGCACCAAGACAGTATTCCGAGAGCCTGGTTTCAATACCCAGTAGATCACATTATTTCTTCTCACTACCATTGTGATCTAAATTGCTTAGTAGTCACTAATACTGCACCAAAAACATCTAATAGACATCAAGGTGGGAAGCCATCTTGGGACTAGTGATCATCGTACAGTGTGGTTCAACATAAGAACAGCTGTGAAATCCAACCACACAATGGTGAGAGTCCTGTACTTCAGAAGGGCTGATTTATAAAGATGGGTGAATGCCTCAGGAATGGTCTGGCAAGGGATGATGACCTGCAGGAGGTGGAGGAACAGTGGGCCAAACTAAAAGAAGGCATAGTGAAAACAACAAACCTCTGCATCAAGCAGGTAAGCAAAAAGAAGAGGAGACTGCTATGGATCTCAAATGAGGTGGCAGAAAAAGTAAAGGCTAAAAGATTGGCATTCAGAAGGTACAAGGAGACTCACAGAGAGGAACATAGAGAAGTGTATCAGAGAAAACAGAAGGAGGCAGGGAAAACAGTAAGGAGAACAAAGGCACAAACTGAAGAAAGAATAGCTCAGGCAGTATCAAAAAAAGGACAAGATTTTTTTTAGGTATGTTAGCAAAAAGAGGAAGACAAAGGAAGGGATTTACCATTAAAAAGGGACTCTACAGAGGGGGATCAAGAAAAGGTAGACATCTTATTTGGCCCAGTGGTGCTGAAGGTTGACGTGATGGACACTACACCATGCACCATGCCAGCGACCCGGGTTCGGGAACGAGCGTGGGTCATTGGGGTTCAGTGGGGGGGAGGCCAGGAGATGAATTGAGCAGCAATAGAGCAGCTCTCCTCTCCTAGGTGGGGAATCAGTCATGACCACTGTGAGGCTGCCACTGGGTGGAAGCCCAAGGGTAGTGCAGGTGGGAACAGCTAGGATAGGAAGAGTGCCATGGATTGCTGCATGCACATGCCTCCACATGCGCTCAAGCACCCACGGCAAGGGGATGGTAGAAAAAAGGTGGGAAAACGGCTGGCAGGCTCCATGATGGCCCCATAGCACCTGCCCCAGCCCCTCAGAGTCTGGATGTTGTTCTCGGGTGGAGGGGGAAGTTGATGCCCTTCTCCCTCGGCCATGTCATGGGGGGTAACCCATGAGGGATTACTAGGAGGGTCTGGAGTAGGAGAAATGGGGACTGAAGAGTAAGCACCTCTGAGGGAGGGGCCAGAGCTATCAGACAGCTCTACCGGAGGCAGGGAAAAAATGTAGATAGGAAAAAAAGGCAGACATCTTAAACAAATACTTCTGCTTAGTATTTACAGTAAAAGTAGAAGGAGAGGGACAATGAAAAGGCACCAGGAACTTTGAGGGAAGGGAAATGGACACTAGTCCTTTTTCTGTGGAGAGAGTCAGGAAAGCATTCACTAGCCTGAAGGTGAATAAACCTATGGGGCCACACGGGGTGCATCCAAGGTTGCTAAGGGAGCTCAAGGAGGTACTTGCTGCATCTCTTACAGACCTATTTAACAGATCACTGGAAACCGGAGTGGTCCCAGAGGACTTGAGAAGGGCAGATGTAGTCCCATTTCACAAAAGTGTGAGCAAGGAAGAGGCAGATCAATTATAGGCCTGTCAGCCAGATCTCAATGGTGGGTAAGTTATTGGAAACACTACTAAAGGAATGGATTGTGGAATATCTTGAATCCAGTGAATTACATGATCTAAGGCAGCATGGATTCACAGGGGGAAGGTCATACCAGACAAATCTAATAAATTTCTTTGACTAAGTGACCAGGAAGCTTGATCAGGGAAGAGTGGTGGACATGACCTGCCTAGATTTCAGCAAGGCTTTCAACACCATTCCACATAAGAGACTGCTAAACAAATTGGGTAGCTTGGGGGTGGGCAATAGGGATAGGAGATCATGGGTAGTGGTAAATGGAGTTCCCTTCGAGGAAGGAAGGGAGGGTGACCAAAGGGGTACCCTTAAGAGTCAATAGTAGGACCTGTGCTCTTTAGTGTCTTTATAAGTGACATAGTAGAGGATCTGGAAAGGAAGGTCTGCCTTTCTGCGAATTACACCAAGATCTGCAACAGAGTAGACACAAGGGGTGGGGGGTTGAAAGGATGAGCAGGGATCTGAAAAAACAGGAGTGGTCAAGGGTATGGCAACTGGATTTTTTTTTTTAACTTTTGTTTATTCATCCTACACCCTGGGCATCCTTCAGGAGTGCCCACACGGATCTCCACCCTACTCCCAACTTGAACCCCCCGCATTTCCCTAACTCCTTCCCCCGAACGACCACAGGCAGACACGACCCCCGGTACCATCTCCGGAGCTGATTCTGCCCTTCCCTTGGTGACCAGTTCTAAGTGTGAGGGGTCTACCCGTAAGGTTGTCGGGTCCTCCGGAGAGAGTTCGTGGGCTCATCTGGGCCGGTATTTGGGATGTGGGAGGGTCCACAGGGGCCACCATCATCTCCTGGCATATAGGAGGCTTTTTCTCTTGTTTTTGCCCTACCCTCGCGGAGCTCAGCTTAGCACGGCAACGTAACACCATAGTTCCGCCCTCCCCGGCATGCGCCACGCTGCTCAGTCGGCGAACCCCCAGCCACCACCAGAGGTCGCTCCATGAGCGAGCATTCAAACAACATGAAGTCTTGCTATATTATGACATATGCAGTGAGTCCCAACCTTCGAACTGCTCCGGAGGTGAAAGAGTTAACTTTCCATGCCAGGCATGGGACGCTGAGCTCGAGTTCGGTTGAAACTCTGTCTGTTGTTCTTCAAACTCAAACCATCAGATTCTTTACTCTGCCTCACTGAACAGTCGCTCCGGAGATTTCTCCTTCTGCTCGGTTCATTTTGTCGGTTAAAGTATTGTTTTTCTCGGTTTTCGACTGAATTTAAACAGCAACCGGTCGGTTCAGTCTCTGTCTGTGGTATTTGTGAGTACTAGATAGGTTTTACATTATTTCTATGCTGTGTGGAACTTGTAAACGGTTTATCGGTTCAGTTTGAACCGATCAGGTTGTTTAAAATATATTAATCTGTCATTTAGAGTGTGGTTACCAGTTCTTATCAGTTCTAAAAAAAACGGATTTTATTACGTTTTTTTCCATGACCCGTGACACGGTTGGGAACCGATAAGAGGGTCTTACCTGGCAGATTGCCATAAATGGGTAAGTTTGGTTAGGACTGGCACTATGTCTGAGAAACCCAAAGGAAAAACCGGCCCACTGGGTTTCAACACTGCAGTGTCTGTGGGGAAGTCTTTGCCAAGGCTGGACCCCACACCACCTGCTTATTGTCCGGGGTTTGACCACCCAATGCAGACTGCCAGATTTGTAAAATTTTTCTGCAGCTACCCTGGAAAAGAGAGTTGAGGCTCAGGAAAGGGAGGCCAAAAGTCCGCTGAACGGATGGCTAGCCAGTTGGTTCCAACAGAACGGAGAGAGTGCCCTTTGACCAGGGGCGAGACTTCCTCGGCAAAGGAGATCCGACTCTGAGGAGTCAGTTCCAGCAAAAGGACTAGGAAATCAGCTGGTGTGGAGCCAAACTTTCCTCTCCAACCACTGAAGAAATAGCCAAAGCGATTAAAATTGTCCAGTCGCTTTCCCGGTTCCGACCGAACCGACACCATCAGGTAAGCGTCCGGTTCAGCCGGTTCCACCGGTTCAAGAGTATGATTTAGAGGAATATTATGAACTTGAGGAGGGGGAAGAGGAGTATGAGGAGAGTGAATGTGGATTTGAAAGTCTGGATGTGCCCACTGACCCGGACATCTCCCCAGACAGACCTTCAGGAGTGTCTCCTCCTAAGCTTTCTGAGTCCCCGTCTCATTTTATGTTTTATAAAAAAAGTGGCTGAAACCCTCCAGCTCCCTATGGAGGAAGCTGTGGATGATCAAGAGGAGCCTGATTATGTGGAAATGATGGATATCCCAGAGTCCAGGAGACTGTCTATTCCTTTGCATAAATCTTTTGGAAACAGTTAAAATTCTAAAACTCCTCACACTATACCTCCTGTGGATAAGAGAATGGGCAAGAAGGTACACATTGTCAGGCTCTGATAGAGTTCCTTACACAACAATGCAGCCATGTTGAGTAGTGCAGGCTGCAGCCTGTGACAAGGCAAATATTCCCTTGGCTTCACACCCCTGACAAGGACTCCAGGAGGATTGATGCCACGGCAAAGAAACAGTACATGCAGCATCCTTGGGACTCAGACAGGCAAATTATATGGCTTATGTTGCTAGATATCAGAAATCCAGATGGGATACTGTTATGGCTCTAGCAAAACAGGTCCCTGGCCAGCTTAGCCAAGGATCTGGAGCAGGTGGCTGCTGATGGTATTGAGGCATCAAGGTGCAATTCCATGCTGCAGTGGACTCTAATGATGTGTCATCAAGAGTCATGTATACGCTCTGTGGCATTGCAGAATGGCTTGGCTCAGATGTATTAGCCTGTCACAGGATACCCAGACTAAGGCCATGGATTTTCCTTGTTGTGGGTAATTCTCTGTTTGGGAGCAGAGAATTACATGAAGAAAAATGGATGAGTATGGGACCACCTATAGGAGTGCACAGGCCAAGGAAAGGCAGGCCACTCCTCAAGACAGCTTTCCAGGGGCAGGGCAGGCCTTTTCATAGGCCTTTTACAAGTCAGGCCTCCTCTTCTGCTTATGCCCAGAGGGGTTCTTTAGCAGGAGAGGAAGACGGGGTACAAGCAGGCCTACTTCCACCCCTCAGCCCAAAGACCCTGCCAAGCAGGCACCCTGATGGGGTTGCCAGGGCTGATTCTCAGCTACCTGTAGGGGACAGGCTGGCTTACTTTGTCCAGGACTGGAAGTCTCTGACATCAGACAAGTGGGTCCTGGAAGTAGTAAGCCAGGGATTGGTTCTCAGCTTCAAAAAATGTCCAAAGATAAGAACCAGATCCTTTCCACCTGCAAATCCACCAGAGGCATTTGCCCTAGAGGCAGAGGTCTCTTCCCTCCTGGCTCTCAGAGCTGTGGAAAGGGTTCCACCCCTACACCAGGGCAAAGGATTGTACTCCAGGTACTTCCTTAGCCCAAAAAAGACAGGAGAATGGCGGCCCATCCTGGATCTCAGATATTTAAGCAAGCACCTTTTAAAACCAAAATTCAAAATGGTGACTCTGGGAATTATTCTACCCTCTCTAAGGCCAGGGGACTGGCTAGTGTCCCTGGATCTCAAGGATGCCTACTTCCATATTCTCATCAGAAGCTCCCATCGAAAGTACCTCAGGTTCGAGCTGCCCTCAGGCCATTACCAGTTCAGAGCAATGCCCTTTGGCCTCACCTCTGCTCCAAGGGTATTCACAAAATGCCTGGCAGTAGCAGTTGCTTCCCTAAGAAGGCAAAAAATTGCCATCTTCCCTTACCTGGATGACTGGCTCATAGTAGGCCAGTCTCCAGACCAAGTCAAGTTACATCTACAGATAACTCAGCAACTGCTCACCTCTCTAGGTTTCCTTCTGAATCTTTCAAAGTCAGTTCTAGAGCCTGTCCAGCTCCTCACCTTCATAGGCACAGAGCTGAACACAGAGAAAGCCAGAGCCTTCCTTCCTTTGTACAAGGCAAGGACCCTGGTCTCTCTGGCCTCCTCATTGACCCTGCAGGTCTCTCAACCAGCAAGGCATTTTCTACAGCTCCTGGGGCACATGGCTGCTTCTACAACAGTAGTGCAGGGAGCAAGATTTCAGATGAGGGACATTCAGTTCCATTTGAGAGCCTTTTGGTCTCAAAGGAAAGACCCTCTAACCAAATTGATCCCAGTAACTCGAACCCTGATCCAAGCCCTACAGTGGTGGCAGGATCAGAGCAATCTGTGACAAGGGGTTCCCTTTGTCACTCAGTCTCACTCCTTAATCCTTACTACAGATGCATCCCTCTTGGGGTGGGAAGCTCACATGGGCGACCTCACTACCCAGGGATTGTGGTCCCCTCAGGAATCTCTGCTCCACATCAATCTGTTGGAAGTTTTTTCCAAATCTGTTCAGAACAAAGTTGTACAGGTCAGAACAGACAACACCACCACAATGTGGTACATCAACAAGCAAGGGGGCATTCGGTCTACAGCCTTGTGCACCGAAGCAATGAAGTTGTGGTCTCTGGCTCACTCCCTGAACACCTCCCTTATGGCAGTTCACCTCCCAGGCAAGGACAATGTCCTGGCAGATGCTCTCAGCAGGATTTCCCAGGGCCGTCACAAATGGTCACTGGACCCCCTGGTCCTGGAGGTGATATTTGCCAGGTGGGACACCCCGCAGATAGATCTTTTTGCAGCCCCAGACAATCACCAACTTCCCCTTTTTCGCTGCAGGCCCCAGTGTTGGGCCCAGTTCCTCTGGATGCCTTAGTTCTCAATTGGGAAGGAAGTTCTCTATGCTCCCCCTTCCCTCTCCTGTTCAAAGTGTTAGTCAAAATCAGATCTCAATCCTGCAAGATGATCCTGATTGCTCCAGACTGGGCCAGACAACCTGGTATCCACTCCTTCTGTCCTTAGCAGTCCATATTCCCCTGTGTCTTCCCAGGAATCACAACCTGTTAACCTGTGCTCAGGGAAGGGTTTGGTACCCGAACCTCAAATCTCTCAATCTCAAGGCCTGGCTCTTGAAGAGTTAGAGTTTGCTGATCTACACCTCTCCCAAGGTGTAATGGATATAGTGAAGGCTTCTAGGAAACCTTCCACCAGGGCTACCTATAATTCCAAAAGGAAGAGGTTTTCCATATGGTGCTCTGGAAAGCATATTTCCCCAGAATCTGCTGATTTGCCCACAGTCCTGGATTATATGGTCCATTTAAATACCTTGGGGCTGAGACCAGCTACCCTAAAAGTACATTTGGCAGCTGTGTCTGCTTTTATTTCAGCAGGTAAACTCTCTTCTCTTTCAGCTCATCCTGTATTCTCTAAGTTTTTTAAGGGATTGCTTCACACCAGCCCTCCATTCAGGGACCCTGCTCCTGCCTGGGATCTTCATGTTTGCATTGCTCAGCTTATGCAACCCCCCTTTGAGCCTTTGTCTTCAGCAGAGCTTAAGTACTTGACTTGTAAGACTGTGTTTCTGGTAGCCATCACTTCTGCCAGACGCATAAGTGAATTACAAGCTTTGTCAGTGGAGCCTGATGTTATCTCCTTTCATAGAGATAAGGTGGTCCTCAGGACTAACAGGAAGTTCTTGCCTAAGGTGGTTTCAGATTTCCACCTTAATCAATCTATCTCTTCCAGTGTACTTCACTGACCATTTCTCCTCTGGCGAGAGGAGGCTGCACAACAGATGTGAAGAGAAGCTTAGTTACTACATAGAGCATACCAAGGGTCACAGGTTTGACTCCTTCAACTGTTCCTCACTTATGGTGAGGTTGGTAAAGGAAACCTGCCACTAAAGATCCATTGTCAGGTGGATTGTCTCTTGTATCCAATTATGTTATGAAAAGCTGGGTAAGGTTCCTCCCTCAGGCCTGAGGGCTCACTCTACCAGAGGTACAGCTGCTTCCCTGGCTGCTGCCAGGGACATCCCTATTCTAGACATATGTCAAGCAGCTACCTGGAAAACAGTTCACACTTTTACCAAGCATTACTCCCTGGACATCCAGGCTAGGAGTGATGCTCGGTTTGGCACAGCTGTGCTTCAGAGCCTATTTCTTAAGTAGGTTCTGTCCCTCCTCCATGGAGGTACTGCTGTGTAGTCTGCATATGTCATAATATAGCAAGACTTCATGTTGTTTGAAGAAAAAATTACTCACCTTAGTAATGTTGTTTCTTCTAATGGAGTCTTGCTATATTATGACCTCCCCACCTGCCCCTATCAGAACCTCTGTTTTTGGGATGTGGGTAGGCAGTGCAGTGTTGGCACTTAGTAGATGCCCACCTTGTTGTTTTCACCCCTCCTTTTTTGGGGTGACTTGGTGTTGTGTTTTTCATTTTTTGGGTCTCCTGACTTGAGTCTTTGTTTTGGGACCAAAAAATGTGTTCTTATGTTTAGTAGCCAGTTGGCTAGTGTAGGTTTACAGCTTCCACACAGGACCTCAGTGAGTTTAGCTCGTAAAGATCTGACGGTTTGAGTTTGAAGAACAACAGACAGAGTTTCAACCGAGCTCGAGCTCAGCATTCCATGCCTGGCATGGAAAGTTAACTCTTTCACCTCCGGAGCAGTTCGAAGGTTGGGACTCACTGCATATGTCATAATATAGCAAGACTCCATTAGAAGAAACAGCATTACTAAGGTGAGTAATTTTTCCTTTTCCCACTCCCTCCCCCGGGATGAGAGAGCAGTCCTCTGGACACTTAATCTCTTCTCCCCCACTGAACCTCGGCGACTCCCGGCTCATTCCCGATCCCGGGTCGCCAGCGTGGTGCAAGGTTTGGTGTCCAGCGCCTCAACCTTCAGCACCACCGGGATGGCTGGCAACTGGATTTTAATGTAAAAAAAGTGCAAAATAATGCACTTGGGCCATAGAAACTCACAGGTGGGGTTCAAAATGGGAGGAGTGACACTGACGACCAAGCAAGAAACAGACCTGGGGGTAATCATATTGGATGACCTAAAGGTGGCCAGATAATGTGACAAGAAAGTTGGGAGGGCTAGTGGGATACTAGGTTGCATATGTAGGGGTATCACCAGCAGGAAAAGGGAGGGATGTTGCCCCTATATAGATCACTGGTAAGATCCCACCTTGAGTACTGTATCCGGTTCTGGAGACCACATCTCACGAAAGACATAGAAAGAGTGTAGGTGGTCCAGAAGAGGGCTACCAAAATAGAGCAAGGTCTGAATCAAAATCCCTATGAGGTGAGGCTAAAGGAGCTCAATATGTACACCTAGAGAAAAGGAGGGGGGATTATGATAGAGACCTTTAAACACCTCGCGGTGGTTAATAACGTATAGGTGGGGATATTTTTCAGAGAAAAATGTGCTCTAGAACAAGGGGACATGCTATGAAACTGGAGAGAGGTAGATTCAGAAGTGACGTGAGGAAGTACTTCTTCACACAAAGGGTGGTGGATTCCTGGAACAGTCTTCCAGTAGAGAAAGTGAGGACAAAAACAGTGGTGGGGTTCAGAAATGCCTGGGATAGAGAGGCACAAGGTAATCATTGGGGTAAGGAAGGGGGGAAGAGACAGTGCTGTAGATCATGCAAGGTCTGCAGCAAAAATGAAGGTAGAAAAAAATGGGCAGACCGGATGGGCCCAGTGGCCCTTATTTTCTGTCAGTTTCTGTGTTTAATTGGAAACAGTATTTGAAAAAACAACCTTATTAGCCAGACAAAACAAAATGACTTACAGCCTTTTGGATGAGCAACTAGTACAGTTGATATATATACATACATATATATAGATAGATATATATATATATTATAGGGATGCAGTCGCACCCCTATATTTATTTATTTATTTTTTATTTTATTGAGTAAGATCGGAATTACAATCCTTTGAGTCATAGACTCTTTTGCAAAGGCTCCACGTCAAGTTACAGGGGGTGGAGGGTAGACAAATACGAAAAGACAAACATGAACAGACAGTATTTACAGTTCCAGTTCTGACACAGCAGTGTTTGCAGAGTCTCCACATCGGTTACAGGGGATGGAGGGAAAACAGAGAACAGTAAGGAATAACATTGACAGGCAGTATTAGAGGTAACAGTACTGATAGAGCAGTCCAGGCTACAAACTTTATTAGGCAGGTGAGGTAAAAAGGAATGAACCTTAATCAGCAGGAGAGGTAATTCAGCAGCATTCCTGGGGTCCCTAGGCAGGGGTTTGCAGGATGCCATTACGTAGGGTCTAGAAAGACCCTGAGTCAGGAAAAGTGGAGGGTTAGGGAGTTAGGAGAGTGGGCAGATTTAGCCACAATCACATTTAGCACTCTCCTTTAGGTGGGTTTTAAGGCCAGATTTGAATAGAGAGATGCTATGGGACTGGGAGAGAGGGGAGAGTAGTGAGTTGAGCCAGAGAGGAGCATGGTACTGGAAGGATCTTTGCCCTAGTGCTGTTCTGCAGAGGGGAACCGAGAAAGATGGGTGTGCTGCGAGTCTTGCATTGCACCTGATGGGGGCTGCACTGATAATGGGGAATACTCCGATGGGGGCAAACTGAAGGTGTATTTTTTTTTGCAAGAATGCAGGTGTGGTATTTTAGTCTTTGTTGGAAGTTTAGCCAACCAGTCAGTGTACAAAGATTGCAGGTATGGGTTAGTCTGTCACTGCCTGTCACTAGGCGGCAGGCTTTATTCAGTGCAGTGTTTATACTGCTCAGCGAGGTGGGTTCCGCTGAACCATATATTACTATCCCATAGTCAACTAGGAAGAGGATGGAGGAGGTGACTGCAAGTTGCATGGCCTGAGGAGGTAGGCAGTGCTTGAGTCTGTAGAGGATGCCCACTCTAGCGTTGATAGCGGAGGAGAGAAGATGGGCGTGGCTATGGTAAGAGAGGGAGGTATCTAGGGTGATGCTCAGGTATTTAAAGTTTGTAACGTGTTCCAGATGGGTGTCTAGTGAGTTCAAAATTAGGAAATTATATTTAGGGTTATGAAGCCACTTCTATGTTAAACTTGAAATTTTGCACATTAATAACTTTGGACCTGTTCAACAGATGTGCATGAAATCTGGTATGCACGGTGGGGTATGGTAGATTTCTTGATTTGCCAAATTTTGTTTTAGTCAGACTTATGGTTTGTGCACACCAAAACGCAGAAAAATTCACTTTTCGCCAGTTATGCTGGCAGTTTTTCAGATTTTGTCCACGGTGCTGCACAGCCTTTGTGTGGTGTGCCACTCTGCAACTTGGCATGTTGAAATAGCTTGGGTCAAGGAACATGCCACTTTTTGTTTGGTGAAAAAATATTAATCCATTCAAATGTTATTAAAGTTTTAAGTTCCCATTATAAGTCTATGGGAAAATTGATATGGTTATTTTGCGAACAAAGAATGGGGTTTTGGCCATCTAGTCCCTCCTTACGATCAAAGAATTTGCAGGCTCACAATTAATGATTCTTTGATTGCGAGGGAGGGACTAAATGGCCAGATTTGGAGGGACCAGATAGCCCAATTTTAACAACTTTTAAAATTAAATATCTCGGAAATGGTTTGGTCTTTTAACTTGAAATTTGGAGGGTGTTGATGGGATGTCCTGTAGATGTGAATTATGGTGTTTAGGTGTCAGAAAATACACTCATTGCAGAGATATGGTGTGGCCCAGTTTACATTTTGCAGAAAGTGTTTTGCATTGTGGTAGTGGCTTGAAATTTATAGGGTAGCTAGCCTTACTGCCATGGACGTACTTTTCAGTCATTAGGTGTATAAAATGTAAACAGATGTGGCATTCTGCCACTCCAACCAATGAAAATCTCAAACTTTAAAATGTTATATCTCGGACACAGTTTGGTCTTTTAAATTGAAATTAGCAGGGTATTGAGGGGATGTCATAGGGATGTGAACTATACTATTTAGGTGTTGGGGAAGTAATGTGTTTCAGAGATATTCAATGACATAATTGACATTTTTCCCATAGGATTACATTGCAGTCTGTGTCATGACTTTCGGCGCCATTATCCCGGAAACGAAGTGAGATGCAGACTTTTTGCTACAGGTGGCGTAGAACACCTTCATGTCATGATTACAATGACACTAGAATTTTTTTTCTAGCTCTTACGGTTTCCAAGATATGAGCAAATTACTGTTACAAGGGTTTGATGCCCTATAGTGCTGCTGCATTGCTCTGTAGCTTTTCATAAGTGAGAGCGTGGACCCAGATGCATATTGTTATGCAATAATTGGCAACTTGGTGGGAGCTGGGCTCGGCACTCCCACCAATACGTGTTTTTACCACTTATATTATACTTTTTCAAAAAGTAAGGAAATTCTATGCAAAAAAACTGCATTAATAATTCATTTAGGGTTAAAGCAAAAAAAGGCAGGAAATGAGACAGGGTTGAACCCCTAACCCCCCCACACACATTACCCCGACCCTCCACAGTCTGGCAGATGCTGGTGTGTGTTATTGGGGTCATGAGGCCTACATCTCACCCCATTCTCCTTTACTGTAGCTTGTCAACATGCTCAGACATGGAATATATTATAGGGGCCCGGTCGCGACCCTATATTTAGGGTCATGAAACCACTTCTATTTTAAACTCCAAATTTTTTGTGTTAATAACTTTGGACCCTTTCAACGGATTTGCATGACATTTGGTATGCATGGTGGGGCATGATAGAGCTCTTGATTTGTCAAATTTCATTTCAGTCAGGCTTCTGGTTTTTGCGCACCAAAATGCTGAAAAATGCACTTTTCGCCAGTTATGTGGGCAGTTTTTTTTTTGTCCACGGCACTGCACAGCCATCATGTGGTATGCTGCTCTGTGGCTTGGCTCATCTGAACGAGCTTGGATCAAGAAACATGCCACTTTTCATTTGGTGAAAAAATATTAATCCTTTCAAAAGTTATTAAACTTTTAAGTTCCCATTATAAGTCAATGGGAAAATTTATATGGTTATTTTGCAAAAGAAGAATGGGGTTTTGGCCATCTAGTCCCATGTCATGATCAAATAATTTGCAGGCTCGTGATCAAAGAATCTTTGATCATGAGGAATTCTTTGATCATGATAGCTGCCATCTTGTTTTCAGTTTGCGGTCATAATAATTCAAATATCTCGGCCCAGGGGGGATTTCTGAGGTGAAACTATAGTGGGTTTTGCTCATGGGTCTTCCCTCTATGGAGCCATACATGTGGTTTCTTTCAAAATGGTCAAAAGATAGAGTTTTCATGTTTTTTTTTATTCTTTGATTGTGGCTCACTAACGATCTTTGATCGCAAGCATGCTAATTCTTTGATTGTGAGATTCTTTGACTGTGATCTTTGATCGTGAGGGTGTGACTAGATGGCCACTTGAAAAAATCAATTGTCTCAGCTCAGGAGTGGCTTATTAAGCCAAATGAGGGTGGCCTTTGCTCAGGGGGCTTCATTCTATCAAGGCATGGCTGTGGTTTCATGTATTTCTGGCTAAAAATTGACTTTTACCATTTTTTATTGTTTGATCATGAGCCTGCAAATTCTTTGATCGTGAGATTCTTTGACTGTGATCTTTGATCGCGAGGGCACGACTAGATGGCCACTTGAAAAAAATCAATCTTCTTAGCTCAGTGGTGGCTTATTAAGCCAGAAGAGGGTGGGTTTTGCTCATGGGGCTTTGTTCTATTGAGGCATGGCTGTGGTTTCATGCATTTCTGCCTAAAAATTTACTTTTAGCATTGTTTATTGATTGATTTTAGCCATGTAAATTCTTTGATCACGAGTCTGTAAATTCTTTGATCACGAGGTTCTTTGACTGCAATCTTTGATTGTGAGGGCTCAACTAGATGGCCACATGAAAAATTCAGTTTTATCAACACAGGGGTCACTTATAAAGGCAAAGTAGGGTGGGATCTGGTCAGGGGCCTTTGTTCTGTTGAGTCATGGCTGTGGTGTCATGTGTTTTTCTCTAAAAATTAAGTTTAACATTTTTTATTCTTTGATCGTGAGCCTACAAATTGTTTGATCGTGAGATTCTTTGATCGTGAGGGAGGGACCAGATGGCCAGATTTGGAGGGACCAGATAACACAATTTTAACAATTTTTCAAATGAAATATCTCAGAAACAGTTTGGTCTTTTAACTTGCAATTTGGAGGGTGTTGATGGCATGTCCTGTTGATGTGAATTATAGTGTTTAGGTGTCAGACAATACATTTTTTGCAGAGATATTGCGTGGCACAGTTTACATTTTGTGGACAGCATTTTCCATGGTGGTAGTGGCTTGAAATTACTAGGGTAGCTAGCCTTACTGCCATGGATGTGCTTTTCTGTCATTAGGTGTGTAAAATGTTAATAGGTGTGGAATTCTGCCTGTTCAACAAATGAAAATCTGAAACTTTCACATATTATATCTCAGAAACAGTTTGGTCTTTTACAGTGAAATTTGGAGAGTGTTGAGGGGATGTGCTGTCCATGTGAATTATGGTGTTTAGGTGTTGGAAAATTCATTTGCTGCACCCATATTGCGTGACACATTTTATGTTTTACATATGGCATTTTGTATTGTGGTATTGGCTTCACATTTATAGGATGCCTAGCGTTACTGTCATGGAGGTAATTTGTAGTGGTTAGGTGTCTGGCATGTAAACAGATGTTGAATTATGCCACTCTGATGACTGACACTTTGCTTTCTTTCAAGGTGGTGGGCCCCAGACTCCCACCCATATGCGCTGCCAGCAATACATATGATATTCCATACTTGTACTCTTATCTTAGGCAAGAATTTGCAAGTCAGTGGGAGCACAGGGCCCGATGGGCCCGTGCTGCTGCCAACATGGACAACTTTCTACTTTTCTATTCTTTCTCAAAAAGTAAGGAAATTCTATGCAAAAAAACGTTGTTAATGCATCATTTAGGGTTAAAACACAAAAAGTCAGGAAATGAGAACTTTAGGGTTGCCCCATCCACCCCATGGACCCGCCCATCATCCCGAGATTGACAGCTGACGTGGTGAGTCATTGGGGTTGTGAAGCCTAAATGTCACCGCATTCTTCTTTACTGTGGCTTGTGAATATCATTACAGATGGAATGGGGTGACATTTATGCCTCACAACCCCAATGACATACCCCATCAGCTGTCAATCTCGGGATGATGGATGGGTCCATGAGGGGGATGGGGCAACCCTAAAGGTCTCATTTCCTGACTTTTTGTGTTTTAACCCTAAATGATGAATTAACAAAGTTTTTTGCATAGAATATATATATATATATATATGAGGCAAAAAACTCAGTTTAATGCACCAGTTAGGGTTGTTCCACAGTGACAAAAGTGAGGAAATTTGGTGTTAGGGTTGAAAACCCCCCTTGCACCCCCTCAGCCTGCCCCCCCCAGCCAGCATCGGGGTGTCTGTTGGGGTCGTCAGCCCTAACTCTCATCCCATCACATGCATGAACAAGCTGAGGCATAGGAGAATGGGGTGAGAGTTAGGACTGACAACCCCAATGCACATCCCGATGCCGGTTGGGGGGATGGGCTGAGGGGGTGCAAGGGGGGGTTTTCAACCCTAACACCAAATTTCCTCACTTTTGTCACTGTGGAACAACCCTAACTGATGCATTAAACTGAGTTTTTTGCCTCTAATTTCCCTTCTTTTTGAGAATGAGAACTATAAATAGTGAATGGAATGCTCCCACCATGTGATTTTTTGTGACGTAGTATCGGTAACAGTAACGCAAATGCAAGCGGTAATGGTTACGCATATTGTGACATAAACCTAAATTGTGAAGCAAGCATTAATAGAAACACAGGCGCAAAGTGATGCCAAAGCGAACAGTGATGCAAACAGAGGTGCAAGTGCATACGGAAATGCAACTGGTAAAGGGCACGGTCACAGTACCGCTATTGTAAATGCAAATGATAACTGTAACAGCAACAATAACATGAAAGGAAACAGAAATGGAAACACAAACGCAAGCACATACAGAAACGCAAACCGTAATGTGCACGGTGATGGTACCACAATTGTAAACACAAATGGTAATGGTAACAGCAACAATAGTGCCAAAGAAAACAGAAACACAAATGTAAGCATGTATGGAAATGCAAACCATAATGCACACGGTCATGGGAATGCAATTGGAAATACAAATGGAACGGTAAGAACAACGATGACGCAAAACGAAAGACAAACGAAAACGGAAGGGCGGCCACCAACAGAAATGGTAATGTGCATGGTGATGCTAAGGGAAAGACAAATACGAATGGTAGTGGAGACACAAATGGTAACAGTAATGCAAACGGAAACGGAAATGCAAAGGGTAACGCACACAGTGGCGTACATGGGAACACTAACTCAAATGGGCACTGAAACACAAGTGTAAAGCCTATGTGTAACAGTAAGTGGAGCGCACACCATATTTTTCCCCAAAAGCTCCATTGAGAAACACAGTGAAAACAAAGAATGTATGCATAACAATGGGCCACGGAGCAGAAAATGAGCAGTTGTAATACTAAAATGGTAATATCTCAGTAACCATGCGACGTGGAAAAAAAATTAAAGTTTCGCATGATTCATGAGTTTTCTGGCTAGGTTCATTGTGATGAAAATTCCTTATCTCGCACTGTTTCCAAGACACAAGCCCTGAAAAGCGCGGCAAACGCCACTGTGTTAGTCTGAAGAAAAAATGTCAAATTCAGGGTACTGTAACTTTGCTTCTGTGCAATATTTTGTCACCAAACAACTGAAAGACACATCTGTGAGATGTTGGCTACCTTCCCTCCAAATTTCAGCCCGAAAGACCAAACCATTTTTTTGCAGCAGGGTGGCAAAGAATTCCTGTCATATTGGCTATAGTCTAGAAAAGTAGTGTTGTGATTTGCGACACCTTTTGCAAAAATTTGTGAAAGTGTCACAAGTGCGGCACTACTTTGCGACACTACTATTCACAGAAATTTGAAAAACATATTTCTGGGGTGTTTAACCCCAAAATAAAGACATGGCTAGCATCCTCAGGGCTCGAATAGGTAAACACAAAAAGAATTATGTCCTTAGATGGTCCCAATTTTAAATGCCAAGCATTTCTGTGATCAGTAACTGAAAACAAAATGGCAGATTTGTGACACGATTAGGGCCATTTGCGACACTAAAAAGTGCATTTGTGACACCTTGGAACTTTTTATGTTTTCCCATTGACTTATAATGGGAACTTGTTTTGTGAATAACTTTTTAACCGTTTAATATTTTTTCACAAAATCTTCAAAAGGCACATCGGGGACCCCGGCCGCATGTTCTGTGAAGTTTTTGTACCAGTCGCGTAAACCGTGCGACCTGTAGGCGCAAGCAAAGAATGCACAAAAAACCCTGTAATTGCACACATGAATGTTGCTTAATAACTCCTCAACCGTATATCCGACCAGTACGAAGATTGCCAGATCCCAGGATCTATGGTTACGCCCCATGCCTGCCAAATGTCAGGCAAATCTGTTGAATGGTGGCAAAGTTATTAAGGTGCAAAGTTTCACCATTTAACCTTAAAAGGGGTACTCAACCCTAACTATGATAGCACTACCGTGCTACCATTATATATATATATATATATATATTATAGTGGCACTACCGTGCCTCTATAGTTAGGGCTGAGTACCCCATTTAAGGTTAAAATGTTAAATTTTGCACCTTAATACCTTAATAACTTTGCCACCATACGACAGATTTGCCTGAAATTTGGAAGCATGGAGCGGTAGCATAGATCTCGTGATCTGCCAAGTTTTGTAATGGTCGGATATACGGTTGCAGAGTTATAAAGCAACATTCCATAGCGCATTTACGCTTTTTTGTGCATTCTTTGCTCATGCCTACAGGTCGCACGGTTTGCTCAACAGGTCCAAAAATGTCAGGTAACATGTGGCCAGGGTCCTCGATGTGCCTTTTGAAGATTTAGTGAAAAAGTATTGAATGGTTCAAAAGTTATTCAAATAACAAGTTTCCCATTATAGTCAATGGGAAAAGTTAACAAAAAGTTTTACAGTGTCGCAAATGCAGTTTTTAGTGTCACAAATGACCCCGTAGTATCGTGAGTCAGCTGTTTTTTTTTTCAGTTACTGATCACAGAAATGCTTGGCATTTAAAATTGGGATCCTCTAGGGACACAATTATTTTTGTGTTTACCTAGTCAAGCCTTGAAGATGCTAGCCATGTCTTTTTTGGGGGGTTATACACCCCAGAAATATGTTTTTGAAATTTTTGGGAAAAGTAGTGTTGTAAAGTAGTGTCGAACTTGTGACACTTTCGTGATTTGTTTTGTGAAAGTGTCGTGTTTTGCGACACCACTTTGCGACACTATGGCCAAAATAACAGGAATTCTTTGCCACCCTGCTGCAAAACACTGGTTTGCTCTATTGGGCTGAAATTTGAAGGGGAGAAGGCCTACATCCCACAGATGTGCATTTTGGTGGTCTGGTGACAAAATATTGCAGGGATGCAAAGCTAGGATACTCCAAAGTTGATGCTTTTTCCCATAGACTTACATTGTGGCATCTGCAGTGCCTTTCGGGGCCCGTATCTCAGAAAAGGTTCGCGATGCAGACATTTCATCAGAAAAATGCTTAGCCTTCCACTAAGGGGCTAATTACAAAACTAGCCAGGAAAGTCATAAATAATATGAAATTTTAATTTTTTTTCTACGTCATACGGTTTCTGAGATATAAACAATTTAGTATTCCAAGTGCTCATTTTCTGCTCTGAGGCCCATTATTATGCATACATTCTTTGTACTCACTGTGTTTCTCTATGGAGCTGTTGGGGAAAACAAGGGTGTGTGTTTCCGTTACTGTTACAGTTAGCGTTTCTGCTTGTGTTTCCGTACCCATTTGTGTTAGCGTTCCTATGTACGCCACCATGTGCGTTACCCTTTGCATTTTTGTTTGCGCTTGCATTTGTGTTACTGTTACCATTTGCATTTCCACTACTGTTTCTGTTTGTGTTTCGATTTGTGTCACTGTGTGCATTTCCATTTGCATTTGCGGCCGCCCTTCTGTTTACATTTACATTTGCATTTGCATTTCTCTTTCGTTTGGCGTCATCGTTGTTGTTACCGTTACCATTTGTGTTTCCAATTGCATTACCGTGACCGTGCATGTTACGGTTTGCATTTCCGTATATGCTTCCATTTGCATTTCCATTTCTGTTTTCTTTGGCGTTATTGTTGCTGTTACCATTAGTATTTGCGTTTCCAATTGCGGTACCATGACCATGTGTGTTACCATTTGCATTTCCATATGCACTTGCATTTCTGTTTCCATTTGCATTACTGTTCGCTTTGTCATCATCGTTGCTGTTACTGTACCTGTTTGCGTTTCCAATTCCATTACGGTTACTGTTTGCATCTTCATCACCATTTGTGTTTCTGTTGCCCTTAGTGTTTGCATTTTTGGTTGCATTTCCAATGTCGATTGCCTTACTGTTTCCTTCTGCGGTGCCATTGCCTTAACCGTTTGCATTTCTGTTTGCCTTTCTGTTACCGTTTGCATTTCTTTTACCATTTGCTTTTCCATTGGCATTACCATTTATGTTACTGTTTTCATTAACGTTTGCATTTCTGTTACCATTACCATTTGCATTACTGTTTGTGTTACCATTTCTGTTTTCACTCATGTTTGCACTTGCATTTCTCTTACCCGTTTGCGTTTCCATTTACATTTGCGTCACCATGTCCATTACTGTTTGCGCTTACATTTGCATTACAGTTACCATCGCTATGTGACACAAAAACACGTGGTGGGAGCACGGGGCCCAAAGGGCCCACGCTCCCACCACCACATTCCATTCACTATTTATAGTCCTCATTCTCAAAAAGAAGGGAAATTCATGGCAAAAAAAATCCATTTAATGCATCAGTTAGAGTTGTTCCACAGCGACAAAAGTGAAGAAATTCGATGTTAGGGTTGATACACTCTCTTGCGCCTCACCCCCACCAACAGGCATCGGGGGTGTGCATTGGGGTTGTTGGTCCTAACTCTCACCCCATTCTCCTATACTGCACCACCTCAGCTTGTTTAAACATGGGTTGGGGTGAGAGTTAGGACTGATGACCTCAATGCACACCCCAATGCCTGTTGGTGGGGGTGGGGTGCAAGGGGACACAACCCTAACATCAAATTTCCTCACTTTTGTCTATGATGAACAACCCTAACTGATGCATTAAATGGAGTTTTTTTCTCATGTGTATATATATATACATATATATATATATATATATACACACACACACACATATATATACACACACACACACATATATATATATATATATATATATATATACAGTATATAGTTAGGGTTGAGTACCCCATTTAAGGTTAAAGTGTGAAATTTTGCACCTTAATAACTTTGCCACTGTATGACAGATTTGGTTGACATTTGGCAGGCACAGAGTGGTAGCATAAATTTTGGGATCTGCCAAGTTCTGTACCAGTCAGATATACAGTTGCGGAGTTATAAAGCAACATTCCATAGCTCAGTTATGCTTTTTTGTGCATTCTTTGCTCATGCCTACAGGTCACACGGTTTACACGACTGGTCCAAAAACTTCAGGTAACATGTGGCCAGTGTCCCCAATGTGCCTTTTGAAGATTTCAAAAAATATTGAACGGTTCAAAAGTTATTCAAAAAAAAAGTTTCCCATTATAGTCAATGGGAAAAGTTAACAAAAAGTTCGACAGTGCCGCAAATGCGGATTTTAGTGTCGCAACTGCCCCCAGTAATGTCACAAATCCTCCATTTTGTTTTCAGTTACTGATCACAGAAATGCTTGGCATTTAAAATTGGAACCATCTAGGGACACAATTCGTTTTGTGTTTACCTAGTCGAGCCTTGAGGATGCTAGCCATGTCTTTTTTAGGGGGGTTAAACACCCCAGAAATATGTTTTGAAATCTTGGGAAAAGTAGTGTGGCAGAAATAGTGTGAACTTGCGACACTTTAAGTAATTTTTTCTTGAAAGTGTTGTGTTTTCTTGACTACTTTGCGACACTATGGCCAAAATAACAGGAATTCTTTGCCACCCTGCTGTAAAACATCAGTTTGGTCTTTTGGGCTGAAATTTGGAGGGAAGAAAGCCAACATCCCACAGATGTGCCTTTCAGTGGTCTGGTGACAAAATATTGCACAGATGCAAAGTTATGGTGCTCTGAATTTGAAATTTTTTCCCATAGACTAACATTGCGGCGTCCGTCATGCCTTTCAGGGCCCATATCTCGGACACGATTCGAGATACGGACTTTTCATCACAAAAATGCTTAGCCCCCCACTAGGGCTGTGTTTCTCTATGCAGTTGTTGGGGGAGACCATGGTGTGTGCTTCCATTACTGTTACAATTAGCGTTTCCACTTGCGTTTCAGCGCAGTCTGCGTTAAGCATGCCTCGCGATGACACCTTGTAAAGGCACTTTGCTTTTTCATTTGTGCTTGTGTTTGCATTATTATTACCATTTGTATTTCCACTACTGTTTCTGTTTGTGTTTCGATTTGCATCACCGTGTGCATTTCTATTTGCTTTTGCGTCCACCCTTCCATTTGCATTTGCATTTCTCTTTCGTTTGGCATCATCATTGCTATTACCATTACCATTTGTGTTTCCAATTGTGTTACGACCATGCGCATTACGGTTTGCGTTTCTGTACTCGCTTGAGTTTGCATTTCTGTTTCCTTTGGCATTATTGTTGCTGTTACCATTAGCATTTGCATTTCCAGTTGTGGTACCACTACTGTGCACATTACCAGTTGCGTTTCTGTACACGCTTGCATTTCCGTCTCTGTTTGCATTATTGTTCACTTTGGCGTCACTTTACGCTTGCATTTCTCTTACCGTTTGAGTTACTATTTACATTTGTGTCACCATGTGCGTTACCATTTGCTCTTGTGTTTGTGTTGCAGTTACCTGGAAGGGCCTGCGTTCCCACCACTACATTCCATTCATTATTTATAGTCCTCATTCTCAAAAAGAAGGGAAATTCATGACAAAAAAGCTCTGTTTAATGCATCAGTTGGGGTTGTTCCACAGTGACAAAAATGAGGAAATTCGATGTTAGGGTTCCCCACCACCCTTACCCACCCACCTGCTCCCACCACGATCAGTGTGTGCATTGGTACTGTCCTAACTCTCACCCCACTCTCCTATACCTCAGCTTGTCACATGGGTTGGGGTGAGAGTTAGACTAACGCACCCCAACGCACACACTGATTCTGGTTGGGGAGCGGGTGGGTGCAAGGGAGGGAACTCTAACATCTAATTTCTCACTTTTGTCACTGTGAACAACCCTAACTGATGCATTAAACTGAGTTTTTTTGCTATGAATATATATATATATATATATATATATATATATGTGTGTGTGTGTGTGTGTATATATATATATATATATATATATATATATATATATATATATATATATATATATATATACATATATATGTAAAATGCCAGTATAGTTAGGGTGTTGCAACCACTTCTATGTTAAACCCACATATTGCACTTTTATAACTTTGCCACAGTATGACAGATTTGCCTGAAATTTTGCATGTGTGTCTAGTACCATAGAATCTCTGGATCTGGTAGCTATTCACCGGTCAGGTAGCGGTTGTGGAACTGTGAAGGTCAAAACACACAAAAGGGGTTGCGCGTTTCTTTGCTCGTGGCTATAGCCCGTGCAATTTGTCCATTTGGTCTGAAATTTTCAGGGAAGATGCAGTCTGGGTCACTAATGTGCCTTTCAAAGATTTGGCAAAAAAATACTAAACCATTCAAAAGTTATTCAAATCAAGTTTCGCATTATAGTCAATGGGAAAAAATACACGTGTCTCTCGAAAGCTGACGCCATTACATTTTACTGTCGCAAATTGCCCTTTTACTTTCATGCAGTGGCCATCTTGTTTTCAGTCAGTGAGAGAGAAAAATGCCTGACATTTAAATTTGGGACCCCCTAGGTGAACACTGATTGTTGTGTTTCCCTAGTCGGGTCCTGAGGATCACAGCCCTATCTTTTTTGGAGGAAAATCCCCCAAAAATGCCTTTTTTAAAATCAGAGCCCCAGTAGTGTCACAAATTGTGATAGAAATGGTGGCAACACTTTTGGAAATCACTAAAGTGCTGAGCCTATTTTTGTGAAACTGTCACAATTTGCAACATTACTTTGCCCAAAAACAACAAATCTTTGTCATCCCACTGCAACAAAATGGTTGGGACTTTGGGGCTGAAATTTGCAAAGTGGAAAGACCTGGTCCAACAGATGTGCCTTATGATGATTTGGTGTCAAACATTCAATGCGCCCATAGTTACAGTGCTCCGAAGTTGAGAAATTTCCCATAGGCTAACATTGTGGTGCCTGTATCTCAGAAAACGATGCAAGATATGGATTTTTTGCTACCCACAGCTTAGGTGGACTAAGCTAATGAGGAAGTTTCAAAGTCATAGATTACACCTGCAGCAGAATTTTTTTCCTACTTCCTACGATTACAGAGATATTGCCAAAAACATGTTACAAGGGTTCCTTTGGAGTACTATGGCGCTGCTGTATGGCTCCATACTTATGTATAAGTGGGAGTGCAGGGCCCAGAGGGCCCATTCTCCCACATATGCATACCATTATGCACAAAATGGACAATGTGAATGAAGTTCAGGCTCTGGGCCCGCGCTCCCACTAACACATACCAGTTACCAGTTACATTACACTTTCTCAAAAAGAAAGGAAATTACAGTAATTGCAAAAAAAACTCCATTAATGCATCAATTAAGGTTTATAGCACAGCAACAAAAGTTTGGAAATGTGATGTTAGGGTTACACCCCTACCACCCCACCCTCCGCACACCAACAGGCATTGGGGTGTGCGTTGGGGTCATCGGGTTTAACTCTCACCCCATTCTCCTATACTGCATCTCCTCAGCTTGTTTACACATGGAATGAGGTGAGAGTTAGGCTGATGACCCCAATGCACACCCTGATGCCTGTTGGTGTGTGGAGGGTGGGGTTGGGGTGGTAGGGGTATAACCTTAACATCACATTTCCAAACTTTTGTCACTGTGCTATCAACCTTAATTGATGCATTAATGGAGTTTTTTTGCAAAGAATACATATATCTATATGTATATATATATATATATAAAATAGGGGTGCACTCATGCCCCTATAGTTTGGGTGGAGTAGGCACTTCAACGTTAAACTCAAACTTTTGTACTTTAATAACTTTTGAACCGTTGAAAAGATTTACACAAAATTTGGTATGCGCTGTTCTGTGGGGTAGATCTCTTGATCTGGAAAGTTTTGTTCTGGTTGGTTGTGCGGTCTCCAAGTTACAGAGCAGTGAAAAAACATGTTTTTACGCATTGACTTTGCTGGGATTTTTCTTTGAACTTGCCTACAGCCCAAGGTTTGGTTGTTTGGCAAGAAATTTGCAGGGTGGAAAGGAACTATCCCACAGATGTGCCTTTTGCTAGTCTGGTGTAAAAAGAATAAGTACTTTTTAAATTATTGAAAATTAAAAAATTTAAACAATTATTTCTGAGCATGCTCAGTAGGGACTTCAAGATAGCTGGTTGGCATGAAAGAGGAATCCTGCATTGTATGAGAAAATTCCTCTTCCGTATAGCCACCATCTTGTTTTCAGTTGGTCTAAAATTCAAATTTGTAAACCTCCCAAAATGATATTCTGGGGAGGAACCAACACATGTAGCTTGCTTATTGTGGTTCCCTAGGTGCATTCTGCACTTTACTGTTCGGAAAATGCCCTTAAAATGTGTGTTATTTAACATTTAAATTCTTTGTTCGTATCGGCGTCATACAACATAGGATCTTAGTTCATATGACGAGATATGAACTAGGATCCAACTTCATGTAACTCTGATACAAACAAAGAATTTAAATGTGGATATCTCAGCCATTTTGGGGTATTGTCTCACCAAATTTTCAAAATAGGCATTTTGGGACCCCACCTCATGAACAATGTCACTGTCATCTCATTACTTGGTCCTAAAAGGTGATTTCACAGTCACTGCATGGAATCACCTTTCAGGATACGAAATCACCTTTTGGGACTGATTAACAAAATGACAGTGACATTGTTCATGAGGTGGGGTCCCAAAATGCCTATGTTGAAAATGTAGTGAGAAAATACCAAAGAATGACTGAGATATCCGCATTTAAATTCTTTGTGTCAGAGTCATACGATGTAGGATCTTAGTTCGTATGATGAGATATGAACTAGGATCCTACCTTGTATGACTCTGATACAAACTAAGAATGTAAATGTAGATATCTCAGCCATTATTTGGTATTTTCTCACCAAGTTTTCAACATAGGCATTTTGGGCCCCACCTCTTGAACAATGTTACTGTTATCTTGTTACTTGATCTCGAAAGGTGATTTCATGGTAACTGCAGAGAATCATCTTTTGGGATGTGAAATCACCATTTGGGACTGATTAACAAAATGACAGTCCCATTTTTCATGGGGGAAGTCCATAAAAGCCCATGTTGAAAATTTGGTGCAAAAATAAAAAAAGGGCATGTTACAAGCGTGTGTTGCGTTGTTTCTATGCACGCTCGTAACTTTGCCAATTTTTTATATTTTCACTCCAGATTTTCAACATTGCCATTTTTTCACACCTCCTCATGAACAGTACAGCTGTCATTTCTGATATCCTGCCTTAAATGTGTTTTCACATCACTGGCACAGAATGGCACGTCGCTGTACAAAATCAACTTTTGGGCTGGATTAACAAAATCACAGTGCCAGTGTTCATGAGGGGACTTCCCAAGAAGCTCATGTTGAAAACATTGAAAATTTAGTTAAAAAATTCCCACAAAAGGGCACGTTACGAGTGTGCATTGTGCATTTTTTACGCACTCTCGTAATTTTTCCAATTTTTTATTTTTTCCCTCCTGATTTTCAGCATTACACTTTTCCACACCTCCTCATGAACAATACGCAGCTGTCATTTTTCACATCCTGCCCAAAACAAGATTTTGCACCTGTGGTGCAGAATGGTGTATTTGCTGTGTGAACTCAACTTTCGGGACAGATTAACGAAATGATAGTGACATTGTTCATGAGGTGGGAATCCAAAAATGCCATGTTGAAAACTGGGTGAAAAAAATCCTAAAAATGCCCGGGTTTCATGCATCCATTGAATTGTGGCACCCGCAACATCTTTTAGCACCTGTATCTTGAAAATGATTGGAGATACAAATTTTTCACTCTCCGCAGCTTAGTCCACCTTTAGGTAGCACCCATGGAGGTTTCAAAGTCATGATTACAACTGCAGTGGAATTTTTTCCATAGTTGCAATGGTTACTGAGATATTGCCAAATTAGTGTTACAAGGGATACTTTTCATGATTATAGGGCTGTGATATATCCATACTTATGTGAAGTGGGAGAGCAGGGCCCAGAGGGCCCATGCTCCCACTTATGCATATCATTATGCAACAATGGGTAGTGTGAGGGGAGCGCAGGGCCAGGAGGGCCCACTCTCCCACAACCACATACCAGTTATATTATACTTTCTCAAAAAGAAGGGAAATTCATTGCAAAACACTATGTTAATGCATCAGTTAGGGGTTTTATTAAAGCACAAAAAGATGGGAAATTCGACGTTAGGGTTACCAACCCTACCACCCCATCCCCAACCCCCCACACACCAACAGGCATCTGGGTGTGCGTTGGAGTCATTGGGACTAACTCTCCCCCATTCTCCTATACTGAGCCATCTCATCTTGTTTACATATGGAAAGGGGTGAGAGTTAGGGCTGACAATTCCAGCGCACACCCAATGCCTCTGTAGTGGAGGGTGGGATGGGTGGGTAGTTGGTAACCCTAACATCAATGTCCCAGCTTTTTATGCTTTAATAAAAACCTTAACTGATGCATTAACATAGTTTTTTGCAATGAATATATATATATATATATATATATATATATATATATGTATATATATATATACACACACATATATATATATTTTTATTGCAAAAGCTCCATTAATGCATCAGTTACAGTTAATAGTACAGCAACAAAAATTTGGAAATGTGCTGTTAGGGTTCAAAACTCTAACTCCATATCCCCCACACCCCCCCACCCACACACACATGCAAGCAAGGGAAGGGCCAAGGCAACACAACCGATCAGAGACAACCAGCATCAGGTCATAAAAGTAATGTACAACTCTCTAAATGTACTGCAAGACACATACATCATCATGGGTCACCAACTGTATGAGTTTTGCCACCATCATAGTGCCTTGGGTGTAGACATGCATGCTGGGCAACCATGGGTGATGCCCCACAGTAAGCATTTTTGTGTTGCAAACAGCAATAGCAAGATTTAAGCAGATGCCTATATTTTAATAGAGAAGTGATGAAATACACAGTATATTATCCACAGATAGTTTCTTGGAATTGAGAGTTAGTATAAGCCTACCAATAGTCACTGGATGTTTGCATTTATTTTTCTGATAGAGTTAGTCAGTCTTAATAACAAACAATAATAATAATAAAAATAATTATTTATAGTATAGTTTACAAGTCACATGAGAAAGCAACAGTTGTAACATCCAAAGCTAACAATAACATGCTGCTAATGAGTATTTCCAGGTAATGCAGGAATATAACAACATGCGATGGTGCTAGTTTGATTTTTATTTTAGTCTTTGTTAACCGGTTAAGGCCCACTAGGCACAAGTGCCTGTTTTCAGGGGTGACCTGGGAGCACTGGGCAGTTAAGTGACTTGCTCAGAGTCACACAGTATGCAAGTGGAGGTTGTGAGAATCAAACTCAGGTCTTGACTGCTGGATGTACCAAGCTCATTCACACCTTGTTCCTCTAACCTCTAGGCTATACTGCCAGCCCATACCTGAGCAGTATCTTAAAAGTACTATGTGTTATCTGTATCTGTCCTGCTACCACATGCCCAAGAGGTAGCAACGATAACTGCAGCAACCCAATTGTTGAATAGTGACACATGAAAGTCAATATTTTGAAAATGTGTACAGACTAAGTCTCATTGTTTGAAGAAGATATGGCAGCAATAATGTGTCAACATACTGTGCTGGCAGTATAGAGTCGATTATACTATATTTGTTTTTTCATTACATAGTGTTATCTGAAATAAGTACAATGTTGTGATTATTGTGGTTGCAGATGTGACGGAGTGGTATAGTGTCTTACAATTTTGCATGTGTCTTGCATGTGTGTGGGGGGAATGTGGAGTTAGGGTTTTGAACCCTAACAGCACATTTCCAAATTTTTGTCACTGTACTATTAGCCCTAAATGATGTACTAATGGAGTTTTTGCAATGAATTTCCCTTCTATTTGAGAAAGTGTAATGTAAGTGGTATGTGTTAGTGGGCGTGTGGGCGCTCTGGGCCTTGCTCTCCCTTCACATTGTCCATTTATTGTATAATGCAATGTGTATGGGGGAGTGTGGGCCCTCCAGGTCCTGCACTGCCACTTACACATAACTAGGGAGCCATACAGCAACCCTACAGGGCAAGGAACCCTTGTAACACTAATTTGCTAATACTGTATCTCAACAACCGTAGCAGCTAGGAAAAAAAATCCAGTGCTGCTGTAATCATGACAGCAAGTACTTCACGCAACATGAATTGACCTAATCCATATCTCGCATTGTTTCTGAGATACGGGCACTGAAAAGCACTGAAAAGGCACCCTTGGAACCCTTGGAACATGTTTTTGCCAATATCTCTGTAACCGTAGCAAGTAGGGAAATAATTTCACTGCAGGTGTCATCTATGATTTCCAAACGTGTTTCTGCCAGTAGCATAAACTCTGTATCTCGCTTAGTCTTCAAGATACGGGTGCCAAAAGACATAACAGATGCCTGCAATGTTAGCCTATGGGAAATTCCTCAACTCCGGAATGTTGTAACATTTTTCCCCTTGAATGTTTGGGCACCAAACCACCAAAAGGCACCTCTGTGTGACCAGAACTTGCCACCCTTTACATTTCAGTAAAAGACCCAACCGTTTTGTTGCAGGAGGATGGCAAAGATTTGCATTTTTTTTAAATGCTTTCACAAATCATGAAAGTTTCTCAAAAGTAGCACGAAATTTCAGCATTTGCAAAAGTATTGAGGTCATTTCTTTCATAATTTATGAAAGTTCTTTTTCCCCAATGTTTAAAATGGCATCTCTAGGGGGTTTGCCACCCAAAAAAGATGGGGCTGGCATCCTCAGGACCCAACTAGGTAAACCCAGCAGTCAGTGTTTACCTAGAGGGTCCCAAATTTAAATGCCAGGCATTTTTCTCTCTCACTAACTGAGAACAAGATGGCCACTGCATGAAAGTAAAAGGGCCATTTGTGAAAGTAAAAGTGCATTTGCTAAACTTTCATGAGACATATTTTTCCCCCATTGACTATAATGGGAAATTTGTTTTTTAAATGGTTTAACATTTTTACACCAAATCTTCGAAAGGCATATCGGTGACCCAGACTGCATCTTCCCTGAAGATTTTGGACCAAATGGACAAATCATGCTGGCTGTAGGCATGAGCAAAGAAATGCTCAAAAAGTCCTTTTTATGCGTTTTTTGGTGTTCTGTAGCTCCGCAAATGTACATCTGACTATAACGCTACTTGCCAGATCCAGAGATCTATGGTACCAGACCACGCATGCAAAATTTCAGGTAAATCTGTCATATGGTGGCAAGGTTATTAAGGTGCAAAATTTGAGGTTCAACATTAAAGATCTTACTCAACTCTAACCCCTTGTCTTTGAGGTCTATTCACAACTGTTTTGGAGAACAAAGGGAAGATTCTAACAAAGGATTTTTACATCCTGCATATGCCCTAGGCCAATAGTTCTTAGACTTTGTCACAGTGAGCCTCCCCAAATCTATGGAAAAGATTTTGAGCCTCCTTCAAAAACAGAAATAATCTTGGGCCTTCCCAAAGAAAAATAACCCACTGTACTTTGTGCAGTATACCATGAATAAATTGAAACCCCTTTGCGTACTTGGCTCACATTCAGTTCCTTCATTCAGTTCTTTGTTTTATACTGATGTGGAACCTTTGAAAAAGCTCCTGTGCTCAAAGGTGTTATCTGAATAACAATAAATAAAATGTTATTATTCAGCTTATTGTACCCCCTCCAACTCCCCACACAGGCCAACAGACTTGCTCCACTATTTTCATTCTGTGAACCATTAGTTACCCCTTTGTTGCATTACCTTCATGGGTCAGACTACTTTCTCTGTTTCCTCTCTATATGAAATAACCTTCATACATACTTTGCCTCTCCCCCTCCTTCCCTACTCCTAAGCAACTTCTCTGGGATTACTTTGCTCCTTCTTGCTATTGCTCTTAGCACTTCTATGCTTAACACTTGTATTTGGGCTGTTCCGCCATCAGTCTACAAATTGATCAGTTACCACCACTCATTATTAGTTTATTGTTCATATGTGTTTGCTGTATTGTTCATTGTGTATTTCTTGATTGTTTTGCAGTTACTTTTTGAAATGTATTCACTGCCTACCCTTCCCTGGGTATACCTGACATGAGTCTTGGCTCATTCACCTTCCCTTGTCACCTATTAGTAAATAAATACATAAAATTCACCTACTATTACCTTATTTCAGTTTGCTTCATCTCTTCACACAAAATACATAAAACTCTAAATTTAAATACAGTACTTTTTCAGACTTGCTTGAGCCTCCCTTGGAACAGGTTGGGGCCTCCCAAGGGAGGCTGGCCTCACCATTTGAGAACCCCTGCCCTAGGCTAATGTTCATCACCTTCAGGAATTTAACACTTTCTGGGTCTTTGATCTACAGTAACAATCAGTTTTCTGGTCCACAGTAACTCACCACAAGTCACTCAGGAACACTCACCCTTGCTACAGTAAACATTTGCAGTCTCCTCTACCTCTCACACTAACCATTCAAGCTTGATACCAGCAACCTGGCACCATGGCAAATCCTCCCTACCCTCACTTGTGGCACCCTGCTACAAAGGACTGGGTGCAAATGACAGCTCACACCACTGGAAAGTTGACAAATCAACACTTGCTCCTAGCCATTACCCTACGCTGGGACCCTATACGACTACACTGTACTCAAACTAACAAGAAACAGAGGCATTGCATGTTATACTATGAGCTGTGGCAGATGTCCCTTAAACTCCTGCTCCTCCTCCTTCTGATGTCAGGAAGTGTCCATCCAAACCCTGGCCCTGTTTCTACCAGGCTAAAAAATCTAGCAAAAACGGAGGGGGGTCTCACCATCGCCACCTTAAATATCTGTAGCCTCCTTCCAAAACTGGCATCCCTTCAAGTCTTTGCCAGTCAACACAATCCCGACATACTAGCCATCGTTGAAACCTGGCTGACACCAAGCACTCTGGACCATGCCATCTCACTACAAGGCTACAATATTTTCAGACTGGACAGGACTAATAAGGGGTGGGGGTTGTGCTATTTACATTAAGGACAACCTCTCTAGCCACCCTGTCTGCTTTTCCACCACTAACTCCTCTGTGCAATTTCTCCCTGTCAAGCTACTACTTGGTGCCCAAAATAAAGTGCTTACTGTGGCCGCTGTCTATATCCCTCCTAAAGATCCAGGGTCCGCCCCCAGACTGTTCTTGAATTTGTAAGATCGCAACCACTGACACTGAGCTCCTTCTCCTTGGTGACTTTAATATAAATTGGCTCGCATCAGACATTGGGTCCCTCAAGGATGCTATCCTAGCAGCTAACCTAACGCAGATGGTGAGCTCCCCCACTAGAAGAAACTACAAAACTGGAACTTGCACTCTCATTGACTGAATCCTTGCTAGCCACCCAGCCCACATAAAAAACACAGTTGTTCTCCTGGACTCTCTCAGTGACCACTCCCCTGTGATCAGTACCTGGACAAATAAGTTCCAAAAACCATCTCAAGCAGAGTGCTACCCCATGGAAACCTTATTAAGCTCAAGACCTGTCTTTTACAGCAAGACTGGTCCCCAATATACAATACTCTAGATGTTGACGCAGGCCTAGATTATTTTATCACAACTTTCAACACTGCCTGTGACACCTACGCACCAGTAAAAAGTAAAAATCAAAGTGCTCTCAAATCCCTGGCTCATGGCCAAACTACTGGCCCAACTCAAAGCTCGGGACCACCTCTGGGCCATAGCCAGAGCCACAGGCTCCTTGACAGATATCCAGAAGTATAAACAGGCACGAAACCAATGTACCAAACAAATCCAACTAATGAAGAGCTCCTATTTCAAAAATGCCCTCACAAACTCCTGGGGTGACGGGAGATCATTCTGGGACAACATCAGACATATCACGGGTAAGCAGTCCAACTCCTCTCCCACTATAATGATTGTTGATGGAACCACTACGCTAGACCCAATGGTCATGGCAAAGGCCTTAAATAAAACTTTCACTGACCTCAGTGGGGTCCTCCCGTCGGACTTCTTCTCTGACACGGACCGCCAAAACCAACATCTCCTGCCTCACCTGACCAACCGCTTTTCCACTTCAAAATAGTTAAGGCACATGAAGTCTACAAATATATAAAAGGTTGTCTCTAAATCCAGAGCAAGCAGTGATACTATTGATCTTAAAATTCTGTCCCTTACCCTGGAAGAGGTGGTGCACCCACTCACCAACATTTTCAATCTCTCCCTCTGCCTTAGTCAATTTCCCAGCAAATGGAAGTCTGCTATAGTCACACCAGTGTTCAAAAGTGGTGACAAGTCCCTACCAGGAAACTATCGGCCTATATCTATACTTCCACCCCTCTCCAAGGCCCTCAAATGCATTGTGGTTGACCAACTCTCAGACTACCTGCGTAAGTATAACATACTCTGCTTGCAGCAACATGGATTTAGGAAAGGACACAGTACGTTGACCACCCTACTGGAATTCTCAGAAGAAATTCACACTGCCTTGGACAAAGGATATCAAACCAGAGCTGTTTTCATTGACCTAACAAAGGCATTTGATACTGTTCACCATGGCTTACTTATCACACAACTACACAGTCTTGGGCTCTCAGAAGGACCAGGTGCTTGGGTTAAAAGTTACCTGGCCCAACGCTCTCAATCAGTAAAATCTCAGAGTTCTCTCAGACTCAAACCGGTCCTCTCAGGTGTTCCACAGGGGTCAATCCTAGGCCCCCTCCTTTTCAGCCTTTTCCTAAACTCTCTCCCCAAATCCTGCCTGGAACAAATAATCCTTTATGCTGACAATGCTGTGATTCTCTCCTTTCATAAGGACCTGAAACCCTTACTTCAGAGCCTGCAACTTGCTTTCTCCAATGTTGAAAAGTGGTTCCTTGATCACAAGCTGGTCCTAAATCACAAAAAAAAACAAAATCCATGCTTTTCTCCAGTCCACAAAACAGAAAAAGACAAATTACTCTTACTATCAAAACATACCCAGGAAATACCCTTGAACAAGTGCCAACATTTAAATACCTTGGAATCACCTTTGATCAAGGTCTTACCTTTGCGACCCACATTGATAACACAGTGAAAACGGTGAACCAGCGCATTGGTATCCTGTTCTGAAACCGGAAATTCCTTACCAGCTGTGCTGAGGATTGCTATCCAAAGCTCTGTCATCTCAATCATAGACTATGGCTTAATTATCTATGGCTCTGCCACTACCACCGCACTAAGGCACATCACAACCACCCTAAACAAGGCCTGTTGGCTGCTCACTGGAGTGCAAAGACGTACTCGTACATGTGAGCTCTACACTGAAACAGGATGGTTGCAACTCTCAAATCGCATAAGGTACCTCACATGCTTGATGGCAAAAAAATCCATCTTGGGCCACACTCCGCCGTGTATCCAAGACCTACTTTGCCCAAATACCAGCATCCATCCCACCAGAAGATCGGAACACAAGCCTCTCCAGGTCCCCAGATGCCGGACCGCACAGGGCCAAAGATCTTTTGCCTATCGTGCCCCCAACTGGTACAATGCCCTGAGCTTGCTCATTACATCCTCCACGTCACTAGGAGCTTTCAAATCTATGCTTTACTCTCACCTCTCAGCCTCTAGCTCCTGTGACTGCCTTGACTAATGATTCTTCCCTCATGGCTGTTTTTACTGTTTTTCATCCTCCTCCTCTGCTCCTTTCTTGACAAAGGCATCTGAGTACCTCTAACTACTCTAAGTCTGCTCCCCTCCCCATATCTCCTCCTACCCTTCCCACCTTGACCATTCCTCCAATGTTTTGTTTTTTCCTGTGATGTACTGTATTATACTGGCTTATTGAAACCTTTATAATTTGTTGACCATTCTATGTAACATGTCTTGTTTGTTTGTACATTGATGACGTGGAACCTTTGTAAAAGAGCCATTGGCTCAAAGGTAATAATTCCTAGAACAATAAACTAAACTAAACTAAACTATACTAGCACTACCGCACCAGTAAAATATAATAAATATATATGTATATTTTATATATATATATATATATATTCCAAAAAACTCAGTTAATGCATCAGTTAGGGTTGAAGTAACAAAAGTAAGGAAATAAGGTGTTAGGTTAGGGAAAACCTAACACCTCCCCCCACTGACACCCAACCCGAAGACCCCACCCTCCACATACCAAGAGGCATCAGAGTGTGCCGTGGAGTCATCGGCCTTAACTCTCATCCCATTCCAATTGTAAGGCAACTGAGATGGTGCAGTATAGGAGAATGGGGTGAGAGTTAGGCCAGATGACCCCAAGGCACACCCCGATGCCTGTTGGTCTCTGGTGAGGGGGTATGGTGGTTGGGTTGGGTGTTGAAGGGGGAGGTGTTAGGGCTGGAAACCCTAACACTTCATTTTCTTACTGACGCCTTACTGAAGTTTTTTGCAATGAATTTCCTTACTTTTTGAAAAAGTATAATGTTATCCTTATAGGTTTGAGAGAGTGCAGAGCCCACCAGGCCCTGAGCTCCCATCAGTCTATATTGTGTTTTGGTTGCATCTCCCTCTGTAGCGGTATCCATTTATGGGTCCTGTGCTGCCATCTATCCATAGCTATAGAGATGATGTACTGAACTCTCATGTCCCTGTGGGAGCACAGGGCCTACCCTTCCAGGCCCTGCACACCCACTACTGCATAATAAAGGACCCTGCAGACTCATAACTGCATAATAGTATCCATATGTGGGAATGCTGGACCCTCTGGGCCCTGCACTCTAATTTATCAATAAGTACAGAGGTACAGCACAGGCCTACAGACATTCCAAGTAACCCTTGTGATGCAAATGGCGCAATATCTCAGTACCCATAGGAACACTGGAAAAAATTCCACTGCAGTTGTAACCATGTCCTGGTTACCTGTACATCAGCTTAGTACACCTAATGGTGTATTAAGCTGCATTTTGCAAAAAATCTGTATCTCGAACCATTTTCGAGATATAGGCGCCACAAGGTACTGTGTCGGCCACAATAATGTCCGAAGGGAAATTTCCAAACTTCAGAATTTTAAAAGTATGGAAGCAATGTAAATTATTTCACCAAAAGCCACATCTTTGGGACAAGCCCTGTCTACCCTGAAAATTTCAGCCTGAAATATCAAACAATTTCTTAGCAATGACCTTTAAAAATCCCTTTTCGCAAGGTGACAAAATCCCTTTTCATTACCCAATCCTGTATCACGAGCCAAACCCTTTTCATGAGGTAGGGTCATGTGATCCTCCCCTCAGGAAAAGGGATTTTGACAGCTCATGAAAAGGGATTGGCTCGAGAAAAGGGATTTTGACAGCTTGAAAAAAGCATCAGAATCGAGTGGCGAAAAGGGATTTCTAAACTTTGTAAGTACCACTTTTGAAGAAAACTAACTAAATCAAAGGCATGGGTTTGTAGAGGACATCCCCCTGAGCAAAACTCATACATGGATGACTACAGAAGACATCCCTGGGGCAAGTTATAATGTTTTGCTTGTGCCAAAAAATGAAAAACAAGATGGTGGCTCACGAAAAGGAATTTTTTTCTGATGAAGGGGGATTTAAAAATCCCTTTTCACAATCCCTTTTTGTGTGCCCAAATCCCTCTTCACCACTGTGCAGCTAACCAAAAAAAACTGAACTGAGCATGCTCAGAACCAGACATTTCAAAACTGAATAACTTTGTAAAGGATTAATGTTTTTTCACCAAACCAATGTTGACTCATTCTGTGTGGCAAGCTCTTTCTACTCTGAAAATTTCAGAGTAAAATGCCAAATGTTGTGGAGGTGAGGAAGCAGCAAATGAGAAATTATGTGGCTTGGTGACCACTAGTGGTCAAACAGTACAACCTGCAGATGAGAAAGTGATCTAAAAAAAGGTGATTTACACATTTTGGGACACTATGGGCCAGATATTCAAAGCATAGCAGAGCGCACAAACCAGTAGTGCAGGAATAGCATGGAAATAGCGCAGAGTGGCCATATTCAAAGGACTGGGTAGTGCGCAAACCACGTGCTGCAGGGAAAACCAATAATGTATGCAAGGGGCAAGGAGGAGACTGCATACATGTACAATGGGATATTCAAAGCTATAGCACCGCGCTAGGACACATAACGCGGCGTTAGCTACTGCCTATAAAAGGCTGGTCTTAACTCAGGGCAAACCATCTGGGAAGGGGAGAGACCACAACAGGAAGTGGGAATGAGTGCTGTACCAGTAGCAGTGATGCTGCCATTCATGGTAGCAGTAGTGGAGGAGGAGGAGAGGGAGCAGTCCCAACATGGGCTGCAACACAGGCCAAGGAGATGGTATGCTGCAAACAGGTGGTACCAGGCCAGGGTCTCCTTCGAGACCCTGCCAGATGAGCACATCACTGGCCAGTACAGGATGAACAGGGGATTGTTGAGGCAGCTATGTGAACTCCTGCATGAGCAGCTGCACCCCAACACCAGATGCAGCCATGCCATGACAGTAGAGGAGAAGGTGACAGCAGCGATGTGCTTCCTAGCCCCAGGGATGTTCCAATGACCAACTGGGGACACCATTGGGGTATTGCAGTCTGCACCCTCATGCCTCCTGACCCAGTTCTAGGTGCTTTCCTGCCACATGCTAGGGAGTTCATAGTATTCCCTAGCACAGCAGCAGAGCACAGAGAAACAATGCAGCAATTCCATCGAGGTGCGCAACTACCAGCAGTACTGGGTACCACTGACTGCACCCATATCCACATCCATGCACCACTTGGTAATGGAAGTAATGTCTACATAAACAGGAAGGGGTACCACTCCATCAATTTCCAGGTGGTGTGCGATGCAACTGGGCGCATCAGCAGTGTCTATGTGCAGTACCCCAGTAGTGCCCACGACTCCTTCTTTTAGCACCAGTCCCAGCTGTGCCAGGCATTTGAGGAGGGCAGGATAACCAGTAGGCACCTAGTCAGTGAGTAGCAGCTGACAAGGCACGCACATCACAGCATGGATGGGGACAGGCACGGGAGGCCGGGAAGGGGCATGGGAGGACAACACAGGGATGCATGATGGCAACAGGCAGACAGCAGTACAACACTAGCAGGTGCATACCTCCCAACAGGGGACAGCGCCTATCCCCTATGACCCTGGCTGCTGATACTGGTACCCCAGCCAGCCACAGTAGCTGAAGACCATTATAATGAGGCACATGCCAGCACCAGGAACATCATAGAGAGGGTGTTTGGCATACTGAAGATGTGCTTCCAATGCCTAGACACATCAGGCGGTGCCTACAGTATAGGTCTCAGAAGGTATGCCGTATCTTCCTAGCCTGTTGTATGTTGTACAACATGGCGATGAACTGTGGGATACAGGCACCTGAATCTGAGGAACAGGCCGACAGTGACCCAGAGCCAGTGGTCAGGGGGATAGTGGAGCAACTCGAGAGAAGGGATCCTCGCATGGCCCACAGGGCCATAGAACACAGGGCCAACATCATCAGGACACTGTCACAGGCCAGAGGGTGAGTACAGACTGCACAGCAACATGAAACAATACAATGGTGAATGGTTAATGTGAACAAACAACCACAACAGTGACAACACTAATCAGAGCAGGTGCGTAACAAACTGGAACAGAACGCACGTGAGTGAGTGCAGTGCGATGCGTGAGGTGTGCAGATCACATGGACAGTGGACTCACAGCCATGGTGTGGTGGAATGGACAATGCCTGATGTGTGGTGGCAGTGTGAGGAGGGCCTCCATGGCTGTGCCAGTGAGGTGGTGCATGCGAAGGAGTGCGGGGGTGTGCGTGTCAGTGTGTGTGCATGTGTGTACAAGGGTGTGGGTGTGCCAATGTGTACACAGTGGTGGCGACCGTGCACAGGTGCAGGTTGGCTGTGCCCATCACTGGTGACTACCACCATGCACATGACGCACCCCACGAGAGTGGGTCACAGAACCAGGGGTGCTCTGTGCTGAGGACACATTGGGGAGGACCATGGTGAAGCTGGCAAGGTGGACCGCCTGTGTCCCTATCTACTGGCGGAACCCAACAAGGAGGATGGATGTCCACAGCAGTGCTGGGTGCCTGTAGATGTGCCCTATGCATTTGTGCAGGAGCCAGTGGCAGCCCTGTAGCCATGGGTGGCACGCATGTGGCCCCTGTACCATGGGCACCCTGACCACCCTGCACATCCTGGCGACCCCCATGCACCCCGCGCAACACAGTGGTGAGGTCAACCACTGCAGCCGTGAGCCCAGCAAAGCCATGGTCCAGTACAGCAACCACACAGCCCACCCTGTCCTCGGCATACTGTTCCACACAGGAAAAGCCCAGGGACACGGACTCATGCATCAGCAACAGCTCATGCCTGAGCTCCTTCTGCAGGCCATGCAGGTCCATCCGAGCCTCCTGCTGGGATGTCAATGCAGCCTGGAGCATTGGGCGGCCCCCAGGGCATCCTGCTCCAGGGGTGCAGCCCCTCCGACAGAGGCTGGCACTGGGACCTGTAGCTCAACAGGGTTGGGATGCTGGTGCACAGGTAGCATGTCCTGCCACTGCAGTCCACTACCGATGTGCTGTGGTTCTGGAGGGCCCTGCCCACAACCCGTGGGGACACTGCATGTCCAGTGGTGCACACACATCCCCTACATTGCCAACCACTGGCGGCATGGGTGCACCCATGCTAGCAAGGCTGACCAACCCCCTGGCACCTGTGCCGCATCCTGCACCTAGCGCCACCCCTGTACCCACCTCCACAGGCTCGTCCATGGGCAGGAGGTAAGGACCCTCTGACACATCTGTGTCAATATCACTCATCACAGTCAGGAGGACCACCTGCCCACCACCCAGATCCTCAACCTGGGCATCCTCCAAGGTGGCACTGTAGTCCAGTTCCCCACCTGCAGTGGGGCCCCCCTCCCCTGTCAGCTGTAACAATTCTCCATGGGAGTGCCACACATGGTGTGGCTCTGGGTGTCCTCATCTACCACCCAGGCCAGATGTTGATGGTAGGTTGTCCTCCACCGGTCCCGAGGTGGCCATCCCGGCATGGTCCTGGTGCACCGCTGGCCCTGCACACACCCCTGTGGAGAAAAACAGGACAGGGTCATGCATCCATACACGCAATGTGCACCCCACCACCACCGCCACCCGAACATGCACACCCCAGGACATGTGCCACCCACTGTAGACATGCACACCCCACACACCATCCCCATGGCACTATCCAGTGGCCACATGCACCCAACCTCCCCATAGTGCACATGCATACCCATCCCTTGTGCATAGTGTGCACAGCACTGCAGCCCTACAATGCACCCCAGGTTCAGCCCCAACACAAACACCCTGTGCCACCACACCATGCAGGGTACACATATGTGGATACAGACCTACCCTGGGTGGTGTGAGAGGCATCTCACACCCACCACCCGGTACACCTGTGACAGCCACTGGGCGCAGTGTGGATGCCACCACGGCCATGAGTTGGTCCTCCTCCTGCTGCTGTGCTGTTTGTGGGCCACCACCTGTTAGCATCCTGTCATATAGACACTGTCTCCTCCTCTTTTGCCCAGTGCAGCAGGTTGCTCCAGCACTAGCGCACTGACTCGGTTGTCCTGCAATGACCGCCAACTGCGTTCACCCCGGCAGTGACCTTGTCCCATGCCTGGTGCGCCACCACATCCGTGGCCTTATGGTGCTGCAGCACCTGCTCCCTCTCCTTAAGACCATGCACCGTGGTCTTCAGTTCCTCCTGTGAGAAGCGATGGGCACGTATCCATTCAGGCCATGCCACACTACCTATGGGAGAGATGGAAAGGGACATGTGTCACCAGCTGTGGCATGCCTGTGTTGCATTGCGCATGCACAACAGCGTGTGCATGCCACCACCTAGTGTGGCATAGGTTGCATGGATCTGGCACTGGCCGGCATGTGCGTGTACGGTGCACACACAGCCACAGTGTGTGCAGCCACCCCTGTGTTGGTGTTCGGATGGCAGGTACTAGACCCACAAGGGCACCACCATTGCCCATGGCTGACATGTGCACCCTAGGATGGGGCCACCCCAATGGCTGCCACCTTGCACTATACCGTGCCCCCAAGGGGACATGGGCACTGCACACAGGGTAAGGACATGAGGAATGGCATGCATGCAATGGCAGGCTACCAGGCACAGGCCACATGGAGCTGTCGGTAACACACTGCTGGGTTCCTGTGACCCCTGTGCCATAGCTGTGTACCACCATCAGAGCATTTGTGACCCTCCACGTCCCACATCCAGGGCAACAACTGAGGTGCTATGGACCCCATGGCAGTCAGCCAGTGTTGCAGTGCACACCCGCAGTCTGTGGTGGGGCCCCCCTGCACCTGCCTGGCACCCACAGTAGTGCAGGTGGTCCCACCTGGTGCAGGCTGATGAGGGGAATGGTCATGGTGCAAGGTCTGGTGTGCTGGACTGCTGTCCTTATGGCTCTGTGCACCATTGCACAGTACTGTGCATGCCTCTGGTCCTGCAGTTGGTGGACCTGTCCCCATCCGGTATGGCTGTGGACTGTAGGTACACAGTGCATATGCCCCAACCTTGTGTTTCACCAATGCCATTCCAACATCTCTCCAGTAGCTATACGGACCTTTCTCCTGCTGCTCTCCTTCCTGTTCCATGTCTCCTTCAGTGTCGTTTGCTCCACTGCAGTGTCTGCTGTATGCTGCAGTCCCACAACACAGCACTGATTGCCTTTTTATAGCCCAGCCGGGCAATCCAGCCTGTTATACATACAAATCATGGGATAATGATATGCTAATCACATTGTTTGCACCATGCATGTGCAAGTACCCTCATTTGCATATTCTGGTTGAATATGGGCCTAATTAGCGCTGGGCTAACAGCTTAGTGCCATGCAAATGATGGCACCGGGCAATAGGGAGGTCAGTGCCGTGCTGTCCTGGTAGCACATTGCTAAGTGGCATAGCATGGTAACCACGCATGCCCATGAGGCCCCAGTTCTATGCTAGTGGGCAGGTGTAGCGTGGCATAGTGCAGTGCTATCCCATACAGCGTGGAACACTGCACATGTATGGCATTGTGGCCCAGGGTCATGAGGGGGTCATGCATGCACATTGGGGCTGCTTCCCGGTAGCACCACACTACATCACATGATAGCATGGTGCTACAGCACTGTGATTGTGGGAGCAGGGTCAGTGCAGTGGTACAGGTGGCAGGCAGTGTGTGATTCATTGACAATGCCAGGGGTAGGCAGCAATGGGAGGTGGTACACTGGGACAGGCATTGGGGGGAGGTGGAGACAGCCAGCTTGGTTGAGCTGGTCCAGAAGAGGCACTGGCAGCTCTTTGGGGAGGTCAGGGACGGGGACCTCCCATGCATACAGGTGTGGGCCTCAGTCGCCAGTAAGCTGTGTGCCCGCATGGGCATCTCCTGTGATGCGGAGAAGTGTAGGCACAGATACACTGACCTGCGGCAGTGGCAGCAGCTTGAGCACTACAAGTACATGGTGTGCGAGGGCACTGTGCCTGTGCCAGGTAAGTGGCGATGCACGTTGACACCCGCTATCATGTGCGTGTCGGGCTGCAAGTGTGCCTGTGCAGACATGTGTGTGTGTGTGTGTGTGTGTGTGTGTGTATACCTGTGTGTGTGTGTGTGTGTGTGTGCCTGTGTGTCTGTGTGTGTGCTTGTGTGTGCCACTCTGCATGTGCTTGAGCGCATGTGGCACAGGTGGGGGACTCACAGTACAGGGCGTGTGGTGGCATGCACAGTGGGGGCACCGTGCATGCTGTGGCCATGGGGGTGGCACGGGTGTTGGTGGTGGGTTGGGACATGGTTGGTGGCGGGTCCTGGTTCAGCACCAGCCTGCGGCCAATGGCACCATGGTGCAGGGGTCCTGTTACTGGGAGACTGTCGACCTACACACACGGGTGTGAGGACTATCGCAGGACAGCTGCGACTGACACTGTTGCACCACTGTGCTGCTTTGATGACATGTCGTGTGTGCCTGGTGAATGCTCCATGGGCCATGTGTGGGTGTCTTCCATGTTCAGCCACTGACTGTGGGCATCCCTGTGTGTGCAGTGTTGTTGGGGTTGCATGTGCAACTTGCTGTGCTGCACATGGTGTATGCTGTGTCATGCACTAACACCAATGTTTCACCTGTCCTCTGTAGAGCGGATTGAGTAGCCCAGGACCAGAGGAGAGGGCTGGAACATGACCCAGGAGCAGCAGAGAGGCAGTCTGAGGGTGCCGTCCATGCCGCAGCAGGCACAGGAGAGCAGCCCTGAGTGTGTGAGTACCTGTCTTGTTGCTCTGTGCTCTGTGCTGTTTCACTGTGCTGTGTCTCATTCTGTGTCCTGCCACTGACTGGTCTGGTGGCATGGCTGTGTCAGGTAGTGGAGCAGTGGGCCAGTGGTGGTGTGGAACTGCACTGTGCTGTACACCTGTGTTGCACACCACAGCCAGGTGATTGCTATCTGGGCACTGTCGGCTTGCATTGCTGTGAGGGTGCCAGATGGTGGTGGGTGTTCAGTATGGCTCACACACTGTTGGTTGCCATGCCCACCTCTGCAGTGCAGTTTGCTCTGTCCCTCCAGCCCCCCCACAGATCATCCACATGTGCACAGTTGGCATTACCTTGCTGTCCTGGGGCTTCACTGGACAGGCTTGCATAGCGCCGCCCGCATGCCTGTTTTGGCTGTGGGACACCACGCCCCACATGCTCCAGGCATACTTTTCATCCTTTTGTCCACCAATCTTGGAACATTGCCTGTCATACTGTGGTACATATTGGCAATGTGTGGAACACGTAGTGGAATACTTACCTGGGTAGCTCATGACACTGTTACTGTGTTGCATTTATGTTCCGAGGGTCTGTTATTACTTTACTAATATATTATGTGCATCATTTACTATGGAATGTTGCATTACAATGTTGACCTTGGCCATGGAACATGTCCTCACAGGGTGGAACAGGGAGCTTTTTCCCCATGGATTGAGGAACGTTCCTTGTTCTGTCATACAGTTGTGAGGTATGCTTTCAGTGGCCTTGCCTGGTGGCATGTGTTGGCCCATCCCTGCCAACATCTGTGCCCTGGCTGCCTGTTATTCCATGGTCTGGGTTGGTCATTGGCAGTCCACTGTCACGGTATGGTGCTGCTCCGGCACGCCTTTTGTTGTTGTTGTTGCTGTGCTCTGCATTATGGTACATTGCCATCTGTCAGTGGGCAGCATGTCCCAACATGTGGGTGCCCTTGTGCATGTTGTTGCATGGCCCTTGCACCCAGCTCTCCAGGGGTCCAGCTGTGTGTCTGCCCTGTCTCGCTGTGTGCTGTGCCGGGGTGGGCGGTGTCACCTGTGCCCTGGTGCTGTCAGGCTTGTTGTTGTCATGTATGTTGGGGTTTGGGCTGCTGCCTGTGTCACCCAGGCCTGCTGTGTAGGCACCTTCCAGGTTGGCTTACCGGTGCGGCACTCACCTCCACTCGGGATTGTCCATCAGGACATGCTGTCCATCCCTGTACGGCCTCCTGTGGCTGCTGTCTGCCTCCTGGCTGGTGTCCCATCCTCACGGTCTCCCCCTTCCTTTTGTAGGTCCACTCCAGGCATCACTGTGGGCGACCAGGCCAGAGGAGTCAGAGAGGATGGAGGACCTGCTGCGCTGCATCACCTGCCAGCAGAGGACTGTAATCGAGCAGGAGGCCATCTTGATCACAGAGACAAGGAGGGTGGCAGCTGTGTTGGAGGCTCGGCTCCCAGATCCGGCAGGCAGTTAGTCATGCTCTTCTACTCATTCTGTGTTGTCATCCCCCCCACCAGGCATTGTATTTGTCCCCTGGCCCCTGTTACTGTATCCCTGTGTGCAACCCCCTTCCCTTTGCACCCTTCCCCTGAGCTTACCATTGTACATAGTTGTATATATATTTGCCATTGCTGGCTTGGGTGCTCATTGTTTTTCCATGTTGCTGTTCCAGTGGTGGTCTTCTTGTTGCTTGGGTTGTGTGTTGGGGGGCATAGCTTGTCACATTGTGGGTATTGTTGCATTGTCTTTCTTTTGTATGGGGTGGGTTGGCGAGAGATGGTTGGGGCATATTTTGTTTGGCATTTGGGTTTGACTTCCATTTACTGTTGCATTTCTTCACTGTTCTGTTCCCTTTACCATTTTGAGTTGCTTTTTTACTATTACATTTCATTTATTACATTCTACTGTGTCCTGTGTCATTCTTGGGTGCTGGGGTTTCAATTGGTTTGTGCTGTTCCTTGGATTCCCCACATGGGTCCAGGTTGTTGCTTGCCATTCCCATGCATGTGTCATCATCCGGAATGTGCACTGGGCTCTGCACCTGGGACCTCATTCCAGCCTTTATTTCATTGCATGTCCCAGGGTCAGGCTATCTCAGCTCTACACTGTGTTCCTTTGTGTGCTTGCACTGCCTGCCTGGGTGCTATATTCAGTGCTGTCTTATTTGCTATATTCAGTGCTGTCTTATTCCCGGGCTATGTTTTGCCCTGCACTCCTGGCCCTGTTTGCCCAGCTTCCTTTGCTTGCTATATTCAGCTGGCCTTGCATAGTGCTATTCCTTTAGAATATAGCTTGCATTTTGCTCCGGGCTATGTTTGCATGCCGGACAGTGCTAATCTCAACCTGGGGCAAAGCTTTGAATATCTGGCCCTATATCTCCATGCCCTCACATGCAACCAAAATGAAACCTACAACTTCATGAGATGTCTGCTTCATGATGGGACATTGCACATTTCATGCATATCACCTGAACTTTTTCAAAGTTATTGAAGCACAAACTATTAAATTTAACATAAAAGTGAAGAAAGAATTTGACTACAAATGGTGATATACATATTTTGGGACTGCATATCTCGAGACATGCACTCCAAATCAAACTGAAGGTGGCATATCAAGAGACCATTAGTCTGTGAGGGCACATGCCAAATTTCATGTAAATTACAAGAACAGCTACGAAGTTATTAATGCACAAAATAAAACAATCAAAGCAAGAATTTGACAAAACATGGGGATGTACACATTTTGGGACTGCATATCTCCATATGTGCACTCCCAATCAAACTGAAACTTGGCATATCAAGAGACCATTAGTCTGTGAGGATACATGCAAAAACATCATGTAAATTGCAGGAACAGCTTCAAAGTCATTAGTGCACAAAGTGAAACAAACAAAACAAGAAGTTTGTCAAAATCCCTGTTCATGAGACAAATTCCTGTTCATGAGCTGTCAAATTTCCTTGGTGTGAGCCCTAAATCCCTTTTTGTACTGTGCATCTATCCCAAAGACTGAACTAAGCATGCTCAGAACCCAAAATTTCAAAATGTAATGACTTTGAAACAGAATAATACTTTTTCATTTAACTAATGCTGAAGTGGGACAACCTCTTTCTACTCTGAAAATTTCAGACCAAATTTCCAAATGGTGTGGTCACAGCGTGATGAGGAAAGAACAGGGAAAAACTGGCAAAAATTTGTGAAAAATTCATTTTTTTAAGCTTCACTGCGCAAAACCCAGAAATTCGATCAAAATGCAACTTGGCAAATGAATCTACTACCTCAGATCATGTATTCCAAATTTTGTGCAAATCTGTTGGATGGTTGTGAACTTATTAAAGTGCAAAATTTGAGTTTAACATTAAACTGCCTACTTAACCCTAACTATAGAGATGTGATATACCAAGCTCAGTATTCCAGCAAATATAGAGTAAAAATTGGCAAAAGCAGGATCCCACTGAATACTAGATAGCACCTGAGCTGTGCTATCCTGGGTACATATAATACAAAAATGTGTCAAAGCAGGACCCCATTGAAAACAAGATATTGCATCTCAGCTGGATTATCCTGATTGAATATATTACAAAAATGTGTAAAAATGAGACCCTTCAGCACAACCCCACTAAAAAGGAGATACTGCATCTAAGATGATCTGTCCTACAAAAATACATTACGAAAGTAGGGCCACACTAAAAAAGCGATATCGCATTTCACCTCTTCTATACTGAGTAAATGCAGTATAAAACTGCAAAATCAGGACCCTAGTGCAAATAACATATTACATGTCATCTGGTCTGTCTTGTGTTAATATACAGTAAAAATGAGAACAAGCAGGACCTGGTACAACAGCAATGCAAGTAGTGACCATCTAACATTGACAAATTCTTATTTATAATTACTGGTGCAAAGAGTAAATGCCAAAGAAAATCACTCAAGACAGTTCTGCTTTTAGTTTCATTTTTTTTCTTATTTTTGACTGGCTCTGATTCCTGCTGCAGTTGGCTCAGTCCCTCTCCTCCACACACACACACATTATGTTCCTTACTGCTGCCACTGAAGCCAGAAACTGTTATTCATCACTGTCAATGGCTCAGTCTCTCTCTCTCTTTCTCTTCTCTCTCCTCTCCCTCCCTCCCTCCTCCTCCCTCCTCCCTCTCCCTCTCCCTCCCTCTCTCTCCTCCCTCTCCTTCCCTCTCTCCCTCTCTCTCTCCCCCTCCTCCCTCCCTCCTCCCTCTCCTCTCCCTCTCCTCTCTCTCTCCCCCTCCTCCTCTCTCTCCTCTCCCTCTCCCTCTCTCCTCCTCCCCTCTCTCTCCCTCTCTCTCTCTCTCTCTCCTCTCTCCCTCTCCCTCTCTCCCTCCTCCCCTCTCTCTCTCTCTCTCTCTCTCTCTCCTCTCTCTCTCTCTCTCTCTCCCCCCTCTCTCCCCCACAGCCCAACCCACTTGGAGGGAGCAAGAGTACAAGCACAGGACCACTGACTTGAGATCAACAGGTAACCTAATTTTACCATCAGTTGGTTCTCTGTGTCTTTCTTCCACAGCCTGCCATACTGGACTCCTGCTGTCACTGTCTATCTCAAGAGCAGTCTTTTACACTCATGGATGCAAAAGAACGCTATGGAAGTGAAGCGCGGCTAAAACAAAATGCTGTAATAACTAGGTATGATGTCATACCTGGTTATTACGGTGGTTGATTGGAGCTCATTATCCAGTCATTAAAGGGAGTCACCAGTAATAATATACTGTTGTCAATAGTTCTATCAAATTTTGAGTTTGCAGCCACAGATAAATTATGAAAAATTAGCTTTTGAAAGTCTGATTGTCTTAGAGCTCTGGGAAGTGTGATTTACCTGCCTGACTGCTAGCTCCCCCCCCCATCAAAGTTCTGATTTGGCTCCTTACCAATTACCAAACTGCCTCCTGCCTCCTGCCTCCTGCCTCCTCTCTTCATTCTCCCACCCTTCCTCTGACTCCCACTTTCATTTCGCTATTGCAAAAACCTCAGCTGGACAATCTGCCTTCCCATCGTGCTCCCCCTCCTCTTGAATAAACTCCACCCCACTCCTCCTCCTTTCTCTGTCAACAGATTCTAAATATGTAAATGCGCTGGCCTGTTGCGGCTGGCTGACTAACCATCTCATTAATCACAGAACTGGTATGTCCTACCGCCTTCCTTACAAACCTGTACTTATCCCGGTGGCAGCATTGCAACAAAGGCATCAACCTTCCTCCTTGGAGAAGAGCATCCTCTGTGCTACTCAAATTAATACACTTTTTAAATACCATTTACTGTTTTAAATATTTTGTAGGACTGTCCCAGTGGTGCAGCAGACCTGTGTTCATGAGCAGCCCCTAGAACCCCACGCTGGACTTCAAAGGGCCCTGGCTATGGGCATCATATAGATTGGTAGTACTCAGCTTCTGGGGGAGGGTTGGACTGAGCCACCTGATATTCATGCACCTCCTGCTGGTGAAACATGCACTGGCACTACTGTAGGATGTGAAGGCAGCTGATCACTCACAACACCCTTCTGGCTGGAGAAAGGGTGCTGCTAGGCGAATCCCAGCATCAACATGGAGCACAAGGGAACCAAACAGGAACAATTAGGAAGAAAAGAGAAACAATTAAAAAAGAAATCCATAGCCTTTTATGTTTCTCTAACTCTTTTCTCATTTATAGCAGTAAGGGAGCTGCCAAATCCCTTATAGTATCTGGGCTGGATCAAGATCAAATCATGGGGAAAACTGAACCTGGACAGCAGACTGCACTTGATTGAATCAGAGTTGAGTCACAAATTACTCTAATTTTTACTGTCGAGTTGAGGCAGGCCATGGATTGTCCTGATCTGATACAGTTATGGGTCATTCCATCCCTAAAATTTGTGCTACTGCTGTGTTTTTTTTTTTACAGAGAATACCAATTCCAGTCCACTCCCCAGCTTTAAAAATGTCTTCCCCTGCTGTTGCACACTATGCAGAACTGGGCTCAGAGCTGGTCTTATGTTTCTGGGCTCTCAACAGGGTTAGTTATTGGGGGCCCTTGAGTATACCTTAGAGACTGTTTTTCTCATGTATGTTTTGTCCTCCTGACCAAGCAGGCAGGGTTTCCTTCAGCCCTGTCCTCGCTGCCCTCACTGTCTCACACCTCCCCAGGCTAACCTGTCCAACTTGAGTAACCCCCATGGATTTCACCCTTTGGTGATGTCATGAGGGGCAGGGCCTTCCATCCCCCAAAAGGAGGCATGCACACATTGTGGAACTGCTGCTTCACCCTTCTTGCTGCGCTTCAGATGTGCAATACCACCAGGCCTCCATCTGGTGAGAGTCATTTGGTGGACATGTCTGTCCCCTCTCCCTGGAGAGTACAACTGTCCATCTGATGCTCAATCCCCCCCCCCCAAGTCGGTCCCTTCTAACCCGAGATTGCTCCCGATCCCAGGTCAACAGTGTGGTGGGTGATAGCACTACTGCCACACCACTAGGCCCTTAGCAAGTGTTCTTATGGCATTATGGTGCATAGTTGGAAGGTTCTGCCCAACCCGGTGAAGTCCCTTATGTGGTCTTACAACAGCACACAAGGAATTAAATGAATAACTGGAAACATACCGGAAATTTGAAAAACCGATTACCTGCACAGCTTGCACTAGACCTCAGGATGCCTATGGCTAACTCTTACTGGGCCACGGAAAAGTCAGGCCCCAGGAGACTACAAGTAACAAAGCTGCCTTTCTGCCCACACCCTGAAAGCAAAACTTAATTTTTAAAACAAGGAAAAACATTATCTCTTTATTTATTTATTCTGAAAGTTGGTAATGGGGAAAGATACAATATGCCAAGGCTTGTTTCCAGGTGCAACCCGGGGAAAGGGAAATGCATGAAGATTTTCTACAGGAACTGTTTTACAACTACTGTATTGCACACAATGAAAGAAGATAATTCTTACCTGGTTTTGTTTTCTATTACTGTCCTTCTCTGGTACCACATTTTCCAGTCCCTTTGGATCCCCCTAAATGCACTGGCAGTAGTCACCCACACTCCCCTGAGGCCCCCGATGAAGCCTGGTAAAAGCGTTACTTGGGGGTGTTTGGTCATGAAGGCTGGTGCAATAAATTAATCTATTTTGCTTCCAGCTGCGGTGTGTGCACCATTCCTTTGTTAGTCACTGATCTGGGTACGCTGTCCTTTGTGGCTGCACCTTCTGGTGATGGTCTGCTGTGCATGATTTTGTTGTTTTCTGACCCTCCACACTGACAGCTGCACATCCTGGTGGGCTGCAAATACATCGAAGATGCAAAGTCCTGCACCCCCGAGTGCCATGTCTTGAAATTACTTTTAGACTGCTTTTAAGGGTAAGCAAAATCCAGTATTTCCTTTTTGTTGGTGGGCAAGTGCAGATCCAGAATTATTTTGAGGGGGTAGCAATTTTATCAAAGAGGTAGCACTTTCCTCAGAAAAACATAAAATGTTCCCATTTAAACTTCAAAATAAGGTTAAAACAGCTTTCGGTGGAAACTCTGTGACACAGCAAGGAAGCTACCAGGAAAAACGTCAGAGGTCCTTTCTCCAGGATGCATCAGAGAGAGTTACAGTACTTCCCAGAGGTTACAGGGACTGGTGGATGCAAAGTGTAAAAGATGCTACTTTGTATCACCACTGCACAGCAGATGGTGAAACTGTTATGTGAGATTTCAAACAGTGTAATACTTGAGCAAGCTGACCTACCACAGTAAATTCTAGGTTTATTTAATTTGCTGAAATTAATTAGTCATCCATCAACATTATAACCCATTTTGCTGGTCTGAGACCTGATCATTAGTCACACTCAGTTTTCTATAGTTGAGGTGCTCAGTCGAAACCTTGGTAAAAGGACTGACACTGTGAAATGAATCACAATGCTATTATTTTTACTTCTATTAATTTGTATTAAACATGCCATGGGAAATCACATTATGTAGCTCCCTCAAAAAGGCAATATGAAATGTAATAAAGGAAAACAAATCCACACAATAACACACTGATTCAGCGTTAAGCCCATATTCTCATGTGCAAGTGAAGCCATCAGACTATAATTAAGATTTCTGTTATCTCAGAAGATACATTCTTCCAATCTTATCAACAGCACATCATTAATTTTAAAGACCTCGCTGTAGTGCTATGATATTCAGGAGATGACAGCCATATCTGTAATGCAGCATTGACTGGAAGCAAACCTAATGCATTCATATCTCGGCCAACGCCTGCAAAGAAAATCCATTGCTAAGTGACTTCTAGAAAGTTCTTTGGCATTAATTTATATTGTCTCTCCAGAGACTGAAAGATCCTACTTTTAGTAAGTTTAATACTTCCAAAGTTATGGTGGTGTGATTTGGATGACCCAGGAAAACAAACCTGCTTTAGAAGAATTACACTGCAGAATAATTTTACTTGTGTTATCTGCATAGTCACTGTAAGTACAGCATAGCAAGGGGAACTGTTAATTACTGCAAGCATCAACAACATGTAAAATTAAATCTAGCAAGTCTGACTATATGAGACTTTCAATTAATAATTCTACATGTGAATGCAGATCTTACTGCAGCTGGTGTTCTTTAGTGTACAAAAGGGATAGTTTAGGGCAAACTCCAGGCAGATTCCATGGACAATTTCAGTAATCATTACTGATAGCTTCACTGAAAAATATGTACCTCCATTAATTAGTTTTTTAAATCTCTTTATAACATGGCAAGAAAAATATTACAGAAATGTCATTGGTCGAGAGGTGTCACCTGGCCATGCATTAAATCTGTATAAATGCACAGTCAGATATCAAATCAAATTTTTTAACCCAAATAAGATACTTAGAGCCATTTTATAAGTGTAATAAGGCCCTCCAGGGTGTGCATAATAGGATTTTAATACACCTCCAAGGGGTGTAAGGACATTTGGCCTTCAGCCTTGTGTCTTACTACACCCCTGGGGCATGCATTAAAATCCTATAATTCACACCCTGTCATGGCTTATTATTTGCATATTATGCTTGTTAAATACAAGAAAAAGATTTTACAATACTTCAATGTCTATTTTTTATCTTGAAGTATATCATTTGAAGAGTAGATGTTCTCCAGTTGAGAAATGATCTGTCATACAAGATGCCTGCAGATACAATATTCATTAAACACATTTGTTCCTGTTAAAACTGTGTCACCTGCATGCTTGTGTTATACTGGTGACAACAATGGGTATGGAACTGTGTGTTAGGCTATTGCTCAATGTGTGTTCCCCATGCTATTCTGAGCCTAGCAGGTACTGTAGTCTGTGCAAAATATGGCATAATACATTGCCTTTGTGTTGTTGTGGTGGAGTGTGCATTTGCCATGCTCCTTTCACTAGTAAACTGCTTCACAACCCTGCAACACAGGCAATGCAGATTTAGATGGGGGCAGTGGTGGAATTTGTACTATACTCTTTTGCTTTAAAGTGGGCCCCATAAGAACTCACTGCACTGGAGGTTCAACTTGTTGGCTATCTCTCAGGGGGAGGGGGAGTGCTAACAAGCAACACCTAAGGCCAATTAAAGGGGAGGGTAAATAAGCAGAAAGAGATTTCTCTTTCAGTTAGATGGAGGCAGAGAGCGACTGATCTGCAAGAGTTTTTGGAAAGCTGAATACAAGCTGTTTGTTTCTTTTTCTGTGGCTGAAAAAGTAAAGCAGATTTCATTTGATTTAAATTGGTGTCTGGAGAGTTCTTTTTGAAAGTGTTCCCCGAGAAGCTGCCTGGTTCACTACACTGTCACACATGGTTGGCTTTGGGCATGCGGCAATTCTCCAAAATGGGCCATATTTTTGGAGTTTAGTGTACTCACCCTACACGCCCACATCATACATCATTTGAAAGCTTATTTAATGTATGTTTAGATGAGGTACGATGTGGAGCTGTCAAGTGGAGCTGTAAGCCTGTAGGTGAGGTTAAACAATGGTAACCAAAATGAGAAAGTGTCATTTTTTGCACAGTTCCAGAAACACTGTAACATGTCTATGACTCTAGTTTTTACTGTTTCAGCTAATTCCAACAGCTTAATGTGGTGTTTATTGGTCAAAGCTACCAAATGACATGTATTGAAAAGAGACTAATGGATAGCTCACTGGGTATTACCGGTGAGTAATTACATCAAGAGGTTCCGGACATGTAGGAATCTCAACAGCAAAGCTCGAGAGGTTCCTGTGTCCGGTAATGCCCTGTGAGATATCCATTATTTTTTTAATATAAGGGTCCAAGATTTAGTTTTGAAATCGGCAGTCGGCGGCTGTACTGAAAGCATCTCTTGGTCCTGGCTGACCACCACTGCACTGTCTTGATTTTGCTGGTTTGCCCCCACTCCACCCCATCCCCAGGTTTGACAACTTTTTAGTTTCATAGGCAGTCCTACTTTTTTTTTTTTTGTTAAGGCAAGATCAAGTAGATAAGTCCACCTTTGAGGTATAAAAAGAAAAATAAATTGGGGAATTTCAAGGACCGGACACGATTCACTCTCGCTAAGCGAGAGACGCCCACCATGTTTTAAAACTTGTTCTGCCCACCCACAAAGGAAAAGTTGCCAATCAGAAGGCATGCTTTGGAAGTCGTGGGATAGCAGACTTGCAGTTGCGCTGTTGCAGTTTGATGATAATGGTATCATTCAAGTATAGAACGATAGTATTACCTTATCTGAACAATACTAGTATCAGCAAGGCCACTGTTTTTCGGTTTTAACCGGAAAATCCGGTAAAATTCCGGAATTAGGGCTGCCTGAAGACCGGTAAAAATGAAGATTTCATGGAGTCTGTCATTTTCTATCAGATCAGTAAATCTATAAAAAGTGTGTTTTTCTTTTAATTCCTTCCTGTACTATTTTCATTTTGCTTTATTTAATGCTCAGTATATTAAGCCTTCTTTAATTCTGATTATTTATGCACATACTAAAAGAATGATAGCAGAATCCCGGTAAAATCCGGAAATTAGACTAACAATCACCGATGAAATTCCGGAATCTTAAGTCTTGAAAATGGAATTTAATTTTTTAATCACCGTAAATCAGTGGCCTTGATTATCAGTCAGAAACTGTACTATTATCATCTGGGAGCGATAGCGTTACTGGATTTTTTTGTATGCTTTAGGGCAGTATTAAATTCAAAATTCATACATTAAAAAGATTTTTATTGGTTTTGCATTGGCTAGTATTTTTTTATCAGAAATGATGAAGTTGATTAGAATGCGGCAAAAATGGTGAATGTCAACATTTTACAATATACTAAAATGAAATGATTTCACATCACATATTCTTAATTGTCAAAGTGTCTCACAAGTGATTATACTAGTTTTCTATGTTTTCAATTGAAATTTGCTGCCCAGATCAGTCTCACACTGAAAGTTATGCACCACTAGCAGTAGATTGCGTGCCCATAGTTTGTACTGCATAATGGGCACATATAAATGTACATGAGTTCCTAATGTAATGCTTCTTCAATTATAAACGTCTGTACCTACAATGTAGCATCTAGTCTGCCTGCTAGAAGGTTTTAATTTGTAATTGCCTATGCATGCAGTAGTAGCCTTTAAAATATTCTAGAAACTAGCTTTTAAATTCAGTGATACTTATGCACAGGTCAGTGTTAGTGTTAGAGATGACAACAGATAGCTTCATATTGGGCTTCAATCAAAGTGCTCACTAAACAAAAATGACAGTTTTGATACTAACATATTGTTGTAATTTATATCTAATTTAGCACAAGTCTGCATACTTGTACAAAATGAAAAATGGTGATCGTGATAGTGGTAATGCTAAAAATATACTTTTTGAATTTTACCTCCATAGGGAAATTACAGTATATGAAAACATGAAGGATACAAGCCCCTTATAGCTTACATCAGAAAAAAAGACTCTCCACAAACTTTGAAAAATTTGTTATTTGTCAAGAAAATCAACAGAATACAAAACTGTCAAAAGCCACCAGTGCTGGACAGAATTCTGTGATGCCAGCAGCAGAAGCCAGGAGAGATGAATTGTATTGGTGGCTACTGGAAGAGTTTTCTAGTTTACATGATGTGCCAGCAATACTCAGTCACTGGGGTTGCTTTCAGAAATACACAAGCAAGTCGAATTTGGCAAGTGTCAGAGTTGTATTCAACCCAGGAAAGACTCTGCATTTGATCAGACAGCATCATGATCACCTGCTTCTATAGCCATCAGAGCAAGCACATCCTCCAGCGACTGGTCCTGTTACATTGTTTGCTTGAGAAAAACACACAAGAAAGACAAGAAACTTCATAAAACTGAAACATTTGAGAGAGCAACCAATCTAAGGGAGGCAGCACTTCAAAGAGGAGATGATGACATGTTGCACAGAATATCTGAGGAAGACTTGATTGCTAAGGATGCAGTCCATCACTCAACATGCCTTTCTTCCTACTTGAGTAAAACTAATCTGAAAGCAGTACCATCTAGTTCCATTGCAACAATACAGTCACCTAATGACATTGCATTTTATCAGCTGATTGAAGAGATAGACAATGATCTTATGGACAACAAGAAAGCTCTTCTCCTGTCCAAGCTGCTACAAAGATATAAAGCCCTACTTCCCACAGATGTAGCAACTGAAGGCTATTCCAGTAGCAAATTATAGGCAAGATTAGAAAAACACTATGGTTCTGCAATTTCATTCCATGCACAACAAGGCAAGTCTACCAGTGTTCTATGCAGCACAATAACATTAGCTGATGTTATCCAAGCTGCTAGCAATCTGAAGCAGGGACTTAAGTCATCCAAATGTTTTGTAGATGTTCTTCTGGTGAGTAAGCCTGATGGAAAGCTTTCAAATAAACAAGTTGTTTTGTATAATGCTGCTTCAGTCCTTTGGTCTGAAATAGCAAAAATAAAACCCTCAGAATATTATCCAAAGCCAGGGGACTGTAGTTTACAGAGATCAGCTACGTTTGTGCCCTAAATGGTGTAGGAGTTTGTCCTTTGGTTGATAGATAAAGAGGCATATAATTCAGCCAGCAATGAGTATTCTTCTTCAGAAGACATTCAAAGAAGGTGCCTCTCAATTGCAGAGTGCATACCCTTACAGAAATATGTGTGCTGGGTACATGCAGAATGCATGCCACATGCTTAATTGGGCAATGTTTGCATGCGGTTCGCATACACAAAGTGAATCTAAGTGAACCAGGTCTAAAAAGCACATCAGGTTCACATGCTGCAACCTTGACATGTGTGCAGCCTGTAAGCTGGTGGGAACATCAATTAAAAATCACATCAGATTCACATGTTGCACACTTGCCACGTGTGCAGCAATAAGCTGGTGCAAATCTCATCTAAAAAACACACTTGTTTTTATTTCTCATACTACTACTAGCAATTAGAGCCATTAAAATACATTTTCATTGATTTCCCATAACAATTAGGTTAACTCATTAATTCTGATCCTTTTGCAAGTTGTTTAATGGCTTTTTATTTTTGTTATTAAATTGCCATTAATTTGTAAAGTACTTTTGTTTGTTTACTGCGTTAAATGCCTAGGATATAGTCAGCCAACATCCCCCATTCCAGATGTGCAAAGAGGGGCCTCTGTGTTGTGAAGCCCAACCTTTTTGTGTTGGGTCATGCAAAGCCCCTTATGCATATTTAGTGCTACAAATGTGTTCTCCATGACTGTTTTGGCTCACTTACTATCCCTTTGTCATTCTGTATGGAGCATATACACTATGGCCATGCTCAGCACTCTTTCTGCTGAGTAGGGTATTGGAAGCATGCATCATACTTCACATTTTGTTACTGAAATGAGAGACATGGACACTCAAAATGAGGGACACTAACCCTCACAATGATTAGGACACATCTTGAAACATGGAGATACAATACCTCAGAACACAGTGTAAGCCATGGTATTTACTTATATCGATATTAGCACCTGAGAATGAATTCCTACCATAAAGCAGAGGTGTCATTTAGATAGGGTAGAGGGGGCAGTCCCCCCCACCCGCATTTGTGCCTAGGCTGTTCTTATGGTGTGGCAATAATGGTATTAAATTTGGAATTAATCTTTTGTGCAACAAGTGTGCCCCTGGCCTGTATGCACTCATGCTGCAGGTGCATGCCTGACTCGACTGTGTCTGTATTGCGTTATCCGCTCTCTCCACCTAGTAGTGGCGGCACCATCACATGTGACATGGAGGCACTCCAGACAAGCAAGAGCACATGAGCCATGTGAGCGTGACACTGTCTTTCCTGCCACAGAGTAGACAGGCTGCACACTACAGCTTGGAGGAGTCAGTGATCACTGAACTCTCAATAGAAGTGTTGCGGCAGCATATTTTTGTTGGTCTACTCTTAGTGAGTCTCCATCTCCCCTGGTGGCTGATCAAAGGGTGAGCTAGAAGCTATCTCTAGACTAGGCTACCTACTTAATCTACTAGGCATGCCTCACAAAAATTAAAAAAAACAGGACCCCCCTGGGGCAGCAAGCTAGGCCTAGCAGCAGCAGTGAAAGCAGTGTGGGTGGCCTTCATAAGCCTTGACCAGTGTAGTGTAGAAGCAGCCATGGCAGCAGCCAAGCAAGAAGCAAGCAATACAGGTTGGGTGGGTTTGTTTGGTGCGGTGACTTGGTCACGGACTATCTTGGGGACCAGGGATGGTTGGTTCTAGCATCCAGCTTCTGGCAGAAGGACAGAGGAGGACCAGACTGTAAACTGGGCTGGTGGCACACTGGGCCAGGCCACAGGTTCTGGCCAGATGACCAGATAAGTAAAAGTAAATATTTTTTTACAGGAAGATTAGGGAAGAAGGAAGGACTGAAATATTAATGTGTTTTTCATGTTTCTGTGCCTTTGGGGGGGTTCACGACCCATATGGGATGGGTTTTGAATGGAATGAAGTTGGGGAGAGAAATTGGGACTTTTTTTGAGGGGGGGTCAGAACTTCAGTCAGGAAAAATATTGGTTTGTAACTGGGTAGGTTTAAGCCCAAGTCTGATGCACTGCTCCGGGGTATAGACATAGGAACACAGGAACATAGAAATCATGTCAGCAAATGGGGACCACATGATCCATCTAGGCTGCCCGTGTTTCTGCCCACCTCCCTATTTAGACTGTACCCTGATGTATCCACAATGTCTGTCCCATGTGAGTTTGAACTTGCGTACTGTCTTGGATTCCACCACACCCTGAGGTAGGCTATTCCATGGGTCTATGATCCTTTCTGTAAAGAAGTACTTTCTGAGGTTGCTTTTGAACCTGCCTCCCAGACGCAAGACGCAAGTTGTGCCCCCTTGTACGCGTATCCCTGTTTTGCTGGAAGAGGTTTCCTGCTTGTGTTGTGTTGATTCTCTTAACGTACTTAAAAGTTTTGATCATGTCCCCTCTGTTTCTTTTCTGCTCAATGGTGTACAGATTTAGTTCCCTGAGTCTTGCCTCATATGGCTCATGATGCAGGCCATGCACCCTCTTTGTAGCTATTCTCTGTACTGTCTCCAGGCAGTCTATGTCTTTGTTGAGGTGAGGCCTCCAAAACTGACTGCAGTACTCTAAATGTGGCCTCACCAAGGACTTGTAGAGAAAAATGATAACCTCGCTCTTTCTACTTGTAATTTCCCTACCAATGCAGCCAAGGATGGCACTTTCCCTCTGTGCTGCCTTTTCTCACTGTTTTCCAACCTTTACATCATCCACAATGATTACTCTGAGGTCTCTTTCTGTCTTTGTCTCCTCTAACTGATACCCTCCTGATGTGTGCTTTATCCTTGGGTTTCTTTTTCCTATGTGCATAACCTTGCACTTCTTGGCATTAAATTTCAACTGCCCATTTCTCGAGTTTTTTTCAGGTCTACTTCCACACCTTTTGTTCCCTCCCGTATGTCTACTCTGTTGCAGAGTTTTGTGTCATCTGCAGACTGGCAAACCTTCCCCTTCAAGTCATTCACAATATCTCCGATAAATATGTTAAAGAGGATAGGTCCCAGCACAGACCCCTGTGGATCACCACTGGTCACTTTGGATTCCCTTGATAATGATCCATTGACAAGCACTCTCTGCATCCTATCTTGCAGCCAGTTGGTGATCCAGTTCACAATCTTATGACCGACTCCTGTATGCTCTAATTTGTTAGCTAGCCTTCTATGAGGGGATGGTGTTGAAGGCTTTGCTGAAGTCCAGGTACACAATGTCCACTGCCCTGTCCTGGTCAACTGCTCTGGTGACCCAGTTGAAAAAATCAATCATATTGGTTTGATAAGCGCATCCTGCTGTGAAGCCATGTTGCCTGGGATCAATCTTTTTGCTATCCTCCAGGTACTTCACTATCCTCTCCTTTAGCAATGACTCCATATTTTCTACTACCATCGAGGTCAAACTGACTGGTCAGTAGTTTTCTGCCTTCTCCCTGCTTCCGTTCTTGTGTAAAGGTACTACTGTTGCCCTTTTCCAGCCCTGAGGTATTATTCCACTTTCCAGTGACTTGCTGAAAAGCTCAGCCAGTGGTGTGGCAAGTTCTTCCCGAAGCTCCTTCAGTAGCCTAGGGTGGATGCCATCTGTCCCCATTGCTTTATCTATCTTGAGCTTATTCAGCTCTTCTAGGACCCTTTCCCTTGCGGCGGATCTTGTGTCTGCTCCTGTGGTGTTGTGTACTGACCTACTTTGTGTAGAAATCTTCCCGCTGTCTTATACTGTATGGTGAAGAGAGCAAAAAAAAGCATTTAATAACTCTGCTTTGTCTTCATCTGTCTCTACCATCTTGCCTTCCTTTGTTGCTAACCTGACTATTCTCCCCTTACTCTTTCTTTTGTCCCTTAAATATCTGAATAAGGTTTTGTCTCCCTTCTTGACCCCCTGTGCTATTTTCTCCTCTGTCTGCACTTTCGATCTCCTAACTGCCTTTCCTGCCCCACTCAGCTTATTTTTGTATTCTTCTCTGTCTAATGCACTCTTAGTTTATTTATATTTAGAAAAAGGCCTCCTTTTTTTGTTTGCTTGCTCGCATGTGCAAGAAACAAAGTGCCATCATCCGAGATTTCAGAGGTGTGTCACCTCCTCCTCCAATTCAGTCAGTGTGTTGGCAGGTGCGGCCCCTCTAAGCCAATGCATGCTGGAGCTGTCTATGACAAGCTCAAAAATGCAGTAACGCCACAGTTAATTGGGAGCTACGCCTGAGTGAGCAGCGATAAGATATCACCTGCTGCTGGCTCCTCTCACACACACACACACACACAAGCAGCACACACTGCGTGCTGCCCTCCCCAAGCCTTCCACATGCCACGCTGGGTGCCACCCCAGCATGGCAACTGATAGAATAGCCGACGGGGGTGCCCAATCCCCCATCGGCTCCACTGTCCTCACCCCCCCCAGTACTGGGTGCCACGCTGGGAGCCCACCCCAGCATGGCAACTAATCATCTGGCCGACGGGGGTGCCCAATCCCCTGTCGGCTCCACAGCCCCCCAGCCGTCCTTGTGCCATGCTAGGAGCCCACCCAGCGTGGCAAAGCGTCCCACCGTCGTCTTTTTTTTTTAACGGAAAAATAAAAAACGTCTCACGACTTCTCCCAGCCCCCACAACCCGCACCCACCCACCCCTGCGTATCACGCCTACCCACACCCCCCTCCCCATACTTACCTCCGGACTCTGGCAGCGATCTGTCCGATTGGACCCGGGAACCGTCTGCACTCTTCAAAGCCGACCGCAAACTGAGGAAATGCCGGTAAGCTGTACAATGGGCTAGATAGGGGTTTTTCAACTTTATGGCATATCTCAGGCATTTTTTGGAATTTTTGCACCAAATTTTCAACATGGAGTTTTTGGGACCCCTTCTCATGAATGATGTCACTGTCATGGTGTTATTCGGGCCCGAAGGGTGATTTCTGATCACTGCGCGGTCACTGCACGAAATCACCCGCGGGCTGAATAACACCATGGCAGTGACATCGTTGAGAAGAGTCCCACTCATGTTAATTTAGTGTAACAAAATAAACTGTTCTGGCGTGTGTTCTGCGGTTCCTACACAGGCTCGTAAGTTTACTGATTTTGATATTTTCACTCCAGATTTTCCACATTGCCATTTTACCACACCTTCTTATGAGTAGTATAGCTGTCATTTTCACATCTCACCCAAAACATGTTTCCACCCATGTAGTGCACAATGGCGCAGTCGGTGTGCGAAATCAATGTATGGGACAAATTAAAAATTCACAGTGACACTGTTCATGAGCAGAGGTCTTAAATAGCTATGTTGAAAAATTGATAAAAGTTCAAAACATGACTGTTTCTGAGCATGGGTTGTACAGTTCCTATGCGCTCGTAGGTTTAAATTTTCAATATTTTCACTCCAGATTTTCCACATTGCCATTTTACCACACCTTCTTATGAGTAGTACAGCTGTCATTTTTCACATCTCACCCAAAATTTGTTTCCATATGTAGCGCACAATGGCGTAGTCGATGTGTATGAAATCAATGTATGGGACAAATTAAGAAATTCACAGTGACACTGTTCATGAGCAGAGGTCTTAAAGTGGCTATGGTGAAGATTTGTGAAAAAGAATCCTAAAAATGATTGTTTACGGTGCATTCGCAGTTCCTATGCACGCTCGTAAGTTCACAATTTTCAATATTTTCACTCCAGATTTTCAACATTGCCATTTTACCACACCTCCTTATGAGCAGTACAGCTGTCATTTTTCACATTTTGCCCAAAATATGTTTCCGCCCATGTAGCGCAGAATGGCACAGTCGATGTGCAAAATCAATGTATGGGACACATTAAGAAAATCACAGTGACACTGTTCATGAGCAGAGGTCTTAAAATGGCTATGTTGAAAATTTGGTGAAAAAATTCCTAATAATGACTGTTTTACGAGTGTGCATTGCACAGTTCCTATGCATGCTTTCGTAAGTTTACTTGATTAATATTTTCACTCCAGATTTTCAACATTGCCATTTTATTACACTTCCTTATGAACAGTACAGCTGCCATTTTCATATATATGCCCAAAATGTGTTTTCACACATGTAGTGCACAATGGTGCTGTTGGTGTGCAAAGCAATGTTTAGGACAGATTAAGAAAATCACAGTTACACTGTTCATGAGCAGAGGTCTTAAAATGGCTATGTTGAAAATTTGGTGACAAAAGTCCATAAAATGACTGTGTTCACAGTGAGCATTGTGCAGTTCCACGCATCCTCGTAAGTTCATGACTTTGTAATATTTTCAGTCAGATTTTCTACCAGTGGCATTTTTCCACACTTCCTTATGAACAGTACAGCTGTCATTTTTCACAACTTATGGCTGAAGTGTGTTTTCACACTTTCAGCGCGAAGATCATAGTAGCTGTGGGAAATCATTGTTCGGGACAGATAAAGAAAATCACAGTGACACTGTTCATGATCGGAGGTCCCAAAATGCCTGACTTGACAATCTGCTGTAACAAATCCCCAACCTAATTATATTACGGGTGTGCATTGCACAGTTTCTATGTACGCTAATGACTTCACCATTTTTTTAAATATATTTACTGCAGATTTGCAACATTGCCATTTTTTACACCTCCCCATGAACAGTACAGCTGTCATTTTTTACATCCTGTTCGGAATGTTTTTGCACCTGTGGTGCTAAATGCCGTAGTCGCTGTGCATAAGCAGCTTTCAGCTAACAAACTGATATTCCCCCTGTTCATGAGGTGGGGTCACAAAAAACATGTTGAAAATTTGGGTGAAAATACCAGCGAATGCCTGCGGTAGGGGTTTCCAACCATAGCGCAACCCTGTAGAGAGATGACAGGCATCAGGGTGTGACTTGGGATTCTTGCCTGTAATGCTCATACCATTCCACCCTGCAGCCAGTGAGAGGCATCAGGTATGCCTTGGACTCTTCGGCCCCAAAGTTCACCCCATTCTCCTATATCGCACCCATCTCACCGTATATCTAATGAAATGGGGTGCGCATAAAAGCCAAAGACCCCAAGGAACACCGTGACACTTGTCAGTGTCTGCAGGGTGGGTGTGGTGAAATAGCGTGGCCGTTATGCCTGATGACCCAAACACACACCCCAATGCCTGTCACTCTCTGCAGGGTGGTGGTGGGGTTGGCTTCAGTTCAATACTTCACTGCCATTCCTATTACGCAGCTCTGTAACTTCTACACTACCACTGCCAATGCCAGCAAACAAACATTCGGCATTGACAAATGCTTGTTTCCCTTGATTTTGGTTGCAACTTCCTTAGTGAACCAGACTGGATTGTTCTTTCTTTTGGATTTGGTGAGCTGCCTAGTGCATGTACAGTAGCTGTAACAGTATTTTAAGCAGTTTTTTAGGCCTCCCAACAGTCTTCTATATCTTCTGAGTTTCTGCCATCTAGCATGGATGTGACTATATGTTTCATTTCAGGAAAGTTAGCTCTCCTGAAATCTAGAACCTTAGTTTTAGTGTGACTGGTATCTTCACTTTGTTCATAGTTACCTGGATTGTCCTGTGGTCACTGATCCTCAGTCTGACTCCTACTTGCACATCTGAGACTTTTGTGCTGTTTGTGAGCACCAAGTCCAGTATTGTTTTGTCTCTCATGGGGAAATTCACCAGCTGTTGTAAACCTGTTCCTTGCAGTGCAAACAGGAAATCTTTGCTTTGTTCGGAGGATGCTGTGTATGAGGACCAGTCCACATCTAGCAGACTGAAGTCCCCTACCAGCAGCAACTCTCCACTGTCTGCCATCATCAAGATGGTCTCTATGAGCTCTTTATTTGTATCAGTTTCCTGGGATGGGGGTCTTGTAGATAACTTTGATCCAGACTGAGGCCTTCTCCCCAGCCCTGAGGGTAATCCAAACTGCCACTACCTTGCTTTTTCTTCCTTTGGATTTCTGTTGCATTGATGTCCTCTTTTACATACAATGCTACCTTCCCCCCTCCCTTTTTACCTTCTCAATCCTTCTGAAATAGTGTGTACCCCAGGATGGTGACATCCCATGTGTGGTTCCCGGTGAACTATGTTTACTAAAAGGCAACCAAGTCTAACTGCACTTCTGCCATCATGACCATGAGATCAGGAATTTTGTTCGTCAGGCTAAGAGCATTGACGCACATTGCCTTTTAACACTGTTTATTCTGTTTAGTTGGTGGCTTACCCTGGCTGTGTTGTGTATGTGTTTTGTGTTGCTTGTTGTGTGTATGATAGGAGCATATGCGTGCTGAACTAGTTGGTGATGAGGAGGGGCACAAGATGACCCTTGTGGTGTAAGGGGTACCTGTGCCACCCCCTCCCACTAGTTTAACTGACCAATATGAACATCAACCTTTTAACCAAGTGCTCATGTACTTTATTTAGAGATGTGCAGACCATCTAATATAAAAAACACATGTTCCAGAAGTCCTGCCAATTACCAATATACCAGTGACCTTTTTCCTGGCACCAGTTCCTCAGCCAGGTGTTAAATTTGGTGATGTCCTTTTCCCTGATCTTCTGCCTGCTGTCTCCCTTATTCCAGACAGGCAGAATCTGTTAAAGGTGAGACCGGTCAAAAGAGAAGAAAGTTTGTCACCCAGCCTGGAGATATTTTGTTTAATTTCCTCCAATGACCTACTGGCTAGGTCATTTGTACCTATGTGGAGAATAACATGAGTGTTGTGGTCCACTGCGTGTATGATCCCTTCAATGTGGCTTCTGTCCCTCCATCCTGATGTCCCCTGGAGGCATCTGACTGCAACTGAAGCATGGTCCTGCGGGAGGTGAGGTTCTATACCCCTAATCATGGAGTAGCCTATTATTAGAACAGGTTTCTTCTTTTCTGATTTAGCGTGTTTAATGGTGGTGTGCATCATCTTGTGCTGGTTTGGATGTGGAGAATGTCTGACCCCCGTTACTCAAGTTGGAGAACCATCTACGCTGCCTACGCAAGTCACCCTGGGAGATAGTGACACATATATGTTCGATGTTGAAATAGTATTGGAACTCCCTTTAGCAGAGGATTTTTTGGTAGTTCTATGGTTCCTGACTATCTGCCAGCCCCTTGGCATGTTTGTTCTTTGAGGTACGGGTGCTTGTGCAGTGTGCCTGGGACTTGTAGGTTCTATGATGTTGCCCAGCATGCCTGATGTATGATAGTGAGGAGGTATTGTGTATAAGCCCAGGTTGCGTGCAGCTGAGATTTAAGGTCCTGAATGTGAAGCATGTTGGACAGTGCCCCACTCTGAGAATAAAAGCCTTGCTAAACAGTGTGCCACAGCAACTGCAGTTTACAAGATCCATAGGGGCTGTATTACTCTGTAGAGGCTTTTAGGTGAGAATAGTTGAGTGCTTTATAGCAATACTTGGATGAAAGAAAAGTGACTTCTGGCTGAGAGCTTTCTATTAGCTGACCACTATTTCAGTAGTGGGTATCTCAGTTGGTGAAAATCAGTGAAGCTCAGCAGACAGTAAGGCTAGGGGCTGGACTGCTCTTGGCATATGCCTTCAAGGGGTGCCCTTTGTGTCTGAGTTGTTGCTTTTGCTTGAGAGCTTTCTATCAGCCGACCACTATTTCAGTAGTTGGTATGGCAGTACAAATGCTGATTTACATACAGGAATTCTGGTGTGTTCCAACAGCTCCTTATGCTGAGAGAGCAGTTGCTGGTTGGGCCTGAGCAGAGCAAGCGAGGAGAGAGGGCACCTCAGTGGAGAAAGGAACCCAGACTGTGCACTCCAAGGGGGATTCACCCAGGTAGGACTGCTGTCAAGGAATCCCTGCTTCTGCACCTGTTGGAGTCTGCCTTCCCTCTGTGACTGGTCTCTCTCCCATTTAGGTGAAGATCAGTGAATCTCAGCAGACAGTAAGGTTAAGAGATGGACTGCACTTGGCATATTCCTTCTAGGGTTGCCCTTTGTGTCTGAGCTGTTGCTTCTGGCTGTTTCTGGCTGAGAGCTTTCTATTAGCTGACCACTATTTCATTAGTGGGTACAGCAGTCGGTGAAGATAAGTAGACAGTAAGGCTAGATGCTGAACTGCTCTTGGCATATGCCTCCTTGGGGTACTCATTGTGTCTGAACTGTTGCTTCCGGCTGAGAGCTTTCTATTAGCCGACCATTATTTCAGTAGTGGGTACAACAGTACAAATGCTGATTTACATACAGCAGCTAGGAATTTTGGGTAAGTGTTTCAACAGCTTCTTATGCTGAAAGAGCAACTGCTGCCTGTCTCTGAGCAGAATGAGTGAGGAGTGAAGCTGCCTCAGCAGAGAAAGGAACCCGGACTGTGCACTCCAAGAGGATTCAGGTAGAACTGCTGTCAAGGAATCCCTGCTTCTGCACCTGTCGGAGCCTCCCTTCCCTCCGTGATTGGACTCTCTTCCAGTTGGTGAAGATCAGCAGACAGTAAAGCTAGAGCTAGACCACACTGGGGTATGTCTCCTAGGGTTGCCCTTTGTGTCTGAGCTGTCATTTCTGGTTGTTTCTGGCTGAGAGCTTTCTATTAGCCAACCACTATTTCAGTAGTGGGTACAGCAGTCAGTGAAGATCAGTAGACAGTAAGGCTGGGAGCTGGACTGCTCTTGGCATATGACTCCTGGGGGTGCCCTTTGTGGCTGAGCTGTTGCTTCTGGCTCAGAGCTTTCTATTAGCCATCCACTGTGTCAGTAGTGGGTACAGCAGTACAGATGAATCTTATCCATTTGAATTTTTCTTGATTTTTATATCACTTTTCAGTCCCAACAAATAAGTTTAACCTTTTAGAGATGTCCCAGACATTCTAGAGCTTGCCACCTAGGGGCTAACTAGCACCTGGCCTCCACTGGTTGTTGGCTCCCCCCTGCTGAAATCTGAAATGGCACCCCGCCATAAAGTCTAAATAAAGCAAAAGTCAAAATTTACAGGACATCCTCTGTGTGAGCAGTATGTTTTCCATGAGGGATGGATGAGGAACACAGCAGTTTACAGGGGTAACTTGAGGGCTGTACCTCTCATTCAGGGACAGTTGAGTGGTATGGTATGCACAGACTATTGGAGCCCTAAATTAATTAATTAATTAATTATCCCCCCCCCCCAGTAAAAGTTGATGTCCACATCCCCACACTCAGGCACATCATGGCATAGGGCAATGGAGACTGCAGGGGCGTGCACAATCAAAATGGATGGGGATGTATTTTTATTACTGTTTTATACATTAAAGATGGAGAGTTGTAGATTAATAAAGGCCACTGCTTGACTAACAAAGGCCTTGTTAGTAAAACAGTGGCTTTCATTATTCTTCAACTCACCATCATAATGTATAAAATAGTAATAAAAAATAACTCCATTCATTTCAAGGGGGTATGCCCCAGCACTCTGACCCATGGACATTATCTCTTAAAGACTCCTGCCTCTGCCTTCCTAGTACTCAGGTAACAGACTCCTGACTTACAGTATATCTATACTTGGTGGATTGTCTATAGAAGCATGACCACACCCATTACAATATGTGTGCATGGGAGGGAGAACTGGCCATGTTGGTGGGTGTTGAGGTATTGCTACTTTTGTGTTTGCCCCTTAAAGTCTGTTGTGTGAAGCATTCAAAACTATGGAGAGAAAATACTAGGAGTACAGGCCAAACAGGAAGTAATTAAGTAGTTTTGTAGGTAAGTGTGTGTATTGGGGATGGGAAGAACCACATGTGTTTCCATTGGTTTGTGTGCTGCAATTAAGCTGTGTAGCTGAGATGAAGGGAGACAAGAAAACTAAAAAGTGTAACAGTGGCTATAAGCATGCTGCAAGCATGCAGATGTATGCAGAGATTTGTATTAAAGTACAAGCAAGCCATATGTGTTCAGGCAGTATAGCTTAGTGGTTAAATGCACTGAACGGCAAACCAGGAGATGTGGAGACCAGAAGAGCTGGGTTTGAATCTCATCAACCTCCACTTGTATATGGTGTGATCCTGAGCAGGTCACTTAACTTTTATGTGTGCTGCTATCAGGCACTGCGATGCTGCCCTGTCTGCAGGCACCTCTCTGTGCTGAGGGTGGAGGTTGCAGAACTCCGAGCAGGGTTAACGAGGATTTGGGTAACCTCCCCCCCCACACAGGGACCACCACGTCTGACACCACTCCCTCAGAGGATGCCAGTAAGGAGGGATGAAAGGAATACGGTGGGCTCAGGGAGGGTGAGGGAGGTGGGACAAAGGCACATCCCCCAGTCAGTGCCACTTCAAAACTCATATGCCATCTTGGCAGAGTAGGATGATTTCACTACATCTCCAGATGTGGACATTAAGGGGGATGAGCAGGTCATCTGTGATGGAACCCTGAGGGTAAAGGGACAGAGAACGCACAGGAGAAAGATGTAAATCCTGATTGGAGGGAGACTCCATCATTAGAGGGATAGAGCAGGGAGTGGGCAGCAACAGGAAGAGGGATGTGGTGTGCCTGCCTGGTGGCATAGTTCAGAGGGAGGGCAGGCAGATCCTAGTGATTGCTAGGGCAGTGGCACGGATGGGAGAACCAGACGTCATTGTCCACATGGGGACAAATGAACTGTCAGGTGAGAGGACAGATGTAGGAAATGTGCAGAAGGAATTTAGGGAACTGGGGTGGTGTCTTGGGCAAGTAGCACAATCTGTTACCTTCTCGGAGGTTCTTCCTGTCCATGGCAAGGGAGAGTGTCAAGACATTCGCACCATGGAATTCAACATATGGTTGAAGAAATGGTGTGGAGAGGAAGGGCATGGCTTCGTTGGGGATTGGGATCTCACCTGGAGGTATTCGCCAGACGGTCTACATCTATCCAGGGGAGGGAAAAGGTATCCTAACTGAAAACTTCAAATGCTTCCTCCTTGAGCATTTAAACTAGCCAAGGGGGAAGTAAAACAGTCAGGGGGATAAAGGTAGCCCCCTCCACATAACATATCTGAAATAAGGGAGAATCCAATTAGTACAAGGGCACTATCGAACCCATTTTACTCAAAATTTGGTATGCACTGTCCTGTGGGGTAGATCTCTTGATGTTGCAAGTTTTGTTCCAGTTGGATGTGCGGATTCTGAGATCTGGACAGTGCAAAAAGTCATAAAGTCACCACCTTTTTGCAGCTTTTTCCTCATCGCCCTGCATTCACATGGTGTGGAATTTTAGTGTTTTTTTTTTAATGGTAGAAATAACTTGGGCAACAGAACAGGCATGTTTTGTTTTGTGTAAAAATATTAATCTGTTGCAAAGTTAGTATGTTTTTAATTTCCCATTGTATTCAAAAGGAAGATCACTTTTCAGTACAGAGGGAGAAAAATCAACCAAGGATTTGTTCTTGCAAAAAAGGATTCACTCTCGCGAGACTCTTTCCTTTTTTGTGAGAATTAAATCTTTTTTCATAAGAGAAAATCTGTTTTTGCAAGCTGCCATCTTGTTTCAGTTTTTTCTTAATTTTTTTTTTTCAAAAGCCACAAAAATGACATCCTGGTAAGAGACCACCACACCTAGCTGGATCATCGGGACCTCATTAGTTGCAATCTGCACTTCAAAGTTAGGGATATACCGCAGAAATATGTTTTATTTACTGTTAAGAATCCTTTTTTGTGACCACATGATACGAAAAAATAATCCTTTTTCATATCATGAGTCATGAAAAAGATCCTTTTTCATGTCTCAAGAATCCCTTCCCTGTATTTCCCTGGTGTCTAGTGGCACCCCGCCCTCTGATCCCCATCCCATTTATTCTTTTGTTTCCCTGGTGTCTAGTGGCACCCCTCTCTCTCTGATCATCGTCCTCTAGAGTCTACTGGCACCCCCATCCCCACCCTTGCATTTTTAAAGAGGGGCTCTGGTGGGAAATGGCCTTGCAAAAAAGTGATGGGATCTCAGGGCACCCCCCACCCTCCGATGTCCATTTGTGATGTTCGTTGGTGGTTAGTGGCATTACCCCTCCCTCCCATGTCACTTTTATGCTGAAAATAAAAAAAAAGACCCTCAAGGTCTTTTTTAAGATTTTATCAAGCTGTAAAAAAAGATTCATTGTTGATCACACCTGCACCCCCCACCCTGACCTCTCACTGTGCACCCACCTCCCCATACCCCCTTGACACCCCCACAAACCCTCACTCACCTGAAGATGTTTCAGGTTCGAGATCCACTCTCCTGATCAAAGACACATCTTGCTGTTGGAACTGGCAACTGCAATATGAGAAACTAAGGTAAATGTGCTTCAATGTATTTCAATGTGGGGTTCAACTTTTATGCATAACTATGACATTTCTTGAGATTTTGACCCAAATTTTCAACATGGCCTTTTGGGGAAGCCACCTCATGCACAATATGACTATTGTTACACAACTCCTGCCAGAAAGGCGGTTTTGTGGTCGCATGGCAAAATCACCTTTCCAGTGGGATTTGCGTAACGACAGTCATATTGTTCATGAAGTGGAATCATAAGAAGGCTATGCTGAAAATTTGGTATAAAAATTATTAAAAATGGCACAGTTATGACCATTCATTGCAGTTCACTACACACACTCATAACTTTGGAAATTTTCTATATTTTCATACCATGTTTTTTTTTTTTTGTTAACTTTTTCCCCCTCTGGCCACCGGGCTGTGGGATCTCCCTCAGGTGTCCACCCACAGATGGCTCCATACCACCCTACCTAAGGACCACCCAACCAGGAAATCGAATGCTAGGTCCCTCCCCCATGGAGCTCTCATCTGCCCCCCCCAGCTCTGCACTCCCAGGGTGGGGCCACCTACTCCTGCTGGTGCCCTTTCTATAATCTAGTGATCCGAGGCTTGGGAGTGGAGGAGACCAGGGAAAGCTGGTCGGGTAGGGTCCAGCGGTGGGTGTTTGGACCATCCCCCGTGATGCTGCAGTCCTCCTACAGTTCAGGGGTTTTCCTTGTTTGGTCCCCCCTGAGGTGCAGATGTGCAATGATGTCAGCGCTTGATAGGTGTGCTCCCTCACCAGTCCGCAGATGTCCGCTGTCACCTCTCCCCAATGTACATTCACTGCAGCTGTAGTGCTTCCAACCTCCACTTGGAGCCACTACATGGCAGGGGAAGCCCTACCCTCCCTTCCAAGACAGTAAAGCTGTCCTCCAGATGCTCAGTCCTCTCCTCCACTGCCAACCCCCGACAGCCCAATTCTGCTCATGAACCCAGGTCACCAGCATGGTGCAAGGTGAGGCAGATGCTTCAGCCCTCAGCACCACCAGGCTGGCCTATTTTCATACCATATTTTCAACATATCCTTCTCCTCATGTGTGTCACAGCTGTCATTTTTCAAATCCTGCCCAAAATGTGTTTTCAGACCTATGACACAGAATGGCATTGCAGTTGCACAGAATTATATTTTGTCTGGAATTTGAAAATTTTCTGTAATGGGTACATGTTGTGGAGTTGTAAGAAAGCTTTGCTGGAAATTTGGTGTAAAAATGATTAAAAATTGGACACTTATGACCATTTGTTTCAATTTCGCTATGCACACTCGTAAGTTTGGGAATTATAAATATTTTGACCCCAGATTTTCAACATAGCCTTGTTATTACCTCACCTCATGTATGTCACAGCTGTCATTTTTCAAATCCTGGCTAAGATGTGTTTTCATACCTGCGGCGTGGAATGGCGTTGCACTTGCACAGAATTATGTTTTGGTGGGAGTTCGAACATTTTCTGTACCAGGTACATGAGGTGGGGTAATAAGATGGCTATGCTGACAATTTGGTCACTGTTGTCAAATAAATGGAAGTGCACAGCCTCAAGGGGCCCTGAGTTTCCACAGCTATATACATATACACATCTATGGAGGGATGGGAGCACAGGACCCAGAGGGCCATGCGCTCCCACAGGAAAATAAGGATACGGTTATACTATCTGAAAAAGTAAGCAAATTAGTTGCAAAAAACTCCTTTAATGCATCAGTTAGGGTTAAACAGACAAAAGTAGGGAAATGTGGTGTTAGGGTTTCCAAACCTAACACCCCACCCCCACCCTGCACACACCAACAGGTGTCGGGGTGTACCTTGGGGTTGTCAGTCCTAATACTTACCCCATCCTCCTATACTGCACCCATCTCAGCTTATTTACTTATGGAATTGGGTGAGAGTTGGGGCTGATGACCCCAAGGCACACCCTGATGCCTGTTGGTGTGTGCACAGTGGGGAGTGGGGTGTTAGGGTTGGAAACCCTAACACCACATTTCCCTACTGTTGTTGCTTTAACCCAAACTAATGCATTAACAGTTTTTTTGCAACATATATACTATGTTTCATATTGGGTGATGGAATGGAAGACGGCACCATGGCCCATTATACCGTTCCCCACAAAGCGGGCTCATTTCAGTTCTTGAAACATATTAATTTATCTATCTCTCTTTTAAACTGCTCTATAGTTTTACTCAAGACAATATAATCTGGTAGTGAGTTCCATATTCTGGCTGTTTGCTGCACAAAGGAAAAAGATCTAAAATGTGTTTTAACCGTCTCCATTTTTATTTGAAACTTATGCCTTCTTAATCCTTTTGGTTTATTCACTATTTCTAAACCTAGTTCTTCTACTAACTCTGGATCCTTCATAATCTTAAATAACTGTAATAAATCCCCTCTTTTCCTTCTATCCTCCAATTTAAACATTTTCAATCTTCCCAATCTTTCTTCATACCCTTTATCTTTTTCTGACCGTATCATCCTGGTATAAGTCCTTTGAACTCTTTCTAATCTATTTATTTCACCTTTCGTATATGGACTTCACAATGGTGATCCATAATCCAAATAGGGCCTTACATACGCCCTGCACAATGGCACAAGACATTGTTTGGATCTATTTATAAAACTCCTTTTTATATTTCTTCTCATGTAATTTGTCCTCCTAATAACCTCTAACCTTTGTACCTTAAATGTCATACCCTCATCTATTATTATTCCACAGTCCTTCTCTTTATCCATAACCTCCACCTTACTGTCATTTAGATAACATGCATATTTGGGGTTCCTGTTCCACACATGCATCACTCTATACTTCTCTGTACTGAATGGCATTCTATTATCTCTTGCCCATTTCTCTATTTGTTTTAAGTCAGCCTCAAGTCGTTGAATTTGCTCCATTGAACCCACCTGCCCTCCCAGTTTAACATCGTCTGTAAATTTTACCATAAAATTCTGGATACTATGGTGAATATCTCCTATGTATAAAGAAAATAATGTGGGGCCCAGCACCGACCCCTGCGGTACCCCACTTGTGACCCCCGCTTGACTTGACAATACGCCTCTTACCCTCACTATCTGTTTTCTATCTGCCAACTAACTCTGCACCCACCTAGTCAATCTACTGTCAACACCTATTTTTTTCATTTTTGCAATGAGATGGTTATGTGGTACCTTATCAAATGCTTTCTGAAAGTCAAGAAAGAACACGTCCATCGGTTTACATCCATGTACTTTTTTATTAATTTGTTCATAAAATATGAGTTGATTTGTCGACTTGATCTATTTTTTTTAAACCCATGTTGCCCCTCATCATTCAATTTTAACTTCTTAAGATTCTCTTCTAATTTCTCTTTCAGAAAGCATTCTGCTGCCTTACACAAGACTGCAGTCAGGCTAACAGACCTATAGTTTGTCATACAGGTTTTTAACCCCTTCTTTTTGTATATGGGTACCACTATTGTACTTCTCCAATCTGCCGGTACCTCCCCTGTACAGAATGACCTACTTAACAAATATGCTAATGGAGATGCTATCTGTGAACTTACTTCTTTTAACATCCTAGGATGCAATAAATCTGGGCCTTACGATTAGGGAGGTTTTAAACCTTTTAATATTTTTTTCAATATACTCTTCTCTAACATCCATATATAATTCCCTATTTATATTCTCTTTAACTTTGATATTATCCTTATCCTTTTCATCATATATATATAAAACAACAGGGTTGTTTTAACATATGACAGAATTGTTATGCTGATCTCTGCTCTATGTGAAAAAGTGTGTGCCATATGTTATGTTCATGGATTGTTTTTTAAGATTATGTTAAGCACTCCGAGCCTCTGGGAAGGAGCGCTATACAAATAAAGTTTCTTTCTTTCTTTCTTCCTTTCTTTCTTTCATAGAGAAGTGATAGTGCCCCTATAGTTAGGTTTGAGTAGCCTGTTTAATATTAAACCTAAAATTTTGAACATTAATATCTTTTTCTCCCTTTGATGAAATGAGCTGAAATATTGTATGTGTTGTCTAGGAGGCAAGGTCTTGATGTGTGGACATTTTTGTGAGAGTAGCTTGTATGGTTTCTGAGATCTACATGTGTAATTTTAAGAAAAAAACTAAATGTTTTCCTATACTTAACATTGATTTTTTTTTTTTTGCTCTCAACTACAGCCTACATGGAAAGGAATTGCTGCACAAAACTTGCAGGAGACATGTGTCTTGTCCCATGGTAGTGCCTTTGACAGGTCTAGTGAAAACATTTCAAGGTGTTCCAGAGTTATAAGGCTTTAAATTTTAGTGGTTTCCGACTTGCACGTGCGCAGTAGGGGTTTTGAATTAACATTTTGTCCGAAAGTAAATATTTGATGCTGCAAATGGTTTTTGGTTTCACGTCACTGAATTGGCAAGGCACCAAACATTTTTACTGCTGTGCCAATCACCATCTTGTTGATTTCCTCCACGATCTGACAAACGTGGATAAAGCACAAAAATGCCTTTATTTTAATAAACAAACATCAGAACCTAGCTAAACAGGACCCTTTTAGCTAGATTCTATTTTTTTTAAATACTGTGCCCACATATATATATGTTTTCTGGGCACCCCAAATCCCAGGTGCCCAGCTTATAGAGAGGAGCACTTCCCCACATTCTCAGTATGAGAACAGCAGGATTTTCTTGGCTTCTGCAGCTACAGTTGGAACTCATGCTGCCAGCTGCAGGTTTATCTGTAAGCCACCATTTTTTCTGGTGTCTAGTGGCACCCCCCCACTTGCCAATCACTGTTCCCTATCCCTGGGGTCTAGTGGCACCCCCTCCTATTCTTGCTGTGGAGTCGAGTGGCACTACCCCACCCTCTGATTGTGATTATTTTTGCTGTTTTATTAATATAATCTGACACTGGTATGCCCACCCCCATGTCAGATGCCCCCCCACAGTCACTTGTCTTATTTTTTTTCTCACATCAGGGGACCCAATCCTTGTGTTGGCAATGGAAGCCCCCCCCAGCAGTGTGGGACAGGAGACCACTCCCAGTGTCCCAAAATATTAATTTTGTGCTTTAGCTGTAAAGAAGAAAACCATCCCCCTACATCTTTTTTTCCCTGAAAAAAGAAAACGGTCCCTCGTCATCCCCGCTGCCCCCTCCCCCATCCTGACCCTCCCACTGAGTACCCACCCACCCCTTACCCCTACTATAATTACCTCTGGAGGTCATCTGCTGTGATCTTCTGTGGACTGGGACATGCCTGCACTCTACAAAGCCGAACCATGAACTGAGGAATAAAGGTAAGTGCCGTATAATGTAATTCAATGATGTTTTGAACTTATGTTCATAACTTTGCAATTTTTTGGAATTGTTTCACCAAACTTTCTACATAGCTTTTTTGGGACTCCACCTCATGAACATTGCCACTGTCATTTTGTTAATCAGGCCTGAAAGGTGATTTCATGGTCGCTGCATGAAATCACATTTCAGGACTAAATAATGAAATTTCACCACCAGTGTTCATGAGGTGATGTCCCAAAAAGACCATGTAGAAAATCTGGTGAAAAAATTCCAAACAATGACCAAGTTATGTGTGTGTTGAAATTTATCTACGCACGTGCATAACTTTGGTAATTTTCATTATTTTGACTCCAAATTTTCAACATGGCCTTTTTTTCACACCATCTCATGAACAGCACAGCTGTCATTCTTCACATCCTATCTGAAATGTGTTTTTGCACCTGTGGTGTGGAATGGCATTTTGGCATGGATTTGAACATTTTCACCTATGGTGTTTATGAGGTGAGATCATAAGAAGATTATGTTGAAATTTCGGGTCAAAATATGAAAAAATTCCAAAGTTATGGCCATTCATTCCAAGTTCACTAAGACCAGTGGTGCAAGTGCTAAACAAGAAGTACAGGAACTCAGACACTGGCAAATGTGAAATGCAGAATGAAGATCCTCAGTCTGAAGAATAGCCGTGTCAATCTGTTTAGACACTAGAAGATTCAGTTTGAGATATTGAAGTATTTCTAGGAAAATAGCATTGCTGTACAAGTCAAATATTCTTATGGAAACCCTGATTTCAGGTCACAGGACCAGAAACTGTCATTATGTTGCTGGTTTAAGAATTTCAGTTCCACTGTCAGTGGGAAGATGTACAAGAACTCCGTTACTGCTGCAAAAAAGGTACAGAAACTGAGTTCCTGTGCGTTCCTGTTCACTTTCATCACTGACTAAAACCACTCATAACTTCAGAAATGTTAAATATTTTTACCCCAGATTTTCAATATAGCCTTCTTATTACCCCACCTCATGTATGTCACAGCTAGTATTTTTCAAATCCTGGCCAAAACGTGTTTTCACACCTGTGGTGTGGAATGGCATTGCAGTAGCACAGAATTATGTTTTGGTGGGGATTCAAAACTTTTTGGACCGGGTACATGAGGTGGGGTAATAAGGTGGCTGTGCTGACAATTTGGTCACTGTTGTCCTATTAATGGAAGCACACAGCCCCGAGGGCCCTGTGCTTCCACAGTAAAATAAAAATACTATTATACTATCTCAAAGAGTAAGGAAATGAATTGCAAAAAACTGTGTTAATGCTCTAGTTAGGGTCAAAGCCACAAAAGCAGGGAAATGTGGCATTAGGGTTTCCAACCCTAACACCCCACCTTGCACACACCAACAGGTGTCAGAGGTGTGCCTTGGGGTCATCAGCCCTAAAACTCACCCCATTCTCCTATACTGTACCCATCTCAGCTTGTTTACTTATGGAATGAGGTGAGCATTAGGGCTAATGAACTCCAAGGAACACCCCTGACAACTGTTGGTGTATGAAGGGTGGGGGTGGGGTGTTAAGGTTGGAAACCCTAATGCCATATTTCCCTACTTTTGTGGCTTTGATCCTAATTCAGAGCATTAACACAGTTGTTTTTATATATATATATATATATATATATATATATATATATATATACACACACACTTCATTAATGCACCAGTTAGGGTAACTTAATGTCACAAAAGTAGGGAAATGTGGCATTAGGGTTTCCAATCCTACCCCTCCCCCATGCAGCAAAAGGATAAAACATTGGGGTTTTGGGTCTCTGGAGTCTTGGCAAATCAGTGGTGGGGTCTTCCTTGGGGTTGTCAACCCTAATGCTCACCCCATTTTGTCAGCAAAAAACATCACACATGATCCGTTAAGAAAGGCGCAACAAATTGTGTTGGCAACCTGTGGCAAGACTTACTTCTCTACCTTTGAAGAGTGTATCATTCTGAAGCAGTGGCTTGGAGATGTACCTTGTGCTTCAGATTGGAGGCTGTGGGCTGGGGAGGGGGGAGTGGTGAGCATTAGGGTTGACAACCTCAAGGAAGACCCCACCACTGATTCACCAAGACTCCAGAGACCCAAAACCATAATTGTGTTTTACATTTTGCTGCTTTGGGGGGAGTTAGGATTGGAAACCCTAATGCCACATATCCCTACTTTTGTGACTTTAAGTTACTATATATATATATATATATATATAAATCAGTTTTGAATGTTGTGGTGAGAGAGCATTCATTTCTTGCACGATCCTATTCATAATTAAGAAGTACCTGTTTTTAATTCAAGTCACACAGATATGCAAATTTGGCCTGATTACTTCAGCACTTCTAGATCACCTCAATTATTACACACTACAAAGCTCCTAATCTGTCATCTTTTGGCTGTGTGAAAAAAGAATGTAGTGTTCTTTCAAGTCAAAATGAAAAATGTAAAGGTACTGCACTGAACTGTTTTCTCCTCATCAAAATGAGTATGGTTCACTTACAGGAACAGTTATAGTTGACTCGCTGTATTGGAAGCTGTAACTAGATTAGAATAATGTACCCCCAAAACACAAATATACTTCTAGAATAAGTGATAGGCAGGTAAATGCTGTGAATAGGGAGATAATTCCTGTGGACTAATGGCATTATTACCTTATTAGGCCTCTCAATGGAATTATTTTCTGTGTACAGTGGATGTCCACATTATTTGTTTTATATAATATATTATGATGGTGCTTTTGAGTTGTGATTGTATTTATGATCATTTCTGGGTTCTGCAACTGTTCTGTAATGTGGTTTTCCACAGAAAAGTGGTGTGTGCACTCACATTTCTAGGTATGTGTATGCATTTTTAGGTGTGTATGGTCCTAATTGAACCACCTATAAAAGGAGGTGTGGTTGCAATAGTTCATTCTTTACTTTGGCATGGTAGGAGGTCACTGCAGTGCTGAGGAGTGGCGTGGTATCTACGGTGTAAGAGGCAGCATGGAGTTTCAGGATGGAAGCTGTTGCTAGCCTTGCTTGTAGAGCAGAAAGCAGCTAACTAAAAAAGCTATATTTTCTTATTAATTTAAAACTTATATCTCAGCAGGAGTTAGTGTCTGTTGAGATTAAGTAGACAGATACTTTATTAGAAGTAGAAGGGGTCTTATTTAGGGTTAAAAAAGAAAGAAAAGAAAGAAAGTCAGTGTGTGTTCTGTGCTGGGAAGGGTATTGTATCAGCTGACTTTGCTAAACCAGTAGGAGGAGAGAGAGCTTAATTGGGGGTGTGGCTTAGACACTAAAAAAGCAGGTGCCTCAAATTACAACTTCCTGTTGCTAGCCTTTTTTCTTACTAATTGCCCTCCATACCACCGTAAGCCAGTTCTACTTTTATAGCCACTGGATCTGACTGTCAACAGGAACTTCCTGTTTGGCAATAGGAAGGGAAGGATCATAGAGAAACATTGGTTTTGTCAACCCTAAAGGAAAAAAGTAGCTCACTCACCCCCCCCCCACAGCTGCTGGTGGTCTTTGTATTTAGTTGTTTAACCAGGAGTAGCACATTAAGCTGAAAGCTTTTTTTACAGGAGTGACCTTGGAGCACAGGAAAGTTAAGTGACTTGCTCAGGGTCACACAGTATGCAAGTGGAAGCTGTGGGATTCAAACCCAGGTCAGGTCTGCTGGATGTCACCAAATTTGCAGCTCAGAGCCTTAGACCACTGCGCTATACTGCCTCTACATTGTCTGACATAGAGCAAGAAAGAAGGAGGCTACTAAAGAAGATAGGAAGTTGCTGTCCCAGAACAGGAAGGATGAGAGTTATAAGGAGAGGAGAGAGTAAGCATACAGAGAAACAGGACAGGGGACACAAAATAAGACATGATAGGAGTGGTGCAATGCAATGGCTGTGGAGTGGCAGTGTTCCGGGAGACATTCTGGAGGCTGCAATGCTGTCCAATTTGCAGGAACCTCTCTGGTCTGAGAGAGGAGGTTGTCTGTCTCCAGGCTGACCTGGCTAGGATTTGTGAAACCTCCTCCCCCACCCAGGGACAACCAGGGCCAATGCCACTACCTCAGAGGTCACCTAGAAAGAGGAAAGGCTGGACCAGGGTGGGCTCAGGGAGGGAGAGGGTGGTGGAACAGAGTTGCATCCCTCCAGCTGTACCTCTCCACAATTCATTCACTCTTCTGGTGGATAGTGGTTCCTCTATGGAGGCACCTGTAGTGGAGACCAAGGAGGATGCTGGTATCCTTCACAAATAAGACCCACAGGAGGGTGGCATGGGATCCCACAGGGGAAGGAAACAACTCCTGGTGGGGGACTCAATCATTAAGGGTAGAAATGGGGGAGGAAGGGGAGAGGGAGGTAAGGTGCTTTCCTGGCGCCACAGCTTGGAGGGACAGGAAGCAAATCCTCAGGATCTTGGGAGGAGCTGCACGAGGGAGGGAGCTGGATGTCATTGTCCACCCAGGAACAAATGACTGGGATCAGAGCAGTGCAAGAGGAGTTTGTAGAGTAGGGGAAGGGCCTTAGACAAGTAGCGCAAATGGTAATCTTCTCGGAGGTGCTGCCTGTCTATGGCAAGAGTGATGCTAGGGCACTCCTCACCAGGGAATTCAATGAGTGGTTAAAAAACTGGTGTGGAGCTCAGGGTTTTGGCTTCATTGGGAACTGGGGAGCAACCTGGAGGGATGCAAACCTATACTGGTGCGATGGTCTACATCTGTCCGGGGGGGACCAGGATCCTAGGTGAGAGGTTTAAATGCTTCATTGGCAAGCATTTCAATCCAGCCAAGGGGGAGGCACTGAAAAGGAGCGGAAATCCCAGCCTCCCCACAAAAACATGGTAATTAGTGAGGTAAACACCAAGGTAGAGAAGTTATTGGGAGCAGGACAGAGGTAAATGTAAGAAAAGGCAAAGGCAGTTAGGACAGGAATGGGGCTAAAAGGGGTAAGGCTATCAAAAAGTGGAGGGTGATGAGTACCAATGCCCATAGACTGTGTAACAAGCTCCATGAACTAGTGGCCTTGATGGAAGAGGGTTGCCTGGATATTGTAGCAGTCACAGAAACATGGTACACAGAGAACCATAACTGGGATGTCAACATACCAGGATACACAATCTACAGGAGGGACAGGGAGGGTAAAGAGGAGGAGGAGTAGCTCTCATGTAAAGAAAGGATCAAAGCAACAGAACTAAAGAGTAAACAGAGAGCAGATGAGGCACTCTGGGTCACCCTAGAGACAGGAAATGGCACCACAATCTGCACAGGGGTTGTATACAGACCCCCATCTCAGGGGGAGGGAATGGACAAGGAAATGATAGAAGGCTTCCTTAGAATGGCAGAAAAAGGGGAGATATTGTTGATGGGGGACCTGAATATGCCAGATGTTAACTGGAGCACCTTTGCTGCAGGCATATCCAAGAGCAGGGTCATTCTTGATGCCCTACAGGGGCATGCATCAGACAGCTAGTATTGGAACCCACTCAGGAGGGAGCAATCTTAGACCTGGCACTCTCAAATGGGGACAGAGAAAGAATCTCAGATTTAGAGGTGGGTAGCCATCTGGGAACAAGTGACCACCAAACAGTGTGGTTCACGATAAACACAGCCATACAATCAAACCATACAAAAGCAAGAGTATTGGACTTCAGGAGGGCTGACTTTGGGAAAATGAGATAGTGCCTTAGAAAAGCACTAGCAAACAGGCAAGAAGGAGGGGTGGAGGAACAATGGGGAGTAATCAAAACAGCCATCACAGAGGCAACAAGCCTTTGTGTAAAGCAAATCAATAAAACACAACAAAGGAAAAAAACGCTATGGTTCTCAAAAGAGATGGCAGGGAAGATTAAGGAGAAAAGGATAGCATACAGGAAATATAAGGAAACACAGAAGGAGCAGGACAGAGAACTTTAACAGTTAAAGCAGAAAGAGGCTGGGAAGGCAGTCAGAATAGCAAAGGCCCAAACCGAGGAAAGGATAGCCAATTCTGTTAAGAAGGGGGATAAGACCTTCTATAGGTATATCAGGGAGCGAAGAAAAACCAAAGGAGGGATACTGAGGCTTAATAAAGGGAAGGGAATGTGGGTAGAAGGGGACAGTGAAAAAGCAGGGATACTGAATGAATATTTCTGCTCAGTATTCACAAAGGAAGAGGAGGGGGAGGTACCTAAACCAAACAAGAGAAACACTCTGAAGATGGGGGTAGATACCAGTCCATTTACAGAAGAAAGGGTTCTGAAAGAACTAATAAAATTGAAGGTGGACAAAGCAATGGGGCCTGATGTGATTCACCCAATAATTCTAAAAGAACTAAGGGTAGAACTAGTGACACCGCTGACTACTCTCTTTAACAAATCATGGGAGGATGGGGTGGTACCTGAGGACTGGAGGAGGGCAGATGTGATTCCTTTTCACAAAAGTGGGAGCAGAACAGAGGCAGGAAATTACAGACCAGTTAGTTTGACCTCAGTAGTAGGGAAAATGATGGAATCACTTCTGAAGGAAAGAATTGTTGAGTAGCTAGAGGCCAGTGGGGCACAAGAGCCAAGGCGGCATGGATTCACGATGGGAAGGTCGTGTCAGACGAATCTAATCGATTTCTTTGACTGGGTGATCAAAGTAGTAGACCAGGGAGGGCCTGTGGACATGGCCTACCTAGATTTTAGCAAGGCATTTGATGCAGTCCCACACAAGATTAATACACAAGTTAGCCAGCATTGAGTGGGCCCAGGTGGTAGCCTGGATAAAAATTGGCTAGACAACAGGATGCAAAGAGTAGTAGTAAATGGAGTACACAGTGAAGAAAGGAGGGTTACTAGCGGGGTACCACAGGGTTCAGTACTGGGACCAGTCCTTTTTAATGTCTTTATAAGTGACATTGCAGAGAAACTGGAAGGAAAAGTACATCTCTTTGCAGACGACACAAAGATCTGCAACAGGGTTGATACACAAGATGGAGTGGAAAGGATGAGAAGGAACTTGGCAAGGTTGGAGGAATGGTCAAATGTATGGCAGCTCAGATTCAATGCAAAGAAGTGCAAGGTAATGCACATGGGAAACAAAATCCAGGGAAGAGTACACAATGGGGGGTGAGATACTGACAACAGTAAAAATGGAAAGGGACTGGGGTAATTATATCAGATGACCTAAAGGTGGGCAAGCAATGTGAGAAGGCAGTAAGGAAGGCTAGGGAGATACTGGGATGCATAGGAAGAGGCATCAATAGTAGAAAACAGGAAGTTGTTATCCCTCTGTACAGACAGTTGGTGAGACCCCATCTGGAGTACTGTGTGCAGTTCTGGAGACCCCATCTCCGCAAAGACATAGACAGAGTGGAGGCTGTCCAGAGAAGGGCAACCAAAATGGTGCAGGGTCTGCACCAGAAGACATACGAAGAAAGACTAAAGGAGCTTAATATGTATATCTTGAGGAAAGGAGGGAGAGAGGGGACATGATAGAAACTTTCAAGTACCTCAAGGGAATCAACAAAGTCCAAGAGGGTGGCATCTTTCAGAAAAGAGATGTGCAAGAACAAGGAGCACAATTTGAAGATAGAGGGACGGCTCAGAGGTAATGTGGAGGAAGTATTTTTCACAGAGAGGGTTGTGGATGGCTGGAACAGCCTCCTGAGGAGGTCGTGGAGTCAAGAACAGTGGGGGAATTCAAGAATGCATGGGACAGACATAAGTCAGTCCTAGTGGGGGGTAGGAGGAAGTAAACTGTTGGTTAACTAGGATCTGCAGCTTATCTGTTAGGTAGGAAAATGAGCAGACTAGGTGGGCCAAGCGGTCCTTATCTGCCGTCAAATTCTATGTTTCTATGTTTCTATGAAGTGGCATGGAGTGTACAGTCAGGAGCAGCATGGTATATGTGGCTGTGAGTGGCACAGTATCAATGGTTAGCAGCTGTGAAGGAGCTCGGAGTCGGTGGCAGCAGCATGGAGGGTTTGGTCTGTGAAGAGAGCTGGAGCATCGAGGGACATGGCTGTTTGGTAAGAGACAGTAGGGAAATGGTGTGTAGGTAATATTTAGGGTGGTGTTAGTCCAGAGTTTAGAGTCCTTTTGCTTTCTTATGGAAAGGATTTTTGCAGGTTTGGCAATCAAAGTTTTGTAGTAAGAGTATTCTTCTGTTTTTTTTGCTCCAACTCCCAAGTCTGCCCTTCTTCAGCCATCTCCTGCTACTAGCCCTGTCACCCGCCTTTTCCCAGTGTTACCCCTGCCTCCTAGTTACTCGCTGGCTTACCCACAGGGCAGGGTCAATGGGGTGGGGCTTGCCCCCACCAAAGGTGAATCCTTGGATCAAAGGTGGCTGTCAAAATCAGTGGTGCAAGACCTGCAGAGCAGGAGTGGCATCAATCTGACAGCTGGAGGGTTTTCCTCTTTCCTTCCTGTTCTTGAGATGCTGACTGGGCATGAGCTGAATGACACATGCACCAGAACTGCATCTTGCATCCAGCTGCATCGGCATCTCCCTTTCCAGATACAGAGCCCCTGCCTGCACCACCACCTGTGGTCAGCCAAGAGGCAGCAGCGGCAACCCTCCCTTCCCAGAGCAGAGGGTCCTCTTGTATGCTCAAGTCTCCTCCCCTGGCTGTGCCAAAGGGCTAGCTTATAAGAGTATTCTTAATTGGTGTGGTAATTAGTGTTATTGGTTTGGTGTTGTGTTAATTGGCTAATTTATCTGGTCAATACTTGAAACTATTGTTGTAACACAGGGTTTTATGTTTTGTGGTGTATACTTTTAATTGACGTGGTACATGCCTTTAATTAATATTGCCTTAGATCGTGTGGGTAGGGATGGGAAGGGGGTGGGTGTTAGGGTTGAAAATCCCACTGGCACATTTCCATACTTTTATAGCTCTTTAACCCCAACAGATGCATTAACATAGTTTTTAGCCATTTATTTCCTTACTTTTGAGAAAGATACATAAGCAATAATACCCAACAAGGACAAAGTGGGCAGTATTGGGCAATACTAGACTGCCCAGGGTGTAATGAGGTCTGACACCACAGGCAGAGAGCCTTATAGCCCCTGGAAGGTGTGGTATTACTCAATATGGCCCCCCCGGAGGATATTGTTGCGCTTAGAAAATGGGCCACTGTATTATATGTTATAAAAAAAAATTATGTTTACATGTTACAACTCTTACGGTACATTTTTCATTTATTTTGTAATAAAATAGTTCCTCTGCCTGCATTAGACTTTTTTTTTTTTGAGGTATGCACTTTTGTCCTATTATAGCCACCATACTTGTTAGCATGGAACTGATTGTAATGTTTAACACACACCCCCGCCACACACACACACACACACAGATGGCTTAAACACACGCAGGTTAAAACAATTTTGTTTTACTGCTTTTTTTTATTGCCTTTTTAACCTCTGAGTGTCAATGCAAGGTCAATGGCAGGGTAGGGAGCATGGCATGACTAAGGCTACATGCATTAGGGAGCAGTGGGAGTGAGGTACTGTGATTTTTTTCCCCTTTTATTTGCAGAATGGATAAGAAGGCACTCTCTTCGTTGAGTAAGTAGCTTGGCTGTCACATCTCATACTGAGTTCACCGGCACAGAGAAAGACAGAGCTCCAGTAGCAGTACTATGTGTGACAGGAACGTACTTTCTTTGTTTTCCAAACAGCAGATGGACATTTATCTGTGGTACAGAAAATGAAGAAAGTACTACTGCTGTCATACACACATCTTGCTGTACTTGGGTCATGATTCTGCTGCCGAGCTTCATTTTCTTCCCACAACTGTGCTGATTTTAAAATTCTGACTGTGAGTCTTGCGAGGGAGAACAGGGAGAGATTGGCTGCTGGTTTATGGCTTGCTTAATGAACAGAAAAAAAAATGGTGGCTGGCCACTTTGAAAATTCAGGATGGCCCAAGGATACCCTAGGTAATAGAGCACCCTGAAGTGGCACTCATTTTTAACAGGGCATTGTTGAAAAATAAATGCATGCCTGGCATGGGCTTTCAGCCAATCAGCGCGCTTTATTTTTCAAGCCCATTCTCTAAAGTTTATACTGTAACCACTGACACCTTCAGCTCTCTTTGTACATGGCCCACTGCAGCAGACCTGTACCTCACAAGGCCAGAGCTGTAGCTTGTGGGCCCTGGCCCCTACACAAAGCAGCAGATCTGTTGAACACATTTTTTTTTTTTTTTGCTTTTTTTATTACTGAGCAGCAGCAGACATGATGAAGCAGAAGAGAGCAACCTGCTGAGGTAGAGGGAGGGCTGTGCCAGTTGCCCGGTGCACCATTTAGCAGGGAACTTTTCCTTGGTGGATGAGGGAAGGTATTTACTTTGGTGTGGGGGGAGTAGGGTGGCATAGGTAGCAAAGGGTAGATGAGAATGGGGGATTACCAAGGCATGCAGGAAGAGGTTGACCCCCCCAGAAACACATTTCAGGTTGGATTTACAAGCTGCCACTTATATGGTCGTGAGGGTGTCAGGCATCCTGAATATTTGGGCCTAGAATGGACAAGTTATTACCAAAAGAAGAAAAACGTGAAAATAAAAACTCTACATCCTCATGCATGTGCAGTTACTGCATTTTGGGACTTACTGTTGTTTTTTTCAAGGGAGTTTCTTCAGTTGACAACAGCTGGCCAAGATGGAGGAGGGCTGTGCTGGTCATCTAATGTTGAATTATCCTTGGTTTATCCTCAGAAAAGGTAGTTGCCAGGGGAGGAGGAGGAGGATGGGCATGGGTGCTAAATGGGTGGAGTGAATGAATGTTTTTTACTTGTATGGGGGGAATAGGATGGTATGGGGGCTAGTGGGTTGGGGGTTGTACTGTTTAGCTCACATCAGGATCAGTGACTCGTGGCTCAATTTTCAAAACCCCAAGAATGCCGCAAGCCCCTGGTGTGTCGATCGTTTGGCACATGGGGCTTGTACATTCTTCTGGCTGGCAACTGGGATTTTCAATCTTCAAAACCAAATGCAGCAAGTTAGACCAGATTTTCCCTGGTCTAATTTGTGCCATTTGGGGGACCCTTTTTACAGGGCTTGCACCAAATCTTTGGCACAAACCACAGTAAAATAAGGGAAATGTAGCAACTGCACTTGATGTTCTAAAAATCAGGTGCAGTTACGAACATACAAAATTTGCCAGCAGATATAGGCCTAGAGGTCTATCAAGTCTGCTCGAATGTGCAGCTAGCACCCCTTATTCTGCAGCTGCCCCTCCCTTCCACCCTTCCCCTTCATTAACCCTCCCCCTTGTCCTGTCCCATCCTCGTTTGAAGCAGTCCACTGTTGTACTGCATACCACTTCTGCAGGTAACGCATTCCACCCAGCCACCACCATCTCTGTAAAAAAGTGTCTCCTCATCTCCCTCCTGAACCTTCCTCGCTCCAGTCTCATATCATGGCCCCTGGTGGCCCTCCCCTCCCTTACTTTGAGCAGCCCCTCTGTACCCATCTTGTTTATTCCTTTCATGTATTTAAAGGTTTCAATCATGTCACCCCTGTCTCTCCTCTCCTCCAGTGGGTACATGTTCAACTCCTTCAACCTCCTCTCGTATGATAAGTCCCCAGCCCTTGATCATCTTTTGTCGCCCGCGCTGCACCCTCTCCAGTAACTTAATGTCCCTCTTCAGATACTGGATGCCAGTACTGCACGCAGTACCCAGGTGGTCTAACTAATGACCTATACAGTGGCAGAATCACCTCCTCCCTCCTCGAGGATATACCCTTGCAATACAACCCAGCATTTTGTTGGCCTTTGCAGCTGCCTTCCTACATTGTGCCGAGTTGTTCATTGACCCTGTAATGAGCACACCCAGATCCTTCTCCTCCTCTGTCTGGGCTAGCTGCACTCCCCTAGCTGGTAACTCCTCCTTGTTCTTCATCCCAAAGTGCAGCACCTTGCACTTTTTGGCATTAAACCCCAGTTGCCAGGTGTCTGACCAGGTTTCAAGCTTTGCCAGATCATTCTGCAACCCCTGCCATCCCCCTAGGTCATCCACCACCACGCCTACCTTGGTATCATCAGCAAACAGACTGATCTTGCTCTTGATGTCCCATGATATGTCTGCAATGAATATCCCAAACAACACTGGTCCTAACACCGAGCCCTGTGGAACACCACTCGTCACTGCCCTTGGGTGTGAGAGCTCCCCACCCACCACCACTCTCTGTTGCCTTCCCTGAAGCCAGTTTCCTACCCATCTCACCAGCTTTGCACCCGCCCCTGTGCCTACTAACTTCCTTCCTTCCTTCCCAGCCTTCCATGTGGCACTGAGTTGAATGCCTTACTGAAGTCCAGATACAGGACATCGACTGCATGGCCCCTGTCCAGTTGCCTAGTTACCCAGTCATAGAACTCGACCAGGTTGGTTTGGCAGGATCTGCCATGTATGAAGCCATGCTGTCTGCTGTCCTGTAGTCCTTTGGCCTCTAGGAGGGCCACCAGCCTCTCCTTCAGGATAGTCTCCATTAGCTTACCCACGATGGATGTGAGGCTCAATGGTCTGTAGTTTCCCGGTTCATCCTTGGGGCCACTCTTGTGGAGGGGCACCACATGAGCCATCCTCCAGTCCTGAGGTACACACCCCGAATGTAGTGAGGCATTAAATAGGTCTGCCAAAGGTCCTGCAAGGACCTCTGCCAGCTCCTTCAGTACCCTGGGGTGGATGCCATCTAGGCCTGGCGCCTTGTCCACCCTCAGTGCCTTCAAACCCTCTCGAACTCTGCTCTCCATGATTTCCCCATCTGTCACCACTTCCCCCTGCTTCTGCCATTTCTCCCACCTTGGGTGTCACCCCTCTTCTCTTTAGTAAATACTGAGCAGAAGTACTCATTTAGTGCTTCCATATTGCCCCTGCTTCCACCCAACCCCCTCCTTCCTAATCCTTACTATGTGGTCCTTACAGCTCCTTTTCTCCCTGATGTACTTAAAGAAGTCCTTCTCCCCCTTCTTAATGCCTTGTGCCAGCCTGAGTTCCGTAGATGCTTTGGCTCCCCTTACTGCCCTTGTCATCTCCTTCGATTCTGTCAAGTACTCCTCCCTGTCCTCCCCCTCCCTGTTTTCTTGTACTTCCTAAAGGCAGCTCTTTTCCTCCTTACCTTTTCCATGACCTCCTTGCTCAACCAGCTCGGTTTCTTAGCCCTAGCCTTCTTGCTCTGGGCTTTGCAGCAGGTTTTGGTTGCCTCCACTATCCCCAGCTTTATGGGCTCCCACCTCTGGTTAGTGTCCATACTAGATTGAATTCTGGCCAGGTACCCTTTTACCACTTCCCCATCCTCCCAAAGTTGGCCTCCTGAAGTCCAGCACTCTTGTGCCAGATTCCACTCCTTCCTTGCCCATATCCAATGTGAGCCATACTGAGTCGTGGTCACTCCTGACAGCGGTTCCTCCACTGTAAGTTCTCTCACAAAGTCCCATTTGCCAGCACAAGGTCAAGGGTATTCCCTAACCTGGTTGGTTCACTGACCATTGCAGCAGGAAGCTATCCTGGAAGGCATCCAGAAGTACCTGCTCCCTTCTGTTCCTGGTTGTTGGGGTGCTCCAGTCCACTCCTGGCATGTTGAAGTCCCCCACAATCACCACACTACCCTTCTCGCAGGTCCTCCTGATCTGTCCCGCTAGTTCCTTGTCTAACTCCTCCATCTGAGATGGTGGCCTATACACCACTCCCATTCTTTTTTTTTTTTTTGCAATTCACTTTATTTTTTTTCCCCCTCGAGCCGCCTGCCGCCTTCTCATCCGTTCGTTCACGGCTCACCGGCTTCTGTCCCCAAATCGGCAACCCCCCAGTACCCCGTGGCTTCCCCCCCATGGTGGGGGCCCGCGACACGGGGGTAATGTCCCGGGCACGTAATTTTAGGTCGGGGGTCAGCCTGGGGACATATCGGAAGCCACGGCGGGCTTCATTAACGGCGGCAGGCACTCGGCTGTTTTTCCAGTTTTCTGTGGAGGCGGGGCCACGCTCCTTGATGCCTCACATCACCACCCGCCCCGCCTCCCAGAAACACGTAAGAGTCAGATGCTTGGGCACACCCCGGCCTCCGCCAGGGGTCCCCAGTGCACTGATCACTGCCCACACCCTCCCACCGGAGTAGGAGAGCTGCCCTATGGGCGCTCTATCCTGCTCAAGCTGCTGGCCCCGCCGGGTCCGCCTCAACCCGGTCGCTGTGTCGCAAGCGAAATCCCACCGCTGCGCCAGCGGGCCGGCACACCACTCCCATTCTAAGAATCCTATTCTTGGAATCCTGGATTTGCATCCAAAGTGACTCCGTACTACCCTCCTCCCCTTCCTCCCTCCCTTATACACTTCAGTCCTTCCTTCACATATAGTGCCACCCCCCCTCCTTTCCCAATCACCCTGTCCCTACGAAATAACCTGTACCCTGGTACAGACAGGTCCCAGTCATTGTATTGGGTGGCCCATGTTTCCATGATGGCTGCAATGTCCACCTCTCCTCTGCCATGAGAACCTGTAACTCTGCAGTTTTCCTCCCAAGGCTCCTAGCATTAAGGGTAACCACCTCCACCCTTCCCCCCCCATCCTGCCCTCCTTTCCGAGCATCACCAACAGTACTTGCCATTTGTCCTTTGTCACTGTTATGGGGAGTAAGCATATGGTTTCCAACCTTTGAGTCTCTGCATATCTCTTCCCAACTGCCACCCCACTCCTAGTTTAAATTCCCAACTTCCTCTATGTACTCCTCCATCCTCTGTTTCAACACGTTCTTTCCCTCCTCACTCAAGTGTAGTCTGTCCTAGCATAGAGACTACTGTCCTCCCAGGTCCCTCCCCACCCCCCAATAGCCCATACCCTTTAGCACAACACCAGGTTCTAGCCATCCATTAAATTCTCTATTCTCAGCTTTCTTGTTGTGCTTGCCTTTTGACACCGGAAGTATCTCTGAAAAGTTACTGATCTTCCTGCCCCCTCACATAATTGTGCTAGTTCCTCAAACCTCCTCTGGACTATATCTACTGTCTTGTCAGCCAGGTCGTTTGTCCCAAGATGTATAATTAAATAAGGCTTGTCCCTACCCCTTCTAGCATATTTCAGAACAGACTGTCCCACCCTTTCCGCTGTCATTCCTGGCATGCCTCCACCCAAATGCGACTATGCCTCTCCCCTTGCTACCCCACCTAACTCCTCTTAGTATTGAGTCCCCCAGCACTAAGATTCCACCCCTCTTACTCCCTGCTTGCTTCTATTCATCTCCCCTCTCATTTCCAGCTCCTCTTCTTCCTCCTGCACATTATTTTCCCCTTTTACCCCTGTTGCAATTCTCCCAGCAGAACTTCCCCACGCTCCAGTTTGGTCCAGGCATTTATCAATTAATCCTCTAATTTAATCATTTCCCTTCTCCACCTTCTTCCTCTCTAGCAGTGCACAACTATTTTCAGAAAGGCCCTTCACAAATGCCCGCTCCCTCTCTCTTCATAGCAACCTGTTCTGTCCTTTCCACTCCATGGCTTTTGCCACTTCTTCACCTCCCCTCACAAGTCCCTATCTCCTCCTTCCATTTGTCTTTTGTCTCCTGACCTGGTTTCCCGACACTTGTTCTTCCTGGCCTGGGCCCCTTTGTCTCTGCTTCCCTTCTTCTGACCCTCTCCTCACCACTGTTGGCTTAAATCTCCCTCCCTCATCTCCCAATATGCAATATGCAATATGGATTCCTGAGCTTTTGAAAAACACAGCAATACCAAACTTAATGATGAAGTGACCTAAGGTACAGAAGGGGAATTCTTCCATGAACATGTAGCAACAGAGCAAGGCCCCAGACACCTTGGGCAGCACTGGAGCTGGCAGCCTGACTCTATCCATTGAACCACCCTGGCAAACTCTGCTTGAAACCATGCGGGCTATGGCTTCAAAAATGGAGAAACCCTCACACGCTTAAAAACTCATGATCAGCACCTCAAAGACTTATCAGTTCAGGTCACAGTTGCAGAGAAGCGCTCAACTATGACATTATCTACAGTGACATCCCTAACTAAAGAGCACCTGTAATTGAGGGGTTGACTCAAGGCACTAGAGAATAAGATGAGAGTGGAGAATCTCTGCATTGTCGGGGTGCTCGAGGGGGTGGAAAGCCTTAACTTGCTGCATAACATAATTCAATGGTTCAAACAAGTTTCACAATTACCCAAAACCTATGATTATTCTACTTTCAGGTGAGCCTACAGAATTAAGCCCAGAGTGGCCCAACAAAATTTAAATCAACCACATATAGTACTATTAGGTATTTTTTGAGTCAAAATTAGGGATGAAATCTTGGTAGTAATATGACCAGTGTATCGGGTGGCCATTGATGGAGCTGTCATTATATTGCACTCAGACCTCTCCTTTAAAGTTTGCACCAGGAGAAAACAATTTGACTCAGTGTGGTATCGCCTGCGAGCCTTGGGGGTGGTCCATTCATTTCTACTGCTGGCCTGACTCTAATATGCAGGGAAAACAGGCAGTATTTGGACCTTAAATATGCCGGCAGATGGCTGAAGAAAATGGAGGCCAAAGTCAAGGCAAAGAGAGAGGCTGCCCTACATCAACAGAGTGAAAGTTCTGGTGAAGACTGAGAGTTAAAATGTTAGATTCTATTTCTTCAGGATTCTCAATATGACTCCCTTGCAACACTTTAGATTTTGAACTATGACAATTCTGGACTATCTAAGGACAGTGAAACAGGATTTGTTTTTTTTTTACAAAATGGCTAAGTCCCTCACTCATTTTAGGGAAGGCTATATGGAGAGTGGGCATTAGGTTTTGTGCACTACTGGACCGAAATTTGCTCTCCTGTTCCAGCCATGTGTTATGTCTCCAGTGAGTGAAAGTTTGGTAATACAGGAGTAGTTTTCTTAAACGGGATATCATATATGCAAAAACTATTTATCTAGGCAATTGTTTGATGATCATGTAAATAGCTTGTTTTTCAGAGAGTTGTGTTGGAAATATTGGCTGGGGGGCATATTATAGGTCATAATCTCTCTTACAGTCGTTTGATATTAACAGTTTACATAGCAGTACTAGTTAATCTACTAATAGGGTATGTTCTAAATATAGATAACACCAATGCCACTGAAGAGACTGGCAATACCTTAATCATTTCCAGTATACTTGAACTGTTTGCCCCATATCTTTCTGTGCCATACTGTATGGATAAGTGACTGTTTATCAATTGTATGTCTATCTTTAGTGAGTCTTAACTCAAGAAGGCTGTTTTCCTATTGCTGTGCATGAGAATGTAATGTATTTTCACATTTTAATTGACAATAATAAAATATAATTAAAAAACGAAAGTGCCTACTCAACCCTAATAATAGTGGCACTACCACGTCACTGTCATACATAAAATATTGCAGAAACCTACGTTAATGTATCTATTACAGTTGAAGAACAAAGCATGCAAAGCAGGAAAATGAAACAAAAGGGTTAAAAGTCCCAGGAACCATGGCTAATTGGTGGTGTCCTTTTCCTCGAGGTTTGCACTATCACGCTGTGTGTATCAGCGTTGGTGCTACCTTAATATCGGCACACTCTGTGCAAGCAGTGCTATGTAACTATTTTACTTTGTCTGACAAGGCAGTGTCGATATCAGGGTAACATCAACACTGCATTGCCTGATTATATAAACCACAAGGAACAGCACACCACCACTTCGTCAAATTACAGGGACTTTTAACCATAATGATTAGTTTCCCTACTTTTTATGCTTTGTGCTTCAAGCCCAATAGATGCATTAATGTACTTTTTTGAAATTGATTTCCTTAGATGCACTTTGTGCTCACAGATGGCCTTTCCACATGCATCAGAGCATGGTTCTGCCAGGAGATCCCTATTCCCCTTCTGACTACCCTATGCATATTGCTTAGGTACTTAGGTTGTTAAAGGACAGAAATGCACTAGAGGGCACTTCTACTACCTCCCCCCTTCCACTACACAGTAGTATCAAATATTACTTCCCAGCTATCCATCTGCATGTCAAGCATTTTCTTAAAAAAATCTACAATAGGAACATCTACTACCTCTTGAGGCAAGCTGTTCCATAACGTAACTACCCTCTTGGTAAAGAATGCACCTCTCTTATTTGTTTTATATGTTCTTTCCATGATCTGTCTGTTATGCATTATTGCCTTAAAATTCCATAAAGAAGATTTGATATGCTGTGTCGCACTAAGAGGGTATTCACTTCACTGAATGTGAGTTCCTTTGTTTCAAAGGCATGGGGTCATTATGTCATATGACATAGGAGTGCAGCAATGTACCGTGCTATAAATTCAGCGGATTCATTGCTGCCACTCGAATAAACTGCCAAAACACATTTTGGTGAAAGCAACAGGTGGTATCTTTCTTCTGTGCGGGGGCTCTGCCCCTGCACCCCCCATTGCAGGGGGCTGTGCCCCCCAAACCCGCCATTAATATAATCAACTCCGGTGGGTTCAACATGGGGAGGGGTTCAACATGGGGACAGGGAGAAACACTACGGGGCAGCAAAAAAAAAGAAACTGCACAATGCAACTTAGCAAAAGTCTGGGAGTGGGATTCAAGCCCCAATCCACAGATGCACAACGATCCCCTGCATTCACGGCTCATCCCACTGAGCCATGGCGGCAGCTCAGTGGACCACCTCCCAAATGGAGGTCTTCACCTCCATGTAACTCCTCCTCCCCATCCTTGCATGATAGGGTACAAAACTGCGTACGACATATGTTTCTTGCAGGGTTTTCTACCCTATTGCGCTAGTGCACTGCTCGATATGTTTTGTGTGGTATTCCATGCGTGGTTATGTATGTGACAACTTGACCTGGTTGGTGTTTCGAATGGATAACATAGGAGGTCGGTATTTTCCCCTGCCAGCAACCCACTGATCCTTCTTTTATCCTGATCTAAGCAAAGGCCCACTGGATCACATCCTACACTCAGCCCTGTGTCCTACCTAGCACAACCCAATTCATCCACTCAGATTCCTTCCCTGGTGGGTCAGACTGCAGGCACTGCTCTAAAAGAGATTTGGCTTCTCCATCCCTTCTGCCTTGGAGATGGATCTCATACCTTATTTTGCTGTTTTAAATCTGCTGCGGATCTCACCTGCTGTCTTTAAGTGGAATACTCTGTGCAGGCAAGTCTCCAGGGTCATCCCTTCCCACTAGGATTTTCTTTAATGTCTTTGGGGAATCCTCCATAGTATTGAGGGTCAAAGGTGGTCTCTCTTAAGGGGAACTGCCCCTGGGATCCCTGCACCATCCCAGGGCCCTCTACTACTCCCCTGCTATGGGCAGCATCCTGATGCAAACTTCAGATCCTCAGTAGCTCAGGATCTGTTCCTTGTGCCAGAGATCCATTCTTAGTAGCCACCAAGGATGGACCTTGGGTACAGGAGTTCATCCCTTGTAGCCACCAGGGTCTTGCTTGCTGTTTTCACCAATGATCTCAAATTCTTACAGTGTCCTGGACCTCTGCTACTCTTGGCACCCTGAGAACTGCAGGCCTTCAACTCCTGCCCATACTATCTGGCACCTTTCACATGGTGCTTCCTGTTCCCCTGGCTGCATCCTACAGCCACCCACCACCCTCTTAGGTATTCTTGAGGACACCAATGATGCCCCAAAGACCCCTAGCACTACTAGCATTCTTGCTGGCTATGTCTGCTGCTCCCAGAATGGCACCAGAACTGAGAATGTCACTGTCTATCCCTGCCTGACACCCAGAGAGTGATCACCAGGCAAAGGCATCCTGAGCATCAAAGTGCCCTCCCAAACTGCCTCTGCTTTCTAACTGATGTATCTTTATAGGCACCATGAAGGCACCCTGTTTATATCTGCTCTTAAGTTCCTCACCCTGTCTATACCTTGTTGGTACAATGCCAGACTGTAAGTCCACACAGGCTCACTCTAGTGGACAACCACCTAACCCTACCGTGAAGAAGGGGTTGTTGCATGAAGAATCAACTTTGCACCTCACTCTGTCACCCACACAAGTTTCAGATTACAGCTCCAAACATTTTTTTTGTTTCTCATGTACAGAGCTTTCCCTTCTGTTATCCACTTTCGTGACATCTACGTCTTATCCCATAAAACGTATTTCACCTCACAAAAAATGGAAAGTACTGTCGTCATGAAAAACACCTGAGGATAAATTGATGAAAAAATGAACTGGGCATGTTTTAAAATGACTTACAGTTTTATTAATGATTGAAAATCTACCAAGTTGTCAATTAAGCCACATACAGTAGCAAAGAGTCATCCTTGGGCCAAACTGTATCTAACCTGAACATTTCAGGTTTGACCTCACAGCTGTTTCAGTGCAATCAGGTAGCAAAAGAAGTTTTTAAGCTATTTTTTCATGATTTCAACTTGCTAGAACCTTTAGACTGCTGACCCGATCATTACCAAACTTTCAGGATCCAGAGATCCTGGACCCAAAAATGTGCATGCCAAATATCAGGTTATTCAGTCTTGGGATGGGCACAGTAGCAAGGTTCAAAATTCAGAGTTTAACATAGAAATGCCCACTCAACCCTAAGAATAATAACAATATATTGGAGATATGAGATGGGCTGCATGAAAATAAATCATTCATTTTTAACGGCTGGTTATCTCCTCTACTGACTTCTTGAGTGGCAGAGCCATGACTGCGGTCGACAGATGTCATACCCAACTGTTCAAAATAAATCCTTTATTTTCATGCAGCCTGTGGCATCTGCCTAATTTATACAATACTAAGTAGATTGACAGGTGGGGGTTTTGATGTAAAGCAGTTACAGTACTAGTGCCTCCCCCCAAAAGAAAAAAACTGCTTGGAAGCCTGCAAATCATTTAAGTAAAATAAATGTTCTTAATTTCTGTCTTCATTCCATCATTTTGACATTTTAAAAAGGTGCTTGGTCTTATCATTTGGCCAAGTCATGACCAGCCTGACCTCTGATGACAATGTGAACCCCACGTCGGTCAGGTACCTACACTTTAAATTTAAACAAGCCAATGTGAGCTGAGGTCCCACTGCTTTCTGTCTTTCTCGTGCAAAAAAAACACTCTATGGCTTCGTCTTTTATATAATATGTTCTGGCCCAAAAGAGGCTCACAGGTGACCAGTAGGGAGTTTAATAATTAGGAGAATTCCACACCTCTCCTGTTCATTAATGCAATAAGGGTTTGGCAAGCTCAACCCTGACTAATATACAGATATGTTATCGCATTTAGTATACAGTTTTCTAAAATTTTGCAGGGGTGATTCCAGTGTGTGGTCAAAATCTGAATCAGTCATAGTACAGTACCAGCGCTCACCCAAAAAGCTGTCTGACAGCCCACAATTAATTTAAGTAAGTTTAATTTTCTTACTTTCTGTCTTCATTCCATCATGTTAACATTTAGAGGAGTTCTTGCTCTCATCATTCAGCTGAATCATGATCAGTCTGACCACTGACGATAAGGTGTCTCCCTCATCAGTCAGGTACCTACACTTCAAATTTTAACATGCCAATGTGAGCTGAAGTCCCACTGCTTTCTGTCTTTCTCGTGGGAAAACCACTCTCTGGTTTCATCTTTTAACTTTAAATTTTAACATGCCAATGTGAGCTGAGGTCCCACTGCTTTCTGTCTTGTGCAAAATCTACTTTCTGGCTTCATCTTCTGTATAGAGTGTTCTGGCCCATAAGAGGTTCACAGGTGACCAGTGGGGAGCTTGTTTAATCCTTCGCCTACTCATGATACTTACTTGAAGCAGAAGGAAAGTAATCATTCCCACAGCTGACAAGTACAAAATCCTTTCATGTGGTAAAATATTCTGCTTTCAAGTATAGCTTTCTAATACGTTCTGTCTAATGCCGTGAATAATTGTTCAACAGAACTCATATGGTGCTGTCTGATATGTCAACCCCCCTTTGTCCCAAAATATTTTACATATAAATCATTTGCTAAGCAGTAGAGCTGGAGTCCTTCATATAACCATTTAAGGGATACTTTTATTCTCTATATTTTTATTGAAGTCTGTGAAAGTTGGTTGCAGACAGCAGTACAGCTAGCACCATTATGACCATGCAAATGATTTGGTTGACAGACTGGCTTGGGCAGCTGCTCCATCCAATGCATTTTGCAACAAGAAAGATGCTACTTTTTGAGTGCAGTAATGTCCTTGTATCAGTGCACAGCTTTTACATGATACATGGCAGCTGCCCTCCAACACAATCCATACAATGAAAAGCTATACTTTCCATATATAAGGCATAAACTGTATTTTAAATACACCATAACTGTCCTCTTCTCGGTATATTTGAAACACATGAAGAGTAGGAAAACATGTTTCATGAACATACGAACATACAAAATTTGCCAGCAGATAAAGGCCTAGAGGTCTATTAAGTCTGCTCGAATGTGCAGCTAGCACCCCTTATTCTGCAGCTGCCCCTCCCTTCCACCCTTCCCCTCCATTGACCCTCCCTCTTCTCCTGTCCCATCCCCTTTTCAAGCAGTCCACTGTTCTACTGGATACCACTTCTGCAGGTAACGCATTCCACCCAGCTATCACCCTGTCTGTAAAAAGTGTCTCCTCATCTCCCTCCTGAACCTTTCTCCCTCCAGTCTCATATCATGGCCCCAGGTGTCCCTTCCCTTCCTTACTTTGAACAGCCCCTCTGTACCTGTCTTGTTATTCCTTTCATGTACTTAAAGGTTTCAATCATATCCCCCCTGTCCCTACTTTCCTCCAGCGAGTACATGTTCAACTCCCTCAGCCTCCTCTCGTATGATAAGTCCCCCAGCCCCTTGATCATCTTTATCACTCTGCACTGCACCCCCTCCAGTAACCTAATGTCCCTCCTCAGATACAGGCACCAGTACTGCATGCAGTACTCCAGGTGTGGTCTAACTAATGACCTATACAGTGGCAGAATCACCTTCTCCCTCCTTGAGGATATACCCCTTGCAATGCAACCCAGCATTGTGTTATCCTTTGCAGCTGCCTTCCTACATTGTGCCGAGTTGTTCATTGACCCTGTAATGAGCACCCCCAGATCCTTCTCCTCCTCTGTCTGGGCTAGCTGCACTCCTCCCAGATGGTAACTCCTCCTTGGGTTCTTCACTCCAAAATGCAGCACCTTGCACTTTTTGGCATTAACTCCCAATTGCCAGGTGTCTGACCAGGTTTCAAGCTTTGCCAGATCATCCTGCAACCCCTGTCATCCCCCTAGGTCTTCCACCACCGCTCCCATCTTGGTATCATCAGCAAACAGACTGATCTTGCTCTTGATGTCCAATGTTATGTCTGCAATGTATATCCCAAACAACACTAGTCCCAACACCGAGCCCTGTGGAACACCGCTCATCACTACCCTTGGGTGTGAGAGCTCCCCACCCACCACCATCCTCTGTTGCCTTCCCTGAAGCCAGTTTCCTACCCATCTCACCAGCTTTGCACCCGCCCCATGCCTTCTAACTTACTTCCCAGCCTCCCATGTGGCACCAAGTTGAATGCCTTAGTGAAGTCCAGATACAGGACATCCACTGCATGGCCCCTGTCCAGTTGCCTAGTTACCCAGTCATAGAACTCCACCAGGTTGGTTTGGCAGGATCTGCCACATATGAAGCCAGGCTGTCTGCTGTCCTGTAGTCCTTTGGCCTCTAGGAGAGCCACCAGCCTCTCCTGCAGGAAAGTCTCCATCAGCTTACCCACAATGGACGTGAGACTCACCCGTCTGTAGTTCCCCAGTTCAATCAATCAATCAATCAATCAATCAAAATCTTTATTTATCCAGGTGAACATCATTGAGCAGAGCTCTTTTACAAGATGGACCTGGTTAGAACAGGGTCAGGTAACATTCATCATTAAAAACATATAAATACATGTAAATAAGTATATAAACACAAACACAATGGTGCAGTAATAGGGGAGTCAAATGATAAAAGGAAGACAAGGCAAGCCATAACAGAGGAGGATTCAAATACAAGGGGACAGGTCCACCATTGAACCATGCAACTGTATATAAACCATGTTCTCTGTATAGAAGTACCAGTTAGTTCATTTACCAGGGACAGTCACTAGTACTAGCCATGAAAATGGCTTGGAGAACCACCAACTAATGGCAGATGGGGTACCAGGAGGGGTATGTAATATGTAAGCGAAGGATAAACATTGTGAGAAGTGAAGTCCCAAGGATAGGTCGGTAGAACTGATGTGGCGGTGGCGGCCTATGGGGAGAGGGAAAGGGGAGTTAGGACTTTTATAGTATGATTGCGTGTAGATTGTGGATGAGTGCAGTACAGAGTTGTGAAAAGAAGGCTGGAGAAAGCAGGAAGATAGACCAGTATCAAAGGGAGGACAGAGGCATCAAGGTGTTACATGGCCACTCTTGTGGAGGGGCACCACATGAGCCATCCTCCATTCCTGAGGTACACACTCTGAGTGTAGGGAGGCATTAAATAGATCTGCTAAAGGTCCCGCAAGGACCTCTGCCAACTCCTTCAGTACCCTAGGGTGGATGCCATCTGGGCCTGGCACCTTGTCCACCCTCAGTGCCTTCAAACCCTCCCAAACTCTGCCCTCCGTGATTTCCCTATTTCTTCCCCTTCCCCCCTGTTTCTGCCATTCCTCCCCCCCTTGGGTATCACCCCCCTCTTCTCCTTAGTAAATACCGGGCAGAAGTAATCATTTAGCACTTCTGCCTTATCACACCTGCTTCCACCCAACCTCCCTTCTTCCTAATCCTTACTATGTGGTTCTTACAGCTCCTTTTCTCCTGATGTATCTAAAAGTCCTTCTCCCCCTTCTTAATGCCTTGTGCCAGCCTGAGCTCCGTAGATGCCTTGGCTCCCTTTACGCCGTGTCACCTCCTTGATTCTGTCAGGTACTCCTCCTGTCCTCCCCTCCTGTTTTCTTGTACCTCCTAAAGGCAGCTCTTTTCCTCTTTACCTTTTCCATGACCTCCTTGCTCAACCAGTTCAGTTTCTTAGCCCTAGCCTTCTTGCTCTGGGCCTTGCAGCAGGTTTTTGTTGCCTCCACTATCCCCAGCTTTATGAGCTCCCACCTCTGGTTAGTGCCCATACTAGGTTGAATTCTGGCCAGGTACCCTTTTACCACTTCCCCTGTCCTCCCAAAGTTGGCCATCCTGAAGTCCAGCACTCTTGTGCTAGATTCTACTCCTTCCTTTCCCATATCCAATGTGAGCCATACTGAGTGGTGGTCACTCCCTGACAACTGTTCTTCCACCATAAGTTCTCTCACAAACTCCCCATTTGCCAGCACAAAGTCAAGTGTATTCCCTAACCTGGTTGGTTTACTGACCATTTGCTACAGGAAGCTGTCCTGGAAGGCATCCAGCAGTACCAGCTCCCTTCTATTCCTGGTTGTTGGGGTACTCCAGTCCACTCCTGGCATGTTGAAGTCCCCCACAATCACCACACTACCCTTCTCACAAGTCCTCCTGATCTGTCCTGCCAGTTCCCTGTCTAACTCCTCCATCTGAGAGGGTTGCCTGTACACCACTCCTATTCTGAGAATCCTATTCTTGGAATCCTGGATTTGCATACAAAGTGACTCCGTACTACCCTCCTCCCCTTCCTCCCTTACACACTTTAGTCCTTCCTTCACATATAGTGCCACCCTCCCCTTTCCCAATCACCTGTCCCTATGAAATAACCTGTACCCTGGTACAGACAGGTCCCAGTCATTGTATTGGGCGGCCCATGTTTCTGTGATGGCTGCAATGTCCACCTCTCCCTCTGCCATGAGCACCTGTAACTCTGCAGTCTTCCTCCCAAGGCTCTAGCATTAAGGGTAACCACCTTCCATCCCCCCCATCCTGCCCTCCTTTACTAGCATCACCAATAATACTTGCCATTCGTCCTTTGTCACCGTTATAGGGGGTAAACTCATATGGCTTCCCAACCTATGGTCTCTACATGTCTCTTGCCCACTTGCCACCCCCCGCTCCTAGTTGAAATTTCCAGCTTCCTCTATGTACTCCTCCATCCTTTGTTTCGACACTTTCTTTCCCTCCGCACTCAAGTGTAGTCTGTTCTTGGCATAGAAACTACTGTCATCCCAGGTCCCTCCCCACCCTCCCAGCAGCCCATACCCTTTAGCATGACACAGGTTCTTAGCCATCTGTTAAATTCCTCTATTCTCAGCTTTCTTGTTGTGCTTGCCTTAGGCACTGGAAGTATCTCTGAAAAAGTTACTGATCTTCCTGCCCTGTCCTGTCCTAGATCCTCAAACCTCCTCTAAACTATATATACTGTCTTGTCAGTCAGGTCATTCGTCCCAAGATGTATAATTAAATGAGTCTTGTCCATACCCCTTCTAGCATATTTCAGAACAGACTGTCCCACTCTCTGCTGTCATTCCTGGCATGGCCTCCACCCAAATGTGACTATGCCTCTCCCTCTTGCTACCTCACCTGACTCCTCTTAGTATTGAGTCCCCCAACACTAAGATTCCACCCCTCTTACTCAATGCTTGCTTCCATTCATCTCCATCTCTCATTCCCGGATCCTTTTCTTCCTCCTGCACATTATTTCCCCCTGTTGCAATTCTCCCAGCAGAACTTCCCCCCACTCCGGTATGGTCCAGGCATTTATCAATTACTCCTCCAACTGCATCACCTCCCTCCTCCTTCTTCCCCCTCTAGCAGTGCAACACTTTGGATGCATGGCACACATGGGTGCTAAATGAAACATACATGCATCTCTTTTTCTAGGGAAAATACATTATCCATATCTTCATTGCCATATACGTGTCATATTTTCTCATGCTTTCATACATTCTAATGATACCCTAGAGGGCCAAGTTTGGTGTATTTAAGATACGTATTTTGCAATCTATGGAAAATATTTTCTGTATGATGTTAGTTTAAATTCATATGCTGAGATGCTACGTCTTCTACTTGTTCACTGACAGAGTCCTATAATAACATAGAAGGAAGTTAGTTTCATATACAGCCTTTCATACACAATGTATCCAAAAGTGCTTTGCAAGACACAAAGTGTGGAAGCAGCCATTAGGCATGAAAGAAATCTGTTTTTATTATAGCACCTTTTATACAAAAAAGCATGCCAACGTGCTTTAGGAAGGAAAGGAATTTGGTTTGATATAGCTCCTTTCATCCAAACTGTATCCAAAAGCCTGTTACAATACAGAAGAGGAAGGGGAGAGATTGTTGCTGCCATTTTGTGCACATATGGAGATTCAGAGAGTACATAGTAGACTCTTTCAGGTGGGGCTGCCCATACAGAAAGCTGGAAGGGACTTGGGGGTAAGGAACCTTGCAGAGAGGGTGCCACCTGAATGCGTAGAGCATGGTGGAGTCATCCATCCAAGTGCCACTGATTTTCCACCCATTTTCCATCCCTCTCACCCCACCCAATTGGGACAGAGGCAGAGATGTAATAGTTACTTATGGTCAGAAGGAACTGTAGGTTCATCATGTTGCCCCATCCCCCGCTTCATAAGCGTATACACTGTTGTGCAGTATGAGGGGGAACTGCACTTATGAGGTGCCATCCCTCGAATGAGATGTTAAACTGAAGTCCCTTCTGCCCATGTGTAAGCCCTACATGGACAGGGACCGTGTTACCTGCAAGAGCTTCTTTGCCACTACTGCCCCCCTGACCACTTCGCTCTGCTGATAAAGGATTGCTAGAGTTTCCCAAGGTCCAATTGCAGACATCTGGGGCACAAGCATTTGCGTTTGCGGTCCCCACCTTGCGGAATTCTCTACCTTATTGGGTTCATGAGTGCCTGACTGTGGAGAGCTTTAAAACGCTACTGAAGACCTTTTTATTTAATCTTGCTTTCTCCATTACCTGATTGTCATTTGATTTTACTGTTGCTTCTAAATTTTAATCTTTTTATAGTTTTAACATTTACAGGCTTAATTATTGTTAAAGTGCTTTGATATCTTGAATTGTGCTATACAAATAAAGATTATTATTATTTCTGGTCACTATCTGGGTGGAATTAAAAGACCCTGAGGCATTTATCAATGAAGAGTAGGGGAATTATTATTAAAAGAAAATATTTTAAAATAACACACTCAAAAAATCCCAACAAATGCCAACCAATTAATACAACATTAATACACTATATACAGTATCCCCCAAACTACCCTCCCTACTCCTTTATTAATGCGAACATCATATGTTATAAAGGTCTACTATTTCACATAGTTAATTAGTCACCCATGTGCAATATCTCCAAAAATCCAGCAACCCAGGGGAGACTATGACATGTCTACTATATGTATAAATATGTGATGACAAATTTACTGTATATAAAAATCCAAGATTCTAAGATTTATAAATATAGTAGCACAGATAAACAGATTTTTGCATTGGCATTTGTGTCCATGCCCACTGCATAAATAGGAATGTATTTAAACAACATGGCCAAGATATTCAAAGGTGTTTCACCTGGTGCAACAGAGTTGTTCTGGCACAACCTCGCAATGTGCCCCGGCGGGATATTCAAAAAGCTGCCAGGTGCAGCACCAAGTCCCACTGCATCGGGGAAAAATGGTAATGTATGCCCCGCAAATGCAGGGGGTGTGCCCATGCATATGCGGCACATCCCAATATTCAGCCCGGGATGTGCGGTGCATATGCTGGCACAAACCTGATGTACAAGCATATGGAGGTGCAAGGTTGAGCCTGTAAAACATAGGAACAAACCCAGGCCATGAGCTGCTGCGTTGCAGGGCACAACACAGCACCCACCAGCTATGGATGGCCACCCGTCCTGCAGGGATACAGTCCACAAGCATCCACACCCTCCACAGTGGTCCACTGCACTCCCCACCCTCCCACTATGCCAGATTGCCTGAAATCTTACCCAGTACAATACCTGGTGGACTGGTGGCATCCCCCCTCCCTCTGTCATGCCTGACTGTGGGCAGCAGTGACGTATAATAATACCTGGTGGTCCAATGGTATCCCACCTCCCTCCCGTATCGCCCAATCATGGGAATGTGACATACATATGCTACCTGGTGGCCCCATGGACCCCTCCCATCCCACCCACAGAGAACCCAGCCATCCAGCTCCTCCCCATCATCGATGGGCGGCTGCACTCCGCCGGCAAACCACCTGGCCACCCACTGAATGACAGTGTACAGTATGTACACCTATTGGTCCACATTGTGGGCCAATGGGCATGCAGACCATACTGTGCTCCTCAGGCGTGATTATGTGAATGAAAGTGCCCCCACTTGCGCCATCACTTGGTGCAGTCTGAATATCCCGGACCATATGTTTTTTTTATCACAACAGTATTTTTGCCACCACTGCGGACCCGACTATGACCCCCTCACCTCAGAGAGGTGCATGCTCCAGCCCATTAGGGCCATCATGGGTCCTGCTGGGTCCCTATACCTTTTTCCTTTGGTTTTTCTCCCACACCCGCGCCCATGCAATGGGCACAGAAGCTGTCTCCACTTCCATGGAGGCAGCCAAGCACCCTGGGTGTGGGCCAACCCCTCCTGTTGTGCTGACGCATGCAGCACAAGCCCCCTCTCCCCGAGGAAGGAGAGCAGTCCTCCGGACGCTCAATTTCTACCTCGCCTGGCTAACCCCCAAGTGACCCAAGTCCATTTCCAAACCCAGGTCGCCGGCATGGCATGAGGTGTGGCATCAAGCACCTCAATCCTCAGCACCCCCAGGCCAGCAAACAACATATGTTTTAAGATAATTGGCCAGATAAAAAATGATATCTCTCTCAATATGAAAAGATAGCAATGTCTTTCCATAATGCATTATGTCATAGTGATAACTTTCCTTGTACAGTACCACTATTTCATAGTGTACCATACTGGAGAAGTATCATGATATGTAAGTGAGCAACACATCAAACTGCCATAGTGCAGCCCCGGTGCTTTGACTACAGGTGTCTTTTTTTCTCCGGGGGGGGTATACTTTATTGAAATATTTGAAAGAACAAAAAGGCAACATGTTAACAACTTTATAATCAGAACAACAATGATAAAGATATGATATACCACCTACACCCTCCCAAGAAGTCCAGGGATCCAGAATCGCAAACAAGTACAAGACCAAAGATGACACCAACCAAACCATAAGGAAAGATAAATTACAGTTGAAAGTACAATAAAAGAGGGCATTTAACATACAAAGCTGCAATGGGGCCACAAATCTATGCCTAGGATACAAGGATTATGAGTTTGAAAATTGGGACAGTCCATTCTATGTTGAATAGTAAAGCTTCTAGACGTTCCCACCTTTCTTTGTATGCTGCCATGGTGTGCCTCATGGAAGCAAGCACTTTTTCCATATGGAGAACTTCTAAAATCTCCTTATGCCATTAGAGTAAAGTAGGGAGTTTGATATCCATCCAGTAGTGGAAGATGATGCATTTCATTACCATAGAAATAAGAGTAAAATGGTGGTGGCTACCCATCAAATGCTGAGTACCAGCCTGTTGTATACATCATTCTCCGGTAAAGACATCTTGCAAACCCAATAAATGGTCTAATACATGACAAATAGCTTGTCAAAGGGGCTGTGCCTTTGGGCCGTCCCACAAAATATAGAGAAGAGAACCCTCCTGTGTACCACAACAGGTACACAAAGTGAAGTTCATGGCCCCCATCTATACATTTTCTGTGGGGTGTGATAAATGTTCTGCAAATTTTTGAATTGCAAGAGACAATAACTGTCAATTTGTAAATATCTGTGGTCATTCAGCCAAAGGATATCCCACTGTTGTGATGCAAAGACAGAGGGCAATGCTGTTGACCAATATGTTGAGGGCTCACCGTATCAATGAGGTAGACATTCTTGCATGGCTGAATAAAGTAAAGAAATTGCATTCCATTGGTGGGCAAGACTGGCCCAATCAAGTAAAAAATATGTAGCACGTGGCCTAGGGACAGGCATGCCTAATGCTGTAGTCAGCATATGGCGCAATTGCAGAAAGGCGAAAATGTATTTCGGTGTTAACAAATATTGTTGCTGAAAATGTGTAAAGGATGCTCACCCAGTAGACTCCCAGAACTGTTTGACCCAGAAAACCGCACAAGTTTTCCACAAGGCATAATACATCACTTTTCCAGCAATTCTAAAATTAAATTGTTCCAAATAGGTTGCTACAGAGGATCTGCTGGGGAACCTTTAAGTATCCTACCTAATTTGGAAAATATAAGAAGTGATATACCAATAGGTGTCTCTCTCAGTGGCAGGGGTAACTTAGAATAAGAACAATACAATAGCAAAGGTAAGCAAATCCCATATTGTTGACAAAGAGACTCTTCCATGCATAACCATTGTGGTATATAAGGCTCTAGCAGGGACTCTTCTATTGGATGCTAGTGCAAGTACTTCGCACCCTGAGTGGCAGGAAAATACATAACAAAATCTGGCAGATCAAGCCCCCCTCACAGTTTAGCTGTGGAGAGTTTTAAATAAGTTCTTCTCAGCTGCTTCCCCACCCTTAAAAAATCTGATATATGACTATAGTTTTTCAAACAATAAAAGGGGGTCTAATATAAGCATCATATAGGGATATAAGATTCTAGATAAAATATTCATTTTTATCGTATGGATCCGCCCTTATAATGAAAGGAGTAAACCTTTCCACTGCCCTAAATCCCCTTTCAAAATTAAGTACTGTTCATGAATATTAGTTTGAAGCATCTGCCCAAAAGGTTTAGAAACTTTAATACCTAAACAAGTAAGGGGTTATGTGGACCAGAAAAAGCCTAGAGAAACAGGTCCTGTTGTCTCACTTTATCATTCTGGGATAGCAATTTTGTTTTCCTCAGATTCAGTTTATAAAAGTACACATCCCCAAAAGTACCTCCAGGTGGCAAACATGCAGAAGGATATCATCTGCACAGATAGATAACTTATAGTGTTGCAACCCAAAGTGTACTCCACGAATCCTGGCCTTATAATTAATTTGCACTATCAGAGGCTCCACATAAAGTTTAAAAAGAAAGGTAAAGGGGCATCCTTGCCTGGTAGCATTCTTTAACTGAAAAGCTGGCAATGGGATCTTGTTGCATGTGATCTGCACATACAGATGACAGTACAGTAACTGAATCCATTTAAAATATTCCTTTGGAATAAGAAATTTTTCCAAAACAATAAATAAAAAGCTCCAGTAGACCCTGTCGAAAGCTTTTTCAGCATCCAGGGAGGCCAACAGGGGTGCTGTCCTCCCTGGATGCCGAAATAATGTGTTGCAACTTACGAAGATGATCTGATGAAAGTCTACCACTCATAAATCCCATCTGGTCTGCACCTATCAAATCTGATCAAACCTGCTATAGATGAGAAGCCAAGACTTTCACTAATATATTTAGGTCAACATTAAGTAAAGAAATTGGTTGGTAATTTTCCACATACCAGTCATCTCTGCCAGGTATTTATTTATTTATTTATTGAAAAGTTTCACCAGGCTGAACAATTTAAAATTGCTTGTCTCATGGTGCATCCTGGAGGAAGGGAACAGTGGAATACATGATCAAAAAACATTTACATAAGGTAAATTACAAGACTTGGATATGACAGGCCCTAGGTAAATATATTACTTCATTTGAGGACATAGGATGATTACAATAGCAACACAGTTTGAGTTTTTACATGAATACAGGAGCAGTTCACAAAATAAGTTACATTACTATACAGAAGTGCTTGCAAACCTCAGCTAGGAGTATGCACTCATTAAGAGCTAAGCAGGCTTGGAGGAAAGGAAGTGAATTGGGGGGTATCGAAGCAGTTGCAGGTGGGATAGAGGAAGTTTTGAAGGGAGGATGAGATGGACCATGGTGAGGAGTGCCTAATTTGATAAGGCACTGAGTTTCATAGTTTCAGGAACATGTGTGAGAAGGCTGATTGACCAATGGAGGTGGAATGCTGTGGGATGGCCAAGGTACGATAGTCACTAGATCTGAGGGCATGGGGTGAAGGGTGGTGAGGGGCCAGGGAAGAGGAGAGGTAGGAGGGCAGCGAGCTAAACCAGAATTTACAGACCAATTCTGAACAGTGGGCAAGTCGACAGTTTTCCAGTGAAGCTAGCTAGTGAGCGATAGAGAGTACAATGGGGAGTGAGAGAAGGGGCATCCAGGGTGAAACAACAGAAGACATTGAAGAGGGTATCCAATCTGGTTAAAGAAGATTGTGGTGCAACACTGTAGACTATGCCACAGTAGTCAGAAATATGTAATATTATTTTCTGGATGAGCTCACGCCTAGCTGGGAAAGGTAGGCATCTTTGGTTCCTGTAAAGGGCTCCTAGTTTGAGGCACAGCTTTTTCAGGATGGAGTCAATATGATCAGAAAAGTTGAGGCGTTGGTCAAGCCAGACCCCAAGATACCTAAAGGAGGACGTGTCTTCCAGAGTTATACCATCAAGGGTGTGGAAGTAGGGCAATTTAGTTAGCCTAGAAATTCTCTGCCTAGTGCCAAAGGTCACGGAGACTGTTTTCTTAGCATTTAGGAAGAGCTGATGGGAACTTAACCAGAGCTGAACATTCTCAAAATCGAGATGAAGATTGGAAGTGACATCAGAGGGTGATTGGCCAGAACAGAAAAGGACTGTATCGTCAGCATACATATGGATCGAGGAGGTGGTGCAAACTGATGGGAGGTCATTTAGGAATATGGAGAATAACAGGGAGCTAAGGATGAAGCCTTGAGGCACTCCAATGTTTATCGGGGGGCGGGGATGTGGTATCCACAGTTTTGACTGACTGGGTCCTACTCATCAGATAGGAGCAGAACCAGTTTGTAGCTAAGTCAGACAGACCAGCAGAGCTTAAATTACTCAGGAGGAGAGGGTGGGAGACTGTGTCAAAAGCCTTCGCAAGGTCGACAAAGATGGCTGAGGTAATTAGACCATTGTCCATACCTGAGAGAATGTGGTCAGCGAGCCTAAGCAGGAAAGTGGTGGTAGAGTGGTCTTTTCTAAAACCAGATTGATAGGGAGTGAAAAAGGCTGAGTCATGGAAAGGTAGAGAGTTGAGAGAAGATGAGATGCTCCTGAAGCTTGGCAAGTATAGGGAGGAGTGATATGGGCTGGTAGATCCCTGGCATGGAGGGGCCACCTCCCTTGAGTAAAGGGAGAACAACAGCGTGCTTCCAGGAGTCAGGTACAGTGGTAGACAAGAAGGAGAAGTTCAGTAAGGCAGACAGTGGGGAAGATATAGCTGGGGCAGATAAGAACTGGAGTTTGGGGCCGAGACCGTCAGGTGAGGAACTTTTTGATGGGTTGAGAGTGAGGAGTGCATTCAGAGTATCAGTTTGGGTGATCAGGGCGAAGGAGAAGTAACTGATAGAGTGAGTATGTGTGGAGGAATTATTGTGATCAGAAGAGGTGGCAGGGAAGGTTAAGGAGAAAAGGATAGCATTCAGGAAATATAAGGAAACACAGAAGGAGCGGGACAGAGAACTTTATCAGTTAAAGCAGAAAGAGGCTGGGAAGGCAGTCAGAATAGCAAAGGCCCAAACCGAGGAAAGGATAGCCAATTCTGTTAAGAAGGGGGATAAGACCTTTTATAGATACATTAGGGAGCGAAGAAAGACCAGAGAAGGGATACTGAGGCTTAATAAAGGGGAGGGAATGTGGGTAGAGGGGGACAGTGAAAAAGCAGGGATACTGAACGAATATTTCTGCTCAGTATTCACAAAGGAAGAGGAGGGGGAGGTACCTAAACCAAATAAGAGAAACACTCTGAAGACAGGGGTCAATACCCGTCCATTTAGCGAAGAAAGGGTTCTGAAAGAACTAATAAAATTGAAGGTGGACAAAGCAATGGGGCCTGATGGGATTCACCCAATAATTCTAAAAGAACTAAGGGTAGAACTAGTGACACCGCTGACTACTCTCTTTAACAAATCATGGGAGGATGGGGTGGTACCTGAGGACTGGAGGAGGGCAAATGTGATTCCTCTTCACAAAAGTGGGAGCAGGACAGAGGCAGGAAACTACAAACCAGTTAGTTTGACCTCAGTGATAGGGAAAATGATGGAATCACTTCTGAAGGAAAGAATTGTTGAGTACCTAGAGGCCAGTGGGGCACAGGACCCAAGGCAGCATGGATTCATGATGGGAAGGTCATGTCAGACGAATCTAATAGATTTCTTTGACTGGGTGACCAAAGTAGTAGACCAGGGAGGAACTGTGGACATGGCCTACCTAGATTTTAGCAAGGCATTTGATACAGTCCCACACAAAAAATTAATACACAAGTTAGCCAGCCTTGGAGTGGACCCCAAGGTGGTAGCCTGGATAAAAAATTGGCTAGACAACAAGACGCAAAGGGTAGTAGTAAATGGAGTACACAGTGAAGAAAGAAAGGTTACTAGTGGGGTACCGCAGGGTTCAGTACTGGGACCAGTCCTTTTTAATGTCTTTATAAGTGACATTGCAGAGGAACTGGAAGGAAAAGTATGTCTCTTTGCAGATGACACAAAGATCTGCAACAGGGTTGATACACAAGATGGAGTGGAAAGGATGAGAAGGGACTTGGCAAGGTTGGAGGAATGGTCAAATGTATGGCAGCTCAGATTCAATGCAAAGAAGTGCAAGGTAATGCACATGGGAAACAAAAACCCAGGGGAAGAGTACACAATGGGGGTGAGATACTGACAACAGTAAAAATGGAAAGGGACCTGGGGGTAATTATATCAGATGACCTAAAGGTGGGCAAGCAATGTGAGAAGGCAGTAAGGAAGGCTGGGGGGATACTGGGATGCATAGGAAGAGGCATCAATAGTAGAAAACAGGAAGTTGTTATCCCTCTGTACAGACAGTTGGTGAGACCCCATCTGGAGTACTGTTTTCAGTTCTGGAGACCCCATCTCCGCAAAGACATAGACAGAGTGGAGGCTGCCCAGAGGAGGGCAACCAAAATGGTGCAGGGTCTGCACCAGAAGACATACGAAGAAAGACTAAAGGAGCTTAATATGTATACCCTTGAGGAAAGAAGCAAGAGAGGGGACATGATAGAAACTTTCAAGTACCTCAAGGGAATCAACAAAGTCCAAGAGGGTAGCATCTTTCAGAAAAAGAGATGTGCAAGAACAAGGGGGCACAATTTGAAGATAGAGGGGGGATGGCTCAGAGGTAATGTGAGGAAGTATTTTTTCACAGAGAGGGTTGTGGATGCATGGAACAGCCTCCCTGAGGAGGTCGTGGAGTCAAGAACAGTGGGGGAATTCAAGAACGCATGGGACAGACATAAGGCAGTTCTAGTGGGGGATAGGAGGAAGTAAGCTGTTGGTTAACTAGGATCTGCAGCTTATCTGTTAGGTAGGAAAATGGGCAGACTAGGTGGGCCAAGTGGTCCTTATCTGCTGTCAAATTCTATGTTTCTATGTTTCTATCAGGCAAACTTGGGTGGGGATTGGAGGGAGGAAAGTGAGGAGGGTAGAGGAGCAAGAGGTAAAGTAAGAGGTGATTTCCGAAGTGACTGAGAGGTAGTCAGCTATTAATACATTGTTTACATTGATGATAGGGGGTTGAGGTTTTGATTGAGGGGAGAAAAGGGAGTGTACAATTTTCCAAAATTTTGAGGGGGAACTTATATTGTCTTCAAAGGTGGAATGAAAGTATTCTGACTTCGCTAAGTGGGTCGCTTTAGAGCAGGAGTTTCTTAGGACTTGTTATTTGTCACGGTCAATCTATGTCTTAGAGGTGTTGTGTGCCTTCCATGAATGGTCTCATGCACGCATGCATGCCAGTAATTCCAGGGTGATCCATGGGAGGTGATTTCCACATACTCTAGAGCGCTTGTAAGGGGCATGCATGTTCCAGATGTCAAGAAAATGACCTTGGAAGTAGTCCAGGGCTTCATTGACTGAGTAAGCAGAGTGTATGGGTGACCAGTTCTTTTGGGCTAGGTTATGGTGTAAGAGGGTGAGGTCTAAAGATCTGAAAGTTCGAATTAGTAATATTTTGTGAGGCACTTTTGGGTGGAGTACTTTACAGACCATGTAAATCATATGGTGGTCACTCAGTGAGTCCGGGAGGAGGCCAGATTCAATTACTCTGTGCTTGTGAGTAGTTAGGGCCCAGTCAATGAGTGAATGTTTACCAGTTTTTGGGTTTCGGTGGGTCAGCTCATGTATCATTTGCATTAGACTGAAGGCAGAAATGACATTTCATGCTTTGCTCAGGGAGGAATCAGACCAGTTTAAATTAAAATCAACTAAAATGTATAGCTCACCTTTGGAAGCGAGCATTGTAATTTCCGTAAGGAAGTTGGAGGTAATAGTGGAGGAGAGGCCAGACTGGCAGTAAATCCCTGCAAGAAAGATAGGGATTGAGTAGGGCATGAAGATTCTCAGGATGAGAGCTTTGTAAGCAGCAGGGACCAATGCTGATAGGACCGTGGTGGTTTGAATAGTGGTAGAGGTGTATATCACAACTCCACTGCCCCTGCCAGCATGGTCCTGTCTGGAGATATTAAAGCCTGGGATGGAAATAGAATGATCTTGGATTTTATTATTGAGCCAAGTTTCAGATAGTATAAGGAGGTCAGGGGGCAATGAGTTGATGCGAGGGGTTGAAGCAGGACTAATTTTGGTAGGAGACTACATATGTTGAGGTGGAGACATTTGAGACTATGTGGGAGGTTAGTCAAATTTTGGATGGGGAGGCTGTGGAAGGGAGAGTTGGGAACAGCGTGGCGGGGAGGTGGGGTGGGGGGGGTGGAGGATTGGGGGCAGGATTGGGGTTAATATCCCCAGCAGATAAGAGGAGAAATGCTATAAATATATAATGGAGCTTAGAGCTCTTATACCAAGACTTATATGTGGAAGAGCTACTAATGGTAAGGGAATAATATGAGGAGGAGAAGTGGATCATTAAGGTGCTTAAGATAGTGAAAGAGTTTGGAACATTTGAGAGGGAAGCGGAGGGTAAGCAAGGGGAATGGGACCAAAAGAGATGGAAAGGAGTAGAGGAACCTGCTCTTGGGAACATGGTGTTTATAGCTAGGATGGGGGAAATTTCAGGAGGAGCTGTTGGGAGGTTGTTTTGGTGAAGCCGGGGGAGGTGGAAAGAAGGGAGACAGTGAATAGAACGAGGTGGAGAGCAAGAGTTTTTTTCATTTTCTTTTTTTTATTTTTAACCAGGAGATGGACTGGGCACTGTCCTTTTTCAACCATGCTTGACACTGAACATTACAATATAAATTCACATAAACAGACGATTATTCACATTTACATACATTGTCACAGTACAAAATATTCAACAGTAAATGTTTAAAGTGCAATACAGATTGTGCTTTCTGGATCAACTCTCCATACTCATTTAAAATAGAAGGAGCTTACCAAGTAAATGCTTTCCTGCTCATTAGAAGTTTAAAAGCAAAAACAGTATAAGGGGTCAGGCCATTTTGTTTTGTATTCCAGTGACATTCATTAACAACTATTGAATTTGATAGAACTAGAGGAACTCCAAAACTTATAATATGGAAAGCAACATTTGCTAATAAGCATTTTAGGCATCTCTCAGGAGAGAGTACTCATAATTTTGTATATAACTGGCAATGATGGGTTCTAGACGGGGCATGGAGGGCAAACCTGCAAATGTTGTTATGGAGAATGTTATATTTAGACTCAACAAATAGTTACTGTGCACAAATATAATACTGCCATAGTCCGCAGTTGGAAATAGGACTTGCTTGGCTATGATATGTTTTGCAGTGTGGCAGTCCATAACTGTGCACAATTATGTGCTAGAAAAAAAGAGGGAATCACACCAGGCAGAGAAAGTTGAGGAAGAAGACAACCTGACAGAGTTCAGAGCTGCAGGATGCGGCGAGCGCCTCTAGCGCTCAGCTAATATATCCTGCTAATGGAGAAATACACTTAGAATTTTCCCTAGTGGTCATGTGACCTAGAATAACTATATAAGGGACAGCCCAGATAGGGAGGGTGGGGAGCCGGTGCAAAACCCCGGCCGGAACTTGCCTTAGGGAGGAAAGCATCTGTGTGGAGCAGGCAGTGCTGCTTGGGGCACCACTCAGCTTGCTGAGGGGAGGGCTAAAAGGGAAATAATTGCACACTGTAGCGAGGGATCAGGAGTAGGGAGGGATCAGGAGTGTTCAACTCACAAGCTTCATTGAAAACTTCCCACAATGGGTGTAGAAGATCTTCCTTAAGAGCTTTATTAAAGTTAGTGGAGAGGCCATCAGGCCCTGGAGCTTTATCTAAGCTCAGGGAATCTAATGCCATCTCTAATTCAGCCAATGTCAAAGGCTCTTTTTAAATGTCCTGGTCCACATCATTTAAGGTAGGTAGAGGGATATTATTCAGGTCATGTGGGATCCTGAAAAATATTAAATAGTTGCTGATATTATTCCTGAAAAACCTGGGCTATATCTCTTGATTTAATCAAAACAGTGGCTGTGCCCGGTTGATACATTTGATGAATAGTACAGGCTGTTTCTTGGGCTTTTAAGTGAAGAGCTAAACATTTGCCAGTCTTTTCGCCCTGGAGGACATATTTCATTTTAGCTCTAAAAAGGGCAAACTCCACTTTTCCTCTATGAATTTCACAATAATATTCTCAAATTTCTTTGAGAGTCTGGTACAAAGAAGAAGGACCACCTTGGGCAAGCTGAAACTCTAAATCCTTAATTTCAACTAGGAATCGGGTAGCCTGAGCTTGACTTAATTTCTTTATCTTAGATGAAAGACGGATAAGTTCTCTTCTAATGGCACACTTATAAGAACACCAAAGGGTAGTCCCCTTCTATACAGAGCCCCAATTCTCTTGAAAAAAGTGTTTGGTAAATTCCTTAAGATGAGTAATAATAGTATCCTTCTTTAAAAAAGTATTATTAATCCTCCAGAGAAAGTCAGCCTCCTCCTGAGTATCCAGAATAAGTGCCATCTCAATCGGGGAATGGTCAGAAATATCTTGGGGCAATATTTCTGAAAAACAGAAACCCAAAAACAATTCGTGGCCAATGAGAAAAAAATCTAGACAGGAGTGAGTTCCATGTGGAATGGAATAAAAGGTATAATCTTGATCCTGAGAATGTAAGGTCCTCAAGGGATCTATCAAGTTAAATATATCCCTCAGTTCTCGTAAAGCCCAACTAGCAGATGATAATTTGAAAGATTTCCTACCAGATCTATCCAGATCTGGATCCATAATAGTATTTCTATTCCTCGTAAATGTGAATGAAAGTGGCAGCCAGGAAGTCAAACATAACATTAGATCTGTGAAAAACTCTGGATCCTCCTTATTAGGACCATAAACATTAACTAAAATAAGTTCCACCTGGTCTAAAACATCTTTCAAAAGAACAAAGTGGCCCAAGGGATCTACAGTCTCCTGCTGCAGTAGAAAGGGCATAGATTCTGAAAAAAAGAACAGTAACCCCTGCCCCTTTTAGAATGGGAACCGCCCCCTCGACCCACCCACTTTCTCCACAACAGTGGCACATTTTTCATAAGTAGGTTGATCTCTTGAAGAAAAACAACTGATGGACGATATCTGCCGAAGTGAGAGAGAGTTTGAGTTCTCTTTTGTAGTGAGTTAGCCCACTTAATATTTCAAGTTATAAATTTATAGTCCACCTTAGTCATGATGGGTATTATTAACAAAGTGTTAAGGAAAAAATCCCAATGGGAACTCATCTCAATAGGACAGTAAGTAACCAATAATAAATTTGTGGTTTGGTAACAAATGACCCTGAGGCCCTCTGGATCCCATGCCCTTCCAAACTGCTAATCCCCTTTTTCCCCTTTGACATACTGTACCTAATATACTCCCCTAACCAGATAGCTAGCATGAAACTACAAAAGAAAAATGAGATTATACACTGTAAAGCACAGCCCCCCCCCCAATACATAACTGGAATAGAGCTCTGGAGGCATCATACAGTACATCAGAAAGAGCTCCTGAATCATCCACCAGACCGCCCAACTCTGTAACAGAAGGGAGAAATGCACTGTAAATAGCCTGCATACATTGACTTAAATCCCTAATTATAAATCACCATAAAACCAATGTAGAAACCAGGTAACAATAACCCCCTACAAAAATTAGAATACTATATATCATAATAGGAGAAACTTGCAACAACCACAGTAGATCCCCCCCCCCCCCATATAATTAACAGGAGAATACATGCAAGTCTTTAAAGAATTACCTACAGCCACAAAAGATTATAAACAAAGCAAGTCACCAAATACAAGCATAAAAAGTATAACCCAAAAGTCAGGTAACAACACCATTGTCTGCGCAAAGTGTTCAAAACATTCAGTCCATGGTAGAAAAAACATCCCTAAGAGCCACTAGAACTAAATCATCCCATTCCAAGGAAAAAATATGGGACTTCAGAGGAGTGACTTTGATAAGATGGCCAGCAGAGTTAAGCAAGCCCTGGCAAGAAGAAATACAGGTGAGGTGTACAGGCAAACTGGACCAGCATTAAAGAGATCTACCAAGCTATATAAAATGAGCTGTTCAGTACATATACTGAAGCCTTATCCTCATGAATAGTAATTGCTGCACGTGGTGCCAAAAATAGCCCTGTAGTTTTCCAGTAAAAACACTCATAAAATTGTCCTGACTGGGTTTAGCTTACTTCCTGGTCTCTAGTGCAGCCTACGCTCCTCCCCCACGCACAGCCACATTGTGATGCAAAGCCAGGGAGTGTGCGGGGGCGCACTCCATAATAGCCTGTGGGGACAACTTTCCAAGTGTTTCTATATATTATAATAGCCAGCTGGTGGTCAATCAAGGGCACTGATTGACTAACAAGGCAGAACGTATGCCGCACTAGAGACCGGGAAGTAAGCTAAACCCGGTCAGGGCGATTTTATGAGCGTTTTAACTGGAAAACTACAGGGCTATTTTTGGCACTATGTGCAGCAATTACTATTCGCAGGGGTGAGGCTTCAGTACATGTACTGAATAGCCATAACTTTGTAGATCTCTTTAACAGTGCAATACTTGAAGCAACATCCCGTTGTATTTGGGAGAAAAGCAAGGGCAAAAGGAGGAAACCACTTTGGTTCTCAAAAACAGTAGCAGAAAAGGTCAGAGCCAAAACATTTGCCTTCAGGAAATACAAGGGAACGCAGTGGGATGAAGATAGGGAGGCATGCCAAACTTCCCTAAGGGAAGCAGGGAAGGCAGTAAGGCAGGCAAAGGCCCAAACCGAGGAAACATTAGCATGAACACTAAAAGAAGGGAACAAGACTTTCTATAGATACATCAGTGAAAGGAGAAAGTCCAGAGGGGCTATTGCTAAGATCAAAGGGGATAAGGGGGAGTGTGTGTAGCAGCACCAAAGAAAATCATCTATCCTAAATAGATACTTCTGCTCAGTATTTACTGAGGAGAAGGTAGGGCAGGGCACACAGCTCAGCACCATGGACACAGGGGGCAGGGAGTTGTGCACAAGTCCCTTCACAAAAGAAAGGGTCCTACAAGAGCTCGCTAAGCTCAGGGTGGACAAGTCAATGGGACCTGATGGCATACATTACAGGTTATTAAAGGAGCAAAGGGTGGAACTAGCAGAGCCATTAGCAGAACTGTTTAGTGAGTCTCTGAGCACAGGATAGGTCCCAGAAGACTGAATAAGGGCTCATGTGATCCCACTCCACAAAAGTGGCAGCAGGAAGGAGGCAGGGAACTACCGACCAGTCAGTCTTACCTCAGTAGTGGGCAAGATTATGGAGGCACTCCTTAAGGAAAGGTTAGTGCAACACCTGGAATCCATAGAAGCACAGGTTCCAAGACAGCATGGGTTTACAACAGGAAGGTCCTGTCAAACTAATCTCATAGATTTCTTTGACTGGGTAACTAGAGTGGTGGACCAAGGGGGTGCAGTTGTTGTCACCTACCTTGACTTCAGCAAAGCTTTCGATACTGTTCCACATAGAAGATTGATTAATAAGCTGGGTAGGCTCAGGGTGGGTCAAACATTGGTCAACTGGGTGGCAAACTGGTTGGTGGGCAGAAAACAGAGAATGGTGGTAAATGGTATACAGTCAAAAGAGATACAAGTCCCAAGTTGGGTACCTCAGGAATCAGTCCTGGGGCCAGTCCTCTTCTATATCTTCATCAGTGACATTGCAGAAGGACTGGAGGGTATGGTTTGCCTGTTTTCAGATGACACCAAGATCTGCAACAGAGTAGATGATCCAACTAGGGTGGACAGAATGAGAAGAGATCTGGAAAAACTAGCAAAATGGTCTGAAGAGTGCCACAAGATCATGCACATAGGGAAGAGAAACTCTGAAGCTACCTAGAGGTTGGGAGAGGAGTTGCTGGCAATCACAAGGGAAGAAAGAGACTTGGACATCATCATCATCACAGATGACCTGAAATCATCCAGGCAGACCACTAAGGCAGTAGGTAAGGCTTGAGGGATGTTGGGGTGTATTAGTAGGGGTATCACAAGTCGGAAGAGGAAGGTAATAATCCCTCTTTATAAGAGACTGGTTAAGCCCCATTTGGAGTACTGCCTGCAGTACTGGAGGCCTCACTTGCATAAGGACATTAACCAAATGGAGGCAGTCCAGAGAAGGGCAACCAAAATGGTGCAGGGTCTGCATCAGAAAAAATATGAGGACAGATTAACGGAGCTCAACATGTATACCCTAGAGCAAAGGAGGGAGACATGATATGATCAAAGCATTCACATATCTCAAGGGCATTAACAAGGTGAAAGAGTCTAACATGTTTCAATATAAGAAAAATAGCAGGACAAGAGGACACAGCATGAGATTAGAGGGAGGCTGATTAAGGGGTAATATAAGGAAGTTCTTTTTCACAGAAAGGGTGGTGGATGCATGGAACGGCCTACCTCAGGAAGTGGTGGATATGAATACAGTGCAGAGCTTCAAACAGGCTTAGGATAGCATAAAGGAGCAAAATTAGATGAGTATGAATAGATAGGCCATTGACAGAGTAAAGGCCTATGGCACATACAGAAGGTAGAAAAAATGGGCAGGCTGGATGGGTCTTGCAGTCCTTATCTGCCATCAGCTTCTATGTTTCTAAAACAGAAGGTACCAAGGAAAGTCCAAAATGTAGAAGTACACAACCAGGGGGATAAAAATTAAATAAGGGGAGACCCGCCAAAAGATGGCACTCCTCAATTGAAAAAACAGAGAGTTTGGGTAACTAGGATATTGAAATCCAGTCATTAAAGAGATAAGCAATGACAAGTATTTTCCAAAAGCTATTGTAGTGCTTCAGGTAAATTGGGGCACCACAGAAAATAGTGGAATTGGGGGCATCACAGGAAATAGGGAATCCTCAGGGACTTGAGAGGTCAGACAGTTATGGGAACCCTAGTAGCTTATTGGGAAACCCTTGAAAAGCTTGGGGGACCCTCTGAAGCACAGAACAGGCCCCTCTCCAGCATACAGTCCTAGCAGTTTAAATTCAGTCTTTTAAAAGAAAACATTTTTTTCCTTCCTTTGTCCTCCCTCCCTTCCCTCTGCTCAAGACCGACACCTAGTCAGCCAAGGCCAAACCAGTTGGGCCACATTCCTGTCCCAGCAGGGGAGAAGGAAGCCAGGCTGAGACCTCTCAGCCAATCCCTGTGGCCAGGGTAGATTCAAATTTGGAGACTTTTTTTTTAAAGCCACTGACTCGGCCTCAGGAGGCTGACCTCTGGACAAAGGAGCCAATCCCCTGGCAGGTAGCCAGGACTGCCCCAGCCTAGAGGAGGCTCTGCATAGGCTGAAGAGAGGAGAACGAGTTTGACCAGGGAGGGTGAAGGACGGTGAGGCAATGAATGTCGGCTTCCCTGTTAGGAGGTTGAAGCAAATCCCTGGGCAGAAGATCTCCAGTAGCAGCCTTGGTCAGTTTTCTGCAGAAATTTGCCATCTAGTCGGGTCCCCCAGTGTGGTGAGTTAGTCTATTTGCCCAGGAAACAGACCCAGTAAATCTTTTATGCAGCAGTCTCCAGCAGACGAGGCCTTATCACTCCTTTGTGGTTGTGCATTCCCCAGGGTACAGAAATCCTTGTTGAACTCCAGGGGGCTGCACACACCTCATCTAGGGTTCCTCCGGCGCCTCTTCTTTGACCCAGGGAGGGTCCCCGGGAAGCCCAGCATCACCTGCACCCTTCTCCACTGACCTCCACCAACCCCAAGTCTTCACCATGATACCACAGGTTCGAGTTGCCAGTCGTAAGTGGTAGCCAGCTGGTAGCTAGGGCCCACCAAAGTGAATCATGTTAGGGGCCACCCCGGCTCTAGCTTGAGGGATTTCAGTCATCTGTTGAACTCAGAGTCACGTTGCCCATTCTCCCACATAGATGTTGTCCCAAGGTGGCAATAGTACTGGTGGCCTATACCAAGGCCTCGCCAAGGATTGTCAGGCTCTGTGCCTCATCCCCTGAGGTGGTGTAAGTACCAGTGGCACACGCAAGAGGCCACACCAAGGGTCGACATGATCTTGATTGTACTGTCCATAGGTGGCTCGTGTTCCAGGAGCTCATCAAGAGGTCACACCAAAGATTGCCGGATTCTGAAGCTGCAGGGGTGAGGTGGTAAGGGTTCCGGGGACCTACCCAGAGGTCGTCCAGTGTATCATCGCACCCAGCACCCTTTCCTCGACTGGATATCACCTGCCCTCCTGCCCGAGGTCACCGCAGCTGACAACTCCAGATAAGGGTTCTCTTCACCTACAACCAGGCAACGGCACCCATCCTCGACCAGGCGCTTCCCTTTCGACGTTGCCTCAGTGACACCAGTAGTCACCCTCTTCCCAGGGTCAGGAGGCCTACAGTGCTTTACTCTGTTTCTGGTTCACTGGGAGATGCCCAATTTTATGGCCTGTATAGGAAGCTCTTCCTTGGGTTCACACCCAGTGGTCAGCCGACCAAAATACTAGAAATCCAAGCTTGGTGCATTGGATTGCTACATCCTTAGGACTTGAATCACCTGGACTTTTGTATGACATTAGTGGGACCAGTTTCTGGTCCCAGTAATCTTATTCATTCTTTCTCTTGTGTGATAGTGATAGTGAATGCTAAGTCTTTTCTGTGTGCTCCAACTATTGCTAATAAACCTTGCATCTTGGCTCTAGAGTATGCCTCCAGCCTCTCCTTCCAGATTTATCTGGCATCACCCTAAACTATAGGAGTACGTACCATCACATCTCGTCCACCACAATCTTGGCGTAGTCGACAGGATAAGAGTCAACAAGGAGCACAAATCTGGAGCAACTCCAACCCAAGATGCCTGCAGATATTGATGGAGCCACATCATCATCCTCATCTTCAGTCCAACCACCCTAATAATGGTGCCTTATTACTTTGGGGCACCATGGCTACCAAGGTACACGGAGGACCGACACTCAGACACCTGCAGCCTCACCGACTTCCGTGCAAAGCTGCAGGCTATGTTCCATCTCTACCAAGTGCCAGAGCAATAGAGAGTGGAAATCCAGATTGGGCAGCTGGGAGGAGCTGCCAAGCTGGAGGTTGAAAGCTGGTCAGATGGAGAAAAGAACACTGCCGAATGGATCCTGAGTCAGCCAAGCAACCTCTTCGACAAGCAGGGTGTCTCAGACCTCAAAATGAAATTCTTCTCTCGCACTCAGGGCCCCCGGGAGACACTGCAAGGATTTGCCTTGAGCCTGCAAAAGGCACACCAGGCCCTGTGAAAATGAGACCCGAGTGAGAACCATGACCCAGACCCAGTACTAATGAAGTGGTTCATCAAGGGAGCCTGGGGAGAGCCTCTACGTCAGAAGCTGCAGATGTTGCACCGTCAAAACCCAGATGCAGAATTCATGGACTTCAAAGAGGAAGCCATAAAAGTCTTAGGCACTGGATGACTCGAGGATGAGATGGTGGCCTTCCAGCAGATGGCTGGTGTCACCAGAGCCATGGCCGCTGGCGGTACAATGTCTGAACCCTGCTGCTCTTGCAGCACCTTCACCAGATGGAGAGCAGAGAGGGACTCCAGCCAGAAAGAAGACTATAATTGGCTGAAATATGACTCACACTCAAGAGAAGTAGGATTCCCGCCAGAAGTGCAAGAGCAGCTGACACGGTTGGCACGTACCATACTGGATTTGCAAAAGAAGCTGGCATTACTCAGGGCAGAGATGAAGCAAGATGCCCAGATTCAGAATGTGCAGCGTCCACACAGATTCAGGAGGAAAAGGAATGATTGGGCCCATTCCACAGCCATGTCAGAGGAGTGATACTGGGAGCAGTGAGATCAAAAGAGCTTGATGCCAACTGTATGAGGAGACCAAGAGGGAAATGGAGAAAATTAATCAATGCAGCCAAGCTGTCAGAACACCATCAGGAAGCCCACCTAGAGTTCGGGATGCCAGAACTGAGCATCATGCACAGATGCCAAAAGCTGTTGCCCGTGATGTGAGCCAGCAGGTTCTGGACCAGAATGCCCGAAGGGAGGCCCAGTAACAGGAGCTTACACAGCGAGTCGCAGAGTACGCAAAGCAGAAGACCGAACTGCCAAAAGAATGTCAAAACCTCAGGAAGAGTCTACAACAGCAAGCTCAAAAAATCAAGGAGCAATCTGAGCAAGCACATCACCATGAAGATGATGCCTGCAATCGACAAAAGCCTTTACTCAGGAGAACAAGTGATGGTGAAGTCATGGAGTGGTGGGATGTCAGCTTCTGAATGGGAGCCCGACCCATATGTCATCTCAGAAATCCCATGCCCAGGATATCAAATTTACCAAGTACAGGCATTGGATGGAACACAGACTCAGAAGGTGGTTCACCGAAATCCTTTGAAGTCCTGCACAGTTAATGTTGATTGGGACGGACGGATCAACAAGGAGAGGCAGAAGCTACTCCCAACCAAGAGAACATCCCCAAGGGTCATTTCCCACTGGGCTACTAATCCCATGGCTGTATCCAATGGTGCCACACCCTCCAGTAGCCAATGCTTTGGAGTCCCCTCAACGTAGATCCCAGAGGTCAAACTTTGTGGTACCACCTCAGAGGTATGTGACTGAGGCCATACAAACAGTGTTCCCATATGAGTAGAAAAATAAAAGAAAAGAGCCAAGATCATTGCCCAGTTGTAAATATTGTTTATTGAAATGTTGTAACATGTAAATCAGAGCCTTAAAGATGCAAGGAGTCATAAATGTTTTCTCCTACACTGACAAAACAAATACCATAATGTTTAGAGTGTTAAGAAAATGTAGAATTAAGGATTTAAAGTTTATAATCTGTAGGCTGTTAAGAATGTCTTAAGTTACCATAATAAGAGCTAGGAATATGTCATTGCTTATGGATGGAATTGTTAAGGAGTTTGAGATTAAGAAGGTAAAAATTTGGAAAATACATGAGGACATGTATTGTTAGGCGGGCCCGAATCTGTAGTGCCTCAGGGAAATTGGGGGCACTACAGAAAATAGTGGAATTTGGGGCATCACAGAAAATAGGGGATTCTCAGGGACTTAAGTTATGACAGTTATGAGAACCCTAGTAGCTTATTGGGAAACCCTTGAAAAGCTTGGGAGACCCTCTGAAGCACAGAACAGGCCCCTCTCCAGCAGACAGTCCTAGCAGTTTAAATTCAGACTTTTAAAAGAAAACCATTTTTTTCCTTCCTTTGACCTCCCTTCCCCCTGCTCAAGACCGACACCTAGTCAGACAAGGCCAAACCAATTGGGCCACATTCCTGTCCCAGCAGGGGAGAAGGAAGACAGGCTGAGCCCTCTCAGCCAATCCTTGTGGCCAGGGTAGATTCAAATTTGGAGACTTTTTTTAAAGCCACTGATCCAGCCTCAGGAGGCTGACCTATGGACAAAGGAGTCAATCCCCTGGCAGGTAGCCAGGACCTCCCCAACCTAGAGGAGACTCTGCACAGGCTGAAGAGAGGAGAAAGAGTTTGACCAGGGAGGGTGAAGGACGGTAAGGCAATGAATGTCGGCTTCCCTGTAAGGAGGTTGAAGCGAATCTCTGGGCCCCTTCTGTGTAACCCATCTCCAGAAGATCTCCAGTAGCAGCCTTGGTCAGTTTTCTGCAGAAATTTGCCATCTAGTCGGGTCCCCCAGTGTGGCGAGTCAGTCTATTTGGCCGGGAAACAGACCCAGTGAATCTTTCATGCAGCAGTCTCCAGCAGAAGAGGCCTTATCACTCCTTTGTGGTTGTGCATTCCCCAGGGTACAGAAATCCTTGTTGAACTCCAGGAGGCTCCTGCACACACCTCATCTAGGGTTCCTCCGGTGCCTCTTCTTCAACCCAGGGTTGGTCCCTGGGAAGCTCAGCATCACCTGCACCCATCTCCACCAACTTCCACCAACCCCAATTCTTCACCATTACACCACAGGTTTGAGTTGACAGTCGTAAGTGGTAGCCAGCTGGTATCTAGTGCCCACCAAAGCGAGTCATGTTAGGGGCCACCCCGCCTCTAGCTTGAGTGACTTCAGTTGTCCACCGAACTCAGAGTCACGTTGCCCATTCTCCCGAATTGACGCTGTCCCAAGGTGGCAATAGTATCGGTGGCCTATACCAAGGCCTCGCCGAGGATTGCCAGGCTCTGTGCCTCATCCCCCAAGGTGGAGTAAATATCATTCGCCCACACAAGAGGCCACACTGAGGGTCACCATGGTCTTGATTGTACTGTCTATAGGTGGCTCATGTTCCAGTGGCTCATCAAGAGGTCACACCAAAGATTGCCGGATTCTGAAGCTGCAGGGGTGAGGTGGTAAGGGTTCCGGGGACCTACCCAGAGGTTGTCCAGTGGATCATCGCACCCAGCACCCTTTCCTCGACTGGATATCACCTGACCTCCTGCCCGAGGTCACTGCAGCTGACAACTCCAGATAAGGGTTCTCTTCACCTACAGCCAAGCGTCAACACCCATCTTCAACCAGGCACTTCCCTTTCGATGATGCCTCAGTGACACCAGTAGTAACCCTCTTCCCAGGGTCAGGAGGCCTACTGTGCTTTACTCTGTTTCTGGTTCACTGGGGGATGCCCCATTTTATGGTTTGTATAGGAAGCGCTTCCTTGGGTTCACACCCAGCGGTCGGCCAACCAAAATACTAGAAACCCAAGCTTGGTGCATCGGATTGCTACATCCTTAGGACTTGAATCACCTGCACTTTTGTATGACATTAGTGGGGCCAGTTTGTGGTCCCAGTAATCTTATTCATTCTTTCTCTTGTGTGATAGTGATAGTGAATGCTAAGTCTTTTCTGTGTGCTCCAACTATTGCTAATAAACCTTGCATCTTGGCTCTAGAGTACGCCTCCAGCCACTCCTTCCAGATTTATCTGGCATCACCCTAAACTATAAGGGTATGAACCACCACAGCTCGCCCACCACACTATCACTTCAATCTATGACACTGGGGTAGCGCTAACATCCAATGCAGACAGCAAAAAGTCTGTGAAGCCGAACATTTAGGAAAAAGTTGTGTCAGTAATTTAGGGAGTTCCCGCAGGGCCACTGCTGCTAAAGTACAAATGAATGAGCCGGGAGGAAGGGTAACAGTAAGCCATGCCAGGAATTGCAAGTGAAATTTAACACTACCTCAATGTAATGTTTTCTTGATATCTCTATAAGCTTCTTGCTGTTCCCTCACAGTCTGGCTCACAGTGTTGAAAATAAAATATCAATGGTCTTGCCAATAAAGGGCTGGCGGGTCACGAGTGGCTCTCTGTATAGCCACCTTATCAAAGAAATTTAAGAGGCAACAAATAATAACTCTGGGCTTCTCTCCTGAATGCAATCTGGGGCAAAGGGCTCTGTAATCTTGTTCAGTCAAATATTCGGCACCATGTTGTGGTGGACCAGCAATTTGGAAAAACAAGCCATTCACAAAACAAATAATATCCGAACCTTCTGCCTGCTCTGGTATGCCGATAATGAGTATATTATTGCGGCAGCTTCCATTTTCTAAATTGTCAATTTCCTCCTCCATTTTAGGAAGTTTCCAATGGAGAGAGATGATTTCTGCACTATCCCTTGCTGTGGAGTCCACTAGTGACCTCACCGAGGCCTCGACGTCCCCCATGTGAGTGGTGAGCCCCTCAATTGAGTTTTTCACAGCCTGGAGTTTGCCTGTGATCTCAGTTAGTATTCATTTAATGGCCGCAACCTCTGTTAGAAAAGTCTCTGCTAATGGTGTACCTTGTGCAGAATCCAGGGGCTTTCATAGAAACATAGAAACATAGAATTTGACGGCAGATAAGGACCGCTTGGCCCACCTAGTCTGCCCATTTTCCTACCTAACAGATAAGCTGCAGATCCTAGTTAACCAACAGCTTACTTCCTCTTACCCACCCCTAGGACTGCCTTATGCCTGTCCCATGCATTCTTGAAGTCCCCCACTGTTCTTGACTCCACGATCTCCTCAGGGAGGCTGTTCCATGCATCCACAACCCTCTCAGTGAAAAATACTTCTCACATTACCCTGAGCCGTCCCCTCTATCTTCAAATTGTGCCTCCTTGTTCTTGCACATCTCTTTTCTGGAAGATGCTACCCTCTTGGACTTTGTTAATTCCCTTGAGGTACTTGAAAGTTTCTATCATGTCCCTCTCTCCCTTCTTTCCTCAAGAGTATACATATTAAGCTCCTTTAGTCTTTCTTCGTATGTCTTCTGGTGCAGACCCTACACCATTTTGGTTGCCCTCCTCTGGACAGCCTCCACTCTGTCTATGTCTTTGCGGAGATGGGGTCTCCAGAACTGCACACAGTACTCCAGATGGGGTCTCACCAACTGTCTGTACAGAGGGATAACAACTTCCTGTTTTCTAGTATTGATGCCTCTTCCTATGCATCCCAGTATCCCTCCAGCCTGGCTTACTGCCTTCTCACATTGCTTGCTCACCTTTAGGTCATCTGATATAATTACCCCCAGGTCCCTTTGTATTTTTACTGTTGTCAGTATCTCACCCCCCATTGTGTAAGCTTCCCCTGGGTTTTTGTTTCCCATGTGCATTATCTTGCACTTCTTTGCATTGAATCTGAGCTGCCATACATTTGACCATTCCTCCAACCTTGCCAAGTCCCTTCTCATCCTTTCCACTCCATCCTGTGTATTAACCCTGTTGCAGATCTTTGTGTCATCTGCAAAGAGACATATTTTCCTTCCAGTTCCTCTGCAATGTCACTTATAAAGACATTAAAAAGGACCGGTCCCAGTACTGAACCCTGCGGTACCCCACTAGTAACCCTCCTTTCTTCACTGTGTACTCCATTTACTACTACCCTTTGCGTCCTGTTGTCTAGCCAATTTTTTATCCAGGCTACTACCGTGGGACCCATTCCAAGGCTGGCTATCTTGTGTATTAATCTTTTGTGTGGGACTGTATCAAATGCCTTGCTAAAATCTAGGTAGGCCATGTCCACAGCCCCTCCCTGATCTACTACTTTGGTCACCCAGTCAAAGAAATATATTAGATTCGTCTGACACAACCTTCCCATCATGAATCCATGCTGCCTCGGGTCCTGTGCCCCACTGGCCTCTAGGTACTCAACAATTCTTTCCTTCAGAAGTGATTCCATCATTTTCCCTACCACTGAGGTCAAACTAACTGGTCTGTAGTTTCCTGCCTCTGTCCTGCTCCCACTTTTGTGAAGAGGAATTACATCTGCCCTCCTCCAGTCCTTGGGTACCACCCCATCCTCCCATGATTTGTTAAAGAGAGTAGTCAGTGATGTCACTAGTTCTACCCTTAGTTCTTTTAGAATTCTTGGTGAATCCATCAGGCCCCATTGCTTTGTCCACCTTCAATTTTATTAGTTCTTTCAGAACCTTTTCTTCTGTAAATGGACTGGTATCGACCCCGTCTTCAGAGTGTTTCTCTTGTTTGGTTTAGGTAACTCCCTCCTCTTCCTTTGTGAATACTGAGCAGAAATATTCGTTCAGTAACCCTGCTTTTCACTGTCACCTCTACCCTCATTCCTCCCCTTTATTAAGCTTCAGTATCCCTCCTTTGGTCTTTCTTCGCTCCCTAATGTACCTATAAAGGTCTTATCCCCTTCTTAACAGAATTGGCTATCCTTTCTTCGGTTTGGGCCTTTGCTATTCTGACTACCTTCCCAGCCTCTTTCTGCTTTAACTGATAAAGTTCTCTGTCCTGCTCCTTCTGTGTTTCCTTATATTTCCTGGATGCTGCCCTTTTCTTCTTAACCTTCCCTGCCACCTCTTTTGTGAACCATAGCATTTTTTTCCTTCGTTGTGTTTTATTGATTTGTTTTACGCAAAGGCTTGTTGCCTCTGTGATGGCTGTTTTGATCACTCCCCATTGTTCCTCCACCCCTCCTTCTTGCCTGTTTGCTAGTGTTTTTCTGAGGCACTCTCTCATTTTCCCAAAGTCAGCCCTCCTAAAGTCTAGTACTCTTGCTTTTGTATGGCTTGATTGTATGACTGTGTTTATCGTGAACCACACTGTTTGGTGGTCACTTGTTCCCAGATGGCTACCCACTTCTAAATCTGAGATTCTTTCTCCATCCCCATTTGAAAGTACCAGGTCTAAGATTGCTCCCTCCCGAGTCAGTTCCAATACTAGCTGTCTGAGACATGCCCCTGTAGAGGCATCAAGAATGACCCTGTTTCTTGGATTGCCTGCAGCAAAGTGCACCAGTTAACATCTGCATATTCAGGTCCCCATCAACAATATCTCCCCTTTTCTGCCATTCTAAGAAAGCCTTCTATCATTTCTTGTCCATTCCCTCCCCATGAGATGGGGTCTGTATACAACCCCATGCGGATTGTGGTGCCATTTCCTGTCTCCAGGGTGACCCAAAGTGCCTCATCTGCTCCCTGTTTACTCTTTAGTTCTGTTGCTTTGATCCCTTCCTTTACATAGAGAGCTACTCCTCCTCCTCTTTTACCCTCCCTGTCCCTCCTGTAGATTGTGTATCCTGGTATGTTGACATCCCAGTCATGGTTCTCTGTGTACCATGTTTCTGTGACTGCCACAATATCCAGGCAACCCTCTTCCCTCAAGGCCACTAGTTCAGGGAGCTTGTTACACAGACTACGGGCATTGGTACTCATCACCCTCCACTTTTTGATAGCCTTACCCCTTTTAGCCCCATTTCTGTCCTTACTGCCTTTGCCTTTTTTTACATTTAAATCTGTTCTGCTCCCTAATAACTTCTGTACCTTGGTGTTTACCTCACTAATCACCATGTTTTGTGGGGGGAAGGCTCGGAGGGAGAATCCAGTTTATGATGCCTTGAAACCTGGGAATGTGCCAAAAGTGAAGAAACTGAGCAAGGGAACGGGGCTGGTTCTGTCAGCTGATGGTCCATAGTACTAAGTGGCACCATCACTGGGAACCAAAACCAGAGAAGTGCCACAAAAAAGGAAATACTTAACTACACTAAGATGAAAGAAAACCCAAGCAATGCAGCAGAAAGTTTCATTTAACACTTTCATGGGCTTTCTACCCATGCCTAAATTATCTATTTTCCTTCCTACCTCCCTCACCTCCTCTTCCCTTTTTGGCCCCTCCGTCATTCTATACCTCTTTCTTGACTACCACCTTAATACATCTTCATCATCACCCCACTACCTACACCACCTCTTCCTCCCTACTCTCCTCCACCCCTCCTTCTCCCCACCCTCCTCCCCCTTTATTCCACTTTGACTACATAGCTATTTTTCCCTTTCCTTCCTATCTGCATCCTACCCCCCACCTCTGCTTGCCTTCTCCTTCCCCGCTCTTTCCTCCTCCCTCTCCTGTCACTCTCTACTGGTACGAGACCTTCCTTCTTTCTTTGACTCAGGCACAATCCAATTATCTGCCTGTGTTGTTAATTGTACAATTCTCCTTTTTAAACAAGCGTCCTCATGTTATGTTTCTGTTACCTAGTGAAACGTTAGCCTTTGTTTTGACTCTGTACCCTGTACATGCTTAGATTGTGTAACTATTGTTAGAATTTATGCCTGGAGACAGTTTTCAATTGTTTCTTGCTGTATCTGTATCTGTGGAACATATCTGTATTCTTGTTTGTGTCATACTTGAAACTTGGAACCTATGAAAGAGCTTTCTGCTCAAAGGTGTTAATCCAAGATCTCAATAAAGAACGAAAGAAATACGGAGAGATTGGAGGATGAGGGGTCTAAAACTGTGGGAGAATTCAAGAATGCATGGGACAGACATAAGGCAATTCTTGTGGGGGACAGGAAGATATAGGCTGTTGGTTAACTAGGATCTGCGGCCTATCCTGTAGGTAGGGAAATGGGCAGACTAGATGGGCCTAGCGGTCCTTATCTGCCGTCAAAGTCTATGTAAGTCTATGTTTCTATGAGCCACTGATCTCACTCCCTCTTGACCACCACCATTGCCTGTGTCACTAAAAGTCCTGACCACAGGTGTCTTTATCGGGTGGGTATTGACAACAAAGGATAGCTAGCCCAATTTATAGTACACCTCTTAAAGGGGACTGCACCTTTCAAATATCACTAGTAACTGCAAGCCTGTAACAGGTGTAAAAGCAGCACAGATTTGTTCAAACACATGAAAGTTGCAAGCACATTTTTAACACCTACTTATCCCAAACCAGCTGTATGTATAAACCAAACATGACATGGCCTGATTAAAGATATATTTATCTTCATTGAGGCCAATGATATTAAGACATCTCAAATATACTTGGCCTCAAATTAAGATAAATATGATTAGGGGGATTTCCAAAGGGTTGGATACAGACGCAGATGTATTCTGTGCCTGAATCTGCATCCATTTACTTGTGTCCAGCCAGTTCTGCTGCTATTTTCAGAAGCTGTGCCCGCTTATGAGAAAAAGCCAGAATTTGAGTCAGAAAATGAACACAATTATGTCCAAATTGTACGTGGTTCACAACTGCATTTATTTTGGATGCATTTGCACATGAATGCAAAGTTTGAATGCTATTAGGCCATCTGATAGATGGTCTAAATAGCTTAGATGATTTCTGCTTTGTAAATAGGGTCAGACGTATCTTGGGCAAATCCTTTTGAAAATCCTGCCCTGGCCATGTCATATCCCCGATATATACATTCATATACATATATGCATACAAATACACCCTGGTACTGTATTTTCCCTAAAATTGGCACACACATTTTTCAATCTTCTGATTTATTTATTTTTTGGCTTATAACAAGTTCCTGACTAATTATTTCTTGCTGCTCTGTATTAACCTTACAGTTCTCCTTCCATTTGGAAAAGTTTTGTTTTTTAAAGTTGAAGTTATAGGACCTGCATTACAACCAGGAAGGAAGTCCAACACCGGACAGCTGGGACATGAAGAAAAATGTGTCAGCTAACTTATCAACGCTACAGGAAGCATGAGGAAAACAGCTAATTTCTTTATGTCAGGCACAGTGCAAATCTTTTTTTATCATTTATTCTGTCACGTGAGCTCCTGGGATTATCAGTGGGAGTGGTTTTGTGTTTTTCCTCATACTGTAAGTAATTTCCATTGACAATGTGGGAGCTAACAGCCTAACAGAATTCCTTCCTTCAAGGTCCTGCCAATAGAAGAAGATGGCAGATAATTAGGTTTTAATGGACATTGGTGCCACAAGTACAAATTGACTTTTGTCTCTATTTTTTTATGTTTTCTAATGGACAGGTCTCCGACTGGGGAAGTGTTACTTATGAGGCTCCGCAGAACTCCACTTTAGGACTGGCCCTTTTTAACTTCTACATGAGTAACACGCATACTGGGTTAAGTGGATGGACCTCAGAGTTTGCAGATGATGCAAAAGTGGGGCTCATTATTGAATCTGATGAGGACACCTCTGTGATGCAGGATAATCTAAGTAAACTGGAAGATTGGGCAGATAACTCAAAGATGAAATGTAATCCTGACAAATGTGTAGTTCTTCATTTGGGAAACAAAAATCCTAGAGCTGTGTAGACTGTACATTAAATGGGCACCCTTTAAGGAGTTCCACCAGTGACAAGTATTTGGGGATCATGATCTCTGACAAACTAAAATGGGAGCTGCATTATAACATGGTGATCAAAAATGCAGCCAGATAATAAGAAGCATAAGCAGGGTTAGACTGGGGTACAGGGGCCCGGCCTGAAGTGGAAAGTGAATACAGGGCCCACCTGAAAAATCTGTAGTGAAGGGCCCAGTGTGATACACTCATCTCATTATTCTACTTCAATTTGAGACACAAGCTCTGTAACTGCATCTTAAATTTACCTTCAGTGCCCCAGAAACCACCATGTAATTAGAAAAATGATGATACATGCAAAGATTTTCAGAGTTTAGAAGGTGGCCAGGTACCCAACAAAGGGGGGCTCACTTGGTAATTTTCAGGTATCCTGGTGGGCCAGTCCAACTCTATCAAGAAATATGACTAGTAGAAGCAGGAAGGTGATGATACCCTTGTACAGATCGCTGGTCAGACTTAGAGTACAGAGTTCAGTTTTGAAGCCCTCATATTGGGCCCGATTCATGACGGGGCGTGGGGTATGCGCAAAATGCACGTACCTGACCCGCGGAGCTGTACACCCGCAGACAGGTGCGCCAGTACCGGCATTCACAAATGCCGGGACACCTGTCCATGGCTCAGCTCCCCCGGTGCACAGGTCCATGCAGGGCGGGTACGGGCAGAGTCACGGACCCAGCCGGGCATCCAATCGGATGCCCAGCATGGGTCCGCCAGTGGATCCCTTGCACAGTGGGGTGCACATTGACAGGATGCCCCACGGATGTCTGAGGGCCGGTGGCTGTGGCGGGTGGCAGGGGTGCAATGCCACTGGCCCTTGCCATCGGCACCGATGAGGTGCCCTGTGATGGAGGGAAGGGGGGCATGCCAGCTGACAGGGAGTGGAGGGACACATCCTCTGGTAGCGGGGAGAGGTGCTGGCATGTGGTGCCACAGGTGGCAGCCATGTCCGGTGCCCCTGTGAGGGGTAAGGGTGTCGTGGGTGTTGGGGGGGTGTGGCACACACTGCTTCATACGGGGTGGGTGGGTGGCAGCAGGAGGCCATGACCTGTGGCCCTGGTGCTTTGGTGGCTGCTCACCCAGTCCTGCGGGTTGTGCACAAGGCACATAGGGGGTTTGCAGCTGGGTTTACCAACTGTGCCCCCGGAGACCCCCGACGCACCCCCACAGCCTGCACTACGCACCTTAGTTCATGGCACATAGTGCCAGCCTGCCCCTCACCCACCCCTGGTGCGTTGCTCATCGTGCGGCTGGGGGATCAGGCTCATATTTCCTGTGCACCCCCCTTTGTGCATTCCGCATGGGGGGGCAGAGTTGGTGTGGGGTGGCTACTCACCCCAGATACGCGCATGTAGCCACTCCGCACCATTCGTGCATAGGGCCCAGTAACAGGGACTTGGCAAGGCTGGAGGGAGTCCAGAGGAGATTTACCAAAATGATTCGGGGAACAAAGTATATGACATATGAGGAAAGGTAGCATGACCTCAATGGGTTTACTTTGGAAAGGAGGAGACAAAGAGGGGATATTTCTATGTTACTTAGAGCATCTAGGAATCAAACTCTCTTTGAGACCCTTAAACCAAAAAAAAACAAAGTAGCTAAAGATACTATGATAGTGCACTCATATCAGATTACCGGAGATCTCTTGAAAGCAGATCACTAAAAGACCTGGTCTGCACAAAACAGTGGTTGTGGGATGGAATGGGCTCCCTGTGATGTTGTTAACATTAACAATCTAAACATGTTCACAAATAGGCTGGATACATACATGGGGAATCCTACCTTAGCTGGATGCAACTAGTGAGAACCAGCAGGCGATCCCAGAGGGTAATCACAGGTTTTCCAGATATAAGGAGTAGAGCCAGACCATGTGTATTCACAAATTGTTGCAAGAATGGAGGGGTGCTCTTGGCCAAATAAACCCAGGCACTGAAATAATCTCAGATCTTCTTGTAATTTCTCACACAACCCCAGCACTTCACCACCTTCTATGTGGCTTCTTCACCAGTAAACTGTGATTTCATAAAACATAAACACAAATAAAAATCTGTCATTGTATACATTAAGTTACAGCTCCAGAATTAACAGCAGTATGTGCCACTACAGGTACAACCACCAGTATTTTTTTTCTATGCAGTTTGGGAGCCAACTCACCTTTAGCTTCTAAAATATCTTATTTACAGTATCATCTGCACCCAGCATTTGCAGTGCTGATTCTACAAGTATAACCACTAGTTTTCATAAATTATGCAAGTCAAGAGCTAATTCACTTTCAGATTTTAAAATACTGTATCTTATTTAACATCTGCAAAATATTTTTGCAAGGCCTCTTCTGCAGCTTGCTTGTGGCAGCCTTCCGTACCATATGTAGGGAAAAGCTAGCACACAATAATTGCAACCTATACCTCTTTACATCAAAGAGTGGGGGAATATGTAGCTCAGTAAAAAAACAATATTATTTGTTAAGAAAATAGCAACTGTTTTATGACTGAGGTGTTAAATATTAGCTGTAAAAGCAATCATCATCCACAGCAAATACAGCTGCTGTTAAAACGCTTCATGCAACTTAATAAATGTAAAGGCATACTGTGCGCTTCATTTCAGGTCTTCTCCCACTTTGCAGCCACTTACTGGAACTCCCTCCCAGTTGCTTTGCATCACTCCCCTTCCCGTGCCTGTTTCAAAAGGGAGCTATATCACCATCTAATGGTCTCTGACTCTTGTACCTGCTTCCTGCCTCCCTGAGTAATATATCTATGTGCAATTTACATTATTCGTGCTAAGAAAGTGTTAGCTGAATTTATTTGTTTTGATGCACCTTAGTATTGATGCACCTTATGCTTCTGTTGTTTTTTTTCTTGCAGTGCACTGCCTCCTTGCTACCTCAATCATGTCTTGTAAAGCTTCTGATCATGAGTAGTACTGTGAAACTATAATATTTCTAGTGCCATTATTTCTTTACTGGGTTTGAACTCCATTGTGCTTGTAACTATATTCTCCCAGGTCGTGGCTGAATATAGGCACATTATCATCTAATGCACTTACCAGGTAATCAAAAACTACAGTAACTAAATAAATAATAAATAACACCAGCTACCCACCAGAATTTAACCTCTACTGGCAATAAATATCACCTGAGAAAATGCCGGTCAGTTGCAAGTTAATACACAAGCCAATTTGGCAAAAACTAATAACTTTGGTCTCCAAAAGTCTTTTACTGGTGCAGTACAGGGGGAAATGGATCCTTTGCACCCTTATCAGCTGCCTTCAACCAGATAAAACTGGTACAGTTAACTATAATTAGATTTGACCTTAATGAATTATGTAGTCCCTGTTTTGTCCCTTTGGATCCTGTCTTCCACCAAATGTTGAAGGCCTCTTAGGCCGCAACACTTCGACCAGAAGGGCGAGAAAATGTCTGCCTTCCTACCACTCCACAGTCAGCCTGCAAGGGTTACACGAATGCTGTGGAACCCATCCCCTTCCTCCTCCCTGGGAGTCAAGCACCTCACCTCTGTGACACAACTGGCCCCCAGCCAGCCCTAGTCTGGGATCCTGGGGCTCACACATAAACCTTGCCAACACTGGGCCTGCAATGACATACAGATCATTGCAAATCAACTGTACGGCCTGTAACAGGATGTCGAGAAATGATGTTCCCACCACTCAATTCTGTCTCTACCAGCACAGGATTCATACTTTGATTTGTCTTCTAGTGACTGTGTGGACTTTGCTTGAGAGATTCTGACTTCCCATGCCATGCACAAGTACTCGGGCCATTTTGGAAATTGAAAATTTATTTTATTTATATTAATTTTACAATTTTTGGCTGGGAAGGGGACACTGAGCCATAACTAGTTTTCATGTACACAATGGGAGAACAGGGAGGTTAAGGCTATGTGACTTGCTCAGGGTCACACAGTATGCAAGTGGAAGTTGCGGAAATCAAACCTGTGTCTGCTGGATGTACCAAGCTTGTTCACAGGTCTTTGCTTTAACCTCTCTAGGCTATACTGCCAGCCCAGTAAATGTACAGCTTAATCCAGTTTTTGCCTGAAATTAATCCACTCTTGTGCCCCATGGTAGGAAAGTGCTACACTGGCTACTGTTTACAAGCTAGTGGTTAGACGCATCTCTGACACAAACTGATCCTGGATAACTGTGGTTGGTAATCTGATCCCGGATCAGTGGGATTATTAAACTGCAAACGAAAAGGAAAGCACTCAGCCGGTCAGTGGTTAAAAGATACATGCAGCAGTCTGTTTCAAAAGGGATCTGTGCACAGCACAGGCAAGTTCATTTTCCTCCTCAGGCAAATGCCCCAGGCTGTAGTATTGCTCCACACAAGTATGTAACAAACCCTACATCATAAGAAACAGATATTTACTACATCCAAAACCTACACCCAGCCACTCAAAGTCCCTCAGTTCAGTAACAGGAGCATCCTCAGGGAGTCCTTGATGAAGTTCCTCTGAGCGAAGGGCAGGGGTTTTGAGTAGGTGTGTACAGGTTTTGGATGTGGTAAATATCTGTTTATGATGATGTAGGATTTGTTATGTACTTATGTGGAGCACTGCTACAGCTTAAGGGCATTTGACTGAAGAGGAAAATGAACTTGTCTACGAACATACGAAACTGGCAGCAGAAACAGGTCTCATGGTCTATCAAGTCTGCTCGAGTGTGCAGCTAGCCCCTCATCATGCAGCTGCCCCTCCCACCACCCCTTCCCAGTATCCCTTACCCTTACCCTGTCCCAACCCCTCCTGAAACTGTCCACCGTGTTACAGGACACTATCTCATCTGGTAAGTTGTTCCATTTCTCCACCACTCTTTCCATGAAAAAATGTCTCCTCACCTCCCTCTTGAATCTTCCCCCTCCAGTCTCAGTCCATGCCCTTTCGTGTCCCTCCCCCTTCTCATCTGAAAAATCCCTTCTGTGTTGGTCTTGTTAATCCCCTTCAGATACTTAAAGGTCTCGATCATACAGCATCCCCCCATCCCGCCTTTCCTCCAGTGAATACATATTCAACTCTCCCAGCCTGTCCTCGTAAGGCTTGCTCTCCAATCCCTGGATCATCTTTGTGGCTCTTTGCTGCACCCTCTCCAACAATCTGATATCCTTCTTCAGGAATGGGAGCCAGTACTGCATGCAGTACTCCAGGTGGGGCCTGACCAATGACCTATACAGGGTCATGGTAACCTCCCTCCTTCTGGAGGAGATCCCTATTGCAATACAACCCAGCATTTTGTTGGCTTTTGCTGCCACCTTCCTGCACTGAGCAGAACTGTTCATGCTCCCCATAATGAACACTCCTAGGTCCTTCTCCCCTGTGGAGCTCCCCAACTGTACTTATGTACAAGTGCATAAGCTTGCATTCTTGGCATTAAACCCCAACTTCCATGTTTCCACCCACTCCTGCAACTTAGTCAGGTCTTCCTGTAACCCCTTCCACCCCTCCATGTCATCAGCCACAGCTCCCATCTTGGTATCATCTGAGAACAGACTGATCTTGCTCCGGATCCCATGTGAGATATCTGCAATAAAAATCCCAAACAGCACCAGTCCCAGTACTGATCCCTGTGGTACCCACCAATCACCGCTCTCGGTGATGAGAGGTCCCCCCCACTACCACCCTTTGCTGCCTTCCCCTTAGCCAGTTTGTGATCCATTTCACTATTTTTGGTCCCAGCTCTACATATTCCAGTTTACCCCTCAGCCTCCCATGTGGCACTGAATCAAAGGCCTTGCAGAAGTCCAAATACAGGACATACACTGCATGGCCCTTATCTAGTTCCTGCATCACCCAGTTGTAGTACTCTACAAGGGTTGTCTGTCAGGATCTGCCCGCTATAAACCCATGCTGTTGACCATCCTGGAGACTGTTTTCCCTCTAAGAAGCCCACTAACCTCGCTTTTCGTATGGTCTCCATGAGCTTTCCCAAGATCAATGTGAGGCTCACTGGCCTATAGTTTCCTGGTTCATACTTTGGGCCACTTTTGTGGATGGGCACCACATGGGCCATTCTCCAGTCCTGTGGTACACATCTCATGTCCAGGGAGGTATTGAACAGGTCAGCTAGTGGCCCCGCAAGGACCTCTGCCAACTCCCTTACTACCCTAGGGTGAATACCATCAGGTCCAGGTGCTCTGTCCACCCTTAATGCCCTCAACCCATCTAGTACCCTGCTCTCTGTAATCCCTACATCTGTCATCCACCCTACCCCCTCCCCTCACTTGGGGTATCTGCCCCCCTTCTCCTGCATGAATACAGAGCAGAACTATTCGTTCAGTGCCTCCGTCTGCTCCGACCCTTTCTCCACCAACCCCCATCCTTCTTTATCCTCACCAGCTGACCCTTGCTCTTTCTTCTCTCTCCGATGTAGTGGAAGAAGTCTTTTTCTCCACTTTTGATTCCCTTCGCCAGTCTCAGCTCTCTAGATGCCTTGGCCATCCTGACCAGTCTAGTAACCTCCCTGGACTTCTCCATCGATGTATCCCTATCTTCATCCCTCCCCGCTTTCCTGTACTTTTGAAATGCTGCCCTTTTGGCCCTCACTCCTTCCATAACCTTTTGTGTCAGCCAACTGGGTTTCTTTGCCCTTCCCTTCTTGCTTTTCTTCCTAATGGAAGACTCCATTGCCTCCACCAGCCCTTCCTTTATGATGCCCATTTCTGGTCTGCATCCATGTGTGGTTGCATTCCTGCCAGGTGCCTGCCCAAAATTTTCCCCATCTTCTTAAAGTCTGCCCTAAACTAAATCACCCTTGTTCCCGTGCCCCCTGTTTCCCTCCCCATGTTGAGCATGAACCACACCGAATAGTGGTCACTCCCAGCCAGTGGTTCCTCCACTTCCAGATTCCTTACAGCTTTCCCATTATCCAGTACAAGATCCAGAGTCCTTTCTAACCAAGTCAGCCTCTGGACCAGCTGTGTCAGAAAGCTGTCTTGAAATGCGTCTTTCAGGACCCACTCCCTTACACTCGTGGTGGATGGGGCGCCCCACTCCATCACCGGTAGGTTGAAGCCCCCCACCACCACTATGCTCCCCTTCCTACAGACCCTCCTAATTTGTTCAGCTAATTCCCTATCGAGGTCAGTCCCCTAAGCCGGTGGCCTGTACACCATCCCCATCCTCAGTGTCCTATTCTTTGCATCTTGGAACTGCATCCATAATGCTTCTGTCCTCCCCGCCTCCCTTATGCACTTTATCCCCTCCCTTACATAGATCGCCACTCCTTCCCCATTCCCCTTAGCTCTATCCTTTCTGAATAACCTGAACACTGGGATCATCATATCCCAGTCCTGATACTGGGTGGCCCATGTTTCTGTGATGGTCGCAATGTCCCTTCCCTCCATCACCAAAAGAGCCTGCACTCTGCTGTTCTATTCCTTAGGCTTCTTGCATTCAGTGACACCACCCTCCAGCCTGTCTCCTCCCCTACCCTACCCTTATTCTTCCCCCCTTTATCCCTCCCTGTGCTGCTTCCCCCCTGCCTTTACCCATAACTGGGGGGTGAGCTCACTAGGCTCCCCTTTCTGGACCCCTTTTCTATCAGCGATCCTCTCACCACCCTCCCCCTCCTAGTTTAAATCCACCTTTGTTGATATGTACCCCTCTATTCCCTGTTTTAGTACTCCCTTCCCCTCTCTGCTCAAATCTAACCTGTCCCCTGCATATAGGTCACTATTGCCACAGGTCCTGCCCCAGTCTGACACTAATCTGTACTCCCTGCTATGGCACCAATCCCTCAGCCACTCATTGAACTCCTCTATCCTTTTTTTTCTCACTGTACTCGCACATGGTACCAGGAGTACCTCAGAGAATGACACCGACCCCCCCACCTCCTCACACTGCCTGCCCAACTCCTCGGACCTCCCCTTTACCACCTCTATCATCTCCCTTCCAAGTCATTTGTACCCACATGTATCACTATGTGAGGTTTCTCCTTCCCCTTCCATGTGCACTTGAGAAGTGCCTGCCTTGTCCTGTCTGCGGTCAAGCCTGGAATAGTCTCAACCCAGATGCAACTGTGCCTTTCTCCCCTTCCACCCAATCTGACCCCTTTCAGTATAGAATCCCCCAGCACTAGTACCTCCATCTTCTTGTCCCGTACCCCCACCTCCTGTTTCTGTTGTCCACATTTCTAAAGTCCACACTGCCCTGCTCCTTATTATCCCTATCCGCACCATTTGTGACTCCTACATCTCCCCACCCATTTCTGCCTCTCTCTCTTCCTCTACCCTGCTCTTCCCTTCCCCCTTTCTTCCTTTCCCAGCCTGACTCCTGGGCCTTCACAACCCTTCTCCTCCCCTCTCCCCATGTTCTCCGACACCTCCACTACCACTTTAGATGTCAACACTGCAAACCCATTACTTGCTATCCCCACAGTGGTGCCCATCTCCTCCTTCCCCCACCCTGAGGCTTCCCTCCACTTACTGCCCCTCTGCTCTCCTCACCCCATCCGCCTACATCCTCATTGGATTTAGCCCTGCTGTTCCTCCTTTGCTTCTCCCAGCTACTCCTCTCTGGGGTCCCTCCTGCCCGGCCCCCCTCACCCTCTCCAGCTCCCTCCAGAGGCCCTGTACCTCCTCTCCCAGTCTCTTTAGCCTGTAACAAATTGGACAACCTCACAGTTTCCATAGTATATTCATCCAAACAGCTGCCCTACAACCATTGCACCCCACTATCCTCCCTATGCCTTCCACCCTCACTTCATGCTGCCACCCATTCCAACCACTATTCCAATGTCTCCTGCCACCCTTATTTGTGCCCCTCAACCCCTCACTGCGATCCCCCCATAATGCCCCATTATCCTTCCCTCCATAATTCACACTTAACTTAAATGTAACCTCAGTCTGTACAGCAATAGCTGGATACCATATGTGACTCTCCAAGCTTGCTTCTGAGTCCTTCATTACCCCAATGTCCCTAGCTTGCTAGCTTAGTAACTCTAGTTAACAAACTTATACATGACCTTGTCGGTTTGAACTTTAGACTTTCAACTTTAAAATATGCAGTTACCCTTCCTTAACCCAAGCTTGTCAGTTTTACTTTCAAACTTGCAACTTTAAAACATTTAAACCCTAAAATCCAACTTGTAAAAGCTTGAGTGTCTGAACTTTTCACCACCTGACTATTAGCTTTAGAAGTCAGTTCATATGGGCAGTTTGCAGTTCCCCAAGCTCCTCCCTCACAGCCTTCAAGCCCAACTCCCAGTGGCTTTCCAGTATTTAAGAAAGGGTGGTGGAAGGGGTTGGGGGGGCTTTTACTCCAGCCTGCAACAGTCCTCCTGAAAATCAGTTACAGAGTTAAACATAGCTTTAAGCTACTCCCAAACCAACAACAAACTCACAACAAATCAGTTGCAGAGTTAAAGAAAGCTTTAAGCTACACCCAAACCAATAGCAAACTCAAAAAAATCAGTTGCAGAGTTAAAGATTTAAGCAAATCCCAAGCCAACAGCAGACTCACAAAAAATCAGTTACAGAGTTAAATAGATTTAAACTAATCCTAAACCAACAGCGATCTCACAAAAACATCAGTTTCAGACTTAAATAAATATTTAAACTAATCCCAAACCAACAGCAAACTCACAACAAAATCAGTTACAGAGTCAAATAAAGATTTAAGCTAATCCCAAATAAACAGCAAAACTCACCCTCCTACCTAGGTTTACTAGGTTTACTAGGTATTTCTGGAAAACAGAAGGCCGAAGCCCATCAAGATTTTCCCCCACACAATGTGGGCAATTTTAAGACAAAGGCATCATAGTTAGCCAGCTATCGAGCCCTCTTTTAAACACATCAATGCTTCCTGCATCAATCAGCATTTGAGGTAGCTGGTTCCATAGTCTAGGAGCCCTGACTGAAAAGAAATGTTTCCTGAGGTTTGTGCGTGCATGCGGAACAATGAGTTGTTTGTTATGTCTCCTTGGCATAATTCGCCGATTTGCCAAAAAAAGACCACATTTATTCATCAGATCCGGATTTCTCATTAATTTATATATTAAAATTTGGTCCCCCCCTAATTCTTCTGTTTTGCAGAGAGTATAAACCGGTTTTCTGCAATCTAATGGAGTAAGAACTGTTAGCTAGTCTTGGTACCATCCTTGTAGCCCGTCGCTGAATCGTTTCAAGCCGGTTTATGTCTCCCTTTAAGTAAGGGCACCAAAAAGGGGACCCATAATCAATTAGGGGTCTAATACATGCCCTATACAAAGGTATCAAACATTGTTCAGTTTTTTTAATGAAGGAGCGTTGAATTTGCTTGAGTATACCATTTGTTTTATTTACTATTTTTAAACAATGATCCGAGAAGGTTAATCTGGAATTAACCAAAATACCTAAATCCCTTTCAAACAACATGAAGTCTTGCTGTATTCTGACTATTGCAGTGATATCCAACCTTTGAACTGCCCCGGAGAGGAAAGAGTTAACTTTCCATGCAAGGCATGGAACGCTGAGCTCGAGCTCGGTTAAGACTCTGTCTGTTGTTGTTTGAACCCAAACTGCCAGATTCTTTACTCCGCCTCACTGAACAGTCGCTCCGGAGATTTCTCCTTTGCTCGGTTCAAATTAGTTGGTTAAAGTGTCATTTTTTCCCTCGGTTCAACCGAATTTCTTCTATGTAACCTGTCGGTTCAGTCTCTGTCTGTGGTACTGTGAGTACTAGATAGGTTATTGTTATTAGTTTCTGTGTGGAACTTGTAGACGTCGGATCGGTTCGGTTTGAACCGATCAGGTTTGTGAAAAAAGTTTATTCTGTTTTTTAGAGTATGGTAACTGGTCCTTATCGGTTCTAAAAGCAGGATTTCATTCGTTTTTTCCATGACCTGATACGGTCAGGAACCGATAGGTATCTCCGCCGGATTGCGAAAAAAGGTTAGTTTAGGACTGGCCATGTCTGAGTAAACCCAAGAGAAAAACCGAGACACTGGGTTTCAACACTGAGTGTGTGTGGGAAGCCTTTGCTAAGGCTGACCCCCACACCACCTGTGTTTATTGTCTGGGGTTTGACCACCTCGATTCAGACTGCCAGATTTGTAAAGTTTTCCTACAGCTACCCTGGAAAGAGAGTAGGTAGGCTGAGGGAAAGGGAGGCCAAGAAGTCCGCTGACCTGGATGGCCAGCCCAGTTCGGTTCCAACCGAACCAGAAGGAGTGCCCTCTGACCAGGGCGAAACTTCTTCGGGCAAAAGGAGAACCGACTCTGAGGAGTCGGTTCCAGTTAAAAGAAAAAGAAGGGATAAGTCAGCCGGTTCAGATCCACAAGTTCTTTCTCCGACCGCTGATGAAATAGCCAAAGCGATAAGGATTGTTCAATCGCTAACCTCGGTTCCGACCGAACCGGCACCATCGGTTAGGGTGCTCGGTTCGGTCGGTTCCCCCGGTTCCATATTATAATTTAGAGGATTTTTATGAACTGGAGGAGGAGGAGGGAGACTATGAGGATAGTGATGGTGATTATGAAAGTCTGGATGTACCCATTGACCCGGACATCTCCCCAGACAGACCTTCAGGTGTTTCTCCTCCTAGGCTTTCTGAGTCCCCTTCCCACTTTATGTTTTACAAAAAAAGTGGCTGAAACTCTCCAGCTTCCTATGGAGGAAGCAGTAGAGGATCAGGAGGAGCCTGATTATGTCGAAATGATGGACATCCCAGAGTCCAGGAGGCTGTCTATTCCCCTCCATAAGTCTTTTGGGAAACAGACAATAAAAATTTTAAAGACTCCTAATTCCATACCTCCTGTGAACAGAAGAATGGACAAGAGGTATACTCTTTCAGGCTCAGATACAGAGTTCCTTTCCCAGCAATGCAGCCATGTTGGGGTAGTGCAGGCTGCTGCCTGCAATAAAGCAAATATACCCTTGGCTTCACACCCCCCAGATAAGGGCTCCAGGAGGATTGATGCCATGGCAAAGAAACAGTACATGGCAGCATCTTTGGGACTCAGGCAGGCTAGTTATATGGCCTACACAGCTAGATACCAAAAGTCTAGATGGGACACTGTGATGGCTCTAGCTAAACAGGTCCCCAACCAGCTTGCCAAGGAGCTGGAGCAGGTGGCTACAGATGGTGATGAGGCATCCAGGTGCAATTTCGTGCTGCAGTGGACTCCAATGATGTTTCATCTAAGTCATGGCTACATCTGTGGCCTTCGTAGGATAGCTTGGCTCAGATATACTAGCCTGTCACAGGATACCCAGGCTAAGGCAAGGGATTTTCCTGTTGTTGGTAATTCTCTGTTTGGGGAGCAGACAGAGAACTACATGAAGAAAATGGATGAGTACAGGACCACCTATAGGAGTGCTCAGGCCAAGGAAAGGCAAGCCACTCCTCAGAGGCAGCATCCCAGGGGCAGGGGCAGGCCTTTTCATAGGCCTTTCTACCAAGCCCAGGCCTCCTCTTCACCTTTGCTCAGAGGGGATTCTTCAGAGGGACAGGCAGACGGGGTACAAGCAGGCCTGCTACCACCCCTCAGCCTAAAGCCCCTGCCAAACAGGCACCCTGACAGGTTTGCCCGGGCCGATTCTCCACTACCCGTAGGGGGCAGGCTGGCTTACTTTGTCCAGGACTGGATGTCTTTAACATCAGACAAATGGGTCCTGGAAGTAGTAAGCCAGGGACTGGCTCTCAGCTTCAAACAATTTCCCAAGATGAGAACCAGATCCTTTCCACCTGCAAATCCTTCAGAGGTCCTTGCACTAGAGGCAAAGGTCTCTTCCCTCTTGGCTCTCAGAGCCATAGAAAGGGTTCCACCCCTGCACAGGGGAAAGGGATTATACTCCAGGTACTTCCTAACCCCCAAAAAGACAGGAGAATGGCAGCCCATCCTGGATCTCAGATATTTAAACAAGCACCTTTTAAAACCAAAGTTCAAAATGGTGACTCTGGGAATAATTCTACCCTCTCTAAGGCCAGGGGACTGGCTAGTCTCCCTGGACCTCAAGGATGCCTATTTCCACATTCTCATCAGATGCTCCCACAGAAAGTACCTCAGGTTCGAGTTGCCCTCAGGCCACTATCAATTCAGAGCAATGCCCTTTGGCGTAACATCAGCTCCAAGGGTGTTCACAAAATGCCTGGCAGTAGTGGTTGCGTTCCTAAGGAGAAAAAAGATCTCCATCTTTCCATACCTGGATGACTGGCTCATAGTGGGTCAGTCTCCAGACCAAGTCAAGTCACACCTACAGATAACTCAGCAACTGCTCACTTCTCTAGGATTCCTTCTAAATGTTTCAAAGTCAGTTCTAGAGCCAGTGCAGCTCCTCACCTTCATAGGGGCAGAGCTGGATACTATAAGGGCAAGAGCCTTCCTTCCCCTGGACAGGGCAAGGACCCTTGTGACACTGGCCTCTTCATTCACCCTTCAGGTGTCTTGACCAGCAAGGCACTTTCTGCAGCTCCTGGGCCACATGGCTGCCTCTACGGCAGTGTTCCAAGGAGCAAGATTTCAGATGAGGGACATTCAGTTCCACTTAAGAGCCTTCTGGTCCCAGAGAAAGGATTCTCTGACCAAGCTAGTCCCAGTGACTCGAACCCCGATCCAAGCTTTGCAATGGTGGCAGGATAAGGACAACCTAAGGCAAGGAGTTCCCTTTGTCACTCAACCTCATTCTCTAATCCTTACCACAGATGCCTCCGTCTTGGGCTGGGAGCCCACTTGGGGATCTGACCGCTCAAGGGTTGTGGTCACCTCAAGAATCTCTGCTTCACATCAATCTCTTAGAACTCAGAGCAGTGTTTCTAGCACTTCAAGTTTTTCCAAGTCTGTTCAGAACAAACTGGTTCAGATCAGGACAGACAATACCACCACAATGTGGTACATCAACAAGCAAGGGGGCACTCGGTCTATGGCCTTGTGCACAGAAGCAATGAAGTTGTGGTCTCTGGCCTATTCCCTGAATATCTCTCTGATAGCAGTGCACCTCCCAGGGAAGGACAATGTCCTGGCAGATGCTCTCAGTAGGATATCTCAGGGCCATCACGAATGGGCCCTGGATCTCCTAATTTTGAAGGTAATGTTCTCCAGATGGGGCACTCTACAGATAGATCTTTTTGCAGCCCCAGACAATCACCAACTTCCGCTTTTTTGCTGCAGACCCCCAGTGTTGGGCTCAGTCCCCCTGGATGCTCTAGTCCTCAATTGGGAAGGGAATTTCCTGTATGCTTTTCCCCCTTCCCTCTCCTGTTCAAAGTATTAGTCAAAATCAGATCTCAGCCCTGCAAAGTGATTTTGGTTGCTCCAGACTGGGCCAGACAGCCCTGGTACCCTCTCTTGCTGTCCTTAGCAGTCCACCTTCCCCTGTCTCTTCCCAGGAATTACAACCTGTTAACATGTTCTCAGGGGAGGGTTTGGTATCCGAATTTTAAATCTCTCAATCTCAAGGCCTGGCTCTTGAAGAGTTAGAGTTTGCTGATTTACATCTTTCTCAAGGTGTTCTGGATATTCTAAAGGCTTCTCAAAAGCCTTCCACCAGAAAGACTTACAACTCCAAATGGAAAAGGTTTACTATTTGGTGCTCCGGTAAGCATATTTCTCCAGAGTCTGCTGGGTTGCCTACAGTCCTGGACTACATGGTTCATCTCAATAGCTTGGGACTCAGACCAGCTACACTTAGAGTGCATCTGGCAGCTGTCTCTGCCTTCTTGTCAGCAGGCAAGCCCTCTTCCCTTTCAGCTCACCCTGTATTCTGTAAATTCTTCAAGGGTTTGCTGCATACCAATCCTCCCTTCAGGGACCCTGCCCCTGCTTGGGACCTTAATGTTTGCATTGCCCAGCTTATGCAACCCCCTTTTGAGCCTTTGTCCTCAGCAGAGCTTAAGTACTTGACTTGGAAAACTGTGTTCTTGGTAGCCATTACTTCTGCCAGACGCATAAGTGAGTTATAGGCCCTGTCAGTGGAGCCTGATTTTATCTCTTTCCATAGAGATAAGGTGGTCTTCAGGACTAATAGGAAGTTTTTGCCTAAGGTGGTTTCAGATTTCCACCTTAATCAGTCTATGTCTCTTTCTGTTTTCTTCACTGACCATTTCTCCTCTGGGGAGAGGAGACTACACAGCCTGGATGTGAAAAGGGCCCTTAGCTACTACATAGAGTGCACCAAGGGTCACAGGTTTGACTCCCTCCAATTGTTCCTCACTTATGGTGAGGTTGGCAAGGGAAAACCTGCCACTAAGAGATCTATTGCCAGGTGGATTGTCTCTTGTATACAATTCTGCTATGAAAAATTAGGTAGAATCCTACCCTCAGGCCTGAGGGCTCACTGTACTAGAGGTACAGCTGCTTCCCTGGCTGCTGCCAGGGATATTCCTATCTTAGAGATTTGTCAAGCAGCCACCTGGAAAACAGTACATACTTTCACCAAGCATTACTCTATGGATACCCAGGCTAGGAGTGATGCTCAGTTTGGCACAGCAGTGCTTCAGAGCCTGTTTCCAAAGTAGGTTCTGTCCCTCCTCCATGGAGGTACTGCTTGGTAGTCTGCAATAGTCAGAATACAGCAAGACTTCATGTTGTTTGAAAAAAAATTACTCACCTTAGTAATGTTGTTTCTTCTAATGGAGTCTTGCTGTATTCTGACTCTCCTGCCCTCCTCCTCTCAGAACCTGGGTTTTGGGATGTGGGTGGCAGGAACAGTGTTGCAACCTAGAGGTGCCCCTTTTCTCACTCTCTCTTATTTTGGGTGTGTGTGTTGTGTTTTTTTTGGGGGGGTTTCCTGACTTGAGTCTTTGCCTTGGAACCAAAAAATCTTTTTATTAAATTTAGTAGCCAGTTGGCTAGTGTGAGTTTACAGTTTCCACACAGGACACCCAGTGAGTATAGCTCGTAAAGATCTGGCAGTTTGGGTTCAAACAACAACAGACAGAGTCTTAACCGAGCTTCAGCTCAGCGTTCCATACCTTGCATGGAAAGTTAATTCTTTCCTCTTCAGGGCAGTTCAAAGATTGGATATCACTGCAATAGTCAGAATACAGCAAGACTCCATTAGAAGAAACAACATTACTAAGGTGAGTATTTTTTTCTTCTTTATCGGAAGGTTTAATTAAACAATTGTTTATGTAATAGTTGTATTTGGGATTGTGCGATCCAAAATGTAAAACCGTGCATTTATCAGTATTAAATTCCATTTTGTTATTTATTGCCCATTTTTCAATATTTAGTAAATCTAATTTAAGTGCATCGTAATCATAAGTGTTGTTTACTACTCCCCCTAGCTTAGAATCATCAGCAAATTTATAGAGCCAATTTTTATTGCTTATTTGCATATCACTAATGTATATATTAAATAAAATAGGGCCAAGCACAGAACCCTCGGGGACCCCACTGGAAACTTCACCTATATTGGAAAAACAATCATTTATTGCAACCCTCTGAATTCTATTTGTCAGCCATGCATTGATCCATTTTATTAGTCCATAGGAAAAACCCAATGATTCCATTTTATTAATAAGGTTTCCATGGGGGACTTTGTCAAATGCCTTGCTATAATCCGGCAATATGACATCAATGTGCTGTCTGTTTTCTATACCCATACTTATGTTATCATAGAAGGATAGCAAGTTAGTTGTACATGAGTGACCAACTTTAAACCCTTGTTGGATGATGTTGTCTATGTCTATTTCTATCATTTCTTTCATTAAGTATGTTTTTATGATTTTTTCCATGGTTTTAGAAATGATTGATGTAAGATTTATGGGTCAAAAATTCTGGACAAATGATCTACCATCCTTTTTATGAATAGAGGTTATTGCAGCTGTTAGCCAGTCTGCTGGAATTTCAGCTAAATGCAAGAATCTATTAAATAGACTGGTTAATGGTGTTTAAATTGCTTCTGCAGTTTCTTTTAGAAATCTGGCAGTGATATGATCAGGACCTGGACTAATTGATTTCTTCAAGGATTTAAGAAGGGGAAGAATATCAGTAGCAGTAATATTATAACTGTTACTGAGATTTTTGCCTATAATTGAATTCATGTTTGGTATAAAGTTGTCCTTTTTTGAAAACACTGAACAAAAATAATTGTTAAAAAGTTAGCTATGTCAAAGTCAGACTGTATTATATTTCCATTATGAGTTAAAGGCCCTACCTTTCTAAAATTCCCCCTTTTATTGTTTAAGTATGAAAACAATGCTCTGTGGCCATCTTTGGTGTGGGCCAATTTAAATTCAATTTTTATTTTTTATTTTTTAATCATACTTTTTAAGACTCGTAGAGATTGTTTATATTTAATATAGATTGCATTTTTTCTATTGATTTACTTATTTTGAGTTTTTTAAATAACTTTTGTTTCTTTTTGATCTGTAATCTAGTGGATTTGTTAAACCACTTAGGTATCCTACCTTTGTTATTGTATTTATTTTTTGTTGGAACAAATTTTTCCTCTAATGCAGAAATTACATCTTTTAATTTAGTCCAGGCCTCATTAACTGTAAGACCACAAAAAATTTTGTCCATTTAATGTTATTCAATTTGTTTATGATGACTTCAAAGTTGGCACTGTCGTAATTTCTATATATTGACTTTTTCTTTAGTCTATGGTGTTCACATATTAATTCAAACATAATAGAATAGTGATCACTATTTCCCAAAGGATTCAGTATTGTAATTTTGGTAAGTTTATGACTTATATTAGAAATAGATAGATCCAGGATATTCCCTCCTCTAGTAGGTGTAGTAATTAATTAAGACAGACCATTTTCAGTTAGCATGTTCAGGAAAGCTTGATATTACTTGTGTTTGTAGACCACTTAATATGTGGCATATTAAAGTCTCCCATGATTATTACATCTTTATGGTCTAAGAAAGTTTCAATATCCTTTAATAGAGATTCTCTATAATTAAGATCTGATAAAGGTGGGTTATAACAATTTCCCACAATGATTAGAGGGAGACCATTTATCTGAATAGCCACCCATATACTTTCTATGTTATACTGTGACTGTGGTTCATGGGATGGAATATCTTCTCTTACATAAAGTGCAACTCCCCCCACCTTTTTTAACAATTCTATTTTTATGATAAAGCTTATAACCTGACACTTGTTGGTTCCATATGGAATTTGAATCCCACCAGGTTTCAGTTATCCCTATAATGTCTAGATTTAGCTATTTACTTTTAGCTTCTAATTCCGTTAATCTTGAAAAATTCAGTGATCGAGCATTTATTGACATAAACTTATATCCTTGAAATTATTGACTTTCTGGATGTTTAAGAGATAGGGGAAGTACCCCTTTCTCCCCCTTTTTAGTTAGTTTAAATGATTATTTATGATTTTTGAGAGAGTTTTTCCCATCATGGTGCTACCCGGTCTATTAAGATGAAGTCCATCCCAGCTATACAAGGAAGGTTTGTCTACAAAGTTTTCCCAGTGGGTTACACATGCTATGTTTTGTGACATACACCATTTTCATAACCATTCATTTGTTTGTTTGTTTAATCCTTGTGGTTACATAATGAGTAGCTCTGGGAACAGGTAGAATTTCAAAAAAACTCACTGTACATCCTTTTCCACCAACATGTTGTTCAAAGCAATAATATCTTGTTTTAATGAATTCTGATTTGTACTTTGAATATCATTTACACCAGCACGTATGATAACTAGGGGATTTGTACCAGAGTTTTGCAAAATGTTGGGTATCATACTAGTAATATCTGATATCTTTGCCCTCCTAAAACTACAGCAGGTACAATTTATCTTATCCTGATTACAGATGGCCCTATCTATGTGTTTGATTATTGAATCCCCCAGCACAAATATCTGTTTTGGGTTGACAGTAGTATGTTGTATTTTGGCATCTGAGACATCATACTGGGACGGAGGGTCAGTAATACCAGAATTTTTTTTTAAATGTGGAATGTGTTAAAGAAAAAGGCCCATGTTTCGAATTGGAACTTATTAGTTCTGGCAATTTAGTTTTTGAAGATTTCACTAAATTTGTTGTTTCATTAGAAACAGGAGATTCTAATTCATTTAGCATATTATGGGTCTCCTGGTTTGATAATGACTGATATCTGTTTTGCAGAGGGACCTGGAAGGAGCGATAAGTCTGACCTCCTCGGCGTTTTGTTTTAACATTTTGCACCACAGCCCAATCCTCTATATTAGTGGGAGAGGAGACAGCTGCTGATTCAAATGGCGGACTATCAAATATTTCATTTGCTGATGATGATTGGGAGCTATTTAAAGTATACAGGGTTACAGCATCATCTATAAAATTTTTCAGTGTTTCAATGTCTGTGTTTATTGTCTGTCTATTTAATAAACTAGCAAACCGTTCTAGGAGGACACCTATCAGCAGGCAGTTGTCGCATACAAATTCACTGTCAAGTTCTCCCTGGCAAAACATTTAACACTTCCTACAGCGTTTTATAGGGCCTTCCATTTTTTTGGGACTAAAGACTATCTTCTGTAAAAGTAACTTATTGTTTGTATAGTTCTGATAGAGGATTCATCTCAGGTCCCCAGGGTCCTCAGCGGACACATGAACACCATAAAACATGCGTGTCTCTGCACTGCATCTCCCACATGCACTGGCCAGCGTGCCTGCCACTCGCCCTGCTCGCTGGGGTGATATTTAAGGTGTCAAGGACCGGAGTAGAGGGATAAAGGTCATGGTTCCTCTCGCAACAGCGTTGTGAAATTAAATTAAAATGAATTGTTTTAGCCTTATGCGTTTCCCACTCATTCGTGGGGAAGGCACAGACACTGATCAAATAATAGCCACAGTAGTAAATAAAAACAATGTGATTTGTAGTTAGTTGTAGTTCAAGCTGCTTTTATACAGACTACAACCCCCTCCTGCTTCTAATTTGAACATCAGAGGCAGGGCTCACTCTAAAAGGAGGTAAAATATATCTGTGCTTGTCAATTTCACACAAACACACACGCTGCTGTCAGCATCTGAATCCCCACTTAGTAAGTTTCACACTAAGGTATTTGATAGCGTTTAGCGTTTTTAGTGTTTTTTGATACCTCTTCCCACAATAAGCAGAATGATCTGTGCACCCTTCTGAAATGGACTGCATTGTGTGACTTTTCACCACTGTCCAGGTGAGTGTTGGGCTTGGAGATGATCATAGTGGCCACTGGGCTGCTCTCATCTCCTGGATGGGGGAGGTGTAGTTCCTCCCTTTTGTTCCTGGATATATTGTTGGCTGGCTGCCAGGAGAGCACCTGATTTGGCTCCCACATGCATGGCTCTGTCTTTTTGTTTCCAACAATTAAACTGCTCCTGAAGCTAGCCTGGTGGCACTGAGGGTTGAGATGCTGGGTTATCAGGGTTTGGAAGTGAGCTTGGACCACTGCGGGTTGGCAGGGGGGAGGGCTGGGAGATGATCATAGTGGCCACTGGGCTGCTGTCATCTCCTGGATGGGGGAGGTGTAGTTCCTCCCTCTTGGCTGACAGCCAGTGGAGGCCAGGTGTCAGAGCAGAGTTGGGGGGTGACACAATGTTGGGGAGGGTGGAAGGAGCATTCAGTTTCCAGGAGTGCGTGTGCACCTCCATGCGCAGGCACTTGCTGGTGTTGCCTTTTCTCCAGGGAGTGTGGAGAAAACCAGAAAAATCCCATGTCTCTCTGTGGCCATATGTGATGGCCCCCCCACTTCTCTCAGACTCTGCTTCCTGTGGATCCCCACTGGTATGATGTTGGGGGAGAGGTTGAAGGGGTTGGGGGCAGCAAGGGGCCTAATAACAGGAGTAGGTGATCACAGAGGAGCAAAAAGCTCTTTAACAAAAAAAGAACTGCTCCTGGAGGAGTTGTTATAGGTGCAACCTATATGCATCTTAGGTTCTTTGTCTTTTAAATAGTTTTTTATTTTAATGGGTTCACCACAATATATCCAAGGCACACTGCCTTAAGGGTAGCTGGTCCATTCCACTGGGGTGTCAAACAGACGAGGCATACTGATGAGTCCTGGTAGGACGAAACACATGTCTATGTCTTCTGTTAGCACCCTTTGCAAACTGTGTGAGAGGCCTTTCGGCACCATGCAATTCTGCTTAAGTTGGACCAGCATAACATTCTGTGGTGATTTGCATATGCAGCCATGATGCATTGCATTGTGAGGCATGTGTGATTTTGTATTTTCTTGAAACTTGGCTTCCAGCCAAATGCCCTTTAGGGTAACCCTTGCCTCGTGTTTTGCACAGAGGGTTCTTTGTCTTTAAATAGTTTTTTATTTTAATGGGTTCACCACAATATATCCAGGCACACTGCCTTAAGGGTAGCTGGTCCATTCCACTGGGGTGTCAAACAGGCGAGGCATACTGATGAGTCCTGGTAGGACTAAACACGTGTCTATGTTTTCTGTTAGCACCCTTTGCAAACTGTGTGAGAGGCCTTTCGGCACCATGCAATTCTGCTTAAAGTTAGACCAGCATAACATTCTGTGGTGATTTGCATATGCAGCCCATGATGCATTGCATTGTGGGGGCATGTGTGATTTTGTATTTTCTATATGCATCTTGGAGAGCCAAGCCCATGATGTCAGCCAGCTCATAGGAAACACAAAACCTGCTGGTTAAAATAAAGTAGTGATTTGTCTGCGCTGGAAGCCTCTGGTTTCATCAGTGTGGTCAGGCCAAATGGACCACTGATCCAGGGCTCGAATATTACATTCATTTGATAGTCCAACCACACCAGAAACTGGGTGAAATATGACTTTCAGGCTGCTGGTATTCTATTTTGAATGCAAGGTTTGAAAAATGTCTTTTTTTGCAACATACTGTATAAAAAAGCATATCAAAACTGTAGTTAGTTTGAGGTGGAAAATGAAGTTTTTGGACAGAACAACACTTCAAACAGCAGCAAGAAAACTTATTTCTAGACCTGAAAGTTCCTGAATCTTGTTACATTGATCAGGTCATGCATTAGGTAATTAATAAGCTGTCCGTGTATGAAAAAAGTATGAACTGCTTTCTCAGCTCATAGACAGGGGAGGAGGTATACATACAGGACTGATGTATGGATTGCACTACGCCTCTCATTTCAGCCACACAGTAATTATTCTACACATGAAAGAAAGTGAGCAGACTAGAAGTAGTGAGAGAATCTTCCTTTATCCTTCAGCACAGAAGATACTGTAGTCTTCTTTATGGCAGCTTGAGTTTGATGCAAAGAAACTGAATTATGGAGACAAACATTTGTAATGTATATACAATTTCAATGTCTATGTGCTCCTACTCTTCTTTAATAAACCCTTGAATCTAACACAAAAAAATGGGGAAAAAACTCTTGTACTACTGGACTGAATTGCATTCTGAACTTCTGCATAACCATTCTATCAGGAGATGCCAGGCACTGACGAGCACTGAAAGTGAATGCCCTGCTATCTACCTTAACAGTCCATGGAATTGTAAGACTAACTAAATACAAAGGTATATTATTTGGGTGCTGAGTGCTCTGCTTAAATGCATGCCCAGGACGAATAAGAATGACCTTCCTGCAAGTTGAAATATGCTAATGCAAAAATATTCAACCATCTTTTGTAACATAGACGTGCTTTTCAAAGCAGGGTTGTGCCATTTGCACCAATAATAACTTTGATTTTTTTGGACAACTTATTTACCCAAGCTAGCTCAACATCAGGCAGCTTCCTCAAGGTCACAAACTGAGCTAGTTGTCTTGGGATGTAAACCTGGAATCACCTGTTTCACAGTTCAATTCTTTCATCACTAGACAACACTTTCTACAATGGCCCTTGTGGATTCACACACAGGCTAGAAATAAGATTGAGAAGTACATTTTACAGTTTTCAAACAGACTGGAGTAATTATGTGTGGTCCAGGAAGTCAGCCAGGGGAGGAGAACTTGTCTACTTGCCCTCAAAAGTTACTTTCAGAACTTAAAGGAAGCTGCCATGAAGAGCCCACACAGTCACTGAAAGACCAAACACATTGGTTGGCACCATCAGCTTCTGCTCAGGGGTAGTTGGCAAGCAGCACTCCTGGATGCAGTAGGAGGATTCAGGGGAGAACAACGAACAAAGGTAGGCATCATTCCAGGGCATGATTGGAGGATTCAGTGGAGGCTGGTAAATAGGAAGGGCAGGACCTCTGGTGATCATGAGTAGAGGCTTTGGCAGTAGTTGGCACACAGGATAGGTAGCACTCCAGCTCTGATCACTGGACACAGTGGTGGTCAGCAAGCTCTGTGAATTTAGCTGATGAGACGAAATGAACCCATTTGCAATATAACATTTTACAACTGCATTTTCTGGGTTATAGTTACCTGAAAAATTGTGACTGTTACCTATGGGAGTCTCTACTATGATTGGCTGTTACACCATTTAGCAACACTGATTATACAACTTTACTGTCAGTCACAATCACAGACCAGCCTCCCCTCAATGCAATCTCTATAACTCCTATAGGCTTCACCTTCAGCAGAGGAAAAAATATATGAAACCTGTGGTAATGGAAAGGAGAGAAACCATGGAGCCCTCTATTTAAAGCAGTAGTGCAGCAAAAATTGTTTTTCTAAAAAGCTAGTTTCCAGGTACAGTTAGTAAACATATTAGTATATCTCTAGGTACCTCTTATGCTGTGCATTATATAGCTAATTATTTTTTCTATTCTAACCCTTGTCAGGTCAACATGGCTATTTCTGATCCAAATTAACTATCTTCTTTTTTAAAAAAATCAACAAAAAATAAAAAAATGCTGAAATTCTAGTGGGAATAGAACATTTTACCAACAAACAGAAATGGAAAATGTCTGCAATATTTTAAAGTTGAAAAAAATAGTAGGGACAATTTTTGTGCCTGACTTTACTGCAGTGCTGCTATAAAGTGGACCAAAAGTCAAATTGTACTTTTGGCTCCAGTGTCTAGCAAAACCTAATCAATGGTGCTTTTGCCCTGTTTTACTGCTGGGCTGGCAGGAGTATAAATACTCTTTTTTTTATTAGTTGTTTACAGAACTCTGAGTTAGAACATTAAAAGAGATTATTTTTTTCCCTTTATGCTCTGCACATAAAGTCTGTGTTTAAATAGATCATGCAGTGCACTAAACATCATATTAGCACATCTGAATTTAGTAGAGGAAGGGTTCAACTAAAACGAATACCATGACAATGAGCTGTACAAAAAGAAAACAATTATTAGAGCCTTGAGCCAGCCCAGTGGTGTGTATGGCAGAGGCCCCTGTGCCTGACCTGCTGCCACGCCAATGAGCAGCATTTGTGAATGGACTCGGGTCACTGGGGGCTGGATGGGGGGAGAGGACTGAGCTTCCAAGGTACTGCTTTCCTCTCCTGGGGAGTGGTGGTCAGCCATCTTGGCCTTTGACTGCCACTAAGTGGAGGGCCGATAATAATGCAAGTGTGAGTGACTCAAAGGGAGGGGTCGTAGTTCTGTGGTACACGCATGCCTCCACAGACATGCACCTACATGCTGCCATGGTGAGGGAAAGGGAAGAAGATGGAGAAGAGCCAGGTAGGCTAAATGAAGCTCCACCCGTTCCCTCTCAATCTGTTCCACCACTCGGCCCCTGGGCACTTCTGGATGTGTGCCCCAGGGGGGACGGACCTTCCTCTCTGGCCCCAGCTTGGGGGGGGGGATCTGTGGGGGACTTAGCCTGGAGGACTGGAAGAGGAGGATGCCAGTCAGAAGAAGAGGGAATGGGGCTGAAAACCTGCCCACCTAACTCAGAGGGAAAAAAGCTTCATGGAAAAAAATGAAAAAAAAAGCCTTGTGAAATGAGAAGCACTGTCTACCATCCACTTTTTCTTTTACTTTATATATTTCCTACCTTACCCAGTGGGCCAGGGTCTCCTTTGGCTGATCCACAAGCCCTGTATCCCTCACCTTCTGGAACAGCCACAACTGGCCACCAAATGCCATCTGCCTTTCCTACTGCATATAGCCCCCGACATAACCTAGTGGGTGAAAACAGTCAGCTGGAAGGTGAACTGTCTGCAAATGCAGGTCATCTGCAGGGTAGCACAACATGTACAGCATGGTATTTCTGGCTGACAAGAATTTTTCTACCTGCCTGTTTACCGAAACACAGTATAATATGCAATACACAAGAAGGGCATCCAGAGCACATGCCTCACAAATTCACAATAAGAATGAAATGGGCGGCCATAATTGTTACAAGATCCAATAAGGAAATTGGCAATATAAAAAAAATACATTAGTTTAATGAGAACAAAATGATCCAGTGCTGCCTAGCACAACATAAAGCATTCAGTTGTGTAAATAACCTGCAAATAATTAAATGGTAACTAGCTACCTTGCCCTATAAAGAGAATCCAGTGAATGATAACATGCAGAATAATAATATAAACAGCAAGTTCCAGCTAACAGGCATAAAACATGCTGAGAAAAACCTCAAGAACAAAATTCAGAGGTTAACAGACCACAACCAAAAAGAATGCACCGACCTGCCCAGTACCTGTACTAGTCAAGCACTCCGTGCTAAAACTTGTTAGAGTCATTTTTCTGTAAATTCTGTTTACTGCCTTTAAAAAAACAATAAAGTACAGCATTACGAACTACATTACCATTGTGAGTTGTATAAAGATTAAAGTTACATTTAGGATGTTGACAGCACCCGGACTACTGTGGTACACCACTAGAAGGGTATTCCTGAAATCAGACTGAAAATTGTCCCAAAAGTCCAAGGAACTGCCTCAGGTATGGAGTATGTAAACACCAAAACGTTTTTTCAAGAGAGATCCCAGCCTTCCAAAGATTTACTGGCTCAGTAGTCCATTAAAGAATTCAGTAGCCACAGTAGTCGTGAGGGAATTAATAGGCAATAATGTGAGTACACTTAGTATTGTTTAAGTAAAATAAGAAAAGCAAGAAACGCCCCCTTCAGTGTATCCTGGACACCATTATCCCTTCCACTGATGTGCAAGGATCTATTAAAATGCTTTTGTATTTAGTAAAGTAAAATAAAGTAGAACCATGAGATTCTTATCAAAATCTTGGATTAGAGAACAGCATTAAAATGTTTAATATGGCAAACTCTGTATAGGTAGAAAAAAGAAAATAAACTAGTGGCAACTTTCTAGATGAAAATGTTGCTGAAATTTTCAAAATGAACATCAATACATTACAGCAATAAATTACTCTTTAAAACCTAGCTGGGAAAATCCCCATGGAGGTATGGCTCTAAAAAGAGCTTGTCGTGTTAAAGGGAAAGTCCCCTCAGCCTTTTTTTCTGTTTGCCTGTGTAGTGTGTAGGCATGAACAATGATTCTCTCTCTTGCATCCCCCTAATTTCAACCTAATTGAAATTTAAATGAAGTTGTTTTACTCTGTTCTGTCCTGGTGTAAAAACCTGTTTGATGCCATTGCAAAGGAGCTGGCCACACTCTTAAAAAGAAACATGGGAGCTGAAAATGCGTATTTGCACATCAAAGAGACTGGGAGTAAGTAAAGGGTTCCTAGCACAGGAGTTTAATCAGCTGAATAACAGAACTTCACAAGCACGAGCATCCTTCCGACTCAGAAACATGTTAAACAACAGAAAGCTTTAACAAACTTACCTAGAAAGTTTAATGGCCAACCCAAGAAAAGAATACAGAGACTTCAAAAGTTATGCGATAGAACTGACTGACAGTAGCCCTTCTGCTGACTTGTGCATGTACGCATCATCAACTCCCATGATGCCCTGCATAAGTGGGGTCATGCTCTTTGCTATGACATCAAACAGGTTTTCACACCAAGGCAGAACACATAAAAACATAGAAACATAGAGTTTGGCTGCAGGCCCACCTAGTCTGCTCATTTCCCTACCTACGGTATTCAAACTCCAGATCCTAAATGATCAGCAGCTTACCCTCTCTTTCCTATCACTAGGGTTGCCTTCTGTCTATCCACACCTCTCATCCCCCTGCCTTATAAATCAGGGACAAGGCTTAAAAAAATCAGGGACAATGCTTTAAAATCAGGGACATATCTTAAAAATTGGTGATATCCACTCAGGAAGCTGGTAGAATAAGTGGTTTATTGTAAAATGCATTTTCTAAGGAAGAACACATCTGTAACATTAATGTTTGTCATTATTTTAAGCTTAAGTTACAACCCCCACTGTTTGGTTATGGAAACACAATTTGTAGGAGGGACAGAGTAAAATCTTGAGGTAAAATCAGGAACGTCCCTGAAAATCAGGGACAGTTCAGAGGAATGTGTCTATTCCATGCATTCTTGAACTCACCAATCATTTTAGCCTCCATGACCTCCACTGTGAGGCAGTTCCATGCATCCACCACCCTTTCTCTTTTCTTCTCTGACAGGTGCTATAGCTCAAGTCCAAAAAAGGTTTCAGAACATTGTCCCCAAAAGTTAATCCAGCTCATTTCTTTACCGCCCACTGTAATTCATCCCTCTCCTTGCTGCTTCCAAGCACTATTAGGATGGTTTGACTTATGCCCTTCATATTAGAGCCTCTCAATGGTGAGTTACAGTAGTTTCACCTGATATGCAGATCTATTTATCTACTATATATTGATCTACTAGAATCATGCATCCACAAGCCCAAGAGCAGAACCAGTAGTAGCGAAGAGCAGCAAGGGTACCAGACTGTGGACAGGGGTATGCATTAATGCCAGAAGCCTCAGAAACAAAATAAGTGACCTACAGGCAATGATGGTGGATTCCCAAGTGGATAGAGTTACTGTCACAGAGACTTGGGCCTTCAAGAAGAACGATTGGGACCTTTCAGTCCTAGGCTAAGCCCTATTCAGACAGGATAGAAGGGAGGACAGGGGAGGGGTAGCATTATATGTAAAGGATGGTATAAATGCCATCTCAGTAGCTGGCATCAAAAAGGAGGGTATGGAATACCTGTGGATGCTATTCAGTTGGCAACAGGGGAGAGGATCCACATAGGTGTGGTATACTGGCCTCTGGGGCAGGCTGAGGGCAGGGACGAAGAGCTACTACAGGAGATCAGAGGTGTAGCACAAAAAGGGGATACAGTGGTGGTAGCAGACCGGAATATGCCCAATGTTAACTGCAGCATCCCAGTGGCAGATTCTACTAGGAGCCAAAAGGTGGTTGATGCCCTACAAGACTGCCTATTTACACAACTAGTTAGTGCCACAACTAGGCTGGACACCATCCTGGATGTTGTCTTCACTAGCTCAGAGGCAGTAAGGGCTACAGGGGTTGGGGGGACCACTGGCCAACAGTGACTACAACTCGATGTGGTTTGTGTTAGCCCTGGGGTAGAAAAATTGAAATCCAAGACAGAGGTTTTAAATGGGACAGGAACTGATTACTTATGTGCAGCTGTTTGAAATGTCTCTATTTTCATAAATTATATTCATACCTCTAAAGGATCCCTATTCAACTGTACCTGAATAAAAGCTGAAGCTGTCAGTTGTGTTTTGTATTGTTTTCCTTGTATGGGCAACATTCTGTGCAGTTCCTTTCATGGAACCAAGAATTTGGAGTTTTGACTGTCACTTCATGGTTTCAGAAACGTGAACCTGAACTTATCAGTACAGTGCCCACGGTTCTGAAACCATGAAGTGACATATCAGACAAGAGAAGAAAGAAGCACTGGGATGGGGTGCAGATTTAGAATACTTGTAAAGTCAATTTTGCTTGAATAGAACCGCACTCACCACTCATTAAGACAGCAACAAACTGTCGTAGATGCTATTAAAACAGTGTATTCTATTCCAACACAAAGAACAGGCAACAAGTAACAGTGCCTATGCCCTGAAGCCAGGGTGAAACATAAGATCGTCCTTGTAACAAGTGCTTAGGCACTGTTATTTGTTGCCTGTTCTTTGTGTTGTAATGGAATAAACTGTTTTAATAGCATCTACCATAGTTAGTTGATGTCTTAATGAGTGGTGAGTGTCGTTCTACTCAAGCAAAATTGACATGAAGTGACATAGTCAAAACTCCAAATTCTTGGTTCCATGAAAGGAACTGCACAGAATGTTGCACGTACAAAGAAAACAACACAAAACACAACCGACAGCTTCAGCTTTTATTCAGGTACAGTTAAATGGGGATCCTTTAGATATATAAAGAATAATGGCTATGAAACTGTGCGATGTATTTTTTTTACTCCCCCGAGATGTGTGATGCCACATAAATCTCAAGAGTGATGCTCGAGAGGACTATGAAGGCATCACACCCCGAGAGGGAATAAACAAAATACATAACATAAATATTGCATGGATATTATTTTTTATAATTGCTGATGCAGGGACTTTTTTCTTTACAGAAAACTGCTGTTTCTGTGTGAGACGAGCTGACGGACAGCGGAAGAGTGAGCGCGTCTACAGCTGTGCGACCCTCTAATGGTAAGTGGCCTGAAAGTGCGATCTCAAGACAGTGTTTGCTTGGGGCAAGGACAATACTGTGTTGAGATTTGTCTAAGAACATCTTAAGAACCAGGAAACCTGATTATGATGGCATTTGAAACTAGCACTGCAACCATATGTAAAAGGGGTCACCAGTAATTATATGAATATAATAACTGGTCAGCAATTTTTCACAATGTACTGACCAGGCTGATATTTTCCATATCAACTGGCTGGTTGTTATGACATTCACGTGCCCTGTCAGTATAACTGGAATGCACCTTTATTGGCTTAATTTATGTGTGGGCGGGCAGAATGCTGTTACCAACATGGCGGCTCTGTCTCTCGCTATCCGAGAAGCCACTGAGACAGAGACGCTATAAGATGCAAAAATTATTTTCTTAATTTTTTTAGCTTTTCAAAATGCATTTCCTTCTCACAAAGTTATATCTGGTTGATCCTGCCATTCACGCGTTTCGGGACACAGCTGCAACAATGGTCCCAGGAAGTGGGGAAAATGCGATCTCTCCCACAGCAAACTGTAAGTTAAAAAAAAAAGAAGAAGAAAAAGCAACCGAACTGGCAAAAGAAACAAAACTAAATAAATGAACGAAGGGAGTGGGCAAGAGAGAGAGAGAAAATATATATATGTGTGTGTGTATGTGTGTGTGTGTAAGAGATGTGACAGACAGATACAGATCAGGCTGGAAGAAAAATTGCTGCCCAATATATTATATAGAATAAAAGATGGGGAGGGTGTGCTATGAGAATTTAATACACCCCTCATTATGGGATGCTATGATAAACCCCTTGGGCTTCGCCCTCGGAATTTATGTAGCATCCAACAACTCGGTGTGCATTAAATTCTCATAGCACACCCTTCCCCATCCTTTATTCTCTATATAATTTATGAAAATAGAGACATTACAAACAGTTGCACATAAGTAATCAGTTTATGTCCCCTTTAAACTTTAGAGGAGGCAATTTTTACAAAATGAGGGATGTCAGAAGCAAGCTGCTAGGGATCCATGAGCATTTAGATGTGGAAGAAATATGGGGGTTAAGTTAGTCATTTTAGAGGCTACCAGGATGTGCTTAAGAACAGTGACCAAAAAGAGCAAACACAAAAAACAATGTAGTTCAGTAACCAGGTAAGGACCACAATCAGAACCAAAAGGGAGGCCTATTGGAACTATAAAAGAACTCGGGTAGACAGCACATGGGAAGTCTATGTTCATTAGAGCTAAAAAGCAAAGAGTATGATGAAATCAGCTAAGGCCACAACAGAGCTTTGGCTTGCGAAAGGGGTTAAAGAAGGGATCAAACACTTTTTTTGATATATACAAGATAAAAGAAAGAAAAGAGGAGGAAGTTAGACTCAAAGATGGTGACAGTGTAGTGGAGGAGGATAGGCAGAAGGCCACAGTTTTTGGTTTTTTTTTTCATCTTTGTTTCACTCTGGTCACCAGCACTCTGGGCATCTCTCCGGCGGAGGCTCCCTCGACATCACCTTTGTTGCCTGCCGTGCCCTTCCCCCACTGAGGAATCGGGTGCTCGGTCCCCCCTTCCCGTGACCCCTAACAGGAGAGGCAGGACCATGGAAAGTCAAGTCAGGATCAGGGCCGGCACTGGGCATGTGGACTTAGCCACTCGAGCCCCACCATCCCCTCCCAGAGCACCAGGGTTTTCCACCTTGGTGTTTATGTCCTCTGAGTTGCAGACATGTAATGACATCTGCGCCCAGGGCGGACCCTCAGCTGACATCTGCCATCACCTTGCCCCACTGTAAATGACACGCTTCTGTGGTGCCCGTGCTGTCCACCGGGGGCTGCTGCAGAGCGGTGCATTCCCTACTACCCACCCCAGGAGTGGACAGCAGCCCTCAGGAAGCTGAATCCTCTCCTCCCCTGATGACCGAAGTCTGGTCCCAAACCTGGGTCGCCGGCGTGGCAAGAGGTGAGAAGGCCACTATCCTGAAAAACTTTTTTTGCTCAGTGTTCACTAAAGAACACAAAGGCCCAGTACCAGACAGTGGCATTACGGCTGCTGACAAAGGTGCTCCACAAACGGAAGCACCATCAATTACCAACAGTAGGGTTAGAGAGGCCCGGATCAACTCAAGGAAGACAAGTCCCTAGGACCTGATGGAATACACTTGAGGGTGCCAAAGGAGCTAGCAGGTTAATTATCAGGTCTATTAGCACATTTATTCAGCAGATCACTTCAGACAGGGGTAGTGCTGAGAGACTGGAGAAGAGCTGATGTGGTACCTCTCCACAAGGGAGGGAGTTGGGAGGAAGCAGACAATACTGACTGGTCAGCCTTATGTCAGTAGTGGGAAAACTGATGGAAACCTTAATAAAACAAGACTTAGATACATAAACACTGTCAGCAAATAAGGACCTATAGTCCACCCAGTCTGCCCATTTGAGCTTGTAAGTTCCCTTTATGTTTTTCTAGAAGTCTGTTGCCCCTTACCCCTGACCTCCAGAATTCCTTTATGTCTAGCCCATACATTCTTAAATCCTGTGATTGTTTCAGCCCCCACCACTTCCTCTGGCAGGGTGTCCCACTTGTCCACCACCCTTTCTGTGAAGAAATTCTTCCTCATGTTTCCTCTGAATCGCTCTCCCTCCAACTTCATCCCATGCCCTCTAGTCCTGAAACATCTTTTTCACTGGAAAATAGTGTATTCCTGCACCCTGTTTCCCCCTGTAAGGTACTTGCATGTCTCTATCATATCCCCTCTCTCCCTCCTCTCCTCCAGGGAGTACGTATTCAAGTCCTTCAGCCTGTCCTCATAGGACTTGTGATGCAATCCCTGTACCATCTTTGTTGCCCTCCTCTGAACCTTCTCTACCCTGTCTATGTCCTTATGTAGGTAAGGTCTCCAGAACTGTACACTGTACTCCAGGTGGGGCCTCACTAGTGTCTTGTATAGTGGAATTATGACCTCCCTCTTCCTGCTGGTGATGCTCCTGCCTATGCATCCCAGAATCCTATTTGCTTTACCTGCTACTTTGTCGCACTGTTTCCCTACCCTGAGGTCATCAGAGATAATAACCCCAAGGTCCCTTTCCTGCTTGGTGCATGCTATATCCTCACCCCCCCCAACTGATATGTTGTTCCAGGGTTTTTCTGCACCATATGCATTATCTTGCACTTCTTTGCATTAAATTTCAACTGCCAAACCCTTGACCATTCTTCAAGCTTCTGCATGTCCCTCTTCTTTCTGTCTACACCGTCTGACGTGTCCACTCTGTTACAGAGCTTTGTGTCATCAGCAAAGAGGGAAATTTCTGCCTTCTAGGTCCTGCGCAATGTCACTAATGAAGAAGTTGAATAGGACCGGTCCCATTACTAATCCCTGTGGTACCCCACTGGCCTCTCTTCCCTCTGTGGAGTGACAGCCATTTACCACCACCCTCTGTGTCTTGCCGCTCAACCAATTACCCACCCACCACACTACTGTCTTGCCCACTCCCATATTCCCCAGTTTGTTTGATAGCCTTCTATGTGGCACAATGTCAAAGGCCTTGCTGAAGTCCAGATAGGCCACGTCCACTGCCTTCCCCTGATCCACCTCCCTCATCACCCAGTTGAAAAATTCAATGAGGTTGGTCTGGCATGACCACCCCCCAGTGAAACCATGCTGCCTTGAGTCCTGTAGTCCATTGGCAAGCAGATGTTCCACCAATCTCTCCTTCAGTGGTGCCTCTATGATCTTCCCCACTACCGAGGTGAGGCTGACTGGTCTGTAGTTCCCCGCTTCCTCTTTGTTCCCACTTTTGTATAAGGGGACTACATCTGCTGTCCTCCAGTCTTTGGGTACCTTCCCTGTTTCCAGTGATCGGCAGAGATTCAGCCATCACCTGTCTTAGTTCCTTTAGGACCCTGAGGTGCACCCCATCTGGCCCCATTGCTTTATCGACTCTTATTCCTTCCAGTTCCTTTAGGACCCTTTCCCGTGTAAAGGGACTTGTGTCTATTTCTGCGCTGTTCCCACCCCTTGTATTCCATTCAGGCCCATCACCCTCCTCTTCCTCAGTAAAGACTGAGCAGAAATATCTGTTCAGTATGTCAGCTTTACTGTTGTCATCCTCCACATGGCTCCCATCCTCCCACCTTCAGCCTCACTATCCCTCCCTTTGCCCTTCTTTTTACACTTATGTACCTCAAAAAGGTTTTGTCCCTTCTACCCATTGATTTTGCGATGCCCCCTTCTGTCTGAGCTATGGCTTCCCTTACTGACCTCCCTGCCTCCCTTTGCATCTCCTGATACTTCTCCCTATCCCTTTCTGCCTGCATCTTTTTGTATTGCCTAAATGCGATCTTTTTGGCTTTCACTTTCTTCGCTACCTCCTTGGAAAACCATAATGGCCTACTCCTCCTCTTCTTCTTCCCCTTGCTAACCTGCTAATGCATAATAATTCCATTGCTCTTGTAATCCCTGTTTTAAATATTGCCCACTGTTCCTCCACCCCTGATTCCCTCCCCATTCCCATTAGTGTCTCTTTCAAGCATCTACCCATTTTCCCAAAGTCTGCCCTCCTAAAATCCAGGATACATGTTTTTGTGCAGTTTGGTTCTGCTCCTTCTGTGATTTCAAACCACTGTGACAGGTGGTCACTGTTCCCCAGGTACTAGCCCACTGTTACCCCTATCACAATGTCCCCGTTTGTGAGCATGAGGTCTAGTATTGCCTTCTGCCAAGTTGGTTCCATGACAAGTTGCTTAAGGAAGGCACCTTGAAGGGAGTCCAGGATAAATCTGCTCCTGGTTGATGCTGCTGCTGGGAGGCTCTAGTCCACCTCTGGAATACTGAAGTCTCCAACCAGCACCACCTCTCCCTTGTCTGCCATCCTTTGGATGGCTAGCATCAACTTCCTATCTGTTTCTTCCTCCTAGGATGGTGGTCTGTAGACCACCCCTGTGCAGATGGTTGACCCCATTTTCCTTTCCAGCTTAACCCACAGTATCTCTCCCCCATTTTGTTCCTCCTGGATCTCTGTGACCTTTATGCCATATTTCACATAAAGTGCCATCCTCCTCCCTTCCTGCCTGCTCTGTCTCTTCCAAATATGTTGTAGCCAGATATGGCCATCTCCCAGTCATGGTTATCATTGCACCAGGTCTCTGTGATGGCCACAATGTCCAGGTCTGACTGTACCATGGCAGCCTCCAGATCCTCCATCTTGTTGCTAAGGCTTCTGGCATTGGCACACATGGCTTTCCATGATGTGAACTCCCTGGACTGTTTAGCTGTTCTACTCCAGCCCCCTCCCTGGTTGTCATTTATCCCTGGTTCTCCCTGCTGTCTGCCCTTCTGTTGAATTGGTAGAGCACCTAGATGAGAACGGTCTGCAGGATGACAGGTAACATAAATCCATGGCGGGAAGGTCATGCCAAACGAACCTAATTACATTTTTTGACTGGATCACTAGAGAACTAGACAGAGGTCACCCAGTAGACCTCCTCCTCTACTTCAATTTCAAAGTGGTCTTTGATTTGGTGCTGCACAACCGCCTGCTGAAAAAGTTGGAGGACCTGGGTGCAACCAAGTGCATAGTTAGGTGGGTAAGTAATTGTCTTAGGAACAGAAAACACAGAGTAGCGGTCAATGGAGTGAAGTCTGATGAAGGCACTGTCACTAGTGGTGTGCCCCAAGGCTCAGTGTTGGAGCCAGTCCTCTTTAATGCCTTTATCAGTGACATCATCATAGATATTCAGGGCAAAATTTATTTTATTTATTTATTTATTTTTGAAAGTCGGATTTACAACCTTTGAGTCAGGGACTCATTTAAAAAGACACCCCGTCTCAGGGAGGGTAGACATGGTTACAGTGTGAGATACAACAGTGGTAACATACAGGTGCAATACAGATAACAAAAGAACACAGTATAACAGTGGTTTGCGGAATAAAGTTACATGCAGTAAATAGCAATCGTATAAAGTATAACAATAGTAGAAGTCACAACTCTGGTCATACCAGGGAAATACCTTTGTGGAAGGGTGGGGGGAGAACAGGGTGAGGAAAAGAAAAAAAAGGGGGGGAAGCAGTCCAAAGGACATTGTCAATGCTATGGGCCCGAAACTAGGAGGGAACCCAACATTAGGTTGATTAAGTGTAACTACAACTACGGGCACCGAAGAGGTGGTTACGGTGAGTGACTTTAAAGAGACCAATTTTGGTAGACTTAGTGACAGAGGGCGGGAGGCAGTTGAACCATGTGGGGGTGTGGTAGTGGAAGGACCTTTGGGCTAGGGAGATCTTGGTATGGGGCACCAGAAAGGCGGCCTTAATTGAGCTACGGGTGGCAACAGATGGGGATGCAAGGCACAGGGACGTGGTGACCCATGAGGGGGAGAGTCCTAGCTGGGATTTTTTGGCAAGTAAGCAGGTTTGGTAGTGCAGGTGCTCCTCCAAGGTGAGCAGGTTGGTGGTGGAATAGAGCAGGCAAGTATGGGTGTGGAGGGATGTGGCAGTCAGGAGCCTGCAGGCCTTGTTTATTGAGGTCTGGATTCTGGTGAGGGCGGTATTGTCAGCCGCAGTGTAGATAGGTAGTCCATAGTTCACTAGGGACAGGACGGAGGAGTTGATGGCCAGTTGGAGGGCGGTTTGAGGGAGACAATCTCTGTGGCGATACAGAAGGCCAATCCAAGAGTTTATGGCTGAGGACAGGGTACTGATGTGGGTGTGGAATGTAAAAGTCGAGTTGAAGGTGATGCCCAGGTACTTGTAGGGTGACACCTGCTTGAGAGGGTGAGCATTACTGGGGAGAATGCGGAGGGGGGCATTTTTGGCCTTATTCTGGTGATGCAAAAAAAGCATAGATTTGTTTTTTTTTTAGGTTAATGACCAGCAGGTGGTCAAGGAACCACTTTCCGGCTTGGTCGAATGTGTGCTGCAGGTATTCCTGTAGAGATGCAGGATCAGGGTGGGAGGCAAAGAGGACCGCATCATCGGCATAGAGTAGCATATTGCCCGAGCAGGAGCTGGGGAGGGTGTTGAGAAATAGACTGAACAGAACAGGGCCCAGGATGGAACCCTGGGTGACCCCCGAGCGAATGGGCAGAGTATTGGACAGGGTGCCATTTACCTTCATGCGCTGTGATCTGGTAGAGAGGCAACTGGTGAACCAAGCCAGTGGGCCAGGGGAGAAGCCAAGTTTGTGGAGGGAGTCAAGTAGGAGGGGGTGACAGACAGTGTCAAAGGCCTTGGAGAGGTCAACGAACACTACACCTGCAACATGACCAGAGTCAAGAGTAGAGTAGAGGGGCTGGGAGAATTCCAAGAGGGCTGTAGTGGTGCTGTGTCCAGGGCAGAATCCATGTTGTTCCGGACACAGCAGGTCGAATTTGGCCAGATACTCGGGAGAGTTGAATGGCCACTATTTTCTCTAGCGCTTTGGGGGGGGGGGAGAATGGAGATGGGCCTGAAATTGTTAGGGGAGGTTCTATCTCCACTCTTATGGCTAGGGATGATTTCTGCAATTTTCCAGACACTGGGAAATTGACCAAGATATAGTGACCGGTTTAAAAGGTTGGTGAGAGGGACTAGTACACAATCTAGGACTAATCGGAGAATCCTGGAGTCAAGGGGATCACAGCTGGGGTTGTTGCTAGCTAAGGCTTTTTGCAGATGAGGCCTGGCTTCAAGGGGTGATGTGGCATACAGATAGAAAGGAGGGCAATCTGAGGTGGGGGGGTGGAGGCAGGAATAGGGTCAAAAGTAGTTGGGGAGAACAGAGCTTAGATCTGGAAAGCCATATTAAGACACTCAGCTATCGGGGAGAATCAGTAGTGACAGTACCATCCATGGAGACTAGTGATGGTCGGGGAGTGGGTCTTTCCATTGAGCTGTTTCATATTTTCCCAGAAAGCACGGGATGAGCCCCAAGTGGATTCAAGGGTGGCTTGATAATATTAAGCCTTAGCCTGCCTTATAGCCTAGGTGCACTTGTTACGTGTTGCATTATAGGCTTGTCTGTCAGCCAGTTTTCCTGTCTCAATAGCAATATGCCAGAGATTATCTCTTTGTTTCAGTGTTTGGATGAAGGATGGGGAGATCCATGTGGCATTGTGTTTCTTGGTACAGATTCTGGTCAGGGGCAAAAAGGTCTCAGGGCTTGCTGAAGGCACTGGAGAAATAGGCTAGGGCAGAGTCAATATCAGTTGCAAGTAGGATTGGGGACCAGTCAAGCTAGGCCTAGGTGTGTTTTTAGCTTTCTGAGACCCCCTGGGGTGAAGGCGCTGGCTCGAGGTGACCTGGGACACTGGTTTTGGTGTGTGGGATGACCAGTGACAGAGGACAGGAGAGTGGTCACTAAGAGAGTCTGGTAGTACATTAATATCCCTGATTTTATGGGGGTGGTTCAACAGAATTACATCTTACCTCACCCACTAGATTTAACCTGGAGCCACCTGACAGGTTAAATCTAGTGGGTGAGGTAACTAGTTCGGTCATATCTAGGGCAGCAAAGGAGTCCCTGATATGGGGGGCAGTGTTACTCATCCGATTGACATTAAGATCACCTAGGATGAGCTGCTCCGCCTTGTGTGGGAGTGTGGTGAGGTAATCAATGAGGGAGTGGACAGCTGGTCCCTGGTCCCTTGGGAGTATGTAAGAGACCGTGAGAAAAAGAGGGCCCCTGGCTGGGTCAGGGGTAACCTTAAGGGTGAGGACTTGGGCACTAAAACTGAGCTTGGGGGCAGGGAAAGCATGGCGTAAAAGTGTGTCACACATAAAGACTGTACACCCGCCACCACATTTGCCTATATGGTCTTCCCTGAACAGAGTGTAGCCAGGAAGGGAGATAACCGAGTCGGGAGTTTTTCTCGAGAGCCAGGTCTTGACTAGTGCTATATCATCAGGACGGTGTTGTACAAAATTGCCCTATTCGCGGACAGTACCAAGCTTGGAGGAAGGGTTGACAGCGAAGAGGTGGTTAAGGACCTACGCAAAGACCTTCAGTAGCTGGAAAGATGGCCCAACATCTGGCAGCTGAACTTCAGTGCAAAAAAATGTAAGGTGATGCATTTGGGTAAAGGGAACCCAAGGAAAGAGTACCACCTCAACAGAGCCCAGCTTAGCACCACACAGGAGGAATGGGACCTAGGTGTCATCATAAGCAGCACCCTTAAATAGACAAGCCAATGCAACAAAGTTTATAGCAAGGCCAACAAAATGCCTGGGTGCATAGGGAGGGGATTTGACAGCAGGAGGAAGGAGATAATACTGCCACTCTACAGGTCCCTGGTAAGGCCCCATCTGGAACACTGTGTCCAGTTTTGGAGTCCACATCTGAAAAAGAATATAAACAGGTTGGAGGCTGTTCAGTGAAGAGCAACCAAAATGATCCAGGGCCTTCAAGGGCACTCATACGAGGAGCATCTTGATGCATTAAATATGTTCTCACTGAAGACAAGGAGGGAGAGGGGAGATGTGATTGAAACATACAAGTTCCAGAGAGGAATAAATAAGGTGCCATCCTCAGACCTGTTCAACAGAGTCTCCAACTCTACCACGAGAGGGCACGAGTGGAAGTTGAGGGTGGGTGAGCTTCAAGAGGGAGCTAGGAAACACTATTTTACAGAAAGAGTTGTGGAGCCATGGAATAAACTGCCAGCTGAGGTAGTGGATGCAAAGTCCATGACATCATTCAAGCTGGGGTGGGACAAGGCTAAAGCACGATCAAAAGCAGCAGGAGCAGTAGGGGGCATTAAACAGAAGAGGGGTTAGGTCCTAGGATCTAAGTAGGTCCAAGGAGTACATGGGCAGACTAGATGGACCCTTAGTCTCCTTCTGACATCTTTTTCTCTCTGTTTCTATTTGAATATCCAGTGCCCCTTGTAGCCATCCAGACAAAACTTTTTTTAAGTCTTCTCCCTCTGTGGCTTCAGGCAACCCTAGTAGCCGTATGTTAGCTGCCCAAGAGAAATGTTCTCATGGTTCCAGGCAGGTATGTATGGCAGAGTTCTCCATTACTAGTCCTGTGCAGGTAACAAGTGCTTTTTCCACCTCAGCTCCTACTTTAGTCCCATCTACCTGAGCTGCATTGCTTTTTTTCTCTAGAAAAGCAGTTTCGGTATTAAAATCCTCCATTTTGTTATCCAGCATTTGGATCATGGCCCTCAAGGATGCCAGAGTCAGTTCTCCCACCAGCAGTGCCTGGTCTGCAGGCCCAACTATAGCCTTTGGGGCAGTGCATCATGGTTGTACCCCTGACCTGATCTCCTGATTTGAGGTACAATTGTTTAAACAGATTTCTTTCATATGGCTTAGATGGACCTTTATTTCTGCTGAAACCATTTGCAGACTTTACCTCTACGAGCAGTAGTGTGCAGGTGCTTTACTTTCATTTTGTTTACCCACTATAGCCTTCCTGGCCTGTGTCTTAGATCTGAACATCTCCATCAGAGCAGGTGCTTTCTGTGATTTTACCACCATTGTTTCTCTTCTGCTGCTCTCACATGAGCCACCAAAAGATACAAATTACAAACTGATATTGGAATATCTAAAGTAACCCACTTTAAAGTATAAAAAAAAACACTTTAAATGCAAATATGCAGTAGATCTCTTTCCTCATGCATCTAGTTTGCTTGGCTGTCAGGCCATGCTCCCACCCCTACTGGAGTCATTATTATGCATGAAGTTTCCACATTTTATTCAACCAAAGTTTTTAAAAGATCATGCAGAGGCATACAGCAACCACAGCATGGAAACAAAGAAAGAGACTTAGCTAGCAGGAGCAAACCACCCAAAAGCAGACTGGAACTGACATTTTGCACACACTCCGGCAAGCTTCCTCAAAGTTAGATTTACTGGTCATGGGGCTTCCCTTTTGCACTTCCTCTACCATCACATGATAAAACTGATTTAAAGATAACAATAAATTATGCATCATTTCACATAGAATGCATACATATAAAAGAGTGATAATAGAAACATAGAAACATAGAATTTGAAGGCAGATAAGGACAGCTTGGCCCACCCAGTCTGCCCATTTCCCTACCTACTGAATAAGCTGCAGATCCTAGTTAACCAGCAGCCTACTTCTTCCTACCACCACCTCCTAGAATTGCCTGATGACTGTCCCATGCATGCTTGAATTCCACCACTGTTTTTGACTCCACAACCTCCTCCGGAAGGCCGTTCCATGCATCCACAATCCTCTCTGTGAAAAAATACTTCCTTAAATTACCTCTGAGCCACCCCCCATCTTCAAATTGTGCCCTCTAGTTCTTGCACATCTTTTTTTTGAAAGATGCTACCCTCTTGGACTTTGTTGATTCCCTTGAGGTACTTGAAAGTTTCTATCATGTCCCCCTCCCTCCTTTCCTCGAGGCTATACATATTAAGCGCCTTAAGTCTGTCTTCATATGTCTTCCGGTGCAGACCCTGCACCATTTTAGTTGCCCTCCTCTGGACAGCTTCCATCCTGTCTATGTCTTTGCGAGATTGGGTCTCCAGAACTGCACGCAGTACTCTAGATGGGGTCTCACCAGCTGTCTGTACAGAGGGATAACAACTTCTTGTTTTCTACTGGTGATGCCTCTCCCTATGTATCCCAGTATCCCCCCAGCCCTCCTTGCTGCCCTCTCACATTGCTTGCCCACCTTAGGTCATCTGATATGACTACCCCCAGGTCCCTTTCCATTTTTGTTGTTGTTAGTATCTCACCCCCCACTGTGTACTCTTCCCCTGGGTTTTTGTTTCCCAGGTGCATTACCTTGCACTTCTTAGCACTTAATCTAAGCTGCCATATTTGACCATTATTCTAACCTTGCCAAGTCCCTTCTCATCCTTTCCACCCCACCTTGTGCATCAACTCTGTTGCAGATCTTTGTGTCATCTGCAAAGAGACATACTTTTCCTTCCAGTCCCTCTGCAATGTCACTTATAAAGACATTGAAGAGGACCAGTCCTAATACTGAACCCTGCGGTACCCCACTAGTGAAACCCTTTCTTCAGAGTGGACTCCATTTACTATTACTCTCTGTGTCCTGTTCTCCAGCCAATTCTTTACCCAGGCTGTCATCTTGGGACCCACTCCCAGGCTGGCTAACTTGTATATTAACCTTTTGTGTGGGACTGTGTCAAATGCCTTGCTGAAGTCTAGGAAGGCAATGTCCACAGCCACTCCCTGATCTACTACTTTGGTCACCCAGTCAAAGAAATCTATCAGATTCGTCTGGTATGACCTTCCTGCTGTGAATCCATGCTGCCTTGGGTCCTGTGCCCCTCTGGCCTCTAAATACTCGACAATTCTTTCCTTCAGAAGTGATTCCATCATTTTCCCTATCACTGAGGTTAACCTAACAGGTCTGCAGTTTCCTGCTTCTGCCTTGCTCCCACTTTTGTGAAGGGGAATCACACCTGCCCTCCTCCAGTCCTCGGGTACCACCCCATCCTCCCATGATTTGTTAAAAAGGGTAGTCAGTGGTGTCACTATTTCTACCCTTAGTTCTTTTAGAATTCTGGAATGAATCCCATCAGGCCCCATTGCTTTGTCCACCTTCAGTTTTAAGAGTTCTTTCATAACCCTTTCTTCTGTAAATGGGCTGGTATCAACTTCTGTATCCAGAGTGTTTCTACTGTTTGTTTTAGGTACCTCCCCCTCTTCATTTGTAAATACTGAGCAAAAATATTTGTTTAGTATCTCTGCCTTTTCACAGTCACCCTCTGCCCACCCTCCCTCTCCTTTATTAAGCCTCACTATCCCTCCCTTGGTCTTCCTTCGCTCCTTGATGTACCTATAAAAGGTTTTATCCCCCTTCTTAACTGAGTTGGCTGTCTTTTCCTCGGTTTGGGCCTTTGCTGTTCTGACTGCCTTCCCAGCTTCCTTTGCTTTAACTGATACAGTTCTCTGTCCTGCTCCTTCTGTGATTCCTTGTACTTCCTGAAAGCTTTCTTTTTCTCTTGAACCTTCACTGCCACTTCCTTTGAGAACCATAGTGGTTTCTTACATCGTTTTGTTTTGTTTATTTGCTTCACACAAAGGCATGTTACCTCTGTGATGGCAGTTTTTATTATTCCCCATTGTTCTTCCACCCCTCCTTCTTTCCCATTTGCTAGTGCATTCCTTAGGCACGCATCCATTTTGGCAAAGTCAGCCCTCCTAAAGTCCTGTACTTTTGCCTTTGTATGGCTTGACTCTATTGCTGTGTTTATTGTGAACCATACTGTTCGATGGTCGCTAGTTCCCAGATGGCTACCCACTTCTACATCTGTGATCCTCTCTCCATCTCCATTTTAGAGAACCAGGTCTAAGATTGCTCCCTCTCGAGTGGTCTCCAATACTAGTTGTCTAAGGCATGCCCCCTGTAGGGCATCTAGAATAACCCCACTCTTCAAAGTGGCTGCTGCAACTGCACTCCAGTTAACATCTGGCATATTCAGATTACCCATCAGCAATATCTCCCGTTTTTCTGCCATTCTAAGTATACTTTCTATCATTTCCTTGTCCATTTCCTCCCCCTGAAAAGGGGGTCTGTATACAACTCCTGTGTGGATTGTGGTGCCATTGCCTGTCTCCAAATTTACCCACAGTGCTTCTTCTCCTCCCTGTTTACCCTTTTGTTCTGTTGCTTTGATTCCTTCCCTTATGTAAAGAGCTACTCCTCCTCCTCTTTTACCCTCCCTGTCCCTCCTGTAGATAGTGTATCCTGGTATGTTTACGTCCCAGTCATGGTTTTGTATGTACCATGTTTATGTGACTGCCACGATATCCAGATGTTCCTCCTCCATCAAGGTCACTAATGCAGGAAGCTTGTTACCCAGACTATGGGCATTGGTACTCATTGCTCTCCATTTTTTGATGGCTTTACCTTCTGTTGCAGCATCCCCCACTGACCTTTCTACCTCTGTCTTTTTTTCATTTAGTACCCTGTTTTGTAGGGAGAGGCTGGGATTTTCCTGCTGCTTATCAGTGCCTCCCCCCTTGACTAGTTTAAAAGCTTGCCAATGAAGCATTTAAACTGATTGCTCAAAGACTTGTTCCTTCCTGGACTGATGCAGACCATCCTGCCAGTATAGGCTGGTGTCCCTCAGGTGGAACCCCAGTCCCCAATGAAGCCAAACCCCTGTCGTCACACCATTTTTCAACCATTCATTAAACTGCATGGTGCAAAGTACCCTCGCCTCACCCATGCCATTGACAGGCAGCACCTCTGAGAAGGATACTGTGTGTGCTACTTGTCTTAGGCCCTTCCCCAACTCTACAAAGTCCTCCTGCATTGCTCTAATATCATGATGAGCCAAGTCATTTGCCCCTAGGTGGACAATGATGTCCAGCTCGGACTCCCGTGCAGCTGTTCTCGTGATCCTGAGGATGCGCTTCCTGTCCTTCCAAGCCATGGCACCAGGCAGGCACCTTACTTCAGTTTTTCCTGCTCCCCCCAGTTCTATCCCCCTAATAATTGAGTCCCCCACCAGGAGCTGCTTCCTTTCCTTGTGGTGTCCTCTGCCTCCTTCCTGTGGGCCTCCCTTGTGACAGTTGTCCTCAGCCTCCTTAGTCTCCTCTGCGGGTGCATCCATAGGGGAGCTATGCTCCCCCAGAATGGTGTATGGATTGTGGAGTGGAACAACTGACTGGGTGTGCCTCTGTTCCACCATCCTCACCCTTCCTGAGCCCACTGTGGTCCAACTGCTGTGCTTTCCTCGCAACCTCTGAGGTAGCGGTGGTGGCTCTGGTGCTCCCTGGATGGGGGAGGTTCCCTTCCTACTGTCCAATGTGGCCTGGGGGAAGGTTCCCTTACTACTGTCCAGTGTGGCCTGAAGACGGGCAACTTCCTCCCTCAGGGCAGAGAGTTGTCTGCAAATAGGGCATAATTCACCTTAGTGCTTACAAGCAATTACATTACTAACATACTGTATTATTAAAATTTACCTTACTGCTTACAAGCAATTACATTCTCGTATATTATTAAAACTTCACTGTCTGCATGATCAACATATTGTTTCAAGAATCACAACAGCTACAGAATTGACACTCGCTATATAATAGCTGTCATATGATTCAAGCCTACAAGTTTAATATTCTTGCTCTGCTGTCACACTTGATCACTTTCTCTCCTTGTTAAGACATTACTGATGATTTTGCTTTTATTCCATTTAGAGTCATCTCTAATCTAGAAGGAAGAAACAGAAATACATTTTTAAAATCTGGCCCTCATTAGGATCATTTTTACATGCAATTTTTCATATATTTTAATTTTTTCAGGGATTTTATTTTTAATTCTATGGTTCCCTGATTTTGTATGCATATTCCTTTTGTATGACTCACACATTCACAAAAAAAGTACTAATTTGAAAGAGTCATTGAACCCTGGTGGGCTCCACACCTGTGTGTGTCTAAAATCCTCATGATTTCTGACACATTAACCTCTCTAGATCACTTCCTCTCTGACCTCTCGGTACCTTTTCCAATCCAGAGTAGCTTACCTGGTGTAATGCTTTGTTTAACATACCTGCCAGCGTATATATAAGGTTTTCGGTATCCCATGCCTTAACATGCTCACTAATGCAAACTTTAAACTTCTGTGTGGTGAGGTCAGTATAAATTCTGCTGCAGCTAACATACTAACATACTAAAATGCCAGCAGAATAGGCCTAACGGTCTATCGTGTCTGCTCATTTGGTCAGCCCCAACCCTGGGTGCTGACCTTGCTGCCCCCCTCGCCTTCTCTGGCTTCTTCCTTCCCAGTTCCAGATATTCTTGCTGCATTGGATTTTGCTTTCAGAACCCTTCCTCTGTACCTGTCCCACCCCCTCTTGAACCCCTCCACTGTCTCTGCCTCCACCAGCCCCCCAGGCAGCGCATTCCATGGCTCCACCACCCTCTCAGTGAAGTAGCACCTCCTCCTTTCTCCCCTGAATCTTCCCCCCTCCAGCTTCAACCCATGCCATCTAGTGGCCCCCTCCTCCTTCCTTCGAAGCACCCTGACTGTTCCTCCCCTATTTACCCTCTTCATGTACCTGAAGACCTCTATCATGTCCCCCAGTCCCTTCTCTCTTCCAATGTGTAGATATTTAGCTCTTCAGCCTCTCCCTCAGGTCCTGTCCCCCAAGCCCCAAATCATTTCAGGTTGCCCTCCTCTGGACCCTCTCCAGAGTTTAATGTCCCTCTTTAAGTGTGGCCTCAAAACTGCATGCAGTACTCAAGGTGCGGCCTCACCAAACAGTTATACAGAGGGAGTATCACTTCCCTCCTTCTGGAGGTGATCCCCCTAGCGATGCATCCCAGCATCCTGTTGGCCTTGGCTGCTGCCCTCCTACAAGTCTCAGAGTTGTTCATCTTGACATCCACCACCACCCCCAGGTCCCTCTCAGCCATCGAGACTTGTAGCATTTCCCCCCCAGCGTGTACACTTGGCCCGGGTTTCTGCCCCCAGGTGGAGTACCTTGCATTTCCCTGCATTGAACCTCAGCTTCCACTTTCTAGACCATCTTTCCAGAGCCTTCAGGTCCCCCTGTAGGGCCACCCTCCCCTCCTCCCCATCCACCACCACCCCCAGTTTTGAGTCATCCTCAAAGAGACTCATCTCACTCCTGATTCCTGTCCTTATATGTCAGAGGCGTAGGCATTGAACAGAAGGGCCCAAGGACTGATCCCTGTGGGACCCCACTAATGACCCCCCTTGGGGAAGAGACTATCCACCAACCACGACCCTCTGGGTCCGGTCCTGGAGCCAATTGCCTATCCATCTGATCATCTGTTCCCCACCCCATTTCTCCCAGCTTATCCAACAGGCACGTGAGGAACAGAGTCAAATGCCTTGCTGAAAAGTCTAGAAAGAAGGGCGTCCACTGGTCTCCCAGGTCCAAGGCACTCGTCACCCAGTCATAGAACTCCCACAAGGTTTGTCTGGCCACGATTTCCCGGGATGAATCCATGCTGTCTGATCGTCCAGCCACCCTGACTTTTCCAGGCCCCTCCAGCCTCTCCTTGACAATGCCCTCCATCACCTTGCCCACCACCGATGTCAGGCTGACAGGCCTGTAGTTCTACCTCCCTTGATCCCCCTTGTGGATGAGGCACTATGTCGCCACCTTCCAGTCCTGGGGCACCCACCTGTCCTCAGAGGATGGTGAAAACCTCCGCCAGGGGTTTCGCCAGGACATCATAAGTTCCTTCAGCACTCTGGGATGTAATTTATCCAGCCCGTGCTTTCTCCATCTTAAGGGAGCTGAGGGCTTCCCTCACTCTCTCTGCTGTGATTTCCACTTCCGCTACCTCTTCTCCCTGCTTAGCCCCCCCCTCCTGCCAGTGATGCCTCCCCCTCTCCCCAAGACCCGCCGATCGGTAAGGGTCCCCCCTCCTCAGTATCTCTGTCTCCTCCCATGTATGATGCAGCATCCCCATTTCCCTTGGTGAAAACTGAGGTGAAGTACTCATTTAGTAGCTCAGCCTGCTCCCCTGGGTCTTGTGCCCATCTCTCCCCTGATTTAATGCTGCTAATCTGCCCCTTCACCCTTCGTTTTCCCCAATGTATCTAAAGAACGCCTTGCTCCCTCTCCTAATTTCCCTGGCCAGGTTCTGCTCCTTCCTTGCCTTAGCCGCCCTCACCACCCTAGTGGCCCTTTTAGCCATCAGCTTGTACTCCCCTCAATCCCTTTCACTCCTTGAGCACTTGAATTGCTTATAGGCTGCCTTCTTTCCCCGCACCACCTCCTGGACCTCCCTGGTCCACCAGCAGGGTTTTCGGACCCTATCGCATTTTCGTCTTACTCTTGCACAGGTGCTGGTAGCATCCTGCACCCCTCTCCTGATGATTTCCCACCTACTATCAGCATCCATGTCTGACCCAATCCCATCCAAATGCTCCTTAAGGATCCTTCCCATTTCCTTAAAATCCACCCCCCTGAAGTCGGTTACTTCCGTCTTTGTGCAGCCTTCTACCCCTCCTAGGTCCAGGCAGAACCAGACCGTGGCATGATCACTCCCCGCCAATGGGTCCCTTACCTCCAGGCCCCCAATCTGGTCACTGTCTGCCAGGACCACATCCAGTACTCGCGCCTCCCTGGTCGGTTCCTCTACCTGCTGAGTTAGGAACGCGTCTTGAAAGACATCCAACGACCTCTGTTCCCTGGTCACAGAGGATGTCATAGTCTCCCAGTCTGTTCCTGGAATGTTTAAGTCTCCCAACACCACCACCGTTCCTCTGCCCAGTCTGCAGTGTCTCCCAACATCTGCCACCAGACTCTCCTCCAGCTCCTCCGCCAGGGCAGGGGGTCTATACACCACTCCTATTTTTACTCTCTTGCCCCCCCTTGTTATCAAGGTGACCCAAATTGCCTCCACGGTGCCCTCCGCCTCCTCTACTCCCCCTATGCCAATGCAGTTTTTGACTATCATTGCTACCCCTCCTCCCTTTCCCTCCCCCCTGTCCTTCCTGAACATAGTGTAACCCTCCAGGTTCAGGTCCCAGTTGTGTCCTGCAGTGGCCCAAGTCTCAGTGACCGCTGCCACATCCACTGCTCCCTCAGTTAGCATCGCCTGGAGCTCAGGCATTTTATTTCCCAAGCTCCTGGCATTTAGCAGGACTACCTTCCACCCTTTCCCTATACTTCGATTTCCCCTGCTCATGTTCCCATGGGGATTCTGTTTTCCCCTGGTCTGCACTTTGCCAGTCGGCCTTTTCCTGCAATCCTCCAGCTCCCCAGAGGGGTGGAGACAGAGTCCCTCCTTTATCGGCATCCCCTTGACAGCCTTTTCTCCCTTCCCTCTTCACAAGTTTAAACCCCACTTTTCACCAATGAACCCCTCTATTTTCAACTTAAGGATTCCCCTCCCCTCCAAATTGAGATGGAATCTATCTCTAGCATACAGCTCCTTATCCTCCCAGGTCTCCCCCCAATCCCCCATCAACCCATACCCTCTGGCCTCACACCACTCCCTGAGCCACTGGTTTATCTCCCTAATCTTCCTTTTGTGTTCCCCACTAGCCCTTGGCACTGCAGGATTTCTGAGAAGGAAACTGTGCATCCTATGTCATGACAGACCCTGGCAAGCTCCTGAATCTTGCCTGTATCTCTAGCTTCGCTATTTCCCTCAATGTCATTTGTACCCAGGTGGACCAGTATGTCCGGGAACTCCCACAACTTCTTTGCCAGCTGATACCTTGTGCTTAGCCCTGTGCACCATTAGTCCAGGGAAGCATTTGTTCTAACTGGCCAGGCTACTCCCTCCCTATCCCATTTGATACTCCTGATCATAGAATCCCCCAACAGGAGCACTCTGACCGCTTCTTTTCCTCCATTTCCCCCCCTTCCATGTCCCTCATCCTTTCTACCGGCCCCTCCACCCAGCCGGCTCCTTGTTCCTCCCCCTATCTGGGTGCCACATGCCACCCCTTCCCCTCCAATTCTATGCCTCTCCTCCTCCTGAATATCCTTCTGTACCTTGCTAATTCCTCCCTCACTGCTTGCGACTGGTCCTTCTCCCCCATCTGCTAAACTAGCCTGGCTCGTCCTCCCTTCCTTCCTGTCTCCATTTAGTCCCTCCTTGCTTGTCGTGCTCCCCTGGCCTAAACCCTCAGCTCCCTTTATTGAATCCTCCTTGTACTTCTGGTCCTTCTCCTTTACCTTTCCTCCCAACTGGTCCTTCTCCTTGCACTTTCCTCCCTCTTCCCCCTGCCCCTCCTGCTCCGATTCACTGCTCCCCCCATTTTCCTGCATTCCAGGTTCCCCCTGTTCTTCCTGCTATCTAGCCCCTGCCTCCTGCCCCCCACTCCCTTTCTGTCTCTAACCACCCCTGTCGTGGCTACATCACCCCCCCTCATCCTCGAACAGAAGAAGAGATTTGAAGCGGTTACTGAGTGTAAGGTCTGATCCACCTCCCCACCTTACTTCCTTCTGTCCAGCCCTGGCCATCTGAGAATGTTGTCCCTCTATCCCTCCTTTGTGAGGGTCCCCAGTTACCTGCCTGCTTCCTTGGTTGTGTCCTTTTGAACCCTCTCTGCCAGGGTCCCTGTGTGACCCCTGAGTATTCTCCTACACTCCTTTCCCTATGCCCCCGCCCCCAGTGCTTGGTGCAACCCCCGTGGAAGATCCCCAGCCCCCTTCCCCAACTATATCTCCCCTACCCCAGCTGTCTCCTAATCCCTGCAACCTCCTCCCTAAGCTGTGCCAGCTGGTAGCACACTGGGCAACCACTGAACTTCCAAGCCCAGTCCAGTATCATGGCTGCTCCACACCCTGTGCACCCACCACCCTCCCAAAGATGCCGCCCTAATGACGTGTGGTTCCATCCCCTTCCAAGTAGGTTTCCTTGGGTGAGCCACCAGGATCCCCTAGTCCAAGATACACCCTACTGCCTAATCAGGTCACCCACTAATCTTAGAGACAGTCCCACTATACACCGGTAACCCTCTTACTAGGTGCAGTACAACACATTAAACTTATAAGGGAAGTGAACAATTCCCCCAAAACAATACCCTGCTGGCCCCTTAGAAGTAATAAAGAAAAGAAATAACCTTCTACCAAGTAAAATCCACAAGAACCCTGTGAAAACAACAAGAAGCAGCTGCTGTCCTGGAACACAACTGATCCTGTCCCCTTCCAGTTCTTTCTGAGAAGACAAAGCAGCTAACACCACAAACCTGATTCAGCTCTGCCTCTAGTCAATTAGCTGAGTGAGACCTGGCCAGACCATTAACACCCTTCCCCCACTATGCAGTAATCTTTGGAGCTACTGAAGTCAGCAACAAGGAATCAAAATTCAACTCAAAGCCCCCAAAATATGTTTGCTGCCAATGGAAACAGGTCTCCAATTTAATCAGCTTCACTAACACATCAAAATAGGCTTGAAATTAACAGATATAGGTCTCCAATTCAAATAATCATCTCCAAGCAAATCCCACCAAATAGGTTTTAAATCAGAAGAAATAGGCCTCCACCAGTGCAGCCTGTTACACAGTGAAACATCCAACAAATGAGCCCACTTACAGCCACCAAACCAGTTTTCAAACTTCCAACAGCCGCCAAAACAATACCCTGCTAGCCCCTTAGAAGAAAGAAAGAAAAGAAATAACCTTTTACCAAGTAAAATCCACAATAACCCTGTGAAAACAACAAGAAGCAGCTACTGTCCTGGAACACAACTGATCCTGTCCCCTTCCAGTTCTTTCTGAGAAGACAAAGCAGCTAACACCACAAACCTGATTCAGCTCTGCCTCCAGTCAATTAGCTGAGTGAGACCTGGCCAGACCATTAACACCCTTCCCCCACTATGCAGTAATCTTTGGAGCTACTGAAGTCAGCAACAAGGAATCAAAATTCAACTCAAAGCCCCCAAAATATGTCTGCTGCCAATGGAAACAGGTCTCCAATTTAATCAGCTTCACTAACACATCAAAATAGACTTGAAATTAGCAGATATAGGTCTCTAATTCAAATAACCAGCTCCAAGCGAATCCCACCAAATAGGTTTTAAATCAGAAGAAATAGGCCTCCACCAGTGCAGCCTGTTACACAGTGAAACATCCAACAAATGAGCCCACTTATAGCCACCAAACCAGTTTTCAAACTTCCAACAGCCCCCAAAACAATACCCTGCTAGCCCCTTAGAAGTAAGAAAGAAAAGAAATAACCTTCTACCAAGTAAAATCCACAAGAACCCTGTGAAAATAACAAGAAACAGCTACTGTCCTGGAACACAACTGATCCTGTCCCCTTCCAGTTCTTTCATTAGAGCATTTGCATTAGAGCATATAAATGTACATAAGAGCAGCTACTGTCCTGGAACACAACTGATCCTGTCCCCTTCCAGTTCTTTCATTAGAGCATTTGCATTAGAGCATATAAACTACAGCTTCACTGTCACATGTAGTAATGCTTTTAGTAGTCCTGGTATCCCTGTGTGTGATCTAGTGTGTCTGATCCTGCAAAATATACTGCTGAGCTGCACCTTCTGCATTTTCTGTTCCCTGTTATCAAGGGTTTTAACCAGATAACATTTTGCTCCACCTGTGGTTTTTGTAGGGTCTGAGCTACCATGTTCTTTCAATTTTTTGAACATCTATAGGTTAGCTCTGGACCATTCACTGCCAGATTTGTTAATCTCTCATCACTGGAAAGAATTGGCCAGTGTTTTGTAACAATCTGCTTTGCTTTGTAGGCAGAAGTGGAGTATGTGGTTACGAGCCTTGGGGAATACTCACTGTCCCTTCTGTTTCTCTGCCTTTTTGTATGTGTACCCCAAATAAGACTGTTCCTCTCAATTTCTTGAACTTCCACCGCTGTGTGTGCAAGTGCTCTATTGTATTTCCATTTATAAACTGTTTGGCTTGTTCTGCTTGTCTCTTTTCATACTGCATGCGTTCAGTACAATTTTGCTTTGTTCTAATCAGTCAGCCCTTTGGGATTCCTTTTATTACATGCTCTGAGTGGCAGCTTGAAGCAAGTAGGTGATCATTTTTTTTAGTATACAGATCAGAGCGTATGGTTTATTTCCACTTTTATACAGTCTGACTTCCAGAAGTTTTTCAACCCCCACCATCAGTTTGAATCTTAATGAGGGATTTGCTGTTTCATGGAATTTCACACAATCCTCTAGCTAACTATTACTTTACAGATAATGAGGATGTTATCCATAAAGCAATGGCACAAATCCAGATGTTTTAAAAATGGATTTGTGGTGTCGCTTTGGATTTCACTTGGAATTTAGGAGCAGAATGAGACACAATGGTCCATGATAGCTGTCCTTCCATGATAGTGGTAATAATCCTTTATCTTGTCACTTGTCATGTAATCATCCAATTTACTTTTAAAAATATTGAAAGTTTTGCTTTGTACTGTGTCAGCCAGCAAGTTATTCCACTTTCTGACTATTCTGTGTATAATGTTGTTTCCTTGTATGTGTTTTAAATGTACACAGTTTTATTTTTTTATTATGACATCTTGTGATACTGTTATGTTTAAGCTTTATATGTCTCTATCCAGTCAATGCCGCTAAGCAATGTGAGCTTGGTAATAACTGCTCAAGAAAAAGTGCATGAACGAATATAGCTATGGGTAAGCTATAGCACTGAACACTACAGTGCTATAACTGTAGGTAAGTTGACTCGCACTGATAGCTTGTTCACACGTGTTGACGGCTTAAGGAGTCGGACTACGGGAAGAGTTGGCATGCTGCCACAGTGGCTCAGAGGATAGAGCCACTGGGTGTGAAGGCAGCACAGGTGAATGAGTCAGGCATTCAAATCCAACCCCCTGCACCCAGTATATTTTTATGTTCCCGGTGTCTGCTCAGTCATCAAGGCACAGGTCAGAAAGCATAGGAAAAACCAGGAGCAATTGTAGAAGTTGCAAAAAGTGTTTATTAGTACTAGCAGTAACATAAAAAAAATAAACTTGTTCAGTATAACTATTTACAAATGCAGAATAAACAGAAGATGCATCTGAGTTTTCCTTCAGTCTCTGTGTGTCCTGCAAGCAATTGCAGCTTTGTTCTTACAAGTCCTCGCAACCCCCCTTCTTAACAAGCATCCTGCTTTTTTTCTAAAATATTCTCGTATATTTCAGGCAGGTGCTGCAGGAACACAATACCCCAGAACTGAGGCCCCTTCTCCACAGCTTCTGCAAAAGACTTAAAAATTGCATTTCAGGTTAACCCATTGAGTTCCAAACAGCTTTGCAATCATCTCAAACTTTAATTATATACATTTCAACAGTAACACTATGTAATTTCTAAACAAAGGGATCCCAATATCAATTACATTTCTACATATTGATCTGCAAATATTTTAATACCAGCAGATATGCAGGGGAGGAAAAGACAGAAACAGCAAGTGAAGACAGAGAGACAGTGAGAGGCAAAAAATTGCGAGATCAAGTCCTAGGTCTCACGGGAAAAATCAGTTGCACAACCAGACAGACAAGAGACAGGAAAGGAAAGAACAGAACAGATCACTGCATTCAAACTCTCCATAACAACTGGGACAGGGTCCTATTCTACCCTGTCACATGCTTGTACTTTGATTTTCCCTGCAGTGCCCAAACTCTGTCGGCATCCAAGTTTTCTCCCCTCCCTGGGTGTGTCCCCCCTCGGAATTGATTATATATTTAGGGAGGGTGCATGGGGCATAGTCCCCCCACATTACACAGTATCTTTGGTATTTGCAGGATGATGGCATTGTGAGCATCACTGTTGTTCACTGCCGCAGTCCTGTGCTTTGCTGTTTTTCCCATGCTGTTTTTAACTGTGCTATTCTGTTTGCGTGATCTTGGACTAGATCCATATATTCATACTATCCAGTAATAGTTTGACATTACTAACACTATACATAAATAGCAAATGTTCAGTCATTCTTCGTAAGTTTTTGCCTTCCAATTCTTTTATTGATTTGATTGCTCATCTTTGTATTTTTTTCAGTTTGTTTTGTTCTCCATTATTTAATCCACCTCAAAATAGTGAACAACAATCAACATGTAGCTACACTTAGTTGCTATATAAGAGGATTATTATATCATTTGAATTTATTTATTGAACTCTTTCACCAGAAAAAACACACTGAGCAACAAGTTGCTCATCTCATGGTGTGTCCTAGGGGAGAGGGAAGAGGGGAACATAAGCAATACAGTACAGATAAATTGAATGTACATTTTCAGTTTGGTATGGCATATACATAGCAAAACATTGCAGATAAAGTGAATGCACATCTTCAAAAATGGATTGGATAAGACATAGACATAGGTAGAAATGAAACAAATACATTTACAAGGTTATACAAATACTACAACTAAGCAAAATATGCTTGAAGTGCAATAAACATTGTGAAATACAGCAGAGTCTTCATTGACAAGTGCAGTTTGAGAAGTAAAAGTTGTGTAGGGCCTGGGAGATGGAAGAGGGGGATGAAGAGTGTTGGATGGGCATAGGTAGTGAGTTCCAGAGTGTTGGGAAGTGATAAGAGAAAGCTCCTTGCCCACTTGTAGTAGCACATCATGGAATAGCCAGAATGCGAGAGTCAGTGGATCTGAGAGAATGGTGTGAGGGAGGTGGAATGGAAAGTGAGGAGGATAGATAAGAGGGGGAGAGAACCAATCCAGAATTTAGAGGTACATTTCATGCAGTGCAAGAGTCATCTGCACTCCAGGGAGGGGAAAGCAAGGGAGTGGTAGAGAGAGCAGTGGTGGGTATGGGGGTGGGAGAGTTAAGAGCAAAATGACAAAAAGCATTGAAAAAGGAATCCAATCTAGAGAAGGAAGACTTAGGAGCAGCACAATAGAATATATTGCAATAGTCAAAAATAGGGAGAATCATCTTCTGGATGAGGTCACGCCTAGCCGACAGAGGTGAGCAGCTGCAGTTCCTATAGAGTGCACCAAGCTTGGGGCGCAGTTTCTTCAGGATGGCATCAACATGGTTAGAAAAGTTTAGGTGTCGTCAAGCCAAACACCTAAATATCTGAAAGAGGTGATATCCTCAAGTGTGGTCCTGTCCAGGGTGTGGAAGGTGGGTAGGGAGGGAAGCCTAGAGAGTCTCTACATTGTGCCAAAGGTCATGGAGACTGTTTTCTTGGCACTCAGAAAAAGCTGATGTGACTTAAACCAGCACTGAACATTATTGAAGTTGAGCTGGAGGCTGGCGGATACATCAGAGGGAGAGTGGCCAGAAGTGAACAAGACTGTGTCATCAGCGTACATATGGATAGAGGAGGATGAACATACTGATAGCAGCTCATTTAGGAAAATAAAGAATTAAAAAATTGGGCCAAGTACGGAGCCTTGAGGCACACCAGTTGAGACGGGCAGTGCCAAGGATATGGAATAAACTATTTTAACTGATTGAGTTCTTCCTACTAGGTAGGTTTTAAACCAGTTACAGGCCAAATGGGATAGGCCAGCTGAGGAGAGGGTCTCAAGAAGGAGAGTGTGGGAAACAGTGTCAAATACCTTGGCAAGGCTGACAAAGATGGCAAATGTGATATGACCACTATCCATGGCAGAAAGGATAGAGTCAGTAAGCTTAAGTAGGGAGGAGGTGGTGTTGGAGTGGTTCTTCCAAAATCCAGACTGGAATGGAGTAAAAAAGGAGGAGTCATCCAGGAAAGAGGATAGCTGAGAGAGAACCAGATGTTCCTAAAGTTTAGCCAGGGTAGGTAGAAGTGAGATGGGGCGATAGTTCCCTGAAGCAGAGGGGTCACCACCTTTAGGAAGAGGAAGAACAATGGCATGCTTCCAGGCATTAGGGACAGTGACAGTGAGGAAAGATAAGTTGAGTAGATCAGTTAGGGGGGTGGAAATAGGAGGGGCAGAAAAGTAGAGTGGGGTCCAGGCCATCAGGTGAGTTGCCTTTTACAGTGTTTAGAGAGAGAAGCGCATATAGGGTGTCATGTGGAGAGATGGGAGAAAAGGAGAAACTCATGGCTGACAGTTGTGGTAGGGGGTTTGGGTAGGTGTAGCCGAGGATATATGTGGCGAGGATAGGGAGGTTAGAAGAGCTGAGGCACAGGTTGTAAAACATGAATTCAATTCTGCCACTACAGCAGGGTGTTCGACTAAGAGCTGGTTGTTCATTTTGATGACAGGAGGTGGTGGTTTATTTCGGGGGTAGAAGAGGGAATGGACTACCTTCCAGAACTTAGAGGGGTTATTTATATTTGAGCTGAAAGTGGATTTGAAATATTCTGCTTTGGCAACCTAGACGGCCTTAGTGCAGGAGTTTCTGAGTAAGCGATAGATAGAAAGATCTCAAGGAAGTTTGGTGGATTTGTGGGTCTTCCAGGCTTGGTCTCAAGCATGTTGGCAGGGCAGTAACTCAAGGGTAATCCGGGGGAGGTGAGAACCCCAAACTCTCACTTGCCTTACTGGAGCATGTTTGTTCCAAATACAAAGGAGGGTGTCTTTGAAATATGCTAATGCATGATCTATGGACTGGGCAGAGGCTATCAGAGTCCAGTTAGCATGGATGAGGTTATGGTGGAGCAGAGCAAGATCCAGGGAGTTGTAGGATCGGATAGTAAGGAGTTTGTGGGGTGGCTTAGGTCTATCCACTTTTCTAACTAGGTAGATCATGTGATGATCACTGAGTGCATCTGATAATAAGCCTGATTGGACAATCCTGTGGGTGTAGGAGGAGAGGGACCAGTCTAAGAGAGTGTGGTTTAGTGTTTTTTGATTTAAACAGGTGGATTCAGTAATTAATTGGGATAAGTTAAGGGCAGTAATGTCAGCATGTGGTTTACCTAGGGAGCATGACAGCCAGTTCAGGTTGCAGTCACCTAACAAATAAAGCTTGACAGAAGAAGAAAAGGACCTTATTGTGGGAACTAGGTCGGTGGCTGTGGAGTGGTATAAACCTGGCCGGCAAGAAACCCAGGCTATAAAAATCAGCACAGAAAAGGGGCTGGATAATTGAAGGACGAGTGCCTCGTAGGCATCTGGGACTGAAGTGGACAGGACCACCGATATTTGGAGTCAGGAGGAGGAGGAGTAGATAGCTATACCTCTTCCCCTGCCAACTTGATCTTGGCAGGTAATAGAGTACCCAGGGATTGTTAAAAATGCATTAGAGACTTTGTTTGTTAGCCAGGTCCCTGATAAAATTAGGATGTCAGGAGTGAGGGAACTAACTTGAGGGAGTAGGAGGTTGAATTTATGAAGGAGATTACGAATGTTAAGGTGGAGGATTTTTAAGCCATGAGGGAGGGTCAAAGCGGAGGCTAGGGTGGTGAGGGGAGGAGGATAGGACAACGGAAGTTGCCACTGTAGGGCCTGGGTTGGGATTAATATCACCAGCAGAAAGAGAAGTAGAAGGAGATAATAAGATGCATCTTGGTACTTTTGTACCAGGGCTGGGTGGTGGAGAAAAGAAGAGTGGGGTGATAAGATGGTACTATAGGGGTGTTGAAATTTAGAAGGGCAAAATAGAAGGCAAAATGCAGATAGAGAAGAAGATGGCCATAAGAGTGGGTCCCAGATAAATTAGGAGTGGTGAGAGCTAAAGCAAGGCTGTGCCGGGGTGGATTATAACGGGGGGGCTATCAGCAGGAGTCTGGCATGACAGAAGTGTGATAAGGGAGAGGGGGAGCACAAGTGGCAGCAGGGTTGCAAATAGAAGAAGGAGGTGTAGGGAGGAGAACCGACAATAAATCTTCTTGGACTATGCAGTGTTATGTAGGGAGTTGAAGAAAAACTGATGAGTAAAGACAAGTTCTTGCTCCTTAAATTACAGGAGAAAGTAGTGCTCGAGGGAGGCCACTAGTGAAGAGACCTTGCAACAAACAAGTGATGTTCAAGCATCTAGAATATAGAGGGAAAGTGCTAGGCGGGGGAAGGGGGAGGTTAAATGACAGCAAAAGCATGAAAAGAGTAACACTGTTAGGATGGTCAAGAGGAAAGAGCAACAGCTTGCTGTAGGGCAGAGCTTTGGAAGGACATGGGTTCAAGACTTGCAGGGGGTTAGTGAAAGGATTGCTAAAGGGAAGGCAGGGAATTACAAAGGACTGCAGGAAGAGCTTTCTGAGAGAGCTTGTTGGTGGGAAACAATAACAAAAGGTCAACTTATGTTAACGAGGGGGATGGAAGCTGTCCAGAGTTTAACAGAGCCACCTAGTGGAAAAGCTGTATGAGAAGCAGATGGGAAACTGTCCTGATTGGTTAAACAGTTAATAAAGCCAGCACCAATTTTGGGGGGGCGGATGGGGGGGGGCTGGGGAGAGAGGTGGGCTACTGCAAGTCTGCAGATGAATAATGATGGAGGGAGGATCTCTATACCATCTAGCAGCTCCTAATTGCTGATGAAATGCCTGTTGTTGGAATTTTTAAATAGTTTGATTACACATTTTATTTTTAATTGCCTGCTATCATTACTCCTAAATCCTTTTCATTTTGAACTTTCATTTGTAACCTTGTAAGTAATTATCATATTTCAAGTTTGTTGTCCCAAAATACAGTTTTGTACATTTAGTTAGATTAAATAGCATTCCCCAGTTATTTATCCATGACGCTACAGTAGCTCAGTTAGATATGACCATAGACTCGGATACTCTTCGACTGCATCCACCTCTCTGCCCAGTTTACTATCATCCACAAATACAGGGTAGTTGTTTTCAACCGTTTCCTACATCTGATATGTAAATACTGTTAATTTTTCCCCAGGATTGATCATTGTGTCACACTACTAGTCATGGTTGCTAAGCCTTATGTGTGTCCATTTATTTTCACTCTTTGTGCCCTACGTTCAAGTTATTTGATTATCAAGCTGGTGATTTTGTGATTGAACCCCATGGTAGTTTAGTGATACGTTTTCCATGTGATACCACATCAAACACCTTGCTGAAATCAAGGTATATTACATCTAAGAGGGTGTTACTATCTAGTGCATGGCTTATAGGTTAATGGACTCTTATTAAATTGGTAGTACAAGACCTCCCTTTTACAAATCCATGTTGTTTCTTTTCTGATATTCCTAGTTCTGTTACGTGAATGTTAATCAAATCTTTACCACAGCTTTCCAAAAATTTTGCCCCATAAACTTATTGGCCAATAGTTTTTCATGTCACCCTTTGTACCACTTCTGTAAGATAGGACTATGTCAGCTGTTCACCAATCTTCAGGGACTACGATATCTGAAAAAGATTTGTTGGAATGGTAAGTGACCGAAATTGTAATCTCATTAGCAGTTTCCTTAAGTAGCCCTGGCGCTAGACGATCAGTGCCTGCTGATTTAGATCTGTCTAATATTTACATTTTTTTAGCACAGATTTATGATTACCAGTAAGTTTAATGTTGGTACTAGGTTGGTTCACTACTATACTGTCAATTTTACCTTTGTCATTGAATAGACTGCTGAAGTAGTTGTTTAATGGCTTCACCATTTCAGCTTTATCTGTTATGATTTTTTCATCCATCATTGATGGCCCTACTGCTGATGTACTATTTTTGACTGAATTTATGTAACTGTAAAATATGATGGATTCTGTTTACCTAGCATTAGTTTAATTTCTAGATTTTTTCACCCTTTTAGTCTCATGTTTACATTTTTTTACTTGTAGTTTATACCTTGTTACATTTCCTTTACTAGGGCACAGCGAGTCATGATTTTATACAATCCTTTTTTTCCTCAAATTAAGTTTTCTGATTTTAGGACTAAACCATGTGGAACCCATAACCCTTCTTATTGTAACTGTTCTCTTTCCTTATATATATATTTTTCTTGTAGTTCTAGTAATTTATCTCTGAACTACATTCATCCTTGCTCCATTTCCTTGTTGGCTAGGTCATTAAGCCAATCCCAGGATTTCAAGTGATTTCAAATTGATTTATAGGCCCATGTATACAGCTGAATTTAACTTTGTGTGGTGCAACTGTCTCTAATTATTTGTGTGGTTATTTTTAATATTATTGCATCGTGATCACTTTTTTGATAGGGTGTCCATGATATCATGTGAGAATTTGTCTTTGAAATTTGTGAATACCAGTCTAGAGTGTTTTCCCCATGTGTTGGTTCACTAATGTGTTGCTGAAGACTACATTCATTCACTACACTTAGGAATTAATTTCCTGACCTGGTAGTTGATGCGCGATTTGACAAATTTATTTCAGATATGCTGAAGTCCCCTAATATTATAATATAATTTTCCCTGCAATTATCATTGAAAAGATTTGGGTAAGTGCTTAACATATGTGCATCCTTTTTATCAGGGGGGTAGGTAGCAGTTTCCAGTTAATAGTGTCCTTTTCATAATATTGTTAATCTTGATGCATATAGTTTCATGCATTATCACTCTGTATTTCACTAAGCTGTGTGCTTTGTAGATCATTGGCACAATATATTGCAACTCCTCCCCCTCATTCATCTCTTTGTTCCTTGATGTACGGATAGTATCTTTCAATATTTCAATTCCAATCATCATTAGCACCCCACCAAGTCTCAAGTACTGCTATCACATCTTGCTTGTCCATCCATGCTCTTATTCTTAGTTCATCTATCTTATTTATGGAATTACGCAAGTTTAATAACGTTAGAGTTACGGCACCCATTTTTTTTTTTTTCATTTACTGATTTTAAATTCACTGCCTGAGTGCTATAATTTGTGTCATTTTCCCCACTGGGGCGTGTTGTTCTAGTTCCAGCAGGTTGATATGAATAGGGTCCCACATGAGGCTTGAAGCTCTGGCCACTGCCATGTCCTTTCTCAAGCTCTCTCTCTCTCTTCACACTGTGGGGCTCCAAAATCCTCCAGCTACCAAGAGCAGGTAATCACCCCACTTTGGTTCTCACTCTCTTTCTCCCCTCTCAAAAAACCTCCTCCCACTAACCTCTCACCCGGCTTAAATCTAGCCCTCCTGTGGTGACTTTCTGTCAGCAGCAAGCCTTCCCACAGGTGACCTGGAGTTAACCCTTTACTTTCTAGGGCCGTACTACCCCAGATTATTCCCACTGATGCACAAAATGTACATTGCCTTAAGCTCTATTCCCCGAGGGGGCAGGTAACATTTGGAGTTCATTAATATGCATGACTGCTTGATGGGTAAGAAAACCAGGCAATCAGACAGCAGCTGGGTATACAAAAAGGCTCCTAGCCTGGACTCAAGTCAGCTTGGGGACAGTCAAGAGGAAGGAGCTGCTGCTGCTAAGAGACTGACATTCCTGAAAGCTCCTCATGGTCCTGTGTATTTTCTTTGTTTGATTTGATTCTGTTCTTCCATTCCTATTTTCTCCCATGTAATAAATGCAGTACACACACTGCCTTAACCATTACTTCAAGCCTTGGTGTCCTTTGCTGCAATCCCACACCTTGACACCCTGCATACTCATGAATTTTGCTCCTCTATATCAATGTCAGTTTCACTGGATGAAAGAGTCAGCATAACAGCCATTCAGCCCACAAATACAGAATATGAGAAAACATCCTTATTGTCGTATTTGGTGGCCAAAAATAAGTACCTTAAACACATCAGGGTCTTGGTAGAAAGAAAAAAAACATGCACCACAGAAATCTAGGCCTTCTCACTTTACTTCCAAACAGCACAGATACAGTATAAGGGGAAAACTTACCTCAACACACACACAGGAAAAAAGTATTTACTGGAAGTGCATCTCCCAAAACTGTACTAACATTTCTTAAAGCTACACTACACATAACAATCCCTCCTGACTTAGCTAGAAAGTACATAAGTCAATAATTCAGAAAATAGTATGACACTATCAGAGTTATTACTGCAATGTCCCTTTTAGTCAGTCTATGTCATTAGGCTGTATTTCTACAAGTCCATTCTTTTCGGTGGACATCTTACACGTCCTGACTGATATAGTAGGACTGGAGGCTGTTGCTCTGGAATCTGATTAGCATCAGCCACATCTTGTTGCACATGCTGTGGTTCCACTGTCTCTTCCTCTTCTTGTTCTGGAAGAAATATTGCTGGATAACTATCCTGACTCTGGATATCCCTTTTTTGTTCTGTCTCAGTTCTAGTATGTAATTGGTCTACATGTTTTTTCACTCTCCTCTGGTTAGTCAGTTGAACAGTATAGACGACATTTCCGAACTTTTTTTCTACCACGCCTTCTAGCCTTCTCTTTGGGCCTGCATACATCCTGACCCACACAAGCTCATTGGGTTTGAAGGATCTGGTCTTAGGAAGCATTTCAGTTACTGATTTACAGCCTAGAGGGTGAAGAAGGTCCAACTAAGTTTGAACCTGACATACAAACAACAATTCTGCAGGGGATATTCCCGTGACACAGTGTGGTGTTGTTCAATGTATCGCAAGAAAGTCCAAAAGGGCTATTTGTATTGCTGTCAGTGTCATAGGATTAGCTTTGTCCATACTCTTTTTAAAAGTCTGAATTAGGTGTTCCACTTTGCCATTTGAACTTGGATGTTAGGGAGGTGAGAAAATATGGTGGATACCATGTTTCTGGCAAAATGCTTGGAATTCAACAGACATGAACTGTGGTTCATTGTCTGAGACAATCACTTGTGGAAAACCATGGGTAGCAAAGATAGATTTAAACACTTTGATGGTACACTCAGTAGTTGTCAAATACATTTGATGAATTTCTGGCCATTTATTACAAGCATCAGTTAGGAGTAACCACTTGGAATTTAAATAAGGTCCTGCAAAATCAATATGCAACCTTTGCCAGGGTTTTTCAGGTCATTCCCAATGGTGAACTGGAGCTCTTGCTGGATATCTCATGAATAGAGCACAACCTTCACATCTTTGCACAAGCTGGTATATGTCTCTATAAATGGAAGGCCACCATACGTGAAGTCTGGCTAGGGATTTCATTTTAGCAATGCCTGAGTGGCCTGCATGCAAGAGAGTCAGCATACTTGAGTGATAACATTGGAGAACTATGACACGCAATCCCCATAGAAGACACCCCTCAGCAATGGACAACTGCTGTCTGTTTGTATAGTAAGGTTGTAGTTTAGCCAAACAAGCAGTGCCTTGAGGCCAGTCCTCAAGTGTATACTGATACACTTGTTTCAAAACTGCATATTGACTAGTCGCTTTTGAAATATCCTTGGCTAGTACTGGAAGCTGATCTAACTGTTGCAGCTCCATTGCACACACAACAGTAGAATCCTCCAAATCTTTGAATTGCACTGGAAAACTATCTGGCCCCACCTGGCATACTAATGGCTCCTCTTTAAATCCCACTTCGAGCTCCATTTCTCTGGATATTGGTAACCTCAACAAGGCATCTGCATTTCCATGCTGGTCAGTTGGTTGGTATGTGACCTCAAAATTATAGGCAGACAAAATGAATGCCCATCATTGAAGTCGGCTAGTGGCTGTTTCTGGAATTCCTTTTTCTGGACTGAAAATTGTCACTAGTGGTTTGTGATCCATCTTCAGGTGAAACTTGTGACCTAGCACATACTGTCAAAATTTCTGGATTCCAAACACAATTGCTAATGCCTCTCTCTGAATTTGGGCTTAATTCCTTTCAGCTGCAGTGAGTTTGCGTGAAGCATGGGCTATCGGCTTTTCCACTCCTTCTGGATCTGTATGGAAAAGGACAGCTCCTATACCCACTGGACTAGCATCACAGGCCAATGTGATTGATAAGTTTCGGTCATAATGAGTTAAATTATTCACATCGGTTAGAGAGAGCTTGATAGCTTGAACTGCCTTACTGTGGCCCTTGGTCCTCTTCCATGGAGTACCCTTTGTAACAGGTAATTTAGGATAGCACATTTAGTGGCTAAGCCAGGTATGAAATGGTCATAGTAGCGCACCATACCCAAGAATGAGCGCAACTCTGAAACATTCTGCAGTTCACGCATGTGCACAATGGCTTCCTCCTTTTCACCATTTGGACAAATTCCATCTTTGTCAATAATGTGACCTAAGTACATGAAACTTGGTTGACAGAATTGGCGATTTTCTCTCCTGAGTGTGAATCCACTCTGTTGCAGTCTCTCTAAAGTCTTTTGTAAGTTAAGTAAATGTTCTGCTTCTGTCTTGCCCGTCACAATGATGTCATCCAAATAACAAGCGACACCTGTTATATCACCCACCATTTGCGCAATCAGTTTTTGAAAAATAGCCGTTGCGGAACTAAGGCCAAAACATAACCAATTGTACTTGTACAGTCCTTGGTGTGTATTAATCACTACCAATTTCTGAGAGTCTGTATCGAACTCAACTTGAAGGTATGCATCAGTGAAGTCCAGTTTAAAGACCCCACACCACCACTCAGTCTATGAAAAAGTTCCTCAGGTAAGGGTAAAGGAAATACATCTCTGATAAATACTGGATTAAGTGTTACCTTAAAATCTCCACATATTCAAACCTTACCACCTGGTTTAGATACCACCACAATTGGAGTAGCCCAATCTGAACTTGAAACCTTTTCCAGCACACCTGCTTTTTCTAGTCTGTCCAATTCTGCCCCAACTGCCGGTTTTAAGGCAAAAGGAAGTTTCCGTGGCTTATAAAACTTAGGGACTGCATTAGGCTTTGTAACTAGCTTGGCTTTAGCTGTTGTGCAACATCCCAGGCCTTTCCACAACTCTGGATATATGTCTAAAATCTCCCCAAGCTTGGGCGGGTTACTGCTTTGTGGTACCTGGACAGCAACAAGTAGGCCAAAATCTGCTGGATCAATATGAATCTTTAGAAGAACCTGAGCATCTCTGCCCAAAATGTTGACACTCTTTTTTGAAACCATGAAAGTTAAAGGTGTACAAGGGGAATCAGTCCTGCGTACCAAAGTGGTAAACAAGCCCAGTGGCTGAATTGGTTGCCCTTCAAGTGCATGCAGCAACTTATTACAAGGAGACAATGGTGGCTTAACCAGATCAGACCATGTTTGATGGTTAATAAAAGTAACTGGGGAAACAGAGTCTACCATTAAACGTAACTGGCAATTGAAGTAGCACATAGAAAGGAGGAACATCTTTAGTATGCATTTGTGGTGCAATAGGAACCACTGCACTGTCTGTGCTCCCTGAAGTGATCACTGCAGTCCTCCTTCTTTTGCAAACCTTAGCAATATGCCCCTGATGTTTACATGCATGACACTAAACTTCTCTGAATTAACACTGATCCCTGCTATGCTGAGATGACCCATATGATGCACATTTGTACTGGCCATGCAGTTTGGGTGGAGTGGTTGAATTTTTCTTTGAAAACAGTGGTTTAGATTTAGGTTTGAGCTGTTTCAATTTGGTGTTTACGGTAGTTACTTGTACCTCATTTTTAGTGTCCATCTTAGCATGTGCTTCATTTTCTGCAGCCTCATACATTAGTACCATCTATAAAAGTTCATCAGCAGACTTTTCAACACTTACAGAAAGTAATCGCTTAATACGATGTTCATTATTCAACCCCATAACAAACATATCAGCTAAATTAGATTCAAGATGCTCCCTGCTCCACTCACACGTGAGAGCTATGTGTTTGATCTCAGCCAAATAAGATTGTAATGACTGACCTGGTTTCTGCTGGTAACTGTAGAATTTATGATGTTCAGCCCTTGGAAAAGTTGTTGAACTGTATTGTGCATTCAATTTAGCCTTTAACTCTTGATTTGACAAATCCTCCAGCTGGTCCGTGCACACAGCCTGCATAAAAGTTTGAAGGTTTGACTCCCCAAGAAAGTACAAAAAACAGCTCGAATAAATGTATCCTGTTGCTCATTATTAGCAGATTGTATGGCATGATTAAGTAATAGCCACTGATCAAACCATCTGGACCATGTATCCCAGTCTGTTCCTGTAAAAATTTCAAAGCTGGCTGAAGTTGCCATGATATTGCACTGTTCCAGATTGCTTACTTGCCTCCAATGCAGAACGTCAGAAAATTGTGTAATTCAGAAAGCTGGAGCTATGAACATTTTCACCATCCTTGTCGCCAGTTTGTTGTATCTGGTGGCCAAAAATAAGTACCTTAAACACATCAGGGTCTTGGTAGAAATAGAAAATATGCACCACAGAAATCTAGGCCTTCTCTGTTTACTTCAATACAGCACAGATATAAGGGGAAAACTTAACACAACACACACAGGAAAGACCATTTACAGGAAGTGCATCTCCCAAAGCTGCACAAACATTTCTTAAAGCTGTACTACACATAACACTTATTAACTCTTGGAAGGGAACCAAAGACCTGTTCTAGGCATACCTCATCTTCCCCTCCTCTTCATAACCCTCTTCAGCATATTGAGTTTTGGAGGGGTTAGCAGCAGGGATTCCCATAGTCAGCATGGCCAGAAAAACTGCCAAATTTGTTTAACGTCATCCACACATGGCATTGTTCTGGCACTGGTTGGTCTGATTAAATCTGTACAGGAAATGTGGCTTGTTCCACTGGTTGCTCTGACTCCTTTGCTGGCAGAGGAACTTGTGGTGTGCTTCTCCTTTTGCTTCTTCCCTGATGATGATGGCAATGGCTGATTAGAAGACATTTTATGTTTCTTGACATCCTTTGCATCAGGGCACCCCCCACCAGATGCCCTGAGTTCAGTACTAAGATTTGAGGATGGCTTAGCAGTCTTACCAGTATCCTTTGGCAGAGGCAACTACTTGTAGCATTTTTCAGCATTTCTGCCTACTTGAATATAGTAAAAACCACCATCCCATTTAAGCCTCACTAGCTTCCCCACCCAATCCTTAGACACCCTCTTCTCTCAGTTAGTATGTTTAAAATGTAGGGAAACAGCAAAAAGAGACACACATGTGCATCTGCTGACAAAAGTAAGTCTAACCAAGGTAACTTGCAGATAAAAACCTGTTCATTTAACACACAGTTAAAAGCGCAGTACAGTTTGCAGAACTCAGGAAAAAATGAACTGTGAACCCAACATTTTGTACCCAAAACATGTTGCTTTATCAATGACCCTGTCTATTTGGGGAGAACTGTCTGATAGTCTCCCCTGGGCAGGACTACTGAGCATTTCAGTTGGTACTGCAATGCAAATAACAAGCCTCATTAATTGATCTGATAAGAGCAGCAAATGATTTTGGGAAGGTATCCCCACCAAGTCAGCAATTCCATCTTCTACAGTTGGAAATACAGGGCTCCATATTCAGAAGAGGCAGCTTGCATCACACAAGTGCATGTGTCATGCATCTCAACTGTGCCAGCACAAAAAAATGGTATATTCAGAAGATGCACCATAAAATGCAATCGTGCAAGTGCAGCTGAATGCCCTGAACATGCGTGATCATGCAGTGGGAGATGTGCAGCACGGCAGGTGACCAGAGTCCAGTGTGGAGCATATGGGAATTCATGATGTAAAGCCACTTGTGTGGTGTGCATATCTGCAATATTCAGCCAGGATATGCAGATGGCCTCATTGCATAGTCAGCACCCAAACAGCGCATTTGCATCTCATTACTGCAATGTAGTCATCCCATTTGCATATCATTAGCATGTGCAGGTCCAGCATTGCAGGGCAGCACCACCACCCCACAAAGGTGAGCAGGAGGTGCTGTGGCCTAGCAGGCAGATGAGAATGCATGGATGTGTGTGGGTGGACTGCATTGGCCTGTGTACAGTGCTACAACCCCCTCCCCATCTTGTACAACCAAAATGTGTGCCAAGATAAATAATAATAACAATAATATTTATTTGATTAAGCGCCTTTCGAATTTCAAAGTGCTGTACAGTATTCATAAAAACAAAACACATGTACAAATGCATGCAATATAAAATCAGAACAATACAGGAAATGCCTTCCCTCCACAAAAAAGTCTTAAGTGCCTGCTTAAAACTCTCCACCGTCCTGCACCCGGAGCTGATGGGGCAGAGAATTCCGGAGGGTAGGTGCCACAAACCCAAAGGCACGCACACCAGATGACTTTAAATTAACCCTCGGAATCTCCAGCAACCCCTCTTCAGCTGAGCGGAGCTCTCACAAAGGGGTGTAAGGAACCAGGGGCTCTTTCAAGTAATTGGGACCTGATCCGTGTACGGCTTTGTAAGTCAATAGACCTACTTTAAAGGTGATCCACCACTGTATTGGCAGCCAGTGCAGAGCGCGCGGCACAGGGGTAATATGTGATCTTCTAGATGCCCCAGTCAACAAATGTGCTGCACTAGCTGTAAGCGGCAGATATCAACCCCAGAAAACCCTAGGTAAAGGGAATTGCAATAATCAAGGTGCAATGTCATGAAGGCATGGACAAAAACAGGCAGGTTGCTGGATGGAACAAGGTGCCTAATCCTGGCAATGTTCCTAAGATGGAAAAAAGCCAGTTTGACGACTGCCGATACCTGATGTCAAAGAGTCAGATCATTGTCAAGCACCACTCCCAGGTTACGCACCTGTTCAGAGGTGAGAATCTGGGGCTCCCCCAGGACTAAACTGGAAGGGAGCCCAGTCCTCAACCCCTCTACCCTATGACCCAGGTCCACAACCAAAACCCTCAGTCTTTTCTGGGTTCAACTGTAGACCACTGGAATCCATCCAATCTTGGATTTCTGTGAGGCAGCTGTTCAGAACCGAGATAGCACCAACCTGGTCAGGTGCAAAAGACAGGTAGAGCTGGGTATCATCAGCATAGCAATGAAACCTCAGCTCGTACCATCCTACAATGTCTCCTGGGGTAGCATATATACTGTGAATAACATGGGGGACAGCACTGAACCCTGAGGTACCACACAAGGCAGAGAGAAAGCCCCAGATGAAAAGAAACCCAAGACCACTCTCTGCATTCTCCCAGCGAGGAAAGATGAAAACCATCTGAGGACTGTACCCGACAGCCCACAGATGAACCTCAGGCATCTGAGCAGAACCCCATGATCCACAGTACCAAAAGCTGATGACAGATCCAGGAGAACCAAGAATGAATAGTGTCTCAATCTCTCACCATCAGGAGATCATTGAGCACCTGAATCAGAGCAATCTCAGTACTATGCCTCTTAGGAAAACCCGATTGGAGAGATTCGTATAAATTATGGATGGTTAAATGGTTATCCAGTTGAGCAGCCACAACTTTCTCAATAACCTTCCCCACAAAAGGGAGGTTAGAGATAGTCCTGTAGTTTTCTAGGTTCTCGTGATCTAAAGAAGCTTTTTTCAGAAGGGGGATCACTACCCCCTCCTTCAGGGAGCTAGGGAACTCACTCATGTCTAGAGAGCACTGGACAATCCAAGCTAAGACCAGGCCAATGGTCTCACTACAACCCAAAATCAGGGAAGTAGGGCCCGGGTGTAAACTACAGCACGTGAGATGCATCTCCTGGACAATCCTCATAATGTCTAAGAAATCCGTCAGGTCAAAGGTACTCCAGGAAACTCCGGGCTCCGTGACAGAGCACCGATCAACAGCAACCCCCTTAGAGTGAAGTTGGTGGCACTCCCTCCTGATATCGTCCACCTTATTCACAAAGAAGCGAGCAATCTCATCACAATCAGTTTGTGTAAAAACTTGACGGAGCTGCCGACAGGCTGGGTTGCACAACCTGTCAACAGTTCTGAAGAGTTGATCCAGTCAGTTCTGTGTGACAGAAATTTCCCTGGACAGGAATTCTGCCTTCTTACGGGAGATTTCTGTTTGGTAGAGTTTATAATGCTGTAGCAAAATACTGTGGTCGGCATCAGAGGCAGTCTTCCTCCAACGACGCTCTAACCTACACTCCAATTTCTGCAACTCTCTCAGAGCCCCATCAAACTACAGGGCTCCAGGGTGATGCGGAAAGTGGCAAACTCAGATAGGAGCAATCAGATCGAGGACTGAAGATATGGCCCCATTATAGGCCATAACCAACTGCTTGGGATCTGTTCAAGACTCGTCCAACAACGAGAGGTCAATAACCACCATCAGATCTTTAGGGACCACAACCCGCAAAGGAAAGTACCTGACCAACTCCACAGAGGCCGACCTACCCAGGGGGGGCCACAAAATTGAACCAAACTGAGTAGTGATCAGACCAAAAGACTGGTTCCACCACTAAATCGGAGGCCTCGAACTCCAGGAGGAAGACCAGGTCAAGAGAGTGACCTCCCTTGTGTGTAGCTGAGGAAACAACCTGTGTGAAGCCCAGAGATGTCATAACCCAGAGAAAATGTTGACCAAAAAGCGTGGATTCGTCATCCACCCAGGCATTGAAGTTGCCCAGAACCATCAGTCTGGGCGACTCCAAAGCCATGTCGGTGGCGAAGTCTGCTATTTACTGCAGGAATAGCTTCTCATCACCTGGTGGACAGTAAATGAGGGCGATCCTGCACCCAACACCAGCTACCACGGTGCACTCAAATGACCTGGCCTCCTCAACTGGTATACACGTTAGGCCCAATTCAGTCTTGAAACAGACAGCAACCCCGCCCCCCGCAGTCCAATCTTGGGCGATGTACAACCGAGTACCCGGTGGGAACAACGGCCTCTAAAAATGGGGCCACGTTCCCATCCAACCAGGTCTTGGTAATGCAAACCAGATCTGCCCTAGCAACAAAATCTGCAATAAGACCAGTCTTGTTGCAGACAGATCTGGCATTGCATAACAGCGCCTGAGTTGAACAAGGTTGGCGAGCTGTCCCAACTGCTTGCCCTCCCAAATTGGAAGTGCTCTTGGGTATGGGAACCAGAACGGCATCATCACGTTCCAAGTACCATTTCACCCCAGGGCATCTTCTGGGCCTAACCACCCCTATGAGAGAGCCCCACTCACTCCACTGTCTGCAACCCCCCACCCACCCCCCGACTCCCCCCCCCCACGAGCAATCCCAGCACCCAACAGCATTGATAGATAAAAGCAGGCGGGGAGAGGAGAAAGGGTGGAGGGCACGGAGAGCGGAGGCTGAATAGCACAGGACAGGAGGGGCAAGCAGGCACATTTCAACAACACTATTAAAATAATGGGAAAGCACAGAACTCTAACTATCCCAAATCACAAGGCGATAATATAAACAGAATTAAAACCCCCAAAACATAAACAACTTAAATATCCGTCCTAACCGTAATAACTCAAATAGACTACAAATAAACTACCCCCTTCCACTATAAGAAAACCTTCTAACCCTGGAAGAAAAAAATAAAACTAAAAAATAAGACAATAATACAATCCCCTCTCACAGGATAAAATAAGACATCAAAATATAAATTAAAAAATACTGCTTCTCCCACAGCCCTCTCACAGCCAAGGAGGGGGAAGAATAATAAAACAACCCCCTCTCACAGGATATTCAAAACAAACAGTAATGAACATAAATTTCCCCCAGCACTCCCACAGCTGAGGAAAGAAAGAAAAAATAATAACAAGGCTCACTAGTACTCTCACTACTAGGGAACCAAAACAATTAAAAAATCAGGGAAAAAGGCATCAAATAGTAAGAGGAGCCATAATAATCCAAATAATCCAACATGGAATAAGATGTGTGACAAATGGTCAGAATGTGTGACACATCATCAAACATGACATTGCAATTAGAGCTATCCGTGTACTGGCTCCTGTATTGTATTTTCTTTGGTTGCTTATGTCTGAGGCTAAGTTTTTGCCTGCTCGTCTTGATCTCATGTTTCAATGGTGGCATCAAAGTGGTCTCTCTTTCATTTTTCAATTTCTGGATTCCAGGGGAGTGGTTCCATTTTCACAGCGGCAGGAAGTACATGACTTGACAAACACAGAATACTTTAGGTACCTTCAGGTCCAGACCTTCCTGCTGCATAAAGGACTGGAGAGGAGTTGTCTCCCAGAACCTGTGCTGCTTTTGTTAAATATGTTTATGTCGATCCTACAAGGCAATATGTGGCAACATGTAATTGGACATTTATATAGGGGGCTTTGGGAATATTTGATGGACTCATCCAGAGGAATACTTGAGGCCTGAAACAAGAAATTATCATCCCCAGTTTCGTATGACAGCTTCATAAAATATGCTTGCCCTTCACTGTCGATATCTTTAGCCCCATACTGGCGAGAAATTGCCTGTAAGGTGCGTGTACGCTTTTTTAATACCAAGCAAAATTGACAAAATGTCTTTCTGCTCCGATGGGTTGCTGCTGGAGAAATTGCAGAGAACCTATGGTCAATCAGGTACACATCTTCTGGTCCTGCCCAACATTGAGGGCATTTTGGCAGGAGATTGCAGACTCTCTGGTTGAATTGTTGGGTGAGAAAGCGTTTTTTACCCCAGAATTGGTTCTCCTCTCCGTTCCACCAGAAAATCTCTGCATTCAAAGGGGTTCCCTTTTATTTACTTATATTTCGTCCACCAAGAAGGCAATTACTCACCTTTGAAGGCAAAGTAAACCTCCTACAATTCAAGAGTGGTATGAAATTATGGGAGAATTATATTACATGGAACAATTAATAGCTTGTTGTAATAATAGATCCTCACAATTTGAGCTTAGATGGTGCACTTGGGTCTTCTTCATCTCGGATTGAGATCCCTCATTTGTCCCATAAAGGGGAATGGGGTGGAGTAGTGTATGGGTTGGGATAGTTGGAGGGGTCTGGTTCTCACCCCAGATTATTTGCACAGAGGAAAAGCTATAAGTGCATTTTTTGTATGCCTTTTCTATATTGGACTATTTGAAAATTGCATGATTTTGCTACAAATATGTAAGATGAAGTAATTATGCAATAATGCACGACAGGTTGTGGTATATTATGGGATATCATCATGCCTTGGGTGCCTTCTGAGGCACAAGGCCACAGGCCGAGTGCATCATATACCCGAGAAGTGACGATATCCCATGATATACTACACCCTGGAGTGCATTATTGCTATTATGAATTGGATTACAAAATTGGTGTAATTAAAAAAAAAGGACAACAAATCAAATATAAAAAAAAAAGTTTTCTAATGGGTAGTGTAGGAGTACTGTTTCAGAAAATAGTTCTATTAGGGTTGCCGTCAGCAGGTGGCACTATTGTAGGAGCTGGTAGAAAGTAGTGTAGGGATGTCTCCCTATGTGTTCTGCTGCTCCCCTCCCCCACACCCAGCCTGAAAAAAAAACAGTATGCTTCTGTGTTCTGTTAGTCAATTTATACTATGTGCCTCATTTTTTTTTTTTGCTTAACTGCCTACTGAACTGTACCGCAATTGTTTGGCTGCAGTGCTCATACTGTGCTTTTGAGGGAAGAGAGACGGTAAGGCATCGCAGTTTACATTTAAAGCCATGGTCTCGATGGGAAGATTCTCAAGGAGCAGGTTGCAGATTTCTGTTAACTGCCGTTTGGCACGAGGCAGCATGTTGTGGTGGGGAAAAAGTAGTTGGTTTCTTTTAAGTTCTTATGGCATGAAATACAGATGGCAGGGGAAAATAAAAAAAAATATTGCTTGTCAGTGGCAGTGAGAGTGGGGGGGACTGTTTCTGTGCTGCAGTAGCTGGCGCTCTCAAAGGAAGCAGAGTGAGAGCTCTTTGGAGAGTGGGTGTTGTGGGCGACGTGTAAGGGGGAATAGTTGTGAGAATTTTTTTTTTTAAATAGCAGCTGACTGGAGGTCTGACTCACTCCAGACTGCAGGACATGGAGAACATTGCACTGGAAGTGAGGAGGCTGGTGGCTGGAGGTTTTTTGAAGCCGTGACTATGTAGCCCAATATCATCATGGCTTCAAAGACCTCTTGGCCAATCAGCTTTCTCAATTTTCGGCATACAGTTCAAAATTGTCACTGTACCCCTTAATGTTTTTAATGTCTGTATGTATAAGTTTTCTTTATTAATAAATAAAACAGCCAATTTAAAAAAAACATGACATTGCAAGCACAAAAGACTGTGGAAATAAGTGCACTGATGTTGCTAATGTGTGCTGATAACATAGCATCCCATATTTAAGCAATAAGGCACGACAGGGTGTGTGTTATCGTGTAATAACGTCACTCCTGGGGATTACGGGTTGAAGCACGGTAAGGCAGTACTTCCCAGGTAAACATGCCAGTCTTCCCATCCTGAGTGCTATGCTAATATACAATGGCTCGTGTGGTAACAAAAAATAAAAAAAGAAAAAAAGTATGTTTTTTATTTATTTTTATTAGATTTTTCTGTGGGTAAGTATACATTTCAAAAAAGAAATCCCTATTTTTTTGTACCACTGGGTGGCGCTGTTGCTTGGCTGATGCTGTGTGCACAGTCCTGAAGCACTTGTCATTGAGGTTCTCTTATGTGATGCGAGGGACGTTGAAATGCCGTTTCATGTCAGAGCTTTGTTTCACTTTTGAATGTCTTCAAAGTAGCTGTAGGACTACGGTAAGCAACTAACAGTTGCGAATGTCACTGGAGGCTGGTAGTTTTATGTGAGTTCCGTTGTTTTTAGTTGCAATGAAGAGCGAGGAGCAGAGTAGGAATGTTTGAAGCTGCTTCGGACAGTCAGCGTAGGTTAGTCAAGCCGCTCGGTTTAGATGCAAATGCTGGCAGCAAATCCATTGATTGAATTCTGTGACTCCAATTGTGGTGGTTGTTTTAATCTGAGAGGCTAAGAAAATGGGGGCGGCGAAAGTATCACGGATTAATGAGGCTTCACAGCAGCAGTGTCTGTAGGACTGGTAGCATGATTTGTGTTAAGCGGTCATATGTGTGTGCCTGGACTTAATACAGTGATGTTATAGCTTAATATCATCACTGTCCGAGGCACACACTGACCAATCAGAGTCCAGGAAATTTTCTTGCCATTGTATAATAGTATACAACTCTGCAGAACAGTCCCAGTGGTCAGTGTGTAATGCCACACACTCTATGTGGCTCAGAGGGTGTTTAAGAGATAACATGAGTGCCGTACCCTGTACTGTGTGACAGTTGAGAGCTTTGCAGTGCTATTACTCATGGCTATGATTTTGCCCTAGGCGGCCGCACACACAACACTGGGAGATTTCGGGGTTCTTGGGGCATGCCCCTGCTACCTCCAAGTCACAGGTGGTGCCATCCCCACCCAGCACTGCCCATAGTTGTGCACTGTCCACCATCTTTACACCACAGTGACTCAAACCCAGGGCCCCTGTGGCATTGTCACACTGCAGGGATGGCATCAGTGACATGTATGTGGTTCCTGGTGGCGTGTATCTGACACAGGCATGCTGTGTGGACCTATGATGTTCCACCATGGGCATGTGTCACAGGGCAGTCCCAGGCCCAAGCCATGCTGCCACCATTACTGTCATGCATCCTGAGCACCATTGTCCCAGACGTCACCATGAGCACATGCCTCAACCGTGTGGCACTCTGAAAGCCACGTCGGTGCAGGCCATGGCACCTGGTACATGTGCCGCATTGTAGCTGTCTGCTCCACTGGAATGCTAGGGGGCACCTAACTGCACTGGCATGTGGCAGCTGGGCATCTATGACCTGGGTGTGGTGAGGGGGGTGGCTGTCTGGGCAGTTCCCGGTGGTGTCTCAGCTGATGTGCCTTTGGGTACTGCAATCCTGGCATGACTGCTGTGTGTGGGTGCCTGAAGCACATCCTGGTGCCCCTCCAGGGGCTGTCTCAGGTTCACCTGTCTGTAGTTCGGCAGCCTGCCTGTGGGTGGCTGGCTGATTTAGGCCATTCCTCTGCTTGCCTAACTTTGCACAGCACAACTGTGGGATGTGCGACACGTGCGCCGCACATTTTGGATGAATATTCACTTGCATGGCATATTCAGGTGCCCGCCCCCTTTTTTTGTGCCGCATACCTTAGTTCTGCATGATTGCACATTCTGACTTGGGTGGTGCATTATGCCATTTTGAATATTGTGCCACCACACAATTTCTGAGTTGTGCCGCACATCTCCATTTTGGGCCATGCATCTCTTTTGAATATGTGGGCCATAGTAAATAAAATAAAATCCACACTGAGATCAATCTAGAAGTTTTTCAAGGGGTAGCACGTTCCCTGTAAATGTTGCCTTTTACAGTCCAGATTACATTAAAACAGTTGCTTTTTGCTGGCCTAAGGTGGTAGGACGTGCTACTTCCCTACACAGTTGGATTCACTATTGAACCCCCACCCCACCATCTCAACTCTGTGCAGAGGTTTTCACCCTGTATGCAGCACAGCTGGGCCACAAACCAAATGCCAGTAATCTCGCCCCAATAATGTTTGGTGTGATCATGATCAGGTGACATTACTGGCATTCAGGCCTGGTGGTAAAACAAACAGGGCAAGGTAAAGGGTTTGTGGTATCTAATTTGTCTGAGTGTGTGTGCGCATACAGGCTACATTCAAGTTTTTGTTCATAAAGCAGGGCAGTTAACCTGTAAGTAATATATTTTTATGTCAGTGATCAAGACCTACTTACTGAACACACAATTATGATTTAGAATGCCATCTGTTAAGACAAATTACAACTCAATCAATGTATACCTCCCTGCGAGTCCACATAGTAACACATGGGTCTCCTACGGTGTCTTATTCACACTTACAGCAATTCTTGAGATGGGTTTTCTGTTACAGTACATGGCTGAAGAGTGCATTCTGGTTGCTTCTTTGGTTCAGAAGTTAATGGTTGGTGTACATACAGTAATGTATTAAAGAACAGCTGTCGCCAATGGAAAAACAATAAAAACCATAGGGCAGGATTTTATATGGTCTTAGATCGCAGCAATCCCTGGTGCACCAACAATATGGCGCATGGGGCTTACTGCAATCTAACAGGATTTTGTATCCCATGCGGCAGTTGCCACAAGTTAAACCAATTTTTTCTGGTGTAACTTGTTGCAATCCTGGGGGCTGTTTTTATGAAGCTTGCACCAGATATTTGGTGCAAGCTGTTGTAAATTGTGGAAACTGTTGTAACTACCCCCAAGATTGTAAAATCAGGCACAATTGTGGCAAAGGGTTTGGCACACCACCAGAACCTAAGTGGCGTGATGCAGGGCTGGATGAAAGCCCTGTGCCATGCTTTGAAAATCCTGTCCATAGTCTTTAGACTCAGCTCTAATAAAATTTGTGTATAGTGATATAGTAATATGTGTAATATAAAACAGTAATATAGTTATATTCTCTGGAATGTTAATGTTGAATACTGAACCCAGTTCTGGAGTCCTCACCTGAGGAAAGGTAGAGACAGGCTGGAGATGGTGCAGCGTAGAGTAACCAAAATAATTCAGGGCCAATGGGGCAGGTCTATGAGGATCATCTCAGGGTACTGAATATGTACTCACTAGAGGCCAGAAGGGTGAGTGGAGACTTGGAGTCATACTTGGAGATGCAGGACAACCAAAAGCTTGTGCCAATATAAGTTGTCCCCACTACTCAGTGGAGGTAACAGAATTACCAACTGTAATATGTCTATCAAACCTTATTTTAAAAGAATGAAATGAAGGTGCATTAACCACTTCATCTGGCAGTTGATTCCACAGTCTAATAGACCTAGACACAAAACCATGTCTCCATGATTCTGATCTACATGCCTTTTCAGTGATCTGTTGTATGGCCTCTCATCATATTTGTAATCCTTGAAAACTAAACCCAAGTCATCCCTTAGCATATCACCTCTGGGGATTGTATATAATAATAATATGTCCCCGCTTGTTCACCTAACCTCCAAGGGCCATAGACCTAAATGATTAAGTCTATCCACATAGGATTTATCCTTACATCCTGTTATTAATTTTGTAAAGGATCTTTGTGGTTTTTCAACTATCCTCTTGTCTTTTATTAAGTAAGGACACCAACACGGAGAGCCGTAGACCAGGTACGGTCTTATGTAAGCATTATACAGCGGAAGTAGAACGCACTCATTCCTGGAGAGAAAACGTCTCTGCACACTGTTTGTCAGATACATTGCTTTATTAGCAACATATTTACAGTGAGCTTCACTATTTAGGTCACTCCTAATATATATACGTAAATTCTTCTCACAAGTAGTTTTCCTTAAATTAGTTCCCCACTAGGCACAGGGACTTGGAGCCATGGAGAGGTTAGGCGACTTGCTCAGGGTCACAGACTATGCAAATGGCGGTCGTAGGAATCCCAGGTCTGTTGGATGTACCAAAGTCATTCACAGCTTGTTACTCTTGTGACAGGTTCAGGAGTCGGTGCTAACATTAGGGCCTATTTACAGAGGTCCAGGCACTATGTGGGAATGGAACATAAGGGGGGGGTGCTCAGCTGCATGCCACACAGACCCCAAGGGATACATGGCATGCAGCGACAGGCACATAAAGCACCAAACAGGCATGTGCGGGTAGCAGAGAGGCATGTAGCAGTGTGCAGGGGTGGGTCAGAGGCTGTACAGAGACAGGGGCCCATCCCTTGACTATGCCATCTATGGTGGTGTGGAACAGCTGCATGTGAGGTGTAATGTGTGACAGCATGTCAGATGGACATGAAAGACACACAGGCAAACCTGGACATGGAACAGTGGGCAGCCACCACACCACACCACTACAGCTCACACCAGCCGCAGAACCTGGCGGACAAGTTGACGGGAGAGGGAGATGTCCACGGTCCGCAAACTTCAGCGGAGCTCAGATGGTCATGTTGGTGACCGACATCTGCCAGAACTATGATGTTCCGTACAGCAGATGGTCCCTATCCACCTCCATGGAGACCAAGGCATGGATCTGGCTGGAACTCCAGGTGATGATCAATGTCACAGCACCGAAGGCACACACACTTGCCATGGTCAACACAAGTGACGGGACCTCTGAGTCAGGCACAACATTCCCAGGGCACCATATACTGCTGACCACCCCACCAGTACCCCCACTGTCCCCACTTGAAAATCTGGTGGTGGACACCATCAGTGACATCCTGCAGTATGTTACACCCCAACAGGTGCCACACAGCAGCGGACACACAGGCATCACAGGAGGCTGTTGCCTATCTGTCAGCGCACACTGACACCAGCCAGGGAGAGGACACACAGTGGAGCCATGCACCAGAGCCACAGTGGACCGCAGGCACAGTGGACAAGGCCTCACAGAACCCACATGAAGAAGACAACCTGATGAAAGAGGGAACCATGGTGGAGGGACGGCACACACCACCGGTGGAAGGAGGCAGCGACAGAGCAGGGACACAGGACACCAACACTGCCCCATGTGAGGACCCCAACACACAGAGCTCCCCTGCACTGGAGCCAGACAACAAGCCAGGGATGTCTGTGGGGCCATAGGCCACCAGACAGGCACACTGGATGACACCCAGTGGCCTGCTACATACCTACTACCCTGACCTGTGCTGGCTGGAATATGACTGGCTGCAGGACACCAGGGAGAACACACAGGCCCTGGAGCAGCTCACAGAGGTGGTGGCAGGCACTGTACATGCCCAGGAGAGGCTGGCCGAACATGTGTCTGCTGGTGTTCATGCCCAGGAGTGGCTGACAGATGGGGTCTCTGCAGAATTCCATGCCCAGAAGAGGGTTGCCAGTGCATTGCTTGCCATCACCACACACATCACTGCCATCTGCCCACAGGCACCCCTGCTGCACCCATGGAGGTTGACATGCAGGGACAGCCCCCATCAGTGCTCAGTACCCCTGGGACCACAAGTGCCACCCTGCCCACAGCCGAGGCAGGCCATGCCAGTGCTGCCCCACTGTATAGCAAGGGGGTGGAGTCCCCCCGGGTGTGTGGTGCTCACGGCATGCCATGCAGCTACCAGCTGCTATCATGCCGCAGAGCACTGGCACAGGCACAAGGGGCCACACCCATGGAGGCCAAAGTGTATAGCCTGGACTGCCATGGCCACACCCTGACACAGCTACAAGGGCAACACACATGCACACCACACAGCACGCATCATGGGATGCACATGCCATACACAGCATGCAGCTGTGTGCTTACATGAGACATGGTCACAGCAGCACACTCACGGAATGCACCACACATGCATGACCACAGCACTGCAGCATGCATTGCAGGGCACACAACACCCTCACAGGGGCCGCACAGAGATGTGCATGGGAAACTGTAGGTGGGTACATGACCAGCCAGACATACAAGGACACATGTGTGCTCAGCATGGTGCACACATGGGTACACAGCCTATAGGCCAACGGTGCCATCCACCACACGGTGGCATACAGCACAGGTCACCATGCATTCCACCATGTGTGGACACCAGGGGCACCAGCAGCCGCCACCAGTGGCATGGGGTGCTACAGGCAGAGGGATCTGTGGGGCTGCAGGGGGCACAGCAGGGGGCATTGGCATCTGCTCATTAGGGGGTACTGGGAGTCTATGGTGCACGCAGATGTTGTGCAGCATGGCACAGGCGGTGAACACTCTGCATGCCATGCCTGGTGTCAGCATCATTGTGCCCCCACTGTGGTCCAGGTAATGGAACCGCATCTTGAAGAGGCCTATGGTCCTTTCAACGATGTTGCATGCTGCCATGTGGGCTTGACTCTAGGCCTCCTCCACAGGGTGCTGTGGTGCCAGGTATGGCATCAGTAGGTATGTTCACAAGGGTGGGTAGCCGCTACCCCCTGTGGAGGTGAAAGTAAACATGCATCAGTACATTGCTAGTGCCACACAGTGACCTTTAGTGCAGTGACAGCCTTGCACCGTACTCATCTATGATCCATCCATACCCCTCAGGTCATGTGGCAAGATGCCGCTTCAGCCTGCTGTTGTCAAATATGTAGGCATCATGGCATGCCCCTGGATACACATTGGTCAGGATGTCATTGGCATCATGCACCACTTGGCAATTCACACTGTGGTACCCCTTCTGATTGCGGTATGCCTTCTCGTTCACCACTGGTGTCAGGATCACCATGTGCATACAATTGATTGCTCCCACCACGTTTGGCATGCCATACAGTTCATGGAATGCTCTCCTTGCCGCCCTGACATCCCCCTGTGTCATGGGGAACCACTGTGGTGGCCCAGGTGGCTCAGCAGTGCGTCTTTCACTTGGTGCAGTGCCCATGACACTGACAACTGGCACACACCAGTCACATTCCCCATGACCCTCTGGAACATACCTGTGGCACAGTATTGCAGTGCACAGAGGACCTTTGTCTCCACAGACATGGCCATGGACCTCTGTGTGATTGACTTGACATGGTCCTCTACGAGGCCACATTTGTACTGCAGTGTGTCATGGTCGACACAGAACCGCTGCACGCATCTCTGTGCCCCACAGCATGTGTGCCTCCAGCCTGTGCCTGAACATGCATGGCCGTCCATGACAGCCATGGTGCTGTGCTATGGCATCCTCAATGAGGACTATATTCAGCAGTGCTCCAGGGGCACATGGTGTCCATGTGGGTGACATAGCCACATGGGATCAGCTCTCGCCATCTCCATGCAGGCTGGTGGCGGTGTGTGGGGTGCAGGGCGTGTCCCAGGCCACATGCCCTTAAAGGGGTGTGTACATCACACGTGGTATGGGTGTGCCACGTAAAATGCCGTGGTGATGTCATGTCTGTATCCAGATGCCACAGTCACAGCAGCAACAATAGCGGCAGTGGGCGGTAGTGTCGGCGGCAGTGGCGTAGGCGCGCCCACATAGGCACCCAATTCATGTGTCCATGACATGATTCCAGGACCGGTTGCTGGTTGGGATGATATGAGAGGTGATGGAAAGGGCACAGGTGAGTGTGGTGGCACATGTGTGTGAGGCTGTAAGTAGGATTGTCTGTGGGTATGGGACAAACATGCTGTGCTCTGCTGTGTGTTCCAGGTGACAAGGACCAGCCCAGCGTGCATTGTCCTGGAGCAGATAGATCTGGGGCCGGGGGGGCATGGGGCAGGTGGTGGCTCCCAGGAGATGTCTGCTGATGGACATGCCCCCACACTTCTCTCTGAAGCAGTCCAAGAAGGACATGCTCTACCATGTCGACATATGCGATCTATGGGCCATCCGTGAGCCATCTAAGGTTGGTGCTGTGCTGCTACCATGGGTGGCTGTGTGTGTGTGTGTGTGTGTGTGTGTGTGTGTGTGTGTGTGCACGCATCCCCCCCCCCATACTGATGGCTGGTTTCCTGTGTTTTCTTCTTGTTGCAGTGGTAGTGGGGTCCAGTGGGGAGGATCATCCTGCAGGAGAGGCCCTTCACCTGCACCACCCCACAACCTCTGGCATCCACTTCCAAGGTCTGGGGAGTCTGATTGAATGGCCGTGCATCCAAATTGCTGTATTTGTGCCTGCCTGGTATATTGTGCTGTCCCATACCATGTCCCCTTCCCTGCCCTAATATTCAATAAACACTGTGTTTTACTGCAGCTTTTGGGTCTGCCACATTGCTGCTTGGGTGGCTTGGTTTGCATGGTGTGCTGTCTGTTGGTGGACCTGTGGGTGCTGGCAGTACTCACTTGCATTGCCAGGCAGCTCATAGCCACAGATACACCAGGCCTGTGGGCTGGTGTATGGGTGCTCCATGTTCGGTGACCGTGAGCCTCTGTCCCTGTCCATGCCGGGCTGTGCCATGCTTGATTGCTGTACCTTTGACTCTGGTTCTGCCACTGCCTGTACCTCTGTAATTCTTTGATTGCTGTACCTTGACTCTGTATTGTCATTGCCTGTACCTTGTAATTCTCCCAAGTCGCACCTGAAAATAGGCACTTGACTGTCTAGCATGCTTACCTGGTTAACAAAAGCTAAATAAATAAATGTTGTGCTCTGTTTATTCAGGCAAGGCATCTGTGTGTCTGATTGTGTGTTCCTGGTGCTGGTGTGAGTCCCCGTTGTGACGTGCTGCTCACTGTGCCATCATGCACGTGGGCAGCATGTGTGGCATGGATACCTGATGGCTATCACATTGCCCTGTGCTGGGGAACGTCACTGGTGCCCATTCATCCCAGTGTTGGCCCATTCTGTGTTGGCTTTTGCTGTTTAGCGGCGCATTTGTTACGCACCCGCCATTTACGACTGCCTTGTGGAGGCATAGGCAGGCTGCTACAGCCGTACATGGCATTCTGTCTTGCATGGCTTCCTGTATGCACGTACGCTGTGTGGTGTGACCTGTCTCTGTGGCCATGCCCCTCCATGCCCATGGGCACCATGGGGCACGCATGTTCACGGGATGGCCATTTGCATGCCGTTACGCTCGGTATGTGCATGCTGCACAGGCGTGCCATACATGACATTCGGCCGTATCCTACTACGCACCGGGCATGCGTGCCCTGCATAGTCATGTGCACTCATTGTGAAGAGACTCCATAGTTTCTAATTTGATTGCACATTAAAATGGTTTCACCCCATCCAAGATATTGGGATTCAGTCTGTCTCTGTGTCTGTAGCCCAGCTCCTCCCACATAGTTTAAACTGGACAGACTGAATCTACCAATGGTATTTTTCTGTTGACACTATCTATGCTTAATATAATATTATTTGTATCATGCCATAGTAGTATCTGTATAGTAATATTGTAATATTTGTATAGTATAACAGTAATATTTGTAGAGAAATAAAGTAATATTTGTAGAGCAATATAATAATATTGGTATAGCAATATAGTAATATTTGTATAGTACCATAGTAACACTTGTATAGTAATAAAGTAATATTTGTAGGCTATTTGTACAGTGCCATTGTATTATTTGTATAGTAATACAGTAATATTTGTAGATTCATATAATAACATTGGTATAGCAATTCAGTGATATTTGAATAGTCATGTAAAATTTGTATTGTGCTTTGGGATGTTATATAGTAATATTTATATAGAAATATAGTAATATTTGGGTAGTAATATAGTAATATTTGGGAAGACTGGATGACCCGGAAGACCTTTGTCTGCTGACAATATCTATATTTCTAGGTTTCTATGTCATATAATAGATCTTCCAGGAATCAGACTTCACCATTCATTCACACTAATGGGTCTTAGCCAGAGGTGCTAGAACCCACTGGAAGCAAAGTCATTGGCATCTTGGAGGGAACCAGTGTTGGTGCTGGCACCGCCCATGAGACCGACATACTGACATTGTGCATATGCGCCAGCTAGTAATTAACACTAGTCCCCTCCCTTCCTCACTTCTGTTTTTCCCATCATAGAGTGTGCACCATGGGAGTAGCTCTGAAGTCAAACTACCTCAGCAACCACTTCCTGAGTTCTCTGCTGCTGTCCTTGCTTTTTGATGCTGAACATTTACTTAGTACTGAATTTGGTATAATTTTTCTTTTCTGGCTCCATTTTTATAAGTTTGGTACCAATTTTGGTAATTTTCTCATTTTTGCAATTTCGTCCATCAAGATGCTGAGTTTGAAGGGGGAAAAGAAGAAACTCTGCAGGTTCACCATGCGTCGGTGCTCCTTTGGGGGCCCCCTCGCAGCGTCAGACTGGCATTGGAAATGCCACACCTACCTTGGCCCTGACCATGACATGGAATGGTATGATGCTTGATTTTCCATGGGCAAGTGTGTCCTTGAATTCCATGCATTAAAGTAGGGTAATCTGCCCTCCACTTTTGGAAGTAGGTATTGCACCCGCAATGCTGAGGTGAGGTCTCTGGGCCTTCCCCCAGGCCCTTTCCAGTACCTCTCATACTGAGGAAGACCAGGATCCTCTGTGTGCTTGCCTTGCTGAGATGTCAGAGATCTGGGGGGGTTCTGGTGGACAGTCGACTCCTTCTGAGGGGTTGGCTAAGCAACCCCCTCATCCCTCTGTCCTGGACAGTGGCATTCTCTGATGGTGTGGCCAAAGCTATATGCATGGTCTACACAGGTGGGCATCTTAGTGTTGCAGCCTGGTGCTGCCTCAGCTCCTGGTACCTCCTGTGGTGCTAGTGAGAGGGTTAGGGCCAGTTGTGAGACAGGGTCCCTTTCTGGCACCATTCGCAGTTCCAGAAGAGGGATCAGTTCCGGAACTGACCCTGACCCTGGGTCTGGGGTGGTTGATATCTCCTTCCCTGAGCGCCTTTGTGGCAAGGGGGATGATGAAGACATGGCATTGGGCAGTATCCCATCATCAGGGAGAAGTCATTAGGGCAATGGCAATGTGGGCACCACAACCAGTTCGCCTGTCATTCTGGCAAACTGGATTTTGCAGCGCCCACCGTCGTTACTGCTGTAGGGGTGTTACAATCCTTGCCCTCTAAACCTCCGACATGGAGGTGATTATATTAACTTGTCAGGGGTGCAGAGGGCAAGGCCCCCCACAAAGAGCCTGCATTTGCCCAAGTGCATGGGTTGCAATAGGGGTCAGGCACCACAATTTCTGGGCAAGATACGCGCCATCAACATTGTGGTGTCGCCCTAATGGCCATCGCCTTTTTTTTTTTTTTTTTTTTTGCCAACACTGTTTTATTCCTCCTTACCTCACTATAACCTGGACTCTCTCTCTGGTGAGGTAACGTGAAGATGCTTTTTCCCCCCTGCTTGAAGTCCTCCACCTCCTTTCCAGTGTAGCTTTCCTCTGCCTCACCCTGTCCGCTCAACCCCTCCCCAGCTCTGAGTCCCTTGGGGTGGGACCACCTTCACTACCTGTTGTTCTATCTGTGAATCTAGTAGGGTGTCCAGGTTCAGTAGACCACCAGAGAGACAGCAGAGAGGACCTGGCACTGAGCGTGGGTGCATCAACCCCAGACCCACCTTTGCCTATCAAGGATAGGGCCATTTTCTTTGTATGGTAGGTTTTCCCCCCAGATATGGCATGCAATGGCATCCTGCATGGCTATTCCTCGGCACCTCATGCTGCTGGAGCCTGCCATCATCCCGACCCTCCTACGTCCCGACACTAGTGCCTCCCCTGATCTCCACCAGAGGCTGCTACTGTGCCAGGAATCCCCATCACCCACCCTGGGAGAGGAGAGCAGTCCTCCGGATGCTCAATTCTCCCCTTCCTTGCAGACTTCCGATGACCCAGGTCCGTTCCTGAACTCAGGTTGCTGGCGTGATGCGATGTGTGGCATCCAGCACCTCAACCCTCAGTGCCACCGGGCTGTGGCCATCGCCCTGTTGCATGTCAGAACAAAGTGGGTGAACCACACTGGGCTTGGGGACAGGGACGGCAATAATGGAACTGACCCTGGGCCCTCTTCCAAGCATGATGCTGGTGACGATGTCGCCCCGGTGACATCCCTGAGCCTGGTGCTTGGGACAGTTTTCGTGTCATCTGCAGTGCCAGTTCGGGTCCTGATACCATCCATGGTGTTGGCTTCAGATCTGGTGCTGTTCATGGTGCCAGGTCCATGGACAATTCCAGAGGTAGCACTGGTTCTAGTGATGTGCTTGGCTCAGGGTAAAGCACCAGTTCTGGTGAGGGGATGGAATTTGTTATTGTGCTTGCTGCTGACCTTGTGTCTGGTGCTGGAGGCTGTACCAGATAGGGTTCTGGCAGTGGCCCAGTGGCCAGTTTCTCCCTGGAACCAGCCAGCATTGTTACTGGTAAGGACTGTAGCTGCCCTGTGGGACATGTACGACTCCACTTTCCTCATCTGGGGGTCTCCACCAAAGGCACTGTCTGTGTTGCACTACTGAAGTTGGTTCGCTCCACTCAGGTGGGTTCGCCAGGTCCTATCCCGGAAACAATTCCCCTAAGCACTTCCACCATCCTGCAGACAGCCTGGAGCCTCTGGCTTCTTTATCACTTCTGGACATCTGCAGCCTTCTCTGAGTTGCTGGGTATTATGGATCTTCTTGATACCATGACCTGGAACCACTATGGGAGGACAGCTAGTGCTCTCCACCAATATTACCTACAGTCTGACTGGGTCCAGTTCAGGTCTGTGGCCCTGACACCATGGCTTCCCGAACCCAGTTCTTCCTCTCTTACTTCATCCTCCAAGGATGAGAACTTACATGTCTGTGGATGCTGAGTACTCTGTGTACCAGCAGTTCCTCACAGAGATGCTGAAAGTAGGGTCCTTTGTAGGGTGCAATCTTCCATCTTTTCTGCTGAGATTTCTTGGAGATTTCAGTGATAACTCTTTTGTTATCCCTCCTTGGCCTTGGGCCTTCAAGGAGGCATCCAGGAATGTCTAGCTCAGTCCTTTTTCCCTTTCTCAAACCCCAAAGGACATCCAGCACAAGTATTGTGCTCCCAAGGGATCTGCAGGAGCTACACCTCACCTCACTTCTGGGATTCTGGTCCTGCAGACCCTGTCTGCCCACCATCCATTCGGGTAAGAAACAGAGCCTCTGGGCAGCTCGCCTTGTTATGCTATGGCACACTAGCATTCTTCTTGCCACTCCCTCTTGGGAGCTGGTTTTTTTTATTCCTCTTTACTGTACCTGCTTTTCGAACTTTTTAATCAAGCGTTTTACTTTGCGGGTGAAACCCTGCAACTGTCCCCATCTCTCCCCAGCCAGCACCCACCTCCCCTAGATCTACCTGGAGCAAGTTCCCCACAAAGTGCTCCCTGTGGCAGTGCTGGAGGGGGAAGACTCTTTTCCCCCCAACAACAGCCCATATCCAGAGTTGCTCCAGGCGTCCAGGTGGTAGAGTGGGTTCGACGAGGTGTGCAGGGCAGTAGCTCACCCTATGATCCCATTTTCCATTTTGTCCCGTGAACCCCTGCCATGGTGACATGTCAGAACATGCTCGTGAAGGTGCACACATCCTGGAGAACCGTGGCCCCTCCCTTGAGCCTCTCATTCGGCACTAGGTCAGAAGAGTGCTGCCAATACAAAATACAAGGCAGCCCCATCCATGACAGCACTGTATTAACAGCACTCTCCACTGCAGTGACAGGAAAGAATGCTGCCACCCAACAAAGCACCAGTGGTAGTGGTCACACACTGCAGAGACGATGGCTACCATTGTAAATGAGACACATCCTAAAATCTGTTTTTATTTGGGGGGGCACCACCACCACACACCCCAAACTTAAAGATTCCAACTCCGAGAGTGAGCGGATCACAGGGGGAAAAACGAAATTTGTGGGGCCATGGAATACTGTTTCCATAGCTCTTTGTAAAAAAAAACTAAGTTTCCCAACAAGAAAACAAAATCCTCAAGGGGAGACCAGAATTAGAACCCTGGTCTCCCAATCTGTGCTAGCCAAGCAGCTGCCTTAAACCACTCTGCCACGTGGGTAGCTCAGCCAGCAAGAGCACCGTTCTTCCTCTTCTACAGTGCTTTTATCCTGGTAGAATAGAGATGGGGTAGTGATAGCTAGTAGATGCTATTCTACCCCTATCGCTATTCCTGCTCGCACGGTCCTGACCATGTGGTTTATACCGCACAGTTCAAGAAGCACTATTATAACCAGATACCTCTCATTCCCTGCGCTACCACCGGGCCTCCACCCCTGGCAGTTAAAGGCCGAGTCAGCTGGCCACCCCACCCCAGAAGAGAGAGCACCCCCTGGGACACTAAATTCTCTCCCACCCTGCTGACTCCCAGAAACCCATGCTTGTTTCCAAATACAGGTTGCCAGCATGGCCGGAGGTAAAGTGTTAACTACCTTAACCCTCCATGCCACCGGGCTGCACTCCTTACTGTACTTGAGGGTGGAATGTTCTGGTTTTCAAGAATAACAAAAAATGTGACAAGGGTTCCCATACCCTCTTCCCAATCAAAAAAAAATCCTTGGGGTGTGAAGTTTTTCTCCCTACCACCTTAATAGTCCTCTCTCTCCCTTCTTAGGATATCGCTTAAGGCATATCCCTATTGTTGCTGCCTGCAGCATTAGTTGCACCTTTTCTATGCCTCTGGGCTTTTCTGCCATGTGAAACAGCCTGGCACTAGAGACAAGGCGTAGCCCTCTTTTGGATTTGCCTGTATTTCATGAAGAGGTAAGTGTAATAAGATTTTCTGTGCTGCGCTCCAAAGCTTGTTGGAGTATGTTTTTCTGTGCTATACTCCTCAACTTGTTAGAGTTTCACATTCCTTTACACTTTACATTTCATGTTTGTTATCTTCTTTTCTTTGCTCATTTTGGAATGACAAGAAGATACTTTTTGTGCTTCCAGACTTTGTCAAATCACACTTATTGTCTCTTCCTAGTGCCAAATGTCATAGAGGCCATTTCCTTGGCAATCCAATGAGGGACAGCTGATTTGCCAGGAACCAGTGCTGGATGTTAGTTAAGTCCAGTTGGAGCCTGGCCTTGAAGTCAGAGGTAGAGGAGCTGGAGGCAAAGAGTCCTGTGTCATCTGCATACATATGGATGGACGCAGAGGAGCAGGCAGTGGGGTGGTCATTGAGGAAGATGAAGAAGAGCAATGGGCCAAGGGAGGACCCTTGTAGGATGCTTGAGCTGGCAGGGAGTGGAAGGGATATGGATTCTCCAAAATTGACAGCTTGAGACTTGCCCTCAAGGCAGGAGCAGAACAAACTGACTGATGAGACATAGAGCCCCGCAGCCTTGAGCTTGACCAGGAGGAGGTGTTGAGCAACAGTGTTGAGAGCTTTGGCCAAGTCGACAAAAAAGGCGGACAAGACAAAGCCCTGATCCATGCTAGAGAGAATGTAGACAGTAAGTCAGAGGAGGGAGGTGGAGATGGAGTAGGACTTCTGGAAGTCAGACTGGAAAGGGGTAAAGAAGGAGGATGAATTAAGGAAGGGGAAGAGCTCAAATAGCACCACGGGATTTTAGGACTTTAGAAAAGAACAGAAAGCCCCATGCACTGCACATCTATGGGGCAGACTTCTGGGTCAAGCAATCAAAACCAGAAAAAAGAAGGCTGCACACAGGAGCTAAAAATTCATACTTCAATGTCTTAATTTATAACTAAATACGTACACAGAGTGCAAATGGTGTAAACTCTCATAAGCCCAACTACCCCATGTGCTTTCGGAACAGCTTGCTCCTTTCTCAGGAGAACACTAAGGAAGGAGCAATCTGCTCCAGCTGCACATGGGGTAGTCAGATGTAGGAGAGTTTGCACCATTTGCACTGTACATATATATATATATTATAGTGGCACGGTAGTGCCACTATAGTTAGGGTTGAGGAACTATTTCTATGTTAAACCCCAAAACTTTGCACCTTAATAACTTTGCAACTGTTTCACAGTTTTGGCTGAAATTTGGAATACATGATCAAGAACCATAGGCCTTGGGATCTGCCAAGTTTTGTACTGGTCGGATATATGGCTGCGGAGTTATTAAGCGTGATCTGTGTGCGCGTTTACGCTTTTTCTGGAATTCTATGGTCACGCCTACAGGTCGTACAGTTTGTGCGACCGGCCCAAAATCTTCAGGGAACGTGCAGCCAGGGTCCCCGATGTGCCTTTGAAGATTTCATGAAAAATATTAAACAGTTCAAAAGTTATTCAAAAACAATTTTCCATTATAAGTCAATGGGAAAAGTTAACAAAAGTTCAACACTTTCGCAAATGCATTTTTACTTTCGCAAATGGGCCTGTTACTTTCGCAAATCGGCCATTTTGTTTTCAGTTGGTGATCAGAAAAATGGTTGGCATTTAAATTTGGGACCCTCTAGCAACCTAATTCTTTTTGTATTCACCTAGTCGGACCCTGAGGATGCTTGCCATGTCTTTATTTTGTGGTAAAAGACCCCAGAAATATGTTTTTCAAATTTCTGGAAAAAGTACTTTCACAAATTACTTTCATGCTCACGAAAGTGTCGAACTTTTTTGCGAAAGCTTTCGCAAATTGCGACAGTAGTTTTCCATCTGTGGGAAAGTAACAGCGATTCTTTGGCACTGCGCTGCAAAAGAACCGTTGGGAGTTTTGGGCTGCAATTTGGAGGGAACGGAGCCGGCATCTCACAGATATGCCTTTCAGTGTTGTATTGAAAAAATATTACACGGTGGTAAAGTTACGGCACTCCAAATTTGACGGTTTTTCCCATAGGATAACATTACGGCGCCAGCGCATATTCTAGAAATACTTTGGATCCCTGCTGCAAAATAACGGTTTGGTCTTTTTCCTGAAATTTGAAGGGAAGACAGCCAACAGCCCACGGATGTGCCTTTCAGTGGTTTGGTTAAAAAATATTACACAGCAGCAAAGTTACGGCACTCCAAAGTTGACGTTTTCCCATAGGATAACATTACGGCACCCGACGCATTACAGAAATCCTTTGGATCCCTGCTGCAAAATAACGGTTTGGTCTTTTTTCCTGAAATTTGGAGGGAAGACAGCCAACAGCCCACAGATGTGCCTTTCAGTGGTTTGGTGAAAAAACATTACAGGAAGGAAAGTTATGGTGCTCCGAACTTTTCTTTTTTTCCCATAGGATAACATTACAGCGTTCGCCGCGCCTTTTAGGGCCCGTATCTCGGAAACAGTGCAAGATACGGACTTTTTGTCGGAAAAACTCTTAGCCCAGGGCTAAGTACCAAATTAGCCAGGACAGTTGTAAATAATATGACTTTTAAATTTTTTTTCTATATCGTACAGTTCCTGAGATATAACGTATTTAGTATTCCAAGTTCTCATTTTCTGCCTGATACTCATTATTATGCATACATTATTTGTACTCACTGTCTTTCTCTATGCAGATTTTGGGAAAACCAGCCTGTGCGCTTACATTACTGTTACTGTTGCCCTTTCCGCTATGGTTCCATACCGTTCCTTGCCGTTGACGCCTGCGCCACCATGTGCGTTATCCTTTGCATTTTCATTTGCGCTTGCGTTTCTGTTATTTTTTGCCATTTCTGTCTACAGTACTGTTTATCTTTCTGTTTCACTTTATGTCTCCATGCCCATTGACATTTCTGTTTGCAGGCACCATGTTACTATGTGACAACACATCACGTGGCAGACCGTTCCCGTCTACGCCACCATGTGCGTTATCCTTTCTGTTCTCATTCGCACTTGTGTTACCATGTGCGCCACTGTTAGCATTTCTATTTGCGTTGCTGTCCCTGTTAGTATGCCACAAGACATCATGTGGCGGGAGCGCTCCCGCCGCTGCATTACATTCACTATTTCTCGTTATCATTCTCAAAAAGAAGGGAAATTAGAGGCAAAAAAAATTCATTTAATGCATTAGTTAGGGTTGTTCCACAGCGACAAAAGTGAGGAAATTCACTGTTAGGGTTGAAAACCCCCCTTGGACCCCATCGCCCACCCCCCCAACGGCATTGGGGTGTGCATTGGGATCACGGTTCCTAACTCTCACCCATTCTCCTATTTCTGCTGCTTTACACATGTCATGGGGTGAGAGTTAGGGCTGACGATCCCAATGCCACCACGCAAGGCCATCCTTATGCGTTTCATTTGCGCTATGCTTTCTGTTACTTTTTGCCATTTGTGTTCACTCGTACTGCTTCTCTTTCTGTTTCACTTTGTGTCACCATGCCCATTGACATTTCCATTTACAGGCACCATGTTACTATGTGACAAGACATCACGTGGCACACCGTTCCCATCTACGCCACCGTGTTCGTTACCCTTTCTGTTCTCATTCACGCTTGCGTTACCTTGTGTGCCACTGTTAGCACTTCTGTTTGCGTAGCTCTTCCTGTTACTATGCCACAAGACATCATGTGGTGGGAGTGCGGGGCCCTATGTGTGTTATCCTTTGCGTTTTCATTTGCACTTGCGTTTCTGTTATTTTTTGCCATTTGTGTCTACAGTACTCTTTCTCTTTCTGTTTCACTTTGCGTCACCATGCCCAATGACATTTCCGTTTGCAGGCACCATGTTACTATGTGAGAACACATCACGTGGCAGACTGTTGCCGTCTATGCCACCATGTTCATTGCCCTTTCTGTTGTCATTTGCGCTTGCGTTACCATGTGCGCCACTGTTAGTACTTCTGTTTGCGTTGCTCTTCCTGTTACTATGCCACAAGACATCATGTGGCGGGAGTGCAGGGCCCTTTGGGCCCCGCGCTCCCGCTGCTGCATTATGTGCCAGGAGTGCGGTGCCCTATGTGCATTATCCTTTCCGTTTTCATTTGCGCTTGCATTTCTGTTACTTTTTTGCCATTTGTGTGTACCGTACTGTTTCTCTTTCTGTTTCACTTTGCATCACCATGCCCATTGACATTTCCATTTACAGGCACCATGTTACTATGTGACAAGACATCTCGTGGCACACCGTTCCCGTCTACGCCACCGTGTGCGTTACCCTTTCTGTTCTCATTAAGCTTGTATTTACCATGTGTGCCACTGTTAGCATTTTCTGTTTGCGTTGCTGCTCCTGTTACTATGCTACAAGACATCATGTAAAGCGGGGAGTGCAGGGCCTTTGAGCCTAGCTCCCTCACTCCCCATTACATTCACTATTTCTCGTTATCATTCTCAAAAAGAAGGGAAATTAGAGGCAAAAAACTCCATTTAATGCATTAGTTAGGGTTGTTCCACAGCGACAAAAGTGAGGAAATTCGCTGTTAAGGTTGAAAACCCTAACTCCGAATTCACCCCCCCAGCACCACACACACAGACACACACACACATTCAAGTATGGGGGAGGACCAAGTCAACACAACCAATGACAGACATCCAGCAGCAGGTGACAGAAATAACAAACAATTGTCTAAATGTACTCACAGACATCCCCACCCACCTGACCAGGTACTGCATGCTCAGTGGAGATCAACAGCAAAACTGAGGCCATGTACACAAGCGTACACATCCTGATTGCAGCTGCACAGCGTACCACACTTAGTAGTTGCATGGCCTTACCTACCGATGCCCACCACACCACAACTGGTACTGTGCTGTTAGTCAATATAAATGCTGAAGGTGCATGATGACAGTTGTAGAAAGGTTTTAACACTAGTGAGTATACATTAATTAAGAGAAGCACATAAATTAAGTACAAGACACTACCGTGCTCAAGATAAAAGTAGTGTTACATTTAGTAGGTGATTTACATAGTAGTACATTTACTGCAATGGTTTACTCAAGATAGAGAGGCTGATGTAAACGTATGGAAAAGCATTGCCTGTTCAACGCTGTGAAATTCGTACTGCCAGTATCACATGCATTCTTACTGATGAAGGTGTACTGCTGATGTACATACATAGACCTTCAGTGTGTTTCAATACTAAAGATGCTGTAAGTATTCTTTGTAAGAAACATTGTAATTGCATGGATCAGGCCAAGCAACTTCTAAATATCATAGCACTACTGAGCCAACAATGGCGTACCTGTATCGGAGATGTATATAGGATAGATTTTACTGTAGGCACTTACTGAGTATGTTGTACCTGATAAAGACAATCTCATTGCATCTGTGATGACTAACTTATTCAAATAGTAATACATTTACTATTGTTGCAATGAATGATCTATGCCACTTATGGACACAGTGTAATTTTTTTTAACAGTTGTTTCATACTCAGGCTGTATGCCTAGAGTTTGGGTTTGCCACACTTCTGTCACTGATGCTATCAAAGTGATAACTATGTTAATTGTGGTACAACAGGAATCAAGTAGGTATGGTGTAGATATAAACAGAATGTCTTTTAGTATTGATTTAACTCACAATGGGGTAAGTGTACTAGGACAGCAGGGGTTATTCTCTAACACTGACTCTGTCAGTTATAATCACACTAAGGTTTCGATGACTGTAATGATCAAGTTACACTGTTCATCTTTGTGAGTTCATATTCACAGCCATTCTCCAGTAACTAGACAGTACATGGTGTAACTGGGTGGGAAACTGTGTTTAGCAAGCTGCAGTGCCTAGCAGAGGAGAGTATCTACTCATAAAGACAATTAAGCAATAAGGCATGACTAACAGTTATGTTAAATGGTCTGTTAATCACCCTGTAGGGTTTAATGTTGAATGAGGCATAGCCGAGTGCCACATGTCGCTAGACAGTGATAAACTGACCATTAACATAATACCTGGAGTGGCTTATTGCTATCATAATAAAACTGTTTTAAACAACATTAAACCATGTTCATCATATGGTTAGGCTCTACATGTACTGTATGTTAATAAAAACTAAACATAAGGCTGTTACAATGTTTACAGTCAATTAGAAAGCTGCATTTCTCAAACCCTTGTTATAATCAGAGATATTATACCTGTACAACTCCTTGGTTTTGCTGAACTCTATTGCTCAGATGGCCCACCACATGTGGTGTGGTCTGGTGTGGGGCATCGGTAGGTAAGGCCATGCAACTACTAAGTGTGGTACATTGTGTGCAGCTGCAATCAGGGATGTGTACGTTTGGTGTACATGGCCTCAGTTTTGCTGTTGATCTCCACTGAGCATGCAGTACCTGGTCAGGTGGGTGGGGATGTCTCGTAGTACATTTAGACAATTGTTTGTTATTTCTGTCACCTGCTGCTGGATGTCTGTCATTGGTTGTGTTGACTTGGTCCTCCCCCATACTTGAATGTGTGTGTGTGTGTGTGGTGCTGGGGGGGGTGAATTCGGAGTTAGGGTTTTCAACCCTAACAGCGAATTTCTCACTTTTGTCGCTGTGGAACAACCCTAACTAATGCATTAAACAGAGTTTTTTGCCTGTAATATATATATATATATATATATATATATATATATGATGTACTTATTTATAAATTAAGATTTTAAAGTATGCATTTTTAGCTCCTGAGTGCGGACTTCTTTTTTCTGTTTTTGGGTCTTGGCCAGAGTGCGAAGCAGGGAGCTAGGGTGGTAGTTGCTAGGAGAGGTGGAGTTATCCCCTTTGGGAAGGGGGGGGTGGCTATGGTCTGTTTCCAAGTGTCAGGGACAGAGACTAAGGAGAAGAAGAGGTTGAGAAGGGAGGTAAGAGGTAGAGAAATGACAGGGGTGGAGAGATGGTGGAGTGTGGAGGTCAAAGCCATGAGGGCTCACACCCTTGAGGGGGTTAAGAGTCAAGATGGCCTTAAGGAAAGCAGCAGGAGTGGTAGGAGAGAAGGAGAATGGTGGTGTGGGCTGGAAGGAGGGGGAGGGGAGGAGAAGGAGTGGAGGGGCAGGCACAGGAGGTAAATAATGAGTTGAAAGCTGAGGCAATAAAAGAGGGGTCAGAAATAGGAATGTCACCCATCCTGAGGACTGGGGAGGGACTGGGTTGGTGAGGAGAGGAGGGCATGGATAACCTTCCAGAACACAGAGGGGTGATTAAGGTTGTTCTAGTGCATTGGTGTGAAATATGCTCACTTGGCAAGCTTGGCAGCTCTGATACAGGCATTTCAAGGGGTCTAGTATTTGGTTAGGTCAGCAGGGGAGCCGGAGCACTTGTGCGTCCTCCAGGCAAATTCAAGTACACAGAGGTAGGCCAGCAACTCAGCCAAGATGCATGGGAGGTGGCAACCTTGGACCCTGTTTTTTTTTTCAAACATAAATTTTGCATTAAAATAATGGAAGCCAGTATTTATGCTACTGAGTGTAGGGATGGGCGGCTAGTCGGTAGTCACCAGGTTGGCATGGAGGGAGGACAAGTCCAGTGTCCTGAAGGACCAGATTTAAATACATTTGTGGGGGCTTTGGGACAGCAAATCTTGAGCAGATGGTTTACCATATGATGGTCACTGAGGGTGTTGGGTAGGGTAACAGTATCCACGTTACGGTGAGAATGGGAGGTGAGAACCCAGTGCAGAAGGGAGTATTTGAGGGATCTGTGATTGTGCCAGGTTCAGTCGGTTATTAGCTGGGTAATTTGGAGGGACTTAATGTTTTGGCACAATTTATATAGATGGAGGGAGCCAACTGAGGTTAAAATCACAGAGGATGAGCAGCTCACCAGAGGAGGCATGGCATGGGAGGATATAGTGGTGAGGATCTCGGTAACTAAAGGCGGGGACATGCCAGGGCAGCAGTTTGTACCAATCATAAATGTAGGAACAGAGAAGGGGAGGGAGAGCTTGAGGATGAGCAACTCATAGGCAGAGGAGGAGGTGACAGAGAGTACAGGCTCAGACTGAATGTTAGAGGAGAGATAGATTTCAACTCCTCGCCCCTCCTAGCACGATCCTGCTGGATGATTGTGTACCCTGGGATGGCAGCTGCAGTATCAGGAATCTTGGAGGAGATCCAAAACTCTGAGATCACCAGCACCTCAGGCATAGATTGACCATGAGTGGTTACAGTTGATCAGTCTTTGGGAGAGGCTTCAGACGTTGATATGGGTCACTGTCAATCCTATTGGGAAATGACTGGGCAGGGCAGGGACTGAGCTCAATCTTACCTGCAACTAAAAGCAACAAGGCAACAAGGAGCTTGAGGGAGCCTATGACTTGCTTATGAGGAGAGGAGGGGGAGTATGGGGAGAACAAAAGGGATACGAGGGAAGGAGGCACCTAAGGGCTTCAAGATGAAGCCAAGAAGAAGGGACAAGACTGCATGCAGGATGCCGGGGAATGGGATAGGGTGGGAAGACTGAAGGAAGGGATGATGGAAAAGGGAGGGAAGGAGGAGGGAGATGGGGGGAAGACAAGGATAAACAATGGGGGAAGGGAGGAGTGGGAAAACAAGAGGGGAATGAGTGATAGAGTTAGAAGCAACATTAGCAGAGGATCAGTAAGCACTTGTTGACCTGTACTTAGTTAATTTAGGTGGTGGGAGAGTAAGCTTCACCCTGGAAGGAAGGAAGGAAGCCGATGTAATAATTTCGGCAGGGGATGTGGGCTACACCCAGATAGGATGGAGGCCTAGGTGAGACAGTCTGGAGGGGGATGCGAGCTTCACCCAGATAGGGAGACAGTCTAATCAAACAGTTAGCTTAATTTAATTAATTAATTTAATCAATTAATTAATAATTTAAAATATAATTAATTAGATAGCAAGGCTAACAGGATGCTGGGATGTTTCAGGAGGGGTATTGATAGCAGAAGAAAAGAGGTAATACTTCCCCTATATAGCTTCCTGGTGAGACCTCACCTGGAGTACTGCATCCAGTTCTGGAGCCCTCACCTCAGAAGGGACAGGGATAGGTTGGAAACAGTGCGGCGCAGAGTAAGAAAAATCATTCAGGGTCAGCAGAGCAGATCCTACAAGAAGCACCTCAAGGCACTAAATATGTACTCACTGGAATCCAGAAGGGAGAGGAGAGATATGATAGAAACCTTCAAGTTCCTTAAAGGAATTAACAAGGTAAACTGTGGGGAATTATTTACCATGAATACCAACTCGAGGTCATGTGGTCTCGAGTAGAAATTAACAGGAGGGCTATTCAGTAGGGACGTGAGGAAGTACTTCTTTATAGAAAGGGTGCTGGAGCCTTGGAACAGTCTGTCGGCCAAGGTGGTGGGTGTAAACACAGTCAGGGGATTCAAGCAGGCATGGGATAGAATGAAGGGAATAGCAGTCGCCCAGGATGACAAAACCAGGGAGGAGAATGTGGATAGGACCGGGTGGGTTAGTACCCTGGAGGAACAATAGATTCCAGGGAAGGTTCCAGGGATTATAGGGAATATGGGCAGACTGGGTGGACCTCTGGTCTTTCCCTGCCATCATGGTCTATGTTTCAATGTTTAATTTGAAGGGCTGTGGCTTGAACTCAGATAACTAGGCAGGTGGGGGAGGGAGGCAGCACACTATGCAATGGCCCCATGTTACTCAGTAAAGAAACTCAGGCAGGAGGCAGATTACCCTCTAGAGATGATATGTACAGAAAAATCCTATTGTACAAAACAAGGTGTAGCAGATGGTGGAACACAGTTCAAACATGACAAGACCTCAACTATTTAAGACAGCGCAATATGAGCAGTGGCCTAAATACTATGTAGCAGTACCGAACTCTGTATTCCCCATCAAGAAGCAGTAAACCAAGCAGTAACCCAACTATTAAGCAGTACACAATATGTAATAGGCAATAGCAGATAGAAGCACACTTACAGTTTGCCAGGAAGTTGGACAGAGTCCCCTGGCATCCTGGCATCTCCCTCTGGTGACTCCCCTCAAGGACTCTTATTCCTGCTTGTCCACTCACACTGGGAACACTCATGTGGAATGACTAACAGTGTTTATGTATGCAAGAAAGCTGTCCCTGCAGGTTAAGGCCAGCCTCTCAGTGAGCACTCTGCACTCTGAAACACAGTCCTGGTTGCGAAAGCAGCTCCTGCTGCTCTCAGGCTGGGAAGTCTGGTGCTCACCAGTGTGGAGGGGAAGCCTAGTAGCAACAGGCTCTCAATCCCCCAAGATGGCATCCATGATCAGGTTCGAACTGGTGACCGACAGGAGCTGGAGGCAAGAAAGCTGTTCCTATGGGTTAAGACCTGTCTCTCAGAGAGCACTCGGTGCTCCAATTGGAGAGAACAAGACCTGGTCATGAGAGCAGCTCCCTGTGCTTTCAGGCTGGAAACCTGGTGCTGTTGAATGTGGAGGGGAGTCTAGTAGCAACAGGCTTGCCACCCCCTGAGATTGCTTGCTCAGTGTAGTCAGGCTAGAATTAATAAATAAATGCTTTGAGCCAAAAAGGAAATTCTTGTGGAGGTCCAGTGGTCTACATGGCTTGAAGCCAAAAGTAAGGAATTTAGACACAAAATGAAGCACCGTAAGGAAAACCAAAATATATGCCAGCCATGGTCTGTTCAGACCACTTGACATGGCATCCAGGCACCATTTCACACAGCAAAAGGAATGCAGTCTCATTGGTGTATTTGTTAGCAAATTTCATGTCTCGTACTGGCACAGAATTCCAAGCACTTGAGTGTGTTGTACTAAATAGTCGGATTGATGCCAAAAGCAGCACAAAAGCCTACAGACTATTAACTGCAAGATACCGCTTGTGATTGAAAAGCCACATTCCCACTATTTTCAACAGCTGTAAATCTCCACTCAGTTGCCTTGCCGCTGAATAAAACAGCAATTAAGTGACCACAATAGAGGCAGACTCCCACACACAAAGCTCTGCTTTTGAAAAGTGGTGGAAAATGGTCTGTAAGTGATCCGATGGTTCAGCTTCAATCCTCATGAGGACAGATTATGATTTAATAAAAAAGAAAACATTTCAGCAATGTGTGAGAAGCAACAAAGGTGTTGCATATCCTTTCTATTTCACACCTGTATCCTTTCTGTCTCCAGAGTCACTCTGCCATACCATGAACTCATCTAGGTGGGTGGGGAGGGGTGGAGGAAAGTACCACTCACCACTTGTCTGTCAGGGAGGCCTGCATCAAGTTGTATAGCCAATGCCAGTACCACCCCCCTTCTGCATAGATGGGCCTCCCTACTCTATGTTGTATTCTGCTGTCTCACCCATGTGTCTCAGTGTATAGCATAATACACCGCAGGACCTACATTGGTCATGTGGAATTTTTTAATAAAGTAAGTTCCAGTGCATACCATGAGAATCAGTTTACCAAATTTCAAGTAAAGTTTAACACCTCCCAAAAGAGATGGTCAATCAGTTTTCTCACTTTAAAGTAACATTTTACCATGTAATCAAGTCAGAAGTTTTTACTAGGGAAGTACTCCGATTATGTTTTTAGTGGGTCTGACAAAAGCTGTTTTGTGGCACAGTGTACCCCCTATTTTTTCAGGTTCCCATGGTCACTCTACCCACAGTCAGTTCACACATTACTATCCAAATAGAAGGGCGAGTGACTGCCTTGGCAAACCAGTGTCAGTGGCCAATTATGATAAAAATGGGCCAGCAGTGCCCTCCCATCAGCAACCAAGTGCCTCCCTCTCTGAGCTGTGGTCAGGGCCATGTGGTTCACTGGTGGAAAACCTTAATCTAAATGCCAGCTCCGATCTTTTAGGAGGCAGGAGTGGGCAAAGCGATCACACCAATATGCCTGGTCAGGTCTGACAATATTTCTGGTGGGGTACAGGGAAGCCAAATTTAAACATCAGGTAGTAACTAAAAGAAAGAAAATAGAAAATTAAGACTATTACAATTTACGCCAGTCCAATGGCATGGAGTGCTGATGAATTCATGCCTTACCGCCTGCCACGCCAGTGACCTGTGTTCTCGGTGCGAGTGGGTTGCTGGGGATCGGCCAGGGAGGAAGATGATCGAGCATCCTGAGGACAGCTCTCCTCTCCCAGGGAGGGTGGCTTGGCAGTCATGCCAAATGACTGTCCCCAGGTGGAAGCCTGAGGGTTAAACGGGTCAGGGGCGTCAATGAAGGGAGGGAACCGCGGGACTCTGCAGCATGTTTACACATACATGTGCTGATATCTCGTGCCCCAGCAATGGGGAGAATGGGAGAAAAACAGGTGGAAAAATACCCTTGGGCGGGATGAAGATTGCCCCCCCCCCCCAACAGGGTACGCAGTGGTGACCAGGCACAGCCATGGTCTTGTGGCAGAGGACAACAGTGCAGATAAGCCCCGGAAGAGCCGGGTGATGGGGCTGAGGTGAGGGTTGATCGGATAGGGGCCACCAGAGAGACCAGGAGATAAAGCATATATGGAGAAAAAAAGATTATTACAATTTACAACAATTATGTTAAACATCATTGTATGTGGGGAGGATTTTTTTTTTTTACTTTTTTTTGTGAACAGTTGACTAAATATTTCAAATATAGTACTTATTTCATACTGTCTTTCAAAAAAGCATCAAACTGTCCCCAACTGACCTCACAATTGCTATGTTTGTGACATCACAGGCTGCTTTTGTGGTGAGCGCTGTGATATCATAAGCAAAGAATTATGAGGTCAGTCAAATGTCTTTATACAGACTAACTGGATAAGTAACCAAGATGTGTATGGAAAGGAAAACAGGAAATCAAAGAGACTGGTCAGAGCCAAAATGGTTGCTAATGTACTACTCTGGTAAGGGATATAGAATTAATTGTTAATTAATTAATTGAATAGTGTGGCATGGTGTGGTGTGGTGTGGTGTGGTGTGTAGTATGGATTGTAATTTACTTGTTGTATTATTCTGCTGTGATAATCCCACACTTGCATCACAGTGGTGCCTATTCACAAACATGGGTGGGGGTATATGCAAAAGGCACGTAACCCCCCCCCCAGTGCAGCTCTGCACCCTTGAAGGTCCGTGCATCGGCCATATTCCCAAACACTGGCCAACGCATGGCTCCCGTCCATGGCCTCACCCCCCCTGATCTGCAGGTACATGGGGGGGTGGGCAGGTGCAGAGCTGCAGACCCGAGCAGGCAGCCAATCATCTGCCCTGCCCGGGTCCCTTGGTGGATCCCTTGCACCCATGGGCCACCATGTTGGTGGCCAGCGCATAGCGCTCAGGCAGCTCAGTGGGAGGGTCCCCAGATGTCCACCCCCAGACACCCGGAGAGCCCCAATGACTGGGGTGGCCTCAGTGGGGGGTCCGATGACCCTCGTCAGCCCCGTCACGACTTGCAGAGGCAACCTGGGAGGGGCACGTACCATTTACGGATGCCTCCAGAAGGCATAACCATCGTCTCCCCCCCCCATGCACTGCACTCTGCACCTCAGTGAATGGGGTAGAGTGCGGCCACATCCCCTGTACAAGCCTGCCCCCCTAATGGTGCTGAACATTCAGCTGGGGTCTTGGGCACATGGGGGGTGTATAGATTTCCTGCATGCCTCACAGGGGGCCAGTGGGCATGGCCAGGTTCGGGCAGGTGCGGGGTGGGCTACGCGCCAGGTTTACATTGCACATAGCCAGTCTGTACCTTTTATGAATAGGGCCCAATATTAATAAAGAAAACCCTTATGCATCAAGCTAGTGTAGGAGTAGCTGTTGTTGGCTATGCGCAGACACACATACACTCAAACACACACACACTTACTTGCATAGACATGAACTAACAGGGACACTCTTAAGAGCAAACACAGTCGCCCATCACCTCACTGCTCAGACACAGGCATGTGCACACTCCACTACACACAGACACATATACGGTCCATACCACACAGTTGCCTGCATACGCCACAACACACAGACTCATGCACACCACACTATACATATATGCTAGCATGCCCTACTACTCAGATGCCTACATATCCAATAAACAGAAGCCTAAACACCCCTCCAAACCCACAGAGATGCCTGCACACTCCACTAAACATGCAAACAATCACACACACACACACATATGCACACACACACCATTAAACACACACACTCACTCACTCACATATATACAGTCACACATGCACACATACACATACACACACACACACACACACACACACACACATTTGCCACTTGCACACCCCACTACAGACATACAGGTAGTTGCCTGCATACAGTACCTCTATGTACACACACACACACACACACACACACACATATGCACACACACACACACACTCACAGATACATACAACCCACGTTGCCACTTGCACACATCCATTACAGACATACAGGTAGTTGCCTTAAGGCTCAGCTCCGGGCAGCATGGGCAGAGATTGCGCGCCTCAAATTTCATATTCAAGAGGAAATACATTATAAGAACCACCTGCCATTTCCCCAATACACAACAGAAGAACCTCGACCGCAGAGGGTAGTTGGTCCAGGAGGTTGGCAGGTGGTTAGAAGGGGCAAATCGGGTGCCCCATCACTCTGTGCTCTCCAACATATTACCTCCAAAAACCATATAAACACTACAAACAGGTATCTGCCTCTATCTCCGAAATCAAACAAAGGGGCAGAGGACACTGCAGAGCAGGACACTGCAGCACAGGAGCTAGCACAACAAAACTCACCCAAATCAGGAACCAAAACAAAAAAAGCAAAAAGGAAATCCAAAAAACTTATGATCATAGGAGACTCCATGATTCGGGGAGTTGATACCCATCTCCAGCCAGGGATAATGGTCAGATGTCTCCCAGGTACATCAGCGTGGAGAGACACTGACCGCATTGCTAAAATTGTTTGCAAAACAGGAGAAAACATTGACATCCTGGTACACATAGGGACTAATGATCTCACCATCCGGCCAGTTGTGGAGACCAAGGAACACCTGACCAGGCTGGGTGACAAACTATCATCCATTTCATCTGACATCTCCTTCTCTGAGATCCTGCCAGACTGGGGGGGGGGGCAGATGGATGGAAGGTCAGAGAAGGGGAGTTAAGGGAGCTAAACATGTGGCTCAAGGGCTGGTGCCAGGAAAATAGACACAGATTTGTAGGGAACTGGCAACAGTTCTGGAAGCAAAAGTTCTTTAAATTTGATGGACTGCATCTGACTAAGGAGGGAGTCAGTGCATTGGGGCAGAAGTTTGATGTCTTCACAGAATATTTAAACTAGCAAATGGGGAGAGGGTGCGGCACCCCATACGTCAAATGGGAAGAACACCCCTCCCCCTCAGCTAGTGGTCAAACAGGGATTCAGCATGTTTGCAGTTCATTTGCATCACCAGGTAAGAAAAAGGTCCAGTCTCCCCATATGACGCACAGGAGAAATGCCAAACCTCACCCAACAACCAATAACACACCGAAATCTGGCCAATGGAAAATCATGTACACAAATGCTCACAGCCTGGGAAATAAGATCCCAGACATGCAGGCAATAATGTCAGAGGCTAAAATGGACATAGTAGCAATTAGTGAGACATGGTTTACCAGTAACCACACTTGGGAGACTTCAGTACCTGGCTATGTACTGTTCAGAAGAGACCGAGGTGCAAAAAGGGGGGGTGGAGTGGCCCTGTATGTCAATGAAAATATCAAAGCTACAGAAATTCAGAATACACATAAGGAGCCAGAAGAACTGTGGGTCACCCTGGAAACAGGAAATGGGACAGCCATAAGAACTGGGATTGTCTACAGGCCCCCAGACCGGGGGGGGGGGGACACAGACACATTACTGTTAGTAGATACTGTATACAAAACATGACAGCTAAAGGGGAGGTTCTGATAATGGGAGACTTCAACATGCTGGATACAGATTGGTCAATACCAGCAGGAACATCTGCCAGAACTAAACACATGGTGGATTTCCTGCAGCGGGAGGGCCTCAAACAACTGGTACAACAACCCACAAGAGACAGGGCTATCCTAGATCTAGTACTGACTAACAGGGAATGGATCAGAGATCTCCAGGTAGAAGGTCACCTGGGGGCCAGTGACCATCACATGGTATGGTTCAATTTGGCCACTACATCTAAATCATCCCATTCCAGGCAAAAATATGGGACTTCAGAGGAGCTAACTTTGATAAGATGGCCAACAGAGTTAAACTAGCCCTGGCAAAAAGAAACACAGGTGAGAGGGTACAGACAAAGTGGATAAGCATTAAGGATGCAATACTTGAAGCAACATCCCATTGTGTTAGACAGAAAAGGAAGTGCAAAAGAAGAAAAAAAACACTTTGGTTCTCAAATACAGTAGCAGAAAAAGTCAGAGCCAAAAGGCTGGCCTTCAGGAAATATAAGGGAACACAGCAGGATGAAGATAGGGAGGCATACCAAACTGCCCTAAGGGAAGCAGGGAAGGCAGTAAGGCAGGCAAAGTCCCAAACTGAGGAAACACTAGCACGAAGAGTAAAAGAAGGTGACAAGACTTTCTATAGATACATTAGTGAAAAGAGAAAGTCCTGAGGGGGTATTGCTAAGCTTAATGGAGAAAAGGGGGCATGTGAGGAGGAGGACTCTGTAAAAGCATCTATCCTAAATAGATACTTTTGCTCAGTATTTACTGAAGAGAAGGTAGGGCAGGGCCCACAGCTCAGCACCATGGACACGGGGGGAGGGAGGTGAGCACAACTCCCTTCACAAAAGAAAGGGTCCTACAAGAGCTCGCTAAGCTCAAGGTGGACAAGGCAATGGGACCTGATGGCATACATCCCAGGGTACTTAAGGAGCTAAGGGTGGAACTAGCAGAGCCATTAGCAGAACTGTTTAGTGAGTCTCTGAGCACAGGAGAGGTCCCAGAAGAGATGAAGAAGGGCTCATGTGATCCCGCTCACAAGAGTGGTAGCAGGGAGGAGGCAGAGAACTACAGACAGTCAGTCTTACCTCAGTAGTGGGTAAGATTATGGAGGCACTCCTTAGGAAAGGATAGTGCAACACCTGGAATCCATGGGGCAAAGGATCCAAGACAGCATGGGTTTACAAAAGGAAGGTCCTGTCAAACTAATCTCATAGATTTCTTTGACTATGTAACCAGAGTGGTGGACCAAGGAGAGCAGTTGATGTCACCTACCTTGACTTCAGCAAAGCTTTTGATACTGTTCCACATAGAAGATTGATAAATAAGCTGGGTAGGCTCGGGGTGGGTCAGAAGTTGGTCAACTGGGTTGCAAACTGGTTGTGGGCAGAAAACAGAGAGTGGTGGTAAATGGTATACAGTCAGAAGAGATGCAAGTCACAAGTGGGGTACCTCAGGGATCAGTCGAGGCTAGTCCTCTTCAATATCTTCATTAGTGACATTGCAGATGGACTAGAGGTAAGGTTTGTCCGTTTGCAGATGACACCAAGATCTGCAACAGAGTAGATGATCCAGATGGGGTGGGCAGAATGAGAAGAGATCTGGATAAACTAGCAAAATGGTCAGAAGAGTGGCAACTGGGATTTAATGCAAAGTGCAAGATCATGCACATAGGGAAGAGAAACCCTGAAGCCACCTATAGGCTGGGAGGGGAGTTGGTGGCAGTCACAAAGGAAGAAAGAGACTTGGGCATCATCATCACCGATGACCTGAAATCATCCAAGCAGACCTCTAAAGCAGTAGGTAAGGCTAGGGGGATGTTAGGGTGTATTAGTAGGGGTATCACAAGTCGTAAGAGGGAGGTAATAATCTCTCTTTACAAGACACTGGTTAGGCCCCATCTGGAGTACTGCATGCAGTACTGGAGGCCACACCTTCACAAGGACATTAACCAAATTGAGGCAGTCCAGAGAAGGGCAACCAAAATGGTGCAGGGACTGCATCAGAAGACATATGAGGACAGATTAACAGAGCTCAATATGTATACCCTTGAGCAAAGGAGGGAGAGAGGTGATATGATTGAAACATTCAAACACCTTAAGGGCATTAACAAGGTGAAAGAGTCTAACATGTTTAAATATAAGAAAAATAGTAGGACAAGAGGACACAGCATGAGACTAGAGGGAGGCCGATTAAGGGGGAATGTGAGGAAATTCTTTTTCACAGAAAGGGTGGTGGATGCATGGAACGGCCTACCTCAGGAAGTGGTGGCTATGAATACAGTGCAGGGCTTCAAACAGGCATGGGATAGGCATAAGGGAGCAATACAGATGAGTATGAATAGATAGGTCACTGACAGAGCAAAAGCCGATGGCACATTTATAAGGTAGAAAAAGAAATAGGCAGACTGGATGGGCCTTGCGGTCCTTATCTGCCGTCAACTTCTATGTTTCTATGCCTGCATACAGTATCTCCATGTACACACACACACACACACACAGTTGTGCACAGTCCAAATATTAATTTCTGAACACCTAGAACAGTAAGGTCCCAATATTCAGAAATTGATATAACATTTACATTTTTTAAAAACTCTAACCCTCTCCAGGTGGCCAAGGTTAGCTGGCTCCCCCACCCCATTCCAGTCATTTTCCATTCACTTCCCCTACTTCCTGTGGCCCCAGACTTTAAAACAAAAAATGTTCCTTAATGGCAGCTCCTAATACTATGATAGGAGTCAACAGTTTCATTTGTATTGTACTCCCTCCCTAGCCTGCCCCCAGACTGCAAAATATGCTCATTATACTTTACCACCCCCTCCTGACCATGATCCATAATTTGAAGGGGCTAACTGTAGGCAAATCCGGATATCCAATCAGTCCTATCCCTCCCTCAGTGTGCCTGCTCCATAATATACAGCAAATCTGAACAGAGTAAGCAGGCACATGATCAGGGGGAAGACACAGTCCAACACTAATGATGCAATCATACTACCACCTTCCAGTTGTGAATCATCTCACTCCATTGAGATTTGCAATATGCCTATGGTATATGTATGTAATATGGATATATATGCAATATGGAGCTGAGCAGGGGGACTGACAAGCTAGCCAAACTTATCTAAAACTAGCTTCCCCCCCTTGAAATTATGAATTGGGGTCAGGGGGAAGTAAAAATTAGTCAATTTTGAGGACGGATTTGGTCAGGTTAGGGAGGGTGGTATGATTCAAAAGAAGAAATGTCTTCATACTTATCATAATTTCCTTTTCTGTTAGCTCCAACATTGTCAATGGGTAATCAAAACAATAAGGTATAGTGCACCCCTATCAAAGGAAATGGCACAAATCAAGCTTTAGAATGTTGGATACATGAGGATTCCAAGTAGCAGCAACTCCCCAGTCACTACTGACCTCACAGTGCCATAGTAGCCACACATTTGCCTATATTATGATCAATTACCTGCATGCAACATTCCTTAATATTGTAAATAAATGCTGTTTTACCTTCCTGGCAGACATCTGAGGTAGAAAATGCTTTCCATTGGACACAAGGTTTGGACAATTCAGTCCTCCCTGCAGGAAAGAACAATCAGGCAGCAAGGCATGCTCCACCCTAGTCGCAGATCTGGGAAACTGAAGCTGACCACACAAAGAGGCATAACTTTCAGGCAAAACTGTATGCAGTGAGACTACCTGCAACAAGGGAAAAAACACCTCAAGAGATATAACGAAATCTGTTAACCCGTGGTCTCAGACTGATTGAAAACCTTTTTTTTCCCCTAATATATGAGTGTAGCACAGCAGAAATAGAGAGGTGTCCAAAATAGTAAGGGATTTTATCAAGCAGGAAGTCCCTCCTGCCATACCAGATAAGATTCTCACACAGAAGTCAGGTTCCTGGGCAGGCCCCATTGACAATGTTGGAGCTAGCAGAAAAGGAAATCATGGTAAATATGAAGACATTTCTTCTTTCCGTAGCACTCCACATTGTCCATGGGTAATCAAAACAACTGGGTTCTAAGAAGCTGTACCCAGAAAAAAAATGTGAGGGGGGAGAATATTATCCCATATGCTGTTGTTGCAAATGCAAGTCTTGCAGGCAGAGAAATTATTTGCAAACTGCTGCTTGCAATACTCTGTGACCAAAAGCTGCCATCAGTAGAACTCTGAACATCCAATTTGTAATGTTTTGTAAATGTGTGGACGGAAGACCGTGTAGCTACCTTGCATAACTCTGAAACCGATGCTTCACCTCTCTCCTCCAAGGAAGCTGCCATAGTCCTAGTGGAGTAAGCCTTGATGAGAGCCAGAGGCCTCTTCTTTTCCGTGACATAGGCCTTAGCAATGCAGGCCCACACCCACCTAGCTAGGGTGGCCTTAGAGGCTTTCTGACCCTGCTTGGCTGCTCCAAAAAGAACAAGTAGACTATCTTTCGGAACTCAGCCGTCCATGTAAGGTAGAGCCTGACGGCCTCTCGCAAATCCAACTTGTGCAATTCCTTCTCTTTGGGGTGAGAAGGTTGTGGACAGAAGAATGGAAGGCATATTTCCTCATTCACATGGAAAGCTGTGGGCACTTTAGGGATGAAAGATGGAACCATTCTGAGTACCACCTTTTCTTTATGCATAACAAGGTATGGCTCCTTGTCAGACAAGGCCTGGAGTTTGCCAGTTCTCCTGGCTGAACACATAACCACAAAGAAACGCACCTTATAAAACAACACATCCAGTGATATGGATGATAGCGGTTTGAAAGGCTCGTTACAGACAGCATTCAGAACTAGATTAAGATCCCACAGGGGAACCAGGTATTGGAACACCAGATGACTCCTGCTAACCACGCACAAAAAATGAGTAACCACCCTATTAGTTCCCAGGGAGAAATCCAAGGATGTTCCAAGAGAGGAAACCTGGCCTCTCAGTGTACTCAATGCCAACCCCTTCTCTAGCCTTTCCTGTAAAAAATCCAAAATCTGTGGAATGGAATCCTTTGAAGGCTTAAAATCCTTCCCCCGGACCAAGATGAAAAGGTGATCCATACTCTAGCGTAAGCTGTGGATGTAGAAGTTTTTCTGGCAGCCATCAAGGTGTCAACTACTTTCTTGGAGAAACCTAATTTTAGGAGCCTCCTCCTTTCAGAAGCCAGGCCAAGAGCTGCATCATTCCTGGATCTGGATGGAGAATGGGACTCTGTAAAAAAAGGTCTCTTTGCACCAAAAGGCGGAAGGGTACTTGCTGAGCTAGATTCACTAGGTCCGAGAACCACGGTCTTCTCTGCCACTTTGGAGCTATTAGGAGGAAGCTTCCGCTTGAGTGTCTTATTTTAGTAAGACCTTTGGATGAAAAGGCAGTGGAGGAAAGGCATACGCTCTGCTGAAGATCCACTCTTGAGTCAGAGTGTCCACTGCTTCTGCCTGTGGACACCGGAAACAACCGAAGAACCTTTGGATCTGAGCATTGTGGCTGGATGCGAACAGATCTGTCTACGGTCAACCGAACCAGTTGTACAGGAGTTCAAACATCTCCGGTTTCAACTTCCACTCCCCAGGGGTGAATATTTTTGCAGCTTAGCCAGTCCACCTGAATATTCAACTCCCCTGCCAGGTGTACTGCCAACAGAGAGAGAGAGAAGATTCTCCTCCACCCACCTGAGGAGGTCAGAGGCCTCTCGGAGCATCTCCCTTCTTTTTGTGCCTCCTTGATTGTTTATGTACGCCACTGTGATGGCGTTGTCTGACATCACTTCTACCATGTTGTTTTTCAGCAGGGTTTGAAACCGAAGGAGAACTAAGTGGACCACCCACAACTCCAGAACATTTATGTGGAGATGCTGTTCCTGTGCTGACCAAGACCCCTGAGTGGGAAGCTGGTTCAGGACTGCCCCTCACCCATGCAGACTGGCATCTGTTGTGAGAATTAACTCTGTAGGCAGTTCCAGCAGAACCCTCTTGCTCAGATTCTGCACATTCATCCACCAACTCAGGGAGTGATGAAGCTGAAGGGTGAGGGGGATCCTGCCCTGATAATCCTCTAATGAAGGATCCCAGGCCATCAGCAAACCCATTTGAAAAGGTCACATGTGGAAGCGAGCCCACAGGACTAAATCTATTGCTGCCACCATGAGGCCTAGAATCTGCAGCAGACTGAGGGAAGAGGCCGATGACTGATTCCTGAGCCACTGGACTTTTGTCAATAAGGTCTCCTTCCAGGAAGACAACAGAAAAACCTTCCCTAGTTTTGTGTTGAAGACTGCCCTAAAATGTTCCAAGGTCTGAGATGGTTCGAGAGAGTTCTTCTTCCAGATCACCACCCAGTCATGTGACACTAGGATCTCCAGAGTCCTGAGTACTGACCTCTCTGCCAAAGGCAACATCGGAGCACAAATGAGCAGGTCGTCCAAATAATATATGCCCTTCCTGAGGAAGCTGAGCCACAGGAACATCAACACCTTATAGAAAACTCGGGGGGCTGTTGAAAGGCCAAACAGAAGCACCCTGTACTGGAAATGTTGGCCCAGTATCAAGAACCTGAGATACTTTTGGTGGGACTGACGGATGGGTATGTGAAAGTAAGCTTCTGTCAAATCTATTGAAGCTAAGAAGTCCCCCCCGGCTGAATAGCCCAGATTATCAACCTCAGAGACTCCATCTTGAAAGTTTTGTGGCACAAGAACATGTTCAGATGCTTCAGATCTAAAATGGGTCTGAACCCCCCCCCCAACTTCTTGGGAACTATGAAAAAGATTGAATAGAACCCCTGACCTTGCTCTCTTGGCTGGACTGGCATGATCATAGGGATTATAGGAATCATAAAATTGTTACGAGCCAGGTCAGGCACAAGCCCTTATATAGCTCGCCCTTAACTCAAAGGGAATAACCTTTGATAGAATGCAAGAAGCAATGTTTATCTAGACAATTTTTAAAGGTACTCATATTATTACTACCCACAACCTCAGGTAGGACTCTGTTCAACATTCCCACCACTCATTGACTAAAGAATCCAGCCATTTTTTTAGTTCTATTTATATGCCCCTGTAGCTACAGTGGCGTGAAAAAGTATTTGCCCCCTTCCTGATTTTCTCTATTATTGCATATTTGTCACACTGGATGTTTTCAGGTCTTTAGACAAAATATAATATTAGATAAAGGGAACCTAAGTGAACAAATAACACTTTTTTTTTACTTATTTCATTTATTTAATGAAAAAATGTTAACCAACACCAACTGGCACTGTGTGAAAAGTAATTGCCCCCTAGTTAAATCAACCCAATTAAAGGGATAATTAGAGTCAGCTGATTGAACACAGCCAGGCTTGATTACACCAGCCCTACTCAATATAAACCTCACTTATTTTGGCCCTTACCGTCAGAGTCACGTTGCCAGCACAAAGATTCAACAAGCACATTATGCCATGATCAAAGGAAGTTCCTGAAAAGATCAGAAAAAATTTGTTGCCCTCTATCAGTCTGGAAAGGGTTACAAAGCTATTTCTAAGGCTCTGGGACTCCATCAAACCACAGTGAGAGCCATAATCTCCAAATGGAGAACACTTGGAACAGTAGTGAACCTTCCAGGAGTGGGCGGCCTGCCAAAATTACCCCAAGGCGAGTGTAAAATCATCCAAGAAGTCTCAAAGGATCCTAAAACAACATCCAAAGAACTGCAGGCTTCTCTTGCCTCAGCTAAGGTCAGTGTTCATGACTCCACAATCAGAAAGAGACTGGGCAAAAATGGGCTTCATGTGAGAGTAGCAAGGAAACCACTGCTAACCAAGAAGAACATAAATGCTCATCTCTCATTTGCCAAGAAGCACCTGGATGATCCACAAGCCTTTTGGGAAAATGTTCTATGGACAGATGAGTCCAAAAGTGGAACTTTTGGACAACATGGATCCCATAATGTCTCGCGTAAAAGCAAACACAGCATTCCACAGTAAGAACACCATACCAACAGTCAAACATGGTGGTGGTAGTGTGATGGTGTGGGATAGCTTGCTGCCTAAGGACCTGGATGACTTGCCATAATTAAAGGAACCATGAATTCTGCTCTGTACGGAAAATTCTTAAGGAGAATGTCCAGTCATCCTTCCGTCAGCTGAAGCTGAAGCGTAGTTAGGTCATGCAGCAAGACAATGATCCAAAACACAAAAGCAAGTCCACATCAGAATGGCTAAAAAGTAAAATTAAAGTTTTGGAGTGGTCTAGTCAAAGTCCAGACTTAAATCAATAGAGATGCTGTGGCAGGACCTGAAACGAGCAGTTCATGCTCGAAAACCTACAAATGTTACTGAATTAAAGCAGTTCTATGGGAAGAGTGGGTTAAAATTCCTCCACAGCGATGTGAAAGACTGATATTGAATTATAGGAAGTGTTTGGTTGCAGTCATTGCAGCTAAATGTGGCATAACCAGTTATTAAGTGTAAGGGGGCAATTACTTTTTCACACAGTGCCAGTTGGTGTTGGTTAACTTTTTTTCATTAAATAAGTGAAATTAAAAAAAAAAACAAGTGTTATTTGTTCACTCAGGTTCCCTTTATCTAATATTACATTTTCTCTAAAGACCTGAAAACATCCAGTGTGACAAATATGCAATAATAGAGAAAATCAGGAAGGGGGCAAATACTTTTTCACGCCACTGTATAAACCATTAGTTTTTGTAACATGGTCATTATCTTTACACCTTAATCCTGAACTATCCCAAAGATCATCTTTGGTAAAGGCACTAAATACTAAACACATATCCCCCTTAACCACCTATACTCCACTGAGTACAGATCAAGAACCCTGATTCTATCCTCATAATTCACGTCTTTAACCAATCTAATCATTCTGGTTGCTCTCCTCTGGACACTCTCCAGTAAGTTAATATCCTTCTTGTTTATTGGGGCTGAAAACTGTGAGCAGTTCTCCAGGTGTGGTCTAACGAGTGATTTGTACAAGGGAAGAATGATCCTTTGGTCCCTGCTGGATATGTGTCTAGCTTTACAGGTCAAAATACTCCTTGCCCTGTTGGCCTTTACATGACAGTTCTTGCTCTTTTTGAGGTCATTTGTAATAATAATTCCTAAATCCTTTCCCTCATTGGAGATTCTAATATTTTTGCCCCTCAAGGAGTATGATGCCATAATATTGGATTGGCCCAAATGCATAACTGCACACTTGTCCAAGTTAAAAGCAAACTTATGTTCTTTTGACCATGCATCCAGTCTATCAAGCTCTTTCTGTAGATTTCGGGAGTCAGATTCACTCTGAACAGTATAATCAAGCTTAGTGTCATCTGCAAACTTAGACAATCAGACTTGACGTCCACAAGTCATTAATGCAATATAGATGTTAAATAAAATTGGCCCCAAAACTGAACCTTGCAGCACTCCACTGGTGACCTTTTCCCATTCTGACGTAGTACCCCTAAGATTGACCCTTTGTCTTCTACCTATTAGCCATGAACTTATCCATTTTATTGGTGTTACTGCTTAAGCTGATCTTAGTTAACTCTTCGATGAGTTCCTTATGTGGTAGCTTGTCAAATGCCTTGCTCAGATCTAGAAACACCACATCCACTGAAAGGCCCGTATCCAGGTTTCTACTCACCGCTTCATAAAATTGGAGTAAGTTTGTTTGGCAGGACCTACCTGATCTAAAACCATGTTGTGATGCATCCCAACAATTTGTTACATTTAGATGGGTTTCTATGGACTTATTAATCAGACCCTCCAGAATCTTACACAAGACCGAAGTTAAGGTCTATAGTTGGTACAATGCTCGTTTTTTCTCTTCTTAAATACGGGAACCACTGTAACTTCCTTCCAAGCTTGGACCACCTCTCCAGTTTTTAGGAACTCATTAAAAATCATTGTAATGGGTCCAGCTATAGCTTCTGCTAGTTATCCCAAAACGTTTGGATGCAATCCATCTGGGCCAGGTGGTTTATTTCCATGAAGTTTTTATAATCTGTCCCTTACATCCAAAACATTTAATACTATACAATCTATATCACAAATTTCATTGACCTTAATATGAACTGAAGTACTTTTGCTGAGCACTGAAACAAAATATTTGTTTAATAACTCATCAGTTTCCTTCTCACCCTTTGTTAGTACTACATTCGTATTAAGTAAGGGACCAACGCTTAAGTTGCCTCCCCTGGTAGCATTAACGTAAGTGTGAAATGACTTATAGTTATCCTTAATTTTATCAACTAAATTTAATTCAAACTTTCTTTTTTATCCTTCAAAGTTTTTTTCTTACATTGTTTGGCTATGCTTAAATAAGTTTACAAATCCCTCATAGATTCAGATTTCTTTGTTTTTTTGTAGTTTCTTTTTTTGTTGCTGTTCATTTTAATTACCTTTCTATTATACCAGGGTGGTATTCTGCCCCGATTTGAATGAAGTGGGTCAGGGTCTCTGACACCCCCTTGCATTTTGCCACGTCCTTGGAAACCGGGATGGAGACAGTAGAAAGTGTTCCCTGGAGGACGCTGTTGAGAATTCTATTTCATAGCCCAAGAGAAGGATTTCCAGAACCCAGGCATTTAACATTGTTTGAGCCCATCTTGAGACAAACTCCTGTAGTCTTCCACCAAGGAAAGGAGGCAGGGATGGGCCTGCATACCCTCATTGAGATGCACCAGGCTTTTGCTCTGGGCCTCCTGCACGGCATCTGGCCAGAGCTCCTCTGTTACTGTAACCTTTGTTACCTGAGTAGTCTCCTCTATTTCTCTGGTTCCAAAGTTGCAAAAGGGACAAAATCCCTCTCTGGACTGCCTGCTTCAGCCATCACCTTGATCCCTTTGGGTTACAGTGGTCTTACACTGTTCTTTTGACACAGGAAGATGGCCCTTCTTGTCCTGAATATCCTTCAAAATAGTATCCAGGCCTGAATCAAACAATAAGTCTCCCTCAAAGGGGAGGTTAAACAGCTTAGCTTTTGAAGCTTGATCAGCGACCCAATGTCTGAGCCACATGCCCCCTCATGGCTGAAACAATGTGGTAGGCCAAACGGGCTGACATGCACAAATTCTTCACTGTAGAATCACCAAGAAAGATGGAGGCCATGGTCACCAATTGCAAAATGCTCACACCTTCAGAGTAGTGGCCCAAATGTTTAAAGCTCTGGCAATAATAAATGAAGCATAAGATGTACAAATGGTCATGCCATTAGAGGCAAAAGGCCTCCTGCACTCGGTATCCACCCACTTGTCATGAGAATGTGCTAGGGCCAGAGACCCTTCAACAGGCAGGGTGGTGTGTTTGACTGAATTATAAATGGCTTTGTCTGCCAGTGGAGGAGCTTCCCACCTGCACGATCTTTCCTCTAAAAAAGGGAAAGTCCATGTCTTTGGTTTGGGAAAATACTTTCTCTGATCCACACCTACCCATTCTTGCTCAATAATTTGGCCACAGTGAATAAAACCTGGGAAACACTTAGGAGCAGAGGAGGACGCAGACAGAATTGGATTGACATCCACCATCTCCACGGACTGCTCCTCCTTGAGCTGTAAGGATCTACATACCTCAGCTATCAAAAAGGACAAGGACTTATTGTCAAATTGGGGGGATCAGAATCCATCACTTGGGCTCCGTCCACTTCCCTTCCTCTTCCTCCTCCCTCTCTTCTGAGGGGATGTCCTCCTCATCAGAGAGCAATTTTTTAAGGTCAGAAGGTTCCCCAAGATCCCTGAAATCCTCATCCTGGCCTTCTAAGAAGTCAGGGTCGGGGTTTGTCTGCACATCTGATTCCGCAGCCTTTACTTGCTGTGTAGCCCCTGGATGTGCCTGTGTGGGCCCCCCTGACCTGAGGGGCCTGGTTTGGGATCAGGTGTATCTGCTAGGATGTCCTGTGGAACACTGGGGCCCAAAAGCTCAGCCAGGAGCAACAAAAGTGATTTTCACAATTCTGCTTTTCCACTGACATCTGAAAAACCAGGTGCCCCCCCCTCCCCAGCTCAGAGGACCAGCTGGGGAGAACCATTAAATAAATATTTTGCTGAGCAACACAATGACGGCAATAGGAACCCATGGGGGAGGGCCTCATCACCCTTTTGCAAGTCTTACATCATTTCATGATTAATGGTCTCCGATAAGCCATGGTGCCAGAGAAAGTTATAACTGTGTGCCAAGTAACAATTGTGAGGGAAAATATAATAATTAGGCCTGATATCTGAACCTGGGCTAATGGCTGTCTAGTGAGGTAAAAAAAAGTCATCAACTCACCCAAAAACACTGGCTAGGTGTGCGCACTCACTGGCAGGTGTGTGCATAGTGTACCAACATTGAAAAGGACATTAGCACGCTAGCGCGGATGTGTGCACACCAGCAGTCATGCAAGCACATTAGCACAATAGAAAACAATGGTCGATTTTGCATGCTAATGGCCGAGCACCATGCAAATGCATACACCACTGCCATGCATGAAAGCAAGCACTGAAAAAATGGCCTGCAGGAGGAGCAGGAGCCCAACCGTCACCACGGCTGAATGGCGATCGCGCAACACAGAAACGGGCTGTGGAAAAGAAAAATTACACAAAACCACTAGGTACACACAAAAAACACAAATTCAGCATGAACAATATAAAAAAGTCACAGAGACCTGAGCTGAGGCAAGGGGGCGGAGGAAAGGAGCCGACTCCAAAGCCAAATGTACCTGCCAGGGATCCTACACTCCTAATAAATAACAAAAATGTACCTACCCATGACACTTTTTTTTAAAAGCAGAGACCATTAATAAACACCCTAACAAGGCAGGAAGTGGCTCCCAATTCACACAAGGAAATGGGAAAAGTAGGTTAGTCAATTTAAAAGCCGCAGCTTAACAGGCACACTTTTAATTTAGGGGTGCTCCCTGAAACAGGAAGCCCTAACCTGCTATGCAGAATTGCAGCCCCCGGGTGCAGCCCCAAAGAAATGTTGAACTCTTGAATCTTGAAATTCTTGAGAGAAGATAAAAGTAGCTGCTACCCCTTCTAATGGCACAGCTAAACTGGGGAGCTGCTGCTGCTTGGAATCCTCATGAACTCAACATTCTAAAGCTTGGGCTGTGCCATTTCCCCTGGTAGGGGTGCACTATACCCAGTTGTTTTGATTACCCATTGACAATGTGGAGCTCTGCAGAATGACACTATTTTCTCCTTACATAATACCAGAAGCCAGCATTTTGGAGCACTTTTTGTATTAAAGTCTGGTGTCATGGGGAAGGCGAGTGGATAGGAAACAACTGGAATGGGGAAAGGGGGGCCAGGAGGCTATCTCAAGCCACTAGATGCTAGAGGAGGGGGAAGGTATCCTTCCCCCCACCTTTCAGGCACTAAATAATAAATAACTCATTCCCAAATATTTGCTTATCTCCCCCAATACAAATATTCAGGAAAACGTATTTGCACAGCCCTAACACACATGCACACACACCACCACTACACAAGCAGCCTTACAAGTCACAGCAAGGAAGTTCTGCACTTAAAGAGCTAGTGTACTGCTTGAAATTAATAGCAATTTTCAGATGCAGTCAGTTATCACTTCCAATATCTGAGGTATTTTTGTATTTTCTATTTGCTAATTAGAAGATTTTCCACCTGGCAGTACTGGGATGATGTGTGGAGCAGCACTCTATAGGGAGGAAAAAAAAGTCAGTTCTGTTCCTCCAACTACATCATCAGAAATGAGACCAAACGCAGCCTGAGCAGTGACTTTCACAAGCTACCAATCAAAATGCAGGAAATTGTGACATCACTAGTAACCAGGGAGAGCCAGTCCCTGCTGCTTCATGTGAAAGTGAAACCTAGTAGTGAGAAATGGTTCTGATTGGTTGCTAGTGATGTCATAGTTAGTGTGGTCTCAGTGTTGATGTAGTGGGAGGAACAGAACTGACTTTTTTGCTCCACACATCACCCCAGTACTGCCAGGTGGAAAATCTTCTAATTAGCAAACAGAAAAGAATAAATACTTGAGATATAAGAAGTGATAGCTGACTACATCTGAAAGTTACAATTAATTGCAGGCAGTTTCCAGGCAGTACACTAGCTCTTTAACAAGCACAGATAGTCCATTCTCCCCTAGTCTGCAATCAGTTCAGTAGAGAAGTGTAGCAGACAATAGGCGCCTTTACACTACCTGTTCTATAACGGAATAACCGTTGCAGAAACAGTTTACCGTTACCTCCATTGGTGTGTAAACTGCATGTGTTCTGATTCCACAGCGAACGCTCGCCTGAACCGCATTCCCTGGTTGGCATGGTTCGTCCCGATGTGTTCCGTTTCACTCTGTTGTGCGCAAAGACCATTCCGGTAGCAGTCATTCCCTTTAATGGAATTCTGGGGAAGCAGAATGAAATGCTAGAAAACGGAGGAGAAGTTTTCCAACATACTGCTGTATGTGTAAAGTCAGCACGAAATGGAACAGACTAGAATGGCGCCACACAGGTAATGAACATTTCGGTTCAGAAACCTGTGTGTAAAAGCACCTAATGTGACAATTGGATGATCCCGCAGTTAGTAGTAACAGTAGTAGTTACAAACTCACTCTTTAACTTCTGACCCCTTCCCCCAAATGGACAACACAGCACGGCACAGCAGGCAACAGAACATGAAAAGAAATGAATCAACCAACCGAGCCAATCTAGTTACAGTAGATATCAATTACAGTGGCACATTAATGAAACCAGACAATGAAATGGGACATCTATGTAGGGATGAGGTGACCCTCAGTGACACAAACTGTGTCCTGCTCACTCACCCCCCCATCTCCATGCCTGAGAAAGGAAGCATAAGACCACCATGTGAGTGTCTGTGGCAGAAGGGGAAGGCCGTGGGCGGGCACTCACTGTTTGCTAATTCACAGCTATTATAAATGGCTCCATAGATTACAGTGTGGGATCCTCCACCCCCAGCCAGCTGGCATGTGCTTACTTTTGTTGTACCATGTGCAGCAGCATGGTACCCTCTTACTTTGCCCTCATGCCTGTTCCAATACAGACATGCTGTGAACCCTCCCTGTACCTAATCAACACAGTAAGTGGGACAATTTCTGGGCCAGGTTTCTTCTGTGAGCAGCAATGGATGGAAGCCTGCCTCTGAAGCTAGTGGAAAAAGAGTCAAGGAATGAGCCAGCCGGGAGCAGTGCTGTAATCCCCCCCAAAAAAACTACAGTACAGATGTAGCCACTCCTGCAGCTGAAATAGAGGATAGAGCAAAGAGTGGCACTGTGTCCAGTAGTCAGATCCCCAATACTAATCCACCAATGAAGTGGGAACCCCCCCCCCCAAGTTCCTGTCACAGCTAGTCCTCCAAGGGAAGGGAGGCAAACAAGAAGAAAGACAGCGAGAGAGAGAGAGAGAGAGAGAGAGAGGTGCACAATCAAGTCCAGTGGTGGGGTAAAGAAAGTGACTGCCACTAGTGAAAATCCTCTCTTCCCTCTCTCTAACAGCAGCAGTGGAACTGCAAGTCTAACTAGCGAGGTATAGAAAATAAGCACCACCAGCGACAAGGAGAGCTGTGTGAGAGCCAGTCTCTATCAACACCCCTTCTAGCACCAAGGAGTCTGCTGCTAGTGGGTCATCATAATTTCTGGCCCACCAACAAAACTTTAAGTCATGCTACAGTGCAAGCGGGGCTTTGTAGAGTATCGGAATGTGTTGGGAATAGGGAGAGAGGAAGGGAGGGAGCACTGTTGGCTACTAGAAAATAGTCAACCCAGATTTCTGGAGAGGAAGGAGGTACCGCTGGGCACCAGGGCCTGGTTAGAAATAAAAGTGCTGATGAAAGCCATGCTATAATGCAATATAATAGATCCCAACATGAGTTGTAGCATTGCATCACAGCTGTTCTGTGATGGCCTATCACTGACTTGCCATCTTGCAGACTGACCACAACAGGGTCATTTGCCTTTTTTGGATCTGACCGTGCCCACCACTATCCCTTTATACTAACAAAAAGTCTACATTTTTCTATGGGAAGCAACTGGATTGTCCTGTAAATTGTAATAGCTGAAACATAATGTTTATCAAAGTACATACCGAAGTACAGAACTGTTAACCTTAACCAACAACAGCAAACCACAATACTTTCAACATAGAGTCTGTACCTGCAGTGCAGCAAGTGAATCAAATAAAGCCTGCAATAGCAGTACAGGTTCATTAAGAACAGAACGTAACCAGTGGTTAGAGAAACAGCTTGAGAACCAGATCATCACAGGTTCAAACCCCATTAGAGTAAAACTCTCACTGTGTGACCTTTAGCAAGCCACTTGACCTCTCAGTTGTACAGTCCACTCAGCTGCAGAAATGGGTAGAATCAAGATCCCATGAAACAAGATATTGCATCTCAGCTGGGCTATCCAGGGTAAATAAATTGTGAATAAACTACTTTCTACACTTAACGCTTTCAACATGACCTTGTATTTCTTGCTTTTATTCTCCAGTGTTAAAGCGTTTCAAACTATTCACAGTTTTCCACATCAGTCAATATCTGAGCATAAATATCCTGTACACTGTAGTATCCTGCAAAACACTGTTGGTTAAGAAACGTCTTCCAGCTCAACTGTGCCCCCAGCTGTCAACAGCTTTACTGTATTAGGATAAGGCATAACATACTGTCTAAAGTAAACCATCTGTCGAGTCACTTACACCTCACTGCCTCGTTATAAATACATGCTTCTCAAGTTGATTAAGCAGCACTAAATTCAACCACTTTCTCATTCTTCTGCTGTCTCAAATATGTCTTTTTTCTTCTTGAAGGGAAAGTGCTGGATTTTAACAAAAGAAAAATATTATTTTTAGAACAGCATCTATAACCAATGATAAATCCATTCATGGTTGAATAAAAGCCTGGCACTGGTGAGGAAAATACAGATGTCTTCATTGTACAAAAATTCACATTCTTCTTCTTTTTCTTTTTTTGCATACACCTGTACCTTCCACAAACAAATCTTCTCCATAGAATCCCACCCTTTTCCTTGGGACTGAAGGTACTGGGGCCCCCATATTCAAAAGGTTAGCACAGCACTAACCATTTTAGTGCCACATTAACTGGCCCCCATATTCAAAAGGTTAGCATGGCACTGACCACTTATGTTCAGAGGCAGAGCAAGCCCTGGCTTTTTATTTATTTTTTGTGCCAATATCCTCAACAAAATAAAAATGTTTGTGTCACGTGATAGACAGGATTTGTTTTCAACTGTATTTAATGGCACCACATTGTTTTTTTAATATTTAAAGTTTATTAAATTTTTTCAAAATAAGTACATCAAGACACACGAGGCAGAGGCAGTATGCAATCTCTAAACATTAGGGGTCTGGTAACAATACTTCAAATGGCAGTCAAATCAATTGTCAGCTTGACTGCTTACTCTGAACATTAACATCTAGTGTTACCTAGATCATCCCAGTGTTGGAATTACGGGGGGGGGGGCTTGCCAGGGCTCAGCCCCCCCAGCTCTGAAGTTAACTCTGGTAGCTCACATATCTTTACCACTGGCCCAGAATGGGAAGGAGGTTCAATTTAAATATAGTGCCCTCATGGGCCCCCCTAGCTGCCAAAGCTCATAAAGTGTAATTCCAACACTGGTCCTGGCCATTATACAGTACAAGCGGTAAAAAACACACAAACAACAATTATTAAACAAGTGTGATCTGAGACAGAATATATAATAGAAAGTCCATCTATTTATTTAGTTATTTATGTGAAATTTGGTAACTGGGAAAGGCACACTGACCCATGGCTTGTTTCCAGGTGTGATCCAGGGGAAGGGGGAATGGGAGTACAAACAGAACAAGTTTTCAGTGATACATCAGTAAGCAATTACAGTGAAAACTTTAAGTGCAAGAGCAAAAGATACATAAACAGGCAAACAACTATTGGTCATGACAAGGACTTGTAGCACAAACTTGCTGGTACAGTATAAAGTGCACAGCATCTGAGGAGCTGGTGACGGAGCCATAGTTTGACCGAAATTAGCCACTGGCACAGAGTAATAACTGGAGAGGAGAATTAATGAGGGGCAGATAGAAAGGGTGAGGGAGAGTCAGGAGGGGGGTTGACAGGGACAGGAGCGACCAGAGAGGAGCCGTAGGCAGTATATAAGGGCAGGGAGAGAGGAGAAAAGGCAGACAGAGGAGAAGAGCAGGTTCCAGAGGGAGTGGAGATCTTTAAATATAGATATCCAGTTATGGACAAAAGGAAGGGTCGATTTCCACAATGCTGAGTACCCCAGACTGCCAAACATCCAGAAATTGTGCCATCCTATTTCTAATACAGTGGGTCAACTGCTCCTTATGATATAATTTATTAACATATCCATTATTTAAACTTAGGAGTTTCAGCCATCAACCACTGCCTAATAACAGCTTTACGTGCTGTGACCAGTAGCATTAGCAACAGGGTTCTAGAATTCCCATGAATCCCCGTGTACTGTGGGAAGATATTAAGGAGTGCTAAACTGTCTGTAAGGGTGGGCATATGTGCAAATGTATGAACCAGGTGCTCCTCTAGGTCCTGCCAAAATGTGGTCAAAACTGGACAAAGCCAGAAGATGTGGGCTTGGTCAACATACTGTGCTCCACAGAGCCTCCAGCATTTTCCCCACTGTTTCTACATATAAGTGACCTGCATTGCTGGTGTATGGACGTATCTGTTGTGGTACTTTCATGAAAACTCTCTCCAAAGCCTAATAGAATACTAAGACTGGGTCACAAGGGAATTGGAAAAGAGCCATGCAGTGGACGTCCTGTATTTGGATTTCAGCAAGGCCTTAGTTTCAGTTCCTCATGGGCAACTGGGGCAAAGCTGAAACACGTAGGGGTGGGGGCAAAGATGGATAACTGGATCAGCAATAGGCTAGTAGATAGGCTTCAGCAGGTGGTTATGGGAGGGGTTACTGTACTCACATCTCCCAAACCAATGACCAGCGGTGTGCCACAGGTCTCTGTGCTGGGGTCGGTGTTGTTTGGACTGTACAAATCGGATATTGCACACAGGACTGGGAGCAGGATCAGTTTATTCATCGACAACACCAAAATGGGAGCTGTGGTGGATGACATAGAGTAGTGGCAAAAGCTTCAGGGGTATCTAACCAGACATGAGGAGTGGTCAGCGAGGTGGCAATTGGGTTTTAACACAAAGAAATGCAAAGTTATGCACTTTGGGTGAAAGAACCTGAAGAGGGAATATTGGTTGGGTGGGGTACAGTTAGGGGTCGTTGAGGAAGAGAAGGATCTGGGGGTCATAGTAAAGGGGAGCATGAACAACTCTGCTCAATGCAGGAGGGCTGAGACTAGGGCCAATAGGATGCTGGGGTGCACTGCATGGGAATTCTCATCCAGGAGCAAGGAGGCGATCATGCCCCTGCACAGGTCCTTGGTCAGGCCGTAGTTGGAGTACTGTGTGCAATATTGGCATTCATATCCGAGGAAGGATATCAAGCTGCTCGAGGTGGTGCAGCGAAGGGCGATGAAAATGTTACAGAGGGTGGAAGGCAACTCACATGTAAATTTCTTTGGAGATGTCCTCTTATACAAACATATCTGAAGGACCTAGAACAAGAACTACAGGAGCTTTTTCAAAACGCAATTACGCTTACTCCAGAATGACATCTTTTGTTGCAAAGGCTGAGTCAAGTTGAGTCTGTTCACCCTGGAGGAGAAAAGGGATTGGGGACATGACTGAAACCTTCAAACACTTACGAGGATCAACAAATTGGACACAGAGGGTCTGTTTAAGCTGAGAAGTGGAAGGGACACAAGGGGGCACAGGCTGGGATTGGAGAGAGGCAAGTTCAGGAAGGAGATGAGGAGGCATTATTTCACTGAGAAGGTAGTGGCAAAATGGAATGCGCTGCCAGAAGAGGTGGTGGCATGTAGGATGGTGGGGAGTTTCAAATGCTGTGTAAAATACGCTGAATAGTTTCAGAAGAATAATGAAGGGTAAGGGGAGGGGCAGTTGCAATATAAGGGTGCTAGCTGCACATATTAGCAGACTTGATAGACCGTGAGGCCTCTTTCTGCTGGCAAGTTTTTGTATGTTCGTAGGATGTGACTTTTACTGCTAGCAGGGAATATTTCACCCAGTCTTCATAAATAAGAGCTGAGTCTAGATCACTTCCCCATCTGTCCCTGATAGCTCTTGTATCTGTACTGCCTAGTTCCTGCAACCATCTCTAGAAGAGCCCTATTAGGTGATGTCCTTGGTCCCACTGGATGGCGTACATAAATAAACTACAGAGTAGATTGGCGGGCTTCGGCAATTTAGCTAATTTCATACCATGCTAAAGTAAATGTGCCCAAACCTGCAAATATCTAAAGTTTTTGTGTTGCCAAGGCCATATTTAGTTTGTAGTTCTGCAAAAGGAAGAACCCCGTTAGAGTCCAAGAACTGAAATACATGGCCCAGTATCAACTGTCTCTACCCACTGAATGCATGGTCAACATTGCTGGGGGCAAAAGTGGAATCATATGCCAGACGTCTGCACAGAAATAGGTGTCTGGAACTGTGTGGCACTACTCACTTGCCTCCACAATTGGAGGGTCTCTGCCATCCCCGATTAAAAACAAAAATTCTGCAGTGTTGGCAGAGCCGATGGATAAGCAAACAAGTATCGTGAGATATCATGTAGATCATTAGGGTAGAGCACTATATGTTTCCACAGAGGGGATTAAGTGCCTGCCAGTCAGTACTACACAGCTCGAAGGTGAGCGGCTTGGGCATATCATTTTAACTCTGGGGGTTGAGCCCCCTTTTCCTTTGGAAGTTGTAAAACTGAAAAGCTAATCCACGGGGATTTACCATTCCAAATAAGATAAAAAAAAAAAAGAAATTTTATTCCAAGATCTAATATAAAATGGGGAGGGATCAGTGGTAATGTTTGTAAAAAATCTAGGAAGCACATGCATTCTGATGGTATCTACTCTGGCAAATAGTCCCAGGAAAGTTGCGCCCAGTGTTCTGGATCAGAGGTGATCTGCTGCATAACACGTTCCAGATTGAGCAGATCCAAGTGGGTCAAATTCAGATTTTGTGGGATTATAACCCTGAGGTATTTTATAGCTGCCCTATTCCATCTAAAATTAAATCTATCCCTAAGAGCACTGTCAGGTCGAAATTGATATTGGAGCAGCTCTGTTTTATTCAAGTTTAATTTAAATCAAGCTATGTCCCCACTTCTCTTGAGCTCCTCCCAGGCAGCCAGTATTGAAGTATGGGGTGACAATAAAGTAAGTAATATGTTGTCTGTGTACAATGTAAGTTTAAATTCCACCCCACCAACTGGGATGCCCTCTGAAGGCATATCAGAGAGGATAGGGAACTCTTCACCTGGGCCCATGCCTGAGGGGATCAATAAATATTTTGTAAAATGGCCACAACAGGGTCAGGGAAATCAAAGTTCAACAGGGTGTCCCACAGTAAAGGCCAAGACACCCTGTTAAATGCTTTCTCAGCATGCAGGCTGAGAACTACTGCCGGTATAGCCTGTTGCACAAGGTGTTCAATTAACAGGAGGCTCCACCTGATATTATCCAACATTTGTCTGGCTCAGCTAAAGCCACATTGGTCTTTCTGAATGAGTATTGGGAGGATAGGGTTCAGCTGTGCAGAACACACAGCAATGAATCTTTTATAATCGACATCTAAAATTGATATGGGTGGATAAAATGAGGGCTGAACGAGGTCCTTATCTGCCTTTAGTAGAGCCAAAATTGTGGCCCAGCTCCACGGGGAATTCCTTCCATTCTGCATCTCCCTAAAGACATGGGTAAGTAACAGGGAAAAACATGATGAGAATGATTTATAGAATTCTTTTATAAAACCATCTGGGCCTGGACATTTGGCAGTCTTAGCACCTTGTAAAGCTTCCTAAATCTCATCTGCCAATATAGGGGTCAATAAACTTTCTTTTTGGTCCTCTGTTAATTTAGGGAGGGACACAGGAGCCTGCCCAGTGGTGTGGAGGGCTGAGGCGCTGTGTGCCTTACCTCCTGCCACACCAGCGACCCGGGGTCATGAACAGACTTGGGTCGCTCGGCAACCAGCAGGGAGAAGAAGGATCAAGCATCCCAGGACAGCTTCCTTCCTTGGGGAGGGGGGATTATGTGGTTCACTGCTTGCCTGCCACCCAGTGGTAGCTGGATGGCAGCTCATGCAGTACCACTAAGAAGGGAAGGGGACCCAACGTTCAGGTCGCCGGGGACATCTCCACAGAGGTGGAGCATGTACATTGTGGCCATTGCATGTCCATGGGCCCCAGGGAGAAAAACAATGGAAAAACAACCTGGCGGTGGGATGAAGCCCAACCTTCCACAGGCCCCACACCTGTGACCGGGCACAACCACAATCCAGTGGCAGGACAACGGTGAAGGTAAGTCCCAGAGAAGCTGGGTGATGGGGCTGAGGAGGTTGGTTGGAAGGGGGCTACCAGGGAAGAACAGGGAGATAAAATGTATATAAAAAAAAAATTAGGGAGAGGCAGGCAAGAGAGATATTAGGTAGGTGTGGACCCCCGGAACAGAGGTGCTTGATACAGATCTTGATAATACCCACACATAATCACCTCAATTCAATCCATGAGGTGGGTGACACTCCCAGTAACTGGATTCTGCAATCTGTGGATACATGCCCACTTCCCTGTTGCTTGAAGCTGTCGAACAAGATGCCTCACACCCCTAGCTCCCACCTCATAATAGTACTGCCACATATATCCCAGTGGTAGTTGGTCTAAAAACCCCTGAATCTGTTGTTCCACCTTCCCAGTCTGGGCATCCACTGCTGTATTCCCCTCCCCTCAGTGTTGGCAACATAGACAGAGTGTCCATTAAATTGTGGAGTTGGGCATCTCATTCTTTAACCCACCCTGCAGAATAAGGATGGCCTTTCGTGTATCCCAGAGGGTTGAATCAGAGACCCCTTCTATATCATTACTAAAGAGGAAATCCACTACAAAAGTGTATATCAACTCCTTAAAGGCTGGGGACATGATTCTCAAAGCTCCCAGAAGGGTGTTAGGGCCTTATGCCACAAGGAATGGCACAAAGTGCCCCTTACTCCAAAAGATGCACCAGGACCGATTCTCAAACACAGGCTGCGTGCACCAAAGGGGTCTTGCACCGTACTTGTGGCACAAAATGGATTGCGGCATGCTGCTAGGGGGCATGTGGCAGACTCAAGTTGCCATATCCTCTAATTCAGAATTTTCTAAACCCTCCTAGAGAGTGAAATTCTACGTCCCCTTAGAATTTCACCCTCTGAGAGGGTTAGAGCACTTGCGGCACTCTTGGAGCCCTTCTTTGGTGGAAAGGAACATGTGCCGAGGTCCCACCCTATCCCCGATCCCCTTGTTGTACAATTAAATGTGTCCCTGGTGGGCTAGCATTCCCCCCAGCCCAAATCCCTTTTTATTACATTTACACAAGTCCCTGGTACTCCGACTAGCAGGCCATCTGCCCCAAACTGGCTGTATTAATATAATACTTCCATTCCCTGATGGTCTAGTGGACACCCCTCCCCAATCCATCTGTATTAATATAATACTCACATTCCCTGGTGGTCTAGTGGACCCCTTCCCTATCTCTGATCTGTCCATATTAATATAGTAGTCCCATTCCCTGGTGGTCTAGTGGATCCCTCACCCTTCCCAGCAGGCAGTTCCCCACCACCCTGCTCCCCCATCCCATCCCTAAGTCAGTGACCAGCACAGCCCTCTGCTCACCACCACAGCTGGCCGCAGACTCAGCTATCACTGAGCGCATACTGTATACAGTATGCACTCAGTGATTGACAGCTCACTCACTGAGCTGTCAATCAATGAGCGCATAATGAATACAGTACACTCTCAGTGATAGCTCAGTCGGTTGCCAGCTGCGGTGGTGAGCAGAGGGCTGTGCTGGTCACTGGCTTAGGGATGGAACTGGGGGGAGTGGGGTGGTGGGGCGCTGCATGCCAGGGTGGTGGGCCCATTAGACCACTAGGGAATGGGACTAGTATATTAACATATACAGATCAGGGATAGGGAGGGTGATTCAGTAGACCACTTGGGAATGGGAGTATTATATTAATATGGACAGATTTGGGTGGGGGGACAGCCTGAGGTCCCCATGGCTTGATGGGGACCTTGGGGAGATGAAGAGAAAGGGTCAGAGGCTGGAGCACTGCTGGAGGAAGTCTGGCCTGGAGGAGGACAAACTGGCTCTGTGTATGCATTATAATACATACCAGGGGGCAATCAACCATAAGAAGGCAGTGTTCCTGTCCAGGGAGATTGCTGCCAGGAAGAACCGACCAGCTACCCGTATACATTTTCAGACTGTGGACAGGCTACTTTGTCCAGCTTGTCTACAGCCAAAGAAGTTTTTTTCTAATGCTGAATGCGAAGAGTTTGCTTGGTTCTTCTTGGACAGAGTGTCCAATATCCGGCAGGGAGTTCCTCCAGTCAGCAATGCTATAGCTGGCAGTGGTCACCAGAAGTGTTCTGAGTGCACTCCGCCTAGTTGGGGGGAGTTTAGACCAGTGGAGGTAAGTGAGGTCATTGGGGTCATTGGAGTGGTGACCAGTCTGAAGCACACTTTTTGCAAACTGGATCCGGTGCCAACACATTTCTTGATGAGATGCATCGACACCATTGGCCCGGTGTTTGCTCTGATTGTCCAGTGTTCCTTATCTGAGGGGGTCTTCCCTGATGCCTTGAAGGAGGCATTGGTAAGACCACTCCTTAAGAAACCATCCATGGACCCGGAGGTTAGGACAAATTGTCAACCTATCTCCAATCTTCCCTATTTATCAACGATTGTGGAGAAGGTAGTGGCACTTCAGTTGGAGGAGCACCTCATAACCCATGAGTTGTACGAACACTTACAGTCGGAGTTTCTGCAAGGCATAGCACAGAAACCACACTTGTTCAGGTGCAGAATGATGTCTTCAGGGCTAGAGATCAAGGACAAAAGACAATTCTTGTTCTCCTTGATCTCTCTCTTCAACATTTGACACTGTGAAGCTGGCCAGCTGGTGCAGCAGTTGGATTTCCACTTGCAACGCTGGTGACCCAGGTTCAGGAATGGACCCGAGTCATCGGAGGGCCGGCCGAGGGGAGAAGGATGGAGCATCCTATGGACGGCTCTCCTTCTCCGGAGGGAGGGTGGGGAAGTGCCTGGTGCACTGGGAACTCCTGGCGGAGACCGGGAGATACTCACACTCCGGCGCTCGTTTCATGGGAGGTGGGGCAGATGCTGGCGTCATTGCACGTCCCCACCTCCAAAGAACACAGGAAAAAGGAGCAGGCAGGTGGAGGCCACTGTCTCAGTGAAGCCCTCCTCAGGGCTTCGATTAGTCATCATTGCCGCTCCCCCAACCAGTCACTAGCTCTGCAGCACGGATTGGGGACCATTGCCACAGCCCCCTGCCTCCGGGGAAACTGCACCAGAGCTAAAAAGGCAACAGATGACAGTGAAGTCCCGGGGTCATGACCAGGGCTGAGGATTGACAGTGGCCCTGCCAGGAAAAAAGAGAATATTTAAAAAAAAAAAAGCATTGGACACTGTGGACCATTGTGTGTTGCTTGACCACCTCAGGGAACTCTGCGGACTCACCAGCACTGTCATCCACTAGTTCGAGTCCTTTTTAACCAACAGGAGGCAACAGGTTGTGATGGGGAATTTCTCCTCCACCCCTAGCCCCCTATCTTGCAGAGTACCTCAGGGGTCGGTGTTAGCCCCAATGTTGTTCGCCATGTACATGCTACCCCTAGGAGGGATCATTAGGAAGTATGGCTTGGATTTTCATTGCTATACTGATGATACCCAGCTATACTTACCCTTTGCACCAGGAACATCCAACGCAGCAGATGTGCTAAACAGCTGCCTTGCTGAGATCAACAACTGGATGGCCTCTAGCTGGTTGCGACTGAACCCCGATAAGATGGAGGTATTGGTGGTGGAGTTGAACAGAGTGCGTAATAGGATGGCCTCTGGATCAGAGACTGGATTTGTTCTGGGATCTGTTCCATTGAAGGCCTCCCTCTAGAGTGCAAAATCTTGGTGTCATTCTGGATAGGAGTTTGACGATGGAGGAGCAGATATCTTCCACCATCCGCTCTTGTTTTTTCCATCTCAGAAATGTCACCAGGATAAAGCCCCTTGTTCCGCCTCTGGACTGCCCCACTTTCATGCATGCCTTAGTTACATCAAGGCTTGACTACTGTAATGCGCTCTACCTTGGGGTCATGGGAGGATCTCTCTGCAGACTGCAGCTAGAGCAGAACGCAGCTGCCTGGTTACTTACTGGGCAGCCAAAATTCTGCCACATTACACCTGTGTTGCATGAGCTGCACTGGCTGCTGGTCAGGTGGAGGATCCTCTTTAAGGTGGGTCTTCTCATTTATAAGGCCCTACATGGTCAGGTACCTGGTTATCTGTTAGACCTTCTTGTACCTGCTCTCTCGGTTTGCCCCTCTGTTCCTCCTATGGAGGCCCCCTGGCAATTCCCAGGACAAGGTTGAAATCGGCTGGCGACAGGGCCTTTAATGTCACTGCCCCCATCCTGTGGAATTCACTACCCCTTAGAGTTAAGGGGGTCCCTATTCTGGAGATATTCAAGGCCCGCCTTAAGGCCCTCCTATTCGCTCAGGCCTTTTTGGATTAAGCTGTTAATTTACAGATTTGATTTGATTATAACCGGTGGTAATGTGATGCTTAGTTTATTATCTATGGGTAATGTTTATATGAGGCGTTATTATATATATGCTTATATTTATCTCTGTATTTTCATTGATTTGTTACTGAATATATGTCTACTTATTTGTACAGCACCCAGAGCCTCTGGGATTGGGTGTCTTTTAAAATAAATTTTGCCTTGCCTTTGCCTTGCCTTGCCTTGTCTTGCCTAGCCACCAGGCAATGGGAGTATTTTATTAATAGAGACAGATTGGGACAGGGTCCACTAGACCACCAGGGACACATTTAATGTTGATTAAAGGGGATCAGGGCTGGGGGGGACCTGCTAGAGTGGTGCACGGCCACCCCGCAGCTTGTGGCACACCTTCCATATGTGAAGTCTGGTTGGCACACAGCCACAGTTGCTGCAAGTGGTGGGACTTTGCCACCAGGACCGTGTCCAATAGAGAATTGGGCACAGGGTCCCTGGTGCACTGGCAATCAGCACAAGCTGCCTTTGGAGAGGCTTTGACCAAGTTTTGAGAATCAGGCCCTTGGTCTCGAAGATGGGCTAAGTTAAAATGCCAATTAGTTTATTTGTTCTGCTTCCCCAGATCCAGCTTAAAAAGGACATGGGAGTGGTCTGACAGTACCCTGGCACCCATTCTTATGTCACACACTGTGCCCAAATGCTCCATGGTAACAAATACATAATCCAGTTTAGCATTACTGGAGCAGTAAGCCGAGTAGTGAGTGAATTGTTTTCCTCTAGGGAAGAGCATTTACCAGACATCCACAATACCTAAATGTCCTAATGTTGCCTTAAAATGTTTTTGGGAGGGAGATATCCAAAATTGACTGGGATGAGTAGTAGCCAAGTCAGGGTTGAGAGTACCTCCCACCATAATCGGCTGTCTCATGAGCATGTCAAGAACTTTACCAAAAAAGAATGTCATCACCTTCTTGTCTGAATTGAGATGGAATATACATTAACATGAACTGTGTCTCATTCAATACCCATACTAAGATCACAAAGCAGCCCTCAGAGTCCAAATAGGAGTCCTGGAGATGATATCTGGTTGAGCCAGGTAGTAGGGTGGCAACCCCCCTCCACTTGCCCTGATGATAAGATGATGTATACACCACTGGGAACCAATATTTACCAAGTTTAGCAAGCTCCTCTGGAGATAAGTGTGTCTCCTGAAGGTAGAAGACATCAGGCCATTCTCTCTTCACTAATTGCATGAGTCTAGAGCACCGGACAGGGTTATGCATTCCATAATTTTTTTTAATTTTTTTTAATTTTTATTTATTCTAGGATTACAAGTACCTTTAAGCCAAGGCTCTTTTACAAAGGTTCCACATCAAAGGAGGTACAATACAGAGTAGACAAGACATTCAGTTACATAGGCAGGTAAACAGCATAACACCAAATACAAATATGTGGTCATGTACATTTGGGAAAACGAGCGATAGAGCACAGAGCAGCAATAGTAAGAGAACAGAGAAATGGGGGGAACTAACTGAGGGTGCAGCCAGAGGCATTGTCATAATACAGATAGAAGTGCTGGAGTCGAAAAAATTAGAGAGAAGTAAGAAAGAAACGAAGAAGGGGGGCAGGGAGTAGCGGAAGTACAAGGAGGGGACTACAGGGTGCCAGCTAAGGGGGAGAGGTGGGAAAAGGAGGCAGTAGAGAGTTGGGGGGAGGTAGCCTATTAAGTGGGGCAGTCACAGGTGCTAGAGGCAGTGAGGTATAGGCGGAGTTTGGATTTGAATGATCCAAGCATTGGCACAGATGAGAGGTCACTGCTGAGCATATTCATCCAGCTTGGGGCCCTGTAGGCAAAGGATCTTTGACCTTGGGAAGTATGGCAGCGGGGAACCTGAAAGAGTTGGGTTGCAGAGGCTCTTGTGGATCTAAGCTTGCTGCAGGGCAAAGGAGAGCTCGGACTCCAGGTGGCGCAAGACCCAAGGTGATTTTCTTTGCCACAGTACAGGTCTGGTATTTTATGCAGTTTGAGAGTTGAAGGCAGCCAGATTGTGCATATAAGTCACACGTATGAGTGAGTCAGTGGGAGCCAGTGATGAGCCAGCAAGCTTTGTTGAGCATTGTGGATATGCGCCTAAGAGCCGTTTGCGAGACGGAGCCATAAATGATCAGTCCGTAGTCTATAACTGAGACAACGGAGCTCTGAACCGTGACCCTTAAGGCATCTGGTGTAAGGTGCTGTCTATGCCTGTAGAGGAGACCAAGGCAGGTATTTGCAGTTTTGGTAACACTGACAATGTGGGTTCCATAAGAGAGGTGACTGTCTAAAGTAATCCCAAGACATTTAAATGAGTGAACCTGCTCTAGGGTGGCTCCATGGCAGTTTGTGATGGTTAAAGCTTGCAGCTTGTATTTGTTGTGTGTGCTGCAGAAAAGCATAGACTTGTTATTTTTTATAGTTTAGTAGCAGTTTATGCTTGCTAAGCCAGCTTTCAACTGGGGTGAATCCTTTCTGGAGTTTGTGTTGGAGGGGTAGGAGGTCCTTATGGGTGGCATGGATGATGGCATCATCGTCGTAAAGGAAGAGTTGTTCTGGACAGGATTGTGGAAGGCTGTTCAGAAAGAGGCTAAACAGAAGGGGCCTCAGAATGGATCCCTGTGGGACTCTTGATAGAACAGGTCTTGCATCAGAGAGGACATCAGCAATTTTTAATCTTCGGGAGTGTTTTTTAAGGCAGCTTTTGAACCAAGCTGAAGAGAGAAAGGAGAGGCCAGCTAACTGGAGCTGCTGTAGTAGAAGATCATGATGGACGGTATCAAAGGCCTTTGTTAAATCTATAAAAACAGACCCAGCAGGGAGGCCATTGTCCAATGAACTGTGGGTTACACCGGTGAATTCAAGGAGGGCAGAGGTAGTGCTATGCTCTTTTCTGAAGCCATACTGTTGAGAGCATAGGATATTATGCTTATCCAGATATTCAATAAGCTGGTCAGCTACTATGCATTCAATGGCCTTGGAGAGCGGGGGCAGGATGGAGATTGAACGATAATTCACATGGAGGGACTTATCGCCACTTTTGTGGACAGGGGTCATGGTTGTGGATTTCCAGATGTCAGGGAACTGTCCAAGACAAAGGGAGAGGTTGAATATCTTTGTGAGTGGTCCAATGACATAGTCGAGGGTGAGGGACTAGTATTTTGAGGTCCAGCGAGTTAGCACTACTTCTGGAATTGGTGATTGCTTTCTTAATATATTTGTGGGTTTCATGCATCCGGAGGGCTTTAAAGTAGAAAGCTACAGCTATAGAGCATCACAGAGAAGGGAGACATGCCCCACCAGACAACCTGTAATTAGGGAAATTACCCAAATGACAGTACATGACAGTTACAATCCTCCAGTAAACGTTATTAGGCTTGTGATCACACCAAAAACAAAGCCATTGTGAAAACAGTAACAGTTACCTGAAACAGTAAGAAACAATCAAACTTAGTAAAACATGAAAACCGCATTCAGATAATAATGTGGCTAACATATATATAAAAACAATTAACAGTCATTAAACAGTGCATGAACAAGAACAAATAAAGAAAACTCTGCAAATAGAGAGTGAAGGTTAAACTGGGCCAAGGATTAGGTTGCTTCCTACCTAGGGAGCACAAAGCCAGTAGTGCCCCTGGGGGATATCTGAGGACAAAACCCCTGGGGAGAGTAGTGTGCCCATTAGCAGAACACTCGTAGATAGTGCCCCAAACTCAAGCAGGCCCCCTAGACATGAGTGACCTGTATAAAAAGAATGTCCCATTTCCTAGCTACGAAAATAAGTATATCTCCCCTCTGCCCCCAAAGAGCCCATATCTAGTAGGAGCTCATAATGTCTAGGGGGATAGAAGAACAGGAAACTTTAGTTGTTTGGGTTTCCCAATTTTGTAAGGATAAACAGCATGTGTTCCATTAGGAATCTTGAAATCTAACAAGCTGAGAACGGTGAAAAAGTCCTGCACAGATGCAGTTACTCCTATGAAATACATAAGTCCACCTGAGAAAAAGAAGGGTGTGACCCAAGTGGGTTCCCCAGTCCTGAGTCCCGTGTCCCAGAAATCTGATATAATGGTCTGTAGGGCAATATTAGTCAAGTAAATGATACAGCTGGGGTGGAGAGTGGACAAGAGCAACCCCCAACTTCCACACCATTCCAAGTGGCAGTTGTACAGTAATTTTGAGCAGGCTAGTAAAAGGCGTGGTCCTAGGAGGTAATAGAGAGACCCAGCACATGCTAAATAAGTCTTCTGGCACCAGTCTTGGCTGGCCCTACTCCCAGGGTCCCCGAGATTGGGGCCATAAATTCTAGATAATTAGGTCACGGCTGTAGCAGTCCCTAACTGGTCGGTAAGGGTGAGACATCGAGCTAGCCTTACATGACTGATAACAGTAGAGAGGGAGTCCAGGTAGGCAAATCCCAGCCTGGAGCCTCTGGCCAAGAAGCTCTTTCAAATGCATCAACACAGCATTTCCCGTTTAGCACAACTCTTGTGGTCTCCCACCCCAGGCCATATAAGTGGCAAAGTGTAAACATGATCACAGTCTGATTAACCGCCAGATTTAATATGAGTTGTGAAGTTGAGTCCCCACCACCACAGAGAAGACTATGAGGCAGTACAGAGGGACCACACAGGTGGGTTGTAAACCCCCAAGCCCCAGCAGATGACCCCACCCCATACCCCTTACCTGATGCTTCAAGAAAAAACAAGTCCCATCAAGTTTTGAAGTCAGTGTTAAATATGAAAATGAAGCTGTCTCTCAAATACCAGCAAACCCCACTGAATAACAGTCACCTGATAACAGAAATAGTAGAGCATTACAGAGAAAAAGAGATGTAGCCATAAGTAGAGGTCTTCTCATTGGGACTGCCGCTGGAGCTACCGCAGAAGATCTTTGATAGAGTTCACGGTGTTCTGGGAGTGTCTGGCTCTGTCATCAGCTCCCCTCAGCTGAGATTAGGGATCTGAGTGATCCTCTTGCATTCTCAGATGCCAGTCGTACGAGTTTTACCAGGCTGCCAGGGAGGCTATGGGATCTCTAGTCCACAGTGGGTGAGATCCATCTGTGCATCCTATGTGATGTGATGTGGAGTATCTCCCCCTAGGAAAGTGACCCACAGCTGGGCCAGATACGGAGTTTGAAATTTCAGTCCCTCCTTTTTGAGTGCTTGTAAGCAAGGAGCATTTGCTCAGCATTTCTGCTGGATAGCCGAGACAAAATTATTGCTAAAGTATATTTGAGAAGAGCCATAAAGTACCTGTTTTTGACTCAGTGCTTTTAGAAGGACCTGCTCCTTTATCTGAAATATTAAGAACTTGATTATAATGGACCTGGGCCATTCAGCTGGTCCTGCTTTGGGCCCTAGAGCTCTATGGACCCCTTCCAACTTAAGAGGGAAGTAGTCCAGAAAGGACAAGGTGGTTTTAATTAACTTGTCCACAAAGCTGATGATATCAGTCCCCTCCTCTCCCTCTGAAATGCCATACATTATATTCTTATGTTGTGTCACACCATTTTAAAAATTGCCATTTAAAAATAAAAATATTTTCTGTCACCAGTGTTGCGTGGCAGAGCAAGCCCTGAGATATTCTGATAGTGTTAATCAACCTCCGGTGCAGTGCTATTTAGCACATTCAAAAATGTACCCTTATCACAGTGCACAGTGATACGCAAACAACCCCCTGACCAAGTGCCAGGTAGTGGACTGATAGCAGGAGCTGGAAGTCTCTGTAAGCATCCCCACCCCCCAGATTGCTTGTCAGCCGAGCCACAATATCTATACAAGTCAACCCCATCCTTATCATCTAGTGGCCCTTCACCCCATTCACATTTGCCTATCATCTGAGCCACTATATCTATACAAGTCAGCCCCATCCCTGATGTCTAGTAGCCCCCCACCCCACAACTGACAATCAGCTCAGCCATGAAAGCTTTACAAGTCAACACCATCGCTGTCGTCTACTGGGTCCCCATCCCACCAATTGCTGACCTGATTTCCCTATCTCCTGATCAGCAGTCTCTGTCCCCCTCCCATCCCACCACTCAGGACCCTCCACCCCCACAACCACTCCCCAGTGGCCCCCACTCACCCCAGTACTCAGACAGCCCCAGTTGACAGTGACTGCCACAGTTCCTCTGTTCACCTCCTCAGCCAGGTGTCATATGAATGGCAGGAAGCAAAGTGTGTGGCTACTGCAGAATCAGCAAACGGGGTAGTATGACCACACTGCCGAGTTTGAACATTAACATTATAAATTACTCCAGAGACACCTCAGTGCTGTAAAAGTTTTGCTGTTCGTAGGACAAGGGCATCGAGTAGGTGGAATGAATTTCGATATTTTACCCAGTTAAGTCTAAACATTTGAAAATGACCAACAAAGATGTGTGTTGGTGGTGTTATAGGTATCTCCATCTTAAAAAGGATGGAGGAGTGGTCTGACAGTATCCTGGCACCCATTCCTATGTCACACACTGTGCCCGAATGTTCCTTGGTAACAAATACATAATCCAATTTAGCATAACTGGAGTGGCAAGCCGAGTACTGAGTGAATTGTTTCCCTCTAGGGAACAGCTTTCACCAGACATCCACAATGCCTAAATGTCTCTTATGGTATAAGAGACTCCTCTTGTGATGGTTGGGCAGACAGATCTGCCAACTCTGCGTTCCTCTCGCCCACACCTCACGCTTGGAGTATCTTATAAAATAAGAGACATCCATCAGAGGCCTTTTAATTTATAACAAAAGATAATTGCAATTCCAGGTGGCTTTGTTTCTGAAATATACTGAATCCATGGATGGTATCCCAGTACTAAACCAACTACTTTAAAGTATGCTGGAAGAGATATACCCAGGGAGTGCTAAAGGGCCATTTGCATGCCCATTATGGGCTCATCTGCATGTGAGCACCCGGCCTGAGTGTGCAGGGCCAGGTTCCTCCCAAGCCCCAATCGGTATAGGAATAAAAAAAAACTCATCTCCCTGATAGTCTAGTGGTCCCCCTCCCCGAGCACCGATCCGTGTAATAATAAAAATCATCCCTGATTCCCTGGTAGCCTAGTGGTCCCCGATCACCGATCTGTGTAAAAATAAAATAACACCCATTTCCCTGGTAGACTACTGGTCTCCCCTCCCAGATCCCTGATCCCATTCAGCAGAAATAAAATCCCCACATCCCTGGTAATCTAGTGGCCTCCCACCCCCACCCTGGTAGGTAGTAACCCACCACCCCACTCCCCCCCAACCTGACCCATGCTGGCAACTGGCACAGCCCTCCTCACACCGCCATGGCCAGCCACTGACTGAACTGTCCATGAGCATGTACAGTACATAGTACGTTCTAGTTGGTTAACCGGTCACTTGAAGCTGCTGAGATTGATCTCCCCCAACTCCAGATGGCAAATGTAAATAGTTGGCAATTCAGATACACTCTGGAAAAGTAAAAGAGAAAAAAAAATAAATAAACATAGTGTGTGCTAGTCATCCCCACCACCACCAAATGGTCTCCATGGCTTCAGATACCTTGTCAATTTAATCCAGAAACAATATCCAGGTGAGCCCATTATTATAGTTGAAAAACAAAATAGATTGGTTGGAGATAACATAGGTGGGGTAAGTTGTGGTGAAACTTGTTTGAATTTGTGTATTTATTATTAAGTGAAGGGTATATGTGAGACCAGCCATAGTAGCCCACACATTTAGGGGCCATATTATAAAAACTGTGCCTATTCATGTAGTTTGGGTGAAGGGTGCTAATTGTCCGGCCTGGGACCTCAGTTAGTTGATAACTGGAGGTGAGGTAGAGTCATATTTCTTATAGGTTGGTTGTGGTAGGGTTACGTGGCAACCAGGGGACCAATTAGGGACTCAGTAGTCCAACAGGCAGTACCACCTTCAGAGGGATGTGCAGGAAGCATAAAAAGCAGCCACTCTTAATGTGTTCCCACACATGTTCATGTCCCACTGAGTAATTGGAACAGGTGTAAGACTGATGTCTTAGTGATCAGCAGAAGGAAACAGGGAGTAGAGGACTCTGCTGATCAACAAAGGTAAGGTACCTGTCCACTCCTGTTGTTGCTGCATTCACTGCTGGGAGGGGTGGAAGGTAAACAGTAGGCCTAAATTGCCAATAGGAGCAACAGGACAAGATGAATTACACCAGGTTAATGGGAACAAAAGTAGCAACACACAAAAAAAAAAATAGAAAAAGATAGGAAGGGCACAAGGTAAAAGACAGGCCTCAAACTAGGAATAGGAGCAACACCCTGTCTCGGGTAAGAGTATAAGGGAATTTACACCAGGCATTGGGGTACAAAAGTAGCCAAAAAAAAAAAAAAGAACACCGTATCAGGGGTACAAATTAGACTGTGACCCGACAGAAAATATACAGGCAAGAGCCAAGGAAATAACTGACACAGCCAAGGAAAAACTCTGGATCACTGAGGCAGAATGGAAATTTCTTACAACCAGTCACCCCACAAAACCCACAATTTATCTCAGATTCAAAATTCATAAAAACAGGGAAACCCCCAGGACACCCCATCATGAGCAGTATAGGCTCCATCATGGAACCACTACCCAAATATGTTGACTTCTTTCTCAGACCCTATGTAGAAAAAATGATATCATATGTGGGAGACACAAAGGAAGTTCTAAACATTTTAAAAGAGGTTACAATCAAAGATCAAATGATACTGGTGGTATGTGATGTGGAAAGCCTGTATAATAATATTCTCCATGAAGGTGGCTTAAAAGCAATCCACAATGTACTCAGACAAAGACCAGCTGACATTTTCCCACCCACAGACTTCATTATGGAGTTACGTTTTGTGCTGAAATCGAACTACTGTCTATCTGGCACAGAATGTTTTTGAACAGATTCATGGTACAGCGATGGGACCACATTTGTTAGCAAATCTGTATGTCTCAGAATGGGAGTCTTTGAATATATGGAATACTACCAAGAATAAAGGGCATAAATACATTTTAAAATTGATCAGATTTATAGATGATGTGCTTTTTTTATGGGAAGGGAGTGAAACTGCACTTGGAGAATTCATGGAATATATAAACCTAAGTGACAGTAATTTGAAATTCACTGACATCAAAAGTGATAGGTCTGTAAACTTTTTGGATCTGTGTACAAGAATGAAAAAAGATTAGAGTCAAAACTCTTTAATTAAGAAACTGACAGAAATACCCTTTTACATTTTGCAAATGAGTATCCTAAGCATTTAAAAACTAATATACCTTATGGCCAGCTAATCTGAGTAAAACGAGAATGATCAGGCAACAAGAAATGGCATCAACCTGTTTCAGATTTATTAGCAGAGGTTATGCACCAAGTATCCTTCTCAGTGTGGTGAGCAGAGGGAAAAACACAAACAAAGAAGATCTACTCAAGAAAAGAGACAACACATCAGAACCAGATGGCCAAATAACGTTCAGCCCTCCTCAGAAATAAATGGGATAGTAAAAAAGCACTGTTTGTTGAGGGAAGGACCTCAGCAGGCTGATCGTGACGCTGATCAGTTTTACTTGCTGGATGGAGTTATGCAGAGCAAATGAAAGAGCTGACCTATGACTCGTACAACTCTTTTCTTTGAACAACACAAAGTTTCTGCCCAGCAAGACCAGAACAGTGTCATGATCAGCCTAACTGATGATTGATCTGACACTGTCGAGCCCCTTGCAGACTGCCCTACATTGGATCAACAGTGACACACCTCTCAAAACCCATTACTATACCAATACGTTCACTTTGTGCAAGGAAGAACACAAAAATGGTTAAATCTAGAAAAGTTATTTCACTCTTGCTCCATTCAAGTGTAAATTTAATATGGGCACTGGTGTTATTCACATACTATTTAAAAAGGACTAAACAATTTTCACTGCCAGTCCATATCATAAAGTAATCATCTATAAATTGATTCCATGTTTTTACAAATACATGAAACACATTTTGTTCCTTTATTATGGAGGAGCTGTTCCTCAAACTCTCCAACACATACACTGGCCAGATTTGGTGCAAACAGTGTGCCTATGCTAGTATCCTTGATTTGTGTGAAATACTTACTGTCAAAGATAAAAGAGTTTGATTCCAAAGCTATTCTGTTACTATCCACAATAAATTCACTAGGATGTATAATATGTTTCTGTCAGTTTGAAAGAGCCTTTGCAACTGCATTAAGTCCACCCTCATGGGAAATAGTTGTATAAAGGTTCTCTACATTTATGCATACCAGGAAGACACTTTCGCAGATTTCAAAATTATCAAGCAACATACACATATGATTTGTATCTTTCATATATGATTTCAAACCAGACACATATTTTTTATGTATTGATCTACATATTTACAAATTAGTTCAGCTGCAGAACCAATGGAAGAGACAATGGGTCTCCCTGGCACTGGTACTCATTTATTGTGCAATTTAGGAAGTACATACAGAGACGGTCTCCTTGAGCTTTCCACTATCAGAAATTCAGCATCTCTTTTGGTAATCCAGTTACTATTTAGAGCTATAGTGACTGTTTTATTTATCTATTGTGTAATATAAGGGGTGGAGTCACCAAAGAGCCTTTGGTAAAAATTGCTGTCACTGAGCTGTCTGTTAGCCGCTTCTATATACTCCTTTTGTCCCCAAATAACAATGGCTCCACCTTTATCAGCTGGGCATACAACAGTGTCAGTCATAGATCCAAGTTGCTGTAATACTTTTCTTTTGTTTGTTGTTTTGTGTGTCATGTTGTTATAGGGGCTTTTCAGTAATTCATGTACTTCCCTTTCAAGAAGATTCATATATGTAATAAGTGCTGGATTGATTTGTAACGGGGCAGAATACAGATTTCTTAGTGAGGTTAGAGGGTTTTTTGCACGATATTTGTATTAGTCTTGTTTTCTGAGATAACAGGGTTGTGAGTAGGATGTTGCTCACTGAAAAAAAAAAGTATCTTTTAACTGTAAAGACCTAAAAAACTTGACTAGATCCACCTTAATAGTGAAATTATTTGGAGCATTGGTTGGCACCTTTCTCTAAAACAGGTATTTTACCATTTGTACTATTTGTAAATATTTTTTCAGTTAGATTTATGATGTCCAGTTGGGGTTCCTCTTCCTTGGGGACCTGCCTATTGTCCCCACTGCACCCACTGCAGGTTGTGTTGAGTACACTCCTGCTGCCTCTGTTCCCTCTCCCTCCTCTTATGCCCCTTCCCTCTTTTTGTTCTCTTGGGCCTTGTTCTCTTTGTACCTGGCCCACCTCCTCCTGGTTTGCTCCTAAAAAAGGCCTATCTGTTGCTTATATTTCTTTCATTATCTGATCTGTCACTCTTCATTTCTGATTAAATATTTCCATCCTCATTCCTTTGTGTAAAAACTTTATAATGAAATTTCTTCTTTCTCCCATGCCATCAGTAGGTTGTGCGTTCAGCATAGTCTGTTGCGTTCCTTTCATATTTGATTTGTTTGTACAATTAAAGTTTGGTTTTAAATTTCTCCGTCTGCTGCTCCAGTTTATTTTTCATCTTCATTAGTTTCTCAGGTGTATCGGAAACATTCCATTTACCCTCTAATTCCATTCTGTCAGCTACAAGTTTGGCACATTCTTTTTTGGCATTTTTTATTATTTGGAGAATAATATCAAAGCTTCTTTTATTCAGCACCTTCTCTTAATCGCATATAAATTCATCATTAAGGCCCAATAAGGGTGGTTTCTGAATAGAGTCCTCCAGGGATACACTTCTCCCTCCAATACTGTGATAAGAATATGGCATTCAGAGAGAACCAAGCTTCTCTTTTCTTTACATCTTCCAAAACCCATGTGCCATTTGTATTTATATTGGCATTACTCTTAGTTCTTCAGCCTGTGCCAAAGAAAACATTGTTTTCTCTCCCACTTCATTAGTTATTGACAGTACTTCTGTTGTAGGTGTAGCTGCCGCCATGTTTGGAGCACATTACTATTGGTTTGCCCAATAAACTGAAAATATTCAAAGACATAGCACACAAGTAGTAGTTTGTCTACACAAACATAATAGTACACATACTAAGCCAAAATAAAAAAAGTCAAGTAAAAGACAAGCCCACTGTAGTGGAAGGTCTGCACTCAGAATAAAAGGCTTATTCTGTGGTCCAGGTAATGTGATGGGCGGCGGGGTAAAAAGTTAAATTTGTTTTGTTTATAAATCTACTACCGATATGTACCACACTAGCAATCCTGAAACAAGAAGCAGCATAAAGTTTACATCCTGACCTGGATTTATCTGCTCTTACTACTGTGTTTGGGTTGCTTCTGCAAGTTGAAATTTAATAAAGAGGCTCAACTAAACTGTAAAGAAGTGTGGTAAGCCTTTTATTCTGAGTGCTGAGCTTCTGCAAAAATAAGTGAGTCACTATGAATGCAATTACATATAATATACAACACATGCACAATGTGAACGGATATGACTGTAGTATAAATAACGTACACAGAATCAAAAACAGGATATCAATGGGAGAAACTAAGCATTAAACTTAGAGCAGTATTGGGGCTAGACAAAGTTCTTGGGGAGGCAAATAAATTTAGATTTAGGTATGAGAGAAGAGCAGGAAATGTCTAACCAGGTTCTGAGCAGGAACAGGAGAGAGAAAAATTAAACTGAAGTTGATGTTTAAGGGAGATGTAGGAAGAGGACAGTAGACAATATATATATAGGTATATATACATACTAGGGCTGAGCAATTAATGAATATTAATTCCCAAATACTGTGAATTATTCAGTACTTGGCATCTGGATCCAAATACTAAGTATTTTTCCCTGTAGATTTTTATGCCCCTTCCAGCCTCACCTCACCCTCAGGCTGTGTTCAGCTACTGTCCAGCCCAATCCTTAACTAACCCTGCCACATTCCCTCATGGCTCTTCCCTTGGTGAAATGATTTTCGAAGATGACTGCTGTCCCAGCCTATATTTCCATTCAGTTGCACATATCAGGTGCATAGTGTGGGTTCAAAATGGGCTGGCAGACATCACCCATGGTGGGGATTCTGATGTTTATCCAATGTTTTCCCCCTAAATCCTCCTCCCATCTCCATTTGGCTTGCACACTGTCAGTTCCAGCTTTGTATATGTACAGCTGCCCCTGTGGGAGAAGCAAGTTCCCCGGACCAACCGCAGAGGCAGCTGTGGTGCTAGGATGAATCCTCCCCAGCTGAGGCATAACATACTGGCCTGCTTCCTGACTCAGCATCCCATGTCTGCTCCTAAACCCAGGTCAATGTTGCACTGCTGCTGCCCATCTGGGCAGCCTGTGCTGAGTATTTTTCATTATTTGGGGTACTCAGTCTTGGAAAACCCCCACCAATATAATAATTACAAATAAAAAATACTGATTACCTCATCAGTTGGCATGGAAATGTCCTCAATCCACCCCCCTGCATCATTTCCTGCCCTTCGCTGCCTCTCCCTTTCTCCCATGAACAGATTTAAAAAAATGCCAGTCTCCTGAGTCTGAGAAAGGTGATTCTGCCAAAATGTCAACATGCTGGTGTGTCACTTGTGACGTTTATGTACACTGTCTGGCAGGCCGTCAGTTACCGCATCATGAATACCAAGTTGGTGTCGGTGGTTTGTTTGTTTTGTTTGTTTTGTTTGTTTTTTGGCCTCATAGTATTTTGCCTATTTACTTGCATTTACACTTTTTGCCTTCAGGTATTTATTTGTCCCACACTTGATGTTGCACAATATTGGTGATAGTGTATGGCCTCCCATACACAACAAGACAATTCTTCACCTGAATGTTTTTGATGATGGCTGATGACCTCTAGAGCGAAACTCGAGAGGTCCCTCTGCCATCATAGAAAACAGGAGGGGGGGAGAGTTTCCTTGTTGTGTATGGGAGGCCATACACTGTTCTATATAGTGTATGATGCCTGAAAACAGGATCACTTACATTTTTTAGCCAGCATCTGTGGCCAGAGACCTGCACTCCTGGTCTCTCCAGCCCGCTGGCCAGCTAGTGTGCAGGACTTGCCAACCACCCCCTGTCCTATGAACGGCGCTGGTGATTCTGTGTTAGTGAGGACATCACTACTGAAGCAGAATGACTTTTGGTGGTGTATGGATTTCCATACACAACTGCATTCCACCATACACTATAAAAGACTTTGTATGCTCAAGGTAAGCTCCTTTGAATTTTGTAGAAACATTTGTCTTTGTGGCTGTTTTGTTGGTTAATGCCATGAAATTTAGTTTGGAAGTCTCTTCCCCAAGTATTTGTTTAAGCTGCGCCTGGAGCTGACAGAGTATTCCAACTCAGTCCCTAGCCTGACCCACCCCTTCTTGCACCAAATCCCTGATTTGTGGGGGAGGATCCAAGGAAAGGTAATAGTAGTCAAAATCCAGGCTAGCTTAGTTCCCACAAATACATAGCGTGGCTTTATATAGACATGTTTATATCAGCTGATTGTAACAGTGTGGAGCACTCACACCTTGGAAGGGGAGTAGCAGTCCATGTCATTTAAGATAGTAAGTAGACTAACCAATCAGTCTGCCAGCATCATCAATGGCATGGGTAGCTCCTCCTTTCCTCCCTCCTGTTCACATGCATTGTATGTTACTACAGTCAGCTGAATGTATACAAGTCTATGGAAAAGTGAGCTGTGAAGTAACCAGGGGGGGAGTGGGGTTGACTGTGTTAGCCTGGATTTCAACTGCCAATGCAACCAAATTATGCATTGGACATCAGGAGGGATGGCCCACTATTGAGAAGTGGTGCTTTGGGGATGGGATAGGTGGGTGGATGGGTGAAGTAAGGAGAGAAGAATTGTCTTAGAATATGCTGTTGGTTCCTCGTAAAGTGCCAGGAGACTGGCCGTTCTTTTTAAAAAGGAAATCTGTGTAAGAGAGAGAGAATGAGATGGGGTGGATAGCAGCAGTGTTGGAACCAAACTTTATTTTCTTTGGGTGCTATGAGGGCCCACATGGTCTTTATCTTTCAGATCAGACTCATTTCCCATTTGAAGTCAATGGTGATGATACGTGAGCTACTAGGGCTCACTTCAGAGCAGTGGGGGCTGAGCCCTAGAAAGTCCCCCTGTAATTCAAACACTGGACGTGACTGAGGTGGGGTAAGGGTGACCATACCCTGACCACCTGGAGAGGGCTAGATTTTTTTTTAATGTAGTTCCTTAATTTGAGGGTTAAACACTGGGGCCCAGATTTTCAAACTGCGCCATTCTGAGGCGCAAGCCCCTGCGCTGCTCAAAATAGTTACGCAGGGGTGTGGCCGGGGTGATATTCAAAGGAGTTGCGCTATTGAGCGACTCCTTTGAATATCACCCCAAACACAGCACTTACAAGATGGCGAAAGTGGAACTTGCACCACCGCAAGTTGCCAGAGTTGAGCATTAAACTTACGGTGGCGCAAGTACCATTGTGCCATGCTCAAATTTCCGATATTCAAAAGGTGACATGCAAATGGGGCCATAATTTATGCAAGGTGTGGGGGGGGCATTTGCATCTATTTATGGCCCCATTTGCATGTAGGTGCGCCGATCCCCGAGGACTTGCTCCTGGCCACCCTGCCAGGCAGCAGCCGCCGGGGACCGATGCACAATGCAGCCGATCGCGGGCATCACAGTTACATGAACCCGCCCACACATATCCCCACAGCCCGATCGCGGGCATCACAGTTCTATGAACCCCCCCATGTCCCAGCCCGATCAGGCATCACAGTCCATGAACCCCCACATATCCACACAGCCTGATCGCTTGGGCCGAGTACAGGTACCTGAACCCCCCACACATATCCCAGCCGATCGCGGGCAGTACAAATCTACATGACCCCCCACATATCCCACAGCCCGATGTGGGCAGTACAGGTATGAAACCCCCACACATCCCACAGCCCGATCGCGGGCAGAGCGATATAAACCCCCAGTGCATGATCGCGGGCGGGAATGTAACCCTCCCCAACCCGAATATCTCCCTGGTGGTCCAGTGGACCGTAAAGCCAGATCGCGGGCAGGAATGTCACATCACAACCCCCAAAACATCTCCCTGGTGTCTAGTGTCCCCCCCACCCACCCACAGTCCTCACCCATCCCCACACCTGCAGCGTGAGCGACAGCATCCACCGCCCTGCCGCCCCACCGCCCTTTCACCACCTCCACTTCTTCACTCGCCTTTGCCGGCCGCGGGCATCTCACTCAGCCGCCATCAGTCACGAATGACTGTCCCAGGCTGCACGTATTGGTGCAGAGCTCAGCTACTGAGTGTAGTTCATATCAGAGCATGACAGTCCAGATTTGTGAATGAAATCACAAATTGGACTGTCATACGGTATGGGCTGCATGCCCATTGGCTGTAGCTCTGCACCATCGGGCGGCAGCCCACCGACAGTCAGTCGGGCGGGCGGGGTGGCAGGTGGTGGATGTTGTCGCTCACCGCCGCGGGGGAGCGGGTGGAGGCTTCGTGGGTGGGTGGGGGGACACTAGACACCAGGAGATGTTTGGGGGTTGTGATGTGACATTCTGCCCGGATGGCTTCACGGTCCACTGGACCACCAGGGAGATATTCGGGTTGGGGGAAGGGTTACATTCTGCCCACGATCGGGCACTGGGGGTTCATACATGTTCTGCCCGCGATCAGGCTGTGGGATAGTGTGTGGGGGGTTCATCCTGTACTGCCCGCGATCGGGCTGTGGGATATGTGTGGGGGGTTCATGTAACTGTGATGCCCGCGATCGGACTTCGGATATGTGTGGGGTTTCTGAACTGTGATGCCCGCGATCGGGCTTCGGAGATGTGTGGTGGGGGTTGTTTTAGGTTCTGCCCGCGATCGGGCTGGTGGGGGCATGCAGGGACCGAGGTTGGGGGCCAGCCAGTGGTGGCAGCTGCTGTGTTGCGCCCTGCAATACAGCAGCTCACCTGGAGGTGGCCCTCAACTTGATCCTTTTTTGGCTCGGTCTGTGCAGGCAGGTTGGGGGTTGCGCATGCACAACTCTGCACAACCCGACTGAATATCGGGTTGCACAGGTTATGCATGGTTCCTCCCCCTCCTGTTGAGCATGCATTCATTTGCATTGCTCTTTTGCGCAACCTGTTGTCAGTGGCGTAACTGCCTCCTGCTGAATATCGCAGAATGGCGCATTTTTGGTGCAACCCTTTTGAATATCTGGGCCTGAGTATCTGGGGGTGCCAAGTATGATACAGTTCCTGTTACTTTTTGTGTTCTTCTGGTGAGAGAACTGCAAAGTTGACAAGTTCTGGCACAAGAAGGACTTCAGAATGCATATCTAGGTGTATTAATATATCCCACAGAGACACTTGTTGTGGTATAAGAGTGGTTTCACATGTGTTCACATCACATGAGAGAACAGCTAAAAGAAACTGAGCTGTTCGACACACAATGAATGCAACTTAAACCGCTCTTATACTGCAACAAGTGGCTCCGAGGCACGTGTCATTGCATTTAGGCTGAGGGCATCTTGCCAAAGTAATAAAGTAAATTCTTGAACCTGCACGTTTTCAGATCAGATGTGAGCAAGACCCTTTTTGGTGAACAACAATGTCAAACAAATATGGGAATGGAGTGCTTTGATTGGTTGGCAACATTCTCTGATGTAAAATAACTGTAAGAGATACTAACTGTACATACACAAATAATGTCAAAAGGCATTTCCTTGAAATGGATATTAAATTTAAAATCTAAATGTTTGGTTTTCAGAAAATTAGAGAAACCCCTGAGTGGGAAATTGATGATGCCAACTAAACTTGGAACTTCAGAATTTTGGACCTGTTAGCATGAGACACATTATTCAAACTAATATATATTTTTTTTATTTGGAACAGAATGACACAAACGGTTCAGGATACTGTCCTAATGTACTGTAGATTAAGTGTAGAAACAGATAAAAAGTCCAACTTGATAACAGATCATAATACAAAGGTTTATTATACTGCAATACAAATGAATAAAACAACATTATTTCATCAGGAATTCAACTCACCCTCCAAACTGTCTCGAAAAAGATTTTAGATGAGAACACAGACTTGCCATTATTTTGTCAGTTCTTAGTGCAACTAAAATCTCTGTAATCAAGTCATTGTAATTTGGTGTTATATCATGTAAAGAATTCCTTAATTACCTTTTTGAGACACCCTCTTATGTTTATAAGCACCTAGAAATGATCAGTCTTGAGTGACTAAAATTATGTCACAATTAATAGTCAATAGAGGAGGATTAGACACATCACTGGTCAAGCATGACATTACTAAATAGCTCATCTCTCTCACTCTTCCAGGAGAAAAAGTCCATCTGTCATTTGCAATGAGAACACTAGCCATACAGAGTTTAAGGACATTCCCCAGTGTTTCAAATTCCCATTTTCCTGATGCATCTGAAAATGCTTTCAGGGCTGTCTACTGGCACAAGTACATTCTTAAATATGTGAAACCATTATTAGAATAATGATTTATCCTATTATGTTGTGTCCAGCTAAGAACATATACAGGATGGCAGCGAGGAAATTAGCTCCTGCAGTTGTAGCCATTGACATCACTCAAGGCACTTTATGTGCATGTTTGGCCTCAGTTACTCTGTTTCTTTTATATTAAAGTCCTTGTCATTCTGCATGTACTTTTGAACTGTTCAAATAGCTTTTCAGCAAGTTTTATTTTGTATTGAGATTTTTCAATTATTTTTGTCCTGCGCCGACCACCTCTGAAACCGCAACTTTGAAAGCAGATATAACCAAAACAAGCATGGCCATGGCAACCCCAATATTTCATTCTTTTCCCATATTCACAACCATATTCTACATTTATCAAAAGAGTTTTATGAAAATGACATGGGACTGAAATTGTTTTATGCATAAAAACATACAAATGTTTCCTCCATTGTTGGGAATGTTAGTTCAAAAGAGTGCAATAGTATTGGCGATTTACTCTTTGGTTTGGCATTTGTGGAAATAATGAAGAAAACATCATGACAAATGACGTGTCCTTGTTTCACATTATCTTTCACACTCATGTTGACATCTAAAATATTGATGTTATATCTACATACACTAATCTGACCCCTTACAAATTTTGTCCATAAAGAGGGATGAAGTCTCACCATGTAACTTAAAAACTAGCATGGCAACCCATGTTTTTTGTCGTGGATTTTACATGTTCAGATAACCATCATGTTCTGGGCAAAAAATTATGAATTTGGACATGGGGTTGCTGAAACAGCAGGGAATGTCCTTAACAGACTCGGACTAATAATGCAGTCCTAGTATATTCTGAAACTTTGGGTAGTGCACTTACTGCGGTCTATGTATTATATAATAAAATGTGCTGCTGTGTTCTCGAAGCTAGCAGCAGCATTCCTGCATTTGGCAAGCAATTACAGTGCTCTCAAAAGAAAACAAAAGATAAAATGCTATGCATAAGTGTTTTATTCTACACTATGGTGGCACAGACAGGCAAAACATTGCAAGCTAGATGCCCCAGTGCTTCGACATATGGTCTGCGTCAGGGGTGCCCCCTGACAAAGACCATAGGTCTAAGTGCTGGGGCATCTAGCCTGCAGTGTTTGGCTTGTCTATGTTACCACGGTGTGGAATAAAATGTTCATGCATAGCATTTTATCTTTTGTGTTCTTTTAAGAGCACTGTAATTGTTTGCCATTTTGAATTTGGGGGTGAGCATTTCCCCACAGTTGCACCTCAGGCTGGGACCAGTGAGTGTGGCCTTTGTGTTTGTTTTGTGTTCCTGCAGATTTGTGACACTGTTTACATGAACCACTAGAGCATTTTCCTTGTCCCCATTTCTGAATGAGACCAAATACTCACCTATCCTGACTTTCATCTGTTGGATAGTTTTACCTACATAACATTCTCCACAAGCACATGTAACAGGTACACCACTCCCTCCGTATTGCACGTGATGAAGCCTGAATTGTTACCTTCTTGACTGTCCTCTGGTTCAGAAAGGTTTTGCTCTTCATCATTGTTACACAAAATTTACATCTACCACATCTGTGGCAACCATTTGGTGTTGATGGCAGTCATGTAACAGGTTGTGAGTGGGAAATGGGGTGGACCAGGTTGATAATTTGGTCCTTAATTTAATTTGCACCCCTAAATAGAATATACAGTCCAAATATTTGGTATAAGATATTTGCACACCCCTAGTTTTCATGTGCATGTATTCAAAAAAAAGATTGTGATGTCCAGAAATTTTAATTTGGGGGGAAACCCACGAGATTTGAGGGCTTCCAGTGCTAACAGTAATTTTATTTCAGAAACCTGGAAAATCACTTTAACAAACTGTTTATATCCCACCTAACTGCATCATCCGAATAGCTTTGTTTTGTCTGAATTTTTGGCTTAATGTTCTGCACTTGTCATCATATGTCATTATGCTCTTGGGTCACCCGCAAAAACAGATGTTTGTTGCTCTTGGGCTCACCTGCTTACACCATAACATAAAATTAAATAGCATATAAAAGCCTGAGGCTCCTTTACACAGAAACAAAGAGGAAAGGTGCCAGTGAGTCAGCAGCTTCTCTATACCCCTTTGTGCTAAACTGGATGCATATCATGTGGTGCCGAGTCTGTCAGTTTACCTTTAAAACCACTTCCAGCTTCATTATACTCACTATGTGTCGACCTACTATATCTAAGGCATTCTGCTCAAGGTAGCGTAAGTGCACTACATCCAAACCAATTCACTTCAGCAGAATTCAGTTGTTTCTTAGACCCTGGAGCTGTGTTGTTCATGGCTACTTCATTAACCCATACCCTTTACGTGTCCCCTGAATGTGGAGTTTTTTTCCCAGATGATTTGATAACAACTAAAGTTACCCTAGTTAATACTTCTGGTGATACCAATGAGATCTTCAACTATAAACCCATCTTTATCCCTGTGCTTGTATGTGTGACAAAATGAACAATCCACATATATCAGAAATTTATGATGATAAGCTGAACTGAACTGGTGCAAAACAGCTGGTTTGTCGTGGTAAAATGCTACACAAATCAGGGAGTAATGCTAGCCAGTTTATGCAGTAGTGATTCCTGTGATCTCTGGGGGGCTCCTGCTCTTGGGGTGCCCCCTAGCCAGAGCATGTGCACCTTATTAGTTTTTTAATGTTTTGTTGTTACTAATCATCTCAGTCATTACCTTTTCCTTTGAGGCATTTTGACCTACTGTAGTTGTTAGAATGCAAAGCTCTGAACCTGGAGATCACAGGGTTCAAAGAATACTAGAACCAACTGACTGTGAGACCTTGGACAAGTCACTTAACCTCATAGTCCTCCCATCCACCCAGGTGTGGAAATGGGTAGCAGCAGATCCCCACTGGAAACAATATGTCACATCTTAGCTGGGTTATTCAGGGTGGCTGAAGTGTAAAATAAAAATAAACAAAAAACAGACCCAGGTTTGAATCCTACAGTCGCCACTTACTCACTGCATGACTCTGAACAAGACACTTATCCTCACTGTGTTTAATGTCTCTAATTTCTTTTACCTATGTGTCCTCCTTGAATCACTCTGTGAGCTAAAGTGGCACCAATATTCTCTCCCTTTTCTCTCTCCTGGATGGTAAAGTATATTGGGGTGCAGTTTGTTTGTAAGATGATATGTAAAACCAATTTCTAATTACCTAGCATTCAGTTCGCTATCCACACTTAGGCAGTATGCCACTCAGCAAGCTTAGTCACTGGAATAGTCCTCAAGCTCAACTCCTCCTACCAACCAACCATGTGGTCTTCTGGCTCTGCCCTCTTTGCACTCGGATCTTTTCTTCTGCTAGAATGAGCAAGTCTCCTTTTTCACAGCTCCTGCTAGAGAATTAGGATTCTGCTAGTTTTCAAGAACTTTTTTCTGTTAATTTGTTTAAACCCCTGTTCTCTGGTTGGCCCCCATCTGCTCAGCCACCCCAGCCCTGTCACCCTCACATCCCTCAGGACAGGGAGCACTAGAGCCACCACCACTACCTCAGAGGTTGCGAAGAAAGCACAGCAGTTGGACCACAGTGGGCTCAGGGAGGGTGAGGATGGTGGAACAGAGGCACACCCAGTCAGTTGTTCTACTCCACAATCCAGACACCATTCTGGGGGAGCATAGCTTCCCTATGGATGCCCCTGCAGAGGAGACTAAGGAGGCTGAGAACAACTGTCACAAGGGAGGCCCACAGGAAGGAGGCAGAGGACACCACAAGGAAAGGAAGCAGCTCCTGGTGGGGAACTCAATTATTAGGGGGATAGAACTGGGGGGAGCAGGGTAAACTGAAGTAAGGTGCCTGCCTGGTGCCATGGCTTGGAGGGACAGGAAGCGCATCCTCAGGATCATGAGAACAGTTGCACGGGAGTCTGAGCTGGATGTCATTGTCCACCTAGGGACAAATGACTTGGCTCATCATGAGATTAGAGCAGTACAGAAGGACTTTGTAGAATTGGGGAGGGGCCTAAGACAAGTAGCACACACAGTATCCTTCTCTGAGGTGCTGCCTGTCAATGGCATGAGTGAGGCGAGGGTACTTTGCACCATGCAGTTTAAGGAATGGTTGGAAAAATGGTGTGGAGCACAGGAGTTTGGCTTCATTGGGGACTGGGGTTCCACCTGGAGGGACAACAGCCTATACTGGCAGAATGGTCTGCATCTGTCCAGGAAGGGAACAAGTTTTTGAGCAATCGGTTTAAATGCTTCATTGGCAAGCTTTTAAACTAGTCAAGGGGGGAGGCACTGATAAGCTGCAGGAAAATCCCAGCCTCTCCCTACAAAACAGGGTACTAAATGAGAAAAAAGACCGAGGTAGAAAGGTCAGTGGGGGATGCTGCAAAAGAAGGTAAATCCATAAAAAAATGGAGAAAAATGAGTACCAATGCCCGTAGTCTGAGTAACAAGCTTCCTGTATTAGTGGCCTTGATGGAGGAGGAACATTTGGATATCGTGGCAATCACAGAAACATGGTACACACAAAACCGTGACTGGGACGTAAACATACAAGGATACACTATCTACAGGAGGGACAGGGAGGGTAAAAGAGAAGGAGGAGTAGCTCTTTACATAAGGGAAGAAATCAAAGCAACAGAACAAAAGGGAAAACAGGGAGGAGAAGAAGCACTGTGGGTAAATTTGGAGACCAGCAATGGCACCACAATCCGCACAGGGGTTGTATACAGACCCCCTTCTCAGAGGGAGGAAATGGACAAGGAAATGATAGAAAGTATACTTAGAATGGCAGAAAAAGGGGAGATATTGCTGATGGGTGATCTGAATATGCCAGATGTTAACTGGAGTGCAGTTGCAGCAGCCACTTCGAAGAGTGGGGTTATTCTAGATGCCCTACAGGGGGCATGCTTTAGACAACTAGTATTGGAGCCCACTCGAGAGGGAGCAATCTTAGACCTGGTTCTCTCAAATGGAGATGAAGAGAGGATCACAGATGTAGAAGTGGGTAGCCATCTGGGAACTAGCAACCATCGAACAGTATGGTTCACAATAAACACAGCAATAGAGTCAAACCATACAAAGGCAAAAGTACTGGACTTTAGGAGGGCTGACTTTGCCAAAATGGGTGAGTGCCTAAGGAATGCACTAGCAAATGGACCGGAAGGAGGTGGAAGAACAATGGGAATAATAAAACTGCCATCACAGAGGTAACAAGCCTTGTGTGAAGCAATAAACAAATGAAACGATGAAGAAACCACTATGGTCCTCAACGGAAGTGGCAGTGAAGGTTCAAGAGAAAAGAAAGCATCCAGGAAGTACAATGAATCAGAGAAGGAGCAGGACAGAGAACTGTATCAGTTAAAGCAAAAGGAAGCTGGGAAGGCAGTCAGAACAGCAAAGGCCCAAACCGAGGAAAAGATAGCCAACTCAGTTAAGAAGGGGGATAAAAACTTTTATAGGTACATCAGGGAGCGAAGGAAGACCAAGGGAGGGATAGTGTGGCTTAATAAAGGGGAGGAAGAGTGGGCAGAGGGTGACTGTGAAAAGGCAGAGATACTAAACAAATATTTTTGCTCAGTATTTACAAAGGAAGAGAGGGAGGTACCTAAAACAAACAGTAGAAACACTCTGGATACAGAAGTTGATACCAGCCCATTTACAGAAGAAAGGGTTCTGAAAGAACTCTTAAAACTGAAGGTGGACAAAGCAATGAGGCCTGATGAGATTCATCCCAGAATTTAAAAGAACTAAGGGTAGAACTAGTGACACCACTGACTACCCTCTTTAACAAATCATGGAGGATGGGCTGGTACCCGAAGTACTGGAGGAGCAGATGTGATTCCCTTCACAAAAGTGGGGAGCAAGGCTGAAGCAGGAAACTATAGACCTGTTAGTTTAACCTCAGTGGTAGGGAAAATGATGGAATCACTTGAAGGAAAGAATTGTCGAGTATCTAGAGGTCAGAGGGGCACAGGACCCAAGGCAGCATGGATTCACAATGGGAAGGTCATGCCAGACACATCTGATAGATTTCTTTTACTGGGTGACCAAAGTAGTAGATCAGGGAGGGGCTGTGGACATGGCCTACCTAGACTTTAGCAAGGCATTTGACACAGTCCCACATAAAAGATTAATATACAGGTTAGCCAGCCTGGGAGTGGGTCCCAAGATGACAGCCTGGGTAAAGAATTGGCTGGAGAATAGACACAGAGAGTAATAGTAAATGGAGTCCACCAAGAAAGGGGGTTACTAGTGGGGTACCGCGAGGGTTCAGTATTAGGATCAGTCCTCTTCAATGTCTTTATAAGCGACATTGCAGAGGACTGGAAGGAAAGTATGTCTCTTTGCAGATGACACAAAGATCTGCAACAGAGTTGATGCACAAGGTGGGTGGAAGGATGAGAAGGGACTTGGCAAGGTTAGAGGAATGGTCAAATGTATGGCAGCTTAGATTCAGTGCTAAGAAGTGCAAGGTAATGCACCTGGGAAACAAAACCCAGGGAAGAGTACACAATGGGGGTGAGATACTAACAACAACAAAATAGAAAGGGACCTGGGGTAGTCATATCAGATTACCTAAAGGTGGGCAAGCAATGTGAGAGGCAGCAAGGAAGGTTGGGGGATACTGGGATGCATAGGGAGAGGCATCACCAGAAGAAAACAGGAAGTTATTATCCTCTGTACAGACAGCTGGTGAGACCCCATCTGGAGTACTGTGTGCAGTTCTGGAGACCCAATCTCCGCAAAGACATAGACAGGATGGAAGCTGTCCAGAGGAGAGCAACTAAAATGATGCAGGGTTTTCACCGGAAGACATATGAAGAGAGACTTAAGGAGCTTAATATGTATAGCCTCGAGGAAAGGAGGGAGAGGGGGGACATGATAGAAACTTTCAAGTACCTCAAGGGAATCAACAAAGTCCAAGAGGGTAGCATCTTTCAAAAGAGAGGTGTTCAAGAACAAGGGGGCACAATTTGAAGATGGGGGGCGGCTCAGAGGTAATTTAAGGAAGTATTTTTTCACAGAGAGGGTTGTGGATGCATGGAACGGCCTTCCGGAGGAAGTTGTGGAGTCAAAAACAGTGGTGGAATTCAAGCATGCATGGGACAGTCATAAGGCAATTCTAGGGGGTGGGGGTAGGAAGAAGTAGGCTGCTGGTTAACTAGGATCTGCAGCTTATCCACTAGGTAAGGAAATGGGCAGACTGGGTGGGCCAAGCGGTCCTTATCTGCCATCAAATTCTATGTTTCTATGTTTCTGTGTTACCTGTACCTTCTGTGTGCCTCCAGAGCTTTCCCCCTCTCGGAGTGCAATACCCTCGTTCCCACCACTGAATGGATCTGGTTGTAGGAAGCAGTGCCGGGGTAGCCAGGTGCAGGGTTTGCAAGCAGCCAGCATCATCCAGTCGCCCATGGTTTCCTACTTCTCTTGCTCCCCCAGGATGTTGGTGGCAAGAGTGGGCAAGCATGCATATGAGTGTGTACAGTACAGCACCAGCCAATGTCCCCCCACCCACTAGCCACTCCCGACTGCACTGCCGCCTGTGGTCACAGATGTGGCAGTATAGTAGCAGAGCTGGCTACCCTTGCCGTAGGAGGAGCGCATCCTCTGGGATGCTCAATCCTCCTCCCCCAGCCAGCCCCAGATGCCCCGAGCCCATTCCAGAACTCAGGTCATTAGCGGTAGCTCTACCACTGCACTGATGGTCCAACATCTCAAGTACTTTTCTCTAGGTTTTCCTTCAGTTTTAAACTCAGTTCTCTCCCCTCACAATTGGCTTACTGCTTCTTCATCACGTTCACCATGGAACAGAAGAATTAATGATATTTCTTCTAGACTGTATTTTTGTGAGTCATACAAATAGCAGCATTTCAGCCCTCAGGTGTTGTACTAGAGATAGAACTTCAGAATGTTATGGTTCAAACTCTGTAGTGTGGTTAAAGTGTGACTTGATGTTCCAATGGCAGATTTACAGCAGAAGAGCAGAAGAGCAGTAACCATTCAATTAAAGTGGCCCTGTCAGCATTTCATCTCGTTTTTTTATAGTTACTTACTTTGCAATGTTCTTGCATTCATAGTGTTCAGCAGTCCCTCCTGTGTGACCCGGTCTTGACATTTTCTCAAATAAGTACTTATTTTGTAAACTAAAACTGATTTTATGAATACCACGGCATCCTGTTTTTTTTTTTTCCTTTCAGTATCAAAACGTTCAACGTGCACGTTCACGTTCTGAACTAGGTGAGAGGGGGCCTTGCTTCTCATTCACAGACCGGAAGACTCTTCTACTTCCTGTCAGAGTGAGTCTATGTTTTGATCCCCCTTGCATTGTTGTTCATTTGCAGATTGACCAACAGACGAGATAAGTCACTGCTTCTTCAGTGGCACATTTTACTTCTGTGAGAGGACCATGGAAAATGCAAAGGTGACAGTCTACATAGTATCGGCTATTTTTCTAATTGCTTGTTGACCCAGAATGTCTTTGCCATGTTACTGTTTTTTAACAGCACAGTTTCACTTATTGTGGGCAACTACCTGGTATTATTTGTCTACATGCCATCAATCCTGTCACTTTGCACATTGTGTTTCCCACATATCGAAGCTGACCCCACTGCCAAATGCCTTTCCGATTTGCATGTTTACTCTGTCATCTTTTGACCCTCTGATGCGTTGCTAGATCACTGTTGCGTACAGCTCTCTCTTCTATTTGCCCTGGCCACAGTCCCATCCCAGCTTTATGTAAGCCTGTACTCCAATTGCTTTATGTGTTGCTGTATCGACTGACCACTACTCTTAGTCTTGGGCTGTTCTTGAACATACATCCTCGGCACCACCATCATTGGACAATTGCAACAGCCACAGTTATCATTTGTTTCTTCTGTTTCCTAACCACTGCTCAAAACCCCAACCCATCCCCACTCCACACGCACAGCTGCACCCTACCGTGGTCCATGGACTTCGGGACACAATTTCAACTCTGTCCAGAACATACGCTATTACCAGACATCCCATCAGATCAGTCAGTGTCCATGTCCAAGTTGTGCCTAGTTGTCTGTGGCTGATATGGAGAACAAGGGCACCCCATGCTTCGCCGAAACTGGTTGCTGAACTGGTGTTTTCTGTGATCATTACTCTTTCTTCCTGTGTGAGTGGCACCCATTTCTGTTACCCCTTGCATGCCTCTGGGTTATCTAATCTGTTTATACTAACATACTAAAATGCCAGCAGAATAGGCCTAACAGTCTTTCGAGTCTGCTCGATTGGTCAGCCCCCACCCTGGGTGCTGACCTTGCTGCTTCCCTCGCCTTCTCTGGCTTCTCCCTTCCCAGTTCCAGATATTCTTGCTGCATTGGATTTTGCTTCCAGAACCCTTCCCCTGTACCTGTCCCAGCCCCTCTTGAACCCCTCCACCGTCTCTGCCTCCACCAGCCCCCTAGGCAGTGCATTCCATGGCTCCACCACCCTCTCAGTGAAGTAGCACCTCCTTCTTTCTCCCCTGAATCTTCCCCTTTCCAGCTTCCACCCATGCCCTCTAGTGGCCCCCATGACATCGCATCATGAGGCATATGCATCATTGTTGGCCACCCATTATTGCACGGCTTGTTTTTGTGTTGGAGGGGGTGCAGCTAGTGATTATCTGGCCCCGTTGTGCAGTTTCAATGTTGCTGCTCCTTTGATTTACATTTTTTTATGCTTTACACACACATTTGTGCTAATGAACACATGAAACCTACTGCTGTTAGCGATGGTTGGAGGTCATCACACATAGTGTCTTTGTGTTTTTGGTGGGGGGGGCGTGGCTGTAACAAACACGTTGCTGAATGTATATTGTTTAGTTTTACTAGATTATATTCACTGACATTTCTTTCCACACTTTCTATGTCTATTGTGCTACCTTGAACATGGAAATGCTCTTTAAATGGCAGTGTGTGTGTGATTTTAAAATAATTTTTTTAAATAAATGTCATAAGTCACATTTCTTGCACTTTACTGAAATTTAAGAAGCCCACCTATGATGTGCACAAATATCTTTTGCGATCTACATCATATGTAGGCATTGCACCCCACAGTATCTTGTGCATAAATGCGTGGCCTTGAATGCTTCTACTGAAATAGCTTGACAAGCTAAACTGATCTTCATTCTCACCTTCTTGCTTTTTGAAGACTGCCAGTGATTGCTCTCATTAGCAAACCATAAAGTCAACTGCTTCTCGTTGTGGCTCTTCATTTGCCCCATCAAGTCTGTGCAACATCTGGAGAGTGCTATACACTTTGTTGGGTGGTGGCCCCTCTAATTTTGTTTTTTTTACCTGACAATTGTACTTTACTGGACCGTAACTTGAATGATGATTCACCATTTCTTCATTTCACACATGGCATGTTTCTTTACAAAACACAAAGTACTTTTTTAACCAATTTACTTCTGCCAGCTCAAAATACAAACATACTAACCTGCCAGCAGATACAGCCCATATGGTCTATCTAGTCTGCTCGAGTGTGCAGCACATCAGCCCATTAGACTGCAGCTGCCCCCCTCATTAACTCTTCCCTTCCCCAACTGGCCCACCTGTATTTACTTTCCCCTTGCATTTGTCCCACCCCCTCTTGAAGCACCTCACAGTCTGCACTGATATGAGTTGCTCAGGCAGTGCATTCCACCCTGTTACCACTCTTTCAGTGAAGTAGTGCCTCCTCCGTTCCCTCCTGAATCCCTCCCCCTTTAAGTTCAGGGAGTGCCCTCTGTTATCTTTTCCATTCTGGAGAGTGAACCCACCCCGGAAGCCTACTCTGTTCATCCCCTTCAGGTACTTGAAGGTCTTGATCATGTTCTCTCTGTCTCCTATCCTCTAGAGTATACATGTTGAGCTCTTTTAGTCTTTCTTCGTAAGTTCTATCCCCCAACCCCTGGATCATCTTTGTTGCTCTTTATTGCACTGCTTCCAGTAGTTTGATATCCCTTTTCAAGTATGGGTGCCGGAACTGCATGCAGTACTCCAAGAGCGGCCTCACCAGGGACCTGTGCTGGGGCAATATGACTTTGCTACATCAGGATGTAATTCCTCTTGCTATGCACTCTAGCATCCTGTTAGCCTTAGCCGCTGCCATCCTACACTGGGCCAAGTGGTTTATTTCCCCAGTCACCAGCACCCCCAGATCCTTCTCCTCGTTGGATGTGGACAGCTTGATACCATCCATCCAGTAGCTGTATCCTGGGTTTTTGGCTCTGAAATGCATCACCTTGCACTTCTTGGCATTGAACACGAGCTGCCAGGTGTGTGACCACTCCTCGAGTCTTGCCAAGTCCTCCTGCAGTAATTTGCCACCCTCCTCCCCATCCACCGCTACACAGATCTTGGTGTCATCTGCAAAGAAGCGAATCTTATTCTTCATCCCAACCACTATGTCTGCGATGAAAATGTTAAACAGGACTGGTCCCAGTACTGATCCCTGTGGGACACCACTTGTCACTGCCCTGGGCTCCGATGCTTCTCCCCCACAACTACCCTCTGTTGCCTGTCCCTCAGCCAGTTTTCTACCCTTCAGCCCAGCTTCCACCCTATACTAAGACTCCTCAACTTGCAGGTCAACCTTCCATGTAGCACTAAATCGAAGGCCTTGCTGAAATCCAGGTAGACTTCATCTACCGCATGGCCCTCATCCAGTGCCCTCATGACCCAGTCCAAAAAAACAACCAAGTTTGTCTGACAGGATCTTCTAGAGATGAACCCATGCTGTCTGCCATCTTGCAGATCATTATCCACAAGAAACTGCACCAGCCTTTCTTTGAGGATAGATTCCTTCAGTTTCTCCACAATTACCGTGAGGCTCACTGGTCTGTAGTTACCTCTTTCACCCTTGGGCCCACTTTTGTGGAGAGATACCACGTGCACCTCCCTTCAATCTCTGCGCACACACATCCTGTATTTAGTGAGGTGTTGAACAGATCTGCCAGTGGCTCTGCCAGGACCTCTGCCAGCTCTCTCAGCACCCTGGGATATATTCCGTTTGGCCCCATTGCCTTGTCTACCCTCAGGGACCTAAGGCCCTCCAGCACCCTTTCCACCATGATGACCCCGTCAGTGGCTGTCTCACCCCCCATGCCTGTGCCCCCTTTCCCTGCAGGAACAGGCCCATGCCCAATATCCTGATGATTGTGTTCCTTCTATTGTCAACAGACAACTACAGACTGTCCTCACTTGTGTGTCCTTATACTGCTTACAACCATTACACTGACCCTGTGGATGTGTTACACTATTCCCTGACTATTTACCGTCCTCCTTTTTAGAAACATAGAAGTTGATGGCAGATAAGGACTGCAAGGCCCATCCAGTCTGCCCATTTCTTTTTCTACCTTATGAATGTGCCATTGGCCTTTGCTCTGTCAATGGCCTATCTATTCATACTCATCTGTATTTTTCAGTCACACAATTACTAGTTATTTATGCATGCCCACTTTGGTCATTACAATCCAAGGCATTGTGTCATCTCATCGTTTAGCTTTCTTTTTCCACTTGTTTCCATGGGTGTCTGTGTGTTGTCTGTCTGCCTGGGTGTGGTGTACATGTGCCGGTGTGTTTGAAGTGCTGAGTATTTGTGGTGGTGTGTGTGTTGTTCGTGAGGTGTGGTGTGCGTGTGTGGTGGTGTGTGTGTTTTGTTTTTTATTTCTTTTCTACCGGGTAACTGATATATATGTGGACGTTTCGATTTCAATCTGTGAACTGGGGAAGGCTTAATACTCTGTGCACTTTGTTTCTTTATTCTCTCCTACATAGTCTGCTATGATCCTCAATGACCACCACAACTACCACCCATGTTGTGGGCAGTCATACAGATTTGTGATTCGTGCCACAAAGTGCCATACTTTCCTTCTAACATTTCCGGAAATGTGACTAATAATTTGGCATTGCTGTGGTGTATTTCCAGTTTCAAGGTACTTTTTGACGGTTGCTTGACAGACTTACCTGGTTCTGGTCACAATCTTTTTTTTTTTGTGGTCATCATTGTACAATGACATATCTGATGTGGAGAGTCGCCCATTCTCTAATTCTGAAAGTCAGGATGCGTGTGTAACACATAAAAAGGCATGTTGTGGCAGGAAAAGTCTACTCACCAGCAGTGGTGTTACTCGTGCCCATTCACATGGAAGATGTGCCAAACTTTTGCAAAGAGGTGCAGTGTCTCATTCAATGGTGTCCAGTACTCCACCTTCAACCAGTCATCATTCCTTGAATACGGTCCATAATCGTCAGAAAACACACTTGAGGGTAGGTACTACAAATTGTGCCAGTTCTGTTTGTTTATTCTGAGTGCTTTCAACTTCAGTGGTAATCATATCCAGATCACACTTCAGCCACACACGTACACTCATGCATGCACTCATGCACGTGCACTGGTATGCACTCACTCGTGCAGATGCACCTAGCTCGGACACTCACCCTCATATACACCGAGTCACACACTCGCATCCACGAACAGACATACATAGAGACACACACATATGTACATACCCACTACCTTGCTCACATTCCTTGTGCCCGGCCATTGCTACCATGTGTCCATTTCGCATAGGAAGCTATTCTGTGACTGTGTGCTTCTTCTGCATGTCATCATGATACAAAGCCCAATTCATTATTGGGTTGCCACAGTTAACCTGCAGTCTACAGTGGTTCAATTTCCCTTTAGAGCATGGATCTCCTGCATCTGATGGACTACCTCGCCACTTTTCAGTTGGTTATCTGAGCCAGTGGTTCTTTGTGAAAACAGGCAGTGTCGGCATTTGTCACTTATATCATCATCAACAGTTTTATTGATCAGCTATAAAGCCATTACAACATACTAAAACTAAAACAAATTCAAAACAAACCATACAAATAAGCAGCTTAGGTCAGTACTATATATCATAATTACATGCATTTTACATACAAAAAGTTATCTGCAGATAGAGACCAAAATTATATTTTGGATCTCTAGTTTATATCTGTTAAAATTATAAAGCATGCATCCTTTCCTATAAGCACGCTAAATGGTTAGCAGTTACATCAATCAACATTTCTATAAAATTACTTATTAAGTTCTGACCTACTTGTCCAGGATGAATTTTTCATCCATGTTCATCAGTATAGACAAGAGGAGAAAATAAAACAGAAAAAAGGTTACATTTTCTTTAAATTGAACAATTCTACTCAGCTGCATTACCATTAAGAGCAACAGGCAGGTCACTGATAAAATAACATGACCATTATTTATATTAATCAGTAAAGCTTAATTTAGTGCAATAGGGCCCTTAAAACTTTCATTATTTTAAGTTGTAATTCATAAAAATGGTTTGAGCTAGAGACTCCTAAAGAGTTCAAAATGAATCACATAGTTCACATTTTGTCCCTTAAAGGGTCCACATATTTACTTGCAGCATCTGAAATTTAAAACCATGTTTTACCAAGCCCAACCTTAAACAGTATGCAACTCATAAATTCACAGCAAGCAGCAACAAGCAGTGGACAAAAAGAGGCTCCTATTTTACACCAGAGTCCATCTTGTATGGTATGAGTTTCCATATCAGGTAAAGGGTCCATAAAAGGTCCACTCAAATATCCCAAGGTTCACTCTCTCCCTTTACCTTTATAAACGTCGGCAACATGCATTTCAAACAATAGGGCCCAGCTACCACATATTAAACACTAATAGATGTGGCATGGCACCACAGTTTTCTTTCTATACGAATTGCAACAAATTTTGAAAAATAGAAATGTCTCCTTTAAAATACTGGAGTTCATACTCCTAGCAAAACCACTCATGTGGGCTACCAGATTTTAAATCAAGAAACTCATCAAGCGTCCCATTATAAAGCATTTGCAGTACAAAAACATCAGTGTTACTATTTAAGCACACTTCAAGAGCAAAGACATGTCTATTGCCATTTCCAAACATTCAGAAACCGGGTGATTTAATCAATTTTGCCATAGGGCTCCTTAAACTAGGAGTCCGGTCAGTCAAGGTAGTGATTATCTTAAATTGCTATCAGCTCAAAGAAGACTATATGGAACATCAAAGGCAGTTTATTTTTCAATGTTTTCAGCCCATTACTTCAAGCATTTATAAGCGTCAAAGGCAATCCACCTGTTAACTGCCCAACCAAGCAAGTTGCCCTTGTTTTTTGCCCATATGCACCATTCATGTAGATGTAAGGGCTTCCAGTAGAACTGTCCCTTGAAATGTATTTAATAAAATGAAATACTCCTTGGCCTCCTATAGCACACTGGCTCCTTATTCTGGCATCTATGGATTTAAGTGGTTCCACTCGAACGTGCACTTGGAGAGTTGTCTCCCCGTCTCCTTTCTCCCATCTTAACCATTACATAGCTGCACCTGCAAATTAAACAGAATAGAAGCGCTCCACTGAGCGTAGTAACCTCGGGGCAGAAAAAGTAAAAATGATAATCCACACCCCCAGGTAAAATTATCATACCTTTAATAGGCCAAAAGTAGGCATATCGACTTAAAATGCTGTTCCATATTCTCCTCCTCTCAGTGCCCCTCGGGTCACATCACCATAGACGAACTCTGAAAATTTCTTTCAATTCATTCATGTAGTCAGTAGCTGCCAGTTACTGCCATTAAAATCACACCGTTTTCATCAAAAAAACATAAAATTTCAGCCCCAGCTCTATCAACTAGAGTAAGACAGGAACCCTCTTGCTCCATAATTTCCACTGGAGTTTCTGATTTCCTAGATACCGAACACTAAATCTGTCGGCTTACAGACTCAGGCCACTTAAATTATTTAACATGCTCTCCATGAGAGTAATACTAATGTTGTTTACCAAGGGAGAAGAGAGCTATGTACTTAATGTTTTATGCTCCTAATATCGGCTGGCAAATCAGCAAAAGAAGCAGACAGTCCGTCAAAATGCCAACCGAACAGCGTTACTTAACTGCAAAGACTGTCTCCAAAAGTCTCCACTTTGTCTCTAGTTAATAAATAACACAAGTTTCTTTCATGAGTTATAGAGGCAAAGCTGAAAAACTAAAATAAAATGCAGAAATCTTTTAGCTTAGTAGGACCTCTCGAATAGCGTGGCGTTAGGCAGAGCAACAGCACAGCCATCTTGCTGCTCCACCCCTCCCCCTCTTGTCACTCATACGTGAGACTGTATTATTTACATTTATAACATGGGTTGACAAAAGGGGGGAAAGGTAATTGGGCAAAGATCATCACCTGACTGTGGATTAAATTCACTATTTAATCCACAGTTGGGGCGAGATGGACGGCCCGCAATATCCCTGGGCAGAGCAGCATTTGTTATGTAAGGAAACATTCAGCTCTGAAGGGCAGCCATTTAAAATGTACCGAAGTGACACAGATCCGCACCAGTAACTTCTCTACTGTCCTATGAGACACTACTGGCAGCTGTACCCACTGCAAAGTTTTATGTCCTGCTTCACTTTGTTCCTCCCCCCCCCCGACACTGCAAGTAACATGATAGTGAGGCATAGTGAATGCTGCACACTAGATGTGGACACAGGGAGCAAGAGACCTCCCACTGTTTCTGTTCCACTGCCATCCCATAGCTAAGTGCTCCATTTTGTTACTGATTGTAACTGGCTGCTGTACCCCCGTACCACATGGATCCCAAAAAATATGCAAAGTTTTATGCCCTGCTTCACTTTGCACTCCCCTTCCCTGACAATGTGAGCAACATGGTCATAGATGGTGAATGCTGAACAGTAGAGGGCGATACAGAGCAAGAGACCTCCTACTGTTTCTGTTCTGCCTGCCATCTCGTAGCTATGGCAATGGCCTGTGTCTCTTGATGCAACTTGTGTGTCTCTCTCCAGCTCTCCCCGGGACACAAGGTGCAGTGCTCAGACCTAGCGACATCCATGTATACAGTTGGGGGGTGGTGCTCCTTGACTGCACTCTTTGTCTGGCATCTTCATGTATAGGGACAGAGGGACAGAGACACAGGGAGCATATGAGAGGCCCCACAGAACAAAATACAGGCATACTGAAGCATTTCTCAGGCCGCCCTCAATGTTAAAAGTGCCATTCCCCCACTGAGGCAGTGAACACATGGTCTGCAGCCCAAGAGAGAGTGACAGCCAACTCATACAGTTCTCTGTTAAGTTGTTAGTACATCCCCACTCATAACTGTTTTGCAAACAGTGTCGGCACGCAGCATGGCACAGAAAGAGTTAGAGAGAGAGAGACAGAGAGGGGCAGACATTGACAGCAAGCAGGTCATTCAAAATATAATATTTTCTATCTCTTTCTTTCTGATCGTGAGCTGTACTCTGTGTGCAGACACAGTACATCAGAGCAGGAGATGCAGGGCAGAATTGCTTCTCTCTCTCTCTCTCTCTCTCTCTCTCTCTCTCTCTCTCCTCTCTCTCCCTCTCTCTCATCGCCACCTCTATTGTCTATTCCCATCCCTGGCACATACAGCAATAGCCCCCAGCTCAGTCCAAGAGAGAGAGATATTGGCCCATTCCCTAAGCAAGTGAGGGCTGCATGTTGTACAGTAGTGCCTGCGTGAGCAACAGAAATGGTGAGAATGGGCGAACCTGCCGGAGATGCAATTCCCTAAGTCCTGCTGTATCCTCTGGGTCTGTGGAGGAGACAAGCTGCTTTCAGCTAGGAGATCACAGATATGGATGGTGCTGTGAGTAACAGACAGAGAGAAACAGTCACAGAGAGAACAGCGAGTGGCACATGGGGAGCTGTGCATCACAATGTGCCTCTTGTAATGGGAGGATGTGGAATTGAAGGTCACATGAACGGTATCCTACAGTATTATGCAAAAGAAATGTCACAGCTCATGTCAATACTGTGTCAGTGACATTTCTATATACATAACAACAAGACAGTATGCATTTTTTTGTTGGGGACTATTTCCCTAGGCAGCAGGATACAGTCATTTTCGTGCTTTAAAACAGTAGGAAACACTGTTTTTTTTTGGGGGGGGGCGCTGTACCCAGTGGCTGGCATAACCCATGTTATAAGTGCAATAACCCTCTCCAGGGTTATGGTGTTATAGGCATTTAATCCATGCCTGGGTGCTGTGAGGACACTCAGCCTGCGGCCGCATGCCTCACTATGCACCCCAGGCATGAATTAAATGTCGATAACCCTATACCCTGTCGTGGGTTATTGCTTACATATTTTTGCTGTACAGCCTCTGCACACACTGATTGTTCATGCATGCAACAAGGCCACACCCATCTTTCATTATCTCTCTGCATCTGCTGACACGATACAACAGATAGCAAAAATATTGTAGATCTGATTCATTACACAGCCCCGTGAGTTCCAACTGGCATAAAGGATAACTTCTGTAAACAGTACATATTTGTATTGTCCATACCACCTTTTTATCAAGATGTTGACTGTTCTCCTGGTAGAATATATGAACCACCATTAATTCATATTATGTTATGTGTTCCTAATTTTTTCTCACTTCTTTTTACAGTTCATCGTCATCCCCTGTCTCTGATGTTGACATTCCAGATGATTAATTGGGAGCAGTCATGCAATTCTGATTTTACAACCAACTGAGCCAGTGCGTGGCACCTCCATTTGTAATCCTGTGCATGTGACTCATGGAGCCCGGACAAGTGCCAGAGGGTGGGGCACTCAGCGTGCTCGTGGTAGAGATGGGGCTTGAACACGTGCAACGTTGACTATTGCATTCACGTTACAACACGACAACTTGGCATCCCATGTACACCTAAGAGGAACAACTAATGGTAACAATTTTTTCCTATGCAATTATAATTGTTATTGTTTCATACTCATGGATCCTCTGCTTTGCAAACCGGCCCTGTGAGGTGTGTGTGTGTGTGTGTGTGTGTGTGTGTGTATGTATATATACTGAACATACAAACTATGCCAGCAGCCAATGCCACATAGTCTACGATTTTGCAGCTAGCACCACTGTTTGTGGCGGGCCCTCCCTCCCTACTGTGCCATCACATACCCCTCTCTCTTGTCCTGTCCCACCACCTTTTGAAGCATCATACTGTACTACATGCCACCACCTCGGCTGGAAGTGTGTTCCTGAACCTTCTACCATCTAATCTCATGTCATGCCCCCTATTTTCCCTTCCTTCTGTTGAACATTGCTTCAGTGTTTTTCTGTTTATTTCTTTCATGTACATGACAGTCTCAATCATAACCCCCCACCCCAGTTCCAACCCCTGATGGACCCCACTAATGACCCTCCTAGAGGATCATTTCTTACCCCTCTCATCCTCACCTTCTGTACACATCATGCTAGCCAGTTTCCTATACACCAGACCATCAACCCCCCTCTATATCTTCCAGCTTCCCCAGTAGCCCGGGATGTGGCACCAAACCAAATTCCCTGCTGAAGTCTAGAAAGAGGACATCCATCGGCCTGCCCTGATCCAGTGCACTAGTCACCCCTTTCCTAGAATCAAGTTGGTCTGACACTATCTGCCCCTAGCAAAGCCATGCTGGCAATCGTCTAGATAACCCCATGCATTCAGAACACCCTCCAACCTCTCCTTCAAGATGATCTTGATCACTTTGCCCACCACCGACATCTGGCTAACCCGCCTATAGTTTTCAGGCTCCTCTCATGGGCTGCCCATGTTTAACCCTCTGTCTGTCATCATACGTGTGCTCCCCCAGACCCTGGATCATCTCCGTTGCCTTTCTCTGCATTCTAATGCCCCTCTTTATTTACGTGCGCCATAACAGAACACAGTACTGGAGTTGTGGTCTGAGCAGTGATCAGTACAATGACATACTCGCCTACTCTTGAGGTTATAACCCTTGCTATACAGCCCAGCTTGTTGTTGGCTATTGCTGCATAAAGCATTGGCTTGTTATATCCACTATGTCTCCTTTTTTTCTCCCATTGTTCTTTCATCCCCCTCTACTACCTCTCCTTTCCCCACAACTGCTTGTATACATCTACCCATTTCAGTGAAATCCACACTCCTGAAATCTAATACAGTACTCTTGCCCTTGTGTGTCTTTATACAGTCCATGTCTCCATTCAGAACCACACCATGTGGTGGTAACTGGGCCATAGTTGGCTGTGGCGTGGTGTGGGAGGGCTGGGTGTGTGGGTCTGGGTGGTGTCTGTGTGTCTGTGTTTTGGGTTTGTGTGAGTGTGTGTGTTTGGTGGTGTGTGTGTGTGTGTGTGTGTTTGGGTTGGTTGTGGTGTGTGCGTGTTTGGGGCTGGGGTGTCTGGGTCTGGTGGCACTCACGCGTCAGTGTGTGTGTGTGTGTGTGTGTGTGTGTTTGGATCTGGTGGTTTGGTGTGGGTGTGTGGGAGTTTGTGGGGCTTGGTGTGGCTGGGTGTGTGTGTGTGTGTGTGTGTACAAACTGATATATAGAGATGTAGATATTAGTGTTAACAGTGTAAAAGCATACTTTACTGTTCCTTTTACTGCTTTGCCTTGGGTTGTCTGTGGCAGGAGGAAGTGGAGGTTGCTGCAGTTCTCATGTCAGCCAACGCAACAAGCACATTGATATTGTAATTTGACATGTGATATGTGTGAGCATTGCAGCATATAATGTCAGTTGAAGCTTAAAAAGTATGCAGTGTGAGTGTGTGTGTGTGTGTGTGTGTGTGTGTGTGTGTCTGGACATTGTGGTGTGTTGTTCTGTGTGTGGGTTGTTTGTTTGAATCTGGTGGTATGTGTTGGTCTGGTCTTGTGTCGTGGCTGGAGTCTGTTGTCTGGGTCTGTATGTGAGTCTTGTGTGTGTGTGTGTTTGTGTGTACATTTGTCTAGGGGTGGTGTTTGTGTCTTGGGGGTGTCTGTCTGGCTTGGTTTGTTGGTCTGTGTGGCTTGATCTGTTGGTCTGTGTGGAGTGGATGTGTGTGCACGTGTGTGTGTGTGTGTGTGTGTGTGTGTGTGTGTGTGTGTGTGTGTGTCTCGTCACACACACCACCACCATCACCACTCTCTGGTTTCTGTGCCTTGACCAGTCTTCCACCCATCATGACTCCCTTTCCCCATCCCAGTTATCCACCAACACCATGATTAACCTTTTGTGGGGCACATTGTCCAAGGCAAACAATATATAGGATAAGTCACTTGACCCCTGTCTACTGTCTTAGTGACATACTAACACACTAAACTGCCAGCAGACTAGCCCTAATGGTCTTTAGTGTCTGTTCGTTTGGTCAGACCCCAACCTGGGAGCTGACCTTGCTGTCCACCCCATCCCCTCTGGCTTATCCATTCCCAGTCCAAAATATACCCCCCTTTATTGGACTTTGCCAGCACAACCCTACCCCTATACCTGTCCCAACCCCTCCTGAATCCCACCATATTCTCTGCCTCCAGGAAGTCTCCTGGCAGCACATTCCATGGTTCCACCACCTCATTGAAGTATTCACCTCCTTTCCTTCGAGTCTCCCCCAGCTTCCACCCATGCCCTCTAGTTTCCCCAAACCTTCTGTCCTTTGGAGCACTCTGTATGAGCCTCCCTATTTAACCCCTTCATGTACTTGAAAACCTCTATCATGTCCCCCATTCCTCCTCTCTTCCAACGTGTGACAGTCAAAGAAGTCCATCAGATTGGTGTGACATGGTCTTACATTCCCAGTCAATCTCCCTCCTGTGTAGGGCTGGTACTGTGGGTGGGTGTGTGGGGCTGGGTGGTATGGGGTGGCTGGGTGTGTATGTGTGTGTGTGTGGGTTGGGGTGGCTGTGTGTGTGTGTGTCTCTGGGAGGGTGGGTCTTGTGGTGTGTGTGAAGCGAGTCAGGTTTGTGTGGGTCTAGGTGTGTGTGTGTGTGTGTGTGTGTAGCTGGGGATGTGGATATGTTACCCACCACCACTCTCTGGATTCTGTACCTCTACCAGTGTTCCACTCATCTTGCCTTCCGTTCCCCATCCAAGATATCCACCCACTCCCTGATGAACCTTTTTGGTGGCAACGTCCATGTCAAACAATATATAAGATGTGTCTCTTGACCCCATCTACTTTCCTATTGACAGTCAAAAGAGTCCATCAGTTTGGCATGACATGGTCTTAAACACGCCACAACCAACCCCCCCCCACACACACACACACACATATGCTGCCTCTCATCCTGGAGACCTGCACCTGTAGATATTACACCAAACGTTTAGTGTGGTCTTCATGAGCGTGTACAAAGTGGGGGTCTCAATAAATGTTCAGTAATTCAATGGTTCATCTGTGGGAATGCTTTTGTGGATGGGCACAACATGTGCTGTTAATTGCTGTGGAACCACATCTGACTCTAGGCCCCATGGCCCTATCCACCATCAGCCTTTTGAGTTCTTCATGAACTCTCTCAACTGTGAATGGACTTGTGTTCGCTGGTCCCCAACCCCCCACCCACACCATTGCCTGTGCCACCCAACTGTGGTGCTTGACCCTACACCTCCTTAGTGAATACTGAGCAGAAGTATTTGTTCAGTATTTCTGCCTTATCCGGATCCCCCTGCTTACTCTCCCTGTTCCCCAGAGCCCCCCCAAAATTTTTCATCTTTCAGTGCTGCACCTATAAAATGCCTAATCCCCTTTGTTTACGGACTGTGCTAATCCCTCTTATGCCTGCACTTTCACCCTCCTAACAGCCTTCCCAGCTTCCTTTACACATTCAAGGTACACCTCCCTACCTTCCTCCCTTTGACTCCCCTAATATTTCCTGAAACTCAGCCTTTTCGCCCTGACTTACTCCCTCACCTCTTTAGAGAACCATAGTGGTTTCCTTCTTTTTTTGCCTTTTTTGTCAGTATCCTAACGCACTGTTTTGTTATATCCACTATGTCTCCTTTGTTTCTCCCACAGGGGTCGAAACTGGCATCATCCCACTAGCCAAATGCTGGTAGATTTTGTATCAACCTAGTAAGAATTTCTTCTAACTAGCACTGCGGGCTTGTACTGGAGAAGGTAACACTTCAATAAGTAAAACAGCTGGTCCAGTAGAAAAGTCTGTGGGGCTAGTTGATTTTCCCAGTCACTGGTCCTGCTGGCTAGTGTCTGCAATACTTAATTTCGACCCCTGCTCCCACTGTTCTTCCACCCCCTCTACTACCTCTCCCCTCCCCAGGGCTGCTTATATACATCTACCCATTTAAGTGAAATCAGCACTCCTGAAATCTAATACAGTACTCTTGCCCATGTGTGTATTTATTCTGCTAATGTCTCCATGCTGAACCACACCATTTGGTGGTCAATGGACCGCAGTTGTCTGGCGGGGGCTGTGTGTGTGTGTGTGTGGCTGTGGCGGGTGTGGGGCTTTTTGGGGGCTACGATGTGTGTCTGGTCGGTGTGTGTGTGTGTGTGTCTGTGTCTTGGGATTGTGTGTGTGTGTGTGTGTGTGTGTGTTTGTGGGGTTTTGTGTGTGTGTGTTGGTTGGTTGTGGCTGTGTGTGTGTGTTTGGGGCTGGGTGTGTGTCTGGGGCTGGTGGCATTTGTGTGGATGTGGGGGTTTGGTGAGGCTGTGGGTGTGCATGTGGGGCAGGGGTGTGTGTGTAGGGCTGTGGGTGGTTGTGGGGCAGGGTGTGGTTTTGTGTGTGTGTGTGTGTGTGTGTGTGTGTGTGTGGTGGGATGGTTGTTACCACAATTGAGAGCAGACTGCAACCACCTTCCCTTAGTCTTACTTTTCCCGCTTGTGCAATGTGTTCCATCACGTGTACAAAAAATAAACCTCCACCCTTTCATGCTACCTACCCTCTTCCTCCTGTATAGCCTTAGTTGCGAACTTGCAGTCATGGCTTTCGTTTGCTCAAGTATCGGTCATTGCTTCCTCTGTCTCATTCTACATGCAGATCATCCATGCTACACATGCATACATGTGCTGACGTTTTGTAACATTAAATCCTGGCAGTCATGTGACTTTTGAATCATGTCTCAGTTCGCACACACTCGTTGCTGTCATTGTTATTTTTAGGACTATTTTTATTGGCTCAGTCGCACATTGTGTTCTTTGATCGCATGTTAGTGTTCATTGTACAGTAAATTTACAATTTGCTTTCATCCAATCGGATTGATATTGTCACTTTGAATCACACACCAATTTGCAGTCTTTCTTCAATTCATGATGCTGCCAGTAGCAAACTAACATAGAAACATATAGAAACATAGAAGTTGATGGCAGATAAGGACCGCAAAGCCCATCCAGTCTGCCCATTTCTTTTTCTACCTTATAAATGTGCCATCTGCCTTTGCTCTGTCAATGGTCTATCTATTCATACTAATCTGTATTGCTCCCTTATTCCTATCCCATGCCTGTTTGAAGTCCTGCACTGTATTCGTATCCACTACTTCCTGAGATAGGCTATTCCATGCATCTACCACCCTTTCTGTGAAAAAGAACATCCTCACATTACCCCTTAATCGGTCTCCCTCTAATCTCATGCTGTGTCCTCTTGTCCTGCTAGTTTTCTTATATTGAAACATATTAGAATCTTTCACCTTGTTAATGCCCTTAAGGTGTTTGAATGTTTCGATCATATCATCTCTCTCCCTCCTTTGCTCTAGGGTATACATATTGAGCTCCGTTAATCTGTCCTCATATGTATTCTGATGCAGTCCCTGCATCATTTTGGTTGCCCTTCTCTGGACTACCTCAATTTGGTTAATGTCCTTGTGAAGGTGTGGCCTCCAGTACTGCACACAGTACTTCAGATGGGGCCTAACCAGTGTCTTGTTAAGAGGGATTATTACCTCCCTCTTCCAACTTGTGATACCCCTACTAATAAACCCTAACATCCCCCTAGCCTTACCTACTGCTTTAGTGGTCTGCTTGGATGATTTGAGGTCATCCGTGATGATGATGCCTAAGTCTCTTTCTTCCCTTGTGACTGCCAGCAACTCCCCTCCCAGCCTATAGGTGGCTTCAGGGTTTCTCTTCCCTATGTGCATGACCTTGCACTTCTTTGCATTAAACCCCAGTTGCCACTCTTCTGACCATTTTGCTAGTTTATCCAGATCTCTTCTCATTCTGCCCACCCCATCTGGATCATCTACTGTGTTGCAGATCTTGGTGTCATCTGCAAACAGACAAACCTTACCCTCCAGTCCATCTGCAATGTCACTGATGAAGATATTGAAGAGGACTGGCCCCAGGACTGATCCCTGAGGTACCCCACTTGTGACTTGCATCTCTTCTGACTGTATACCATTTACCACCACTCTCTGTTTTCTACCCATCAACCAGTTTGCCACCCAGTTGACCAACCTCTGACCCACCTCGAGCCTACCCAGCTTACTAATCAATCTTCTATGTGGAACAGTATCGAAAGCTTTGCTGAAGTCAAAGTAAGCTACATCAACTGCTCCCCGTTGGTCCACCACTCCAGTTACCCAGTCAAAGAAATCTATGAGATTAGTTTGACAGGACCTTCCTGTTGTAAACCCATGCTGTCTTGGATCCTGTGCTCCTATGGATTCCAGGTGTTGCACTATCCTTTCCTTAAGGAGTGCCTCCATAATCTTGCCCACTACTGAGGTAAGACTGACTGGTCTGTAGTTCCCTGCCTCCTCCCTGCTACCACTCTTGTGGAGCAGGATCACATGAGCCCTTCTCCAGTCTTCTAGGACCTCTCCTGTGCTCAGAGACTCACTAAACAGTTCTGATAATGGCTCTGCTAGTTCCACCCTTAGCTCCTTTAGTACCCTGGGATGTATGCCATCAGGTACCATTGCCTGGTCCACCCTGAGCTTATTGAGCTCTTGTAGGACCCTTTCTTTTGTGAAGGGACTAGTGCTCACCTCCCTCCCCCCGGCCCGTGTCCATGGTGCTGAGCTGTGGGCCCTGCCTTACCTTCTCTTCAGTAAATACTGAATTGTTGTTCTGTGGACCAAGCAGTACGTTTTCCATCTTTGATGTCATGTCTACTGTCATACCACACTTAAGAATTCATTGTTTCCTTGTGTTTCTTTTCCCAAAAAGGAACACATTAACCGAATAGACCTGGATGCACTGCGTGAACTATGTGTGAATATTGCGCTCCAAAATCCTGGACTTGCATTTGACATTTTGTCTGGAAGGCGACCAGACCCAGATGGAATGCCAAGACCAAGCAATACAGATTTCCCCCAGTGGTGTGTATGCACCAACTGTCGCCTCATGCCAACAGCTGTGGAGAGCATATGTTGCGGCTTTGCATACTGCGTATCTCTCACGGAAGCAAGTACAGTGTGCATGGACATTTTTTTTTCTCTTGGTATTTCACTGCCCAGTAACATCTGAAACATGCAAGTTGTTACAAGGAATCATGGTCTATCATCTATGCGTCATTCTCGCTATGAATGGGCGATAGTTTTTGCTGCTTTGTTGCTAGGATTGTGTTTTTATGCTGAAGCTCCACACTGCACCTATCTTTGTGTCATCTGCAAAGCAGCTAATCTTGGTAATAACTACATTGGCAATGTTTGCTATGACAATTCATAACCGCTACGGATCCAGAACAGATAAGTGTGTGACAACAGTGGCGTTGCATCCCGTGGCCATGTCAACACCTACTCACAAGATTTTGCATCCTCTGCAGCAGAAAGTTGTAAACACACTTCACCATTCTCTCCACCACCTTGCAGGCAACACAATGTGCGAATCTGGTTCCATTGTCACCCTCAGTCAAGGTCATTGACTAAGTCCAACTACATTTCATCCACTGCATGCACTAATCTGCTCTTTGCATGTATCCCAATGAGCTAACCCACGAGGTCTGCTTTTCTTGCCGACCTATTACATACTAACATACTATGAAACCAGCATAATAGGCCATATGGTCTATCTAGTCTGTTCAAAGCCACTGACTACTCTGGTCAACATTTGTAGGCCCACCCCCCACAAGGTACCCCATTTCCCAGCGGTGGTCCTGTATGCACCCTCCCCCTACATTTATCCTAGCCCTTCTTGAACTCCTCCACGTTAGTATCAGCCACCATCTCCCTGGCCAGCGAATTACAGTGCTCCACCACACTCTCAGTGAAGATTCACCTCCTTGTTTTCCCCCTTCAGCCTCCCCCATCTGGCTTCATTGAGTGTCCCCTTGTGACCCCCGGATTCCTTAGCTGAAAGACACCTTCAAGGCTTGCCCTATTCATTCCTCCCTTAGCTGAAAGTCCCCTCAAGGCTTACACTATTCATTCCATTGAGATACTTGAAAACCTCTATCATAGCCCCCATTTCTCTTCTCCGATTAGTACAGGTTGAGCTCCCCCAGTCTCTTTTCATCGCCCCTTTCCCCTAGCCCCAGTACCACCCTAGTTGCTCTCCTCTGTACCCTGTTCAGTAGTACAAACTCCTTCTTTAAGTAGGGATGCCAAACTTGCATGCAGTATTCAAGGTGTGGTCTAACCAGACTATTGTGTAGTGGAAGGAGTACCTCACTACTCCCTGAGGTTACCCCCTAGCTATGCACCACAGCATTTTATTTTCCTGGGCCGCCACTATTCTACACTGCTCTGAGTTATTCATTTTGACATTCACCACCACCATGTGGTCTTTCTCCCCTTAGAAACCTGTACCGCCCCCCCCAAGGTGTATACATGAGTCGCTTTTTTTTACCCCTCCCCGCTTCAGAACCCTTCATTTTGTGTCATTAAACTGTAGTTTCCAGGCTCATGGCCATCTCCTTGGAGTCTCCAGGTCCTCCTGCAAATGCATCTTTCCCTCTGATACATCTTTCCCTCCAATACCATCTACAGCTTCGTCTAGGGGACCCCGTGACCTCAGAACTGCCTCCCTCACTTTGCTCACTACCTACGTCATGCTAACTGGCCCATAGTTAACCATGTTCCTCTTGTGAGCCACCCTTGTGGATAGGCACAATACAGGCCGTCCGCCAGTCCTGAATTATCCATCCCGACTGCAGGGAGGAGTTACAACTGTCTGGTAATGGTGCGGCCAGGGTATCTGCCAGCTCCTTGTGCACCCTCAGATGGATCCCATCTGGGCCCTGTGCCTTGTCCCTTCTTAGTGTCCACCTTGCTTATCCATATGCTATCCCTAATGCTAAAAGCTCCAACCACTATCCCCTTCCCTCTACCCTATCCCTTCTGCATGAGGTGTACCCAAGTATGTTTATTTCCCAATCATGTCTAGATGGGGCCCAATTCTCTATGACTGCCACCACATCCACACCTCCACCCTCCACCAACATCACCTGAAGCTCTGGCATCTTGTTTCCCATGCTCCTGGCGTTTAACAACCCACCCTCAAACTTGCCCCCTCCCCCGCCCAGAGGCCACCTTGCCTTCAGCCTACAAGGACCACCATCGCACTATCGGTGTTTCTCTCAAATGGAGTTCACTACTTGAACCACTACCTTTTCAACATTTTAGACTGTACTGCCCATACTCCTGCCCCCCACCCACAGATCCACCACCCCTTCCCCCAAACTCCCGCCTTACTCTTCAGAACTCCTCCCTGAGATGTGCCAAATGATGGCACACCATACATCCCCTCCCCACATCCTCCATGCCAGGGCTAGCACTATGGCAGACCCGCACACTACACACAACACTCCCCTTCCAAAGATACCAGCCGTTGTTCTCTGTGGACCACCCCTCCTCCCTCAGTCCTTCAGCTTTTCCATCCCCAAGTGACTCAACAATGTCTTAGTACCTTTGAACCCCCCACCTATGCCCGTTGGGCCATCAACCAAGAAAACTGCTCTTACAGACATGGCCTATAACTACCCATGCACAGCAATACCCAGCAAATTCACAGCAAAACACAGATACAGGCCCCCTGTAAAAGTTAGCCCCCGACTCAGCTTTATGAAACCCTCACCTTCAGCCCTACCTAATCGCCCTACCCCCAGTCAGACTCCTATTTAGACTGGAAATATAGTGCCTGATCTCCGTCTTGCATGGCTGCATGCCCCTGTTCCACTCTATGTGACCATGATGGTTTCTCCGATCACCCACTCCTTTCACAGAAAAGAGTGGTGGGGTGGGGATTCTGACCAGCATCTGGCCCTATGCCACCTGTTATAGTTCTGGAATTTCAGTCAAAAGACCATACTAGAGTTCCTATACACCCCCTTGTTAAAAGTCCGTATTCCTCTGGAAGCACGGTTGTGCAACAGTAGCAACCACACCCCCAAACCTCCCACCCCCATAGTCCAGGGCCACGTGCATCAGTTGGCTCAATCTCCTATGCCCTTTTCATAGAGGTTTGGGTCATCCCGGGTGGGTGGTGTGGTTCAAAACCAGCCACCAGCGACTGCAGCTCCTTTTCTGCCCTTGTTCACGGCCATTCCGTGAACCTCTGCCACTCCCTCTGAACACTGGCTTGCTACCTAGTGGCTGTAAAGCACACACTGCTCTATGCGCCTTCCATTTCCTCGGCACTGCTCTCTGCAGAACCAGGCCTGCTTCTGAGAGGCTGGGAAAGGACTCACTGTTCCATCCCCCTTCCTTGGCCACTGCTTTCATGGTTGTGTACCACTAGGGCCAACCCTGTTTTTCTTGTAGTCATGTGTCGCACTATGTGGCACATGCATTTTAGAATTCCATGACCGTAATTGACTACGCAACCAATGCCGGGAGTGTGTTCCATGGATTCGCCACTTTATTCAGTGTGACAACAATTGTTGAATGTTACCGTGGAGTGTTCACACTGCTACTATCAGGTCCTGTCCTGTCTCACTTTCTATTGTCTTACTAATGTTTTGCTGCTGCAATATTGAACTAGAATTACTATTTTGATTTGCATGTAATATCTGTCTTACTAATGTGTTGGAACATGTAGGACACCTCAATTGGTCAAACATCATCTTTTCACCATTAATGTGGTTTGACGTTAGTGTGTCATGCCGCCTAACTCATATTCCACACACATTCACTAGAAGTATATGCCTCTGTTTGCAGGTTTCAGTTTTTCATCTAGTATCTGTGCCAGCACAGAAATGTTCTGAACCAACAGAAATGTTGGCAACATGGGCAGCAAAATTATTTTAAAACACTAGCCTCTACCCGTTGCCCAACCTAGTGCTGTAATAGAGGCAACAAACATCAAGTGGGTGCTGTATCAAAGGGACTATAGTATGTTCCTTATGCAGACTAATTAAAAGCCTTGTAACAGTGGTATGCTACGTATTAATCTATTTTTATACAATAAACCAATAAACTTTTTTTGGTGCATGGTTCAGGATATAGATTGGTAACATGACTGTGAAGAGAGGTAGACAGAGCAGGATATATATATATATATATAAGACAAAGAACCTCTGTGCGCAAACACTGAGGCAAGGGTTACCCCAAAGGGCATTTGGCTGGGAAGCCAAGTTTCAATAAAATACAAAATCACACATGCTCCCACAATGCAAAGCATCATGGGATGCATATGCAAATCACCACAGAATGTTATGCTGGTTCAACTTTAAGCAGAATTGCATGGCGCCGCAAGGCCTCTCACACAGTTTGCAAAGGGTGCTAACAGATGAAATAGACACGTGTTTCATCCTACCAGTACTCATCAGTATGCCTCATGTGTTTGAAACCCAGATAGACTGTCTTAGGGTAGCTGGTTCATTCCACTGGGGTGTCAAACAGACGAGGCATACTGATGAGTCCTGGTAGGACGAAACGTGTGTCTATGTCATCTGTTAGCACCCTTTGCAAACTATGTGAGAGGCCTTTCGGCACCATGCAATTCTGCTTAAAGTTGAACCAACATAACATTCTGTGGTGATTTGCATATGCAGCCCATGATGCTTTGCATTGTGGGAGCATGTGTGATTTTGTATTATATATATATATGATAGTGGCACAGTAGTGCTACTATAGTTAGGGTTGAGTACCCCATTTAAGGTTAAAGTGTGAAATTTTGCAGCGTAATAACTTTGCCACCATATGACAGGTTTGCCTGAAATTTGGCAGACTCAGAGCGGTATCATAGATCTCTGGATCAGCCAAGTTTTGTAATGATTGGATATATGGTTGAGGAGCTATAAAGCACAATAGAAAGTCGCATTTATGCTTTTTTGCTCATTCTTTGCTTGTGCCTACAGGTCGCACGGTTTGCACGACCATTCCAAAACCTTCAGGGAACATGCAGCCAGGGTCCTCGATGTGCCTTTCAAAGATTCCATGAAAAATATTAAATGGTTCAAAAGTTATTTAAAAAACAAGTTTCCCATTATAGTCAATGGGAAAAGTTAACAAAATATTTGACAGTGTCGCAAATGCAGTTATTAGTGTCGTAAATTACCCCTGTAGTGTCGTGAGTCAGCCATTTTTTTTCAGTTACTGGTCACAGAAATGCTTGCCATTTAAAATTGGGACCTTCTAGGGACACCATTCTTTTTGTGTTCACCTAGTCAAGCCCTGAGGATGCTAGTCATGTCTTTTTTGGGAGGTTAAACACCCCAGAAATATGCTTTTGAAATTTTTGTAAACTGTAGTGTCACAAAGCAGTGTTGCACCTGCAACACTTTTGTGATTTTTTTTTTGCGGAAGTGTCATGATTTGTGACACTGTTTTGCGACACTATGCCCAAAATAACAGGAATTCTTTGCCACCCTGCTGCAAAAGAACGGTTTGGTCTTTGGGGCTGAAATTTGGAGGGAAGAAAGCCAATATCCCATAGATGTGCCTTTTGGTGGCTTGGTGACAAAATATTACAGGAATGCAAAGTAACAGTACTCCAATGTTGCCGATTTTTCCCATAGACTAACATTACGGCATCCGTCGTGCCTTTTGAGCCCATATCTCGGAAACGCTTCAAGATACGGACTTTTCGTTGAAAAATGCTTAGCCCCGTTGGGGCTAAGCAAAAACTAGCCAGGAAAGTCATAAATTATATGAAATTTAAATTTTTTTTCTACGTCATACAGTTCCTGACATACAAGCAATTTAGTATTCCAAGTGCTCATTTTCTGCTCCGAGGCTCATTATTATGCATACATTCTTTGTATTCACTGTGTTTCTCTATGCAGCTGTTGGGGGAAAAAAAGTGTGTGCACTTTCCTTACTGTTACAGTTAGCATTTCCACTTGTGTTTCCATAACCATTTGAGTTAGCGTTCTCGTCTACGCCACCGTGTGCGTTACCCTTCGTGTTTTCATTTGCGCTTGTGTTTGCATTACTGTTACCATTTGTGTTTCCATTACTGTTTCTGTTTGCATTTCATTTTGCATCACAGTGTGCATTACCATTTGCGTTTGCGTACACACTTCTGTTTGCGTTTGTGTTTCCTTTGGCATCATCGGTGCTGTTACTGTTAGGAATTGCATTTCCAATTGCAGTACCGTGACCGTGCATATTACCATTTGCGTTTCCATATGCGCTTGCATTTGCGTTTCCGTTTGCATTACTCTTCACTTTGGCATCATTGTTGCTGTTACTGTAACTGTTTGCATTTCCAGTTGCATTACCATTACTGTTAGCATCTTCATCACCATTTGCATTTCTGTCGCCCTTAGCATTTGCGTTTTCGGTTGCGTTTCCATTGTCGATTGTGTTACTGTTGTTTTACTGTTTCCTTCTGCAGTGCTATTGCCTTAACCATTTGCATTTCTTTTTGCGTTTGTGTTACCATTTGCATTTTTATTACCATTTGAGTTTCCATTGCCATTATTGTTTTCATTAACGTTTGCATTTCTGTTGCCGTCAGCGTTTCCGTTACCATTTGCTTTACCATTCTCTTTTCATTAACATTTGCACTTGCGTTTCTCTTACCGTTTGAGTTACCATTTACGTTTGCATCACCATGTGCATTACCATTTGCGCTTGTGTTTGCATTACCGTTAGCATTACTATGTGACAACAAATGGCCCCGCGCTCCCACCACCACATTCCATTCACTATTTATAGTCCTCTGTAACCCCCCTGTTACCTGGGGTTACTAGAATCAGAGTAAGACCTAGAGTATGCCCTTGTCCTGCATCAAATATTTACAGCGTTTTTGCCAGCTTTTTAAAGAACTGTTGTGATAAAGAAAAGTGTGGAAGACTAGGGGTAGCAACAGGAAAATTGTGCCCTGGACACTGGAAATGCTTTTTAAAGAACTGTTGTGATAAAGAAAAGTGTGGAAGACTAGGGGTAGCAACAGGAAAATTGTGCCCTGGACGTTGGAAATGCTTTTTAGTAAACTGAGAGATTTGCTGTGTGAATGGCCATGCTAAATGGTTGAAATGGTCTTCAGCCATGGAGTCAGTTGAAAAAAAAAAAAAAGTGTTTTGCAGTTTAAATTTGCCTGCTCGACAATCGCCGTGAAGAGAAGAGCACTCACGAGGGAAAGAGGCTCATTTGCATGGCGTCGTGTGATTGGTGAGGCTGCAATCAGTCCCGCCCCCCCAGCCAGTTCTACAGTGACTGTCCAGCATTTGAGAGGGAGTGTGAGTGGAGTGCGTGTACTGGCTTGGTGGAGGAGCGTCGTGGTGATTAAAAAGCGCTGTAAAACTTTTAAAAATAGACTTTGCTGTTTAAAATTGGGCTCAACCCGCATCTCGATCGACTGGATTGTGAGTGTGGTGATCGGAGAGATGATCGGCAGGACTGCCCACCCGCTTCCTTTCTGAGGCCTCCAAGACTGGCTGCAGGTCATTTTTCCATCGCAACAAACAGCTACTGATAACAGTGAGTACCAACTGTAATAATTGCTCAAAACAGTGATTTCTGCCAAAAGCCAGCTGAATATGTGTGCAGCAGTGTAGTCACTTTGCAAATAAAGACTGTGTCAAGTTTTACCTGCGAGAGCAAGTCTGTTAAGCCATTGACTGTGTGCATAGTTATGGGTTCAGCGTCAGTTTAAAGTTTCAAAGCCAGAGAGAGACTGTGAGTTGTAGCAAAATGTGCAGCACTAGTTACAGGCAATCCTGTGCTTGAAATCCTGAGGCTTTAAGGGACTGTGAACTAAAGAAATGTTTTCAGCAAGTGAAAAGTCCTTGGCAAATCATATAAATGTGCTAGAAAAAGAGCAGTGCAAGTCTGTGCAGTTTTGAGCAAAGTTATCAGTAGTGTGTGTAAATCGGATGTGCAGTGGCTTGACCCAATTTCTGAATGTTGATGCGCAGGAGTGCTGCCACCGCCATTACAGGGTGGGGTAGTAGAGTAAACACAGCAGCAGAGGAGCCATTTTAAAAGTAAAAGAAAATGTTCAGTGAAGCGGGATTTTTAGTAACAGTGAGCATTTGTTTGTTTTCCCTGTAGTTATGGCCTCAAAACCAGCTCGCTACCCGGATCATGCCCGGGCTTCAGTAACAGCAGCAGTGAATAGGTTAAGGGACATTGAAAGGTGTTATTATGGAGGACAACTGCCTTCTCATGTGGCGATTCCTGGATATCCAGTGCATGTGTGTCAAATATGCTTAAGTGCTGGAAGGGACATCTTCATGGTACCTCATTGTTCTGGGTGCCTAGGAAAATATGGCTTGTATAAAGTGCCCCAGATTCGTTTGGCTCCCACATGGACAAAGGTTCAGGAATCTGTAGTTGGCAGCACACAGCACCAGGTGGAGCCTGTTGAAGAAGGTCCCTCGAGGGAGTGTGGCACAAAGCTAGAGGATGCAGGTTTGGAGACAGAACCATATGCTGATGTTTCGGATGCTGGATCGCAGAAGGACAATTCAGACAAAGCATCAGTAGACCCCTGGGTGGGGGCCTAGCCCAAGTCCCATAGAAGAAGATGAGATGAGGGAGGCTTTTGAATGGGAGGTGTCAACCTCCGTGCCTAGTGATGAGTGGATAGTCTCAGGAGTGAGGATGACTGCTCACTCCTGGGCACAGATTCTCAGTGAGGAAGAAGATGAGGGGGGAACCTATGTGGCCTTGTGAAAAAGGAATGGGTACACAGCCTCAAGCTCTTGCCTCGGAAGAATGCATGGAAGAGAGTGGTGATGCCACTGCCCTGGCTGTGCAAGAAGAAGAAGTCAGGGATCCGTTTTTCATCTCGTTGAGGATGCGTAGCTGGCAGAACCAGGACTGGCCACCCCCAAGCCAGGCCAGCGGTCTCAGGTTATTTATTTATTTATTTAGACAGCAGTTTGGGAAAACCTTTGAGCCATAGGCTCATTTACAAAGGTACCTTGTCACCAAAGCTAGTTAAGAGGAGAGACTGGTTTGTAGGAAGGCGAATGAAATCTATGGAATGTCCTTTCCTACCTTTCCTCGGAGAGTCTGGGAAGAGATTGAGAACAGCAGAAAATCCTGGATCTGGGCCAAAGCAATGAATTGTGTGCATCCTGGTGCAAACAAGCACAGACTGTTTCATGAGAAATATACCCAGTGGAAAAGAGGCAGGACACTGTTTATGGACACTGTGCGAATAGTGGATGGAGAGGGACATGAAACCTTCTACAGTGTGAATTATGTGCACCCAGACACCCAGATGGGGTAATAATTCAAGCTCCTGACCCCCTGTACTACTGGCCTCAATGCAAGGACCTCCCTGCAAATGTGCCAGTGCCTACCAGATGGAAAGCAGAGCAGTGGTAGTCAATACTGCCACACCAGCCTTTGCAGTGCCTTTGTTGATCCGCCAGTATGGACGTCCAGGACTCAGGTGCCCCACATTCATCAGTTCTACAGTGTACTGGCCTTTCCAGAATCCATTGACTGGCCCACCAGATGACTTCAGATCCAGAGAGGACTCCAGTCCAGCTGTATCCCGATCCATCGCCTGGTAATCGGATGACGTCAGACCAGCTGTTTTCCTTTTTGTTCCTGTTCTAAGGTTCCATCTCCAGAGATGACATCAAACCAGCAGTTCCCAGATGTGCCCTCCTGTAGTTCCTGGAAGATGTCCGCCCAGCTGTATCAGAAGAATGCTGCCAGGGAGAGTCTTCGGCTGAGGAGCAGGTCGGTGTGTATGATTCATTCTACAAGGGGCTGGTAAGTCCAAACTTTTCTATCCTTATGACATTGCAGCACACACCCTACACTAGCAGACTCCAGAATGTGTGAACTGTCCTCAAAGACTCTCCCCTTCAGGACTTTGGCCTGCTAGAACTGTGCTTCACCGGGCTCCGGCCCAGGAGAGACTCTTTAATGTACTAGCCTTCGGGCACTGTGGTCGCTAGTTGGGATTTTTAGGGCACTCCATCCCCCAAATGTGTATTGTAAATAATGTAATTGTTTTTCTACTGTTTTCTAGTGTATATACTGTTTTTCTACCTTTTCTAAAAAAAAAAAAAATCTTTTTGGGATTCTCCAGTGTTTTGATGGTAGGGGTTTAGATAGACTGTGTATGCAGATTAGGAGTGTGTGTTGTCTTTCTTTTTTCTTGCAGGTGTTCCTGAAGAAGATAGAAGAGAAGACAAGAAGAGGAGGAGGGGCTCATCGGAGTCCCTCATTAGTACTTTAGTGCGTAGTAATTTAAAGTACTGTTGTTGTTATTGTTGTTGTTACTGTAGTAACCCTTTCCTTCCACAGGTGTGGTTGTGGGGCTAGGGAGGCAGTAATGTAATAGATGGTATTAGTTTCTTGGTGTGTGGTTGCAGGGTGCCCAAGGTCGGGGAGGTCCCCGGGTTGTTTTTATTTTGGGGTGTTAAGTTAGAGGCAGACAGATTTTCCCTAGAGGGCTACGGGAGATAGACAGGCTGTGGTCCTGAACGGCTGTAGGGAATGCAGTGCTGAGGTATTAGGGCTATGCTCTGGACAGTTCTACCAGAGCCACTAGGCACCCATAGTAAGTGGGTAGAGTAGAGTAGAGGCTGATATGTCAGCCACAGGCCTCTAGGCCCTTAGTGTTGCCTGCCTGTGCTCGCACTTGGTAGGAGGGGGCCTGATCACCCTCCTCCGCAGGTAGCACATAGGGTGGGATGGCCTAACCTGGGTAAATAATGACTGCAGACAGTCATTTCCCTGGCCCAGGGCAAGTGTAACCCCCCTGTTACCCGGGGTTACTAGAATCCCAGTAAGACCTAGTGGTAGGCAGGGAAGGCAGCTTGTGAAACTCCAGTTAAATGGATTTCACACTGCCTCACTCTGTTCTCAGTCTCTGCTGAGACTGAGGGATGACATCACCATAGAACTATCGCAGCTGCATGAGCCACATTGGAATCTGCAGAAGGGAGCTAGATTAGAATGTTGGGAGTTGTTGAACAGTGAGCTGGAGCAGTTGTGTGTGAGCAGTGAAGAAGAGAGAAGCACAGCAGTCTGTGCACAGGCTCTTGGAGCCTAAGCTCTGATATAGAGCTACTTTTAGGAAAGGTGTGTGTGTTTCCGCCTAAAGAGGAACACAGTAATCTGTTCTTGAAGTGGTGGAAACCGATGTTTCTGGTCTCTGTGCCCCATCCCTGAGGGGATGGGGGTAGAAGGTTTGCCTGTTATTCCAGGGGCAACCCCCTGGTTCCTGCTAGAGAAGAAGCTGCCTTATTTTCTGAAATGTGTTGTGGCACACAAAGCTGTCAAGATTCGCCTGTGGGGCACCTGCAACCAAAGGGTGAGTTCTGCTCTTGCCAAAGGGCCTATGTGTCACCTGAACTGTGTTAAAGTGGGGATTGGACTGCTGAATTAGTGGGAGGCCTAGAGGAATAGGCTAAGCCAAAGTAAAAGTGTGTTCAAGTCCAGCACAAAGGGAAAGTCAAGACATGTAGAGGAGATGTGCTATACGTCTACCCTTTAATCTACATTGCCAAGCTTTCACAAGAGTTGTTTAATGTCCTGAGAAATGGCCGAGTATGGATTGTGGGAACTGGAGGTGGGAGACCCCCCACCTTTAGTAACCAGGTCCACCTCTATGGATTTGCTCTGTGGATTTCTATTTTGCCTCATGCACTTGGCCAGTGATGAGGGAAGTACCCAGACGTGGGATTGGAAGGAAAATTTCCCTTAAGGAGTCGAAGGCTCTAAGGTGGTTTGGGAAGCCACCAACAGAAAATTTGGTTCACTGCCATATGGACCGGGATCGGGTGGCCCGCAGGGGAGCCGGGCCAGGGAAAAACCCAAATAGTGTACAAGTCGGGCTGTGTACCCAAAGCTGCGTGCAAGTTCAGGCTGTGTGCCTGGTGGGTTCAGAGCCTGAGGGCTGAAATGTTGAAGAAGTGTTCTGTTGCTCTTATCTGCATTACCAGTAATGCAGCCACATGGGGGTCCGTCTATGCTTTGTTTGTTCAGTTTGGATGTGAATAAAAGCCACACTTTAGAATCCCATTCCTGGTATTGGACATTACAGTTATTGCTTTCTGTGTTTGGATTTACTTGGGTGCCCCTGTGCAGAGTAGCCAAACCTAGGTCCCTTGTGCCGAGTAACCTAGTCCTCCCCAAACCCAGTCCCCACCAGGTACTGCTGTCAGCTTCAACAGCATACCACCTGTCATTTGCAAAAGGCAGGGGTCAGGCCTTACACCTCATTCTCAAAAGAAGGGAAAGTCATGGCAAAAAAATGTGCCTTTAGTGCATCAGTTGTTGGTTCATAGGTTATAATCGAGATAGCAGCACTTCCTAGTTTATTGTCTCAACAGGCGCTGGTGTCATCGGGTCCTAACTCTCATCTCATTCTCTTTGTACTGCACCACCTCAGCTTCTTTTATGGTATGGGGATGGGGAGTTAGACGATGACCCGAACGCACACCTCGATGCCTGTTGGTGGGGACGGGTGGGCTTTGGGCAAGGTGGCAACCCTAACACCGAATTTCCTTGCTTTGTCACTGTGGAACAACCCTAACTGATGCATTAAAAGGATTTTTTGCCATTAAAAATATATATATATATATATATATATATATATTATATATATTGTATATATGTTGGGCGTGGGGGAATGCATACTAAGAGACAGAGATGAAGCGAGACCTACAGAGACTCCTGCAGAGTGATTTCAGGGGACTAAGTTACACACAGGTGGTATACACTCTGCCATTCCTTATTCACACATCACAAAGAAACCTTTGTTAATGGCGACGAATTTACATCCAGGCTATATACATGTTGACGTTCCCAATTTTTATTTTCCATTTTATACATGCAGCAACTGACTCGAGGTTATGTGTCTACAGGGATCTGAGGCACGCCTCTGATGTGAAGGCACTCTGCTTTGCCTCATGCCAAACAACACACACAAAAATCATGGCTTTTATCCTATTAGCACATACCCTCTTGTGGGTTATTGCTTACACATCAACTTTCTTTATGTTCATTAAGGACCGCACTATTTGCTCTATCCTCCAGGGACCACATATTGCTACCCTCTGAAAATCATGTTCCTACAGAGAGCGAATGACTGACATACTACTTTGCCAAATGAAGTAACAAAAGCGTTGTCTCTTGCATGCTAATTGTGATTTACTGACGGTGTTCCTCAGTAAGTGAGCATACATTTCAAAGGTATTACTTGCATAACATAGTAGATACCTAATAATAACATGTTGTTTTCATTTTTAGGAAATGAACCAGCTTGTCTTGGACATGACTGTGCTTCACATGTCTGCATCCTACAGACAAGACATATTTGCATTTCCACCAGACCCAGGCATGAACCACTCCCGAAGACACACTGCCTATCATCACTACATCTTATGGCGCCTTGGTCAACTGGGGAGCAGAGTATGGATTCTGATTCCTAGCTGCTGTGTGTGGCACATACGTAATGTATATCCAGATCCATCTGGGCAATACACTGGTTTCAGACTGGATCGTCTTGTATGAAGGACTACCATGGAGTGCATCAATGACTATTTTCACTCTGGCCATATGGCAAAAGCTACCATTCACCTTTTTTTAAGCATGGCACCCATAAAGACAGAATAGGTCTCTTATGATGCCTTAGTTGCACTACTGCACTGTAATAAAAATTTCTGTGGTAGCAAATCATTTTTTATTAAACAGCAAATAAAGTGTTACCTGCATATTTTGATCATATCTCATGCCTAGCTGATTTTACCTGTACCACATTCCTCTTCATCTATATACCATCTTTTCATTGGCTGGCTTCAATTTACGGTAATTTGTGTAGATCCACACTGCGGTTATGTGTTGTCCACCCCACCAACCCACCATCAAGTGATGGCCCTAGCATGTGTATGCCAGTTCAGTATCATAGAAGGGAGGGGAGAAGTGACTGAACATGCATTGCTGTCACAAGGAACGTAATACATGGTATAATGAGGTGTAAGTGGGTAATGCAACACCACCTCAGGTTCTTGGTGGAACGGCACAAAAGGAAGAGACAACAGACAAGTGGTACTCATGTAATATATGTAATTTATTACAGATTAGTTATACAAACTTAACTACCATTTCAGTGTGAAATACTGGTCAAACTCCATGTTTCCTTCCCTATGTGATTGCAGTCTCTCTACGCAGAGAACCTACGTGTTACCAAGGGTCTTATACCATGATAATAACTATGGCCCAGAAGGTACATAAAAAGTAAATACTTGGGCAGAAAACAGGTGGTTTGAGCAACTATCATAACTGGTATCAAACGTTGCTTAGGTTTCATAGCATGCAGAAGATAACATACAATATATCTCTATAGTCCAAGGTCATGTGTCGTGGCATACAGTTACTGAAGATATCACTGTTGACTAACTTATGAAAATATAGTGAGACTAGAGCAAAAAGCATTTCTCATGGCTACTATATATGTCAGTCGCACATAATGAATCATAATAGACCACAGAACCTGACCCATGTGCTTATATGGTTTGTGTTTTCGCCCTAAGCATAGTACATATACCTGCATAAGTTGCTGCCCATATGGTGGGGGCACCATCAGAGGAGCAGGACCATGGATAACAGAGGTCAATTGACATGTTAGCTGACAACACAATGATGTGCCACAAATTTGTATGGTGTGTACAACATAACACACCTGAATGAAATTATCACTAGATAAAGAAGCTTTAAAGAGTTTTCGGACAGCCCAAAACACACAGCTTTTCTTTTACTTCATTATGCAATGTCCACAAATCATGCTCTAAAATGGTGCATGGCTGAGCAGGGAACACTGGAGAAGGGGAAAACTTCTCCTAGTGGGGGACTCTATTGTCCATGGAGTGGAGTTAGGGTCACCTAGCAGTGGAGAGAGGGTGGTCAGGTGACTCCCAGGAAGCGCTGCATGGAGGGATGGTAAGCAGATCCATAGAATCACTACGGCGATAACTAGGAGGGAGCGGCTGTATGTCATTCTCCACCTGGGGACCAATGACCTTGCCAGAAGAAGTGTGGAGTTGGCCAGAGTCCAAAATGATTTCAGGAAGCTGTGGGGAAACCAGAAATGGATAGCATGCTCCATCTCATTCTCAGATGTGCTACCTGTCCAGGGTGCAGGGGAAGCTAGGGCACTCCATATCCGTACCTTCAACCCCTTGTTTTAAGGATTGGTGTTGAAGGGAGAGTTTTGGCTTCATAGGGAACTGGGGCCTGACCTAGGCAGGTGCATGCTTATATAAGAAGGACAACCTGCATTTGTCTGAGACAGGGACCTTGGTCTTTTGTGAGAAGTTTAAATGCTTCAGCTGTGAGCATTTAAACTGGCAAAGGTGGGAGAGCCAAGGGGGGGGCACAATATGAAATTGGAATGGGGTAGATTAAGAGGTAATGTGAGGAAGTTTTTCTACACAAAAAGGGTAGTTGACACATGGAATAGCCTGCCACAGGAGGTAGTGGGGACAAGCACAGTGGAGGGGTTTAAGCATGCTTGGGACAGGCACAAGGGAAGCCTGGGGGGGTGTGATGAAATGTCACTGATCGCATAGATTCAGTGGCCACATACAATGTATAGGGCCCATGGGCAGACTGGATGGGCCTAGCGGTCCTTATCTGCCAACAATTTCTGCGGTCCTATGTTTCCGTAACATGGTCTGGGATTCCTTGCTCCATCTCCCACAAACACATTACAGTACATCCTTTTGCACCATCAGCCTTTCATTTATGTATGTATGCATGTCGCAGCTTTCCAGTTTCAATGTTTCTCTCAATTGTCTTATTTGTATTGACGTTGTCACATTATAACACATACCCATATTACAGTCCCACTATAGCTGTGAGGTAGGTGGCGAAGAAGTTTATAGTGTATGGTGGAATGCTATACTAACTCGAAATTCCACCATACCAAATGCTCTTCATCCACACACACAAGAATGAATGGAATGCTGTACTGACCGTATGTGCAGAACAGCGTTCCATTCATTTAGACTGTGAGGCTTGAGCCAGCAGTAACAGAAAACCTCCGTGGGTCACTATCACTGAAACCTACAGAAAATGACTGCTGCATTTTTTTAGACAAGTAAACAGTTATTGATTACCGGAAAAGCTGGATCAACTAGATTTTGATCCGTAAAAATTGTTTAACTTCCATGTCTCGGGACAGTTATTTTTCTCGCTAAGCAAGACATCCAGCCATGTTTTTTTTTTTCTAAGTCCCAACTACAACAGAGCCACAACCAATGGGTATGTGCGCTGCTACGTTAGGGATGCCCAGTCCCTAGCAACCACCGAACTCCATCTCCTAGCGAAGGGAGACAATAATCTCTTTATCTATGATTTAAATACAGTTTGGAAGCCTAAAAATGTTTTAAAAATAATTCAAGGGGCACCATACACTATAAAAAATACAGGATGAGTAACCCCATGCAGAACCAGTGTGTTCTGCCTCCTTGGGGTCTGAGTCCCAAGGACCTCTCGAGCTTCGCTCTCAAGGTCACAGGGAATCAGACTCCTCTGTAGCAGAACACACTGGTTCTGCATGGTTACCCATCCATTATTCTCTATATAACTACCTGAAAGCTCAACAGCAATAATTTTAACAATATTGAGTAGTATTTGTACATTGAGGGCAGTAACTCTTAGGTAGCATGTGATGGTCTCTGTTTTTGGGTTGTCCCTTCACATACTGTGGGGTCTATGCATGTAGTCAGATGATCCTGGAAGGCCTGACTAAGGGTATTTTTTAACCAACAAGAGCTGAGGTAACGGTTCATCAGGTGCTCAAAAATGAGGACCATGTACAACAAATAATGGTCATGGAGTCAGTAAATGAAGTGACCATTGCACAGTGTGTTTTCAGTTGGATATGGTCATGGAAATAATTCTGACTAATAAAATCTAGGATTTGCGGCGGATGGACTTCAGGAAAATAGACTAAGTGCAAACAAGCCATTTTACAGGCATAAGAGAACATATGGGGTGTGCCAATGGTGGTCCTTCATTAAGGAAGGAATACTGGTTGTCAACGATGACCAACAGGCTCTGGGTGAAGAACATGAGGGACAATGCTCCAGGTGGTTTAGTTGTGTGGTTGCCTGGGGAATTAAGGGAAAAGAGGTTGTCTGGTAGAAACTACAGGATGATCGAGCTAGAGGTGTATATGGATAATTACCTGATGTCTAGTGGGGCAAGTTATGAAGTCCATTGAGCAAAGACACGGAAGGAGCTGCAGATAGTTGAAGGAATTGAGAAGTGGGAGAAGGCTTTCTTTCACTATTTTTATTTAGTTTTTGTTAACCGGGTAAGTGCTGTAGCCAACAGGTGACTATTTTCAGGCACGACCCGGGAGGCACAGTAACAATACAGAGTACAGTTTAAATACAAAGAGGCACAGCAACAATATAAAAGTACAGTTTCAAAGACTATGAGGCAGGGTTACAGGTCAAAGTGTGACAACTGATTTACATTTTACAGGTAGCATGAGAGAATGGGTACTGGTATCAGGACAGACCTAATGTATAGGCAGGTAAGGTGCGGGAAAAAAAGGGGGGACATGGTGAAGGAGGGGCTAGGGATCCATGAGAGCTAGTAGGGACAGCTCTCTGGTGGCATTAGCGTAAGAGGCAGGGACTAGGAACCGGTTGTGGGTCCGCCAACCCATGAGAGGTATGTAGGCGGAGGGGTGGGATGAGAGAAGGCAACCTTGCGGCATCGGCGGCCGAAAGTAGGAAAAGTGAAAGGGCCACTGGTACTGTTACTGGGTATGGGAGCCGCGATTCAGTCAGGGGTGCAAAGGGAGTTTAACGGTTTTAGCGGCAGAAGGCTGTTGTAGGGGACCAGGCTCATGGAACCGCTGACCGGTATGCGAGTGGCCGAAAAGCGGGGTCGGGGGTGAGATGCGGCAGAAAGAGCGGTGGAGAATGCAGGAAGTGCCCGCACTAGCGGTTCTGTATCCGGGCATGGGAACAGTGCACAGTCGGGGTAAAGGGGGGATTACGGCGGTCAAGCAGTAATGGAAGCTAGACAAGGCCCCCCTGTAGCGGGTCTGTAGAGGGGCATGGTAGCAGCGCATAGGAGGGTTGTAGGAGGGAAAAAAGGAGGGGAGGCAAGAGGGAAGTGGAGCAGGGCTGGCCGTGCCAGACAAACCTGGGGAGGACAGTAGGAAGGGTAGGGAGGGGGGGAGGCTGAAGGTAGGGACTTGTAACCGGACTCATGGGTCCGCAGACTGGTGGGAAGTGAAAATAGACAACCTTGTGGCAACGGCGGCCAGAGAGAAAAAAGTGTCACAGGTTCAGTTACAGGGCAGGTAGTAGAGGTATCAGTCAGGGTAAGAAAGGACTTTGCGGCTTTAGCGGCAGAAGGCTGCGAGAGGAGACCAGGTTCATGGAACCGCTCGCCGGCTGGAGAGAGTCCAGAGGGCGGGGTTCGGGGGTGAAATATGGCAGGTGAGTGGCTTCAGCAGCCGAAAGTGCGACAAGTGCCCGGGATCATGGTTCTGTTCCTGGTCGAGGGATCGGTGCTCAGTCGGGGCAAGGGGGGGTTTACGGTGGTCCACCGGCAGTGGAAGCTGATTGAAACATCCTGGTGACGGGTCCATAGGGGGGCATCGCAGCAGCACAATGGCAGGTTTTAGGAGGAAAAAATGTAGGAAGAAGGGGAGAAAAGGGAGTGGAGCCGGGCCGGCTGGGCCGGAAAACCAGGGGAGGAAAATAAAGGGGGTAGGGAGGGGAGAGGATGAGTCCTTAGCTATGCCAGTACCTAGTACACAGAAATCGTGAACTAAATATTCATGTAACAGTTTGAACAGCGTTTAACAGGCAAAACAGTGTGAAGGGCAAGATGCAAGGTGCAGATATTATAACAGTAAGGTCTAATTACATATAACACTATATAAATGCTCAATGTCTCCAACAATGACACTGTGGCAAAATGTGTCTATTCGTTCATGCCACCAATCTCTGTATGATAGTGAACACAGCTAAAGGGATACGAGACCAACCAGTAGATCTTGAAAATCTGGGCTGGTGCTTCAGTATCTGCCAATGACAAGAAATTCAAACATAGGCATACTGGAGCCAAGAATCCTATGTCTGGTAGTAGTGGACGAGAATATTGGGGGGGGATCAGGGAATGGAGAAGGGGGAAGAGGCAGTGACTGGAAATCTGGAGGAGTGGGGGACCATGGTGGGTGAGAAAGTGGGAGACATGGGGGGTTGGAATACTGCCAGGAGGAAAGAAATGGAGGTGGGGGGCAGGAAAGTGAGGCTCTGGTTAAGAAGGATGTGATTGTGGAAATTAGGGGAGTTGATGGTATGGGCCAGGGGAATATGGCAGGTAGGTGGGTGCTAAACAAGGATGGGTAGGAAGAGAGTAACAAACAAATTAGGCCACCAGATACAGTGGGTGGCCCCAGACAAGGGTAGGGATGGGGGGGAATACATCTGCCACCCAGATTGTGGGAAGTGCAAGGAGCCAGCTGGGGGGGGTGGAATGATGGGAGAAACTGCCAGCACTGGCAAGAAATGATGGTGCACAAGGCTAAGCATGAGGCATATTCACTGGCAAGGGAATGGGTGGGTCCCTGGACATACTTGTGCACCTGTGTACAAATGGCATAAATGGAAATAGTGAATTGGAGATACAGGCAAGGTTTCGGGTGCTTGCCAACGTTTGCCAGTCCATAGGATGATGGATCTCTTTCTCAGAGATCCTGCCAGTGGCGAGAGCTAGTGAGGAGAGCAAGTATGAATTCAGGGTGGTTAATCAGTGGCTCAGGGAGTGGTGTGAGGCTAAGGGGGCATGGCCTGGTGGTGGATTGTGGGACAACCTGGGAGGATAAATTGCTGTAAGCTAGTGACAGACTCCACCTCAATTTCAAATACTAAAGTTGAAACTAGCTGGATTCATCAGTCAAAGGTGGGGTTTAAACTTGTGAAGGGGAGGGATCAAATAAGTGGCCCTTGCTGGGGGTACGATAAAAGAGGGACTCTGTCTCCACTCTGCCAAGGGGCTGGAGGATATGGAAAAAGGCCAACAGGTATGATCCAGGGAAAGGGGAGCATGCGGCCAAATGAGAGAACAAGGGGGGGATGGGATGAGGGGTGGAGAGTGGTCCTGCTAAATGCCAAGGTGCTAAATGAGTACTTTGCCTCAGTTTTACCAAGGAGGATGGGGGCAGAACTTTTGGGAGGGACAGAGTGAACTGGTGGTAGTGGTGGGAATCATAGAGAGCAGGTGTCCTAAAGTGATTGGGTGGGGGGGCAGCAACATCAGGTGGGGGGAGGGCAGTACAGGGTGCAAAGGGTGAGGGCATGGAGGAGGGCAGATGTAGTCTGCTGGTGTGTGTCTGTCTGTGTTTGTCTGGGGGGGGGTGTATGTGTGTGTCCCCACTCACCACCACAACCCTCTGGTTTTTGTACCTCGACCAGTGTTTGAGCCATCTTGAACGCCTGCCCCATCCAAGATATCCACTAACTCCCTGATTAACCTTTTGTGGGTCACTGAGTAAAAGAAGAGGCAAACGATATTTAGGATGTTTTGTTTGACCCCTATATACTGTCTTATTTGACATTGAAAGAAGTCCATCAAATGGGTATGACAGGGTCAAAAACACGCCACAACCAACCCCCCCCGTCCCATGCATGCTGCCTCTCATCCTGGATGGACATGACATTCTTCTGCTTGTTTTTTCATATGTTCGTATGTGTAGCAACTTTTAGTCAACAGCGAGGTACTCTAGCTGTCAGAATATTTGGTCAGTGGCGATGAAAGCAGTTACATAAGCTGTACGAACTTACCAGCAGATAAAGGCTTTGCACTCTCCCTCACTACTCACCCATACTCCTCCAGTGACCCTCACTCTGTCTCATCTATTGTTTTAAGCAGCTTGATAGATGGATAAAAACTTTAGATAGATAAAACGTTATTTTAATACAGGTGTAATTCATATGATTACGTTTTCATAACCTTGTTTTCAAGACAGTTCTGTCAGTGCTTACGTTTCAAACAACAATACAAAAGAATTGCATTATGCAAACACATTCATACTTACAAACATTTAGTTACATCAAATTACAACTAATAAGTACAGAACTACAAACTATGACAATAGCATAAAAAAAGGAGGGAGGAGGAAGAAGGGAATTTATGGTATGATAGTTTGTTGAACCCTGTCACTAACTGTTCTTCATTTCAGTGTCTCCTCATTGCCCTTCAGAACCCACCCCCCCCCCAATTGTATTTGTGACCTCGGGTGGCCCTCCGCCACCCTAACTGGAAAATCACTCTTGTACGTGAAGGTTTCAGTCATGTCACAACCCCCACCACCACTCAACCCTCCTCTCCTCCTGGTAGTACATGTTCAACTCCCTCAGCATACTATCATACTGCCAGTCCCATACCCCCTGAATAATTTTTGCTGCCCTGCTTTTCACTGATGCCATTTTCCTAATGTCATTTTTCAGGTACAGCCACCAGAAATGCACCCACTACTCCAGGTGTGGTCTGACCAGTTATCCATACAGCGGCTCAGTCACCTCCTCCCTCCAGGAAGATATGGCTCTGGCAAAACAACCCACTTGATTACTGCTGCACCTTTCATTTATGTAAATACTCAGCAGAAGTATTCATTTAAAGTATCTGGCTTTTCTGCCACTTAATCCAACCACCCCATCCCTTTTTATCCTTGCTATATTGAAAAATGGGATTGGCTGCAAATTGTTTTTTTTGGGGTGGTGGCTGCACAACATTTCTCCCAGTGGTTTCACTTTGGGATTAACATGTCTTGTTAACTTGATGTAAGGTTTTTGATGAGGTGATGAGGGTTGGTCAATGTATGTGGCAGACCGTGGCATTGAGCACACCTTCAAAATGGTGCACCACAGCAGACTGGTGAATGAGTTTTGGAGTCTATGGTTGGAGGAATGAATAAGATGTGTTGTGAGCAGTACAATCACTAGAAGTCAAAGGGAGGGGCATGCTGGGTTTGAGTGTTGTAGGCCATGGTTGATTAGTTGCGTCACCATGCAGTAGATGCTGTGGCCAATCAGCCATCTACGCCAGCGACATACTATGGGGGCCTAAGGGCGAAGGTCAGAGTTTTCATGGAGAACACAAAATTCAGCATCCATGATGAGAACACAGTGGTGGTGGAGACACTGACGAATGTTCTTGAGTTACTAGAAGAGCGGTCTGCAGCATGGCATTGGAAATTCAGTGCTAGTACAGACAAAGTGATTCATCTGTGTTGGAGGTATCCAAGGACCACATCCACACTTGGGAGTGAGACAAGGAGCAAGGAAACAGGAGGATGAGGGAAGCAGCAGATTTCCTGGGGAAGGTTAAGGATAAGTAGAGGAGGTGAGTCAGAGTGTGGGGAAGGCCACTTATCAGTGAAGACAAGATGAAGTAATATGTGGATGTTTTCCAGGATGCATTCCTGACCCAGCAGGTGGGAGAGCCAACTATGGAGGCCCGGACACTGGATGTGGTCATGGTGGACAGTGATCAGATTAGGGGCCCAGAGGTGAGGGACCCGTTGGTGTGGAGTGATCATGCCACAATCTGGTTCTTCCTAGACCTGGGGGGGGGGAGGAGAGCTGAACAAGGACAGTATTAACCGACTTTAGGTGTGCATACTTCAGGGAGATGGGAAGGATCCTTACAGATAGTTTGGACAGGTTAATGCCGGCTATGGATGCTGATAGCAGGTGGGAGATCATTAGGAGGAGATTACAGGAGGTTACCAGATCCTGTACAAGGGAAAGGCAGAAGTTCATTAAGGCCAGAAAACCCTGCTCATGGACCCGGGAGGTTCAGGAGGTGGTGAGGGACAAGAAGGTTGCCTATAGGTGCTTCAAGCAATCAAGGAGTGAAAGGGATCAGGGGGAGTATGAGTGGACAGCCAAGAGAGTCACCAGGGTGGTGAGAGCAGCTAAGGCAAAAAAGGAGCAGTCCTTAGACTGGATGGGTGCCCCAAGACTGGAGGGTGGCCCGTTGTGCCGATCAATCCACAAGGGGAGGTCAAGGGAGGAGACGGGAAATTACAGGCCCGTTAGGCTGACGTCGGTGGTCAGCAAGGTGATTGAGGGTATTGTCAAGGATAAGCTATGGAGGTTACTGGAGCAAAATAGGCCTTTGGATGATAGGCAGCATGGCTTTGTCCTGTGAAGATCGTAAGAGATAAACCTTGAGGAGTTATATGACTGGTTGACGAGGGCCTGGACCGGGGTAGGCTGGTGAACATCCTCTTTCTGGACTTCAGCAAGGCGTTTGACTTGGTAACCCACAACGGGCTGTTGGAAAAAGTGGAGGAAATGAGGATAGGGAGACAGTTGTTAAGATGGATAGAAAATTGGCTCTCTGAGCATACTCAGAGGGTGGTGCTTGGGGGGCTAGCCTCATCCCCAAGGTGGGTTATTAGTGGGGTGCTCCAGAGGTCAGTGCTTGGGCCACTCCTGTTCAACACCTATGTCTCAGACATAAGGAAGGGGATCAGGGGTGAAATGAGTCTCTTTGCAGATGACTCAAAGCTGTGTGCAGTGGTGGATGAGGAGGAGGAGGGGAGGGTGGCCTTGCAGGAGGATCTGGAGGCTCTGGAAAGGTTGTCAGGAAAATGGAAACTAAAATTTAATGCAGGGAAGTGCAAGTTTCTGCACCTGGGAATCAGAAATCTGGGCCAGGGGTATACCCTGGGAAGAGACAAAATTCAAGTCATGGATGTGAGTGGGACCTGGGGGTAGTGGTAGAAGTTAAAATGAACAACTCAGAGACCTGTAGGAGGGCAGCGACAAAGGCAAATGGGATGCTGGGATGCATTGCCAGAGGGATTACCTCCAGAAAGGCAGAAGTGATCCAACCCCAGTGCAACTGCTTAGTTAGGCCACACCTCAAGGGATCTTACACTCCTAGAGAGGGTCCAAAGGAGGGCAACCAAAATGATCCGGGGCCTGGGGGGAGAGGACCTATGAGAAGAGGTTCAGGGAGCTCGACATGTACACCCTGGAGGAGAAGAGGGACTGGGGGGCATGATAGAGGTCTTTAAGTACATAAAAGGGATCAATAAGGGGGGCCCAGTCATGGTGCTCCAAATGAAGGAGGAGGAGGCAATGAGAGGCAACAGGTGTAAGCTGGAAGGGGGCAGGCTCAGAGGAGAGAGGAGGAGGTGTTATTTCACTGAAAGGGTGGTGGAGCCATTGAATGCATTGCCCAGGGAGCTGGTAGAGGCAGAGACTGTGGTCAGGGTTTAAGAGGGGATGGGACCGGTACAGGGGGAGGGTAAATCTGACCAGGTCCAATGCAGGTGGCACATCTGTGACTGGGGACAGTATAAGCCAAGGGTGAAGGGAGAACACCAAAATCTGCCCTCAGTGTAGGTGCTGAAAATCGAGCAAACTTGAAAGACCATTAGGCCTATCCAGCTGGCATTTTAGTATGCTATTAATAGCGGGTGAGGTGGTAGCATGGTGTATGGAGCTGCAAAGGGGAGATTCCACAGTCAGAAAATAGTTCTGAGGTGCAGGTCACTGCCGCGAAGGGGGGAGAGGACAGGGCAAAGGTTAGAGGATGCAAAGGGGAGACAGGACAGGGGAGATCCTCACAAGGTAGTGTTCAGGGGAGTGAATGGCAACAAGATTGCGAGCAAGATAAGCGTGATAGAGTCCTAATTATAGAGGATTCTATACTGAAGGGTATAAGAAGGCGGACAAGGCACGTGGCACAGACGATGTCCACCACAGGGTGCTAAGACAGTTGACAGATATCATGGTAGGGCCATTGGCGTACCTGTTCAATACCTCTCTGAACTCAGTGTGCATACCCAGGGACTGGAGGGAAATGCATGTGGTACCTCTCCATAACAGTGTGCCCAAGGATGAACCTGTGAAATGCAGACCAGTAAGCCTTACTGCAATTGTGGGCAAACTGGTGGAGACAATCATCAAGGAATGACTCATGCAATTTCTTGAGGATAACAGTCTCCAAGACAACAGGCAGCCCGGGTTTGTCCAAGGCAGGTTCTGCCAGACAAACTTGGTTTACTTTTACAACTGGGTTACGAGGGCACTGGACAGGGGTCATGCAGTGGATGTCTTCTACCTGGAATTCAGAAAGGCCTTTGACTCTGTGCCACTTGGTAGGCTGACATGCAAGTTGAAGAGTCTGGGATCAAGAAGGAAACTGGTCAGATGGGTCAAGAACTGGCTGCCAGGTAGACAGCAGAAGGTAGTAGTCTGTGGTGAGGCATCTAAACCCAGGGCAGTAACCAGTTGTGTATCACAGGGCTCAGTGCTGGGACTGGTTCTGTTTAACATTTTCAGAGTCGACATTGCAGTGGGGCTTAAGAGCAACATTAGTCTCTTTGAAGATGACACAAAGATTTGTGCAGAGCTAGCCAGGGGGAGGGATCAAAAGTACTTCAGGAGGATTGGTTAAAACTGGATGAATGGGGTCAAAATTGGCAGTTTGGTTTCAATGCCAAGACATGCAAAGTGATGCATTTCAGAGACATAGACCCAGGACATAATTACTTGCTGGAGGGTGTCATGTTAGCAAAATCCAAGGAAGACAAGGATCTGGGAGCAAAGGTAACCAGGGAAATCAGCCACTCTGCTCAGTGCAAGAAGGCAGCTGTGAAGACAAACAGGATGCTAGAGTACATAGCAAGGGGGGTTACTACTAATAGGAGTGTGGAGGTCATTTGGGCCCTGTACTGGTCCCTGGTGAGAGCGCACATTGAGGACTGTGTGCAGTTCTGGTGCCCCTACTTGAAAATAGACATCGAATTAATGGGTGGTGTATAGTGCAGGTCAACAAAAATTATCGTGATGTTTAGGGTACAGACCATATGAGAAGAGACTGAGAGAGCTCAATATGTATACCCTGGAGGAAAGAAGGGAGAGAGCGGATATGATCATTAAAACCCTTCAGGTACTTGAAGGTCTCAAAGTGGGCACCAGGTATATTTACAGTCTGAAAGGTGGAAGGGAAAATAGGGGACACTCTATGAAGCATGATGGGTGCAAGTTCACAAGGGAACTGAGGAGGCACTTTTTTACATAAAGGATGGTGTGGTGGCAGGGTGGAATGCTCTGCAAGAGGAAGTTGTATCATTGCAGAGTGTTGGGGGCTTCAAGATGGGGTTGGACAGATTCAAGGGGAGGATACACATCACATCAGGAGGGGGTGGCAGATGGGGAGGGGCATATGAGGGACGGGGGCCAGCTGCAGTCTAATAAACTGAAGTGCTGCACACTCAAGCAGACTAGATAGACTGAATGATCTGCATCGGCTGACAATTTCGTATGTTGGCATGTTCATATAATGGCTGCAACCTGATAGGAGAAGGCTATTACAGTAATAATCACTGATGACTTTATGGGTTTGGTACCTAGTTCAGCAATGCAATATGCAAAGCTAAGAGATTGCTGGTATGCATAGGGAGAGGGATAACCAGTTGAAGGAGAGAGGTGATTATGAGAATATTGAGTTACATGTTGAGCCTACACCGGGAGTATGTGGCACCATTAAGGAATCCAATATCAACAGTAAAATAGAGATGGCATGCAACTAGATGACTGACATCACTTGATCTTACAGGTGCCTACTTCCACACAATGATAATGTAGTCCCACAGCAAATACCGATGGCTCAGACTGCATGTGCAAGGCACTTAACTGACGTGTCTACCCATGGTGTCACTGCAATCAAGGTCTGGTTAAACAACGCAATCCTCACCATTCCTGTCCTGAATCTGCATGAGTCAGACCAAATGATACATACTTAGCAGATATATAAACTGTATCGAAACATAACATCACTATGTACCGGTGATTTCACAATACATTGCATAGCATCACTGGGAAAAAAATTCACAAAATGCTCAATTGCGTTACGTGCTACAAAGTTATTATATGATGTCTTGTTTTCGGCGTTTTTCCATTATGAACATAACTCATTGACACTTGCCACTGCATGTGCCGCCAAAAAGTGTTAGACATGGTATCCATCAGATGTTAATTGCCATGCTCCACAACCAATGTTGCATTGTTTTGCAGTGTCATCATGTTTCTGTGGTGGATAACTTGGCAAAATGTATGGTTGCGTCGATGTGTAATTGATGACAGTAGCACACCTGAGTTCATCGGAAGCCATATAGTTACTGTATTTCTTGGATTGTCATAAATAGTGATACACAGCAAGCAAGTCTATGGGTGGTTGTTGAGGATGACAGACAGTCGGCCTGACATAGGTAAAGCCAATGTTGACAGTACGTTATTAGAACTACCATACCCCCGGACCTATCACATCAGTCTATGTTAAACAGCCAGACTGATGCCGCAAACAGTGCATATACAGATGGTGTACATTTGTACCAGTACACATTGCCATGTCAACATGCTACATTCACAGTTGTGTATCATGTAAAGGAGGAGAAGTTCACACATTGGTGAAATCATTTGCGGCTAAATCATGATAGGTGCTGTTCACTGAAAGTTTTGGTGAGTGGAGGTGGCAAAGAGGATATGTTATTTTTAATTCTGCGAGGGTCAGCTTCACAGAGTGTGCTCTTTGTGTCCACCTTCAGTCCACAAGTCATTCTTCTCCTGATCACCTCGAACATCATACTGCGGATATAACTGTAGTCCTTTGGTTCCTTTTTTGCAATAACTGTCCATCTCATGCTCTTTTGTTGTATAGGCACCAGTATCTATTAAAGTAGAGAGAATATGTTGTCAGAATGATGGCTAAATATCAGTATTGGGATAACAAGACAAGATGCAATTAGATCCATGCTATGTGTGAACCTGTAATGACAATAACATACATTGAGGTGAGCCATGAATAAACACACATCCACAGCATTCTAGCACATGCCGCAGCACAGCCACTGCAGACAGAAATGTGAAACAAGCTGGACACCTGTACTGCTTAATGCAAAGTAGGGTGAATGAATGTGAAAATTACTACATACTCCAAGCCCCTGAAAGCATGTATCAGTGTGAATACCATTGTGGACTATGATTATACTGCACCTCATCCTACACACCACGTTTCTAAAACTTAGAATTGAAAATTGTGGCAAGTACACCACCGCCATAAAAAGTTACTCGCCTATTGAAGATCTGATAAGAGCAGTAACAACTCTGTGATATCAGACACTGATCATGGCTTAGTAGTATATTGGTCCGCTAACACCAACAAACACTGATAAGAACCGCAAATGAGTCCTGTTGTGTCACAGTCATTCTATGGCATGCACGACAATTCAATGGTAGACCTCAAAATTGGCAAACTAATCAGCATGGCAGGACTGCCCTGCATAGGCCACTAATATTCATGCATGTTATTTCTCATAATTTTGAGAGCAAAGTGTAGATGTGTTGTTAGTTTTGAGTGTAGCAAGAGGCTCAAAAGCAGTTGATGAGCATGAAATAATGTGTAGCAAGCATGCAATGGAAGCAACCAACAGTGGGCTAGTATTATTTTTGTAAAAGAAAAAAAGCAAATTATGACAATCTTATGAAATGTAGTTCTAGGGACAAGGCAGGAAGTGCACGCACAGGTATGTGAATGTAAAGTACTGTAAATTCCATGCTTGTGACTTATTATGCCGACAGGACATGCGAGACAACAAAGAATTGATAAACTGTTTCACTGTGTACCAAGGCATGCTAAGGATATGCTAAGGATAGCATAGTACCTGTAATGACATGTTGTTTTGTTGACAAGTGAGTAGTTCATCGTAGTATTCACAAATTTCCCTGAGCTAGATGATTTGTTCCACAAATGAAGGCATTTCCAATTAAACACTCGACATCATCACAAGCAGAGACCAGATGAGGTGATGTAAATTCAATGTGTTTTGTGTAAATAACCGTATACTCTGATTACGTTGCTTAGACTATAGAGATACTCTGACGGCAAAATATGACCCTTGCAATGGCATCTTATGTTTTTTTGACATTTGTCAGAGACCATGTGGACTACTGATGTTCCAGAGCTACCAGTAAATAAACCCTCACCAGCTGAGGGAGCTTCAGTACATACAGTATAATAAATTGTCTCAGTAAATATAAACTTTGACACCTAACCATCTCTTGTGTGCTGGTGCACCCAGTTGTGCGAGTGCGCTCAAGTATAAGTGGCATTGTGCACTGTAAACTCAAAACCTGTACAAAGCTTCATATGAGGCATACTACACACTGGTGATAAACAAAGCACAAATGGAGTCAGCGGGAAGTGGAGAAGGTATGGGATAAAAAGCGAATCCTCCCACCGTTCAGAAGCACTGCTCTGTAAAAACTAAAACAAAATGAACAGCTGCCAAAATGAAAACAAAAACAATTGCTTTCTCTTCTCAGTAGCAGTGCTGTTATGTCTCGACACTGCGAAAATGATTATGTAAGTGGATTAATAATTAATTTCTTTCCATATGTCTCTACCAGAATACTAAATGTCAGGAAGCACAGGGCCTTACCTAAATGCAGAACAAAAGAAGGATCATGTAAGACAACATAAAAAGTGCTCCAGCAAAGAAAAAGCACGTGTTCCTTTTTCTCGGATTGCATGTCGATAACATTCATGTTACGAAGCACTCTACTACTTTATGTCCACAGAACTGAAATCAAAGTGACGAAACTCGTCCCGTCAGGTCGTTTGACCTTCCTTGCAGTGCATCACATCTGGTAGGATTAAACAGGATTTACTACAGCAGTGAAAACAGATGTTTGTGTCTCCATGATTTTAACAGGCGTTATTGCACATTGCATGTGTACAGTTTGTTGTTCAGCTGCAAACAGCCGAATCACGATTTCATTGCAGACTTGGAAGACAGCATATGAACAGATCGCAATCCCAGAAAAAAGGTCTGGAGTCCCTACAGAAAGAAAATGATTCAGATTTAAAAATTGCTCTGCTAACTTTGTATGTGTGACAAAGCAAAAGTGAATGTAAACGAGACACACAAGACATATCAGAGACTGAAGCCAGCATTGGAAAGAATCGACAACGACACATGACTTAAAGGTAGTCTTTAGTTGCGTTGTGTGAATGTAATGTGATACACAGTAAGGAACTGTACAAGTCATACCTATGACATTACTAACACGCCTACCAGTTGCTGGACCATGATGAAAGACAAAGAAGAATTAGCACCGGTAGACGACAATGAATATGCGTGCCTTTCCCTACATGTCAGCACTTAACAAAACAAAATACAGATAGCAATTAATGTTGGAAAACATGATTCTTACATTTTTTTCTCCTTTTGCATTGTGCAGGTATGGACGAGACATGTGGTGGTTGTAGTCGATTGCTGCAAGGAAGTTCCTAGCACGGTAGACCGGAAATGTGTAGGTGTACTGCTTTGCACAGTACATTAGTATGTGCTGCTGAAATTGTTCTAGATCTGATGTGCTCCTAAGGTGACAATGGGAAAGAAAAGGAGAAACAGGGCATAGCATTAGACAGGAGTGCGCAACACAATAAATGTATGGTATGTCTGGGAGCAGTGAAGCCAATGGTAGGTATTCATTACCGGAAATTGATGTCATATTGCAATGAATGGAAGAAGCGTTAATCGGTTACTATCTTTACAAGTTCACTATATGCTCTCAATCCAGCCTCCAGCCATGATTTATCACATTCAGACTGCAACTCTGAATGCTTACATTCACCAGGCCCAACACCATTTCCAAAGTACCACTGGTGAACATCTGTGACATGGTTGAGTATTCCAACCCACTGTGCCTGAAGTAAATAAGGATATAGTTAGAAAAGAAAACAACAGTGTAAACAAGACTTCATTCACACAAATATTATACATAACTGGTACATACCATGAACTAACTCATCATAGGTATTTGCTTCTTGGCAGCAGTACCAGAAATGGTTCACTATATCGCGACACCATACCCAAAGGACCCGACAGTCTCTTTGCTGACCAGCCTGAAAATAGGAAAACACAAAGCAGATTATGTACGTTGTTGCGTGCAAACAAACATAGATGCCTCAATCAGCTTTGCATTCTGGTACAAGAAATTAACCTTACAGCCAGTAGGTGCTTTGACAGTTTTTTGCCCCATGCCATACATTGTAGGAATGCCTTATAGTGGGATATGAATTGCCTGCAACAATGAATTAAAAAAACACTCATCAGCGCACAAGTCCACAATCATGTAATGGCTAGTTACTTAGAATGAAATACCTATGCATCAAGCAAGATATTGGTACATGGGCATCAGTAACAACTTCAGACATCCGTAGATTTTTGCTTAGTAGACCATCTAAGATGCGCTGGAAAGCCAACTTCTCCATGTCTGGTGATTTTAGAGCAGTTTTTCGTTTGTCCACTACTGTCATAGATAGTATTTCTTTTGTGTCCACATCCATGCACATGTATGTGCAGTACTGCGCAGAATGGCCAAGGCTGTCCATATGACCGTCACCTATGTGTAAACCAACAACTCACTTAGTAATGGCTCAATGGTCACAGATCATGGCGAAGTGACATTTTGTAACAGTGACATTTTGCGACATACCCATCACAGACACAACTTTGCTGTGTCATTCAGCAAGCATTCGTGCCTCCGTTTGTCTCAAAAATTTCTCAATGACTGGCACTGTGTATAACTGTTGAAAGCGGAAGAATGATGAATCACTGATGAAAGCATGGTTCATAAAACGATTCATCAATGCTATTTTTCCAAAATTGTTTCCAGAATAAGTATGGCACTGGATACAATTAAATCCCTGGCATATAGTCCATGACGCAGCTGTGGCTGACTACCCCACTGGTATGTAATGTAACCATGGGTACAAATCTGAAATGCACACAAAAGAACACTTTGTAAGTGTTAATATTTCTACTGCGACAACGCTTGCAACTAACCATATGAACATTTACCAACCCATGTTAGAATCAGACATGTTCCTATTGTTCTTGATGCAATATTGGCAGGTTCATTACATGTTGTGCACAACATGATCTAACATTTGTGTGCTAGCACCATCATATTGTCCAGGTGTACCATGAACATGGGCTGCTGGACAATGGACTGTGTGAAGAAAAGGTTTGTGGTGTCATTGTCTGCACTGTGAAGCTGATACTAAGCATCCTCAGTACCCTCAGTATTCATAGCTTCCTCAGAACAGAATCCAAGCACATCTGCCTCATAGGACGCATCTTGCAGTTCAGAATACTGCTGATCACCTCTGTTCCTAGAGCAGCAAAACAAATATACAGTGAGAAGGGGTGTGTATGAACACCATTAAACACAACATCCCAAGTCCACAAATTAATTAGTTTGACAACACAGGAACAACATAATCTACCCTCTGGACATCACACAGTCCGCCGATGTTGACCTCATAGCTGTAGTGTCACCCCTAATGCCACCGCATGCAACATATGTCTTGTCACTGTCCATGCTGACCTCAATCCTGTGACAACAAAAGACAATGCAGAATGAGTGACTAGAATAAACATATGCTTAGAAACATGCACAATCATGCTATACAGGAGAACAACATACTTTGAGGTGGGCATGTACAGAAAGCCGTCAGTGTTGGACCGTGTTTCAGTGTATCCATAATATGTGACCAAATTGTTCAGTGGCACACTACTTTCTTTCTCTGTGTCCATCTCATGTTCTGAATCATACCTGCAAGGCAACAGCATGAGTTACAGGAGTATCAATACATCATTAATGATTAGAAAAAATGAGACACTGCACCACCAAAACTTTTGAAAACCACAATATAGATATTAGCTAGAGAGTTCATGCAAGCCAATTGCTTTGTCAAAACATGATGTTCCAGTAGATTGAATGTTACATCACTGTACGTCTATGTAACTCTAATCTCGAAAACTGGTGACCCTCTCTCAGCTAACAGGCACCAACCAATATCCAGTCTTCAATAGCTAAGTAAACTACCTGAACATGTTGTGCATCACCAAGTATACTATTACAAAACTAAATAAAATATTTAATTCAGAGTGGATCATGGCATCACAGCACCACTACTGCCATATCCCCATTTTACTAACATACAATTTTCAAAATAGTGAAATAGCATGCCACCAGCGCTGTATGTGTGGGCATGTTTATTTATTTATTTAGCTTTTGTTGACCAGGTAAGTACACTAGACAAGACATTTGCCTATTTCAGGTACGACACAGGAGAGTACAATGAAATATAAGTTCATACAGAGGACAACATGATACAAGTTAGGCATTACACAGAATCAGGTAGAACCAGATGAGCATAACACAAGCAGTCAGTAAACACAGCTGGAATAGGAACAAAATATATACATAGAGTCACCAAGGCTATGAACAGTGCATTATACAATTCTATACAGCTCAGAGCCCCAAAAGCAGAGCCTCAGTCAAAGCATCACCTGAAACAGAGAATAAATACATTATATACAGAGCAGAACCCAAGCAGGCAGAATGCATCAGCAGGACCTGTGCAAGGGTACCAAAAGAAGGACATGTAAATCCAGTGCAGAGGACCAAGGTTAGTTATGGTGGTTTAGGACAACCACACGCAGAGGAGAGCTTCAAGTAATTTCACTGGGAGCTCCAAAGGCATGAGTGGGAGGGGGAGGAGCGGACCTGGGCGAGAAAGGAGTTCCATGCTCTGGGGGCACATGAAGCAACATCCCTGCCCCCCATTTGCGTTTGAGTGGCAGGAACTTTGAGAACAGCAGGGCCCAATGACCTAAGGGAGTAAGATGAAGCGGCACCCAGTTTGAGGAGCTCAGCCAGTCCTGGGGGTGCCATTTCTGAGAACCTTGCCCGTGAAGCTGCCCAAGACAAAATTCATGTGGTTGGGTGGGGAGAGCTGGTCAAGTTTGTTATACAGGTCGCAGTGGTGGGTGAGGCGAGGGGCAGCAAGTGCAAATCAGCAAATGTTATTATAGGCTATGTTCCACCTAGAGAGGTGAACTTTGGAGGTGCATGCAAACAGGATGAGTCCATGGCAGAGAGAAGGGAGAAACACACCCCTGGCCAGTGTAAGGTGAGCAGCAGAGGTAAGATTATTCTTCGCTCTGTATGCCAGACCCAGTTTGCAGCTGACAGCTCTGCATACATTTTGGATATAATGCCCAAGGTCAAGCTGGGGGTCAAGTGTCACCCCAAGGTATTTGATGGTGTCAGTGATTAGGACAGGAGTACCATCAATACTAGTAATACTCAGTGGGGCAGGGGAGGCCTTTATCTTGGCCAGGGACCCAAAAAGCATGGCCTGAGTTTTTTTAAGGTTGAGGACCAGCTTGTGGGTTGTTATCCAGGACTGGATATTCCTGAAATACTCACTCAGTTGGTGGTTGATGACCCCAATGTCATGGGAATGGGTGAGGATAACCATGTCATCCACATATAGGATAGAGCTACAGTTGGAAGAAGTAAAGGGCAGATTATTGACAAAGACAGAGAAGAGAAGGGGCCCTAGGACTGAACCCTGGGGGACACCAGAGGTCACAGGAGTGGTGGCCGAGAGGACTTTACTGAATTTAATAAGTTGCTGTCTGACCTGGAGGTAATTAGTGAGCCATCTTAGGACAGATGGGGACAGACCAAGGGACTGAAGTTGAGAGCAAAGTAAGACATGGTCAACTAGGTCGAAGGCCTTAGATAGGTCAATGAAGATGGCACCTGAGAGCTTACCCTGGTCCATAGCTGCCCTGATCCCAGAGGAGACAGTGACAGGGCGGAGGACATACTGTGCCCTTTGCAAAAGCCATGCTGTGCGGGAGACAGCAGCTCAAGGGCGTGAATATACTCCATGAGTTGCCCAGCCACAACTTTCACCAGAAGTTTACTGATAGCCAACAAGATGGCTATCGGTCGGTAGTTGTTGAGGATCTTTGGGTTGTCCTGTTTGAGAACAGGGACAATCCTTGCCACCTTCCAGAGGTCGGTGATAACTCCAGAGGCTAGGGACATGTTGAAGATATGGGCCACTGGGGAGGCAATATAAGAGGCACCACGATGGAGGAAAGTAGGTTCCATGCTTTCGTGGCCAGCACTAGAGTAAGGGGAGGGATCAGAGAGAAGTCTCTACATCTCCTGTGCCATCACAGCCCTGAAATAGGTAACAGACAGGAGATAGGGGTCGACTATGGGGCAGAGGCAGGGACACAACTATCACTCCCACCAGTGGAGAATATAGAGGTGAAGGCAGACAGATCCGAGAAGTGGGAGTTGAATGCATTGGTGATGGTTAATGGATTGTTACAATTAGATCCATCTATGAGCATGTCAGAAACCCCACAGTTGGAGGAACCACTTACTATATTTTTATGTTCCTCCAGAAATTCCTAGGGTCCTTAGCTGAGTTTAGTAAGGCAGTTTTGCAGTATTCATGTTTGGCAGCCCTGATTGCTTTTTTGCATTCATTCCTGAGCCTCCTATATTGCTGAAATATGGCCTGGTCCATAGTGACCTTGAAGTTGGCCCAGCACTTGTCTCTAGCCCTCATGAGGGCTAGGAGGCTCCCATGCAGCCACTTAGTGGCAGACCCCCTTACCCTCCACCTGATAAGAGGGGCATGCTTGTCCTGCAGTGCCCCAAAGGTGCTGAGAAAATGACTAACAGTAGTGGAAGAGTCCTTAGCATTTAGCACCGCAGACCAGTCCATAAGCCTCAGATCCTCATGGAAGGACCCCAGGTCAAACCTGGAGAAATCCCTTACTTGGATGATTTTGTGAGGAATTTTCTGGGAGAAGATCTTCCATACGCATTACACAGGGTTGTGGTTGGAGATAGAGTCAGGAAGGGTACCAGAGGAGCTGATCCTCTCAGGTCTATTGGACAGGACCCAGTCCAGGAGGAAGCTAGTACCGCCAGTGGTAGACCACCTAGAGGGCTCCTGAATAAGTTGAGACAAGGAGAGGCCAGCAAGCAGAGGTTCATAAAGCTTGGTGTTTCCTCCAAGCCAGTTTAAATTAAGATCTCCCAAGATCATTAACTCATTATCCCCAGTCTTAGCACCAACAGTATCAAGGAGGTAGGATAACTCTGACAGACCACCCTTGGGGGGGATTGTATGTAGAGATGATGCGCAGCTTCTTAGTGTTCCCGAGTAATAGGACTGTGTGAAGTAGCTCACAAGAAGACAGTAAGGGCTGTTGATGGGATACAACAGACAGGTTTAAGTGACTCGTGTAGTAGACCAAGATTCTACCCCCACTCTTTTTCCCAGGCTGATCTTGCCTAATGAGATCCAAGCCAGGAAGCGCACAGGCCGAGTCAGGGTGGAAGGTTTCAGCCAAGTCTCGGTAATACCAAGGGCGTTAGGCTTGTAGTGAGTGACCCAGGCAGAGAGTTCAGCCAGATTGGGCAGGTGGCTGCGAATGTTGAGGTGAGCTATTTTCATCCCCTTGCCTGGCAGCCAGCCCACAGGAAATGAGGAGGCTTGATAAGTAGGACCAGGGTTAAGCTCAATGTCCCCAGCCAGGGCTAGTGTCACCAGGAGGAGCCAGAAGAGCTGCCTTATAGGGGGAAAACCACCTCTGGCTGAAGGCTTGCGAGCAGGATGCCTGACCACTATGGCAGGATTCAGAAAGCACCTGAGGTCAAGACAGCAGATAGGCCAGAGGGGCTGTCTGCCACAGGCTATTAGATTGGAGAAGGTGATGTCATGCTCCTCATGCTGTTCAAGTGTAACCCAGGGGCCCCCCTGGGGGAGGGGAGCAATCACCAATAAGTAGAGGGAGACATAAAGCAGTGAGAAGGCCAATGATGAGGGCACTGATAAATGGGGAGGGCTTAGCACCCTCCCTGATGAGCTTAGAAACCCACATGTCAAAAAGGACCTGTCCCTGAGACTAACCAGGGCACTGAAGGGAGAAGATATTGTGGACAGGTCAGGTAGACAGGTCAAGGCTTACCAGAAGCCAGAGGGGCTAGTTTGTCAAACACTAGGAAGGTCCTGAGGAGAGAACCAAGCAGTGCTTGCCCACAAGACCCATCCTAAGCTGTCCAAGTGGGCCCCAGAGGAGCACCCAATTTGTGGAGGTCTGTCCTACAGATGCCCCCACAACAAGGGTCAGTAGACAACCGCCCCCCTTATGTAGGAGCACACCACCAGCTACTGGAAGGATTACCAGCTTCCGTGGTAGTAAGCCTCACTGGAGGCAAGGCTAGTAGAGATAGCTAGTGAGCACAATACATTAACAAGCTAATAGAGACATTTCCTGACTAAAGTTGCTGAGACATGATAGATAGACAGGCAGAAATTATTCAGTAGATTGCATTCGATTCCCACTATGATTAATTGCAGTCAACTAGTCAACAGTGGTTGTAAAAAATATACTCAGCCAGGCCCACTCAGGGTAAAATAAGCTAGGCTCAAGCCTGTAACCAACTCAGGCTAAAGATTACACAGTACTGAACACACCAACAAGAATATTAGCTGCAGTAAACATTTATCAGACTGTGAATATGGTCAGATAGCAGAAGTATATTTACTGGGGCAGAGGTGTGACTCTTAGCTATACCTATCCAGCAGGTTAATTAGGCACACGACTGACCACCCAGGAGTCCCACCCATAGAACAATTCAGAGTGGATAAGCACCATACGGAAGTCCATAAGCAGATGAGAGTTCTGTGTTTAGAGAGAGCTAGCAGCAGTGAGTGACAGATTTCTGAGAGTTCTGTGTTTAGATAGCTTTAAGCTCCTGGATTCTACTTCTGGAAGCCAATGGGAGCAGAACAGGGTAGGGGAGGGAGGAGCTTAAGTATATTTAAAGGTGGTCTGGGGGGGGGCGAACAATTCTGCAGCAGAAGCAGCAACTGTGCAGGCCAGGTCTGTGTATAGGCCGTACCTGATGCTTGTGTCCAGGAAGCCAGTGGCAGCAGGCTTCTTGGCACTGAGAGAGGTGCAGAGTGGTGTTCAGGCATGCAGGAGGTGAACCACAGATGGCGGTAGGTAGCCCAGTGGGCTACAAGGATGCCTGATGTTTGTGTCCAGGATTTTCCATCAGCCACTGTTCTAAGTATGTCATTCTGCAACATGAATAACAAAAAGTGTGTGCACATGCCCACTGCACTCAGAAATGTTGCTTATATTGCATAGACGATCATTGTGGTATTCGGGAACAGGAGATGATGGAATACTGTCCAGTTTCCATTGAGCACATTGTTGAGGCATCGAAAGATGGACTGGTGCTGTTGTGATCATAGTGTACTGACTCTGGTGAATGTTTGCTTTATGGTACCTGTAAGACAAAGTGAAAGCACTTATTGAACACAAAGGGCAAAGAAGGAAACAACAAAAGTGCATCTGGTGGTAAGGCCAGCAAGCAGGGACTCACCAGTCAAGCAGAAATCGTGCAACCTCAAAATGAGATGAGAACTTAATTTCCTCTTTAAGTGATAGCCATCATGCTATTTCATTGCCTATAGCTATCTGTGGCTTTGCCCTTTTTGCATCTAACTGTCTCTTCTGTCTTTTGCATGCTGAGTCTGTCAATGTTATTGGACGGCCCATCTTGCAGCGTTTTGGTGTCTTTGTCCTCGTATTATACTGAGGTATCATTGCAAGTGAACGTACAGACCTAAAATGCATGGACAGAAATACTGTGTTAATAACTGTTTTGCAGATTGTGATTCAGCTAACCACGAAAATAAAATAAAAATTCAATTACTGACAATCACAACTACTCCAGCGTTTGGCGCATGCATCACATGACATCAAATAAAAAATTGGAGATTAACAATGCGCGTGCCAAAAATAATTGGCGGCGTGATTATTATGCATTTGAAGAGATTTACCAGGAAAGCAACATGAACTGAGAACTGCTTGTTTCCAGAAGCATCCTTGGGGGATGGGGAAACAGGTTTGTGGATAGAACAACATTTTAGTGAATGCAGAGTGCAGAATCAGCACACAAAGCAGATACAATGCAAGTAGTGGATTACTAGGAACAAGTGCAGTAAACATGGTCTGTCATAGCAGTTGTAGATCAGTTAACAAAAGTATGAGCTACAGTGAGCAGAGCATCAATATTGTGCAAACAAACACTTAGGTGACAGTCAAGTGAAAGAGCGTGGACACTAAGTTGAATACAAACTAAAGGTGAGCCGGCAAGCTGGTAATAATTTAACTTGGATGCCTTGAGGTCAACCCTTATTAATGCAGTGGGGAGAGACGGCAGGGAGACATAATGACAGTAAGCACTGTAGTCAGACATTTGGCACCAAGTGGAATGGGAAGAAGGGAGGGAGAACTTGTGGCAATAAATAGTGGATGGGTAGCCACAGCCTCATCCCTTTCAGGATGTAAGAGAACCCTGCAAGTCGATGTGGTGCGTTAGTGGGGAGAGAGGGATGAGGAGTAGGGGGAGAAAGTTTGAAGGATGGGGCAGCATGAGGAGTAAGCAGAGGGAAGTGGAATGGGTGGAATGATGTCATAGGGTGGAAGGGAGTGGAGGAGTGGATGGGGAGTATTGCAGATGAATGTGGAGTACTGCAGAGGGACATGGAGGAGGTGGAGAGAGGTTGGAGGGGGAGGGGAGACAGGGATAAAGAGGAAATGAAGACTGCAATAGGAAGAGGAGAAGGAATAAGGGGAGAGAAAGAGACAGAGGGAGATGGTTAAGTGTGGAAGGGAGGGAGGGAAAGGGGATGAGAGAACTGAGAGAGATATGAGGTATGGGAAAGAGAATAAGAGGATTGTGCTGTGGGGCATGGGAGTAGGGGATCAGGGGTGGCAAGGTAAGGGATGGTGCAGCGTAGTGTATACGTGGTGAATGGTTTGGAGTTGCAGAGTAAGAATTAGATGGGTAAGGTAAGTTGGTGATTATTTACAGATGGAACAGTGAACCGAGTGTGTCCAGTGGAGGAGCGCGAGGGAGTGTCGGGAATTGGCAGAGCAAATTTCAAGGTGGAAGGAGTGCCAGGAGATGGAAAATAGGTAGCAGAAGGACAGGATCATAACATCTTATACAGTTGGAAACATTGACCAGGATAGCAGATAAAGGACATGCGCCCATTGCTGTCTGTGACTTAACCGCTTATATCTGTTCGCAAATTACCAAAGCCCTTACTGGGCACCCATTTTGATGAGCCCCCCCCAACCCCCTTGGGCTTCCCCATACCCTTTACATGGTATTTTCCCAGTATGGGACTTCCTTAGCTTCACCCTCCCCCTACAACTGTCCCAACCCATCTTAAACCCCTCAACAGCATCAGCCTTCACCAGTACCCTGGGCAACACATTCATGGTTCCACCACACTCTTAGTAAACTAACTCCTACACCCCACCCGAGCCACCCACCTCCACTTCCACACACATCCTCTAGTTGCCCCCTTTTGTATTTGGACCTAGACTGGATAGCATGTCCTAGACATCAGTTTTTGGCCTTTTTGCTGGTGGCTCATCAACATTATGTTTGCTTGCACACATGTGCAAGAAACATAGTGCCGCCATACGAGTTTTCGTAGGTGTGGTACCCCGCTTCCAATGCCCTGTTCCTTTTTGCAGGCACGGCCCCACTGCACCAATGACTGTCTAAGTTGTCTATGACAGCAGTTCAGATGCAGTGCCATACAGTTGAAAGCAAATGACCACTACATCAGCGGTGGTAGCGTGTAGGTAATTTGCATACTGCTCTGCCGTCAACGGTATGCAAATTGCCTGCCGTCTTTCCTAACAATAATCGAACTGCCTGCCACCATCTCCGTGATGCTGAGGTGGTGCCCAATCCCCCAGCACATGCACCCCCACGATATTGTATGTCTGACGGAGTGCCCCAATCCCGTCGGCTCCAGTGCCCCAAAAACAAACTTTCGCTGCCACGCTGGGAGCCCTCCCCAGCGAGGCAAAAGTCCTGCATCGTCATGTACTCTCCACACACTGTGTGGCCAATGGGGTGCCCAACTGCTGGCTCCACTGTCCCCCAAACAACTTCCAGGTGCCACGAGGAGCCCACCCCAGCGTGGCAAAAGTCCTGTATTGTCTGTTTAAAAATAACCTTGTGAAAAAAAGAAAACGGTCCCTCACTGTTTCTTGTGCCCCCTCCCCCAGCCCGTGCCTGCCCTCTGCACACCCCACCTCCCCACACCCATCCTCACCCCATACTTACCTCCGGAGCCTGGCGCAACAATCTTCTGTGGACCAGGAACACGTTTGCACTCTTCAAAGCCGACCACGAATGAAGAAATGCCGGTAAGCTGTATAATGGCATAAATAGGTTTTTTTTAACTTCGGTTCATATCACAGTCATTTATTTTGAATCTTTGCCCCAAATTTTCAACATGGGGTCCTTGGGACCCCATCTCATGAATTCAGTCACTGTCATCTGGTAATTCAGTCCCAAAAGGTGATTTTGCGGTCACTGTGCGAAATCACTTTTCGGGACTGATTAACGATATGACAGTGTTACTGTTCATGAGGTAGGCTCTCAAAAAGCCTATGTTGCAAATTTGGTGAAAAAATTCCCAAAAATGACTGTGTTACGAGCATGCGTTGTGCAGTTTCCACGCACACTCGCAAGTTCGCGAATTTGTAATATTTTCACTCCAGATTTTCAACATTGGCATTTTTTCAGACCTCCTTAAGATCAGTGCAGCTGTCGTTTTTCACATCCTGGCCAAAATGTGTTTTCACATCTCCGGCGCAGAATAGTGCAGTTGCTGTGGGAAATCAGTGCTCAGGACAGATTAAGAGAATCACAGTGACACTGTTCATGAGCAGAGGTCCTAAAATGCCTGTGTTGAAAATTTGGTGACACAAGTCCATAAAATGACTGTATTATGAGCGTGTATTGCGCAGTTTCTACGCCCCCTTGTAACTTCATGAATTTGTACTATTTTCACTCCAGATTTTCAACATTGGCATTTTTTCATACATCCTTAGGAATATTACAGCTCTCATTTTTCACATCCTGGCCAAAATATGTTTTCGCACTTCCGGCGCAGAATAGCACGCTCACTGTGGGAAATCAGTGTTCTGGTCAGATTAAGAAAATCACAGTAACACTGTTCATGAGCAGAGGTCCCAAAATGCCTATATTGAAAATCTGGTACAAAAAATCCCAACAAGAATTGATGCTCATGCCATTCCACCCCCACCCTGCAGCCAATGACAGGGATCGAGGTGTGCCTTGGACTCTTTGGCCCCAGATTTCACACCATTCTCCTATACTGCACCCATTTCAGCATATTTCCTTATAGAATGAGGTGAGTGCAAAGGCGAACACCCCAAGGCACACCTTGTCACTTGTCAGTGTCTGCAGGGTAGGGTGAGGTGAAATGTCGTGACCGTTATGGGTGACGACCCAAAGGCACACCCCAATGCCTGTCCATCTCTGCACGGTGGGGGTGGAGTTGGCATCAGTTCAATACATCACTGCCATTTCTGTATTGCATCTAACTCCTGCACTTTCACTGCTAATGCCAGCAAGCAAACATTCAGCATTGACAAATGCTTGTTTGATTTAGCTTTGACATTGACAGACATTACTGACTTCAATGAAGAAATCCTTTCACAATCTGTATGCAATACTTCACACAGCTGGAGAAGTGTAGAATAGCAGGGATAGACTACTGTCTCCATGTGGGTACTCCTCATCTCACATGGTCAGGGTTCTGGTTCTGTTCGGGTTCGGCTGTCTTTTATTTTTTATGGTTCAAGTTCAGTTCAATTCTTGAAAAAATCCAATAGTTCGTGTTCTGTTTGATTCTTAGAAGAACGATGGCTATACCTACAGAACCTCCTGTAGTGCCACTCTCCCCTCCTCCACATCCACCAATTCTCCCAGCTTTGAGTCATCAGCAAAGAGACTCATTTCACTACTGATACCCTCCCTTATGTCAGAGACATAGGCATTAAACAGGAGGGGCACTAGCACCAATCCCTGTGGAACACCACTAATAACTTTCCTTGGAGATTAGACTAGCCCCCCGACAACAACCCTCTGAGTACGCTCCAAGAGCCAATTCCCTATCGACCAGATCAGCTGCCTACCCACCCCCATTTCTCCCCGTTTTGCCAGTAGGACACTGTAGGTTACAGAATCAAATGCATTGCTGTAGACAAGAAGGAGGATATCCACCGGCATACCCTGGTCCAGGGCAATCATCACACAATCGTAGAACTCCACAATGTTGATCTGACACTATCTCCCCGGGACAAAGTCATGATGTCTGTCGTCCAGGTGACCGATATGCTCCAGCTTCACCCACAGTCTTTCATTGATAATACCCTCCATCACCTTGGCCAACACAGACGTCAGGTGAACATGCCTGTAGTTCCCCATCTCCTCTCTTGATTCAGCCTTGTGGCTAGGCACAATATGGGCAACCCTCGAGTCATGTGGCACCCATCCCGTCTGCAGAGAGATGTTGAAAAGCTTTGCCAGGGAGGCTGCCTGAACATCTGTTAATTTCCTCAGCACCCTTGGATGCATTTCTTCCTGCCCCAGAGCTTTCACCGTGCTTAGGGACCTGAGGGCTTCCATCACCCTATAAACTTTGATTTCAACCTCCATGCACCCCCCCCCTTGCCACCTGTTCATCCTGGCACTCACCTGCCTGTGCTTGCTCATCACCCTCATTAGTCTCAGCTGGACTCTAAGTCTCTAAGGATCATTCCTCTTTCACATGTTCACTATCTCACCTGCTGAGATATCCCCCCATGCCCACCCTGGTAAAAACTGAGGAAAGTACTCATTTAGTACCTCAGCCAGCTCGACCACATCCTGTTCACATCCCTCCCCTGTACTGATCTTGCTAATCTGACTCCACACGTTGATTTTCTCACCTATATACCGAAGGAATCCCTTTTTCACAATCCTGATATCCCTGGCCAGGTTTTGCTCCATTCTCGTCTTAGCCAATCTTACCACCCTGGTGACCCTAATTTGGACATCAGTTCATACTCCCACTAATCCCTTTTATCCCCTTGAGCGCTTCAAGTTCCCAAAGGCAGCCTGTGTTTGCCTCACCACCTCTTGAACTTCACTGGCCAACCAACATGGTTTTGGGGGACTACAGAATTTGTGCCTCACCCTTGTACAGGTCTTGGTAGCCTCAGGCACACACCTCCTCATGATCTCACACCTACTGTCAGCATCCATGCCTGACCTTATCCCTGAAGTCTGTACCTCTAAAGTCAATTACCACCATCTTTGTGTGGTTTTTTCATCCACTCCTAGATCCAGCACAAACCAGACCATGGCATGGTCACTGCCCGCCAACAGGTCGCTCACCTACAGGACCCTAATGTGGTCACTGTCCACCAGGACCATGATGTCTCCAACACTTGGATAAGAGGCAGAGCCTAGATAACCAACAGCCTACTCCCACCATCAACCACAATAACAGCCTAATTTCTGTCTGATGCATCATTGAAATCCCCCAATTTCAATGCTTATTCCGAGAACACCATGCGTCAACTCACGCTGTGCATACAAAAACTGCCAGCACATACAGCTCTTGCTCTCTAGCAAGAGTGCTAGTGTGTGCTGGTAGCAGACCATTATACTGCTGCTGCACCAGCATTACACATGATCTCCTTTTAGGCCATGACACTGCTTGCTGACCCCTCACCGTTACTTTGAACTCTTTGTGAACATCCCCTAAACCCTGTCACAACACCTGTTAAAAACTACCACAGATGCAAAGGACACCACTTCACCTAGCAGTGCGTTCCACCATTTCACCACTCTTTCTGTAAAGTAATGCTCTGTAATTTGCCTACTAAATCTGACTCCCTCCAGCATCAGACTATGCCCTGTAGTGCCCCTCCCCCTTCCTGCTCTTAAGAATGCTATCAGGGTCACCCTTATATATGGCACTTAAATACTTGAAGATCTCTATCATGGTAACACTATCCCTCCTATGCTCCAGTGAGTACATTCTAAGAACGCTTAGTCTATACTTGTATGGTATGGCCACCAGTTTGTGGATCATCTTGGTCACTCTGCATGTAAATCCTTGCAGCAATTTGAGATCCTCCTTCAGGTTTGGGCACCAGTAATGCACACAGTACTCCAGTTGGATCATCACCAGCTATCTGTGCAGTGGAAGGATAACTCCTCTTTGGTTGGAGGTGATCCCTCCTGATATACACCCCAGCATCTTGTTTGTTTTGTCTGCTGCTCTTCTACACTGTGCTAAGTGGTTCATTTTCTCAGTTCTAAGCAACCCTAGATCCTTTTCATCCTTTTTAGTGGACAGTTTGCACCACACTCAACAAATTGACATGTTCTCTGGTGTCTTGCTCCAAAATGCAATACTGTACATTTTTTAGCGTTAACTCCCAGCTGCCAGGTTTCCGCCCACTGCTCAAGTTTAACCAGATAACCCTTGCAATACTTGCCACCACTCCGCATCATGCACCAGTGCTCAGATCTTCATGTCATCCGCAAAAAAAGGTGGTGCAGTGCACCCACCCACACCCCCAACTCCTGGTCTTCACCCAGTCCCATAGCTTGGTACAACCAGGTTGTTGTGTAGGTTGTGACTGCACTACCTTGGGATCCTAATGACTGCCAACCATGACTACTATGGTGTATGTACTACTGTGCCCAGTATCCAGGTTGCCTTTGCCATGCCCCCCACCATCACACCACAATTTCCTATTGAGCCAACTAATCTCACATCATAACATTGACATTGCACCCTACTATTCTAACTCCATTAGATGCTGAAAATGTAGTATGCAGCTAGCACCTGGTCTCCCCCACCACCAGATTGTGCTAGCCCCATTCCCAAGGGGAACAGAGAAACATTGAGGAAACTGTTTTGAAGTGTTGCTAGCTTGTCACGGGATAGACACTCAAATGTATACGTGGGTATTTCGGGCCGTGACCAGAGCTTTTTCAGATTTTCATTGACAATAAAGAAGATAAAAACTGGTTACCTCTCTGGTGCAAGACAAATCTCGCCACACAACCACCCTCTGAGTTCTGTCCCATGGCCAGTTTTCCACCATTCTGGCCATCTTTTGCCTAACTTTGAGATCCACAAACTTCCTAATCATCCTTTTGTCCTGCACAGAGTCAAAGACCTTGCTGAAATCAAGATAGAGGATGTCTACCAATTGATACCGGTCCACTGTCTTAGTGACACAGTCAAAGAAGTCAATCAGATTTGCTTGACATGATATCCACCCCCTATGAACCCATGGTGGCTCTCAGCCTGGAGATATTCCACCAACTGTTCCTTTACTATGGTATCCATGAGCTTGACCGCAATGGAGGTCAGAGTGTCTAGTCTGTAATGCCCTGTAGCATCCTTGGGAGGGACACTACATGTGCTGTTCTCCAGTACTGCGGTACCATGCCCGACTCTAGTGAACTATTAAATCGGTCTGCCAGTGGCCATGCCAGATCCTCAGAAAGTTCCTTTAGTGGGTCTGGTATGACTTCCCATCTATCGATCTCCTGATAATGTACCTCCCGACTGCAAGTTCCTGTAAATCAATTTCCCGTTCGGTAGCATTTGCCAACATAATCTTTGCCCGACCAACAGTAGTACACTAATAATACACAAAATCCCTTCACAGCAATACATAAATGTACAGGACCACATATCAGAGTTAGCAGTTGAGTTTAGCAGCCTCCTTGAAATTTCCACCTTGCCCACAACAATATTGCACAAAAAGATGCAAAATTATGAAAGTAAGAAAGTCAATGCAGCCTTGTCATCCCTTTTTTATAAAATAAAACTCTAGTAGTTATCCAAATGTGGGAACAGTACATATGGGAGAGTGTTTGAAGGGGGAAAATTCAAATAAAGCAGTCAAAGCAGTGCCTCAGTTGCAGGTTCGAATCCCACTCGCTAAGCCCAGGTAAAGTGAATAAAGGGGAGACACTAATTGTAAACCCCAGGCAAAACATTCTTAGTAGGATCAAGAAAATTCTCTCCCACATGACAAAGGCATATAGCAGTAGCATAATAAAAAAACATAGAGGGACTGCTCCCTTACAAGAAATTGTACATTTGTGGGTGCAGTCATTCAGCTGGACAGTAGCTAGCAGCCTCTCTGTTTGTAAAAGACTAGAAGGAATGAGCTGATCATAATAACAAAGTGACAAAGGAAAGGTTGATAAAGATGTTGTCACAAGAGTAAAGGATTAGTAAATTAGTAATTAGTAAAGTGACCAGGTTTTTCCATCTACAAACTTGATGGCTCAGAAAGGGATGTAGGATTCCTAGTTGTGTGAACATCAAGAAAACAATATGCTTTTAACCTGATTGTTCTGTGACATTCCTAGCCTTATACATCTTAAATGTTGGATTTCCAAATGTATCATCCTCACTGTGTGGTGCTTCAATTCATTTGATGTCGCCCGAACTCCCAGCAATGCACCTCCTGACTGCAAATTCAATTCATGCAAGGGTTTCAAATGTTTGTCGGTCAATGGTTGTTTCGGGGTATAATTTGTCCGTAAATTGCAGTCGGGCAGTTGATTGTCGGCAAGTTGCCGGTCGGGCAGTGGTATGGATCCCCCTTTAGTACCCTTGGATGTACTCTGCATGAGCCCGGTGATTTGTCCACTTTCAATGACAGCATACCCTACCTCACTCTATACTCCTCTAACGCTACATCTGTATTACCCTCACACACGCACACGCTCCTCTTTTCCCCTCTTGAAGGCATTGGTCTGTCATTCTCACTGGTGAAGACAGAACAGAAGTATTCATTTAGTATCTCATTTTTTGGCCCCCTTATCCTCCACCCACTCCACTCATTTCTTAAGTCAAACAATCACTTCCTTCTTGTCCCTTTTCCCACTTATGTAGTGAAAGAAAACCTTCTCCTCCTTCTTAATTCCATCAGCTATCTGCGGCTGCTTCAATGCCTTTGCTTGCCGGACTTCCATACTTGCCTCACTAGCCAACCTCAGTTAATTTTCCCTATCCACCTCTCTCTTTGTCTTCCTGAATTTTCTATAGGCCATCCTCTTTTCCCTAACTGCCTTGGCAACCCCAGAACTGAACCAGCTGAGTGATTTGGCCCGTGTGTTATTCCCACTGAGCCTAACGCCCTCATCTGTGGCAACCAGTATTCCTTACTTACTGATGGAAGGCATTTGGTCCACCACCACCATATCTGCTCTGGTGCCTGCCAGATGGATTATTAGCACCTCAGCCATTTCCCTGAAGTCCACCCTCCTGAAAGTCAATATTTTGGTCTTAGTTGGGATGCTTTAACTGCCACCCATATACAACTGGAAACACACTGTGCAATGGTCACTTCCACAGACTGGCTCCATGACCATTATTTCCTGTATATGCTCCCCATTTGTGAGTACCAGATCAAGAATTGCCTCAGCTCTTGTGGGTTCAGTGATGCCCTGAGTCATGAATACGCTCTGCAGTTCTTTCAGGATAAACTCACTCTTAGCACATGTTGTGGATGGTATGCTCCAGTCCACCTTGACCAGGTTGAAGTCCCCCACAATTACCACCTCTCCTTTGCCAGAAGATTCCAATATTTGTGAGATCAGTTCCCTGTCCCTCTCCTCATGTTGACTGGGTGGCCTGTACACCACCACCAACCTCACCTTTCTCCCTCTGAACCATTAATGTCTCCACCTCCACTTCCTCTGACTACTCCATCATGCACATTATATCCCTCCTGTATAGTTTATTTCCAGGGATTGCAAGGTCCCAGTCTGGGTGTGATGTTGCCCAAGTCTTGGTTACTGCAGCTATGTCCACCCTCCTGTCTGCTAATAGTGGCTGCAGGTCATCGATCTAGTTTCCAAGACGCCGTGCATTCAGAGACACTACCCTCCACCTACAGTCTGATCTTCCTTCTCTTCCCTCTTTTCTTCTATTCACATTTATCCACTCTGTGTGCACCCATCCACCTACCCTTGTTATGTGTTCCTCACCCACTCCACCCTTTGCTAACTGTGTATTTGCCTGTTCCACCTACTCACTCCAAACTGCTTCCATCACTGTTGGGGGTGGGGTTCACTGACCATCTCCTCTAGGAGTCTGTGGGCCTGCATGCCCACTGCCACCCCTCAATAGTTTAAACTAGGTGTAGTGGTTCTGTATTCCCACAGGTTGTCCCCTGAGAACCCTCAAACCATCCCTAATGATGTGTAACCTGTCTGGTGAAAAAAGTGCTTTGTTTGACCAGGTCTCATCCCAGTCCTGAATACAGATAAACACCTCCGCCATGCACCATTTCCTCAGCCAGTCATTAAAATCCTCTGTTCTTCTTTTCCTAGCTGTGATAGGCCTTGGTACTGGTATCACCGCTGAGAAGGCCAGTGAACTTAATTCCTCCCTGCAGATCTTGCATAACTCACTGAACCTACATTGTACTGCCTCAACCTCCTCCACACCTAGGTCGTTAGTTCCCAAATGTATAACTAAATTAGGTTTTTCCTCCAACCTCCTGTAACCCCTAGGTGGCGCTATCCCAAGGGTTACTACCCCTGCCTGCTTGGCTAGTAGCAGGTTAAGGGGCCTGAGTTCTGAAATGGGTGTCTCCACCCAGAGGTCAGGGTTTGTAGTGGTCAAGCTAACCTGGGCACACCCCTCTGGGACACTGTAACCCCTCCTTTCCCCTCTAGTGGTCTGAACACTGTACAATAATCACTTTCACAAACCCCTGGTACACCACACAATTACCCACACTGTTTGCGCTTACCACCAGGGCTGGTTCCCCTGGCTCAACTCTGGGGACCCCCTGTAAAACAAGGTTATTCACAGCCAAATAGCAACAGTACAGTAATTTGAGCACAAACTGGAACCACAGTCAGATTACAAGCAGAAGAAGTTAGATCTGATTTATTCAGGGGACTTGAACAAGGAAGGGGCAAAATCAGGTTAATTAGCTTAAAGGTTATGTCAATCAAGCAGTTATGTATGCACTTTGAGTCCCCCCACACAGTCACACCTCTGGGTACCCAGGTGGAGAAGAGATGGGATAGCCAGGACTGTTGCCCGGGGTTGCAGCTGGTTGGGGCCCTGTGATGGAAAACACAACATGCACAGTACACAATATTTGTAGTCCAGAGCAAGAGGGCTCAGTTCGTAAAGGAAATGAAACAACAAGACAATCAGAAGACACACTCAGAGTAAGCTGTTGTTGCAGGGAGCTACCCTGATATTTACTCACGATACCCAAGACTGGACACAGGCTGGATGAAAATCGAGACTGCAGGTGGTTGATCTGGAATGCCAGGAGAAGCAGGGCCCACACGAGTCGCAGAGGCATTGTTCCTGTTCAAGCGTGGAGCAGGGGGCTAATCCCCAGGCAGTTCTCTCATCGATGGCTTCTCTGTGCAGTGGGTAGTCTGGCTGGGCCAGTCTGGCAAGGCCCAGACTGCATGGAGACAAATTCGGATGCAGTCCATTTTGGGCTAGATACAGCTTCCAGCAAGCAGAACACAGTTCACACAGTGGGGAATTAACTCACAACCCACTAGCAGCTCATAGCACATTTACATGTACGGGAATTATACTGTACCAGGCAAAGCACTCCCCGGTCACAATAGCAAAGTCTCTGCACACACCAGGAGCTGAGGGGTAGCTGGAACTCCTGACAGGCCGATCGCATTCAGCAAAATCTTCGGTCTTCTTCGGGTTGAGCCTGGCCCACTTCAGTAGCTTACTTTAGTCACACAAACTTGGATTTAGTCCAAAATAATTCTCTTCTCTCCCTCTCAGGAGCAGCAGCAGATATGCAAGCCAAAAACTCAGCCCTTTCACAGTTTGCCCATACGAATCCACTCAGGATTGTTGCCCAAAATACACTTGAGCCCTTCTCATTTCACTTCCCAGCTCAGAACTAACTGAAAACTGCAAGCAGCCCAGGACTTTCCCAAGATCCAAAAGATTTGGTTGGCTGATTTGGCTGTCAGTCAAAGCAAGAGCTCCCCCTTCAGTTGCAAAAAAGGTGCAAAAAGCTCCAAACAAAAGTTCCTACAGATTTTGAATTCAGACAGCTCCTGTAGTCCGGCAACATTTTAGGTCTCACCAGTACTGCTTGGTTCAATTTGCAGTCCAGGACCAAGATAGTGGAGACAAACAAAACAGTCCTTGCTACAAAGAAAGCAGGTTAGACAAACTACATTATCATTATCACTCTAAATGATTTTCAGTAAATAGTTACATCTTTCAATAGAGCTCCCTCTCAGATTACTTAAGCTGCAATCAGGCAGCTCTTAAAGAGACAGTACACAGAGGCTATACAGGCTCTGGTAATCACATTTAAATTGCTAAAAAGCAGAACACCAGCCTGGCAGTGAGCATTTAGGCAAGCTCAAGGAAGACTTTTTGGAAACCCCCATTTGTAGGGGGGTTACACCCCACTACTATTTGCCTTATTCTTGGGCCCACCTTCCACGCTGTCATCACTGGAATACAAACCACCCTCCTGCTTGCATTTGAGTCCCCTTTCCTTCCCAAGAGAATAATAATAATATTTTTATCTGTATAGAGCAATTCAGAGCATCAAAGCGCTTCACATAAGAAATATCCTAAAACAGAATCGCATAAATACATCAAACTTCCAATTAAAATTCTCATAAAAATATCAACTTCAAATAAATATATCGGCATCAATTTAAAATGCTCAAAAATCAAATATTAAAAGCCTGTCTCAGTAGGTAAGTTTGTAAGTCAGTCTTGAGGCTCTCCACGGTCCTGCACTCTCTAATACGATGAGTAGAGAGTTCCACAGGGATGGCACCACGAACATTAAAGCCTGGGTACCAGATGTCTTCAACCGCACTGTGGGAAACTCCAACAACCCCTCGTCAGTTGAGCGGTGAGGCCAGCAAGGGAAATAGAGAACCAGGAGCTCTTGCAGGTACATTTGTCCCTGTACTTGCAGGGCTTTGTAGGTCAGCAGCCCGACTTTTAAGGTGGTCCGCCACTGTATAAGCAGCCAGTGCAGACTACACAGCACGGGGGGTGATATGACTGGTACGTGATGTCCTAGTCAATAATCGTGCCGCAGCATTCTGCACCAGCTGCAAGTGGCAGACAACATGTCCCAGAAGCCCCAGGTAAAGGGAGTTGCAGTAGTTAAGGCACAAGGTCACAAAGGCATGGATCAATGTGGGCAAATCATCAGACGGAACAAGGTACTTAATTCTGGCGATGTTTCAAAGATGGTAAAAGGAGGACTTGATGACTGCCAACACCTGCACATGCAGTGTCAGTCCATTGTCAAGAACCAGCACCATATTTCTCACCTGTTCAGAGGTAGGCAGCTGTACCCAATCAAGCCAAAACCCGGAAGGTAATACCACCACTGGCCTCGCTATTCGGCACCCTGGATCCACCATCAATACCTCACTCTTCCTGGAATTCAATTTCAACCAGCTGTACTTCATCCAGTCATGGATCTACACTAAACAGCTGTTAAACATCGACATCGCAGTATCCTGGTCAGATGCAAAAGTCAGACAGAGCTGTGTGTCATCAGCATAGCAGTGAAACCTCAGCCCATATTGTCTTACAATGTCTCCAAGGGGCAACAGATACAGTGAGAACAACATGGGGGAAAGCAAGAGCCCTGAGGGACCCTGCACGGTAGAGAGAATGGCTCCAAGGAAAAAATCCCAGAAACCACCCTCTGGGACCTGCCAACTGGGAAAGAACGAAGCCACCTGAGAACTGGACTAGCCAGGACACAGATAATCCTCAAGCGCTTGAGAAGAACCCCATGGTACACAGTGTCAAACACTGAAGAGAGGTCCAGAAGCACCAAGGTGGAGCAGTGCTTCTGGTCTCTCGACATCAGGAGATCATTGAGCACCCGAACCAGGGTGGTCTTGGTACTATGTCTCTTCCAGAAACCTGACTGGAGAGGATCGAAGACATCATGGATGGTAAGATGGTTCTATAGTTGCAGCACAACCACTTTCTCAATCACCCTTCCAACAAAGGGAAGGTTAGAGATGAGTCTGTAGTTTGCACAGAAGTTTGGGTCTAAAGAAGCTTGCTTAAGAAGCAGTGTCACCGCCACCTCTTTCAGGGAGCTAGGGAACTCTCCAAATTCTAAGGAGCACCAAACAGTCTCTGCGATGACCAGGCCGATGTTCTCCATACACCCTTATAATAGGCATGTACCGCCCGGATCAAAACTGCAGCATGTGGGTCAGGAAATTCTGGACAATCCTCATGATGTCACCTATCTATGGCCAGTGAAAAGATATCCAAGAATAATGAAGGATAGTGACCATACACCAACCACAACTAACACCCATAGAGGGTGCTGAACAGATTTCCGCCCTGATGTCAGCCATTAATAATGGAAGCCACTATGATTGCAGCCCTTCTATCCCTTGCATCCATGCTCCACATCATTCTTTTTTTCACCTTTGGTACCAGATGATTCCCCAATGAACAGCTCCCTCTTCGCCCTGGTTAATTTATCTCCACATCCTCAATTTATGCACATAACTGTTTTTCCATCTGCAAATCTGCCTCTCCACTTCTGACTATCTGTATCTGCTATCAGTTTTCCCTACCCTCTTCCATTTCTATTCTCTGCCCCCCCTTTTGACACTGTTTTGCCTGCATATTCTTGCCAGCCCAATTTGATTACTTCAATGCCCACTCCATAGTACTCTGGCTCTCAACCCTGGCTCAACCTCACCTCCTACCTCACCTCCTGCTGCCCACTCCCTCCTTCAAGACAGTGGTGCAAACCTATTCAATAAAGGCACCCCCTTTAGAATCTACCACCACTGATCATACTCTCAGATTCCCAAACCTTTCTCTTAACCTTTAGCCATTTCTCAACCCTGGGCTCCATAGTCCTCTGAGGAAGAGATACTACAGTATACTGGGTACTCCTCCCAACACTCATTCCCTGCTTGATGGCGTCACATGGAGCATCAACCCTTTGCCTTTACATCCACTGCTCTGCTCCTCTGACTTCACACACCATCCTCCCCAGCTGCCTTCTGAGCAGCCTCATTTCAGACCATAGTTGCTCCTGGCTCTTATACACAGGACATCTGCCTTTACTACACATCATCAACAGAAAGACTGTTGCCCCACAGTGACCTAGCTATTGGAGTTTGTACAGTGACAGGCAGCATAAATATGCAAGGAAACTGTCAGATAAACAGTATGAGTGTAGCAATATTTGCATTCAATAGAGCGTAGAAGGAAACATGGAGATATGATGGAGACCTTCAAGTACATGAATGGTATGAGAATAACATTCCACTGACAGTGGACAGGTGCAACAGGAGGGCTGTAATTGAGGACCCGTAGAGTCAGGCAGGAGAGAGGGCCACATCGGCAGCAGGAGCCTGGGAGAAGGGAGCTGATTTGTGGGCTGCCGGGAAGAAACAAAGCCCAAGCAGTGTGCGGCAGGTGGTGCCCAATCAGGGGTCAGGGCATCATGCTTGAGAGCAGCTGAAACATTTGGAGCAGTGATGCTGGGAGGAAACAGAGCCCGGGCAGAGTGAAGCAGGAGGCACCCAAGCAGGAACCAGGGCAACACATTTAAGACTCACAGCTGGGCTTTTAAGGAGCGTGCCCAGCTGCTGCCACCTCAGGATTAACAAGCGCAACAGGAGGGCTGTAATTGAGGACCGGGAGAGTCAGACGAGAGAGTGGGCCACATCAGTGGCAGGAGCCCAGGAGCAGGGAGCTGATTTGTGGGGTGCCATGAAGAAACAAAGTCCGGGCAGTGTGCTGCAGGTGGCGCCTAATCAGGGGTCAGGGCGCCATGCTTGAGATCAGCTGAAACATCAGGAGCAGTGCTGCCGGGAGGAAACAGAGCCTGGGCAGAGTGAAGCAGGAGGCACCCAATCAGGAGCCAGGATGCCACATTTAAGACTCACAGCTGGGCTTTTAAGGAGCATGCCCAGCTGCTGCCACCTCAAGATTAATAAGCACAACAGGAGGGCTGTAATTGTTCCCACCCAGTACCAATCTCTATTAAATAGTCGGTGGTGGTGGAGCCTTGGAGGAGGGCACGCTGGGATTGGGTGAACTGGACTACCAAGAGGCTTGAGTGAGCTAGACTACCAAGAGGCTGTTGGACTTGATGGACTTGATGCTGAGTGGGGAGGTGAACCAATTGTGGGAGTGAACTGGACTACCAAGAGGCTTGAGTAAGTTGGAACAAGAGGCTGTTGGAGTTGATGCTGATTGTGGAGGAGGAGGAAAAGTGGTTAAGGGTGTCTTTTTTGTTGGAGAAGGCAAATTGACTGTGTACTGATTGTGTGGGACTTGTTAGTGCTGGTGAGAGGCCAAATTGCTCACACCCAGAATGAGGATGGGGCTACAAGTTGCAAGAGCAGGCATCTTTGGTTGGGAGGTTGGGTGCATGGGGTGTGGGGCAGCTATAATATTGGTCTTGGCATGGAAGTTCGGAGGATGCACAGTGTGTTTCCAGTTGGCGGGTCTTTGGGAGGAGATAAGGGGATCAGGAGGCAGTTGGGGGAGGAGGAGGTTGGAGAGGTAGGGGGTCCAGCTTCCACATGATGCTGGAAGAGGGCACAATGCTGAAACACAGGGATGGGGTGGGTGGGGTGGACTTGGGTCACATAGTCGCTCTGGGTGGGGGCTCAAAAAAGCAAAGTACAGAGAACACCAAGTAAGGGGGTGCCCAGAGGGAGACTAGGAAGGGGAGATGGGGAACCCTGGGACAGGCATCACACCCACAAACCGCTTTGCCCTGCTGCATCTGGAGGACAAGGTGGAGGAGGCTGGTGGGCAGGGGCAGGCAGACAGGAGGGTTTGGTCATTAAACAGAGGGGACAGGAGAGGGGTTGGATCCAAGGAGGGGACGACAGGGGAGAGGAGATCAGGACATCGATTGGCAGGGTGGGGGCAGGTGCTTGGGGTTGAGGGGGAGTATAGCAGATGGGCACGCAGAGCAAAATCAGGGGAAGGGGTAGGGACCTGGGCAGGCCAAAATTGAGGCTGGAGAAATCAGTTGAAGAGGGGGAGGGCAGGGAGCACTCTGAAAAGGCAAGTTTTAGGATGGGAGAAATCAGCAGGGGGGGAGTAGAGGTTGAGGGAGGGGCAGGAAGCACATGGGCAGAGTATTGAATAGGGCAGTACCTAGGGGGGTGAGATAATGAGAGTAGTAATAGGATTCCAGGCTAGGGGTTCTGATGGCTCAAGTTCGGGCGGGGAGATCAGGGAAGAGCTGGGGGGTGACTTGCGACACCCAGGCTCCGGGGGGAGGGGGTTAGAAGCAAGCTGGGGCTGTAGAGAGAAGAAGAAGCCTGGAAGGACACAAACAGACTTGTGACACCCAAGCAGTGGGGGGGGTGCGAGGAACAAGCTGGGGGCAGTAGAGAGAAGAAGAAGAAGCCTGGAAGACACACACAGACTTGTGACACCCAAGCATGGGGGATGCAAGGAGCAATCAGGGGGCAACAGACAGAAAAAGGAGCCTGGATGGGCACAAAAGGGTTAGTAATATGGGGAGAGGTGAAAGTGCTCCTGTTGGGGGATGCTGCGGAGCCCGAGTATGATGGCAGCTGGTTTGTAGAGCTCTGCAGCTAAACGATATAATTTCAGCAATTAAAGTTGAACTCTGCCACCGATTGACATAAAAAGCACAACTAATTGCAGCGGAATCCTTCAGGGATAAGATGGGGAATCCTCGTCGGGATCAGCAATCGGGGTCAGGAGCAAAACCTAAAAACGCTCCTGGATCATCCACCACTAGGTCGGGACAGGCCCAAAGTGAAGCAATTTCTGAGGAAACCGGTGAAGAGACCCTATAATCTATAGGGGTGAAGATTTCTCACCTAATTAAGTCCGTTGCCACCCTCTCTAATAAATCTGATGGGCTTACTATGAGAGTAGTTAACTTGGAGACCAGTGTAGAGAATGTGGGGACAGTGTCAGCAGAGACATCGAAGCGGGCCAATGCAGCAATGGGGGCAGTCTCCACGATAATTAAAGAAAGCATGCATTGGAAAGCACAGATAGAAATGCTTGAAAACCAGATCCGTGCCACTAACATTCGCATACTGGGAATGCCTGAGGGTTCAAAGAGCGATCATTTGCTCTTATTTTTGCAAGATTGGTTCAGTCAGCAACTGGGTGAGGAGGCAATAGAGAAGGCCCAGTTGTTTCAGAAGGCCTATAGGGTGGCCCAACGAGGAAAGCCAGACAACTCTGAGGCACCACGAATGATTGTAGTAGTGACAGATGGTTCAGGCACCCGCGACTCCCTGTTAACACTGGCACGACGGAGAGGATCCCTTCTGCAAGACGATCAGCGAGTCACATTATATCCAGACATTAGTTATGCTACCCGACAGAAGAGAAAGGAATTCAATGGTGTTCAGGCCCTGCTCCGAGAGGCGTCAATACCTCATGGTATAATTTTTCCAATAAGACTCAGAATCGCCTATAAGGGGAGAATTTTTTTATTCTCTAACCCAAATGATGCTATGAAGTGGGCTCAGAAGAACAAGACTTCCAGGATTCGTGCTGCTGACTCAGAAGAGCACTCATCAGATGAAGATGTCTTCTGACTTAATATTGGACTGGTAACATACAGAGGGGTGGGGGGGTATTATAGCCAGGCATATTCTTATTTTTTGATGTAAGTTTAAAACCTTTAAATAACAACTCCGGTGCCTGGTGACCACTCACTCTGATTATCTCCTAGGTTTTAGGAATCTTCTAAGTTTGACTTACTTGTTTGTTTATTAGAATGTACCAGGAATAAGGTTAAATCTGTCTCTATTGATCTCTCTGTGGATAGGTCTAATTGTTATGACTTAAATGTTAGCCCATTCTTAACAAATACGCTGAGAAAAACAGCCAAAGTTGTGTTTTGTTTTCTTGTTAATTGCTGAAAATTAATATGTGTCTCAGTTAATCTGGAATTAGCATGTTCAGTTCTACAACTGCATGTACCTACTTAATCCAACTCACATTGCAGTGAGTAAAACTGTGGCTTAGCATGGTATTCATCCCCCCCCCCCCATCAGGAAGGGATGACTCGGACATTAGCAGTAACTTTGTGTTATGCATACCATGCATCTCCTGGGCTCATTACACAGGCATATGAATATTCTTTGAATATTTTAATAACTAATGTTGCCTCCTAATGACGTATCTTATAGCACTGATGTTTAACTGTGTGTATTAAGAGGAGTGGTGCCCTCATTGTATTTTTGTAAAAATTTACAGTATATCTGTGCAAGTAATCTCAAACTGTATGTTTGCTTATTAAATAATAAACATAAAGTTAAAAAAAAAAAATTCCAAAAAAGAAAGTGCTCCTGTTAGGAGACTCCATGATTAGGGGTATTCAGTGTGAGGGGGCTGGGGAGGGAAAATGCAGTCCAGTCAAGGCTAAGTATATCCCGAGCCTATCCGTCTACAAGGCTAAATTCCAGCTATACTCAATGGCAATGGAATGTGGGGATCCCCAGAGTTTCTAGAACACCTGAGAACAAATTATTTAGAAGGGAACAGTGAACTAGAGATACAAGTGAGATTTCAGGAGCTGGCCAGGGTTTGCCACTCTATCGGATGCTTAGTCTCCTTCTCTGAAATACTGTCAGTACCAAGGGGGACAGGGAGAACAAGCTGAAACTTAGAGTGATGAACCAATGGCGCAGGGAGTGGTGCAAGGCAGAGGGGTATGGGTTGGTAGGGGACTGGGGGAAACATGGGAAGATAAGGGGCTCTATGCCAGGGATAGGCTACACCTCAACCTGGAGTGGAGGGAGTTCCTTAAACTGAAACTTTCTGGATTCATAGGTGAGAGGTGGGTAATAAACTTGTAAAGGTGGGAGGGATAAGAAGAAGGACAGCCACAGGGAGGATGCTCGGGGTTCAGGACTTGGATATGCAAAGGGGCCACAGGTTGCATTGAAATGCCGGGGGGATCTGGGCAGGGAAATGGGTCAGGGGACTGCGCAGGGCTGTGAAGACTGGGAACGGAGAGGGGTAGGGATGGAGGATGGTCCTGATCAATGCCAGGAGCATGGGTAATAAAACGTGCAAACTTCAGGCAATGATAGTTGAGGGAGCAGTGGATATGGTGGCAATTAACGTGGGCCACCGAGAGGCACAACTGGGACCTGAACTTGGAGGGCTACACAATATTTAGGAAGGATAGGGGACTCAGAAGGGGGGGTGGTGGCACTGATGGTCAAAAATGACATAGTAGTTAGTGGAGCTGAAGAGGCTGGTGGGATGTGGAGGCAATTTGGGTGACCCTGCAAACGGGGGGGTAAGAGATTGAAAATAGGAGTGGTGTATAGACCCCCCGCAATGGAGGCGGACCTGGAGGATGAGCTGGTTGAGAGTATCAGGGGTCCCTGTGGCCTCAGAAAGGGCAGGGTAGTGGTCATGGGCGACCTTAACATGCCGGGGGCAGACTGGACCAATATGGCATCCACAGTGGCCAGGGAGCAGAGGTTGATGGATGTCTTCCAGGGTGCCTTCCTAGTCCAGCAGGTGGGGGAGCCTACTACGGAGGGCTGGATACTGGACATTGTCCTAGCAGAAAGTGACCAGATTGGGACCTGAAGGTGAGCAGCCCGCTGGCAGGTAGTGACCATGCCACGGTCTGGTTTCTTCTGTATGTAGGGGTGGAAGAAAATTGCACTAACACTGTAGTAATAGACTTTAGGGTGCGGACTTCGAGCGCATGGGAAGGATTGTAAGGGGGGTGCTTGAATGAGATAAGGCCAGACATGGATGCTGGTAGCTTGTGGGAGACCATTAAGAAGGAGGTGCAGGAGGCTAATAGGTCCTATGCAAAGGTAAGGTGCAAGCAATGTAGGGCCAGTAAGCCGTGTTGGTGGACCCAGGAGGTACAGGAGGCGGTAAGGGAAAAAAAGGCTGCCAACATGTGCCTAAAACGCTCAAGGGGGAAGGGAGCAGGGAGAGTATGAGTTACTGGCCGGGAGGGTCACCAGGATGGTAAGGGGGGCCAAGGCGAGGATGGAGCAAAACCTGGCCAGAAATATCCAGAGGGGGGAAAGGGATTCTACAGATACATATGAGAGAAAAGAAAAGTGAGCGCACAGATCAGCAGAATTAGGACTGGGGAGGGAACGGCACAGGAAGCAGGGGAACAAGCAGAGGTACTAAATGAGTACTTTGCCTCGGTCTTCACTGGGGGAGGCGGAGGATCCTTCCATCCTGATGGGAGGGAAGGGGAGCCCACCAAACTGGGAGGTCAGTAGGAGACTGGAAGACTGGTAGAGGCTAGGGTAGGGATGGGCTGAACCTAAAGGGGAGGGACGGGTGCAGGGGGAGGACAACTGGGAAGGCAAAATAGCAGTGGATATGGTGAGGAAGGCACTCGGTCACTAAAGACTGAGAAGGCACCGGGGCAAGGTAGGAAGCACCCGTCGGTTTTGAAGGAAATGGCAGATGTGCTGGAAAGCTCCACTGGCTGCACTCTTCAACATCTCACTGCAAACTGGATGGGTGCCTCAAAATTTGAAGGTTGGCCTATGTGATGCCTATCCACAAAGGGGGGTCTAGAGGGGAGATGGGGAATTACAGGCCTGTTAGCCTATCGTCTGTGGTAGGCAAGGTGATGCAGGGAATTATCAAGGTGAGGTTTGGGGGGCAGCTGGAAAGGTTGGGGCACCTGGACGACAGGCCGTATGGTTTTGTTCTGGGGAGATCGTGCCAGACCAACCTTGTGGAGTTTTATGACTGGGTGACAAGTGCCCTGGACCAACATAGACCGGTGGACGTCCTTTATCTGGACTTCAGCAAGGCGTTTGATTCAGTACCCCACAATGGTCTGCTAACAAAGTTGGGGGTGGGGGGGAAGTTGCTCAGGTGGGTGGAAAATTGGCTTACGGGGCGAATACAGAGGGTAGTGGTTGGCGCAGTCAGTCTCCTCCCCCAGAAGGGTCATCAGTGGGATCCCCCAGGGGTCAGTCCTGGGGCCACTCCTGTTCAATGCCTATGTCTCGGACATTGGGAGGGGTGTTAGGAGTAGGCAGAGTCTTTTTGCGGGTGACTCAAAACTGGGAGCACTGGCAGATGGCGAGGAGGGGAGAATGGCCCTTCAGGGGGATCTGGATACAATGGTGGGGGTGGTCAAGGAAGTGGGGATTGAAGTTCAATGCAGGGAAATGTAAGGTTCTGCATCTGGGGGTTAGAAACACGGGTCATGCATACACTATTCGGGGAATCACACTGCAAACCTCATCAGGTGAGAGGGACCTAGAAGTGGTGGTGGATGTCAAAATGAATAACATGGAGAATTGTCGAAGAGCTGCAGCAAAAGTAAACAGGATACTGGGCTGCATAGCCAGGGGAATTACCTCCAGGAGAAGGGAGGTGATCCTCCCCCTATATAATGCCCTGGTCATGCCGCATCTCGAGTACTATGTGCAGTTCTGGAGACCTCACCTTAAGAAGGGCATAGCACTGCTGGACAGGGTCTAGAGGAGAGCAACCAGGATGATTCAGGGCATGGAGGGTAGGTCCTATGAGGAGAAACTGGAGGAACTCAAGCTGTATGCCAACTGACAGGGCTATAGAGGAGCAAAAAAATGTATATAAAAAGGAAATGTGCACCTTCAAAATGGGAACTAGACTGGTTCAGATTGAGGATTGAAAATTTAGCAGCTGCTGGTGTTATAAGCGAAGGATACATGGCAAACATCAATGGTGGTGGAAGCACACAACTTTCCACACCTGTACTGGTGATAGCATGTCAGTATATGACTGCATGAATAGTAACATTGAAAGCTGCTGCCATTTCTTTGTGCATATGTTGAAACATACTGCTATTAAACGGCATTGGGAAACAACTTCCTAAAAACACAAAGTGGGACTAAATCATGAACAACGGTAGTAAAATACAAATCTGATGACATTATCTGTTCCTCTGCATATGTTCATATGCTCCTAGCCAAAGCACCTGGCAACACTGCATTATCACGTTGGCAGAGTGTGTGTGAGGCACCGGGGAACACTGTATTATCATGTTGGCAGACTGTGTGTGAGGCACCTGGGAATACTGCACTATCACGTTGGCAGAGTGTGTGAGGCATGCAGATCACAGTAACATCATCTCAGTGAGTCCATAAAGCACTGCACAGCATATGTACATAGGATTCAAATGTGCTGTGAAAAGTTAGCTGTGTCAGTGGTAGCATGCTTCGGCTATGAGACGACACAGTAAAATAGAGCACCAACACAGATTGGCAGCAGCAGTAAAAATGCACTGTCATTAAGGGACTAAATAAGGATGAACAACTTGGATTTATATAAAAAATTACTGTCATCTGGAAAGACACATGAGAGTAGAAAAAATGGTGACTTGATTGGACCTGCTAACTTCTGCATTCAGGCACCATCCAAGGCCATTTACCACCTCATCCACTATGCCCATCCAATGTCCTGTAGACAAAGGAAAAATAAAGGACACATTCAAAAACAACGAGGCGATAAATGGTCCAAGTAGACCAGGGAATTGGACAAAAGACAAGCATGAGCAATTGCAGATCAAGTGCTAAGTATTGGCATAGTAGTAAACTGAGTGCTGAAGGCAGAGCGCTGGAGTATGAACAAAGGCAGGCTCACTGAGAAGATTACAAACTAATCTCTCCCCCTCCCCCAAGATCTCCAAAGCACAGGAGCCGAACAGAGTCACATGACATGCTATTGTGCTGCAAGCCATGGTCAGTGTCAAGTGTTTGACTCATGGACTATGTGGAAGTGACTAGGGCATGATTGACAGTCTAGCAGTAGGCAGAAGGGAACATGGGTCAAAACAGGTGAAAAAATATACATAATTAGTGGAGACAAGTGATACAAAGGATTTTAGTAAATAAATAAAAAAATAACTTATGTCTCATGACGAGACAAATGCCAGTGTGTGTGGGGCTTGGGATTGAGATGGGGGAATGGGGTGGCTGGTTAATGGATGCGCATGGGAAGCTACCAGTGAATTACTGCAGCAGCATGGGCAAAAAAAAGATGTAAAAACTCCTTGGACTTCAGGCTACCACAACAAAAAAATAATAATATTAGCACCCTCAACACTGATTTAAGCATTGTGCACCATCGCAATTGCTCCCCTAGCAGTACAGTGTGTGTGCCATGGGAAAAATGAGCAATTGTGATCATCCCCTACACCCACTTCTGCATGGAGGTGTCAGTATTAGTCTTGATGTATATTTACAAAGCACATAAGGGCATAAAGTTTGAAGCAACAATTTGACATGTGAAAGAGCAAGATAAGGCAGCAGTGCATTCCATTTGTCATTACCTGCGGACCTAAACTTGCTACATAAGGAAACCGTTTTGTCTCTAAGGCTTTAGATCACTGTGCTATCAGTTTCAATGGAGATGGACCTTGGTTATATATATAGAAAAAATACAATAACTTCATATGTGTGTAAATACTGGGGAGCAGACTCTCAGGTTGATAGTTGCACCTGTGAGAACATGTACACCAGCACTCAAGTGATGCTGGCAGTCCCCGGTGACAATCAGCACCTCGATTTCTCTGATGGCAGAGAAATTATTTGGACAGAGGGAGCATATAGCACGTACTGTCAGTGAGCAAGCACTACAGCACTACAGTGTAACAGTGTTGTTCAACAGGTTACAAGTATACCAGGACAGGGGGGCGCAATTTTAGGCAATTGCACGGTTCTTCTCGGGGAGCAAAAGAGGGACAATACAGGAACATGGAAACATGGAAAGGAGTGCTCGGAGAGGGCTGCGGGGACAGCAGGATCACCTATCTGCTGGAACGGAACAAAGTCGAGGGGCTTATTGCAAGCCACATAGGAGCACAGCGGAAGTCAGAGCAAGGGCATGGCAGCCACTTGGTGAAGGTACAATGAAGGCGCATCCCCTCTTTGATACCATGGGAGTCTAAAATTTTGTGAGATTCACTATGCTATGTCTAAAAAGGCAGCGAGAGGCACGGTTAGTGGCATGAGGTACAGGCTAGGATTGCGGGATGCTAACCCTCTCCTGCAGCTAAACTCTCATCTCACTATGTATGTTTTGAGCAGTGTGATGAATTTACTACAGGGAAGGCAGGGCAGAAAGGGACAAGAAGCAGACACACAATAGGATTGACTGACATTGAGACCAAAGCAAGTAGATCTGCATGCTTCTTTTCAATCAACTATCCCCAAGTGCATAAGTGCTCTTCACTAGCAATCTAACTAGAAAACCACCCGCTCCACCTCACTGGAATGTACATCCCTGACTCCTTGTACTCTGAAGTGCTGTGTTTGCCTAGTCAAACAATAAAGAACGGTAGCATAGCGCTATAGAGAAATATCTTACTGCTATGATCAAAGCGACAGCAGCAGGAACTTGTACTACAGGTCAAATGTGACCAGCTGGCAGAGAAATAATGAATGGAACACATTCTCCCTCACACTACTATCGTGCTGAGAGGTCTCAAGCGTACAAATCGGGGGTCTGTCATGCAGATATTCAGCTGACCCGAGAAAATGTTTATTTTACAAAATAATAATGTGCTTACAGTGGGCATTGAAAAAAATACACATTTAAAATGGATTTTAGGAACATTAACTGAGGCAATTGTCAAAAACACTATGAAATTGGGAAACATTTAAATCAAGCAGTACTCCCGCTGACAGTGTCCCTTTAAGCTATGCTATGTACTAAGAAATGTGAAAGTACTAATAAATGACAAATCATAATATGAAACATTGTAGAAACTGCAGTGTTTAAAATTGGTAAAATGCTCAAGCAAGAAAATGTTTAAAAACATTTGCTCTGATGTGACTTGAAGCACCTTTTTATGCAGGTTCTAAAAGGGGAAGGGGGAGGAGCTGTATGACTCACAAATACTCCCTCTAGAAGAAACACCATTAATATGGTGAGTAATGTTTTTTCTTAAAGCAACAAGAGCTATACAAATTGTAGATTCAAAAATGTACTTGGGGGGCAGGGTTTAGAACCAGTTTAAGAAAAGGGTTCTGACAAACTGAAGTACCAGAGCTGACATCCCTTCTAGCTTGGATGTTCAGACAGTAGTGAGAAGTGAGAAATAAATTGAAAACTTTATAATACAACAGATCTTTAGGACTTGCCATCAAATTAGCTGGGAGTACTGTCTGGGTTTACTGCTCTCTTCTGTGAAACTAAAGATCTATTGTTTGAATACTAGGAGGTTCTAGACCAGCACAATGAGAGGGGGAGAGAGAGAGAGCATCACTAAACAAAATATTTGAAGTCTTGGAGCACCTGGTGGAAATGATGCACAAGATTGACTAATCTATTCTAATTCATATTGCTAGAAGTGAAGGTGTACACTGTAGACCGTGTGGCTGCCTTGCACACCTTTACCAACAGTATACCCCTTAATGCTCCCACTGTGGCAGATACAGCTCTGGTAGAACATACCCTTACACACTTTGGTGGCTCCTTACTAGCCTTACTGCAACAGAACTCAATACAAGAGATAATCCTGTGAGGGACTGTCTTTTTCATCACAGGCATACCTTTTCTTACCTTACTGCAAGTGAGAAACAGTTGCCCGTGTTCAATTCTTGACTGTTTATTCATTTGCATGTAGAATCTTGACACACTCTTGATGTCCTGGCTGTAAAGTATGTCCTCACCTATGCTGCAGTGAGACCTTGGAAAGAATACAGGCAATATTACAGCTTGATTCACGTGAAATGCAGAAACCACTTTAGGTAAATATTTCACTTGTGTTCCTAGCACTAACTTACCATATGAAACACCATGAAATTAGGTTCTGTGCAAAGTGTTTGCAACACACTGACCATTCTTGCAGAAATAATAACTACTAAAATCACAGTTTTCATTGTCAGATATTTGAGCTTTGATGAAAACATAGGCTTAAAGGGAGAATTTGTCAACTGTGAGAGGAACAAGTTTAAATCCCATGGTGGGACTGGTTCCCTCGGGGGGGGGGTGACAGGTGATAAGGCCTTTGAAGGTATCGCTGATAAATTCAGTTTTATGTTCACCTTTGTGCTTGTGCAAGGATGAACATATTGGTAAGATAGTGGATTTTGAAATTTTGTCACTGTTGGTCCAACACAGGGCAGTCTGCAGGGGGATCAACAGTGTCAGACCAATCATCAGACAGGCTGATCATGACACTATTCTGGTCTTGCTGGGCAGAAACTTTGTGTAGTTCAAAGACAAGAGCCAGCAATCATAGGGCGTCTCTTTCATTTGATCAGCATCACAATCAGCCAGCTGTGGTACTTCCCCCAATGTAAAAACAATCCCTTCCAACACTGGGGTGCCCAATCCCCAATGCTGGTGCCAGTTAGTGCCTGCCTGTTTTCACTGTGCAGCATCAGGGAGTCCACCAAACATAACATTGACACTGGAGCTCCACTGGAGTGCCCAGTCCCCCATGTTAGACCCTTAAATGAAGAAAACCATCCCTCAATCCCTCCCACCCCTTCCTTCTTAATTTTCCAACACTGAGGTCCCCAATCCCTGGTGCCAGCTACTACCCTGCCCTTCCCATTTTTGTTGTTCAACTCTGAGGAGCCCACCCCCAGTGCCACCAAACATAACAAAAATGTCCCTGACTCCTCCTGCCCATTCCTTGTTAATTTTCCAACAAGGTGGTGCCCAGTCCCTGGTGTCAGCTACTATTTTCCACCCACTTGTTTTCACTGTGTGACACCAAGGAGCCCACCCCTGGTGCTGTCAAACATAAAACTGACACTGGGGTGCCCAATCCCCAGTGCCAGTACCTGAAGTAAAGAAAACCTCCCTCACAGTTTTTTTTTTAATTTTATACACCCTATAGAAAAGGAAACAGTCCATCAATGTCTGTTGCCACCACAAGTCCACCACCACCATTGTCCTCCCCTCCACCCAACCCTCCCACTCAGCATCCACCACCCCTCCTTACCTACCAGGGGTCCAACACTGTAATCCTCTCTAGACTGGAGACATATCTTCACTCTTAAATGCTGGACCAGGAACTGAGGAAATCAGATATGTGGTTCAATGTATTTCAATGGGTTTTGAACGTGTCCTCACAACTTGATCATTTTTTAATATTTTTCCCTTAGATTTTGTTTGCTTTGTTTATTTAAAAATCTGGAAAAGTCCATGGGCCAAAGACCTGTTTACATGGGCAACCAGAACTGCCAAACAGAAATACAATACAATAATTAAACAATATACAATGAATAATAAACATTCAATAAATATACAATACATAAATAGCACATTAGGACTAACCAGAGAGACATTTGCAATGACAACTGGAAAAAAGGTGATTTTTCAGTGCTTGTCTAAAACTGTATGGAGTTGCTATGGTTGGCAGAAGTGAGTTAAAAAGGATGGTAAATTGCAAAACATTCATTTTTGACCAGTCATGATGGTAAACTGCAAAACATAAATTTTTAACCAGTCATGACCTTTTTGGGACCCCACCTCATGAACTAATGTTGTGAAATTATGTAAATCCATCCTGAAAGGTGATTTTGTGGTCACTATGTGAAATCACTTTCCAGTAGGATTTGAAAATGTTCTCCACCCTATGAGGTGGGATAATAAGAAAGCTATGTTGAAAATCTGAGGTAAAAATATTTTAAAAACAACAAAGTTATGAGCAAACGTTGAAATTTTTCAACGCACATTTGTAACTTTGGTAATTTTCAGTATTTTGACCCAAAATGTTTTATTTAGCCATTTTTTCACACCATCTCATGAATATGACAGCTGTCAGCTTTTCAAATCCTGACCAAAATGTGTTTTTACACTTGTGGAGCAAAATCACCTTTCAGGCAAGATTTAAACATTTTTCCACCCTTGTTCATGAGATGGAGTCATAAGAAGGTTATGCAGGATCATAAGAAGGCTACATTGAAAATTTGGGTTAGAAATATTAAACAAACAACAAAGTTATGTGTGTATGTTGAAATTGTTTCAGGCACACTCATGACTTTAGTAATTTTTAGTATTTTGACCCTAGATTTTCAGCATGGGGTCAATACACCGCATACAAAAATAGCACAGCACAGAATCCCACAAGCAAAATGCTGAAAGACAAAATACAGCTGATCAAAACACTGATCGGCACAAAATGTCACCCACATAAAAATTAATAGGGCAACATTGGAGATTCTTTGTTTTGTGGGGGGCTCTACCCCCACATACCCCAATACCTCCGACTTAAAATAATCAACTTCAAGGGGGTGTGGATTTCGTGGATGGGGAGAAACTCAACAGGAGAGGGAGATGTCTTTATTTAACAACTAAAAAATGTCAAGACCAGGAGAGGGACCGAACCATGGTCTCCAAGTCTCCAATGCTGCCATGTGCTGGTACCTTAGCCACTCCACCATGGAAATGACACAAGCAGGTACCACACCAAGGGCAGCTTGATCCCTTTCTAGTTTCAGTGCACAGTGACAGGGGTAGCTGTAATTCAGTACTGCTATTATACCCCTGTTGCGCTAAATGGTTTCATGCTTTACACAGCGCAGTTCCTGCCATGCTATTGTAGCAGTGGCATATTGACCTGGTACCAGATTTTCAACATAGTCATTTTATCACACCACTTCATGAACATGACAGCTGTAATTTTTCAAATCCTAGCCACAATGTGTTTTTGCACTTGTGGCACAAAATGACATTTCATTGACTACTTTATGAATAACACCTGTCATGTTCAGAATGAGTGGCCATAAAAAGATTATCTCAAAAATTTGGAGTCATAATGTGAAAAAACGACTAAGTTATAAGGAAACGTTGAATTGTTCCATTTCCTCATAACTTTATTTTTGCACATTTTGGTCCCTATAATGTTCAACATGCCCCTTGTGTTATCCAACCTATTGAAGATGACAGATGTAATTTTTCAAATCCTCTCCAAAACTAGTTTTAACAGTCACACTTCGAAATCACCTTCCAGATGGGATTTTTAAAAAATTCCACCTATCTCCATCATAACATCAGATCATAAAAAGAGTATTGGAAATTTGGGACCAAAATGTGGGAGCCACCTGAAAATTAGATATTGCCTCTTAGCTGGCCTATCCTGGGTGAATACAATCTAAAAATGTGTAAAAGCAGGACACCACTGAAACTGAGATATTGCATCTCATCTAGTCTATCTTGGGTAAATATATAGTAAAAATGTGTACAAGCGAAACCTGGTATAACAGCAATGCAAGTGGTGAACATTCAGCATTGACAAATGCTTGTTAAAGAAGGAACAAGTCTAAAATCAAAACCGTACAGAAAGCCAACTGCAAAACACACAATTCTAAGAGCTGATAGTTGCCATACACAATCCGTAATAAATAACATTTCATAGGGACAATTTCTTAGAATTAGATGCTCCTGTACTAATAATAACTTTGAAAAATGTGGTATTGAAATGGTAGTTTACTCATCTGGTAAAGGTGATTGTGGGGGTATACATCTCTGAGGCACTCCACACTCCTTACACATGGGTTGTGTCCACCTGATAGGTTGCTTGATGCACATGTGACTACAAAGAAGTCCGACCCCCTTTCCCTGTGATGCTGCCTCTCCAGGATCAATTTGAATTCTTCCAAAGCTGTACCTAATCTGTAACCAATAACTCTTGACTTGTTAGTAGGCAGCATAATGCTTCCTGATGTGTATCTTAGCATGTTAAATAAATTACAGTAGAGGCATTTGTTATGTTTTACCAAAGATTCTGTGGCCCATGAGGGTCCTCTCTTTATTTCTTATTCGTACAAATCTAAAATTTCCGGCCCATACAACATGCTGATTGTTACATCTTGAAGCTCATCTTTGAGTCCTTTGTCTCTGGTATGACTACCTGAGTGGGTTGTGGAGTGCCTCAGAGATGTGTACCCCCACAATCACCTTTACCAGGTGAGTAAACTACCATTGTGGGGAATAATCTCTGAGGCACTCCACACTCCTTACACATGGGTTTCGATGTAAAAAGCAGTACCCTAGTGAGAAGGGTGGGTAGTCAGTCCATTATAATATGTTCGACCTTGCTGCTAACAACACTACTTAAGTAAAGTTAGTTTTTGCTTCCAGGGTTACATCTACCCTGTAGTGTTTAGTGAATGTGTGTGTTGATGCCCATGTAGCGGCAGCACACATTTTCTCTATTGTGACCATATTTCTCTCAGTCCATGATGTGGCTATTGCTTTAGTGGAATGGCCTTGATTTTTGTTGGTGATATATGATTTGAGGCCTTATATGCCTCTGTGATGGGAGACTTAAGTCAATATGCACCGTATGTCTGCCGTTCTTGTGATGTAAGTTGACATTAGTCTCCTCATGGCTAGCAGATGATGTTGAGGGTCCCTATCTACCTTGTCTGCAGGCATATAGATAGGTATTTCAATATCCTGTTTGGTGTGAAAAATGTGCATATTTTAGGCAGAAAGGAAGGGATCATCTTTAAACTGATCTTGTCCTCATGAAATACCAGATAAGGCAGTCTGTGGGATAATGCTTGTAGTTTGCTTATGCACCTAGCTGAACATATAGTGACCATAAGGGTTAAGTGTTTGCCCTTTGAGTGGTAGTGACTGTAGAGGTTCAGATGGTGAGTTCGTCATTGCCCAGGCAGTCTGTGGGATAATGTTTGCAGTTCGCTTATGCATCTAGCCAAACATATAGTGACCATAAGGATTAAGTGTTTGCCATTTGAGTGGTAGTGACTCTAAAGGTTCAGATGGTGAGTTGGTCATTGCCATGGGTACTAAGTTGAGGTCCCAGGGAGTGGGCCATTATTTTATCTCAGGATGTAGATTGGATCGATTGCTGCCACTTGCACTATTAGGGATGCTGGAGATAGTTCTTTATCCTGACCTTGCTGAAGGAAGAGAAGTATGTTGGGCACTGTGTCCCTTAGAGGTTGTATATATATTTTTTTTCCCTTTTTCTTTTCACCATCTGTGGAATAATCTCGAATGTCTCTGATATTTTGAGGCAATGGGGTTTCTCCATAGCGTTGTTGACCACTGGGTGGTATCCCTCTCTTAACAGTCTCTCCTATTCAGGAGCAGGCTGTTAGTTTGAGATTGTTCGGACTGAGGTGACATAGCAGTCCCTGGGTGAGAATATCTTCCCTGAATGGTAGTGTCCATGGGTGGTCTAGTGCCATTGTCACTATCGTGGCAAACCTTGTTTTTCTGGGCCAATGAAGGGTGATGTTTATCACCCAGGTTCTGGTTCTGCATATCTCTTTCAGAACCTGTAGTATCAATGGAAAGATGTAGGTTACCTGGAATGACCATGTAGCTGATAACGCATCCACTCCCATGGATTTGTCATCCCTGAAGCGGGAGTAGAATCTGGGGCACTGATTGTTCTTGTTGGTGGCCATTAAGTTTATTTCTATCAGTCCCCAATGTCTGTTGATCATTAGGAATATGTTGGAATGAATCTTCCACTCTCCTGGATGTATTAACTGGTGACTTAACCAGTCTGTGGTGGTATTCAGCCTGCTTGCCAAGTGTATGGGTGACATGCTCACCAGATGTTTTTGTGTCCAAAGAATAAGTCTTGAGCCTCTCTTTGCATGGCTCCGCTCTTTGTTCCTCCTTGCCTGTTGATATAGAAGATGATAACCTAATTGTCCAAGCTCATGAGGCAATTTTCCTTTTTCCTGACTAGCCTTGTGAATTGCAGTGGCACACAGGATAGTGCCCTGATTTCCAGAATGTTTTTGATCCTTTTTTTTACTCTTGCATGTACCACTTTTCTAGGCTTCCCAGTGGAATGGCCACTATGTAGAGGCTACTCAATGGTGTATGGCATTATTAGCAGGCAAATGGTGTAGGCAGTGTGCCACTAAGATGTGGGGATTAGCTTGGGTAGTGGGGTAGGAGGTGGTGTAACAAACCCCACCTTCATTATTGTATTTTGCAGTAATGGCTGCATCTGATCAGGCAAACACCATATGGATGCTAGTGTTTGTGTAATCACCTCCATCTCTGTTTCTAGATCGGAGTGTGTTTCTGAATCTGGCTGTGGTGAGTGAGGTTCTGGCCCTGATGGTACCTAACTTTATTTCACGTGGTGTTTTACACTAGTTGTGCCTGCATCGGTTGATTATTTTTGGTGGGAAATTAGTGCTGTGTCTAAATTCTGCCCAGCAGAGGATTTGGGATTGCAGGTGGCATATTTGTTTGTGCCTTGTCTTTTATGTTTTCATAGGTGTCCTTCTTTTCAGATGGCATGGGTGCACCTTCTGCATCTGATGCACACAGTATGCTTAGTTGTTTTGGGGCTAGGGGCACATTGCGTTGGCTGCAGCTCTTTGTTTTGGTTATTGTAGTAAGTTGAGAAAGGATACATAGAGAGAGTGGTGTTGGGGGATTAGATATATTGTTTCATTTATTATTTCCCTTAATTCTTCCCCTGCACAATAATCAATAATGTTCTGCACCATACAGGCTATAGTTGTGTCTGTGCATTAAAGTGTGCACTGTCCCTATAAATGTGTCTAGAGTGAGTGAGCTACTCAGTGTCATGCTGTCTTGCCCACAGCTGTGGTAATAGTGCAGCCCCCAATGTATTTTCCCCATTATTGATTGATTTTCAAATTGTTGCCTTTATATTTAATTATTCAAATTGTGGTCTGCTGTTACAGATCGGCTGGTGCTTTCAACCAACGCCCTCTGTGCTGGTTGGACATTTGTGAGCGTAGTTGCACTCTCCACAAGATGGTGGCAGTGTCTGTCAGTCAATCTACACTGTCTGGTGGCTGCCTATACCCTTAACCCTGTATAGATAAGGGGGGGGAGTGGAGAGCTTTTCCGAGATCACAGCAGCAAGTTTTGTGATGATATTTCTCACGGCTGCCAATCTCGATAGGAAAGTTAGGTTACTCCCTCAATGTTCCTCCTCCTCCTCATGAGACCTACTTTGTTTGTGGTGTTTCAGTTGGTTAGATGATAGAGGAGTTTCCACTACCTTTTGAGAGAAGAATGTGGTGAGTTTAAAAGACATAATGTGCCATAAAAAACCTATTGAGAGCATGTCATTTTGAGGTGAGGCACAGAGGGATTGAGAAAATGATTCCAAAACTGTTGTGTAGTTATGTTTTGAGTGAGCACTTCAGGTGCTACTGTGTTTGTAATGGGGAACTGTGGCACATTACTTAGTATTTTAGCAGTCCAAGATGCTGGCAGGATACTCTTGATGTTCTAAGGTGGCCACTTGCTCATTTAATAGTGGATAGACTCTGGAGCTGCTGGCAGGGGCTCCAGATCATCAGGCACCTTAGTAAAGTGGTATGCTTGTTCTGAACAGCATGTAGGGGGACTCAAGAGTATATGCCCATTTAAGGAATGAGAGCCTTTAATTATTTTGTAGCCACTGATGTAATGAGATCCTGTGGCTGTGGAATCTATTTGGTCATCTGTGAAAGATCTCTGACAATACATGGCTCTGTTAGCATCCTTTAAATTTCAAAAATGTGATAAATTATGTTGTTCAAGACCTTTTTTTTATGAAATTAATGGGGCTAAGTCATGCATTCACATTAGTATGCATTACTTTGTTGTACACAATACATAGTAGTGGCTCCTTAATTAATATGTGACAGTACCTTTAAGAGAAGGAAACTGTGGATATCAGTAAAAGAAATGACTATTAAAGTACACTATTTCCCAAATAGTCATTTTATTGTAATCAAGCATCCTTGTAAGTTGACCCAATATAATACAGTACTGTGTTTTTTTTATTTATTTATTTTGGCCCCTTTTGTATGCCTTGGTATTCTTTGGGATAATGTAGGCATGTGCCTTTAAGAGGGGGGAGGTGGGCAGGATGTCTTAGCTAATTCTTGCCTTGGGTGTGGCAAGCTGAGTGAGGAATCATCTGCATTGTTTTTTTTTTTTTTTTGCGCTTTAAAATATATTTTTTCAGTTGTCCTTCATGGTCAATTTTAAAAGTTAGGGAGCTTAGGCTTGAGAAGCTGTACAATTGCTAGCTCCATTCTCCATTGCAAGATATGTTGGATTTAGTTAAATCTTGATTGTTTATCTTCCTCTGAGATGGTGGCCAAGATCTCGCGAGAGCTGAGAGCCAGTCAGCTTGCAGCTCTCATGCAGCAGAAAATTTGGAAACTATGAAGAAGCATGGGGGATGGTCATGCTGTTTGAGAAGCCATAAAATAACATTTGGGTGGCTCCATTTTGGACCCTAGAGCTTCATTTTCTCTGTGCAGTAGCGGAGCTAGAGGGGGAGACTGGGGGAGCAGTCACCCCTGCTGGCTGCCCCAGTGTGAGTAGTGGTTCCCCATCTACATCTTTATTCACTGTTTGGTGCCCACTGTGGAGCCCATGATTGACTGAATGGCCCCTCTGGCTCCCAAATGCTCCCAAACCTGGCTCCACCACTGTCTCTGTGGGCGTGTTTTTGGATAGAAAATAACATGAAATGGTTGCAGATGCTTTTATTACTGCCACTGAAATTGAGGAATGACTGAAACCAGCATGGGCATGTTAAGCACCTTCCAATCCAAGGAAACTTTTCTGGATGAGTTTGTTGAGTACCTTTTTACAAGTTAGTGATGCTAGTGGATCACCATGTTCTTGTTGGTGAATAATACAACTCAGGAACTGCTAGCAAGGGAACCAGGTTGGTTATTTATTATATTACCTCCTGTAAATCATTGCATACATTCTGTGTTCATTTACGTGGGTCAGCCATTGTTTTTAGCTCCTGGCACTGCTAACAGGGGTGTTCGGGTAACTATTAATCTCTATGCTCGTACGATACGATAATGTTCATAATTTAATTACAGTACTAGCAAATTCACAGCTAATATTTTTTCAGACAACCGATGCTAGTAGAAGCCGCAGTGCTAACATCTCTAAGACTACCAGTTTTGCAATTTTAAACAGTTGCATGTCTGCCGAAACATACTCTGGAGCTGCTGTGTTGAAATATTTTTCAGCACATCTAAACACAGGTACCACTAGCAGTGGTACCAGATTTATTTTACAATAATTTCATCATTTATTGTCTTCCCCCAAGGATAATCAGTTACTGTGCCCAGTCATTCAGTCACTGTGTAGGCATTTAAAAGTACTTATATTCTTTGCTCATATTGTTATATTGGCAGACACTTTCAGCTCTACTGATATCCAATGCTCTGAATGATGTAGTCTTCTTACCTTCATTTTAGCAAACTTAAATTTTATCAGCACACTGGAGCTGTACAATGTGCTTGAAATATTCACTTACTGCAGCAACGAAGCTCCATACAGGAGTTGTTTTAAATATATGTGGGACAGCACTCCTATGGGAGCTAGCAGGAGACATAGGGTGTTCCAATCCCACCAAAGTGTAGTAGTGGGTGCAGGCTGAACTGGGACCACTAGCAGGGATCCCAGAAAGCTGCAAACTGCAGTCGCAAGTGCTTAATTCATCTTAGATTCGCTGAGAGGGAATCTAAGGCATCTGGCATGAAATTTATGGGCATGACACAATACCATGAGTTGATCTCCTATAGTGTGCCTCTGGCAATAATTTAAATGTAGGCTGAGTGATTGTCTCTGTGATTCCTAGTCAGATACCATGAATTGGTTTTGAGTAGCACAAAGGAAGTTATTTTAAACAACCAACTCTCCCTCTGGAATCTAGATTGAGCCATATATTTTTGCAATGTAATTCCATAAGATGCTTTGCTATGCGAGCATATCCTAAGCTGCCAAAAAACTTAGATATAAAATTATTAAGCCTGGTGGCCTTACCTTTTGTGTAATATTCTTGAAATAACTGCTTGGGAGCTGTTGTGATGTGACCGCAACCTACAGATGCACATGAAGAACTGATCCTGGATAGGCAGCATCACAGGGAAAGGAGTTTGGACTTCTTTGAAGTCACATATGCATCAAGCAACCTATCAGGTGGACACAACCCATGTGTAAGGAGTGTGGAGTGCCTCAGAGGTTATCCCCCACAATGGCACAGAAATTCAGAAAAAGTAAACATGGACTAAAAAAGACTGATGAAGTTTTCGAGTTTGCTGAGACCACCAACAGACAACAACTTATTGACTGACGAATTGATAAGACAAGCAGCCAGAGAGAAAATTCTTCTATGTTTATGACACAGTATTTTCCTCAAATTCACCATATAGAAAATATTGTGAAAAAATTGCATTGGGATGTTTTAAAGAGAGACAGAAGATTCCAAGATATAAGAATCTGCCCACCACGGATAACCTATATAAGGGGCAAACATTTAAGAGGCTCCCTTGTACATGCTGTTTTGCCAAAACAACCAAATGAGAGAAACTGGTTACCAAAAACCCCATAGGGAAGTGATAGGTGTAGGCATTGCACTCATTGTGCAAATACTTATAATACTGACTCATTCATTCACCCCAGGAGTGGTAGAAGATTTAAAGTCAAATTGTTTATAAATTGTGGCACTGAAGGGGTAGTTTACATTTTGAACTGTTCCTGTGGGATACTATATGTTGGCCAGACTAAGAGAGAACTCAGGGTGTGAGCTGTCGAACATAAGATTGACATTCAAACAAGGAATGAGAGTTATGCAATTGCCAAGCACTATAAAGAAGTCAGTCACTCTTCAGTGGCAGTACTGAAATATATTGGCATTGAAAAAATTGAGATGGACACTAGAGGAGGTGATATAGTGAAACAACTTCCCCAATGTGAGGCATTTTGGATGATCACATTAGGCTCTCATGCCATGGTCTATGTGATAATGGTGAACACCTAGAGGCGATCACTGTTATCGCTCAGTCAGAGTGCCGAACACATTTACGGCACTCTGACAACCCCGGTGCACCAGCACAATGGTGCCAGGACATATTTTTACTGCTTCTGTGGGTGGGCTGTGCACCCCACCCTCATCATGGGGCTCCCCACATCCCCCACTTATTTATTCTCAACCCAGGGGTGCATGTCGGGGTGAAAGTAGTAAAAATAAAAAGGTTCGGGCCGGGCGCAATTAAAATCGCACCAGCGCCAGGACCCGAACCTGGTACTTCAGCCACCCCAGCCACTAGTCAAGCCCTGACACCATGACGCAGCTCAACCAGCAACCTCAGCACCACCCCCTACAGCCTTTCCACCCCCTCCCAGCCCACACTCGCCATGCTCACTCCCACCACCCCCCACACATGTATGTATAGCGACATCCTGTCACCTAGTTCGCCCACCCCCTCATCCGGTCACCCTATCTTTCCATCGCCGTGAGTGGATTGTGCCAGGAAGGTGTCACCATAACAGACAGCACCCTTCCTCATGCGTCCACTTCAGGGGTTACCCTCATGCCACATGGATGTAATGATAATGTGCTGCTTCTTGCCTTTGTAACTGATTGATTTTGCTGAATATTTATATTTATGTTTGAACTGTGTAGTATTTATTTTATTTATTTATTTGTTCACCAGGTAGGTGCACTGATCCTATGGATCATTTTCAGGCATGACCCGGGCCATGAAGATGGCACATTTGAGTACAGACAAATACAAAAAATCTAAACATAAGAATAGTACATTACAAAAGAATGGTACAGGTGACTTAACAAACTAGGGATACATTGAATTGATTTGTGCACAGTAGTAAACTGAAATGGTGCAAAGCACATTTGAATGCAAGATACACAGACCAACACTATTTTGTACTAGATATTTTATTACTTAAAGTGAGTGCAAATACAAAACATGCAAGGAGCATGTGCAGTAAGCACAGTGTAAGGCAAAGCCATATCAGAGGAAGGAACTGGTTAGGCCAGGAGAGGGAGGACGACTCATATTTCTCTAAACTGACATATTTATCTGAACTGTGACTCAATTCCAAAATATTTTTCCCTTCTAGCGTTTTAGTGATTTACTAGCTTCTTGTATATTTCTAATGTCATCGTTTTTCTATGCATTTTATTGTTGTATGTAGTCTATTACTGCCCTGTGAAAGGGCTCTTGCATATTAGATAGCACCTTTATGTATAGCAGTACTGTCACTTTAACGGAGGTATTTTTTAAGAGAGAGCTATACACATGGCCGTCACTTTGAAGACGATGTCATTGTGACGTCAAAACGTAAGTGCTGTATGTATTCTGAGGTCCAGGTAACGTGACGGTCGATGGGGTAAAAAGTTACATTTATTTTGTTTATAAAACTACCACTGATATTGACCGCACTAGCAATCCTGAAGCATGAAGCAATGTAAAGTTTACATTCTGACCTGGATTTATCTGCTCTTACTACAGTGTTTGGGTTGCTGCTGCACTGAGGTGAGATTTAATAAAGAGGCTCAACTAAACCATGAATAGGTGGGATAAGCCTTTTATTCTTAATGCTGACCTTCTGCTATGGTGGGCTTGTGTTTTACTGTGACTTTTTTTGTCCCTGGTATTTGCACTATTATGCTTGAATAGGCAAGCTGCTACATGTGTGCTATGTCACTTATTTTTGTTTTCTGTATATCTGTCTTGTACTCTTCTGTTATTTTTAATTCTGACCTAACAGTTGGTTTTGTTCATTTATGCAAAACTGTATTTATTGCTCTCTTTGCCTGTATCAGTTTTGCTGTATGTAGCCTTTCCCAGGATTGCTCATGGAAATGAGTCTCAGCTCAGTGTGCCTTTCCAGGGTAACAATTTTCAATAATTAAATATAAACATATACTGTAGTTAACTTCTTCTCAGTGCCAGTGATTGTTCTGAGTGTTCTGCAAGTGGACCACTGTCCTTCGTTCCAAGGTTCCTAGTAGACCAGAGATCTGTAAGTGATTTTGTCACTCACTGTACCCCAAAGTGCTTTACAATGCATGAATAGTTGTGTCAGCCATTAGACATGCAAAGGAAGGTTACATGAGATGAAAGAAGGTTAAGGAGAGCTACCCAGTGGGAGAGAAAGAGTGGAGGCTAAGTACAGGAAAGTTCATTGACTTATTCAGGGTCACAGTAAGTGGCAGTGGTGGGACTCAAGCCTGGGTTTCCAGGATCACAGCTCTATGTTGTAGGCATTAGCCTACACTGCCTTATCCTGTTTCCAACACTAAGGAAAGTGAGTGCATGTCAATAGTTGATGCAAAATTCAAAGTCCCAACATCATTTACTGATTTTGGTTTGCTTTTCTTTACATTCTTTTGAGCCACCATTATTTCCTTAGTTTCCTTTGTTCCTTTTTATGTTTCCTTACACGTGCATAAGAAACATTTTGCTTTGCTTCTGAGAATGGCATTTCAGAGGTGTGTCACGGACTAGCCCAATACAGAGCAATTTACATCGGGCTTGTCCCTGACAGACCAATGACCATGCAAGCATAGTATGATGGTGGTCACAGTTTCATGGGCGGAAACTATGTGTACTTGAAATGACTGAAGCGCTCCAATGAGGGACTGCTTCAGTACTTTCATTTGCATAAAGCTGGCTGGCAAGCAGCTGAGTGGCTTTGAAAGCAATGCATTTTACTCTTCAGTTAATAACTCAACCAACTGTTGCTCTTCCTCTACGCAGAAATTTGTCAAGAACAACTTAATGGCTTTCAGAAATAAAATCTTTTTTTTTTTTTTTAGCCAGGTCAATGATTCCCAGACTCGCAGAGTCTGTTACTGCTCCTGAGTCCTGACCTCAAAAGTCAAGTGAAACAAAGTCGCCAGGAAACCGGGTCACCCAGGAGCAGGCAATATCCACTATCGAAATCAAAGGACTTTTGATTTCTAGGGTCTCCACGAGCCTGCACTTTGATGCTTCACACAGTTTCCACCTTTTACTTCAGTCATGTACCTGGACCTGCTGTAGCCCAAACCACTCATCTCCTGTTACCAGTGCTATAAAATGCCCCACATTGCCTCTGCTAATTATAATGCAGCAGCTCCTACCTTGTAAAATCCCTTCCTTGACCAGCTGAGACATGAACCCCCAGAAGCTTGGCAGTAAACCCCATAGAGAAACATGAAAAAGAGTACACCACTGTAATACACAAAGACCTTCAAATAGAATATCCCCATTATTTCAGGCAGCAGGGACAGATTACAAAGCCAGATGCAGGTTTCGGAAATTAATCTGCTAAAATATTTAAAAGTCTGCTTATGAAAAAGTAGAATGGATCCTCAAAACAAAAATGAAATAGTTGGGGAAGGGCAAAGCAGCACCAGCAAGAGCTTCAAGCAAAAAGTAACTGATAGGAGTGCACCGAGTTTTTAAATGGCTATGTAAGGAGGATCATTTGACCCCATCAACCGATCGAGCTGCCACTCAGTTTGTGCCATAACTGGCTAGCTGATTGGTCCAGTCCCCTGCATTTAATGTCTTCATAACCCTCCCCTTCAAGTAGAAAAGGTTTGAATGGATGGAGCCGAATGCGGTGGGTACACCCCTCCATTGCGGGTAGAGATAGGCTTTCAACACCGCTGCCATTTACAATAAAAACACACACCTCCTGGGCTGTATCCTTAGGTTAGAGCCAACTGCCTTGTTAAGCTACAGCCAGTAACCCATTTTTATTTTTTTTTGTTGTTGTTGTTGTTGTTTTGTTTGTCTATTCTCTTTTTATTTACTAAAATCAGGCATACAGGGATACATTACATTGCAGTTCAGTACATCTTTTCATCAGATGCACAATGACTTAAGCCTTAACAGCTTGCACACTAGGTCATCTTTATTTTACTCTTCCCTCATTCACCGCCCTCTGTTAGATACTATCTTTATATGGAAATATATTTGTGCCTACTGTCCATTTTGAAACTGCTTAACACCTCTTATCATATCTAATTCCTTTCCTCTTCATTTTTCTAGGAGCTAATGAAGCAAATTTCCCTTTTTTTCACAGAACAAAGTATGTTATTGTATCCACCATATGTACTTCTCAACCCCGCCAGCAACTGTTAAACATCTGTGTTTCTTGCCTGATGCTGTGTCCTTTTCTGCCCCATCCCCAACTATATTGTATTCAGTATGTTATTTCAGACCTGTGATACCAGTATTATATCTATTTCAGGAATTGTTTAAATATAAGCAAGCCACAGGAATATTTGTGATGAAATGTCAAGGAATTAAGAATAGAAGGTTTCTTTCCCCTGCCTTATTATTTATCATTTATGATTTATCACTTAGTAGTGCAATTTAGTAACATTACAGATTACAGAGAATGTTATCTGTTCACAGTATAAGAATAGCTAACTGGTGGAATTTATGTTTGCTTATTTTATGCAGCTCTGATTTAATCTGAGGAAGAAACGGGAGTGTTTTGGAATGTTATAAAGTTGGTATCTTTACAGAGCGCTGACTACAATAATAATAATAAAACAGAGAAGTTTAAGAATGACATGATTTGTTTCATTCCTTCCAACATATCCTTTCATTTCACTGGATGGGACTATAATAATTATAAGGGTTGAGTACCATTTGTCTATTTTGGTTTAGAATATCCAGTGTTGGTTGACCCCCCTGCAATACATTGATGTATCTAAGAAGAAAGGGAACCATGGAAGACTGATCTGTTGGAATATGGGCAGAGGTTGCAGCCATTGTTCAGTTACAGCTTTCTTGGCTACTATCAGTGCAATACCTATAAAATATTTCTGGTGTCTAGTACAGTACCCTGCAGGAAGATGGTTAATTCTGGAGTCAGTGGGCAGAAATTTTTGCAGATTTTATGTAACACTTGTTCAGTTCCTTCTCAATATATTTTTAAGCTTGGGCATAACCAAAATAAATGTGAGTGTGTTGCAACTTCTTCCCCATACCCTCTCCAGCAAATTGCCAGGTGTCATCCATTAAATTTCACTACAATATGAGGAGCGAAAATACCAAACAGTATTATCCCAGGCAAATTCCTTTAATTGTAGCAATGAAGAGACATTGTTGTGTTGTGAGTAGACCCTTGGTCTACCATGTGGGTATGTAATTCTGCTGACCATGTGCTTTCCATTTTTATTGTTTCCTTGCATGTGCACAAGAAACATTATGTTTCAGAGAACGGCAATTCAGAGGTCAGTCACGGACTAGCATAATGCAGAGCAATCTACATTAGGCTTATCCCTGACAGACCAATGATCACACAAGCAGAGTATGATGGCGATCACAGTTTCATGGGCCTAAACTTTGTGTACTGGAAAGGACTGAAGCACTCCAATGAGACAGCGCTTCTGTACTTTCATTTGCATAAAGCTGGCCAGCAAGCAGCTGAGTGGCTTTGAAAGCAAAAAATTCCTACAGTTAGTACAATAAGCATTTAAAGTTGGGAGTGTTGGAAACAAAAGTCACTGAATGCCAGACTTGCCTCAGAGTCCTGCTTTCTCAGCTCAGGTCATCAGATCTATGCTGTGGGCTAGCAGCAGCTTCACCTGAAAGCATTTGGCATCCCAATACAGTCCCACTATTCACCAGCACAACCAATGAAAGGATAAACTCCACTTGACCACCATGTTCCATTTCTCCCTCCTCTCAGAGCCAGCTGTCTCTCTCTCCCACCAACAGCACTACTAGGTACTCTGAGCTCCTGTACTGCTCTGTTTCAGCTGTGCTATGCATACAAAACTGCATGAGATTTGTGTACCTGTCACCTTTCTTCATTGAATAGCATAAATGTTCCACCACCTAGAAATGCCCGTTCCCCAACCTCAAATTTGCTATTTTGCCAGTGCCATTAAGTACTGTGTACAATATACCATCTTAATACACTTTTTTTTCTTTGAATTGAAAAAATGCTAGTGTGAACAGCGCCAGGGACAAGGAGTTTGTGATTCTGCTGTCAGTCAGTTGGGATGCAGGGCAGATTCCTATCAATTTCACAATGCTTACTAATAGTTTTATGTACAGTCTGCTTATATAGACACTCTTTATATAAGCAAACTGTATATGAAAACTATAATTAAGTATTATGAAACTGACAGCTCCTAGTACTGTAAATTATTATTATGTGGAATTTAGTCGTCTTTTTTGTGAAAGAAAAAAAACTCTGCTTCACTTTTTTTTTTTTTGCAATGAACAGCACCCCATGAATTCACAATGGTCACTGGTGTCATGAATTTCCTGAAGGAAATCAAAATGCAATTTTCCCTCTAAGAAGCTATTTTGAGAACTGCAGAAAACAAAACAAAATAAAAGATCTTATCAACAGTAATGTATTTAATCACAGCTGAAAGGTTCAGATTTGTCACTCTAAACAAAAATGCAAAAGCTTTATAAAACTAAGAAAGTCCCACATCCAATAGAGCCCACTGAATCACAGTGCACTGATGTTCATTATTTTTGAAGTGTAATAGTAAAAGGTTTATTTTTATTCAGGATAAGTTCTTTCTTCACATCTTATGCTGAAGCCTTTTTTCAAGATGGTCTTAGCAATAGGAAGGGAAAAGTGGGGAAAAGAAACAAGAAACAAGTAGCAAGAATGTGCTATTTCACACCAGAGATCGACAAAATTTTAACAGCTTCTGGTGGCCTTGGCAGCCCGTAGACCCCCAGCCTGTTGTTTTGGGGTCAGTGCCTCGAATAATATCTCATGCTAGCAATGCCTCTGGTGACGTGTATTGACTGCTGCTGTTGAATCAATGAACACATACAGCGTCTACTCCTGGTCCTGGCAAACCTCACTTACTCCAAGATGCTGCTGCTGCTGCTGCTCCAAGGTGAGCTCTCTGCCTGTCTTATACATTTTGTGCGTACTTTATTTTCTCCTGCTTGATATGTACCTCTTGAGTTTTGACTAGAAGCTGTATTTTACTCACGCTTCCAGTGCTTGCCCTGGCTGCTCAGCCCACACCATTATGCTGCACTGCCTAATTTTCTCCTGCTGCATACTGTACCTTGAATTAACTGGTTTCCATTGTCCTGACTCGCTTGCTTCAGATAACTACCTTCACATCTCATTACTTCCTTCCCTGGCCAAGGTGCAGGTAAAGCTAGTTCTTGCTCATCTCTCCTCCTTCCTTGATGTCTTCTCCCCCCTCACAGTCTGACTTTTGAAAATCCCTGCCATTTCCTCCCTCCTCCAAATCACTGACTTTGTCCATATTGGCAATATATAAAGAATAACTTCTTCCTTTGCTGGCACACATGACTTAACTTGAACAGCACATATTGTAATGTGCATGCTCTTTTATTTTATTAGTACCCTGTTTGGCTTGCACCATACTGTACTGGCTAATCCATTGTCATCGTAATATAATGTATGAGAGAGCCTTATTACCGCTAAAAGGCAGCAAGATAATTTCCTTTTAATCCCATAGCTATAATGTCAGGGTGTTGTTACCCTTCTTGAATATGCCATAGTGATGGGATTACAACTGGAGTTGATCTGCACATGTATGCATCTTAAGTAGCGGCTCACAATGAACGGCTGTGGTGGTGAGTGCTGGCCCCTATGCGAGTGGCGCCATGGCTACAAAAAGAAAAAAAGGACCCACTGGCAAGTTGAAGAGCACCCAATGTTAGAAACAGCTCAGGTAAATCTTTACTGCTACTGCACTCGGGAGGGGGACAACTGTTAGGGACAAAATATGCTGTTCCGCCACCCCTGCCCTCCCCGAATACTTCCGAATCGAGCAGTCATTGAGGGAAAGTGAACTCAGGAGTCGACAAGCTCGGCTCACCCAGGTTTCACTCCCCTTCACATTCGCCGCCTTTAACTAAAAAAATAGAAAGCAAAAGAAAGAGCCATTAGCACTTGTAGTATATGGAGCCAATACACTATAAAAGCTAATGGATGGCCATCAGACAATAACCACGCTGTAATCACTTCTCGAGGTTTCCATGACAATGGTAAACCTTTTGAGCTGCACTCTGTAGGTGTACCATGTTGCCATGGAAACCTCTCAAAGTGATTACAGCATGGTTATTGTCCGATGGCCATCCATTATTCTCTGTATATTGCATTATATTGCTCCCCAACCACTCCCCCAGGATGTATCTGGAAACAAGCTGTTACCAGCTCAGTATGGTCTTCCTGGTGCAACTTAAAAAAAAGAAATTAGCAGTCTTTCTCCCAGTCACTAGAGGAGGCAAACACATTTCCTGAGTGTTTCCAACACAGCATATCATTTCCATTAAGTATATATTTTTTTGTTAGATAAATAAGTTATTACAATTATTTAGTCAGTGTAATTTATAATTAACTGCTTGATTATTAATGTTTCATTTTCTATGCTTTTTGTTCCTACATGCCAAGGGAATGATGCTTCATGTGATTGCTGGCAGGGGAATTATAATATTTCATTCCTGTGCAATAATGTTTGTAGCAATACTGATCACCATACAGTACATAGGGGATATACAGTGGCCATACTCAAAATATGCACTGTATCTTTATGAGTGACGGGGCAAGACCATAACTCACTGGTGCCAGAGTTATGAGTGAGCTATGAAAGTCCTACCCCCTCACAAATGGAAATAAATTGTATATTTTCAGTCAAGTTATTATGTATTTGATTTATTCAACATCAGTTTATCAGTTAGATTTCTTAAATCAGATGTTTCTGTATGGATGTAACTGTTTCTCTTTAAATTTGGTACCTGGTTTCAGGGCATGACAAGGCTATCACAATGTCATCAGCATTTTGGAAAGCCTGCAAAGCATCACAGCAGATTTGTTTAGTAACCTTAAGTTGTGATTCAACTAACACAATACACCCCTGTCACTTACACCATGCAAGGAAACATTCGGCATTGACATATGCTTGTTAAGACTCCTGTGATGTTTGCTATCATTTGCAAGTGGTGTGGGGAACTGGCTTCCAGGCTGATGTCAAGTCCCATTCAAGAAGTTACCACGGGGGGGATCTGGCCAGGAACATCGCGGACAGAACATCATGGAGATAATACCACATAAAGAACAATGCAGGAGACAACACTGCAGTGGAGAAAATAAAGCATGGTCAGATCATCATCCCTGATGAATGATGTGCACCGCACCATTGCAGGGCATGTATGAGGTGCAGGACAGAGAAGACCTGAGCAGTGGAGTAGCAGCTGCCAGGGCAGAGGTACAGGTTCAGGCACAGAGCACGTTGTGCGTCGCATGGTCAACCATGCGTGAACTGGGCCAGGATGGAGAGGAACAGAGTGGTGGCACAGGAGCCACCAGGGTGACAGAATGGGACTGGATAACAGTGTGGACCAGCAGGATGGGGCCATAGGCGCAAGGAACAGCATGAGGAAAACAATGGCTGGAACATGATGGATACCTGAATGTCTGCCTCTGTTGGGGTGCTGGGCAGGGAATGTCTGCCTCTGATGGGGGGGTGGAACACTGTCTTTGGCGGGGGCAACTGGGCCACCAAGGAACAGGAAGGAATGGTCTGGCGATCTAGGGTGGGATGGGGGGACGCTGTATTGGGCACGGCTGCTTGGGTGGGGGCTGCAACTACTGGTCCATAGGGGGGTGTTCTGCTGGTGCAGGCGGGTCATGGTGCTGTTTGCCACTGGCACTACATGTGATGTTTACTCCCATGGCTATGTTGTATGCTGACATTAAAGACAGCATTGTTATGCACGCTTTGCAATGTCCGGCAATGTTTTTGTCTGCGATGTTCCTGGCTGGATCGTACGGGGTACTCTTCAGCAACACATGAGGCACTACCACCCCCCAACCCCAAGAATAAGTGCATCACTTCTGACACCGTGCCTATTTTCCACTGGCTAAGAAAGAGAAACACCAAAAGTTACAAGTTTTTTGCCCTGTTGTTAAGCTTGCAAGCAAAGCTGGATGCAAAAGGTATGCAAATATGTTTTCACACAGTGGGAGCATCAAATTGCACAATGCAGAAGTGCTGGGTGAGCCCACTGTTGAAAGTGAGGACAGCTGGATCATTCCATGTGTAATAAATAGCTCTTCTTCATGGCTCAGAGAAACAGAGGGAAAAGTTTTAAAGGGGCACTGTCAACCCCCTTAGGCCTCAAAGTGTCCCTAGGTTAAAAAACACATATTATGATCAATCACATTCTGCAGAGACTGCTGATGTAGCTGGTGGTTTGAGTCTGAGTCCTTTTTTCTTTTTAAAAGTGAAAACCAGACTGCTCACTACACTGATGTTACCACACAAAAACATGTTTATTTACAGTCCTTGATCAACTCCAACTGCATCTTTCCTGGAACTGGGAATACCTGTAGCATAGTCTAGCCACTCATGACACAGTGGGAAGAGAGAAGACTGTTGCATCATGAGTGACCACACTGTTTGGTGATGTTTCTGTCCCAGAAGTATGTAAGAAGAGTAGATTAAGGATTTGAAATAAAAGAAGATTGGGTATAATTACACCATTAGCATGCATTTCAGTTTTACTAAGAAAAGAAGCAGATAAAACAACCTGTAACACCAAAGAATTTTAAAGAAGGTAAGCCATTACAAAATGTAGTTTTCAACTAGAAATAATACAATGCAAAATAAGGGCTGACAGGGCCCTTTTAAATGAAAGCTTGCTTTAGCATAGTTTAAAAAACGGAAGTTGGCCTGCTTGACAGAGTAGAAGCAACAGATGCTGCTTGCTACACTGATGACACAGGTTAGCATCCCGGACCTAGTGCATTGATGCAGACCAGCAGGAGAAGGATCAAGCACCCCAGGGGATAGTCTCCGCATCTGGGAGAGTGAGGGCAGCAACTACTGTTGTGAAACTGTTAGTGGGTAACCAAAGGTGACTGCAAAATCTGGGCTGCTTGCTTATTTATTTATTTCTGTATGTATGTATGTATGTATGTATGTATGCATGTACTGTATTTATTTAGGTTTATTAACCAGGTAAGCACACTAGACAATTTCAATGCCACTGTTCAGGTACAACCTAGAAAGTTACAAAGCAAAACGGCAGAGACAGCCATTTCACAGAAATAATACTGAAATAATTACAAGGTTGCGGGACTGAGGAGGCATAAGGACTGCATATGTTATGCACTGAGGTTTCTGATGCACAAACACTCCACTGCATCCCTGTAGAAGAGGATCGATGGAATGGGGGTATAGGGCAAGGCAACTGGAGGATGATGCCACTGTGTCCTGATTCCTCCGATGAACTGCCCAAAGCACAAGGGCATACCCTTCTCTTCCCACAACTGAACTGAATGTGGGGTAGTGCTTCCCAAAGAAGAAACTCCTTCATACTTACCATAATTTGTTTTTCTGTTAACTCCAACACTGACAAGGGATAATTAATACGATATGAGTAATGTGCACCCCTACTAGGGGAAATAGCACAGCCCAAAGCTGTAAACCAGCATTCAATCCTGGGGACATGAACATTCCAAATAGCAAGGACTCTCCAGTTATATTTGTCCTCGCAGTGCCTATACAGTTATTTATAAGCAAAAAACTAAATGTGTCCAGAATATATTGCTCCCTCTTTGCAATAATCTACCATATCACATTTTCAACAGAACCACACTTTTTTCTTCAGAAGAAAGATACAATAAATGATTCCCTACCTCACTCTTGAGGGTGGAATGATGCAGAGATGCTCGCCATCTTTGTTTTTCTCCTGTGCTGAAATCTTCTTAAGTCTTCTTAACTAGCTAGTACATTACTAGCTAAACTGTTAACATAAAAAATGTATAACAATGACATAACTGTAAACCGTATGAGTACTAACCTGTAACAGAGAGGCCCCACTCTGTTCAGCAATATCACCCTATTAACCTGTGTGCCTGTGATCCAATATTTTGTAACCTAATTTGTATGTCAGCAGATGAAGCAGAGTAACATGTCAACACTATTTACAAACCGTAATTTCTAAAGAAAAGCAGACATCCCAGATGCACACCAGACAATATTCTCCATAAGGAGCTAGGCTCCTGGGAGAGGACCCATTGACAATGTTGGAGCTAACAGAAAAGGAAATTATAGTAAGTACAAAGAATTTCTTCTTTCTGTAGTGCTCCACATTGCAATTAAAAAAACACAAACCTTGCATGACAGAATGTCAAGCAGAACCGATGAAAAAAGGTTCAAAGGGTTCTTTACCAAGGGCATTCAAAACCAGATTCCGATCCCATGAAGGTACTAGAAACATAGACTTTGATGGCAGATAAGGACTGCTTGGCCCACCTAGTCTGCCCAATTCCCTACCTGCAAGATAAGCTGCAGATCCTAGTTAACCAACAGCCTATTTCTTCCTACCCCCACAAAAATTGCTTTATGTTTGTCCCATGCATTCTTGAATTCTCCCACAGTTTTAGACCCCACAACCTCCTCAGGAAGGCTGTTCCATGCGTCCAACACCCTCTCTGTGAAAAAATACTTCCTCACATTGCCCCTGAACCGCACCCCCCCATTTTCAAATTGTGTCCCTTTTTTTTTTTTTGCACATCTCTTTTTCTGAAAGATACTACCATCTTGGACTTTGTTGATTCCACTGAGGTACTTAAAAGTTTCTATCTTGTCCCCCCCCCCCTTTCTCAAGGGTATACATATTAAGCTCCTTTAGTCTTTCCTTGTATGGCTTCTCTTGAAGACCCTGCACCATTTTAACTTGCCCTCCTCTGGACTGCCTCTATCCTGTCTATGTCCTTGTGGAGATGGGGTCTCCAAAACTGGATGCAGTACTCCAGATGGGGTCTCACCAACTGTCTGTACAGAGGGATGACAACTTCCTGTTTTCTGTTGGTAATGCCTCTCCCTATACATCCCAGTATCCCCCCAGCACTCCCTACTGCCTTTTCACATTGCTTGCTAACCTTAAGGTCATCTGATATGATTACCCCCAGGTTTTGTTGTTGTTACTACCACCCCCCATTGTGTAATCTTCCCCTGGGTTTTTGTTTCCCAGGTGCATTATTTTGCACTTCTTTGCATTGAATCCAAGCTGCCATACTTCTGACCATTCCTCCAATGTTGCCAAGTCCCTTCTCATCCTTTCCACACCTCCTTGTGTATCAACCCTGTTGCAGATCTTTGTGTCATCTGCAAAACTGCATACTTTTCCTTCCAGTCCCTCTGCAGTGTCACTTATAAAGACATTAAAAAGGACTGGACCCAGTACTGAACCCTGCGGTACCCCACTAGTAACCCCTCTTTCTTCAGAGTGGACTCCATTTACAATTACCTTCTGTATCCTGTTGTCCAGCCAATGTTTTACCCAGGCTACCACATTGGGACCCACTCCCTGGCTGGTTAATTTGACTATTAATCTTTTGTGTGGGACTGTGTCAAATGCCTTGCTAAAGTCTAGGTAGGCCATGTCCATAGCCCCTCTCTGGTCTACTACTTTGGTCACCCAGTCAAATAAATCAATTAGATTCATCTGACATGACCTTCCCGCTGTGAACCCATGCTGCCTTGGGTCTTGTGCCCCACTGGCCTCTAGGTACTCAACAATTATTTCCTTCAGAAGTGATTCCATCACTTTCCCTACCACAGAGGTCAAACTGACAGGTCTGTAGTTTCCTGCATCTGTCTTGGTCCCACTTTTGTGAAGAGGAATCATATCCACCTTCCTCCAGTCCTCAGGTACCACACCATCCTCCCATGATTTGTTAAAAAGGGTAGTCAGTGGTTTCACTAGTTCTCCCCTTAATTCTTTTAGAATTCTGGGGTGAATTCTGTTAGGCCCCATTGCTTTGTCCACCTTTACTTTTAGGAGTTCTTTTAGAACCCTTTCTTCTGTGAAAGGACTGGGATCGACCCCCCTATCCAGAGTGCTTCTGTTAATTGGATTAGGCACTGCCCCCTGCTCCTCTTTTGTGAATACTGAGCAGAAATATTCATTCAGTGTCCCTGCTTTTTTTACTGTCCCTCTCTGCCCACCCATCATCCATTCTATTCAGCCTTACTATCCCTCCCTTTGTCTTTCTACACTCCCTGATGTACCTATAAAAGGTTTTATCCCCCTTCACTGAGGATTGAAACAGTGGTCTGCTTCTGCTAACACCTCTTAGAAATTGTATGATCTTACAGCTTGTCCTCAGGGATGAGCCCATAGAGGTTTCCAACACTATTGCAAGTATTGTGTGACAGGGAGCTCCTGCCATGCTTGAGGACTGACCTTTTCTTAAATCTGTTGCAACAGTTCTTCTATTTCTTACCCTAATCTATTTTTTACAATTTCTAGTCCATAAGGTTGGTCACCTATGGACACCTCCATCCCTTTCTTGACCGTGCTGTGGTGTCCTCTTTAATTTTCCTTTCCCTCTTAGGTCCTCGTACAGGGAGGTTATTGTTGTGAACTCTGAGCTGATATAAAACAATAGGCTGTGCTCCTTGTTGCTGGATTTAGTATGCAATGGCACTGCGTCATATGTATATAAAACCTATAAATGATGAAAATACCATGGCAATAGGTGTTTTTGATAAAGGTAAAAAGTTACTAGGGGACTGTATGATAAAAATTAAGTTAGTTGTGCTATTTAAAATGCATGTAAATTGTTGTAAGTTGAACAAGTCTGAAATTTTTATGTGATTTGCATATATCCCATGATGCTTTGCATTATGGAAGTATGTGTGATGTTGTGTTTCTTTGAAACTTGGCTTATTGTCAATGCCCTTTGGGGTAACCCTTGTTTCAGTGCTTCTGCTCTGAAGTTCTTTGTCTTTAGCTTGCTTTTTTTGTTTTTTTATTTGAGCCCCCACCACCCAAGCAAACAAGGGGCGGCTAAATCTCAAAAGATAAGTTAGATTGGAGATCAATGAGTCAGTAGGTGCTGGCTAAGTGTAGAGGAAAGACTTGCATAGTCTGTTGCTACAAACTGATATACTGAAGAAGTGATATGCTGTTGCTGAAGGTAATCTGCCGCATTTTGAATAAACATCACACAGAGACTGTGTGTTGAACTTGAAGTTCAGTGTCTGGTCCATCTGTTATCCCACAACCCCGCCATATGCTGACACCTGGCCTCTCAAATAACTCAATGCCAGGTCTTTGTCTACTCCCGCCTGCAAAGATTCAAAATCTGCGGACTGTGGCTTTTGAAGGCTTGATATTTCTTTCCCTCTGGCCCACACTCAATTACAAGCTGCAGATGTAGAGAGTTTTCTGGTGGCCTTCAGGATATCCACTGCCTTTTTTGAAAATCCCTGTTTTAGTAATCTCCTCCTCTCAGGAGCCAGGCCACCAGCTGCATCACCTCCAGGTTGGTAAAGAAGGTCCTCCCAGATTGGGAGTCTAAATTGTATGTGCCGAGCCAGAATCATTAAGTCTGAGAATCATGACCTTCTTAGCCACTCTGGCACTATCAGAAGAACATTTCCTTCTGAGTGCCTATTTTTGCATGACTTTGGGAAGGAGCGGCAGAGGAGGAGAGGCATATGCTCCACAGAAGACCCAAGTTTATGGCACAGCATCCACTACTTCCACCTGTGGCACTGGTACTGACTGAAGAACCTTGGTACCTGAGCATTTTGACTTGAGGTGAGTAGGTATATCTAAGGATGACCAAACTTTCCACACAGAAGATCAAACACCTCCAGATTCAACATCCATTCCCCTGGAAGGGGAGTCTCTTGACTTAGCTAGTCAGCCCAGAAGATCAGGTCTCCTGCCAGGTGAACTGCCTAGAAAGAGAGAAGCTTCTCCTCTGCCCACAGTAGCAGTTCCATTGCTTCTGCAAACATCTCCCTGCTTCTTTTGCCTCCTTGACTATCTAAGTACACCACTGCAGTGGTTTTGTCTGGTCTTACCTTCACAGCTTTTGACAGTACCAGCTCATGAAAGTGAAGGAGAATAAATCGTACTGCCCTCATTTCCAATACTGTATATTGATCTATAGCTGCTGTTCCTGTGCAGTCCAAATGCCCTGGACTAGAACTTGGCACAGGACTGCACTGCATCCCAATAGACTGTTGTCAGCCATCAGGATCAGCTCTGGAGGGACTTAAAAGGGGGATCCCTTGCTTAGGTTCTTGGATCTCTCCCATACAGAAATAGATTGATTGCCATATTGGTCCTTGTAAGAACAGATCCAGAAGCAAATGGTTTGATACCTTTTAATGAACCAGCATAGATGTTACAAAAAGAAAACAGTGTCTAAGCTTTAATTAATTAATGGGAGCTCTCCCATTAATTCAGCGATTGATGAAGAGGACGAGTAAGTAGGACCAGGGCTTGGTGGTCCTCTGAGGTCGGGTTCCAGGCTGCTAGCATTCCATTCCAAAGAAGGCCACATGCATAAGCAGGCCCATGGTACTAGTTCGATTGCTGTAGTCATCACCCACAAAACATAGTAGTCAGAGAGAAGCTGAATATCGACTTTTCAACCACTGAACCTCTCATCTCAGGGTCCCCTTCCTGGCTGTCGAGAGAAACACTTTCTCCTCATCCCTCCTGAACATTGTTACCTAGTGTTCCAGACTCTGAGACAAACAGAGGGAGCTCTTCACCCAACTGACTACCCAATATGTGTCTCCAGTGTCCCCAGAGTCCTAGACACTGATTTCCTTGCCATCAGAGCAGATGATGCTCTGATGAGCAAGTCGACTAGGTAGGGATATACACAGTGTCCCTCACATTTCAGTTGAATCACAAGTGCTATGAGGCCTTTGAGAACACCCTGGGTGCTGTTGCCAGCCCAAAAAGGGGCACCCTGAATTCCGAATCAGAAGAACTTCTCGAGAAGCTGTCCAATGAGGATATGAAGATAAGATGCATCCCTCAAGTCTATGGATGCCTGATAATCCCCTGGCTGGACAGTCCACATGACTGACCACAGGGACTCCATCTTCAAGGTCGTGTGGCAGACAAACTTGTTTAGGTGTTTCAGATCCAGAATTGGGCTGAGCCCCCCCCCCCGACTTCTTAGGACCTCATTACACTTGGTCCCTTCACCCTTATCAGCAACCCACTGTGCACTACTCACAATATATGTTATGTTATATGATATGCATTATCTGTACTAAAATTTAGTGCGTTGGCACTTTTCATATTAACGTAAGTTACCAGGGACATTATTACTGTGATCATTGCTAGTAACGCATAAGTAATGTGCTGAGAATACATGTCTGTGTTCTTCGTATATTCATCTGAGAATTAATTGCATAGCCTACACAGCTATCATGTAGATTTATGTAGCATTGCACTTTTTTTCTGTTTTATATATAAGTCTTTGTTCTCATTTTAACTGATTTTACACATTGGCCTTGATATTCAAAGGAGCTTCACCTGGTGCAACCCCAGAAATGTGCCCTGGGGCTATATTCAGAAGGGGGAATTCTGCTGCACAATTCCCAATGTGCCACAGTGCAAAAATAATGTATGCAGTGCATCTCCAGGCGGCATGCCCCAGCATATGTGGCACATCCCGATATTCAGCCCGGGATGTGCAGCACATCTGCCAGCACATCCCAGAGATATGCCACATACATGGGCACAAAGTTGAGCCCATAAAAAATGTCTCAAATGGTAGTCACCCACAGGTGGGCTGATGTAGTGCAGGGCACAACACAGCAGCCGCCAGCTGTGGGTGGCAACCCCCCCAACACTGTGCACAATCTCCCATTGAATGCCCTGGTAGTCTAGTGGTACCCCCTGCCCACATATAACACAGATTGCCATACGAAAGTAATTTTAGCAATCCCTGGTGGTCCAGTGGTTCCCCCTCCCTTCCCGTAACCCTGATCGCTGTAATAAAGTATTTTTAAAATCCCTGGTGGTATAGTGGTACCCCCCTCCCTACCTGTAACCCCGATCACCGTAATAAAGTATTTTTAAAATCCCTGGTGGTCCAGTGGTACCCCCCTCCCCACCCTTAACCCCAATCACTCGAAAGAAATATTTCTGTACTTCCCTGGTGGTCCAGTGGTTCCCCCCTCCCTGCCCGTAACACCAATTGCCCAAAATAAATATTTCTGTACTTCCCTGGTAGTCCAATGGTTCCCCCCGCCTGTAACACTGATCGCCATTCGAATGAATGATTTAATTCTCTGGTAGTCCAGTGGCACCCCTCCCACTCACACAGGACCCCCAGCCCCACAGCTCCCCCAGTCATCGGCGGGCAGCAAACTCACCCACATACCTCTGTGGCTGCCCACCGAATGACAGCTTACAGTATCTGCTGCACGCACATTGGTCCACACTGTGGACCAATGCGCTTGCAGTGCTTACTGTAATAGTCATTCACAAGGGTCCATTTGAGTTTCCCAACCTTTTCTATCATATCCAATATCTGCGTAGATCTGAACTCAATGTCTCTAACTTTCTCACTTCCCATGGAGGCTGGAGTGACTTTGTGCTGGACGTGAAAAACTCTGATAACCCCATACTGGGGATCTCAACCCAGTACTCACAGATGAGACAAATACCCAAAAAGCATGATTATAAAGGGCTGTTAGTCATGGCTCTCTATGCTGCTATAGAAGCCTCTGAGGTGAGGTTTTGTTACCTTGAAGTGCAACACTCAGCTGTTAAGAAAGAGATGGGCTTGCAGGTATCTGAATGTCTTAGGAAAGAGCAGCGACTGGAAGAAGAACTTTAGTCCCTGCACAGTAAGAACAAAACTCTTTTGCATTGTACTGTACAGAATAATTATCTAGAGTTATGCATGTTGAGAGAGGGTTGTGAAATGCTGAAGCATGATAGGAAGCAGCCTTTCAAATGAATGATTTGTTGAGTGAGATGAATAATTTTTTGTGAGAGGAGAATGAGGAGTTAGAAGAGGACCTGAAACGGGTACATCATGAGCTGGATAGAGTTTAGAGACAACAGTGAATTGCGCTCTGCATATAGAGTGTTACAGAAAGAGGTTTCAAAAGGTGTTGGGCAGAACAATGCAAAGGTTAGTCACACACAGTGCAGAGCTAAGCTGGCAAAATTGCGCCATCATCTAGAGGTGTTGGATGGTCATGTCAAAGCGATGGGTGGGTTTGTATTACACATCCATCAACCTTACGTCATCCAGAGATGACAATTCTGGTGACAACAACAGCCAAGATGGTGCCCAGTCACACACTCAACATGGCGCTTCCTCCAACCACCACTCATAAGATGGCAGCATCCTACACAGTACCAGCTCAACCCTACAACATGAGAAATATGATGAGTATCATGTATGATGCCAAGATGGTGACCCCCATGATAGGGGGCAGATTGAGGCCTAGCCCCTCTCATTGCCTTCCTGAAAAAGGAGGACAGAACGGAGATGGATCAGATGATCGAGACCACCCTCACTAGGACACAGATGACTGAGGAGCAGAGACAGGTCTTCTGGGAACACATGGAAAACATGTTGAAGGAAGTTGCTATTTAGCAGTCGCTTGTCTGCTCTGTGACTGATGCTGCAGAGGAGGCCATCCTTCGCAGCGCACAATCCCACAACCCTTTTTCTGATCCACGCCTCGTGGTTCAGACTAGTCCCCTTCAGGTGGCTCACTCTGTACAGCAGATCGCTGACAGTATAGGCCACATGACCCCCAATGACAATCTCAGCTGTCATTTGGAAAAAGTTAGTTCCAAATGCAAGATGATCAGTCTACCAGCAGGCAACTAAGTACAGATCCTCCGGCAGACCGTAGACCCCAGCCTCTGGGAAAAACTCTCAGAGGACATTCACCAAGCCGTGGACGTGACTGTTGATGATGTCGCTGTGAAACTCACTGACGTACTCTCCCCAGAAGTGGTTGGCATTATGTTGGCCTGTCCCGTCAAACAGTATGCCAAGGAAAGTCCAATGTCATACCATAGGTTATGGTTGGCCTACCATACTGGCAAGGTGCTGTCACAAGAGATAGTGGACAGAGACCAAATTGAATACAAGACTTTGTTCATTTGGAATACGATTCTGGCCGTGCGTGTCAAGATCGAGCCTGTGGTTTTCCCCAGAACCAACAAATTTTCAGACATTCTCAGAAGGACGGCGTGTGTCTACCAGCTCTACCTCCGATATCTGAATTCTGGTTCCAAAGCCAAGGTGGTCGTGGTACAATATACCAGCAAGCCCACAACCCACTACACGGTGGAGGGCAAGGCCCAGGACAACAGGGCCACGCCCTCTGACTACAAACAGGCCTACAAGATGGGGGGAAACAGCAACAGAAATAGGAACAGGCAAAGTAATTGGAATAATCCTAATTCCAATCAGAATGACAACCACGGCAATCAAAATTATTGACAAGGCCCTTCTTACCGTGATATAGTGGCAGAGAATAATAACTTCCACACACTCCTTGAGAAGGTCCAATCAGTGGCCGAGGCCATCCCAAGGCAGACCATTGCAGCATTAGCTCTGGTAACCCAGTCCCTACTAGGCCAAGGAGATACAGGAACCAACTCTGGCCAGGCCCGAATCCTGAGACCTTGTCTATTGCAGCTACTACCAGTATCCAGAGTTCCCTGTATCCTATGCAGGACCTGGAAGATGCCAGGTGAGATCCTGCCGGCATGCGTTTTCAGGAACCACCTGAAGACACCAGTACTAGTTCAGATTGACAATTACTGGCCCCAGTCCATATTGTGAACAACATTACTATTGACACAAACGGGAGGCCTTGTACTCACGCCATGGTCGGGGGCCACCAAATTGTTGTATTGCTAGATACAGGTGCGGCTGTGTCTGTACTACATGATGAGGACCCAGCTAATTCCTCTTGGTCCACCGGGTGGAGGACCAGTGCTCAAGGTTTGGATGGCACTAGATTGTCTACCTACCATTCTATTGTACTCTCCATGGTGTTGGGTTCCCTCAACACGAATCACACTTTTGACCTCATGGTATTACATCATCACCCCAGTATCCTAGGAATTGATTTCCTAGCACTACACGGCTGTGTAGTAGATTTGGCCAATCGACTCTTGATCCAAATCAAAGGACAATACCATACAGTCCTGATTCCTGATTCCCATGTGGTTGCCACCATTGCTGTCAATGACAAGGAATATGACGTCATAGCTCTATTCCAGACACATGAATTCTTCAAAGAACTGTTACTCATTCTGCAGAAGCACCTTGATGTTTTTGCCACACACAAATGCGACTGTGGGAGAGTGCAAACCATCATTGAAGTTCCAGGCCCACAACATGACAGGCAAAGGCAATATCCTTTTCCTCCAGAGGCCTTACCATCACTCAGAGAAACTATACAGTCACTTCTTCAGCAAGCTGTGATCAGGCCTTGTGTCTCGACCGCCAACTCACCCATCTGGCCAGTGAAAAAGCCCAACAACTCTTGGAGACTCCCTATTGACTATAGGAGACTTAATCAGGTCACTCCTAGCTGCTCCCCTACAGTAGCCTCAGCACCAGATGTGCTCAAATTGCTAACACCAGATTGTAAGTCGTTTAGTGCCCTTGACATCTCCAATGGGTTTTGGTCACTGCCTCTTGCTCAGGAAAGCCAATACAAGTTTGCTTTCACCTTTGAGGGTCATTAGTACATTTGGACCTGCCTAACACAAGGCTTTCACAACAGCCCCTCTTTCATCCATCTACACATGATGGACGACTTGCAGGGTTTCTCTGCCTTACAATGGCTTCTGCAGTATGTGGATGACTTACTCTTGGCAACCATCACTAATGAGCAACATTTTGATCTCCTTGATGAGTTACTGATTCTCTTGCAGAGTGCAGGCCTCACGTGCAATCCTGCAAAAACACAATTGTGCCAGAAAGAGGTTATTTTCCTTAGTCTGCATATCACAGAACAAGGCAGGAGCCCAGGCTGGAATAAGATTCAAGGCCTACAAGATTTGCCATTACCCACCAGTATGGCAACACTCGGATGTTTCCTAGGAATGGTCAACTATTTCAGGGATTTCATTTGTGACTGCACAAAAGGCCACCGCTCTGCATGAGCTCCTGAAAAAGGATGTTCCCTGGGCTTGGGGTCCCATTCACACTAATGCTGTGACCCTTCTGAAGCAGGCCTTGGCCTCTGCTCCAGCACTGGTTAACCCCAATTCAGCTTTACCCTTTCATCTGGAATCTGCTACTCCAGACATTGCCATGTCTACAGTACTTGCTCAGAAGGTTAATGGCATTCTGAGACCTATTACCTATGCTTCCCAGATGCTGTCTCTAGTCGAGCACAAGTACAACCTTTGTGAAAGACACCTTCTGCCTACCTACTGGGCTGTTAAACACTTTTTGTACATCATAGGGTATTCACCCATCATTTTGCATACCAATCACACCCCCACAAACTTTTTGCTGTCAAACAGAGTGAAGGGTGGCTCTGTGTCTAATACCAGACTGACTCACTGGTTTCTTTTTCTTCTCCAGGACTGTGGCATACAGGTCCACACTGCCAAAATGACCTCAATTTTAGCCCATGGTCTTCTGTACCAAGGAGACCCACATGATTGTTCACCCCAGCCTCCTGATTTGCCTGACCCAGGGCTGTTTCTTCCTGCTACTCCAAAACTGCTTGCTGACACTTCCCTGTGTCATGTCTTTACTGATGGCTCTGTCACATTCTACCAAGGAGAACAGATAACTGGATTTGGAGTGCTCATCATGCCCCTAATGGTAACACTGTCCACGTGTCCAAATGCTGCAGTGTTGCATCTTCTCAGTATGCAGAACTGGCAGCGGTGGCCTGTGCTTTTGAACTGATACACCACGGTACCACAGATGCCATCATCTTCATAGACTCTAACTGGATCTGCTGCTCACTAACTGAATTCTTACCATTCTGGGAGAAGAACTCTTTCACATCTTCTGATGGCACCCCTGTGAAATACAAAGCACTCTTTGTATACCTTCACAATCTGACAACAGTTTAAACACAAGCTGTTCATTCACAAGGTGAAGACCCACTCAAAATCTGATCCATGCTATGTCTTCAACGCCGAGCACACACTCTTGTGAAAGAGGGTGCTCAAGGGGGGAGAAGTGGGATATGGCTCACCCTGCTGCTCTGGCAGTTGTACAAATAGCTGCCATGAGAAAGAAGAAAACTGAATCTTTTGTGCCATTGGACTTGTCCACAGCACAAAAATCTGATCCTCAGCTGATAGACATGTTCAGATTTCTAGGTAAAGGAACTGAACAAGAACTGCCGACCAACAACCCCTACAAAAGACATGCAGACAAACTGCATCTATCACATGACAACAAGATGATATGGTATCAACCTGACAACCTGAAGCACAGGTTGTGGATAGTTCCCAAATCACTGTGATCTAAGCTCATTGATCAGGTCCATGACACCCTGACTGGTGGACACCAGGGGGTGGAAAACACACTCCAGAGACTGAAATTTGTGGGTTGGCGACCTGGCGTCACTAGGGATGTTAAACATTACATCCAAAACTGTTCAGTTTGTGCGAAGAACAATCATGCCCCAAACAAAAGAAATGCTAAATTACTTCCCCAAAGACAATCTGGTCCCTGGCATGCAATCCAAATTGATTTCATTGGCCCTCTGACTACCACCATCAGGAACAACAAGTACGCCCTTGTGATCACTGACCTATTCTCCAAATGGGTCGAGGCTTTTCCCATTCAACAATGCACAGCAAAAGCAACTGCAAGAATCCTAGTAGAATAATTGTTTTCCAGGTGGGGCCTACCCCTTCAGGTAGACTCTGATCAAGGAACCAGCTTTATGGTGAGATGATGCAAGAAACACTCAAACTTCTTGGTGTACACCAGACGTTTCACATTCCTTACCACCCTCAATCCTCAGGCCAGGTAGAAAGAGCCAACAGATGGATAAAGCAAATGCTATCCAGATTCATTGAGGACAATCCCAAGTATTGCAGTTCTCTTTTGCCTTTACTCCTTATGGCAATTAGGGGTACTCTTTCAGGCACCACCCAATGCATACCCTTCGAGGTGATGACTGGTAGAACTATGAGATTACCTGAACACCTGTTGATTGGTTTGAACACACCCACTGTAGACAGAGTGTCCGTGGACACATATGTTGCAAAACTGAGAGATGACATAATCAAGACCCACGTGTACGCTATGCACCATATGGGCAAAGCCCAACAGCAATTCAAGATTCACTTTGACAAACATGCACAAGAGGTGGATTGGCAGGTCAGAGATCAGGTAATGGTACTCAGGTTTGCACACCCTACTCATCCCTTCTCCAATAAGTGGGAAGGACCCTACCCCATCATTAATAAACTCAATCCCACAGTCTACCAAGTTAGACTCATCCACCAGAAGAAACCTACTGATGAATGGCTGCATGCTAATCAGCTCAAATTGTACAAAGGAAAATAATTACTTTTCCTAACCCCATTGGGTGGAATTGTACCTATTGACCTTTTCTTTCTTCCTTGTAGGTATCTACATGAGATAGCTATCTTGCATTTGATCCTCCTTCTAGGAGCACTCCCCTTTGTCCATGGCAAGGATATGAAAACTATGTCCGACTACAACACATGTCTAAGGTTACTCCTTCCACTTCTTGATCACCCTAAGGGAAGAGATATGACCCCACAAAACAAACCCACCACCATCCCTGAAGGAGTTAGCATAGATGTTCCCAACAAATTAACCACTGTTCAGGAAGGCACAGATGCCTACCTGACCGCAATGGTTGTGGCACCTGACAAATCATCCCTCCAAATTGAATGGCAAACTGATAATCATGGACAGACACTTCCTGTTGTCCTCCTTTACAAAGGCACCCTCCAAGGCTGACCTAGTACCAGAATTGCCCCAAATGGTACCCTGTCCATCCGCCAAGCTAATTACAGACATTCTAGTCTATACAATCTTATTGCTTTGATTCATCCCTTGTTTTGTGATAAATACAAAGAAGACTCTGCAAGAGACTTTTGTGTTCATAATTACATGGCTACAGCAGCCATGTTTCTGTCTGTAGTACCTCCTACTGAAGCAGAACTTACTGATTATCCCACACAGGAACCTGGCCCACCTATTGGTCTCACTACCACCTCCCTTCCAGGTACACTTGTGAACAATGTACAATTTATGTACATTCCTGTTATTTTTAATCTCACATATTGGAAAATAGCTGAATTTGGTATGTGTTCTAAAACTAACACATCTAGATTTTTCAGCACTATGGGCTCTATTTACAAAGATGTGTGGAACTGGCGTGTAAACCAGGGTTGTACCAATTAATACATGTTATTAATGTATTAAACTAAATTAATTTAGCATCTACTGTAGGTCAATTAAATTAATAATCATTTTTAGCCCGTTAATTAATTACATTAAATTAATAGTACCTCAATTAATTAAATTAACAATTAATAGCTATTTTAATAGCTATTTTGCCATATTTTACTATACATTGTATATTATATTATATATTTTTTTTGTATACAACATATATTCGTATATTTATATACATTTATATGTGTGTATATATATATATATATATATATATATATATACACACACACTAATATAATTTGTTTAATATTTTAATACTTATACATAGGATTTAATAAATTACACACCAAGTCTTTCAGTAACTGAGGTATTTAAAAAAAAAAACACCAAGTCTTTGGGTAACTGCTATCAACAAATTTCTTTTGCAAAAGAGACATATTTAATTTGTATTTATCTCACCAAGAATCACACATCAACACACATCCGTTCTATTGAATTGGCTTTTTTTAGTAACAATAGGCTTTGTTGCATTTCACAAATAAGAAGCATTCAAAAGTCTCATCTAGCATTCTGTTTCACTCTGGTGACAAAATGCTGCCTCCAACACTGAAAACTCATTCAACGGGAGCTGAAGAAGTGGTCAGGCATTCATTGCTATGGTAGACAGCAAAGGGAATGTGCTTGTCTGCTCCTTCCATAAACTTGATAGGGCACAGTTTTCTGGAGCAAGATCATCACTCAGGTATCGGTCAAGCTCCATGCAGTTGTTAGAAAAGTTATCATGTGGAGGCTTTAATTTTTTATTTGCTGCTGTGCCACTTCTCATGAAAGAAAAGAGTTTGGATTTTTTTGTTGGAGGCTCTAACACTTTAGTGGATGTGGCATCCTCCTGAGAAGCCACAGTTTACTCTGGCAAAGTGTCAGATGACCGAATGCAGTATTGGTGAATAAATTTAACAAACGCAGTTTTTTTTTTTCAGCTGATTCCATCTCATTGCTGATCCAGTTCAACTTAAACCGTAGGTCAAGTATCGAACATGCCAAAAAAATTTCACTTCTCTCATATTTAATTGAACACTTTTCCAGTGACTGTTTTAGTCCATTTAACAATCGAGAACAGTAACATGAAGTATAGTACTGGAAATGGTACTGCACTCCTCTGATGCATGGTATTACATACCCAGCTTTTGGAATGCTTTGCCTTCATGTCATGTCAATAGCATCTTCACATGGCTTTAGTATTTTTAGCATTTTCTTGAGCATAGCTGTTTCATATGATGACAGCTTAACATTTGATACACTGTCCAGCTGATCTTCACTGAGTGCTAAAATGCAACGAATCATCTTGACCCGAGAGTTCCAGTGTGTGGCATTAGAGCACACTAATGTTTTTTTTTCATTTCACGAAGAGCATCTGACTTGATTGTCGAATATCTTACACCACTCACAATAGAGGAAGCTTTGCCAGAGTATTGTTTAGCAAGCTTGCCTGTGTAAGACCATCCTTAATTATAAACTGAAGGGTGTGAGCAAAACAGGTAGTCAGGTAGTCACGTAGGCAACAGTCCAGTAAGGTTGTCAAAGTCATCACCTGAGATTGCAGTAACATTAGAATCAGCAACCTCATCATCAGTTTCAAGCTCCTCATTCAGAATGCCTGATGCAGAATCTCCTCCTGAGGCTACCGGAAATTCAGGTAGTGAGAATTCAAAAGCTTTGACCATATTGGCTGCATTGTCAGTGACCACGTATTTCACCTTACCAGAAAAACCAAAAACCATGACAGCTTCAACAAAGAAATTTTAAATACCCTGCAATAGCTACGTCATCACGTACACTAGGAACAAGTCTACAAAGAAACTAAAGTTAGAAATATATGAGGATTGCAATCATCTTCTCAATGTTGTCAGGTAAAAAGATTAATACATGGTGTTATTTACAATTAGAAAATGTATACTCGAGAACTTATATTAGTCTGGCAGTATTTTGAATTACTATATTGAGATATTAAGTAGTTTTACTTCATTTGAAAGAAAGCCCAAACCAGGAGATTGGGTTATGGAACACTTGTTTGGTTGACTGTAATCTGCTGTGGCTCCATTTAGTAACATAACTGTGATATAATGCCATTCCTTCTCTAATTGAATCATGCTGAAACCACTGTTACTCCTGCCGGAACCAGGCTGCTGAGAACCGCTGAGAACCGTGATCATGCCTCCCAATGTAGTAATCCTCCTGGCAGCCATAAATATAACACATCAGTATAAATGGACAGCTGTCCCACAGGAAGTGAATAGGAGTAGTGAGCCATTCCTTTCTCTTGTGGGTTAGCGTGTGCAGATTGTGGGTTGTGGATCGGTTGTGGAACACTGGTTCAGTTGGGTGACATATTGGAAAAATGAACTATTACGGGGGAGAGTTCATCCACTCACTATGCTGAAGGGCAGAAATCACAAACTTGTGCAGCTGGGGATCTAACAGTGATCGGGTTGTGGAGCACCTGTGCAGTATGTTGGGCTGGTGTCTTATGCCTTAAATTTCAGCAATTCCATTTCTGGGTTAGTTTGTGAGTATCTGAGTACTGTCATGTCTATGCAACACATTTACAATACAGAATAGAGATTGGGAGAAACTGGAGAAACTGGAAAACATAGAGTGTAGTCAGTATGAAAAAAAAACTTGTATTAATTCAATTATTAATGCATTCAACTTAATGCATTAATCCACAAAAAAAAAAACAATTAATAGGGATCCAATTAATAATTAACTCAAAATTAATGGGGTCCATTAATTAATTAAATCAAAATTAATGGAAAATGGCTAAATTAAATTAATAATTAACAATTAACCAACTCTGGTGTAAAGGCGTGTGCAGCTCTGCACCCCCCAGGAGATCTGCATGGGGACAGCATTCATGAAGCAGCAGTCCCTGCCCAGCTCCCTTCCACATCCCTGCCCCCCTAGCACGGAGGTTCATGGGGACAGAGATGTGGACCTGGGCCAGCAGCCAATCAGCTGCCCTACCTGGGTCCACAGTGGATCACTTGCACCAGTATGGTGCCATCTTGCAGGGAGTGTGCAGAGCACCAGTCATACTGTGGGAGGGCATTTGCTGGCCACCCACCACCGGCCTGATCACTGTCACCTGACACCTGCAGCACCATCTGGAAGGGGTCTGATGACCCCCCGCTTGCATCAGTGGGTTGGGTGGTGGCATCCAGAGGGGGTGCATATCCATTACAGCTGCCCTCCAGATGCATAGCCACTGGCTCCCACATACGGCACTCTGCACTTTCATGAATGGTGCAGAGTGCCAGCACCCCCTCACGTGGAGACCCCAGCCCGCCCACGCGCTGAGCTCCACACTCAGACGGGGGTCCGGTGCAGGGGGGGCATATGCAGTCTGTGAATGCCGCTGAGGGGGTGCAGTGGGCACAAATGGTTGCAGGGTGGCTACGCAACTGAGTAACATGGCACATAGCCACTCCAGCCTGTTCGTAAATAGGGCCCAATGTTATTAGATAGTCTTTCTGCATACCAGACATGCACACAAGATCCTGTGGCTGGTCCACATACTACTGAAAATTTAGGATTATTCAGGTCTAGACCTAATTCCAACAATAAGAGAACATCCTCATCACACAGGAGGCGTGCCACTGCTGATGTCACTGGTGCATCTGGCACCATATTCAGACTCTTCAGATTTGGCATGTCCATCTGGAACAGGACAGACATTGCTGACATTAAAAGCCACACAGTTAAATTCCAGTCTGGCATGAAGAATGATATTTTACCACCTTTATTGCAAGGTGTAGATGGACTTAGTCAGGAAGAACAATACACTGTGTACAACATGCATGACATTGTTGAACATTTTAATGACACTAAGAATAAAATCAATTAACTTGTTTTCCAAAATAACAAGGAGGCAGACAAGCAGTATATTGCCAGGGAACTTGTATGCTCTGCTTATGGCTCTTATGTCATGACCACTATCGATAATCTTTTCTGGGATTTGGAATCTGGACATATTGACAAAAACTGATACTGGGTAATAAGGCCCACTCACCCAACTTAAAAAATAAGTCAGAGTATTCTTAAATTCAAACAAAATGTTTTAATCAGATATCTTCCAGTTCAACAATGATAGTCGACGTTTCGTGAAAACCCTTCATCAGGACAGTGGTCTATTCTAAAAAGTATTTTTTTTTAAAAATACACAAGTTATAAGACATAAGTATTAATTTTAAATAAATAGAAAACATTTTAAATGAATTCTAAAAATAAAATATCTAATAAAAAAACAAGATTGTCCTTACATATCAATTTTCAGTTCATAATTTCTATCCTCTTACAAAAAACTAGGTTTCAGGTTTGACTCCCTGCTTTTTTTTAATCTGGACATATTCCAGATATTATCTATGATAGGAGACTTGCTAAATGGTTTTGTCCACATTGTAGGTCCACTGCTTGTATTACAATGTGTATGTCCAGCTCTATTGCCATCCCAATGTCCACCGCTAGAAATCTAGGTTATGTCACACACTATCCCAACAGGGCCCATGTTACACTGCCAACCGCTGCACCATACATGACACCATGTTCATCACCTTCACTGTCTCCTTGCCACACTTTGATCCAGAGACTGCCATTTTTGACAGACTGGCCTCTATACAGTCCATCGGGCATCTCAATGAGGACATCTACTGAGAGAGGATCGACCTTCCATCTCTTCTGGTCTTCCATCCCACCCTGGATGCTTGGGTGGCACCTCATACAGACTGTTGTGAAAAAAAGGGTTACCACTACTTATGTTGCTGTGACGTGTTCATCATCAAGCCAGTTTGTGGATACTTACCAGACAGATTTGATTGGGCTTTTACTTTGGACTTGGACATTTATTCAAAGGAAAGTGGTACCCCCTAGGGCAACAGCATCTTCAGCTTCAACTACATTATCACCTGTGCGCAACACTGGATGTCTCCACCAGAACTACACAGAAGAGGTTCATCGCTTCACTACAAGACTCACAAATCAATCTTTCACCTGCCCAATTTGCCTGCAAAAATGGAGGATTCCTACAGTGAGAGTGTCTTATAATTCTGATGGGCAGTATTGTGTTGTTACTAATCACAAATCATTTTCATATGGGTCTAAAACCTGTGACATACACTTTCCTAATTTCTGTTTTATTCCTCATCAAACCACTGTGATTGGTCATACAGTGATTACTCCTGTTCCCATCCCAGAACCAGATGTTATTGATACTGACCCTGAATATTTGCTTGCTCTAGCTCAGTATTTACCCATTTTTAATGTCCATATTGATCCCTTGACTTTATCTCTTAAGACACTTTTAGATAGAAAAGATACCCATCTCATCTACATCAGCAATAATATCTCCAAAGCTGGAAAAGCCCTTAACACCCTTATCCACGATAATGATTTAAGCACCATGCTTTCCAATACATGATTAGAGTTAACTTTTAAAGGTTTTGTTATTATACAACTGTTTCTGATTATATTTTTGTATTAACTCTTTGCTGTCTATAGTCAACTCTAAAACAACACCGTGAACAACTCAAGTTCCTTTGCAAGGCCCATGCATCGGGTCTGTAAACAATGGATTTTGTTCCCACTACTTTCCATAGTGTTGTTGCCTTTTCAGTAAGGCAATAAGGGGGGAATGTTACACTTGGTCCCTTCACCCTTATAGACAACCCACTGTGCACTGCTAACAATATATGTTATGTTGTATGCATAATCAGTACTAACATTTAGGGCATTGGCACTAACCGTATAAATGTAAGGTACCAGGGACATTATTACTGTGATCATTGCTAGCGATACATAAGTAATGTGCCAAGAATATATGTCTGTGTTCTTTGTATATTCTTCTGAGAAGTCTGAGGAAACCATATGAACTTATCACCCATAACAGTGACAAAGAACAAATGGCAAGTACTATTGGTGATGCTAGTAAAGGAGGGCAGGATGGGGGGAAGGGTGGAAGGTGGTTACCCTTAATGCTAGGAGCCTTGGGAGGAAAACTGCAGAGTTACAGGTGTTCATGGCAGAGGGAGAGGTGGACATTGCAGCCATCACAGAAACATGGGCCACCCAAAACAATGACTGGGACCTGTCTGTACCAGGGTTCAGGTTATTTCATAGGGACAGGGTGATTGGGAAAGGGGGGTGGCACTATATGTGAAGGAAGAACTGAAGTGTGTAAGGGAGGAAGGGAAGGAGGGTAACATGGAGTACTTTGGATGCAAATCCAAGATTCCAAGAATAGGATTCTCAGAATGGGAGTGGTGTACAGGCCACCCTCTTAGATGGAGAAGTTAGACAGAGAACTAGTGGGACAGATCAGAAGGACCTGCAAGAAGGGTAGTGTGGTGATTGTGGGGGACTTCAACATGCCAGGAGTGGACTGAAGTACCCCAACAATCAGGAATAGAAGGTATCAGGTACTGCTGGATGCTTTCCAGGACAGCTTCCTGCTGCAAATGGTCAGTGAACCAACCAGGTTAGGGAATACCCTTGACCTTGTGCTGGCAAATGAGCACTTTGTGAGAGAACTTATGGTGGAAGAACCTCTGTCAGGGAGTGACCACCACTCAGTATGGCTCACACTGGATATGGGCAAGGAAGGAGTGGAATCTAGCACAAGAGTGCTGGACTTCAGGAAGGCCGACTTTGGGAGGATAGGGGAAGTGGTAAAAGGGTACCTAGCCAAAATTCAACCTAGTATGGGTACTAACCAGAGGTGGGAGTTCATAAAGCTGAGGATAGTGGAGGCAACCAAAACTTGCTGCAAGGCCCAAAGCAAGAAGGCTAGGGCTAAGAAACTGAGGTGGTTGAGCAAGGAGGTCATGGAAAAGGTAAGGAGGAAAAGAGCTGCCTTTAGGCTGTACAAGAAAACAGGGAGGGGGGAGGATAGGAAGGAGTAACTAACAGAATCAAAGGAGGTGACACAGGCAGTAAGGGGAGCCAAAGCATCTACGCAGCTTAGGCTGGCACAAGGCATTAAGAAGGGGAGAAGGACTTCTTTAGGTACATCAGGGAGAAAAGGAGCTGTAAGGACCTCATAGTAAGGATTAGGAAGGAGGGGGTTGGGTGGAAGCAGGGTGCGATAAGACAGAAGCACTAAATGATCACTTCTGCTCGGTATTTACTAAGGAGAAGAGGGAGATGATACCCAAGAGGGGAGGAATGGCAGAAACAGAGGGAGAGGGGTGACAGATGGGGAAATCATGGAGGGCAGAGTTTGGGAGGGTTTGAAGGCACTGAGGGTGGACAAGGCACCAGGCCCAGATGGCATCCACCTCAGGGTACTGTAGGAGCTGGAAGAGGTCCTTGTGGGACCTTTGGCAGACCTATTTAATGCCTCACTACACTCAGGGTGTGTACCTCAGGACTGGAGGATGCCTCATGTGGTGCCCCTCCACAAGAGTGGCCCCAGGGATGAATCTGGGAACTGCAGACTGGTGAGCCTCACATCCATCATGGATAAGCTGATGGAGACTATCCTGAAGGAGAGGCTGGTGGCCCTCCTAGAGGCCAAAGGACTACAGAACAGCAGACAGCATGGCTTCATATGTGGCAGATGCTGCCAAACCAACCTGGTGGAGTTCTATGACTGGGTAACTAGGCAACTGGACGGGGCCATGCAGGGGATGTCCTGTATCTGGATTTCAGTAAGGCATTTGACTCGGTGCTGCATGGGAGGCTGGGAAGTAAGTTAGAAGGCACAGGGGTGGATGCAAAGCTGGTGAGATGGGTAGGGAACTGGCTTCAGGGAAGGAAACAGAGGGTGATGGGGGGGAGTTCTCACATCCAAGAGTAGTGATGAGCGGTGTTCTGCAGGGCTCGGTGTTAGGACCAGTGTTGTTTGGGATATTCATTGCAGATATATCATTGGACATCAAGAACATGATCAGTCTGTTTATTGATGATACCAAGATGAGAGCGGTGGTGGACGACCTAGGGGGTGGCAGAGGTTGCAGGATGATCTGGCAAAGCTTGAAACCTGGTCAGACACCTGGCAACTGGGGTAATGCCAAAAAGTGCAAGGTGCTGCATTTTGGGGTGAAGAACCCAAGGAGGAGTTACCAGCTGGGAGGAGTGCAGCTAGCCCAGACAGAGGAGGAGAAGGATCTGGAGGTGCTCATTACAGGGTCAATGAACAACTCAGCACAATGTAGGAAGGCAGCTGCAAAGGCCAACAAAATGCTGGGTTGCATTGCAAGGGGCATATCCCAGAGGAGGGAGGAGGTGATTCTGCCACTGTATAGGTCATTAGTTAGACAGCACCTGGAGTACTGCGTGCAGTACCAGTGCCTGTATCTGAAGAGGGACATTAAGTTACTGGAGGGAGTGCAGCACAGGGTGACAAAGATGATCAAGGGGCTGGGGACTTATCATACGAGAGGAGGTTGAGAGAGTTGAACATGTTCTCGCTGGAGGAGAGGAGGGATGGGGGGACATGACTGAAACCTTTAAGTACATGAAAGGAATAAACAAGACTGGTACAGAGGGGCTGTTCAAAGTAAGGGAGGGTAGGGACACCAGGGGCCATGATATGAGACTGGAGGGAGGGAGGGAGGAAGGTTCAGGAGGGAGATGAGGAGACACTTTTTTACAGAGAGGGTGGTAGCTGAGTGGAATGCATTACCTGCAGAAGTGGTATCCAGTAGAACAGTGGACTGCTTCAAAAGGGAATGGGACAGGACAAGGGGGAGGATCAATGGAGGGGAAGGGTGGAAGAGAGGGGCAGTTACAGAATAAGGGGTGCTAGCTGCACATTCAAGCAGACTTGATAGACCTCTAGGCCTTTATCTGCTGGCAAATTTTGTTTGTTCGTATGTTCGTATTGTATAGCCTACACTGCCTTCATGTGGAGTTATGTAACACCACACTTATTTTCTGTTTTATGTTTAAGTCTTTGTTTTCACTTTAGCTGATTTTACACATTTTGTATATCTATAGATAACACTGTGGAGCCACCTACCTTTTGGCCAATAGGGCTTGTTTTGTATATCTAACTTACCTATGAAAGTAATAGTCACCATGGGGATTATCACCACATGTAAGTTATTGTATTACATATACCCACCAAGACCATCGTCATGCCCTGGGGTATTGGGAAACTCTGGCTCCCAGTGTCTATTTGGCAATATCTGTTTTGGGGTATAAGCCTGCTTTTGTGCAATAAACAAGTTTATTATCACATATGCCACTTGTCTGTTGCTTTTTCTGCTGGTTTATTACCACCAAGAACCTGAGAAGGGCTTGACACCCTGACAACCTACAAAGTAAAATTAGTAGAATCCCCAACCTTCTTTGTTGGGGGGCACTGGAACAACTGCAACAATCTATTTTAAGTGATCCAAAGTTTGAGACACTGCCTGTCTCTTTACTGGGTCCTTTATCTCCAGTATCCAAGCATCTGACAAAATTTTTGGCCCCATCTTGGTTAAAAATGTTGCAGTCTTCCCCAGGGATGGATCAGCATGCCTTCCTTGTGAGTTGCCATCTCTCCTTCCTGAGCCACCTCTCCGTCCTGAACCTCCATTGCACCTGCAGGCACAGGTTCTTCTGTTACTATTGCCCTTGAGGCCTGGATTATGATCCCTTATTCCTTTGGTTTCCGAAATTCCGAAAGTAATGAAAACCACCTCAAGACTGCCTCTGTCAGCCGCTTCCTCACCTCTTGGGGCCAAGCTTTGCTTTCTGCTGCTGTTACAACACTGGAAGATGTCCTTTTGTATCTTGGACATCATTCAAAAAGTCATCCGGGCCTGATCCGAATAACAGTCCTTCCTGTGCCTGCCCATTCTTGTTCAACAATCTGGCCACAGTGTACAAGTTCAGAAAACACTTTGGTGCGAAGGACGCATACAGGATTTGATTCACGTCCAGTGCCTCCATGGCTTGCACCTCCTTCAACGGTAATGCCCTACAAGCCTCTGTTATGAGGTAACACAGAGATTTTGTGTCCAACATGGGAGGAATCAGAATCTTTCTTTTAGGCTCCGTCCACTCACTCTCATCCTCTTCATTAGAGGGGTCCTCCTCCTCATCAAAAAGTACTTTTGGGTCAGAATTTTTCTCGAAGTCCCCCCATATCATCATCCTGACCCTCTCTGTATGGTCAAGGGTGGGGTCTGCCTGTAGATCTAGGATGTCAATCTTATCCTGCTGTGACACACCTGGACGTGTCTGTGTGGGCCCCCCTCCCCCCCAGACCTGAAGGGCCCAGTACTAGGTGAAAATAGTGCCAGGACAATGACGCCGATAATAACAGCAAGGAAAAAAGGAAAAAGGGAACAATCACACTTAGCAACATAGCGGGAACCAGAAACAAGAAAGCCCCAAATGAGTGGATGAAACTCGGGACATACGGAGGAAGGCAACAGTGAGAACCTACAAAACAATCACTACAATGGCAAATGCGGGGGGCTCCGCACCTTGCACCCCCCTCTACATATATAAACATACTCCGGGATGCACTTTCCATGAATATAGGGAAAGATAGTGGTGGGGGGACAGAACCTGGGGAGGGTGAGTATCTCAGCAGGGTGGTGAACGTAGGAGGGGAGTAAAACTTCATGCGGAATCCACAGCAACAGTTGAAGGGAAAAAAACTAAAAATTTCAGCAATAGGAAGCCTCAAACCCTGGTCTGCCACACCAAAGCAGCCAAAACTAACCTCTACACCACACTGGCAACCTGGCCGGGAGGTGACAACAACTGGATTGTATCAGTTATGTTCACAGCACAACTCACAGATGGTGCCCAAATGACCCGTGCTGTCCTGTGCCACTAGTTATTTTCCCCAGCACTGTTAATCCCTCACTATTTTTACCGCACTGTTATTGCAGCATTGTTTTCACCTGACACAGAGTCACCCGCCTTGTGTTTGGGTGTGTTGGAGGGGATGTCCTGCGGGACATCAGGGCACAGTAGCTCATTTACGAACAATAAATATTTGCACAATTATGCCATCCACTGCCAATCGCTACACCAGATGCACCCCCCCCCATCTTGGGGTTGTGGCTGGGGGGCACTGAGACAGACATAATATAGCTTGTGTTACACAATGAAGGCAATGGGAGCCTAGCACTGAGGGTCTCATTACCCTCTTGTAGGTCTTACACCTCCTAAATTCCACAGGTCTCCGATGACCCATGGTGCCAGTGGCTTTTAAAATATAACATCATCAGAAAATATATTGCTAAATATAAAATAAGTGATGCTGCTTAGTTGAACCAAGCCTTCCATCCTACTTTTGCTGTTACTGTAGAACAGGAAGGCTGAACAACTCTGGCTGTTGAAAAAAAACTGAGGAACTAGAGGATTGGGAACCCTGAGAATGAGTGTAGTGAGTAATGAGTAAGGGAAACACGTTTTCCAATTTTACATTGTCAAAAAAGGTTTGTCCTATTAGGAAAATCTGGCCTGCTTTAAATTAGTGTGAATGGCATTTTCTAGTAGCAGTGGGAAACACACAGAGAGCTTGAGTGCGCACGCATGAGCGCATGAACTGGCGATGTCACGCTGTTCTAGGTGATGTCACCACGTCAGCGAGCACGCACCCAGCCTAAGGGGGAGAAAATCGCCATTGTTCAGTAGCAGAAAATCCCAAGCAGAAAAGACACACGTGCTCCAACTGCCAAATGACCAGCTTATACGCAGCTCAATGGAGCCTATGAGGATGCGCTGAAAGCATGATTCAAAAGTGGAGCTCCAAGAATAAATACATCATGGGTCTAAAAAGGCTTAGAAAAAACACAGTGCCTCACAAAAGACATATTCAACATCCCAATCAAAATCAGATACAGCTCACCATAAATCACAGAGCTCCAGATACCAGCCAGTCAGAAAAAAAAGCACACAGCTCTTGTTACTAGCTATCTATTTCCTATCAGAACAACTGGGGAGGGGGGTCCGGTGATAATATAGGCGCTAGGGATAAAAATTAAAAAGCAAATAGATGTAAGCTAACTAACTGAGCTCTTCCTTGTAAACCAAATGAATAAAAATTCACTTACCTAGGGCACCATGTAACACAACAAAGAGAAAAAATGAACACCCAGAAAAAGTGTGGCAGAATGTGGCCCTGATCCACGCACACTAAGGGCAGTGGAAATTGAAAAACTGTATGCGGGTTAGCCAATTTGAAAGCCACAGCTTGACAGGTATGATTTCTAAATTTGGGGGTGCTCCCTGTTACCAGGTAGCCTCAACCTGCCCTGCAGAAGTGCAGCCCTGTAAATAAGTAAGACAATTAAAATTCGTCAGAAGGAATCTTCTATGCTGCTTCCCCTTCAACGGTGCAGCAAAGACTGGAGAGTCCTTGCTATTCAGAATGTTCATGTGCCCAGAATTCTATGCTGGTTTACAGCTGTGGACTGTGCCATTTCCCCTAGTAGGGGTGCACATTACCCATATGTATTAATTACCCCTTGACAATGTGAAGCACTACAGAAAAATACTGTAGAGGAGGCCTAGCTGGAGGCGGTAAGTCACAGGACAACAGATGGATGGGAGTTGGGCAATGGTTTTCAGGGACCAGTAATCTTTAATATGTATGTAACCATGCACTCCCATAGCATGGGGGCTTACCTTAGGCTCCTGGGAGCCCTGCTGAACTTCTGATGCCCTCTGTTGCTCTCTCTGGACTTCCAGGATTCTAGCTCTGTAGTGGGGGACCAGAGGACAGTTGCCAGTGAAACCAGAGGTGTAGATGGTAGTGCAAGGTTTTTTTCGTGCTTCGTGCCAGCATGAAAGTGGTTTCTCATGGCACATCAAAAGGCAGCCACCTGCCACTGATGGCCAAGCCCATCAGTGCTTGCAATGCAGCATGATTTTCCATAAGCAACACCCTATCTGGATCAGACTGCAAGAATGGCTGTACACTCGTGACACAAGGGACAGCAAATAATTCTTTAAGGACAGGAGCCCTTTTAAAACAGGGCTTTTAGAGCTAATGCCCCTCAGCAGCACTAGATGAAAAAATATCTCCATAGCAACAAGGGTTTGGGGTTGCACAACCAGCCAATCAGGCTGTTGAACCGGAAAGGGGAACTGAAAGGAGTTTCTGGGACACTGGAGAACTCATGAAGTTTAGGTGTGAATTAGAAACCACTAATCTGTCAACTGATGGACCTGTAGCCTGCACAAAGAGGCAAAAATACAAGATATACTTGCCAAAATCACATATTTTATGTAGTGCTTACATGCAAAAAAAATGCTAGACTAAGGGAACACACAAAAGAAATGCCCTAGCGCTTCTTCGGTCACCCATGTGACCTTCCTCGGGGGATGCTACTTCATATCATTTGCACATTTAAGTAGCTGTTGCACCACCTGATAGTGATTGCTCTCTCAATTAAAGGATGCGTAAACAAGCATTATTTGTATAAAAAGACTTACTGTTGAGCTGCCTGGTCCCCCATTGTAGCGATTCACAACTTCTCCCGATCTAAAACATGCACGGTAATATTTTTTTTTTTTTAAAGTGTGCATTTCACTGTCTCATTTAGCATGCATTTTCAATTCTCATAGCTCGCAGTCTAGCGAGACTATATTAGGTGATGATGTAATGTTAGCCAGTCCCCAATGGTGTTTCCTTAACACAATATTACTGTGTGTGCAAATTGAATTAAATAAACTATTTAAACCTAATTCCTTGTTCTATTCTGTTGTTTGAATCATTTCACATCGTGTGTTGTGTCCGTGGATATTTTAAATTGTGAAACGCACAGTTTTATATTCAGCATGCTCCGATCACTGCAGTAAATGGCACTCTCCGAATGCAGCATTAGTTACATTATCTAACACTATCTGTTTCACCCTAATGATGTCTTTCGTTTGCTTTGCCAGTGCATACCTACATTACTGTACACCTAATAAATATTTTTTTTTTAACAGAATGTCATCAGAGTTTGACACTCTTGACACAGATATAATGGTGCCAGGCAGTATGATGCTACAAGTAATGGATACTGTTATTTGATGCAGCATTTCTCTCAGTCATATTCTGCAGTATAAAACGTAATTATCTGATTTCTATACACAACATCTGTTTCAGTTGTGATGCTTTTGTGTTGCCCTCAAAATTTCCCATGATACATTGCATGTGAACAATGTGGTGTGCCTTTACATTATATAAATTTATTTTATTTTATTGATGCCATAATAAATTACTTTTCTTGTGTACTTTTCATGGTTTGTGTGATTATTTTTTTTAATTATATGTGTGTTTGTGTGAGTTCTTGGTTTGGGGTAGCACTGTCTTTTCCTCAGAGTAACCTTTGACCCTTTCTTGGTATTTGGAGGGAAAACACTGTGTGACAGTCAGATGGACAGCTTCAGTCTGATAAGAGCACATTTCTCTCATACCTTGACACCTCTGTTATTCTGTTATGATTCGTATCATCTTTCATTTATAGATTCAGCATCCATTGATTGTCCTTAGCTTGTCAGTCACATATTTGGTGATTTACTTATTTGATCAGAATCTTTTATTTTACATTCATCTGTAGAATACAAATCAATAGATCTCTTTCCCATGCTGTGCCACAGTGCCATACTGTGTGGTGTATAGGTGTACGAGCCAAAGCCATAAAAGCTGTGGAATTCACTTTTTTTTGTTTCCAAAAGACAAACCGACTCGCAAGGCATGGATTCATTTTTGTCGTCGAAAAGATTTCCAGCCATCACAATATAGCCGTATGTGTTCCGTTCATTTTGAATGTTCATGCTATAAGAGATCCTGAAAAACTTGCCGAATTGAGGTGGACAGATGCAAATGCTAAATTGAAAGCTGGCAGCGTACTGACTATTTTCAAAACTTCCATCTCCAGTCTTTCCACATCACCATGGAAGAAGCAGAGGTCTGCTGTCCTGAAACATCAGAGAATTCAGGTAATTTATCATGTTGTGCATTCATATGAGGCATTTCTTCACACAACTGAAGCAACCGTGACATGTGTATTCTGTTACAGCCAGTCTGTAGTTGGACATCAGGTATGAAGCATTGTGAATTTGTGTGACTGGTCAAGCCCCCCTCCCAAATCACGCAACCCAGGTACCTAACCCCAACATCCCCAACCTGTGCATGGTGCCACATCTAGCATGTTTCCCACAATGTACACAACACTATGACTGTGCGCTACACTTACCCGTCTCCCACACACCAGCCACAGAAACATGGATGGATGTGGGGATGGTGAGTGGCAATTGAATCACACAGTCACAGTGAATTCTATTTCATGAAAGCATGGTGATTGTGACAGCAGAGACAGGTCTGTGGTGTTGTGGTACACTACCATGGTGTTGGGTGGTGGTAGAGGTGGGACAGATCTGTGATACTCATGATTATAACACCTAACGATAAACAAGCTTGCTGTAATATGTTGCACAGGTCATGGTTTTTTGGTTGGGTACATGGATTGAGGTTGTGGTGAACAGTCAAACAGTGTAATTGTGTTTGGTGACTGATGGCAAACATGCTTGATGTCACTGCACACTCATGTACATGGTGTTTTGATATGGTACCTGTGTTTTATGTCTGTGGGATGGTACAGGGCCAACTGTCGCAAACAGTCACAGTGCTGTGTAATTGAAAACATGCTGCTTATGTCAGCAGTAATATGTATGGAGTTTTATAGTACACTGCCTGGGTGTTGTGAGTGTGGGCAGATCTGTGATACACTGTCACGATGTGTTTTTGGTAGGGGGGGCAAGGATCAAATGCTATCGAAGTGCTTGGTGCCGTATAATAAACATTCTTGATGTTACAGCATACACAAGCCTATGGTGTTGGAGTATGGTACCTGGTTTGTGTTGATGTGGAGTGGGAGAGGGGCAACTGACACTCACATTAAGAGGGCTGTTCCCTTGATGCAAAACATGCTGCTTGTCACAGCATCACAGGTGGGGGTGCTGTTCTACATTACATGGTTTGTGTTGGGTGGTAGGGAAGACATGTGAGTCACAGTCTCAGTTATAAAACCTGATTCAAAATATGCAGTATGTGACATCTTGCGCAGGTTATGATGTTGTGGTTTGTTACCTGTGTGTGTGTGTGTGTGTGTGTGTGTGTGGTGGGGGGGTGCCAGAAGTCAGACATAGTCATGGTGCTTGGTGACTTATGTCAAATATGCCTGATGTTACAGCATACCCATTTCTAGGGGTTTTGGGTATGGTACCATGTTTGTCTGGATGTGGGGTTGGAGAGGGGCAACTGTCACACACAGTTACAGTTAAGTCTACTGCATGAAAACATGCTTTTTGTGACAGCAGGCACAGGTTTGGGGTATTGTGGTACACTGCTCGGGTGCTGTGGGTGGGGGCAGATCTGTGATACACAGTCATGATTATAACACCTGCCTCAAAACATGCTTGCTGTGACTGGTTGTGCAGATCATGGTGTTGGTGTTGATGTTGGGTACATGGGTTGGTGGTGGGGTCAACAGTCAAAAACAGTCAGTGTGCTTGCTTGCTTATCTCAAACATTCTTGATGTAACAGTATACCCATGTATATGTTGTGGTATGTTACCTGGTTGTGTGGATGAAGGCTGGTACTGGGCCAACTGTCGCAGACAGTCACAGAGCTGTGTACTTGATGAAAACATGCTGCTTGTGACAGCAGGCATAGTTCTGGGATGTTGGGAAACACTACCTTGGTGGTTGTTGGTGGTTGGGTGTACAGATCTGTGACACACCATAATGATTATTACACCTGATTCAAAACATGATTGCAGTGACAGGTCACACAGGTCAGGATGTTGTTGTTGGGTACATGTGTTTGGGGGGGTGGCCAAGAGTCAAACACTGTCACAGTGCTTGGTGCCTAATGCTAAACATGCTTGATGTTACAGCATACCCACGTATAAAATTTGTGGGTATGTAACCCTGTTTCTGTGGATGTGGGGTGAGAGACGGCCAACTGTCACACAAAGTGACAGTGAAGTCTACTGCATGAAAACGTGCTTTTTGTCACAGCAGGTACAGGTCTGTGGTATTGTGGTGCAGTACATGAGTGGGGGGGAGGGTTTGGCAGATCTGTGATACACAATCATGATTAGAACACCTATCTCAAAGCATGCTTGCTGTGAATGGTTGCACAGGTCAGTGTGTTGGGGTTGGGTACATATGTTGGTGGTAGTGAGTTCAACAGTCAGACACAGTCATTGTGCTTGATTGCTTATGGTAAACATGCTTGATGCCACAGTATACCCATGTATATGTTGTTGGGGTATGGTACCTGTGTTGTGTGGATGTGGGTCAGTACATGGCCAACTGTCGCAGTCACAGTGCTGTGCACTTGATGAAAACATGCTGCTTCTGTCAGCAGGCACAGTTCTGGGGTGTTGTGATACACTGACATGGTGTTGTGCTGGGTGGGGGTGGCAGATGTGTGTTACACATTCACAATTATAACACCTGACTCTAAACATGCTTGCTGTGACATGTCACACAGGTCATGGTGTTTTGGTTGGGTACACGGGTTGGAAGTGGTGTCAACAGTCAGACACAGTAATTATGATTGGTGTCTGATGGCAAACATTCTTAATGCTATAACATACCCAAGTGTAGGCTGTTGTGTTATGGTACCTGGTTTGTGTGGATGTGGGATTGGAGAGAGGCAACAGATGTACACAGTAACAGGCCTGCTCCCTTGATGAGACACATGCTGCTTGTTACAGCAAGCACAGGTGATTATTGTTGTTGGATACCTGAGTTGGGTGGTGGTGGTGGGCAGTGGTCAAATTTAGTCATGATGCTTGGCCTCGCATGACAAATTCGATGGGTGTGACAGCATTTGCCTAGTATGTTTCACATGAAGTAGACATCTGACCCACCCACATCCACAAACCAGGTAGTGCACAACAACCACCATGACCTGTGGATGCTGGCACAACTAACATGTTTGCCACAAAGTACACATGAATTTGACTGTGTGCGACAGTTTCCTTTCTCTCGTCACCAATCCAACAATGTTTGCTATAAGTGTCAAAACCCAGATAGTGTGTGTGACTCACCCCCCACCTCAAACCTAATACAGTTACCCAACTGAAACATCCTTGACCTTTGCATGATTTTACATCCAGTATGTGTTTCCAGAGGTAACAGCATTGTGATTGTGTGTGACACATCCGCCCTGCGCCCCAACCCACAACTTACGTATACAACATCAAAAACCCAGACGTGTGAATGCTGTGACAACAGGCATGTTTGCAGTCTAGTAAACAGCAATGTGACTGTGTTCCACTGGTCCCCACCTATATCATCACCCTTCTTGACAAACAAGGCATCATACCAAAACACAACATACATGGGTGTGCTGACACACCAATCATGTTACCCAGGCATCACCAAACACCATGATTGTGTCTGACACATAAGCCCCCTTCACACACACACACACACACACACATACACACACACAACACAGGGTACCAATGACAACACCCCTGACCGGTGCCTGCTTTCACTTACAGCATGTTTTACACAAGATACATAACATCATAACTGTGTGTTACACATTTTGCCCGCTCTCGCATCAATGGTATACAACACCAACACATATGACCTGTGCATTGTCTAACAACTAGCATGTTTCACATCAGCTACACAGTTCTGTGAATGTTTGAAACATTTCCTCATCTCCAACTTCCCATCCAAACACGTTACAGTTGAATAATACCCCACAGAATGGTGTGCTGAAACATGCTTCATTTTCGGTGTCTGTTATAATACCAGCTCAATTTCTGGTTACACTGTCATGCACAGCCTGATCAACATGGCACTTTGATAATTGTTAATATCAATCCATCCTCATTCACTACTGAATGACTTGAATGATGTATTCTGATTCTGACGGAATGTTCTTACAGTGTTGTTAGAACAAGTATGCTATTAAAGATCACGCTCGAAATGAGGAAAACATTCCCAAAAAGTTATTTTTTACCAGTTGTCTTTTTGAATAATTCAGTATAATAAAACTTATGCAGTAGTAGGATTTACATGAACATTTAGTGACTCAGTCACATTGGGTAATATTGCTCTTATCTGATCCCTGTTCCCAATACACCACCAGGGTGTCATTAACATACTGATAATCGACCCCCTGGTCATGCCGTACTGATTCATTACCATGTTATCTTTCTGAAGTTATCTGAGGGGCTGTGTCTCCTTCCTTCATAGTTTTTGGATTCCATTTTCAACAAGGATACACATACAACAACATCTCAGACGTCAAAATAGATGTTCATTCAACCTGAGCAGTCTGAAAGAGTCATTGGAAACCCAACTGATAGCCCGTGCTCTGATTCATTCCATACCATGCACATTGACTCACAGCAACCTTTTACATAACATAATCAGAGCTGCTCAGTTGCATGTGATGACATGATTTCAGATTGTAACATAAGATATATGTCATTTCCATTAACTGGTGATGGTAGGCATAGGTCTACTAGACATGTCCGTTGCCAGGCCAATATCAAGCCACCCCAGTGTACTAGAAGATTCAGGTCTCAATGGCCACAGAAACTTCAAGAAAGGTTATAATGTGCTTCATCGGCATTCAGTGTACAATTTCTGAAGATGAAAATCTGAGTTGTTTTGCAGAAGAGGATGAATGCCTAGATGATGATAGCTCCGACATTGGTGAGCCAAAAACGGCATCATCATTCAATGATGATCCTGACTACAATCCGTTGGATGATGAAATGGGTGACAGTGATTTCACTGACAGTGAAGAAACCAGTCAGTCATGCTGTTTGCAAATGGAATTTGGAAAGAGTAAAGAACATCCATCAGATGAAAAGTATTTTTTGGTATCTGAACACAGTTTGGCCTTGCTTTTTAGGGCTGCAGGTAGGCAGAGTCTGCAGCCCTCTTGCATTAGCTCTAAAAATGAGCTACCAGATTCAGACCATGGAACACTTACTTTGGAGTTTCCCAATGATCCTTCTACATCTTTGCAGCCCTTCAATTTAACCCTTGCAGGGCTGCAGACTGAACATCTGTCCAGAGCTCAATCAAATAGATTCACTCTAGTTCTTTTGGCAGCCTAGGGATTAAGAAATAAATGCTTCTCCCCACCTTGTAGTGCTTCAGTGAGTACAAGGAATATGTTTTCTTTTGAATCCAACTTGGTAAACAGCATTTACACTTACTCTGAGGAATTTCAGTAAACAGCACTAAATTGCAACAGAACACAAAAGGAGTCACAGTACCAGATTGCTGCTGATCAGCTCTGTGCCATTTAAATCTGCTTTCTGTGTCACCGCTAATTTGCATAGCTTGAGAATTCCATACTGTGCAAATGAGCTTATATTGCAATTTGTGCAAAATATGAGTTTTTTACAAGTAGATGGAGTCTCTAATTTAACAGAAATGATCTGCAACAACACCAAAGATTCAAATGCATGGAACTCTGAAGCAACAACTCTGTATTTTGAAGCTTCTCTGTTCTATTGCCAACTATTTCTAAAATGCTTCATAGTTTCAGAAATAACATGTGAGAGGTGTTAGTGTGGAGCACAGTTTAGTTCAGTGTTTTACTTATTAGGTACTGAGGATCGAGTTCTGCATGTCCCCAGGGCATTGCTATATGAGAACAGGGGCTGGCAAATATAAGAGAGACAGGCTTTCAATGCTGATTTGCTGCTGCAGTTTGAATGCCACAGCTCATTAGCATACCTTGAGTAGTTCACATTGACAGAACTTGTATTGGTTATATGTGCAAATGGTACATTTTGAGAAACAAACTGAGTTTTTCTGCAGTAAGCAAATTATCATTGTAAGCCCCCTTTCTCATAAGCATTGCTTAAGTTCTCTTGTAACATGGCACCAAAAAGACAATGGAAAGGAAGCAGTCAGATAGGTGGAAAGACAACATGTGGTACAACAGAAACCATGGATTAATACCATGGTAGATCATGGTTGGGAGCGTGGGTGCGAAAAAACAATTAGACCACGGTTGGATAGCTGGAGGAGCCGAACAGCGGTGGTGGTGCAGAGTAGCATAGTGAAGACGAAACGCTGTGCTGGGGCGCCCTCTAGTGGCAAGCGGGACCGAGTGGCAGAGCAGGGACAGGCCGGTAGACAGCAAGTAAAGAGCAGCACAATAAGCGGCTGCAGTAAGAGAAATACATGTAGGACATCAGGGAGAGAGAGCAGTGTGTCTTCCTGCAGCAGTCGGCACAACCGCAGACAATCGCAGCAGTACTGTGCACACCGACAGCACCAGGTGCGTGCAGTCACCGAAGCAGTGTGAGTCGCATTGCAAGTGTCGCCATGCGGTAGGTCCCCCGCGTCATGGATCGGAAGATGTAAATAGGCAGCAATACCCAGAGTGCAGCAGCACATACGAGCAAAGTGTGGGGAAATCAGGCTGAAACGAACACGGAGAGACACACACAAAGGTAAGTGGGCACACCAAGGAATGTGACTTTCCGGGCTGGATTTGTAACGCGGGTGTACGGTAGGAGCCGAGAACCATATCAGTATAGTAATAGATAGCACACTGTGAACGTGCACGCGCACGTTGTGAAGTGAGCACACCATTATAGAGACAGTAGTGAGAGGCAGAAGACTGCTGTTTTGAGACGTCTTTGTCACTCATAATAGTAATATGTAACACTAATCACAAACAGTAACCTAGCACAGTGCTAGCCATGTTACAAGTGGATTAACCCACTAGAAAGCATGGGTCTACTGTGGAATTAATCCATGGTTGGTTGGTTGGACCCGTCCAACCCCCCCAGCCATTGATTAATTCCACAGTACACCCATGCTTTCTCGTGGGTTAATCCTTACATATGGCACTGCACACCAGACCTACTGAACTCAATTCACAGTTGGTAATACACAACATAGCAAAACTAAACTGCATTTTTTATATGTATCCAGAAGCAACAGGTTTTACTAATAAGGTAATAGTCTATACCTATAAGTTGGCTGTAAGCAGGCTCCCAAAAGTAAAGCTACACAATTGTGTGAAAGCCATGATTAGCTGTGCTAACCAGGTACAAATCACCATATGGATTGAACCAGCCTGACAGTGCAGCACAAGTGGAAAAACAATGTTTGAATAGAAAAAATGATTATTTCATGGAAATAAAACATTCCATAGCCTGATTCTCATACATTGCCATGCAAAGGACCTACACCAGTAACCCACGCTGCATCATAAAATAGTATGCATCTAATCAAGCAAGTGAAACACAACAGAAGCATGGGTAAAACCTAAAGGGCAAGAGAAGCTGTATCTGAGGTTCAAATTGCCACATAAATATTACAAACTTTTTTTTTTACACATGCAGGCATCTGCCAGTTTTGAAGTAAAGTTAGAATCAACTGCCTCTGCAAGCAATCAGGATAATGAAATAGCAACCCAAATGCAAACTGAAACTACATTTATTTCCACAGACTGGTGCTGGTGGTGGGGGGGTGGGGCTTTATGATAAAGAGGCTTACATTTAATGCTTTGGTAGCAGCAGTAACAGAACCCCTTATAAAAGGGATATTAATTCTAAAAGATATTCACAAGAATGTTTGTAGAGGGCAGTGATGCAAGATTGCTCCAAACTGCCTGCATTTTTACAGAACTCCAAGTAAATTCACAAGTCTAACTGTTTTTATACACTAACATACTACGATGCCAGCAGAGTAGGCCTAATAGTCTATCTAGTCTGCTCAAAAATCAGCACCTGGCCAGGACACCGTTGCTGCCCTCCCCGCCTCCCCCGAATCCTGCCAACCCCATCTTCCATCAGGGTTATACCTCCAGATCTGATATTACTCAGTTTAACCTTCTCCATATACCTATCCCAGCCCCTCTTGAATCCCTCCATCTACCACTCTTTGGGTGAAGTAGCATCTCCTAGCCTCACCCCTGAGCCTCCCACCAACCAGCCTCATTGAGTACACCCTGGTGGTTCCTTCCTCTCTCAGCTGGAACACCTTATTTAGGCTGTCCCTATTTACTCCCTTTAGATATTTAAAGACCTCGATCATATCCCATCTCTTCCTCCTCTCCTCCAGGAAGTATAAGTTGAGCTCCTCAAGTCTCTCCTAATAGGATATTTCCCCCAGACTCTTTATTATCCTGGTTGCCCTCCTCTAGACCCTCTCCAGAGGTACAATGCCCCTTTTCAAGTACGGATGCCAAAATTGCATGCAGTACTCTAGGTGCACTCTAACCAGGCAGTTATACAGAGAAAGAAGCACCTCCCACCTCCTCGAGGTTAAAAAAAAACATCTTTGCTTCACCTACACTCCATCTCCTCTACCACTACTGCTAGGGGGATTCACCTCCTAGTACTCACTCCCACTCGCTTTCGTCACGCTTGTCACTGGTAACTGTTATTTATCGCCTATAACTTTTCCTAGTTTCATTGCCCTGCTCCCTCCTTCGGTCCTACCTACTCATCTGTATAACATGCCTACCCCTCTCTCCCTGTTTCCCCTCCTTCTAATTCTTCTCCTCACTGTTTCTATCCCAACCCCTCAAGCTCACCAATCTAAAACCCCTGTTTCACCGTTCCCCTCTGCTTTTTTAGCCCCTACCTTCATTCTTGCTATAACTCCTACTCCTCCACTGCTGCCCAGGGATCACTTCCCTCTCCTACCCCTTGCCACTTTATTCTCAGTATCTAGCCACATTGCCTCCTTCTCCTCCTGATTAACCATTTGCCTAACCCTCACTCCCCTCAAAGATTTCCTAAATACTCAGGCCACCACAAATGTCCCAAAATCCACCTCCTCATGATCACACTCCTACTACATGCTTCAGGCAATGTTCACCCAAACCCCAGCCCCACCACCCCCTCCTCTACCTGTAGCCATCCTACCACCAATGTACAACCTTCCCATTCCTCCTCCTCTGCCCTCCCTAAGGGTCTGAAGATTCTTCGTTTAAATATCTGCAGTCTCGTCCAAAAAAATTGACCTATTGCAGCGGATGGTAATCTCCCTCACACCAGATATTCTCATTTTAACTGAAACTTGGTTAAGCACTAAAATACCTGACCTTTCCATTGCCATCCCTAGCTACTCCTTAATTAGGCAGGACAGGGCTGCCAGGGGAAGCGGAGTAGCCATGTACATCCTGTTCTCACTTCAGTACACTACCATTCTCTCATCCGCTCAACCTTCTACCCACGAAGCCCTTGCCATAAACATAACATTGCCTTTTTCCTCCCCATCTTCATAGCTGGGATCTACTGTCGCCCTGGTATCACACCCTCTAATACAACGGATCTCATTACCTCTATAACTTCCCTCTCTCATAAAGGTGAACTATACATTTTAGGAGATGTGATCATAAACTGGCTGTCTCCAACCACTTTCAAGACTAGGAATGATATATCTGCCATCAACCTCTCTCAACTTATCCAGAAACCCACCCGGCAAAACCATAAAACCTTTAATCACTCCCTGATAGACTGGGCTCTCACCACCCGCCCTCACCGATTAATTAAAACAGGCATCCTCTCGGATGCCCTTAGCGATCATCACCCAATCTACATAGTAAGGAAAGTCCATAGACCAAAACTTCCACACAAAATCTTGCAACTCCAAACCTTCAGTTCCCTAGACCTTAACCCCCTTCTCAATGAACTCACCAGCGCCGACTGGACCCAAATTTCCTCTGTCCCTTCCATTGACCACGCCCTCACTTATTTCAAAGGCAAATTTCTAGACACTTAGAACTCTTATGCCCCTTTCAAACGTACCAGAGTTTGTGGTAACCATCTTCCCTGGATCACCCCTGGGCTACTGATCTGTCTCAGGGAGCGTGATAAAGCTTGGAGGAAACATAAGGCCACCCAGCTTCCATGAGACTATACTGTGTATCACATGCTAACAAATGCCTGTACAAAAACAACCAGGTTAGCCAAGGCTGAATATTTTAAATCATCTTTCCTAATGAACATCAACTTACCATCCAAATTCTGAAAAGTGGTGAATGCCCTATCTTCCCCCCCCACATTCTCCTCCCCCAGTGCTTAAAATAAACAACACATTAGTGTCTGAATCATGCTTAGTGGCCCAAGAGTTTAACTCCTATTACACCTCCTGTGTCTCTACCCTTCTAAACTCCCTCCCCCAAATCTCTCCTCTCCTCACCCTCCCTCTCCTAGCACTCAACCGTTCTGCATCCATCCTTCCTTCTCCTTCACTCCTGTCTCCCCTGAGGAGACACTAATGGCCCTTCTCTCTCTCTCAGTCCTTCCAAAGGGTCCTCACTGGATGACCTTGACCCTAAACTCCTTTACCTTTCTGCTTCTGCTATTGCATATCCTCTCTCCTTAATTCTAAATCTCTCCTTTGAGTCCTTATCCATCCCTACATCCTGGAAACATGAGGTGGTCCTCCCTCTCCCAAAGAGTGGTGACCCCTGCTCCCCTGCCAACTATCGCTGTATCTCCCTTCTCCCAGCCCTTGCCAAGTTCCAAGAACACCTGGTTCTCTCCCAGCTAACCTCCTTCCTTGCTGACTCTTCCTTTTTCACCCCGTTCCAATCTGGCTTTCGGAAGAACCACTCCACTACCACCTCCCTCCTCAGACTCACTGACTCTATCCTCTCCGGGATGGACAATGGCCTCATCACCTCTACCATCTTTGTCGACCTCGCCAAGACTTTTGACACTGTCTCCAATGCCCTACTCCTCGACTCCCTTGTGGTTGCTGGTTTGTCCACTCCTGCTCATCACTGGTTTGGAGCTTACCTCACAGGTAGAACTCAATCAGTCAAGATTCAGGATGCAATCTCTCCCCCCTCTCCCAATCTCCACAGGAGTCCATCAGGGCTCTGTGCTTGGCCCCATTCTCTTCTCCATCTTCCTAAATGACCTACCCACAGTCTGCTCCCCCCCTCCTCTATTCACATGTATATCAATGACACCGTCTTGTTCACCTCTGGTAAATTCCCCATCAATGTAGCAACCACCCTTCAGCATGACTTCCACCAGGTTCAGCTGTGGTTTGCCTCACATCAGCTATTCCTAAACACCAAAAAGACTGTCTCTATGACCTTTGACACTAGGCAGAGACTCTCTAGGCTACACCCCTTACCATCTTTCCACACCCTTGATGGGACAATCCTTGAGGACACCTCCTCTTTCAGATACCTTTGGGGTTTTTGTGGACCAACACCTCAGCTTCTCTGGCCACATTGACGCTATCCTGAAAAAACTGTGTCCCAAGCTTGGTGCCTTATTCAGGAACTGTAGTTGCATCCCTCCTACAGCACGATGCGAACTAGTCCAGAAGATGATCTACCCCATTTTTGACTACTATGATGTAGTCTATGGTGCTGCTCCCAAATCCTCCCTAACCAGATTGGACACTCTTTTCAACTCCTTCTGGCAATTTTGCCCTTGATGCTCCTTCTTGCACTCATCATTGTGACCTCTGCCATACCTTGTCCTTTCCCCTGACTGCAAACAGGCCCCTCGCTCATTGCTTCAAACTCATCTCCAAATTCTGGCTCAGTTAACTTCCCCTCTACCTCTCTAGCTCCCTCTCTGCCCCCTCCCCCCCACTCCCTCCAATCTGTAGACTCTCGCACATGGTCCCCCGATGAACCATTCTCATCAGTCAGTCAGGCTACACTCATCGCTTCCCTAAATCTGGAACTCTCTACCCCCCCAATATGGCACTCTTCCTCCTCCTCCTCCTCCTGCCTTGCCTATGCCTTGCACAACTTTCTTTCATCTAGCTGCTCCTGTTTTAATCCTACCTAAATAGTTCCCTACGTACCTTCACCTCTGTACGCTCCTTCCCATCCAAATCTTCCCTTCTCCTTGTGCCAGTTACCCATCACTTTCACTCTTCTACTACCTTTTACCCTCTTGCCTGTTCCTCTCCTTTTCATCTACCCACATTAACAACTTACCTGTGCTTAGTCCTGCCCACTGACAGGGTTCTCAGCATCCTGGAGGGGTATAGTATGGAGCAAGCCTTTCACTTCTCTCCTCCTTCCCCACTATCCTTCTCTCTGGCTCTAGCCTTATTCCTGTACTCTGACAGGGTTTTCAGCATCCTGGAGAGGCCTAGGTATTAGGCAAACATCTTTCCTTCCCTCTCTCACTCTTGCTCTTGCCTTATTTCTGTACCCTTTCTTCTACCCACATTAACAACTTGCCTGTGCTTAGTCCTGCCCCCTGGCAGGGTTCTCAACATCCTGGAGGGGTATAGCATGGGGAAAGCCTTTCCCTTCTCTCTTCCATCCCTGCCATCCTTTCTCTTGCTCTTGCCTTATTACTGTACTCTGGCAGGGTTCTCAGCATCCTGGAGAGACCATCGTTGTTAGGCAAACTTCTCTCCTTCCCTCTCCCACTACTACCACCCACCTACCTAACTACACACCCCAACCTAACCTCACTTTCCCCTGACTTTCCCCTGCCCTTCTCCCTCTCTCTCTCCCCCCCCAACCCTTTTCCAGTCTCTACCTCACTCTGTCCCTTGCAGGGGTCCCTGCACCCTGGAGGGGCTTAGCTCTTGGCTCGACCCATCCTTCTCTGCTCATATTTCCCCTCACCCACACCTTCCTCCTACCCCTCCTCCCTATCACTCTGCACTTATGCCAAGTATTGGCACATTGTACTAATTTAAATGCACCTTATTGCTCTGTCTGGTTGCTTCAAGACACGAAAATCCTTAGTCACACTGCATCTATTGTTGCTTAATCCACAGACATGCTAAGTGTTTAACTACACGCTATCCTAGTAATGCAACTGAATGTGACCTTCTTCAATTGTAATTCTAAGTTTATACCAAATGTAAAAGTCTGTAAAATCCTCAGTCATGCTGAATGGCAACTGTATGTCTTTCTACAAATTTAATTGTATGTTCTTTTTACAAATGTAACTGAATGTAATTTCCACTGTCTTGTTAAATGCTCACTGTATGTTTAATATTTAATCCATATGTACCCCCCTAAGGTTGCACTGGAAGACGAGCAACTTGTTGTTCAGTGTACATTTCAAATAAATAAAAAATAAATAAAATCCCCCTGGTGTTGCACCCGTGCATTTTATTTGCTTTCGCTGCCGCCCTGCTACACTGCTCTGAGTTGTTTATTTTGGCATCCACAACCACCCCAAGATCCTTTTCCCCTCCCAAAACCTGCAGTTTCTCCCCTGTGAACAAAAAAACAATGTCAATTGCTCAATGCAAAACAAGAAGCAAGAATGCCAGGCTCGTACTAAATTTCAAGCAGCATATGACCAAGAAAAGTGTAGTCAGAGTGACAAAGTCTATATTCCAGCTGCAAAATGAAGTAAGCAGGTGGTCTCAAAAGGAAACAGTAACAGAAATGAAAACTGCAAATGTTGTCAGTGACCCACATGAAACTGAATGGTCATGCACAGTGACAGATACATGTATCAAGCCATTCTGTTTTCCGGGATCCATACTAAATCTCCGACAACCATAATCCCAACATGTAAAATCCTGACAACACAAAATACTGACATACCAAAATCCCAACATGAAAAATCCTGAGTTTACAACTGCCTGTAGTCACATAATCCCGACATGTAAAACAAACAATAAATTGTAACTTAGCATCATTGGCTATTCCAGGACCTTCACATCTTGGCAGATGAGTCTGATTTAAGTCTGTCGCTTGAGTTTATAATTTATTTATTTATTTATTTATTTATTAAAGTTTGATAACCGGGTAAGCCTGCTGGGCCCCGAAGGGCCCTTTTTCAGGGGCGACCCGGGGAATTACATGGAATAATACATGGGGTAACATACAGCACAGGTACATTACACTAGACAGTGAGGAACACAATACATAGTAGTTTTTCAGCAGTTACATTTAAGAGGTAAGACATAGTAGCTTTTAGCAGTTAACATTTCCAAGGTTAAGCTCTACAGATGGGGTGCAGTGCTACTGTATATAGATGGGTGCAGTGATAGTCGCTATTTCCATATGAGGAGAGGGTGGGCTTCCACTAGAGCCTCACTTTAGCAGTTGCATATGTAGGTGACCATCATATGATCCTTCAGCCTTGTGCGGAAGTGTGGATAGAGGTAGCATCCTGAACACCAGGGGGCAGGAGTTCCATAGGGTGGGCGCTGTGATGGCGAATGACTTACCCCCGCCTTGGTTCTAACCCTTGGCACTGCGAGGAGGGTTCTGTCCATTGTTCTGAGGAGCCTAGGGTTTCTCTTTTGGGCAATGAGTCCAGTGAGGCTGGGAGGAGGGGATGGGCTAAGTAGTTTATGAGTGTGGCAGAGTAGGAGGTATTGGAGCCGGGCCTCCCAAGAGGGCCAGTTTAGTTGGGACAGAGTGTCACAGTGGTGAGCCTGGGAGCAGGATAGGGGGCGAAGCGAGCCACCTTGTGATAGAGAACTTGTAATCTGTTCATCTCTTGTTTGGCAGCTCCCTGTATCACCGGGGCTGCATAGGAGAGGGTAGGGAGGAGGACGCTTGTGGCAATGAAGGCCCTGGTCACAGGTATCAACTGGTATTTCAGCCTATACAAGGTCCCGAGTTTGGCGTGAATATTTTTGGTTACCTGGTCCACATGATCCTTGAGGGAGAAGCACTGATCCAGGGTGAGGCCAAGGTATTTTATCGATTCAACCACCTCAAGTCTTTTTCCTGATTTGGTCATCAGCCTGAGATGTGGGCTTCTGTCCCGGCCGAGGGTTCTTGGGCCAAATAGCATGGCCTTGGTCTTGTTAGGGTTAATGATCATTCTGTTGGTGACAAGCCATTGCTCAAGGGAACCCAGGTCTTCCTGTAGCCCGGAGCAGAGATCTCCCAGATTAGAGGAGGGGTGGTATATGACCGCGTCATCCGCATACTGTACCACTGAGCTATCCTCACAGTGTTTTAACGGATTTTGAGCAGACGGCAATAAATGCCTGCAAAACAGAGTATCCTGAAACATCTAATAAGGGGTGCTTGTTTCATTTTGGACAAATAGTGTGGAGAAGGATACAGGGGCTGGGTTTAGCACCACAGTATGGCAGTGAAAAGTAGTATGCCAGACAACAGTGCTCCACTGTTGGCATGGTTTGAAGAAAATGTATATTTTGGGCAGAGTCAGGAGATAAGTGAGGCACAAACCTGCTATTAGAAGCCCTCCGCTTTTCCCACCTGAATTCTGGTCTGTCCATGACCAGGTCGACAATGGAATTCCACGCATATAAAACAACATAGAAGCGTGGCACCGCAGATTGGGTGCATTAATAGGTTCTTCACATGTGGGCACCAACCGATTCATTGCTCAGCTGCAAAAGGAGGCAATGCTTGCTACATAGATACATCGACATTGTCGGTAGATTAGGGCCTATGGCCCACCCAGTCTGCCCATTTGAGCTTATAAGTTCCCTATACATTTTTCTAGAAGTCTGTTGTCCCTTATCCCTGACCTCCAGAATTCCCTTATGTCTGTCCTATGCATTCTTAAATCCTATGAATGTTTCAGCCCCTACCACTTCCTCTACCAGGGTGTTCCACTTGTCCACCACCCTTTCTGTGAAAAAAATTCTTCCTCAGGTTTCCTCTGAATTGCCCTCCCTCCAACTTCATCCCATGCCCGCTAGTCCTGGAACATCTTTTTTTGCTGGAAAATAGTGTATTCCTGCACCCTGTTCCTCCCTGTAAGGTACTTGTATGTCTCTATCATATCCCCTCTCTCCCTCCTCTCCTCCAGGGAGTAAATATTCAAGTCCTTCAGCCTGTCCTCATAGGACTTGTGATGCAATCCCTGTACCATCTTTGTTGCCCTCCGCTGAACCTTCTCTACCCTGTCTATGTCCTTATGTAGGAAAGGTCTCCAGAACTGTATACTGTACTGCAGGTGGGGCCTCACTAGTGTCTTTTATAGTGGAATTATGACCTCCCATTTCCTGCTGGTGATGCCCCTGCCTATGCATCCCAGCATCCTATTTGCTTTACCTGCTGCCTTGTCACACTGTTTCCCTACCTTGAGATCATCAGAGATGATAACCCCAAGGTCCCTTTCCTGCTTGGTGTATACTATATCCTCCCCAGCCAACTGATATGTTGTTCCAGGGTTTTTGTGCCTCATATGCATTATCTTGCACTTCTTCACATTGAGTTTCAACTGCCAAACCCTTGACCATTCCTCAAGCTTCTGCAGGTATCTCCTCATTTTGTTTACACCCTCTGGCATGTCCACTCTGTTAGAGAGCTTTGTGTCATCAATGAACAGAGAAATTCTGCCTTCTAGGTCCTGCACAATGTCACTAATGAAGACGTTGAATAGGACCAGTCCCAGCACTGATCCCTGTGGTACCCCACTGGTCATGCTTCCCTCTGTGGTGTAACAGCCATTTACCACCACCCTCTGTGTCCTGCCACCCAGCCAATTACCCACCCACCAGACTACTGTCCTGCTCACTCAAATATTCCTAAGTTTGTTTAATACCCTTCTATGCGGCACTGTGTCAAAAACCTTGCTGAAGTCCAAATAAGCCATGTCCACTGCCCTTCCCTGATCCACCTCCCTTGTCACCCAGTCGAAAAATTCAAAGTGGTTGGTCTGGCATGACCTTCCCCTGGTGAAACCATGCTGCTTTGGGTCCTGTAGTCTGTTGATAACCAGATGTTCCACCAATCTCTCATTCAGTAGTGCTTCCATGATCTTCCCCACTACCGAGGTCAGGCTGACTGGTCTGTAGTTCCATGCTTCCTCTTTGTTCCCACTTTTGTATAAGGGGACTACATGTGCTGTCTTCCAGTCTTTGGGTACCTCCCCTGTTTCCAATGATTGGCTAAACAGGAGTGCCAGAGGTTCAGCCACCACCTCTCTTAGTTCTTTTAGGACCCTGGGGCACACCCCATCTGGCCACATTGCTTTATCGACTCTTATTCCTTCCAGTTCCTTCAGGACCCTTTCCCATGTAAAGGGACTTGTGTCCATTTCTGTGCTGTTCCCTCCCCTTGGACTCCCTTCAGGCCCATTACCCTCCTCTTTCTCAGTAAAGACTGAGCAGAAATATCTGTTCACTATGTCATCCTCTACGCGGCCCCTGTCCTCCCCCTTCAGTCTCACTATCCCTCCCTTTGCCTTTCTTTTTTCATTTATGGATGTGTAAAAGTTTTTGTCCCCTCTACCCACTGATTTTGCAATGCGCTCTTCAGTCTGAGCTTTGGCTTCCCTTACTGACCTCCCTGCCTCCCTTTGCTTCTCCTGGTACTTCTCCCTATCCCCTTCTGCCTGCGTCTTTTTGTATTGCCTGAATGTAGTCCTTTTGGCTTTCACTTCCTCTGCTACCTCCTTGGAAAACCATAATGGCCTCCTCTTCCTTTTCCCATTGCTAACCTGCTTAATGTATAATTCTGTTGCTCTTGTAATCCCTGTTTTAAATATTGCCCACTATTCCATCCTCCACCCCTGATTCCCTCCCCATTCCCATTAGTGCCTCTTTCAAGCATGTCCCCATTTTCCCAAAATGTGCCCTCCTAAAATCCAGGATACATGTTTTTGTGCAGCTTGGTTCTGTTCCTCCTGTGATTTCAAACCACAGTGACCAGTGGTCACTGTTTCCCAGGTGTTCCCCCATTGTTACCCCATCACACTGTCCCTGTTTGTGAGTACAAGGTCCAGTATTGCCTTCTGCTGAGTTGGTTCCATGACCAGTTGCTTAAGGAAGGCACCTTCAAGGGAGTCCAGGATAAATCTGCTCCTGGTTGATGCTGCTGCTGGGAGGCTCCAGTCCACGTCTGGAATACTGACGTCTCCAACCAGCACCATCTCCCCCTTGTCTGCCATTCTTTGGATGGCTAGCATCAACTCCCTATTTGTTTCTTCCTCCTGGGCTGGTGGTCTGTAGACCACCCCTGTGCAGATGGCTGACCCTATTTTCCTTTCCAGCTTAACCCACATTATCTCCCCCCATTTTGTTCCTCCTGGATCTCTGTGGCCTTTATGCCATCTTTCACATAAAGTGCCACTCTTCCTCCTTTCCTACCTGCCCTGTCTCTTCTGAATATGTTGTAGCCGGATATGGCCATCTTCCAGTTGTGGTTATCATTACACCAGTTCTCTGTGATGACCACAATTTCCAAGTCCAACTGCACCATGGCAGCCTCCAGATCCTCCATCATGTTGCTAAGGCTCCTGGCATTGGCACGCATGGCTTTCCATGATGTGAACTCCCTGGAATGTTTAGCTGTTCTACTTCAGCCCCCTCCCTGGTTGTCCTTTATCCCTGGTTTTCCCTGCTGTCTGCCCTTCTGTTGAATTTTGCCACCTTTCTGCCTATCCCCTTAGTTGCTTATCTCAATCTTTTTGCTGAGATAACAATTGAGAAGATCATATGAGGTTTGCCTAGATCACCTGAAAAGGCTTGTATAGATCAACTCCAGGGGATTGCGTGTAACTTGACACTATAAATACTTTAAATACAGCATCTTAACTTTTAAAGGGGCACTATCAGCTTTGCCCCCACGTTTTTTATCACTTCCAAGTAGTGTGCTTGCTGGCATGCACCTATGACATTTGTACCCTGGAATGCATCCATAGATCTAAAAATAGGCAGTCATACCTGGTTGTGTAATTTTCTGTGAAATTCCTTGTTCACTCAGTCGACCCACCACCAGAAGCATATTGCGGTTGGGAACATGTGCCAGGCACAAGCGCATTCCCGAAGTGGGATTTTATACCATAGCCACTGTAAAAAGATGTTGTCTCTGTTAATTCAGCAAAATGGAACTGCTCTTGGTGCTTATGAATCAAAACTGATCACTACAAGTATCAAAATTTACATTTCTAGACCGGAGCCGAAATCCCGCGCATGCGCAAAAGAGACACAGGCAAAGATTCCACGCATTCGCAAGAGCATGCTGCCCTGGTGCATGCATGGGATTTCGGCTCCGGTCTGGAAATGTAAATTCTGAGGAGCACCCACATATGCAGAAAGCACCAGGACTGCAGAAATATTATTCAAAGTCCTTTATTTAACTACAGTACATAGTGCAACCACAGATAGTGAGCATAAAAAAGTGGTGGTGGAGCCTGTCTGCAACTAACATTTCTCCTGACCCCTGCCAGGCATAATCAGAATGATTCATGTGTGGGTGCCCTATGCACTTTAGTTAAGTAAAGAACTTTGAATAATATTTTTGCAGTCCTGGTGCTTTCTGCATATGTGGGTGCTCCTCATCCTTTTTCTTGTTTCATTTTTTTATTGCTGAGCACCATATTACTTGTCCTGCTGCTCCGAATCCATTTTGCTTTGTTCCACAGGGGAGAAGACGGTAACAATAATTAGTAAACATAGATGAGGATATTATCGGTTAGATTCTTCCAAGTATTCCTGTTTTGAAAATGCAGCTTCCCCTTAATAGTGGTATCTAAACAGAAAGCCCACCAGCAAATTTATTTTTATGTTTAGTACTGAACACATTCTCTTTACTGCTGCAGTAAATGTAAATACTGGAGAAAATATGAAGAACCTGATAGAGGGAAGCTTACAAAGAATGTCAGCAGGCATTGTATGCGACTGCATAAATATGCAGAACTAAAAAATGCTACATAAATTCACTGCCACTAAGCAAGTGGCAGACGGGGGGGATTTGTCAACACAAAAAGGGGGCTTGGTTTGCACTCAGAGAGGGGTAAGGTCAGTTTTCCTATGTGAGACAGTGACCCACAGTGTGAAAAAGTTGGGGTTATTGAAAATATGATGGATCATAATTTTCTACATAGCCCATTTTCTTAAAGCAGCAGTTTTGTTATCAAGGAAGAAAAAAAGTGGGTCGGAATTGACAACCATCTGACATTTTTCACAATTCCCCACTCAAAAATAAATACCGACACAACTTACCTTGCTGCAGTATAAGACCGCACCAAAATTTTCAGCATCTATGCCAAGCTGGTGTTTCTCTGCTTGACATATGTGTTGCATTCTTTTGGCAGGGTCTTATAGAGTATAGTACCACAATAACTTTTCTTGACCTTATCCTCACTTCCATCTGAATGCACCCTAACCCCCTTTCTGCCCTGATATCATGATATTTAGGGCTTGAGTAAGTAAAGATGTATCCAAGTTTCCTGCCCGTGTACCAAGTGAAACTTTTTCAATGCCAAGAAAAAGACTAGCAATGCATTCCCTGGCTTTGAATAAATGTAATATGGGGTGGTATTATACTTTGCTCATTCTTGTGTTCCATGATTCTAAATTGTTCACCTATTAAGTTAAGAGGCTATGTTGAATTTTACAAATGCAGGCTCATAACTTTGGTAATATTCATTATTTTTACTACAAATGTTTAACATAGCCATTTTGTTACAGCGACTCATGAATGTGACAGCTGTCATTTTTCAACTCCTGTCCAAAATGGGTGTTTGTAGCCCAAAAGTTGATTTTGCAGTCCCTGCACATCACCTTTAGGCCAGGAGTCTAATGTTTTCTCTGTCCTTCTGTATGAGGCAGGGTCAGCACAAGGCTGTGTTGAACATTTGGTGTAAAAACATTAGAAAAAAAATATTTTTAATATTTTAACCCAGATTCCTCTCCTGCAGCCCTATCGACTCTGGCCAGAGTTTGTTTCCAAATGCCATAAATGTGGACAGAAGACAACATATAGCATAACACAAGTAACTGGCACAATGATAGTTGTGAGAGCAGAATGCCGTGAGGGGCATGTTTGTACATGGGAAAGTCAATCATCCTCGCATACTATGCTGTGGGGCAATGCACTTCTAGTAACCCCTATTTTCTGTACTGGTTTAACAGCTGCTAAGGTATTACGTCTGTTTAAGAATATGAACATTCCGGCATTCTCACTCGTAACATATAATCAGATTCAGCAATCCTATTTTGTGCCAGCTGTTAAAGATGTTTGGAAGGAGGAGCAGGTTTCCCTACTTGCAAAGTGTCGTGGACAACCACTTATCATCAGTGGAGATGGGCTGTGCAACTCCCCAGGATACTGTGTGAAATATGGACTTTACATAGTCATGGATTTGCAGTCCAAGAAAGTTTTGGACTTGCAGCTTGTACAGGTGAGCTGTACGTGTATTTTATCCTTTTTTTATGGAGATATTTACTAATGTGTACTCTCTTTTTGGGGGGTTGGAGCTGTGAGCAGTCCACAGGAGTGAACAATTTGATGGCCATGGAGTTAGAGGGTCTAACTTGATCTCTGCAGTTTCTAGAAGACAATGGATGTTCTGTTGATCAACTTGTCATGGATCGACACGTGCAAGTGAAGTTGTTCATAAAGCGAATACACCCAATTGGTGTTTGGCATATGGCAAAAGATAAATATAAAAATAATCTCACAAACACAGCAGTTGTATTGGCTGTTATTATTACAATACTCTAACAGTACTCACTTCTAGACTGTCATGTACAGCCAAATCTACCCAGGACATTGATTGTTTCTGTCACCATTCAGTTCTCTACCACTACTGAATGACCAGAATTAAGCATTCTGATTATGAACCAAAAATGTTTTATTACAAATGCATCTCTAAATGAAGAAAACATAAATAGGTTGAAGGAACTGAACATGTACTCCCTGGAGGAGAGGAGGGAGAGAGGGGATATGATAGAGACATACAAGTATCTTACAGGGAGGAACAGGGTGCAGGAATACACTATTTTTAAGCGTAAAAGATGTTCCAGGACTAGAGGGCATGGGATGAAGTTGAAGGGAGGACAATTCAGAAGAAACATGAGGAAGAATTTCTTCACAGAACGGGTGGTGGACAAGTGGAACACCCTGCCAGAGGAAGTGGTGGGGGCTGAAACAATCACGGGATTTAAGAATGCATGGGATAGACATAAAGGAATTCTGGAGGTCAGGGGTAAGGGACAACAGACTTCTAGGAAAACATAAACTGAATTTACAAGCTCAAATGGGCAGACTGGGTGGGCCATAGGCCCTTATCTGCCGACACTGTCTATGTATGTATCTATGTATAAATAGTAGTCATGCAACTCTGTTTTATTGCAATAACTTTTTTTTTATAATAGCCATACTGATATCCATTTAAATTAATGCCCCCCTCCTCCCAGACGCTCATAATCCAGACACTGGGTGACTAAAACACACTTTACCAACATCGTGATTATGACCGCAGCTCAGTTGCAATATCAATTTACAGGTGCTACTTGGGTCAGATACCCCCGCATTGTGGGGAATATGATGGTAGGAGAAGCCACCAGAAACATAACCGCATATAAAATCCAGATGTCGGGCAAATGCGTTTCGGCCAACTTGCATCTGGATTATGAGCATTGCGTAGGTGCATTTCTGAAGTTCCTAGTAGAAACTCACTAAGGTACTCCCAAAGCTTAGATTACCAGACACATAATCAGCCACCATTGTCAGTATGACACTTGGCTGTGCCTATTGCTGCATCACACCCATACGGATGTATTACCAGAATCTCAGTGTAATACATGGCCATGCATTATTGCTTAGATGTGTTTAATATTTAACAAGTGTAAATGTATCAGTAATTATTGATATACTAATAGTACTGAATAATGGTTCATCAGTGGTACATTATGTAAGCAATAAGACATGATGAGGTGTGCAATACAATGTGATAACCACACTCCTAGGGGCATAGCTAGGCACGAGGCTGAAGGCCGAGTGCCACTCATCCCTAGGAGTGCTGTTATCACCCCATAATGCACAACCCCGGAGTGTCTTATTGCGCTTATAAAATGGCCCTTTATTTTTAGAAGCATTTTATTTTATTTTGAAACACATTTTTAAAAAAGTAAAAATGTAAGCAAATCTGTGCTTTTAACGTAAAATAGTCCTTCCGCCTATAGGTGCTAGATTAAAGTAGTGTTATACAGTGTGTGCTTCCCTGCCCACTTAAGCTTCATATTCCCCTGCCAGCCACAATATTTCACAAATGCTGTTTTCTTCATTCTAAGCATAACACATAGCTCCCTTACTTTATTTCATTCTCCTCACTCTGTAGACAAAACTAAAAGGAAGCCATAACACAGGCTTCTCAGTTGCCCGATGCTGCAAGTATGAGTGTGGTTCAAAATTGCCATACTCACTGACAGCATCATGAACTGTTCCCTCTGTCTAAAAGCTAAACAGCAGGGTGAGTCATTTACCACCTTTTCTCTTTGTTTATATAGTATTATTGCTTACTTTCTTCATTTTTTTCTCTGTGTTTCCCCACATTCAAGAAATGGAATGTTTATCATGGAATGTTTACCATGGAATACATGGATTCAAAATTCTCCTCAGTTCCACTGGCAGAATGTTCCTCTCCTAATATACTATATGCACACACACACACACACAAAGGCCTTTTCTAAAGCCACAGACTCAATTATCTCACTGTCAGGGAAAGCAGAAGAGATTTCCCTGATGATCATGGTAAAGATAGAAGGAGGATTTTTCACTGTCAGCAAAGAAACAGCTGTAATGAAAACTATAAACAATACTTATTGTTTCTAATTTGTTTATGTGTATAAGGAGAGTGTGATGATCAAGGAAAAAACAATTAATTTGTTTTATTTTTTTAAGGCAGTTTTATTTTAGTGCCCAGTTGAAGGTTTTTACAGTGTAAAGGTAGCAGCCATGTTTATGATGGAAAATCAGTTCTGGTTGTAGGAGGACTGATGGAAGATAGTTCTGGTTGTAGGAGGACTGATTTGCTTGTTGTGTGATGTGGTTTAGGACCAGGATGACTGTGCGTATATAGAGATTTGATGTACTGTCAGCTCATGTCTCTTGACCAATGAGATTTCTAGATTTTCTCATGCCATTTTGTAAGTGTAAACTTGTTATAGCCACAACGTGCTGTGACTGGTACCAGTACTAGCATCCTGATTCCATAAGGAACTATAAGCTATCTTCATTGAGCTGGTTTTCTTATTATTTTTACAGGTGTTGGAAAAAAATAGATGCATCCTCAAAGAACAACTGTGGGGTTATTCAACTATGGATCCAGTCTATTACAAATCATATGTTCTGGGTCGTATCCACTAGTGACTCAGACCCAGACATGATCAACCAGAAATGGCTTGGTGTGCTGAACCATGTATCCAATGAACATACCAGTCATTGACAAGTTCCCACACAATGTGCCCATGGCGAGTTAGAAAAAGATAAAAAGTGGATCTTAAAGGGTGAATAGAAATAGTACATATATTTGTCTACCACAATCAATATGTTGTTTGTAATCAAAAAAAATATCACTGTTTAGGCATCTTGCCGCAGGCACATGTTTGCACAAAGTAATGAGCAAGATCACTGCAAGTTCATACTTATTGCGAGACCTGAAACAGATGTCACCCATGTATCAGACCTATGCACTGGAGGTTTTCCATGGGTTGGTGTGCCATTTAGCACCAAAGTTCTTCCACTTTTTCTACTCGGCGATGTACGCCAGGTAAACCCAAGTTATAGTTTCCTTCACAGTGCGGATATTGTGTGCAATCTTGTTTTACTTTGTTTTTTTAATTTATAAGAAAAGTAAACTCAACAGATCATCTCTAATATGTTGTCGGTCTTCTGTTTCTCTAATACAGAAACCCTCCACAGACATCTGGTTGCAGGTCTTCACTTCATTGAAAATGTGGACCGTGCCATTGCAAAGACACGTGAAGGTGAAGAACAGTATCATGTAGCTTACCCAAAAGCTAGCAAGGAAAAACAGGCAGTCATGAAGCCAAAGTCTTTAGGTAAATTGTTTTTTGGGGTTTTTTTTTTGGAAAAAACTCCAGCAATAAAGAGCGTATACTGCAGATAAATACATGTTTTTTTCTTTACATTATTTAATACTATTTGGTGAAATGGACAAGTACAGCAGGTCACAGGCAACAACAGTATAAACTAAAAACACAGTGGACATTTGTTTTGTGGACCAATATACTATCTTGCAAATTGCATGCCGTACCCAAACACACAGCAGGGTATTATACTACATTTGTTTTCCATGACAACTGTGACCTATAGATCTTCACTGTCAATGTCAAAGCCATCATGGAAAGCATTCAGTGTTACAATATCGATGTTGTATGTGGGATCATATACTCTATCATATATGTTGAATTTGTTACGCTGGGAAAAAAAATTTTGCAAAGCAGACATTCTTATTTACTTATCATTTCGTTTATAGTATTCCATGAATGATCATGGACAGTGGTGTTTATTATCTGTGTGACTGATACTTTGTGACATCATCTGCAGAGTCTATGGAAGGATGAGAGACTATGGTAATGATTGAAAATGGCATCTCCTTGTGCCAGTCCAGTGGCATGGAGGGCTGAGGCATCTTGCCTTACCTCCTGCCATGCCGGCGACCCATGTTCATAGTGCAAGCGGACCACTGAGGATCAGCTGGGGAAGGAGTGGATCAAGCATCCAAAGGAGTTGCTGCCTGCCTGACCCCTAGCGGTGGATGGGGGCTGGCACAGAGCACATGTAGGGGGCGGTTGCAGGGCAGATGCCCGGCATGCCACGTACAGAAGCATGCGTGTCTCGGCCATTGGCATCATTGCACACCGCCGTGCTGCACTCAGGGAACAGGCTAAAAAGGAAGAGAAAATTTGTCACCCGACAGGATGAAAGCTGACCCCCCTCAGGCTCCACATCTGGCTAGCTGGCACCTCGCTAGGGTAAGAAGTAAGACCAGTGGATGCTGGAGTAACGGGGCTGGGGGGGCTGGACAGAAGGGGGCCAGGTGCAGGGAGTATAAAGAAGAAATTAAAAAAAGGAAATGGCATCTCCTTCCACTGTAAGACACGTAATATCACCCTATCATTGACTGCATGCTGTTAGGGTCATATAAGTCATCTCGACTATTCATGTACTATGGCACAGACTGGGTGAGAAGTGTTAAGGATATACTAAACCTAATTGTGAATAATGGAGAGTAGTATATTGGGGCAGCTTGGGTGGTGGACATGCTGGGGGGCAGGAAACAGATACGGGTGGGAGAGACAGTGGATTTTTTTTATTTAGTTTTTATTTACCGGGTAGGTGCACTAGCCAAAACCGGTTATTTTCAGGCACGACCCGTGAGAGTACAGAGACATAGTAAACAAATACAGATACAGTATCAAGCAGATATAATTCCAAGGTAGCAAGCATTGTACAGAAAGTGCAAAACATTTAGTGCTAACAAGGGTGCAGTAATAGAGGCAGTCAGTAACACAAATGCAATTTCCCTTCATGTACTGTAGTGCCTGAAAAATAAAGCAGGTGACGTGCAGCGAGAAAGTAGCAATGAGAAGAGTACAAATTCATTAAACAATCCGGAAAGCAAAATAAATGCATAGCAATTTAACATTGTAAAAAAAGTGAGCATAGATAGGTAGGTAGGGAGAATAACAGGATGGAGACAGGTAGAGATATTTAAGCCAGACATAGTAGGAGAACGATAAAGAACAGGTAGGAGTGGAGGTGGCAGAAGCAGGAAAACAAGAGAGGTAGAGAGTGGATAAGAGAAAACACAATAGAGACACAAGTGTGGTAAGAAGAGAAAAGGAAAGAAAAATAGAGATTAGTAGTAGAGGCTCTAAGAAACAAATAAATATAAATCAGAAACAAAAGTACAAATCAGAAGTCAGATAGGACAGCAAGCACAGGTGTCATAACTAAGGAGCAGGCAAGAGCATGTGCTAAATCAGGTAGGGTCAAAACAAGCACAAGACTCAGTACTCAGTAGATAACCCGTAAGTTCACTCTTAAATGTTTTATGGGTCTTGGTTTGCCTGAGCGCCAGGGGAAGAGTATTCCAAAATTTAGGTGCCATATGCCCGAAAGCACTAGTGTCTTTAGAGGTATGACATCTAGGGAGTTTTAGGAGTGACTTGTCCACTGACTGAAGCCCATGAGCAGAGGTTATAGGAGTGAGTAGCACATCCAAAGATTTTGGTGCATTTAGCCTAAGGAGAGACTCAATCAGGGAGCCCAGGTAGTAATGCCTAGATACAGAAGGGGAGAGCCACCCAAGGTCAGCATATAGCTGACAATGGTGCTTTAATCGCATGGCCGAGGATGCATATCTGCATATGTTATTGTAAGTAACATCCCACTTCAGGAGGGATGTTTTCTGAGCAGTCACAAGGACAGGAGCACAGTAGGTAAGGGAAGGAAGTAGGATTCCCTTGGCAATGGTGAGTTTAGCACATCGCGTTAGCATGCAGCTTGTCTTGTAAGCAGCTCCCAGCTTATTATTTACTGCTTTGCAGGTGGATTGGATGTGTAGGTTAAAATCCAGGGATTGGTCCAGCACAATCCCAAGATAACTGAAAGATGACACGGATTCAAGTAAGGTTCCTTCTAAGTTATGTACAGTAAAGGATGAAGGACCAGTTCTGAGCTTAGCAGCCAAGCCTAGAAGCATGACCTTCATTTTCTTGGCATTTAGAACCAATTTATGGTTGTGGAGCCAGTTTTGAATGTTCTTGAAATCAGAGAAGAGGGCAGAATTTAGGTTATCAATTTTGGAATTAGTGGTTGCAGTGGGGGGGGAGGCATCATGGCGGGAGGGTGGAAGGCACAGGGAGGATAGTGGGCTTCACTGAATATGGGGCAGCAGTTTGGATGAACATACTATGGATACTGGGAGACTGTCCAATTTGCTGTAGGTTGAGTACATTGGAGGATGAAGTATGGGGGCTATGGCAGGAGATGTGGAGGGTGAGGGAAGGGGGACCGAGGAGAGGGTGGCCTCAGTAAGGAGTTGCTGGGAGGTGCAGATGGGGAACAGCAGGGCTGAATCCTGGGGAGATGTAAGGAGGGGAGCAGGTGAGGAGAGAAGCAGTAGGAGTGGGGAGGGATCAGGGCAGTAGGAAGTCGAGGAACTCCAATGCGGGGGCTGCTAGTAAATAATTTGCAGTTTTGGTAGTGGATGTGGAATGGAAGGTACTGCAACTTGGTGAGGGGGAGAAGAAGAGTATTGAAAGTCCAGGAGGCAGGAGGCAGAATGGGAAAAGGAAATTAGGGGAGGGGAAGGGCAAGGTAGAGGAGGACATTGAGGTGGAAACAAGTGGGGAGGTGGCAGGGTATAATTATGCAAAGAGCACAAATGGTGCAGTTAAAGGATGTAAGGATCAGGGCAGGGTGGATCTTGGGTGTGTGGTCAGGGAGAGCAGGGGAAGTGGGGGCATGGGTAAAAATTATGGGGGGGTGGGGGCTCATCCTTGGAGTTTTCATACTGAAAGGGATCAGTTGGAGAGGCAGGGGGAAGGCATAGTCGCATCTGGGTCAAGGCTATTCCACGGTTGACCATGGGCAGGGCCGGGCAGGTACTTATCAAGTGCACAGGCAAAGGGGGGAAGAAGAAACCTCATGTAGTACTGCACGTGTGTATGACCGACTTGACGGTGGAAACAGTGAAGGTGGTAAGGGTGATGTTCGAGGATTAGCGTATGGAGTTTGAGAAGGTGGGGGTGTTGGTGGCATTCTCTGATGTACTCCCGGTACCATCTGTGAGTACAGGGATAAAACAACTGATAGAGGAGTTCAATGTGTGGTTGTGGGATTGGTGCCAGACAACGGAGTACAAACAGATGTCGTACTGGGGAAGAAAATGGGGAAACAGTGACCTATCCGCAGAAGACAGGTAACATTTGAGTAGGGAGGGGTAGGGTGTACTCAAACAGTGACTGGAAGGGTATATTGCAACAAAGATGGATTTAAACTAGGAAGTAGGGGTGGCAAGTGGACCGTTGTTAGAAACAGAGTCTGGAATGAGAGACAGGTGAGGGCAGAATGGAGGGGGCACAGGGAGGGTTAAGGGGGGGAGGATGAGGGGCATGGAATGGGGAAGGAGATAGTCTGGAAAGTGGTCTCACTAAATACAAGAAGCCTAAGGAGCTGAACAGCGGAGTTACCAGCTCTCTTGGCAGTGGAGACTGTGGACATAGCGGCCAGCACAGAAACGTGGGCCACCCTGTACCAGGACTAGGATAGGATGATACCAGGGTTAAGGTTATCCAGAAAGGATAGGCACAAGGGGAATGGAGGAGGAGCCATCTATGTAAGTGAAGGGATAAAGTGCAGTGGTGGAACTCAACCTTCCAGGGTTGGATTGGAGCACACCTGCCACCATGAGTGCAAGGGTGCATGTCCTGTAGGAAGCTTTTCAAGACAGCTTCATGACACAGCTGGTACATGGACCAACATGCTTTGAAAAGACTCTGGATCTTGTACTGGATAACAGTGAAGCTGTAAGGAACCTGGAAGTGGCGGAAACACTTGCTCGGAGGGACCACTACTCGGTGTGGATCACGCAAAACATGGTGAGGGAGACGGGGGTGTGGGTAAAAGGGTGATTTAGTTAGATGGTATAAACTGTGTGGAACCACCTGGCAGGAATCCAATCACACATCTATTAAGACCAAAAATGGAATATAATAAAGGGAGGGCAGTTGGACACAACGTAGTCACTCACTAAGAAAAAAAGCAACAAGGGCATGTCAAAGAAACCCAGTTGACTGATAACAGAGTTCAGGGAAGGGGTGAGAGCCAAGAGGGAAGCATTTTGGAAGTACAGGATATTGGGTAGTGGAGAAGATAAAAATACATACTGGGAGATGTGTAAGGAGGTAACCAGACTGGTCAGGGGGAGGGGGGCAAAGTGTGTAAGGAGCGAAAACTGGCACAGGAGATCAAAATTTGGTAAAAAGACTTCTTTCATTATATAGGGAAGAGAAAAAAAGTAAGGATCGGCTATTGAGGATCCAGAAGCACAGGGTGTGGGTGGAGAATGGAGAGGAGCAGGCAGAAGCACTGAACGATTAAATCTGGTCTGTATTCACGCAGGAAAAGGATGGCAAGATTCCTAAGGTGTAGGGGGGGTTGGTAGGGGGTAGGGTACAATAGATGTAGGGATTACAGAGAGCAGTGTAGTGGTAGTAGTACTTAGACTATAATCAGAATGTTTAAATTGTTATTTAATTTTGGTCCCCACAGGTTACATTACAAGCATCAAAGAAAAAGTTATCAACTTGCATTCACAATATCCGTCATACAGTCGTGTATGTGCATTGCATGAAGAAGAATTCATTCCTGAACCTCTGTCCAAACAGTTTGGTGCACCAGACAAACAGGAGCTGATTCAGAAACACAGGTCACGGTTCCCTGCCATGCATCCACATGTGTTCAAGGACACTTTGTGAGTCATTCAATCAGTTATTCAGTTGCTTTGTACACTACAGTGATGTAAAATTCATTGAAGGTGACTGTAACATATTTCTGATTTGTGATGGATATTGGAACATTGATTTGACGATTTACACCACGGACCTGTACTCAAGATAAGAAACCATGAAATTCCATCAATGTGACTTTACATTGTTGTGTACCACATAAATTAGTTCATTTTGTTTCTGTGTGCTTTCATGCATCTGGCTCACTCCATAATGACACAAATTATGTTTTGAAGTCATCATTGCTTCAATGCCACTTTTCTGCTAATTTCTGATAATTTGGATAATTTCTGTGTAGCAACACTGACTGTGTTTGCCAGTGATTGTGTGGTGTTTAACACATGGCATTCCACCACACCACCTCAATCACAGATGGCTTCTCATTATATAGATTATTAGACCATAAATTCAGCAATAGTGGTTCACATAATTAGTATGTGTTATGAATTCATTAGTTCTTCATGAATAATGCACAGAACTGTGGTTGCACATCTGTGCTTCATGAGTTTGCATTGTTGTGTAGAATCACACTATATGTATTACATTTTTATTGTTTCATATAACATTTATTTGTTAGGAAATCACATATGCTCATGTTATTGGCATTAATTTAATGTTGTTGATGTTGATTTGTTGGTTTAAGCTTGCTTGTTCAGCTAGCAGCACAACTTGCATCTGCCACACACAACACTATCCACTTCATAATTCCACCATTCCACGCAATAAACTGCTATACATTGCAGTACCTCCTCCGGCTGAGTATTACACATTTGTCACTCTTTCTGTGAGCAGTGAACACATGTTCAACTCAACCATGTCATATGCCAGCAGCGAAAGGACAACTGACATGTAGAGTGGAAGGATCACCTCACACTTTGTGGACAACACAGCATTTTGCTGGCTCTGGCTGCTGCCTTCATGCATGGAGCTGAGTTGTTCATGCTGCCCAGTAAAAACACTCCTACATCATTTTCACCATTGGTGCTTTCAACCTATACCACTCATAGGTGATAGCTCCTCCCCTTGTTCCTATTTCCAAACCGCCATACATTGTAGTTTATGGCATTTAACCACAACCACCAGGTTTCAGATCACCGCTGTGTTTTATTGAGGTTATACTGCAGATCACTCCTGCCTTCAATGTCATATACCAACGCTGCTGTTTGTTTACTGCCACATCTGCAAATGATAATCACATGGGACACATACCATTTAAACTGTATGCATCCTGTGTCCATACAGGTATTCAACATGTCAGGCACTGGTCCTGTCAGTGTTTCTGCTTGTCCCTTAACTCACCAATGGTAACAGCCATCTGGTCCCGGGTCCTTGCCTACCCTCAGTGACCGCAGTCAATTGCGATAGCATGTCCTCTGTAATCCCTATATAAGTGATCCACAATCTACAATCTACCCCCCAAGAGTTATCGTCCCCCCTTTCATTTTCATGAAACAATTGGGATGTTTTGAAATTACCTTAGTACTCCTTCTTCTGGTACATGTCCCACAAGCATCAGACAGATTGTGTGGCATCCATGCATGGCTGAATTCATGCCAGATGCCTACTCAAAATTTCCCTCATCCTTTTGAAGTCCCTGGAATTCATATCGCTTGTTTGCCTGCCAATATGTATCATTAACGGTATACACCTCCAACGTCGAAACTTCGACATCGACCGACACTACAGCGACTACAGCACCAGGTCGCTGTAGTGTCAGCACTGGACCCCAGCACTGTATTTGGGGGCTCTTATATCCCTCCCCTAATCAGCTCCAACTCAGAGTTGATTATATTTGGGGGGTAGGGGACACAGCCCCCGTGTGGGAGGTTTGGGGGCAAAGCCCCCTGAAGAAAACATGTCAGTGAGTCAGAAACCGTCTGCCAACTACAAAAAGCGGTCAACATGATGGTTTCGCTGTCCAGTTGTTCTACAAACTTTTTGTCAATGACTGGTCATAGATCCTCATTAACCATACCATGTGGTAGTAACTACCTACTAAAGGGACATCCACGACCAGATCCCTTATAGCCTCCCCATTTTATAGTACCAGGTCAAGGGCTGTTTCCAATCCACTATGCTCACAGACATAATGTGCCATGAAGCTGTCATGAAGTGCATGATATATGACTTAGTACTTTGCACTTGTTGTGTTAGTGGTGCTCCAGTATACCCCATATAGTATGCAGTCCACCGGAACATCTGTGTTCCCCTTCCCACAGAGAATACTAATTCGCCCTGTTAACTCCCTATCGAGAACATCCACTTCAGCTGTGGGCCGGCATACTACACCCATCCTCAGTGTCCTGCTGTTTGCTATATACTTTGGTAGTGTTACTGTTTACAGTTACCAAGTTGGTCACCTTTCTTACGACCAATATGAAACCTTTTCTTACTTTGTCTTACAACCCATGATGCCGTGGTAGGACATTTCCAATACAGCACACTTATGTTGTCCCAAAAGGTCCTTTAGCCATCCATCAAACAGCTTCACATTGCTTGTTGAATACCCATCCACAGTGGATGAAAGTGCACCACATAGAATGTAACCCCTTTACATTACTGTGGGCACATGACCTTACGTGGTGGTAGCGTCCGAAACTGTAACTTTGATGTTAGATGTAGTACGTTTCAGCTTTCAAAAATAAAATATAATAGAAAATGAAATATGTTGTGTCAACTGACAAAATGTAATCCTTTTTGGGGTGCAGTAATGTATATTTTTAAAGTTCGGTCACTGAGGATTAAATGTTCAGCAGTACTATGTACACTGGATTACATATAAGTTTGTATTGTAAGTTTCAATACATTTTGACAAAATGGTTATAACAATTAAATAAAAAAACACTTCACTACATTGTGGTATAATGATGTTATTGCTTGACTGCCAGACTGACATTTGAATCTTGAGGCACAGGATAACAGAAAAGTGAATAATTTGTTTGACCAAAAATTCAGCTTAAAGAGTGGGTGCACACTGTAATTTTTCCAGCCCATCACAAACATTTTTTATTTATTTAGTTTTTGTTGACTGGGTTGGTGCACTAGCCATAAAATGACTATTTTCAGGCATGACCCGGGAGAGTACAACATGTAACAGAGAAACAATGTGGTGATACAGAAGTACGGTCATACAAAATAGAGAAAACAGCACAGCAATGCTACACAAAGTACAGAGTTGGAGTACACATTAAGGGAAGTAAAACAGACAATGTATCATGACGGCAACAATTTAGTGTAATAGCAATAAGCGCAATAAATAATCAGAGGCAGCACTATTACAATAAATGCAGAAACAGAGGGAAGGAAGAGTACAAGAGAGACTAAGTATATTTGATAGAGTCACTAAGGAGTCTGGGTAGGGTCAAAGCAAGTGAAAGTATCAGCAAGGTGCAGATAGCATCGATATTCATTTTTAAAACTATGGTGAGACTGTGACAGCTGAAGGTTGAGTGGAAGAGCATTCCACAATCGGGGAGTAGTGCTTTGGAAGGCCCCAGTGCCTTTAACCGTACGACATCTCGGGACAAAGAGCAGGGATTTGTCAGCAGATCGCCAGCCATGGAAGGAAGGTTGAGGAACAAGAAGCTCAGCCAGCAGGGATGGGGTTTTATCGTGGATGATCGAGTCCATGACAGATCCCAGGTAATATTGTCTGCAGGCAGCGGGAGAGAGCCAGTTAAGATCATTATAGAGAAGGCAGTGATGTTTGAGTCGAGGTGACAAGGAGGCAAAGTGACAAACATTGTTATATGTGACATCCCATCTCACTAGGGAGGATTTATGGGCAGAGGTGAGAATTTAGACACCATAAGTGAGAGTTGGTAACAGAATGCCACCAGCAATGGCTAGTCTCGCAGAGGGAGTAAGCATGTAGCTCGTTTTGTAAGCCACACCTAACTTTGAGTTTACAGATTTGCAGGAGGATTGAATATGGAGGTTAAAGTCCAGGTATGGGTCCAACAGGATCCCAAGGTACTTAAAGGAAGTAACATTTTCTAGTGGAATTCCTCCTGGATGAAGAACCTCCAGGACATTGGAACAGGCTTTCATCTTCGGTGACAATCCAAAGAGCACTGCCTTTCTTTTCTTTTCATTGAGTACAAGCTTGTGGTCCAATAGCCAGATCAGAACTTTCTTAAAGTCAGAAGTGAGTGCTGAGTTTATACAGGCAATACTAGAAGAACTAGTATGGATGACCAGGTCAAGTAACCTCAGAAGTGGCGAAGCCACGAGTGAGAGTTATGAGAGGTCACAGGCAACTGTACAAGATAAATGGGTTATCACACACTCACTCCCCACATATTTCATTTATGCGACAGAGGAAGAAGTTGTGTGATTGCTTATTTTAATTGAATAGTTTGCAATGTTTCTGTATTTTTTAAAAGTGGAGTGGGTGATTTTTTGTGATGAAGCTACTCCGCCTGATTGTCTTTGCTGTTGCAATGGAGTCAGCATCAGGATCTCACGTTTAAAATGGAACACACAGGCTGATGCTGTAACATGGTGGACACAGTTTAGCTGAGCTCCTTCTGGCACATATCTTTGAAGGTGAATCATGAGACCCTAGATGCTTAATTAAATGCTGTAACAGCGTGGCGTACCCAGGTAGCGAATGGCAACTGGCAGAAAAAAAGAAAAGCAGGCAAAACTTCACTTTGGGGTGGCAGATACACTGGGACATTTGAGTCACGGCCTTGAACAGTCACGAAGCAGGCCCAAGTCAGACGATAGCCCTAGCACAATGACCGATCTGCAGAGGTCCCTCGAGGCAGTACCTGCTACGCTTATTCAAATCCAGCATGACATGAAAGCAGGCTTTGCAAACAGAGCCATTCAGATCACCCACGTGCAATTGGTGGTTACAGGCCTGACGGAGACTTCTGCAACCCATACCAATCAAATAGCCCAGCTTGAACATCGTGTCAGGGTGCTGGAAGAAGCCCTTGCAGAGACAAGGCCTCCATTCTCAGCACGGTCAGAGAACTAAGCGCCCAGGAGGATGACCAAGAAAACCAGTCCAGGAGATCGAACCTGAGGATCATGGAGCTACTGGAAGGCACTGAGGAGGAAGACCCAGAAATGAATCTGCATAAATGGCTTGCTGAGCACCTCGAATTACTGCCAGAGCTGGCTCAGTGTGAAATTGAACGCGCTCACAGAGTTGGGCCTCCACCAAAAGAAGGTGACCGACCGCGCCATTGCTTGATAAAATATCTGCGGTACATGGAAAAAGAAGCTATACTCAAACAGGCAAAAGTGAAAGGGCCAATAAAAGTGCAAAATAATTCGGTCATGATCTTCCAGGATTACAGCAGGGATCTTCAGAGTAAGTGACAACAGTTCAACGAGATCAAAACAAAGCTGTACAAAAATGGGATGGAGATTCACCTTTCTCTACCAGCCAAGTTCCAAATTAATCAACCAGGGAGAGCACCCAAGCTATTTTTATGCTCCAGAGAGGCCTCTTGATGGGTGGACGAAGAGGTGTAAAGGCGTCACAGAGAAGGTCCAGCCGACAACGTGGATCTGGATAAGGGACTGACTCCTTTTGCTATTTTGGTTTGCTCTACTGTTTTATGTGGGCTGTTAAGTCCCCGGTGTTAATGAATATCCTTATGCTGTGGTGCAGCTACGCTGCAATATTTACCTTTGACCGCTAATTTTCAGTTTTTATATTTCAATGGAAAATATCTGGTTGTGCGGTGATAGCGATCTGTGCCATTACTCGGAGACTGTTGGAAATCTGGCCTACAGAGCCCCAACCTGGTCTAGGGATGAGGGTAACAGCGGGGCTGGGATTTACATTTCCAGATCCTAAAAAGCTTTGTGACTTAGACTTGAAATAACTAACATTGACTATTGTATTTGTTCTTTTGCCTGAGTAGTATACTGCCACTACAAAGGGTGTCCTGTTTCTTCCCCTCCCCCCCCCCGGATAGGCTCTTGGCCCTACAATTATTCACATCTAAGTTATGGTGTTTTAATTGTTCAGAAAGGGGTGACAGCTTCCTGGTTTTCTTTTTATTTGAGAGGAGTGTTTCATTGCCTCCCTGCTACAGCTGTGAACAAGGGGACCGGGGGTTGGTGGGAGAATGAAGGATCGCTGGTGATTTACAAGAAGGAGTTTATTTTGTTGGGGTCTCACTGTGAGTTGCATCCTTGTGCATTCATGAAAATGTGCCTAATATTGGCTTTTGGATTGTATTAAGTCTGCTAGTTTTAAAGATCGCTGGTTGTTTGTAAGGGAAACAATGGCAGATCCTCATAGATCCATGGGGGGAGAAGGTGGGTCCTATGTTAGTTACAGTTGGGATCTTGTTGGGAGGAGAGGGGGTGTTGGGTTTTCTCCTGGTTCCATTATTTTACTGTGCAGGAGCTGGTGAGATCTCTGGGATTCTTTTTTTGGGGGGTGTTTGTTGGGTGTTAAAAGAAAATAGGTTGGTTGAGACAGATGGCTGGGCACGGGTCCTCTGCTGGTACAGAAGGTATTGGAAACGCTCTAATTTGGGGGAGCTATGGCTGAGACTATTGAAGTTACATCTTTGAATATTAATGGTCTGTTATTAAAAGGAAAAAAATGCAAACAGAGGTTAGAAGTTCCAGATGGTAAATCATTATGCTGCAGGAAACCCACATGTCCCAGGGTGAAGCAGTTAAAATGGCAACGGCCATGGGAGGAATGTGGGTGTCCTTGACATTCTCCACTAAATCGAGAGGGACTGCAATTTGGTTCCCCAAGGGGTCTGGGGTTAAAATTATCTAACAAATTTCAGTCCATTATGGGAGATTTGCTCTGGCTAGGGTATCTCTCCCCAAGGTGGGCATGATATCCTTAGGGTCCGTGTATGCTCCTAATTTGGAACAACCGAAGTTCTTTCAACAGTTAGCTTTGGAATTAGCCAGGAGGCTTGGGTCATGGATTACTGGGGGAGACTATAACTGTGTCCTAGATAGTGTGCTGGACCGCTCTAACACTACCCCCATCACTAAAACTAAAAATGCCCTAGCACTGGGAGCAATGCAGTGGGACCTAGGCCTGGTCGACATTTGGCGCCATATACATTCCACTGTGAGGGATTACAGTTTTTTCTCTCATGCCCATGGATCCTATGTCAGACTAGATAGAGTTCTGGTATCTCACTCTTTAATCCCGTCCTCAAAAGGTGCATCCTACTCCCCCATGCTGCTTTCTGACCATGCTCCCGTAACACTGGAGTTGGTGGTGGGAGACTCACCCCCTGTGGTCAGGCAGTGAAAGTTGGACCCCATTCTACTTAAAGACGGAGCCTACCATACTGGGGCCGCTGCAATGATTAAGAAATTTTTGGTCTTCAACAAAAAAGGAGACACGTCGCATGTGGCGAGGTGGGAAACACTGAAGGCCTCAATTAGGAGATACTCAATTTCATATGCAATCCATAAATCTAGAGGGTCCCAGCAAGATTTACAAAAGTTGAGGACCAAAACTGAAGCATGTGAGAAGGCCCATAAGAAAAGGCCTACAGCTGCTGTATATGGGGTCCTACAGAAACTTAAGTGGCAATATAACACTTTAAGTAGTGTCAGTTTGGAAAGAGCGATTCTGCTGACACAAGCGGGTGCATATTTTTGACGGAGACAGGGGAGCAAATACCTTCCTTGGCAGCTGCGTAAGCAAGAGGTGGACAGGAACGTGGAGAACATTCGGGATGTGGGGGGAGTACTCAGAGGAGATACTCCTAGTATAGGCCGGACCTTTGGGGCATTCTACAAACAACTCTACACTTCACAGGGACCCACTAATCAATCAGCCCTAGATTGGTTCTTTGCACATGTTTCTCTGTCAGTGCTGTCTCCTGACCAGGCACATGACCCGGACGTGCCTCTTATGGTTGTTGAGCTCCAAAGGGCGGTTAAAGACCTCGGGGGCCCGGGCCCAGATGGGCTCCCTATAGACTTATTCAAAAGCTTTCAGGACTTACTTCTTGAACCACTACATGATATGTTGATGGAAGGTCTGGAGAAGGGAGAATTGCCCCCCTCCATGCGGTAGGCTATAATTACAGTATTCCCCAAACCGAGTAAGGACCCCACTTGTTGTGCGTCCTATAGACCGATCTCGTTGCTAACAGCTGACTATAAGATCTTAGCCAAAGCCATGGCAATGAGACTGGAGGGACTTCTCCCCCACCTGGTCCACTCAGATCAATAAGGCCTTATTAAAGGTAGACAAGGGAAACACAATATTAGACGCACCCTTAATATTATAAACAGGTGGAGGGCCAGGGCCAAGAACCATGATGTGGCAATGCTCGCTATTGATGCGGAAAAAGCCTTTGACCATGTGGAGTAGGGGTATCTCTTTGATACACTCAGTAGATTTGGGATGGGTCCACTTTTTAGCTCTTGGGCCTGAAAACTGTATCGGTGTCCCATTGCACAGATAGCCATCAATGGCTCCCTCTCCCCTTGCTTTAAGCTAGGACGTGGGACAAGACAAAGGTGTCCTCTTTCACCACTCCTTTATGTATTATCGCTAGAGCCCTTGGCAGTGAGGATTAAGGCTCATAGTGAGATTCAGGGGTTCTGGGGGGGGGACACAAAGTGGCCCTATATGCTGATGACCTTTTGTTATACTTGCAGTCTCCCTCTAGTAATTTGCCGGAGGTACTCAGGGTTATGAGAGAATATGGTGACTTATCAGGCCATAAAGTAAACTGGACAAAGAGTGAATTGCTCCAGGTGGGCTTAAGAATAGAGCCAGATTGATAGCTAACCTTGGAGGCCTACAGTTGGCGGATAAGTTGAAATATCTGGGTGTACAGATTTCAGTGCACTCGCATAAGCTGTACGCATTGAATCTTACACCCCTTCTGCAAAGAATATCCAGGGATTATGGCTGGTTTACCTCTCTCCTTGATAGGGAGGGTAGGGGTAGTGAAGATGATGATACTCCCCAGGTGTCTACATTTTTATCAGGTTTTGCCTATTGTTATCCCCCTCTCGCATTTTAAACATATCAATTCGATCATGCATAAATTCCTGTGGAGAAATAGGCCTGCCCGAGTTAAGAGAGCTATTTTAACGCTGCCTACTCCCAAGGGTGGTTTGGGTCTCACTAATTTCTGCTGGTATTATTTGGCAGCGCAACTCGCTTTCGTTGCACCTACGGGGGGAGGCAATATTCCATTATGGTGGAACCTGGAAGAAGAGCAACTTCGAACCCCGCTGTTGGGAGGACTGCTGGCAGGGGTGCTGTGGCCTGGTAGATGATCTTACATCAGTAACCCCTTCACGGCAGCTACACTTTGGAGTTGGGTTAAAGTACATGAACTGGGTAGTCATGTAGCTTCCCCCTTCCCTTATACTGATTTGGTATTGACCCTGCAGCTTAAAGGCCCATGTACCCTTTCCCTGACACAAAGATTACTGGCTTGGCATAATCTAGGGTTGAGATCGGTGAATCAATTATATGAGGGGGGCACATTTTTGTCTTTTCCCTATATTTGCCAGAATTGGGGACTCCCACCAGTTGACTTTTTTGTATATCTTAGAATTAAGAACAGGTTGGGACCTTCACTTGGACCGGAACACGGATGGGGGCCACATCCCCTTTTGAAGAGGAACTATTACGTCCTCAACCAACCTCTAAACCGCTCACCATATTTTATAAATTTATAGCAGGAGATGGTGCTGTTGGGCAGCTTGATAAGACCTGGCTGGATTGGCACTCTGATCTAAATTTAGACTGTAGTGGGGAGGTGTAGGCTAATGCGATTCGCCACTTTAATACTTGCTCGAGAAGTAACAAATTAAGGCAAATTCAATTTAATTTTATGTATAGGTCCTATTTCACCCTAAGCGCCTGCATGCGTTGGACCCACCCATACCAGATATGTGCCCCAAGTGCCTAGTTAGCACAGGAGATTTTCTCCACTTGGCATTAACCTGCCCTAGGGTTGCCCCATTCTGGTGGGAAGTACACCGACTAATGGAGGGGGTACTGGAATGCACTCTACCGTGCAGTCCTCTGGAATTCTTGTTGGAAGCGGATCCACAGTGACCCAGATGTGAAGCTGCCGAGACACTTTGGTCATAGACATTAGTTAATGCCAGTAAAACCATTGCCCAGAGTTGGATGACTCCTTCACCTCCCTTGGTCCAACAGTGGGTCAATAACCTTTGTCTGAGCATGAAATTAGAAAGAGTGCAAGGGGATGCCTTGGGCAGAGGGGCATGGTTTGACTTGGTCTGGAACCCTCTATTACAGGCGATTGAAAATGATAAATTTCCCACTTAGGTTGATAGGCAATTGAGAGGGCCAATAGGTGACTTGTCAGCTGAGGGGATCCCAAAAAGAAAAAGGATCTATTCATTATGAGTCGTATGTACAATATGAGTTGACACAGCATATTGGAGATACTGGAGAGGTGAGAAAATAGACTGTAAATTGACTTGTCTTTAATAACTGGGTGCAGCATTTACCTGATTGCTTTTTATCTACTCGCTGTGAATTATTTTGTATGCCCTTATCTGGACTGACTACATGATCGAATGATTGCTTGTATTCTTATCTGTATACACCTCTGACTGGTTGAGACCTATCTGTCTGTTGTCTGTAACATCCAACCATCTTAATAAAATATTTTGAAAAAAAAAAAGATGGAACATGCACTTTTATTGGTGGTTGTAGTGGGTCTGAGTAGAAAAATCTCGGGTAACATGGCGGCAGAGTTTACCGAAGTGGACCGAGAATACCTGCAGGCACATGTCCCAACTATTTCTGCCGTTGTGTTTTTTTTTCTACACGGTTTGTTTATTTTATTTAATATAGCATTTGAGTGATGTTTGGTGGCTGTGGAGTGCGAAATACCATAAGTGGAGTGAGCGGTAACAGCAGGTGTATGGAAAGGTTCTCGTAGGAAACAAACAAGGTTGTTTTTTTTATTCACTTTTTAAAATACTGTGTCTGGGAAAATAGGAACAGATTGAGGCAGACAAGTGTTGGGGTGAGCTGTGGAGAGTGAACCGAGCAGAGAAAGGGAGCATGACATCAAGGGACTGTTATAACGAGGTAGTAGCATGGTAGACTATAACTGCAGGAAGTGAGAGGAGAAAGTGCTCCTGTTAATTTATAGACAGAAACACAATTACAGTGGAGTCACTCCTGTTAAAGTTTGCAGGTTGAAAGTTGTTCAGGGTGGTTGGCAGTTTTTTTCCGTTTGTGATGGAAAGTGAAAGTGCTTTGCGGAGAGCCGTATTGCCATTGAAAGTAGGGCGGCAGACAGGGGGAGAGGGTGTTGCACAGTGACATAGAAACTGTGTGGATAAATGAGTGTGACATAGTTACTGTGTGGATAAATGAATTTATCCACACAGTGACTCAGATAAATGGATGTATCACACACTGTTTATCAGTAAACCTGTTGCATAAATATATATGATCTGTCCAAACCCTGCTATAGCAAAATATGCACTGTCACTTTGGACAAATCTCTTCACCTCTTCATGCTCCAGTCCATGCAGTAAATGGGTAGCAGCCAGAGGCCATTGGATAAATAAATCATAACAGACATCCACCTATGTAATGGGAGGCTTTCAAGGATGCATGACAAAATAATGACACTGGGCACCATAGAAAGAGGCTGAATATACCATTTGAACGGTCTGAGGCCTGAAAATTTGAATTATTATTGGTTGTAAAAAGAGGTGGAGCTAGGGGAGAGGTTTGGATTGTAGTTTATTGACTCATTTTCACATCATCCAAAGGTGGCAACCATACTTATTAAAGTTCAGTTTAGTTTAGCCATTAAAAATGCAACAACTTACAAATTTGTTAGCATTTAAGCTTTTTCTTGGAGAGGACTCCCATATTCTGTATTTAAGGAAAATACAAAAAAGATCCCATGGTGAAATCATGGAAATGGTCCTACTTTCAGCCTGGCCCAACTGAAGTTTGAGTTACATAGACCAGTTATGTTTCATGCTTTGTGTGTGTGTGTGTGTGTGTGTGTGTGTGTGTGTGTGTGTCTTCGAAATGATCTTACTCCCAGCAAGGCCAGACTACAGTCTCTAGATACCTGAGACCACCTATAGAATTATATTTTGTTCCTGGTGTCAGGGGTAGGGGGAGAACTAATATAATTTCACTTTATCATCTATGTCAACCTTAAAATGCACTACAGAGAATCTACAACCCTAGAGTTTCTGGGGACCACTTGAAACAATGACACTGGGGTGCACAATCCCCCAGTGTCTCCATCAGACATAAAGAAAATCCTCCCTCGTATTGTATTTTTTTAAATAAAAGCTGTAAATAATAAAAATATCCATGTCCATTGCTGCACCGCCATCACGTTACCCCCACCCACAACCCAGCCCACATTATTCTTTCAGAAAGGTGATCACCTCCAAGATCTGTTACAACAGCAATACCAGTGCCAAGCAGTAGGCATTGACAAATGCTTGTTGCTTGTTGGGCATTGAATTGTAACTGACATAAATCTGAACACTCCTCTAGTTTTGCCAGAACCTCCTTCATACTATTCACCACCGCTCCCATCCCATCAACCCTATTGCATATCTTAATGTTGTTTGGAAACAGACACACCTTCACATGTAGTCACTCTGTAATGACCACAATGTATTTTTTTTTTTTATTTTCATCTTTATCCTCCTCCTTCCTACCTCCGGTGCCCCCTCCTTCCGTCCGCTCATGTCCCCCTGTACCTACCTTAGGGATCTGCCCCTAGAGTGCCCATCCTCCTCTCCTCGCACAGTGGGGTCTGTCCTGTAGGTGGTCCAGTGGACTTAGAGCACCTTCATCTAGGAGCTGCGGAGGGTTTTCAGTTTTTCTCCCCTTACGTCCCCACTCCCCCCAGGGCGCCTTGCGCTAAGGGCGTCGTCCCAGTGGTGGCGTGCTTACGCATGCAGACCCTCATGCCCGCTGACGTCCCCCTCCCCAGCTCTGACAAGCGAGCTGCCTCCATCCTTCCCAATGCGGTGCTTCCACCAGCTACGGAAGGAATGCAGGCATAGCGCTCTTGTTAACCGCCCTGAGGGAGGAGAGCATCCATTGGGACTCGATCCTCCCTCCCCGCCAACCCCACCGCGAGTCCGTCCCGAACCCAGGACGCCGCGCAGTGTGAGGTGTGGCGTCCAGCGCCTCAACCCTCAGCACCACCGGGCCAGCGCATGACCACAATGTAAATGTTGAATTGCATGGGTCCATCTTGGGCCAAACACTGTTAAAATTAAGCACTCACAATTTAAATGAGTGGATGAAGAGTATATAGGTACCAGGTGTCATGAGCTCAGACATACACACATTTGAAAGCTGAGGATATTTAAAAGAAACTTACAGAACACTAAACTATGAGGCAGACAACAGAGAAAGGACACACAAGAAAAATATTACCTTTTTTTCCACCGGCCAGGTCAAGGAGTTGAAAAGCTAAACAAAAATTGATCACATTATAAAAAAAACATCAATAACAAAAAAAAAATGTATAATTGCAATACACCACCCACTGTTATGGTATATGGTGAGAGGCACCCACTTTGCCCCAACAACTTGTGACCAAACCACATAAGCTGTGGAAAATCACACCATATACCCACAACTTATCATGGTGTGTTGCGGGCTCACACACACATGTCAGCAGTGTAACTTTATGGTGGCAGTGAAGACAACATAAGTGCAGGAACAGACAAAGGAGTCTGAGGGCCACCGGTTGAGGAGAAGGTTAGAACATCCGGGAGGCTTCTCCCCTTTTTCAGATGTGGTGGTGTGTGTGTGTGTGTGTGTGTGTGTGTGTGTGTGGAGGGGGAGGGGGAGTGTGAAGAGAGTGCAGTGACTTAGAGAAACATCACGTTGGATGCTTTTTGAAATGCTACAAGTTGCGCAGTCACATTACATGCCACAACAGAAGGTGGAAATCACTTAACATCACACAAGTCATGAATGCAGTATCATCAAAAATAAGGCCAAAAGACATATCGACCATCGGTGCCTACATCTACACTGATTTCTAAATCGACGTCTGGATGGGGTAGAGGGATGGAAGTGTGGCCCTGACCATGATGATGAGCCCATACTCAATCATGGTGTCTCTTAGTGGAGGGAACAATCTAAACAGCTGTGCATAGTGTAGGATGTAAAATTGGGAAGGGGACAAGGACAGCAGCCAGGCAGTGTGGTATGATCTCTAAACTGATGAGTGGGGGATAACCAAAAGGAAAGTAAATTATATCACCCCAAACAGTTTGAAATAGAAATATAATACACAAACAACATGCTCGTTCAATGGTATGTAGTCCTCAAATGGCCCCTTCAATTCCAAGTACTCATAGAACGACACTTCGATTACTCTGGGATTCAGGCAGTTCAATTGAAATAATTCGCTGTCTGTTACACAGTTAAGGTCTTCATTTTCATTTACTTCATTTACAGTTTCAATTTCTGTACAGCATACGTATTCAAGATCGGTAGACATAGCCGCACAGTGGCCACAAGCGCACCTATAAGAATATAAAAAAATATACGTATAAATGCAATGCTTTTCAATGACAATAAGCAATTATTTTATTCAACCATATTGCAAACATGCAGAAATACAATATGAAGCAAAAGAAGTGGAGCACACACATTATGGTGGAAATGGTGGAAGGGTAGGCACTGAATCTCCAAGAGATGGCAGTTGTGAGTAATGGCAGTGGGAGTCCAGTGGACAGCAGTCAGACAGAGGAAAGGGGGAAGGAGGAGAGGGGCATTGTAAGAACGGTGGACGTAGGGGACAGGGGTAGATGAGAGAGGGCAAATGCTGGTAAGATAGATGCCAGAGACACAGCAGGAGGGGGAAGAGGTCACATGAGGAGGGTAGAGTAGGGAAAGAGAGAGAGAGAGAGAGCATCAGGGGGAGGGGGGGTGTGATCAAGGGGTGATGGTTGGGAAAGGCACAAGGGAAATAGATGAAGCTACAAATGGGCAGGGTAAGTGTAGTCTACACCCCACAGGAGTGACCACCAACCTATATTCTCTCACTCTGTCTGCCTGCAGGTCCACTAACCTATTACCAAAAGAAAAGGGCGGGGAGGTGTGAGGCATAAGGGGGAGTTGTAGTGCTGAGGGAATTTTGTACTGAAAGGGGGAAGATGGGTCAATAAGGAGGAAAGGTATAGCTGAATCAGTATCGACTACATACCTGGGTTGACTACAGACAGGGTGGGGCAGTCCCTTCTAAAATGCGCATGGAGGGTAAGAGGATACCTCATGTCATGGTACACATGGGAATGAATGACCTGGCAGAGGAGATGGTGGAAGTAGTAATGGAGAGGTTTGAGGAACTGGAAAATCTGCATGAGAGGACGAGGGGGGTATCGGTGGCATTTTCAGATGTGCTCACAGTGCACTGCGCGACTACGGCTAGGAAAGGAAGGAAAGTGGAGTTTGATACTTTACTGGGGGAATGGTCTTGCAAAAGGGGGTATGTGTGGGTTGGAGGCTGGGGTATAACATGGGACAGGAATGACCTGTACGCCGGGAACAGGTTACACATCAGCAAGGAGGGAAAGGGGTTACTAGAGCAGAGGATAGAGGAGTACATAGAAACCAAAGTGGATTTAAACTAGTGGGGGTGGGGGTGAGTGGTCAGCTGATAGACAGGGGTCCCAGAGTGAGAGAGGGTACCAGACAAGCTCACCCCCAGTTTATGAGGAAGGCATCGGAGAGGGGACACATGAGTGTGGGAATGGGAGAAAAGGGCTATGGAGTGGAAGGGAACAGATTGGAAAGTAGTCTCAATGAACATGAGAAGCCTGGGAAACACATCAGCTGAGTTACAGGTATGATTGGCAGAGGAGAAAGTGGATGTTGTGACCATCATGGAAATGTGGGACCCCCTGTACCTGGACTGGGAGATGATGGTACCCGAGTATAGAATATTCAGAAAGGATAGGGCTCAGGGGAGTGGAAGGGTGGATATCTATGTACAGGAGGGGATTAGGTGTGCAAGGGATGAGAGAGAGGAAGGCAGGACAGAGGCACTATGGATGCATGTTCAGGACTCAAAAATCAGGACTCTGAGGATAGGACTGGATAATATACCACCAGCTCGAATGGAGGACCTAGACAGGGAGTTGGCTCAGCAAATCAGAAGGGTCTGCAGGAAAGGGAACACTGAGGTGTTGGGGAAATTCAACCTACCTATGGTGTATTGGAGAACACCAACCACCACAAGTGCAAGTGAGCAGGTCCTGCTAGAAGGAATTCAGGACAACTTCCTGATGAGGTTGGTTCAGGGTCCAACTAGGATAGGACATACTCTGAAACTTGTACTGTCCAATGGGGAGATGGTAAGGGACCAGGGGGATAGAGGACCCACTTGCTGGTAGTGACCACTACTCTGTGTGGTTCACACTAAACATGGGGAGTAATGCTAGGGGTGATGGATACCAAGGTGACTGATTTTAGACAAATGCATTTTAAAGTGATGTCATAATTCTGGCTGGGCACTGACAGGGGATTCAGCCATGCTGGGACACAATTCAGAAATGAGATGTGATAGAAAAGGGGCTAATGGAGGCCACAAGGGCATGTACTAAAACACAGAGCAAGAAGGGGAGGGCAAAGAAACCCAGCTGGTTGACTCAGGAGGTCAAGGAAAGGGTGAGGGACAAGAGGTAGGCAATCAGGAGCTTCAAGAAGTCAGGAAGAGGGGATGACAAGGAGGTGTATACAAAGAATTCTATAGAGACCACAAGACTAGTCAGAGCAGCCAAGGCTTCCAGGGAGCTGAGGCTGACAGGGTATTAGAAAGGGGGAAAAGGACTACTTCAGATGCATACCAGAAAGAAGGAACAATAAGGACCAGATAATGAGGATAGGGAAGGACAAGAGGGTGGGTGGAGATAGGGGAGGCATTGAATGAATAATTCTGTCCTGTTTTAACGCAAGATAAAGGGGTGGCAGGTACTGCAGAGGAATGGGGGAGGCAGAGGAGGGGAGGAGGGGAGAGATGAAAGGATTACCGAGGGCAGGGTACTGGAAGGATTGAGGGCAGTAAGGGTGGACAAAGCACCTGGAGCAGACCCCATTCACCATAGGGTGCTCAGGGAGCTGGCTGAGGTCCTGGCGGGTTACTGGCTGTCCAGCTCAATACCTCCCTGGACACAGGATGAGTCCCACAGGACTGGAGGATGGCCCATGTGGTACCCATACACAAAAGTGGTCCAAAGGATGAACCAAGAGACTACAGACCAGTGAGGCTCCTGTCACTTGTGGGAAAGCTCATGGAGACAGTGACCTTTTTGGAGGACAGTAGACTCCATGATGTGCATCGTCACATGTTTCTGTCGGACAGATCCTGCCAGACCAACCTCATTGAGTACCACAACTGGGTGACAAGGAAACTAGACAAGTGCCATGCAGTGTATGTCTTATATTTGGATTTCAGCAAAGCCTTTGATAACATGACGCATGGGAGACTTGGGTGAAAGCTGGAATCCATGGTGGCAGGAGAAAATATGGCAAAACAGATTACAAATTGGATAAGGGATAGGCAGCAGAGGGTGGTGTTGTGAGGGGAACTCTCAACACCAAGTGCAGTGACGAGCGGGGTACCACAGGGATCGGTGCTGTGGCCAGTGTTGTTCGTGTTATTCATAGCTGATATCTCACATGGCATCCCAAGTAAGATCAGTGTATTTCTGGACAACACCAAAATGGGGGTGGTAGTGGATGACATTGAGGCATGGAAGGGGATGAAGGATGACAATACTAAATTACAGAACTGGTCAGAAACATGGCAGTTGGGGTTCAATAACAACAAGTGCAGGGTCATGCACTTCATATCAAAGAACAATGGGAGTGAATATCAGTTGGGAGGGGTACAGTTGGGAAGAACTGGAGAGGAAAAGGACTTAGAGGTACTCATAACGGGGAACGTGAACAACTCTGCCAAGTGTAGTAAGGCGACAGAAAAGGCTAACCGGATCATGGGATGCATAGCGAGGGAAATCTCTGCCATAAGTAGGGATGTAATCCTCCCCCTGTTCAGGTCACTGGTAGGGCCACACCTAGCTGCTCACTCACCTACACCATTATCTAGTTTAAAGACCACTAGAAAATATAAATTCCTCCTAACCACCGAAATGTTATGTATCCCTTGCATACAATTCGCAGTTTTTATCAGTGCCATACCATCAACAAAACAGCCCATATACCTCTGCACTGCACCAGTCTTTCAGTCAGTATTTGAAATCCACTATCCTTTCCTGACTTACGCGGCTCACCCTTGGAACTGTTAGTACCCCTGAGAAGACCACTGACTTACCACTTTTCTCGTATACCTTCTCCGTCTTCTAAAATATCCTCTCGACCAGCTCCAGCATACAGCCCCCAAGATCATTTGTGTTGATATACACCACCAGTAGTTGTCTCGTCCCCATTAACACTTTAACATACTGTACTTCAGCAGCGTTTGACATGTGCTGTCCACTGCCAAGAACGGTACCAATTCCATTCAAATCCACCTAATGATTTTAACACTCCACCACACCCAAACATGTCTTTCAGTACAGCGTACACTACTAATATGACTACCTCCCCCACCTAATTGTTACCACTATCCTTTAAATGGACTTCATCAAAACCCTGTCCAGCAAATCTTTGACTGGCCATACCTTCTCCTTCTTCTTATCACTTGTCCTGTATGCTCGAATTAATATGCAAGTTATACACCCCTCTCCAATCACACACCTCCATCAACCATGCAACATGCCACCCACCCCAGAGACACAACTTTCACCCATTGCACACGTTATGTCCATCCTCTCCAACCCACATGTTTTACCTATTCCCCTCTAAAGTACAGCACCCACCCTCTATCCAGCATTGTCTCCTGTACATCCCACCACCTCTACTCCACTCACAAGAGCACCAACATCACGGTTTTACAAAAGGGCATAGTACCACCACTGCCCTGCTTGAATTTACCGGTGCAGTGCATACTTCCCTTGATAAAGGTCTTCTTACTGGGGCTGTCTTCATTGACCTCTCGAAGGCATTTGACACAGTACATCATCGGCTGCTGTATGACCAACTACTCCTTGCTGGCCTCGCACTGGACTCAGCCCGCTGGTTCAGAAGCTACCTTGACAACCGCTCTCAAAGAGTAAAAATTGCCAATGCTATCTCGGACACCTTGCCTGTCCGCTCCGGAGTCCCTTAGGGGTCCATACTGGTCCCTCTCCTTTTCAGCCTCTTTTATACTCCCTACCACAATCCTGCTCGAAACAAATCCTGTATGCGGATGATGCTGTTGTCTTTTCTGTGCACAAGGACCTTTCACCACTACAAAACAGCCTCCAACTCGGATTCAGTGCCATTGAAACATGGTTCTCTGATCATAAACTATTCCTCAATCACAAGAAAACTAAGTCATTGCTATTCTTCAGTTCACATAACCATTACAAGCAACACCCCCTTGCCATCTCCACCAAGCAGAGGACTGTCTTTGAACAAGTTTACTCATTCAAACACCTAGGGATTCTGCTTGACCCCAATCTCTCCTTTATGGCTCACATTGACAGCGTGGTTAACACTGCCAACACGTGTCTTGGATTACTCTACGAGCACAGGCAGCACCTCACCCCGGAGGCCCTGAAGATTGCCATCCAGAGCACTGTGGTGTCAATTATTGATTATGGCCTTATTACCTATGGCTCCGCCATGACATCCGCCCTCCGATGTATAATAACTGCACTTAACAAAGCATGCCGACTCACAACTAGTGCCCACCACCTCACCCACACCTGTGCCCTTTATGAACAATCCGGATGGCTCCAACTCTCCAACCATATAAAGTATCTCACATGTGCTATGGTGGGAAAAATCAACCTTGGCCTCACACTCCCCGATGTTACTGCCTTGTTACATCAAAATACCAACTGACAGAACACCAGGAGCTCAACAACCCAAATTCTACAAGTTCCTCACTGTTGAACTACGCAGGGCCAACACTCCTTTGCCTATAGGGCTCCTCTATGGATGAATGGTCTCAGCCACACCATCTCCTCTGCCTCAACACTAGGTCTGTTCAAAACCAGGCTCCAGGCCCATCTCATTGCCCCTAGCTCATGTGACTGCCTCTCCTAGCTGATGACCACACAGCTTTAATCCTAACTTATATACTGCTTAACCCCAAGCCCCCAGTCCCCCTCCCCAGCTACTGAGGCGCCACTTCAAATCTCAGGTCTTCATACCACCTCATTAGTCTCTCCTTGCCCCATTATAGCACTTATTTCCCCACCCTGCCCCCTTTTCTCTTCTATCACTCCTTCCCATTTATTTTTCAACAAATGCCTCCGACTGCATCTTCATCCTCCCCCTCTCCTCTCATCCCTGTTTCTCTGCCACCCCCAGGCACCTGACCCTACCCATACCTTGTGGGCACATGCGTCCTAGCTGTGTTCACCATTTTACTATAGCTGCCTCTGTTAACTACCTACACTTCTCCTCCTCCTCCTCCTCCTCTACACCTTACTCTTCCTATAATTGACCCCTTTCAATAGCACTGTTGTACATGAATTGTTTGCTGTTATTTCACTGTTGCTTCCTTGTTGTTTGTTATTTCTGACGTGGAACCTTTGTAAAAGAGTCTTGGCTCAAAGGTACTTGTAATCCTAGAATAAATAAATAAACACATCCCCGTCCAGTTATGCTGCCAGCAACTATAACCTGTTGGTCGAGCAAGCACCCCACCTCCTATCCTATGTCCTGGTGCTTGTATGATATCAACCCATATTTATACTACGCATCCTTACACACTCTACATGATTGGAACTCTGTCTGCTGTATACCCCCACAGGAGAAGCATAGAAACATAGAATTTGACAGCAGATAAGGACCACTTGGCCCACCTAGTCTGCCCATTTCCCTACCTAACGGATTAGCTGCAGATCCTAGTTAACCAACAGCCTACTTCCTCCTACCCCCACTAGAATTGCCTTATGTCTGTCCCATGCATTCTTGAATTCCCCCACTGTTTTTGACTCTACAACCTCCTCAGGAAGGCTGTTCTATATATCCACAACCCTCTCTGTGAAGAAATACTTCCTCACATTACCTCTGAGCTGTCCCCCTCTATCTTCAAATAGTGCCCCTTTGTTTTTGCACAACTCTTTTTCTGAAAGATGCTACCCTCTTGGACTTTGTTGATTCCCTTGAGGTATTTGAAAGTTTCTATCCTGTCCCCCCCTCTCTCTCCTTTCCTCGAGGCTATGCATCTTTAGTTCCTTTAGTTTTTCTTCATATGTCTTCAGATGCAGACCCTGCATCATTTTGGTTGCCCTCCTCTGGACAGCCTCCACCCTGTCTATGTCTTTGCGGAGATGAGGTCTCCAGAACTGTACACAGTACTCCAGATGCGGTCTTACCAACTGTCTGTACAGAGGACCAACAACTTCCTGTTTTCTACTGGTGATGCCTCTCCCTATGAATCCTAGTATCCCCCCAGCCCTCCTTACTGCCCTCTCACATTGCTGGGCCACCTTTAGGTCATCTGATATGACTACCCCCAGGTCCCTTTCCATTTCTGTTGTTGTCAGTATCTCACCCCCACTGTGTACTCTTCCTCTGGGTTTTTGTGTCCCAGGTGCATTACTTTGCACTTCTTTGTATTAAATCTAAGCTGCCATACATTTGACCATTCCTCCAACCTTGCCAAGTCCCTTTTCATCCTTTCCACCCCACCTTGTGTATCAACCTGTTGCAGATCTTTGTGTCATCTACAAAGAGACATACTTTCCCTTCCAGTCCCTCTGAAATGTCATTATAAAGACATTAAAAAGGACCGGCCCCAGTACGGAACCCTGCGGTACCCCACTAGTAACCCTCCTTTCTTCACTGTGGACTCCATTTACTATTACCCGCTGTGTCCTGTTGTCCAACCAGTGTTTTACCCAGGCTACCACCCTGGGACCCACTCCCAGGCTGGCTAATTTGTTTATTAATCTTTTGTGTGGGACTGTGTCAAATGCCTTGCTAAAGTCTAGGTAGGCCATGTCCACAGCTCCTCCCTGGTCTACTGCTTTGGTCACCCAGTCAAAGAAATCAATTAGATTTGTCTGACATGACCTTCCCGCTGTGAATCCATGCTGCCTTGGGTCCTGTGCCCCACTGGCCTCGAGGTGCTCAACAGTTCTTTCCTTCAGAAGTGATTCCATCATTTTCCCTACCACTGAGGTCAAACTGACAGGTCTGTAGTTTCCTGCTTCTGTCTTGCTCCCACTTTTGTGAAGGGGAATCACATCCGCCCTTCTCCAGTCCTCAGGTACCACACCATCCTCCCATGATTTATTAGAAAGGGTAGTCAGTGGTATTACTAGTTCTTCCCTTAGTTCTTTTAGAATTCTGGGGTGAATCACATCAGGCTCCATTGCTTTATCCACCTTCAGTTTTAAGAGTTCTTTCAGAACCCTATCTTCTGTGAAAGGACTAATATCAACCTCCCTATCCAGAATGCTTCTATTGACCGGATTAGGTATTTCCCCCTGCTTTTCCATTGTGAATACTGAGCAGAAGTATTCGTTCAGTATCCCTGCTTTTTCTCTGTCGCTCTCTGCCCAACCACCTTCCTCTTTGTTCAGCCTCAGTATCCCTGCCTTAGTCTTTCTTTGCTCCCTAATGTACATATAAAAGGTTTTATCCCTCTTCTTAACCGAGTTGGCTATCTTTTCCTCGGTTTGGGCCTTTGCTATTCTGACTGCCTTACCCGCTTCCTTCTGTTTTAACTGGTACAGTTATCTGTCCTGCTCCTTCTGTGTTTCCTTATACTTCCTGAATGCAACTTTTTTCTCACTTACCTTCCCCACCACTTCTTTTGAGAACCATAGTGTTTTTTTCTTTCGTTTTGATTTGTTTATTTGCTTCACCCAAAGGCTTGTTGCCTCTGTGATGGTGGTTTTGATGTTTCCCCATTGTTGCTCCACCCTACCTTCTTGCCTGTTTGCTAGTGCTTTTCTGAGGCACTCTCCCATTTTGACAAAATCAGCCCTCCTGAAGTCCAGTACCTTCACTTTTGTGTGGCTTGACTCTACAGCTAAGTTTGTCGTGAACCACAGTTTGGTGGTCTCTTGTTGCCAGATGGCTACCCACTTCAAGATCAGAGATCTTCTCTCCGTCCCCATTTGAGAGTACCAGGTGTAAGATTGCTGCTTCCCGAGTGGGTTCCAAAACTAGCTGTCTGAGGCATGCCCCCTGTAGGGCATCGAGAATGGCCCTGCTTTTAGATGTGCCTGCAGCAAAGGTGCTCCAGTCAACATCTGGCATATTCAGGTCCCCCAACAGCAATATCTCCCCTTTCTCTGCCATCCGAAGGATGTCTTCTATCATTTCCTTCTCCATTTCCTCCCCCTGAGATGGGAATCTGTATACAACCCCTGTGCGGATTGTGGAGCCATTTCCAGTCTCCAGGGTGACCCATAGTGCCTCCTCTCCTCCCTGTTTACCCTTTAGCTCTGTTGCTTTGATCCCTTCCCTTACATAAAGAGCTACTCCTCCTCCTTCTCTTCTTCCCTCCCTGTCCCTCCTGTAGATTGTGTACCCTGGTATGTTGACAACCCAGTCATGGTTCTCTGTGTACCATGTTTCTGTGACTGCCACAATATCCAGGCATCCCTCTTCCATCAAAGCCATCATTTCAGGGAGCTTTTTACCTAGACTACAGGTATTGGTACTCATTACTTTCCATTTTTGTATGGCTTTATTTATTTTTTGCCTCATCCCAGGAGTGACCACCAACCCATATTTTCCCACTCTGTCTGCAAGCAGATCCACTAACCTATTATCACAAGAAACACACATTGAAAAAAACACCAAAGAATATGTGGTAACTATAGGGGTGAAGGTGGTGAAGGTTGTTTAACCATCACCTTATGGTCCTCTAACAAACAATTTGATAGCACACCCACACCAAACAAGTATCATCATGTCACAAGCATGATGGGGGCCGGTTACAAATATCATGGTAACTTTTTAATTTTGCATTATTTTCACATTACATAATACACATTTCATATCCCTTCTTAGACAAACCGCACAATAGTCAGCAACCAATAAGTGTGAAAACCGAACTCGTTACTGCAACACCATCATAAACAGTAACATACAGCTTATTTCCCCACGTACAGACAAAGTGCAAACCATTGCTGAGCCAACACACATTGCATTGCTGATATTCTGCATAGTTTTCCCTAAGCCTGCACTCAACATGCAGCACAGAATCACACATATACGCTCATGAACAGAAACAAAAAAGATCCTGCAATCAGTAGTCGGGTTTTTGCACATCAAAATGAATGAGAGGGGAAGAGATCCACAATGAGGATTCATTCACTAATTGTTTCTGCGGAGGTGTGGCACATCAATGTGCGCAGAATAAAGAGTGGCCGGTCCAATCCAGTCATGGTTGCAGCAATCGGCCATGAAGCATGCATTTCACAAAACAGGAGAACAACATTAAAGACCAAACTAAACCAACTGTAAACATATAACATGGTATGCCATGCCATACAATGAGCTACAAGTATGTATTTATTTATTTTATTTATTCATTCTTGGATTACAATACCTCTGAGCACAGACAGCTCATTTATAAAGTTTCCACGTCAGTGAGGAGGGGAGACAAAACATACAAAGGGGTAAAAGTACAGTGTTTCCAAAACAGTAAAATAAAGTGAGCAAATATATGTATGTATCTATATGCAGTTTTATCGTTCTAACAGGAGGAAAGCGTAGCTGAGAGGGGTAATGATAAAGATGGGAGAAAGAAGGAAAGGTAGGAAGTGGCAGCCATTGGCCTTGTCAAGCTGGTGTGGGGGTTAGGGACAGGGGATGAGGTGGGCAAGGAGTAAGAAAGGTAGGAGGTGGCAGCCATAGGCCTTATCAAGCTGGTGTGGGAGGGGTAGGGGGCAGGGGATGTGAGGTGAGGTAGATGGGGGATAGCCAAAGTGGGGGTAGCCTCAGAATTATAGAGGTAACATCAGAGATACAGGGTTATCCAGTTGTGAGGAGAAGATTGAATGCTAGTAGATGGGAGTTTCGGGTGAAGCAGTCACAAGAACTGTTGGCCATGAGATGTTGGTGTAACTTCAGTTTGAATGGTCCCAATTTAGTTAGGGTAGTTATATCACTATGAAGAGTATTAAACCAGTGAGGTGCTCTGTAGGCAAATGAGCATTGCCCCTGGGCTGTCCAGCATCTAGGAACATGGAGATGATATCTGTTCAAGCTTTACATGTGCTGTAAACTACAATGGGGGCTTAGCAGGTTTACAGTGCCTGGTGGCAGGAGGTTGAGAAGTGATTTTTTGGCTAAAAGACAGTTTTTGTATTGGATCTTCCTAGAGAACTGTAGCCAACCAGTCTCAGTGTAAAGATCACAGGTGTGGGTAAAATGTGTGGACCCCCTGAGTAGGCTGCATGCCTTGTTCAGAGCAATGGCTATCCTGTACAATGAAGACATGGTGGCTGCTCCATAGATTTTATTTATTTATTTATTGAATTTTGTTGACCCGGTAAGCCCATTGGGCCTAGAAGTCCATTTTTCAGAGGCGACCGGGAGGAGGGGGGATACAGATGGTAAACAACTGAAATTGAACAAGATTAAGCTGTTGGTGGTATTTTTAGTGAATGGGAGAAATTTGACCAGGACACCGGGGAAATTCCCCTACTCTTTTTCGATAAGTGCCATGGGATCTTTAGCATCCACCTGAACTACCACCAATCCAGGCAGATGGGATCCTGGTTTAACATTTCATCCAAAAGACGGCACCTCAGAAGTGCAGCACCCCCCTCATGCTACACTACGGGGTCAACACTGGGATATTAACCCAAGTGCCAGATGTGGGAACTGAACCCACAGCCCTCTGATCTCCTGGCCTCAGATGCGAGTGTGCTACCTACTGAGCCACTGACACTGACAAATACAAGACCATAGTCTACAATGGATATGACGGAACTATATATAGCAAGTCTGAGGGCTTCTGGAGTAAGGGAGTGTTTATGTCTATGTAGGAGACCAGTCTTGACATTGACAGCCCTGGCTGCATTATCTATATGTTAAGCATAGGATAGGCAGCTGTCTAAGGTGACCCCGCATGTATTTGAAATTAGGTATTTGTACAAGAGGGACTCCAAGACAGTTTCTGATGGTAAGTGTATGGGATTTGTGCTTGTTTCCAGTGCTGCAGAACATTATTACTTTGGTTTTCTTGCAGTTGAGGATCAGTTTATGTTTAGAGAACCATTCCTCCACTTCCACAAACCCACTCTGAAGGTGAAATTCCAGTTGCTTGGGGTTGTGGCTGCATAGAGGAGGATCCTTTGGTGGCAGAAACAGGGTAGGTTATTAAGGAAGATGCTGAATAGGAGTGGCCCCAGGATTGAGCACTGTGGCACATCAGAACGGACAGGCTGTCGGTCATATATGACATTGGCTATTTTCACCCAGTGAGAGCGGTCTTCAAGATAGCTTTTGAACCAAAATGTTGTGTCAGAGGAGAGGCCAGTAGCAGTAAGCTGTTGTAAGAATAGTGAGTGATGGACAGTATCGAACACCTTAGTGAGGTCTGTGAAGGCAGCTCCTACTAAGGTGCCCTGATCCAGAGATTGATGAATAAAGCCGGTGAATTCCATCAGGGCCAAGGTGGTGCTGTGCCCCTTCCAGAACCCATGTTGCTGCGGGCATTGAATAGAGTATTTTTCAAGGTAGTCCACCAGTTGGTCAGCAACAATGCGCTCAAGTGCCTTGGATATTGGTGGGAGGATAGATATGGGTCTGTAAGTTGCGTGATGGGTCCTGTCTTTACTCTTGTGCACCGGGGTGACTAGTGCTGATTTCCAGACTTGAGGAAATTGCGAGAGTTGTAGCGATAGATTGATGACCTTAGTGAGGGGCATCAGCACTTCCTCAAGAGTGAGTGCTATGAGCTTAAGATGCAGTGAGACACCGCTACGCTGTGATTTATCTAACACTTTGCTAAGGTATTTCCATTCATGCTGAGACCATTTTGAAGTAAAAAAGGAGGTGGTTCAAGGGGGTAATTAGCAGGACAGTAGGTACTAGACGAGTCATTATCCATAAAGAAGTCTGAAGGGAGGACACCGGATAGGTACATGAATGCATTGTTGAATGTGTTTGCTCTGGCTAGCTGGTCCAGGGTTGGAATTCCATCAGTGTTGAGCATGGAGGGTGAGACCTTACAGTCTTTCCCAGTGACATCTTTAATGTTGCTCCTAAAGTTTTTGCTGTTTCCCCAGGTATTGGTGAGCGTTTCCCTGTGATGTTTTAATTTCATGGTGCAGATTTCATGTGTACAGGTATCCCTCGCCTTCTTGTATTCCTGAACATCTGTTTGTTTGCCTGATGCCCTGGCACAGTGCCAGAGGTGAGCTCTGTGCTTCATCATAGCAATGAGTTCTGGTGTAATCCAGGGGTGTACAGTACCACAAACTTTATTTTTCTTAATGGGAGCATGTGTCTCACAGGCATTGTTGAATTGTTTTATCAAATAATCTAGTGACAGGTTGATGTCATCAAAGGCATCGAGAGGGGACCAGTCAATGTGGCTGAGGTCATTTTTTAGATGTTCCAGATGTCCATGTTTTAACAATCAACTGTAGTTAGTCAGAGATGGGGGCTTGCAGAATTTATTGGAGCAACTGCAGGAAACAGGGGAGTGGTCTGAATGTACTGCCACATTGAAGATTCATTGTGGGTGGCTGGAGAGTATCAGGTTCAGAAGGATACTTGTTCCAGTCTTATAGTTAGTCCTAGTTGGCGATCTAACAAGTTGGGCAGGTGGAGTGACAATATAGCATCTTTGTATGGAGAAGCACTAGCAGAGAACCAGTTGACATTTAGGTCACCCAGTACTAAAGTTTCAGATTTGTGGTTGAGGCTACGAATGTAGTCCATTAAGCTATGGAAGCCTGTCCTATTGTCTTTTGGAGGAACATAGGCAGAGATTACTGTCAAAGCTTTATTTTGGGCCCCAAGCAGTACTTTAATGCTTAGCGCCTGGGCCATGCAGCCCAGATTGGCCACAGGCAGGGCGTACACTGTAAGTGTCTCTTTCAGGTAGATGGCACAGCCACCACCTCACTTGGTGAGCCTATCCAGCCGGTAAAGGGTATACACAGGTAGAGCAACTGCAGAGTAAGGAACCTTTGGGGAAAGCCACATTTCCACCACTGACAGAATGTCAGGGCTCTGTTGCAAGATCCATACCTGGAGGTTATCCAGTTCAGCCTGCAAGCTGCAGATGTTGACAGTTGCCAGCTTAATAGATCCTTTTTTAGGGCAGTTGTGTGTGGATGCAGGTCCAGCATGAACATTGCCTGACATAAGCAGTAAAAGTAAGATGATTCTGAGCAAGCTTCCTTTAAGTTGTTTGTAGAAAAGCTTATTGGATCTTCTGGGGCTGAGGTGTATTCTGTGTTCCAAGCACAGTACCGTGAGCTTAAGTGGAGTAATTAGGGTGGGGTATGAGGCAGGGACCCCAGCAACAAGCCACCCCTGTGAAGGCAGCAGGAGCCAGTGGCAGGACCAGTGACCCTTGGTTAACAGTTTAAAATTACCTGTGATAAAGCAGGGGTCATAATGGAGATTATGCTCGACACTGGTATGGGATAGGGGAACCAGCATATCACTTTGTGAAGTCCCATTGCTGAGAATCAACAGCAGTATGAAAGAGAGAGATTGGAGGAGGTGGACATAGCCCATGTTCATAGGAGAAAGAGCTTGCATGTAGCCCTGGTTTCAAAGGAGGCAGAGGAAGCAGGCAAATGTACACAGAGTTGTGATGATAACAGCTGGGGAACAGAGTGAGTGATGTGCCAGATAGGATAGGAGCCCCTAGTGGCAGCTGTGTATAACCTGCTAATGGTGGGGTGGACATAGTAAATTTCACTCCTACCAGAGATATAGCCCTCTAGCGGTTAGAAGATATAGGGCCAGATATTCAAAGCTTTGCGCCGGGCAAAAAACATTTGCATGGGATTAGCATGGGATTAGCGCGGGTCTGCTATATTCAAAAGGCCAAATAGCGCACGCAAACCACATTAGTGCCGGGTAAGCCATAATTATATGCAAGGGGCAAAGTGAACATGAATACAGGCGCTATGAGATATTCAGCGACTAGCACTACGCTAAGGTGTTTAGTGTGACTTAGCACGACCCATAGCATGGTACAAATTACCACCCAGGAAAAGCTGGTCTTAACCCTGGGCAAACAGCTTTGCATGACATTGTTGTTTTGGACGGTGTTAGTGCAGCATTAGCACAGCTTACGCGACCCTAACATATGAGTATGACACTTAGAAACTGCCAGACAGGGAGGACACATGCTGCTCACTGATGGCACCACCATGATGCCAACTGCTGCCACAGGTCCCAGTCATGCACAGGCAGTAAGGGATGATCAGGCCCACAGGGGACAACATGGTAGTGTGTCCATATAGCACACATTTGCAGACCGTACGTCTGTAGTGCCCAACAGATGCCAGCACACACAGGCAGCACAGTGGGCATGGTGGCCATTGAGGGGAGAGGAGGGTGTATGGGTGGCCAGACCTCACCACAGCCCAGGTGTGGCCACAAGACTGGGACACAGCACACAGTGCACATGGGCCAGTAGTGGGAATACCCCACAGCCTGTGTGCCTGTCAGATCCTACGTGCCCCCGCAACATACAGCACAATTGTACAGATGCCACAGCACACACAGCCGGCCATGTATATGTCACTGTGTGCATCCCATGCTACAAGCGCAGCATCTGTGGATCACACAACAGCGTAACAGTAATGTCCACAGTCAGTAAACACCTATATGTTAGGCCTGTCACTGTAGTGCAGTCAGCATCTCTGCCCTACACACCATAGGCAGTGCTGTTTCCCTCACACTGCTGGCCCCCTTGCTACTGTAGTGTCTGCTGTGCACGGTAGCATGCCCTACAGTGTGACAGTTGCATGAAGCACCACCACCACCTGTGCCTATGTGGTCTTATAGTGTATGGTGGAACATTGTTCTTACCTGAAATACAGCCTTACAAAAATGTTGTTCATCCACACACACTTAAATGAATGGAATGCTGTTCTGACTGTATGTGCAGACCAGCATTCCATTAATTTCGAGTAGAAAGCTCGAGCTGGCATCAACAGAAAACCGCCACGGTCCTATATCATCGAAACAGACAGAAAATGACTGTGGTGGTTTTTATACAAGCTAACAGTTAATGGAAAAGCTGGATCAAGTAGATTCTGATCTGTAAAAAGTGTGAAACTCACATTTTTTCAGCCTCGGGACAGGTATTTTCCTTGCTAAGCGAGACGTACGTCCACCATGTTTTTTGGTTTCTAACTCCTGCCCACAGCAGAGTGGCAACCAATGGGCATGTGTGCTGCTATGTTAGGGACGCCCAATCCCTAGCAACCACTCAACTCCATCGCCTAGCTAGGGGAGACAACAATTTTTTTTTTGGTACAATTTAAATACAGTTTTAAAACCTAAACATGTTGTAAAAATAATTTGAGTAGCACCATACACTATAAAAAATACTAGATGGGTAACCCCATGCAGAACCAGTGTATTCTGCTACCTCGGGGTCTGATTACCAAGGACCTCTCGAGCTTCGCTCTCAAGGTCACTGGGAATCAGACCCCTCTGTGGCAGAACACACTGGTTCTGCATGGTTACCCATCCAATATTCTCTATGTCACCTTGGGCACAATATGCTATGCTATTCTGTACTGATTGCATGTAGCCTGCAGCTATCATCGTGCAATGCCAGACTGACCTACAGGTGGAGCTGCGGTCAGACCTGACCATCCCCTGTACTTCCAGACTGTCCTACAGGTGGCTCTGTGGAACCCTGCAGTAACGCTGGGTAAACTGCATGCAAATCAGGGCATAATGAGATGCTAATCTGGATGTTTGCCCAGAGACTACCTAAGTAGACTCATTTGCATGTCCCTTTTGAATATGGCAAAGTTTAGCGCCAGGCAAACGTGTTTGCACCGGGTAAACAGCTTAGCTCCGTGCTAATCCCATGCAAACGCGTTAGCTCCGTGCTAACGGTTCGGGGAATATTACACTGTTTTGCACACTATACTTTCCCATAGGCTGCTCCCTGCAGCTGTACTGGGTCCACGCATTTGCTGGAACACACATTGGTCACATAGGTCGCCTCTAGCTACCTGCACGTCGCTGTGCACTGTATTGCTTTTGTGGTCTGCACTTCCTGGTTGCTATATTCAGAGCTGTCTTACTCCAGGGCTAGGTTTGCCCTGCACTCCCAGCCCAGTTTGCCCAGCCTCATTCCCATGCTATATTCAGAAGCTGTTTGCCCCGAGCCATTCCTTTTGAATATAGCTTGCTTTGTGCTCCGGGCTAAGTTTGCCCACCGGGCAGTGCTAATTTAGCCCAGGGGCAAAGTTTTAAATATCTGGCCCATAATCTGCTAATGGAAAAGTCAGCAAAAAAAAAGCGCTTAATGCTACTCCATCGGCTCAGGCAGAGTTACAGGACAGAGAGGAGCATACTGTCTAAAATTCTAGCAGTATTTGGCAATTTAAATCACAGCAAAGCAGACTCTAGGCATTGATATAAAACATAAAATGTTGAAATCTATGCAGTATACAGAGCAGCAAAATCAAACCAATAATATAAAAAGTTAGTGCAAGGGAAGCAGCTTAAGGAGATGAAACCAGCTGGTAATAGGAAGGCAGGAGAAGGCCAAGTGTCCAATCAAGGCTGAACAACTGGATATTTTTTATCTATTTATTTAGTTTTTGTTGACCTGAAAAGGAAGACTAGACAATTCTGCCTATTTTCAGCCTCATCCTAGGGGGGATGAGGATACAGATGGATACCAACTTACACTGAAGCAGATTAAGCTGTTGGTGATATTTTTAGTGAATGCAGCAAATATAGCACCAATCAGCTTGTGAAGACAGAAAGCGCCAAGATTCTAGCCGGGTAGCGGCTCCAAGGGCTGGGCCGCTTCCTTGTGTCCGTACCTGTGGGTCTCTGGCTGTCTGGCAGTCGAGTGGGTCACCGCGGAAGAGCCGCCAGAGAAGGCGCAGCTCCCATGGGGAGAAGTTGGAGGCATGCACCAGTTCAGGGCAGAGTAGCCTGTGGGTCTCTGGCTGTCTGGCAGTTGAGTGGGTCACTGTGGAAGAGCCGCCAGAGAAGGCGCAGCTCCCAAGGGGAGAAGTTGGAGGCGTGCACCTGCTACGGCCAGGCATTGGTTATTACTAGTGCCCAGTGATTTCTGGATATGGAATTTTGCAAATTTCAGTGACAAAGGAGTTGTAATTTTCGATCATTCCAGATATAATAGTTATCAAAAACTGCTTAGCAATATTAAGTATGCTAGAACACCTAATGTACATATAGTGCTGCAGGGTATACAAATCCAGTGATTAGGTTACTGTGGTCCAGTTGAAAGTGAATTGCTTTGTTAATTGAAAATATATTAAGTGCATGTGAATGTTAAATTGAATGTTAAGCTTTATGACAGAGATTTTGAAAAATTCAGATACTGTAAAATGTGGAACCCCTGTTTACTCAGATGCATTCTACTGAATCTAAACATTTATTTTAAAAGCTGGCTCCTTTTTGAAGATATTCTTTTTTGATTAACTTAATTGTGGTACTGAAGTAAGAAGCCAGACTACCAGAAAATTGTGTTAACAGAAACAATGAAACTATATCTAAGGTGTGAACTGATTCCAGTCCCTTAATCAGGTAGCAGTATCAAAAATCTTTTTAATCATTTAAATACATACAGTATTAAGTTGTATCTGCAGTTAGAGAACTTTGAAATGTATCTACTGTTACAATATAATAACTGGGAACCCCCTTTATCAACCGCTGTTTGGTTGATGTGAAATGTGAAGTGACATCACACCCAGTTATTATGGCATTTCATTAGAAGATTCATGCACTGAGGCAGCTTGCCTGATTCAGGGACAAGCTATGTTGTCAGCAGGCCCCCTTCCATCAACTCGGTGCTCTGGGGGTGGGGGAAGAGGGTAAGCTAACCTGGCAGAGAAAATTAGGAAAGGTAACAGAGGAAGGGGGTGGGGGTGGGAAGATGACATCACAAAGAAGGCGGAGTGGGGGAGGAGTCAGGCTGACATCACAGTGAAAGGAGAGAAGCTGATTGGTGGTCCCAGAAAGTGAGCGGGTCAAGCAAGGGGGATACAAAAGAGGTAGCAGCCAGAGGGGAGCTCACAATTTTGCTGTTTTTTCTGATTGCTTAATTGGTGTGAGACATCACATCAGTTCGGCAATTATTTATTTATTTTATTTTAACCAGGTATAGCACACTAAGCTGAAAGCTTTTTTACAGGAGCGACCTGGGAGCACAAGGAGGTGAAGTGACGTGCTCAGGGTCACACAGTATGCATGTGGAAGCTGTGGGATTCAAACCCAGGTCTGGTCTGCTGGATGTCACCAGATTTGCAGCTCAGAGCCTTAGACTACTGCGCTATACTGCCTCCTGTTTATTTACTGTATTTATTATCACATCAGAATTACAACCCTTTGAGTCACAGACTCATTTCCAAAGGCTCCATGTCAGGTTACAGAGTAAGTCAAGATGATACAAGTATGTACAAGATATAGTAGCAAGACAATAACAATAACAGTGGGCTAAATATACTGATATTTCCTATAATTTGCATGATTATTGCTGTTGGTGGCTGTGATTCAGCTGCATTATTATTTGATTTAGTGGTAGGTTGATTTTAATCAGTTTAATCTTATTAATTTGTTACTTAACAGTAAATAGCACTAAATAACAGTAATTTAGCATTAACCAGCCGAGGAATTGAGCCTGGATTGAGACCTGCTGAGATTAGCTGAAGGCTGCAGTGAGTACAGGTAAGCTTTAAAAAAAAAAAGGGGGTTTCTTTCGTTTAACTGTTGTGGCTGGGTGTAATTGCAGTTTCCTTTCTTATGGATAACCGGGCGGCTAGCAGGCAGGTCATGTAGGTCATCCACTCTGGCCACTCGTGAGATAAAAAAGCATTTTGCGGCTTGGGAATTGGGCCTGGTGGCCATGAGGGAAATGTGGGGTTGAACCAGTGCCATCAAGGCAAGAATGCACCTGAGTTTGACCTTCTGCTTGGCAGGCTACACTGAGGTGCTCGGTGTGAGGGGGTTGGTTTGGGCAGTGTCTCCGGCAGTATAAAAACCTGCAGTGAGCATTTTAAAAGGGAGATGTTGCAGTTGGGAGGAGCAAAATATGTGGAAGAAAGGCGTTTGGAAGAGCTCCCCCCGGTGCAAGTTAGTGGTAGCGTCTGTGCTTGGCATGGTCACGCCACGTGGTCCAGGCCCTGTCTACCTCATGGTGCATGCTGGGCTGATGGCATGGCCATAGATGGCTAGTAGGGGGAATAATGCTGGCAGACAGGTGAACGAGACTATTGCAATGGGTGGGGGGACGGAATTTGCTCTAAAAGGAAGCAGGCAGACTGGGGATTTAGGACCTGGAATATGGCCAACAAAAAATGGGCACGTGGCCGCCATTTTAGGAGTGGCAGCCAGAAGGTCCAGCAGTTCTCCTTCTGGCAGATCCAACATAACCTGGTGGCTGCAGGGCATGGTTGAGAGGTCGCACTCACCTGTAGCAGGAAGGACAGGCTCGCAGCGGCCCACCATGAAGAAATAATGGGATCTGGCGGCCACCATTTTAGGTGCATGTGGCAGCTGCCATTTTGAGAGGCTGACCATCTGGGGGGTCAATTGTGCCTCGAGGTTAAGGCGGCCGCCACTTTAGGAGCACACGGTGGCCTCCATTTATTTGTGTAACAGCCTATAGTAAAAAACAAAAACAAATAAGAGGGCAGTACTTTAAATCGTGGAGCAAAATAACAGGGCAAGCCAGTAAAACAAGGCTGCCAGGTTTAAAGTGCACTGGGTGGCCACCAATTTTAAGGGCCCTACAGGAAGAAGAGGCCAGCTGGGGGGGAGGGGCATGGGTTCAAAAAAAACAAACATAAGTTAGGCATGAAAAGCCTTCTCCTGCAGGGTTGCCTGGCAAGGCCCGGCCAAACATGTGTAGAAGAGGGGTATATGACACAATATGTGCATTGTACTGTATAAAAATTTATATATATATATATATATATATATATATATATATACACACATATATATATATAGATAAGTAAAACAGCAGAGGAGTTAGAGTGTGGTGAATTGCTTAGGGGAACCGTACTTCAATATATGAATTATATATAAAGGGGTAATAATGTTACAAGAACAGTGTAAAAAAAAACCAAAAACACAAGAGGGGTGGCCAGAGGGCAGCATTTGGCTGAACACAGGCTGCAATAGGTGCAACTGGGCGTGGGCATATGATATCACTTATACTTCTGTGTGTATAACAGGTGTTTGTGATTTTCCCACGGCATGGGCAAGCCTTGTTCGAGACATCATGGCATCCAGAAAAAAATCCAAGAGCAAGGAGGACTGCTACAATGCAGCCATGGCCCTGGTGGAAAAGGCAAACAGGCTATTGGAAGGGGCAGACGAGGATCGGGGGTGCAAGGGTAGAAGTGCAAGGTTAACAAGGGACAGGGAATACAAGGGCAACAAGAAGGTCCTGGTGGCTTCTCATGCCCCACAGCTGAGGACCTCAGTGCCCACCCCGGCACCTGAACCGGTGGCCCTTGTTCCTTCCCCACTACCTGAGCCCAGACTGGAGCTGGCCCTTCTGCCCATACCTCCACCGGTCCCGCATGCCCCGGTGGATCCCATTAGACTGCCAGTAATTCCTACACGTATTGGTTTGCCTGTCCCTCTGGACAATGCCCCAGTGGGCCCTCCAATGCCTGCACCGACTCCAGAACCAGAATCCCCTAAAGCAGGTAATGTGGACCTCATCGTAGAGAGTAGTGTAAAAGAATATGTTAAGCAGATGTTGAAGGTGATGGGGGATATGAGGAAGGGGCAGCTAGAGAAGGTATTCAGGGAGATTAAAAAAGTAAAAGGGGGGAAGAGAGTGGGGCATAATCAGGGGGTGACACTAAGAAGCCAGAAGTAGCAGACTTAGGGGCCACAGGCTTTAGGATGGGGATTACATTCTGGTGACGAAAAAAGAGAAAATTTGGAAAGGGGAGTTTGTGGACATCTTTGCACAGGCCAACATGGACAACTTGGATAAATATAAGGAGAAGGAGAGTTTTGAGAAGAAGGACATGGTGGCAGCCATGGTCCTCCTAGGAAAAGGGGAGGAAGATAAGACTTTAAAGGGAAAGACATGGGATAACTGGTCCACAGGCTTCACTTATTATATGGCCATAGTCATTGAAAAGAAGCCTGAGCTAGCCATGCCACTTTTAGCTTACTCCTTAATAATAAAGAACACATACAAGTCCCAGAGAGGTTATTGCTGGATTAAATACAATGAGAAATTTAGACAGCGTATGGCACATTTTGGTGATGTTTGTTGGGATACCAGGCAGGTGGATTTATGGTTGGAGATCTGCACACACTCAGGCAAGGGGAATGACTGGGACAAAAAGACTGATCCCCTTCAGAAGTGCTGCTGGGGGTTCAATAGGGCCTTTTGTTCTTGGCCCCATTGTTGGTTCCGGTATACTTGCTCTAAGTGTGGTGGCACCCACCCAGCATCAAAGTGCAGGACAGGGTAGGACAAGAGGAACAGCAATAATGGTAACTACAATATGCAGTACAACCAGTCCTTTTGGGATGGCCACTTGGGGGTGGTACAGGAACAGGGGGCAGAATTGGTGACACAGGGACGGGGTAAAGGCTACAATGCAGGGTGGGGGTACCCCAACTATGACATACAGTGGGATAATTAAGATTCCAAACAGTGGTGCTGTTAGACTTGCAAAACCCCCCATCAAGGTTCATATACTGCAAGAATGGGTGCTGCATTACTAGTTAGGGCAGCAGGTCAGCTATTACGGGAAGGTTTTACATGGGGTTTTAGCTTGTAGTTCAATGGGCAGAGAAAAGGAATGAAAGTGAAGAATTTAAGATCAGTTCAAAGATAAGAAGAGTTATTGGAACAAAAAATTCAAAAGGAAATAATGGCGGGTAGAGGGGAGGGCTCTCTTGCAGACCTGAAACTGCAGAATTTGAGGGTATCTCCACTAGTGCTGGTCCCTAAAAAACAGGAGGGGAAATTTTGTGTGATACATCACCTGTTCTACCCAGAGGGGACTCTGTTAATGACCACATAGATGAGGCCAAGAGCAGATGCACGTACGCCACATTAGAAGAGGCTGTCCGTTTGATACGGGCTACCCCGTGGGTGTGGTTAGCCAAAACGGACATCGAGTCAACATTTAGGCTGCTACCAGTTAGGCCAGAAGATTGGGACCTGTTAGGTTTTCAGTTAAAGGGGCAATAATATTTTGATAAGGCCATGCCAATGGGGTGCTCTATAGTGTGCGCCACATTTGAAGCATTCAGTACTTTGTTACAATGGGTGTTTCAGGACAGATTCTGTTACATGTCAGTTATACATTGTTTGGATGATTTTTTGCCCATTGCAGAGGGGGAAAAATGCAAGGCTTATGTTGGACAACTTTAGGAGGATGTGTCAGGAGTATCATTAGCAATGGCAAAATAGAAGGCCCAAGCCGGCAGCTGGAGTTTCTGGGGATTGAGGTAGATACAGAACAGGAGCTGTTCCAGCTGCCTAGCAAAACATTGGACAAGCTAATGACATTAATAAAATCCATAAATGGGCACAAGAGGGCCCAGCTCCATCAAGTACAACAGCTCCTAGGGCATTTGAACTGTGCATGTATGGCAGTAGCTCTGGGACACATGTTTGCATGGTGCCTGGCACATTCCACCAGAGGGACGACTAGGCTACACCACTGGGTAAGTATCACAAAAGGGATGTGACAAGATCTAGGGGTTTGGGGGATGTTTTGTAGGAATACAGTGGAAATACCTTTTGGCAGGATGACTGGGTCTTTAACACTAATCTACAGTTTTACAGCAACGCAGCTGGAGGCATAGGAATGGGAACATATTTTAGGGATAGGTGGATGGTAGAGGCCTGGCCAGTTGAATGGGTCAGAAAGGGTATAACAAAGGACATAACATTTCTGGAAATCTTCCCCATTTGGGTGGCCACATTGGTATGGGGGAAGGAGTTACGGAACCAGTGGGTGACATTTTCGTGTGATAACCAGGCGGTTGTACAGGTCCTGAACAAGAGGGAGGCAATGTCTGGGATGGTAATGAGGATTTTGAAGCAATTAGTCTGACAGGTTTTGCATTTAAACATGTCCTTTAGGGCTGGGCATGTTGAGGAGGTTCACAACTTCATAGCTGATTGCTTCTCCCATCTCTAGTTGGACAGGTTTTGGGAGGTGGCCCGGAGGCAGAAGATAGATGAACGCCAGTACTGATGTACATATGGGAGATTGGCTTGAGGTAGTTGTATGGCTTTTCTGCAATTCCTTGGCCCCACGATGTTGAAGGTGTACAAAGGCTCCTGGTTGGTCTTTCAGGCATTTAGGGAGCACCTCGGCCACAATGTAAGTGGGGTGATGTCAGATGATCAGGTTGTGAAATTTATGGTAAATGGGTGGAGACAGAAAAAGGCGCACAACAACATGGTAGTGCACTTAGAGGCCATAGGCATGGTTTGCACATTAAAAGGGTGGAGGGACCCGACCAATGGTAACCTTGTCAGAAGAATGATGCAAGGTTGGACTAGGGATATGTGTGGAGGCCCATAGACACTAGGCAGCCAATCACGGAATTGCTGTTACAGGAGTTACAAGGGGCTTTGATGAGAATTTGTTCCTCTCACAGTGAGGCAATCTTCATTTTTGGCTATATCAGCTATGATGTTCCTCAAGGCGTTTAGAGTGAGCAAGGTATTGGGCCAGGGAAAGAAGGAAATGACGTGGTTTCTTTTGGGATGATGTCACCTGGGGGGACATAAGCATAAGGCTGTGGTTAAGGACCTCCAAGACAGATCAAGTAGGTAGGGGGGCCCTGATAGAATTAAGTTAACAGAGGGGCACAGAAGGGTGCCCTGTTGGGGCGCTGCTCGCGTATGCAGCAGTGCGGCATAAAGCGGCTGGGCCTTTGTTCAAACACGGAGATGGTTCAAGGGCATCTGGTTCACAATTGACTAGTGTTTTGAAGAAGGCCACGGAGTTCCTGGGTAAAGACTCAAAATGTTTTTCTTCACATTCATTTTGGATAGGTGTGGCAACAGAGTTAGCGGTGCAGGGAGGATCCCCAGATGACATCAAGCTTAAGAGCAGGTGAAGCACAAATTGTTCCTAGAAGTATAGGGAAAGGGAAAGGGAACATTGTTTAACCATAAGTAGCACACTAAGCTGAAGCTTGTTTCCAGATGCGACCTGGGAGCACAAGGAAGTTAAGTGACTTGATCAGGATCACACAGCAAGTATGTAAGATATAATAAAAAGCAACAGCACTAACCATCTCTTTTCTTCCTTCCCCTACAGGATCATAGCACAAGACGTTTGGCGTGGTTAATGGGGTAAAAAAAAGGGGATGGGGATAATAAAACAAAAAAAACCAAAACAAGAAAGGATAACATCCTGGAGAGGGGAAAAGACAGTGGGAGGGGGTAGGATAGGGAAGGCCTGACACAAATTGTCTTATATTTCATAGGGCATACTCGGAGAAAGGAGGTCTGGATCGTTGGACACTCCTTCATCTTTTAGGCCAAGAAATGGGTTTCATGGAGACTCTGGGGTGCCATCTTTACCAGGACACATCCAGGGTTAGGCTCACTTGAAAAGTAGTCAGAGGGATGCACTGGGCCCAGCTGCTTCCACTGTTGAGAGAGATGAAGACAGACCATGCAAGACTGGACCTGGTCATTATACATCTTGGAGGAAATGACCTGGGAACTCACCCCTGGCTGGACATTTTCTTTCAAATAAAATATGATTTAATGATAATTAAAGGATGGTGGCCAGAGGTCCCTTTGGTATGGTCAGAGATATTGCCCAGGAGGGTGTGGTGCCATGCCCACAGTCACAAAGCCATTGAGAAGGCAAGGAGATGAATGAAAAACAGGGTAGCAGCCTTATTCGCGGGAGAAGGGGGTTTCAGCATAAAATGGGGGATAAAGGAAGACATGGATAAGTACTACAGGGGGATCAGAGTGCCCCTGTCTGGGATGGAGCTGGCCTTTTTTAATTCAGAAACGGACAATGTCATTGACTTTTGGAAAAAAGAGAAACAAATAGGTTAGGCACTAGCACTCGATATAGGGCAAGGGCTGGGAGGGGAGTGGGGAGAGGCAAATGGGGGAACCCACCATCCTTTTCAAGCATGAGGCAGGCTAATGGAAGAAAAAAGGGAGGGGGAGGTGGGGGGAAGGGGCATTAATGGGTACATAGGGCCTTGTAGGACCTGGAATCAGAAAAAGGGGAAGAGTTTACACTCGGATCCTGATATAAAACGAACATGAGGAGATCGGCCACAGGATGTACATCCTTGGAGGAGAAGACATGATATTTAATAAACTTGAATCATAATTGGAATACAATACTTATATATTTAACTTTTGTTGACCAGGTAGGTACACTAGACAAGTTACATGCCTATTTTCAGGTACAACCCGGGAGAGTACAATGAAAATACAGGTTCAAACAGGGTGCATATCAACAAGAGGGGCAATGTACAGAGTTACAAGAGAGCAAGATAAACATAGATAGTCTACAGTGAGCAGTAATAGGTAAAATATATATACATACATGCATACAGAATAAAAAGGCTAAGTCATTCAATGGCAACAGCAGTAATTACATTGTATGAGTGACCCTTTTACCAGAGCCACAGAAACAGATAATTCCTGAGCAGATAAACAAGCAAATCACATGCTTCCCAGAGTTAAAGAACAGTAGGCAGCGTCATTAGAGCCTGCAAGAGGGACCCCAGGGTTGGGTGAGTCCAATTTAGAGACCTGATTAAGGTGGCTTGGGACACCCCCATGCAGAGGCCAGTTTCAAGTGCGCCCGCAGGGAATTCTGGAGGCTCAAGTGGGAAGGGGAGGAACGAACGTGGTCAGGAAGGGAGTTCCATAGCTCGGAGCACACGTAGCAAAGTCTCTGTCCCCCATTAGGGTAGGAGTATAAGGAACATTGAACACCCCAGGACTCTGAGACCTGAGGAAGTAGGAGGAGGATTCGGCAGGTTTGAGAAGCTGCGCCAGCCCTGAAGGGGTGCCAGTTCTGAGCACCATTCCTACTAAGCAGCCCAACCCATAGTTCAAGTGATTGGCCAGGGAAAGCCAACCCAGTTTGTCATATAATTTACAATAATGGGTGAGGCGTGGGGCTGCAAGGCAAAGCGACAGATGTTGTTGTAGGTCATGTTCCACCGAGCGACGTAGACCTTGGAGGTGCTAGCGAATAGGAGAAGGCCATAGCTAAGCGAAAGGAGCAGCACACCTCTGAAATTGTTACGGATGACTGGATTTGTGGAAATATGAATTTTGTAAATATTCAAGGATGCTTTGGAAAACTTGTAAATAATCAAGGATGCTTTGAAATATGAGTAAATTAATTGCCAACCGAACACTCACACAAAAAATAGTTGTCTGTGTCTTATTTTGGGGGGGGGTCTGATGACAAGGCAACTTGCCTGATTCAGGAGCAAGCTTTGTTGTCAGAAGGCCCCCTTCCATCAACTCGGTGCTCTGGTGGTGGAGGAGAGGGAGTAGTCTGACCTGGCAGAGAACATTAGGAAAGGTAACAGAGGGAGGGGGTGGAGGGGAGAAAATGACATCACAAAGAATGAGGAGTGGGGGGGTGAGTCAGGATGACATCACAGGGAAAGGAGAGAAGCTGATTGCTGGTCCCAAAGAGAGAGGGTCAAGCAAGGGGGGTGCAAAAGAGGGGGCATCCAGGGAGCATCCAGGGGTGAGGGCATAATCTTGCTGTTTTCTCTCATTCCCATCCTCCCAACTCGAAAAGGAGGTAGACAGAATGTGGACAAGGAGGCTGAAAAGGGGCGTCTGCTGTGGTTTCTCAGCTGGTCGCAGGGTATGTGAAGGTGGACAGCATGGAGATAATGAAAAAGAAGAAAAAGGGGGACGGGGAAGAAAAAGGGGAGAGTGGAGGCAGGGGGAAGGGGCATTAGAAGATACATAGGGCCTTGTAAGACCTGGAATCAGAAAAAGGAGAAGAGTTTACTGTCGGATCCTGATATAAAAAGAACATGAGGAGCTTGGCTCCAGGATGTACATTCTTGGGGGATAAGATATGATATTTAATACACTTGAATCATAATTGGAATACAATATTGTTATGGATGATTGCATATGTGGAAATATGAATTTTGTAAATATTCAAGGATGCTTTGGAAAGCTTGTAAATAATCAAGGATGCTTTGAAATTGCCAGCTGAACACCTACACGAAAAATAGTTGTCTGTGTCTTATTTGGGGGGGGGGGGAGATCTGATGACAAGCCATCATGTTTGTAAACAGCTGGCATCTGGCTGTGTGAGCTGCAGTCAGGGCTGTCAGACTTGAGGAGTTCAGTGGAAATGTGTGAACTGCGAGTCTCAGTCAGCGCTCCTGTGTCACTAAAATAACAGTTTGTGAAGAAAACTGTAAAATAAGCCTAAGTGCTATTTTATTGTAAAAAAAAAGAAACAGTTTGTGCCAACACAGTGAACTAACCAAACTTCTGCATGACAGCTACCTGTCAGCGCAATTCTTTGCAGCACTTCCTGGGATTTCTTTTCAGCGTGACTGATTACATAGAGGCTGGACTGTTTCAATTATACGAACGGAAGTAAGTCACAACATAACAGCTATTTTACTGTTACCCTTACCATCTGAGTGAAAAAAGGTTGAGTTAGCTATATATTTAAACACAGTTACATTTCTTCTAGTTACAATAAAAATAATTATTCCAACTTAAAATGATGCAAATCATTAACTTTAAACTGGGACCATTTATTATAAAAAATAACACTCAGGGTTATGCGTGTGTGTGTGTGTGTTCATGAGGTTTTATTTACTCACTCTTGGAGAGTGATGACCTTTAAAACCTCTTGAGCTTTGCTCTTGAGGTTTATGGGTCATCACGCATTTCAGGTGTGTAAATAAAATTCATAACACACACATGCCTGAGTATTATCCTATAGATAACATGACTGAAAATTTTTGAAATGTACCTGCTTATAAAATTTGAAGATCTGCACAAAAATATGTTTTTTTTTCCCCAACAGGCGTATCCCATCAAAACTGCGCAATCGAAAACAGCATGGTCAAATAAACTTTGGGTGACTATTTTCACAGGATTGTTTGAAAAACTTCCAATTTTCAATGCAGAATTCATTTCAGGAGGCTTCTAACTAATGAATTTAGCTAAAAACATACATTCCTGTTGTTTTTCTTTTCACTGCCCTGGTATTTGACTGTGTTTTTATTTTTACGGTTTTGATGTGGAACCTGTTTTTTCCTCCCAGCAGGTGACATGATTTTACTTATGGATAGAAAAAGAAGCAAGCAGTTGTCAATGCCGAGTGTTTGTTTGTTTGTACTTGCTATGCAGTTGTTGGGCATAGATAGCATAGAGGTAAACATTAACAAATTAATAATAGCAGGTACTGGGATAGAGCAGAGGGGAAGGGCCATGATTGGAAGACTATGTGTTCCAATGCCCGCAGCCTGGGTAACAAAATCCCAGAACTTGTGGCACTAATGGCCTCTGAGGACCTGGATATCATGGCAGTCACAGAGACGTGGTGCAACAGCAACCATGCCTGGGAGCTAGCCATTCCAGGGTGCATGCTGCACAGACGGGACAAGGAAAGCAAGAAGGGGGGAGGGGTGGCATTGTATGTCAGGGAAGGGATAAAAGCGACAGTCCCACAACACAAGTGGGGAAAAGCAGAGACACCGTGGGTAGCCCTGGAGGTGGGAAGGGAACAGTACTTAGATTGGGAGTGATATACAGGCCCCCAAGGCAGGTGGAGGATGTAGACAGAGAAGTGCTGGAGACAATAGAGAACATGGCAACAAAGGGTGAATTGCTGCTGATGGGTGATTTCAGCTTGCCGGATGTGGACTGAAGTATCTCAGCGGCAGCCTCAGCCAGGAGTAAGGGATTCCTGCAATCCCTGCAAGGGGTGGGTCTCACATAGCTAGTGAGGGAGCCTACAAGGGAGAATGCAATTCAGGATCTTGTCCTAAGCAATGGGGACAGGATAAAGGAAGTCACAGTGGAGCAGAACCTAGGTACTAGTGACCATCGAGCCATGGGGTCCACCATCAGGACATCGCAGGAGGCTAGCAACTCAAGGACTAGAATCCTGGATTTCAGGAGGACAGACTTTGGTAAGATGAAGGATGAATTAAGAAGGCTATGCAGGGATACAATGACATAAGAGGAGTGGTGGACCAGTGGTATAAGATAAGGGAAGCCCTGCACCTAGTAGCAGACTATTGCACAAGGCCCTGCAGCAACAGCAAAAAAAAAAGAAGAAACCACTGTGGTTCTCGAGGGGAGTAGCAGAGCTAGTAAGAGGAAAAAAGATGGTGTTTCTGAGGTACAAGGCAACACAAAGCAAGAAGGACAGACAAAAATACTTGGAAAAATGAAGGGAAGCGAACAAGGCAGTAAGAGCAGCAATGGCCGCCCAAAACCAAGGAAAAGCTAGCAAAATCAGTAGATATATTAATGAGAGGAGGAAGACGGGGGAAGGGAGGATTGTGAGACTTAGGAAAGAGGGAGGCAGGGTAGTGGATAAAGACATTGACAAGATGACCATCCTCAACAAATATGTCTGCTCTGTAGTCAATGAAGAAGGCAATGGGGATGGTCCCTATTAGTGGAGAAGGGCAAACAGGGAAAAGGGGTAAACATTCGACTTTTGTCAGAGAACAGAGTAAAAACAGCACTAGAATGGCTTAGGGTGGATAAAGCTATGGGGCCAGATGGGATACACCAGAGGATCCTAAAGGAGCTCTGTGAGGAACTGGCTAAACTTCTGGCTAAGCTGTTCAGTGGATCACTGGAAAAAGGCATGGTTCAGGAGGAGTGGAGGAGGGCACAAGTTGTATACCTGCACAAAAGTGGTAGCAAGGAGGCGGAAAAAACACCACCCTGTCAGTCTGACCATGGCAGTAGGTAAAATAATGGAAACCCTGCTTAAGGAAAGGCTGGTGGGCTACCTAGAGTCAAGGGGGCTGCTGGACCCAAGCCAACATGGATTTGTGGCAGTGAGATCATGCCAGACCAACTTGATTGATTTCTTTGAGTGGGTCTCAAAGGAAATAGAGCAGGGCAGAGCAGTAGATGTGGCCCATCTGGACTTCAGGAAAGCCTTCAACACAGTCCCACGCTGGAGACTAATCCACAAGCTGGCAAATCTGGGGGTGGGGACAGAGGTAGTTACATGGGTTAGAAACTGGTTGAGTAACAGAACACAAAGAGGGGTGATAAATGGGGTTAGTTCACAGGAGGGATGGATAACAAGTGGCGTACTCCAGGGATCAGTGCTGGGACCAGTGCTCTTCAATGTCTTCATAAGCGATATTGCAGAAGGTCTAGAAGGGAGGGTTAGCCTGTTTGTAGATGATACAAAGCTGTGTAACAGGGTAGATACACAGGAAAATATCGAAAAAATAAGGAGAGATCTGAAGATGCTAGAAAACTAGTCCGAGGAATGACAGCTGGGTTTCAATGCAAAAAAGTGCAGGATTATGCACCTGGGGAGAGGGAATCCTAGGGTCAAGTGTGAACTTGATGGGGTAACACTGGAGGCCACCAAAGAGGAAAGAGATGTAGGGGCAGTCATAGAAGATGACCTGAACGTGGCTAAACAGTGTGACAAAGCAGTCAGAAAGGTTAACAGAATACTAGGGTGCATAGGGAGGGGTATAACAAGTAGAAGGAGGGAAGTGGTTGTACCATTTATACAACTCCCTAGTAAGGTCTCATCTGGAGTACTATGTTCAGTTCTGGAGGCCCCATCTCCAAAAAGACATAGACAGGATGGAGACAGTACAGAGGAGGACAATAAAAATGGTGTCTGAGATGCAGCATAAGTCATACAAAGAGAGACTCAGAGCTCTCAATATGCTCCCTGGAAGAAAGGAGAGAGAGAGAGTGGGGACATGATAGAGACCTTCAGGTATCTAAAGGGGATCAACAGGATACCAGAGGGGAGCATCTTTCGCATGACGGGAAACAGTAGAACAAGAGGGCACAGCATGAGACTAAAAGGGGAAAACCTAGGGGGAACTTGAGGAGGTTTACTTCACTGAAAAGGTGATGGAGAGATGGAACAGTCTTCCCCCAGAAAGTGGTGGGGGTGGCCACAGTCCAGGGATTCAAGAATGCGTGGGATAGGTACATGGGAATTATCAAGCTACGGCAAAAGGTGGGGAACTTGTCATAACATCTAGGCCACCTTAAGCATTAGAAAGAGGGATGGGTCAGACTGGATGGGCCACAAGGCCCCTATCTGCTGACAACATCTATGTATCTATGTATCTGTGTATCGCAATCTGTTCTCATGGTGAGCACTATGATGTCATAAACAAAGGCAATCTGGGCAGGATTCACAAAGAAGATGCACCCAGCACAACTCAGATGCGCTGGTGCAAGTCAGATGCACCGAGTACAGACAGAGCGATTCACAGAGGCATGCGCACTGGTATGCGCCAAGCGCATCCCCTCTGTGAATCACCAAGACACAGGAGAGTGCAACTGGAGATGCACCGACACAACAGGAGATGTACCAGAGCATTTCAGATGCCCTGAGTCACACAACAGAGCAAAGCAGAGCAAGTGGAGCAAGCCAGCAGGGCAATAGGGAACAACCATGATGCTGGAACAATGAAACCCACAGACACAGGTGCTGATAGCAACATGTTTATAAAACAGTAAAACCGGATATAAAACTGTACAACAGAAACCCCAGAACAAGGAAACAGAGGGCCATAAACAGAAACAGTAAACAGAGCAAGGCCCCATGAAGAGGTAGGGGGACACTAGCGCCGCTGTGGACCACCACGCCACACCCATGCACTGCCACGCAAGGGCAATCAGTGAAGAACACTCTGTAGGGCAGCTGACAGGCACTGAACAGTCCTGGAAATAGGCCACAGGGCTACCTGAATGGCCACACGGATCCACCCCTCCATATCAGGCTGTGCACCACCCCCTGCCCTGGCATGTCGTCCCTGGAGACCTGCAGCAATGACAGAGAGAACACACACTGTAGTCCTGAATGTAGACAACACCCCCACCCAGCAGTATCCCACAGCAGCAGACAACAGCAACAGCAGAATGCACCACCTACCTGACCCTGCAAGGGCACCAGGTCTGGCACCCAGGAGCCTCTGCCTCCATGACTCAGCGACAACCACGGCCCTCCGCCTGTCCTCTGGGCCTGCAAAACACAACAGACAGAGAGCACCATGAGACAACACAGCAGTGCCAGTAACACACAGCAACACTGACATGCACGGGAGGGGCAGGGACAGCCAAACAACGCCATTGTGCAGGATGCACTGCCACAGTGCCACCCCCTGGCATGTGTGCATGCAGCACACAGTGGCCTGCACGCAACCACAGCCCTGTCCATAGCCCCCCCATGGCGCACATGACAGGGCTGCACTGGGCAGGTGCAGCCACTGCTATGTGTGCAGGATGACAGTGACCCAAGCGGGTGCCTCATGAGGGCCTCAACACACAGACACCCAGCATGCACCACAACAGGAACCAGATGAGCGACACCTACCTGGCCTTGGCAATACGCCCCAGCATGCATGGCAGCGCAGCAGCCCCAGTATTCGGGTCCCACCTCTGGAGGTCGCCGAAACAATGCATGCACTGCTCCCCAGTGCGTGGCAGCCTAGTGCACTGTACCAGCCTCCTGGCAATAGAGGCCAACACCTCTGCCCTGGGCACATGGAGGTCCTCTTGCCCAAACAGCCACCCCTCCACTGGCATAACAAGTGCCACCCAATGCAACAGCTCCACCTGGGACCAGTTCATGGCCCTAGGGGATTGTCCACCAGCTCTGGGCATTTCCCCACTGACAGTAACTGTCACCCAGTGCAACGCAGTGAAGCGCAGTTGAGGACCCGATATGCTCCACGTGAAACACAGAGCCACGTGCAGTACAATGCGCACAGTGTATGAAGTGTGATAGGTCAAAGAGCACGGCATGCACAATGCCACCCGCTAAGGTGTGGCGAGGTCACGGCCGGGTCACGCATGCGTGATACGTCTGTGGCTGCCATGTTGTGCACGGCACATGCTACGGCTGCCTAAGGCACATAACGTGCGATCCATGGCCACTGCAGCACGTCCCGTGCATGTGGTTGTATGGAGCCTGATACAGGACACAGCACAATGGCCAGAGTTCCTGCAGTGGCACATTGTGGAAGCAGTGTAGCGGAGCATATCAGAAGATGCGCCATTATACATGGTGATTGTGCATGCACGACAGATGCGTCGTAATGTCATAGGCACATCTTGGAGATGCTCCTTGTAAAGTGAGATGAGCTGGGGGCAATTATGCAGTTCATAGGCAATGAGCCTTAAACCGCCTTATTCCACATGCATGGGCATCTCAGCCAATTAGCATCTCATTAAAAGAGGCCCAGGCCTCATTTGCATGCCCTGAGCCATAAATGCTCCCAAGGCAGCAGGCTGAGATCAAGTGACTGAAAGGAAACAGAGCCCTGAAGGTGAGTACACAGCTATACTGTCATGGTCTACTGAACACACTGGGGGAATGCACAGGTGCATGCAAGCCTCTGAACGTCCACGGCCACCACATGGGGAACAGTGCCTCCCAACATGCACAGAATGTGGATAGAATGCCCATAACGTCGAACAATGAACCTGTGCAGTACACAGGATGCACAAGACACTGGAAGACAGGTCGCTGCCATGTCCAGACCACCTGTCACAGTACCATGGTGCACACATGGCAGCATATGGGATAGGGCACCACTGTACACAGGTACGGTTTGCAGTGGGACTTGGCTATGCACCATCCTGCGACCCACACGGAGTTACTGTACCCTGTATGGTAGTACTGTGGAGAGGTATATGTGACTGGGTGTTACTGGCCATGTGTGGTGTGTGCAGTGATGCACCACTGGTCAGTCCGAGGCACACAGCAGCGCCTGTGCAGGCAACATGACAGTGTCACCATGCCACACACACTGTGGCCAGCTGCCCCATGAGTGTGGTCCACTGGGCTGTGCCCCCCCTGCAAAGCACAGGTGGGACCCTGGGTGGGCATAACACTGTGGCCATGCACACGCTGCTGAGGCACCAGGGCATGTCCATGGTGGACAGCACCGTGTGCCCACCCTGGGGCGGCAGCACAGGCACCCCAGCTGTGGACCGGTGGATAAGTAAGGCAGGTGCACTGTCACAGTGGTACCTGTACCGTGGTGCACTGCACACCATACCAGATCACCTACACACAGACCACCTGCTGCAGAGGTCCAGTTGGGTCGACGGACTGAGGCGGGTGTGGTGGGACTTTGTGTAGCCACAGGCATGTCTAACACCCGGATACTTCCCCCCACATTCGCCATAATGTCAGAGGATGCGAGCACCACCACAAGGCAGCAACCAAACCTCACGCGTGATGAGGAGAGGGTTCTCATTGAGGTATGTCATCTATGCCTGGCCATTCTTACCGGCAGGGGAGGCAGCCAGACTGTGCAGGCAGTGGGATGGGAGGAGGTGGCCTGGCAGGTGAACGCCATGGCACCGTATAACCACACAGTCACAGAGTGCAGAATGCACTGGAATGACGGGTGTAGGAGAGCCAAGGAAAAGGTGACCAATATCCAGGCCTCCCTGCAACGGACAGGGGGTGGGCCGAGCATGGCCAAACAGCTGAGCTCTAATGAGGCCCTCCTGGCTGCCAGTGTGTTCCAGACAGCCATGTAGGGCATCCCCGGCAGTGGGTTCCAGACCAGAGGCAGCCTATCGCAGCATTATGAGTAGCCGTGTGTCCTGAACATGGCCCCCACCCACATGCCAAGACCACCTTACCTGCCCCTGTACTCCCAGGCACAGCAACATAGGGTTGGGCACTCCTGGCCAGCCGTGACTTACCCTGTGGTGCCGCTGCTGCCATGCCACTGCACCGGGGGCCTGTGTTGCTGTGCATCCACATTACATGTGCCACCACTGCCATGCAGTGTGCATGATGGGATGTCAATGGGCACAACTGCACCATGGCATGGCTAGCCATGTCACACCATGGAACCGCTATGGTCAGGCCTGCGGCCTTGGCGCCGTGTGGACATCCATTTACTGTTGTGCATCACCAATGTGACATATGTGTACTGTGCATTAACCATGTACTCCCTTCTTCCCTCCACAGCACCATCATGACTCCAGGGTGCAGCTGTGGCCACGGCTGCATGTGACACCCTCGCGGGCGATGATGTGGGCCCATCTCATGGGGCCATCGACACCACAGTGGATGACCCTGCAGCTGCACCATCCACATCCCAGGCAACACCAGTCATGGCCCCAGTGCAGGCGGGCCCCGCGGACCCCTAGGCCTGCACTGGAAGAACAGACAGTGGGTATATCACATGGCTGGGGAGCCTGTCTGGGTTGTCTGACGATGACCAGAATGACACGGTGGACATTGCTGATGCCCTCCTTGTGCTCACCAGTGGCATGCGGGGGGGCCTCAGCACTACCGCGGTCAGCACTACCACCACCAGTGCAAGCATTGTGGATGGAGGTGCACTCGGCATGGGGATGCCTGTGCACATGGTCCTGGTTGCCACTGACAGCCACACTGTGCATGGTGAGGCTGCAGATGTGGCACAGCTGCCCACAGCTGTGGGTGCTGTGCCCTCTGAGCCACTGTCATGTGCAGTGCCAGCGACATCAATGGCATCTGGGCAGGGTGTCATGATGCACGGACCACCCCCTTTGGCCCGGGAGGACACCACCCATCGGCATACAGTGGCATTTCTCAACCAAGCCCCAGCCCATGTCCCAGCCTGCCAGGGTGCATCCACTGCCTGTGAACGGACCAGAACAGGCTGCTCCATGCCCTGCACATCAGCTATGCCACCATGAAACATCACCCGCCGATGACATTGGGGCCTACCTTGCCCTTCTGCGGGTGGCTGTGGAGGGGCAGGAGGCCCTCCGTGCAGAGTTCCATAGCCACAGGACTGTGATGGTCCAGGAGCATGAGTCCACTGCTGTGTGGCATGCACAGATGCTGACAGAGGCATGCATCATGTGGGTGGGCATGACCGCAGCTCTGAAGCAGATTGCAGCTGCTGCAGAGGTGGTGGCTGCCACCGCAACTTGCCATGAACATCGTGCATCCAGTCATACACTACGGAGCATGTCCCGCACACCCCGGCTGTGGATCCGGGTGAGCCCTCTGCTACTGACTCCATCGCCGCTGGCCTCCACACCAACTGTCTATGGCTCGGGTGGTGGCCATGGGTTGGCCATTCCACTGAGCACCCATTCATGGTCCCAGTGCAGCACCCCTGCAGGGTCCCAGGTGACACCCCCTCTGACCAGTGGTGGCCCACCCACCACCACCAGCTGTGGCAGATGCTGCCCCATGTCTGTGGCAGCCGGGGCACCACCCTGTAATGCCCATGACCCAGGGCCTGTGGTGGCAGGCTCACACACCTGTGTGCACTGGATGCCCTGCGGGTGGTGCCAGTGGCGGTGTGTGTGGTGGGAACCCACCCCACAGCGGCCCTGGCACTACTCCATGCTACCTGTGCAGGACCACCCGCGTGTCCATGTGTGCCACTGTTGTGCCATGTGTCATGGGAATGATGAGTGCATTCAGTTGTCCACTGTGCCCTTGTGTAGGCTGCTGTGCACACTGACCCATGACGTCTGTGGCATGGCGCAGGTGGTGTATGGCTGATGCATGCCTGGTGTGTGCATTTCTGTATGTCTGTGTGTCCCTCACTGTGTGTGTGACTGTGTGCACCTCTTTGTAATGTTCATTGTCCACTGTGCCCATGGCATGCATTCTCCACACCTTGGTGCACACGCTGCACACATAGATACATACCTGCATACTCACCTGCATGGCCCGAAGTGTCCCTCCACCACACACCTGCGGTGGTCCCTTGCCCTGGCCATCAGCCTCAGGTCCCTCCATCCCAGTTTGGAGTCGCTGCCCTGGCCCTCTGGAGGTGCTCTGTCACACACACCTATCAGGTGGCCACTTGGTATGTCCCTGTCCTCGAACCTCATGCACTGTGCCGAACAGTGCCATATGATTGAATCATGTGCACTCCTAGGGTGTGTGGCACAGACATTGGTGATGTGCCCTGTGGCATTGCACACCACCTGACAATTCACGGAGTGGTATCCCTTGTGGTTTGTGTAAGCGGTGGCATCCTCACCAGGTGGTGCATGGATTGCCACATGGGTGCAGTCTATGGCCCCTATGACACCTGGCATGCATGCCACCCTGTAGAACCCCTGCATGGCTTCTGTCCACTCCGCCTGCATGCTGGGGAAATGGATGTATTCCGAAGCTTGCAGTAGCAGTGCAGTGAGGAACTGTGTGAGGAGACAAGACGTAGAGGCCTGTGAGATGCCAGTGGTGTCCCCAGTAGGCCTCTGGAAGGTTCCAGCAGCGAGCAGGCACATGACCGTTGTCACCTTGGTCTCCACAGGAATGGCATGACCTCATGCAGTGGGTGCCTGCATCACATCATGGCACAGCTCACAGAGCTGCCTCAGCATGGCCCTGTTCAAGCAGTATCAGCCTACTGTCTCCGCCTCAGTCAGCTGCTCAAAGGACAGCCTGGCACGATACCGCCGTGGGGCCATCTGCCTACTGTGCCTTCCACCACCCTGCCTCCTTCTCCTCATTAGTGCACCTGGAATGGCCACTGCTGCTGGGTTCTTTCTGCTGCAGAGTACTCAGTCCAGCCCTCTGGCCCAGTCTCTCTGGTATGCTGTGCTGGCTGGCTGTGTCTGTGTGTATCTCTCTCTCCCTCTTTCTCTCTCTGTCTTCCACTCTCCCTCTGGGTCAGGCAGTGTGCTGCTGCAGCAATTCAAGCAACGACCTGCAGGTGGGCTAGACTTAAGTCTCCTTCCTTTGTACTTATCTTTCTATGGTGCATCTTGCCTTTGCGCTGGAAATGCTCTATGGTTGCACCATGGATTTGCACTGTGAATCGGGTTGCGCAGTGTATGCTTGGGTATGCCCCCTGTTTATGCACCGCATGTCATTACGTTGCACCTATGGAGCTTGTCATTGAGCACAGAGCATCTTGGTTGTGTTGGTGCATTCACCCTGTTTGTGAGTCATTCTGCGGTGCATTTCTGATTTGAGTTGGTGCATCTGAGTTGCGCTGGGCACATCTCTTTTGTGAATCCTGCCCTCTGAGTTTAACGGGAGAGAGGCAAATGTTTTCAAATGTTTTCTATACAGACTTTTTAGATAGACTGCCAAGATGTGCTGTAAATTGTGGAAAGAAACACTGAAATGAAAAAAAAATGTATTCTTTAGTAAATTATAACAGCTCAAACATCTTATTTATGAAGGTACATGCTGAAGTGTTGAGTTGCTCTTTAAGGATTCTTGATGTCTTTTCAATTAGTGATCAGTTATTGGCCCTGGTAGCCTTACAATGAGATACATAGAGACATAGATAATGACAACAGAAAAGGGCCCATAAGCCTCGTTCATACAGCAGGTATCTGGATCGCTGCTGTCCCCATCGGACCCACAGCAGTATCTAAAAACACTGCCGACCAGCGTTCACACGATACAGCTGTGCACTGTTGCAGGCTTGCTTCCTGCATTGCCACCATCTTCCAGAAACTGCAGGCTGGCTATTCAGCTGGCATCATTGTGAGTGTTGCCAGGTGTTCAGATTTCTGTGCAAAATGGCGTGAAACACCTGCACCAATACACAATGGCAAGAAAAGAGGGATCGCAGTCTCAATGAAACGCTACCCGAAAACGGCAAAAGGGTGGTGTTCAGACATGCACAGCAGCAATGATCTTACTGCTGTGCACCACCAACAACGGCCCAGAATTGGCCATGTGAATCGGGCTATAGGCCTATTCAGTCTGACCACCATACCTAATTACTTTGTACTGGCTTTAGTGCCCCCATTTCTTGCTGCCACCCCTTTTCTAATTAATCCCATATGCCTGTCACATCCCTGTTTAAAGCTGCTCACTGATTTGGCCTGTATTACTTCCTCTGGCAACTTTTTCCACTTGTTCACCACTCTTTAGTGATAAAGTAGTTACAGATGTCCTTTCTGAATCTCCGCCCTGCAAGTTTCAGTGAGTTCCCCCATTATCCCCATACCTGAACTCAAGGAGAGAACCACCTTGGAGTCCCCTTAATTTATCACATGCATGTACTTGTATGTTTCGATCATGTCACCCCTTTCCCTCCTTTTTTTAAGAGTGTACCTGTTCAAGTCCTACAGCCTCTCCTCATGTATTGTCTCCTAGTCCATCGACCATCTTGATTGCCCTACACTGTACTGCTTCTTTTTTTTTTAACTCTGTTTATACTCCATACTCATAGGGAATTTTCTCAGGCATCCACCTCTCTCATCGCTCTATCTCCATGACTGAAACTCTCCAGCCCCTGGCACCAGTCCGGAGATCCCCCCCGGCTCTGAGCCCCCCAAGGTAGGGCCACCCTTTCCTCCCAGGGCACTCTATATTATTCAGTAGGCCTTGCTGGGCTCAGTCCAAGGGTGGAAGGAGTCCGGCAAGTAGAGTGTGGCGATGAGCTGTGGTGCCATCACCTATCCCAGTGGACAGGGATTTTCTAGCTTTGTTACTCTCTGGGGAAGTGACCTGCCATGACATCTGTGCACGGCTGCCCTGTTGATGTCTGCCGCTCTCCCTACCCCCTTACGACTTGAGCTGGTACGTCTGTAGTACCCCCGATCTCCATCTGGGGTCACTAGGACACCGAACTGCCCCTGGAGCCCTCCCCAGGGAGAGGAGAGAAAAGCAATCCTCCAGATGCTCAATCCTCTCCCTCCCTGACTGACCCCCATCTCCCTGAGCTCGTTCCTGAACCCAGGTCACCGGTGTGGCATCCAGCACCTCAACTCTCAGCTCCACCAAGCCGGCCTGTACTGCTTTCATTTTGTTACAGTCTTCCCCCAGGTGTGGACTCCAGCACCTCGTGCTGTATTCCAGATGTGGTCACTCCAGTGAACTATGCAATGAGAGGCTTTACTTTCTGTCTTCTGCTGCTTATCCCCTTCCTTATGCATCCCAGCATCCTGTCTGCCTTACTTACAGCTCTATTACAGTGTGCTGCAGTTTTCAGGTTCTCCAAAATCATGACCCCCACCACCCCCATTTCATATTGCAGGCTTGGGTTCCTTTTCCCAGTGTGCATCACCATGTATTTTTAAAGTTGAAGTCCAGCTGCCATATCTTTGGCCAGCTCTTCAACCTACCCAGATCCTCCCTTGATTCAATTATCGCTTCCTCTATGTCCAACCTTGTGCAGGTCTTTGTGTCATCTGCAGAGAGGTACATTCCCCTTGGTGCCTTCCCCATGTCACAAATAAACACGCTGAAATGGGTCGGGACCAGCACTGACACCTGAAATTCTCCACTTGTTATGACCCTTACCTCTGAAAACTCTCCATTTACTATCACCCTCTGTGTTCTTCCTCTCAGCCAGTTTTCTACTCAAGTTGTCAATTTTTCCTTCTTCCCTAGGTCCCTTAAACATTTGACCAACCTGTTCTGGAGGACTGAGTTAAAAGTCTTGCTGAAATCCAAGTACACTGCATCGACTGCCTATCCCTTATTGGCTGCCTTGGTCACCCAGTCCAAAAAGTGAACAAGACCCACCAGGCAACACCTTCCTTTTGTGAACCCATGTTGTCTTGTGTCCTGTAGCCTCTTTCCCTCCAGGAAGTCCACTAGTTCCTCACTTAGTACAGATTTCATAATCTTTCCCACCATAGACATCAGGTTGGCTGGTCTATAATTCCCTGGCTCATTTATTTTCCATTCTTGTGTAGCAGGACCACATCTGCTGTCCTCCAGTCCCTCAGGACCACCCCTTGTCCAGTGAGCAGTTGAATATGCCTTCATGTGGTCCTGCTATCACCTCTGCTACCTCCTTAAGCATTCTTGGGTGTAAGCTATCATTTCCAATAGATTTATTTACTTTTAACCCTTTAAGTTGTTCTAACACCCTGTTCCCTGTTATTTTGGTTTTGCTAATTGAGCACCTGCTTTCCTGTCTTCCACTCTTAGCCCCATATTCTGGTAGTGTCCCATCCTTTACCCTAGTGAAGACTGAACACAAATATTTTTTCAGTATCTCTGCTTTCCTTTTGTCCCCCTTCTGCCAGCCTTTCTCACTCTTCAGCCTCACAATGCCCCCTTTAACCTTTCACTTCTCCCATATGCACTTGAGGAATGCATTTTCCCCTTGCTTCACTCACTCTGCAAGCCTGGGTTCCATCTCAGTCTTGGGCACCCTCACCTTCCTGCTGGCTACTAGAGATGTTGCGAAGTTTTAATTCACTGGTGAAGTTCCGTCAAAGTCATCAAATTTGCCTCCATGGAGCAATTCGTGAATCTGTGTTATTAGCTTAAAAATTTGCCTAACCTCAAATTGCAGAATTTCCCCCACAAATAGCGGAATTCACCCACGAATGGTAGACTTCCACCATTCATGGGTGAAATTCCTCAATTTTTTGGGAGAAATTCCACACTTCACAGCAAAATTCTGCATTTCATGGATCAATCAGCACTTTGCGAATTACACTAAATCCACAAATTAATTTATGGAGCAAATTTTCTCAACTTCATCTGTCTCTACTGGCTACCTTTGTTGCTTCCAGGAACTTCCCTCTATCCTCCCCTTTGGCTTCCTTTGTACTTCAGGAATGCCCTCCCTTTGGTTCTTATCACCATCTATACCTGGCCATGAACTACATTGGACCCCTTGCCCGTTTTCCTTTTGACACCTTAAAATTGAGATTTCTTCCATCTCAGTCATTGCTTTTTTTAAATTCTACCTATTTTCCTCCATCTCTTCTACCTGTCCTATTCTCCACATGCTTCTTTCCAACAGCTCCCTCATCCTGTTGAAATCTGTCTCTTTAAAGTCCCATACCCTTTCTGCATTTACCCCTCCGACAAGCCCAATTTGAACTGCTCCCTGTGATTCAGGTATAGCTGCTGTAGTACCTCAATGGAGGTTATGGCCCCTGCTCTCTCCTTTGCTACTGTTCCCAGAGTGCAGAAGTGTAACATCACCCAATCCATGCTCCATTTGCTCAGAAAATTTATGTCCACTTGCAGAATTAGATCTGCCCCCCTATGAGTACTACCGCCCTGGCTAAAAGTCTGTCTCCTGTTGCTCTGGGGAAACAGCTGAATGCCCATTTACCATCGAGCATGAGACCCAGGTTGCACCTGTAAACAAGCTTTCAGCTTAGCATGTCTCTCCTGGTAAAATAAAAAAAAATAAAAAAAGTCCCTTCCTGTGTGCTTCACAACTTAATTCCCTACTATGTGTACCTTTCCCTTGCCCACCTTGGTGTCTGAACCACCCACTGGCATGTTCTTTGCAGTGCTTGCCTGCCTGCTTGGTGTGCTGGTTCCCTTTTTCCATCTAAGGGAGACTGGGGAACTTCTTCTTTCAAAAGGGTGTACCTCTTGTTGGTGACAGCCCTGTTTCCTCAGGCTTGGATTTCCCTTCCCCACTTCTTCCCCTCTTCCCACCCACTATTGTATAGCCCTCTTCTCTGGCCTGTAGTGGCCTTGGAGGTGACTGTGGCAGTAAAGCCCTACTGGGCCTGGTGGCTGTAGCTTTCAAGCAGTATATTTCAGCCCTTGCAGCTTCCAGGTAGAAACAGAAACAGAAGCCGTCAGCAGAAAAAGACATCTTAGGCACACCTAGTCAGCCATAAAGTCCCTACCTATTGTACTACTGTAGACCCTACTCACTCTCCGGGCTTCCCCCCAGCCCTGTTACTAAGGTCCTCCTGTGTCTATCCCATGCATGTTTGAATCCTGCTACCATTTCAGTACCCATCACCTCTGCTGGGAGGCTGTTCCTGACATCCACCACCCTTTCCGTGAAGAATTATTTCCTCATATCCCTCTAAGTCTCTCTCCTTCTAGCTTCACATCATGCCTTCTTGTCATTGGGCATCTCTTTCTATGCAAGAAGGCCTGTACCTTATTAATACCTTTGAGGTATTTGAACGTTTCTATCATGTCTCCCCTTTCCCTCCTTTCCTCCACAGAGTACATAAAGTATTTAATTCTTTGAGTGTTTCCTCGTAGGGCTTCTGATGCAGGCCATGCACCATTTTGGTTGCCCTTCTCTGCACCACCTCCACCCGATCTATGTCTTTCCTGAGATAGGACCTCCAGTACAGAACACAGTGCCCCATGTGGGGCCTCACTATTGATCTATACAGGAGTAACACTACCTCCCTCTTTCAGCTGGTGATATCCCTCCCTATGCACCCCAGTATTCTACTAGCCTTTCCCACTGCCTTATCACACTGCTTTGCTACTTTCAGGTCATCAGATATGATGACCCCTCAGGTCCTTTCCTGTTTTGTGGTTGTTACCACCTCCCCACAATAGATACATTGCCATTGGGTTTCTGTGCTCTATTTGCACAAGTCTACACTTTTTGGCATCAAAGCCTAGTTGCCAAACCCTTGACCAGCCTTCAGCTTTCTCAGCTCTTCCCTCATTTCTTCCACCCCCGGTGTGTCCATTCTGTTGCAGATTTTTGTGTCATCCGCGAACAAGCATACCTTCCCTTCCAGTCCCTCTATGATGTTGCTAATAAAGACACTGAAGAGGATCGGTCCCAGTACTGACCCCTGTGGCACCCCACTGGTTACCATGCCTTCCTCTGAGTGAACCCCATTTACCACCACCCTCTGACTCCTGTTATTTAGCCAACTTCTTACCCATTTTACTACTTTTGGACCCAATCTCAGGCTGTCCAGCTTGTTTGCCAGCCTTCTGAGTGGAATGGTGTTGAAGGTTTTACTGAAATCCAGGTAGGCCACATCCATCGCTCCTCCCTGATCTACCTCGTTGGTCACCCAGTCAAAGAACTCAATCAGGTTTGTTTGGCAAGATCTCCCCCCATGAATCCGTGCTGCCTCGGATCCTGTAATCCACTGGTCATAAGGTATTCCAAATCCTTTCTTTTAGTAGTGTTTCCATAACTTTACCAGCCACTGAAGTCAGGTTTACAAGTCTGTAGTTTCCCGCATCCTCTCTATTCCCACTTTTGTGAAGTAGGACCACATCTGCCCTCCAGTCCCCCATAACTACCGCCCATATCCAGTGATAGGTTGAATAGGGCAGTCAGAGACACAGTCAGCTCCTCCAGTAGTTCCTTCAGTTCCACCCTCATGGCCTTCACTTATGTTAGTGGAGTCCCATTGGAAAGGCCAGCTGTCAGTATGAAAAGGAATTACTGTTATTTTACATCTTCTAAAAATGAAGACCAGTATTTTAGATAGTAGCTTGGCCATTTTGTAAGCTGGTTTACCAACTTGAAACTGAAGAGTCATTTGTAACTGTTTTCCTTCTTAAGATGTGCAAGCATTCAATAGGCACTGTCAGCTCTCTGGAGAAATCCTGATCATTCTGTACTGATGATCAGGCCCCACTCTGAAGGCTAGACCCAGAGAATGTCTGGTGGGGGCTAGGTTAGAGGTGCTGGGGACTAGTTGGATTGCTGAGGGCAAGCTTGTGGACAAGGAGTACCCAGGGCCACCAGTAGAAGTGGAAAAATAGTAAATAGAAAAAAAAATCACTGTCACAGTTGGGACATTTTCGGGACCAATTTAATGTGATAGTTTGATCATGAATTACAACATTAATGGTTTGTTTAACTGTCTTTAGGAGCATGGCAGTTTCTTTTTGCAGTCAATAGTAACTTTCTTTCATTGGGAGGCCATTTTGTTTCAGTCAAGCTTTTTATGCTCCAGGTAAGGTCTAGGCAAGATATCCTTCATTGATCTTCTCTCTCTCTCTCTCTCTCTCTCTCTCTCTCTCTCTCTCTCTCTCTCAGTGAGCAAGCCACCAACCCCAACACCTTACCTGCTGCTGGTGCCTGCACAACTTTCTCTCCTTGGTGTGGCTTGCTAGCAGGACATCCTCTCACTTTATGGAGTACAGTTTGGTGGTAGTGACTGGAGGCACAGGGTCTGACAGGGCGGGGTTGCTGCCTTTACTCTGGAGGCCTGCATTTTCCCCCAATGTGGTTGCTCTCCCCACCTTTCTCCACCCTGTAGCACACACACAGCCCATTGCTGGCCTAGCACATTCAGTGTGCTCCCGATGGAAGAGCAAGTTCCTAGCCTACTGTAGGGGAGTGGGACACTGCAGAGACAGAACTTGCAACCACCTTTCCTTAGCTGGGATGCACTACCGTATTTTAAATGGGTTGCCATGGATATTGAGGTTATTACTTCGGCCTTGTGGGCTTATACAAGTCTGAGGGATCTGGGTCAATAAACTCCTGACTGGGGGCTTGTATCCAAGATTTATATAAATTGCATGATGCCTTCACCCACAGAAAAGTTTAAGTGGGTCTGGTGTCAGTATAGTATAACCCCCTGGGATGCAGGGTGATGGTGGAGAACATCAGACCACCACAACTAGCACAGCGTAAAGCCATAGTGACTACAGTATCACATGCTTGCTGTGCTGTACTGTAGCTGTGCTAGGCTACTTTTGTTGCATGTGTGGTGTTCACTTAGGTTTTGTTAGTTTGTTTGAGTAGGGGGGCTCCACCCCTACACTCCCCTTGTCTTTTTAATAAGGGGGTTTGGGAGGTGAAGCCCACCCAACTCAAATAAACTAGTTGTGTATTTGCTGTTGATTTAGGTTTTGTCTGTTTGAATTGGGGGGGCTCTGTCCTCCTCCCCCCTTGTCTTTTTAGCACTGAGTGGGTGTGGGGGCAAAGACCCCCCCAACTCAAATAAACTAATTAAAAAAACACCTGAAACATGAAACTGTAAAAAATAACTGCAAGGTAGGTACACTACACTAACAGTTTAGGTCCGTGGTGATCTGATGTTCTCCACTATCACTGGATGCAGTACCTCCACATGGGAACTTCCCACCTGTGAACCAGCACAGTGCAATAACAATATAACCAAGAATATAATTACTAGCACTTTACCAATAATATACATGCAAATAAGAATATGCTCACAAGTCAAGAATCCTGAGCAAACAAAAGGATTTATTGGGAAGGGAAGGAAGAAAGAAAAGAGGCAATAGTGGTAGCAGGGTATTACTAGGCATGGGTAGATACTGCACAATCCGACACAAAATGCTGCCAGCGGGTACCTCTAAACTACCTGAAATTACCCTGAAATACCCTAATGAAAAGAAGGTTAATTGGTTCGGGTTGGGTAGTTACTACCCTATTCTACTACCCTATTACACTACCCTAATCATAACAAAAATGTGAAAGACTGTTTTTGACTGGAGGCTATAAACTATTACACTGTTTGTTAGGTGCCCCAAGCCCTGTCATTTATGAGGCAGGTATGAGAGGCACAGTTGCTCTTAGTGAGCCTGCTGCTGTTTTTAAAAACTATACCCATGGCATGCATTGCTGAGACAGGCACAAGAGGTGCAGGTGCTCTGAATGAGCCTGTTACTGTTTCCAAAAAGTTATACCCATGGCAGGCATTACTGAGGGAGGTATGAGAGGTGCAGCTGCTCTTAGAGAGCCTGCTGCTGTTTTCAAAAATTATATACATGGCAGGCATTCCTGAGGCAGGTATGACAGGTGCAGCTGCTGTGAGTGAGCCTGCTGCTGTTTCCAAAAAGTATACCTATGGTGGGCATTGTTGAGGCAGATACAAGAGGCACAGCTGCTGTAAATGAGCCAGCTGCTGTTTCTAAAAATGATACCCATGGTGAGCATTGAAGAGGTAGGTACAGGAGGGGCAGCTGCTGTGACTGAGTCTGCTGCACTTTTCAGAAATTATGCCCATGGCGGGCATTGCTGAGGTAGGAGCAAGAGGCGCAGCTGCTCTGATTGTGCCTGCTGCTGTTTCCAAAAATTATACCTGTGGTGGGCATTGATGAGGCAGATGCAAGAGATGCAGCTGCCCTGAATGGTGGGCATTGATGAGGTAGATATGAGAGGTGCAGTTGCTCTGTATGAGCCTGCTGCTGTTTCCAAAACTTATACCCACGGTGGGCATTGCTGAGGTAGGTATGAGAGGCGCAGCTTCTCTGATTGAGCCTGCAGCTGTTTCCAAAAATTATACCCATGGCAGGCATTGCTGAGGTCGGTACTATTCGCACTAGGGATGCTGTTTTAATTCAAATGTGGAATGAGGTGAGAGGGGTGTACCATTAGCACCAGGGATGCTCTTTTAGTTCAAACTCAGATTGGGGCAGGAGAAGGGTGTGCCACTCAACCCAGAATTTTTTATTCATTTCATACACAACCTAGTCAACATATTCAGTATTACTGTTTGCAGGCTGTTGTTCATGTTCAGGGCCAGAATCACATAATTCTGTGTTTGGAACAATTGGGAAATTGTTAGCAATCATTTTGAGAAATGTAAGCCATTCCACATTTACAGGACTTAGCCGTGTTCTTTGGTCAGTAACTATTCTTCCAGCTGCACTAAATATGCATTCTGAATATATGCTTGAAGGTGGACAACTGAGGTACATTATTACAAGATTTGCTAGATTTGGTCATATTGTTCACTTTTGTTTCCAACAGAGTAATGGAGCTTCCTCAAGACCAGTCACAGTATGGTCTGCAAAATACGAAACAGACACTAGCGAGTGCACTTCCTGGAATGAGCGGGTGCTTAAGCTTAAAAATTCCTCCTCCTAAACTGCATTCAATTGTGGTGTGGTCTTTTTTGGTCAGTGTGCTTGCTTTCTGTGTCCTTTTGGTCTACAAAATACTCCAGTATCACTGTGCTGTATGAGACAGATACCAGTCTGGCAGATGAATCAGCTGCACTTTCTTTACAGGATACTAGTCCATGTTGTTGCAAGCAATTCAGAATTGATTTGTCCTTTCCCCCACTGATGACCCTGTTAACTGTGAAGAATTTATAGATGTGCTATTGTGTTCAGCAGAGTTTGACAGCTGTACATCAGTTAATGGTGTTGGTCAGTCAATGTCATATTTGGTTAGCAGAAGATCTCTCCAATACTCTATGTCTTCCCCTGCAAGACAGATGGCTATAATGTTCCCCTCGAAGTGGGGATCTAGCAACGTAGCCAATACATAGGTGTTATTCTTAAACATAACATTTATTCTCTGATCAGTTGACAGTCTGAGACTCAAGTCATGTGCCAGTGTAACAGCGGTGGTGTCTTCTTTTGGCTTTATGTCTTTCTCCGTATCATCAAGGAAAATGTGAAGAAATTTTATTTAAGGAAGAATTTGACTCAGAGTTACACTGTCTACACTGACATCACATGTGGCAGCTTCAAATGGCTCCAGTAAGGTGATCAAAGATTCAAGTAAACTCCAACTGCTAGAACTCAGCATATGTCTACTTTACCTATTTGATGCTGTATGGTGTAGTCATGTATAGCTTTTTTCTGTTCAAGAAGCCTTTACAACACTTAAAATGTTGAATTCCAGTGGGTTGGAACTTTGTGCTTTAATGTGTGCAGTAGTAACTTGTTTGACCTCTACAGCCCCTTCAGGATTTTTTGTGCTTTCACAGAGTGGCTGAAATATCCACATATTTTCCTAGTAAGACCTAACAGGTTTTCAACATTTCTGTTTCCATTTAAGAAATGATGCATGAGAAGATTTAAACAATGTGCAAAACAAGGTATGTGTTGGTAGTTGCCATCTTTAATAGCTTTGACTATGTTGGCACCATTATTTGACACTGCAGATAAGGAATACAGAGTAAGCCGTTTCTGGAATTGTTTTTGCAGCTCCTGCAAAATATTCACAGTATTGTGGTTTTCCTCAGAAGTGGTAACACATAACACAGCCTGCTCCTTACTGCTTATGGTACAGCAGGAATTATCACTTTCTGACTGAAAACTTGCCCAATGAGCTGTAACAGTCATGTAGTCAATTGTTTGGTTGCTGGTCCATATATCTGTAGTTACATGAAACTGCTTCACCTCGGAGACTTTCAACTGCTTAATGACTTTGGTACATACCAAGTCATACAACTGTGGAACAGCACTTTTTGAGAAATATGTTCAACAGGGAATGGTGTAATGTGGTTCAGTGTGGTTTATGAACTTGAGGAAACCTTTTTGGGCAATAAAAGCAAAAGGTAGTTGACAATCAGCCAACAGCTCTGCAATGGCTCAGTTTAACAGTTGGCATGTTGGATGCTAGCAGGTAAGCTTTGATCTCTTCATAACACTTTCTTTTAATGTTAGTTGATAAGATCTTTTTAATTTTGGGGAGAATATATTTTTCACGCCTTTTTCATATGGAGTACTACTTCGGGATTTTCTAGTATTTGATGGTGTCAGAAACAATCTATGTTTGTCTGTGAAGACAACAAGGACACATAAAGTGATTCAATGTCACTTACTGCTTCCAGTTCATTGTCACTATTGTCACCACCACAACCTCCACTAACACCCATATCAGCCACATTGCTCATTGCCCTGCCCCACTCAGTTTGGTGTTTTGCCTTTGCATGTCACATCATTACTGATGCTCCAGACTGCATACAGCTCAAGAGGTGTCTGCAGGGTCACTATCAAATAAATTCCACACTAAAGATTTACCTTTTTTGCTTTGTTCCACAGTGCCTGGCACTATTTCTTGTATAGTCTAGGAACCTGGAGAAAAACCTACACTTCCATTTCCTTGTTGAGATTAATTGTTCTAATTCATACTCATCTTCTTATTTTTACATTTAGCATATGATTTTTTTCTACACTTGCCTCTCATGCCTTACAGTGACATCCTGTCCTACCCACTCATGAAAACTACCAACCTCATCACCACAAAATTCAGAAGAACTGGAAGTGCCATCGTCATTATGTGGGACATAGCCTGGGCTATCCCATTCCCCATCCCCACTATCACCACCATCTCTATCAGCATTCACTGCCTCAGCATCTGAGCTTATATTTGAGGAGGATGCCCCCTTGCATGCTGCTTCAGCAGCTGGAAGTATCCTCCTGGCAGGTGTGGCAAAATGTTCAGTACCTCTATGAGTAACTCCAATCAGTTCTTTCCAAAACTCTACTATCATTTCATTACAAACATGCTTTTTATGTTTGCTTGCACGCATGTGCAAGAAACATAATGACATCATCTGAGTTTTCGGAGGTGTGTCACCCATCTTCCAATTCAGTCAGTGTGTTTGCAGGTACGGTCGCAGTTCTCCAATCAACACTGCAGCTGTCTATGACAGCAGCTGAAAATGCAGTGCTGTACAGTTGAAAGGGAGAGCTCCACTTCAGTGAGCAGAGCCCCCCGCACACATGCACAAACGCATGCACAATGCGTGCTCATGTGCTCCCCCCCACGCACACACTGTATGGCTGACTAGGGTGCCCAATCCCCCATCGGCTCCAGATCCTCCCAAACAGTCTTCCAGCTGCTACGCTGGGAGCCCACTGCAGCATGGCAAACATCCCGCATCATCAGCTTTCCAGATGCCATGCTGGGAGCCCACCCCAGCGTGGCAAAAATGGTTATGGCCGACAGGTGTGCCCAATCCCCCTGTCAGCTCCAGGCCCCACCAAACAGCCTTCCAGATGCCATGCTGGGAGCCCACCCCAGCATGGCAAATGTCCCACATTGTCCAATAAAAAAACCTGTAAAGAAAAAAATTCCCTTAGCGGTCACCCTGCCCACCGCGCCCACCCTCTGCACACCCTACTCCCCACAAACCCACCTCACCCCATGCTTACCTCCAGAGCTTGGCATGACAATCTTCGGTGGACCAGGAACACGTCTGCACTCTTCAAAGCCGACCTCGAACTGAGGAAATGCTGGTAAGCTGTATAATGCAATAAATAGGGTTTTTCCAACTTTAATGCATATCTCGGGCATTTGTTGGAATTTTTGCACCAAAATTTCAACATGAGGTTGTTGGGACCCCTCCTCATGAATTCTCTCACTGTCATGGCATTAATCAGGCCTGAAGGGTGATTTCGCAGTCACTGTGCAAAATCACCTTTTGGGACTGATTAATGAAATGACAGTGCCAATGTTCATAAGGTGGGCTCTCAAAAAGCCTATGTTGCAAATTTAGTGAAAAAATTCCTAAAAATGACTGTTTTACGAGCGTGCATTGCACAGTTCCTACGCACGCTCGTAAGTTCACAAATGTTTGACATTTGCACTCTGAATTTTCAACATTGCCATTTTACCACACCTCCTTATGAGCAGTACAGTTGTCATTTTTCACATCTCGCCCAAAATGTGTTTCCACGCATGTAGCGCACAATGGCGCAGTTGGTGTGCAAAATCAATGTATGGGACACATTAAGAAAATCACAGTGACACTGTTCATGAGCAGAGGTCTTAAAATGGCTATGTTGAAAATTTGGTGAAAAAATTCCTAAAAATGACTGTTTTACGAGCGTGCATTGTGCAGTTCCTACACACGCTCATAAGTTCTCGAAAGTTTTATATTTGCACTCCAGATTTTCAACACTGCCATTTTACCACACCTCCTTATGAGCAGTACAGTTGCCATTTTTCACATGTTGCCCAAAATGTGTTTCCCTGCATGTAGCGCACAATGGCGCAGTGGTGTGCGCAATCAATGTTTGGGACAGATTAAGAAAACCACAGTGACATTGTTCATGAGAAGAGGTCTTAAAATGGCTATGATGAAAATTTTGTGAAAAAATTTCCCAAACTGACTGTTTTAGGAGCGCATGTTGAGCAGTTCCTACGCACGCTCGCTTCATAAGTTTGCAAATTTTTATATTTACCGCCACATTTTAACATTTGCCATTTATTACACTTCCTTATGAGCAATACAGCTGCCATTTTTACATCTCACCCAAAATGTGTTTCCACATACGTAGCATAATGGTGCAGTCGGTGTGCAAAAGCAATGTTTGGACAGATTAAGAAAATCACAGTGACACTGTTCATGAGAAGAGGTCTTAAAATGGCTATGTTGAAAATTTGTGACAAAAGTCCATAAAATGACTGTGTTATGAGTGAGCATTGCACAGTTTCCATGCACCCTCGTAAGTTCATGAATTTGTGATATTTTCAGTCCAGATTTTCACCAGTGGCATTTTTCCACACTTCCTTATGAACAGTACAGCTGTCATTTTTCACAGCATGGCTGAAATGTGTTTTCACACTTTCAGCACAGAAATGCGTGGTCGCTGTGGGAAATCATTGTTCAGGACAGATAAAGAAAATTACAGTGACACCGTTCATGATCGAAGGTCCCAAAATGCCTGTGTTGACAATCTGCTGTAAAAAATTCCCAAACTAATTATGCTACGGGTGTGCGTTGCACAATTTCTATGCACGCTCGTGACTTCACCAGTTTTTTTAATATTTTCACTGCAGATTTTCAACATTGACATTTTTTACACCTCCCCATGAACAGTACAGCTGTCATTTTTCACATCCTGTTCGGAATGTGTTTTTGCACCTGTGGAGCTAAATGCCGTAGTCGCTGTGCAAAAGCAGCTTTTGGCTAACAAACTGATATTGCCACTGTTCATGAGGTGGGGGTCACAAAAAAAACATGTTGAAATTTTGGAGTGAAAATACCAACGAATGCCTGAGGCGTTAGGGTTTCCGACCATAACAACCCACCCTGTAGAAAATGACAGGCATCAGGGGTGTGATTTGGGATTCTCGCTTGTAATGCTCATACCATTCCACACCCTGCAGCCAGTGAGAGGCATCGAGGTGTGCCTTGGACTCTTCGGCCCCAAAGTTCATCCCAGTCTCCTATACCACACCCATCTCACCGTATTTCCTGATGGAATGGGGTGCGCATAAGGGCCAAAGACCCCAAGGCACACTGTGACACTTGTCAGTGTCTGCAGGGTAGGGTGTGGTGAAATGGCGTGGCCATTATGCCTGACGACCCAAAGGCACACCCCAATGCCTGTCAGTCTCTGCAGGGTGGTGGTGGGGTTGGCTTCAGTTCAATACTTCACTGCCATTCCAATTATGCAGCTCTGTAACTTCTACACTACCAATGCCAATGCCAGCAAGCAAACATTCGGCATTGACAAATGCTTGTTTATTCATTTAGTACCAGTCTCGGTGATGTTATTATTATTGTTGCTACAGTATGTTGTTCATTAGCTCTATTTTGCATATTGAACATATCATTAATAGTTGCAGCACTGTACTTCCTTTTAGTAGACTTAGACTGCGAAATATGAGACATAGTAGACACAGCCATGGAAGGATATTGTTTAACTAACTGCTGGACAGACAGTGTAGCTGACTATGTCACAGTAATAATGACAGGGCTTGGGGCTTAGGGTCACCAAACAAGCAGCATAATACAGCCATAAAAAGCTTTCACTATGCTGCAGAGACTGATAGTGTAGCTATGTCACAGTAATAAATGATAGGGCTCGGGCCTCACGGGCACTTAACAAACAGAGTAATACAGCTGTAAAAGCATTTCATTACACTGCAGAGACTGACAATGTAGCTGACTATATCACAGTAATAAATGACAGAGCAAGAGCCTCATGGACACCTAACGAACAGTGTAATACAGATGTAAAGGGTTATCACTATGGTGCAGAGACAGCGTAGCTGAATATGTCACAGTAATAAATGACAGGGCTCAGGCCTCACGGGCACCTCACAAACAGTGTGATACAACCATAAAAGGATTTCACTATGCTGCAGAGACAGACAACATAGCTATGTCACAGAAATAAATGACAGGGCTCAGGGGCACCTACAAGCAGTGTAATACTTTAATTTCACACCATCTGCCTTCTGCTTTTGTCCATGTCTTCTCCCCCACCTTGCTCCTTCTAAGGATTTCACTATGCTGCAGAGACAGACAGTGTGTTTGACTATGTCACAGTAATAACTGACAGGGCTCAGGGGCATCTAACAGTATAATACTTAATTTCAAACCAGCTGCCTTCTGTTTTTGTGTATGTCTTTTACCCCATCCCTTGCTCCTTCTCTGTTCTCTCTACTGCAAACCTTCCTCAGCTGAGGTTGATCCCCCCTCCTTCTGGCTGAGATAGTTTCAGTTCCCCCCTGCCTCCCTTTGCTCTTTCATGTAGAGTTTTTTTAAATTTTGATTGATTCAACTTTTCAAGGCAAGTCGACTCTTTTTGGCCACGATTTATTTGTGCTGCAGATGGAGCGTCCACAGAGCTGCTTCCAGAACAGACTGCTGCTAGCTCGATTCTGCACCACACAGGCTCACAGCAGATGGAGCACAGCCTTTAGACACCACTGATATATTAGGTGTCAGCCCGGTGTCATGTACTTTGATTCTGCTGTAAGTTCTGTGAAGGACCTCACAGGTTGCCCTTAATGCCTGTTTTCAAGTCCTTTACCCATTACCCGTGTCAAATTACCCGACCCAAGAATTAGTCTGTTATGTCAGGAAGTGTAGTACATTACCCAAACTATGCTACCCGGCCAAAAATATGTAATATCCACACTACCCGACCCAGCTACCCAGTGGGTAGTCCATGCCCAGTTATAACTCAGGCTGTTTTTTCCAGTGCTCATCTAGGACCAGCCTATCTACACAGGAGCTACTCTTCTATCACCCTCCTAGGTGCAGCCAAGTATTGCTCCTCCCTGAGCTGTGGTTTTGTGCCCATCCAGACTCAGCCCACAATTAAGTGGTTCACCCCAAACCCACACATGTACAGAACCGCAGTTTTCCCTGCCAACCTGTAATGGGGGCACTACCCACCCCCTACTGGTACCAGAGAATATCTCATTAAATCTATAGGGAGCTCCTGGTGCTTAATTGGGTACTTAGTTGTGGAAATGATGCAGGTATCATGATGTTGCACATAGGCTGGCTTTGGTACATTTAACAGATCAAGCAATACTTTCAAATTAAACCCCAAACCTGAAAGCTTTCAAACCTCAACTGAGGTATTGGTAAATCCCTGCTGGATGGCGAAGTCCACTAAATGCTTTTCAACTGAGCCATTACAGCCTGTTACAATCATGTTTTAGGTCAAGGCATAGCACTTTGACCACTTTAGTCATGGTGCAGAACAACCTCCTCAGAGCGAGGAATAGACAGGAATGGTCAATTCTTGTCCTCGATCTGTCCTCTGTTTTTGACACTGTAGACCATGGATTGCTGGTGGATTGGCTGAAGGAGTACTTGAGACTCACTGGCAAAGTCATCTGCTGGTTGAGGGGGCAGAGCCAGTCACCACCATGTGAAGATGCTTTCCCAGCCGGCTCTCATGGAGCTCTTAAATAGTAATAAATATTGATTTACAGCTTCTTTTTTCAGACTGTAAGTGGTGTGTTTTCTGAAGGGAGACTCCATGGACTAATATTTCAAGTTTCAGTCTCCGACAGCATGGGTAACCCCAAAAAACCTTGGTAGATGGAAGTGGCAAGAAAGGACAGCAGATGGTTGGGATGGGTGGTGTGGGGAAGGTCGAAGTTGCTGAGCTACAGATACATGGAGAACCCACCATTCAAAAGGTGCTGAGGGCTGTTTCAGCACTGGATGCCCAGGTATGGCCTTGGATAACAAAGTGCAGGACTTTAACACAAGATTGACTGCCTGCGAATCCCAGTCACAGCAGGCAGTCATGAAAGCAAAGAACACAGTAAGTGCAGCATTACAGGCCACTGCAATTGCAGAGGGCTTGTCAAAGAAAACAAAAACACTAAGATTTAGACTGGAAGCCCTAGGGAATCAGATGCGGACCTCCAACCTTAGAATATTGGGCCTCCCTGAAGCCATGGAAGGGGATGACCTAGTATACTCTGTTGGAAACTGGCCGTGAGAAATACTGCAGTTAGAGCCAGCTAAACTGTGCACTATGCTTAACAAATCACCCCAGGAAAACAGCAGGATGGAGACACAGCACCAAGGTCCCTGCTGGTCATGCTGAGTGACCCACATGAGAGAGACAGAATACTGAACTTGACACAACACAGAGGAGAGGACATCTTATGGTGGACAGTGCTAAAATCTCCATATTACCGGACCTGAGCTTCATGATGAGGGAGTGCAGGAGGGCTTTTGATGCCTTGCGTACTACCCTGTGGTTCCTCGTAGTGACACAAGCTCTACATTATCCTGCATGACTAAAAATTATCTACTTGGGCAAGCAATACTTGCTTCCGTATCCTTGAGAGGCGGACACACTGGTGAACCAAATCAAGATAGACTTTGGGTTCCAGACAATCAAAATGCCTTGGATGGGGAATATTAAGACTCTGTGGCTAAATCCTTCTAATTGCGAGTAGGGGTAAGGGGTGTGGAGGGAGCAGGAGTATGGTGGGAGGTAGGTATTGGCATCTTATGAAGAGCGCTACATGCGCTTGAGAGGTAAATCCTCTTTGTTGCCCATTTTATACAGGTTTTAATGGCCCCTATTGTCAATAATGGTGATAATGTCTGGGGTAACGAGGAACCGTCCTCTGCACCCAAAATGGCACCAATCACTTGACTGCACTGCCAACGACTTTCTCGTTTTACACCCCTACCCACTCCTGATATTAAGCTGTTGATTAACTTGTGTTGTAGCTATTTATTTGCTGGACACTCCTTATTTGTGGGACTCCATCGTTTTCTGACTTGTTGCTATATCGGCTATATGAATAATCTTTGCAGTTTGATCTGGACTTAAAATAGATTTTGTTCTGCTAAAGTTTTATAAACTTGAAGACAAATGGACATTTTGATCCTTATTACACCATCATCTGTGTCCTGGGAATCATATTTAATATTAACCCTTCTGAGTTGCTATTGTGAGGTTCAGTATAAGAGGCTCCAAATATTGTTATATGAGAGATGCTGAAGTGCCATGTTTCTTGTATTTTTCTGTTCTTGAGAGCTTGGGGGGGATAAGAGGTGAAGATTGCCGCTATGTGTCCAGCCTTAAATGGATATCTGGGATCAACTGACTGCACAAGAGAGTCTGAGTAACTAAGTCTGATAAATTATGTGAAAACAATGCCCTTCATTTGTGGCATTACTGTGCTTATGTAGGTATATGAAATTCGTATGTAATACTATCATTACACTACCCCCATATGATAGTATATCCTGGGCAGTTTCTGTTAAGTATTCTACTATAAGGTATGTTGTTATACTGATATGTATATGGATTGCTATGATTATGTTTTTTTAAGCTGATCTTCAAAACTAGTGAAAAGAAGTTACAAAAAAAGTTATCTGCTGGTTTGATTCTTACCTCAGGGATAGGTTTCACAGGGTAGTGATGGTGAATTTTTCCTCTGGCCCTTTGCCCCTGCCTTGTAGTGTACCCTAGGGGCCAATTCTATCTCCCATGCTGTTATTAGGTGAAACATAGAAACATAGACTTTGATGGCAGATAAGGACTGCTTCGCCAACCTAGTCTGCCCATTTTCCTACCTATTGGATAAGCTGCAGATCCTAGTTAATCAACAGCCTATTTCTTCCTACCCCCCACAAAAATTGCCTTATGTCTGTCCCATGCATTCTTGAATTCCCCCAAAGTTTTTGACCCCACAACCTCCTCAGGAAGGCCGTTCCATGCATCCACCACCCTCTCTGTAAAAAATACTTCCTCACATTGCCCCTGAGCCGTACCCCCTCTATCTTCAGCTTGTGTCCCTTTGTTCTTGCATATTTCTTTTTCTGAAAGATGATACCCTCTTGGACGTTATTGATTCCCTTGACATACTTAAAAGTTTCTATCATGTTCCCCCGCTCCCTCCTTTCCTCAAGTGTATACATATTAAGCTCCTTTAGTCTCTCTTTGTATGGCTTCTGTTGCAGACCCTGCACCATTTTAGTTGCCCTCCTCTGGGCTGCCTCCATCCTGTCTATGTCCTTGCGGAGGTGGGGTCTCCAGAACTGCACGCAGTACTCCAGATGGGGTTTCACCAACTGTCTGTACAGAGGGATACCAACTTCCTGTTTCCTACTGGTGATGCCCCTCCCTATACATCCCAGTATCCCCCCAGCCATCTCTGCTGCCTTCTCACATTGCTTGCTAACCATCAGGCCATCTGATATGACTACCCCAGGTCCCTTTCCATTTTTGTTGTTGTTACTACACCCCCCCCCCACACACACACACACATTTTGTTCTCTTCCCCTGGGTTTTTGTTTCCCAGGTGCATTACTTTGCAAGTCTTTGCATTGAATCTAAGCTGCCATACTTCTGACCATTCCTCCAACCTTGCCAAGTTCCTTCTCATCCTTTCCACCCTTTTTGTGTATCAACCCTGTTTTAGATCTTTGTGTCATCTGCAAAGAGGTATACTTTTCCTTCCATTCCCTCTGCAACGTCACTTATAAAGACATTAAAAAGGACCGGACCCAGTACTGAACCCTGCGGTACCCACTAGTAACCTCCCTTTCTTTGGAGTGGACTCCGTCTAATATTACCTTCTGTGTCCTGTTGTCCAGCCAGTGTTTTACCCAGGCTACCACCCTGGGACCCACACCCAGGCTGGCTAATTTGTTTATTAATCTTTTATGGAGAAGTGTGTCAAATGCCTTGCTAAAGTCTAGGTAGGCCATGTCAACAGCCCCTCCCTGGTCTACTACTTTGGTCTCCCAGTCAAAGAAATCGATTAGATTCATCTGACATGACCTTCCCACTGTGAATCCATGCTGCCTTGGGTCCTGTGCCCTACTGGCCTATAGGTACTTAACAAATCTTTCATTCAGAAATGATTCCATCACTTTCCCTACCACTGAGGTCAAACTGACAAGTGTGTAGTTTCATGCCTCTGTCTTGCTCCCACTTTTGTGAAGGGGAATCACAACTGCCCTCCTCCAGTCCTCAGATACCAGACCATCCTCCCATGATTTGTTAAAATGGATAGTCAGTGGTGTCACTAGTTCTCCCCTTGTTTGTTTTAGAATTCTGGGATGAATCCCTTCAGGCCCAGTTGCTTTGTCCACCTTCAGTTTTAGGAGTTCTTTCAGAACTTTTCTTCTGTGAAAGGACTGGTATAGACCCCCATCCAGAGTGCTTCTATTGCTTCAATTAGGTACCTCCCCCTTCCCCTCCTCTTCTTTTGTGAATACTGAGCAGAAGTATTCGTTCACTATCCCTGCTTTTTCCCTGTCCCTCTCTGCCCACCCACCATCCCCCTTATTCAACCTCACTATCCCTCCCTTTGTCTTTCTTCACTCCCTAATGTACCTATAAAAGGTTTTATCCCCCTTCTTAACCAAGTTGGCTATCTTTTCCTCAGTTTGGGCCTTTGCTATTCTGACTGCCTTCCTCACTTCCTTCTGCTTTAACTGGTACAGTTCTCTGTCCTGCTCCTTCTGTGTTTCCTTATACTTCTGAATGCTATCTTTTTCTCCTTAACCTTCCCCGCCACCTCATTTGAGAACCATGGTGTTTTCTTCTTTCATTTTGATTTGTTTATCTGCTTCACACACAGGCTTGTTGCCTCTGTGATGTCAGTTTTGATGTTTCCCCATTGTTGCTCCACCCATCCTTCTTGCATGTTTGCTAGTGCTTTTCTGAGGCACTCTCCCATTTTTTTTTCATGTATAGTTTTTTTGTTTTTCTGGTATTTGTTCCCTACCCCCCCCCGGGCCACAACATACACATGCATGTACGCGCTTGGAGGCGCACTTACACGCCAGGACCCGGTGGCCCCTTCTGCCTCTCCCCTGACTTCTGTCTCCACCTGTTACCACCTACGTGACCACCAGACCTCCACCTGTTGGGAGCAGGACTACAGACGGGTGGGCATCCACCCCTTGGAGGGGAGAGCCATGGCTCAATCCCACTCCAGCCCTCCCCCCCCGAGCCGGTACCCCAGCGACCCGAGGTCATTCTTGAACCCAGGTCACTGGCACATTGTGAGGTAAGGTGCAAGTGCCTCAGCCCTCTGCGCTACCGGGCTGGCTTGGCACTCTCCCATTTTGACAAAGTCAGCCCTCCTGATGGCTACCCACTTCTAGATCAGAGATTCTCTCTCCGTTTCCATTTGAGAGTCCCAGGTCTAAGATTGCTCCCTCCTGAGTGAGTTCAGGTAGCACGGTGTGGATTTCCTCTGCTATCCAGATGATATCCTGCTGTATCTGTCTTTGCACCTGTGATGTCGGATGCAGTGGATGTGCAAAATGCGTGCCTGGTTGAGATCCAGGCTGAGACTTACCCCAGACAAGACTGAGGTACTGAGAATTAACCCTGGGCAGAGGGGTGGTTTTGGGGCTGCCAAAGAGGGGATTGGACTTTATCTCAGTCACTCAAGGTTGAAAGCCTCCACTAAGGTTAGTTTAGTTTAGTTTATTTATTTATAAAGTGCTCTTTTTCAATTGTGACTCAAGGCTCTGTACAAGCGAGCAACTTTATTAAAAACAAATTAAAACATAAACAATGTCAAAAAGACAATAAAAATTCAGGTTAATTAACTGAAGGAAAAAGCTCCCTAAAGAAAAATGTCTTCAGCTCCCTTTTGAAGCCATTTACTGATGGGGCCTCTCTGATAAAATGGGGAAGCAAATTCCACAGGATTGGTGCCACGGACAAAAATGCTCGGGCACCAGAAGATTTTAAATACACCCTGGGAATCCTCAGAAGGCCCTCATCAGCTGATCGGAGGGGATGGAGTGGGCAGTAAGGCTGTCTTGCAGGTATCCGGGCCCCAATCTTCAAAGGTGAAGAATCTGGGGGCCATTCAGGACAAAGGGCTGACACTTGAGGTGCAGGTGTCAGCAGTAGTCTGGAGTGGCTTTTACCATATGCAAAACAGCAGCAGGGTCGAATCCCTTATCCCTCCTCTGAAGACTTGGATTCACTGGTGCAGGTGATCATGACATCCAAACTGATTACTGAAATGCCCCATACCCCAGGACCTGTGGTGGTATGCTACAATGCCTTCAGTTGGTACAGAACACCTGGACAAGGTTGCTGGCATGCCTCCTGAGGTCATGTCATGTCTGTGACCCCTGCTCCTGCACCAACTGCCCTGGAAGCCGGTAAAGTGGTGTATCACCTGTAAGGTCAGATTACTGACCTACAAGGCCCTATGTGGTTTGTAACACATATAAACAGAAGACTTTATGTCCGCACCATGGGACTTGAACCCAGGCTACCTGGAATACCATTCCAGATGCACTACCAGCTTTGCCACCAAGGCAAGTGGAAACTGGGCTGTCCGAGTGTACATTACTCCTTCTCCAATGCACAGCCTGGTGCTGCACAGATAATTACATTTTCAGTCACAAGAGTGTGGTGTGCATAGTTATGGAACACATACAATCTGCAGTATTGTGTCCAGTTCTGAAGGATGCATCTCAGGCAGGATGTAGACAGGGTGGAGGCACTTCAGAGGAGGGCAACTAAAATGGTGCAGGGGTTGTTTTGGAGGTGGATTTATATAAAAAAACGACAGACAACAACTCATTTTTGTAGGCTACTAGTATGCACTCAAGGCACTTGAGTAGTAATATTCCTCAGTCAGTTCCTAAGGGTGTGATGAAATTGTAGTAATGAGGAAAGTTATGAGATGAGGGCAAATGAGATGAAAGACAGATTATGTGAGAGAGGTTACAAGGAATCAGTGATACAGGAAGCATTGGGTTGGGCCAGACAAAAAAATAGAGATGACCTTATAAATCCTGCTAGGGAAGTCACAAATATACCGTACATGAACTGATAGAAAGCACTTTGAAATATATAACCAAATATACTGTCCAATCAAAATACATAAAATAGATTATATTGAGAAATTGGGATATTATTGGTTCAGACCTAGTATTAGGCCTGGAGTATAGGAACAACCCCTAAAACGTAGTCTATCAGAGGTCAAGAAATGTAAAGCATATGGTTGTACATTCCTACCAACCAATGGAATGAAAGGAGGGAACTATATTTGGCCCTCACCCCTAAAGGTTGTACAAACTGTGGTAGGTATAGCTTTTGTAAATTCATTAAGAAGGGAAATATGTTTCAACATCCAACTAGAGATCAGGTCTTTGAAATAAATGACCTGATTACATGTGATACTGAGGGCATTGTGTATATGGGCAGAAGTACTTGCAGAAGTTTTTATGTCGGCAAAACATGTAGAATGTTTAAATTAAGGATGGGGGACATGTGGGATATTGCTAATGAAGGCATGTCTAACATTTTGGCAGCATATGTGAAATATGTTAATACTGGTAGTGAACACTCCCGGGTATATATGGGGATTGAAAAGGGGAAACTGGGACCAAGAGGGGAAGACTTAGATAAACTTTTACTTAAAAAAAGAGGCTAGATGGATATGTACATTGACGGCGCTGCATAGTCTGGGTTTAAATGGGAGGTTTGAAATTAAGCCTTTTTTAGAGTGAGAAAGATAATGAGACATAAAAGGCTCTACAATATGAGTTCTGATAATTATGTTCTTATTTCTTTTAAAGATTGGGTTCCGTATGCTTATGTAAGTGCAATGTAACTAGTGAATGAACAAGCAAGATGCCAGCTCCCCCAAGTGTTGATTCTCACCATGGCAACAGGAAGAGAAACACTAATGTCAAATCATCAAAGAAGGATCTGACTGACAGTTGCCATGGACACTAATTTCATTAATTAGGAACATTGTTTGTAGAATGACAGTTAAATGAGTGTGTTATATTCAGTGCCGATGTTCTTGATTTTTTACATATTCACAATTAGGGGGAGCTATTTGCTTACTAGAATATTGATTGAGCCTATTCAATAAGGGTTTTTTAACTTTAGATTATACAGTGTGATTAAAAGAGACGTGCACAATTTGTTGTAAAAATTTTGAATGAATGTAATTAACTGATATTTTAAACTCTATATAAATGTAGGTATGTTTGTTTGGTGAACTTAACCCTTGCTAAAACACCCACATAGGTGTGAAATGGTGTTGGGGAGTTCATTTTTGAGCCCTATGAGGTGTTTTGTATTTTTGCAGAGAAATGCAGTTTGTCTTTTAAATATGCTGTAATAAACTTCATTGATTTTACCTCCATACTGGGGTGAAGTACCTTTACTGGTATTGTGAGCAAGTGTGGGGGGTCTTCTCTTCTCACATTGCACCAAAAGCCCTATAAGTAGAGACTGAGGGATCTCAAAATGTACACCCTGGAGGAGAGGAGAGTGAGATGGGATATGATAGAGACCCACAAGTACCTCTCAGAGATGAACACAGTGCAGGAGGAGAGTCTGTTTCAAATGAGGAAGAGTGCCAGGACCAGAGGGCATACACATCCAAGTGCTAGATTCCACTAGGAGAGAAGGAGTTGTGACTGAATAGGAATATTAGTAAATAGGTAGGAAGAAGGAAGGGTCGCTGGAGGCCAGGTAGGGTCTGCAGAGACAGACTAAGCAGGGACCATTTGGGAAGACTGAGTGGGCCAAGCGATCCTTTTCTGCTGACAGATTCTGTTTCAATGTTACTGCTATTGCTACTAAATACTACAACTATGATGTACAATGGTGGTGGTGGTGGTGGCAGAGCAAGCCTGAGTTTAGATGCAGTTCTCTGAGACAAGGGGATCTCCCTTTATGTGCAGGGGTGATGGTGCAGTTCTCAACAAGTCCCTCTCTGACTGGTTTCACTCTCTTTCTGTCCTTCAGTAGTGCAGGCCTCAGTTCTCAGCTGACAGACAACTGTTGTCTCTGGTCCCAGTGAGGCCTCTCCTGACCTCTTCAGCTACAATTGATCTCCCTCATCCTTCGGCAATGCAGCTTAATCTAGGAATCCAGGGGCCATATGTCTAACACACCAAATCTTGTCATATCAGTTCCCAGCGTGTGGTAATAACCAATACCGGCTTCCCAGACTGACCGCTATATCCACTCAGAGGTGGATAGGTAGAAAAAAGTAGTCTGTCAGAGCTCAGTGTTCAGATTTCACTCTAGCAGTTTGTGGTGGGTAGCACATGATTGCCTCTGATTCTGCAACAAGCAAGCAGTTTAATTTCTGCTTTTCTCCCTCTTTCCTTGAAGACAGTTGATCTGTCTCCTCCAACAGCTCTGTCACCAAACTGCTTCACACTCTCACTGCAGTCACATGCAGACTAGTGTTGCTCAGACAGTATCCTACCAGGTCAGATACTGTCAGTTACCATCATTTTGACTGGATTTTGGATAGCTTCAGATGGCATAGACATCCAAGCAAGGAAAAGACCTGCTAGGATCCACATTCCACAGTAAGTATCCAAGGTATCCATGGACCTGATTAGGATCCAGTGGATCTGACCATAGGTTATAGGTACTGGAACATTGGATACAACTGAGGTTGGATCCAATTGATCTGACCTCAGGGTGCCTGAATCCAACCTATCTGACTATGGGTCTAAAATCTGACTTCATTTAGATTACGGTTGGATTCGGAGGCAGAAACCAGCAATATCCGATGGGGGATAGTCAGATCCACAGAATCCCTATCTGAGCACAGTTAATGCAGACTGATTGGATACTTGTACACCCCCTGCTGTTCAACAAGAGACTCTTGGTTCACCATTGGTCCATGCAACTGTCAATCAATCTGTGGCCAGACTTGAAGCTCATCACTTGACAGTTGATTGCCCTACAAATTTGCACCCTAAATTCCTTTGGTGTCCCATGAGCTCTTTCAGCCTATATTTCTAGGCTCTACAGCCTGATTGGCTGAGTGTTCCCTCTGACACTGGTGGCCATGTTTCAGAAGTCAGAGATATAGCCCAGGTGCCATGTGCCAGTGGGCTACTACTCCTGCCTGTTGGCTACCACACAGGTTAAGGGGCCTGGGTTCTGTTTCAATAGTAATTGGGGGTTCTTTCCCAGAATAGAAATAATATTGCGTGGTGCCTCCACCCAGAGTAAAATGATAGTGGGCCAGGTGTTGACTAGTACAACCCCTGGGATGCTGTACCTACCCACCTCCCCTTCCAGTCACCCCACACACAGAATACCACTTTTGGCAATATGTACCATACTAGCTAATAATATGCTCACAACACAGGACGTGCTAAGAACAAACCACAGCTTTATTTTATGGGGTAGAGTTGGGGAAGGGGTACCTGGACAAGGGTTTACTGTTAGGAATGAAAGGTTTGGTTGAATTAGCAAGGCCCATAGGCCAAAACATTAACAGTGACCACCCCCATTGGTACCAGTGTAAACCTCCCTTCCTCTGTCCTGACTGGGTACCCAGATTTAATGTAGGCCTACTAGTTGCCATGGGTTGGCCAGCATTGGGGCCCTTAGAGTAAACTTTACCAGAAAAAGTTAACAACTGTGAACTAATCCCCCTTGCCAGGGCAAGCCCTGGATTACGCATGGTGCTGCAGACACTGAGATTTAGGTACTGGCACAAGGGGTTTGAGCAAGCAGGGGACAACCACTCCATTGGGCAGCAAGCAGATGGACAGCAACTACTGGCCTGAAGGATGAAGCAAATGCTGGCAGCTGGTCGACCTTGGACTTGCTTGAAGAGTTTTGCAGCTTATTATCTTCTGACCTGCTTGCAGAATCTAGCAGTTTGCCACCTTCAGCCTGCAAGCAGACTGGAAAACAAGAGCGCAAATGCAATGTTTCTTGGACTACAAGTAAGCCCAGATCTAGAAGTGACCCCACCATCCGGGTCACCAAAGGGTCCAGAGTGCCCTAGCACTTGGGCATGTGCCCATGGCCACCTGCAGCCCAATCCAACCCACTCAATAAGGGTTTGATGGCTCCCCTACCTGACTCCAAGTTGCAGCTGTGCAGGTTGCAGTTTCTGTGTTTTTCCTGGACAAGAGTTCTCAGCTATGATGAGCTGCAATGGATCCTCTGACTTCCACCTTGCCAGTGATTTTAGACTAGTAGCAAGCAGTCTCTGGAGTAGCACTCCACCTTTTCTCAGCTCGAGTTCAGTAAACAAGGCAGGTTCATAAGCATTGTGTACCTGCAAACCTTTTGCACAATTTTCCTAAGTTTCAGACCAAGTGCCAACTTTAGGCTCTGGCACACACATTTCCAAATAACCCTTTTTACAGGCTCAGGGTTTTTTCCACACTGCTGAAGGCTCACTGCAAACTCTGGTTCTTCAAACAGGAAAGAAACCTTCAACCAGTGCCTCAGACGTTCAACTGCAACCACAGCTCTATCAGACAGAACAAATCCCTTTTTCCGATTCTCAGATGATTGACAATTTGACCAATAAAGTCCTGAAAAGGTTTCCAACCTTTTCATAATACACAGAATGAGGCCTCTTGACTCGATCAGAGCCCAGATCAGACTGATCAAAACTGGCTAAGTTCCTGGGGTTTCACACACAAATCCCAGCTCCCTGATTGCTTAGACCCTGCTGGCCTTCACAAATATTAATAAACATTAACCTGGTTTGATTATTGATTGTTAAATGGGTTTTGGCACCTGAAATGAAGTTCACACCTCTCCCATAAGGCAGTTCGGCAGTCTTCGGGCACCTAAGCTGCTGATTGGCTGGCACAGGGCATTAAAGTAGCAGAGATGACTGCCATTGTACACAGTCCCATACAGTTTTATAGCAGTCCCCACTTTTAAGCATGTTTGCAGCCAAAATATGCAGTCTTAACACATATCTGCCCACTTATCCTGTAGCTGCTTTTGTCCTTTATTAAGTGACAGCAAATTTAATTTTATAGCCCCTTTGGTTCTTGTGTTGCTGGCTGTATGATCACAGTCCCCCAGGCAGCCAGGCAGCATATTAATATCATATGGTTATCATATTTATTTATAAATGCCCCCCTCTCTTAGCACTATTGGCGCTTTCAAATAAAGCAACCTGGCTACTTCTTATACACCTCCTCAAGTGTCTGACTCCCAGTTAACTTATTATGGGGGTGTGGACCACTGGGGAGGCAATTGGAAGGCCAGCACAGTGGTGAGAAAACACCAAGCACACTAGCGTGCATGCACGGACCACGCAGGCAATTTTAAAGTGCAGGCTACTGCAACGGTACTGAGACTGGCTCCTCCGGCCCCCAAATTCCAAAAACACTAAACAGGGAACTGGACAGAGACCCTTAAAGGCCACAGGACCCAGGACTGGTAGTGGACAAGTAGCGAGGGATGGGAAGCACCCGGGGCTACAGGTAAGCCCCACCCATGGGAAGAGGTTACAGAGAAAACTAAGATGGCCACAGATTTTGCAGTCCTGAGGGGCTACTGCACAATGCCTCCTTTAAAGTGTTGTGGGTCATACAGCTTAAATGGTGCAGAAGAAGCCAAAGAAAACCTGCTTCTCCTTGACTCTCGGTGCCACTGTCATTCTCTTTTTTGGTCCCCCCATCACAAACACACCCAGCAGGTCAGGCCCTCTGCTCCCACAATGCCAACCTCCAAGCACAGTAATGTGAACAGGTAACAGACAGGGTAACCCTCCTGTCTGATTGTGGGTCTGAATCACCTTTAGTCTCAAGTTCTGGGGGGATTCAAACTGTAAACCTTATTCTAGCATACCCAAATATACAGGTGCAGATGCGTACCCTCTTCGGGGATTGTGGTACAATCTTATGCCAGGGGGCACCAAGCCAGGCTTCCAAAATGAACCCTTAAAACTCTATAAAATACTTTAGGTGTATTCTTACCTTTTCCCAGTTTAGTAACACCATCAAGCTCTTGAACAGTTTTGTCACTCTTAACCCTCTATACGTCACATGCAAAAGAAAGAACTTGGAAGACCCAGGTAGCATCTTTCAAATAGAAGGTTCACTTAAAAATGGATAAAAATATGTTAAATGTAAACACAGAACAATATATCAAACAGCATACAATCACATAAAGAAAAAACAAGGACAACTGCAGACAAACTCCTACCAACATACAGTTAGATCTTTTCTATCTAATGTATTACTTCTGTACAGTGCTTAAGTTAGATGAGAGATCTTGTTTCTTAAGAGCCCAAAAAGATATGTTACAAAGATCAGACACAAGTCCTACTTTAAACTGTGTCTCTCTCCCACCTCCTTTGTGTGACATCTAGCTCATCCTTTTAGAATATAAAAAATATACAAACAGGATGTTCTATCAGGAGGTATATTAAATAATGTGACTTCAGCAAAAACTAATTTTCCAAATTATCGCATTCTTTAATCAAGCCTTTCCTTTGAACTGGTGGCTACTTCCTGTTTTGCCAAGGAACATCAATGTTTTTTATAACTTTTAGCACCATGGTGGGATAATATGTTTTTCCTCTAAGACATCATAAAAGTTTATGATCTCCATCCTCTGGCAGACTCATAAAGTCCCATTTCATTTCCACTTCAAAGAAGCAACAGGTCATAAAAAAAAAGGCCATACAATGTGATGTCTCAAGGAAGTTAATTACCTTACAGCGATCTCCAGGTTGGTCAGTTCTTGTAACTGAAACCATGGCACAGCTGCCTCATGTAAGACAATCACATTCTATTTTTTTATATTACAAATATCATAGAACAATCATAACCAGCTGGCCAAGTGTCATACCCCCTACAGAGCTGAAGTCCTCAGGGTTGGAAAGTGCAATAAAGGATAGCAGTGTTTCAGCAGAGTTCCCATGAGCCTATGGTAAACCCTCACACTTTTCTGGGGGTTACTAGAAGCAGTGCTCTTCCTAAATGGCTGCCAAATTGCAAGCACTCTGGGTCGACTCCTGAATGTGGGTCTCTGGCACAGCAGTTTGCTTTGCCTTTAGGTAGCCCATGACATGGAGACCATTTGTTTTTACTTTCTGTTTATGCCCATTCTGCATGGCATCCCCCAGTTCCACCACCTATCTTTTCTGGGACTGACTCATTACCTCATTCAGCCACTGTGGCGAACCCCCCCCAAGGTGAGGCTGTGGTCATCAGGGCCTGCCTCAGGATCCTTCAAGTCAACTTCTGCCTGCCTCTGGATGTGAATGACACAGTCAACAGTGTGAAGCCTTCAGACGGAGCATACCTTAATCCTGAATGGTCTGGGTTTTTTTTTCTGGTTTCTCCCATCCCCCCAGGACTTCAGTATGCAAGTGCCTCATGAGAACTGGAGCACATGCACAATGACACAGCATCCTTGAATCCAACTGGCACCCACTCACCTGCTTTGCCTCCTTCTTGCTTCTACCCATGGTCACCTAGGTGGAAGCACTGCTGCAAGGACAGCAACCCTTCCTCCCTGGAGAAGAAGAGCATCCTCTGTGGTGCTTCTTCCTCCTCTGCCTGGCCCTCAATAACCCTGGCTCATTTCCAAACCTGGATAGCTGACATCACAAATGGTAACCCTAGTACTGAGCCAAAGGGCTGGCTATAGAGGCCATTTCTAAGAGGCATCCAAATAAATAACCATCTCATAAAAAGTGAGGCTGTATTTATTGATAAACAAAAACTGCCTATGCTGTGGAGGCACATAATTATCTATTTAAACTAGTAAAGTATTAAAGTCCACCACTAGGTGGGGGTCAGCACTCCTGACAAAGCCAGCTTGCATGTCCGTGAAACACTGATTGGCTACTCTCTGTTGAGTGGCTACTACTGTTACCTGACTTTGCACCTGAGCTCTTTATGGAATAAAGATGAGCACTGGTTATACCCATATCATCCTGCAAGTTTATGCATAAGCCACTTACCAGCATGTGCTCACTTTCTCATGTTTCTTTGAACTGCCGCCAAAGCATAGCACTGTGCTGTCTCAGTGTTTTCCAAAATATAACCTACCATAATTTTTTTTGCGTTCGCTCCAGCTCTGTCATTAATGTCATAACCCATCTTTAATGATTAAATCCAGAGATAACTTGGAACAACACAGATAAGGGAACTCAAATGTGATAGTTGCTGTTCCAGTGGACAAGAATAGAACATTACAGAACTGTATATAATGTAGTTTTCTGTAACATCTTTCGTACACATTGTATTTTGCAGTGCTTATATACCAACGAATGAGACATTGGTAGTGCAAGGACTGTATGTCACTGTCCCCTTGGCTTCATCCACTCTGGCTGCTGCCCTTCATCTAATATAATCCGCTTGAGACATTCATTTCTACAGCAACAGACTGTGATATCACAAGCAGAGGATAGTGGTGTCAGGCACAGAGAAGCAGCCCAAGCAGATTATGAGAGAAATAAGATTCCATATATTCCAATAATGCAAATCATCATGGGAAGCATATGCAAATCCCCAAGCCTTCATGGGGATTTGCATATGCTTCCCTGGATGCTTTGCACTATTGAGGTATATGGGATTCTGTTTGTCTTTGAAATTTGGCTGTATGGCCAAATGCCCTTCCAGGGTAACCCTTGCCTGAGGGCATTTGTTCTAGGGTTCTTGTCATTTGTAGTTCTTCTGTACTGTGGGGCTCTCCATGACCCAAACAAGTAAGACCGTCATAAGGTTGGCTCCCTTTCTCTGGGCTGAGGTACAGATACAGTTCACTGACAAGTTCAAATAAGGATGATACATGTGTTTGCTGTCCTTAGCGTTTTCTGGTTGGATTGTGAAGCTCTTTGGTGCTATGCAATTCTATTGAAAATTGGGACAGTTCACATTTCATCATACAGTACGAGTATATTACCCATGATGCTTTATAGAAATTTGCTGTATGATCAAATTCCCTTCTAGGGTAACCTTTGTCTCAGAGCATTTGTTCTGGAGTTCTCGTCTACTGTAGTTCCAAGCAGATATGTTTACAGAGCAGTGAACCTGGCTTTAAACTCATTTGAATACTTACAAATTAAAAGAAGAAGCTGCATGCAAAAATATATGAAACATAAGCTGATGGGTAGGGTTGAGAATTGGATTTGGGTATTTTTTTTTGGGGGGGTGTTTGAGGCTGAAAATCCTAATGCTGAAAAAAAAATCTAATTAAATTTAAAACCTCCCCCATCCAGTTCCACATACATTAGAGTCCTAATTAGACCTGTATGCACACTGTGCCACATTCACCTCCAAATTCTGGTTTGCCCCCCCCCACCTCTCTACAATCCTTTCATCCCCTCCCTTCCCCCTACCCCTTTCAAAACACTACTTTCCATTGCCTCACCCCACCCAGATGTCTAAGGTGTGAGGTAGCAAAACCAGTGCATGAGCTATGCTGAGGAGCAATATAACCAATGTAACCAGAAGGAACAAATGATAAGGCATAGTTAGCCTTGGTGGGGAGTACAAATTGCTAACAGCTGGGGAGGGCCAATTCTGACTGGTTCCTCATGTTACTGCTGCTAGGGGTCAGCTCTGCCGCTGCTGCTGTGCTGGATGTCTTGCACCTTCTGTCTACTGCTGCTGCTGCTGCTGCTGCTGGTGGTCCCCCCTCTCCATTCATCTGTGCTGCTGACTGTGTTCTGTTGACCATCTTATGCTCCCGATTCTTGAACAGGTGCCACAAAGTGCACACGCCACATTGTTATTTCTTTAATAGACTACCTTCCCCCAGGAACAGCCCACAGTCCACCGCTGCCTGCAAGTCCCCCCAGCCACCATCCTGCAAGACTCAGGCCCAACCCTCAGCCCAATTGGTAGATCTAAATCCTTATAGGTTCCCCTTAGACAGTCAGTGCCATTGCAGTGAGCACAGATCAGCACCCATCATGATGCAACAAGATGATCCTGCCTATCCCTGAGTGATCTGGTAACACTATGAGTGGACAAACTGGAAAATACCCTGGATTGTCCACCAGATGCCTTACTAGTACATGGTCTGGCAGAGTGGTTGAAACTCAGGATGTTGTCTGGTTCTGACACACCCTGTGTTACCCAGGTCACTAAGGGAGAGGCAGGATTGTCTCTTGGTGATAGCAGCTGTCCTATGCTCAGTGCAGTTAGTGGCACTGGCTGGCTAAGGGGAACCTTTAAGGATTTGGTTCAACCAGTCAGGCTGGGGCTGGGCCAAACTGGGGATTGGGACTGGATACTGTAGGACAATGGCTGGAGGGCGACTGGTGGCAGTGACAGCCTGTTGACTGTGCTTAGGGGAAAGTGGTCCAATAATTGTATAATAAAGCATCATGTTCTCTGCATGGCATCAATTCAGGAATTGAGAGGATAGGGTGGTAAACAGAATGCAGTCAGCAGCACATCTGAACAGTGGGGAGCTAAGATGCAGCAGGCAGGAAAGGAAATGCAAGATGCAGCAGTGACAAAGATGACCCCCAATAACAGTTTTGTTTATGCAGCCATCCAAAAATGAGGGCGTGTATAAATTCTCGTTATGCACTACACCTATACACACCTCTCAACCTCCTGCCTCTCAAATCAGGGACAAGGCTTAAAAAAATCAGGGACAAAGGACCATAATCAGGGACATCTTCAAAATGTGTGCTATCCATTCAGGAAGCTGGTAGAATAAGGAGCTTAGTGTAAAATGCATTTTCTGAATAAGAATAGGTCTCTAACTTTAATGTCTGTCATTATTTTGTGCTCACAATCCCCACTGTTCAGTCACGGAAACACAACTTTTAGGAGGGACTAAGGAAAAGTCTGAGGCAAAATCAGGGACGTCCCTGAAAATCAGGGACATTTGAGAGGTATGCACCTATACTTTGTTTTATTTAATTAAGGGGTCACATTTTATAACCGCATTCTGTCACACAAAGAGCCGGGTATTAAATGCCATAATTAACTCTTGTGTATTATGACATTTAATACACAACTATTTATATGGGAAAACACGTGACCCATTAATTAAAGCACATTTACACACAACCCTAGATCTGTTAGGACTGCTTTATTGAGACTGAAATATTGTCCAAAACACTGAGGCTATCACCAACACCAATCCTTTTTGAAATACACTGTGGGACATCCTGGCAAACACCAAGGAAGGGAAGCAGGAACTTCAGTTTCAGCTTCTGGAAAAAAAAATACAGCACCAGCAGACCTCAGGTTACACAAGATTTTGCAAATAGATACATTTCTGGACCTTCCATTTTTTTATTACAGAAGACATTTTCATTAAAACATGATCTTTTGCCCTTTGACCGCATCTGCCCAGATTACATTGCTTATACTTGTCATGAGGTCGGGATCACCTACTTATGATGGTATCACAACCTGTTCCTGAGGAAATAATTCTGTCACACGCAGAAGTTTATGACTTCAGGGCAAGGAAAAAATTAGAAATAGGTGAAGTCTGAGGGGGAAACAAGATAATTTTCCATGCAAATGTGTTTAGAAATAAAGAACAGAATGTCCTGAAATTCAATTATTTCTGATGTGTTATGAGATCTGTATCCTGCCAATGCTGAGTATTGTTTATTTCAGGAAACTAAAAAATCACTTTAACATCTCATCTGAAGGAGGGCATTTCCAAAGGTGCAGAATGTCCACACCCCTACTACAACACGATGGTGTTAGGTGCTGCTGCAGAACAAAACAAGTATTTTTTTCTGATCTGTGGACCTCACAACCTTGCACCCATTTAGTGATGTTCACACATTTTGTGTTGTGGGGGTAGGGGTCTCCAACTCAGTTTTAAGCATTACCATGAAACCAAAATAAGCTTCACACTGCATTTTAACTAGTCTGGATAAAAATAAAAAAATAAAATCTTGTATACTTTTTCCCTCCTGTACATTTTTACGACTGTGGGTGGAGCCAACAGGAGTATTGCATTCAGAAAAGGGCTGATGTCATCTTTGCTACCAAACAACATGATAGTGTGTTAAAAAAAGATTCCTTTGCTCAAGCCTCATTACTACGCTGCCTGTGATGTATAGGAAGCTTTAGAGCACTATTTTTCCTCTGGCTTGAGGAGTCAATCGAGCCCACAGAAAGCTAATTCATTATCTTCTGGCAGTCAGAACTTTCTGCATAACAAGTTCCCCTAGGCCCCTCACAACACCACGTTAAGCCATTTGACACCACCATCCTAAGAGCAGTCAATGTGCTACTTTGCAGGACATTGCATAGCAAGAGTCCCAGCCTTGCCTTTTTCCAAATAATACACCAACTTCATTCTCAGACAGGCAGTTCTGGGCTACTGTTTATATTCTACTGAATCTTCTTAACCTGCAATTTGTGACTATAGGTGTTTACAACTGAATGATGGTAACCACATTTGCTTTACTTGCAAATAGGTAGGCATTTGTGTGTCTAATTTCTGTTTGACTTACTGTAAGTTACACATAGAATCTGATGAGTTCACGACATGCTTTATTGTGATTCAATTAAATGATGAATGGGGATTTTGGTTTCTTTTACAAATTCATTTTTCCTGGCCATGTATATATTACAACAAAAATTTCTCAACAACTTTTTTAAAAATAAGGAGTTTAGCAGTAATTTAGCTCATATGGTGTAAAGACCTGCTCCCTGAAAAATTACCTGGTTTTGGGGGTGGGGGGTTGCCACAAGCAGAATGGGACTTCATGGATGGGGGAGCTCATAGCAGCAGAAGAGGCATGTTGGCATTAAAAACTTAGTGGTGTGCATGGCCGGATTAACCTGTATGCAAATTACACCATGGCGTAGGGCCCCATAGTTCAGGAGGGCCCCCACTGTTAACTTATTTACTTTCTTCAATCCCTGTACTGGGCCACCATTGCAGCCGCTGATCAGCCAAATTGCCCAAAAAGCACCCCCCCTTCCTCGGAGTCAGCCCCTGCCCCTGGTCCAGTGGTCCCCCCATCCTTGGACTGAGTCAGCCTGCCCCCCACGTGGCCTCTCCGAGTGAGCGAGCCTCTCAGTCTGATGGGCAGCTCTGGCTCTGCCTCTGATCTACCCTGACCCCACCACATAACCAATCATGTCCATCGGAGGTCCTTTGGAGGTGCGGCTACTGGGGAGCGAGAATCAGTGCATGCGTGTGCATGGCATCAGGGTGTGTGGCCAGGCAGTGAGGAGTCCAGGAGGAGGATGAGAGAGCTGTGGACATCTATGGTCAGTCAACTCATCAGTGCCGGTGGTCAGTCTCATCTTCGTCTCTACTAAAGAAGACACAGTAGTAGTACAGAGAGAGAGAGAGAGACAGAGAGAGAGAGAGCAGGCCGTGGGGGCGATGTCAGATTTGGCTTCACCACCTGGTGTGCTGCATTGCATGCTGCTGTTTTTGGTGTAGCCAGGATTAGTCAGTGCTGCTTATTTTGGGCCTCTGGTCCTGCTGTTAGGACTCAGAGTCCTCCCGTGCCAGGCTGAGTCATGTCACCATCGCCTGCATGATCTTGAGAAAAGGATCTCAGACATCTCATCTGTCCACCACCAGGCTGAGGCTGGCATTTATCCTCCTCCAGTCCAATCATCAAGACAGTCATCACATCAGTCAGGCCAACCAAGGCAGGCCACACCAGGTATGTTGACTAGTCTGTGTGCTGCAGTGTCCAAGCTGCAGAATGAAATAAGTTATTGGAGAAACCAACTAAGCCATGGACTGTGTCCAGTAATCTGAGTACTGAGTCTTTGATAAGATCTGAGTTTGGCACAATGGACCATGAGGTTCTGTCCTGCTGATAAGTAACCTGACAAACTAACTATGTGGGACTACGTGGGACTTGCTGGCTAGCACAGTTTTATCTGGGTTTGAGTCATACATTACTGGGAAGTAGCAGCAGGTTGCTCTAGGAAACAATCTCTTAAGTGACTACAGTCACCTGCAGGGTTGTTAAGGCTCAGTCTTGGCACAACTCTCTTTAGCTGCTTTGGCATCAATGACTTGGAGTAGGGGCAAGGATGGCAACTCAGCGGCAAAGCAACTTTTAGGTTGACAGCAATGACAATGGAGGAGACAGTGGGAGAACAGAGAGAACTGAGGACAAAGATAGCTGCACAGAGGGAGATTGTGGCAGATGCATTGCGGAGGCAAGGAGCTTGAGCATTTCTCAGGTTTGGAGCTTGAAGGAGTCTTGAGCAGGTAGATGATGGGAGCTGTTAGCCCCACTGACTGCTTCAATAATACATGCTTCAGGTTTTTGGTTTTGGCAGAGAGAATAGCTATTCAAGGAGGCATGTGTAGGGAGATCCTGCTTGAGTACCCTGGTCGTTGCCACCTTGCCAGCCCAACACTGCGGAAGAGTGGAATGTTGGCATTTAGGGGTCCCCGGGCCACAAAATATCACTTGGAGTAGGGCCCCCACATCCATTAATCTGGCCATGGTGGTGTGGATGTAGAGGTACCAGTATTTAAGCATGACTTTGGTAGAGGATTAATTGTGACTTGGGGTGAGGGGGTGAGGGAGTGAGTCTAGGTATTTTAAACATATTGGTTTTCTGAAATTTCAACCTTCAATGGGTTACACTTTGCAGCCATCTGTACAGTATATCACTAAGCCACATGCAGTGGGGTATGAGTAAAACTCAGGTCAACAGACCCAGGCCAGAGCTATAAAATCTGGACTGGGCACAGCTTGAGCAAATATTGCTGATCTGGTGGAGCAGCAATAAAAGATAAACTATGCAATACCTTCAGTAACACCCCTAACCCACTTTACATTTACCTGATGCCCATTTCTAGGCCTTGTATAGTAATATCTTCCTTCAACAGAACAGCTTGTAATGAAATGTGTCTAATTTACATTGGCATTTGGGTATATGCACTTTTATATTATATGAATTATATGTGTGAAGTGTATAGCAATCTAAAAAAATCAATTAAACACATCAAATGTCTTCAAAAACATGTCTCCACATTGTGTTTATCTTCTACTTTGTCACAACATACAGTTGTCTCAGCAGTGTTTTCAGTTAGGGTACAGTACCTTCATGTATATGATGGTCTGGTTACGTTGAGTTGATTGCTATTACAGTGCATAGAATAAAATGTTAAACATATAGGTACAGTAACTGTAATACAGATGGTGGCATTATTTTTAAATATGCCCTTTCTCAATGTACTGTACTTTGATTTAGTTAGTGTATGCAACAGCAATTCATGTGTATGTTTAAGCCCATGAAACACCCTTCTCTAGTCAATGCATTCACAGTCGTAGTGGCTCTGCCAGAGTTTGTTATACTGGCAGCTATGTACTGTCAAGTCAAAACAAACACACACACACACACACACACACACACACACACACCCTGCATACTTCATTTTAGCTCATTGGCCCCACAGCTGTATTTCACTCAACAACTCCGCTATCAAGTGTACAAAAAATATTTTTATTGGCACAGAATAGTCCCTTTGTTCCTTGCACTGGAAACACTCTTTACAAAAAATGTATACTGCAATTAGAATCCTTTACCTACTGCTTCAGCATTCAATGAGATTCCTCTCGAGACAGTTTTTTGGGATATTTTTACATGATTTGCATACCCTTTCAAAAGAGTTTTTATTCTATAATACTTTCCTTTTTGTTATAAAAAAGACAAGTGCCAAGACATATTTCCTGTAATTGCTCAAAAGGGGTGGGGGTGTAATATTTTATTTAGTCTCCAAAATTGCACAAGTTAAAGAAAAATGCAAGAAACATTATGTTAAGAAATGCTAGCAAAGGACACTTGACTATACTCACTTTCAAGTGCAAATACAATGTGTATTAAAATCAAGACAGCCCTCAGCGAACAACTGAATAGCCCTGCTTACAGCATCATCTTCACAGGGGGTTACATACTTCAATAAAACACAGGTCACGAGAGGTCAAAGGAAATTAAGAAGGAGCAAGACCCCATCAAAGAAAGCTGTCATTGCCACAGCATCTCACTGCCAAGTGCAAATGAGCTAACCATACACTTCATCAAGCTGTGATCCTTTTAACAGTGACATGGCAAGAACCTTATTGCAGCACTTTAGTGCCGACAGGCACCCTGTCATTTTAACTAGGAAATCACTGATTTGGACAAGGTTTATAAATGGGACCCTCGTCGACTATCATTTCCCATTAGAGCAAATAAAAGCAGTAAATGGGCCACTTCACTGTGGAGGGTGACCTTTGACCCTGATGCTTGCTGTAACAGATGAGAGCTAAATTTATTGTGACAACACCTAATCGCATTGAGGCCAGCCTGTGATTTGGTGGTGGTGCTGGTTATCACACCAACTGCAGTCTGAAATGGTAAGATCACCCATTCACATGCACACACATTGGATTTCAATTGAGAACTATCTTTATTAACATCCTGCTAGCTAGGTAATGTAGGTTTTCCAATTATCCAGTTTATATTATGTTTCCACAAAAAAAGGGTCACCGAACGACCACCTGCCAAGAAATACCTTTCAGTTCTCTAGTAATGAGGTTTTTTTCCCTAATCATTTCCTTCCGAATTCTGTTAATACTTGCCTCGTGCAACTCCACGGGTAAATCACAAACTCTTATGTGAGTAACAGGATTAGAGAACTGGGCATTAAGCACTAGCTGTATGTTTTTCCTATCCATAGCCCCTCACTGATTGAAAAATGTTCACTATGGGCAATGAAAAAGGAAAAAGTACAGTCTCAAACATGCTCTCAGCTGTTCCAACATTATGAGAAGCATCTGTCATTTTCCTATTCAGAAACCCCATGTCCCTGCACATGGGGAAGATGCTGTCCCAACATTGTTTGAGGAGATATCAAAGCAGAAATTTTTATTATCCTCTGGTGTTTATTCAACAAAAAAAATTTATAACATGAAGGACCTTACAACCTTAATGTTCTGAGCATCTGTCTCCATTGTAAGAAATATATCCCTCATTTTGACTCACTTATTCCCACGTAGTGCACCACATCTGGGTGATGAAATGTTAAGAGGTATTATATGCTATTGAACCCTTCAATATCACAATACTAGCCTGTTCTTCAGGGTGGGGGTTGGTTTGATTTTCATTAAACACATACAGCTTCTTTTGCATTTTTAAATCTTTTACTTTGAAGACATGTACAGTTGCCATTTGTGAGGCCTCCACTGAATCAATGCAATTGACTGGACTGAACACACTAGTTCTCGATCAATCAATCAATCAATCACTCAATCAATCACAGCCACCAAACAGGTAAGAGACCTTGGAGTTATCATATCTGATGACCGAAAGGTGGCCAGGCAGTGTGACAAGGTAGTCGGGAGAGGTAGCAGGATGCTGGGGTGAATGGGGAGGGGGATCACCAGCAGAAAGAGAGTGGTATTGTTACTCCTGCTTAGATCACTGGTGAGACCTCACCTGGAATACTGTGTCCATTTTTGGAGACCTCATCCCTGGAAGGACATAGAAAGAGTGGAGACGGTCCAGAGGAGGGCAACCAAAATGGTGCAGGGTCTGCATCAAAAGCACTATGAGGAAAGACTGAAGGACCTTAATATGTATACACTGGAACAATGGAGGGATAGGAGGGATATGATAGAAACTTTCAAGTACCTCACAGGTAGAAATAAGGTTCAAGAGTGAAGCATCTTTCAGAGCAAAAGATGCTCAAGGACAAGGGGTCATGCTATGAAGCTGGAGGGGTAGACTTAGGGGAGATCTGAGGAAGTACTTTTTCACAGAGAGGGTGGTGGATGCCTGGAACAGTCTCCCATCAGAGGTGGTGGGGCAAAAACTGTAATGGAGTTCAAGAAAGCATGGGACAGGCATAAGGAAACCTTAGTGATAAGACAAGGGGGGGATAAGCCGGAGATCAAGTAGGGTCTGCAGTGATACAGTAGGTAGGGACAAAAGGGCACACCAGGTGAGCCAAGTGATCCTTATCTGCCATCAAATTCTATGTTTCTGTGTAATCCATCAATCAATCAGTTTATTGGTGAGCAAACTGAGAAAAAAATCTCTTTTACTATTGCAACCCTTTGGTACAAACAGTATAAGAGCTATGATACATGTAGAATAAGTTACTGTACTTACAATACAACACATAATCTACAGACAATGCATATTTGGGTTAAGTGTGTAGATGGATAACAGATCAATGATAATATTCACAGTGACTGTACAACAACTGGGTAATTAAGGTTTTGAATCGTGAAACAGATACAGTACAAGTCAATTTAGTAATTTTTTGTATTTACAACCAGGAATAAGGGATTGCTGTTGACAATGTGAACGTTCCAGCTTTAGTTTGTACTCTGAGGCATAGTACCTGGACAGTTCAACTGGCTTATAAAAACTCTGGCAAAGAAACACTGTAAAAAGTCCATGATGGAAAATGTTGTGTGTTGTTATACAGATTGCAGCTCTTTATAGAATATGGTGGAACGTGATTACTGATAAAAATCGGTTAGTGGAAATGCACTTCTTGTGCTGCACTGGCTGCATCACAGTGATATTGTGCTGCACTAGCTACATCACTAGTGCAGCGCAACAACATAGAATGTCTTCGCACATGTGTGATGAAGAGGGCCACAGTGGAGAGGGCTGGCCAGGAAGTAAACAGCACTGGAAGGAACAGTGCCACTTTAAGTCATCTTTTAAGTTATGAGGGGGCATTTTTTTGGACAGATGAGTGAAATATTGGTTGCCTATAAACTGTAAAAGATTGTGTATGGGCAATCATACACATACAAGGCTGTTTTCCATTCTGTTGGTTTCTGTGGTGATGAGACCTCTTGAGCTGTGCTTTTGAGGTCTACTGTTACCACATAAACCTTTCAATCAGAAAACAGCCTTCTTGTATGTGATTGCTCATACACAATCCTCTATATAATGTCTGGTGGAATGCTGTTATGCATGGCATCCATACCTGGAATATGCTTGTTGTGCTGCAATAGTGACATCATTATGTTGTTGTGCTGCAGTAGTGGTGTCACTACTGCAGAACAACATTTGAGAATTCTGCCACACAGCTGCTTTCCTCTATCCAAGCGAGCTGGAAGCTGTTTTTTTAACCTTGAACTTACAGAACCAGGTGGAGCACATTGACTCAGTTTTTTGAGCCTGCCACCAACTCTCAAGTACCTCCCCTCAATTGCCAGGTCACTGAAATGAAGTGGAGTATCTGAAATGGGCATGGAAGCCCATACACTGTAAAATATAATGTATAGGCATCCCATATGCAGACAAGCTGGGGTCTTCATCTTGAGTTTTCTATGGCAACCAGTGAACTTCTTGAGCTTCACTCTCGATGTCTGTGGTTGCCATAGAAATCTTTCGACAAAGGCACAGACTTGTATGTATTTGCCCATACAGTATCCTCTATGTTGGGTTATAAAAAAGATTTTCAGTTCTCTTGGTTGACAAAGACCCATTAAAGAGCCTAATGCTTTTTATATATCATCCCCCTTCCCCACCCACCTTTTTACAAATAAGCACAATTCTCTTTCAATTACATCACAGCTACATAATGACACCAAATGGTATGTAACCACCCATTCCATTCTATCTGCACACCCACCCACAAGTGATGCTGCCTAAGGGATATACTGTAGGTTGGCACCTGGGTTCGTGATTATAATTGGCTTGGCAAGTGGCATGGTGCCTCCACCTATGGGGATCCTTATAGTAGCGTACTGCCAGGGTGCTTCCCCACAGGAAATGAAAGACAGCACTCCTTCAATTTGGAAACAGGTAGAGCAATATACAGTCTCCTCCCCACTTATCACTCTAAGCATGCAAATATTACACTACACAATAATGCAAACAATTCAGCAATTGCAGTGAAATGAATATTTTGGGGCTGGATAATGAGGTAAGGGACAAGGGAAGCAAAGGGTAATGGAACATTCAACAGGAACCTTGTAATAAAAACTGTAATCAGGCAGAATAAACAGGTAACTCAGTATATTACACCCCAGTATTCTCTGTCCCAGCCCCTCTCCTCCCACTGGTGCACCAGTTAACCCCACAGTCCCTATGGAAGCTCCCAAGTACCTTGTGTGCACACTGAGGAGTTGCAGGCCTGTGGCTAGAGGACACTGGGTGAAGCACCATTGAAATAGTTGGATGCTACAAATGCAAAGTACCCAACTACACCAGGAGGTGTAGGAATACAGTTTATCCTGGCTGTAACTGTTGTTGTGGGTGTAGCTAAGCTCACACAGAAAGCCCAAATGGAAAATTAACTAGCTGAACAGTTAGAAAAGTATTTGGTTGGGTAAAACCCAGTACTCATGACCTTTTGGAGAACAGGAAATGCAGAAGTTGGGGTACATCTCCCCTTGCTGGCAACTTTGGAAAAACAGACACTCTGATGTAGAATGCAGATGATGATCTTTTTCGCCCCATAGAGGGACTTGTCTTCACCCACCTTGCTGGGTAGGTAGGCCATCATCTTCATCCCACAGAGGGACTTGTCTTCACCTACCTTGGCAGCAGGTAGGCAGTCTTCACCCCACAGAGGGACTTGTCTTCACCAACCTAGCAGGTAGGCCAGCAGTGGAACAGGCAGGCAGGACCTCAGTGCTTAGGTCCCCTGGCAGGAATTACAGTCTTTTGTGACAGGACAGTGAGGCAGAGGATTTGTCATATCACACAAGCACAAATAAAAGACTCCTTGCAGCAATCACTGGTATCTGGATTGCCAAATACCAGCGGTACAGTCCAGGCAGAGGTAAATCCCCTTCTCTCTGGGATTTACCAGACAATTAGGAACAAGTTCAGAATGTCCTTAGTTTGTTTTGGCACAAACTACTTCAGTTTTGTTCTGTAACAGCAGCAGGAGTTGTCAATATCAGTTGTTTCTTCTTCAGAACTCTCACAGAAAAGATCCAGGGTCAAACTGTCAACCCCAGAATGTTTGGTTTGAATCTTGATACCTCATTGATCCACACTGGTCTCGAGCTCTACATCCTGACTGGAGGTACTGCAGCTACCAATAGGATTCCACACTGTCCTGGCAAAGATGGCCACCCTTGTACAGGTCTCACAGGCTCAGTCTCTTCTCTGAAGTATAACATATTGTTGGTACAGAGTTGGCAGCATTTGGCTGCATGGCTAGGACCCTCCTGATCCCTTCTGGTGGTTACTAGGTCCAGGGGGCACTTTTGGGAGACAGGAGCTCAATTGGAAGGTCCATTGCATGGGTCTCCAGGAGGACCTGTGTGGCAAATGGCAGTTCTGGTGCTAGGCATCTTGGGCCTTGTAGTCCAAACAGGTGCCATGTTGTGCCCTGACTCCCGACCTGCTGGAGGCAAGGATTGGGTCAGGACACTCTTAAAAGTTATTTATTTTTGTTTATGTTGTTCCCCCAGCCCACTTTGCTGACTGGTGGGGCTGGGGATATGCTTCCAACAAGCTGCACTTCTGCCGTTCTTCCCAGTGGGTGCTTGAGGTGCCAGGAACATCTTTGCAATCTTCCTTGGCTCCCCACCCCTCTATGTGGCAGTTTGGTGTGCGGGGAAGCAATACAAGTGTGTGGCTCACTGGCCACTTTCCTTATAGGTGCATGAGGCACTGAAACAGTCTGTTGCGCTTCCTGGCCCTGGCAGCAGTCCAAGATTGGGCCGGGGCAGTGAGGAGACAAGCAGCTCTCTCACTACACTGGAGATGCACATGGGGGCACCACAGCAAAGTTAATCTGCTCCCTGGCCCTGTCGGAAGTCCAGGAGTGGGCCTAGGAAGCAACACAGTGAGTGACTGCAGCTATGAGCTTCGGGACACTGCAGGAGCCCCAGGTAAGTTTCTGACCTGGGAGCGGGGTTCCATTCTCCCCCTACTGAAATCCTTGGCATCCTTGTCAAGGCCTGAAACATCAAACATTTGCAATACAATACATTACATTACATGCTACCTAATACACCAGATACCTGAGTAACCATCATTAGCATTGCATTTCTTATAACACAGGGCATGCACTGAAATGATTACTTTCCCACCATAGTTTACATGTACACCTCCCTATTATTACTTGTGGGCAGCACAAGGGAGGCAGCAATAGTGGGCTTGGCAGCAGATTAATCCTTTTATGCATCACATCGACAGGGAGATCAGAAGGGACACAAGGGACATCATAAGTAAGTTTTACGCTTTGCTTGACTTCTGTAGCAGAGCAGTGGGGTACTACAGGGTCCTCAGCAATGATTTGATCAAGATCATTAATAGGTTCTGCACACTCAACCACAGGGGGTTTGAATCTTTCAATGTCCTGGATTGGCACTACTACTGGAGTCTCAACATTCTCTGCATTTGGAACATAATTCATGTCTGTGGGCCCAGTGTCAGTTGGAACAAAGGGTACAGCAGCTGGATTCAACAGCCTGCAATGAGTCGCATTACTCCCTTCAGGTGCTGAAAATGTAAAGTCCATGGGATATGGTGCAGGCTGATAGTGACGTGGTACTAGACAAATGTAAGGTTCTTCATCTTCAGAACTACTGTTGAACACATCTATTGCATCGCTGGAGGGGTAACAGGTACTGGCGGTTGAACTTGACTGCGTCTCTTGTGCTTTGTCTCATTTCTAGTGATCGGTCTCCATGGAGGGGTGAGAGAGGTACTGAATTTACAGCTTCTGGCAACAGTCGACCAATTGGCAATAGGTGGTTTCGATCCAGCATTTTAACCACCATGTTTCCTTTTTCCATTCTTAATCTGTATACTGGAAAATTTGGAAGCTGTTCCACAATTACATAAGGATCAGATTTCCATCGGTCCTCCATCTTTTGTTTGCCTGTGATCCCCAAGTTTTGAATCAATACTCTGCCTCCAGGCTGAGCAGCTTGTTCTCAGACTCTCTTGCCATATCTGTTTTTCTTTGCTAGGCCAGACTTTGCAGCTGCTTCTTGGGCCACCCGATAAGCTTCTATTTGCTGTGCTTGCAGCCTCCTGGTATACTCCAAGTGTGTTTCTGGTAAGGCGCCATCTGCAGACACCCGAAAATATAAGTCCACTGGAAGTCTGGCTTCTCTTCTGAACATTTGGAAACCCCGTTGAGTAATTTTTAGTACAGTTGTAGGCAAGGACTAGGAAAGGTACTTGCTGGCTCCAGTATGGCTTTCTGTTAGAATCCAATATTCCCAGCATGTTGGGCAGTTTTCTATTGAATATCTCTGTCTGAGGGTCACCTGGAGGGTGGTATGGAGTAGTACGAGACTTCTTGATGCCCATAATGCTTGTGAGTTCTTTGATAAGGTGACTCTCAAAGAACTCATAGTCTGACTCCCTTGATCAGAGTGCAGGCATTTGGGGAGTCCATAGTGCACAAAATACTTTTCGCACAATACTTTCGCCACAATGGTTGCTTCCTGATCTTTTGTGGGGAAAGCCTGTGCATAGCAGGTGTTGTGGTTAGTTACTACTAAAATGTTACTGATCCCTTTTCGGTCAGGTTTAAGGGAAAGGAAGTCAATGCAGACTAAGTCCATCAGCCCACTACTGGTGATGTTTATAAGAGGCGCTGCTCGTTTGGGTAAAGTCTTACAGGTGATGCACCTATTACAGCTTCAGCAATGTCTTCCCACCCCCATAACCATACGAGGCCAGTAGAAGTGGTCTTGTACCAGGCCCAAAGTCTTATCAATTCCCAATTGCCCCACGTCTTCATGAAGCGCTTGCAAAACCATTCAGCAATACTTTTTGGGTAGCACCAGTTGCTCTCTGGGAAACGGTTTGTGTTTTGGAGATGTGATACAACAGCCCATGCTTTAATGAAAACTTGTCCCACTCTCTCAGGAGACATGATACATCTGGCAGATTTGCTTTGACTTGAGAAGAAGACAAACCCTTTTCTTTGTCTAGGATAATGTCTCTTAAACTAGGATCTGCTCACTGTGCTTTTCTTAAATCTGTAGGAGATAAATGAGGCAAGGAAGTGTTGTGCAGTGTGGTGAATCATGCATATACTTCTGGTATGGCATCAGGATGCACTCCAAGCAGGTTCACAGCTCGGTCTGGGTTGGTGATGGCAGGTCCATCATCCGGCGCCATTGTTTGGAAAACAGTTTTCACTCCATGTTCTGTAACATAGGTCCAGGGCCCCTCCGTGGGAGGAGTATTATGGGGTCATCTAGACAGTGCATCTGCATCTATGTTGTTTCACCCAGGACAACATTGCAAGCAGAAACTGTAAGCTGATAGTGCAGAGCTCCATCTATGCCCAGTGGCATTCATCCTGGCGGTGGTCAGCATATATGTTAATGGGTTATTGTCCGTTAGTACCACAAATCTGGCTCCATACAGGTACTCACGGACTTTATCAGTCACTGCCCATTTCAATGCAAGGAACTCTAACTTATGGACTGGATAGTTCTTTTCAGAAGGAGTCAAACTGCGACTGGCATAGGCAACGGGTCTCATACCTTTGTTGCATTCTTGGTAGAGTATGGCGCCCAAACCTTCCATGCTGGCATCATGCAGAGTGTATGGTTTGCTGTAGCCAGCAAAGGCTAGAACAGGAGCTTCTGCTAGGATGTGAATCATTTCTTAAAATGCACTCTCACATTCATCATTCCTTCGGTCCCCAAAAGGTTTATTGGGCTTGAAATATTCATTTGGGGAGGTCTTCATGGCTCCTTGACATTTTCTCTTCTGAATCAGAGGATATGCCTGAGTTAGTCTGCACAAAGGCCTCACCACCACACAGTAGCTTTTTACAAATCTCCAGTAGCACCCATAGAGTCCTAAGAAAGATTGAAGTGTTTTCAAGTTGGTGGGTCTAGGCCATGTGGTAAAAGCTTTCACTTTTTCTGGATCAGTGCTGATACCTTGATCAGAAACAATATGTCCCACATACTTCATGGAAGTCTGGCAGAAGTGACACTTGTCCAGGGAGAGTTTCAGACCATGTTCCTTCAGTTGGTCTAGTACCTTGAGTAGTTGGGTTTCGTGTTCTTCCAGTGTTCTCCCAAACACTATCAGGTCATCCAAGTAAACTAAAATGAGATTCATGGCACACACCACCTTTTCCATTAAATGCTGGAACGTTGCTATGGCACCAGATATTCCTTGTGGCATTCTCTCAAACTGGTATATTCCCAGTGGATAAATGAAAGCAGTCCTCTCCTTATCTTCCTCAGCCATTGGTATCTGGTAGTAACCATTGCACAAGTCTAGAACAGAAAACCATCTACTACCTGTAAGACTGTCTAAGGCATCTTGCACTCAAGGCATGGTGTATTATTCTGCCACAGTGCACTGATTCAAGGTGCTATAGTCAATGCACATTCTTATGGTACCATTCTTTTTCCGGGCCACCACTATAGGCGAGGCATTGGGACTGTGAGATTCAGATATTATCCCTGCCTTCAGGAGTTCTTGCAAATGTCTCCTAACATCTTCAATATCTGTGGGTGCCAATCTTCTTGACTTTTCATGAAATGGGCGATCATCATGTAGGCGGATGTGATGCTACTCTCCTTTGGCACAACCCACATCCCATTCATGGCAGGAAAATACATCTGATCTATCTGCCAATTCCTTCTTTAATCAATTCTTCCAGCTGGTGGGAATGGGAGATGAACTGAAATTGAACACCCTTTCATCCAGTCACGTAGTCTTCTCTGGAGAGAATGTGGCTATGACTACATTAGCTGTGTACAAATTGGCTATCACTGTACCCGAGTGCACCATCAGAGCCTTGTGAGTCTCATTCTTTAGCTTTATATTGATTCTCTTGACCATCACGTCTGTTCCAGGCAGCACTTCTCGCTGGATCATCAGACCTTTTGGCAGACCTCTTCCTGGTGACTCCACAATAACGATTTGGTCTGACAGTGACTCATTGCAATCCACTGGTCCTTTCACCCACACTCTGTGCCAGGGGGCACTATCAGAGGAATTTTCCCTTCTTTTTTGATAACTCCAACAATCTCCTCCGACTGGCTGCAGACCTTGATCTCCCTGTCCAGGTGGGCAGTACTCACAGTGGCATGAACTGGTAAAGTCTGGTAGGTCATTTCCCCTGCCTTCTGCAGGCACAGGTGAGCCAGGCATCCAAACATATTGGCATTCATTTCAGTCAACACTGGTGTCTTGTCCAATATCTGGGTGTCAGGACAAATGAGGTTTGCAGCATCAATCCTTTGAGGGACTCCAGCAAAAGCCTCTGGAAACTCAATTTGCACAGTGATGTAGCCACCACAGGGGTAGCTGGCATTGCTCAACCCCCACACAGAAAGTCCCTCTAGAGGCTACAAAGGCAAATGGTAGTTCTGGTAAAAAGATTGATAAATGTTGGTGACCTGTGACCCACTGTCCAAGAGGGTGTCATACAGGTATCCCTCAACAGAAATATTTATGGTAGGAGTAGGACCCATCAGTCCAGACGGTAACTTGTTTATGACAGATGCATTAGTGCTGGTCCATCTTACGGAGCTGTTCACTCTCAGAGTCCCAGGCTGCTCCCTCTCCGGGCTCCATTGTCATTTCCCTGTGGCTGTTGTTGTCTCTCCCATTTCTGGTTCACAAGCTGCTGATTTTCAGGCCTAACACAACCCTGTGCAAGATGTTCACTTTCTCCACAATGAAAACAGAACCAGCCACCTCTGGGTACAGTTGATTCAGCGGGCGTCCACGCCCAGTTGGCAAGGAGCTGGCTTATGGGCAAGGCATCTGTGTCATCTGCATGACTTTGACACACTCAGTGAGTTCTTTTAACTGCATTTTCAGGTCTGAGATATAATTATGTTCTTGGCTACTGTCAGCTTAAGGCTGCAAGGGGAAGGCTTTCCCAGTAGGCACTCACAATGAATTGGCAATGTCTTCCTGTGGCTCTTCCTTTCTCACCTCATCAAGAAGCTGTCTGAAATTAGGAGGGTTGGCTCGGCGTTCTTTTAGTCTTAATGTTATCAGAGTCCAACGGGAATACACAGCACCTCATAAGATTTGGATGAATCTCATTTGGGCAACCTGCACAGAGATTACTCCTCCAGCTTCAATTATTTTATGAATCATTCTCTCTACTGTGGTCTTACAATGGTACAGTTTCTCTCCCACTTTCTGGGTGGTGTCTCCCAACTGAAAAATGAGGTCTTACTTATGCTCAAATGCACCATTGGAACTTCTCAGTATGGCAAGATAGTCACTAGCGGTGCAATCTGGTTGGCTGACTCACAGTGATCAGATGACCTCCAGTGCCATACCTCTCAAACTCTCCACTACGCATTTGCATTTCTCATCATCCAAGCATTTCCATACTTGCACTATCTGGGTGGTTGACTAATCCAGCTCTCATAGTCATACTCACCAGAAGGAGTGAGGATAGTGCCACAAAAAGTATGCAGTCTTCTATACAGTTCACAAGGTGGAATCAAGTAAGGGGACCACTCAGGTCCTCCAACCCAGGGTTCGCCAGTGGGTTTCTTCTTTGTCAGGTCACTCTCTTGGAATATAGTTCTAATATCTTGAATTGTCTTCCCCTCAGTGGCTAACAGCAAGCATAACTTCTTTTCAAAGTTACTTGGTTCTTCAGAGTCATTGTCAGGAGGATCCAGGCTGGCATGGGTAATCAATACCCACTGGATTTGGTCTCCATCAGCAGGAAGCTGATCAGGCACTCTGGAAGGATCAACATCCTCTTGGCACTCTATCAAAACTCTATAGGCTTGCTAAGCAGAACTGTAAATCCTCCCATGTTCAATAACTTTTCCCAAACATTTTATGCTGCTTAAGACACTTTCAACATGGTCCATTGGGGTTGTGTCAGGGAACCCTTGTACCAAAATTGCTTTTTTTGGATCAATGTCCACACCCTTGCATCAGTCTCACAAAGAGATGCAATCCATAACATCTGAGATTTTGGAGGGAGGATACCAGACTGCTCCCAATAGAAAGAGAGGGGTGCTGCAGAAATGCCCAAAACTTCCACCGGTAGCCTCCAATTTTATAACCACCCCTTCCCTTCTATCTGCACACTAACCCGCAAGTGGTGCTGCCTAAGGGATATAGGTTGGCGCATGGGTTCGTGGTTATAATTGGCTTGGCAAGTGGTGCAATGCCTCCACCTATAGGGATCCTTTTAGCAGTACACTGCCAGGGTGCTTCCACACAAGAAATGAAATACAGCCTCCCCCCCTTGGAAACAGGTAGAACAATATACAGTCCTCTCCCCACTTATCACTGTATGCATGCAAATATTACACTACACAATAATGAAAACAATTCAGCAATTGCAGTGAAATGAGCAAGGGGGTTTATTTTGGGGCTGGATAGTGAGGTAAGGGACAAGGGAAGCAAAGGGTAATAAAACATTCAACAGGAACCTTGTAATAAAAACTGTAATCAGGCAGAATAAACAGGTAACACAGTATATTTACTGTAGTTTTTTTTAGTGCACCGCCAGCGCCGGTAGCTCTGCCCAGTCACGGACCTCAGCACTCCCACTCCCACATGAGCTGCAACTCCCCGATACTCCCTGGCTTACCCCCCACGACGGGGCTTGCGGTACCAGTCCCTAAGTGCCACAAGCATTGGGATAGGTCAGGGAGCCGGCCTGGGAGCTAATCAGAGCAGCGAGGTGGGCATCATTCAGGCAGAAGCAGCAGCATTTTTCCCCGGTGTATGGGGGTGGGGACGTGCAATGACAGCCAGCATCCTCCAATCCCCCCTGAATGTATCAGCGTTGGCGCATGAATTATACCCAGCCTCCACTAGGTGTCCAAGTAGCTCCAAACACTCTGCCACCCTCCCCCCTAGAGAAGGAGAGCAGTTGCTGGATGCTCAATCCCTCTCATCCGGCAGACCCTCCGACGTCCTGGGTCCATTCCTGAACCTGGGTCGCTAGCATAGGTAACACAGTATATTACACCCCAGTATTCTCTATCCCAGCCCCCTCCCCCCCACTGGTGTACCAGTTAACCCCACAGTCCCAAGTACCTTGTGTGCATACTGAGGAGTTGCAGGACTGTGGCTAGAGGACACCGGGTGCAGCACTGTTGAAATGGTCGGATGCTGCAAATGCAAAGTACCCAACTACACCAGGTGGTGTAGGAATACAGTTTATCCTGGCTGTAACTGTTGCTGTGGGCATAGCTAAGGTCACGCAGGAAATCCAGATGGAAAGTTAGCAAGCTGAGCAGTTAGAAACGTATTTGGTTGGGTAAAACCCAGTACTCACAACCTTTTGGAGAATAGGAGATGCAGAAGTTGGGGGACGTCTCCCCTTACAGGCATTTTTGGAAAAACAGGCAAACTGGTGTGGAATGGGTTCTATGTGATAACGGCAACTGCAGAAAGACGAGCCGTGTTATTGTGATGTCAGAGCAGCGAAACATTTTCGGCTCTCTGACATCCTCGGCGATGGAAGAATGGTGCCGGGTCTTAGGTTTTCGTTTCTGGAGTGGGGCTGTGCCCACCAATCCCCCACACGGGTGCTTCAACCCCACACCCCTACTAAAGGATTCTCAACTCCAGGGGGATGCATGTCGGGGGGGCCGAAAGCATGAAAAATAAAGTTTAGGGTTGGGCACAATAAAATTGCACCAACGCCCAGACCCAAACATGGTACCTCACACACCACAACCACAGGCCGATCCCCTATGCCATGGCGCAGCTCAGCAACCCACCACAGCACCACCCCCTACATCGCCTGTGCCATCTCCCAGCCCACGCTCACCGTGCTCACTCCACCCTACACATGTACATATAGCGACATCCTGTCGCCGGATTCCCCCAACCCCCACATCCAGTCGCCCTACCCTCTCCATCGCCATTCGGTCTTTCACCCATAACGCGTCACCATTTCAGACATCGCCATACTACAGGCACCCACATCACAGGTTATCCGTGGAATGCAGGTGATGATCCTCTTCACCCCATAGAGGGACTTGTCTTCACCCACCTCGCCGGGTAGGCAAGCCGTTGTGTTCACCCCACTGAGGGACTTGTCTTCACCCACCTTGGCAGTAGGTAGGCAGTCTTCACCCCACAGAGGGACTTGTCTTCACCCACCTAGCAGGTAGGCCAGCAGTGGAACAGGCAGGCAGGACCTCAGTGCTTAGGTCCCCTAGCAGAAATTACAATCTTTTGTGTCAAGACAGTAAGGCAGAGGATTTGTCACCTCACACAAGCACAAATAAAAGACTTCTTGCAGCAGTCACTGGCATCTGGAAAGGATTGCCAAATACCAGCAGTTCAGTCCAGGCAGAGGTAAATCCCCTTGTCTCTGGAATTTACCAGACAATTAGGAACAAGTTCAGAATGTCCTTAGTTTGTTTTGGCACAAACTACTTCAGTTTTGTTTTATGACAGCAGCAAGAGCGGTCAAAATCAGTTGTTTCGTCTTCAAAACTCTCACAGAAAAGACCCAGGGTCAAATTGTCAACCCCAGAATGTTTGGTTTGAATCTCAACACCTCATTGGTCTACACTGTACTCGAGCTCTATGTCCTGATTGGAGGTACTGCAGCTACCAGTAGGATTCCATGCTGTCCTCAAGCAACCTTGACAAAGATGGCCATCCTTGTGCAGTTCTCACTGGCTCAGTCTCTTCTCTGAAGTATAAAATATTGTTGCCACAAAGCTGGCAGAATTTGGCTGCATGACTAGGACCCTCCTGATCCCTTGTGGTGGTTGCTAGGTCCAGGGGGCATTTTTGGGGAACAGGAGCTGTGTGGCAAATGACAGTTCTGGCACTAGGCATCATGGGACTTATAGTCCCAACAGGCACCATGTTGTCCCCTGACTCCCGACCCACTGGAGGCAAGAATTGGGTTGGGAGCCCCTCAAAAGATATTTATATTATGTTGTTCCCCCCAGCCCCCTTTGCTGTCTGGTGGGGCTGGGGAGATGCTTCCCACAAGTGGCACTTCTGCTGCTGATCCCAGTGGGTGCCTGAGGTGCCACAAACATCTTTGTTGCCTTCCTTTGCTCCCTGCCCCGCTGTGTGGCAGTTCAGGGGTGGGGGAGCAACACAAATGTGTGGCTCACTGGGAGCTTTCCTTATGGGTGCATGAGGTGCTGAAACATTCTATTGCACTCCCCGGCTCTGGCAGCAGTCCAGGATTGGGCTGGGGGAGTGAGGAGACAAGCATCTCTCTTGCCGCACTAGAGAGGCACATGGAGGTGCCGCAGCAAAGTTAATATGCTCCCTAATCTCTGTCAGAAGTCCAGAAGCAGGCCAGGGAAGCAACACAGTGAGCAGCTGCAGTCAGAAGCTTCAAAACACTGCAGAAGCCCCCAGGTAAACCTCTGACTTGGGAGGGGGGTTACAGGTAGTAGCAGAAAGGAAGAAATATTCTTTTTTAGACAGAAATGGTAGGGGATCTACAGGTCTTGGCACTGCAGCTTAGTGGAAATTAAGGGTGTTTGGATTTTCTCAAATCCATCCTATTTACATTTTGTGGAGTTCTTGAAATTCTGTTTCTGTATCTGATCCAAGTCCAGCTGAGGCACTGGAATGGTATCAGAGATGGTATCAGAATATCCAGTTTCACAGTCAGCATCCTAACTCAATGTTCCTCTCCCACTCCCACCCAGTCAGTGACTAAATAATTACAGAATCCAAGTCCACACCCACACCCAGTGGTTTTTGCCAGGATTTGGATTTCTGCCCTTCAATACCGAAATTCCAAATTCTGAAGAAACCTCTGAATCCAATGCATCCAATTCCATCAGATGGATTCTGAAAACCCTAGTGGAAATAGTGTAGCCAGTACAGGACTTGCTATAACAAGCTACTCCATCCAATGCTGATGTCCTGCATGAAATCAGCCAGCAGTAAGAATGAGCCGGTGCTGAATCTGCATTTGGTGGAAGTGCCAAAATCCAAGATTTTGGAGACCAGCGAAGCAGGTCAGAAGAAATGTTTCCTTTCAGCATCATGATACATAACTTTTCACAGACAGCTCACACTGAGCAAGTCCTTGTTGGCAAGCCACATGACCTGCAGTAGCCAATCAGTGATACTGGAGACAGCAAACTCCTCGCACTGCACACATCTCAGTGCCTTTTCCAGCTCTCTCACAGAGGAAGGACATGTGATGGCAGTGACTACTGAAGGAGTTGTCTTTATGTGAAAAAGAGTCCATTTTCACCAGAAAACTTTAGAAATCTTCAGAAAATTGTTTTAGCTAATTCTCACTATAACTAGCTATAGATTTAGGCAGGCAGTCTAGTGAACTTGTGCTGAAGAGGGGCAAGTGCAAAATCGGGGTACTTGTATTCTCTGGAATCCATGCCATTTGCGTTCTGCAGAATTTTGGTAATTTTGAATAGAGTCTGATTAAGGCATTGGAATTGTATCAAGACAAAACTGGACTTATTCGATTCCACAGTCCGAACCCTAACAATGTCCTGCTCCCATCACTCACCGTGCCAGCAGAAGTCTAAAAGTTCTTAAAACTAATTCCCCCTTCCCCCACTCTTGTGTTCCACCTCTCTGTCCCTACATTCAGTCAGCTCAGCTGGGGGTCCAACCTACCCCTCTGCCTTCATCTGGGTTGCCTTGTCTGGTCCACTGTTGTTGATCAGGGGTACGTCATCCATACTGTAGTTTGAATCCCAAAAAAGTTCCTCTCAGGTCACAGACACTGATCCTCCCCAATTCACCACATTGCTAGTCTGGTGATGCTGCATGCCAAGTCGACCAACCAGCCTTTAACTTGCCCATCATGGTGGCCTACTGGCCTTCTTTGTCCAGTACGGCACTGGGTGTACTGGGCTACTCTAGTCCCTTTTCCCTGATTTGTTCCACCACCACTCTGACATGGCAAAATCATCCTCCTGGTCTCTACTGGTCATCCAGTCCAAGTTACCTGGCCTGGCCTAGTTTGCCCTCCACCTCATCTACTCAGCGTGTGAAGTCCACTATCCAAGTCTGGCATTCATAGTTCTCCAGTGTCTGCTGGGAATCTGGTGTAGCTAGGCCTACTGGCAGCAAACTCTTGGTAGCTCAGCAGACACCTTTCTCCTTGTTCAGCTCTGCATCTAGAAAACTTAGAGTTTGGTGCTGATAGTCCAGCTCTAAAACCCTAGATATGGCCCCCTGTTCAGTTCTGCAGCTTGAAAACTTAGAGTTTGGTGCTGGTAGTTCAGCTCTAAACCCCTTTTTCCCAACAGACCTTGAGGAGGGCTGTGGCTGTCACAAATCAACTGCTATTGGTATTGGTATTAATCAGTGGAGGGACTTACTGGTAGATGGTCTGGACTCTGAGGACTTTTTGGTTGTGACTTGTTGCTATAGTGTGGGGGGACGGACCAGGACTGATCTTCCAGCCCAGGTTGGCAGGGGCAATGACTGTAGCTAGGGGGGAGTCAGAGACCTCCTCAGGCCCCAGAGGTTATATCCAACATGTCAATCCTCCTAGGCTATGCTAGCCAACTGCCAAGGCTGAAGGGTGACCACTGGACTGCAAGGTGGTGGGCTGGGTAAGGAAGGAGGCAGCACGACTGGTGGTACTGTCAGCAGTGAGTTGGCAACCTGAAAATGGACACAGGAGGATATGCCCTGGTGGTCGTTGGTGTGGCAGGGGTGGATCCACCTGGACTAAGCCTTGCAGGTGCACCATATAAGGTAAAGATGAAAAACAAGGGTGAGGGAAGGACAGAGTACTCATTGGATTATTTTACTTGTGCTTAGTATAGTCAGAAGCAAAACTGCATTGAATACTTTGTTTTTGGAATTCAGATTTTTGGACAAAAATACTGAAATTCTGAATTTTAAGTATAAAATTGAAAACTGATATATCTGATTCCACCTGCAGAGTCCAAGCAACCCTAGTGCACAATGTGTGAGCCTGTACTGGCAGCTACTGGCTCTGCAGCAGCACAGTGCAGAGTGAGTTTAGTAGATTAGGAAAGGTACAGGGGGATTTTGTTTTTTGGGGGAGTAATTGTTTATGCTCTTCCAGTATGGGGTCTATCATCCTGTTCCAACCCCCCAGTTGCCTCACTCAGCATTCCAGGGACTTCAATTAACCTTCATTCTTCCCTCAACACTTCCCCATGACAGGATCGGCAGGCCCCCTCATCCCTGCCAGAGAACAAATCTGGTTCATGGAGGGAGGGCCCCTCACCTGTGCATGGCCTGTGAGGGGTCAGACCTCTTGTCATTGCTCTGTTCAGAATTTTCCCTCCTGGTTTTCTCCCCAGGACACTGGCTTTGGAGTGCTTTGCAAGCTCATGTGCAAGTGTGGAGCACATCACCACCGGTGTCCCCCACTCAGTAAGTCTCTCCAAGCAGTCACTCAGTTGGCAGTATTGTGTCAGATTATGACTGCCCTCCCTCCCCGGAGGACAGCATCTTCCGAAATGTTCAACCCCCCCACCCCAGCTGGTGCCCAATGATCCAGGCTTGATCTCAAACCTGGGTCACCTGTGTGGCAGCATATGTGACATCCAGTGCTCCAACCTTCAGGCCAGCCCCACAGGGGAGATTTTTGAAAGATTTGACAATTTGTTTAAGGAGTGCTGATGGTGTAAGTGTTGGTGGTGTAGAGGCACACACATCCATGCATAAATAATCTTTTCTTGTAAAACTGCTAACCCGTTTGAGTTATAATACCTTCCTATCCATTTAGACTTTTCCCTTAAACACCTTTTGGCCAAGCATTTGACAGATTATTCAAAATACAGAGTGAATAGGTAGCCAGTCTCAGCTTAATTACTGCTTCTATATGAATTTGCACTGATTCTGCTCTCACGTGATATTCAGGAAAGGATTTATTAACTTTCAAATAATCCTATAAAAGATAGAAAATGGAATTTCTATTGCATGAGGTATATATTATCCCCACACTTCCCAGTATACAGAATTATGGGGTTTAATTAAGCTTTCGCAGCACACATTGCAGTAAGTATAGTTAAGTCACCATACTTAAAATTAAACCTGTACAAAGCATATGAATTATTTCTAGCTTTCTTTTATCATGACTTAACGTGATTAGACCATTTTCCATTTGAGGCAAAACTTACCCCCAAATAAATGTACATACAAACTGTTTCTAATTCTATTTCATTTATGAAAAATGGGCATTTGTTTTTCCTTCAAAAACTGTAATTTTAGCTTTGTCATAATTGAATAGCAACTTATGGGATGTGCATATTGATGCAAAATGATGCAATCTTCGCTGAAGACCAACAGATGGTAATGCAAACAAAACTATGTCGTCAGCATATGTTAAGCCTGGACGTGGATTACCATAGATATTAAGAGAATGAAAATTACTGGCATCAAGATTTGTGAGAATATCATTAAAAGAAAGTTTGAAAAGAAGCAGCGCCAAGAGGAATCATTGTTTAACTTCCTTGTTAGATGTAAAAAGTTTTGTGATAGAGCCCTGTAGGTCATACCTGATGAAAGTTTTGTACTAATATAAAGCTGAATGATAGGAAATAATAAACTATGATCCAGTTCATGCGTAATGACTTTTGACCACAAAATATTTTGATTAATTGAGTCAAAATCAGTTTTAAAATTGATGAACGCTACATAAAGTTTCATCTTTCTTTGAAACACATACTGTATTTTTCTATTAGATTGGCTGTTACAAAGATATGATCAGCAGTACAAAAAATAGTGATTGAACCCTGCTTGAGGATTTGAAATCACTGAGTTCATATTAGTCCAGTCCTGCAACTTATTCAACAAGATTTTAGAATACATGTTTTGAAATAGTTTCCAAGAGACTTATCGATCTAAATGCTTAGAGTCTCTGGTATTCCCTTTTTTATGTAGTTGAACTATAACATTAGTTCTTCAGCTACTAGGAATAAAGTTATGTTCAAAACATTTATTGAAAAATGTTATTAAGGTGGGGACCCAGACATGCAGATGTAACTTGTATACATCTGCAGGAATCCCATCTAATCGAAGTGCTTTTTTTTTCATTTTACAGGGGCTAACAGCCTCCTCTACCTCCGTGAATGTAATTACCAAGGGTCTGTAATCTATTACGTATTTCAAGCCAATCTGATGAATTTCTTCTATTAGAGGATCATAGAAATATTTTAGTTAAGTATAGTATCAATCTATGAGACAGACTTTAATGAACCCAGTGTGTGCACATAACATATAATGTATATGCTTGGTAATGCATGATCAAATGGGAAAACCATCACAAAAACTTTCTAAGTTCAACATGAACAAAAGTGTTTAAAGCAGAAAAGCTATCACAAAAAAAGTACAAAAATCCTATATGAACAAAATGTTTACAGCTGAGAAACATGAAAAACAATTGGGAATATAGCCAAGAAAATATTGCATGCATTTTGTACTGCAATTAACAAACCAAATAGTGAGAAACATATTTCATATCTCCTGCTTGGGCCCTGCACAAAGACAGCTAGTATTCGTGTGCAGAGCCTGAAGAGCTTTACACATCCTGCTTCCTGCAGTGCCAGATTGGCCCCATGCAAAGCAAGTTAGAACTCATCTTCTGATTCGCGTAAAGCAAGTGAGGATTCAACTCCCTCTGCACATCTTGCTTCATACTAGGCCCCAAGGCCCTGCTTGAATCAAGTTAGGATTTGGGCCAATTACCTGTTGAGGGTATTTCCTTTCTTTAAATTTTGCTGCCATTATTTGTGCTTCTTCATCAAATTGTTCTTTTGTGGAGTTTCCTCTAAGATGCGGGTATTGTCCTGTCAGGATATTTCTAATCAAACTTGTAGGGTGATTGCTGTCAACCCTCAGCAATGTGTTGCAGACTGTAGGTTTGTATAGATATTCATTAAAATTTCAGACCCCTGTTTTGTCAGTTACAAATCCCACAAATGGACTCTATTAAGACTGTATTCATATGTTGGTTTCAAGTGTGAAATGCTAGTATTTATGTATTCCATAAAATCAGTTAATTCTGTCTCAGATCCTTCAAATAAAACTAGACAATTAACTATGTACCATTTCCACAACTTGATTTTTGACTTACACGGATTGTTTTCTGCATAAATGGTAGTTTCTTCCCAGCTGCCAACATACAGACCTGCAAAATTTGGAACTGATAAAACAGGGGTCTGAAATTTTTATGAATATCTATACAAAACCTACAGACCGCAAAACATTATAGAACACTTTGATGAAGGAACACAAATAATGTCAGCAAAATTTAAAGAAAGGAAATATCCACAGGGTGGTAAAAACACCAAGGGAGCAACTCATGGAATAAGACAAAATGCATGACCAGAATGCATGAGCTGTGTATTGGACTATAATCCACAGCAATACAAGTCGGGGAAAGCATTTTAAGACATTGGCACATTTTGCAACATGAACAACATCTGAATTAGTACAGAGAGAGTCCACCTTATATAGCATATAAATTGCAAAAAAACTTTGTTTACACTTTAATTAGGGTTAAAGCCACAAAGGTAGGGAAATATGGTGTTAGGGTTTCCATCCCAAACACCATACCCCCACCCTGCACACACCAACAGGTTTCAGGGTGTCCCTTGGGTCATTAGCCTTAACACTTACCCCATTCCATAAGAAAACAACTGAGATCAGTGCAGTATAGGAGAATGGGGTGAGCGTTAGGGCTGATGACCCCAAGGCACACCCCCGATACCTGTTGGTGTGTGCAGGGTAGGGGTGTGGTGTTAGAGTTGAAAATCCTAACACCACATTTCCCTACTTTTGTGGCTTTAACTCTAACTAGAACATTAACAAAGTTTTTTTGCAAATTATTTACTTATTGTTTGAGATAATATAATCGTATCCTTATTTACCTGTGGGAGCACAGGGCCCTCTGGGACCAGCACTTCTATCCATCTGTAGATATGTATATGTATGTAGGAAAACGGTGGCAAAATTGTCAGCATAGCCATCTTACTACCCATCTCATGTACCTGGTATAGAAACATTTCACATCCCCACCAAAATGTAATTCTGCACAACTGCAATGCCATGCTGCACCACAGGTGTAAAACACATTGGCCAGGATTTAGAAAATGACAGCTGCCACGTACATAAGGTAGGGTAATAAGAAGGCTATGTTGAAAATCTGAGGTCAAATTATTTAAAATTTCTAAAGTTACGAGTGTGTGTAGTGAAATTGTGAGAAATGGTCATAACATTGGCATTTTTACATATTTTGACCCCACATTTTCAACATGGCCTTCTTATGACCCCACCTCATGAATAAGGTCAGTACAAATTGTCAAATCCTGCCCAGAAGGTGAATTCACCAAGCAACCACAAAATCACCTTTCAGGCAGGAGTTGCATAATGACAGTTCTATTGTTCATGAGGTGGCACCTCCAAACGGCTATATTGAAAATTTGGTGCCAAAATGTAAAAAAAGTCTTGAGTTATTAATTAAAGTTGAAACCCCCATTAAAATACATTGAACTGCATTTATTTTAGTTTCTCATATTGCAGTCTGCAATAAGACTTGTCTTCGATCAGGGAGTGTATCTCAAACCTGGGACATGTTCAGGTGAGTGAGAGTTTGTGGGGGTGTACTGAGGGGTGTGGGGTGGTGGGTGCTGAGTGGGAGATGGGGTTGGGGTAGGCTGATTGACAAGGGACCATTTTTCTTTTTTTACAGGTGTAAAAACAATCAGGGGACCATTTTCTTTATTTCAGGATACTGCACGAAATGAGAGAGTGGGAGTGCCACTAGACACCCGGGAACAACATGTGAATAACAGGGACAGTGATCAGTGATCAGTGGATGGGGGGTGCCACTAGACACCAGGGAAAAATAATGGGTGATCATAGCCAAGTCAGAAACAAACCCTCCATGCTACACTTAGAAAGAGCAAATAATCATATTCCAAAGATCGTGACATTGTTTTTGTAGAGTTATTTACCTCTTAACAATAATACTGCCTAATAGAAATGCTAGTGCTATGCCAAGCTGGCAACCTTCGAAATTTAGTTCTGAGTTCTGCGCTGTACATGTTACTCATGAGGTATCCCATCTGAAATGATGTCTTGTTTATATTATAAAATTATAAAAATATTTGGTACCCTGCCAATTCAGTTGCACGAAAGCAAAAATGGCCATTTGCAGCATCACATTTTTACTTGCCCCGCAGAACATTATCTCTGAACCCCTACAGCACATACATAGATCAGAAAACATTACGTTTAGAAGCCTCATAACTCTGGAGCGCTTAAATATTTTTTCACCAGACCTTGACTTGTAGGATGTAGGTGAGAGTAAAAAAAAAAAACAATGTCAAGTATAGGAAAACAATTAGATATTTACAAAAACTTACACATCTGGATCTCAGAAACTGCACAAGCTGCTGTCACAACAATTTCCATGCATCAAGACCTTGCCTCCTAGACAACACATACAATATTTCAGCTCACTTCATCAAAGGGAGCCAAAGATATTAATGTGCAAAGTTAAGGGTTTAACATTGAACACCATATGCAACCCTAACTAGTGACCCTGTAATAGAAGGGGTACAAACTTAAAGGACAGTCTGGTGAAAACTGTGTTACCACAACAAAAAAGCACACCAATGTAAACCTGGCTACCAAGTCCTCAAAAAGGTAATTATCAATGTGGTCACTGTAGCCACTGCTCAAACACCTTTAATACCAAAAAATGTAGACCCCCCCCCCAAAAAAAAACATAACATTTGTGAGTTTATCAATTGTTCCTCTGAGGGGGTAGTCTATATGCTAACTTGCCCATGTGGACTGAGCTACGTGGGACAGACAAAACGCATGCTGAAAACAAGAATTACAGAATATAAGACAGCAATAAAGACAGGAAATATCACTTACAGTGAGGCAAAACATTTTTTGGAAGCAAACCATGGATCAGCAGCCAATTGAAAATTCACTGAATGTGTACAATGAGACCCACGAGGGGATGACATTAGTGTCAAGCTGCAACAAGGATGGGCATTTTGGATGTGTGAACTTGACATTATAATGCCAAAAGAATTGAATGAGGACTTTTCATTAAAACCTTACTTGTAACTAAGTGCTTTGCATGTCAGACATATAAACTAGGTTCGTGATTGCACTTATGCAATAAAATATTTTATTATCAGTAATGAATGAACTTCACGCTTTTGTTTGCACATGACATGGTTTGCACTTTAACTTTGCACTCTACTGTCATTCTGCTATAAAAATACTCCTATGACAGGGGTAATCACGACACTCTGAAGAAGGCAGGCCATTCTGCTGAAATGTAAGTCATAGTTGAGTCATGATGGTGAGGAGATAATGGCCGGATGGGACCTGAGTAAGAACGCTGAAAGAAAGAAGTAACTTTCAAAAGGCAGTTCATCATTTGAATTCCCAGTGATTTTTTTGTTGCCCAAAGATAGAACCTTACAGGAGACCATCAAGGTGTGAAAGAAAACACACAAAGCAAGCCTCGAGCACCTGGTTTTGAGAGTGAGTAGTAGCTAAGGCTACACACAAATAAAGTGACTAAGGGGCTACTGAAACAAAGTGTCAAAAAAGACTGATTGAACCTCCATTGAAACAAATGTTTTCCAGCAGACTGTTTTGTTGCATGTTTTAAACAAGTGCATTTCATTATATTCTACTCTCATCAAAACACTTGTCCATTTAGAAGTGTGTGTGCCCGTAATTCTCCACTGGAGACCTGCACCCAGGTGCAATCAGTTGAAGTTAAAAGCCTTGGACGGAGCACCATGCTGTAATTTAAGTAGCCCAGTAAGATCTATCAAAGGAAGGTTAAAGAGCTGCTGACACCTCAAAGAAAACTTTGAAAACATGATTTTTAGGTACAATCCAGCTTGCATTCCATATATTTTCTATAGATTTCTCCTGCAAATTATTTATTACTGAGGAAATTTGCATGAATACATGATCTGTATTCCTTAGTTCATCTGCCTCTTTAGCTTACTCTCTACTTCAAGTCATAATCCTGTGTTGTGACATCACAATCTGCTGCCATGGGAATAACTGTGATGTCACAAGGAGTGCATTATGATCTCAGGTAGGAGAAGAAGCAAGGAATAGATGAACTCTACAGGAACAAAGGTCCTGTTTTCATGCAAATTATACCAGCAATAAATAATGGGGAGGAGGATGACAGAACTAATGTGAAATAGAAGCTCAACTGTGTCTAAATATTATGTTTTGTTAAAGTTCTTCTGAAGGCATCAGCTGCTGTTTCAGTTATTTGCCCAAGTCCAGACAAGGAGTTGTTGGCCCTAACATGGCTTGAACCTGCAATCTTCTGCTTTCCAAGCCAGTGTACTAACCACTAGAGCACATTGCCTCTGTAATGGAGCTTCATGCACTGCATTGAACTGAACTTCATGAGCTGTAGTCCTTAATAATCTAGTGGAGCTCTTAAAAGACAAACAAGCAGAAAACAGTCCAGCTTCAAGCAATTCCCTTCCAGGTATTTCCCTTGAAGTATATTATTTTTTTTTATTTATTCCCTCCATATCATAGTCTTTCTCCTTAAAGTACAGTCCTCCCTCATTATAACAAACACCCCCGGAGCCAATATGGAAGTTCGCTATAATGAGGATTCGCTATAGAGAGATGTGGTGCTTACTATAGGTAAAAAAAGATGCACAGACCAGTTTCAGTAGCATTTTATAATAAATCATTTTTTGTATCAAAAAGTTACATGTACTGTATAAAACTTAACTCGATTTAAAAACATTTTAAATGTTTAATGAATTAAATGAATGAATTAAATGAATTCAGCAATATTCAGCTACCCTTTATATTTGCTGTATTAGTATTAAAGAATGAGTTGCGTAGTTTGCACCAGCTCATTTTGCAGCACTTCATTTTTACATTGCATTATGAGCTGCCTTAACTGGAGAAGCTGGAGAGAGGACATGAAAGGCTGCCACTCCAGGTACCACAACCCGGTCTCTAGGCCAGCAATCCCCATGACCCCACGATCCAAGACAACATGGGTTTACAAAAGGAAGGTTCTGTCAAACTAATCTCATAGATTTCTTTGACAGGGTAACCAGAGTGGTAGACCAAGGGGGAGCAGTTGATGTCGCCTACCTCGACTTTAGTAAAGCTTTTGACACTGTTCCACATAGAAGATTGATAAATAAGCTGGGTAGGCTCGGGGTGGGTCAGAAGTTGGTCAACTGGGTGGCAAACTGGTTGACGGGCAGCAAACAAAGAGTGGTGGTAAATGGTATACGGTCAGAAGAGATGCAGGTCACAAGTGGGGTACCTCAGGGATCAGTCCTGGGGCCAGTCCTCTTCAATATCTTCATTAGTGACCTTGCAGATGGACTAAAGGGTAAGGCTTGTCTGTTTGCAGATAACACCAAGATCTGCAACACAGTAGATGATCCAGATGGGGTGGGCAGAATGAGAAGATATCTGGATAAACTAGCAAAATGGTCAGAAGAGTGGTAACTGGGATTTAATGCAAAGAAGTGCAAGATCAGGCACATAGGGAAGAGAAACCCTGAAGCCACCTACAGGCTGGGAAGGGAGTTGCTGGCAGTCACAAAGGAAGAAAGAGACTTGGGCATCATCATCACTGATAACCTGAAATCATCCAAGCAGACCTCTAAAGCAGTAGGTAGGCTAGGGGGTATTAGGGTGTATTAGTAGGGGTATCACCAGTCGTAAGAGGGAGGTAATAATCCCTCTTTACAAGACACTGGTTAGGCCCCATCTGGAGTTCTGCGTGCAGTACTGAAGGTCACACCTTCACAAGGACATTAACCAAATTGAGGCTGTCCAGAGAAGGGCAACCAAAATGGTGCAGGGACTGCATCAGAAGACATATGAGGACAGATTAACAGAGCTCAATATGTATACCCTTGAGCAAAGGAGAGAGAGAGGTGATATGATCGAGACATTCAAACACCTTAAGGGCATTAACAAGGTGAAAGAGTCTAACACGTTTAAATATAAGAAAAATAGCAGGACAAGAGGACACAGCATGAGATTAGAGGGAGGCCGATTAAGGGGGAATATGAGGAAATCATTTTTCACAGAAATGGTTGTGGATGCATGGAACGGCCTACTTCAGGAAGTGGTGGCCATGAATACAGTGCAGGGCTTCACACAGGCATGGGATAGGCATAAGGGAGCAATACAGATGAGTATGGATAGATAGGCCACTGACAGAGCAAAGGCCGATGGCATATTTATAAGGTAGAAAAAGAAATGGGCAGACTGGATGGGCCTTGCGGTTCTTATCTGTCATCAACTTCTATGTTTCTATGTTTCTATGACTGAGTGAACAGTCTCTGGAACACCTTCAGAATCCTCTGCAACCTCTATGGAATCCTCGCCTTCACTGTCTGATTCACATATTGCACGTGAGCTTGTTTTGATTTCCTGAATGATTTCATCATCTGTTATTGCATCTGATACAGGCAGATTGTTATCCTTTTCAAACCACTGCTGCAACTGATCCTGAGCTTCAGTTCCAGTCCCCTCTATGAGTCCCAGATCTGCAGCAATTCCAACATTCACCATGTCAGCATCTTGAGAGGGCACCTCAGGAGGATCAGGAGTTCTGGCATCCTCAAAGATTGGGCCAAGAGTATCGTGCCAGAAGTTGGTTATTTTGGCAGCCATTATTGAGTCCCAGGTAGTGCCCGTAACATACATCATGTCCTTTATGTTGCATCCCTTTAACAAACTCACCAGCTCAGTACCACTGTCCCTTACAATGATTTCTCTGAGGTGTTGCTTCCTATAAAGCTTTTTTAGGTTTGCAATAATGCCTTTATCCATAGTTTGGATCATAGATGTAGTGTTACTGGGAAGGTACAACACTTTGATTTTACTATCTCTGCTTTTGGGTTCTTCTGCTTTAGGGTGTGCAGGGCATTGGTCAAGCAACAGAATTGCTTTGGTGTCCATTCACTTTGATCTAAGGAAGCGTTGAACTGATAGGACAAATTGGTAGTGGAACCACTGCCTAAACATGTCTCTGGTTATCCAGGCATTAGCGCTATAGTCATAAAGAAGGGGTAGTGAGTCTCTGTTTATGTGATGGAAACACCTGGGATTTGCATAGCGCCTGAGGCACAGCGGCTTCAGCTTATGTTCTCCCATGGCATTGGTACAGTCTAGCACAGTAACCCAGTCCTTGAAAATTTTGTAGCACTTAGATGCATATGTCTCTGTTCTGGCAGCCAGTGTTCAGTCAGGTTAGCATTTGTAAAACAGCCTTGTTTCGTCAGCATTGTAAAGCTGGCAAGGCTCATAGTCCCCCCTTCCAGAATGTCTATAGGCTTAGGCATACATTCTGCTGCAGCTTGGTCATCTGCCAACCTCTGTTCACCAGCTATCTTTAGCTGTCATATCCTGTTTCACCAGAGCCAGCCCGAGGAAGATTTGAAGTTGCAGTTCTCACCCAGCAGTTGTCTTGCCAATGGCTCTGCTTTCTCCTTGACTATTGCACCAAAGAGTGGCACACCAGAAGCTCGCTGACTCTCAAACCAAATTTTGACAGCTTGGTCCACATCAGCATTGCTGGTGAGATGCAGTTTCTTAAGCTGCATATCCTTCTTTTCCAGGCAATTGTCAGCAAAAGCCCGCAATGATTCTTCCAGCTTGTGGAAGGTGCAGATAGTGGACTTTGTGAGAGAGAGAGAGAGAGAGAGAGAGAGAGCTGAGCAGCAAGTTTAGCTAGTCCTTTACCTTTGTACAAAAGGCCGATTATGGTTAATTTGGTGTGTACATCAAGTGCCTTTCTTTTCTTACTGTCTGCCATATCAAACAAGTGGGACTTGAACCAAACCGATACACAGAGACACAGAGACAGGGACCAGTGTTACTTCGCAGGAGAATGGTTGCTATTCTGTCTGCCATAAGGTGGTTTAATAAAGTGAACAAGTGGCAAACTAGTAAACCAGTGTATCTTAATTGTGCTTAATTAAATGGGGATGAGAGAATAAACTGAATTATTGGTGCAGTAATGAATTGACTGAATTGAGAATTGCACTGGTGTTGCGGCCTTACTTGCAGTTGATTTAAAGTGCTTCACTGGAGAATGTGTGTTAATCTGGCTGCCATGAGGGTGTTTAAGAAAGTGAGCAAGTGATAAACTGGTAAACCAGTGGAGTTTAATTAAGAATTGCACTGGTGATGCTATAAAAGTAATTATAGCTGATTGTTGTGAGCTTGCTTCCAATTGTTACTGTATCTATTTATGCAGCAGTATCTGTATGCAGACCGCAAGTGAAAAAAACAAGCACTTGTAAATGCCGAATGTTGGCTAGCTGGCATTGGCATTAGCATTGGTAGTGCAGGTGTTAGCGAGATGCATAATAGGGATGGCAGTGAATTATTGAACTGACACCAACCCCACCTCCACCCTGCAGAGACTGACAGGAGCTGGGGGTGTGCCTTTGGGTCATTGGCCATAACTCTCAAGCCATTTCACCTCACCCTACCCTGCAGACACTGACAAGTGTCACAGTGCCTTGGGGTCTTCAGGCCTTACGCTCACCCCATTCCATAAGGAAATATGTTGAGATGGGTGCAGTAAAGGAGAATGGAGTGAACTTTGGGGTTGAAGATCCCAAGGCACACCTCAATGCCTGTCACTGGTGGTAGGGTGAGGGTGAGGGTGAGAATTATGGCTGACAATCCCAAATCACTCTCCCCCGATGCCTGTCAGTCTCTACAGAGTAGGGCGTTATGGATGGAAACCCTAATGCCCTAGCCGTTTGTTGGTATTTTCACTCCAAATTTTCAACACGGGATTTCTGTGACCCCACCTCATGAACAATGGCACTATCATTTCATTACTCAATCCCAAAAGGTGGTTATGCACAGCAACTGAATCATTTGACACCACAGTTGTGAAAACACATTTCTGGCAGGATGTGAAAAACAGCAGCTGTACTGTTCATGAGATGGTGTAAAAAAATGGCAACGCTGAAAAATCTGGAGTGAAAATATGAAAAATTGGCGAAGTTAAGAACATGCATAGAAAATACGCAACACACGGATGTAACACCATAATTTTGGGGAATTTTTTCACCAGATTTTCAACATGGGCATCTTTGAACCTCTCCTCATGAACAATGGCACTCTGATTTTGTTAATCTGTCCCAAAAGTTGATTTCTCACAGCAACCACACCATTCTACATCACAGGTGTGAAAACACATTTCAGGAAGGATGTGAAAAATGGCAGCTGTGCTGTTCATGAGGAGGTGTGAAAAAATGGCAATGCTGAAAATTTGGAGAGAAAATATAAAAAATTGGTTAAGTTATGAGCATGTGTAGAAAATGTGCAACGTGTGCCTGCAACGCAGTCATTTTTTGGAATTATTTCACCAAATTTGCAACATGGGCTTTTTGGGACCTTCCCTCATGAACACTGGCACTGTCATTTTATTAATCGGCCCTGAAAGGTGATTCCATACAATGACCACAAAATCACCTTTTGGGACAATGAAAATAAATGACAGTGACATGTTCATGAGATGGGGTCTCAAGAACCCCATGTTGAAAATTTGGGGCCAAAATTCCAAAAAATGTCTGAGCTATCAACCTAAGTTGATGACCCCCCGCCATTGCCTCCCATTATAAAGCTTACCGTCATTTCTTCAGTTTGCAGTTCGGTTTGAAGAGTGCAGACGTGTCCTGGTTCAGAGAAGATTATGGTTCCCGCTCTCCTGAGGTAAGTACGAGTTGGGGGTGGGAATGTAGGTGCATGAGAGGAGGGTGGGATGGGGGAGGGTGAGGGAGACCACGGTGGACCATTTTCTTGCCTGCAGGGAAAGAAAATAGGCACACTGGGGCAGGGGTGTAGCCAGGGATTTCAGATCTGCACACCAAGTGGACTTGATGCTACCCCCTTTTTTGGGTAAGCTACCCCCCCCGGTGTAGCCAGACAATATACAAATGTACACCAGGACCGTGTTTGTTACCTTATTTGGCACAAAAAATACAACTTTTGTATCTCATGACAGTGATTGTTGCCATGCATGGGTAAATACAAATGCCATGCATTGTTCCCTAAGAAACCCACATACCAGCCCAGAGCCTGTAATGTTGTATTGTCCTTGGGATGCAAAGAGAGTATTAGTGACCAGTCCTTCTAGTTTCGACTCCTATAAATAAAATTACAGAAAGGTTCAGTATTTTCTTTGTTAGTTTTCATGGAAAAAGGAAGAAGTTCAGAGCCTATTTGCTACCCCCCCTTAAATAAAATTGCACACCATGGAGTGCTTGGAGTGTGCCTGCCTACACCCATGCACTGGGGTGGGCTCCCAGTGTGCCACAATTCTAGGGGGGGATGCTGACATGGGGATTGGGCACCCCAATGTCAGCAAGGCGTATAGACTGGGGGGGTGCACATCTGACACCGGGAGTGGGCATCCCAATGTCAGAAAGGAAAGGGGAAACTGTTTAACAGGAAAGACTCACAAACAGGAAAGACACACTAAGAGTGAGGATGCCGACATGGGGATTGGTCACCCCAATGTCAGCTTTTTGGGAGTGTGTGGTGAGTGGCAGGAGCCGCCATGTTACAGTGTGCCACATCATGTGGGGGGGGGGAGACATGCCAATATGGGGGACTGCACACCTTGATGTCAACTTTCTGGGGATTATGTGGTGGAAGGCAGGAGCCACCATATTTATTGAAATGTTGCACCAAGAAAGGCACATAATGGAGGCATGTCATCTGCCGCTGCAATGATGAGCCTGTCTCTGATTGCAGTGGCAGATTTATTTCAGCTCCATGGCTCTCTGAAACTGCTGTCATTGGCAGCATGCTCACTGATTGGTGGCTGAGTGACGCACCCACTAAAGCATCCCCTGCATTCGCCACAACACTGACACACCCCTGAAATGTGCTACTACCACAAGATGTTGCTTGCACATGCATGCAAGTCAACATAAAAAGGGAATAGCCTTTTTGGGTTTTAAAGTGCAACCACACAGTATCTCCTCGCTTATTGTGTTTGGGATCTACAACCCGCGTATGTTACAAGCAGGATTCTTTATAATGGGATTTGTTATAACCAGGGACAACTGTATAGTAGCCAAAGTTTTCTTTATTGGACTTCAAGAAGCTCCCAAGTACTGCATTCAGTAATTATGTAAAGGGTTCAGGAGAGAGCAAGACACACAACAGTGGTAACAAATGAGTTCCCGAAATGAACAGGATGGATTAGAAAGAATGGCTGTGTAGAAGCCCATTGTTTGTAATGACAGCAATAACAGTAAGATTGGTCACTCATTTCTATTTACCTCTGTGTGTGCATGTGTTATGTGTGATGTTCCTAAGAGTACATTTCTGGTTGCCTTGATGTTTCCATTGACTTAAAAAACAGGTTTTTCATCAAAGCTACAGCAAAAGGTTACAGAGAGCTGATAGAAAATGGGAGTCTGTCCTATAAAATTTTCTAGTTTGGTTTTAAAACAATTTTTTTACACTCTTTTGCCAATGGTCACCTGTGCTTCCCTTCTTTAGCAAGGCAACCTCTCAATTAAAACCACCTATCATCTCTGTCACTCGCCCAGTCTTGGGGGTCCGCTGGGGTATTTCCTTAGAGGAGGGCATTTCTCTGTTTGGTGGGCTCCATCTGGAATACTTTCAGCTATCGTATCCTTCGGGCCCATTGGTATGATGTCTGGTGGGCAGTCTGATGTGGTGGAACCAGCTAGTGCTATTCTGTCTCACACTGGGGTTTCCCTCCTTGTGTTACATCCTTGGGGATGTTGCCACTAAGGGCTCCTAGGTGCAGATGTGCATGTGCTTGCATGACCATGCACCAGAGCTAGACTGTGCTCCCTCATTCCTTGTTGCTCTCAATTTGTTACAGTGTGGCAGCAGAGAGCCAGCCTTCCTCCAAAGGAGACCATCCTCAGATCCTCAGTCTTTCTCCCCCCAGCTGGCCCCCAATGTCTCAGGACCATTCAAAAACCTGGGTTGCAGACGTTATGAGCCGTAGAACTATTTCTTTTAAAGAGCTGGTGACATCTCTGAAAAAACATTTGAAATTATATACGGTTCAGGTTGTATTTCCTGTATTTTCTGTTTTATCTTTCCCTTGGTCTCTGTTACTAAGGAAATTTGCATTTTAACAGCACCCTTGCCTTTGACTTTCATCAGTTACATGTGATGCCATAATCTGCTGTGTGTGACATCATAATTATTTTTGTAGCAACCAACTGTGATTCATTAACAGAGGATTATAACATCATGTGTAGACAGGCAGCAGAAGCAGAGAAGTCTTTGGAAAAAGGATCCTACTTCCAAGCAGCTTTCTTGAAAAGAGAGGAAGATAAGTACAGTTCATGTGTTAAGTATAAGCAGAATCATGTATAAATATGTTTTTTAAAGTTTCCCTAAAGCTGTCACAGGCTTTTGAAGTGTGTGTGTGTGTGTGTGTGTGCATGCATGCATGCTTGCATGTGTGTGCCTCCTTCGCCACCAAAGCTGCACTCATCTTCACAGCCCACTTGCATGCTGCAGCAGCCTGAGCCACTGTTTAACTTACCCTGCTGCTGTGCAACACCACTCACTTGAGCAGGACCCTGCCATTAACACTGCAACTGGAGCATCTCTGTTATCCAGCTCCCTGCAGCACAAGAGGAGATAACTGTTCCTGGAAGGCTGAACAAAAAAGGCGTCACTTATTTAGTAAATTCCCCCATGTGATTATCAACACCATGAGTCAGGGATACTGCAATACCTTAATAGCAGAATACCCACATCTGAAGAATGCATGCACTTCTGCAGAGCTCTTCAAGTGCAGTCTCCAAATTTGATTAAAATACAATTTTAACAACTTTAACTACAGAAGCTCTTAGATACTTTGACAGAAAAAGAGCCAAAACAAGAAACAGGAATGAGCAGAGGGGCAAAGACAGCAACACTGGCTGTTGAGGCCTCTGGAGCAGTGTGGCTGAGTACAGCAGCATACACTACCTCTGAGCTGCTAGTATATGCCATCTGCATATGCGTAGGCAGTTGTATGAACAGTTTTTTAAGCATCTGTCTAAAGCTATATGCTTTTTTCTAAGTGAAGGGCTACACTTGCAGTTTAATGGGTGAGCAACCAGCCACACCTACTTCCTGAGCTATAAGCAGTTCCTCCCAGCCTCCTTCTGAAGAACATTTTCTTTGCCAGATGAAGGCTCTGTTGGTCTGTCCTCTTCCTTGTGGCCTGCTGGGGCCTTCCCCCATCCCTGGCTTTGTTTGTGCTCTGGATTCTGCTTGGTTCCTGCTGCATTCTGTCTGTGTCTTTCTTCCGCTTGGTTGGTATTTTTTTTTTTCTTCTGGCTGCTGTGTGCTTCCTTGTGAGCTGTTTTTTTTCTGTTTTCTTGTGTTTGTGTTTTCTTTTGGGTCTTTCTCATTTTCCTTAGCATTTTGTTGCCCTTGGCTTTCACTGTGTTTCTCATGTGTCTGTGCTTCAGGCTCTGACCTACTCTCAGTTTTTCTGCAAATTATTATTGTATGTTTCAGCTTCCACTGCAGTTGCTGCCTTCTGTGTCTCCTTTAATTGATTACACCTAGTACTGGCCTTGCTGCTCAGCTAGCATCTACTCCCAGTTTTATCATACCTTGCTCCATATTGTGCTTGACCTGTTTTACCTCAGCAGCCTTGTGTTCCAGTAATGTTTATTTGCTGCTTCCTTGCCTCAGCATTTCTTTATTTACTATACTTTTCCTGCTGTAGGCTCTTGGGTTTCATACAGTACATTTGAGGATTTACATCTGCTCAAATATGTTTATTTGCACTCAGTGGAAATCAAACCTCAGTCTACTGCAATTCTATATTACTTTCTCCAAGGATTCAAATCTGCTTACATGCAATTGTACCAAGCAATTATTACTGTAGTTGTCAGGTGCATTACTGCCTCTGCCTACAGTTTCTATACTTGTTTAACTGTTCAGCTCAGCTACTACAATATGTTACAACTGATTTTTACTGCTGTTTTTCAAGCACATTATTGCCTATGCCTACAATTCTTATGTTTGTTTAACTGTTCAACTCAGCTACTGCTGGATGCTATAACTAATTACTGCTGGAAGCTGTTAACTACTTTTGTACAATGTTTCATTATGCTCTGGAGGTCAGCTCAGCTATAGCTGTTGCTGTAAACTGGTTTTAAAATCTGCTTGTGTGTCACCGCGCTTTACCAAGGCTTCTCTAATTTTCCTACAGCAGAGGACAAGGGGATTATAGTGGAGAGTCATGGCTCCGCGTGCATCAAATACCTCATGTTCAAATGCTGCCTTTGCCACTAAATTCCTCAGAGTATTTATGTCACCTTTAATTGGCATTCATTGATGGATTGGTTGGCTTCTATTCCTTCCTCTTTACTTGCATTGCTTGTCCTATAACCTTGCCAGGCAAGCACCTCACACTGGATAAGGGACCAGGTTAGCCTGAGCTGTTTGTTCAAACACCTACTACTTAGCATGTTTCTGTGTACTATCTGTTTACCATCCTGCACATTGCCTGTTATTCCCTGCATTGCCATGTACTGCCTGCTCTATTTCTAAAGGAAACTAGCTGACCATGCCCATCAAATTATTGGCTCTGAGATCACTTTCAGCCGACGGTCTCCCTCTGTACCCTAGTCCACATCTTGAGTGTGTGAAGCCTGGGTGGGATCCTTCCTATCTGGCCCATGGTGGGAATGTCCTTACCCCAGGTGGAGCTTTAGCCATTTGTGATTCGGCTGTACCTTCTGATGTTGAATTTATGGTTAACAGTGAAGGGTGGATATATTACTATCCTTTGGCTGTAGTATCAACTACCTAAAGCACCTTCTACACATTCTCCCCATGACCGTCTTTGGTTCACTTGATTTCAGGTAGACAGGTCAAGCGAGTGCCTCAGTGATTGTTCTCTCCTCCTCCCACCTCTGAGGCATGCTGTTGTAGAGTTCCACTACTCACAACCCTCCAAGGTGTTCCCATTATAGAGAAAGAGTGAGAGTTTCCTCTAAATTTGAATATTTTCTATTCCTTTTGTTTTGGTTTCTAAATGGCAGTAGCAGAGCCATCACTAAATACAACATCTCAAGCTTGGAAGGAAGGTGATTTTGACCTTGAATCCCTAGAGATTTCCTCCATTTTATTGTAGCTAGCCTGCTAACTTGTGTGTCTCATTTATGTTCATTAAGCTGCCTGTTGCGGTCGGTCTGCTTATCTACCTCCTAGTCATCGATCGCTGCTACAGTTCTTTTAGGGTTCCTTCCTAAGGTACCTTTAGCCAAGGGAACCTTCCCATGGCACCTCTAGGGGTGTAACCTTCTTACAGGGTTGCTTGACTTCAGTGCCCCTACAAGGTGATAATTCCTCATGGAATAGAGAGTGCGAACGGCCACAACAATGTAACACAGTTGCAGAAGCATAAAATTATTCTGGTTGCGTAGGTCATTGAATTGAAAGGCTACGCCTGCAGTTCAATGGGTGAGCAACCAACTATGCCTACTTCCTGAGCTATAAAGGCAGTTCCTCCCAGACTCCCTCTGAAGCACTTTTTCTTTGCCCCACCATCCTCCCCTCCTCCTTCACAGTTGCACAAGCATAACATTATTCTGGTAGCGTAGACCACTGAACCTTTATCATTTTGATTTGTAATAACAAGTACTAATGGAGGAGACAAAAACAGTGTTGTATCTGAAAGGGACTTGCAGCAGTTTGAATTTAATTTTTGTTGACTAGGAAATGGATGTAACAGTCTAACATGTTTTAAGAATAGATGAGACACTGTTCTATAAGTTCAAAAAGATACATGACCGCACACAGCATTGTGGGTGGGTGGATGGAAGAGGGCAGCATTTGGAAAGAGTATGTACAAAACTAAAATTTCTGGCTACGCTCATTGATGGAGTAGGGTAATAAAAAGTTTGGGGGAAAGTCCCTGGTGCGTTATTGAAGCCTGAGAGAATGACAGAGGTGGACAGAGGGAGGGTAAAGAATAACAGAGGATGAGCGACATATGGGATAAGCAGAAAAAAAAAGAAAGTGAGATGAGGAGAAAGTGAATGTGGAACAAAAGGGTAGCTAGAGAAAGCAAGTGGCTGGCTGGCCCATTAGGCTGATTTAGGTGATGTTAATTTAATTAGGCATCTTCTAATTAGAAGAAATCACCTATGATTCATTATGAAGCTTTAATAAAACATGTGAGGCAGGCAGAGGTCTTTCAAAAAGCTTATGAAGCTTCCAGAGAAATACATAACTTTTAAAATGACTCCTTACTTTTGGACAAGGTTTGGTTTGATTTTCCCCAGAACTGGCGCCATTTCCTTAGACAAAAGCTACACGATCTTGCAGCCCCTAAGCAATGCATTGCTCAGATGAGTAGTGCAATCGAAACATTTGATACAATATTTTATGTCACACCGCTTCTAAACTCATAAAGGAATAACAATGGTCTAGAAATGCAGTCAGATTAAATTATGTGATAGGGACTTTTTTTTAAGAAGCTGGTTTAATACTATTAGACAAATGCACCCTTCCCTGACCATTTAGACCCAATTTAGTGTTTCATGTCTATTTAATTTCTACTCCTACTGTACACCTTTGTTAACTAAAACAAAAATGAGATGCAGATGTATAGTGAATTAACTGATTTCTATATGAAAAGGTTCAGTCTGTGCATATGTACCTGTTGGAAAACTGTGCTGAAACTAATTTGCCCTAAAGCTGCCTCCCACAGTATGTTGCAGCTAATGGGGAAGAAAAGCAGCAATGAAAAACACAAGATGGTGTACTTACCAATAAATAATGTCACAGCAAAGCAGTACACAAAAAGAAATGGGAATAATTTGCAACCAAGTTTATGAAGTTGCATCCTACTGCAAGCAAACAGTGGCTGCAGTGGGCGGGCAGGCGGAGGTGGCAAAGTACTGAAAAAGATTACACTACTAGTATAAATGAGGTGAATGAAGTCTGAGAAATAGGAAGACACACCATCCACCATCATCAACCAAACAAAAAGTCAGGTTGAACTTGCGGCCAGAAGAAATGGCTGTGTGTGAGAGGAGAGCCTACTTACTTTTATTTGATGCCTGGCTAGGCAGCTGACTTTTCCATCTTTCCCCACTGTTTGAAATTGCAGCAGACAGCTGCTATTTGGAGGCATCAACTTGCAGGACAACTTCAAACAGCTAGTTGTTCACCCACTGCCACAGAGTGCCATTAAAAGCTGGAAAGTGGTCTATCATATTTGCTTAGGAGATGGGACTAAAGTCTTTAGGACTAGCCAAGACTACAACAAGGCAATGAGAACTCATACTTAAGAGCCGGAGCCTACCAGGAGCTAACTTCTGTCTGTGTTATGTGATGTGACAACTAGGCTAGCTGTCTGTTCTTTCATGTGGCAGCTTAGAGAGCACTTCACAGAGTTGACTAGAGACAGCAGAGTTATTCATGTACCGTGGACTGTGGAGGGGACTGTCGTGCAACTCCAACATGTTGTTCGGTCAGAAGGAATATGCTGAGTCCTCTCCAGCAGGAGGCCTGAACCGGGCACTTATGCAAGCGCAGGATTCTCCACCTTTGCCCATAGTGGAGCAGCAGGCCTGGCCAAGCCACTGGCTCGGCTCCTCTACCCAGATCCAGCTTTCAGCAGGAGGCCAAACCTGGGCACTTTTGCAAGTACAGGATTTTCTGCCTTTTCCCATAGCGGAGCGGCGGGCCTGACCAGGCTGCCGCCCTGGTTCCTCTACCCAGATCCAACTTTTAGCAGGAGGATAAACCTAGGCACTTCTGTGAGTACAGGATTCTCTACCCAGATCTAACTTTTAGGTGCACCCTCTCCACGGCTGCTGCATGAAACCCAACACCATTATCCACTGCGCTACCAATTGGCTGGCCAGCTAGGACTGCTCTCCTCTGATTGGTGCCTGCTTCTAGCTGCTATTTTCAATCTTTGCTCTGCACGTCTTACTCTGTATTTGGACTTTGTGCATAAATTTGTAAACCAAAAATGTAAAACGGACTTGTGTTAATGTTTTGCAAGTGATTACAGTTCATTTAAGAATTTTTACTTTGTAGAGTGTCAAGTTAAGTTTTTCTTTCTCTCGATCCTCATTCTCTCTGCCTGCACCTTCTCTCTAAGCCCTCCTATGTCCTGGAAATTGCTCCCCTTTAGTCTAGCTAAAAGCCAAGCTCATTCTCACCTATTTTTTTCTACCAGTTAGCCTTCCACCTCTTTGTCTTTCTCTAGCTGACCTCCCCACACTCATCTCCTGCCCCCTGCCATGACTCTGTCACTCTGTCTGCCCCCCTGCCAACTGATCCTGACTTCTACTAATTCCCTCTTCTCTCTTCCCTCTCCAGCAGGAGGCCCGATCCAGTTGCTTCCGTGAGAGCAGGATTCTCTGCCTTTGCCCGTAGTGGAGCAGCAGGCCTGACCAAGCTGCCCCCCTGGCTTCTTTACCCAGATCCAACTTTCTGAAGGCCTGACCCAGGTACTTCTGCGAGCACAGGATTGTCGGCCTTTGCCTGTAGCAGAGTGGTGGGCCTGACTAAGTCGCCACCTCGGCTCCTCTACCCGCATCCAACTTTCAGATACGCCTGCTCCATGGCTGTTGCTTGAAACCCAGCACCGTTCTCCACAGCACTTCCAATTGGCTGGCCACTAGGACTGTTCTCCTCTGATTGGTGCCTCTTCTGGCCGCTATTTTCAATTTTTGCTCTGCACTTCTTACTCTATATTTTGTCCTACCTGCCCTGACCCCACACTTCTTACTCTACATTTTGCCCTGCCCGCCCTGGCCCCGGCCTCTATTAAATATGCCTCACCTGCTTCCCTCCTACTTTCACCCATCCCGACTGGGCCAACGCTGTTATCCCTCTTCTAAAAACCCAGCCAATCTACAACTCTGTATCTCCACACCCATTTTGCTGTTATTCCCCTTTGCTGCCTCTGAATATCTCTGCAGTTATCTCTCTCTGCTGCCACTGAACCCTCTTTCGTAATCTTTCTTCTCCTCCTGGCGCCTCATTGCTGAATCCATCTCCTCCAAACCTCACCCAAACTAGTTGTCCAATCACAGCAATCTCAGTAGGCGTCACTGATTCTTACTTCTTGTCTGGCTCTTTCCCTGATCACCCCATTGCCTAGCCCTAGCAACAATAATGTTTTCACCTATGATCATGCTGCTCACGCTTTTTCTGGCTCTGCTGACTTTTCCCAGTAGCACTGATTTTACGAGTTCCCCAAGACCTACTCTTGGTTACCTCAATGAATACCCCCAGCACTTGGAATGGCTACCTGCAGTCATAATATGAATTGCTCCAATATCCATTACCAATTTCTACAGCACACATAACTGCTGCTATGTCCAAGCTGGACGTTACCCACTCACTACTGCTCCTTGTTCTTATTATTAAGTCAGTTCAGACTGGAGCTAGTGAAGAGCGTAAAGGGAAAAGCGTACGATTGCTACACAACAGACGTCTTAAGGAGCTTCTAAGATGTCTAATACTGCTTCTCCTACTTATGTCTGGAAACATACACCCTAACCCTGGTCCACCCTTCTCCAGACCTAGTGTTACAAGCAGACCTGGGACTCTCTCACTAGCCAACATTAACATTTGCAGCCTGCTCAAAAAACTCAATGCCCTTACCACCTGGACCATTCAACACAGTCCAGACGTCCTATCAGTGATTGAGACATGGCTTTCACCAGCGATCCCTGATGCCGCTGTTGCAGTTCCAGGATATACTGTTTTTAGGCAGGATAGACTATTTAGAAAAGGGGGTGGCTGCACTCTATATCTCAAAGACACTTTGTAGGGGCATGCTCTGCCCTTGCCCAACTTTGGTTATGATGTATAGGTCCTAGCTATCAAGACTCTGCTCGGAGCCCACAAGAAGACCCTGACAATAGCATTAGTTTATATCCCACCCAAATCAACGTCATCTAGCCTGAACCCACTCCTAACCTGTATCAATAGCTTAAATCACAACATTGAAGTTATAATGTTTGGGGATTTCAAATGTGAACTGGCTGTCCCTGAGTGCAAACAATTATAAGGATGCTTTATCTGCTGCAAACTTCACCCAGCTCATTACCTCACCTACAAGGTTAAACTACAGAACCAGGACAAGCACTGTACTGGACTGGGTGCTCACAAACCACCCAGACCATATCTCACATACAGAAGTCCTTCCCGAGTCTATAAGTGACCACTCCCCAGTCATGTGCCTTTGGTCAAATAAATTCAACAAACCCCTAGCAAAAACTGTCAATAGTAGGATACTCACCAGTGGGCACCTAGAGCCATTAAAATCACTTCTACAACAACAAGATTGGTCCCTAATTGATACTGCCACTGACATAAATGCAGCACTTGAATACTTCATCTCCCTATTCAATGCAGCATGTAATGTCCATGCACCTTTCAAGCAGCAAAAAATTAAGGGCCCTGACAACCCTTGGATTACAAGTGATCTTCTGGAAAAAATGAAATCATGGTACCATCTCTGGGACAGGGCAAGAGCTACTGGCAGTCCAGCGGACATACAGGCCTATAAGACAACCAGGAATGCCTATACCTAAGCCATTCACTTGGATAAAGCCAGCTATTATAGGAGTGCCCTATCCAACACATGGAAGGATGAAGGGAAATTCTGGAGCAACATATCAGAAGTCACAGGGAAAGACTCCAAAGTGGCACCTACCATGCTGAACATAGATGGCTCCATCATCCTTGACCCCACCACAATTGCCAATACTTTCAATCTGGCATTCACTGACCTTAATCATGTGCTGTCCTCTAATTTCATTGATCCAAGTTCCACCCAGCTCCTCACTGTAAACCTGATAATAAGCTGGAGCATCCACATTTCTATTTCAAGGCTATCTCTGAACACGAAGCCAAACAATACCTACTCAAGGTACTTGGAAAAAACAGAACTAGTGGTGACTCTCTTGATTTGAAGCTCATAGCACTCACCTTTGATGCTGTCTTGACCCCTGCAACCAAGATAATCAACCATCCCCTCATGTTTTCCCAGTTCACTCTCAAGTGGAAGTCTGCCCTGGTGACCCCAATCCACAAGAATGGAGACAGGGCACAACACGGAAACTACAGGCCCCTCTCCATCCTCCCTCCTCTATCCAAAGTGTTAGAGAAAACCGTTGCAGATCAATTGGTAGACTACTTGGAAAAATACAACCTGCAATGTCCTCAGCAGCATGGCTTTCATAGAGACCACTGTACCACCACTGCTCTCATTGAATTTATGGGCTACATTCATCAGGCACTTGATCAAGGACAACTTACCGGCACCACCTTCATCAACCTGTCAAAGGCTTTCAATACGGTCAACCATCCACTGCTAACTGAACAGCTTGCTGATCTAGGGCTGCCCCTTGACACCCTAAGGTGGTTTAATAGCGATCTCTCTGACTCAACAGGTTAAGATTGGTAATGCCCTTTCCTCCAAACAGCCTGTTTGGTCAAGGGCCCCCCCAAGGTCAATTTTGGGGCCCCTGCTTTTCAGCATCTTTCTGAACAAACTCCTTGCCTCCTGTCATGAATATATCCTCCTGTATGCAGATGATGCAGTAACTTTCTCAAAGAACTCTCTTTTGGATCGCCACCTTCAGGAAAGTTTCACAGATGTAGAGGCATGGTTTGTCTTGCAGAAACTAGTGCTCAGCTACAAAGCAATTAAGATTATGCTTTTCCATGGCACACATAATAAACATAAAAAACAAACAGCTGACAGTCTAAAACAGTGCTAATGTCTCCTTAGACCAGACGCATTCTTTCAAGTACCTTGGAGTGACCCTGGACAGTACTCTATCTTTCTTCAGTCATATTGATATGATTGCCAAATCTGTGAATATCTGCATCAGCCTTCTGTATAGACATAAGCACTGCCTGACTCCCGAAGCACTTAAGCTTGCAATACAAAGTGCGATTGTCTTGATCATGGACTATAAGCTTGTTATCTACAGAGCTGCCTCTGTGTCTGCCTTATGGCATGTTACCATTGCTCTGAACAAGATATGTAGATTACTGACTGGTGCTGCCCCCCGGATGCACACCTGAGACCTCTATAAGCAGGCTAACTGGCTTCAACTTCAGCGAAGAATCACTTACCAAACCTGCCTGGTAGTAAAAAGGCATCTCTTGGTCTTATTCCCCTTGGGGTGCAGAATCTCCTCAGACCAGTCGACAGCACTCGCCACACAAGAAGCTCTGACAACTCCACTCTACTTGTCCCATGCTGTCGCACCCCTTAGGGCCAGTGGTCATTTGCTGGCAGAGCCCCTAAGTCACTCAAATCACTGGGCCGTGAAGTCACCAGTTTAGCCACTCTTGGCCTGTTCAAACGCAATCTTCATCATACCCTCGTGACTCGGACCTCATGTGACTGCTTCACTTAATTACTCCATGCTGACACTCCTGTCTCCCTTCCTCTCCTTTTTCTCTGTTTTCTATGTCTCTATCCACCTACCATAATCCCCCTACATCTTTTTCCCCTGATGCTCTATCCCTTCACTTGCTCTCCAACTCCACTGCTACCCCCCCTTCCTACTTCTCTGTCCACTAGCTGAGGTTCCTAAATGTCTTTTGAACTCCCACCCCCTACACCCTAAACCTTTCGTCACTTCCTCTCTTACCCTCTATTTACCCTTCACTTTCTCTCTTACCCTCTACTACCCTCTCTCGAATGTCTATATCTGTTTGCATCTTCAACCTTGCTACTTTTGAAATTCTTCTGCTCCGATGACAAGGTTTAATTTTGCTGCATTATTATTCTTTGTATAACTGTGTCTGTGTACTCCACTATTTGTAAAGTTATTCCCTGTTTTGTCATTGTATCTAATCTAGCTACTACTGTATGTCTAGCCATACTGATTCTTGTGTTAAGTAACCCTTTACTGTGTAAACTTATTCCAATGGTTCTTTTTTTTACATTTCGACGTGGAATCTTTGTAAAAGAGGCTATGGCTCAAAGGTGTTAATCTGCATTGCAAATAAATAAATAAAAAATAAATAAATCTTCTGACAGCAAAAGTTCTGCAGGGCTCTGCCCACTGCAGCCCTAAAAAGTGACCCTATGTGAAAACCAGATGGGCAGTCATGGCAGGGAACTCCCCAGGGACCATACTACTGATAACTATGGGTTCGACTCCAGATATCTGCTACTCTGGATGGTGTAGAAACATTTTTATTTATTTATATTACAATTATTGGCCAGAAAAGACACACTAAACTGAAGCTTGTTTCCAGGTGTGTCCTGGGAGCACAGGGACATTACGTGACTTTCTCATGGTCACATATTATGCAAGTGGTGACTGTGGGATTTAAACCCAGTTCTCCAAGTTTGCAGCTCAGTGCTCTTAACCACTGTGCTATACTGCCTCCCATCTGGTTCTGTATGGAGAGCAGAGCTTGCTCATCTTCCTGGACTTGTCTTCTGCCATATACCCCCCCCAACAGTGACACTGGCACAGCAAACTACACTACAGCAACTACACAGCCACGTTGCTATAGTGTCCATGCTGGAACCTGGCACTATCTGTCAGGGGTCTTGCACCCCTCCAAATCAGCTTTGACTCAGAGTTGATAATCCTTAGTGGGGGACTGTGGGGGGAGAAGTCCCCTGAAGAAAACACTTTGTTTTCTTTGGAACCGGCTGCCGACCGTGAACAGCGGTTGACCTGTTGGTTTCGCTGTCTGGTCATTCTACAATATTTTTGTCAACGACCAGTCATGGATCCATCTTTTGCAGTGGGAGCCAGATTAAAAAGATTTGATGGAATATGGTAACAGTATTCAAGTTTAGCAGTAATAGTACAGGTTTACCTGTTTAAATTGCACCTTCAAAGCTCAGTGCACATTTACAATAAGAAAAAATACGGGCATACAGTAGAAAAGACAAACTGATCTAGGCAAAATACCCTAAAACAAAAAGACATCTTATGATCACTCCCCCCAAAAGTGGAGTGGTCCATTCTGTTTTGATGCCAGCATATTTACAAGTTGCATACAGTGGAAAGGTGTTCCTGAAAACAGAGCCCAGGGATGCTGGAAAATGGACCGCAAAGAGGAATGTAGAATTTGAGCTTACAAAGCAATCAGCCTCTGAACATCAGGAGGATTGAACTTTATCTCTGATTCACTAATGCTCAGTCATTGGACATGGTCTGCCACTGGGATTGGCAAATGTGACTGCAGGCACAAAATGTTGTTGTTTTATAAATGACACCTGTCATGTTCAGAAGAATATTCTTTACTGTGCTTTATTCAGTTGTTGGCAATATGGAGGGGAAACCTTATTTTAAATTTCACCTTATTCAAAATGGTGGGGATCATCCAGTCCTGAAGCAGTGTAATACTGGCCTACCTGGATATCTACAAATTTCCAGGTGGGCGCATCAATCAGATGGATCAGATGGGCCACTCCCACCTTAAAGAAATCTGGGTAGCCTATCAGACAACATTTTTTTGTATAGATTCAGTTTTCTTGTATCTGTAAATTATAACAAAATGCAAAAACAGAGCTGGAGTACCAAATGCTAATATAAATGTGTCATCCCTGGAAATTAGGTTTGGGAAAGGAAGTATAAGGGAGTGCCCTCCTCTGGTGTTCAGCGGGAGGTGGTGGGGGGGCCGTTGAGACTGTTAAAAATGAAAAAATTATTAGGCATCATGGTACAAGAAGATTTTGAAACTAGATGGAAGGAACAAGTTGAGGGGGTGTTAAAAAACAGATATTCAAGAATAAACTGTTTTACAATGTTAAAAAAAGGCTGGGATTGGTTAAGATCTGTTACACCTTTATTGCACATCAGACCTGTACTTGAATATGGATCATAAGTAGGGGACAGGGGTTTAACTAAAATGGAGGGAAAACAGTTAGAATTCAAAAAAGAGCCCTACAAATAATCCTGGGAGTTGCTGTCTCTTATGATGAGGTGTGTAATTTGGTGAGATTGAATGTAAGGAGAGAAGAAATGGCAAAAAGCTATTTTTAGAAGTTTTTGACCCTAAACACAAGTTGCACCCCATGCTGCCACAAAAAGAAGAATCTGTGTATGATTTAAAGAAACAGGTTAGATGGCAAAAACCTATTTTTAGAACCAAGAAATATAAAGAATATTTTGTTATGCAATTTTCAGATTAATAAAAATGTAGGTAATACATTTTGCTGTATTGATATTCATGTGATGATATTTATTGCTGAAAATAAAATCATGTAAGTATGTGCCTGAAACTTGCAGAAATGGTAATGTGTGAGTTAGGTTTTCATTTCACTGTGCGCTTGCTTGAGTGACCATATTATGAGAGTGGGTTTTGAGAGGTGTGTCACTGTTGGTCCAGTGCGGGACAGTCTGCAAGGGGCTCATCAGTGTCACACCAATCATCAGCCAGGCTGATCATGACACTGTTCTGACTTGCTGGGGGAAAACTTTGTGTAGTTAAAAGGAGAGAGTCAGCCCAATCATAGGGTGGCTTTTTCCTTTGATCGGCATAACTCCCCCTAGCAAGCACAGCTGATCTGTCATGATCAGCCTGCTGTGGTCCCCCCCCCCATGTACTGTGGAATAAAGAAAACTGTCCCTTAATCCCTCCCACCCCTGCAGGATGATCACACATCCCATCACAAAAAGCATCTGCTGAGGGTTGACAAACATTACAATGTTGTGTGAGAACTTTTTTGTTTCTAAATAATCCCAGAGAGCAGCTCAGCCTGTTACAGTTTACATCCCCCGTGGTGCTGTGCATGATCTCAGCTGACAACAACCCTGGAACAAATTAGTAACACTCGAGAAAGATGCAATTACTGTATCTGCTATTCCACATAACAATCTCACCCTCGGCTCTGACACTACAGAAGCCACCACAGTCAACACCTCGATTACTAGTTACTTGAGCTCAAACTGCAGCTTGCTGAGATATCATTACCAAGGTCCTGCGGTATGTGATGCACAGTGCTACTGCACTTTGAGCCCAACTTTGAAAGGACAACTTGGGGACTGTGACAGAAGGGGGTGACCCCAATTCAGAACTGCAGCTTCCCTTTCAAATTCATTCTGGGTATTACAAGTGAAACCAAGCCACTTGGAACTTGCATTCTGTTAGACAGCTAGAGTTTAAAACAAACAAAATTCCTTTCTTTCTTCCCCTGCCCATTTACACTGTGTAACACTGGGTAGCCCACCCCCACTGCTGCCAAACATTAACACAGGTGTCCTTCTTACATTTCAGACACCAGGGTGTGCAGTCCCTGGTGCTGGCCACAAACCCCACACCCACCCATGTTCACTGTGCGACACCAGGGAGCGCACACCCAATGCAATCAAACATAAAGAAAACCCTCCATCTATCCCTCCTGCCCCGTCCATGTTATTTTTCTGACACCAGGGTGGCCAATCCTCAGTGCTGGCTGCAACCATCACTGTGCCTGTTTTCACTGTGTGACACCAGGGAGCCCATCCCCGTTGCCACCAAACATAACACCAACACTGGGGTGCCCAATCCCAAGTGTTGGTACCTGAAATAAAGAAAACTGTCCCTCATATTTTTTTTTTTAATATAACCTGTAAAGAAGAAAAGCATCTTTCGATGTCTGTTGCCACTGCCGATACTGTCCCCTCCACCCAATCCTCCCACTCAGCACCCACCTCCCCACACCCACCCCAAGCCTTGACTTAATCTACCTGGGGTCCAATTCTGAAATGCTCTCTGGACCAGAGACACATCTTCACTCTTCCATGCCAGACTGCAAACTGAGGAAATCAGGTATGCGGTTCAATGTATTTCTGTGAGGTTCGGAAATTGTCATCATAACTTGGTCATTTTTGAATATTTGTTCCCCAAATTTTCAACACAGCTTTTTGGAGACCCCACCTCATCAACAATGGCAGTGAAATTATGCAAATCCATCCTGAAGGGTGATCATACGGTCACTGCATGAAATCACATTTCAGGCAGGATTTGACATTTTTCTCCACCATTATTCATGAGGTGGGGTCATAAGAAGGCAATGTTGAAAACTTGAGGTAAAAATATTAAACAAACAACAAAGTTATGAGCCTACACTAAAATTTATGAACACACACTCACTCGTTACTTTGGTAACTTTCAATAATTTGACCCTAAATTTTCAACATAGCCATTTTTCCACACCACCTCATAAATTGGACAGCTGTCATATTTGATATCCTGGCCAAAATGTGTTTTCATGCTTGTGGTGCAAAATCACCTTTCATGCAGGATTTGAAGATTATCTCCCCCCTTCATCATGAGGTGGGGTCATACCAAGGCTATGTGGCATCATAAGAAGGCTATGTTGAAAATTTGGGGTAACAATATGAAAAAAAAAATTTTAAGCCTACATTGAAATTTTTCCATGCATGCTCATAAGTGTGGCAATTTTCAAAATTTTGACCCCAACTTTTCAATATAGCCATTTTTTCATACCACCTCATGAAAGTGACAGCTGTCATTTTTCAAATCCTGCCCAAAATGTGTTTTCGAACTTGTGGCACAAAATTATCTTTCGGTCACAATTTGAAAATTTTTTCCACCCTTGTTTATGAGGTGGGGTCAAAAGAAGCATATGTGGGGTCATATGAAGATTATGTTGAAAATTTGGGATAAAATATTAAAAAAACACCAAAGTTATGAGTGTACATTGAAATTTTTCAACATGCACTTGTAACTGTGGTAATTTCCAGTATTATGACCCCAGATTTTTTTTTCCATATAGATGTTTATGGTGTTTTTTCTTCTTTTTCTCCCCGATCCCAGCCCTTCACCTTGTACGCGCATGCATGTGGAGGCATGCACCACCACATCTCAAGGTGCCCTTCCTTCGTGTCACCCCGCTGCCTACGCTAACCATCGGACCTCCACCCGGTGGCAGTGGGACTACAGGGGGGCGTTGACCATCCCCAGGAGAGGAGAGCTGCCTTCTGGCACACTCAATCCTGCTCTGACCCTCCCCCTGTGCCAGCACCCTGACGATCCAAGTCCAATCCTGAATCTGGGTCACCAGTGTAGCGTGAGGTAAGGCATCCAGCTCCTCAGCACTCAGCACCACCAGGCTGGCATGACCCCAGATTTTTAACATAGTCATTTTTTCACACCACCTCATGAATGAGACAGCTGGCATTTCTTAAATCCTAACCAAAATGTGTTTTCACACTTGTGGAACAAAATGACATTTCGGCCACAGTTTTATAAATTACATCTGTCCAGTTCAGGAGTGGTCATAAAAAGATTATCTTGAAAATCTGGAGTAAAAATGTAAAAAAAAGTTACATCATGAAGAAATATAGAATTGTTCCAACATTTACTCAAGACTTTATTTTTGCAGATTTTGGCATCTAATGTTCAACATATCCCTCGTGTTACCCCACCTCCTGAACATGGCAGGTGTCATTTTTCAAACCCCTTCCAAAACTTGCTTCCACAGTGGCACAGTGAAATCACCTTTCACATGGGATTTGAAAACACTAGATGGATCTTTGGTCCCCATCTGCCATCAATTTCTTTGTTTCTATGTAAAAATTCCACCTGTCTTGATCATAACATCAGGTCATAAAAAGACTTTTGGAAATTTGGGGTCAAAATGTGGGAGCCCACAGAAAATGAAATATTGCCTCTCAGCTGCCCTACCCAGGATAATTACAATCTAACAATATGTTAAAGCAGGACACCACTGAAAATAAGACATTGCATCTCATCTGCTCTATCCTGGGTAAATGCATAATCAAAATGTGTACAAGCAAGACCTGGTACTAGACCCAGGAGCAGTCGTCGGCAGTTGAAATAGTCAGTTGCAATTCAGTGCAGTCGCAATCAGTTGCAATTGCATTGGATTGCAGTCATAAAATAGTGGAGTTGAAATCCACTGCATTTGATGATTCCGTGACCAATCCAGGTTTGTTTTTGTGCTGCACTGCAGTGTGTTTTCTCATTTTTCTTACCTGGGGAGAAGGAGGGGGGCCAGGGGGGGCCGCGAATATCTTACTGTCCTCAGCCACCGGCACTGAGCCTTACAGCCAGTAAAATGCACCCCTGGCTCCTGGGCATGAACAATCCACCAATTAGGAAAAATAGAAGGAGGAGCCAGGAGCTTGAGAGTGTCCGTGACTGGCTGTATGAGGTAGCAGGGAGAGCATGCCTAGGTAGGAGAGGAGATTGTCAAGACAGGAGGCATCTGTGTTGGTGTGTGGGCAATGGAGCAAGCAGTGTTTTTCTGCAGGGATGAAGTCTGGTGGATCGGCCTTCAATTTAAAAATAAATCAACTGTGTCCACTGTCCTGATGTGTCTGGTGCCTGGAGAGAGACTAGTGTGTGGCTGTGCAGGTCCCAGTCAGCCCTCCAACAAATCCAGGCAGCAATCGTGTGAAGGCAGCAAGTCAGTGGTCTGGTCATGGACAGGATCACCCCTCATGACCGTTGGGCGACTCTTATTTAGTCTCGGTCAGGTCTTTAGAGTCAACAAGGAGGAGGAGGAGGAGGAGTGGTAGGTGCACTAGTTCCACTGCATGGAATATCGGAGTGGGGACGTGGGTCTGGGTTGCGGACCAATTGTGTGGGTTGGGAGGAGGGAGCACGCAGCACCAAAAAAACGCCAACACCATCACCGAGAAGAGCAGCAGTGGCAGCTTGAGCCATGGAGCCATCCGACGCCGCCGACTGAATCATCACCTGACACCTGACCGAACTGGCAACAGGCTACTACAGTAAGCAAGGTACTGTAGGGGATGTGTATGTAAGGCCTGCCAGGACTTGGCAGTGGGCAATAGAAAGTAGGAGGATGGGCTCTCAGTCTGTCTGTGTGTCTACTGCATGCCTGGCTGGCTTGTCTGGCTGGTTGAGGGCTTGGGGGCTGTGAGGCCCAGGGGGCTGAACTTGAAAAGTCAAGGTGATCGATCATCATCAATCTACTGCTGGCAGCCCGGCTGGGCTCTCTCTGACTGTGTTGGCATTGTGAGCAAGTCAGACTCCCCACGAGGTCAAGGAGCAGGCCAGGCGCAGGTGGTCAGTTGGTGAGTTCCCGGACCCATAGGAGGCCAGAGCGTGGAGCATGGTCGGTCAGGTCCAATGGACAAAATGTTTATTGTTTGCCATTGTAGGAATCAGATAGACTAAATATTAAAGTCCTCACGACAAGATGAATAACATGTTACAAAACACATTAGCGTACATGCTGGAAGCCAAAACAAGTTCAGAAACTGTGTCAGAAAATGTTTTTTTAATATGCATGAGGTTTCTTTTAGCTTTAAATTATAAACTATGGATACATCTCAGTTCTGGTATACCATGCAGGAGGTATTTCAAGGGGTCCTCCCTTAAACTGTTTTTAGTCTCACAGATTCTATGACTACTAGTAAACTAACATATATTGATGGTTAGCTCTATTTGCAAAAGGGTACCTTCTAGCTTATGTGGGGTGTTTAAGAGGCCCTACCTATACTGTATTTTAGACTCATGGTTCTTTTTCTAAGTAACTAGTATTACTGCAGCTTATTTTTCTATGCCATATACTGTTTTACTGCCCCGTTTCAACTTGTTACTTTCAGGGGTTTAGTATATTTTGTTGTTGCTTTGACTGGTTATTGTGCTTTAGTGGGTCCCTACTGTGTGTAGATTTGTTTCACTGCACTTTGTATTTGCATTTTAAAGAGCAGCCAGCTTCGTAGCTGCTGCTGCCTAGTTGCTGCTCTCTCCAACATATGCAATACCTCACCTGCCCTAGAGCTGAGGAACATAAATATTCCTTTTGTTTCTGCCCATTTATGAAGTTACAATGCTGCTAAATCCCAAATGCTAAAAACGATGCTGCTTCCTGACCTTAACCCACCAACATGCCCCCACGTAGGCACATGCAGCCCCGTTTTGTGATGTCAGAAGGCTGTGTGTGCGCATGCCCTATTGATTTCAAGGGGGGGAGACTTTTCCATGCATTTTATTAACTTTCATAGTCTAAATTTTAATAAAAAAAATACAAAGTTAAAAAAGTATGACAAACTACTACATAATAAAATTAAATGATGGTGAAAGTTGAAAAAATTGGTTGGACTTTCTTCAGTTAGTTGAAGTCAGAAATTTCAAACTAGTTGAAATAATCAATCATAATGTGTGGTAAGTCAATCATAATTGGTTTTTCAACTGACTCCGGGGTCTACCTGGTACAACCAGCGTCGAACATTCTGCATTGACAAATGCTTGTTTATTAATGTATTAGTAAGTTTTTTTTCTTGTAAGTATGACGTAATATGTTACACATAGTTGTAGCATAATGGCATGTAATATGCGTAAAGTGTTTTTTAACAATGTACTGAACTTCATCCCCCCTTTTGGGGGTTGGTTGCAACTACATTTTAATAAATTCTCAATTCAACCCTGAGTCCTCAGTGCCCACTTCCTGGTGAGTCACCAGCTTCCACATTTCAGCTGGAATCCCTGCATCACAGTATAACCATGGGACATTGTTTGCAGGCATTCTTAGACCTAGATTGTCTTGACCTACATACTATAGCTATTTTGGAACTAATGCCACTAGATGTCAGTAGTGACTGATGGACTCCTGTTATAAGCACTAGCACTAGCATTAGCGGTGTTTGAAATTGGTTGTGTTATTATAGCTTCTTTCAAATTCGCTCTTTCAACTTAAAGTTGTGATATAGGTGACTGTGTGTGTGTGTGTGTGTGTGTGTGTGTGTGTGTGTGTGTCAGACAGTAATTGCACATGCTAGGAGGGCTCTGATATACAAAGTTAAGATTTCTTAAAGCAACTCAGAAGTTACATGACTGTAGACTAGCCTAGTTTGCTACAGTATGTTGTTGACTGTTTCCTACTCATTAAGTATTATCCACTGTTGTTAGCGGGCTGGCATAGCTGTAAAATCTAATCATGCAGTTTTCTCATTTTACCCCCTACTGTTATCAAATGTTATGTATCTTTTGTAATATATTTTATTCATGGTGCCTGTTGGTGCTGTTTTGTAGACTGTGATGTCCAATGTAAAGTTTCTTTTGTGACATTGTTTTATCAGAAAGCAATAAAATATGTAAAAAATACTATAATATGTATTTCACTTCCTATTGTAATGAATATTGTCAATAAGCATATGCAGCCATGAGGGATATGGACAGATATGCACACATACAGGAGCAGTCTAAGGAGTGAAGGTAGGAGCAGAGAGAAAGAGAGAGAGAGAGAGAGAGAGAGACACTGACTGGAGTTGAGGCTTAAAGTGGAAACATATTACCTCATGGATGAAAAAGTGACCTAATGAATACACTCGACTAGTTACCTATAACTGAAACAAACAAGGAAGCACTGCATAGTCCCAGTGATTTTATCATGTCCATCTACCTTTTCCATACTAAACCAAACAACCTAGATCAGTTTCTTCTGCCACCTCATTGTATTTTAAAAATGGCCTTCTACCTAATAAAGGAGTTCTGGAGAGGTCTCAGTGCAAATTTTCTCCTAAAATACAATCCCCTTACATATCTAGCTCTCAATGGCTTATTATCAGGTGGTGATGTTGAACTAAACCCCCGCTCTACCCCTGCCCCGCCTTCTTCTTTGTGCTCTATACCTTGGCAAAATGTCAAGGGTCTAAAAATCACTCACTTTAATATCAGAAGTTTAGCTCCCAAGATGCATGAGCTGACAGCATGGATCACCCATTACCAATCAGATATCCAAAGAGTATCAGCAACATGGCTAAAACCTTCTACTCTCAATAGCCTGTGTCCCCTCCCTGGATATAGCCTCATTTGATTTGATCACCCAGGTCAGAAACAAGGTGGTGGCTCAATTTATTATAAATCCCATCTATGCTTAACAGCACCAAATCAACCTCCCCCATTTGAACCTCTCCATTGAATGCTGTTATTGAATGCTCACAGTGGATGGTGCCAAAAGGCTACACCTGTTCTGCATCTACATCTCTCCCACTGGTAACTCTAGCCTGCTCCTCTCACTCATTAAATCTATTGGTTGGTCCACTGGTCAAAACCAATGAATTATTTGTTTTTGGTGACTTCAACATCAACTGGCTAAGTGAATGTAACGAGGCAGTGGTGCAGGCCCAGGACTCACTCAGCCTATCACAGGTCATCACAGAGCCCACTAAATACTCCAACAATGGTAAAACACAAACCCTTAAAGGCTGGATACTTTCTACCAGGCCAGATATACATTGCTCGGGTGTCTTGCCAGACACCATTAATGATCATGCACCTGTCTACTGCATTTGGTGTGCCAAACTGCCCAAAGCCTCCGCCCCCCCAAATCATCCACTTCAGGAAGTTCTCAAGCCTAGATCCTGAGCTCTTTAGGCTCCAATCATAAGCCATATCACCAAGAGTGCTAGCCCACCACCTTATGCATTGTATATCTTGTCCATTTATGCACATTAAATAAATTATTAAAAAATAGATATCCTGGGCCTAGCCTGAATGCATGCCAGGAGGTTTTGAGTGTTGAAGATAGCTTCTAAAAAAATCTCTCCTTCACATATGAGGCTTCAGATGCTTCCCGTTATACAATCAAACAAGCCTTTGTCTTCAGTCTTTATATCTTTATTATGTACCAGGGCATCGAGGGACCCCCCCCTTGTAGCGAGTCATTAATTTTAGTTATACCTTTACTTTCCCACTCCAATGACTCAATACTCAAATACCTGACCATTAGCAATGAGGTTTGGGCTCTGGAATAATGGTTGGAGCCTAGATTTACTTAAGTTTAGGGCCATCATGTTGGACCATCTCCTAAGCACAAGAAGACAATCAGCAAGGATCTTATGTTTGAGTGATTTGGCAGATCTAGTAAAAAGTAAGGAACCTAGATGGACAGAGAGATCCTTAGTTATGACTAATTCTATTTTCAGCCATTCGGGGTTAGTATTTGCTCCAGACTGACTGTTTAACCATTTCACTAGTTGAGTCATTCTGCAGGCTAGAAAACAATAATAGAGATCCAGTGCTTTGAGTCCCTCCATATCTTTGGACTTGGATAATCTACAAAAGGCCATTTTACATCTCTTGTTAGCCAAGAGAAAGCTGGAAATTGAGCTCTGAATGCCCAAGAACCATTTCTTATTGATATTAAAAGTTAGCATCAAAAAGGTATAGAGACATTTAGGTAGAATTATCATTTTTACTGAATCCAATCGACCCCATAACCACAGTGGTAGGTTGTTCCATCTGGCTAGGTGATCTAGTATTGCCATTTTGAGAAAAAAACAGATTTTATTAAATGTTTTATTTACTATCTTAAATAATTGAATCCCTAAGTAATTACGTTTTTCTGACTCCCCTGATACTCCTAGTTCCACAATAAGTTTGAATTATCAAGTTTACTGTTTGTAATAAGTCTTATTTTCTCCACTCTCCATTTTCTTCTCTTTTCTTCTTTCTGTTTCTTATTTTCTCCTCTATGGGTTTAAGATTGCAGGGGAGCAATATGTCAAAAATTAGTAGGTAATATTATAGTTTAGAATAGCCACAAGGTCTCAGGCACACACTAAAACCCATAAGAGGGACACAAAAATTCAAGTGAAAGCGAAGTTACTCACATAACTTATTTATTCAGGATAAGAAAAGGACATACAGATGACCATCCCACCTGACATGTTTCGGACTCGACAGTCCTTTTTCCGAAAAGGGGACATTTTCTTTGTGAGACCAGGGGTGCTAGAGGATTATTAGAATGTTCTATGTCAGCCAGCCTGGTGGCGCTGATGGTTGAGGCGCTGGACACCACACCTCATGCCATGCTGATGACCCGGGTTCAGGAAAGGACTTGGGGCACCAGGGGCTGGCAGGAGAGAGGAAATATTGAGCATCCCACAACTGCTCTCCTTCCACCGGGGGGGTTATGGGGTATGTGGCAAACTGCAGTGGTGCCTAGTGGCGCCTAGGCGCACTGTCAGTGGCATGCATTCTGAGGGGAGGGAGAGTGTAGCAGATATCTGCACATAGGTGCATCAGACATCATTGCACATCTGGCTCCCTGGGGCAGTAATGGCAGAAAATTGCATGGCGACCACAGTGGCTCATAGCTGAGCCCCTGAACATGAGAGGTGTGGCCACCTGGTTCCCCATCACGGGCCCCGGGTGGGTCCCATTAATTTCATCAGGGCCTGTGTGAGTCAGGCACATACAGCGTATGGGAGACCTGATACGAGGGGCTCAGGTGCCGGCAGCCGGCGGTTGTAGTGGCCCACTCTGCAACGTAGGAGTAAAAAGTGTTAAATGATAACAAAAAAGAATGTTCTAACTCTTGATGGTTTTCAAATAAATTAATTGAGAACAGTAAGGTTGCATAGTCACTTTCAGGCCTGCTATGTATAGTCAGTTTTTTTTAATTGTTCATTGCTCTTAGGGGAGCAAAGTAAATAGTCAATAACACTTTGTCCATTGATGGAAAAGAAGATGCAGGATCCCAATGTGACTATCACCTCTCTCAAACCTTTCAACTAGCTCACCTCCTGATTGCTCTCCCCTGATAAAGGATGCCAACATGCTTATTTGGAATATTGCTGGTTTAAGGAATAAATTAGCAGATCCCCATTGGGTTAACTTGATAGAGAACTTTAAGGTCCTCGTGTTCCAAGAAACTTGGGCCACTAAGCAGCTATTTATGAATGGTTATGAGTCTTTCTACATACCTTCCATTAAAAATAACCATTATGGCAGACCAAATGGGGTCTTAATCACATTTGTGGAGCTAAGGAAAGGAATGGAGGTTCTTGACTATGTTGCCTCAACTCAAGAATTTATGTTAACTATTATTAGGTGGGACAATCTATTATTCTTATTAATTAATGTATATATTTCACCTAAACCTCAGATAGTCTTGCAATATGACATCTGGTCTAGAATGGCATTGGAAGTAGACTCAATGTTTCTTAAATATTAAGTAGATGCTGTATTATTTGCAGGAGACTTCAACTCAATGAATAGCAAGCTTTGATAATCTACCAATGTTACAGTCTCAAATGTACCTGGGGAACTTAAGTTTGAGGAACTCATCTGACAAAATACTAAAGGAAGCTGGCTTCAAGATTTCATTATGAATAACAATCTACTGATACTTAATGGTATAGTGAAAGATGATCAAGAGGGATCCTGCACCTTCTTTTCCATCAATGGACAAAGTGTTATTGACTATTTACTTTGCTCCCCAAAGAGCTGTGAACAATTTAAAAAAAAATGACTATATTTATGAGGCCTGAAAGTGACCACACAGCCTTACTGTTGTCAATCGATTCATTTGAAAACCATCAAGACTTAGACCATTCTAATAATCCTCTAGCACCCCTGGCCTCACAAGGCAAATCAAAATTAGTTTTCAATATTAAAACTAGTGATAAGGTTGCAGAAGTAATATATTCCTCTTTGTTCTCCTCTTTATTTCCATTAACTCAAGACACAGTCGCAACTCAACACATACAAAATCAGCTCAAGCTCTGTCATCAATTAATTAGGTCAAAAATAACCTTGGGTTAGACAGCATTGCCCTAAAGTGGAGTTCCTGCTATCTCATAGGCAGACAACAACAGCAACAACAGGTCAAAGCCCATGGAGACCTCTCCCCCCTCAAAACCTTACTAAGAGGAGTTCCTCAGGGGCCTATCCTGGGTCCCCTATTATTTGCAATTTACATTAATGACATTGACCACAACATCAGCACAGCAGTGTTATCTCTTCATAGATAACACTGTACTGTATACTGCTAGGCCTTCCCTAGAGTTTGCATGCCTAGAGCTACAACAAGAATTCAACCACCTGCAACAAAACCTGCTCCACTTGAAACTACTGCTTAATGCCAAAAAAAAAAAACAAAAGTTGTGCTCCTCTTCCCCCAGACTAAAGCAGTAACCGCTAACTCCACAAACACCAATCTGCAGATCTCAACCATATTGGGGGAACCACTTGAAATAGTTGACAAATTCAAATACCTAGGATTTTGGTTTGATCACAAACTCTCCTTCACCATACATATCGAGGAATTATAAAAACCATATTAAACATCTGCTTACCTAGGAGGCAAAACTAAGGCTGGTTCAAACATTTCTTCCCCTAATTGACTATGCAGACTATCTTTATAGCCATTGTTCCAAAGCAGCTCTAACCAAACTGGACACATTATATCACAGAGCATTAAGATTCATCACTAGCGTCCCATTCAATATTCATCACTGTTCCCTGTATGTGCAATTAGGTTGGAATTCACTAAGCACCAGGAGGCAGTGGAATGTCTCCATCTAGGTTTACAGAGCTATCACCAAGAAACTTCCCCTTTACATCTCTGGCCTCTTCAAATGTACCCCTTGTATGTGCTCATACATCATGCTAGACATTCCTAGAGTAATATCCTGCTATTGCAACTCATCCGTTACTTAGACCATACCTACCCCATGGAACACCCTGCAGAGCACACTCAAACTTACGCAAATTGTTGGGACGTTCACCTTCAAGTCATTGCTCAGGATCTCACTGAAGGAAACCTGCAGTTGCTACTCCTAATCTCCTGTTCAACTTTGAGTAACTACTTTTTGTATCTTCTTATTAGTACTTACCATCCATCTTGGCTAGATATGCTCCCTTGCAGCTGCCCCTAATCTCTGTCACCTTCCCACAAGGAACTCTTTGTACACCTTCCCACTAGCACTTCCATCTGGCCTGGCGGGCCTTGTTACCTTGCAGCTGCCTTTCCTTTCCACTTCTTCCCTTTCCTTTCACTCCCCACCTTCCTTCTCCCCATTTCTTCTTACCTCCTCTTCTGATTTTTTTCCTGCAAGAGCCTTTGTTCCATCAATAGCTCAAATTGTCCCTCAATGCACTTCTTTGAACATCAGCGTTAAAGTCTTTATGTACTAACCCTTGTTAACTGTGATTAGAACTCTTTGTTAGGTGCCCATAATGTATATATGTACCGTAATCCACCTGTTAAGCAACCCTCCTGTACGTAATTATACTACTGTGCTTTTTCAGCCATTCTGTATTTGTGTCCTTCCAGGACCACCTTGCAAAAGAGTTTTCTCAATGGTGTTTTCCTGGTAAAATAAAAATTGAATTGAATTGAATTGAAAAAATGTATCTTCCAGATAACAAAAATTCAAACCACACTACATGGTTTGATGTGCAATACATAAAAGAAAAGCTTAACTTAGGGAAGTTAATTAGAAACAACAAAAAGGACCCAACTAGGGAAATAGTTTTACACTTAAATAAGGTAAGGAAAAACTATAAAAAATGTCTTGCTTCAAAGAAACTTGAATTCACCCATAAACAATGGGACATCATGCATCAAGTTCTTAAGGCTAAGGATTCCAAATTGTTTTTGACAATGGTGGCAAAGGAGGCAAAACAATATCAGCCATCACTAGCAACTTATATTCCCAAAGAAGCGTGGGTATCACACTTTAAAAATCTATTTAACAAAGACACTTCAATAAATAACAATAACAAACTTCCTGCTTGGTTTTCATCTAAAAACTCTCATCCACTAACTGTTACATTTGGTGAAATGGAACAGGCAATTTCTCAACTAGCTAATAACAAGGCCCCCGGCCCTGAAATTATTCCTGGGGAAATTTATCAGGACCATAAGAACTACTGGGTCCCTTTTTTAACCCATTTCTTTAATACTTGTCTTTCTGAAAGATTTATACCCCATTCATGGACTAAAAACATAATTATACCTATTCATAAAAAGGCTCATATCAGCTTCCATCTAACTGCCATTCAATTAGCTTAATAGATATCAGTTCTAAAATATTCACTAGGATTCTACTTAAACTTCAAAATTGGATTGACTCTGCCAGCCCTTTGTCAAAATTTCAAGCAGGGTTTTGTCACGGGTTCTCTACTACAGACAACATTTTCAGAGTTGTCCGTCTCCTGGAAAAATACAGATTACTCAGGAAAATGAAACCTAATTCTACCTTTGTTGATTTTACTTCTGCGTTTTGACTCAGTGGTCAGAGAAGTATTATGGAACTCATTTCACACAAAAGGTCTTCCCCTGAACTTATTAACTCCAGTTTTCCTTCTGTACTCTAACACTTCCACAGCCATCAGATATGATAATAAAACTTTAAAACTTTAAACTCAACTCTGCTCAGTTTGAGATCCCTCGGGGCTCTGTTAATTAATTGTAAAACTTGGTAGATTGGATCCTTTAGAGATGATTTACCTTAAGGGGCAGAATTTATTTTAAAGGTGAACACAGTTCAAGATCCCTCGGGGCTGTATTAATTAATTGTAGTCTCAGTTGATACTAAAACTGAAGCTTATTCTATCAGGATCCTCTTGGGCTGAATTAGCTACATTTTTATTCAGCTGCCTGGAAGAGTCCACAGGAGCTAGGAGCTAGAATCATCTGTGCACCTTTCTTTTGAAAGGGGACTGTGGCATGAGACATATCTTTGCCTGCCACTGCACAGACTTGCCAGCAGACACTTCCCCACAGCCACTACGTGACTGTTCTCTGCCCGCCCCAATACCCTCCCACCCTTAGCTGGTGTTACTTATATAGCCAAATATCATTACGTGTTAGTAGGTGGTGCTCTAAAATGATCAGTCTGGATTCCCATCTCAGGCTATTTTTCTTCACCGCCAGAGGCATAGTTTCATTAATCTGCTTACAGTACCTTCTGATTGTTTAGTTGTTCAGTTCTCTGCAGTGTATCTCTTCTTCTGATTGTTTCCAGCCATTCTACACTCTCTGGACACCCATATCTACCTGACATTGATATCTATACCAATTCCTGTGTTAAAACTCCACCCCAATTTAATCCTTTCAACTCTGCCACATTTATTTTGTGATAGGTTGGTTCTCCCCCTGCACTCATTCCTATTATTTCTGACCATAACTTTCACTGTCCCTCCTATGATAGGATGTCTAGGCTGGCTATGTTCTATCTCCCTTGTGCACTATTTGCCTTACTTGGCTTGGCTTCACTAGCCCTTTTCACTGGAACCTACCACTCCAGTCTGAGATTCACTCTGGGAATTTTACCTACTCCAACATGATGGCTGAGGTTTCCTCCACGCCAATTCCTCCTGTACTCCTCAGCTACAAATTTGCTGGACTACTCCTGTGACACATTTTTCACAGGAAAATTACCTCACCTGGGGTAGTCTCTTGGGCAACTCTGTTTGTCACTATCGGGTCATACTGTTATCCCTTTCCCTCTCTGGTGACATTGAACCTAACCCAGGCCCCATCTCTAATCCTTCAAAATCTCATTCCAGCTCTGCTCATCTCCTGCCACAGGCCCAGGGCCTGACATTGGCCCACCTAAACAGCCATAGTCTCCTGTACAATCTACCCAATCTGGAGGCATGGGCACAGGACAACAAGTCTGATATCCTTGCCATATCTGAGATATAGTTGAAACCCTCTGTCTCTGACCTTAACTGCTCTCTTTCAGGCTATAACTTGCTCCAGGTCAACCATCCATCTTCCAAGAGGGGAGGAGGGCTGGCGCTATACTATAAACCACACCATAATCTCTCCCTGTGCTTGTCCTGTACAGTATGCCATGCAAACCCATTGGTCACGGCTGCTGGAACCAATAGGCTTACAGCGCATACTGTATGCTGTCATTTGGTGGGTGTCCAGGTGGTATGTGGGCAGGTTGCAGCTGCCTGCTGATGATGGGGGATGGGATCAGGGTTATCACTGGACCACTAGGGATTTGTAGGGTTCACTTCACTGGTGTTCAGTGTTTCAGGTGGGGAGGGGATCCACTGGACCACCTGGGATAATTTGTCACCATGGCTGACGGCGATCAGGGGGTTGGGATAGGGAGGGGGTACTGCTAGACTACCAGGGCAGCTGTTTGATTGACCTCTTCAGCATCAGTGCTATGGGATGGGTGGGGGACCACTAGAATGCCAGGGGGTCTATTTACTTCACTGTACCCACAATCATGGCTACAGGTGGGAGGAGGGTTCCACTAGACTACCAAGACTTTTTGTTTAGGCATCATTCCCATGATTGGGCTAACGGGAGAGAAGGAGTTCCACTGGATCACCAGGACATGTATGTTGTTCCTGTTTAACACGATCACGGTTATGGGGCAGGGGGGTGCCCCAAGGCCCCCTCTGTGCTCACATCATTCTGTGCTGGGTGGCAGGTGCATTTTGCCGGGATGCACTGCACAACACATGCAAATGGGGCCATAATGATATGCAAATGGCCCCATTTGTGCCATGCATATATTATGGCCCCATTTGCATGTGCAAGTCTGAATATCATGGGTGCTGCTCCCAGCACAACTACAGTCCCTGTCTGGGGACTGCACAAGCCTATTGTCACTGTACCATGCACATTCCATGCCATAGTCAAAGGTGATGCACTATGGCGCATCACCTTTGAATATCTCCCTGTCCTGGCCCCAGCGCATCTTGGATGTGCTGCACCCCCATTGCGCCATTGCCTGGCACAGTCTGAATATCTGGCACTGTATGCACAATGCCTTGTTTTGAAAATAAACATACAAAAGCTTATATTGTTAACACCACTATAGAAATATGAGACAGCATCTCACAGTAAGGAAACTGGAAAAAACAGCTTCTTCTTTTACCCACAATGCCTTGCTATGGACATCTACATATTTGGTGCTTCTAGGCTACCTTAAACATTCAAAAGAGGGATAGGGTAGACTTGATGGGCCACACAGCCCTTATCTGCTGACAACATCTATGTGTCGATGTAGCTATACTGCAGTCACCGCTACCAACATATGAGACTGCACTTCTGAGTAAGGCACATTTTAGTCAACATTATAAATTACCCAGAATTCCTTGTTGTTGTATATAAAATATTGACAGCTTCCTGGTATGACATCATTCTGGGGGTGTGGCTACATAGGGAAACTGTAAGGCAGCCAGATACAAAGTCCTGATAAAACATAACAATAAAATGTCTATGACAGATTTATTTTTAAAAAACAATTTGCAGCTTCAACATCTGAAGCATGGCTGGCAATGGCATACTTTGTGAAAAAGGCATCTGCAAAACCTCACACAGTCACTCTAAAGTTTGTATAAAACTACCAGTGGAGGAGTGGGTATGATTTTATTTTAATGCAGTTGTATGACTGGGTCTGTAGCTGCATGTGAAAGCCATGGCACTGAGTGCACTGACTTTACTGTGGTCAGGTTGAGTCACAGCAAGCAAGACAGGTCAGGCTTCAGTAAGAATAATTTTAAGGAATTACAGAGAGATCTTGTCAGTCTGTGTGTGGGGGGGGGGTCTTGTCAGACAACACTTCTGAGATCGCAGTTATCTTTCCAGAATAGCTGAGAGGGGTAGCGTGGTACCTGCTGTTCCAGTTCAGTCTTATTAGAGGTGAGGGCAGTGGGAGAGCAGGGTGGCATGGATCAATTTTATGTGGTGCTGCAGTTTGGTTGGCACACGTAGTGCCCGCTGAATGGATATGTCCTGATAAGGACACGGCTGGGAAGGGCTTCCAGCCAATCAGAAGTCTAGATTTTTCTTGCCCATTTTATAAGTACATATTTACAGTACAAAGATTATAATTTTGTAGATCTCTTCTGAAGGTGGAGTTTAGGGTGGGAATGAGAGGCTGTGTAGCTGGAGTATCTAAAGTATAAGAGTGCAGGCAGCCACGTGGAATACTGAGGTGGTTGAACATGACACTCTTGAAAGAGGTGATGATGGAGGTCACATGAGCACCTGGGTGGAATGGCTGCCTAAACCTAGAGTCCACGGTTACCTCTGAGAAATCTGGATCAATTGGATGACTAAATAGTGGCAGAGAACCCTAATCAGCACCTAAGGGGCAAAGGAAGACTGTGCCATTGGTTTGAACCTCAATTGCAGAGCCATCAATTCCCAAAAGTGTAAAAGTGTTACCTTGCCTCCATCTAGTCACCTCCTGGAAGCAAAGATAGCAGCGCTGAGCAACTGCTTAGCTCCACAAGTCAGACCAGCATGCCAGGCCAGCCTCCTCAAGAAAATTGCTGCTTCAGTCAAAACAATCTGGCAAACCCCCTAAATGATGAACAAACAGAACCCCAGCCGAAGGAGGAAGAGGCAGAAAAACAAGCAAGCAGGGTCATCTTAGTAATAGGGGATTCAATCACCAGTGATTGCAAAGGCAGAAATGAACATACTACTGTTAGTACATTGCCTGGGGTTATGATGAGTGATGTCAGGATGATGATAAAAGGCCTATTGTCAAACCTCACAAATCCTTCGATCATCATTCACGTGGGGGTAAATGACATTGGAAATAGGCACCTAAATGACACAAATGCCAACTTCAGTGCAGTGATAAATGAAATCCAGAGAGTAGGTGGAGACACTATATCAGAAATCCTACCAACATGAGGGAGGTACTCCTGTAAAACCAGAGGTATCCTGAGATTAAACAGCTGGTTGAGACATTGGTGCACTGTTAGAAAGTTTGGTTTTATTGAAAATTGGGAAACATTCAGGGATGGCAGGTTTATGGCACATGATGGGTTGCACTTAAACAAAATGGGGGCAAGGCACTTAGCTAGGGCAATAAACCATCAAATCATCACCCATTTAACCTATTAGACGGGGGGGTAGGAAAAACTATTCAGAACAGAAATCGGACGGACCAACCAAAAGAGTGACAGAGGGATGGAAATGTTTACTGTTAAATGCTAGGAGCCTACCCAAAAAAGTAGAGTAACTGAAATTTATTATGGAAACCAACCAGACTAAAATATGTGCCATAACAGAGACATGGTGGGATCAGGAAAACAACTGGGGTCATCACAGAAAAGGGTACTGGCTCTTTTCCAAATCCAGAAAATAGAGAAAAGGAGGGGAAGTGGCCCTGTACATACAGGATGACATCCAGGTGGAGGAGGTGTAGTTTATGTCAGACAACTTGGAACAAGTTTGGGTGAAAGTCACTCCTAGCCATTCACCAAAATTCCTTTTAGGAGAATACAGACCACTATCTATGAACAAAGAAGAAGATTACTTATTACAGCAACATGTCCTACATTTAAATCCAGCAAACAAAATTATTTTACTGGGAGATTTTAACTTTCCAGGTATTAGATGGGACATCCTGAAAGGAACAAGCAGGATAGAGAGGAATATATATATATATATATATATATATATATATATATATATATATATATATATATATTAAATCAGGAAGGCTTGGAACAATTAGTTCAAGGGGACAGAATATTCTTAATTTAGTTATTACAAATATGACAACCAATATTTCAAATTGCACTGCTTTAGCACCCCTGGGAAATAGTGACCATTGCATGGTTATTTTTGACTTACAGATAGACAGTCCAGCTATAGAGGGGAATACACATACATTAGTATGGAATAAAGCAGATTTTGGTGCTATCAGGGAAAGGTTAGCTAAATGGGATAGGGAGAACAATTTTAAAAATTAAACAACGCAGGAAATGTGGGAGGCCATGGAAGAGGTGGTATGTAAATGTATAAATGATCATATTCCTACTAAAAAAAGTATATGGGGGAGCAAAAACACCGAACTGGATGAATCATAACATAAAGAAGATGACTAAAACTAAACGAAAGCTCCTCAAAAACATAAGAGGAAATGAAAGAAGTGCTGGATGGATTAAATACAGAAAATCATAAAATAATATAAAAAAGGAATTTAGAGAAGCAAAGAAGGCACATGAGAAAAACCTGCCAGTTAGAACAAAGGACAATTATAAAGCCTTCTACGCGTATGTTAATAAAAAAAAGGCAGTGGGCAAAAAATAGGACCCCTAGAAGGAATGAATGGGAAAATGGCAATTACAAACAAAGAAATGGCAGATGTACAGAATGATTATTTTTTCTCAGTCTTTAATTAAAAAGGGGGAGGAAATCTAGTTACAGGAAAGTGCAACAACACCTCTACCAGCCCTATAAAAATAACAACCAGTGATATACAAAAGAGACTAACAGCATTAAACCCAATCAAATCACCAGGACTGGATGGACTCCATCCCAGACTATTGAAGGAATTAGCCAAGGAGTTGGCTCCACCATTAAGCCATCTCTTTCAGATGTCCCTAGATAAAGGGGAAGTTGTAAATGCTTGGAGGGAAGCTATGGTTTTACCTCTTTATAAAAAAGGGAACAAAAAAAGCCCTTCTAACTATAGGCCGGTGAGTTTAACAAGTGCCTTATGTAAGGTACTAGACGGTATTATAAAGGAATTCATCACAGATTTCCTACAGGAAAATGGGTTAGATGACAGTACTCAGCATGGTTTTAGGAAGGGGTGTTCATATCAAACAAATATGCTTGACTTTTATGATTGGGTTAGCAAAAAACTTGACTGTGGGAGATCAGTGGATATGGTTTTCCTAGACTTCACAAAAGCATTTGATAAACTCCCCCATCCACAGCTCATTGAACATCTTCAAAAAATTGGGATACACAACAATATTGTATCTTGGATTACCTCTTGGCTGACAAGTAGGAAGCAAAGAGTTAATATCGGGGGGGGGGGGCTTATCAGATTTGACTAACATAACCAGCAGAGTACCACACGGATCGGTCCTTGGACCATGCCTGTTTAATATTTATGTATCAACATTACTGGTAAATCAGGAGAGGGTATGACTTACTAAATTTGCAGATGATTGCCGCCTGGGGGTAGAATTGTTAGACCAAAATGATCATTTGGTACTACAGCAGGTGTTGGACCATATTAACAAATGGTGCAATACTTATCAATTGCACCTAAATCCTGACAAATGCACAGTGATGCATCTGGGATCAAAAAACATGGCCACCAAATATTAATTAGGAAACATTAACCTTAAAGCTGTAACAGAGGAAAGGGATCTGGGTATCACAATTAGAGATGGCAAACAGTTTGCCATTCACTGTACCAATGTCACTGGGAAAGCAAACGGAGTATTAAACTATATACTTGAAAATATTTCAAGCAGAGAAAGTGAGATACTGTTGCCCCTTTATGGAGCCCTGGTAAGACCTCTATTGGAATATGGAGCTCAGGTTTGGTCACCATACCACAAGGGAGATATTGCACAGTTGGAGAAAGTACAAAGAAAGGTTAAGCGTGAGGTTAAATGGATGGATGGAAAGGATTACACCACTAGATTAGATACATTGAAAATGCTTACGCTTGAGTATAGAAGGCTACGAGGTGACATGTGCCTACTATTTAAAGCCTTTACCAACCATGACCTTTGGAACAAACTAGGACTAAAGCTCAGAAATAAAATATATAACACCAGGGCACACACTTTACATCTACAAGGGAAAAATTGTAAAACTTGGCATAGAAAAATGTGGTACACCCAGAGAATTGTCCCTATCTGGAATACATTGCCAGCAGAGGTTGTAGAAAGCACTTCAGTGGAAATGTTTAAGCATCAGCCAGATAGTTGCATGAAATAGGCAAACTATAGTAAATTTAACAGACGAGCATTATGGACACATGTCCCCTTAGCTCGGTTCTTACCTGTGTTACCTGCATTACCTAAACAGTCACAGAAACACTATCCAGTATTTCAGCACTGACTGGCAAAGTGACTGCAATTGAAGACAAGCTTACAGTCCTGTCAGATGAACAAGTGGCACAAGACACCCACTTGCAAGTAGCTGAAGCACAGACATAGTGACTCACTTCAAACATGAAGCATCTTGAAGGCAGAGGGAGAAGAAAAAAACATCAGATTATCAGACTGACTTGAAGGGTCTGAGGTGAAAGATCCAGTGCAGTACCTGAAAGACAATCTCCCGATCTGGCTGCACTTGAAGGCCCATGACTACAATTTTGAAACTGATCATGCTCACAGGATTTATAGAGCACAAAGGACAAGAAACAATGCTAAGCCCAGACTAATAATCTTCTAATTATTGAGGTACCAGGACAAAAAGCTAGTATTGCATACAGTGAGAGAACTGAAAGATATTATGGTGGGGGATAATCGCATATCATTTTAACTCAACTACCACAGAGGTGTATTGGAAAGAAGGCAGTCTTATAATAAAATCAAGCAAGGCCTCCAGAACAGGGGAATTTTGTACCCCCTGCTCTACTCAGTAACCCTGACTGTCAACCTGCAAGGAAAGGCCTTGCATTTCTAAACCCCGAGGAGGCAAGTCTGTAACTACAAGAGCACCGGGGCCTGGTATGCTTCCTCTGCATGAATGCAGCTGAGAAGGAATGGCAGGAAACCAGCATGAAAGTCCTGATAGCAGGAGCAACACATGGTGAGCCCTGATGCAGTGAGCACTGAAAAGGTCACACATCTCTGACTACTCTGTGCTCTAAAACTTTCTGAATGTTAAAGACTGGCCAGAAGCTTGTGGATAGTTGAAACTAGTTCCCTGTCCTAGCCACTCTTTACAAGGGATCAACTTTACCCTCAAGCCGGGCCTGTGTTTCCCCTTGTGTTGCCTAGAACTGTGTCCCAGTTTCTACCTGCTGTTCCAGATCTTTATTTGACATGGAAGTGGGGTAGAAGGACAGTTTGCCATAGCCCCTGGCTGTTTACTGGAAAAAGATGATTTAGCTCAATCATACTGCAACTTGATTTTTCCAAGTTCAAGATACCCTTTTTTACTGTGGGGCAAGTTTTGATCATACTTCTAAAGCCCTTTTACTGGTTCTTATTTGTTGTAGGTCTCTGGGAGCGCATTACTAGTCTACATGTTCAGGCTAGTTCTCTCCACCATTACCTCGAAGGTTGCCATTGTAAGGGTGCTTCCACTAACTCAGGATATCCCAGGAGGTAACAATTCCTCTCTCTTCATGTATCATATTGGAGTAGGGAGATAGGAGAGGGACCACAGGCTTGTGCCTCTCTTGGAATGCATATATCATCAGGCAACTCCTCTCCCCCAGATTGATGGAGGGAGCCTAGAGGTGGGAACTGGTACTGGGAGCTACTTAACCTCCCCCCTTCCTCTGTATCATAATATCTTGCCTGCAAATCCCCAATATGTGCTGTACTTCTTGAAGAAATACTCCAGTAGGGACTGCAACCTTACAATTACCTGTGACGCCAGGGCTCCTTTTTCTCCAAGTGGCAAGCTAGTTGGACCTACTACACAGGGTATTCTGGTCCAGATGCAATTTTTCCTCCCTCCCCTCTGGCTAAGCCAGTTCAACATGGCTGGACACTGCAGCCTGCCATCAGCTGATGATGGGGAGGTAGACTAAGGGGGCAGCTGGAGTCTCTGTTTAGTGTACCACACTCAGAACATGTTTGAGTCATAACCTAAGTGCCCTCCATCACTACCATTACTGGATAGTGTCTAGTTTGCCTCAGATAGTTGGGATCACTACTGAACTTTCAGCACCTTTGTTTTATTTTGTGTTCTTCCCCTCCTGTGCTTACCCTGTCCTGTCACATTGCTCATTGATCCGCTGACTTACATTGCTCATCTATTACTTGTCCAGTGTCTACTATTTTTTATATACATGTACAAACTTTGCCATATGCACCTGCTAGTGTTGGGAATATCTTTTTTGTGTACCTTGCAGTTTGTGACTTGTGAAGTCGGTGGGAGTGGGGGAGGTGGCAGCACTGCCTTGTATGGTCCAAACTCCTATCTGTACCATGTCCTCTCTGGGTCATTTAAAAATCATATCCTGGAATGTTAGGTGCCTCAATAGCTTCATCAAAAGATGGGAGGTTCTCCAAAAACTTAAGGATCTGCAATGTTATGTTGCGGTCATCCAAAAGACTCACTTTCTAGAAATACAAGCTTCCTGCTTCGCTGTATGAGGTAGGCACCCACTTCCATAAGAACATATGACAAAGTCAGCAGAATAAGGCCATTAGATCTATCTAGTCTGCTCGTAATACAGGGCTCTTAGCAAAGCTACTGACCCTACCCCCCCAATCTGCACTTCTCCTCTGTTGACTCTTATTTTCCCCTTACCTCTATCCCAGCCTCTCTTAAAGCTGCCTACTGTTTTCAACATAATCACCTCCTCTGGCAGTACATTCCAATCCACCACCACCCTCTCAGTGAAAGAAAGCCTCCTAGCTGTTGCTAGCCTTGCTTGTAGAGCAGAAAGCAGCTAACTAAAAGAAGCTACATTTTCTTATTAATTTAACACTTATATCTTAGCAGGAATCAGTGTCTGTTGAGTTCAAGCAAACAGATACTTTATTAGTAGTAGAAGGGGCCTTATTTAGGGTTTATAAAAAAAGAAAGAAAGTCAGTGTGTGTTCTGTGCTGGGAAGGGTTCTGTATCAGTTTACTTTGCCAAACCAGTAGGAGGAGAAAGAGCCTAATTGGGGGTGTGGTTAGACACTATAAAAGCAGGTGACTCAAATTACAACTTCCTGTTGCTAGCCTTTTTTCTTACTAATTGCCCTCCATTCCACCCACTCTAAGCCAGTTCTACTTTTATAGCCACTGGATTTAACTGTCAACAGGAACTTCCTGTTTGGCAGTAGGAAGGGAAGGATCATAGAGAAACATTGGTTTTGTCAACCCTAAAGGAAAAAAGTAGCTCACTCTCCCCCCCCAGCTGCTGGTGGTCTGACACTGAGCAAGGAAGAAGGAGGCTACTGAAGAATATTGGAAGTTACTGTCCCAGAACAGGAAGGGTGAGAGTTTTAAGGAGAGGAGAGAGAGTAAGCATACAGAGAAACAGGAGAGGGGACACAAAATAAGACATGATAGGAGTGGTGCAGTGCAATGGCTGTGGGGCGGCAGTGTTCGGGAGACATTCTGGAGGCTGCGATGCTGCCTATTTGCAGGCACCTCTCTGGTCTGAGGAGAGGTTGCCCGACTCAGGCTGACCTAGCTGGGATTAAGCAACCTCCTCCCCACCCAGGGACCACCAGGGCCAATGCCACTACCTCAGAGGTTGCCAAGAAGAGGAGAGGCTGGACCAGGGTGGACTCAGGAGAGAGGGTGGTGGAACAGAGTTGCATCCCTCCAGCTGTACCTCTCACAATTCATTTGCTCTTCTGGTGGATAGTGGTTCCTCTATGGAGGCACCTGCAGTGGAGACCAAGGAGGATGCTGGGAACCTTCACAAAGGAGATCCACAGGAGGGTGGCATGAGACCCCACAGGGAAGAAAACAACTCATGGTGGGGGACTCAATCATTGGGGGGGTAGAAATGGGGGAGGAAGGGGAGAGGGAAGTAAGGTGCCTGCCTGTCACTACAGCTTGGAGGGACAGGAAGCGAATCCTCAGGATCGTGGGAGCAGCTGCACGAGGGAGGGAGATGGATGTTATTGTCCACCTAGGGACAAATGACCTGGCTAGGAATGGGATCAGAGCAGTGCAAGAGGAGTTTGTAGAGTTGGGGAAGGTCCTTAGACAAGTAGCGCATTCAGTAACCTTCTCGGAGGTGCTGTCTGTCTATGGCAAGGGGTGATGCTAGGGTATTCCTCACCAGGGAATTCAATGAATGGTTGAAAAACTGGTGTGGAGCTCAGGGTTTTGGCTTCATTGGGGACTGGGGAGTCACCTGGAGGGATGCAGACCTATACTGGTGTGACGGTCTGCATCTGTCCAGAGGGGGAACCAGGATCCTAGGTGAGAGGTTTAAATGCTTCATTGGCAAGCATTTAAACTAGCCAAGGGGAGGCACTTAAAAGGAGTAGGGAAATCTCAGCCTCCCACCACAAACAACAGTAATTAGTGAGGTAAACACCAAGGTAAAGAAGTCATTAGGGAGCAGGCCAGAAGTAAATGTAAAAAAAGGCAAAGGCAGTAAGGACAGGAATTGGGCTAAAAGGGGTAAGGTCATCAAAAAAGTGGAGAGTGATGAGTACCAATGCCCATAGTCTGTGTAACAAGCTCCCTGAACTAGTGGCCTTGATGGAAGAGGGTTGCCTGGATATTGTGGCAGTCACAGAAACATGGTACACAGAGAACCATGACTGGGATGTCAACATACCAGGATACACAATCTACAGGAGGGACAGGGAGGGTAAAAGAGGAGGAGGAGTAGCTCTTTATGTAAAGGAAGGGATCAAAGCAACAGAACTAAAGAGTAAACAGGAGCAGATGAGACACTCTGGGTCACCCTGGAGACAGAAATGGCACCACAATCCGCATGGGGTTGTATACAGACCCCATCTCAGGGGAGGAATGGACAGAAATGATAGAGGCTTCCTTAGAATGGCAGAAAAAGGGAAATATTGTTGATGGGGACCTGAATATGCCAGATGTTAACTGGAGTACTTTTGCTGCAGGCACATCCAAGAGCAGGGTCATTCTTGATGCCCTACAGGGGCATGCCTCAGACAGCTAGTACTGGAACCCACTCGGGAGGAAGCAATCTTAGACCTGGTACTCTCAAATGGGGATGGAGAAAGAATCTCAGATTTAGAAGTGGGTAGCCATCTGAGACAAGCAACCACCAAACAGTGTGGTTCACGATAAACACAGCCATACAATCAAATACAAAAGCAAGAGTAGTGGACTTTAGGAGGCTGACTTTGGGAAATGAGAGAGTGCCTCAGAAAAGCACTAGCAAACAGGCAAGAAGGAGGGGTGGAGGAACAATGGAGAGTAATCAAAACAGCCATCACAGAGACAACAAGCTTTTGTGTAAAGCAAATCAACAAAACACAACAAAGGAAAAAACCGCTATGGTTCTCAAAAGAGGTGGCAGGGAAGGTTAAGGAGAAAAGGATAGCATTCAGGAAATATAAGGAAACACAGAAGGAGGACAGAGAACTTTATCAGTTAAAGCAGAAAGAGGCTGGGAAGGCAGTCAGAACAGCAAAGGCCCAAACCGAGGAAAGGATAGTCAACTCTGTTAAGAAGGGGGATAAGACCTTTTATAGGTACATTAGGGAGCGAAGAAAGATCAAAGGAGGGATCCTGAGGCTTAATAAAGGGGAAGGAATGTGGGTAGAGGGTGACAACGAAAAAGCAGGGATACTGAACAAATATTTCTGCTCAGTATTCACAAAGGAAGAGGAGGGGGAGGTACCTAAACCAAACAAGAGAAACACTCTGAAGACAAGGGTCGATACCAGTCCATTTACAGAAGAAAGGGTTCTGAAAGAACTAGTAAAATTGAAGCTGGACAAAGCAATGGGGCCTGATGGTATTCACCCAAGAATTCTAAAAGAACTAAGGGTAGAACTAATGACACCGCTGACTACTCTTTTTAACAAATCATGGGAGGATGGGGTGGTACCTGAGGACTGGAGGAGGGTGAATGTGATTCCTCTTCACAAAAGTGGGAGCAGGGTAGAGGTAGGAAACTACAGACCAGTTAGTTTGACCTCAGTGGTAGGGAAACTTCTGGAATCATTTCTGAAGGAAAGAATTATTGAGTACCTAGAGGCCAGTGGGGCACAGGACCCAAGGCAGCATGGATTCACAGTGGGAAGGTCATGTCAGACGAATCTATTAGATTTCTTTGACTGGGCGACCAAAGTAGTAGACCAGGGAGGGGCTGTGGACATGGCCTACCTAGATTTTAGCAAGGCATTTGATACAGTCCCACACAAAAGATTAATAAACAAGTTAGCCAGCCTTGGAGTGGGTCCCAAGGTGGTAGCCTGGATAGAAAATTGGCTAGACAACAGGGCGAAAAGGGTAGTAGGAAACGGAGTCCACAGTGAAGAAAGGAGGGTTACTAGCGGGGTACCGCAGGGTTCAGTACTGGGACCGGTCCTTTTTAATGTCTTTATAAGTGACATTGCAGAAGAACTGGTAGGAAAAGTATGTCTCTTTGCAGATGACACAAAGATCTGCAACAGGGTTGATACACAAGATGGAGTGGAAAGGATGAGAAGGGACTTGGCAAGGTTGGAGGAATGGTCAAATGTATGGCAGCTTAGATTCAATGCAAAAAAGTGCAAGGTAATGCACCTGGGAAACAAAAACCCAGGGGAAGAGTACACAATGGGAGTGAGATACAGACAATAAAAATGGAAAGGGACCTGGGGTTAATTATATCAAATGACCTAAAGATGGGAAAGCAACGTGAGAAGGCAGTAAGGAAGGCTGGGGGGATACTGGGTTGCATAGCGAGAGGCATCAATAGTAGAAAACAGGAAGTTGTTATCCCTCTGTACAGACAGTTGGTGAGACCTCATCTTCAGTACTGTGTGCAGTTCTGGAGACCCCATCTCTGCAAAGACATAGACAGAGTGGAGGCTGTCCAGAGGAGGGCAACCAAAATAGTGCAGGGTCTGCACCAGAAGACATACAAAGGGAGACTAAAGGAGCTTAATATGTATACCCTTCAGGAAAGAAGGGAGAGGGGGGACATGATAGAAACTTTCAAGTACCTCAATGGAATCAACAAAGTCCAAGGCGTAGTATCTTTCAGAAAAGAGATGTGCAAGAACAAGGGGCACAATTAGAAGATGGGGGGACGGCTCAGAGGCAATGTGAGGAGTATTTTTCATGGAGAGGGTTGTGGATGCATGGAACGGTCTTCCTGAGGAGGTCATGGAGTCAAGAACAGTGAGGGAATTCAAGAATGCATGGGACAGACATAAGGCAGTCCTAGTTGGGGGTAGGAGGAAGTAGGCTGTTGGTTAACTAGGATCTGCAGCTTATCCATTAGATAGGAAAATGGGCAGACTAGGTGGGCCAAGCGGTTCTTATCTGCTGTCAAATTCTATGTTTCTATGTTAACCCCATAGCTTGCTGCAGCTGATGTAGCTCACTGCTACACCTGCTATGTATTAAACCTCACTATATTTTTAGACTCAGTATTCGTACGGGTGGTCAATTGAAGCGCTCAAATTGAGTCGCTCAGTTTGACTCACCCACATTACATGCTACCCTAGTTCCCCCCATTCCCTCCATACCTAGACAGTGCAGCTATTAAAGATGTCTCCTGCTTCAAGTACCTTGGGGTCTGGCTCGATCGCCACCTTGATTTTTGTGTTCATGTGAATGCTATCCACGAGAAGCTCTACCCCAAACTTTGAGCACTTTTCAGAAATAAGAGAAGCATACTGCTTTCTGTACATAGAGAAATCCTCATTAAGATGATTCTCCCCATTTTCGACTAAAGAGACATTATTTACAAAGCTGCTCCAAAGTCCACTTTAGCTAGACTAGACCCGCTCTGTCATTCCATTTGTTGATTTGCCCTTGACAAACCCCTGCATCTTCATCCCTGTTCTTTGTATACCTCCCTCCCCTTTTAAACTAGGCACCTTACCCACTGTGCCTCCCTTATTTCTAAATTTAGGTTTGGCTTCCTCCCCTTGTATCTTGCTTCTCTACTCTCTCTCTCCCCCACTCAGACTCTTACTCACTTTGCAATACTTGTTTCCACTCTCTTGCTCTTCCACCATCGAAATCTACTGCTGGTCAAGCTGCCTTCTCATTCCGCTTCCCTAAACTATGGGTCTCGCTCCCTCCTTCCATTCACTCTGTTCCTTCCCTTCACGCTCTAAAGTCTCTCCCTCATGACTTCTCTATTCACTCCTGCAGTTGCTTCTGATATTGGGGTGAACTTCTCTCACCTTCCTGCCACCTGCCTGCCAATCCAGTCTAACATTAGCACAGCCCCTCTCCCTAGCTCATCAGTCACTCTGCCTACTCCTCATATTATTGTTTTGCTGCTCACTGTTCATTTTATTTATTATTTATTTAGATTTTGTTGATCAGGTAAGTGCACTAGACAATTTCTGCCTATTTTCAGGCATGACCTGGGGGGGATACAGATGAATGCCAACTGACCTTGAACCAGATTAAGCTGTCGGTGGTATTTTTAATGAATGGGGGGAAATTGGGCCAGGGCACCAGGGAAATTCCCCTACTCACCACAGGGGGAATCTCTGGCCAACCAAGATGGCGTATGAGAGTACAGGGGAGAAGATGGATACTGTGGAGGTGAGGGAGTTGGTCTCCTCCCACACCTTGGCCATGTTAGAGACCAATAAAGTAATGATTTCTGGAAACTGTGAAGATTCTGCAGTGGAAAATAAGTTGTTTATACCTGACATGGTTCAAACAGAAGATCTGGTTGGGATCTCAGGAGGTAAAGATGGAATAAATGAGGATGTAGGTTCCGATGCATCAGAAGAACGAATCTCTGCACAGGAGGTGATGGAAACGAGTGAAGAGACACGAGAACTTCAGCGGCAGCTTGAGCCAGAAGAGCGTAGGTTTTAAGCGAGGAAAACCACGCTTATGCAGAAGATTCGGTGGAGACAAAGTGACAGCCTGACTGGTGCTGTCAAGCCAAAGCAGCTGAGTAATATATCTGTGGAATTAAAGGGCCCGCCATCTGTTAAACTTAAGGAAGCACCTGCGAGTGTCTCTACAGCGCTAAAAATTACTAGCATGAATACAAACCAGACTACCACTGTTTTAAAAAATGTTTCCAATGGATCTAGTGTGTTGCAGCATAATGCAACTCCAGGGATAGGGCCCTGGACTGTCGAGAAGGCCCTGCAGGGCACTGGCTGGAAAAACCCTAGCAGAGCTACTCTAGATGGTGTTCAGGGAACTTACCTATAAGAATGCCCTCTCCCGAGGATTTTTTAACTACTACTTCTGAGATCCCGAACACACCCCAAAGGATGGATGGTTCGGAGAGTGATCCTCTCGCTATTCCAGAGGATTTAATATTAACCCAGAATCTTGTTCTAAACATCCCCCTCCAGAGATATTATTGGAGAATAATGGAAATGTAAATATGCAAATGGAGGCCCCTCTGAACCTGATTCCTGACAAGCAAAAAAAAACGTTCTCTTCTTTGTTTCAGTTGCCAGTGCTGCCGGCTAAAAGGCGTAATACTGTAAGGCTTCAATATCTAGGTGGATTGCCTGAAACCCCTGACTGAGTGTTTGTCACTAGAACCCTGTTGAAAGACTCAATGAAATTTTTTTCCCATGAACTGTACGCGCTGATACATATATCAGGAGAAGCAAACTTTGACATCAGCTTCAAAACCACTCGGGGTTTGGAGCATTTTTGGTCAAAATATCATGCTTCAAAGAAAATTGCTTTGTGGACCCCTTTCTTAGCTATACCGTTGACTAAGCCTGCCTACAAAAATATTACAATCTTATTTAGGAATGAGGGAGTGGATCTTTCAGATGTTCTTTATTGACTTAAAATGAGGTGCACAGTCATTGGAGATGTTGAGACTATTTTGGACTCCAAAAACATTCGGACGGGGGGTGGAAAATGAAAGTTTTATGAAAATCTGATGGCAATGGTCTTATGCATCTACCCAATTCTTTTTTTAGGCCAGGACAGAGGGGTTCTGTTCTATCAGGACAGCCCAAAGCATGCTACAGAGTGCGTGACCCTCGCACCTGGGCCGTGTGATAAGGTGAAGTGTAACTAGTGGTGGGCTAAGTGGTTTCCATCCTGCTCCTGCCAAGGATTCACGGAGCAAAGGTGGATTCATGAGTGCTCCGCAATGTGAAGTGGGGTACTGTTATGATGAGGAACGCGAAGTCCATTGGAAACAATGACTTCGAGTTACTCCGCCTCCCCAGACGACTACTTCACCAAATTTAAGGCAAAGTGCATTGAGGACAATGCACTTCGCCTCACATCGCCTTGTTTTTGAGCTCTGAAGGCAACTTTTGCAGTGATTCATGGGATTTCAGGTCACATGGGCTCTATATTGCTCTGCACAACCTCAGTTCGGGGTAGGATACAGTGTGCTCTGACAGCTGTCTGTGATTGAAATCTTGTAAAAGCTGTTAAAAAAAGCATTTTTGCATTTTTTGGAGGGCTCCAACTTTAGTTCATCGATTGTAGGAAACCCCCCAGTGCTCATATCATCGAGTGTTTTTGTTTTTGTGTGGATTTTGAATGTTAATTTACAACATTGAGTGTGTGTAGTGAAAGACAGTGAAAGTGTGCTTTGGAGGAAGGGTGTATCTGTGGCCTGACTGGAACTGGGAGGAACAGGACTGAGTTGTGGCACGAAGGGAGAAAGTGACAGACTGCAGTCACTGCACCTGGAAGTAGTGTAAACATGCACCGCCGCCGCCAACAGCGAGTGAGGAGTCAGGATGAGCCGGCGTCAAGACCATGGTGATGTCATGTTTGGTGCATCCCTTCCCTCCTGCCTGCCTTTCTGAATGCTGCCACATCTGCCTACCTCATTCAGGAGCTGCCTACACCACTTTGTTTGCCCAATGCCTTAAGTTGCCTGCTTCATGTGGAACTTGAGAGTTAGTCAGGCAGTGGTGCAGCAGGGTGGGGCCCACCTGCTGTGAGTGACTGAATGTCGGTTGGTCGGTTGGAGTGTTGGGTTGCACTGAGTAAGCCTGTGGAACTGTCTGCCTGGAGACAGAGTCTGGAAAAGTTTGGAACAGAGGAGAGGACAGCAGACTGATTATGAGGCAGTGGCTGCAAGCAGCAACTAGCTGGTAGGACTGAGTCTGGTTACTGGTGGTGCTGCAGCGGTGGGTCATGGGTGGGGTGAGTAGTGATTGGGGGCAGTAACAGCAATACTCATGCCATGGGGGGAAGGGGAACGCTATGCACAAAACTGCTGCAATAAACAGAGGAGGTGGTGGAAGGGAATTCCAGTCTGCATAGTCAGGGCAGTTCTGAGCTGGCAGGAACCACACTATTGGCCATTTAATTTGGTGCCAGTCAGGGTCAGGGTCAGGGAGTGCCTGGGAAAAGAAGCCTGCTGCAGTCTGCAAGGCATTCTCTCTTCCTGTAGTGTAGTGTGTCCAGACAGGAGTGGGACAGTGGCTCTATGCCTCTACCAGTGACCACCAGCACAGAAAAACAGCATGATTAGCTTCTCAACTTGAGCTAACATAGCTCTAGTGAGCAAGAAGGCAAGGGTAGGTAGTGTTTAATTTTAATTATTATGTTTATTGGTGGTGTTCTCTGTTGTGCTGTGTTGGTCCTGTCTACTGTCTTTAGTCAGTCAATGCTGTGCTGTCTAGTATCTCTCCTATGTGCCATCTGACTCTGACTGAGTCAGTGTACCGTTGTAACAGCGATGCAGTTACAACAAACCCCTCACAGTGACACAACCCATTTGCCAACCACATTGCAGAATGGATTGTCGCAATGAATGTCCGAGACACCGACTGCCAGTGTTCACTGCTCTCCCCTGACATCTGCTCCCTCCGGAGGTAAGAATCTATAATTCCAGGAGGTGCGGTGGCAGAGCCACCCACAAACACTAAATCTTATGTTGCGCTGTTCCGGTCCTCGAAACATTACCACAGTGATGTGATCACTGTTAGCAAACTGTTGTCACTGTCAAGTCCTTCGACAACTTTGTTGTCTAAGTGGCTTGGTACAGCCGACTGAACCCGGTTATGCCTGCTTTGGTAGGGGCTGCTGTGCTGTGCTGTGCTGGCTGGGTGAGTGTGGGGGAGGGGGCTGGGCAGTTATATGGTTAGCCTAACATGCAACTCCAGTGTTTTCTTCTGTGTTATGTTACCAGAGTTAAAGTAATTAAAATTAAATCAAACCCGGCAGATGAGTAGACTGTGGATGAAGTGGTGTGGACACTGTTGGAGGGCTTGAAAGGTGGGGGTATTTCATTGTTTGTTTTGCAAACAAAAAAAACTGCCCAGTGTAGGTGAGACATAGAAACATAGACTTTGACACTCAGATAAGGACTACTTGGCCCACCTAGTCTGCCCTTTTCCCTACCTATTGGATAGGCTGCAGATTCTAGTTAACCAACAGATTACTTCCTCCAACCCACCACTATAATTGCCTTATGTCTGTCCCATGCATTCTTGAATTCCCCCACTGTTTTTGACTCTACGACCTTCTCAGGAGACCTCCTCAGGAAGGCAGTTTCATGCATCCACCACCCTCTCCATGAAAAAATAATTCCTTGCATTGCCCCGAGCCGTCTCCCTTCTATCTTCAAATTGTGCCTCCTTGTTCTTGCACATCTCTTTTTCTGAAAGATGCTCCCCTCTTGGACTTTGTTTATTCCCTTGAGGTACTTGTAAGTTTCTATGTGTAGCTGTTTCTACTTCCAGAATATGTTTAAAGCAGCAGTAACACTACTTTAAACACAATAAAGAGGAGCAAGCAGCCAGTGACAGCACTAGGGGGTTTAAAACATGGGCTGAATTGGTGACCAACCCACCCTTCCCTAATGGGCTGGTGTGGCAGGAGACCATACAACAACCAGCACTGCCCACCTCTCACCTCCTCAGCTGGCCACCAAATGGGAACACATGGAGCACATGTCCAATGTACATTACATGGCACGCATGCATCTCCTGTATTGTACAGGGAGTGCAGATGGCTCATGTACTGTACAGAGAGAGTGCGGCCTGTGTACTGTACAGGGACCATGCACCCTGTATAGTACACAGTCTGCCCTCCCTGTACAATACAGGAGAATGACATGCAGCCTGTACTGTACATTGAATGCATGCTCCATGTCGTCCCATTTGGTGGCTGGCCAAGGAGGTGAGAGGTGGGCTGTGCCAGTCAGCGTATGGTCTCCCACAGTGTCTTCAGTGTTTTCCCTGTATGTATTAGCTTTCAAATGCATGTTCATAGAGATAATGGTATTTTTCCATAGATGATTTACTTTTTGGTGGGTAGCACAGTACTCACAATCCAAGGCTGGTTGAGAGTAACGTTGCCCCCTCCCCAACCTTGACACTAAAATTACTCCTCTGGCCACAGACTAGTGTAATTGCAGGTGCAGCAGTGTGAACCTGCTATCCACTGCAGCTGCCTGATTTTGTACTGCGATCGTGGTATCTGTTCTTTGTTTTGTTGCTTGTACTGCTGTAAAAATCTGCACTGCAGTCAGTGCTCCCCCAACCCCACCCCCACGTGCAAAAGGAATTTTTTACCAGATTGGATTGTTTTTGTGACCTCATCAGCACCACTGGTTACTGAAGTTGTTTTCATTGTGTGACAGACTAGTCTCTTATCTGTTGCTGAAGCCACAGTTGTTTTTTTGGCTTCCCATCCAGCGTCCCCCCAATCAGTGAGTGAACGTATCAAAATCTGAATTTGATTATAATATTGTGGTTGATCCCCCAAAATGCCTGCAAAGAGACGTGCAAGCAAAGCTGTTTCTCGCCATGGCAATGTTGGCAGTAAAATAATCTGTGGGCGTGGTAGTAGTACACAGATGCAGAAGTGCATTGCTGATGTGAGGAAAGGTATTTCTCCTGCAATGTTTTTTACAGCCCAATCAGAAGCTTCACTCATAGTTGGAGGAGATGATGTTTTCCCAGCCGGTGGTGTTAGTGTTTCTGGTGTTGGTGGTGGTGGTCGTATTAGTATTGTTGCATCAAGTTCTAATTCCGGCCAGTGTACCGTATCCAAAAATATTGAGTGTGAAGCAGTGCAAGTGAGTGGCAGCATAGATGATGTCATACCTTTCCAGTAACATCCCAGTAACTGAACCTGAGGATTCTGATAATTATGTCAACGATAGCATACAATGTGATATTCTGTCCACCTTGGCAGTTAATGTCACGCATTTTCCATGCAGTGATTCACAGTGTGGTGAAAAAATATCAGGTGATGGTGGTGTAGATGCTGATGATGAATGTGATGATGACGATGATGTTGCTGTTGTTGCAACATGCAGTCCACATGCTAGCATCCAAGCAGAAGATGTGGATGTGTGTGACGTTGATGAATATGATAATGATGTAATTGACCCCAGTTGGGAACCGGAGAAAAATAAATTAAAAGTGGCTGTGTCTGAGTCTGTTTGCAGGACCCCCCAGAGAAACTTGTGATCTACCAGTTTTAGTTGATGATGATGACCCAGTAATAAATATGATAGGTAGTCGTGGTTGTCAGTTGCAGTCCAGGTGTGCAGTGCCCAAAACATCACGTGCCCCCACTTCAGTGCTTAAAATAATGAACTTAAATAAGCCACATCGTGGACATGTTAAAAGCAGAGCATTACAATCCCTTGTTTGGGATTTTTTTGTTCAAAATGCAAATGATGGGTCAGTTGCAATCTGCCAGGTTTGCCGTGTGCAAGTGAGTCGAGGTAAAAAGGGGAGCCATCTGGGCACAGGAGGACAGCATACACATCTTAAGAATAGGCACTTGGCACTGTGGACCCAGCATAAGCTGGCAGCTAATACCACAGTGGTGCGTTCACCCTCGTCACCGGCAACGATAGCGAGCATGTTATCCCCTTCCATGACTGTTAAGTACAGCAGTAAATTAAACGTGTGCAGTAGTGAGGTAATAACAGCAGAGGATTACTACAGGCATGATGAGACGGAGGACCATAATGACTTTGAAATGTTGTCCAGTGCTGGTGAGAGTAGCAGTTTTTGTGGTGGTGGTGGTGAATGCAGTATGTCTAGTGCAAGTGGTACATCAACCCCGGTTGGCAAATCTGGCAAAATAACAACATTTCTGGGTTTGTCATCATCACCTGCACAACTGCCTTCATCAAATGTCCACACTTCACCCCCTGCCAATGCCATTCATCACAGAGCACAACCATTTGTGATCACACCCCATGTAAAACGTTTAAGTCAGCCCATGTTACAGAGTGTTTTTGTGCACAAGCTGAAGTACCCCCCGAATCATACAGTGTCACGTGAACTTAATGCTGCTGTAGCAGAAATGCTGGCAATTGATCTTTTTCCCTTCTCCTTTGTGGAGAATTCTCAGTTCTGGTGGTTTGCTGCACGTACCTGTCCAAAATGGAAAGTCCCATCCAGGACATACTTTTCTACCCGTGCTGTCCCCGAGTTGTTCTGCACTGTGTCCGACTCAGTAAGACATGCCCTTCAACATTCCTCCTCTCTATTCATCCATTTAAGTATGGATATGTGGACAAGTGGAAAAACAGTGGGGAGTTCATATCTGTGTATAACCTGCACACTGGGCGCAGGTGCTGGGGGTTGTTTGTGATGTTGGTAGTATGAATAATCAGTGCAGTAAGGTGGATTGTCGCGGTAGTAATTTTCCAGGAATTCGACAGCACACAACGTTTGCTATGCACAATGTGACCTGTTCACACACTGGTGAGAACATGTTGGACATTGTACTGACTGAAACTGACAAATGGCTAAACCGTCTGTCCCTGACAGCTGGGTTCATAGCAAGTGACAATGGGTCAAATGTGGTGAAACGCATCACGAATGGTGTTTTTTTTCGTGTTCCATGCATGGCCCACTGTTTAAATCTTGTGGTTCAGGAGTTTCTGCAGCACCCTGATGTAAAGGAAATGCTGATCGTTGCACAACGTATCTGCTCTCACTTTTCAAGATCTGGAAAGCCCGTGACCGCTGCGGCAGTTGCAGATGCAAAACAGCCTGCCTCAGCACCGCTTGAAGCTGGAAGTTATCACCTGATGGAACTCCACTTTATACATGGTAGAGAGGTTGTATGAACAATACAAAGCTATCTCAGAATATATTGTGATGCACACTAGCCGTGACAGTTCCGGGGCCTCCATGTCTGTGACGACTGAACAGTAGCACCTTATGGACTTTGTAATAACAATTTTGCTGCCTTTTGAACTTGCCACACAGGCAGTGAGTGGTGAGTCTGCCTCCATTAGCCAATCAATTCCACTGCTGCGGGTGCTGAGGCAGACATTGGTGAATGTACAGCATGGTCTTGATGTTGCTGGAGACGGTGGTAGCAGTATGTTGCTGCAACACATGCTGACAGTAGTCGACCAGAATTGTCACGTTGTGAGCATTCAGTGTAGTGACAACTTTGCCATAGCAACAATGCTGGACCCACGATACAAACATGGAATTGTATCAGTACTGGAGGGAGGGCCTGAACAAGTAAAAAATATCAATAGTCAACTGGTGCGCTTGGTTCATGGGGCACAGAAGTCACGTGCCAAGGTCAGCAAACCTCAGCAGCATAATCCAGCTGAAGGTGTACCTGGAGGACCATCAAGCATATCCTGCAAGGGGAAGGGGACTGCAGTTCCAGGTGGTCTGTCATCCAAAGTGGCTGGCATCAACCCCCTTTGGGAGGCTTTGTCCCAAGTGGGTATTTGTGAAATAAATGATTCGGCAGAACAGGATGATACATCAACCACTGGACTTAGCGTGGCACAGAGAATGGTTGAGTCATATTTGTCTGAAAACAGGCATCTGACAATAACTGAAGATCCTCTTTTGTACTGGAGTGGAAAGGTCAGTGAATGGCCAGAGCTGACTGTAGTGGCACTGAAGTACCTCACATGCCCACCCTCCAGTGTAAGTGTTGAGAGGGTATTCAGCTCAGCAAGTGCAATAGTCAGGGATCGTCAGACAAATCTGTCTCCTGCAAATGTTAGTTTGCTAACATTCATTAAAATGAATGAGAGGCACATACCAGCACAGACTGCAACCTGGTATTCATACCCCAGCCTAGTCATGGTGGTTTTGGTGGTGTGGAAATGGACCATCCTGGTGGCACTGGCAGTGGCTGCCTGAAACGGCACACCACTGACATAGATGACGACACAATGGAGAAAGAATTTCCCAGTGGTCAGACTTCAGGCATCGATGACTGTGAGGGCAGCTTTCTTTATGAGGATGATGATGTGGTTAATGTTGGCAGATTTTAACTGAAATTTTTAAAAGGCGGTGTGGCCCGCCCCCCAGACCACCACCAGCACTGGGACTGCTGTTAGCCACTGCCTCCACTGAGCCTGAGTCTTTCCTCCCCCGGACCACCACCACTGGAACTGCTGTTAGCCACTGCCACTGAGCCTGAATCTGTCCGCCCCCAGGACCATCACATCCATCAGCCAGAGACACAAAGCTTCTTAATATTTAAACCATAAAGTGAGTATGTGCACTCATGTTTGTTATGCTGCTTCACTTCCTTTAGTTGTATGTTTTGTTTTCTGTAGCTTTTCAGAGCCGCAATGGTAAAACACATACGGTACACTTATTTTGTTTCTTTTACAGGTTAACAAAAAAAGTCTCCATCGCTAAAACTCAGTGGGAATGGTACTGCAGCTGTACTGTACATAGAGGAACCAATGGAATATCCATGTGAAATCCATTCTGGTAAGTATGAAGATTTTATTTCATCCATTTCATTGTTTTGGAAAGACTGCAGCAAAAATTTGCATACAGGTTGTGTTAGCTGACATGATGTGAGTTTCAATGTAACTTGACTTGAGATTCAGAACCAGGGAGGGAAATAATTAAGTTGTAAGAATTCATTCATTGCCTTTTTTAGGAAACTGCCAGATGCTTTGTTATTCTGTCAAACTGGCCTTATCCAAAAAGGTTCTTCAACATCAGGCACCTCCCCTCCCCCCGAGCTTGAACACACATGCAACATGCAGAAGTCGTTTCATTAGATGACCATGACCATCATTAACAACCAGACTCAAGAAGGATGCAGATGAAATCTGTGAAGACGTAACAAAATAAGAAACCATTACAGACAAACCAGCAAATATGATCCCCACCCCCAAAAAAAATACCTCAATGTGCTTAAGAGTTATCTATTTCAATTTCAGTGCAAAAAATTCTCATTGAGCACACTGGAATGTGCACACCAACAGTTTCTGAGACTTGTGATGCTGAACAATACCATGAGTACATGTCCATGTCAACCCCCTCCTTACCTTATTCACAACTATATATATATATATATATATATATATCTACTCACCAAGGCTACTATTAGTGTACAGCCAAAGGGCACCCTTCAGTCCAGTTGAGATGATTTAATTGCATTTGCTCGAATCGCCTCACAGAACACATTGGACTGTGGGACTTTGTATGTGCTGAAACACTCCCATTTCACTGCGTTACCACTTGCCAATTTTCTGCACACAAGGAGGATGCATTTTGGGCCTGCAGAAAAAATCTGGGACTAAGTGCCACCACTGCGCGCATGACTGAGTGCGCCATTAATTCTGGGGGCTTTCTATGTGCTGAAACACTCCCATTTCACTGTGTTACCACTTGTCAATTTTCTGCACACAAGGAGGATGCATTTTGGGCCTGCAGAAAAAATCTGGGACTCTGTGCCACATTTGTGTGTTGTGTGATTGTTGTGAGCTCATGATGTCATACTGACATTACAATTAAAGCAGCATTGCAAGAATGTCGTGACAATTTTGAACTGTACTTTTTTATGCTACTTTACATTGCCACAGCTGCTAGTTACCTCCGAGTCGTGACTTGAATGATACGCTTCTTTTCACAGTTTATGTCTGCTTTACTTACTGGACTGCTTTTTTTCATGTATGAAAATGAAATGAGCACGCCTTCCAGTATTATTCTGACCAGGTTTGTATTTATTTACTTACAGCTGCTTTTCAATAACTATTATTCCGTGGTGTCATAAAACACTGCCTGCTGCATAACTGTTAACAACAGAAATGATATATAACAAGTAACTGATGTGATGGAGAAAAGCAAAGGAAAACAATGACAAAGACCTAGTTAGCACCAATTTTAAAGGAATGCTCCTTTCATTATTTCACACATGAAAAAAGGTAGTACAGCAGACTCAACTACTGCAAATTCTCGTATCATTCCAGTCAGTCAGGATGAAAGTAAAGGAAGTTGTAACAGCATTAAAAAATATAGGTCAGAGTTCCCAAAAGATTGCTGCTCTGCTGCTGCTTTACAGAGATTCACCACATTACATAGTTATGGTGATGCACATAACATAATATGTGAGGGCCTTACTCCCACTGGAATATTTCTCGCTTCACAGAGTGCAATATATTTCTGTGAAAACCGCCCGTAATTTCATTACAGTGTCTCACGTCATGGAGGAATTACCGTTCAGAAAAGCTGCCCACATTCTGCCCCCCTTTCTCAGCAACGTTAGGACGTGATGCCAAGGGGAGCACAGGTGCATGCTCCACTATAGTGAATGTCCGGCAGCTATCCCAATGTTTCCTTATGTTATAAGGTTCACTTTGTGGTGAAATGTGGGAACGTTTCCACTAACAAAGCTCTTCTTACTGGAAACGTGCCCACACGTTTCATCACAAACTGACCATTATAACATAAAGAAACATTCAGAAAGCAGCCGGACAATCAGATATTCACTGTAATGGAGCGTTCTCCCTGGCATCACATCCTAATGTTGCTGAGAAGGGAGGCAGAATGTGGGCGGCTTTTCAGAATGGGAGTTCCTCTGTCACGTGGCACACTGTAATGAAATTATGGGCGGTTTTCACAGAAATGTATTGCACTATGTGGCACAAGAAAGATTCCCCTGGAAGTGAAAATGTGTATTATCAAACAACAACAAAGAAAAAACGCACAAAAACAATACAACACAGTAGTAGGGTGGGGGTCCAGAAAACAATCATGTACATTATTGTGGCCGTGGGATGCCGTAGCGATCCAGCAGCAGGTGCAGCATTTGAACTATTTGCTGCTGCTCTTCTATTGTGTGGACCTGCTGCTGCAAAGCACCAACCCTCTGACTTTTCTCTTCCAGAGCTGCCCACACCAGGGAGATGTCATGCTGTGTTGCAGGGACTGTGGCGGGGTCCACTGCAGCTGGGAATCCAGGTGGCGGGGGTGGTGGTGAAGAGGGTGGTGCTGGTGGCTGTGGTGGCAGTGGTGGTGGTGGAGAAGCTGCTGTACTGGCCCTCCTCCTGCTGAGATGGTGACTGCGAGGCACAACTCCGACCCCAGCAGCATCCTTGGCCACTGCCATGGAAGGGCCAGGTAGATGCCTGGCCCCTTCCATGGCAGCCTGCCACTCTGCCTTGTGGTGGTTGAGCATGTGGGTACGCTTGCCACTGGTCCCCAAATGTGTCCCATGGGGCCACAGTGCACCAGCACACCACACACATGGCACACCATGACTGTGCTGTCTCCCCCCACAGAGTTAAAAAACTCTCACACTAGGGAGCTGCGTGGGGGACCAGACACAGTCCTCACATGAGTCACACATTTCGCACCACCTTGATTTTCTAGGGGCACCTCCTGTGGCTGTGGAGGTGGTGGAGGGGGTGCTGCTGGAACCTCTACAGCTGCTACCGGTGGTGGTGGTGGTAGTGGCGGAGAAGGTGGATGCACAACAGCCACTGGTGGCACTGGTTCTGCTGCTGTTGTTGCTTCAACATGGGGTAGGGGGGAGCAACACCCTGGAGTTGGGAGCAGTCCAGCATGACACGACCGCCCCCACGTGTCCGCACTCCCCTCCAACCATGCCCACTGGCCAGCAACTCACCTTCTCCAGGGTCCACATCCATCCCTCCCACATAAGTCCTCAGCACACGCACACACACACACACACACACACACACACACACACACAGTCACTCGCACATGCACTCACACACACAAAGAAAACAAAACAACACTTATAAAAAAAATTAACTACCAAAAAAAAATCACAAACACAATACAAAAACTAAATAAAGATAGCTTTTAAAAAAGCTGTTGTTTTAAAAAGGCAATAAGCACTTTGTCACTGACTCCTACACTGCTCTATCGCAAGCCTTCTCCCTCTATGAATGCAAAGGAGAAAGTGAAACTGCTTCTCTGACTCACTTCCTTCCTGGCTAAAGCATGCAACTTACAATACTGTAAGCTATGTGATTTGTGGGGGGCTGCCTATTTACTTCTCACTTCGCCTTACTTCGCGTTAAGGCATAATGGCAACGCAAAGTAATAATGATAACGCAAAGTGAGCACTTTGCAGTGCCCACTTCGCGTTGTGCTCCGCCAATGTGAAGTGGGCACTTTGCATTCACTTCACCAGCGGATTAAAAATTCGCTGCATCTCTAAGTGTAACCTCTGTGGAGATTTGGGCCACATTAGTTCAGCATATCTTAATGAAACCAGATGCAATCTTTGTGACGAGCAGGGCCACACATTCCAGAACTGTTCTTGGGCTGCCAACAATCAAGAACATCATGATGGCGGAGCTGACCAACATTTTATTATTTCTCAGGCCCAAAAAGCTAAAATCAGAAATGGAGGTCATCCACCACAGACTGAGCCTAATAGGCCCAATATGCCGGGGCCTTCTTCAGCTGATAGGCAAGACAGAGTCCCAGATAGTAATGCTACTAGGTCCTCCCCCCAGAGCCAGGAAGAAACAATGAGCATATCGATGGGTCTAAGTCAGGGGAACATGGAAATGCCCACCCCCCCACAAATCTATTCGGACTGGTTTTAGGAGGTCAACAAGGTCATCACTAAAGGCAGCCCCCCCTCCGAAAGCAGTGAAAACCGCTCCCATACCAATTTATAACCCTTATGATATTTTGCAAGAGTCCACTGGTGAGTCTGGAGAGGAGTCTGACTCATCTTCTGTTCCCTCTTCACTTCCCAAGGGAACAACAGACACAGAAAGCTGTTCTAAAGGTAGAGGGGCTCAAAAGCGAAAAGCTAAGATGAAAATAAAAGGGAGTTCAGGTACAGGGAAAAAACTAGATATAGATCTAATAGAGGCATTCAATAGCTGCCTCTCATAAACATTAGCATAGCTAGCCCTCCCTTTAATTGTCACACTGTAAATGTAAACAGTATAAAAAGGGTTGGGAAGAGAAATCTAGTTTTTACTTTCTTGACGTCTTTAAAAGTAGGCCTCATTTTTACAGGATGTAAGGTTTCATTCTTGTTCAGAAATTAAACAAGCACAAAGACATTGGCTTAACGGCCTTTCATTTTGGTCTATCAGCCAAGAAACATGCTCTGGAGTAGGTCTACTAGTACACGGAGTAGATTTTAAACTGTTAAAACTCTTTGATTTAGTCCCTGGTTAAGTGTTGATACTAGATGTAGTAATTTATAATAAATTATATTGTCTGATAAACATATACTCCCCTCAAACAAAATCAGGTAGATCTGAGAAATTAGCCCTGATCCAACTTTATTTACACACCTTGAAATATGTATTATTGGCAGGAGACTTTAACTGCGGGCTTAGCATGCAGGATAAGAGTTCCCATGCAGCAACAAAAAAAAATTACCGTAATTCTTGTTTCTTGAGTAAAGTTCTATCCACAGCACATTTGCATGATGCCTACCTAGAATTTGCAAAAACTCATTCCCCCACCTTTCAAAAAGGTACTTTAGCAACTCATATTGATTATATATTTGTCTCTGAGAATATCAAAATTATAAATGCTGAGACGAGCTCTTTGGAATTTCCTGACCATGAAATGGTAACCATCTCCATAGCTGATTTGAGAGGTCCAGGTGTGTGGAGATTTAATACCTCTCTGCTCTCAGATCCAGACCTCTTAAACTCATTTAAACAGCTGTTAACTGCGAGAAAATCAGTTTATATCTGTTATGAGGATAGTGTTCGGTGGTGGGAAGATACAAAGCATGATATCACTTTGTTATTAAAACAGTACAGAAAGGGGAAGTGAAATACAGCATATTTAACCTATTTACTGCAATGTCGACATTTGCAAATTTTTTTTTCTATTATGTATACTACGGGCCAAAATCTGGCTGAACAAATTCAATTAATTCTAAAAGATATGAGAGAATTTCTGAAACAAAAGTCTTCTCAACTATACAATTAACAGAAATTTGGCATTCATGTGGAGATCCTGGATGCACGTCCCTTCACTTTTAATACTCGCTGAGTAGAAACCAAATTAATGACCAAATTAAAAAGCAGGACAGGAGATACACATTCCTAAGCTGAACAAATTCCACAAATATTTACCAAATATTCTATAAACTTATTCTCAGAAATTCCATCGAATGAAGGGGACATAAAAAATTACTTACAAAACATTATCATTCCGCCCCCCCCCCCCTTCCAGGTACTGATGAGTATTAGTCAGCCATTGTCTCCAAAAGAAGTATTGGAAGGGATCAAGCTATTAAGCAATAATATATCCCCCTGCCCTGATGGGCTACCCAATGAACTATATAAGGTTATCGGGGAATATTTGGGTGATGAGTTGACAAATATGTATAATGATATTCTCCAGTCAGGTTGTGTTCCTCTAAACTTTAATAAAGGAACTTTAATCTACTTACACAAAAAGGGCGATAAGGAAGACCTAGAGAATTGGACGTCTGTATGTATGCTTAATGTGGACTGTGAATTACAGACAAAAATTTTAACAGATTAACCAAGCTTGCTGAAATAGTGATTTCTTCAGATCAGGTGTGCTCTATACCTAATCGCTCAATATGAGATTACTTAATTTTAATAAGGGAGATTTTTTCTTATGGGGGTTCAAATGATTGTCCTGGTTATACTGTGTCCCTTGATCAGAGGAAAGCATTTGGTTCGGTATGTCATAACATCTTTTGGGAAGTTTTACATTGCTACAAGGTTCCTCCTATGATGATATGTTGGATAAAAGCCCTATATAGGACTGCCACAGTGGCACCCATAATAAATGGGAGAATAGGTCCACTGATACCAATAAAACGAGGGGTTTGCCAGGGCTGTCCCATGAGTCCTTTATTATATGTAATTTTTATTGATCCTTTATTACAGAAATTAAATACCTTACAGTCTATAAAGCCTATCTCTGGACCCAGTACTCACACTTGCCCCAGAATATTAGCTTATGCAAACGACTTGTGTTTACTAGTCGCAGATAAACAGCCTGTTCTTTCTGGATTATCAGAGTGTAGGGCTTTTGGTGCAGTTTCGGGTGCTTCATTGAATTTAGAAAAATGTTGTGGGAAAGCAGTAGGTGCCCAGGACAGCCTTAGAGAGAATATTGGTCCTTTGCAATTATCAATGAGTACTATTTCTGTTTTGGGAGTAAAATGTGGCTTTTCAGATTGTAATATAACTAACAGGGAGGAAAAATTAGAATTAGGGAAAAAAGAAAATTGAACTCTGGAATAAATGTAAAATTGAGAAGAAGAAAAGGATTTACCTGGAAAAATCTTTTTTAATTCCAGTTTTCTTGTATCTTAGTTATGTGTCCCCCCCCAAAAAACTTAGAGACCCCCCTGATGAGTATTTTTTTAGGCTATTTGGGGGAGCCAGCTGAACCCAATCAAAATAAATATTTTGTATTTGCCAATAAGTAGGGGTGGTTTAGCAATGGTTAATCCCATCTTGTTTTTTAATAGTATATTCTTAATGGGTAATTTAAAAGCTATTTTGGGTAACACGGAAAGTAGGGGGGATTTGGCTACATGAGAATTGTAAACAGTGGTTTCAGAGTTGGGAAGTAAATTTCTCAAAAATTCAGAAGGGTTCAGTACAGTCACAATATTTAAGAGAGACCTTTATCTGTCTTGAGCAGTAAAAGGTAACAGCTAGACAGGTGATCTCGGCTCCCACACATAAAGCTCTATATAAGGACCTGCTGTCTACTTTGTGTGAGGTTCCTGTGGTTTTTGAAAAGTGCCCCATACAGTATAACCAGTCTTTAGAGAATCTTCTTATCTGTTCAAAGATTCCAGCCCACATATGGGACGTTCATTGGCTATCCTGCCATGAAAAAATAAACATAAAAAATAACCAAAAACAAAAGCAGATGCAGGAATGCATTTGCAGTCATTTGAAATGTATAAATACAATGGAGACTATATAGCACCTTTTTTTTGAGTGTTCCTTTATTGAAGAGTTTTGGGAGTATATAGCGAATCAGTGGGAGGAGCCAGTGTTTAAAACCATAACATATGAGAATATGACGTATGGTTATATTTCCACCAGATTGAAAAAATGGAATTTAAGTATGGTTTTTCTGTTGTTTAGTATTATTAAATGGAATATTTGGATGGCCAGGTGTTTGTTTACTCTACAGCAAAAGGATTCTTCTCATATTGACTTATGTAACAAAGTTTTGAATGATATAAAAAATGTATATTTAGTATAATGTGCTCAATTTTCACATACTACCATAGCAGAATTATGGAAAGGCATGCCATGGGTCACAGATGGGTCTGTGTAATAACGATAAACGCCTAAAGGTGATCACAGTTATCACACAGTCAGAGTGCCAAAAACCTTTTCAGCACTCTGACAACCCCAGCGCACAGGACAACGGCGCCAGGAGATTTTTTTACTGCTTTCTTTAGGGCTGCGCCCTGCACCCCCTACTTAAGGATTCTCATCTTCTCATCTCCAGGGGGTGCATGTCAGGGGATGAAGGCAGTAAAATAAAGGTTTGGGCCGGGCACAATAAAATCGCACCAGCGCCTGGACCCGAACCTGCTATTTCACCCACTTCAACCATTAGCCACCCCCCGACACCACGGCGCAGCTTGGCCATCCACCACAGTGCCACCTCCTACAGCCCCTCCACCCCTCCCAGCCAACACTCACCATGTCACTTCCATGCAAGGGCATAATAGAAGCGACATCCTGTCACCCAGTTTGCCCACCCTCATCTGGGTCGCCCTCCCATTGCCGTTAGGGATTGCTCTTGGAAGGAGTTGTCATTACAGATGGTGCTTTTCCCCATGCACCCACCTCACGGGTTACTGTCACAGAGTAGGTGTTGTAAACTTAGCTCTAAATCTAACATTAATAAGCTATATTGGTTTTAATATAGAGTATACTTATAATTCAAATATATCATTCATAATAGTTTACTCTGTATGTATCTAACCCACAGAATGTAGAAATACTGTAAATGTTATGTGAATTACGATTTCTGTATTGAATAAAATGTACCCCTACTCTTCCTGGTAGGGGGTGCTGTTGGCTATGGCTGACGATCCTGGGCTGGGCCAGTTGGCTGGCGAACCTGCAGGTGAGCAGTTCTCCCTAGCTGCAGGTTCTTTGAAGGAGAATGTTTCTGTGAGACCTAAGGGAGATATGGACATGGTTGATGAGCAAGTTCCTGAACACCAGGAGGTGTTCTCTGAAGATGATTTGGTTGCACAACTTTCAGTGCAACAAAGGCAAAGTTTATTGCATTTGCTGACTATTACTGAGTCAAGCAATGGACCTGACAATATGGAGCACAGCTTGGCTGTCAAAACTGTCTCAGATATCCCCCGTAGTGCCCAAACTGAGGCTTTGTGTGAAAGTCAGGAGAAGAATGATGCATCTTTGATACTGCCTGTCCACCTGCCAATGCCCACTGCTGGCGTTTCTCATTCATCTGGAGTTTTGCTGGGGCCAAATGTTTTGGACCAGTGTTTATCTGCACAGGATGGGGAAACAGTGAGTACTGCAGTTTCTATGACTTGTGGGAATTTTGCAATGCCAACGGCACCTTCTCAACTGATTGAGGAGCCTAGTGCATCTATGGCTCAGGCTGTAATTTCAACTCACTCATTAGGCGGGGGGTTGGCTCTGCTGTTGAGATGGTGAGACAAGATGATTTTGACCCGCAGAGTGGCTGCATAGATATGGAGGTGGTAACAGAGACTGTGCCTACAAATGAGACACCTCTGCTTACAGACAAGGTTTTAGGGGTCATGACTAAGGTTTCAGGAGGCGAGCAAGATGGTTATGACACAAATGTGCAGTATTGCAGGTGGGCTGATGGTTCGGAGGACTTATTGGTACCTGCACCATTACAAGTCTCTCCTGACTATGACAATAACATTCTAGTCACTGGTTTATCAGTAATGTGAAGCCCTCCTACAAGCAGGTTGGGTTTGCCATTCTAAGGATCAGCCATGGGCCTCCCCTGAACGGTTACCTGATATTACTGTTGACCCCTTGTAAATCCCAGCTTCTTTGGAGTTAGGCGATTCCCTGAACTCCCAAACACTGTTTATTTCCAAATTGCACCATGACTCTGTTGATTTGGTGTGGACGCCATCCTCTGACACTGTTAGTGGCAGCCAGAACCCCCACTCCCCTGTCCAGGCTGGCATACTTCCAGATGACATTTCTGCTATTACACCACTGGCTCAGACCCATGGGGAACGTGGCCCAAGGGGTAGGCGACAAGGTACAGCAAGGTTGACCCCTTCGACTTCTGGCCATAATACTAGAACTTTTGCTGGACTATTTCATGCACCACCTGAACCAGCTAAACATCGGAATGCTGTTCATGTTAAATATAGAGAGGGCTTAGAAGTTTATCCGGATAGAATTTATGTTGGTAAAACCCTATTGAATGACAGTATGGGGTTTTCAGCCCAGGAGATCTATGCATTGATTCATACTTTGGGTGACCCTGTCTTTGATGCTAGTTTTAAAACATCTGCTGGATTGGAATTGTTTTGGCAGCGATACCAAGGCCTTTTCGACAATCCCCTGAGTGGACGTCATTTGTGATGATCCCCTTGTCTAGGCCTACCTTCCGTACAATTACGGTTCTATTTAAAAATGAGGGGGTGGCAATTGGTGATATCCTGTATTGGTTGAAAAGCAAATGCACTGTATTGGGTCTTCCTGATCCGACTATGGACATGGAAGACATCTGGACAGGTGGCTGGCATATCAGGGTTCGGTTGCCTCAGTCAAATTGCATTATCCAGCACCTTCCCAGTTGTTTTTTCCTCGGCCGAGACCATGGTTTTGTGTTTCACGCCTGTCAGCTGAGATCTTGTTTTAGGTGCAGTGCTTACTCGCATCTTAGCAGTGTTTGCAATCAGCTAAAATGCACACTGTGTAGTGACATTGGACGTGTGGCTATAAATTGTCCCACACCCTTGCATTGTAATTTATGTGAGGATATGACTAATTCCTTCCAGACTTGCCCTTGGGCAATGCATAATAACCCTAATACTGTCAAAGACATGGACCAGGCACAGCCTCCTCCTGAAGACCACCAGGCCATACATCTGGGAGTGAGCAGATCTACCCAGAACAGCATGGCTTTTGAGCCTTAAGCCTGCTCTCCAAACCCTATTCAGTGCATAGGCTCGCAATCAGAAGGTGACACCAGAGTGGAGGGTGATGAGAATGCTTCAGGTTCGCACATGGGGATGACACTGGGGCAGTGGTTGATGGTGCTTCCCCACGGCTTGCTGCACAGTCTGTGCCTGACAAAGTCTTTTTGCCACCCCTGCCCACAGGAAAATGGGAACAGCAGAAATTTTGCCAAGTTACAAGAAGCCAGATGAGGAAGGAAGAGGCACATCAGGCTTTGAGTCAAGGATATAAGGTTCCAACTGGCAATAGATTTACCACCCTGTCAAAGAGGAAACAATGGATGGAGGATGATGAGGATTCTGATACCTAATCTATTGCTTCTTCTTTGCCTGATCCACCCACGGACATGGAACTTGCAGCTGGTGCTTCCAGAGCTACAAAGAAAAAGAAGAAAAGATCATCTAAAAAGTCTAATGGTAAACCCTTAGTGGAGGAGGAGATGAGGGATTTACCTCCGGAGCCGCCTTGATTTTATAACTGTCCTGGTCTTTGTCTGTGGGTTCACTTAATACTAACAGTATAAAGAATCTACAAAGAAGATGTACCACCTTCTACTTATGTGACTTACATCTGGATATTATTTTCTTACAGGACACCAGATTGCATACAATCCGAGAACAATTCCTAGCAAAAAAGGAATGGCACTGCAGCCCATCCTTTTGGTCCTTAGGGGAGGAGGTTTGTTCTGGCCTGGGAATTTTGTTAATGGGTCCAGGGGTAGCTGTATCCAGGCTTACTGATTTACTCCCGGGGAGAGTATTGCTACTGGATGTTAGATATAAGGGGCTGGATTTACAGCTAATTAACCTATACAACCCTCAAACGAAATTTCACCGTATTGAAGTCCTGAAACTTATTCAGCATTTTCTTTACACAACTAAATCCATGATCTTTGGGGGGGATTTTAATTGTATTATGTCCTTACAGGACAAAACTGGACAAACTAGCAAAATATTCAGCGATACGAATTTTCTCAATAAAATGTATAAGTTGGCCAATTTAAAAGACTGTGCAGCCAGACAATCCCACACTACTGCTCACACTTTTTTAAGGGTAGATTGTCCACCCAGTTTGATTATTTTTTTGTATCACAGTAGTTGCCAGTCCAGGTCTGTTGTGTCATTCCGATTAAAACCTTGGATCATAAGTTGCTTTGTGCTACCTTTGGTTTCCCAAGCAACAAACCACAGTCAAATATGACTTGGAGGCTAAATATTTCTTCTTTAGAGGACTCTGCTTTTCTGGTTGGGTTGTATGAGGAAATAAGGGCCCGAATCTCAGTATTCGAGCTTTATGAGAACTCCTTGATGTGGTGACAAGACACTAAAAAAGGGATTTGATTGCATTGTAGCAAAAGGGCAAAATATGCTGCCAATGCGAAATATCTAAATTATCTTCAATTTAGGAATAAACTACAAATTTTTCTTTCTCAGGCGGTGGAAACAGGGGATGATCTTTCCAACCACATTAAGGAAGTCAAAGCTGATATGAAGGCCTTTCAATATGACAGGGCTCAGACCCTGTTTTTTGAGCAAAAATTTGGGACCCAGGGGAAGGGACAACAAATAAACCCCTATGATAGTTTTCATCAGTGGATGGAGTCCAGATTCATGTCAGGATTACAGGATGGGACGAGACGGGACAACTCACTACTGATGGTACTGAAATGGTGCAGGTGGTTGAGGACTATGTTAGGACTTTGTTTGGGTGGTCAGACCCTTGCCTTCTTTCTTTGGGGGATTTTCTTCATGGCCTGGAACTCCCTGAAATTCCTTGAGGAGAAGCAACATTTTTAACTACCCCGATCACTAAAGGTGAATTGCTGATGGCAATTTCTGGGGTAAAAACCGGGGCAGTTCCAGGGCCTGATGGCCTTCTGGGGGAATTTTACAAGAAAACAATAGAGCTGTTAAGTGACTATCTGTTTACAGTATTTAATGATAATCTAGTGGGAGAAGTTCCTTTCCCACAAGCACTGGCTGATAGTCTTCTGATTTTTTTATATAAAAAAGGGGACAGAGCTTGCCTTTTGAATTGGAGGCCCATTAGCTTGGTTAATTCTGACTGGAAATTGTTGAGCAAAATTTTATGTGTCAGATTGGCAAAGGTGGCCCAGTTTGTTATCGCTGGGGCACAGATGTGTGCTACACCCCAACGGTCTATGCTGGACAATCTGAAACTAATCAGAGAGATTTTTTGCCATCAAGAAGCTTCAGGTTTTCTTCTTACTATAGATCAATCTCAAGCTTTTGATGCTGTCCCACATGATTATTTGTTTGTAGTTTTGAAAAGATATGGCTTACCCGAGGGGTTTTTATACATTGGTTGCGAATTCTCTATAGACAAGCATTCACAAATACAGTGGTGAATGGCAGAACTGGATGACATATTAGAATTTTGAGAGGGATGCGGCAGGGTTGCCCACTCAGCCCCTTATTATATGTGCTTGCCTTGATCCCTTGCTCCGAAGGCTGGAACATGAGAATGGCATAACGGACATTTCATGGCCTGACCAAGAGCTGTTTCCTGTGACAATGACTTTTGCAGATGATGTCACCATTATGGTGGCCAACAGACCTTCGGGAGAGTGGGCATTCGAGGTGGTGGCAGCCTTTTTGAAGGTCTCAGGTTCCCGGATTAATAAGGAGAAGAGTGGTGGTGTGCGGATACATGGGGCAGGAGACTTGGTGAATGATTCCATTGTAGGCGTTCAGGTAATTTAGCCTCCCATCAAAATACTGGGTATTTCTTTTTGGGTTGGGGATTCAGCTTTTTTGAACTGGGAATCTTGTCTTATGCAAGCTGAGAAAAAAGTTCACAGATGGAAGGATCTCCCTATGTCAAAGAAAAAAATGGATCTTTATGTTTAAAATGTTTATTATTCCTGTTTTTTTAACTGTTAGCAACATTTTCCCATTACCTGTTAAACTGGAAACGAGACTTTACAGTATTGATTTTCAGTTGTCTTGGGGCAGTAGGCTGAACCCTGTTAAACGTCAAATAACGTATCGCCCTATTCAGGAGGAGGGTTTAGGAATGCTTACTCCTGTAATTTTCTTTTTCTCAATGTTTGTGTATTCTAATCTTCTCCCCCTGTTAGTCAGCAAACGACTGGCATGTGTTAACTTTTTTAAACATCAGTGTGCCCCCTTTCTTCGGCAATGGGAAACTCAGACATGGGATCCTTGCAGAATTTGCCTGGTGGGGGAAAATATATATCTGAAAGAAGTTTTTAAGAAACTAAAGGGGTGGGCTCTTACGGACCAGGATCTGAGATTTGCTACGCGGAAACAAACCTATAATGGTTTTCTCACAAAAGATATAGCCAAAGTCCCCTTTTTCACCTTGCTTGACATTATCAAGTTGGCGGAAGTTGTTGCCCAGTTTACTGAGGTTTGGATCCCTCCAAAAATGTGGGACACTTTGTGGATGTGTTGTCATGACCACCTAAATGTCAGAGGCAACCATCACCACAAAGTTTTGGCTGAAAGGGGTTGTTTGAGAGAAGGCTGCACCGATCAGGTTGAAACGATGTCACATTTATTTTTTGAATGTTCCTATATAACTGAACTGTGGGAATCTTTGGCCAGGGCTTGGGGACTGCCACAACTGCAAACTATGAATTATGATACCCTGAAATATGGTCAAGTGGGGGATGACTAGAAAAGTTTTCACAAAGGTACGTTTAGGGTGGTGATGTCAGCTATTAAATGGGTTATCTGGCAGATTCATTGTCAATATGAGTTACAACAGAAAAATATTGATGTGGCGGGTCTGATTGGGAGGATTAACACTGAAGTGTAAGGCATTTGTAAAAAGGAGCACCTGATATTTCCCCAGCAGATGCATGACTTCTGGTGGAGGTATTGGTCTGCGGCTTTTGTGGGCACCTGAAGGGGCTTCTGCTGGAGGATTTTCTGGAACTTAAGCTTATTAGTTAGTACTATGCTTTCTTATTTTTTTGTTATTTCTGTTTCTTTATAATGCAAGGGATGGAGTATGGGGGGAATGTTGTGATTATGGCATAAGAAGTCCTGGGGGGTTTGGGGTTTCTGATTTTTTTTCTCTATGAGAATGCTTAATGGTTTACATAGTTATCTTATGATCATGTTGGCTTTGGGTTGTTTGTGTTTGATTGGGGTATGCTGTTAATACTATCTAATCCTGTTTTTTTCTCCTAGTTTCTTTTTATACACAATCGATTACTGTATGTTTATATTTGTGTTTTCCCTGTTTCTTTCGATGTGATGTACATTTTGTTTATCATGTTTTTTTTAGTTTTCTGAATAAAACTTCCCTTACTCTTTTCGAGAAGTGCCATGGGGTCTTTAACATCCACCTGAACTACCACCAGAACAGGCAGATGGGACCTCGGTTTAACGTCTCATCCAAAAGACAGCACCTCAGGAGTGCAGCACCCTCCCTCATGCTGCACTACAGTGTCAGTATTGGGATATTAACCCAATTGCCTGGTGTGGGGACAGAATCCATAGCCTTTTGATCTCCCAGCTTCAGAGGCAAGTGTGCTACCTGCCAAGACACCTGCGTTTAATGCTGTTTTGCCTGTTCCACAATTTACTCTCAGGTGTTTAATGTATGGCAACTTTATTCTTGAAGCATTTTTTGTAAACTGTATATTTTGTTATACTTCTTTCCATGTTATTGTATTGTTTTGTACATTGTATCTGTTCTCCTCCCTTCCCCCTCCTCCATGATGTGTCTGGAAACTAGTTGATACCCGCTCAGTGTGACTTTGCTAGTAAAACATTTGAAATAAATAAATAAATGCCCCCTGGTCCTGGTGCTCTTTCTCATTTGACAGAGACTCTCCTCCTGCACCCTGGTCACCCGATGACGTAGTTGTATGTCTTCATCATGTCCCCTCTTGTTCTCCTCTCTTCCAGGATGTACATGTTGAGATTCCTCAGTCTCTCCTTGTAGGGCTTTTGGTGCAACCCTGACAAAATTTTAGTTGCCGTCCTCTGGACTGCCTCCACCCTGTCTATATCCTTTTTGAGGTGCAGCCTCCAGAACTGGACCCAGTACTCCAGGTGGGGTGTCACCAGTGAGTGATACAGTGGCCGCAACACCTATATGGAAAAGAGCTATATTTTTTTTATATCTGAAATATATTCTTGTGTCTCCAAATATGTTTCAAACATATGTCAGATACATTCACACTTCTCAGATATTTTTCAAGATATATTGTAGATATTCACAGAATGATCTAAGATGTATCATATTTGGCAAACATCTTTGATATATATATATATATATATATATATATATATATTAAAGTTAGGGTTCTTCCACAGAGACAAAGTTAGGAAATTTGGTCTTAGGGTTGAAAACCCCCTTGGACCCCCAGCCCACCCTCCCCAACCGGCATTGGGGTGCGCATTGGTGCATTGGCCCTAACTCTCACCCCATCACATGTGTAAAGAAGCAGAGGTATAGGAGAATGGGGTGAGAGTTAGGACCAAATACCCCAATGTGCACCCCAGTGCTAGTTGGGGGGTAGGCTGGGGGTCCAAGGAGGGTTTTCAACCCTAACACCGAATTTCCTCACTTTTGTTGCTGTGGAAGAACCCTAACTGATGCATTAAACGGAGTTTTTTGCCTCTAATTTCCCTTCTTTTTGTGAATGATATCGAGAAATAGTGAATGTAATGCGGCAGCGGGAGCGCGGGGCCCGACCACGTGATGTCTTGTGATATAGTAAGAGGAACAGCAATGCAAACAGAAGCACTAACAGTGGCACACATGGTAACGCAAGTGCGAATGAGAACAGAAAGGGTAACACACACGGTGGCATAGATGGGATGTGATGTCTTGTCACATAGCAACATGGTGCCCGCAAACACAAATGGTAATGGGCATGGTGATGCAAAGCGAAACAGAAAGAGAAACAGTACTGTAGACAGAAATAGTAAAAAATAATGGAAATGCAAGCACAAATGAAAACGCAAAAGATAACGCACATGGTGGTGTAAACGTGAACGGTAAGTGAAACGGGTACAGAACCGCAAGCGGAAAGGGCAATGGTAACAGTAATGGAAGTGCACAGGCTGGTTTTCCCCAAAGCTTCATAGAGAAAGACAGTGAGTACAAAGAATGTATGCATAATAATGGGTCTCGGAGCAGAAAATGAGGAGTTGTAATACTAAATTGCTTATATCTCAGGAACTGTATGATGTAGAAAAAAAATTTAAAAGTCATATGATTTATGACTTTCCTGGCTAGTTTTGTACTTAGCCCATTTTAGGGGGCTAAGAATTTTTCCAACAAAAAGTCCGTATCTTGCACCGTTTCCGAGATACAGGCCCTGAGAGGCGTGGCGAATGCCGTAATGTTATCCTATGGAAAAAAAGAGAAGTTTGGAGTGCCAGAACTTTGCCTCCCTGTAATATTTTTTCACCAAGCCACTAAAAGGCACATCTGTGGGATGTTGGCTGTCTTCCCTCCAAATTCCAGCTCAAAAGACAGAACCGTTATTTTGCAGCAGGGAGCCAAAGGATTGCTGCAATGCGTCGGACGCCGTAATGTTATCCTATGGGAAAAAGCGTCAAATTTGGAGTGCCGTAACTTTGCCGCCGTGTAATATTTTTTCAACAAAACACTGAATGGCACATCTGCGAGATGTCGGCTGCATATCCTCCAAATTTCAGTCCAAAACATCAAACCGTTCTTTTGCAGAGGGGTGCCAAAGAATTGCTGTCATTTTCCCACAGCCTAGAAAAGTACTGTCGCAATTTGCGAAAGCTTTCGCAAATTCATTCGACAGTGTCACAAGTGCAAAAGTACTTTGTGAAAGTACTTTTTCCAGAAATGTGAAAAACATATTTCTGGGGTGTTTTACCCCAAAATAAAGACACGGCTCGTATCCTCAGGGTCCGACTAGGTGAATACAAAAAGAATTAGGTTGCTAAAGGGTCCCAAATTTAAATGGCAAGCATTTTTCTGATCACCAACTAAAAACAAAATGGTGGATTTGCGACAGTAAAAGGGCCATTTGTGAAAGTAAATTCTGCATTTGCGACACTGTCGAACTTTTTGTTAACTTTTTCCATTGACTTATAATGGGAACTTGTTTTTTGAATAACTTTTGAACCATTTAATATTTTTTCACAAAGTCTTCGGAAGGCACATCGGGGACCCCGGCCGCACGTTCCCTGAAGATTTCGGACTGGTCACACAAACCATGTGACCTGTAGGCGCGACCATAGAATTCCCCAAAAAAACGTAAACGCATGCGCAGATCACGCTTAATAACTCTGCAGCCATATATCCGACCTGTACGAAACTTGGCAGATCCCAAGGCGTATGGGTTTTGATTGAGTATTCCAAATTTCAGGCAAATCCACCAAACATTGCAGTATAGTTGGCAGTAACATTTTGCCTTCATATGTACATGCCCTCAATTTAATTCATGGTATAATTAATGTTACCATAATATACATATATATATATATATATATATATATATATTTGAAATACATTTTTGCTGTATTATTTCAAAATTCTACTTTTTGTTCTTTCAATGTTATGTCCTTAGATAAAATCAGCAATACATATTTGTGCATCCACATTATTGCACTTTCCTACCTATCTTGCATTTTAGGCAAACATATATTTTGAATCTTTCCAACATATATATTCTGACTTATTGATACCTTTTCATTTTTGATTTCCCTCGTAAGATGCTAAATATATAAAACACTGTACCTGATCCCAGTAGTTCCCTGGTAGGCTAGTGGCCTCCCTCCCATCCCTGAACCCTATCCATAGAATAATCCTAATCCAAAAGTCCATGGTAGTCTAGCGGTACCCCCTCTCAGCCCTGATCATAACATATAAATAAAGCCCAAAACCTCCCTGGTAGTCCAGTGGACCCCCCCCCACTGGGGCACCCACACACCACCCAGCTCCCCCATCCCAGCATGGCCGATGATGCCGGTGGGCAGCAAAATCCACCTGCACACCTCCATGGCTGCCCGCCAACTGAGCTGTCACAGAATGACAGCTTACAGTATGCATTGATCATTATCGGCATCAGTCATAATCGGCTTGCAGTGTGTATTAAGCTTTCATTCACAACTTTGTGCCATTCACATAGCTGTGAATGAAAGCTTACAGTACACGCTGCAAGCCCGTTGGTCGACAGTGCCAACCAATGGTATTGTGGTGCACACTGTAAACTGTCATTCTGTGACAGCCCAGTCAGTGTGTAGCCATGGAGTAGTGCGGGTGAGTTTTGATGCCCGCCAATATCACTGGCCATGCTGGGATGGAGGAGCGGGGTGGGGTGTGGGTGCCTCAGTGGGTGGGGGATGGGGGTCCACTGAACTACCAGGGGGGTTTTGGGCTTTATTTATACATTACGATCGGGGCTGGGAGGGAGGTACCACTAGACTACCATGGATGTTTGGATTAGGTTTATTCTACAGATGGGGTACAGGGATGGGAAGGGGCTGTTAGACTATTAGGGAACTGTTGGGATTGGGTACAGTGTTTTCTTTAACATTCAGGGATGGGAGAGGGTTGCTAGACTACTAGGTAACTGTTAGTATTGGGTAAAGTGTTTTCTTTGACATTCAGAGATGGGAGGGGAGCCGCTAGACTACCAGGGATATGTGGTGCGTACTGTGATGCACACAGCGATGGTATGGTGCCAGGCGCTTTCAGCCGAGCATAGCCATGCTAATGGGCTCATAATGAGCATGCATGGTGCCCCTTAGCACCATGCATGCCCAATCAGTTCATTAGCATTTCCCAGCTGAATATCGCACTTGGGGTCATGGTGCATCCAGGTACGTGCCATGCATACCTCATTGGCAGTATGCAGCACAGTCTCTGGTTGCACGGCATGGGACTTGGTGGCCGCCCGCTATGTGCTGTGCATCCCAGGTGGATATACAGATAGTGTGCACAATCAGTACCGATCATGCATACTGTTTGAATAGTCCCTCATGGCCGGCCAGAGCCTCTATTCTGTGCTGTGCATCTTTGCGCCCATGCATCCGGCCAGCTCTGAATATGTCCCGCTATGTGTTTAGTACAAAAGTATAATCTGCAAGTCTCTGTTAAAGGTGCATCATTAAATGATAATTCTACTATAGATATCTAAATGGATACTAATAAAAGGAATTCCAAGTGTACAGTTAAAGATATGTTACATAAACATTAATCTATTATCTTTTTGTCTGCGTATTTTAAGATACTTTTACAATGCATATATTTAGAAAATATTTTAGATATATGTCAACTATATAAAAAAGTATTAAACATTCAATATACTGTGTATAATCATATATATGAAATATATATCATGTACCCATAATAAATATATCATGGAAATATAGTTATGATATATGTAATAGATAACCCACTCTTAGGTGTGCGGTCGCGCTCTGATATACGCACGATCATCTAATGTGTTTCAATCAACCAGAGGATTCCTATATATATAATAACATGGGTTTGAAAAAAGAAGCTAATCAATTGGTGAAAGACCATCAGGTGACCATGTGTATATCAGAAAGCGACCGCACAACTGCACATTTACCCCCTCCAAAACAATTTTGAAATTTTCTAAGATAGATAAACCACTCTGAGGTGTGCAGTTGCGCTCTGATATACGCACGCCTTGATGTGCATTGTTACGCATGAGGCCGCAGGCCTAGTGCATGAACTACCCAAGGCGTGCATATATCAGAGAGCAACTGCACATCCTAGAGTGGGTTATCTATCTTATAAAATGGCTAAATTGTTTTGGTGGGTGAAAGTGCAGGTGTGCAGCTGTGCTCTGATATATGCACGGTCATGTGATGTGTTGCAACCAATCAGCAGACATAGTTTTTCCTACCCATTTTATAAATATATATAAATGTATGCATGTGTGTGCATATATATATATATATATATATATAAAATATATCTGTCACATATATACAAATCTGCCAATTTGAGATATTTAGCATATACTGCAGACATATGGTGAAAATATATTTTAAAATGTATTTGAAATATACCTTTATTAATATATATAAAATATATTCTTTTTTTTTCAATATGGGCACCTCCCTTCTCCTGCTGGCGATACCTCACACATGTACCCCACTAGCCCCACTCACTGCTTTGTCACGCTTCCCTGTCACTTTGAGGTCATCAGTTATAATAACCCCCAGGTCCATTTTCTGCTTAGTGACTTTCAGTACTCCCCCCTCTTCCTGCTTAACGATGTTCAGTATCTCCTCCCCATCCCATACTCAGCTCCTGGGTTCCTAAGCTCTAGGTGCAGGATTTTACACTTTTTGGCATTGAACCCCAAATGCTATGCTCTTGTCCACTCCACAAGTTTCCCAAGATCCCTGCACATTCTGTCCATCCCTTCCTTAGTATCCACCCTGTTACAGAGTTTGGTATAATCTACAAAAAGGAATACCTTTCCTTCCGGTTCTTCTGCAATGTCACTTATGAAGACATTGAAGAGGACTGGCCCCTGTACTGAGCTCTATGGCATCCTAGTGGTCACTGTTCCATTCCATCATTAGAGTGAGTGTCATTAACTACCATCCCCTAATGCCTATCTGTTAACCAGTTTCTAACCGAGTTTACCACTTTGGATCTCACCCCTAGGCTGCTCAATTTCTTTATCAATCTCCTGTGTGGCACAATGTCAAATGCTTTGCCAAGGTCCAGATAGGACATATTCACTGCGATCTCCTGATCTATTTCCCTGGTCACGCAGTCAAAGGGATCAATCAGATTTGTCTGGCGTGACTTCCCCATCATGAATCCATGCTGTCTGTGATTTTGTATCCCACTGGATTCAAGATACTCGACTGACCAGCCTATAGTTGTTAACCTCCTCTCTGCGCAGGGACCAAGACTGCTCTCCTCCAGTCCGAAGGAACCATGCCGGTTTCCAATGAACTGTTGAATAAGGTCATCAGTGGGGCATCAAGCACCTCTCTGAGTTCCCTTAGTACCCTTGGGTGTATCCTGTCCAGTCCCATAGCCTTGTCTACTGAGCTGCAAGTTCCTTCAGGACTCTCTCCTCTGAAAATGAACCTGTGTCCACCTCCCTGCTCAATTTGTTCCTGCTGCTCTCTGGTGGTTTGTGGCCCCCTCTCTCCACTGTGAAGGCTAAGCAGAAGTACCTGTTTCAGATGTCTACTTTTTCTTGGTCCTCTTTTGTGCAGTCTCCACCCGCCACTCTCCTTATCCTTACTATCCCTTCCCTCTGGTTTCCTCCTCTCACTTATGTACCTGAAGAAAGTCTTACCCCTTCAGCTAGCCCTTTGATTATCCTTTCCTCTGTCTGCACCTTTGTTTCCCTCACCACCTCTCCTGCTCCCCTCTGTTTTACTTGGTAACCTCCCTGTAGTTGAGTAGAAATGAAAGAACAAGAATGAGACAAGCAGCACAGTGTAGGTCATTTGGAGAATTTCAGGACACTCTAGGAGTGACAGAAGTTAATCCACACCCTCTTAGGAAGGCTTTACAGCTGAAGCGCTGGGGTAAGGGCCTTTGGCTCTAGCACACAATAAAACTGCATTTAGCAAAAGAGACTGTTTTCTGATGTATTGTGCTGAATGAATGCTGTGTCTGTGACCTCTCTAGGGGTGACAGAACCCTGGAGAAGTTTACATCTGGATATGAGGGATTATGTGTTTCATTCTAATGTCCACAATACAGATTAGCAAATGAACTTCTCCCTGGTAAATCCAGTATTGAAGTCTATCCCTTTCTTCTACAAAATCCAATGCTATGTGATCTTGGATCATGCGCCAGTCAAGATAGCCCTGAAGTCCAAAGTACAGTAGGATCAGGAGAGGATATGGTGTAGCAATACTGTGTAAGCCCCCAAAGCGGGCTTACTTGTTTTGGAGCTGCGGCTCCATGCTTCCCGCGGTGCCAGTCAGTGGTCCCTGGCAGGATTCAGACCCATGCGTCTCTCTTTCTGCATCTTCGGCCACTGGATCCAGGTTTCTTGGCCTTTGATGGGTGGGCCGAGTGCTGGGTGATTGCTTCCACGCATCCAGATGCATAGCAGGTCCTGGATCAGCTGGGCTTGGGACTGCACGGGGGAAAGAAGAAAAAATAAATTATGTAAACAGTTATGATGGCCTGTGCTTTGTGCATGCGTGGCTACCAAGTTGAAAAAATTAAAGGAGTGGCTGCTCCATTTATGGGAGGTAGTTTGGTGCCGGCTGGTGTTGACTTTGGAGCGCAACTGTAAATATTGTTTTGGGACTATGAGTCCCATAGGTCTTTTGGGCACAAAGTGGTTTTGGTGCCCATGGAATCAGTCCGGATTGGACCTTGGTTTCAGCGAGTGAGTTTTTGGTGCATTTGAGAAAGATAAAAGGGGGTGCAATGTGGGAAATGGAGGCGAGAGATCAAGGTGAAGGGAGGACTGCATGGGGGTGATTGTCCACTCAGTCAGAGAGACCACCATTTTTTATTTTGTGTGCAGCACTAAGGCTGGATAGTGGGAAGTCATGGCAGTGGCCATCTTTTGAAGCCCCTGCATGAGGCTGACTTGAGTCTAGCCAAAAATGAGGAGGAAAGAGGAGAGCCTGTGGGAGTCTGCAGCATGGGGGTGGGCTGTCATCCAATAGCCCAGAGGACCGCTTCTGAATTGGTTCCCTTATGGGAAGTTGCTGCCTACAGTGAGGTGGAGAGAAGGATTGGAATAATCCAAGTGGTTTCCTTAGGGACCCAGAGAGAGAGAGAGAGAGAGAGGATGAGGTGACAGTGACCGGAGGGGATCCAGTGGGATACGGGGGTCTGGGGTAGCCCCTGGTCCCAGTCTGCCCCTATGTGAGACTGTCCAGCTTTTGGAGACAGGGATGGGTGGGGACATCTGTCCTTTGCTGGCCGGGGTAGAGTTGGCTGCTTGGGACATGTACAAAGTGGAGCTCAATTAGGAGAGAGGCTGTTGACTGGGTCACCTGTCCCTTAAGAGGTCTGTGCTCCATATGATAAAGTAGAGATGAAGAGGAAGAAAGAAAGTTTTGCTTCCTGCAGTCAAAGACCTGATTCAGCCTCGAGCATAAGCTGTCTGTGTTTGGACTGTCGGCTGCCCTGAGTATGGGGAGCTGCCTGGACTTAATGCTCAAATGTGACCCCTATGGTCCAGAGTACTTTCTTGCTTCTGATGTGAATCCTCAGTCCAGAGCAACCTGTTGTGTGTTTTACTGCTCCATGGAGTGACTGTTTCCTGTTTGAATTAACAGTTCATTAAATGGAATCCCCTGCTCAGGCAAGTTTCGAGTTTGGCCTCATTCATTTTGGATGTGCTGTTTGCTACTAACTAGATGTTGCCTCCACAGCCCAGCTTCTAGTGTGTTTTCCAGGGTGGCAGCAAAGGGATCTGGGGTACTACATCTGTTTTGTCCCCAGGCCAAAGAACCAAAGGACAATCAAGAGACACAGTGAGAGGCATGCCTGGTGAAGACTGTCTACAAAGGCCTCAGAGGAGAAGTTGGCAAGGCCAGGCAGGTAAAGAACAGAGTCTTCATGTCTCCGGTCCATCCACACTGCACCTGGAAGCAGGGGGGCACCCTGGTGTCATCAGGTCTGGTAATCAGACTGACCAGGTATGTGAACTCTTTATGCTGTATAGTGCCCCCCTCCCTTGGACTTTTACCACCATATCCCAAGACATGGGGGGGGGGGCTTACAACTTAGGAGCTTGTCCAGGATGTGATTTTGGGGTGCCCCAGCCCTTGAAGACTCTAAATTGGGGTGCTGGGTGAAACCGTGGAAGTCCCCCATCAGTGGACTAGTTAGTGTGTATTAAAGAGGGCGCGTTGGACTGGGACAGTTCACGCCTTTTTCTGGTAGAGCTGCTGTTGACATCACTTCCATCTGAGGCTGGGACTGGAGCACGAGTGGACTTTGTGGGAGCAAAGACTGGACCATGGAAGATGCCTCCAGTTTACCTAGGGCCTGGGTTTTGGGGAGTGGTCTGCCCAATGGTTATTTAGAGCCCCACGTATAGGGACTGGAAAACAGCTCCAATCCGAGACCTATGAACAGGTTTTAAAGGACAGTGGGCTTTTGGGGGAAATGAGGCCACCTTTGAAAAAAAAAGTTACAATGATTTTTGCTATGCTGTTATAGTGTCTTTATTAATTGTGTAAATGATGATCTTACTGTACTTAGTTCTTACAGGAAACTGCACTTTGTTTAAAGTAGTCCACTGTCTTAGAAGGGGATGTTTTATTGGGGAAACAGAAAGAAAAATGTTGCTGTGTGAAAATGGTTATGGATAATTGTAGTAGTTTTTCTAGCTCACAGTCTTCTTATTGGATAGCAGAGAGTGAGGAAAAGTGTACTGTGTATGTCAGTCGAATGTATTTTGTTATCAATTGCTAAAGTTCTCTATCTGCTGTATTTCATCTCCTTTTGAATTCCCAGGCAGTGCAATGCATGCAGCTGGCAGTTTTAATGGGATTAGAGTTAAGTTTGTTTTGAGTATGGGATTGGGGATGCCACTGTTTAGGCTAAAAGCAGGAAGTCAGTAGGTTGTGGCAGTGGGTGGCCCAGTAGGAAGAAGTGGTCCTGTGGGATTTGGAGAGCTGGGTTGGTGTTAGTCTAGGCAGTGTTAGTTTAGGTTTAGTGTAAGATATGTGTCAATAGTTTATGGTGCGTTTTGCCTTGCCGGGACAGTGAGCATTTAGCGGGGGATTGTGTAAGCTCCCCAAGTGGGCTTACCTGTTTTGGAGCTGCAACTCCATGCTTCACACAGTGCTGGTCAGTGGTCCCCAGTGGGATTCAGACCCACATGTCTCTCTTTCTGTAGCTTCAGCCACTGGATCCGGGTATCTCAACCTTTGACAGACAGACCAAGTGCCAGGTGATCTCTTCCGTGCCTCCAGACACATAGCGGATCCTGGGTCCAGTTTTCTGAGTCAGCTGGGTTCGGGACTGCACGGGGGAAAGAGGAAAAAAGAAATAATGTAAATAGTTATGGCAGCCTGCACTTTGCGCACGCATCTCCCAAGTTGAAAAATTAAAGGAATGGCTGCTCCATTTATGGGGGTAATTCGGCACCGGCTGGTGCTGACTTTGGAGTACAGTTGTAAACAATTTTTGGGACTACAAGTCCCACAGGTATTTTTGGCACAAGGTGGTTTTGGCACCCATGGAATTGGTCTGTATTGGACCTTGGTTTTGGTGGTTGAGTTTTTGGCACCTTTTGAGTGTGATAAAAAGGGGTGCGGCACAGGAAACGGGGAAGAAAGATCGAGGTGGAAAGAGGACTGAGTGGGGTGATTGCCCATTAGGTCAGGGAGACTACCATTTTTTATTTTGTGTGCGGCAGTAGGGTTGGACAGTGGGAGGTCACGGCGGTGACCATCTGTTGGAGCCCCTGCATGGGGTTGGCTTGATCCTTGCCAAAAATGAGGAAAAAGCAGAGAGCTTGTGGGAACCTGCAGCACGGGGGTGGGCTGTTGTCCAGTAGCCCAGAGGACAGCTTCTGAGCTGGGCCCCATATGGGAAGTTTCTGCCTACAGTAAGGTGGAGAGAAGAATTGGAAGAATTGAAGTGGTTTCCATTGGGACCCAGAGAAAGAGGATGAAGAGACAGTGACCAGAGGGGGGCCAGTGGGATCCAGAGTCTGGGGCAACCCCTGATCCCAGTCTGCCCCTATGTGAGACTGTCCAGCTTTTGGAGGCAGAGACAGGTGGAGACATCTGCCCTTTGCTGGTTGGGGTAGAGTTGGACGCATGGACCATGTACAAAGTGGAGCTCGATTAGGAGGAAAGCTGTGGGATGGGACAGCCATCCCTCAAGAGGTCTGTGCTCTGTATTATAATGTAGAGATGAAAATGAAGAAAGACTGCTTTGCTGCCTGCAGTCAACGGCCTGATTCAGCCTTGAGAATAAGCTGCCTGTGTTTGGACTGTCGACTGCCCTGACTATGGGTAGCTGCCTGGACTTAATACTCAAATGTGACCTCTACAGTCCAGAGTACTTTCCTAGCTTCTGATGTGAATTTGTGACCACTCAATCCAGAGCATCTTGTGTGTTTTACTGCTCCATGGAGTGACTGTTTCCTGTTTGAATTAACTGTTTATTAAATGGGATCCCCTGTTCATGCAGTTTCGAGTTTGGTCTTATTAGTTTTGAATGGATTGTTTGCTGCTAACAAGATGTTGCCTCCACAGCCCAGCTCCTAGTGTGTGTTCCTGGGTGGCAGCAAAGGGATCTGGGGTACTACAACTGTTTTGTCCCCAGGCTGAAGAACCAGAGGACCATCAAGAGACACAGCAAGAGGACTGCCTGGTGAAGACTGTCCACAAAGGCCTTGGAGGTAAAGTTGGCAAGGCCAGGCTGGTGAAGAACAGAGTCTTCATGGTTGGCATGGCCAGGCAGGTGAAGAACAGAGTCTTCATGTCTCTGGTCCATCCACTCTGCACCTGGAAGCAGGGGGCACCCTGGTGTCATCAGGTCTGGTAATCAGGCTGACCAGGTATGTGGACTCGTTATGCTGTATAGAGCCCCCCTTCCTTGGACTTTTACCACCATACTCCTAGACGTGAGGAGGGAGGGGCTTACACTGTAATAGCTTGGTAAAAGATACAGGTCTAGTTCTGGGCTTATTGACATTTACTACAGTTGTTTGATATGAATTGCCCTGTGGTCCCATCAGTGTAGACAGTGTGGGAGACACACAAGTGCTCCATAAAACAGGCATTGATAAGACTTATCTAATCTAAGGAAGCATATGTGGGATTAAAAATAAGAGACTAGACAGTTGCTAAAAGACATCAGATAGAAAGAATTAATACTCATTACAAGTTCATCCAAAGAGAATTGTATGCAAATTAATAGGCTAAGATTAAAATACAATGCCATGAGAGACCAGACCATGCATGTGATATTAAGAGATACAACTCAATATACAGATCAAGGAGAAAAGGCTTAGAAGCTTTTGTCTATGTGGATAAAGTGATTAGAGGCCCAGCACCTGAGCCTTAGTAAAGAAATTGTACTCTCCAGAGTTAATTACTACTAAGACAAATCTCTAAACTTCCATTAGGACTACCTGCACTTGTATATAAAGATTACCTCTCAGGAGGATTTAAGAGAATCCCTGAATTTTTAAGCTCAATACAGATGCTTTGTCTATCACAGGAACAACAGCAAACACTCACTCAGCCTATAAATATAGTGAGATAAAAGAGGTTGTCCTCGCAATGAAATTGGACAAAACCCTGGGTACAGATCGATTTTCTAGTAACTTTCACAAGGCTTTAATTGAAGATCAAACAGCAAAGCTTGGGGAAGTATTTTCATATTTTATGGATTTACAAAGTGCTAGCTTCTCTGTAGGAAGCCACAAGGAAGGACCGCAGTAGCCCATCAAACAGTGAAAATTATAAAACTTTATCTTTTTAATTCCATCATTCTTTTTCTCTATTTTATAAGAAGCTATCTTTTTTCCTATTCTGGATCTGCTTTAAAATTTTTTAGATTTATAATAATTAAAAAGAGGAGCACTCCTTTTAATATGGCTATCACCAGATTTTTTTTAATTTATGGCTTCTGCACCCCTGCAGTTGCTTTCACCTTCAGCTCATACCAGCACACACTCTTTCTGTGGGACTTTCAATCCCATGAATTATCTCTTATGGTGGGACCATCCAGTGGAATGGAGGCCATGAGGGTACCCCTGCGGAGGCCATGTTTTGGACTGGCAATGGAGACGAGAGGTCCTGAGGCAAGAGGTTTTTTGCTTCCCTATGTTTCCCAGCCCCAAGGATTGTGGCATGCAATGGAGTCCAAGGAAATATGCACACGCAGAGACATGTTGCCGCTCCAGACCCTCACTGATGTCCTCCCCTCCCACATGGCATCCCGACTGCACTACCACCCATGGTCACCCAGGTGGCACTATTGCAGCAGGTACAGCGACCCTCCATCCCTGGAGGAGGAGAGCATCCTTCAGATGTTCAATGCTCCCCGAGCCCCCTTCCGGCTGACCAAGGCTAAACACAGACCCGGATCACCAACGACCAGGCGGTAGCTCTACCGCTGCACTGGGGGTTAGCTGTCACCAGATTTCAATCTATATTTCAAACTGTTTTTGAACACCCCCTGCCCCATAATGTCAGGGAGCAGGGTCTGGTGCATGCTCAGTAGTTCACTTTAGTCACAAGAAACACTTTAGGAAAACATGTCACATTATTTTTGCATTCAGGAAGTCTGATTGCCCAGTGGTCCTGGTGCCCATGTATGCAAAACAAGCTTTTGGTAGTGTGTCCTTGAACAGCATATTTAATGAGCTGGACAAGTTTAAATACCACATCCCTTTATTCAATAGAAAAAAATTATTATATACTGAGCTCTAAGCAAATATTTGTGTCAAAGAAATGTCAGATTCTGTTTGTTTGCAAAAAGGTACTTGCCAGGGCCGGGATGTCTCCCTTCTCTACTGCTTTTCAGTCATATCTGGAGCCCTTAACCCACAAATTATACCACTGCCATTTGTTTGGGGGGAGGAGGTAATAGAGGCACAGAAACCCAGAATTTGTTGGCAGAAAAGGACCGCTTGGCCCACCCAGTCTGCCCAGATGGTCCCTCCTTAGTGGTCTCCACAGACCCTAACTCGTCTCCAGCAACCCTCCTGCATCCCTGCCTATTTACTAATATTTTCCTATGTCTGTCCCATGCATGCTTGAAGCCACTACTGTTTTCGCCTCTGTCACTTCCACTGGCAGTCTGTTCCAGGCATCTTCAACACTTTCAGTGAGCGTGCAGTCTGGTCTTGGTACTCTTTTTTCCTTTGATAGAGACTCTCTTCCTGCACTCTGTTTACCCCTGTGAGGTACTTGTAAGTCTCTGTCATGTCCGCTCTTTTCCAGGGTGGACATACTGACATCCCTCAGTCTCGCCTTATAGGGGCTTTTGTTGCAGCACCTGCACCATTTTAGTTGCCCTGCTCTGGACTGCCTCCACCCTGCCTACATCCTTTCTGAGGTGTGTCCTTCAGAAATGGATACAATACTTCAGGTAGGGTCTCACCAGCAAGCGATACAGTGGCAATTCCACCTCCTTCCTGCTTCTAGAAATACCTCTCCTTGTGCATACCAGAATTCCACTGTCCCTACCCACTGCTTTGTCACGCTGCCCTGCCACTTTGCATTCATCAGATATGATAACCCCAAGGTCTCTTTCCTACTTAGCAACTGTCAGCACATCCTCCCCATCCTATAATCAGCTCCTGAGTTCCTATGGCCTAGGTGCAGGATTTTGCACTTTTGGCATTGAAACCCAACTGCCATGCTCAAGACCATTCCCTGAGTTTCCCAAGATCTCTACACATTTTCTGCACCCCCTCCTGAGTGTCGTAAACACAGTTACTAGTAATTAATTTATCTCTGTTAGCTGCTTAAGAAAAGGTGTGTAGTATATTGTGTTTATCTGTTTTATCGTGGCCATTCCTCAGATGACAGATTTAAATTTGGACATGCAGTGCAATCAAAAGTTGTTTATTTCAATACACAGTTAACATTTAAACATTTTTGACATTTAAACAGTACAAAACATTTCTAGAAAATCTCATTTAGACTTTTTGTCTATTTGTGCACTTTTATCTCCTTACACAATCTTCCCTACATATTGCACATATGTGGCCCTGTAACTCCTATCAGGAGGCAATTTTAAAGTAGTATTCTCTCAAGAATAACCTTAACTAACACAAGTACACAATTCCTTAGTACTAATAATCGTTGCTAGCATTTAAATAATATTTCATTGCATTTTATCTTTATGCATTACAGGGTGGGAGGGAGAGGGCAATTTCCTTGGTCAGTTTCAGTTTCCTGTACAATTGCACTGTGTTGTTGTATTTGAAATTTCAATGAAGTTGACTTAATTTCAAAAAAATCTTTATGCATTTCATAGGGAATCAGAATTCTTAAAAGACACATGTTAAGCAAGCACCTTAAAGTCTCTAGAGTATACTCAGCCAATGTCTCTTGGGGTATCTCATCTCCCTTCCATCTGAAGATTTGAAGTGTCCTTGAAGGCTGGACTGAATAAGGTCTTTTCCTGGTTCCTGTGAATTCTCTTTCTCTTCCTCGAGGCTTAAATAAATGACAAAGTTATTATAATTTCAATGTTTCTTGCTTTTGGCTAAGGCCAAAAGTCTTAGCAGAATAATAGTTTTTAAAGCTCAGTAGAGGTAGCGTAGATATGAGATCTCTTCCAGTGATGAAACACAGATTCATAGGAAGCAAGTGGTAACTACAATGTGTTGGTCTTTGGCGTTGCATTATGTAGGCAAATACTTCCTTACAAATGACTTGAGATTGTGAAATGATATTGCCATATTTGGACAAAGGCCTTATCTTGGTTGGAAGTCTACAGCGTATGTTGAATTATTTTTATTTGCTAGACATCCTGTCAGTAACCTGTCTATTGTCCTCTTGAACTTGTCCATGAGGTGACAATTAATAGACTTATAACCACAAGACCTTACACTGTACATGTTCAAAATGAGGTGATGGAGGTTGTGTCACTTGTGGTTATGGTGCTGCTGTCGGTGGTAGCAGATGGTCTTCCTTTTGAGGAACGTGTCCCTGAGTTAGCTGTCTGGATTTTCAGATGTGTTGCAAGCTTCTGGTAGCCTGATCTGATGACCTAATGAAATGCTGAGCTTTGATTTTAAAATACTGTACTTTTGGGACTGTCAGCTTTTAGCACAATGTCTGAACTCTGAGAATATGTTTATTTTGCATTTTTAATGTTATTGAAGTTAGAAGACTTAAAGCATATTGTTTAATGTAAATTGTTCCATGATTTCTTTCACTACAATGGATCCATATACCTGGGTGAAATACTGCAGGAGTGCTGGCTGTGGGAACTCAGAAAGCAAGGTTTTTATGACATGCCTTTTTAATACATATTTTAGGGCTGTTGAGATTAAGGTGTATATCTTTTTCACAGTTTGGCAGAATCTGGTGGCTTATGGCTACTACTGTGCCTACATATCCCCCACCCCTTTTTTGTGGGCCAGCGCCGCCATGGTGTCGGTGTGTTGCAAAAGGATGTGGCACTTAAGGATCTGTCAAAATGTAGTAATGTGAACTTATGGGACTCACAGTTCCATAATTTTTAACTTTAAAGCTGTTATTCACTAAATCAACATCTTAAGATGAAATCTAAAGGTATCTATCTTAAGCAACTATTTCAGATATACTAAAGTATACATTTACTAAGCAAATATCTAGAAATGCTAAGATACATTTCTATTAAGCTATACCTAATCAATATCATCCTTTCAGTATATAGGAAGATTACTACTAGCTATATCAGCATCATGCATGCAAGCATTACCCACCATGTTTTACTTTAACTAGACATACTAAAGTGAGATTTTTAAGGTTTAAGCATTGCTTTTGTTGTTTCCTAAGCTATGCCATAGCAATTTCCTTAAGGGAGCATTTTACTTGTTTTCTGGATTTTCTAAAGGTGGAGCATATGGATCATAGGGTTACAGTGTTTCTCTAAGGGGTTCAATAGCAGCATATTCTGCCTCTTCATTTATTAGGACTAAGGCTGGAGAGTTGGGTTGGTTGTTAATAGATATAGGTGTGGGACAAGGTCTCATTTCGATTCCCAAAGCATGGTTATATATTAATCCTGAATGCTCGCGTGGTTAGCATGGAGTTGCTTGCGGGTGGAATATAACATCCACAGGAAAGCAAGAACCAAGGTGATATTTAAAACACAAAGGAATGCGATAATGAGAGGCCACTGTACTGATATGCAAATTTGGTCCTTATCACCGGGACTAAACTGTTCATCAGAGATAACCAGGTCGATCTCAGGGACAGTGATCTCAATTTCATGAAGGTACTTGGCATCTAAAAGATGCTCAAGGTCATTGCCTAAAGAAAACTCATGACCTCGGAATGGAAATGTGAGTGATTTCCATTTTCTGGGAAACTGGATCAAGGGGATGCAAGGTGATATATCCAAAACAGATATGTGCACCTGCAGGAACAGAGATGAGTACAACTTTGCTGGGTAAAATAAGCTGAGTAGTAGTACCATGTCTGTTATTAGTAACAGTGACTTCCGTAAAATTGGTGCTAACTAGCCATTGAGCTACTGCGATTTCAGCATGTGTTTTCTTAGCTTCACCTGCACGGGTCAAAGTAACCCTGCACTTTTCTGAGGCATTGGTGTTGCTAAGGACACAAAGAACCTCAGTGATATCTTTTAGGAAAGGTTTATTGGGAAACAACCAATGTTGTTCTTCAGTAGTTTGACACATCTGTAAGTGTGGGACTAAGTATCAACCTGGATTAAGTTTGTGGTATGCCACTATAGATGGAGTTATAATTTTTGCATAGGTATCTCCTGTCAGGTACCCACATGAAGAATGGTCTTTACCCTGTAGACATTTTATTGTTCTACCAGGGGAACATTTAATATAAAGGCAATGGTCATCTCTTCTAAATCGATGTGAACAGGAATAGCGCTTCCAAGACTGTAAGCGATACTCACATGCAGTGGCTCTATTTTCTCTGAAGTGGCTACACTCACAATTTCTGCCATCAATTCTGGGGGAACTAAATAGCGTGGAATTCTTCCTGTCATTAAATCTCCTATGCCACTATTTACTTCCCTCAGCAATTCTTGTGCAATTGATCTAATTTGTTGAATAGTGGTGAGGTCCTGACATATAGTTTGAGCTACAGTAGGTTATGGAGTTTTTGCATGGTATTATTGAGAAGGGTGGTATGGAGGTTAACCATAACTACTGTATCTCCTACAGTCCTTCATATGTCTGATAGAAGCTTTTGCTGTGTAGTGAGTTGTGTCTTAATGTTACCCATATATTTGCGAAGATCCTTAACTGTACTCTTTATTTTAGAAATTTTAACTGAGTTCATGGTGTTCATGCCTAATCCAAAAGCGTTTCCTAATGCTCTTAAACCAGAAAAGAATAGTGAAGCAGCTGTCTCTCTATTCTAGTAGATATGTCAAAGGTTTCCAGAAATACAATAACAGTTTTTAACTAGAGTAAAATATTTGTCATGTCTCTTTTAACGTAAAGCATATACTCTTGAAACCATTTCTGGGCCTTTTTGGTTAACCAAAAATGTTTTTACATGCTTTAACATTTATCTTGATTACATTGTATTGACTGGTCTAAAGTTGTCGTCCCTCCCCCCAATGTAATATTGGAGAGGAGTGGGGATCTGGTGCTGGTGGGTAGCTGGTTGGAATAGGTATTCCTAGGGGTAAAAGGAGTGGCATTAGGGTTTGTGCACGTTGTCCGTATGGAGCCCTGGGAGTATATCTATGAATTTCCTCTCTCAATTGCCAGATCTACCTTTTTAGCTGGTCAATAGCATAGTTGTTAGTATCTCGGTCTCAGTTAGGCCATGGTTGATTATTCCAGGCATCCAGAGGCTGTCTGGAAGCCTTTGGATCCTTTTTGTTTGGGCTGTGGGGGCTACATCACCTAAGGTTTCAACTGTCCCTTCCCTGATTTGGGAATTTTTTATTATCCCTAGTAAGGCTGGAAGTAGCCTCCTGTCTGTTTTGGGGCAATTATTTCCCTTCCATTTGGAGGGAGGCCTGATCACTATTAATGGCAAAAAGCATATTTTGGGGATCCATGGCAGGTTACTTACCTACATCTGTGTTAACAGTTATAAACATTCTTTGGGCCTGCTCTAAAATATAATTCATGGGAGTATTTGGTTCTACTCATGGCTGGACTAATGCCCTAACAGAGGAATGAAGGCCTTTTACAAAGGCCTCTTTTAGGTGAGGAAACAGGTCTGGGTCTTTCTCCTCTCCTCCTGAGAAAAACATCCTACTCAGGATTTTGTAAAAATCCTTTGGGGCTTGATTCTTTTGGCATATGTCTTTAAAAGCTGCTATGGGACTTCAATAAGTGGTGTACTCTTTAATCAGGGCTGGGCACATTTTATCAAAATCAGTTTTGATTTCAGGTTTTTATCTAGCCATCCAGGCTCGAACTTCTGATACAACAGAAAACCTTAAGACCCACAACCGATCTTAAGGGTTATTGATCCCAAAGTATTCCAAATTGCGATTTCAAATCAAAAACATGATCCTAAGTTGGCCCAGTGGTGCTGAGAGTTGAGGCACTGGACACCACACCGCATGCTGCACCGGCGACCCATGTTCGGGAATGAGCACGAGCCACAGTGGATCGGCAGGGAGAAGATGGATCGAGTGTCCGACGGACTGCTCTCCATCTCCAGGGAGGGGGGAGACCAGTGGCCGGTGCATGTCTGACCCCTAGCAGAGGCTGAGGCTCAACGGCATGGAGCTACAAGAACATGGGGGGACAACGTGGCAGACACTTGACGTGGGCACGCACAGAAACAGGCGTGACCCCCATCGCAGGCATCATTGCACACCGCATTCCCACAAGGGGAGAAAACCAGGAAAAATAGTGGCAGCCAGGTCATGCAGCTTGATGGTCATCCACCAACGCATACCATCTCCATGGGCACCACCTGATCCAGATCCGTGCCAGGTGGGGGAGTTGAAGGCTCCCTTGCCTCACTGCCATGGGGGGTAAGCCATGGGAGAGTACAAGGTTGTGGCCCGAGAGGAGATCAGAGTGGGCATATGATGGCTGGAAGTAGGAGGAGAGGAGAAGGAGCTGACCGGGGTAACAGGAGAAAAAAAGTAAGGGGAAAAAAGTCATGATCCTCTATCTCTGTATTAGTCTTGGAATCAAAGCCAGTACCTATGGCCTTTATAACTCAGATTAATTGTTTTGGATCTGGTCATTATGGAGTTGCAGGGCTAGAGGTAGTGGGGCCAGATGTGGTAGGACCAGGTAGTGGTTGGCTTGTCCCTGCAGGGGTACTATTTTGGCTATTAGAGGCTGGAGGGCCATTTGAAGGTTGTGCCCCCCCCCCCCCAATTTCAGGTCTTGAATTTCTTTGACTAAGTCCTGGACTTTGACTGCAAGGTCCTCTGCCACAGGCTTTAGGGGGTTATCTGGGACAGGAGGTGGCAAGGGCCCAGCTGGTTGTAGGGACCCCAGCTGTTGACCAATAGCATCAAGGAACTAAGTAAAAGCTTCATGCAGCTGATCTATCTCCTGATGAGCTGCACCTACCTGTTCTTCGGATCTCTGGACTACCTCCTGAGCTGGCTCTACCTGAATTGTAGCCTCTGCTAATTTTTCTTGACACTTGGACTTTTCTGCTTTTAACCTCACTATTTCAGCTTTTAAAGCACTTATTTGCTGCTGCAGGTCCCTGACTTCGCTTGGCCAGGGATAATTTACTGTTTTAAATCCCCAACTTCTTCTGTCAACCTCTGATTAATTGCTTTTAAGCTGTTCTGATCAGCTTCATTTACTTTAAGAATGCCTTTAATAGGCCTTCTCTGACTGTAATTCCAGCTCCAAGGCTTGGATTTTGGTGATCTGGACTTGCCTACATTGGTCAAGTCGAAAGCTAAGCTCCCCTAGTTTACATAGTCTGCTTTGGGCTTCCTGATGACAGATTCTATGTGGGAGATATAAAATATATCCTATCAGGGTGGGATTGAGTTGTTTCTTCTTTAATCTAGTTTTGGCTTCAACCAAAAATGAGTTTAAATGATCATTAAGCTCTAAGCATTGTAGTCCTTTAGCGGGTATGCTGTCTAAGGGAATTTTCTGATCAAAAACTGCTTCATGAAAAAAGGTATTTATTTCCCTCTGAGTCATGGAAAGGGTCTCCCCTGGGTATTGAAAGGAAATCTCTAGCTCTAGGAGGTTATCTTTAATCTCCTCTTTCTGAGGACTACCTATGGGGTGAGTATTGGAGGAGCTTCCTCTTGATCCCCTGGGAAAAACCCTGTCGAAAACATATTTTACCCTTGTTTTGTCACTATAAAGCAGGGCACTATGAAAGTACTTCTTATATAGGTTCATAGTGTAATTACAAGTTTGGTAGGCCGAGGCCCTTTGATGAACTTGCCACCATTCAATTAATGGTGGAAGGAAAGTTTTCTACTTCCCATAACTTTATCCAATCTCTTTTTGAACGCTTCCATACTGTTACATTCAACAACATTTCTAGGGAGTGTGTTCCAAGTGGTTATAACTCTTTGTTATAGTACCCCTTACTCCTTTCAAGAGTCTTATTTACCTCTCCACGTAATTTGAGATTATGAGATCTGGTGTTATTTTTATTTGTCTTATGTCTTACTAAACCAATTGTTTCTAGTACAGATTCTTCCTGGGAAGCTTTAAAGGCATAAGTCACCCCTGAGTCTCCTAAATGCCATTGAATATACAGTAGATCTAGCTTTTTAAGTCTTTCGCTTTCGTGCAATCCCTCCATATGTTTGATCTTCTTAGTGACTTGCCTCTGTACTCTATTTTTTTTAAGGGGCCTTCAATCGAATATGGAGCACAAAATAGTGAGCTGCACTCTAGATGTGGTCTGATCAGAGAGGCATATAATAGCTTAATAACTTCTGGATCTCTGCTCTTTATTTTCCTAAGTATGCGTCTTAGTATACCATAGCATTTTTTAACCATATTGTTGGTGTGGGTGTCAAATTTCAGGTCTTTTATAACATAAACACCTAAGTCTTTTTCAGTAGTTGTTTCTTGCAATGCTGTATTATTTAGTGTATGCTGATAGCCGTAGCTATTACTGCCCAAATGCATAACTTTGCATTTTAGTTTGTTAAAGCACAATTTCTTATCCAATGCCCATTTTGCATGCTGGTCTAGGTTTTCTTGAAATATTTGTGTAGAGCTGATGTCATTAACTATTCCCCAACCTTGCAGTCATTGGCATATTTACATAACCATGTGCTATTAGATGTTTGCATTGTTGCTACTAAAATATTAAAGAGAATGGGGCCCAAAACAGAGCCTTGGGGGACACCACTAGTTACAGGACACCATTCAGACATATATGCCCTGATTGTTACACGCTGCTTTCTGTTGTCAAGCCAAGACATAATCCATTTGATGCTATTAGGATGAAACTTGAGTCTAATTAATTCTTCAATTAAGATTTTATGTGAGACTGTATCGAAGGCTTTTAAAAAACCTAAAAAAAACAAGTCTACTGGTAATCCCCTATCAAGTGCTGCACTGACCAGTTCAAAGCCGCCCTAGGAGCTCCTAAAGCAGGATCTTGGCCCTTGAACAGGCCTGCCTCTGCAGCCAGAGCGGCCGTGGCTCAGGAATCCAGCCACCCACCCTCACCACCTCCACCAGCCACCCTAGGAGCTCCTGAAGCCGGATCTCGGCCCTTGAATGGGCCCGCCTCTGCCGCTGCAGTGGGCGTGGCTCAGGAAGCCAGCTGCCCACCCTCACCACCTCCTCCAGCCACCCTAGGAGCTCCTGAAGCCGGTTCTCAGCCCTTGAGCAGGCCTGCCTCTGCTGCTAGAGCGGCCGCGGCTCAGGAAGCCAGCCGCCCGTCCTCACCACCTCCACCAGCCGCCCTAGGAGCTCCTGAAGCCTGGTAAGATCGCAGACATGACCAGGACAGCTCCATGTCACCTCCATTGGCTACTGAGGTTTGCTGCCACCTCTGATTGGACTAGGCTTTTACACCTCTGCCTGGGATTGGTCCGCCTTGTAAACGCTGATTCTGGGCTACTGCGCCTATTGAAAAGCATTGCAAAGCACCACATTTTTATGCCTGCCCCCTCCCCCCTCCAACCTTAATTAAATAGTCTTAAGCCCCACCCACTTCCCTAGCCACCACCCTTCCCCTTTTCCTATTGGTCCCAACTTATCTACTCCCACCACTACCACTCCTACTTTTGCCTGACCTCCCACCTCTCTCATCTTCTCCTTGTGACTTACTCCTATATCTCTCCTTCTTTTTTATGTGCTCCTCTACTACCAATCCGTGCTTTACCATCATGGTTGTTGATTTGCCCTAACACCTCAACACTATGTTTGCTCGACACTTATTCTCCTGTCACTACTCCAACTCTGCTACCTCCCTGGGGCCTGCTACCCCTCCCCCCAACCAATTACCAGTTCGACTTCATCCACTACCCCACAGGCACCCTCTCCTTTCTTCCGCCTCACACCCCTGCCCCCTACTCTTGCTATAAATGGCAACTCTCAGGATCATCCACCCAAGGTCCCTGGGCCCCTTCAACCTCCATTCCCCCTATTACAATTTATGATGTCTCTCTGGGAGCAACACCTACAGCCCACTCATACTAACAACACTGAGTGGTAAACTCTCCCTCAGGGCCTTACGACTGTCCTCACTGAAACTTCTACTCCTTCAGCTACTCCAGTCAGGGAATATTCACCCAAACCCTGGCCCTCTAACCAATGGGCCATCAAAGAATTTGAAACACACTGTAGTTCTCTCCTTTGCATCAATAAACATTTGCAGTTTCCTTCCCAAGCTTGATGCCCTACAAGTTTTCACTAACCAGCATAAACCTGACATCATCTCAGTTGTTGAAACCTGGCTCACACCCAAAATTTTTGACTTCGCAATTGCCCTGCCTGGCTACACTGTCTTCAGGCTGGATTGGCAGGCCAAAAGAGGAGGGGGCTGTGCACTATACCTCAAAGACTCCCTCCTGGGCCACCCCCTAACTGCCCCGCCCTCAGACTCACTGACACAGATCCTCCCAATCGATATCATACTTGGAGCCCATGGCAAAGCACTCACAGTAGCCGCAATCTACATCCCCCCCAAAGACCAAGTGAAAGGCCTAAATGCTTTCCTGGAATTCACCCGAATGCAGCCACCTGACACTGAGTTAATCATGCTTGGTGATTTTAACATAAACTGGCTTGCCCCTGATCCTGGAGGTTTCAAGGATGCCATCTCCTCTGTTCACCTCACACAACTGGTTGACTCCCCAACCAGTCACAACTACTGAACTGGTACCAGCTTACTACTTGACTGGGTTCTATCCAGCCACCTCACCTGAATCTCCGATATCTCTATCCACCCAGATTCCCTCAGTAATTACTCTCCTATCACCTGTGTGTGGTCCAACAAATTCCGAAAACCCCCACCATCAGTCATCACCAGTAGAATCCTCCCTCGTGGAAACCTGAATTTCCTTAAATCTCATCTCAGGAACCTGGACTGGATGCCAGTCTTCAATGCAAATGATGTCAACACAGCCTTGGACTCTTACATCTCCATCTTCAATGAAGCCTGCGACACCTACGCCCCCTTCAAAAAGCGGAAAGTTAAGTCCCTTTGCAATCCCTGGCTTACTGCCAACCTAATAGCACAGCTGAAATCAAGGGATCACCTCTGGCTCTTGGCCCGTTACTCTGGATCACCAACTGCCATCCAGAACTAAGAAATGCATGGAATGACTGCACTAAGGCCATTAAACTACACAAAAGCACCTATTACAGGCAAGCCCTCACTAACACATGGGGTAATGGTAGAGCTTTCTAGAACAACATCAAGAAAGTGACTGGTAAACAGCAGAAAACATCCCCAAATATGCTCAGTATCAACAGAACTATCACACTTGATCCCGCAGCTATCGCTAATACCTTCAATACCGCTTTCACTGGCCTCAGCTCCGTTCACCCCCCTGACTTCTTCACTGAATCTGACTCTCCCGCAGACCCTGCCAATGCTCCCCACTCTACTAACTACCCCCCCTTCTATTTCAGATCAAGCAGCATGAAGCTTGCAAGTACATTGGCAAGCCCATTGCCAACACAAGGTATAGTGGGGACTCATTGAACCTAAAACTGCTGTCCTTCATGCTCAATGAAGTTATCAGACCACTCGCCAAGATCATTAACCTCTCCCTCTGCCTTGGACGGTTCCCTAACTTATGGAAATCTGCTGTCATCACCCCGTATACAAGAACGGTGACAAGACTCACCATGGTAACTACTGACCAATCTCCATACTACCTCCCCTCTCAAAGGCACTCGAACGCATTGTTGCCGACCAACTCACCGACTACCTGGACAACCATAATATCTTATGTTCTCAGCAGCATGGCTTCAGGAAAGGGCACAGCACCACATCTGCCCTCATGGAATTTACCCCAGACATCCACAGTTCCCTAGATAACGTCCGCCTTACCGGGGTGGTCTTCATCGATATAACAAAGGCTTTTGATACCATCCACCACAAACTGCTTCTGAACCAGCTCTCAGTTGCGGGGCTCTCCCCAGACTCTACAGCCTGTTTCCAAAGCTACCTGTCAAACAGGTTGCCATGAATAAAGATTGCAGGTACTCTCTCTAACACTATGCCAGTCCGTTCGGGAGTTCTCCAGGGCTCCATACTGAGACCGCTTCTCTTTTCCCTTTTCCTGAACAACCTCCCTAAATCCTGCCCTGACCATATTATTCTCTATGCTGACGATGCCATAATTCTCTCCTCCCATAAGGATCAGCACTCCCTGCAAAATAATCTCCAACTTGGAGTCTCGTCAGTGGAAAACTGGTTCAGTACACAAAGACTTATTCTCAACTATAAAAAAACCAAGACTATGCTTTTCCGTAACTCCCACAGCAAACACAGATCACCTCCCTGATCATATCAAACCAACATGGGTCAACCCTCGAACAGGTTCTAACCTTCAAATACTTAGGGATCACTCTTGACAGTAACCTGTCCTATGTGTCCCATGTTGACAATGTCGCTAAGGCTGCCAACATGCGTCTTGGCCTTCTCTACAGGCACAAGTCTAGCTTAACGCCTGCAGCCTTGCGCTTTGCTGTGCAAAGCTCAGTTGTCTCCATCATCAATTATGGCCTCATCATTTACGGCTCAGTCACTACTACGGCCCTCAGATGTATCTCCACTTCGCTCAACAAAGCATGTCATCTAATCACTGGGTCACACCGCCTAACCCACACATGCAATCTCTACGCTCAATCTGGCTGGCTGCAACTTTCTAATCACATAAAATATCAAACCTGCACTATGATTAAGAAGATCACTATGGGCCTGACACCCCCTGGGGTACTATCTTTCCTCAGCCCAAGTAGTAACCCTGATCACACAAGAGGCTCTGAATCTCATCGCCTGTTGGTCCCACTCTGCAGAACCTCCATGGGTCAATGCTCATTTGCCTACTGGGCTCCTTGTTGGTGGAATGGCCTTAACACTGAGATCTCCTCCGCTGCCACACTTGGTCAATTCAAATCAAGGCTCCGTCTCCACCTCTCGGCCTCTAGCACCTGCGACTGTCATACCTAGCTCAGCTCAGTCCAGCAGTCCTAGCCGCGGTGCCCCTTTCTGTACCTCTCCCCTCTTTCCACTCCCTCCCCTCTACCCTATCCCCCCTTCCCCCTCTACCATTCCACCCCACTCCACTTCCCACACCTCTGTTCTAGTTAACAACTGCCTCTGGTAGGCTCTCATTGTATTATTATGAAACTGTATGTTAAATCTGTTTTATCAGCTCTAAACCTGCACTTGCTTTATTGCTTATTGCATTTTGCTCCACTGTGTACCACTGTATTGTCCTGTCTCTGACGTGGAACCTTTGTAAAAGAACTTCGGCTCAAAGATACTTGTAATCCTAGACTTAAATAAGTAAATAAAAAAACTGTAACAGATTTGTAAAACATGATCTTCCTGGAAAGAAACCATGCTGAGTTAAATCTATATGTCCAATTTGTTGCAGATGATCAGAGATATGTTTTTTAAGGAGTCTTTCTAATAATGTTAAACTGATGGGTCTGTAGTTCTTTGTGTCCTGTTTACTGCCGCCTTTATGTATATGGGTGATTACTGCCTCATTCCATTCAAATAATGTTTTGCCTTCTCTGTATGAGGCATTAAAAAGCATTGATATAGGTCCTGCTAACTGTGATGATAGTTCTTTTAGGAATTTGGGAGTTAATCTGTCTGGTCCAGCTGAGCTATTTATTTTAAATGATTTGATAACTTCAAGAACTTCCTGCAGAGAGAATGGTACAATGTCCAATTGTTGGATTGGGATTTCCTTAGTAATCTCCTCTTTAGGCATATAAATACTTAAAAAGTATTTTGTTTAGTTCTGAGGCTATTTCTCTCTCATAATTAATTAGACTCTCATCAGTTAATAAAGGCCCTACCATGTTGCTTTTTCCCTTTAAGGAGCCCACATAATAATAGAATATTTTCGTATTGTCCTTCGCCTTAGTGGCAAGTTGTTTCTCTAGATTCTGTTTAGCTTTCTTTATTAACTGCTTGTTTTTTTAACTGCTATTTTGTATATTTCTAATTTTATTGCTGTTGGTTGTCGTTTGTATTTTTTGTAAAGTTTGTTTTGCTTCCAAATACTTTTTTTGATGTTTTTGTGCCACCATATAGGCATCTGGCGATTATTATTATCTTTCTTCCTACCTGGCACCCAGTTTTGGATACATGTATTCATTTTATCTCTTAAGATATCCAAGGCCTCTTCAAGTCCAAGGTTGTTCCACTCGTTGTGCCAGTCCCAATTTGTTAAATATCTTGTTCTCATATTATTATAAACCGCATTATGATAATCTTTTAATTTTGTTATACCAGTTGTTTGTTTATTGATATCAACATATAATTCCAGTTGTACCATCCTGCGATCATTGTTACCCAATGGTTTAAGCACTTTTGGTTCTGACACCCCAGTTTTAAAGTTTGTAAAAAATAAGTCTAATATATTCTCCTGTCTTGTCCCTTCCTTGACTAATTGTTCAAGGTTATTTTGTAGAGTGATATCTACGAATTTGTTATCTAGACCACTGGTACCAATTAATGATGGCCAATTAATTGCTGGGAAGTTAAAATCCCCGATGAGAATATAGTCCCCGGTAATTTCCATGTGGTTAATCTCATCCAGAAAAGCATTAGTTTCTTGAGAATTTAAACTTGGTGAATGGTAACCTAAGCCTATAGTCATGGTGGTAGAGGTTGGTTGTATTCTGGCCCATATCAGTTCATTTTGACTGTTTTGGTTTATATCTTGTTTTACTTCAATTGCTTTTAGGCTCTCACTTATACAAAGTACATTGCCACCATCTCTTCTTACTTTTCTAATTTTAGACAGCAGTAGATAACTAGGTATTTCTATACCCCACTCCTCATCTGAAAACCAGGTTTCAGTGACACCGCAGATATCAATGTTATTTTTATTCAAAATTAATTTCAACTCCTCAATTTTATTTCTTAGACTTTGGGCATTAATTAATGATACTTTCAGTGGTTTGTTTATTTTTGATCTGAAGTTATTTCCTTGGGACTTAACAGGTTCACTGGAAGAAGAAAGTGCCAAGTTTGCCCTTGTAGCTTGACCCTGCTTTAGAGAGACTATAGAAGTTAGTCTCTCCCCTGACAAGTTTGTTTAAATATTTATGTAAGCTGTAATATGTTTACCCAAGATGGAGTTGCCTCTTCTACTCATATGTAGCCCATCCCAGCAATATAATTCTCCTTTACCCTCAAATTGCTCCCAGTGTGTAATACATGTGGGCCCAGATATTCAGAAATGTGCCAAAGGCCGGCCCAAGCTCAGCGCAGTGCAAAACCAAAGTGCCATGGCACAACAGGAGCCACATTCAGATGTTGCGCAGGCTGAACTGTGCCAGTGCAACCCGGCTGGATATGGCACAGTTGCACCATGGCACAAACAGAGTTGCACCATGGTGCAGAAAGAGATGCCCCAGCACAACTGTGGGAGCAGAGCAGCAGAGCAACAGAGGGGGGCATGGCACAGAGAACAGACCCAGGGACAGAGCCAGGGAAGCAGGCTATCCTAGATCTAGTGCTGACTAACAGGGAAAGGATCACAGATCTCAAGGTAGAAGGTCACCTGGGGGCCAGTGACCACCACATGGTATGGTTCAGTTTGACCACTACAACTAAATCATCCCATTCCAAGGCAAACATATGGGACTTCCGAGGAGCTGACTTTGATAAGATGGCCAACAGAGTTAAGCTAGCCCTGGCAAAAAGAAATGCAGGTGATGGGGTACAGGCAAAGTAGGCAAGCATTAAAAATGCAATACTTGAAGCAACATCCCATTGTGTTAGAGAGAAAAGGAAGTGCAAAAGAAGAAGGAAACCACTTTGGTTCTCAAAAACAGTAGCAGAAAAGGTCAGATCCAAAAGGCTGGCCTTCAGGAAATATAAGGGAACACAGCATGATGAAGATAGGGAGGCATACCAAACTTCCCTAAGGGAAGCAGGGAAGGCAGTAAGGCAGGCAAAGGCCCAAACCAAGGAAACACTAGCACAGACAGTAAAAGAAGGTGACAAGACTTTCTATAGATACATTAGTGAAAGGAGAAAGTCCAGAGGGGGTATTGCTAAGATTAAAGGAAATAAGGGTGTGTGTGAGGAGGAGGAGGACCATGTAAAAGCATCTATCCTAAATAGATACTTCTGCTCACTATTTACTGAAGAGAAGGTAGGGCAGGGCCCACAGCTCAGCACCATGGACACAGGGAGGAGGGAGGTGAGCACTAGTCTCTTCACAAAAGAAAGGGTCCTACAAGAGCTCGATAAGCTCAGGGTGGACAAGGCAATGGGATCTGATGGCATACATCCCAGGGTACTAAAGGAGCTAAGGATGGAACTAGCAGAGCCATTATCAGAACTGTTTACTGAGTCTCTGAGCACAGGAGAGGTCCCAGAAGACTGGAAAAGGGCTCATGTGATCCCGCTCCGCAAGTCTGGTAGCAGGGAGGAGGCAGGGAACTACGGACTAGTCAGTCTTACCTCAGTAGTGGGCAAGATTATGGAGGCACTCCTTAAGGAATGTATAGCGCAACACCTGGAATCCATAGGAGCACAGGATCCAAGACAGCATGGGTTTACAAAAGGAAGGTCCTGTCAAACTAATCTCATAGATTTCTTTGACTGGGTAACCAGAGTGGTGGACCAAGGGGAAGCAGTTGATGTCGCCTACCTTGACTTCAGCAAAGCTTTCAATACTGTTCCACATAGAAGACTGATTAATAAGCTGGGTAGGCTTAGGGTGGGTCAGAAGTTGGTCAACTGGGTGGCAAACTGGTTGACAGGCAGGAAACAAAGAGTGGTGGTAAATGGTATACAATCAGAAGAGATGCAAGTCACAAGTGGAGTACCTCAGGGATCAGTCCTTGGGCCAGTCCTCTTCAATATCTTCATCAGTGACATTGCAGATGGACTGGAGGGTAAGGTTTGTCTGTTTGCAGATGACACCAAGATCTGCAACAGAGTAGATGATCCAGATGGGGTGGGCAGAATGAGAATAGATCTGGATAAACTAGCAAAATGGTCGGAAGAGTGGCAACTGGGGTTTAATGCAAAGAAGTGCAAGATCATGCACATAGGGAAGAGAAACCCTGAAGCCACCTATAGGCTGGGACAGGAGTTGCTGGCAGTCACAAGGGAAGAAAGAGACTTGGGCATCATCATCATCGATGACCTGAAATCATCCAAGCAGACCTCTAAAGTAGTAGGTAAGGCTAGGGGGATGTTAGGGTGTATTAGTAGAGGTATCGCAAGTCGGAAGAGGGAGGTAATAATCCCTCCTTACAAGACACTGGTTAGGCCCCATCTGGAATACTGCGTGCAGTACTGGAGGCCACACCTTCACAAGAACATCAACCAAATTGAGGCAGTCCAGAGAAGGGCAACCAAAATGGTGCAGGGACTGCATCAGAAAACATATGAGGACAGATTAATGGAGCTCAATATGTATACCCTAGAGCAAAGGAGGAGAGAGGTGATATGATTGAAACATTCAAACACCTTAAGAGCATTAACAAGGTGAAAGAGTCTAACATGTTTCAACATAAGAAAAATAGCAGGACAAGAGGACACAACATGAGATTAGAGGGAGGCCAATTAAGGGGTTATGTGAGAAAGTTCTTTTTCACAGAAAGGGTGGTGGATGCATGGAACGGCCTACCTCAGGAATTGGTGGATATGAATACAGTGCAGGGCTTCAAACAGGCATGGGATAGGCATAAGGGAGCAACAGAGATGAGTATGAATAGATAGGCCATTGACAGAGCAAAGGCCGATGGCACATATATAAGGTAGAAAAAGAAATAGGCAGACTGGATGAGCCTTGCGGTCCTTATCTGCCATCAACTTCTATGTTAGAAATATGTCCCTATGTTTCTAAGCACAGTGACAGACCACAGGAGGCCTCCACCAGCAGGGCACAGCAGGGCACACACAGGCACCCAGACACCGCTCCCCTGAACACAACAGTGGCACAGAGAGCAGGCAACAGGAGGTGCCAATGGCCAACGGAGGACCATCAAGGGAGCCCCCCCCTCCCGCAAGCAGCTAGCCATGCTCCCCCACCCAAACCATAGCAGGCCACACCCAGGAACATGCAGCCAAACACACACACACCACATAGGCACACAGGAAGCCCACACAGTAGGCATTGAATGTGCCAGGGGACAGGTAGCATGGCTGACCACATGGGACAGGCTGCACAATGCCAAGCAGGGACCCCAACACAGTGTGTGGCCAGTACCTGACCAATGACCATGGCTGTGTGCCACCACCATGCACACACCCACCTCACACCTCTGACAGCTGCCCCATGGGCACCCCAAGACACAGCCACCGACTGAGGGGAAGGACACCATCACAGTGGGACACACCACAGTACACAGCAGTGAACCACAGAATCACAACATGTGCCCCGACACAGGCACACCACATGGACAGACACTGGGCCACTGTAGCATGGCTCTCCATGCCATCTGAAAAGCAGACACTGATACAGGCAGGTAAGTCACAAAAATATAATACTGAACACAACAAAGTACAAAAACAAGGGACTGGGAAAGGGTAGGTAAAGCAAGGGGAAGGGACAGGGCACAGAGACTGTACAGTGAAAAGGGGGACTGTAGGGGAGGTACAGCAGGGGAAACAGGGGAATGCTGGGTCCAAATCAATGGTGGCCACATCCTGCCACGCTTTGGTGTTGTCACCACCTCCTGTCTGCCAACATCATGTGCCTCATCTGCAACACCACCTCCATTGTGGTGGAAGTGATCTGGATAAGCTGTCAGAGCAGTCGTCCATACAATGGTCACCTGGGTCCCCATCGCTGGACACCTATAACAAGGGACAGGACAGGTGATCAGTGCAATGTCCCAAGGAACCATGCCCACCCACAGTGCGCAATGGGCAGCGGGAAAACACACCCCTGGAGGACCCATACCAGCCTCCCACAGGGGGGTGGGCCAGTGCCTGCCAGCAACTCAGCGCACCTTGACATTGCACAGATGTGGTCCCCGCTGTACAATGGCCACCCAACTGCACAATGACAGTCACATGGCACACTGCACCAGCAGCTGGGAGCATGCCCACCCCACCAACAGCTGGCACATGTGTCCAATAGATGCGCCACAGTTTAATGCACCACGCACAGTGCGACACATACAGCTGCCACGGCACATGGCACAGGTGGCCATGCCCACACCCACCCCCCCACACCCCCATTCACAGTGCGAAGGACCATGACAGTGCCTATCTGCCCTCTGTGGCCCTGTTGGTGTTGGTCCCACTCCAGCTTGTCCTGCTGTGGCCTGCTGTGCTGCTGCAGCAACCTGGGCCCTCCGATGGTCCTCAGGTCCTGGGAATGGAAATAAGACAGGTGCACATCAGGAATCGACCACAACAAATGCCCCCCACCCCCATCCCTGTGCACAGGGTGTGCCCCTGCCCGACACATCCTGCACTGCCACACAGTGGCATTGCAACACAAGCAGAGCCTGGCAATGCCACCCTGCAATGCACATGATGACAGTGTACCCCTCTGTAGGGCATGGCAGGCAGCCAAGCCACCACCACAGTACAGCACCAGAGCAGACATGCAACATAGGATGACTTACCTGGCTGTGGCATGGCCCCCTCACCTGGTGCATGCCTGTAGCCTCTTCAGGTGCTCTGGGTCCCACCGCATGAGGTCACCATAATGGTGGCAACACTGCTCTCCAGTCCTGGGCTCCCCTGTTCTGTGCTCCAGGCTTGTGGCGATTGCCTGCCATACGGTGCCCCTAGCCTGCTGCAGGGGTACCTGCCCAAAAGAGCTGGGGGGCATGGGGCTCCACACATGCCACTAGGTTGGCCACCTCAATGGGGACCAGTTCTGGGCTCTCCTTCACCATGCCTGCACCATGTTCCACTAACTGTGTTCGGTGGTGAAAACCGCGGCTGGAGGTGCACGTGTCCACACCATGCACCTGCCGCACGATGCATGGGTGCATGCGCAGTGTACACACAGTGCACAGTGCCAGAGATGCACAGAATGGGCATGGCTACACAGGGTCACAGGTCAGAGGTCAAACCAAGGGGTCAGGGGTAGACCGGCATTGCACACATGTGCGATAGGGCACAGCACCCCATGCACAGCCATGCGTGTAGCCGACCCATACACAACATGCACAATGCCACGGCATCACACTGTCTGCGCTCAGTGCACGATTGCCACTATGATGCCATGATGCACACGCTCACCGTGGGCCTGCGCACCGTGCATATGTGCATATTGCACTGTCGCAACCTGCTCCGGCGCAACCCCATTGTGCATGGTGCAATATCATGATATTCAGACTCCACATGCAGATGAGCTCATCAGCCAACTCATGGTGCACTGGGTGCATTAGCATGTCATTACTATTGCGCTAAGCCTCATTTGCATGCATTGCATCTGATAAGCACCATGGAACAGCACAGGCCATGAACTGGTGTTGCATCCCTTCAAGGTAAGTTGCACATGCCGCTGCAGCTCACTGGGAGCAGACAGCACAGCAGGGTGGGACAGACCAGGGAGATGCTGCCATTAACACACTGTGCTGTCCATGTCCACAGGATGTGACATGTCAGAACATGAGGAGGGATTAGGAGCGTGGGCCTGCTCGGAAGTGCAGGTGCAATTTCACTAAAGCAGAGACACAGGCCCTAGTTGACACATACCTGGACTGGGAACTTATGTTGAGTGGTGCCATGGGCACACCACAGGCCAGGGCTGGGGCCTGGGAGGAGGTGGTGGCATACATCAACCAGCATGGCAGCCACCAGTGGTTGGTGCAGGAGTGCCGTAAGAAGGTGGGCACAGACAAGAGATGCATTAAAGAGAAGGTGGCAGCCATTCGTGCATCCCGGAATGCCACCAGAGGGGGGCCTGTGGATGCGCCAACACTCACGGTACAAGAGGAGTTGATGTCAGCCACCATGTACTGCAGCATGGTGGAAGGTGTGCCTGGAGGTGGTTTCCAGATGGGTGGCAGCCCATTGCTGCATGGTAAGTATGTCAGCCACGCCCAGCTGGTGGTACAGAGGGTGCATAAACGGGCATGCTGGCGTGCATGCAGCCGGCATACATGTCATGTGCATGTGTGCACACCCTCATGCATGCCATGCTGCAGGACACATGCAGTGGCAGTGTAGGGGGGGCACATGTGGGCAATGCATCACTGACATGCCTGTCTTTCTCTTGCAGCACTAGCATGCCTCCGTGCGGATGATGGGGCACTGGCAGCAGCAGCAGCCATGGATGCTGGAACAACCCTGGAGGACAAGCCATCCACCTCTACTGGCATCCAGGGGCCTGACAAGCTGCAGCTCACCACCACAGTGCAGATGGATGTCCTGGACCTGGGGTCAGATGAGGCCCTGGATGTGTTCCTGCAGGATGCCAGCCTTGGTGTCCTCTGCACAGAGACACAGATCAGGGTGGGGTCACAATTATCCTGGACAGCATGGGCAACATTGTGGGCAAGATGCCCCTGCTGGCCACTGACACAGGCAGCATGCCCAGCACTGTGCCAGTGGCAGAACAGCTGCCTGCCACCACTGCGGGTGCAGCGGAGTGCGCTGCCCTGGCTGTGCCCTGCGGTGGTGGTGATGTGATGTACAGCAGCCAGACGGGTGACAGCAACAGGCTACGGGTGCCACCAGGCAGACGGACACAGGGTCCACCGCTGGTGTGCCTGCTGTGCCCATTCCCCCTGCAGACCCCACTGTGCAGCATCCACCAGAGAGGGGGGCTGTACAGCATGGCCAGTCACCATATGAGGACTGGCGTCCTGCCGGGGAGCCCCAGGACGCCGACCCACTGGCTGAGCACACCCATTTGCTGCAGGCATCCATTCAGCAACAGGAGCTTCTTGCCACTGGGGTCCATGCACTGCATGTGGAGGTGTACCAGTTAGCCGAGCAGCAGGAAAGGGGCAATGCGCAGATCCTGTCGGGGATGCAGTGCATTCAGGAGGCCATGGCAGCATCCCTGGATCACATTGCCACTGCGATCATGGATGGCTTTGCACTGCTGGCTGCCACAGGGCATGGCTGGGCACAGATTACCCCCCGCAGCACGCTGTCCACCCTGCGAACCCAGCATCGGATGACCCCAACACAGTCAAAGCCGGGCTGTGATGTAGGCAACCCAGGCATGCCCAGGGCTGGCCTGTTTGGGCACCTTCACACCCCTGCGCAGACAGTCACGGTCCTGTGGTTCAACCCCAGGGGGCTGTTGCTCACTCCCCCATGGCTGATGCGCAGCCTGTGGCTGCTGATCGGGCAAGGCTCGGCCACTCCCGTGGCCGTGGTGGCCATGGTTCCATGAAAAGGACCTGATGTGTGGGCCGCCCCACCTGCAATCTGCAGCTGCTGCCCTGTGTGCACATAGGCGGTGTGTGTGCCCACCACTGGTTTGGCACCTGTGTGACACACCACACATTGCCTGTGTGCGTGCTTGCCAGGCCACTGGACTGTGTGGCTTGGGCGTGATGAAGGCAGTCAAGCACCGGTTGCGCCTGTGCACCAGTGCAATGCATCTGATTCTCGCCACATACCACCGCCTGGGTGTGTGGGTGCATGTGTGTGTTGCTATGTGTGGCTGTGTGTGGTTGTGTGCCCCTGACTCCCCTACCCCTGCATCACACCTCTGTGTGTGTGCATGCCCATTGCCATGCACGCCCCTGCATGTGTGCTGTACCTGTTTGTGTGGCCCATGCATGTGTATCGCACTTCCTAACTGTGTACACCATAGTGCTCCTGTGTGATGGTGTCCCGGTGTCATCGCGCCTGCTGTTGCAGCTGGGGATCCCTCCGCCCAGGGGGTGGCTGTCCACCACCCTCCAGCCCATTGCTTCTGTCGTCCCCACTACTGTCGCCCTCATCAGCCTCAACAGCTATCCCACAGTCAATGGCCATATTGTGCAGTATGCAGCAGGCCAGGAACAGGCCACAGGCTTTCAAGGGGCTGTACTGTAGGGCACCACCTGACCTGTCTAGGCAATGGAAATGTGCTTTCAGCATGCCAAAGACATGCTCAATGATGTTGCGCGTGCTGGCGTGTGCCTCATTGTAGCGTTCCTCCGTTGGGGACAATGGGTGCCGGTAGGGGGTGAGCAGCCAGGGCCTCAGTGGATAAGCGCTGTCCCCTGTGTGGATAATGACATGGTTAGCCCTCTGCTATTCTGTGCTGTGCCTCTTGCCTGTCCCTGGTGCCCACGCCAACATGCACACCCTGCCCTCCCCATCCCAATGTATGCTCTGCCCATCGGCCCTTGCCCATGTCATACTCACCCACTAGGTGGCCTGTGGGGATGTCCCCATGTTCAAACCTATGGCACAGCGCAGAGCTGTGCCAGATGAATGCATCATGTGCACTCCCAGGGTGTGTGGTGCAGACACTGGTGATGCGCCCCGTGGCATTGCACACCACCTGGCAGTTGACACTCGGGCACCCCTTCCTGTTTATGCATACCACACCCTCGGGGCCAGGTGGCATGTGGATGGCCATGTGGGTGCAGTCAATGGCCCCAATCATGCCAGTCATACGTGCAACCCTGTGAAAGTCCTGCATGGTTGCTGTAAGCTCCGCCTGTGTGCTGGAGAAATGGATGAATTCCAAAGCACGTGGCAGCAGAACATTGAGGAACTGTGTGAGAAGCCAGGACGTGGCTGACTGGGTTATGCCTGTGGTGTCCCCTGGTCTCTGGAAGGTGCCCGTTGGCGAGCAGGCAATTGACCGCTGTCACTTTCATCTCCACAGACATGGTGTGGCTCTGTCTGCCTGCATCTCCTCACTGCACAGTTCACAGAGCTGCCTCAGAATGGCCTTGTTCGGGCAGTACCAGCCCACAATCTCCGTGTCACTGTAGTTCTCAAAGGTGATGCAGGCACGGTACCACCTGTGTCGGGCATAACGCCGACGGGCCCTTCCTCAGCCACATCGCTGTTCCTCCTGCCCCCTCACACCCCTCATTACAGCCTCCATCATGAAGGGTGCACTATCCATGGCCCTTGCTGTCCAATATACCCCAGGGCAGTTGGCTGCTGCTGGCTGTGTGCCACCCTGGTGCATTGCCTGGCAGTGTGCCTGTCTCTCTCTCTCACTCTCTGCCCCCTCTCCCCCTCCAATGCCATCTTTGTCCCTCTCCCTCTGTGTCTGCCTTGGTCTGTCTTTCTTTCTTTCTTTCTTTCTTTCTTTCTTTCTTTCTCTCTCTCTCTCACTTCCTCTCGCCTGGCACAAGTGCTGTCTGTGTGCTTGCGCCCTGTATTTATAGAAACAAGTCTGCTCGGAGCAACTTCGATTTGCTCCGCACTTGCATCATGGTTTCACGGTTGAATATACCACTGCGCTGGATATTCATGGGAAGACCCCCAGCACTTGCGCCTGCATTTATTATAGTCGCGCATTGGCGCCATGGAATTTTTGCTGGGCAATGGCTCCTGCTCAATATAACTCCTTGGCGCAAGTCCGCACTCGTGCCAGTGCAACTGCTTTGAATATCTGGGCCACTATGTTTTGTGTTATATACCATCTCCTCAGCCAATTACTGACCTTTATTTTAACATATTGTTGTGGAGTAGACCTGGGGATGGGAAGTATCTCTGATAGGGCTACAGCAAATCCATCCTAGCTCAACCAACTTGTTAGTCAGTGCCACATAATCTTATTTTATTTTAGTTATTAAATCATATGTAATATTATTAGCTCTTGCATGCACTATTACTAATGATTTACTGTCCACATTGCATAGGATATCACTAGTCATATGAGTTATATCTGATATCTTTGTCCCACTGAAACTTGAGAGGGTACGATTTGCTTTATCCGAGTTGCAGACTATCCTGTCAAGATGCTTAATGACTGAGTCCAAGCACAAAGATTTGTTTAGGATCTGTTGTCATGTTAATCACTGTGTCCATTGCTTCAATAGTTCCCAGGGGCAGATGTGATGAATTTTGTTCTGGGATCTCTATGCTAGGTTTAGTTATATTACTGATATGACCTGTATTATTTGAAGTGATGTTGTTTCCTTCACTGACTTCCCTCGAAGTTGTGTTGTTCTCTGGTTTTTGAAGAATAATTAAACACTCTTGAGAGGTGGATGGGAAATTTCTGCTATATTCTAGTAATGTGCTTATAGGGTCATATCGATTTTGAGTGGGCAGATGAAATTGTTCTGCCCTGCAGCCTTTTTTAGCTGTTTTGTTACTCTGTACTAGATACCATTCATCATCAGAGGTAGCAATCAAATCCTCTTCCCTTGTTCTTTTTTTATTTAAAAGGCTAGATGTACATGGTATTTTTATTTATTTATTTATTTGTCTTTGATTACCAGGTAGGTGCACTGGTCTGAGGGACCGTTTTCAGACACAACCCGGGCCATAAAAGATGGCATAGCTAGGCAACAATTTAAGTCACAATGCACAGGGATGTTACAGGTTAAACAGAGGTCAAGAACATTTTTACATACAGGGAATAATAAATGCAGGAAAAATGGTGGAAATCATGGTACAATAGGTGAGACAATAAGAGGGTGCAAACAAACCCTACCATTCCCCCGATTCATCCACCTTTGAAAGTCACATCTAGACAGAGAGAAGAGAGAGGGAGAGAACAGGAGCCAGAAACAAGTTTGGGGAGAGCAGCTAAGAAACTCCCTGAGGAGTCAGGTTAGTGCAGGACAGAGAGTGTTAGGTGTGAGGGGGGCCTACCCCTTATAGGCAGAAGCAAATTGCTCTATTCACAAACCAGGATTTGTAGCGGGATTTGAAAGCTGAATGGGCGTTAGAGGAGCAGAGGGGAGCAGGGATCCTGTTCCACAGTGTAGGGGCAGCAATGGATAGTGCTTTCCCTCCCATGCCAGTGGACACCCTTGGTACATGTAGGGGAGGGACAGTAGAGGAGCGGAGACACCTGGGTAGAGTTCTGACCTTCAGCAGGGGAAAGAGAGGGGACACATCACCGCTTCTGATGGTACTATCCACAATACAACCAAGGGTAAAATCAAAGCACCCTTGGAAGGGTAGCCAGCAAAGGGAACTGTAGAGGTTGCAGTGGTGAGTTGTGAAAGGTGCCATGAGAGCAAAGTGGCAGGCACTGTTGTAAGTCAATGTGAGCCTGGTTCTGAGGGCCGAGGAAGTTCGAAAGTAGATGGGGGAGCAGTAGTCAAAAATATGAAGTGTTTGATTCTCAGACACATGGAGGGATGGTAAATCTTTATTTGGGGTGGGAGTTGATGTAAATGTAATCATTCTAGTGATATTTAATTGCGCTTTCACCATACTAGTGTCCAAAATTTCATCATTATTTGGAGCATTCCAAGATTTTCCCTTTAGTCTAACTGCCATATCTCTCTGACTGTCCTCTAGAGCCATACGTCTGGAGTTAAATCATTTTATTTCTCCTTCCATTGCTTCATTCTGTTTGCATTTAATATATTTAAAGCCTGTTTGCATTATACCAGTCTTGGTAATGATATACATCATATGTCACACATTTTACCCCCACTTCTCCCTCTATAGTCATGAATTTATCAGCCATATTGTTTTAGGTGAGATGGTGTTTTACCCACAGGAGACCACTTAAGGAACAGGCACCTCTAACTGAAGGCACTTAACTGTAGAGCTGGTATTATAAAATGATGATGAGGGACTTGTAACTCTTTACTGCCAAGCCATAAACTTTGTGGAATTTATTAATGGCAGCTTACCACAGCACGCAGCTAGGTCTGATCTTCTCTCACCCTCACCTGCCAAACACATTAAACACGCGCTGGATGCGAGTGCCTTTGTGCGCATCTTCGCACACAGCAACCGCAAGCTCACTCTGACCGTGTGAGTGGAACAGATAATCGGGTCACATGACCATTTGTCCTGACCTAGGAGTCGCTTTTTAAACTGTTTCCACAGCTTCAAAACTTAAAATGCTGCCCTGTGTGAGTATTTATTTGCAGCCAAAGACTGCACACATCAAGAATAGTTAAATAAAATGGCACTTCTACAGTGCACAGCATAAGACAAGAAGCTCAGTAGTTCATTAGCCACTCAGAGAACTACAGCTCCCTATACCCTTCCAGTAGTTCCCTTCACACTGTTAGGTCTGCACACTAAAATTCAGCACTCCAGCATGATACAGGCTCCTTGCCAATTCTGTCACACACTGATATGGTGTCACACAGCAGTTGGACAGGGAAATGATGCTGCACCCTGCACGGAGCACTCCACTTACTGTATGCTATCCGGCCCAGAAGTGACAATTGGGTCACGTGGCCACTTGTCCTGACCTAGGAGTCACTTTTAAACTGTTTCCACAGCTTCAAAACTTAAAATGCTGCCCTGTGGGAGTATTTATGTGCAGCCAAAGACTGCACATATCAAGAATAGTCAGATAAAATGGCACTTCTACAGTGCACAGCATAAGACAGGAAGCTCAGTAGTTCATTAGCCACTCAGAGAACTACAGCTCCCTATACCCCTCTAGTAGTTCCCTTTACACTGTTAGGTCTGCACACTAAAATTCAGCACTCCAGCATGATGCAGGCTCCTTGCCAATTCTGTCACACACCGATATGGTGTCACGCAGCAGTTGGACAGGGAACTTTTGTACCTTTAAAACTTTTAAAACCTCTTGTGTTTTTGATAACAGTTTGTGGTCACAGATGACTTCCCTTTTTCTTCAGAATGGCTAAGCCCTGTGTGGAAAAAAAGGGAAGTGGTTCTTTCGCCTCAACTGGCAGTTTTTAAATGGAGAAAGGAAATATATTTTTCTCCGTTTAACTATAAAACTTTAATTTTTGCCACAATTTAAGAATATTTTAATTGCATTCCATACCCAAACAGTCTGTCATAGCTAGAATTAGCATAAATCTCAGGTCCACCCAGGGACACCATTTTGTAGACACAATTACTAGTAATTAATTTATCTCTGTTAGCTGCTTAAGGAAAGGTGTGCAGTAAATTGCGTTCACCTGTTTTATCATGGTTACTGCTGAAATGACAGATTTAAACTTGGACATGCAGTGCAATCAAAAGCTGTTTATTTCAATACACAGTTAACATTTAAACATTTTTTGACATTTAAACTACAAAACATTTCTAGAAAATCTCATTCAGACTTTTTTCTATTCATGCACTTTATCTCCTTACACAGTCCTCCTTGTGTACCTATGAGGCCCAGTAATTCCTATCAGGAGGCAATTTTAAAGTAGTATTCTCTCATGAATAACCTTAACTAACCCAAGTACACAATTCCTTAGTACTAATAATCTTTGCTAGCATTTAAACAATATTTCATTGCATTTTATCTTTATGCATTTCATATGGAACCAGGATTCTTAAAAGACACGTGTTAAGCAAGCACCTTAAAGTCTCTAGAGTATACTCAGCCAATGTCTCCTGGGGTATCTAATCTCCCTTCCGTCTGGAGATTTGAAGTGTCCTTGGAGAGGTTGGATTGAAGAATGTCTTTTCCTGATTCCTGTGAATTCTCTTTCTTTTCCTTGAGGCTTAAATAAATGACAAAGTTATTATAATTTCAATGTTTCTTGTTTTTGGCTAAGGCCAAAAGTCTTTAAAGTTTAGCAGAATAATAGTTTTCCAGCGATGAAACACAGATTCATAGGAAGCAAGTGGTAACTATAATGTTTTGGTCTTTGGCGTTGCATTATGTAGACAAATACTTACTTACAAATGACTTGAGATTGTGAAATGATATAGCCATATTTGGACAATGGCTTATCTTTGTCGGAAGTCTAGAGCGTATGTGCTGAAGTATTTTTATTCTGTTAGACACTCTGTCAGCAACTTGTCTATTGTCCTCTTGAACTTGTCCACGAGGTGACAATTAATAGACTTATAACCACAAGACCTTACACTGCGCATGTTCAAAAATGAGGTGATGGAGGTTATGTCACTTGTGGTTATGGTACTGCGTTCGGTGGTAGCAGATGGTCTTCCTTTTGAGGAATGTGTCCCTGAGTTAGCTGTCTGGATTTTCAGATGTGTTGCAAGCTTCTGGTAGCCTGATCTGATGACCTAATGAAATGCTGAACTTTGATTTTAAAATACTTCTGGGACTGCCAGCATTTTGCACAATGTCTGAACTCTGAGAATATGTTTATTTGGCATTTTAAATGTTCTTGAAGTTAGAAGACTTAAAGTATATTGTTTAATGTAAATTCTTCCATGATTTCTTTCACTACAATGGATCCATATACCTGGGTGATATACTGCAGGACTGCTGGCTATGGGAACTCAGAAAGCAAGGTTTTTATGACAAGCCTTTTTAATACATATGTTATGACTGTTGAGATTAAAGTGTATATCTTTTTCACACTTTAGCAGAATCTGGTGACTTGCAGACATTATTTTGTACCTACAGTGTCCACCCTATTACAGGTTTTGATATTGTTTGCAAAAGGCATACTTTCCCTTCCCATTCTTCTGCACTGTCATTTATGAAGACATTGAAGAGGATCAGTCCCAGTACTGAGCCCAGCAGCACCCCACTGGTCACTCTCCCATCATTAAAGTGAGTTCCATTAAGTACCACCTTCTGTCTCATATCCATTAATCTGTTTTAACTCAGTTCACCACTTTGGATCCCACCCCTATGCTGCTCCATTTCTTTATCAATCACCTGTGTGGCACAGTGTCAAAGACCTTGTTAAAGTCCACATAGGCCACATCCACTGCTCTCCCTTGATCTGTTTCCTTGACCACAACGTGAAGACGTCAATCAGATTCACTTGGCATGATCTGCCCATCCCCTCTTTAATTCATGCTACCTGTGATCTTGCAGCTCATTGGATTAAAGATACTCGAACAACCTTTCCTTTAACAGGGTTTTCATTAATTCCTTCACCACTGAGGTGAGACTGACCAGATTATAGTTGATAGCTGTCTTCCTGCATTCACCGTTGTGTAGAGGGATTATGTTTCCCCTCCTCCAGTCCCCTGGAACCATACCTGTTTCCAGAGAGCAGTTGAATAAGGGCATCAGTGGGGCAGCTGGCACCTCCCTGAGTTCCTACCCTGGGTGTATCCCACCCAGTCCTTTAGCCCTGTCCACTGTCAGAGCTGCAAGTCCCTTCAGAACTATTTCCTCTTAAAATGGATTTGTGCCCCCTCCCCTTTGTTCTTGCTGCTCACTGTTGGTCCTTCCCCTTCCTTCCAATCTGAAGACTGAGCAGAAGTACCTGTTCAGGATGTCTCCTTTTTTTTGGGGTTCTCTTCTGCCCAGCCTCCACCTGCCTTCCTTATCTTCACTATCCCTCCCCTGGCCTTCCTCATCTCACCTATGTACCTGAAGAAAGTCTTATTCCCTTTAGCTGTCCCCTTGGCCATCCCTTCCTCTGTCTGCACCTTTGCTTCCACACAGTCTTTCCTGCGTTCCTCTGTTTTACTTGATACACCTCCCTGTCTTCCTCTGGCTGTGTTTTCTTATACCTCCTGAATGCCACCATTTTTTTCTTCACCTCTTTAGCCACTTCACTAGAAAACTGTATTGATCTCCTTTTCCTTCTGCTTTTACTCACTTTCTTCACACAAAAGCTGGTTGCCCTAATTATATCCTCTCTTATTTTTCCCCACTGTACCTCTACCACACCTTGGCAATCACCCTCCCCCCCCCCGAGGCAGTCTCTGAGGCACTCTCCCATTTCAAGGCAGAGCAAATGAATTTGTTATGAAAAGATACAGTCACTCAGACCTCTTAGCAACAATTGTAAAGGCACTGTAACAAGTAATGTTCAATCAAGTAGAAAACTGATTCTTGTCTAAATCATTTTTTACCTTCTGGAAGGGGAGGTAGGGATCAGGGTTTATTATACATAGCGAGGGATCCCTTTGGAAGAAACCACATTACAAAGCTGTGTAATTTGTTTTCTTCTAACCCCAGGAATCCCTCACTTAAGTTTAAGAAGTGCAGACTCCATAACAGTACCTTGGGAGACTGGGTACAGAACCTATTTAGGGAAAAGATTCTGCAAGACAGCAGTGCCAAAACTGGCATCCCTTCTGGACTGTCCAGACAGTAGTGTTTTGTGAAAGTGTGTACTGTTTTCCAGGTAGCTGCTCTTCAAATCTTTTACAGGGGGATATCTCTTGATGCTGCCACAGAGACAGAGGTGCCTCTTATAGAGTGTGCCCTGAGCCCTATGGATGGCAGCTTACCAGCTTTGCCATAACAAAACTGTATGGAGGAGGCTATCCAGTGAGAAACGGTTCTCTTGGATGCTGGTTTGCCTTTCCCCACTTCACTATAGGTAACAAACAGTTAAGTGCTAGTGGACCTTACGTCCTTTGTGTGGTCCAAGTTGTAACTCAGTACTGTTTTCACATCCAGACTGTGGAGCTTTTGCTCACCTGAACTGGATTTTTCCATGAAGAAAACTAGAAGGGCAACTGACTGATTCAGATGGAATTCAGACACCACTTTTAGGAGGAACTTTCTGTTTGTCCTTAGGACTACCTTGTGGCTATGGAAAATTACATAGTTAGGGTCTGTGCAGACGGCTTGTATCTTGCTCACCCTTCTGGCAGAAGTCATTGCCACCAGGAAAACTGTTTTCCAGGTGACATGCTTCAGTGCAGCAGTGGCCATGGGCTCAAAAGGGGCCTTGATCTGCTGGACAATGCACACATTCAAATCCCAAGGAGGGACAGGTTCCCCCACTAGAGGGTAGAGGTGATTAAGGCCCTTGAAAAACTTTTTGAAAATGGGTTGTGAGGTCACTGACCTGTCTTTGCCAACTGATGTGTATGCTGACACTGCTACCAAATGGACCTTTAGTGTCGAAGTGCTGGGGCTGTGTGTGCACAGGGTGAAAGGCATTGTACTAAAAACTTTTGTTTTCAATAAAAACACAAAAGCTTTGCTGCAATAAGTGGTTCCAGTACCTTTCTTTATAGTTTGTGAAGACAAGGAGCAGTGCAGGTATTCATGAACTGAAAGGAATACCAGGTCTGCCTGGCCCAGTCTGGAGCTATGAGAATCATTGTTGCTGACTCCCTTTTCAGTTTTCTCAGAACTTTCAGTAAAAGTGGGAATGGAGAGAAGGCATAGAGAAACTTCCCTGACCAGTTGAGGAGTAGAGCATCCTCTGAGACTGAGCCCACAGCTGTGGGTCAGCAACAAAAGAGTGGGAGCTGGCCCCGGAGGCAAACAGGTCTATTTCTGATGTACCCCACCATCTGAACACTGATGCCAGCACCTGCTGGTTCAGGGTCCATTCATGATTGCACTGGCTGATCCTGCTCAAGAAGTCTTCCAGTTCATCATCTTTCCCTGGCAGGCGTACTACAAATTGCTGAACTTACAGGGAGTAGGCTAGGTTCTAAATCTTCATGGCTTCTGTGCACAATTTTGAAGATCTTGTTCTTCCCTGCTTTTTTATGTAATACAGTGTCATGATGTTGTCTGTTCTGATTTTAATAGACTGATCCTGAATATGGGAGAAGAAAACCTGCATTGATAGGTAAACTGCCCAGAGTTCCAGGAGATTTATGTACTGTAAAATCTCCTGTGTGCGCCAGGTGCCACTCACAGTAAGGTCCTTAAGGTGGGTGCCCCATCTTAGAAAGAAGGCATCTGTTGTAAGTATGACTGTGGGGGATTGCTGGAGGAAAGGAATTTCCTCTCTGATGTTGTTTTTCTCCTTCCACCATTCCAGTGCACTTAAAGTTTTTGTGACAGGCACCAGCTTGGAGAAAGGGTCCCATCTCTGAGACCAAGGGTCACCTAGGTGATACTGAATGTTCCTCATTTGGAACCTGGCCCCTGGCACCACTGCAGTGGCTGAGGCCATGTGATCCAGTAATCATAGAAAGTCCCTTGCAGGCCTTGTCTGCCCTACTGTACCTTGAAGCGCAGTTGTAATCAGATTTGCTACCCTTGCTTGAGGGAGGAATGCCTTCCCTTTCAGGGTATCTAGCTCTGCACCGATAAATTTCAGAACTTGAACTTGTTCTGTCTGTGACTTTTGAAGGTTTATGAGGAATCCCAGGTTGTCCAAAGTATCCTGCATCAGCAGTATATAGGACGTTGCTTCCTGCTGATCGTATGCAGTCCTACCTAAGTATTATCATATATGTTCTCTTCTTCCGTTAGCACCCTTTGCAAACTGTGTGAGAGGCCTTTCGGCACCATGCATTTTTGCTTAAAGTTGAACCAGCATAATATTCTGTGGTGATTTGCATATACAGCCCATGATGCTTTGCATTATGGGGGTATGTGTGACTTTGTATTTCTTTGAAACTTGGCTTCCTGGCCAATGCCCTTTAGGGTAACCATTGCCTCAGTGCTTGGGTGCTGAGGTTCTTTGTCCGTTATTCTATATGTACTAACCTGACACTAAAATATGTGACAAACTATGCAATGTAATGGTGATTTCATCCATTTTATCATTAACTGCATGGTCACTGGGTTATGTTCAGTTTTATAATTAAATAAAAATAAATTTAAAAATCAATACTTCAAGCCCCAGGAATCCCTCTCTGTGCTTAACAACTGCAATCATTCCCTTGGAATAAGCTGCCTCAGAGGCTAGAATTTTGTGTCAATTATGGAATCTTAGAATGAAATTCAAGACTCTTCTGTGTGGTCACGCTCACCTCTGCCCTCTAACATCAGGTTTATTTCTGAAGCTATGATGAGCAGTGACCACTAAACTAGCTAAATGACTACAGATGCATGAGAACCAGAAGATCAAAATCTGATGGCTATCCCTCAAGGGAGGTCACCGGGAACCATAGGGATTCACCCCCATCATCTGTACATAAGGGAGAGAACAAGCATGCAAGTTAACCTTTGTTGAACTCGCTCTGTGGGAGAAAAAATATCTAGGCAGTAGGTAGAGAATGTAACGTCCTGGGGAGTACCCGGAATGAGTGTCAGGTGGAGGGGGCTTGATAAGTGCTGGGGGTCAATAAATCCCTAGGATTGGACCAGCATAAGAATCCATTTTCTTTTGGCCACAAAGGTTATCAGTATATTTGCCAGAGGGAGGCATGCACAGCCAGAACAACTGTAAAAGTGATTTAGGAGTAGATCATGATGCTGATGGCCTGAAGCAGTAATGTGAATGTCACCTGCTGGCACATAGACAAGCGCAGACATGTTTGCCCCCAGGGTTGTGCCCACCCTGCCTGGGAGGATGCCACTCCACACAGGTCTTCAGAACCCCATGGGTCTAGGGACCCCAGTAAATGGGAGAAAGGATTTTAGGAAATGGAAGTTAAAGTAGCAGCAGCATCAGTGCCCTTTAGATCAAACAGAATGACTCCTGATAATGGAATATGGCAGTGTAATATGGTGGGCATCAGACATGTCTCTGGAAAATTGAATGTGGACATGGTAAATGGAATATGGACAAACTGATGACTATAGAGGTGAAGTGGCTATGCAAGGATAATATCCTAGGCTGTATGATATTGTTGACAGCTTAATAAACATATTCTTCTTGATCCCAGCTCCCATTGTGGACCCTGTTTTGTAATAAGTCTCTTGTCTGTGATACTTCTAAGGTGTGCATTGGTTGCCTCTGGTCCCCATTCACCCTGATCCATGGTGGCAAAGTAAAGGGAGGGGTGCTAGTGTTTCATGGCGTTAAGAAGGTGCTTATCAGGATAAGAGATGCCACCATATACCCCTAGACGTTAGGCCCTTACAGGTGGGGGCTTGTCTGGGATTTGACAGATTGTGGAACTGGGAGCACCATACACATGGTACCCCAAGACCTCTACCACTGTTTAAAGTTTATTTGGTGCAAATCAGTTCAGAAACTGCTGAGATAGGGGCACTGCATGAATCACAGTTAATTGAAAAACTGACACTTTCTAACCCCAGAAGTCCCTCACTTGGAGCCTGATTCCAAAGAGATTCAGTAGAGCATGGTGCAACCTGCACCGTTGCATAAAGTTATGTCCAAACCCTTGCGATATGTAAGCAGCGCCTGACGGAGAACAACCAAATTACGCATGTCGCAAGTTACACCCGCAACTCAACACGCAATCTGCAACAGCGGGTGTAGAGGTTGCGCATGTCGCAACCCAACGCCTATATGAATGTGCACAACTCGCAGACATGTCACAGACTGCGATGTATGCAGAAACTATGGCACAGGCTGGGAGTAATGCACAGGTGGCATCTGCTGCAGGAAAGTGGAAACACAACTTCACGAATGAGGAGACTGATGTGTTTCTTGATGAGTTAGAAGCACAGGCAGCTTTGCTAATGGGCAAGGGTGGGGAGCGCGAATCATGCATGAAGTGCAAGGAGGCCTGGGATGACGTTACCAAAAAGGTCAACACGGTGGCCAATTGCCAAGCACAGTGTCAGAGACCTCCAGAAGTGGGTGAATGACTTGAAGTGCCATGCAAAGGTGAAGGAGGCATTCAATAGGTGGCAGGTGGAGGCCACGGGTGGTGGCCATGGGAGGAGAGACCGCTGAGTGCCCATAAGGAGAGGACTCTCTCTTTCTTGAGCCAGCACAGCATCCATGGAGACACAGATCTGGAAACAACATGGATGGCAGCAGGGACAAGTAAGTGGAGGACCAGCTGAACCACACCATTGAAAGCGAGGCATGGCGCACGGGCCAGTGTGTGCCAGCGGTGCAGCAGGGCAGCACTGTAGTGCATGAGGGCCTGCAGCCACCTGGGACAGCTTGGCATGTAGTGCAGGCAGTCATTGTGGAGGGCATGGGCATGTGCAGGTGGCCAGGGGCAGGGTGACAGGGACACCCATGGCAAGGACGATGGGGCTGTGTGTCCATGGAGTCAGGCCATGACCTGCAAGGGCAACCCCATGGCAGCACTGTATACTGTGGCATGTGCCACCAGTGCATGGGACAGGGATGCAGGGGTGGGTATGCTTGCATATGCGTAGGGCAGGACATGGTGGGGTAGCACTGACACACTGTCATCCCCCCACAGGTGCAGCAACAGTGGACACAGGGGCAGAGGACAGTGGTGGCACAGCCAGTGATCCAGAGCGGGACAGCACACAGCTGACCATCCCACAGGCCCCCATGACAGACCACACAGACATGACAACATGGTGGAGCCTGATGCAGCCCCAACACCGGAGGTGGGAGAGCAGCAGGCGGCGGCAGGACACCAGCAGGAGAATGAAGGACTGGCCCTCTGCGAACTCTTTAGAGTGGGTAGTATAGTGGACAACATTGCCCAGGATCTGAGCCCGGCCTCATATGACCGGCTGGAGGTGACCCTGGATGGGGCATCACAGTCCCTGCAGGACACCCACACGGACACATCCACAGACTACTCTGCATTCTGCAGGGCCCTGGTCACAACACATGAGGAGCAGTCAGAGATTCTTGGCTGCATCTGCCTCAGCACAGATGCCCACCACACAGCAATGGAGGAGCACATGGGCAACCTCATTGGTGCAATTGAGTCCGGGACATGCACCACAGAGGCAGCCATGGGGAGGCTGGTGGATGCCATGGTCACCTCTCCGGCCTGTGTCAGGGAGCAGACGCAGGTGCTCACCCAACTGGCCATGGCCATGGAGGGGTCGGTGGCACAACAAAGGCGGCAGACAGCCGTAACTGCCACAGCGCTACACAGCGCACTGAAGGCCCAGCCTGTGCGCAAGACACAGAGGAAGGACACTGCCACACAGGCAACACATGTGGAGCAACAGCACCTGCAGGATGACGGGACACACACCACCACAATGGCAGGTGGCATGCCGCCACCATCCGCAGAGCAGCCCATGCCACCAACAGCCCCAGGGGGCACAAGTGTGCAGCCGCTGACACTGCCACCACCTTCCCCACCAGCAGCGGCACCACTGCCACCACCAGGGGCACCAAGGCCAACACCTCCACCACCAGCGGCACCACCAGCACCACCGCCCCCACCACCAGGGAGAGGTGTGCAGCACCCCATACGTCGAATGGGAAGAACACCCCTCCCCCCTCAGCTAGTGGTCAAACAGGGATTCAGCATGTTTGCAGTTCATTTGCATCACCAGGTAAGAAAAAAGGTCCATCTCCCCACATACGATGTACAGGGGAAATGCCAAACCTCACCCAACAACTAACACACCGAAATCTGGCCAATGGACAATCATGTACACAAATGCTCACAGCCTGGGAAATAAGATTCCAGACCTTCAGGCAATAATGTCAGAGGCTAAACTGGACATAGTAGCAATTAGTGAGATGTGGTTTACCAGTAACCACACTTGGGAGACATCAGTACCTGGCTATGTACTATTCAGAAGAGATCGAGGTGCAAAAAGGGGGGGTGGAGTGGCCCTGTATGTCAATGAAAATATCAAAGCTACAGAAACTCAGAATACACATAAGGAGCCAGAAGAACTGTGGGTCACCCTGGAAACAGGAAATGGGACAGCCATAAGAACTGGGGTTGTCTACAGGCCCCCAGACCAGGGGGAGGACATAGACACATTATTGTTAGAAGATATACAACACGTGACAGCTAAAGGGGAGGTTCTGATAATGGGAGACTTCAACATGCCGGATACAGATTGGTCAATACCAGCAGGAACATCTGCCAGAACTAGACACATGGTGGATTTCCTGCAGGGGGAGGGCCTCAAACAACTGGTACAACAACCCACAAGAGACAGGGCTATCCTAGATCTAGTACTGACTAACAGGGAAGGGATCACAGATCTCCAGGTAGAAGGTCACCTGGGGGCCAGTGACCATCACATGGTATGGTTCAGTTTGGCCACTACATCGAAATCATCCTATTCCAAGGCAAAAATATGGGACTTCAGAGGATCTGACTTTGATAAGATGGCCAACAGAGTTAAGCTAGCCCTGGCAAAAAGAAACACAGGTGAGGGGGTACAGGCAAAGTGGGCAAGCATTAAGTATGCAATACTTGAAGCAACATCCCACTGTGTTAGACAGAAAAGGAAGTGCAAAAGAAGAAGGAAACTACTTTGGTTCTCAAATACAGTAGCAGAAAAGGTCAGAGCCAAAAGGCTGGCCTTCAGGAAATATAAGGGAACACAGCGGGATGAAGATAGGAAGGCATACCAAACTGCCCTAAGGGAAGCAAGGAAGGCAGTAAGGCAGGCAAAGTCCCAAACTGAGGAAACACTAGCACGAACAGTAAAAGAAGGTGACAAGACTTTCTATAGATACATTAGTGAAAGGAGAAAGTCCAGAGGGGGTATTGCTAAGCTCAAAGGAGAAAAGGGGGCATGTGAGGAGGAGGACCCTGTAAAAGCATCTGTCCTAAATAGATACTTTTGCTCAGTATTTACTAAAGAGAAGGTAGGGCAGGGCCCACAGCTCAGCACCATGGACACAGGGGGAAGAAGGTGAGCACTACTCCCTTCACAAAAGAAAGGGTCCTACAAGAGCTCGCTAAGCTCAAGGTGGACAAGGCAATGGGACCTGATGGCATACATCCCAGGGTACTTAAGGAGCTAAGGGTGGAACTAGCAGAGCCATTGGCAGAACTGTTTAGTGAGTCTCTGAGCACAGGCGAGGTCCCAGAAGACTGGAGAAGGGCTCATGTGATCCCGCTCCACAAGAGTGGTAGCAGGGAGGAGGCAGGGAACTACAGACCAGTCAGTCTTACCTCAGTAGTGGGCAAGATTATGGAGGCACTCCGTGAGAAAGGATAGTGCAACACCTGGAATCCATAGGGGCACAGGATCCAAGACAGCATGGGTTTACAAAGGAAGGTCCTGTCAAACTAATCTCATAGATTTCTTTGACTGGGTAGCCAGAGTGGTGGACCAAGGGGGAGCAGTTGATGTTGCCTACCTTGACTTCAGCAAAGCTTTCGATACTGTTCCACATAGAAGATTGATAAATAAGCTGGGTAGGCTCGGGGTGGGTCAGAAGTTGGTCAACTGGGTGGCAAACCAGTTGACGGGCAGAAAACAGAGAGTGGTGGTAAATGGTATACAGTCAGAAGAGATGCAAATCACAAGTGGGGTACCTCAGGGATCAGTCCTGGGGCCAGTCCTCTTCAATATCTTCATTAGTGACATTGCAGATGGACTAGAGGGTAATTCTTGTCTGTTTGCAGATGACACCAAGATCTGCAACAGAATAGATGATCCAGATGGGGTGGGCAGAATGAGAAGAGATCTAGATAAACTAGCAAAATAGTCAGAAGAGTGGCAACTGGGGTTTAATGCAAAGAAGTGCAAGATCATGCACATAGGGAAGAGAAACCCTGACGCCACCTATAGGCTGGGAGGGGAGTTGCTGGCAGTCACAAAGGAAGAAAGAGACTTGGGCATCATCATCACAGATGACCTGAAATCATACCTATCAACCTCCTGCCTCATAAATCAGGGACAAGGCTTAAAAAAATCAGGGACAAAGGATCAAAATCAGGGACACATCTTCAAAATTAGAGATATCCATCCAGAAAGCTGGTAGAATATGTGGCTTGGGGCAAAATGCATTTTCTAAAGAAAAACAAGTCTGTAACTTTAATGCTTGACATTGTTTTGTGCTTACAGACCCCATTGTTTAGCCATAAAAACACAAATTTTAGGAGGGACAGAGTAAAATTTTGAGGCAAAATCAGGGACGTCCCTGAAAATCAGGGACACTTGAGAGGTATGCCTGAAATCATCCAAGCAGACCTCTAAAGCAGTAGGTAAGGCTAGGGGATGTTAGGGTGTATTAGTAGGGGTATCACAAGTCGTAAGAGGGAGGTAATAATCCCTCTTTACAAGACACTGGTAAGGCCCCATCTGGAGTACTGCATGCAGTACTGGAGGCCACACCTTCACAAGGACATTAACCAAATTGAGGCAGTCCAGCAACCAAAATGGTGCAGGGACTGCATCAGAAGATGTATGAGGCCAGATTAACGGAGCTCAGTATGTATACCCTTGAGCAAAGGAGGAAGAGAGGTGATATGAACGAGACATTCAAACACCTTAAGGGCATTAACAAGGTGAAAGAGTCTAACATGTTTAAATATAAGAAAAATAGCAGGACAAGAGGGCACAGCATGAGACTAGAGGGAGGCCGATTAAGGGGGAATGTGAGGAAGTTCTTTTTCATAGAAAGGATGGTGGATGCATGGAACGGCCTACCTCAGGAAGTGGTGGCTATGAATACAGTGCAGGGCTTCAAATAGGCATAAGGGAGCAATACAGATGAGTATGAATAGATAGGCCACTGACAGAGCAAAGGCCGATGGCACATTTATAAGGTAGAAAAAGAAATGGGCAGACTGGATGGGCCTTGCGGTCCTTATCTGCCGTCAACTTCTATGGTTCTATGTTACCGCCACCACCACCAGCTGCACCACCGGCGGCACCACCGCCACTGCCAACAACACCAATGCCACCTGCTGCCATGGCCATGGGGCACGCTGCAGTAGCCACCAGCCGCAGGACCAGTGCAAGGCAGGGTGTGGGAGAACCTGCGGACACTGCAGGACAGGTCACAGCAGAGGTGGCAACACCAGTGCTGGTTGCGGAGGAATGTGGACAACCCACAGGACAGGGGATTGTGCCAGGACCAGCACCACCTGTCACAGGACGCCGAGGCAGGCGTCGGAAGATTGTAGTGGTGCTGGGACACATGGACAGTGGGGGACCCACAGCCATGCAACTGGGACAAGGTGGGCCCAGTGGTGCATCGGGGGCCGTGCTGCCCACGACACAGGGTGTTGCACAGGGCGTAAGTGCCAGCAAGCGCAAATGAACCAAGCAGCAGCAGCATTGGGACTAGTGACTGTATCCGTATGGTGCACTGCTGCAAGGGGTGGTGGGCACTGTACATAGCGGCACAAGGGAAGGGCACTGTGTGTGGACATGTGGTGTGTGTGCGGTGTGTGTGTATGTGTGTGAACTGCGTGCGTGTGTGTGGGAGAAGTCAGACAGCACGGTTTGGGTGTGGATGATGTGAAATGTCACTGGGTGTGAGTTTGTGTGTTGAGGGGTCCTTCACTAATGTACAGTACCACTGCACCGTACCACAATCTGTACATAGTAAACCTTGTTCACTGGCCATCTGTGTGGTGTCACTTATTCCCACGTGCTGTGTTGGGGCTGGTCACATGTAGCATACAATTGGTGCCTGGGATGCGTGCATGGCCCAAGTCGCACAAGCACATGTGCATCAGCAAGACGCAGTAGTAATGCTGACCAGATACGCAACTGCACCTACCGAGGCCAGTTCCACAGCACCGCTGACAGCTACTAAGTGATGAGAGCATGGCAGTACGCAAATGCGGTTTGCGTATATGCATGCCACATGTGCGCGGCACCACTATAGGCCACATGTGGGGCCTAGATGTGTGCTAGATGTGGTCAGGAACAGGCTGCACAGCTTTCATGCTGCACAGTGGCTGCAGAGACAGGGAACTGTGAGGAGGCCCATAGTGGGACACTACAACTGCTACCAAACAACTGTGCAGGATGATATAGCATTATGTGAGGTGCACCAGACCTGCTCCCCCAACAAATCCAGAGGTATGTACAAGGGTGTAGGCAGGCATACTCACTGTACACATGTGTACAGGTGTGATGAGTGCCTGTCACACACCATGAGCCTTGCTGTTAACTTTACCATACCAAGCTGAATTATTGCAGCCAGTGTAGGCCACTGAGTAGGGTCTCTGTTCAGGCTGCTGTTGAGTACGAGATGGCTATATGTACAGCTCCTTCAGAGATGAGAGGACTCATCTGACACACTACTCAGATGTGTTTGGAAGGGGGCAGTATTTGGAGGTGATGTGTACACAGGTAGATGGGGGGGTACCTGTTGCAAAATGTGTGTACAAAACACTGATCTGATTTGTTTGGAAGGGGGCAGTATGTGGAGGTGATGTGTACACAGGTAGATGGAAGGGGTACCTGTTGCAAACTGTGTGTACAAACTACTGATCTGATTTGTTTGGAAGGGGGCAGTATGTGGAGGTGATGAGTACACAGGTAGATGGGGGTACCTGTTGCAAACTGTGTGTACAAAACACTGATCTGATTTGTTCAGCAGGGGGCAGTATGTGGAGATGATGTGTATACAGGTAACTGGGGGGGGGTACCTGTTGCATAATGTGTGTACATAGCAGTGACTGGCTACACCCCTTGGTAAGAATATGGGATGTAGTGCTGTACCCATTGCTACTGTATCCCATCACTGTAAGGTATGCTAGCTAAGGTATTACGTGTCATGTAGCATGTAGAGGATTGTCACGCTATGGTGTTCTCCACTACTGTGTCATGACCTAATGTATGTGTCATATTGCCATGCAAGACATTGCCACTCACATCAGGGCTGTTCTGTGCCATTAGTGACAGGTTGTGCCCATAGGCAGACGCAGCAGACGTGGTGCAGACATGGCCATTTACAGACACAGCAGGTGCAGCCTTAGTGGCAGGGCCCCAAACTTTAGTGCAGCGGAGACCGCCCAGCTGGTAAACCAGGTTCAGCAGTGGAGCACCACAATGCTCCCACCTGGGTGCAGGAACCACACCCCTGCGGAGAAAGACAGGGCATGGAGGGCAATCGGGGTATGCCTGAGTGCCATCAGCCGCGTGTCACACAGTACAAGACAGCTGAAGCACCATTGGCAGGACCTTGCCAGGTGAGACCCAGACATCCTGCAGTGCATGCTGGCCATGGCGGAGAGCAGGGACATTGAAATGAGGACTAGCCAGGCCACAGGTGCAAATGGGTATGCCATCATGTAGGCGGACACTGGCAACACTGACATACAGGCCATGGCCAGCAGTGGTGCATGTAGTAACTGTTCTCCATCCCCACAGGTACAGGACACAGTGCCATGGACCAGCAGGAGGCGGCAGGGTGGTGCACCAGTGAGGACAGAGACAGCAGCAGTCTGGGGCCTCCAGAGGTCAGGTAGGTGCATACACTGTCTACCATGTGTCGTGGCCATGCCATGGAGGTCTGCAGTGGTGGTGGGGGGGGGCTGTGTGCTGCATGGGCATGCAGTGTGTCCCGGTATGGCACTGACCTACTCCTTTGCTTCCTTGCAGGTGGGCACAGCAGCCTTGCCCCAAGGCACCATACACTGCTGCGGGCCATGGCCACCCAGAAGGCCCAGGATGTGGTGGACTACATGCGCTGCACTCAGTGCTGGAGCCACAGGGTCCGTCCAATGCCACCATCATCAGAGGAGGATGAGGCAGACAAGGGCAATGATGCCATGGAGCTACAGGAGTCAGAGGACCGGCCAGTGGAGGTGCTGGTGGCAGGGGACCAGCCGGCGGCAGTGCTGGAGGCAGAGGACCAGCCTGCAGAGGTGCTGGAGGTGGAGGACCAGCCTGCAGAGGTGCTGGAGGTAGAGGACCAGCCTGTGAAGGTGCTGGAAGCGGAGGACCAGCCAGCCACAGAGGGGCCAGATGGTGATGTGGAGGCTGCACCGTCGCCCATGGAGGGGCACTCCACAGAGGAGCCTGTCGACACTGCGCACCAGATGGGACATCCAGCAGCTCTGCAGCAGGAGGTGCAGATGGAGGAGGGCATGCCACTGGCAGAGTGTGCTGACCACCAGGCCGGCCCTGTGGACATAGCCCTACAACACCCAGATGGACTCAAGGATGGACATGTGTCACCTGGGGGACATTCTGGCCCGCAGGCTGTGGACAGCCAGCGACAGCCAGAAGCAGTGCACCCGGGGCAGCAAGTGGAGGGTGACCAGCGGCTGATCCAGCTTGTGTCAGCCATCATGGCAGACATCGCATGACTGCACGGCTCCCTTGAGGCACTGCTGACATCACCGCAGGAGTGTTAGGGCAGCGAAAATGCGGACTGGGCCGTGAACTGAGGCCATGGACACTAGCACTGTATTGTGCCATGGGGTGTGTGCCATACCTGAGGCATTTCAGGGTGCCGGTGGGGGGCTACTATTGTTTGTATCTGGGTGGGGGCTGTATATAGTGTTCTGCATTGGGGGGCATGTATATAGTGTTTGTGGGGAGTGTATATCCTGTTGTGCCTGGGTGGGGGTCCATACATGCTGTGGGGGTTCTGTCTGCTGTATGTTACTGGGGCCAGGGGGTATGTACATATGGGCTGGGCTGGGTGGGGGAGTTTGTACATAGCTGTGGGTTCTGGTTTGGGTATTGGGGGTTTCTGATTGCTGTTGATATTGTTTGTGTTATTGTGTTTCATATACTACTGTTCTTTGTTTGTAATGTTACATTAAATTATATCTTTGCATCCCTGGCTCTGCGCATCTGTCTGTGGTCTGCATGGGCATGTACCTGTGTGCGTGTGTGTGTGTGTCACTATGCACGTGTGGCCCACTTGTGGAGGAACTGCGCTGTTGAATGTGCGTCCACATCCTGCACATGGTATCTGTGCGCAGCTGTCCTTCTCACAGCCTTGGGCACACACCGGTGAGCATGCCTGCATGGTGCACTGTGTGTGCAGCAGCACCCTGTGCTGTGTTCTGTTCACATGCCACCACACTGTGTATGTCATGCCTGTGTTGTGGCCATGGGCTGTTATGGCATTATTCCACCCAGGGGCATGGTGGGCCCTGTGGGTGGCACTGGTGGCACAATGCAATGGTGCATACTACCACCATACGTCTGCAGGTCTGTGCCGACCGGTGCTGTGTCCCTGTTGTGGTTGCACTGTTATCATGCATCAGTGGCCATGGCAGGTGCATTGTGCCTGGTGGTGCCATCCACTCGTCATTGTGCCTCTGTCCCGTGTGTGTCTCACACCCACCTGTGTCTGCATGTCCGTTGGCCATGTGTGCTGTGGTCCTCTGTGTGTGGCCAGGGGGCCTTCGCTCATTCACAGCCATGCCTGCCAGATGCTGTACGACACGCATGGCCACTGTTACCTCTCCAATGCAGTCACGTGTGTCGCATGGCACCTGGCAGACAGTATCCCGTCCTCCTGTGGCTCAGCGATGGTGCCATGGATGCCATGCTGTTGTTTGGACTGCTTTGCACCACACTGTGTCCTCCATACTGCTACAGGTGCCACCATAGTGGTGGTAGTGGCCATGTGCAGCCTCAGAAGAACTGCTGTATCAGCTACTGTCTTGTACGGTGTCCCGCTGTTGCACCACCTTGCGACATGTGTCCTGCCATGCCGTCAGGCTCTCCATCTCCCTCCTGTGGTGTGCCTTCCTCCTGGTCGGTGTCGGGCATTGGTACACGGTGTGCCAGGGCAATGTTGTGGAGGATGCAGCAGGTGAGCACTATCCTGCAGGCCATCACAGGGTTGCACTGAAGCGCACCCCCTGAGGTGTCAAGGCATCAAAAGCAGGACTTCAGTAGGCCAAAGGTATGCTCGATGACCACTCTTGTGCTGGTGAGGTCCTCCTTGTATCTCTCCTCAGCTGCTGCCTGGGGTCTCCTTAGAGGTGTCATCAGCCATGGTATCTGGGAGTTATCTGCTGTCACCTGTTGGGGGGGAGAGGTTAGCTGCTTGTTGCTGTGTGCAAAATTGTCATCACCATCTAACTATCCTCTGCATGGCACACACTGCCGCATGCACATGCTCACACATGCAGGCACGCACATGCATGTCCTTGGCTGTATCCATGCACTGCATGGTCTTCCCTTGGCATTGTGTGGCCCTCCCAGGCCCCTGTGTGTTGCATGGTGTGAGGGTCTTGGCCCTGTCTGGATCCCGTGTGTGCCATGCCACGTGTCTGCATGACTGTCACATCTGACGGCTGCAGTGCCTGTGCGCTCTGTGCTCCTGTTATGCCACTGTATCTACTCACATCTGCATGCACTGTCTGCCACTCACACACACACTGCCGCTTGCACACATTTGCAGTTGTCATTCCCCCCCCAGTACATACCTATGAGCCATCCACCAGTGATGTCCCCTCTCTGTAGCCCAAAGTTCCTGTATATGTGGGAGTCGTGGCAGGATCTAGGGTACTTGGCCACCACATCTAGAATGCGGCATCCTCTGTCACATACCACCTGGATGTTCATTGAGTGGTACCCCTTCCTATTTATGTACATGTCCCCATCCTCGGTTAGGGCCCTGATGGCCACATGTGTACAGTCGATGGCACCTAGCACACGGGGGAATTGTGCCACACTGTAGAATGCCTTCTTCACATGATGCTGCTGTTGGGCAACCCGTGGGAAGCTGATGTGTTGCATGGTGCACTGTATGAGAGCCACAAGGAACCTCCTCAGGTGCTTGGACACCGCCGGCTGGGATATGCCCACTGTGTTGCTTGTGGGCGTTTGAAATGTGCCGGTGGCGAGGAAGCACAGCTCTGCAGGAATGTGCACCTTCAGTGGCAGTGGGTGGCCCCTGTTGCTGGTGCTGCATTGGTCCCCACTCAGGTCCTGGCATAGCTCCCTGATGCAGCTCTTGGTGAGCCTGTAGTGTGCTGTGCACTGCTCTTCAGTCAGCTCCTCAAAGGATTTCCGAGGGCATCTCACTCTGTGCACCGGTGGCCTTGGTACCATTGATGGCCACTGTGGCAGGATCCCCTGGGTCCTGCCACGGTGCCTGACATGCCTGTGCTCCCATTGCTCCGCTAGCATAATGCCCAGTAGGGCTGATAGTGCTAACATGTTGTGCTGTGTGTTACACTACACTGCTGTTTGCTGTCTGACTGGGGGGGGGGGTTATATATGCTTGTGCTCTGGTTAGACCTGCTATTCCTTGGTCTATGTTACATCTTCCTCATCTGGCATACTTAAACCTCCTGTTCTGTAATTGCATTTCCATCGTACTGGTGCGTTATGCATGTCACAAGACGCATTGCGCAGTGGCGCATGCTTTGTTTGGCATGACTGTGTCATAACTTATGTTTGGCATAGTGGTTGCAGCTTGCTGTGTAAGTGTCCTTTTGGAATCGCACATGTCACAGGCGTAACTTGTGATTTCCACCATTTGAGGCTGGCGTACTGCATTTATGTCTGGCATAGCTGTTCTGGAATCAGCCCCAGGTGTTTACACTTTAGAAGTAATTTCGGATGAGAGTGATGCCCCAGAGATAGAACCTATGCAGGTTTTAGAATCTGTAACATACTGCAGGTCCAGACTCTGCATCTGCGCTTCACACTGGCCATTGCTCAAATCTGTTTCTCCCCCTGAAGAGAGGAGTCGTCCAATATTGAACTCCGGTAACAGCTGATTGTCCAGTCAGTTTATTTATTTTATTTTATTTAAAAGTGTAATCTTAGTTTTTCAATCACTCTGCATTAGCTAGGGTTTTTTCAGTAAAGTATGGTTTCTCTGGTTCCCGAATTATTCCCAGGAACCGGAGAATATCCTAACTGGCTATCATTCTACTTTTTCCCTATTTTTGGCTACTAAACCACTTTTTATTTAAATTAGCAGTGGTTTAGTATGTTTTTAAACTATACAGATTACAGAGAAGGGAGCGCTTTCACTTTCCATTTCCATCTGTGCCCTTTCACCTTAAAGGAAGTGTCCTAGATTTCCTTTAATATTTTCTGCTTGATCACTAGTTTACAGTGCTAAAATTGACATGTTGCTCTTTATTTATTAATAAAGTACAGTTTTCTGACCTGTTTTGTTGTTTATTTATGACCTCGTTTATCCTCGCTGCACTCCACTGTTACTTGCACTCCTTGTGGACGTGCATTGCATGTGATGTACTTTCAGGGAGACAACATCACGGAAGTATCCTGCCAGCATGTCGGAACGCATGATATTAGAAAATGACAGCTCTTCCGACAGTGATTCTGTGAACTCAAATTCTGAAAGTAGTTCGCAGTCGGACAGCATACAGGGTGCATTTGGATCTCTTGATCCATATCATGACAATCCATACCAGACTGATTCATCGGGGGAAAATGAACAAGTTGCAGACAGTTCAGCCAAAGTAGCTGATGGTGATTACGGCAGTGAGGGACATCCTAGTCACACAGACTGGTCAGTCATCAGAGTTATCGTTACTGTCCGGTTATACATGGTGTGGTTTATGATCTTTTGTATACATGCAGACCTTATTTTTTTTATAGTTCAAATAAGACAATAAGGGATAAGCTAACTTGTAACTATCAAAATCTCAGGATTGCTGAACAGAAGTAATATTACAGCATGACAGCAATACCTGTATGATACCTGCATGATAAAAATAAAGTGAAATACCTAAAAATAAAAAGGAAGGAAGGAAACAAATAAAAAAAATATAAAAATTGAGTTGCAACCAAAGGACAGAATAGTTGGTTACACTGACAAAATGTTAGATAATATTACTTCTGATCATCCTATGGACCTGGTACAGTACAGTGTGTGTGGAAGGTGGGGGTGCTGGGTACTGTTTTGTAATGGGTAGCTACTTGTGTCTTCGTATCCATCTTCATGGCTGTATGCCTCCATGGATCTATGCACAAAGCAGCTTCATGGATCTATGCATAAATCTTTTTTCTATAAGCACAAATAAATGGCCAATGTGATGAGCCAGCTTCATGGGTTGTCTAATACCAGATCCTTCTTATAGAATAATGTGGTGTGTGAATAATGTGTTGCAGTGTCTTATGCACAGACACATACATCTACATAGATACATACTGTAGATAGATAGACAGTGTCGGCAGATAAGGGCCTATGGCCCACCCAGTCTGCCCATTTGAGCTTGTAAGTTCACTTTATGTTTTCCTAGAAGTCTGTTGCCCCTTACCCCTGACCTCCAGAATTCCTTTATGTCTATCCCATGCATTCTTAAATCCTGTAATTGTTTCAGCCCCCACCACTTCCTCTGGCAGGGTGTTCCACTTGTCCACCACCCATTCTGTGAAGAAATTCTTCCTCACGTTTCCTCTGAATCGTCCTCCCTCCAACTTCATCCCATGCCCTCTAGTCCTGAAACATCTTTTTCACTTAAAAATAGTGTATTCCTGCACCCTGTTCCTCCTTATGAGATACTTGTATGTCCCTATCATATCCCCTCTCTCTCTCCTCTCCTTCAGGGAGTACATATTCAGTTCCTTCAACCTTTCCTCATAGGACTTGTGATGCAATCCATGTACCATCTTTGTTGCCCTCCTCTGAACCTTCTCTACCCTGTCTATGTCCTTACGTAGGTAAGGTCTCCAGAACTGTACACTGTACTCCAGGTGGGGCCTCATTAGTGTCTTGTATAGTGGAATTATGACCTCCCTTTTCCAGCTGGTGATGCCCCTGCCTATGCATCCCAGCATCCTATTTGCTTTACCTACTGCCTTGTCACACTGTTTCCCTACCTTGAGGTCATCAGAGATGATAACCCCAAGATCCCTTTCCTGCTTGGTGCATGCTATATCCTCAACCCCCAACTGATATATTGTGCCAGGGTTCCCATTTAAAAGTGTACCAATATAGCCATCCTGGTGGCGCTGAGGGCTGAGGTGCTGGACACCTTACCTCGCGCCACACTGATGACCCATATTCGTGAGCTAGCACGGGTCAACAGGGATAGAAAAAGGAAAGGATATAAACTGAAAAAGAAATAAGCCGGTAGAGGACAGAAAGAGGATTCCTACCCTAAGGGACTGCAGGGCCTCACTCCTGGGGCGGCTCCAAAGGAGGAACAGAGAAAAGAGAGAGAGAGAGAGAGAGAGAAGAAGGAAGAAGAAGAAGAAGAGAGAAAAAGAGGATGTTGGGAGGGAGAACTCTGCCGATTGAGAGGTTGGTTTACGGCTTATAAGCTCAGAAACAAAAACAAGGGAGCAAGGATTCCACTTGATAAAACTGAAAAAAAGGTTCAGCCGAGCCACTAGCACAGCTTGGACACAAAAGGCAGATTCTCTACAGCTCCCGCCATCCCCAACCCCTTAAACTCTAGCTGAGAGCTCACAGACTGCCAAGGCAGAAAATCTGTTCCGAAAGAGAGTGCCCAACTAGGAAGGGGAAAGAAGCCCACTAGCACTTTGTTAAGTGCTAACACAGACGTGTGCAGGGAGATGGGGAAGGGTTTGAGTCCCTACAGAGGGCACCCCTTACATAAAGAATAGAGTGGAAACTCAATCGGACTCCCTGAAGGCAAGACAAAGATCACCAGCTCAAGGTAATGAGTGTCAGGACAGTTTTAAATCAGCAGAAAATGACACAAGGAGATCAAGGCATGCCAGAGGAGACCTAGCAAAGGAGACTGAGCCATTTAAGGAATGGTCTCCTTAACTGTGAATTGAACAGCATGGCTAAGAATGAGCCAATACGTCACCCCTAGGGGTAATCAGAAAGAGTTCCCTCAGGATAGAAATACATCCTACTCGTTCGCCTTCTCTCTCAGGAAATAGAAGAACGGAAAAACCAAGATTTATATATATATTTTGTTTTTTGGCTTAAAGGCCAAAGAAGAGGGAAGGAACGAGCAGGGAGGGGGAGATGCCGAAGTAGGAGGCCCTTGAGGGGAAGGAGGGCAGGTATCAGTAATGAATGGTGAAGATACAAGAGAAGATCAAGAATTACAGTAGGTACGTAATTTTCATATCTTTCTTTGTCAATCTTCACCATTCATTACTGCTTGGGTGAGTACCAAGCCCACCCCGAAGGGGGGGGACAAGAGAAACCCTAAGGGAACAAGACCCTCAGCCTCCTGCTGGTGGAAAACAGAAGGGAGAGATCCTGGGCTAATCAGACGAAAAGCCTAAGACTGAGGAGAGCTAGGAGGTGTCCCCCTGAGATGAAGAGATGGAGGAAGCCCCTGCAGAAGCCTCCTAGCTCTGGTGGAAAACAGACGGGTCCCTCAGAAGGCGGAGCAAATCACCCTATGCCAGGCCAGGGGTGACAGCCTTGATAGACAAAGCCATGCCGTCCACCTAATGCAGATCACTGTCCCTGCAAGCCTGGATGCCACCTCATTGGCATCGTAAGATGCCCTTGCCTGGTGCCTTGCCAGCTCCAGGCCTATAGCAGAGAGGGCAATGGCCTGTCTAGATTGCTCCAAGTCAGGCATTGATGCTAGAAGCTGAGATAGCATCGACCATAGATGCCTGTTGTAGGCAGCATGGTGTGCCTGATGAGATGCGATACACATCATTGCATGAGAGGAAGAGAACAGTCTTCCCCCCAACTGGTCAAATTGTAGAGAATCTGAATCCGGTGGTCGGTCGTGTGCCAGGCGGCGGCACCCGGAAGGAGTCTCTAGGAATACCAGTCCTTAAGACGGGTTAGGAAGAGAACCTAGGAACTCAGATGGGGCACAATACCTCCTCCTGCAGTCTGCCGGGGCTGGGATAGGGGCAGCTGGAGACTGCCAGGAACAGATAGACGCCTCCTGGAAGGGAATAGGCCAGGATGGCACCACCAAATGTTGGGCACTGAATTCACTGAGAAATTGACGCATCTCCAGTTCGGTATTGTCTCGCCTAACAAAGGAGATATGAAGATCCCCAACCATCCTCGAAAGGAAGCGTTGATACTCAGTGAAATCACCGTCAGAAGAGAGGTGAGAAGAGGGTTCCTCTCCCTCCAAGGAGGGAGACGAGGATGCTGGGGAACTTGAATGTCCAGAGGACTCCTGCAGTGGTGGGGATGGGTGAAACACCCGCTCATGTGTACATCTAACATATAAGAGGAAGGCCGCCACAGTGCCTCTGAATGTCTCCCAGGATAACGGACCCATAGGACTGACATGGCCAGGAGAGAGGGAGGTGGCTGCAGAGGAATGGGAGGGGGCACCTAAGAAGAGGCAACTGTCCTCTGCTAAGGCTCTGGAATCCGGGGAAATGGAGCCTGAGCTGGCGGGGTCCCGGATAACAAACCAGGTCGCAGAATGGAACCCTGGGGATGCAAACCTTGGAAGAGCCTGGAAGGGGATCCTCCCCTGTGACATACCTGGGGCTGCTTGGATCCAGAAGGGCAGCCCACAGCAATGCCACTGGAGGGGTTCCTCAAGCCTAAGAGGGAGAGATGGGGCTCAGCGCTATGGCTCCTACCTACACCCTGAGGGGTATCAGGCAGAACTCGGCATGCCTCACTGTGGCCTCTCAACCCCTCAGACTCAGAGGATGCCCTCCTCCTTGATGTCAGTGACAGAGCCCGTCAATCCTGAGATCTCTTAGGGGAGCCCCCCGAAGACAGGGCCCCAAGTCCACCCCGAGAAGGTGCGGTGGCACCAGAGATGGCAGCTGTCACAGCCCCCTCTGGGAGAACAGCCCCCTCCCCAACCCCCCACGCTGTCCCCTCTCAAGGACCTCAGGCCACCCCCAGCCTGGAAGTCCTCAGAAAAAGACTGCTGTGGAGACTGAGGAATGGGCACACTGGGCCGCCTGACACCATGTCCCACAGAAGACTCCGATCCTGAAGAATCAGGGAGCCAGGACAGGTCCATGTCTGAATCATCTGCTTCCGAGGAAGAGACGACTAGCAGGACCTCAATACTGTCCACATCAGGAGTCTCCCAAGGAACGGTGCCGTGAACGGCGCCGGTGCCACTCATGGTGCCAGTCAGCATTGGCATGCCAGAGACAATGCTGGAACCTGGTCCTGACTCTCCCATGGCCCCAGCTGAGTCTCTGGCACCACCCTCGGCACCGGGACCCGACATGGTGCCATCAGCGGAGTCGAGCGGGCCCATGGTGCTGCCAGCAGTGCCAAACAGGATCCGAGATGGCACCAGAAAGAGGCATAGAGGGTCCACCCATGCTGGGCCTGGCAGCCGTGGGCCATGACACTGGAGGAGCCTGCACCTCCGAAGAGGTGCCTGCTGAGGCGGTGTCATTACCGCAGCCCCGGAAGGGACCACGGCGTTCCTCCAACACCATGAAAGAGGCTTCCTCCTCAGCAAGACTTAAAAATGAGGAGGCCTTCTCCTCCTCTCCAGACTGTATAGGCCTGGGAGGGGCCCGGAGGAAGGGTCTAAAGATCTGACCTGGGAGGCCCGAGAGCGACGCCGTCCTCCAAAATTCGGCAGAGCCTTGCCGATTTTGAATGCGCAGACTTCAAGAACACAGCGGTCCATCGAGAAACAGGTGTCACATCTATCCATATCATGGCTAGGTCCCAGGCAGCGAAGGCAAACATCATGTCGGTCCATCATGGAAAAATGCCGACCACAAGAGCACTGACGATAGGGGCACAGCCCGGCCGAGTTTCCGCTTTAGCCAACAACCGACACATGATGCAAAATAATCAAGAACACAGTAAAGCTCTGGGCACTGTCGAAAAAGAAGAGAACAGACTTACTGGCAGTCAACGGCGTTGGGAAAAACAGTGGGATGAAGGAGTCGCAGATGAACTAGGCCTATGGCGCAGAACAGAAAATTCACACACTGCTAGCAGGTGCAGCCTCAATGGCGGAAGAAACAGAACTGGGATGGAAGAGGAGTCTGCGGTGCTTAACAGCCACCCCTTGCACATCACATGATGCATCACTCTCAGGAACGGCCCCATTGATGCCGACTCCTCTGAAAAAATAAAAAAACCTCCCGTAGCAGGTGTGCGCCTCCGGCTGACACCCAAGCAGTAATGAACGGTGAGGATTGACAAGGGAAGATCAAAGGTTTCCTCACATTTCCTTGCATATTGTATCTGCCTTCTTTCATTTCTTAAGAAAGTACTGATTTACTGGATATCCCCCAGCTAGTTCGATGGTGTTGGAGCACCTTGGAAAAGATGTTTGTGTCGCTCTGCCTTCTTGTGCGATTATCTGAATACGTGACAGATATCCCAATGAACCGGGCGATGCATATAGACATTTCAAACCGGAAAGGATTATGATGCCTTGAATAAATGCATTTTGCTATTTGTGTTTTTCACAATATCTATAATATTTTGATGCTGGAAAGTTTCGTACACTTTCAAATATTAACACTTCCATATATACAATAAAAAATTATTTTGGATGTTGTGGCATAATCTGTCTCTACAATCTCTGAAAACATTTGTGGTTCTGTTTCTCTTCATTTTAATAAAATTAAAGTTTACATAAATGTTCCATTAATATGTGTGTCTTTTAATTTTTCAAAAAGCCTTTTGGAATTATATTGTACTGAACGCCACTGGCCACGTGCCTTATTATGCACCTGTCCATACAGTAAAATAATATCTTCTATGGAATGGTCTCTTGCAGTAGGTAATTACTCTTAGGAGTTCCACCAGGTAGCGCTATCACATGGCAGCTTTCTTCCAGCAGTCCTCTTCAGGGACCGCCCACATGACATCACTTCCTCAGCCTCAGTATAAGTGTGGGCGGTCCCAGGTAACCTCCATTCATTTTCCCACCAGCGGTCCCTGAAGAAGACTGCTGTAAGAAAGCAGCCATATGATAGTGCCACCTGGTGGAACTCTCAAGAGAAATAACCTACTGCAAGAGACAGTTCTGGAAGATCTACTGTTATGGTAAGTTCTTACGTAACTGCTCTTTCACATGTTGGGGTGTTAGTGCTCTCAGATTTCAGATTCTAAGTACAACAGCAGTGGATGCATACTGGAATTATGAACTGTGAATTAGAACCTGGGTTTTGTTGGTGTTGAAAATTTTTCAGTACAAATCTTCCTATAAGTGACAAACATTCAGAAAAGAGTAATTTTATTATATTTCTTCTTAAAATATTTTAATAATAATAAACACATTAATTCTATTAACAGTCAGTTTACACATATGAAACATCATATAACAGTAATAGATGTATAGTGTATGATGTAACGTGGTTATTAATAGAAATCCCAAACTTTCTGATTGTTATTATGGTGCACAAACTACGTAGCTACCACAGAATAACATTTAACGCAGTAGCGCATGCGCTTTATACAACCAGGAAGCGGCCATCACATTAAAAACAAGAGAGTACAGCTGCACATTGAATTAAAAAACAAAGTCAGTCTACCAAACACTCATGCATATTATTCGTTTTACTAGCTGTTGGCATCCTACACGGTAACAAACAATGAATACTCAACAATCTATAAATAGCTGTGTTATTTCATCTCGAGGTTGCCAATGGTGAAAAAAACCTGTCAAGCTAAAGTTCAGCAGTTCACCATGGGCAACCTCTTGATGAACTAACACAGGTATGTACCGATAGTTGGGTATTCAAAAATCTCTATGGTTTTCATCAAAATGAGCAGACTGTATGTGGATAGTGTCATTCACTATTACTCTACCACAGTGAAACAACTGACATAGTTTGATTTAGCAAGTTCACGATCAACATGAGAGTAAGCAGAGCACAGTGGCGGAGGAAATGTTTGTCCCTTCATCTGATGGCGCATCTCATTTCTGGTGTCCTTTGTCGACATTGCTGTAATGACCTCTGTAAGTAGGTTTTGGCATATCCTATGAAAACAATGTTGTGGGCATAAGGTAAGTTACACACAAATGGTCAAAGTTAATCTATTCCTTTTATTAAATTAGCCATCATAACTTTGCATTTTCACTGATGGTATAAGTGACATTATACAGTGGCAAGAAAATTTCCTGGACTCTGGTCAGTCTGGGGCTGGACCCATGATGTTATTCCAGCATAACATCACAGGTCTAGTCTCAGCACTGTGAACCAATATGGATGAACATGATCTCTTTTTTTGCATCTTCTGTTAAGAAACTCAAATATTTCTCCACACTAATAAAAACATTCTTTAAAATTATTTTTTTATTTTATATATTACAACAAGCCATTGTATAATAGGAATAATGCACTCCAGGGTGTGTGTCGTGCTAGGATAACGTCACTTCTGGGATGATTAGTCACACTCGGCCTGCGGTCTCGTGCCTAATCACCCCAGGTGTGACATTATCCCAGCACAACACACATCCTGTCATACATTATTCCTTTAATATCTGTAGATTACCTCTTTCATTGAAAATAGATGACTGTTTATGAGAATTCATACAAAACAAGTATATTCTTGTTTTGCAAGGTTGCACTGGTAACAGAGTTAATGGAATCTGGTGCCTGCAGGCATCTGCTGTAGTGGGCATGCTTGGTCAAGCAGCACAGCAACGCAACTGCATGTCCACAACAGAAGGCTGAACAAGTAAAATAGTTCCCTAACTGATGAAGTGACTCAGAACTCATATTACCAAAGTTTTGCAGAAAACCCACAACAACTTCCATCAAGAATTCCAAGCCACCAGGAAAGTAGATGACAAACTAAGTTTTTGAAAGCACTACCTTACTGTATCAGACTGTTCATTTATTGCAATCAGTATTGATGACGGTAAAGTACTAATCGCTCACGTCTTTCACATCTTTATTTTTACATATTTTAACATTTATCTTTAGATGAAAATATTTTTAAATTATACAAAACAAACTGAAAGGAGGGCACCTACCATAACTAGATTTCCTTTTGACTTTTCTTACTGAGGGCTCTCAGTGGCGGAGCAAAAGGTGGGCTGGGGGGGCAGTCACCCCTCCTGGCTGCCCCAGTGTGAGTAGTGGTGCCCCACCACCATCTTTATTCAATGTTTCGTGCCCATTGTGGAGCCTATGATTGACTGAATGGCTCCCCTGGCTCCCAAATGATGCCAAACCTGGCTCTACCACTGAGGGCTTCCCTTTTTTTGTATTTGTGAAGTACACTTCAAAGTTTGGCATTACCGTCTTCCTTTAGCACAATTTTTTTTTGGCTGTTTTCATTGTAGTGTAAGGCTACAAGTTGAAGTCTGTAAGATTTAAAAATACATTGATATTAAACATTTGTTACTCATAAAGTTTTTTTCATACCTTTGAGTGCTTGTTACAACCATTTCTTACCATTATCATTAAATAATCTGCCTGACATTATGTATTGATGTCATGACTGAATAATTTGTATCGCTGCATTTGAATTTTAACAAATAACCATCCCACACTTTGTTGCTCCTTTTTTCCTGTATTAAACAAAACAATAGTTCATTCATGGATGTTAATGCACATTCAGTATAAACACCAGTTGATCACATGCACACTCTGTCACATATTATTGCTTAATTATACAATGGCAAGAAAAAATCCTGGTCTCTGATTGGTCAGTCTTGGGCTGGACCCGTGATGTTATCCCAGTACAACATCACAGGTCTAGTCTCAGCCTCACTGTGAAACTGCAAATGATTTTTTGCTTTTATTGTGTGTTGATGATCTGCTTGATTGTTTCATCTTCTTTTAAGAAACAAAAATATTTTTCCACACAAAAACATCTTTAAAATGATTTTTTTTATTCTGTATAACAATGAGCCATTGTATAATAGCAATAATGTCCTCCAGGGTGTGTGTCATTTGGGATAACGTCACCTCAGTTATTGGGACCTTTCGGCCTCATGACTGTGCCAGCCACCCGAGGTGTGACGTTATCCCAGCACGACACACACCCTGTCAGGCATTATTGCTTAAATGTATGCTATGAACAATCTACTTTTATTACTTCACAACATTTATGATTAATATTTCATAAGTTCCTGTGTCACTTGGAGATTTGTAATTGAATTCTTATAGTTTTTCTACCTCTGTAGCCTTACAATGCCTCTTGCAAAGGGAAGTAAGGATACCTGCATTGTATCCCCTCAAAAGAAAAAGCAGTATGCTTTGGTGTAAAATCAATAATGGTGCTGTGGAATGATTCCACAGAATATGTTTAGTGATGAGGTGACAATCTAGTGATAGTCTTTACAAGTTGTCTGTTTTCAAGTAATGACACAAGGTGTTCAGTCATGGCCTCACCTACAGGAGTAACGAAAAATTGTAATTCACTCAATTTCACATGTAAAAGTCTTAATATTAAAGGTCCAAAAGACACCACTGTGACCTGATTGGCTGATACTTGGTTACACGTATTTGTTTCAAAGTTACCTATGGCCCATTTTATATAAACAATAAGACTTGGCTGTGTATCTGTAGTATTGAGATACCTGCATACCCAGAGGCTGAAGGCACTCGACATGCAATCTTGTACATAAGTATCCTGTGGGTGTACTACCAACATGCAGCCATGTCTTATTGCTTTCATGTGGTTATGTGAAACAAATATATGCTCTCAAGGTCATCTTTTACCAAAGAAACCTCTCAATGGAAGACTAGTCTTGTTGTGTATGACTGCTCATACACAATCCATGCATTTCTGCTTAAAGTTGAACCAGCATAATATTCTGTAGTGATTTGCATATGCAACCCATGATGCTTTGCATTGTGGGGGCATGTGTGATTTTGTATGTCTTTGAAACTTGGCTTCCCGGCCAAATGCTCTTTGGGGTAACCATTGCCTCAGTGCTTGCACACAGAGGTTCTTTGTCTTTTAAATTGTTTTTTGCTTTAATTGGGTTCACCACAACATAACCCAGATAGACCATCTTAGGGTAGCTGGTTCATTCCACTGGGGTGTCAAACAGACGAGGCATGCTGATGAATCCTGGTAGGATGAAACATGTGTCTATGTCTTCTGTTGGCACTCTTTGCAAGCTGTGTGAGACGCCTTTCAGCACCATGCATTTCTGCTTAAAGTTGAACCAGCATAATATTCTGTGGTGATTTGCATATACAACCCATGATGCTTTGCATTGTGGGGGCATGTGTGAATTTGTAATCCTCTATATAGTTTTGCCAGAAACAGAGGATAATGCTGGCAGAATGGAAGTCTGAAAACATTTGTCTCCATAACTTCAGCATTGCTAATGAAGCCACATCAAGTGTGATACAGAAGTATATTTATGTTTGTTTAGTATTATCACCACCACTGCAAGCACATGATAGAATTCCCAACAGTCTACCACTATGTAAGAAATAAGATATGACGGGGTGTGCATTGGACAGTTGTAGAGCATGTCTAAGGGGACATAGTGAGGCATGGATCCACTTCATTACTCTACAGAATCCATAAGCAGACATTCATTACAACATGTAAATTGCCTCAATTTTTAACATCTTTATTTCTGCAAGATAATTGTTTGGTTATTAAAATATATTCTATATGAGAGAACTTTTAAAAATAGAGAAATCCATCTGTTTCAAAATGCAGTTGTGCCACTGTCTGTGATTGTACCCTTCTGTCTCACAACCACATCATGGAACATCTAGAGACTGCACAAGTCAGTTTCATTTGGAAAGAGAACAATTACAATGCACACATATCACAAATTATTGTACACTATATGGAGGTTAATGCCTGAGTAACAGGAGTAAACCACAATGTAATCACCTCAAGCAGTTGCAAGGACAGCACAAGTAAACCTCAAGAGCACAGCACATGAGATTTACAGTTGTCATGTCAACAGCAAGAGATGATTACATCTGTGGTAGGCCACTGTTACTCGGGCATTGTATTTTATAATGTATGGAAAAATAAAACTTCTTATTGAATTTAAGCTGTATATTGCCATTCTGTTACTGTGTTGGAACATACATATGAAGCATACTCATGTGTAAATATGTCCAGTACTGCTTCTAAGACTCATGTATTATGTTTTCAATGAAAGACACTCACAGGTTATAATACTGATACCATACAAAAAAGAAGATAATGCCTGATGTACAGGTGATAACCATGGTATAATCACCTTGAGTAGTTGCTAGGACATCAGTAAACATCAAGAGTGCAGCCTGAGAGGTTTACTGTTGCCCTGGCAACCATGAGAGGTGATTACCCCATGATTATCAACTGTACATCAGGCATTTTCATTTATAGTGTATGGGACTTGACATGAGAAGTTACACCCCCTCAAACACAAATAATTTAGCCTTAACTTATTAATGAATCTACACTATGGCCACATGCTTGTGTAGGAAAAATATTTATTAGGATACACGGACTGAACGACAGCAGGCTGAAATAGCAACAGAGTTAAAATCTCTATCAGACACAGCGATCGCTATACTCAGTAACAGTAAACTGAGACAATTGGAATGTTATTTGAATACTGTACTGAGACTAACAATCACATTCTGGGTGTGTAGAATACTAAATAACACTGGCATTCCATTTTTTAAACCCACTGCTATGACATAGACGACAGAGGTTTATAAGGTTCTGACATCACAACAGTGGGATTACATAAAGGATAATGGCTGGGGATCGGGTGATAACCACGCTGTAATCACCTTGAGTGGTTGCTAGGGCAACATGGTAAACCTCGAGAGCACAGCTCGAGAGGTTTATAATCCTAACAACGCATTCATATTAGTCTGTAGTCACCCGATCCCTAGCCATCATATTTATAGTGTATGGTCAAAAACACTGTTTGCATTCTATGTGTGAGAATTATGGAACTCTGGTGCATTCTTTTTTGTTATGCCACTGTTTGGAAGTTCTGAAGTGTGGTTAACAACTTTTAAAATTCTAAACAGTGCATAACAAAGCTGTGTGACTGCTGATTATGGTGATTAATAGGTGCTTACCATACATTATAAGGTTGTAAACAGCTTACTTTCAGTGGGTAATAAGGGCTACCCATACATTATTTAATTCATCATCTTTATCACCTTTGTAATGCATATCTCATCATTGAATATGAACATTATAAGGCATAACATATACATTTCAATTGATACCTGGACAAGAGTCACATCAATCTCTTTGTTAATCCATTGCTCAAAAAGAGTATATGAGCCAAATTTGGCACAATGGCCAGGGCTATCAGCACGGCCATCACCCGCTAGAATCATGCCCCCTCTCATCTCTCTTAGTCTCTCCAGAATTTGTTCTTGTTCTTGTTTCCACATTTTCAATAGGACCGGCGAGATTGCGCACTTTACATGGTTATGAAAGGTACTACAGCTCAAACATGCAATATTCATAAATTGAAAGATACGCAAAGCCTTTGCTGTTGGACATCCTGACAGCAACAGATTGAAAGTGGCATAGTGACCAGTTGTTGGCTGATTATGCCAAATTTTACAGTGCATACATTTCCAGCACTGAGCATTTATTACTAATAATGTACCCTGTTTACGATCAGGATCATCACTGGAGAATGAAACAATGCACTCTTGGCCACAAATTTCACAAGCTTGGAATAGTTCATAAAGTGAACTTTTGGACACAATGTACTTTTCTTCTTCTCTGCAGTTTGCATTCTGTTGTTCATAAACATTCCTGAAATTTTACAACACTGTTATTAGATAAATGGAATGGTTAGTAATTTACTACATTTAGTATAATAAAATGACTAGAGTGCAAACAATATGTTTTTGAACATCGAATGATTGTGATTTTACCTATTACTTTTATTAAAAACAAACAGTAAACATCCTAAAAATGGTGAATATTTTTGACATTGTAACATGGCAAAATGTACGGATCCCAGAATGAGTAAAGTGATTGATTCAAAGACAGCACATGATACAAGTTGCACACGGAATTAATTACCAAGTAATGCCCACTGTAAGTTCTATAATGCCATGTCCAAGTTCTATCATCTGCTCGGGAGCGCATTTACTAAACCACTCAGCAGTTCACTGGAGGTGGCACTCTACACTGAAGTGTGGTTTCTTTAATGGCTCTGTATTAGTATGCAGCAACGTTGTATGACACCGGCACAGTGCCCAACTATGTTACAATAGCAAGCACTCAGATCATTGAGAGAAACGCAAGAATTGCAGCGTGATAATGTTCTATAATCACAACAAGTCTCATAAGTGATTTCTGAACATAAAGAAGAACACTGGTAAAATTAGCACAGTCTGCACATATAGTGACATACTGACATCTACATTTCCCCCACAGTTCAGTGCTGTAATACATCAGTTATAATGCCATGTTACAAGTGCATTAATCCATGACAAAGTCAGGCTGTACTAGGGAATTAATGCCTGGTTGTTGATCGCAGGCAGTTGACCTGCGGCCTTGTGACCCAAACACCACAAGCAGGCATTAATTCCCTAGTGCAGCCCTTCTTTGTTGTGGATTGATGCTTACTTCAGTACGGCACAGTGACGGGATTACAAATGGAAGCAATCTGCACATGTGCGCATTTGAAATACTGTAAGGTCACAATGATTGACCACAGCATTGACAACTGTCCCTTATAGAAACAGGCAGCATCAATCTATGCTCCATGGAGAAACAGTATATATTTTTTTTTATAACTAGTGCTCATTGCTACATAACAAATTTCAAACAAAAATTGACAAAATGAATGCTATCGTTACAAAAATGGAACATTCCACAAACCTATGATGATCATGACTGAAGTCCTTTACAGCCATCTCCAATGATGTATCCGAGGGGCAATAGTCAGGATCCGAATCATCGCCATGACTATGGTATGGGCTAGTATCTGGTGTTGAGCATGCAATAGGACAATCATTCAGCAAGTTACATTCAACTCCGACATTCCATGTGCTTACTTTTTCTGTTATTGTCCCTAAGTAATCATAAACAATAAATTAAATATGTATGTTGACACAAATTTGTTTTTTTTATCAATCTAATAGTGCAAAGTACAACTAGTAATGTTTGAATATACCACTGAATGACATGAATTAATTTTTCTGTTACAAAACAAGATGTTCAATGTTGTAAACCTTATCGCCAGTCATAAATTGGAGTTCATAAAAACATGTATCAGACTCTATTTCAACATCCGGTCATCCATATGGTATTTGTTATTACACTTTGAACACTGCCCTATTGATATCATAAGTTTACAATATCGACACATGAACCAAAGAGTTTCAGTAACGGTTAAGTACACAATAGTTGCAATGACACATTTATCCCATAGCATTGATTAGCAGACTGTTTATCTAACTCCTGGAACTACATTTCTGCTATAATGAAAACTGTGAGAAACAGACAAAAGTTAATGACTTGCTGAGAGTAGAAATTATGTAAGACAAAAATCGTGTTACGAAAGCTTTTGTCATGGTAAACATCCACACATTTGTTTGAGTCTTTATACTGCGTTTATGGATTGGAGGCAAAAGTATTTGTGCATTATCTTCTGGTGAAGGAAACATATGCCAACAGTGGCAGTACATGTTACTTAAACATTATTCCCAATAGGAATCTGAAATGCAGAATCAGCTGGCACAATGAAATCATCGTGATAGTATACGGAATCAAAGACAGCAGTTGAATCAGCCACTGTATCTTTTATGTTTTCTGTACAGTTGGTTTCATCATCTTCAACCTATATAGAAACATAATGTGAAATATAAACTTTAACATAATCAATTGCTTAAACGGTATAATAATGCTAGCTGAATTAGCGTGTTTACCACAGGAATGTCTGAAAATGGTTCTATGATTTTTCATGAATGAATTTGAATCCTGTCATAATTCATCATGGTCGCTGTGCAATGTGTTGATAAGCTCTAGGTAATTAATGATATAACAGATAACATGTAGTTGAGCAAATTCACAGTTCATAGGTCCTCAATAATTCAATTGCACAGTCAAAATATCTGGAATGCCACCCCCGGTCCCAGGTCAGATTCAATGACCCAACCCATACAGTCAAAATAACTGCATGAGAATGACTGACTGACCTCCCTAATACCACCCACACCTTGAAATCTACTGCTGAGTGTCACACATCTCCAACCAAGGTATACCCCGCGGTCCCAGGTCAGATTCCTCGACCCAACTCATACAGTCAAAATAACTGCATGACAATGACCGACTGACCTCCCTAATATCACCCATACCTTGAAATCTACTGCTGGGTGTTACATGTCTCCAACCCAGGTATCCCCCGGTCCCAGGTCAGATTTCCTGACCCAACCCATATAGTCAAAATAACTGCATGACAATGACCGACTGACCTCCCTAATATCACCCACACCTTGAAATCTACTGCTGGGTGTTACATGTCTCCAACCCAGGTATGCCCCCGGTCCCAGGTCAGATTTCCTGACCCAACCCATATAGTCAAAATAACTGCATGACAATGACCGACTGACCTCCCTAATATCACCCACACCTTGAAATCTACTGCTGGGTGTTACATGTCTCCAACCCAGGTATGCCCCCGGTCCCAGGTCAGATTTCCTGACTCAACCCATATAGTCAAAATAACTGCATGACAATGACCGACTGACCTCCCTAATATCACCCACCTTGAAATCTACTGCTGGGTGTTACATGTCTCCAACCAGGTATGCCCCGGTCCCAGGTCAGATTTCCTGACTCAACCCATATAGTCAAAATAACTGCATGACAATGATGGACTGACTTCCCTAATACCACCCACACCTTGAAATCTACTGCTGGGTGTCGCACGTCTCCAACCCAGGTATGCCCCCCCTCAGTCCCAGATCAGATTCCCCGACCCAACCCAAATAGTCAAAATAACTGCATGAGAATGAATGACTGACCTCCCTAATACCATCTACACCTTGAAGTCTACTGCTGCGTGATGCCCCCTGTCCCAGGTCAGGTTCCCTGACCCAACCCATACAGTCAAAATAACTGCATGACAATGACCGATTGACTTCCCTAATACCACCCACACCTTGAAATCTACTGCTGGGTGTCGAACGTCTCCAACCCAGGTATGCCTCCCCCCGGTCCCAGGTCAGATTCCCTGACCCAACCCATACAGTCAAAATAGTCTTGGCTCTTGTTGTACCAGTGTTATCACTGGCAGGTAACTCTGTGGCTTTGGAGAAGTGCTACTATTTACAGCCATTCGAGCGGAGTAATGTATATGGTTGCTAGGCAACACCACACTCCACTTGAGTAGTACCTTCAAACTGCTTGTTTTTCTCTGAGCACTGACATTTTGGCTATTTTAAGCATGGGGCTCTTGCCTGACCTTTTAAGGACAGACAAAACCCTTGCTTCAGCATTTTAAATTGGGCTGTAGCGAGGGACCAAAAGTAGGAAGCTCCAGGAACCTCCGTTTGTTCTACTTTAAATCCAAGCTATGGCGAGTGCCAGTGAGCCCAGCAAAGGTGACACAGCTAAGGCTTTAGCTGTGTCTGCCGGGTCAGCCGGGGAGGAGGGGAAGGGGACAGGAGAGGTTGAATGTCAGGTAGGCAAAGTCCAAGGGCTTGTATATTCAACTGAGCTAGTATTAATAGACTGGCAAACACGTACAATGTGTGGTATGAAGGGACAGCGGGACCAGATGGGAGGCCAGATTTGTAACAAATGTAAATATATAAAGCAACTTGAAGAAAAAGCTAAGGAATTACAAGAAAAGATAGTGGTACAGACTAATATTAATGAGATTGCAAGATTTGTACAAACAACTAGAAACATAATAGAGGATACAGAAAGAGAAACTTATGAATAAACAGATTAATAAAGGCCCCTGTGATAAAAGAAAAGCAAGTTCAGATGATTTGATTCCTGAAGATGATGATTGGTGCACTATTTAAAGGTGTCCTAGAAAAAGTAGAAGAGATAGAGCAGCTACATTAAAATTAACCAATTGATTTGAATCTCTAGAAGATGAAGGAAGTATACAGCCCACAGACAGGTGAAATAATGAGTAGTGAAAATAATGCAGTAATAGGTGAGGATAGGTCTTGTGCTCTTATTAGTGCAATTAATGAAGTAGAAGTAGTGTCCAGTCAAGAAAGGAGGGAAGAGTGGGTGATACCAGTATAGTCTTCTCGCAGAATAATCCACCATTGAATTCTCCAATTAATACAGGCAAAATACAATGGGATATGATAACTCATGACCCCCGATAGCAACCCATTTTTGAGACTTGTAAAAAGTCATATCAACCTGTGAGTTGATATGACAAGTCATATCAACCCACGCAAAGCCGCGCTAAATCGCACAAACGCGCAAACCCGCAAAAGCCGCAGAAAGTCACGCTTGCACCGCGCAAACAGTGCAAAATACCAGTAATTATAAAATAAAAGATAGTCAAGTGTGTGTTATGGATTTTTTTTTATACACCCTCAGTGTGTGATGACTGTGTAAACCTCTCGAGCTTCGCTCTCAAGGTTTACGGGTCATCACACACCTTGGGTGTGTAAAAAAAATCCATATCACACACTTGACTATCCATTATTCTCTATATAATCATTATAAGCGATTCCATGTTAAAGACAGTGGATAGGATTATTTGTAACAACAGAAAAGAACAGGTGACATTGTCCTGTTCACCAGACGTTGAGATAGCAGATGTAAAAAAAAACTTCTCACTGTTTTTTTAGAGAACGTAATTGATCCTGTGGTTTTCTTGCACATAGGCATTAACGACATTGGAAAAAGAAACTTTGTCGATATACAGAGGGACTTTGAAGTAGTTGGTAGGGCATTACAAATTAAAAACATACCATTAATTATCTTTGAGGTTCTCCCTGTCCCGTGGGTGGGCATGAAGAAAACTAAAGATATAATGAGATTTAATGGGTGGATAAAAAGGTGGTGTGTAAAGGATAATTTGCATTTTTTGGAGCACTGGCAAATATTTGCTAACGTTCCACCAGACGGTCTCCACCTTAACAAACATGGAATTAGAGTGTTGGCACACAGATTTAATGCCAACATATGTAATACTTTAAAATAGAAAGTGGGGTGGGTGATATTGCATTAAATGCAATAAAGGGAAAGAAACACAGAATTGTGGAACCTGCTGATTAGGCTATTTTATTGGTAAATGCATGCAGTTTAGTTAATAAGAAAGACGAGTTGGAGATAATATTAAAAAAGCATAATGTCAAGCTGTGTGCAGTAACAGAAACTTGGTGGAAAACAGACGATTGGGGAACAAATATCGATGGTTATCAACTTTTCAGATATAATAGGGAAGACAGACGTGGGAGGTAGCTCTATATGTCTATAATGACATTGCAATTTATGAGATAAAAACCCCAAGGGACCCTGATTATGAACAACTATTAGTTCAGATAGTCCCCCCCCCTCCACCGGGGAAAACAGATAGTAGTAGGAGTCTACTATAGACCCCCTTCACTGAAAACTGAAAAAACACTTGAATTTATTCATCACATTAGGGAGCTAGACTCTTCCTAAAAATTACTTCTTCTTGGTGACTTTAATTTCAATGGAATTAACTGGAATTCCTGGGCCCTTTCTTCTTTAAGAGAAGCAGCCTTCTTGGAGGCATTAGATACACTGGCATTGCAAAACTATGTGGAAGGAAGTACAACAAGTTCAAATACACTTGACCTAGTTATTAGTAATATGATGGATCAAATTAAAGGGTGTCGAGTTAGAGAACCTTTGTCTGGGAGTGACCACAACATGGTAGAACTAGAGATTGAAATCAAAGGTAGACTTCAACAAGGGACAACTAAAATCAAAAACTATAATAATGTAAATTATGATAAACTTAGGAAAATGGTTGGTGATTGGGACTGGAAGGTAAAGTTCTTGGGTCTAGGAACTACAGCAATGTGGAGGGAATTTAAAACATTTTTCATGGTCTGATAGAAACCAAAATTCCTACAAAAGTAAAATATAATATATAGGGTAAGATTCCAACTTGGTATAATAATAAAATCCACAAGTTAATCAAAAGGAAAAATAGGGCCTATAAACAGATTAAAAGGGATAATAATAGGGTGTCTAAAATTAAATATAAAATTAAATTAAGAGAGCTTAAGAGGGAAATATCCAAAGTGAAGAAAAAATTTGAACTAAATCTAGGAAAGTAGCTGATAATCAGAAGGCCTTCTATGGATATATAGGATCCTTAAAACAAAATGATCAAGTGGGACCACTTCTGTCAAGAGATAACATGATAATGGACTGTAAGGAAATGGCCAAAGAATTTAATAAATGTTTTAATAGTGTTTATTCAACTGGGCCAACAACACATCATGTACTAATGAAAGAAACAGCTAAGTCAATAAAAATATCAACAGGCACTATAAAAGGAAAATTTGTAAACCTGAAAGTAAATACTTCCCCTGGACCAGATGAATTGCATCCTAGACTACTTAAACAATTAGCGCCAGTATTATGTGACCCAATACAAGCTATTTTCCAGTCAGTCCTCTATAAATGAGGGTGAAGTACCAGAGGACTGGAGAATGGCTAATGTGGTTCCAATACACAAAAAGGGGTCAAAATCAGAATGTTTAAATTATTGACCCATCAGTTTGACAAGCATACTTGTCACAAGTTATTCAGGAACCTACTCGTTCGAATTCTTTTTCTACCAACCATACAATACTTGATTGGGTTATTTTGAATAGATTAAGTATGATAGGCTGTTCTGGTGTACTTGCTGAATCTGTAAGTGATCACATGGCCATTTATTGTGTCCTTAATTTCAGATGTGTTCATGTTCCTCCTCGTCTAATACAGTCTCATAATTTCAGCAATGTTGATTTTGATGCACTGACTTTAGCAATGTCAGCTCTTGATTGGTCTTTTTTGAAATATATACCTGATATTAATCTGGCTGTTTAATTCTTTTGTGAGTCATTATTACATATTCAGAATTATTTTTTCTTTTGCAGAAGATGAGGTTGAAGGGTGCCCCTAATAAATGGTTTTCCTCCAAATTGAGAAACTTAGTGAAGGAAAAGGTTTTAGCATGGCAGGTATATAAAAGAAGCCAGACCACCACCTCCCATAATTTCTATTGTTATTCTAGAAATCTTGTGACTAAATGTGTTAGGTCTTCCAAAAAGAAATATTATCATGATCATCTTGAATCAAATCTTTCTAGTCCCAAGAAGTTTTGGGATGGTGTTAATTCTTTATTAACTCCAAAATCCAAAAATCACATTCAAAAATTAAAAATTGCTGGCAAAGAATTTTCAGAGCCATTTGATATAGTTAAATTGTTAAATGAAAGTTTTTCTAATTTAAGTAATTACAGGGGGCAGGTTCCTGGTTGTTCAAATTGCATTGACTTCGATTTGGATTCAGATCTTCCACATTTAAATAGGCCAAGGTTTTCTTTCTTCTTGGTTGATGAGGTTGAGGTGCTCAGGCTTCTGGGTACCTTGCCTGATGTGGGTGGACTTGATGGGCGTTTCCTTAGGTTGGTAGTTCCCTTCATTGTAGACCCCCTTTGTTATATTTTTAATTTATCCTTAACTTCTCAACAATTTCCTCTTAGTTGTAAGTTGGCAAAAGTTACTCCAATTCCCCAAAAAAGTTTGCAGAATTGGTCAAAGATTTTCACCCAATTTCTATCCTTAATCCACTAAGTAAAATGTAGGAGAAGATAGTAGTGAAACAAATCAATGATTATCTGTCTCAGTTTGAATTGTTGAGTAGTTCTTAACATGGTTTTAGGAAGAACTGTGGTACTGGGACTGCCTTGGTCAGGTTCACGGACACCATGCTTAGTGGTTTTGAGAAGGGTCTGATGACTGGTGCGGTGTTCATGGACCTGACCAAGGCATTTGACCTGACTGACCATGGTCTCGTCTATCATAAACTTATTGAGTTGGGTTTTTCTTATTCTGCTGCTGCTTGGGTTAGAGATTATTTGTTTATGAGATCCCAGGTTGTTAAAATTGACACTATAGAGTCCTCTGTGGCCCCTATAATGTGCGGGGTTCCTCAAGGGTCCATTTTGGGCCCTTCATTATTTTCTAATTTTATTAATCAATTATCTTTGATTAGTTCTGAATGTGAAATTTTACTTTACGTGAATGACTTGATTTTGTTTTGTCAAGATGGTTCTATTGATTCTATTTCTATTAAGATTCAATTTGATTTTGACAAAGTTTGCACTTGGCTTAGCCAAAATGTATTGGTTCTAAATACCAGAAAGACTAAATCAATGGTCTTTGGAACCAATACCATGTCAAAATCTACCCCTTGTTTAAGTGTTTCTGATTTGGATGGGTCAGTCATTGAACAAGTTCAGCAATTTTAATATATTGGGGTGTTGCTGGACCCAGCTTTAAGTTTTTCACTATAAGTTGTAGCTGTTAGTAAGAAAATTAACCAATTGGGAATCCTGTTTAAATTTAAGTCATTTTTCAGTTTAGAAACTAGGAAAGCCATAGCAGTTGGTACTCTTCTTCCTCATTTGGATTATGTAGCTGGTATTTATTTTAAGTTGGGCATGAGAGAAACAAATATTCTTTTGGTAGCTTATAATAATGTTTGTTGTTTTATTTTGTTAGCACCATATCGTACTCATTCTTATGATTTATATTTTCAATTAGGGTGGTTTTCTTTTAATTGTTGCATTGAATATTTTTTTTGGTTTATTAATTTTTAAGGCTCTTAATGAAAATACTTCTTTTCCTTTGTCTGATTTGATATCTGTTTGTATTAATCTTTCCATGCTGTGATCATCTAATGGTCTGTCTTTAATTACTACTGTGTGTAAGCGGATATCTGGCCTTCAAGTTTTCAGTAATTCAGCCCCTTTTTATTGGAATGCATTGCCTATTTCTATTCATACAATTGCTTGTAAAACTAATTTTAAATTTATGTTTAAATCTTTTTTACTTAACAAATCCTGTTGTACTTGTAATTGGTAACTTTGTATATTATGTTAAATTGATTTTGTCTTTACATTTATTGTATTGCTTGTCTGTTTGTTATTCTTGTCTGGGTCAGACCTGAAAAAGGGCCTTTTTGATCCAGTTTCCTTACCCAGTTAACAAATGAAAAATAAAATAAATAAAATACTTAGTAAAGTTTTGGAGTGTATTGTTAAAAAACACATTGAAAGGCAAATACAGGAAAAAGGGCATGAGGGCATAAGTCTGCATGGATTTACAAAGGGCAGGTCATGCATGACAAAATTCCTGTCTTTTTTTGACTTAGTGAGTGCTGCCCTTGATAATTTATCAGTGGATGTACTGTACATAGATTTTAAAAAAACTTTCGATGCTGTATCACATCAGGAATTAATTAACACATTGAGTGGAATGGAAGTAGACTCCTATGTCACTAGATGGATCGCTGACTGGTTGACTGGAAGAAAACGTTGGATATGTACAAAGGGATATATGTCCAATTGGTCTCACATGCCCAGTGGAGTTCCACGGGGTCTGTTTTGGGCCCAGTTCTGTTTAATGTATTGGCCTCATCCTTAAATTGTAATGTCAATGTATGGCTAGCTAAGTTTGCAGATGACACAAAACTGGGAGCAGTAGTCACAAATACACAGAATGCAAAACTATTTCAAGATAATATTGACCAATTATATAGTATGGCTATGGGGAAAAGACTAAAATTCAATCAGGCAAAATGTAAGGTCATGCATTTAGGAAGGGAAAACCCTACATCTAATTATAATATAAATGGAGTCATTGTATTATCCACAGATGTAGAGAAAGACTTGGGAATATGGAACAATAAAGATCTTGAGTTCACTCATCATTCCTCTGTTACCATTAAAAAAGCCTATGGCATTTTGGCCTTTATTATGAGGAATATAAAAAGCAGGGAAAGGGATATAATTGTACCTCTCTATGTGTCCTTAGTTCGACCCCACTTAGAGTATGTGGGTAGTGTAAGGCAACCAAGATGGAAAGTTGATGTAAGACGAATGGAGGGGGTCCAGAAATGTGCGACAAAGAAGGTTAGGAGGATGAAGGACCTGCCCTGTGAGGAAAGACTGAGGGAACTAGGTCTGTACTCTTTGCAATATAGGAGATACTGAGGGGATATGTGTCTGATATACAGGGCAAGTAGAGCACCAGACATTTGGGAATGTTTATGTTTAAAGGAAAGACCTAACATTGTTACCAATCGGGGCCATCAGTACCAACTTATAGGTGAGAGGTATAATAAAAATCAGAGAGGGGCCTGGTTTTCCCAATGTGTAGTGGCACAGTGGAATACATTGCCTAAATCAGTGGTTTCTTGTGAGACTATGAACCAGTTTAAATCAGCCCTTGATAAATATAATATTGAACATCTCCACCATTTGAGCTTATAAATTGTGCAGGACAATAATGGCCTAACAGCTAAAGTACCTGATACTTTCCTATGATTCCTATGAAAATTACTGCATGAGAATGCCCGACTGACCACCCTAATACCACCCATGCCTTGAAATCTACTGATGGGTATCACACATCTCCAACCCAGGTATGCCCCCCCCTCCGGTCCCAGGTCAGATTCCCTGACCTAACCCATACAGTCAAAATAACTGCATGAGAATGACTGACTGACCTCCCTAATACCACCCACACCTTGAATTCCATCACCATATGACACACTTAACAGATATCAGGCATAACAGGAAAAAACAAACAAACAAAGGTTTTAATTCATTACACATAACATGTATTACAAAATGTATTGTTTACAGATAAGTTTGATTTAACTAACCCTAGACACAGTAAGTTTTGAAACAGCTCTGCTCTTTCTCTTTGGTCCAATTCCAGATGATCCGCTTGACAAGCATGGCCTTTTGTAGGGATTTTCTGTTACTGAAACTGTTCTAGATATAACAGAGCTTATAGATGGGATTGTGTTCTTACACAATCTCAGACGCTTACAGTATTTCATTTAGAACTGCATGTAGTTTTCAAACAACTCAGTAGGGAAATGTGCAGAGCATATAGTTGGAGCAGAAGCTGATTGAAAGTCCCAATGTCTATCCAGACATACAAACTTTACCCATTTCTGGTGCCTCATTGGAGATTTGTCCCGATTAGGGAACTCAAACAGTGACACATCTGCAGATGGCTTATTGCTACAATTACCAGCGACACAGTAGTTAACCATGGCTATCACCTAGATTTCCCACATTAACAGAAATACAGTAATGTACAAAGTTGTCAACTCTTTAGTTTAATAAACCACGAGAAAATGGAGTAACTCTACAACTCTGATGTAATATGACAGCAGGTATGGAAAGCAGGATCAGAACACAAATTTTCACAATATTTTTTATTACTCACATAACTTACATTATTAAATCATACTGTAGACAGACTATAACATACCAAACATGTTGAACAGTACAACGCAGGAGCAACTTTTACACAGGTACGCAGAGTACAAATAAAGCAATTTCAGGTATAGCTGTCAAACTCAACCTGATGGCTGGCTCAAGAAATAAAACAGTGACAAATTGAGCAAATATAGTAAAAAACACTACAGACAACACACTCTGGTACATTTATTTCTGTACAAACAACAGGTGCATAGCAAGCACGATCAAGCACATCAGCCTGTATTGGATCACAATATACAATATTCTATATTGGTACTGTGACACTCTGCCACCTGCTTATTGTTATATTGTATAATATTTGTGTCATAAATAAAATGTGTATGGTATGTGACTGCCTGCTTAAGGATGGTAGTCAATGTGAGAGACTTGACCTTTGACCTCAGAAGAGTCAGTGTGAGGAAACAGCAGAATGTGATAAACAGACCAGGGAAAACCACTAATTAAAGCCTTCCTTCCAGAGGGACAGTTTATTACCCTTATAACCTGCTCCTGCTTTTGAAGTTGGAAACTAAATATGAAGCTTCCAGCTATCCCCGCTACTTACTGAAAAAGCTCGGGATGCATTAGATCAAATGGACAATGTGGACAGTACTGATTACGGTAAACTTAAAGCTGCACTTTTAAAATAATATGAGCTAACAGCAGCGGCATAAAGAGTTACATTTTGTAAGCTCAGGAAAAGTCCTGACATGAGCTACGAGGAGCTAGCCACTAAACAGTGTCATTTTTTAAAACAATGGTCAGAAGGAATTGAAGCAAACTCTGTAGAGATAACTGAAAATGTTTTACTGTTAGAGCATTTTTGGGGGGCATGCCCAGCAGAGCTGAAAACCTGGATGGAGGACCAAGATTCAAAAACAGTACAAGAGGCACTCTCAGACCACTATGCCAGGCGTAGACCTGCTCTGAGAGAGAGAATGGGGTGGGTGTGGCAGCACAGAAATGGAAAAGCACACCTTTAGGGCAGCTAAAACCCTCCCTGCCTCCACTGAAATCAGGTAGCCCCAGGTTACAAAGAAAAGATTTACCTGAGAAAAGAAATGAATGTTTGGTTTGTAAAAAACCTGGTCTTCTGGCCAGACAGTGTCCCAAAAAGACACACAGTGCACAAAGTGGGGCTAGAAAAGAAGTGGGTTGTTTGTGTGTCCCTAAAAGCTTGCCAGTAAACATGAGGGAACACATACACCCACTCACTGTGAATGGGGTACAGACACATGGGTTGAGGGACACAGGGGCGTCCCTGACTTTGATAAAAGGAGATTTGGTAGAGCCGGGTCAGCTTATAACCAATCAATTTGTGACTGTACGGGGATTCACTGGGGAGGAGAAAACATTGCCACTCGCTAGTGTCCTCCTAGACTGGGGTGAGACAGGGAGAACTGTGCAAAAGGTTGCTGTAGCTGAGACTTTGGCTGTTGATGTAATTATTGTCAGCAGTCTCAAAAAGGGGATGGTGTGTGCAGTTACCTGCAGTCAAGTGGCAAAGGAAAATTGTGGTTCCCTGGACCCCATAGAAGCCTCTGTGGAAAGCACTGGGAGGTTGGTTCCCCAGCCTGTGTCTCCTGATATGGAGAATAATGAAAGAGGGATAAAAATTCCCCAGGTAGCAGTTAACAGAACAGCTATGGAGGGTTACTCCGAGGAAGGAGAGATGACCCATTGTCAGAGGGTTAGGGTTGGCAATGATCCTGAATGCCCTGATGCTAGAGCTAGGGACCCTAGTGTAAACACTGAAGGGGACCTGTCCCATGCCTTGGGAATGTATAAGGAGTTTACAGCTGCTCAGAAAAGTGACCCTAGTCTAGAGAAGCTGAGGGCTAGGGCAGACTCTGATGGAGCACAATGAGGTGATGGTAAACATAACGTTTATTGGGACAATGGACTGATGGATACACAGGATGTAAAGACAGAGGGGGGTGATGGGCAGGCAGCTTGTCATTCACCACAGGTACCGTGAGCAGTAGCTCAAGATTGCACACGATATTCCCATGACTGGTCATCTGGGAATCACGTGCACTACACAGCGATTCACACAGAATTTCTATTGGCCCAACTTCACCCAGCAGGTGAAGGAGTATTGCAGGTCTTGTCACTGGTGCAAAGAAAAAGGGAAGGTGGGTAAGAGAACCCAAACCTCCCTAATTCCATTGCCCATAGTGGAGGAGCCATTCGATAGGGTGGGAATGGATATTGTGGGGCCTTTAAATACCCCCAGCAGAGGTTCACCCTAACTGTGGTGGATTATGCCATCCAGTACCCAGAGGCAGTCACCCGAACCTCACTGAGGACAGACAAAGTGGCAGATGCCTTGCTAGGGATTTTCTCCCATGTTGGATTTCCACAGGAGGTTATCACCAATGGAGGGCGTTCCTTCATGTCGAATCTGATGAAATGTTTGTGGGAGAAGTGTGTGGTGGTGGTGCAAAGATGCAAGACACCTTATCATCCACAAGCCAATGGGCTTGTGGAAAGATTTAATGGTACCCTTAAGTCAATGCTCCAAGTGTTTGCTGAACAGTATGGGAGGGACTGGGAGAAATACCTCCCCCACCTGTTGCTTGCAAACAGGGAGTTGCCCCAAGAGTCAACAGGGTTTTCCCCCTTCAAGCTCTTCTATGGATGTCGGGTACGTGGGCCCCTAGACTTCATCTGGGAGGACTGGGAGGGCAAGCACACCACCCAGGGAACTCCCATAGTGGATTATGTCCTTAGGTTTAGGGAAAATCTCAAGAAGCATATGGGGACGGCTCAGAGCAATCTGGCAGCTGCCCAACAAAAATAAAAGGTGTGGTATGACCGCAGAGCTCGCGCGTACACTGTGGCTCAGGAAGTCATGGTCCTAATCCCGGTCTGGAAAGATAAGCTGTAGTCCGAGTGGGCTTGACCGTACAAAGTAGTCAGACAGGTAAATGACATAAACTACATTATAGAACTACCTGACAGGCGACATACACAAAGAATGTACCATGTCAACATGATGAAGCCATATGCTAATATGGCTGACATGGTGTTTGCAGTGTGTAGTCCTGGGGAAGGGACAGATGAAGGAGACCCCCTTCTAGACTTGCTGGAAGAAAGCAAGTGGGAGTCCTCTGTGGAGGCAATTAAAATGTCACCCCAGTTGACTCTGGAACAGATCCAGGAAGTAAGGGAGGTTTTAGCAGACTTTTCCCCATTGTTTAGCGCCAAGCCTGGACTAAGCCCCTTAGCAATGCACAATGTGCAGACAGGGACACAAGCGCCCATATGGCAGGTGGCATATCGGATGTCAGAGGCTGTCCAAAAGGAGATTAGGAGGGAGGTGGAGGAAATGCTGGATTTAGGGGTAATCCAGAAATCCCACAGCCCATGGGCCTCACCTGTAGTCCTTGTTCCCAAGCCAGGCATCACAAAGTCAGATGCCCACCCAATACCATGGACGGATGAACTCCTGGACAAGTTGAGAGGGACAACATACCTTACAACTATTGACCTGACAAAGGGGTATTGGCAGGTAGAGTTAACTGCCAGAGCTAGGGAGAGGTCATCCTTCATCACTCCAATAGGGTTATTTGAATTAAAAATATTGCCTTTTGGAATGAAGAACGACACTGCCACCTTCCAAAGGTTGGTAAACCAGGTATTAAATGGCGCTGAGAAGTACACCATGGCACACCTGGATGACATTGCCATCTTTAGTGCCAGCTGGGAGGAACACCTATCCCACCTTAGGGAAGTGCCGGGCAGGATACAGAGGGCTGGACTCACTGTAAAACCTAAGAAGTGCCAGGTGGCCATGGCTGAGGTGGCATACCTTGGGCACGTTGTAGGCCGGGGACAGATCCATCCTAACCAAGTGAAAATAGAAACACAGAAGTAGGTCAGGAGTTTTATAGGGACAGCAGGGTACTATAGGAAATTTGTACCAAATTACAGTGCCCTAGCTGCTCTCCTATCTGGCCTGTTAAAGAAAACAATGGCTAAGAAAGTTACCTGGGAACCAACCTGTGAACAAGCCTTTACCAGACTGAAGGAGGCACTGTGCAGTGCTCCTGTACTGACAAGTCCAGACTATAGCAGACCCTTTGTAGTCCAGATTGATGCCTCAGATGTGGGTATTGAGGCAGTGCTGAGTTAGATATCCAAGGGAAAGATCACCCCATAGTGTACCTCAGTAAAAAGTTACTTCCTAGGGAGCAGGCTTACTCTACTGTGGAAAACGAGTGTCTTGCCATGGTGTGGGCCCTAAAGAAGTTAGAGCCATACCTATACGAGCAGCATTTTGAGGTACAAACTGACCACAACCCCCTGGTTTGGCTGGCACACATGGGTAAAACGAATGGTAGGCTATTAAGATGGAGTCTTGTCTTGCAAGGGTATGACATGACTGTCTCACACAGGGCCGGGGCAGCCAATGAAAATGCAGATGAACTGTCATGTCAATTTGAGCAAGAACTGACTTGGGGAGCTCATCCCATGCAGGGGATTGAGCCCCCAAATTCAGTCTAGGTGGGGAGGACTGTGATGCTGTGCCACCTGCTTATTGTTATATTGTATATTTGTGTTATAAATAAAATGTGTATGGTATGTGGCTGCCTGCTTAAGAATGGTAGTCAGTGTGAGAGACTTGACCTCTGACCTCAGAGGAGTCAGTGAGAGGAAACAGCAGGATGTGATAAACAGACCAGGGAAACCACTAATTAAAGCCTTCCTCCCAGAGGAACAGTTTATTACCCCTTATTACCTGCTCCTGCTTTTGAAGTTGGAAACTAAATATGAATTGTATGACCCTAGCAGGAAGGGAAGTCATCTGGCTGATCCTTTATGGTTTTCTAGGTAGCAGAGAACTAGTGACATGATTGTGGGGTTGTGAGACATCAAAGGGGATGTTTTGATCAGAGACTCATATTTTGGGAAATTGCTAGTTGCTGATTTTCACAGTAATAACATACATCCTTGTGGGTATTTATGCTAAGAAGTTAAAGTTATGGGAGGATCTAACTGTGACCTCACAAGGGGGTGGGGAGATGGACTGTGAAATGATCAGGCATCTGAGGAAACATGGCTTTTTATTCTGGACTCAAGAGAGACACCTAGTTCTCTGGACTTAAGAAGTCATTTTATGGTAACATCTAGCTAGGCAAGAACTTTTAAGTATTTGTGGTGGGAATATTTGTGTTCTATAACTTCCCATTTATTTTATGTGACTGTAAGTTATTGATATAGTTGTTCTGTGTTTGATATTTTACCTATTTTACAATTTTTAGTAAACAATATTTTCCTTGAAATACTGCCTGTGTCCTCTCAGTTTTCTTTTGCGTATGAATGCTGAATCAGTGTTTAATTCTGACAGCTGTTAAGGGCTTGAATGTGTTACTGATCTTGCTAGGTCTACCTAGCTCTCATTTTGAGTCATAAGGGAACATTTTGGAAACCTGGCTGGGTGCCACTGGGTGAGGGATTGTACTGCATTCCTGATATGGGTACATGTCTGAGCTGGTTAACTGGGTGCACTAACATTAGGTTCACATTTGACCCCCAGGACTCGAGACTAGTAGGTGATTCAGACCCAAAACAGACAGGAGGGTTACCCTGTCTGTCTCCTGTTCACACTATTGCACTTCGAGGTTGGCACTGTGGGAGCAGAGGGCCTGACCTGCGGAGTGCGTTTGTGACAGGTACCACATCTAGACAGTAATTCTTTAACACAATCAAGAAACCACAAAATTCAGTTTGGATTACGATGTCTGAATACAGCATTATCCTTCAGTCCATGCACACTAAAAAGCATGTCTATTCTAAAACAGCTGACTGACACATAAGAATATATCACAAAACAAATGTAATTGGGGGCAATAAATAGTACAAGCTCAACCAAAAATAACTATTGTATAGTCAGATAATCATCGCAATGCTGAATTCTAAGGAGAAGTGACAGATGTGTTATGATTAATACCCTTTATTGGTGGCTACCACAAAACAATACACAACTACAAGGCACTGGTGCTTTGAAAATGTATTTGCTGCTGTTTCAGAAATAAACAATGTTCTTTTGTATGCAGTGCAGTAAAAATGACACGATTGATGAGCTGCATCAGGACCGCATGATACACATTGCTTTTTCTTGTGGTCACTTCTCCCTGGCATGATGTGTCTCGCAGCTTGCATGCACAGAATTATTGGAAATATCAGGTCTGCTGATGAAAGTAAACAAACAGTGAACGTGTGACTGTTAAATGCTGAAAGCATCATGAATATCTAACAAATAACGAGCAGAAATGAAGAGGCACACTCAGTGGATAAGGTAGGTTCAAAATATTTATTGAGAAGGCAAAAAAGGAACACGAAACACTCTCTTTAATCGGTTCATGTTACAACAACCACAATTTGACCTTTGGCACAGTTTCCTCAGTACAAGAGACAATTTTTACTGTTGGGCTTTTGTACTGCATTGTTTTTGGGAATCATTTCCTGTACTTAAGGTTCTCTCAAACTGATCAAAGGAAAATTGTGCCACTCACAGCACCAAATTGCATCCAAAAAAATAAACTTGAACTCATAGAGTTGTAACTGCTATGTGCCATTTAATAATCAAGCACCCAAAAAGGCATGAACCAACAGGAAACTCAATGTTACACTCTCTGTGAGTTTTGTCAACAGTGCCAGCACCACCACAGTCACCCCTTAGATACATCATAAAGCAGTTACACGTGCCGGTAGCTCCACCAGTTACCTTAATTAACCAGTTACCCTAATTAATAAACATGCACATTAAATAAGTGACTAAAGCTTAAAGAGCCACTGACGCCTCAAGAAGAACTTTGAAAAACATAATATTTGAACACAAAGCAGCTTATATTTCTCATTAGCTCTTCAGTTTTTTATCCCCATTATGTATTACCAAGGTCAAATGCATGAAAGCAGGAGAGTTGTTCCTTGAGGGTTCATCTGCTCCTATTATTTCTTCCCAACCTGATGTCATAATACTGTGCTAGTGACATCACAGTTATCCCCATGGCAGCATGCTGTGAAGTCACAACAGAGCATTATGATTTCAAGCATGGTGCAAGCTAAAGAAGCAGATAAACTCTAGGGATAAAGATCATGTTTCTGTGGAAATTTCTTCAGCAATAAATAATGGAGAAGAGAAATCTATAGAAGATATATGAAATACAAGCAGAATTGTGTCTGGCTATTATGCTTTCCAATATTTTCGCAATGGCATCAGCTGCTATTTAAACAGTGCAAAAGTACAAATATGTTTAAAAAATGAAGTGGAACAATACTTATTCACAATCCGTGTCTTCACTAGATACATCAAAATAGATAAATATATAATTTAGTTTTCTATGATGAGTATGACATACATCAAAATATAACAGTGCATTAACATAGAAGACACTTCATTAATCCATATGTAAAGAAATCACAAAAAAAAACTGTCAAATCAAACCTGTCATTCACTCCTGGAAAAACTCTGGCATTAGTGTAATATATCAAAAAAGCCTCTCTTTTTGTCAGGGCTGCATCAAAGTCCTACCCCCCCCCACACCCCTCATCCCATTACTACTTTTTCAATACCCATGAAATTTAATTTGTGGTTTGTTGGATCATTCAATGTAAGAACATGATGGGCCAACACATAATCTATATTTCAATTTGCCACCACTCTCATGCAATCCCCCACCCGCTCTTTAGGTTTTCTTTTTTTCTTCCCCACGTAGTATCTGCCCCAACTACACTGGGCTAAATATATCACATAAATGGTATCACAACGGATGAACTGAGTAATGGGTACTGTGAGTCCTGTACCTGGGTTGACAAAGGAATTACTGCTCGTGGTCATCTCACAGTACTTACACCTACCACAGTGGAAACAGCCCTGTGGAGGTGGGGGAAGCCAAGTCTGTGTTTTAGTATATGGCTGCAAACTGTTTGTGAGGTGATCACCCAAATTCCTAGCCCTTCAAAAAAACAGACAAGGAGGATTCCTAGATTCCTTAGAAAATACATTCAACTTGGGCTCAGCTCAAACAATCCCCCAGTTTCTCTTCACTATAGATTCAATAGTTCTGAACTGAGTATTAAAAGTAGTTACAAAATTAATATATCCAGTGTCATTCCTAGTACTAGGGTGTGGATTTAACAATGTGGTACTTTCAGTACTAGATGCCTAATTGTAAGCAGTGTGGTCCGTTTGAATACTGAGGATTATAATATTGAGGTCAAACATCAACTTGACAATGGCAGGTTTTATCGTGCCTTATCGCAGGACCCCACTGCCACCTTTAAGAAGCAGATAGATCAGTATAATTACTGGTGAGCAATTTTTTGAATGGGCTCAGCCAGTTGATATTCACCATAATAACCCACAGGTTATTACGGTGAACATGTGCTCTGTCAAACACAGATGAGTGCTCCGTCATTGGCTCTCGACTTCTGTGTGGGCGGGCTGAACGTATGCTTTAACATGGTAGCTTCGTATCTGTTGCTTAGCAGGGAGCCGCAGAAAAACTCCTAGTCCTCAGTCCGACTAAAATACTCTTTTTTTTTTTTTTTTACTGTTTCTCTCCTCAATCTTATTTGAAGGAGTAAAAATGTTAGATAGTTGTTTCTGCTGCTCATCGCCATGGACAAACACACCAAGCAGGAACGGGACACCACTGACTGCTTGCAGCGCGATTGTCACTGGAAACTACAAGTAAAAAAATAAATAAACTTAAAGGCTAAACTGGAGTGGCAGTGAGAGGAAGAGAGTGAGTGGCAGTTAGAGGATGAAAGAGAGACAGAGAGAGAGAGAGAGTGTGCGTGTGTGTGTCTGTGTGTCTTTCTCCGTCCGTAACATAGAATTCATGCTGGAAAAAAATTTGCTCACTCGCAATTATACAAAACAAAAGATGGGGAAAGTGTGATATGGGAATTTAATGCAAACCCTCGGTGTGGGATGCTTTAATAAACCCCTTGGGCTTCACCCTCGGGGTTTATGTAGCATCCCACATCTAAGGTGTGCATTAAATTCACATATCACACACTTCCCCATCCTTTATTCTCTATATATCACACAAGAATTTGATAGTGATATTATTGATCAGGATACAAAAGTTTGTTTGAGTACAGAACATCCTATGAGGGCTACAATTTATGTATTACCTAAAGTGCATAAATCGTTGACCTGCCCACCAGCATGTCCCATTATTTCAGGGGTTAATTCATCAACAGAACCACTATCTCAGTATGTAAATAGTTTCATTAAGCCTTTTGTCTTGAATCTGAGATCTTATTTGAGGGGCTCAACAGAGATGTTGGAACTGTTGAAGGATATCCACATAGAGGAGTTACATATCCTTGAGACACTCTACGTGGAATCTCTGTATACCAATATTCCCCATGAGGAGCAGTTGTTGGCTTTAACCTACAATTTGTATCAAAGAGAGGATGGGTCTTCACCATCAACTACATTTTTAGTGATCCTGGCTAGGTTTGTGCTTAAATATAATACTTTCAGCTTTGGGGGTTTTCTATCTCCAAATTAGCAGCACTGTTATGGGGGCGACGTTCGCCCCCAGTTTTGTTAATTTGTATATGGTGTAGTGGGAGGAAGCACCATTTATGATCAGACAAAAAAAAAATTTCACAATATTGCCCTCTGGAAGGGGTACAAAGATGATGAGCTGGCAGATTTTGTGGATTACTTACATTCCAGTAATCCCAATTTGCATTTTGAGGTCAACAGCAGTGTTCAAAGTACAGTATCTCATTTCTTGATATTTGTCTGATTAAAAATAGAGCACTTACACATTTACTGTAACAGTAGATCTTCGAGAGAATCTCTTTCATCTGGCCACACCTATGGAACTTATAGCTGCCAGGCACTAGGACCACACAGGAACTTTTTTCAAGCAGGCCACTAGGGCCACCCACGACAACGTTCTACGTTGACTCTTCCCATATAAATGTGGGTGACCCCTTCCCTCCTCAGTTCACCACCGCAGATCATGCTCAGAGGACCTCCCTCCAGGGAACCAGAAGAACCCATGACTCTGCCTACCAGGCAAGGCAGGAAGATGCAGGTAAACCTTTCTGGAGAAAGAAACAGGGGTTACAGAGCTCTAAATCCTCAGAGGGATGGAGGAGGAATGGCATGGCCTGAAGAAAGAGATTCTCTCAAAGATCTACATTATGGTAAGTGTGTAACTGTTCTGCCTTCTTCAAGGATATCTCTTTCATCAGGCCACAACTATAGAACGAGTATCAAGCAGTACTGACAGTGAACAGTCTGGCTGGCTGCAGCCTATAGGCCTAAGAAAGGAGGTCTTGAAGCACAGCTAGGCCAAAGCCTGCCCTTTTCCAGGAGGAAATGTCCAGACTATAGTGTTTAGTGAAGGCGTAGACAGTACTCCAGGTGACAGCTGCACAGATCTCTGCAGCCGACATATTTTTGAAACAGGCAACAGAAGTTGCCATGCCTCTTGTTGAATGACCATGATCAACCTCAGGAGGTTTCTTACTGTACTTCCTGTAACAGAAAGTAATACAGTTAGCCAGCCATTTGGACAGGCACTGTTTAAAGACAGAAGCATCCACTTCACAGTGGCGAATGAAACAAAAAGCTACAAGGACTTCCTTCAGTCCTTCGTATGGTGTATATAGTACCTGAGTATTCTGTGTACGTGTAAAGTATGGGGCAATGCTTCCCCCATACCTCTCAACCTCTCAGCATTAAAAATCATAGCACTGGTCTTCAAAAATCATAGCAAAGGGCCAGAATGTGTAGCACTTTCTTATTTTAAACAATATTATGCCTACAGATAGTGGGCCCCATATAGTTAGTGATAAGGAATGTTTCTATCAGCTTAGTTCAATGATTTAATAGTTTGTGTCCAGAAATAGCTCTAACATTATGAGGAACATCAGTAAACTTGTGAGGAGCAAGGGAAAATTTCAGTGTGAAAATCATAGCGCTATGCGAAATTCATAGCAGTTGAGAGGTATGGCTTCCCCTGGACTGGCATGCTCAGGAAAATAAATTGATTTGATTCAAAGTAAACTTAGACACCACCTTTGGTAGAAGCTTAGGATTAGTACACAGTGACACCCTGTCTTTGGAAAATTCAAATAAGGAGGCTCACACATTACAGCCTGAAGCCTGAAGCTCTGGAATTCTTTGAGCAGAAGTAATTGCAACTAAAAATAGTGCTATCCACGAAAGGAAGAATAGGCCACAAGTTTCGGCTAGCTCAAAAGGATCCAAAGTAAGTTTTTCCAAGACAAAATTTAAGTCCCAAGCCGGAACAGGATTGCAGATAGGAAGCTTCAAGTGTAGAATGCCTCTCAAAAATGTACGAGCTGCCTCCAGCTGAGCAACTGTATGACAGTCAATAGGCACATGGAAAGCTGAAATGGCAGCCAAGTGCACTTTTATAGAAGAGTACTGCAGGCCTGCATCTGACAAGGACAGCAAATACTCTAGAACGTGATATACTAGACAGGTAAAAGGGTCCAATTGGTGAGAAGTGGCCCACAAAGCAAACCACTTCCACTTCATAGAATAAGTAGCCCTGGTGGAAGGTTTTCTGGCAGCCACCAAGACATCAGCCGCCTTTTGTGACACTCCAGATCTGGCAATGGCTCTGTCTTCAGGAGCCATGCATGAAAGTGCAGTGATTTGAGGTCCAGATGGACCAGGATTCCCTGTTCCTGTGACAGTAGGACCCGACATGATGGCAGAGGTACTGCCAGTCCCACTGCCAATTGTTGCAGTTAGGGAAACCAAGTCTGATGAGGCCACAGGGAGGCAATGAGTATCAGAGCTGCACTCTCCATTTGGAGCTTGATTAGCACTCTCTGAATTAGAGGGAAGGGGTATAGGAACCTCCCTTTCCAAGAAAGGAACAATACTTCTCACCAGAAAATTCCAGGCCCTGGAACAAGGGAGCAGAAATGTGGAAGTTTTGTGCTGTGTGGGGATGCAAAAAGGTTTAACTCTGGACAAACCCACCTGTCAAACAGGTCTTCTGTGATTGAGGTCAGCAGCTCCCATTCGTGCATCCTGGGCTGGGACCTGCTTAGCCTGTCTGCCAATATATTTTGAGCCCCTGGAAAATGTGCTGCTGACAGTTAAGACTGTGTAATAGAGCCCAATACTAAAATCTCATTGCTTCCATGCACACAGGGTAGGAATGAGTTCCCACTTGCTTGTTGATGTAATGCATCACACTGATGTTGCCCCTCTGTATTAACAGAGGTCCTGGGGTTAGATGGGTCTGGAAGGCCTGTAGGCCATACAGAACAGCTCTCATTTCTAGGATGATTATGTGGAGGGTGCTCTCCACTTTGCTCCATGTACCTTGTGTTTGATGGGACCCCAGATGTGCCCCCACCCCATCTCTGAGGCATTGGTAGTTAGAATCTGATGAGGGGATGGAATCAGTAAAGGATCCCACTTTAGCAAATGACTGGGTTCCATCCACCACTGAAGCACCTTGCAGACAGGAGAGGATACTAGAATCTTCTAGAAACATAGAAGCTGATGGCAGATAAGGACAGCAAGGCCCATTCAGTCTGCCCATTTCTTTTTCTACCTTATAAAATGTGCCATTGGCCTTTGCTCTGTCAATGGCCTATCTGTTCATACTCATCTGTATTGTTCCCTTATGCCTATCCCATGCCTGTTTGAAGCTCTGCACTGTATTCATATCCGTCACTTCCTGAGGTAGGCCATTCCATGCATCCACCACCCTTTCTGTGAAAAAGAACTTCCTCACATTACCCCTTAATCGGCCTCCCTCTAATCTCATGCTGTGTCCTCTTGTAATGCTGGTTTTCTTATATTGAAACATGTTAGACTCTTTCAGCTTGTTAATGCTCTTAAGGTGTTTGAATGTTTCGATCGTGTCACCTCTCTCCCTCCTTTGCTCTAGGGTATACATATTGAGCTCCGTTAATCTGTCCTCATATGTTTTCTGATGCAGTCCCTGCACCATTTTGGTTGGCCTTCTCTGGACTGCCTCAATTTGGTTAATGTTCTTGTGAATGTGTGGCCTTCAGTACTGTACACAGTACTCCAGATGGGGCCTAACAAGTGTCTTGTAAAGAAGGATTATTACCTCCCTCTTCGGACTTGTGATACCCCTACTAATACACCCTAACATCCCCCTAGCCTTACCTACTGCTTTAGTGGTCTGCTTGAATGATTTCAGGTCATCGGTGATGATGATGCCCAAGTCTCTTTCTTCCCTTGTGACTGCCAGCAACTCCCCTCCCAGCCTATAGGTGGCTTCAGTATTTCTCTTCCCTATGTGCATGATCTTGCACTTCTTTGCATTCAACCTCAGTTGCCACTCTTCTGACCATTTTGCTAGTTTATCCAGATCTCTTCTCATTCTGTCCACCCCATCTGGATCATCTATTCTGTTGCAGATCTTGGTGTCATCTGCAAACAGACAAACCTTACCCTCCAGTCCATCTGCAATGTCACTGATGAAGATATTAAAGTGGACTGGCCCCAGGACTGATCCCTGCGGTACCCCACTTGTGACTTGCATCTCTTCTGACTGTATACCATTTACCACCACTCTCTATTTTCTGCCCGTCAACCAGCTTGCCACCCAGTTGACCAACTTCTGACTCACCCCGAGCCTACCCAGCTTATTAATCAATCTTCTACGTGGAACAGTATCGAAAGCTTTGCTAAAGTCAAGGTAGGCAACATCAACTGCTCCCCCTTGGTCCACCACTCTGGTTACCCAGTCAAAGAAATCTATGAAAGAAATTCTGTTCTAGGTCATCTGGGTGTTGGTCCCACTGGACTCTTAATGTCCATTGCAAGATTGGCACACGCAGTCTAGCCAGTGATACTGTAACAATGGTGCTGCTATCAGGCCTAAGAGCCTCAGGAATGTCTTGACTGTGACATACCTGCTGTTGTAGACCATTTGGGCCTGTGCAATCAGATGTTCTGCCCTGTCCTGGGGCAGGAAGGCTAAGCTTTGGACTGTGTCCAGGACTGCCCCTATGTACTGTAGATGCTGGCGAGGGGTCAAAACTGACTTTGGCATATTGACAGTAATCCCCAGAGCATTGAACAGATACTTGGTGCATGCTAGGGTGCAAGAAAACTGCTCTTTGGAGTGAGCTTTGAGCAGCCAGTTGATCAGGTAAGGGAAGACAATTAGGCCTTCCCTGCTGCTACCACCACTGCTAAGCATTTGGTAAAGACCTGTGGCATGGATGATAAGACAAAATGCAATACCCTGAACTGGTAATGTTCCCCTTGAAACAGGACCCTTAGATATTACCTGTAAGGAGGGCAAATCTTGATATACGGGTAGGCATACTGCCTATCCAGGGAAAACAAATCCAGTCCCCTAGTTGTAGCAGTGGGAGTAGGCCTTGCAAAGTGACCATTCTGAACTTTTTGTATTTGATGAAAAAGTTCAGGTCTCTGAGGTTCAGAATGGGCCCCAGGTCTCCTGTTTATTTTGGGATTAGGAGGTACAGTACCAAGAATAGAACTCTGTGTTCCTTTGTTCCCAGTGATCCAGTTCTATTGCCTTTTTCGGAAGCAATGTTTGAATTTCCTCCAGAAGCACTGGGCTGTGCTCTGGAGGGTAATGTGAGGGCACTGGTGGATGGTCTGGAGGTAATTCCAGAAGTTTAAGAGCATGACCTTGTGCTATTTTTAGGACCCAAGCATCTGATGTCACCATCTTCCACTGGTCCAGGTGGAGGGAGAGGCAGCCCCCAACAACCACCCCTGGAGGCATTGGTGGTTGGGGGTTGTAGAAGGAGTCAGGCAGAGCTGGTTGATGTGGCTGCTGCCACACTGCCACCTCTAGGGGCTTTTGAGTGGGCACATGGGTTGTCTCCTGGGGTAGGCAGGACTGCTGCTCCTCTACCCTTACCCTGTTGTCCGGCAGTGGAATGGCGTGTGTTACTGGCTGGACGAAAAGGCAGCCTCTGTCTACTCCTTGGCTGGGTGTGATGGAGGGAATGCACAGATCTCAGGGTCCTGAGGCCTGCAAACTGGAGAGGATATCTTGCACATCTGAACCAAGCAGTTTACATCCTCTAAATGGGGCATTGAGAATGAACTGCTGAACATCATTTGCAAAGCCTGCCACCCTTAGCCAGGAACACCTCCTGAGGCATATTCCAGAGGCTGCTGCCCTGGTAAAAGCATCAGAAATATAGATAGAATATAGGAGGCGTTTGCCTATGTCTGCTCTTGCTGTTAAAGCTTTCAGAAGTTCCTGCTTAGGTGTACCTTCTGGGAGGGCTTGAGTAGCTGCTTTGGCCTTACTCCAAAGGGTATTTTGGTATTTAACCTTATGGAACTGGTAATTTGCAATCCTCAGGCCCAAAGAGACAGAAGCAGAGGTTCTCTTGCTCAGCACATCTAGCGTCCTGGACTCCTTATCAGGAGGGAGAGAATTAAAGTGTTTTGATGCCTTAGATGCATTTATGATCACCCGATCAGCCTCAGGTTGACCTGCAAAAAAGGGCTTGCCTGAGGGAACCTGATACATCTTGTCTGTCTTCCTAGGCATCATGTTGGGTCTATGCCAGGCAGTAAGGTAGTATCCTCCAAGGCAGGTAGAAGAGGAGGAAAGATGATGGGGTGGGAGGAATCAGGCAATTCCAAGAACTCCACCAGGGTCTTCTTGGTGATGTCCTGTTCCTTCAAATCAAATCCTATGGCAGACCGTAGTTGCTGCATCATGGTAGTAAAAGAGGGATCTTCAGGGGGGACCTTGGTGTTTATAGTACTGAGTTCTTACTCCCTATAGATACTGTGGAACTGGTCCTCTCATAGGGGCTTTCCACATAATCTTCCTCCTTTTCCTCATCCTGCATAATAAGGTCAGGACTGTATGGATGCACGGAAGGAGCAGGTGAAACTGTCATTGCCCGAGATGTTGCGTTGGCTTAGCAAGAGTAAGTGCTGGGGTTTGTCATGAAGACCCTGTCGACATATCTTGTGTCACACTAGGAGGAGGTGACAGGTGTTTAAGTATGTCTGCAAAGGACGAGAGTACTGCCTGAACATCGGCGCCCATGTGGTCAATCGGAATGCCGGGTGGTGTCAACAGGGGAGGCGCAGTCCCAGACATGGACAGTGACACACTTGCCATACTAAGCCTGGTGGTGCTTATAGCCTGCCCTGACCTGGGAGGGTCGATGGTCTGGGTGGCTGGCGGTGTTGCTGCTGGAGCAGTTGACGGTGCTAAGGTGGTCGCTCTGGAATGGAGGAGCAATCGTGAATGGACCAGTGAGGCTTTGTCCTTTCTGTGCTCCCTGTCTTGGTGCTTATGTTTATGCTGCCCCAAACTCTTCTCCCAGAACTTAGAGGAATGAAAGCCCAAGGAGAGTGACGGCAATGCAGTGGAGCTCTTCTCCTGGAGCTCTGCTGCTTGAGAAGGTGCATCTCTAAAGTGTTCATTCGGTGTCGCCAGGTAACAGTGTTGACATTTCTGCAACTCTGGCAGGCCTTCATGTTATGGGACGAGCTGAGGCAGCACACACAGACATTGCGCGAGTCACCTGAGTATATTAGTTTGTATCAAAATAGTCTCGACAGCTCTTTAGTCAACATACATATAGTCAGCAGTGTCAGTGGCTCAGTAGGTAGCACACTCGCCTCTGAGGTCGGGAGATCAGAGGGCTGTGGGTTCAGTTGCCACATCTGGCACTTGGGTTAATATCCCAGTACTGACACTGTAGTGCAGCATGAGAGGGGTGCTGCACTTTTGAGGTGCCATCTTTCAGATGAGACGTAAAACTGAGGTCCCATCTGCCTGGATTGGTGGTAGTTCAGGTGGAGGTTAAAGATCCCATGACATTTCTCAAAAAGAGTAGGGGAATTTCCCCCGGTGTCCTGGTCAAATTTCCCTCATTCACTAAAAATACCACCAACAGCTTAATCTGGTTCAAGGTCAGTTGGCATTCATCTGTATCCCCTTCCCCAGGTCGTGCCTGAAAATAGGCAGGATTTGTCTAGTGCACTTACCCAGTCAACAAAAATGAAATAAAATAAATAAATACACATCATCTAATATCACTTTTTAAAAAGTGATGACTAACTAGGGAGAGAAATATTGAAAGCAGTCAACTATAATGGCGGCATTTCCATGCAGGTGTAATGAGTATAGTCAATGGCGGGAAAAGAACTGAGGAGGGAAGGGATCACCCACATTTATATGGGAAGAGCTAAGGAAGGACGTTGTCGTAGGTGGTCCCTAGCGGACTGCTTGCAAAAAGTTTCCATGTGGTCCTAGCGCCTGGTGCTATGAGTTCCATAGGTGTGACCTGACAAAAGAGATATCCTCGAAGAAGATCAAGAGTTGGGGGGTAGATACTATATACCGCAAACCTATGGATAGAAACACTATCTTGCTGGCCAGCTCATGTCATCCCCCTCCACGCCATCAGAAATATTCCCAAAGGACAATTTCTGAGGGTGCACCTTAATTGTAGTCAGAACACTGAATTTCAAAAACATGCTATAGAATTGTCTAACAGATATAAAACAATGGGTTATTCTGAGACTGCTATCGATAGAGCTTACAATTGTGCATCTACTACTGAAAGGACCACATTGCTAAATCCATACTCCAGCACTAGGAATGACACTGGACATTAATTTTGTAACCACATTTAATACTCATGTCCAGTACTATTGAATCTATAGTAAAGAGAAACTGGGTGATTGTTCGAGCTCAGCCTAAGTTGGATGTATTTTCTAGGGAACCTCTTCATATGGTTTTTCAAAAGACTAGGAATTTGGGTGACCACCTCACAAATAGTTTGCAGCCATATATTAAAACACAGACTTGGCTTCCTCTACCTCCACAGGGTTGTTTCCACTGTGGTAAGTATAAGTACTGTGAGGTGATCACGAGCGGTAATTCCTTTGTCAACCAGATACCAGTCTCACAGTATCCATTACTGGGTTCATCAATTGTGATACCACCTATGTGGTATTATTTAGACCAGTGTAGTTGTGGCAGATATTACATGGTGAAGACAAAAAGAAAACTTAAAGAGTGGGTTGAGGATTGCATGAGAGCGGAGACAAATAGAAATATTTATTTATTTATTAGCTTTTGGTAACCGGGTAAGTGCGTTAGGCAACAATCCTGCCTATTTTCAGGCATGACCTAGGAGAGTACAACACTGAAAATACAGTGATGACAATAGTACAATTCAGAAACAAGTCGATAGGTACACTCATTTACAGTCAGCGTGGTAATACATCAGAGAATAGGGCACACTTAATCATTCAGGCACAGATAAAGGTAGACAATAATGTAACAAATAAGAAGAGAGATAGGCGAGAGGAGGAGCACACTCTTCTCAGTCATTTAGACCAGCATGGGGTAAAAGGAAACACAATAACAAGATACATCTAGTAAGTTATACTTAGGCATCTACATCTAAATATGGATTATGTGTTGGCCCATCGTGTTCTTACACTGAATGATCCAGCAAACCTCAAGTTAAATTTCATGAAACATAGAAACATAGACATAGAAACATAGACTTTGACGGCAGATAAGGACCGCTTGGCCCATCTAGTCTGCCCATTTCCCTACCTACAGGATAGGCCACAGATCCTAGTTAACCAACAGCCTATTTCTTCCTACCCCCCACAAGAATTGCCTTATGTCTGCCCCATGCATTCTTGAATTCTCCCACAGTTTTAGACCCCACAACCTCCTCAGGAAGGCTGTTCCATGCATCCACTACCTCTGTGAAAAAATACTTCCTCACATTGCCCTGAACTGCCCCCATCTATCTTTAAATTGTGTCCCCTTGTTCTTGCACGTCTCTTTTTCTGAAAGATGCTACCCTCTTGGACTTTGTTGATTCCACTGAGGTACTTAAAAGTTTCTATCATGTCCACCCTCTCCCTTCTTTCCTCAAGGGTATACATATTAAGCTCCTTAAGTCTCTCCTCGATGGGCTTCTCTTGCAGACCCTGCACCATTTTAGTTGCCCTCCTCTGGACTGCCTCTATCCTGTCTATGTCCTTGTGGAGATGGGGTCTCCAGAACTGGACGCAGTACTCCAGATGGGGTCTCACCAACTGTCTGTACAGTGGGATAACAACTTCCTGTTTTCTGCTGGTGATGCCTCTCCCTATGCATCCCAGTATACCCCCAGCCCTCCCTACTGCCTTCTCACATTGCTTGCAACCTTAAGGTCATCTGATATGATTACCCCCAGGTCCTTTCCTTTTGTTGTTGTTACTACCTCCCCATTGTGTATTCTTCCCTGGGTTCTTGTTTCCCAGGTGCATTATTTGCACTTCTTGCATTGAATCCTAGCTGCCATACTTCTGACCATTCCTCCAACCTTGCCAAGTCCCTTCTCATCCTTTCCACCCCTCCTTGTGTATCAACCCTGTTGCAGATCTTTGTGTCATCTGCAAAGAGGCATACTTTTCCTTCCAGTCCCTCTGCAATGTCACTTATAAAGACATTAAAAAGGACTGGACCCAGCACTGAACCCTGCGGTACCTCACTAGTAACCTCTCTTTCTTCAGAGTGGCCTCCATTTACAATTACCTTCTGTGTCCTGTTGTCCAGACAATGTTTTACCCAGGCTACCACCCTGGGACCCACTCCCAGGCTGGTTAATTTGACTATTAATCTTTTGTGTGGGACTGCGTCAAATGCCTTGCTAAAGTCTAGGTAGACCATGTCCACAGTCCCTCCCTGGTCTACTACTTTGGTCACCCAGTCAAAGAAATCTATTAGATTCGTCTGACATGACCTTCCCGCTGTGAACCCATGCTGCTGTGAGTCCTGTGCCCCACTTGCCTCCAGGTACTCAACAATTCTTTCCTTCAGAAGTGACTCCATCATCTTCCCTACCACAGAGGTCAAACTGACAGGTCTGTAGTTTCCTGCCTCTGTCTTGGTCCCACTTTTGTGAAGAGGAATCACATCCGCCTTCCTCCAGTCCTCAAGTACCACACCATCCTTCCATGATTTATTAAAAAAAGTAGCCAGTGGTTTCACTAGTTCCCCCCTTAATTCTTTCAGAATTCTGGGGTGAATTCCATCAGGCCCCATTGCTCTGTCCACCTTCAGTTTTAGGAGTTCTTGCAGAACCCCTTCCTCTGTGAAAGGACTGGGATCGACCCCCCATCAAGAGTGCTTCTGTTAATTGGATTAGGCACTTCCCCCTCCTCTTTTGTGAATACTGAGCAGAAATATTCATTCAGTATCCCTGCTTTTTCACTGTCCCCCTCTGCCCACCCACCATTCATTCTATTCAGCCTTACTATCCCTCCCTTTGTCTTTCTACGCTCGCTGATGTACCTATAAAAGGTTTTATCCCCTTTCTTAACTGAGTTGGCTATCTTTTCCTCAGTTTGGGCCTTTGCTATTCTGACTTCCCTCCCTGCTTCCTTCCGCCTTAACTGGTACAGCCCTCTGTCCTGCTCCTTCTGTGTTTTCTTATACTTCCAATATGCTATCTTTTTCTCCCTGACTTTCCCAGCCACCTCTTTTGAGAATCATAGTGGCTTTTTCTTTCATTTTGATTTGTTTATTTGCTTCACACAAAGGCTTGTTGCCTCTGTGATGGCAGTTTGATGATTCCCATTTGCCCCACCCTCCTTCTAGCCTGTTTGCTAGTGCTTTTCTGAGGCACTCTCCCATCTTGCCAAAGTCAGCCCTCCTGAAGTCCAGTACCCTCACTTTTGTATGGCTTGACTCTGTAGTTGAGTTTAACGTGAACCACACTGTTTGATGGTCACTTGTTCCCAGATGGCAACCCACTTCTAGATCTGAGATCCTCTCACTGCCCCCATTTGAGAGTATGAGGTCCAAGATTGCTCCCTCATGAGTGGGTTCCGAAACTAGCTGTCTGAGGCCTGCCACCTGTAGGACATCGAGAATGGCCCTGCTCTTGGATGTGGCTGCAGCAAATGTGCTCCAGTTAACATCTGGCATATTCAGGTCTCCCATTAACAGTATCTCCCCTTTCTCTGCCATCCTAAGAATGCCTTCTATCATATCCTTGTCCATTCTCTCCCCCAACATGGTTGTGGTGCCCTTTCCAGTCTCCAAGGTGACCCACAGTGCCTCCTCTCCTCCCTGTTTACTCTTTTGTTCAGTTGCTTTTATCCCTTCCTTTACATAGAGAGCTACTCCTCCCCCCCTCTTCTCCCCTGCCTTTCTCTCCTGTAGGTTATGTACCCTGGTATGTTAACATCCCAGTCATGGTTCTCTGTGTACCATGTTTCTGTGACTGCTATGATGTCCAGGCATCCCTCTTCCATCAAGGCCACCAGCTCAGGGAGCTTGTTGCCCAGACTATGGGCATTGGTACTCATTACCCTCCATTTCCTGATGGCCTTACTCCTTTTTGCCACATCCCTGTCCTTCTTGCCTTTGTCACTTTCTCCATTTACCCCTGCCCTTCTCCCTATCGACACCTCTATGTTGGTGTTTACCACACTTACTACCATGATTTTTTGAGGGGCTAGGATTTCCCTGCTCCTTTCCAGTGCCTCCCCTCTTGGCTAGTTTAAATGCTTGCCAATGAAGTATTTAAACCTATCACCTAGGATCCTGGTTCCCCTCCTGGACAGATGCAGCCCATCATGCCAGTATAGGCTTTCATCACTCCAGGTGGACCCCCAGTCTCCAATGAAGCCAAATCCCTGAGCTCCACGCCAGTTTTTCAACCACTGATTGAATCCCATGGTGCGAACACCCTAGACTCTCCTATACCATAAATGGGCAGCACCTCCGAAAAGGTTACCATGTGTGCTATTTGTCTAAGGCCCCTCCCCAATTCCACAAACTCTTCCTGAACTTCTCTAATCCCTTTCTTAGCCAGGTCATTTGTCCCTAGGTGGACAATGACATCCATCTCCCTCTCCTGTGCAGCTGCTCCAGCAATCCTGGAGATTCGCTCCCTGTCCCTCCAAGCCATGGTGCCAGGCAGGCACCTTACCTCCCTCTCCTCTTCCTTCCCCAGTTCTACCTTCCTAACAATGGAGTACCCAACCAGGAGTTGTTTCCTTCTCTTGTGGGGTTCCCTGCCACCCTCCTGTGGGTCTCTGTTGTGGAGGTTCCCAGCATCCTCCTTGGTCTCCACTGTGGGTGCCTCCATAGAGGAACCACACTTTGCCAGAATGGCATAGGAATTGTGGAGAGGTACAACTGGAGGGATGCACCTCTGTTCCACCACCCTCACCCTCCCTGAGCCCACTGTGGTCCAACTGCTCCTCTTTCTTGGCAATCTCTGAGGCAACGGCAGTGGCACTGGTGGTCCCTGGATGGAAGAGGAGGTCCCACAGATCCTGGCCAACTCAGCCTGGAGATGAGCAACCTCCTCTCTCAGCCCAGAGAAGTGCCTACAGATGGGACAACACCACATTCTCTAGAATGTCTCCCAGAAGACTGCTGCTCCACAGCCACAGCACTGCACACTTCCATCATGTCTTATTTCTGACCCCTTAACTGTTTGAAATCCTTACTCTTTCCTCTGTTTTTTTTTCTCTTCTCTCTCTACTTACTTTCTGCCTGTGTGCCCTTTAAGCTCCTGCTTGTCCTGTTATGAGACAAGAATATCCTATATTTCTCAGTAGACCCCTTACTTGCTCAGAGGCAGACCTCCAGCAGCTAGAGGGGGCCGGAGAGCTACTCTTGCCCTTCTAGGATGGTGGGTCTTTGGTGGCTCTATGATCACTCACTCCCTGCTCCCAAACAGGAAGTTCCTGTTGTCAGTCAAATCCTGTGCCTATAAAAGTAGAACTAGCTTTGGGTGGATACTGTAAAGGTAGTAAAAGGACAGGAGGAGGGGAGACACTGATGCAGCCATGACAATAAAAGAGTCTTTTTGGATATATTACACTAATGCCAGAGTTTTTCCAGGAATGAATGACAGTCTTGATTTGACGGTTTTTTTTTTTCGTAATTTCTTTACATATGGATTGATGAAGTGTCTTCTACAGTATATTAAAGAAGAGTCAGCATGGTTCAGTTAGTAGCACATCTGCCTCTGGACCAGAAGGTCATGGGTTCTCATCCCACACCGGGATTGGACTCATACCTAAATGCTGGTATCTGAGTACAGTATTGGGGGTGCTGTAGTGTTGGGTTGTGCTGTCCTTCAGATGAGATGTTAAACCGAGGTCCCTTCTTCCCATCCTCATGCTGTCCTGGTGGGTGTCGAGGTGGAAGTAAAAGAACCCAAGGCACTCTTTGCAAAAAAGAGTAGGGGAATTTTTTATTTGAAAAAAAAAATCATTCCAAACTTACAGAAAAAGCACATGACAACTCTTTAGAAAAACTAACAGGAAAACCTGGCAACACCCACATTGTATTAAATAAAATAATGTAAAATACTGGAAAGAACCAAAATCTCCCTTCTGTACAGAAAACAAATTACTGCAAAAAATTAATCAAGCATTTATTAAATTAGTAACCATTAGAGAAGAGAATTAATTAATCCAACATATGTTATTCCACAGTCGTGCAGTCTTCCTACTACCTAGCTTCTTATAATCGAGAGTTTTGGCTTGACTAACAGCTGACTCAATCTGTAAAGCTATAGTTAAATTAGTGGTTTGTAACTGCTGTAACAAATAGCAGCATCTGGCTTGCCATAAATAAAACTTTACGCATGTAAAGACAATACCTTTCATCCAAAGGTTTATGTTTTAAATTACCTCTCACCCCTAATTTCCCATGACAACTCAACCATACTGTGTCCCAACATTTTGTCAGAACCCTAATGTCATTCAGGACTGTAAGTGGGATTTGTAGTTTTGAAGGTGGACACATAGGGAAGTCTTCTCTATTTGCTGAATGCTCATTCATGATCCAGACATGCGATTGTTTCCTTTCTAGCTTAAGAATGTTGGTTTTACACAGATTCCATTGCCTGGCTTGCCTTACTGATGAAACTGCAAAGTCAGGTACCTGCAATGGAGTAGTAATCTCTGGTGGTACAGTTTCCCATTTTTCTGTCAAAGATCTGAGCAAATGAACCATCCACTGATGCCATGGCTGTGTGCCCGTTCCCCACCCTGTCTTAAGTGTAGTAAGAATAAAAAAGGTTTGATAGAACTCAATGGGGTGTATCATACTCAGGCCCCCTTTTTTTCTGATAAATAAGTAAACGTCCACTTTATGGGGTTTAATCTACTGCCCCATAACATTTGGAAACAAACACTAAAAAGTCTGGTATATAGATTAGCAGGGAGTGGGTAAATATGACGTACGTAAGAGATGATTGGCATTAGAAATTTCTGTATGATAGAGACCCTTTTTTTGGAAAATTTCCAAGATTTCCATGCCTGAACCTTTTTATTACCCAAAGCCAATTTTGTTTCCCAGTTTAATTGCGCCAGGTTGCCTCATCCGAACATGAAGCCCAATATCTATATTGGTTCTTGTGAAAGAGCTATTTGTGCCACTTCGGAAACATTAGCAAGCTCCTTGCCTAAAGATATTACTATGTTTTTTTCCATATTTATTACAGCTCCAGAATACTTAGAAAACTCTCTAATGATGCTTAAAGCATTATCCCCTGACCTCTGGTCCTGAACAAAAAGGAATACATTGGCTGCTATTTTTTGTTCTGGTATAGAAATATGTGAGGTGATCCCTTTTACACTTGTATCCTCTAAAATTTGTCTAATCATAGGATCCACTACGAAGTTATAAAGTAAGGGACTTAGCAGGCACCCTTGTCTGACTCCTATTTTAAGTGGAGATTCCTGGCCTAGCATTCCATTAACTAAGGGTACAAAAGTGGCATTACTATATAGAATTTTTATCCATGAGATGAAATTCGGTGGAATTCCATACATTTGAAAAACCTGAAATGAAAACTGATGCACAACGTTATCAAATTTTTTGGCTTGATCTAATGCTAGGACAAACCCTTGTACTACCCCTTGATTGCCAAACTCAAAGATTTTTCTTAACAATTGCAAGTTTTGCACTATGTTCCTGCCTGGGAAGGAACACGTTTGGACTAGGTGAATCAGACTGGTTGCTGCTTTCTGGAGGCATTTACATAAAATGGTTGACAAAATCTTATGATCGGAGTTTAATAAACTTACTGGTCTCTAATTACCAAGCTGATTCTTCTCACCCTTTTCATGTAGAAAAATGACTATGTAAAAAAAATGACTATTGCTTTAGCAAACTCTGTAAAATTTTGGTGGTCCATCATCTTTTCATTAAAAATGTCCACCAAAACAAAACCCTAAAATGTCAGTGAAGGTCTTATAAAATTCACTGGTGAGGCCATCAAAACCTGTGGAAATTCTGGGTTTTAAATGAGCCAGAACTGAAGAAACCTTATCTAATGTAATAGGTGCTGCTAAACTTTTATTATGCTCTTTTGAGATTACAGGAGTGGAAAATTTCAACAAATTCTCAAGGGGGTAGACCAGATCATAGCTTTTACCTAAGATATCTGCTAGTGAGTCCTGAATGATTTCTAACATGTCAACATCTGTAGTTTTAAGTTGCCTAATAACAGTATATAAACCACCCATAAATTTGGAGTCCAGCTTCTGTTTACAGGCCTAGAATGGGTCAGAATAAGGAGTTGTCTCCAAACCAAAATTCATTTCCGCTTCCAAAGTGGAAGCACAGTAATACTAGAATTGGGACATTTTATTTTTAATGCGGTCAATCTGAGCCTTATAGTCTACCCTGTCTGAGGATTGTAGGGACATAAATGTATAGAGTTGGTGCCTATAATCCAAGTACTGCAAATGATCTCGGTTAGATTTAGACTTTCCATATCTGGAAAAAATTATTTTACCATGGTTTTAGTATCCCTCCAACATGACCATTTGTCATCATATATGCAGGCCAATAATTCTCTATCCTGAAGTAACTGTAAAATACCTAACCTAATCTCGCCCTCTTCAAGTAAAGATGAGTTCAGTTTCCATCTTCTAGACATTCCTGGAAATTTGGGGGGATTATTTTTCAAACTATAGTTACATGAAAGTAAACAATGGTCAGAGAGTTCACATGGTGATATCCTGACTTTTCTGGGGGTCGTATATTTAGATTTAAATATAAAATACTGTAACTTCTAGAAGAATAGGTATGTCTATGATATATGTAACCAGCATCCTTACATAAGTCCCTGTGTGTCCTGTAAATTAGCTGTAGTTAATACATTTTAAGCGCGTTTGAATCACAATTGGTTTTTTTTTGTATATTATCTCTTATTTTTACATCTAAACTACAGTTGAAATCCCCTCCCCAAAGAATTTGCCGAGGAGTAAATAAAAAGGCTTTTTTGCTGTCAAATAGCTCTATTCTAGATTTTTTTTGTCTGTGGGGCATATTGATGATCCTCAGTTATAACCCTTGATAGTTACAGTCCAACATTAGAAACATAGAAGTTGACAGCAGATAAGGACCGCAAGGCCCATCCAGTCTGCCCATTTCTTTTTCTACCTTATAAATGTGCCATCGACCTTTGCTCTGTCAGTGGCCTATCTATTCATATTCATCTGTATTGCTCCCTTATGCCTATCCCATGCCTGTTTGAAGCCCTGCACTGTATTCATAGCCACCACTTCCTGAGGTAGGCCGTTACATGCATCCACCACCCTTTCTGTGAAAAAGAATTTATTGACATTCCCCCTTAATCGGCCTCCCTCTAGTCTCATGCTGTGTCCTCTTGTCCTGATATTTTTCTTATATTTAAAAATGTTAGACTCTTTCACCTCGTTAATGCCCTTAAGGTGTTTGAATGTTTCGATCATATCACCTCTCTCCCTCCTTTGCTCAAGGGTATACATATTGAGCTCTGTTAATCTGTCCTCATATGTTTTCTGATGCAGTCCCTGCACCATTTTGGTTGCCCTTCTCTGGACTGCCTCAGTTGGGTTAATGTCCTCGTGAAGGTGTGGCCTACAGTACTGCATGCAGTACTCCAGATGGGGCCTAACCAGTGTCTTGTAAAGAGGGATTATTACCTCCCTCTTATGACTTGTGATACCCCTACTAATACACCATAATATCCCCCTAGCCTTACCTATTGTTTTAGTGGTCTGCTTGAATGATTTCAGGTCATCGGTGATGATGATGCCCAAGTCTCTTTCTTCTCTTGTGTCTGCCAGCAACTCCCCTCCCTGCCTATAGGTAGCGTCAGGGTTTCTCTTCCCTATGTGCATGATCTTGCACTTCTTTGCATTAAATCCCAGTTGCCACTCTTCTGACCATTTTGCTAGTTTATCCAGATCTCTTCTCATTCTGCCCACCCCATCTGGATCATCTATTCTGTTGCAGATCTTGGTGTCATCTGCAAACAAACAAGCCTTACCCTCTAGTCCATCTGCAATGTCACTAATGAAGATATTGAAGAGGACTGGCCCCAGGACTGATCCCCGAGGTACCCCACTTGTAACTTGCATCTCTTCTGACTGTATACCATTTACCACCACTCTCTGTTTTCTGCCCATCAACCAGTTTACCACCCAGTTGACCAACTTCTGACCCACCCCGAGCCTACCCAGCTTATTTATCAATCTTCTATGTGGAACAGTGTCAAAAGCTTTGCTGAAGTCAAGGTAGGTGACATCAACTGCTCCCCCTTGGTCCACCGCTCTGGTTACCCAGTCAAAGAAATCTATGAGATTAGTTTGACAGGACCTTCCTTTTGTAAACCCATGCTGTCTTGGATCCTGTGCCCCTATGGATTCCAGGTGTTGCACTATCCTTTCCTTAAGGAGTGCCTCTATAATCTTGCCCACTACTGAGGTAGGACTGACTGGTCTGTAGTTCCCTGCCTCCACCCTGCTACCACTCTTGTGGAGCGGGATCATATGAGCCCTTCTCCAGTCTTCTGGGACCTCTCCTGTGCTCAGAGACTCACTAAACAGTTCTGCTAATGGCTCTGCTAGTTCCACCCTTAGCTCCTTAAGTACCCTGGGATGTATGCCATCAAGTCCCATTAGGGCTCTACCTTAAACTATGTCAACCAGTCTGTGCACTGTAAGCTCTACACCCTTAAATAAAATGCCTAGACCATCTGCCACATCCTGCCCAAAGGACCAAAAGGACAACCCTTCTATCCAACTTTTTTTTGCTTGGTGAATGTCCCAGATTGAATTGAATCTAGTTTCTTGAAGCAAGATAATATTGTAGGAAGACTGTTTGAAATATGATAGTAGAGAAATTCTCTTTCTATATGTGTTTACACTGCAAACGTTTACTGAAGTAAGGTGAAGTGAGGCCATAGCGAAAGGAATTAACTAGAGAACGAGCTTCATACCTGTCCTTTTTTTTCTCTTCTCTCCTCTCCTTTTTCCTTCTCCTACACAGAAGAGCCAAAATGCTCTATTTCTTCTTCTAGCTCAGCTTCTGAGACCACTCCTGACCTAGAGGAAATATCAGATTCAGATGCACCATCCTCTCTGATATCTTGTAACACTTGGTATGCATTCTGTACTGGGACTGAGTGTGAAGCTGGTTTTGTAGCTGCCCTAGTAAGACTCCTGGTGCTAGGGGTTTGAAAGTCCGATGGTGGGGACATAAGACCATGAGGATTATTCAGTCCTGACTGGTCCCGACCTGGCTCCTGCAATGTTGCAGCCTTTTCCATGCTCTCTGCTGGGAGGGGTGTTCTTCAGCACCTTCAGACACTTTTCCTCGCCCTTCATCTATACTGCTTTCAGGCCCCCCCCCAATCCTGTGTCTGATGTGTTAGTTGTCCCTCTTGTGCTATGTTTGTGTCCCCATGTCTGCTCTTGGTCTTGAGTAACAATGGTTTCCTGATTTAAACTGGTATTCCTGTTTTGACCAGCCCAAGGACATTGATGGTAAGTATGTCCTGATTCTTTGCATAGGTTACATTTATAAATATTGTGACAGACCATGCTAATATGACAAAAGTCTCCATATAGTGCACATCTCACTTGGTCACAGGCACTGCTCAAGTCAGTTCTGTTGCCACACTTGTAGCAGGCCCTTGGCTGGCCTGAGTAGAATCCCCCCCATCTCTACCAAGAAAAAAGTTGTTGGGAATATGTTGCACCTCATTATCCCTCTGTAACAATATAACTTTGAACCTCCTGCCACCCGTCCAAATGCCTTCTGAATCAATTATAGCAACCTAAGGACCTAAGACATTGCACTTTTTCTCTAACCAGAACTGAATATCGTGAACATTAACCCCCTCATTCCTGAACATGATGGTTACTGATTTAAATGGTATCCATTGTGGGGAAGATCTAAAGGCCTCATATTTTTGCCAAAATCTTTCCAAGACTGAAAAAGTTTTAGAACTGATTTCAAATACATCCTTCCTTGAAACATGTATTAATGCATACACCTCAGCTGCTTGAAAGTTCATAGAACTTTTTAACAATGTCCTAGCTACATATACCCTGTCTGGGTGTTCAGCCAGGCCCTGCTTCTATATCAGAGCCAAACTGCATTCTTCCTAGCAGCTGGCACAAGTCTATTCTCAAGGCCCCTAGAATTCTGCAGCCGCAGAATTTTGAATAAAATATGCAACCTACCGCAGAATATCTGTAATGTCACAGAAAAACAGGTTACTCACCTGTAACAGTAGTTCTAGGAGTGGTATATGTTGTTCATCCACACTTATTGGCATGTCCCCTTTCCCTTTAAGGATTGCTGGAAGTCTTCAAGCTGGCTCCTCCCACCCACCCGGGTGGTATAACCCTTGGCTCTGCCCCATGATGCCAGATCTTAGCCTGCTGGAAGCCAGGTGTTGTGCATCTGCAGCTGGGGAGGTTGGGTGGGTCCGTGTGGTTGAACATATACCACTCCTAGAACTACTGTTACAGGTGAGTAACCTGTTTTTCTAGGATCGTGGATATGTTATTCATCCACACTTATTGGCAGACTCTGAGCAGTTCTCCGGGAGGAGGGAGGCAAGGTGCACACCCCACTGATACTCACTTGGGGAAAAGAGACTGGAGAACTGAGGCCCCAAAACCAGCATCCCGACATGACTCAAGGTCGATGTGGTAATGGGTAATGAAGGTGTTTGCTGACTTCCAGGTAGCAGCTTGACAGATTTCCTGGAAAGGGATGTCCCTGGAAGCAGTCACCGATGCAGCGGTATAGCTGGTTGAATGAGCTCTTATCCCTCTGGGAGGCTCCATGCCCGCCAACTCGTAGCACAGACTTATGAAAGATGTAATCCACCTTGCAATAACCCATTTTCCTGCAGGTCTGCCAGAAGCGGCTTCACTGTAGGTGACAAACAGCTGGCGAACCTCTCCCCGAATTTCCACCATCCTCGCCTTATAATAGGAGAGAGCTTGTCTCAGGTCCAAAGTATGGAGCCTGTACTCAGCCTCCAAGGTGTAATTAGAGTAGTATACTGGCAGAGTTAACACCTGGTTAAGGTGAAACTCTGACACCACCTTCAGAAGGAATTTTGGGTGGGGGCATAGGGCAACCTTGTCCCTGTGGAAGACCAAATAAGTGGAGTCCACCGAAAGTGCCTGGGGCTCCCTTGTCCTTCTGGTAGACATGATAGCCACTAGGAAGGCCATCTTCCACAAGTGTGACAATGCACACTTGTGCACTGGTTCGAATGGCTTGCCCATGAGCTTTGCCAGTAACAGAAGTAGATCCCATGGAGGTGGAGATTCATGCACCGGAGGGGATATGTGATCCAGGCCTTTGAAAAAGCTCCCAACCACTGTCTTCTGCACCATCAGCTGACCAGCCCATGCCCGGTAAACGGAGATGGCTGCCAGGTGCGCCCTAAGGGTCAATGATCGAAGACCCCCTTTGGACAGAGACCAAAAGTAGTCGAGAATGTTAGCCACTGGACAGGACAAAGGGTTCAGGCCCTTGCCCTGACACCAAATGGAAAATCTTTTCCATTTGAAGGCACAACATTTCCTGGTTGATTCCTTTCTGGATACCTCCACCATGGTGAGGACATCCTCGGAAAAACCCAAAGCCTGGAACTCTAGCCACTCAGGTACCAGGCTGTGAGGTGCAGGGACTGAAGGTCCGGATGGTATACCTTCCCCTGGATGAGAGAGATCAGGTCCGGGCATGCTGGAAGCTGTTCCAGGGGCCTGTACCTGAGGCTGAGGTGATCTGGATACCAGAACTGGCATGGCCAGTCTGGGGCTACCAGAATCACCTTCGCCTTGTCCCTCCTCACCTTGAGGAGCACCGTGTGAATCAAGGGAAGGCATAGAAGAGGCCTGGACTCCACGGCTTCGAGAAGGCATCCCCCTGCAGCGAGCCCTGCTGAGGGGGGAGGGCATGAAACAACCTCAGCTTGGTGTTGTCCCTGGAGGCAAACAGGTCCACCATCGGTTTGCCCAAGTGGGAGAATAGGCTGTAAGCTACCTCTGGATGGAGAGACTACTCGTGGGATGTCTCGCCTAAGCGGCTGAGAGCATCTGCCAGATGGTTTGAGGCTCCTGCCACATGAATGACTAGGAGATCTGCCTCCAGACGACTGACAAGGGTCTAGATGTGGAACGCCTCCCTGCAAAGCAGACAGAAATGCGTGCCGCCCTGTTTTTTGAGGTAGTGCATGGTCGTGGTATTGTTCATCTGGACTTGAACCACTTGACCCCGGAGCTGAGGAGCGAAAACTGACAGTGCCAGTCTGACTGCTCTGAGCTCCAACAGGTTGATGTGGTATCAGGACTCCTCAGGGGTCCAGAATCCATGGGCCCTTTTGTCCCCCATGTGGGCTCCCCAGCCCATGAGAGAGGCATTGGTCATGAGGATGACCATTGGCTCGGGGTGGATAAATGGGATCCCTTCCTGCAACTGGTCTGGGGCAGTCCACTATTGGACAGCGTCCCACATCTTCTGGGTTACAGTGATCAGCTGGTCGAAATGACCATGGCACTGAGTCCACTGGGCGGCCAGCTCCCACTGGAGGGGGCATGTGCCACCGAGCCCAATGGACCACAGAGGTACAGTACATGCTGCCATGTAACCCAGAAGGCGCAGAAAGTCCTGTGCAGTGCACAATTGCCCAACCAGAAATGATTAGGCAAAGGAGGAGAGAGGCTCCACCCTGTCTGCTGGGAGCAGAACTCTGGCTTGATGAGAGTCGAGCTCTGCCCCGATGAAGCACATCACCTGGGAAGGCATGAGTTCTGACTTGGCCTTGTTGATCAAGAGGCCAAGTTGGGAGCAGATCTGGAGGGCCAGGTCCCTGGACCTCTCCACCTCCTGCTGGGTGGGACCTGCTAAGAGTCAATCATCGAGGTAGGGGTATATTCTGACCCTCCAATGCCTGAGATGGGCTGCCACCACTGCAATGCATTTGGTGAAGACCCACGGGGCAGATGACAGGCCGAACGGCAATGCTCAGAACTCATATAGGGTCTCTTTGGCTCTGAAGTGGAGGAACCACCAATGAGACGGACAGATTAGGACGTGAAAGAATGCATCCTTCAGATCCAGTGAACAGAACCACATGTTTCCCTCCAAGGATGGTATGATCTGGGACAGAGTGACCATCCGAAAGGTGCGTGACCTGAGATACTGGTTCAGGTCATGCAGATCTAGAATGGGGTGCCAGCCCCCTGTCTGCTTGGGAAAATTACCTGGAGACAAAGCCTGGGTCTGCTGAAGAATCCACCACTGGAGCTACTGCCTCCTTGAGGAGGAGCTGAGCAATGTTGTCTCGGAGAGCCAACTGAGTATGGAAGGATACTCTTTCCTCCTGAGGTGCGCGGGCTCAGCTTGCAGGGTACTGCTTGAATTCCAGAGGCAGTCCCTGACCAACCACTTCCAGAACCCATCTGTCCATGGTGGTAATGGACCAGGTGGAAAGAAAGTGGCGGAGCCAGCCCCCCCACGGGAGGACTCAGAGCTGGTGTGACGGGAGAGGGGGTGGCAGCCCCTGCCCCGTCACTGAGCAGGCTTGGAAGAGGAGGATCCAGGACCTGAACCTCAGCCTCCTTTACGGGCCTGGGAGGGTCCGGGCTTGGGCTGGGGTTGGCAAGCTTGGGCCTTCTGCTGCTGTTGCTGCTGCCCTCCTTGAAAGGAGGGTTGCTGGGCCGCAGGGGAAGAGTGCCAAAAAAGCTTCTTCTTCTGCTGTTACTTGCTCAAAGAACCTTTAGCAGAAGTAGCATCCAAGGTGGCATTGGACTGCTCAACATGCTGAAGGTGACCAGCCACACCTGGGCTGAAAAGGTCAGTTCCCAGGAAAGGCACATCAGCTAATTTGTTCTGAGTATCTGCTGGGAAAAAGGAGAGTCTCAGTCAAGCCCTGCGACAAGAGGCAACTGTGGCTGCCATTGAGCTTGCACAAGAATCCCCAATGTCCAGGGCTGTCTGAAGCTGCTGTTTGGCAACAGCCCAGCCCTGATCCCAGACCTGCTTGACCGTGGTCTGCATGGCCACAGGGAGGCATGGGAAGACTTCATACAAAGATCCAAGAGGGCATGGGAGAAGTGTGCCATGATGATGGCTGAACTTGCCTAACGAAGGCCTAAAGATGAGGCCGCATAGACCTTTCGAGCAGAATGATCCACATTTTTGGATTCCTTTTCAGAAGGTCAGTCAGTGTCAGCAGAACTGCCAGTACACCTGAACACAGAGGCAGTCACCAGGCTCTTGGCCGAAGGGTGCTCTGTGAACCCCGCAAGGGAACCCATGGGCACCACATACTTGTGGGCCATGCAGGCAGATGGAGCTGGACAGGAGGCAGGGCGCTGCCAAAGTTCTAGACCAGGCCAACTATGGCCTCAGCCACAGAAAAGGCCTCCATTGGGGTATCCCCTCTCTGGAGAATGTCCATGAGAGGGTACTCCGCCTTTTTCTGGATAGGTTCCAGGGGCATCCCTGTAGACTCAGAGATGAGGCAAAGAATGTCCTGAAAAGACAAAGGACCACCCTCCATCTCTATCCCACCAGCTGATTCATCATCCCCAGGATGAGAATGTAGGCCGGTCTCATCTGAATCTGAAGAATCCGGATACAACGGTCGACCACCGAGGCCATCTTGGACCCACCGAGGGCGATCCGGGGTGACAGTGACCGAGAGACACAATGGAAGCCTGGTGTCTGGTCAATCTCCCTTCGAAGAAGCCCCTCCAACAGGCTGCTTGGACGGCAGTTCCACCACAATTGGTGGAGAGACCGATAAAGGCTGAACTGGAGGTTTTGCTGGCTCCACGGGTGGGGGAACCAACTTAATCAGCTCCGAAGGAGTCGGCTTCAGCCTGGGAGGCAAAAGCCAGGTAATGGCCAGGGTTGAACCTGGGGTCAGCTTGTGCCCGGACAAAATTAGGTGTTGCCACATGAGGTCCTCGTAGTGCCGGAGTTTCCCCTGGAGCCTCTCCTCATCCGAGGAGGACGAGTACAACCGATGGTGTCGCCTCTTCTTAGGGCGCTTATGGATCTTCCTCAGCCTGTCGGTTGAGGGGGTTCTGGACCTCGATTGAGATCAGGCAGGCCGACTCGGTTGGTTGGGAGAGACCGGTGGGACTGGTGTCTTCCTGGGGTTGGGGACCACTTCCTCCACGGGATTCCCAGTGGCTGGGTCTCCTCGTCGGTGAAAGAAAGGACCAGAGTCTCATCCAGAGGGTCGGCGACCAGAGTTGGTTACAATGGGTCAAGTGGGACTATGACAATTTCGACCTTGTCGATCGACAGTTCAGTCAACTGCCCAGACGGCAAGGCCGAGAAGCCAGTGGCCGAAGAGACAATCTTGACTGAAGTCGAGACTGCCGGTTCCTGGGACAAGGATCTCTCCCGATCCCAAGAATGTCTTCACTGACACAAAGACAATCCCGGGTCCTTTTCCCACTTATGGGACTGAGAGGAGTGCATGCCCACAGGACTCTCCCTTTTAGTAGGGAGAGACTGGCACAACTCTCGGAAAGAACCTGAGAAGGAGGAGCCCAGGTTGAGTGGAATGAAAAAGCTCAGAGAGGAAGATTCTGCGGCCTGAGCCGCTTCCTCCTCGAAGGTTTGCATAAGTTCCAATTGCTCGGCGGATCCCGCAGCCGCAGAAACCGCCCACCGAGCCTCCTTCGATTTCACCAGAGGGTTCCGTTCTTCCGGTCTCCCCAACTTCAGGCGTGCGAGATGGTCGTCGAGGACATTAGAGTGAAATGCAAGGCAGAAGTCACACTTGGAGGTGTCATGGCTGACACCCAGGCAGTAGACGCACGTGGCATGGGGATCGTTGCACAACATTTTCTGGCCACATGAACGCCGGTGAAATCCAGGGGAAGACTTGTTTTCCATAATCGAAGTAGAAGAGTCATGGTCGCTAATGTGAACTAGACGGAATTTTGGAAGAACTGAAGGTTTAGAAGCCAGAGCCTACCAAATGTGGGAGCAGGAAGGAGGCAACCTGAATCTTCCAGTGGAAAGGAAGATCTGATGTCATGGGGTGGAGCCGAGGGTTATACCACCCGGGTGGGTGGAAGGAGCCAGCTTGAAGCCTTCCAGTGATCCTTAAAGGGAAAGGGGACATGCCAATAAGTGTGGATGAACAACATATCCACGATCCTAGAATTCACTGTTTTTAGTGATTCTTTATTAATATTTTTAGTTTATCAGTAGCACCTGGTTCCTTTTTCCTCCTTTTATATCCAAAACCCCTCTATGCTCAGCATGTGATGTTATCAGTGCTATCACATGATACATTAGCTAATGACAGGGCTGCATTCTGCCACAGAAATGAATAATCACTTATCTGCCACAGCTCCCAGTCCCAGAGGAAGTGGCACAGCACATCAGGTACTGTGATATTTGCTCCGCCTTTTTGCTACAGCCTAATAAAATTTTAAGTCTTATGTTATTACACTAGGGCCAAATTAAACAAATACTTGACAATAGCATAGACCTGTTAACTCCATACTTTAGTTTGTACATATTTATTTGTGCCTTTAAGCTATAGGGATGCTGTCTGAAATGAATAACTGGTAAAATGAATTAACCTATTGTTTTTAAGAAAAATAAATTAATTATGCCCAGAAAGGTGAACTATAATAATGTGTAGACCTGTTGAAAGAAGAGATCTACTAAATGAATAATTGTGCTGCACACATTTTTGCCAGGGTTATTGATTACATGTTATCATGGGTTGATAGAATTATCTAATAGTTATGGAGAAATGTTGTGCGTAGTGCCAGCCATTGGGCTAGCGGGTAGCATATTGTGTTCCCACGCCAATGGCTCAGGTTCAAGGACGAGCTCTGAAAGCTGACTGGGCAGCACAAGGATGGGGGGCCAGCCCTATCGCACATCACTGCTCTGAGCCTGGGAAGGTATGCTGCAGTGTTATGTCACAAGGGTGACACCTTGTGACGAGCTGGGGAGCCTTCTCTCACAAGGGGTTCACATGCATGACATGGCTTGATGGGGTTATGTAGAGTGTCAGGAGAAAGGGATTGGCATGAAAAGTAAGTCTTGCAATATCTCCTCTATTCTGTTCATTCCACTTACAAAGGGACCTGTATGAATGAGGATACAATTTCATGGTCACAAAAACGGAATTTTTTTTTTTTAAACTGTTACAGATTGCACATACGTATATAAGTGATACACAGTGGGGACCTCAAGAGTGGTGTAAACAGAATGAGTATCTACATAACTTATTTATCACATAAGGTCCCCTCGGCGTATTTCATTTATGCAGTAGGACAGGACCTTAAGTGATATATTTTTTTCAGCTTTTTTAAAAATAAAATGTTTTCTAAGTCAGTGTTTTTTTTGAACTAGTGTTACTGTTCTTTCCCCCATCCCGACTGCCATAGCCATTGCCATGGACATGAAGTGAAGATGACAAGCTGATGCTCTGATGTGGCAGTTCATTGGTGCTACAGAACGTCCGCAGAAATTACAAACCGCCACCGCAGATGTTCTGTGACAAATGGTAATCCTGCCGCAGAACTTGGTCCCAAAGTGCCGTAGAAAAGTAGGGGCTTTGTCTATTGTGAAACAATTCTGAAAAAGTAGGCCTTGTGTTTTGTCTTTGTTGTCTCTGTTCACTGGATCCAGGTGGGGAACTATGATCAGAGTCTGAGTCAGCATTCTCCTGAGGTCACCCATCCTATCCCAAACAAGATGTTTTTGGTTGTGCAGAAGAACTATTGTTTTTAGAGCCAGTAGTCAAACATGCCTGACTGAAAGGATGCTTGAGAATAGCTCCTGGCTGTCCACTAGTAGAAGGTCGCTCTTTGTCTTTAGTTACTTTGGGGGGCCCCTGTGAACTTGTTTTTATTTGGGAAAATGACTCCCAAGTCAGGTTGGGTATCCACTTGCCCTCTGCAGTTTTTGTCCAGCCAGCATTAAGTAATGCAGTCTCCGCAGACCAATCTTGAACTTCCTGAGAGCCCTCTGCAGCTGCAATGCCAAAAGTGGTACTGATCACATTGTGAACTGTCTGCGGTTTGTTTTTGTTCAGTCTGTCCTGATACAGCTGAAATCAACTTTCAGGTACCAAATACGGGTCAGATATAGAAGTATTAGGCCTTTCAGCAGGCTTTGGCACCCTCTCCTGACAACCGTTCTGCAGCACACACAGTTACCTCGGCGTTTATTGCAGCTTGTGATTCTGAGTGCTCCAGTGCATGTATTTCTTCCCTGCAATCCTTGTTAACTTCTGGATTGCCTGAAATGGCCACCTCCTGGTGAGGTAATTCTACCTCCATTTTGACATTAGTACCTTCAGTATCCGATGTGCACTGAAAGCCACACTCCATTTCTTCATCCCCTAGAATGATCAGAGCAGGGGTTGGGGATCAAAACCCCGTCTGCTGCGCCACAACCTCCTCCCTTGACTCCATCTTGGAGACTGCTGCCTGACAAGCAGACGACAGCCCCCCTACTAAAGAGTAGGGGACTTCCCCAGTGTCCTGGCCAATATTCCCCTTCCCATAAAACCAGTTCATGCAATTGTTCAGGCTATGTGTGGGTGTTGATGTGTGATATGGCTGCCACTACACATTCAGTCACTTCACTACCAGTCTAGCATTGCTTGTAAAGCAATTTGGGATACACTGTGTATGAAAAGTGCTATATAAATGCTGATTATTATTATTCTTAATGCACTATTATATCAATATATGTCATATTTATGACAGAAAACTAACAAATGTATTTATCTATTTTGATATATCTAATGCAGATATAGATTGTAAATAAATATTGTTCCATTGCCTTTTTTAAGCGTATTTGTACACTTCTGCACTGTTTAAGCTTTAGTTACTTATTTAATATGCATGTTTTTTAATTAAATAGGATAATTGGTGCAGCTACCAGCATGTGTCACTGCTTTATGATGTATTTAAGGGTGACTGTGGTTGTGCTTGCATGCTTGACAAGCTCATGGAGAATGAGTGAAACATTGAGTTTCCTGTTGGTTCGTACCTTTTTGGATGCTGGATTATTAAATGGCACCTAGCAATTACCTGGTTACCAAAGAATAAAATAAAAAAATTACAACTGTGAATTGGAGTTGATGTTTTTGGATGCAACATAATGCTGTGAGTGGCTCAGTTTTCCTTTGACTGTTCTGAACTACTTACCATGATGCTCTGCGCCCATTGAGCAGCCCTTTCTTTCTCTGTTCTCTCAAATTGATAAGTCAGAGAGACCATGTGGACCTTCAGTTTCAAAAAATTGTAAAAATTGTTTCCAGCTCCTACATGGGCAGACTGTCATGGCTTTGTTTAAATTGTCTAGGTCCACAACACAATTTTTAATATTGCAAGTCTTGTCATATGTTTTGCCCAAAAACCTCATTAAAAAGGTTAAAAAAGTTAAACAGAAACATGCCTTCTCAGGCTGCCTCTGTGTCACTGAAAAATAATAAAAAAAGGCTCTTGGGGAGTTCCCAACAATGGTGAAAAGTATGCATCTGAAGGATCAGTCTCCTCATGTTCAGCAGCAAATAATGTAAACAGTGACAAGAAAAAGGATAAAGCTGCACAGTCATCAGACAGGCTTGGTTCATCAGATATCAGGATGTCCAAAAATGGGAACCCTGAATCCTGTGATGGCAAAAGTAAAGACAAAAGAGTCTCAGAGCAGGCAGTGGAAACAGTGTTTGCCAAAAAGAAAGTTAAAGAATGGAATGTCACTGCCACTCCTCCTGAATGGAGAAAGGAGCAGGCAGATGGCATAGATATAGTACCCTCATCAGAGGACATATCAAAAATATGGCAATTTTTTCCAGGCAGTCCAGGCCATGAGAAATTTGAATCAGACACCTGCCACCCCCTAACCCCAGGCTCAGGTTTCAACCTGTCTGCATAGGAAGAGGAAGAAGAATATTATGTACAAATTGAGGAAGGTGACCTCATGGAGTTAGAGAGTGCACCTGAGCAAGATTCCAGTCCTCCTCCAAGGCATAATGAGGATTACTCATCTTTTTCCTCATTTGTCAGACAAATGGTCGATACCTTCAACATTCCCCCATGACGGACAGATGAGGATGAAGAGGATGCTGATTTTATGGACATGTTGGGAGTAGCTTCAGCAGGAAGAATGCTACTTCTCATACATAAACTTGTTAGGAAGGCCATATGAAAAATTATATCTGCACCCACCTAAGCTGCAGCTAGATAAGAAAATTGAAAGAAAATATCAAGTGGACAAGCAGTGGTGGAATGCCTGTATGCCCATCCTGATCATCATAGAGTAGTCCAGGCTGCTGCTTATGAGATAGCAAAAATCACTCTATCTGTGCAGCCCCTTGAAAAGGACTCTAAAAAATTGGATATTTTCGACAAAAAGGTTTACGCAAAACCTTCCCTGCTTATCAGACAGGCAGCTTACTCAGCACATATAGCACAGTACCAGAAAGCAGTTTGGAGCACAACTCTGGCACTGACAGAAAGAGCAGATGGTGAACTGGTACAGGACCTGATTGTCACAGCAAGATCAGCCCTGGATGCCACTATTTCCACACTATGGTAGACACTAATGACACTGCTGCAAAAGTTTTGTCTCATGCAGTGTCCTTAAGAAGGCTTTCCTGGCTTTCCTGGCTGAGGACTACCACTCCTTCTTGAATGTTCAAAGCAAGGCCATGGATTTCTCCTTTAAGGGAAATTCATTATTTGGTAACAAAACAGAGACCTACACGAACAAAAAGTGGATGAATACAAAACCACTTTCAAAAGTAACAATGAGAAGGAAAAGGCCTCTACCTCCTACAGAAGGGGAGGCAGAGGTAGGGGATATTTCCCAAGAGCCTATGTCTCTTATGCTCCCTGTGAGTACCAGTCATAGCGAGGTTACAATTGAGGAAGGAGAAAAGGGGCTTCCAGGCATAATGTTGCAGCTCCAGTATCCAAACCCCAGCCAAAACAAAACCCCTGACTATTTTGCCTAGGTCATCCAACCATTGCCATGGGAGGAAAACTGGCACACTACTTCCAAGAATGGGTAGACATCACCACCAACAAGTGGGTACTAGAAGTAGAGGGTTGGGGTTATGTCTGCAGTTCAAACACTTTTGAAACCTGCGGAAATACAGTCTTCCAGTTCACTGTCCCACAGAAAAAAGTCTGCTGGAACTGGAAGTTAAAAAAAAACTGTTAATATCAAAAGCCATAAAAAAAGTTCCTGCCTCCCAGTGGGGCAGGGGCATATTCTCAAAATACTTCTGGACCCACAAGAAAAATGGGAAGTGGCAACCCAGTTTAGATCTCAGGTTTCTGAACAAGCATTTTAAAAAATGAGAAATTCAAGATGGTTACGTTCAGGACAGTGATACCATCTTTGCAAGCAGGTCATTGGCTGGGATCCCTGGATCTGGAAGATGCCTATTTTCATATCTGAGTCATTCAGTCCCACAGAAAATATCTCAGTTCAAGTGGGGAATTGCCAATACCAGTTCACAGCTTTTCCAACTGGTCTCACCTCAACTCCAAGGGTTTTCACAAAGTGCCTGGCTGTGGTGGCAGCACACCTGAGAAAACAAGGTGTGGTGGTTTTCCCCAATCTGGATGACTGGCTAGTCTCAGGGAAAACAGAACAAGAGGCAAGGTGATCAGTTCAGTTGGTAAAAAGTTCCTTGGAGAAACTGGGATTTTTAATAAATCTGCAGAAGTCCCAGCTAGAGCCTGTTCAAGTACTGTACTTCATAGCAGCAGAGCAAAATACCCTTCAGGGAAAAGCTGTTCTTTTTCCCATAGCGAAACTGTGGCATAATTTGCTGTAATAAAGGAATGTTTATTACAGCAAACACACACACGGTTTCCCTCACTCTGTGCATACACAGTTTCACTCACTCTGTGCATGCTCCTGGCTGAGTTCCTCATGTCCCAACCACTGTCTGCTTCCCTTCATGCCGAACCGCGATCACAGACAGAACTGCCACTCAGACTCGGTGGTAAGTAATGTAAAAGAAAAAAAAAGTACCACTGTATCACAAAGACTGAACTTGCCACTACCCACAAAATCGTAAAAAAAACCTTTAAATAAATACTGAAAGAAGACCACGCGCTATCACTTAACTGGACCACGGCTGCACAGCAAATTTCTTATTTTATATAATTGCTGAGGCAAAAAAGGGAAACCAAGCAATTATATAAAATAAAATATGGGGTGGTGTGTAAACTCAAAGTTTACACACACCCTTGAGATTAGATGCTTCCACAAACTTTATGTAGCATCTAACCCCTCGGGTGTGTGTAAACTTCTTGTTACACACACCACCCCATGCTTTATCCTATATATGATTCATTTTCACAAGTCTGCTTCAATATGTTTGGTGTTTTTGGTTTTTAAATTCTATGAAAATGTTTCTAAAAACTTTTTGCTAGCCTTTTAGCTAGTTTCACTAGCTGCTGCTCCACTCTGGCTTGAAAACAGATCTGAGCAAATGGCCAGAGTGAAACACAGATGCAGAGTTTGAACCTACTTTACAGATTCTAAAATTTGCATAGGTTCTATCTCTGGGATGTAACTCTCAGCCAAGATGACTGCATAAAGTGTAAACATAGTGAGTGATCCCTTAAGAAGAAACAACATCAGCACAGTGAGTCATTTTTACGGCTGCAGTAGGCAGAGCCTGCAGACGTTTTGCATGTACAAAAGGAGTGATGTCATGTTTTTTGTCCGTGGAACTGACTGAAGGTATAAATAGTCTCCTCCGCCTTACCCTCCTCCAAGAAATGTTTTCCGCCCTCAAATAAAAATGCTTTCATGTTAGTCAAAGGTTGCAGGGTGCTATTTTCTTTCTTAAATGGGTGGTACAAGACCGGGAACCTGAGTAGTGGGAGGCAGCATTCATTTTTTGGGGGCATAAGATCCACCCCCACCTCCACCCAAGAAGCTCCTAAAGATCCACCCCCACCTTTTTTTATTCATGTGGGAGGGGCATGAGGTGGAAATCATGTTGGAACAAGACACACTAGTATGGGACCTGGAGCAAGCAACAGAACAAGTCTGTGGAGTGATCGAGTTGTGGAGCCCCTGCATTTTATTAAGGACAAGGAGAACAGAAGATACTTAATGCCTTCAAACTGGCTTAAAAACCCTTGCAACAAATGATTATCAGAGCCACATGGGGACTCAGAAGGAAAGAATAATTAAGGACTGCCTGAAACTACAGCTCCCAAGGAAACCAATAGACACAGTGTTCTGATTCAAGTTGAAAGAGTCACAGGTTTTTCTTAAACATTTATATACTAAAAACTTAAAGTTCAGCTTTTGGGATTAACAATATTTGTTTACTATATATATAGGTTTTTTTTTAGTAGTTTCAAAACTTTGAAAGCATTGGTGTTAGTAATGCATTTAGAAATACATTTTTTAATTGTCTTTACAGTTAAATATGCAGTTTCATGTGAGGGCGTTCAAATGATTTTAATCATGGGCACAGTACTTGGTAAACAAAGCCTTTGATGATAAAATGTATTTTTTCTTTTATGTTTAAGAAGTATGTATTATATATAAGTGTAGCAGTGTTGTAATTGAGTTTATAAGTGACAAGAAGGTAGGGGATAGTGTTTTGAATGTGGCAGTAGGACAGATTTGTTAGGATAAATATATGCTGTCTTGCAAATAAGAAAAAATTGTAAGGGATACATTTTGTAAAACAGTGATCCAAGTGTTTTGTTTCTGCTTAGGCTGTAAGAGGATATTTTTCTAACTTTCCCTGGGTGTTTTATTACCTCTGGGGGCTGCCATTCAGGTTTGTTTTATTGTATCTTGTCCAGGATAGTCTTCCCAGAGTGCCCTTTGGTTTGATGTCTAATAGCCCTTGCAGCAGGCCAGTGTCTTGTTGGAAATGCAGTGTGTACTGAGCCTGTGTGGTTACTGAATTTTGCTTCTCTGTTTTTAAAATAAGTTGAAGCATGTCTTTTTACTTGATAAATGTTTGTAAAAGTGTAAATCATATTTGCTAATGCAACTGTGAGTTACTTAACTGTTTTTTGTAGATTTGACTCCTGACTTCTTTTCATGACAGGCAGTTAATATTCCTGGAACAGACGTTGCCTTTGAAGCTTCTATAAAGTGATGTTTTTATCTCACTGTGTAGTTCCTCATTTATAGGCACTTCAATGGTAAAGCCTTTTCATGCAGGAATGCTTACTGCCTGTCATAAACAGAAAACAGAAGTAAAATCTACCAAACACAGTTAAGCAAGTTAGCTTCAAAGCCAAACCTGTTTGTGCATGGAAAGATGTTACAGAAAGGAAGACATGCAATTATTTCAAGTCTACAAGTTAAGCAACTAATTTTTTTTTAACCAGCCTTGGCTCAGCTTACATTCCTATCCTGATCACTCATTTTCACAAATAAATTCCGAGAGATGTAAAGTCCTTCATGCTGGGTATATGGTGTTATTCACACCTGTCCTCCAACTTCACCCCCACCACCTTGCTTTGTATTTTGCATCAGCTGTAGCATTTCAGTACAGCAAGAGGTGACAATGTATATTTTTTTCTGGACTTGCAGTGTTAAGTGAGCCATCGCCAACCTGTATCCTTTCAAGAATGACTTTATGTGGTGTGCATACCAGCGTGGTTGTTTCACTCTTATGTACAGCTTTATACCTTTATCAGTTTTTAATTGTAATTTTTTTGCCCTTTGAATAACAAGGTTCAATACCTATAACTTCTCAGTTTCTTTATTATGATCTCATTGATTTCTGAAGACACCCTTGTAAACGAGGTGCTAAACACAACTTAGTTTTCTTTGTCTTTTTTGTGTGTGTAGTTTTATGACGCTTGTAACCATAGAAACAAGGGTGCATAGCACATATCTTACAAGTAATGACATATAAAAAACACATCATATACACAGTAAAACCAATGAAAATATATACTGATTCCTCCCAGTTCCTGGAAAATATTTTTTTTCATGAAACAAGTTACAGCGACTGAAAAATGCAAAAACTATAAATAACTGTGCAGTCCAACATCTTCATTTAAACCTCTTGGCTGCAAACTGTGACATTCATAAATCCAGTAAGGTTCTCGCTGAAGCTACCTCCTTCGTATGTCTCCTCTCAAACTGTCAAAATCACTTCTTCAATCTGGACTGTCAGGCATTTAAGTTGTTCTCAGATTAAATGTTACTTTTATAAATATAGATTTAACAAGGGTATCTTGTAAAGTACTAGTTCATTTTACAGTGTCAGTGGCTCAGTAGGTAGCACACTCGCCTTTGAGGCCGGGAGATCAGAGGGCTGTGGGTTCAGTTCCCACATCTGGCACCTGGGTTAATATCCCAATACTGACACTGTAGTGCAGCATGAGAGGGGTGCTGCACTTCTGATGTGCCATCTTTCGGATGAGACGTTAAACCGAGGTCCCATCTGCCTGGATTGGTGGTAGTTCAGGTGGATGTTAAAGATCCCATAGCACTTATCGAAAGAGTAGGGAATTTCTTCCCTCACAATAAATTTCCTCATTCACTAAAAATACCACCAACAGCTTAATCTGGTTCAAGGTCAGTTGGCATTCATCTGTATCCCCCTACCCCCGGGTCGTGCCTGAAAATAGGCAGGATTTGTCTAGTGCACTTACCCGGTCAACAAAAACTAAATAAATAAAATAAAAATTTAAATGTTAATTGTGGTCATGCTGATATCACATTATTCAGATTTGGTTCAGTATCTAGAAATTCCCATTTTTTGTTTTTTATGATCCAAGTTATTTTATAATGCATGTATTTTATGAAAATCCTAGGGCCCATCTTATTGTTGTGCACAGCTACTAAGTGCTCCAACTGATTAAAAATGACAAGTGTAAAAATAAATAAATTAAAATTCATGTAGTCTACTAAGTACAGTAGATTGGTACAGGACCTGTAAAACAACTTGTAATGTACTGAAAGTAAACTCAAAAATAGTTTTAAGTTCTTTTCACATCCAGTCATATAGCAGTATGAGAGAAACACAAATATGTGAAACCCTGGAACCCCACCATCTGAATCAATAGGGAATGCACATTTCATAAAGCATAGTAAAAAAAGATGCAACGCCAAAATCATAGAAACATAGACTTTGACAGCAGATAAGGACCGCTTGGCCCACCTAGTCTGCCCATATCCCTACCTACTGGATAAGCTGCAGATCCTAGTTAACCAGCAGCCTATTTCTTCCTACCCCCCACAAGAATTGCCTTATGTCTGTCTCATGCATTCTTGAATTACCCCACTATTTTTGACCCCACAACCTCCTCACGAAGGCCATTCCATGCCTCCACCACCCTGTGAAAAAATACTTCCTCACATTACCCGAGCCATCCCCCACCGTCTCCAAATCGTGCCCCCTTGTTCTTGCACATCTCTTTTTCTGAAAGATGCCACCCTCTTGGACTTTGTTGAGGTACTTAAAAGTTTCTGTCATGCCTCCCCTCTCCCTCCTTTCCTCAAGAGTATACATATTAAGCTCCTTTAGTCTCTCCTCCTATGGCTTCTGTTGCAGACCCTGCACCATTTTAGTTGCCCTCCTCTGGACTGTCTCCATCCTGTCTATGTCCTTGCGGAGATGGGATCTCCAGAACTGTATGCAGTACTCCAGATGGGGTCTTACAAACTATCTGTACAGAGGGATAAGAACTTCCTGTTTTCTACTGGTGATGCCTCCCCCTATACATCCCAGTATCCCCTAGCCATCCCTACTGCCTTCTCACATTGCTTGCTAACCTTTAGGTCATCTGATATGATTACCCCTAGGTCCCTTTCCATTTTTGTTGTTGTTACTACTCCCCCCATTGTGTCCTCTTCCCCTGGGTTTTTTGTTTCCCAGGTGCATTACTTTGCATTGAATCCAAGCTGCCATACTTCTGACCATTCCTCCAACCTTGCCAAGTCCCTTCTCATCCTTTCCACCTTCCCGTGTATCAATCCTGTTGCAGATCTTTGTGTCTGTAAAGAGGCGTACTTTTCCTTCCAGTCCCTCAGCAACCATCATGACGACGAGTTGAGGTATCTTTGCATGGTATGGTGAACCCCCACTTCACAGATGCAGTCCCTATTCTCTACAGTAAGATGGAACATCTTGGTGTAATGAGTATGGAATACTAATTTTATGATTGATATCATGAGTGTCACTGTTTGTTCTATGCAAAATCCCCCCCCCCAAAAAAAAAAGGACAATACAGAAATATTCCCAAGGTGACATATGTATTGTCATATATTAAATAGCAGTAGCCTAATATCTGAAATTGTACTGGTCCAAACTCTGCAATTCCTAGGTGCAAGTCTGTGTATAACAGAAACTGGAATAAGTGTTGCTATGTAAAATAGAAGCACCCATGTGTTATCTGGGAAAAATGTATGTATTATCCTAAATATTTTTTTTGTTCTAATTGTGCATAGAGGAAAGTGTCACAGTCCTGATGTCAATCACAAAAGTAGCAATCAGTAATCCATAGATAAAATGTTGCATCTTAATGTAGAGAACAGGGACTGCATCTGCAGACCAGGGGTTAGCCATGCCATGCAAGTATAGGCCAACTGAGTAATGATGTTTGGTTTGATTGGCCTCAATATGAATAATGAAATGTGCATTCCTAATTGATTCTGATGGTGGGGTTCCAGGGTTCTGAATCAGTCTGTTTCTATTGCTATGAGTATATAATCATTACACAAAACCTTTATTGCTTACCATTCCTTCCATTAAAATCGACACTTCCATATCTTTACCCAATAATGTGTCTGCCTTCCTTAGAATAAAAAATAAAACAAATCTTACCAGTTCAAAAGCATTGTGTTGTTTCTCCATGTATCCTTCACAATTCAACACAATCTCACTAACTTCATTATGCAGCCATGGTGGATCTGACCAGTACTTGTTTTTTTTTGCATCGGCCCAAGAATATCAAGTCTAGAGAAGCAATCCTCACTAAAATCCCCATCACTCATGTCACACAATTATTTATAACAACATTAAAATAAAATGAAATATATTAATTTACATTTAAAAATATAATTTAACAGATACACTTTTTTTTCCATCATGGTCTCATGGGATCCAGTCACGCTGAATCACATCCTTAAAATATCTGGCAAAACCCCTTTCAGCCTTTTGCACACAATGTGACCTGCCCAGCTATTCACCCTTCATGAAGTAGAACTGACTTCTTTGATGAAGCACCTCACGCTGTTTCACAAAGTGCATTATGCCCCAAATTTGGAAAAGTGGAGTCACTTCACCAGGTCTTTTCAAAGGGTGAAGTTCATGTCTTCTATCTTCACTGGTGAAAGAAAACGTTGCAACATCTCTATTTATTTGCTTTTTGAAGGGAACGAAAAAAACTGCTGCATTCACAATTTATATTTGCATACACTTTGATCTCTTTCTACACATATCTCTCCATCTGTGTTTTCTGTCTCACTGGCCTTTAGAACCAGTTTTGTATGTATCTCACTTATTACATAATTAGAGGTGCTCCAACCAATGGCATTATCAGCTGCAATACATTAGCAGCTCCTGTTACTGATGCCATTGTATGCATGGGCTGCTACACTGATGAAAACGGAGTGACTCTTCAATCTGCACAATTTCATCAATATAGAAAATGGTGCAAATAAAGGTTATCATTATCAGTATCAGAAGCAAATGACTTCAACCAATAAGGTTGCCGGTTAGAACACCAACAGTACAGCAGCACAATGTGTGAGTGTGTATTGGGGGGTATACATATGTACAGCATTCAGTAGCTGGCTTAAAAGACCACGGAAGCAGAAAACAAAAACAAACACATACAGAAAGAGAACAAAGGGTACACAAATAAGAACTGTGTTTGCTATAATACTTTCCTTCCTATTTTAAGTAGAACTTTATCAATTTATGGATTAAAGAATAACTGAATTCAACATACAAGCCTGAATTTTCTGTCGAAGCTGTTTTTTAAATACTGGTTCCCATTCTTTACTGCCCTTTGAGTAAATTACATGTGCATTTCTGATTTGCACTCTAGTACTAAGGCCATTTTAGAACTGTATGATGTAGTTTATGTGCTTGCCAAGTTATTTACATTGTTTATACAATGCATGTGTTCCACTATGGAAGTCTGTGGTCAAAAGGGACATATTAACCTACATAATCATCATTAAGTTCTAAAATGGTCCTTGCTGACAGGCTATAAACCTCAAATACCTTCTAAGTTTACTTAAAGACCAGTAAGGATGAAAAAATAAATTATTCAAACCAGGGTTTAAGAAATAGCTTCTACAGCACTGCTGCTCATTGCAGTTCTCCTTTAAACTAATAGCTAATGAAGAGGCATAGTCACACAGCAGAAATGTGCAGCTAAATGTAAGTAAAATATAAACAGCAGACAATAGTCTGTCATAAGCAAAACAATTTATTTTTATTTTAATTATTTCATCATTTGGATTACACCTTTGAGCACAAGTGCTCATGCAAAGGTTTCAATTAAAGGTGACCTGCAAAGAAAGACTGCAGCCCGCTCCCATTCCCACATACCTTAAAATGCTGCTGCAGGAGTCTGGGACTGCAGTCAGCTTAATTTTTAATCCAGCGTGTTTTTTGTTATAAAATGCCGAAACTTTTGGCCAAACAGGCGCCGAGAGTTCCCATGCAGCGGGTGCAAAAAGTCATAGTATTACATCCATTTAGTAGCGTCGCTACCACCACTGCTCTTATTATAGTAGACAGTGGCGGTAGTTTATTATATTTAATTTATGAAACACATGAGGGTCTTCATACATGTAATGTTACTTGACAACAACCTGTCCAGGTGTTGCTGTGGTCTTCATTACATGTAAAGACCATATAACCATATATTAAACATAATAAAGTACAGCCACTGCTACTATAATAAGAGAAGTATGATAATGCCAACTAAAAAAATGTACTATCCATGACTCTTTGCGTCCTTCGTATAAGGAGGCTAACGCCCATGTTCGCTTGTTTCAGCATTTATAACAAAAACACGCTGGATTAAAAATTAAGCTCCCCTGCTTCTCCAGACTCCCGCAGTATTTTATGTATGGAATGGAGGGCTGCAGTATTTCTTTGCCGGTCACCTTTAATTTAAAAATGCTGTCATCAGAAGAGTTTGCTAGTGGAGCTGATCATACAATATCATCAAAGTATTTGTTCAGTGCACAAACTACGAACGACATTTAAAACTATACAACATATACTGTACTTCAAACGATACACAAACCAAAAGTGTTTTATTAATATAAGTCTTTACCTATGTACCACATTCTTACAGGTAATTTAAGCCTAACAATACCAATATGATACTGCAAAAATTCTGCACAACTTTCAGAGAAATACACTACTGTGGATGTGGCTTAAAAATGTTTGCAGTTTAAAAAAAAATGTATTCATACACCTGACAGCCTTTAGCCTTTGTTAGTTATTATAAGAGTGTGAAGGTGTTCGATTAAATTGCTACCATTTGCTAATTCAATTACATTTTTGTAAGTTAACAAATGCAAAATGAAAAATCCCTATTGCCTAAATTGAACAACGACAAGGTGTAAGAACTGCAGTTACTTTTTGCTAACATCTCTCATGACAAGACATAAATGGATAGACCCTCAAAAGTATTACAAAGATTTTTCTAATTCAGTCATCAAAGCATCAATTTCTTTAAACTGGTCTGTTATTTCTTCAATGCAGTCTCCGGTCTTGAAAGCTATTCCATCTATTATGACACAGTCTTCTGCATCTTGAGTGCAAACTTCAGACCTTTTTTCCCCAGTGATCACAGTACTGCATTTCTAAAAAGAAAACCAATGTTTTAACTGTGAAAAGTGGCACGTGTTTAAACTACTTTAAGTGACATACTAATGGACACAACAAGCAACCATGTTTTCAAATACTGCACACTACTTTTGATTAAACATACACCGTTAGGCTAGCCTGATGGAACAGTGCTGAACACATCTGCTTAAAGTAAATGTTGAAGGTTCTCCAAATGCCATTTACACATAGTATGCCACTGCCAGACATTCTTCAGATACTGAAGCTGCAATTTGTTTTGTAAAAGAATCTGTCACAGTCATTTTTTTTTATGTTTTATCAGTGTTTTGTTCTCCAGTTTTCTGTGTGTGGTCACACCCCCAGAATGATGCCATACCAGGGAGCTGTCAATGTTTTACATACAGCAACAAGGGATTCTGAGTAATTTATAACATTGACTTAAATGTGCTTTACTCAGAAGTACAGTCCCGTATGTTGGTAGTGGTGAGCACTATTATGTAAATGTCCATAGCAAGGCACTGTGGGTAAAATAAGAACCTGTTTTCCAGTTCCCTTACTGTGCGATGCTGTCCCGTATTTTTCTAGTGGTGTCAACAATATAAGTTTTTGTATGTTTATTTTCACAATGCATTGTGCATACCATATCTAGCTACAATACTTCTATACTGAGAGATGTAGTCTCCTACTTCTGCAGTAAGCACAGAAATATAATACCCTGTATACTAATTTACATGGTGAGGCATTGTGGGTACAGTACATAGCTGATGTGTCTATCTAAAACAAAAAACTGACAGTGTCCCTTTAAGAACTTTGTGTCCCTGGAATGATGTCACAGTTGGGGATTGCAGCACTGAGGAAAAAAGCGGCAGGTTATGCAAGTGAAACAGAGCACCAAAATAAATGGATTTTATTCATGGAAAACAGCACTGTTTGGCAGTTTGAATGGTAGGCGACTGATTCACAACACCTATAGTTTACTACAGTACTCTCATTTGCTATGGGAACCTTCAACATTTACTTTAAAGAGCTAGTGTACTGCTTGGAATTAATAGTGATTTTCAGATGCAGTCAGCTATCACTTCCAGTATCTGAAGTATTTTTTTATTTTCTGTTTCGTAATTAGAAGATTTTCCACCTGGCAGTACTAGGGTGATGTGTGGAGCAGCACTCTGTCTGTAGGAACAAAAAGTCAGTTCTGTTCCTCCCACTACATTGTCAGAAACATACCTTTCAACTGCTATGAATTTCACATAGCGTTACAATTTTCACAGTCAAATTTACACTTGCTCCGCATAGGTTTATTGATGTTCTTAATAATGTTAGAACTATTTCTGGACACACAAACTATTAAATCATTGCACAAAGTTGATAGAAACATTCCTTATCACTAACAATATGGGGACCACTATTTGTAGACATTGTATTCCTTAAAATAAGAAACTGCTCCACATTCTGGCCATTTGCTATGATTTTTTTTCAGTTTTAGTGAGTGTAGCAGTAGTTAGGGAAGAAGATGGCTTCCAACTATAGCAAATGCACTGCAGGCCAGTAAAGGCAGTTGTGTCATGGAAGAGGGGTCCATTATGAGGGGCAAAACAAAAAGAACCTCATGGAAGCTCTCATGGCAGCTGATGAGCAAGTGGTTGCCCAGAACCTCGAGTCACGGCCAGTGACTGAAAAGGACCAGACCTTGGGCGTGGGAGTGCCAGAGGCCATTGCAGTGTCCAGTTACAGGGAGGAGGAAAGCAAGACCAGGGAGAACCCAGAGCCATAGCACCGGGGGAAGGCCACCACAGAGCTGGAGCTGGAAGGGATCAGGCTACAATTTGAGCTGAGGAAATTGGAGCTGGAGCAGAGAAAGTTCGAAGCCCAGCAGCAGAGGGAATTCGAGCAGAGAAGGTTTGAAATGGAATTGCAGGAAAGGCAGTGCCAGAGAGAGGCCAAGGATAAGCAGCACCATAGAAAAGCCAAGGAACAGCAGTGCCAGAGGGAGTTTGAACTAGAGAGGCTCAGATTCCAATGACCAGTGCCAGAAGAGGTAAGTGGCAGGGATGAACCTGAAACTCCAGAGCTGGAGTATAAATTAAATTCCACATTAATAGCTGAATTTAAAGAGGGGGGAGGATATGGATGCATTTCTGAATTCGTTTAAAAAGGTCTGTATAAAGGTCAAGATATCCCGGGAGGCCAGGAGCTTTCGGCTATCCCTGCTGCTTAATGGTAAAGGACATGAGGCGCTAGACCAAATGGACAATGAGGATAGTAAAAAATTATGAGAAACTTAAAACTGCTTTACTTAAAAAGTATGAACTGACTCCTGAGGCCTACAGGGTTAAATTCCATAGACCCTCAAAAAGCCCTGACATGAGCTTTGAGGAACTCGCCACAAAACAATGTCAGTTTTTAAAACACTGGTGGGAGGGGGTGGAAGCAAACTCTGTGGGGAAAATTGAGGAGGTTGTACATTTAGAGCAGTTCTTTTGGGCTTACCCAGCGGAGTTGAAAACCTGGCTAGAGGACCGAGATCCAAAAACAGCACAGCAGGCTGCTGAGCTCTCAGATCACTGTGTCAGGAGCAGGTCTGCTCTGAAAGGAAGTGTGTGTGGGGGGGGTAGGTGCTGCAGGGCAAAAAGGGAAAAGTGCACCTTCAAGGCAGCTGAAACCCTCACTGCCTCTGCAGAAAGGGAGTAGCCCCAGGTTACAAAAAGGGAATTTCTTGGATAAAAGAAATGATGAATGCTGGTTGTGTAAACAGACAAGGCATCTTGCTAGACAGTGTCCCTAAAAAGGTACAGAGTGGGCAGTGTCCCTCGAATGGAGGTGGGTGCACTGTGTATCCCTGAAAGTATGCCTGTAAACATGAGGGAGCACATATACCCAGTTACCGTAAATGGGGTGCAGATCCATGGGTTAAGGGAAAAGGGGGCATCTCTTACCCTGGTAAAAGAGGATTTGGTTGGGCTAGAACAGCTTATACCTAGTCAGTTTGTAACAGTGAGGGGATTTGCTGGGGAGGAGAAAACCTTGCCACTAGCTAGTGTTCTCTGGGATTGGGGTGAGACAGGAGAGAGGTGCAAAAAGTGGCAGATAACCTTGCTCTGGATGTGATTATAGGGAATAATCTACAGCAGGGGGTGAAGTGTGCAGTTACCCACAGTCAGATGGCTAAGGCCCCTTGTAATTCCCTGAACCCCACAGAAGCCCCTGTGGAAAAGAACAGGAGGCTGGTTCCCCAGTCTGTGTCCCCCGACATGGAGAGTAGTGCAAGGGAGGTAAGACTTCCCCAAGTAGGAGGGGTTAAAATTGGTCAGAAGGTTAGGAATGGCATGCCTTAATGCTACAGCTATGGACCCCAGTTTAGGAACTGAGGGGGACATGTCCCATGCTTTGGGAAAATGGGAAGATTTTGCAGCCACTCAGAGGACTGACCCTAGTTTGGAGAGGCTGAGGGCTTGCGCAGAATCTGACGGGTCACAAGGAGGTGACACAGGGTATTTTGGGACTACGGACTGTTGCATACACAGGACATAAGGACAGAGGGAGGAATGATGGGCAGGCAGCTTGTCGTTCCCCAGGGGTATCGTGAGAGGCTGCTCAAGATATCCCCATGTCTGGACATCTGAGCATCGTTCGCACCATGCAGTGATTGACCGAAAATTTTCTACTGGCCCAACTTCACCCAGCAGGTGAAGGAATATTGCAGGTCTTGTCCTCAGTCCCAACAGACAGGGAAAGCAGGTAGTAAAACCAAAGCTTCCCTAATTCCCTTGCCCATTGTGGAGGAGTCATTCCAGAGGGTAGGAATGGATATTGTGGGACCCTTGAATACCCCAAGCTCCTCTGGGAAAATGTTTAGCCTAACGGTAGTAGATTACACCACCTGATACCCAGAGGCGGTCACCATCTCCTCACTTAGGGCAGACAAAGTGGCAGACACCTTGCTAGGGATTTTCTCCCATGTCAGGTTTCTGCAGGAGGTTATCTCTGATGAAGGGGGTAGCTTCATGTCAGACATGATGAAGTGTTTGTGGGAGAAGTGTGGGGTGGTGCAGAGATGCATGACACTGTATCACCCGCAAGCCAATGGGCTTGTGGAAAGGTTTAATGGTACACTGAAATTGATGCTCCAAGTGTTGCTGAACAGCATGCAAGGGACTGGGAGAGATATCTTCCCCACCTGTTGTTCGCATACAGGGAGGTACCCCAAGAGTCGACAGGGTTCTCCCCCTTTGAACTCTTATATGGATGTAGGGTGCATGGGCCCCTAGACTTGATCTGGGAAGACTGGGAAGGCAAGCACGCCACCCAGGGAACTCCCATAGTGGAGTATATTCATAAGTTTAGGGACAAGCTGAAGGAGCTTATGGGGGTGGCCCAAAGCAACCTCTCAGCTGCCCAATAGAACAAAAAGTCTGGTATGACCATGGAGTCAGAGCTCGCTCATACAGCACAGGTCAGGAAGTAATGGTCCTAATTCCAGTCCAGACGGACAAGCTGCAGGCCGAGTGGGCAGGACCGTATAAGGTAGTCTGACAGGTCAATGATGTAAACTACATTTTGGAACTGCCTGACAGGAGACATACCCATAGGATGTACCATGTCAATATAATGAAGCCATATGCCAATAGGGCCAACATGGTATTTGCAGTGTGTAGTTCTGGGGAGGGGACAGATGAGGAAGACCCCCTCCTGGACTTGCTAGGAGACAGCAAGCGGGAGTCATCTGTAGAGGCAATCAAGCTGTCACCCCAGCTGACCCCAGAACAGACATAGGAAGTGAGGGAGGTTTTAGAGGGCTTTGCCTCTTTGTTTACAGTCAAGCCTGGACAAACCCCCTTAGGGACACATGATGTAGAAATGGGGGATGCAAGTGCTCATACGGCGGACAGCCTACCGGGTGTCTGAAACCGCCCTAAAGGACATTAGGAAGGAGGTGGAGGAAATGCTGGATTTAGGGGTCCCTGTAGTCCTCATTCCCAAGCTGGATGTGTCTTCTCACTTTTGTGTGGACTATCATGGACTCAACACAGTCACGAAGTCTGATGCCCACCCACTGCCATGGATGGACAAACTACTGGACAAGTTGGGAGGGGCGATATACCTTACCACTATTGACTTGACAAAAGGGTACTGGCAGGTGGAGTTAACTACCAGAGCTACAGAACAGTTGGCCTTCATCACTCCAATAGGATTATTCAAATTCCAGGTAATGCCTTTTGGAATGAAGAATGCCCCTGCCACCTTCCAAAGGTTGGTCAACCAGGTGTTACATGGTACTGAAGAGTACACAGTGGTTTATCTGGATGATATTGCCATCTTCAGTACCAGGAGGAAGGAACACCTGTCCCATCTGAAGGAAGTGCTGGGCAGAATACAGGCATCAGGGCTCACAGTCAAGGCTGAAAAGTGCCAGGTGGCTATGGCAGAGGTGGCATACCTAGGCCATGTAGCGGGGGTGGGGGCAGCTTTGTCCTAATCAAGCAAAAACTGAAGCAATAGAGGCGTGGCTCACACCTGAAACCCAGAAGCAGGTTAGGAGCTTCCTAGGAACCACAGGGTACTACTGAAAGTTTGTGCCCAATTACAGTACCCTGGTGGCTCCCCATCTGGCTTGCTGAAGAAAAGGCAGCCAAAAAGGGTAAACTGGGAGCCAGCCTGTGAACAAGCCTGTGCACGGCTAAAAGCAGCACTGTGCAGTGCCCCTGTGTTGGCCAGTTCAGATTACACTAGGCAGGTTGTAGTACAGACAGATGCCTTGGATGTGGGATTGGAGCAGTCCTCAGCCAGACATCTAGTCAGGGAAAAGACCACCCAATAGTGTACCTGAGCAAGAAGTTATTTCTCTGGGAGCAGGCATGCTCCACAGTAGAAAAGGAATGCCTTGCGCTGGTATGAGCCCTGAAGAAATTAGAGCCATACCTCTATGGTAGGCGCCTCGAGGTACAGACTGATCACAACCCTCTAGTGTGATTAAATCAGATGGGCAAAACAGATGGAGTATTGCCCTGCAGGCCTATGACATGACAATTACACACAGGGCCAGGTTGACCAATGCAAATGCAGATGGCCTATCTCATCAATTAGAACAGTAACCAAATTGTGGGATCCCTACCATACAACAGTGGAGTGTTCCCACAAATTCAGTCTAAGGAGGAAGGGATGTGGTGAGTTGGCCACTTCAGACATATTTTTGTTATATTTTTCTGTGATTTTGTTTAGAATCAAATTCCCAAACAGGCCTGGAGATGAGGTGACAGAAAGATACCCCACGATTTTTTTAAGGGTTACATGCAGAGGATGTGTATTCCACAATCTGGGAAAGAATAGCTTGACAGGAAACCTAAAGCCACATTTCAAAGAAGATTGGTATTTCCTGGTAAACTAATCAAAGGGAAACAGGGGTCGTAAACTGTGAAGGATATGGAAGAAACTATCCCCTGTCATAAACCTTTAAAATCAAGAGAAAAAAACTTTAAGTTCCAGGAACTGTCATGGTATATTTACATTTTATTAGATGGCAGAAGGACAGGGATATCAAGGGTCTAGAAGTCTATTGTGAATTCACTTCAAGTGTCATATTCATCTTCTTAAAAGTGGCAGAAGAGAGACTTTTTTTTTTTTTGGTGATTCACTTAAAATATTGGCACACTGTTTTATGAGGCACTCTTCTGACACAACACAAGACAGCCAGACTGTGATAAGAACTGGGACTTGGAGAACTTTGCAGAAAATTCATTTATTTTCTGGACTTCTGATTCCCCACAAACAAGGCAGAAACCAGACAGTTAAATTTCACAGTGCGTTTTGTATATATATTTTTCCAACTTTGTTTTGTTATTCTGTAACCAGATTTTTGAATCTTTTGTTTGTAAGTCTTGTATGGTAATTATTTTATCATTAGTAAAAGCATTTATTTTTAAAACATTGCCTGGAAGAGATTTTATTGTGCGTGTAAATTGTGGGAAGGTTTATTTTAAATCTGAGACCAGCCTGGTTTAATGCAAGGTAACACCATCACTACCAAAGACTAGGAACCTGGAAAGGGAATCTGGGTGCCTAAAGTAGGGGTAATACATAGGTCTCAGGAGGGGCCTGTAAGGGAGAACTAGGTCACTGCACCACCTGTGGGAAAAAACACCAATCAGGGATTATGAGGGCAAACCCCGAAGAGCTCAAAACGCCTGGGTCTCCCCCCCAGTACAGCAACCAAGGAGGGTTCTCACCCAGCTACAGACGTGAGACTGTATTTTACCCTTACCCAGATTAGAGAGGAAGCCCTGGGAACTCATGGCAAGTGTTCAGTTGTGAACTCAGCAAGCACTCTAGGAGGACACGAGGAGGGTATTCCTGTTCCCCCTTTCACAGACTGCACTTAGGGGTGGGCGCTGTGAGCTCAGTGGACCCAGCCCCCTGGAGTGGGTTTGTGACACCTGTGCCTCAACTGCCTGATTATTCAGAAGTATGGACATGAAGTCCAAAATTATTTTCTGTAAATCCCTAAATACTAAATATCTAAAGACCAACACTAAATATGTAAAGACCAACGGTCTTTTTTTTTTGACAACAATGTCTCTCTCTCTCTCTTTATTTATATATATAATGTGTGTGTGCGCGCGTGCGTGTGTCCACCATCCATCTCAACCTATCCACCACACAATGTACAGTCCCCAAGGCATGGAAACTGGCCAAGGTCATTCCCCTACACAAAGAAGGAGACCCTGCTATACTGGGGAACTACAAACCCATCTTGTTCCTCCCCACTCTCTCAAAAATACAGGAGGCATTCATCTCTAGTAGGCTAAACTCCTACCTAGACACTTTCAATACCCTAAGCCCCTTCCAAATCTGGCTTTAGACGCATTCACTCCACCTCCTCCTCCCTGCTCTGTCTCACTAACTTCATCCATACCGCTATGGATATGGGTCACCTCACCTTGGCAATTTTCATTGACCTCACTAAAGCTTTTGATTTGGTCTCCCACAGGCTCCTTCTAAACAAACTTATATCTATAGGTCTCTCCCCCTCCTCCACGGACTGGTTCATATCTTATCTCGCTGATAGGAACCAATTCATGCAACTAGGTCAATCCAGGTCCTCCACCCTCCCCATACATGCAGACGTCCCCCAAGGTTCTATTCTGGGCCCCACTCTTTTCTCTATTTTTGTAAATGATCTCCCCTCCTCATGCTCATCAACACAAGTACACATGTATGCTGACGACACCGTCATATCTGCCTCAGGCTCCTCTCTCACCACAGTCCAGTCATCCCTGCAAGTTGCCTTTTCGCGTACCCTCAACTGGTTCAAGGCAAACCTCCTAAAATGTAATACAAAAGAGACAGTTGCTATGGCTTTCAGCTCTGCCCAAAGGCTGGCCAAGGTCTCATCGCTTTCTACTTTCTTTTCCCTGGAAGGTGCAAAGATACAAACTGTGCAGTCTTTTAAATACCTGGGAGTCTGGCTGGACCCTAAGCTAGACTTCACCCTGCACTTTGACTACATCCACTTCAAACATCAGCCCAAACTGGGAGCCTTGCACCGAACCAAGGACTGTCTCTCCCTCTATCCCGATCCGCAAGGTGCTCATATCCAAATGAATCCTCCTAGCGATAGACTATGCTGACGTTGTCTACAGCTCGTCTCCCCGATAGTCTCTTGCTAAATTAGATTCCCCGTTTAAATGCTTTCTGTTGGTTCTCTTCAAACCGCCCTGACTGAACCTATCTTTGCTTCCAATACGCTGTCTTGTCTCCCCCTCCCTTGCTAACCGTAGACTCGCACACTGCGCCACCTTTATTGGCAAGTACTGTGTCTCAGCCCTCCCCATGTCTCCTCCCTCCTTTTCCCCTTATGTACGTCAAGCTACTCCCTCAGAACCCATGACTCCCACATTTTCAATCTCCCATACCCTCACTCGCAAGCAGGCAAGGCTGCTTTCTCCTTTAAACTCCCTGATCTCTGGTATCATCTCCCCCACTCTAGCTGCCTAACACCCACCCACTCTTACCATGCTAAAACAACAACTAAAGCTCCTCCCCCCCCATCCCCAGCAACTGCTCCCCTCCTGGCCCCCCTTGATCCCACTCACTCTACTCCTCCTTCCCTGTTTCTCCCCCCGGCACTCTGTGCCCTTCAGTCTTTCTCTCCCCTGCATCTTCTCTGAAGACCATCTACTAAAATTCCCTATTTGCTAATTTCTCAACTTTCCTTCTCTTGCACCAGTCTTTACTCCACTGCAAATTTTACTCCTAGCTTGTTGTACAAGTTTATATTGCCAATGTATAATTGTCTCTTATTTCAAAATTGTGAAATGTACTACGCACAATGAAAATACTGTTTACAAATATCCACATATACTTTGCACTTTGAAAATGCTACCTCAACTATGTAACTTAAATGGATGTTTGTCAATATTGTATATTGTTTTACTATATCCATGAGTGCTTTAAGTGTTGTACTACTCTGACCACTGTAAATCCCTCTTCCCTCTCCCCTGTGTCGCACCTGGAAATGAGCCTCAGCTCAGTGTGCCTTTCCTGGTTGCCAAATTTTAAATAAATAAAAATAAATATTTCCATATTTCTATATTCACTATGAACATAACTACATGTGTTTTATATGTTACATGCAAAGAAAAGTTTGCTATTCACTTAAATTTGATGTTAAATGCAAAGAAAAGTTTGCAATTCACTTACATCATCAGGTACTAAAAACTGTACTGAAGTACCTATACATATCCTAAGAAGGCAGGATGGGAGGGTAGTGGTAATCAGAGGAAAACATCAGTTAGAATAAAGAATAGTTACCTAACAGTAGATCTTCGAGAGACTCTCCTCCATTGAGCCACATCTTGGAACTGTAAGCAGCTAGTGTCTGGACCACCTGGAAACTTTCTGCAGGCTGGGGCTGCCCACACTGATACCAATATAATGTCAGCGTCCTCAACATGCCTCAGTTACCTCCTGGAGAAAAGCTCAGAAGATCATCGAACTGGCAAGGGCTGAAGCAACTAGGACCACATCAGGCACACAGAAGAGGATAAGGAAACCTTAGTAAGGATGCCACTGGGTCATCACAGGAGAAACACCTTGTGACAACAGGCAGTATATTCACCTGTCTCCTTCCAAGGGCAGAAGGTTGAAGGGAGAGCTGCAGCTCAACCGAGGAGAGTTTCTCAAAGATCTGCTGTTACAGTAGGTAACTATTTTATCTTCTTCAAGTATGTTTCCCTCCACTGAGCCACATCATGGAATGATTCCCAAGCAGCACAAATCACTGAGTGAGGATGTCAGCACCGACTGATCCTGAGCGAGGAGGCCTTGTAGAACATTGAGCCCGAAGCCGGACTGTCTTCAAGACACAATCTCCAGACTGTAGTGTTTAGTGAATGTCTGAACAGTACTCCAAGTGGCAGCAGCACAAATGTCATGAGCGGACACATTCTGAAAACAAGCCACTAAGATAGCCACCAATGGTGGAATGAGCATGTACAGGACCAGGAAGCTGCTTACCATGCTTCTGATAACAAAACAGAATGCAATAAGCAATAAACAGTTGTGAGGATTTTCTACAATCCTTAGTACAATCCAGGTACTAACACAACATCCTAAGAGTCTCCAGCATATGTAAAGATGCTTCCCACTATCTGTGGGACAGGAAAAGTAAACAGGAACTTCTACGGTCTGATTTAGTGTTCTTTCAGACACCACCTTCAGAAGAAAATGAGGACTGATATGTGATGTGACCCTATCCTTGTGAAAAGGTAGATTATTGTGATTGTTGTTACCTCTTGATGGTAAGGAAATGAGATAGAAATGTATATATTATTGAATGTTATAGTTATTTTATAGTTATGTATAACTGAAGGGTAGGAGAAGCTGGGCTTGGGAGAATAGGTACACGTATGGGAAGCAGAAGAGTGGTAAACTGCAATAGCTGTGGGCCAGCAGTCTTTCTGGGGATGATGTGGAGTAAAGGGGGATGTCCTGTGTGTAACAGCCTGGAGCTGATAAGGGCTGAAATAAGGTTTCTCAGAAGGGAGCTGGGGAGGATGGTATGAGAAGTCAGAGAAGCAGAGCAGAGCAGTGGAGGGAAAGGCAGAGGGGTGATGCCCAGGGGAGTGACAGCATCAGGCAAGGGATGGGAGTGGGGAGGATCACCCAGTATACAGGAGTAGCTCTTCCTCAGAGGAATAGGGAGCCCAGGGTGGAGGAATTGCAAGAGGTGAGGGGAAGTGGTGGGGCTGTGAGAGTAGCATCACAGGTGGTAAATTCTAAAGGGGTGCCTTTATTGAATAGATTTGCACCACTGTCTGGAAGTAGAGAGGGGGCAGCAGGAGGTGAGGTAGGAGGCAGGTTGAGCCAGGGTTGAGAGTAGGAGTACGGGGGGGAGGGAACTAATCAGGGTAGGCAGGGAAGAGGAGGCAGGCAAAACAGAGTGGAGGAAGGGGGAGAGTAAAGGAAACGAAGAGGGGAGGGAAAACTGAAAGCAGATGCAGATACAGATAGTCAAAAGGGGAGGGGCGGATTGGGAGATGGAAAAACAGTTAAGGGGATAAACTGTGGATGGGAGATACATTTACCAGGGTGCAGAGGGAGCAGTTAGGTGGGGAAGCAGCTAGTACCGAAGGTAAGAACGGAAGGACGGGGAGCACAGATGCAAGGGATGGAAGGGTGGCAATCATAGGGGACTCCATAATTAGGGGTATTCACTGGGGAAGGAAAGGGGACCCAAATTAAAGCAGGAGGGTGGTATGTATGCCAGGGATTACAACGGGGAAGGTGGTCCCAAGAATAAGGGAAATAATAAGGGAGGTTGGAGGAAGACGTAATTTAGTTATACATTTGGGAACCAACGACCTAGCTGGGGAGGAGGTAGAGGCAGTGCAAAGTAGGTTCAGGGAGTTAGGGAAGATCTGCAGGGAGGAAGGAAGTTCACTGGCCTTTTCAGAGGTGATACCAGTACCAAGGGCCAGCACAGCCAGGAAAAGAAGAACAGAGGATTTCAATGACTGACTGAGGAAATGGTGCAGGGAGGAGATGTTCATCTGTATTGGGGAATGGGAGGAGACCTAGTCAAACAAAGTACTTTTTTCACCAGACAGTCAACACCTCAATAGGAGGGTTTGAGGGTACTCAGGGACAAACTGGGGGAATACATAACCACTACACTTAATTTAAACTACTGGGGGGGCATTGGGCATGTAGGCCCACAGACTCCAAGAGGAGGAGGAGGTCAGTGACCCCCCCCACAGTGATGGAAGAGGTCTGGAGGGAGGAGGTGGAAGAGGCAAGAACACAGTTAGCAAAGGGTGGAGGGGGTGAGGAACACATAACAAGGGTATGTGGAGGGGTGCACACAGGGGATAAATGTGACTAGACAAATAGAGGGAAGAGAAGGAAAGTCAGAGTCTAGGTGGAGGGTGGCGTCTCTGAATGCCTGGAGTCCTGGAAACAAGATGGAAGACCTGCAGGCACTATTAGTGGACAGGAAGGTGGACACAGCTGCAATAACTGAGATTTGGGCAACATCACACCATGACTGGGACCTTGCGATCCCTGGATATAAACTATACAGGAGGGACAGGGTAGTCAGGAATGGGGGAGGGGTGGCAGTTTATATCAGGGAAGGAATAACTCGCACGAGGGAGGAGTCAGAGGAAGGGGAAGTGGAGGCATTGTGGGTTCAGTTAAGGTCCAACAGAGGGAGAAAGGTGAGGTTGGGGTGGTTTATAGACCACCCAGTCAGGATGAGGAGAGGGACAGGGAACTGAGCTCACAAATATCGAAAGCTGTGGGGAAAGGAGAGGTGGTAATTGTGGGGGACTTCCACCTGCCCAAGGTGGACTGGAGCATGCCATCCACGACACGTGATAGGAGTCAGGTGATCCTGGAAGGACTGCAGAGTGGGTTCCTGACTCAGGGCATCAATGAACCAACAAGAGCTGAGGCAATTCTTGATCTGGTACTCATAAATGGGTAGCATGTACAGGAAATAATGGTCAGGGAACCACTGGGAGGAAGTGACCTTTGCACAGTGTGGCTCCAGTGGGATATGGGCAGGGAAAGCATCCCGACTAAGACCAAAATCTTGGATTTCAGGATGGTGGACTTCAGGAAAATGGGCAAAGTGCTAAGGAGCCATCTGGTGGGCATCAGAGCAGATATGGGAGTGGACTAAAGGTGGTCTATCATTAAGGAAGGAATACTGGTTGCCACAGATGAGTGCGTTAAGCTCAGGGGTAAGAACACAGGGGTCAAAGTTCCCAGCTGGTTCAGTTTTGGGGTTGCCCAGGCAGTAAGGGAAAAGAGGTTGGCCTATAGAAAATTCAGGAAGACCAAGAGACAGGTGGATAGGGAAAATAATCTAAGGTTGGCTAGTGAGGCAAGTAAGGCAGTCAGGTGAGCAAAGGCACAGAAGGAGCTGCAGATAGCTGAAGGAATTAAGAAGGGGAGAAGGCTTTCTTTCGCTATATAAGTGAGAAAAGGGACAAGAAGGAAGGGATTGTTAGGCTTAAGAAATGGGTGGAGTGGGTGGAGGATAATGGGGGAAAAGCAGAGATACTAAATGAATACTTCTGTTCCATCTTCACCAGGGAAAAGGATGGACCAGTGCCTTCAGAAAGGAAAAGAGGAGCGGGGGAGGAGGGGAACACAGATGTAGTGATACAGGATAGAGTGAGGGAGGGGCTGCTGGCATTGAAGGTGGACAAATCACAAGGCCCGGACAAAGTACATCCAAGGGTACTAAAGGAACTGGCTGAGGAGCTGGCAGGGCCACTGGCAGACCAATTTAATAGTTTGCTAGAGACAGGCATAGTACCGCAGGACTAGAGAACAGCACATGTAGTACCGCTCCACAAAAGTGGTCCCAAGGATGACCCAGGGAATTACAGACCAGTCAGTCTGACCTCCACTGTGGGCAAGCTCATGGAGACCATACCAAAGGAAAGGTTGGTAGAATATCTAGAGGAGCATGGTCTCCAGGATGCGAGGCAGCATGGGTTCATGGGGGGAGATCATGTCAAACAAATCTGATTGACTTCTTTGACTGTGTCACTTAGACAGTAGAAAGGGGCCAAGCAGCAGGCATCCTCTAACTTGATTTCAGCAAGGCCTTTGACTCTGTGCCCCTCAAAAGGTTGATCAGGAAGTTGGTGGATCTCAGGGCTGGAGAAAAGATGGCCAGATGGGTGGAAAACTGTCTGAAGGACAGAACCCAGAGGGTGGTTGTGAGGGGAGAGTTATCTGGCATAAGACAGGTAACCAGTGGGGTCCCTAAGGGCTCAGTGCTGGGGCCAGTGTTGTTCAATGTCTTCATCAATGACATTGGAGATGGCATTAAGGGCAAAATATGCCTATTTGCGGATGACATCGAGCTCTGTGGGAGAGTGGACACAGCTGAAGGGATACAGGACCTACAGGAAGATCTGGAAAAGCTAGGGAGGTGGTCCAGGATCTGGCAGCTTGGCTTCAATGTCAAGAAATGCAAAGTTATGCATACTGGAGCCAAGAATCCTAGGACAGAGTACTACCTGGGTGGAGTCCGAGTATCTGCATCAGAGGAGGAGGAGGAGAAGGACCTGGGAGTGATGATCACTAGTGACCTGAAGCACTCCACACAGTGCAAAAAGCAGAAACAAAGGCAAACAAGATGCTGGGATGCATATCTAGGGGGGATCAGTAGTAGGAGAGAGGAGGTTATACTGCCATTGTACAGGTCACTGGTAAGGCCGCATCTAGAGTATGGAGTTCAGTACTGCTGCCCACACCTCAAAAAGGACATTAACCTGCTGGAGAAGGTCCAGAGGATGGCTACAAAGTTGATAGCTGGTCAGTAGGGTAAGGCATATGAGGAGAGGTTGAGGGCACTGAAAAGAAGGAAGGGGACAGCATGACCTGATGAGAGATTTCCTCAAAGATCTACTGTTATGGTTAAGTTCTTACGTAACTGTCCTATCTTCTTCAGGGATATCTCTTTCATCAGGTCACACCTATTGAATGAGTCCCAAACAGTAGAGCCAACAAGACAGTCTGGGTGGCAGGAAGCTCAAGGCCTAAGAAACAAGGCTTTGAAGCACAGCTAGGCTGAAGCCTGCCCTCCTTCTAGAAGCAATGTTCAGACTATAGTGCTTTGTGAAAGTGTGGACAGTACTCCAAGTGGCAGCAGCACAGCTATCTGCAGCTGAAACATTCCAGAAGGAGGCAACAGAAGTGGCCATGCCTCTGATTGTGTGGCCATGAACAACATCAGGAAGTTCCTTACCATACTTCTGGTAACAAAACATGATACAGTTGGCTAACCATTTGGACAGACACTGTTTAGAAACTGGAATGCCCTCTTTCCCTGGGGCAAAAGAAGCAAAGAACTGGGAGGACGTTCTGCAGTTCTTGGTACAATGTATGTAGTACCTCAAAATTCTATGTACATCTAAAGTGTGGAGCAATGCTTCCCCTGGATTGGCATGCTCTGGGTAATAAACAGGGAGGTGGCTAGATTGATTTAAGGTAAAGTCAGACACCACCTTAGGAAGAAACTTAGGGTAGTGTGCAAAGACACCCTATCTTTGTGGAAATCAAATAAGGCTGCTCACACATGAGAGCCTGTAGTTCTGAAATCCTTTGAGCAGAAGTAATAGCAACTAAAAATAATGCTTTCCATGACAGAAAGCTTAGCTCACAAGATGCGGCCGCTTCAAAAGGAGGCACAGTCAGTTTTTCCAGAATGAAATTCAGGTCCCAAGCCAGGATTGGTTTGCTGATATGAGACTTCAAGTGGAGAATGCCAAGCAGAAACGTGCAGGCCACATCAAACTGGGCCACAGTACGGCCATCAATGGGCACATGGAAGGCTGATATAATGGACAAGTGTACCTTAATAAAGGAATATTGGAGCCCCACATCCAACAAGGACAGAAGATACTCTAGAACCTGGTGCACCGGACAACTGAACAGGTCCTGGTGACAGGAAGCAGCCCATATGGCAAAGCGCTTCCACTTCATTGAATAAATAGCTCTGGTGAAGGGTTTCCTGGCAGCCACCAGAACATCAGCTACTTTTTAAGACACCCCAAACCGAGCAATGGCTATGTCTTCAGGAGCCAGGCATGCAGGTTGAGGGACTTGAGGTCTGGATGGACCATGGTCCCCTGTGCCTGTGTCAACAGGTCCCTGTAGAAGGACAGAGGAACTGGAGATTCCACCGCCAATTGTTGCAGTAATAGAAACCAGATCTGACGAGGCCAGAACGGTGTCACCAGAATTAGGGTGGCCCCCTCATTTAGAGCTTGATGAGCACTCGCTGGGTCAGAGGAAAGGGAGGAAATGCATCTCCTTTCCAGGAGAGGGACAATGCATCTCATCATAAAATTCCAGGCCTGGGATCTAGCTAGCAGAAACACAGCAGTTTTGCATTGAGTGGGGATGCAAAAAGGTCCAGGTCTGGATGACCCCACCTGTTGAACAGGTCATCTATGACTGATGTCAGCTGCTCCCACTCATGCATTCTGGACTGTGACCAGCTGAGGCTGTCCACCAAGGCATTTTGGTCACCTAGAACAAGGATAGTTGATAGATCCAGACCCTGATCTACAGCCCAGTACCAGACCCTCATTGCCTCCCTACATGGGGGTAGGAATGAGTCCCCCCTTGCTTGTTGATGTAATAAACTACACTGAGGTTGTCTGACTGCACCAGCAGGGGACCCAGAGAGGAAGATTATTCTGGAAACCCATAAGGCATACAGAATGGCCCTAATTTCTAAAACATTAATGTTGAGGTAAGCCTCTGCCAGAGATCAGGTCTCCATGGACCAAAAGGGACCCAGGTGCGCACCCCAACCCAGACCTGAGGCATCCATGGTAATGATCTATTGGGGAGAATGTATGAGGAAGGGCATCCCTCTTAGAAGATTGTGGTGGTCCATCCACCACTGAAGTACTTTGCATACAGGGGAGGAGACAAGAACCTGCAGATCCAGTTCATGGGGGCGTTGATCCCACTGGACCCGCAAGGTCCACTTAGGGATCCGCATATGCAGTCTGGTCAAGGGTACAGTCACAATGGCCATGGCCGTCAGGCCCAAGAACTGCAGGAATGTCCTGGCTGTGACGTACCAGCTCTGGGCAACCAACTGTGCCTGAGCTATGAGGCATTCCGCCCTGTCTTGGGGAAGAAGGGCCTTGCCCTGGACCGTGTTCAGAATCACTCATATGTACTGCAGCCATTGACATGGGGCCAGGACAGACTTGGGCAGGTTGACAGTAATCCTCAGGGCTTGGAACAACTGCCTGGTATGTTCCAGAGTGAGAAGCAGGAGATCCCTGGACTGGACCTTCAGTAACCAGTCAACCAGATAAGGGAAGATATACAGGCCTTCGTGCCTGAAGGCCACTGCTACTGCCACTAAGCATTTGATGAAGACCTGTGGCACAGAGGATAAGCCAAAGGGCAATACCCAGAACTGGTAATATTTGCCCTGGAACAGAAACCCGAGGTACCACCTGTAGGGGAAACAAACCTTGATATGCAGATAAGCATCCTACATGTCCAGGGAGCATAACTGGTCTCCATGCCTCAGCAGGGGCAGCAGGCCTTGCAAGGTGACCATCCTGAACTTTTTGTATTGGATACAGAAATTCAGGCCTTTGAGGTCTAGAATGAGCCTCAAGTGCCCCATCCACTTGGGAACAAGGAAGAACCAGGAATAGAACCCTTTGTTCTGCTGCTGCCTGAGCACTGGTTCTATCGCTGTTTTGCACAGCATGGTAAGAACCTCCTCCTGGAGCACCAGAATGTGATCTTGAGAATAAATGGAAGGAATGGGCAGAAAATCTGGAGGCTGCTCTAGATGTTCTAGAGCATGGCCTCGCTTGATTAGCTGTAGGACCTAAGCATCGGTCATAAGGGCCCTCCATTGATCTAGATGGAGGGAGAAATGACCCCCAACCACCACCACCTGGCTTGGGGCAGGGGGAGGAGGTTCCGGCGAGGAGTCAGGCTGAAGTAGAGTCAACAATTGAGGCCACACCGCCACCTCTGGGGCTTCTGGCAGAGGTACCCATGGAGGAGGAGGAAGGAGCAGGCAAGGTGGGCCCCGCTCTGTGCTTGTTCTGTGGTCTGGTTCCTGACCCAGCCTTAAGGGAGACCTTACGAAAGGAGGGTTGTGATCTGCTCCTGGGTTGGGTATGATAGAGGGAGTGGACAGACCTAATGGCTCTGCCACAGTCCTGCGGGTCATTAATAATGTTCTGTAAGTCAGGGCCAAAAAGCTTAAAGCCCCCAAAGGGGACGTTGAGAATATTCTGTTGGAAATCAGCAGCAAATCCAGAGACTCTTAGCCAAGGATGCCTTTTAAGGCATATGCCAGTGGCTGCAGCCCTGGCTGTGGCATCAGCCATGTTATAAATGACACTTAGGAGATGCCTACTGACATCCGCTGCAGCCTGGAGAGACTTGAGAAGTTCCTGCCTCTGGGGACCCTCAGGAAGGGCCTGTGCTGCAGCTCTGCCCCTCAGAGGGTGTTCTGATATTTGACCATGTGAGACAAGTAACTGGCAATCCTGAGGCTCAAAGTGGCCGAAGAAAAGGTCCTCTTGCCCCAAAAGTCTATCCTCCTAGATTCCCTGTTGGGGTGGGAACTAAGCTGCTTGGGACCCTGGACCTATCATGAGCTGCCTTAATGACCATTGAGTCAGTTTCTGGTTGGGTGGCATAGAAAGGTTTCCCCAAAGGGGCCTAATAAAGTTTGTCAGCCTTCCTAGGCATGGCAGGGACCATGTTAGGCCTGTGCTTGGCCACAGTGGCAGCATCATCCAGGGCTAGTAGGAAAGGAGGAATGACCTTGTGAGAAGACTCAGGGAAACTTCAGGAAATCCACCAGGTTCCTCCTGGTGATATCCTCCTCCTCAGTCTGGAACCCCATGGTAGCCTGAAGTTACTTGAAAAGGGAGAAGGAGGAAGGGTCCTTGGCAGGGAAGGAATCTCGGACTATGCTTTGTAGAGTCCTCACTCCCTGATGAGACAGTTGATCTGTCTGAGGAGACACCCCCAACACCTGGTTCTTAATCCTACTCATCAGGGAGGATGAGATCTGGGTGGTATTCCTCCTTGCCGTCGACCTAGTCAGAGGCAGGGAATGACATCAAAGATGGCACTGAGTGCTGGGGCCAAACTGGTTTCAACAAAGAGGAGCACCCCTGGCAATGGCAATGAATGCACAGTTTGGGGAATGAGCTGCTGGACTAGAGCCATTGTAACAGAGGAAAGCACTGTGTTCAGGTCAATGGTGGGAAGAGGTGCCGATGGCAGCAATGGAGGGGGTACAGACCCCGGTGTCACTGGATCACTGCCTGCTGAAGCAGAGCAGGTAAGGCCCGGCATCGGTGGCCCCTGCGGTAGCGGAGGTCACAGCAGTGGGGCTGGCATCGAAAACCCGGGCGAGCCCAAGGTTGACGGCCCTTCACCTGCCATAGAAAGGCAGGTGGAACTCGCTGCCGGGGACAGCCTGGAGGGAGCTGAGGCCTGGGCCCTTAGGAGGGGTCGACACTGAAGCAGTCTATGACATTATGCCAGAGGAAGAGGCAGAAGCAGTCGCGGACCAAAAGCGCCTCCAGGGGAAATGTTTTTTGGTACGTTCTCTGTCCCGGTAAGAGTGTGGTTGCCAAAGACTTCTCCTGGGCCTTGGTGGCTTGAGAGACTGAAGAATGAGCCAGTAATTGGGAGGTGGGAAGTCCCCAAAGATACCTGCTCCATCCTGACTAGTTGTTGCTCCAGAAGAAAGGACCACAAGGCTTTCTGGTGATGTTGCTGGGTGGCAAGGTTGAACTTCAGGCAGAGCTCACAGGCAAGGGCGTCGCAGCTAGGCCTGAGGCAACACACACAGAGGTTGGGCTCGTCTCTGGAGTAAATCTTCTTTCCGCAGCAGCAGTGATGGAAAAGACTGGATTACTCTTTCATTCTCAACATACAAAATAAAAGGAATTGCTTTAAAATACAGTGATTTGACACTGAAAAGAAAGAAGAGGCAAGTAGAAAAAATGGTGGTCGACTGATGATAAAGCTTCTGAGGAGCCCGTGCAAGTATGGTTGATGGCAGGAAAGAACTGAGGAGAGAGCGAAGGGCCACCCACGTTTATATATGCAGGGACATCAGTGTATGACGTCAGCATGGGCAGTCCCTACTAGACTGGTAAAAAAATTTCTGTGTGGTCCTAGTGCCTGACAGCTATAAGTTCCATAGGTGTGACCTGATGTGAGAGATCTCCCCCAAAGAAGATCTCCAGGCTCTGGAGCAAGTGAGCAAAAATGCGAGGACGTCCACAATGGAGTCTGAGAGGTCACCACTCGTGACAAAACACATTGAATCGATTGAGGCGATCTGCTAGTGCACTCAGGGTCCAGAGGAGAAGCAACACCGCTGACAGAAATATGTTGTGTTCCACCAACTAGTGCCAGACTCTCATTGCTTCTCTGCATAGACCATATGAATGAACGCCATCTTGTTGACTGATGTCGACATCACCGATGTATTGTCTGTGTAAATCAACAGCTGATTCCCTGGAAGGAAAGTGGTGAGTGCCTGTAGGCCATGCAGAATAGCCCCCATCTCTAGAGTGTTGCTGTGAAGCATTGTATCCAGAGGGCCCCATTGGCCCTACGCTCTGAAGGGGCCCCAAATGGGCACCCAACCTGTTCCTGGGGTGTCCGTGGTCATCATCAGCAGGGGGAATGGCTGCAAGAATGGAGACCCCTTGTCTAAGTTAAAGCGGTCCAACCACCAGAGCAGGGAATGACGGAGAGGAGGAGTAACCTGTATGAGGGGTTCCAACTCATTCGAGTGCTGATCCCACTGCGCTCTGAGGAACCACTGCAGAATTCTCATATGGAGGCAGGCCAGCAGACCAATCAGTCTTAAGAGACAGAGGGCTGACATATAATCAATGGAGGTAACCAGCTGTGCCTGTGTCACTACTGCCATGGCATGATCTGAGGGTAGAAATGCCTGACTCAGGCCCATGTCCAGAACTTCCCCTATGTATTGGAGCCTCTGGCAGGGGATAAGGACTGACTTCAGCTTGCTGACCAATATACCCAGTTGGTTGAACAACTGCCTGGTCTGAACAGTGTACACAATTGCGTCCCAAGACAGGGCCTTTAACAGCCAATTGCCTATGTATGGGAAGACATACTGACCCTCCCTGCAGAGGACCACTGCTACCGCTGTAAATACAGTGGTAAAGATCTGCGGTACAGAGCATAACCCAAAGGGCAAAACATGAAACTGCTAGTGAGAGCCCTGAAGCATGAATCTCAGATACTTTCTGTACTTTGTGTAAGATTTCCTGAACGTGACATGAAGTTAAGCATCCTTCATGTCCAATGCAATCATCCAGTCCCCTTTTAACATTAGAGGCAACAAGGACTGGAGAAACACCATTTTGAACTTCTTGTATTCTATGTACATGTTCAGGTTCCTTAGGTCTAGTACAGGCCTTAAATTGCTGGTCCACTTTGGAACCAGAAAGTACCAGGAGTAAAAACCTTAATTTATTTCTGCCACTGGGATTGAACCTCCTCCAGCAGAAGGGCAAGATATCCTGGAGGGTATTGGTTTGGCAATGGGAGAGTAACTGGAGGAACAGTAAGGAGCCCTAGGGAATGTCTGTGCTGAACCACCTCCAGAACTCAGGCATCTGTAGTGATCTCCCTCCAGTCAGGGGTGCAGATGGTGGAGACATTGACTGCAGTGTCAAAAGCCACTTTTGCAACTCCCCAATTCGAAAGGATGAGCCAACGTCAGACCCTGATCTTGGTGTCATGGCATAAAATATATATTTAAAGTAACAAACAAAAGTAAGTATAAAGCGACTGGGAAATACTTGAAAAAGTTCAATGGTGTTTTTCAGCAGCAGTGAGCCAATGAGCAGTTGACAGTGGGAGAAAGAACTGAGGCATGCTGGGGACACCGACATTATATAAGCATCAGTGTGGGCATTCTCAGCCTGTTCCAGGTGGTCCTGATGCAGACGACTAACAGTTCCATGATGTGGCTCAATGGAGGGAAATATCTTCAAAGATCTATAGTTACAAGGTAAGTAACTGTGATGGACATGCGACCAGAGTAATGTATTAATTTATTTTTGTTAATTTCCTTTGTAAACATAGTCATGCCTGTGTTGTAAATTGTGCTATTTGCAAAATGGGCACAAAACATGGCTCCTGATATCACATGACCAAACAGGTCTTATTGGAAACACTGGCAAGAGCTGATCAGGGGAAATGTTCCCATGGGAACATTCAGCCACAGATTCTGTAAGGCAGATGGGAGAGTGCCAGTCCAAACACCTCAGTTAGCTTAAAAGGCAAGAAGCGTGGGGTTACACACCTTGGACATTCTTCAAAACAAAATCATAAAAGTGGACAGAGCGGGGGTGGGGGAGTGAGCCAGCTGGCCGGAATGATGTCGCCCATACACACACACCGCACACACAGGCCCACCCATTTGGGGGGAGGGCAGTCGAAGGCTGCCACTCAAAGGGGTTAAGACCCCTTCCCACAGGAGTAAGAAATAAGCTGAGGTGCTGTAAAAACGCACTTCTTCTTGGACTTGGAACATCCAAAGACCAGGGGCCCTGCCATACAAAGACTAGCTGACTGGTAAGATAGCACAGTGAGGGACAGTGCAATTCTGTAGCTAGGGTGGGTGAAGGATTTTAGGTGAGGATAGCTCAGCATTCTGCTGTACACCAACTATCTATTCAACTTGTTTTATTTCCTGCTTCTTAGTAAATGTGCAACCATTTTGTTTTCCTGTAAATACATCCTGTTGTAAATACTTGTAGTCTTTTAGTAAAGAATAATAGTTTTATAGAATTGGTGACCACTTGTTTCATTTAAAAGGGCAAGTCTACTATTTCTGCTGGACTCTGTTTGCATTCTGTCTCTGAAGGGGCACTCTACACACAGTTACTGTGTTTCACCTTCCTGATCTTGTGCAAAGGAGGAGGTAAGAAAAGGTTTCCCTGTGTCCTGTTGGTAAATCCCCACAGTGGTGGCAGTGAACCTGAAGTCCCTGGTGTGGGATTTTTGTCACATTGGTGGCAGAGTGGTGGGATCAGTGTTGCAACTGGTACCTGTGCAGTGCAGCACGGTGTACAGCGTGCTTTCCTGGGAGGCAGGAACTCAGAGAGAGAGAGAGAGAGAGACAGCACACTGGTGACTGAGTGCTAGCAGAAATATACCTTAACAGTCATGAAACAGGATTTCAGAAAGTTGCATTGTTTACTGTTTTTTTTTTAATTATTTCTAGACAGCTTAGTGCAGTGCAGCTAGAGAATATGAGCTCCTCAGGCTATGTCAAATTTCATGTACAGCAGCTTCGTGAGCTGTGTGCAGAGAGGGGGATTGCCTACGAGGGCATGACAAAGATTGCACTCATGGAAGCCCTGTTGGCGCATGTCAGCTGCAGGAGGGGCAGACAGTCTCAGACAGACATGGCCCAGTACCTGGTCAGCAGGCAGTTGCTGGGAACAGTGACCCAAGTAGCGAGACTGAGGTCAAAGTGGCTGAACAAGGGGGGCACCTTGTGGTACAAGCTGGGGTTGCTGTGCAGCCCAATCAACCTCAGCTTGAGATTCTAAAGGCAGAGCTTGCACTGCAGAATGCCGAACTGCAGAGGGCAAGGCTGGAGGTAGAGGAAAGAGAGAAGATTTGCCAGCATGAGATCCTTATGTGAGAGGAAAGGGAGAAGATTCACCAGCATGAGATCCTTCTGCGAGAGGAAAGAGAAAAGGAAAGAGCAGAGAGAGAGAGAGAGAGAGAGAGAGAGAATGAGCAGAGCAAAAGAAAAAACGACTGTATGAAATTGAAATGGAGCAACTGCACCCGCAAACAGCACGGCAAACCATAAGTAATGGCAAAGGTGGTTCAATCCACGAAGCCATGATTAATTCTAAAATGTTCCCACAATACTGGAAGGGAGATGATCTGGATTTGTTTTTAAAATCATTTCAGAGGGTTTGTGGGCAGTTTAAATTAGACAGGCCTTCTTGGATGATCCTCCTGACCCCATTGCTTACTGGTGGTGCCTTGCATGCATTTGCTCGGATGGACGATAATGATTGCATGGATTATAATAAAGTTAAAAGAATACTATTAAAACATTTTGAATTGACTCCTAAGGCTTATAGATGGAAATTTAGAGAATTAAGAAAGGGCACAGGAGACAGTTATGTAGAACTGCATGTCCAAATGTGTGCTTATTTAGGCCATTGTGTAGATGGAGCTAAGGCAAGGACTGTAGAGCAAATTAAAGATTTAATTGTAAGGGAACAGTTTCTTAAAATTGTACCTGATGACCTGTGTATTTGGCTACTGGAATGGGCATGCTGTGGCCAGCAGACCACATTTGCAGTGTAAGAACTATGGGGTTTGGGCAGCACATGGATTTAAGAGCACTCAGGGAGGGCAACCTAAAGGAAACCAGCCTGCACCCAAGCACAAAACAGAACCCACCGATTCTTAGGGGAACAAGGAACCGGGGCAAAGGAATGCTGGATTTGCCAGAAAGGTGGGCATCTATCCTATGACTGACCTACAAACAGAAGTAAAGGGCAAAAGCCTGAGGGAGGGGGTGTCCAGTCCAGCAGCCCATGGGCTTCACCTGTGGTCCTGATTCCCCAAGAAAGAGAGTACCACATAATTCCGTGTCGACTACCGGAGGCTCAACAGCTGTACAGAATCTGAAGCCTACCCCATGCCAAGAACGGATGAGATCTTGGAACGGCTGGAGGGGAGCCTGGTTCCTGATCATGGTAGACCTGACGAAGGGCTACTGGCAGGTGCCATCAACCACCGGAGCCAGGGAGAGGTCTGCTTTTGTTACCCATATGGCTTATTCTAATTCAGAGTAATGCCACTGGGGATGAAGAATGTGCCTGCAACCTTCCAGAGGCTTGTGGATCACATCCTGGCTGGGGCAGGTGAATATGCAATTGCTTAAATGGATGACATCGCCATTTACAGCCAGACCTGGGAGGATCATGTCAGGCACATGAGGGATGTGTTCTGTATACTGAAGGCCACAGGGCTGACAGTGAAGACAGAAAAATGCAAAGTAGACAAGGCAGAATTTTCCTACCTTGGGCACTGGGTGGGCAGTGGATGCATCCGTCCACAGCCAGCAAAGGTTGATGCCATCCAGGTTTGGCCCATCCCTGCCAGAAAGAAACAGGTAGGGGCATGCACAGGAGTCATGTGTGATGTGCCTAGCATGTCACTGCACATCCATATCTCTGGGGAAACAATAAGACAGAGAAGAAAAAACACTAAAACACTCTACCCAGCACAGTATGATGTTCCGGGGCACGACTCCAGCACTTGGCCAAAAAGAAACTTGCATAAGACTCAGATGGGACCCAAGGTAAATTCTGGTCCCTCCCTTTTAGGAAGCCTTGCCATGAAGGGTAAGTCATGGGCCTCCCGCTGCACAGCCAGGAGGATCGCAGGGTCGGTACAAAGGTGGGCATGGGTCTGCAAGGACTGATATGGGGTATATCCCCACCTGCTAGAGTTCTCAAAAAAAGAGCTGAAAAAAAAATCTGTGTTTTTATCTGGTTATCACTTTAGGCAGACATCTAGCAGTACCACAATGAGGTAGGTATTAGCATCACTAGGGAACAGGATCTGAAGTACAGAAGCACCAAACCTAGCATCCTTTCTAAACTGATTAGCAATACAGTAGTGGGATGTAAAGGTGTAGATGGAAGACCAATTTGCAGTCTTGCAAAATTTCTAAAGGAAAACATTTCTAGAGGATGCCACAGACGTAGCCATATTCCTGGCAGAATGGGCTCTGAGACCAGCAGGAGATTCCCTGCCAGCCAATGTGTAGCAAGGTGAAATACAAGACTCGAGGCAGCAAGAAATAGCATTCTTTTCTACTGGTTAACAGTTGGCAATTTCATCATATGTAGCTGGTTAATTTCGCCTCTGAGAGACTTCGTATCATGTAGTAGTAATGATCTATTGCCTGATATTATTCTAAATATAAAATAACATTCAGTATCATATGTTGATTTTGTAACCAGACTGTCAAAACAAACTCATCATTGTGACATATATCACCAGTCTGACATGTTGTCACCTTCACTGAGGATCAAAATACAGAAAATTTTGCACAAAAAGTGTTAACAAATACTCCAAGTGTGATAACAAGTAAGTTACGTTTGTCCAATATGGTTAAATCTTTATGAAATTCATCAGTCAATTAGTGTGCAGAAAAGTTTACTAGAACCAAAACTGCAGAACATTCATTCACTACTTATGGTCCAATGATACTAAATCAGCTTTTAAACTAAGCCTGTGTAATAAGTTGCAGGCAGATACCTTATGCAGTTGCAACCACAGGTAAGATGGAGCGGCTGTCATAATTACAAAATGCACATAAGAATATTGTCTTTCCTTTTAAATGTATCTGAACTGTTTTGTATTTAGTATTGCATCTTGTATTGTGACATGTATTGTCTTTTTTCTTTTGTAACCCTCATCCCCAGGCATGGCTGAAAATGGATCATTTTAATCCAGTCCACCTTCCTGGTAAAACAGAAATAAATAAAAATGATGAGGAAAGAAATGAGTGTAGCAGTATGTAAGGATGGGGACACATCACTTCATGATGGGCATTCTGCACTGCGACAACTTGCTCTGGGCTATGGGGCTCCAATGTCAATCGCCTCCCTGAACAATTCATTCCCGATTTACGTCCCAGGAGTTTTTTTCCATTATATTTATGCTGAGGGTGAATTCCCAGGGGACAATTTGTTCAGGGATGCAGTTTATTCTGGAGCTCCCTGGACAGAGTGATGTGTCGCGGACCGGATTGACAGGTGCGAATTTTCATGCAGCTATGAGGGACCAGGCAGTAAGATAATGAATATTATTACATACATCATAAGATACAGGAAAAACACATGAAGTGTTATGGGCTGATTCATATACAATTTAGACAGTGCTTTGGGCAGCAATTTAATATGTGTTCTTAAAACCACCTTTTCCTTGCAAAAAGTGAGATAGCCAGGGATGATGCAAAGAGCTTGAAGCTCATTTACACTTCTTGCACAGGTAATGGCTAGTGAACAGACTGCTCAGCAAGTGAAGAATCCAAGATTACACTAGCCAAAGGCTTATGAGGCTCCTTAATGATTTAAGTTACATACTTACTGTAACTGGTGATATTTAAAGGGTACCTAAACAAGCAGTTTTTATGTTTGCTTGCACGCATGTGCAAGAAACATAGTGCCTTCATCGGAGATTTCGGAGGTGTGTCACCTCCTCCTCCAATTCAGTCAGTGGGCTGGCAGGCGCGGCCCCTGTAAGCCAATGCATTTTGGAGCTGTCTATGACATGCTCCAAAAATGCAGTAACTTCTGATTGAAGGGGAGCTACGCTTGGTGAGCACCGATAAGATATCGGCTGCTCTCACGCAGCTCCCCACGCACAGACAGACGCGCGCGCCCCGTACTGTATAGCCGACGGGTGCCCAATCCTCGGCGGCTGAGCTGCGTCCCCCAGTTGCTGAGCTGCCCCCCACCCCCAGTTGTAGGTGCCACGCTGGAGCCCACCCAGCGTGGCAAGCACTTAGTCCTTTGGCGGAAGGGTGCCCAATCCCCGTCGGCTGAGCCCCACCCAAGTCCTTGTGCCACGCTGAGCCCACCCCAGCATGGCAAGCGATCCTGACGTCTTTTTTTTTAAACCTGTAAAATAAAACTGTCCCGCGCTGCCTCCCAATCCCCTCCCACAACCCGCACCCACCCACTGCACCCAGCCTCCCCACCCCCTCACCCCATACTTCCCGGACTCCGGGTGGCGATCTTGGTGGACCGGGAACCGTCTGCACTCTTCAAAGCCGACCCGTGAACTGAGGAAATGCCGGTAAGCTGTATAATGGGTTACATAGGGGTTTCAACTATTGCATATCTCGAGGCATTTTGGGAATTTTGCAAATTTTCAACATGGGTTTTGGGACCCCTTCTCATGAATTATGTCAATGTCATGGTGTTATTGGCCGAAGGGTGATTTCGCGCGGTGATGAGACATCACCCGACGGAACCCACGACAGTGACTTATCATTCATCGAAGAGATCCCACTATGTGTTATAAATCAAAAAATGACTGTTCTGGTGCGTTGCGCAGTTCTCGCGAGCTCGTAAGTTACAAAATTTCAATATTTTCCTCCAGATTTTTGACATTGCCATTTTACCACCTTCTTATGGTGGTACAGCTGATATTTTCATCTCACCCAAAATGTGTTTCCGCCCATGTAGCACAGTAACGATTGAGTCGGTGTCTGCGAAATCAATATCTGGGACAAATTAAGAAAGTCACAGTGACACTGTTCATGAGCAAAGGTCTTAAAATGGCTATGTTGAAATTAGTGAAAAAATTCTAAAATGACTGTTTTCACGAGGTGCATTGCGCGGTTCCACCTTTTGCACACTAATATTAGTGAATTTTCAATATTTTCACTCAGATTTTCAACATTGCCATTTTACCACACCTCCTTATGAGCAGTATAGCTGTCATTTTTCATCTTGCCCAAAATGTGTTTCCACCATGTAGTGCACAATGGCGCAGTATGTGCAAAATCAATGTATGGGACATTAAGAAAATCACAGTGACACTGTTCATGAGCAGAGGTCTTAAAATAGCTATGTTGAATAATGAAAAAAATTCTAAATGACTGTTTCTGGCATGTGTTGCGCAGGTCCTATACATGCTCCTAAGTTTGCAAATTTAATATTTTCACTCAGATTTTCAACATTGCCATTTTATTACACTTCCTTATGAACAGAACAGCTGCCATTTTTGTATGTTGCCCAAAATGTGTTTTTCGCATGTAGCGCACAATATGGGTAGCTGTTGATGTATCTGCAATGTTTAGGACAGATTAAGAAAATCACAGTTACACTGTTCATGAGCAGAGGTCTTAAAATGGCTATGTTGAAAATTTGGTGACAAAGTCCATAAAATGACTGTGTTCTGAGTGAGCAATGCACAGTTTCCACAGCACCCTAAATAGTTCATGACTTTGTAATATTTTCAGTCAGATTTTCACCAGTGGCATTTTTCCTTACTTCCTTATGAACAGTACAGCTGTCATTTTCACAACGCTGGCTGAAGTGTGTTTCACTTTCAGCGCTGAGATCCCTGGTCGGCGGTGAAATCATTGTTCAGCACAGATAAAAGAAAAATCACAGTGACACTGTTCATGATCGGAGGCACCAAAATGCCTGAGTTGACAATCTGCTGTAAAATATCCCCAATCTAATTATATTACGTTATTAAGTTGCACAGTTTCTATAATACGCTCATGACTTCACCATTTTTTTAAATATTTTACTGCAGATTTGCAACATTGCCATTTTTACACCTCCCCATGAACAGTACAGCTGTCATTTTTACATCCTGTTGAATGTTTTGCACCTGTGATGCTAAATACCATAGTCGCTGTGCATAAGCAGATTTGACTAACAAACTGATATTCCCCTGTTCATGAGGTGGGGTCACAAAAAAACATGTTGAAATTTGGAGTGAAAAATACCAATGAATACCTGAGGTATTAGGGTTTCCAACCATAACGCCAACCCTGTGAGAATGACAGGCATCAGGGGTGTGACTTTGGATTCTTGCCTGTAATGCTCATACCATTCCACACCCTGCAGCCAGTGAGAGGCATCAGGGTATGCCTTGGACTCTTCAACCCCAAAGTTCACCCCATTCTCCTATATCGCACCCATCTCCCGCCGCATTTCCTATTAAATGGGGTGCGCATAAGACCAAAGACCCCAAGGAATACCGTGACACTTGTCCAGTGTCTGCAGGGTGGGGTGTGGTGAAATCGCGAGCCACGTATGCCTGACGACCCAAATACACAGCAAATGCCTGTCACTCTCTGCAGGGTGGTGGTGGGGTTGGCTTCAGTTCAAGTACTTCACTGCCATTCCTATTCGCAGCTCTGTAACTACATTACCACTGCCAATGCCAGCAAGCAAACATTCGGCATTGACAAATGCTTGTTTTTAAAACTACAAACTCCAAAATCTGGCTTCATATGAGGTAAAGTAAAGGCTGCTGTTTACATGTATGCTAAAACTGCATTTATGTAAATAACGTAAATGCAGTTTCATAGCTTTTGAAATATGTAAACATCAGCCTTTCACATTCAAAAAACAGCCTTGGCTTCTCCCTAAGATCAGAGATCAACATATATTTCTATAGTGCTAACTAATTCTTCTTTCCCTCTTTATTTTGAGTTGTTGTATCAGAATGATCAACACCATGTATTACCTCATGGATTATTTTGATCAGTACACATGTTAGGCTATGATTTTGTTCATTTTGTTTACTTTAACTTGCAGAAAATGTCTTGCAATCCAGCTGATTTTTTCTTTGGCAGTCTGCATTACAGTACAACACTTCAAATAACTGATGATCTAGTGGTTATATGATGCACTGAATTATGATTTTTGTTAACCAGGAGAGACACACTAAGCTGACAGCTTGTTTACAGGTGTGGCCTAGGAGCACAAGGAAGTTTTGTGACTTGCTCAGGGTCACACAGCAAAGTACCGGTCTTGTTCAGTTCCAAAGCTCATGCTCTCTTGTTAATCTACAAATAAGGCTTTCTTTTCCCATGTGAACCCCCTGCACCTAGCCTGCCTTCTGTTGAACACCCCACCATCCATACCCTGTCCTTAGTACTGCCTGGAACACATATGAGCTTGCAGTCTCATGAAGAGAATTTTCACACCTCAGATTGTAATCTTGTACCTCAGAGGGTTGTGCACACCTATACTGATATGCATCATAAGCTGGCACTGTTAAAAAATGCCTCCCAAATCACTCTCCAGTTCACATTCTCAATGTCTGACTTCTGCTCCCACAGTAAATATGAAGTGGATCACCACCCTTCTGCACAGTGATGGTAGTATGTACAGTTCCCTGTTGTGTTTTTTTCTCACCTTCCCAGCAATTCTTCTCCAGTACTTTTCTGTGTTCTACTCCACAATGCGAGTTGGCTGGCTACTGCCCTTCCAAATCTTGAATGAGCTATACACAACTACCTCAATACTGTCCTAACAAATGTCAACACCCCCCCCCCCATAATCTCCCTACACTAAATTCAAGTAACAGTTTAGGTGCAGCCCTGCCACTCTGAGTATTTGTTCATTGCTGGCTACTCTCATCCACAGTCAGGTAGTGAGCACAACGCTGGCAGCCCCACAATACAGATCTCACAGTGATCTGCTCAGTGTCCTCCTTCAGGCCTTCAATTAACCTGAATATAGCTGTACCCTGCTGGAATGGCCTCTTCAGTTCATCTCTGGCATTCATTCTTCTAACCTGCTCTCCACACCAAAAACTGGTGAGTTCACTACTCTTCCGCATCATGAATGTGGTTAATACAGTCTCCCGTGTTATAGTTACATATTAATAATAAACATGATCTTCTGGTAAGCCAGGCTGATAGCAGCATGGCACAAGTGGAAAAATAGGCTTTCCTACTAATATAAGATCCTAAGCCACCCTGATTGAGCACTATTAAATGACGTGCATAATGATGTACACACCTGTCATTTAATAGTGCCTAATCAAAGGTAGCCTAGATATTTTAAGGATAGGAAAGCCCATCATTCCCCTTGTTCCCTGCTGATATGAGCCTGACTTACTGGAAAGATATTTTTATATTTGATATGTCAAAATAAAACGGGAACTGTACTACTTGCATTCATTATGCAGAAGGGTTATGAGTCCACCAGTTTTCGGTGTGAGGAGGAATAGAGAAGACTGAATACCAGAGGGGGACTGAGAAGGCCACTCTTGCAAGGTACTGCTATATTCATGGAAGGGGAAGACAGAAGGAGAGAAATATGAGCAGATTACTGTGAGAAATAAGAAGTTGGGCTGCCAGCACCTTGATCACTACCTGACCCCATTGTCCTGGCCAACATTCCCCTTCCTATAAAACCAGTGCATGCAATTGTCCAAGGCTGTGTGTGGATATTAATGTATGGAACAGCTGCCATTACATGTTCAGTCACTTCACTATCAGTCTAGTATTGCTTGTAAAGCACTTTGGGATACAGTGTGTATGTATATAAATGCTGATTCTTCTTCTTAGTATTATTATTTCCCATGGAAAAAGAGGACAAGACAAGCATATATTTGAGTTTTGAGAAAGTATGAACTCTAACATTGGACTGCACAAGAACTCTGCTACAAAAAAAGAGGTGGCTCTAGGGGGTGGTGAAGGGTGTGGCTGCAACCCCATCCCCCACAGAGTAACGTACTTGCTTGCAGCTGCTGCTGCATTTCACTTTGTTGAAGAAGTCTGATTTATTGATTGTACAAATGTTTACATTCAAACTATGGATTACATTTGTAGGTTCTGTCAAAAACATACTAGAAAACAATAAAAGCAGAAAATATAAAGGTTTAATAAAAATGTTAAAGGGTGCATATTAAGCATGCACACCACCCCAGCACCCCCCATTGTAGCATCCTGGATCCACTATAACAACTAGACCACCAGGTTATTCAAGATTTGTACTGCACTGTGGTTTGCCACAGAGAAAGTCGGTTGGATTAAAACACATTTTCAGCATGTTAAAGTAAACAAAATGAACAGAACCATAGCCTAACATGTGCATTATACAAAATAATGCACATGGTTTTGACCATTTGGGTGGAACACTTCTATACAAAGGGAAAAAATAACTAGTTAGCACTATGGAGAGCCATATATCTCTCTGACTTTGGCTCAGATGACATCACATTTGGCAGCCATTTTAGGAAGTAAGTAAGACAGGTTTTTATCTAAATTGGAAGGCTGATTTTACCATTTTCAAATGCTCTGGAACCACATTTAGGTAAATTATGTAAATGTAGTTTTAGCATTAATGAATACAGCAGCCTTTCCTTTAGCCACCTATGGAGTCAGATTTTTGAATAGTTTGTTGTCAAAATGTTGTTTAGGTATCCTTTAAGCAATAAGGCATGACAGGATGTGTGTTATGCAAGCAATAATACCTGACAGGGTGGGCAGTATTGGACTATACCACCCCACCCAGGGGTGTAATGAGGCATGACGCCGCAGGCAGAGAACCTTATAGCCCATGGAAGGGAGGGTATAGCCCAATAGCGCTCACCCTGGAGGTATTGCTGTGCTTAGAAATGGGTTCTAGGCACAAAAAATGAGAAAGACTCAGAATTTAAGTTTTCAAATTTTGAACAGTTAATTTTAATAAAGATTTACACTGTGGAACAAAACAAATTCCCTGAGAAAAAGAAAATAATAAAATGGTTTGACTCCCACTGTAGCACATTAGAATCACACACCCAGAAATCACGGTTGCTCAGAGAGGTACATCTGTGCCATTTTTACTCTTTTTTGTGCGATTGAGGTTGGGTTACAGAGGAGGGTTAAAATGGGCAAAGTTGCAGAATATGGCACAGGAGTGCTGCTGACATGGAGACAGTCGCAATATCCAGCTGCTGAGGAGGTACTTACATGGGGCAGAAAAACTATACTAATTTGGTATAAAAAGCAGGCTTCTTTCTGTGTTTTTAAAATGGATTACTTGTTCTGATTCTACTTTAGGTACTGTACAGGGCTGTTATTTTTAAAATGTGTGGATCGTGACTATCAGGCCGAGGAGCAGCTACCGAATTTTCCTAAGTTCCGCTCCTTGTAGACAGAGATACACTGTCGGCTTGCCGTGGGCAACTTATCATCTGGCCTTGGAGGTGGGCCAGGAAGTCATCATTGCACAGAGAAGTGCATGTGTGGCATGTCCACTGTTTTTTGATGATACTGCAGCTGGGTACAGAGCAGGGTTAAACTGCCAAAAGTTGCATAATACGGCTGAGGAGCCATATTGACATGGAGTCGGCTACAATATCAAGCTGCCCAGGAGGTACAGAAGGTTTGTATATTTACGTGGTGCCAGAAAAACAAAATGAATTGGGTCAGTGTGGCTCAGTTGGTAGCACATCCGCCTCTGGACCAGAAGGTCGTGGGTTCTCGTCCCACACCGGGATTGGACTTGCACCTAAAAATCACTGGCATCCGAGTGCAGTATTGGGGGGTGCTGTACTGCTGGGGTGTGCCGTCCTTCGGATGAGATGTTAAACCGAGGTCCCTTCTGCCCATCCTGGTGTTGTCCTGGTGGGTGTCCAGGTGGAAGTAAAAGAACCCAGGGCACTCTTCGCAAAGAGTAGGGAACATTCCCGGTGTCCTGGCCAACATTCCCCTTCCCATAAACTGGTTCATGCAATTATCCAGGCTGTGTGTGGGTGATGATGTGCGATATGGCCACCACCACACATTCAGTCACTTCACTATCAGTCTAGCATTGCTTGTAAAGCGCTTTGGATGTATGAAAAGCGCTATATAAATGCTGATTCTTCTTATTCTTCTTCTTCTAAAAAGTGGCTTATTTCTGTGTTTTTTAAAATGGATTAGCTGTTCCGTTTCTACCTGGGGTACCCTACAGGGCTGTTCGTTGAAAAATGTATGGATCATGACTATTGGGTGAGGAGCGGTTACAGGACTTTCCAGGTTCCACTCCCTGTACACAGAGACGCACTGACGGCATGCAGTGGGCAATTTATCGGTCAGCTTTGTGGGACCGTGGGATGATACAGGCTACGCCACCTTATAACACTTTGCTGTCACTCAGTACTTTCTCTTTTTGTATTAATTACATATGTGTTTTTCATGTCTGTGGATGACTTTACTATGTGGGGGGGGGTGTTCGGGAACTGTGCACTGTGGCTTGTTCAGTAAATTTCCATTACTGGAAAAAAAACATGGCAGCTATGGCATCTGAAAATTGCTTGTGCTCATTAATACTGGTGATGCGGTCCTTGTCACCAGTACTTTTAAAAGTCAGGTTCTGTTGTCTGAGAGATGCCCACCTTGCCAGGGCTATCTGCCAATCTGAGCCCACAATTTTTAAGACCATTTTCTAATGTGTAATAACATCACGCCTCAGGTGATTGAAGCACGAGGCCACAGGCAGAGTGCGTTCAATATCCGAGAAGAAAAAATTACTCACCTTAGTAATTATGTTTCTTATATTGGAGTCTTGTTGTATTCTGACAAGTGCAGTTAGGGGCTCGATAACAGTCCATTTACAGAAGAAAGGGTTCTGAAAGAACTAATAAAATTGAAGGTGGACAAAGCAATGGGGCCTGATGGGGTTCACTCAAGAATTCTAAAAGAACTAAGGGTAGAACTAGTGACACCGCTGACTACTCTGTTTAACAAATCATGGGAGGATGGGGTGGTACCCGAGGACTGGAGGAGGGCAGATGTGATTCCTCTTCACAAAAGTGGGAGCAAGACAGAGGCAGGAAACTACAGACCAGTTAGTTTGACCTCAGTGGTAGGGAAAATGATGGAATCACTTCTGAAGGAAAGAATTGTTGAGTACCTAGAGGCCAGTGGGGCACAGGACCCAAGGCAGCATGGATTCACGATGGGAAGGTCGGTCAGGACGAATCTAATAGATTTCTTTGACTGGGTTACCAAAGTAGTAGACCAGGGAGGGGCTGTGGGCATGGCCTACCTAGATTTTAGCAAGGCATTTGATACAGTCCCACACAAAAGATTAATACACAAGATAGCCAGCCTTGGGGTCCCAAGGTGGTAGCCTGGATAAAAATTGGCTAGACAACAGGACTCAAAGGGTAGTAGTAAATGGAGTACACAGTGACGAAAGGAGGTTACTAGCGGGTACCGTGAGGGTTCAGTACTGGGACCGGTCCTTTTAATGTCTTTATAAGTGACATTGCAGAGGAACTGGAAGAAAAGTATGTCTCTTTGCAGATGACACAAAGATCTGCGACAGGGTTGATACACAAGATGGAGTGGAAAGGATGAGAAGGGACTTGGCAAGGTTGGAGGAATGGTCAAATGTATGGCAGCTCAGATTCAATGCAAAGAAGTGCAAGGTAATGTACATGGGGAACAAAACCCTGGGAAGCGTACACAATGGGGTGAGATACTGACAACAGTAAAATAGAAAGGACCTGGGGTAATTATATCAGATGACCTAAAGGTGGGCAAGCAATGTGAGAAGGCAGTAAGGAAGGCTGGGGGATACTGGGATGTATAGGAAGAGGCATCAATAGTAGAAAACAGGAAGTTGTTATCCTCTGTACAGACAGTTGGTGAGACCCCATCTGGAGTACTGTGTGCAGTTCTGGAGACCCCATCTCCGCAAAGACATAGACAGAGTGGAGGCTGTCCAGAGAAGGGCACAAAATGGTGCAGGGTCTGCACCAGAAGACATATGAAGAAAGACTAAAGGAGCTTAATATGTATACCCTTGAGGAAAGAAGGGAGAGGGGACATGATAGAAACTTTCAAGTACCTCAAGGGAATTAACAAAGTCCAAGAGGGTAGCATCTTCCAGAAAAAGAGATGTGCAAGAACAAGGGGGCACAATTTGAAGATAGAAGGGGGATGGCTCAGAGGTAATGTGAGGAAGTATTTTTTCACTGAGAGGGTTGTGGATGCATGGAACAGCCTCCCTGAAGAGGTCATGGGGTCAAGAACAGTGGGGGACTTCAAGAATGCATGGGACAGGCATAGGGCAGTCCTAGTGGGGGGTAGGAGGAATTAAGCTGTTGGTTAACTAGGATCTGCAGCTTATCTGTTAGGTAGGAAAATGGGCAGACTAGGTGGGCCAAGCGGTCCTTATCTGCCGACAAATTCTATGTTTCTATGTTTCTATGTTAGCCCCAGCCTTTAAACTGCCCTGGAGAACAAATGGTTAACTTTCAATGCTGAGCTCGAGCTCAGTTGATGTCTCTATCTGTTTCCCTTTGAAAGCTAACCATCAGATTCTTACGAGCAAAACTCTAATAGTTATTCCATGTGGAGATTGTAAAAATGTTAGTAGTGAACTGGCAACAAAAAGATTTGGATTCCCAAAAAGAAGACTCAAGTCAGGAAACCCAACACCAAACCAAACAAGAATAATAATAATCAAACAACACCCAAACAAAAAGACAAGGGTGTAAAAGGAGCAACCCTGAGGTGCAACACTGCACCTGCCCACCCACTTCCCAAAAACTAGGTTCTGAGAGGGGAGGCAGGGAGGGAGGTCAGAATACAGCAAGACTCCAATAGAAGAAACATAATTACTAAGGTGAGTAATTTTTTCTTCAAACAATTTGAAGTCTTGCTGTATTCTGACAAGTGCAGACTACCATGCAATACCTCCATGGAGGAGGGACAGAACCTACTTTGGGAATAGGCTCTGAAGTACTGCTGTGTCAAACCGAGCATCACTCCTAGCCTGGATATCCCGAGAGTAATGCTTGGTAAAGGTATGGACTGTTTTCCAGGTGGCTGCTTGGCAAATTTCTAAAAGAGGGATATCCCTGGCAGCAGCCAGGGAAGCAGCTGTACCTCTTGTAGAGTGAGCCTTCAGGCCTGAGGGTGGAATCTTTCCCAGCTTTTCATAGCAGAATTGTATACAAGACACAATCCACCTGGCAATAGTTCTTTTGGTGGCAGGGGTGCCCTTTCCCACTTCTCCATAGGTGAGAAACAACTGGAGGGAGTCAAACCTGTGACCCTTGGTACACTCTATGTAGTAGCTAAGGGCTCTTTTAACATCCAAACTGTGTAGCCTCCTCTCTCCTGAGGAAGAATGGTCAGTGAAGAAGACAGGAAGAGACACAGACTGATTCAAATGGAAGTACGAAACCACTTTGGGCAAGAACCTTCTATTGGTTCTAAGGACCACTTTATCCCTGTGAAAGGAGATAAAATCAAGTTCCACTGACAGGGCTTGCAACTCACTGATACGCCTGGCAGAGGTAATGGCTACCAAGAACAGTTTTCCAAGTCAAGCACTTAAGCTCTGCTGAGGACATAGGCTCAAAAGGAGGTTGCATAAGTTGAGCAATGCAAACATTCAAGTCCCAGGCAGGGGCAGGGTCTCTAAAGGGAGGATTGGTGTGAAGCAATCCTTTAAAAAATTTACAAAACACAGGGTGGGAAGATAGTGGGGAAGACTTCCCCACTGACAGAAAAACAGAAACAGCTAACAAGTGTACCTTGAGAGTAGCTGGTCTGAGGCCTAGGCCATTAAGATGGACCATATAATCTAGAACCGTAGGCAATTCAGCAGTATGTGGAGAAATATGCTTCTTGAAATACCAAATGCTGAATCTCTTCCATTTGGAGTTGTAAGTCTTTCTGGTGGAGGACTTTCGAGAAGCTTTGAGAATATCCACAACCCCTGAGAAAGACGCAAATCTGCAAACTCTAACTCCTCAAGAGCCATGCCTTGAGATGGAGAGACTGAAGATTGGGATACCAAATTCTCCCCTGAGAGGAGGTTAACAGGTTGTAATTCCAGGAAGAGACAGGGGAAGATGGACTGCTAGGGACAACAACAGGGGGTACCAAGGCTGTTTGGCCCAATCTGGAGCAATCAGAATCACTTTGCAATGTTGTGACCTTATCTTGACTAAAACTTTGAACAGAAGTGGGAAGAGAGGGAAGGCATACAGAAATTTCCCTTCCCAGTTCAGAGTCAGAGCATCCAGGGGGACTGAGCCCAAGACTGGGGGTCTGCAACAAAAAAGAGGAAGTTGGTGATTGTCTGGGGCTGCAAAAAGATCTATCTCTGGAGTGCCCCACCTTGAAAAAAATCATTTTCAAAATCTGAGGATCCAGGGACCATTCGTGATGGCCCTGACAGATCCTGCTCAGTGCATCTGCTAGCACATTGTCCTTCCCTGGAAGGTGAACTGCTATCAGAGAGGTTTGCAGGGAGTAAGCCAGGGACCACAACTTCATGGCTTCTGTGCATAAGGCTGTGGACCGCATGTCTCCCTGTTTGTTGATGTACCACATGGTGGTGGTGTTGTCTGTTCTGACCTGAACCACCTTATTCTGCACTGATTGAGAGAAAGCTTTCAGGGCCAGAAAAACTGCCCTGAGTTCTAGTAGATTGATGTGGAGAAGGGATTCCTTGGGGGACCACAGGCCCTGGGCAGTGAGGGCCCCCAGATGGGCCCCCCATCCCAAGAGGGAAGCATACGTGGTAAGGACCACTGAATGGGACTGAGTGACAAATGGGACCCCTTGTCTTAAATTGTCCTGATCCTGCCACCACTGAAGGGCTTGGATCAGGGTCAGGGTCACTGGTATCAGTTTGGTAAGAGAATCCTTCCTATGAGACCAAAAAGACCTCAGATGGAACTGAATATCCCTCATCTGGAATCTTGCCCCTTGGACCACTGCTGTTGAAGCTGCCATGTGGCCGAAGAGCTGGAGGAAATGCCTTGCTGGTCGAGATACTTGAAGGCTGAAGGAAGAGGCTAGCTCTATAAGAGCCCTTGCCCTTTCCAGGGGAAGAAAGGCTCTTGCTTTGACTGTATCCAGTTCTGCCCCTATAAAGGAAAGAAGCTGGACTGGTTCGAGAACCGACTTGGGAAGGTTGAGAAGAAATCGTAGAGAAGTGAGCACTTGCTGGGTCACTTGCAGGTGTGACTTGAATTAGTCTGGAGACTGGCCCACTATTAGCCAGTCAGCCAGATATGAAAAGATGGAGATCTTTTGCCTTCCAGGAACTTTGTGAAAACCCTTGGGGCTGAAGTTAGGCCAAAGGGCATTGCTCTGACCTGATAGTGGCCTGAGGGCAACTTGAACCTGAGGTGCCTTCTGTGGGACACCTGATGGGAATGTGAAAGTAGGCATCTTTGAGGTCCAGGGAGGCTAGCCAGTCCCCTGGCCTTAGAGAGGGAAGGATTATTCCCAGAGTTACCATCTTGAACTTTGGTTTTAAAAGATGTTTGTTTAGGTATCTTAGGTCTAGGATAGGTCGCCACTCCCGTCTTTTTCGGGATAAGGAAGTACCTGGAGTACAGACCTTTGCCCCAGTGTAGGGTAGGTACTCTCTCTATGACTCTTAAGGTAGCAGAAATGAAACCTCTGCCTCTAGGGCAAGGGTTCTGAGAGACTTGCAGGTGGAAAGACCTGGCTCTCATCTTTGGAAATTTCTTGAAGCTGAGAATTAGTCCCTGGCTCACTACTTCCAGGACCCATTTGTCTGATGTAATAGACATCCAGTCCTGGACAAAGTGAGCCAGCCTGCCCCCTACTGGAATAGGAGAGTTGACCCGGGCAGGCCCATCAGGGTGTCTGCCTGGCAGGGGCCTTAAGCTGAGGAGTGGAAGCAGCCCTGCTCATCCCCCTTCTGCATCTCCCTCTAAAGAACCCACTCTGTGAAAAGGGAGAAGAGGCCTGTGCTTGGTAAAAAGGCCTATGAAAAGGCCTGCCCCTACCCCTAGACTGCTGCCTTAGAGGAGTTGCCTACCTCTCCTTGGCCTGAGCACTCCTGTAAGTGGACCTGTACTCATCCATTTTCTTCATGTAATTCTCTGTCTGCTCCCCAAACAGAGAATTACCCACTAGAGGAAAATCCATGGCCTTAACCTGGGTATCCTGTGAGAGGCTAGTACACCTGAGCCAAGCCATTCTCCAAAGAGCTACAGATGTAGCCATGACTCTTGATGACATATCACTGGAGTTTACAGCAGCATGAAACTGAACTTTTGATGCCTCAATCCCATCTGCAGCCACCTCCACCAGCTCCTTGGCTAGCTGGGAGGAGGCCTGTTTAGCCAGTGCCAGTACAGTGTCCCACCTGGACTTCTGGTACCTGGCTGTATAGGCCATATAATTCGCCTGTCTGAGTCCCAAGGAAGATGCCATGTACTGCTTTTTTGCCATGGCATCAATCTTCCTGGAGTCTTTGTCTGGGGGGGGGGTATGAAGCCAAGGGAATGTTTGCCTTGTCACAGGCAGCAGCCTGCACAACCCCAACATGACTGCATGGCTGATATAAAAACTCCGGATCTGAGCCTAAAAGTGTATACCTCTTGTCCATTCTTCTATCCACAGGAGGTATGGAATTGGGAGACTTCAGAATTTTTTGTGTCTGTTTCCCAAAAGATTTGTGGAGGGGAATAGACATTCTCCTGGACTCTAGGATGTCCATCATTTCTACATAATCAGGCTCCTCCTGATCCTCCATTGCCTCCTCCACAGGAAGCTGGAGGGTCTCAGCCACCTTTCTGTAGAACATAAAGTGGGAAGGGGACTCAGAAAGCCTAGGAGGGGATACACCTGAAGGTCTGTCTGGGGAGATGTTCAGTTCCAAAGGCACATCCAGACTTTTACCATCACCATCATCATCCTCAAACTCCCCTTCTTCCTCAAACTCCGGTTCATAAAATTCTTCAGGGGTATAATCATGAACTGGGGGAACCGACCAAACCGAGCCCCTGCCAAAAGGTGCTGGATTGTTCTGAACCGGGTGAAGCGATTCCACAATCCGAATCACTCTGGCTATTTCTTCAGTGGTTGGAACAAGGACTTCTGGATCTGAACCGGATGATTTTTCTTTGCATGTTCTTTTTGTCAGAACCGACCCCTTGGGATCGGTTCTCCTTTTGCCCGAAGAAGTATCGCCCTGGTCAGAGTGCACTCCTGGTTCGGTCGGAACCGAACCGGGCTGGCTATCCGGTCAGCGGACTTCACGGCCTCCTTTTTCCTCAGTCTACCTAATCTCTTTTCAAGATTTGGGAATATTTTTGCAAATTTGGCAGTCTGAATAGAGGTGTTCAAACCCCAGTCAATAAACACAGGTGGTATGGGGATTAGCCTTAGCAAAGTCCTCCCCACACTTACTGCAGTGTTGAAACCCAGTGGGCCCGGTTTTCTTCTTGGGTTTCTCAGACATGGCCAACCTAACCAAACGTACCCTTTTTTCGGCAACGTCAGGCAAGACTCCCTTATCGGTTCCTGACTGTGTCACAGGTCTTGGAAAAAACTGTATCAAAACACATTTTTTTTTAGAACCGATAAGGACCAGTAACCACATTTAGTTTAAACACAAGTATTAACAAATGATCGATTCAGCCGAACCAATCCACACTTTTACAAGTTCCACACAGAAAAACAGAACAAAACCTATCTAGTACTCATGGTACCACAGACAGAGACTGAACCGACTATGCGGAATAATTTTTCGGGTAAAACCGATGGAAAACCGACACTTCAACCGACTTTCGAACCGAGCTGCAGGAGAAATCTCCGGAGCGACTGTTCAGTGAGGCGGAGTAAAGAATCTGATGGCTAGCTTTCAAAGGGAAACAGATAGAGACATCAACCGAGCTCGAGCTCAGCATTCTATGCGCTGCATAGAAAGTTAACCATTTGTTCTCCGGGGCAGTTTAAAGGCTGGGGCTAACTGCACTTGTCAGAATACAGCAAGACTTCAAGTTGTTTGACGTGACATTATTACACAATAACACACACCCTGGAGTGCCTTATTATAATAATAAACTTTATTTTTATAGCACAATTCTAAATGTGTTTTACATAGTTAAAACACACATAAATAACAGTGTAGACAATCCATAAAATACTAATAATACAGAGTGCAAATAGATCAGATAAAATAATCACTGAATGCTTGCTTGAATAAATCGGCTTTCAGGGCTGCCTTGAAGCTCTCCACAGTCCTACACTCTCGAATCTGATGAGGTAGAGAGTTCCACAGGGTGGGGGCACTGTGCATAAAAGCCCGGGCCCCAGACGTTTTCAGACGAACCCTGGAAACCTCTAACAACTCCTCGTCAGTTGAGCGGAGAGGGTGGCCAGGGCTGTAGGGAGTCAGAAGTTCTTGCAGATAGCTTGGACCCGGTCCGTGCAGGGCCTTATAGGTCAGACGTCTGACCTTGAAGGTGATCTGCCACTATACAGACAGCCAGTGCAGTCTGCGCAGCACGGGAGTGATGTGACTCGAACGGGGAGTCCCTGACAACAACTGTAATTGTAAATGGAGTCCACTCTGAAGAAAGAGGGGTTACTAGTGGGGTACCGCAGGGTTCAGTATTGGGTCCAGTCCTTTTTAAAGTCTTCATAAGTGACATTACAGAGGGACTGGAAGGAAAAGAAGGCCTCTTTGCAGATGACACAAAGATCTGCAACAGGGTTGATACACAAGGAGGCGTGGAAAGGATAAGAAGGGACTTGGCAAGGTTGGAGGAATGGTCAGAAGTATGGCAGCTAGATTCAATGCAAAGAAGTGCAAATAATGCACCTGGGAAGCAAGAACCCAGGGAAGAATACACAATGGGGGTAGTAACAACAACAAAAGGAAAGGGACCTGGGGTAATCATATCAGATGACCTTAAGGTTAGCAAGCAATGTGAGAAGGCAGTAGGGAGGGCTGGGGGTATACTGGGATGCATAGGGAGAGGCATCAGCAGCAGAAAACAGGAAACTGTTATCCCTCTGTACAGACAGTTGGTGAGACCCCATCTGGAGTACTGTGTCCAGTTCTGGAGACCCCATCTCTGCAAGGACATAGACAGGATAGAGGCAGTCCAGAGGAGGGCAACTAAAATGGTGCAGGGTCTGCAAGAAAAGCCGTATGAGGAGAGACTAAAGGAGCTTAATATGTATACCCTTGAGGAAAGAAGGGAGAGGGGGGACATGATAGAAACTTTTAAGTACCTCAGTGGAATCAACAAAGTCCAAGAGGGTAGCATCTTTCAGAAAAAGAGATGTGCAAGAACAAGGGGACACAATTTAAAGATAGAGGGGGCAGTTCAGGGGCAATGTGAGGAAGTATTATTTCACAGAGATGGTAGTGGATGCATGGAACAGCCTTCCTGAGGAGGTTGTGGGGTCTAAAACTGTGGGAGAATTCAAGAATGCATGGGACAGACATAAGGCAATTCTTGTGGGGGGTAGGAAGAAATAGGCTGTTGGTTAACTAGGATCTGCGGCCTATCCTGTAGGTAGGGAAATGGGCAGACTAGATGGGCCAAGCGGTCCTTATCTGCCATCAAAGTCTATGTTTCTATGTTTCTGTGCTGCAGCTTTCTGTACCAGCTGCAAGTGATGGATATCAACCCCCAGCAGCCCCAGGTACAGGGAGTTGCAGCAGTCTAAGCGCGAGGTCACAAAGGCGTGGATCAATGTAGGCAGGTCACCAGATGGAACAAGTTGCCTGATCCTGGTGATGTTCCGAAGATGGTGAAAGGAAGACTTGACAACTGCTGACACCTGTGAATGCAGTGTTAGCCCATCATCAAGAACCACCCCCAGGTCACGCACCTGTTCAGAGGAAGGCAGCTGGGCACCCCCAAGCCAAAGACCTGAAGGACACCCCATTACCGACCTCTCTATCTGGTGATCTGGATCCACCACCAACACCTCAGTCTTCTCAGAGTTCAATTTCAGCCAATTGGATTTCCACTAGATGATTGCTAAAGACTGAGACCGCACTATCCTGGTCAGGTGCAAAAGACAGACAGAGCTGGGTATCATCTGCATAACAGTGAAACCTCAGCCCATATCATCTTACAATGTCTCCGAGGGGCAGCATGTACACTGCTAACAACATAGGAGACAGCACCAAGCCCTGAGGGACCCTACACGGCAGAGAGAATGGGCTAGAGGAAAAGACTCCGACACCACCCTCTGAGATCTGCCGGAGAGGAAAGACTGAAACCAACGGAGGACTGGACCAGCTAGGCCACAGATAACCCTCAGGCGCTCAAGCAGCACCCCATGATCCACAGTGTCAAATGTTGAAGAGGGATCAAGAAGCACCAAGATGGAATGGTGCTTCTGGTCTCTTGCCATCAGAAGATCATTGAGCACCCGAACCAGAGCGGTCTCGGTGCTATGTCTCTTCCGGAACCCAGACTGGAGGGGATCATAGATGTCGTGGATGGTAAGATGGTTCTCCAGTTGCAATACAACCGCTTTCTCAATCACCTTCCCAACAAAGGGAAGGTTGGAGATAGGCATGTAGTTAGCAAAGCAGTTTGGGTCCAGAGCAGCTTTCTTAAGGAGTGGTGTCACCACCGCCTCCTTCAGGGAGCTAGGAAACTCACCCAACTATAAGAAGCCCCACACAATCTTTGCAAGGACCAGACCAATAGATTCAATACACCCCAATAACAGGCATGTTGGGCCCGGGTCCAAACTACAGCATGTCGACCACAAATGCTGGACAATCAGCATGACATTGACAATCTCTGGTCGGTCGAAAGATGTCCAAGAGAACCGAGGGGAAGGGACCAAGCACTGTCCCATTGCTCATTTAACAACAAAAACAGATTAAAAAAATGTTTTAAATACTTTTTTACTGATTTTTTTTTAATGAAGAAGTATATGTGTTTTAAAAAAGTCCACAATTCCTTATTTGCACACTAGGTGGTGCCAGCAGAAAGAGGCCTCATGGTCTAGCGAGTCTGCTCAATTGTGCAGCTAGCCTCTCAACTTGCAGCTGCCCCACCCTCCCCTTCCCTCGCCTCCTCATAATCACCCCCCTCACTCTGTCCCATCCGCGCTTAAATCTTCCCACCATTTTACACAATACCACCTCCTCAGGCAGAGTGTTCCACTTATGTGCCACCCTTTCCGTGAAAAATTGTCTCCTGAATCTCCCCCCCAATCTCAGCCAGTGCCCTCTCATGTCCCTCCCCCTTCTGATCTGAAGAATCCCTTCTGTATTAATCCTGTTAATACCCTTTAGGTACTTAAAGGTTTAAATCATATCCCCCCATCCCTCCTCTCTTCCATGGAATACATTTGCAGCTCTCCCAGCCTCTTCTCATAGAATTTTCACCTCAAGTCCCTGTATCATCTTCGTTGCCCTATTCTGCACCCCTCCAGCAAGCTGATGTCCCTCTTCAGGAATGGACGCCAGTATGGCACGCAGTATTCCAGATGCGGCTTGACCAATGACCTGTACAGGGGTAGGATCACTTCCCTGTGCCTGGAAGAGATTCCCCTCGCTATGCACCCCAGCATCTTGTTTGCCTTTGCAGCTGCCTTCCTGCACTAAGCAGAGTGGTTCATACTCCCCATTATTAGCACCTCTAGATGCTTTTCCTCTACTGTGCTTTCCAACTTTACCCCTCCCAACTGCTATTTCCTTCCCTGGTTCCTTGCTCTGAAGTGCAGTACCTTGCACTTTTGGGCGCTGAACCCAACTGCCATGTCTCCAACCATTCCTGTAGTTTGGTCAGGACCTCAAGGGTGACATCAATCATCTAGAGCAGATTCAGAGGCGACTCACTAAAATGATACCTAGGCTTACAACAACAGATTACGATACTAGACTAAATGCAATGGGACTGTGCCCCCTACATCTCAGAAGGCACAGAGGTGACATTCTACTTACATTCAAAATACTAAAATCATCCATTTTAATGGAACAATGAGGACTGTCATTTGCCAAGAAACGTAAGGTTGGTATATTGCATAATAAACAGCTATCAGTTGACTGGGCCAGCACCAACAAACGTGATCATTTTTTCTGCGTTACAGCAGCTAAACCGTGGAATTTGTTACCACAGGAGCTGGTTCATCTAAATAACTTTGACAACTTCAAATTGAATCTTGACCAATGTCTAACTGCACACCAATAATCAGTTAATGACTCACATATGTGGGGGACAATCATGATGGGCCTTGAGCCTTCTTTTGTCCTACTTAATCCAGTAAATCCAGGTCTTCCTGCAGTCCCCTCCACCCCTCGATGTCATTTACCACTGCACCGATCTTAGTATAGTTTGCGAACAGACTGATCCTACTCTGGATTCCATTTGAGATATCGGCTATGAATATCCTGAACAGCACCGGTCCCAGTACTGAACCCTGGGGCACCCCACTTGTAACGTCCCTTGGTGATGAGAGTCCCCTCCACACCCTTTGCTGCATACCCCTCAGCCAGTTGGTGATCCAGTTGATCATTTTTGTCCCCACCCCAATGCATTCCAGTTTTCCTCCCAGTCTCCCATGCAGCATCGAGTCAAACATCTTGCTGAAGTTCAAATATAGGACGTCTACTGCATGGCCCCTGTCCAGTTCCCTGGTAACCCAGCCATATAAAAGAGAGAATTCACTACTATTTCATTGATGAATCAGAGGCATTCAAAAATATTTGGAAACCTATTTTTAGTACATTTAAGGATGATGTACAGCTGTCACCTGTGTCAAGCAACTTTCTAATTAATTGAATTTAAAGAATACCATGAACATGTTTTATGAACGCTGCCAAGGAGCTTTAGTATATAACATTATGTCTCCTGTGAATCATACTTGAAAATGCTTCAATGCATGTTTGATCATTAAGACTCATTAATGTATTTCTACATGTGGCTATGACACATTGGCTATCTATGTAAATTTATGTCCTTAAAATAAAAAAATAAAAATCAAGCAACCAATCAATCACTAATACTGTACCTTTCTTTTGTTGCTCTTTGCGGCATCATTAGACTTCCGTGCAGCTTTCTGTGATGTACAAGCTGAAACAGCAGGGCCTGTAACTTGCTTAAGAACCTCTTCCAAATCTTTCAGCAAATTCTCAGTCTGTGAAGCTACTTAAACATATATTGTAAATGTTTAGTCAAACGGGTTATAGTAGATACAGTTCAGTGAAGTATAATCTTTGTACTGTAACTAATAAATACAAACATAATAAAATTATATGATTAGATGACGAGACCACGGCCAGGATATCTGAAAGTGATTAGGGATTGCTAAACAGATTAATGTCTCACTAACACCACTTTGTGGGCCCAATTCAGGGAGGGACCACAAAAAGCCATATCACATGGCACTGTAATGTTACTAATGTATTACAGACTGTCCCTAAAATATGCCTGTACAAATATGCAAAGCAGCTGATGGCATCTTGTACATAGGGCAACTGGCATATTGCCAGGTTTGGGGAGGTGGTAATTAGTGGTCAGCACTGCACTTATTACCGTTTCCCTAAACCAGTCAACTGAAGCCCCCCATCACCCCTGACTGTCACAGTTTCATCATCCCTGGGTCTAGTGGTCCTTCTGCATCCCAGTACCTGCCCGTAATATATCATGCATTTCCCTGGTGTCTAGTGGTTCCTCCCCACTCAAACACCCACCAGAATAATACAATAAATTTCCTATTATCCAGAGGTTCCCCTACCCCTGAACATCCCTTCATATATCTGTAACTGCCCTGGTGGTTAGTGGTCTCCCCATCCCCCAGGTTCGAATCCTCCCAGCTGCCCTGTCCTGGCATGCCCCTCCAGGTATGACACCCCGACCCACCACTTCTGCTGATTACAGTAGCACAGTCGTGAACTGTCAGTTGGTGGCCATCCATGAAGGTAAGTGGGGGGCCTGTGCCAGTTACCAAGGGGGAGTGGTGATACTAGCAGGTTGCAGGGGTGTCAGACCTCGGGGAGCATGATGAGACAGAGCAGGTGGGATATTTGAACCCAGGGAGCGGGGGAGGGCACTAGCCATCAGGGCAGTTTGGGGGGGCAGGGGGACCACTAGTGACCACGGCTGCTATATATACAGTATGAAGGGGTGTTCAGGTGGTGGAGGGAACATTGGTCACCATGGAACTTATGATTTTACACAGGCGGGTGTTTGGACAGTGGCAGAGGGGGAACCGCTGGACACCAGGGAAAAGGTCATGTATTACTGGTGGGTTTTGGGGGGCTCGGAGACCACTAGTCATCAGGGAAGGAGTGTCTGGGGGCCTTACAGGCAGCTCTGACACATGTTGTATGTGGGGGATTGCAAACTCTATGTGCTCCTAGCCTATAATGAGGCCATAATGAGATGAAAATTACCCTATAGGGCCTTGCTAGTGCTATGATGTCATTTGCATCTTAAGGTACCAATATGGCAGTTAGCAGTAGTGGAGAGCACACACCCTTGCTTGTTGCTACCAAAAAAAGGTACTGCCACTAAAAAGTGAAATTCAGTCTTCTTTTATTCCCATAACCATGCACAGCAGTGCAATAACAGGATACCTTATGTTTCACCTGGCCTTCCGGGCTTCATCAGAGATAGTGAATTCACTATGTCTGATGAAGCCCGGAAGGCTGGGCAAAATGTAAGGTATCTTATTATTGCACTGCTGTACACAGTTATGGGAGTAAAAGAGGACTGAATTTTTTTATTCCACTGAGGGGAAATAATTAAATATGTACTTATTGAAGTAAATATAGGTGCCAGCATACTTGCTCAGAATTCAGGGTTATGCTGGTATATTTCCGAGGGTATGCCATCTATGCCAGTCGCTTTGTTTCTTTTTTGTGCTTTTATTGCATGGATCACTTCTTTTTCCGAAATTATGTATTCTTCTGTGTTTAAAAATTTCACTCCATTGACAGTACAATTCAATGCATTTCCATTATTCCCTCTGTAAATAACTTTAAAATGTGTAACCCGATCTTTAGCTGAGATTAATCCCTGAAGATTATATCTAAGGTCTTTTTAATTGCATCCAAAAGCAGCCATTGTCCAAAAAGTCTGCATGGCCTTGTTCCAAAGACTTCTTGTTTTTAATGCTAAAAGCACTGATCGTACAGTAGGTTTTCCTGAAAATCTACCTACTTTATTTCTTTTTTTAGACTTGTGCACTCTTTATCATACAATGATTTTTTTTTTACCAGCATCAGTTTTCTGGTTACTATGGGGTTGATTCAAATGTACTCATAAATTTAGAAAATTCCCGAATGATGTCATCTGTATTCATCAACTCCCAGTTTTTTAGTTTAACAAAATATTCTGTAGCATCTTTACTAGTGATTAATGTATCAGTTATTATTTTAACATATGGATTCCATTTTATTTTCTTTCCATACTGTATACACATAATGTTATTCGCTTCTTCTTCAGTTGTGTTCTTTTGGTAAACTTTTAAGTTCAGCTCTATTTCTACAGAAATTGAGAAGAGATCACTTTCCCATACTTTGTATATTTCTAGACTATTAATTCTTTCATAGTCTAGAGCATCAGTAATACACAGATCTAGAACACTGCCACCTGTGAGTGATGGAAATGTTATCTCTCCTAACCAATCTTTTTTGGTGCGCCCATTCAGTATTCTTAATACATTTTTGTCCAGAAATTTTAGGTCACATTTGCCTATGGAATGAGTGTCTGAGCGAAATATTTATGGTATCATCAATACACCATTCTGTAGTCTTTTCTTCTATTTCAGAACCTAACCTAGTGTTACAATCACCAGCTAAAATGTGAGATTATTTTTGGGAATATTACTTTTAATGCCTCTAAGTTATGACCAATTCTATTAAATGTATCCTGGAAATCTTTTAATGTAATGGATGGGGGATTATAAATTAAATAGTGCAAAAAAGTTATTACCATTTACAAATACCAGATACATATATAATCTATGGTACAGACTAGATTCCAGACAACATTAAAGATGGCTGCCATGATGGGCTGACCGTCGTTGCAGCAGGGAGCGTTGCTATTTTTATCTATTTTTGTATTTTGTTAACTTTTTGTTTAGTTTTATTTTGTATTTTGGCAGCTAGAATAGTTAGGGAGTCTTAGTGAGACAGTTAGTTGGTTTGGCGGCTCACTCTCGGTCCGACTGTGATTTGTCTTTCGCTCCCACCTCAGTGTACAATTTCTAGTTTTGTGCACCATTCCATCGGCTGTGAAATTTAGAATGTGTAATCCCTCCACTTTTGAGAAGGCACCAAGTCCATTTATTCAGAGCAGCCATATCCTACCTGGTTGTGCCTCAACAGACCTTCTTTCTTCTGCTGGTGTGCACTTTGAATTTCTCCTTTGAGTGGCTAGAGCAGTCCTGGTGTAACCCTCATCCAGGGTCAAGCAGTGTAGTTTGGAAGGAGTCAGGAAAGCTCCAGAAGCTCCGACATCCGAACTTGTCCTGCGGACTCTCCTTCTGATTCCTTCAGCACCTCCTGGAATTTTCAACCATTGCTCAACATCAGAGCCAGTTGTTGGTGGACTGTGTACGTTGGTTGCTTGTCCTGTGGTCCAGTCCACTTCCCTGACTGCAATTTCTCTCTCCTGGTGCCCTGGGGGTGTTCAGTATGTGCCGACTGGAGGCCTGTCGCTTTGTGCTCCCCAACACCTCATCTGGGAGTGTCTGCCAGTGGACGGGCACTGTTTCCAGGGTTGTGGTCAGGGTAGGCCGGGTTCTGGAAGCTGCTGCCGGGGCAGGCACCTGGAATCCCTGGACTTGCTTGCAACATTCTTTGTGCCTTGCAGTACCCATCGTGGAAGTTATGGCTACCGGGGAGTGCTGCACAGATTCCCGGCTTTCCCTGGAGGAGTTCATACTTTGGTGTTACTAGAGGATTGTATGATCTCCGGAGACTGGTGTGGGGGCAAGCTTCGGTGATGGAGGATACCATCAGACTTTCTACAGGTCTGGTTTGGCTGATTTATTGCTTTGGGCAGTGAGAGTGCCAAGTTTCTTTTTTATTTTATCTATCTTAACAACTTTGCATGTGGCAGTGGCAGTGAGAGTACCACTGATTCTATATGTTAACCGGACAGTTGGTTGGAGGAGGTAAGAGCTCCGATAACCACATACAGTATATTTCAGTTTTGGACTGGCGTCTCTTGATATTTTTGGACAGTTTTACTTTGGACCTTTCTCATCAAACTGTAATTTGCACTGCTTTTCTTTGAACTGTGGAATGAACTGGTTTAACCTGCTGCCTAACATATTTTATTTTGGTGTTAGTTTGGATGGGTGGGTTTGACATAAGAATTTTGGGGTGGGGTTTTGGTTTGGTTAAGCATGTGTATTGAATATTTGTGTGTGTGCATATGTGTGAGTATATTCTTATTTTATTTATTGGGTGTTTGGTTTTATTTAATCGCTCTCTTCTGCTCTTCTTAGCTTATTTAAGTTATGTGTTGGCAGGGATCTATGGCGGTCAGGCAGTACTCTCCCACCGGGCTCATGGGTCTCTGCCCATTCCACTGTCCTCCGTTGTCTGTTGAGGTTTATGGTCATTGCCAAGCCTTAGGGATTGTGAGGATGAGGAGGGGGTGGAGAGGCTCTGGACCTGGTGGGGCTGTGGAGCGGGGTAAGCCGATTGGGTTGCTGAGGTCAAGAAGGTGCCCTGGGGTGAAACAGGACCTGGAGAAGGGTTCTCCCTGTCTAGTACCTATACCCAAGGGCTCTACTTCTTGTGGGCAGCTTGGCCAGCTTCACCTACCTATCCTGCTCAGATGGTGTTATGCAATGCAAGGTCTATAAAAAAACAAGACAGCTATAATTGCTGACTTTGTGGGCACAGCTGACCTAGTTGCATTACTGAGACAAGACAGGATGTAAATGCTGGTCCAGTCTTGGAATCAGCTGTTCTGGCTGGGTACCCGGTAATACACCGTCTGAGACAGGATCATAGGGGCGGGGGTGTAGCCATCTGCTTTAAGACAGAACTGAGTCTTATGATACCCCCATAGGTGCGACCAGAACTTTTGAGTGTATTGTGGGAGCAGGTGTAGGATGCAGGATACTTCTCATCTACTTTCCACCCGGGGGTGAGAAGGAGTTCCTGCAGGAAGTCACGGACTTAATCATCAACATGACATTGGGCTACCCCAGATGGATTATTCTGGGGGATTTCAATGCCTGGATCAATGATGAACTCTCGCAGTTTGGTCAGGACTTCCTCCAACTTATGAATTTGTTGGGCCTTATACAAGTTATTTCCTCTGCTACCCACAGACATGGTCATTCACTTGATCTGGTCTTGCTACTGGGGATGGAGATTTCCGATCTGGTTGTGGAACTGGTCAGATGGTCCGACCATCATACTATAAGATTCAGTTTCAAGGCTCCATCTTATAGGCTTGCCCCAATGGAGATGGTCTGGTATCGCCCTTTGAGGGGTTTGACCCCAGATGGCCTTATTGTGGTACTAGATCTATCAGGTTTAGTGAATGCTAGCAGGGATCCAGGGAATCTGGTACTAGCCTATAATCAGGGTGCAACAGCGGCCCTGGACTCCCTTGCTCCTTTCCGTATTCGACCCCTTACTCTCTGCCCTAGGTCCCCATGGTTTGATGGGACCTCGAAGGAGCTGAGATGAGTGGGTTGAAGGTTAGAGTGATGCTGGTGAAAATCAGGCCTTGAGAGTGACAAACTTAGATTGATGGTTCATTACAAAGACTATCAATTGACAATCTCCCATAAGAAGACAGAATTCCTGTCTAAGGAGACTGCAACTGTGCAGAACTGACCAGCTCAGCTCTTCCAGACTGTTGACAGACTGTGCAATCCAGACTAAGTGTGATGAGTTTGCTCGCTTCTTCACAGATAAGATTGCCACTATCAGGTCTGAGATTCACTCAGCGCCCTCTAATGGGTTTTGCGGTGGTCGACAGGAGGTTACTAGCACTCAGTTTGTCTGGTCCGATTTCGACCGGTGGGAGACCATAGACATTGTTCGGATCATCAGGGTATGCGCCCAACTTGCTGTAGTTCGGATGCGGGCTCTACGCATCTCTTACTGGGGTGCTTAGATGTCAATGGCCCAGTCCTAGCTGAGATAGTCCGGTGTTCATTGGAGACTGGGGTGTTTCCTGACCCCTGAAGGAGGCGGTAGTGCTGCCCCTCCTTAAGAAACCCTCCCTTGACCCAGACTGCTTAGCAAACTACAAGCCTGTCTCTAACCTGCCCTTTGTGGGCAAGGTTATTGAGAAGGCAGTTGTGGTGCAGCTGGAGGACCATTTATCCACCTACGATGTCGATGACTCTCTCCAGTCCAGATTTCAGAAGAGGCATAGTACCAAGACTGCCCTTGTTCGGGTCCTTAATGATCTCCTGACTGCCAGGGATCAAGGAAGCCATACCATTTAGGTTCTCCTTGACCTGTCTGTGGCATTTGACACTGTGGATCACGAGATGCTGTTGGAGTGCCTGCAGTACTTCTGTGGACTGTCTGGTACAGTTCTAAGATGGTTTAGATCTTTCCTTATGAGCAGGACCCAGAGAGTGGTGTTGGGAATTTGTTTGCCCCCTCTCCCCCTGCCTTGTGGGGTTACACAGGGCTCCCTGTCACCTACGTTGTTCGCAGTGCATATGCTATTGTTGGGAGACATAAGGCGGAATGGGCTAAGTTTTCAGTGTTACACAAATGACACTCAGCTCTACATGTCCTTTGTACCCAACCAAGTGGGTGCTGTCTCCGTCTTTAAGAATTGTCTCTCTGAGATCCAGGACTGGATGAGGGCCAGCTGGCTGAGATTAAACCCTGATATACCGAGGTGCTGGTTGTGGACCCATGTCGCTGGGAGTCTGGTCAACCATCTGGGCTTTGGATCGGTGGGAACCAGTTGCTTGCCTCAGACAGAGTGCAAAATCTGGGCATTGTGTTCAACAGTGGCCTGACTATGAAACCTCAGGTGTCTGCTGTCATACAATCCTCTTTTTACCATCTGAGGAACATCGCCTGGATTAAGCACCTGGTCCACACAGTCATCTACCTACTCTGGTCCACGCCTTCATGATCTCCGTCTTGACTATTGTAACATCCTCTACCTAAGGGTACTGGGCTAAGGGTACTGGGGGTTGATATCCACCGTCTACAGCTTGTGCAGAATGCGGCAGCCAGGTTGACTGGCTTACCTCGATTCTTGCCATATCACACATGTGCTCTGTGATCTGCACTGGCTGCCAATTTACTGGTGGATCACCTTCAAGGTCTGGTTACTGACCTATAAGGCCCTACATGGTCAGAGACTGTGCTACCTGCAAGACCTTCTTCGCCCTTACCGCCCTCTCCACTCCACCAACGAGGGATTGCTATAGATTCTCAGGGTTCCACTTAAGATCTCTGGTCCTCACTCTTTTGCCTTTGCGGCCCCTACCCTGTGGAATTCTCTACCTCATCAGGTTTTAAATATTTATTTAAAGTCTAGGATTACAGTTACCTTTGAGCCAAGGCTCTTTTACAAAGGTTCCACATCAGAATGAGTGCAAACAAGCATGACATTAATTATTACATTACATTAATTACATTGTTACATTAGTAATTACATGATACCAGGGTACAGTTGTTTACCATCACAGCTCATGAATACATACAGTTAGGTGGTACTAGGAGCATGCACATTTATTTATTTATTTATTTGTTTGTTTTTGTTAACCGGGTAGGGCACACTAGACAGCCAAGTGCCTATTTTCAGGTGCGACCCGGGAGGGTTACATAGGTTGTAGCATACAGGGGTCAGTTACATACAGTTGAGCAAAAACAGGATTAACAGGAGATGGATAGGTGGCTAACAGTAAAAACAGTAAAGTTCAAGTTTAGCAAACAATAAAACAACAGACATTACCTGGAAAGAAAGAGGAAGCAAGGCATTGTTAGAATTGGCGTGGGGGACATAGGTGCACACAATTATAGGAGTATTAAGCGAATTTGGGTAGAAAACAAGATGAGGTTAGGTACATTTTGAGGGCTAAACTAGTGCTATCAGAAGTAAGTGCTGGGGGAAGAGTAAGAAAAAAACAGTGGGGGTTTGGGGGAGGGACTGGGTGGAGCAGGTGAGGCCGGGTTGGAAGGGAGGGAGGAGGGAGGGAGAGAATGGGGAGGGATGTGAAGTCTGAGTGGTGTTGCTGGCTCAGAGGGGTAAGGTGCAGTGGGACTCTGGGAGCTCATGGTACATGAGTAGGGAGGGAGAATCTAGGAGGTACAGGAGCAAGCAGAGGAGGGTTTCGGGAAACGCCAGAGCGAGGTTTTAAAGCAGGGATGTGAGAGGGCAGGGATAACATTGATAACAAGAACTTGGGTGAGACACATGTTGAAGATGCTGCCAGAGGCAAATGTCAAACACACAAAAAGAGCAAGTGGAAAGTGCAAGTATGAGGGGAGTGGGGAGTAGGTAGAAGGGGGGATAGTAGGGGGGTGATGCGAGGGGACAGGTGCCAAATGGGAACAGCAGGTTAGGGAAGACAGTCACATGTTAGAGGATTAGAGTGCCTGATCGTGGAAAGCTTTAAATCTGCTTTAAAAATGCACCTTTTTGATATGGCTTTCCCAAATCATGCGTAGTTCTATAATGGTTATATTTTAGACATCTGTTGCTATATTTTATGATTTTATCTTTAGTTTATAATTTTATTGTACATCCCTTTGATCACCTGGAATTGCGCTTTATAAATAAACTTGAATTGAAATAAATCTATAGTATTGCTTGCAAAAATTGCTAGGCCACTCTTGGCCCTGCCATATTTATTGTCTTTAAAAGCTCGTGGTAGCCAGGCTCTATATCCCTCTAGCACATCCACTTCATTATTTCTACACCAAGTTTCTTGAAACAATATTATAGGGAAAGTTGCTATCCATAAAATCCATTTTTATCTTCTAATTTAGCTTTTAAACCTGATGTGTTCCAGCTAAGGATTTTTATAGCTGCATTATCCTTGTATTTACTTGACAGTCAATTAAAAATTTTTATAGTACTAATTGAGCTTAAGTTTTCACATAATGAAGTCTCATCTGAGGTTGTCGAGGTAAGTTCCAAAGTATTTTCCATATTCAAGACAACAGTATTATTAATGAGCCCCAAGTTGGTTTCTTCCTCTTATATATCTCTCAATTTTCATCACCACCTAGACTGTATTCAGTCTCTATAGGTTTTAAGTAAGCTGTAATACACGGCTGTTTCACCATCATTCCATTTTTTTTTGTTTCATATGTTTGTGGTTTTCCATTTAATTTGTTTATTACATGTACCTGCTCCTCATTTGCCACAATATTCATTGTGGCATCAAGAGCTATTCCAATGTCATTAAAGCTACATTTTGTTTGTAACAGTTTTCTTCTTTTTTCAGCATTGCTCAAGACCACACAGACCCAACCTCTGAAAGGGTCAGCTTTATATCTATAAGCTGACAATGTCTGCCCAGTCCAATTTTCCTCTAGTGATGCCTTTGATTAGATTATAAACTACCAATTTGATTATGTATTTTCTTTTCTGGGTTTTGGCAGCCCTTTTAGATATACTGTAGGCAGCATATCACCAGATTTAATCAAGTGTTCTTTCCTATCTTCAGCTAAACTGGATAGTTCTTTGTGTTCATGATGGGTATTTCTTTACAGAATTTAACCTTCTTTGAATTCTTAACCATATTAGTTGATTTTTCCTTTGCAGGTTCATTGTTGTCATTTGAGTCAGTGGCCCGGATATTCAGACTGCACCAGGCTGTGGCGCAAGCCTGGGCGCAGCGCAACTTGGCTGCGCAGGGGCGTTGACAGGGTGATATTCAACGGAGCTGCGCCATGGCACAGCATCGCTGAATATTGCACCCTGGCCACCCGCAATGCGCATGGCACACTGGCCCTGCGCCAGCGCAAGTGGCCAGAGTGGAGCGGGGGGATGCACTAGCGCAAGTTCCGTTGCACTAGGCGCAACAACAGCAAAATTCAAAGGTGCACATGCAAATGGGGCCATAATGCATGCAAAGAAACGAAATGGGGCCATAGTCTATTTATTTGCATGGAGGTGCTGATCCTGGTGACTTGCGCCTGGCGCCTGCCAGGGCTGCAGCCGTCAGGGACCGACGCCCCCTGCACATCGCGGAAAAGTGCCCCACTGCCCGATCTCAGGCATATGTAGAATTTATTAACCGTCCAATATCCCTGGTGGTCCAGTGGACCGCTTCATGCCCGATCGTGGGCTTAAGTATTAAAAATACTGTCTAGTATCCCTGGTGGTCCAGTGGACGCTCGCAGCCCGATCGCGGGCTTAAGTATTAAAAATACTGTCCAGTATCCCTGGTGGTCCAGTGGACCGCTCGCAGCCTGATCGCGGGCTTAAGCATGAAAATTACCGTTCATTATCCCTGGTGGTCCAGTGGACCACTCGCAGGCCGATCACGGGCATATGTGTTAAATGAAAGTCCTATATCCCTGGTGGTCAGTGGACCGCCTGTGCATCGCAAGCATATGTAAAATGAAAGTCCTATATCCCTGGTGGTCCAGTGGACCGCTTGCAGCCTGATCGCGGGCATATGTGTTAAATGAAATGTCCTATATCCCTGGTGGTCTAGTGGACCGCTTGCAGCCCGATAGTGGGCATATGTGTTAAATGAAATGTCCTATATCCCTGGTGGTCCAGTGGACCGCTCGCAGCCCGATCGCAGGCATATGTAATAAAATGTAGAGGTCCAATATCCCTGATGGTCCAGTGGACTGCTCATAGCCCGATTGTGGGCATATGTAATAAAATGTATAGGTCCAATATGCCTGGTGGTCCAGCGGTACCCTCCTCCCCACTGAGCCCCACCTCCCCGCTCCCCCCCCGGTCAGCGGCAGGCGACCCACCGCCTGCCGCCCCACTGAATGACACCAGTACAATAGGGCTCTCGCCCATTGGTCCGGCGTGAGCCAATAGGCGAACAACCCGTACTGTACTATACAGTTCAGACATGTGAATGGATCCATTCACATATCTGGACTATGTATGATAATCGAGCTTACCGCCCATTGGCTCACGCTGTGGACCAATGGGTGTACAACCTACCATATGGTATCAGTCGGGGTGCTGCTGCCCACCGCTGACCGGGGGGTGGGGTGGTGACTCAGTGGGCGGGTGGGGGGGGGTACCACTGGACCACCAGGGATATTGGACATCTACATTTTATTACAGATGCCCGCGATCAGGCTGCGAGCAGTCCACTGGACCAGGGATATAGGACTTTTCATTTAACACATATGCCCGCGATCGGGCTGCGAGCAGTCCACTGGACCACCAGGGATACTGGATGGTATCTTTACTACTTAAGCCCGCGATCGGGCTGCGAGTAGTCCACTGGATCACCAGGGATGCAGGATGGTATCTTTAATACTTAAGCCCGCGATCAGGCTGCGAGAGGTCTACTGGACCACCAGGGATACTGGATGGTATCTTTAATACTTAAGCCCGCGATCGGTTGCGAGCGGTCCACTGACCACCAGGGATATTGGACAGGATTTTTAATACTTAAGCCCGATCGGGCATGGGGCGCCGCCAAAGGTGCAGCGAAGCTTGGGTGGCCACCACAGGTGGCAGCTGCCGTGTTGCCCTGCAATACAGCAGCTCACCTGTTGGTGGTCAACCGTTGTCTTTTTGGTTTCATTTGTGTGCAGCGCAGGTAGGGGTTGTTATACGGGCTCAGCACATCCCCGGCTGAATACTGATGCGCGGAGTATGCATGGGCACACCTCTACCTGCGCCAGATACATTACTGATGCGCTCCGGCACATCGGGATTTGTGCCAGGCTCAATCCCCATTTGAATATCGTGCTGGGGCGCATCAGTGGGTTACGCATGGTGCAACACTGTTGCGCCATGCGCAACCCTTCTGAATATCTGGGTCAGTGTGTTTATTTTTTGTCACATTTGTGACACTGATTTTTTATCCTATACTGTTTCCTGAGGTTTTTCCTTTCTTTTTGATTTCTCTACTTTCTTACATAAATCAGCCTTGTTAGTAGCAAATGATCTTTTCTTTGCTTAAGTTCTTGTATTAATTGATCTGTCACATTGATTTCTTTATTCCCAAGTTCCTCTGTAGTTTTTGTATTGACTTTTTCTCTTTTTATTATACCCCATCTTTTTTATTTGTTCTTCCACCTGTTGCTCATTCTCCATTAATACATCATTATCCACATTTTCCTTGTTAACAGAAACCACTTTCATTTGGTACTTTAGAACAAAAGGCAATAAATGTATGAAAGAGGGTTACTAGCTCCAAAAGCTATGCATTTCTGAACTGTATTTCTTTTTTTTAAGTCATGCATTTTAGTCAACAACTGTTTTTTCCTGTTAATTTATTCCCATTCTCAAACTGTTTTCCATTTTAGTCTTTGTTATTTTTTTCTACTAGCTCTATGTGAGCTGTATCACATTGTACTCTACCTGGAGTATTGCACCTCCATGCTTATGTAACCCCTTGTTACCCGGGGTTACTAGAATCCCAGTAAGACCTAGTGGTAGGCAGGGAAGGCAGCTTGTGAAACTCCAGTTAAATGGGCTTCACACTGTCTCACTCTGTTCTCAGTCTCAGCTGAGACTGAGAAATGACATCACCAATAGAACTGTCGCAGCTGCATAAGCCACATTGGAATCTGCAGCAGAGGGAGTGAGATAGAACGTTGGGAGTTTTCAAAGTCAGTTTCCTGTTTGTTTTGAAGCAAGAAGGTCAGTGTCCAGTTTCAAGTGGTGGAGACCGCTGGCCAGGTCTCAGTGCCCCCCCCCTCCGGGTAAAGTATCCCCATGTAGATTCCAGGGGCAATCCCTAACTTCTGCTAAAGAAAAAAGCTGCCTTTTACAGTTTCGGTTTGTGCTTGAAAAGTGGAAAAAGTTGTACTTCGCCTGTGGGGCACCTGCAACAAAAGGGTGAGTGTTTTGCTCTAATTTGAGAGGGCAAAATTATGTTTCTTCAGCTTGGGAAATGTGAAGAAATCTGGGATTTGAACTACTATTTGGGAGGCCTATGGTACTAGGACAAACAAATGGAGTAGTGTCAAAAGCTAAAGTGCTGTGTGGATTCAAGTAATGTTGTAGAGGGGGTGCGACAGTTCATCCACCGTTTAATCTACATTTCGAAGTTTCAGTTTGTCCAGAGAAATGGCCGGGTATGGGCTGTGGGAGCTGGAGGTGGGAACACCCCCCATCTTTAGTAACCAGGTCCACCTCTACGGATTTCTGCTGTGATTGCTACTTACCTCATGCACTTGGCCAGTGATGAGGTAGGTACCCAGACGTGGGTCGCAAATGGGAAAATCTCTCTAGGAGTCGCAGACTCTAAGTGGTGTGAGGAGCCACAACATGGGTAAAGAATTCTCTTTGTGAGATGGGAGTCAGAAGAAGTAAGAAGGAAATCTCTATAGAGGTCGCAGACTCTAAGTGGTGTGGGGAGCCACAACAAGTAAAATGGGTTCATTCTTCCAATGAACCGCCAGTCAAGTGGCTGGCAGGGGAGCTGGGCCAGTCGGGCTGTGTATCCAAAGCGCATGCAAGTCCGGGCTGTGTGCCTGGTGGGTCCAGAGCCTGAAAACAATAGAACTGGTCCATTCTTCAAGTGGACCGCCTTGTAGTCTCTAATCTGCATTGTCAGTAAACGTAGCCCCATGGGGGTCCATCTATGCTTTGTTGTGTTCAGCTAGTTGTGAATAAAAGCCACACTGTAAAATCCCATTCCTGGTTCTGGACATTACAGTTATTGCTTCCTGTGTTCGGATTTACTTGGGTGCCTCTGTGCAGAGTAGCCAAACCTAGGTCCCCTTGTGCCAGGTAACCTCATCCTCCCCGAACCCAGGTCCCCACCAGGTATTGCTGCCAGCGCCAACAGCATGTCACCTGTCATTTTGGTGTAACCCCTAGATGGCGCTATCCCAGGGGCTACTACCCTGCCTGATTTGCCACTAACAGGTTGAGGGGCCTGGATCCAATGGCGGGTGCCTCCACCCAGAGGTCAGGGTTTGCAATAGTTAAACTAACTTGGTCACAGCCCTCTGGGACACTGCAACCCCTTTCTTCCCACTAGTGGCCCACACAATATATCAGAATTACCTTCACAGTATACACTTACCCCAGGTCTGGTTCGGCACTGGGACCTCCTGTGAAATGAGATACAGTGCAACAATCACAGTACAGTACTTTAACATAGACAAATACCTCAGGCAGTATAACTCTGCTGAAACAAGCAGCTCTGATTTATTTAGGGGATATAACAAGGACAGGGGAAATCAGGTTAATTAGCTTATCACTCTAATAATCTACCTATGGCTCTGTGCACAGGCCTATCCTATCAGTTACTGTCCTGGGTACCCAAGCCCTAGTGGCTAGTCCAAACCGTGGCAGCTGGTAGGGGCCCTTTCACACAGAGAAAAGGAGGAATTAAACAGTCAGCAGTACAGTAATTCCATTTGGATTTAATGTGGCAATTCAACAGGAGCGACCCTGAATTAGTACTCACGACCTCCAAATAAGATAGGGTCCTTCAATGTCAGCAGGGCTCACTTGAGGTACACAAACCTCTTCACACATCCATATAAAGAAAGCACTATACCAGGCAGGCTGCATCTGTATCCCGATCGCAATTACTGCACAATACCGGAGAACACACAGCAGATTCAGTTCCTGAAAGACCGAGTGCAATTTTCAGCAATTCCTCCAGTCTTCTACAGGGTGAGCCTGGTTCTACTCTTCAAGAGATCCTTGATTCTTTTCACAGGACGGATTCAGTCCTAACAAGCTGTTACACAAGCTGCAGACCGGAACTCTGGGCCTTACACGTTTTTGACTAAAACTGCACACTGAAAAAGCACAGGGCTCCTTCCTTCTTCACTGCCAAAGCTCAACTGAAACTCCAACTGACAAAACCGGGCACTTCCTTTGAGTTCCTCCCAGTTCTTGACTGGATTGGCTGTCACTCACAATAGACTGCTGCTGTTGGTCCAAAAGGCACTGAAGTCTAAACTACATCTCCCAGAGTCACTGCCCATACAATCCTCTTGTGGCTGGCTCAGATTATGAGTCAAGTTCTGATTCGTCCAAGGCACCATTTTAGAGCTAGCTTACCCCACACTGATTGGTCCAGTTCAGCAGTTCAAAACTAGAATGGGGAACTAGCAGACACAGTTCTGACTGCAAAGAAAGCAGGTTAGACAAACTGTAATTTCATTATTACTCTAAATAATTTCTGGCAAACAGTTACATCTTTCAGATAGGTTCCTTTGCACTCCTAGTGACTGCAAAATGAAGTGAATTGGCAGCAGCTTGAGTGGTACTCAATCAAAGAAACACACAGTCCCCATACAAACTAATTATGTCTGCAAGCAGACAGCTCTTAAAGACAGTACCAGAGGTTCTAAAAACACTCACTGATAAATGGCTTAACGCCAAACACCATTCAGGCTTGGAGCATTCAAGCAAGCTCCTGGAAGTCTTTTGGGAACCCCCATTTGCAGAGGTTACACTGGCAAAAAGGCAGGGGTGGAGGTTACAAAAATGGAGGCACCGCTTTGGATTTGTTCGGGAAGGAAGGTGCTTGGGCAAGGGGGCTAGCGTTTTGGCTATCTGGCAGTGGGTAGCCCAAAAAGCTGAAGCAATTTCCCTAGTGTGTTGCTGTGTGCTGTGAATCTTGTGCTGCTGTTTAAAAAATGCCAACTGTTTACCAAGGAGCTGTAAAGCCAAAGAGTGTGCCTTTGTCCTGCATCAAAATTGTTTACAGCGTTTTTGTCAGCTTTAAAAATGAACTGTGGTACATAAAAGTATGGAAGACTAGGGGTAGCAACAGAGAAATTATGCCCTGGACATTTGAAATGCTTTTAAAATGAATTCTTGTGAAGGAAAGTGTGGAAAACTAGGGGTAGCAACAGAGAAATTATGCCCTGGACATTTGAAATGCTTTTAAAATGAATTCTTGTGAAGGAAAGTGTGGAAAACATGGGGTAGCAACAGAGAAATTATGCCCTGGACGTTGGAAATGCTTTCTGTGTAAATGGAGAGACTGCAGAGTTAATAGCAATGTTACATGGTTGAAATGGGCTCCCGCCGTGGAGTCAGTTGAAAAAAAAAAAGTGCATTCTGCAGTTTAAATTTGCCTGCTCGACGATCACCGTGAGGAGAGGAGCCCTCGCGAGGAAGAAGAGGCTCATTTGCATGGCGTCATGTGGTTGGTCAGATTGCCATTAGTCCCGCCCCTCAGCCAGCTCTTCTGAGACTGCCTCAGCATTCGAGAGGGAGACAGAGTGTAGTGCGTGTACTGGCAGTGGAGGAGTGTCGCAGAGTATTCAAAGCGCTGTAAACATTCAAAAAATTGACTTTTAAGTTTAAAATCGGGCTCAACCTGCAAATCGATCGTGAAAATAGCGAGTTTGGTGGTTAAAACGACGATCGCTAAGACTTCCCACCCGTTTGTGTACAGAGGCCTTCAAGAACTGGCTGCAGGCTGTTTTGCCCCATCGCAGCAAGTTGCTACTAATAACAGTGAGTAAACCTTCAGAAAACTGCTCAATCAGCGATTTTCAGTAATGCCATATAAAATGTGTGTGCAGCAGTGTAGTCGCTTTGCAAGTAACGACTGTGTGAAGTCCTGCCAGCAAGTGCAAGTCTGTAAAGCCATTGAATGTGTGCATGGAAGTGAAATTAGCCTCAGTTTAAAGTTTGCAGCCAGAGAGAGACTGTGGGTTATAGCAAAAATGCAACACTAGTAGAAGCAGGCAATCCTGTGCTGAAACCTGAAGCTTTTAAGGGACTGAAATAAACTAAATGTTACCAGCATGTGAAAAGTCCAAGGAAAATCCAGTAAATGTGTGTGAAGCCAGATAAGAGCAAGTTGTGCAGTTTGAGTAAGTTATCAGTAGCTGGTGTAAATCGGGTGCGCAGTGGCTTGACCCAGATTCTAAATGTTGATGCACAGGAGTGCTGCCGCCGCCATTACAGGGTGGGGTAGTAAAGTAAACACAGCAGCAGAGGAGCCATTTTAAAGCTACAGAGTGTGTTCATTAAAGTGGGACTTTCAGTTACAGTGAACTTTTGTTTATTTTTCTGCAGTTATGGCCTCAGGACCAGCTCGTTACCCGGATCATGCCCGGGTTGCAGTAACAGCAGCAGTAAATAGACTGAGAGATATTGAAAAGTGGTGCTATGGAGGGTAACTGCCTCCTGATGTGGCGATTCCTAATTATCCAGTGCGTGTATGCCAAATATGCTTGGGACCTGGAAGGGACGTCTTAATGATTCCTCACTGTGCTGGATGCCTTCAAAAATATGGCTTGTATAAAGCGCCTCCAATTTGTTTGGCTCCCACATGGACAAAAATTCAGGAATCTGCAGTTGGCAGCACACAGCACCAGGCTGAGCCTGTGGAGGAAGGTTCCTCGGGGGAGTGAGCGTGGCACAAAGCTAGAGGGTGCAGAGTTAGAGACTGAATCAGAAGTTGAAGTTTTGGATGCTGGATCTCAGAAAGAAAGTTCGGATAAAGCATCAATAGACCCCTGGGTGGGGGGGGACCTAGCCCAAGTCTCTTAGGTGAAGATGAGATGCGGGAGGGCTTTGAATGGGAGGTGTCGACCTCCGCGCCTAGTGATGAACGGATAGTCTCGGGGGTGAGAACGACTGCTCACTCCTGGGCTCAGATCCTCAGTGAAGAGGAAGATGAGGGGGAACCTATGTGGCCTTGTGAGAAAGGAACGCGTACACAGCCTCAAGATCTTGCCTCGGAGGAATGTGTTGAAGAAGGTGGTGATGCCACTGCCTTGGCTTTACAGGAGGAAGAAGTCAGGGATCCATTTTTAAGTTCTTTGAGGATGCGAAGCTGGCAGAACCAGGACTGGCCACCCCCCCAAGCCAGGCCAGCGGTCTCAGATTGACCAAAGCAAGTAAAGAGGAGAGACTGGTTCGTAGAAAGGCAAATGAAATCTATGGTATGACCTTTCCTACCTTTCCTCGGAGAGTCTGGGAGGAGATTGAGGACTGCAGGAAATCCTGGATCTGGGATGAAGCAATGAAAAATGTGCATCCTGGGGCCAACCAGCATGTAAAGAATAGACTGTTCCACAAAAAGTATACCCAGTGGAAGAGAGGCAGGACACTGTTTATGGACAGAGTGAGAATAGTGGACGGAGAGGGACGTGAAATCTCCCACTGTGTGAGTTATGTGTGCCCAGACGGGGTAATAATTCAAGCCCCTGACCCCCGGTACTATTAGCCTCAGTGCAAGGACCTCCCAGCAATTAAGCCTGTGCCTACAAAATGGAGAGCTGAGCAGTGGTAGTCAATACTGCCACACCAGACTGTGGAAGTGCCCTTACTGATCCGCTAATATGAATAACCAAGGACTCAGGTGCTCCACATTCATCAGTCTACAGTGTACTGTCCTGTCCAGCAACCATCTACTGGCCCACCAGATGACTTCAGATCCAGAGAGGACACCAGCCCAGCTGTTTCCTGTTCATCGCCTGATAATCGGATGACGTCGGACCAGCTGTTTTTCTTTTTGTTCCTGTTCTAAGGTTCCTTCTCCAGAGATGACATCACCCAGCTGTTTCCAGATGTGCCCTCCTGTGGTTCCCGGAAGATGTCCGCCCAGCTGTATCAGAAGAAATGCTGCCAGGAAGAGTCTTCGGCAGGGTGCAGGTTCGTGCAGATTCTTGTACTACAAATGGCTGGTAAGTCCAAAACTTTCCTATCTTTATGACATTGCAGTACACACCCAACACTACAGACTTCAAAAATGTATGAACTATCCACAAAGACTCTCCCCTTCGGGACTTTGGCCTGTTAGAACTGTGCTTCACCGGGGTCCGGCCCAGGAGAGACTCTTTATTGGACTAGCGTTCGGGCCTTGTGGTCACTAGTTGGGACTTTTAGGGCACTCCATCCCCCCAAAAATGTGTATTGTAAATAATGTCATTATTGTACTCTAATGTAAATACTGTTTTTCTACCTTTTTCTAAAAAAATCTTTTTGGGATTGTTCAGTGTTTTGATGGTAGGGGTTTAGATAGACTGTGTATGCAGATTAGGAGCGTGTTTTGTCTTTCTTTTTCTTACAGGTGTTCCTGGGAAGACAGAAGAGACGACAAGAAGAGGAGGAGGGGCTCATCGGAGTTCCTTGTTCAGTGCTTTATTGAGTAGAATTTAAAGTACTGTGGTGTTATTGTTATGGTGGTTACTGTATTAACCCTTTCCTTCCACAGGTGTGGTCGTGGGGGTAGGGAGGAGGCAGTAATTGGTATTTTAATGGTGTGGTTGCAGGTTGCCCAAGGTCGGGGAGGTCCCCGGGTTGTTTTTTGGTTTTGGAATATTACGTTAGAGGCAGATAGGTTTCCCCTAGAGGGTATGGGGGGATGGACAGGCTGTGGCCCTGACCTGCAGTAGGGACCGCAGTGCTGATCTATTAGGGCTATGCTCTGGATGGTTCTACCAGAGTCACTGAGTGTCCATAGTAAGTGGATAGTGTAGAGGCTGATATGTCAGCTACAGGCCTCTAGGCCCTTAGTGTTGCCTGCCTGTGCTTGCACATGGTAGGAGGGGGCCTGATCACCCCCTCTGCATGTAGCACATAGGGTGGGATGGCCTAAGGCTGGGTGCATAATGACTGGGGACAGTCATTTTCCTGGTCAAGGGTGAGTGTAACCCCTTGTTACCCGGGTTTACCAGAATCCCAGTAAGACCTAGTGGTAGGCAGGGAAGGCAGCTTGTGAAACTCCAGTTAAATGGGTTTCACACTGTCTCACTCTGTTCTCAGTCTCAGCTGAGACTGAGAGATGACATCACCAATAGAACTGTCACAGCTGCATAAGCCACATTGGAATCTGCAGCAGAGGGAGTGAGATAGAACGTTGGGAGTTTTCAAAGTCAGTCTCCTGTTTGTTTTGAAGCAAGAAGGTCAGTGTCCAGTTTCAAGTGGTGGAGACCGCTGTCCAGGTCTCAGTGCCCCCCTCCCTCCGGGGGGGGGGGTAAAGTATCCCCATGTAGATTCCAGGGGCAATCCCCTAACTTCTGCTAAAGAAAGAAAGCTGCCTTTTACAGTTTCGGTTTGTGCTTAAAAAGTGGAAAAAGTTGTACTTCGCCTGTGGGGCACCTGCAACAAAAGGGTGAGTGTTTTTGCTCTAATTTGAGAGGGCAAAAATTGTGTTTCTTCAGCTTGGGAAATGTGAAGAAATCTGGGATTTGAACTACTATTTGGGAGGCCTATAGTACTAGGACAAACAAATGGAGTAGTATCAAAAACTAAAGTGCTGTGGATTCAAGTAATGTTGTAGAGGGGGTGTGACAGTTCATCCACCATTTAATCTACATTTCGAAGTTTCAGTTTGTCCAGAGAAATGGCCGGGTATGGGCTGTGGGAGCTGGAGGTGGGAACACCCCCCATCTTTAGTAACCAGGTCCACCTCTACGGATTTCTGCTGTGATTGCTACTTACCTCATGCACTTGGCCAGTGATGAGGTAGGTACCCAGACGTGGGTCGCAAAATGGGAAAATCTCTCTAGGAGTCGCAGACTCTAAGTGGTGTGGGGAGCCACAACATGGGTAAAGAATTCTCTTTGTGAGATGGGAGTCAGAAGAAGTAAGAAGGAAATCTCTCTAGGGGTCGCAGACTCTAAGTGGTGTGGGGAGCCACAACAAGTAAAATGGGTTCATTCTTCCAATGAACCACCAGTCAAGTGGCCGGCAGGGGAGCTGGGCCAGTCGGGCTGTGTATCCAAAGCGCATGCAAGTCCAGGCTGTGTGCCTGGTGGGTCCAGAGCCTGAAAACAATAGAACTGGTCCATTCTTCAAGTGGACCGCCTTGTAGTCTCTAATCTGCATTATCAGTAAACGTAGCCCCACGGGGGTCCATCTATGCTTTGTTGTGTTCAGCTAGTTGTGAATAAAAGCCACACTGTAAAATCCCATTCCTGGTTCTGGACATTACAGTTATTGCTTCCTGTGTTCGGATTTACTTGGGTGCCTCTGTGCAGAGTTGCCAAACCTAGGTCCCCTTGTGCCAGGTAACCTCATCCTCCCTGAACCCAGATCCCCACCAGGTATTGCTGCCAGCGCCAACAGCATGCCACCTGTCGTTTTGGCAAAAAGGCAGGGGTGGGGGTTACACTTACTTATATATGGAGTAATAAAGGAATCAAAATTTCTAAAAATAAGACTCCCCATTAGTTGCAGTTTTCCTAATTGATTTCTCAGATCAATTTCGTCAATCACAGCTTCTGGACTCAGCTGCCCCTTCTATGTGATGCATTCTGCAAGCCTGTAACCTTGGTAACCTCAATTGAATTTAAAACCTGCCCATGTCATTTTTACCGTTCATTTTTTCTTTTCCATCATTTTTTCCTTTTATATTTTGTGAGACTTCAAGGTCTGATATGTGCAATCCAGGACCTGTAATGTCCATCAGATTTACTGGATGCTCCATTTCCACATTTTTATCAGTTTCTTCCTCCATATTTCTAATCTCTATCAGTAGAGGATCTGTTTGATTTCCATTTATTTTACTCACTGAAGAGGAGGTTAAATTCAGTTTGAAGTTATCTTTTACAATTTTTTTTGTTCCCCCTTAGTTCTATAAGATTGTTTGCTGGTCGTAAACTTTGAGTAATTTTTGGGATTTCTTTTATCTCCCCGTTTGGTTTTTACTATATTTTGTTTTTCAGTAATTTTTCTGCTATGTGTTTAGGTTTTTTCTGTAACGTCGCTGACATTTTTCCTTAGAGGGGACTTAATCTGCATTTAACCTGCTACTAGTAATTTTGAAAATAACTTTGAGTCTGGACTTACAAACGAAAGTGAAAGGTGGATTGTGGAAAATTGCATTGGCTAACACGAGAATTGTATGGAACATCACTTGGGGACTTAAAGGATACCTTAACAAGCAGTTTTCTAAAACTGCAAACTCCAAAATCTTGCTTCATTGTGAGGTAAAGTAAAGGCTACTGTTTACATTTATGCTAAAACTGCATTTATGTAAATAACATAAATGCAGTTTCATAGCTTTTGAAAAATGTAAACATCAGCCTTTCACGCACAAAAAAACAGCCTTGACTTGCCCTAAGATGTCTGCCAACTGTGTTAAGTGATGAGTCATGATGACATCATCAGAACCAGAGCCAGAGACCAATATAGATTCCTATAGCCTATCTAGTTCTTCATTCCCTCTTTGTTTTGAATTGTTTTACCAGAATTATCAACGCCATGTGTTAACATGTGGATTATTTTGATCAGTACACATGTTACGCTATGATTTTGTTCACTTTATTTACTTTAACTTGCTGAAGATGTCTTGCAATCTAGCTGACTTTCTCTTTGGCAAACTGCAGAATATTACAACACTACAAATACCTGATGATCTAGTGGTTATGTGATGCCCTGAATTTTTTTTGTTAACCAGGAGAGACACACTATGCTGAAACCTAGTTTACAGATGTGGCCTGGCAGCACAAGGAAGTTAAGTGACTTGCTCAGAGTCACACAGCGAAGTACCGGTCTGGTCCAATTCCAAAGCTCATGCATTCTTGTTAATCCACAAAAAAAGCTTCTCTTGTATTCTTTTTCCAAATGAACCCCCTGCACCTAGCCTGACTTCTGTTGAACATTCCACCATCCATACCATGTCCTTAGTACTGCCCGGGGCTGCATATGAGCTTGCGGTCTCATGAAGAGAATTATCACACCTCAGACTGTAATCATATACCTCAAATATTTGTGCATACCTACACCGATACGGATCATCAGCTGGCACTGTTAAAAAATACCTCCCAAATCACACTTAAGTCCACTTTTTCAATGTTTGACTTCTGCTCCCACAGTAAACATTGAGTGGATCGCCACCCCTCTGCACAGTGAAGGCAGTATGTACAGTTCCCCTGTTGTGTTTTTGTTTCACCTCATTAACCAACAACTGGGTCTTCGTGGAGGGCCAAGCAATAAGCCTCAGGACTCACCAGAAAAACTGCTGTTCATGCCCTCATAAAGGCTGTACTTACTATGGATAACAATACTATCAGCAGGAGAGGCATACTAATGCCTTGAGCGAATCCACTAGACTTCCAGTGTCAGTCTACTCCTTTACCTGTGATCTGCAGAACCCCACAGGACAGTTCCCTGCAAATCTTCTCCAGTACTTTTTAGTGCCCTACTCCACAATCCGAGCTGGTTGGCTACCACCCTTCTAAATCTTGAATGATCTATACACAGCTCCCTCAATACTATCCTAACAAACATCAACCTCCCCACCTGAGGGTAATCTCCCTACACTGCATTCAAGTAACACTTTAAGTGCAACCCTGCCACTGAGTATTTGTCATCACTGGCTGCTCTCATTCACAGTCAGGTAGTGATCATGGTGCTGGCAGCCCTATATTTCAGATCTCACAATGATCTGATAAACATCCCCCTTCCTGTCTTCCCCTAACCTGAATATAGCTGTACCCTGTTGGAATGGCATCTTCGGTCCCTCTCTGGCATTCATTCTTTTCTTCTGCTCCCCACACCAAAAACTGGTGAGCTCACTACCCTTCTACATCATGAATGCAGTTAGTACAATCACCCGTGTCATTTTTACATATTATTAATAAACATGATCTTCTGGTAAGCCAGGCTGATAGCAGCAGGGCACAAGGGGAAACATAGGCATTTCTACCCATATAAGATTTAATCCACCTATGATTAGGCACTATTAAATGACATGCATAATGATGTGCACACCCATCATTTAATAGTGCCTAATCAAAGGTAGACTACATCTTTTAAGGATAGGAAAGCCTATATTTCCCCTTGTTCCCTGCTGATGTCAGCCTGACTTACTGGAAAGATTTGTTTATTTTTGATATGTCAAAAAAGCTGGTTACTATATTACCTACATTCACGATGCACAAGGGTGATGAGCTCACCAGTTTTTGGGGTGGGGAGAAGTAGTGAGAATGAATACCAGAGGGGAACTGAGAAGGCCACTCCTGCAAGGTACTGCTATATTCAGGGAAGGGGGAGGACAGAAGGAGAGAAATATCAGCAGATCACTGTGAGAAGTAAGATGTGGGGCTGCTAGCACCATGATCACTACCTGACCCCGTTGTCCTGGCCAACATTCCCCTTCCCATAAAACCAGTTCATGCAATTTTCCAAGGCTGTGTGTGGGTATTAATGTGTGAATTGGCTGCCACTACACATTTAGTCACTTCACTACCAGTCTAGCATTGCTTGTAAAGCACTTTGGGATACAATGTGTATGAAAGCACTATATAAATACTGATTCTTATTATTTTCCATGGATAAAGATGAGAAGACAAGACAAGCATATTTTTGATTTCCAAGAAAGTATGAACTCTGGCATCGGACTATGGAAGAACTTTGCTACAAACAAGTGGTGGATCTATGGGGTGGTGAAGGGTGCGGCTGTAACCCCCCCCCCACCCATTGTAAAGTACTCGCTTGCTGCTACTACATTTCACTTTGTTGAAGAAGTCTGATTTATTGATTATACAAATGTTTACATTCAAAAATATGGATTACATTTGTAGTTTCAGTCAAAAACATACTAGAAAAGCATAATAGCAGAAAATATAAAGGTTTCATAAAAATGTTAAAATGTGCATATCAAGTATGCACACACACACCCCCATTGTAGCATCATGGATCCGCCATTACCACTAGACCACCAGGTTATTCAAGATCTGTACTGCACTGTGGTTTGCCAAAGAGAAAGTCGGTTGGATTAAAACACAATTTCAACATGTTAAAGTAAACAAAATGAACAGAACCATAGCCTAACATGCATATTGATCTAAATAATGTCCGTGGTTTTGACAATTTTGGTGAAACAATTCTATACAAAGGGACAAAAGAACTAGTTAGCACTATAGAGAGCCATGTAGCTCTCTGACTTTGGCTCTGATGATGTCATCACTTAACACATTTGGCGGCCATTTTAAGAAGCAGGTAAGTCAGTTTTTTTGAAATTGGAAGGTTGATTTTACATTGTTCAAATGCTTTGGAAACACATTTAGGTAACTTATATAAATGTAGTTTTAGCATTAACAAATTCAGCAGCCTTTCCTTTAGTCCTGTTTGAGGTCAGATTTTTGAATAGTTTGTTGTCAAAATGTTGTTTAGGTATCCTTTAATCTACATTTAACCTGCACCCAACCTGCTTCTAGTAACTTTGAAAGTAACTTTGAGAGAGTCTGGACTTATAAACGAAAGTGGATGGTGGACTGTGGAAAATTGTATTGGCTAATACTGATATTGCAGTTAATATTAACTGTGACAGAGTTTGATGCAATATATTTGATCTGGCCCTTGTGGTATTTTGTGGTACTTTTGAGAGTACTTTTGTAAAAAGCTGAAAGTGTCACATAGCCATGATGGCAAGACAATTTAAAAACAAAAGAGGAAAAAAAATAACAAAAACTAGAACCAACAACTTTATAACTAAAAAAAGACAAGAAGATCAAAATAAGAAAAGGAATAACATGAGTATTAAGGGGAAAAAATCACTAGCTATTTATTGGCCTCGGGAAACCAGACTGATCTGGTAGGGAAGAAGGAGGTTCTAAGAATACAGAGCATGAGTCTGGCACCTTTAACCTCTTCCCCAATTAAAATGCAGACACCATTATACGAACACCCACTGCTGCAGCAGATAAGAGAATTAGAAAAAGAAGTAAAGGAAATAGACAGCCCAGCCCGAGGAGATGTAGAGACAGATGTAAAATTAGCAGCCCAGAAAAGTGAAGCGAATACACTTAGGGAAGGGAGCAGGGCCTCCCTGAGGAAGGAAGATAGGGACAGGAACAGCAGAGAGGTTAGAACCTGAGATTAAGCTAGGCTCTTTTCTAAATCAGTTTGATGATTTTCTCACTCCATATACGAATAGAATAATATTAGTTCCACCCTCCAAATGCCCCCATTCTTACTCATTTGTGGGAAACCAAAGGAAAAGAATATGAGCAAAAGACCCTGTCATCTCAGTTCGGAAGCTTTGCAAGAGAAAAAGCGACAAGAACTTATGGAAGGATAGTAGGGGGACATAACATTTCGTCACAGGGAGTGAGAGGAGAAAATAGTAAAGCGATCGAAAAGCTTAAAGCAGAAATAGAAAATGGAAATTGCTTACTCCTGGAGATTCTTGCAGTATTAAAGAATAATTCGACCAAAGGTAACATGGAGGGGAGAAGTATTAAAAAGGAGTTATATTCAACAGCTAGGTGTGATAAATAAAGAGCAGGAAGAAAAGAAAAAGGAGGAAGCAGTAAGGAAAAGGGAAAATAAGGGAAGGACTATAAAATAAGTGCCTTTGACACTGTGCCACATAGAAGACTATTGCACAAACTGGGGAATATGGGTGTGGGCAGGACAGTAGTGCGGTGGGTAGGTAACTGGCTGGGCAGCAGGACACAGAGGGTGGTGGTAAATGGCTTTCACTCCACAGAGGGAAGAGTGACCAGTGGGGTACCACAGGGATCAGTGCTGGGACCGGTACTATTCAATATCTTCATCAGTGACATTGCACAGGACCTAGAAGGCAGAATTTCACTGTTCGCTGATGACACAAAGCTCTGTAATAGAGTAGACACACCAGAGGGTGTAGACAGAATGAGAAGGGACCTGCAGAAACTTGAAGAATGGTCAGGGGTTTGGCAATTGAAATTCAATGCAAAGAAGTGCAAGATAATGCATATGGGGCACAAAAACCCTGGCACAATATATCAGTTGGGGGGTGAGGATATAGCATGCACCAAGCAGGAAAGGGATCTTGGAGTGATCATCTCTGATGACCTCAAGGCAGGGAAACAGTGTGACAAGGCAGCAGGTAAAGCAAATAGGATGCTGGGATGCATAGGCAGGGGCATCACCAGCAGGAAAAGGGAGGTCATAATTCCACTATACAAGACACTAGTGAGGCCGTGACCTGGAGTACACTGTGCAGTTCTGGAGACCTTACCCACGTAAGGACACAGACAGGGTAGAGAAGGTTCAGAGGAGGGCAACAAAGATGGTGCATGGATTGCATCACAAGTCCTATGAGGAACAGGTTGAAGGCACTGAACATGTACTCCCTGGAGGAGAGGAGGAGAGAGGGATATGATAGAGACATACAAGTATCTTACAGGGAGGAACAGGGTGCAGGAATGCACTATTTTAGCAAAAAGATGTTCCAGGACTAGAGGGCATGGGATGAAGTTGGAGGGAGGACGATTCAGAGGAAATGTGAGGAAGAATTTCTTCACAAGGCGAGTGGTGGACAAGTGGAACACCCTGCCAGAGGAAGTGGTGGGGGCTGAAACAATCACAGGATTTAAGAATGCATGGGATGGACATAAAGGAATTCTGGAGGTCAGGGGTAAGGGGCAACAGACTTCCTGGAAAACATAAACTGAAGTTACAAACTTAAATGGGCAGACTGGGTGGGCCACAGGCCCTTATCTGCCGACACTGTCTATGTATCTATGTATGTATGTATCTATAAATATATAACAGAAGAAGTGGGTAGGAAAGAAAACTTGGAAATACAACAGTTTGTACAACAACTAAAAGTACAAAGTGAGAAAGAAAAAAAGGAATACACAATCAATAAAGGAAGAGGAAAGGATGATAGAAGAAACCCATGTTAGGAATGAGATAAAAACAACAGCAATTAAAAAAAAAGGAGAGTAGGTGAGTATACTTAGAAGGGGAGAATGGAATTCTTATTCCAACTTTGGTCTCTCCCCAAGCAGGGGAGACAGTGGCCATAGACCACAATAAGCATAAGGGAAAAGGAAGGGCCAGACTCCCAAATGAACAGACAGCAGAGGGCCTAGACTATTGTATCTAGAGAAAAATCAGTAAAGGAGCAAAAAAAAACAAGTGCCTAAGGATAAAGAAGGAATTATAAAGAAAGAAAAAATAAGAAAGGGATTAATAAACCCAACGGTCTTCTTTAGAGGAATTTGGAGGACTAAGAATGAAAATGTAACAACAATCAAGATAGCAGTGTATAATATATGCAAGGGTTTAACAGGAAGTAAGTTTAGGTGGAATGATATTCTTTCAGTTTATAGATACCAGACGGGAAAGGAAAAGGGTTGGGTCTGTCTGGTAACGCAGAAGATAGGAACTAGGCAGCTGATTTTGGACGTTAAAGCTGATTTCCAAAAAAATAGGGGTAAAAGCAGAAACAACCATCTGTGGGGATGGAAAAAGACAAGAGGTCAGTAAGAACCCTTTAGAGGAAGAGAGTGAGATATCTAGGATAGAGACAGATCTTTACCCAGTTAGGAAAATTCAAATACAGAAAAGAATAACAAATTATTAGGAACCAATACAAAAAGAGTATTCACTACAGAACAGTGGACAATTGGGGATCAAGGACAGGAGTATTACAGGAAGGAAAATCAGAGGTCCGAGGATTAATAATAGCTTGATACTGTCATCTGTCGATAGCTTTGTAATAAATTTGGGCACCCCATCCACAGATATTACAAGGGAAAATGGGTATTATCCCTTGGAACCGGAAGTGATTCTTAACTGACTGGAAGGGGAAAAAATATTGTCTCCCCGGAGAAAAGGTCTGGAATTAATCTCTTGGAATATAGCGGGACTAGGGGACAAAATGAAGGATATGGGTTGGTGAAACTAATTTCTAAATTTATGGTCATTTTGCAACAGGAAACATGGATAACCAATCAGGTGGGGCATCTTTTGAGGGCTACCAGACCTGGGGGATTCAAGCACAAAAAACTTCCAAATATGGGAGGCCCTCTGGGGAGGATATGTACCCTCGTAAAAACTGCCCTTGGGGTGGAAGCAAAATGTATTGTAAAAAATGAAATATACAATATTCTGGGAATTGTTTTATTTAGGGATGGGATGCCCATATGTGTAATTTTGAACGTGTATCTGGTCCCAAAGGACAAGTTGAAGGAAATGATCAAAAGAATGGAAACCCTGCAAAAAGTGTTACTAAATGTACAAGTAAAATACCCAGGAACTACCATCATACTGGGTGAAGATCTGAACGCAAAAGTTGGGACACAAACAGAGGACCCATGTAATAAATGGAATCTGGATGGCGCCCTAGGAATTCGGATAAGGACGTCTTCAGATTTATAAACTAATAAACAAGGACAGCTTTTGTTAAAAGCCTTAAAAATAACTAACATGAGGATGTTAAATGGCAGATCTACAGGAGACAGAGAGGGAAAGTGAACCCATATGGGAATAATGGGAGCTAGTGTTTTGAACTATTTTATAGTTGATGCATATTCCTTCTTTTTTATATCAAAGATGAGGATACTGGAAGTATGGGATACCCATACAAAAAATAAGTTAGCAAATAACTAGTGATTACCTTTTCATTAATTAATGGCTAACTAAAAAGTTAAGCATTAAGCTTGACCATTGGTTGAGGAGGTTTTATCAACTAATGTTTAACTTTTGCCATCTAGCAGTTAGTTGGGGATTTGTTTTGTTTTCTTATTCATTAGTTGAGAGATGAGACTGAAAAAATACTGTAGCTAGGAATTAGTTGAAATTTTCTACTTAAACATAATTCTGCTTGAGAGTTAGTTGTTTATATGACATAGAAAATTTCTCAGTTGAAATGCAAAAAAATGTCTCAGTTATTAATTACTTGAGATTTTAACTTAGAATATTTTGCAGTCACTAACTACTTGATAAAGGACTCATCCAGGAGTAAGGTGCACTCTAGGGGCAGGATTCACAAAAGCTGTGCCGGCAGAACCCCAACTTGAGCACTGGCACGATTCAGGCAGGTGACCGATGTGCACCACACACCACCCTTAATGTTACGCAATGTGTCTGGAGGAGTTGTGCAGGGAGAGTGCCCATACATGTGGTGCAAAGCCCCATTCACAACCCACATTGGAGATGAATCACTAGAGCAAGTCAGGAGTTGCACCTCCTCAAAATAACCCTACAACAAGTAGATTAAGTAGGTGTCCACCCCCTGGCAGTCCGCCATACTGCAGACAGTAGCACAGCAGCCTTACCACCCTGGTAGTACAGTGCTCCTTTCCCTGCCCACCACCCTGGCTGTATGCCCCACATTGCAACAGTAAATAAAACATATATGTGCCTTCTGGCGGATGATGGTGGTGGGCCACCTTGTGTCATGCGTTAGTGCTGATCTTCTCTCCTTTGTGTTGTCCCCTCCTCCAGGGTTCCACAACCATACCGAGGAGGATCAAGCTGCAGAGGCAGGTGTAGTGGGATGGAGTGTCTGTCATGGTGGAGACACCTAGGGCACAGTACCACATGTGGTGGGTGTGCAGGATGCCATGCTACCTCAGATGGACCACTGTGAGTGGCACGCCACACTACGAGGGCATGCAGGGGGATGTGGAGCCTCGGACCCTGTGGCGGGTCATTGTGCCATCTCAGGTTGGTGCACACCTCTCACTCCTGCTTCAGTCATCGGGGACGGGGCATGCGTGGGCAGGGTTACAGGACCACCGGCAGGGCTGCAGCCCTGCCACTTGGGTGCCCGGATAGGTGCGGGGCCTGTGGACACCTGCATTAGATAGGAGGCTCTGGTCTGTACCTGTGCTGTGCACCATTGCTGTGTGCATCCTGCTCCGCGTGGTTTGCCACGGGTCCACGGTTTGGGGTAGGGCTGTGACTTGTTAGTGGGCTGCTGTAGGGGCTTCCCTGGCACTCCGGAGCTGTTTGGGTGGGTGACCTCCATTGGGCAGTCACCGTGCACCACCGTAGTTGCTCAGTGCGGGTGGGGTCCTGGCTGCTGCATGGGCTGCGCCATGTCGGTTGAGGCGGTCAGTCCATATTGGGCCTGGGGAGGGGCTAGAGTCATCCCAGGGTGGGTACATGTACTACCAAAAGCACACGACAGTTACTGTCTGTTTCTTTCCACAGTGCTACCGGGGACCCATCAGATGCCTTGTGCTACGGGATGTGGCATGGCCTGTGCTGGCAGAGGAGGACATCAGCGGCAGCAGCAGTGAGGTGGAGGACCGGCCGACTGTGATGGCACCAGCTCAGAGGGTGCAGCATGCTGTGTAGGGGACTGCACGGGCCATGGCGTGGCCATCAGGCTCTGCTACAGCACTGGACTGTAGGAAGCAGTTGGGGTGATTGGGGGGGTTGTGGGGAACAGTGATGTTTTTTCTTGTGTGTGTAATAAATGATTGCCTTATCTACTATACATTGTCTGTTCCTTGCCTCGTGTGTGTGTGTGTGTGTGCGTGTGTTTGTTTGGGGGTGGTGGAAGGGGTGGCTGATGCCTTGTTCAGCTGCAGGACCGTTGGTGTTTGCCCACCCTGTTGCTGGTGCTGGGGGAGCCTACGGTGTGGTACAGCTGCCGCCACATTGTGGGTCGCGGGTTGGACCCATCTGCCAGGTGGCTGACTGCCCTGTGTGGGGTACTGTGCTGGCCTGCAGGGCATGCTGCAGGGGCGTACCTCTCCCAGCCTTGCGGTAGGATGGTCTGCCCAGCCTCCCTGTGCCGTGCACTGCCCAGCTGGTCATTGTGGGTCTGGGGCCCTGGTGGGTGGTGTCAGCAGCCACTGGCTTCTTGGAACACTGCTGCTGCCCAGCCATTCTGAGGGTATGCGGGTGCCTGTCCACTGTGATGGTGTCCAATGCCATGCCTGTTGTCCACGCCATTGGTGTGTGCTGCATGGGCCTGTTGCTGGCGGCCTCTGGGGTCTCACGTGGTTGCCCCACCATGTGCGCTCTGGTGCCATACTGGTATGCCTGACCCTCTGTGTTAGGTGCGCACAGCGTAGCCTGTGGGTGGTCATCTGTGGTGGCCCACCTCCTGCTGTGTCGTGCCTCTTCTCCCTGCTGCATGCCTCTCATGTGGACATTTGCTGCTATTAGGGCTCCTGCTGCTTGCATGGCCTGCATGCCTATTTATGGCTGCCCCAGGCTACTCATTGCTCCGCGTGCTGTGTGGCACGCGCGTGTATGCATGTTTCACACATTTGTGCATGGGCTATGTGCTTCACTGCGTACCTGGTACGTGGCTCCTCCCCACATAGCCGGCATGTATGTGGGCTGCGCAGTAGTGCGCTGCCATGCTGCGTGTCTCCTTCCATGCACATTGTGCATGTCGCTCCTGGGTTGCATGTGAGCATACTCCCCTGCTGGCTACCCCCACATGCCGCACACGTTGCGTAGCTGTCGTGCATAGCGGCCACTGTGAATTAAATCCCGGAGCTGGCGTTGGCTTTTGGAATCATGGGCCACAATCCAAGGCAGTTGCAACTAGTTCCTACTGCCCTGAATTGCAGCAATAATTGAATGGAGTTGTACTGTTCTGAAGTCGATGGTTAAGGTGCTCAGTCACCTGTCGTACGAGGAAAGGAAAGGTTGGGGGAATTGAACATGTACACCCAGGAACACAGAAGGGAGAGGGGGGGACATGATTGAGACCTTCAAGTACCTAAAAGGTATAAACCAGATGCCAGTGGGGAACATATTCCAGCTGAAAGGGAATCGGAAGACTAGGGGCATGGGTTACAGATTGATCAGGGACAGTTTAGGGGTAACATTAGGAAGTATTTTTTCAAAGAGAGGGTGGTGGATACGTGGAATAGGCTCCCTGAGGAGTTGATTGGAGAAGCAACTGTGGAAGGCTTTAAAAGAGCATGGGACAGACACAAGGGATTGTTAAGGGTGAGGGGGAAGGGCATGTACTAGCAGACAGCTAGACAAGTGGGCAGACTGAGTGGGCCTGGCTGTCCTTTTCTGCCATCACATTTATGTGTTTAACACCATAGGCAGCTCAAGTCCTACTACCCCACAGCCAGTATCAACCCCCTGCTGCCCCATGCATATAGGGCTCCCAGATCTACAGGGATTACTGTATTTACAGGGAAATAGAGCAATATAAGGGGAAATTGCTCCCATAGACTTGAATTGCTTATGAGAAAACAGAGAAATTCATCTACCATAGGATACGTGATATATGGGACAAACCAAGAAAATTGCTCCAAAGATACAGGGTTAATGCCAAATTCATCTGGGAGCACTGCCCTAGTATCAGTCCCTTGCTACCCTACAGCCAGTATCAACCCCTTGCTACCCCATAGCCAATCAATCCCCTGCTACCCCACAGCCATTGAACCCCTTTCTGACCCTATAGCCAGTATCAACGCTGGGCTGCACCTCAGGTAGTATACTACTGCCAGCATATATCCCCAGTCCCTCCACAAACTGTATCAGCCTCCTACCCTTTCCAAACCCTCGTGCATGCCACTAACCACCCCCTGCTGTTGGCGCTCTTTAAAGTCTGAGAGCATCAGCTTACATTACCGCTATAAGGGCTTGCGCATGTATGTGCACGCGCGGGACCAGGAAGTCACCGCCAAATGACTTCCGGGTGCGGAAAACTAACCGTTACAAGCGCTGAGTGCTAGAAGCGATGATCGAGGTAAACTGTTCGGTACTGCCTTGCATTACTTATTTTGATTTCACAGAGTTAATGCTCCATACGTTCTTATTCCGACTACCGGCACACTTCTCTCTGAGTTCAGTTTAAGTAGCAGCTTCTGCTCCACCCCAAGAACAAGTGCCTGCTACTCAATGGCCATGGCCCGTCTGAATTCTAAGGTACATAAAGCAGGCAGAGCAACACTACAGACTACTTGCTGTTGTTTATTGTTATTTTATTATTGTATGTTGCTCAGCTGCCTACTTTGTCTTGTTATGTGCAGCAGGAGGGTGGTCGTGGTATGCAAGTGACAAATCTGGTTTGGGGATCAGTAAATGAGTTTAACAACACAATAAGCAATTGTTTTTTTTTTTTGGAGCATGCTCTTCAGATCAGCGATTTGTTAAACGGCTGACCTAGAGGAGTATTCTTAACTTTTCTAGCTGGCATCTGGTCAAGGAAGGAAAGCTGTGAGCAGTGGAACTGTGACTTTTTTGTGTGGAAACCTACTGCTTATTTGTGGGTGCAGTATAATTTGTTGCCCTGCTCCTGCATGAAATGTACGCTGTGTTGTTCTTGGCATATTGGTGGCTATTGCATCTATTTCGGGGGTTCTGCAAGCAGGTGGGTTGTTGATGCAGACAGTGGAGGAGGAGGGAAGACTGAATAACTGTCAAATTGACTGACCACTGTTCTGGAGGGCTGCTATGGGGGTGGAGGGGAGGGAGGTCAGATACTAGATGGGATCTGTGGCTGGCAGAGTAGCCATACCTCTCAACTGTCCCTGATTTTGCCTCAAAATTTTACTCTGTTCCTCCTAAAAATGGTGTTTCCATCACCGAGCAGTAAGGGTTGTAACTACAAAATAATGTCAAAAATTAAAGTTACAGGCTTGTTCTTCCTTGAAAAATGTATTTTACACCAAGACCCTTATTCTACCAGCTTCCTCAGTGGATATCACCAATTTTGAAGATGTGTCCCTGATTTTAGTCCCTTGTCCCTGATTTTTTTTTTTAAGCATTGTCCCTGATTTACGAGGCAGGAGGTTGAGAGGTATGAGAGTAGGTGCTGAATGGAAAGGAGGCGGGGAAGTGAAGCGGGCTACAGGTAGCTGACTGAGGGGGATCAAGGCTGATACTGTGGTCTGATTAAGGCTGTCACTGGTGTGGACAGATCCTGTCTCAGACAGTTGGGACTTAATGGCTGTGAGGAGATGAGAAACTAAAGAGGGATAACTGCTTGATAGACTTCACACACAAAAAAAATATTTTTCTCCCTTTAAATTTCTATGCCATTCCCATTTTAGAATCTTAGTGTTATTTTTATTCTGCTCACTCTTTTCATTTCCGCTTAGTTTCCTGTACACAGATATGCCCGGGTTCAAATTATTTATGCTCTTTTATTTTACAACTGTGACTACACCTGTTCTCATAAATATAAGATAAGTATTTGATTTTTCTGCATTTCTCTGCTATGTAGATTAGTTACCCAGAGGTGTTGATTTTTTGTGACCCCTTTTCACTTTTTTTTTCTTTCTCCCCAGCTGTATTCCAAATGACCTTCAAATAAATCTTTCTTACGATCAGGTGAGTCTTTGCTTTTTGGGATTAATATAAATATAAAAAAAAAAACTGAACCATAATAGGGCACTTGCATCTGTATTCAACAAGCATCTATACATTAAAAAAAAATGTAGGGTTGATGTGCTGGACACCACACCTCGCACCACTCTGTGACCTGGGTTCAGGAACAGACTCTGGACATGGGGGACATCAGGGAAGGAAAGGATCGAGCATCCTGAGGACTGCGCTCCTCTCCCAGGGTGGGTTGGACAGTTTGCCTCGCTCTGTAGTGGCCCTCGGTGGAGACTAGGAGCACTGCGGAGTGATGCTGCAGATGGGGTTAAGAAAACCAGAGAAAATTACATCTCGACCGACTGCATGACGGCCGCCCGGACCCTTGTCGCCGCAGAGCCCCCGGACAGCCGGGACCGACACCTGCAGCACCCAGGGCCAAAAAAGATAAGTTGCAAGGTACTTTCTCTCTGGAAGGAAAGGACCCGACCAATAAAAGGGGTACATCGGGTTATCCCGAGAGTTGCTGCAATATGAGGCGGAAGTTGGTGACGGGGGTTCCTGAGGGAGGTGGGAGGAGTCCCTGGCAGCTCGAACGAGAAGCCTGTTGAGACGTAGGAGGCTTATAAATAATGCAAAAAAGAAAAAAATGTAGGGCCCCATACAAAGTAGCAAACAATGTTACGAAACAGGGAATGCAAGCTGTTGCTCAACTGCACCACCACCATTTTGCTCTACATACAAAGGGCCTTGGGGCTAGCTTTGACTTTTTTATTTTTCTGTGCAGAACTTATTTTAATCAACATTTGATAGTGCCAAACTGTCATAAAAATCACCATGTAATAAAAAAAAAAAAAAGATCTTATTTGGCTTCATTGGCAAGTGGCAGAACTAGCCATGGTCCTGCATGCCCTGCAGTCACCCCCCCCCCCGCATTCCTAGATGTTGATACGGTTATTACTATTTCAATTAAAACATGTTAGGAATGATGTTCTGCCCCAGAACTTTTAAACCACTATGTTTACAAGAACCAAGGGTCATCTGATTCAATAGCCCGGGACAAGAGCTAAAACAAAATGTATTTGAACATAATTAAAAAAAAAATTGTGTAGCATATAGCAGGTAACCTTGTGTAAGGAAGTTGTCCAGTGGTACTCAACTGGACCAGCCTCCCACTCCATCCAGCCGCACTTTCTGGGCCCAAGAAGAAGAATGGTACCCAGGGAACCCAGAACCGAGGTGGTGTCTGAGCAGGGAGAGGCATCCAGAGGGTTGGGGAGTGATGAGTGTCTAGTTAGGGGAAGGAGGTATCCTGAAAGGACACATCTGGAGTACCAGGAAAGGAGGTGTCAGAGGGGCTGTGGTGGGCACAAAGGTGTTGGGTGGGGAGACTGGGGAGAACGAGGGTGTTGGGGGGATTGTTAATGGATGAATGGAGGCGGCATGGAATAATGGCATCAGGTGCTGTGGAGGGAGGGAGCTTAATGTTGTAGGCTGCATAGGGAGGAGTGGTATATTCAGGGACTATGGAGGGAAAGGAATACTGTTGGGCCTGTGGAAGGAAGGGTAACTAGTGTTGGGAGGGCCTGCGATAAGGGTTAAAGCTAGTACCTGTTGGGGGCAGCTAATGTCGGGGGGGGCATAGAGGAATGCAGTAGTCAAGGCCTGTGGGGGGGGAGAGAGAGGCAGAATGGACCCACAGAGGGTGAGTGTGTAACAGGTGTCTGGATAGTGGTGTTGAGTTGGGGCTGTGCAGGAAGGATCCATGTCAAGTCAATAAATCGTGGAGGTGGAGGGGATGTCAAGATGGCTGTGGAGGAATGGAGTTACGGTGGGCCAGTTGTCAGGGGGGATACTGGGGGACTGTGGAGAGTGGGGGGGGAGTTGTTGGACATGACCATAGGAGAAGGGAGGTGGTAGTGGATGACTATAGTCAAGTGTAACTAGTGTACCCAGTATGCTACTTATGGTTTTGTGGCATGTTGTGAATTTAAGTTTTATACATTTTATGAGTATGGGGTCTGAGCTCCCACCACACACACACACACACACACACACACACCCCCACCACACTTATTAAATAATTATTGGGTGTGGGGAGCATAGCCCCATTCGCAACTTAAAATTTTTTTTTGATAAGGGTTGGTAATATGAGGATTTTTAAGTGGCATAGTGAACTCGCTATGCTAGTTTCAGTGGTCTAGTGCTCCACCAAAGTGAGGGGGGGGGGTCTGGTGTTCTGAAGGGGGGTGTCAAGATTAGGGGCTGTGGAGGGATGGAGAAGCAGGCAGAAAGAATGGGCACTGTGCAAGTTACTTGGGTTGGGGACGCTGCTGAACTGTACAACAAAAGATCCAGGTGTGAAGTACCAAGAGATCCAGGTGTGACCCACCCTTTTCTTTATTATGAAACCATGATCTTCTCTAAATGTGGCTAAGTGCCACATAAAACTTTGACTGCTCTGTCTTCTGGCCTATTTCAGTGTTCATATGGTGTGAAAATGTAGCTGCCCCCCAATCTCCAGTCTGCAGTTCGGAGAGGTAGGGTGGCGGAAGATGCATCACACATTTTATTGCTACTGCAGTGCTGAAAGTGCTGCTGGGCCCCTAGTTGCAGCTCGAGGAGGCCAGCAGAACAGAAAGAGAGGCCACAAAGGTTTTGGAAGCAAGGTGCAGACAGCTCTGCTAAATAAAAATGCCTACTTACAGCAACCCCTCAGAGACAGGGTGTTTTGCCAACTACGAGATGATGGTGCATTTTACATGCCTGAAAGGGTGTGTTTCTGCAGTGGTCATACAGGCAGCATGCTCCTGTAAACTTCCAGCCATGCAATGTCTACTTCTCCTGTGATGATTTCTAGGCACGCTGCAGACTGACCATTGAACTTTGGAGCATACTTTTTTTTTTTCAATTGTTTAACCAGGAGTAGCACACTAAGCTGAAAGCTTGTTTACAGGTGTGACCTGGGAGCACGGGGAAGTTAAGTGACTTACTCAGGGTCACACAGTATGCAAGTGGGGGCTGTGGAATTCAAACCCAGGTCTCCAGATTTGTAGCTCAAAGCCTTAAACCACTGCGCTATACTGCCTATACTGGGTGAGCGACCAGGAAAACTCTGCTGAATCAATCACTTTTCCCAACATTTTTGCACAAAGCGGTATCTTATTTACAGTGCATTCTTCGGATTGTTAGTTTGATGGTGCAGGGGATAACAGAACACAGTCATTTTGAGGAGGAGAGTAAAGGAGAAAATCCGTGGAAAGGGATGAAAACCACAAATCAATCAATCAAAATCTTTATTTATCCAGGCGAACATTGTTGAGCAAGCTCATTTACAAGATGGACCTGGTTAGCTCCGGGTCAAATGGTACAATGCATACAGAGATATTTACAATACAACCAAATAACACAAGTGAAAAAACAATTAATGCAAGTTAGTACTCAATGTTACATCAGTCATATCAGTTGAGTGCTTCTGTAATATTTAAGGAGGACATAAGGTGAGACTTAGTAGGAACTTCAGTAGGTATTAGTGATTGGTCGCTCGTGCAGGGAGCTGATGCAGGCACAGAATTTCAAAAGTAGTGTAATCACACAGTATCCCTAAATGTAACACTCTAAACAGAAGGATAAGGGTCTTAATAGTAAAGAAGAAAAGTAATTACAGACTCTTTTTGTCGGCAAATTTCGGCATGGAAATCAGATTTATGCTTGGCTTAGAACGGACACAGAAGCAGACTGCAGGAACCAATCGGAAGCCAACGTTGAAAAGCGCTCCCGTTCCGATTGGATGGCTGCTAATGCCGTGCTTTGCTAATGGAGAGTCTGAGCTTAGGTTCTCAGGTGGCGGTAGAGACAGTGCCAACTGCCTGGTGCCCGGGTTTCCCATGCCTATGGGCAGGGAGGGAGCCCGTGAGAGCATATCCATGGCAGGGGATGGAAGAAGGTGTCGGTATTAAGTACTGGGCCACAGACAATGGAACTTCTGAATCAGCGGGAGGACCAAAACAGCAGGACAACAGAATTGGGTATTCCTAGGTGCCTAAAGACTAGCCCAACCACAGAAATTCAGAAAGGAGTATAATCAGAGTCCCAACTCTTGACACTCTAAACAGGAAAAAAACAGAGGTCATAACTGTTAGGCAGTAAGTAAGTACAGCTCTTTTTTGTGCAAGTTTTAGACAGAAAATCAGAATTTAGCTTAGTATTGAGGGAGACACAGGAGCAGACTGCAGGGGCCAGTCAGACACCAGAGCAGAAAAGCTCATGCGTTCCAATTGGGTATCGGCAATGCTGCACCTCGCTAGTAAGGAGTCCGGTCTAGGTGTCTCAGGCAGTGGCTATGGAAGCGACAACTTGCGTCACAAAGGGGGTGCTGAAATCACAAACTGTTGGTGATGGGGCAAAATGGAGACTACAGTCGAGGGGGAATAGAGATGACAATTGGCGGGGTGGATGGAGATCACAGTTGTAGGAGCTGTGCTGTGAACAAAATACTGGGTCCGATTTTCCAAACCCTGGGAATGACTCTAGGTGCTTGCGCACCACAGAGAACTGACACAAGTGTCTCACTGCACCACACTTTGCCTAATTCCCAATTTTCAAAGGGGCCTTGTGGCAAATGGATTGGCATGCGCCAAAGTGACTTGAATCATGCCTGGGCCTCCCACCTTGGTGTGCCATGACATACGATGTGCTTATGCCCAGGACCCTGCTGCACCATCCCCTTATGTTGATTCCCAGAGTGGTAGTGGTCTGGGTCCTTTCTGGCTTAGAACGGCCCAGGGCTGGCTTAAGGACCCTTGTGCCACTCCTCCAACAGTATTCCATTGATAAGTCCCCATCCCCCCCCCCGCGTGCACTTCATGGACACTGACGAACATGGTCAACAAACATGTAGGAGAGCAAGCTCTGCAGCAGATGGGGCATTGCACAGCTGCTCTGAAATGGACATGGCAGTGTCCCACAGCTGCAATGACTGTTTGTGACTACTGCCACAATGGGGGGGGGGAGAAGATACATGGGCAGTGACTGGCCACATATGCCTTTGAGTGCATAAGCCTGTACATTGTCCTGACACCTTCCTGGACTGTCTGTAAACACAGCTGGCACACCTGGTAGGTTGCACCGCTGCCTTCATCATCCCTGCCTGCGTGCCAATTGTTCAGTGCATATGAGCAGTTGAGGCAAATTGACCAACTTTGGCAATGGGACCTCTCGCATACAAAAATCAGGTGTGGGGTCCTTAGCGAATTGGTGATCTTGCAAGCTGCTGTTTGCCACTGCATGCATTGATCAAAGGACTTTTTGAAAATCAAGCCCACTGAGTGCAGGACAGCATGGAGAAGTTATTTGCTGCTAGTTAGCCAGCCTACAGGAAAAAAAAGGGGAGTATCTGAAACATAGATTTTGACGGCAGATAAAGACTGCTTGGCCCACCTAGTCTGCCCATTTTCCTACCTAGAGGAAAAGCTGCAGATCCTATTTAACCAACAGCCTATTTCTTCCTACCCCCACAAAAATTACCTTATGTCTGTCCCATGCATTCTTGAATTCTCCCCCAGTTTTAGACCCCACAACCCCCTCAGGAAGGCTGTTCATGTGTCCACCACCTTTGTGTGAAAAAATACTTCCTCACATTGCCCCTGAGCCGCCCCCCTCTATCTTCAAATTGTGTCCCCTTGTTCTTGCACATTTCTTTCTGAAAGATGCTACCCTCTTGGACTTTGTTGATTCCACTGAGGTACTTAAAACATTTCTATCATGTTCCCCCCTCTCCCTCCTTTCCTCTAGGGTATACATATTAAGCTCTTTTAGTCTCTCCTAGTATGGCTTCTCTTGCAGACCCTGCACCATTTTAGTTGCCCTCCTCTGAACTGCCTCCATCCTGCCTATGTCCTTGTGGAGATGGGGTCTCCAGAACTGGATGCAGTACTCCAGATGGTGTCTCACCAACTGTCTATACAGGGGGATAACAACTTCCTGTTTTCTGCTGGTGATGCCTCTCCCTATACATCCCAGTATCCCCCAGCCCTCCCTACCGCCTTCTCACATTGCTTGCCAACCTTAAGGTCATCTGATATGATTACCCCCAGGTCCCTTTCCATTTTTGTTGTTGTTACCCCCCCCCATTGTGTAATCTTCCCCTGGGTTTTTGTTTCCCAGGTGCATTATTTTGCACTTCTTTGCATTGAATCCAAGCTGCCATACTTCTGACCATTCCTCCAACCTTGCCAAGTCCCTTCTCATCCTTTCCACACCTCCTTGTGTATCAACCCTGTTGCAGATCTTTGTGTCATCTGCAAAGAGGCATACTTTTCCTTCCAGTCCCTCTGCAATGTCACTTATAAAGACATTAAAAAGGACTGGACCCAGTACTGAACCCTGCGGTACCCCACTGGTAACCCCTCTTTCTTCAGAGTGGACTCCATTTACAATTACCTTCTGTGTCCTGTTGTCCAGCCAATGTTTTACAGGCTACCACCCTGGGACCCACTCCCAGGCTGGTTAATTTGACTATTAATCTTTTGTGTGGGACTGTGTCAGATGTCTTGCTAAAGTCTAGGTAGGCCATGTCCATAGCCCCTCCCTTTACTGGGCTTTTGTTCTTTTATTAATTTTTTTATTCTAACCTATTTTTCTATTTTTTTTTACAGGTCTGACAGGACAAGGGTTCCTAAACCTTATCAGATAAGTATATGTTTATATCTTTCATGTCCCTTCCTCCCTTTTGAACACCCCTAAAGAGCTGCAGATCCTTTGTGACCCCTTTTCTATCTTTTATTTTACAGTTAGTGTACATTACCCATTTGGACTCCTACCGATGCTTCCCTAGGGCAGGTAAGTCCTATCTTTTACTTATTACTAAGCTGTTGGGATGAACATATTATGGAGACTACGGGGGTGTCCAATCTGCCACAGGCTAAGGCGGCTGGAGGGAAGACTGCAGTGCCTTGGTAGTGAGCTGGAGAGGGTGCTGGCAGAGAGAATGAGAAAGGGGCCAGGAGGGCCTCACCAGGGGGTAATGGGAGGGAGCATCAGGAGAAGGACATTAAGTGGAGAGAGGGGACAGGGAGGGAGTGCAGTTTCACATCTGATAGGGGTCAAGCATTGAAGGCAGGTCAAGGGACAGGGGGAAGAGTCCAATGCAGGACAACATGGTGGTGGCAGGCAACAGGCTTGCAGAGCTGACAACAGTGGTGGAAGAGGGGGAGTAAGAGGAACACTAGGAGAGGGAGACAGGGGGAAAGGGTGGAGGGAACAGGGGTCAGGCGGTAAGAGGAGGGTAGCAGGGGGAGAGGGGCACAGCTGAAAAGGAAAGTGTCAGCAGTAGGGGTGTAGGGGAGAGGGACAGTGCTGATGGTCAGACAAAGGGTACCTAGCTAAGGGGGACAGGGGCGCATGAGGGGAAGGTGGATGGTAACATGGGACCGAGGGAGGGACAAGGGAACACAGGTCAGGAGGGGAGAGTGGGGGGTTATGGGGTGAAGCATAGTGACATAAATTGGCAAGGAAGGGCAGGTGTTAGTAATGGGCAAGGAGGTTAAGGGGGAGGGGTGGAATGGAGCTGAGGAAGGGGGTGTGCTAGTGGTGGAGGACTCTATACTGAAAGGGACCAGGTGGGGCAGTAAGGGGGGAAAGACATGTCTAATATGAGTCAGGTGGATCTATTCCCAGGTTGGTGGCAGGCTGAGCAGGGCAGGCCATTCTCAACTGCACAGGGAGAGGACTGAGGAAACTGCATGTTGTGGTGCATGTAGGTAAGAATGACCTATCTGGGAGACAGAGGTAGTAAAAGGGAGATTTAAGGAACTGGGGAAGCTGTGGGAGGAGGAGGGGAAATCAGTGGCCTTCTGGGAGGTGCCTCCTGTACCCTGTGCAAGTATTGAGAGGAAAGGAAGGATAGGGGAGCTCAACACCTGGTTGCGGGAATGGTGTCATATCAGGGGGTATGGGATAGTAGGGGGCTGGGGCAGAACCTGGGACAGTAATACCCTGTATGCAGGGGACAGGTTTCACTTGAGCAAGGAGGGGAAGGGAGTATTCAAGCAGGGCATGGAGGGGTACATAGCAACAAGGGTGGCTTTAAACTAGGAAAGGGGGGGTGGCAAGTGGGAAGCTGGTAGGCATGGTTTCCAGCGAGGGAAGCCGGATGAGCCTACCCCCCAAGCTACAGGGGAGGTCATCAGAGTAGGAGCAATGGGGGGGGGGTAAATCGGGGTGGGGAAGGGCTAGAAGGAGGATGGATAGTAGTGTCACTAAATGTGAGCAAGCCAAACAACCACATCATGGTGGGACCCATGGTTTGGTCCCTACATTAGCTTTTCAGCTCTGAAGTCCTGCAGTGGCTACTTATAAATATAGAGTGCAATGCCTAATTGACTCCTTTTAATAAAGTGTTTCTACCCAGGAAATTTCACATGTAGTAGATAGGAGCATGCTATAAGGAGCACCAAAACTCCCACACAGGATGTGTCCACAGGACTGGAGGTTAGCCCATGTAGTGCCCATTCACAAAGGTGGCCCAAGGGATGATCCAGACTGGTGAGCGTCACATCAGTTGTGGTTAAGCTCATGGAGACAATCCTTAAGGAGAAACTGGTAATTTGGAGGACACTGGGCTCCAGGACAGGCAGCAGCATGGGTTTATCTCTGGCAGGTCCTGACAGACAGACCTGATTGAGTACTATGATTGGGTGATCAGGGAGCTGGACAGGGGCAATGCAGTGGATGTCCTAATACTTGAACTTCAGCAAGGCCTTTGTTTCAGTGCCACATGGGAGGCTAGGAGGGAAGCTAGAAGATGCAGGGGTGGATACTAATGTAACCCCTAGGTGGTGCTATCCTAAGGGCTACTACCACTGCCTGCATGCCTAGGCACAGGTTGAGGGGTCTGAGCTCATTGAACGGGTGCCTCCATCCCAAGGAATGGCTCTGGGGTAGAGTAACTGCTGTTGGTATAGCCCTCCAGGATGTTACAACCCCCACCAACCCCTCTAGTGGCCTAAACAGTATAGCAGCAAAACATTCACATGTACTGTATGGTAGTAATGACTTGCTCACTCCCCTTGCACTTACCACCAGAGCTGGATCCTCTGCAGTTGCCCTGTAGACCCCCTGTAAAGTAAGATCTGTAATGCAACAGTTCAATGGCAGTACAATACCCCCACCAAAAAGGTACAGACTAGCCAGGTCAAATGCAAAAAGAACAAAATCTGATTTATTCAGCACAGCATCCCTATTATCAACTAATGCTCAACAAGTGTGTGCTGTTCGTAGAGAGAGATTATTTATTAGTTAAGATCAACTAGTGAATAATAAATGTTGGACTAATACTCAATTCTTGGATAACTGTAGAAAATATTAAGAATTAGTTAGCAGTAGGGTGAACAAAAGGAGTTAGCCACTAACTCATTTGCATGTGAAAAAATCAACTAAAGCAAAATGAAGGAATAATTGAACATTAGCTGATTATTAGTGGTTTGAAGCAGTTGAGCATTAGATCAATAAATAACTGCTAAAACTATTAAGAATTAGTTAGCAGTAAGGTGAACAAAAGAAGTTAGCCACTAACTCATTTGCATGTGAAAAAATTAACCAAAGCAAAACTGAGGAATAATTGAACATTAGTTAATTATTAGTGGTTTGAAGCAGTTGAGCATTAGGTAAATAAATAACTGCTGAAACTGTTAAGAATTGGTTAGCAGTAGGGTGAACAAAAAAGTTAGCCACTAACTCATTTGCATGTGAAAAAATCAACCAAAGCAAAACTGTGGAATAATTGAACATTAACTAATTATTAGTGATTTCAGACAGTTGAGCATTAGGCCTATTTTTTGGTATGGGTAGTGATAACTTCCCTCTCTCTCTAAGTATAGATTGGTTATTGACAGGGAAATTGAGAACAGAGAACCAGGAAAAGAGGTTTGTTGTAAATGAACATATGCAAGTGTGTAATAGGAAGCGAATAAGATGGACATAAGAAACTAAAGGGAGAGTTCAAAAGCTGATACAGGAAAAGTCCCTCCTACAACAAAAAAGGAGAAGTATTGAACATTACCAGGATGGGGGTAAAGGTGGAGTAGAGCAGAAGGGACAAGTAATGGAAAACTTGAGCTCTAGGCTAGGGGAGGCAGAATGTTTTGGGGCATGCGAAAGAATGATTTTGGCCAAACTAAGAGCAGGCAAGGAAAGTAGGACTATAATGAAGAACAAGAAGGAAAAAGGAAAGGCTAAATGGTTTGACAGAGAATGTGCAAGTGCAAAAGCTAGAATGGTGAAATGGGAAAAGAATGAAAAACACAAAAGAATTGCAAGACAGGGTAGCTTTTATAAACTTAAGGCAGGAATACAGGATGACAACAAATACAAAAAACCAAAATATTCTAGTGCCCTGTGGCAAGCACAGATATCAGTAGTGGAAAAGGATACAAAGTCTTTCTGAAACTTAGTGGCATATGGGACGGGTAATCTTAGAACAAATTTAGAAGCATTTATCACCCCAGAGGCCTGATTAAACCATTTCAGAAAAATATATAGGGCAGATGAGAAGTCTGCTGATCTCATGAGAAATGTTAACACTGAAGGGAATACCCCCAAAAACAAAAGCTGGAATGAGTTTACAATAAGGGAAGTGGTTGTAGCAATTAAGGAACAAAAACATGACAACTCTCAAGGCATGGATGAGATAGAAGCAGAGATTTATCAATTGGACATGGAATGGTGGGCGGAAATACTAACACCAATGTTTAATGACATGGTGAGAATGGAAAAAATTCCCGCAAGCTGGGCCATGGGTGTGATTGTTCCCATACATAAAAGGGGACCTATAGAGGACCCGGGCAATTATAGACCAATTACTCTGTTAAGTATAAGCTCTAAAATGTTTTCCAGACTTTTACTGGTAAGGTTAGAGCAGTGGGTAGAAGAAAATAATATCTCTTTTGCAGTACAGATTTAGAAAGCAGATGTAACCCCTAGATGGCGCTATCCCTGGGGCTACTACCCCTGCCTGATTTGCCACTAACAGGTTGAGGGGCCTGGATCCAATGGCAGGTGCCTCCACCCAGAGGTCAGGGTTTGCAATAGTTAAACTAACTTGGTCACAGCCCTCTGGGACACTGCAACCCCCCTTTCTTCCCACTAGTGGCCCACACAATATATCAGAATTACCTTCACAGTATACACTTACCCCAGGTCTGGTTCCGGCACTGGGACCTCCTGTGAAATGAGATACAGTGCAACAATCACAGTACAGTACTTTAACATAGACAAATACCTCAGGCAGTATAACTTTGCTGAAACAAGCAGCTCTGATTTATTTAGGGGATATAACAAGGACAGGGGAAATCAGGTTAATTAGCTTATCACTCTAATAATCTACCTATGGCTCTGTGCACAGGCCTATCCCTATCAGTTACTGTCCCTGGGATACAAGCCCTAGTGGCTAGTCCAAACCGTGGCAGCTGGTAGGGGCCCTTTCACAGAGAAAAGGAGAATTAAACAGTCAGCAGTACAGTAATTCCATTTGGATTTAATGTGGCAATTCAACAGGGAGCGACCCTGAATTAGTACTCACGACCTCCAAATAAGATAGGGTCCTTCAATGTCAGCAGGGCTCACTTGAGGTACACAAACCTCTTCACACATCCATATAAAAGAGCACTATACCAGGCAGGCTGCATCTGTATCCCGATCGCAATTACTGCACAATGCAGGAGAACACACAGCAGATTCAGTTCCTGACAGACCGAGGTGCAATTTTCAGCAATTCCTCCAGTCTTCTACAGGGTGAGCCTGGTTTCTACTCTTCAGAGATCCTTTGATTCTTTTCACAGGACGGATTCAGTCCTAACAAGCTGTTACACAAGCTGCAGACCGGAACTCTGGGCCTTACACACGTTTTTGACTAAAACTGCACACTGAAAAGCACAGGGCTCCTTCCTTCTTCACTGCCAAAGCTCAACTGAAACTCCAACCGACAAAACCGGCACTTCCTTTGAGTTCCTCCCAGTTCTTGACTGGATTGGCTGTCCCACAATAGACTGCTGCTGTTGGTCCAAAAAGGCACTGAAGTCTAAACTACATCTCCCAGAGTCACTGCCCATACAATCCTCTTGTGGCTGGCTCAGATTATGAGTCCAAGTTCTGATTCGTCCAAGGCACCATTTTAGAGCTAGCTTACCCCACACTGATTGGTCCAGTTCAGCAGTTCAAAACTAGAATGGGGAACTAGCAGACACAGTTCTGACTGCAAAGAAAGCAGGTTAGACAAACTGTAATTTCATTATTACTCTAAATAATTTCTGGCAAACAGTTACATCTTTCAGATAGGTTCCCTTTGCACTCTAGTGACTGCAAAATGAAGTGAATTGCAGCAGCTTGAGTGGTACTCAATCAAAGAAACACACAGTCCCCATACAAACTAATTATGTCTGCAAGCAGACAGCTCTTAAAGAGACAGTACCAGAGGTTCTAAAACACTCACTGATAAATGGCTTAGCACGAAACACCATTCAGGCTTGAAGCATTCAAGCAAGCTCCTGGAAGTCTTTTGGGAACCCCATTTGCAGGGGTTACACCCTTCCTGGCTGGGAAAGCTTGACGTCGCGTCAAGCAAGTACCATAAGTTTCAACTGCAACCATATACATTTGCATTAGGCTCGCACATGTAATCATCAGTCAATATATCATTTTACCAAGAACACATTTCTGAAACATTGCAGTACGTCACTCTTTACACAGTATTACATACACATTGTACCATAACTCAAGTTATTACCTCTTGTACATGAAACCTGAAGAGAGGGGGCCCTTCCCTATCAGTTACCTTGGGGCTGGATGGGGCAAGGGCACCATACTTAGAGGGCAACACAAGTAACTTGGAGTTAGCACTGATGCTCAGTTTGGGCAATGAGCTCAGGACACATACACTCCTTTATGGACAACATTGAGAGGCAAGTCCACAGGCCTCCCAAGTGAATCATACCTGAGGTGCACCACAGGCTTTACAGCTCGACCAGTCTTTCTAGGGGAACTGTTATAGTCTCTGCACTCTGAGCCTCATTTCAGCATTGTCCTCACTTGTCAGGGGAGTCTCCATGGGGGTAGAGAGGCTAGAACTTGGGGCACTTTCAGCTCCAGGAGTTACAGTTTCTGAGTCCACAACATTTGGCTCGCATGGAGAGCTTTCGGACACTGGCAGTGGACTGTCAGGGCACTCAAAATACTCTTCTTGTTCGGGTGTATCACCAGTCTGCCCCAATCTATCATTTTCCTCCCCTGAAAACTCAAACAGTTCAACCATGCACAATGATTCCATTTCATCTGATCTGATGCTTTGCACTTCACTTTCTGGGAGCATTGGCTCCAGGGATGAAGCTGGGGCTTAGACAGTCCAGAAGGCCCAGCTTCATCTCCAGTATTGACTAGGGATTGCCCCAAACAATTGACTCAGTTCGTAAGAAGGATAGTATTCAAAGTCACTCTCACTTTCTTCCGATATGGACTGACAGTCATGCTCAACTGGGACTTGTGGAGGGAACACTTTAACTTTGCTTCTGTAGGTGCAGACTTTCTTGATCTTTTCTTAGCAGCAGCTCTAGTCACTGGTCCAGAGGGGCATCTTTAGGGCTCAGACTCAATTAAGATTTGTCCAATGGGCAGTAAATGATTTCTATGCATTGTTTTACATCTTTTGAATTATTCTCAGGCCTTACTTTTGTACACGGCAGATCATCTAGTTTGCCCACTACAATGTGAGGGAGATGGTACCATCTGTCAGCAATCTTGTGCTTGCCATGTAGTCCCAGATTTCTTAGCAATACCCGATCTCCTCCTGGAGTTCCTGTGCTTTCACCTTTTATCATACCTTTCTTTGTTGGCCAGATTTCTTTTGGCAGCCATGGTTTGAGCCAGTTAGTACGCATGAGTTAGCTGGGCCTTAACGTTTGCACATACTGTAAATAGTTGTCAGCTTGAACCCCATCAGGAGAGACCCCAAAACACACATCTACTGGTAGTCGAGCTTCTCTTCCAAACATCAGGCGGGGGGAGAATCCAGTGGCATCACTTTTGGTGCAGTTATAAGCATGTACCAGGGTGCTAATTTGTTGGCTCCATCTAGGCTTGTCCTTTGGGTGCAGGGTGCCTAGCATATCAAGCAAAGTGCGGTTGAAACGTTCAGGCTGTGGGTCCCCTGGGGTGGTAAGGAGTGGTTCTGGACTTTCGCACTCCCCACAGAGAAAGCATCTCTTTGATCAGACGACTCTCAAAGTCTCTCCCTTGATCAGAATGGATTCTTTGTGGAGCCCCATAGTGAACAAAAAAGTTTTCTACAAGTACTTTGGCCACAGTGGATGCTTTCTGGTCTTTGGTGGGAAAGCTTGGGCATATCTCGTGAAATGGTCAGTGACCACCAGCACATTACTGATATTTCTTTGATCTGACTCCAAACTCAGAAAATCAATACAGACCAGCTCCATGGGTGCACTGGTGGTGATGTTAACAAGGGGGGCAGCCCTCTGGGGCAAAGCTTTCCTCTGTAAGCAGCGACTACAAGTTCGAATGTGTTGCTCCACATCAGCCCCCATCTTAGGCCAATAGAATTTGGATCTCACCAAGTCAAGTGTTCTGTCTATACCAAGGTGCCCCATGTGGTTGTGCAAGGACCTCAGTACTGAGTCTCGAAAAGCAGTGGGCAGCACTAGTTGTTGTTTGTCTACTTGTCCCCCTCTGTCTACTGTTTCTCTGTATAACAGTTTATTGATCAGTTTCAACTTAGGACCTTCTTTGTATAACAGAGCAGTTCTCAAATCAGTGGAGCGTAATTTGGACACATCTTTTTCCTGCATAGAGGGCTTCTAAAGCTGCTTTGATCATGGGATCGCGGGATTGAGCCCGCGAATACTGTCATTGTCCAGCTGAGGCAGTGCACCAATGTCTATTGCAGAAAAGTGGCAATAAGCAGCAGGTATGCAATTCTCAGAGCTCCCAAGCAATCCACCATGCAGTCCACTGCATCCGTGGACATTGTTCCTCCCTGTCAAACTTCCGGCAAAGTGCCCGAATGTCAGGTTCTGTCATCGGACCCAATCATTCTGGGAACAGGCCTCCGGGAGAGAGCATCAGCATCTATGTGGTTCAGACCTGCTCGGTATTCGAGGCATAGTCATATGTAGATAATGCAGAAAGCCACCTATGGCCAGTGGCATCCAACTAGCTGAGGTCTGCACATAGGTCAAAGAATTATTGTCAGTTTTACTAGTATTTTAGCCCCATACAAGTACTCATGGAATTGGTCAACAATAGCCCACTTCAAAGCTAGGAACTCTAACTTATGTACAGGATAGTTCTTTTCGGATGGGGTCAGGCTTCTACTGGCAAAGGCCACTGGTCTCAGGCCATTCTCGTGCTCTTGGTACAACACAGCCCCAACCCTTGCAAGCTAGCATCAGTGTGTGCAATACGTAAGGTTTTCTTGGATCGGCATAGGCCAGCACTGGAGCATGGGTAAGTTGATATAGATCTCATGAAAAGCAGTCTCACAATCAGAGTCCAGCGGGCCCCAAATACTTCACTCGGATGAAAATACACTCTTTCAGTCTTGAGGACGCTGACTTTTGGTATTTTTGTGGGTTGGGGATACCCTTGAGTAAGGTTAAGTAAAGGCGGATCACTCTTGAATAGTCCTTGATGAAGCGCGATAATAACCACAGAATCCCAGGAATCTTTGCAGTTCTTTTAGATTTTTGGGCTGTGGTCAAGGCCTCAACTTTACTTGGGTCGGTCTCTATTCTCGGTGGATACTATGTGTCCCACATACTTTACTGATGTTTGAAAGAATTGACACTTATCAATGGACAGTTTAAGGCCAAAGTCCTCCAGTCGGTCCAATACCTTAAATAATCTGCTCTCATGTTCCTCCAGTGAGCTGCCAAACACAATAACATCATCTAGGTATACCAGGCACTCTAGTAAGTTCATGTCCCCCACTGCACGCTCCATCAATCGTTGAAAAGTGGCTGGGGCACCTGAAATCCCTTGAGGCATCCTCATGAATTCATAGAAACAGCGGACAGATAAAGCCGTCTTCTCTCACGGTCCTCTGGGGCCATCGGGATCTGGTAGTACCCACTGCGAGATCCAGCACAGAGAACCACTTGCTCCCGTTTAGGCAGTCAAAGCATCCTGAATGCGGGGCATTGTGTACTGATCAGGGATAGTCCGCGGTTTAAGGTGCGATAATCCACACACATCCTTACTGTTCCATTCTTTCCTCACTACCACAATGGGGAAGCATAAGGGCTTCTGGATTCTTGTATTACACAGCAGCTAACATCTCTTGCAGATGCCGTCTCACATCATCTATGTCAGCAGGTGCCAGGCGTCGAGACCTCTCACGAAATGGTCTTTCGTCATGCAGCCGGATATTGTGCTCAGCTCTTGCGCGATCCCTACATCCCATTCCTTTAAAGAAAACACCTGGTCTCTCTGGGCAAGCTTCTCACTGATCCTCACTTTCCATTCAGCTGGCAGCGGGAGTCGCGAAATCAAACAAGTCAGGCGTTACTCTGTCATTCTTCCTTGAACTCTTGCTGCGGTGCACTGCAGTGTCTGCACAATGCACATTAGCCAGGATGCAACCTCTGTTTACTCGAATGTCTCTTTCAGACACATTATGAACTTGGACCATTACCCTTCTGGCATAGCATGGGCTCTAGCGGGCAAAATACTAGGCTTGACCAGCAGTCCTCTGGCAATTTTCCATCGCCTGGTGCATCCAACATTAATATTTTATTCTTAACATCCTTTCTGATACGGACCTCTCCTGTAAGGTACACTGGGCATTTGGCGCCAGGATCAGAGACTCAGGATCCTTCTTCCATACAATTCCGACCGGTTCCTCTGGTTCTGTTTTTCAGCATCTCTCTGTGCCTCATAGGCCTTCTTAATTAAAGCCAGAACTCTTAAAGCTCTACTAGTCTTTGACCCTGTTTTCATAACACAACTGTGCCAGCCTTCGAACATATGAGCATTTGTTCCAATCAACAAAGGGACACCATCATACAGTCCAGTGGGGAGACACACTAAGGCTAGGGTCTCTACTTGTTCGCCACTCCAGCCACGGAGGTGGGGAAGACAGCCAAATCGGATATACCGGAATAGGGTAGGCCTTCTCACTTAACCCCCATACATGCAGTCCTTCTAATGGTTGTAAGGGTACGTCTGACAAAATGCTTCTGATACCAATCTTGGAACATAATTGTCACTTGGGAGCCACTGTCTAATACAGCTCTTGTAGACACTCCATTCACCTTTACAGTGGTCTCCATGGAGGGACCCACTATTCTGGACCAGTCTGGAGGCGGTAGCGGGGGCCTGGGCAACTGACCTTGCCACAAAGGGCGTGAATTAGCATTTTGGTGCCCTCACTGGGATCATGTCGTGCACCTCTTAACCACTGATTTCTTCTCCAAGCTCTCCTTGTAGCCTATATGCAACTTTGTCAGTGTCTTTTGGGACTGGCATTCCCTTTTCATGTGCCCATCTTCCCAAATTATAGCAAAACATACTTTCTGGAGTTTGAGCTGGCCAGGCGCCACACTGGGAGCCAGGCGGGGTATTACTAACTGAAACCTGGGTGCCATCTCTGTCTGCGGCGTGATAAGCATTTGGAGACATCTCGTCAGTTTCTCCACTTCCATGGTCAAGGAATTGAGTTTGGAGCTGTTATCAGCAGGAGATACATGGGTGGGTACCCCCACCCCATAGCAGATGCAGTCGGATATAGGTCAGGGCCCGTACTTGCAGGCGTGGCCTTCATAAAGGACTGTTTTGAATTCCGGATCTCTCTCAACAGTTCGCCCCATTGTGGCATATCTTTTCCTTGTCAGAGCACTCATTGACTGTCAACCTCTGCCCCTGAACTTCACTTGATGGGTCACCCTCAGTCACTCGGGTCGTAGCCACAGCTGTTGGTGCAGGTACCTCCCGAGGTCGCCTTTTCTCAACTCCTCGAATTTCTCTCATTAACTCATCATAGGAGGGCGGGGATTCCAGTCGATTTGCCAGGCGTAACTGAAGCAACAGCAGTTCTGAGAAGGGGGCAGACTTAAGGATTCTGTCCAGTCTGGTTCGGTCCAGTTCAATCGCTGGCAAACTACCCTTTCTGAGGCATTCTTGCAACAATTTTTCCAGCCGAGAGACATACACAGACAACAACTCCCCTTGGTACTGTTGTGCATTTCTTACTCTCCACCATAGGTCCTCATCAGAATCTGGGCTCCCATACACATTCTCCAAGGCCTCAAGATAGGCCTGTGCAGTCGCTTCAGGGTTACTGGCCCGTTTAGCACGGATGGTAGCCAGGGCAGGACCTCGGAGGCTCTCACTAACCCTCTTTCGCTTTTCGCCTTCCGAGCATTGCCATTCTAGCACTTGGGGGGCAACATAGTCTATCCAGGTCTCCCAGTCATCCTCCCCTTGGGGGGTGGGGAGGGTGCCAGAGAAGATCCTCAACCTTCGGTAAGAGTCGTGACTAATGGCAGGTGCAGAAATAGGAGTCTGCATTGGTTCAGCCACCATTACGGGCACTGGAGCAGGAGAGGGTGTTGGGGAGGAACACCCCAGGTGGCAAGAATAGTTTCTTCAAGTCCTCCACAGTTTTCCCTCTCCCAGCAACCATTCAGCAAATTTCTCCTCAAAGTTTCAGATAGTGGTGGGGCTGAGTTCCCCGGTCTTTACTGTCCTTAGTTATCACTCTCCAAGCAGTGAGGGCTCCCTCTGGGGTAATGGTCTGTGGCACTTTGGAGCTATCTATGGGATCCTTAAACTCTACTAGGGCCAGGAAAGTGTGGGTGAGCAGATTAGCATGCCGACCCACCACCACAGGGTTTTGTAAACCTTCCACCTTGGAAAGTACTCCCTGCACAGTGTCCGTATTGATACCAGGGGATGTCCAGGATAAGCATAGCATTTTGGGGTCGATCTCCTCCCCAGTACACCACTCCACCAGCCGGTGCACAGCCACTTCTGTCGGGGTACCCATTTTTTTCTTAACAGTGGTTCGTAAATATGGCCACTAGAGGACACACAATCCCAGCGGTGAGCCTCCAAGATGTAACCCCTAGATGGCGCTATCCCTGGGGCTACTACCCCTGCCTGATTTGCCACTAACAGGTTGAGGGGCCTGGATCCAATGGCGGGTGCCTCCACCCAGAGGTCAGGGTTTGCAATAGTTAAACTAACTTGGTCACAGCCCTCTGGGACACTGCAACCCCTTTCTTCCCACTAGTGGCCCACACAATATATCAGAATTACCTTCACAGTATACACTTACCCCCAGGTCTGGTTCCGGCACTGGGACCTCCTGTGAAATGAGATACAGTGCAACAATCACAGTACAGTACTTTAACATAGACAAATACCTCAGGCAGTATAACTTTGCTGAAACAAGCAGCTCTGATTTATTTGGGGGATATAACAAGGACAGGGGAAATCAGGTTAATTAGCTTATCACTCTAATAATCTACCTATGGCTCTGTGCAGGCCTATCCCTATCAGTTACTGTCCCTGGGTACCCAAGCCCTAGTGGCTAGTCCAAACCGTGGCAGCTGGTGGGGCCCTTTCACACAGAGAAAAGGAGAATTAAATAGTCAGCAGTACAGTAATTCCATTTGGATTTAATGTGGCAATTCAACAGGAGCGACCCTGAATTAGTACTCACGACCTCCAAATAAGATAGGGTCCTTCAATGTCAGCAGGGCTCACTTGAGGTACACAAACCTCTTCACACATCCATATAAAGAAAGCACTATACCAGGCAGGCTGCATCTGTATCCGATTGCAATTACTGCACAATACCGGAGAACACACAGCAGATTCAGTTCCTGACAGACCGAGTGCAATTTTCAGCAATTCCTCCAGTCTTCTACAGGGTGAGCCTGGTTTCTACTCTTCAGAGATCCTTTGATTCTTTTCACAGGACAGATTCAGTCCTAACAAGCTGTTACACAAGCTGCAGACCGGAACTCTGGGCCTTACACACGTTTTGACTAAAACTGCACACTGAAAAGCACAGGGCTCCTTCCTTCTTCACTGCAAAGCTCAACTGAAACTCCAACCGACAAAACCGGGCACTTCCTTTGAGTTCCTCCCAGTTCTTGACTGGATTGGCTGTCACTCACAATAGACTGCTGCTGTTGGTCCAAAAGGCACTGAAGTCTAAACTACATCTCCCAGAGTCACTGCCCATACATCCTCTTGTGGCTGGCTCAGATTATGAGTCCAAGTTCTGATTCGTCCAAGGCACCATTTTAGAGCTAGCTTACCCCACACTGATTGGTCCAGTTCAGCAGTTCAAAACTAGAATGGGGAACTAGCAGACACAGTTCTGACTGCAAAGAAAGCAGTTAGACAAACTGTAATTTCATTATTACTCTAAATAATTTCTGGCAAACAGTTACATCTTTCAGATAGGTTCCTTTGCACTCCTAGTGACTGCAAAATGAAGTGAATTGGCAGCAGCTTGAGTGGTACTCAATCAAAGAAACACACAGTCCCCATACAAACTAATTATGTCTGCAAGCAGACCGCTCTTAAAGAGACAGTACCAGAGGTTCTAAAAACACTCACTGATAAATGGCTTAAACGTCAAACACCATTCAGGCTTGAAGCATTCAAGCAAGCTCCTGGAAGTCTTTTGGGAACCCCCATTTGCAGGGGGGTTACACAAAAATCTACTTTAGATCCCATATTTACACATTCATATAGTAAATAAATATGTAATTTATAGACATTAAAGCAGCGTTTGATAGTGTTAACAGAGCATCTGTGGGAAATTCTGGAAAAGAAGGGTATAGATAGAAAATTACTTAAAATGATTAAATTATTATATAAAGATACATAAGTGGCAATAAGATACAGTAAAGATGGTGCATGTATAGAACCCCTGGAAATTAAGTACGGGGTAAGACAAGGTTACTTGCTGGCTCCAACTCTTTTTAACATATATATTGAAACTGTGGTAGAAGAACGCAAACAGTTGACACCTTCCCTCCCAGAATACTGCAGCTACCTGTGAAAATGATGCTATATGCTGATGACACTATTATTATGTCTCAAACTCCACTGGGGATAAAAAGAGCTTTAACCTCGGTTGTCAGTTCAATTAGGGAGATTGATTTGGTGCTTACTAACATACTATTTGCCAGCAGATTAGGCCTTATGGTCTATCGAGTCTGCTCGAACCTCAGATCCCTAGTTGGGTGCCGAGGCCCTTCCCTCCCTTGTGTTCCAGAAACCCCTATCATCCATCCCCACCCCCCTGGGGCAGGCCATCATCTGATACATCCACTTTCTGTGTCTGTCCCACCCTCTCTTGAAGGGCTCCACTGTGGATCTCTGAACCAGCTCGCCAGGCAGTGCATTCTAAGGGTCCACCACCCTCTCAGTGAAAAACCTCCTCTCTTTCCCCTCACCCTTCCACCTTCCAACTTCAAATCATGCCCTCTGGTGACACCTCCTGCTTTAGTCTAAAGATCCCTCCATGTTTATCCTATTTATTCCCTTGAGGTATTTGAGACCTCAATCATGTCCCCCTCTCCTCTCCTCCAATGAAAACAGGCAGAGCTCCTCAAGTCTGTCCTCATACGTCAAATCCCCTAGTCCTCGTATCATCTTAGTTGCCCTCCTCTGTACCCTCTCCAGGAGCTGTATGTCCCTCTTCAAGTGTGGTCTCCAGTACCGTACACAGTACTCAAGGTGTGGTCTAACCAGTGCATTGTACAGCGGCAGAATCACTTCCTTGTTCCTAGAGGTGATCCCCCTTACGATGCATCCCAACATCCTGTTTGCCTTGCTAGCCGCTCTCCTGCACTGCTCAGTTATTCATCATCCACCATGACCCCTAGGTCTTTTCCCCTATTGAGGCCTCCAGCCTCCCTCCCACAGTGTACCTGTGTTTAGGGTTTCCCCGCCCAAGATGCAACACCTTGCACTTGGTGATATTGAAATTTAATTTCAATGTGTGAGCCCAGCTTTCCAGGGTGCCCAGGTCCCCTTGCAGGGCCAACCTCCCCTCTTCTCCCTCAACTACTGCTCCCATCTTGGAGTCATCAATGAAGAGACTCATTTCACACCCTATACCCTCCCTGATATCCGATATGTATGCATTAAACAGGATCGGACCCAGGACCGAGCCCTGCGGTACCCCACTACCAACCTCTCTAGGGTTCGAGAGCTCCCCACAGACCACTACTCTCTGGGTGCGTCCAGCTAGCCAGTTTTCAATCCATCTGACCATCAAAGGGCCTACTCCTAACCCCATCAGTTTCTCCACCAGACCATTGTGGGGGACAGAGTCAAACGCCTTGCTGAAGTCCAAGAATAATACATCCACAGGCTTTCCTCTGTCCAGTTCTGATGTTACCCATTCGTAGAACTCCACAAGATTGGTTTGACATGATCTACCTGGCACAAACCCATGTTGCCGACTATCCAGACCTCCCACCTCCTCCAAGTACACCCCCAATCATTCCTTTAGTATACTCTCCATTAATTTTCCCACCACCAAGGTCAAACTGATGAGTCTATAGTTACCTGGTACTTCCCTCGACCCCCCTTTATGGATTGGCACCACATGTGCCTCTCGCCAATCCCTAGGTACCCTCCCTGTCTCAAGTGACCTGTTGAAGAGCTCCGCCAGGGGTGCAGCCAGTATGTCTGCCAATTCCCATAGTACTCTTGGATGAATGCCATCCGGCCCAGGAGATTTGTCTTTCTTTAGGGCCTTGAGGGCTAACCACACCCTTTTGGCGGAGACAGCATCATCCATCCTCTCCACCTTACTGGCCTTTTTATCCTTATCCAGATGTGACACCCCTGGGGTACCTCTCCCTCCCTCTTGCTCCATTTCTGTTGCTCCCCTGATCCCACTCACTGCCACTTCTATCCCCATCATGCCTTGCTTTGTAGATATACCATCCCCCTCCCTAGTGAACACAGAGGCAAAGTACTTGTTAAATACCTCTGCCTGGTCCCTCGCCTCTTCCACCCACCCTCCTTCTGATCTCAATCTGCTGAGATGGCCCTTAGTTTTTCTCCACTCCCCAATGTACCGTAAGAACCCCTTTTCCCCTCCATGTATCCCCTGTGCCAGCCGCTGCTCTTTACTGGACTTTGCTCCCCTCACCATCCGGGTGACTTTTCTAGATGAAAAATGGTACATTTCCTTATCCCTATCCCCTCTTGTTGTTTTATATTTTTTGTAGGCCGCCTTCTTTTCTCTGACTGCTACCTGTACCTCACTGGACCACCAGCATGGTTTATGTGACCTTGCTCCCTTACGTTTCAACTTAGCGCAGATCCTGACTGCCTCATGAAGTCCTCGTTTTATGACCTCTCATCTCCTTTCCACACTTTTCATTGATGTAATCCCCTTCAAGTGATCCTTGAGAATATTTCCCATGCCCACAAAGTCTGCCCCCCTGAAGTCCACTGCCAGTGTCCTAGATCTCCCCTCCCCCATGCTTATTTGAAACCAGACAGTATTGTGGTCGCTCCCAGTCAGGGGGTCCTCTACAACCCAGTCCCTTACCAGATCCCCATCTGCCAGAACTACGTCCAGGACATGCCCCTCCCTTGTGGGCTCCATCACATGCTGTGTTAAGAACACATCCTGGAAGCCGTCCAGCAGCCTCTGCTCCTTGGCCACCTTAGAGGACATGGTTCCCCAGTTTGTACCTGGCATATTAAGGTCCCCCATCAACACCACTCCTTCCCCTTTTGGTCCACACTGGGCAATGATGTTGTCAAGCCAACCATCCTCTAGAACATAACTCATCCCGGGAGGCCTATATACTACACCTAGCTTGACCTTATCTCCTGCTGGGGATTGTAAGGTGACCCATAAGGCCTCCACGTTTCCCTCTGCCTCTTCTACCCTAGCAATTTCTATGTCATCTCTAATGAACATAGCCACTCCACCCCCTCTGCCCTCCTTTCTATCCTTCCTAAGCATAGTGTACCCCCACACGTTTAGGTCCCAGTCATGGTTTTGTTGGCCACGTCTCCATGACCCAGCCACATCCACCCCCGAACAGCATGGCCTGGAACTCGGCAACTTGTTTCCCAAGCTCCTGGCATTTACTAACACCAACCCCACCCTTATCCCTGATCCCTTTGTCGAACCCCACCCAGGTTCCTTATATTTCCATCCTCCTCTGCTCCTCCTGAAACCTCCACCCCAGTCTGTTTCCCCTCCCCCTTGGGTTTGAGAGGCTACTCCCTCATCTGGAGGAGAGGGCTTCTAGTTACCCCTCCTTATCCCTTCCCCCCACAAGTTTAAACCCCACCTTTCTTGAATGAAGTCAGCCATCCCCTGTTTAGGGACTTCCTTCCCTAATGGGGCAAGATGAAGCCTGTCCTTGGCATACAGTCCCTTATCCTCTCAAACTCCTTTCCAGTTCCCTAACACCCCCAACCTACTCTCTTCACCCCACTTCCTGAGCCAGTCATTAACTTCTGTGATCTTCATTTTTTTCTCCACTGAGGCCTTTGGTACTGGCAATATCTCCAAAAAAGGAAATGTTGCATCCATTATCCCGACAGCCTCTGGCAAGTTCTTGGAACCTTGCTTGGATTTCCAAAACGTTATTTCCCTCTAGATCGTTAGTTCCCAAATGCACCAGGAAATCCGGTTTCCCTCCACAATCCCTAACCAGTTCATACACCATGAACTTTGCTCTGTGCACTGTCAGCCCAGAGATACTCACTACCTTCACCTGGCTATGGCATCCACCCCCCTGTCCCTCCCACTGGATACCCCTAATCATCGAGTCTCCCAATAACAGGACCTTAACACCGCCATCATCTTTATGGTTACCTCCACCATGCCCTCTCAGACCCCCATCCCCCCCTTTATTCGTGATCTCAATTCCATGGGAGTCTTCCTGCCTTATTAGAGACCCCCTTGTCACCCTCCCCTTTCTGCCTCCCTCATTATTTTGCCCACTTAACTCAGACCCCCTCTGAATAGGTGTCCCCTTTAACCCTCTCTTATCCAAACCATTTATTCTGGCACTGATGGTTTCCCCTTCCCCCGCACAGCCATCCTCCCCCCTTGTAATAGTACCCCTGCCTCCACAGGCTCTCTGTGGGTCCCCTTTAGCTAGGGCCCCATCCTTGGTACTGACCCCCCTGCTGAAGGGGGGCTCCTCTCCCACCTCCTTGTCTCCCAGTTTCTCTCAGTCATGCTCTCCTCCCTCATGTCTGCAATATGTTGCATTTCCCCCATCTGCTTAACATTTATGTTTCCCTTCTCCCTCTGGGACTATTTCTATCCTTTCCATTGCTGGTCTGTGATGTCCTATGGGTATCCGACTCCCTCCCCCCGGCCTCTGTATCAGTTTCCTCATTTGCACCAACCCCTTCCTCCCCCTCTAGGTTGCTTAGTAGCTCAAATTTATTGTGACACTCTATGTCAGCCTGCATCACGTAACCCGAGTTTCCCCTGACTGCACCTCTAAACTGCCCCTCTTCTTCCCCTCTTGCTCTGTTCTCCTTAGGACTCCCTTCCCACAGTCTGCTGTTTTAGGCTTCCCCACAACAGCCCCTCCCTTCTCAATGTCTGCTCTACTAGGCTTCCCCACAGCAGCCCCTCCTGACTCTTCCCCCTCCACTCTCTTTGTATTCGGAATGTTCACCCCATACGCTTTCCCCTTAGCGTCAACATCCCTATCTGAGGGTCCTCTGTCCCTAATATCCCCCCTCCTGCTTGCTGTAACATAACGTCCTGTAATTTCAGTACGTTACCCCAGCCTCCCCTCAGCCCCACCCTTCTGCTGCCCATATCCACACCCCTTATCCTTGGACACCCCTCCCAGCTCCCCCAGCTTACTCCTTAACCAATATACCTCACTCCTGATACAAGATAGCTGTCTACAGAGTGGGCAGCCTCCCTCTCTCCAGGCCTAATTGAGAATTATTGCCATCCCACAGCCTGTGCAGCCTACAACCCTTCCGAAGATGCCTGCCATGGTGGAATATGACCACCCTGTTTGTCCCCCTCTGTTTATAATGGCACACCCCCTTTAATACACAGAAGACAAAGATCATGGTTTTTGGACACGGAAATTCAAACTCTAACTTAGATTTAAAGGTAAACAAATGGATAATAGGAGATAAACAATTAGAGGAAGTAAATGCTTTCCGCTATCTGGGGCTCTGGTTCTCAAAGAACCTAAGTTGGAAAACCCATGTACAAAAAGAAAAAGGAAAAAAATATGAGAACGGTACAGGCAATTGCAAGGTTTGCCAACACATTTGCACAAAACTATTATGTGGCACAAATTAGATGTTTGGAGGTGAAGATCAATGCTCAGATGCTGTACGCCTCAGAGATATGGGGAGTACTGGGGGATACAAATGCACTGGAATCGATACAAAATAAGTTCCTTAAACAACTATTGGGGGTCTCTATGTACACACATACCACAATGGTAAGAGCAGAAACTGGAGTACACTCTATCAAAACAAGGATAGGAAAAAGAGCAATACATTTCTGGTATAAAATAACGAATAATGAAGCACCCAATCTCGCCCAGTATTCCCTAATGGAGGAGTATGAAGAAAGATATAGGGGTACAGTGTTGTGGCTGTCTGCTTTAAACTCTATTTTAAACAAACTGGAATTAGAATATAATTACATTTTACAACCTGACAAGGGTATTTATCTTTTTAAGGACCAGACCATACAAAGATTATTGGATGTTGCTGCAGCACAAGAAATAGGGAAAATACATGAATGTAGGGAAGGGGAAATATATAGAAATATCAAAAATGCATTTCTAATAGAAAAATGTTTGTTCTTCTGTGAGAATAAAAACCAGAGAAAAGCGCTGACTAGACTGCAAATGGAACAGATTAATCTGGAGGAAAAGTATAGGATAAGGAGGGTAGCACCTGTGGTGTCATGTTAGTGCAATGAAAACTGCAAGTGGGAAATTTCTCATGTGATCTTTGACTGCCCAATTTTTGATATTCCTAGGATAAAATGGATATGGCCCCTAAAAGATCATTTAGAGGGGGCCGATTCCTGGGCTAAAACCATAAGTATATTTAAGTCAGGGCATGAGCCAGTAATATATGCATTAGCAAAGTTTGCACAATACATTTTTTACTATGTGGTAAAGGAAAAAAATCACAGGAGGAAAGAATAATATGAATAATAAGATACAATATTTTTTATCTTATGTATGCAAACATGGATTCCTTATATCCAGCCTAGCTTTGTCTGGTACTGCTCTTAAAGCTGTTTTGATTGTAAGAATGTAAAGTGTTAACTGTTTCTAGGATGTATTTTTAATATGTTTTTAAATTTTACATGTAACATATTTTTTCTTACATACGTGTGTTAAAAATAAAATCTGAACTTGAACTAGAAAGAATCCCTAGTTTAGTACATTGATTGGGCTAGCTACAATATATGTAAGAAAATGTATATTTGTGATTACTTTCTTACTAAGCAATATTCCTATTAAAGCAACTCTTTCAAATTGTCAAGCTGTATCTTAGTTGTGTCTTAGATAAGGCGTATACTGTATCTCTCACCTAGTATAAATAACTAGCAGTATCAGATCAGTTCTGCATTCATTAAAAAGCCCTTAAGCATCGGTTAGAAAGAAAAATGCTGAGATCTAGTTATATTATGCTCAGCATGTAGTTTGGACATATATAATAAATATAGGAATGAATAAATTATTTAACTTATACTACAGTTCAGTTTTACTAAGAGAGAAGATAGTAAAAAGTAGTGTCAGTATTAAAGTTTTTTATCTCACACAAAAAATCCTCCTTCAATTTTGTTTGTCACAAACTTGCTTTCCAATTGTTCTCCTGGTGACTTCCAGAGAGCCTTCCGATATTTCCCAAAGTTTGAACTTCGTTCTTTATTTCAAGTTTGTTTGGGTTTCTTACCACACTCCTCTTGCTTAAAGTGATTTAGTCACATTCCACAAATGCCTGTTTCGCACAGTTTGCCACTGCCACCCATGCTTCAGATGTTGAAGCTGCAATTTTTGTAAAAAAATCTGTCATAGTTATTTTTTGTATGTTTTTGTTTCTGCCTGTCCTCCAGTTTTCTGTGTGTGGCCACACCCCCAGAATGATGTCACATAAGGGAACTGTCACTGTTGTACATACAGAAACAAGGAATTCTGGGCAAATTATGAAGTTAACTTAAGTGTTCATTACTTAGAGGTGCAGTCACTTATTTTACTAGTGGGCACTGCAGAACAGCACCTAATATGTAGATATATAACCTAGTTCTACAGAAGCTTGAAGAAGCCAAGTACATGCGCACATGGGCAGACTAGGTGGGCTGTAGACCCATATCTGCTGTCAACATCTATGTATGTATGTTATATATATATATATATATATATATATATATATATATATATATATGTGTGTGTGTAGCAAGGCATTGTGGGTACATAGCTGATTGTTCTATCTCCCTTATCAAAGGGCAGTCTCCTATGTTGGTAGCGTTTACAGTAGTACAGTCTGTCAAAAGGTTTCTAGAAAACTGTTCTTGTGATGCAGATAGGCCAAAAAGATAATTTACTAGTTTATATAGATGCTGTTTGACTTTTACTGCCTGCTGGTGAAGTGAGACATCTGAAGTGGCAGCTCCTGTCAGAATGTGGGAATGTGATGATAATTTTTTACAGTATGGTTATGTTATAGGGCCTGAATGACTATAAGTAGTTCAGAAGTGTAATTATGAGTCAGATTACTTTTCTTTTTCTTTGTTGTCCAGCTTCTGCTACGAGTCCAAAATTGTGAAAGAAAAAGGATATCTGCAATATCAAGCCTGATCAACAGAGGTCTCTGTTTCAACTCAGTGCTTAAATACTTTTTTCCCTTGCATGATGTCACAGTTGTGGCTTGCAGCAATGAGAAAAAAAGGGGCAGGGTTAAGCAAATGAAGCAGAGCACAGAAATAAAATCATTTTTTTCATGGAAAACAGCACTTTTTGGCAGTGTGAATGGTAGAAGAGTGATTCACACCTCCTACAGGTTACTACTCCCATTTGCTATGGCAAACATGACAAAATCACTTTAATAAAAGGACTGTTAAAGTTCCACAAGTTCACTCCATATTCTATTGTCCTCCGCCTCCTCATCCCAACTCCTGACACGTCCTCCAAGCTTTTCTGTTTTACAGAGTTAGGCCTTATTGAGCTTTTCCTCAGACTGGAATGATCCACTCTGAACTTGATGTATTTCACTAAAGAAAATGGGAAATAAATACACTACGAATAATAATGTAATTTTAAACTGATGGAAAAGTCTTTAGTTTTAACTGTAGTATTTATTAAACTAGTTCTAAATGTTTATACTATGCACACCTATACAATTTTGTCCACTAAAGAAATGTTATAGAACCGTGTAAAGTGGACTTTGCTCCTATAATCATACAGTGTTTGTTTTTGCCTTTAAGCCTTAAAGCAATTTACAGTAATACAGTTCCTAGTTATTACTAGTATTCAGCTTCTAGACAACTTGTAAACAAAAAAAACACCATGTGCATAATATTAAAGTTAAGCCACTAAAAGCAAGAGAATCAAACTTACTCATTAAGAATGTAAAAGAGTTTCTTTGCGATTTGCAGAGCATAGCAGAGAAATTTTCAATAAAAAGTCTGCCAAAAGAAAAGTGGCATTCTCCAATGTTTCCCAGCATGAAAAATTTGCAAATGGTGAATCTAGGGGGAGAACGCCACTCATGCGCTTTATTGCTCTTGTGACACATCAGAACGCAACAGCACGTGACTGGCCCAGCACAATATTCAAAAAAAAAGACTTAAAAACTTTGAAAATTTGAATAACAAATGTCATATACAAGCTACAGATAAGCAGTTTGAAATATCTTTCTGCTATTACTGTACCTGATTTTATTAATCCCATAAATTCACTGATTCAGGCTTGGTGAATTAAGTAAGTCTGGAGAATTTATAGACAAAAAACATTACATAAACATAAAGCATAAGAAAGAATATTGTTAAAATATTGGTAAAAACAGCCCTCAGTAAAAAACTATAAACCATAAATTGTACCCCCCCAGGCTGCACCAGGAGACGAGCAACTTGTTGTTCAGTGTGCCTTCCTCATAAAACATTTCAATAAATACATTTAAAAAAAATGCCCCTTATATGGCATTAGAAAAACAGAGAGGAGAGGATATAAAATGAACTCCAGTACAATTCAGCGACCTGCCTCACAAAATATGCAGGGCCCAAAGGTATTGGAGTACTGGAGTATATAATGTTAGCTTGAAACAAGACAACCAGCATCTGACTCTCCAAAGGGGCGCCCCGCTAGGTCCGTAACTCAGACAGCTCTGCCACTATTGAGAATCTGATTCTGGTGGTTGTGACTGCAGAACTGGGGTTGTTCAGCTAAAAATCAACAGCACCAGTCGGCCTGGAAAGAATGTTGATTTTAAAAACAAAAAAAAGTTGTTTTCTCTTCTTATACAGGCAGCAATGGCATACCTGTTCTTAAAAGGGGGCAAGTGTTTCAAATGTCCCTGCTATCCTGCTACTCCTCAGCAAGTGGTAGTGTGCAGCTGTGCAGTCCTCTCCTCCTCAAGGGCAAAATCATCTTGTGTTCTCCCTTTGGGAGAATGCAGAACGTATGAAGAAATTTCTTCTCTCTGTAGGGCTCCACATTGTCAATGGGATTCATTATGAATGGGTTCTAAGAAGTAGTACCCATGAAAAAAACAGGTAGGGGAGAATACTGTCCCATATGTCAACTGCATAACGGAAAAGGAGTTTACCTAACTGCTGCCTGTAAACTTTGTGTCCAAAAAGCCATATCAGCTGAACTTTGAACATCCAATTTGTATTGTTTGGTGATTATGTGGATGGAAGACTGCATAGTTGCCTTGCACAATTCTAAGACAGATGCCTCACCTTTTTCCACCCAGGAGGCGGCCACAGCTCTGGTGGAGTGCACCTTGATGAAAGCCGGAGCCTTCTTTTCCGTGACATAAGCCTTGGCAATGCATGCCCTCACCCACCTTGCCAGGGTGGCCTTGAAGGCTCTTTGTCCTTTCTCAGATACAAATCCTGCATTCCAAAGCAGAGATCCACCCCAGACAAAGACCCGGATAGGGCTGAAGCGTTGGGGCTAGGATGCTAGTTGGCTACTTGCAGCTGCTGTCACAATAAAGAATTTTCTTTACTTGAAAAACAGTCTTGCAGTTTGCTTTGGACTGCAGGATTTGTATCCGTGTCCTTTATGCCAGGCTGGCCGCCCTTTACTGCACCCCCCTCGATTTTCCAGAATGTGACTGTTTCTGCTCTTCTTTTTGTCCTTTCTTGGCTGTTTTAAAAAGTACAAACAACCTATCCAACTTCTAGAACTCGGCAGTCCATATAAGGTATGTCATAGCTGCCCGTCACAAACCCAACTTGTGAAATTCCTTCTCTTTTGGGTGAAATGGTTGCAGACAGAAGGATGTCAGTCAGATTTCCTGGTTCACATGAAAAGCTATATGGACCTTCGGAATGAAAGATGGAACTGCTCTGAGAACCACTTTGTTCTTATGCATGACAAGGTAAAATTCTTTGTGGGACAAAGTCTGGAGTTCACTAATCCGCCAGGTTAAGAACCTAGTAACTAAAAAACACACCTTGTAAGACAGCATGTCCAACGGTACCAACAGAAGCGGTTCAAAGGATTCTTCACAAAGAGCATGCTTGACCAGATTCAGATCCCAAGAAGGAACAGGGGATCAGAAAAGAGGTCAGCTCCTGCTGGTAGCTCACAGAAAATGAATAACCTCCCAGATAGTCCCCAAAGATGATCCTATGGAGGCTCCAAGGACCAACACCTGGCCACTCAAGGTGCTCAAGGCCAAACCTTTTTCCACTCCTTCCTGTAGAAAGAAAAAATTACTCACCACAATAATGTTGTTTCTTCTAATGGAGTCTTGCTATATTCTGACTATATGCATCTAGCCCCAGCACTTGAACTGCCCCAGAAAGTAAAGGGTTAACTCTATGCAAAGGCATAGAACGTTGAGCTCGAGCTTGGTTTTCAAACCTCTGTCTGTGGTACTCTGAAGTGTAACCATCAGATTCTTACGAGCACTAAGCTAACTAACTCAAAGGAAGAAATTGTTCCCAAAATTTTGTGCCAAATGGCAAAACAAAGCTTTAGGGTCAGAAGACTCAAGTCGAGAACACCCAAAAAGAACATAACAGGTAGTGGTTTACCAAAATGCTTAATAACAAACAAACAGAAACCTCCTAAGAGATGTAGGCATGTCCAGTACACCTCTGGGGTGCAGCACTGTGCCTGCGCCACCACATCCCAAAACTACCAGGTTCCAGGAGGGGAGACAGGGAGGGAGGTCAGAATACAGCAAGACTCCATTAGAAGAAACAACATTACTATGGTGAGTACATTTTTCTTCAAGCAACATGAAGTCTTGCCATATTCTGACTATATGCAGACTACCAAGCAGTAACCCCTTGGAGGAGGGAGTTAGAGAACCTATTTTGGGAACAGGGTCTGCAGCACAGCCATGCCAAACTTAGCATCACTTCGTGACAGAATGTCCAAAGAGTAATGCTTGGTAAAGGTGTGAACAGATTTCCAGGTAGCTGCTTTATATATCTCCACTAATGGTATATCTCTAGCTGCTGCAATAGAAGCAGCTGTACCTCTGGTAGAGTGAGCCCTCAGGCCTGAAGGAGGCTCCTTCCCAAGTTTAGAATAGCAGAACTGAATGCAAGAGACAATCCACCTGGCAACAGACCTCTTGGTAGCAGGCTTGCCCTTTCCCACCTCACCATAAGAGAGAAATAATTGAGAACAATCCTTCCTATGGGCTTTAGTATGCTCAATATAGTAACTGAGAGCCCTTTTCACATCCAGACTGTGTAGCCTTCTCCCTCCAGAGGAAGAATGATCAGTGAAAAAGACAGGCAGGGACATAGACTGGTTAAGAAGCAAGTCTGACACCACCTTGGGAAGGAACTTTCTATTGGTACGAAGGACCACATTATCCCTATGAAAGGAAACGAAATCAGGTTCCACTGATAAGGCCTGTAGTTCACTGATCCTCCTAGCTGAGGTAATGGCGACCAGAAATACAGTTTTCCAAGTCAAATATTTCAGCTAAGCCGAAGACAAAGGTTCAAAAGGCGGCTGCATAAGCTGTGCAATACAGATGCTCAGATCCCAAGAAGGAGTAGGCTCCCGGAAGGGAGGATTGACATGACCAAGCCTTTAAAGAACTTCTTGAACACTGGATGAGAAGCTAGGGTAGAGGCCTTACCAGCCGGAAGAAAAGCAGACACAGCTGCCAAGTGTACTTTAAGAGTAGTAGGCTGGAGGCCTAAACTGTTAAGATTCACCAAATAGTACAGAGCAGTGGCAATGTCAGCCAGCTCTGGCTTCATAAGCCTACTGGAACACCAGAAACCAAACCGCTTCTATTTGGAGTTGTATGTCTTCCTAGTGGCAGGTTTCCTGCTAACTTTAAAAATTTCCAAGACTGATTGGGACAGATGCAAACTTGCATATTCTAACTCTTCAAGAGCCAGGCCTTGAGCCTGAGAGTCTGAAGGTTGGGGTACAGAATCCTCCCCTGAGAGGAGGTGAGGAGATTGTACTGCCTGGGAAGACACAAGGGCAGTGATACTGACAGTGACAACAGAAGAGGATACCAAGGCTGTCTGACTCAGTCTGGAGCCACCAGAATCACCTTGCAAGGCCAGGACCCGATCTTTAACAGGACCCTGAATATCAGAGGAAAAGGAGAAAATGCATACAGACACTTGTTCATCCAATCTAGTAGAAGAGCATCCTGGGGAACAGAACCCAGAATTGGTGGTCTGCAGCAATACAGAGGGAGTTGATGATTGTCTGGGACTGCAAAGAGATCTATCTCTGGGGTGCCCCATCTCCTGAAATGACTTGACAGGATTCAGGGCTCATTCGTGGTGACCCTGAGAAATCCTGCTGAGAGCATCTGCTAGAATGTTGTCCTTCCCTGGGAGGTGCACAGCCATCAAGGAAGCCTGCAGGGAATAAGCTAGAGACCAAATTTTCATGGCCTCTGTGCACAAGGCCAATGACCGAGTGCCTCCCTGTTTGTTGATGTACCACATGGTTGTGGTATTGTCCGTTCTGATCTGTACCACTTTCCCTTGGACAACTGCTGAGAATGTCTGAAGTGCCAGAAAGACAGCTCTAAACTAGAGAAGATTTATATGCAGAACGGACTCCTTGTGTGTCCAAGTTTCCTGAGCTGTGAGATGATCTAGGTGGGCCCCCACCCCGAGAGAGAGGCATCTGTAATGGAAGGGACAGAAGGGACCTGAGTTATGAAGGGGACCCCTTGTCGAAGACAACCACTGAAGGGCCTGGACCAGGGTTTTGGAGACTGGAACCAATTTGGAGAGAGGGTCCTTTTTCTGAGACCAAAAAGATCTGAGATGAAACTGAATATCCCTCATTTGAAATTTTGCTCCCTGAACTACTGCTGTGGAAGCAGCCATGTGTCCCAGCAGCTGTAGAAAGTGTCTGGCTGGACGAGACACCAAAGGACAAAAAGAGGAGGCCAGAGTGACCAGAGACTGAACCCTTGAGAGAGGAAGAAATGCTCTTGCTTGAACTGTATCTATTTCCACTCCTATGAAGGTGAGAAGCTGGGCTGGCTCTAGAACAGACTTCTCTAAGTTCAGAATGAAGCCCAAGGATTCTAGAAGTCTTTGGGTGACCTCTAAAGCTGACATGACTTGGTCTGACGACTGGCCCACTAGAAGCCAGTCATCCAGATATGGGAACAGAAGGATGCCCTGCCTCCTGAGGAATGCCACCACTACTGCGAGACACTTGGTGAACACCCTTGGAGCAGATGTTAGGCCAAAGGGCATGGCCCTGAATTGGTAATGGCCTGATGGCAACCTGAACCTAAGGTACTTTCTGTGGGAATGTCTGATAGGAATGTGGTAGTAGGGAAGCTAGCCAGTCTCCTGGTCTCAGAGAGGGAAGAATTACTCCCAGAGTCATCATTTTGAACCTTGATTTTGTCAAATGTTTGTTCAGGTACCTTATATCCAATATGGGTCGCCACTCCCCTGTCTTTTTGGGGTAAGAAAGTATCTTGAATACAGTCCTTTTCCCCTGTGACAAAGAGGTACCTTCTCTACTGCTTGCAGAAGCAGAAGAGAGGAGACTTCTGCCTCTAGGGCCTTTGTCTCCAAGGGAGAGGGAGGACTGAAAGACTTTGCTCTCATTTTTGGGAACCTTTTGAAACTGAGAGCAAGTCCCTGGCTCACTACTTTCAGGACCCATTTGTCTGAAGTAATAGACTCCCAGGCCTGGGAGCAGTGAGCCAGCCTGCCCCCTACTGGGATTAGGGAGATGACCCTGACTGACACCTCAGGGTGTCTGCTTGGCAGGGGGCTTGGACTGAGTAGCTGATGGGGTCCTGATCACCTGTCTACCTCTTCCCCTAAAGAACCCCCTCTGCTGGAAAGAAGAGGAGGAGGAGGCCTGAGCTTGGTAAAAAGGCCTGCCCCTAAACTGCTGCCTCTGAGGAGTGGTCTGCTTCTCTTTGGCTGCAGTACTCCTATAGGTGGTCCTGTACTCGTCCATTTTCTTCATGCAGTTCTTTATTTGCTCCCCAAACAGAAAATTACCAGTTACAGGAAAGTCCATGGCCTTAGCCTGGGTATCCTGAGAGAGGTTGGGACACCTAAGCCAAGCAAATCTCCTCATGGAGATAGATGTAGCCATGACCCTGGAATGAACTTCATTGGAATCAACAGCAGTGTGGAATTGCACCTTAGATGCCGCTATATCATTTGCAGTCACCTGCTCCAGCTCCTTGGCAAGCTGGGATGGGGCACCCTTAGCCAGTTCCAGAACCGTATCCCACATAGATTTCTGGTACCTGGCAGTGTATGCCATGTAATTAGATTGCCCGAGTCCCAAAGATGATGCCAAATAATGTTTTTCTGCCATAGAATCAACTTTCCTGGAATCCTTATCTGGAGGGTGAGATGCCAAAGGAATATTAGTCTTGTCACAAGCTGCAGCTTGTACTGCCCCAACATGGCTGCTATGAGATGAAAGGAATTCCGTCCCAGGACCTGACAGAGCATACCTCCTGTCCATTCTTTTTTCCACAGGAGGAATGGATGTAGGAAATTGTAGAATTTTTTGTGTCTGCTTCCCCAGGATTTGTGTAAAGGGATATACACCCTCTTAGACTCTGGGACATCCATCATTTCCAGATAGTCAGGTTCTTCCTGATCCTGTTTAGCCTCTTCCATAGGAAGCTGAAGAGTCTCAGCCACATTCTTGTAAAACAAGAAATGGGAAGGGGACTCAGAAAGCCTGGGAGGAAAAGCCTGAGAAGGCCTGTCTGGGGAGATGTCAGGCTCTACTGGTTCATCTAGGCCTTCACATTGTTCCTCTTCATAATTTTCATCCTCCTCCCAATCACCCTCATAGTATGCCTCAGGATACAATTCTGAAGCAGGTACCTCCGACCGAACCGATCGGCTCTGAACCGAGACTGATTCAGTCGGAGCCGGGCAAAGCAATTAAACAACTGAAATCACTTTCGTTATTTCATCAGTGGTCGGACCATGGGAAGCCGAATCTGAACCTGCTGATTTCCTTTTTCTTTTACTCGGAACCAGTTCCGCAGAACCGGCTCTCCGTTTGCCCGAAGAGGTATCACCCAGGTCAGTGGGCACCTCCTCAAGTTCGGCCGCAACCGAACCGGGATGGACTTCTCGGTCTCCTTCTCCCTTAGCCTACTCAAACATTTTTCCAGAGTGGCTTTGGGAAAGTTCTTACATATCTGGCACTCTTCCTTGAGGTGGTCAAACCCCAGACAATACACACATATGAGGTGAGGGTCGGCCTTAGCAAAGGTCTCCTTACACTCGGTACAGTGCTGAAACCCAGTGGGTCCGGTTTTCTTTTTGGGTTTCTCGGACATGCCTTCCAATATAAAGTCACCCAACAGCAGTTAAGCCAGGCAACTGCAAACTTATCAGTTCCAACCATGTCACGGTTAAAAAAATCCTAAAAACTGATTTTTTTTAGGAACTGGTAAGTACCGGAGAAAAACACACAGTCAAACACAAAATATATTAACAGAATAGGTTTTGGTTCCCAACTGGACCAACTGGCAAAGAACCGAAAAATAAAACAATTTCTTTAAGAAAACTACCACTACCTACAACTACCACTTACTGGTACCGAGACAGAGGCAAGAATACCGATTTTCTAACGAAGCGGGTTGAAAAAACTGACCGATTCGAACTTTTACCGAACCAAAGTGCAGGAGGGAACTCTGGAGCAACTTCACAGTTAGGAGAAGTAAGAAATCTGATGGTTACACTTCAGAGTACCACAGACAGAGGTTTGAAAATTGAGCTCAAGCTCAGTGTTCTATGCCTTTGCATGGAGTTAACCCTTTACTCTCCGGGGCAGTTCAAGTGCTGGGGCTAACTGCATATAGTCAGAATACAGTAAGACTTCATGTTGTTTGAAATACAAAATCTGCGGAACCGTGGCTTTAGAAGGCTGATATTTTTCTCTCTGGTCCAAGCCGAAAAAATGGTCTATATGCGAGCATAAGCTGCCGATGTGGAATTGAATCTGGCAGCCATCAGGGTGTCCACTACCTTCTTAGAGAAACCCTGTTTTAAGAGTCTCCTCCTTTCAGGATCCAGACCATGAGCTGCATCGCTCCCAGATTTGGATGCAAAATGGGACCTGGGGAGAGAAGATTCCCCCAGTATTGGAAGTCGAAACAAGGCGTATTGATCTTGGTTCACGAAGTCCGAGAACCATGGCCTTCTGGGCCACTTCACAGCTTTTAGAAGAACGCTTCCTCTTGAGTGTCTTATTTTCTGTATAATCTTGGGGAAGAGCAGCAGAGGAGGGAAGGCATGCGCGCTGCCAAAATTCCATGCCTGTCACAGGGCATCCACTACCTCCACCTGTGTAGCAGCTGAAGAACAGCTGTACTTGAGCATTCTGACTGGAGTCTAACAAGCCAATCTGTGGATGACCAAATATTTGGCACAGTAGGTTGAACTCGTCTGCATTCAGCATCCACTCCCCTGGGTGAACATTCTTGCGGCTTTGCCAACTAGCCTGAATGTTCAACTCCGCCACCAAGGGCACTGCTGATAAAGAGAGATGGTTCTCCTCTGCCCACAGCAGGAGACAGGTGTCTTCTTTTAGTATCTCTCTGCTCTTTGTGCCCCCTTGCCTGTTTATGTACACCACCAGCACAGCGTGCTCTGACCTAATGTAATGGTCTTTGGCTGCACCTGCTTCTGAAAATGAATGAGAGCGAGGCGCACAACCCTCATCTCCAGGATGTTGATGTGTAGATGCTGTTCCTGCACAGACCAAGTCCCCCATATGGGAATGTGGTCCAGCACTGCTCCCCAACCCAACAGGCTGGCATCAGTTGTCAGAATCAACTCTGGGGGGGATTTCCAAGGGAGACCCCTTGCTCAGATTCTCCAAACTCACCCACCAACTCAGAGATTGCCGCAGGGGTGGGGAAATTGGAATCTTGGCCTGATAGTGCTCTGAGATCGGATTCCAGGCCAAACGCAACTTGATCTGTAGGGGCCACATGTGAAGGCAAGCCCATGGGACCAGCTGTATTGTCACCATCAAGAGATCTAGAATCCACAGAAGGCTGTAAGCAGAAGCTGATGACTGGCTCCTTAACAACTGAACCTCTCTCAACAGAGTCCCTTTCCTGGCTGACGAGAGGAAGACCTTCCCCTCGTCTGTCTTGAACACTATTCCCAGGTGGTCCAGGGTCTGCAACGGCTCAAGAGAGCTTTTCTTCCAATTTACTACCCAGCCATGGGACTCCAAAACCTCCAGAGTCCTGGTCACCGACTTCTTTGCCAACGGGGCATACAGCGCTCAAATGAGCAAGTCGTCCAGGTAGGGACAGACATGATGTCCCTCCTGTCAGAGTTGAGCCACCAGGACTATTAGTACCTTCAAGAACACTCTGGGAGCTGTTGCCAGCCCAAATGAGAGTTCCCAGTACTGAAAGTCTTGGCCCAGGACCATGAACCTGAGGGACCTTTGATGAGACTGCCAGATGGGAATGTGTATGGATGCTAGATAATCCCCCAGCTGGACAGCCCAGATGACTGAATGTAAGGACTCCATCTTGAAGGTTGTGTGATGAACAAACTTGTTTAGGTGATTCAGATCCAAAATAGGTCTGACCCCCGACCTCTTGGGAATCACAAATTAACTCGGGTAGAATACCTGGCCTTGTTTGCTGGGAGGCACTGGAACAATTGCCCTGATCTGTGTGAGGTGATCCAATGTCTGCAACACCACTTGCTTCTTCACGTGGTCCTTTGGTACAGGGGACAACAGAAAATTCCCCTTTGAGGGAATTATTTTTTTGTTACTTTCTGTTTTTGTCCCCCAATTTTGCTGCCAGCTGCCTGAACCTCCTTTCACCTACCCAACCACCAGCCTTTGCTCAACAACCTTCTCTGGATACCCAGACCATAACACAAGGCTTATCCCCCACAGGCAGGACCCCCTGGTTCCTCCAAGCCAGGAAGAGACACTTCACTCGATGGCCGGGGCCAGTGAGGAAGAGCCAGCGAGGCATGGGAGGAATCAAAGTGACCCTGCTGTGCCGTGGGAGGGGCAGGGTAGCTTCATCTGCCAGGTGCTAGGGGTATTTTATCTCCTGCTAAGCCCTCCCTTTATCCTACCCTGGGGCGTGGTCCTGAGAGATGACTCAGCATTCACCTAATAGTGCCATCAGAAGGATGAGTAAGCCCCTCCCTACCTTTGGAACTTCACTGCTGGCCCCAATCTGGGCAGACAACACCTCCGCAGTATTTGCCAGGTGAGTGGGTGCGTGCTGATGTGAGGTCACCCAGAGGGACCACTTATTCCTTCCTGCATGACATCCCCCTCCCTCTGGGTCACCAGGGGGTGGTTGTGCCATGGAAGGAGGTACCCTCCTTCCCTGAGGCAGGAGGCATTGAAAGGATGCCTGATCCTGCCTCACTGGTCCACACCAGATATCCTGGGTGTGGGGAACAAACCCAGGTCATCTGGATGGCAAGTGATAACTCTACCATTGCGCTAGCCAGCTGGCGCTTGAGGGAATGGTTGAAAACTCTGCTGCATAACCTAAAGCTAGAATCACCAAACCCAAGCATCTGATGTTATCTGGGCCCATCCTGTGTAAAAACTGTGCAGTCTTCCACCAAGGGAAGAGAGGTAGAGATGGGCCCCATGTACCCTCACTGAGAGGTGCCCCCTCTTTGCTCTGGGCCTCCGTTTTATCTTTGGGCAAATGACTTCTCTGCTACTACTGCTCTTGAAACCAGAATAGGATCCTTTACTACTTTTGTTCCTGAAGTTTCAAAAGAGATGAAAACCCCCTCAATACTGTCTCTGTCAGCCCCTTCTTGACCTTCTGAAGTTGAACTGGTCTTTTGCTGTTGTTTTGACACTGGAAGGTGGCCCTTTTTATCCTGGATATCCTTCAAAATATCATCCAGTCTGGAACCAAACAATAAGCCTTCCTCAAAGGCCAAGTTAAACAGCTTGGTCTTCAACCCTTGATCAGAAACCCAATGCCAAAGCCACACGCCTCACATAGCTGACACAATGTGATAAGCGGAGTGAGCCAACACGCGTAAGTTCTCCACCATGGCAACCCCTAGAAAGGTGGAGGCCATGGATACTAACTGCAAAATGCTTACCCCCTCCGAATATGGAGGAACAAAGTTGCTCAGGGTCATAACCCACAAGTTTAAGGCTCTGGCAACAATAAAGGAGGCATAGGAGGTGCGGAGGTTTGTGCCGTTGGAGGCAAAGGCTCTTCTGCATGAAGCATCTACTTGTTTTGTGAATCTGCTAAGGTCAAACACCCTTCAACTGGGATAGTAGTGTGCCTGACAGAATTATATATAGCATTATCCACCAAGGGAGGGGTTTCCCACTTGCAGGTATTCTATTCCAAAAAGGGGAAATACCGTACCTTGGGTTTTGGCAGATATTTTCTTTGGTCTAACCCTGCCCATTCTTGTTCAATAATCTGATCACAGTAAATAAAGTTTATTTATTTATTTTATTTATGTCTTTGGTGACTGGGTAGGTTCGGTGATCCAAGGAACCATTTTCAGGCATGATCCAGACCATAAACAATGGTACATTTAGCAAAACAGAATACAGGAGTAACATGGCCACAATGCAGGCCATTAACAATGAGGTGCAGGGAGTTACAGTACAGAGGGTATTAACAAAAATGAGAATACAATAAGGTACAAGTTGAAGTTGTAGGCTAGCGACAAGTCCATATACATCATCAAAAAAACACAAACGAGATGCACTTAAAGGTGGAGAGGGGTCCGCAGATCAGCCGTATAAAGCAACAAACTATCAAAACACAAAAAGAGGCAATACACGCGGACTGTGGCTAAATTATTCTTTAATAAATATTAACATGACGTAATGGATGGTTCCCCGGCGCTTCGAGCGTAATAACCCTCTTCATCAGGGGGAGTGGAGTTTGTAACACACATCAAAATTTAAATACACCTCATTACAAAGACATGTGACTTTAAAATCCAATCACAGAATAGCACCATTATACATATTATTTATACCAGAAGAAATAAGTGCTCGGTGCTAAACAAAAACACACCATCAATCAAACATATAATAGTGTACAAACTAATTCAAAGAATTCAAAGATTCAGATAAGCAGCAGTTCATCATTCTGTCATTTCATACAGTTGATAATACAACAAAATTTCAGTTTAATTAAAACTAACATATATCATTTGTGTAGTTTAACAATCACGAAATGGAAACTTACTTTACATTTGTTTTACTTTATTCTCTTTCTCTCTCTAACCTTCATTCATTTTACATTTTACTTCTCACTGCCATGATAGTTAACTTCCTAGATTCGTCAACATGTTCCGTGAAACAGAAAAGATGACCAATATTAAACACGTGAAAAATAAGAGGAAAAATAAGGGGGGGGGGTCTGCTTATTTAAAGCGACACTTCACCCCATGGTTCCCATTTCATGACATCATCACAGGAACATGGAGAACAATACAGTAAAATAACAAATTACCAGATAAACCATATAAAGTGCAATTTATAAAAAAAAGACATGTCAATAACAAAATCAAGTAACAACCAGGTTGATATTCAAAATTCAGTGCGACAGTCCACAATAAGAAAAGTGCAGTGGAGTAGACTATAGGGAGGGGAGATAGGGCTAGGTGGGGGTGGGAAAGAAGCTGGAGAGAAAGGGTTGTCACAAGGGTGGGGAGACCCCACAAAATGGGGGGGACACTTTGGAGTGGTGAAGGACACGGACAGGAGTTACATCGAATACCACCATAGACTGCATCTCCTTCAGCTATAATGTCCTACAAACCTGTTATCGGACAGGACAAGAATTTGCTATCAAACAGGGAATCCTCTTCGGCTCCGTCCACTCCCCTTCCTCCTCCTCCTCCTCCTCCTCATCAGTTCATCATCCCCATCATCTAGTAACTGTTTTAGGTCAGGATTTTCCCCAAAACCCCCAACGTCCTCATCCTGACCCTCTGTATGATCAAAGTCAGGGTCTGCCTGCAGATCCATATTAGCAGACTTGTCTTGCCCTGGCACACCTGGATGTGCCTGTGTGGGCCACCGCTGACTTGACGGGCCCAGGTTGGGTGTGTCTAAAGGGATGTCCTGCAGAACATCAGGGCTCAAAAGCTCTCCTAAAAGCAACCATAAAGATTTACACAATTCTGCTTTGCCACTACCAGCTGGTACACAAGAAGCACCCCCTTCCAGCTCGGAGTTCTGACTGGGAAAAACTGTAAGGGGCATATTAGCTTGAGAAACACAAGGGGGCAATAGGAACCCAGTGGAGAAGGTTGCATTACACTTCTGCAGGTCTTACATCGTTTGAACTCTAGAGGTCTCCGATAAGCCAGGGTGCCAAAACAGTAGCCATACATATGCTCAAAAGGCAAAATAAAGTTGAAAACTATCTGGAGTTGCCTCAACATAAAGTGTGAATGAACACCGCTGTGATCCCCACCTCCATCTGTGGGTAACAAACACAAGTAGAAAAACATTCCTAACAGCCTAGAAACTCCAAAGGATGTAGCAGAAATGAGCGTGCTCAGCCAGCCATGCTGAGCTGGCAGGAAAACAGCTGCTGCATCTAGCACTTGAAAAGGTGCAGGCACACATGCACTCACGTGAAAGAGCATGTGCATGACATCACTGTGACGTTGGCGCGTCGGGGGGGGGGGCACCGAAGCACAGGCACACGAAAAGATGCGTTGAGGCTGGAGAAAGCTTCTCACAAAAAAAACAGTGTGAGACCAACAGCCAGGGCTCAGAAAAATGGCAGGAAGCCATGCGGCTCAGTGGAGCCACTGAAAACCGCCACACAATCTGTGTCAACAGATCCCCCATGAAAACTGCCTGAAAGACTCTGATTCAAACCAAGCTGAAGAAAAATTAAAGAATATCCCCTCAAACCGTGACCACTAGAAAACACCTGTAAAAAATATATAACATAAACACATACATACAATAGTCACCCTGTGATCCTTTGAGGGGGAGGACTGACACCCAACTAGATGGAAGGGAGTCACAAGGAATGCCCTAAATCTAAGCCCTAAAAAATAACAAAACAAGACAGGTATTTACTTGAAGCACTATGACAGGACGAAAATCAGAAACCTGCTAAAAACAAACACCCTTCTAAACTAGAGTGGCAGACATGGCCCCAAATCCAAGCACACACAGTGGAAATGGGGAAAAAAGGGCAGATTAGCCAATTTGAAAGCTGCAGCTTAAAAGACATGATTTAAAATTTAGGGGTGCTCCCTGTCACCAGGTAGCCCCAACCTGCTATGCAGAATTGCAGCCTCAAAATGTAAAATGCAAAGAAAGATTTGGTTTTCTTCAGAGAAATTTCTAAGCTGTTTCCCCTTCGATGGCACAGCAAAGACTGGGGAGTTGCTGCTGTCCGGAATGTTCAGGTGCCCAGGATTCTGTGCTGATTACAGCCTTGGGCTGTGCCATTTCCCGTACTAGGGGTGCACATTACCCATTCATAATGAATCCCATTCTCAGTGTGGAGCACTACAGAAAAACAAGATGGAAAATCTAGCTATGAGGGTATTAGATAGAAAAAATACCTTCCGACATATGGACGTACAGAGTGACCATGGGAGACTGAGCTGCACATGTTACAATCTGAAACTGATTTATTATGGGACAAACTGGATGACAAATTGTTGGAGTATTGGTGGCACTGAGATACTCTCAGGATTATTGGGGTACTGGAGGGTGTTGAGGGTAAGAATGTGGAAGACTTTGTGCAGCACTGTCTTCAGAACTGCTCCAGTTAAAAAACTGTTCTCTCGAGATACAAAGGCACACCTTTCCCTGGCACCAGAACCAAAAGCTGGAGACAAACCCAGGTCAAATGTAACCCTCTTTCTATGCTCAGGGTTTTAAATAGCCAGTATCACATCGCATTTTGTGATGCAAACCGGCGGGTTCAGCGAGTCAAAACATGGAATGGATCGCAAGAAAGTGCGATCCATTTTTTTCCATGTTTTTCATTGTTTTCTGAGTGTTTCTTTGTACTGAGAGGGGTGATTTTGATTTGTAATGTAAATGGACGTGACACTGTGCCCGTAACTCTGCCTGCCTCTTAAAGTGACTGGCTGCCTGATCACGCCGAGGAGAAGAAGTTATGCTGCAGAAAAAACATGCTTTCAGTCTGTGCGCAGTGAGAGTGACCGATCGGCTGAGCTCCGGACTCTGAAGAACTCAGAAAGGTGGGTAAAATCAGCCGTTCTTGCCAAAATCATTATGTGAGCATGGAAAAATGCAGTGTAGGTTGTCTGGCGGTGGTTACGCTAGAATAAGGGTTTGGGTTTTGGAGAGATGGATTTTCAGTGGAGTGAACACGGCTGCAGGCATTTTTTACACTCCTCCTCGAGACCCGATGCCTGTTTGCGCAATATGCTTGCAAAGTTCTCGTCGGGAGATCATTAGGGGGAAAGAGTGTGACAGAAGAGTGAGTTAGCTGGTTGATTTGGCCCTCCAGTGTCCTGTGTCTCCTGCGCAACAATTCACCGGCCTACCTCACCACAGTAGAGACCCCCCCAGTGCACACACACACCAAGACTTACCAGAAAGTTGTTGCTCTGTAAGATTCTGAGCCTCCCAAAATTAATCTGGCCCAGCAACTTGATAGCTCGGCTCCCCTGGCATGAGAGCTTTAAGTTCATGCAGTCATGTTGGGCAGCAAATCCATCCCCCAGCCTAAGCCACTTGACAGCCCTCCTTGATGTGTCCCTCTGCCGGTGAAGCGATTTTGGGGAGTTCTCTCCTTGGCAAGGCACGATCATCAGACCCGTCACCTTCTCACCGTTGCTGCAAGCCCTGAAAATGATCCAGGGCACATTCTTCGGTCTGATTTGGCCAGCAGCCCTCCCGATGGATTAGTTGTTACTGTCCCAACCTGGATATGGACATGTTCCTGCCCAGGCCTCTCCAACTCTGTCACTGCTGCGCTGTGAGGACCTGATAGACTGAGGTGGCATGCCCAGTTTTGTGGGTCTGCATAATTTATTTTTCAGCCCTGGTCTTGTGCAGCTCAAGTGGGGGGGGGTGTAAGTGGGTGTAGGTGCCCTCACTGACTCGGGAAAAGATCAGATCTCACTGACTGGGGGCAGAGACAAAAGCTGCAGTGACTGGCTTCTCATGGGGGGTGGGGACTGGGGTCAGGTGTTCTGCAACTTAAGCAGTGCTAATTTCCTGAGGCAAGTGAAGTGTGGAAGTCTACTCTCTGGCAGTAGTCCAACCTGCTGAGTAGTTCTGTCCACAACTGGGGGTGTGGTGGGTCAGGTTTTGTTCTGCAAGCAGTGCTCTTCCAAGGCAAGTGTGGCACTAAGTCTTTACTCAGCTCATGCCCTTGCCACTCCGGGTAAATGAACCTAAGCAATAAACGAGCCTGTTGTGGACTTGTTGGGGCCATGTCAGTGCAACTAAGCCAGCATCGATGTCCACTCTAGTCTTTGACTCCTGGCTTCTTTACCTAATTCATGGCCTTCCTGTCCCCCAGAGTTGTGCACAAGGCAGCGGCAAGCCCATGTGGGATGTAGCCCCTCGCTCACTCTTTTTGCCTGCCCTTGACTTGTCTTGTAACCGGGAGGGGGGCGGGGACCATCGATTTTTTTTTTATGGGGGTTATTAAGTCTGAGCTGACAGAGTGGCCAACATATTAATAATGTTCTTACTTTTCAGCCTAATAGGTGTGTGCTGCAGCTTGTAAACCAGCTCGTAGTGACTCCCAGAGCATCGTGTGAATGAAGAGACCCCGTACCTCACTGGCAGCCCTGTGGTAAGTTAGTCACACTGAATTATTGTCAATGTGTTAATTTCGAGCTAAGCGCAGGAGATGAGAGTGTAACCACCCTGTGTTTATTTTGCAGGGGTTGCCAGTGGTTCAAACTTGGCAGTAGCCAATGAAGCTGGACTGCAACCATCGTCCAGGGACCTGGTAAGGAGGGTAACTTTGGGGGATCCAAGAAGCATGCTGGGAATGTTTCAGTTCAGGGTCATCATGAGTAAGTTATTACCGAGGCTGGGGGGTAACAAACACTGACATCTTATCACTGTGTTTGTTTAGGTCAGACACTCGAAAAGTGAGCTGGAGTGAAAGAGCTCAGGTGCTGAGAGTGCAACAGCAGGGACGAAAGACAGCGGGTAGGACACACTGGAGGGAGAAGAAGTTGGGCAGCGGAGAAACGTGCCAGGCAGTAGAGAAGTCTGAGGAGAGGAGAACGGGCTGGGGTGCAGTGCACACAGGACTGTGTCTGGAAAAAAAGCACTGCTGCGCAGTTGTTTTATTTTTTCATTGTCTTCAAACTAAGCCAAGAATATCTGCTGATTAGATTACCTGGATTGACAGGACTAACTTGCTGTGAACTACTGTATTGTTTGCCAAGTTCCAATTAGCATTCTGCCTGAAAGTCAATTTTTTTTTGAGGGGGAGGGGGGTGGCGGCCAACGGAAACAAGACTGGAGCAGTCGGTGGGTAGTGCTGTATGAACAAAACACCACACTGTGTTTTAATAAGTGGGCAGTGAGTTCAGTCCTCCATCTCCATACCTGGGTGCACCCCAAGATTTGGTTGTGGACATCTCCGCCGAGTGTTGTGCAGCACAGCTTGAGATGTTTAATATATGTAGTTCCAGGTAGTCCCCCCCCACCAGCACCATTGTTCATCTGTCCTGGACAGATCTGCAGACTGTTTTAATAAAAGGTTAGCTGACCGTTTAAGTTAGAGGCTCAATCAAGTCCCCCCTTTGTGGTCTACCCTGCGCACCTCTGCAGTGTTGCACACAGCACTCATTTGATTGACCGTTTAAGTTAGAGGCTAACATACTAACATACTAAAATGCCAGCAGAATAGGCCTAACGGTCTTTCGCGTCTGCTCGTTTGGTCAGCCCCCACCCTGGGAGCTGACCTTGCTGCCCCCCTCACCTTCTCTGGCTTCTCCCTTCCCAGTTCCGGATATTCTCGCTGCATTGGATTTTGCTTCCAGAACCCTTCCCCTGTACCTGTCCTACCCCTCTTGAACCCCTCCACCATCTCTGCCTCCACCAGCCCCCTAGGCAGCGCATTCCATGGCTCCACCACCCTCTCAGTGAAGTAGCACCTCCTCCTTTCTCCCCTGAATCTTCCCCCTCCAGCTTTCACCCATGCCCTCTAGTGGCCCCCTCCTCCTTCCTTCGAAGCACCCTGACTGTTCCTCCCCTATTTACCCCCTTCATGTACCTGAAGACCTCTATCATGTCCCGCTGGTCCCTTCTCTCCTCCAATGTGTACATATTTAGCTCTTCGAGCCTCTCCTCATAGGTCCTGTCCCCCAAGCCCCAAATCATTTTGGTTGCCCTCCTCTGGACCCTCTCCCGGAGTTTAATGTCCCTCTTTAAGTGTAGCCTCCAAAACTGCACGCAGTACTCAGGTGCGGCCTCACCAAGCAGTTATACAGAGGGAGTATCACTTCCTCCTTCTGGAGGTGATCCCCTAGTGATGCATCCCAGCATCCTGGGCCTTGGCTGCTGCCCTCCTACAAGTTTCCGAGCTGTTCATCTTGACATCCACCACCACCCCAGGTCCCTCTCAGCCATCGAGACTTGTAGCATCCCCCAGGGTGTACACTTGGCCCGGGTTTCTGGCCCCCAGGTGCAGTACCTTGCATTTCCCTGCATTGAACCTCAGCTTCCACTTTCTAGACCATCTTTCCAGAGCCTCCAGGTCCCCCTGTAAGGCCATCCTCCCCTCCTCCCCATCCAGCACCGCCCCCAGTTTTGAGTCATCCGCAAAGAGACTCATCTCACTCCTGATTCCTGTCCTTATGTCAGAGACGTAGGTGTTGAACAGGAGGGGCCCAAGGACTCATCCCTGTGGGACCCCACTAATGACCCTCCTTGGAGATGAGACTATCCCGCCAAATACGATCCTCTGGGTCTGGTCCTGGAGCCAACTGCCTATCCATCTGATCATCTGGTTCCCCACCCCCAATTCTCCCAGCTTATCCAACAGGCCCACGTGAGGAACAGAGTCAAATGCCTTGCTGAAGTCTAGAAAGAGGACATCCACTGGTCTACCCAGGTCCAAGGCACTCGTCACCCAGTCATAGAACTCCACAAGGTTTGTTTGACATGATTTCCCTGGGACGAATCCATGCTGTCTATCATCCAGGCACCCTGACTTTTCCAGGTCCCCCAGCCTCTCCTTGACAATGCCCTCCATCACCTTGCCCACCACCAATGTCAGGCTGACAGGCCTGTAGTTCCTCCACCTCCCTTGATCCCCCCTTGTGGATAGGCACTATATGCCACCTTCCAGTCCTGGGGCACCCACCCTGTCCTCAGAGAGATGGTGAAAAGCTCCAGAGGTTTCGCCATGGACATCCAAGAAGTCCCTTCAGCACTCTGGGATGTAATTTATCCAGCCCCGTGCTTTCTCCATCTTAAGGGACCTGAGGGCTTCCTCACTCTCTCTGTTGTGATTTCCACTTCTGCTACCTCGTCTCCCTGCTTAGCCTTCCCCCCTCCTGCCAGTGATGCCTCCCCCTCTCCCCAGACCCGCCGATCGGTAAGGGTCCCCCTCCTCCTCAGTATCACTGTCTCCTCCCATGTATGATGCAGCACCCCCATTTTCCTTGGTGCAAACTGAGGTGAAGTACTCATTTAGTACCTCAGCCTGCTCCCCCGGGTCTTGTGCCCATCTCTCCCGTTTTAATCCTGCTAATCTGCCCCTTCACCCTTCGTTTTTCCCCAAGGTATCTAAAGAACCCCTTATTCCCTCTCCTAATTTCCCTGGCCAGGTTCTGCTCCTTCCTTGCCTTAGCCGCCCTCACCACCCTAGTGGCCCTTCTAGCCATCAGCTCGTACTCCCCTTGATCCCTACTCCTTGAGCACCTGAGTTGCCGAGTAGGCTGCCTTTCCCAAGACCACCTCCTGGACCTCCTGGTCCACCAGCAGGGTTTTCGGCCCCACCAAGATTGCCTTACTCTTGCACAGGCGCTGGTAGCATCCTGCACCCCTCCTGATGACTTCCCACCTACTATCAGCGTCCATGTCTGACCCAATCCCATCCAAAATGCCCTAAGGATCCTTCCCATTTCTTAAAGTCCGCCCTGAAGTCAGTTACTACCTGCCTTTGTGCAGCCTTCACCCTCCTAGGTCCAGGCAGAACCAGACCGTGGCATGGTCACTCCCCGCCAACGGGTCCCTTACCTCCAGGCCCCCAATCTGGTCACTGTCTGCCAAGACCACATCCAGTACCCATGACTCCATGGTCGGTTCCCCCACCTGCTGAGTTAGGAACATGTCTTGAAAGACATCCAACAACCTCTGTTCCCTGGTCACCGAGGATGTCATAGTCTCCCAGTCTATTCCTGGCATGTTTAAGTCCCCCAACACCACCACCCTTCCCCTGCCCAGTCTGCAGTGTCTCCCAACATCTGCCACCAGACTCTCCTCCAGATCCTCCGCCAGTGCAATGGGTCTATACACCACTCCTATTTTTACTCTCTTGCCCCCCCTTGTTATCAAGGTGACCCAAATTGCCCCCACAGTTCCCTCCGCCTCCTCTACTCCCCCTATGCCAATGCAGTTTTTGACTATCATTGCTACCCCTCCTCCCCTTCCCTCCCCCTGTCCTTCCTGAACATAGTGTAACCCTCCAGGTTCAGGTCCCAGTCGTGTCCTGCGGTGGCCCAGATCTCAGTGACCACTGCCACATCCACCGCTCCCTCAGTTAGCATCGCCTGGAGCTCAGGCATTTTATTGCCCAAGCTCCTGGCATTTAGCAGGACTACCTTCCACCCTTTCCCTATACTTCCATTTCCCCTGCTCGTGTTCCCATGGGGATTCTGTTGTCCCCTGGTCTGCACTTTACCAGTCAGCCTTTTCCTGCAATCCTCCAGCTCCCAAGGGGTGGAGACAGAGTCTCCTTTATCGGCACCCCCTCGACAGCCTTTTCTCCCAACCCTCCCCCCTTCACAAGTTTAAACCCCACTTTTCACCAATGAACCCTCTATTTTCAACTTAAGGATCCCTCCCTCCAAATTGAGATGGAGCCCATCTCTAGCATACAGCTCTTTATCCTCCCAGGTCTCCCCCAATCCCCCATCAACCCATACCTCTGGCCTCACACCACTCCCTGAGCCACTGGTTTATCTCCTAATCTTCCTTTTGTGTTCCCCACTAGCCCTTGGCACCGCAGGATTTCGAGAAGAAAACTGTGCATCCTATGTCATGACAGACCCTGGCAAGCTCCTGAATCTTGCCTGTATCTCTAGCTCGCTATTTCCCTCAATGTCATTTTTACCCAGGTAGACCAGTATGTCCGGGGAACCCTCACAATCCTTTGCCAGCTGATATAACTCGTGCTTGGCCCTGTGCACCGTTAGTCCATTGAAACATTTTGTTCTAACTGGCCAGGCTTCTCCCTCCCTATCTCATTTGAAACCCCTGATCATAGAATCCCCCAACAGGAGCACTCTGACCGCTCCTTTTTCTCCATTTCCCCCCCTTCCATGTCCCTCATCCTTTCTACCGGCCCCTCCACCCAGCCGGCTCCTTGTTCCTTCCCCTATCTGGGTGTCACATGCCACCCCTCGCTATTTACCCTGGCCACCCCTCCTCCGATCCTATGCCCCTCCTCCTCCTGAGTATCCTTCTGTACCGCTAACCCCCCTCACTGCAAGCAACTGGTCCTTCTCCCCCATCCGCTAAACTAGCCTGGCTCATCCTCCCTTCCTTCCCGTCTCCGTTTAGTCCCTCCTTGCTTGTCGTGCTCCCCTGGCCTAAACCCTCAGCTCCCTTTACTGTATCCTCCTTGTACTTCTGGTCCTTCTCCTTGCCCTTTCCTCCCAACTGGCCCTTCTCCTTGCGCTTTCCTCCCTCTTCCCCCGCTCTGATTCACTGCTCCCCCCATTTTCCTGCATTCCAGGTTCCCCCTGTTCCTCCTGCTATCCGCCCCCACCTCCTGCCCCCTCCTTTCCGTCTCTAACCACCCCTGCCGTGGCTACATCACCCCCCTCATCCTCAAGCAGAAGAAGAAAATTGAAGCGGTTACTGAGAGTAAGGTCCGATCCACCTCCCCGCCTTGCTTCCTTCCTTCTGTCCAGCCCCAGCCATCTGCCTACTTCCCTGAGAATGTTGTCACTCTGGCCCCCCTTTGTGAGGGTCCCCAGTTACCTGCCTGCTTCCTTGGTTATGTCCTCCTTTTGGGCCCCCTCTGCCAGGGTCCCTATGTGACCCCCAAGTATTCTCCTGCACTCCTTTCCCTATGCGCCCACCCCAGTGCTTGGTGCAGCCCTGTGGGAGATCCCCTGCCCCCTTCCCCAACCATACCTCCCCTTCCCCAGCTGTCTCCCAATCCCCGCAACCTCCTCCCTAAGCTGTGCCAGCTGGTAGCACACTGGGCAACCACCGAACTTCCAAGCCCAGTCCAGTATCATGGCTGCTCCACACCCTGTGCACCCTGCCACCCTCCCAAAGATGCCGGCCCTAATGATGTGTGGTCCCATCCCCCTCCAAGTAGGTTTCCTTGGGTGAGCCACCAGGTTCCCCACTAGTCCAAGATACACCCCTACTGCCAAATCAGGTCACCCACTAATCCTAGATACAGTCCCACAGTAAACCGGTAACCCTGTAACTAGGTGCAGTACAACACAATAAACTTATAAGGGAAATTAACAACTCCCTAAGCTCCTCTCTCCCAGCCTTTAATCCAACCCCAGTGGCTAGAACTACATGAGCTGCACCTGCAGCCTTTCTTCCAGTTGCAGGGCAGGTGTCCCCTATAAATTAGCAGAACTCTGGGAGGGAGGGTGGGGAGGGTGGGTCTGAGCCTACACCCGACTCTCGAGAGAGTGTATCAGCCCCAGACTCCTCCAAGCCCGGCAGCCAAAGAACCAGCGCCAAGCAAATCCCACCACATAGGTTTTAAATCAGAAGAAATAGGCCTCCACCAGCGCAGCCTGTTACACAGTGAAACATCCAACAAATGAGCCCACTTAGAGCCACCAAACCAGTTTTCAAACTTCCAACAGCTCCCAAAACAATACCCTGCTAGTCCCTCAGAAGTAAGAAAGAAAAGAAATAACTTTCTACCAAGTAAAATCCACAAAAAAACCTGTGAAAACAACAAGAAGCAGCTACTGACCTGGAACACAACTGATCCTGTCCCCTTCCAGTTCCTTCTGAGAAGCCAAAGCAGCTAACACCACAAACTTGATTCAGCTCTGCCTCCAGTCAATTAGCTGAGTGAGACCTAGCCAGACCATTAACACCCTTCCTCCACTATGCACTAACCTTTGCAGCTAGTGAAGTCAGCAAGGAATCAAAATTCAACTCAAAGCCCCCAAAATATGTTTGCTGCCAAAGGAAACGGGTCTCCAATTTAATCAGCTTCACTAACAACACATCAAAATAGGATTGAAATTAACAGATATAGGTCTCCAATTCAAATAACCAGGCCCAAGCAAATCCCACCAAATAGGTTTTAAATCAGAAGAAATAGGCCTCTACCAGCACAGCCTGTTACACAGTGAAACATCCAACAAATGAGCCCACTTACAGCCACCAAACCAGTTTTCAAACTTCCAACAGCCCCCAAAATAATACCCTGCTAGCCCCTTAGAAGTAAGAAAGAAAAGAAATAACCTTCTACCAAGTAAAATCCACAAGAAACCCTGTGAAAACAACAAGAAGCAGCTACTGTCCTGGAACACAACTGATCCTGTCCCCTTCCAGTTCCTTCAAGTCAAGTCCCCCCACCCTTTGTGGTCTGCCTTGTGCATCTCTGCAGTATTGCACACAGCACACATTTCAAATCAAATAAAAATTAATTTTTAGAGCGCTTTTCAATAAATCAAAGCGCTAGTACAAAACAAGAATAAAACATCAACTATAATAAATAATGAGATAAAACAGTAAAAAAACGACCATAAGATAATCTATCCAAATGCTAGTCCAAATAAGTGGCTTTTCAGAGACCTCTTAAATGATTCCACGGACAGGCACTCTCTAATCTGACAAGGTAGAGAATTCCACAGGGTCGGGGCCATAAAAGAAAAAGCCCTGGCCCCAGATGATTGAAGACGAACCCTGGGAATCTCAAGCAATCCCTCGCCAGTGGAGTGGAGTGGGCGGAGAGGGTGACAGGGACAAATGAGATCTTGCAGGTAGCCTGGTCCCTGACCGTGTAGGGTCTTATAGGTCAGCAATGTGACCTTGAAGGTGTTTCTCCACCACACTGGCAGCCACTGCAGTTCGCACAGCACATGTGTGATATGGCAAGTTCTTGGTAACCCAGTCAACAACCTGGCTGCTGCATTCTGCACCAGCTGCAGGCGATGGAGATCCACCCACAGCAACCCTAGATATAGAGCATCACAGTAATAAAGGCAAGAGGAAACAAAAGCATGGACCAACACAGGAAGGTCATCATGCAGAACAAGGTGTTTTATCCGGGCGATATTCCTCAGATGGTAAAAGGAAGACTTGACAGTGGCCGATACCTGTGTTTTCAGCGTCAGCCCACTGTCAAAAATTACGCCCAGATTTTGCACCTGTTCAGAAGGTCTCAACTGTTTACCCCCTAATAAAAGACCGGAGGGGAACCCAGGAGTCAACTTCTCTACATAATGACCCGGGTCCACAACCAACACCTCAGTCTTATCCGGATTTAACTTCAACCAGTTCGCACTCATCCAGTCCTGAATCTCAGCGAGGCAGTTGTTAAAGACCGATAATGCGTCATTCTTTTCGGGTACAAAGGACATATAGAGCTGAGTATCATCTGCATAGCAGTGAAAACTCAGCCCATAACACCTTATAATGTCTCCCAACGGCAGCATATACACCGTAAACAACATGGGGCAAGCATAGAGCCTTGTGGCACCCCACAGGACAGAGCGAAGGGAGTGGAAGAAAAAATCCCTGAAACTACCCTTTGACTTCTGCCTGTGAGGAAAGAGTGGAACCACCTGAGGACTGTCTCCGACAGTCTGCAGAGTAGCCGCAGGCGATCCAGCAACGTCCCATGGTGCACAGTGTCAAACACTGCAGAGAGATCAAGGAGAACCAAGATCGAACGGCTCCTCCGATCTCTCGCTATTAGGAGATCATTAAGTACCCGAACTAATGCCGTCTCGGTACTATGCCTCTTCCTGAAACCGGACTGGAGAGGATCATAGATTTCATGGGTGGTACGAAAGTCATCGAGCTGCAACGCGACTACTTTCTCAATAACCTTGCCCAAAAAGGGCAGGTTAGAGATCGGTCTGTAGTTAGCGAGGCAGTCAGGGTCAAGGGAAGATTTCTTCAGAAGGGGTGTCACGACAGCCTCCTTTAAAGACTCTGGTAACACCCCTTGATCCAAAGAACCCCAGACTATCCTCACAAGGACTGGTCCGATCACATCCATGCACCCCACAAGGAGGCGCGTAGGGCCAGGATCCAAACTACAGCAAGTCGGTCGTAAGCCCTGGACAATCTCCATGATATCCATGATCGCTGGCTGGTCAAAATCTATCCAGGTAGACCAAGGGCATGTAACCCCGCATCGGTCACTGCAATGCTCATTTGAATGTATGCTGCGGATCTCTGACCTGATTGATGACACCTTACCCTCAAAGAACCGAGCAAACTCATCACACTGTATTTGTGAAAAAGCTCTCTGACCCCGCAGACAGGCTGGATTGCACAGTCTGTCGACGGTCCGGAAGAGCTGAGCAGGTCGGTTTCTTGATGCAGTTATCTCCCTGGACAGGAACTCTGCCTTCTTATGGGAGATTACTGATTGACAGTCCACATAATGGGCCATCAATCTAAGTCTGTCACCCTCCAGGCCAGATTTCCGCCAACAATGTTCCCATCTATGCCCCACTCTCCTCAGCTCCCTAAATGTCCCATCAAACCAAGGGGACCGAGGGCGAAGGGAGAGGGGGCGAACACAGACAGGTGCTATGGAATCCAATGCCCTCAGCATGATATTATTATAGTGCACTACTAAGGCATCTGGTTCTATGCATTCCATAGGCCAACTTGATAGGTCCAGCACCGCCATCAGACCCTCAGGGGTAACTCCCCTCAAAGGGCAATACTGGACCATCTCCAAAGGGGTAGGTCTCATAAGTGGGGCCGCAAAATTGAACCTTATGGAGTGATGGTCAGACGACCCAACTGGTTCCACCACCAGTCCCGTGATCTCCATCCCCAGGGTGAACACTAGATCCAGAGAGTGACCTTGAATATGGGTAGCAGCGGTAACCACCTGTGTGAAGACCAACTAACTCATTAGTTGGAGAAAGTCTTGACCAAAATGCGAGAGTTCATCGTCGACCCAGGCACTGAAGTCCCCCAGGACCAGCACCAGGTCGACAATGAAGTCCGCGACTTCTTGCAGAAAAGCTTTCTCGTTACTGGGTGGATGGTAAACGAGCAGAATTCTGCAGCCCACACCTGCTCCCATAATACACTCAAAGGATCTGGGGGACACAACTGGTACCTCCACAAGGCCCAATTCTGATTTAAAAATATAGCGACCCCCCCAACGATCCAACCTCAGGCGATGTATTACTGAGTACCCGGTTGGAACAGCTGACTCCAAAATGGGACCAGCATTTTCGTCCAGCCAGGTCTCAGTAATGCAAGCCAGGTCAGATGATTCAACTAGATCAGCAATAATTGCTGTCTTGTTTTTTATAGACCTGACATTGCATAACAACGCCCGGGTTGGATGAGAGGCCTTGGAGGAGCGGGCTACTTGCCCACTTTCAGTGGAGCCCTTGGGTATGGGAACCGGGCATCGTGCTCCCCTATCCTAGGCCAATTTTGCCCCAGGGCGTCTCCCTTGCCTCACCACTCTTATTCGCCCGCTCCGCCCCCCCCTCGCAGCCGGGGGACCCCCCTTCCTCTCTGCCTCCTCCGTGCAATCCCCAGGGCACAGCAACGCCTATATACATCGGGTTGCAATGGGGGGCTATCAAAAGGATGCAGGTCCCTCAGCCTAGAGGGGGAGTAGCACCTGTCCATGGAGGCCCGGTCCCAACACATATTATCTAAATATTTAAGAAACAATTTTAATCAACCACTTTAATATAAATACTATCAACACCAACACTAATTTAAATGACTTAAAACAATAGTCCTATTCCTCTTCAAGCCAGCTCCTCAGAGAAAAGTCTTTAGGCAGGTCTGGGCAGGTTTTTAAATTCCTCAGAAAAAAATAAATTTATAATGGTTAGGACAGGAGTCACAGTTTCTTCTGGTTTATGCTTTTACTAGAAACAGGAATAGTAAGAATCCCTCAGAGCTCTCACCCCTGAGGAGTCTGTCCCATGGCCTATCTCTCACATAGGCACCCAAACAGTAATCAAGTAGGAGCTAATTTTATAACTGTTCCATATACTCCATAAAGATAGGACGAAAACCTTTCCAGTCCTCAAAAATTATTCCAGCTGCTTAGGAGGGGATATAATCAATCAGCCAGCAAAAAGAGGAAAACTCTCCCTTAGGTCGTCCCCCAAGGTGTTATTAGGGAAGTCAGCCTATGGCTGGATCTGCACGAGCAGGCTCTCCAGCCTACCCCCGCAAAAATCCAGAGACCACAGGTATCATGGGCCAATCCTTCGATGGCACCCCCGATCTCCCATGGCAGCTGTTTGCCCCAGCAAACCACCCTGGGTTCAGGCCAACGTTTTAACCGATGGAGAGAATCCCCTTGATCGTCCCCCAAGGTGCCGCTGAGGAAATCAGTTAGTAGCTAGGGTTCACACGAGCAGGCTCTCCAGCCAGCCCACTGTAAAGCCCAGGAACCACGGGCACACTGGGGCCCGTCCTCCAACAGCACCACCCCCAGTCTGCCCAACCAACCACTCCAGCAGACTACCCTGGGTTAGGATCCAAGCTGACAGACTCACCCACTCCTCAATGATGATAAAAAAGATGCAATAATCCGTAAATCCTAGATGTAAAAATGACCAAATCTCCCAGGAGTGAGCCCGGTCTCGAGATCCCAATCTCCAGCTTCAGACACGCCAAGCCACGAGAAAACAAATCCAGATGGACGGCAAATCCAAATAGTCAACCCACACAAGGGCCAAATCCAAATGTTCTTTAAAGAAAAAAGGGCTCCAAAGTAAATCCCTCGGCGAAATGCCGCAGTCGAAGAAGTCCATTGATTGACCGTTTAAGTTAGAGGCTCAAACAAGTTCCCCCATCCCATATTTTGTGGTCTGCCCTGCGCAGCTCTACAGTGTTGCACACAGCACACTTTTGATTGACCGTTTAAGTTAGAGGCTCAATCAAGTCACCCCACCCCATATTTTGTGGTCTGCCCTGCGTAGCTCTGCAGTGTTGCACACAGCAGACACATTTGATTGACCGTTTAAGTTAGAGGTTTAATCAAGTCCCCACCACCCCAGATTTGGTCGTCTGCCCTGCGCAGCTGTGTACTGTTGCACACAGCAGACGTGAGTGACCGTTTAAGTTAGAGGCTTAATCAAGTCCCCCATCCCCACCCCAGGACAACTGTTCAGTTGCCTGATTCAAGAATCAGTTCACTGTCTCTGCAGTAGTTAGGACAAATTATTTCACACACTAAGAAGCAACACACACAATGTTGTTCAACTTGTTTTATTGTTAGGTATTGGTAAAGAATGTCTCATAAGGACAAATATTTTTACACACTGGAAAAGAAGCACACAATTGCTTTAAGTATTTGACTGTTTATGTTACAAATTTTAAAAAAAGGGTGTCACACACAGTCATGAACCCAGAATAGACAGCAACTATGGCAACCAGCACCAAAAAAGTAAGGAGGCACACTGTAGAAAAATGGAAAAAGGAGATTGATCACCGTAATGAATGGTTAGTGTATGAAACAGACGATTGATTGATTGATAAGCTGGCTCCTAGAGTCCCTGTAGACCAGATGGGCATCCTTGAGGTATTGCCACCCTTCTGGGTCTGTTATCTTTATTTAGGTCCTGCTCCCACTGCACCTTACACTTAATTGTGGTATCGGGTAGAGTGTCCCTAAGCATACCAGACATCTTGTCTGCAGCGCCCTTTACTTCACCTTGTTTATGCATGGTGGTCAGCCATCTCTCACAGGTGCTGTGGCTCTGAGGGTCTTGGATGCATCCCAGATCTGAAGAAATCTCCCCAAGTCTGTTTTAGGTAGTAGATACTGTGCCTGCATTTGCAGGAAGGACATCATGGCTTCAGAGTCCAGTGCACAAAGATCTGCTATCATACAGATGCCCACCTGCTGCCAAGAGTGCCAGTTGATGGTCTTTCCCCCCACTAGCACATCTGGGTTGCCCCATAAGGGACTGTACTGTGCAGATGGTGCCCATAAGGGGTATGGACATTGAGTGAGATGTCTGCACCTGTGCCAGGCTTCTCTTGTCTCTCAGATAACAGGAGGAAGGTGGCCCCTTGGGTGTCCCCCTTTGCTCAGCAGGTTCCCTAGCCATTTGGATTCTGACAGGTCCATTTTCAGATTCACCCATACTGGAGCATCTGGGGTTTTAGGGAGAAACCATCTGATTGCTTGTGCAGCCAGGGAAGACCCATTCCCCCAGACCAATGCGCCCGTAAATTAGTTTTTTCCAAATCTTGGGGTTTTGCCTTACCAGGTGAACCTTGCTATCACCTTGTTAATTTTCAGAAGTGTGCTTGGTTGTGTAGGGACTGGTAGGTTGCACATGAGGTATGCAACCTTAGGCAGCACGAACATGTGTACAGCATCTACCCTGCCTTTCAGGGATAGAAGTAGCTTAGTCCTTCTTTGTGTTTCCATTCAGATGGAGGCTGTGATGGGTATATAGATTGCCTCAACCAGGTTCCTCCATAGTGTGGTGATGTTTATCCCCAGGTATGTAAAACCTTGGGGCGCCCATACCACTGGCATGCCCTGTAGGCATTCCCTCATGCAGGGCAAGTTTAGTGGCGACAGTATGCCACTACGCCATGTTAGCTGCCCTCCTCTAGACCACCTGTAACCTGTGCATGTCCATTCGGAGATATGGTCTCCAGAACTGGACACAGTACACTAGTTGAGGATTCATCAATTACTTAATTTCACAGTGGTATAAATACCTCATACTTCTTGTTGGTGATACCTGTGCACAGCAACATCCCACTGGTGCTCCCATCTGCTTTGTCACACTGCTTGGCTTCTTTTAGGCCATCAGAAATGACAGACCCCAGTTTTCTTTTCTCTTTTGTGTTCACCATTGCAGTACCCCCCTTTATGAACTCCACCCCTTGGTTTCTATGCACCAAGTACTTGATTTCTCATTTATTCACAATGAATATATGGTGTATTGTAGTGTTGTTCTGTGTAGAATTCCATGCCTTTTAATATGCTGTTGTACCACAGTTCAAAGGTCATGAAATGTGATTGCACCCTTTTGTGTTACAACATCATTCTGAAAGCTAAAGAGACTGCACACCTCAAATTCATTCTGAAAGCAACATAACTGCCACATGCACATTTAACTCAGTACTATATACATTAAATAAAATACAGGATGAGCAACTTTATTTATAATCAGTGTGTTCTGCAAACCCGGGGTTCTGATTCCCATTGACATCTCAAACTTCACTTTTGAAGTTACAGGGAATCAGAGCCCATCTATGGCAGAACACACTGGTTATGCATAGTTGCCCTTCCATTGTCCTCTATTTAATGACACACACTGGACCACTCCTGAAGCTTAAGTAGTTCTGTCTTCATTGTTCCATTCAGTCCCCGGCCCGCCCCATAGTGTCTACCCTGTGGTAGATCTTTGTCTCAACCGTAAAAAAGCATATATTATCTTCTAACCCCTCTTTATTATCACCAGTGATGTCAATAAAGAGTATAGGCTAAAGTACTGATCCCTGTGGCGCACCACTGGTCACTCCCCCAACATCAGGTGAACATCATTTCCAACCACTCCACCCACTGATGCCAGCTCCCCAACAAATTCTCTACCTAGTTTAAACATTTTAGTACACACTCCCAGGTTGCCCAGCTTCTTTACTATTCTGCTATGTGGAAAGGTATTGTGGGTCTTACTGAAATCTAGGTAAGCTACATCCACCACTCCACCCTGATTAATATCCCTCAACATCCCCTCAAAGAAAACTAATAGATTACTTTGATATCAGCTCCCCCGTCCCCCCAAGTGAATCCATGCAGCCACAGATACTGTAAGCCACAGGATTCAAAATATTCCGCAATCCTTTCCCTCAACAGTATCTCCATTACTTTCACCTCCAACAAATTGAGGATGATGGGCCTGTAGTTGTCAGCTTACTGCCTGCTGCCAGCCTCCTCCCTGCTTCCACCTTTGTACAAAAGATTCCATGGTGAGGGTACAGCTCTGCAATAGTGCTAGCTCACTTGTTACCTGATGTTGCAAGCATTATGTAGGGAGGCAGTGGTGCACAGCATTGAAAATATGATGAAAAATGCACTTGAAGGGTCCCTGACAATGAGCCACCTTTGTCACATTCATTTGGCACAGTAACCTAGAATGGAACTCCCGGCTTTGAACATTTAGATTATTTTATGCTCTAACACAGTAATAATAATAATATTATAATAATAATAATAATATTCTTTATTTATAATGCACTTTTCAAGAAATCAAAGCGTAGAACAGGTTGTAGAATCACAACATAATAAAAGCATCAATATAAAAATTACAGTAAAATAATTAACACATTACATCAGACTTCATAAGACAATAATAAAATCAAACCCGAATCAGTCAGTCGCTTCCCCATAAGCCTTAATCCATAAAAAGGATTTTAAGGCTTGTTTAAAACCCCCCACTGTCACGCACTCTCTAATCTGATGTGGTAGAGAATTCCAGAGGGTCGGAGCCACAAACGCAAAGGCCCGGGCACCCGATGATTTCAAAATGACCCTCAGAATCTCCAGCAACCCCTCGCCGGCCAAGCGGAGCAGTCGCTCCGGGAGATAGGGAACCAGGAGCTCTTTCAGGTACTCAGGGCCCAAACCATGCAGGGCTTTGTAGGTCAATAGACCCACTTTAAAGGTGATCCGCCACTGAACCGGCAGCCAGTGCAGTCTCTGCAGCACCGGGGTAACATGGGAAAAACGAGAAGTCCCAGTTAACAACCTGGCTGCAGAATTCTGCACCAGCTGCAAGCGGCTGATATCAACCCCAGGAAGCCCAAAGTAAAGGGAGTTGCAGTAGTCCAGACGCAAGGTCACAAAGGCATGGATCAGCGTAGGTAGGTCCCCAGACGGAACAAGGTGTTTGATCCTAGCGATGTTCCTAAGATGGTAAAAGGAAACTTTAACGACGGCCGACACTTGATCACGTAGTGTCAGCCGATCGTCAAGAATCACCCCTAGGTTCCACACCCATTCAGAGGTGGGGAGCTCCACACCCCCCAGGAATAAACCTGAGGGATGGTTTATCCCCCACCTCCCTATCCGGCGACCGGGATTCAGGACCATCACCTCCGTCTTCCCAAGGTTTAACTTCAACCAGCGGGACCTCATCCAACCTTGGATTTCCCTGAGGCAACTATTGAACACCGAGAGTGCTCTATTCTGGTCAGGTGCAAAAGACAGGTAGAGCTGAGTATCATCGGCATAACAATGAAACCCCAGCCCATACCGTCTTACAATGTCTTCGAGGGGAAGCATGTACACCGTAAACAACATGGGAGACAACATTGAGCCCTGGGGCACCCCACCTGACAGAGAGGCAGGATTGGAAGAAAACACTCCCGATACTACCCTCTGAGTTCTACCGGTGAGGAAAGATGTAAACCATCTGAGGACCAAACCTGAAAGCCCACAGATGATTCTCAGGCGCTCGAGCAGAACCCCATGGTCTACAGTGTCAAATGCTGATGACAGGTCCAAAAGGACCAAAATGGACCGTTTTTTCTGGTCTCTCGCCATCAGGAGATCATTAAGCACCCGAACCAGTGCAGTCTCGGTGCTGTGCCTCTTTCGAAAACCCGATTGAAGGGGATCGTAGATGCTATGGATAGTCAAATGGTTGTCTAACTGGGTAGCCACTACTTTCTCAATTACCTTCCCAACAAAGGGAAGGTTTGAGATAGGCCGGTAGTTACCGAGGCAGTCAGGGTCCAAAGAAGCCTTCTTCAACACTGGTGTCACCACTGCTTCCTTCAGGGAGCAAGGATATTCACCAGAGTCTAAGGAGCACCAGACTATCCTCGTCAGAACCGAGAAGATAATCTCCCCACAGCCCATAACCAAGGCTGTGGGGCTCGGATCTAAACTACAGGACGTAGTGCGCATACCACGGATAATCCTCATAACATCCTCTATTTCCAGCCTCTTGAAGAAACCCCAGGGAGTAGGAGGGTGTGTGACCGCGGCCGGGTCCACGGCCCTTCCCATAGAGAATGTTGTGCAGGTCTCTGCCCTGATGTCTTCCACCTTATCTGCAAAGAACCGAGCGAGCTCCTCGCACTGAGATTGCGAAAAAGCTCTACGAACCTGCAGACAGGCTGGGTTGCACAGTCTGTCTACGGTTCGAAAGAGCTGAGCCGGTCGGTTCTGCGCAGCAGCAATTTCCCTGGACAGGAATACTGCCTTCTTACGGGCAATTGCTGACTGGTTGATGTTGATAATGCTCTAGCAGTCTAAGGTGGTCGGCATCTAAGCCGGATTTCCACCAACACCTCTCTAACCTGCGTCCAAGTCGTCGCATCTCCCTCAAGTCCCCATCAAACCATGGGGACCGAGGGCGAAGGGAGAGAGGACGTACACGGATGGGAGCAATAGAATCCAGGGCATCGGTGATGGCCCTATTATAGGCCAGAACCAAGGTCTCAGGATCCATGCTCATCATCGGAAATTCTGATAGGTCAAGCACCGCCGACAGACCATCGGGAGTCACATCCCGTAAAGGGCGGTACTTGACCATCTCCACAGGGGTAGGTCTACGCAAGGGGGTGCTGAAATTGAATCTCACAGTGTGATGATCAGACCATCTGACAGGTTCCACCCCCACGCCGGAGGCTTCCATCCCCAGGAGGAAAACCAGATCAAGAGAATGGCCACATTTATGAGTGGCAGAGGTAACAACCTGTGAGAGGCCCAATGAATTCATCAATTGGAGGAAGTTCTGTCCCAATGCGAGAGTTCATCATCGATCCAGGCATTGAAGTCGCCCAGCACCATCAACCTGGGAGACTCCAATACCAGGTCAATGACGAAGTTCGCCACTTCCTTAAGGAATGGCTTCTCATCCCCGGGTGGACGGTAGATGAGAGCCACTCTGTAGCCCCCATCTGCCACTACAACACATTCAAAAGATCTGGTCTCCTCTACTGGAACACTAGTGAGACCCAATTCTGTCTTAAAACAGACCGCAACTCCCCCACCCCTGCGATCCAATCTCGGGCGGTGTATCACCGAATACCCGTCCGGAACAGCCGCCTCAAGAATGGGGCCAGCATTACCATCCAGCCAGGTTTCGGGTGATGCAAGCCAGATCCGCCGTTCCCACTAAGTCCACCACAACGGCCGTCTTGTTGACAACGGATCTGGCATTGCACAAAACCGTCCGAGTTGGACAGAGTTCCGAGGATCCCCCAACCACCTGCCCGCCGTTATTAGCGGCGGTGCCCTTGGGTATGGGGATCAGACAAGGAGACCCACGTTCTGACCTCCATTTCACCCCAGGGCGTCTTCTGGACCTAACAATCCCGATTTGAGTGCTCGCCTCATCCATCCTCCACTGTTCAGGCCCCCCGGCCCGACCCTCCTCCTTCGTACAATTCCCAAAGCCCTACAGCGTTGATAAATGGAAAACAATAAAGGAGGGGGGGAAGGGTGGAGGTCCAGAAGAGCGGAGGATAAATAGCGCATGACGGGGGGAAATAATAACACATACCTACGACCTTCAACAAGAAGTAATAAAGTCCTACTCTCACAAATCAATACAGAAAACAAAACCCCCTAAAATTAAGACATTTACTAAATAACATAAACCTAAATTAAAATTAATCCCAATTACCCCCTATTTCTCGGAATCAAAAACCTACTTTCCAGAACCAAAAAATAAAAATAACTAGCAATAAAATAAACTAAAAAAAATGATAATAAATAATAAATACAAATACAAATGGGAGACCCTCCTCTCACAAGGATATCCCATCATAAACTCAAAAAAAACAAAAAGCAAAAGAGACACACATAAAAAACCATAAAACCCCTAAATAAATAATAAATTTATAAATTTGCTAAGAAAACATGTACTCCCACTACACACTTAATTAGCACCAGGCACTCTCACTACCTGAAAATAAAATAACATATGACACATCAAAATAATAAATAAAAAATTGTGAGTGGGCAGGGACTCACACTCCCCACGAACGCACAATAGCCAAGCACTCTCACTGCTCGGACAAAGTATTTAGGTCCAGGAAAAAGGTTTCAGTTCAGAAAAAGCATCCAGAAAACGGTAGTCACCAAAAATCGATTCACAGTCACCTCAGTAGGTGAATAAGTCTTCGAAACAGGCAGGAACTCGTGACAGATTAAGCCCCCTAGAACTCGCTGGTCAGGGGGGAGCCCCACAGACCCTACCCCTAGGGTCAGGGCCCTAGAGACAGGGCTGTATCACAACCACCCCAGCACCACAGGCCCCTCGGGGCAGACAGAAGCTTAACCCTCCGGCTGGTCGACGACTAACCCCCTCACCCTCTGGTAGCAAGGACCGGGGGATCCCACCCACCACAGCCGTCTCAGGGCAGGGCCCGGCTTCAGAACTTTTCTTCCATGATATCAGGTAAAACTTGCACTCGTTGAGAATATCAAAATTCCCCTCATAACCAAACGCCAACCAAAGGGGAACAACATCCAAGTAGCAGAATCCAGAAATATCAAAACAAGCAGGCAGGTTTCCTCTCACATTAAGGAATGTAACTAAATAATCGCCCGAAAGATGATGAAAAAATTCCCATCGAGTCCACAATCCGATAAAATCCAGTGGAGTCCCACTCCGGAAAATTAGTAATCACATATGAATGAATTAGAAAGACTGTAAGCTTCAAAACAACCACACATATTTGTGGAACGAGTAAAACAAACCAATCTTGTAGTTCCTCACATATAGAAACAAATGGTTTGTCTAGGCTTCAAGTTAAAGTCGATACCGGCATTAACAACACAGCCAGGTCGTACTCACGAAAGCATCCTTACTCCGCTTAGTTCAGTGTTTAGTTCAGCTCCGAGTTGGCGTTCAAGCTGCCTTGAAACACAGCCAGTCAATTTCACAAGGAAGCGTAACTCCACAAACAGACTAGAAAGAAACTACCGATCCAATCCAAAAGACCAAGTCCCATAACCGGATACTCAAAATAACGATAAAACAATAAAATAACATAATAATGCGAACATAAACTAAAACTAATAAAAGAAAGCAGATAAATGAGAATAGGACTTCAACATAGGAAGCGTGATTCAATGTCTCTCAAAGTACCTAGCAACAATATCCAATTAGTATTCCGGTACATACTGATTAATATGAAAACATTTTTCCTGACATGTTATAGATTGCAGTATGATACTGTTAGACCCCCTCCAACAAAGTCTGACCAAATGTCCAAGTACTGTACTATACTTTCAATAAAAAAATACCTTCTATCACCACCCATTAAGTTGCACACTTTCAGCATAATTGTAAGTTCTCTTTTAGTTGTGTGTCTACACACACACACACATACACGCTGTCTCTCAGTCCTAATACAGTGCATCTATGTAACTAATGTTTAGCCTAGTGTTTCACTTTCCTATTTGTAGCTAGCAGCAGATGTTTTGAAGGAGAAGACTCCTGTTTATTTATAAACTGGATATTTCAGATATACTTTTCATATATTACATAAGTTAATTCAATTATGTCGATAAGAGATCAGTCATTTTTCTGTTGTTACACATAGCAAGATTCTGAGGCAGTAACACAAGCGTGACTGCAACTGTTCGAGCCAATCTCGTTGTATATGCAAATGAGGCACTTGTAATACAACCCCCCTCATTGTTGGATAGTACTCAGAAGCTCTAAGTCTAAATGCATAAGCTTTTCAATGTTCTCTTGTCTATGTTTTCAATGCTTCCTCTTTGTATTTTATGTTATTTTCAAAGGCTTAAAACAGTCCTGCCACACCACTCACACAGTGTGTAGTACTAATAGCCTTTATTTGTACAAAGTGTATTTTTTGCATTTCAAATGCTCCTTAACCCACAATTGACATGGGAAAACTGAAGTAAGCAACCCCCCCCCAAATTCCTTTGCAAATTAACCCATTCACCGCTGACTTTAGATACATTCTTGAAGGACTTGACAGGGCAGCACAGAACGGAGCATGCACCACACACACAGGAAGCATAACCAATTGTAAAGAAAGCAGAGCACAGGTCTGGAGAACAACATGGCAGGCTACAAATGTAAACAAAAACAAAGAAGAAACTGGGCTCAAATGTTGCACTGCACAACAGAATTTTAAACAGCTACGTGCTCAACAGATCAGAAGAAAGACGTCTATGTGGTACTTTTTTTTATGTAGTACTGCTGCTTTAAGTAAGAGGCAGAGATTTGTGCCTCAGCATCAGTCGAAACACCAAGCATAGGACAACTACCTCACATTCCTGTCCCATGCTACCACGCTCATTTTTCTCTCCTACATCATGACAATACGTCAGCATGGCTCCGCCCATGCTGCCATAAAAATGACTACACAAGAAATGGAGAGTTCTACGGGGTCAACTTGTTCCAGTAGGTGGAGAAATTAATCTAACTCTCAAGCAGCAGCACCTACAGGCAGCAGTCTCTTGCTATGTTCTGACTGTCTGATGCCCATCCATCATTAGCACAGGCACCACCTCCGGGGCAGCTGAACCCAGCTGGCATAACTACACAAGTCAAGCATACTGACAGATTCCTGGGATGAGAAAGTACAGTTACGTAAGAACTTACTGTAACAGTAGATCTTCGAGAGAATCTTTTGCAGCAAGCCACAGCTATGGAACTATAGCTGTCAAGCACTCGGACCACATGGAAAACTTTCTAGCTCACAGTCCACTAGGGGCCGCCCATGACCACGATGTCAGTCAACATCCTCCCTTCCATAAAAACCTGGGTGGCCCTGCGCCATCCTCAGTTTCCCCACCAGAGACCATATACAAAGGACCTCCTTCTGGGGAACCGCTGGAAGGCCAGAGGTTCCTGCCACTGTGAAATGTGAAACAGAAGGTAGACCGTTCTGAGGAGAGAGAGAGAGAGAAGGCATACCGTTTTGGAGGGGGAGAGAGAGACAGAGAGACAGGAACAGAGAAGCAAAGGGGGATAGAGGGTGAGATAGCATGGCTTGTAGTAAAAGATTCTCTCGAAGATCTACTGTTACAGTAAGTTTTTACGTAACTGTACTATCTTCTTTGAGGACATCTTTTACAGCAAGCCACACCTATGGAATGAGTCCCAAGCAGTTCTGACATCAAGACAGTCTGCACGGCTGGAGGCAACAGGCCTAGAAAAGGAGGCCTTAAAGCACAGCTGGGCCAAAGCCTGCCCTTTCTCTAGAGGCAATGTCCAGACTGTAGTGCTTAGAGAAAGTGTGGACAGTACTCCAAGTGGCAGTGGCACAGATGTCAGTGGCTGAAACAGGCAACAGAAGTGGCTATGCCTCGGGTAGAGTGGCTACAGACAATGCCAGGAAGTTCCTTACCATACTTTCTATAACAGAAAGTAATACAGTTGGCCAACCAGGGAAGGGATTGGGTCCCACCCTGTTTGTTGAGGTAGTACATAGTCGTGGTGTTGTCTGTCTGGGCCTAAACGACCTGACCCGAATGTGTGGAGCAAAGGCTGTCAGCACCAGCCAAACTGCCTGAAGCTCCAGCAGGTTGATATGGCATCAGCACTCCTCGGGGCTCCAGAGTCCGTGGACTCTGTTCTCCCCAAGGTGGGCACCCCGGCCCATCAGGGAGGCATTAGTCGTGATGGTGAATGTTGGCTGCAGGCGGACAAATGGGATTCCTTCCTGCAGATGTTCTGGGACTAACCACCACTTGAGGGATTCCCACATCAGCTAGGTCACAGTGACTGGTTGGTCGAGTAGCCCTGACGCTGAGACCATTGACGGGCGAGCTCCCACTGCAGAGAGCGCATTCTCCACCGGGTGCAACGGATCACGCTGGTGCATGCCGCCATGAATCCCAGGAGGCACAAGAAATCCCAAGCAGGAAGCAACTGCCCAACCCGAAATGATCAGGCAAAGGAGGAGAGAAGCTCTGCCCAGTTTGCCAGGAATCAAGCTCTGACTCTGCAAGAGTTGAGTTTTGCCCCGAAGAAGTGTATCACCCACGAAGGTACACGCTCCAACTTGGCCTTGCTGACCAGGAGGCCAAGGAACAAGCAGGACTGGAAGGCCAGATCCCTGGACTGCTCCATCTCCTCCCTGGAGGGACCTGCTATCAGCAAATTGTCCAGGTAGGGGTACACCTGGACCCCTTGGCATCTCAGGTAGGCTGCCACCACTGCAATGCACTTGATGAAGACCCTGGGAGCTGAGGAGAGGCCAAAGGGCATGGCCTGGAACTCATAGAGCTTCCCTTCCGCACAGAACCAAAGGAACTGGCGGTGGGATGGACAGATAAAAACATGGAAGAACGCAACCTGAAGATCTAGGGAGCACAACCACATGTTCTGCTCCAGGGATGGAATGATCTGAGACATGGGGACCATCCTGAAGGTGCGCAACTGAAGAAACTTGTTCGGGTCATACATATCTAAAATGGGGCGCCAGCCCCCCATCCGCTTTGGGACTAGGAAGTACTAGGAGACAAACCCAGGGCTTACTGGAGGGTCTGGGACTTGAGCCACTACCTCCTTCTGGAGGAGCTGGGCAATCTCATCCCAAAGGGTGGAAAGCATGTCTGCAGACACCAAGTCCTCCCATGGGGCATGAGACAGACCCTGGCTGACCACTTTGAGGACCCACCTGTCCACAGTAACAATGGACCAGGAGGAAAGGAAGTGGCAGAGCCAGCACCCCGTGGGAGGACCCAGGGGAGACAGGATGGGCATGGCGGAGGAATCCCCCCATCCTGTTGATGGGCAGGCTTGGAGGAGGAGGAGGAGGGACCAGCTGAGGAAGCAGCGGAACCCGACCCCCTGGTTTGCGGACGACCGAAGTAACTGACTTTGATTGAGGACACCAAGCTTGTGCCCACTGCCCGGCTTGAGGCTGGGTCGGCTTGGTCACAAGGGCAGAGAGGCCCAAATGGGCTTCTTCCTTCTCTGAATTTTGGGAGCCCTTGGGGTCCCTCTGGATGGAGGTGACAGACTCCAGGGTGGCACTAGACTTCTCAATCCTAGTGAGGTGTCCCTCCACCCCCGGCCCATACAGGTCAGTGCCAAAGAAGGGAACATCCACCAACTTATGCTGGGTATCTGCCGTAAAGGTAGAAATCCACAGCCAAGCCCTGCAGCACATGGCCATGGACCGAGTGCAGGAATCGTCAATGTCCATGGCCGTCTGGAGCTGCTGCTTAGCCACTACTCACACCTGGTCCTGGACTTGCTTGACCGTGGTCTGCAAGTTAGCCGAGAGCTGGGGAAGCACCTCACTGAGACTGCCTAAGAGGGCATGAGTGAAGTGGGCCATCAGAAGGGCAGAACTGGCTCGCAGAAGGCTGAGAAAAAGCCGCATAGACCTTTTTGGCCATGTGATCCAGTTTCTTGGATTCTCTGTTGGGAGGCTTATCCATGTCCCTGACATTGCCAATACACCAAAAAACTAAATCAACCACCAGACCCTCAGCCAAGAGATGCTCGGTGAAACCCGACAGGGTACCAATAAAGACTGTGTACTTGTGGGCCATCCATGCTGTTGGCGCAGGGCAAGAGGCAGGGGGATGTCAAAGCTCCAGAGCCTTGGCGACCGGGAAGGCCACCCCAGAGGAGTCACCCAGGTTGAGAATCTCAGTCAGATGGTACCCGGTCCATTTTTGAACAGACTCAATCTGGAGTCCCACAGATTCCAAGATTAAATGGAGCAGGCCCCTGAAAGAGGTGGGACCATGCTCCACGGACAAATCCTCCCCTGACTCGGCATCCAACGGATGGGAATGCAGGGAGGAGTCCTCAGACTCTGAGGATTCATCAAAAAGCAGTCAACTGCCAGAGTCCCTGCTGATCCTACGGGGTTTATCAGGAGTCACAGTGATCGACAGTCGACAAGGAAGCCTGGAAGCGGTATGAGCATCCTTAGGAAGGGGGCCCTCCTCAGCAGCTTAGGCAGTGACTCCACCTGGATGGGAGAAGAGGCTGGACTAGGCCGAGAAGGAACAGGTCGAGCTGGAGCAGGCTGAAGCCTTGGTGGTGGGAACCACGGAAGAGCTAGGGTGGGGACCGGAACTGGCTTAACCCCAGTAAACATGAGCTGATGCCACGAGTTCTTTGTAGCGCCAGCGCAATTTGCAGCAGAGCCTCTCTTCGTCTGTGGCACAAGAAGAATAGTGGCAGTGCCACTTGCCCGAATGCCGAGAGCAGGAATGCCGATGGTGGCGCGGGCTGCTCGACTCCGGACTTCAGGATTGTGAGCTCAACCGTTAGGGACACCAACGGTATAGAAGAGTGGGTTAAGTGACAACACAAGACAAGCTTTTAATTGTAGAAACACACTGGCTTAGTGTGCTGTGAAGATTTATTCAAGTTGTAAATCAAATCAAAATCATCCACTGAAGCAACAAAAAGAAAATGACTTTCACAGTTCAGGTCGAACAAATTCCACACAGAGTGATCCCATCAGACTAACAGGACCACCATCCTCTGTGTCCAACACCTATCTGAATCATGATTCATTTGTAGTCTTTATATACTGTCTACTTGATGACATCATCCCACACTTACTCCACCCCTAATACTAATACAAAGAAGTAGTCTATGCTAATACATGCATTTGGGCGGTAACTGAGGTCATCAGATTCATTTTATTTACATCCAATAGCTGTTTATTTTAACTAAATCTAATAATTTTACAAAACACAGTAATTTTTAACTGCATATGAATGGGTCACTTTGAAGTGTACTATAGACGCAGGACACAGAGGGGCGTTTAGTCCCTAAAAATGCCTACCTAAAAGAAGGGACTACGTGTGGACTACTAAGGAGGCATTCTATGATTTTACCTTAAAAAGAAATGCCTGAAATGAAAAGCAAAACCCCCTCATTAAATGTGAACAACTCATACAGGACACAAAGTACTACTGTCGCTTTAATTCCTGGCTTTGTTTTGCTGCCCTGTAATTTAACTGAAAGGTCCCTTCCTGAGCACTACTTCCAGGTAACTTTGACTTGCAGGTTTATTTGTTTTATTATTTCCTTCATTGCTACCTTATTTTATTCAGCTGTGTCTTTCTTGACCAAACAGGCACATTTCTGTACTACTGCAGGGGAAAAGGGGAACAGAGCTGTACATGCAGTGTGTATTCAGTCAGCGAGAGTCGCTTCATTATTTCCTTTGTAGGACTAACGCCTGCCAGCCTATCTGTCTATTCTGAGAGTTTTGGAGCTGGAGGAGGAAATAACCTTTATTTGTAGGGGAAATTCCTTTTTAAATGGAGGAAGTCGACGAGAAGAGCGCTTCTATCAACACAAGCGCATTCCCGTAGCTGTGCTAATTATTTTCCCAGGCGCTGACCCTTTTTCCCGTAGCTGCGCGAAGCTGTCATTCTTTTAACAGCGAGACAGCAGGGAACAACAGGGTGAGCCAGCCAGCACTCTGCTCGTTCACCTCGCACTAATTTCCCATTGCTATATAACTCTACTTGCAAGTAGACGCTCTGACAGATAATGGTCACCTTTCCCTGACATCCTGCTCTTTCAGCTGTTTTCAGCTTCACCCCCCCTACGGGACTCTAACCTCTTGCATAGTATAGCAAACCGGCGATAACCATATACAGCAGGGAAGGGGGGAATTTTTTCATTCTTTTTAAACACTAATTCTCCAAATGGAGTAAACATTATTCGGGGGGGGGGGGTTATTTAAACAACGAGTGTCTGGATGTTACAGATAAGGAAGACGCTCATGTGTTTTTTTTTTTATATGTGGGAATGTCTCACCTCCTGGACAGAAAATCACAGACAGGACAGATGGAGAAGAGTACTATAATAGGAGGCCAACCCTATTATAGTAGAAATATAGGATATAGGAAAATAAAATAAATGTGATTTAGAATAGTACTACTGCAGTAGGTTTTAAAATAATAGTAAGAGAAACAAAAAAGGTTTGTCCAGGGGGGGGGGGTTCCCACTCTACCACATTCCCCCAAGGTTAAGTAAAAAAAAAATACCTACGTTGTTTACTCTTTCTTTGAAACTACTTAAAATATAACTATATTTAATTTGTGGTTTTTTTTTGTTTTTTTTCTCATAGACATCCTACCCCCTTTTAAGAAGGGATAGAATGGAGCTTCCGCCCACCCTCTCTAAGAAGCTCCACCCCAGGGTACCCGTCTGAAGTATTACGAACTAGCAAGGCAACTGAAGGTTACCCCCTGTTTAATATACTTACCCTGGGGTGTCCTTTTTATGTTTTTCTATTCTATCTGACAGACGCCTTTTGTACTGTTACTACAATCAGCACCATATCTGGAAAGGAAGTCTGCATTACCATGTTTTGTTCCGGCCCTGTGTTGTACTGTAAATTTATATGGTTGCAGGGCCAGATACCACCTCATAACCCTGGTATTCTTGTCTTTCATTTCTAAAAGAAAATAAAGAGGATTATGGTCTGTGTATAGCGTAAAAGGGGGCTCCCCATAAATAAAATCGAAGGGATTCTATTGCCCATTTGACAGCTAAACATTCCTGCTCTATGGTTGAATATTTTTGTTCTCTGTCATGTAGTTTCCTTGAAATGTACACTACAGGGTGTTCTTCGCCCTCTATGGTCTGGCTAAGTACCGCCCCAATACCTGTACGAGAGGCATCTGTATATACATCAAAGGGGTATTGAAAATTAGGGCTGCATAACACTGGGGAAGAACATAAAGCGGCTTTAATTTGTAGAAATGCTTGTTCACATTCAGCGTTCCACTTAACCTGATTACCAAATTTCTTTTTGGTAAGATCAGTAAGTGGTGTAGCAATTGTTGCAAAATGTGGTATGAATCTTCTATAATAGCCAGCTAATCCCAACAATGACCTCACTTGTTTTTTAGTATTCAGTACAGGACAATTTGCTACAGCCTCTATTTTACTAACCTCTGGTTTAATTAGTCCATTCCCTAATACAAAGCCTAAATATCTAATTTCATCTTGTGCCAATATACACTTTGTGGGGTTAATAGTCATACCCACCTGTTGAAGAGAATCAACTACTGCCTCTAGGTGTTTCATGTGAGTTCCCCAATCTGAACTAAACACAACAATATCATCCAGGTAGGCTGCACAATAACCCACATATGGTGCCAATACCTGGTCCATAAATCGTTGGAAGGTTGTTGGGGCCCCATGAAGACCGAAAGGCATAGTCTTAAATTGAAACAAACCCATACTAGTGCTAAAGGCTGTTTTTTCTTTTGACTCTTCTGCTAAAGGAATTTGCCAGTATCCTTTAGTTAGGTCCAAAGTTGAAATATATCTGGCATTTCCCACCTTATCAATGATTTCATCTACTCGGGGCATCGGGTAGGCATCAAATTGGGAGACCTGATTTATCCCTCGAAAGCCTAGACAGAGCCTGATTCCTCCTTCCTTTTTTGGTACTATTACAACAGGGGAGCCCCAAGGACTGTGTGAAGGTTCAATAATTCCCAGTTCCTGCATATTTTGAATCTCCGTTTGTACCAAAGGTTTACTTCTTTCAGGAAGACAGCATGGTTTCTTTCCGATTGGCCCAGCAGATGTCTGTATCTTATGTTCTACCCCTTTTGCTAGACCAGGGGTACTAGTAAATGTGTTTGTAAATTTCTTAACTAAGCTCAGTAATTCCCCTTTTTGTTGTCCTGACAAATTTGGATTTATCCTAATCGCCTCTATCCCTCTTTCTTCCTCTAGACGACCATGAGCTATCTTCAGTTCTGTCTGAGCTTCATCAGGCATTGCAAATAACTGCAGGTCTGTTTCAGGTCTTTCATGCCATTTTTTTAGTAAATTAGCATGGTAGATTTTTATCTTTTCTTTTCGATCAGGTGTACTTATTTCATAAGTCACTGGGCCGACTTGACGTAGTATTACATATGGTCCCTGCCATTTCATGAATAGTTTATGAGTGGAGGATGGTAACAATAATAGTACTTTATCTCCCATCATAAACTGTTTGTTTGGGTTAGTTCCTTTATCATAATTACATTTCTGATCCTTCTGAGCTTCTACCCATTTCTGGTGCTTTTTGGGCAAAAGAGACCAACCTTTGTTTTAGTTGTCTCATATACTGGGCTAAGCCAGGAGATTTCAAATCTTTCCCCTCTTCCCAACATTCCTTGACTACATCCAATATCCCTCTGGGATGTCTACCATATAGCAGGGAAAAGGGAGAGTACCCAGTAGAGGCCTGAGGGACTTCTCTGTACGCAAATAATAAAAAGGGTAGATATTTATCCCAGCCTTTTCCTTCATCCTTTACAAATTTCCTTAGCATTCTTTTCAAGGTTTGATTATACCGTTTTACTAACCCATCTGTCTGAGGATGGTAGGGGGATGTTCTGATAGCCACTATTCCCAACAGTCTATACAACTCTCTCAGTAATTCCGCATTGAAGTTAGTTCCTTTATCGGTCACAATTTCCTTAGGAATTCCTACCCAGCTAAATAGTTTAACTAACTGTTCGGCTATTCGAGTGGTAGTCACCGATCTCATTGGGATAGCCTCAGGATATTTAGTGGCGTAGTCACAGACTACCAGAATAAATCTGTTACCTTTACTACTCTTATCTAAAGGTCCCACCACATCCATCCCTATCCTTTCAAATGGGGTCATTACTAGTGGGAGGGGTAATAAGGGTACCACATCTGTTCTTTTCTTTTGAGCAATGAGTTGGCATTCTGGACATGACTGACAATATTGGGCTATGTCTTGATGTATACCAGGCCAAAAGAATCTCTGCAAAATCCGATTAGTAGTTTTGTCCTTTCCTGTATGACCGGCCCAGGGTACATCATGACCCAATACCAATATGTCCGACCTATAACACTGAGGGACTAATAATTGTTCTACTGTCTCCCCCGTATTTGGATTTTTACATATCCGATACAATAAATTGTTTTTCACCTGTACTTGAGGTGCTCCAGGTACTTCTCTTTGACCAACCTGCTAGAAAAAAGATTTTAAGGTTGTATCATCTTGTTGTTGCTTTGTCATATCCAATTTAACATATATATGTGGTGTTTTCTCAGGGATTTTATATGTAGTTTGTTTACATTTCTCCTGTAATCTCTTTCTTTCTTTTCCTGACTTCCTACTTTTCCCAGGGGTCCCGTATATTTCTCCATCAAATGGGAACAATTCTCCAAGTAGTACCTCTTTTTTACTTTGGGTTCTAGTTGTCATGGCTGTCATACCTGAGTTATGATTTACTATCAAAGAGGAAAATCCAGGGAAATCATGGCCTATCACTACCGGTACTGGTAGACATGGGACTAATCCAGCTGTAACCACAGATTCTGCTCCATTAATCTGAAGAGGTACTTTCAGAGTGGGGTATTGATGGCTATCCCCATGTATACATACCACCTGTATGGGCGGTCCCCTAGTCCCATTCAATATTAAATCTTTTCTAACCAAAGTATTTTTGCTACCTGAATCAATTAAACCTAACTCCTTCTGACCCTGTATCTGTACAATGGTAGTTAAATACGTTGAATTTAATAGAGCTAGGTGAGCTTCCTCTGGATTTCTGGAAGGACAAATTCTGGCAATATGCCCCTTACCCTAGCAATTATGACATATTATATTCATAGGCACAGTTCGTTTTCCTTTCTCAAGTTCATAGTTTTTTGGAGGTACAGTCTGAGGATGTCTTACCCCTGTAGGTCTTATCCCAGGTTCATTTACTCTGGATCTTTTTTATATGGCTGATGGGCGGCTAAAAAATCTTCAGCCAGGGTAACCGCCATTTCTGCCGACTCTGGATTATGCTCCTTAATCCAAATCTGTACATCAGTTGGCAAAATCCGTAGAAATTGTTCCATGACGAACATTTCTATAATGTCCGTTCTTGACTTTCCCTCAGGCACAATCCATTTTAGGCACAGTTCACGTAGCCTTGCATATGTCTCTCTTGGAGGATCATGAGGCTGGTGTTTCAGAGATCGAAACCTCTGTCGGTAGGTTTCAGTATTGCTATCGTACCTTTTCAGGATTTCCTGTTTTATTGGGTTGTAATTGTCTGCCAATCGTGAGTCCATATTACTCTATGCCAGCTGAGCTTTTCCTGTAAGACAGGGAGCGAGTCTCACAACCCATTGTTGGGTTGGCCAGTCACATGCCTTAGCTACTCGTTCAAACGTGGTTGAATAGGCCTGTATATCATCCGTCGGTAACATATGTGATAGTTTTATATCTTTGGGATTATTAGATGTATTCCCACCTCCAGCTCCCTGTCCCACACCCAGCTGTTGTAGTAATTGTAAAGTCTCAACCCACCGGGCATCTTGTCTTCTCGTATCTCGGTCTCTTTCTTGGGCATCTGCATCTCTCTGCCGTTTGATCTCCATTTGGCGTACAGCCAGCCAATGAAGGAGATCATTTATATCTCTTGGTGGAATGTCCCCAGCATCCGAGGAAGCATCTGATCGGCGTTCATCTTCCTGTTTTTCCACTGGTGACTCTTTGGTGGTTTTCCGTCGAACATCCGGAAGCCCAGTACACAACGGTTCCTCCCTCTGCTCCGCCTGTGACCGTGTGACGGCTCCCACCTTGTGATCAATTCCAGTGGCCATCTTTTATTTGTCACTAATACCAAGGCTGGTATTATTCTGGCCTCCCCCTAGTAAGCTATGGACAGCCAGATATCCCACTGCTGACACCAACTGTAGAAGAGTGGGTTAAGTGACAACACAAGACAAGCTTTTAATTGTAGAAACACACTGGCTTAGTGTGCTGTGAAGATTTATTCAAGTTGTAAATCAAATCAAAATCATCCACTGAAGCAACGAAAAGAAAATTACTTTCATAGTTCAGGTCGAACAAATTCCACACAGAGTGATCCCATCAGACTAACAGGACCACCATACTCTGTGTCCAACACCTATCTGAATCATGATTCATTTGTAGTCTTTATATACTGTCTACTTGATGACATCATCCTACATTTACTCCGCCCCTAATACTAATACAAAGAAGTAGTCTATGCTAATACATGCATTTGGGCAGTAACTTGAGGTCATCAAATTTATTTTATTTACATCCAATAGCTGTTTATTTTAACTAAATCTAATAATTTTACAAAACACAGTAATTTTTAACTGCATATGAATGGGTCACTTTAACATCCTGACTCCTCCCCCTCTATGTACTGCCTCACTTTGAAGTGTACTATATACGCAGGACAGAGAGGGGCGTTTAGTCCCTTAAAATGCCTACCTAAAAGAAGGGACTATGTGTGGACTACTTAGGAGGCATTCTATGATTTTACCTTAAAAAGAAATGCCTGAAATGAAAAGCAAAACCCCTCATTAAATATGAACAACTCATACAGGACACAAAGTACTACTGTCGCTTTAATTCCTAGCTTTGTTTTGCTGCCCTGTAATTTAACTGAAAGGTCCCTTCCTGAGCACTACTTCCAGGTAACTCTGACTTGCAGGTTTTTTTGTTTTATTGTATCCTTCATTGCTACCTTATTTTATTCAGCTGTGTCTTTCTTGACCAAACAGGCACATTTCTGTGCTGCTGCAGGGGAAAAGGTGAACAAGGCTGTACATGCAGTGTGTATTCAGTCAGCGAGAGTCGCTTCATTATTTCCTTCGTAGGACTAACGCCTGCCAGCCCATCTGTCTATTCTGAGAGTTTTGGAGCTGGAGGAGGAAATAACCTTTATTTGTAGGGGAAATTCCTTTTTAAAAGGAGGAAGTTGATGGGAAGAGTGCTTCTATCAACACAAGCGCATTCCTGTAGCTGTGCTAATTATTTTCCCAGGCGCTGACCCTTTTTCCTGTAGTTGAGCGAAGCTGTCATTCTTTTAACAGCGAGACAGCAGGGAACAACAGGGCGAGCCAGCCAGCACTCTACTCGTTCACCTCGCACTAATTTCCCATTGCTATATAACTCTACTTGCAAGTAGACGCTCTGACAGATAATGGCCACCTTTCCCTGACATCCTGCTCTTTCAACTGTTTTCAGCTTCACCCCCGCCCTCCTGCTGGACTCCTAACCTGCGCACTGTATAGCAAACTGAGCGATAACCATATCGCAGGGAAGGGGGGAATTTTTTCATTCTTTTTAAACACTAATTCTCCAAATGGAGTAAACATTATTCAACGGGGGGGGGGGGTTATGTTAAACAACGAGTGTCTGGACATTACAGATAAGGAAGACACTCGTGTTTTTTTATACGTGGGAAAGTCTCACCTCCTGGACAGAAACTTACAGAGAGGACAGATGGAGAAGAGTACTATAATAGGAGGCCAACCCTAGTATAGTAGAAATATAGGATATAGGAAAATAAAATAAATGAGATTTAGAATAGTACTACTGCAGTAGGTTTTAAAATAATAGTAAGAGAAACAAAAAAGGTTTGTTTGGGGGGGGGGTCCCACTCTACCACAAATGGTAAGACTCAGAAGGAACTGGCAAAAGCCGAAGAGTCTTCGGGGTAATGGGATCCTGAGGGTTAGGGACCGGATCAGCAGGCTGGTCCAACCCACCCTGAGAAGTGACAGGTAGGACCGGAGTCCTACAGAGTGAGGTATCCACCTCATCCTGTAATAGCGCGTTGACCGGCTCGAGAAAAATCTCAACAGGTTGCTTGACAGGCGTCTCAACTGTCTGGCCTGATGGGGAGACTGTAGAGCCAGTGGCCTGGACGAAAGGATCAACCGTAGTGGAAAGCTCCAGAGAAGTCTGGAATACGAGGCCTGAGAGTGCTCACAATCCCACAATCAACGGAGAGGTTTCTTTTTAGTGTCCTTTTTTTAAGATTTGGTGGATTTCATGCCCTTAGAGGGGCCCTGCCCAAAGGTGGGAAGGGGTTGGTACAAATCCCTACACACCCCCGTGAAGGTGGCACCAAAGGAAAGTGGCACAAAGGCCGAAGAGGCATGCTCTGTGGCCTGAGCCGTTGCCTTTTCAAAAGCTGCATGTTGTTCTGTGGACCCCTCAGCCATGGAGACCACCCAACAGGCATCTTTCGACCTAATGGGAGGGTCCCGTTCATCTGGACACCCTAAAAGTAGCCAAGTGTGCCGGTCTTTCAGAGTACTAGGATGCAACGGGCGACACAGGCCACACACCTGGGGACCGTGTTCGTGGCCTAGGCAGTAGACGCATGTGGTGTGTAGGTCTGTTCGGGACATGTTCTGCCCACACTCGCATTTTCTGAAACCGAGTGCTGACTTTGAGTCATCCATGATGAGGATTCGAAAAGATTCGAATATCGCTTGAAAACGAAAGTTGTTTTGTAGAGTTTGGCAAAGTTTTGAAGTAAAGAGCCTACTCAATGTGGAGAGCGGTAAGAAAGGAACCTTCTTCTTCCAGCGGAAAGGAAGATCTGGCATCACAGGGAGGTGCTGAGGGAGTTACAACCCAGGTGGGTGGGAGGAGCCAGCTTGAAGATGTTCCGGCAGGATTTAAAGGGGAAAAGGAACACTGGCAGATGTGTTGATAGTGCATCATATCCATGCCCCTGGAAACAATGTTCCTGCCCACATCATCAAATAACTTGGAAGATGGACCTCCTCATGTTTTGAAATGTACATCCAGATCCAGAACAGGAAATCAGACAAGCTTCTAGGATTATCGCCTCTTAGTATACCCAGAGGAAGGGCAATTCAGTAGCCATGATTCCTCAGAAGTTTCCTCTACAGGGGTTTATTCCTTTCCTGCATGCTACTGCCCATATTTTTTGTGAGTTGGAGGAGGTATTCTCTTCTTCTTTTGGGCCTTCTATTCTTGTAATACCGCCTGGCACCTCTACTGAAGATGGGAATAGAGAAAAGGCCAAAAGCTAAAGTACACACATGCACTCACACTATTCACCAAATAATGAATGGGAGGGCTTTGCCAGAGATTCAATATGGGGAATAACTCCTCCCACCAGTAAAATAAAAGCCTGCCTCTTCCTACAGTGTGTCCCATGTTCAGTGCATCTCGAACCCTCCATCCTCCCCACCTTCTCCTCCTCTGGCATTCTTCTCACACTTAGTGCTGGGCCTTCTATTCCCAGCACCTCTACTGAGGGTGTGAATAGAGAAAAGAACAAAAGCTAAAGTAGGCACAAGCACATACAATATTCACCAAACACTGAATCATATTTTGGGTATTCCAAAAGGCTGGGAGGGCGAGGATGTAGCCATCTTTCTTGAATGGTGGCTCCCAGAAGCATTGGGGCTTGACATGTACCTGTCATGGTTAAGACCTATAGAATCATCCCATGCAGAGCAAGACTACAAACTGAAGGCCCATGTAGGGTTCTGATGGTAACTGGCTCTGAGAGGGAAAGAGACCAGCTGCTCTGTTCTATGCTATCAAGAGCAAGCCCTGACCCTGTAAGACAACACAATTTTTTTTTCTCCCCCAGCTATGCTTATGCTTCCAGAATGTGCCATAAAGCCTTCTAAGGAGTCACTCTCAAGCTTTGTAAGGCAGGAGTGCAATATCAGCTCGGCTTCCCCACCCTCCTACAGTTCACCCTGAAGGTCAAGATGTACTGTTTCATGGACCCGAAGGCAGCGGAGGCGTTCACTGAGAAACTGAATCAATGGCCGACCTTGGAGGACGCCGAGCAGTTGGGGGAGGAAGACACAATCTGGGACTGCAAGTTTACTTACTGAACTTTAATTATTTCATGAACTTACATGGAGAATAGTTTTTCACAGCAATTAACTTTAAAATAGCTTTCTCCCTAAACTGGTTTGTTAAATGGATGGAGACGGTCACTACCTTCACTGGGGGTTAAATCTGTATCAACTTAAATCATATCAACATGGCTTCATAGCAAAAAGTACAGTTACGTAAGAACTTACCATAACAGTAGATCTTCGAGAGAGGCTCTTGCAGTAGGTAATTACATATAGGACTGAAGCCGGCAGGCGTCAGGACCCCACAGAAAATTTCTAGTTAGCAGTCTCTGGCGGGGGACCGCCCCAACGTCAGGTGACTGACATCATGTGATGTCAGTATAAGGGATCCCCAGCCGCCTTCCAGTTCTTTCCGCCAAAGGCCAAAAGGCGAGACAAGAGAGAAGCAGATATTTCCCCTCTGGAAAAGGAGCTGAAAAAGCTAAGGGGGATGGAGGGTGGGAAGGTATTACCTACTGCAAGAGCCTCTCTCGAAGATCTACTGTTACGGTAAGTTCTTACGTAACTGTACTATCTTACTTCGAGAGGGCTCTTGCAGTAGGTAATTATATATAGGACTGAGTCCCAAGCAGTCTGGAACAAAGAGAAGCTCACGGGAGGAGGAAACAACTCATACACAGATCCTCCGGCTGTGAAGGTCTTAGGAAAGGAGACCTTACAGAACAGCCAACCCGAAGCCAGCTCTATGGTGAGAGGCAATGTCCAAACTGTAATGTTTTGTGAAGGTATGGACAGAAGTCCAAGTTGCAGTTGCAGAAATGTCAGCCGCCGACACATTCTTGAAACAAGCAGCGGAGGCAGCTACACTCCTAGTGGAGTGACCTCTGACCTGACCTGGCAAGGTCTTGTGATACTTGTCATAACAGAAAGTGATACAATGAGCCAACCATTTTGAAAGGCATTGCTTCGAGACAGCATTGCCCTCTCTTTTGCAAGCAAAAGAGACAAACAGTTGATCAGTCTTTCTGAGATCCTTTGTCCTGTTGGTGTAGTATCTCAGAATCCGGTGAACATCCAGAGTATGCAAGAGGTAGTCCCCTTGACTGGAATGTTGCGTAAAGAACGCAGGCAGTTCCATGGACTGATTCAGTGCAGATTCTGCTACCACCTTAGGGAGAAACTTAGGGTTGGTACACAGAGCCACACATTCCTTGTGGAAAATCAAGTATGGGATTTTGCACATTAAGGCCTGAAGCTCGGAAATTCACCGAGCGGAGGTAATGGCCACCAGGAAGAGAGCCTTCCGGAAAGGAACTTAAGGTCTGCAGACGCTGCCGGCTCAAAAGGAGGCAGGGTAAGTTTCTCGAGAATGAAATTCAAGTCCCAAGGCGGGGCAGGTGCGTGAACGGGGGGTCTCAAGTGGAGGACCCCTCTAAGGAAAGTCTTAGTGACTTCCAGCTGCGCAAAAGACCTGTCCCCAAAGGGAACATGGTAAGTGGAAATAGCCGCCATGTGAACCTTCAAGGAGGAGTAACTGAGACCCAGATCAAAGAGATGAGGCATATAATCCAGAAGCTTCCCAACAGAGCAGGAGAATGGCTCAAAAGCTCTGGAAGAGGCCCAGAGAACCTTTTCCATTTCATGGCGTAAGTGGAACGAGTGGAGGGCTTTGTGGCCTCCACGAGAATCTCCGCCACCTGTGACGAAACCCCAAACCGGGTTTGAATCACGTCTGCAGGAGCCACGCATGCAGCTGAAGGGATTTGAGTCCTGGATGGACCATGGTCCCCTGATCCTGGGTCAACAAGAGTTGCGACAGAGGAAGAGGATGCGGAGGTTCCTCTGAGTACTGTTGCAAAAGAGAGACCCAAACTTGCCTGGGCCAGAACGGAGTGACGAGAATCATGCGTGCTCCTTCTGAACAGAGTTTGTGTAGGACCTTTGGAATCAACGGGATCGGGGGGAAAGCATAGATGAATCTGCCCTTCCAGTTTAGAGACAGAGCGTCTCTCCAAAAAACTCCATGCCCTGGAGCGAGCGAGCAGAAGACAGGAAGCTTTGCGTTGAGAGGAGAGGCAAACAGTTCTACCTGAAGGGTTCCCCAGCGTAGGAAGACGTCTTCTACTACCCCCTGATCCACTTACCATTCGTGCGCTTGGGCGGATGACCGGCTGAGGTGGTCTGCCAAAGTGTTCTCGACCCCCGGAATATGGACCGCTGTGAGGTGAATGTTGTGAAGTGTCGCCCAATCCCAAACCCACATGGCTTCCCTGCAAAGAGGGTAGGAACGAGTTCCTCCCTGTTTGTTGATGTCCCAGACCATGCACACGTTGTCGGTCTGAACAGCCAGATGACCGGGAAGCAGATACAAGTGTAGAGCTTGTAAGGCATACAGGATTGCCCTCAGCTCGAGTACATTGATGTGAAGAGTCTGCTCGAGCCTGGACCAAGAGCCCTGGGTCCGTTGAGATCCCAGGTGGGCTCCCCAACCCTCGCCCGAGGCGTCTGTTGTTAGGATTTGGGTGGGGGGAGAAAGACAGAAGGGAACTCCCCAGCAAAGGTTCTCCTGAACCATCCGCCATTGCAAGTCCCGAACCATCGGAGAGGAGACCAGGATCTCGTGATCCAAGTCGTGCACCAATTGATCCCACTTAGACCGAAGCATTCACTGAGAGATTCTCATGTGGAGCCGAGCGTGAGGCACCGTCGGGATGGCAGCCGCCATGAGCCCGAGGAAGCGAAAGACTGACCTGGCAATGGCCTGCCTGCGGCTGGACAAAAGGCGTGCCTGAGCCTGAAGGGTGGCCACCCTGTCCAGAGGCAGGAAGGCCATACCAGAAGTCATATCCAGGATCGCCCTGATAAACTGGAGTCCTTGAGATGGGATCAAATGGGACTTGGCCGGGTTGATGGTACTACCCAAGCTGGCGAAAACCTGCAGGGTGAGGGAAAGGGAGCGCAGGAGATCCTCCCTGGATGGGGTCGCCAGGAGCCAATCGTCCAAGTAAGGGAAAACTTGAATCCCCTTGGTACGCAGGTGGGCCACCACCACAGCAAGGCATTTGGTAAACACTCGGGGGGCCAAGAAGAGACCAAATGGGAGGGCCCTGAACTGGTAGTGGTCCCCCTGGAAAGAAAACCGGAGGTATTTGCGGTGGGACGGGTGGATAGGGATATGCAGGTAGGCATCCTGCATGTCCAGGGTGCACAGCCACTGTCCCGGCCAAAGGAGGGGCAGAAGGCTCTGCAGAGAGAGCATTCGGAACCTCTTGTACTCCATGAACAGGCTCAGGGAACTGAGGTCCAGGATGGGCCTCACGTCGCCTGACTTCTTCTGAACTAGGAAGAAATGAGAATAGTAACCCGTCCCCCTGAGATGGAGGGGGACGGGCTCTATCGACTCCTTCCGAAGAAGGCAGAGATTTCTTCCCGAACCAGAAGAAGATGTTCCGGGGAGTAAGACGACCTTGGAGGGGGGGTTTCTGGGAGGTTTCTGAAGAAACTCTATGGAGTGTCCCTCTGCTATCAGCTGGAGCACCCAAGCGTCTGATGTGATCCTCTCCCAACCTGGTAGATGCAGGGAGAACCTCCCCCCTACCGGTTCCTCTGGAAGGGCCAGAGGCTGTGGGAGAGGAAAGGAGTCAGGTGGTGTGAGGCACGCGGCTGCGAGATCCCGCTGCTCATTTGGGTGGGGGCTTGCAGCCTGAGGTCCCGGCGTTTGTTGGCCCACTTCCCTTGTGGTTTCATCTTGGCCTGTGCCCACTTGTGAAAGGGACGGTGCTGCTGTTGAGGGGCAATGTACAAGTCGTCGACCTCCTTGAGAGCAGTGCCCTTCTCTCGCAGTCCGGTGATGATATCCTTGACACCACCACCGAACAGCACCGAACCCCTGAAGGGTGCGTCCTGGATAGCAGACTGCACTTCAGCGACCAGACCTGACACTCGGAGCCAGGCGTGTCGCCGCAAACCTACAGCGAACGCCAAGCTCCTACCAGTAGCGTCCACTGCATTGTATGAAGCACGAAGCATGTGCCTACTGGCCGAACGAGCAGATCGGACCAGGTCTGCTACTTCCTGTTTGGTCTGTGACTCAGGAAGGGAGTCCAGTTTAGCTTCCACCTCACTAAGGATGGCCTTCTGGTAATCCCCCATATGGGCGATGTAGTTCAGGGCCCTAATACCCAGAGTGGAAGAAGCGAAGACTTTCTTCCCATACTGGTCCAGAAGGCGGGATTCCTTATTGGGGGATGACGAGCTCAAATGCTTTGGATTGGCTGTCCAGCCATGGGCAGCGCTAATCATGACTGAGTCAGCCTTAGGGTGAGAGGTAAGAAACTCAACACCTTCAGGAGCCTGATATAGCCTGTCCGCCTTCCTCGGAAGGGGAGCTATGGTGGAGGGTTGCTTCCAGATAGTGGAAACAAGGTCCGCATGAGGTTCGATCCACGGTGGAACCAAGGTAGGAGCAACCTCGGGCAGATCCAAATGGGCAGCTAGTTTCTGCCACTGTGGATCTGGCTCCAAAGAGTGCCACTGATGGATAGCCTGGATTTTGTGCAGCAACTCCGTAAATGAAGGATCCTCCGGAGGAGACTTCAGAGGAGTCCTCGGCCTGGGCTTATCTGGACAGCGGGGCTCGTCGTCCAAGTCAGAGCGCCCATCGGAGTCATCCCAAAGCTCTGAGGACGAAGAGGAAGACACCACTTCCTGAAATGGGGGAGGAATGGACCCCTAGGGAAGCCCTCGAGGAAACACAGCCAACCCTGCTTTGGAAACCGGAGGGCTCACCCTCTGGTATCTGGAGTAGGGAGGGGGTCTCGCCTCCCGACGTAGGGTCCAGAACCGACTGGAAGGCCGGAAGATGACTCTCCCCGCCTCCCTAGTGAGCTGAGCCTTGGTCTCAGCTCCACCAGGAAGCCAGAGTCTCCCTTCAAATCCACTGGGCGGCTGAGGGGCGGAGGAGGAGAGGGGGGATCACGGATACTGAGTGTATCCATAAGCGAGTGTATCCGTAACCGGATAGCGGGCGGTACCCCGGGCGTCTGCAAGGGAGGCATCAGGTACCGCGGCGCTCGGATAGACTGGCGTCTGGTACTGGGGCACCGGATACTGTGGACCCGGGTATGACGGCGTTGGATATGATGGGGTCGGATACCCAGGAACTGGGGGGACTGCCAGGGCAGACGGCCCGGTGGGGCACCCAGCAGGTGGGCCAGGTACAGGAGGCCCAGCAGGCGGCGGGCCCGGCGTGGGGGCAGCATCCGGGAGGGGGATGCCACCCAGTGTAGGCAGGACCGGCATCGGGGCTGGCGTCCGGGGAACCGATGTCAGGTCGTCCAGCTCAGCGGGAGGGAGACCTGATAGGGGTGCCGAAAAATCCTCAGTATAGCCCGAGGAAGGAGGGGAAAAATCCCTGGGGTCAGGCTGAGGAGACCCAGGGTCCCCAGAGGGCAGCGAAGGCTGCGGAGAGACGGGAATGGAGGATGAAGTAAGGTCTAGCGTCGGGTCGGCTGCCGCACGGGCTTCAGGCAGCCCGACATCCAACTTATCGGCGGAGTCCGGGCGGACGTCGGAGGAGCCAACGTCCGACTTAGAGGACACTTCGCTCGAGGCAGGCCACGAAGAAGGGGCGGTCTGGTCGGGCAGAACAGGGGCCGTGTGCCGCCCCGAAGGGTCAGATGACTTAACGCCCGATTCTGGGCGGGCGTCAGAGGAGCTGACGTCTGGTTTACCGGAGCCACTTGCACCAGTAGGCCGCACAGCGGAGCCCTTACTGGGAGTGGTGGCCTCCAATAGCCCAGAGGTGCCCGAAGGGCCCGAGTGCGAGCCAGATGGGCGGGCTGATGCCATCTTGGAAACCTCCAAGACGGAGGTCACGGAGTGGTCCCCCGGGGGGGACATTACTTGCAACACAGCGATCCCTGCCAAAGTCGCAGTGGAAGAGGAGCCCCGGTCCTGATGCTTCTCCTTGTCCTTCTTCTTACGATGGCCTTCGGAGGATGTAGAAGCCTGACGGAGCTTTTTCAACTCCTTCTCCATGGAGGCCATTTTCTTTTTTAGGATGTGGGCCTCCAGGGACTGCTGCCTCCGTCTGCGGGTGGCAGCGTTGAATTTCAGGCAATGCTGGCACTTCTCCACTTGATGGTCTGGGCCCAGACAGAAGAGACACTGGGAAAGGTTGTCCTTGTGCAGGAGTTGGGCGCCGCACAAGTCGCATATTCTTGTGCTCGGAGGTGTGAGGCAGCCTACCACCACCGAAAAAAAATAAACAATTTTCAAATAATCGAGAAAAAATAGCGGTATAACTACTGCGACAGGCTGGCGGGCGATGAACTTTACCGTGGAGCGGTAACGCATGAGTTAACGGCGGGAAAGAAGAACTGGAAGGCGGTGGGGACCACCCTTTTATACTGACGCCGGTCACTTGACGGGCGGTCCTCCAGAGACTGCTAGCTAGAAATTTTCCGTGGGGTCCTGACGCCTGCTGGCTTCAGTTCTATATGTAATTACCTACTGCAAGAGCCCTCTCAAATTAAGATTAACAATTTTAGCACAAACTCTGCGTGGCACTGAGTTTATAACTTCTCATAGCAATAATTTACATTTTGAAGTTCCTGTTGTGTTTTACTGTTCTTGACTGTTGTAGCACAAATAAACAAAAGTTGAACCGTATTAGCTCCTGACTGCTTCTGTGGTGAGTGGCACTGCTTGGTGCACTGAGAAGAACTGGGGCTTCAGTAATGGTGGCACCCACCTATGGCCATGTGGCACAGATAGTCATGTGCAATTTCTCAAGCACAATTTCTGTCCTAGTGATAGGGAACTGCTGTAGAGTATACTGTGCTCTTGATTGACTGACTGCATATGGAATAGCAAGGACCAAGCTTACAAGTTAGATCCTAGGAGGCACAGACAAGTAGGGTGAGTACACCGATATTAATACGTTAGGTATATCCCAGTGTTGGGTTAGTAAGTTATACAATTAATGTGGTTACTCATTCATTTAAACCTTCTGTACTCTAGTCTTTGAGAGATGCTGACATTGGAGCACTGTGGAAAGCCCAACAGCGTGCTGATTTCCTTAATTATATCATAAAGGGTCATCCAAGCAGGTTACGAAACTGTGAGATTTGTTATAATTACACTGATATTTACCTAGGTGTTAGCAGCACCAGGGCTCCATGTGAAAATTTTAATTTATTAATGTGATTGCTCCCTATACAGTAGTGACATGTAGGAGTGTGTCGCACTCATCCTCATTGAAAATTGTGAAAATGTGTTCATAGTGTACTGCCTCGCTCTGAGATATATTATGATGTATGTTCTGATTGATAATGCAATAAAAAGAAGAAATTTCTTCATACTGGGCGCTATTCACAAATGTGCGGGATGTAAGAGTGATTCATGTATACAGAGCCCGCACAGCTTCACACCCCTGAACAGGTATGCACCGGCTGGTGTTCACCATTGCCAGCAACCTGTCCGTGCCCTGGCCCACCCATCACACTGCTGCATGAGTGGGATGATCATGGGACCTGGGGGGGGGGGTGCATCCTGTTGGATGCCAGCCCTGGGTCCCGAAATGAATCCCCTGTTGCATATGTGCAGGGGATCCTGGGAAGACACGGACCCGAGGATGTGAAGTCCCATGAGTGACTGCCTGAATGGCTGCCCTCAGCCCTCCCTGGCAGCTGGTGGGCTGGGGCAGCAGTGTGCAGGGGGTTGCCGTCATGCCTGGCAGGTATCCATTGGGGTGGGCACGTAACAGTTATGGCAGGGTCCCCCACTGTGTAACTTGTGCCCTCCCCCCCAGCTTGGCACTCGGTGCCTTAGTGAATGGTGCAGAGTGCAGGCACACCCCCTGGAACACTCCTGGACCACCCATGGTGCACTGCTGTGCAGGCGACCGAGGGATCCAGTGCGCAAGGTGTTAATGCACCTGTAGTGAATGCCGCCAGAGGTCCGCTGAACCCTGCTGAGCAGCATTCGGTCATAGGCATGCCTACGAGCCACACATACACGGCCTGTAGGCATTTGTTAATAGATCCTACTTACCGTAATTTTCTTTTCTGCTCCAACATTGTCAATGGGGAATTAATTACATACGGGTCATGTGCTCCCCCACTGGGGTAGGGGTATAGCCCAAAAGCTGTGTCCTCAGCATAGAATCCTGAGGACGTAAATGTTCTAGCTACAGCAGTTACTCAGTTTACTATTGTCCACACAGTACTTCCAAACAATACATACATAAATAACAACATCCATGTCCCCAAGTGAACTCCCTTCAGTACTAACATCACCTATCCAAACTACTGTCAATCACTGAAAAGTTGCATAGCCTACCTTATCGTGGAGAACGTCTTCAATAACCAAGTCGATCAATCCTCTCGTCATACCCACCAGTTTATCAGATAAACACCATGTCTTCTCTATGATTCCACAAGCGTTAAAGATAAAAGCAGTCACTAATGCTGTAACACACGAACATACGAATGTGCCACCATAAACAGAACACCCCGGTCTATCTACATCTGCTCGAGTGTACAGCTAGCACCCCTAGTTTGCAGCTGCCCCACCTTGTCATCCCACCGCTGCCCCCCATCTCCCCCACCCTCACTCTCCCCTGCTCCCTGTCCCATGCCCTTTTAAAGCTGTTCACAGATTTACATAATACCACCCATTCTGGTAGTGCATTCCATTTTGCAACCACCCTCTCCATGAAATAGTGTCTCCTCATTTCCCTCCTAAATCTTTCCTCCTCTATTCTTAGCCTGTGCTCCCTGGCGTCCCTCCCCTCCTTAGCTTAAAGACCCCTTCTGCCCCATCCTTATTGATTCCCCCTTAGATACTTGAATGTCTCTATCATGTCCCCGATCTCTTCTATCCTCCAGGGTGTACATATTCAGGTCTCCCAACCTGCTCTCATCGTCTCTTCCTTCCATTCTACATATCACCTTCGTTGCCCTCCTCTGCACCCCCTCCAGTAGCCTGATAGCACGCTTCAGGTATGGCCTCCAAAACTGCACACAATACTCCCAAGTGCAGCCTTACCAGCGACCTGTAGAGGGGCAAGATCACCTCTCTTCGCCTGGAGGAAAATCCCCTCGCTATGCACCCCAGCATTTTGTTCACTTTTGCAGCAACGCTTCTGCACCGGGCCGTGTTGTTGATGGTCCCTGTTACCTTTACCCCTAGGTCCTTCTCCTCCTCCTCAGTGATCCCCAGCTTAACCCCAGTCAGTATTCTCTCCTTGGGTTCTTCAACCCAAAGTGTATAACCTTACACTTCTTTGCATTGAACCCCAGCTGCCACCTCTCTGACCACTCCTCTAGCTTGCTTAAGTCCCTATGCAGCTGCTTCCATCCCTCCTCTCCATCCACCACTGCTCCCATTTTAATGTCATCTGCGAACAGACTTACCTTGCTCACCACCCCCTGTGCAATGTCAGATATGAAGAGCCCAAATAATACTGGTCCCAGCACAGAGCCCTGTGGCTCCCCGCTCATCGTTGGTTTCGAAGTTGAGAGCTCCCCTCCCAATACTATCCATTGCAGCCTCCCACTCAGCCAGCTTATAATCCAGTCCGTCATTTTTGGCCCTACCCCTACATCAGTTAGCTTCTCACCAAGCCGCCCATGAGGCACCGACTGGAAGGCCTTGCTGAAGTCCAAGTAACATCCACCGCATGACCCTTATCCAGCTCACCTGTCACCCAGTCACAATACTGTATCAGGTTGGTTTGACAGGACTTTCCCAAAATGAACCCATGCTGCCTCACATCCTGGAGGCTGTTGTCCTCCAGGTACGGCACCAGTCTTTCCTTTAGTATCATTTTCATGAGTTTGCACACTATGGAAATGAGACTTACCGGACGATAATTATCCGGTTTGTCCCTTGGTCCACTCTTGTGTAATGGCACTACATGTGCCATCCTCCAGTCAAGTGGCACACATCCCGACTCCAGTGAGGTGCTATACAGATCCGCCAGCGGCTCTGCCAACACCTCCGCCATTTCCCTCAGCACCCTGGGGTGGATCCCATCCGGCCATGATGCCTTGTCTACCCTCAGTGCCCTCAGTCTCTCTAGGACTCTACCTCTCTTAATCCTTTCATCTGTTGCCTACTCTCCCCATCCCCACCCTCTCAGCCACTGGTGGTAGTGGTCCCCCCCTTTTCTTCCATGAACACTGAGCAAAAGTATTCACTCAGTGCTTCTGCCTGTTTCTCCCCCTTTTCCATCCACTCCACACCCTTTTTTATCCTCACTATTGTCTCCTTGTACTTCCTTTTCTCCCTGATGTATCTGGAAAAGTCCCCCACCCTTAATTCCCTGCACTAATCTCAGCTCCCTCTGGGCCTTGGCTTCTCTCACTTTTCTGGTCACCTCCCTGGACCATCTTGCATACTCCTCCCTGTCCCCTTCCTTCCCTCCCTGTCCTCCTATACCTCTGGTGTGCCTCTCGTTTTGCCCTCACCACCTCTACTACCTCGCTGTTCAACCAGCATGGTTTCCTTGCTCTGCTCCTCTTACTCTGTGTCTTGGTGCAGGCTTCCATTGCCTCTGTAATCCCCCGTTTAACAATATTCCATTTCTGCTCTGCATCCAGCTCCTGCCTTATGCCCTCCAGTTTCCCTTTCAGTACTCCCACATCCTCCCAAAGTCCGCTGCCCTGAAGTTTACCACCCGGGTTACTGAGTTCTCTGGCTCACTGCACATCGTGATATTAAACCACATCATTTGGTGATCACTGTTGGCTAGTGGGTCCTCCACCCTTATTTCCCTTACTGCCTCCCCATTCGACAATACCAGATCTAAAGTGTTCTTTAGCCTAGTAGATCCACTGACCAACTGCATCAGGAGACATTGCATGCTATCCTGAACTGGTGCATCACTTCATAATTTTAGAAAAATTGTAACCAGGTCTCCTATTGGTCCCTCCTACCAAACAGCAATCATGCACTGTGATGCCCATGGCTAACCGATGAATTCCAACACCTGCACATCTACGGAAGTCATCCTGTCTGAAAAAACACATGTCCATAATTATATCAAACAATATTCTCCAAAACAGCCAGTGGATACAGGGAGAGGCCCCACTGACAATGCTGGAGCTAACAGAAAAGGAAAATATGGTAAGTATGAAGGAATTTCTCCTATCTGTGTCGCTCTACATTGTCAATTAGGAACTATTACATATGGTTTCTAAGAAGCAGTACCCATCTTCAATAGGACGGGGAGAAAATTGCCACATATACTGTTTAACTCGTAAGGGTAAATACAGGTTTAACCTTTTAACCACTGACTGCAAAAAAAAACTCTACACCTGTAGGCCACATTAGCAGAACTCTGGCCATCCAGTTTGTAGTGCTTCATGAATGTATGAATGGAGGGCCATGCTGCAAAGTCCTGAAACTGAAGCGTCTTTCTTCTCTGCTCCGGATGAGGCAAGTACCCTGGTGGAGAGTGCTCTGATCAGAGCTGAAGCCTTCTTCTCTGCCATATACGTTTTTGTGAGGCAGGGCCTTACTCACTTGGATAAGGTGGCTTTTGATGCCTTCCTTGCCACTCAGAATGACAAAACTTCCTGTTTCACATGGAAAAGTCATGGGAACCTTGGGAATAAAAGACAGGGCTGTCCTCAGCACAACCTTGCCTTTATGAATTATAAGGTAAGGTTACTTATGTGAAAGAGCCAAGAGCTCACAAATCCTCCTAGTCAAGTACCTCGCAAGCAGGAAGCACACCTGATAGGACAGAATGTCCAACAGGGCCAGTGAAAAGGTCTCAATGGAGCACTGCACAGGTCCCGTAGTACCCACTTCAAATCTCATGGCAGGACTGTGAACCAAAGAAATGGCCTCCGCTGACTTCCCTGAGAAAAAATAGAACACCTGTATTGGCCCCCAAGGAGGACCCCCTGCATGGCCCCAACACTCCACAGACAGCCAACACTTGCTTCTGTAGGGAGCGCAATGCTTGAACTTGTCCAACCATAATCTGCAGTACTGTAGCTTTGGAGAACTTAATGATCCACTCTCTGATCCAGGCTGAGGAGATGTTTCGTACTCTTTCATAGGCTGCTAAGGTGGACATCTTCCTAGAGACCATCAAGGTGACTTCCACCTTTTTGAGAACCCTGCTGCAAGTGTCTCCTCCTTTCTGGAGCCAGGCTGTCAACAGCACTGCGTTTAGATTTGGATGAGGAATCAGTCCCTTACCGAGAAGTACCCCTTTAGTGGAGCCGACATGGTGCCGGCAATGTCAGATTCACCAGACTGGAAAACCAGGATCTTCTTGGCTCCTCTGGCTATTAGAATAAAAACCTTCCTTTTGACCACTGAATCTTCTGCAGTACTCTGGGTAGCAGTGGATGCAATGAAATAAATATGTCCTGTCAAAGTCCCATGCCTGTGACAGAGCATCTACTACTTCCCCCACAGGCACCAAAACTGACTGAAGAACCCCCATCATCTAAGTGTTCTCCTTCGATGACAAAAGATCGATCTGAGGGTGACTGAGTCTTCTGTACAGCAGGTCAAAAACCTCCAGATGCTTGAGCTGCCAGGTGAACTGCCATCAGGAACAGCAGGTCTGTCTGCTGAAGGACCCTGTCACTTCTGTGAGCATACTTGCCAATCTTACGCCTCATGACTGTTTATGCATACCACAGTAATAGTGATGACAAACCTCACCTTCACCACTTGCGACTGAACCCAGTCCGGTAAAAGTATCACGGCTAGATATATTGCCTCCATTTGTAAAACACACTGATCTAATGACTATGTTTCTGAGGGCTCCAGACTTCTGTACTGGAAACTGGTCTATACCCCCAGCTTGACAAGATAGTGTCAGAGGCTAAAATCAATTCCTTCCAAGTTTTGAGGAGAAACTCCCTTCTCCCCCCCAAACAGATTGTCAGGGTTCTCCCACATACAAGTGACTGTAACACTGGCATGGACAATGACCTGGTAGAACTCCAAAGCAGAAGCCATACTGGTAACATTGAGGAGATCTAATAAGTCATCTGGCCCATCGGTATTTTCCATTGTTGCTGCCATCAGGCCTACAAATTTGGGAGGGACAGAGTGTGGACAGAGACAGTTGACTGAGGCCCCAGGCAATTAATATCCTGCACTAGATTCTCCTTCCTGGCTGTGGTGAGGAAAACCCTGTTTGTCCATCTGGAGCACTGCACCCAGGTGCTCTAACCTCTGTGACGGTGCAAGGAAGATCTACTCACCATTTAGTATCCAGCCATACTTCTCCAGGATTTCCAGAATCCTTGCCACTAATCTGTCCATCACCTGTGCTGTTGGAGCTCTGATGAAGAGATCATTTAGGGCCATTTGAGAGAAAACTTCGCCAACACCTTACCTCACTTAGTAAATGTGATTGCTAACTTGCCCTTACCCCTTCTGCTGCTTTACCCTCGCTACTGCCTTACTCCCACTACACCCCTCACAGGCCTACTCTACCTATCTCCCTTCTTCCCTGCCTTTCTCCTCTTCCTATCCTGTTCCCCCATCACACAAAACTTATATTACCCCTCCCTCACCTTACCTAGCCTATTCCCACGAATGCTTTACCCTCCTCACTGCTTCTTTCCCTCTCTACCCCACCTCCCTTCTCTACCATACCTCCATCTTCCCTGCCCCACCTCCCCCTCTTTTCTGTGTACTCCCTGCCAACGTTGCAGTTACTCTGTCCCCTCTTCACCCGTCCCTACCCCCCCTAAATTGTGACTAATGACATGGCTCAGTACTTTGACTGCCTCATTCTATGTATTTTTTTTTTATTATTGATTTTTGTCCCTGCACCTCTCTCTAGTGCTGTATCCGACTCCCCTAACCCTCGTACTCGCCTGCCTCCGGACCTCCCCATGGAGCTGTGGCTTACCGCCCAGGCGAGAGCTGCTGCATTCAAGCCTTCATCGGGGTCCTGGAGGCTGCTTTCGGTGGCTGTTAAGGGGAGGGCCCACGATCGGGTCCTTGCACCGATGTCGCGCCTGGAGAGGCGCTACTTTTCTATGTACATTCCTCCCCTAGCATGGCATGCCACATGACGCCATGGCATGCACCGATGTCCACCATGCCTCCCCACTGGTAGAGGCACTAGGGCTGACACCAGAGGTCAGGCCACCCCCGGGCCAAGGTACCCCCCTCCCCTTGGAGGAGCTGAGCTGTCCAATGGATGTCAGGCACCCTCCTCCTGGCCGGCCCTCCGACTTCCGGGCTCGCTCTCCAACCCACATCATCAGCGTCGCAAGCAGAAATCCAACCACTGCGCCAGTGGGCCAGCGCTGCCTCATTCTATGTATGACAGATATGTATCCACCTGTATTGTTTATTGGTTTGTGTTCAAAAGCACTTTTTTTTCCTGTGTCCATGGTTCTATTACTATGTATTTGCACTGTGTCTACATGTTTTACTTCACATTGAACCTTTGTAAATAAGCTTCTAGCTCAAAGGTGTATTTCCAATAAATAAATATATACATTGAGCTATACATAATGCCCTTCCTGCCTAAGCTGTGCCACCAGTCAATCAGGCCTTTCAAAAGCACACTCAGCACAGTTGTCAAGTCAAATGGAAAAGCCTGGTACTGAAAAAGCAGCCTCCGAATCCCAAACCCAAGGTATTTCTGCTGCAACTGACAAAGCAGAGGTAGTCACATGTTATTATGATGTGATTTATTCCGGGGCACACAGTAAGTGACTGATGAGAGATTCAAACCTGTATCTCCAGAACAGGTTTGCCATTCTGTGTTCTAACCACAAGACCAAACTGTCTCTCTTACTCAGGGTCACACATGTGGAGACAAGCGACTGCTAAAGAGATAAACTCAATGACTGCCCCCACCCCCACAAGCTGGGCAACTTGCCCAGATAATGGACCACAGAACTTTGATCTTGAACGTCATGTGTCTGACAAACCTGTTTAACCATTCAAGACTACAACATGTCAGAAGCCTCACAACTTCTTGGTGACTATGAAGTAAACTGAATAGAAAACCCCTGTCATTTCTCGTTAAGGGGAATGGGGTGATTGCCTCTATCTGGATCCATAGTCGAGAATTTGGCTTATTACCCACTGTTTCATCTGGTTCAGAGGAACCAGGACTGAAGGAAAAGATCTCTTGTGGGCACAGAAGAAAACATTTATGGCATATCCCAGAGTCAAAATTTCCATTACCCAGGCATCTGTCGTTACCTGAGCACAGTGCTGGTAAGGATTCTACAAGCTTCCATCAAGGAAAGTGGAGCAGAGGTGGGCCACATACCTTCATTAGGAAGAACTGCCTCCTCTTGTATCTGCGAGCGATAGCGCCTCTGTGACTGTTGACTTCAAAACCAGAGTAGACTCCACTGTGCTTCTGGTGACTGAATAGCCATCCCTTGACTATCAAAGTCGGTCAAACCAACACCCTCCTGATGGTGGGCTAGATTTCTATTGCTGCTTAGACACTGACAACTGCATGATCGTGTCCTGTATGTCCTTCAAAATGCAATCCGGATCAGACCAAAACGTTATTCCCCAGTAAAGAGCATATTGTGGAGTTTTACCTTGGACACCTGGGGCCCGATTCCAAAATGCGTAGGTGCAACTTCGTTTAGCGTGTAAAGGATTCGCCATGTGAGACTCATACTGGGACCCTGCACCCTATTCAAAGACAGGCAGGGTCCTGCACCTCACGCCTGTGACTTGGCGGCAGCCACAGGCTAGCTCCAAGAGAATGGTGCACTGAACCTGGGTGCCGTAAGTTGCGGCATGCAATCAACTGCCCCCCGCCCAGTAACGCACCCAAACGCACCTGGGGCATTGGGGGGGCATGACAGAAAACGGACCCAGGGTGTCCCCAGATTCTGGGAGGGTGGGGGGACACGATTGTGAGGGGGGGACATGCTGAGCACAGACATATTGATTCCGTGGCGCTGTGGGGGGGGGCATCCATCAATGTGTCAGGACGGATGACCCTTGGACCACCTCCAGGCTGGTCTAACCCCGCTACGCCAAACCAGGTCTTGGAATGGTGTAGGTGGGTTATGGCAGCTGCCCTACTGGAATAGGGTACAGTTGCAGCCATAACCCACCCTTGCGTCATTCTGCTGTGGGTTGCGGGTGTAGTGGGTGGCGTAGTCCACCTTTGGTGCAATCCGCATATGGCATGTCACAAGCCGTGACTTGGAATCACGACTTGCGTTATGCCTGGCACAGGTGCGATTTTCGCCATCAGGTCTGGCATAAATCGCCTTGCACCGGGCATAACGCCTTCAGGAATCGGGCCCCTGATCTGCCCAGTGGCGCAGACACATACCATACACTAGAGTATGCTGAACAAATCAACATTCACAAACTGCCTACAATTGCATACCCTCCCAAAAAAGGACACCATCAAAATAAGCTGTAAAACAATCATTCTCTCTGAATTCTGTGGGACAAACCCACCAAAGGCAGAAACACAGGTACATTATGTTCTGGAAATAAAATCAAAGTACAAATGGTACTGAGTGGTACCAAGGTATGGATGTGTAATTTCTGTACAGTAAAAGACACACACAAATGCTAAACAATGTACTCGTAGATGCTGTACAATACAGACACATACATGCATGCATGCACACATATATCTCTCACAGAAAAAACAAGAACACCCCACACAATACACACACTCTGAAGTTTAACCTGATCAGTTCCTGCACTAGGGTCTCTGCAGTCAACATGATCAGTTGGTGCCCCATGTGGTGCAGTGCACAGTTACCCCATACGAATAACAGGCACACTTTGTATTGGTGCGCTAGCTGCCAACTGTTGTGCACCCCCAGCCATCTACCCTAGTAACCAAAAGAGGCTGAAGCCACTACTGATCCTCATCCCCATCCAAATGAGCTAATGAGGGCTGTAAAAGTATAATCTGGTGTTTCCCTCTAGTCTCTTTAGATTTATTTTGAATCTACACACACACACAAACACACACACTCTTACTTCATGGTCCACATCCCTAAGATGTTCTATCTTAAGGGATCAATACAAGCAAGCAAAACATCAATAACTAAATAAATAAATTGACTGGCAACAGTGAACACAAACATGCAGCACCACAACACATGGCTATAAATGATGATTGCTCACTCTGCTGGCCCCAGTGGGTTATTATTTCCCAGCAAGGAGGTTGTGTGGAATTGGATATCTGTGAGTGTTGGTAGTGACTTTGTGACATTGTAGCCAACAACAGCATAGCATTGGGTTCTGTTAGTACATCATTCATCCTGTGTGACAGGGTTGACTGTGCCCTGTCCCATCTGTGATATGTAGAGAGACTTTAAAGCAAGGATTCTGCCTACTAGCCTGGGAGCTTGATGAACTCATCGCGACTGAGATTGAGGGACCCGGGAGAATCCCTGCCCAGAACTAGCTACCTGCTGCTCCATGAGGAATTTCTTTAAAGGAAAACGGTCATAATATCAGGGTCCCTGCCCTCAAAGCCTTACCCCCTGATTAGGCGTTCCGCAAGAGAAACGCTATTTTTCACATATGGGAACTTATTTTTTATTAAATGTTATAAAGTCTGGAGTTCTGCAAAATGTCAGATGCTGTACAGTTCCATTTCACAGGAAAGTGTGGCGCCGCAACCCTCGCTTCAATACACTTGTATTTAAGTGAGCGATGCGGCGGCACACTTTCTCGTGCAATAGAACTGTGCAGCTCAGCATTTTGCAGAACCCCAGAGTTTACAAATAACATTAAAAGGTAAGTTCCCTTTACGTGAAAATAGTGTTTCTTATGAAACCCCTAATCGGGAGGGGGGGGCAAGCTTTGGGGGCAGGGGCCCTGAGATTATGACCATTTTCCTTTAAAGCCTTTTTGGCATCGCCTAAGGGTCATGAGGTTAAATTTTTGGTAGAGCTCACAGTCAGAGACATCGTGGTCAGGCCCAAAACAGCAGACACAGAGGTTATGGTCATCTGAAGAAGCAATCTTCTTTCTGCAGCAGCAGCGATGGAAGAGAGATGCAGAAGGAGTAACTCGTGACATAAATGAGGTAAAGGAATCTCTTGTTTACAAGAGATTCTGAAAGCTAGGGTAAAAAAAAAATCATAGGAGAAAATGGTGCGAACTGCGACAGAGCTTCCGTGGAGACCCATGCGAACAGAGTCAACGGCGGGAAAGAACTGAGGAGGGAGCAGAGCCGCTCATGCCTTTATAGGGTTGATGATGTTGGCAGGTGACATCGGCGTGGGTGGCCCCAATAGTACTGCTGGAAAATCTTCCGTGTGGATCCTGCTTCACTGACTGTGAAGTTCCTACAGTGTGACCTGATGACTGAGATTCCTCCAAAGAAGATCTGAGGATCACGGACTAAAATCTAAAACAATCAGTGCTAGAATGGGTACAAGTTTTGTCCCAATAGGGACACTTCTTACCATTTTTTTTACTCACAACACCAAAGAACAAGCAGAGCAAAGTCTGAGGCATTGAGTCTTCACTGTGATTAAAAATAATCTGGCAGATGAGGTACAGAAGTCACATGATCGGTGCTGGGACTGATTCAAACTACTCATGGAAACACAGACCATGACAGCAAAAATAGATCAGAGGTCCATCCAGTCTGCACACGTTCCCTTTAATTCTTAGAACCTTCCCTGGAACCTACTGTTACTCCAGGGTGCTAACCCTCCCCATCCTATCCCCATTCTCCTCCCTGGTCCTGTCGCCGTTAGCAACCACTATTCCCTTCATTCTGTCCCAGGCCTGCTTGAATCCCGACTGTGTTTGCACCCACCACTTCGTCCGACAGACTGTTTTCAAGGTTCCACTACCCTTTCTGTACAGAAATACTTCCTCACATCCCTCCTGAACCTACCTTCTGTTAATTCCACTAGTGAACATGTGACCTCGAATAGGTATTCAGGCTAAATAATTCCACGCAGTTTACCTTGTTAATTCCTTTAAGGCACTTGAAGGACTCTATCATATCTCCCCTCTCCATTCTGATTTTCAGTGAGTACATATTTAATGTCTTGAGGTTCTCCTTTTAGGATCTGCCCTGTTGGCTCTGAATCATTTTTGTTACTCTGTACTGCATTGTCTCCAACCCATCCTTGTCCTTTCCGAAGTGAGAACTCCAAAACTGGACATAGTACTCCAGGTGAGGCCTCACCAGGTATCTGTATAGGGGAAGCAATATTTCTTTTCTTCTGCTATCAATACTTCAACCAATACATCCCAGCATCCTACCAGCCTTGCTATAGGCCTTGCTGCACTGACTCGTTTGCTCAAGGGAGTTACTGATGATAACTCCTAGATCCCGTTCCTCTTCCATTGTGCTAAGTTTCATCCCACCCAGCTAGTACTCTGTCTCGAGGTTCTTTTTCCCTAGGTGCTTTACCTTGTACTTTTTATCATTGAATTTTTAAGTGCCAGACTGCGGACCACCCCTCTAGTTTTTGTAGGGCCCTCTGCATATCTCTTATTCCCTCATCACTATCCACCCTCCCACATAGTTTTGTGTAATCTGCGAAGAGACACAGCCTGCCCTAAATTCCCTCACCAATGTCACTAATGAACATGCTGAAGAGGACCAGACCCAGGGCAGATCCCTGTGGAGCCCCGCTTGTAACCTCTCTCTTTTCTTATTTAACCCTATTGACCACCACCCTCTGCTGCATCCCTTCTAGGCAACGATCCACCCAGTTCAATATGGTTTTAGCTGCACCCAGGTCTTCCATTTTTCTGAGCAACCTTTTGTGCAGTACTGAGTCAAAAGCCTTGCTGAAATCAAAGTACAGCAGATCCACTGCATGGCCCTTGTCTACTTCCCTTGTCACCCAGTCAAAGAAAACTATCAGGTTAATCTGACAAGACCTTCCTGTCATGAAACCATGCTGTTTACTATCCTGGAGTCTGTTGCTGTCCAGGTAGTCGACGAGCCCTCTCTGATAAGTGATTCTATTAGCTTCCCCACGATGGAGGTCAGACTGACAGGCCTGTAGTTCCCTGGTTGTTCCCTATCCCCCCCACTTATCAAGCAGTACAACATCTGCCATCTTCCAACCCTTGGAACTTCCCCAGACCTAAGTGAGCTGTTGAACAGCCCAGCCAGTGGTTCAGCCAGCTCTGCCTCTAACTACTTAAGTATCTTTGAATGCAACCCATCTGGTCCTAATGCCTTATCTATCTTAAGGGCTGCCAACACTTTCAGGACTCTCTCACTAGTAAGTAATGACTGCCTAATTTCTGGGACTCCTTTAGTGGCCGCCTTGATGCTGCTTTCTGGAGTGGACCTGCAGTCCTATTTAGTGAATAATGAGCAAATGCAGTTATTCAGGATGGCGGCCTTTGGCCCACCCTCCTCTATCACTCTACCCCCCCCCCCAACTAGCTGTGTGATACTCCCCTTTTTTCCTTTTTTCACTGATACATATGAAAAACTGTTTTTCTCAGTTCTTGACCCCTCCACGATATGTAACTCCATGTCTGCTTTCGCCTCCCTGACTGCCCTCTTTGCCTCCCTGTTTTTCTATAGATGACCCTCCCATTCTGCAACTCCCACTTTTCCTTATATTTACAGAAGCAGAGGTGTAGTCCTGCTGGGTTGTGAGGGAGCACCCACCCCTTATGTAATATTCAAAGAAAGCACTACTCCCATACTTCTTGTGTTGGACTGCTTGCTGTTAGCATGGCAATGCGTATATTTTGGGGGGGGGCAGCAGTTACATCAGAGACCGTGCAGAGATGGAGACTGAAATAAAACCAGAGATGGGGGGGTGCTAGACCCCCCCCAACCCGTGTTGTTCACTACCAGATGACCGCTCGTAATTGGGCTGGTAATAAACATAACATAAGAAAGATTAACGCACTTCCTGCCCTATCTCGCCTTACCTTCATGGCTGTTGCCCTAAGCTAATTGGTCAGTGGTGTGAGGGGGAGTGGTGACTGGTGGCAGGCTCTTTAACCCATTCCTCCATTTCATGAAAATCCTTCCTTTTGTTGTGACATTGTGGCAGAGAACAAGGTAGTGCGGGGCCAAGAAAGACCAGACCTGACTCCCTACCCGAGTAGATCGACCCAACAAGACTATTCCTGACGACCCAAGCAGAGCCAGAGTAGGTTGTTGAAGGAGCCTAGATAATTTAATAAAGCCGCTGGTGTAGTGGATGGTGCAATCATCGAGGCCTGCCTGATAAGGATTAACAAGCTAGTTAAACCTTCTCATTCCCTAACCTGGCCATCAGATTTGCTTCTTTTCTGGTGTTTTTTTTTTATTTTCTGGTCTCCCTAGTCCTGGTTAAAGGAATCCCTGTCCCTGACCCCTACTGCTAACTGTTGCTGCCATGGAGGCCATGACCATGAGTTAGAGTCTGCCGGTTTGTTTTTGTTTTTTTTGCTTTTTGTGGCAGTCACCTCTCATTGCTCCTGAGTCAGGTAAGGCAAAGGTTGGCAATGGGCTGGAAAGTTGGACTGGTGCCGCGGCGGTTGGGTATCCATTATTGCTGCTTTGCTAACTTTTTTGTTTTTTCAGGCTCATGTTTCTATGATTCCCCCCCCCCAACCCTTATTTTTTCTGCGTTCCCGGAACAGGAATCCCATCTAGGTCCCCGACCCCTACCATTAACTGCAACTGCTGATGCCCTGGAGGAGGTGGCCATAAGTAAAAGTCCACTGGTTTGTTATTTTGTAGTTTGCAGCTTTCTGAAATATGTTGCAGTAAGCAACAAAATGGAACATGATGGCCACTGCACGGTGGCATTAGTGGTCGGCCACTGGGATGGGTAGGGTTCTCTGTGTACTCAGATTATGTTATTTGGAGTCTTTTGGACTCCCCTTTTGACCAGTGATGTGCTTGGACCACCACCTGAGGTGTGTGTGTGTGATAAGCATGACTCTGGAGTCAGGGTTATCTGTAGAGTGACCGAGGGCGAGTCCAATTCCAACAACAACACTGGTTATTATATAGGCTTGATGAGGGCATGCCAACAGGGAGGGACCTGTTTATTTTTGCTATTTTTTATTTGCTCATTCTATAGCTACCAGGATTGCTTAAATGTAAAGGGGTTGTTTAGGGGGGCTAAACTGGGTCTGTTCTTGCTATAGATTGTTCTGGGATTAAAACTGGGGGTTATGTTACCCTCAATTATTTGTCTGTAGGGGACCCACACCACCCATCTTACATTTTCTACCCACTCGGCTGGGCTGTACGCAGCCCTCAAGTCCAACCCCTAGTAGCCACTCACCAATAGGTCCAGTGCTGCATGATGATCCTGATCCTCCCATCACCTTTGGGCCCAGATGCTGGCATTCGGCATTCTCGCTAGTGGTATGGGTGACTGACTACTGGATGGTGGTTTCATTGGTGGATGGGAAGTTTAGGCTGAGAATGGGCAGGGGTGGGCTCGTATGATGGTAGAAATGTGCTTCTTTTAATGTTTAGTCAGGGAAGATGACTGACTGCAAATTTCAGTGGCTAACTTCTTTGCTCATCACTCACTCATTCCAGGAATTCACTGTTTGACCTTAGACCCCAATTTCAACATTTCAGAGAGTGTGTGTGTGTGTGTGTGTTGGGGGGGGTTCTTCTGACATACATAAGTTATGTTGCTAGCTTTTGTTCTTCAAAATTGGGCCTGCGACTTGACTTGCATGCTGCAGCTGGACTTCTCTTTTAAAGAAAATAAAAATCTAGTTATTTTGATAGTGATATTGGTTGTTTGTAACATGTCAAAGAAGGCTTTAAAAACAGCCAAATAGTGTCAAAATGACCCTCAAAATGCATGAGAATGGATCTAAAACCTGATAGCTTCTGAGGGTCAAGGCAGCCCCCAGACCCCCGGCATGTTGGGAGTTGGGAGAATCGTGATTTATGGAGACCCCACACTTCTAAATATAGCACTGCACCACTGTATAGAAGGCCTTCTTTTTGGCTCTAACCACTTCCCTGACCATAGCTGAGAACCGTAGTGGTCTCTTGTTAAACCTGTTTTTCTTAGATACTGTTCATAAGCTTGCCTTTGATGCCTTGAGGATGGCTCCCTTAATTACCCCCATCTCTCCTCCAACCCACCTATGTCCTCCATCCCTACAATTTATCCCTGACCAGCTCCCTCAACCTACTGAAGTCCGGCCTTCTAAATTCAAGGACTTCAGTTTTCGATTGTGTGGCTGGCCTTGAAGGGCGACTCAAACCATACTGAGTTATGGTAGCTGTTTCCTAGCCGCTCCCCTACTTCCACAGCACCCACCATCTCCGAGCTGGTAAGCACCACATCAAGGACTGCAGTCTGCCTGGTAGGTTCCTTTACAAGCTGCACCAGTAGACAGTCTTGGAAGGCATCCAGTAATGTCTGACTCCTGGTACTCTTGGCTCCTGGGACCTCCCAGTCAATGTCAGGCAGGTTCAGGTCACCCACCACAACTACTACCCCCTCTGCTGCCCCTCTTTTAAGTTCCTCCTTGAGTTCTCTGTCCTTTTTCTCCCCTTGCCCCAGAGGCCTATAAATCACCTCTAAGCGTACTCTGAACATTCATAGGTAGACAGCAGGGAGACTATCTGCTTAAAGTGGTAAGCAGATGAAAACATAAGTGTTGTTTGAAATACATATGTTTGCAGAATTTTAACTTTAACATCTAGAAGCAAAACTATAAATATGCTTTTTAAAGGACTAACACAAGGAGAGCTGTATTCATAAACATTTCCTCCAGCAGTAACATTGCTTTGCTTTGCCTGTACTAAACCAAGTTACCAGTTTCTAGTGTTATTCAATGGCACCCTGATGGTAATTTTCATGAATGCAGGCCAGCATGTTGCACAATGAAAAACTAATAAATACCTAGATTTTCATTTGTGAGAATGTCTTCTACATCAGCAACTTGATAAGATCTGCTTGTAGTTCTTTTCCTGATGAGAGAGAAAAAAACAATCAGGATACTATGGCAAGATATCTACTATATACAAAATGTCACATTAACACATATTTGACTTAGGGTTTGATCCAGAAATGGTATGAGGATATGCTTGAAATTAACGTATCTTCCACCGCATGCCCAGGACTGCACAGGGATGGGTTTGAGCAACAGCCTCATCCCCACGCCTTCTACTAGTGTGGAACCCCTAGGCAGGGGCTGTGTGCGACACCTGGGGCATGTTGGCAGGGATCCCCAGCATCCAAACAGATACCCGGTTAGGCTTAGTACTGGATCCCCCACTCAGCGCGGTGTGGGAGTCCACGGGATATGGCAGCCTGTGTTGGTCCTCCACAGGCTGCCAATCTTCTATGGCGTGATATGCAATTTGGCTTCAGGTACTGGCTGTCACATGCGACAACTACAACCACGTAATGGGGCTCCAGGGGTTAAGGATCAGTGGGTGGAGGGCCATTTAGGCCCAGAAATATCCAGAATGGCTGAGCAGATGGGGGCCGCGTAGGTGCTATGGCAGCCCCTTCAGCCAGGTAGCATCCGCCCCGTCTGACGGCCAAACTTGCTGCACTGGCAGCAATGAGAACTGGGCAGAATGCTGCTCCCATCCCCTAGCCAACCCCGGCCTGGTGCACAGCTGTACACATTGCTGGGATCAGGCATGGAGGAGGAGCGCAGCCACAGTCATGGATGCCATGGGGTGCCCCGATGGTGTGCATCCCACACATAGGGGGCACTCTCTGGCATTCCACCAACCCTCTGCAAGTTCAGAGCCACTGCGCGACCTTTCAGGATTGAGCCCTTAATAATAATAATTATTATAATTGTGAAAATAGGCATCTCTGATGTCTAGGAAGGCTAGCCATTCTCCCTGTTGCAAGGAGGGGATTGCCACTGACAGGGTGACCATTTTGAATTTGGAATTGACCAGGTGCTTGTTCAGGTATCTAAGGTCTAGAATGGGTCGCCAGTCCCTGTTTTTCCTTTGAGTGAACAAGTATCTTGAGTAGAGGCCCTTTCCCCACTGGGGGGGGGCAATCATTCTACTGCATTTACAAGCACGAGAGATTTGACCTCCGACTCCAACAAAATCTTTTCTTTGAGGGTCATAGGCTTGAAATTCCCGTGTCTCTGCTGTGTGGGAAATTTCTTGAACTGCAAGGTAAACCCTTGACCCACCACCTCCGGCACCCACTTGTCTGTGGTGATGTGCTGCCACTGGTGGATGTAATGGGTCAGCCTTCCCCCTACTGGCAAAGGAGAGGTGACCTGGGCATTCCAATCAGGGGTTTTGTTTGGATTGGGATTTTGGGGAGGGGGTGGGGTCAGTATGCTTCTGAGCCCTCCTACCTTTTCCTCTGCAGTATCCCCTCATCTGTGACTAATCCATGGGCATAGGATAGAAGGCCCTGGGGTATAACCTCTGCCTCTGCTCCCTCTTCCCTGTGGCCTGTAGGAAGTGGAGGCTTTCACTTTTGCTGCATTACTCTTGTAGGTGGTTTTGTATTCCTCCACTTTTTTCACATATACAGTACCTGTCTTGTCCCCAAAGACAGAACTGTTCTCATAGGGGAAATTCATAGCTTTAGTCTGGGTATCCTGAGAGACGTTGGTGGTTCTCAACCATACAAACCTCCTGACAGAGATGGCTTGGGCCATAGATCTGGAAGCAGTGTCATTAGCATCTACAGCCATATGAAACTGGTACTTTGTGGAGTCTAAGGCAATTTTGACAGTTTCTGCTGGGTCCTGGGCAATGTTATCTGGAGATTTCTGGCTAATAGCCAGAACTGAGTTCCAGAGTGCCTTCTGGTACTGAGCTGTCTATGCCATATGAGTAGACAGGCAATGCAGCAGAGAGGCTGTGGTATAAGATTTCTTGTCCATGGTGTCCAGTTTTCTAGACTCTTTGTCTGGAGGCTGGGATAAAAGGGGCACCTTAGCCTTATCACAGGCTGCAACTTGTACCACACCTTCATGGTCAGGTTGGGTGTAAAGGTACCCAGCGTTTGTTTTATCCAGCTGGTACTTTTTTCTATTTTTTTGTCCTCACTTGGAATGAAGGTGGGATTCTGGAGAAGTCTGAACGTGGCCCTGTGGAGGGACTTGTGCACTGGAAGGAGCAACTTCCTGGGGGAAGGGAGACCCATCATGTCTAGAAAGTCTGCCTCTTCATCCTCCTCAGTAGTCTCCTGTATGGAGAGGTCAAGAGTGTCCACCATCTGCTGGACAAATGTGTAATGGAAGGAAAAATCCTCCTGACTGTGGGAAGGGGAGTCAAATTACTGGTCAAGGGATATGTCAGGCTCTACATGTTCACCCTCCTCATCATCACCTTCCTCATGGAAAAAAAACTGGCCTGGGTCATGGACAATGGTAAAAGGCATGAAAGGTCCAGCTGGGGCTCCAAAAGGATTGCCCACAGCTTGAAAGGCCTGATATAGTTGCCAAGCCATTGCCATTTCCTCAGGTGAGGGCATATTTTGTTGTAACACTGGCATCTTCCCTTGCTTTTCAGCAGGAGGGGCAGTTACATGGTTTTCTCTTTGTTTCTTTTTAGCAGGCACTGTGTCAGAAACCTGCTCAGTATGTCTTTTTTGTTTGGCTTGGTCTGAATTATTTTTGTCAGAAGACTTATTCTCTAGGGGGTCCTTACAGGACCTATCTTTGGATTTATGATGAGAGGAGGACCCCTCTTCAGAAGGTTTATTAGAGGGGGAGGCAGACTGACAGGCCATTATTTCTAGCCTTTTCTTAACTGTTTTAGAGCAAAATTTAGTGCAAAGTTCACAGTTAACAGACATGTGACTTGGACTTAAACACTTTAAGTAAAGGTCATGGCTGTCTGCCTTAGCCACAATTTTAAAACACTTATAACAATTTTTAAATCCTGTAGGTCCAGTTCTCTTTTTGGACATGCCAATCTCGTCAGAAAACCTTAAAATTGGTTCCCAAAAGGTAAAAAAAAACTTTGCGGTCGGTTCCCAAACGCAATGGAACCACAAGTATCAGTTCCTAAATAAGTAAATACAAAAGAAAAGTTAGTGCTAAAGTGGTTTCCTCAAATACAAAGGAACTGATAAATAACTAACTTAAAATATCGCAAAGTAGGAAAAAAATGCCCAGAAAGTACTTTTTTCAGTCAGGAAGAAAGCGCTGGAACCACAAAGAAAACCCCTATCAAGGGACATTTCCTCAGTTCCTGGGAACTGATGGGAACCAAGGAAAAAAAATAAAATACAAAAAACACTAAAAAAATCATAAAAGCAGCAGAATCTATAGAAATAAAGCAACTTATATCGTCCAGGAGCCAGGTGCATTTATCTATGTGTCTAGGTCTGAAAAGTTTGAGGACTGTTTCTCATGTAAAAAAGTGTGTAGAATCCATATTTACAACTCCTATTCGCTCAAAGTTGAATGTTTTCTTGGAAAATGCACTTCTTCAATGAAAAAATTAACTGTCAGTGAAAACTGTGTATATTTTAATTAATGGTTCCTTCCTTAATTTCAATTCTATAAGCTTTTATTGAAACACTACAGACATTGTAACAAACAGCAACATATGTATCAAAGGCTTAATATGAACGTTATTATTTATTGTATTCTATATTTAACTTGAAACAATCAACTTTTTATGACGTTTTACGAACCCAAATACAACAATCAGTATTCTTGTTTACGGTCTTCATTGTCTGACATGTTAAGCAAATCTGTCTCATCAATATCGACATCACAGTCACTGTCATCATCTTCTTCATTTGGATTGTTGTCATGTTCATTCAATTGTTCACGTAAGGCTGGTGGTACAACTTCACATGTGAACCACGTTGGCTTGTAGTTGCCATCCTCATAAGTCCAGCCATTGTCCTCTGGCTTCAGTAGTGTCATTTCTGGTTTGTCTGCATTTTTCCACAACAATGAAATGTAATTTGCATGGCAGATATGTTGTGTCAACATTGATTTGCATGGTGGCAGCAAGCTTGCGTCTTCTCCTTTGATCTCTTCTAAGGGTGTGTCTTTGTCACTCGGTCGATACTTGACGTTGAACATTTTTGTAGCGGACTGGTTTGACACTCTTTACTTTCTGTCCACACAAAGCTCTCAATTGTATCCCAGTTTTCCAAATGCCTGTGTACTCTGCATTCTTTTCCATAATTGTTACAGGTCACACCTTCCCCTTGCCTTTAAACCCTGTCAGTGCATGGAGACCTGGTAGAGCTGCACACACAGGTCTGCCTAACTCTGCTGACAAGCAGGATAAATCTATGAATCTTCTTGTGTTATCCCCTGAATGACCAATGCCCTTGCGCAGTTTGAGATTATTGTTTAGACTTGCATGATACAGCAGAATGACCAGAATATCAGTATCATCTGCCCTAACCACTACATGGACATCTTCATCTTCATTCTGACTGCAAATGTAGTGTATGTGTTGCATGATTCTTGTGTCTGCTTCTATCTGTTTGCTTTTTAGGGCCTTGCACTCTAGTCTGAGCATATGTCCAGCTTCCACTTTGTATGAGTAACAAGTTTCTCCTACTGCATACATGAGCTTTTTAGCCACTAGAACTTCACAGTACACATCAGAATTCCATGCTGTAGCTAGAAAACCTAGGATTGTCATCTTGAATGAATATGAAGACAGGGATCCAGCAAAGTCTCTTGGTCGGCTTTAGTCAGGACCAGTTATGAGATAGGAGAGTGGAGCGATGCTATGCTTTCCTCTCTTCTCTTGTTCAAGACCTTTGATGGATGGTGACATGCAACAGTCACTGACAAGGTGGACTTATTTGCAGAAGTACAGCAAACAAGAGACAGGATTTTTTTGCCACACTGTGGAATGTTGGTGGCAGGTTTGTAAGACTTCTGATCAAGAACATGGCATCAACCACAGTGGCATTTACAGCATCCAGGTGGCTACTTTGGACTCTGGTCTCGCGTTTCTTCAGCAGTGTTGACTTCATTGTTGTGTTCATTGATCCAGCAACATTTCCTAAGGAGAGGGGTACCAGGGTAAGCGGGTAGGCAAACACCATCATAAGTTTAACTGTTGAAGTCGCAGATAGATATAGCAAGTGTCCAAAGACGTCTCGAGTGTCTTTCAACTCAATTTTCTTGTCCTTGTTCTTAATCTTGTCCTTCATTGTATCATATGCAAAGTTCTTCACCTTGTATCTTTTGATGGGTTTCTCGAACCTACTGCCTTTGGTAACGCATTAGTCTCTAAACACGTGATACATCTGAGTACCTCTCTCAAGCGTGCATGGGACAGTCATAAGGCAATTCTAGGGGGTTGGGGTAGGAAGAAGTAGGCTGCTGGTTAACTAGGATCTGCAGCTTATCCATTAGGTAGGGAAATGGGCAGACTGGGTGGGCCAAGCGGTCTTTATCTGCCGTCAAATTCTATGTTTCTATGTAACCTGTAACACTTGGTCTGCTACCTCTTGTGATACTGCTTTTCCACTACCTATTGAATAAAGATTGCTGTCCTCAAATGTATCCCAGAATGGATTCCTGGAGGAGTCTATTGTGTTCAACAGCTTGTTTAGATCCTTCGAATCTCGTTTAACTCTAAAACTCTTCGGCTATTGGCTGGCTTCTTCATGGCTGACAAGACCAACTTTTTCCATAAGATTTCCAACAATTTTACTTCGAGCTGACTGCAGAATGTTCCACCTCATCCTTGCGTTGATGTTCTGTTCAAAGAAGAAATCCTGGTTAGTCTTGATGCAGCATTGGCATTAATTGCCTGTTCCAAGGTCAAGTCTACGTCATTTCTGCTAAACCCTGATGACTGTACCCCCTTTTTGACTTTTGGTATCAAATATGATACCATATTTGAGGTGATCTGCCAGTTTAGACTGCAAGCTCTGTGGGTCATAATTTGTTTCACGCCCACTACACTCCATAAGAATGTCCATGTACCTTTTGTGTATAGATAGCAATGATTCTTCTTACATTCCATTAACAATGATGCACTGCACATACTTAACAAGTCTGGAAAAGGCAACCAGACTGTCCCTCAACTGACTGTATTCACATTTTGTACCTGTGCCCTTTATATGTTCTGCCTTTTTTACGTACTTGTTCTTACAGCTGTTGAGGTACTTCACTTCTTTGGCTATGAGATCAATACTGCCTACCATCATATTCATTTGTCGATCATCCATTTCTTTTGCTGTGTTTTTTATACTGTCTGCTGCCCCATAAGTTACACATGCTGTAGGATATTCAAAAGTCTCCTTTGACCCCTTAGGATTCCTTTTCTTGTATGAATTGCAAAATATACATTTCTTTGGGAATATGCCTGATGTAGATGCTGCAGATTAAGATAGAGCACTATGAACTTGGGAGTGAAGCAGTTTTGCTGGATAACTCTTTACAATGTCTTTTTTTAAAGTTTGATCTGCTGCAAGTTTACCAGCACTCTTGTATGCAATAAAGTTCTTGTAGCAGATATAATGATACCCATGGCTGCTGGAGTAACGTTCAGGCAATTCAAGACATACCATGTTGTACTTTGACAGTGTTTGACTAGAACGCCTTTCCTTTGCATCAACTATTTTCTCCCAATGAGTGTCATCAAAAGGTAGTGGGTCTCCATGGTCTCTAACTCCTGGATCAGTGTGTAGGATGCATTGACTCTGTGGTTTATGAGAAGTCTTGCTAGCCATATCTGAAACATTAAATAAATTACATTACTAACTAAGTAAACGGAGTCTATTAAATAAATTAGATAAAATAAATAAATAAGTAAACTGAGTCAATTACATAAATGTAAAACTTTTAGTTACTCTTAAGAAAGTGTATTTTCCAAGAAAACATACAACTATGGATGAATAAGAGTTGTAAATCTGAATTCTACACACTTTTTTACATAAGAAACAGTCATCAAACCTTTCGGACCCAGACACGTAGATAAATGCACCTGGCTCCTGCTCTAATAAAGAAATTAACTTAGGTCACGTGATGCTGCCTGGCTGAGTGGAAGCAATGCACCCGTGCTCTGCTATCCTACTACAGAAAAAAACAACTTAAACCCACATAACATCGGAGAAAATAAATAAATCATAGACTGCAAGTGAACCATAAAATCAAGCACTGCCTAATGATGTATGACTCAGATGGTGAGAGGAGCAGCAGCCCTGATTCGGTGCAGCACGAACCAAAGAGGCTGAGGTAAAGCAAGACCCCCAGTAATGGCGGGGACAGAGTTTCTATGATAGCTGAACAACTTTCACGAATTCTTCGTGAGATGGCTGACCTCCGATCCACAGTTACTGAAACCTTGTTAGAGCTCTGAGATATACAGAGCAAAAAGGAGGAACACGGAATGAGGCTGAACAATGTTGAAGCCAAAATCACCAGTGTTGAAAGACTAGCTGAGAGAACAAAGGACAACCGCGCCAAAGACTCTCAAAAACTGAAAAGACTAGAGGAAAAGATGGAATACCTTGAAAATTACCCCAGAAGAAATAACCTTATCCTATTTGGGCTACCAAAAGGAAAAGAATGGAAGACCCCAGTAGAATTTATACAAAGAATGTTGCTTGGCTTATTCGGTCCTCCCCCCCCCCAGAAACAGGAATATACTGTGGAACGAGCACACCGGACCTTAACACAGAAGCCAGGACCTAAAGATAGACCTAGTGTGCTGATTTTCAGGCTCACAAATTTTCAGGAGAAAATTTTTATTCAGCAAAAGGCCAGACAGCTTAGCAGTCTGGAATACATGGGGGCACAGCTGATGCTCTTCAATGATAATAGCCCCAGTGTAAGAGATCGAAAAAAGACAAATTCCTAGACATAAAGGCAGGGCTGCACAAGCTAAACATTAGATTTCACCTAATGTACCCAGCTTATCTTAGGGTTTGTCTCAAATTGGGGGGGTGCAAACCTTTAACACCCCTTAAGCGGCAGAAAAAGAGCTGACCAGACTGTTCCCCATCACCTTCCCCTACACCAAACCATTGAGACCGTTTCCAGCTGCAATGGGTACAAAATAATCAATGGTCCCCAAAGCAACAGAGCAAAGATATCACTGTGGGCGCAGATCAGTGTTCACTTTCTGGATCCCCAAACGAACATCTTTAACATGGGAGTCTGACAGCAACATCAGCTACTGAGCTCACCCTTTTCCCCGGGCAACTTTAACAACACAAAACTCCATATACCGAAGAACTGGTGGCATGGGATTTAAACTAGTGGTATGGGGTCTCGTTCACTGAGTAAGGGCTTCATTGGTCTTACACGTTGGGTGCATATGTGTAAGTCCACCTGGATGGGATCCACAGCTCATTTCCCGAACTTGGAAAGTAACATTAAAAATCAGTCTTGTCAGAAGTCTGTACAAAGCAAAGCAAAGATGGCAACGTAACGCTGCCTGGAGGGCAATCAACATGTTCTTTCTTCACCACCAGAGGACAAACCCGGGAACAAAGCATCCACGTCATGGCCCTGTGACTTAAGTTGCCTAATCCTTTTGTATTCAGTGTGGGCAGGGTGTTCCCCCACACCCTCACCAACATTCTGAATGAGACTGCATAAGGACCCAACTGGGTTGTGACTCGACTGGCCTTACACATGCCTTTCTCATGGGGTAATAAAGAAACATTGCCCTATAGACAGCAGTCTACACCGGTCATCTTTGGCACCCAGGAATAATGTCCCACTTAACTTTAATGTCCGTAAAGTAAATGACAGAAATCGTCAGCTTGAGATCAAGGAACTATAGTCAGTTAATAGCCACTCCACTGACAGCTAGGTATCTGGCACATCCTCACTCTACAAGGGCTGAGTCAGGATGGGACAAAGGGGCTTCAATCAGTTTGCAAATGATCAGATTCACTCTACACCCAGCAGCCCCCAGCCACTTGATAAGGACTACCACTTGGGACAAAACTGACTGCATTTCAGCAGCTATATCACTGGTAACATGGGTAATGCTTGAGCTGAGTTGAGGGGGCAGAGAATACAAGGGGATGGTAATGGTGGTAATGCACAAAGGATTACTCCTAGTAGGCCTTTAGCTGCCTAATACAGTAGCTGGTCTATCTTGGGGATATATTACATTGCACTGCTCCAAATTTGTGCTTGTGTACCGGGGGTGGGATTCATGTAATATCTTTGGTACCTTAAGGATTGTACCAAGCTGTATTGCAAACAGCCAGGCTACAGTCCTTTACTCAGGGGCGTGACACAATGTACTAATTAATTCTATGCAGTCTGACAATCATAGGCAAGGATATTAGTCGATTGGTTCCACTGAGCCAATACTGTGCCTTTTTGTAGCGGCTCTCTAATCTAGCACGAGGAGTGCCAATGTCACAGGCACATAGCGGAACTAGGACTATCATGTTTCTGTTACTGGTTCTTTCTTGTTACTGATGTTATGTTAAAGTAGTTTTTTTGGGGGGAGGTAAGGGCACTGCCACAGTTTAGGGAATCATATATGGAATGGCATTCAATTGGAGTTGGAGCACCGGAACCTTGCTTAAGAAGCTTAATAAATGCTTAAATATTGAGACGGGGGGTAGACCTTGGGGGCTCTCACATATATACACACTTTTTTAGTTTCATAGTGCTGTACAAGTCATTAGCCAGAGGCTATGTGACTCGCCAGTCCCTAATCATGGTAGAGAAACTTCTTCTCCCCCATGAAGTTATCCAGTGATCTCTTAAACACTTCCAGTGTATCACTCATTACATATCCTTAGGCAGACTGTTCCAAACCCTCAACACCCTTTGAGTAAACCAGTTATCCCTGGCCTGGACAATGGAAAGGTACCTGGGGGTAGTCATCTCAGATGACCTAAAGGTAGGCAAGCAATGTGAGAAGGCAGTAAGGAGGGCTTGGGGGATACTTGGATGCATAAGGAGAGGCATCACCAGTATAAAACAAGAAGTTGTTATCTCTCTGTACAGACAGTTGGTCTGACCCCATCTAGAATACTGTGTGAAGTTTTGGAGACCCCATCTCCACAAGGAAATAAGACAGGATAGAGGCAGTCCAAAGGAGGGCAACCAAAATGGTGCAGGGTCTGCACCAGAAGCCATATGAAGAGAGAGATTAAAGGAGCTTAATATGTATACCATCGCAGAAAGGAGGTAGGAGGGAGACATGATGGAAACATTTAAGTACCTCAACGGAATCAACAAAGTCCAAGAGGGAAGCATCTTTCAGAAAAAGAGATGTGCAAGAACAAGGGGGCACAATTTGAAGATAGAGGGGGGGGACGGCTCAGGGGCAATGTGGAGAAGTTTTTTCACAGAGAGGGTGGTGGATGCATGGAATGGCCTTCCTGAGAGGTCATGGTGTCAAAAACAGTAGAGAATTCAAGAATGCATGGTACAGACATAAAGCAATTCTAGTGGTGGGGTAGAAGGACGTAGGCTGTTGGTTAACTAGGATCTGCAGCTTATCCAATAGGTAGGGAAATGGGCAGACTGGGTGGGCCAAGCGGTCCTTATCTGCCATTAAAGTCTATGTTTCTATGTTCTGTTTTATATCATGCTCCTTTTAGTTGTAACTCATGGCCTCTGTTTTCTCTTACAGATGTTCTTAATTCCAGCCCGATACATTCTAGAACTTCCCTGTTTTGCATCATCTTATAAACCATACAAAGATCACCTCTGGTTTGCCTGTATTGCAAACAGTACAGGTTTAATTCCACCAACCTTTCTCCATAGGGTCTTGTGGACAAATTTATAATTTTCTTGGTGGCTTTTCTTTGAGTTTTCTCCAGCAAGTGAATATTTTTAATAGTCCTGGGTGCCCAGGACTGCACACAGTACTCCAGGTGGGGGCGTACCAGTGACCTATTCAGGGGACACAGCACCTCCCTGTCTCTACTTACTATGTTACAAAGAATACATCCCAATACTTTGTTACTTTTACTGACTACCTCCCTACATTGTTCGTCCTGCGACAAAGTATTTGAAATTATGACCCCTAGATCCCTCTCACTCTGGGTTACCTTAACCTCTTCCCCATACGTACACCGCCCTTTTGTTTTGGCTTCCCATGTGCATTATTTTACACTTCTACCACACTCTGGTCTAGGGGAACAAAAATAACTAATCCTTCACCTTTGGACAATGGCTAACACACAACTCATATGCATTACCTGGAATGTAAAAAGGATACAAATAGGTCAGAAAAGTAGGGAAGTCCTGTAGCATCTTAGGAGAAACAATACCCAAATTGCTTCTCTACAAGAAACACACATGAAAAGAGTAGATATACATATGATGTGCAATTGGTCTGAGAAAGTTTTTGGGGTTGGAGAAAGTAGAGAGGGGGTACACAAATTTTACTACACAGAAACCTAAACCTTGACATGGAGTATGAGTGGAGGCACCCAGAAGGCAGAATACTAATTGTAGCAGGGACATTCAACAACATGAAGCTGGCTTTATTAAATATCTATGGTGAGGTCGGCTGTTGCATAGCTCAAGGATATGGGTGGCTATAGCCGCCAATTAGGAGAGATCAGCGGCCGCGGCACCAAGAGAATTTTATGGCCATTGCCGCAGACTTAGCCCCCACACAGCTTCCCCTGCTAAACACCTGTAATGCTGGATGGCAGGTCGCCTACAAGTGCATATCACAGATTTGGTTTTCGGTGATATGCCCTTGCCATAATAACAATCGCTGTTCAGCGATCGCTATCATGACACAGAACTGCCACAGACTTGGCTCCCCCACCGCTTGGGAAGCCAATCAGGGGAGAAGGCGCCAGATTTCAAAAGTGTGGCTGGGCTACAAAAGCCAGAGCCTAGCCACAACTAAGGACTGTAGTTGCTTGCTGGGGAAGAAAATTCCCACCCACCCTCCTGCACCTCCTCCATTATTTAAATAGGTTACCTGGGCTCCTCCCAGAGGAAGCTACCAACACAAGAGGAGGAGGAGGGGAGTTTTTCTCTTAGAAGGGGAGTGACCACTGGGAGGAAATGTGATATGAATATTGCTATCATTTTATCTTAACACAGCGCGTCTTTCAGCAACAGGAGGGGGTGAGGCAGAGTAAAGTGGACTTTTTAAAGTTCTATCTGACTTTTATACTACTAAAATTACTTTTTATCTCTAAGGGACTTATACATATATATATATATTTTTTCAATTCTTTTTCCCTCCGGTCACCAGAGAGGTGGCCTCTATCAAGCATCGTCCTGGTTGTCTCCCACCCAACCTGAAACCCCCCCCCACTCTGGGTCCTCTCCCAGGGCTCCGTGGATGCCTTACCTCTGCCTGATGAGAGACTTCCCTGGCTTACCGATCCAGTATCATCCAGGCAATGGTGGCACGTAGAGGATAGGGACCCTGGTGGGTGGGGTCCGGCACTGAGTGTGGGGCCAGGGCGTGCCATCACCTACCACCATTCCAGGGCGCTTCCTTGTTCTGGTGGTTCCACCCCCCCCTTGGCACGCACGATCATGCAATGACACCCAGTGGAGGAAATACACTCGCTCCTGAGTGCATTTCTGCTGGTATCTGCCACCTTCCCTCTTTTGCATGCAGGCTGTGGGGTGTTGCCTCCCTGCTGGGAAGCACTCAAGTGCCGAGTCCTGCAACCCTCCCTCCCCAGGAGAAGGTGAGCTGTTGGTGGACACTCGAGCCTTCTCCTCCCCAGCCGACCCCTGGCGGCCCGTGCTCATTCCCGAAAATGGGTTGCAGGTGTGGTACGAGGTGTGGCATCCACTGCCTCAACCCTCAGTGCCACCAGGCTGGCCCCAACTTTTATATTTCTTTTTTTTAATATGTTATCTTTATTCAGAAGTTTCGACACACACTTTTTCACGAAGTCAATTTCTGCACAATATTGAACTTGTACCATTTCATTGGTGACATAGGTATTTTACAGAGGAATGAATAACATTGATCGTTAAGTTTTGCCTACGGTAATACATTGTGGATTGCATCCTTGGTCACTAAAATAGTTGTTTTATAGTCTACCCTGGTAAAAATGACAAAGATCCTTAACTCCAAGAATCCAACATCCCCATTATTCTTTAAGGAGAATCACCTCTCTTATTCTCATCCCTTTCTCTTTCTTCTATAGGAGGGAAATCTGGAAGATTCCTGATATACTACCAGTTCCCAACTGACCTGTATTAATTAAGGAGAGAAATCAGGGTCCACAGAGGCTTGATAAAGTAACCACACCCACCACTTCCCCATATAACTCGGCCCCCTACCTTGGATTCTGGAATTAAGGCTTTCAGTATAATATATTTGTTTTATTATTAATCTCCAATCATTAACTGTAGGAATAATATTTGTCATCCATCGTCATGTTAAGGCATTCTTGGCTGCTAGAAGGAACACTGGAAGGAGGGTATTCCTCCAGGGAAGGGAGTGATCGGGATAGACCACCAGTAACACCTGTTCTGCTGTTAGCTCTATGTTTTCTGATAAGCAATGTGAAAGTTCCATTTGAAGAGATAGACAAAATGGCATAAAAAGTGGACATAACCAAAGGATATGGCCATGTGCCACGCACTGACAGCCACATTTGTGCCAACACTCACTGTACCTCTCCGGTAGGTAATGACTAAGAATCTCGGGAGAACGGAAGTATTTCATGTGGCACTTCCACGTAAATTCTTGCCAAAGAGGCGAAAAAGTGATTTTAAGAGCTGGTATATTGGTCTCCTTCCAGGATTCCCATGAGATCTCTAGCTTAAGGTCTTTGTTCCACTCATTCAAAATGGATGCTGTAATTTCTGAAGATCCTTCTCTGATGGCTTTATATATATTCCCTATTAGATGACTTTCCACCCTCCCCCTTATTGCTGTTATAAAAAATTGTAATATCCCCGGTGCTGGGGTTGGCAAGGTCGGTTGTATATAAGCATTTCTTAAGATATGATTTCATATTTGGAAATATCGAAATTGATCTGATGTGCGCAAACTAAATTGTGATCTTAGTGAATTAAAGAGATAAATACCCTGGGGTGATAAAAATTTAAAAAAATGGGTTAATCCTATTCGTCTCCAATTTTTGAAGGAGTGATCAGATAATATTGGGAGAAAGGAGTCTTCTTCTGAAATCAATTTACAATTTTCATAAGTTGAGCGGATAGCTTTGTTCCGTCTCAGTTTCTTCCATAATTGGTATGTGCTGGCCGTTATTGTAGAGAATGCCCTAGGAGGTAGAGAACATCCCTCAGAAGAAAAAAATATTTTGTTTATGTCATGTAGGTCGTTTATTTCAAATTCTAAAGTTTTCCAAGGGGCTTGATAGTGTTCCATCATCCACATAAGGATAGTACGAAGAAAAGCTGCTTTCGGATATAGAGTGAAATCTGGAAGTCCCACTCCGCCCTGTGCCATAGACAGTTTTAGAATAGATGACCTTATGCGTGGGCATTCAGTGCCCCAAATAAAGGTTGATATTGTTTTGTCCCAGGATTTAAAATAAAAAAGTGAAGGGAAGTTTGGTATGTTTTGGATAGGATAAAGAAGTCTAGGGAGTATATTCATCTTGATTGTTGTTATTTTTTGATGAAATGTAAATAGTAAAAAGGACCATCTGGCAAGATCATCTTGAATACTAAGGGTCAATGGTTCATAATTAATAAGTTCTAAAACCTCTGGGTTAAGTGGGATATTAATGCAAAGGTACATTTAGTTGTTAGCCATTTAAACGGATGCATCCTTTTTAAGTGTTGGGATGGAATAAAATTGTAAACAAGGACTTCTGTTTTAGAGTCATTTCATTTAAAACCAGCTATCTTCTCGAACTGTTTTAGGATTATCCAGGCAGACGGTATCGAAGTACCTGGGGAGGTCAGTGACAGAAGTGCATTGTCCACAAATAAACTAATTTTATAGTCCTGTTGTGCTATTGGTATGCTTATTTCTTTACTCTCCCTTAATGTCTGTGCTAATGTTTCTATGTAAAAAGTGAATAAACATGGTGAGAGGGGGCATCCCTAACGGGTGCCTCGGTTTATCTGAATTGGGGGTAATATATTGCCATTAATTCTTAAATAGGCCGTGGGTGAAGCATATAAAGTTTGTAAGCAAGATATAAATGAAGAGGGAAACTGAATGTTTGTAGGGTATCCCAAAGGAAGGGCCAAGTTACCCTGTCAAAAGGCTTTTTCGGCATCTAGACTAATGAAAGCAATAGGAATTTGTCATTTTATAACATATTCTTGAAGAATTCATGTTTTACGTATGTTGTCTGATGTGGTTCTGTCTTTAATTAATTCCGATTGGTCTGGATTAATAAGTTTCGGGAGAAGGGTTGCTATTTTGTTGGCCCATATACTAGTGAATAATTTATAATCATTATTTTAAAATAGAAATAGGACAATATGCCATGGGGTTTGATGGATCTTTATTTGGTTTTAGGATTGGGGATAGTGTGGCAAAATTCCATGGGGGGGGTGAGTCTCCCTTAGCCACTTCATTATATAATGAATGTAGGCTAGGAAAAAGAATGGTTGAAAATTTCTTATACCATTCTGCAATAAAGCCATCTGGGCCTGGACATCGAACTGGCTTAAGTTTTTGGATGGCTTCTAAAACCTCGGTACGAGAGATCTGAGCCTCCAAAGATTTCTTCTGGGTTTCATCTTCTGGGGAAGATTTAGTCGGGAAAGAAAGTTTATTCGGTCTGTGTCAGTAGATTTCTGTTCCTCGGAATATAATTTTCCAAAAAATTCAATGAATGTCTGACCTATATGAGATTCACTATGGCCCATCTGTCCTGTAATTGAATTTCTTATCTTTAAGATAGTAGAAGTTCTTTTCCTAGAGTGAAGTTTATAAGCTAGTTTCTTTGTTCCCTGTGTGCCCCCTTCATGAGTGGAATGACATAGGTAAATTAGTGCCTGTTGTATTTTATTGTCTAAAAGCTTTTGTAGTGCAGCCTTGGCATCTTTAATTTTGTTAAATACTACCTGATCTCTATCCCTATACAACAACTGGTAATTTAGCAGCTCTTCAGTGAGTTGTTGTTATTTTATTTCCCGTTCTCTAAATTTTTTAGTTGTGTAGGTTATTATTTCACTTCGGATAGTAGCTTTTAGAGCATCCCACAGAATTGTTTGTGTTGTTGTGTTATGAGCATTCTTGGTCAGAAATTGAGGGATTTGTGTTTTCATATAGTCTTGAAATTCCTTATCTTGCATCAGTAAAGGGTTCATTCTCCAAAGAGTTATCTTTGATGTTTTCCCAATGTCTAGTTTTAAGATTAGAGGATGATGGTCTGAAATCAATTTGGGGACAACAGATATATCTTGCACTTTCGAGAATTATTCTCAGGTTGTAAAAAAATAGTCAATACAGGAGTAAGAGTGGAATCGAGGTGGGTGGTAAGTGTAGCCAGGGGCAGATGGGAAGGTACGTCACATGATATCAAATATTCTTAAGTGGTCTAATATGTTTCGAAAATGGGTAACGGTCTTGTTTGATCTATGTTTATGTGGGTGTGAACAGTCTAGGTGTGGTGAGAAGGTCATGTTAAAATCTCCTCCCATAATAAGTTGGCCCTGCAAATGATTAAGGAGGAGAGAAATGAACCTGCGCAGTACCTGAAGCTGGGTTTGAGGGGTGAAATAGACATTGGCTATAGTGACCTATTGGCCGTACAATAAGCCTTGTAATATTATGTATCTGCCCTGAGCATCAGTCCATGAATTATTAATTTCTAGGGGTGTATCAACAGGAGCCAAAACCGCAACTCCTCTTTTTTCCCCCTAGGATAGGAGAAGGCGTATACATTATATCTTTTCCCTAATTAAGTTTCTGATGCTCACAGTCAGACAGGTGAGCTTCTTGGAGAAGGTAAAGGTTTGCTTTTTGCTTCTTTAGTTGTTGCATAACTTAGTATCTCTTTATGGGGTCATGAAGACCATTTATATTGTGTGAGTAAATCTGTATTGGATTAATGGCCATATTTGTCTGTACAATAAGTTATATTTTCTGTTTCATCCCTAGATGCCAGATGTCTGGGTCTATCCCGATCACTCCCCACCCACATGAGTGAAGGAAGTGACAATGGAATTGGCTCCTCTTATATCTTTGTTGCTGCAAATTCAATAAAGATAACTTAAACCTCAAAGTGTGTGTTGTTGTTTCCCCACTTCCCAACTCTTCTCTCATAAAACGTGTGAGCATAGTTAACCATAACATTTTATGAACAGTAGAAAATTTAAACCCACCCCCAAGTACCCCAACAAGTATATACCATACAAATGGGTACTTTAAAAACCACCCCTTATTTCTCCCAACATTATAATTAACAAACAATCTAAACCTGTCTCTCGGGAGACAGCTATCTAACTTCTCATAGTTGTCAATTCCCAGAATCCTATTCAAACCTATGTACACATTGACCCCCAAAAGGGAGGTGATTACAAGAAGCACTCTCAGTGGACTCCTGTCCTGATACCCCGGTGGGTAGGAAAGGAGTTTGGGGGTATCGACCTGCCTCCTCGGAGCAAGGTCCACAGGAGTAGTGACATCACCCCAAATAGGGTGCACGGAAATCTGAGACCACCCTTATATGGTACCGGCATGACCAAAGGCTTTCAATCCAAACTGAGGAGCTCTCCGTTCCTCTATACTGTGTAGGTCAGACAATTTGATAGACGAGTATAACTTCAAGGTCGTTTCTGAGATAGAGTAAGAATCCACTACCCCAGATCTCCCCTTGGATTCTAACCAACCTTTAAGATTGATAGATTTCCCATACCAATAGTGCAGTTTATTTATTTAGGGAGGGAAGGGAATCAGATTTGAGCTACCTCCAACTCCCTTTCGCGGTTCCCATGTTATAAATTGTGTGGAAAAGGGTATGTAGTCATCTCCATCCGGGAAAACCACCATCTAACTATGGTATAGCATTACAATTAAGATTATAAACCCCCCTCCCATGTGTAATGGTAAATAGTCACTCTTCAAACATCACCCTAGAGATCCAGGAGTAGTTCAGTTTCAAATTGCATATTGTATACCCATTGTTGTTAATAGAGAACGCAAGACAAAGGGAAGGAAAACAGCCATCTCACCCATCACTGGAGCACGGTCTCCATCTAGTATCATGGGGACACAGTGACATCAGAAATATCATTTAAATCTTATTCTTATGCCCCCTTCTCCTGAAACATCCTATCTTGACCTAAAAACCGGATTGATAACGTATTCCTGATTTTATAAAAGTTATTTTTCATAACTTGGATCCAGATAACATTGGATATCACCCCCATTCCTGAACAGGATGTGGAGACCCACCCCGAGACTGGCATAGCCTCCACATGAGTCCTGGACAATCCATGTGAGAGGGTATAAGTCCCACGTAAAATCCCATATAAAGAGTCCAAGTAATTAAGTGGTGTTCCTAAGATGATAACTAAAGAACTACAAGTGTATTTATGTTAAATTCCCCTTTTTCTAGTCTTTTAGTTCATCCCAAGGAAGGTGAAGGAGGTAATCTGACTCGTACTCATCAGCGTCTCAACATAACAGGCCATTCCCAGAAGTGTCAACATTAATCTTTTTTATCGTAATTTCTCTCAATTGCCCTAGGTAGTCCAAGTGGAGCATCATGTTCTTGAGTGGAAGCCTCTATTCTTAGTCCAGGTTTCAGGTCATCAGCATTGTACAGACCAGTTCCCCCTCCCTTCCCCACCGGTAAAATCCACCCACGATTCACGCAGGCAGGGACTGAGGGAAACCGTGAGGGCGGGAGACAGATTTCCAACCAGGCCGTGGGCATAAGGGTCTAACCTCAGAAATAACATTTCCAAGCATGAGACAAGCCCTGCCATCTGGGGATGTAAGTGGGTCCTTATTGACAATCTTATATCTAATTAATATTTATATGTATTGCATAGTTTAAATTTCAGTTGTCAGGACCCCGTAGAGGTATCCCCCCTAGCTTTCCGGTCACAATCCTCTACCCCATTCTCCTCAATCTAACCAGTTAGGGAAGAGATGCAAGAATGCAACCGACATTCTCGAAAAATACCTCAGGTACCCAAAGTGGGGCTTCGATATTGGTTGAGATGTCGTAGAATTTCTGCCAGTGACTGGCCTCCTTCTTGTTGTCTTTCTGTAGATAGCTGGGTCATCTGTTGGATTTTAGATTTCACTAAATCCCGGGTTTTATGATTAATAAGTCCCCTGATTAATAAATCTTCAGCTGCTTCGAGTGCTGAACAGTAAGTCTGCTGGCCCATTGGCAACATCACTGTAAGTTTAGCAGGGTATGGTGTTCTAGAGCAGATCTTCTGAGATCTCAGTGTTGGGAACAATGGATTGTATTCTCTACGTAGGCACTGTGCGCAGGGTGCGTAACTGTTATCAAATAGCAGTCTTTGTTGGCCTAGCATCACACGTTCTTTCTGCTAGGACTTTTCAAGTAGAAGCTCTTTCGTTTGGTAACTAAGCAATCACACCATGAATGAATGGGGCCTTGCATCGGGGCGCGTTGGTTTAGGCCCGAGGGCTCTAGGTGCCCTTTCAATGTCTAGCTGTTGACTCGGATCCAACTCCAGCACCATCCAGAGCAAACAGTCTGTGTATGCAATTGTATCAATCCCTTCTTCATTTTCAGGTATGCTAAAAATGCGAATATTCCGACGCCTGCACCTGTTTTCTGCATCCTCTTGTCGGGATGCCATTACCAGTTGTTCATTAGCCAAAATGTTTATCGAGCTTTCCAGTTCGTCGATTTTGTCAGCATTCTCAGTTATCTGATGGTCAACTTCTGCCATTCGTGTCTGCAAATTTCCAATCTCTGTCTTGAGATCCTGCATTGTTTCACGGAACTTTCCACAGAAATCGGCGATTACATGCAAAATCGCTTCCATGGAGATCTCCTGTGTAGATTTTTTGGGTTTGGAGGTTGTAGAAGATGAAGTAGACTTTTGCCTAGGGGTTCCAGTGCCAGGCCTTGTAGGATGCTCTGAATCGTCCAATCCTGGATCCTCAATCTCCTTCATGTCTGCGAATGCCTGAAAATGGTTACGTAGAGCCGTCAACATCTAGAGGTGTAGTACACCAGTTTTCTTTTTAAATACTGTTTAATTTGTCCAGTTTAGCAGAGTTGTTCTTTTTTAGGCTTAAAAACGGTGAGCCCTCTAAATGTGCTGCTTCTCAGATCATGCCGGAACCGGAAGTCCCTGACTTTTATATTTTTAATGTTATATGTCTATCGAGTTACCTAAAAACAAAGTAAAGTGATTTGAGTGGTAATGGCATTTACAAGATAGAATGTATTGGGTGATCGGAAGGGGAAAAAAGAATTTTGGTACATGCAGGAAAGGGCAGTGATTGCAGGAGGGCTATGGTAAGGGGAACTGAAGGGTACAGTACAAACTGATTTTGGGTCTTTTATTATTTAAGGGGGGATTCTTTCATTATTTTTAAGGCATAGGAAATCAAATGGACGGGAAGCGAAGTTGGAGAGGCAGCCTGAAACAGGATCAGGCAGGTCTTGAATATGGTCTCCAGGCCACTAGGGCACAGGGAATCTTTGGGAGGGTGGTAGGGTGCAATGAGTGTGGGATGGCCATGGTGTCTGATATAGTATGGAGGCTGGGGGGCTGCATGGTATGTAGACAGCTTACACAGCTAAGAGAGGAGGTGGGGTGGTTGATGCGGACACTAAGCAGGGTAGAAGAGAGGGAAAAATGACTGGAGGAGGTCCAAAGAGAACACCAGCAGGGAGGGGGAGTGAAAGAGAGAACATAAGTGGGGCTGCAGGGGTATTTGATTCAGGTGTAGAGGTAGACGCGAGAAGAAGGGGAGAGGAATGGAGGAGGTCCAGAGGCTGCACCAGAGGGGCAAGAGGAGAAACGGAGAGCATGGGAGGGGGCACAGGTGACTTAGGTACAGGAGAAGCAGAGGATGAGAGGAGTCAGGGGAAGTGGGCAGGTGGTAGGATCAAAAAAAAGCACAGCAAGCACCAGCAGGGAAGGGGCAGGAAATGGGGGGTGCAGCAGGGAGCAAAGCAAAGGTGCAGAGAAGGAAAATAAATTTGGGGGCACCTGAAGAGGACAGCAAGGAGTGCGGATGCAAGGAATTTATATGAGAAGGAGGAGGAGCTAACTTGTTTGGGAATGGGAAGGCACCTCTGAGAGGGAACCTAGAGGGGAGTAGCCAAAAAGAACAAGAAGTGGGAGTGAAAACAATCTCAAGGGAGATACAATGCACAGAAGGAAAAACAATCACAAGGGGGACACAATACACTAAAGAGTCAGGGAGGGAGTCTACATTAAGATCAGGAAGGGAGAGGATCAAAGGAGGGAGGAAGGGGGAGGGTACCCGTGCGCAGATGGATTTGGGCAGTAGAGAGGAAGGTAAACAGCAAAGGGAGGGCTGAGAGCTCACGAAAGGGGAGGCTGGGGGGGGGACTGGTGGGGACACCAGAGGGAAGGGCATGAGAGATGTACTCCAAGGGGAGAGCAAAACTTAGGGGAAGGAGAAGGACAAGGGGGAAAATGGAAGCAGGGAAGGAAATGGGATGCCAGGAAAGGGGTGTAAGCTGGAAAATCAAAAGTACAAGCAGGAGGAAGGGAGTAGCAGAGTCGTGCTCATAGGGGGCTCAATACTAAGGGGAATTAGATGGGGGAGAAAGGGAGTCAGGAGCAGTGCCATTTGGGTTGAATGTATGCCAGGAATGACAGCGCCAGAAGTGAGGCACAATATACTCTCATGAGGCAAGCAGCAAGATAAGAGGTCACACTTGGTGTTCCACCTAGGCACCAATGATCTGGAGGAAAATTGTCTAAAGAAGGTGCAGGCTAGGTTCAAGGAGCTTGCTAGGTTCTGCAGTAATACGGGGTTCCATTCTATTGCTTTCTCGGAAGTACTGCCTATGCCAAGAGCAAACACATCAAGGAAGCAGAGGACTGATGAACACTGGCTGGAGGGTTGGTGCAGGCAGATGGGGTTTGGGTTGGTGGGGAACTGGGGATCAACATGGGAAGATGCGCGCCTATTTGCCCGGGACAGACTGTACCTAAGCAGGAAGCGATCAGCAGTAATAAAAAGAAAGGGGACTTTATTGAAAGAAAGTATAATTTAAACTGATTTCGGGGGGGGGAGAGGTTAAGGAAGGGGCTGTCACAAACCCACTCAGCAGGTCAGGCCCTCTGCTCCCACAGTGCCAACCTCCAAGTGCAGTATTGTGAACAGGTAACAGAACAGGGTAACCCTCCTGTCTGCCTGTGGGACCAAATCACTTTTGGTCTCAAGTTCTGGGGGGATTCAAACTGTGAACCTTATGCTAGCATACCCAAATGTACAGGCGTAAATAATCTGCTCTTTGGGGGATGCCAGATATCTTTCGACTAAGGGCACCTAACCAGGTATCCAAAATGAACCCTAAAAACTCTATAAAAGACCTTAGGTATATTCTTACCTTTTCCCAGTTTGGTACACCATCAAGCTTTAAACAGTTTTAGTCAGTCTTGACCATCTATACTTTACATGCAAAAGCAAGAATTTCAAACACACACCCAGGCAGTCTTTTTAAATATAGATTTACTTAAAAATGGTTCAAAATATGTAAAATGTAAACACAGAACACTATATCACAAAGCATACAATCACTTAAAAGAAAAGAAGGAAAACTGCAAATTCCTACCAACATACAGTTAGACATTTTCTATCTAATGTATACCTCTACCAGTGTCTTAGTTAGATCTGAGATACTGTTTCTACAGAGTCCAAAAAGAAATGTGTCTCAGTGAAAACACAGAATACAGTTTAAAATGCTGTGTTACCACCCCTTCGATGAGGTCAACTAGCTCCTCCTTTTAGAATATAAATAATATACAAAACAGGATGTCCTATCAGGAGGTATATTAAATAAGGTGACATCAGCAAAAACTCATTTCCCAATATGACTCCTTAATTAATATCCCCCCTTTGATCTCAAGCAGATCCTATTTTCCAAGGATTAAAGGATTTTATATAACTTTAGCACCATGATGGGAACGTGTTTTTCCTTTAAGACGTCACAAAAGTTTACGAGCCCTATATCCTGGCAGCTGGTCAGCTCCAATTAAGTCAGATAAACAGGAGACCCTTAATTAAGGATCTCTAGTCTTTTTAATTACCTCCTGGTTTCAGGTTAATATATCCTGTTATATCCACTAAAACCTGACCCATAGCACAGCTGCCTTATGGAGACAATCACACACTACATTTTTATATTACAAAATCATAGAACAATCATAACCAGCTGGCCAAGCCTTACAATCCTCCCCACCTAAACTGAATTTGGGGGCTCTATCCCTTGCATGGGATTAGCTTCCCAAATCAGTTCACACCTCATAAATACGTGAAAGGACATTGCTGTTCTGATTGGTCACTCCAGCCCTATCTAAGATTGTCATGTCATACCTTATAAGGCAAGACTCCATCTTAACACTCTACCATTCGTTTTTCCCATTTGCGTCAGCCAAACCAGGGGGTTGTGGTCAGTTTGTAACACAAAATGCGGCCCATATAAGTATGGCTCTAATTTCTTTAGGGCCCACACTATGGCAAGACACGCTTTTCCCACAGTAGAGTATGCCTGCTCCCTTGGAAGTAACATTTTACTCAGGTACACTACCAGGTGATCTTTCCCTTGGTTGGATGTCTGACTCAGTACGGCCCCAATACCCACGTCTGAGGTGTCAGTCTGAACTATAAAGGGTCTGCTAAAGTGAGGATTTGTCATCACAGGAGTATTGCACAGTGCCTCCTTCAGTCTGGTAAAGGCTTTCTCACAGGCTGGTTCCCAGGTAATTTTCTTAGGCATCCTTTTCTTTACCAGGTCAGATAGGGGAGCAACCAGGGCACTGTAATTGGGTACAAATTTCCTATAGTACCCTGCTGTCCCGAGAAAACTCCTGACCTGCTTCTGCGTTTCTGGTCTGGGCCATGCCTTGATCACCTCTATTTCTGCCTGGTTAGGATGGAGCTGTCCCCGGCCTACATGTCTGAGGTATGCCACTTCAGCCATGGCCACCTGGCACTTCTCAACTTTGACAGTGAGCCTGGCCTTCTGTATCCTGCTTAGCACTTCCCTAAGGTGGGACAGGGGTTCCTCCCAGCTGGCACTAAAGATGGAAATGTCATCCAGGTACGCCACGGCGTACTCCTCAGCACCATTTAACACCTGATTCACCAACCTTTGGAAAGTGGTTGGGGCGTTCTTCATTTTGAAAGGCATTACTTTAAATTCAAATAAGCCTATCGGAGTGATGAAGGCTGACCTCTCCCTAGCTCTGTCAGTTAACTCGACCTGCCAATACCCCTTTGTCAGGTCAATAGTCGTAAGATAGGTTGCCCCTCCCAACCTGTCCAGGTGTTCATCTGTCCGGGGCATCGGGTGGGTGTCTGACTTTGTGACTGCATTCAGTCCATAATAGTCCACACAGAAACGAGTAGAGCCATTTGGCTTGGGCACAAGGACTACAGGTGAGGCCAAGGCGCTGTGGGATCTCTGGATTACCCCTAAATCCAGCATCTCCTCCACTTCCCTCCTAATGTCCTTTTGGACAGCCTCTGACACCTGACATGCTGTCCACCGTATGGGCGTCTGTGTACCTGTCTCCACATCGTGTGTCGCTAAGGGGATTAGTCCAGGCTTGGCACGAAACAGTGGGACAAAGTCTGCTAAAACCTCCCTTACTTCCTGGATCTTGCCCGGGGCCAGCTGGGGAGACAATTTAACTGCCTTCACAGAGGACTCCCACTTGCTTTCTTCTGGCAAGTCCAGAAGGGGGTCTCCTTTATCCATCCCCTTCCCAGGACTACATACTGCAAACACCATGTCAACCCTGTTAGCATATGGCTTCATCATGCTGATATGGTACATTCTTTCTGTTTTCTGTCAGGTAACTCTATGATATTGTTCACGTCATTTACCTTCCTACTTTGTACAGTCCTGCCCACTCAGCCTGTAGCTTGTTTCTCCAGACCAGAATAAGGACCATGACTTCCTGACCCACTGTGTATGAGCGAGCTCTGGCTCTGCGGTCGTACCACACTTTTTGTTTCTGTTGGGCAGCTGCCAGGTTGCTCTGGGCTGTCCCTATAAGCTCCTTCAGTCTTTCCCTAAACCTAAGGACGTAATCCACTATGGGAGTTCCCTGGGTGGTGTGTTTGCCTTCCCATTCCTCCCGGATCAAGTCTAGGGCCCATGTACCAGCGTCCATATAAGAGCTCAAGGGAAAAATCCTGTCAACTCTTGGGCACCACACCTGTATGCAAACAACAGGTGGGGAAGGTATTTCTCCCAGTCCCTCCCATGCTGTTCAGCAAACGCCGGAGCATTTACTTCGGGTACCATTAAATCTTTTCACAAGCCCATTGGCTTGTGGGTGATATGGTGTTGTGCATCTCTGCACCACCCCACACTTCTCCCACAAACATTTCATCAGGTCTGACATGAAGGAACCCCCTCGATCGGTGATAACCTCCTGTGGAAACCCAACACGGGAGAAAATTCCAAGTAAGGCATCTGCCACTTTGTCTGTCCTCAGTGAGGATAGGATGACTGCCTCTGGATACTGGGTGGCATAATGCACCACAGTCAGGATAAGCCTCTTTCTGGAGGAGCTGGGGGTATTTAAAGGCCCCACAATATCCATTCCCACCCTCTGAAATGGCTCCTACACTATGGGCAATGGAATTAGGATGGCTTGGGTTTTCTTCCCTGCCTTCCCTATTTCTTGGCACTGGTGACAAGATCTGCAATACTCCTTCACGTGCTGGGTGAAGTTGGGCCAATAGAAATTCTGGGCTACCCGCTGCGTAGTGTGCATGATTCCCAGATGACCAGACAAGGGAATATCAGGTGCAATCTTGAGCAACTGCTCATGATACCCCTGGGAAACGACAAGCTGTCTGCCTATCACTCCTCCCTCTGTCTGCACAGCCTAAGTATACATCAGTCCAGTTACCCAATAAACCTTATGTTTACCGTCACCTCCCTGTGCACCATCAGAGTCTGCCAAAGCCCTCAGCTTCTCTAGACTAGGGTCACTTCTCTGAGCAGCTGCAAACTCCTCACACATTCCCAAGGCATGGGGCAGGGCCCCTTCAGTCTCTAAACTAGGGTTCCTAGCACTAGCATCAGGACACTCAGGATCACTGTCATCCCTAACCCTCTGACCATGGGTCACCCCTCCTTCTTCGGAGTAGCCCTCCGTAGCTGTTTGGTTAACTGCTACTGGGGAAATTTCTACCCCTTTTTCATTAGTCTCCATATCAGAAGACACAGGCTAGGGAATCAGCCCCCCAGTAATTTCCACACTGACTTCTGTGAGGTCCAGGGAACTACAATTTTCCCTTCTCGCTTGGCTATGGGTAACTGCACACACCATCCCCCATTGGAGATTGTTGCCAAGGATGACGTCAACTGCTAACGTTTTGGCTACAGCCACCTGTTGCACAGTTCCCCATTTCACCCCAGTCTAGGAGAACACTAGCGACGGGCAGTTTTTTCTCCTCACCAGTAAAGTCCTGTACAGTGACATATTTATTGGGTATAAGCTGACCAGGCTCTACCAGATCCCCTTTTACCAATGTCAGGGATGCCCCTGTGTCCCTTAACACTTGTGTCTGTACACCATTCACCGTGACTGGGTGCATGTGTTCCCTCATGTTCACAGGCATGTTTCCAGGGACACAAAAACAACTCACTTCTTTCCTAGCCCCCTGCTGCATATTGCTTGCCCTTTTGGGACACTGTCTGGCAATATGCCCAGTTTCTTTACAAACCCAACATTCATTTCTTTTTTCAGAGAAATCTTTTCTTTGAAACCTGAAGCTAACTAGTTTCAGTGGAGGCAGTGGGGGTTTTAGCTGCCCTGAAGGCACGTTTTTCCCTTTCTGCACTGCCACACCCACCCCATTCACTCTCAGAGCAGGTCTGCTCTTAGCATAGTGGTCTGAGAGTTCAGCAGCCTCTTGCACTGTTTTGGGATCTTGGTCCTCCACCCAGGTTTTCAGCTCTGCTGGGCATGCCCAAAAAAACTGTTCTAACAATATAGCATTCTCAATTTTATCTACAGAGTTTGCTTCAATTCCTTCCTACTGTTTTAAAAACTGATGTTTTGTGGCTAGCTACTCGTAGCTCATATCAGAGCTTCTCCTGAGCTTACGGAATTTAGCTCTGTATGCTTCAGCAGTTAAATCAAACATTTTCAAAAGTGCAGCTTTAGATTTGCTGTAATCATTACTGTCCTCATTGTCCATTTGACTCAATGCATCCCGAGCTTTCCCGGTAAGTAGTGGGGATAGCTGGAAGCTCCAGGACCCCCTAGGAATTTTATCCTGAATACAAACTTTTTCAAAGGAATTTTAAAAAGGCATCCATATCCTCCCCCTCTTTAAATTCAGCTATCAATTTGGAATTCAATTTGTAACCCAGTCCTGTAGCTCCAGTTAAACCCAAGCCACTTACCTGCTCTGGTGCTGGTGGTTGGAGTTGTAACTTCTCCAGTTCATGTCACCTCAGGAGCTCACGCTCCTCACGTTCAGCTTCTCACTGTTCTCACTCCCTCTTCTCCTCTGCAGCTCGCTGGTGCTCACGCTCTTCATGGTCAGCCTCCCGCTGATCCTGGTCAGCCTCTCATTGTTCTCTCTGGAACTCCAGCTCCATTCTGCGCAACTCAATCTGCAGTCTGAGTGCTTCTGGCTCCAGAATGCTGGTGACCGTCTCCTGCTGCTGTGGCCCTTAGCTGGCACTGGCCCTGCTGTCATCCTCACCGGATCTGGACTCTGCACTGGCTGCTAGCCCCTCCATGCTCAAGGTTTGGTCCTTTTCAGTCACAGTCAGTGACTCGATGCTCTGGGTATCTGCTGCCATCAGAGCATCCACGAGGTTCTGCTTGGTGGCTCTCACCTCGTACAGGACTCCTCTGTCCTTGCACAACTGCCTCAAGTAGTCTACAGTGTGCCCGCTGTAGTTGGAAGCCATTTTCTTTCCTAACTACGGCTACTCTAACTTGCACTTTTGAAAAAAAAATTAAACAGGTAGGAACTTCACTGTAAGCCAAATGATACAGTTCTGTTTCCTTTTTTAAAAAAAAAATAAATCACTGCCTTATTTTGCAAATGGGCTGTACAGTATCAAGCTGACACACTGAACAATTTAAAGCTTGTGTTACCAAATTTATCCACACCGCTGCCAACCAATCTGTCACAAACCCACTCAGCAGGTCAGGCCCTCTGCTCCCACAGTGCCAACCTCCGAGCACAGTACTGTGAACAGGTAACAGAACAGCGTAACCCTCCTGTCTGCTTGTGGGTCCAAATCACCTTTGGTCTCAAGTTCTGGGGTGATTCAATATGTGAATCTTATGATAGCGTACCCAAATGTACAGGCGCAGGCAATCTGCTCTTCGGGGATGCCAGATATCTTTCGCCTAAGGGCACCTAACCAGGTATCCAAAATGAACCCTAAAAACTCTATAAAAGACCTTAGGTATATTCTTACCTTTTCCCAGTTTGGTACACCATCAAGCTTTGAACAGTTTTAGTCAGTCTTAACCGTCTATACTTCACATTCAAAAGAAAGAATTTCGAATACACACCCAGGCAGTCTTTTTAAATATAGATTTACTTAAAAATGGTTACAAATATGTAAAATGAAAATACAGAACACTATATCACAAAGCATACAATCACTTAAAAGAAAACAAGGAAAAGTGCAAATTCCTACCAACATATAGTTAGACTTTTTCTATCTAATGTATATCTCTACCAGTGCCTTAGTTAGATCTGAGATCTTGTTTCTACAGAGTCCAAAAAGAAATGTGTCTCAGTGGAAACACTGAATAAAGTTTAAAATGCTGTGCTACCACCCCTTCGATGAGGTCAACTAGCTCCTCCTTTTAGAATGTAAAAAATATATAAAACAGGATGTCCTATCAGGAGGTATATTAAATAAGGTGACATCAGCAAAAACCCATTTCCCAATATGACTCCTTAATTAATATCCCCCTCTCTGATCTCGAGCAGATCCTCTTTTCCCAAGGATCAAAGGATTTTATATAACTTTAGCACCATGATGGGAACATGTTTTTCCTTTAAGATGTCATAAAAGTTTATAAGCCTTATATCCTGGCAGCTGGTCAGCTCCAATTAAGTCAGATAAACAGAAGACCCTTAATTAAGGCTCTCTAGTCTTTTTAATTACCTCCTGGTTTCAGGTTAATATATCCTGTTATATCCACTAAAACCTGACCCATGGCACAACTGCCTTATGGAGACAATCACATACTACATTTTTATATTACAAAATCGTAGAACAATCATAATCAGCTGGCCAAGTGTTACAGGGGCCACACAAAGAGGAAGAAGAGATGGGAGGGTATCAGCCTCCTACCCAGGATGAAGATAAAGTGCTGGAAAAAAGCAAGAACAAGAGAACGTTAGTAAGGAAGAGCAGTGAGGGGGGAAGGGTACATGGTGGAAGGGATTAGTGACCAACACCAGGAGTTTGGAGAACAAAATGGTGGACTTGGAGACATCATGGTGGATGAGGGACTGGACATAGTAGCGGTAAGTGAGACATGGTGGACAGAGAATCATGCCTGGGAGACAGTTATCCCAGGCTACAGACTGTTTAGGAAGGACCGGGATGGAAAGGGAGGGCAGTATACACAAAAGATGACATTAAGGCAACAGAGGGGCAGGAGGAAGTAAGAGAGACACAGCTAATGTGGTTCACACTAGACAAACAGACTGGTGCAAAGAGGTGTATTCATGCAACAGCTGGTGAGAGAGCCCACTACAGGTGATAACCTGCTGGATGTGGTCCTCACAAATTGGGAGTGTGTGGAAGAGATGGTGGTGGGTGAAGGACTAGGTACAAGTGATCACAGGACTGTGATGTTCAGGGTAAAAGAGAGGGAGGTTGGTCCGGTGGTGCTGAGGTGCTGGATGCCTTACCTTGCACTACACCAGCGATCCGGGTTCAGGACCGACCTCAGGCTGTCGGGGTGCCGGCATGGGGGGGATGGTGGGAGCAGGATTGAGCACTGGCTCTCCTCTCCTGGGAGGGGGGGTCACCCTCCCGTAGTCCCACTGTCATCAGATGGAGGTCCGGTAACAGGCACAGGTGGTAGTGGCACAACAGGTATTGTGGAGTGTCCCGTAGTGCATGGCATGCACATACTTCCACATGTGCACGACGCTGGGACACATGGGGTCGGGGAACAAAAAGCCAAAAAACATACAAACTACTTACGGAAAAAAAAACAGGGCGGGAGACAAACTGGACTAGAACAAGGGTGATGGACATCAGAAGGACAGTCTTCAACAGAATGAGGAGGATATTTGGGGAAGAACTGGCAGGGAAGGAGAATATAGGGGATGTGGAGGAACTATGAGGAACAATCAAAGAAGCGGTATTGAAGGCCACTGAAATTTGCATTAAGAAGGTGAAAAAGAACAAAAAAAGGAGACCACTCTGGTTTACAAAGGAGGAGGCTGGGACGGTCAGGGACAGGAAAAGGGCATTCAGGAAATATAAGATGACACAAGACTACTGGGGTGGTGCTCATAGGGCTTCAAAAATAAAATCCATCAGACTTTGTTGGAGTTGATAATCATTTTGTCAGGACTGAAAAACAGGTAAACAGACAGCGGTGAAGTGAGAGTATGGCACATGACAGCAGTACACAATATAGGCAACTGATTATAGAATAAGAGATTCATTCGAGGAGGTGCTGAAGGTGTAGGATGCAAGCTGCTACGCACTCCTGTGTTTGTGGAGTTACCAAAGGAACTGAAAATGGAGAGGGCCAGTCAGATGGCTAAGGAAGGGTTTATACTGCTTCATTTCGATGAACAGAATTGCAGCTGACCCAGAAAAGAAGTGTATTTTGGCAGCTTCTGTTTTGCACTTGATTAATACTGGAGAGTTACAAACAGATAAAGGGACGTTCTCCTTTTCCTTTCCCTAATATTCATTTTTGCACATACACTTACACAACCCTGCCATCATTAGGCTAGAAAAGGTTTCACAAGTAGATTTGAATGATTTTAAATTTAATTGATTTATTGATTTATATATATTTGAATCTTTTTAATTACATTTTTTTTTTGGTTTCGCGTCGTTTCTGCAGTGTGATCATATGACCAACTCTCTATAACTGGGCATGTGCTGAAACTGGCATCTCCGTCTTCCTTGGCGCCATTTGCACAGCAGCGTCCGTGCTGGCAGCCTCAGGCCACAGGCTGTAAACAGCCGAAAAGCAGTTTGATTACCTGATTTTAGCCAGGGAAAAAAGTCCGCTGAATGGTTTGTTCTTGTGTCTTGTTTGAGGGCAAAAGATCATGAACAAGCATTTTACTGGCATGGTCTTTGGCATACGGATGCAGCAGTACTCAAAGGCTTTAATGGTTACTGAGGAAGAAGCTCATAGAAGTGGTTCCTCCTTTTTATATTTCATGTTACTGGATTAAAAGTAAGTCTAGTTTTCTAAATTGTTTTTAGATGAGGGCAGGTTACATGGGAGTTTTTTTAATATTTTTTAATTTTTGAAGATACTTGCTGAAATGATTATATATAATAGCTATATATTTTAAGCACTAACTCTGTTAGTTTAATTATTCTTAGTGCACTGTTTGAAGAAAAGGTGTTGGACTTCATACACAAATCACTACAGCTCGTCACAACTCAGCTTTGTAATGAGGAACGTGCTTAGAGGATTCCTGGGGCCATTTTTCACCGAGTCAAATACTGCTCTGGCAAGAGACTTTTTATGGTATAAGAACTCTCCTGTGGCTTTCCTTCGTCCGATTTGGCCTTTACGATTTAAACCATGGTGCTTTGTGGCTTGTGAGTTGTGACTTTGCCTAAATTATTTTTTCAACAATCGGAACTGGGGGTATAAGTAATTTTGAGAGACTGTATCGTCAAAGATTGACCCCAGCCCTTTCAGGTGGCTGCCAGATATTAGTTCTTATGATGAAACAGAGTTGATAAAGAGAAACTACACAATTAGGATTTATCTGCTGAACTCTTGGCAACTCATCATTCTATATCCAGCCTATACATAGGACTGTCTGAACCTTTCCTTTTTGTGTGTGATGCTTAGTATCCCTGAACCACTGCTTCCTATTACAGCTATTTCTGGAGTATAATTTATCTGTTCTGTCATTTTTTTTGGGGGGGGCAGTGTTTTCTTACTAGTTTGTATAAAAATGTTATAATTGGTCCATATATGGTCTAGGTCTAGGATGTTTTTTTTGTTTCTCTACTGTTTTCTATACCTGTGTAACAATGGTTAACACTAGGTTACAAAGGCTACAAAATAGTCACCTGTCTCCTTTGCAAGAACTGTTTCTAATTCAAAAGAAAAGTACCACTAAGCAGTCTAAAATAACAGGACATATGATGCTACAACCGAATAGCTCAAAGACCTCAACACCCAGAGCAGAAGCCTCTATAACCATCCAGGAGGTTGGTCAGAGGGATAATATGAAGAAGGTTAAGGGTAGCCTAGAGTCTGAACCTATAATTCAGTTAAATACTGTATTGAATGAAGAACACCATAACACCCCAGGGAGATAGAGAGAGCCCCAAAGGCTATTTTTTACCAAAGGTAGTTTAGTACAGGACACTGTTTCTATGGATGGGCCTTCAACTCTAGCCCATACAGCAGTAGCACCGAATTAGTCAAGGGATTTTTTGAGTCACCATTTATCTTTTGGGAAATGTAGAGGAAAACAATTCTCCAAAAGCCCTTTTGTTATACCTAGAATGGACACAAGATGGTGTACATGCTTTAATCTTGCCATAAGTGGCATGTTTTTGTCAGATCAGCGATAGAGTTTAGGAATACCCACCAGGTGGCATCCTGAAATCAGGTGGTAATGAAAGATACTGTCAAAAGTATTTTTCCACAAGTATAGCATACAGTAGCTTAATTAAATTTTGCCTGAAGTTTTATACTACGTGTTACTCTAATCTTGATGGTTATATTATTGCATTTTGTGGTCAACTGTCCAAATTCAGATGATGAGATTTTTCGCTAATACTATTTGTTTCTCAAATGTTGATTGCTTCATGTTATTAAATTTTGTGGTCAATTGTTCATTTCATTTTTATTTTGTAACTTGGTAAGCTTCACAGAGAATAAAAATGCCTTTTTGAGAGACACACGCACTACCATTAACAAATTTACAGTCCAAGTTGGTACAGAGATTCTAATCCAGTTGATGGTATTTTTCTAAGGATGACATACATTAATCTTTCTATACTTTTCTAACTGCGCTGTTTTCCCCAAAAATATTTCTGGTTAAATATTGGTTTTATTTCAAATCGTGCATATGGTACTTTAATTGATCTTTTTAGAAGCCAACTTATAGAGTTTAATTGTGGCACACCATGACAAGTGTATGATGGCATATTTTTGAGGTCAGTGGTTCGAATTCAGCCGATGGTATTTTTTTCAAGAATAACATAACTTCATTTTTTCTGTAACTTTACGAGTGATGTTTTCCAAAAATTATTTCTGGTTAACTATCTGTTTTGTTTCAAACTCTGCATATAGTACTTTAATTGACCTTTTTTGAAGTCAGCTTTCAGAGTTCTACTATGGTGTACCAGGATAAATGTGTGATATGTTTTTGTGGTCAGCGGCTCGAATCAAGCTGATGGCATTTTTCCAAGAATAACATACATTAATTATTTTTATAATTTCTAACTGTGCTGATTTCCCAGAAAATATTTCTGGTTAAATATTGGTTTTATTTCAAACTGTGCATATGATACTTTGATTTTTTAGAGATCCACAGTTTAGTGATCTTACTTACTGACTAGTTATCTATGGTTTAGCAATGACCATGACCTGCTGTTGCCATATCATAGTAGCATTAAACAAGGCACGCCGCCTGGCTACCAGTTCACCTAGGCTAACACACACCTGCGATTTGTATGAACAAACTGGCTCCAGTTTGATGGCAGACTTAGGTACCAAACCTGTCTATTGGCCAAAAAGATCAGGCAAGGCCTGGTACCCCTATGAGCAGTTGCTGCACCAGAAGCACTGACACCAAAGTTTTCAAAGTTCCTCATTGTTGCACCTCTCTAGGTCAGAGGGCTTTTGCTCACCGTGCTCCTAACTGGCTTAACTCTCTACTTCAGGACATCTCCTCTGTAGCCTCATTAGGCCCCTTTAAACAAAACCATAGGAATCATCTTGTTTCTATGGCCTGCTATGATCACTTCACTAACACTGTATGGTTCTCAACAGCGGTTTCCTACCTACTTAATCCCTGGGCATCCATCTTCGGCCCACTATCTATCAAAATCTTGCCTGTCTCTCTGTAGATCAGTGAACTTGCTAAATCTTCCATGGATTTTCCTCGCCTCCCCCAATATACCCACACATGTACCTCTACAATCATGCTATTCCTCCTCCCACTCCTCTTCACCCCTTACATCCCCCTCCTAATTGTCCCTCCCCACTTGACAGTCTCTGTGACAACTTCAGATAGCCCACTCCCCTGACCCTCTATTGAAGAGGCCCCTTGTGCTAAAATATCTCTCACCCTGCCCACATACTGTACTTGTTCACTCCCCTGACCCTCTATTGACAAGGTCCCCTCAGCCAAAGTATATCTCATGCTGCACTCATACCTCTTACTTTTCACCCTGTACATTCTTTGATATATTGACACAGATTGGACATTGCCTGCCTTGTTACTTTCTCTTGTTATGTAGTTCTATTGTGTATAGCATAGTACATCTAGCTCTTGAATTACCTGTTTACATGTAAAACCACTGTTGTCACTGTTTTTGTTTTGCCTGGTGTGGAACCTATGTGATGATGAGCTTGTTCTCAAAGGTGTTAATCCAAGACCACAATAAAAAAATAAATAGAAATCAACTTACAGAGTTCTACTGCGGCACACCATGATAAGTGTATGTTGTTATATTTTTGTGGTCAGTGGTTCAAATCCAGCTGATGTTATTTTTTTAAGAATAACATAAATACATTTTTTCTATAATTTCACGAGTGATGTTTTCCAAAAATTGTTTCTGGTTAACTATCTGTTTTGTTTCAAACTGTGCATATAGTACTTTAATTGACCTTTTTTAGAAATCAGCTTTCAAAGTTCTACTGTGGTGTTCCAGGATAAGTGTGTGATATGTTTTTGTGTTCAGCAGTTCAAATCCAGCTGATGGTATTTTTCCAAGAACATACATTAATTTTTCTATCATTTCTAACTGTGCTGTTTTCCAAAAACTATTTCTGGTTAAATATTAGTTTTATTTCAAACTGTGCACACGGTACCTTAAGTGATCTTTTTTAGAAATTAACTTATGGCGTTCTATTGTGGCACACCATGATGAGTGTATGTTGTTATGGTTATGTGTTCAGTGGTTCAAATCCAGCTCATGGTATTTTTTTCAAGAAAAGCAAAAATACATTTTTGCCTCATGCCTACCTGACTCTGCTACAAACTGGTTCACAGCCTACTTGGTTTGCATGACCCAGTCCATCAGAATTGGAGACTCCATGTCCCCACCCCTCCCCATAAAAACCGGCATCCCACAAGGGTGTGTGTGCTAGGCCCTATCCTCTTCTCCATATTTCTAAATGACCTCCACTCTGCCTTCTCATCCACCTTAATCCGTATGTATGCAGACACAGTCCTGTTCACCTCTGGTCAGCCCCGATGATGTGGTTATCAGACTACAGCAAGACTTCAACCAAATTCAACTCTGGTTTAGCTCCCATCAACTCTCCCTTAATGCCAAGAAGACAGTCTCAATGACCTTCGGCATAAGGCAGACCCTCACTGCTCCCCTTCCACACCCTTGGTGACAAGGTACCTTTGTAAATGAGCCTATGGCTCAAAGGTTTTCCAAACTGCTGTCTAAATAAATAAAATACAATCCTCGTGGACACATCTTCCTTTAGGTATCTTGGGATATGGCTTGACTGACCTCTCAACTTCTCTGACCATGTAGATGCCATCCTGAAAACGCTGTGCCCCAAGCTTGGCACACTATACAGGAACCGGAGCACCCTCCCACTACTGGCAAGGCGCAAACTGGTCCAGAAGACTGCTCGATGTGGTCTGCAGTGCCGCTCCCAAGTCCTCCATAACCAGACTGGGCACCCTTTTTAACTCCTTCTGTCGTTTCGCCCTGGATGCCTCCCCTCTCACTCATCAGTGTAAGCTCTACCACTCACTAGCTTTTCCATCTTTAGAAAACCGATGGCACCTTCATTGCACTAAATTTGTATCAAAATTTGGGTTTAGCATGCTCCCCTATTATCTTGCCTCCTTACTATCCTCCCTCCCACCGCTTGCCCACTCCCTTAGATCTTACGACTCTCGACTAATGGTAGTCCCATGTCGATCTACCACTGTTGGCCAGGCTGCCTTCTCTCACTGCCTCCCCAAATTATGAATGCACTTCTGCATCAGATCCGCCACTCCTCATCTCCCCATTCCATCTCCACATCGCTATACAACTTCCTCTCTGTAAATTGTAACTGTGGTTAACCCACCCCATCTCCTCACCCACGCTCACATACCTACTTTTGTCTCCCATGCTCCTCCTTCCTGTCTCCTCTCCTTGTTTGTCTTGTATATTGTACTTTGCGTAATAATTGTTTTGATTGTGAATATGACTCTCCCCCCCAGGACGCACCGTGAGATAAGCAACTTGTTGTTCAGTGTGCCTTTCCTGGTGAAAAATTTCAAATAAATAAAGTGTGAGCAGTGAGCAACAGATGGTCTAGAAAACTGCAACAATCTGAGGCTGGGAGTATTGTCCTCTTTATTATGACCCATTTCTAGTCCACATCAATCCTTACTCTGATCCCAGAAAAGTGTCATAGAAACATAGAAATTGTTGGCAGATAAGGACTGCTAAAACCATCCAGTCTGCCCGTAAGCTCTATACTTGATTATGGCTTCCGACCCTTCTTCTGCTTTACCTCTATGGTTCTCTTATGCCTGTCCCAAATATGTTGAAATCCAACCAGTGTCCTTGCAGAACTTCTGCCATCCTGTCAAAGTCAGCCCTCTAAAAGTCCAGTACCCTTGTCTCTGTCCTACCTATCCCTCTGGCCATGTCCAGGTGAAACCACACTTGTACCTTTTAGGCACAACCTGCCCTTTCTAAATTAGCACTTAATTATCAGTGCCAGGTGCCCTTCAAAATGTGAGCACCCACTCCCCCCCACACACAATTTATGATGTTCCGACACCCCTACCTTTTAGTGTAATGCCATTTAATTATTTTTTTCTTTATAAATCCTTTATCTTCTAGATTTAACTCCTTTTCTGTATATCTTTAAGCTGACAAAACTGCTTTACTTATTATCTCACCTCTCAGTGTCTTCTCTACCTGCAATCCTTCAACTTGAATTTGACAAAGTGGTTAACAGAAAATAATTTAATACTCAACAGTAAGAACTTGCAAGTCATGTTATATAGGACCTTACAACATTTAAAGCAAGTATCTGTTCACTTCACAATGAAGTTTAACAATCTCCTTTGGAAGCTGTCTCTAAATATTTCTTGAATGCTATATGTATTTATTTTTGACTCAGGACATTCTGTAACTGAGACTTGTACCTCATTGAACTTATCAAGTAATTACACATTAAAATAACTAAATAATAAATACCTTGAAACAGGCACACCCTAGTCTCTCTCAGTAAATCTTTGGAAAACCAGGACACATATAATGGTACTAAAACAAAGGCAGCTCACACCTACAGTAGGTGAAGACTGCAAAACACCATTAGCTCCAGGAGGCAGCAGATTAGAGTTCTTTGATCCTTTGTATATATAAGCAGTTAGTGCCTCAGGAACCCCAAAATGTGTGTTTAAGGCTACAAAAATCTGTTTTCTTAGAAATCATTGGACAAGAAAGGATTGTTTGTGCATTAGTTTCTTCAGATAATACAAAGCAATGTGGTAGCCACGTCATTCCAGTCACTAAGAAAAAAAAAGAAATGTTGTGCCCTTTATTGGACTAATTGTTTTAAAGACTAACTTTACCCAGTGAAGAGAGTATAACTCCCAAACGTTAGTCTGTAAAGCAATATTGTTAGTTCAATAAAAGGTATCACCTACAACCTTTTTTCAGTAAATAACATTTTGAAGATGTCCATGCAGGAGCCATTCCCAGATAATGTGGCTCAAGATGGTACTAATATTTCAAGTTTGAAATACAAAAAAGAAGACTGTCCCGGTGGCCCTGATGGCTGAGGCACCTAACTTACCTCATGCCATGCTGGTGACCCAGGTTTGGGAACGAGACCGGGAAGCCGGGGGTCAGCTGGAGATGACTCAACATCCGATGGACTGCTCTTCTCTCCTGGGGGGGGTCTACATCCCATGACACTAGTGGTGCCCAGTGGAGATTGGGTGCACTGCAGTCCTGGACCTGTAAAAGCTGGTGACGTCAGGTGACCGACCTGTGGGTGAGGGTGGGAATGCACACATCACACACTGAATGGCACTGCACATCCTGCATTGGGGTGGGCACCCAAAAGCAGAAAATCCCGGTGATGGGGAGGTGACGGTGGATACCCAGTGGCCGTGCCCACATGCCAAGTGCCGGCCCCGACTCAACTCTCTGTGGTCCCCCACCTCCTCTCCCTTTTATAAAGCAGACCCTTTTTGTTTGGTAAGAGGTTATTGAATTACACTTTTCTGCAGGTTTTCTTTCTTTTTAAATTAAGTATACTTTATTATTCTCATAAAAGCACAATAGAACACAGGAAACACATAATATAACAGTAATTACAGTAAACATATAAACCCCCAAAACAACCCCAATACTATGTACAATAAAGCGAGTGCAATACCCATCAAAAATGTACAAAGCAAATGGTGACTTTTTAAACAAAACAGTAAGAATGTGCTATAAAACAACAAGTATGAAACATTTACTAGAAATAGCATGTTATGTAAGCAGCCAAAACATAAAAGAAAAAGTAAAAAGAGGAGGAAGCAGAGACAATTAAGACAGAGCTGTCATTGAGGCGTAGATCAGTAAGCATAGGAAAAACTAGGAGCAGTTGTAGAATTCACAAAAAGTGTTTATTAGTGCTAGCAGTTACATAAAAAAATAAAATTGTTCAGAATAACTATTTACAAAGGTAGAATAAACAGAGAAGATCCATCTGAGTTTGCCTTCAATCTCTGTGTGTCTGTGTCTCTCTCTTACAAGAAATTGCAGCTGTTTTTATAAGTCCTTGCAACCACCTACTTAACAAGCTTCCTTTTTTTTTTTTCTAAAATGTTCTTGTACATTTCAGGCAGGCGCAGCTAGAACACAATGTCCCAGAACTGAGGCCCCTTCTCCACAGCTTCTGAAAAAGGGCTTAAAAACTGCTCTCAGGTTAACCTCTCGAGTTCCCAATAGCTTTTTGCAGTCATCTCAAACTATAATTATATACATTTCAACAATAACACTATATCGTTTCTAAACAAAGGGATCCCAATATCAGTTACATTTCCACATAATGATCTGCATATATTTTTATACCAGCAGATATGCAAGGGAGGAAAAGATAGAAACAGCAAGTGAGGACTGAGAGACAGTGAGAAGCAAAGAATTGCGTGATTGTTGGGGTGATCAAATCCTAGGTCTCACAGGAAAATTTGGTTGCGCAACCAGACAGACAAGAGACAGGAAAGGAAGGAACAGAACAGATCCCTGCATTCAAACTCTCCATAACAACTGGGACAGGCTCCTATTCAACCCTGTCACATACACCCCCCTCCTTAAGAGGGAACCTGTTTTAGCAAACAGGTTTCCAAAACTTTCTGTTAATTCTCTAATAACATTAGCTTCTAATTTTCAAAAAATAAGCACATGTGCAGTATCCTTTTTTCTATAACAGTACAGCAAACAGTAAAGTTCAAACTCACATTTGTTTTTCAACCTTCAGAACCCTCAGTTCCTGATCCATATCTTGACAGAAAATCAGCATTGCTATTCTCTTTACCAGATTGGTGTATCACCTTGAAGTTATATGGCTGAAGTGCCAGGTACCACCTTGTGATTCTGGAATTTTTATCTTTCATTTGGTTAAGCCAATAGAGAGGATTGTGATCTGTTATAAGTACAAAGTCAGTTCCTAGCAAATAAAACTTAAGGGACTCTATGGCCCACTTTGCTGCTACACATTACTTTTCAATGGTGAATTACCTTTTCTCCCTGTCATGCAACTTCTTACTTATGTACAGAATAGGATGTTCCGTCCCATCTATATTTTGACTCATGACTGCACCTAGGCCTACCTCTGATGCATCTGTTTGTAACAAAAATGGTTTCTCAAAATCTGGGCTTCTAAAAACAGGGGCTGAACATAATGCAGCCTTAATGGCTTGAAAAGCTTCATCACACTCTGGGGTCCATTTCACATTATTTGGGTACCATTTTTTCGTGAGTTCAGTGAGGGGAGTAGATAACTCAGCAAAGTTGGGAACAAATCTCCAATAATAACCAGCCAGCCCTAAAAATGACCTGACATGTTTCTTTGTTTTCGAGACAGGACTGTTAGCTACAGCTTCTATTTTAGAAATTTCAGGCTTAACTTCTCCATTTCCCAACACACAGCCAAATATCTGGTTTCCCGCATGCCCAATACACATTTATTTTTTTATTCATTTGGAATTCGGAAACACCTTTGAGTCATAGACTCATTTACAAAGGATCCACGTCACAGAGATAAGAATGCAGACTGACAGTACTAACAATAGATCAGTGAGTAAAATGTTCAAGTAAATATACAATGAGCAGAAGGCAAACATTCAGTTACAATGAGCAGTAGAAAGAACTCAAATACTAGGAATTGCTTAGTGCAGGAGGTAGGATTAATAATCAGGTCTGCATTTTTGATAGCTTGGATAACTGCTCGTAGATGTTCCAGGTAGCTTTTCCAGTCTGGACTGTACACCACGACATCATCCAGGTACACAGCACAATAACCAGTGTGAGGTGATAAAATTACATCCATGTACTGCTGGAATGTAGCTGGAACACCATGTAAACCAAATAGCATGGTGGTGAACTGATAGAACCCAACAGGAGTGGCAAATGCAGTTTTGTCTCTGGATTCTTTAGCTAAAGGGATTTGCCAGTAACCCTTGGTGAGATTGAGGGTACTGATATACTTCGCACTCCCCAATCTGCCCAACAAATCATCTATTCTGGGCATAGGATAAGTGTCAAATTCTGACACTTGATTAAGTTTCCTAAAATCAAGGCAGATTCTAACACCCCCTTCTTTTTTGTTTACAATTACCATTGGAGATGACCAAGCACTCCTTGACTCTTCTACGATACCCAATTCATTCACTTTTTGTATTTCCTTAACCACATCAGCTCTTAACTGCTCTGGTAACCAGTATGTCTTTTGCCTAATAGGGCGAGCATTCCTTAGCACTATTATGTGCTCAACCCATTTTGCTTGGCCTGGTAGTGTGGTAAAAGTACTGTTAAATGTCTTCAGCGCATTACAAATTTCTACAGTTTGTTCTGAGGTTAAGGAAACATTCACCTTTACAGCATCAGCAGTTACAGTTTGTTCCAGTCTATCATAAGCTACATCAATATCTTCTTTATCAGTTTCTGGTAAAACTAGCAAAGCAGCTTTTGGCATGTTTTCCAACCCATTTCTTGAGGAGGTTAGCATGGTATATCTTAGTAGGATTTTTCCTGTCAGGGGTGTCAATCTCATAGTTAACGGTGCCAGTACGTCTAAGCACTCTATAAGGCCCTTGCCACTCCATTAACAGTTTATTTTCTGTTGTGGGTAAAAGTAGCAAAACCTTTTCACCTGGCTCAAAAACCTTTTCTATTATCCAATGGTCATAATATACCATCTGCTGGTTTTGGGCCCCTTCCTGATTACTATGGGCAATTTCAACATATTTTGCCAGCTTCTTTCTTAGGGCACATATGTAAGACATTATAGATTGTTTTTGAGTGGGGTTGTCTTCCCACATTTCTTTTATCAAATCCAGTGGCCCTCTTGGCTGCTTACCACACAGCATTTCAAATGGTGAAAACCCTGTTGATGCCTGTGGCACTTCTCTGTAAGCAAAATGTAGGTAAGGCAAGTATTGGTCCCAATCTTTCCCTTCCCCTTTACAAATCATTTTAACATGCATTTTAGGGTTTGGTTAAAACACTCAACAAGACCATCTGTCTGAGGGTGATAGGGGGAGGTTCTTATGGCAGTGATATCTAGTAGTCTGTACAGCTCCCTAAGTAACACAGCAGCAAAATTACTACCCTGATCAGTAATAATTTCTTTAGGCATGCCCACTCTACTGAAAATGTTTGCAAGCTCTGCTGCCACTTCTGAAGCTGTGACAGTACACATTGGAACTGCTTCTGGGTATTGAATAGCATAGTCATATACTACTAAAATGAATCAATTAGTCTTTTTACTTTTGTCTAAGTGGTCAGTCACATCCATTGTAATTCTCTCAAAAGGCACATCTATCAAGGGTAGGGCACCAGGGGCACCTTGTCTTTTCTAGTGATTGGGGCTACTTTCTGACACTCAGCACAGGAATTACAATATGTAGCAACATCTTCATGAAGTCCAGGCCAGTAAAATCTATACAGCCATCTGGCAAGGGTGCGATCCCTCCCTGAGTGACCAGCCATAGTACTATCATGTGCTATCTGTAACAACTCTGTTCTATACTTTTGTGGTATAACCAAGTGTTCTGTCTGTTCCTATGTCTGAGGTTTAACCCAAATGCTGTACAGTAACCCATTACATTTTTTAAACTTTGGTCCACCCTGTTTTGGTTTCACCCCCAACTGCTTAAAATAACCCTGGAGAGAAACATCATTAGTTTGCTCTGAAGCAAAATCACAATCAGTTATCAGTTTAGCCTCAACATTTTTATATTTTAACTCTTTATGTCCATCAGTCTTTTGTTGCCACTGTTGTGTCAGACGTCTTCTTTCTTTCCTGGACTTCCAGATCTTGGAGCTGTTCTCAAATAAGTCTGAATCAAAGTCACTGAAAGGAAAAGCGTCCCCATCATTTGAGATTTCTTTTTGCCTGTGCTCTTGTTACCAATGCTATTGAAACTGCAAGGTTTAGTTCTTCTGAGATTAACTCAGTAAATCCTGGACAGTCATTTCCAATAATCACGGGTACAGGTAACTTAGGCACTATCCCCACTTACATTTGGCGTGACACATCTTTAATGGTCAGAGTCACTTGGGTGATGGGATAGTATCAAGTGTCCCGTGGATGCAGATAACACCAATACCTGGTCCTTTTGCACAGTGTTTTCCCAGCACCTCAACATGCACTAGGGTCTGTCTGCTTCCCAAATCAAAGAGTCCCCTTTACAGTCTTATACCCCACCTTCACTTGTTAAGTACTTGTTCCAATTTGCTAAGGACAAATCTGCTCCAGTGTCACTCTTCTTATGGCAATTTCTTGCAATATGACTTGGCTTATTACAGTTATAGCAAACGACATCTTTGGGCACAGATTTGTTACCACCCACCAGAGTTCTTATCAGACTTAAGAGTTTAAATGGGGAAAAGAATGTCTTACTTGTGCTTGACTGTTACCTCGTTGCTGCGGTGTCTGTCTGGCCACTTGGTAATCCTCGGCCAAAGAAACAGCCTTTTTCCCACTTTTTGATCGGTGTTCCTTTACCCAAAGCTGCAAATCTGTAGGCAGGATGCTGATGAATTGTTCCACTGCAAATGTGCCAATGATCTGTGGGACTGTTTTGCCCTCTGATTGGAGCCATTTTATCAGGAGTTCTCTGAGTCAGGTGAAGGCTTCTCGAGAATTGCTGACTGAGTTGTATTTCAGAGATCAAAATCTCTGCCTGTAGGTCTCTCCTGAGATGTCATAGCTTTTCAGGATTTTGCTTTTCACCAGGTCATAGTTTTCTGACTGTGTAGTGTCCATACTGCTGTAGGCAAGCTGGGCTTTCCCTGTCAGGTAGCGTACCAGTCTGATTGTCCATTGCTGCTTTGGCCACTGGCAGGCTGTGGCAACTCTTTCAAAAGTTGTCAGGTATGCCTCGATAGCATCCGAGGGACACAACTTTGAAGTTTAAAGGCTTTTCAGGGTTTTATTTAACTCTAAAAATTGATTAGCGTTTTGATCATAAAAGTGCTAAATCTTTGTGAAAATGCATAGCTCTTGCCTCACTGTGTTTAACAAACACAGCACTTCTAAAAAATCTGTATAAATACTTTCTGTACAGTTAATATCGTCCCAAGAAAAAAACTGCTAATCAATTATTTAAAACCCTGCTTTTAAGTTGCTTGTGTTTTGTTGCTCATCTGGATCTGTGCCAGATCCTCTACCTTTGATAGCTTGCAAGGCATCCATCCATCGCTGCATCTCTTCTCTTCTCTTCTCTGCTGCTCCTGTCGCTGCATCTCTTTTCTCCTCTGCTGGTTTGGCTGCCATTCTCCTGGTAACCACTGCTGGACTTACTGCTGCAGAACCCATACGTTTCTCTATGCGTCCCTGGTACTAGATCCCGTACCCATGCACAAAACTCCTGGCTTAGAGTATGCATGGCATAAATCCCACTTAGGCCAACACCACCTGTCTTCAAGGCACAGGACAGGAAGCATAGGAAAAACCAGCAGTTGTAGAATTCGCAAAAAGTGTTTATTAGTACTCGCAGTAACATAAAAAAATAAAATTGTTCAGAATAACTATTACAAAGGCAGAATAAACAGAGAATATCCATCTGAGTGCCTGTATCTCTCTCTCTAACAATAATTTGCAGCTGTTTCTATAAGTCCTTGCAACCCCCCTTCTTAACAAGCATCCATTTTTTTCTAAACTGTTCTTGTAAATTTCAGGCAGGTGCAGCTAGAACACAATTTCCCAGAACTGAGGCCTCATTCTCCACAGCATCTGAAAAAGGGATTAAAAACTGCTCTCAAGTTAAGCCCTTGAGTTCCCAATAGCATTTTTGCAGTCATCTCAAACTAGAATTATATACATTTCAACAATGACACTATATAATTTCTAAACAAAGGGATCCCAATATCAATTATATTTCCACATAATGATTTGCATATATTTTTATACCACCAGGTATGCAAGGGAGGAAAAGACAGGAACAGCAAGTGAGGACTGAGAGATAGTGACAGGCAAATAAATGCGAGACTGTGGGGGTGATCAAATCCTAGGTCTCACAGGAAAATCTGGTTGTGCAACCCGACAGACAAGAGACAGGAAAGAACAGAACAGATCCCTGCATTCAAACTCTCCATAACAACTGGGACAGGGTCCTATTCAACTCTGTCACAAGAGTATATAAAGAATGTAGCTTACACTATTTTTATTATATGCATCAACTGCATTCCAAGTACTGGCAATAACTGTATTTTTAAAATAAATACATGAATTACACAGCAAGCAGAACATACATATAGCTGGGGGATGGGTGGCAGAATAGCGAGAGAGTTACCATGACAAAAACACCTGTTTGAGGTGTGCTTGCATTTATATCTGCTGCTCTGATTTGGTAATATGGTAATGCAATTGTCAAGCAGACCACTCCAGCACTACACTGTCCTACAGTGGCACGTGGCAGTTTGTGGCAAAACAAAGGCAGATGTGGTTGTGGTGGATATGCAAGGGAAGGGGCAGAAAGCCTACCTCCTGCTCAGAGTCCTGTGGGACACCTATATCTTGTCTTGTTGGCCCTCGCTCCCTCTGCTCCTAGTAGTCTTCTTCTGCCACTGACCCTACACCGTAGTTCCTAGATGCTCCATCTCAGACAGTCTGCTGCTCTGATTACTATAATTTTCCTGCCATGCCTGTGCATCGGTAACTCCAGTATTCCATTTGCTTACTCCTGTGTGCTTTATAGGGAAAGGAATGGCTACAGGTGTTTGGTTTGAAAATCCCATGGATCATCCACCCCTATTGATGATGCAAATTATGATGTAGGACATGAGAAGTAGCCAATTTCCTAGGCATTGTTTTTCTCAACAGCTGGTCATAACCCCAATGCTACAGAAGTGCCCACTACCCCCACCTCACCTTGTATAAGCAGCACCGGAAAAAACATACCAAGATCTGGTGTGTCTGCAAGCTGTCACTACACAAAGGAGTAGGCTAGGCAGCAGCTTGAGAGGAAACTTTAATTATGACACACCAATTTTAAATTTTTTGTACGCAGCACCATGCACTGCATATGCTTGCCGACATCTGGGAACATCGGTGCAGGCTACTGGTTCCAAAAACTGTGTCCATTAAAGGTACCCTACTTATTAGGCCTTTCTTGGATCGTTAAAAAATTGTAAAGTCAGTGATGCAACATCCCACGTCTGTGCAAGCTAGTAGTCCCAAAAAGTGTGTCCACTGAAGGTACTCTAATTATTGGGTCTATCTTGGATCTTTAAAGACAGTGATGCAGCATCCTATGTCTGTGCAGACTACAGGTTCCAAAAAACTGTATCAGACCATTTTAACAGAGTCAGGCTTCAACGTTACATAGAAGGAGTGCAGAAAACATTTTTGACTTCAAACGGAGAAGGAGAAGACAGAATGGCTCACTGAAGAAAAGACGGGAGGTGGATGATGTCTAGTGGCACCAGAAGACCTTCACCCACATACTACACATAATCAATGTGGAGCTCTGTAGTCATGGCTCACTATTCACAAGAGTACTAGGAATATGATGGTACTATGTAATCTTTGGGCTGGATTACCAAAGACTGGAGACCTCCTTTGCATCTGAGGTATTTTAAAGGGCTGCGTCTGCCGTGTACCCTGTATGCAGAAGGTCCTGCAGCACCCTCACCAATCTGTTTGCTGAATGTGTTGGAGTTAAAGGACTAAGTATGCTTAGACCATCGTTGCAGTGGTCTAAGGGGACTTTGACAAATTTGGCACTTGCACCACCGGAACGAATGCAAGGTGCTGTAAAGCTGACATATTGCTGCAAAAATACATCAGCTTTAAAAATACTACTCACTACGGCAGGACGTAGCAGGCGCTACAGGCGTAGCACCTGCAGCCAAGATTTTGAAAAGCTGGCCTCTAGAGTGTATTAAAAGGAACAGCTGGTTTAATTGGTTAAATTGTATGGCATTCAGAGCCTGTAGGATTTGGAGCCTGATAATTCTGTCTTGCCTTTGCCTTGCTAGTCTTTTTATTGATCCCCGTGTGGCTATCCCAAACAGGCTAGAAACCTGCCACTGTTGTAGCCCACCAACTCCCTCAGCAGTTTGTTCCATGTGTCCACCTCCCTCTTAGTGAATAAATGCTTCCTCAATTTCCTCCCTGAATCCCCCTCCTACCAGATTCATCATATTCCTTCATGTAGACACATTAGTGCTACAGTATATTTCAAGAGCCCACTCCCTACCATTCTGTTCACCAGTCAGAGATATTTAAAGGTCTCAGTCATGTCTCTCCTTCTCCACCCCTCCTCCATGAAGTACATGTTGAGATCATTAAATCTTTTCTCACGGGGCATCACCTTCAGCCCCCCTGTGTCATTGTAACTCTTCTCTGTACAACCTCCACTGTATGAAAATAGAACAGTTATGAAAGAACTTATCGTAACAGTAGATCTTTGAGGGAATCTCTTTCATCAGGTCACACCTATGGAACCATACCCACATCAGCGCTATGACCACACAGAAAGTTTTCTGTAGTAGTCTAGTAGGGGCCCGCCCAAGCCAACATCATATGATGATGATGTCCCTGTATATAAATGTGGGTGGCCCCACTGCCTCCTCAGTTCTCCATTGGAGACCATACACACTAGGCCTCCGTCTAGGGAATCAAGCAGAGAGATGAGGTTCCCAGCTATATGGAAATGCTGGAACAGCAGAAGAGTCAGTCTGGAGACAGAGAACTGGGGTTGGTCGGCATGACCTGATGAAAGAGATCCCGCAAAGATCTATTACGATAAGTTCTTATGTAACTCTTCTATCTTCTTTGGGGACATCTTTTTCATCAGGTTACACCTATGGAATGAATTACAGGCAGTTACAGGCAACAAAACAGTCTGGGTGGCTGGAGGCCAGAGGTCTAAGAAAGAAGCCTTTAGAGCACAGCTAGTCCAAAGCCTGCCATCTTTCTAGAGGCAATGTCCAGACTGCAGTGCTTGGTGAAAGTGTGGACAGTACTCCAAGTAGCAGCAGCACGGACTACTACAGCAGAAATATTCCTGAAACAGGCAACAAAGGTGGCCATGCCTCTAGTTGAGTGGCCATGAACAACACCAGGAAGTTCCTTAGTGTACTTCCTGCAGCAAAAAGTAATACTGTTGGCCAACCATTTGAACAAATACTATTTGGAAACTGGAACGTCCCCTTTCCCAGGAGTGAAGGGAACTAATAATTGTGACGACTTGCTGTAGCCCTTGGTACAGTGTATATTGTAACATTATATTCTATACACATCTAAAGTGTGGAGCAATGCTTCTCTTGGACTGGCATGCTGTGGGCAATAAACAGAAAGGTGGATGGATTGATTCAAAGTGAATTCAGACAGCACCTTCAGAAGAAACTTAGGGTCGGTATGCAAGGACTTCCTGTCCTTGTGGAAAATTAAAGAAGACTGCTCACACTTGAGGGCCTGTAGCTCAGAAATCCTTTGAGCAGAAGTAATAGCAACCAAATATAACACTTTCCACAACAGAAAGCATAGCTTGCAAGATGCGGCTGGCTCAAAATGAGGCAGGGTCAGCTTTTCTAACACAAAATTCCGGTCCTAAACTGGGACTGGATCATAGATGGGAGTCTTCAAGTGAAGAATACCTCACAGAAAAATATGGTCCACATCCAGCTGGGCTACAGTACATCCATTAACAGGCACCTAAAAGGTGGATATAGCCAACAGATGCACCTTAATAGAGAAGTATCAAAGTCTAGCATCAGATAAGGACAGAATATACTCCACAATCTGACTCATCAGACAAGTAAAAGGATCCCGGTGATGAGAGGAGGCTCAAGCAGCAAAGCGCTTCCATCTCATCATTATCATATTGTATTTATTCAATGCACTTTCTTGGCTCTATGATGCTGGTTTGACAACTATGCTGTTAACCGCCATCACAGCAACAGATTTATGCCAACTGCAACTTGCACTTGACATAAATCTGACTGGAGACCCTGGCTGTTTTTTCATCGGGGAGCTTTGCCCCCTCAAACCCCCCAGTAGGGGGGCTCCGTGACCCACACACCCCAATCTAAAGGATTCTAACTCTGAGTTGCAGTTGGATCAGGGAAGGGGTGCAGGACTGGGAGAGAGTACTGGGGTCTTGGATGGACTATTACAGTGAAAACTTTGATGTTGTCGGCATCGACATTTTCACTGTAATAGTGTCGCCGTCCTGGGGGCATACCCACTTTCTTAATTGCAACTCAAGGCGCTTTACAATTGTAACATAACATAAAATATCTAAAGCATTGAAACATACTATAGCTATAATTAAAACATCCTTAAATAACAGGTTTCCCAACTAAACAGACAGGAAAGCTTGATTAAACAAAAAAGGTTTTTAGCTCACATTTAAAAATATCCAAGGACTGAGAGTCTCTGATGTAATGAGGCAGAGAGTTTTACAGGGTTGGCGCACTATATGAAAAAGCCTTAGCGCCAGATGTTTTTATTTATTTATTTAGATTTTGTTTACTGGGTAAGCCCACTGAGACCAATAGTCCCTTTTTCAGGGGTGACCCGGAGTTAGTTACAGAGAGGACACTAAAAACAATAATTACATTAGTTACATTTGTTACACCATAGTACAATGATAACATTTATACAAGGGTAGCAGTAGGGTTCACATATAGACTCATATTATAAACAGAATGTTTAGACCTTTTTAGGTGAACTCTGGGAAGCTCCAAGAGACCCTCATCACTGGAGCGAAGGGGACATGCACAGCAGCAATAACACAGGAGGTCTTTCAAGTAGCCGGCCCCTGAGCGTAGCACAGGTGTGATATGGCAAGATCTTGGAAGACAAGTCAACAACCTGGCTGTTGCCTTCTGCACTAGTTACAGGCAGCAGAAATCAACCCCCACAAGCCTCCGATATTGAGCATTGCAGTAATCTGGTTGCAAAGTCACAAAGGTGTGGACCAGAGATGGGGGATCGCTTGGGGGAACCAGAAGCTTGATCTGGGTGATGTTTCGTAGATGGTAATATGCACTCTGGACCACAGCTGACACCTGAGATTGAAGTGGCAAGCCGCAGTCCAAGACAATGCACCAATTCTTCACACTGGCAGAAGTAGGCAACTTGGAGTCTTTGAATATCAACCCGGAGTCCTGACCAGGTTGCACCTTCATCACCAGGAGACTAGCTCCCACCACTAGTATCTCAGTTTTGTCTGGATTCAACTTCAACAAGCCAACGCTTATCCAGCCCTCAGAGGGACACTCATTAAACACTAAGACCTCCACCTATTGCTCAGGTGCAAAAGACAGGTACATCTGCGTAACAGTGAAAACTTCACCCATATCATCTTATAACCTCCTCTAATGGTAGCATATACACCGCAACCAGCATGGGGATAAAATGGAGACCTGCCATACCCCACAAGGCAGGGGCATGGGGGCTGAGGAAAACATTTTAGCCACTCGCTATAGTCAGTTCCGCCTGTTACGGGAACAGCAATGTTGTGGTGGGCAATAGCTGAAGTCGCTTGTTACAGTCGCCGCCAGAAACCGGAGCTATTATGATAGCATTTTATTTTTGTTAGTAGCGCTAAAGTCCCTTCTGTACTATTCCTTTGAAAACAGATGCGGTGTAAAATTTAGTCACTCGCTATAGTTGGTTCTTTCGTTTGCTATGGGAAGTCGGTAGCAGTAGCGGTTGATATCCGTGGCTGTAGGATTTCAACACAGAGAAGCCACTGAGGAGCCTGATGGACTTCCCACCTACAAAGGAAAGATGTTGGTAAAACTTACATGCTAACTGTTCCATAGCAGATGTCAATGGCTTTTAAATAATGAAAGACTACTTGGGCTTTGTTACCCTTTGTTGTCTGACTTTTGAATGAGCCAGTAGTAGTAGTAGTTAAGAAAAGCGATTTAGACACCAGTATACAGTTTTCTACTTCCCAGCTCTAAATGGTTACTCACAGTTCTTACAAGGCAAAGCTGCACCAAGAGTAAAATGCTGCATGGTGAAAATCTTGTTTAGATAAAACAGAGAGAAGAATAAAGTGTACTTAGAACTTTACCACTTTTTGAAACCTATTACCATGGAGGAAATCATTTATATGGGCACCAACCAATGATTAAATAGTCATTAAAACAGAAATTTGTTATATACCAGTTGCCTTTTTGCCTTCCATTTTTCATTATGAGCAAATCTACTAGGAGGGAAAAAAGAGGGAAAAAATACTGGTTTTGATCTCCCAGAACACAAACAAGAAAAAACCTTAAGAGACCCTAAATTAAAGGGGAAACTCCAACAAAAACCTCCAGCTGAACATGATTTATTACATTCTTTTGAAAAGTCCTTATGTTAATGGTTACTTCCCCTTTAATCCCAATTGCCTTCCCACCTGTGGTTCAAGTTGGAGAAAACTCCAAGGTTAAGGAACATAGCACGAGACAGGAACATTTAAAAGGAAATTTGTTCAACATTAAAATGTAGGAAAGTAGTGCACAGAATCTGGCACAATCATCATTAAAACAGAATTTAATCACTAGTCAGGCCCTCAACATTAATGTATGGGATACTGAATACTTGTCCGCTGAATCGGATACTGACTCAACCTGATAAAAATAAAAATAAAAGTAATAAGGAAAAAATGATGTTAAAGAATACCTTCGAAGAAATAAATAATGTAGAAATTGCAACACATCTGGTAATAACTGAAAAACAGCATTATAAAGATTCACCTCCTGAGACAGAATCTGTCCCAGTATGGATAAAAAAATTGTTAGAGGACATTAATGACATAAAAGGAGATCTAAACGTTGTAAAAACAAAGGCGTAAGGAATGGAAAAGACACTATCTGAGACAGAAAGCATCACTACAATTATTCAACAGTTAGATTCATCGGTCAAAGAGATTAATCAAAAAATGCCTTATACTGAGCAAAGAATCTCCACTACAGAAAATAAAATTCTTCAGAGTGAAAGAACATTAAATTATCATGACAAAATCATGACTGGCTGCTAAAATCATGGATATGGAAATGAGGGCCAGGAGAAAATTTTTTCGCATAATAGGTATTTCGGAATCATGGGAACAATCACAGAATTTAAAGGAAATTGCTTTGAAAATCTTTGGCACCTATTTGCATATAAAAACTGATGAGGTGAAAATTGAAATAGACTGTATACATTGGGCGTTAAAGGCTAGACCGGAAGATGGACTACCTCCTAGGTCTGTCATAGTAAAACTGTTTAAAACGGAGGATAAAATGCGAATCATGAACAGTGTTTATCAAAAAAAAGGATACTTTTAGAAGTAGCCAACATTGCAATTTATCAAGACCTAACTTATGAAGTGATAGAAGAAAGGAAAAAAAATTATTTTCTGAGGAAACTGTTGTGGCAAAAAAGACATAAATCATCCCTCTTAATTCCTACAAAACTATGGGTTATCATAAATTTCAAACCGTATTTCTTCTCCTCTGTAGAACAAGCTGAAAAGGAGCTAAGAACATTAAAGGGACACCGTCAACCCCCTTAGGTCTCAAAGTGTCCCTCGTTTAAAAAACATATTTTATGATTGCCAAAATTCTGTAAAGATTGTTGATACAGCTGGTAGTTTGATTCTGACTCTTATTTTCTTTAAAAAAGTAAAAAACAGACTGCGCAACATACTGGTGTTATCACACCAAAACAGGTTTACATTCCTTGATCAACTCCAAATGCATCTTTCCTGGACTTGGGAACACCCACAAAACAGTCTAGCCTCTTTTGATGCAGTGGGCATTTAGGAGGCTACTGCCTTATGAGTGGCTGCACTGTTTGAGTGTGTTTCTAACGCTCAGGAAGTATGCAGTAAGAACAGAACCAAGATTGTAAACAAAAACAAAGCTGTTTATAAAGATACACTGCCATGCATTTCAGTTCTACTAAACAAGGAGACAGACAAAACAAACAGCAACATCAGTGAATTTTAGAGAGGGTGAGCAATCATAAAATGTAGGTTTTAAACTAGAAATAATATGATGAAAAACAGGTTGACAGTGTCCCTTTAATTACTGACACATTTAAATAAAAAATATGTAAAAAGTATATGTACCGGGCAGGGGGGGTTGATCTCATCTGCACCTAAAATAAGGGAACACTAGGTATCCAGTGGGTATTGGATACCAGGAGATTGGAACAAAATTAGTTCTTAAGTATTAAAAAGTATAGAATAAAGTGGTTATGGGTATTTAGGGGTGTTATCACTTTAGTTTATTTTCGACTCTGGTCAATATTTATTTTTTGGGGAAGAGCGCTATGTTGCACATGGACTAGGATTGATGGCTGCTAGAGACAGGCATTTGGAAATTGCAATTGCCTCCCTTAATGTAAATGGTTTAAGTAACTATAAGAAAATTAATAAAATTCTGCAATTTGCTAAACTCAATCAGATAAAGATTTTGTACTTACAAGAAACCCATCTTATCAAAAAAAAAGTTAAATGATTAAAGAAATCATGGGTTGGGCACTTTTTTTGTTCCTCTGGTACAAATAATAGTAGGGGTGTGGCGATCCTTCTGTCCAAAGATATTACTTTTACAAGTATACAGGTTATCAAGGACCTGGATGGACGTTATGTTCTAGTAAGAGGTATACTATATGGAGTGGAAATTCTTTTGGGTACAATATACGGGCCTTTGTAATGTATGAAAATTTTTTAGATAATTTAGAAAGAGACCTAATGACGTTAGGTGGTTCAGATGCCATATTGGTCAGAGACTGGCATTCACTAATAGACACTAATTTAGAAAAAACATCAAAAATTACTAATAATTAGAAATACAATTCCAAGTTATTAAATGATTTTATGAACAGGAATAAAGAACAAAACTAAAATAAAAGGAATATACTTATAGGTCTACTTATTTAAAAATGTACAGTAAACTAGATTTGTTTTCTTAATAAAAATCTAGCAAATAAGATTATCTCACCTTTTGTGCATAGCATCCTAGTTTCAGACCATGCTATGGTGTCATTACAGCTAACTCCAACCTGGGATAGATGTATGATTTAAAGATGGTGTTTTGTTAATTCTTTATTAAATGATGACGAATTTATAAATATGGTTAAGCATGCATTACAGGAATACTGGAAGAATAACAATGACCCAGAACTTTCTATAGCGTTTAAATGGGATGCCTGGAAAGCAGCTATTAGATCCCACATTATATCATACCAGATTAAAAAACAACAACAGAGTAATAAGTTATTTCAAAACATAGAAGAAAAAATTAAGGGTTTGGAAAAAAAAGACCAGGGAAGCAAATTTTGCAGATTTGTATATGGATAAATTTATAGAAGCTAGAAACAAAAAAATCATTTAATATTACACTCTTTGGAAAGAGATGTCTGGAAAGTAAAAAACAAGCTATATTTTCATGGAAATAAAACCGGGAAATTATTAGCCAATGCTCTTAAAAAACCAAAAGACAAGAATATTATAACAGCAATTGATAATGGGCAAGAAACAGTATATACAGATAAAGCAATTTCTAAAGAATTTGTTAGTAACTTTCAATCTATTTATAATAGACATTATACCCAAGATTCTCATAAAATAAAACTGTATCTGAAGGAGGTGATACATTTGCAATTTCACAACAGGGAAGACCCATTTACAAGGCTGGAAATCGATCAGGCAATTGCCCAACAAAAAAAAGTTCTTCGCCTGGACCGGATGGTTATACATGTGAATTTTACCAGATGTTTAAGGATGAGTTTTCCCCCTGGTTAAAATTACTAACTGAAGAAACCACTGAAACTGATTTGATGTCCCAATCTATCAATGAGTGCACCATTATTTTATTACTCAAAGATAATAAAAATCCCAAAAAAGTAGAACATTATCGCCTCATTTCTTTATTAAACCTTAATTATAAAATTATTATGTCATTAATAATGAACCATATTCAAGAACAAGTTGCTAAGATTATAGGAAAGGAACAAAGGGGCTTTATAAAAGGGAGGAATATTTTTCAGGCGTTGGAACAAGTTCAAGGTATCATAACCAAATCTGCTTTAATAGAGGTCACACATAAAGAAGAGGAAAAGGTTCTCGTTGCGTTAGACACCACAAAGGCATTTGATCTCCTCCCAAGAGAATTTATGTTTAATGTTTTAGAATATTGGGGCTTCCCCGTTTGATTTTGCAGTTACTACGTAAACTATACTCACATGCTAAGGCAAAGTTAAAAATAAATTCCTATCTTTCGGATACAATAAAAATCGCCAATGGTGTCCGACAGGGGTGCCCTCTTTCACCCCTGCTGTTTATAATATGTTTAGAACCTTTATTACTGTATATATGGAAAAAATAAAGACATTACAGGGATCATTACTCAAAATGGTCAGATAAAAATGAACGTTTAAGCAGACGATCTATTATTAATTTTATCCAGTCCTATTCAATCATGACCCAGTGTTCTGAAGGAAATTCAGTTTTTTGCCAGTCTTGCAGGATATCATTTAAATCAAAGTAAATCCCTGGCATTGTCTACTACAAATTTAAGTGCTGATACAAAAACCGCTCTTGCCCCTATAAAGATTGTTACTAGTATGAAATGTTTAGGCATTATACTGTTGAAAAATATGGAAGATACAGTAAATATTAACTCCAATGCGACATATAATAAGATCAAGACATTGTTAGAAGGATGGGAAAATCATGCATTTTCATTGTGGGGAAAAATTGAGACTCTGAAAATGGCTATTATGCCACATATTATTTTTTATTTCAAGCCACACAGGGACATATTCAGGATTCTTGGTTCTCTAAGGTTAAACGTACGTTTGTGAAATTCCTACAGTATAGCGTGGGGAATCCCCAAGAATAGCTTGGTGTAAATTGAGCATTTCAAGGTGTAAGGGAGGTGTGGGTTGCCCAGATCCATTTTATTACTATGTTGCCACAAAGATAAAGTTAATATTTTTATGGGTAGATAAATCTAATCCCAATATTGACTTCAAAAGTAAATATAAGTCATTTATTCAAGAACTACTTAATGATTATGACTCTGTGCTTTGCATACAGGACATTGTGGTTAATTATAAATATTTTTTAAAGCCAGATAAGAATCCTATTATTAGGAGTGTGGCTTATATATGTAAAAAATAGATTAAGAAAAATTAAAACAAAAACTATTACCTACATACATGCATTTTTACGCAATTTTCTAATACACTAAAAGGGCCTGGAAGGACTGTCTAATAGCAAACAATATTGTAAATTGGCTGGATATGATAGATAAGACAGATATTATGTCATATGATATGTTCAAAATTAAAATCAGGACTTCTAATATAAAAGACAGCTGGCTGTTATATTTCTTTTTAAAAAGTAAATTTATGGTATTAAAAAAGAAAATAGGCAATAGTGTAAGAAGTTGTAACCCTGACATATATGTAAATAATGGTCTAAATAGAAAGTCCAGTATTATTCCAGATTTATATCATATTGCTTAATATGGAACTTAATGGTATAACTAAAAACAAAATTTTGTTAACACAACAGAAATGTAATGAAGAACTGGGTTTAACTACCTCCTCAGCTACATGGGGTCTCATTAGAAAGGATGTTGGCAAATGATATACTTATGCAAAGAATAAGACCATTCAATTTAAAATAATTGAGAGAGCATACTTAACCCCGCCATCACTGCTCATTTTGGGAGTAATCCAGGACAACAGTGCTGGCATCTTTGTGACGATATAGGGTATCACGCTCATATGATATGGAGTTGTCCAAAAATTATAATATGGTGGCAGAAAATGCATACTGAGTCACAGCTGATTTTGAATAAGCAAATAAACTTTGAACTGGGTTTTTTTAATGAATGACTATAGTAACTATAACCTGTCTAAAATGGTAAAAAAAATATTTGCATTAGCGTCAATGTCTTTGAAGAGACAAATCCTTAGTAAATGGAATTGGTCTGAAGTCGGTGATTGGAACCATAATGAATGGTTATTTATGTTTAAAGAAAATTTGATACTGGAAAGAATATCAGAGCTGACAGATTGTACAGATAAGAGTATTACTGAAAAATTCTCAAAATGGAATGAAACAGTTTGTATTTTCCCCACTATTCATATATTATCCTGATTCTGTATAAATAATGGTATACTGTGGTCTTTTTTGTATAAATGTTGATCAGAGGACTGGCACTAATGGGTGAAATATGTATTTAAGAGTGAACTTGCATTTGGATATGTACTTATAAGGTGTATTATTACAATATAAAATAATAAAAATATATTGGGGAAAAAAAAAAGACCATTGGCGATGGGGCAGGCACAAGCCCCTGTATTGCCAGAGCACAGCTGGCAGAAGAAGTAGCAGTGGAGCTCATCACCAGTGGACCATGTGAGATCAGAGGTCACAGCGGCTGCACTAGTGTTGATGACATGTGCAAACCCAGGGTTGATGGTCCCTTGCTGGTCAAAGAAAGATTAGGGAACTCTCTGCTGAAGGTGGTCTGGAAGAAGCTAAGACTGGGGTGGCAGGGAAGGTTGCCAATGAAGAGGTCAATGGTACAATCCTGGAGGATGAAGAAGCTAACATAGACCAAGAGTGCCTCCTAGAGGAACGGGTTTTACTACATGCCCTACAGTATCTCTGTGAAAGTGTTTCCCTGAAGCTTTGTCCCAGGCCTTGGAAGCCTGAAGAGAGGGCCAGCAACTGGGATGGAGAAGCTCCCAAGGGTCCCTGCTCTATCCTGGCAACCTGTTGCTTCAAAATAAAAGGACCGCAGGGTTTTCTTACTGTGCTACTGGGAAGCGAGGTTAAACTTCAGGCAGAGCTCGCAGGCGAGGCCGTCATGGGTAGACCCAAGGCGGCAAACGCAGACATCATGTTCATCTTTAGAATAAAGCTTTTTTCCACAGCAGCAGCAGCAATGGAAAAGATTAGATTTTTTTGTTCTCAACATGCAAAAGAAAAAGAATCTTTTGAAACTAAAGTGATTTCCCTATTAAAAAATAAAACAAAGTTGGCAGTTGACTGAATGATCAACCTTCCATGGAGTCCATGAGAGTATGGTCGACTGCAGGAAAGAACTGAGGTGGGAGTGAGTCGCCCATGCTTATTTACAGGGATGTCGTGATAGGATGTCAGCATAGGTGGCCCCTACTAGACTGCTACAAAAAAGCTTCTGTGTGGTCCTAGTGCGGATGCAGGTATAGATCCATAGGTATGACCTGGAGAAAGAGATTTCCTTGAAGAAGGTCAATGCCTTTGCCTTTTCTGAGGTGGGGCCTCCAATTTAGACAGGTCTTATGTATTCATTACAGCCTGGAACTGTATTAATACAGCATCAGGATTACTATGAAGCTACCCTATTCTTTGAACATAAGAAAGTGCTGGCAAAAGGGAACCTTGTGATCCATCTAGTCTGCCAGTGAAAGCTACCCCCCCCCAGTCTCTTTACTGCCTTAGGTTTCCACAGTGCCTATCCCATGCTAGTTTGAACTCCCACACTGTCTTTGCTGCCACAGCCTATGGGGGCAGACTGTTCCAGGGCTCTACCACCCTTTCAGTGAAGAAAAACTTCCTGCTCTTTGTTTTGAAATTACCTCCCTTCAGGCGCATGTTGTGCCCCCTTGTCCATGTATTCCTGTTTTCCCTGAAGAGACCCTGTGTTTGTACTGAGTTGATACCTTTGAGGTATTTAAATGTCTCTATTATATCTCCCCTGTCCCTTCTCCTCTCCCGTGAGTACATCCTAAGATGGTTTAATCTTGATTCATACGGTTCTTCGTGTAGTCCGTGTAGCATCCTCACAGCTCTCCTCTGCACTGTTTCCAGGCAATCCTTGTCCTTCTTGAGGTCTGGTCTCCAGAACTGGACACTGTACTCCAGGTAAGGCCTCACCAAGGACCTGCACAGTGGGACTATCACTTCGCTTTTCCTACTTGTGATACCCCTTCCCATGCATCCAAGAATGCTGCTAGCTTTTTGCGCCACCTTTTCGCTCTGCGTGGTTGTCCTTAAATCATCAGATACGAGTACCCACAGATCCATATCTATCTTAGTTTCAGTCAGCTGTTCCTTCAGGGGGAAGGGTATATTTCCAGCCCAGTTTCTTCCTCCCCAGGTGCATAACTTTGCACTTCTTGGTGTTGAATTTCAACAGCCACTGTTTTGACTATTTCTCCATTTTTTTTAGATCAGTGATCATTTCTGTGACCCCCCCTCTTGCATGTCCACTCTGTTGCAGAGCTTGGTGTCATCTGCAAACAGGCATACCTTTCCTTGCAAACCCTCTGTGATGTCACTGATGAATATGTTAAACAGAACTGGCCCCCGCACTGATCCCTGGGGGACTCTGCTGGTCACCACTCCTTCCTCTGGCAGAGTGCTGTTTACTAACACTCTCTGGGGTCTCCCTTGGAGCCAGTTTCTTATACAGTCTACTATTTTATGTCCCACTCTTGGTTCCACCTATTGATGGTGCCGGTGGCAATGCACCCCGTCATTAGGTTGCCATGTTGGGACGTCACCGGCATCTTTTTTTGCAGAGGCTGCCCCCCCTCCACATACTAACTCGGGGGGGGGGCAGACCTCGGGGAAGGGGCGGCAAAATCCCTAAGCTGGCACCCTAATGATGGGTGCACTGCCACCGGTGCACGGATGGCCGGAAGGGCCCACTCCTGTGTGTTCCAACTTATTTATCAGCCTCCTATGTGGAACAGAGTTGAACACCTTACTGATGTCAAGATATACGTCTCCTGCTCCTCCTTGGTCCACAGTTCTGGTCACCCAAATGAAGAAATAAATCATGTTTTTCTGACATGATCTCCCCGTGGTGAAGCCATGCTGCTTTAGATCTATTTGGCTAGCTGCTTCTAGATGGTGTACAATTCTTTCTTTCAGTAATGTTTCCATGATTTTCCCCACCACTGAGGTGAGGCTAACTGGACGGTAGTTTCCAGCGTCATCCTTGCTGACGCTTTTATGTAGCGGTACTACCGTGGCTTTTTTCCAGTCATTCAGTACTGTGCCACTCTCCAGTGACTTGTTGAAGAGGTCTGCTAATGGGGTGGCAAGTTCTTTTCTAAGTTCTTTAGTATTCTCGGGTGGATACCATCAAGTCCAATAGCTCTGCCAGTTTTTAATTTTGCTAGTTCTTTTAGGACTTTTTCCGTTGAGAGGGGGTTTGTGTCAGCTTTACTGGTGCAGTGTTCTTCATTTTTTAGTACTGGTCCACTTCCCTGTTCCTCCTTGGTGAAAACTGAGCAGAAGCATTCATTTAGAACCTCTGCCTTCTGTCCATTGGTTTCAACATTCTTGCCTTCCCTAATTTTCAACCTTACGATACCTCCCTTACTTTTTCTTTTCTCCCTTATATGCTAGAATTCCTTAACCTAGGAGCTGATGCCCTTGCCTGTCCAGTTTGGGATCTATTTAACAGATCATTCCTTACTTGTACCGTCCCAGAGAAATGGAAGGTGGCAGTAGTTGTCCCCTTCCACAAGGGAAGTCCCAGCTTTCATAGTGGAAAATGTCCGCCCAATCTCTATTTTATGCCCACTAGCCAAGATACAAGAACGAATAATCTATGATCACCTGCAGGACTACCTAGACCTACAAAAGCTGCTTGCAACCTCCCAGCATGGGTTTAGGAAAAATTACAGTACCCTGACAGCCCTGGTCAAAGTCATATCTGACATATTCTATGCCATGGACAATGGCTGTGCCACGGGTTCCATATTCGTAGACCTGACCAAGGCCTTTGATTTAGTCAACCATGACGTGCTGCTACGCCAGCTGAACATACTTGGTTTTGATTACTCTGCCCTAGCTTGGATTCAAAGCTACCTCTACAGCTGCACTCAGTGTATGAAATGGGCAGGATCCCAATCAGCTCCAAGGTCCATAACCCACGGTATTCCCCAGGGCTCCATTCTGGGTCCTCTACTTTTTTCTTTATAAATCGATGATCTCCGTAATAATTGTGGTGGAGCCTCAGTTCACCTCTATGTGGATAACGCTATCCTCTACCGCTCCTCCTTTGACATAGGCTGGTTCAACGCAAAGCTGGAATCTGACTTTAATACCCTCAAGGATTGCTGCATTCAAAAGCAACTGGTGCTTAACACTAAAAAAATTAAGTACATGTTGTTCTCTAGATCACCTGCATACACCCTCCCCCATCTGGCTGCGCTCTCACGTACTGGGACTGCCCTTGAATCTGCTGAGTCATTTAAATACCTGGGGGTCACCTTGGATCCCTCACTTACGCTGGATGCACACGTAACAGCCCCCACCAAAATCCTTAACCAAAAAATTGGGGTCCTTTACAGCATTCATCCCTTCCTTACTTCAACTGCCTGTCACAAGATTGCGGATGCCACCCTCCTGCCTCTCCTCTTGTATGGTGCCCCATTGCTTCTCTCGACCTCTGCAACCATATCATCTCATCTCTCGCAGGTCTACCACAGAGTGGGTAGGTTTACTCTGGGAATACACACTCGCCATCATCATTGTGATGTCCTATCTGCCCTGGAATGGTTGCTCTATGAGGCCAAACTGTGCTATGCCACCCTGAGCTTTGTTCACAAGCTAGTACATCAATTCATGCCTCCCTACCTAGCTGATATCATCCAACACTGACTCCCCAGCGTGCTCTCAGATCTGCTTCCTTGCCCCTCCTTGTAGTGCCAAACCTGTCTCTCTCTGTGGCCCAGAGATCATTTGCCTTTTCTGCTGTGTCCTCCTGGAACTCGTTACCCTCCTAAGTCCTGGCTTGCTCTTCGCTCCCTCAATTTCAGTGCTTGCTGCAAGCTCATCTAGCTGCCCCGCCTTGCTCCTATCAATAACTTCTGGGCTTTCTACCTCTCCACTGCTTGTGTGATTAGCATCACTGGATTTCTCAATTAGGTACAATGTTATCTGTACAATCCAAATTATGTACAATATTATCTGTAAATAGGGACTGATGATTATGTTACCGTCTGCCATATTATACTCTATTGTATTATCTATACTAGTGGGTCTTAACTGTAGAAATTATGTTTCTGTACTTTTATGCTAGTTGTGAATATTTGCATGATGTAATTGTGTTGTATTATGACATGTTCCTGTAACTATATTAGTTAGTCTTGTTATTGCAGTTGTCATACCTGTATGGTTTCCTGTGTTAGCTATTGCACTGTCAATGTACTGCACTTACCAGGTTGCCACTGAACAAGGGACTGTCTTGTCTCGGTGGGCCTACCCAGTTACTGAAATTCAATAAATAAATATCTGTAGAAGGTCTTATCCCACTTTTTGACCCCTTTTGAAATTCTTTCTTCTGCTTGAGCTTTGGCTAATCTGCAGTAATTGCCTTCCCTTCTTCCTCGAGTCTTGTTTTGTATTTCTCCATGTCGCTTTCTTTCTTAGTTTCTTCATATTTTTTAAAAGCTCTTTTTTCCCCTTATACAGTACTGGAAACTACTACTTTAGTAAACCAAAGAGGATTTTTCCTCTTTTGAGATTTACATATCTGTTTTGTGCATTCTGCTGTTGCCGGATTGACTGCATCCTTTATGGCTTTCCAGGTTTCCTCCATGACTCCCTCAGCTACAACTCTGAGATTGTTCCTAATGTATATCTTCATTTTGTTAAAGTCAGCCTTCCTGAAGTCTCAAAACCTTTGATTGTGAGCCCAATCTACAAACAAGAGTTATTTACCGCTAATGATATCTCAAAATGAACAAGATTGGCTGGTTTCCTTTATTCTACTCATCTTTAACATTGGAAAAATATGATACCAGATACTGTTGGGCACTTTGGATTACTCTAATTGTACTGTAAGGAAACTATGCATTTGTCTGTCCTATTATATACTGTATATTTATGTCTCACTTGAAATTTTGTGGAATTTTAACTTTATGTGTTTGTAATGGTTTTTTTAACTGAGCAATAAGCTGACTGAATTGGAATTGAAACTGAAATTGACTGTGAGCCAGATTGACCTATGGTCGCTTGACCCTAAACTGATTCCTACCTTGACGTCCATGATCCTGGTAGTGTTTGACAGTACAAGGTCCAGGATTGAGTTGTCTCTGGTGGGTAACTGCACCAGCTTTTTAGTTCTGCCTGTTTCAGAGCCATAAGAAATTCATTGCTCCTCTCTGATAATGTTGTGAAGGAGGACAGATCTATGTCAGGCAGACTGAAGCCTCCGATGAGCAACGGGTCGCCTTTATTGGCCATTGTTACAATGGTTTCCAGCATCTCCTTGTATCTATCAACTGAGACAGGGGTCTGTAGATCACCCCAACATGGATGAGGGATTTTTCCCCAGCTCCAGGGGTAATCCATAGGGCTTTTCCTCCAGCTCCAGGGGTAACCCATACGGTTTCAGATTCAGAGTGTGTCATCTATACCTCAGTGGCCTTGACATGTTCAAAGTCTTTGATCTTTTGCACCACTGACTCCTGCTAGGCAAGCTCCTTCTACGTAGTCTTTCCACAAATGCAGTGAAACGGTTCACAGACTATACTGGCAATAGGCAGTAACGTGAAATTCTAAACAATGTTGTTTCTTGTAGGGGGTAGGAAGAAATAGGTTGTTGGTTAACTAGGATCTGCAGCTTATGCTGTAGGTAGGGAAATGGGCAGACTAGGTGGGCCAAACGGTCCTCATCTGCTGTCAAAATGTATATTTCCCCTTTACTACCATCACTCGGTGGGAGTGGTCCACAGGGGTGCATCCTGGATCCATTACTCTTCTCCTTCTTCATGAAGGACCTGCCCGTGGCCATATCTGTCCCATCTGATGTCATCTTTTATGCTGATGACACTATGCTGGTAGCTAGGGCCCCCTACATCAGGAATACTTGGTCAAACAGACAGACTTTGACAATATACAGTCCTGGCTAAATGACCATGTCCTAGTCTTAACTGCAAAAAAAAAAAAAATAAATGCATGTCATTTGCCTCTGTCTACAAGCTCAAACCACAGCAGGGGTCATTTGTCAAAACTAATAGCAATCTGGCAATTGAATGTGTAGAGGGATTCAAGTAAATAAGTTTCTGGCTTGACTCCAAACTGACTTATGATGATCAGATTGATGCAGTGATCAAAACAGGAAATGAGAGGCTCGGCCTGCTCTATAGACTAAAGAGGTGCTTTAACTTTAATTTGCACAAGCTAGCTGTTACTGGCCTAACAATGCCACTAACTGATTATGGCCTTCAAACATACTGAAAAGCAAAATGCACTAGCTTCAACAGGATTGGAGCACTCTACCATAGCATCTGCACAGCCAAGCTGCAACACAATAGATTTACATTTCACTGAACCCTGTACAGGGCTATGAACTGGTTATATCTCCAAGATAAATGCAACCTTGCCATTGCCTTGAATACCTGGAAAATTATAAATGGTAACATCTCACACTACTTAAAAAGTCTGTTTGCTCCCTCTTATTCTCCTTATGCAGCCCCTGAACAGGGCGAGCCCCAGGACTCCCGGCCACCGGCCCAACGGCGATCACACAGCTGACGGCAGCCTCCTGGAAAGTGGATTCAGCTCTGCAGAAGTTGTAGCCCCTGAACAGGGTGAGCCCCAGGACTCTCGGTCACCGGCCCGACAGCGATCACACAGCCGACGGCAGCCTCCTGGAAAGAGGATTCAGCTCCACAGAAGTTGCAGCCCCTGAACAGGGCGAGCCCCAGGACTCCCGGTCACTGGCCCGACGGTGATCACACAGCCAATGGCAGACTCCTGGAAAGCGGATTTAGCTACGCAGAAGTTGCAGCCCCTGAACAGGGCGAGCCCCAGGACTCCCGGTCACTGGCCCGATGGCGCTCACACAGCCGACGGCAGCCTCCAGGAAAGCTAATTCAGCTCCGCAGAAGTTGCAGCCCCTGAACAGGGCGAGCCCCAGGACTCCCGGTCACCTGCCTGACGGCGATCACATAGCCAACGGCAGCCTCATGGAAAGCGGATTCAGCTCCACAGGAGTTGCAGCCCCTGAACAAGGCGAGCCCCAGGACTCCCGCTCACTGGCCAGACGGCGATCACACAGCCGACGGCAGCCTCCAGGAAAGCGGATTCAGCTCCACAGAAGTTACAGCCCCTGAACAGGGTGAGCCCCAAGACTCCCGGTCACCGGCCCAACGGCCATCACACAGCCGACGGCAGCCTCCTGGAAAGTGGATTCAGCTCCGCAGAAGTTGCAGCCCCTGAACAGGGCGAGCCCCAGGACTCCCAGTCACCGGCCCGACGGCGATCACACAGCCAACGGCAGCCTCCTGGAAAGCGGATTCAGCTCCGCAGAAAGTACGGCTCACAAGCCAGCCAACCAGATTTCAGGCGCCTTTTCAGAAAAGCCGACGATTGGTCCAGTCCCTCACCCTGGTGCTGACTTTTCTCCGGAGTGATTTCTACTGTTGATTTTCAGCCTAGCATTAAGTTTGTCTAAAATGTTAGTGAAGCCTGCTTTTAGAAACAAATGATTTAAGAAATTGAATGTATGCAAAGTGATTACCAGCCCTGTTAAAGATTTGCTAGACCAAAGTATTTTACCCCCTGCTGCCCTTGGCGTCTTTCCTAAGTGTCCCTTTGTTTTGTAAATTCTCCTGATCTCTGGCTCCTCAGCCTGCCACACTACTCGAATCCCTATAAATTCCTGCCTTTGTCTCCCTTAGTTGCAGCCCCTGAACAGGGCGAGCCCCAGGACTCCCGGTCACCGGCCCGACGACGATCACACAGTCGACAGCAGCCTCCTGGAAAGCAGATTCTGCAGAAGGTACGGCTCACAAGCAAGCCAACCGGATTTCAGGCGCCTTTTCAGAAAAGCCGCCGATTGGTCCAGTCCCTCACCCTGGTGCTGGCTTTTCTCTGGAGTGATTTCTGTTGATTTTCAGCCTAGCATTAAGTTTGTCTAAAATGTTAGTGAAGCCTGCTTTTAGAAACAAATGATTTAAGAAATTGAATGTATGCAAAGTGATTACCAGCCCTGTTAAAGATTTGCTAGACCAAAGTATTTTACCCCCTGCCGCCCTTGGCGCCTTTCCTAAGTGTCCCTTTGTTTTGTAAATTCTCCTGATCTCTGGCTCCTCAGCCTGCCACACTACTCGAATCCCTATAAATTCCTGCTTTTGTCTCCCTTAGTTGCAGCCCCTGAACAGGGCAAGCCCCAGGACTCCCAGTCACCGGCCCAACGACGATCACGCAGCCGACGGCAGCCTCCTGGAAAGCGGATTCAGCTCTGCTGAAGGTACGGCTTACAAGCCAGCCAACTGGATTTCAGGCGCCTTTTCAGAAAAGCCACCGATTGGTCCAGTCCCTCACCCTGGTGCTGGCTTTTCTCCGGAGTGATTTCTACTGTTGATTTTCGACCCACCCCCCCCAGGCCTCCTTTAAATACACTGTGGCCACGCCCTCTCTGTTTATCTAGCCATCCTATAGGTTACTGCCTAGTTGGGGAAACAAATAAATAAATAAATACGCTAAAAGAAGAAGAAGCCCTCCACTCTCTCTTACATATTCATTCAGCCTTATCTCGACATTAAACTTTAAAACCATACTTATCTGAGAGTCATGGCACATTACACTGTAGCGTGCCTGTTACCGATAATCTTTGTTCCTGGTGTATGCTACACTAACACAACACAATATACGAGCACTGCCATGAAAAACGACACCTACTATGTCTCCAGCCATTATACCACTCACTACTCCTCACGCGCCCCTCCCTTTACCCATTCTCCACCTTCTTCTTTCTTACTCTCCCTTCTTCCTTCCCCAATGTCCCTTAATGCGTTCCTTCTCCTAGTTCCAAACTGCAACACAAGCACATTCACATTAATATAGAGTTGCTACCCTCAAAAACAAATAACAGTCAGACAGAAAGGAAAAAAGTCCTTAGGTCGCATTTGATCTCCTTAAAGAAACTGTTACTCCTTCTCCTTCTCTGCTCAGGCAATGTCGAGCTAAATCCAGGCCCCCCTTCACTGCTCTCCTCCCCAACAGGATTTGCAGCTGCACCCGGTTTAAAAATAATGATGGTTAATATATTGAGTCTGACCAAAAAAACTATCCCAGTTACAAGCCTGGGCTGTCCATACTGAACCTGACCTCATCATTGTCACTGAGTCATGGCTTAATAAAAATATTACTGACCAACAAATTAACCTAGTGGATTATACTCTGTTTAGGGAATTGGGGGGGGGGGGCGGAGTAGTTGTTTATGCCAAATCTAAGTACACAATTAGCAACATTATTACCAAATCTAAACATAAGGAATACGAAATTGTTTCACTGAAGCTCCATCTCCCTTCCTCTGACAACATTACTATCATAGGTGGATATAGACCACCTGCTGCTGGAACTGATATCCTTAGCGCCCTCAAAACTTTAATCATTAATGCTAATACAGAAACATTAATCCTTGGGGACTTCAACCTGGATTGGCTATCAGCAAAATCCCTCAGCTTGAAATCACTCTGTGACGAACTTGGCCTTGTCCAACTAATTAGTGAACCAACTAGGATTAATACCTTAAAAACAGCCAATAGCTCACTTTTAGATGTTATATTAACTACCCACCCACATAAAATTCTACAAACAGCGGTGTGTCATAATGATATGAGTGATCACAATATCGTAGTCTGCACTAGATCACAAGCCAAAGTCAACCTTCCCCCTAAATTCATTAACAAACGGTCGTTCCAGAATCTTCAATACCATAACTATTTGATTCGACCTAAGCAAGGTCAGATGGCAAGACCTCTTCCTTGCAAAATCAGTAGATGAGGCTGTTAATGTTCTCAACTGCAACATTACTTCACTGGTTAATAAACATGCTCCCATTATTAAGGTTCGGACGCTAAAACTCACACCCTTGGTTTACCCCGAACTTAAGATTGCACTGATAAACCGTGGACAAACTATGGGCCCAGGCTAGGCACACCAAGAGCCCTCTAGATTGGCAGGCATTTAGGGTAGCCAGGAATGCTTGCGTCAAACATATTCGCGCAACCAAATCAAACTACTACGTCTCTACCCTAGAGCAGGCTAAGGGGAACTCTTACAAAATCTGGAAGACCCTTAAGTCAATCGAGGGTCGCTCAACTGCCCCATCTATTCCACTAAAGATCCACATCAACGGAACAGCTATTGAAAGTACCCATCAAATACTAGAAGAACTTAATTCCCACTTCGTCACTGCCAGCCTAGCGTTTGATTCCTCTCCATATGCCACCCAAGTAAAGAACCTAGATAGCACAAATGCATTGCCATATACCCAAGCCTGTTCATTTCAGTTGCTCCCTCTTAGCTTTAAGGAAGTTGAGGATTCACTTGTTAATCTGGATACCAAAAAAAGTACGGGGTAAGATAGCATAGAACCATTATTCCTAAAACTTGGCTACTCCTCCCTTACCGCCCCAATACTTTATATATTCAACCTTTCTATCTCAACCGCTACAGTTCCCTTGTGTTGGAAATCTGCTCATATTCTCCCCCTATTTAAGTCGAGTGATCCCTGCGATCTCAATAATTATAGACCCATTTCAATACTGCCCATCCTCTCAAAAGCCTTTGAAAAAACTGATCTATGCACAACTGAAAAACCATATTGAAACTCAGTCTCTCTTAAACCCTCTCCAATCCGGCTGTCATCCAAATCATAGCACCACAACAGCTCTGGCCAAGGTTACTAATGATTGGGTCTGTGCAGTGGACTCTAAGAAAACCACTGGTGTAGTATTCTTAGATCTTAGTAAAGCTTTTGACACCGTAGACCACAATTTATTAGTGCGCAGCCTTACTAACCTAGGCTTTACTCCATCCACAACCCAGTGGTTCAATAGTTATCTGATGGGTAGGACTCAGAAAGTTAAAACAGGAGATTTGTCCTCGTCCTCCTTACCTACTAGGGGAGTCCCACAGGGATCTATCTTAGGCCCTGTCCTCTTTCCTTATATATAAACAACCTTGACCATCAGATTACCAAGTCCCACCTACATTTTTTTGCAGATGACACAGTCCTGTACACATCTGGGCCCTCACTGGAAGGAGTCAGTGACACCCTTCAAGCTGACTTTGCACAACTAGAAAATAATCTAATTAATGCAAAGTTACTACTTAATGCAAAGAAAATGAAAGCCATGATCCTCCACCCATGTACCTCCCCCTCTACCACTCCTGTTTTACCTAACGACTTTATAAATACTTCCCTAGGTGAACAATTGGAAATAATTTCAAAGCTCAGATATCTCAGTTTCTGGCTCGACAACAAGCTTTCTTTCAATGATCATCTTGATGACTTGTCCAAAAGACTAAAAGCCAGGTTAGGCTTTTTCTTCCGCAACAGGTCCTTCTTTCCACGGAGATTAGAACCAGACCGGTTCAGGCCACATTCCTCCCCTTTTTTGATTATGGCGACATAATCTACAACTCTTCAGCACTTACCAGTCTTCATAAGTTAGATGTTCTCTACCACCGTTCCCTTCGATTTATTACTAACTCCCTTCCCCAAACCCATCACTGTGATCTACATGCCATAGTTGGCTGGCCCTCGCTGACCATTAGATGGTCTGTCCACACCGGTATCTGGACTTTAAAACTTCTTCTGAACAAACTACCACAATACCTAACCTCCTTAGTACACATATCACACAGTGTTTACTCCCTCAGGAAATCTGATTTTCTCCTCCTCGATGTACCTAGGACCCGTACTTCCTTTGGCAAATGCGCTATCTCATGTTCGCTGCCAACTATTTGGAATCGGTTACAATCCTCTCTGAAATTATCTAGTATTGTCCCTGTTAACCTTTTTAGAAAGGTTAGCCATGGCCAAATTAAAAGATACCTGTAACTGTCATTAAACTGAATATCATTTTGGGGGCATCAATTTATCGACCACACGGTATCTTAGGCTCCATCTCACTATGTCACTAGCTCTACCTCTAACCATTAACAGTGTATCTGATGGAATTCTGTTAACACGTTAGTTACAGTTATGTAATTACTGTTACTTTCTCCAGGAACATTAATTTTCTCTGGTGAAATCCTAATGTATGCAATGTATTGTCTTATAATCAGTGTCACCTCCCATTATGAATTTTATGTACCCGGGGAGCTCTTTATGTACATTATGTAATATCATGTAATTCTCTTAAAGTATTTGACTGTATGTCTGTCTCAGGACCTCCTTGTTAATGAGCTTGCTCAACGGAGTTTTCCTGCAATAAACTTGAACTTGAACTTTTGCCACCCATGCTTCTTTCCTCCAGTCACTCAAGATCCTGTGTGCTAGAGCCCACTATAGTATTACAGCACAAGCCACTTAAATGGGATGCCTCCCTGGACATCTTTTTGTCCCATTTAAGCGGCCGTCCCCTTTAAGAAACGCTATTTAATTTCAACACAGTGCAGAGCCTCCCAACCTACTGCTAGGCAGTACAGTGCTCACTTTGATTTAATAGCAGTTTTGTTATCCTCTTAATGCTGCACCTTGTTGTACCCTCGGTTACCTGCATTGTCACCCACTCACATCGTCTGCAGTTTTGACTCAGAGAAGCACACATTCTTTCTTTCTCTCTCTCTCTCTCTCTCTGATTTGCACTCTGGTGTCAGCGATCTTGGTGAATTAAATATCAGACAAAAAGAGAGAGAGAGAGTAAACACTCGGACAGTGTGGCAGAGAAAGGGAGAGTGAAACAGAGAGCCGATCGGTGTTTAGTGCATCAGAACTAAAGGAGAAAAAAACTACAAGCTCGGGTTTCAGATTATGGCAAGTATGTGTGTGAGAGTGTGTGTGTGTGTGTGTGTTGACATACTGATTTAGAGAAGCACACTTTCTCTCTCCCTTTGATTTGTACTCTAGTGTCAGAGATCTCAGCGAATTAAATGTCAGACAGAGAGAGAGAGGGAGTAAACACTCACACAGTGCAGCAGAGAGAGAGAGAGAGAGAGAGTAAAACAGAGAGCTGATCAGTGTTCAGTGCAGCAGAACTAAGAAAAAAAAAGACAAGCTCGGGTTTCAGATTATGGCAAGTGTGTATGAGTGTGTGTTGTGTTGATGTATTGATTTAGAGAAGCACACTTTCTTTCTCTCTCTCTCAGATTTGCATTCTGGTGTCTGTGATCTCAGCAAATTAAATTAGATATCGGTGTTCAGTGCTGCAGAGCTAAAGAAGAAAAAAAAATTACAAGTTCGGGTTTCAGGTTACGGAAAGAGTGTGTGTGTTGATATGGCAGGATGTAGATCACTCTAGTCAGACTGCAGTTCACACCTACTCATCAGCTTATTAATGGCTGTCTGAGCATTTAGTGTGTGAAAATTAGGGCATTTTGAGAGTTACAGGACAGAGTCGTCCCAATAATCTGACGCCCTTGTCCCCAATAAGCAGATATTAAGTCCATAGAGATGAATGGCCATTTAATGGGTTCCTGGTGGGACGTCCTGATAATCCCACATCCTGATTAAGTGGCTTGTACTGTATCTCCTTTGCTGTACAGGCCTCTAAGCCCTGGAACAAGCTGCCCTATTATGTCAAACAAGTGTCACGCTATGTCCAATTTAAATCATCCTATAAGCATTATCTATATGATCACTTTATCTGTAACTGATTCATTGATCTCTACCTAAAAATTACCGTCCCATGCAAGTTTATGCTGGTCACACACTGTATTGCAATATCAGTGTTCTATGACCTGCCACTTTGACTTTCTTGTGGGCTCTGACACTGTACTGTATCTTGTTCTATTACTGTATTATACTGTACTTACAGTGTTTGCAGTGACTTGCCAATCATGGGACCTGGGTCCCCCTTGAAAATGGCAGATCCCTGTCCTTTGGTTCTTACCCAGTTAAATGAATCAATAAAAAAATAAATAAAAGTTGATTTTTTATTACAATTTATGGAAACAGCCCCTTTCATTTAATTATACAGTAGTCTCTCATTATAACAGACAAGGAGCCATAACCCATGTTCATAATAGCTCCCTGTTTGTTATAATAAAGGACGCCAGAATACAGCTCTATCTGCACTACTGTACATGCCATTGGTACTCCTCACAAGTCCATTCCACTTCATACTCACTACTTAACTTAACCATTCAGGAAGAAGTGCACAAGGAATGGTGGTGCTTTAGAATAAGGTCTAGTAGAAATACAGTCACAGTTCTAGCATTCAACCACCTCAATGTAGTAGGATGCCACAAAAGTCTATATTATTAATACAAAACTTTTATTAAACAGAAACCACTCCATAAAAGGCCCTGCCTGACACGTTTCAGATTGACTTGTCCTTTATCAAAGGCCTTTGATAAAGGACAAGTTAGTCAGAAACGTGTCAGGCAGGGCTTTTTATGGAGTGGTTTCTATTTAATAAACTTTTAGTATTAATAATATAGACTTTTGTGGCATCCTGCTACATTGAGGTGGTTGAGTTCTGAAACTGTGACTCTAATTTCACTCCTCAACTTACTTTAATGCCTATTGTTTGGCATCTCTGTTTACAATGTTGTTTAAAGTTGAATCTCTGATACTGTACTTGAAACATTACACCGCCATGCTCTTACTCTTCCTGTCCCTGTGACATTTGCACACTCCCACCCCTTGCCTGGCTGGTCAGAACTCCACAGTTTTAAATGACAGAAAGAAAAAAAGTCTGGCTTCGTTTTGCTTGCCATACATGAATAACAGGTGTGTGTTGATGGTATCCCTGTAACTGTGGTCCAATGATGGCAGCCTGTTGTGGTTGTGGCTCTCTCTTTGGCCCCTCCAAACTCAATGCTCTTTGTTTAGCCCTTCCAAAATCGTTGCTGTCTAACCTAACTCTCCTCCCAAATTGTAGAAACAGTACAGTAGTTTACTTAATTTAAAATAATATCATTGCTGCTTCTGAAGAACGGCATATCCTGGCTCATTTCATCACTATGTTCTCCTGGGTCCTGCTGAGCTAAAATGCATGGTATGTAAATTGTTTTAATGACTTTTTTTTAAAATGAACAAACTTTATTAAAATAACAGGTACTAAACAGCATAGCAGTGGAAATGACAATACAACAAAGCACAACCCACTCCCCCCATCCCAGTGACGCCACCTCAAACAGCCAAATAAGATAACATAATAAAAGAAAAAAAAAAACAAGTGCAGTCTAGGAGCCAGGAAAGACAATACAGTTACATCACAGGTGGCAAAACTAAAGCTTTAAAGGACTAAATTGTGTAGAGAATATAAAGCTTGCCCCAGCTTTTGTCAAAGATGGGGAGTTTATGCCTGAGACTGGCTATCATACATTCCACCCGAAGAGTAAACAATAATTCTTGTAGCCACTCTTGGTAGGAAATGAAAGCCTGGTCGAGCCAGTGCTGCAGGACTACCTTCATCAAAGACAGAATTCAAAGCCATATAAAATCTATGCTCCCTGATGGATACTTTATTTATTTGTTTCTTCTTTGTTAACTGGATAAGGCCCACTAGGCACAAGTGCCTGTTATCAGAGGCGACCCAGAAGCTACTGAACTATAATCCACTAAAAATCTAAAATGCATATCCAGGGCCTAAATAAACCTTGCAATCCCAGAAGAGGATCTGCCTTAGCTTCAATAAGGCTCCATAAGGGGCTCTACGATGCCAGTCCGACAACTATTTTGTCGACCAGCATCATGGCGACGGATTTATGTCGACCGCAAGTTGTGGTCGTCATATATCTGTAAGGAAATCCAGTCCATTCTTCTATTGGGGGGCCCCCTCCCCGCACCCCTCCTACTAAATATAATCAACTCCAAGTCGCAGTTGATTCGGGGAGGGGGTACAGGACTGGGAGACAGCGTGCCGGGGTCTGGGGCACACCATTACAGCGAACTGTCGATGTTGTTGGCATCTACGTTTTTTGAAAGGCACCAAAAAAACCAAAATGATTATTATATTTATTATTACATTATTATAATTATTATTATTACATTGCTCGCTGTAATGGTGTTGCTATCGGGTGGGCATACCTCCATAAGGGAACTATCTTAGGGCTGTTCCAAAAAATTTGTAAAGTGGAGCCCTCATACTGCCCACATCTAGGTCAGACAGAGTAAGGCAATCTCCCTATCCTTGCCAGATTTTTAGGAGTGTAATAAAGGTTGTACAGAATGTTAAACTAGGTAAGTCTCAGCTGATCCTGAGCAACATAATAATACAGATTGGTCCATATAGTTTGTCACTGGGGGGGATAAGGGGAAGAAAGTACCCCAGGATTTGGGAAGATCCATCCAAACCTGGAAAAAACATGGAAAATCAGACAGAATACAAGGCAGACACTGCATGCGGTTTTAAAACCAGGTCCTTAATATTAGCCAAGAGTTCTGAAAAGTCAGTGGTCCAACTGCCCGGCCTGAACCAATGAAGCAAAGCATGTCTGAGTCAAAATATTTTAAACATATGCTTATTTACCAACTTAAGATAACCCAGTATATCTGCTGACGGCAATAGGAACCCTCCAGACAATAAATCACAGTCCCTAATGTTGATCAATTAGGGAAGCCAATCAGTAGTAATAATATTACCTCCAATCTTAAAAGCACAATTATAAAGTATAGGTTGGGTGATATCCTTAGCAATGGGATGCTTCTGCAATTACTAAAACTGAGAGTACACCCGAAGTGTAATGCCCATGACCATGTCACATAGCTTAGGAGGGAGTGATTTCAAAGGGGTTAAAAAACAGAGATGGTACCGAAAACCCAAAGCCTTTAAGTAAATCTAATTCCAGCTCCAGCCATATAGGTATCTAAAGAGGGTCCTGGAACGGAAGAGAAAGCCACTGAAAAAACTTGTTAAAATGACTAGCAAAATAATAAATAAGGACGTGAGGGAGTTTAAGGCCACCCAAATTTTTAGGGGCGGCAAGTTTCCTGTAAGCATGTCTCTGGGCTTTCTTGGAGCAGATAAATTCAACAATCATTCTGTGGACACGTTGGAACCAAGCCTGGGGCAGCCATAGAATTAACACATTTAGGGGGTAGAAAAGCCTAGGGAGAACATTCATCTTAATGATATTAATTCTCAGGGCATTCTTACCCCAGAGCCAACATCTACAGTAAGTACTACTGTTATGTTCATTTTCTCTACTGAAGATAGCACCATGGATATAGGAACTGTTACAACCACTAACGCTACGAATATATTTGTTTTGAGTGATTCCATTGTGAAACATCTTGATCGCACTGTTTGCAGTACAAACAAGGCTAGCCAAACATGTTCCACTTTTAGGGGTGCACGTATATCTGATTACTGCAATGCTCTATACCTAGGGTTACCGGGGGTGGATCTCCATCACCTGTAGCTGGTGCAGAATGCTGCGGCCAGGCTGTTGACTGGGTTGTCAAGAACTTGCCATGTCACACCTGAGCTGCGCAAACTGCACTGGCTGCCGGTGCGGTGGGGGATCACCTTCAAGGTCGCGTTGCTGACCTGTAAGACCCTACACGGACAAGGACTGGGTTACTTGCAAGACCTCCTTCGGCCCTACCGTTCCCTCCGCTCCACTGTCAAGGGATTGCTAGAGGTTCCCAGGGTCCGTCTTCAGTCCTCTGGGGCCACAGGTTTTTCTTTTGTGGTCCCGACCCTGTGGTACTCTCTACCTCGTCGGATTAGAGAGTGCTTGTCCACTGAGACTTTTAAAGCCTCTTTGAAAACGTATTTATTTACTTTGGCTTTCGGAGACAGTGCTTAGTTTATTTCTGCTGCCTTTTTATTTTTATATATGTTTTATTAACTGAATGTTTGTTGTTTTGTCTATGACGTATTTGCACTTGATTTTTGAAAAGCGCGCTATACATAAATATTGATTGACTGATATAGCCAGTATGGTAACCAACATCCTGAAAAATTCTAGTGATAAGCCATTAGTTATAATCCACACTGGTGCAACTAATACTTTCCATGAATCAGCATTAAATATTAAAAAAGATTTTGTTGCACTTACAAAAATGTTAGTTGATTTAGGTTGCCAGGTAGCTTTCTCTGAAATTCTTCTGATACCCAAAGCTACAGTACGTCACATAAAGAACATTAAAACAATTAACAACTGGTTACGTAATTGGTGTCTAAAACAAGACGTCCATTTCATCATGCATTGAGAAGAATTTGATGGAAACCTTGACTTGTTTAGTGGGGATGGTCTTCATCTCAGCAGAAAAGGCAGCACTCTGGTGTGTAAACACATCACTACATTTATTGATTTTAATTTAAACTAACATCATGGGGGAGGGGCAGACTTTGCCAGTCCATATTATAAATAAAAATAAGCCAAAAATTACTGTAGACAGACTAAACTGTATGTACTTCAATGCCAGAAGTCTCAATAAAAATACTGATGAACTCAAAATAAGAACAGGCCTGAATCAGTTAGACCTCATTTCAGTCACTGGAACCTGGTGGGATAACAAATCCAGCTGGGAATTTAATGTACCAGGTTTCAATCTATTTAAGCTTAACAGAAAAGACAGACATGGTGGAGGTGTGACATTATTGGTTAACAACAATTTTACGAGTGTAAACATCTCTGACAAGATTAAGACACATGATCTAGTTACTGAAACAATCTGGATAAAACTTTTATTTGAACATAGTAACTCCCTTATTGTTCACACTTGTTACAGGCCTCCTGATTGCTCTCCCCTTATCACCGACTCCATTTTTCAGGAGCTGGAGCTAGCCTGCACTCTTGGTGACACTGTACTGTTGGGTGATTTCAATATTGGGGAAATTAACTGGAACACATATTCAGCTACATTTATTAGTTCTAAGTTATTATCCTTATGTACTCAGTTACAACTTAAATAGATTGTAAATTCACCTGCTAGAGGTGATAGGATCATTGATCTGGTGTTGAGCAATGATCATTTAGATATTAATAAGTTGAACACAGAAGCACCAATTGGTAACAGTGACCACAATACTGTATTTTTTTGCTTAGAAAAGCATTTTGCACATAATACAGGCATTACAAATATACTTTTTTATAACAAAGCAAATCTGTCAGAAATAAAACTTCTCTGAGTCAGACGGATTGGGAGTTAAAATATAATAATCTCCATATTGAATCTTTTTGGAAATTTCTTAAGGATACCCTTATCTCTGTCAGAGATAAATATGTTCCATCAAAATCTAAATTTAATAATAAAGGTAATTCACCAAAATGGTTTACTAGATCCATTAAGAATCTCATAAATAGAAAAAAATATATATAGTACTTATCTGAAAATAAAAAGTCATGATAGCTGGTTAGCATTTAAAAAACTTCAAAAACAATGCAAAAATAAAATTAAAAAAGCTAAATTAATGTGGGAAGTAAACCTAGCAAAAACAGCATTTAAAAACAATAGTAAGCACTTTTTCTGTTATGTAAATTCCTTAAAGAAACCAGTTAACTAAGTCAGCCCCTTAATATCAGGGAGTGACTTAATTCACGATCCCCAGAATTGGCTAATTTTTTTAATAAGAAATTCTGTGAAATTTTTTCCACACACAGTAATAGTGTATCTACACCTAATTCAATTCCACCACACAATTCTGATTTCATTATCTTTTCAAATGAAAACATTAAAAAATAAGTTAATGGCTCTAAAAGGTAAAACTAGCTCTGGACCTGATAATACCCCAAGCCATTTGTTATATTTAGCTGCTGATAACTTGATCTTGCCCCCTAAAATTTCTGTTTGAGGGCTGTTTACACCATAGTTTTGTGCCAGCAGTCTGGAAAACAGCAAATGTGATCCCCATGCATAAAAAGGGTTCTAAATCATTATGGGAAAACTATCGTTCAATTAGTCTGACCTCTATTTTTAGTAAAATTATGGAAAGTCTAACTAAAGACCTTATTAATCCAGTTGTGAATGCACAAGACTCTACACAGCATGGTTTTAAAAAGGGAAGAGGCTGTTTGACTAACCTAATGTGTTTTTATGAACACATCAGTGCATTTCTGGACAAAAAAATCCCATGTGATGTGATTTATATAGACTTTGGCGTTATGCCACATTGGGCATTGCAGGTTAAACTTAACATCTTAAACATAAATCAGCACATTATTCGTTGGATCTGTAACTGGCTCTCGGACAGATCTCAAACTGTATTAATTAATGGCCATATGTCTCCCCCAGGACCTGTAACTAGTGGTATCCCACAGGGCTCTGTTCTCGGACCTTGTTTGTTTGAGATCTTTGTTGCTGATCTTACTTCAGACAGCATCTCACTTAATAATAAACATGCAGATGATGTTAAATTAGGAGGCCCCTGTCTTACCCCAGAGAACTCACTTACCATCCAAAGAGATCTAGATCATAGGTTAATTGATGGGGTATGAAAGTAAATAAAGAAGAATGTAAGGTTATGCATTTAGGATCACACAATCCCATGTCAACATACTCAATAGCTGGAGTGCCATTAAATATCACTCATGAGGAGAAAGATCTGGGTGTCTGTATCAACAGTAACCTTACCCACACTGAACATACAAATGCAGTGATTAACAAATCTAACAGAGTTATCTGGTCCATCAGGAGGAATATTACATCACGTAATTCAGAAGTTTTGGTACCTCTGTATCGGGAATATGTAAGACCGCATTTAGAGTATGCATCTCAGTTGTGGTGTCCATATAAAAAAGGTGAACGCAGCACACCAGAAAAAGTATAGAGAAGCTTTACTAAACACATTTATGGTCAATACAATGATGATTACGCAACTAGACTAGTGAGCCTAAATCAAATGTCATTACAAATGCGACGATTGAGAGGTGACCTCTTATTTCTATATGATACAACACAGGATCTGCATTTAATGTCAGACTTAGGATTGGTCTTTAAAGATAGCACTTGCAATATCCGTGGGCCTGCCGGTCCCATCCAAATCAGGTGGGAGAGAGACATTTCAATCCCCTTCCCAAATGATCAGAGGAGGAGGAGGAGGAGGAAAAGGGGAAAGAAGGCCGGAGAGTTCCATGAAGAAGGAAGGGTTTGACATGTTGGGGCCATGTACACTACCAAGGATAACGTCTGATCTATCTGAGACTCCCCTTACAAAAACATATCTGCCTTGGGGGTCTAAGAGGTATTGATGACTTTAAAAATTAACTGTTTTCGAAATCAGGATGGCAACACCACTACTTGACTGGGTGAAACCCGCTGCAAATACCTGACCCCACCGACTGTCTTCAGAACAAGTTACCTTCCGAAGGCAGAAGGCGGGTTTTCTGTAGAAAAGAAATGTGACATAGTAGGCATAACTAGGGATGTAAGTTTGTCATGGATGAGGTTTTAATGACTCATTGTTTGTTCATGAAATCATTAGTAAACAGTAGTAAATGTTGTGGCACTGTCATCATTGCTACATTCTGATGACACTAGTGAAAGTCATGGAAGTCCTGAATAAAGATCAAATGTCATGGAATCAATGACGTGTATGACTGCCATGACAAACTTACAACCCTAGGCATAACAGATGGTTAAGGATTTGGTATCGTTTAGTTGGGACCCTGGCTCCTTTAATGTTCCAAAAGCATATTTCAGGAAATTAACCATGTGCATGTGTCAAATGAAAAAACAATATCCGAACAGAGAACAATAAACAGAATACTACCAACCCAATAAGTGAGCTCCACCAACCCCAAATCCCCCCAAACCAGTACCCCACCCCATAACCTTCCACCCATGTAAACACTGTTAAAATGTAAATCTTGAAACAAGAGAGATTCCCTGAGACATCCCCCCCAACCTCCCACCCATATACCTTCCCAAAGAACATGAAAACCAGACCAATGCCCTACATTATATAACTATCCGAATAAACAGTCCCTCCCCCAAAAATGGTAAAAGGAACAGTTGCCATAAGTTACTAAACTGTATACAAATAATCTGTGTAGCCCAGGTGCCATGTGCCAGTGGGCTACTACACCTGCCTGTTTGCCCTCTAACAGGTTAAGGGGACTGGGTCCTGCTACAGTGGTGTCCGGGGGTCCTATCCTAAAGATAATAAAAATAGCATGGTGCCTCCACCCAGAGAGAATTAGAAGTGGGTCAGGGGACTGGCTGGCACAGCTCCCTGGGATGTTGCACCTACCTCCCTCCCATACCAACCACCACACACATGGGATACCCAACAATTCAGTACCACCATAAACCATGAACAGTAATGCTTTGGCAGACTCAGAGAATTCTTGCACGCACAATTTCAAATAGTAAACCACAGCTTTATTTGGGGTAAGGACCAGGGAAGTGGGTACCAGGACCAAGAATGCTGTGGAGAAAAATGGGTTAGTGAAAATAATCAGCACCAATAAACATTGGGGCCCGCAGGCCAAAACCACCCCCACTGGTACCAGTGTCCCCAGAAGTCCTTATGGGTACCCACTAGGTGCAGGCCTGGTATACATTGCCGTGGGTTGGATGGCTGTTGGGGCCCTGGAAATATTAGAAAGAACTTGATTTTAAAGACTAAACGACACAACTTCTTTTTGTTTTTCTCTCCAGGAACCAGATACTGGGAACTCATGGTTTGATGACCTCAGCACAGGGAAAATGGAGTTTCTTGAGATACGTCAGCAACAGACACAGGCTGACCAGGATCCCTCTGACTGGACGGAACTTGTTCAAGGATCTTGCAGCTTGTCACCTTGACTGTAGTTCTGGCCGCTTGTCACCTTCAGCCGCTTCTGGCCCGTTGCAGGACAACACTAGCCCAGAAGGCCCAGACCCAGAAGTGACTCCACAGCACAGCTCCCATGACAGGCAGCAGATGCCCTAGCACCCCAGCAAGTGCCGGTGAACTCCTGAGACAGTGAGTCCCACTTGGAAGGGGTTAGCAAGTTCCCTCCCTGGCTCTGGGTGAGGACTCCCTAGCAGTGGAGGTCCTCCTGCAGTCCCTGCATTAAGTTTTCAGCAATGAAAGGTTTTCAGGCAGTTGCTCCAATAAAGTCCAGTGCCAATCAGTGTGGGTGCCAGCCTCAGGTTCAATAGGCGCAAGTGCAATTCAGCAGGGGCTTTCAGCAACAACAACCTCCTGCACACCAGTCTACACTTTCCAGTTGACAGTGTCCCCAACCTTTTCTTTGGCTGCAGCTAGGCCTCAGCTCTCAGCTACTCTAACCAGTTCACACAGGACACACACATAGCTTCAGCTAGCACCCTGACAGCCAGAGACACTCTGCCTCTTCAGAATCTCTTTTACAGTCCCACACCAGAAGTCTTATCAGCAATTCAGACTTTTCAGAGCAGGGTTTCAGCAGCATTCAGTCTCTCTCATGAATAGCAAGCAACTCTTGCCTACCTGGGGAATAGGCATCATAGTTCAGTCTTTCTCTTTTTCCCCATCTCACTCTGTTTCTGCCACACAGCAATCTCCAATTCTGTAACACAGCAAACTCCACATAGGTCCTGGGTAAGCCCCTCATGCCCAAAGTCTACTCTCATAGGGTACTCCTGACCTGTACAGAGCCCGGGGACAGACTGAAGAAATCCCAGTAAGTCCACAGTGTTTCAGCCAAAAATCCAGAGTCCTGATTGGCTGATAGAAACTATCAATAATCTACATCCATAGTGATCAATATTTGCTGTTCGTTTATTGGGGTATGATCTAGGCACCTAAATTAGTCCCTTCTTTTTCTCAGGAGTCCCTCTGTCCAAGTTCTGAGCACCTAAATCACTGATTGGCTGTTAGAGAGGGTCAAGTATCACGAACATGTCAGCTCCCAGTTATTTATATGGAGTTCATACAGCTCCCTCGGCTTCATAAAACAAATGCAGTCCAACACAATGTTATACAAACATCCCACCGAATTATAGCCCCAATGACCCCCTGTCAAACAAGCCCACTTTTGTGCAATAGCTCCCAGTAGTTTTGCTGTTGCTGCCGCCGAAATTCTGTCCCCCTAGGTGGCAGGCAGCAACCTCATTAATAGTCATGAGGGCTCATGAATGATTCATGAGCCCTCGGTCATGCCCTATTCAATCTTTATTTGAAAACTTTATATCGGCTTCTCCACTGCCTCTTCGAGGTCACCGGTCCCCATTTAGTTTAAGAGGGGTGCCGGGACTGCTGAGGAACTCCCCAAAGGACCGCAACCCAGTGGTCAGCACATAAAAGGTACTACTGTGCACCTCTGCGAGCACTGGTGGCACCAAGGACATGTCAGCAGCTTATGAAATAGGATTTAGGCCCAAACAGGGCCAAACAAATACAGGGCTTGCTTTGGGGACTTGGGGGAGCAACTGAGGACTTGGGATGCGGCAGACAAACAGGGGAACCACCCGCAGTGGTCATGAGAAATGGGAAAAATGTGGGGCAATTCAAGTATGCCCCAAAGGGGGGTTACAATCCATATACTCCATGGAAAATCCACCCTAAACAAAAGACTCCTGAACCCCCTACCATACCTTGCAAGGTATACCAATAAAAACATAGAATACTACTTCCTCACAAACAAAGAGTAAGGGGTTCTCCACCCTTAATTAGGTTCATGACATCCATCCCCAAAAGCAGCACTTAACCACCCCATGCCCCCGCTGCCACTCCAAATAAAGTACAGTTACGTAAGAATTTACCGTAACAGTAGATCTTCGAGAACAGCTCATGCAGCAGGTTACACCAGTAGGACTGAAGCCGGCAGGTGCCAGAATCCCACAGAAAACTTCTAGCTAGCAATATCCAGTGGAGAACTGCTCCCGACGTTGGCCCCTCCCCCGACACCCAGCATCATATAAAAGGTGGTGGTCCCCCAGCATCCTCAGTTCTCCCGCCAGAGACTCCCGGCCCAAAGGTGACATCTGAAGGGGAGACCGAGGATCCACTTGCAAAGGAAGGTACGATAATTTCATTACTGGATGGCGTCAGAGATGTTGCAGCCTAAAGACTAGGTTGGAAGACAACCTCCTGAGGGGAAGGTGGGAGGGAAACTACCTGCTGCAAGAGCTGTTCTCGAAGATCTACTGTTATGGTAATTTCTTTCGTAACTGTATTATCTTACTTTGAGAAACATCTCTTGCAGCAGGTTGCACCAGTAGAACTGATTCCCAAGCAGTTAGGGAACTACTTCCTGATCGGGAGGAGGATAGGAGAGATCCTGGTGAGAACCAGATTTTATGACAAAAGTCCTTGGAGGACCGCCAAGCCGAAACCTGCTCTGCGTCTAGAGGCAATATCCAAACTGTAGTGCCTGATAAAGGTGTGTACAGTGCTCCAAGTTGCTGCGCAGATGGCTGACGTAGAAACGTTCTTAAGTGCTGCGAAGGAGGTAGCCACCCTTCTTGTGGAGTATCCTTTAACCGGTCCTGGTAAAGGCTTATTGCGCCACTGGTAACAGAACGAAATACGTTTAACAAGCCATCTGGAGAGTGATTGCTTCGACACAGGTACACCCTGCATCCTGTGCGCAAATGATACAAAGAGCTGGTTCGACTTGCGATGGGATCTGGCTCTGGCCAGATAGAATCTGAGGCTCCTATGTACATCTAAGGTGTGCAACAGGGCTTCTCCTCTATTAGAATGGCTGGGGTAGTACATCAGACGGTCGATATCCTGGTTGAGAGTTACAGCCGAGACCACTTTGAGAAGAAACTTAGGATTTGTCCTTAAGGACACTCTGTCCTTATGAAAAACCAAATAAGCATCTTTGCACATAAGTGCGTGAAGCTCAGAAATTCTTCTGGCTGAAGTAACAGCAACTAAAAATAGTGTCTTCCAGGCGAGGAGACACAGCTCGCAATCTGCGGCCAGTTCAAAAGGGGGCAGCGTAAGCTGCTCTAGGACAAAGGGGAGATCCCAAGGTGGAATCCGGTCCTTGATAGGAGGTCTCAAGTGGAGGATACTGCATAAGAAAGCTCAGGAAGCCTCTAGCTGTGCTAGAGACCTGTGACCCACTGGGGAATGATATGCCAAAATGGCACAGAGATGTACCTTGATAGAGGAGTAGGCGAGCCCTGATTCATACAGGGATAGGAGGTAATCCAAGACTGACCTCTCTGAGCAGTCTAGTGGGGTCAGTATATGAGCCTGAGCCCAAATGCTAAATCTGCGCCATTTCATGGCGTAGGTGGCATGAGTGGATGGCTTTCTTGCCGCCACCAAGATGTCAGAAATGTCTTGCAAGACCCCGTATCACATGACTGCTATGTCCTTAGGAGCCAGGCATGCAGGTTCAGCGACCAAAGGTCCGGATGGACCAAGGAGCCTGTCTCCTGGGACAGTAGGTGAGAGCTGACTGGCAGAGGCACCGGGGGTTCCTGGGTGAGTTGGTATAGAAGAGGGAACCAAATTTGCCTGGGCCAAAAGGGCACTACCAGTATGAGAGATGCCCGCTCTTGTCGGAGCTTCAAAAGAACCCTCTGATCAAAGGGAAGGGTGGGAAAGCGTAAAGGAACCTGCCTGTGCAGGAGAGGGACAACATGTCTCACCAGAAAACACCAGGCCCTGGATCTAGCAAGCAGAAATTGGGCAGTTTTGCGTTGGATGGGGACACGAAAAGGTCTAATTCTGGTGTCCCCCACCTGCGAAACAGATCCTCTACGACTTCCTGCAGCAGTTTCCATTCGTGGACTCTGGCCTGCGAGTGGCTCAGACTGTCCGCGATGGTGTTGTCCACTCCAGGAACATGCACTGCAATGATTTCTGCGCTGTGCTGTAATACCCAATCCCACACCCTCTTTGCCTCCCTGCAAAGGGGGTAGGAGTGAGTGCCTCCCTGCTTGTTGAGATAGTACATCACCACGGTGTTGTCTGTTTGTAACATGAGGGTACCCAGTGGGATCTCTGACTGAAAGGCCTGTAAGGCGTACAGGATCACCCTTGTCTCTAGAATGTTGATGTGGAGGTGAGATTCCAGAGATGACCAGGAGCCTTGGGTCCTGAGTCTGTTCAGGTGAGCTCCCCATCTGGACCCCGAGGCATCTGTGCAGAGAGTCAGAGTTGGAGGCGACGCTATGAAGGGGACTCCCGTAGAAAGGTGCTCTGGGACAAGCCACCATTGCCAATCCCGGGTGACTGCATTCATGATCCAGACTGGATGATGCAGTTGGTCCCGCTTTTGGTCCTATTGGGCTCATAACATCCACTGGGTGACCCGCATATGGAGTCGAGGTAGGGGAACCGTCGCAATGGCTGCTGCCTTGTGTCCGAGCAGGCAAAGGATGGCCCTGGCTGGTACCGACTTCCTTCCCATTATGTCCCTTATGAGGGACCTGATGCATTCCACCCTTTCCTGAGGTAGGAATGCCCGCCCTTGAATGGTGTCGAGAATTGCACCTATAAATTGCAACTTCTGTGATGGAAGGAGACACGACTTCTCCTGATTGATGGTGATGCCTAGTGATTCGAAAAGGGAACACGTGTCCTGAATCGCGGCCATCAAGGCCTCCTGAGAGGGGGCCATGAGGAGCCAGTTGTCTAGGTACAGAAACACATAGTGGCCCTGTCTCCTAAGAGCTGCTGCCATGACTGCCACACACTTCGTGAACACTCGAGGTGCCGAGGACAGTCCGAAGGGGAGAGCTCAGAACTGGTAGTGGCGTCCCAGGAACTCGAAGCGCAAGAATTTCGGTGTGCTTGAACGATCGGGAGATGGAGGTAGGCATCCTGCATATCCAGTGACGCGAGCCATGTGCCCTGTTTGAGCATGGGAATAAGACCCGGAAGGGTAACCATGCAGAAGCGTTTGTACAACACGGAAGTGTTGAGATCGCTGAGGTCTAAGATTGAGCACAAGTCCCATGTCTTCTCTGGAACCAGGAAGAAGTGAGAATAGTACCCTCTTCCTCTCTGATTCCATGGCACTGACTCTATTGCATCCTTGCCCAGGAGTGCCAAGATCTCCTGCTGAATGAGCAGGGCATGCTGACCCGAATACTGGGAAAGTAGGGGAGGCCTTGATGGTGGGTGGTCGAGGAACTCGATAGAGTGTCCTTGACATACTAGCTGAAGCACCCACTGGTTGGAGGTTATCCTTTGCCATCCCGGAAGGTGGTGAGAGACGTGACCCCCAACCTTCTCTTCCCTTAGATCCAGAGGGGAGGTGGGGGCCAGGAAGGTGTCATGCTGTGGTGGTATTTGTCCCGGCAGGCTGGGTAGACTTTTGGTGCTTCTGGCCCTGGCCCGTGGGGAACCTAGCTCGACCTATTCTCCAAAGTTGCCCCTTGGTTGCTGGCCGGAACGTGGCTGCTGCCTTTGTTGCAGGCTGCGAAAGCAATTCTGGTTCCTACGGAAGGGACTAAACTTGGGCCTGTACATAGCTTGTACAGTCCTGACTGCCTTCCCGGCGTCCTGTAGCCTGGTGAATACTCTCTCAGATTCCTCACCGAACAGGACTACTTCATTATAGGGGACGTCCAAGATGTTCTTCTGGACATCTGGAGTAAAGCCAGAGACCCTCAACCAGGAGTGTCTCCGAAGACAAAAACGACTATGGCTGTGCCCCTGGCTGCCAAGTCCACTGAGTCGTAAGCAGCTCGGAGTACCTGGGTCCCCATGTCTGACCCAGTTTGAAGGAGAATGAGAAGTTCGTCCTTCTTTTCACCATCCGGGAAAACTTTCATAAGGTCTTGGCCCTGTTCCCATAGGGCATTCTGAAACTGCACCATTTTTTTTTTTATTTTAGTCTTTGGTAACCGGGTAAGGCCCACTAGGCAAAAATGCCTGTTCTCAGGGGCGACCTGGGAGCACAGGGCGGTTAAGGGACTTGCTCAAAATCACACAGTATGCAAGTGGAGGTTGTAAGAATCAAACTCAGGTCTGGTCTACTGGATGTATCAAGCTCGTTCACACCTCGTTCCTCTAAGCTCTAGGCTATACTGCCAGCCCATGTGCGTTAAGTAGTTCAGAGACCTTATACAGCATGTAGCAGCCGCATACATGCATCTCCCCAGAGAATCTAATTGCTTAGATTCCTGGTCCGGTGGCTGAGTACTCAAGTGTTGAGGCCGTTGAGACCGATCATGAGAGGTTGTTACGACCAGGGAATCGGCCAGGGGCTGCTGCACCAAGTATGGGTCCTCCAATGGAGCCCTGTAAAGGCAGTCAGCCTTCATTGGAACTGTCGGAGTGGAGTGTGGACGTTTCTAAGCAGCCTTGGTGATGTCCATAAAGGTGTCCACCAATGGTGGGACCACCACAGGCTTCGGATCTTTCTGCCTGAGATATCTGGCAAGGCGTTGTCTTTCGGGGTCTAAGTCTTCTGTCTCCCACCCCATGTTTTCTTGGGTGTGCCTCATAATCTCCAAGAAGTGGGGTGTCATCCGGTGGTGAGCTGGGGAGGTCTCATGGGTCGGGTGATGGGAGACTGATGGTAGAAGGCGATGAAGTGTCGGATGAATCCAGCCTTGAGTCATCCCCCACAGAGGATCGTCTGCCTCTGGGCCGTTTAGGGCTGGGAGACCCTGAGGGAGACTTTGAAGGGGGTCTTCTCCATTCTCGCAATCTGGCCCTGGGAGGTGGTGTAGGCTCCTTAGGGTTCGGGGGTCTTTCATCTGCAGAGCCTTGAGGAGGTGGTGAAGGTGGCTTAGTGGGCACCACATCTTTCTTAATGGTATCCCACCAGAAAGTGAATAAATCCTTGACCTCCTGCAAATTCATACCCGATGACGGGCCTGGCGTCAGTGTTGGCCTGTCGGCGGGGTCGGGCATCGGGCCTTGGGGAACTATCGGGTCTGGCGACGGTTCCCTAGGCAGTCCAATGTCCTCCTTGTCGTCTGTCTGATCATCAGGCAAAACCATGACCTCCTCTTCCAAAGACCCCCCAGCAACCAGTGTCAGCCGATGTCGATGGGGCAAGTGTCAGCTCCTTGGCACATTTGGCGAGCGTCGGGTCGGTCGCCTATTTGGACTCCGAGGTCCATTTAAGGGATGTCAGCTCCGTCATCTTCTGTCTGAGTACATCCGGTCCTTTCGGGGGTTGGGAGACCGACCGGTGATCGGGGTCCCGGCGTCGGTCTGACGCCCCAGAGCTCTGCTTGGAAGACGACTCTGATTTATGCCGGTCCGAAGTCCAAGGCCTGGATGTGGAGTAGGGCGTCTGAGGATTCGTAGTCTTTAGCAGGTGTAGGGAGGCTAATGAGCCTCCTGAAGACCTTACCTTTACTGGAGGGGGCTGAGAGCGGGCCCGGGAGGATGACCTATCAGAGCGCGTAGAGCTGGAACTGCCTCGAGATTCAGAGGCATGACTTGGTGATCTAGACCTACCCTTGTCCCGGTGCTTGTCCTGGTGTTTCCCTGACTTATGGGAGGAGTCCCCCCTAGAGGTAGGGTCTTTCTCCATCTGCTTTACTTTCTCTTCAAGAAGGAACCCCTGGAGGGCCTTTTGGCGGCGGATCCTGGTCCTACTGTTAAATTTTCAGCAGATAGGACAGGCCTGTATATCATGCTCTGGGCCGAGGCACTGCATGCGGGCCATATGGCGGTCTGTAAACGGGATCTGCTTGCCGCAGGAGCACTTGTAGAGGTGTCCTTTGGTAGAAGGAGTAGGAGAAGTAAGAAAAAATTACTCACCTTAGTAATGTTGTTTCTTCTAATGGAGTCTTGCTGTATTCTGACAGTAGCAGTGAGTCCCAACCTTCGAACTGCCCCGGAGATGAAAGAGTTAACTTTCCATGCCAGGCATGGAACGCTGAGCTCGAGCTCGGTTGAGACTCTGTCTGTTGCTGTTAAACTCAAACCGTCAGATCTTCTGAGCTAAACTCACTAAGGTCCTGTGTGGAAGCTGTAAACCTACACTAGCCAACTGGCTACTAAACATAAACACATTTTTGGTCCCAAAACAAAGACTCAAGTCAGGAGACCCAAAAATGAAAACTCAACACCCACTCACCCCAAGAAAAGGGGTGAAAACAACAAGGTGGGCACCTACTGAGTGCCAACATTGCACTGCCCACCCACATCCCAAAAACAGAGGTTCTGAGAGGGGCAGGCGGGAGGTCAGAATACAGCAAGACTCCATTAGAAGAAACAACATTACTAAGGTGAGTAATTTTTTCTTCAAACAACATGAAGTCTTGCTGTATTCTGACAGTAGCAGACTACAAAGCAGTACCTCCACGGAGGAGGGACAGAACCTACTTAGGGAATAGGCTCTGAAGCACAGCTGTGACAAACCGAGCATCACTCCTAGTCTGGATATCCAGGGAGTAATGCTTGGTAAAAGTGTGAACTGTTTTTCAGGTAGCTGCTTGACATATCTCTAGAATAGGGATGTCCCTGGCAGCAGCCAGGGGAAGCAGCTGTACCTCTGGTAGAGTGAGCCCTCAGGCCTGAGGGTGGAACCTTACCCAGTTTTTCATAACAAAATTGGATACAAGAGACAATCCACCTAGCAATGGATCTTTTAGTGGCAGGTTTCCCTTTACCAACCTCACCATAAGTGAGGAACAGTTGGAGGGAGTCAAACCTGTGACCCTTGGTACACTCTATGTAGTAGCTAAGGGCTCTTTTCACATCTAAACTGTGCAGCCTCCTCTCACCAGAGGAGGAATGGTCAGTGAAGTACACAGGAAGAGACACAGATTGATTAAGGTGGAAATCTGAAACCACCTTAGGCAAGAACTTCCTGTTAGTCCTGAGGACCACCTTATCTCTATGAAAGGAGATAAAATCAGGCTCCACTGACAAAGCTTGTAATTCACTTATGCGCCTGGCAGAAGTGATGGCTACCAGAAACACAGTTTTCCAAGTCAAGTACTTAAGCTCTGCTGAAGACAAAGGCTCAAAAGGGGGCTGCATAAGCTGAGCAATGCAAACATTAAGGTCTACAGCAGGGGCAGGGTCCCTGAATGGAGGGGTTGGTGAAGCAAATCCTTGAAAACTTGGAGAATACAGGGTGAGCTGAAAGAGAAGAGGGCTTACTTGCTGAAATAAAAGCAGAAACAGCTGCCAGATGCACCTTCAGTGTAGCTGGTCTCAGCCCCAAGCTATTTAAATGGACCATATAATCAAGGACTGTGGGCAGATCAGCAGACTCTGGGGAAATATGCTTCCCAGAGCACCATATGGAAAATCTTTTCCATTTGGCATTATAAGTAGCCCTGGTGGAAGGTTTCCTAGAAGCCTTTAGAATATCCATTACACCTTGGGAGAGGTGTAAATCAGCAAACTCTAACTCTTCAAGAGCCAGGCCTTGAGATTGAGAGATTTGAGATTCGGGTACCAAACCCTTCCCTGAGCACAAGTTAACAGGTTGTAATTCCTGGGAAGACACAGGGGAAGATGAACTGCTAAGGACAGTAGGAGTGGATACCAGGGCTGTCTGGCCCAGTCTGGAGCAATCAGGATCATCTTGCATGGTTGAGATCTGATTTTGACTAGCACTTTGAACAGGAGAGGGAAGGGGGAAAGCATACAGGAACTTCCCATCCCAACTGAGAACTAAGGCATCCAGGGGGATTGAGCCCAACACTGTGGGTCTGCAGCAAAAAAGGGGAAGTTGGTGATTGTCTGGGGCTGCAAAAAGATCTATCTGCGGGGTGCCCCACCTGGAAAATATCACCTCCAAGACCAGGGGATCCAGTGACCATTCGTGATGGCCCTGAGATATCCTGCTGAGAGCATCTGCCAGGACATTGTCCTTGCCTGGGAGGTGAACTGCCGTGAGGGAAGTGTTCGGGGAGTAAGCCAGAGACCACAACTTCATTGCTTCTGTACACAAGGCCGTAGACCGAGTGCCTCCTTGCTTGTTGATGTACCACATTGTGGTGGTGGTGTCTGTTTTGACCTGGATAACTTTGTTCTGAACAGATTTGGAAAAAGCCTGAAATGCTAGAAATACTGCTCTGAGTTCCAACAGACTGATGTGAAGCAGAGATTCCTGAGGGGACCACAACCCCTGGGTGGTCAGGTCACCCATGTGAGCCCCCCACCCCAAGAGAGAGGCATCTGTAGTAAGGATTAAAGAGTGAGACTGAGTGACAAAGGGAACCCCTTGTCTCAGATTGTTCTGATCCTGCCACCACTGTAGGGCCTGGATCAGGGTTTGAGTTACTGGGATCAATTTGGTCAGAGGGTCCTTCCTTTGAGACCAGAAGGCTCTCAAATGGAACTGAATGTCCCTCATCCGAAATCTTGCTCCCTGCACTACTGCTGTGGAAGCAGCCATGTGCCCCAGGAGCTGTAGAAAATGCCTTGCTGGTCGAGACACCTGCAGGGTGAATGAGGAGGCCAGAGAGACAAGGGTCCTTGCCCTGTCCAGGGGGAAGGAAAGCTCTGGCCTTTTCTGTGTCTAGCTCTGCGCCTATGAAGGTGAGGAGCTGGACAGGCTCTAGAACTGACTTTGAAAGATTCAAAAAGAAAACCCAAAGAGGTGAGCAGTTGCTGAGTTATCTGTAAGTGTAACTTGACTTGGTCTGGGGACTGGCCTACTATGAACCAGTCGTCCAGGTAAGGGAAGATGGCAATCCCTTGCCTTCTTAGAGAAGCAACTACCACTGCCAGGCATTTTGTGAATACCCTTGGAGCAGAGGTCAGACCAAAGTGCATTGCTCTGAACTGGTAATGGCCTGAGGGCAGCTCGAACCTGAGGTACTTTCGATGGGAGCTTCTGATGAGAATATGGAAGTAGGCATCCTTGAGGTCCAGGGACACTAGCCAGTCCCCTGGCCTTAGAGAGGGTAGAATAATTCCCAGAGTCACCATTTTGAATTTTGGTTTAAAAGGTGCTTGTTTAAATATCTGAGATCCAGGATGGGCCACCATTCTCCTGTCTTTTTTGGGGTAAGGAAGTACCTGGAGTACAACCCTTTGCCCTGGTGTAGGGGTGGAACCCTTTCCACAGCTATGAGAGCTAGGAGGGAAGAGACCTCTGCCTCTAGGGCAAGTGTCTCTGAGGGATTTGCAGGTGGCAAGGATCTGGTTCTCATCTTTGGAAACTTTTTGAAGCTGAGAACCAGTCCCTGGCTTACTACTTCCAGGACCCATTTGTCTGATGTCAGAGACTCCCAGTCCTAGACAAAGTAAGCCAGCCTGCCCCCTACAGGTAGTTGAGAATTGGCCCTGGCAACCCCATCAGGGTGCCTGTTTGGCAGGGATTTTGGGCTGAGGGGTGGAAGCAGGCCTGCTTGTACCCTGTCTGCCTCTCCCTCTAAAGAACCCCCTCTGGGCGTAAGCAGAAGAGGAGGCCTGGGCTTGGTAGAAAGGCCTATGGAAAGGCCTGCCCCTGCCCCTGGGATGCTGCCTATGAGGAGTGGCCTGCCTTTCCTAGGCCTGTGCACTCCTATAGGTGGTCCTATATTCGTCCATTTTCTTCATGTAATTCTCTGTCTGCTCCCCAAACAGAGAATTACCCACAACAGGAAAATCCATGGCCTTAGTCTGGGTATCCTGTGACAGGCTAGTACATCTGAGCCAAGCCATTCTTCGAAGTGCCACAGATGTAGCCATGACTCTAGATGACACATCATTGGAGTTCACTGCAGCATGGAATTGCACCTTGGATGCCTCAATACCATCAGCAGCCACCTGCTCCAGCTCCTTGGCAAGCTGGCCAGGGACCTGTTTTGCTAAAGCCATAACAGTGTCCCATCTGGATTTTTGATACCTAGCAGTATAGGCCATATAATTGGCCTGTCTGAGTCCCAAGGATGCTGCCATGTACTGTTTCTTTGCCATGGCATCAATCCTCCTGGAGTCCTTGTCCGGGGGGTGTGAAGCCAAGGGAATATTTGCCTTATCACAGGCTGCAGCCTGCACTACCCCAACATGGCTGCATTGTTGTGTAAGGAACTCCGTATCTGAGCCTGACAATGTATACCTCTTGTCCATTCCTTTATCCACAGGCGGTATAGTGTTAGGAGTCTTTAAAATCTTAGATGTCTGTTTCCCAAAAGATTTGTGTAAGAGAATAGACAGCCTCCTAGACTCTGGGATATCCATCATTTCTACATAGCCAGACTCCTCCTGGTCATCCACAGCTTCTTCCATATGAAGCTGGAGGGTTTCAGCCACTTTTTTATAAAACATGAAATGGGAGGGGGACTCAGAAAGCCTAGGAGGAGACACTCCTGAAGGTCTGTCTGGAGAGATGTCCGGGTCATCCAGACTTTCAAAACCACATTCACTTTCCTCATACTCCTCTTCCTCCTCTGGTTCATAAAATTCCTCTAAATCATACTCTTGAACCGGTGGAACCGGCCAAACCGAGCGCCTGCCTGATGGTGCCGGTTCGGTCGGAACCGGGGAAAGCGACTGCACAATTTTGATCGCTTTGGCTATTTCTTCAGCGGTTGGAGAGGAAAGTTTTGGCTCCACACCAGCTGATTTTTCTTTTCTAGTTCTCTTAGCGGAACCGACTCCTCAGAATCAGCACTCCTTTTGCCGAAGAAGTTTCGCCTGGTCAGAGGGCACTCCTTCTCGTCTGGTTTGAACCGAATCCGGGCTGGCCAGTCCGATCAGCGGACTTCTTGCCTCCTTTCCTGGAGCCTACCAACCTTTTCCAGGGTAGCTGCAGGAATTTTTACAAATCTGGCAGTCTGCATTGAGGTGGTCAAACCCCAGACAATAAACACAGGTGGTGTGGGGTCAGCCTTAGCAAAGACTTCCCACACACACTACAGTGTTGAAACCCAGTGGGCCGGTTTTTCTTTGGGTTTCTCCAGACATTGTGCCAGTCTAACCAAAACTTACCCTTTAATGGCAATCCATGAGCAAGACCCTCTTATCGGTTCCTGACCGTGTCATACGGTCGTGGAAAAACGTAATAAAATCCATTTTTTTTAGAACCAATAAGAACCGGTAACCACACTCTAAAAGTACAAATTAAGATTTTGTAACAAATTGATCGGTTCAAACCGAACCGATGAACCGTTTACAAGTTCCACACAGAATAGAATAAAATATAACCTATCTAGTACTCACAAATACCACAGACAGAGACTGAACCGACAGGTTACGGTTTAAATTCGGTCGAAAACCGAGAAAAGCGGTACTTTAACCGACAAATTGAACCGAGCAGAAGGAGAAATCTCCGGAGCGACTGTTCAGTGAGGCGGAATAAAGAATCTGACGGTTTGAGTTTAAACAGCAACAGACAGAGTCTCAACCGAGCTCGAGCTCAGCGTTCCATGCCTGGCATGGAAAGTTAACTCTTTCATCTCCGGGGGCAGTTCGAAGGTTTGGACTCACTGCTACTGTCAGAATACAGCAAGACTTCATGTTGTTTGAAACATGGATTTTTCAAAAAAAAAGGAAGATTTTTGGATTTCCCGCGTCATTCGCCTGTTCAAGGTGTCGTGAGGCCGATGCTGGTTAGTCAACAGCGGGAAAAGAACTGGGGATGCTGGAGAACCGCCCCCTTTTATATGATGCCGGACGTCGGGGGCAGTCCCCCGCTGGGATATTGCTAGCTAAAATTTTTCCATGGAGTCCTGGCGCCTGCCGGCTTCAGTCCTACTGGTGTAACCTGCTGCAAGAGCGGTTTCTCAAAGTAAGATCCTCTAATGATGTTACATCAATTCAGCAAGAAAATAACTACATAACCATATAAAATATATAGAACTAACCCTGAAAAACCAAACTGTGCTTGTTCAGCTAACATATCTATATCTCCCTGAAATCTGCCCCCTGGCTAACCAAAATAAAGACAGTAACAAAACTAGAAAAGGAATATATGGTTGTATACATATATGTAACAATCGTTGTCCAAACACAACCAAATGCAGAGTCGCTGACTTCCATCCAGGTGATAAATAACAAGAAATCATCACAAATTAAGGTTCATAGGAGCAGGTTCCTGAGCTAGTAATACCCAGTGTCAGCTAAGAAAAAGAACATCAAGTCTGCAGTACAGCGATCCCACTCCCATTGGCAAAGGCAAGAGAACACCTACTCCTAGAAGGCTGTCCATATCTAAAACATAAAGCGAGCAAAAATCATTATGAGAAATCAAGGAACAAGTCCAAGTAACCACCAGGATCAAAGCAGTCACGTGAACCGGCAGCAGACCAGGTGAGCTCTAACAGAATCCCACTTCAGATGAAGCCTGTGAGCTGCATATCAAGCCAGACAACTAAGATGGTACAATTCACTATCTTAATGCTCAATTCAGTCCTGCCGGCCATGGTGGAGGAATGGAACACAGTTTCAAGCAACAAACTTACTGTAGATTCAAAGGTAAGAAGGGTCAGAGGGGTAAATTCTGGAATTCCCATCATTAGAACTGAAATCAGGAGGTAGTCCCAGTTCGAAACATAATTAGTATTTGAAGCAAAAAATCTTTATAACCAAAGGGTAAGCCAACCCTGATCAATTGAGCCACATAGTCTTTCGAAGGAGGTCAGTGCTTCCAAGAATGAGCTGATCTTGATTAGCCAAACCTGACGTTCGAATGAAGACACCCAGTTCACAAAGCCGTAGCTCAACTGAAGGAGAGCACTGCAAACAATTCAGGAGCACCGAAGGGTTTATTACTGTACAATTAGTAGATCCAAGAAGAAAACAGAAGCACAGTCATTACCTGACCTTCCAAAGGAGTAGTTTCAATTCAATTCAATTACATCCAGCCCTTACAGTAGCAGAATCGTAGTTCGAAGGAAGAATCTCATTGCAGTGATTCCACTGGGAGCTTCCACTAGGGAGAAACAAACTGCTCTTGATAAGCAAATGGAAATATTTTTTTGAGTTCAGGAGAGGCTTGTTCTGCAGAGTCGAAAGAAACCCAAGAGCCCTGATGGGAGACAAGTAGTCTGGCCAGTGAGACAACTCTGGAGCGGACCCCCGAAGCTATGAGCTTAGTTACCAGCGGGTGGTATGCTGCTCACTTCTGTCGAGTAACAGAGGGTAGGTCCTGGGAAAGATGGAATTTAAAGCCCTCCCGCAATATTTCTCGGTGCTCCTTGACCCTCAGTAGAACGTGTTGCTTATCTAGATAATTAAGCAACCTCAAAATAAAAGGGCAAGGCGGTGAGCCCTCCAGTGGCTTGGGGTGTAAGGATCTGTGAGCCCTCTCAACCACATACACCGGATTATTTGGCAATGGTCCAGCAAGCTTGATGAGCAACTTTTGAGTGAACTAAATAGAGGAGACACCCTCTGCTTCCTCTGGAATATCGAAGATAACAATGTTGTTCCTCTAACTTCAGCCTTCCAGATCTTTCAATTTAGCTTCAATTTTTGAAAGCCTATGTCGTAAGAAGGTAAGACTGGGTTCCATTCTGTCACGCCAATGTTGTAGCGAAGTAGTATCAGCTGCTACATCAGAAATCCTTCTAGTTGCATCACTGAGATCTGCTCGCATGGACTTCAGTTCGGAGGCAAGTTCCTGCAGGGAGGTTTTAAATGGCAGAAATTCAGCCAATAATAAGCAAAGCAAGTGCCGGGCTGGTAGTAAATAGCTTTACTGGTAGTAGCGCCCTGGCCTTTAGAGCACTTGGAACTTCTGTTGGTGTCTGAGGCGGTGTGTGAGAGGGGGGCGCCTGGCGCATTTTGGCATCCATCAGATCGGTGAAAAAAGTACAGCTGCGTAAGGACTTACCGTAACAGTAGATCTTCGAGAGAGGCTCTTGTAGTAGGTAATAGCCTTGAGGACTGTGCCCCCTGGCATCAGGATCACACGTAAACTTTAGCTAGCAGTGTCTGACGGGGGACTGCCCACCCAACATCACGTGGCCGACGTCAGCATGATACTATATAGTGGGCGGTTCCCATGCCTGCCTTCCAGTTTTCCCACTAGAGACCTCCTAAAGGAGCAATGGAAGAATGGAAAAAGAGGGTCTTGGAGCCGAAGGAAGCTCAGAGAAAAAGAGTAGCAGAAGTTGGGGGAAGGTGGGAGGGAAAAAGGTTACCTACTGCAAGAGCCTCTCTCAAAGATCTACTGTTATGGTAGGTTCTTGCGTAACTGTACTATCTTACTTCGAGAGGGCTCTTGTAGTAGGTAATAACCTTGAGAACTGAGTGTATCAGTGTGTGTATCAGAAGGAACTGAAACATCGGAGGCAGGAAAGGTCTGCAGAAAATTTAGGACAGAAGACCCTGGAGGACAGCTAGTCCAAAGCCAGCCCTGCTCCTAGAGGCAATCTCCAAGCTGTAATGCTTGGTAAACATGTGGACAGAGCTCCAAGTGGCCACCACACAAATTTCAGTGGCTGACACATTCCTGACACAAGCAGCAGAAGCAGCCATGCTTCTGGTGGAATGACCTTTAACCTCCCCTAGGAGAGTTTTACCATACTTCCGGTAACAGAAGACAATGCAGTTTGCCAACCATTTGGACAAACACTGTTTGGAAACTGCTGCACCCTCTCTCGGGTGCAAAAGAAACGAAAAGTTGGTCCGTCTTCCGGACAGACTTAGTTTGATTAGTATAATAACGCAGAATTCTGTGAACATCCAAGGTATGCAGAATTGCCTCCCCCTGACTGGATTGCTCAGGGTAACAGCAAGATCATTCACGTATCAGGTTGGTCTGCTATAGTAGTGGTCGTTACGTTATTCAGTGCAGCAACATAGTAACAGGATAACGAGATTGTTTGTCTTCGCCAGGGCTTCATCAGATTTCGATGAAGCCCAGCAGAGACCAGGGTGAAACGTTAATCTCGTCCGCTTATCCTCCGCTTTGTATTTGCTGCACTCTGGATATTAAACGCCAACATTTTCTATAGCTGCTTTGGCCTTTATTCTTAAGCCGTGTGGGTGCTTATTTGTACGTATTGATCGTTTGGAATACATAGCACCACACAATTCCTGGTGCTCCTGCTTTCTTTTGTTCTATTGCTCAGGGTAATAGACTGGGAGTTGAATAGACTGATCCAAAGTAAACTCAGAAACCACTTTAGGAAGAAACTGAGGATTGATACGCAGAGCCACCACGTCTCTGTGAAAAATTAAATAAGGCTCCTTAAACATCAGGGCCTGAAGCTCGGAAATCCTTCAAGCAGAAGTAACTGCAACTAAAAAGAGCACTTTTCAAGACAAATAGCTCATTTCACAACTACCAGCTGGTTCAAAAGGAGGCAAGGTCAGTTTTTCCAAAATAAAACTGAGATCCCACAGGGAGGCGGAATTGCACACTGGGGGTTTCAAATGGAGGATCCCTTTAAGAAAGGTTTTGGAAACCTCCAGTTGAGCAACAGCTTTGACCTCCACCAAGGTGTGGTAGGCAGAAATAGCAGACAGGTGAACCTTCAGCGAAGAACAACTGAGGCCTAGGTCAGAAAGGTGAAGCAGATACTTAATAACCTGAGGAACAAGGCACGTGAAAGAGTTCCAACACTTGGAAGTGGCCCAAATGGAGAAACGCTTCCATTTCACAGTATATGTCATCCTGGTAGAAGGCTTTCTGGCCTCTACCAGGACCTGGGCCACTCTTGAGGAATTCCCATTGCGTGAAGCAGCTATGTCATGAGGTGCTATGCATTAAGGTGAAGAGATTTCAGTCCTGGATGGACCAGCATGCCCCTCTCCTGGGTCAGGAGATCATGGCAGCGGGGCAGGTGAACCGGAGGCTCCACTGCAAGCTGCTGAAGGAGTGGAAACCAAATCTGATGAGGCAATAAGGGGCGATCAGAATCATGTGAGCCCCTTCCACTTGAAGCTTGAGCAGCGCCCTCTGCAGGACCGGAAAGGGAGGGAAGGCATACAAAAACCTCCCTGTCCAGCAAAGAGATAGCGCATCTCGCCAGAAAGCACCATGCCCAGGAGCGAGCAAGCAAAACCTGGGTAGTTTTGCATTGTATGGGGAGGCGAACAGATCCAGATCTGGACAACCTCATAGGTTGAATATATCTTCTACCACCGCTTGTTTTAACTCCCATTCATGGGCTCTTACTCTGGTGCTGCTAAGATTGTCCGCTAGGATGTTTTGCATGCCCGGGACATGAACTGCTGTAAGGTGTACTCGATGCAGAATTGCCCAATTCCACACTCGCATTGCTTCCCTGCAAAGGGGATACAAGCAAGTACCCCCTTGTTTGTTGAGATACCACACAACACACATATTGTCTGACTGGACTAATGGAGTGCCCTGCTGCAGCAAGTGCTGGAAAGCTTGAAGAGTATACAGCACTGCCCTAATTTCCAACACATTTATGTGAAGGGAGAGCTCTGCCTGAGACAACTGTCCTCGAGTTCTGTGGTTCTCCAGGTGAGCACCCCAGCCCATCCCCGACGCATCTGTAGTCAGAGTCTGGGTGGGAAGAGGGGATTGAAAGGGAACCCTCTTGGTGAGGTTGCCTAGTTCCTGCCACCATAGAAGGTCCCACTGTATTGAGTCAGAGACCATGACCATGTGATCCAGATCGTCCAACCTCTGATCCCACTGTGCTCTGAGCATCCACTGAGAAATTCGCATATGGAGCCAGGCCAGTGGGACAGTGGGGATAGCTGCTGCCATGTGGCTGAGAAGTCGAAGAACTGACCTGGCCAAAATCAGCTTGCTGGAGGCTACTAAATGAGCCTGTTTCTGTAGGGTTTCCACCCTGTCCGACGGGAGAAACGCCATACTCTGAGCCATATCCGGCACCGCTCCAATAACCTGGAGGTGCTGGGAAGGGACAAGCTGGGACTTGGGGTATCTGACAGTGATTCTCACTTGTTCAGAAATTATCAGTATAGCTGAAAGGGACAGTTCCAGCTGCTCCCTTGACAGGGCTGACAGAATCCAGTTACCGAGGTAAATCCAATCGCCGAGGTAGGGGAACACATAGTGGCCCTGGCACATCAGAGCCACTGCCACTACCTCTAGGCACTTGGTAAAAACCAGAGGTGCCGAAGACAGGCCACAGGGAAAGGGCCTTGAAGTGGTAATGTTCCCCCTGAAAGGAGAACCTGAGGGAGCGGCAATGGGCTTGAAAAGCCGGGATGTGGAGGTATGCATCCTGCATATCCAGGGCACAGATCCACTGTCCCTTGTGCTGGAGGGGCAGCAAGCCTAGGAGTGTCAGCATCCGAAACTGTTTGTACTCTATGTACAGTTTCAGAGTGCTGAGGTCCAAGATGGGATGTGGATCTCCCGTCTTTCTGGGAACCAGGAAGAAGTGGGAGTAATACCCCTTTCCTTCCTGGTTTGACGGAACAGGCTCTATGGCTTCCTTTTGCAGAAGAGCCTCGATTTCCTCCCTTATGAGGGGAATGTGTGTATTCTGGTGCCCTTGGAGGTTTTTCCGGGGGTCTGTCAAAAAACTCCAGAGTGTGGCCATGCTTTAGTAACTGAAGGACCCAGGAGTCTGTAGTGGTTGTCTCCCACCCTGACAGGTGACTGGCAAACCTTCCGCCAACTGACTCCCCTGATGGAAAGGGGGGGGGGGGTTTGGCCACGAATCAAGAGGCGGAGGGAGGGTTGGGGAGAGCTGCCCTGGAGGCTCTCTGGGTCTTGGCTGGAGGGTGGCTGCTGCTGAAGGGGCCGATGTTTGGTCTGACGTCTGGACGCCTCCTGCTGTCTGGGCTGCCGCTTGGCTTGATGACAAAAAGGAGTTTTAGCCTTATATTTGGGGTGGTACATAGTATGGACCGACCTCAAGGCCTTGCCCTTATCCTGAATGCTGTTGATAATGTCCTGGGCATCACCACCAAAGAGAATTGAACCCCTGAGGGGGGCATCCTAGATAGCTGCCTGGACATCAGGTTCCAACCCCAACACCCTGAGCCAGGAGAACCTCCTGAAGCACACTACCGTAGCAGTGCCCCTTGCTAAGGAGTCCACTGCATCATATGTGGCTCTCAAAGAGTGGCGACAGGCTACCTTGGCAGACCTAATGGTATAGGTCAGAACCGTCTTGGACTCAGCATCCGGCATGGCCTCAATGCTAGGCTCTAGCTGGCCAAAGAACGACTTCTGGTACACAAGCATCTGTGCCACATAGTTCAAAGCATGAATGGCAAGGGTGGAGGAAAGAATAAAACTTCCTCCCAAACTGAATAAGCTGTCTTGACTCCTTGCCAGGAGGGGAGGTGCTCATGTGCCTAGGCTTGGTGGACCTGTAATGGGCTGCTATAATGATGACAGAATCCGCCTTAGGGTGGACACTCAGGTGGTCCTTACCCTCTGGGGTCCTATAAGTCCTGTCAGCCTTTTTTGCGACAGCTGGAATAGAGGAAGGCATCTTCCATGTAGTAGAAGCCAAGTCCTCATGAGGTTCTAGCCAGTGAGGCATAAGAACTGGTGAGGCTTCCTGAATGTCCAGGTGGGCCGCCAGTCTCTGATGTACAGGGCCCTGTGCGTCAGTCTTCATTCATAGACCGCAGCAATTTTCTTGAGGAGGTCAGCGAACAAAGGGTCCTCCAGCAGTGACTTGGGGGACTCCTCTGCTTTAGGTTCTTCTGGCTGAGGAGTCTTGTACCCCGAGATAGGGAGAAGAAGATCCCGACCCCACATCTGAGTCAGAAAAGTTGGTCGATTCAATGTCAGGACGAGAAGTTTCCCTGATTCTTATGGGAATGCTGTCTGTCGTCACAGCCGTCGAAAGGTCCTTCGACAGGCCTGACGTAGATTGCCGGACTTGCACAGGGGAGGCAGACCCGTAGTCAGAACTGGACGAACCTGGGAGGGAGGGGGGTCTGGCAGGTTGCCGGCTGCTCAGCTCTGAAACCAACTGGGACTTTGTCTCCAACCATCAGGACTGGAATATGGCCCAGAAGTCCACCGAAGGCTGAGGAGGCAGAGGAGGCGGAGGAGGCTGGTAGACTGGCTGGTACCCCGAGATGAAACCTGTCATCGGGCATCCAGGCATATGGAACCCATGCGTCAGGTAGCCCGTAAAAGGGTAAGCAGGCATGTAACCTGACATCGTGAATCTTGATGTTGAGTAGCGTGATGAAGGGCACCCAGGAACAAAGAGGGAGGCTGGGTAACCAGGCGGAGGATATCCCAATGGAGGAACTGTGGGGGCCGACGTAGGACCCTGAAGAGGCCTAAAAATGGACTCTGAAGGACCCACTGAAACCAAGTCAGGCGCCAGGCTGACGGGAGGCAAACCCGGCAGAGGCACTGACAGACCCACTGGAAGAGTGGTCTGAGAGGTGCCCGGAAGCTCCGACGTGAGGTCCAGGGTTGACCCAGAAACCAGGTCACCTGACAGATGACACTCACCTTCTGGCTCCCACTGGTCTGGGGAGGGCGGAGGGGGCTCCAAAACAGGAGACCCAGAGGAAACTCCCTAGGAAGGGCCCCCTGGAGAGAGCTGCCTAGGGTCCAGAAGCTGACTTTCGTCCGGCTGGGCATCATCAGGGCTTGCACCGGAGCCTAACATGAGCCGAGTGTTTGGGCGGTTGACGGGAGACCCGAAGACCGACTTATTGATTGTGGCTACGCAGGCACTGGAGTCCCCGGAGCCCAACTTATCAGCCCGGGCAGCGGGCTCTTCAAAGGGTCTAGCGGGCAGCTTGTCAGCCCTGCCAGTTGGCTCAGACCCAGAGGTAGAGATGGGCCTAAGGGTGGTGGATGCCTCAGTCTCTGCCAAGCCCTCCGCAGCCACTGTGACCAGCGGTGGAGGGGTAGCCAAGGACTGCTCCTGGGATAGCGGGGCAGGCTTGGCGGCAGTCTTCCCGGAGGAAGAGGCCTGCTGCTCACCCAAGGGGCCAGAGGGCAGCCGAGGGTGAGAGGGGGACCTGTCCTGGTCCTGGTGCTTCTCTTTGTCCCTCTTCTTCTTGTGCTTGTGGGACTTGGTGGGCAAGGTAGAAGTGCTCCTCAACTTCTGCAGCTCTTTCTCTATGGATGCCATCTTCTTCAGAAGACAGGCTTTGAGGGGCTGCTGATGGCACTTCTGAGTGGCCTGGTTGAATCCCTGGCAGGCCTCACAGTCCTCGGTGTTGTGTTCCAGGCCCAAGCAGAAGAGGCAAAGAGTATGGGTATACCTATGTGGGAGCTGCATGCCGTAAGAATCGCACTTGTTCTTATGCAGCTCGGTGGATGGTTGCCAAGACATGCAAAAGAATTATAAAATAAAAATAAATATCCGAAAATGGTGGTCGAACTGTACCAATGATCTCCGCGAGGTCCGATGTGCACAGGTCGACGGTGGGAAAGAACTGGAAGGCAGGCATGGGGACTGTCCACCATATAGTGTCACACTGACGTCGGCCACGTGACGTTGGGTGGGCAATCCCCCATCAGACACTGCAGTCTAAAGTTTCTGTGTGGTCCTGATGCCAGGGGGCGCAGTCCTCAAGGTTATTACTTACTGCAAGAACCCTCTCGAAGTAAGAGCATGCAAACCTCAGAAAACACAGTTGGTGATATTCTAGAGCAAGTCTGCTGAGATACAGTCATGTCCAGAAGAAAAAAAGAGAGTCCAAAAGACACAAATCAGATACATTTAAGCAGTTAGAGCGGGAGCGGGGGTCAGGAGCTGCTACCCAAAGGACTGCATCACATAACTCCTTGTTTTAATGGCTTAGAAGGCTACAATATTTAAGCAATAAGGCATGACAAGGTGTGTGTTATCATGTAATAATGTCACTTCTGGGGTGGGTTGAAGCACGAGGCGAAGCCGAGTGCTTCCACCACCCCAGGAGTGACGTTATTACACGATAACACACACCTTGGAGTGCCTTATTGCAATTATACAATGGCTCGATGTTATACAAAACAAAAATTAAAATAAAAATGCTTTTAGTAGATTTTTAGTGAGGCAGTATATCTTTGTTTCTGGAAAAAAAAAAAAAAGCTCAGGATCCATAAAATCAACACAGTGATGTTACTGTGTAATATCATCACTGTCTCAGGCACACACTGACCAATCAGAGTCCAGGAAATTTTCTTGCCATTGTATAAGTAATAGATATACCACTCTGAGGTGTGCAGTCGCGCTCTGATATACGCACGCCTTGGTGTGCGTCAACTCAAAGGCGTGCGATATCAGAGCGCAACCGCACACCTCAGAGTGGTTTATCTATCTTATAAAATGTCAAAATTGTTTTGGAGGGGGGTAGAAGTGCAGGTGTGCGGTCGCGCTCTGATATACGCATGGTCATGTGATGCTCAGGATCCAATAGAGCAACAACAATGTCCCGATCCATTTTATAATACCATATATTGTATATGTTATTCTTTTCAGACAAGTAGGCCCATAAGAGTGAGCAGAGAGTTGCAGGATCAATCAGATAAATGGTAATACTGCAGCCTTCTCAGTTATTTTAAAACAATTTACTTACAGTGTGTTTCAGCTCAGCAGGACCTATAGATCCCGTTGTCTTCTTACCGGGAAACTGACAGTTTCCCTTTAAAGGTGGCAGTGTGGTGTAATATGGCAGTTATTAGAGCAAACGGGGTACTGCGCTGAACTGTGAAAAGTATCACAAATTGGAGGAAGGAGGTTATACTTCTCTTATACAGATCACTGGTTCACCCACTCTTCGCGTGTTGCATGGAGCCTTGGAGGCCGCACCTTAAAAAGGACAGTGGCAGGATGAAAGCTGTGCAGAGGAGGGCAAACAAGATGATACAGGGTAAGAAGGAGGGCTCTACAAGAAAAGGCTTAATTATCTCAATATGTATTTCCTGGAGGACCATAAGGGAAAGCAAGGTGTGATGGAAACCTCTATCTCTGAGGGTGAACAGGGTGCAGGGGGATGAACTCTTTATATACCACTCTAACTTGATTCCATGAAGGAATTCAATGAAACTGTCAGGAGGGATACTCCAGAGAAAGGTGAGAAAGTATTTCTACAAGGAAAGAGCTTTGGACAGATGGAATGGAATGGTGAAGGAGGTGGTGGGGCTAAATCATTAGCCGGCTTCAAGCATACTTGAGGTAGACACAGAGGGATAATAAAAAGACTACTAATGGGGGAGGGCGAGATGGATGTTGCTGGCCAAATAGGACACTTAGCCATACCATACATTATGAAGGAAGGGGGAGATGGCATGGCACTTTTCTGATGACAGATTCCATGCTTCTACAGTATGTTTCTCACAGGACAGAGGGAGAGAAGTTATTCAGATATAGCACAAATGTCTCAAAAAGGTGAAATGCAATGAAATTGATGAAGGCAATTTCAAAGGAAAAGTTAGGAAACATTTATTCACACAGAGAGTAGAGTATAGCTGAAACAGGCTGCTTAATGAGGCAGTGGGAGCTAAGATATTTTAGGTTCAAGTATGCCTTCGGCAGGCACTGGGGCCTAATTAGATAGCCAAGTCAGATGAAGAGGGCAAGGAGCCAGTAAGACTGGTTGAATCTTTCTAAGGCAGTTAACAGTTCATACTTTCTGAGTCCGGTGGCCTTTATCTGCTGACATAATGTCACAGAACCAGTCTTCTGAAGTACTTGACTTCTGAAATATTTAACTGTATAATCTGAAACATAGAACACAGAAACAGAATATCGTTGGCAGACATGGACTGCCAGGCCCATCCAGTCTGCCCCTAAGCCCTACGCTAGTTTGCAGCCTCAGACCCTACCTGATCATCGGCTTTTCACTCCTCCTTCCCACCTCTTAGGTTTCCTTATACCTGTCCCAGGCATGTTTAAATCCCTTCACTATGCTTACTCCCATCACCTCTTGTGGCAGACTATTCCATGTGTCCACCACCCTCTATGTGAAGAAAAACTTCCTTGCATTTCCCTTTAACCTGCCACCTTCCAATTTCATATCATGCCTCCTTGTTCTTGTACTCCTCCTATGCTTGAAGATGTCTCCCCACTGCACCTTGTTTATGCCGCTCCCTCATCTCCTTCAGGGTGTACATACTGAGGAACTTTACTCTCTCCTGATATGTTTTCTGGTGCAAGCCCTGTACCATCTTAGTTGCCCTTCTCTGGACCGCCTCCACCCTGTCAATGTCCTTACAAGGTGTAGCCTCCAGAATTGCACACAGTACTCCAGGTGAGGTCTCGCCAGTGTTTTATACAGTGGCATCACCACCTCCTGTCTTCTGCTAGTGATGCCTCTGCTTATGCATCCCAGCATGCCACAGGCCCTCCCTGCAGCCTCTGTACTCTGTTTAGACACATTTAGGTGATCTAAAATGATAACCCCCAGGTCCCTTTCCTCCTTGGTGGTATCAGCAACTCCCTCCATTCTACAGCTCACCCCAGGGTTCCCTCATCCCAGCTGCATTATTCTGCACTTCTTTGAACTGAACCTCAGTTGCCACTCATATGACCATCTTTCAAGCTTCCCTAGGTCCCTCCCTGTTCTCTCCACCCCTTCTGGAGTGTCCACCCTGTTGCAGATCTTGGTGTCATCTGAAAACAGGCAGATCTTTCCCTCCAACCCTGCTGCAATGTCACTGATGAAGACATTGAACAGGACTGGAACAAGGACTGATCTCTGTGGCACCCCACTGGTCACACCCCCCTCTCCCCGGATAAGAGCCTATTTACCATCACCCTCTGCCCAGACTACCCATCTTGTTCACCAGCCTTTTATGTGGGACAGTGTCAAAGGCCTTGCTGAAACTGAGGTAGGCAACATCCACTGCCCTCCTGATTTATTTCCTCGGAAACACAGTCAAAAAAATCTATCATTTTTCTGACATGACCTTCCTACGTGAATCCATGTTGCCTCAAATCCTGAGCACTGATGGATTCCAAGTGTGCCACTGTTCTTTCTTTCGGCAGTGCCTCCATGATCTTCTCCACTACTGAGGTGAGGCTGACCAACCTATAGTTCCCTGCCTCCTCCCTACTATCACTTTTGTGTAGAGGTACTACATGTGCCCTGTTTCAGTCCTCTGGAACCACTCCTGTGTTGAGTGACTCTGTGAACAAGGATGCCAAGAGCACTGCTAGCTCCACTCACAGCTCCCATAATATCCTTGGATGTGTGCCATTCAGCCCCACTGCTCCATCCACCTTCAGTTTTGAAAGCTCCTCTAGGACTCTCTACTCTGTGAATACAAACATACGAAAACTGCCCGCAGAAAAAGGCCTTTTAGTCTATCGAGTCTGCTCGATTTTGAAACTAGCAGCCCTATTCTACAGCTTCCCCTTCCACCTTACCCCCCTTGACCCTCCCTCTTACCCTGTCCCAGCCACTCATGAAGCAGCTCACTGTTCTACAGGCTACCACCTCTGCTGGTAGCGCCTTCCACTCTCCACCACCCTCTCCGCAAAAAAGGTGTCTTCTCATTTCCCCCCTGAACCTTCCACCCTCCAATCTCATATCATGGCCTCGACTGTCCCTTCCCACCCTTACTTCAAATAGTCCTTCTGTACCAGTCTTGTTTAGTCCTCTCATGTACGTGAAGGTCTCGATCATATCCCCCGTCCATCCTCTCCTCCAGCAGGTACATGTTCAACTCTCTCAGCCTACAGTACTTTTGTATGGTAAGTTCCCCAGACCTTGGATCATCTTTGTTGCTCTGCGCTGCACCCCCGCCAGTAGGTTAATGTCCCTCTTCAGATATGGGCACCAGTACTCCAGGTGAGGTCTCACCAGCGACCTATACAATGGTAGAATCACCTCTCCCCTCCTTGAGATTATACCCCTTGCGATACAACCCAGCATTTTGTTGGCCCTTGCTGCTGCCTTCCTACACTGTGCTGGAACCCGTAATGAGGACCCACAGATCTTTGTCCTCCTTAGTCTCGGCTAACTGCACTGCCGCCAGCTGGTATTTTCTCTATGTATTCTTTGCCCCAGGCGAAAATGCAGCACCTTGCATTTCTTGGCATTGAACCCCACTTGCCAGGTATACAACCAGGTCTCCAGCTTTGTCAGATCGTCCTGCAAACCCTGCCACCACTCTGGGTCATCCACCACCACTCCCATCTTGGTGTCATCAGCAAATAGACTGATCTTGCTCTTGATGCCCACAGAAATGTCTTCAATAAATATTCCAAATAACACTGGCCCCAACATCGAGCGCTGTGGAACCCCACTCGTCACTGCCCTTGTGGATGAGAGTTCCCCTCCCACCACCACTCTCTGCTGCCTTCCGTGCAGTCAGTTTGCCACACATCCCACCATCATCATACCCGCCACGTGCCTTCTAGTTTACTTCCAAGTCTCTCATGTGGCACCGAATCGAATGCCTTACTGAAATCCAGGTACAGGACATCCACTGCATGGCCCTTGTCCATTTGCCTCATCACCCAGTCATAGTATTCTACCAGGTTTGTCTGGCAGGATCTGCCCATGACAAAGCCATGCTGTCTACTGTCCTGTAGCTCATTGGACTCCAGCAGGGACTAAGCAAATACTGAGCAGAAACAGTCGTTAAGGACTAGTGTTTACCCCTCTTGTGTCTGCTACTCAGCTGTGGTCCGTGATCCTCCTCTTCAGTGAATACTGAACAGAAGTATTTGTTCAGTATTTTCACCTTTTCCAGGTCTCTCTCATGACACTCTCTTTCTCTGCATCCCATCTGGTCTTTTAATCCCCTCCCCGGTTTTCCTTCTTTCGCTGGACGACCTAAAGAATGTCTTATTTGTTCACCATCCGCACTAATCTAACTTGTTTGTGTCTTTGCTCTCCTTACAGCCTTTCCAACCTCATTTAGATTCTTAAACTATACTTCCCTGTCAGTCTCCTTATACAATATGTCATGAAACTCACCCTTTTGGCCCTTACCTTGTCTGCCACCTCCCTTGAGAACCATAATGGTTTTCTCCTTTTCTTGCCTTTGCTTACCACCTTTATATATTGGTTTGTCACCTCCTGTATGGCTCTCCCTTCAGGTATTCCCACTGCTCCTCAACTCCCATTATCTCCCTCCCTGCCAGGGCCTCTTTGATACACCTCCCCTTACTAACAAAATCCCCCCACTAAAATCCAAGACTCTCATCTTACTGTGACTAGACTGTGTCCCTGTCCCCATGTTAAACCACACTATGTGGTGGCCGCTGGTTCCCAGCTGACCCTCCACTTGGATGTCTGTGATTCTGTCCCCATTGGTCAGTACCAGGTCCAGAATGGCCCCTTTTCTTGTAGGATTGCTCAAAAACTGTCTGAGGCTAACCCCCGTAGGGAATCCAGGATGTCCTGGCTCCTGGGATGGTCCAATCAACGTCTGGGATATTGTAATCGCCCCGCAGCTATACCTTACCCTTCACTGCCATCTCCTGAATTTGATCCACTAGATTCCTGTCCATGTCCTCCCCCTGCACTAGAGGTCTATAGATCACCCCTGTTTTAATTGCTGTGCCATTGCCTGCCTCAAGGGTGACCCACAGTGCCTCTGTCTCCATTTATCCTGCACCTCCGCTGCTTTTATACCGTCCCTTACGTACAGGGCCACTCCCCCCCCACTCCCCCTGTCTCTCCTGAATAGGGTATAATCTGGGACATTTGTGTCTCAGACATGATTTGCAGTAAACCAGGTCTCTGTTATTGCTGCTATGTCCACGTATGCCTCTACCATCAAGGCCTCCAGGTCTGGGATTTTATTTACCAGGCTGAAGGCATTTGTAACCATGGTCTTCCATGGTTTGCTGCTTGCCCTCCCTCTAATCCTACATTCATCCTCCTGTTTTTTACCCCCACTCACTATTCCTTTTTGCTGCCTTACTGCCCCTTCGTTACCCTTTGTGTCCCATACTGGTGTTCATTTCTGCTTCCTATATTCGTTTCTCTCATTTCTGGCCACATACAGTACATATTTGTGTCCTCCTTGAAGGCTACCTTAGCCTGAGGGAGTGGGCGGTAGGATTTCCCCTTCCTTTCTCTACCCTCCCTTTGGCTAGTTTCAGTGCTTGCCAATGAAGCATTCAAACCGTTCACCGAGGACTCCAGTGCTCTTGTTGGAAAGATCCAGGCCATCGCCCCTATACAGGTCTGCATCCCCCCCCAGGTGGGCCCCCCACTCCCCAAAGAAGCCAAAACCTTGCTCTCCGCACCACGTCTTCAGCCAATCATTGAAGTTCTTGGTGCGTAGATCCCTAGCTTCCTTCTTGCCATGGACAGGCAGCACTTCCGAGAAAGTCAGAGTTTGCTACCTGCGCTAGGCCCCTCCACAGTTCTATGAACTCCTTCTGTTCTCTTACTAGTTCTGCCTCATTCCCAACTATGTCATTAGTTCCCAGATGGACAATGACATACAGCTTCCCCCTCCTTGCTACCACCCTAGCGATCCCCTGGATCCACTTTTCAACCCTCTGAGCCATGCCTCCTGGTAGGCACTTTACCACCCTCTCCTCCCCCTTCCCTGCTGCTCCTAGCTCTACTCCCGGACAATGGAGTCCCCCACCAAGAGTGTCTTCCTCTTCTTTTGGGGTCTCCCACCATCCACCCTTGGGGTTCTATTCCAAGGGCCCTGCCCATCCTCCCTGGGTGCAACCTTGGGTGACCCTGTGGGGCCTTCCCATTCCTCAAGCACAGCATAGGAATTCCTCAGGTGCACCGGCTGGGGGGATGTGCCTCTGACCCACCTCCCTTGAGTTTCAAATTTAAATTGTAGATCATCCACCTCATTTAGTGATTCATATATACATTAAATCAGCATTTTCACGATAAGATCATCTGCCGGCCTTTTTTGGCTGCCTTTCTGGAAGCCTATTTTCCTAGACCACATCACTAGCTGTACCTCTCAACTGCTATGAATTTTACATAGTGCTCTAAGTTTTACACTCAAATTTACCCTTGTTCTACATAAGTTTACTTTTAAAGGCAGGCACTGGAACACTGACAGTTTTTCACCAGAAATATGGCTTCTGGTACAGATAATCATGTAAATGTGAATAGCAGCATTCCCCAGATATTTAGAGATAGCCAGCCAACCACATCAGATATAAAGCCACAACAACAACTGATAAGCTTTGTGGATAATTTATTCTTTAAAGAAGGAGATGTAAACCCTTTTCTAAATAACAGAGTCAATGAAAGAGTGAAAGTGAATAACAGAAATGTAGAAATACAAAGAGAGCCAGAGAACATCAAGGAGGCATTTATTTAACTAGAAAGAGCAGTGATAAAAGCACGCCATTTGTATTGGCAAAGGGTTACCCTAACAGCCTATCAGGAAGTACACAGAGCACTGAGAGGGCTCCAAATAGTGCTACAGCCAACACTCGAGACAGAACGAGCGGTGTTTTTAAAGACCTGGCAAACACATAATTTGGACTCTAGTGCAGACTACATCAAGATTATTTTAGATGATGCAGAGCAACAAGAAAAAGAGATTAAAGAAATAATTATCCTAAAAGAAATGCAGGTTAGATAGTTTGCCTCTCATGTGGAATATGAGGAATACAGACAGCGTCTGGACAGGACAATCAAGAATACAGAATATCGAATTAGAAAAACCAAGGAACGCAAATTCGAGAGGGATAGGAGAGACCATCTGGAGGAACGTATATTTTATTGGGGCAAAAGTAGCAGTAACAATCAACAGCCAAAGTCTATTTTGAAAACATCAGATAGAGCACAGAATGATGTTTACACTAGCGGCTCTGATTCTGACACTCCCAATTTGGAAACAGAGAGTCGTTTTTTAGGATGGCGGGGGGAGATGATCCTTAACGCCCTCCCCCGAATCAACCATTAGCGATACCATCAACTCATCAACAGGGGCCAGTGGTTGCCAATTATCCCAGAGGAAGATGCAACGAGATGAGGAACCCCACTGGAGCAGAACAAACCAGCAGACTAGAGGAGAACACTGTGGTACAACATCTTCCAGAGATCCAACAGCGGCCAGTGTGACGGAGTCCAAGAATCCTGAGGTTCAGAGACGAACTCGATGAGGGACGAGGGGAAAGGGGTGGCAGAGGAGGCCAGCGCGGCTACAACTACCAGAGAGGAGGTCAGAGGGGACGGAGCTGAAGAACATATCAGAGGTAAACGACCTGGTTATTAATATTTCAGATTATAAATTATTGGATATTGAGAGACAAGTACTACAAAAAGGTTTCAACTTTGCCCCAACTAACACTTTCAATGAATTTTGGACTGTGGTGGACCTGCACAGTTTTACTAGAAAGCTTGATTTGAAAATTCAGTTCTCGGGATTAGATCAGCCCAGTACAAGCAATAGCATTACCAGCTCCCAAGAGACAGTCACGACACTAAGGAAGCCCTCTACATATATACCCCCAAGAAACCCAGTAGCAGCCACCTTTGAGAAATTTTGTGAAAATGAAATACAACAACTCGCAGTAAATGGGAACAGGCCAAGGTTTTTCAACTGTACTAGAGAGGAAAAGGTGGCTATTCAGAGACTGGTAGAGAACGATCAAATTGAAATCAAGAAAGAAGACAAAGGGGGAGTGACTGTCATAACAAGCAAAGTTAAGTACAAAACAGAAATGTTAAGACAGCAGTTGGATGTGCATTTTTGTAAAAAAAACTGACTAAAGATTTGACAAATGAATTTGAGAAGGAAATTGATGTTTATCTGTATGACTGTTTCATGGACGGATTTATAACAAAACAAACATATGAATTTTTGATTGTTCCACACCCTATTAGGGCACTCTTATACGGACTGCCAAAGATTCACAACAATCTATTTAACCCACCTGCACATCCCACTGTTTCTAATATAAGCTCATTGACTGAGCCTTTGGCTCACTTTATTGACCAGCACATTAGGGAGTATATGGAGATGAGTACAGCATACCTAAAGGACACAACTCATTGACTGAATATATTAAATGGTGTCCATGTGGAACAAACAGATATCTGGGTCACTCTAGATATAACCATGTTGTATACAAATATACCAAATGAGGGGTGCCTAACAGCATTGGGGACACTCTGTATGAAAAATCAAAGTATTCTAACAGCTGTATTGAATTTTTATTGACAATAACAGAAAAAGTATTAAAGTTCACTGTGTTCCTATTTGATCAGCAGTGTTACTTGCAGGTGATGGGGACGGCAATGGGGGCGGCGTTCGCCCCCAACTATGCCAACATTTATTTGCCAAAAAGGGAAACTGAAAATGTATTATATGAAAAAAAATCCTATGGTAAAATCAAGCTGTATAGAAGGTTTATTGATGACTTGTTGATCATTTGGGGTGGGGTGGGGGGGACAGAGAGAATTGCCAGAATTGATAACTTATTTGGAATCAAGCAAATAAAATTTGAAATTCAACACTGGTAGGAGATCATTTTAAAATTAGGTTTCTGGATTTGATGCTGTAAAAAGGTGATACAGGTAGGGTACAAAACCTTTTTAGAAAGACAACGGATAGGAATGCTTTATTGACATACGATAGCTTCCACCCAAGACCACTTGTAAATAGTATACCAAAAGGGCAGCTGATGCACCTAAAGCAGAATATAAGTGAAAATGAATACAGAAGAGAATGTGGAGGGGTGGAAAGAACATTTTAAAACAAGGGGATATAATAATAGATGTTTAGAAAAGGCAGTAAGACAAGTGGATATGATTCCAAGAGAGAATTTGTTGACACAAAATAGAAAACAAAATTCACAGATACTCAATTTTGTGTGTGATTTTACCCCCCAGAGTTACGAGCTGAAAAATATACTACAAAAGAATTGGCACATACTAAAAGCAGAACAGAAATTGGTAGAAGTAACCAACCCCCCCCCCCCACAAGGATCGTATACAGACGTGCCAAAAATATTGGAGACATAGTGACCCACAGCCTGTACAAGGAGACTGATACAGTTACTAGAGACCATTTACCCAGTGGGACTTCTACTTGCAGCAAATGTGTTTTTTGTTCAAAAATTATGACTGGAAATGTGTTTCAACATCCAACTACCAAAAATGATTATGAACTGATAGACTTTATTAACTGTAACACCACTTACGTTGTTTATGCTGCAAGTTGTGAAATATGTAAATGTTTCTATGCAGGGAAAACCAAGAAGAATTTTAAAAATAGGATAGCAGAACATTTGGCACTAGCAAGGGAGACAAAAAAATGCATTAGTGATGCATGTGATACTGAGAGGTTCTAGCCATCAGTTTAAGTTTCAGGGGCTGGAAAGGGGTCACTATAGGCCTGGGGGGGACTGGGACAATAAGCTTTTGCAAAATGAAAGCAAATGGTAGTACATGCTAAAAGCTAACTCCAGTGAGGGACTGAATGAAAATGTCAGTTTAGTGCCTTTTCTAAAACAGAAAACATAGATAATAACAGAGGCCCAGATATTCAAAAGGGTTGTGTATTGCGCAACAGTGTTGCGCCATGCACAACCCACTGATGCGCCCCGGCGCGATATTCAAAAGGGAAAAGTGCGCCGCACCAATCCCGAACATGCGCCGGAGCGCATCAGTAATGTGGGCAGGCACAGGGGGCGTGCCCATGCATAACCTTCAAAGCCCGATATTCAGCCCGGGATGTGCAGAGTCATGCATGCGCAGCCCTACCTGTGCCTGCACAAAGTTACACCCCCCAAAAAAGGAACAAGTGATGGCCACCCACAGGTGAGCTGCCGCGTTGCAGGCGCAACACGGCAGCTACCACCTGTGGGTGGCCACCCGAGTTCCTGCCGCACCTGGCGGCGCCCCCCATGCCCTATCGCTGGGCATCAACATAGTCCCCCCAAGTCCAATATCCCTGGTGGTCCAGTGGACTGCACTGAGCCCGATCGCGGGCTTCATGGATAGAAACCCCCAAAGTCCAATATCCCTGGTGGTCCAGTGGATCGCACTGAGCCCGATCAGGCATCAGTATCCCTTCAAAGACGCCTACTACCCTGGTGGTCTAGTGTACCCCCACCCCACCCACCCACTGAGCCCCACTGCCCCGCCCCCTCCCTCGTCAGCTGGCGGGTGGCAGCACTCCCACCCGCTTGCCGCCTCGCCGGGATTGACAGTTGGCTGCACGCCCATTGGTTCACAGCAAGAGCCAATGGGCGTGCAGCCCATACCGTACTACTCAGTCCAGATATGTGAATGAATTAATTTAATAAACACAACCATACAAAAGCAAGAGTATTGGACTTTAGGAGGGCTGACTTTGGGAAAATGAGAGAGTGCCTCAAAAAAGCACTAGCAAACAGGCAAGAAGGAGGGCTGGAGGAACAATGGGGAGTAATCAAAACAGCCATCTCAGAGGCAACAAGCCTTTGTGTAAAGCAAATCAACAAAACACAACGAAGGAAAAAAACGCTATGGTTCTCAAAAGAGGTGGCAGGGAAGGTTAAGGAGAAAATGATAGCATTCAGGAAATATAAGGAAACACAGAAGGAGCAGGACAGAGAAATTTATCAGTTAAAGCAGAAAGAGGCTGGGAAAGCAGTCAGAATAGCAAAGGCCCAAACCGAGGAAAGGATTGCCAACTCTGTTAAGAAGGGGGATAAGACCTTTTATAGGTACATTAGGGAGCGAAGAAAGACCAAAGGAGGGATACTGAGGCTTAATAAAGGGGAGGGAATGTGGGTAGAGGGTGACAGTGAAAAAGCAGGGATACTGAACGAATATTTCTGCTCAGTATTCACAAAGGAAGAGGAGGGGAGGTACCTAAACCAAACAAGAGAAACACTCTGAAGACGGGGGTCGATACCAGTCCATTTACAGAAGAAAGGGTTCTGAAAGAACTAATAAAATTGAAGGTGGACAAAGCAATGGGGCCTGATGGAATTCACCCAAGAATTCTAAAAGAACTAAGGGTAGAACTAGTGACACCACTGACTATTCTCTTTAACAAACCATGGGAGGATGAGGTGGCACCTGAGGACTGGAGGAGGGCGGATGTGATTCCTCTTCACAAAAGTGGGAGCAGGACAGAGGCAGGAAACAACAGACCTGTTAGTTTGACCTCAGTGGTAGGGAAAATGATGGAATCACTTCTGAAGGAAAGAATTGTTGAGTACCTAGAGGCCAGTGGGACACAGGACCCAAGGCAGCATGGATTCACGATGGGAAGGTCGTGTCAGGAGACTAATCTAACTAGATTCTTGACTGGGTGACCAAAGTAGTAGACCAGGGAGGGGCTGTGGACATGGCTTACCTAGATTTTAGCAAGGCATCTGATACAGTCCCACACAAAAGATTAATACACAAGTTAGCTAGCCTTGGAGTGGGTCCCAAGGTGGTAGCCTGGATAAAAAATTGGCTAGACAACAGGACGCAAAGGGTAGTAGTAAATGGAGTCCACAGTGAAGAAAGGAGGGTTACTAGCGGGGTACCGCAGGGTTCAGTACTGGGACCGGGTCCTTTTTAATGTCTTTATAGGTGACATTGCAGAGGAACTGGAAGGAAAAGAATGTCTCTTTGCAGACGACACAAAGATGTGCAACAGGGTTGATACACCAGATGGAGTGGAAAGGATAAGAAGGGACTTGGCAAGGTTGGAGGAATGGTCAAATGCATGGCAGCTCAGATTCAATGCAAAGAAGTGCAAGGTAATGCACCTGGCAAACAAAAACCCAGGGGAAGAGTACACAGTGGGGGGTGAGATACTGACAACAGTAAAAATGGAAAGGGACCTGGGGGTAATTATATCAGATGACCTAAAGGTGGGCAAGCAATGGTGAGAAGGCAGTAAGGAAGGCTTGGGGGATACTGGGATGCATAGGGAGAGGCATCAATAGTAGAAAACAGGAAGTTGTTATCCCTCTGTACAGACAGTTGGTGAGACCCCATCTGGAGTAGTGTGTGCAGTTCTGGAGACCCCATCTCGCAAAGACATAGACACAGTGGAGGCTGTCCAGAGGAGGGCAACCAAAATGGTGCAGGGTCTGCACCAGAAGACATACGAAGAAAGACTAAAGGAGCTTAATATGTATACCCTTGAGGAAAGGAGGGCGAGAGGAGACATGATAGAAACTTTCAAGTACCTCAAGGGAATCAACAAAGTCCAAGAGGGTGGCATCTTTCACAAAAAGAGATGTGCAAGAACAAGGGGGCACAATTTGAAGATAGAGGGGGACGGCTCAGAGGTAATGTGAGGAAGTATTTTTCACAGAGAGGGTTGTGGATGCATGGAACAGCCTCTCTGAGGAGGTCGTGGAGTCAAGAACAGTGGAGCAATTCAAGAATGTATGGGACAGACATAAGGCAGTCCTAGTCGGGGGTAGGAGGATGTAAACTGTTGGTTAACTAGGATCTGCAGCTTATCTGTTAGGTAGGAAAATGGGCAGACTAGGTGGGCCAAGCGGTCCTTATCTGCTGTCGAATTCTGTGTTTCTGTGTTTGCGATTTTTGAATGCCAGTGCTACACTTTTTAATGCTGAGAGGTTGAGAGGTTATGTCACCAGCCATCAGAAAAAGTATTATTTTTCATGTTTTCATGACCATAGCCTTGTATCTCTTGGGAAACAAGCAATGACTTTCAGATGGTTACGGCCAGCAACATCGCAATACGAAATACCGTGGCCAAAAATAAAGTGGCAATAACATCGCCACCAACAATGTCGGCAGCACATGACATCGCAGGATGTAACAGTGCAGGCCGGTGAACATGCAGGCAGCAAACAGAGCCTGCTATACAGAGACACCACACAGCACAGCAGCAGGAACCTGAGCATAAGAACAACACAGGGGTGCCTGAGTAGGGAGCAGTGCATGGGACCCCATGCCATCATGGTGTTGTTGTTCGGCCCCCAACCTGCTCCTACCCCGCAGTCCTGTCCCGTGAGCTCCAGGTACAGCCATAGCCTCTGCCTGCTGTCCTATGCCTAGCACAACCTGTGCAATCTGTGTCCTCTGTTCCATAAGGTGACATACTATGCCATGTTCCCCCGTAGTCTGCCCTGTGGAGTCCTGGGATAGCACCCTTTCTACTGCCTTGTGGTGAGGCCTGCCTGGGGGTGGGCACTGCACTAACTCCAGTGTGCCCCTGTGCTCGGGGTCCCAGTATTGGTTCTGGCAGCAGAGACTCCTGCCCCGCCACCCCCATATGCATCCTTATACCGGAGCGCTGTAGCTGTGCACAGCAGGTCAGTATGCGGCACTGTTACCCAGCTTTATTATAAGCCTCGCAATATTATGGTCCACGATGTTTTGCCGGCCATATTATTTCCAAAATATTTCAGCCACGATGTTACTGGCCGGAACCCTTCTAGATTCCATGCCATACATGAATTAGTTCCCTGTCTTCATCACAGCAGGAATCTATGCTTAAAAGTCTGAATGATTCAAAATACTTATAACCTCTACAGACTTCAGTGACATGCAAATTGTGCCAGTGCTGTGCTTCACACATGCATTGTTGTGCTAAGCATGGCCCTAAACATTTAATGGGACAAAATCATAACTTCTACTCCACTCATATTGTTTGGTTATATTTTCAACTTTTTGATGTACCATCAGGAACACTGATAGTATATTCAAGGACAAACCAATTCAAGTGTTTCTGCAGCAGAATTATTTAGTAATATTTCTATAATGTTTACACTTTTATCAAACCTGGTTATGTTGCTTACCACCATTTTGAACTACCATACTCCTGGTATAATTGTTCAAAACAGCTGTTAGTTCATGGTCCTACATTTTTGGTCTACTTGCTTATCCTGAAATATTAGCCAAATGCTAACAGCAAAGTCTCTAACCTTCCTGTGTGCTAGAAGCATCCCCCTCCCAGGCAGTCTATAGTACAGTTACGTAGGAACTTACCATAACAGTAGATCTTCGAGAGAGGTTCCTTCAGTAGGTCATCACAAATAGGACTGACGTCACCCGACGTCGGGCTGCACAGCAGACTTTTCTAGCAATCCCTGACGGGAGCGAACAGGACTGGAGATCCTGTAAAAATTAAAATGAGGGGAAGGAGGGAGGGAAAAATATGACCTACTGAAGGAACCTCTCTCGAAGATCTACTGTTACGGTAAGTTCCTACGTAACTGTACTATCTTACTTCGAGAGGGTTCCTTCAGTAGGTCATCACAAATAGGACTGAGTCCCAAGCAGTCCCTCTAAGGAGAGACTGAGAGAAACTAGGAAGGGGGCAAAACAAAATCCACAGAAAAGTCTGAGGTCCGAAAAGGACCCAGCCTAGGACAACAGACCCCGCAGGACAGCTAGGCCAAAGCCAGCCCTCAGCCTAGAAGCAATGTCCAAACTATAATGCTTGGTAAAGGTATGGATAGAACTCCAGGTAGCGGCGGCACAAGTACCCGCTGCAGAAACATTACGAAGGAAGGCTGCAGAAGCGGCCATGCCCCTAGTAGAATGACCCCTGATAACACCCGGGAGGGGTTTGTCATACTTTTGGTAACAGTATCTGATGCAGTTACCCAACCATTTGGAAAGGCCCTGCTTGGAAACCGGTTTGCCTCGAGTTCGAGGTGCGAAGGAGACAAACAATTGGTCGCAAGAGCGAAAGTCCTTGGTTTGGTGTGTGTAACACTGGAGAATCCGGTGCACATCCATCGTATGGAGGACTGCCTCACCCCTGTTAGCGGGAGCCGGATAATATACTGGAAGCTCTACCGATTGGTTCAGAGTAGCTTCCGACACCACCTTTGGAAGGAACCTCAGATGGGTTCTGAGAACCACCCTGTCCCGGTGAAAAATAAGGTAAGGCTCCTTACAAACCAATGCGTGAAGCTCCGAAATTCTTTGCGCTGAAGTGATGGCAACCAGAAACAACACTTTCCAAGATAGAAGGCATAGGTCATAGCTCATTGCTGGTTCGAAAGGAGGCAAGGTGATCTTTTCCAGGATGAAATTCAGGTTCCATGGTGGTGTTGGGCTACAGATAGGGGAGTTTCAGATGGAGAATCCCTTTCAAAAAGGTCTTTGAGATATCCAACTGAGCCACGGGTTTACCATCCACCAACTCGTGATACGCCGAGATAGCCAAGAGGTGCACTTTCAGAGAGGAATAGGCTAGACCTGAGTCCAATAAGTGAAGGAGGTATTCCATGACTTGTGGGGCCGAGCAAGAAAAAGGGTTCCAGCCCTTCGAGGTCGTCCAAATGGAAAACCACTTCCACTTCAATGTATAAGTGGAACAGGTGGAAGGTTTTCTGGCTTTGACAAGGACCTGTGCCACTCGAGAGGATACCCCAAAGCGAGAGATGGCTATGTCTGCAGGAGCCATGCATGCAGATGCAGGGTCCTGAGCCCTGTGTGGACCAGACGACCCTGATCCTGAGTAAGGAGGTCGTGTGTCAATGGGAGTGGAACCGGTGGTTCCCTGGATAGCTGCTGAAGCAGCGGGAACCAAATCTGTCTCGGCTAAAGAGGTGCGATGAGAATCATCTTGGCCTTCTCCGTCTGTAGTTTGAGGAGGACCCTCTGCAGAATGGGAAATGGAGGGAAGGCATATAAAAATATCCCTGTCCAGAATAGAGACAATGCGTTACTCCAGAAAGCACCTGGCTTTGGAACGAGCAAGCAAAACTTGGAAAGTTTTGCGTTGAATTGAGAGGTGAATAGGTCGAGTTCCGGCTACCCCCAATTTTGGAAGATGGATTTCGCCACTTCCTGATGAAGTTCCCACTCGTGAGCGGGGGTCCGCGATCTGCTGAGACTGCCTACCAGGACGTTTAGAACTCCCGGTACATGCATGGCCACTAGGGACAAGCGGTGCAGGACTGCCCAGTTCCACACCCTGGTCGCTTCCCTGCAAAAAGGATACGACCGGGTTCCTCCTTGTTTGTTGATGTACCAAACCACCAACATATTGTCCATTTGGATGAGCAGTGTTCCCTCGGACAGCAGGAATTGAAAGGCCTGTAAGGCATACAGGACTGCCCTGAGCTCTAGAACACTGATGTGAAGAGAGAGCTCCAAGCTGGACCAAAGTCCCTGGGCTTGGTGTTCCCCCAGATGCGCACCCCACCCCGTGTTTGAGGCATCCGTGATGAGTGTGGCTACGGGCGCTGGTCTTCGAAACGGAAGACCCAAGGAAAGATTGTGTGGATTCATCCACCACAGAAGATCCTTCCAGACCGCTGAGGAGATGAGGACTGGATGTTCCAGATCATCCAAAAGCTGGTCCCATTGCACCCTCAGGGACCACTGAGTGATCCTCATGTGGAGCCTGGCTAGGGGAACGGTACATATGGAAGCTGCCATGAGTCCTAACAGGTGAAGGACCTCCCTGGCCAGGATGGTTCAGCAAGATACCACTTTGGTGGCCAGGTAGACCAGAGTCTCCACTCTGTCCTGAGGAAGGAAAGCTCTGCACTGGACCAGTGTCGAGGACCATCCCAATAAACTGTAGTCTCTGGGTGGGGATGAGGTATGATTTGCGCACGTTGACAGTGACCCCAAGTCGATTGAAGAGGTCCAGGGTAAACGACAAAGCCCCCAATAAAGCATCCATGGAAGGGGCTGCTATAAGCTAAGTGTCCAGGTAGGAAAAAACTGCAATGCCCCTGCGGCATAAAAACGCCGCAACCACCACTAGGCACTTGGTAAAAACCTGAGGTGCCGAAGATAGGCCAAAGAGGAGTGCTCGGAACTGGAAGTGCTCCCCTTGAACAGGAAACGCAGGAACCAACGGTGGTTGGGGAAAAATAGGGATATGTAAGTAGGCATCCTGCATATCCAGGGCGCAGAGCCAGTGATTCTCCAACAAGAGCGACAGAAGGCTCTGTAGTGTCAGCATGCGAAACTTCTCGTACTCGACAAAATGATTCAGCTGACTAAGATCTAGAATGGGTCAGAAGTCCCCGGTCTTTTTTGGAACCAGGAAAAAATGGGAGTATAAGCCTTTCCCTATTTGCCCTGGAGGGACTCGCTCGATCGCTTGTTTTAGCAAGAACGAATTTACTTCCTCTTGAACGAGGAAAGCCTGATCCTGAGAGTATGAGGACTTCACCGGAAGGTTTCCCGGAGAGATTTCCAGTAGCTCTATAGTGTGACCTGAGGCCACTAATTGCAGGACCCACTCGTCGGAGGTAATCTCCCTCTACTCCTGCATGTGGAGAGCGAACCTCCCCCCCCACCTGCCCCTCGCTGAGAGACTGAAGAGGTAGTGGGGCTGGGGAGTCAAGAAGTGGCGAGTTGGTCAGGGGGAGAACCCCCTGACCGACGCAGATTCTTGGAGGCGGGGGGGTAGCGGTACCCGTGGCCTTCCGCTTGCCTTGGCGACATGCCTGAGTGGATTTCCCCTGCCGCCAGGTCCTCTTCTGAAAGGGTTGCTGTTGTCTTCGTTGAGGAGCACCCGATCGGTACATCTACAGAACAGATCTATGGGCAACACCTTTGTCCTGTAGTTCTGTAATTATGTCTTTGGTGTCGCCTCCAAAAAGGACTGAGCCCCGGGAAAGGACATCCTGAATTGCTGACTGAACCTCGTTAGCGAGTCCAGAGAGGCGAAGCCAGGAATACCACCTCAGGGCCGTGGCAGTTGCCGAGGTACGGGCCATGGAATCGACTGAATCATAGGTGGCCCGTAGAGCATGCCTACAAGAAATCCTGGAGAGGTGAAGATCCTTGGCGACTTCCTCCTTGAGGCCGACGAATAGACTTTCTTGCCAAACTGGTCCATCTGCCTCGACTCCTTATCTGGAAGAGTGGTGCTCAAGTGCTTGGGTGTAGCGGAGCGATCATGAGCCGCTGAAATGACCACGGAGTCTGCCTTCGGATGGGACTTCAAAAACGGAGCATCTTTGGCACCCGGTAAAGCCTGTCTGCCTTCTTGGGGACTGCCGGGATAGATCGAGGTATCTGCCAGACAGTGGTGGTGAGGTCTTGGTGGGGGGCCATCCACGGAGGAACTGGGACTGGAGACAGGGACTCCAAATCGAGGTGCTTCATGAGTTGCTGTCTCATTGGGTCCTGTTCCTCTGACTCCCAATCGAAATAATCTCTGAGGGCCCTCAAGAGATCTGAGAAGGAAGGATCCTGAGGTGGCGATTTCGGTGAGGTCTTGCCTCTCGACTCAGGTTCCTCCACAATTTTCTCCTCCAAAGAATCCTCTCTCCCATCTGAACTATCATCAGCCTCCTCCACTGGACGATGTTCAAAGCGAGAGAGGGGAACGTCCAGTCGAGTCTTCCCCGAGAGGTGGACAATCGGAACCGAATTGCTCGGGGAAGGGGACCTATGAAGCGGCGGAGGTAGGAGTCTTGCTTCTAGGTCCAAAACTAACTCCGACCTCGCTCCCTGCCACCAAGACTGTAAGAAAGACTTGAAATCCGGTGTAGCCGTAGGGGGTGGAGGAGGAGTTGGTTGAGGCTGGGGGGGGGAGGAGGAGGAGGAGGTGGAGGGGGAACAGTAACTGGTGGAGGGTAATACCCATGCCGATCCATGTAATGGGTATATGGATGATAACCCTGATAAAACTGTCCCATTGGACTCCATCCAGGAGTGGGAACCTCCAGGTAAGGATCCCCAGGATACCCGTGTGGGTAATGGAGGACAGTGAGGGGACGGTTATAGAACCCTGTCATCAGCCCTGACGTCGGGGGAACCCACGTCAGACCCGCTATGGTATATATTAAATTAGGGCCCGGCGTTGGAACAGTCCATGTTATAGGGTCCGACGTTGGCACCGGCGCCACCCGATCCGGCGCTGGAAAAGGATCCGGCATCGGCACCGGATGAAGGATCTCAGTGGTAGGAGTCAGGTCCAGCGTCGGGGCCAACGGAATAGGCCTGACCACCGGGCCTGGCGTCAGGACTGTTGTAGGGACCGGCAGCGTTGGAGATGCCGGCAGCCCCGGCGTCGGGACTGCTGTGGTAACAGGCGGTGTTGGAGTCCCCAGCGGTCCCGGCGTCGGAACTGTATTGACTGGCAGTGCTGGAAGCGCCCGCAGTCCGTCCTCGGGCTGAGGAGAGGCCTCCAAAGAAAGACCGTCTGTCCGAGGAGCCTCCTGACCCTGGTCCCCAGTGGGGGAGTGCAGGGAAGAACCCCCAAAATCGGCTGGTTGACCAGTGACACCCTCAACCTCGACGTGTCCGAAGTAGAATGAGAGGACACGGGCGAGGGAATAACAGGAGGGAGTGGGGCTGTCTCCCTTCGGTCCCACCGGATGTCAGTTGTAGTGCCAGAAGGGAACCAAGCCCGTGCGGTCATCGGGGATGGCCGACTTAGCGAGCGTGGTCAGGGAGAGAACCCCAGGTCTACTTAACAACCGACTCCGGGCGACTGCCCCCAGCCAGGGGAGTTGACTTAACGGCCATTGGGCGGTCTCCGGAGGAGCCGGAGGCTGACTTACCAGCTAGTGCAGCGCGGTTGCCGGAGGAGCCGGCAGCCAACTTATCTGCATGAAGTTTCTCCTTACCTGGGTGCTTCGACGGTGGCTGACCTTGCTGGTAGAGGGCCTGACGTCCGCGGAGAGAGCCTGCTCCCTTGTCTCCTCATGTTTTTTAAGGGAAGATTTGCTGGACGAGTCCCTAAGCTTGTCCATCTTCTTCTCAAGCGAAAGTAGACGGGTCTTGAGAAGATAGGCCTCCAACGCCTGCTGTCTCCACTTTTTGGTAGCCTGATTGAAGGACTAACAGTCGGGGCAGGAGGAGACTGGATGGTCTGGGCCTAGGCAGATGACGCACTTGGAATGCCCGTCTTTATGCGGTATCTGAGTGCCACACTTGGAGCACTTTTTCTTCAGAGAAGACATGAACTATTTAAACTAAAAGATGAAATAGCGAGTTTTTAGAAAAACGCACGTAAAAATACTTTCCGACGGATGCTGAATGGAGTCTGGCGGTTTACTCAGCACGAGGCGACGGTGGAAAGAACTGGGGTGGGGCGGGATCGCCCATCATATACCGGCCACGCTGACGCCAATCATGTGACGTCGGGTGGGCGGTCCCCCCGTCAGGGATTGCTAGAAAAGTCTGCTGTGCGGCCTGATGTCAGGTGACGTCAGTCCTATTTGTGATGACCTACTGAAGGATCCCTCTTGAAGTAAGATCTTCAATTACTTAGCTCTCATTGTGCTGGCAACTGATAGGGCTGTGTGAGCCCCCAAAAGTTTGACCTTAAAAACTTGATGTCAACAGCACAGTAGGAGCACACCCCCATAATACACATAATCCTTGTAGAGCTCTGCACTCATGGCTCAGTACCCACAAGGGTACTACGAATGATGGTATTGTATGTAAGCCCCCAAACAAGCTTACACTGTGGTGCCTCTTACTCAGTGGCTCCCCCTCTGTGTGTTTGGGGTCGACAGTTGCCCTGGTGAGATTTGTACCCGTGTGGTCCATGGGAGGTCAACAAGGCTCCGGGTGCCTCATCATGGTGCCTGGCCTTTGTTACGGTGGGCCAGGTGCTGCGTTAAGTGTTTCTGCACCTTCGGAAGTGTGTTTGGGGTGGTGTTCAGTCCTGGAGGGTTGACATGGCAATGGGACCACCATCTGTAAATAGACAGAGTGACCGTGCTACTGAGCATTCGCAGGCATCAGGAAAGAAAAGAAAAGGGAAAATTTAGATTTTAATGCAGCGGATGCCCCAACCTTGGGTCCGGTCATTTGCGGGGGGGGGGGGGAGAGGTCGGCCAAGCTCGATGCTTCCTTCTCTTCTGGTGAAAAGAGACAGGAAGGACAGGCTCAACATAAATGTAAATAGTTTTCGGCAGCTCCACGTTACTGAGCATGTGCAGCCGCCTTGAGAAGAAATTGGAGTATGTAGTTCTTGGTGCCAGTTTGCACCTTGGTTAGGAGTTGTAAATAGTTTTTGGGACTTCTTATCTCACAGGGCATTAGCACTGAAGAAAGGACTGAGCCATGAGATGAAGGGAAACTGCAGGGGGCCAGGGGGCCTGAGTCAAGCCCCTGGCCCTATTTGGCTCTCGGTCTGGGACTGTTTATTTCTGGGCTTGGCGCCCACAATATGAGTGGACAAAGAAGGTGGTTTTCTGTAGCTGGCCACCCCCTGGAGGTCCGTTCTCCATGTTGGGAACTCTGAGGATTTAGTGGAAAGGAAGTGGTAGCTGCCTGCTGTTTTGCAAGGGCCTGATTCGGCCACGAGTTTTTGCTATCTGAGTTTGGCCATTAGATACCAAGCTATGGGTAGGCACCTGAACTAATCTGCACATGTTGTGACTTCTGTAGTCCAGAGCATCACTTGCTTATGATTTGATCTACCTGGTTTAAAGCAACCAAACTTTGTTTCACTGCTCCATGGAGTGACCGTTTCCTGTTTTACCAACTGTTCATTAAATGGGATTCCCTGTTTCCTGCAGTTCTGGTGTTTGCCTCCTATTTTCTGAAAGAACTGCCTGTTGCTAAAAGAAGTTTGCCTCCACAGCCATGTTCCAGTGTGGTTCCAGGGTTGATCCTGAAGTACAGTATCTGCGCACCATCGTAGGAGTCGTGGAGAGGCTTGCTTGGTGAAGACTGTCTACAAAGGCCCATGGGTGAAGTTGGCAAGGCCAGGCAGCTGAAGATCCTCATCATCTCTTCAGGGTTCTGGTTTGCCATCCAGACTGCTAGGGGCACCGCCTGATGGAGGCTATCCATCACCAGCACCACCTGTGGGACTCGAGTACTGCAATCCTGTTTTATTCTGGACTGTGTTTTCTTGTGTTGTACAGTGCCTCCTCCCAACAAGTTACCATCTGGATACCTCTAGACATGGGGGGGGGGGGGCCGCGTACATGTATAATCCTAGGGCTGGATTATCAAAGACTGGTGATACCCTTCCATCTGGGCATATTTTCAAAAGACTACATCTGCCCTGTATCACAGATGCAGGGGGCCCAAAGCCTTTAGCACTCTCCTGTATGCATCCATAACATGTGTTTGAGCTAAGCAGGACTAGTTTCCCTTAGACCATTGTTGCAATGGTCGAAGGGGATCAAATTTGACCCTTGAATTGTCAGAATGGATGAAAATTACCATAAAGCAGGTACTTGCATCCATCTAGGAGGAGAACTGTGATCCTCAATGAAAAGTTGAAATGCTACATTGGTAAGCATTTAAACTAGCCAAGGGAGAGACAGAAAAAGGCAGAAAGAATACACTGTCCACCCCCACATGCTTACAGGATCAACAGCGGGAATCACGAGGGTGAGAAATCCCTTAAGAAACAAGTATAAGTGAGAATCCAGGTGGGAGGGGGAAGGGGAGAGAGGAAAGAAAACAAAAGAGGAAACAGGGGAGGGCAAAAGGGTGGGGGGTTGCAGGTGGCAGTTCAATCTGGAAAACCATGTGTGCAAATGCACAAAGTCTGGGCAACAAGATTGCAGACCTAGAGGCCACCATGGCAGTAGTGGACTTGGACTTCGTCACAATTACAGAGAACTGGTGTAATGAAAACCAGAACTGGGATGTAGCCATATCAGGGTATGCTCTATTCAAAAGGGACAGAGGAGGAGGAGGAGGAGGAAGAAAGGTTAGAGGAGTTGCTCTTTAGGTGGCGGAAGGGGGCTGCCATTCGAACAGGGGTGATCTACAGACCTCCAGTACAGGGGTAGTAGGTGGATAAGGATATGATGGAAGAAATCCAAGGGATGGTTAACAAGGGGGAGGTAATGCTGGTAGGGGACTTCAATCTACCAGATGTGGATTGGAGCCTTCCTCCAGCTGCAGCAACTGTTAGAAGTAGAGAAATTCTAGACTCCACTCAGGAGGGTGTTTCTCAAGCAGCTACTTAATGAACCCCTGTTTTTGGGGGAGGCGCGATACTGGAACTGGTACTGTCAAATTGACAGTGTCGCTGACATCACAGTGGAAGCCACCTGGGAACCACTGATCATCATACAGTGTGGTTCAACATAAGATGTGGGCTAGGATCACACCACATTAAAATGAGGGTCCTGGACTTCGGGAGGGCTGATTTTAAGAGAATGGGGGAATGCCTAAGGAACACCATAGGAGGGGATAGGAAAACCGTGGGAAGTCAAAGAACACTGGTCAAAAATTAAAGATGGTGCCGGCCCGCCGGTGCAGCGGTTGTATTTCCACTTGCGGCGCCGGCAACCTCCTTGGGCTTCGATTAGCCACCATCGCTGCAGTCCCCCGACCAGTCACTAGTTCCGTGGCTCGCATAGGGAACCGTTGCCGCGTCCCCACCCTCCGGGGGTAACTGGGGGACAAAGGCGGCAATAGATGGCGGTGGACACCCCGGGGACCGTGACCAGGGCAGATGAGCGACAGTGGACCTGCCAAGGAAAAAAAAAATTAAAAATTAAAGAGGGCATTCAAAAGACTACAAATTTATGTGTCAGGCAGATTAGCAAGAGCAAAAGGAAAAACAGATCCTTATGGTTCTCGAAAGAAGTAGTGGAAAAAGTCAGAGCTAAATAATGGCATTTAGATGGTACAAAAGAACACAGATGGAAGAGGATGGGGAGAGTTACCAGGAGAAACAGAAGGAGGCAGGGGAAGGCAGTTAGGAGCGCAAAAGCACAAACGGGGAAGACGACAAAATCAGTTATAATGGATAGAACATTTTATAGATACGTAAGCAAAAACTGAAAGACCAAGAGAGGGATAGTAAGGCTGATAGGAGAAGGAGGGATGTGCGTGACAGAGTATCACCAAAAAGCAGACATGCTAAGCAAATACTTCTGTTCAGTATTTATGAAGGAGGGTGTGGAAATGGGCAACTGGTAAAGGAAAAGTGCACTAAGGGATGGGAGGTGGACACTAGTCCATTTACAGCGAGCACAGTCCTTAAGGAACTAGCACAGTTAAAAGTGAACAAGGCAATGGGACCCAACTGGATATACCCCAGGATACTGAGGGAGCACAGGGAGGAGCTGGCTGCATCTCTGACAGCCCTGTTCATCCAGTCATTGGAAATAGGGGAGGAACCGGCGTACTGGAGGAGGGCAAATAAGTCCCACTCCACAAAAGTGGAAAAAAGGAGGAGGCAGGAAATTACAGGCCTGTCAGCCTGATGTCAGGCGTGGCCAAGGTAATGGAATCACTGCTGAAGGAAAGGATTGGGGACAGTGTGATATGGCTTACAGTGGGGGAGCACCTGGGGAACAGTAACCACCGGTCACTGTGGTTTCAAATCACAGAAGGAGCAGAATCAAATCACACAAGAACACATATACCTGGATTTTAGGAGGGCAGACTTTGGGAAAATGGGGACATGCTTGAAAGAGGCACTAATGGGAATGGGGAGGGAATCAGGAGTGGAGGATGGAATAGTGGGCAATATTTAAAACAGGGATTACAAGAGCAACAGAATTATGCATTAAGTAGGTTAGCAAGGAGAAAAGGAAGAGGAGGCCATTATGGTTTTCCAAGGAGATAGCAGAAAAAGTGAAAGCCAAAAGGATTGCATTCAGGCAATACAAAAAGATGCATGCAGAAGGGGATAGGGAGAAGTACCAGGAAACACAAAAGGAGGCAGGGAGGTCAGTAAGGGAATACAAAGCTCAGACAGAAGAGCGCATCGCAAAATCAGGGGCTAGAGGTAACAAAACCTTTTACAGGTACATAAGTAAAAAAAGAAGGGCAAAGGGAGGGATAGTGAGACTGAAGGGGGAGGACCGGGGCCGCGTGGAGGATGACAACAGTAAAGCTGATGTACTGAACAGATATTTCTGCTCAGTCTTTACTGACGAATAGGAGGGTAATGGGCCTGAAGGGAACACAAAGGGTGGCAACGGTGCAGAAATGGACACAAATCCCTTTACACGGGAAAGGGTCCTAAAGGAACTGGGAGGAATAAGAGCCAATAAAGTAATGGGGCCAGATGGGGTGCACTCCAGGGTCCTAAAGGAACTAAGAGAGGTGGTGGCTGAACCTCTGGCAATCCTGTTTAGCCAATCGCTGAAAACAGGGGAGGTACCCAAGGGCTGCAAGACAGCTGATGTAGTCCCCTTCTACAAAAACGGGAACAAAGAGGAAGTGGGGAAACTACAGACCAGTCAGCCTGATCTCAGCAATAGTGAAGATCATGGAAGCACTACTGAAGAAAAGATTGGTTGAACATCTAATTACAAATGAACTACAGAACCCAAGGCAGCATAGTTTCACTGAGGGGAGGGCATGCCAGGCAAACCTCATTGAATTTTTTGACTGGGTGACAAAGGAGGTGGATCAGAGGAGGACAGTGGAAGTGGCCTATCTGGACCTCAGCAAGGCCTTTGACACTGTGCCGCACAGAAGGCTGTTAAACAAACTGGGGAATATGGGAGTGCAGGACAATAGTGCGGTGGGTGGGTAATTGGCTGGGCGGCAGGACACAGAGTGTGCTGGTAAATGGCTATCACGCCACAGAGGAAAGAGTGACCAATGGGGTACCCCAGGATCAGTGCTTGGACTGGTCCTAGTCAACATCTTCATCAGTGACATTGCGCAGGACCTACAGTAGAAGGCAGAACTTCCCTGTTCGTTGATGACACAAAGCTCTGTAACAGAGTGGACATGCCAGAGTATGTAGACAGAATGAGGAGGGACCTGCAGAAGCCTGAAGAATGGTTGAGGGTTTGGCAGTTGAAATTCAATGCAAAGAAGTGCAAGGTAATGCATATGGGGCACAAAACCCCTGGAACAACATATCAGTTAGGGGATGAGGATATAGCATGCACCAAACAGGAAAGGGACCTTGGGGTTATCATCTTTGATGACCTCAAGGTGGGGAAACAGTACAACAAGGCAGCAGGTAAAGCAAATAGGATGCTGGGATGCATAGGCAGGGGCATCACCCGCAGGAAAAGGGAGGTCATAATTCCACTATACAAGACACTAGTGAGGCCCCACCTGGAGTACAGTGTAGAGTTCTGGAGACCTTATCTACGTAGGGACATAGACAGGGTGGAGAAGGTTCAGAGGAGGGCAACAAACATGGTACAGGGATTGCATCACAAGTCCTACGAGGATAGGCTGAAGGACTTGAATATGTACTCCCTGGAGAAGAGGAAGGAGAGAGAGGATATGACATACATACAAGTACATTACAGGGAGGAACAGGGTGCATGAATACACTATTTTCAAGCAAAAAAAAAAGATTTTCCAGGACTAGAGGGCATGGGATGAAGTTGGAGAGAGGGTGATTCAGAGAAAATGTAAGGAAGAATTTCTTCACAGAAAGGGTGGTGGACAAGTGGAACACCCTACTAGAGGAAGTGGTGGGGGCTGAAACAGTCGTGGGGTTTCAGAATGCATGGGATAGACATAAGGGAATCCTGGAGGTGAGGGGCAACAGACTTCTAGAAAAACGTAAAGGGAACTTCCAAGCTCAAATGCGCAGACTGGGTGGGCCATAGGCCCTTATCTGCTGACAGTGTCTATGTATCTATGAATACCTTGTTGACAGTGGTTTACAGGATCCAAGGCAGCATGGTTTCACAGGGTGAAGGTCTTGCCAGACTAACCTGATTGAGTTCTTTGACTGGATAACCAAGGAAGTGGATCAGGGAGGAGCTATGGACACAGCTTATCTGGATTTTAGTAAGGCCTTCAATACTGTTCTGCATGGGAGACTGGTAAACGAGCTGAAGAGCCTAGGAATAGGGACTAAAGTAGTTAAATAGTGAAATGGGTAGAGAGTTGGCTAGGAATTAGCAGTCAGAGGGTGGTGGTAGATGGCATCCACTCTGGAGTAGGGTGACCAGTGAGGTGTCACAAGAGTCAGTACTAGGCCCTGTCATCTTCAACATATTTATCAGCGACACCACAGAGGAACTAGAAGGGAAAGTATGCCTATTCACAGACGACGCAGAGCTCTGCAACAGAGTAGACACACGGTGGGGGGGGGGGAGATGAGGGATGATGTAAGAATGCTGGAAGAATGGCTATGGGTCTGGTACCTGACTTTCAATGCAAAAAAGTGCAAAAACATGCACATGTGGCACAGAAAACCCAGGAGTGGCATATCTACTAGGAGGAGTGGAATTAACAGTCACAAAGCAGTAAAGGGATCTGGGGGGTAATCTTTTTGGATGACCAGAAGGTAGCTAAACAGTGTGACAAGGCAGTGAGGAAGGCTAATAGGATGCTGGGATGCATAAGCAGGGGAATCACCAGTAGGAGGAGGGATATAGTGATACCGCTGTATAGGTCACTGGTGAGACCACACCTGGAGTACTGTGTCCAGTTCTGAAGGCCCCATCTCTGAAAGGACATAGATAAGGTGGAGACGGTACAAAGAAGGGCAACAAAATGGTGCAGGGCCTGCATCAAAAGTCCCACGAAGAAATGCTTAAAGAGCTGAATTTGTACTTTCTAGAGGAAAGGAGGTAAAAGGGGGAATATGATACAGATATACAAATACCCTACAGGTAAAAACAGGGTACAGGAAGGTAGCATTTTTTAAAGATAAAGATGCTCAAGGACAAGGGGTCACACTATGAAGGTGGACGGGGGAGGTTCAGAGGAAATGTAAGGAAGTACTTCCTCACAGAGAGAGAGAGATAGAGTGGTGGACACATGAAACAGCCTCCTTGGGGAGGCAGTGGAAGCTAAGGTGATTACATGATTCAAGAATGCATGTAACAGATAAAAGGGGATCTTGAAAGTAAGGCAGGGGTGAAGACTGAAAACTGAGTAAGGTCTGCAGTGTAGCTGTAGGTAGAAACAAACAGGGCAGACTAGATGGGCCAAGCGGTCCTGTCTGCCAGCATCTTCTATGATACTACGTTTCTATATTGTCGCAAAGATGTGGCAGCTTTGAAAATACTTCCAACTGTGGCCGAGCAAAGGGGGTGCCACAGGTGTAGCGCCTGCAGCCAAGTCTTTGAAAATCCAGCCCCTGAAGGGTATTAAAAGGAACTGCTGGTTTAATTGGTTGAACTGTGTGTCACTCAGAGCCTCTAGGATGTGGAGCCTGCTAAGTACACTTTGTCTTGCCTATGCCTGGCTGGTCTTTTTAATGATTCTCATGTGCCTATCCCAAACAGGCTAGAAACCTGCCACTGTCATAGCCCGACCACCTCCCTCAGCAATCTGTTCCACATGTCCATCACCCTCTTAGTGAAATAATGCTTCCTCACCTCCCTCCCTGAATCTCCTTCCCACCAGTTTCATTGTATTCCCTCATGCAGCCACATTAAAACTGTATCTGAAAAGCTCACTTCCTTCGATTCTGTTCACCACTCAGAGCTCCACAGAGTACAACAGTGTCATTTTAAGTGCTTTTTATTACAATGTACAGTTCTGATTAGGACAAATCAAGGCCACCGCTCAACTACTACCCTTGGAAAGCACCCTTGTGATCTCTATTTATTAAGATCATAAAATGTGAGAGCCTGGGGGTATGTCTCACAATACGGAAGTATCAGCATTTCATCTATGGGCTCCACAGAGGAAACAGAGACCTTTACAATGAGGGTAGTCACCAAGCTGAACTCTGTACAGTTTTTAAAATATAGCCATCTCTGCTGATGAATTGTGAAGCAGTGCTTGTTGCTGAATCTATGGGCTCGGCTACATCACTGTCACATGTGACAGGTTGCGTTGTAGGTACAAGAAAAGCCATAAACTGAGCTGAGATGGAGATCCCCAGGGGTCGTAAAACTACCATAAAGCTAGCAGGCTAATTTAGGAAAAACTCCTTTTAGCAGACAGAGGGAAGGACACACTAGGACTTCACGCACAAATCAAAACACTCTGCACAACATATGTTTTTACAAATTCTGGGTATACTACTCCTTTAAGCATTGCTTGCTGCTGTGATGAAGACAGGGAACTAATTACTGTGCGGCATGGAATCTCAAAAGTCCTTGCTCGTTTCCCAGAAGATACAGGGCTATGGTTAGGAAAAACAGATGAAAACATGAAAAATAATACTTTTTCTGATGGCAGGTGACATACCTCTCAACTTCTCAGCATTAAAAATTATAGTACTGGCATATAAAAATCGCAAATGGCCAGAATGTGTAGAACTTTCTTATTTTAAACAATAATATGTCTACAAATAGAGGGCACCATATAATTAGCGATAAGGAATGTTTCTATCAGCTTAGGTCAATGATTTAATAGTGTTTGTGTACAGAAATAGCTCTAACATTATTAAGAACATCAGTAAACCCATGCAGAGCTAGAGTAAATTTGAGTGTAAAAATCATAGCACTATGTAAAATTCATAGCAGTTGAAAAGAAGAGGAAGACACTCTTGATGGGGGACTCCATTGTCCAGGGGAAGAGCTAGGAGCAGCAGGGGAAGGGGAGGAGAGGGAGGTAAAGTGCCTACCAGGAGGCATGGCTCGGAGGGTTGAAAAGTGGATCCAGGGGATCGCTAGGGCAGTAGCAAGCAGGGGGAAGCTCGATGTCATTGTCCATCTGGGAACTAATGACATAGTTGGGAATAAGCAGATAGTAAGAGTACAGAAGGAGTTCACAGAACTGCGGAGGGGCCTAGCACAGGTAGCAAACTCTGTGACTTTCTTGGAAGTGCTGCCTGTCCATGGTAAGAGGTAAGCTAGGGATCTATGCACCAAGAACGTCAACGATTGGCTGAAGACATGGTGTGGACAGCAAGGTTTTGGCTTCATTGGGGAGTGGGGGCCCCACCTGGGGAGATGCAGACCTGTACTGGGGTGATGGCCTGGATCTTTCCAGCAAGGGCACTGGAGTCCTTCATGAACATTTTGAATGCTTCATTGGCAAGCATTAAAACTAGCCAAGGAGGGGGTAGAGAAAATGAGAAGGGGAAATCATACTTACCACTCCCACAGGTTAATGCAGCCTTGAAGAAGGACACAAATATGTACTGTATGTGGCCAGAAATATGGGAAACAAATATAGGAAGCATAAATGAACACCAGTATGGGACACAAAGGTTAAGACAAGGGCAGTAAGGCAGCAAAAAAAGTGAAAAGTGAGTGGGGGTATAAAAACAGGAGGATGAACACAAGATTAGAGGGAGGGCAGGCAGCAAACCATGGAAGGCCATGGTTACAAATGCCCACAGCCTGGTAAATAAAATCCCAGACCTGGAGGTCTTGATGGTAGAGGCAGACCTGGACATAGCGGCAATAACAGAAACCTGGTTTGCCGGAAATCATGACTGGGACACAAATGTCCCAGGTTATGTCCTATTCAGGAGAGATAGGGTGAGTAGATGGGGGGGGGGGGGGTAGTGGCCCTGCACGTAAAGGAGGGTATAAAAGCAGCAGACATGCAGGGTAAACAGGGGGACACAGAGGCACTGTGGATCACCCTTGAGCCAGGCAATGGCACAGCAATTGGAACGGGGTGATCTACAGACCTCCAGTGCAGAGAGAGGACATGGACAGGGATCTAGTGGATCAAATTCAGGAGATGGCAATGAAGGGTGAGGCACAGCTGCTGGGTGATTACAATATCCCAGACGTTGATCGGACCATCCCAGGATCTGGGACATCCTGGATTCCCTATGGGGGTTAACCTCAGACAGCTGGTGAGCAATCTCACAAGAAAAGGGGCCATTCTGGACCTGGTACTGACCAATGGGGACAGAATCACAGTCACCCAAGTGGAGGGTCAGCTGGGAACAAGTGACCACTACATAACGTGGTTTAACATGGGGACAGGGACACAGTCTAGTCACAGTAAGGTGAGAGCCTTGGATTTTAGTGAGGGGATTTTGCTAGTAAGGGGAGGTGTGTCAAAGAGGCCCTAGCAGGGAGGGAGATATTAGGGGGAGTTGAGGAGCAGTGGGAACACCTGAAGGGAGCCATACAGGAAGTGACAAACTAATGTATAAAGGTGGTAATCAAAGGCAAAAAAAGGAGGAAACTATTATGGTTCTCAAGGGAGGTGGCAGACAAGGTAAGGGCCAAAAGGGTGAGTTTCATGACATACTGTATAAGGAAACTCACAGGGAGGAAGACAGGGAGGTGTAGTTTAAGAATCTAAATGAAGTTGGAAAGGCTGTAAGGAGAGCAAAGACACAGACTGAAGATAGATTAGCGCAGATGGTGAAAAAAGGAGACTAGACGTTCTTTAGGCACATCAGTGAAAGAAGGAAAACGGGGTGACTGAAAGACCCAGACAGGATGCAGAGAAACGGAAGTGTCACGAGGAGACCTGGAAAAGCGGAAATACTGAACAAATACTTCTGTTCAGTAATCACTGAAGAGGGAGGGTCATGGACCACAGCTGAGTAGTAGACACGGCGTGGGGGGGTAAACACTAGTCCTTAATGACTATTTCTGCCCAGTATTTACTAAGGAGAAGGGAGATATCCAGACAGGTGGGAGGGTAGCAACGGGGGGGGAGGGTGACAGATGGTAAAATCACAGAAGGTAAGAGTGCTGGGGCCATTAATGGTGGAAAAGGCATGAGGGCCAGATGGCGTCTACCCCAGGGTACTGAAGGAACTAGCAGAGGTCCTGGCGGGGCCTTTGGCAGGCCTATTTAATGCCTCACTGGACTCGGGATGCGTACCTCAGGATGGCCCACGTGTTTCCCCTCCATAAAAGCGGCCCCAAGGATGAACCAGAGAACTACAGACCAGTGAGCCTCACATCCATCATGGGAAAACTAATGAAGGCAATCCTGAAGGAGCGGCTGGTGACCCTGCTGGAGTCCAATAAGTTACAGGGCAGTAGACGGCATGGCTTTGTCACGGGCAGATCCTGCCAGACAAACCTGGTAGAATACTATGACTGGGTGACTAGGCAAATGGACAAGGGCTATGCGGTGGATGTCCTGTTCCTGGATTTCAGTAAGGCATTCAATTCGGAGCTGCATGGGAGACTTAGAAGTAAACCAGAAGGCACAGGGGTGGGCACGAAGATGGTGGGATGGGTGGCAAACTGGCTGCAGGGAAGGCAGCAGAGAGTGGTAGTAGGAGGGGATCTCTCATCCACAAGGGCAGTGACGAGAGGGGTTCCGCAGTGCTCGAAGTTGGGGCCAGTGTTATTTGGGATATTTATTGCAGACATTTCTGTGGGCATCAAGAGGAAGATCAGTCTATTTGCTGACCACACCAAGATGGGAGCAGTGGTAGATGACCTAGAGGGGGTGGCAGAGTTTGCAGGACGATCTGACAAAGCTGTAGACCTGGTCGGATACCTGCCAACTGGGGTTCAATGCCAAGAAATGCAAGGTACTGCATTTTGGGAAGGGTTGGCCTCAGCTAGGCGTGAACTGTGCCCCTACACCTTGCAGGCCCATTCTTTTTTCTTAAGGAAAAAAAAGAAATAATTTAAAACATTTAAAAATGCCTAAATTCTGTTAGAGAGGAAAATGTTTACCAGCAAATAAAAGTGGAAGACAACTGGCTCTGTTACTGTTACAAAAGGTGGGAGCAGCTTTGCTGCTATGCCACTTTAAGATGCAGTGGAAAAGATTAGGTTAAATAAGTGGTAATGGTGTTAACTGCCATACTTTACACCTCCCAGGTTGACTGCTTTCACAAACAAAGGGCTACATTGACACGAGAACTTGTTAGTAAACTGGACATGTAGCTGAAACAATGAATGATATGATAAAATATGTTTCAAAAGTATGTGAGCACTCAGAATGACTCAAAAACCTGACCAGCACAGAGCAAAACTGGATTTCCTGATAAGGACCCTGTAAACCTGGTCACCAGGTTTTCCAAGGTGGGTGGAGACAGCAACACCAGGACAGACCTCATTGGTTGCTCATAAGGGCCACTCGAATCAACAGTAAAGGGCTGATCACTTGATCCATAAACTGGAATAAGCGTACTGATAATACTAATGATTAATTTGATGCTTTCTGACTTTGTTGTGGTGGGATTTGCACTGTATTGGGTAGGCTAGGGCATTTGGGGTGAGCCTGGCTTGATTAAGGTAGCTGCTTTGGTTTGGGGGTATAATCTGGGCTCAAGAAGGGCATTCTGTGTTGGCTAGCTTGAAACTATATTGTCCTTCCTAGGGTGGTCTTAAACTGCTTTGTCTTGGGATGGATCTGAGCTAAATTCTGGACATACTGTTTGCAGGCTGAATTTTGCTTAAGCTAGTTAGATGATGCTTTGATGCTAGCTAGATATTGCACTACTTCAGGTTGATTTAAACTACTTTGGTTTGATATACTCCCTGTAGCAATGGAGTCACGGGTTAATAGTCGGCACCCTTGAGACCAGGGCCACATGGCTGCAGCAGGCTGGGGACATGCTAGAGGAAGCTGGTATGGGGGAGGGAGGCACAGCATGGAGAGGCAAACAGAGGTAGCTGGGCTGGGCAGGACCACTACTGGAAAGGGAGGGGAACCTCAGATACAGGCTGGAGGGGAAGCAGGCTGGTGGCTTGCAGTGGCCGTGGAGCTGCAATGGCCATGAGTACACTGTTGAGACTAGGACACTGTCCTATATGTGCCAGGCTGATGGGACTGGAGACTGAGATGCACAGTTTCAGGTATGAGCTGAAAAGGTGGGTGAAAGGCATGAGTGTAGGGATGGGAGGCACATATCCACAGACAACTGGGGAGGGAGGGTGACTGCAAATGCTGGTGCAGGAGGATGGGGGGCCCACCAGAAGTCATGGCAGGTCTGGCCAGCCCTGGGAGCAGAAATGGGGGGAGGGATTGAGAGGGGCGGAGAGAGAAGAGGGCAGAGGTTGGCAGAGAGCTGGGGCTATTGGCAGACGGGCAAATGGGTCTCCAAGGGCTTCAGCGGGGGAGCTCACCTCACAGGAGGGACGCACTGGTAAGCAACCAGCTGGGGGGAGCCTGGTCTCAAAGAAATACTGGCCACTGGCGGACACCATGGCAGGAGGGGTCCCGGAAAAAGTGTGGGGGGGCACTGTCAGCAGAGGATGGAACAAGAAGGAAGATGAAAGTGTGGTGCGGGTCGAGGGCACGGGCACCGGGACTAACAGAGGATCCTAGGATAGCACGGGAAGGGGAGCCGGGAATGCCTGGGGAGGAAGGATGAGGGGACAGTGAGGAGGGACCTCGGAACCCAGGGGGGAACGGGATCAGGGTGGAGTAAGTGTGGAGGGCAGCAGAAAAAAGAATGATTGGGGGGTTGAAGCAAGAGCCCCAGGAAGTCCGGAGGGGCCACAGGCTAAAGGGAGTATAGCAGGGTCAGACCTGAGGGGTGTGGCGGGGGGAGCTAAGAGAGAAACAGTCAGACAAGAGAATTAGTTGGAATGGGGGAGAAAAGGCAGCCGTTGGCAGTCAAGTTGATGGCATGGTCTGAGAAAACAGAGAGGTAGTGGGAGTGAGAGAGGGTGTGGCAGTGGAGGGAGATAGGCTCAAGGGGAAGGAGGAGGTTAAAGTGCTCCTGCTAGGGGATTCCATGATCAGGGGCATTAAGTAGGAAGGGGGGAGTGAGGGGCAAGGCTGTGCAGTCCAGGTCAAGAGTATATCAGGCTTGACTGTGCACAAGGCCAAACATCTGGTCTATGCTCTAGAGAAGGAGTGTGGAGGATCCTCTAACATATTAGTGCATCTAGGCACAAATGACATAGAGGGAACTAGTGTGGAGGAGATTCAGGCACGGTTCTGGAAGCTAGCCAGGGTGTGTTCTATTTATTTATTTCTGATGTAGGATAACACCATTTGAGAACAAGCTCATTACATAGGTTCCATGTCATTTACAAAAGCAGAACAGACAGTACAGTATAGCTTGAGAACAAGCTTGTTACATAGTTCCAAGACAGTGTAAAAAACAAAGCAATAAAGACATAAGTGTAAAACTGATTTTGACAAATAAGTTGCATGCAATTCAATCAGAACTGAAGGCCAGGATTAGGACCTGACTTACAGTGGGAAGTGATATTCATTGAGGTCAAAGTTAGGAAGAAAGGAGGAGTATGATCTAGAAGGGAAGAGGGCAACAACAGAAATTAAGTGCAGGTGAAAGAGCAGGGAGTGGGAGAGGGTGATCAGCCCAAATATGAGCCTCGTTAACTGGGATATAAATAGGAAAAACAGAGAGAGAATTCAGCCCAGAAAAGGCCACGTCCGTTCAGTCAAATCCAGCAGGAATGATTAGGTAGAAGAGATACATAGGTGCTGCATAGTGCACGTTCATGTGTGGTGTGAGGCCAGAGCCTTATTAGGCCATAATCCTGGGCCTAGTGAAAACAGTCACAGCTGGCTTGAGCCACAAGGTATTTTCTGAGCACACACTTAAAAGAGCCCAACTTGCATTCTGCAATCAAAGTTGGAGGAAGAGAGTTAATCCATTTCAGACCTCAGTGGGCAAAAGCTCTTTGACCTAGGGAAGTGCAACATCAGGGGATCTTAAAGATCATACTGTCCTAGCTTCTGGTAGGGCGGTTACATTCACAGGGTGAGAGGAGCTTCTGCACCCCCGTTGGCATGAGGTCCAGGCTAGCTTTCTTTGCCATAAGGCAGGTTTGGTATTTGAGCCTGCCTGAAAGCTGGAGCCAGTTGGCCTGGGCATACAGATCACATGCATGTGTAAGCCGTGCAGACCCAGTTAGAAGGCGACAGGCTTTATTTAAGGCAACTGTAATTTGGTGCAGGGCAGAGTCAATTGCAGAGCCATAGACTACTAGCCCATAGTCAACCAGTGACACAATGGAGCTAAGTATTGCAATGTTGAGGGCTTCAGGAGCAAGACTGCTTGTGCCTGTAAAGCAGGCCTGTATGGGAGTTGACTGCCTTGGTCGTGGCATCTATGTGATTGGCATATGACATGGTGATGCCAAGTGTGACTCCCAAGTATTTAAAGTTATGAACTAGTTCCAATGAGGCCCCGACTCATTTTTTATGCTGAGAGGGAAGAAGCGGTGCCTGTTTTGTGGACTAAAGAACAACATAGTCTTGGTTTTCTTGAAGTTCATAATGAGTTTGTGGTCCTTGAACCATCTCTCAGCTGCAGAGAAACTATCCTGGAGTGTAGACTCGAGTACCAGAGGGTCTGTGTTACTTGTAAACAGGACTGCATCATCTGCGTAAAGCAGAAGTTGGCAGTGACTGGTAGATGGAAGTTGATTCAGGAAGATGCCAAACAATAGGTGCCCCAGGAGTGACCCCTGGGGCACTCCAGAGAGGACTGGTCGACTGTCTGATACAACACTATCCATCCCAACCTATTGAGAATGGTTGGAGGGATAGCTTTTGAACCAAGTGACTACATCCTGGGAGAGCCCTATAGTTGCCAGCTCGTCTAGCAATAGGACATGGTTTACCACGTCGACAGCGTTCGACAAATCAATAAATGTCGCACCTGTGAGTGCTCCATTATCAATAGAGTTGTGGATGTACCCAGTGAACTCTAATAGTGCAGTTGTGGTGCTGTGCCCTTTTCGAAACCCATGCTGCTGAGGACAATGTAGTTTATACTTCTGTAAGTATTAAAATCAGCTGGTCCACAACTATTTTTTCAAGAGCCTTCGACAGTGGGGGGGAGAATTGAGATGGGTCTGTAATTTTCCCATAGGACTCTGTCCCCACTCTTGAAAACAGGTGTAACTAGAACTGCTTTCCATAGTTGTGGGAATTGTGAGAGTCTTAGAGAAGTGTTTATAATGTGCGTCAGTGGTCCAATTATAGAGTCCAAAGTGAGCGCTATGAATTTAAGGTCAAGTGAGTCACCACTGAAATGTGACTTGCCTAGGACCTTTAGGAAGTAATTCCTAGCTTCACCTGTGGTGACAGTTCTAACATGGAATGACGGATGAGTGGGTAGTGGGTTATCAGATCTGGTTCTCAGGGGGTTGAAACGGATGAAGAAGTCTGGTAGGAGCACACTGCTTAGATCAGTGAAAGCATTATTGAAAGAATTAGCTATAACAGTGCGGTCAGTGACAGGTTCACCATTAATACTTAGCATTGTGGGTGCTGCCTTCCGATCATTCCCAGTGACTTCTCGGAGGTTATCTCAGCATTTCCTGCCATCATTCCAGGATCTGTTTAGGACTTCCTTGAAATATTGATTTTTCACTGCACGTATGGCCCTTGTGCAGTTGTTACGTGCTTTTTGTACTTTTAAACATCAGCCAGCTTACCCGATGCACGGGCTCTGAGCCACAGGTGGTCTTTCATTTGTTCAAGAAGGTCAGGGGAACACCATGGGTTGCTTCGGCCTTTGACTTTACGTTTCTTTATCGGAGTGTGCTGATCACAGATGCCATTAAATAGCTGGATGAACTGATCAAGAGCTGCATCAACAGCACTGGATGAGTAGATATTATTCCAGTCTTGTTGTCTGAGGTCTATTTTCAGCATCTCAAGATGCCCAGGTTTAAGAACCCTATTTATAACTATTCTGGCTGGATGTTTGGTGAAGTCGCTAGACCGTCGGAACAGAACAGGCGCATGATCACCATAGGTGTCAGGAAGAACTGTGGTCTGAGAGATGTGCTCAGGCAGATTGGACAAGACCCAGTCCAGCAAAGTGGTGGTGCCAGTTTTGTAATTCATCCTGGTAGTCAAGGTGACTAGCTGACTGAAGTGCAATGCAGAGATGGCATCCCTGTAAGGGCTAGTAGCTGGGGAGAGCCAGTCTGCATTATGGTCTCCCAGTATCACAATTTCAGTGTGTACATTAAGAGCACTGAGACCCTTCAACAGCGAGTCCAGCCCCGGGGTCTTATGACCAGGAGGGATATATACTGTGAGAACAGTTAAGAGTTTTATTGGACTTCCCCAGTAGTATTTTCAGTGCTATAGCTTGCACGCTAGAGTCAGTATCAGGTAGAGGAATGATATGCGCCTGGAGGCTATCTCTAATGTAGATCACACACCTACCACCGTGTTTGGATAGGCGGTCCAACCTGTATATGGTATAGCCAGGAATTGAGATTGACGTGTCCACAGTTTTCAGGGACAGCCAGGTATCTACCACTGATAGAATATCTGGATGATGTTGTTGTATCCAGGCATTTATGCAGTCCATCTTAGGGAGGCGGCTACAAATATTAATTGACCAATAATAAGCTGTCCGTTATGCAGAGGGATAGCAGAGGAAGGTGGAGGGCCTGGGTTAGGGTGGCTATTCCCAGATAACAGTAATAACGGAAGTACTAAGCAGAAGAGGTGTTCCTTTAACTCTTTAACTGCTTATTACTATATCTGCTTTACCTGCCCTGGTTTTGGGATGGTGAAATTCTATCCTGAATATTGAAAGTCTCTGGGAAGAGGGCTAGAGGGTGCAGCCACTCTGGGCATTGTTGCAGTGGCCATCTGAGGCAGTATGTAGGCAGCAGCTGGGGCAGAATTTGATTACTGTTTCCTATTGACATGGTTATCCTGGAGTAGGAACTGAGGGGCGGTCCACTCAGTGACAGGGTAGCAGGTGCTTGAGTACAGTTTCTGTGGTGCATATTAACTGTGGTCAGGATGATCAGGGCAGCTCTGAAACACAGGGCCCCAGGAGGGTATGTAATTGCAAATAAGTAGTGGTTGAAAAAAAGCTGTAATGGTGCAGCCTCCTTAGAGGGAGATGCCCCCTTCACTGGAGAAGTGGCCAGAGTTGGTACCTGGGACCACCAATGGAGAGTTAGAGGAGGGGCGTACAGCCAGGGGAAGAGTATTTAATAAAGGCTGGGGTGGGGACAGGCAAAAAAAATCAAATTCATGCCCACAGAAAGGAAAGAAGCCAGGGGCAAAGGCGCAGTCAGCAGCCATTGCAGCACCTTCACAGTCAGGGGAAGCGATGCAGTCAGGGCCGCTCACTCACTCGGAGGTCAGGAAGCCAATCCAGGCTAGGCGCTAGTGCTGGGCATCCAACAAGAGATGCAGCCGGCAACAGAAATGCCAAATCAGAACGTGGGCTTGGACTTCCACGGAGAGCCGTACCTTGTAGCTTGAGAGTCGGGCTTGAGGAGTCAGGAAGGGTGGCCAGTCGGGGAGACCCACGCCACAGCCCGGTCAGGGGCTAGAAAATCTGTAACGGAGGAAAAAGGTACAGAGTTAATAAAGGGGAGGGAAGAAAATGCCGAGATCGACGAGGTGAGCAGGGGAGGGGTAGTCAGGAGAGCAGACAATAGAGGGAGGCAGGCTAAGGTTGAGCACCGTAGGACTGGCACTTGAGTGAAAGGTCAGGAGCGGGTTTGAGTGTAAGACACATAGGGAAGGGAGCAGCTGGGTTTGAGTGTAAGACACATAGGGAAGGGAGCAGCTGAATTAGAGAAATAAAAGGAAGAAATGCTGTGCAAAATTAAGGGGTTAACACAGACAATACCGAGCCAGTAAAAGAGGTGCAATAAATTAAGGGATTTGCAAGTCAATGCAGAGCCAGGATCAGCAGGACAGGGTGATGTCTGCGAATATGAGGCAGATGGGGGGGGGGCGCACCAAGCTTGGCGCCATAGCTTGATACAGAGAGATAGGAAAAAACAATATAATAGGAGACAGGTAAACAGCAACAAGGGCTACAGAGTTAGAGAAAAGTGCAGTCTAGGCAAAAAAAAAAAAATAACAATTAGGTAGGACCACTGAAATTATAAACACTTAAAACAGAAATAGAAATAGTACCCTGAGATTGCTAGTATTTCTATATAATGGACAGACTATCTGTTACAGTTTAGCATGGCTGAAAACAGTCTGAACTCATTTTAAACATCAAAGCTGGCAGCTTTTAAAGTTTAACAGGCCCACTCTCCTCTGTTTCGCTGAAAAGAAAAAAGCAGTCGTAACACAAGTTAACATCTACACTGGCTGCCTATGGATTAAAAGAGCAATTTAAACACTGTTGAGGCTAGCAGTTTCAAAAAAAATATCTAATTCATGCCCGCAGAAAGGAAAGAAGCCAGGGGCAAAGGTGCAGTTAGCGGCCGATGCAGCACCTTCACAGTCTAGGGAAGCGATGCAGTCAGGGCTTCTCACTCACTCGGAGGTCGGGGAGCTAATCCAGGCGAGGCGCTAGTGCTGGGCATCCAATAGGAGATGCAGCTGGCAACAGAAACACCCAATCAGAACGCAGGCCTGGACTTCCATGGAGAGCTGTACCTTGTAGCTTGAGGAGTCAGGAAGGGCGGCCAGTCGGGGTGACCTGCACTGCAGCCTGGTCGGGGCTAGAAAACCTTGTAGCTTGAGGAGTCAGAAGGGATGGCCAGCTGGGGAGACCCACGACGCAGTCCGGTCGGGGGCTAGAAAATCTTGTAGCTTGAGAGTTAGGCTTGAGGAGCCAGGAAGGGTGGCCAGTTAGGGAGACCCGCGCCACAGCCCGGTCGGGGGCTAGAAAATCTGTGATGTCATGATGTGGGGTTCACAATCTCTTTCTCGGAGATCCTACCAGTGCCTAGAGTTAGCATGGGAAACAAGGAAAACATTGGGGAGGTAAATGAATGGCTCAAAACTTGGTGTTTGGCTAGGGGGGATGGGTTGGTTGGGGACTGGGGCGCAACCTGGGAGGACAAGGGGCTATGTACTAGGGATAGGTTCCACTTAAACCTGAGGGGAAGGAGGTTTTGAAACTAAAACTGACAGAGTTCATCAAAGCTAGGTGGGGCTTAAACTTGTGAAGGGGGAGGGCTGGGGCTTGAAGTTGCTGTGGGCAGGTGCATCAAGGGAGGTCTTGGCCTCCTCCCCCCAGCAGGAGGGAAGGGATGCTCAGCAGGGGCACCCACTAATGTGCAAGGGAGTGGGGCTTGCAGTTAACTGGGGGTTCTCTGGGTGGGGGGACGGGGGAGAGGGCAAAGGGCAAGGATAGAGGGTGGTCCTGAATAACCCCAGGAGCATGGGAAATAAGATGCCTGAGCTTCAGGCAATTCTAACTGAAGAAGGTGTGGATGTGGCGGCAGTCACTGAAACTTGGGCCACTCCTCAGCATGACTGGGATCTAAACCTGACAGGGTACACCGTGTTCAGGAAGGACAGGGCCATTGGCAGGGGTGGCGCTCATCATTAGGAATGGCATCGATATATGAAGGGTGGAGGGGCACCTACAATAACTCCCTGCATCGGAGTGTAGTTAGGCGGAAGCAAGCACTGTATAAAAACTCTGTCATATAATCATCAACCCAGGTGAAAGATCTCCTTGGCCGTTGGGCCTTCCTTATTTGGACTACAAAGAGGGGTTCCTTTGTTGTTGTTTGTTATTGCTACATTATAATTTGGTTCATCTCTGCAAGTGCACTAACATTGAATGTATCCACCACAATGTGAGATTTGTCAGAAGCCCACATAAGTCTCTGGGGTGAAACATGGTGGGTGTACCTGCATATCAGGGACTGAGAACTGCCAGGAGGGAAGGTATGAGTGTGGGCATATTAGTATTGCATGTTATACTTTGAATTGCATTGTTACCTTTTGCATCCCATTTTCCATATTCACCCCTGCCTTTCCTTAACCCCCCCTTTAATATTACTGCTTATACAGTTTACTTTGAAGTGTAGGCACCAATATTACATTGTATAATTTTTCGGGTTGCCACCTCTGCATGAGGTGAAAACCACATACAAAACTCTGCCTCTAGTGCCACCCTTCTTTATGACTGACGGGTATATCGTTCCTCCTTCAAAGCCGTTTTAATGTCAGAGAAGACTTTTAAAAGTGATAGGAAATAATTTTTATACTGTTATTTGTATGCATTAGTCATTTTTGTTCTTTGGTAACCAGGTAAGGCCAATGGGCACCAAGCCTATTTACAGGGGCGAACTGGGAGTACCGAGAAGTTAAGTATCTTGCTCAAGGTCACAAAAGATGCAAAGGAAGACTGAGAATCAAATCCAGGTCTGCCGAATGCCTACCTAGTCAGAACAGCGCTACAATAATAGTGCTGCTCAGAAGAGCGCTGTCTACACAGCGCTTCCATGGACAGTGATGGGGGAATAACAGCACCATGTAGTAAGCGATCCCAAGGTCGCTGTCCATGGTGCTAGAGGAGGGCACAAGGGGATGGGAAATCAGGAGGCTGGCTGAGCTGCTGCTCCCGTGGTGTGGAGTGTTGAAGCATGAGTAACTAGACCAGAATGGTGGTTGAGACCAGGGTTCTAATCCTGGTCTCAAAATGTTTTGTTCCAGAATCAATTCCGACTTGGTTGGTTATTTTAACTGACGGGGACAGAGCCCCAAATACAGTTATTGGTGGTAGCAATCGCAAACCAGACTTGTAATCGTTACCAGTGGCTCTGTGTTTGTTTGAGGCATTTGTTCCTGCCACTTTTATGATCAGCACTGTTTTGACAGCGCTGTTTATTTATTTATTTCAGTTTGGGATTAAATACCTTTGAGCCATAGGCTCGTTTACAAAGGTTCCAGGTCAGACATCGTACAATACAGAATAAGACAGACAACAGGAATAATACAGTGGTAAAACAGAATCAAGTAAAAAACAGTAACAATTACATTCTTAATGGGTACAGTAGCACTAGTTACTTCATAGGGAAAATCACTACAAGAAAAATAATAATTTTAGATTCCCAGACAGCTTAGAATTCTTCAAGGGGAATTCAGCATCGTTACATCTAGAATGGAGGTAGCACATACCCAATGGCTGTAGTAGGCAGCAACAGCGTTGAGCAAGCGGGCAGAGGGAGGATTGATGGGCCTGAGCAACAAAGGGGGAGGGGCAGCCAGAGAGTGGCTAGGGATAGGAGTTAGAATAGCAGCCAGGTTAGGCATTGTCGGGGGGGGTGTTTAGGAGGGAAGGATGGGGAGATAGCTAAGGCGAGGGAAGCTAGGAGATGGAAGGTGAGGAAGAAGAGAAAGAGGGGTGGAGAGAAGGTGTGGGGTGGAGGGAGGGAGTAAGGGAGGGGGTAGTGCAGTATGTGGGGAGTTAGGTGCGACGTGGGAGAGAAAGAAAAGGGGGAGGGAGAAAAGGCAAAGTAAATACTCGGGGATGATTACAGGGTGAGGAAGGGCCAGAGCTTGTCGATTAGGGGTGGGACAGGTAATAAAGGTGACAGAGATACATGGTCAGAGGATTTCAAGAGCTGGGGAGTGCTGAGAATGGGTCAGGGCACGCAGGGGCACTCACATTCACACAATGGGGTAAGATGGGCACAGAGACCAGCTTTGAATTTTCTGATCTTGTTGCAACTGAGGAGGTCAGGGGGTAGGTCGTTTATCCACTTAGGATCCTTGTAGTACAGGGATCTTTGAGCTATTGAGGTATGCTTGAATGGTACTAGGAGTAAGCCCTTGGAGGTCCTCCTAGTGCTGATAGATGGTTGTTCTTTTTTAAATAGACACGAGGTGGAATCGGGAGCAAACCCAAGGATGGCTTTCTTACCCACCAGGCAACTTTGGTATTGGGCTCTGAGGTGGAGGGGTAACCAACCTTGCTTCATAGAGGTCACAGGCATGGGTCATGCAATCAGCATCCAGGACCAGTCTACACGCTTTGTTGAGGGTTCTTACCCTATTCAGGACAGTGTCCGTGGCTGCACTGTAGATTGCAAGGCCGTAGTCAATGGAGGATACCACTGAACTGTAGGTGACTAGCTTTAGAGCCACAGGTGGCATGTATTGACAGTGTTTATACAGAACACCTAACTTTGCGCTGGCAGATTTGACTAACTGATCAACATGTGTCAAGAAAGAAAGGGAGCTGTCCAAGTGTATACCAAGGTATTTGAAGGTGTCAACCTGCTCCAATGAGTCCCCTTTGGAGCTCAGGATCTGCAGTTTTTCATGGTGGTTCTTCCTCTGTGACAGAGAGAAGAGCATGCTCTTGTTTCTCTTGTAGTTGAGTAATAGTTTATTATTACTGAACCATTCCTCAAGTCTGTGGAAATTTGCTTTGAGTTCAAGGGAGATGGTGGGTAAATTAGACCCACTTACAGAGATGACCGCATCATCTGCATAAAGCACTATGTGTGCTTGGCAGACCGTAGGTAGTTGGTTGATGAATATGCCGAACGGGAGTGGTCCCAGGATAGATCCTTGTGGGACTCCAAGAGTCACGTCCATGGGTTCTGATAGTATGCCACTAACTTTAACTTGCTATGTCCTACCGGATAGGTAGCTCTTTAACCATGTGACTGTATCCCGTGACAAGCCCATTGAGTGAAGGTTTTATAGGAGGAGTTGATGGTTGACCGTGTCAAACGCCTTGGTGAGGTCAATGAAGATAGACCCCACTGCTAAACCATCATCAAAAGCCTCGTATATCTGGGAGGTATAGTCAATCAGGGCGGTTATGGTTGAGTGATGTTTCCGGAACCCATGTTGTTGCCTACAGAGTAGGTTGTACTTCGTTAAATACTCAGTAAGCTGGTCCGAAACCACTCATTCCAGTGCCTTGGACAGAGGGGGGAGAACTGAGTTGGGCCTGTAGTCAGTTAGGTTTGTGGCATCACCTGATTTGAGAATAGGGGTGACATCCGCCTTCTTCCACTTATCTGGGAACACTCCTATCCTTAGTGAGGCATTGAAGACTTTGGTAAGGGGGATCCGCCAACTCATTGATGGTGAGTGCCACCAGTTTCATGTCAACAAGATCACCCCCTTGTCCAGTCTTGTTTAGAACAGCTTTAACATATTTAAAGGTATCCTGTCGGTTCAACTCTTTGAAATTGAAGAGGGGAACACTGGACTGGGGCACGGGTGGCGGGGCATAAGGGTGGAGTGGGTTGGGAGTGGAGCGGGACAGGTATTCCTTGGGAAGAACAGAACTTAGGTCAGAGAAGGCTTGGTTGAAGGCGTTAGCAATATCGTCGGGCTCCAGGAGTGTCCCCTTATTAGTGACTATTAACCCTGGTTGTGCTTTGGAGGCTTTACCGGTGAGGGTTTTTATCGAGTCCCAGAATTCCTTACCTTTACCCCAGCTCCTTTTCAGTAGGTCATGGTAGTAGCTTGCCTTAGCTAGTCGGATGATCCTAGTACAATTGTTTCTTTCAGACCCATAATTGATGTAGTCAGCCTCTTTACCAGTAGCTTTGGCCCTATGCCACAAGTTATCCCTATTCCATATATGCTGTAGTATGGTGCCTGTAAGCCACGGGTTGGTAGTTCCTCTAGTGTTTTTGGTTCTGTAGGGGGCAAAGATGTCACAGGCCTTGGTAAATATGGTGATAAAGAAGTTGAGGGCTATGTTCCCATCCGTGGCCCTGTCCAGTGGTGACCAGTCAACCAGACGCAGATAATTCCTGAGAGAGCCTAGCTGTCCAGGTCTCAGGGATCAGTTTTGAGATACCTGGGGGGCACAGGTGCTAGCTTTATTCGACCAGGTGAACATCACTGGTGAATGATCGCTGAGGGTGTCAGGAAGGACAGTGACCTCGGAGATATGCTTTGGGCTGCTTGCTAGGAGCCAGTAGATTAGAGCACTTGTGCCTGTTTGGTAGTTAAGCCTGGCTGCTTGGTGGACTAGTTGAGTAAGGTAGAGTCCGGACACCTGGTCATGGACAGCTAGAGTGTCATAGGATAACCAGTTAGTATTAAAGTCATCAACTACTATGTGTTCCTAATTTTTGTTGTACTGCTCAAAGTTGCTCAGCACTTGCTGGATGCCCATTTTGGAGGTTCCAGGGGGTATATATACGGTGGATAGTAGTAAGATTTTGTGTTGCTTACCCAGGGTGAGTTTGAGGGTAAGAGTTTGAGCTTCCTTGTTTAAGAAACTGCTAGGCAGGGGTTGGGCTCAAAGGTCATTCTTCAGATAAACTACGCATCCACTCCCTCGCTTAGTTAGTCTGTTCTGCCGGAACACTGTGTATTCATCCAGTGCTATGGAGGCATTACTAACTCTCAGTGAGAGCCAGGTTTCAGTAAGAGCAATTATGTCAGGTTGTAGTAACTCCACCCAGGCCTGCAACTCTGGTAGTTTATTAATGAGACTATGTATATTTAGTGATACTATTGAGAGGCATCCCCGGGCCTGTTTTGGCCTGGTACCGTGGGATCCTGGGTTAGGGTGGACATTTCCAGAGATTAGCAGCAGCAGTAGTATCAACTTTCTTAGGATGTGTGACCAGTGGAGCCTACGTGTCCCCCTTACCTTTACCCAGTGTGGTTCAGAGGTTTTTATAGTCGCCCCAGTGTTCGGCACCACAGGATGGCAGCGATGCTAATTTTGTGTGGCACTGAGGGTGTGTAGCTAGAGGGTCGGATTTTGAAGACCTGAGTAAGGCAGCCGTCAATACGAGTGCCGCTGGGTTTAAGATTGGTGGGGGGGGGGGCACAGGCTAGTATCGGCGTGGGTGAAATATGCTGAGCTTGTCCAGCCAGCATCCCTCATGAGAAAGGGGAGCAAGAAGGTTAGAAATCCAATTTTTGCAACTGAAAGCATTTTAACTAGCTAAATGTGATAGTATAGATAAAACTACGAGAAAAGGTAGTGATCCACCAGTGATCCTTTAAGGGTGCTGGTAATAGTCCCAGAGGGCAGGAGCCAAGGGCTGTCTTAGGAGCAGAAGGAGGTGGGAAGGGGAGGGAGGAGGGGTATTTAATAGAGACCGGGGGTGGGGTGGGCAAGGTGGGACAAAAAACAGAGCTGTACAGTAGTGTCCGGTGTGAGTAAGGCGCCAAGGCACCGAGGCAGTCGGAAAAAGCCACTGGGAACTGGCCCGACCAATGGCAGGCTGGGCTTTGAGTGAGCGTCCAATCACCACCCAGCACCAGGCACAAGCAGAGCCAGTAAAATTGGCAGCCTACGAGCCGCTGATCTCAGTGAGGTGAGCGTACCTTACAAAGTTCTTGGAGGGTGGGAGCCACTGCGAACGGCCACTGGAGAGATGCTGGGCGACTCAGCCCGCTCGGCTGCAGGCTTGGAGGGTGAGGGCTGGAGTGCTGAAGTCCTGTGGCGACCGACGAAGGTCCGAGGTGGTGGCGGCACTGCCCGCTGGGCGGCAGGCTGTAAGAGAGGGGAGAGGAGAAGCAAGAGATTAATTTAAAGGCAGCTGCTGGCGCCACAGCTTAATCGGTGGGAAGTCTTAGAGCTGAGGACAAAAGCCTGGGGGAGGGAAGGTCATTAGAGAGTAATTTAGTTACAGCGGTGGGGAAGGTGGAAGACTAAGAGTGAGGTGGCTGGCAAAAACAGGGGGGGTTAGAATACAAGAGGATCAGGTAGGGACAAATGCAGGGTGATTTTGAGGTTTTGCAGGGGGCCAGCTAAGTAAGGTATTAGTGGCTAGTGGTAGCAGGAAGGTGCAGGGAGATGGCACTAAGGGTGGCCATAAGAGAAAGAGAGAGACAGCAAGCAGGGACGAGTGGCACCTGAAGAATGGCAGAGCCAGGAGTTGTGCACGGGAGGGGGGGAAGATGAGCAGTGAGAAGGAAAAGACAGAGTATATAGACACAATAACTTAAGCCACAAGTCCCTACAGCAGCAACACTAAATTAAGGCTTAACAAGCTAGCGAGATTAAATAATTAACAGGATTAGGGGGAGATACCTAAATTACTAAGCTCTCAGCCACCTAGTCAGAGTTTGGGCAGATTAACCTTACACATGTGGCTATGTAGTATTATAACTCTCTACATCCTACGGAGGTTTTAGGCAGGTTAACTTACACAAGAGGCCAGGTAATACAAAGCTCAGCTACCTCCTAGACAGGTTTTAAACACAATTAACATATTAAATGAGGTCTAGTAAAAAACAGAGCAAACAGAGCTATACAGTAAACAAAGCTATACAGTAGTGCCCGGTGTGAGTAAGGCTCCAAGGCAGTCCGAAAAAGCCACTGGAACTGGCCCGACCAATGGCAGGCTGGGCTGTGAGCATCCAATCACCAGCCAGCTCCAGGCACAAGCGGAGCCAGTGAAACTGGCAGCCTACGAGCCGCTGATCTCAGCGAGGCGAGCGTACTTTACAAAGTTCATGAAGGGCGGAAGCCGGTGCGAACGGCCACTGGAGAGATGCTGGGTGACTCAGCCCGCTCGGCTGCAGGCTTGGAGGGTGAGGGCTGGAGCGCTGAAGTCCTGTGGTGGCCACCGGAGGTCCGAGACGGCGGCGGCACTGCCTGCTGGGCGGCAGGCTTACAAAGTTCTTGGAGGGTGGGAGCTGGTGCGAATGGCCACCAGCGAGATGCTGGGCGACTCAGCCCGCTCGGCTGCAGGCTTGGAGGGTGAGGGCTGGAGCGCTGATGTCCTGTGGCGGCTGCCAAAGGTCCGAGGCGGCGGCGGCGCTGCCTGCTGGGTGGCAGGCTTACAAAGTTCTTGGAGGGTGGGAGCTGGTGCGAATGGCCACAGCGCCCATACAGTCGCTGTTCTGACCTAGTGCCGTTGAATGTACCAAGCTCATTCATAGCTCATTGTTCTAACCTCTCAAACACTTTTATTTTCCTTTTCATGTTAGTCATGTATTTTGATAAGCTTTGACCAATTTTTTACACTATATCAATGTTTGTGTTGCCCTCACTTCTGCATTGTGTTCCCTTTAACTCGGCAGGTACTGCTGTTCCTTTTCGTATTTCCAAGACATTTCACATGTTCAGACACACCATTCCAGGCTATTCATCTACAGTAAATGGCCTGTAATGGTGAAACTAATATCATGGAATGTTCTAGTAGTATCAAAAATCAGAGCAGTAGCTACTGAGGACTCTGGAGGAAGGGAATCAATGTAGTAATAAAGCCAGCAAACTAAATGGGTCTAAAACACATCCGAATATAGGACAAACAAAAAGCAAGGAACACAGAAGGGCATATAAAGGTATAAGAACTGTTTCCTTCACAGCAGTAAAAGACTATATTTAAAATTCAGAGTGGAATAGGTTTGTTTGTTTTTTATTGGCTTTACGGGTAAGCACACTGGAAAGAATATCTTTCCCTTTTCAGGTGTGATCCAACATGATACATACAAATACAAACATACAATAACAACGAATAATAGCAGCAAATACAAAAGATAGGAATTTCAAAATTCCACGTCACATATAATACATAAAATCAGTTAAAACAATGACAATCAGATAATAAAGTGTTGAAATAAAGATCCAGAAAAAGAGATAATAGGTTCCCAATCTTCTAATACATATTGGTATCTCGTTCCATATCTTTGGGGCTAAATATATATAGGACCATTGCCCACACATTAATCGCTTTACATGTAACTTCAAGAGCTCCCTGTCTACCCTGGTTAAAGGGGAGCTGTCATCAACAGGGTTTCTTAATGTCTGTAAGACCATAAACAGCTAATTTGGGTGAGCCATTGTGTTTATCTGTGAGTCTTTGCAGTCTAGTTATTCATAAGTAAATCAGCCTATAATTAGGGGCTGGGGCAGCCATATGTTTTAGGCTCCTGACAGGAAATGATGTCACTAAGGATCTTGGTCCTCCATTAACTGTAGGTTAAACAGGAAATTGTTTGTTTTACTAAGTGTGTTTTAAGGTGTTAATTACAACACTTTCTACATACTTGTTTTATATGTTCATTGAAAGTAGTGAGCTATCACCTTTACACTTCAAACTGTTAGTAAAAATAATCCATCTTTAGGGTTGCTTTAACCTCTAGGCTATACTACCAGCTGATCATCAAAAACTGCACATCTCAAGGCTGGCTCTGTGGTGCCAACAAGTACTGGGGCCCCATATCAGGATTTCTAAATCCTGGCTGTGTTCATGTCAGTGCAGATTTCTGGGGCTGCTACAGCACCAACTTCTGTCTTTTTCCATTACCCTTCTTATAGCCTTTTCTCTTACAATTTTGGGAGTGAACTCAGGTCTACAAAACGCAAATATGGCTACGTACCTACTGGCCTGACATCATTGGGCCAGCCCTGAAATGTGAAGTTATTGATTATCAGCTGGCAGCACAGCCTAGAGGTCAAAGCAAAGAGCTGTGAACAAGCTTCATTCATCCAGCAGAATGGGTTTTGATTCTATCATGCCCTACTTGTATGTTGTGTGACCAGAGCAAGTCACTTAATTCAATTCAATTCAATTTGATTTTATTTATAAAGCGCCTTTCAAAATCAAAGCGCTGTACAGGCATTAAAATTAATAAAATCCAACATTTAAAAGTCATTTAAAAGTCAGCCACAAACTAACAAGGGTATGCTAATTCGAACAAATATGTTTTTAAGGCGACCTTGAAATTATCGACGGTTGGGCATTCTCTCAACCAGCGAGGTAGAGAATTCCACAGGGTAGGTGCCAAAAAAACAAAGGTACGAGATTCTGATGACTTCAATCGAACCCTGGGAATCTCCAGCAATCCCTCGTTGACGGAACGGACAAGACGGAGGGGGCAGTAGGGAATCAGGAGATCTTTCAGGTAACCGGGTCCCTGATCATGTAGAGCTTTAAAGGTTAGTAAACCAAACTTAAAGGTGATCCGCCACCATACAGGCAGCCAGTGAAGTTCACAGAGCACAAGCGTAATATGACTGGTTCTCGAAGTCCCAGTCAAAAGCCTGGCTGCCACGTTCTGCACTAGCTGAAGGCGGCGGATATCAACCCCAGGTAGCCCAGGGTAGAGGGAACTGCAGTAGTCGAGACGAGTAGTGACAAAAGCGTGGACCAATGTTGGAAGGTCACCCGGGGGAACCAGATGTTTCACCCGGGCGATATTCCTCAGATGGTAAAAAGAGGATTGACAACAGCTGACACCTGAGATTTCAGGGTCAGACCATCATCAAAGATAACACCCAGATTCCGCACCTGTTCAGAGGTAGAGAGCGGTACACCACCAAGTAATAAACCTGATGGCTGTCCAGCTCCCACACCCATCTCCGGACGACCTGGATCCACCACCAATACCTCAGTCTTGTCCGGATTGAGTCTCAACCAGCTTGAACTCATCCAGAGTCTGATCTCATCGAGGCAGTTGTTAAGTACGGAGAGTGCATCACCCTGACTGGGGAGAAAAGACAGATACAGCTGAGAATCATCTGCATAGCAGATAGACTTAACCTCCCTGTTCTCACAAAACACACCCAGGAACAAGCTGTAGCTGTGTGCCTTTCCTGGACAAAGACAGTAAAAACAATCTGAGCATGTGTTACGATTCTGAAAATATTATGCTCTTTCGATCCAGATTTGACTTGAAAAGAAAAAATAGTACACCATTACTTGTTCATTAATTGCAAAAACACATAGATGGACTACACAGTTAAAACATGTATAACCTGAAATGCATTATTAAAAGAGTATTTTACTTCTTTTGATGAAGCTAAAAGTATAACAGTTTCTTACTGAAATACTCTGGCTGGAATGGGATTTTCTATCGCAAAAGGAAAAAATAAATCTGGTTGATCCTGCCGGCCATACCCTTCGAACGTGTCTTACACTCTGCAGTTATGCCAATGGTCCGCAACTTTCCAGAATGCCATTTCCACTGTAATGTAAAAAAAGAAAGAAAAAAAAGGGAGAGACAGGGGTGTGTGTGTGTGTGTGTGTGTGTGTGTGTGTGTGTGTGTGGCGTGCATGTTAAGTGTGTGCATGTGGTGTGTGTGTGTGTGTGTGTGTGTGAGGGGTGCGTGTTAAGTGTGTGCGTGTGAAGTATGTGTGTGTGTGTATCTCTGACAGAAGTGCTGCACTAACTGAACTGTGCTGAAAGGGAAAGAAATTATCACCATTAAGTAAATAAAATAATATATGGGTGGATGGGTGTAAAAATCAGAATTTTGCACACACCCTCGGTGTGGGATGCTTTTATAAACCACTTGGACTCTGCCATCGGGGTTAATGTAGCATTCCACACCTCGGATGTGTGAAACATTTTGGTTACACCCCCCATATATTATTCTATATTTTAATAATGCAGTTCAGATTATGCTTTTTTCAAACAATGTTGTCCATCCATGTGTTTTTGCAATTAATAAACAATTAATGGTGTCCTATTTTTTTTTTTTTTCCAAGTCAAATCTGGATCGAAAGAGCATAATATTTTCAGAATCATAACACATGCTGAGATTGTTTTTACTGTCTTTGTCCAGGAAAGGCACACAGCTACAGCTTGTTTCTGGGTGTGTTTTGGGAGCACAGGGAGGTTAAGTGACTTACTCTGGTCACACAATATACAAATAGAGCATGTTGGAATCAAACCCCATTCTGCTGAATGAGTGATGCTTGTTCACAGCTCTTTGCTTTGCCTCTAGGTTGTACTGCCAGCTGTTAATCACAAACTACATATTTCAAGGCTGGCCCCATGATGCCAGTCCAGTAGGCATGTAGCCACATTTGCATCTTGTAAAGATGAGTTCACACCCGAAATTGAAAGAGAAAAGGCTGAGAGAGGGAACGGAATAAGACAGACGTTAGTGCTGTGGCAGCCCAGAATTCTGCACTGACACGAACACAGCCAGGATTTAGAAATCCTGATACAGTATAGGGCCCCAGTACCTGTTGGCACCACAGAGCCAGCTTTGAGATGTCTAGATTTAATGATCAGCTGGCAGTATAGCCTAGAGGTTAAAGCAATCCTAAAGATGGATTATGTTTACTAACAGTTTGAAATGTAAGGGTGATAACTCACTAGTTTCAATACACATACAAAACAAACAATTTCCTATTTAACCTACAGTCAATGGAGGGCCAAGATCCTTGGTGACATCCTTGGTGACAGCATAAAACATATGGTTGCCCCCAGCCCCTAATTACAGACTGATTTACATATGAATAACTCTGGACTGCAAAGACTCACAGATAAACACAATGGCTCACTCAAATTAGCTTTTTATGGTCTTTCAGACATTAAGAAACCCTGTTGATGACAGTTCCCCTTTAAGCTGATTTATTGCTAATGGTCTTAATGGCCATACTTTACACCTCCCAGATACAGGTAGATTGGTTTTACAAAGGTCTGTGACATCAGAACTTCTTTGTAACATGGGCATACAGCTAAAAGAGTAAATTATTTGATACAACAAATTTAAGATTATGTGAACACTCAGACTAGCCCAAAACCTGACTACATTTAAGTAAAACTGGATGTCTGGATAAAGACCCTTAAAAATGGATTATTAGGTCTAAAACCCAACAGGTGACAACCTAATCATTTTATTTGTGAGGTACCATAGATACATAGATACATAGACAGTGTCAGCAGATAAGGGCCTATGGCCCACCTAGTCTGCCCATTTGAGTTTGTAACTTCAGTTTATGTTTTCCTAGAACTCTGTTGCCCCTTACCCCTGACCTCCAGAATTCCTTTATGTCTATCCCATGCATTCTTAGATCCCGTGATTGTTTCAGCCCCCACCACTTCCTCAGGCAGGGTGTTTCACTTGTCCACCACCCGTTCTATGAAGAAATTCTTACTCACATTTCCTCTGAATCGTCCTCCCTCCAACTTCATCCCATGCCCTCTAGTCCTGGAACATCTTTTTCACTTAAAAATAGTATGTTCTTGCACCCTGTTCCTCCCTGTAAGATACTTGTATGTCTCTATCATGTCCCCCCTCTCCCTCCTCTCCTCCAGGGAGTACATATTCAATTCCTTCAACCTGTCCTCATAGAACTTGTGATGCAATCCATGTACCATCTTTGTTGCCCTCCTCTGAACCTTCTCTACCTGTCTATGTCCTTACGTAGGTAAGGTCTCCAGAACTGTACACTGTACTCCAGGTGGGGCCTCACTAGTGTCTTGTATAGTGGAATCATGACCTCCCTTTTCCTGCTGGTGATGCCCCTGCCTATGCATCCCAGCAACCTATTTGCTTTACCTGCTGCCTTGTCACACTGTTTCCCTACCTTGAGGTCATCACAGATGATAACCCCAAGATCCCTTTCCTGCTTGGTGCATGCTATATACTCGCCCCCCAACTGATATATTGTGCCAGTGTTTTTGTGCCCCATATGCATTATCTTGCACTTCTTTGCACTGAATTTCAACTGCCAAACCCCTGACTATTCTTCAAGTTTCTGCAGGTCCCTTCTCATTCTGTCTACACCCTCTGGTGTGTCTACTCTGTTACAGAGCTTTGTGTCATCAGCGAACAGTGAAATTCTGCCTTCTAGGTCCTGCGCAATGTCACTGATAAAGATGTTGAATACGACCAGTCGCAGCACTGATCCCTGTGGTACCCCACTGGTCACTCTTCCCTCTGTGGAGTGACAGCCATTTACCACCACCCTCTGTGTTCTGCCGCCCAGCCAGTTACCTACCCACCACACTACTGTCCTGCCCGCACCCATATTCCCTAGTTTGTGTAATAGTCTTCTGTGTGGCACAGTGTCAAAGGCCTTGCTGAAGTCCAGATAGGCAATGTCCACTGCCCTCCCCTGATCCACCTCCCTAGTCACCCAGTCAAAAATTCAATGAGGTTGATCTGACATGACCTCCCTGGTGAAACCATGCTGCCTTGGATCCTGCAGTCCATTGACAACCAGATGTTCCACAATCTCTCCTTCAGTAGTGCTTCCATGATCTTCCCCACTACCGAGGTAAGGCTGACTGGTCTGTAGTTCCCCACTTCCTCTTTGTTCCCACTTTTGTATAAGGGACTACATCTGCTGTACTCAGTCTTTGGGTACCTCCTGTTTCCAGTGATCGACTAAACAGGATAGCCAGAGGTTCAGCCACCACCTCTCTGAGTTCTTTAAGGACCTAGGGTGCACCCCATCTGGCCCCATTGCTTTATCAACTCTTATTACTTCCAGTTCCTTCAGGACCCTTTCTCGTGTAAAGGGACTTGTGTCCATTTCTGCACCATTCTCACCCCTTGTACTCCCTTCAGACCCATTACAATCCTCTTCCTCAGTAAAGACTGAGCAGAAATACCTGTTCAGTATGTCAGCTTTACTGTTGTCATCCTCCACGCAGCCCCCATCCTCCCCCTTCAGTCTCACTACCCCTCCCTTTGCCTTTCTTTTTTTACTTATGTACCTGTAAAAGGTTTTGTCCCCTCTACTCATTGATTTTGCAATGTGCTCTTCTGTCTGAGCTTTGGCTTCCCTTACTGACCTCCCGGTCTCCCTTTGCTTCTCCTGGTACTTCTCCCTATCCCCTTCCGCCTGTGTCTTTTTGTATTGCCTGAATGCAATCTTTTTGGCTTTCTCTTTCTTTGCTACCTCTTTAGAAAACCATAATGGCCTCCTCTTCCTTCTCCTCTTGCTAACCTGCTTAATGCATAATTCTGTTGCTCTTGTAATCCCCGTTTTAAATACTGCCCATGGCATCCATAATACAAGTACAAATGCAGGTATAATGTTTTTTCTTGGGGGGAGTTGAGGTAAGGGCCCAGCTGATGAAGGAGTGGTCATGAGATTTAAGATTGAGGTTCAAAGATTTTATATCAGAACAGGTTTTGCTAGGGGTAGTTGACAGCTAGTCTATGATGACGTTACCTAACACTGAAACATAGAAACACAGACTTTGATGGCAGATAAGGACCACTTGGCCCACCTAGTCTGCCCATTTCCCTACCTACAGGATAAGCTGCAGATCCTAGTTAACCAACAGCCTACTTCTTCCTACCCCCCACAAGAATTGCCTTATGTCTGTCCCATGCATTCTTGAATTCCCCCACTGTTTTAGACCCCACAACCTCCTCAGAAAGGCTGTTCCATGCATCCACTACCCTCTCTGTGAAAAAATACTTCCTTATATTGCCCCTGAACCGCCCCCCCATCTTTAAATTGTGTCCCCTTGTTCTTGCATGTCTCTTTTTCTGAAAGATGCTACCCTCTTGGACTTTGTTGATTCCACTGAGGTACTTAAACGTTTCTATCATGTCCCCCCTCTCCCTCCTTTCCTCAAGGGCATACACATTAAGCTCTTTTAGTCTCTCCTCATATGGCTTCTCTTGCAGACCCTGCACCATTCTAGTTGCCCTCCTCTGGACTGCCTCTATCCTGTCTATGTCCTTGCGGAGATGGGGTCTCCAGAACTGGACGCAGTACTCGAGGGGGTCTCACCAACTGTCTGTACAGAGGGATAACAACTTCCTGTTTTCTGCTAGTGATGCCTCTCCCTATGCATCCCAGTATACCCCCAGCTCTCCCTACTGCCTTCTCACATTGCTTGCTAACCTTAAGGTCATCTGATATGATTACCCCCAGGTCCCTTTCCTTTTTTGGTTTTGTTACTACCTCCCTCCCCATTGTGTAATTTTCCCCTGGGTTTTTGTTTCCCAGGTACATTATTTTGCAGTTATTTGCATTGAATCCCAGCTGCCATACTTCCGACCATTCCTCCAACCTTGCCAAGTCCCTTCTCATCCTTTCCACGCCTCCTTGTGTATCAACCCTGTTGCAGATCTTTGTGTCATCTGCAAAGAGGCATACTTTTCCTTCCAGTCCCTCTGTAATGTCACTTATAAAGACATTAAAAAGGACTGGACCCAGTACTGAACCCTGTGGTACCCCACTAGTAACTCCTCTTTCTTCAGAGTGGACTCCATTTACAATTACCTTCTGTGTCCTGTTGTCCAGCCAATGTTTTACCCAGGCTACCACCCTGGGACCCACTCCCAGGCTGGTTAATTTGACTATTAATCTTTTGTGTGGGACTGCGTCAAATGCCTTGCTAAAGTCTAGGTAGGCCATGTCCACAGCCCCTCCCTGGTCTACTACTTTGGTCACCCAGTCAAAGAAATCAATTAGATTCTTCTTACATGACCTTCCCATTGTGAATCCATGCTGCCTTGGGTCCTGTGCCCCACTGGCTTCTAGGTACTCAACAATTCTTTCCTTCAGAAGTGATTCCATCACTTTCCCTACCACAGAGGTCAAACTGACAGGTCTGTAGTTTCCTGCCTCTGTCTTGGTTCCACTTTTGTGAAGGGGAATCACATCCGCCTTCCTCCAGTCCTCGGGTACCACACCATCCTCCCATGATTTGTTAAAAAGGGTAGTCAGTGGTTTCACTAGTTCTTCTCTTAATTCTTTTAGAATTCTGGGGTGAACTCCATCAGGCCCCATTGCTTTGTCCACCTTCAGTTTTAGGAGTTCTTTCAGAACCCTTTCTTCTGTGAAAGGACTGGGATCGATTCCATCCAGAGTGCTTCTGTTAATTGGATTAGGCACCTCCCCCTCCTCTTTTATGAATACTGAGCAGAAATATTCGTTCAGTATCCCTGCTTTTTCACTATCCCCCTCTGCCCACCCACCCTCTTTATTCAGCCTCATTATCCCTCCCTTTGTCTTTCTACGCTCCCTGATGTACCTATAAAAGGTTTTATCCCCCTTCTTAACCGAGTTGGCTATCCTTTCCTCAGTTTGGGCCTTTGCTATTCTGACTTCCCCCGCTTCCTTCTGCCTTAACTGGTACAGCTCTCTGTCCTGCTCCTTCTGTGTTTCCTTTTACTTCCTGAATGCTATCTTTTTCTCCTGACTTTCCCTACACCTCTTTTGAGAACCATAGTGGCTTTTCTTTCATTTGATTTGTTTATTTGCTTCACACAAAGGCTTGTTTCCTCTGTGATGGCAGTTTGATGATCCCCATTGTTGCTCCACCCCTCCTTCTAGCCTGTTTGCTAGTGCTTTTCTGAGGCACTCTCCCATCTTGCCAAAGTCAGCCCTCCTGAAGTCCAGTACCCTCACTTTTGTATGGCTTGACTCTGTAGCTGAGTTTAACGTGAACCACACTGTTTGATGGTCACTTGTTCCCAGATGGCAACCCACTTCTAGATCCAAGATCCTCTCACTGTCTCCATTTGAGAGTACGAGGTCTAAGATTCCTCCCTCACGAGTGGGTTCCAAAACTAGCTGTCTGAGGCATGCCACCTGTAGGGTATCGAGAATGGCCCTGCTCTTGGATGTGGCTGCAGCAAGGTGCTCCAGTTAACATCTGGCATATTCAGGTCTCCCATCAACAGTATCTCCTTTCTCTGCCATCCTAAGAATGCCTTCTATCATATCCTTGTCCATTCCTCCCCTGACCTGGGGGTCTGTATACAACCCCTGTGCAGATTGTGGTGCCACTTCCAGTCTCCAAGGTGACCCACAGTGCCTCCTCTCCTCCCTGTTTACCCTTTTGTTCAGTTGCTTTTATCCCTTCCTTTACATAGCGAGCTACTCCTCCCCCTCTTCTCCCCTCCCTGTCTCTCCTGTAGTTCGTACCCTGGTATGTTAACATCCCAGTCATGGTTCTCTGTGTACCATGTTTCTGTGACTGCTCACGATATCCAGGCATCCCTCTTCCATCAAGGCCACCAGTTCAGGGAGCTTGTTGCCCAGGCTACAGGCATTGGTACTCATTATTCTCCATTTCCTGATGGCCTTACTCCTTTTTGCCCCATCCCTGTCCTTCTTGCCTTTGTCACTTTCTCCATTTACCCCTGCCCTTCTCCCTATCATCATCTCTATGTTGGTGTTTACTGCACTTACTACCGTGACTTTTTTGGTGGGGCTAGGATTTCCCTGCTCCTTTCCAGTGTCTCCCCCCTTGGCTAGTTTAAATACTTGCCAATGAAGCATTTAAACCTATCACCTAGGATCCTGGTTCCCCTCCTGGATGTACCTAGGATGTAAAGCTAACCTGAGGTGGCTTGTGTGGTGATGGTGGAGATGAGTTCAGTGACTGCTGAATTGGGGAGAAAAGAGTGGCAGTAAGTGCCAGCTATAAATCTAGGTAGTGTATGGGGTAAGGAGAGCAATGTAGAGGGAGAGGAGATAGCACAGGAGAAAACTGGAGGTTAAATTAGAAATATATGGCAACACCCCCGCCTTTAGAGGACCTATCTTGGCAATTGATGAAGTAGCCAGGAATTTGGATGGTATTATAGTGTATTTTAGATTAGAGACAGGTTTCTGTGAGAATCAGAACATCAGGATGGAGGTTTAGAATGAGGGACTGGGGGGGAAAGGTTAATTTAGAGACTAGGCTGCTGATGTTAAGAAGAGTGATTTTGAGTTCTTTGGGGAGATGAGAGGGGGCTGACCCTGGGTTCATTTTAATGTCCCCAGCAGTGTGAAGTAGCAATGCTATGATGAGTCTGATGAGGTTATTAACTATCTTAGAGGGCTTGAGCTGTGTAAATGGGGGTTAAGAAGAGGGGTTGGGATGGGGATGTGAGAGGAGTATTAGTTAAGGTAGGAAGGCAAGGAGGCTAGTGGGTGGGAGTATTGATGAACCTGTTGGCCAAGGACAGTGGGGTAGTTGCCTGAGAGAGATGGTTGAGGCAAGAGCAGGGGAGGTGGATGGGTCTGGGATGGGGATATAAGGGATGGGGAAGGGAAACTAACATGGTTACGAGAGGGAAGATAAATATGGTAATTAGGAACATTGCAGGGTGAGCTGTGCAAGATGCAGATAAGGGGTTTATAGGCCATTTCTACTCCGCACAGCTGAGGACACTGAAATGAACCCAGGGTCAACCCCCTTCCCCTCTCATCTCCCCAAAGAACTCAAAATCACTCATCTTAACATTAGAAGCCTAGTCCCTAAATTAACCCTTACCTCAACCCCAGAGAAAAAACATTATACCTGCATTTGTATTTGTATTATGAATGCCATGGTACCTCACAAATAAAATGATTAGGGTTGCCACCTGTTGGGTTTTAGACCTAATAATCCGTTTTTTAGGGTCTTTATCTGGTCATCCGGTTTTACTTAAATGTAGTCTGGTTTTTGGGCTAGTCTGAGTGTTCACATACTCTTAAATTTATTGTATCAAATCATTCACTCTTTTGGCTGCAAGTGCAGGTTACAAAGAAGTTCTGATGTCACAGACCTTTGTAAAACCAATCTACCTGCATCTGGGAGGTGTAAGGTATGGCCATTAAGACCATTAGCAGTATTCCATTCTGAATTTTAAATATAGTCTTTTACTGCTGTGAAGGAAACAGTTCTTACACCTTTATATGCCCTCCTGTATTCCTTCCTTTTTGTTTGTCCTATATTCTGATGTGTTTTAGACCCATTTAGATTGCTTTTATTACTACATTGATTCCCTTTCTCCAGAGTCCTCAGCAGCTACTTCTACTCCCATTTTTATACTACTAGAACATTCCATGATATTAGTTTCACCATTACAGGCCATTCAGATAAATAGCCTGGAATGGTGTGTCTGAACATGTGTAATGTCTTAGAAATATGAAAAGTAACAGCAGTACCTGCCGAGTTAAAGGGAACACAATGCAGAAGTGAGGGCATCACAAACACCGATATATAACGTGTCAAAAATTGGTCAAAGCTTATCAAAATACATGACTAACATGAAAAGGAAAATGAAAGTGTTTAACAGAGGTTAGAACAATGAGCTATGAATGAGCTTGGTATATTCAGCAGCACTAGGTCAGAACAGCGACTGTATGGACAGTACTATCAAAAACAGCACCGTCCAAACAATGCTGATCATAAAATCATAAAAACAGCAGGAACAAATGCCGCAAACGAACACAGCGCCACTGGTAGCGACTGCAAGTCTGGTTTGCGATCGCTACCACCAATAACTGTATTTTTGTGAGGCGCCCCCCACACCACTCCAAGTTGGGGGCTCTACTTCCCCACTAAAAATAACCAACTCCCAAGTCTGAGTTGGATTTCGGGGAAAAAAATAAAATTTTGGAAACCAGGATTAGAAACCTGGTCTTCACCACCATTCTGGCCGAGTTGGTTATGCTTCAGCACTCCACACCACAGGAGCAGCTCAGCCTGCCTCTTGATTTCCTATCCCCTTGTGTCCTCCTCTAGCACCATGGACAGTGACGTGGGGATCGCTTACTACATAGTGCTGTTATTCTCGCATCGCTGTCCACGGAAGCGCTGTGTAGATCTCACTCTTCTGAGCAGCGCTGTTACTGTCGCGCTCTTCTGATCAGGTAGGCATTCAGCAGACCTGATTTGATTCCCAGTCTTCCTTTGCATCTTGTGTGACCTTGAGCAAGATACTTAACCTCTTGGTACTCCCAGTTCACCCCTGTAAATGGGCCTTGTGGCCAATGGGCCTTACCTGGTTACCAAAGAACAAAAATGACTAATGCATAAAAATAACAGTATAAAAATGATTTCCTGTCACTTTTAAAAGTCTTCTCTGACATTCAAATGGCTTTAAAAGAGGAACGATATACCTGTCAGTCATAAAGAAGGGAGGAGCTAGAAGCAGAGTTTTGTATGTGGTTTAGCATCCGGTTTTCACCTAATGCAAAGGTGGCAACCCTAAAAATTATATAATGTAATATTAGTACCTACACTTCAAAGTACTCTGTATAAGCAATAATATTAAGAGGGGGATAAGGAAAGGCAAGGGTGAACAAGGAAAATGGGATGCAAAAGGTAACAATGCAATTCAAAGTATGACATGCAGCACTAATATGCCCACACTCATACCTTCCCTCCTGGCAGTTCTCAGTCCCTGATATGTAGGTACACCCACCATGTTTCACCCCAGAGACTTATGTGGGCTTCTGTCAAATCTCACACTGTGGTGCATACAGCAGAGATGAACCAAATTATAATGTAGCAATAACAAACAACAAAGGAACCCCTCTTTGTAGCCCAAATAAGGAGGGCCCAATGGCCTAGCAGATCATTCACCTGGGTCGACAGGTATATGACAGAGTTTTTATACAGGGCTTGTGTCTGCCTAACTACCCTCTGATGCAGGAGGTATTGTAGGTTTTCAATCAGTTTGCTAGGGCCTGCAAATGTGGAATTTCCCACTAGGGATTAGTTCTTTGGGGCAAAAGTCCCCCAATGTCTACAGAAATTGTTTTCTTCTGTGTTGCAGTTGAAAATCTTCTTCCACTTTTCTCACAAATTGAGGGGCACTTCAGCAGTGCAAAAATAAACATTTATCTGCTATCTCAATTCTAAAAAAAAACATGAGCATGCATGTCAAGTCTGTTTTTTGAGGTAGCAAAGGTGACATGAATATTTCCTTTTATAGAAACTCCCAGCAGAAATGGATCCCTTAGCCCATCCAGTCTGCCCTAAAAATATATTAACTAATGCATACAGCAGACCCTACTTGATCTTCAGCCTTACTACCCCCAGCCCTGTTACTAAGGTTCCATGTGTCTATCCCATGCATGCTTGAAACCTGCTACCATGCTGGTGCTGTACCTACTACCTTTGCTGGAAGTCTGTTATAGTTGTCCACTACTCTTTCTGTGAAGAAGTACTTCCTCACATCTCCTCTGAGCCGGCACTAGGTCTGAAGAGTGCTATCAGTAACAGTGCTGTCCAGAACAGCACCATAATTAGCAGCGCTCTTCAGAACAGTAGCACACCAGAATGCCACCACGCAACACAGCGCCAACAACAAACATTAATATAGGTTTATGAGGGGGGCTCTGACCCCTACACTCCCAGATCTTTAAGATTCTCACTGGGGGGGGGGATCTTGGGGAAAGAAGAAATACATGGGGTCGTGGAATACTGTTTCAATGGCCCCTTGTAATAAAAAAAAATACCCACAAGGAAAACAACTCTGGTCTTCACCATCATCCTATATAACTGCTTTAAGCCTTAGTCCTTCACACCACAGGAGCAGCTCTGCCAGCCTCCTCATTTCCTCTGCCCTTGTGGTCTGCTCTAGTACCATGGACAGTGACCTGGGGAGTGCTTAGTACACAGCGCTAATAATCCCCTATCACTGTCTGGGATAGCGCTGTTTAGACTGCACTGTTCTTCCTGGCGCTATTATAGTAGAACTATTCTGACCCGGTAGACTCTGTGCCTACCCTTCCAGTTAAATATCATGCCCTTGAGTCTTTCCTTGCAGGCCCTCCTCTTGTTCCCACTCTCCTCCAGCTTTCTCCCTACCTACTCTTCTTTACAGCCCTCGCTGATTACTCCTACAGCTGCAACTTAAGTGACAAAGCTGTCTTCCAGCTGCTCCTAATGAACTACAGTGTCTCTATCAACTATTCTACTCTGTGTGGGATTGCCTTGTAACCTTGAATTGTTCAACTGATTTAATGCCAGTTTATTCTGAATTGTTAACCTGCAGTCTGTACTCGGATTTAGTGGGTTGTTCTTATGTCCATGTACTGTGTTTGATGTGGAACCTTTGTAAGTGAACTTCCAGCTCAGATGTACTTTCTGAATGACCAAATAAATAAAAATAAATAAATACATGCTTCTTTGTCCATAGGCATCTTTTTCTACGTAAAATGCCAGCATCCTGTACCATATTGATACCTTTGAGGTACTTGAATGTTTTTATCATGTACCCCCATCTATCATCTGCATTGAAAGAAAGAGAAAGACAGAAAGAAAGAAAGAAAAAAAAAGAAAGAAATAAACTGTTACCTTAGTATGATCTGAACTCTTCACTCTAGAGTTATGAAGCAGAAGCCCTGCTAGTGTACTACAGATTAGCAGATACGATTCATGCTGCTTAAGTGCACTAAACATTCTTATGGCATTCTGAAATTTGATCAACTGTCTAACATGTGGTGGCTGTAGGATTTAAATGTAAGGGGCAGATGGTCTCAACTTTATCAGACCTTCTTATATTGCTTTTTACAATATTGTAATAATGAACTCACTTGTACTGAATTTAGTAAAACATGTAGTATCAAAACTCTTCTATTTATAAAACAAAAAAGCATGACCAAGATTTGAACCCTTCATATTCTTGTTAAGGGACAAACACTCTGCCATTGAACTAGCACTGATCAAAAGGAAAATAATTGCTTCTCTAGTGAACTACATACTCGCGGGATACTTTTAAATCAAACTGACTTGCAGTATTGTATTGAATGACAAAGATAATCAGCAGCTCACTTGCACTGAATTAGCTAGAACGTGTTAGTATCAAAACTCTTCTTTTTGCAAGAAAAAAAAATTGGCACATTACTAAGATTAGAACTCCACATCCTTTGGTTAGGGGGCAGAAACCCTGCTAGTGTACTACTGATTGGGAGAAAGATACAACACTGCTTATTGTATTAGACATTCAGATGGCACTTTAAAATTCACACACACATACATTTCCTATCAGTAACTTCATGTTCTAACACTATTTTGTCCCTGCTCAAATGTGTGATATATGTAGGTTACTGTTCTGATTGCATGCCACCATAGATTACTACTCAAGTGAAAAGTAAAAAAAATATATATAGCAGCTGTGGAAAAAGCATTTTTCTTTTACCTGTACTTTTTACAGAAATACTGCATTAGCATACATGTCAAGGGCACTTTTCTAGGCAGCAAAAATGACATGCACATTTTCTTTCATGAACTTTCTGTCATGAAAGGACAACCTCCTGTCTGCACACATTACACAATTACAGTAGCTTTTTTGATAAAAATGTACTGTTCTATTTGCTTCCATGGATAAAGCGACATTGCAACTGATATACGGTAAGAATATTTTAATGCAAATGTTTAAGCCTGTGTTAAGATTTAAACCATGTTCGCTGGGTAAAAAGTAGGAAAAATAACTTCTTACTCAAGGTTTGAACCCACAAGCCCCTCTTTCAGGGGCAGACACTCTACCTCTACACCATCAGACTATCTTGTTAAGACATACAACTTCAGTGAACATGATATTAACATACAAAAAGCAATTACGACACATATTTCTCACTACATAAAGAGACGAGTTCCTATTACAGTACTCTAGAGCCATCTGTTGGATTTTCAACTAGACTATCCGATCCAAGCACCCTCTCCTGGTAGCAGTGAACACACTAACAAACAAAAAATAAAATCTCTTGCAAAAGGTTCCACAATTGTTTCACAATTCTCAAAAGGGGTATTTAAAAATCCTTAAAAATCCCTTGACTAATTCAGCACTACTACTGTACCTCTTGCACATGTAACACACCAGCTAACTTTCTTAACCAAATGAATGGTATTTCTTATCAGGGAAGGCCAACAACAGAGCAGTCCAGAATAGAGAACTCACCAAAATGTTGGTACTCTAGTAGCAGTGAGAATAGTGAGAGTCAGGAAAAGGAGGGTGTAAGTTCCAAAATAGATGACATAATTCATGAGTTACAGCAAACCAAAAACGGTATAAAACAGTTGGAAGAACGAACAGCAGTCACCAGATTTTATATGAACTGTGGTACTAACGTTGAACAAGTTTCTTGTTCTAGTGAAATCTTTAAACCTACATGTTTAACTGAAGATTTTATACACTTACTAAAAAATATTTACAATGTTCATCTAATATTAATGGAGCAACTTGTTATAAACAAAACTATTCTGGAATATTTAAGAGCAGATGTTGCTGTAAACAGGGCTAAAATTGATCAGATGGTCTTTTTAGATGAGAAAACAGCAAGGGAAAGAAAGACTACAAGTGAGAAAGGTACATGCTGAGCACAGGGAGAAGAACGATACTTACAGTAGACCAGACTTTAGTGTAATTGAAATACCTGAATCTCCTCTAAGTAAACCTAAACTTAGGAGACTAAAGAAAAAGCACAGCGGAGAGAAAATAACTAAAGGGACAAATATCTGCAATCAGAGTCAGGCTACTGTAGATGTAAGTGATTCCCTAGAAGAGTAAAACTCCACCCTTTTTTAACACAGGATGGTAAACCTCCTAACGAGAATCTTCCAAAACTAGTAGACCACACTATTAAATCTGATTTACTAAACAAACTAGATGTTTTAGAGCAAGAAGTTATAAACTAAATCAACATTTTGGACACTCATCTACTATACAGGGGAGGGGTGTAAGCAAGAGCGTAGCTATTGATACTCCAAGTAAGCCATGGCATACTAAGTTTAGTAGCAGGGGGTAGCACACAAGCTGGCCAGCACTGCTCTGCCCTCTCCAGTCCATTACATTTAAATTCCTTTGTTTGGCTTTGTAGACTTTTTCTTTTCTCTTTCACTTTGCTTTAGGGGGGTGGCAGAGTGGACCATGGATGTTGAGGCTGAAGGTCTCAATTATGTCCGCATGGTCCACCTACATAGTGATTGGCTGTGGCATCTGGTAGGGGGTGTGGCAAGTCTTGGGTGTTGGGTTTAAATGCCCCATCAAAGTTAGAAGCCATACTATTAGTTCATTTGTACTAGGAGTGACAGAAGCAGTAAAAGAACTGAGGAGCAGCAGACGGAAGAACAGATAGAAGCCAGCTAAAAGAATGAAGACTTCATCTGGAGTGGCAAGTGGACCGAATCTGCCTACCTGCAGGGGAGAGAGAAGAAATTTCTGCCATGCCCTTGGACTCATGGTGCAATCAGCGGCGTTTACAAGTGGGCAGCAAGCACCACACTAGCAGCGCAGACAGACAGCAGGTCTAGTGATGGAATCATCTGACTGGAGCCAGGAACTTGGAATTGAGTCGGCGGGGGGCAGGCATGAACAACAGTGGAGGGGGAGCAGTGTGGCAGGTTGGTGTACAAATCTGAAATGCCTGGCTACACCCCTGGGTGTAAGTGAACCTTCATCTCGCATGGATGGTGGCAGTCAAGAGGTAATAAAGGCTCTGGGACAAGAAACTGACTGTACCGTCAAAGAGTGTACACTAGAAAATCTGAATAAGGTACTAACTTTTAAAGATACGGACAACTCAAATCAAAATGCTTGGGCTGAAACCTATCCTTTTATTAGACTATATGGGCCTCGAAACTAGGGCAATTTTAATCCCTCTAATTTGGAAACTGAGGTATTACAGTACTTAAGTAAAAGGCTAGACATTAATCTCACAGGAGATGACATTCTGGAGATAAAAAATATCCTGATAGCAGAAGCAACTTTGATTGATATATTATTCCTATTCCCTAGAATAGCAATTACATATGGGCGAACAGTTGTCTGATACAAGAACCTGACCTGATTATTACATTTCCAAATAGAACCATTTTCAATAAGGGAATACTGAAACCAGAAAAGTAAATCATTTTTAGTATGTTTGGAATGTCCCCACTTGAACAAGAAAACGATACTAAGCTAACTAAGGTAATAAAGGATCTGTAGGTTAACTTTTTGAGAATTCCAGTGGATGATTTGGGTTATATATCAGCTACTAGACCCCATGTAGATAGCCAAGTGTACATACAAGCATCAAACTCCAAACTAGCAGAATGTATTATGGGAAAGACTAATAAGCTTGATCATTTAGGGTTAAATTTTGTGGAATCTGATGTTTTTAATAAAATGGGGGCATCCAATGCTACAAAAGGAAATGGCCATAATGCCCACACCGTGCCAGTAAGTAACAGATTTATGATGTTGGCAGGATATGGTAATAACAGACTACCCCCAGAACAAGTACCATTAGCTAAAACAACAGATATCAAAAGACAGGATTTAACATTGAATATTGCAGGGTGGACCACCCATATAAGTGATAGTGAATGTAAAATCTTTCTGATGCAATATGACTTTATATGCTTGAAGAGACCTGGCACACTAATAATGACCAAATTAAATAAAATGGCTGTGAGTGTTACCATGTACCTGGCCTAAAGATAGCTAAATTTGGCAGACACTCGGGGGCTAATAGTTTCTGTGAAAGTAGGCAAGTTTAACAAAGTGATGAAAAATACATTGTGCACTAATATGATTGTTATATATATTAAAATTAGAACTTAACACATATTTGTTATGAATTGTTATGTACCCCCAGAAAATTCAAACTTTTACACAGAACCAGTGTGGAATGATCTAGCAAATGAGATTATGAATACTTATCAAGGCAATCCAACTGCTGAAATATTGTTGCTGAGTGACTTTAATGCTCGAACTAGTACATTTGATGGACTGGCAGATAATCTGATGTGTATATGTAATAGATAAACTACTCTGAGGTGTGCGGTCACGCTCTGATATATGCACGCCTTGGTGTGTGCTGTTACGGCCGAGTGCGTCAACCACCCAAGGAGTGCATATATCAGGCGCGACTGCACACCCAGAGTGGTTTATCTACCTTATAAAATGTCAAAATTGTTTTGATGGGGATAAAAGTGCAGGTGTGTGCGGTTGCCTGATATACGCACGGTCATGTGATGCCTAATATCCAATAAATCCAAGCAATTTCCCTACCCATTTTATAAATATATATATACACACACACATATACATACATACATCTCTCTCTCTCTCTCTCTCTATATATATATATATATATATATATATATATATATATATACACATACACACACACACATATATCCAGGAACCAACTTAAATAAGAGAAACACAAAGGATATAAAAATCAACAATAATGGTAAAATATTAATAGAATTTATGGTGGAATATACTTTGTATCCACTTAATGTAAGACTTCGGGGAGACCTAGAAGGTGAATATACACACTTATCCCCAAGGGGTCCTTCCCTTATAGATTATGCATTATGGTCCGGACAACTTCATATGTGGAAATCTTTGTCTATCCTGGTGAGGGCAGAAAGTGATCATCTTCTGATATTTTTGGAGTTTAACACTCCAGAACAATTACAAAAGGATACAGAAACTTTCCCTGTATTACTCACCGACTTAAGATCGGCAAAAAGAATTGTTTGGCAATACAACTTGGATTCAGATATATCTTTACTGTTAACAGAAACCTACCTTTCAGAAAAAATATGAAGAGTTATTGAAATTGGATATACAAGTAACACAGATGTTGAACCATCTTTTTACAGAGATCCGTAACCATGTGGAACGCACTTCTGGTCTGCATTCAGCTGTAGGTACTAATTGGTTTGATGCTGATTGCAAAAAAGGAAAAGTGTACATAACGAAATTATACAGAATTTATAAGAACACTAGGGCTAAACAGGACCTGGCTGAATTAAATAAAAAGAAATGGAATTAAAAAAGTTTGATAAAGCAAAAAAAAAAAAAAAACAACTCTATTATAAAAACCTAGGGCAACTGATGTTGGTAGCTGTTCAAGAAAACAATTCCAAGGCCTTTTGGACCTTAGTGGCTAGAGGTAACAATAACTTCAAGACAGAGATTGACACCTATATTACTGAAGACAAATGGTTAGCACATTTTTCTTCCATCTTTTATGACCCAGCAGAATTTGATTCTACTAGGGAAGTGTTATTGGTACAGGGAGGTTTTACATTAATAACTCCGGATGAAATATATTTAGCAACTGCTACACTTAAAACACATAAAGCAGCATGTCTGGATGGAATCCCTGCAGAGGCATTCCTTTGTATGCCATCAATTTGGATTACAGTTTTAGTTTCATTTTTTAATAAATGCATAATGTCAAACACCTTTCCTGATTCATGGAGGGGTGCAAACATTATACCTATACATAAAAAGGGAAATCGATCCGATCCCACTATGTATAGGCCCAGCAGCTTATTAGACGTGGATCTAAAAATACTATCCAGAATCATACTTGAAAGATTAAAAAGGGAGGTAGAAAAAACTGGAGGTCTAACAGCTTTACAAGCAGGTTTTACAACAAACTATTCTACTGTGGATAATATATTTGTTTTGAGACATTTAATTGAAAAATGTGTATGACTAAGGCACCAGAAACTTTATACGGTCTTTATAGACTATTCGTCAGTGTTTGACCATATTTCCAGACATATTCTGTGGACTTTATTAGTAGAAAAGGAAACTTACATAAATTTATTTGCCCTAATCTCACAACTATACTCAGATAATTGGGCTAAAATTAGATAAGGGATACTGGGAGGATTATCAGCATCCTTTAAAATTAATAGGGAGTAAGACAGGGATGTGTGATGGCCTCCTTATTATTTTTCCTTTATACAGAGAAAATGTTAGTCGACTGAGAATCTACTAATTCAGATTTCCCAAAAATTTCATCTCTCCCATGCCCTCTCTTGGCATACGCAGACAACATTGTTCTCTTGTCACTTACTAAATCAGGATTACAGGAGAAGCTAGATTTTCTCCACAGTAGATCAACTGACTTAAAGCTAAAAATAAATTTTAATAAAACTAAAGTTGTAATATTTGGACCTGGAAAAAAGAAAGACTCAACTTATTGGCAGGTGGGCAAAGAGAGACTTGAGGTGGTAACTAGTTATGTCTATCTGGGAATTCTGTTCCAAGAAAATTGTAATTGGACCCTGCACATTGAAATGTTATTAGAAAAACTTAGAAAAATTGTGGTGGGGCTCATTCGATTCAACATAAAATACGGTGGTATGACAATTAAACCATTAATACAGGTGAACAGGGCAAAATTTGACACCCAACTTCTTTACGGTTCAGACATTTGGGACTATCAGAATCTAAACAGATTAATGTCCCCTCTATATAAATTGTTGCGTACAGTCTTAAAGCTTGGGCATTCTTGCCCAGCAGTGTACGTAAGATTGGAACTGGGAATAGTTAATATAGGGGCTCTGATTGAGATAAGGAAAGTTAACTATTGGATTAGATTGACTAGACAAAATAACTCTATCTTAGCAAAACTTGCCTAAAAAGAAGAATGGTATACTCTAGTCTACAGAAATGGTTATTGGTTTACCTCTCTCCTGGCTATACTTAAACATAAAATGCTAAACTTGAAACATGCAATTGATAAAGCTATTATCCTTAGTATAAACTATAAAAAATGTTACCAAAAGGATAATGAATAATTGGAATTGCGTAGATTTAGAGTTGGTCAAAAATTCTCATTATTCAAAATGATTTTCTCAGAATAATTACTATTTTGGGTTTAAACCTTATTTAGAAATATTAACTGATCCAAAGCTTAGATCCACCATTTCGAACTATAAATTTGAACAATATTCAAGTAACATGCTATTATATCGTTAGAAAAAAATGGTCTCCAGTCAGGAGAGTGCGACTGTAGCCATGGAGGTGAGGAAAATTTTATACATATATTATGGTATTGTACTTGGTATGACAGCCATAGGGCCTACTGGTTGAGTCCCTTTTTAAACAGTACATATCAGATGGACAAATTAGCTCTCACAAATTATATTGTAATATATGGATATTTAAAATAATACTATTGAAAAGCATATAAAAAATTTCCAGTTATACACTGGGGTCAAAGTGATAATACCATCGTTGGCAAGTGATAATACTATTGTTCGGAGCTCGTAATACTATAGTTTGAGCTCTGAACTATAGTATTATTACAAAACTTGAAGAGCACAAACTCAAGATCGTAGGCGGCTTCCTGACATCCCCAAAGCTGTGCGTGGTGACGTTCGTAAAACTGCACATCCTGATTGGATGCACTTTCTTTGTGGGTGGACCAATTATTTCAAAAAACATGGCGGGCGTCTCTCACTCAGCAAGAGAAAATTGTTCCTTCAGTTCGCTATTCCGACTCGGAGTCTAAATTTTTGAAAAGTTTTCGATGTTGCCGCAATCACTGGTTCCTTCTCACATGAAAATCACCTCAGCACCCCAATCGAAGATTCCTCATTCTTTGGCAAAGGTAAGCACTGACAATTTCCTCGCATCCATATATTACAAAAAATAACAAATACATTCTTGTGTTACAAGGCAGTTCTTCATCTCGAGGATCTGGGGGCACTTGAAACCTCTCGAGCTTCACTCTCGAGGTTTACTGTGCCCCCAGATCCTCTCGATGAATTACTGCCTTGTAATACACCAGAATGTATCTATTATTCTATTTATATTCCATACTGAGGATGTTTGGACTGTTGAAGGACTAGCAAAATACCTGACTGTAATTAATAGAATAAGAGAACTTACAATTGTAACTTGAACCTGGGAGGCTGTTTACAGATATGTCTATTTTAGCTACTTATAGATAAAGCATGTATCATACAAAATATTAGCACAACTTATTTATATTCCTTTTACTTTTTTTTGTATTGTACTTCTATTTATTGTTTCATACTCCCCATGTTATTTATGTATTTATTTTTGAATGTTGTGCCATGAATGTAGTGTATTTGTAAAGGCTTTTTAGTTACACAATAAAATGATTTGATTTGATTGATTGAAGATGACAAAGGGGGCAAAGGGGGAGGACAGGAAGGCTTATAGGGAGAAGAGGGTTGTAGGGCAGAGGATAAGGAGGGCTAAAGCAGATACTGAGGAGAAAATAGCTAAGCAGGCCAAAAGGGGGGATAAAACTTTTTTTTAGGTATGTGGGGAAAGAAAGAAGGTGAGTCAGGGGATAGTAAGGTTGAGGGGAGAAGGAGGAATACAACTGGAAGGGGACTCGGAGAAAGCAGAGGTGTTGAATAGCTGCTTCTGCTCGTTTTTTATGGGGGAAGGGACCTGAGCTGGGGGAGGAAGGCAAAAGGTGGATCCTAGCATGTTCAGCATAGAAAGGGTAAGGTAGGAACTGGGCAGGTTAAAGGTGGACAAGGCAATGGGGCTGGACAGCTTGCACCCGTGGGTACTCTGGGAACTGAAGGAGGAGCTGGCAGCCCCACTGACGAGACTGTTTAACTTGTCCCTGGACAAAGGGTGTGTGCCCAGGGACTGGAGGAGGCGGATGTAGTGCCACTGCACAAGGAGGGCAGTAAGGAGGTGGTGGAGAATTATTGCCCGGTCAGCCTCACCTCAGTGGTGGGCAAGGCGATGGAGGCATTAATAAAAGAAAGGGTGGTAGGCCATTTGGTGGACAGCAGACTACAGGACGAAAGGCAGCATGGCTTCACGAATGGGAAGTCATGCCAGATGAATCTGACAGAGTTCTTCAATTGGTTGACGCAGGTGGTTGACCAGGGAGGGGCAGTGGACGTAGCCTGTCTAGACTTCAGCAAGGCCTTTGACACCGTCCCTCACAGAAGGCTAGTAAATAAGCTGGAAAGCTTAGGGATGGGGCAGAAAATAACTAGGTGGGTGGAAAAATGGTTAGCGGGCAGAAGTCAAAGAGTGGTGGTAAATTGGGAGCATTCCAAGGAGAGGGGTTAATGAGTGGAGTGCCCCTACGGGTCAGTACTGGGACCTCTCCTTTTTAATATATACATCAGTAATATAGCGGAAAGTCTGGAGGGGAAGGGTGTGCCTATTTGTGGATGATATGAAAATCTGCAATAGGGTGGACACACCTGGGGGGGGTTGAGGCCATGAAGCAGGACAGGAAAACTCTGGAGGGGTGGTCAGAAACTTGGCAACTAAAATTCAGTGCCAAAAAGTGTGCTGTGATGCACCTGGAGCATAAAAATCCACAAGCAGCTTATACTCTGGGAGGGTAGGAAATCAAAAAAAACGAGCAGGAGAGGGATTTGGGGATTATACAGTAATATCAAATAAGCTTAAGGTGGGGAGCCAGTGCAGCAAAGCGGTGGGGAAGGCAAATGGTATGTTGGCATGCATTGGAAGGGGCATAACTAGCAGAAGGAGGAAGGTTCTGATGCCTCTGTACAAGGCCATGGTGTGACCACACCTGGAGTATGGGGTCCAGTTTTGGAGACCGGACCTACGCAAGGACATAGATGGGATGGAGACGGTTCAGAGAAGAGCAACTAAGATGGTGCAGGGTGTGAAGAGGAAACCATATGAACAGAGGTGGAGGGAATTGGATCTGTACCCACTGGAGACTAGAAGGGGGGGGGATGACTGAAACTTTTAAGTACATGAAGGGGATCAATAAGGTGAAAGAGAGGAGCTTGTTCAGAAGGAAAAAGGAGGCTAAAACTAGATGGCATGGCCTAAGACTGAAAGGAGGAAGATATAGAGGCAATGTGCGGGGGCAATTCTTCATGGAGAGAGTGGTGGAGGCTTGTAATAAACTACCTGAAGAGGTGGTAAGGGTAGAAACAATGGAGGGATTCAAGAGGGCACGGGACAGACAAATGGGGTTGGGAGGTGGGAAGGGGAGGGCCCATGTAAGTAGTGTAGAGTAGGGGAGTGGGTAAAGGGCAGACTCGATGGACCAATGAGGTCCTTTTCTGTCGTCAGATTTCTGTGATCCAAACCAAGATGACCCTGATTTTTTCTATCTTTTGATGAACCACTTCGCACAGCTGGCAGAACATACAATAATTATGGGAGGGGACATAAATCTCATACTTGACCCTGTATTAGACAGCACTAACCCCAGAAGAATACTATGTGGGAGTGCAAAAAGTATCTCTGCCCTCCTAGAAGAAAACAATCTATTTGATGCATGGAGGGTCCCACACCCAGACCTGAGAGAGTACACGTTTTGATCTCCTACTCATAATACGGCCTCACAAATAGATCTTTGGTTCATCCTACAAAATGAGCTACTCATGACTGTAGAGACCACTATTCTACCCATAATCATCTCTGACCATAGCCCCGTTAAATTAAGCATAAATTTAAATGTTAACTTCCCAAGCTAGAGGTTCAACAACTTCATTTTTCAAAACGAGACACTTAAAACAAAACTGAGAAAAGCCATCAAGGAATATCTCAGGCTAAACCAACCAGATGATACTTGTTGAGCCACCATCTGGAGGCACTAAAATGTATGATTAGAAGGAAGTGCACAGCAATCTAGTCAAATAAAAAGAAAAAAGACTTGGTAGCCAGAGTAGAACTGTTGAAAGAGATTAAAAGAATGGAAGACTTGGTCAACCTCAACCCAATAAGCGAAACATGGAATAAATGGGCTAAGGCAGACAAAAATATAATGAAAACCTACAGGAAGCAACTGATTTGACTTACCAGAAATCTAAAATTAACTATGTATTGAATAACCCCAACGAAGCAAAAATATTAGCCCTACGTCTAAAACAAGGAAGATCAAAAACTCTCATCCCAAAACACTGAATCTCAGAAAACAAAAGAAATACTTGGGGGTGTGGCTTAGGAGCTTAGGAGTACAAAAGCAGGTGTCTCCAATTACAGCTTCCTGCTGTATTTTTTTACAGAGGAGAATTTGCTTTCAGAGCAAGTAGCAGTCTAGAACTACAGTCTTCTTACTGATAAATCACTTCTATCTCAGCAGGAGTCAGTGCCTATATGGATTAAGCAAACAGATACTTTATTAGAAGTAAGGGGTCTCATTTAAGTAAAAAAAAAATCACTACGTGTTTCTCTGTTTGAGGAAGAGGGCTGTATCAGTTTAATTTACTGAGTCAGAGGGTGAAGCTAATTGGGGGTGTGGCTTAGGAGCTTTGGAGTACAAAAGCAGGTGTCTCCAATTACAGCTTCTTGCTTTAGTTTTTGACAGAGGAGAATTTGCTTTCAGAGCAAGTAGCAGTCTAGAACTACAGTTTTCTTTCTGATAAATCATTCCTATCTCAGCAGGAATCAGTACCTGTTTGGATTAAGCAAAGAGATACTTTATTAGAAGCAGGGGGTCTCATTTAAGTAAAAAAAAAAGACGAAAATCACTGTGTGTTTCTCTGTTTGAGGAAGGGGACTGTATCAGCTTAATTTACTGAGTCAGAAGGTGAAGCTAATTGGGGGTGTGGCTTAGGAGCACAAAAGCAAGTGCCTCCAATTACAGCTTCCTGCTGTAGTTTTTGACAGAGGAGAATTTGCATTCAGAGCAAGTAGCAGTCTAGAACTACAGTTTTCTTACTAATTGTCCTCCTTCTCACCACTTCACCCTCCCACCCTAAGCCAGTTCTACTTTTATAGCCACTGGATGTGACTGACAACAGGAACTTCCTGTTTGGCAGTAAGAAGGGAAGGATCACTGAGACACATTAGTTTCATCAACCTTGAAGGAACCTAAAAAATAGCTCTTTCACCCCCCCCCCGGCTGCTGGAGGTCTGAATCCAAGCACGGAAGAAGGAGACTACTGAAGACTACAGAAAGTTCCTGTCCTAGAACAGGAAGGGCGAGAGTTGTAAGGCACATAGGCAGTAGGAAAGTAGGTGTAAAAATACATAGAGGGAGGAGACAATAAGCATACGAAGCAACAGGAGAGGGGACACAAAATAAGTCAAGATGGGAGTGGTGCAGTGCAATGGCTGTGGGACAGGAGTGTTCCAGGAGACATTCTAGAGACTGCGATGCTGCCCTGTTACAGGCACCTCTCTGGTCTGAGGGAGGAGGTTGCCCATCTCCAGGCTGACCTGGCTAGGATTCGTGAAACCTCTTCCCCCACCAAGGGACCACCAGGGCCACCACCGCTACCTCAGAGGTTGCCAAGAAAGAAGAGCGGCTGGACCAAGGTGGGCTCAGGGAGAGAGAGAGAGAGGGTGGTGGAACAGAGGTGCATCCCTCCAGTTGTACCTCTCCACAATTCATATGCTGTTCTGGCGAAGAGTGGTTCCTCTATGGAGGCACCTGCAGTGGAGATCAAGGAAGATGCTGGGAACCTCCACAAAGGAGACCCACAGGAGGGTGGCAAGAGACCCCACAGGGGAAGGAAACAACTCCTGGTGGGGGACTCAGTCATTAGGGGGTAGAAGTGGGGCATGAAGGGGATAGGAAGGCAAGGTGCCTGCCAGGTGCCACGGCTTGGGGGACAGGAAGTGAATCCTCAGGATCGTGGGAGCAGCTGCACAAGGGAGGGAGCTGGATGTCATTGTCCACCTAGGGACAAATGACCTGGCTGTGAATGGGATCAGAGCAGTGTAAGAGGAGTTTGTAGAGTTGGGGAGGAGCCTTAGACAAGTAGCACGTATGGTAACCTTCTCGGAGGTGCCGCCTGTCTATGGCAAGGATGATGCTAGGATATTCCGCACCATGGGATTCAATGAATGGTTGAAAAACTGGTTTGCAGCTCAGGGTTTTGGCTTCATTGGGGACCGGAAAGCCAGCTGGAGGGATGTAGGCCTATACTGGCGTGATGGTCTGCATCTGTCCAGGGAGGAACCAGAATCCTAGGTGATAGATTTAAATGCTTCATTGGCAAGCATTTAAACTAGCCAGTGGGGGGGAGGCACTGAAAAGGAGCAGGGAAATCCCAGCCTCCCCCAACAAAACACAGTAGTTAGAGAGGTAAACACCAAGGTAGAGAATTCAGTAGGGAGCAGGACAGGGGTAAATGCAGAAAAAGGCAGTAAGGACGAGGATGGGGCTAAAAGGGGTAAGGCCATCAAAAAACGGAAGGCGATGAGTATCAATGCCCGCAGTCTGTGTAACAAGCTCCCTGAACTAGTGGCCTTGATGGAAGAGGGATGCATGGATATTGTGGCAGTCACTGAAATATAGTACACAGAGGACCATGATTGGGAGATCAACATACCAGGATACACAATCTACAGAAGGGACAGGGTGGGTAAAAGAGGAGGAGGAGTAGCTCTCTATATAAGGGAAGGGATTAAAGCAACAGAACTAAAGAGTAAACAGGAAGTTGATGAGTCACTATGGGTCACCCTGGAGACAGGAAATGGCACCACAATCTGCATGGGGGGTTGTGTACAGACCCCCATCTCAGAGGGAGGAAATGGACAAGGAAATGATAGCAGGCATCCTTAAAATGGCAGAAAAAGGGGAGATATTGTTGATGGGGGACCTGAATATGCCAGATGTTAACTGTAGTACCTTTGCTGCAGGCACATCCAAGTGCAGGGTCATTCTTGATGCCCTACAGGGGGCAAGCCTCAGACAGCTAGTGTTGGAACCCACTCGGGAGGGAGCAAGTCCACAGTGAAGAAAGGAGGGTAACTAGCGGGGGTACCGCAGGGTTTGGTACTGGAACTGGTCCTCTTTAATGTCTTTATAGGTGACATTGGAGAGCACTTAGAAGGAAAAGTATGTCTCTTTGCAGATGACACAAAGATCTGCAACAGGGTTGATATACAAGATGGGGTGGAAAGGATGAAAAGGGACTTGGCAAGGTTGGAGGAATGGTCAAATATATGGTAGCTCAGATTCAATGCAAAGAATTGCAAGGTAATGCATCTGGGAAACAAAAACCCAGGGGAAGAGTGCACAATGGAGGGTGAGATAACAACAAAAATCGAAAAAGACCTAGGAATAATTATATCAGATGACCTAAAGGTGGGCAAACAATGTGAGAAGGCAGTAAGGAGGGCTGGGGGGATGCATAGGGAGAGGCATCAACAGTAGAAAGCAGGAAGTTGTTATCCCTCTGTACAGACAGTTGATGAGACCCCATCTAGAGTACTGCGTGCCATTCTGGAGACCCCATCTCCGCAAAGACATAGACAGGGTGGAGGCTGTTCAGAGGAGGGCAACCAAAATGGTGCAGGATCTGCACCAGAAGACATATGAGGAGAGACTAAAGCAGCTTAATATGTATACCCTTGAGGAAAGGAGGGAGGGGGGGACATGATAGAAATTTTCAAGTTTTCTTTCAAGGGAATTAAAGTACAAGAGAGTAGTATCTTTCAGAAAAAGAGATGTGCAAGAACAAGGGGACACAATTTGAAGATAGAGGAAGGACGTCTCAGAGGTAATGTTAAACAATACAGGTTACTCACCTGTAACAGGAGTTCTAGGAATGGTATATGTTGTTCATCCACACTTATTGGCAGGTTCCTTGCCGCTTTAAATCTTGCCGGAAGGTCTTCAAGCTGGCTCCTCCCACCCACCCGGGTGGTAAAACTCTCGGCTCTGCCCCATGACGCCAGATCTGGCCCGCGAAGCTCAGGCTGTGCGTCAGGCCGGGAGGTGAGTATGGTGGATGAACAACATATACCATTCCTAGAACTCCTGTTACAGGTGAGTAACCTGTATTTCTAGGGACATGGATATGTTGTTCATCCACACTTATTGGCAGACTCCTAGCAGTTCTCTCGGAGGAGGGAGGCAAGGTGCACACCCCCTACTTAGGAAATAAAGACTGGAGAACCGAGGCCCCAAAACCAGCATCCTGGCATGACTCAAGGTCGATATGGTAATGGGTAATAAAGGTGTGTGCTGACTTCCAGGTAGCAGCCCTGCAGATTTTCTGCATAGGGACGTCCCTGGAAGCAGCCACCGAAGCAGCAGTATGACGGGTAGAATGAGCTCTTATCCCTCTGGGAGGCTCCATGCCCGCCAACTTATAGCAGCGATCTATGCAGGAGGTGACCCACCTGCCTATCGTCCGCTTGGCTGCAGGTCTGCCAGGTGCGGCTTCAGCGTAGGTGACAAACAGCTGGCGAACCTCTCCCCGAGGAAGACCAGGTAAGGAGACTCGATGCAAAGCGCCTGGAGCTCTCCCATCCTTCTGGCTGACGTGATAGCCACCAAGAAGGCGGTCTTCCACGACACGTGAGAGAGATCACACCTGTGCATTGGTTCAAATGGCTTGCCCATGAGCTTTGCCAGTACCAGCAGTAAATCTCACGGAGGTGGAGGTTCTCGCACTGGAGGGGAAATGTGATCAAGGCCTTTGAAAAAGCGCCCGACCACCTTTTCCTGCGCCACTGACTGCTCCCTGGCCCGCGCCTGGTAAGCAGAGATGGCTGCCAGGTGCACCTTTAGGGTCGTCGACCTAAGCCCTTGACTAGAAAGGGACCATAAATAGTCCAAAATGCTTGCCACAGAACAGGAGGAAGGGTCCAAGCCCTTGTTCTGACACCAAATGGAGAATCTCTTCCATTTGAAGGCGTAGCATTTTCTGGTCGACTCCTTACGGGATGCCTCAACAACATTGAGGACCTCGTCAGAAAGACCCAAGGCCTGGAACTCTAGCCGCCAGGAACCAGGCCGCCAGGTGTAGGGATTGAAGGTCCGGATGGAACACCTTCCCTGATTGACTGAAAGCAGGTCCGGGCGAGCTGGAAGCTGCCTCGGGCCTGGAGCTGAGGCTGAGGAGATCTGGTACCAGAACTGGCGGGGCCAGTCTGGGGCTATCAGAATCACCTGCGCCTGTCCCTCCTTGCCTTGAGAAGCACCTTGTGAATCAAGGGAAATGGGGAAAGGCGTGAAAGAGGCCCGGGTCCACAGCCCAGAAGGCATCCCCTGCAGCGAGCCCTGCTGAGGGGGCGGCATAAAACAGCCTCAAGCCAGATTCTCCCTGGAGGCAAACAGGTCTACCTGAGGTGTGCCCCAGTGGGAGAACAGATCTTGTACTACCTCCGCAGGAGAGACCACTCGTGAGGTGCAGCCCTATCCGCCCAGGGCATTCGCCAAGGTATTGGAGGCTCCTGCCACATGAATGGCTAGGAGATCCGCCTCCAGGCTGCGCACGAGTGACCAAATGCGGAGAGCTTCCTTGCATAGAAGCATGGAGCGCGTCCCGCCCTGGCGGTTCAGGTAGTACATGGTCGTGGTATTGTCCGTCTGGACTCGGACCACTTGACCCCGGAGAAACGGAGCAAAGGCGGTGAGAGTTAGGCGGACCGCTCGGAGCTCCAGCAGGTTGATGTGACATCGGGACTCCCGCGGGGACCAGAGGCCGTGCACTCGGTGTTCCCCCAGATGGGCACCCCAACCCATCAGAGAGGCATCGGTCGATAGAGAGACCGTCGGCTCGGGGCGGACAAACAGGATGCCCTCCTGCAGATGGAATGGAACGGTCCACCACTGGAGAGCGTCCCACATCTCCTGGGTCACTATCACTAGCTGGTCCAAAGGAACGCAGCATTGTGACCACTGGCTGGCCAGTCCCCACTGAAGGGGGCGCATGTGCCAGCGCGCCCAACGGACCACGCTGGTACAGGCCGCCATGAGACTCAGAAGGCGAGGAAGTCCCGGCGATGCGCGATTGCCCAACCAGAAATGATTGGGCAAAGGAAGTAAGAACCTCGGCTCTGTCCGCCGGGAGCCGGTCTGGCTCAAGAGAGTCGAGTCGCCTCGATGAACAGGATCACCTGCTTCAGCTCGAGTTCTGATTGGCCTCGTTGATGAGAAGGCCAACTTGAGAGCAAACCTGGAGGGCAGATCTCTGACCGCCCACCTCCCTGCCTGGAGGAGGCTGCTATCAGCCAATCGCCCAGGTAAGGTACACCTGACCCTCGCGCCGCAGGGAATGCTGTCACCACTGCCATGCATTTGGTGAAGACCCTGGAGCTGGAGATAAGTCAAGGGCATGGCTCAGAACTCGAAGAGGGATCCCTCCGCTAGGCAGGAGGAATCTCGATGTGACGGATGGATAGGGACGAAAGAACGCGGCCCTGTAGGTCCAGAGAGCAGAACCACACGCCGTGTTCCAGAGATGGTATTATCTGCGCCAGAGTGACCATCCTGAAGGTTCGAGACCTTAGGAACTTGTTCAGGTCGTGTAGGTCGAGAATGGGGCGCCAGCCCCCCGTCCGTTTCGGAACCAGGAAATACCTGGACACGAACCCCGGGTCTGAAGGGGGGTCCTCCACCTCCGTGATCACCTCCTTTTGGAGGAGGAAAGCGATGTCGGCTCGGCGAGCCGCCAGTGAGGCTGCGGACCCCGAGGCTCCCCGAGGTGCGACGGCTCTGAAGGGCGGGGCCTGCTCGAATTCCAGAGGTAGGCCTTTTCCCACCACCTCCAGTACCCACCTGTCCGTGGTAACAGCGGACCAGGCGGAAAGGAAGTGTCTGAGCGTCCCCCCACGGGGGGAACCAGGGGTGAGGTGACAGGATGGGGCGACACCCCAGCCCATCACTGGGCAGGCTTGGAGGAGGGACCGCCGAGGACCTCCTGGCCTTTACCTCCTGCTTCCTGTTGGAGGAAGCCGAGGCTTGGGTTTGGGATACCAAGGTCGAGCCTGCTGGCCCTGACGTTGCTGGGCCGGGTGCAGAAGGACGAAAGGGCTTAGGCTGTGGCTTGCGGCCTTTGTCCTTCTGAGTGGAAGAGACCGAGTCCAAGGTAGCATTGGACTTCTCGATCCTCTGCAGGTGACCTTCCACCCCAGGGCCGAAGAGGTCAGTCCCCAAAAGGAACATCTGCCAACTTGTGCTGGGTATCCGAGGTAAGTGGATATCCTCAGCCAAGCCCGACGACGATGGCCACCGCGGCCGCCACAGACCTGGCACATGAGTCCCTGATGTCTAACGCAGTCTGGAGCTGCTGTTTGGCCACCGCTTCTGCCCTGGTCCCGCACCTGCCTGACCGTAGTCTGCAGATTCCGGGAAGATGAGGGACAACCTCATCCAGGGAGCCCAACAGGCGTGAGAAAATGTGCCTATAAGGACGGCCGAACTGGCCTGACGAAGGCTGAGAGAGGACGAGCATAGACTTTCTCCGCCCGCATAATCCAATTTCTTGGATTCCTTTGTTGGGAGGTTTGTCCACATCCCTGGCATTCTCGGCACTGAAAACGCTGTCGGTAACCAACCGCCGAGGGGTGTTCAAAACCGACAGGGAACCGGTAGGGACCGCATACTTCCTGGCCAACCTGGTCAAGGCGAGGGCAAGAAGCAGGACGCTGCCAAAGTTCCAAGGCCGACTCCACTATGGCTTCGCCACCGGAAAGGCCTCCGGAGAATCCTCGGTCCAGAATTCCATGAGGGGATACCTGGCCCGCTTAGGAACGGGTTCGAAGCCATCCCGTGGATTCTAGATGAGTCGAAGCAACCCTAAGAAGGACGTGAGGGCTATCGTCCATTGACTGCCCTCCCGAGGACTCCAAGTCCATGCGCTTGGAGAAGAGGGAGGAACCATCTGACTCCAGAAGAGTCCTCAAAGAGCTGCCTCGGGCCTGAGCCACCCTCCACCTGCCGAGGTTTATCGGGAGTGAGGGTGACAGACAGCCTATGGGGCAAACCCAAGGCCGACCGAGAATTTTTGGTCGGAGCCCCAACTAATGGCTGTGGAGGCGGAGGTTCCAACAGAATCGGTGGGGCAGCTGGAATTGGCCGAACAACCGGCCTGAGAACAGGCTCCTCGACTACAACGAGGGGTTGTTTCGGCTGCTCCGGTGACAGCCACTTAATGGCCGGGGAAGACGACTGGGTCGGCTTATTCCCGGTCAAAAGGAGCTGTTGCCACATGAGTTCCTCGACCTCCGATGCAACTCTCAGCCAAGCCTCGTCTGAGGAAGAGCGGGCGCGCCGCTTGCCGAGAAAGCGAGATTCGAGACCGCCTATGGCGGCGTGGATCGGTTGACCGCGAGGATGTCCGAGACCGAGACCGAGAGTCTCGACTAGGCCGAGGAAGGCGAGGAGAAGTGTCAGAAATCGGCACTCCCCTCGGCTCTGACGATCCCACCGAGGGCTCCGGAACCGGAGGCACAGACGAGCCGACGGGATCCTCAACTCCCACCGGGGAACTGGGGAGAGGGGATTCTCAGCTTCTCCAGCCGACAACCCATCTAATGGGTCGAGAAAAGTCTCGACCGCGTCGACGGGAGTCTCGGTCAACTGGCCTGACGGGGACACCGTGAAGCCAGTGGCCGAAGCTGAGGGGTCGACCGAAGTCGACTGTCGACAAGGGGAAGGGGATCTTTCCCGCTCCCAAAAGCGTCGACGGAGAGACTTACTTTTGCTCTTTTTGGACCTGGAAAAAGGTCCCGAAGAAGTTGGACCCTCACCTTTGGTCGAGAGGGTCAGACAAAGCTCCTTAAAAGAAGCCGAGTACGAGGCACCGAGAGAGAGCGGGACAAATGCCGCAGCCGAGGTAGAAGCGGCCCGCGCCGCCTCCTCTTCGAGGGCGATCATCTGCTCGAGCTGATCCGCCGAGCCCGCCGCCGCGGACACCGCCAATCGGGCCTCTTTAGATTTCACCAGTGGAATTCTTTTCTCTGGGCGCCCCAGTTGTAATCGGGCAGCACAGTCTTCAAGGACGTAGGCCGAAAAGGAAGAGCACAAGACGCAGGCCTGTGGGTCGTGCTCAAGGCCCAGGCAGTAGACGCACATGGAGTGCGGATCCGTCCTAGACATCTTCTGCCCGCAAGGGCACCTCCGAAAACCGGGAGTCGATTTGTCCATCGCAGCCGCGAGGAGAAGAAGACCGAAGTCTTTTTAGCAAAAAACTTTTTGATTTCAAACTTTCGAAGAATTAGGAACCAGTCTTAAACGTAATGCGTTAAGGAGGGAACCTGAGCTTCCAAGCGGTAAGGAAGATCTGGCGTCATGGGGCGGAGCCGAGAGTTTTACCACCCGGGTGGGTGGGAGGAGCCAGCTTGAAGACCTTCCGGCAAGATTTAAAGCGGCAAGGAACCTGCCAATAAGTGTGGATGAACAACATATCCATGTCCCTAGAAGTATTTTTTCACAGAGATGGTTGTGGATGCATGGAACAGCCTTCCTGAGGAGGTTGTGGAGTCAGGAACAGTGGGAGAATTCAAGAATACATGGGACAGACATAAGGCAATTCTAGTGGGGGGGGGGTAGGAGAACGTAAGCTGTTGACTAACTAGAATCTGCAGCTTATCCATCAGGTAGGGAAATGGGCAGACTGGGTGGGCCAAGCAGTCCTTATCTGCCGTCAAATTCTATGTTTCTATACTGACTGACCCAGTTAGCATTAATCAGTGCTTTCAAACAACATGAAATCTTGCTGTATTCTGACATATGCAGTTAGCCCCAGCATTTGAACTGCTCCGGAGAGGAAAGAGTTAACTCTATGCCAGAGCACAGAATGTTGGGTTGAGCTCGGTTCAAACCTCTGTCTGCTGCACTTCAAAGTGTAACCGTCAGATTCTTTATTCCGCCTAACTGAACAGTCGCTCCAGAGATTTCTCCTTCGCTTGTCGGTTCGGTCCTAGTAAAACGTCGGTTTTATACCGTTTTCTTGTTTATTTTTCAGTTCAGATCCCTGTCGCGGTACAGTAAGTGTTGTAGGTAGTGGACTTTAGTTTAATTCTGTTTTAATTCTGTGTGGAAATTGTAAAGTCAGTCAATTGGTCCGGTTAGGAACTGATTGTGTTGGTTTATTTTACTTCTGTAATTTCTTATTGTGAGGTACCAGCCCCTATCGGTTTCAAAAAAACGTAATTTAGAAGGTTTTTTCCACAGCCCGTAACACAGTTGGTAACCGATGGGGGGGGGTCTTGCCTGGCTTTAAAACTGCTAAAGGGTAAATGTTAGGATGGCTACGTCTGAGAAACTCAAGAGAAAAACCGGGCCCACTGGGTTTCAACACTGTAGTGAGTGTGGTAATGCCTTTGCTAAGGCAGACCCTCACACCACCTGCATTTATTGTCTTGGGTTTGACCACCTCGATTCAGACTGCCAAATTTGAAGGAATTCCCTGAAGGTCACCCTGGATAAGAGATTGGGTAGGCTTAGGGAAAAGGAGGCCAAGAAGTCCATTGAGCCGGATGGCCAGCCCGGTTCGGTTCATACCAAACCTGAGGGACAGCCCACTGACCTGGGCGATACTTCCTCAGGTAAAAGGACAGCCGATCCTGAGGGGTCGGTTCCGTCAAAGAAAAAGAGAAAATTGGCTGGTTTGGATTCGGAACCGCAACAACCAACCGCCGAGGAGATAGCTAGAGTGATAAGTATTGTGGAATCGCTCCGTCCGGTTAAGCCGATCTGGCACCTCTTGGTAGGCGCTCGGTTCGGTCGGTTCCTCCGATTCCCGAATATTGTCCGCATGAATGTCATAAACTGGATTTGGAGGGGGAAGAAGGTTACGATGACGATGGTGATAATGGTGTGGAAGGTCTGGATGAACCTATTGAACCAGACATCTCCCCAGACAGACCTTCTAATGTTTCCCCTCCCAGGATTTCTGAGTCCCCTTCCCACTATTTGTTCTACAAAAAAGTGGCAGAGACCCTCCAGCTCCCTCTGGTTGAAGCTGCTGAGGAACAAGAGGAGCCTGACTTTGTAGAAATGATGGACATCTCAGAGTCCAAAAGACTGCCTATTCCCCTTCATAAATCTTTTGGGAAACAGACACAAAAAATTCTCCAAACACCAAATTCTTTACCTCCTGTGGACAAGAGAATGGACAGGAGGTATATGCTGCCAGGCTCAGGTACGGAGTTCTTGTTCCAACAATGCAGCCATGTCGAGGTCGTGCAGGCTGCAGCCTGTGACAAGACTAATATACCTTTGGCTTCACACTCCTCCAGATAAAGACTCTAGGAAGGTGGATGCTATGGCCAAAAAACAGTAATTGGCATCCTCCTTGGGACTCAGGCAGGCAAACTATATGGCCTACACAGCCAGATACCAGAAGTCCAGATGGGATACTGTTCTGGAACTGGCTAAACAGGCTTCCCCCCAGCTAGCCAAGGAGCTAGAGGAGGTGGCTGCTGATGGGAATGAAGCATCTAAGATCCAGTTTCATGCTGCTGTGGACTCAAATGATGTGTCATCACGAGTAATGGCTACATCAGTGTCTCTTCGGAGATTTGCTTGGCTCAGATGTACTAGCCTCTCACAGGACACCAAGGCTAAGGCCATGGATTTCCCTGTGGTGGATAATTCTCTGTCTGGGGAGCAGACAGAGAATTACATGAAAAAAATGGATGAATATAGGACCACCTACAGGAGTGCACAGGCCAAGGAAAGGCAGGCAACTCCTCAGAAGCAGCAGTCTAGGGGCAGGGGCAGGCCTTTTCACAGGCCTTTCTACCAGGCACAGCCTCCTCTCCTTTTCCTCAGAGGAAGAGGCAGAAGGGGAATGAGTAGGGCTGCATCCTCCTCCCAGTCTAAGGCTCCTGCCAAGCAGACACCCTGATGTGTCAGCCTGGGTCGACTCCCCTATTCCAGTAGGAGGCAGGCTAGCTTACTACTTCCAGGCCTGGAAGTCTGTTACCTGAGACACGTGGGTCTTGGAGGTAGTAAGCCAGGGACTGGCCCTGAGCTTCAAAAAATTTCCAAAGCTGAGGGTCAGGTCTTTTTCACCTGCAAACATCTCCGAAACCATTGCCCTAGAGGCAGAGGTTTCCTCTCTGCTGGCTATCAGAGCTATAGAGAGAGTTCCTACTCCACACAGGGGCAAGGGTATGTACTCCAGATACTTCCTTACCCCCAAAAAAGAAAGGGGAGTGGCGGCCCATCCTAGACCTAAGATACTTAAAAAAGCACCTAGTCAAGCCAAGATTCAAAATGGTGACTCTGGGAGTAATTCTTCCCTCTCTGAAGCCAGGGGATTGGTTAGCCTCCCTGGACCACAAGGATGCCTATTTTCACATTCCCAACAGGTGCTCCCACAGAAAGTACCTCAGGTTCGAACTGCCTTCAGGCCATTATCAGTTCAGAGCAATGTCCTTCGGGCTAACATCAGCTCCAAGGGTGTTCACAAAATGCCTAGCAGTAGTAGTGGCCTTTCTAAGGAGACAAAACATCTCCATTTTTCCATACCTGGACGACTGGCTCATTGTGGGGCAGTCTCCAGACCAAGTCAAGTCAAACCTGCAAGTGACGCACCAATTGCTCACTTCTCTGGGATTCCTCCTCAATCTTCCAAAGTCAGTTCTCGAGCCAATGCAACTCCTGACCTTCATAGGGATAGAGTTGGACACTGTCCAAGCAAAGGCTTTTCTTCCTCTGGCAAGGGCAAGGGCCCTTAAATACCTGGCTTCTTCTTTCCACCTTTTGGTGTCTCGACCAGCAAGACATTTTCTTCAGCTCCTGGGCCACATGGCAGCTTCCACTGCAGTGGTGCAGGGAGCCAAATTTCAAGATGAGGGACATTCAGTTCCATCTGAGGTCCTTTTGGTCTCAGAAAAAAGATCCTCTAACCAAACTGATTCCAGTGACTCAGACTCTGATCCAAGCTCTCCAATGGTGGTTGGATCAGGGCAATCTCAGACAAGGAGTCCCATTCATCAGCCAGACTCATTCAGTGATGTAAACTACAGATGCTTCTCTCCTGGGATGGGGAGCTCACTTGGGAGCCCTCACAGCACAGGGAGTGTGGTCCCCTCAGGAGTCTCTACTTCATATCAATCTTCTGGTGCTCAGGGCAGTATACCTAGCTCTCCAAGCTTTCTCGGACTCAGTACAGAACAAGGTGGTTCAGGTCAGGACAGACAACACCACCACCATGTGGTACATCAACAAGCAGGGAGGCACTCGGTCTACCGCCTTGTGCACGGAAGCTATGAAATTATGGTCTCTTGCTTATTCCCTGCAGACATCTCTAGTAGCAGTCCATCTTCCAGGGAAGGACAATGTGCTAGCAGATGCTCTGAGCAGGATATCTCAGGGCCATCACGAATGGTCCCTGGATCCCTTGGTGTTGAAAGTAATTTTCTCAAGATGGGGCACTCCAGAGATAAGATCTCTTTGCAGCCCCAGACAACCATCAACTCCCTCTCTTCTGTTGCAGACCCCCAGTCATGGGCTCCGTTCCCCTGGATGTTCTGGTTCTGGATTGGGAGGGGAAATTCCTGTATGCCTTTCCCCCCTTTCCTCTGTTGTTCAAGGTTCTGGTCAAGGTAAGGTCGCAATCATGCAAAGTGATCCTGATTTCAGCAGACTGGGCCAGGCAGCCTTGGTATCCTCTATTGATGTCCCTAGCAGTCCATCTTTCCCTATCTCTTCCCAAGAAGCACAATCTGTTAACCTCCTCTCAGGGGAGTATATGGTACCCCAAACTTCGGTCTCTCAACTTCAAGGCTTGGCTCTTGAAGAGTTAGAGTATGCAAGTCTGCATCTGTCTAAGGGGGTTCTGGATATTCTTAAAGCTTCTCGAAAACCTGCCACCAGAAAAACTTATAATTCCAAATGGAAAAGATTCAGTAATTGGTGTTCCAATATGGATGTCTTACCAGCTACTGCTGATTTGGCTACAGTTCTGGATTATATGGTTCATCTTAATGGCTTAGGCCTCAGGCCAGCCATTCTGAAAATACACTTAGCAGCTGTCTCTGCATTCCTGTCAGTGGGGAAGGTTTCCTCCCTGGCATCTCACCCCATTTTCTGTAAGTTCTTTAAAGGTTTGCTCCATACCAGCCCTCCCTTTAAGGATCCTACCCCTGCCTGGGATCGTAATGTTTGCATTGCTCAGCTTATGCAACCCCCTTTTGAGCCTTTGGCTTCAGCAGAATTTAAGTACTTGACTTGGAAAACTATGTTCCTGGTAGCTATCACTTCTGCCAGGTGTATTAGTGAATTGCAAGCTCTGTCAGTGGAGCCTGATTTTATCTCATTCCATAGAGATAAGGTGGTCCTTAGAACCAACAGAAGGTTCTTACCCAAGGTGGTTTCAGATTTTCATCTGAACCAGTCCATGTCTCTCCTTGTGTTCTTCACTGATCATTCTTCTTCAGGTGAGAAAAGATTACACAGTTTGGATGTTAAGAGGTCACTTAGCTACTACATTGAGCGTACTAAGGCACTTAGGTTTGACTGTCCCCAGTTGTTTCTCACTTATGGTGAAGTGGGAAAGGGTAAACCTGCTACTAAGAGAACTATTGCTAGGTGGATTGTTTCTTGTATACAATTCTGCTATGAAAAGCTGAGGCAAAATACCCCCCTCAGGCCTGAGGGCTCATTCGACTAGAGGTACAGCTGCTTCTCTGGCTGCTGCCAGAGATATACCCTTACTAGAAATATGCAAAGCAGCCACCTGGAAAACAGTCCATACATTCACTAAGCATTACTATCTGGATATCCAGGCTAGGAGTGATGCTAGGTTTGGTACAGAAGTACTGAAGAGCCTATTCCCAAAATAGGTTCGGTACCCTCCTCCTTGGAGGTACTGCTTGGTAGTCTGCATATGTCAGAATACAGCAAGACTTCATGATGTTTGAAGAAAAAATTACTCTCCTTAGTAACTGTGTCTCTTCTAATGGAGTCTTGCTGTATTCTGACCTCCCTCCCTGCCTCCCCTCTCAGAACCTGGTTTTTGGGAAGTGGGCTGGCAGGTACAGTGTGCACCCTCAAGGGTGTGCACACTCCCCTTTTTAGAAAGGGGAGTGGAGTTATGTTTATGTTGTTTTGTAGTTATGTTTGTTCACTACCTGGTTATTTCTTGGGGCTTCTCGACTTGAGTCTTTTGGGGACTCACAAAGATTGGTTGGCTGTTGGCTAGTTTATTTACAATTTCCACCTAGGAGGTATAGTTAGTTAGTATTAGCTCATAAGAATCTGATGGTTACACTCTGAAGTGCAGCAGACAAGAGGTTTGAACCAAGCTCGAGCCCAACGTTCTATGCTCTGTCATAGAGTTAACTCTTTCCTCTCCGGAGCAGTTCAAGTGCTGGGGCTAACTGCATATGCCAGAATACAGCAAGACTCCATTAGAAGAAACACAATTACTAAGGTGAGTAATTTTTTCTTAAAGATTTCTATAGCCTACTATATACCAAGCAGTCACAAAAATCATCCTAAAAATTCCTAGAGGACATACATTCAAATCCCCAAGATCCCAGAAGACCAACAAGAAATGCTTCAGGTGGGAATAACTAGAGGGGAAACAGAGGCAGCAATTAAGTCTCTGACGAAAGGAAAGGCACCAGGAGATGATGGCTTCACACCAGGCTTCTACCACTGTTTTATGAGCGAGCTAGCCCCCGTGCTAAAAGAAGTCTTCACTGAAGCCATGGACCATCAGAAATTACCACCAACAATGCGCAATAGGATCAGCACACTTCTACTAAAACCCAATAAGAATGCAGTACAATGTGAAAGCTATAGACCAATCACACTCCTAAACACCAACGCAAAATCTTTGCCAAATTCCTTGTGACCAAATTACAGAATGTATTACCATTCACAACAGGCCCCAAGCAAACTGACTTCTTGAACAGCTGCTACATCTCAGATAACACCAGGAAAATATCATACCTCAGCAAACTAGCTCAGAAATTGCAGCCTCTTGCGGCACTTGTCACATCAGATGTCGAAAAAGCTTTCAACCGGGTGGAATGGCCGTACCTGTTCTATATCATAGACAGGTATGGTATTCCTCCAGGTTTCATAAAAATGGTCGAACGTCTATATCAAGCACCGTTCACATCTGTTCTAACTAATGGCATAAAATGAGCCCCATTTCCTTTAATGAGGGGCACTAGACAGGGCTGTCCCCTCCCCCCCCCGTGCTACCTTTGTCTGGAACCACTCCTCATAAAGATACAGAAAGCAGGGCACATTAAAGGTATAATTTACAACGGCATACAGCATAAAGTCTCCATATATGTGGATGACGTGCTAGTATCATGTACACACCCAGCAACCTCAATACCTGCCCTGCTCGATATAGTTTACCAATTCGTCTCTTTCTCCAGATATAAACTCAACATTAAAAAGTCAGAAATTCTCCCACTGAACTACCTATGCAAAAAATCACAGGTGGAGGGTCTAGGCCTCCAATGGAAGGCCAAGAGTATTTCATTTGGCATCAATCTGTGCACCTCTGAAGTAGACACCATTAACCTCAACACAAAGAAGCTTTTCCAACAACTGAAAGTAGACACTGAGAGACGGAATAAACTACAAGTCTCAATGGGCCAGAGAATCCAGGCAATCAAAATTAACTTTCTGCCTGGGATGTTGTTCTTACTCAGTATGTTACATGGAAAAATTCTTAGCAAATGGAGAGGCCAATTGCAAAGATTAATCTCTAACATTATCTGGGTGGGAAGGAAAGCCAGATGCTCCCTCAAAAAGTTGGCAAGACCAATCACTAAGGTAGGCCTGAAGTTGCCAGACATCAAAATATATGGTTGGGCAACCCAGATGAGGTACCTCAGCCTATAGCTGACAAAAACAAGAACCAAAAATCCTGGAGAGTACATACCAACCTGGGTGCAACTTGAACAAACTATCTGCGAACAAAGCAAAATAAACCTTTCTATGCTTATATACAATAAATTACCCGCAAGATTAAAAGAATGTCCTCTCCCCTTCATGCATGAGGTCTGGTTGCAGCTCATAAAAGCGACAGGAGCTGACCCGAGATTCTGCCTTGATCAAAACATTTGAGAGAATAACAACTTCAACATTAATAACGCAACACTATCAAATAAAATCTGGGTCAGCAAGGAGTTGAGCATAATTGACAACATTGTAAGTGAGGGTAAATTCATCACATTCCAGATCCTCCAGCACAGGCATGACCTCCGACCGGGTGACGCCTTTTTCCTTCTTCAGATGCAACACACTGTCAGACAACACTGGGGCAGAAGGGAACCAACACATATCAATCCACCATGGGTTACTGAGCTGAGACATAATTTATTGGCAGATAGCAAGGTGTCATCCTGGTACAGTAACCGCATTAACAAACTCCTGGGTGCAGCAGATAAAGTGTGGCCGAATGGTGGAACAAAGTACTAGGGCTAAACACACCTAATTGGAAGTGGGAAACATACGGAACTTTGCAAAGAGTGCCTCTTTCATCGTGGAACTAAAAAAACAGCAATTCAAAATCCTTCACAATCTCTATTACATACCCCAAAAACTCCACAAAATGAGGATCATCCCCTTCCCTCCCCTCCCCGTCATAAATGCGATAGAGAACTAGGAATTTTAAAACATGTACGCCCGGATATTCAAACTGCGCCATTCTGAGGCGCAAGCCCTTGCACTGCTCAAAATAGTTGCGCAGGGGTGTGGCCGGGGCGATATTCAAGGGATTGCGCTGCTAAGGCAACTCCTTTGAATATCACCCAACCACAACCACTATGCATAAGCATGATGGAACTTACGCCACATAAGTTGTCAGAGTTGAGCATTAAACTTGCGGTGGCACATACCACTAGCCATGTGCGCCAAATTTCCGATATTCAAAGGTGACATGCAAATGGGGCCATAATTCATGCAAAGGCGCGGGGGCCATTTGCATCTGATTATGGCCCCATTGCATGCCATTAGCATGTAATTAACGCCGATCGAGGACTTTGTGCCTGGCCGCCCTGCCAGGCAGCGGCAGTCGAGGACCGGCGCTACCCTGCAGCACCGATCGCGGGCTGAGCGTGAAAACAACCCCGCCCACACATCTCCCAATGCCCGATCACGGGCAGAACATATCATGACAACACCCCCACCCACATCTCCCAATGCCCGTCGCGGGCGAGCGTATCATGACAACACCCCCGCCCAAACAGCTCCCAATGCCCGATCACGGGCAGAGCGATATCATGACAACCCCCGCCCAAACAGCTCCCAATGCCCGATCGCGGGCAGAGCGTGAAACAACCCCCACCCAGTGCCCGATCGCGGGCAGAATGTAAAAAGACCCCCAACCCGAATATCTCCCTGGTGGTCCAGTGGACCGTAATGCCGATCGAGGGCAGAATGTCCAGTGACAACCCCCCAAACATCTCCCTGGTGTCTAGTGTCCCCCCACCCCACCACCCATGAGCCCCACCACCCCCTCCCTGGCGGCGGCAGCATCCCACCCGCAGGGCGGGTGGATGCTGCCGCTCTCCGCCGGAGCAGGGTGGTGGGGCTGTAGTGGGTGGGGTGGGGGACACTAGACACCAGGGAGATGTTTTGGGGGTTGTCACTGGACATTCTGCCCGCGATCGGGCATTACTGTCCACTGGACCACCAGGGAGAGATTAGGTGTTGGGGTCTTTTACATTCTGCCCGCTGACCGGGCAAAGGGGTTGTTTCACGCTCTGCCCGCGATCGGGCATTGGGGCAGTTTCACGGGGGTTGGCTTTTGCTCTGCCCACGATCGGGCATTGGGAGCTGTTTGGGGGTTATTTTACGTTCTGCCAGCGATCGGGCATTGGGAGATGTTTGGGCGGGGGGGGGGTTGTTTTACGCTCTGCCCGGTGGTCGGGCTGGTGGGGGCACAGGGACTGAGTTGGGGGCCAGCCACGGGTGGCAACTGCTCTGTTGCGCCCTGCAATACAGCAGCTCACCTGTGGGTGGCCCTCAACGATCCTTTTTTGGCTCAAAGTTGTGCAGGCGCGGGTTGGGGTTACCTGCACAACCCACGACTAATGTCCGGGTTGCGCAGTTTATGCATGGTTCCTCCCCCTCCTGTTGAGCATGCATTCATTTGCATTGCGCTGTTGCTCAACCTGTTTTCAGTGGCGCAACTGCCTCCTGCTGAATATCGCAGAATGGCACAATGTAGGACTTGCGCATGCGCAACCCTTTTGAATATCTGGGCCGTAATGTGTGACTGCCCTGTGATAAAAACCTTTTGGAATGAGAACAAAAGCAAGCTCTGTCCTCTCCTGGGATATCAAACGCTCTTTAATTTTGAGACATGCATTCTTGGCCAGCTCTTTGACTCTAAAGTAGAGGCAAGCTGCCAATATGGCATTTTCTTGATCACCAGCACAGCCAAAAAGCAAATCCTAAAGACCTGGCTCGAAAAGCGCAGCCCTGCATATCAGGAATAGCTACATGACACTCTAGAAACCTTAAAACTTGAAAAACTTGCATATGGCCTAAGACACGCAGTCAAAGCATTCCTAAGGAAATTTGGGCAAACAGATGCAGTGATCAGCATCCCAACAGACACATAACATAATATCTCTCAGGTAAACATGCTTGTGAGAGCCCATGTTATGGGCCCTTTCTGTCCCGGACCACGCGGATACTCCCATGTGCCCGATCCAGTGTAGCTGCAACAGTTTCAACATCATGACCCTGAAAATATCACAGCATCTTACACTCAAGTAAATGGAACTATACCCTGGAAATAAGTTGCCTGCTTTATGTCTATTCGAAGAGTATAAAACCGCCTTAAAGGGCAGCTTATTTTCATGTATGGAAATATAAGGTTATCTAGGAGACATACTAACATAGGATTGGTGCTGATGTGATATAGTCAGTAGTAGTAGACTGGAATACTTATTGTTAAGTATATGATACTGATCCACAAAAACTGGGTCATTTACCCCTCTTTTTTTAGGATGATGGATTAGGTTGATCACGTATTGTATCAAAAATATTGTACCATTGGAGCCTGGAAACGATCACCCCTTAAGATTAGTTGTTATATTTGTATTATGTATTGCATCACTATCTGTAATGTTGTCTTGTGCATTATAGAAGATAAAACTCAATGAAATGCTATTTACAAAAAAAAACTTCTTCAAGCGATGATGTATAGAGAGCTCCTGGGCAAACTCGTTCAGTCTGGTGGAGAAATGAATCTAACAGCAGCACCTACAGGCAGCAGCCTTCAACTATAACTTGACTGACTAATGCCATGCCATCATAAGCGTCAGTTCTATCTCCAGGGTAGCTTAACCCAGCTGGCAAAACTGTCTGCATAAGTCAAGCATACTGAAAGATTCCTGGGGTGAGAAGAAAAAATTACTTACCTTAGTAATATTCTTTCTTCCAGGGGATCCCTCAGTATGCTTGACTAATGCAGTTATGCCAGCTGGATTCAGCTGCTCCAGAGGTGGAGTTTATGCTAATGATGACAAAGAATTAGCCTATCAGATTGTAGTAAGAGAGTGCTGTCAGTAGGTGCTGCTGTAAGACAGAGTCATTTTGTAGCCTGAGGGGCAAAAGGCCCCAAACCCTAAGTGTAACCTAGTACTATAGAAAAAAGAAATCAGCTATAGATGAACTATGTACACCATGCTTCACTGTGGAACATTATACATGTAAAAGCTCGCCAATAAGAAATCTGGCCTTTAGCTGGACTACAGAACTATTTTCAGCAAGGTATATGAGGGGAGGATGGATGGCAGGTCAAGCATACTATGCTTCCCCTGGAAGAATCAATATTACTAAAGTAAGTAATTTTTTCTTCTCACCCCAGGAATCCCTCAGTATGCTTGACTAATGCAAACTACAATGCAGTGTAGTTGGGAGGAGGGAACAGAACCTACTTTGGGAAAAGGTTCTGCAGGACTTCAGTGGCAAATTAATTTGGCATATGATCTGGACTGTACATCCAAACAGTAGTGCTTTGTGAAGGTGTGTACAGTTTTCCAGGAAGCTGCTTTGCAGATGTCAAGCAAGGGCATGTTCCTTACTGCTGCCACTGAGGCTGCGGTGCCCCTAGTGGAGAGGGCCCTGAAGCCTTGAGGTGGCTGTCTGCCAGCTTTAGTGTAACAGAACTGGATGCAAGAGACTATCCAATGAGAGATAGTCCTCTTAGAGGCTGACCTGCCTTTACTCACCTCACCATAGGTGAGGAATAGTTGGGTGTGAGAGGATCTGAGCTGCTTGGTCTGCTCCAGGTAGTAGGTCAGTGCCTTTTATACGTCTGTGCTGTGAAGCCTGCACTCACCAGGAGTGGATTTGTCTGTGAAAAAGACAGGAAGTGTTATAGATTAATTCAGGTGAAATTCAGACACCACCTTGGGAAGAAATTTCCTGTTTGTCCTGAGAACTACTTCATCCCTGTGGGAAATAATGTAGTTTGGTTCAGTGCATAGAGCTTGCAGCTCTGAAATCCTTCTGGCTGAAGTGATTGCACTACAAAAACAGTTTTCTAGGTGACAAATTTTAAGTCTGCAATAGCCATGGGCTCAAATGGAGACCCCATCAACTTGGCTATACACAGGTTCAAGTTCCAGGGTGGGGGGGACAGGTTCTCTAAGTAGGGGTTGAAGGTGCAGCAGGTCTTTAAAGAATTTCTTTACAATGGGATGAGAAATTACAGATTTCTGTTTGTCAGCTGAAATGTAGGCCAAAATGGCTACCAGGTGAACCTTCAGTGATGAGGCTCTAAGGCCTGATGCTTGCAAATGTACCAAATAATCTAGTACGGAAGACAGGCTAGCTTGCAGAGGGTTAATCTGCCTATATTTACACCAGAAAGAGAATTTCATCCATTTGGAAGCATATTTCTTTTTGGTACTTGTTTTTTTAACTAGCCTACGGATTTCTCAGGACTTGTTCTGAATACTGAGAGTCTGAGAACTCTAGTTCCTCAAGTACCAAGCTTTGAGGCGAAGAGACTCTATGCTGGGGTATGTTATCCCTGTCTGAAGCAGGATCAGATGAATGGGTTGTTTGACTGAGAGGGCAAGAAGCTGGGAGTACCAGGGCTGACTTGCCTAGTCTGAAGCCACCAGAGTCATTGTTGCTGTCTGGCTTCTGAGTTTGAGAAGCACCCTGAGAATCGGGGGGAATGGAGGGAAGGCGTATGGGAACCTCCCTGTTCTAGAGACAGGGCATTCACTGGCACTGAGCCCAGAGCTGGAGGCCTGCAACAGTACAGGGAAGTCTAATGATTGAGGCTGGAGGTGAAGAGATCTATATATCTGTGGTGACCCACCTCCTGAAGACTGTGGCTAGCATTTGTTTGTTTAGGGTCCACTCATGGTGGCCCTGACTAATGTTGCTCAGAGAGTCTGCCAGCACATTAATTAATTAATTAATTAATTTAGTTTTTGTTGACCAGGAAAGGAGGACTAGACAATTCTGCCTACTTTCAGCCTCATCCCAGGGGGGATACAGATGGATGCCAACTGTTAGTGGTATTTCTAGTCAATGGGCGAAATTTGGCCAGGACACCGGGGAAATTCCCCTTCTATTTGCCTGCAGGGGGCCTTGCTTCCTGTGAGCAGAGGGCACACTTTTGTCTGTGGTACCAAGATGGCAGATGACAGTGTGGTTGCTGGTGGAACTGCTGGAGATATTTTGGATTCTGACCTGACTACAGCTTCACCCACGGAGTCAAGAATACCTGACATTATCTCTGAAGAAACTACTCTGCAGACAGAAATACTGAAGGTACCACTTTAAATGAATTGCCAGACAATCATCAAGAAGACTTGCCTCAGACACCACTTTACCCAGTTTCAGGAACTCAGAGCACTTCTAATGACACAGAAAATTATCTGAGAAGCATGTATTTTGCACACAAGGACTTTCTTATTGGTCTAATGCACTCTGATTCACAGTTTTCCTCACAGCTTTTTTTGTCAACTTACCCTGCAGCAGCCACTTCTGATATGACTCTTAGCACCAGAAATGCCACAAACTCTGCATCAGGAGCTCCTCAGTCTTTGCATCTACGGGACAGTCATCGCATCACAGAGGACACTGAGAGCATTTGGTCACCCACGCCAGTGCTCCATGCTGCTGGCTGGCAGCAGCATTCAGAAGGAGCACCCTGGACCTCCCCAAGGGCTGTTTCAGCTCAGGAAATCATCTCTGAGGCTCGCAACGAACTCCGATCTTCAGGAGACACACCATTACTGACAAAAACAGCTCTGGAACCAGTATCTTTCACTAGTAATGCTTCAAGCACACCTGCTATCTCCCGAACACCTGATGTCACAGATACTGTCACGGGCCCCAACTTAGCCAGACGTGAATCTACTTCATCCTCCTCGACTTCAGAACATAATTTAGCTGGTACATCTGAGCCATTTGGTCCACAGCCTGCAGGTGAGGGCACTAACTCGACCCCATTTAAACTCAGTGATCTGTTCACAAACTTAGGTGAGCCAGCACAGCGAAGGAATGCTGTATGTATGAAGTTCATGGGGGACATTGCTACAAGCCCTGACAGAAGAACTGTACTGCATAGTATATTGCGGGACTCTTTAGGGATGGGGCAACATAATTATTTGCCTTCATTCACGTGCATGGGGAATCTGTGTATGACTTAAGTTTTAAAAATGTGTACACTTTGGAGAAATTCTGGGAGAAATATGAGCATGTAAAACATCTGCCACTCTGGGCTCCTTTATGGTCATCCCCTCATGAAACCAACAGTGAAATTGTTACCTTACTGTTTCGTGGCGAGGGTGAGCATAGCGACCCAGTACTGGCTCAGAGCAGCGCCATGATATACTAGAGGTCCCTCGACCTATTTGGGACGAGGACCTAGTATGGACTGGATGGAAAGTAAAGGTACAACTTAAAAACACGGATAAAGGTATCTCTCATTTACCAGGCAGCTTTCACATAGGCAAGGACCGTGGCTTATGTTTTTACCCTGGACAACCACGGACCTGTCATAAGTGTGGCTCTCGTACCCACCTGAGCAGCACTTGCGACAAGCCCAGATGTACTTTGTGCTTATCCTATGGACATGTGAGTTTAGGTTGTTCAAACCCTCTATACTGCAATCTGTGTGATGAGCCGGGGCACTCCTATCACCAGTGCCCTTGGGCGGATCATAATAGGCTCGACCGCCCTCCCCAGGACCAGATAGCACTTATAACGGATTCCCAGACTCAGGCCTTACGCCGCAGGGAGGCCCCGGCCCCTGCCACTTCTACGCTGGCACAAGAACCTCCTCTCCTGCAAGAGCCTGATCCTACGGCCGGACAAGGGGCCATTCCCAAGTCCCCTGGCACCCCTACAGCAGCAGTACCCCCTTCTGAATCAGTCCCTGCTACCCAGGCTACCATGCCTCCTCCCCCCCCAAAGGACTCAGACCACTTTGTGGTAATCCCCCCTTCTAAATGGGGTAAAGGCAAACGAAAAGCAGAAGCTTCCACCCCCAAGAGAACAATTATCACGAGGAACAAATTTCAGGCCTTAGCCAAGAGACGCCAATGGGGAGACACGGAAGGGGAAGATGGAGACTCGGATTCTTCTCTAGCCTCTTCCTCCCATATGGACTTCTCCTCTGACTCCCAGCTTGACCCCCCCCCTTCAGTAGATGGAGGTAGGACCCATGCTAACATTACCTGACACTAGCTCCTCCAGAATGGCACTGTACTTTCTGGGATGAACCACCACCAAGGACTCCGCTGCTTCACCCTAAATGCATGCAACTTTAAATCCTATAGAAAACAACTCTCTACAATGCAGTACCTTTCTGACTTACAGCACAACATCTATTTTTGTCCAGGACACCCGTTTGAAATCTCCTTATGAGCTTTCTCAAATTAAAACTCGTTGGCATCAGGGCTCTTCCTTCTGGTCATATGGAGAGGATAGGTGTGATGGCCTAGGTATTTTGTTTGCAAATTTTAATTTCCAAAATTCCCGGTTGGTAGACATAATACCAGGACGAGCCATGCTTGTAGACTGTACATACCAACAGCACAAACTCAGGCTCATTAATGTATATGCCCCCCAGAGCATTGCCTCCAGAACAGACTTATTTAACAAAATACACCCATACCTGTATTCCAACCGGCAAATCTACATGGGAGGCGATTTCAACTGTGGTCTTACTCTCTCAAAACCGGGCAGCTCCACCCAAAAACTTTGCGCAGATTCAATTGCCCTGAACAAAATTATTCAGACTGCAGCCCTCATAGATGGACATAACACTTTACATGGTCCAGGTGCCAAAACCTATCATAGAGGCCCATACGCTACCAGGATAGATTTTCTTTTTGTCTCATGGAATATTTCAGTCACACAGGCAAGAATCATACCATGTGAGACTTCAGACCATCTGGGGATCTCTCTGGTTTGCTCCCCCTTAGGGAACTCCTTTCCTGGTCAACCCCACTCTAGGTGGAAATTGAATAGTTCACTGTTGACAGACCCGGCCATTTCAATGCATTGCACAGACCTTCTAAGGGCCCGGCTGTCCGTATTGGAAGCATATCATTCCCCTCTACAATGGTGGGAAGACACTAAGAGTGGTATCAAGTTTTTCTTCCTACATACAGTGAGGAAGAGAACACTGAGTTCATATCTTCGATACCTCACTCTCAGACAAAAACTACAACAGGCCATATCTCTTTCTTTCACATCCCACATGGACTACTCTCACACAATAAAGTCCATTAAGGAAGAAATGGAACAGTTCCAGTATCACCGAGCACATTCTTTAAGGATGGAAGCTCAACATGGAACACAAGGCTCCGGTCCCTCCTTAGATATTTATAAAAGTTGCACTGACAGGGTAAATGCAACCCACATAGAGGAACTTTTTGATCCTGCTTCCAATACCCCCCATAATTCCTTGCTGGACATAAAGCGCATCGCCAGCTCTTATCTAGCTACGATGTTAGGCACCACAACTCCTGTGGATAGTATCATACCTTTCCTTTCAGGTATTTCTATTCCTCCTCCATCCCAAGATGCACTGAAACATCTCCTTGAACCTATAACACTAGAGGAAATCCAGCAGGCTATAAAACGCCAAAAGAAGCGCACTTCTGGATCCATGGCCGTACTGCAGAATTATATATACAGTTTATGTTATTTTTTGCCCCCTTTCTGACGTTAATATATAATACCATCATAAGCACTAATTCTACTCCTAAAGGATTTTCTGATGCTATTATGATTTTATTATTCAAGAAAGGGAACAGAGCCGATATACGGAACTGGAGACCACTAAGTCTGCTAAACGTAGACTATAAAATATTCACTTCCATCTTGCTCAATAGGATGCTCCCTGTTGCTGCTCAGATTATTTCTGAGGTGCAGACTTGTGCCCTTCCCGGCAGATCTATCCTTTCCAACCTATCCCTCATTCAAGACATTATTTCAAACAGTACCCCCTCTTCACCTGCCCTGTTACTCTCACTGGACCAAGAAAAGGCTTTTGACCGGGTCAGCCATGTTTATTTGTTCCAGGTTCTTGCACACTACCATGTTCCCCAGAAATTCATCTATTGGCTTAAACTCTTATATAGTACTGCTTGGATACAACCCCATATAAATGGTTCTCCATGTCCCCCTTTTTTAGGCCTTAGAGGAGTGCGACAGGGCTGCCCCTTAAGTCCTCTTTTATACATTTTCCAACTGGACCCTTTATTACGAACCCTACTACTGCACCCATCTTTACCTAGACTCTCTTCCCCCACTGGAAGACCTCTACCTCCAGTATGTGCATATGCTGATGATTTGTGCATTTGTACCACCCCCTATCTTCAGGAGATAGTACTTTCCCCTATTTTCAAAGCATTTGAGACAGCTTCGGGCTCCCAAATAAATATAGCAAAAAGCACAGCACTAGTGGTGCCAGCTTTAGCCAGCATAGACTTACCAATGCATATTGTAGATATCTCTCTGGCAATCGCTCCAATAAAAATCCTGGGATTATATTATGGCACCTCAGATGATGCCAGCTATAACTGGAATACAGTTTTAAATAGAGCAGCACACTCCCTTTCCTTTTGGAAAGGACATAGCATTGCAAAACGGAAAAGAGTGTTTTTATTGAAAACTTTAATACTTCTCCTCTTCTTACACGTGGCATCAGTGTTTCCTGTCCCTTTTTCTCTGGAGGCAAGAGTTTACAAAATTTTTTTTCAAGGCTTCTGGGGCAGCTGTTTAAATCCCATAAAAAGATCATACACATACTGTACATGGATTATTGTCATGGTGGGGTAAGGATGCTGAACCCGATAGTATTTTTCCATAGCCTATTCCTGAAAATCATGATACCCCACTTACTCCATGATCCACCCCTATTTTGGCATTTAATTATATATTCTTTTACCATTAAGGTATGCCAAATATGGCAACAACTCCCGCATGACATCCTTAGGAACTTCGGAAAACTAGGTATCCCCAGCTTCCTCTTCCCCCCTTTTCTGAAGATCTGGCAATGGAAACTCTCCCCTACACATATATTGACTAAAACCAGGAGACATAGAAACATAGAAACATAGATTTTGATGGCAGATAAGGACCACTTGGCCCACCCAGTCTGCCCATTTCCCCTACCTATTGGATAAGCTGCAGATCCTAGTTAACCAGCAGCCTACTTCTTCCTACCCCCACCCCCTAGAATTGCCTTATGACTGTCCCATGCATGCTTGAATTCCACCACTGTTTTTGACTCCACAACCTCCTCCGAAGTCCGCTCCATGCATCCACAACCTCTCTGTGAAAAAATACTAAATTACCTCTGAGCCGCCCTTCTATCTTCAAATTGTGCCCCTTGTTCTTGCACACCTCTTTTGAAAGATGCTACCCTCTTGGACTTTGTTGATTCCCTTGAGATACTTGAAAGTTTCTATCATGTCCCCCCTCTCCCTCCTTTCCTCGAGGCTATACATATTCAGCTCCTTAAGTCTCTCTTCATATGTCTTCCGGTGCAGACCCTGCACCATTTTAGTTGCCCTCCTCTGGACAGCCTCCATCCTGTCTATGTCCTTGTGGAGATTGGGTCTCCAGAACTGCACGTAGTACTCCACCAACTGTCTGTACAGAAGGATAATAACTTCCTGTTTTCTACTGGTGATGCCTCTCCCTATGCATCCCAGTATCCCCCCAGCCCTCCTTGCTGCCCTCTCACATTGCTTGCCCACCTTTAGGTCATCTGATATGACTACCCCCAGGTCCCTTTCCATTTTTGTTGTTGTTAGTATCTCACCCCCCACTGTGTACTCTTCCCCTTGGTTTTTGTTTCCCAGGTGCATTACCTTGCACTTCTTAGCATTGAATCTAAGCTGCTGTACATTTGACCATTCCTCTAACCTTGCCAAGTCCCTTCTCATCCTTTCCACCCCACCTTGTGCATCAACTCTGTTGCAGATCTTTGTGTCATCTGCAAAGAGACATACTTTTCCTTCCAGTCCCTCTGCAATGTTGCTTATAAAGACACTGCAGAGGACCGGTCCTAATACTGAACCCTGCGGTACCCCACTAGCAACCCCCTTTCTTCAGAGTGGACTCCATTTACTGTTACTCTCTGTGTCCTATTCTCCAGCCAATTCTTTACCCAGGCTGTCATCTTGGGACCCACTCCCAGGCTGGCTAACTTGTATATTAATCTTTGTGTGGGACTGTGTCAAATGCCTTGCTAAAGTCTAGGTAGGCCATGTCCACAGTCCCTCCCTGATCTACTACTTTGGTCACCCAGTCAAAGAAATCTATCAGATTTGTCTGGCATGACCTTCCCGCTGTGAATCCATGCTGCCTTGGGTCCTGAGCCCCTCTGGCCTCTAGATACTCAACAATTCTTTCCTTCAGAAGTGATTCCATCATTTTCCCTACCACTGAGATTAAACTAACAGGTCTGTAGTTTTCTGCTTCTGCCTTGCTCCCACTTTTGTAGCTTTATAACAGCTTTATAACTTTGTTTTAGATACCCATTTTTCTGACTTACCACAGATAGTATCTACACAAGGCTCCCGTCTGGAATTAGAAACGCCCTTCTCTCAGTTAACTGACCCCAGGATCCCCACACAATTTTGGGATATCTCCTGGCTAGCTTGTCATGGAAGACTGGGTGTCAAGAACAACCTAAAACATAAATCAGTAGAGGAGCGAATATGCCCCCGAGACTCTTGCACAGTGGTACTGGAAACCATGCATCATTTTTTTACTGATTGCCCATACAGTCAAGTTGTTTGGACCCTCCTTTTACATAAACGGAAAGAAAAGGCACTTCAGAATGTAACATATGATATCCTGGTGCAGGATATACCCCCCTGGATTACAGAAATATCACACAGGGACCTTACATCTCATCTTTGCATCCTGCCGCTACTACTTATGGCAGGCCAGGTGCGCCTTTCTCCTGCAACAGAAAGTGTTTTCTGCAACGCAAATAGTTGCACAGATTGTTTCTAGCCTTGAGTTAATCCAAAATGCGGAAAAAAAGTTGTTAACTGCTGCTGTATACAGTTCATATTGGAACAATTGTGCATGGATTGAAACTGCAGTACCCTGAAGATGTTTTTCTTTTTTCCTCTCTGTATTAGTAAGCATTTATTTTGCTCCATTTAAACTGAAATGTTTCTTTTGACTTCTTTTCCCCCCCTCGCCCCTGTTTATTGGTTTTATTTGTGGGTTGATTTCATTTTTTCTTTCTTGCAAACCTTATATTACAGTTTCTGTAAAGCTGACATTGTATTTTGTTTATTGAGTGTACTGCACTAATTTTTCTTTAAATAAAACATTCCCCTACTGTTTCAGTAGGGGGCACCACACGTTCAAGATGGCAGAAGACCGGGTGGAGAGTATGGAGGCTGGTGTACCTGCAGAGGATCTGATCTCCACCTCTGCAGGTCCAGCAATGGAGACTGTGCTACGTGATATGCGTCCTACTGGGCAGCAGGCTGCTGTTTTGGAGATAAGACGAGAAAGTTGTGATGAGCTTGATTCAGAAGGTTCTTGCGATGAGGATGCTTTTCTAGCTCAGTTAACGTACACACAGAAGCAGTGACTACTGAACGCCCTGACAAACCCTAAGCTGGGGGCTGAGGCTCACAGACATTCTGAGAAGCTTGCTCCTGCAGAAGCACGCGATGCAACACCAGAGGCAAGTGAAACAGCTTAGGCCCTTGCTGACGCAGCAGCATCAAACCCGCCGACAAAGGAGCAGACAACACCCGAGCTGACAGAGGCCTCTACACATGACAGTTCTATGCGGGAGAATGCAGAACCGTGGGAGGCGGTAAGTGCAAAAACTACTGAAACTCCATCACATAATGCTGATTGTGATATTTCTACTGCGCTTCAGAGGCTTCGCTCTGGGGGACAAGTAGACTCTGGGCATACTGAAAAAAATCCTCTTCCTACACCATGGACAGTGTCCAAGGCCCTGACCACCGCAGGCTGGAAAAGAAATAAAGAAGGTATATGGGTGGCAGACGGGGAAGCATTGCCTATTCCAGGAACACCACCTGGGCAGAGTGCAGCACCTCAACAGGGAGAGCCTGAATCTAATAATATTAACATGGATTTAAGAGCTGAGGATGTGATTTATGAACACCCCTCCCCCAGACTTCCCACATGTAACCCTGCAACTGCACCCACATGGGGGGGATGGGATGGACCAGGCACAGGAGCCCAGGGCTAGCGATGAAAGACGTCCTTTAAGGGTTTGGGCTGGGTTTAGGCAAACAGACCGGAATATGCAAACGGTGTGGCTGGCTCAACAGTTAAATGCAGTCCGGATACACTACCAGGGGAGGACTAGATATCCCACCTGAAAGGATTTATGTGGGCAGAAAATTGATAAAGGAGTCTCAGATTTTTCACTAACGAGATCTATACCCTCATCTATACTGCAGGAGATAGTAACTTCGATGTCAGCTGCAAAACCCTGATGGGACTGGATAGGTTCTGGAGTGCATAAGACAAAAAGAAATACTCAGTGCTTTGGCTCCCATTCATGGCCATCCTCCTAATTAAACCAGCTATTAAGAACATTACCATACTATTTGATAACGAAGGAGTGAATGTGCATGATATCACTCGTTGGCTTAGTCAAAAATGTGATATACTGGGATAGCCTCACCCTATCATGGATGAAGAACATTTATGGACTGGGGGTGGAAATAGAGTCAAATTGAAGATGACTCCACAAGGTGTACAGCATTTGCCCAGTTCTTTCTTTTTGGGGAGGGACAGAGGTCACTGTTTTTATCCTGGACAGCCCAGGACATGTTTTAAATGTGTCTCCCTGATGCACTACAGCAACGCATGTGACCGCATCAAATGCAATTTATGCTTAAGAGTATGGACATCACAGTTCACAATGTACAAATGAAGTAAAGTGTAACCTGTGTGAGAACACTGGGCACGCATATGTGTCATGCCCCTGGGCCACACATAATAGACAAGACAGGACTGACCAGGACATTATTTTGATGAATGCCCAGAATAGTATCAGTGTTCAAAGAACTGCTCAGGAAGCCCAGGAGCGACAAGCAGCTGATCCCCATTCGGTGCAGGACATAACTGATATAGATGGAGCACCACAGACCCCTGTAGATACACCTCAGGACCCTGAACCAGACACCACTCCCCTCATACAGCCATTAGAACAAGAACATGTAATGGTTGTGGACCCTCAACAGAAAGACTCTCTTCCTCCTGACCAGACACAGGAGTCTGCACTTGTTGTGCCACCCCCAGAGCCTTACAAGACTGTCACGAAAAAACACCCCCATGTAAAATAAATCACAACCAGCGGCTAAACTATCAAAATCTGTCGTGACTTGTAACAAATATGAGGTTCTTCAACCCTGTGAGCCAGAGCATGATACTGAATCGGAACATTCTACAACCATATCCTCACAGCACGGACTCTCCACAGACTCAGAAGAGGAGCTCCTGCTGCTACAAATTCAGGAAGCAAGACAAAGGAAAAAGAACTTAGGCTGCAGGACATGGAGGAGGGGCCCTCGATTGCAGAAAACTGGTGATGTAGGATGACAGCATTTAGACTGTCTGGATAACTTACTCTATGGAAGCCCCATATCTCCTTAAACTTTCCACGCTAAATACCAACAGTATCCATAACAACAGGAGAAGGACTGTACTGTTCTCACTAATAAAAGACCATAATTTAGACATGACCCCACAATGCAAAGCATCATGGGCTGCATATGCAAATCACCACAGAATGTTATGCTGGTCCAACTTTAAGCAGAATTGCATGGTGCCGGAAGGCCTCTCACACAGTGTGCAAAGGGTGCTAACAGAAGACATAGACACGTGTTTCGTCCTACCAGGACTCATCAGTATGCCTCGTCTGTTTGACACCCCAGTGGAATGGACCAGCTACCCTAGAGGCAGTGTGCCTTGGATATATTGTGGTGAACCCATTAAAATAAAAACTATTTAAAGACAAAAGAACCCTGTCATCAAACACTGAGGCAGGGTTACCCCAAAGGGCATTTGGCTGGGAAGCCAAGTTTCAGAAAATACAAAATCACACATGACCCCACAATGCAAAGCATCATGGGCTGCATATACAAATCACCACAGAATGTTATGCTGGTCAACTTTAAGCAGAATTGCATGGTGCGAAGGCCTCTCACACAGTGTGCAAGAGTGCTAACAGAAGACATAGACACGTGTTTCGTCCTACCAGGACTCATCAATGCGCCTCATCTGTTTGACACCCCAGTGGAATAGACCAGCTACCCTAGAGGCAGTGTGCCTTGGATATATTGTGGTGAACCCATTAAAATAAAAAACTATTTAAAAGACAAAGAACCCCTGTAGCAAACACTGAGAAACTTTGGACCAGCATAACATTCTGTGGTGATTTGCATATGCAGCCCATGATGCTTTGCATTGTGGGGTCATGTGTGATTTTGTATTTTCTTGAAACTTGGCTTCCCAGCCAAATGCCCTTTGGGGTAACCCTTGCCTCAGTGTTTGCGCACAGGGTTCTTTGTCTTTTAAATAGTTTTTTATTTTAATGGGTTCACCACAATATATCCAAGGCACACTGCCTCTAGGGTAGCTGGTCCATTCCACTGGGGTGTCAAACAGACGAGGCATACTGATGAGTCCTGGTAGGACGAAACACGTGTCTATGTCTTCTGTTAGCACCCTTTGCACACTGTGTGAGAGGCCTTTCGGCACCATGCAATTCTGCTTAAAGTTGGACCAGCATAACATTCTGTGGTGATTTGCATATGCAGCCCATGATGTTGCATTGTGGGGTCATGTGTGATTTTGTATTTTCTTGAAACTTGGCTTCCCAGCCAAATGCCCTTTGGGGTAACTCCTTGCCTCAGTGTTTGCGCACAGGGGTTCTTTGTCTTTTAAATAGTTTTTTATTTTAATGGGTTCACCACAATATATCCAAGGCACACTGCCTCTAGGGTAGCTGGTCCATTCCACTGGGGTGTCAAACAGACGAGGCATACTGATGAGTCCTGGTAGGACGAAACACGTGTCTATGTCTTCTGTTAGCACCCTTTGCACACTGTGTGAGAGGCCTTTCGGCACCATGCAATTCTGCTTAAAGTTGGACCAGCATAACATTCTGTGGTGATTTGCATATGCAGCCCATGATGCTTTGCATTGTGGGGTCATGTGTGATTTTGTATTTTCTTGAAACTTGGCTTCCCAGCCAAATGCCCTTTGGGGTAACCTTTGCCTTGTAGTGTTTGCGCACAGGGTTCTTTTGTCTCATAATTTAGACGCTTGTTGAATACAGGATACGACTGCACACTAATTCTGAGGTTGCTGCAGCAACACGGGCATGGGTTTGGGGCCCTCTTTCTACTCAATGGGATGTGGAGATTCTTTTAACAGGTATGATTATACTGTGACCAAATTAGTAGATATTTTGCCAGGAAGATGCTACTTTTGATTTTACTTACAAAATATGGTATGGAGGGTCATTGCTACATATGCCCCTCAAACTAAGAAAGACAGGGTAAACCTGTTTTCTTTAATTAAACCATATCTAATGACTACCAGGAAGCTATTATGGGTGGGGGACTTTAACTGTGCAGTCTCTGACACTGGTACTGCCAGGAAAACTTACTGCAATACGCACGTCTTAATGAAGGTCTTAGCAGATGGCGATTTGGTGGATGCATATAGGGCTGTGCGTTTGACAGGAGGGTATACATTCTACAGAAAACATTTAACCAGCAGAATAGATTATCTTTTGTTTCTAGGTCTCTTCATGTCAACTGCGTAATGTTATTCCAATAGAAAATTCAGACCATCTTATGGTGCAGATTACTATGAGTCAGCATGAAAGCTTAACTCTGGGAAAAGAATACTGGAAATTGAATACAATCCATTTAACAGCACAGGAAACTGCATTGCACCTGAAAAATCTCTTAGATGCCAGAACATCTATAGCATGCCTAGAAGATAACATTAGCAGATGGTGGGTGGAAACCAAGACGGATATTAGAAAACTGTTACAACATGCTGCGCAACACTCAAATACTACATATAAAAATACCTGACACTCAGGGCATAGTACTATAAAGTGCTTAGCAGAGTGAATGAGGGGTATAAAGAGTATGAATCACAAATCCATTCTCTGAAGGCAGAGATGGCAAAATGCAATATGACAGGGCATTCTCACTCCTCTATAAACATAGATAGCTACACGGGAAATCAGGGTGGGGAATATCTATGAAAGCTGTAAATCAAGAAGGGCCAAAGAATAATGGATGCAGTATACACCTCACAGAACACGTATAGCACCCACTAGGAGGGACATTATGACAGCGGCCGCAGCATCTTTCAGACACTTTATCAAGCCCCAGGCCTAGATGAAGGAGCCCTAGACACTTTCTTTTCTGATCTGGACACTCCCAGAGTTGCAGCAGCTGATGCTGTATATTTACTTCAACCCATAACTGTCCTTGAAATTGGGGAGGCTTTCAGCTCACTAGAGAATAATACAACCCCTGGTCTGGATGGCCTCCTTCTGAATTTTATAAAACCCTGAAACACGAACTCTTGGACACACTTCAAGTACTATTTAATAGCATGCTATCTGAAGGGGATGAAGCACCTCAGCTGAGACTCTCCATACAACTAGTGATTTATAAAAATTGGATAGGAAGGAGCTTAGGAATTGGGAGACCTCTAAGTATACTGAATACTGATTTGAAAATTTTGATGAAAATCTTGACTAATAGATTAGCTCAGATAGCGTTAAAGCTCATAGACCCTGGACAAACATGCTCTGTAAAGGCAGGCATATCCAGGATAACCTTTATTGTTGAGGGAAACTGTGGCCTTAGGGAATCAACAGAAGATGAATGGCTTTATAGTAAGCCTTGATCAAGAGCAGGCCTTTGATAAAATATCCCATGTATATCTGCATAAGGTCTTGCTTAAATATGGGTTATAGAAACTTTATACATTGGATTATGGTAGTATATCATATGGCAGCTACACAACCATTAATCAATGGGCATTTAGGATCAACTGTAAAAATTAATAGAGATATTAGGGCTACTCCACGGGCCCTATTTTATATGTTTTTTTTGTACAGATCCAGTTCTTCATATGGTGAGTCAAAACCAGGCTATTCATAGCATGTATCTCAGACACAAGCCCATAAGCCCAGTCACTAAAATCACAGCCTATGCGGATGACGTGTGCCTCCTGCTGCCAGATGTAGAGGCAGTGGACAGAGCTGTAGAAATCATATAGGGATTTGCAGACCTTTCTGGCAACACAATCAACAAAGCTAAGTGCAGAGGCTGTGTGATTAGGGACGCAACCCCTACCCCAGCCTCCATTAAAGACATTAGGATGTCCCCAGATGACATAACCTATACTGGGCATGACTTTTGGAGAGAGTCATGGAATGAAACTGGGAGGTAAAGGTACAACAGCGTGATGAAAAGGTTCAACAGTGGAAACTGTGGCAACAAACTAAAAAAAAAAAAAAGGTTTTGTTTATCAAGACCTTTTTATTACCCATTTGCATTCTGAAGTATGGTGTATCCATCCCCTGCAAATTATTGATGTATGGATTTATAAGCTTAATATTTCAAATGGTATGGGGCAGCCTTTTAAACCCCATAAAACATGACATTTTGTACAGGTCACATAAGGCTGGGGGGCTTAACTTAACTAACCCTATCAGTTACATTTATAGTCTTTTTATATACACTACTGCATCTACCTATATTGCTCCAGGACCACAGCCCTGGAAAGCCCTAGCCTGACACTGGTTGGAACCAGTGCTAGAACTATGGTCCCATTCTTATTTAGACCTTAAAAGATCTTCACATTACCCACACTATGTGAACCTGATAGTAGGAAAGATTAGGCAATGGAAGTTGAAAATCCCGGTTCTGGCCCTTACAAGGCACATTCTTTATACTACTATACAAACACAAGCATATGATAGCCCAATTCAGTATAAAATTCTAAGTCAGGGAGTTACCTCTAGGGTAGAATAATATTTACTGGACAAAAGGACACCCCCAAGAATGTGGGATGTAATTTGGCTATGCATACACGGGAGACTGGGAGCAAAAGGGAATCACAAGCATAAAAAATTGGAAGATAGGATGTGCCCCAGCCCTGTGTGCCACCAACAGGAGGAAACATTGCAACACTTCCTAACTGAATGTCCACATGCAACTTCTTTCTGGAATTTATTGGCCACTAGATGGCAGCATAGGGTTGGAGTGTCCTTTATAAGAACAGGTGGTAATAGGTTATATGAACACCCTATCAGGAACAGAAGAAGGAACATTAAGATTGATTTTTTTTTTTTTAATTATCTCTTTTACCCCTACAACTCAGTCGGAATCATCTGCTCTGGTCACGGACCTCCGCTGCCCCCACCTCCGGATATGACCGCATCCCTCGGTCATCCCTGACTTACCCCAGAGACGGGAGCCGTGCTCTGACCCCCATATCGGGCCGCGGAACTGTGTCTAGTCGGGGATCGGCCCGGAGGCTAATCAGGGCAGCTAGGGCAGAGCGCCATTAAGACGGCGAGGTTTGGGATTTTAACCCCTTAAGCAGGATGGGACGTGCAATGACGACCCGCGCCCGCCCCATCCTGGACGTGCTGACAAGCTGCTAACGCAGCGGCCGCCCAGCCTCCGCTAGGTGCCGCCCACGCCGAGTGCTGCCTCTACTCTCCCCAGAGAAGGAGAGCTGTCCAAAGGACGCCAATCCTTCTCTCTCCCCAGCTGCCTTCGCAACCCGGTCCGCTCTCAACCCGGTCGCCGTGCGGCAAGCGGAAATCCAACCGCTGCACCGACGGGCCGGCAAGGTTGACTTTTACTTATTTTAAATTTTTTTTTTTATGGCAGACAAGGTGTAAACTGGTTTTTCAACAGGTCACTATGACCCCACTAATAGTTATCTTTCAGACAGAGAAAGAAATACAAAGGAAGAGCTTGTATGATTATTCTAACCTCCCAGCTCCAGTGTGGGAAAAAAGATGGAAACTGTGTCTGAAATGCTACCACCTACCTGAGGGCAATGGAGGCACTATATTACAGAAAAGTTAGATCCATTGACAATATATATATATTGTATTCTTTTTCCTCAATCTGTATTTCTAGCGGATATGCTTTTCTTTTTCCTCATTTACAGTACTTCTGAACTTAGTGAGGTTTATTTAGAGACACTGAATTATGAGAGTCATGCACTGTATTTTGAACTAGGTACTGTACTGTTTAATTTTTCTTTGTTTTTCCATTTATTTACTTTTGTATAAGTTTGTTATGATTTCAGCCCTGTAAGTGCATTGCATGTTAAAAGTTTGCTTTGTTGTATATACCAATAAAAATTCTCCTACTCTTCTGGTAGGGGGGAGCTGGTGGGCATCCATCGAGATGGCCAGTCCTGGTAATGCTTTAGAGGGAATGGACATCTTGGAGGCTGGGAAGTGGGTCTCTTCCCCAGTCTTGGCAACACTAGAGACCGCGCCTGGGAACAGAGCTGAAGAGAACTTTGTTTTGGCATGAGAAGACATATATGAACACAAAATTTGCCAGTAGATAAAGGCCTAGAGGTCTATCAAGTTTGCTCAAATGTGCAGCTAGCACCCCTTATTATGCAGCTGCCCTCCCTCCACCCTTCCCTCCACTGACCCTCCCCTTGCCCTGTCCCAGCCCTTCTGAAGCAGTCCATTGTTCTACTGGATACCACTTCTGCCGGTACGCATTCCACCCAGATACCACCCTCTCTGTAAAAGAGTCTCCTCATCTCCCTCCTGAACCTTCCTCCCTCCAGTCTCATATCATGGCCCCTGGTGTCCCTCCCCTCCCTTACATTGAACAGCCCCTCCATACCAGTCTTGTTTATTTCTTTCATGTACTTAAAGGTTTCAATCATGTCCCCCGTCCCTCCTCTCCTCCAGCGAGTACATGTTCAACTCCTCAGCCTCCTCGCTTGGTAAGTCCCCAGCCCTTGATCATCTTTGTCACCCTGTGCTGCACCCTCTCCAGTAACTTAATGTCCTCTTCAGATACAGGCACCAGTACTGCATGCAGTGCTCCAGGTGCGTCCAACTAATGATCTATACAGTGGCAGAATCACCTCCCCTCCTCGAGGATATACCACTTGCAATGCAACCCAGCATTTTATTGGCCTTTGCAGCTGCCTTCCCATATTGTGCCGAGTTGTTCATTGACCCTGTAATGAGCACCCCCAGATCCTTCTCCTCCTCTGTCTTGGCTAGCTGCATTCCCCCCAGCTGGTAACTCCTCATTGGGTTCTTCACCCCAAAATGCAGCACCTTGCACTTTTTGGCATTAAATTCCAGTTACCAGGTGTCTGACCAGGTTTCCAGCTTTGCCAGATCATCCTGCAACCCCTGCCATTCCCTAGGTCATCCACCACCACTCCTGTCCTTGATGTCATCAGCAAACAGACTGATCTTGCTCTTAATGCCCAATGTTATGTCTGCAGTGAATATCCCAAACAACACTGGTCCCAACACTGAGCCCTGCGGAACACCGCCATCACTACCCTTGGGATGAGAGCTCCCACCCACCACCACCCTCTGTTGCCTTCCTGAAGCCAGTTCCTCACCCATCTCACCAACTTTGCACCCGCCTGTGCCTTCTAACTTACTTCCCAGCCTCCTGTGTGGCACCGAGTTGAATGCCTTACTGAAGTCCAGATACAGGACATCCACTGCATGGCCTCCATCCAATTGCCTAGTTACCCAGTAATAGAACTCCACCAGGTTGGTTTGGCAGGATCTGCCAAGTATGATGCCATGCTGTCTGCTCTCCTGTAGTCCTTTGGCCTCCAGCCTCTCCTTCGGGATAGTCTCCATCAGATACCTATGATGGATGTGAGGTTCACTGGTCTGTAGTTCCCCAGTTCATCCTTGGGGCCACTCTTGTGGAGGGGCACCACATGAGCCATCCTCCAATCCTGAGGTACACACCCTGAGTGTAGTGAGGCATTAAATAGGTCTGCTAAAGGTCCCGCAAGGACCTCTGCCAGCTCCTTCAGTACCCTGGGGTGGATGCCATCTGGGCCTAGCACCTTGTCCATCCTCAGTGCCCTTAAATTCTCCAGAACTCTGCCCTCCATAACTTCCCTGTCTGTGTGACAGGGCTGCCCTTTTAAGTTTAATAAAATATGTTTAATTCCCTTTTAAATCATTTTCACTCTTTACTATCCCTCCTGCTTATTCCAAATCTATCCTTACTTTTTGTCAGGGTGGCCAACATGACAAACAAATATCTTCGTGCTTTACTATCCCCTTTAGATTTATTAATGCCCCTTTTACATAAAAAATATATCATTGTCATTCTGTGTGTAAATGCAGTTTAATTTAGAAATATTCTGCTGTCCTTGTCATGGTTAAGAACTGCCTTTTCCCAAAAGTACAAATATTAGTAGCAGTAGTATTTGGAAGTACAGAGAGCCTGCAGTAAATTCCTGCTCTCTGATTAAGCCATTTCTGTAAAAGAAAGCCCTGTAGGTCCAGAAAAGCGAGCTGGTGGTAGCAGCGGCGAGGTGCGTGCATCTTCGCACACTTGCACCATTGCACAGGACTGTGCGCACGCTTGCACAGCTGAAACTAACAAAAGAAAAGTCAGAGTGTGAATCATCGCAACTGCTTGTTGCGATTCTAAATGAAAGCGGCTGAGTGCCAGGAAAACGCACTTGCAACTGTGTATAGTTGCTAAGGAGACAGCATGAAAACAAAATGATGCCCCGAAGTGCTGTCTCGGTATCCATGGCAAGGATAGATTAAACAAAGGCTGAAAACAAGTAAAGGACTTTGTAAGAAGACACAACTCCTGTAAATAAACTAAAAAGAGCTGTCTTTCATTTGAACTGGGACCCTCTAATCAGTAGAAGGCTAAGTAATGTAAAAAGACATCGGCTGCAATTTCGGCCATCTGAAATAAACAAAAACACACAAAAAAAGAAAGGCAGAAAGAGTTTAAAGCCCTGTATTTAGCTAAATAAATGCAGTGTGGAGTGAAACGACTCTGAGGTGCAGAGAGCTGTTTTTTCATGCTGTTTGAAAGGAATAAGTGCATTTCTGTCATTTTCACTGTTGCGGTTACTTTCCTTTTTCTTAAAGCTAATCACCTTTTACTATATGCTGTGGCTGGAAATAAGGGAAGATAAGGAGCGCGTCCTTCATCTTTCTGTTATTATACAGCTCACAAGTATATTGTGGCATTTGGTTTTGTGATGAAAACAATATTGTTTATTTTACCTGGAGCTTTCAGAATAGGTCCTGCTTAGGAGCCGGCCGTCCCAGGAATGGCAGGTTATATGCAAGGGAGGTAATGATGTCATTCAGAAGGGGAGGAGTTAGTTGAGACTATATAAACCTCTTTGATAGGCTAGGAGTTGAGTATGTGGAGCAGTGTTCAGTAGGGTTCTGGATATTGAACAAGAAGGAGCTTGTTTTGGGAAAGCTATCACTGTTGAAGGAAGGAAGACAGAGATCAAAAGGAAGTGATTTTCTGTTTTGAGTGTGCTGGACTAACACCATATTTTCCTTTCTGTAAGTAACAGTACTTTCTTTATTTTATTTTTTGTTTTGAAACATTTTTGGACTTCATTTCTGAAGTAAGAAATAAAATAATAAATGCAGTCATCTGCATTTTTTATGCACCAAAGATCTGTCTGAGTGTCTGTCATTGATCTCACGCTCCACAGTCTGTCACCCCATCCCCCATTTCTGCCATTCCTCCCCTGGGTATCACCCCACTCTTCCTTAGTAAATATCGAGCAGAAGTAATCACTTAGCGCTTCTGCCTCATCGCCCTGCTTCCACCCAACCACCCTCCTTCCTAATCCTTACTATGTGGTCCTTACAGTTCCTTTTCTCCTGATGTACCTGAAGAAGTCCTTCTCCCCTTCTTAATGCCTTGTGTCAGCCTGAGCTCCGTCGACGCCTTGGCTCCCCTTACTGCCCATGTCACCTCCTTCGACTCCTTCCTGTCCTCCCCCCTCCCTGTTTTCTTGAACCTCCTAAAGGCAGCTCTTTTCCTCCTTACCTTTTCCATGACCTCCTTGCTCACCAAGCTTGGTTTCTTAGCCCTAGCCTTCTTGCTCTGGGCTTTGCTGCAGATTCTGGTTGCCTCCACTATCCCCAGTTTTATGAGCTCCCACCTCTGGTTAGTGTCCATACTAGGTTGAATTCTCACCAGGTACCCTTTTATAATTTCCCCCATCCTCCCAAAGTCAGCCCTCCTGAAGTCCAGCACCCTTGTGCCAGAATCCAATCCTTCCTTGCCCATATCCAATGTGAGTCATACTGACTGATGGTCACTCCTGCCAGCGGTTCTTCCACCCTAAGTTCCCCACAAAGTCCACATTTGCCAGCACAAGGTCAAGGGTATTCCCTAACCTGGTTGGTTCACTGACCATTTGCATTAGGAAGCTGTCCTGGAAGGCATTCAGCAGTACCTGCTCCCTTCTATTACTGGTTGTTGGGGTACTCCAGTCCACTCCTGGCATGTTGAAGTCCCCCACAATCACCACACTACCCTTCTCGCAGGTCCTCCTGATCAGTCCTGCTAGTACCCTGTCTAACTCCTCCGTCTGAGAGGGCGGCCTGTACACCACTCCCATTCTGAGAGTCATATTCTTGGAATCCTGGATTTGCATCCACAGTGACTCTGTACTACCCTCCTCCCATTCCTCCCTTACACACTTCAGTCATTCCCTCACATATAGTTCCACACCCCCCTTCCCAATCACTCTATCCCTACGAAATAACCTGTACCCTGGTACAGACAGGACATGGTAAGATATGACTTACCAATGGAGACACAAATGGAAATCCCAGAAACAGCAGTGGAAGATACTGATGCCTTATTAACAGCTGAGTTACAGGAGGCTTTGCAGTAGGAGGAGAGACAGCATACCATATGGAGGCACCTCCTACAGAAAGAGCTCTTGCACAGGGAAGCGTTCACGGTGACGGACACTGTATGCTCTGACATGGGAACTGGTGGCAACAATTCCGGTACGCAGAGACCGGAGACTGCCAATTTTGATGCCGAATGCAGTGGAGAGACTACCAATAAACTTCTTGAGGTGATTTCTGAATCAGCAGCTCTGAAAGCTATGGAGTAAAAAACAGGAGTAGTAGAAGGCGCGACTCATCCTTGAGCAACTACAGAATGTATGTCGCACAAGGCAACAACAACACACCAGCTCCCAGGTATGTTTCCTACTATTTCTCTTTACCAGTAGGAAAAGGATGACCCTCTATTTGTGCTTGTTGGTCAAATAAAAGGGGTGGTACTAATGTCAGGATGGCAAAACTGACACTCCGTTGTCAGGCCTAAGACAAGCCTCAGACTCGAACACTGTACCTGAAATGATGGACTGTCAGTAGAAAAGCCATCCGGGAGGGCTGGTGGGCCCAAATTAAAGGCTCAGGACAAATGGATTTCAGGCTTTTCCCTTCTGGGGTCACAAAGCCTTCCCATAGTGATTTTCACAAAAATGACAGACGCGGTTCTGCGGTCTGACGCAGTCCTCTACCATCTACATCTATGCAACTAACTACTGAGATGGTGCCAGAATCAATACAAGTCTCAGAATCTGAAATAGAGGCGATAAGCCAAGGTGCCCATTCTCCTCTTTCTCTACCTATAGAACTGCAGCTCACATAGAATCTTGCACTGGACTTGAACACAAACCTACAATGTCCTTCTCCAGTAAGGTCACTAACCTTAGGAGCGGAACACTTGAACTCTGTGTCACACCCGAATGCTCCTGCTTTGGATGAAGGTTCTTCTCCCAACACTGACCAAGGCCAGCAACAACAAGGGTACCAAAGGCAACCCCCGAGGGGGTCAGCATCGAGGCCTTATGCCTCCTTCTTCTGAACGACTGAGTATCCAGCAAAGAGACACAACGCAGTGCGCTTACTCTATAAAGGAGATTTAGACTTATTCCCAGATAGGGTTTATGTTGCTAAAACCCTACTAAAAGAATCAATGGGCTTTTGTGCCACAGAACTTTATGCGCTCATCCATGTTTCGGGTGAGAGGACCTTTTTGTTTTGAAATAGTAATTTATTACATTTCAAAACTCACAAACAGACATAACACAACTTCAGACTGAAACCAATGTACAGACAAATGTGAATACAATCAGGTTGGAGGATTAAAATAAGAGGGGGGGAAGGGAAAGTAGAAAAATATAACCACAATATAAAAAGAAAAGAAAAAACACCACCAGACAAAAGGCTCAGAGCTGAACAACTTCCCACCAACAACTGGCCCAAATCCACTGTCAAATTGAGCTATACAGGGGGCAGCAACTTCCCAGATAACCTTCAGTAGATGTCATCTATGGGTAATCATTTTTTTGTAATGTTACAAATACTTACCTTATTGAGTGAATGCGAAGGTTTCAAAAACCTAAATTTGTACCGTGTTTTAATACAGTTAGATCCCTTTATTTGATTTAAATTGGATTATGGCCCCCCTTTTTTAAATTAACCAATATCAAGGGAAAGGGAGGAAGGGATCAGAGCAAGACAATTAGTTTAAAACTAAAAATGCTTATAATGAGAGCTAGGGAACCATGGGAGGATAAAACCTGCCCATCTAAAAAAGCTGAGCCAATATGTCTAGCACTGTTTTATTTTCTTTCTCAGCCTGATAGTGGAAGAAAGGCAACCACCTCCTCTTAAACTTTCCTGTCTGTAGTCTTAGTTGAGCAGTCAGTTTCTCTATCAGTTGGATTTGCAGGCAAATAGAATACCAAAGTTCTACAGTTAGAGGACGGCTTTCCAGCCATTTCTTAGTAATACATTTTTGAGCAGCTGATATCAAAATATAAAACAAAAATTGTAAATCTCTAGTGTTGAGCACTGGTGGAGGAATACCCAAAATCCAGCATCTGGGATCAAGGAGAAGCTGCACATGAAATATATTTCTGATTCCTGAATAATGTGTTGCCAGAATCCCTTCACTTGGGGACAACCCAAAAAAATTTGAGCGTGTGTGCCCCTCTCACCACAGCCCCTCCAACACAAATCCGACCCAGAGGATCCATAATGTTGGGTAATGACTGGAGTGTGAAAAAACCTAATATTTACTTTCCAGTGAAAAGCTCGACAGGAGGAAGAAGAAGTGGTTTGATGCACTCCACCCCATAACTTTTCCCATTCTGCAATACTTATCTGACATCCCAATTCCTCCTCCCATCTAGTCTGCAACTTCTGTAGGGGATCTGGCAACTGTTTATTAAAAAAAGAAACCATTTGGGAAATCAAGTGAGTCTGGTCACCACTGGAAAATAAGGGGATAATAAACTCCAATAGGGGATTGGGATCCAGAGAACCCAAGGAGGTCAGACCTTTGATCCTCAGGTAATGCCTAATTTGTCGGAACCTAAAATGATCTCTATTTGAAAGCCCAAATGTTTGTTTTAGTTGTAAAAAACTTTTAAAGTGCTGAGAATCAAATAATTGCCCGAGTCTAAAGAGGCCCAACCGTTCCCATGTACAAAAACCCAAGTCCGTTTGTAGTGGAAGAAAATCTGCACATGCCCGGATAGGGGTCCACACTGTTAATTTCAGTGGAAATCCCCCCTTCCTGACGACCCAAATCCAAACTTGTTTAAGAACTGTTGCCCATCTATTAATAACCCAAAGTTTGGAAAGGCCTGCCCAATCCACATTGACAATGTCCATCAATCGGATTCCCGGAGTATCCGGTTTCTCAAGTTCCATCCACAATGGGAGGTCTTCACCCGCCATAAAGATTTAAAACCTGCAGCTGGGCCACACAAAGCAAAAACAAAATTAGGAAGGCCTCAGGCCACCACCCTGCTTGGGTCCCTGCAAAGTTGCCATTTAACCCGGGGGTTATGTTTCAAATAAACTTGGAGGTAGCCGACTTTAAGATTTTCCAAAAACTTGGGTGGGGTTTCAAGGGAAGAGATGAAAATAAAAAAAGAAGTCGGGGCAGAACATTCATCCTAAGTGTCTCTATACGACCTGAGAAAGAAATAGGTAATTCCTGTCACCTATTATAATCCCCTTGAATGTTTTTAAGCAATTTAAGTTAATTCGTAGCATATATATTCTCCAAGTTATCTGGGATCCATATTCCCAAGTAAAGAAATCCACCCTTTGCCCATCGAAACTGCCCAACCACCGTGAGAATTTGGAAGCTGGAACCAGATACTGGAAGCATCTCAGTCTTGGATTCATTCACCCGAAACCTGAAATGGTCCCAATTCATGTATCTGAGATAACACGAGGGAGCTGAAACCACCGGTCCATTAAGTATAGCAAAGTATCGTCCGCATTTAATGAAATCCTGATCTCTGTCCCATCCATCCTGATGCCCTTATAAAACTGAGACTGTCTGATAGAAGCCACGAAAGGCTCCATGCTTAATGCAAACAGAAGGGAAGAAAGTGGGCACGCCTGCCTAGTCCCTCTCTGAATTGCAAACCTACTAGAGAACACCCCATTTACCTTAACCTTAGCCCCAGGGTCTGTGCATAAATTAATTATCCAATCCCGAAATTTACTCCCAAATCAAAATTTTTCCAAGGTTTTATACAAAAACACCCAGTCCAGGCGATCAAACGCCTTTTCAGCATCTAATGAAATCACAGCCCCGAGCTCGGGGGAGGAATAGATGAACTGGAAGTCAAAACATCAAGTAGTAATTGAACATTATCTTGAATGTGCCTCCCTGGAACAAATCCCGTTTGATCCAGGTGCACCAGTTCCGGAATGAGTCCCTTAAGTCTCTCCCCAATAAGTTTAGCAAAAATTTTGGCATCAACATTTAGGAGGGAAAAAGGACGATATCCAGCACACTCCATAAGATCTTTACCCTCTTTGGGCAACACTGTGATAATCGCCCCCCCCCCGGACCCAGGACTGCCCCTTCTAATGTGCAGCGTTACATACATCTAACAAAATTGGTGTAAGTTCCTTCTGGAAAGTCTTATAAAATTCTATTATAAAACTGTCTGGCCCAGGTGCCTCCCTGAGTTCAAAGAGAGTATCACCCGACTCAGCTCCTCTTCCGTGAACAGACCCTCAAACATAAAGCTTGCTCAACTGTAAGAGCTGGCAATTCAACCTTTTCAAGAAATGAATCTATATTTTGACTATGCCCCGGTCTCTTTCCTGTTGATATAACTTGGAGTAATAATCAGCAAACGCACCTGCAATTGCAGCTGGTTGCACCAGAAATTCTTCCACCCCCTTACGCTCTAATTTTAGGGACATAGTGATCTGATATTTGTTTCGAAGGCAAAGAGCCAATAGCTTGCCTGCCCTATCATCCTCCTCATAGTATTTTGGTTAGTATAACATAGGGAATTGATAGTCGATGAAGCATTAAATTATTATACTTTTCTCTAGCAGCTTTTAATTTTGTGAGAGTAGTGGGTTCACGGGTTATTTTGTGTTCATCTTCTAACAAAGCTACGGCGGCTAAATCTTGTGAAAGCCTGCCTTTCTGAAGCTTATTTTGGTAGGCTGCATGGCTGATAAATTTACCTTGCAGGAAGGCCTTAAGAGAGTCCCATATATGTCTCAAGGGAGTATCTGCCACCGTGTTCACTTCTAAATACCATTTAATGTCTTCCCTTAATTTGGCCACCAAAGGCTTATCCAGTAATAACCCCGGATCCAATCTCCAAGAGTCTGCAAGGGCCCTAGTTTCCCAGCTTATCTCCACCTGAACTATTGCATGGTCTGAAAATGAGACAGGATGTATACAAACCTCCCCATATAAATGGACCTCAGACTGCCAGGAATAAATCCTGTCCAGCCTGGAGTAGGCGTTAGCAGTTGCAGAAAAAAATGTGTAGTCCTTAAGCAAAGGATGTTGCCAGTGCCACAAGTCCACTAGCCCCGATTCTGCCACTAGTGCACGCAGTAATTTAGCACATCCCCCGGGAGGATTTCTGTCCAGTTGACGATTTTCCACACAATTCCAATCACCCAACAGCAGAAGGAGGCCAGGGTCAAGATTAGCGATTACTAAAGACAATTCTCTAAAAAAAGAACCAGACGGGGGAGTGGGAGCATAAACTGAAAGAATATGGGTTAAACGACCACGTAGCTCTCCTGATACCAAAACCCATCTGCCATTTCCTCCTTGAGATACCATACGAGTATGGAAGGGAGGCCCTTTAATAATATGGCGTACCCGCTTTCACAAATGAAGGGTGAGAGTCTGAAAAACCCTCCCAACTAAGATCTGCACAACTTAACATGTTCTAACTGGGTTAACTTTGTTTCTTGTAAACATGCTATGTCACATTTCGAATCCCTAAGTTCTTTCAATATTCTGTCCCTTTTAGTAACACTATTAATTCCCTTCACATTCACTGGGCAAATATTAAAAGATTCCATCTTTAATTTCCAAAATAAAACCTAGTACGCTGTCCCCCCAACCCCCAAGCCCACAAGAAAAACATAAAACATGATTTGAAACATAATAACAGACAAATATTTAACAAGATATTTAACAGAATATTTAAGGCTGTCTGGCAAACTCAACAGGAGTGCAACCTAATGGAGTTGGGCAGAGAAACGTAAATCCCGCCCTTAGACGCTGACAAAGGAACGGCCCCAGGCGACCTCCTGCACACAGGATGGTCACTGAGAACACGAAGCCCTCCAAGAATGGCAGAAGGGTACTGCACAAATGTGCAGAGGGTAAGCCAGTCTGCAACCAAACCGGCTACTCCTCCTCCTCCTCGTGACTTGAGACTTCCATTGGGGCAAACCCTGTCCAGAGCCCCAGGTATATGAAATGAGTCTACATAATAACCAACGAGATAAACTCCTTGTAATCAATAACTGTACCATTGCAGAGGAAAAAAACTATCCCCTTAATGAAAAAAAGAAAAAACCCTGACATTGAAGTTATTGTCATATAGCCATATACCCCCCCTTCCCTATCGCGTTGATTGTTAAAAAAGTAAAGAAGACCCTTTTCCCTCCTCACCAGCCTGCAACCCCAACCTTAACCAGCATAGGAGGGAAAAACATACTAATCCCCTAAACACCCTTAAAGTTAATACAACATTCCTATATTCTATAGACAGCTATGAAAATCCCATTCAATTTAAACATAAAGGTCCATCCATAATTTATTAATACTTGCAGCGGTCTTCCACAGCAAATCTCCAGTTCAAAAGTAATAAATCCCCAACCATAGGGGGGTGTCATCACCGGAGCCCTCTTTTATCCTGCGACCGTTTCACAATTATGTAGTGCAGGGAATGGGAAACCCAAAAAAGGAAGGCCACACAGGGGAATCTAATTGGGTGAGCACCCTGAAAAAGGAAACCATTCAATAAGTAGTTGCACAGAAACGAAAAGTATAATTCACGGGTTCCTTCCACTTAGCAAAAGGCAAAACTGAGCAAGGCCCCTGCCAAATCCTTTGCCCCAAGACCAAGGGCTCACAGCTTCTGGAAACAATTCAATGATCCAATGGCTACATTCCTGCAGCAGAGCCTCACAATTCATGGTGGAAGATGTCTTGAAGTACCCAGTGGGCAACATCTGCATGCAGAGGTAAGAGGATTCACTTCTTCTCCCTGAAGGACCCCCAGGAGCAATTCCCAGTAGATTTTGATCTCACTCCGCTTGCTCAGCACTGGTATCAGGAACAGGGATACCCAGCCTCTCAAGTGTGTGGGGTTGCTTGTAGCAGGTCAGCATAAATTTGAATCCTTTTCACTGTCATATAGCCACAGCCTGGATGGATATGCAAAGGTGACCCTTAGTCCCTTCTCCCTCAGTAATTTCACCACTTGGAGCACTTTCTTCCTCTTAGCCATCATACTGGGGGGTCCTGTTCAACAAACACCCTCTTCCCATCCAAATTATGATCTTTCATGTCCCAGGTCATGCGAAATATCGTCTCCTTGGTGAGAAATTTAAGAAACCTCACTATAATGGACCTGGGGGGAGCCCCTGGTTTGGGCTTCGGTGCTACAGCTCTGTGGGCTCTCTCTATTCTGAATTCAAAATTCTCTGGGAGGGCTAATTCTTGCTGCAACCAGGTTTCCAGGTACCCTGTGACATCCAATTGCTCCTTCCCTTCAGGGACTCCTAATATACGAATATTATTTCTTCTGTTTCTAGCTCGAGTCCCTCTGCCCTTTGTAAGCTCATGCTCCCTCTGATGGAGATAGGAGCGCCCAACCAAGTGTGCTCATTCTGTATAATATCAAGATGGCTTTCAACCTCTGAGGTTCCAGATTCTAATTTTTAAAGTCGGACTGCAGGCTGGATAGCTTAGAGTCAATTCTATGAAGAATGGACAGCATGCGCCGTCCGTCGGCTTTTGTGAATGATGAGGTTGACTCCGAGTCAGATTCCTCATCCCCTGAGGCTGTAGCGACTGAGGAACTAGAAGGCAAAGGGCTATCAGGCCACTCCACTACCGAGGTTGCAAAATGTTTCTCCGGCATGGAGAGATCTTTCTTCTTAGTTTTCCCCATCTTAGCAGCTCTCAACCAGATATTGTAACTTAGAAATTAACTGCGTTTTAGATTCGATGGTTTCGATATGAATTTTAACGACTCGTGACTCTGGAGCAGTAAGCTTAAGCCGCCATTAGGTGCACTATGTCACTGGAAGTCCGGGTGAGAGGACCTTTCGATCTAGCTTCAAACTGAACAGCGGCCTGGAAAAATGCTGGGCTAAATACCACTCCTTAAAAGTGACAGCCCTCTGGCCCTCTTTTGAGGCTATCCCACTGACTAAACCGGCTTTAAGAACGATAACAGGCCTCTTTCAGAATGAAGGAGTCAGCGTCACAGATCTGATATATTGGCTCAAGCAGAGGTGTAATGTACTGGGTACACCTGAAGCAATTCTGGACTCTGAAAAAATTTGGACTGGGGGATGGAAACTCAGAGTAGTGTTACCCACTACTGAAACTGGTCTAGCTCACCTTCCCAATTGTTTTTTTTTTGCTAGGGATAGAGGGATACTTTTTCACGCAGGGCAGCCCAAGGCTTGTTACCACTGTGGTTCCACCTCCTTCTTAGCAGCTTGTGTGATGCTTAGATGCACTCTGTAATGAGCTAGGGCACACCAATGCTCACTGCACTAATGAGCTGCTGTGTAATTTTGTGGATCAAGGCATATTTATATTAATTTTCCTTGGGCTGCTCACAACCAGGAACACCAAGCAGACAGTGAGGAGCAAAGACTGATTATAGCTATGGCGCAGTGCTCCACTGAGACCTGCAGGACCAGTTAGGAGGACACCTCTGAGGCGAGACTTCTATCCCTGTGCAGAAACCCTGAGAGGTAGTTACCTAGACCCTGTTCTTTAGATGCACATGAGCAGCAGCATATACCCAGTTCTACTCTAGTGGGGGTAAACTGGGACAACCATTTTCCCAGGACCCCCCTTTACAGGATGCTGACACTGAAAGCCCCCTGGGGCACTGGCTACTACACTGCCGCCTCCTCCCCCACCCCCTCTAGATTCTAGAAAGAGGTGGGAGGAAGAGGAATGAGAAGAACCCTCCCCTCTCTAAAATGCCCCAAACCATGGTCATTCCTATGGAGAACAAATCTGCGGCCCTCCAGGACAACATGAGTGTCTCAGAAAATGAGTCTGATATCTCTTTCCTAGGCTCGTCCCAACACTGAGGTACCTTCAGATTCTCAGGAAGTAGATAAATCCAAGAAACCCCCAGGGAAAAAGTTAGTTAAGAAGAAGAAACTGGAGGGATCCAAATCTAAGAAACATATCCCCCCTTGAGGCCATTAGCGTCTGTCATGTTTTTCCTGTACCAAATAATTTGGAAACTACACTATATAGTGTATTTTTTCAAGCAGTATGGGGAGTCATCTTAACCCGAGGTCTTCCACCCAGCCTTACCTTTATTCTGCCCACTGAATCAATCTCCATGTAACTACTGTATATTGTCTACTCTGTAAAGCGCACATGTAAGCCTGTTGTATACTGTGTTTGACGTATGCCTGTATTTTTGGCTGATTCCTAAATGTACTCTGATTTTTTGTCTGCCTTGATGTTTGTTTCTTGCACTGTTTTGTCCTCACTGTGACGAGGTATCTTTGTAAATGAGCCTCTGGCTCAAAGGTTGTTAAACTGATGTTCTAATAAATAAATAAATAAAAAATAAATAAATAATCCAGGATTTCTTTCCTCACACTTAGCACCATTAATGCTAACAGCATTAAGAGCTACAGGAAATGTACTGCTGTGCTTTCTCATTTTCAACATTCACAGTCACAAATTATATTCTTACAGGATACAAGATTGCACACTCTCACTGAAATTTCTCACACCATTAAAGCTTGGAATGCAGGGCCCTCATATTAGTCAATAGGCTCGGATATGTGCTCAGGCCTAGGTATTTTGTTTAAGAATGTAGAGCTGAGTCTGATTAAGTCAGTTGATTTAGACCCTGGCACAGCCTTGATATTAGATATGAAAACTGGTAATGTATTGATTGCATAGACTTATTAATGTTTATGCTGGCCAAACCAAGGCAGATCGGATTGCACTTTTTCAGCTGCTTCAGCCATATCTTTACACCTCACATAATGTCCTCTTGGGGGAGATTTTAATTGTGGTCTATCCCTGCAGGATAGGGGACAACACACAAAAACTAGAAAGGTGTTCTGTGATATGACATGTTTGGCAAACATTATAAAAATGTCAAATTTGAACGATGCATATTTCATGTTTCATAAAAAAGCAGACCCTACATTTCACAAAGGTAACCTTGCAACAAGGACAGATTTTCTTTTTATTTCCAAAGCACTAAACATACATCATATAGCTAATCTGCCAGCTGAATTCTCAGACCATAATATCCTCACATTGATACTTCATGGCAATACAAAGATGACGCATGGTCCAGGGATCTGGAAACTGAACATGGCACAATTGTCAGGCCCAGAGCTCTCACAAGCCTTATCTTTCTTTACGCAGGCTAGGAAATCAGTTTTTGAAATATATGATGATCCTATCACTTGGTGGCAAGATACAAAAGTTGATTTAATACATTTACTTAAAACTGCAACCAGATTACAAAACAACACAGCTTATCAGAAGTACCTCCAAAACTGGAAACGCAAAAATTAATGTCTCTTACTCATGCGACGGGACACTCTTTTTCATCCCAGATATGCAACATCAAAGGAGACATGCTGACTTTTCAGAAAGTACAAGTAGAAAATCTTAAGCAAGAGCAGAAGTATGGGACGCAAGGGAAGATGGGAACGCTTTGCTCATATGCAAGTTGCACTGCTAGGACAGTGAAACAATCCATTTCCTAGTTGCAAACGGTACAGGGTCGCATATTCTCGGATAACAGAGCTATAATGGATGAGGTAATTAAATACACAACTGTGCTTTTTCACAAACATAGTACAAATGTATCACAACGTGACCACTTTTTCGACCTATTTCCTATTCCACAGGTGATGGAAGAAATAACGTCCCCTCTAACCGTAGGCACTCGAGAAGAAGAAATACTAAAAGTCCTCTCGACATTGTCTTAGGATACAGCTCCAGGCCCGGATGGCTTTACCTGTGATTTATACAAACACATTGGGAAAGACTCAGCAAAATAATTGGCAGTTGTCTATACTGCCATACTAAGAACATAGAAATGCCCTTGGTACAGCATGTCAGAGGGCTTATTAATCTATCTGCATAAAACAGAGAGTAAGGAAAATTTGGGAACTGGAGGCCAATCAGCCTTCTAAATACAGACTTTAAGCTATTAACAAAAGTACTGTTTTCTAGACTTTTATCAATTCAGACAGCGACAATCTATAGCACAGACAAGCTCCATACCAGATAGAGCGGTGACTGATCATTTAATTCTTCTTAGGGAGATTTTGAAAGAGGAACACTGATCAACTAAATGGCTATATTTTAGCCCTGGATCAATCAAAGGCCTTCAATTCTATGGACCATGATTTTTTTAAGTTTACGCTACATCAGCATGGGATTCCACTACATTCATACACTGGGTATAAGTCCTGTACAAAACAGCAATGGTCAGGCCATTAATTAATGGATGGAAAGGTCCTCTGATTCGCATAAAAAAAAGGAGTGTGGCAGAGGTGTCCCCTTAGCCCACTCCTGTATGTCTTCAGTTTAGAACCCTTTGTTAATGGCACTAAACTACTCAACCAAGATTCAGTTTCTGTGGAATAAGGTAGGCCTTGTCCTGTATAATGTTATAGCATATGCAGACAATCTCTATATTTTAACTTCTAAGGTGTCATCTGCTAAAGAAGCTTTAAAAATTTGTACAACATATGGGAAATTTTCAGGAGCAACCCTAAACTTTCATAAAAGTAAAGGAATCATACTTGGTGATACAGGTGCCAACTCAAATAGAAGGGATTCAGATAATACAGCCCCCTATATAGATCCTAGGCATCCAATACGGTGGCCCAGATATGGCCAGAACGAACTGTGAAACAAAGCTGGCACAAGGGAAAGCCCAAGTGGCTAGATTGAACCAATGGCACATGGGGAAACAGAAAAGGATCGTTCTCATTAAAGCCTCCTTATTGCCTTTGTTTCTGTGTATCAATTATGTTTTTCCTGTACCAAAAAATTTGGAAACTACACTATATAGTGTATTTTTTCAAGCAGTATGGGGAGTCATCTTAACCCGATTAAAAGGAACCTGTTATACCTCCCCCTTGTTAAGGGGGGTCTAAATATAATAAACCCTTTGTTTTTTTATTACACCATTTTTTTTAATGTAAACTTTAAGCCCCCTATTGTTTCATACTGGGAAATGCTGGAGTAAAGTACAGTTATGTAGGAACTTACCGTAACAGTAGATCTTGGAGAGAGGTTCCTTCAGTAGGTCATCACATATAGGACTGGCGCCACCTGGCGTCGGGCTGCATGGCAGACTTTTCTAGCAATACCTGACGGGGGACCGCCCATCCAACGTCACGTGACGGATGTCAGCGTGACTATATCGTGGGCAGTCCCCACGTCCACCCTCCAGTTCTCCCACCGGAGTCAGGAAGAGGCCTGACAGCAGGAGCAAACAGGATCTGGAGTCCCTGCAAAACAGAAAATGAGGGGAAGGAGGGAGGGAAAAATATGACCTACTGAAGGAACTTCTCTCGAAGATCTACTGTTATGGTAGGTTCCTAAATAACTGTACTATTTTACTTCGAGAGGGTTCCTTCAGTAGGTCATCACATATAGGACAGAGTCCCAAGCAATACCTCCAAGGAGAGACTAAGAGAAACTAAGGAGGAGGAGAACTAACTCCAACAGAAAAAACTGGGCTCCAGAATGGACCCAGCCTAGGACAGAAGGCCCTGTAAGACAGCTAGGCCAAAGCCAGCCTTCTGCCTAGAAGCAATGTCCAGACTGTAGTGTTTGGTAAAGGTATGGACAGAACTCCAAGTAGCGGCGTCACAAATGTCGGCCGCAGAAACGTTCCGCAAGAAGGCTGCGGAGGCAGCCATGCTCCTAGTAGAATGACCTCTGATGGGACCTGGCAGAGGCTTTTCGTACTCTTGGTAACAGAACCTAATGCAGCTGCCTAACCATTTGGAAAGGCCCTGTTTAGAAACCGGTTTGCCCTTCGATCTAGGGGCAAAGGAATTCTTTGGTCCGCTGAGTGTAACACTGGAGAATCCGAGGAACATCCACTCTATGAAGGAGTGCCTCACCTCTGTTAGAGGGGGATGGGTAATACACAGGAAGCTCTACTGATTGATTCAGTGTGGCTTCAGACACCACCTTGGGAAGAAACTTTGGGTGCCTTCTAAGGACCGCCAGGTCCCTATGGAAAATCAGAAGGGCTCCTTGCAGACTAGAGCGTGAAGCTCCGAAATCCTTCGGGCTGACATGATAGCCACGAGAAAAAGCGCCTTCCAGGAAAGGAAGGGCAAATTACAGCTCATTGCCGGCTCAAAGGGAGGAAGGGTGAGCTTTTCCAAGAGGAAGTTCAAGTCCCAAGGTGGAGTTGGGCTGTGGATGGGGGGTTTCAGATGGAGAATCCTTTTCAGAAAGGTTTTTGAGACCTCCAACTGAACCATGGGTTTACCATCCACTAGCTTGTGGTAGGCCTAGATAGCTGAAATATGGACCTTCAAAAAAGAGTAGGAAAGACAAGTGAAAGAGGTATTCCATGACTTGTGGGACAGAACAAGAGAAGGGGTTCCAAACCTTAGCGGTCGCCCAGATGGAAAACCGCTTCCACTTCATGGCACAAGTGGAATGAGTAGACGGCTTTCTAGCCTCAATGAGGACTTGAGCAACCCAGGAGGAGACTCCGAAGCGAGAGATCGCTATGTCTGCAGGAGACACGCATGAAGATGCAGGGTCTTGAGCCCCGATTGAAACAATCGACCTTGATCCTGGTCAGGAGGTCGTGAGTCACTGGCAGTGGAACCGGTAGCTCCCTGGAAAGCTGTTGTAGCAGTGGGAACCAGATCTGTCTCGCCAGAGAGGAGCGATGAGGATTATCTTCTACTTCTTCCTCTGAAGCTTCAGAAGGACCATCTGTAGAATGGAAAATGGAGGAAAGCGTACAAAAATTTCCCTGTCCAAGAGAGAGACAATCGTTGTTCCAAAAGCACCGTGCCCTGGAACAAGCGAGAAAAAGCTGGAAGTTTTGCATTGGATTGGAGGTGAAGAGGTCGATTTCCGGATGCCCCCAATGTTGGAAGATGGATTCCGCCACTTCCTGATGCAGTTCCCACTCGAGAGCTAGGGTCCGAGACCTGCTGAGACTGTCCGCCAGGATGTTTAGAACACCCAGAACGTGTACGGCCACAAGGACCAGATGGTGCTGGACTGCCCAGTTCCACACCCGCGTCTCCTCCCGGCACAGGGGGTACGACCGGGTTCCCCCTTGTTTGTTGATATACCAAACTACCGACATGTTGTCCATTTGGATTAGCAGTGATCCCTTAGGAAGGAGGGACTGAAAGGCCTGCAGGGCGTACAGGACCACCCTCATCTCCAGAACACTGATATGCAAAGAAGTCTCCAAGCTGGACCACAGTCCCTGGGCTTGGTGTTCCCCTAGATGTGCTCCCCACCCCATATTCGAGGCATCAGTGGTGAGGGAAGCTAAGAGTGCCGGCTCTGGAAGGGAAGCCCCAGGGAAAGATTGTGGGACTCCATCCACCAATGCAACTCTTTCTGAACCGCTGAGGATACCAGTACCGAATGGTCTAGGTCATCCAAGAGATGATCTCACTGCACCTGCAAGGACCACTGAGTGACCCTCATGTGAAGCCTTGCCAGGGGAACGGTTGCGATGGAGGCCGCCATCAGGCCCAGAAGGTGCAGGACCTCCCGAGCTGGGATGGTCCTGAGAGAAGCCACTTTGGAGGCCTGCCAGAGAAGGGTCTCCACCCTGTCTGGTGGAAGAAAGGCTCTGCACTGGACTGTATCCATGACTGTCCCAATAAACTGAAGTCTCTGGGCAGGGATGAGGGAGGACTTGGGAACAATGATTGTGATCCTTAGTTTGCTGAAGAGGTCCAGGGTGAAGGCGAGAGCCTCCAGTAAAGAATCTCTGGACAGGGCTGAAATCAGTCAGTCGTTCAAGTAAGGGAAAGCCGCAATACCCTGCAGCATAGAAGGCGTGACCACTGCCAGGCACTTGGTAAAAACCTGTGGTGCGAAGACAGACCAAAGGGAGCGCTCAAACCGGAAAGTGCTCCTCTGGAAGTGAAAGCGCAGGGAACCGGGCGGTGGCTGGGGAAAATGGAGATGCAGGTAGGCATCCCATATCCAGAGCGCAGAGCCAGTGGTTCTCCATGAGGAGTGGGAGGAGGCTCTGAGTGTCAGCATTCAAAATTTTTGTACTCGACAAACTGATTTAGCTGGCTTAAGTCGAGTATCGGTCTGAAGTCCCCAGTCTTTTCTGGAACCAGGAAAAAGTGGGAGTAAAACCCCTTTCCCCTTTGCCAGAGGGGAACGTGCTCTATTGCTTCTTTGAGCCACAGCGAGTTCACCTCCTCATGAACTAGGAGGGCCTGGTCCTGCGAGTAAGAGAACCTCTTTGGTGGAGTTTCCGGAGGGATTTCCAGAAACTCTACTGTGTGTCTGACGGACACCAGTTGCAGGACCCATTCGTTGGAGGTGACCGCCCTCCACTCCTCCGCATGGCAGGCGAACCTCCCACCCACCTGCTCCCCGTCGCGAGACTGAGGAGGCAGTGGGGATGGGGAGTCAAGAAGTGGTGGGGCATTCAGGGGAGGACCTCCTGAACGCCTCTGATTTTGGAGGCAGGAGGGTGGCTGTCTCGTGTCCTTACACTTCCTTGGTGGCGCCCGGGCATTCTTTCTCTGCCTCCAGGTCCTTTTCCGAAGGGCTGCTGCTGCTGGGAGCCTGATCAGTACATTGACCTCACAGACCTAAGGGCAAGGCCCCTGTCCTGTAGGTCTATAGTTAATGTCTTTGGTGTCCCACCAAAGAGCACCGAGCCCCTAAAGGGGCATCCTGAATCGCAGACTGGACTTTGTTTGCAGTCTGGAGGCTGAGTCAGGGAGTGCCACTTAAGGGCAATGGCAGTTGCCGAGGTACATGCCACCAATCGACAGAGTTGTAAGTGGCATAAGGCATGTCTATAGAAACTTTGGAGAGGTGAAGAACATTAGCAAGATCCTCCTTTAAAGGCAAGGGGTCCATGGACTGAACTCGCGCTTCCAGCCTGGCTAAGGTAGCCTTTTGGTGGAACACCATGTGGGCCACGTAGTTAAGGGACCGGATGGCGCACATGGCTGAGGAATAAATCTTTCTCCCGAACTGGTCCATCTGCCTCAACTCTTTATCCGGAGGAGAGGTGCTCATGTGCTTTGGTGCTGAGGAGGGATCATGAGCCGCAGAGATGACCACAGAGTCAGCCTTTGGGATGAGCTCTTCAGGAACGGGGCATCCATTACGCCTCAGAAGTCTGTCCACCTGTTTGGGGACAGCTGGGAGGAATGAGGCATCTGCCAGATGGTAGTGGTGAGGTCTTGGTGAGGTGCCATCCAGGGAGGAATGGTACGAGACAGAGACTCTAAGTCAAGATGTTCCGAGCCTCTGTCTCATGGGGTCTTGTTCCTCAGACTCCAAGACAAAATAATCCTTCATGGACCTCAGAAGATCCGAAAAGGCAGGGTCCTCTGGTGGAGATTTCGGGGACACCTTTCCTTTCAGGCCCTCAGGCTCCTCCGGGACCTCCTCTGAAGAGTCATCAGCCCCTTCTGAGCTATCGTCATTGTCCGCCTCCATGACAGGACGGCGTCGGGTATCAGGAAGGGAAACATCCTGATGAGTCTTCCCTGAGATATGGACAATGGCAACAGAGGAACTGCTCGGGGAAGGGGACCTGGGAGACCGTGGGTGTGGGAGCCTAGTCTCCATGTCCAAGACCAACTCTGACCGTGCCCCCTGCCATCAAGACTCGATTAGAGCCTTGAAATCTGGAGCAGCCAGAGGAGGCGGAGAAGGAGGAATAACCAGTGGAGGGTAATAACCCTGGAATCCCTGAAAAGTAGAGTAGGGATTAAACCCAGGATAGAACTGTCCGAAGTGACTCCAGTCCGGAGTGGGACCCGCCGGGTAGTGGTTCCCAGGAAACCCCTGTGGGTAATGCGGGACAGTTCGGGGTCTAGAGTAAATCCCCATTGTCAGATCTGGCGTTGGGGGGTACCCACGTCAGACCCACCATAGTGTATATCGGCTGGGGGTCCATTGTTGGGACAGCCCAGCCAGGGAACCAACGCCGGGACCGACACTACTTGATCCGGGCGCCGGAAGGGGATCTGGCGTCAGAGGGGCCGGTATTGGGGCCGGACGAAGAGGCCCTGGTGGCGGAACCTGATCCGGCGTCAGGGCCAATGGTTGAGGCCGGTCGACCAGTCCAGGCTGCAGGACTGTCATTGGGACATCCGGCGTCGGAGGAGGTGCTAGAATCCCACCCAAAAGCAGAGGAGGGGCCTCCACGGTAAGGCCTCATGGCTGAGGAGGAGCTTCCTTCTTCTTGACCCCGAGGGGGGAACACAGAGCTGACCCCGAGGTATCGACAACATCGAGGGGTTCTCCGGTATCATCGCCCAAAGTACCCGCCAGAGAAGGGGAGTGTACAGGTGAAGGAAGAGGAGGGAGAGAGGCATTCTCCTCTGGTTCCGCCGGACGCTGGGTGACGCACTATCAGGCCCTGACGGGGAACTGGGTGACTCTGTGCGACTCATCTGAGATGGCTGTCTTAGCGGTGGAGTCGGGCAGACAGGGAGGAGCCCTAACTGGCTTACCGACCGTGCCGGGGTACCCACCTCCTGGGTAGTCGCCTTACCGGCCTGCAGTCCCCAGAAGGAGCAAGGGGCCAACTTATTGGCCAAACAGTGCGGTCGTTGGAGGAGCCGATGACTGACTGACCGCTGAGGCCTTAACAGACTTACCGTCCTTTTTGGGTATGTGTTGGGCCTTGCTCACGAGGGTCAAGACGGCTGCCCGCGGAGCACTCCTGCTCCCTGGATTTCTCCTTGTGCTTCTTGGAAGGAGAAGATTTTTTGGCTGAGGACTCTCTTAAGTGGTCCATCTTCTCTTCCAGAGAAGCCAGACGGGCTTTTAAAAGATGGGCCTCCAAAGCCGGCTGTCTCCTTTTCTTCGTGGCCTGGTTGAAGGTCTGGCACTCAGGGCAGGAAGAAACAGGATGGTCCAGGCCTAAACAGAGGATGCACTTGAGGTGACCATCTTTGTGCGGGATCTGCATGCCACACGACGAGCACTTCTTCTTGGGTGAAGACATCAACGAAAAAGGATACAAATTTGAGAATTTTTTGGCGAAGGAAACTCCAACGCAAGACACTTTCACGACGATCACTATATGGAAGTCTGCAATGTGACTGACACGAGGCAACGGCAGGAAAGTACTGGACAGCGGGTGTGGGGACCGCCCACTATATACAGTCACGCTGACGTCCATCACGTGACGTCAGGTGGGCAGTCCCCATCAGGTATTGCTAGAAAGTCTGCCGTCGGCCTGATGCCAGGTGGCGCCAGTCCTATATGTGATGACCTACTGAAGGAACCTCTCAAGTAAGATCTTATGGTTTCACATGTGCCAGCAATGGTTTGGGAAATGGGACATTTCCGTATAGTAACATCCTCCACTTTGATGTCCAGTTATGTACAAGAACCTTTCGGTAAATTAAAACTTTGTCAAATAACCAGCCACATTGTAGTACCCTTGCCAAGGAAGGGGTTGTAGTCATTCATTTTAGCTCTCTGTTATACGGAACTTGATACATTTCCAAAATGTCCACTCCATCTACAGGATGACCTACTACATCTCATAAACTGCCCTAGAATCCTGCCTAAAGTATGGGATGTACACTGGTTAATTTGCCATGATTGTTTAAACACTAAAAGCAATCAGAAGCATAAACAGTTAGATGAAAGATCTTGCCGCAGGTTATATTGCCACCAACAACCTGAAATAATGGATCATCTGTATTTTAATTGTGGGTATGTAACAGGGTTTTGGCAATCCCTTACTATGGTTTGGAAAGCACCTTGTTTTTCTCAGGTTAACTCTGACATGTTATACTTTGGATCTTATCCAGCAGCTTGGAGGAATGGGAGCGTGACACCGTGTATGTGATATTTAGTATTATAAAAATTGGTTTCTGTGGAATTCTAGATGCTTGTTCACTTTACAGCAGAAATCATTTTTGCATGCAGAGCTAATTGTCAAGATTGCCTCTGAAATACAGGCAGTGTGTTACGCAGAAATAAATCAGCTTACATAAGACTACCTTAAGAAAGCTTGGAGGAATATGGTGTGGATCACTGATTCTGATGCACCTATAACATGACTTCATTTCTATTCAGTGACCAAACTGGCCTGTTTTTTTTTCCACCCTCTTTATTAGGAATCTTGTTTTTGTATGGTAAATTGTATGTATTTACTTGTGTGCTCTCTTTTTTTTTCTCATCTTCTCATTTACTTTACACTTTAAAATTACCTTAATACATTTTAGAGGACGATTTATAGCTTTTGTTTAAAATATTTTTCATTTCTTTTGATGGTTTGTACAACCTGAGCCTCTTTCCTTCTAGGCCGCTTGAAAGGACAGAGCAAAGAACCTCTAACAGGAGAAAGGATTAAGACTTCTTTTGGCTAGGCAGATTTACTGTGTGTTGTTATTTTTATTTTGTACTCACAGGGATTGTTACTGTTTGTTGCTAACATTTTATTGCTTTTTTTTTCTCTGATTCAAATTGTTGTTGCTGGGTATACCTTCTGCTGCATTATTACAAGGTGTGCCTACAGGTGTGTGCTAACAGATTACTGCTGTAATCTTCTGATTCAAATTGTCTTTTGCAAGGTATATCTTCTGTTACTGCTTTATTTTTCTCTGTAGCAAAGTGTTTCTTACAGGGTGTATCTTCTGTGAACTTATTACAGGTGGTGCTTACATTTTTGTGACTTTTTATCATTAGACTAAGTAAAATTACCGTTTGCCACCATTTTATTTTAGTTTTTTTGCTGAAAAGGTTTTTTGTCTCAGAGGTGTTGCAGTCTCCTTCTCACATTGAAAGAGCTAATTGCTTTCCTCCCACAGCTCTTCCAGAGGATTAGGGGTGTATCTGGGGAGTGGAGCTGGCAAACTGTCAGTACCTTCCAACAGAAAGAAGGGTTAAAAGGTCAGGTTAGTTGATATCTTGGAGGTGGAAGACTAGGTTAGCTGGCCAAGGCACCTAGCTTCACCTGAGCTTTCCTTATAGGCTGCTTGAAAGGACAGAGCAAAGAATCTTACCAGAGCAAGGGAAAGGGTTAAGACTTCTTTTGGCTAGGCAGATTTACTGTATGTTGTTATTTTTATTTTGTACTCACAGGTATTGTTACTGTTTGTTGCTAACATTTTATTGCTTTATTTTTCTCTGATTCAAATTGTTGTTGCTGGGTATACCTTCTGCTGCATCATTACAAGGTGTGCCTACAGGTGTGTGCTAACAGATTACTGCTGTAATCTTCTGATTCAAATTGTCTTTTGCAAGGTATATCTTCTGTTACTGCTTTATTTTTCTCTGTAGCAAAGTGTTTCTTACAGGGTATATATTCTGTGAAATTATTACAGGTGGTGCTTTACAGGTTTTACAGTTTTATCTATCATTAGGATAAGCTTTCAGGGTTACTGCATTTGTTGTTGACTGATTGTTTCTGCTCTTACCTCCTTGTTTCTTTCATCCGTGGTTCTTCTTTTTCGGCAGGGGAAGGGCCCAGCCACCCACCCCCATCCCCATCCCCAACCACCCCACACTACACTCCTTTTATAGGGTAGCTCAGTCGTGACATTTCCTGTGGCAAAGCAGGAAGGGGCGGATCAGTGGGGTAGCCACACAGCAACCTCATTTACAGGGGCACTAGTACTTTAACTTGTTATAACAAGTTATACAAAAACAAACATACAAAACACAAAATCAAACTTTTGCTTTCATTTTCTTCCTTCTAATTACTCTGACCAGGTTATAAACCCAGCAAATTATCTGGAATGGATATCATAACTGCAGATACTGCGGAACACTTTTCAGAAGGGCAGTTTTACAGGATTTAAGACACTGCCCTACATGCTGGGCCACTGGAGATCTTAGGGCTCAGCTCCAGGCAGCATGGGCAGAGATTGCGTGCCTCAGATTTCATATTCAAGAGGAAATATGTTAAAGAACCACCCACCATTTCCCCAACATCCAACAGAAGCACCTCGACCACAGAGGGTAGTTGGTCCAGGAGGTTGGCAGGTGGTTAGAGGGGCAAATTGGTGCCCCATCACTGGTGCTCTCCAACATATACCTCCACAAACCATATAAAACTCAAAACAGGTATCTGCCTCTATCTCCAAAAATCAAACAAAGGGGCAGAGGACACTGTAACACAGCAGCTAACACAACAAAACTCGCCCAAAACAGGAACCAAAACAAAAAAGCAAAGGAAATCCAAAAACTTCTGATCATAGGAGACTCCATGATTTGGGGAGTTGATACCTATCTCCAGCCAGGGGTAATGGTCAGATGTCTACCAGGTACATCAGTGTGGAGAGACACTGACTGCATTGCTAAAATTGTTCAGGAAGCAGGAGAAAACATTGACGTCCTGGTACACATAGGGACTAATGATCTGGCCAGACGGTCAGTTGTGGAGACCAAGAAACACCTGACCAAGCTGAGTGACAAACTATCATCCATTTCGTCTGGCTCCTCCTTCTCTGAGATCCTGACAGTCTGGGAAGGGGGGGGCAGATGGACAAAAGGTCAGAGAAGGAGAGATGGGGAGCTAAGCATGTGGCTCAAGGGCTGGTGCCAGAAAAAAGGACACAAATGTGTAGGGAACTGGCAACAGTTTTGGGAGCGAAAGTTCTTTAAATTTGATGGACTGCATCTGACTAAGGAGGGAGTCAGTGCATTGGGGCAGACGTTTGACGTCTTTGCAGAATATTTAAACTAGCAAATGGGGAGAGGGGTGCAGCACCCCATACGTCGAATGGGAAGAACACCCCTTCCCCCTCAGCTAGTGGTCAGACAGGAGTTCAGCATGTTTGCAGTTCATTTGCATCACCAGGTAAGGAGAAAGGACCAGCTCCCCATACGATGCACAGGGGAAATGCCAGACCCCACCCAACAACTATCACACACCGAAATCTGGCCAATGAAAAATCATGTACACAAATTTTCGCAGTCTGGGAAACAAGATCCCAGATCTGCAGGCAATAATGACAGAGGCTAAACTGGACATAATAGCAATTAGTGAGACATGGTTTACCAGTAACCACACATGGGAGACTTCAATACCTGGCTATGTACTGTTCAGAAGAGACTGAGGTGCAAATGGGGGGGGGGGTGGAGTGGCCCTGTATGTCAATGAAAATATAAAAGCTACAGAAATTCAGAATACACATAAGGAGTCAGAGGAACTGTGGGTCACCGTGGAAACAGGAAATGGGACAGCCATAAGAACTGGGGTTGTCTACAGGCCCCCAGACCAGGGGGAGGGCATAAACACATTACTGTTAGAAGATATACAAAACATGACAGCTAAATGGGAGGTTCTGATAATGGGAGACTTCAACATGCCAGATACAGATTGGTCAATACCAGCAGAAACATCTGCCAGAACTAGACACATGGTGGATTCCCTGCACGGGGAGGGCCTCAAACAACTGGTACAACAACCCACAAGAGACAGGGCTATCCTACATCCAGTACTGACTAACAGGGAAAGGATCACAGATCTCCAGGTAGAAGGTCACCTGGGGGCCAGTGACCATCACATGGTAAGGTTCAATTTGGCCACTATAACTAAATCATCCCATTCCAAGGCAAAAATATGGGACTTCAGAGGAGCTAACTTTGATAAGATGGCCCAACGAGTTAAGCTAGCCTGGCAAAAGAAATACAGGTGAGGGGTACAGGCAAAGTGGGCAAGCATTAAGGATGCAATACTTAAGCAACATCCCACTGTGTTAGAGAGAAAAGGAAGTGCAAAAGAAGAAGGAAACCAATTTGGTTCTCAAAAACAGTAGCAGAAAAGGTCAGAGCCAAAAGGCTGGCCTTCAGGAAATATAAGGGAACACAGCAGGATGAAGACAGGGAGGCATACCAAACTTCCCTAAGGGAAGCAGGGAAGGCAGTAAGGCAGGGAAAGGCCCAAACCGAGGAAACACTAGCACAAACAGTAAAAGAAGGTGACAAGACTTTCTATAGCTACATTAGTGAAAGGAGAAAGTCAGAGGGGTATTGCTAAGATCAAAGGGAGATAAGGGGGCATGTGAGGAGGAGGACCATGTAAAAAAGCATCTATCCTAAATAGATACTTCTGCTCAGTATTTACTGAAGAGAAGGCAGGGCAGGGCCCACAGCTCAGCACCATGGACACAGGGGAGGGAGGTGAGCACTAGTCCCTTCACAAAAGAAAGGGTCCTACAAGAGCTCGATAAGCTCAGGGTGGACAAAGCAATGGGACCTGATGGCATACATCCCAGGGTACTAAAGGAGCTAAGGGTGGAACTAGCAGAGCCATTAGCAGAACTGTTTAATGAGTCTCTGAGCACAGGAGAGGTCCCAGAAGACTGGAGAACGGCTCATGTGATCCCGCCCATAAGAGTGGTAGCAGGGAGGGCAGGGAACTACAGACCAGTCAGTCTTACCTCAGTAGTGGGCAAGATTACGGAGGCACTCCTTAAGGAAAGGATAGTGCAACACCTGGAATCCATAGGAGAACAAGATCCAAGACAAAATGGATTTACAAAAGGAAAGTCCTGTCAAACTAATCTCATAGATTTCTTTGACTGGGTAACCAGAGTGGTGGACCAAGGGGGAGCAGTTGATGTCGCCTACCTTGACTTCAGCAAAGCTTTCGATACTGTTCCACACAGAAGATTGATAAATAAGCTGGGTAGGCTCAGGGTGGGTCAGAAATTGGTCAACTGGGTGGCAAACTGGTTGACAGGCAGAAAACAGAGAGTGGTGGTAAACAGTATACAGTCAGAAGAGATGCAAGTCACAAGTGTGGTACCTCAGGGATCAGTCCTGGGGCCAGTCCTCTTCAATATCTTCATCAGTGACATTGCAGACGGACTGGAGGGTAAGGTCTGTCTGTTTTCAGATGACACCAAGATCTGCAACAGAGTAGATGGTCCAGATGGGGTGGGCAGAATGAGAAGAGACCTGGATAAACTAGCAAAATGGTCGGAAGAGTGGCAACTAGGGTTTAATGCAAAGAAGTGCAAGATCATGCACACAAGGAAGAAAACCCTGAAGCCACCTATAGGTTGGGAGGGGAGTTGCTGGCAGTCAGAAGGGAAGAAAGAGACTTGGGCATCATCATCATCACCGATAACCTGAAATCATCCAAGCAGACCACTAAAGCAGTAGGTAAGGCTAGGGGGATGTTAGAGTGTATTAGTAGGGGTATCACAAGTCATAAGAGGGACGTAATAAACCCTATTTACAATACACTGGTTAGGCCCCATCTGGAGTACTGCGTGCAGTACTGGAGGCCACACCTTCACAAGGACATTAACCAAACTGAGGCAGTCCAGAGAAGGGCAACCAAAATGGTGCAGGGCCTGCATCAGAAAACATATGAGGACAGATTAACAGAGCTCAATATGTATACCCTAGAGCAAAGGAGGGGAGAGGTGATATGATCAAACATTCAAACACCTTAAGGGCATTGACAAGGTGAAAGAGTCTAACATGTTTCAATATAATTAAAATAGCAGGACAAGAGGACACAACATGAGATTAGAGGGAGGCCGATTAAGGGGTAATGTGAGGAAGAAAAAATTACTCACCTTAGTAATGTTGTTTCTTCTAATGGAGTCTTGCTGTATTCTGACTATTTGCAGTGATCTCCAACCTTTGAACTGCCCCGGAGAGGAAAGAGTTAACTTTCCATGCAAGGCATGGAACGCTGACCTCGAGCTCGGTTGAAGCCTCTGTCTGCTATTGTTTGAACCCCAACTGCCAGATCTTTACGAGCTATACTCACTGGGCGTTCTGTGTGGAAACTGTAAACTAACACTAGCCAACTGGCAACTAAATTTAATAAAGAGGGTTTTTTGGTTTCAAAGCAAAGACTCAAGACAGGAAGCCCAAAAAACAAAACACAACACACACCCAAAATAAAGGAGGGTGACAAAAAGGGGGCACCTCTAGGTGCCAACACTGCTCCTGCCCACCCACATCCCAAAAACCAGGTTCTGAGAGGGGAGGCGGGGGGAGGTCAGAATACAGCAATACTCCATTAGAAGAAACAACATTACTAAGGTGAGTAATTTTTTCTTCAAACAACATGAAGTCTTGCTGTATTCTGACCATTTCAGACTACCAAGCAGTACCTCCATGGAGGAGGGACAGAACCTACTTTGGGAATAGGCTCTGAAGTACTGCTGTGCCAAACCGAGCATCACTCCTAGCCTGGATATCCAGAGAGTAATGCTTGGTAAAAGTATGGACTGTTTTCCAGGTGGCTGCTTGACGTATCTCTAAGATAGGAATATCCTGGCAGCAGCCAGGGAAGCAGCTGTACCTCTAGTAGAGTAAGCCCTCAGGCCTAAGGGTGGGATTCTACCCAATTTTTCATAGCAGAATTGTATACAAGAGACAATCCACCTGGCAATAGATCTTTTAGTGGCAGGTTTTCCCTTACCGACCTCACCATAAGTGAGGAACAATTGGAGGGAGTCAAACCTGTGACCCTTGGTGCGCTCTATGTAGTAGCAAAGGGCCCTTTTCACGTCCAGGCTGTGCAGCCTCCTCTCTCCAGAGGAGGACTGGTCAGTGAAGAAAACAGGAAGAGACATAGACTGGTTAAGGTGGAAATCTGAGACCACCTTAGGCAAAAACTTCCTATTAGTTCTTAGGACCACCTTATCTCTATGAAAAAGAGATAAAATCAGGCTCCACTGACAGGGCCTGTAACTCACTGATGCGTCTGGCAGAGGTAATGGCTACCAAAAACACAGTTTTCCAAGTCAAGTACTTAAGTTCTGCAGAGGACAAAGGCTCAAAAGGGGGGTTGCATAAGCTGAGCAATGCAAACATTTAGGTCCCAAGCAGGAGCAGGGTCCCTGAAGGGAGGATTGGTGTGCAACAATCCCTTGAAGAATTTACAAAATACAGGATGAGCTGAAAGAGAAGAGGGCTTACCTACTGACAAAAAAGCAGAAACAGCTGCTAAATGTACTTTGAGTGTAGCTGGTCTGAGTCCCAAGGTATTACGATGAACCATATAGTCCAGGACTGTAGGCAACCCAGCAGACTCTGGAGAAATATGCTTACCAGAGCACCAAATAGTAAACCTTTTCCATTTGGAGTTGTAAGTCTTTCTGGTGGAAGGCTTTTGAAGCCTTTAGAATATCCAAAACACCTTGAGAGAGGTGCAGATCAGCAAACTCTAACTCTTCAAGAGCCAGGCCTTGAGATTGAGAGATTTGAGATTTGGATACCAAACTCTCCCCTGAGAGGATGTCAACAGGTTGTAATTCCTGGGAAGAGACAGGGGAGGTGGACTGCTCAGAGACAGCAACAGTGGGTACCAAGGCTGTCTGGCCCAGTCTGGAGCAATCAGAATCACTTATGAGGTTGAGACCTCATTTTGACTAGTACCTTGAACAGGAGAGAGGAAGGGGAAAGCATATAAAAACTTCCTTTGGTGAGAACTAGAGCATCCAGGGGGACTGAGCCCAATACTGGGGGTCTGCAGCAAAAAAGGGGGAGTTGGTGATTGTCTGGGGCTGCAAAAAGATCTATCTGTGGAGCGCCCCATCTGGAGAAAATCACCTTCAAAACTAGGGATCTAGGGACCATTCGTGATGGCCCTGAGATATCCTGCTGAGAGCATCTGCTGCCAGGACATTGTCCTTCCCTGGGAGGTGCACTGCTGTAAGAGAAGTTTGTAGGGAATAGGCCAGAGACCACAACTTCATTGCTTCTGTGCACAAGGCCGTAGACCGAGTGCCCCCTTGCTTGTTGATGTACCACATTGTGGGGTATTGTCTGTTCTGATCTGGACTACTTTGTTCTGAACAGACTTGAAAGCTTGCAGTGCCAGAACACTGCTCTGAGTTCCAAGAGATTGATGTGACAGAGATTCTTGAGGTGACCACAGCCCTTGGTAGTCAGATCCCCAAGTGGGCTCCCAGCCCAAGAGGGAGGCATCTGTTGTAAGGATTAGAGAATGAGGTTGAGTGACAAAGGAACTCCTTGCTTTTAGATTGTCCTGATCCTGCCACCACTGGAGAGCCTGGATCAGGGTTCGAGTTACTGGGACTAGTTTGGTCAGGGGATCCTTTCTCTGGGACCAGAAGGTTCTCAAGTGGAACTGGACGTCCCTCATCTGAAATCTTTCCCCCTGGACCACTGCTGTAGAGGCTGCCATGTGGCCCAGGAGCTGCAAGAAGTGCCTTGCTGGTCAGACACCTGAAGGTGAAAGAAGAGGCCAGTTTTACTAGTGGTCCTTGCCTTTCCAGGGAAGGAAGGCCCTGCTTTTATTGTATCGAGCTCCGCCTCTATATAGGTGAGGAGCTGCACTGGTTCCAGAACTGACTTTGGAAGATTTAGGAGGAATACTAAGGAAGTGAGCAGTTGCTGAGTTATCTGCAAATGTGACTTGACTTGATCTGGGGACTGACCCACTATGAGCCAGTCCTCCAGGTATGGGAAGATGGAGATCTTTTTTCTCCTTAGGGAAGCAACAACTACTGCCAGGCACTTTGTGAACACCCTTGGGGCTGATGTTAGGCCAAAGGGCATTGCTCTGAATTGATAGTGGCCTGAGGGCAACTCGAATCTGAGGTACTTTCTGTGGGAGCACCTGATGGGAATGTGAAAATAGGCATCCTTGAGGTCCAGGGAGGCTAGCCAGTCCCTGGCCTTAGAGAGGCAGAATTATTCCCAGAGTCACCATTTTGAATTTTGGCTTTAAAGGTGCTTTTAAATATCTCAGATCCAGGATGGGCGCCATTCTCCTGTCTTTTTGGGGTTAGGAAGTACCTGGAGTACAAACCTTTTCCCTGTGTATGGCTGGAACCTTTCTATGGCTCTGACAGTCAGAGGAAGAGACCTCTGCCTCTAGGGCAAGGGCCTCTGAAGGTTTGCAGGTGGAAAGGATCTGGTTCTCATCTTGAGAAATTTTTGAAGCTGAGAACCAGTCCCTGGCTTACTACTTCAGGACCCACTTGTCTGATGTTAAAGACTCCAGTCCTGGACAAAGTAAGCCAGCCTGCTCCTACAGGTAGTGGAGAATCGGCCGGGCAGACCCATCGGGGTGTCTGTTTGCAGGGGCTTTAGGCTGGGGGTGGGCAGAGCCTGCTCACCCGTCTGCCTCTCCCTCTAAAGAACCCCCTCTGAGCAAAGGCAGAAGAGGAGGCCTCGGGCTTGGTAAAGGCCCTGAAAGGGCCTGCCTCTGCCCCTGGAATGCTGCCTCTGAGGAGTGGCTTGCTTTCTTTGGCCTGAGCACTCCTGTAGGTGGTCCTGTACTCGTCCATTTTTTCATGTAATTCTCTGTCTTCTCCCCAAACAGAGAGTTACCAATGACAGGAAAATCCATGGCCTTAGCCTGGGTATCCTATGACAGGCTAGTACATCTGAGCCAAGCCATCCTCCGAAGGGCCACAGATGTAGCCATGACTCTAGATGAAACATCACTGGAGTCCACAGCAGCATGAAACTGCACCTTGGATGCCTCAATCCCATCTGCAGCCACCCGCTCCAGCTCCTTGGCAAGCTGGTCAGGGGCCTGTATAGCTAGAGCCATAACAGTGTCCCACCTGGACTTCTGGTATCTAGCTGTGTAGGCCATATAATTAGCCTGCCTGAGTCCCAGGGATGCTGCCATGTACTGTTTCTTCGCCATGGCATCAATCCTCCTGGAGTCCTTATTCAGGGTGTGAAGCAAGGGTATATTTGCCTTATCACAGGCAGCAGACTGCACTACCCAACATGGCTGCATTGCTGGGAAAGGAACTCCGTGTCTGAGCCTGAAAGAGTATACCCTTATCCATTCTTCTGTCCACAGGAGGTATGGAATTAGGAGTTTTAAAATTTTAAATGTTTGTTTCCCAAAAGACTTATGGAGGGAATAGACAATCTCCTGGACTCTGGGATGTCCATCATTTCAGAAATCAGGCTCCTCCTGATCCTCTACTGCTTCTTCCATAGGAAGCTGGAGGTTTCAGCCACTTTTGTAAAACATAAAATGGGAGGGACTCAGAAAGCCTAGGAGGAGAAACACCTGAAGGTCTGTCTGGGGAGATGTCCGGGTCAATGGGCACATCCAGACTTTCATAATCACCATCACTATCTTCATACTCTCCTCCTCCTCCTCCGGTTCATAAATTTTCTAAAGTATAATCCGGAACCAGGGGAACCGACCGAACCGAGCCCCTGACCGATGGTGCCAGTTCAGTCGGAACCGAAGTTAGCGACTGAACTATCCTTATCGCTTTGGCTATTTCATCAGCGGTCAGAGAGAGAACCTGTGGATCTGAACCGGCTGACTTATCCCTTCTTTTTCTTTTAACTGGAACTGACTCCTCAGAATCGGTTCTCCTTTTGCTCAAGAAGTTTCATTCCTGGTCAGGGCACTCCTTCTGGTTTAGTTGGAACCCGAACAGGCTGGTCATCTGGGTGTTGACTTCTCAGCCTCCCTTTCCTCAGTCTACCTACTCTCTTATCCAGGGTAGTTTTGGGAAACTTTACAAATTTGGCAGTCTGAATCGAGGTTGTCAAACCCACAGATACAACACAGGTGGTGTGGGATCAGCCTTAGCAAAGGCTTCCCCACACACACTACAGTGTTGAAACCCAGTGGGCCCGTTTTTTTCTTGGGTTTCTCAGACATGGCCAATCCTAACCAAAACTTACCCTTTTTTCGGCAATCTGCCAGGCAAGACACCCCTATCGGTTCCTGACCGTGTTACGGGTCTTGGAAAAAACCGTAATAAAATCCGTTTTGTTTAGAACCGATACAGACCGGTTACCACACTCTAATAAGAATAGAAAACTTTTTCCACAAACCTGATCGGTTCAAACCGAACCGATCCAATGTTTACAAGTTCCACACAGAAAACTAATATGGAAATCTATCTAGTACTCACGGTACCACAGACAGAGACTTAACTGACAGGTTAGATTGCAGAAATTCGGTTGAAACCGAGAGAAAAAACGACACTTTAACCGACTTTTTTTGAACCAAGCGAGGAGAAATCTCGGGCGACTGTTCAGTGAGGTGAGAAAGAATCTGGTGGTTGGGGTTCAAACAACAGCAGACAGAGGCTTCAACGAGCTCGAGCTCAGCGTTCCATGCCTTGCATGGAAAGTTAACTCTTTCCTCTCCGGGGCAGTTCAAAGGTTGGAGATCACTGCAAATAGAATACAGCAAGACTTCATGTTGTTTGAAATACAGGTTACTCACCTGTAACAGGAGTTCTAGGAATGGTGTATGTTGTTCATCCACACTGTCTGGCAGGTTCCTTGCCACTTTAAATCTTGCCGGAAGGTCTTCAAGCTGGCTCCTCCCACCCACCCGGTTGGTAAAACTCTCGACTCCACCCCATGACGCCAGATCTAGCCCGCTGGAAGCCAGGTGGTGCGTCAAAGCCAGGGAGGCCGGGTGGGTCGTGTGGATGAACAACATATACCATTCCTAGAACTCCTGTTACAGGTGAGTAACCTGTATTTCTAGGGACATGGATATGTTGTTCATCCACACTGTCTGGCAGACTCCTAGCAGTTCTCTGGGAGGAGGGAGGCAAGCGCACCCCTACTTGGGAAATAAAGACTAGAGAACCGAGGCCCCAAACCAGCATCCCGGCGTGACTCAAGGTCGATGTGGTAGTGGGTGATGAAGGTGTGTGCTGACTTCAGGTAGCAGCCTGCAGATTTCCTGGATAGGGCGTCCCTGGAAGCAGCCACCGATGCAGCAGTGTATGGCGGGTAGAATGAGCTCTTATCCTCTGGGAGGCTCCATGCCCGGCCAACCTATATGCAGATCTATGCGAGGAGGTGACCCACCTGACTATCGTCTGCTTGGCTGTGCAGGTCTGCCAGGTGCGTGCTCAGCGAGGACAAACAGCTGGTGAACCTCTCCCGAACTTCAGCCATCCACCCTTGTAGTGCGACGCTCTTCTAGGGTCCAAAGTATGGAGCCTACATTCGGCCTCCGGTGTGACTGGGGTAGTACACCGGTAGAGTCAGCACCTGATTAAGGTGAAACTCCGACACCACCTTCAGAAGGAATTTCGGGTGGGGTGCAGGACAGCCTGTCCCTGTGGAAGACCAGATGGGAGACTCGGGTGGAGCGCCTGGGCTCTCCCATCCTTCTGGCTGACGTGATAGCCACCAGAAGGCGGTCTTCCATGACAGGTGAGAGATGTCACACCTGTCGATCGGTTCGAATGGCTTGCCCATGAGCTTAGCCAATACCAGCAGTAGATCCCACGGAGGTGGAGGTTCTCGCACGAGAGGATATGTGATCAAGGCCTTTGAAAAACGCCGACCACCTTCTCCTGCACCACCGACGCTTCCGGCCCACGCCGTAAGCAGAGATGGCTGCCAGTGCACCTTGAGGTTGTTGACCAAGCCCTTGCTGAAAAGTGACCACAGGTAGTCAGAATGCTTGCCAAGGAACAGGAGGAAGGGTCCAAGCCCTTGCCCTGACACCAAATGGAGAATTTCTTCCATTTGAAGGCGTAGCATTTTCTGGTCGACTCCTTACGGGACACCTCAACGACGTTGAGGACCTCATCGGAAAGACCCAAGGCCTGGAACTCTAATCACTCAGGAACCAGGCCGTCAGGTGCAGAGATTGAAGGTCCGGATGGAATACCTTCCCCTGATTGACTGAGATCAGGTCCGGGCGTGCTGGAAGCCGCCTCGGGAGCCTGGAGCTGAGACTGAAGAGATCTGGATACCAGAACTGGCAGGGCCAGTCTGGGGCTACCAGAATCACCTGCGCCTTGTCCCTCCTCGCCTTGAGAAGCACCTTGTGGATCAAGGAAAATGGGGAAAGGCGTAGAAAAACCCGAGGGTCCACGGCCTCGAGACATCCCACAGCGAGCCCTGCTAAGTGGGGCATGAAACAGTCTCAGCCTCGCATTCTCCTGAGGCAAACAGGTCCACCTGAGGCGCCCAGTGGGAGAACAGATCTTGTACTACCTCCGGCAGGACAGACCACTCGTGGGACGCAGCCCCTATCTGGCTTAGGGCATTGGCCAGGGTGTTGGAGGCCCTGCCACATGGATGGCAGGAGATCCACCTCCAGGCTGTGTGAGTGACCAAATGAGAAGCTTCCCTGCACAGAGGCATGGAGCGCGTCCCGGCCTGGCGGTTTAGGTAGTACATGGTTGTGGTATTGTCCGTCTGGACCGGAACCACCTGACCCGTGAAAACGGAGCAAAGGCAGTGAGGGCTAGACAAACCGCTCAAAGCTCCAGCAGGTTGATGTGGCATTGGGACTCCTGAGGGGACCAGAGGCCGTGCACTCTGTGCTCTCCCAGATGGGCACCCCAACCCATCAAAGAGGCATCGGTCGATAGAGAGACCATCGGCTCGGGGCGGACAAACGGGATGCCCTCCTGCAGATGTGCTGTAATGGTCCACCACTGGAGAGTGTTCCACATCCCCTGGGTCACTGTCACTAGCTGATCCAGCGGATCGAAGTGCTGTGACCACTGGCTGGCCAGCCCTCATTGATGGGGACACATGTACCAACGGGCCCAACGGACCACGCTGGTGCAGGCTGCCATGAGGCCCAGGAGGCGCAGGAAGTCCCAGGCAGGGCACAATTGCCCAACCTGAAATGACTGGGCAAAGGAGGAAAGAACCTCGGCCCTGTCCGCCGGGAGCTGTGCTCTGGCTCATAGACAGTCGAGCTCTGCCCCAGTGAATTGGATCACCTGCTTTGGCATGAGTTCCGACTTGGCCTCGTTGATGAGGAGGCCAACCTGAGAGCAAACCTGGAGGGTCAGATCTCTGGACCGCTCCACCTCCGTTCTGGAGGGGGCTGCAATCAGCCAGTCGTCCAGGTAGGGGTACACCCGGGCCCTTCGGCACCGCAGGAATGCTGTCACCACTGCCCTGCATTTGGTGAGATGCTGGGAGCTAGGGAAAGGCCGAAGGGCATGGCCCGGAACTCGTAGAGGGATCCCTCTGCCCTGAAGCGGAGGAATCTCTGGTGGGATGGATGGATTGGGATGTGAAAGAACGCATCCTGGAGGTCCAGAGAACAGAACCACATGCCTCGTTCCAAGGATGGGATTATCTGAGCCAGAGTGACCATCCTGAAGGTCCGAGACCTTAGGAACCTGTTCAGGTCGTGCAGGTCGAGAATGGGGTGCCACCCACCTGTCCATTTTGGGACCAGGAGTACCTGGACACAAACCCGGGTCTGGAGGAGGATCCGCCACCTTCCTGATCACCTCTTTTCAGGAGCAGGGTGATATCGGCTCAGCGAGCCGACAGAATGCTGTCTCGGACCCGTAACCCCGGCGGGCGGCGGCGGCTCGGAAGGGCAGGGGCCTGCTCGAACTCCAGGGCAGGCCCTTCCCCACCTCCAACACCCAGCGTCCGTGGTTATAGCGGACCAGGCGGAAAGAAGTGGCGAGCCATCCCCATGGGGAACCCAGGGAGGAGTGGCGAGGCTGGGCGCCGACACCTCAACCCGTCCACTGGGCAGACTTGGAGGAGGGACCGCGAGGGACCTCTGGGCCTTTTCTCCTTGCTACCTATTAGAAGCCGCGGAGCTGGCTTTTGGTGCCAAGCGAGCCTGCTGGCCCTGATGTTGGTGCTGGGTCGAGCATGTGCAGGTAGAAGGCGAGGACTTATTTTGTTGTTGTCGATGGCCTTGTCCTTCTGGGCGGTGACCGAGTCCAGAGTGGCATTGGACTTTTTTCGATCCGGTGGAGGTGACCTTCCACTCCAGGGCCGAAGAGATCGGTCCCCAGGAAGGGGGACATCCGCCAGTTTATGCTGGGTATCCGCCGTGAAGGTGGATATCCTCAGCCATGCTCTGTGGCGTATGACCACTGCGGCCACAACTGATCTGGCACAGGAGTCTCCAATGTTCAGAGCTATTTGGAGCTGCTGTTTTGCCACTGCCCTTCCCTGGTCCCGTACCTGCCTGACTGTGGTCTGCAGGTCGGCCGGGAGATGAGGGATCACCTCATCCAGGGAGCCCATGAGGGCGTGGGAGAAGTGTACCATCAGCACGGCCGACCTGGCCTGGCGGAGGCCAAGGGAGGATGCAGCGTACACCTTGCGCCTGGCAATGTCCAGCTTTTTGGACTCCTTGTCGGGGGGCTTATCCACATCCCTAGCATTCCCGGAACGCCCGAAAACGCTATCGGTAACCAACCCCTCGGCGGAGGGGTGTTCCAAAAAACCGGACAAAGAGCTGGTAGGGACCACATACTTCCTGGCCATCCTGGCCAAAGGCGTAGGACAGGAAGCAGGCCGCTGCCAGAGCTCCAAGGCTGGGCCAACAATGGCTTCAGCCACCAAAAAGGCCTCCGTGGGTGAATCCCCTCGGGCCAGTATCTCCATTAGGGGATACCTGGCCCGCTTGCTTCATCCAGTAGACTCGAGATGAGCGAAGCAGACCATGAAGGCGATGGGCTTTCGTCCATCGACTGGCCCCTGGAGGACTCCAGGTCAATGGGCCTGGAGAACAGGGAGGAGTCATCATCGGACTCCGAGGAGTCCGCGAAGAGCTGCCTGTAGCCTGAGCCACCCTCCACCTGCCAAGGACGGTTGGGAGTGAGGGTGACCGACAACCTGTGGGGCAGGCCCTGACCCGACCAAGAGTCCTTGGTTGGCACCCCCGATTTCGGTTGTGGAGGCTGAGGTTCCACCACAATTGGTGGGGCAGCTGGTTTCGGCCGAAGAACTGGCCCAGGCTTGGGCACCTCCGACTACAGGAAGGGTTTGTTCGGCCGCTCGGGTGACAACCACTTGATGGCGAGGAAGGCGAGCAGTCTTGTTCACGGACAAAGTAACTGCTGCCACATCATGTCTCGTGCGTGGCGCAATTTGCTTGAAGCCTCTCCTCTTCGAGGAGGAAGGCGAGGGCAGTGGCCGCGCCCGCCGCTTCGCCGGTGCCAAGACTGCCGATGTCGGGCGGGATCGGCTGGACGAGATGATGTCGAGGCCGAGACCAAGATCCTCGGTGTTTCTGAGGATGGGTCTGGGAAGGGCGGGGACACCTGCTCTTCCCTCAGCTCGGAAGCCTTGACCAGGACTCCGGCACCGAGGCACAGGCAAGTCCTTGGTCTCCACCGGGGGAACTGGTGAAGAAGGGTTGTCGGCTTCACGGTTGACAGCTATCCGACGGTCAAGAAAAATCTCGACCAGCGTCGATGGGTATCTCGGCCAGCTGACCTGGCGGGGACACCCGTGAAGCCAGCTGACCTTAGCATAACCTCGACCCGAAGTCATGTTGACTGTCTGGGGAGGGACTCTCCCCCCCTGACGCCCGGCGGTGGGACTTATCTTTCAAGTCCTTCTTTTGGACCGAGAAGAATGTCCTGATGGCCCCTCTCCCTTTGTGGAAAGGGATTGGCAAAGCTCCTTAAAGGAAGCTGAATACGAGGTATCCAGAGAGAGCGGGATAAATGCCGCGACAGAGGAAGAGGATGATGCAGCCTGGGCCACCTCCTCCTTGAGGCGATCATCTGCTCGAGTTGCTCAGCCGAGCCAGCCGCAGTTACAGCCCAGCAGGCCTCCTTCGACTTCACACGGTGGTGGCGCTTCCGAGTGCCCAAACTGTAACGGGCAGCATGGTCTTCCAGGACACTGGCGAAAATTAACGGCATAACTACGGGTCTGCGGGTGCGTGGTCTAGGCGAGGCAGTGAGCGCCGTGGAGTCTTGGTCCGTCCTGGACATTTTCTGCCCACGTGGGCACCACGAAATCGGGAGTCGATTTGTCTATCGCAGCCGTGAGGAAGTAATTTGACGAAGTCTTGAGAATTTGAGAATAAGTTTCAGGCAACCAAAGAATTAGGATCCAGCTCCATACGCAGGAGCGTTAAGAGGAACCTGAGCTTCCACGCGGTAAGGAAGATCTGGCATCATGGGGCACAGCCGTGAGTTTTACCAACTGGGTGGGTAGGAGGAGCCAGCTTGAAGACCTTCCGGCAAGATTTAGAGTGGCAAGGAACCTGCCAGACAGTGTGGATGAACAACATATCCATGTCCCTAGAAGTTCTTTTTCACAGAAAGGGTGGTGGATGCATGGAACAGCCTACCTCAGGAAGTGGTGGATATGAATACAGTGCAGGGCTTCAAACAGGCATGGGATAGAAATAAGGGAACAATACAGATGAGTATGAATAGATAGGCCATTGACAGAGCAAAGGCCGATGGCACATTTATAAGGTAGAAAAATAAATGGGCAGACTTGATGGGCCTTGTGGTCCTTATCTGCCATCAGCTTCTATGTTTCTATTATTTGCGGTATCTCTGTGTAAACAGTTGTGATGTTTGATTCTTTTCCTTGAATAACTCCCTACTCTTCCTCAAGTGCCATGGGATCTTTAACATCAACCTGAACTACCATCAGAACAGGCAGATGGGACCTTGGTTTAATGTCTCATCTGAAAGACAGCACCTCATGAATGCAGCACCCCCATGCTGCACCACAGTGTCAGTATTGGGATTTCACCCTAAGTGCCGGTATGGGGATTGTCCTTGTCTGGTAGGTGAATGGCAGTTAATTGCATGTCCAGGGTAGGCCAGTGACCAGATCTTCATGGCCTCCGTGCAGAGCTTTGTGGATTTTGTGCCCCCCTACTTGTTGATGTAGAACATAGCAGTGGTGTTGTCTGTCCTGATTTGGACAGCTTGACCCTTTAGCTGGGAAACAAAGGCTTTGATAGGTAAATGGCTCTGAGCTTGAAGAAGTTTATGTGACACCTGGACTCCCTGGGAGACCACACCCCGCTTATGGACTGGTCTGCCACCACCCTAGGAGGGAGGCATCCATAGTGAACACTTTGGAGGGTTCCTTTTGCTGGAAGGGGATTCATTCCTTCCTTGAGGTTTTCCTTGTCCTTCCACCGGTCCAGGGCTTGCAGAAAAGTCCTTGTGACTGGAATGAGTTTTGACAGAGAATCTCTTTTCTGAGAACAATGAGCCCCCAGATAGTATTGAATGTCTCTCATCTGAAACCTGGCTCCTGGAACTACAGCTGCAGTAGAGGCCATATGGCCTAGGAGCCTGAGGAAGTGCCTGGCTGGCCCTGGTTTGCCCAGGACAAATGAATGTGCCAGGGTTTGGAGATTCTGTACTCTGTCTAATGAGAGTAGAGCATTCCCTTTCTGTGTGTCTAGCTCTGTTCCAAAAACTCTAAGAGTTGGACTGGCTCAAAGTGGGACTTCTCTGTGTCGATCAAGCCCAGGAATCCAGGGTATGTTGTGTGAGCCTGAGAGAGAGAGAGACTCTGACCTTTTGGGGAGACTTGTCCACTATGAGCCAGTCATTCAGACGGGGAAGACAGAGACCTTATGTCATCTGAGATGAGCTGAAACCACTGCCAGGCACATTGTGAAAATTATGGGAGCTGAAGAAAGGCTGAATGGCAGAGCTGCAAACTGATAATGTCCAAAGGGCAGGCTGAACCCGAGGTACTTTCTGTGAAAGGGCCTGACTGGAATGTGAAAATAGGTGTCTCTGAGATCCAGGGAGGCTAGTATCCCTGTTGCAAAGCGGGGATCACCACTGACAGAGTGACCATCTTGAATTTGGGATTGAACAGGTGCTTGTTTAGGTACCCGAGATCTAGAATGGTTCATACGAACATACGAAAATGTCAGCAGATTAGGTCTTGAGTTCTGTCGTGTCTGTTCGAGATGCAGCTCACAGTTTGATAACTGCTGCTGCCCCCCACCTTCCATCCCTTCCCTGACTTCCATTCAGAGTCCCCCTGGTCTCTACCCACCTTACCTTTACCATGCCCATGTATCTATCACATCCCTTCTTAAAATCTCCCACTGTTTCCCTTGATACCAACTCCTCAGAAAGTGTATTCCAAGGCATCACCACCCTTTCTGTGAAGTAATGCTTTTTCAGGTCTCTTCTGTACTTCCCACCAACAGTTTCAGGCTATGACCCTTGTAGTCCTTCCCCTCCTTCAGTCTGAACACCCCTTTGTATTTACTCTATTAATACCTTTCAAGTATTTAAGGTCTCGATCATGTCCCTCTGTCCTTCCATCTTCCAAGGGTACATGTTTAGCTCCTAAGTCTCTCTGCATAGGGCTCATCCCCCATTCGAGGATCATCTTAGACACCCTCTGGATCCTCTCAGGAGCATAATGTCCTTTTTAACATCCATTCTTACAGTAGCTATATGGCATCGGAACCTTCCATTGATTAATCCGACCCAAAATGGCTACACAGGATAGAATGAGTTAAGTAAGGGCACCAGAATTACACACAGTACTCCAAGTGCAGCCTCACCAAGGATTTGTACAGTGACAGAATTACTTCCTCCTTCTCTAAATGATCCCCATAATGCACCCCAGCATATGTTTGCCTTAGCCGCTGCTTTCCGATTGTCCTGAATGGTTCATTTTACCAGTGATCACTATTCCCAGATCTTTTCTTCCTCCAAGACTGTTAACTGTACTCCTCTACAATTTGTACTGTAGTTGTACCTTGTATTCCTAGCTCCCAAGTGAAGTACACTGCACATCCTAATGTTAAACCCAGCTGCTATGTGACTGACCACTGTTCTAGTCTTTCTAGGTCTTCCTGGAGTGCCCTCCTTCCCTCCTCACTGTCCACCTCCACACCTAGTTTGAGTCATCAGCAAACAGGCTCATATTACTCCTAACTCCCACCACAATGTCTGAAATGAAAACATTAAATAACAATGGACCCGAACTGAACCCTGAGGGACCCGCTAATGACTCTTCTGGGTGTTGATAGCTTCCCCCCAACCTGCTGTTGTCTGTCACTTAGCCAGTTTCCAATCCGCCTCACCAACCTTTCCCCCATCCCCAAGTCACTCAGCTTTCCCAGCAGTCTTCTATGCGACACGGAGTCAAATACCTAACTGAAGTCTAGATATAAAACGTCAACCGGCTTACCACCATCCAGAGAGCTTGTCATCCAATCAAAAAATTCAACCAGGTTAGTCTGACAAGATCTCCCCTTAGCAAAACTGTGTCGCCTGACATCTTGAAGTCCACTCACCTCCAAGAACTTCACCAGCCTTTCCTTCAATATAGTCTCCAATAATTTTCCCACTATGGACATCAGGCTGTCCAGTCTAAAGTTTCTCGGCTCATCCCTTGACCCGCTCTTATGGAACGGCATTACGTGTGCCATTCTCCAGTCCAATGGTACACTTCCCGTTTGGAGGGAGGATTTGAATAACTCTATCAGCGGTGCTGCCAGGACATCTGCCAACACTTTTAGGACTTTGGGGTGGATCCCATCTGGACTTGGGGCCTTGTCTGTCCTTAATGATCTAAGGCCCTCCCACAATCTCTCTCTCTCTCTCTGCTGGTATCTCATCACATATTAGTGACCCCCTTCCCACCCTTTACCTTAACAACCCCCTGTGGAATTGGACCATGCATTTCCTTGTAAAGGCAGAGCAGAAGTATCATTTAGTACCTTAGCTTGCTCCACTTCCTCTTCTGCCCACCACCCTCCTTTTTAACCTGGTGATCTGCCTCCTACAGTTCCCCTGATATATTTTAAAAAAATATTTTTCCCTCTCCCTGATCCCCTGTGCCAACCTTAGCTCTTTGGTTGCTCCACCAGTCGCCAGTCCCTGTTTTACTTTTGGGTGAGAAGAAAAAATTACTCACCTTAGTAATTGTGTTCCTTCTAATGGAGTCTTGCTGTATTCTGACAATTGCAGTTAGCTCCAGCCTTTGAACTGCCCCGGAGAGTATAGGGTTAAATTTCTATGCAGGGTGTAGAACGCTGAGCTCGAGATCGGTTGAAGACTCTGTCTGCAGTACTTTGAATCCATACCGTCCGATTCTTACAAGCTAAAAACTCACTGACCCATCAGAATGTGGAAATTGTAACATTTCTACTAGCCAACTGGCAACTAATGGTCTAGGTTCCCAAAGGAAGATTCAAGTCGGGAAACCCAAAAACCAAACAAAAACCCAGGTAATAAAGCATAACAAATTCTTAATAACCAAACTAAAGCACCCAACAGAAAGTGTGCTGAAGACACCCCTGGGGTACAACACTGCACCTACCCACCCACTTCCCATAAACAGGTTCTGAGAGGGGAGGCAGAAAGGCAGGTCAGAAGATAGCAAGACTCCATTAGAAGAAACACAATTACTAAGGTGAGTAATTTTTTCTTCAAACAGCATGAAGTCTTGCTGTATTCTGACAATTGCAGACTACCAAGCAGTACCTCCAAGGAGGAGGGACAGAACCTACTTTGGGAATAGGCTCTGAAGCACTGCTGCGCCAAATCTAGCATCACTCCGAGCCTGGATATCCAGGGAGTAATGCTTGGTGAAGGTATGAACTATTTTCCAGGTGGCTGCTTGGCAAATTTCTAACAAGGGAATATCCCTGGCCGCAGTCAGAGATGCAGCTGTACCTCTAGTGGAATGAGCCCTGAGGCCTGAGGGAGGAATTTTTCCCAGTTTCTCATAACAGAATTGGATACAGGACACAATCCACCTGGCAATAGTTCTCTTGGTGGCAGGTTTGCCCTTACCTACTTACCCATGATGAGGAACAACTGGAGGAGTCAAACCTGTGACCCTTATGCGTTCTATGTAGTAACTAGGGCTCTTTTAACATCTAAACTGTGTAACCTTCACTCTCCTGAGGAAGCATGATCAGTGAAGAACACAGGAAGAGACATGGATTGGTTCAAGTGGAAATCAGAAACCACTTTGGGTAGGAACCTCCTATTGGTTCTAAGGACCACCTTGTCCCTATGGAATGAGATGAAGTCCGGTTCAACTGACAGAGCTTGCAATTCACTGATACGTCTGGCAGAGGTAACAGCAACCAAAAACAGTTTTTCAAGTCAAGTACTTGAGCTCTGCTGAGGACATAGGCTCAAAAGGGGGTTGCATAAGATGAGCAATGCAGACATTCAATTCCCAGGCAGGAGCAGGATCCCTAAAAGGAGTGTTGGTATGAAGCAATCCTTTGAAAAATTTACAGAATACAGGATGAGATGACAGACAGGAAGGCTTTCCCACTGACAGAAAAGCAGAAACAGCTGACAAATGTACCTTGAGAGTAGCTGGTCTGAGGCCTAGACCATTAAGATGAACCATATAATCCAGAACTGTAGACAATTCAGCAGTGTCTGAGGATATATGCTTCTTGGAACACTAAATGCTGAATCTTTTCCATTTGGAGTTGTAAGTTTTTCTGGTGGCAGGCTTTCGAGAGGCTTTGAGAATGTCCAGAACCCTTTGGGACAGATGCAAATCTGCATATTCTAACTCTTCAAGCTATGCCTTGAGATTGAGACCGAGACTGGGTACCAAATCCTCCCCTGAGATGAGGTTAACAGATTGCACTTCCTGGGAGAGACAGGGAAGATGGACTGCTAGGGACAGCAGCAGGGATACCATGGCTGCCTGGCCCAGTCTGGAGCAATCAGAATTAGTTTGCAGGATTGTGACCTCATTTTGACCAGAACTTTGAACAACAGAGGAAAAGGAGGAAGGCATAGAGGAATTTCCTTTCTAGTTCAGAACCAGAGCATCCAGAGGACTGAGCCCAGTACTGGAGGTCTGCAACAAAACAGAGGAAGTCGGTGATTGTCCGGGGCTGCAAGAGATCTATCTCTGGAGTGCCCCACCTGGAAAAAATCACTTCTAGCACCAAGGGATCCAGAGACCATTATTGATGGCCTGGGAGATTCTGCTCAGTGCATCTGCTATCACATTTTCCTTTCCCAGAAGGTGGACTGCAACTGAGGATGTCTGCAGAGGTAAGCCAGAGACCACAGTTTCATGGCTTCCGTGCTGAGCCGTGGACAGAGTACCTCCTGCTTGTTGATGTATCACACAGTGGTGGTGGTGTTGTCTGTCCTGACCTGTACCACCTTGTTCTGCACTGATTGAGAGAAGGCTTGCAGAGCCAGGAACACTGCCCTGAGCTCCAAAAGATTAATATGCAGGAGGGACTCTTGATGGGACCACCGTCCCTGGGCTGTGAGAGCCCTGAGATGGGCTCCCCATCCCAACAGAGAAGCATCTGTGGTAAGGACCACAGAGTGGGGCTGACTGACGAAAGGAACCCCTTGCCTGAGGTTATCCTGATCCTGCCACCATTGAAGTGCCTGGATCAGAGTCTGAGTCACTGGAACTTGTTTGGTAAGAGGATCCTTCTTTTGGGACCAGCAGGACCTTAGATGGAACTGAATGTCCCTCATTTGAAACCTGGCTCCTTGGACCACTGCTGTAGAAGCTGCCATGTGACCCAGAAGCTGAAGGAAATGCCTCGCTGGTCGGAGATCAGAAGGCGGAAGAGGAGGCCAGCTCTGAAATGGCTGTAACCCTCTGTATGGGAAGAAAGCTCTTGCCTTGACTGTATCCAGCTCTGCTCCTATACAAGTCAGAAGCTGTACAGGTTCGAGAACTGACTTGGAAAGGTTGAGAAGAAACCCTAAGGAAGTGAGCACTTGCTGGGTCACTTGGAGGTCTGACTTGACTTGGTCTGGGGACTGTCTCACAATGAGCCAGTCGTCCAGATATGGAAACACTGCAATCTTATTCCTTCTTAAAAAGGCCACCACTACTGCCAGGCACTTTGAGAACACCCTTGGAGCTGACGTTAGGCCAAAGGGCACTGCTCTGAACTGATAATGGCCTAAAGGCAATTCGAACCTGAGGGACTTTCTGTGGGAGCACCTGATGGGAATGTGAAAATAGGCATCCTTAAGGTCCAGGGAGGCTAGCCAGTCCCCTGGCCTTAGAGATGGAAGAATTATTCCCAGAGTCACCATTTTGAACTTTGGTTTTAACAGATGCTTGTTCAGATATCTTAAATCCAGGATGGGTCACCACTCCCCTGTCTTTTTTGGGGTAAGGAAGTACCTGGAGTACAGACCTTTGCCCCTGTGTAGGTAAGGCACCCTCTCTATGGCCCTTAGAGCCAACAGAGATGAAACCTCTGCTTGCAAGGCAAGGGATTCGGAGGTGCTTGCAGGTGGAAAAGATCTGGGCCTCAGCTTTGGAAATCTTTTGAAGCTGAGGACCAGTCCCTGGCTTACCACTTCCAGGACCCATTTGTCTGAAGTAACAGACTTCCAGTCCTGGACGAAGTAAGCCAGCCTGCCTCCTACTGGTATGGGGGAGTCGACCCGGGGCTGACACCTCAGGGTGTCTGCTTGGCAGGAGCCTTAGGCTGAGGGGTGGATGCAGCCCTGCTCATCCCCCTTCTGCCTCTCCCTCTAAAGAACCCCCTCTGGGAAAAGGGAGAAGAGGCCTGCGCTTGGTAGAAAGGCCTGTGAAAAGGCCTGCCCCTGGCTTGCTGCCTTTGAGGAGTTGCCTGCCTTTCCTTGGCCTGTGCACTCCTGTAAGTGGTCTTGTATTCATCCGTTTTCTTCATGTAATTCTCTGTCTGCTCCCCAAACAAAGAATTCCTCACCACAGGGAAATCCATGGCCTTAGCCTGGGTGTCCTGTGAAAGGCTAGTACATCTGAGCCAAGCCATTCTCCGAAGAGCCACAGATGTAGCCATGACTCTTGATGACACATCATTGGAGTCCACAGCAGCATGAAACTGAACCTTGGATGCCTCGATCCCATCAGCAGTCACCCCCTCCAGCTCCTTGGCCAGCTAGGGGGAAGCCTGCTCTTAGCCAATGCCAGTACAGTGCCCCATCTGGACTTCTGGTACCTGGCTGTATAGGCCACATAATTGGCCTGCTTGAGTCCCAAAAAGGATGCCATGTACAGTTTCTTTGCCATGGCATCCAGCTTCCTGGAGTCTTTATCTGGAGGGTGTGAAGCCAAGGGAATGCCTGCCCTGTCACAGGCTGCAGCCTGCACTACCCCAACATGGCTGCATTGCTGGTAAAGAAACTCCATATCCGAGCCTGACAGAGTATACCTCTTGTCCATCCTTCTGTCCACAGGAGGTATAGAGTTAGGAGACTTTAAAATTTTTTGAGTCTGCTTCCCAAAAGACTTATGAAGGGGAATAGACAGTCTGTTAGACTCTGGGATATCCATCATTTCAACGAAGTCAGGCTCTTCCTGGTCCTGCACAGCCTCCTCCATAGGAAGCTGGAGGGTTTCTGCCACTTTCCTGTAAAACAGAAAGTTGGGAGGGGACTCAGAGAGCCTAGGAGGGGAAATACCAGAAGGTCTGTCTGGGGAGATGTCCGATTCTATAGGCACATCCAGATTTTCTAAGCACTCATCATCATAATCCTCACATTGTTCACAGTCCCCCTCCTCAAAATCCGGTTCATAAAAATCTTCAGGGGCATAATCCTGAACCAGAGGAACTGACCGAACCAAATCCCTACCAACTGGGACCGGATCGGTCGGAACCGGACGAAGCGATTCCACATTCCGAATCGCTCAGGCAATTTCTTCCGCAGTCGGAACATGGGAGTTCTGGATCCGAAACGGCATATTTTTTTCCTTTCTTTTCCTTTTTGTAGGAACTGACCACTCAGGATCAGCTCTCCTCTTGCCCGAAGAAGTATCACCTTGGTCAGAGGGCACTCCTTCTGGTTCGGTGGTAACCGAACTGGGCTGGCCTTCCGGATTAGCGGATTTCTCGGCCTCCTTCTCCCTAAGTCTACCTAATCTCTTATCCAGGGTAGACATGGGAAAATTCTTACATATTTGGCAGTCTGAATCGAGGTGGTCAAACCCCAGACAGTAAACACAGGTGGTGTGGGGATCTGCCTTAGCAAAGACCTCCCCACACTCACTGCAGTGCTGAAACCCAGTGGGCCTGGTTTTTGGGGTTTCTCAGACATGGCCAACCTAAGCAAACTTACCCTTTTTTCGGCAACCGCCAGGCAAAACTCTCTTATTGGTTTCTAACTGTGTTACGGGTGTTTGAAAAAATGCTAAAAACATGTTTTTTTAAACCGGTAAGAACTGGTAACCACACACTAAAATGACTAAATCAAAAGATTAAAGGATCGGTTCAGCGAACCGATTGGGACTTTACAATTTCCACAATCCAAAAACACTATCTAAGTACTTACTGTACCACAGACAGAGTGAACCGAATTGTGGTAAAATAATTCGGAAAACTAATAATTTAACCGACACTTTAACCGAGTCTTTGAACCAAGCAACAGGAGAAATCTCCGGAGCGACTGTTCAGTGAAGCAGAGTAAAGAATCCGACGGTTTGGATTCAAAGTACTGCAGACAGAGTCTTCAACTGAGCTCTAGCTCAACGTTCTATGCCCTGCATAGAAATTTAACCCTATACTCTCCTGGGCAGTTCAAAGGCTGGAGCTAATTGCAATTGTCAGAATACAGCAAGACTTCATGTTGTTTGAAAATACCTGGAATAGAGTTCTTTCTCCGATTGGGAGAGAGGAACTCCTTCCATTACATTTGCTGAAAGGGGAGACTTCACCTCTAACTCCAGCAACATTTTTTTCTGTGGGAGTTTGAGGTTTTAAACTCCTGCGGCCCTGCTGAGTGGGAAATGTTTTGATCTGCAGGGTAAGTCCTCAACCCACCACCTCCAGCACTCACTTGTCTATGGTGCTGCACTGTCATTGATAGAGGTAGTGGGTCAGCCTTTCTCCTACTGGCACAGGGGAGGCGACCTGGCCCTTCCAGTCAGGGGTTTGTAGTTTGAGTTTTTGTTGAGGGGGTGGGGTCAGCACACTTCTGAATCCTCCGACCTCTTCCCCTAAAGAATCCGCTCATCTAAGAGTAATCCAGGGGCAGTGGCATGCATAGGATAGAAGACCCTAGGACAGTAACCTCTACCTCTGCCCCCTCTACATTTGGGCTTGTAAGAAGTACAGGCTTTCTCTTGAGCTGCATTGCTCTGATAGGTGGTTTTGTATTCCTCCACCTTTTTCATGTATGCCTCTGTTTTGTCCCCAAAAAGAGAACTGTTCTCACAGGAGAAGTCCACAGCTTTAGTTTAGGTATCCTGGGAGAGATGGTAGTTCTTAACCAGGCACCCTCCTGAGAGAAATGGCCTGAGTCATAGCCCTGGATGCAGTATCATTGGAATCTACTGCCATATGAAACTGATAGTTTGTGGCTTCCAAGGCAGTTCTAACGGTTTCTGCCAGGTCCTGAGACACTTTCTGGGGGGCTTGCTGGCTGATAGCTAGAACAAAGTTCTATAGAGCATTCTGATACTGAACTGTGTATGCCATGTAAGTAGAAAGGAGGAGTAGCAGAGAGGCTGTGGTGTAAGATTTCTTACCCATAGTATCCAGTTTCCTACATTTTTTTTCTGGAGGCTGGGATGAAAGCGGTACCCTAGCTTTGTCAGAGGCTGCAGCCTGTACCACTCCTTCATGGTCTGAATGGATGTAAAGGTACTCAGCATTAGATTTTTCTAGCTGGTACTTTTTCTTGATTTTCTTATCCACCTCTGGGATGGAGGTAGGATTTTGGAGTAACTTGAAAGTAGTATTGCAAAGGGACTTATGAACTGGAAGGAGACCCATCATATCCAAAAGGTTTGCCTCCTCATATTCTTCAGTGGTCTCTTGAATAGAGAGATCAAGGGTGTCCACCATGTGTTATACAAACGTATAATGAGAGGAAAAATCTTCCTGGCCATGGGAAGGAGAGCCAAATTCCTGGTCAGGGGCTACATCAGGCTCTAAGGGTTCACCCTCCTCTTCATCATCATCTTCCTCAAAAAAAAAATGCCCTGGCCAAGGCCAGGATCAGAGGGAATAGGTATGTGGGAACCAGCTGGGGCACCAAGGACACAGCCCACAGCCTGAAAAGTTCGATATAGTTTCCAATTCTTTTCCATTTCCTCCACAGAGGGTATATCTTGTTGTGACACTGGCATCTCTTTGCTTTTCAGCAGGAGGGGCCATGATCTTTCTTCTTTTTGTTTCTTTTTAGCAGGCACTGAATCAGGAACCTGCTCTTAAAGTCCTTTTTATTTCGCTTGGTCATTATTATTTTTATCAGACTTATTTTCTAGAGGGTCCTTGGAGGACCTGTCTTTAGATTTTTGATGAGAGGAGGACCCCTCTTCTGAAGTTGTATTGGAGGGGGAAGGCAGACTGAGCAGCCATTATTTCCAGCCTTTTGGCTCTTTTCTTAACTGTTTTTGAGCAACATTTAGTGCAAAGTTCACAGTTCACAGAATTGTGGGCTGGACCCAAACAACTTAAGCAAAGGTCATGGCCATCTGCCATGGGTAGGATTTTAAAACATTTAACACAACTTTTAAACCAGTAGGTCTAGTCTTCTTTTGGGGTCTATCTGACATGACAATCTCAGGAGAAGACCTTAAAAATGGTTCCCAAATGGGAAAAATATGTAATTTGCAGTTGGTTCCCAAGTGCTATGGAAAAGTGAGAAACAGTTCTTCAATAAAGAGAAATAAAGTAAAAAAAAATAGCGCTAAATGCGGTTCCATTCAAAACAACTGCTAAAAAACTGAGCTAAAATATCACAAATGCAGATAATTTTACCTCAAAAATGTTATTTTTAGTCAGAATAAAAGTGCGGGCACCACACAAAAACACTGTGAGGAGACTTTCCTTGGTTCCTGGGAACAGATGGGAACTGAGGAAAACACACAAAAACCACTGAAGGTAGCACAGACTTTAAAATCATTCCAACTTTAAAGGAAATAAACTTTTTCAAGTGAAGATGGGAAGAGAGAACTTGTGCAGTCAGCGGGGAAATTAATCTGACTGGCTTACAGCAGCACCTACAGGCAGCACTCTCTTACTACAATCTGACAGGCTAATTCTTTGGCATCATTAGCATAAACTCCACCTCTGAACCCAGCTGGCATAACTGCATTAGTCAAGCATTAGTCAAGCATACTGAGGGATTCCTGGGGTGAGAAGCTGACAGATCCAAACTAGATCACCCCCATTTGGTTTCTTTACCAGAACTGAGGTGGGTGGACTTACCAGCTGGAGTTTCTTCCAACCTTTTTGGCCCAACTCTTTTAGATTTTTTCAGACACATTGTGGAAATCTGGAAAATTCTTGACATTGCCTGGGCCCAGACACTCCAGACATTTGCTGTGTACATCAGCAGACTGCATGAATTTATAGCACTTACTGTACTTCATAAACCCTCCTCAAGGAATCACCCATGGGAGGGTCATGATGGGTGAAGTAACTCTTTAGAATACAGTGCAACACTACAAAGAAAAAAAATATAGGTAATAAACTATAAAAATGAAAAAAACGTCTGTGTGGAAGCAGTACCAGAACTGAACAACCACCCAAAAAAACTGAATTGAGATTGGAATGGGAACCCAACTTAAAACTGAAGAAAAAATGGTCCGGAACTGAGGTGGAACTGGTTTCTTCAGCAGAAAGAAAAGATCTAACAGTTGGAAGGAAATGGCAATGAAGCAGAGTTTCAGTTATAATCTAACTGAGCTATTTCTGGGTGCCAGTTCTGTCTGGCTTTCGATTAATTTTCACTGTTAGAAATGCCTTCTTGAAAAATATAAAATAAATTAAAAAAAGGGAGAGAAATGTCTGTTTCCACGTAGAGCAGTGTTCAACAGACCATACCTTGTAATATCAAGCAGAAAAATCTAACCAGCAAAAAAAAAAAGTACTTCATATACAAAATGTAACAGCTGACTACTTTTAAAAACTAATAATATTTTCTAGGGAGGGGGAACTAACTCTTTTAAAGCATTTTTCTAGTATCTAATAAACCTTTTTAAACTATAACAGGCACAATTCAAGTTCTATTTAATTTTCTGTACTTGTATCCCCTCACTCTTTATTACCAAGGATTAATTCCATGCAAGCAGTATCTTTGCATTTTAGATTTTATTTCATCCTCTTGCTGTTCCCCGCTAAAATCATAATCCTGTTTATAAGATCATAGTCATGTCCATGGCAACAGACTGTGATATTATATAGCATTATAACTTTAGTGAAAGGAAAAGCTGGAGAATAAAGTGCAGTCTGGGGACAAAATGTTTATGCAAATTTACTCAGTAATAAGGAATGTACAGGAAATGTCTCTCTTTCTGTACATATCATCAACGTTTAATTTCATTTAGAAATATGAAAGATTTAATTTGCATTGTGTTAACAACAATTAAATTTACTGTTACCTTTTTATGCTTCCAGCTGCAGAGCTACTTCTTGCCCCACTGCTTCTTTTCTGTGTTTGCATCTTACCTTTTAGCTTAAAAGAAAACATATGAAAGATGTCTGTATGCATACATTAATGGTTTGCACCATAATTAAAATATATAGATATACCAGCTCTCAGTGACCACTCAGTTTTAATAACCTTTTCAACATAAAGCTAGCATGAGAATGACAATGAATGCAAGCAAGTGAATTAACAGTCCTAAATTTCTTGAGCCAGTCTTAAGGAAAAGTTACTCACCATGGTTAACATCTTTTCTTTTAATGGATTAGAACAGTCAGTCAAAATTGTGCATCATCTCCATAGCGTGCATGAAGTTCCGGATCTTAGAAGTTTTTTTTCAAAGACGCTCTCTCTGGTCTCAAGCATCCGAACATTCCAACAGCAGATCTTTGAGCTAAAGAGGCCAAGGAGCTTGAGACCTGATTTGAAAAAAATATTCCAATTATAACAATTTAAATTTCAGATTAAAAAAGGTTTTCATAAAACAGAAAACAAGAACTATCATTAAAAGCTTGAGCCTTACTAACAATAAGTAGGTAGCACACTCGCCTCTGAGGCCGGGAGATCAGAGGGCTGTGGGTTCAGTTCCCACATCTGGCACTTGGGTTAATATTCCAGTACTTACACTGTAGTGCAGCATGAGAGGGGTGCTGCCTTCTGAGATGCCATCTTTCGGATGAGACGTTAAACCGAGGTCCCATCTGCCTGGATTGGTGGTAGTTCAGGTGGATGTTAAAGATCCCATGGCACTTATCGAAAAGAATAGGGGAATTTCCCTGGTGTCCTGGCCAAATTTCCCTCATTCACTAAAAAATACCACCAACTGCTTAATCTGGTTCAAGGTCAGTTGGCATTTGTCTGTATCCCCCTCCCCCGGGTCATGCCTGAAAATAGGCAGGATTTGTCTAGTGCACTTACCCGGTAAACAAGAACTAAATAAATAAAATAAATAAATGATCCTAAAGAACCTCGTGAATTAGAACAACACTGTCAAATTTGTGCAAACTCCAAGTAGTGCCCTGGGCTGGAGGGTTTTACTGTTACTTTGGGAACAGGTTTTGACATACAGAAATCCCAAACCTAGAATCCTCTCTTTTTTATGTGTCCAAGCAATACTGAGATGTGAATGTGTGGACCGAGGACCAGGTAGAAGATTTACAAATTTCTGCCAGTTGCAAATTTCATCTAGATATCACTGTTGCTGTTGTACTCCTAGTAGATTGTGCCTTAATGCCATCAATTTATCATGCATACTATCCATCTTGATATGGTCTGCTTAGAGGATGGGTGTCCATCTGACACCATGTCATATGTAACAAATATCTGTTACTGCTCTTAAGTCCTCTGTTCTGGACTTGTAAAAACTGAGGGCCTCTTACATTCAATGTGTGGAGTTTGTCCTCCCCTTTATTGGCATGTGGCCTTGCGAAATATACTGGTAATGTAAAAGTCTGATTCAGGTGAAATTTTGACACTACCTTTGGAAGGAATTGAACATTTGTTCTTAATACCACCTCCATTTTGTGTAAAATCAAGTATGAGGGATCAATACTGAGTGCTTGCAATTCACTGACCCTCCTTGCTGAGGAAATATCCACCAAGAATGAAGTTCTCCAGGTGAGTTACTTTAACTCAGTAGTGGCCAATAGTTCAAATGGACACACCATTAATTGAGAACAAGCTCTAGGTCCCAAGCTGGTATCGATTTCTTTACAGGAAGATACTGTATATATACCAGAGGCCCTTAAAGAACCTCTAAAAGCACTAGACTTGCAAATAGAAATCCTGTTCAAGTCCTTCTAATGCATTAGACCTAAATGCAGAAATAGCAGACAAATGCAACATTAAAGATGCTGGCCTTAAACCCAAAGAGCTAGATTTTCAAAAAGCCCTCTGGATACCATGATGACTTGTGTCACGATTTTAGCATAACTACACTACTTGGGTCACACACACTACATGAGAGGACTTTTCATTGCAAGTGCCACAAGATGGACTCAAGAAGATGGCGCATGCACAAAATAATGATACTTGCTGCATATATATTTTGTTTTGTTTTTTGCAGTAAAGCAAGCACTTTTGCAAATGCACCAAAATGTTCAGAAACAGAAATGCAACAGTTTACGATGAAACTGGCATATGCACAGCTGAAAAATATGGAGTTGTACCTGCATCAAAACTTCTGAAAATATAGTCCGAAGACTTTCTATGTAACAGATACTCCAAAACTGATGCTTTCAGCTCAAAGAGATTGTTCCCACATCAGACTGAGAAAATGTTTCCATTTTCAATTGTAAAATGTTCTTATGGATGGCTTTCTGGCCATCTTAAGACTTTCAATAACCAGGGTAGAGAGGTTTATTGCCGAAAACTATCTCCTCAGGTACCATGCTTTCAAGTGAATGGACACCATGTTGAGATGGTTCAACTGGCCTTTTGAGACTGTCAGAAGATCTCAATACAGAGGCAGAGTGCAAGTCTTCTGGGACATCTGACTTAAAAGAAAGTACCATGGCTGTCAGGGCCAGTCTGCTGATATCAGGATCATGGCTACATGTTCTCTCTCACTTTCAGAAGTACTTTCTGAATCAGAGGTTAGGGTGGGAAAGCATAAAGGAACCTGTTGCTTCCATACATGCTGAGCATCTTCTGGAACTGTTTCCTGAGAAGGGCACTGCAACAGAACTGTGGTAGTTTGTTGTTCTGCCATGATGCAAAACTGCTCTAGGAAACCCCATGTACTGAAAACCAACTCTGGCACAGTCTGTTTTTGAATACTACATGCCTGTCACATTACCTATCTTGCTGAGACAGTCTGCCAGTACATTTTCGTTCCTGCAAGGTGGACTGCACAGATATGCACACAGAGTGTAGACCAGATCCCAAACTTTCAGTGTTTTCTTTCACAATTTTTTTATTTTCTTTTATTAAAAGACACAATAGACATTACAGTAATATGTACAGAACACTAGTAATTGAAGATATTAATAAGCATTTCCAAATATGTACATATAATTCAATACCCATATAAGAGGAAAGATCCTAATACCTCTTGAAACTCGGCTTGACCAAATGCCCGCTGGGGTAACCCTTGCCTCAGTGTTTGCGCACAGGGGTTCTTTGTCTTTTAAATAGTTTTTTATTTTAATGGGTTCACCACAATATATCCAAGGCACACTGCCTCTAGGGTAGCTGGTCCATTCCACTGGGGTGTCAAACAGACGAGGCATACTGATGAGTCCTGGTAGGACGAAACACGTGTCTATGTCTTCTGTTAGCACCCTTTGCACACTGTGTGAGAGGCCTTTCGGCACCATGCAATTCTGCTTAAAGTTGGACCAGCATAACATTCTGTGGTGATTTGCATATGCAGCCCATGATGCTTTGCATTGTGGGGTCATGTGTGATTTTGTATTTTCTTGAAACTTGGCTTCCCAGCCAAATGCCCTTTGGGGTAACCCTTGCCTCAGTGTTTGCGCACAGGGGTTCTTTGTCTCATAATTTAGACGTTTGTTGAATACAGGATACGAGACTGCACACCAATTCTGAGGTTGCTGCAGCAACACGGGCATGGGTTTGGGGGCCCTCTTTCTACTCAATGGGGATGTGGAGATTCTTTTTAACAGGTATGATTATACTGTGACCAAATTAGTAGATATTTTGCCAGGGAAGATGCTACTTCTTGATTTTACTTACAAAAATATGGTATGGAGGGTCATTGCTACATATGCCCCTCAAACTAAGAAAGACAGGGTAAACCTGTTTTCTTTAATTAAACCATATCTAATGACTACCAGGAAGCTATTATGGGTGGGGGACTTTAACTGTGCAGTCTCTGACACTGGTACTGCCAGGAAAACTTACTGCAATACGCACTCCTTAATGAAGGTCTTAGCAGATGGCGATTTGGTGGATGCATATAGGGCTGTGCGTTTGACAGGAGGGTATACATTCTACAGAAAACATTTAACCAGCAGAATAGATTATCTTTTTGTTTCTAGGTCTCTTCATGTCAACCGTGCTAATGTTATTCCAATAGAAAATTCAGACCATCTTATGGTGCAGATTACTATGAGTCAGCATGAAAGCTTAACTCTGGGAAAAGAATACTGGAAATTGAATACAATCCATTTAACAGCACAGGAAACTGCATTGCACCTGAAAAATCTCTTAGATGCCAGAACATCTATAGCATGCCTAGAAGATAACATTAGCAGATGGTGGGTGGAAACCAAGACGGATATTAGAAAACTGTTACAACATGCTGCGGCAACACTCAAATACTACATATAAAAATACCTGACACTCAGGGCATAGTACTATAAAGTGCTTAGCAGAGTGAATGAGGGGTATAAAGAGTATGAATCACAAATCCATTCTCTGAAGGCAGAGATGGCAAAATGCAATATGACAGGGCATTCTCACTCCTCTATAAACATAGGATAGCTACACCGGGGAAATCAGGGGTGGGGAATATCTATGAAAGCTGTAAATCAAGAAGGGGCCAAAGAATAATGGATGCAGTATACACCTCACAGAACACGATAGCACCCACTAGGAGGGACATTATGACAGCGGCCGTGCAGCATCTTCAGACACTTTATCAAGCCCCAGGCCTAGATGAAGGAGCCCTAGACACTTTCTTTTCTGATCTGGACACTCCCAGAGTTGCAGCAGCTGATGCTGTATATTTACTTCAACCCATAACTGTCCTTGAAATTGGGGAGGCTTTCAGCTCACTAGAGAATAATACAACCCCTGGTCTGGATGGCCTCCCTTCTGAATTTTATAAAACCCTGAAACACGAACTCTTGGACACACTTCAAGTACTATTTAATAGCATGCTATCTGAAGGGGATGAAGCACCTCAGCTGAGACTCTCCATACAACTAGTGATTTATAAAAAATTGGATAGGAAGGAGCTTAGGAATTGGGAGACCTCTAAGTATACTGAATACTGATTTGAAAATTCTGATGAAAATCTTGACTAATAGATTAGCTCAGATAGCGTTAAAGCTCATAGACCCTGGACAAACATGCTCTGTAAAGGGCAGGCATATCCAGGATAACCTTTTATTGTTGAGGGAAACTGTGGCCTTAGGGAATCAACAGAAGATGAATGGCTTTATAGTAAGCCTTGATCAAGAGCAGGCCTTTGATAAAATATCCCATGTATATCTGCATAAGGTCTTGCTTAAATATGGGTTACCAGAAACTTTATACATTGGATTATGGTAGTATATCATATGGCAGCTACACAACCATTAATCAATGGGCATTTAGGATCAACTGTAAAAATTAATAGAGATATTAGGGCTACTCCACGGGCCCTATTTTATATGTTTTTTTTGTACAGATCCAGTTCTTCATATGGTGAGTCAAAACCAGGCTATTCATAGCATGTATCTCAGACACAAGCCCATAAGCCCAGTCACTAAAATCACAGCCTATGCGGATGACGTGTGCCTCCTGCTGCCAGATGTAGAGGCAGTGGACAGAGCTGTAGAAATCATATAGGGATTTGCAGACCTTTCTGGCAACACAATCAACAAAGCTAAGTGCAGAGGCTGTGTGATTAGGGACGCAACCCCTACCCCAGCCTCCATTAAAGACATTAGGATGTCCCCAGATGACATAACCTATACTGGGCATGACTTTTGGGAGAGAGTCATGGAATGAAACTGGGAGGTAAAGGTACAACAGCGTGATGAAAAGGTTCAACAGTGGAAACTGTGGCAACAAACTAAAAAAAAAAAAAAGGTTTTGTTTATCAAGACCTTTTTATTACCCATTTGCATTCTGAAGTATGGTGTATCCATCCCTGCAAATTATTGATGTATGGATTTATAAGCTTAATATTTCCAATGGTATGGGGCAGCCTTTTAAACCCCATAAAACATGACATTTTGTACAGGTCACATAAGGCTGGGGGGCTTAACTTAACTAACCCTATCAGTTACATTTATAGTCTTTTTATATACACTACTGCATCTACCTATATTGCTCCAGGACCACAGCCCTGGAAAGCCCTAGCCTGACACTGGTTGGAACCAGTGCTAGAACTATGGTCCCATTCTTATTTAGACCTTAAAAGATCTTCACATTACCCACACTATGTGAACCTGATAGTAGGAAAGATTAGGCAATGGAAGTTGGAAAAATCCCGGGTTCTGGCCCTTACAAGGCACATTCTTTATACTACTATACAAACACAAGCATATGATAGCCCAATTCAGTATAAAATTCTAAGTCAGGGAGTTACCTCTAGGGTAGAATAATATTTACTGGACAAAAGGACACCCCCAAGAATGTGGGATGTAATTTGGCTATGCATACACGGGAGACTGGGAGCAAAAGGGAATCACAAGCATAAAAAATTGGAAGATAGGATGTGCCCCAGCCCTGTGTGCCACCAACAGGAGGAAACATTGCAACACTTCCTAACTGAATGTCCACATGCAACTTCTTTCTGGAATTTATTGGCCACTAGATGGCAGCATAGGGGTTGGAGTGTCCCTATGTATGAACAGGTGGTAATAGGTTATATGAACACCCTATCAGGAACAGAAGAAGGAACATTAAGATTGATTTTTTTTTTTAATTATCTCTTTTTACCCCTACAACTCCAGTCGGAATCATCTGCTCTGGTCACGGACCTCCGCTGCCCCCACCTCCGGATATGACCGCATCCCCTCGGTCATCCCTGGCTTACCCCCAGAGAGCGGAGCCGCGGCTCTGACCCCCCATATCGGGCCGCGGAACTGTGTCTAGTCGGGGGATCGGCTCCGGAGGCTAATCAGGGCAGCCAGGGGCAGAGCGCCATTAAGACAGCGAGGTTTGGGATTTTAACCCCTTAAGCAGGATGGGGAGCGTGGCAATGCGACCTGCGTCCGCCCCATCCTGGACGTGCTGACAAGCTGCTAACGCAGCGGCCGCCCAGCCTCCGCTAGGTGCCGCCCACGCCGAGTGCTGCCTCTACTCTCCCCAGAGAAGGAGAGCTGTCCAAGGGCGCTCAATCCTTCTCTCCCAGCCCGACCCTCCGGCAACCCGAGTCCGTTCCGAACCGGGTCGCCGGCGTCATAGCGAAATCCAACCGCTGCACCGGCGGGCCGCAAGGTTGACTTTTACTTATTTTAAATTTTTTTTTTTATGGCAGACAAGGTGTAAACTGGTTTTTCAACAGGTCACTATGACCCCACTAATAGTTATCTTTCAGACAGAGAAAGAAATACAAAGGAAGAGCTTGTATGATTATTCTAACCTCCCAGCTCCAGTGTGGGAAAAAAGATGGAAACTGTGTCTGGAAATGCTACCACCTACCTGAGGGTACGGAGGCACTATATTACAGAAAAGTTAGATCCATTGACAATATATATATATTGTATTTCCCTTTTTTTCCCCTCAATCTGTATTTCTAGCGGGATATGCTTTTCTTTTTTCCTCATTTACAGTACTTCTGAACTTAGTGAGGTTTATTTAGAGACACTGAATTATGAGAGTCATGCACTGTATTTTGAACTAGGTACTGTACTGTTTAATTTTTCTTTGTTTTTCCCATTTATTTACTTTTGTATAAGTTTGTTATGATTTCAGCCCTGTAAGTGCATTGCATGTTAAAAGTTTGCTTTGTTGTATATACCAATAAAAATTCTCCTACTCTTCTGGTAGGGGGAGCTGGTGGGCATCCATCGAGATGGCCAGTCCTGTAATGCTTTAGAGGAATGGACATCTTGGAGGCTGGAAGTGGGTCTCTTCCCCAGTCTTGGCAACACTAGAGACCGCGCCTGGGAACAGAGCTGAAGAGAACTTTGTTTTGGCATGAGAAGACATATATGAACACAAAATTTGCCAGTAGATAAAGGCCTAGAGGTCTATCAAGTTTGCTCAAATGTGCAGCTAGCACCCCTTATTATGCAGCTGCCCTCCTCCCACCCTTCCCTCCACTGACCCTCCCTTGCCCTGTCCCAGCCCTTCTGAAGCAGTCCATTGTTCTACTGGATACCACTTCTGCGGTAGCATTCCACCCAGATACCACCCTCTCTGTAAAAAGAGTCTCCTCATCTCCCTCCTGAACCTTCCTCCTCCAGTCTCATATCATGGCCCCTGGTGTCCCTCCCTCCTTACATTGAACAGCCCCTCCATACCAGTCTTGTTTATTTCTTTCATGTACTTAAGGTTTCAATCATGTCCCCCCGTCCCTCCTCTCCTCCAGCGAGTACATGTTCAACTCCCTCAGCCTCCTCGCGCTTGGTAAGTCCCCCAGCCCCTTGATCATCTTTGTCACCCTGTGCTGCACCCTCTCCAGTAACTTAATGTCCCTCTTCAGATACAGGCACCAGTACTGCATGCAGTGCTCCAGGTGCGGTCCAACTAATGATCTATACAGTGGCAGAATCACCTCCCCCCCCTCCTCGAGGATATACCACTTGCAATGCAACCCAGCATTTTATTGGCCTTTGCAGCTGCCTTCCCATATTGTGCCGAGTTGTTCATTGACCCTGTAATGAGCACCCCCAGATCCTTCTCCTCCTCTGTCTTGGCTAGCTGCATTCCCCCCAGCTGGTAACTCCTCATTGGGTTCTTCACCCCAAAATGCAGCACCTTGCACTTTTTGGCATTAAATTCCAGTTACCAGGTGTCTGACCAGGTTTCCAGCTTTGCCAGATCATCCTGCAACCCCTGCCATTCCCTAGGTCATCCACCACCACTCCCGTCTTGATGTCATCAGCAAACAGACTGATCTTGCTCTTAATGCCCAATGTTATGTCTGCAGTGAATATCCCAAACAACACTGGTCCCAACACTGAGCCCTGCGGAACACCGCTCATCACTACCCTTGGGGATGAGAGCTCCCCACCCACCACCACCCTCTGTTGCCTTCCCTGAAGCCAGTTCCCTACCCATCTCACCAACTTTGCACCCGCCCCTGTGCCTTCTAACTTACTTCCCAGCCTCCTGTGTGGCACCGAGTTGAATGCCTTACTGAAGTCCAGATACAGGACATCCACTGCATGGCCTCCATCCAATTGCCTAGTTACCCAGTAATAGAACTCCACCAGGTTGGTTTGGCAGGATCTGCCAAGTATGATGCCATGCTGTCTGCTCTCCTGTAGTCCTTTGGCCTCCAGCCTCTCCTTGGATAGTCTCCATCAGATACCTATGATGGATGTGAGGTTCACTGGTCTGTAGTTCCCCAGTTCATCCTTGGGGCCACTCTTGTGGAGGGCACCACATGAGCCATCCTCCAATCCTGAGGTACACACCCTGAGTGTAGTGAGGCATTAAATAGGTCTGCTAAAGGTCCGCAAGGACCTCTGCCAGCTCCTTCAGTACCCTGGGGTGGATGCCATCTGGGCCTAGCACCTTGTCCATCCTCAGTGCCCTTAAATTCTCCAGAACTCTGCCCTCCAACTTCCCTGTCTGTGTGACAGGGCTGCCCTTTTAAGTTTAATAAAATATGTTTAATTCCCCTTTTTAAATCATTTTCACTCTTTACTATCCCCTCCTGCTTATTCCAAATCTATCCTTACTCTTTTTTTGTCAGGGTGGCCAACATGACAAACAAATATCTTCGTGCTTTACTATCCCCTTTAGATTTATTAATGCCCCTTTTACATAAAAAAATATATCATTGTCATTCTGTGTGTAAAATGCAGTTTAATTTAGAAATATTCTGCTGTCCTTGTCATGGTTAAGAACTGCCTTTTCCCAAAAGTACAAATATTAGTAGCAGTAGTATTTGGAAGTACAGAGAGCCTGCAGTAAATTCCTGCTCTCTGATTAAGCCATTTCTGTAAAAGAAAGCCCCTGTAGGTCCAGAAAAGCGAGCGGGTGGTAGCAGCGGCGAGGTGCGTGCATCTTCGCACACTTGCACCATTGCACAGGACTGTGCGCACGTTTGCACAGCTGAAACTAACAAAAGAAAAGCCGCAGTGCTGAATCATCGCAACTGCTTGTTGCGATTCTAAATGAAAGCGGCTGAGTGCCAGGAAAACGCACTTGCAACTGTGTATAGTTGCTAAGGAGACAGCATGAAAACAAAATGATGCCCCGAAGTGCTGTCTCGGTATCCATGGCAAGGATAGATTAAACAAAGGCTGAAAACAAGTAAAGGACTTTGTAAGAAGACACAACTCCTGTAAATAAACTAAAAGAGCTGTCTTTCATTTGAACTGGGACCTCTAATCAGTAGAAGGCTAAGTAATGTAAAAGACATCGGCTGCAATTTGGCCATCTGAAATAAACAAAAACACACAAAAAAAGAAAGGCAGAAAGAGTTTAAAGCCCTGTATTTAGCTAAATAAATGCAGTGTGGAGTGAAACGACTCTGAGGTGCAGAGAGCTGTTTTTTCATGCTGTTTGAAAGGAATAAGTGCATTTCTGTCATTTTCACTGTTGCGGTTACTTTCCTTTTTCTTAAAGCTAATCACCTTTTACTATATGCTGTGGCTGGAAATAAGGGAAGATAAGGAACGCGCCCTTCATCTTTCTGTTATTATACAGCTCACAAGTATATTGTGGCATTTGGTTTTGTGATGAAAACAATATTGTTTATTTTACCTGGAGCTTTCAGAATAGGTCCTGCTTAGGAGCCGGCCGTCCCAGGAATGGCAGGTTATATGCAAGGGAGGTAATGATGTCATTCAGAAGGGGAGGAGTTAGTTGAGACTATATAAACCCCTTTTTGATAGGCTAGGGAGTTGAGTATGTGGAGCAGTGTTCAGTAGGGTTCTGGATATTGAACAAGAAGGAGCTTGTTTTGGGAAAGCTATCACTGTTGAAGGAAGGAAGACAGAGATCAAAAGGAAGTGATTTTCTGTTTTGAGTGTGCTGGACTAACACCATATTTTCCTTTCTGTGAAGTAACAGTACTTTCTTTATTTTATTTTTTTTTGTTTTGAAACATTTTTTGGACTTCATTTCTGAAGTAAGAAATAAAATAATAAATGCAGTCATCTGCATTTTTTTATGCACCAAAGATCTGTCTGAGTGTCTGTCATTGATCTCACGCTTCCACAGTCTGTCACCCCATCCCCCCCCATTTCTGCCATTCCTCCCCCCTTGGGTATCACCCCACTCTTCTCCTTAGTAAATATCGAGCAGAAGTAATCACTTAGCGCTTCTGCCTCATCGCCCCCTGCTTCCACCCAACCACCCTCCTTCCTAATCCTTACTATGTGGTCCTTACAGTTCCTTTTCTCCCTGATGTACCTGAAGAAGTCCTTCTCCCCCTTCTTAATGCCTTGTGTCAGCCTGAGCTCCGTCGACGCCTTGGCTCCCCTTACTGCCCATGTCACCTCCTTCGACTCCTTCCTGTCCTCCCCCCCCTCCCTGTTTTCTTGAACCTCCTAAAGGCAGCTCTTTTCCTCCTTACCTTTTCCATGACCTCCTTGCTCACCAAGCTTGGTTTCTTAGCCCTAGCCTTCTTGCTCTGGGCTTTGCTGCAGATTCTGGTTGCCTCCACTATCCCCAGTTTTATGAGCTCCCACCTCTGGTTAGTGTCCATACTAGGTTGAATTCTCACCAGGTACCCTTATATAATTTCCCCCATCCTCCCAAAGTCAGCCCTCCTGAAGTCCAGCACCCTTGTGCCAGAATCCAATCCTTCCTTGCCCATATCCAATGTGAGTCATACTGACTGATGGTCACTCCCTGCCAGCGGTTCTTCCACCCTAAGTTCCCTCACAAAGTCCACATTTGCCAGCACAAGGTCAAGGGTATTCCCTAACCTGGTTGGTTCACTGACCATTTGCATTAGGAAGCTGTCCTGGAAGGCATTCAGCAGTACCTGCTCCCTTCTATTACTGGTTGTTGGGGTGCTCAGTCCACTCCTGGCATGTTGAAGTCCCCACAATCTACACTACCCTTCTCTTGCGGTCCTCCTGATCAGTCCTGCTAGTACCCTGTCTAACTCCTCCGTCTGAGAGGGCGGCCTGTACACCACTCCCATTCTGAGAGTCATATTCTTGGAATCCTGGATTTGCATCCACAGTGACTCTGTACTACCCTCCTCCCATTCCTCCCTTACACACTTCAGTCATTCCCTCACATATAGTTCCACACCCCCCTTCCCAATCACTCTATCCCTACGAAATAACCTGTACCCTGGTACAGACAGGACATGGTAAGATATGACTTACCAATGGAGACACAAATGGAAATCCCAGAAACAGCAGTGGAAGATACTGATGCCTTATTAACAGCTGAGTTACAGGAGGCTTTGCAGTAGGAGGAGAGACAGCATACCATATGGAGGCACCTCCTACAGAAAGAGCTCTTGCACAGGGAAGCGTTCACGGTGACGGACACTGTATGCTCTGACATGGGAACTGGTGGCAACAATTCCGGTACGCAGAGACCGGAGACTGCCAATTTTGATGCCGAATGCAGTGGAGAGACTACCAATAAACTTCTTGAGGTGATTTCTGAATCAGCAGCTCTGAAAGCTATGGAGTAAAAAACAGGAGTAGTAGAAGGCGCGACTCATCCTTGAGCAACTACAGAATGTATGTCGGCACAAGGCAACAACAACACACACCAGCTCCCAGGTATGTTTCCTACTATTTTCTCTTTACCAGTAGGAAAAAGGATGACCCTCTATTTGTGCTTGTTGGTCAAATAAAAAAGGGGTGGTACTAATGTCAGGGATGGCAAAAACTGACACTCCGTTGTCAGGCCTAAGACAAGCCTCAGACTCGAACACTGTACCTGAAATGATGGACTGGTCAGTAGAAAAAGCCATCCGGGAGGGCTGGGTGGGCCCAAATTAAAGGCTCAGGACAAATGGATTTCAGGCTTTTCCCTTCTGGGGGTCACAAAGCCTTCCCATAGTGATTTTTCACAAAAAATGACAGACGCGTGTCTGCGGTCTGACGCAGTCCCTCTACCATCTACATCTATGCAACTAACTACTGAGATGGTGCCAGAATCAATACAAGTCTCAGAATCTGAAATAGAGGCGATAAGCCAAGGTGCCCATTCTCCTCTTTCTCTACCTATAGAACTGCAGCTCACATAGAATCTTGCACTGGACTTGAACACAAACCTACAATGTCCTTCTCCAGTAAGGTCACTAACCTTAGGAGCGGAACACTTGAACTCTGTGTCACACCCGAATGCTCCTGCTTTGGATGAAGGTTCTTCTCCCAACACTGACCAAGGCCAGCAACAACAAGGTGCTAAAGGCAACCCCGAGGGAGTCAGCATCGAGGCCTTATGCCTCCTTCTTCTGAACGACTGAGTATCCAGCAAAGAGACTAACAGTGCGCTTACTCTATAAAGGAGATTTAGACTTATTCCCAGATAGGTTTATGTTGCTAAAACCCTACTAAAAGAATCAATGGGCTTTTGTGCACAGAACTTTATCGCTCATCCATGTTTGGTGAGAGGACCTTTTGTTTGAAATAGTAATTTATTACATTTCAAAACTCACAAGCAGACATAACACAACTTCAGACTGAAACCAATGTACAGACAAATGTGAATACAATCAGGTTGGAGGATTAAAATAAGAGGGGAAGGGAAAGTAGAAAAATATAACCACAATATAAAAAGAAAAGAAAAACACCACCAGACAAAAGGCTCAGAGCTGAACAACTTCCCCACCAAAACTGGCCCAAATCCACTGTCAAATTGAGCTATACAGGGGCAGCAACTTCCCAGATAACCTTCAGTAGATGTCATCTATGGGTAATCATTTTTTGTAATGTTACAAATACTTACCTTATTGAGTGAATGCTGAAGGTTTCAAAAACCTAAATTTGTACCGTGTTTTAATACAGTTAGATCCCTTTATTTGATTTAAATTGGATTATGGCCCCCCTTTTTTAAATTAACCAATATCAAGGGAAAGGGAGGAAGGGATCAGAGCAAGACAATTAGTTTAAAACTAAAAATGCTTATAATGAGAGCTAGGGAACCATGGGAGGATAAAACCTGCCCATCTAAAAAGCTGAGCCAATATGTCTAGCACTGTTTTATTTTCTTTCTCAGCCTGATAGTGGAAGAAAGGCAACCTCCTCTTAAACTTTCCTGTCTGTAGTCTTAGTTGAGCAGTCAGTTTCTCTATCAGTTGGATTTGCAGGCAAATAGAATACCAAAGTTCTACAGTTAGAGGACGGCTTTCCAGCCATTTCTTAGTAATACATTTTGAGCAGCTGATATCAAAATATAAAACAAAATTGTAAATCTCTAGTGTTGAGCACTGGTGGAGGAATACCCAAAATCCAGCATCTGGGATCAAGGAGAAGCTGCACATGAAATATATTTCTGATTCCTGAATAATGTGTTGCCAGAATCCCTTCACTTGGGGACAACCCAAAAAAATTTGAGCGTGTGTGCCCCTCTCACCACAGCCCCTCCAACACAAATCCGACCCAGAGGATCCATAATGTTGGGTAATGACTGGAGTGTGAAAAAACCTAATATTTACTTTCCAGTGAAAAGCTCGTCAGGAGGAAGAAGAAGTGGTTTGATGCACTCCACCCCATAACTTTTCCCATTCTGCAATACTTATCTGACATCCCAATTCCTCCTCCCATCTAGTCTGCAACTTCTGTAGGGGATCTGGCAACTGTTTATTAAAAAAAGAAACCATTTGGGAAATCAAGTGAGTCTGGTCACCACTGGAAAATAAGGGGATAATAAACTCCAATAGGGGATTGGGATCCAGAGAACCCAAGGAGGTCAGACCTTTGATCCTCAGGTAATGCCTAATTTGTCGGAACCTAAAATGATCTCTATTTGAAAGCCCAAATGTTTGTTTTAGTTGTAAAAAACTTTTAAAGTGCTGAGAATCAAATAATTGCCCGAGTCTAAAGAGGCCCAACCGTTCCCATGTACAAAAACCCAAGTCCGTTTGTAGTGGAAGAAAATCTGCACATGCCCGGATAGGGGTCCACACTGTTAATTTCAGTGGAAATCCCCCCTTCCTGACGACCCAAATCCAAACTTGTTTAAGAACTGTTGCCCATCTATTAATAACCCAAAGTTTGGAAAGGCCTGCCCAATCCACATTGACAATGTCCATCAATCGGATTCCCGGAGTATCCGGTTTCTCAAGTTCCATCCACAATGGGAGGTCTTCACCCGGCCATAAAGATTTAAAAACCTGCAGCTGGGCCACACAAAAGCAAAAAACAAAATTAGGAAGGCCTAGGCCACCACCCTGCTTGGGTCCCTGCAAAATTTGCCATTTAACCCGGGGGTTATGTTTCCAAATAAACTTGGAGGTAGCCGACTTTAAGATTTTCCAAAAACTTGGGTGGGGTTTCAAGGGAAGAGATGAAAATAAAAAAAGAAGTCGGGGCAGAACATTCATCCTAAGTGTCTCTATACGACCTGAGAAAGAAATAGGTAATTCCTGTCACCTATTATAATCCCCTTGAATGTTTTTAAGCAATTTAAGTTAATTAGTAGCATATATTCTCAAGTTATCTGGGATCCATATTCCCAAGTAAAGAAATCCACCCTTTGCCCATCGAAACTGCCCAACCACCGTGAGAATTTGGAAAGCTGAACCAGATACTGGAAGCATCTCAGTCTTGGATTCATTCACCCGGAAACCTGAAATGGTCCCGAATTCATGTATCTGAGATAACACGTAGGGAGCTGAAACCACCGGGTCCATTAAGTATAGCAAAGTATCGTCCGCATTTAATGAAATCCTGATCTCTGTCCCATCCATCCTGATGCCCTTATAAAACTGAGACTGTCTGATAGAAGCCACGAAAGGCTCCATGCTTAATGCAAACAGAAGGGAAGAAAGTGGGCACGCCTGCCTAGTCCCTCTCTGAATTGCAAACCTACTAAGAACACCCATTTACCTTAACCTTAGCCCCAGGGTCTGTGCATAAATTAATTATCCAATCCCGAAATTTACTCCCAAATCAAAATTTTTCCAAGGTTTTATACAAAAACACCCAGTCCAGGCGATCAAACGCCTTTTCAGCATCTAATGAAATCACAGCCCCGAGCTCGGGGGAGGAATAGATGAACTGGAAGTCAAAACATCAAGTAGTAATTGAACATTATCTTGAATGTGCCTCCCTGGAACAAATCCCGTTTGATCCAGGTGCACCAGTTCCGGAATGAGTCCCTTAAGTCTCTCCCCAATAAGTTTAGCAAAAATTTTGGCATCAACATTTAGGAGGGAAAAAGGACGATATCCAGCACACTCCATAAGATCTTTACCCTCTTTGGGCAACACTGTGATAATCGCCCCCCCCCCGGACCCCGGGACTGCCCCCTTCTCATGTGCAGCGTTACATACATCTAACAAAATTGGTGTAAGTTCCTTCTGGAAAGTCTTATAAAATTCTATTATAAAACTGTCTGGCCCAGGTGCCCTCCCTGAGTTCAAAGAGAGTATCACCCGACTCAGCTCCTCTTCCGTGAACAGACCCTCAAACATAAAGCTTGCTCAACTGTAAGAGCTGGCAATTCAACCTTTTCAAGAAATGAATCTATATTTTGACTATGCCCCGGGTCTCTTTCCTGTTGATATAACTTGGAGTAATAATCAGCAAACGCACCTGCAATTGCAGCTGGTTGCACCAGAAATTCTTCCACCCCCCCTTACGCCTCTAATTTTAGGGACATAGTGATCTGATATTTGTTTCTGAAGGCGAAGAGCCAAGAGCTTGCCTGCCCTATCATCCTCCTCATAGTATTTTTGGTTAGTATAACATAGGGAATTGATAGTACGATGAAGCATTAAATTATTATACTTTTCTCTAGCAGCTTTTAATTTTGTGAGAGTAGTGCGGTCACGGGTTATTTTATGTTCATCTTCTAACAAAGCTACGGCGGCTAAATCTTGTGAAAGCCTGCCTTTCTGAAGCTTATTTTGGTAGGCTGCATGGCTGATAAATTTACCTTGCAGGAAGGCCTTAAGAGAGTCCCATATATGTCTCAAGGGAGTATCTGCCACCGTGTTCACTTCTAAATACCATTTAATGTCTTCCCTTAATTTGGCCACCAAAGGCTTATCCAGTAATAACCCCGGATCCAATCTCCAAGAGTCTGCAAGGGCCCTAGTTTCCCAGCTTATCTCCACCTGAACTATTGCATGGTCTGAAAATGAGACAGGATGTATACAAACCTCCCCATATAAATGGACCTCAGACTGCCAGGAATAAATCCTGTCCAGCCTGGAGTAGGCGTTAGCAGTTGCAGAAAAAAATGTGTAGTCCTTAAGCAAAGGATGTTGCCAGTGCCACAAGTCCACTAGCCCCGATTCTGCCACTAGTGCACGAGTAATTTAGCACATCCCCGGAGGATTTCTGTCAGTTGACGATTTTCCACAATTCCAATCACCCAACAGCAGAAGGAGGCCAGGGTCAAGATTAGCGATTACTAAAGACAATTCTCTAAAAAAAGAACCAGACGGGGGAGTGGGAGCATAAACTGAAAGAATATGGGTTAAACGCCCACGAAGCTCTCCTGATACCAAAACCCATCTGCCATTTCCTCCTTGAGATACCATACGAGTATGGAAGGGGAGGCCCCGCTTTAATTATATGGCCGTACCCACTTTCGCAGATGAAGGGTGAGTCCGAAAAAACTCTTCCAACCCAAGATCTGCACAACTTAACATGTTCTAACTGGGTTAACTTTGTTTCTTGTAAACATGCTATGTCACATTTCGAATCCCTAAGTTCTTTCAATATTCTGTCCCTTTTAGTAACACTATTAATTCCCTTCACATTCACTGGGCAAATATTAAAAGATTCCATCTTTAATTTCCAAAATAAAACCTAGTACGCTGTCCCCCAACCCCCCAAGCCCACAAGAAAAACATAAAACATGATTTGAAACATAATAACAGACAAATATTTAACAAGATATTTAACAGAATATTTAAGGCTGTCTGGCAAACTCAACAGGAGTGCAACCTAATGGAGTTGGGCAGAGAAACGTAAATCCCGCCCTTAGACGCTGACAAAGGAACGGCGCCAGGCGACCTCCTGCACACAGGATGGTCACTGAGAACACGAAGCCCTCCAAGAATGGCAGAAGGGTACTGCACAAATGTGCAGAGGGTAAGCCAGTCTGCAACCAAACCGGGCTACTCCTCCTCCTCCTCCTCGTACTTGAGACTTCCATTGGGGCAAACCCCTGTCCAGAGCCCCAGGTATATGAAATGAGTCTACATAATAACCAACGAGATAAACTCCTTGTAATCAATAACTGTACCATTGCAGAGGAAAAAAACTATCCCCTTAATGAAAAAAAGAAAAAACCCTGACATTGAAGTTATTGTCATATAGCCATATACCCCCCCTTCCCTATCGCGTTGATTGTTAAAAAGTAAAGAAGACCCTTTCCTCCTCACCAGCCTGCAACCCCAACCTTAACCAGCATAGGAGGAAAACATACTAATCCCTAAACACCCTTAAAGTTAATACAACATTCCTATATTCTATAGACAGCTATGAAAATCCCATTCAATTTAAACATAAGGTCCATCCATAATTTATTAATACTTGCAGCGGTCTTCACAGCAAATCTCCAGTTCAAAAGTAATAAATCCCCAACCATAGGGGGTGTCATCACCGGAGCCCTCTTTTATCCTGCGACCGTTTCACAATTATGTAGTGCAGGGAATGGGAAACCCAAAAAAGGAAGGCCACACAGGGGAATCTAATTGGGTGAGCACCCTGAAAAAGGAAACCATTCAATAAGTAGTTGCACAGAAACGAAAAGTATAATTCACGGGTTCCTTCCACTTAGCAAAAAGGCAAAACTGAGCAAGGCCCCCTGCCAAATCCTTTGCCCCCAAGACCAAGGGCTCACAGCTTCTGGAAACAATTCAATGATCCAATGGCTACATTCCTGCAGCAGAGCCTCACAATTCATGGTGGAAGATGTCTTGGAAGTACCCAGTGGGCAACATCTGCATGCAGAGGTAAGAGGGATTCACTTCTTCTCCCCTGAAGGTGCCACCCCCAGGAGCAATTCCCCATAGTAGATTTTTGATCTCTACATCCGCTTGCTCAGCACTGGTATCAGGAACAGGGATACCCAGCTTCTCAATTGTGGGGGTTGCTTGTAGCAGGTCCGCATAAATTTGAATCTTTTCACTGTCATATAACCACAGCCTGGATGGATATCGAAGGTAAGCCCTTAGTCCCTTCTCCCTCAGTAATTTCACCACTTGGAGCACTTTCTTCCTCTTAGCCATCATACTGGGGGGGGGGTCCTGTTCAACAAACACCCTCTTCCCATCCAAATTATGATCTTTCATGTCCCAGGTCATGCGAAATATCGTCTCCTTGGTGAGAAATTTAAGAAACCTCACTATAATGGACCTGGGGGAGCCCCTGGTTTGGGCTTCAGTGCTACAGCTCTGTGGGCTCTCTCTATTCTGAATTCAAAATTCTCTGGGAGGGCTAATTCTTGCTGCAACCAGGTTTCCAGGTACCCTGTGACATCCAATTGCTCCTTCCCTTCAGGGACTCCTAATATACGAATATTATTTCTTCTGTTTCTAGCTTCGGCGTCCTCTGCCCTTTGTGTAAGCTTGCGCTCCCTCTGATGGAGATAGGCGAGGGAGCGCCCAAAAGCCATGTGCTCGTTCTGTATAATATCAAGATGGCTTTCAACCTCTGAGGTTCCAGATTCTAATTTTTTAAAGTCGGACTGCAGGCTGGATAGCTTAGAGTCAATTCTATGAAGAATGGACAGCATGCGCCGTCCGTCGGCTTTTGTGAATGATGAGGTTGACTCCGAGTCAGATTCCTCATCCCCTGAGGCTGTAGCGACTGAGGAACTAGAAGGCAAAGGGCTATCAGGCCACTCCACTACCGAGGTTGCAAAATGTTTCTCCGGCATGGAGAGATCTTTCTTCTTAGTTTTCCCCATCTTAGCAGCTCTCAACCAGATATTGTAACTTAGAAATTAACTCGTTTTTAGATTCGATGGTTATCGATATGAATTTTAACGACTCGTGACTCTGGAGCAGTAAGCTTAAGCCGCCATTAGGTGCACTATGTCACTGGAAGTCCGGGTGAGAGGACCTTTGACGTTAGCTTCAAACTGAACAGCGGCCTGGAAAAATGCTGGGCTAAATACCACTCCTTAAAAGTGACAGCCCTCTGGCCCTCTTTTGAGGCTATCCCACTGACTAAACCGGCTTTAAGAACGATAACAGGCCTCTTTCAGAATGAAGGAGTCAGCGTCACAGATCTGATATATTGGCTCAAGCAGAGGTGTAATGTACTGGGTACACCTGAAGCAATTCTGGACTCTGAAAAAATTTGGACTGGGGGATGGAAACTCAGAGTAGTGTTACCCACTACTGAAACTGGTCTAGCTCACCTTCCCAATTGTTTTTTTTTTGCTAGGGATAGAGGGATACTTTTCTACGCAGGGCAGCCCAAGGCTTGTTACCACTGTGGTTCCACCTCCCTTCTTAGCAGCTTGTGTGATAAGCTTAGATGCACTCTCTGTAATGAGCTAGGGCACACCAATGCTCACTGCACTAATGAGCTGCTGTGTAATTTGTGTGGATCGAAGGGGCATATTTATATTAATTTTCCTTGGGCTGCTCACAACCAGGAACACCAAGCAGACAGTGAGGAGCAAAGACTGATTATAGCTATGGCGCAGTGCTCCACGAGACCTGCAGGACCAGTTAGGAGGACACCCCCTGAGGCGTAGACTTCTATCCCTGTGCAGAAACCCTGAGAGGTAGTTACCTAGACCCTGTTCTTTTAGATGCACATGAGCAGCAGCATATACCCAGTTCTACTCTAGTGGGGGTAAACCGGGACAACCATTTTCCCCAGGACCCCCCTTTACAGGATGCTGACACTGAAAGCCCCCCTGGGGCACTGGCTACTACACTGCCGCCTCCTCCCCCACCCCCTCTAGATTCTAGAAAGAGGTGGGAGGAAGAGGAATGAGAAGAACCCTCCCCTCTCTAAAATGCCCCAAACCATGGTCATTCCTATGGAGAACAAATCTGCGGCCCTCCAGGACAACATGAGTGTCTCAGAAAATGAGTCTGATATCTCTTTCCTAGGCTCGTCCCAACACTGAGGTACCTTCAGATTCTCAGGAAGTAGATAAATCCAAGAAACCCCCAGGGAAAAAGTTAGTTAAGAAGAAGAAACTGGAGGGATCCAAATCTAAGAAACATATCCCCCCTTGAGGCCATTAGCGTCTGTCATGTTTTTCCTGTACCAAATAATTTGGAAACTACACTATATAATGTATATTTTTCAAGCAGTATAGAGTCATCTTAACCGAGGTCTTCCACCCAGCCTTACCTTTATTCTGCCCACTGAATCAATCTCCATGTAACTACTGTATATTGTCTACTCTGTAAAGCATATGTAAGCCTGTTGTATACTGTGTTTGACGATGCCTGTATTTTTGGCTGATTCCTAAATGTACTCTGATTTTTGTCTGCCTTGATGTTTGTTTCTTGCACTGTTTTGTCCTCACTGTGAGAGGTATCTTTGTAAATGAGCCTCTGGCTCAAAGGTTGTTAAACTGATGTTCTAATAAATAAATAAATAAAAATAAATAAATAATCCAGTTTCTTTCCTCACATTAGCACCATTAATGCTAACAGCATTAAGAGCTACAGAAATGTACTGCTGTGCTTTCTCATTTCAACATTCACAGTCACAAATTATATTCTTACAGGATACAAGATTGCACACCTCACTGAAATTTCTCACACCATTAAAGCTTGGAATGCAGGGCCCTCATATTAGTCAATAGGGCTCGGATATGTGCTCAGGCCTAGGTATTTTGTTTAAGAATGTAGAGCTGAGTCTGATTAAGTCAGTTGATTTAGACCCTGGCACAGCCTTGATATTAGATATGAAAACTGGTAATGTATTGATTGCATAGACTTATTAATGTTTATGCTGGCCAAACCAAGCAGATCGGATTGCACTTTTCAGCTGCTTCAGCCATATCTTTACACCTCACATAATGTCCTCTTGGGGAGATTTTAATTGTGGTCTATCCTGCAGGATAGGGGACAACACACAAAAACTAGAAAGGTGTTCTGTGATATGACATGTTTGGCAAACATTATAAAATGTCAAATTTGAGCGATGCATATTTCATGTTTCATAAAAAGCAGACCCTACATTTCACAAAGGTAACCTTGCAACAAGGACAGATTTTCTTTTATTTCCAAAGCACTAAACATACATCATATAGCTAATCTGCCAGCTGAATTCTCAGACCATAATATCCTCACATTGATACTTCATGGCAATACAAAGATGACGCATGGTCCAGGGATCTGGAAACTGAACATGGCACAATTGTCAGGCCCAGAGCTCTCACAAGCCTTATCTTTCTTCATGAGCTAGGAAATCAGTTTTTAGAAATATATGATGATCCTATCACTTGGTGGCAAGATACAAAAGTTGATTTAATACATTTACTTAAAACTGCAACCAGATTACAAAACAACACAGCTTATCAGAAGTACCTCCAAAACTGGAAGCATAAAATTAATGTCTCTTACTCATGCGACGGGACACTCTTTTCATCCCAGATATGCAACATCAAAGGAGACATGCTGACTTTTCAGAAAGTACAAGTAGAAAATCTTAAGCAAGAGCAGAAGTATGGGGCGCAAGGGAAGATGAGGACGCTTTGCTCATATACAAGTTGCACTGCTAGGACAGTGAAACAATCCATTTCCTAGTTGCAAGCGGTACAGGGTCGCATATTCTCGGATAACAGAGCTATAATGGATGAGGTAATTAAATACACAACTGTGCTTTTCACAAACATAGTACAAATGTATCTAACGTGACCACTTTTCGACCTATTTCCTATTCCACAGGTGATGGAAGAAATAACGTCCCCTCTAACCGTAGGCACTCGAGAAGAAGAAATACTAAAAGTCCTCTCGACATTGTCTTAGGATACAGCTCCAGGCCCGGATGGCTTTACCTGTGATTTATACAAACACATTGGGAAAGACTCAGCAAAATAATTGGCAGTTGTCTATACTGCCATACTAAGAACGCAAGAAATGCCCCTTGGTACAGCATGTCAGAGGGCTTATTAATCTATCTGCATAAAACAGAGAGTAAGGAAAATTTGGGAAACTGGAGGCCAATCAGCCTTCTAAATACAGACTTTAAGCTATTAACAAAAGTACTGTTTTCTAGACTTTTATCAATTGCGACAGCGACAATCTATAGCGCACAGACAAGCTCCATACCAGATAGAGCGGTGACTGATCATTTAATTCTTCTTAGGGAGATTTTTGAAAGAGGGAACACTGATCAACTAAATGGCTATATTTTAGCCCTGGATCAATCAAAGGCCTTCAATTCTATGGACCATGATTTTTTTTAAGGTTTACGCTACATCAGCATGGGATTCCACTACAATTCATACACTGGGTATAAGTCCTGTACAAAACAGCAATGGTCAGGCCATTAATTAATGGATGGAAAGGTCCTCTGATTCGCATAAAAAAAAGGAGTGTGGCAGAGGTGTCCCCTTAGCCCACTCCTGTATGTCTTCAGTTTAGAACCCTTTGTTAATGGCACTAAACTACTCAACCAAGATTCAGTTTCTGTGGAATAAGGTAGGCCTTGTCCTGTATAATGTTATAGCATATGCAGACAATCTCTATATTTTAACTTCTAAGGTGTCATCTGCTAAAGAGCTTTAAAAATTTGTACAACATATGGGAAATTTTCAGAGCAACCTAAACTTTCATAAAAGTAAAGGAATCATACTTGGTGATACAGGTGCCAACTCAAATAGAAGGGATTCAGATAATACAGCCCCTATATAGATCCTAGGCATCAATACGGTGGCCCAGATATGGCCAGAACGAACTGTGAAACAAAGCTGGCACAAGGGAAAGCCCAAGTGGCTAGATTGAACCAATGGCACATGGGGAAACAGAAAAGGATCGTTCTCATTAAAGCCTCCTTATTGCCTTTGTTTCTGTGTATCAATTATGTTTTCCTGTACCAAAAATTTGGAAACTACACTATATAGTGTATTTTTTCAAGCAGTATGGGAGTCATCTTAACCCGATTAAAAGGAACCTGTTATACCTCCCCTTGTTAAGGGGTCTAAATATAATAAACCCTTTGTTTTTTATTACACCATTTTTTAATGTAAACTTTAAGCCCCTATTGTTTCATACTGGAAATGCTGGAGTAAAGTACAGTTATGTAGAACTTACCGTAACAGTAGATCTTGAGAGAGGTTCCTTCAGTAGGTCATCACATATAGGACTGGCGCCACCTGGCGTCGGGCTGCATAAGCGAGACTTTTTCTAGCAATACCTGACGGGGACCGCCATCCAGCGTCCGTAGCCGGATGTCAGCGTGACTATATCGTGGGCAGTCCCCGTCCACCCTCCAGTTCTCCCACCGAGTCAGGAAGAGGCCTGACAGCAGGAGCAAACAGGATCTGAGTCCCTGCAAAACAGAAAATGAGGGAGGGAGGAGGAAATATGACCTACTGAAGGAACTTCTCTCGAAGATCTACTGTTATGGTAGGTTCCTAAATAACTGTACTATTTTACTTCGAGAGGGTTCCTTCAGTAGGTCATCACATATAGGACAGAGTCCCAAGCAATACCTCCAAGGAGAGACTAAGAGAAACTAAGGAGGAGGAGAACTAACTCCAACAGAAAAAACTGGGCTCCAGAATGGACCCAGCCTAGGACAGAAGGCCCTGTAAGACAGCTAGGCCAAAGCCAGCCTTCTGCCTAGAAGCAATGTCAGACTGTAGTGTTTGGTAAAGGTATGGACAGAACTCCAAGCAGCGGCGTCTGAAATGTCGGCCGCGAAGCGTTCACTTAAGAAGGCTGCGGAGGCAGCCATGCTCCTAGTAGAATGACCTCTGATGGGACCTGGCAGAGCTTCCTCTTGTTAACAGAACCTAATGCAGCTGCCTAACCATTTGGAAAGGCCCTGTTTAGAAACCGGTTTGCCCTTCGATCTAGGGGCAAAGGAATTCTTTGGTCCGCTGAGTGTAACACTGGAGAATCCGATGAACATCCACTCTATGAAGGAGTGCCTCACCTCTGTTAGAGGGGGATGGGTAATACACAGGAAGCTCTACTGATTGATTCAGTGTGGCTTCAGACACCACCTTGGGAAGAAACTTTGGGTGCGTTCTAAGGACCGCCAGGTCCCTATGGAAAATCAGAAGGGCTCCTTGCAGACTAGAGCGTGAAGCTCCGAAATCCTTCGGGCTGACATGATAGCCACGAGAAAAAGCGCCTTCCAGGAAAGGAAGGGCAAATTACAGCTCATTGCCGGCTCAAAGGGAGGAAGGGTGAGCTTTTCCAAGAGGAAGTTCAAGTCCCAAGGCGGAGTTGGGCTGTGGATGGGGGGTTTCAGATGGAGAATCCTTTTCAGAAAGGTTTTTGAGACCTCCAACTGAACCATGGGTTTACCATCCACTAGCTTGTGGTAGGCCTAGATAGCTGAAATATGGACCTTCAAAAAAGAGTAGGAAAGACAAGTGAAAGAGGTATTCCATGACTTGTGGGACAGAACAAGAGAAGGGGTTCCAAACCTTAGCGGTCGCCCAGATGGAAAACCGCTTCCACTTCATGGCACAAGTGGAATGAGTAGACGGCTTTCTAGCCTCAATGAGGACTTGAGCAACCCAGGAGGAGACTCGGAAGCGAGAGATCGCTATGTCTGCAGGAGACACGCATGAAGATGCAGGGTCTTGAGCCCCGATTGTAACAATCGACCTTGATCCTGGTCAGGAGGTCGTGAGTCACTGGCAGTGGAACCGGTAGCTCCCTGGAAAGCTGTTGTAGCAGTGGGAACCAGATCTGTCTCGGCCAGAGAGGAGCGATGAGGATTATCTTCGCCCTCTCCGCCTGAAGCTTCAGAAGGACCATCTGTAGAATGGAAAATGGAGGGAAAGCGTACAAAAATTTCCCTGTCCAAGAGAGAGACAATGCGTTGTTCCAAAAAGCACCGTGCCCTGGAACAAGCGAGAAAAAGCTGGGAAGTTTTGCATTGGATTCGGAGGTGAAGAGGTCGATTTCCGGATGCCCCCAATGTTGGAAGATGGATTCCGCCACTTCCTGATGCAGTTCCCACTCGAGAGCTAGGGTCCGAGACCTGCTGAGACTGTCCGCCAGGATGTTTAGAACACCCAGAACGTGTACGGCCACAAGGACCAGATGGTGCTGGACTGCCCAGTTCCACACCCGCGTCTCCTCGGCACAGAAGTACGACCAGGTTTGCCATTTTGTTGATATATCCAAACTACCGACGATGTTGTCCATTTGGATTAGCAGTGATCCCTTAGGAAGGAGGGACTGAAAGGCCTGCAGGCGTGACAGGACCACCCTCATCTCAGAACACTGATATGCAAAGAAGTCTCAAGCTGGACCACAGTCCCTGGGCTTGGTGTTCCCCTAGATGTGCTCCCACCCCATATTCGAGGCATCAGTGGTGAGGGAAGCTAAGAGTGCCGGCTCTGGAAGGAAGCCCCAGGGAAAGATTGTGGGACTCCATCCACCAATGCAACTCTTTCTGAACCGCTGGGGATACCAGTACGAATGGTCTAGGTCATCCAGAGATGATCTCACTGCACCTGCAAGGACCACTGAGTGACCCTCATGTGAAGCCTTGCCAGGGGAGCAGTTGCGATGGAGGCCGCCATCAGGCCCAGAAGGTGCAGGACCTCCCGAGCTGGGATGGTCCTGAGAGAAGCCACTTTGGAGGCCTGCCAGAGAAGGGTCTCCACCCTGTCTGGTGGAAGAAAGGCTCTGCACTGGACTGTATCCATGACTGTCCCAATAAACTGAAGTCTCTGGGCAGGGATGAGGGAGGACTTGGGAACAATGATTGTGATCCTTAGTTTGCTGAAGAGGTCCAGGGTGAAGGCGAGAGCCTCCAGTAAAGAATCTCTGGACAGGGCTGAAATCAGTCAGTCGTTCAAGTAAGGGAAAGCCGCAATACCCCTGCAGCATAGAAAGGCCGTGACCACTGCCAGGCACTTGGTAAAAACCTGTGGTGCCGAAGACAGACCAAAAGGGAGCGCTCAAAACTGAAAGTGCTCCCTCTGGAAGTGAAAGCGCAGGAACCGGCGGTGGCTGGGGAAAATGGAGATGTGCAGGTAGGCATCCTGCATATCCAGAGCGCAGAGCCAGTGGTTCTCCATGAGGAGTGGGAGGAGGCTCTGGAGTGTCAGCATTCAAAATTTTTTGTACTCGACAAACTGATTTAGCTGGCTTAAGTCGAGTATCGGTCTGAAGTCCCCAGTCTTTTCTGGAACCAGGAAAAAGTGGGAGTAAAACCCCTTTCCTTGCCAGAGGCGTGCTCTATTAGCTACTTTGACCTGGCGAGTTCACCTCCTCATGAACTAGGAGGGCCTGGTCCTGCGAGTAAGAGAACCTCTTTGGTGGAGTTTCCGGAGGGATTTCCAGAAACTCTACTGTGTGTCTGACGGACACCAGTTGCAGGACCCATTCGTTGGAGGTGACCGCCCTCCACTCCTGCGCATGGCAGGCGAACCTCCAACCCACCTGCTCCCCGTCGCGAGACTGAGGAGGCAGTGGGGATGGGGAGTCAAGAAGTGGTGGGGCATTCAGGGGGAGGACCTCCTGAACGTCTCTGATTTTTGGAGGCAGGAGGGGTGGCTGTTCCCGTGTCCTTACACTTCCCTTGGTGGCGCGCCGGGGCATTCTTTCTCTGCCTCCAGGTCCTTTTCCGAAAGGGCTGCTGCTGCTGGGAGCCTGATCAGTACATTGACCTCACAGACCTAAGGGCAAGGCCCCTGTCCTGTAGGTCTATGTTAATGTCTTTGGTGTCCCCACCAAAGAGCACCGAGCCCCTAAAGGGGGCATCCTGAATCGCAGACTGGACTTTGTTTGCGAGTCTGGAGAGGCGAAGCCAGGAGTGCCACTTAAGGGCAATGGCAGTTGCCGAGGTACATGCCACCAAATCGACAGAGTTGTAAGTGGTGCATAAGGCATGTCTATACGAAACTTTGGAGAGGTGAAGAACATTAGCAAGATCCTCCTTTAAAGGCAAGGGGTCCATGGACTGAACTCGCGCTTCCAGCCTGGCTAAGGTAGCCTTTTGGTGGAACACCATGTGGGCCACGTAGTTAAGGGACCGGATGGCGCACATGGCTGAGGAATAAATCTTTCTCCCGAACTGGTCCATCTGCCTCAACTCTTTATCCGGAGGAGAGGTGCTCATGTGCTTTGGTGCTGAGGAGGGATCATGAGCCGCAGAGATGACCACAGAGTCAGCCTTGGGATGAGCCTTCAGGAACGGGGCATCCATTGGCGCCCGGTAAAGTCTGTCCACCTGTTTGGGGACAGCTGGGAGGGAATGAGGCATCTGCCAGATGGTAGTGGTGAGGTCTTGGTGAGGTGCCATCCAGGGAGGAATGGGTACCGGAGACAGAGACTCTAAGTCAAGATGTTCCGCGAGCCTCTGTCTCATGGGGTCTTGTTCCTCAGACTCCAAGACAAAATAATCCTTCATGGACCTCAGAAGATCCGAAAAGGCAGGGTCCTCTGGTGGAGATTTCGGGGACACCTTTCCTTTCAGGCCCTCAGGCTCCTCCGGGACCTCCTCTGAAGAGTCATCAGCCCTTCTGAGCTATCGTCATTGTCCGCCTCCATGACAGGACGGCGCGGGTATCAGGAAGGAAACATCCTGATGAGTCTTCCTGAGATATGGACAATGGCAACAGAGGAACTGCTCGAGGGGGGACCTGGGAGACCCGGGGTGAGCCTAGTCTCCATGTCCAAGACCAACTCTGACCGTGCCCCGCCATCAAGACTCGATTAGAGCCTTGAAATCTGGAGCAGCCAGAGGAGGCGGAGAAGGAGGAATAACCAGTGGAGGTAATAACCCTGGAATCCCTGAAAAGTAGAGTAGGATTAAACCCAGGATAGAACTGTCGAAGTGACTCCAGTCGAGGTGGGACCCACCGGTAGTGGTTCCCAGGAAACCCCTGTGGGTACTGGGACAGTTCGGGTCTGAGTAAATCCCATTGTCAGATCTGGCGTTGGGGGTACCACGTCAGACCCACCATAGTGTATATCGGCTGGGGTCCATTGTTGGGACAGCCCGTCAGAGGAACCAACGCGGGACGACACTACTTGATCCGGCGCCGAAGGGATCATGGCCAGAGGGGCGGTATGGGGCCGGACGAAGAGGCCCTGGTGGCGGAACCTGATCCGGCGTCAGGGCCAATGGTTGAGGCCGGTCGACCAGTCCAGGCTGCAGGACTGTCATTGGGACATCCGGCGTCGGAGGAGGTGCTAGAATCCCACCCAAAAGCAGAGGAGGGGCCTCCACGGTAAGGCCTCATGGCTGAGGAGGAGCTTCCTTCTCCTTGACCCCGAGGGGGGAACACAGAGCTGACCCCGAGGTATCGACAACATCGAGGGGTTCTCCGGTATCATCGCCCAAAGTACCCGCCAGAGAAGGGGAGTGTACAGGTGAAGGAAGAGGAGGGAGAGGGGCATTCTCCCTCTGGTTCCGCCGGACGTTGGGTGACGCACCATCAGGCCCTGACGGGGGAACCGCACCTGTGCGACCATCTGAGATGGCTGTCTTAGCGGGTGGAGTCGGGCAGACAGGGGAGGAGCCCCCAACTGGCTTACCGACGGTGCGGGCGGTACCCACCTCCTGGGTGAGTAAATCTTACCCGGCCACCGTCTGCAGTCCCCAGAAGGAGCAAGGGGCCAACTTATTGGCCAAACAGTGGGTCGTTGGAGGAGCCGATGACTGACTGACCGCTGAGGCCTTAACAGACTTACCGTCCTTTTTGGGTATGTGTTGGGCCTTGCTCACGAGGGTCAAGACGGCTGCCCGCGGAGCACTCCTGCTCCCTGGATTTCTCCCTTGTGCTCTTGGAAGGAGAAGATTTTTTGCTGAGGACTCTCTTAAGTGGTCCATCTTCTCTCCAGAGAAGCCAGGCGAACTTTAAAAGATGGGCCTCCAAAGCCGACTGTCTCCTTTTTCTTGTGGCCTGGTTGAAGGTCTGGCACTCAGGGCAGGAAGAAACAGGATGGTCGAGGCCTAAACAGAGGATGCACTTGAGGTGACCATCTTTGTCCGGGATCTGCATGCCACAGGCGAGCACTTCTTCTTGGGTGAAGACATCAACGAAAAGGATACAAATTTGAGATTTTTTGGCGAAGGAAACTCCAACGCAAGACACTTTCACAGCGATCACTATATGGAAGTCTGCAATGTGACTGACACGAGGCAACGGCAGGAAAGTACTGGACAGCGGGTGTGGGGACCGCCCACTATATACAGTCACGCTGACGTCCATCACGTGACGTCAGGTGGGCAGTCCCCCATCAGGTATTGCTAGAAAAGTCTGCCGTGCGGCCTGATGCCAGGTGGCGCCAGTCCTATATGTGATGACCTACTGAAGGAACCCTCTCGAAGTAAGATCTTATGGTTTCACATGTGCCAGCAATGGTTTGGGAAATGGGACATTTCCGTATAGTAACATCCTCCACTTTGATGTCCAGTTATGTACAAGAACCTTTCGGTAAATTAAAACTTTGTCAAATAACCAGCCACATTGTAGTACCCTTGCCAAGGAAGGGGTTGTAGTCATTCATTTTAGCTCTCTGTTATACGGAACTTGATACATTTCCAAAATGTCCCCTCATCTACAGGATGACTACATCTCATAAACTGCCCTAGAATCCTGCCTAAAGTATGGGATGTACACTGGTTAATTTGCCATGATTGTTTAAACACTAAAAGCAATCAGAAGCATAAACAGTTAGATGAAAGATCTTGCCGCAGGTTATATTGCCACCAACAACCTGAAATAATGGATCATCTGTATTTTAATTGTGGGTATGTAACAGGGGTTTGGCAATCCTTACTATGGTTTGGAAAGCACCTTGTTTTCTCAGGTTAACTCTGACATGTTATACTTTGGATCTTATCCAGCAGCTTGGAGGAATGGAGCGTGACACCGTGTATGTGATATTTAGTATTATAAAATTGGTTTCTGTGGAATTCTAGATGCTTGTTCACTTTACAGCAGAAATCATTTTGCATGCAGAGCTAATTGTCAAGATTGCCTCTGAAATACAGGCAGTGTGTTACGCAGAAATAAATCAGCTTACATAAGACTACCTTAAGAAAGCTTGGAGGAATATGGTGTGGATCACTGATTCTGATGCACCTATAACATGACTTCATTTCTATTCAGTGACCAAACTGGCCTGTTTTTTTTTCCACCCTCTTTATTAGGAATCTTGTTTTTGTATGGTAAATTGTATGTATTTACTTGTGTGCTCTCTTTTTTTTTCTCATCTTCTCATTTACTTTACACTTTAAAATTACCTTAATACATTTTAGAGGACGATTTATAGCTTTTGTTTAAAATATTTTTCATTTCTTTTGATGGTTTGTACAACCTGAGCTCTTTCCTTCTAGGCCGCTTGAAAGGACAGAGCAAAGAACCTTACCAGAGCAAGGGAAAGGATTAAGACTTCTTTTGGCTAGGCAGATTTACTGTGTGTTGTTATTTTTATTTTGTACTCACAGGGATTGTTACTGTTTGTTGCTAACATTTTATTGCTTTTTTTTTCTCTGATTCAAATTGTTGTTGCTGGGTATACCTTCTGCTGCATTATTACAAGGTGTGCCTACAGGTGTGTGCTAACAGATTACTGCTGTAATCTTCTGATTCAAATTGTTTTTTGCAAGGTATATCTTCTGTTACTGCTTTATTTTTCTCTGTAGCAAAGTGTTTCTTACAGGGTGTATCTTCTGTGAACTTATTACAGGTGGTGCTTACATTTTTGTGACTTTTTATCATTAGACTAAGTAAAATTACCGTTTGCCACCATTTTATTTTAGTTTTTTTGCTGAAAAGGTTTTTTGTCTCAGAGGTGTTGCAGTCTCCTTCTCACATTGAAAGACTAATTGCTTTCCTCCACAGCTCTTCCAGAGGATAGGGTGTATCTGGGAGTGGAGCTGGCAAACTGTCAGTACCTTCCAACAGAAAGAAGGGTTAAAAGGTCAGGTTAGTTGATATCTTGGAGGTGGAAGACTAGGTTAGCTGGCCAAGGCACCTAGCTTCACCTGAGCTTTCCTTATAGGCTGCTTGAAAGGACAGAGCAAAGAATCTTACCAGAGCAAGGGAAAGGGTTAAGACTTCTTTGGCTAGGCAGATTTACTGTATGTTGTTATTTTTATTTTGTACTCACAGGTATTGTTACTGTTTGTTGCTAACATTTTATTGCTTTATTTTTCTCTGATTCAAATTGTTGTTGCTGGGTATACCTTCTGCTGCATCATTACAAGGTGTGCCTACAGGTGTGTGCTAACAGATTACTGCTGTAATCTTCTGATTCAAATTGTCTTTTGCAAGGTATATCTTCTGTTACTGCTTTATTTTTCTCTGTAGCAAAGTGTTTCTTACAGGGTATATATTCTGTGAAATTATTACAGGTGGTGCTTTACAGGTTTTACAGTTTTATCTATCATTAGGATAAGCTTTCAGGGTTACTGCATTTGTTGTTGACTGATTGTTTCTGCTCTTACCTCCTTGTTTCTTTCATCCGTGGTTCTTCTTTTCGGCGGGAAGGGCCCAACCACCCCCATCCCATCCCCAACCACCCCACACTACACTCCTTTTATAGGGTAGCTCAGTCGTGACATTTCCTGTGGCAAAGCAGGAAGGGGCGGATCAGTGGGGTAGCCACACAGCAACCTCATTTACAGGGGCACTAGTACTTTAACTTGTTATAACAAGTTATACAAAAACAAACATACAAAACACAAAATCAAACTTTTGCTTTCATTTTCTTCCTTCTAATTACTCTGACCAGGTTATAAACCCAGCAAATTATCTGGAATGGATATCATAACTGCAGATACTGCGGAACACTTTTCAGAAGGGCAGTTTTACAGGATTTAAGACACTGCCCTACATGCTGGGCCACTGGAGATCTTAGGGCTCAGCTCCAGGCAGCATGGGCAGAGATTGCGTGCCTCAGATTTCATATTCAAGAGGAAATATGTTAAAAGAACCACCCACCATTTCCCCAACATCCAACAGAAGCACCTCGACCACAGAGGGTAGTTGGTCCAGGAGGTTGGCAGGTGGTTAGGAGGGGCAAATTGGGTGCCCCATCACTCGGTGCTCTCCAACATATTACCTCCACAAACCATATAAAAACTACAAACAGGTATCTGCCTCTATCTCCAAAAATCAAACAAAGGGGCAGAGGACACTGTAACACAGCAGCTAACACAACAAAACTCGCCCAAAACAGGAACCAAAACAAAAAAAGCAAAAGGAAATCCAAAAAACTTCTGATCATAGGAGACTCCATGATTTGGGGAGTTGATACCTATCTCCAGCCAGGGGTAATGGTCAGATGTCTACCAGGTACATCAGTGTGGAGAGACACTGACTGCATTGCTAAAATTGTTCAGGAAGCAGGAGAAAACATTGACGTCCTGGTACACATAGGGACTAATGATCTGGCCAGACGGTCAGTTGTGGAGACCAAGAAACACCTGACCAAGCTGAGTGACAAACTATCATCCATTTCGTCTGGCTCCTCCTTCTCTGAGATCCTGACAGTCTGGGAAGGGGGCAGATGGACAAAGGTCAGAGAAGGAGAGATGGGGAGCTAAGCATGTGGCTCAAGGGCTGGTGCCAGGAAAAAGGACACAAATGTGTAGGGAACTGGCAACAGTTTTGGGAGCGAAAGTTCTTTAAATTTGATGGACTGCATCTGACTAAGGAGGGAGTCAGTGCATTGGGGCAGACGTTTGACGTCTTTGCAGAATATTTAAACTAGCAAATGGGGAGAGGGGTGCAGCACCCCATACGTCGAATGGGAAGAACACCCCTCCCCTCAGCTAGTGGTCAGACAGGAGTTCAGCATGTTTGCAGTTCATTTGCATCACCAGGTAAGGAGAAAGGACCAGCTCCCATACGATGCACAGGAAATGCAGACCCACCCAACAACTATCACACACGAAATCTGGCCAATGAAAATCATGTACAAATTTTACTGATCTGGAAACAAGATCCCAGATCTGCAGGCAATAATGACAGAGGCTAAACTGGACATAATAGCAATTAGTGAGACATGGTTTACCAGTAACCACACATGGGAGACTTCAATACCTGGCTATGTACTGTTCAGAAGAGACTGAGGTGCAAATGGGGGGTGGGTGGCCTGTATGTCAATGAAAATATAAAGCTACAGAAATTCAGAATACATAAGAGTCAGAGGAACTGTGGGTCACCGTGGAAACAGGAAATGGGACAGCCATAAGAACTGGGGTTGTCTACAGGCCCCAGACCAGGGGAGGGCATAAACACATTACTGTTAGAAGATATACAAAACATGACAGCTAAATGGGAGGTTCTGATAATGGGAGACTTCAACATGCCAGATACAGATTGGTCAATACCAGCAGAAACATCTGCCAGAACTAGACACATGGTGGATTCCTGCACGGGGAGGGCCTCAAACAACTGGTACAACAACCCACAAGAGACAGGGCTATCCTACATCCAGTACTGACTAACAGGGAAAGGATCACAGATCTCCAGGTAGAAGGTCACCTGGGGGCCAGTGACCATCACATGGTAAGGTTCAATTTGGCCACTATAACTAAATCATCCCATTCCAAGGCAAAAATATGGGACTTCAGAGGAGCTAACTTTGATAAGATGGCCAACAGAGTTAAGCTAGCCCTGGCAAAAAGAAATACAGGTGAGGGGGTACAGGCAAAGTGGGCAAGCATTAAGGATGCAATACTTAAAGCAACATCCCACTGTGTTAGAGAGAAAAGGAAGTGCAAAAGAAGAAGGAAACCAATTTGGTTCTCAAAAACAGTAGCAGAAAGGTCAGAGCCAAAAGGCTGGCCTTCAGGAAATATAAGGGAACACAGCAGGATGAAGACAGGGAGGCATACCAAACTTCCCTAAGGGAAGCAGGGAAGGCAGTAAGGCAGGGAAAGGCCCAAACCGAGGAAACACTAGCACAAACAGTAAAAGAAGGTGACAAGACTTTCTATAGCTACATTAGTGAAAGGAGAAAGTCCAGAGGGGTATTGCTAAGATCAAAGGAGATAAGGGGGCGTGTGAGGAGGAGGACCATGTAAAAAAATCTATCCTAAATAGATACTTCTGCTCAATATTTACTGAAGAGAAGGTAGGGCAGGGCCTACAGCTCAGCACCATGGACACAGGGGGGAGGGAGGTGAGCACTAGTCCCTTCACAAAAGAAAGGGTCCTACAAGAGCTCGATAAGCTCAGGGTGGACAAAGCAATGGGACCTGATGGCATACATCCCAGGGTACTAAAGGAGCTAAGGGTGGAACTAGCAGAGCCATTAGCAGAACTGTTTAATGAGTCTCTGAGCACAGGAGAGGTCCCAGAAGACTGGAGAACGGCTCATGTGATCCCGCTCCATAAGAGTGGTAGCAGGGAGGAGGCAGGGAACTACAGACCAGTCAGTCTTACCTCAGTAGTGGGCAAGATTACGGAGGCACTCCTTAAGGAAAGGATAGTGCAACACCTGGAATCCATAGGAGAACAAGATCCAAGACAAAATGGATTTACAAAAGGAAAGTCCTGTCAAACTAATCTCATAGATTTCTTTGACTGGGTAACCAGAGTGGTGGACCAAGGGGGAGCAGTTGATGTCGCCTACCTTGACTTCAGCAAAGCTTTCGATACTGTTCCACACAGAAGATTGATAAATAAGCTGGGTAGGCTCAGGGTGGGTCAGAAATTGGTCAACTGGGTGGCAAACTGGTTGACAGGCAGAAAACAGAGAGTGGTGGTAAACGGTATACAGTCAGAAGAGATGCAAGTCACAAGTGTGGTACCTCAGGGATCAGTCCTGGGGCCAGTCCTCTTCAATATCTTCATCAGTGACATTGCAGACGGACTGGAGGGTAAGGTCTGTCTGTTTGCAGATGACACCAAGATCTGCAACAGAGTAGATGGTCCAGATGGGGTGGGCAGAATGAGAGAGACCTGGATAAACTAGCAAAATGGTCGGAAGAGTGGCAACTAGGGTTTAATGCAAAGAAGTGCAAGATCATGCACACAAGGAAGAGAAACCCTGAAGCCACCTATAGGTTGGGAGGGGAGTTGCTGGCAGTCAGAAGGGAAGAAAGAGACTTGGGCATCATCATCATCACCGATAACCTGAAATCATCCAAGCAGACCACTAAAGCAGTAGGTAAGGCTAGGGGGATGTTAGAGTGTATTAGTAGGGGTATCACAAGTCATAAGAGGGACGTAATAAACCCTATTTACAATACACTGGTTAGGCCCCATCTGGAGTACTGCGTGCAGTACTGGAGCCACACCTTCACAAGGACATTAACAAACTGAGGCAGTCCAGAAGGGCAACAAAATGGTGCAGGGCCTGCATCAGAAAACATATGAGGACAGATTAACAGAGCTCAATATGTATACCCTAGAGCAAAGGAGGGAGAGAGGTGATATGATCGAAACATTCAAACACCTTAAGGGCATTGACAAGGTGAAAGAGTCTAACATGTTTCAATATAATTAAAATAGCAGGACAAGAGGACACAACATGAGATTAGAGGGAGGCCGATTAAGGGGTAATGTGAGGAAGAAAAAATTACTCACCTTAGTAATGTTGTTTCTTCTAATGGAGTCTTGCTGTATTCTGACTATTTGCAGTGATCTCCAACCTTTGAACTGCCCCGGAGAGGAAAGAGTTAACTTTCCATGCAAGGCATGGAACGCTGACCTCGAGCTCGGTTGAAGCCTCTGTCTGCTATTGTTTGAACCCCAACTGCCAGATCTTTCTGAGCTATACTCACTGGGCGTTCTGTGTGAAACTGTAAACTAACACTAGCCAACTGGCAACTAAATTTAATAAAGAGGTTTTTGGTTTCAAAGCAAGACTCAAGACAGGAAGCCCAAAAAACAAAACACAACACACACCCAAAATAAAGGAGGGTGACAAAAAGGGGGCACCTCTAGGTGCCAACACTGCTCCTGCCCACCCACATCCCAAAAACCAGGTTCTGAGAGGGGAGGCGGGGGGAGGTCAGAATACAGCAATACTCCATTAGAAGAAACAACATTACTAAGGTGAGTAATTTTTTCTTCAAACAACATGAAGTCTTGCTGTATTCTGACCATTTTCAGACTACCAAGCAGTACCTCCATGGAGGAGGGACAGAACCTACTTTGGCATTAGGCTCTGAGGTACTGCTGTGCCAAACTGAGCATCACTCCTAGCCTGGATATCCAGAGAGTAATGCTTGGTAAAAGTATGGACTGTTTTCCAGGTGGCTGCTTGACGTATCTCTAAGATAGGAATATCCCTGGCAGCAGCCAGGGAAGCAGCTGTACCTCTAGTAGAGTAAGCCCTCAGGCCTAAGGGTGGATTCCTACCCAATTTTTCATAGCAGAATTGTATACAAGAGACAATCCACCTGGCAATAGATCTTTTAGTGGCAGGTTTTCCCTTACCGACCTCACCATAAGTGAGGAACAATTGGAGGGAGTCAAACCTGTGACCCTTGGTGCGCTCTATGTAGTAGCAAAGGGCCCTTTTCACGTCCAGGCTGTGCAGCCTCCTCTCTCCAGAGGAGGACTGGTCAGTGAAGAAAACAGGAAGAGACATAGACTGGTTAAGGTGGAAATCTGAGACCACCTTAGGCAAAAACTTCCTATTAGTTCTTAGGACCACCTTATCTCTATGAAAAGAGATAAAATCAGGCTCCACTGACAGGGCCTGTAACTCACTGATGCGTCTGGCAGAGGTAATGGCTACCAAAAACACAGTTTTCCAAGTCAAGTACTTAAGTTCTGCAGAGGACAAAGGTTCAAAAGGGGGTTGCATAAGCTGAGCAATGCAAACATTTAGGTCCCAAGCAGGAGCAGGGTCCCTGAAGGGAGGATTGGTGTGCAATCCCTTGAAGAATTTACAAAATACAGGATGAGCTGAAAGAGAAGAGGGCTTACCTACTGACAAAAAAGCAGAAACAGCTGCTAAATGTACTTTGAGTGTAGCTGGTCTGAGTCCCAAGGTATTACGATGAACCATATAGTCCAGGACTGTAGGCAACCCAGCAGACTCTGGAGAAATATGCTTACCAGAGCACCAAATAGTAAACCTTTTCCATTTGGAGTTGTAAGTCTTTCTGGTGGAAGGCTTTCGAGAAGCCTTTAGAATATCCAAAACACCTTGAGAGAGGTGCAGATCAGCAAACTCTAACTCTTCAAGAGCCAGGCCTTGAGATTGAGAGATTTGAGATTTGGATACCAAACTCTCCCCTGAGAGGATGTCAACAGGTTGTAATTCCTGGGAAGAGACAGGGGGAGGTGGACTGCTAAGGACAGCAACAGTGGGTACCAAGGCTGTCTGGCCCAGTCTGGAGCAATCAGAATCACTTCGCAGGGTTGAGACCTCATTTTGACTAGTACCTTGAACAGGAGAGGGAAGGGGGGAAAGCATATAAAAACTTCCCTTCGTGAGAACTAGAGCATCCAGGACTAGGCCAATACTGGGGGTCTGCAGCAAAAAGGGAGTTGGTGATTGTCTGGGGCTGCAAAAGATCTATCTGTGGGCGCCCATCTGGAGAAAATCACCTTCAAAACTAGGGATCTAGGGACCATTCATGTGATGGCCTGAGATATCCTGCTGAGAGCATCTGCTGCCAGGACATTGTCCTTCCCTGGAGGTGCACTGCTGTAAGAGAAGTTTGTAGGGAATAGGCCAGAGACCACAACTTCATTGCTTCTGTGCACAAGGCCGTGAACCAGTGCCCCTTGCATTGATGTACCACATTGTGGGGTATTGTCTGTTCTGATCTGGACTACTTTGTTCTGAACAGACTTGGAAAAACTTGCAGTGCCAAAACACTGCTCTGAGTTCCAAAGATTGATGTGAGCAGAGATTCTTGAGGTGACCACAGCCCTGGGTAGTCAGATCCCCAAGTGGGCTCCCAGCCCAAGAGGGAGGCATCTGTTGTAAGGATTAGAGAATGAGGTTGGTGACAAAAGGAACTCCTTGCCTTGGTTGTCCTGATCCTGCCACCACTGGAAGCCTGGATCAGGGTTCGAGTTACTGGGACTAGTTTGGTCAGGGATCCTTTCTCTGGGACCAGAAGGTTCTCAAGTGGAACTGGACGTCCCTCATCTGAAATCTTTCCCCCTGGACCACTGCTGTAGAGGCTGCCATGTGGCCCAGGAGCTGCAAGAAGTGCCTTGCTGGTCGAGACACCTGAAGGGTGAAAGAAGAGGCCAGTTTTACTAGTGGTCCTTGCCCTTTCCAGGGGAAGGAAGGCCCTTGCTCTTATTGTATCGAGCTCCGCCTCTATATAGGTGAGGAGCTGCACTGGTTCCAGAACTGACTTTGGAAGATTTAGGAGGAATACTAAGGAAGTGAGCAGTTGCTGAGTTATCTGCAAATGTGACTTGACTTGATCTGGGGACTGACCCACTATGAGCCAGTCCTCCAGGTATGGGAAGATGGAGATCTTTTTTCTCCTTAGGGAAGCAACAACTACTGCCAGGCACTTTGTGAACACCCTTGGGGCTGATGTTGGGCCAAGGGCATTGCTCTGAATTGATAGTGGCCTGAGGGCAACTCGAATCTGAGGTACTTTCTGTGGGAGCACCTGATGGGAATGTAAAATAGGCATCCTTGAGGTCCAGGGAGGCTAGCCAGTCCCTGGCCTTAGAGAGGGCAGAATTATTCCCAGAGTCACCATTTTGAATTTTGGCTTTAAAGGTGCTTCTTTAAATATCTCAGATCCAGGATGGCCGCCATTCTCCTGTCTTTTGGGGTTAGGAAGTACCTGGAGTACAAACCTTTTCCCCTGTGTTGGCTGGAACCTTTCTATGGCTCTGACAGTCAAGAGGAAGAGACCTCTGCCTCTAGGGCAAGGGCCTCTGAAGGATTTGCAGGTGGAAGGATCTGGTTCTCATCTTGAGAAATTTTTGAAGCTGAGAACCAGTCCCTGGCTACTACTTCCAGGACCCACTTGTCTGATGTTAAAGACTTCAGTCCTGGACAAAGTAAGCCAGCCTGCCCTACAGGTAGTGGAGGATCGGCCGGGCGGACCCATCAGGGTGTCTGTTTGGCAGGGGCTTTAGGCTAAGGGGTGGAAGCAGGCCTGCTCATACCCGTCTGCCTCTCCTCTAAAGAACCCCCTCTGAGCAAAGGCAGAAGAGGAGGCCTGGGCTTGTAAAGGCCTGTGAAAGGCCTGCCTCTGCCCCTGGAATGCTGCCTCTGAGGGTATGCCTTTCTTTGGCCTGAGCACTCCTGTAGGTGGTCCTGTACTCGTCCATTTTTTCATGTAATTCTCTGTCTTCTCCCCAAACAGAGAGTTACCAATGACAGGAAAATCCATGGCCTTAGCCTGGGTATCCTATGACAGGCTAGTACATCTGAGCCAAGCCATCCTCCGAAGGGCCACAGATGTAGCCATGACTCTAGATGAAACATCACTGGAGTCCACAGCAGCATGAAACTGCACCTTGGATGCCTCAATCCCATCTGCAGCCACCCGCTCCAGCTCCTTGGCAAGCTGGTCAGGGGCCTGTTTAGCTAGAGCCATAACAGTGTCCCACCTGGACTTCTGGTATCTAGCTGTGTAGGCCATATAATTAGCCTGCCTGAGTCCCAGGGATGCTGCCATGTACTGTTTCTTCGCATGGCATCAATCCTCCTGAGTCCTTATCTAGGGGGTGTGAAGCCAAGGGTATATTTGCCTTATCACAGGCAGCAGACTGCACTACCCCAACATGGCTGCATTGCTGGGAAAGGAACTCCGTGTCTGAGCCTGAAAGAGTATACCCCTTATCCATTCTTCTGTCCACAGGAGGTATGGAATTAGGAGTTTTTAAAATTTTAAATGTTTGTTTCCCAAAAGACTTATGGAGGGGAATAGACAATCTCCTGGACTCTGGGATGTCCATCATTTCAGCGAAATCAGGCTCCTCCTGATCCTCTACTGCTTCTTCCATAGGAAGCTGGAGGGTTTCAGCCACTTTTTTGTAAAACATAAAATGGGAAGGGGACTCAGAAAGCCTAGGAGGAGAAACACCTGAAGGTCTGTCTGGGGAGATGTCCGGGTCAATGGGCACATCCAGACTTCCATAATCACCATCACTATCTTCATACTCTCCCTCCTCCTCCTCCGGTTCATAAATTCTTCTAAAGTATAATCCGGAACCAAGGGAACCGACCGAACCGAGCCCTGACCGATGGTGCCAGTTCAGTCGGAACGAAGTTAGCGACTGAACTATCCTTATCGCTTTGGCTATTTCATCAGCGGTCGGAGAGAGAACCTGTGGATCTGAACCGGCTGACTTATCCCTTCTTTTTCTTTTAACTGGAACTGACTCCTCAGAATCGGTTCTCCTTTTGCCCGAAGAAGTTTCGTCCTGGTCAGAGGCACTCCTTCTGGTTTGGTTGGAACCCGAACCGGCTGCCATCTGGGTCAGCGGACTTCTCAGCCTCCCTTTCCCTCAGTCTACCTACTCTCTTATCCAGGGTAGTTTGGGAAAACTTTTACAAATTTGGCAGTCTGAATCGAGGTTGTCAAACCCCAGACAATAAACACAGGTGGTGTGGGGATCAGCCTTAGCAAAGGCTTCCCCACACACACTACAGTGTTGAAACCCAGTGGGCCCTTTTTTCTTGGGTTTCTCAGACATGGCCAATCCTAACCAAAACTTACCCTTTTTTCGGCAATCTGCCAGGCAAGACACCCCTATCGGTTCCTGACCGTGTTACGGGTCTTGGAAAAACCGTAATAAAATCCGTTTTGTTTAGAACCGATACAGACCGGTTACCACACTCTAATAAGAATAGAAAACTTTTCCACAAACCTGATCGGTTCAAACCGAACCGATCCAATGTTTACAAGTTCCACACAGAAAACTAATATGGAAATCTATCTAGTACTCACGGTACCACAGACAGAGACTTAACTGACAGGTTAGATTGCAGAAATTCGGTTGAAACCGAGAGAAAAAACGACACTTTAACCGACTTTTTGAACCAAGCGAAGGAGAAATCTCGGGCGACTGTTCAGTGGTAGAGTAAAGAATCTGGCGGTTGGGGTTCAAACAACAGCAGACAGAGGCTTCAACGGAGCTCGAGCTCAGCGTTCCATGCCTTGCATGGAAAGTTAACTCTTTCCTCTCCGGGGCAGTTCAAAGGTTGGAGATCACTGCAAATAGAATACAGCAAGACTTCATGTTGTTTGAAATACAGGTTACTCACCTGTAACAGGAGTTCTAGGAATGGTGTATGTTGTTCATCCACACTGTCTGGCAGGTTCCTTGCCACTTTAAATCTTGCCGGAAGGTCTTCAAGCTGGCTCCTCCCACCCACCCGGTTGGTAAAACTCTCGACTCCACCCCATGACGCCAGATCTAGCCCGCTGGAAGCCAGGTGGTGCGTCAAAGCCAGGGAGGCGGGTGGGTCGTGTGGATGAACAACATATACCATTCCTAGAACTCCTGTTACAGGTGAGTAACCTGTATTTCTAGGGACATGGATATGTTGTTCATCCACACTGTCTGGCAGACTCCTAGCAGTTCTCTGGGAGGAGGGAGGCAAGGCGCACACCCCCTACTTGGGAAATAAAGACTAGAGAACCGAGGCCCCAAAACCAGCATCCCGGCGTGACTCAAGGTCGATGTGGTAGTGGGTGATGAAGGTGTGTGCTGACTTCCAGGTAGCAGCCCTGCAGATTTCCTGGATAGGGACGTCCCTGGAAGCAGCCACCGATGCAGCAGTATGGCGGGTAGAATGAGCTCTTATCCTCTGGGAGGCTCCATGCCCGCCAACCTATATGCAGATCTATGCGGAGGTGACCCCACCTGACTATGTCTCTGCTTGGCTGCAGGTCTGCCAGGTGCGGCTTCAGCGTAGGTGACAAACAGCTGGTGAACCTCTCCCCGAACTTCAGCCATCCACTCCTTGTAGTAAGCGAGCGCTCTTCTAGGGTCCAAAGTATGGAGCCTACATTCGGCCTCCGAGGTGTGACTGGGGTAGTACACCGGTAGAGTCAGCACCTGATTAAGGTGAAACTCCGACACCACCTTCAGAAGGAATTTCGGGTGGGGGTGCAGGACAACCTTGTCCCTGTGGAAGACCAGATAGGGAGACTCGATGGAAAGCGCCTGGAGCTCTCCCATCCTTCTGGCTGACGTGATAGCCACCAAGAAGGCGGTCTTCCATGACAGGTGAGAGATGTCACACCTGTGCGCTCGGTTCGAATAAACTTGCCGCCAAACCAATACCAGCAGTAGATCCCACGGAGGTGGAGGTTCTGCGCACGGAGGATATGTGATCAAGGCCTTTGAAAAGCGCCCGACCACCTTCTCCTGCACCACCGACTGCTTCCGGCCCGCCCGGTAAGCAGAGATGGCTGCCAGTGCACCTTGAGGGTTGTTGACCGAAGCCCTTGCTGAGAAAGTGACCACAGGTAGTCCAGAATGCTTGCCAAGGAACAGGAGGAAGGGTCCAAGCCCTTGCCCTGACACCAAATGGAGAATTTCTTCCATTTGAAGGCGTAGCATTTTCTGGTCGACTCCTTACGGGACACCTCAACGACGTTGAGGACCTCATCGGAAAGACCCAAGGCCTGGAACTCTAATCACTCAGGAACCAGGCCGTCAGGTGCAGAGATTGAAGGTCCGGATGGAATACCCTGATTGACTGAGATCAGGTCCGGGCGTGCTGGAAGCCGCCTCGGGAGCCTGGAGCTGAGACTGAAGAGATCTGGATACCAGAACTGGCAGGGCCAGTCTGGGGCTACCAGAATCACCTGCGCCTTGTCCCTCCTCGCCTTGAGAAGCACCTTGTGGATCAAGGAAAATGGGGGAAAGGCGTAGAAGAGGCCCGGGGTCCACGGCCTCGAGAAAGCATCCCCCTACAGCGAGCCCTGCTAAGTGGGGCAGGCATGAAACAGTCTCAGCTTCGCATTCTCCCTGGAGGCAAACAGGTCCACCTGAGGCGTGCCCCAGTGGGAGAACAGATCTTGTACTACCTCCGGCAGGACAGACCACTCGTGGGACGCAGCCCCTATCTGGCTTAGGGCATTGGCCAGGGTGTTGGAGGCTCCTGCCACATGGATGGCAAGGAGATCCACCTCCAGGCTGTGTACGAGTGACCAAATGAGGAAAGCTTCCCTGCACAGAGGCATGGAGCGCGTCCCGCCCTGGCGGTTTAGGTAGTACATGGTTGTGGTATTGTCCGTCTGGACCGGAACCACCTGACCCCCGTAGAAACGGAGCAAAGGCAGTGAGGGCTAGACAAACCGCTCAAAGCTCCAGCAGGTTGATGTGGCATTGGGACTCCTGAGGGGACCAGAGGCCGTGCACTCTGTGCTCTCCCAGATGGGCACCCCAACCCATCAAAGAGGCATCGGTCGATAGAGAGACCATCGGCTCGGGGCGGACAAACGGGATGCCCTCCTGCAGATGTGCTGTAATGGTCCACCACTGGAGAGTGTTCCACATCCCCTGGGTCACTGTCACTAGCTGATCCAGCGGATCGAAGTGCTGTGACCACTGGCTGGCCAGCCCTCATTGATGGGGACACATGTACCAGCAGGCCAACGGACCACGCTGGTGCAGGCCGCCATGAGGCCCAGGAGGCGCAGGAAGTCCCAGGCAGGGCACAATTGCCCAACCTGAAATGACTGGGCAAAGGAGGAAAGAACCTCGGCCCTGTCCGCCGGGAGCTGTGCTCTGGCTCATAGACAGTCGAGCTCTGCCCCAGTGAATTGGATCACCTGCTTTGGCATGAGTTCCGACTTGGCCTCGTTGATGAGGAGGCCAACCTGAGAGCAAACCTGGAGGGTCAGATCTCTGGACCGCTCCACCTCCGTTCTGGAGGGGGCTGCAATCAGCCAGTCGTCCAGGTAGGGGTACACCCGGACCCTCTGGCACCGCAGGAATGCTGTCACCACTGCCCTGCATTTGGTGAGATGCTGGGAGCTAGGGAAAGGCCGAAGGGCATGGCCCGGAACTCGTAGAGGGATCCCTCTGCCCTGAAGCGGAGGAATCTCTGGTGGGATGGATGGATTGGGATGTGAAAGAACGCATCCTGGAGGTCCAGAGAACAGAACCACATGCCTCGTTCCAAGGATGGGATTATCTGAGCCAGAGTGACCATCCTGAAGGTCCGAGACCTTAGGAACCTGTTCAGGTCGTGCAGGTCGAGAATGGGGTGCCACCCACCTGTCCATTTTGGGACCAGGAAGTACCTGGACACAAACCCCGGGTCTGGAGGAGGATCCGCCACCTTCCTGATCACCTCTTTTCCAAGGAGCAGGGTGATATCGGCTCAGCGAGCCGACAGAGATGCTGCGGACCCCGTAACCCCCCCCGACGGGCGACGGCTCGGAAGGGCAGGGCCTGCTCGAACTCCAGGGGCAGGCCCTTTCCTACCACCTCCAACACCCAGCGGTCCGTGGTTATAGCGGACCAGGCGGAAAGGAAGTGGCGGAGCCATCCCCCCATGGGGGGAACCCAGGGAGGAGTGACGAGGCTGGGGCGCGACACCCCTCAACCCGTCACTGGGCAGACTTGGAGGAGGGACCGGCCGAGGGACCTCCTGGGCCTTTTCCTCCTTGCTACCTATTAGAGAAGCCGCGGAGCTGCTTTGGGTGCCAAGCGAGCCTGCTGGCCCTGATGTTGGTGCTGTTGGGCGGACGTGCACTGAGTGCAGAAGGCGAGGACTTATTTGTTGTTGTCGATGGCCCTTGTCCTTCTGGGCGGAGGTGACCGAGTCCAGAGTGGCATTGGACTTTTCGATCGGTGGGTGACCTTCCACTCCAGGGCCGAAGAGATCGGTCCCCAGGAAGGGGGACATCCGCCAGTTTATGCTGGGTATCCGCCGTGAAGGTGGATATCCTCAGCCATGCTCTGTGTCGTATGACCACTGCGGCCACAACTGATCTGGCACAGGAGTCTCCAATGTTCAGAGCTATTTGGAGCTGCTGTTTTGCCACTGCCCTTCCCTGGTCCCGTACCTGCCTGACTGTGGTCTGCAGGTCGGCCGGGAGATGAGGGATCACCTCATCCAGGGGGCCCATGAGGGCGTGGGAGAAGTGTACCATCAGCACGGCCGACCTGGCCTGGCGGAGGCCAAGGGAGGATGCAGGCGTACACCTGCGCCTGGCAATGTCCAGCTTTTGGACTCCTTGTCGAGGCTTATCCACATCCTAGCATTCCCGGAGCGCCCAGCGCTCGGTAGCCAACCCCTGCGGAGGGGTGTTCCAAAACGGACAAAGAGCTGGTAGGGACCCACATACTTCCTGGCCATCCTGGCCAAAGGCGTAGGACAGGAAGCAGGCCGCTGCCAGAGCTCCAAGGCTGGGCCAACAATGGCTTCAGCCACCAAAAAGGCCTCCGTGGGTGAATCCCCTCGGGCCAGTATCTCCATTAGGGGATACCTGGCCCGCTTCGAGCTGCATCCCAGTAGACTCCGAGATGAGCCGAAGCAGACCCATGAAGGGCGATGGGCTTTCGTCCATCGACTGGCCCCTGGAGGACTCCAGGTCAATGGGCCTGGAGAACAGGGAGGAGTCATCATCGGACTCCGAGGAGTCCGCGAAGAGCTGCCTGTAGCCTGAGCCACCCTCCACCTGCCAAGGACGGTTGGGAGTGAGGGTGACCGACAACCTGTGGGGCAGGCCCTGACCCGACCAAGAGTCTTGGTTGCCTTTTGATTTGGTTGTGGAGGCTGAGGTTCCACCACAATTGGTGGGGCAGCTGGTTTCGGCGAAGAACTGGCCCAGGCTTGGGCACCTCTGACTACAGGAAGGGGTTTGTTCCGGCCGCTGGGTGACAACCACTTGATGGCGAGGAAGGCGGCGTCAGCTTGTTCACGGACAAAGTAACTGCTGCCACATCATGTCTCGTGGCGGCGCAATTTGCTTGAAGCCTCTCCTCTTCGAGGAGGAAGGCGAGGGCGAGTGGCGGCGCCGCCGCTTACTTCGGTGCCAAGACTGCCGATGTCGGCGGGATCGGCTGGACCGAGATGATGTCCGAGGCCGAGACCAAGATCCTCGGTGTTTCTGAGGATGGGTCTGGGAAGGGGCGGGGGACACCTGCTCTTCCCTCAGCTCGGAAGCCTTGACCAGGGACTCCGGCACCGGAGGCACAGGCAAGTCCTTGGTCTCCACCGGGGGAACTGGTGAAGAAGGGTTGTCGGCTTCACCGGTTGACAGCCCATCCGACGGTCAAGAAAAATCTCGACCGCGTCGATGGGTATCTCGGCCAGCTGACCTGACGGGGACACCGTGAAGCCAGCGGCCTTAGCCTCAACCTCGACCGAAGTCATGTTGACTGTCTGGGGAAGGGGACCTCTCCCACTCCCACGAACGCCGACGGTGGGACTTATCTTTCAAGTCCTTCTTTTTGGACCGAGAAGAATGTCCTGATGGCCCCTCTCCCTTTGTGGAAAGGGATTGGCAAAGCTCCTTAAAGGAAGCTGAATAGGAGGTATCCAGAGAGAGCGGGATAAATGCCGCGACAGAGGAAGAGGATGATGCAGCCTGGGCCACCTCCTCCTTGAGGCGATCATCTGCTCGAGTTGCTCAGCCGAGCCAGCCGCACGTGACAGCCCAGCAAGCCTCCTTCGACTTCACACGGTGGTGGCGCTTCTCGAGTGCCCAAACTGTAACGGGCAGCATGGTCTTCCAGGACACTGGCGAAAATTAACGGCATAACTTCGCGGGTCTGCGGGTGCGTGGTCTAGGCGAGGCAGTGAGCGCCGTGGAGTCTCGGATCCGTCCTGGACATTTTCTGCCCACATGGGCACCACGAAATCGGAGTCGATTTGTCTATCGCAGCCGTGAGGGAGTAATTTGACCGAAGTCTTGAAAATTTGAGAATAAGTTTCGGGCGAACCAAAGAATTAGGATCCAGTCTACACGCAGAGCGTTAAGGAGGGAACCTGAGCTTCCACGCGGTAAGGAAGATCTGGCATCATGGGGCACAGCCGAGAGTTTTACCAACTGGGTGGGTAGGAGGAGCCAGCTTGAAGACCTTCCGGCAAGATTTAGAGTGGCAAGGAACCTGCCAGACAGTGTGGATGAACAACATATCCATGTCCCTAGAAGTTCTTTTTCACAGAAAGGGTGGTGGATGCATGGAACAGCCTACCTCAGGAAGTGGTGGATATGAATACAGTGCAGGGCTTCAAACAGGCATGGGATAGAAATAAGGGAACAATACAGATGAGTATGAATAGATAGGCCATTGACAGAGCAAAGGCCGATGGCACATTTATAAGGTAGAAAAATAAATGGGCAGACTTGATGGGCCTTGTGGTCCTTATCTGCCATCAGCTTCTATGTTTCTATTATTTGCGGTATCTCTGTGTAAACAGTTGTGATGTTTGATTTCTTTTCCTTGAATAAACTCCCCTACTCTTCCTCAGAAGTGCCATGGGATCTTTAACATCAACCTGAACTACCATCAGAACAGGCAGATGGGACCTTGGTTTAATGTCTCATCTGAAAGACAGCACCTCATGAATGCAGCACCCCCCCCCATGCTGCACCACAGTGTCAGTATTGGGATTTCACCTAAGTGCCCGGTATGGGGATTGTCCTTGTCTGGTAGGTGAATGGCAGTTAATTGCATGTCCAGGGAGTAGGCCAGTGACCAGATCTTCATGGCCTCCGTGCAGAGCTTTGTGGATTTTGTGCCCCCCTGCTTGTTGATGTAGAACATAGCAGTGGTGTTGTCTGTCCTGATTTGGACAGCTTGACCCTTTAGCTGGGAAACAAAGGCTTTGATAGGTAAATGGCTCTGAGCTTGAAGAAGTTTATGTGACACCTGGACTCCCTGGGAGACCACACCCCGCTTATGGACTGGTCTGCCACCACCCTAGGAGGGAGGCATCCATAGTGAACACTTTGGAGGTTCCTTTTTGCTGGAAGGATTCATTCCTTCCTTGAGGTTTCCTTGTCCTTCCACCGGTCCAGGGCTTGCAGAAAAGTCCTTGTGACTGGAATGAGTTTTGACAGAGAATCTCTTTTCTGAGAACAATGAGCCCCCAGATAGTATTGAATGTCTCTCATCTGAAACCTGGCTCCTGGAACTACAGCTGCAGTAGAGGCCATATGGCCTAGGAGCCTGAGGAAGTGCCTGGCTGGCCCTGGTTTGCCCAGGACAAATGAATGTGCCAGGGTTTGGAGATTCTGTACTCTGTCTAATGAGAGTAGAGCATTCCCTTTCTGTGTGTCTAGCTCTGTTCCAAAAAACTCTAAGAGTTGGACTGGCTCAAAGTGGGACTTCTCTGTGTCGATCAGAAGCCCAGGGAATCCAGGGTATGTTGTGTGAGCCTGAGAGAGAGAGAGACTCTGACCTTTTGGGGAGACTTGTCCACTATGAGCCAGTCATTCAGACGGGGAAGACAGAGACCTTATGTCATCTGAGATGAGCTGAAACCACTGCCAGGCACATTGTGAAAATTATGGGAGCTGAAGAAAGGCTGAATGGCAGAGCTGCAAACTGATAATGTCCAAAGGGCAGGCTGAACCCGAGGTACTTTCTGTGAAAGGGCCTGACTGGAATGTGAAAATAGGTGTCTCTGAGATCCAGGGAGGCTAGTATCCCTGTTGCAAAGCGGGGATCACCACTGACAGAGTGACCATCTTGAATTTGGGATTGAACAGGTGCTTGTTTAGGTACCCGAGATCTAGAATGGTTCATACGAACATACGAAAATGTCAGCAGATTAGGTCTTGAGTTCTGTCGTGTCTGTTCGAGATGCAGCTCACAGTTTGATAACTGCTGCTGCCCCCCACCTTCCATCCCTTCCCTGACTTCCATTCAGAGTCCCCCTGGTCTCTACCCACCTTACCTTTACCATGCCCATGTATCTATCACATCCCTTCTTAAAATCTCCCACTGTTTCCCTTGATACCAACTCCTCAGAAAGTGTATTCCAAGGCATCACCACCCTTTCTGTGAAGTAATGCTTTTTCAGGTCTCTTCTGTACTTCCCACCAACAGTTTCAGGCTATGACCCCTTGTAGTCCTTCCCCTCCTTCAGTCTGAACACCCCCTTTGTATTTACTCTATTAATACCTTTCAAGTATTTAAAGGTCTCGATCATGTCCCCTCTGTCCCTTCCATCTTCCAAGGAGTACATGTTTAGCTCCCTAAGTCTCTCTGCATAGGGCTCATCCCCCATTCCGAGGATCATCTTAGACACCCTCCTCTGGATCCTCTCCAGGAGCATAATGTCCTTTTTTAACATCCATTCTTACCAGTAGCGCCATATGGCATCGGAACCTTCCATTGATTAATCCGACCCAAAATGGCTACACAGGATAGAATGAGTTAAGTAAGGGCACCAGAATTGCACACAGTACTCCAAGTGCAGCCTCACCAAGGATTTGTACAGTGACAGAATTACTTCCTCCCTTCTCTAAATGATCCCCCTAATAATGCACCCCAGCATATGTTTGCCTTAGCCGCTGCTTTCCTGCATTGTCCTGAATGGTTCATTTTACCAGTGATCACTATTCCCAGATCTTTTTCTTCCTCCAAGACTGTTAACTGTACTCCCCTCTACAATTTGTACTGTAGCTGTACCTTGTATTCCTAGCTCCCAAGTGAAGTACACTGCACATCCTAATGTTAAACCCCAGCTGCTATGTGACTGACCACTGTTCTAGTCTTTCTAGGTCTTCCTGGAGTGCCCTCCTTCCCTCCTCACTGTCCACCTCCACACCTAGTTTGGAGTCATCAGCAAACAGGCTCATATTACTCCTAACTCCCACCACAATGTCTGAAATGAAAACATTAAATAACAATGGACCCCGAACTGAACCCTGAGGGACCCCGCTAATGACTCTTCTGGGTGTTGATAGCTTCCCCCCAACCTGCTGTTGTCTGTCACTTAGCCAGTTTCCAATCCGCCTCACCAACCTTTCCCCCATCCCCAAGTCACTCAGCTTTCCCAGCAGTCTTCTATATGACACGGAGTCAAATACCTAACTGAAGTCTAGATATAAAGCGTCAACGACACCACCATCCAGAGAGCTTGTCATCCAATCAAAATTCAACCAGGTTAGTCTGACAAGATCTCCCTTAACTAAAACTGTGTAAGCCTGACATCTGATCCCTCACCTCCAAGAACTTCACCAGCCTTTCCTTCTTCAATATAGTCTCCAATAATTTTCCCACTATGGACATCAGGCTGTCCAGTCTAAAGTTCTCGGCTCATCCCTTGACCGCTCTTATGGAGCGCATTACGTGTGCCATTCTCAGTCAATGGTACACTTCCCGTTTGGAGGAGGATTTGAATAACTCTATCAGCGGTGCTGCCAGGACATCTGCCAACACTTTTAGGACTTTGGGGTGGATCCCATCTGGACTTGGGGCCTTGTCTGTCCTTAATGATCTAAGGCCCTCCCACAATCTCTCTCTCTCTCTGCTGGTATCTCATCACATATTAGTGACCCCTTCCCCACCCTTTACCTTAACAACCCCCTGTGGAATTGGACCATGCATTTCCTTGTAAAGGCAGAGCAGAAGTACTCATTTAGTACCTTAGCTTGCTCCACTTCCTCTTCTGCCCACCCACCCTCCTTTTTTAACCTGGTGATCTGCCTCCTACAGTTCCCCTGATATATTTTAAAAAAATATTTTTCCCTCTCCCTGATCCCCTGTGCCAACCTTAGCTCTTTGGTTGCTCCACCAGTCGCCAGTCCCTGTTTTACTTTTGGGTGAGAAGAAAAAATTACTCACCTTAGTAATTGTGTTCCTTCTAATGGAGTCTTGCTGTATTCTGACAATTGCAGTTAGCTCCAGCCTTTGAACTGCCCGGAAGTATAGGGTTAAATTTCTATGCAGGGTGTAGAGGCTGAGCTCGAGATCGGTTGAAGACTCTGTCTGCAGTACTTTGAATCCATACCGTCCGATTCTTACAAGCTAAAAACTCACTGACCCATCAGAATGTGGAAATTGTAACATTTCTACTAGCCAACTGGCAACTAATGGTCTAGGGTTCCCAAAGGAAGATTCAGTCGAAACCAAAAACCAAACAAAAACCCAGGTAATAAAGCATAACAAATTCTTAATAACCAAACTAAAGCACCCAACAGAAAGTGTGCTGAAAGACACCCTAGAGGTACAACACTGCACCTACCCACCACTTCCCATAAACAGGTTCTGAGAGGGGAGGCAGAAAGGCAGGTCAGAAGATAGCAAGACTCCATTAGAAGAAACACAATTACTAAGGTGGTAATTTTTCTTCAAACAGCATGAAGTCTTGCTGTATTCTGACAATTGCAGACTACCAAGCAGTACCTCCAAGGAGGAGGGACAGAACCTACTTTGGGAATAGGCTCTGAAGCACTGCTGCGCCAAATCTAGCATCACTCCGAGCCTGGATATCCAGGGAGTAATGCTTGGTGAAGGTATGAACTATTTTCCAGGTGGCTGCTTGGCAAATTTCTAACAAGGGAATATCCCTGGCCGCAGTCAGAGATGCAGCTGTACCTCTAGTGGAATGAGCCCTGAGGCCTGAGGGAGGAATTTTTCCCAGTTTCTCATAACAGAATTGGATACAGGACACAATCCACCTGGCAATAGTTCTCTTGGTGGCAGGTTTGCCCTTACCTACTTACCCATAAGTGAGGAACAACTGGAGGGAGTCAAACCTGTGACCCTTTGTACGTTCTATGTAGTAACTAAGGGCTCTTTTAACATCTAAACTGTGTAACCTTCACTCTCCTGAGGAAGCATGATCAGTGAAGAACACAGGAAGAGACATGGATTGGTTCAAGTGGAAATCAGAAAACACTTTGGGTAGGAACCTCCTATTGGTTCTAAGGACCACCTTGTCCCTATGGAATGAGATGAAGTCCGGTTCAACTGACAGAGCTTGCAATTCACTGATACGTCTGGCAGAGGTAACAGCAACCAAAAACAGTTTTCAAGTCAAGTACTTGAGCTCTGCTGAGGACATAGGCTCAAAAAAGGGGTTGCATAAGATGAGCAATGCAGACATTCAATTCCCAGGCAGGAGCAGGATCCTAAAAGGAGTGTTGGTATGAAGCAATCCTTTGAAAAATTTACAGAATACAGGATGAGATGACAGACAGGAAGGCTTTCCCACTGACAGAAAAGCAGAAACAGCTGACAAATGTACCTTGAGAGTAGCTGGTCTGAGGCCTAGACCATTAAGATGAACCATATAATCCAGAACTGTAGACAATTCAGCAGTGTCTGAGGATATATGCTTCTTGGAACACTAAATGCTGAATCTTTTCCATTTGGAGTTGTAAGTTTTTCTGGTGGCAGGCTTTCGAGAGGCTTTGAGAATGTCCAGAACCCTTTGGGACAGATGCAAATCTGCATATTCTAACTCTTCAAGCGCTATGCCTTGAGATTGAGAGACGGAAGACTGGGGTACCAAATCCTCCCCTGAGATGAGGTTAACAGATTGCACTTCCTGGGAGAGACAGGGAAGATGGACTGCTAGGGACAGCAGCAGGGGATACCATGGCTGCCTGGCCCAGTCTGGAACAATCAGAATTGAGTTGCAGGATTGTGACCTCATTTTGACCAGAACTTTGAACAACAGAGGAAAGGAGGGAAGGCATAGAGGAATTTCCTTTCCTAGTTCAGAACCAGAGCATCCAGAGGGACTGAGCCCAGTACTGGAGGTCTGCAACAAAACAGAGGAAGTCGGTGATTGTCCGGGGCTGCAAAGAGATCTATCTCTGGAGTGCCCCACCTGGAAAAAAATCACTTCTAGCACCAAGGGATCCAGAGACCATTCGTGATGGCCCTGGGAGATTCTGCTCAGTGCATCTGCTATCACATTTTCCTTTCCCAGAAGGTGGACTGCAACTGAGGATGTCTGCAGAGAGTAAGCCAGAGACCACAGTTTCATGGCTTCCGTGCACAAGGCCGTGGACCGAGTACCTCCCTGCTTGTTGATGTATCACACAGTGGTGGTGGTGTTGTCTGTCCTGACCTGTACCACCTTGTTCTGCACTGATTGAGAGAAGGCTTGCAGAGCCAGGAACACTGCCCTGAGCTCCAAAAGATTAATATGCAGGAGGGACTCTTGATGGGACCACCGTCCCTGGGCTGTGAGAGCCCTGAGATGGGCTCCCCATCCCAACAGAGAAGCATCTGTGGTAAGGACCACAGAGTGGGGCTGACTGACGAAAGGAACCCCTTGCCTGAGGTTATCCTGATCCTGCCACCATTGAAGTGCCTGGATCAGAGTCTGAGTCACTGGAACTTGTTTGGTAAGAGGATCCTTCTTTTGGGACCAGCAGGACCTTAGATGGAACTGAATGTCCCTCATTTGAAACCTGGCTCCTTGGACCACTGCTGTAGAAGCTGCCATGTGACCCAGAAGCTGAAGGAAATGCCTCGCTGGTCGAGAGATCAGAAGGCGGAAAGAGGAGGCCAGCTCTGAAATGGCTGTAACCCTCTGTATGGGAAGAAAAGCTCTTGCCTTGACTGTATCCAGCTCTGCTCCTATACAAGTCAGAAGCTGTACAGGTTCGAGAACTGACTTGGAAAGGTTGAGAAGAAACCCTAAGGGAAGTGAGCACTTGCTGGGTCACTTGGAGGTCTGACTTGACTTGGTCTGGGGACTGTCTCACAATGAGCCAGTCGTCCAGATATGGAAACACTGCAATCTTATTCCTTCTTAAAAAGGCCACCACTACTGCCAGGCACTTTGTGAACACCCTTGGAGCTGACGTTAGGCCAAAGGGCACTGCTCTGAACTGATAATGGCCTAAAGGCAATTCGAACCTGAGGGACTTTCTGTGGGAGCACCTGATGGGAATGTGAAAATAGGCATCCTTAAGGTCCAGGGAGGCTAGCCAGTCCCCTGGCCTTAGAGATGGAAGAATTATTCCCAGAGTCACCATTTTGAACTTTGGTTTTAACAGATGCTTGTTCAGATATCTTAAATCCAGGATGGGTCACCACTCCCCTGTCTTTTTTGGGGTAAGGAAGTACCTGGAGTACAGACCTTTGCCCCTGTGTAGGTAAGGCACCCTCTCTATGGCCCTTAGAGCCAACAGAGATGAAACCTCTGCTTGCAAGGCAAGGGATTCGGAGGTGCTTGCAGGTGGAAAAGATCTGGGCCTCAGCTTTGGAAATCTTTTGAAGCTGAGGACCAGTCCCTGGCTTACCACTTCCAGGACCCATTTGTCTGAAGTAACAGACTTCCAGTCCTGGACGAAGTAAGCCAGCCTGCCTCCTACTGGTATGGGGGAGTCGACCCGGGCTGACACCTCAGGGTGTCTGCTTGGCAGGAGCCTTAGGCTGAGGGGTGGATGCAGCCCTGCTCATCCCCGTTCTGCCTCTCCCTCTAAAGAACCCCCTCTGGGAAAAGGGAGAAGAGGCCTGCGCTTGGTAGAAAGGCCTGTGAAAAGGCCTGCCCCTGGCTTGCTGCCTTTGAGGAGTTGCCTGCCTTTCCTTGGCCTGTGCACTCCTGTAAGTGGTCCTGTATTCATCCATTTTCTTCATGTAATTCTCTGTCTGCTCCCCAAACAAAGAATTACCCACCACAGGGAAATCCATGGCCTTAGCCTGGGTGTCCTGTGAAAGGCTAGTACATCTGAGCCAAGCCATTCTCCGAAGAGCCACAGATGTAGCCATGACTCTTGATGACACATCATTGGAGTCCACAGCAGCATGAAACTGAACCTTGGATGCCTCGATCCATCAGCAGTCACCCCCTCAGCTCCTTGGCCAGCTGGGGAAGCCTGTAGCCAATGCCAGTACAGTGCCCCATCTGGACTTCTGGTACCTGGCTGTATAGGCCACATAATTGGCCTGCTTGAGTCCCAAAAGGATGCCATGTACAGTTTCTTTGCCATGGCATCCAGCTTCCTGGAGTCTTTATCTGGAGGGTGTGAAGCCAAGGGAATGCCTGCCCTGTCACAGGCTGCAGCCTGCACTACCCCAACATGGCTGCATTGCTGGTAAAGAAACTCCATATCCGAGCCTGACAGAGTATACCTCTTGTCCATCCTTCTGTCCACAGGAGGTATAGAGTTAGGAGACTTTAAAATTTTTTGAGTCTGCTTCCCAAAAGACTTATGAAGGGGAATAGACAGTCTGTTAGACTCTGGGATATCCATCATTTCAACGAAGTCAGGCTCTTCCTGGTCCTGCACAGCCTCCTCCATAGGAAGCTGGAGGTTTCTGCCACTTTCCTGTAAAACAGAAAGTTGGGAGGGACTCAGAGAGCCTAGGAGGAAATACCAGAAGGTCTGTCTGGGGAGATGTCGATTCTATAGGCACATCCAGATTTTCTAAGCACTCATCATCATAATCCTCACATTGTTCACAGTCCCCTCCTCAAAATCCGGTTCATAAAAATCTTCAGGATAATCCTGAACCAGAGGAACTGACCGAACCAAATCCCTACCAACTGGGACCGGATCGGTCGGAACCGGACGAAGCGATTCCACATTCCGAATCGCTCAGGCAATTTCTTCCGCAGTCGGAACATGGGAGTTCTGGATCCGAACCGGCATATTTTTCCTTTCTTTTCCTTTTTGTAGGAACTGACCACTCAGGATCAGCTCTCCTCTTGCCAGAAGAAGTATCACCTTGGTCAGAGGGCACTCCTTCTGGTTCGGTGGTAACCGAACTGGGCTGGCCTTCCGGATTAGCGGATTTCTCGGCCTCCTTCTCCCTAAGTCTACCTAATCTCTTATCCAGGGTAGACATGGGAAAATTCTTACATATTTGGCAGTCTGAATCGAGGTGGTCAAACCCCAGACAGTAAACACAGGTGGTGTGGGGATCTGCCTTAGCAAAGACCTCCCCACACTCACTGCAGTGCTGAAACCCAGTGGGCCTGGTTTTTGGGGGTTTCTCAGACATGGCCAACCTAAGCAAACTTACCCTTTTTTCGGCAACCGCCAGGCAAAACTCTCTTATTGGTTTCTAACTGTGTTACGGGTGTTTGAAAAAAATGCTAAAAACATGTTTTTTTTAAAACCGGTAAGAACTGGTAACCACACACTAAAATGACTAAATCAAAAGACCTAAAGGATCGGTTCAGCCGAACCGATTGGGACTTTTACAATTTCCACAATCCAAAAACACTATCTAAGTACTTACTGTACCACAGACAGAGTGAACCGAATTGTGGTAAAATAATTCGGAAAACTAATAATTTAACCGACACTTTAACCGAGTCTTTGAACCAAGCAACAGGAGAAATCTCCGGAGCGACTGTTCAGTGAAGCAGAGTAAAGAATCCGACGGTTTGGATTCAAAGTACTGCAGACAGAGTCTTCAACTGAGCTCTAGCTCAACGTTCTATGCCCTGCATAGAAATTTAACCCTATACTCTCCTGGGCAGTTCAAAGGCTGGAGCTAATTGCAATTGTCAGAATACAGCAAGACTTCATGTTGTTTGAAAATACCTGGAATAGAGTTCTTTCTCCGATTGGGAGAGAGGAACTCCTTCCATTACATTTGCTGAAAGGGGAGACTTCACCTCTAACTCCAGCAACATTTTTTTCTGTGGGAGTTTGAGGTTTTAAACTCCTCTTGACCCTGCTGAGTGGGAAATGTTTTGATCTGCAGGGAAGTCCTCAACCCACCACCTCCAGCACTCACTTGTCTATGGTGCTGCACTGTCATTGATAGAGGTAGTGGGTCAGCCCTTTCTCCTACTGGCACAGGGGAGGCGACCTGGCCCCTTCCAGTCAGGGGTTTGTAGTTTGAGTTTTTGTTGAGGGGTGGGGTCAGCACACTTCTGAATCCTCCGACCTCTTCCCTAAAGAATCCGCTCATCTAAGAGTAATCCAGGGGCAGTGGCATGCATAGGATAGAAGACCCTAGGACAGTAACCTCTACCTCTGCCCCTCTACATTTGGGCTTGTAAGAAGTACAGGCTTTCTCTTGAGCTGCATTGCTCTGATAGGTGGTTTTGTATTCCTCCACCTTTTTCATGTATGCCTCTGTTTTGTCCCAAAAGAGAACTGTTCTCACAGGAGAAGTCCACAGCTTTAGTTTAGGTATCCTGGGAGAGATGGTAGTTCTTAACCAGCACCCTCCTGAGAGAAATGGCCTGAGTCATAGCCCTGGATGCAGTATCATTGGAATCTACTGCCATATGAAACTGATAGTTTGTGGCTTCCAAGGCAGTTCTAACGGTTTCTGCCAGGTCCTGAGACACTTTCTGGGGGGCTTGCTGGCTGATAGCTAGAACAAAGTTCTATAGAGCATTCTGATACTGAACTGTGTATGCCATGTAAGTAGAAAGGAGGAGTAGCAGAGAGGCTGTGGTGTAAGATTTCTTACCCATAGTATCCAGTTTCCTACATTTTTTTTCTGGAGGCTGGGATGAAAGCGGTACCCTAGCTTTGTCAGAGGCTGCAGCCTGTACCACTCCTTCATGGTCTGAATGGATGTAAAGGTACTCAGCATTAGATTTTTCTAGCTGGTACTTTTCTTGATTTTCTTATCCACCTCTGGGATGGAGGTAGGATTTTGGAGTAACTTGAAAGTAGTATTGCAAAGGGACTTATGAACTGGAAGGAGACCCATCATATCCAAAGGTTTGCCTCCTCATATTCTTCAGTGGTCTCTTGAATAGAGAGATCAAGGTGTCCACCATGTGTTATACAAACGTATAATGAGAGGAAAAATCTTCCTGGCCATGGAAGGAGAGCCAAATTCCTGGTCAGGGGCTACATCAGGCTCTAAGGGTTCACCCTCCTCTTCATCATCATCTTCCTCAAAAAAAAAATGCCCTGGCCAAGGCCAGGATCAGAGGGAATAGGTATGTGGGAACCAGCTGGGGCACCAAGGACACAGCCCACAGCCTGAAAAGTTCGATATAGTTTCCAATTCTTTTCCATTTCCTCCACAGAGGGTATATCTTGTTGTGACACTGGCATCTCTCTTTGCTTTTCAGCAGGAGGGGCCATGATCTTTCTTCTTTTTGTTTCTTTTTAGCAGGCACTGAATCAGGAACCTGCTCTTAAAGTCCTTTTTATTTCGCTTGGTCATTATTATTTTTATCAGACTTATTTTCTAGAGGGTCCTTGGAGGACCTGTCTTTAGATTTATGATGAGAGGAGGACCCCTCTTCTGAAGTTGTATTGGAGGGGGAAGGCAGACTGAGCAGCCATTATTTCCAGCCTTTTGGCTCTTTTCTTAACTGTTTTTGAGCAACATTTAGTGCAAAGTTCACAGTTCACAGAATTGTGGGCTGGACCCAAACAACTTAAGCAAAGGTCATGGCCATCTGCCATGGGTAGGATTTTAAAACATTTAACACAACTTTTAAACCAGTAGGTCTAGTCTTCTTTTGGGGTCTATCTGACATGACAATCTCAGGAGAAGACCTTAAAAATGGTTCCCAAATGGGAAAAATATGTAATTTGCAGTTGGTTCCCAAGTGCTATGGAAAAGTGAGAAACAGTTCTTCAATAAAGAGAAATAAAGTAAAAAAAAATAGCGCTAAATGCGGTTCCATTCAAAACAACTGCTAAAAAACTGAGCTAAAATATCACAAATGCAGATAATTTTACCTCAAAAATGTTATTTTTAGTCAGAATAAAAGTGCGGGCACCACACAAAAAAACACTGTGAGGAGACTTTCCTTGGTTCCTGGGAACAGATGGGAACTGAGGAAAACACACAAAAACCACTGAAGGTAGCACAGACTTTAAAATCATTCCAACTTTAAAGGAAATAAACTTTTTCAAGTGAAGATGGGAAGAGAGAACTTGTGCAGTCAGCGGGGAAATTAATCTGACTGGCTTACAGCAGCACCTACAGGCAGCACTCTCTTACTACAATCTGACAGGCTAATTCTTTGGCATCATTAGCATAAACTCCACCTCTGAACCCAGCTGGCATAACTGCATTAGTCAAGCATTAGTCAAGCATACTGAGGGATTCCTGGGGTGAGAAGCTGACAGATCCAAACTAGATCACCCCCATTTGGTTTCTTTACCAGAACTGAGGTGGGTGGACTTACCAGCTGGAGTTTCTTCCAACCTTTTTGGCCCAACTCTTTTAGATTTTTTCAGACACATTGTGGAAATCTGGAAAATTCTTGACATTGCTTGGCCCAGACACTCCAGACATTTGCTGTGTACATCAGCAGACTGCATGAATTTATAGCACTTACTGTACTAACTAAACCCTCCTCAAGGAATCACCCATGGAGGGTCATGATGGGTGAAGTAACTCTTTAGAATACAGTGCAACACTACAAAGAAAAAATATAGGTAATAAACTATAAAAATGAAAAAAACGTCTGTGTGGAAGCAGTACCAGAACTGAACAACCACCCAAAAAAACTGAATTGAGATTGGAATGGGAACCCAACTTAAAACTGAAGAAAAAATGGTCCGGAACTGAGGTGGAACTGGTTTCTTCAGCAGAAAGAAAAGATCTAACAGTTGGAAGGAAATGGCAATGAAGCAGAGTTTCAGTTATAATCTAACTGAGCTATTTCTGAGTGCCAGTTCTGTCTGGCTTTCGATTAATTTTCACTGTTAGAAATGCCTTCTTGAAAATATAAAATAAATTAAAAAAGGAGAGAAATGTCTGTTTCCACGTAGAGCAGTGTTCAACAGACCATACCTTGTAATATCAAGCAGAAAAATCTAACCAGCAAAAAAAAGTACTTCATATACAAAATGTAACAGCTGACTACTTTTAAAACTAATAATATTTTCTAGGGAGGAACTAACTCTTTTAAAGCATTTTTCTAGTATCTAATAAACCTTTTAAACTATAACAGGCACAATTCAAGTTCTATTTAATTTTCTGTACTTGTATCCCTCACTCTTTATTACCAAGGATTAATTCCATGCAAGCAGTATCTTTGCATTTTAGATTTTATTTCATCCTCTTGCTGTTCCCCGCTAAAATCATAATCCTGTTTATAAGATCATAGTCATGTCCATGGCAACAGACTGTGATATTATATAGCATTATAACTTTAGTGAAAGGAAAAGCTGGAGAATAAAGTGCAGTCTGGGGGACAAAAATGTTTTCATGCAAATTTACTCAGTAATAAGGAATGTACAGGAAATGTCTCTCTTTCTGTACATATCATCAACGTTTAATTTCATTTAGAAATATGAAAGATTTAATTTGCATTGTGTTAACAACAATTAAATTTACTGTTACCTTTTTATGCTTCCAGCTGCAGAGCTACTTCTTGCCCCACTGCTTCTTTTCTGTGTTTGCATCTTACCTTTTAGCTTAAAAGAAAACATATGAAAGATGTCTGTATGCATACATTAATGGTTTGCACCATAATTAAAATATATAGATATACCAGCTCTCAGTGACCACTCAGTTTTAATAACCTTTTCAACATAAAGCTAGCATGAGAATGACAATGAATGCAAGCAAGTGAATTAACAGTCCTAAATTTCTTGAGCCAGTCTTAAGGAAAAGTTACTCACCATGGTTAACATCTTTTCTTTAATGGATTAGAACAGTCAGTCAAAATTGTGCATCATCTCCATAGCGTGCATGAAGTTCGGATCTTAGAAGTTTTTTCAAAGGCGTCTCTCTGGTCTCAAGCATCCGAACATTCCAACAGCAGATCTTTGAGCTAAAGAGGCCAAGGAGCTTGAGACCTGATTTGAAAAATATTCCAATTATAACAATTTAAATTTCAGATTAAAAAGGTTTTCATAAAACAGAAAACAAGAACTATCATTAAAAGCTTGAGCCTTACTAACAATAAGTAGGTGCATACCTGCCTCTGAGGCCGGAGATCAGAGGGCTGTGGGTTCAGTTCCCACATCTGGCACTTGGGTTAATATTCCAGTACTTACACTGTAGTGCAGCATGAGAGGGGTGCTGCCTTCTGAGATGCCATCTTTCGGATGAGACGTTAAACCGAGGTCCCATCTGCCTGGATTGGTGGTAGTTCAGGTGGATGTTAAAGATCCCATGGCACTTATCGAAAAGAATAGGGGAATTTCCCTGGTGTCCTGGCCAAATTTCCCTCATTCACTAAAAAAATACCACCAACTGCTTAATCTGGTTCAAGGTCAGTTGGCATTTGTCTGTATCCCCCTCCCCCGGGTCATGCCTGAAAATAGGCAGGATTTGTCTAGTGCACTTACCCGGTAAACAAGAACTAAATAAATAAAATAAATAAATGATCCTAAAGAACCTCGTGAATTAGAACAACACTGTCAAATTTGTGCAAACTCCAAGTAGTGCCCTGGGCTGGAGGGTTTTACTGTTACTTTGGGAACAGGTTTTGACATACAGAAATCCCAAACCTAGAATCCTCTCTTTTTTATGTGTCCAAGCAATACTGAGATGTGAATGTGTGGACCGAGGACCAGGTAGAAGATTTACAAATTTCTGCCAGTTGCAAATTTCATCTAGATATCACTGTTGCTGTTGTACTCCTAGTAGATTGTGCCTTAATGCCATCAATTTATCATGCATACTATCCATCTTGATATGGTCTGCTTAGAGGATGGGTGTCCATCTGACACCATGTCATATGTAACAAATATCTGTTACTGCTCTTAAGTCCTCTGTTCTGGACTTGTAAAAACTGAGGAGCCTCTTACATTCAATGTGTGGGTTGTCCTCCCTTTATTGGCATGTGGCCTTGCGAAATATACTGGTAATGTAAAAGTCTGATTCAGGTGAAATTTGACACTACCTTTGGAAGGAATTGAACATTTGTTCTTATACCACCTCCATTTGTGTAAAATCAAGTATGAGGATCAATACTGAGTGCTTGCAATTCACTGACCCTCCTTGCTGAGGAAATATCCACCAAGAATGAAGTTCTCCAGGTGAGTTACTTTAACTCAGTAGTGGCCAATAGTTCAAATGGACACACCATTAATTGAGAACAAGCTCTAGGTCCCAAGCTGGTATCGATTTCTTTACAGGAAGATACTGTATATATACGAGAGGCCCTTAAAGAACCTCTAAAAGCACTAGACTTGCAAATAGAAATCCTGTTCAAGTCCTTCTAATGCATTAGACCTAAATGCAGAAATAGCAGACAAATGCAACATTAAAGATGCTGGCCTTAAACCCAAAGAGCTAGATTTTCAAAAGCCCTCTGGATACCCATGATGACTTGTGTCACGATTTTAGCATAACTACACTACTTGGGTCACACACACTACATGAGAGGACTTTTCATTGCAAGTGCCACAAGATGGACTCAGAAGATGACGCATGCACAAAATAATGATACTTGCTGCATATATATTTTTTGTTTTGTTTTTTTGCAGTAAAGCAAGCACTTTTGCAAATGCACCAAAATGTTCAGAAACAGAAATGCAACAGTTTGGCGCATTTGTTCTGGCATAGGCACAGCTGAAAAATATGGAGTTGTACCTGCATCAAAACTTCTGAAAATATAGTCCGAAGACTTTCTATGTAACAGATACTCCAAAACTGATGCTTTCAGCTCAAAGAGATTGTTCCCACATCAGACTGAGAAAATGTTTCCATTTTCAATTGTAAAATGTTCTTATGGATGGCTTTCTGGCCATCTTAAGACTTTCAATAACCAGGGTAGAGAGGTTTATTGCCGAAAACTATCTCCTCAGGTACCATGCTTTCAAGTGAATGGACACCATGTTGAGATGGTTCAACTGGCCTTTTGAGACTGTCAGAAGATCTCAATACAGAGGCAGAGTGCAAGTCTTCTGGGACATCTGACTTAAAAGAAAGTACCATGGCTGTCAGGGCCAGTCTGCTGATATCAGGATCATGGCTACATGTTCCTCTCTCACTTTCAGAAGTACTTTCTGAATCAGAGGTTAGGGTGGGAAAGCATAAAGGAACCTGTTGCTTCAATACATGCTGAGAGCATCTTCTGGAACTGTTTCCTGAGAAGGGGCACTGCAACAGAACTGTGGTAGTTTGTTGTTCTGCCATGATGCAAAAACTGCCTCTGGGAAACCCCATGTACTGAAAACCAACTCTGGCACAGTCTGTTTTAGGTACTACATGCCTGTCACATTACCTATCTTGCTGAGACAGTCTGCCAGTACATTTTCCGTTCCTGCAAGGTGGACTGCACAGATATGCACACAGAGTGTAGACCAGATCCCAAACTTTCAGTGTTTTCTTTCACAATTTTTTTTTATTTTCTTTTTATTAAAAGACACAATAGACATTACAGTAATATGTACAGAACACTAGTAATTGAAGATATTAATAAGCATTTCCAAATATGTACATATAATTCAATACCCATATAAGAGGAAAGATCCTAATACCGGTGTGTGGGTGACCTAAATTTAAATACATATTGCATGGAAGGTAATCCAAAGAATTCCTCAAATGGGTCTCACAGATGATCATGGTCCATTTCCCAATTTGTTATTTTGCTAGTCTGTTAAGAAGGCTTTTCCTCTGTGCCACCAGGAAAGTTCCCTGGCTACCCATTTTATCAGTTGTCCTATATCCCTCGTCTCTTAACATGGCACAAATGAGGTATCGTGTTGAGCCATATATCAATCAATCAATCAATCAAAGACTTTAACCAGGCGATCACTGTTGAGCAAGCTCATTTTCGAGGTGGACCTGGGTTTGTTAACAAGGAACAAGGGACAATATACACGGGATGCAACACACAAGAAAACAGTAATAATACAAATAAACTGAGATACAATAATACAGTATATACAAAGTATCAGCAGACAGCACTGGCAGTAGTAGTATATGTTTGGAACAGAAGATACAGCTAGTTTTGGGTAGGACACAATTTTTCATAAAAGTAAAGAAATATACATATCAGGTGCACCGAACACAAATAAAACCTAATATAAAAAGATATATAGTGATACGGTATGGAGAATTTAGAGCTGGAACCAGGGTCAAAGGAACGAGGAAGGGACAGATATGGGGGTAGAAAAAGGGGAGAGGGAAGAGTCGATTATAGATGTGATCAGTCTTTTAACAGTAGTAATTAGAGTGTGCTTGGACTTATAGGAGTCACTATTTAGGGTAGACAGGCACAGGACTCATTATGATGTAGGTATAGAGATTTAAAAGCTGCTAGGCTGATGGGGTGAGTTAATTTCAAAGTTTTTTACAGCTTGTTCCACAGTTGAGGGAGCACAAAGCTGATGGCTACTCTGCCAATGCGAGATTTTGCTTTGTAAACATAAAGGTAGATATATGAGGTGCTTCTCAGGGCATACTTCCCCAGAGTGCACAAAGGTAAACAGACAGAGATATACTGGGGCAGTTTATTTGAGATAGCTTTGTATGTCCAAACCGCAGTATTTATTTGCCGTCTGTAAGCAAGGGATGACCATCCCATTGCCGTGTACAATGCACAGTGGTGGGTTGAGTATGGAAGACCTGTGATAAATCTTATGGCTCCGTGATAAAGCATATCAAGTTTGGCTAGGGTACCTGCAGGTCCCTGACTATATAGAAAGTCTGCGTAATCCAATAGGGAAAGAAAGGTAGTTTGAATCAGTTTCAGTTTAGCGTCTCTTATGAGGAGATTATTAATCCTAAAGAACAGACCAAGTCTTTGTCTAAGTTTCTTTGCTAGTTCTTCTAAGTGATCTGTGAAAGTAAGTCTATGGTCTAACCAGACCTCCAGGTACTCTTGAACTTTGGTACGTAGTCCAACCGCTCACTTAGAATGGTAGTGATCTGCGGGAGTGTCCCAGCAATTGCAGGATTTATTGCATTTTGAAGGGGAGAGGAATATTGCTTTGGTTTCTTTTGCATTTAAGAGCAGTTTCTGGTTTATAAGCTGATGTTGCAGCAGATTAAATTCATTTTGAAGGGCTTTACAGGCCGCTTCAGGTGTGGGGCTACTAGCATAGAGTACCGTATCATCCGTGAATAGGTGTATTTGTGCTTCTTTGATGGGGGCATCTACGTTGTTAATATAAATGGTGAAGAGCAAGGGACCAAGAATGGAACCTTGTGGTACACCCCTCAATAGGGGTTTTGGTGGAGAAACTTCCCCTTCTGCCTTTACTTGTTGAAGTCATCCTGAGAGGTAGTTGGAGAACCATTTAAGGATAGGAATCCAAACCAATGTTCGGAGGGATGACAGAAGCAGTCTGATGATCAGCAGTCCGAGCATGCTTAGGTCCAAGAAAACTACGCAAAGTTTTTTTTGTCTAATTCAAGCTGCCAGTCGTTTGTCACCTTGGCTAGAGCAGAGATTGTACTGTGCTGTGCTGTGCTCTAAAACCGGATTGTAATGGGTTGAGCAATTTTTCTGATTCCAGGTACTTCCGAACCTAGGAGTTCACTATTTTCTCCAGCATCTTTGACAGGATTGGAAGTAGGGAGATTGGCCTGTAGTTACGGAGGTCACTAGGATCTCTTGACTTAAACAAAGGGACCACAAGTGCATTTTTCCAAATGGGCGGTTGGTCACCCTGGGACGAGGATAAGTTGAAGAGATGAGTAATTGGGACTGCAAGGACACGCTAGCCAACCTTTAAGAAGTACGGGTCAATGAGGTCGGCCCCAGCACTTTTCCTAGTGTCCAGCTGAAGGAGAAGATCTTCAACTTCTTTCAGAAAGATTGGCTGCAAAGAGAAGGATGGACTGGGGATGGGTTTTTCTTGTGTATCCAATCTAAGTTGTTGGCGGATGATATTCGCAGGAGAGGAGTCAAAGGCTAGCCCTGCAGTGGCAAAATGATTACTGAGAGCATCAAGGATAGATGGTCTGTCGGAGATGACGGTATTGTCAATCAATAATTTAGTAGGTAGGGAATTAACAGTGGTGTGACCTTCAGTGTCTTTGACAGTCCTCCAGAATTTGTTTCTTGAGGAGTTCTCCAGCTGAGAGCGGTAGAAATTAGCTTTGGCTTCTCTGACCATTTTGGTGCAGAGGTTCCTCGCCCTCCAGCAAGAATTCCAGTCATTTATTAAATTAGTTTTCCTAGCAGTTCTCCAGAGTACATCCCTACTCCACAAAGCATCTTCCAGGTCTTCTGTAAACCACCGACAGGATTTGTTTCTGGCACAAACTTTTACTATGGGAGCATACTTGTTGAGAGCCCCTAGCACAGTTTCTGAGAAAATATCATAAGCCGTAGTCAGGGACTTGGCTAGATAGAAGCTCTGCCATCGCATGGAGTCTCTTAGGTCTGATATATACCCATGGAGATCAAAGTTGCGTATGCACCTTTTAAAGGAGAATTTTGGTGCAGTTGTGGATTTAACAGTGGATCTTACACACTCGATGAAGCAATGGTCGCTAATATCAGAGAAAAAGACGCCAGCATGGGAGAATAAATGGGGTTTGTTAACTAAAATGATATCCAAGAGAGTACTGTTATTAGGGTTGAGCTTGTTAGGACGAGTAGATTCATTTATTAGCTGTGACAACCCAAGGGAATCACAGAACATTTCAAGTGGGGTGGATGCACTGGAGAGCCAGTCTAAGTTGAAGTCCCCTAGTATGATACACTCTGAAGATGCCGAACCCAGGATATTTCCGAGATGTTTTAACAACTGTAGTCCACCTGATGGGGGTCTGTAGCATCCTATTATACATAATGAGACACCGGTGGCAAATTCAATCTTTAATGACAAGCTTTCGAATTCTTTTGGGACAGAGGTTGAGTCAATTATGGAGGCAGAGAATTTATCCTTGATGTAAATAGCTATCCCACCACCTCTGGTTTGCCTGTCGGCTCTGAACAAAGAGTAGGAGCGGATGTTAACTTCGTTGTTACTGGTCACCGTTCGGAGCCAGGACTCCGTAATCACCAGAACATCTGCAGCAGTATGACATACCCAGGCCTGAACAGAAGTGATTTTTTTTAATAGGCTACATACATTAACATGCAAGAATGTAAGCCCCTTGAGGCATTGTAGCTCTGCTGGGGAATCCATGGATGTCAGAGGGCCTGGATTAAGCTCAACATTTCCTGAGCATAGTAAAAGCAGGGACAAGAGTTTCCTCCAGAGTCCTAGGAGAAGTGTGGGTGGCTGAGTCTTCTTTCGGTTATGTGATTTGTCTGCGGCAGTATAGGGAGTTCTGAGGCTAGTTCCCAGTTTTTCTGATGCTGCATACAATAATATCCTAACCGAGAGAGTCAATGGGAGTAGGGGGGAGTATGCAGAAGGTGGTGTAGCCCTGTGGGCAGGCTCTAGGAGAGTTCCTGTATGCCGGTGCAGGTGAAGGACCAGCAGCGGGCTAGGGAAGTTAGAGCACATACAAGTTATTCTACTTGATAGGAAAAGTCCTGGTCGGACAATGTAAAAAGAGAGCCATTCTCCACTCTAGGAGTTATTTTTTGGTTCACGTTCAGGTCCAATACACGTAAGATGAGCAGAGACAAGCATAGAAGCAGGTAATATGCCCTCATTATGAGACTATCACCCAATGGGCACTACAAGTGCAGGCAAGAGAAGGGATTCTCAATGGAGGAAAATTTCTTAATCCCTGCAGAATACTACCATAGGCAGTGGAGCCTGAAGCAGTAATCCTTAAGCACAGCTTCTAGTCAGGCTAATAAGAAAAGAGTTCACCTGACTATAGAGTAGTACCAGGGACAGAGAGGCTTTGAAGCAAATTTCTTAGCTACTACTCTATAGCAGACTAAGTACTAGAGAGATCACCTGACCTAAATCAACTGCTTTAGCAAGACAGGATATGCTAGTGAGGAATAAGCAAACCTAAAGTACCAGAACGGTATGCCTCAGCAAGACAGAATGAAATAAAGCTGCTAGAAGGCTTAGTTGCAAAAAGGGGATGGGAGGAATTCCAGTTGTTGACAGTGAGTAACTAATAAATTGAAACATCAGATAGGGTGGGCGGAGACTGTGTGCATTTAAAGGAGGCCTGGGAGGGGAGGGGTGGGATGAAAATCAAGGGAAGTTTGCAGAGCTAGCACTGAATCAGTGAACATACAGTTGGAGAGAAACTGCAGCGGAGGGGGAATGGTAAGTTACTTTACACAGGCTGAGCAGAACAGGCTAAATTAAAATATATAAATTAGGAGCCAAGTACAGAGATGCAGGCTTACATTAAGCCACACGTCTCGGGTGCTCCTGTCTCAGGTAAGTGAGACCAGCCAATCAGGAGCTTCCACACAGGCGTGGAGCCAATAGCGCTACTCGAGAAGGCTCAAGTGAAAACAACAAATTGCAAGTGATGATTCGGTTCAGCGTTCACACAGCCCAGAGAAATCGTGGCAATTTTCAATGCGTACATATCTATCTCTTTTCGGGGTGGGTGGATCAGGCTCTTTGCACCATAGAGGTGCTATGGCTGGATCGTGACCGCTGCCCATGGGGGCAAGTGGCACCTATAAAGAAGGAGACAGCAGAATAAATAGGAGCAGATGGGGGGGGGGTGTCTAAACAGAGACACACAAAGCGAGCTCAGCACCAACTTGAAAGACAAAATCAGGGGGCAGTCTCAGACAGAGGCAAGGTGCCGGCTAACACGGGAATCCAAAACAAGTACAAAAGAACAGACTGATGGGGGACGGCAGGAGGGACAGAACAGAGACAGAGGAGGACAGGGGGACAAAGGAAGATGATTAAGAATGAAAGTCAAGGGCAGGAGCCTTAGGCTCAAGACAGAGGCTACACAGATTTTACAATTCACTGAATTTTCTAAGTCCATAGCAGTACGCATATAAACCCAGTACAGTCTTAAATCGGATTAAAAAAAATATATTAACAAAGCCAGTAAAATTTTTTACAAACTCAGTTCAAGGCAGTGTACAGAGTGAAAGCTTAATTGGGGAAAAATCAAGGGGAAGTTTGCAGAGCTAGCACTGAATCAGTGCACATACAGTTGGAGAGAAACTGCAGCGGGGGTGGTAAGTTACTTTACACAGGCCGAGCAGAACAGGCTAAATTAAAATATATAAATTAGGAGCCGAGTACAGGGATGCAGGCTTATATTAAGCCACACATCTTGGGTGCTCCTGTCTCAGGTGAGTGAGACGAGCCAATGAGGGAGCTCTACACAGGCGTGGAGCCAATAGCGCTACCCTGAGAAGGCACCGTAATTGAAAACAGCAAATTGCAAGTGATGATCTGGTTCAGCATTCACACAGCCCAGAGAGATTGTGGCAATTTTTCAAGCGTTGTACCTTATCTATCTCTTTGGGCGGTGGGTGGATCAGGCTCCTTGCATCATAGAGGTGCTATGGCTGGATCGTGACTGCTGCCCGTGGGGGCAATATATAAGACCCATGGTTGCCTTTTTTGTCTAAAAAAGGTTAGTTTCTCATGAATTCCAGCCGTAAGACCTTCTAACCTATATATGTATCTGAAACAATTTGTCTCCGTTCAGAAACTGTGGGAATAGTAGTGGACATATACCTCCTGGTTATGGACTTCCTTGCTGCTAAAAGGTAGAGAGGTAACATGGATCAATGCCATGGGGATCTATGTAAGCAATAATACCTGACAGGGTGGGCATTATTGGGAAATACCGGACTGCCCAGGGGCATAATGAGGCCCGACGTCACAGGCAGAGGGCCTTATAGCCCCTGGAAGTTCCAGTATTTCCCAATAATGCCTGCCCTGGAGGGTATTATTGCGCTTAGAAAATGGCTGTGTACATTTTAATGAAGTTGTGAAAGAATACAGTAAATGCCTGTGAAAAAATTAATAGAAGTATTTGAGATACATGTATTTATAAAGTAGTTCATAGGCTGTTCCTGGTGCTGTTGCTCCTCCCTGCAGCATTCTGGTGGATTGACCCCCCCCTTCCAGCGAGAGAGAGTCACACACAGAGACACTAATTGCTAAAGGAGAAAGGGAGTAAAGCGATCATAGGGCTGACTGACAAGTTTATTTTTCTTTTTTGGTGTTTGTTTCGTTTTTTCATCTGAAGTTCCGTCTGTGCGCTCTGTGACCTTTGACCACAATGTAGGAGGAAGTACAAAAAGCGGCATTTGCGGTCCATGTAACAGGAAAGAAGAGATTTCTTGTGGATTTATTTAAATAGTGAGGTAAATGCTTTTTTGTTGCTGAATGCGATGGAGTTCTGCTGAGTGATTATTGTATGTTTGCGGTCGGCACGGTAGTGCGAGATCGCAGTTGGGAGATGGCTTTCAGGGTGTGTGACAGTGCAGTCGGCAGAGTGATGCCATTGAGTGACTCTTCCAACCGCAGGATTACTGGAGTGTTGTTTTTTTTTTTTTTTTTTTAAGATTAGGAGCGGCTGCAAGTACATTCTGTTTGGTTTGGCTAGGGGAGAAGAGTCCCTCTCGCTAAGCGAGAGAAAAAGATGGCGGGCATTTTGAAATTTTATTCGGGCATTTAGCCAATTAAAAAGCAGGCTGAGCACCAGTATGGAATATTGGGCAGTGAGGTGGCACTTGGACTGGCACTTGTTGTTTACTGGACATCTATTGAAAAATAAATGCCAAGGTTGGAGCCAGTTTCAACCAATCAGGATAAAGAATCCACTTTGCCCATTTTCTAAGTGGAGGATAGATGGATAAGATTACCATCTCTGCCGTGAGATCTAGCCATTCCCCCAGACAGTCCCGCAGTTCCTCTTGTAAAGTGCACCAAAATGGTGTTAATTTCGGGCATAACCAAAAGATATGGCCTAAATCTGCCAATTTACACTTGCAATCCCGCCAGCATTTGCCATATGATGCAGGAAGATATTTAGCAAGGACCGCCGGAGAGTGAAAGAATTTAGAACAGCATTTCCATGCAAATTTTCTACAGATGTTTGAAGAGGTTATTTTAATGGCTATGGCAGAGGTGTCCTGCCATTGGGGGAAGGGGAACTCTAGCTCCAGATCTTTATTCCAAGCCTCAAGTATTGAACATGAGGTATCTCCCATGTGTTCCCGGAGTATTTTGTATAAGTGGCCTATGAGGTGTCCCCAAGGCTGACCCGATAGTGTGTCTGTTAATAGGGCCCACATGACTGGTGGGGGAGATGGTATATTAGGAGATACCTCTCTGTCGTGAGATATAGTTTTTGACTTGGAGATAACGAAAATTATCTCTCTCTCTCTCTGGGAGGTCAAATTTCCCTTGCAGGTCAGCAAAAGACACTATACCAGTGTTTGTGAGGAACTGGTGAAAATAGTTGAGCCCAAGTCCTCACCAAAAGACAAAGGTGAAGTCAAATGTTATGGGAAGAAAGTTGTTATCTTCTGAAATTAGTGAAAACAAAAAAAAAATATTTCTTTAAAAACCTTTTTTTGTTTTAACTTGTACCATAATTTCAATATCTGGGTTGTGTAAGGAGTGAAATGACGAAACTGGGGTGCTCACTCTCTAGAGGCTAGTAATATTTTTTCTAGATCATAAAGGTCATCTATAGAGTATATCTCCTTCCATGGGATCAAAATGGAGTGGGACAGCAACAGGAAAGTACAGTTATGTAACAACTTACCATAACAGTAGATCTTCAAGAGAGGCTCTTGCAGTAGGTATTCACTTACAGGACTAAGCCGCCAGGCGTCAGGACCCCCCGGAAAATTTCTAGCTAGCAGTCTCTGACGGGGGACCACCTCCACATCAGGTGACTGGCGTCATGCGACGTCGGTATAAAGGGGCGGTCCCGCACGCACGCCTTCCAGCTCTTTCCCGCCAAAGGCCAAAAGAGGCAAGACGAGAGAGAATAGGATATTCCCCCCATGGAAATGAAGCAAAGAAAACTTAAGGGGGATGGAGGGCGGGGAGGCAATACCTAATGCAAGAGCCTCTCTCGAAGATCTACTGTTACGGTAAGTTCTTACGTAACTGTACTATCTTACTTCGAGAGGGCTCTTGCAGTAGGTATTCATATATAGGACAGAGTCCCAAGCAGTCCGGAACAAAGAAAAGCACTCGGGAGGAGGATTGATATCCATAGCATGGAACCTCAGGGCTCAATGGGTCTCACGAAAGGAGACCTTGTAGGACAGCCAACTCGAAGCCTGCTCTATGGCGAGAGGCGATGTCCAAACTGTAGTATTTCATGAAGGTATGGACAGAAGTCTAAGTTCCGGCTGCACAGATGTCTGCCGCTGAGACATTTTTGAAACAAGCCTCAGAGGTAGCTACTCCTCTGGTGGAGTGACCTCTGACCTGACCCGGAAGGGTCTTGTTGTACTTGTCGTAACAGAAAGTGATACAATGTGCCAACCATTTTGATAGGCATTGCTTAGAAACAGCACTGCCTTCTCTTTTGTGAGCAAAAGAGACAAAAAGCTGATCAGTTTTCCTGAGATCCTTAGTCCGAGTGGTGTAGTATCTCAGGATTCTATGAACATCCAAAGTATGCAAGAGGTACTCCCCTTGATTGGAATGTTGGGTAAAGAAAGCAGGTAGCTCCATGGATTGATTCAGTGTAGATTCAGCCACCACCTTAAGGAGTGCCAGTGTTGAGTAAGTTACTTTTTCTATTACTTTCTATTACGTTTGGAAACTTGTTCAGGAAGCTCTGTGCAGTCACTAGCAAGGATGGAGACGTACTAGAAAAAGTAATACACCTTACAATTATAGTTACTTATTTCTTTTTATACAAAAACAATACAAAAATAATAAATAACTATAACAGATTACATTTCTTGAAAGTAATAGGTTAGTTACTAGTTACTTTCAAATAAATGTAATCAGTTACAGTCACGTATTTTTGTATGAAAGAACATAAGTAATTGTAACTGTAAGGTGTGTTACATTCTCAGTACTTCTCCATCCTGCAATGTTTCTGCAAGTTTTCTGGAACAAGTTTTCAAAAGTAACAGAATGTAATAGAAAAAGTAGCTTACCCAACACTGGTTTGTGCGTAGAGTCACACGTTCCTTGTGGAAATCAAGTACGGAATTTTACACATCAAGGCCTGAAGCTCGGAAATGCGCCGAGCAGAAGTAATGGGCACTAGGAAGAGTGTCTTCCAAGAAAGGAACTTCAAATCAGCTGTAGCTGCTGGCTCAAAGGGAGGCCGAGTAAGCTTCTCCGGGATAAAATTCAAGTCCCAAGGAGGGGCAGGAGTGAGGATGGGGGTCTCAAATGGAGAACCCCTTTGAGGAAAGTCTTAAAGATGTCCAACTCAGCAAAAGTCCTGTCTCCAAAGGGAATATGGTAGGCTGAGATAGCTGCTATGTGGACTTTCAATGAGAAATGGCTGAGACCCAGATCGAAGAGGTGATGCATGTAGTCCAGGACTTTATTGACTGGGCATGAGAAAGGCTCGAGGTCTTTCGAGTTTGCTCAAACAGAAAATCGTTTCCACTTCATTGCGTAGGTGGACCTGGTGGAAGGCTTCCTGGTCTCCCCCAAAATGTCCGCTACTGGAGGGGAGATTCCAAAGTGGGCTTTAGCTACATCTGCAGGAGCCACGCATGGAGAAGGGATTTGACACCTGGATGAACAAGGGTCCCCTGATCCTGGGTCAACAACTGCCGTGACAGAGGAAGAGGAAGTGAAGGTTCCTCTGAAAACTGTTGCAGAAGAGAGAACCAAACTTGCCTGGGCCAGAAGGGAACAATGAGAATAATTCGAGCTCCTTCCAATCTGAATTTGTTCAGGACCCTCGGGATTAAAGGAATGGGAGGGAAGGCATAAACGAATCTGTCCCTCCAACCGAGAGACACAGTGTCCCGCCAAAAAATGTCTTGCCTTGGAGCGAGTGAGCAGAAGGCGGGAAGTTTTGCGTTTTGGGGAGAGGCGAAGAGATCTATTTGAGGTGTTCCCCATTGCTGAAAGATGTCGTTTACGACTTCTTGATCCAGCTCCCATTCATGGGACCTGGCTAAGGACCAGCTGAATTGGTCTGCCAGTGTGTTTTCCACTCCTGGAACATGAACCGCAGTCAAGTGAAGGTTGTGTTGGGCTGCCCAATGCCAGACTCTCATCGCTTCCCAGCACAGAGGGTAGGGACGTGTTCCTCCCTGCTTGTTGAGATACCAGACAACGCACATGTTGTCTGATTGAATGAGGAGATGACCAGGGAGGATGAAAGCGAGTGGAGCCCAAAGGACATAAAGAACTGCTCTAAGTTCAAGCACATTTATATGCAGGTTTTGTTCGAACTTAGACCAGCTGCCCTGAGTCCTGTGAGACCCCAGATGGGCACCCCAGCCTTCTCCTGACGTGTCTGTCGTCAACGTCTGGGAGGGCGGATCGATGCAGAAATGAACTCCCAGGCACAGGTTCTCTTGAACCGTCCACCATTGCAAGTCCCTGATCATGGGATCTGATACTAGTACCTCTTGGTCTAGATTGCCCATGGTTTGTTTCCACCGCGACTGAAGCGTCCACTGAAAGATCCTCATATGCAGCCAAGCGAACGGCACTGTTGGAATGGCAGCCGCCATTAGCTCGAGGAGGCAGAGGACTGACCTGGCCCCGACCCTCCTGCAGCCAGACAGAAGATGAGCCTGATTCTGAAGGGTGTCTACCTTGTCCAGAGGCAAGAAGGCTTTGCCATTGGTTGTGTCCAGAATCGCCCCTATAAACTGGAGGCGTTGGCATGGGATCAAGTGGGACGTGGCCTGGTTGATGGTGATACCCAGGCTGGTAAAAACCTGGAGGGTAAGGGAAAGGGAATGCAGGGGTTCCTCCTGGACGAGGCCGCCAGGAGCCAATCATCCAGGTATGGGAATACCTGAACTCCCTGGGTACGCAGGTGGGCTGCTACCACAGACAGACATTTGGCGAACACTCGGGGGGCCGAGGAAAGACCAAATGGGAGGGCCTGGAATTGGTAGTGGTCCCCCTGAAAACAAAACCAAAGGAATCTGCAGTGGAAAGGGCATAAGGGAATATGCAGGTAAGCATCCTGCATGTCCGAAACGCATAGCCACTGCCCCGGCCGAAGTAGTTGCAGAAGGCTCTGCAACAAGAGCATTCTGAAGCGTTAGTACTCCATGAACATGTTCAGGGAGCTGAGGTCTAGGATGGGCCACAGAGCCCCCGTCTTCTTTGGAACTAGAAAGAAATGGGAATAGTAACCTGTTCCCCAAAAATGGGCGGGAACTGGTTCTATTGCCACCTTCAAGAGAAAGGAGATGATTTCCTCTAGGACCAGAGGAAGATGTTGCGGTGAGTAGGACAACTGGAGGGGTGGTCTTCGGGGTGGTTTCTTCAGAAACTCTATTGAGTGCCCTACCGCTATCAACTGGGGCACCCAAGCATCTGATGTTACCCTCTCTCAGTCCGGCAGATGGGAGGAAAATTTCCCCCCACCAGTTCCTCTGGAACCTCCAGAGGCAGTGGGAGAGGCAGGGAGTCAGGAGGTGTGGGGCAGCACAGCAGCCGAGGCTCCCGCATTTTTTTTGCTGGGAGGAGTCTTGGTTGCTGGAGGGGCTCGACGTTTGTTGTCGCGTTTGCCCTGCGGCTTTTGTCTTTCTCAGTTTTGGCGACGAAAAGGATGCCGCTGCCCTTGAGGGGGCCTGTACATAGTCTGAACAGACTTGAATGTAGTACCCTTCTTCTACAGTTCGGTAATGATGTCCTTGACATCACCCCCAAACAGCACCGAACCCCTGAAGGGAGCATCCTGTATAGGGGATTGTACTTCAGGGACCAAACCTGACACGCAAAGTCAGGCATGACACCGTAGGCCTACAGTGAAGGCCGAGCTCCTTCTAGCTGTGTCCACCACATCGTAAGTGGCACGTAGCATGTGCCAACAGGCCGAATGAGCGGAATGGATGAGGTCCCCCACTTCCTGCTTAGTCTGGGACTCAGGAAGGGAGTCCTATTTAGCTTCCACCTGGCTAAGATGGTCTTCTGGAAATCCCCCATATGTGCCACATAGTCAAGGGCACTGATGCCTGGGGTAGAAGAGGAAAAGATCTTCTTCCCGTACTGGTCCAGAAGCCGGGATTCCTTATCAGGCGGAGATGAGCTGAGGTGTTTGAGATTGGTGGAGTGACCATGAGCGGCGCTGATGATGGCCGAATCCATCTAGGGTGAAGGCTAAGAAAGTCTACACCCTCCGGAGCCTGGTATAGCCTATCCACCTTCCTTGGAAGGGGGACTTAAATAGATGGTTGTTTCCAAATGGTGGAGACAAGATCTGTGTGAGGCTCTGTCCAGGGTGGGATCAGTGTAGGAGTGGTCTCGGGCAGATCCAGATGAGCAGAGAGTTTTTTACGCTGTGGGTGTGGCTCCACTGATTGCCAGTGATGAACGTACTGGATTTTTCTCAATAACTCCAGAAAAGAAGGGTCCTCCGGAGGAGAGTTCGGAGGATCCCTCGGCCTAGGGCGTTCCGGAGTATGGGGCTTGTCTTCGGGGTCAGGGTGGCTGGACTCCGAGTCCGTGACCGAAAATGACGAAGAGGAAGAAGACTCCTCCCTAAGAGGGGGAGGGACAGCCCCTCTGGGGAGTTCCCCGGGGCGCCGTGTCCTCCCCACCTCAGACACCAAAGGGCTCTCCTCTGGTGTTGGGTAGGGGGGAGGGAGTCTCCCATCTCTGACGTAAGGGATCCGGTATTGGATCCAGCATCAGGAGATGACTCTCAACCTCCCTGGTGAGCTGAGCCTTGGCCTCAGCCCACCAAGAGGCCAAGATCTCCCTCAGATCCACCGGCGGCTGGAGAGTGGGCGGCGGAGGTGGAGGATATGGATATTGAGGGTATCCGTAAAAGGAGTATCCGTAACCCGATGGTGGGTAGCCCGGCATCAGGTATTGAGGCATTGAGTACTGCGGCGCAGGATATTGCGGCGTCGGGTACTGCGGCACCGGATACTGAGGGGCCAGGTATTGTGGCACCGGATACTGCGGTGTTGGGTACCCAGGCACTAGGGGCTCTGACGAAGCAGAGGGACCTGGCAGAGGCACTGCTGGCGGGCCAGATGGTGGAAACGTTGGCCCCGCGGGCGTCGGGCCTGGCGTGGGTATACCATCGAACGGGTCAGACAGTCCTGACAGAGGAATCAGTCTTCCGTCAGGTAAAGGGATGCCAGATGGCGTTGGGTCAGCTGGCATCGGGACTGGTGTCTGAGGATCCGGCATCAGGGGGTCCAGCACAGGAGGAAGGAGCCCTGATGGCAGCTTCTCAATGTCCTCAGTGATGACTGGGGAAGGAGGGTTATAATCCCCAGGGGTCAAATGAGGGGACCTCAGAGGGCAACATGGTGAGACACTGTGGAGAGCCTGGGGTGTCAGACTGTTCGATGGGGTCTGGCGCAGGCTTCTTCGCCAGGCGGGCGTTGGTGGAGCCAGCATCTGACTTATCGGACTCCCTACCCGAGGAAGGTCACAAAATGGAGGTGGCCTTGTCGAAAGGTGTTTTAGCTGGTCGCTGCCCCGAATGGGCAAATGGCTAAGCAGCCTTGTCCGGGTGGGCGTCAGTGGGACCGACGTCCGACTTACCGGACCCGCTCTGACCGGAAGGCCACGAGGGAGGAGTGTCCTTAACGGGTGCGGAGGCCTCCTTTGCCCCGGAAGTTCTCGAAGGGCCCGAGCGGTTGCTGGATGGGAGGGGTGATGCCTTCTTAGTAACCACCAAGATGCCCATCGTGGAGCGATCCCCCAGAGGGGATGTTACCTTGAGTGCCGCGACTCCAGCCGAAGTCACGGCTGCTGTGGAAGCCGAGTCCCGATCCCGGTGTTTCTCCTTGTCACGCTTTTTCTTATGACCTTCGGGGGGAAGTAGACGCCTGCCTATGCTATTTTAACTCTTTTTCCATGGAGGCCATTTTCTTCTTAAGGATATGGGCTTCCAGGGACTGCTGCCTTCTCTTGCGGGTAGCGAAGCTGAACTTCTGGCAGTGCTGGCACTTCTCCACAGGGTGGTCTGGGCCCAGACAGAAGAGGTACAAAGAGTGGCCGTCCTTGTGTGGAAGTTGGGAACCACACGAGTTGCACTTCTTTTTATGCGATTCGGAGGGTGTCGGAGATGACATACACAGCAATTATTTAGAAAAAAGTCGAAAATTAGAGAAATTAGGTCAAAAAGTTCAAAAACTTAAAGACCGACAAATGACCGATGAGTGGTGTTCTACCACGAGGAACTTTCACAAGCTGACGACAGGAAAGAACTGGAAGGCAGGTGGACCGCCCCTTTATACCGACGCCGCATGACACCAGTCACCTGATGTGTGAGTGATCCCCCGCCAGAGACTGCTAGCTAGAAATTTTTCCATGGGGTCCTGACACCTGGTGGCTTAGTCCTATATGAGAATACCTACTGCAAGAGCCCTCTTGAAGTAAGATCAGGATTTTGAGGAACGCTGCCATTGCATATAGTTTCAAACTGGGTAAATTACCCCTCCCTGGGCTGTGGACAGCTGTAATAAAATGTAACATACTCTGGGTTTTTGACTCGCCCATATAAAATTGGAGATTGTTCTGTCCCAAGATGTGAAATAAAAATGAGGAAGGAAAGACAGAAATATTTCGAAACAGATATAGTAGACAGGGGAGGACATTCATACGAATTGTCTCCACCCATCGGGAAAAAGTAAGGCCTAGCTTGCCCCATTTGTTCAAGACCATTTGAATGAGATTCAATAGAGGTTTGTAGTTAACTAGTTCTAGATGCTCCATGTTAACAGGAATATGGATGCCCACGTATTTGATTTTAGTACAGTGCCATTTTAAGGGGTAAGGTTTTTTTAAGGGTTTGAGATGGCTTAAAACATAAAACCAGAGCCTCAGTTTTAGTAATATTTAATTTAAAATTGGCTATTTTTTCAAAATCTTGAAACATTTTCCAAATTGCCGGGATTGATGTTTCAGGAGATAAGGCAAGGAGAAGAATATCATCAGTAGATAAGGAGAGTTTATAAGTTCTTTGTCCCAGGGGAACCCCTTCGATTTGATCTTCTAGCATGGCTCAGCTGATAGCACATCCGCCTCTGGACCAGAAGGTTGTGGGTTCTCGTCCCACACCGGGATTGGACTTGCACCTAAAAATTGCTGGCATCCGAGTGCAGTATTGGGGGGTGCTGTACTGCTGGGGCGTACCGTTCTTCAGATGAGATGTTAAACTGAGGTCCCTTCTGCCCATCCTGGTGGGTGTCCAGGTGGAAGTAAAAAAAACCCAAGGCACTCTTCACAAAAGAGAAGGGAACATTCCTGGTGTTCTGGCCAAAAATTCCCTTCCCATAAACCGGTTCATGCAATTATCCAGGCTGTGTGTGGGTGATGATGTGCAATATGGCCGCCACCACACATTCAGTCACTTCACTACCAGTCTAGCATTGCTTGTAAAGCACTTTGGGATGCACTGTGTATGAAAAGCGCTATGTAAATACTGATTCTTCTTCTAGCCTTAAAGCAGCTGCTAAAGGTTCCATATAGAGTGTGAAAAGTAGAGAAGGGGGCATCCCTGTCGTGTTCCATACTGTAGCTGAATTGGGGAGGAGAAGGCACCATTTATGCAGATATATGCTCGTGGCTGACAGTAAATTTTTTGGAGCCATGTCAAAAAAGGGTCGGGAATGAGAATGCTGCCAGGGTGTCCCACAGGAAGTCCCATGGCACCCTGTCAAACGCCTTCTCGGCATTGAGACTTAATAAGGCAGTTGGGATTTGTCTATTATTTTTTTTTTATTTTAGTCTTTTGGTAAATGGGTAAGGCCCACTAGGCACAAGTGCCTGTTTTCATCGGCGACCTGGGAGCACTGGGTGGTTAAGTGACTTGCTCAGAGTCACACAGTATGCAAGTGGAGGTTGTGAGAATCAAACTCAGGTCTGGTCTGCTGGATGTATCAAGCTCGTTCACACATCGTTCCTCTAACCTCTAGGCTATACTGCCAGAATGAATTCTCATAGCAGCATAGTATGGCGAATATTATCTGTTGTATTTCGTTGTTTAATAAAGCCAGATTGATCCGAGTAAATTAGTGTCAGGAGGAGGAGTTCTAGTCGTGATGCCCATATGGCCATATAGACCTTATAGTCCACATTCTGAATGGAAATTGGGCGGTAATATCTTAACCAGGTTTGAGGAGTGGAGAGATAACTGCATAGTCCCAAGAGGGAGGATGGGGCTCACCACTCGCCACTGCAATGAATGTGGGGAGCAAAATCGGGAGCAATTGTCCCACAAATATTTTGTACCATTCCGATATAAAGCCATCCGGTCCCAGACATTTCATTGGCTTTAGTGCTTTTATACGGTTCAAAATTTCCATTGTCCCAATGGGGATTTCTAAAGCCGCTCGTTGGGTTTCTGAGAGGTGAGGGAGGGAAAGACGAGTGAGAAAATCCGCTCTATCTTTTTGTTGGTCTAATGAAGAGGGAGAAGAGTATAAAGACTGGTAATAAGAAAAGAAGGCAGAGCATATATGGTCCTCTATAAACATAATTAGTTTAGAAGTCGGATGGCGTATTTTTAAGATTGTTGCTGCCTGTTTACGTGTTCTAAGTCTAAGGGCCAACAATCGGGACCCCCTAGCACCTCCCTCATAATTTGACTGTTTCAGTTTAATAAAATGTATAACCTTGCACAGTTGGGAATATTTTCCTCCATATATCTTCTATTCCCAAATGCGCCATGGTGGCTTTTAGATACTTTAATGCACAGGAAGTGTTATATGCCTGTGGGTTAGAAGAGTCCAAGTTGGCAGAAAAGTTATATTAAAGTCCCCTTCCCCCATGATAAGTATACCCTGCAGCAGGTCTCCTTTCACAATTTTGAGGATCTTGCACCATGCTGTCTGTTTGTTTAATACATTGTTGTGGCATTGTCCATCCTTAGCTTCTGGACTTGGTTATTCATTAATGTTAAGAAGGACTTCAGGGACAGAGCCAGTGATCTAAGCTCCGGCAGACTGATGTGCTCCTTTCTCTTCCTGGAGTACAGACCCTTTTCACTGTCTGGTCTGAGATATGCCCTCCTAGCCTAGCAGGGAGGCATCTGCGATAAGCACCAATGTGTGCAATGCCAGTTAAAAGGGAATACCTTTCCTTAAGTGCTGCAACTGTTGCCACCACTTGAGGAAGTTTACAAGCCATTTCTGCACTGAAATTAGGGCATTCAGGACATCCTTAAGACCAGTATTCTTGTAGCCCACTGTACTTCTCATGTGCAGAACTGCCCATGGTACCACAGAGGCGGTATCTGACATAAAGCCTAATAGTCTGAAAAAATCCTGTGCATTCATTCTTGTTCCAGTATGGAAAGTGTGACAGGGTTGAATAGGACCCTGTCCCAGTTGTTATGGAGAGTTTGAATGCAGGGATCTGTTCTGTTCTTTCCTTTTCTGTTTCTTGTCTGGCTGCACAACCAAATTTTCTTGTGAAACCTAGGATTTGATCACCCTGACAGTCTCTCAATTTTTGCCTCTCAATGTCTTTCAGTCTTCCCTTGCTGTTTCAATTTTTTTGTCCCTTGCATATCTGCTGGTATAAAAATAAATGCAAATCATTATGTGGAAATGTAACTGATATTGGGATCCCTTTGTTTAGAATTTATATAGTGTTACTGTTGAAATGTATATAGTTATAGTTTGAGATGATTGCAAAGAGCTATTGGGAACTCAAGGAGTTAAACTGAGAGTAGTTTTTAAGCCCTTTTTCAGAAGCCGTGGAGAAGGGGCCTCAGTTCTGGGACACTGTGTTCTTGCTGCACCTGCCTGAAACCTACAAGAACATTTTAGAAAAAAGCAGGATGTTTCTTAAGGAGGGGGGTTGTAAAGACTTATAAGAGAGACAGCTACAATGTTTTGGGGCGAGACACAGAGACTGAAGGAAAACTCATATGGATCTTCTCTGTTTATGCTGCCTTTGTAAATAGTTATTCTGAACAATTTTAATTTTTTTATGTTACTGATAGTACTAATAAACACTTTTTGCGAATTCTACAACTGCTCCTGGTTTTTCCTATGCTTTCTCACCTGTGGCTCGATGACAGAGGGTGTCAGCCTAAGTGGGATTACACCGTGCATACTCTGCCAGGTCATACTGCAAGAAATTGGCGTAAGAAGAGTGACACTGGAGCAGATTTGTCCTTAGCAAATTGGGGCAAGTACTTAACAGATGTGAAGGTGGGAGATAAGACTGTGAAGGGATTTATAGATTCGAGAAGCAGACAGACCATAGTGCATATTGAAGTGCTGGGAAAACAATGTCCAAAAGGACCAGGTACTGGTGTCATCTGCATCCACGGGGACACTCAATACTATCCCACCAGCCAAGTGACTCTCCATATTAATGGGGTAGCACACCAAATGTAGGTAAGGGTAGATGCGAAGTTACCGTACCTGTGATTATTGGAAATTACTTTCAAGGATTCACTGAGTTACTCAAAGAAGGAGTAAATCCTGATGTTTCAGCAGCAGTGGTGACAAGAGCGCAGGCAAAGAAAATCTCATATGGTGGGGACTCTTCCTTTTACTGATTTTGATTCGGACTTGTTTGAACACAGCTCCAAGATCCGGAAATCCAGGAAAGAAAGACGATGCCTGAAGAAACTGTGGCAACAAATGACTGATGGACATAAGGGGTTAACATATGAAAATGCTGAAAATAAGCTGATGACTGATTGTGATTTTCTTTCAGAGCAAGCTAATGATGTTTCTCTCCAGGGTTATTTTAAGCAGCTGGGGGTGAAACCAAAACAGGGTGAACCTATGTTTAAAAAACATAACGGATTACTGTACAGCATATGGGTTAAACCTCAGACACAGGACCAGACAGAACAACTGGTTATACCACAAAAGTATAGATCTGAGTTGCTACAGATAGCACATGATATTCCTATGGCTGGTCACTCGGGGAGGGATCGCACCCTTGCCAGATTGCTGTATGGATTTTACAGGCCTGGAATTCATGAAGATGTTGCTACCTACTGTAATTCCTGTGCTGAGTGTCAGAAAGTAGCCCCAGTGACCAGAAAAGACAAGGTGCCCCTGGTGTCCGTACCCTTGATAGATGTGCCTCTTGAGAGAATTGCAATGGATGTGGTTGGTCCTTTAGACAAAAGTAAAAAGGGTAACAGAGTTATCCTGGTAGTATGTGACTATGCTACTCAATACCAAGAAGCAGTTCCAATGTGTACTGTCACAGCTTCAAAAGTGGCAGCAGAGCTTGCAAAAATTTTCAGCAGAGTGGGCATACCTAAAGAAATTATTACTGATCAGGGTAGTAATTTTGGTGCTGCATTACTTAAGGAGCTGTACAGACTACTAGATATCACTGCCATAAGAACCTCCCCCTATCAACCTCAGACGGTCTTGTTGAGCATTTTAACCAAACCCTAAAACGCATGTTTAAAAAGTTTGTGAAAGGGGAAGGGAAAGATTGGGACCAATACTTGCCTTACCTACTTTTTGCTTACAAAGAAGTGCCACGGGCATCAACAGGGTTTTCACCATTTGAAATGCTGTGTGGTAGGCAGCCAAGAGGGCCACTGGATGTGATAAAAGAAACGTGGGAAGACAACCCCACTCAGAAATAATCTATAACGTCTTATATGTGTGCACTAAGAAAGAAGCTGGCAAAATATGTTGAAATTGCCCATAGTAATCAGGAAGAGGCCCAAAACCAGCAGAAGGAATATTATGACCATGGGGTAAAAGAAAAGGTTTTTGAGCCAGGTGTGAAGGTTTTGCTACTGTTATCCTCAACAGAAAATAAACTGTTAATGAAGTGGCAAGGGCCTTAGAGTGCTTAGATGTACTGGCACCGTTAACTATGAGATTGAGACCCCTGACAGGAAAAATCCTACTAAGATATACCATGCTAACCTCCTCAAGAAATGGGTTGAAAAAACACCAAAAGCTGCTTTGCTAGTTTTACCAGAAACTGATAAAGAAGATATTGATGTAGCTTATGACAGACTGGAACAAACTGTAACTGCTGATGCTGTAAAGGTGAATGTTTCCTTAACCCCTGAACAAACCGCAGAAATTCGTAACTTGCTGAAGACATTTATTTTTTATTTATTAGCTTTTGGTAACCAGGTAAGTGTGCTAGGCAACAATCCTACCCGTTTTCAGCCACGACCCGGGAGAGCACAGGACAAAGGAACAAATAATCACAGTAGTACAACTTAATTTAAAAGAAAAACTTATGGTTACAAGCAATAATTAAACACCATACACGCTGGATAAGATCAACAAAACTGGTAATTCAGGATTCCAAAACACATAAAAAGCAGTAATGTAGCTAAATGGGAGTAGGTCCAGGCCTCAGGCCGGCGGTCAAGTGCAGTTATGTTATGAGCATTTGCAGTGACCAAGGGTGTGAAGGTGAGAGAACAGCGATTTTTTATAGACCCGGTGGGAGGCAGAATTTTTAACCTGCAGGGGGAGCGAGTTCCAGAACTTAGGGGCAAAGTAAGAGAATGCCTGTTCGCCCATTTTTGTAGCGCAAGGTCTAATTGAGAGCAAAAGGTCAGAGGAGGACCTGAGGGTACGGGATTGGGAAGCGGGAGCCAGTAAGTTGGCCAGGGAGTCCGGGTGAGGAGGTCTAGTTAAGGAGTCAAAAAAGCACCCTGGGAGTAGGCCCGGAGATCCTTGGGTGACAGCCAGTTTAAACCGGAGTAGAGGAGGCAGTGATGAGTAAGGCGAGGGGCAGTTAAGGCGAATCTGCAGATATTGTTATAGGAAGTGTCCCATTTGCTGAGCACACTGGAGTTGGCAGAGTAAATAAGTGGTAGAGCATATTGTAGTTGAGGGAGAAGCACTCCTCTTGCTACAGATAATCTGGCAGATGGTGTGAGGGAGTGGCGCACTCAGTAGAAACCACCAATTTTTGCGTTAATAGCATGACAAACCGTGTTGACATGTGTTGAAAAATCGAGGGAGGGATCGAGTAAGACCCCCAGGTATTTGAAGGAGGACGTGTTGGTGATAGAGGAGCCATCCCGGCAGTGAACCAAGAGCCCAGGAGCCGTGGAGAGCAGTTTTTTTGAGGAACCAAATAGCATGGCTCGTGTTTTGTTCAGGTTTAGATATTGATGGCTGTTCGAGAGCCATTTTTGAAGGGCTTGAAAATCACTTGAGAGAGTGAAGTTGATGTCCTCCATCGATTTAGATGCCGAGTAGAGAACCAGGTCGTCGGCGTACATGAGAGTGCAGCTGTGGCAGAAGGGTTGGGAATATCGTTTAGGAAAAGGGAGAAAAGGAGAGGACCAAGAGTGGACCCCTGTGGGACGCCACGGGTGATCTTTTTTGGGGAGGACAGAGCCTTCTGGAAAGCTACCGCCTGAGTGCAGTTGTCCAGGTAGCTACAGAACCATGACAGAGTGGAGTCAGAGGCACCAACGGATTAGAGCTTCGCCAGCATGAGTGGGTGATGAACCATGTCAAATGCTTTGGACAGGTCAATGAAAACAGCACCAGTGAGTAGGCCGTTATCCATATTGCTTTTGATATCGCTTGTCAGTTGGGTCAGAGCTGTGATGGTACTGTGTCTAGTCCTAAAGCCATGTTGACAGGGGGTTTGAAGATTGACCTTGGCGAGGTGTTCGGAGAGCCGACGATGGACTACTTTCTCAAGAAGCTTACTGAGAGTGGGGAGGAGATAGATGGGATGATAGTTGGACATAAGTTTGACACCTCCCTTTTTGAGAATTGGGATAGTTCTGGCCATTTTCCAGGCAGTGGGGACAGAGGAAGTACTGATAGAAAGGTTGAAAAGCCTGGTGACTGGCTTGGCAAGCCAGGGTGCAAACTGCTTGAGTATACCAGGATGGATGCCATCGGGGCCTGGGCCCCCGCGGGCTGGTAGGGTATTGGAGCTTCGTGCTTCTCGGTGCGTGGTGGAGCCAGCACCAGGGTGGGTGGAATGGGGGTCTTTGAGGGAGCAGAAGGCCAATCAGTTTGGCTCCTAGCTGGTGCTTCAGCCGGTAGCGAGGAAAAGAGAGAATTAAAAGCATTGGCAATGGTGATTGGGTTGTTACAGTGAACGCCCTGTATATTATGTAGATAACGGAGGCACTCCTTAAGGAAAGCATAGTGCAACACCTGGAATCCATAGGGGCACAGGATCCAAGACAGCATGGGTTTACAAAAGGAAGGTCCTGTCAAACTAATCTCATAGATTTCTTTGACTGGGTAACCAGAGTGGTGGACCAAGGGGGAGCAGTTGATGTCACCTACCTTGACTTCAGCAAAGCTTTTGACACTGTTCCACATAGAAGATTGATAAATAAGCTGGGTAGGCTCGGGGTGGGTCAGAAGTTGGTCAACTGGGTGGCAAACTGGTTGACGGGCAGAAAACAGAGAGTGGTGGTAAATGGTATACAGTCAGAAGAGATGCAAGTCACAAGTGGGGTACCTCAGGGATCAGTCCTGGGGCCAGTCCTCTTCAACATCTTCATTAGTGACCTTGCAGATGGACTAGAGGGTAAGGCTTGTTTGTTTGCAGATGACACCAAGATCTGCAACAGAGTAGATGATCCAGATGGGGTGGGCAGAATGAGAAGAGATCTGGATAAACTAGCAAAATGGTCAGAAGAGTGGCAACTGGGATTTAATGCAAAGATGTGCAAAATCATGCACATAGGGAAGAGAAACCCTGAAGCCACCTATAGGCTGGGAGGGGAGTTGCTAGCAGTCACAAAGGAAGAAAGAGACTTGGGTATCATCATCACTGATGACCTGAAATCATCCAAGCAGACCTCTAAAGCAGTAGGTAAGGCTGGGGGGTGTTAGGGTGTATTAGTAGGGGTATCACAAGTCGTAAGAGGGAGGTAATAATTCCTCTTTACAAGACACCGGTTAGGCCCCATCTGGAGTACTGCGTGCAGTATTGGAGGCCACACTCTGACAAGACATTAACCAAATTGAGGCAGTCCAGAGAAGGGCAACCAAATGGTGCAGGGACTGCATCAGAAGACATATGAGGACAGATTAACAGAGCTCAATATGTATACCCTTGAGCAAAGGAGGGGAGGAGAGGTGATATGATAGAGGCATTCAAACATCTTAAGGGCATTAACAAGGTGAAAGAGTCTAACATGTTTAAATATAAGAAAATAGCAGGACAAGAGGACACAGCATGGGATTAGGGGGGCGATTAAGGGGAATGTGAGGAAATTCTTTTCACAGAAAGAGTGGTGGATGCATGGAATGACTTACCACAAGAAGTGGTGGCTATGAATACAGTGCAGGGCTTCAAACAGGCATGGGATAGGCATAAGGGAGCAATACAAATGACTATGAATAGATAGGCCACTGACAGAGCAAAGGCCGATGGCACATTTATAAGGTAGAAAAAGAAATGGGCAGACTGGATGGGCCTTGCGGTCCTTATCTGCTGTCAACTTCTATGTTTCTATGTTTCTATATTCATGTCCATTGGTGTCTATGGCTGGTCATTGCCAAGAATTTCCTTGATTTGGGCCCAGTACCTTTGAGGGTTGTCGGAAGAGGACATTAGGAGGTTCCTGTAGTAGGAGCTTTTAGCCAGGCATATTTCTTTTTTGCAGTTGTTCCTCAAAGCTCTACAGGCTTCAAAGTCAGTGCGTAGACGAGAGACCTTCCACGCAGACCAAAGTTTATCCCTGCGTTTCAGTAGTTGAAGCAGGGGGCGCGTGAGCCACTTGGTCACCTTCCCTGCCACCCTGCATGTGGTGACGGGGATATGTTGGTTTTGCAGAGAAAGAAGGACGGAGTTGAAATAATCTGTTGCATAGTTAATGTCCTCAGTTAAGTAGGAGGAGACCAGTCAACAAGGCCTAGATCAATTGTGAAAGCATCCACGCTTAGGTGGATAAGCCGAGCAAAAGGGGCTGAGCATGTAATAGTGCCAAGGAATGCTCACCCTATTAGGTAAAAGACATACAGGTTACCAGAGCGCTTAAGAGCTGACGTGCTTAAGGAAATACAAAAAATGAAAGAATTATGTATCATAGAAGAGTCGAGGAGTGCTTGGTCATCTCTAGTGGTAATTATAAACAAAAAAGAAAGGGGTGTTAGAATCTGCCTTGATTTTAGGAAGCTTAATCCAAGTGTTTTAGAATTTGACAGTTATCCTATGCTCAGAACAGATGATCTGGTGGACAGACTGGAGAGTGCAAGTATATCAGTACCCTCGATCTCACCAAGGGTTACTGGCAAATCTCTTTAGCTAAAGAATCCAGAGACAAAACTGCATTTGCCACTCCTGTTGGATTCTATTAGGTTTACATGCTGCGCCAGCTACATTCCAGCGGTACATGGATGTAATTTTATCACCTCACACTGGTTATTGTGCTGCATACCTGGATGATGTCGTGGTGTACAGTCCAGACTGGAAGAGCCACCTGGAACACCTATGAGCAGTTATCCAAGCAATCAAAAATGCAGGTCTAACTATTAATCCTACCAAATGTGCATTGGGCTTGCAGGAAACCAGATATTTGGGCTATGTGTTGGGAAATGAAGTTAAGCCAGAAATTTCTAAAACAGAAGTTGTAGCTAATAGCCCTGTCGCTAAAACAAAGAAACATGTCAAGTCATTTTTAGGGCTGGCTGGTTATTATTGGAGATTTGTTCCCAACTTTGCTGAGTTAGCTACTCCCCTCACTGAACTCACAAAGAAATGGTTCCCAAATAATGTGAAATGGACCCCAGAGTGTGATGAAGCTTTTCAAGCCATTAAGGCTGCATTATGTTCAGCCCCTGTTTTAAGAAGCCCAGACTTTGAGAAACCATTTGTGTTACAAACAGGTGCATCAGAGGTAGGCCTACTGCAGGTGCAGTAGTGAGTCAAAATATAGATGGGACAGAACATCTTATTCTGTACATAAGTAGGAAGTTGCATGACAGAAAGAAAAGGTACGCCACCACTGAAAAGGAATATTTAGCAGCAAAGTGGGCCATGGAGTTCCTTAAGTTTTATTTACTAGGAACTGACTTTGTACTTACAACAGATCACAATCCCCTCTGTTGGCTTAACCCAATGAAAGATAAAAATTCCAGAATCACAAGGTGGTACCTGGCAACACAGCCATTTAAATTCAAGGTGATACACAAATCTGGTAAAGAGAATAGCAATGCTGATTTTCTGTCAAGATATGGATCGGGAATTGAGGGTTCTGAAGGTTGCAAAACAAATGTGAGTTTAAATGTTACTGTTTACTGAACTGTTACAGAGAAAAGGATACTGCACATGTGCCTAATTTCTGAATGTTAGAAGCTAATGTTAGTACAGAATTAATAGAAAGTTTTGGAAACCTGTTTGATAAAACAGGTTTCCTCTTAAGAAGGGGGTGTATGTGACAGTATTGAACATGACCCTGTCCCAGTTGTTATGTAGAGTTTGAATGCAGGGATCTGTTCTGTTCTTTCCTTTTCTGTTTCTTGTCTGGTTGTGCAACCACATTTTCTCGTGAAACCTAGGATTTGATCACCTTGACAGTCTCGCAGTTCTTTGCCTCTCACTGTCATTCAGTCTTCCCTTGCTGTTTCTGTTTTTTTCTCCCTTGCATATCTGCTGGTATAAAAATATATGCAAATCATTATGTGGAAATGTAACTGATATTGGGATCCCTTTGTTTAGAAATTATATAGTGTTGCTGTTGAAATGTATATAATTATAGTTTGAGATGATTCTAGAAAGCTATTGGGAACTCAAGGGTTTAACCTGAGAGCAGTTTTAAAGACGGACTATAGTCAAAATTTCTGGCATCAATAAATTTAGAACTTGTATCAGCATAGCCCCAAGCAGCCTCATGCCAAAAATGAGATCTCTAAGTTACTTTGTTTAAACGTTGCAAGTCATTTTACAACCCTAAATTCACTGCCTGTTCAAAAAAGCTAGTTTCAGTGAAGAGGTGCTGATGATGTCATCTCCAGAACTCAAGAGTCTAGTCCTCCCTGTCAGCAAGCTTGTAGGACCTGTTTCTTCAAACGCTGGAGTTCATGTCCAATATTTTTCTCACATAAAACAGGCAGCAATATTTAAAAAACATTGCTAAAAAAAATGTGTTTCAGGTTTTGTAAAAAAAAAAAAAAAAAGGTTGACAAATGTGTATTCTTTTTTATTTGCTGCCTTTATGTTGTGGTCCTTTTCTCCAGGGTTGCTGAATGCTGAATCATAGCACATTACAGTGAGGCACTCCAGTGAGGTTTAGTTTCAGTTAATTTTTCACACTGGAAAGGCATGTGAGCAAATTTCGTTTTCACTGGTGAGGTTTGCAGACTGAATAATTTTCTAATGTGATGGAAGGTTGTGATCATTCAACTGAGGTGATTTCTCAGGATGGCACTTCAAAACAATTATTCTACTTCCCTGTAAATGGGGGTGGGAGACTTAATGCTGTTTTGAAACCTTACTATGAGTTTCTATGCAGTAGCCAACCCAGCCAACCTAGGGCCAGATATTCAAAACTCTGTCCCAGGGCAAAATTAGCACTGCATGGCAGGCAAAATTAACCTGGATCCATTTGCACACCTTATTCAAAGGAATAGCCCCGGGGCTACATGAGTTGAACACAGCATGCAAACAAAGGTGTGCAAACAGAGCTGAGAGTGCAGCACAACAATGGGCCACTAAATAAGATAGCACTGAATATAGCAACCAAGAGCAATGCAAACTGCAACAGTGGCCCAGTGCACACAGAGATGGAGCAATGTAAGGCTGAACAATGTGGCCAAAGCGTGTGCTAGCAAAGCGGTAGAGCACAGCAACAGCAAACAACAGTGCAGGTCAAATACTGCAGAACCATGTAATGGAACATTACAGTATTGCACAGCTCTAACATGTTTGCCCGGCGCTAAAATTTGCTATATTCAAAACTTCAGTGCAAATGAGCCTACTCAGGCAATCCATGGGTAAACAGCCAAATTAGCATCTCATTACAGCCTGCTTTGCATGTGGCTTGCCCGTCACTAAAACATGGTGCACACAGCTCCACCTGTAGGTCTGACTAGAATTACAGCTCGGTAGCCAAGTTTCTTTCTGTGCTTACAGCTTCACCTGTAGGTCCGACTGGTATTACAGGCTTGTTGCCACAGTCATTGTGTGCTCACAGCTCATAGAACATTAGTTACAGTCTTGGTTTGGACACGGATGCAAAGACTAATGTGGCCCAGGGGAGTAGCACTACAGGAACGGGTGGTAGTAATGCATGCCAGAGGCAAATCATTGTTCCTGCCACAGTGTTTATCAGACAGTGCAATACCATAGTAGGCAATACTGTGAGGTATACAGCAATGCCTACGATGTGTCGGGCAACAGTAACTAGTGCTATCCACACAGTGACAAGCACAGCTGGAAGGTGTGGCAGTACCTACTATGTGGTGCAGCTCGGCCACCTGTACACCCTCACTTCTATTCCCCCAGTGCAGCATGTGTCTGCTGGACTGTGTTGGTGTACCCCAATGGGGGAACTGGAGGTGTGTGCTGCATGGATGCACTGCCATGGTGTCCACTGGGTGCTGGGGCACCCGCTAATGCCTGGCAGGGTTAGAACAGGTGCCGTCTGTGTGCAGCATGTCTCTGCCATGTATGTGTTCTGTTCATTGTTTTTTGTCACCTTGTTCACCAGGTAAGCACACAGCGTCAGGAATGACCCAGAGACACTGTGTGGCTAAGATGCAATGGACAACAAAGATATACAATGCACAACACCACACAATACACAAATATCACATTAGGTACACATTACAATACCATACAAAAAGTTTGTTGCTGCAAGTGGTGTTCTAGCTCAGTTGTAACATTTACATGAGTGTTCACTTCACAGCACTGTTGGGGCATTGCATTCCACAGTTTGTGTGCCTGTACATACGGAGTGGCCCAGGGTGGCCACCCACCCACACTGCTTCCTCACTGGATACATACAGCCTTGTTCCCTATTGCTACTGTGTCCACGCCCCCATCCAGGGTTTGCCCGGCATTAACACCACCTTTTCATGGGCGGTAATTTGCGCTGCACTACATGATGCGCTAATGCATGTTGTGTTGTGCTATACTGTTGAATATACCATTGCTCCTGTATGCATGTCCCCACCCTTCACTTTGCCCTGCACATACATTATCTGATAGCGCTGGCACTATCACGCTGTACCAGCACTATTTGGCCTTTTGAATAAAGCACTCCAGTGCAAATGTGGCGCAATCGATTTGCGCCAGGCACAAAGTTTGGAATATCTGGCCCTTAGTGTTATCTCCCTGACAGGGTGGGTGTTACTTTACCTACATTCAGACTTATCTATGTCATATTCCACATTAAAATGATAATTTTACCAGGGCTAGCACTTTCACCACTAGCAGGAATTAACACATATTAGGCCCCTGTTAAAGAGCATATTTCATAATGGTCCAAAAAGTTACATCTTGTAGTCATTATATGCAGTACTAGACCTGAAAGGGTGTGTGCATTTGTTATTTTTGGTCAAGGTTTACTCTGCCTTCCATAATTTGGATTTGTTTTTGAGCCCTGCTTTAGCTCTGCTGCACTTGCCTTTGTGTTCAGCTGCTGGGCTACTGGCTCCTGATGGCATCACTGTAGAGCAGAGCTGTGACTCACATGGTGTAGTACAGTGCAGTCCCAGCAATTCTGCAAGGGAAAACTACCAGTACTTAATGTACATACTATGTTCCCCCTTCCCCAATATGCCCTGTATCCAAATGCCTTGTCAATCTGTCTTTTTGTTGTAAAACTGACTTTCTTCTGCCTCAGTAACAACACATGGGAATTGAGAGAAGACAGAGTTGCTGTCAGCATCTTTCCCAGTCCTTTTGACTTTCATGCGGAAATTACCCCATTTTGTGAAACACAGGACATGAAACTTACAAGAACAGAAGGTCAAGTTTCAACTGCTAGGAAAAGACATCTTATAAAACAGAGCAATATTTTGTTGAGAGGGAGAGTTTGAGATTTAGAGTACCTTTCTCAGTCCTTTTGACTTTCATGCATATATTACCCTTTTTGCACTGATTCTGGAATTGCATGTCCTTCATTTTGCAGAATGCAAAAACTAACTGCAGAGGACAGTAACAAAATACAATTCCAGAATATATGCAAGAAAGGATAATTTATGCATGACAGTGAAAAAGACTGGAAAAGGTGCTGTTTAAAACTTGTTATAAAGCAGACACTGACAAACAGCAATAAAGTTACCAATATATGCAATACAAATAGCAACACAACTTCCTAACAGACACAGTGGAGTAGCACCCCAAATGGTATCAGCAGCCTGGAGGCATGCTGACTCAACATTCAGCAACCCTGGAGACATGGACCATATCAAAAAGGCATTAAAAATATAAATTTGTTAACTCTGTTCCAAAACCTGAAACACACAAAAGCTTTTATAGAAATGTTTTTTTGAATGTTGCTGCCTCTGTTACTTGTAAAAAACATTGCACATGATTTTTAAACTTTGGAGAAACAGGTCATGTAAACTTGTTGACAGGGAAGACTAGACTGTGAGTTCTGGAGATGACATCATCAACAGCTCTTCATTGAAACTAGCTTTTTTGAACAGGTAGTGCAATCAGGGTTACAAAATAGCTCATAACTTTAAAATGAAGTAACACAGAAACCTAATTTTTGGTATGTGATTTATTGGGGGTATGCTTATTCTAATTCTGCAAAGTAGCACTTTTGGCCTGAGTCCCTCGTTAAGCCCTTTTTCAGAAGCTGTGGAGAAGGGGCCTCAGTTCTGGGACACTGTGGTTCTTGATGCACCTGCCTGAAACATACAAGAACATTTTAGAAAAAAACAGGATGCTTGTGGGGGGGGTTGCAAAGACTTATAAGAGAGAGAGCTACAATGTTTTGGGGAGAGACACATAGTTTGAAGGAAAATTCAGATGGATCTTCTCTGTTTATTCTGCCTTTCTAAATAGCTATTCTAAAAAATTTTAAATTTTTTATGTTACTGCTAGTACTAACAAACATTTTCACTTTATGCAAATTCTACAACTGCTCCTGGTTTTTTCCTATGCTTCCTGACCTGTGTCTCAATGACAGAAAGAAGCTGCATACTGTAACAGTGTATGAACCTACTCCTGAGGGAGGCAGGCCCTTTCTTGCCCTGTGTCCAGTTCAGCTCCTATGAAGTGCAAGTTTTGTGTGGGTTCCAGGTTTGATTTTTCCAAATTCAGGATGAACCCTAACTTTCTCATCAGGGACATAATTTGTTCAATTGATGTTAGGGTCCATTCCCTGCTTATCCTGAACACTAACCTCTAATCTAAGTATGGCTAGACTGTCACTCCATTTCTGAGAAGTGCTACTGCTGCTACCACACCTTGGCACTTTACGAATACTGCACTCTAGGGGCAGAAATCAGTATGAAAAGCACTGCCCAGTACTGGTACGGACTCTGACCTACTCTGAAGTGTAGGTATTCTCTGCCACTTGCTCTTATTGGTATGTGGAAAGTACAGTTACGTAAGAATTTACCGTAACAGTAGATCTTCAAGAGGAGCTCTTGTAGCAGGCAACACCAGTAGGACTAAGCCACCAGGCTATAAGATCACACGGAAAACTTCTAGCTAGCAGTCTACAGCGGGGACTACTCCCAACCTCGGCATGCCAACGTCCATCTATGGTATAAAAGGGGTGGTCCCCCAGCTCCACCTCAGTTCTCCTGACAGAGACCCTGGCATGCCCAGAAAAGAGAGAACTAAGGCAGTTCCTCAGAACCAAGGAAAAAGTGGTGGAGTTGGGGGTGTAGGGGGCAGATGCCCCCCACTACCATTGCCTGTGGTGTTGCGTCCCCTACCATCCCTTTTTTCTGGTAACCACCATGCCCGCGGTGTGCTCCTTTGTCAGTAAGTCCTGATCAAACCCAGCCTTTTTAATTTATAAAATCGATGAGACATACGAGACACTCCAGAGACGAGAAGGACAGGAGCGAGTACAGACATATCGTAGTTTAGTTGTTACTTGCACTGTCTTCCACAGTAGTTAGCTGAGAGCTCAGGGCTGGTGGGGAGCTGTCAGCTTTACTCATGTCTGTCAGCCAATCATGCAATGGACACTGCTTTTCTTTTGTTGTCTCCACATGCGTCACCCCCCCACACCTCCTCGTCAAACATAGCACTGATTGGCTTGCTGGATGGTGCAGTGTGCGCATGCTTGTAGGCAGACAGGAAGCAAAAGAGAGTGGGAAAGGCGTCAGGCGGAAAGGGAACCAACCATCGTGTATGTTGTCTGTCTCTGTGGCGGCGTGGCACTAATCTGTTGTTGCCAACCTGAGCTAATTGCCAACTGCCCGACTTGCCTTGCCATCATGACTTTGGTCTGATGATGGTCTTACCGTCTTGCCGAACTGACTGCACTTGCCACTTTACAACTCCATTTGGACACACTGGATTGGTATGCATGCTCTGTTGCTAGTTGACTATATATGCTACAGTATATGTATGTAAGTAGCAAGCAATTAAATAAAGCTTCTCTTTGCATTTATTTGTCGCACTACTCATTTTATGTAGCAGTATGAGTCCCAACGTTTTCTGTTGCTGCTGAAAATGTTTTGGCACATGCAACAGTTTGCTGAAAAATTCTTATGCCTTGGCTTTGGTGATCTATGGCATAGCAGGTAGCTCAGTTTAAGCAACAGTACTTAGCCAAAGATTTAACCTACCTTTTTCACTATAAAAGATTCTCTAATCTCTAGGCATCTTCCCATTTTATTTTGGTACCATTCTCTAGTTCCACCCAAATGTGAGTATTAAAAATGGTTTTATTTCATTTTTGTCTCAAGAAAAAAAGGTGCCTGCCACTGCATTTGGTTTAGAAATAATACTGTAGACTTGGCAAGTGTTAGGCCCGAGAAAATAAAAAAGTCATGGTGTGCCGCGTAGAAGATACCTAGAAAAGTAGATTTGACAGGTATGCTAATATTTTAACTGTAGCTAAAACTAGCGTTTTGAAAAACAGTTTTGTTGTACAGCTGCTTATTTAATATATTCTATTTTCCTTTAGTGCTCTTGGTTCACCTATTTTGTCTGCCAAGTATATTACTGCCTGTACTTGCAAGGTTCTGTACACTATCTACTGTTGCCTGACCTTCCTTGGATTAGTTGGTGGTGAGGGGAACTTGAGTTAAAAAAAATAATAATAAATCATGTGGACCAGTTAAAAAATTTTTAAACTCAATCAGGAAAGGCATTTTTCTTGGTAAAAGAGTAAACATTTTTACAACTGAGCTATATTTAAGACACCTGAAGCTACAGTATGGCAGTTGTAATACTCAAGTTTTATGTGGAGCTACCCATGCAGAGTATGCACAGTACGTTTGCTCACACTGTCCCTCGTCTCTGGACATCGAGTTCTGTAGATTATCTGGAGTATAATGATACTATTCATAGATTTTAAATTATCACTTTTGCTTGCTGCCATCTTGGAGCCCCCAAATGACTGACATGCCCCCCCGCCTCCCAAACCTGGCTCTGCCACTGCAAGGAAAGCAGAGTAGCCAAGAAGGAGAAGCAGCAATCAGGGAGCAGGAGGGAGGGAAAGCGGTGCCTGCTGCAAGAGCTCCTCTTGAAGATCTGTTGTTACAGTAAGTTCTTACGTAACTGTATGTAACCCCCTGTGGAGGCTTACCTGTTTAGTCCATTTTGGGCTGCCTGTTTCCCGTTTCTCCCTGTGGTGTCCCCCTCCTGAGGCAGGGTCCTGAGCTGCCCCTTGGGTCTCCATCCAGCCACCAACCTGCATTTGTTTGGAAGAAGAGTTGGAGAAGCTGGGTTGTGAGCTGCTGTTGTTCCATTCTGCTCCCCTGAGTAGCCGGCGGATGCGTGAAGGAGCGCGTTACTTTTGACTGCCATAGAGGTCAAACAAATTGTCTTTTGTCAGTCCCAGTCCTAAAGTTTCCCAAATTGGGGGCTAGTGACCTGAAGGAGGCTGGTAAAAAGCCTCTGTACTCTGTAACAATCAAGTTAAAAACAGGGCAGGTTTCGGGGCTCATTAATATTAATAAGTAGTCTCATGAATAGTAATGAGGTTGTCGCTGATTCAGGGGACTATTTAGAACAGAGCTAGTGACGGACAAAAGGAGGGCAGAAGAATGATGGATGTGCAGTTGCTTAGCAGGGTAAAGTGACTTCTACTAAACCCTGATGCAACTATTTTGAAAAACTATGTACTTTGCCTGCACCAGAACTTTATTCTAGGGGGAACTGTATGGACTGCTACTGAACTGAGTGAAGTGAATGGGGGCAGCCATGTTTGCGATGCTTTGACCCCTCAAAGACAGCCAGTGAGATTCAAGGTTCAAGGGGACCATGGGAGGAGGTGTTGACTATTTTCAGGTGCCAAGAGACCACCCCAATCAATACTCAAAGAGGGCTTAGGAAAGTGACAATGCTGGGCAGCTAGAGGGAAGGAGATCCCTAAAGAAATCCCAGGGACTTTGGGGCAGTTGAGTCAGTCGGTTCTGGGCTCTGATCGAGTTGAGTGGCCCTTTATGTCAATGAAAATATCAAAACTACAGAAATTCAGAATACATATAAGGAGCCAGAAGAACTGTGGGTCACCCTGGAAACAGGAAATGGGACAGCCATACAAACTGGAGTTGTCTACAGGCCTCCAGACCAGGGGGAGGACACAGACACATTACTGTTAGAAGATATACAAAACATGACAGCTAAAGGGAAGGTTCTGATAATGGAAGACTTCAACATGCCAGATACAGATTGGTCAATACCAGCAGGAACATCTGCCAGAACTAGACATATAATGGATTCCCTGCAGGGGGAGGGACTCAAACAACTGGTACAACAACCCACAAGAGACAGGGCTATTCTAGATCTAGTACTGACTAACGGGGAAAGGATCACAGATCTCCACGTAGAAGGTCACCTGGGGGCCAGTGACCATTACATAGTATGGTTCAATTTGGCCACTACAATTAAATCATCCAATTCCAAGGCAAAAATATGGGACTTCAGAGAAGATGACTTCCCTAAGGGAAGCACAGAAGGCAGTAAGGCAGGCAAAGGCCCAAACCGAGGAAACACTAGCACGAACAGTAAAAGAAGGTGACAAGATTTTCTTTTTTTTTTTTTTAACTTTAATTTTTATTTTGAGTATTTTAGGCATACCAGTATGTTCAATACAATTCAATTAACATATTTTTTTTTCCATCTAATAAATGTTGGTTCTACACATATTCTTTTCTTTTACTGAAAGACACTAAATATTCTTGACCTCCTGAAGTTACCGAGACTAGTTACTCAGATAAGCATCTGGGAACAGCAAAAAGTTCACTGCAGGCTGCTATGAGCTTTAGATGAAATGGTACAGATTCTTGCAGCGAAACCACTAAAGTCTCTGATCCTTTTCCATCAAGGATATAGTCCGAGTTCCAACTCCTACCATCCTCAGTCGTCGCTTTCCTCTGGAATAATAGTCTCAAAACCATGTGGTTCTATCAACTACAGGAATACAACATTAAAAGGAGAAAAAAAAAAAAAGAAAAAGAAACTCCCCCCCACAACCATGTGCACAGATACTCCATCTCTTTCTCCTTTTTTTATACATATATATTTTCATTTTAACACCCAGCTTCCTATTCCCTTTTGCCCACATTTCTGTTTCCTTCCTACCCTTACCTATCCCCTTCCTCGATTCCCATATGGGCCATCAACTTAGACTGCTTTTCTGTATAACTTTATGTTACCCCTTCTATCATCTCCCCTCTAGTTCTTCCCTGTACCCCTCTCTCCACAGCCTCCAAGGCGCCACATGTTCTGGAAGTTTTCAACTTTAAGATGCAGTGTATATGTAATATTTTCCATCCTTTCTATTTCTTCCATTTTTGAGACCCACATAGTTAGGGAGGGGGGTTCAGAGGATAGCCATTTGGTGGTGATGCATTTCAATGCAACCACTCTCATTATCTGGCACAATTCCCTTCTTTGACGCCCTCCCATCGATAAGGTGGGAGGCCTAACACTAAGTCCTGAAATGTAAAAGGAATAGGAAGAGTGCTACTGGTTTCCGCGAGTGTACCTGTCGCCAGAAACTTGACAGTCTGTCACATTCCCAAAATATGTGGAAGTGAGTACCCATTTGTGTACCGCACTGGCGCCAGCATGCTGAAGAGGTCTGTGGTTTTAATGTGCTGTTATCTCTGGAGTTCTGAAAATCTAATGAGTATTTTCCAGTTGAATTCTGCCACATAGTGGCGATGTAATTGCCAACCCCTCTGAAGCCTACAGTCCCACTCTTCTCTTGTAATGGTTATTTTAGCATCCCTCTCCCACCTTGTTCGTGTCTCTTCTAGGATTGGAGCCCCTTTCGAGTCCGATAAAATTGTGTATAATGCTGACAGGTATCTCAGTTTATCCCTAATTTTTATTGAGTCCCACCAGTACGATTCGAGCGGAGTCAGGTCTCTGTTTATCTTTAGCAAATTTCCTTCCTCTAAAAGGAAGTGCTGTGTTTGGAGGAACCTATAGAAGTCTTCTTTGCGAAGGGAGAAGCGCTCCTGTAAGGTGCTAAAGGGGAGACAGCCATTCTCATCTAGGAATTGTTTAAATGTGGTAAGACCCTTATGTTCCCAATATGCAAATCCAAAATCAGCCCTGGGGGGGAAAAGCTCGGTGTATGTCTAATCAAGGAGAGGGGTCCCAACGTGTTCGGTGTACGTGTTATCCTTTTTAAGTTTTTTAAGATACACAGGGAGTGTTTAACCCATGGATTGTCTGTAGACACCAAAACCTGGGGAGATATCTCTGACGTGGGCAGGGTCCATAATTTATAGCTGTTCATTGCATTTTTTTCTAATAGATACCATCCAGAGTCTATCCTCTGTTTGGCCCATGTAACTAATTGTGACCCTTGAGCCGCTAAGTAATACAAATACATATTAGGCAGTCCTAACCCCCCTCTTTCTTTTGACCGTGTTAGGGTCTTATATGAAACTTGTGAATGTTTCACTGACCAAATAAAGTTAGAAATTTCTTTGTTTAGCTGTTTCCAGAAGTCGGGCTTTACAGGGATCGGAAGGGTTTGAAAGAGAAACAACCATCTCGGTAAAATGTTCATCTTGATTACCTGGATCTTACCATATAATGTCAGGGGTAGCAGTTTCCAACGGGCAAAGTCTGCTAGCATATTTTTATACAGCTTCATGAAATTATCCGTGAATAATCGAGATATATCTGTCGAAATCTGAATCCCTAAATAATGAAAAGTATTATTGCGGGCCCATTTAAACGGAAGATTCTGCCTGAAGTCCCTCTGAGGACCCCCACTTAATATCACTGCTTCCGATTTAGTATAGTTTATTTTGTATCCCGCTAATGTACCAAATTTATTCAATGTATTTAATAAGTGCGGTAGGGAAGTTTGAGGGTCACTTATAAAAAAAAGGGAATCATCGGCATAGAGATCGACTTTTTGTTCTATTCCCCCTGCCATTACCCCCTTAATTTCCGGATTCTCTCTTATCTCTATCGCCAGTAGTTCCAATGTTAGGGCAAATATTAGGGGGGAGAGAGGACATCCCTGTCTAGTCCCTCTATTTAAAGATATTCTATCTGATAGCAATCCGTTCAGTTTGATCCTTGCCTCTGTTTTATGATAGAGCGCTCCAATGGCTGAAACAACATTTTCTCCCAACCCAAATTTTGACAGGGTGGACTGCATAAAGTGCCAGTCCACCCTGTCGAAAGCCTTCTCTGCATCCATACTAATGGCCATCTGAAATGTTACCTTATTCTTCTGGGCTGTTATGATATTCAATAGGCGTCTTATATTGTCTTGGAGAAATCTCCCTCCAATAAATCCTGTCTGGTTCTGATGGATAAGGGGGGCAATATATGCCTGAAGTCTCTCCGCTAAGATCCCTGTAAATATTTTTAAGTCTACCTGTAGCAGGGAGATGGGACGGTATGAGCCACATTGCTCGGGGTCTTTATCCGGCTTCAAGATAACTGAAATCTGGGCCAAATTCCAGGAAGGTGGCACTGATTTATGATGTAATAAAATCTCATTGCATGTACTAACCAAGTAATTCTCTATTTTTGCTGCAAACTTTTTATAAAACTCTGCTGGTAGGCCATCTAGTCCTGGGGCCTTACCATTTTTAAGATGCTTTATTTGTGATCTCACCTCTCCCATAGTAATAGGGGAATTAAGGTTTGTCCGGTCTGCTTCCTCTAATGTAGGAATAGGCAAAGATCCCAAATAATCCTGCACTACTCTATGATGCTCCGGAGTTGTTTCCGCTGTATAGAGATCCGCATAGAATTTCCCAAATCTGTTTAGAATCTCCATCGGAGATGTCGTGGGGCCTCTCTCCTCTCCTTTTAACTGGACCACCGCTCTATTGGCCGCTTCTTGTCTCAACTGCCATGCTAACAGCCTGCCCGCTCGGTTCCCATGTTCAAAGTATTTTTGTCTAGCATATCTTAGCTGCTCTTCCATTTGTCTATGTAGTATCTGGTTTAGTTCTTGTCTTGCCTTGTCCAGCTCCTGCTTTATATATGTATTCTGCCCTATCTGATGTTGGGTCTCTAATTGGGTGATTTTTCTGCTCCAGCAACACTCTAGTCTGGATCCTCTCCTTCTTTAATCTGGATGAATACTGGATTATTTCCCCCCTTAAACAACATTTGAGCATGTCCCATCTTATCCCTTCACTTGTATCACCTTTTAAATTATGTTGTTCAAACTTCTTAATAACTTCCCCCACTAATTCCCCAAAGTCTTCCCTTGAAAGGTGACTTACATTTAGCCTCCAGCAAGATTGCCGAGGGGTCGGTGTGAGAGCCAACTCTAGGGAAAGTGGGGCATGATCTGAAATGGTAATTGGTCCAATATCACATTTCTCCACCCTCTGTAACCAATTGGATGATAAAAGAAAATAATCTATCCTAGAATAGCCCCTATGCCTGGGAGAATAATGAGTGAAATCTCTTTCCCTTGGATGCATGAAGCGCCAGACCTCTGATAGGCCTAGTTCTTGATTCAACCTCTGGATTAGTTTCCCCGTACATGTGGCTCCACCCTGGCCCTCCAGACCTATCTGCCCCTGGATGTATTACTTCATTAAAATCTCCACCTATAACTACTAAACTCTCACATCCGTGACTGCTTCTTTGATGACCCTTTCAAAAATGCTAATCTGGGGGTATCTTCATTTGGGGCATATATATTCAAAAAGGTACACTTCTGACCCCTGTATGATCCTTGTAACTGTACAAACCTACCCTCTGGATCTGTGCGGACCTTCTCTACCACAAGCGGGACATCTCGTCTAATCAAGATTGCTACGCCTCTGCGATGAGGGCTTTTTTCAAAATGCGAGGCATATACCTCCCCCACCCAAGACCTTTTTAACTTAAGATGTTCTGCTGCAGTTAAATGAGTTTCTTGAAAAAATGCAACCGTAGCCTTTCTCCTCCCAAGATCCTGTATAATATTTGCCCTTTTTACTGGATTATTTACCCCATTTACATTAAGTGTACTATGTTTAAATCAGCCATAATCTTTTAAATAAGGGAAAATGAGTATCATCTCTTTACCACGGGACATTGCTAGCTTTCGGTGTATTCGTGAGCATCTGTGCTTTATCAACCACATACACACTAAAACTCCACTAAACATATAACTAAACCTTTGGTAACTTATAGTACATTGCAACTTATTAAACATGAGTTCTTTCAAGGTGGCTTTACCATGTGTCCACCCTCTCAAAGACGTTATTTCATGAGGAGTGGATGGATGACCTCCTAAATGTAAGCCATCCGCCTGGCTTAGCATCACTACTTAAGAGCCAGGTATTTGTTTAGCACCAGCTCTTTCAGTAAGACACATGTTTAGAACTAGTCTAAGCATTATTGACCAGCCTGAAAAAGGAAGTTAGGCCCCTCGTCCAGTTCGTGTTCTGAACTTATCACTCGGCTACTTAATTTGCTTAATGTAAATTATAAACCCGTCAGATACCTTAATACCTGAATATCTAGGTAGTATACCCTTTGTGGGGGTTGCAAACGCTGAGAACCCTACAGCCTGACCACCCAAGCTTGACCCTTCCCATGACCTCGGGGGTCCTAAAGACCAAAAGCCGACTTCTTTTCCTACATATCTTAAAGATAGTCCATTATTTTGGGTTTAGTATTTATTTAAGTTTATCCAATTGCTTCTAATGATGCAGATTGCCATCGAAGATCTGGAGGGAGGGGAGGAGGGCACCCTAAGATAGACAGACAACCAGTATTCCTTTATCTATTGTAGATATTTATATCTCCAGTTTTCTTATCTTGATGTTTATCTTATGTAGCTCTAGAAACCTTCACCAGTGGCTCTCGTTATGGAGGTACCAACCTAGGTAGAGGTATTATCCATGGAGCTTTGTTTGCATGGAGCAGCCTTCAGTGCTAACCCCCTCGGGTCGCAATCTCACCTCTAGGGCTGCCTTTAAACATTGGGAGTTACTATCTCATCCACTGATCATCATCTCAATCAGAGCGCCTCCACCCCTAGCCCCCGACCTCTCCAGCCTTTGTTTCCAGAAGTGTGAACCTTTTTTTTTTTCAAGAGTGCAGCTGTCCTGTTTTCCCCTCTCCCCCTTTAAACGAGGGCCGTAGGCTGCTGGTTACCCAACGTGACCTCTGCCCCACCTTTATATCCGAATGCTTTGATAATAGTGCCAAATGAGTGAGAATGTATCCATCTAATCTAATTTCCCTATAACAATTCTATTATACCCATCCTTTTACCAAATGGTCAAAAATACCATCTACTAGATCTACTAGATTCAGTGGGCCATCTATGTCAGCCAGAATTCTAAAGAGATATTATGAGATCAGCATATATAGTTCAGGTCTGGAGATTTTCTTCGTTTTGTTCTGTTAGGAAAACAGCCTCCCGATTCATAACACAGTCTCCTCGTCTTTGCATTGTTTTCCACAGACCAGATACTTCCGTGTGATCATGTAACCCTTTTCTTTTCGTTCCCACCTTTTGCCATCCTCCGACTCGCATTTTGTCCTTCCCCCACTTGAAACGACTCCTGGGGAATCTCCACGGCCACCTCCACCGATGACAGAAAGTTATTTGCCTCCAACAGGTCAGCGAATCTCTTAGGCCCATTTTCAGTTACAATTTTAAGTCTAGCTGGATATTCTACAAATGCTTTGATGCCTTTCTGTTGCAGGGCGCGAACCGCCATTAGGATCTTTCTGCATTGGGCTAGCAATTGCGGTGTATAATCCTGGTCGAAAAACAATCTGGTGTCCCCAAATATTATCTCCTTCTTTGACCATGCCTTCTTTAATAAATCCTCCTTAATGCGAAAATCTAAAAAGGCTATTATTACTGACCGGGGGCGAGCATTCGGATCTTTAGGCCTAGGTATCAGAGAGCGATGGGCCCGAAATATGTTTAGCGGTTTTTCTGGTGGCCAGTCCAGTATCTCCGTTAGAAACGATTCAAAAAACATCGGGGTAGGGCCTGATTCTGTGCCTTCAGGCAGGCCATGTATTCTTATGTTATTTCTTCTGTTTCTGTTTTCGAGTTCCTCCAATCTGGATTCCAATTGTAGTTCCCTCCTGTGTAAGTCAATTAGGGCCGCATTGTGAACTTCCACCATGGTTGAACAGTCCATTAGGCTTTCTTCTACTTGCCCCATTTTCCCCTCCAGACTCTCTAGTTTTCTTTTATTTTCTTCTGTCCCCCTTTCCAGTCTCTCTAAGGATTCGCTCATTTTTTGCAGCGTTGCACATAATTGCTTAGAGGTTATTGTACACTCTTGTTCTTCTTTTTCTCCCGAATTATCTCCGGCCTGCCGCGAGGATTCTGATGTGTTGGCTGATTGCGGCTGAGCGTAGTCTAGTAATGTTTTTAGCTGCGAGTTCAGCTGGTTGACGCTTTTCTCTCTCTGTTTTTGTCTGGAAGTCATTTCGTCACGATCTCCACTGAATTCTAGCGATGGATGGGTTAGACTTCTTTCTGATTTTGATGGATTTAATCTGGACGAGGTAGAGTTACCAAATCAGGCTGCCATTCAGCTGGTGCACCCACCGGAAGTCCGTGACAAGACTTTCTATAGATACATTAGTGAAAGGAGAAAGTCCAGAGGGGGTACTGGTAAGATCAAAGGGGTTAAGGGGGCATGTGAGGAAGAGGACCATGTAAAAGCATCTATCCTAAATATATATTTCTGCTCAGTATTTACTGAAGAGAAGGTAGGGCAGGGCCCACAGCTCAGCACCATGGACACAGGGGGGAGGGAGGTATGCACTAATCCCTTCACAAAAGAAAGGGTCCTACAAGAGCTCGATAAGCTCAGGGTGGACAAGGCAATGGGACCTGATGGCATACATCCCAGGGTACTAAAGGAGCTAAGGGTGGAACTAGCAGAGCCATTAGCAGAACTGTTTAGTGAGTCTCTGAGTACAGGAGAGGTCTCAGAAGACTGGAGAAGGGCTCATGTGATCCCGCTCCACAACAGTGGTAGCAGGGAGGAGGCAGGGAACTACAGACCAGTCAGTCTTACCTCAATAGTGGGCAAGATTATGGAGGCACTCCTTAAGGAAAGGATAGTGCAACACCTGGAATCCACAGGAGCACAGGATCCAAGATAGCATGGGTTTACAACAGGAAGGTCCTGTCAAACTAATCTCATAGATTTCTTTGACTGGGTAACCAGAGTGGTGGACCAAGGGGGAGCAGTTGATGTCGCCTACCTTGACTTCAGCAAAGCTTTCGATACTGTTCCACATAGAAGATTGATTAATAAGCTGGGTAGGCTCAGGGTGGGTCAGAAGTTAGCCAACTGGGTGGCAAACTGGTTGACGGGCAGAAAACAGAGAGTGGTGGTAAATGGTATACAATCAGAAGAGATGCAAGTCACAAGTGGGGTACCTCAGGGATCAGTCCTAGGGACAGTCCTCTTCAATATCTTCATCAGTGACATTGCAGATGGACTGGAGGGTAAGGTTTGTCTGTCTGCAGATGACACCAAGATCTGCAACAGACTAGATGATCCAGATGGGGTTGGCAGAATGAGAAGAGAGCTGGATAAACTGGCAAAATGGTCGGAAGAGTGGCAATTGGGGTTTAATGCAAAGAAGTGCAAGATCATGCACACAGGGAAGAGAAACCCTGAAGCCACCTATAAGCTGCACCAGTTTTGGGACTGAGAGAGACTGTTTTGCTGAGAAAGAGCCTTGCTGGGAACTGGGTGCAATCCAAAGCATAAATGGATGCTGCTTTGAAGCAGAAAGACTGTTTGAGAGCTGTGCACCAGCCAAAACAAAGGTGGAGGTTGTTCTGAACCGTGAAAGACTGTAAAAGGAAAAGGGGAGCAGGTGTCCTATGCTTCAAGACCCTGTCGGTGCTGCTGTGTTTCCAGTGTGGGGAAAAATAGTTGCCGTGGACTGTGGAATAAGCTGCCAAACGGCACTGGAAAATAGAGAATCTGTGGAATTGTTGCTGCACATCAGAGCTGAGTTTTCCTGCTGAGAGAAAGAGTGGAGTCAAAAAGTTACCAGCTACATTCCAGAGCGAGGTAGGGAACCAGCTAACCCCTTCCAGGTAGAGTCTGCTGGCTACAGGGGGCCACTGGCGCATGCGCTGAGGTGCTAAGACACCTGTGACCTTTGAGGGAGCCGGGTGTGGAGCCACTCCCAAGTCTGGTCTTTTTCGTAGTCGGTGAGCCTTTCACAGTGCTCTGCAATGGGCCTGAATAGGTTGAAGGTGACAAGTGGTTAGATCTTCAATCAAGGGAACAAGCGGCCAGACCTTCAATCAAGTTCAAATCTTCTGATTATTTTCTGCTGCCCACCTGTCCTGCCTCCCTGCACTGACTTCATAGAGAGTAAAACCAGTGGAAGCCCTCTGCTTGAGGAGCATCTCAGCCCTTCAGGACTGTGAGTACCCAGGACTTGCTCTTGGAAATCAAAGGGAAGAACAGGTATATTTGTTCAAGTTACAGTTTTGCTGTTTCAAGGGCCCTAACACTAGCCAACCCACGGCACTGAGCAGGCCTACAGAAGACTGGGTACCAAGCTAGGACAGTGGGGACAGGTCACTGGTACCAGTGGGGGTGGGTTCTGGGGTGATTTGGCCTACATGCCTGGTTATTTATTTTTTTTATTTATTTCAGTTTCAGAATTATAACCTTTGAGTCAAACTGGCTCATTAAAAAGGCTCCAAGTCCTTCCCTAGTCCTTCCCCTAAATAAAGCTGTGTTTTGTTGTTTGGAATTGCTGTGTGAAGGGTGCTTTATGGAATCTAACTGTAAAGTGCATGTGGTTTATGGTATTGGGGAGCTGTTTGGTATCCAGTGTGTGGGGCAGTTGGAAGGGGAGGTGAGTAGGTACAGCATCCTAGGGGATTATACCAACCATACACATGGCCCACTGTAATTCACTCTGGGTGGAGGCACCACACTATTTTACCAACTTCTTTGGGAAAGAACCCCCTAAGCTCACCGTAGCAGGACCCAGGCCCCTTAATCTGTATGCAGGTAAAGAGGCAGGGGTAGCAACCCACTTGCAAACAGCGCCTGGGCTACATGTACTATCTTACAAGGGGGCTCTTGCAGCACAAAACATCAGCAGGACTGAGTCCCAAGCAGTACTGGAACTGATGGCGGAAAGGTGCACCTTAAGTGAGGACTAACCCAGCCCTGAGTCCAAAAGGGATAGGAGGTACTCCAGGATGTGATTCACCGGACAAGTAAAAGGATCAAAATGCTGAGTGGTGGCCCAAATGGAGAAGCACTTCCACTTCATGGTGTAAGTGGTTCTGGTGCAAGGCTTCCTGGCAGCCCCGAAGACATCTGCCACCCGGGAAGAAACTCTGACGCATGCAATAGCTAAGTCTGCAGGAGCCATGCATAGCAATACAGTGATCTGAGGTCCAGATGAACTACAGTGCCCTGCTCCTGGGAGAGTAAGTTGGAGAGCAGGAGCAAGGGGACTGGGGGCTCCACTGCCAATTGCTGCAGTAGTGGAAACCATATCTGACGCGGCCAGGAAGGGGCTAGAAAGACCATCTCTGCCCTCTGACTGAAGCTTGAGGAGAACTCTTTGCAGAGGTGGAAAGGCATACAGAAACTTCCCTGTCCATAGAGGGACAATACATCATGCCTGAAAACACCACGCCTTGGATGGAGCAAGCAGAAAATACAAATTACTCACCTGTAACAGGAGTTCTAGGAGTGGTATATGTTGTTCATCCACATTTACTGGCAGGTTTCTTGCCGCTTTAAATCTTGCCGGAAGGTCTTCAAGCTGGCTCCTCCGACCCACCCGGGTGGTAAAACTCTCGGCTCCGCCCCATGACGCCAGATCTAGCCCGCTGGAAGCCAGGTTGCGTGTCGAAGCCGGGGAGGTCAGGTGGGTTGTGTGGATGAACAACATATACCATTCCTAGAACTCCTGCTACAGGTGAGTAACCTGTATTTCTAGGGACATGGATATGTTGTTCAATCCACACTTACTGGCAGACTCCTAGCAGTTCTCTGGGAGGAGGGAGGCAAGGTCGCACCTCCTACTTAGGAAATAAGGACTGGAGAACCGAGGTCCCAAAACCAGCATCCTGGCGTGACCCAAGGTCGATGTGGTAGTGGGTAATGAAGGCGTGTGCTGACTTCCAGGTGGCAGCCCTGCAGATTTCCTGGATAGGGACGTCCCTGGAAGCAGCCACCGAAGCAGCGGTATGGTGGGTAGAATGAGCTCTTACCCTTTGGGAGGCTCCATGCCCGCCAACCTATAGCAGAGATCTATGCAGGAGGTGACCCACCTGCCTATCGTCCACTTGGCTGCAGGTCTGCCAGGTGCGGCTTCAGCGTAGGTGACAAACAGCTGGCGAACCTCTCCCCGAACTTCAGCCGTCCGCTCCTTATAAAAAGAAAGCGCTCTTCTAGGGTCCAGAGTATGGAGCCTATATTCGGCCTCCGAGGTGTGATTGGGGTAGAACATCGGCAGAGTCAACACCTGGTTAAGGTGAAACTCCGACACCACCTTCGGAAAGAATTTCGGGTGGGGGCACAGGACAACCTTGTCCCTGTGGAAGATCAGATAAGGAGACTCGATGGAAAGCACCTGGAGCTCTCCCATCCTTCTGGCTGACGTGATAGCCACCAAGAAGGCGGTCTTCCACGACAGGTGAGAGATGTCACACCTGTGCATCGGTTCGAATGGCTTGCTCATGAGCTTAGCCAATACCAGCAGTAGATCCCACGGAGGTGGAGGTTCTCGCACTGGAGGGGATATGTAATCAAGGCCTTGGAAAAAGCGCCTGACCACCCTCTCCTGCACCACCGACTGCTTGCCAGCCTGCGCCCAGTAAGCAGAGATGGCTGCCAGGTGCACCTTAAGGGTTGTCAACCAAAGCGCTAGCTGAGAAAGGGACCACAGGTAGTCCAGAATGCTAGCCAAGGAACATGAGGAAGGGTCCAACCCCTTACCCTGACACCAAATGGAGAATCTCTTCCATTTGAAGGCATAGCATTTTCTGGTCGACTCCTCACGGGATGCCTCAACGACATTGAGGACCTCGTCGGAAAGACCCAAGGCCTGGAACTCTAGCCACTCAGGAACCAGGCCGTCAAGTGCAGGGATTGAAGGTCCGGGTGGAGTACCTTCCTCTTGTTGACTGAGATCAGGTCTGGGCAGGCTGGAAGCCGCCTCGGGAGCCTGAAGCTGAGGCTGAGGAGATCTGGATACCAGACCTGGGAGGGCCAGTCTGGGGCTACCAGAAACACCTGCATCTTGTCCCTCTTCACCTTGAGAAGCACCTTGTGGATCAAGGGAAACGGAGGGAAGGCGTAGAAGAGGCCCGGGGTTCACGGCCTCAAGAAGGCATCCCCCTGCAGCGAGCCCTGCTGAGGGGGGCAGGCATGGAACAGCCTCAGCTTCGCATTCTCCTTGGAGGCAAACAGGTCCACCTGGGGGTGCCCCAGTGGGAGAAGAGATCTTGTACTATCTCTGGCAGGAGAGACCACTCGTGAGATGCAGCGCCTTTCTGGCTTAGGGCATTGGCCAGACTGTTGGAGGCTCCTGCCACATGGGTGGCTAGGAGATCTGCCTCCTGGCTGATCATGAGTGACCAAGTGTGGAAAACCTCCTTGCACAGAGGCAAGGAGTGTGTCCTGCCCTGTCGGTTGAGATAGTACATGGTCATGGTGTTGTCCGTCTGGACCTGGACCACTTGACCCTGTACAAACAGAGCAAAGGCGGTGAGGGCTAGTCGGACTGCTTGAAGCTCCAGCAGGTTGATGTGGCATCGAGACTCCTGAGGGGACCAGAGGCCATGAGCTCTGAGCTCCCCCAGATGGGCACCCCAACCCATCAGAGAGGCATTGGTTGTCAGAGTGACCATCGGTTCGGGGCAGACAAACAGGATACCCTCCTGCAGATGAGCTGGAACGAGCCACCACTAGAGGCCGTTCCACATCTCCTGGGTCACTGTCACTGGCTGGTCCAGAGGACGGAGTGCTGTGACCATTGGCGGGCCAGCCCCCATTGCAGGGGACGCATATGCCAGCTGGCCCAACAGATCACGCTGGTACAGGCTGCCTTGAGGCCCAGAAGGCGCAGGAAGTCCCAGGCAGGGCGCAATTGCCCAACCAGAAATGACTGGGCAAAGGAGGAAAGGACCTCGGCCCTGTCCGCCAGGAGCTGTGCTCTGGCTCGAAGAGAGTCGAGCTCTGCCCCGATGAACTGAATCACCTGCGAAGGCAAGAGTTCTGATTTGGCCTCGTTGATGAGGAGGCCAATCTGAGAGAAGACCTGGAGGGCCAGATCCCTGGACCGCTCCACTTCCAACCTAGAAGGGGCTGCAATCAGCCAGTCATCCAGGTATGGCTACACCCGGACCCCTCGGCGTCACAGGAATGCTGTCACCACTGCCATGCATTTGGTGAAGACCCTGGGAGCTGGAGAGAGGCTGAAGGGCATGGCCCGGAACTTGTAAAGGGATCCCTCTGCCCTGAAGCGGAGGAATCGCTGGTGAGATGGACGGATTGGGACGTGAAAGAACGTGTCCTGAAGGTCCAGAGAACAGAACCACATGCCTCATTCCAAGGATGGAATGATCTGAGCCAGAGTGACCATCCTGAAGGTGCGAGACCTTAGGAACTTGTTCAAGTCATGTAGGTTGAGAATGGGGCACCAGCCCCCCATCTGTTTTGGGACCAGGAAGTACCTGGATACAAACCCTAGGTCTGGAGGGTCCGCCACCTCCCTGATCACCTCTTTCTGGAGGAGCAGGGCAATGTCAGCTCGACGAGCCGACAGAGAGGCTGCAGAACCCATAGCCCCCTGTGGGGCGACGGCCCGATAGGATGGGGACTGCTCGAATTCCAGAGGCAGACCCCTGCCTACCACTTCCAACACCCAGCGGTCCGTGGTGACATCAGACCAGACGCAAAGGAAGTGGCGGAGCCGTCCCCCCATGGGGGGAACCCGGGGAGGAGAGACGAGGTTGGGGGCGACACCCCTCAACCCATCACTGGGCAGGCTTGGAGGAAGAGCCGGCCAAGGAGCTGCCTGGGCTTTTCCCTCCCAGCTTCCTGCTGAAGGAAGCACAGGCTTGGCTTTGGGGTGCCAAGTGCGAGCCTGCTGGCCCTGATGCTGGTGTTGCTGGGCCAGACGTGCCGCAGGGGCTGAAGGACGAAAGGGCTTGCGCTGCTGCTGGCGGCCTTTGTCCTTCTGGGCAGACGTGACCAAGTCCAAGGTGGTGCTGGACTTCTCGATCCGTTGGAGATGACCCTCCACCCCGCGACCGAACAAGTCGGTACCCAAGTAGGGGACGTCTGCCAGCTTGTGCTGGGTATCCGCCGTAAAGGTGGAGATCCGCAGCCAAGCTCTGCAGCTGCTACTGACCAGGCACAAGAATCAGCGATGTCCAACGAAGTTTGGAGCTGCTGTTTGGCTACCACCCTTCCCTGGTCCCGCACCTGCTTGACCGTTGTTTGAAGGTCAGCCAGGAGATGAGGAATCACCTCATCCAGGGAGCCCAAAAGGGTGTGTGAAAAGTGTGCCATCAGGACGGCCGAGCTAGCCTGACAAAGGCCTAGGGAGGAAGCAGCATACACTTTCCACCCTGAGTAGTCCAGTTTCTTGGACTCCTTATCAGGTGGTTTGTCCACATCCCGAGCGTTCCCGGGACGCGGGAAAGCGCTGTCGGTCACTAACCCCTCCGCAGAGGGGTGCTCCGAGAAACCGGAGAGTGAACCTGTAGGGACCGCATACTTCCAAGCCATCCTGGCCGAAGGTGCTGGACAAGAAGCTGACCGCTGCCACAGCTCCAGGGCCGGGCCAACAATGGCTTCAGCCACCGGGAAGGCCTTCGTAGGGGAATCCCCTCGGTCCAGTATCTCCGTGAGGGGATACTTGGCCCGTTTTAAAATGGGTTCGAGCTTCATCCCAGTGGACTTGAGATGAGCCGAAGCATTCCTAGGAACGAGGATGGGCTCTCGTCCATCGACTGACCCCCAGTGGACTCCAGATCAAGTGGCCTGGAGAACAAGGAGGAGTCGTCATCAGACTCTGAGGAGTCTGCGAACAGCTGCCGAGCACCTGAGCCCCCCTCCACATGCCGAGGATGATCGGGAGTGAGGGTGACCGATAACCTGTGGGGCAAACCCTGACCCGACTGAGAATCCTTGGTCGGGGCCCCAGTCTTCAGTTGTGGAGGCGGAGGTTCCATCATAATGGGTGGAGCAGCCGTTTTGGCCGAACAACCGGTGCTGGTTTCTGCTCCTCAACCACTACGAGGGGTTGTTTCGGCCGCTCCGGTGACAGCCACTTAATGGCCAGAGAAGGCGATGGAGTCGGCTTATTCCTGGACAATAAGAGCTGCTGCCACATTAAATCCTTGTAGCACTGATGCAACTTGCGCTGGAGCCTAACCTCCGAAGAGGATGACAAGGATGAGCGGCGCCGCCACTATCCATGGTGCCAAGACCAAGACCGCCAACAGCGGGACCAGCTGGACCTGGAAGAGGTCCGGGACCGAGACCTTCGGGGATTCCGCGGGTGGGTCAGAGAGGGGTTGGGGGAAACCCACTCCTCCCTCGGTTCAGGGACCTTAACTGGGGACTCGAGCACAGGAGGCAGTCAAATCCTCGGTTTCCACCGGAGGAACCGGTGAAGAAGGGTTGTCGGCTTCTCCAGTCGACAGACCGTCTGAAGGATCGAGAAAAATCTCGACTGCGTCGACGGGTGTCTCAGCCGGCTGACCTGACGGGGACACCGTGAAGCCAGCGTCCTTAGCTGCAACCTTGACCGAAGTCGACTGTCGACTATCCGGGGAAGGGGATCTCTTCCGCTCCCACGAACGTCGACGGTGGGACTTACCTTTGGAGTCCTTTTTTTGGACCGATTGGAATGTCCCGATGGTCCTTCTCCCTTGGTGGACAGGGATTGGCAAAGCTCCTTAAAAGAAGCTGAATAAGAAGAGCCCAAGGAGAGTGGGATAAATGCCGTGACCGAGGAAGACGAAGATGTGGCCTGGGCCGCCTCCTCCGCGAGGGCAATCATCTGCTCCAGCTGGTCTGCTGAGCCCGCCACTGCGGATACCACCCAACAGGCCTCCTTCGACTTAACCGGAGGATAACGTTTTTCAGGGCACCCCAAAACAGTAGGGCAGCGCGGTCCTCCAAGACCGAAGCCGAAAAGGATTTGCATAATTCGCAAGCCTGCGAGTCATGTCCGAGTCCTAGGCAGTAGACGCACATGGAGTGCGGGTCGGTCCGGGACATCTTCAACCCACAGGGGCACCGACAAAATCCCGGAGTCGATTTGTCCATCGCAGCCGTGAGGGAAAAAGAAGACTGAAGTCTTTTAAACTTTAGAATAAGTTTCAGTTGAACCGAAGAGTGTGGATCCAGGCCTAAAACGCAGAGTGCTAAGGAGGGAACCTGAGCTTCCAAGCGGCAAAGAAGATCTGGCGTCATGGGGTGGAGCCGAGAGTTTTATCACCCGGGTGGGTGGGAGGAGCCAGCTTGAAGACCTTCTGGCAAGATTTAAAGTGGCAAGGAACCTGCCAGTAAGTGTGGATTGGACAACATATCCACATCCCTAGAACTGGGCAGTTTTGCATTGACTCAGGACGCAAAAAGGTCCAGCTCTGGATGGCCCCACCTGCCGAAGAGGTCCCTGATCACAGAGGACAGAAGCTCCCATTCGTTAGCCCTCATCCTGGACCTGCTCAGTCTGTCAGCCAGGATGTTTTGGACGCCTGGAACATGTAGGATGGCTAGTTCCAGGTTGTGCCAAATGGCCCAGTACCAGACTCTCATGGCCTCCCAGCAAAGGGGTTAAAAATGAGTTCACCATTGCTTGTTGATGTAGTAGACTACAGACATGTTGTCTGTCTGTATCAAGAAAGGGCCTGGAGCAAGGTAACTCTGGAAGGCCCGCATAGCATAAAGGACTGCCTTCATCTCCAGAACACTGATGTGGAGATGTTGCTCACACTCTGACCAAATCCCTCGAATCCAACAATGGGCCAAGTGGACACCCCAGTCCAGGCCCGAGGCATCCATTGCAAGAATCTGTTGCAGGAATTCTGCCCTGAAAGGAACCCCCATGAGGAGATTGGAAGGGATTCTGCCACCATTGCAGGGTCTGCCTCACCAGATTGGAGACCAAAACCTGCTGATCTAGGTCGTCGGAAAGTTGGCCCCATTGGACTCGAAGAGTCCACTGAGGCACTCTCATGTGCAGGTGGGCTAGGAGAACTGTGGCTATAGCCACTGCCATGTGCCCAAGGAGTCGCAGGAAAGACCTGTCTGGAAGCTGCCGAGAAGAGGAAACCAGCTGGGCCTGTGCTATCAGATGTTCTGCTCTTTCCTGAGGCAGAAAGGCTTTGCTCAGTGACGAGTCTAAGACTGCCCCAATGTACTGATGGTGCTAGCTCAGCAGGAGTCAAGACTTGGGGAGGTTCAGGGTAATCCCCAGAGTCTGAAACAACCAAAAGGCGGCATCCAGGGTCCAGATCAACTGAGCCCTGGAGGGGGCTGTCAACAGCCAGTAATCCAAGTAAGGGAAGACATAATACCCCTGTCTCCCCACAGGGTCACAGCCAGCACTGTTAGGCCCTTGGTAAAGACCTGGGGAGCCGAAGAAAGGTCAAAGGAGAGGACCTGATAGTCCCCCTGAAAACAGAAACAGAGGAACCAACAGTGGGCCGGGAAAACCAGGATATGGAGAGAGGCATCCTGCATGTCCAATGAATGGAGTCAGTCCCCCTGGTGAAGGAGGGGCAGCAACCCTTGGAGGGTGACCATCCTGAAATGTTTGTACTCTAGGTACAGATTCAAGCGACTGAGATCAGGGCCGGCGTTAAGCACCCGCCAACCCCCCGCCCACGGGAGGCTACCGAATGTAGCGACAGGCGGCGGGTCTGGCGGCAGGTCCCAGCAAGTCAGCAGCAGTCATCAGCAAAAGTTAAGAGAACCCCTTTATTCAAAAAACTTGCATCACTTGCAGCTGCAGAGTTGCAGTGCAGATACAAATTAACTACCTTTCCTGCCATTTCCATTTGCAGCCTAGGGAGTCTCATGAGTTGTCGATGCTGCTGCATGCTGCCTGCAGAACCCGTTTCCCGACCCTTCTCTAACGAATGCTGAACCATGCTGCCTGTGTCCTGTCCATGGTGTGTTCAGCTGAACTGAACTTTGCTACCCGTTTCCCTACATCCCCCTATTGTGCTGCACATACTGACGTGGGAGGAGGTGTGTTTGGAACCAATCACAGGGCTCCACTCTGTCCGTTCCTGTTATCACACCTCCTCCCACTGGGACCTGAACATTTCTGTTCCCCCTCCGGTCCGTAGCTGCATTACAAAAATGGACCCTCCAGCACTCTTGGAATCACAGTTGGACCAGTTCCAGATCGCCGGGGAGAATCTGAGGATTTCAGCCGCTAGCCTGACTTGCAAGAGCAGAGAGGAGGATTATCGTCCATCCAGCCAGCTAGATTGACCGTCCAGTCCATCCAGACCTGCCACCGCCCCGATACAGAGCTGCTGCAGTCGGGATATATGCATCAGGAAGCGAGGGACAGGTCTGCTGAGATGGAGCTCTGCTGGACGGGCAGGAGGTGCTGCTCCTTCCTCTCCCACCATCGCTCAGGGTTATTGGTGAGGTCCGCAGGGGCCCCTGGCCCGCTCACAGCTTCCTCCTCCTTACGTTGGAAGTATGAGTATAGACAGGAGGACCCATCTGGAGCCCTAGCAGAAAAAGGATTAATATACAGACCGTACACAGTATCGCAGCTGGGCGTGTAAAGTGCGCTTCCAGTATGAGCATTATCATGAAACCGAGGTCCCGGTCCACCAGCTCCTTGAGGACTATGGATGTTTTTTGGTAATGCAGTGCTTCTTTACTGGATAATGTCTACTGCTGAATGTGTGATTTATCCATGTATTCCACACTTACCCATTATTTAATCCTTTTTTTTGCTCAAAGTCATTCTAACAGCTGTAAATTGGTCATTTGGTCTTGTTTTGTAAAGCCTAGGTATGCACTTTGCATCTCAGAGTTACACAAAACATTAAAGATTCAAGAGTAACTAAAGGCAGCAGTATTTTCTAAATTTATTTAATTTCATTTTTTTATCAGTATTTTAAATGCCTTTTAAAGGCAAAGACAGCGTGTAGTAGTCCACTGAGTAATAGAATGATGATCAGAAAATAACCATCCTTGGCTTGTTTAGTATATGTTTTCACGTTTAAATCCATTTGAAGGGATTCTGCCAGTCAGGTTCAGTGAAGGGTTACTTCAGAGTAGTTTTAGTCCCACATGGAGCTATGTCACTGACAGTTAGCATGAAATAGGTTCTGTCCCAGAACAGATCACTTCAAGCGACTTAAGATTTTTGCTACCCTCTGTGACTGTGTAGTCAAAGCATCAGAATAATGCTAACACAGATATTGAAAAGGAAAGCAAAAATATGCCATCACATATGTTACATCTGGGGTGCAGCAACAACTGCTTTTACATTTCACTAGTGTGATGTCCATGACACAGCTGAAAAATGGTGGTAGAGCATCCTCCCCATCAATTCCTGTAAAGAGAGACTCCATCAAGTTCTTTGGTGATGGAATTTAGGGAACTGGGTGGTGAAATATTGCATGTTGTACATGTTAGCATGCTGCACTGCATAATACTATAGGGGCAGGTGCCTGACAAGTTACTCAGCCATGATTCATTCTTTTCTAAGCAACGTATATCTTGGTTGCATATGAAACTGATGAGGTGTCATCCCAAAATGTTTAAATGTTTGATATAAATGTTTTTTAAGGATAACAAGTGTGTGTATATATGAACATACAGAAATAGAAAAGAAAGAAGACAGTTGTCTGTAGCGTTCTCCATCACCACCACCAAGAATTTAGTTGGCATAACCTTTTACAGTATGTCCTGTTCCTCTAAGCACCTGGCTAGCTAGCCCTAATTTGAAGGCATTGGCTGTTAAAGCTGATATTACTTTAGATGAGAATCAGTTCCACAAATTACTGTGGAGGGGGGCCCGGCCCAGTCTGTGTGGCCCCAATCATAGAGTTTGCTGGAGGCCCCCAAAGTCCTAAAACCGGCCCTGACTGAGATCCAGAATTGGTCTCAGGTTCCCTGTCTTCTTAGGGACTAGAAAGAAGTGGGAATAGAAACCCCCTTCCCTCTCTGTGCTGGGAGGATGGGCTCTATGGCCTTTTTGCACAGTAGTGCCTGAATTTCCTCCTGGATGTGGATGACATGGGCCCGAGGGTAATGGGACTGCAAGGGGGGACTGTCTGGAGGGACCTCTAGAAATTCCAGAGTGTGCCCCCATTCCACAATCTGAAGTATCCATTGGTCTGAAGTTACAGTGCGCCACCCATCGAGGTACAGGGGAAAGCAACCCCCACCACCTCCCCTAAGGCCTCTGCTGGAGAAGGGGTGTCAGGCAAGGAGTCAGGCAGTGGTACCGGGTTTGCGGCTAGGGGTGCTCTTTGGGTCCCAGGGGCGGGAGCTCCAGATGGTTGGGTGGAAGCCTTGTGCTTGAAGGCATCTCTGGCTGCTGGCCCATGGGATGCTGTCTAGAGGTCCAATGAAGGGATTGGTGTTGGCTGAACCTGGGCTGACAGCGGTTCACACACTGCACTGATCTCAAGTCTTTGCCAGATTCTTGTAGGCAAGAAATAATGTCCTTCGCTGTGACAGGGTAAGTCAGGCCCTGTCCCATGAATGTTATGTAGGAGGAAACCAGAAGCAAGGATTCTATTACTATCTCTACCTTTTCTAACTCTCTATTAGATGGCACAGTCATTACAGCTACTGTACTAATTCTTAATTTCTAACTTGCTGGGTTCCCTGATACATAAAATAGAGAGAGAGTGAAATGATGGATGAGACAGGCAGCTGTGACAGAGTGTGACTTCAGAATGATGTAATCTGCCACAATGTTCTAGCCAGCTACAAGATGCATCACAGGGTTAGGCCTAGCAACAAGCAGTTGCTAGATGGGTCTCAACCGTATGCCTGGCAACCAGCAGCTACAAGAACCTGTCTTGCTGAGATGTGTGAGGAGATGTATAGGGATTTTCAGCAGTGCCAGGACAGGCTGCCTTATTTCCTGCTGGAGAGGGTGATTTGGAGAGACTTGATGAGAGATGCTGATGTCTTCCAATTAGTTTATTTTTTTTTGTGTACAATAAATCATCATTTGTGGTTTTTTTCTACAACTTCTTCTGGACTGTCCATGCTTCCTGACTTAAGCCTCCAATATGTTTGGTGATAGGGGTATCTGGTTTAGTTACAACTTATGTCATTCTGTGTCAGAAGCCACACCACATACAGAAGCCTCTCCACATGGGCGTCTGCACCAAAACGGAAAGTGCCCGGAAAGGGAGCGTCCAGAATTTTTGCCTGCACATCGGGCGCAAAAGCTGATACCCGAGTCAGGAGTGACGGTGGATGCAGACTCCAGTTGCTGCTGCTTGCCCGGCTGTATCCACTGTGTCATAAGCAGCCCTAAGAAAGTACAGTTGCATAAGAACTTACCATAACAGTAGATCTTTGAGAGAGGCTCTTGCAGTAGGCACTAACAGATAGGACTAAGCTGCCAGTTGCTAGGACCACACAGAAAACTTTAGCTAGCAGTATCTGGCAGGGGACCACCCACCTGACATCACATGACCGACGTCAGCGTGGCGCTATATAGTGAGTGGTTCCCATGCCCGCCCTCCAGTTCTTTCCCGCCCATCAACCTGCACATGTCGAACCTCGGGGTGAACATTGCTTCTGTCGATGCCATCTTGATGAGTATCCTACTCGTTTTTTGTCTACTGTTAACTTTATATTTCTCGTACAGTATTAGTATATTTATATCGCATGTTGCCTCCGATTTGCATAAAAATAAGTGCGATTCCTGTGGGACTCAGCTCCCTCACAAGGACGGCCATTCCCTTTGCCTCTTTGGTCTGGGCCCAGACCACAAGGCTGAGGACTGTGAGACCTGCCAAGGGTTTAACCAGGCCACACAGAAGCACTGTCAGCAGACCTTGGAAGCCCATTTATTAAAATAAAAAATGGCATCCACGGAGAAGGAGCTGAAGAAACTCAGGAGCTCATCTTACTCCCCTGAAGGACATCGCAAGAAGAAGAAGGACAAGAAGAGACATCAGGACCGGGAAGGGTCTCCCATCGGGCGCCACGGGCACAAAGGAGCCTCCCCTACCTGAGGAGAGCCCTTCCTTCCAAGGCTGCTTCTGTGGCTACGGAGCAGTCATTGGGCCCCCCTGTCAGAATTGGTCTCGGTTCCAACAGGAGTCTCTGGGGTAAAGGAGACATCCACTACCCTTAGGCCCCCTCAAGATTAAGAGGCCTAGTGAGAATAGTGGGGCCGGTAAGTCAACCATCGGCTTCTCTGGCTCATAAGTCACATGTCGGACCCCCCAATGTGTGCTTAGTCCCAGTTCCTCTGTCAGGCCCTGACAACCGGCCTGACATTGAGGAACCTGACCTGCTGATGCCTGAACCGCAGCTAATTCCAGAGGGTCCACCCCCTCCAGTTTCTCCCACTCATCCTCTTGAGGTGGTACCTCCGACATCCCCAGCTCCGCAGGACATGCCGGAGGGAGAGCGTCCGCTGTCTGGCACTGTTCCGCTGCTGACGCCAGATCGCCTGACACCTGGTGCTCCACCAGACTCGACAAAAGCCATCCCGGCCCCGCAGGGTCCCTCGGAGCAGCCATCGGGCCTGACACCAAGTCTTCTGTCAGGTCCCCCGAACCTTCCGTCGGGTCCCCCATCGGGGTCTTAAGCATCCCTGTTGGGGTCTGCAAGAACCCTCTCAAAGTAAGATCATGGTTGCCCATGTCTGAGCCCGACTTAAGAAGCTGGACTAGCTGGGTCTCTGTAGGGTCTTTGGGAAGGGCCTGCACGAGGTCCAAGGCCTTGTCCAATAAGGCATTTTGATACTGCACCATATGGGTCAGGTAATTTTGAGTCTGAATGGCAAGTGTGGCCAAAGCATAGACCCGCTTGCCAAACTGGTCAACCTGGCAAGACTCCTTATCAGGAGGATGGGTGCTGAGGTACCTAGGCTTCTTGGTGTGGTCATGAGCCACATTCATGACCACCAAGTCTGCCTCCGGTTGCTCCCCAAATAGGGCTTGCCAATGGGGCATGATAAAAGTGGTCAGCCTTCTTAGCTAAGGCCGGAGTGGAGGAGGGACGGGTCCAGGTAGCCTTAGTGATGTCCTCATATGACTATAAGAGGAGGAACTACTAACGGAAGAGTCTCCTTTCTGCGTTGAAATGACCGACAGACAGCGACGTTCGGGGTCTAGATCTTCAGTCTCCCACCCCATCAAGGATTGAATATGGCTCATGTCATCCACACACGTAGGGTCATCAGGGGGGACCTAGGAGCTTCCTTGGGGGTTTTGGGCTAATCAGAAGGCCTGCTAGAATCATCAGAGTCCTCCAAAGAGGAACGTGAGGAATCCCTGCCAGACAGGTCACTTTCTGGGACTGGCATTGGTGGGTGACGTTCCTTCTTGCGTCGGTCCGTTTGACCCAGAGAGGGTCCTGGAGACAGGGGACAGCTAGGACCTGCCTGACCAGAGTCCCAAGGAGAAGGGTCCCGTGAAGGAAGAGCAGGGGGACTCCTGGGGGTATCCTTGTCCTTCATGATAGCCCACCAGGCTGAGAAAAATGCATTATAGTCCACTGGAGGAGGTGGATTAAAAGGTGGGTACGGATACTGAGGAGGCAGTGCCGGGTATCCCGGTATCGGGTAACCTAGCGTCGGTCCTTGGGGTGTTGGGTACCCTGGCATTGGTCCATAAGGTGCCGGGTAGCCAGGCATCAGCCCTTGAGACATTGGGTTCCCTAGCATCAGTCCTTGTGGCATCAGGAATCCAGGTGCTGGTCCCTCAGGTGTCAGCTGGGGATTGCCTGAAGTGCCATCCAGCGCTGGCTGAGGCTAAAGTGATGATAGCTGGGGCGTCATCAGGTTTGATGCCAGAAGAGCAGATGATGGCCGGATGGGCGAAGGCTGATGCCGGTGTGGCATGATAGGTTCCACCAGCCCCAAAAGGGAACCAAGCATCTGTACAGAGGAGCTTGCTCCCGACAGAGGCAGAGGTGATGCCTGTGTGGAGGAGGCGAGCGCTTGCTCCAGGTGTTGCAAAGAGGCACCAGTCCCGGAGTCAGGGACCGACGTGGGCAATACTAGGACTGGGGGAGCAATGGGCAAGGACCTGCCACCTATGGAAGAGGCCCAGTTGGGCCACCATCGTCATTGGATGTGAGGGCCGAAGCATTAGGGGCTGAGAGGCAGGGGAAGAACTCAGATGCCCCAAGGAGCCGCCACTCGGGACTGAAATAAGGGCAGGCGGCTGCTAAACTGGCAGCCCAGAAGGAGTGAAGGCTGCCAAAGGAGGAGGGGCTGACCTCCCATGAGAAGAAGACCCAGATGTAGTCACCGACTTGCACGGGGACCGAGAGTGGGAAGTTGACCGGGGACGGTCCCTGTGCTTGCCCCAGTGTTTATACTTCCCAGTAGACTACTTCTCCTTCTGGACAGGGGAAGAAGTCAAAGCCCTGGATACCGGAGAAGAAGAAGAACCTTTGCCCTGGAACTCCTTTGCCATCGCAGCTAACATCTACTGTAGCAAGAAGCCCTGAGGGGTCTTCAAACGGTGTCTCTGTGTGGCCTGGTTGAAGTCTTGGCAGCTCTGACAGGCCTCGGTGTCATGGTCAGGACCTATGCAGAGCAGGCAAGAAGAGTGGCCGTCCTTGGAGGGAAGCTGCTTGCCACAAGCACACTTCGTATGCCGGTTGGAAGACAAAGCTGGAGAAGAAGACATGCACAAAAGTAAAGAAACACCGAAAATTGATGTAACTTAAAACGAAAATAAAGAAAATTGCAGGAAAGCATGAGCAAAATGATGGTCTACTGAAGCAGGTGTCCGTGAAGGTCTAACATGCGTGGGTCAATGCAGGAAAAGAACTGAGGTGGAGCTGGGGGACCACCCCTTTTAAACCATAGGCGCATGTCGGCATGCCGACGTTGGGGGCAGTCCCCATTGTAGACTGTTAGCTAGAAGTTTTCAGTGTGGTCCTAGGGACTGGCAGCTTAGTCCCTAGCTGCAAGAGCCCCTCAAAGTAGGATGTAAACATTTTCATATTTAAGAAGCATAGCCAGTCACCTTGCTGCAAACATGGAATTACTATTTGCATGGTTACCATTTTGAATTTCTATTTCTTTAGCTGTCTATTCAGACATCTGATATAAAGAACAGGTCACCACTTTCTAGATTCTTCTTTGTTAGGAAGTACCTTGAGAAAAAATCCTTTTTCCATTTTTTTTGTTGGTACTTTTCCCACAGCACTAAGACTGCAAATTTTGAACTTCCTATTTTAACAAGGGCATCTCTTACGGAGAATTTGGTTTGAATGTTTGAACTGCTTTCATTTTTGAGTGTTTACCAAAGACAGACTGAGGTCTTCTCTCACAATCTCCAGCAGCCATTTGTCAATTGTGACAGACTGCCACTCCTCTAGATGGTGAGAGAGAGGGGCCCTACAGGAGGTTGACGTGTGGAGGAGACCTGTGCCTCACCAGGGCTTAGTTCCTGTCTGTGGTGGTTAAACTGGAGCTGCTGCATGCCTCCTTCCATCTCTACCTCTTTATGGTTCTTGGGGTGTACTATATGACTGAAGTTGATACTGCCTGTGGTAGTATCCCTTTCTATGCGTTCCCTGCCATGGAGTCTGTAGTACCCACTGGACTTCTCTTTATCAACTTTTTTTTCACATTTTATTTATAAGTTTAGCATAAAACTTACAATAAAATCAAAGCACAGTAGGACACATTAATTGATTACAACCATATTCTCTTACAAAAGATAATACAGACACCTCCCCTTAAGATACAACATAGGGGGATATGTAGTATAGTTCTACGTTCTTGTATAAATGACGGCAATCACAGCACAGAACTTTAAAGGGACAATTTTACAGGAGTAGAGATGTAGTCATGCACTCACGTAGAAATCACCTAACTTCAAAAAGTAGTGACAAAATCCACTTTATTCCAATGAAAACAAAAGGCAGGATGCAGAACAAGCTGTGAACCACAAAAGCCCCAGCACTTCGAATGTCACAATCTTTGTCATGGGCGTGGTTATATCATGAATATTAAATAGTGACTAATGAAACTTTATCAACAAGTAATGACGTGAAAAGTAAAATCAAACAGCATCATTGCATTCTCTAATAAAACACTTAAGAGAAGCTGCAACTCACAGTGCTCACTTTCACAGTTCTTGCTGCTACTAATCTATACAATTAAATCTATGAAGCTAAACTGCTCATTGCATGGGAAACTGGTGCTCTCTTTGAGCTGTACTATGTGCACTATTATTCCACCACACGGCTCACACACCTGTTTACCAGCATGAACTCCAACTCTGCTGAAAGAAAATGATACACTAACTGCAGGTAAAAATGGTAACAGGACTGAAAACATGGCATATGCAGGCAAAAGCAGAAGGCTAAGACAAGTATGCACTTTATGGGGGTAAGTCTATTAAGCTAGTGTGGTAATAAAAAGGTTACATATGACGTATGTCACCTCGTTAGTAAAGTCACTCTACTCCAGCTTTGTCCTCCCCTGAAGATTCTCTCCTTCAGCCGGTTAATTTTCAATGCACTGCACAAGTTTTGCAGCTTCGGAGGGATCACTTAATAAGTAAGGATATCCATTCCATCCCACTTTTAGTTTGGCCGGGATCAGAAGCTGATTTTGGATCTTACAGCCATGCAGGGAGGCACAGATTTTATCAAAAGCCTTCCTATGCTGCCTTGTAGAATAGGAGAGATCGGGGAATAGAGAAATTTCTGCTTCCTTGGATTTCAGTTGCCATCTGCATTTTGCAATGGGCAGAATCCTGTCCAATACTCTCATGCCGTTACAGACAATAAGAGTTCATGGCCCCCACCTCTTGCCGCTGCTCTGCAAGGAGTGGTTTTGTTGGCTTTTTCCAGAGCCAGAGCTGTTTCCTCCTCTGAAATCCTCAATATCTGTGGCAGCATGCTGTAGACAAATCCTAACAGATCCTCTCCCTCGGCTTGCTCAAGGAGTCCGATAAGTCATATGATATGTTGCATTCCCTGGTCTGGTTTTCTACATTTTCAAATCATTGTCATAACAAGGCATTTTCTTTTAGTAATTTAGCTGCTGTGTCCACAGATTTCAAGGAAGAGCTTCTGGCCCACTGTATGCTTTGCTCCAGTCCATCGACTCTGGTTTCCAAAGTGCTCATTTGAGGAGTAAATGAATCAGGTTTCTTATCCATATCCTGGATCGTCTTTACGAGCTGTGTGAGGGTTGTATTCATGATGGATAGAGAAACCCCGTCCAGACCACAGCCACAGACCAGACCAGAGGCATTAAAAAGAGTGGGGGAGGAGAAAGGGCAAAAGGAAAGTAGTTACATAAGAAGTTACCGTAACAGTAGATCTTCGCGAGGATTTCTTGCAGTAGGCCATCAGCGGTAGGACTCAGCCGTCAGGCACTAGGACCACATGGAAGTCTTTCCAGTTAACAGTATACCAGAGGGGACCGCCCACCTCCGATGTCAGTGTCTGACATCAGCCTACCCTGTAGAAGGTGGGCGGCCCCCAAGATCTCCTCAGTTCTCCTGCCAGAGACCAGAAGAAGGATTCTGGAAAGGGGGAACCAAGGAGAAAGCCGAGGTAATCCTAAAGTAGAGAAAAAAGCAGAAGGCACACCCCGATGGAAGGGGAGTGAAATACCGATAGAGAAAGGGGGAAGTAGGGAGGGAAAAGAAGGGCCTGCTGCAAGAAATCCTCTCGAAGATTTTCTGTTATTTTAAGTTCTCATGTAACTGTACTATCTTACTTCAAAGGCATCGCTTTCAGCAGGCCATCATTGGTAGGACTGAGTCCCAAGAATTTCTCATCATACAGGCAGGTAGAATGGGAGGTTGGCAAGCCAGGATGACAGCCTATGAGAGAAGGCCTTGGAGAACTGCCAAGCCAAAATTGGCATGCTGCATAGAGGTAATGTCCAGACTATAGTGCTTGGTAAAGGTGTGGACAGTACTCTGGGTGACTGCAGCACAAATGTCAGCAGCAGACACACACTGTGAAAACAGGCAGCCATGCCCCTTGTGGAATGGCCTTTGACAGCCCCAGGAAGTTCCTTACTATACTTCTGGTAACAGAACACAATACAATTTGCAAACCACTTAGACAAACACTGTTTGGAAACTGGTGAGCCCTCTCTCCCAGGGGCAAACAAGATAAACAACTGACTGGACTTATGAGAATCCTTAATCCAGTGTGTATAGTATCTCAGAATTCTGTGTACATCCAAGGTATGGAGCAATTCCTCCCCTTGACTGAAATGCTCTGGGAAATAAACAGGAAGGTGGATGAAGTGATAACTAAACTCTGACACCACCTTAAGAAGACACTTAAGATTGGTATGCAAAGAAACCCTGTCTTTATGGAAAACTAAATAAGGCTCCTTACACATGAGGGCCTGAAGCTCTGAAATCCTTTGAGCAGAAGTAATGGCAACCAAAAACAATACTTTCCATGACAGAAAGACGCAAGACACATCTGGTACAAATGGAGGCAACGTAAGCTTGTCTAACACAAAATAAAGGTCCCAAGGTGGGGCAGGATCCCAAATTGGGGGTTTCAAGTGCATAATTCCACACAGAAAAGTGCAGGACACATCAAGCTGGGCCACTGTGTGCTCATCCACAGGTACATGGCATGCAGAGATAGCAAAAAGATGTACCTTAATGGAAGAGTATCTTAAACCCAAGTCTGAGAGAGACAGAAGGTACATCAGGACTTGATCCACTGGGCAGGTGAAGGGATCGAACTGGTCTGAAGCAGCCCACAGAGCAAAGCGCTTCCATTTCATGGAATAGGGTCTCGAATGGAGGGCTTCCTGACCACCACCAACACATCGGCCACCCTAGGGGAAACCCCAAATTTGGCAAAGGCTATGTCTTCAGGAGCCATGCATGGAGATGAAGTGACTTGAGGTCCACATGGACCAGGGTGCCCTGGTCCTGAGCGAGCAAGCCGGTGCACGGGGGCAGGGGAAGCGGAGGTTCCACCACTAGTTGCTGCAGGAGGGGAACCAGATCTGGCGAGGACAGAAGGGGGCAATGAGAATCATTGTTGCCCTTTTTATCTGGAGTTTGATTAGAACCCGTGGAAGGAGCGGGAAAGCATACAGAAACCTCCTTGTCCAGGAGAGGGACAATGCGTCTCACCAGAAAACTCCAGGCCTGAGATCTAGCGAGCAGAAAGGTGGCAGTTTTACGTTGAGTGGGGACGCAAGAGGATCCAACTTGGGCTGTTCCCATCTGTTGAAGAGGTCTTCTGTCACCGAGGTCAGAAGTTCCCACTCATAAGCCCTAGATCACGAGCAGCTTATAGTGTCCGCCAGGACATTTTGGGCACCGGGAACATGAACGGCCAAGAGTTGTAGGCTGTGCTTGATGGCCCAATACCAGATCCTCATTGCTTCCCTGCACAGGAGGTAGGAATGAGTGCCCTCCTGCTCGTTTATATAATAAACAACATACATATTGTCCATCTGAACTAAGAGCGGACCTGGGGAGAGCTGAGTCTGGAAGGCCTGAAGGGCATATAAGACTGCCCGCATCTCCAGAATATTGATGTGGAGATCCTGCTCAAACTCGGACCAAGTCCCCTGGGTCTGGTAAGACCCCTTGTGGGCACCCCAACCGAGGCACAAAGCATCAGTTGTGAGAATTTACTAAGGTGGAGGGGAAGTAAAGGGAACCCCCCCAAAAATGTTGTTGGGCTCCAGCCACCACAGAAGTACCTTCTTGACAGGGGAACCATCGCAATGGCTATGGCCACAAACTCCAGGAGTCTGAGGAATTCCCTTGCTTGAACATGATGGCTATGCAGCAGGAGTCAGGCCTGAGCCAGAAGTCACCCCGCTCTGTCTGGAGGCAAAAAGGCCTTGCCCTGAGACATGTTCAGGACAGACCCTATGTAAAGCAGGCACTGGCAGGTGGTAAGGAAGGACTTGGGCAAGTTGATAATAATGCCACGGGACTGAAACAGGCTGCAACTACCCTCCAGAGTCTGCAAGAGACAGCCCCTAGATGGGGCCACCAGGAGCCAGTCATCCAGATAGGGGAAAACTGTAAAAACCCTACCTCCACAAGGCTGTCACCATTACCACCAGACGCTTGGTAAACACCCTGGGGGCTAAGATAAGGCCAAAGGGCAGGGCCCGGAACTGGAAGTGCACCCCCATAAAATGAAAACTGAGGAAATGCCTGTAGGCTGGAAAAACTTTGATGTGCAGATAAGCATCTGCATATCCAAAGAACATAGCCTGGTGGAGCAGAGGCAGGAAGCCCTGTAGGGTGACCATCCTGAAATATTTATACTCTGTGCACAAGTTAAGATTGTTAAGGTCCAGAATGGGGCAAAGGTCCCCCGTTTTCTTGAGAATCTGGAAGAAACAGTGGTACCCCCAGCCTTGTTGGGAGGAAGGCATGGGCTTTATTGCTTTCTTCTGCAGCACAACTTGAATTTCTGCCCTTGTGAGAGGAATGTGGCTTGGTGGATATACAGATGCCCTTGGAGGATATGCAGGGGGCCACTCCAGAAACTCTAGAGTGTGCCCATGCTCTGTGAGCTGAAGCACCCAGTTGTCTGTTGTGATGGCCCTCCACCGGTCTAGGAGGAGGGAGAAGTGACACACTACTGCTGCCTCCTGAGATCCTACTGGAGGGGGATGGGTAGAAAGGAGTCAGGAGGTGAGGTCAGCCCCTGACTAGGCTGTGGGGAGGGGTAGTGGAGGGCACACACAGGGCAGCACTTTGTTGGCGCTTGCCCAGGGCTTTGGGAGGAGCTCTGGGACGCTCCTTAGAGGAGCAATGAACAGGGGCCCTATGTCCCACTTTCGACTGGGTGTGGTACATCGAGTGGACTGCCTTCAATGCCTGTCCTGTTTTGGAGCTTTGAGATAATGTCCTGACGTCACTCACGGAAAAATTAGATCTCCAAAAGGGGACGTCCAGAATATTGGAATAAACATCAGGGGCAAAGCCTGAGACCCTAAGTCAGGCACAGCATTGCAGGTCAATGCCTGCCCTCTGCTGCTCATCCAGCGGCGTCCACTGCATCCTATGTCACCCGGGGGACATGGGTGCCATAGTCGGAGCCACTCTTCAGGGCCTGCAAGGTCTGCTGTTTGGAGAGGCTGTCAGACATAGTCGCTACTGCATCGCTAGCCTGGTCCCACAACAAATTCTGGTATTGCACCATGTGAGCCAGGTAATTAAGGGCCTTGATGGCAAGGGTGGCCGAAGCAAAAGCATGCTTGTCCACCTGATCCAGCTGCCTTGATTCCCTGTCTGGAGGAAGGGAACTGAAGTGCTTTAGATGCTTGGTGCAGTCATGTGCCGAACTGATGACCACCAAGTCAGCCTTCGGATGCTCCCCAAAAAAGGACTTACCAGCCAGATGGTGGTATAGTCTATGTGTATTTTTGAGTATCGCAGGGATTGTATGAGGGTGAAGCTATGCGGCCTTGGTAATGTCATTGTATGACTCCACCATCGGGGGACCACAAGAGGGGGGATCATTGCTCTGGTGGAGATAAATGGCCAGGCAACGACGCTCTGGGTCCTGCTTCTCAGTTTTCCACCCCATCATAGTTTGGATATGCCACATTATATCCATGAAGGTGGGGTCATCTTGTGGAGACTTGGGGACATTAGGGGGCTCGCCCTCATCCCCTGAAGAGATCCCTTCTAGTGAGAAGGACTCAGAACTGGCTTCATCATCTGACGCAGAGACCTCCGCCCCACTACCTCTGGGAGAAGGATCAGTCAGACGAATGATGGTACCAGTGTCCGTGTGTGCAGGAGGAGCACTGCGTGGTGGATGAGGCAGGTCAGAGAAGCAGTGCCCCTTGGAGGCCCATATGGGTGAGAGGGCTGAGGCTGGCCCGGTTGAGGGGCCTGCAACTGCATGAATGTCCAAAGCGCCGAGATCAAGACGTGGTAATTCACAGGCGCTGGAGCCAGACGCCCAGGCACAGAGCAGCTATATAGAGGCTAGGGTATGACCGGTGCTGGATAGTGGGTAGGCAGGCACCAGCAGTGGGTACCCAGGCTGCAGTCTGGCATGCGTGGGTAGAGGGGCAGGCATCAGTCCTGTGGGCTGCGGTAGCAGGAGGCCGGGCGTAGGTCCTCCTGGCATACGCAAACGGAGAGTGGGTGAAGGCCCTGCTGGCACTGGGGGTAGGACTGGCCTCGGACTGCGGGAGTTTAGGAAGTGGCCCAGCGGGCGTCAGTCTGGGGGATGCCGGGGCAGATTGCACCGGTGTCTGGTGAGAAGAGACCGGCGCCAGAGAAGAGGGTTCTGCCAGTGATGGCTGGGGGGAAACTGGTCTCAAAGAGATACCGGTGCCTAGTGATGCTTTCCCCTGTGACTGAGGGGTAGGCCTGACAGAGGTCCTAGAGACCGAGACCAGCGTCAGAGGCACGGGTGATGGGGCAGCAGGGTGAGAACTGATGCAGCAGCACCCATGCTGACTGGAGGGGCTCCATATGAGCCTCCTGCTGAAAAGCTCACCGAAAACAAGGGTGGGAAAACCAGAGGCTGTTGGACAGGGACCGAAGTACCCTGTCCCAAAACGCCACCGTCTAGAGATCTGAGCTGGTGAGGCGGCACCAGCAGCCCTGCAAGAGAAAGGGCATGCTGGGCTCCAGCGGTTGACCCCCCCCATGGAAGGAAGACCCCGAAGCAGTTGAAGGAGGAGCCTTATGTGGCAACCATTAGCAGGAGTAAGACCGGGAACTTGGAGGAAGAATAGCTTGATGACTGGGCCGGGGAAGGGGAGAAGCTCTGGGCCTGCAGCTCCCATTCCATCTGGGCGAACTTCTGCTTGAGGATGTAGCTCTCGAGGGTCCTCTGGTGTCATCTTCTGGTGGTTGGATTGAACTTCTGGCAGGCCTGGAAGTCATGGTCGGGGCTTACACAGAAGAGGCAAGCAGAATGGGTGTCCTTATCCGGGATCTGTTTGCCACAGGCCCATTTAGAGGAGCGTTCAGATGTTAAAGAAGCTTGAAGTATAAAAGAAAGAGCAGACACTGAAAAAAACTGATAAAGAAAACACAAGTTGTACATACCCCAATAATGCAAAACATCATGGGAAGCATATGCAAATGCCCATGAATTAATTTGGACTGGCTCAACTTAAAAATTTATGTTTACTCAGCGTAAAGAAGGTAAGAAAGCACATTGAAAACACAGGAAAACTAGCGATTGACTGTAGCTGTAGTGGAATCTGTGGTTTGATGTGTGCTGGGCAGCGGGAAAAAACTGAGGAGGACCTGTGGGCTGCCCGTTTTATATAGGACAGGCTAATGTCAGACGCTGATGTCTGAGGTGGGCTGTCCCCTCTGGTATACTAGTAGCTAGAAAGTTTTCCATGTGGTCCTAGTGCTTGAAGGATAATCCTACCAGTGATGGCCTTCTACAAGAGATACCCTCAAAGTAGGATCGGGGGTACCATGAAGAGCAGTAACAAAATCTGGAAGGCCATGTGTGGGAATGCTAGAAGTCAATGAAAAAAAGATTCCCGACTTTCAGGTCATAATGACAGAGGCTGACCTGGATATTTTGGCCATTACGGAGTCATGGTGCACTGAAAGCCATGACTGAGACATAGCCATAGCAGGCTATACTCTATTCAGGAGGGACAGGGTGGGAAGGAAAGGAGGGGGTGTGCTGCTTTATGTGAGGAAAGGCATAAAAGCAATGGAGATGGAGGGAATATGGGGGGAGCAAAGGTATTGTGGGTCAACCTAGGAATGGGGAATGGAGCCTCCATTTATACTGGTGTGATCTACAGACCTCCAGCACATGGGGAGGATTCAGATATGGTACTGGTGGAACCTACTGGCAAGATGGCGGGGGGGGGCTGCCGGTGGAGGACTTCAATCTGCCAGACACAGACTGGAATCTCGCAGCTGTGGCTTTAGCTAGAAGCAGGGACAACCTGGACTCCCAACAGGGGTCATTCCTCTGGCAACTAGTCACTGAACCCACTTGTGATGGTGCAATACTGGACCTGGTACTCACTAACAGGGACAGCATTGCAGATGACAAGGTGGGAGGCCACCTGAGGAACAATGATCAAGGTACAGTGTGGTTCAATATAAGTATGGCTATGGAACTAAACCATACAAGGACAAGAGTCCTGGACTTCAGAAGGGTAGGTTTTAAAAAGATGGGTGAAGGGATGACCTGGGTGGGGGGGGGGAGCAGTAGGTGAAACTGAGAAGGGCCACAGAGAAGGCAACAAACCCCTGCATCAAGCAAGTGAGCAAAAGCAAGAGGCAAAAGAGACTGCTATGGTTCTTGAAAGAGGTGGCAGAAAAGGTAAAGGCTGTCACGAACCCACTCCTGAGGGTCAGGTCCACTAAGCTCACAGTGCCCACCCGTAAGTGCAATCTGTGACAGGGAGGGGGAAACAGGGGATACCCTCTTTGTGTCCTTCTAAAGTGCTTGCTGAGTTCACAACTGAACACTCGTCACAAAGGCCCAGGGTCCCCTCTTTACTCTGGATAAGGGTGCAATACTAGTCTCGAGTCTTGTAGCCTTTGAAAAAAACAATCCATTCCCTTGTTCCATGTGACCCTTTTAGCCATTATTCTGTGTGGCATTTTAAACATACACAAAATATAACAGAATATAACACCATATACCTGTACATCTGACTGGCAGTGGCATAGCTCGCCACAAAGACTAAAAGGGTATTATTCAGAAGGTATGAGGAGACACAGAAGGAGGAGGTTAGTGAAGTGTATCAGGAGAAACAGAGGGAAGCAGGGAGAACAGCAAGTGGTGTGAAGGTGCAAAGTGATCAATCACAACAAAAGTAAGCCACTCAGCTATCCTCCATGCCATGTGTTAAATAAACACAGAGCAAGCAAACACACATGGCACTAGAACAGCGTGCAAGAAAGGATTTTTAATTAAATACATCCATAAATACCTTAGTGCTGTGCAAATCGTAAAGTGCAAAGATGTACCAGCGCAGCGGCTACAGACCTGACCTGGTTTCGCCCCTAGGGCTTTATCAAAGGACAGAAGCCATGTTTACACGGCCGCAGCGCTTCCTATTTTCTGCTGCTCCTTTTGTGCTGTACAGATGCTCTCAGAACAGGGCTGGGGTTTACACTGCCGGGCTCTTGCTGCGCTACCAATCACACCATGGTGGAGGCCCGGACATTCCGGAAGCCAGAATTTGTCGTCAAGGAGATGGGCTTCAACACGGATTGAGCGCATTAGAGAGTTTACAAATCAGCTTAATGCACTCAATCTGATTGAGGTACCCACTCATGCGTCAGATCAAAAAATGGATCCGGAGCATTCTTAACGTGTTTACACTGCAAACACTTAAGTATTTACACTGCAATCTTTGCAGCACATCAACTGGTGCACATAGGTCGATGTGCTGCAAAGGTGGCAGTGTAAACAGGGCTAGAGAGTCAGGCATATTGTTCTGTTTTAGTACTAGTCTAGCTAATGTCACATGGTACAAAGAGATCAGTGTAGTGCTAATTGATACTACTTAAAGTGCTACCAGTGAAACAACAGGACTGACTTCTTATGAAACAAACCAATATTTTAAAACCAAAAGCATACTTTCCATCTGCTAATGCTATAATAAATACTTAAAAGTTAATCAATTTTACCAATAACTTTTCTAATATTAAAGTTGCACCAGCTCATCTTAATGTTGTTTCACACCTAAGAGGTGATAAATAACAACATATAAGTGCATCACTTTTAAAATAATGGATAGATATACTGCACTATTAAACTTCAGTGACATAGAGCAGACGGCTGTCAAAATAGATCTGGCTAGCAAGCAGATTAGACATTAGGTACACCTCTTAAAGTAAACCTGATTTTCATTTCTCAATACCAATAACAGTAGCACTAGAGGCAGTGGAATTTACAAAACATAACAAATCATAAACATTATGGACCCAAATATTGTAATATATAAATTGTTGTTACTTGGAACTTCAAAGAGTAAAGAAGTCGCTGCCCCTTCTGGCTAGCCACTCTCTTCCACTTCAAATGATTTATGTTCCTGAACCAACAAATAAGTCCACAAGTGGCTCTGTTCGTAGACCTAAAAAAAATATTACAAGAAAAGACTAGTTTAGTCAAACACCATGGTCCTTAGAAGCAACTTAGACTGTTAAGAAAGAATATCATCATAAATCAGTCTAATTTACAAAAGACACTATACATCTTAATAGTAATCAACAGATCAATAGTACAGAAATGCCATTTACTCATTACCTAATCTCGACTTATTTCTTCTCCTCCTATTTATCAACGGCATCTCTTCCAGTTTACCATTGAGACCAGGGGATATATGACCCCCTAGTTGAAAGATCCACAATGCCTTTCTTTCAAGGATGAAGGTTTTCAAATCTCTACCCCTATTTCCCAATGAAACCTTTTCAATGCCACACAATCTGAATTTATGTTCTTCCTTATTAGTGGCTTGTACAACATGGGTTGTTAGAGCATTTTTCAAATCACCACCCTCAAAGGCACATTTATGTTCTCCAACTCGCACTTTCAGAGCCCTAGTAGTTTTGCCAATATAAAAGGCTGAACAGCTACATTTGGCTAAATAAACGACATTCACTGTATCACAGTTAATGAAGCTGTGAATTGAAAAATCTCTGGTGGTGGTGTTAGTTTGAAAGCTAGTGGTTTATTCTGTCACTTCACAATATGTACATCTCCCACATCCAAAGGTGCCATGAGGTAAGGCTGGTAGCTAGGTGTGGGGTCTGTGATCTAGATTTCTCTAGTAACTGTGTGTTAAATGGTCCCCCAATGTTTTTGCTCTCCTATAACTAAATCTAGGTAGGTTAGAGCACAAGTTTCTCAAGACCGAGTCTGAGCATATAATACCCCAATTTTTTGTGACAATTTCCCTAATGCTGGCTGACCATGCAGTACAGGTAGTCACAAAATTTAAGATGGGTTCAGCATTTTCCTTGTTTGTGTCCTTTTGTGCTGATAGCTCAGTTCTAGCCATGGTTTTGACTCCCCTCTCCGCTTGGTCTAGGATCCCTGGACTGTAGCCCCTCAGCTGGAACCTAGAACGCATTTCATCCTTTCTTGTCTGGTAATCCTCCTCCAGACTACAGTTTTGTTTGATACGCATGTATTGGGATTTTGGGATATTTTTGATTAGATCTTGGGGGTGGCAGCTTTTAGCACGGAGAATAGTATTTCTATCACTTTCTTTCCTGTATAGGTCAGTTTTTATGGTACCATCTTCCTGTTTTGTTATAACAAGATCCAGGAAATGTACCTCATGGACACTTGCATGTATTGTGAACCTCAGGTTAGGGTTGATCTACTCCATCCAACCCTTGAATACCTCCAGCTCCGCACGCCCTCCTTTCCATACCAACAATGTGTCATCTATAAAGCGCCTCCAGAGGTCAATCCTATAGTAATAAGGGTTGACCTAGGGGCAACAGACTTTTGTTTTCTCCCAGTATCCCAGGTGCAAGTTAGTGTAATTGGGGGTGAAGGTGGCCCCCATGGCTGTACCCTTTATCTGCAGGTAATGTGTATCCTGAAACAAAAAGGTGCTGCATTCCAGAACCAACCTGGCACTGTCACACAGGAAATCTATTAGACGCATCTCAAAGCCTGTATAGGACTCGAGCCAGAAATGCATGGCTGGTATATAGTGCCTCTATATCCAGCGACACCAAAAAACATTCCCTTTCCAATTCTAGCTCCTCCAATAAGCACAAGACCTGGGTGGTGTCTTTTAAATAAAATGGTAATTTAGATACTAAATCCTTAATATGGGCATCTATAAATTGAGACAGTGGTTCTAAAAGGCTGCCTATACCTGTTACTATAGGCTTGCCTGGTGGTACCTCTACATTTTTGTGTACCTTTGGAGGGGTACAGAAACATGCTTTTACTGGGTTAGATACTGTCAACCAGTCAAAATCTAACAAAGAATCCACTTTTCTTTTAAAAAATAATGATGGATAAGATTTTGAAGTCGCATAATGTTCCTGATTACCCAACTGTCTTTCATATTCAAGAACATATGCATCTGTATTCTTGCAGCTTCATTAACTGTGATACAGCGAACAAGTTTATTTAGCTAAATGTAGTTGTTCAGCCTTTTATATTGGCAAAACTACTAGGGCTCTGAAAGTGTGAGTTGGAGAATATATACGTGCCATTGAGGGTGGTGATTTGAAAAATGCTCTAGCAACCCATGCTGTACAAGCCACTAATAAGGAAGAACATAAATTCAAGATTTTGTGGCATTGAAAGAGTTTCACTGGGGAATAGGGGTGGAGATTTGAAAACCTTCATCCTTGAAAGAAAGGCGTTGTGGATTTTTCAACTAGGGGGGTCATATACCCCCTGGCCATAATGGTAAACTGGAAGTGATGCCGTTGATAAATAGGAGGAGAAGAAATAAGTCGAGATTGGGTAATGAGTAAATGGCATTTCTGCAATATTGATCTGTTGATTACTATTAACACGTATACTGTCTTTTGTGAATTGGACTGATTTATAATGATATTCTTTCTTAACAGTCTAAGTTGCTTCTAAGTACCATAGTGTTTGACTAAACTAGTCTTTTCTTGTAATATTTTCTTTAGGTCTACGAACAGAGCCACTCGTGGACTTATTTGTTGGTTCAGGAACATAAATCATTTGGAGTGGAAGACAGTGGCTAGCCAGAACTTAAGGGGACAGTGACTTCTTTACTCTTTGAAGTTCCAAGTAACAACAATTTATATATTACAATATGTGGGTCCATAATGTTTATGATTTATGTCTTGTAAATTCCACTGCCTCTAGTGCTACTGTTATTGGTATTGAGAAATGAAAATCACGTTTACTTTAAAAGGCGTACCTAACAACTAATCCTGCTTGCTAGCCAGATCTATTTTGACAGCCTTCTGCTCTATGTCACTGAAGTTTAATAGTGCAGTATATCTATCCATTATTTTAAAAGTGATGCACTTATATGTTGTTATTTATCACCTGTTAGGTGTGAAACAACATTAAGATGAGCTGGTGTAACTTTAATATTAGAAAAGTTATTGGTAAAATTGATTAACTTTATAAGTATTTATTATAGCATTAGCAGATGGACAGTATGCTTTTGGTTTTAAAATTTCAGTTTGTTTCATAAGGAGTCAGTCCTATTGTTTCACTGGTAGCACTTTAAGTAGTATCAATTAGCACTACACTGAACTCTTTGTACCATGTAAGGGATAAACAGCAGAAGCAGGTAGTAAACGGAGTTCACTCTGAGGACAGGGGGGTGACCAGAAGGCTGCCTTAGGGATCAGTGCTAGGACCAGTCCTCTTTTAAGCCTTTATAAGTGATATTGCAGAGGAACTGGAAGGGAAGATCTCCCTTTTTGCGGATGACACTAAAATATGCAGTAGGTGGACACTCTGGGGAGGATGTACTAACAGAGACCTAACAAAACTCGAGGAGTGGTCAAAGGTATGGCAGTTCAGTTTCAACACAAAAAAGTGGAAAGTAATGCACCTGGGGAACAGAAACCAAGGGGTGGAGTACAAAATGGGAGGAGTGGTACCGATGACCACCGAGCAGGAAACAGACATGAGGGTAATCATATTGGATGACCTGAAGGTGGCCAGGCAGTGCAACGAGGCAGTTGGGAGGACCAGTGGGATGCCAGGGTGCATAGGTAAGGGCATCACCAGCAGAAAGAGGAAGGTGGTATTGCCTCTGTATAGATCATTGGTAAGACCCCAGCAAGGGTACTGAGTCCAGTTTTGGAGACCATATCTCCAGAAGGACACAGAAAGAGTGGAGAAGACAACAAAAATGGTGCAGGGTCCGCATCGGAAGCCCTATAAGAAGAGACTTAAGGACCTAAATATGTACACCTTGGAAGGAGAGGGATATGCTAGAGACTTTTTTTTAACTTTATGTTTATTGCTACAGAAAAATAAGCAATTACAATGAGAAACTTTTAAATACCTCTCGAGTGTAAATATGGTACAGGAGAAAAAGTATTTTTCAGAAAAAATGGTACTCAAGTACAAGGGGGCATGATAAGAAGCTGGAGGCGGTAAGATTCAGGAGAGATGTGAGGAAGTAATTATTCACAGAAAAAGTGGTAGATTCCTGGAACAGTCTACCAGCAGAGCTGGTGGGAGAGAAAACAGTGGTGGGGTTCAAGAATGCATGGGACAGGCATAAGGGAATCTTAGGGAAAGGCGGGTGAGTGTGTGTGTGTGTTTGTGGATGAATGAGTCGGATATCAAGTAGGATCTGTAGTGATATGATAGCCAGGGAGAAATGGGCAGACTTGGTGGACGAAGTGGTCCTTATCTGCCGGCACATTATATGTTTCTGTGTCAGCCCCAACATCCTTAAAAAAATCTGACTTCTCACATATCAGAATCTGTTTCCGGGGGGGCGTGGCTTGGCTCCTTGCAAGATGGCAGCTTAGTTTCTGAGCTCCTTCACAACTATCACATCTAGCATCAATTTTTAACATCTAAAACATTTCCATTAAGACTCTGAGGTATACAACTGAAGAAATACATCTCCGCTGCCGAATCGATAACTTTTTTTGCTGCTAACGACTGATCTCAGTATCTACAACTCGGGGTTTTGCAGTAGCAGTGCGACACTCGTTACATCACTATGGCCTACTCCAGTACTCAAAAGGATCCTCTAAAAAATACTGAAGACATGTTCAACAAACTTTCTTTGGACATGCAAGACTTAAAATCTGCAACACAACTAAATACCCAAACCATGGAGGCTATTAATACAAAGTTAGCTTTTACGGAGAACAAAACACGTCTCAACGAAGTGGCAATACAAGAACTTAAATCTACTGTCAGATCACAAGACCGTACCATCAAGGAATTGCTATCTCGAATTGACGATCTTGAAAATCGCAATCGCAGAAATAATCTCCGAATTTTTGGATTTCCAGAAGGTATTGAATCTGGTAATACTACGCAATTTCTTCAAAAAGTGTTGCCGCAAATCCTTGGGCTTCAGAAAGAAATTGATTTAATTATCGAGCGATCCCACAGAACACTAGGCCCAAAACCTCCTGTTGATCATCGACCTAGACCAATAATTGCCAAGTTTTTAAATTACGCCACAATCGAAATCATTATGTGTAAAGCAAAAGAAATTGGTCAACTCTCTTGGCAAGGTTTTAATATCTATATTTACCGTGATTTCTCTAAGGAGGTGTCTGCTAAGCGCAAAGCCTATACTCCTGCTCGACGCATAATGCACCAGATGGGTTTACAATTCTCTCTCCGATACCCTGCCACAATGCGTGTTTATCTGGGAAACTCCTTTCAGGATTTCAGCAACCCCGAGTCACTTACAGCTTTTCTTCAGGGTCGCTCAGCAAATACTCATAAGATTTTTGATTCGGATCATGTACAACACGATGGTAACTTTCATAACACTACCAGTTCTGTCTCTGGAAATATTGCTGTACGTTCTAATTCTGGCTGTAATATACCTAACTCTCCCAAGCCTTCTCCGATCGATCTCTCTTCTAGTATCTCTCCACCCACTGCTACCCACGATGATCTTCCCTCTAAGTCAACTTTAATTTCCAACCTTATGGATGACAATGTCCACCAGGATAAAACTTGTACTACCTCTGAAGTTACTTTATCTAACAGATATCTGCCTCTTCAAGATCTATCAAACTTGGGAGACTTCGCAGAAGGAGATCTTGCTAGTCAGCCGGAATTGGCACAGGATCGTGAGCTTGATGGCACCTCTTGGTCCTGCAGTGTGGACAACTCTCCAGTTAAAACTCTGAACCTCCAAAAAAGGCGTCGGGGAAAACAGACAAAGGCGATACTCCTCGCAAATATTAATATCTATGTCCTGCACGTTGTTAAGTGATCAGTGATTTCAAGACCTAATTGCATTTTCTTTCTGGTTGCCATGGCCATGTGCAATTATAATCCTAAATGTTGCACACCATAATTATGGATTACTGGCTATATTATGCCTACTTTGATATTACCTAAATATGTGATGTTGTTTAGTAATTGAATAACATTTTTTTTTTACATCTTTGTATGATGATTTACCTTGAGATCTAATTGTACTGCCTCTCGATTGTTGTGATCACTGTAATTATAATTAATTGTTGCATATTATGACTATGAACTACCTGCAACATTAATCTCACCTTGATATTATTTGAATACATATTAACTGTTTACTATAACTGTTTGCATAATACGACTAAGCATTATCTGTAATATCAATCCTACCTTGATATTAGTTAATACGTATTAGCGGTTTATGTAATTGAATTTTTTTTTTTCTCTCTGTAGTTAATTTTAGCTATTTACTTCCTTTTTCTTTCAAGGCAGCGTTTATTTTCTTCACTATATTGACCTTATTTATGTTAAGTTATTATTGTGATGCTGGATTTATGATATGTTGTGACACAACAGATTCAGTCAACCAAGTTAGAAACTTAGCCACTACAACTTATTGTTGGACTCTGTTTCTCATCCAACAACTTTTGCAACCTCATTTTTCTTCTTTCCTTCCTCTCTTCTTTTTCATATATATCTTTGTTCTTTATATACTAATTAGTCTATTGTATCTATTTATCTCTTTACTGTTTGCTACGTCCTAGAGAACTGAGAAGGGGTCTTGGTCCTTAAGACAATTTAACTTCTTTCTTTCTTTCTTTCTTTCTAAGTGTTTTTCTTTTTTCATTAACCGACCCTTTCTTCTTAGTTCATCATAGATGATTTCTATTTGTTACTGTTATTATACAATTGTTAGATATTGTAAGTTTATTATGGCTATATTAGAAGTGAGCTGCAAAAGATACAAGTTACAGCAATTTATTTTATTTTTTCAAATAATCTTTACTTATAACTCTGCCAGCAAACTATTGGTCTGTCATATATACTGCTTATTGACATATATATGCTTATTTAATTATCCTGGTGTATATCAATCCCCTGACATTCTTCTCAATCTATCTCTCACTAATATATTTACAGATGACAACTAACTTATCACTATGTTCATGGAACGTCAGGGGACTTAATACACCAATTAAACGCAAACAAGTATTGAACCATCTCAAAAAGCACAAAATTCAAATTGCATTATTACAAGAAACTAAATTGTTAGATGCAGATATTTCAAGACTAAAATGCCATTGGGTAGGTCAAGTATTTTCTGCCTCTGCTACATCAAAAAAAAGAGGCGTTGCTATTCTAATTCATAAAAATTTAAATTGGAAGCCTACTACCATTTTAAAAGATCCAGAAGGCAGATGGCTTATAATTACCTTTGATACTCCCCTGGGTAAAATAACCATAGTTAATATTTATGCCCCTAACTCCGACGCTCCTTCCTTTTTTCATAATCTCCTACATACTTTAATTTCTGCAAATCTCGTGAATTCCTCTTTATTGATTGGCGGAGATTTTAATCTTACTTTGGATAAATATATGGATCGTAGTAATAATTGTTCAGATAGTCATCCTCACAGCTTGGAGAACGTTTTACAAATAATGCAAGATCTCAGTTTAACTGATATATGGAGGACTCTCCATCCTAGAGATAGAGATTATACTTTCTATTCTTCCCGACATCAAACTTACAGTAGAATCGATTATCTGCTCACATCCCCTCCCATCACTGCTAATACTATAGACTCGGAAATTTTGCCATTAATTATATCCGATCATGCGCCTGTTAAACTTTTGTTCAACTGGGGCACTTCTCCCACAAAAACCCCCCTTTGGCACTTAGATCCTCTTTTGCTTAAGGATCCGGAATTTTTGCCTTGGATTAAAAATCAAATAAATGAATACCTAACATTTAACGATCCTAAAGACACATCTATGAGCGTCACGTGGGAAGCACTTAAAGCCACATTGCGTGGTAAGATAATTGGATTTTCGACACATAGAAGAAGGCTCAGGGAACAACAAATTCATAACCTCGAAAAACTTCTTAAACAAAAGCAAACTGTATACTCAAATTGTAATAACCCTGACCCCTCGTCGCCTCTTCATTATGAAATTTTACAACTTCGTATGCAAATTAACAAACTTATTTCTAGGAAAACAGAGTTAGCACTATTAAGAATAAAGCAAAGATTTTGGGAAGTAGGGGAAAAGGGTAGTAAAGTTCTTGCTTATAGACTTAGAATGCAACAAGCAGAACGACACATTGCTGCATTAAAAGATCATTCAGGGAAAATTTGCACTAATGACAGTTCCATTAACAATATAATGACATCTTTTTACAAAAATCTCTACTCTTCTCCTCCTTCTATTGCTAACTCGAATGACATCTCTTCATTTTTGGATGAGCTTGTTTTTCCCCGTCTTTCAGAAGAAGATATGCATACTTTAGAAATGCCTTTTACTATTGCTGAAGTAAAAAACGCTATCTTATCTCTTAAATCAGGTCGTTCCCCAGGTGACGATGGTTTTCCTGTGGATTTTTACAAAATTCTTGCCGAACAACTAGCCCCTTTGTTATGTAGTGTTTATAAAGAATCTACACATATTGGACAGTTACCCCAAACAATGACAGAAGCTATTATAACAGTTATTCCAAAGAAAGATAAGGACACTACCAACCCATCGAACTATCGCCCCATATCATTGCTTAACACCGACGGGAAAATTTTTGCTAAAATTCTAGCTAGTCGTTTAGAACCATATATACCGAATATAATTCATAGATCTCAAACTGGTTTTATCAAAGGGAGAACAGGCTCGGATCATTTACATTCCTTATTTAATCTAATTCATAAAGCTAAATTCCTTCCCACTCCAGCTGTTGCTATTTCTATAGATTTTGAAAAAGCATTTGATTCACTCAGCTGGAATTTTCTCTATCAAGTGCTATCTCGATTTGGATTCCCTGAAGTTTTTTGTTCCTGGATCCAGCTTATCTACACAAGTCCTTATGCACGTGTGCTTACAAATTTTACTTTATCTCAATCTTTGGCATTAAAAAGAGGGACTCGCCAAGGCTGTCCTCTATCTCCTACTCTTTTTATTCTTGCTCTTGAATCTCTTGCAATTTCCCTCAAACTTAATACAAACATCAGTGGTATTCCCATTGGGCATACCCGTTATACTTCATTATCATATGCTGATGATATGCTTGTTCTGATAGAAAATTTCGAATTATCTCAACAACCTTTTTATAACTTACTCACACGTTTTTCCTCGCTCTCAGGTCTTAATATTAACTACCAAAAGACTGAAATTCTTTCATTAAATGCCCATTGTGGTTCTTTATCTAATACGCATACTCAATTTAGATGGGCCTCACAATATATTACTTTTCTCGGAATAAAGATCTCATCTGATTTGAATAAGATCTGGGGACTAAATATTCCACCATTATTAAACGACGTTAAGAATATTTTGAATAGATGGAAAAATCTCAATCTCTCCTTTTCGGGTAAAATATCTGCAATTAAAATGAATATTACTCCAAAAATTTTATATTTATTTGCTTGTATTCCACTTAAATTTCCCCCCCTCTTTTTGCAAAAAATTGATAAAATTATAGGTAACTTCCTATGGGAAGGACATATACCTAGATTTAGTCGCACTAAGTTAAGATCTCATTGGACTCGAGGTGGCTTCGGCCTACCTTGGCTCAATGCTTATTTTTGGGCATTCAGAGCCTCACAAATGATTAAATGGTTTACAAAACCAAATCGTAATACTCCTCTCTGGTATGATATGGAGAAATCCATATCTTCTGGATCGACTCCCAATTGCTTTATTTACTTTAATTTCGTATCTAGACCTATACAAAATCCCGTTATCAAATCGTCTATTTTTTATTGGTTCAAGATGCATAAATGGCTCAAAATCAATCCTACTCCCATCAGACATACACCTATTTGGGGTAATCCTAAAATTACTCTGGATAATAAACCTATTTATTGTAAATCTTGGTCTCATAAAGGCATTCTTTTCCTTAATGATATATTAATGGATCATAGCAATACTCTAGATTCCTTTAGCAATCTGCAGGCTAAATGGAACATTCCTAATACAGACTTTTGGAAATATTTACAGATCAGATCTGCCATTTCTTATGCCACTATACAGCTCAATAATCCTCAGAGATTACACCCATACATTAACAAGTGGGTTAATACCCCCAAAGGCTTAATAGGTACTATTTACAAAGTAATTGGAGATAAGCTTCCTAATCAATCCCTTTTGGCCAGAGATAAATGGAATCAGATACTCAATATAGAGATATCTGATTCCCAATGGAATAAATGCCGGGAATTCTGTCATATCTCCTTCAAAGACGTACAGAGCAGATTAATTCAATACAAAATACTGCATCTATGGTATAATACCCCAACTCATTTATACAATATTGGTTTATTACCCAATAACAATTGTTGGAGATGTAATGCCCCAAATGGTGATCTCTTACACTTGTTATGGTCATGCAACTCTATTTTCAACCTATGGCAAACAATTCACCATTTTGCTTCCAAGGTTATCAGATGCCCTATTTCATTTGATCCCGAGTTTTGTATATTAGGTATTACTGACCGCAATACAAATTTAACAACATACCAGCATAAATGGCTTCAAATATTATTTATGCAAGTTAAGCGATTGATTTTAATTCGTTGGAAATCTCAATCAATATCTACTCTCTCAGATATTTTAAAACATCTAACTTGTATCTCTTCATATGAGAGAATCTCTCATTTAATTACTGACAGACTTAATGAATATTACCTTTGCTGGCAGAGTTACTTAAATTTTCTTCAATCATAATATTTATACAATTACAATTTTATCATTTTTTTTTTGTGTATATAGTAGAGATTATTGCAGCTCCTTCTTTTTCTCTCTTACTGTTTCTATTTGTAATCATCATAGAAAATTCACTACTTAGTTATATTCTTTTTTTACCTTACTTGGTGTAGTACGGATAATAGTATATGCTTCAAATGAAAGCCAAAAGCATCTCATGTGTTATTTTCATCAAGGTAATTTAACGCTTTCATTATGTCGCTTCTTTCTTATTATTACATACTATATTACACTTTCATATATGCAGATCATTCTAATGTACTATGTCTTGTTTAAGTAAATCAATAAAAAGATTAACTGTAAAAAAGAATCTGTTTCCACAGTGGGGATATTTATCATAGCTGACATGCCATCAAGCAAGTCAGAACAAGAGAACTAGTCCTCTAGAAGTCATGGGAAGACCCTGCTGTATTACATAATCATTTGTGACTTTTGGGAGTAATAGTTTTCTCATCTACATCAGAACAATATGCCTCCTCTGTGACACCAGGTGCAGCTGAGAAAGGAATTTTGGATGCCTGCATTTTCATAGTCTGGAAGAATTGCTACATGTTCAGATTCTTCCATAGAGGGCATCTGTGCTTCCACCTAGATAATGATGTTACTTCCTTTTCTTTCCCTGGCTCCAAGTGTTTTTCTTGCCTTTTTAAGGCTAGTGTGAGAGGATTTTTCTGTATGCCTTTTTTGGGAGTCCTCTGTAGCTGAGCATTCCTCAGGCATGGATTTGTGCTCTTTAGTAGGCTTCTTTGCAGATTTTGCTTTAAAGAGCAGCTGAAGCCATTAGGACAACTTTAACAAAACATATTATTCAGACACTGTTCAGCTTGTATTTCACATTAATGCTGTATTTCTCATCTCCATTATGTATCACTGAGGCCACCTGCATGAAAACGGGATGTCTGCTCCTGAAGAGTTCATCTATTCCTATTGCTTTCTCCCTACCTGAGATCATAATGCTATACTTGTGACATCACAATTACTCCAGTGACAACAGACTGTGATGCCACAACAGAGGACTATGACATGAAGCAGGGAGTAAGCAAGGGAGGCAGATGAGCGCTGAGATATAGAGCATGTTTCCATGCAAATTTCTCAGTAATAAGTAATGGGGATGAGAAGTCTATTGAATACACATGGCATGCAAGCTGAATTGTACCTAAATATTGTGTTTTTCGAAGTTTTCTTTGAGGCGTCAGAAGCTCTTTAAGCTAGTCTTTAGGGGAAGCTGCTTCTACAAACATCACAAAGATGTTTTCAACATGTTTACTAGGGGAACAACCTTTAGAGCTTGACAGAGAGTCTGGAGCTGATAAAGACTGCCTTTTTGCTTGTCATGTTTTCTGAGTATTAGGATGAAAAACTCTGCACAAATCACAGATTTCCCAATTGTGATCTGGGCCCAAACATTTATAGCACTCACAGAAACAGAGAATTTGTCTGCAGAAAAAGACGTTGGGCCCACCCAGTCTGCCTAGATGCTCCCTGCCTAATCTGCCTCCACAAACACATCCACCTCTTCTTCTGGTAATCTGTTCCAGGCATCTACCATCATTTCAGTGAAGAAATATTTCCTCACATCTCTCTTGAACTACCCACCTCCGACTTCATTGCATGCTCCCTGGTACTGATACTCTTTCTCATTTGAAAGAACCCCCCACCCTGGTACTTCATGCCACCTTTCTCTCTCTCTCTTTTAGCATGTACATGTTGAGATCCTCAGTCTCTCCTTGTAGGGCTTCTCCTGCAAACCCTGCACCACTTTAGCTGCCCTCCTTTGGACTGTCTCCACTCTGTCTATGTCCTTTCTGAAGTGCGGTCCCACCAGTGAGCTATACAGTAGGAATACCACTGCTCTCCTCCTGATGGAAATAGCCCTCCCTATGCACCCCACCATCCCACTAGCCCCACCCACTGCTTTATCACACTACTGCCCTATCACATTGTGATCATCAGATATGATAACCACAATGTCCCTTTCCTGTCTAGCAGCTGTCAATACCTACCCCCTCAGCTCCTTGGTTCCTATGCCTTACATGCATATTTTTGCTCTTTTTGGCACTTAATCCCAACTTCAATGCTTTTGACCACTCCTCGAATTTCACTAGATCCCTTCGCATTCTCTCCAGCCCTTCCCGAGTGTCCACCTTACTGCAGATTTTGGTGTCATCAGCAAAAATGCTCACCTTCCCTACCAGTTCTCATGCAACGTCCCCCATGAAGACACTGAATGGGACTGGTCTCAGTACTAAGTCCTGTGGTGCCCTTCTGGTCACTCTCCCATTATTAGAGTGAGTGCCATTGATCACCACCCTGTCTCCTATCCATTAACCAGTTTCTAACCCAATTCACCACTTTGGATTCCGCCTCTAGGCTGTTCCAAGTTCTTTATCAGCCTCCTGGGCAGCACAGTGTTGAAGACCTTGCTAAAGTCCATATAGGACACAACCTCTGCCCTCCCCTGATCTATTTCCATCGTCACCCAGTCAAAGATGTATTTGTTTGCCATACCCCCCCCGGATGAATCTAGGCTACCTGTGGTATTGTAGCCCACTGCATTCATGGTACTCTACCAGTCTCTCCTTCAGTAGGGTTTCCATTGATTTCAGTAGGAGGACTGAGCATCCCAAGGACAGCTCTCCTTCAGAGAGTGGGGACAGTGTGTACCGCTGCCTCACTACCATCTAGTAGAGAAAAGGTGGTGGGCCTGTGGTCACCGCATTCATGAGGAGTTGATGCGAACACCACTAGTGTGCAATGCATAAGCATGACACATTTGTCACTGCATGTGAGCATCCTTGGGAACGGGTAGAAATAGGTGGAAAACAACCCCATTGGAAAGATGGCAACAGTGACCCTGCAGGCTCTGCACTACTGACCGTGGCACCCACCCACCAGTACGGTTTTGTTAAGAGAGGAATAAGTCCCAGATAATGTAGGTGATGAGTCTTGGAGTCGCCATCAGAAGAGAAAAAAAAAGTAGGCAGAACCACTTTCTTTTAAGTTTTTGGGAAAGGGGAACTGGTAAAACAGATACGCTAGGCTGTTGAATCTAAACTGCAAACTCCACCACAGTCATTTAGAGCAGAATGTAATTTGCACCTCAGGCCACAGTTCCCAGAGAACCACATAAGAAGATGAAAAACTAACTTTTGCCCTAAAACACAGTTCAGTACTGAGAGTAGTAAATTAATTAATATAACATAAAGCTTTTGAAAACTAATAAAATCTTTAGGACTAAGCTAATAAACAGCAGGAGCACTGTCTGGAATGACCACTCTCTTCTGCAGAAACTAAAGATCTGCCAATGGAATTCTGGAAGGCTCGAGAACAGCACAGTGAGAGAGCATCTTTAAAAAAAACATTCTAAATCCCGAGACTCTGTGCATCTCGTGGAAATGATGCACAAGTCGGAGAGGGCTGTTTTTTATTGTTTTTTTTCCCTCAGCAATCTCAATCATACCAATACTGAGAAAGGGTTAAACGAGTTGAATATGGGGCTTGTTTTCATGATAAAGACAAAGAACCTCCGTGCGCAAGCATTGAGGCAATGGTTACCCCAAAGGGCATTTGGCCGGGAAGCCAAGTTTCAAAGAAATACAAAATCATACATGCCCCCACAATGCAAAGCATCATGGGCTGCATATGCAAATCACCACAGAATATTATGCTGGTTCAACTTTAAGCAGAAATGCATGGTGCCGAAAGGCTTCTCACACAGTTTGCAAAGGGTGCCAACAGAAGACACGGACACGTGTTTCCTCCTACCAGGATTCATCAGTATGCCTCGTCTATTTGACATCCCAGAGAATTGAACCAGCTACCCAAAGATGGTCTAGTTTTTGTTTTCATGATATTTTCTATCCTAATCTCCTGTCTTCCCTTTCCCCTCCCCCATCTCGTTTATCCTTGCTTGCTAAATTCCTGACTCAAGCATGTACTTTTTGAAAAATGAATGAACTGATTGCTGCCTAAAACAGGCATTATCAACTAACAATATAAATTTGGAGAGTATAAATCGGCTGTGTACCTGCATGTTACCACCCCCTGACAAAGACCAACTTCTGGTGGAAGCGCTAAAAAAAAGGTATTTCCTCATGGCTACAGAGACTGAATAAACCCCCATTTATACAGTTTAAATAGGGTTTGGTGTGTTATTACTATATGTGCTGAGTGCAACCTTTTGTTGTTTTCATAGTGAACTGGGCTAGCCGCCGTGGTTTACACCAACTTGTTAATACTGAGACGCGCTGTTCTGTTCGAATTTCTATTTAAATCCTGAGGCTTCATACATCTCGTGGAGACAGGGCTGTTCTTTTTTTTGTTGTTACAATTCATTGTTTATTTTTTGATTTTTTATTTCTTTATCTCCTTCCAGACCGGCCCCCTTCCTCCAGCCCTCCCAGCCCCGTCACCCCGGCTTCCACTGGTACTCACCCACTGCTTGAGGTGCCAGCTAGCCGGGTGCGGTGACCTCGGAGGGTCGGAATCATCCCACCGGTCTGCAGTATTTTGTCCTCCGTTTCCTTCCCACCCCCGAAAGTGCAGGACAAGCATGCAATGACACCGGTGGCCGAGCCACACGTGCTTCTGCACGTGGCACGCCGGCCATCTGCTTAGTCTCTGCCCATCTGTGGAGTCGGTGCGCCACCACTAGGGGCTAGGCATGCGCCGATCTCCAGTCCCACCCATCCCTGGGAGAGGAGAGCTGTCCTCCGGACGCTCAATCCTCTCCCTCCCTGGCTGACCACCAGTGACCTGCTCACACCGCGAACATGGAACATAGAACATAGAAGGCAGAATTTCACTGTTCGCTGATGACACAAAGCTCTGTAACAGAGTAGACACACCAGAGGGTGTAGACAGAATGAGAAGGGACCTGCAGAAACTTGAAGAATGGTCAGGGGTTTGGCAGTTGAAATTCAATGCAATGAAGTGCAAGATAATGCATATGGGGCACAAAACCTGGCACAATATATCAGTTGGGGGTGAGGATATAGCATGCCAAGCAGGAAAGGGATCTTGGAGTTATCATCTCTGATGACCTCAAGGCAGAAACAGTGTGACAAGGCAGCAGGTAAAGCAAATAGGATGCTGGGATGCATAGGCAGGGGCATCACCAGCAGGAAAAGGAGGTCATAATTCCACTATACAAGACACTAGTGAGGCCGCACCTGGAGTACACTGTGCAGTTCTGGAGACCTTACCTACAGTAAGGACATAGACAGGGTAGAGAAGGTTCAGAGGAGGGCAACAAAGATGGTGCATGGATTGCATCACAAGTCCTATGAGGACAGGTTGAAGGCACTGAACATGTACTCCCTGGAGGAGAGGAGGGAGAGAGGGATATGATAGAGACATACAAGTATCTTACAGGAGGAACAGGGTGCAGGATGCACTATTTTAAGCGAAAAGATGTTCCAGGACTAGGGGCATGGGATGAAGTGGAGGGAGGGCGATTCAGAGGAAACGTGAGGAAGAATTTCTTTACAGAACGGGTGGTGGACAAGTGGAACACCCTGCCAGAGGAAGTGGTGGGGGCTGAAACAATCACGGGATTTAAGAATGCATGGGATAGACATAAAGGAATTCTGGAGGTCAGGGGTAAGGGGCAACAGACTTCCTGGAAAACATAAACTGAACTTACAAACTTAAATGGGCAGACTGGGTGGGCCATAGGCCCTTATCTGCCGACACTGTCTATGTATCTATGTATGTATCTATGGGTCGTCGGCGTGGCAGGAGGCAAGGCATTGCTGCTTCAGCCCTCCACACCACCGGGCTGACTAATTTATTGTTTTTCAGGGGCAGCACACAGTGAAATAACTGTTACATAATATTCTCCAGACAATCATATCTCTCAGCGATACAAGCGAAAAGGTACAGCGAAAGCAAACATGCAATGTAATACACGGCTTCACAAAAGCTTCCAATGAAATAAACCTTTAATGCTCTAAAGCCCGAGTCTCCTCAGTTTTTATTGCTCACAATATCTCCTGTAATGCTAATCTAGTAGCGATATTGTCCTTAAGGAATAACATCTGGTCCATACTCCATCAACCACACCAACCATCCACCCATTCCAGAAAGTAATAAATTTAGGTTGTTTCTGTTGCAAGTTTGCTGTCATTATTTCCATCTCACAGATTTCTTGGACTATATTTTCCCAGTGATCCCACTGGGGGGGTCAGCGGGTGGGGGTTGTAGCCACAGGAGAGTTACTGTCTTCTTGGCTGCCATCAGCCAAATTCCCAATTGCTTTATGTGGAGAGTGGCCATAATACTGTATGATTTGCAAGAAGCAGCAGCAAAGAACAGTTATGTAAGAACTTACCATAACAGCAGATCTTCGAGGAGATCTCAGTCATCAGGTCACACCATAGGAACTTCACCATCAGTGGAGCAGGATCCACATGGAAGATTCTGCAGCAGTACAGCTGGGGCCACCCATGCCGACTTCACCTGCCGACATCATCTACCCGTAAGCGGCCCCGCTCCTATTCAGTTCTTTCCCCCGGAGACTAAGGAAGCAAAGCTCCTGCCATGGGGGACCGAGGAGAGAGCGAGAGAGAGAGAGGGGGGTGCCCAGGCCTAAATAAAAGGCTGGATACACCAGGTAGCCAGTCTGAGCAGAGGACCCCATGAAGGGGGATGGTAAGAGAGAATGCAAACCTGTGGGCTGATATCCCCTCAAAGATCTACTGTTACGTTATGCTCTTACATAACTGTTCTGTCTTCTTCATGGGTATCTCAGTCATCAGGTAACACTGTAGGAACAAGTCCCAAGCAGTTACAGGTGCAACAGAACAATCTGGGAGGATGGAAAATCAAGGCCTAGGACAAAAGGCCATGCAGAGCAGTCTGGCTCTAGAGGCCATGTCCAGACTGTAGTGCTTGGTGAAAGTATGGATGGTTCTCCAGGTGGCAGCAGGGCAAATGTCAGTGGCTGAGGCCCTCCTGAAACAGGCCACAGTGGTAGCTATGACCATTGTGTAGTGGGCTTTTACCGCCCCTGGCAACTTCTTGCCATGCTTGTTATAGCAAAACAAAATACAACTGGTCAACCATTTTAACAAGCATTGTTTAGAAACCTTAGCGCTCCCTCTTCCTTGGGTGAAAGAAACAAAAAGCTGCTTTGACTTTCTGCAATCCTTAGTTTGCAGCAGATATTATTTTAGAATTTTGCACACATCTAAAGTGTGGAGCAGTGCTTCCCCTAGATTGGCATGCTCCGGGAAATAAACAGGTAGGTGGACTGACTGGTTCAGAGTAAACTCAGAAACCACCTTAAGGAGGAACTTAGGGTTCATGTGTAAAGACACCCTGTCTTTGTGAAAAATCAAATACGGCTCTTCACACCAGAGAGCCTGATGCTCAGGAATCCTTTGAGTAGAAGTAATACCAACTAAAAATAATGCTTTCCAGGAAAGAAAGCGTAAATCGTGGCTGGCTCGAACAGAGACGATCAATTTTTCCAAAACAAAATTAAAATCCCAAGCCAGGACAGGGGAATGGACTGGAGGTTTCAGGTGCAGAATGCTCCTGAGAAAGGTATGGAACACATCCAGTTAAGCCACAGTACAACCACCCACTGGCTCATGAAAGGCTGAAATAGCTAAAAGGTGCACCTTGAGAGAAGAGTACTGGATGCCTGAGTCTGACAGTAATATCAGGTAGTCCAGAATCTGGCTCACCAGATAGATGAAAGGGCCCAGACGATGTTCAGCAGCCCAGATGGCAAACCTTTTCCACTTCATGGCATATGTGGCCCTAGTGGAAGGCTTCTGAGCTGCCAAGAGGAGTCCCACCGCCTTCTGAGATACACCAAAACAGGCAATGACTATGTCCTCAGGAGTCAGGCATGCAGACGAAGAGACTTGAGGTTTGGATGAACTAAGGTCCCCTGAGCCTGCGCCAGCAGATCCCTGCAGGGGGCAGGTGCACCAGAGGTTCCTCTGCTAACTGTTGCTGTAATAGAAACCATATCTGCCATGGCCCCAAGGTGCGAACAGGATCATGCTGGCCCCCTCCATCTGCAGCTTGATTAGCATCCTCTCAATTGGAGGAAATGGGGGGAAGCCGTAAAAGAACAAGATGTGAAAAATAACAGCTGTACTGTTCATGAGGAGGTGTAAAAAATGGCAATGTTGAAAATCTGGAGTAAAAATATAAAAAAACTGGTGAAGTAACAAGCGTGCCTAGAAACTGCGCAACGCACACCCATAATGTAATTAGTTTGGGGATTTTTTACACCAGATATTCAATATAGGTATTCTGGGACCTCTGCTCATGAACAGTGTTCCTTGTGATTTTCGTAATCTGTCCTGAACACTGATTTCCCACAGCGACCGCGCAATTCTGTGCCGGAAGTGCGAAAACACATTTTGGCCAGGATGTGAAAAATGACAGCTGTACTGTTCACAAGGAGGTGTGGAAAAATGCCAATTTTGAAAATCTGGACTGAAAATATTACAAATTCATGAACTTACGAGGGTGGGTGGAAACTGCACAATGCACGCTCGTAACACAGTCATTTATGGACTTTTGTCACCAAATTTTCAACACAGGCATTTTAAGACCTCTGCTCATGAACATTGCCACTGTAATTTCTTAATCTGTCCCGAACATTGATTTTGCTTTCATTGTCTGTTGTCTTCATGGCGAAAACACATTTCTGGTGAGATGTGAAAAATGACAATATACTGTTCAAAAGGAGGTATGGTAAAATGGCAATGTTGAAAATCTGGAGTGAAAATATTAAAAATTCTCCAAGTTACGAGCGTGCGAAGGACCTGCGCAATGCACGCTCGTAAAACAGTCATTTTTTGGAATTTTTTAACCAAATTGTCCACATAGGGTTTTTGGAGCCTACCTCATGAACTGTGAGACTGTCGTTTCGTTAATCGGTCCCAAAAGGTGGTTCCGCGCAGTGACCATGAAATCACCTTTCGGGACTGAATAACAAAATGAAAGTGACTGAGTTCATGAGGTGGGGTCCGAAGATGTTGAAAATTTGGTGAAAAAATTCCTAAAATGGTCAAGATTTGCACCAAAGTTTAAAAAAAACATTTGCCATTATACAGCTTACCGGCATTTCTTCAGTTCACGGTCAGCTTTGAAGAGTGCAGACGTGTTCCTGGTCCACTGAAAGATCATCCACCAGCCTCTGGAGGTAAGTATGGGGTGGGGTGTGGGAGGTGGGAATGCACAGAGGGTGGCGCAGGTTGGGGAGGGTGCAAGAGAGTCAACGAGGGACCGTTTCTTTTTGTTACAGGTCTTTTTTTTTTTTTTTTTTACAAAGACGACGTGGGACTTTTGCCATGTTGGGGAGGGCTCCCAGCGTGGCACCTGGAAGTTTGTTGGGGGGGCAGTGGAGCCGACGGGGGATTGGGCACCCCTGTCAGCCATACAGAGTTTTGCCACACTGGGGTGGACTCTCAGTGTGGCATTTTTGTCTGTTTACTTCAGGGAGTGGCTCACACCAATAGAGAGATAGCCCTAGCAGCATAAAAACAATAAAGCCAATGGCATGACTGTAGCCGAGCCCAATCTCGGATAACTATTAAACGTGCAAAGTGCCCCCCCAACACAAACACACTCACATTATTACATACACACTGATCACATGCACTGCTGTGTTGGAATTACAGGGGGGTCTTGCCAATTCTCGGTCCCAATAACTTTAAAGTGAGTCCCGGTGGCTCGTCACTTTTTACTGCCTCTGACTTATGGGTCGGGTTGGGGATTGGGTTCAGTTTAAATATATAACCGCAATAGCCCCCTCAAAAAAGGCTTTTTATAAAGTATAATTCCACCACTGCTCACGCACTCTCCTGGAACCATTGCTAGGTGGAAGGTTAGTTCGTCTCAGCTTGCTAGATTTTTTTGATCGGGAAGTTTCCGGGTGGTGTGGGACAGTCCTCCTGGGGCCGCCGTGTAACAGTAAACCATTACAGGCGCTTGACGGACGAAATTGTCATGAATGAGTAAGCCATCAATGGGCTGGGATCTGTCTCCTGTGGAAACAAAAAACAAGCCAGAAGCTCCTTGTATGATAACGTGATTCGGTTCGCAGGCAGCCCAAACCTCTGGGACCCGGGATATTTCTGTTTTTCACATGGGCTGAAGTGTGGACATCGGCATCCTGAATGTGTGCGCTAATGAGATCGAGATGGATTGTAGGAGAAGGAACGCGGCGGTAACATGTAGGTCATTTGCATATTTAGCCCATCGTCATACCGATCAGCTGAAACCTGATTGGTATGGCGATGGGATAAATATGTAAATGACCTACACATTACCACCGCTTACTGCAGTGGTCTTTCTCTTTCAACTGTACGGCACTGCATCTGAATGGCTGTCATAGACAGCTCTGCCATTCATTGGTACGGTGTGGTCGCGCCTCCAAAAAGGATCACGGCATTGGAAGAGGGGATGGCACACCTACAAAAAGTCATATGGTGGCACTATGTTTCTTGCACATGCGTGCAAGCACATTAAAAAAAAAACAGGAAACTGTAATCAAATGCCTTTTGAGAGTCTAAGCTAAGCACTAAAGAGAGGGGTTGTTGGAACAGGCATGCGTTGTCAAGTACAGAGTCCATTTAATATTGTCTGTTATCTGTCTCTTGGAGACAAAGCCTGCCTGTTTTTTGTGAATGATGGATATTTTCCATTTGGGCTGCCAAAAGGCCAGCGAATAGTCTACAGTCCATGTTGAGGACTGAGATCAGGCAGTAAGATTCACAATTCAAGGGATCTTTACGGGGTTTAGAACTGTGGAGATATTTTCATAGCTCCAATTGGGCAGTGCTGTTCTCCCCGCCTGGACTGCCTGAAATGTGGTTTGGAGAGAGGGCAGCAAAAGTGATTTAAATGATTTAAAAAAATGTGCCCAAACAGCCATCTGGGCCTGAACTCTTATTGGTCTTAGCTTTAGTAACTGCTGCATAAATCTCAGCTGCTGCTACTGGCCTCTGTAGGGCACGGGGTCATTCCACCGCAGGAAAAAAAACAGCGCAGCTAAAAACACTGCAGCCATACATCGCCGACCACAAACAGAGCCGGGCAAAACACCGACCTGCTGGGGACAGTGCACCCATTGGAAAAAATGGTTGTTTATGCTTTTTATGCAGGGGGATTTGCCCCTGCACCCTCCCCCAGGAACTTAAATAACTACGTTGGGGGGGGGGACTTCAGGGATGGGGAGAAACTCGGGAGGAGAGGGAGTTTTTTTTTTTTTTTTTAAACAAAATCACCAAGAAAAGTTGTAGCAGGGGAGGGTCCCAGGTCTCTCGAATGTGCAGTGTGCTGGTGCCCTAGCCACTTCACCACGGGAGCAGCTCGACCACACACCCAGTGCACGGCAACTTCTCTACTCTTCAGTCCAGCGTACAGTGACAGGGGTAGCGGTATTCGCCTGTCGCTGTACATACAGGCGCTGTCTATACAGCGCTGTTAATACCGCGCTATCTTACATGCGCAGTATTGGCCCTTTACCCCTCTGTAGATCACCTTTATGTTGATCTGTTAAAGAAGGTAAGGAAATGCTCTCAAAAAATGCAGCACAGCTATCAGAGGATGGTTCAGGGTCATGTTTATGGAGTATGGCATAAAAGTTGCAGAATGTAGCTGGAATCTCATTCATGCGATATGAACCTGTCCAGCAGGACCATCTTGAAGTTTGGTAATCGCAGCCTGTTTCTGCTGGTGCCGGACCTGGTAGGCCAATACGAAAACATTAGTCACCATAGTAATGTTGTTTCTTCTTAAGGGATCCATCAGTAATATTCACAGTGTGCAATCATTCCCCAGGAATGAGCAGCCCCAGAGATATGAAAATTGATGGAAATTATGGAACTCAGACCACTGTCCAAGAATTGTGAAGGCACTGTAACAAGACATGTTGAAACAAACAGAAAAATAACTGATTCCTGTCTGAACCTTTTACCAGGTTCTGGAAGGGGAAGCAGGGTAAGAGATTCTGACTATTTTACTAATGGATCCCTTAAGAAGAAAACACATTACCATGGTGAGTAATTTTTTCTTCTAATCCCAGGAATCCATCAGCATATATTCATGATGTGCAAACTCCACAGCAGTACCTTGGGAGGCTGGACACATAACCTATTTAGGGAAAAGGTCCTGCAAGACAGAAGTGGCAAAGCTGGCATCTCTCCAGGATTGTAAGTCCAGACAGTACTATTTTCTGAAAGTGTGTACTGTTTTCCAGGTAGCTGCTTTACAAATTTCTTGCAAGGGGGTTCCCCTTGATGCTGACACAGATGCAGAAGTGCCTCTTGTAGAATGTGCCCTAAGGCCTCTGAATGGCACTTAATCATCTATGTCATAACAGAACTGTATGCAGGAGACTGTCCAATGAGAAACTGAGTTCCTGGATTCTGGTGGGCCTTTCCCCACGTCACCATAAGTGACAAACAGCTGAGTGCTAGTGGACCTGACATCCTTTGTGTGGTGCAGGTAGTAACTCAGTGCCCTCTTTGACATCTAGGCAGTGAAGCTTTTGATCCCTTGAGCTGGATTTTTCTGTAAAGAAAACAGAAAAGGCATCTGACTGATTCAGATGGAATTCAGACACCATTTTAGAAACACAGAAGTTGACGGCAGATAAGGATCACAAGGCCCATCCAGTCTGCCCATTTTTTCTACCTTATGAATGTGCCATAGGCCTTTACTCTGTCAATGGCCTATCTATTCATATTCAAAAATAACTTCTTACTCAAGGTTTGAACCCACAACCCCTTCTATCAGGGGCAGATATTCTACCTCTACACCATCAGCCTAACTTAGGAAAGGAATTTCCTGTTTGTCCTCAGGACTACGTGGTCCCTATGGAAAATTATGTAGTTTGGATCTGTGCAGAAGGCCTGTAGCTCGCTAACCTTTCTAGCAGATGCCACTGCCACTAGGAAAACTGTTTTCCAGGTGACATACTTTAGTGCAGTCGTGGCCATAGGCTCAAAAGGAGCCTCCATCAGCAGGGCAACGCACACATTCAAGACCTAGGGTGCGAAAGGGTCCCTCACTGGAGGGTACATGTGATTAAGGCCTTTGAAAAACATTTTGAAAATGGGTTGTGAAGTCAATGACATGTCTTTGTCAGCTGATGTGTACAATGACACTGCTGCCAAATGCACCTTCTGGGTTGGTGGCCTCAGGCCCAGTGACTGAAGGTGGACTAGGTAGTCCAGGACTGTAAACAGACTTGAACAGATGGGGTTAATCTGTCTAGAAGCACACCAGAAAGAAAACCTCCTCCATTTTGAAGCATATGTCTTCCTTGTTGCTGGTTTCCTAGAAACCTTCAACACTTTCACTACTGTAACCGAAAACATTTAGCCCAGAGAACTCTAGCTCTTTAAAAACCATGCTACGAGATGTAGAGTTCTCAGGTCTGGGAATGTTACCCTACCCTGAGACAGTGTCAGCAGATATTAGCTCAGTGGAAGATTGACAGGAGACGACTTGGAGAGGGACAGGAGCACAGAGTACTAGGTCTGCCTGGCTCAGTCTGGTGCTATGAGAATCACTATTGTTGACTCCCTTCCCAGCTTTATGAGTACTCTCAGTAAGAGTGGGAATAGAGGGGAAGACATACAGAAACTTCCCTGACCAGCTGAGGACTAGTGCATCCTCTGAAATGGAACCCACCATTGGGGGTCTGCAAAAAAAAAGAGTGAGAACTGGTTATTCTTCCAGGAAGCAAACCATCTATTTCTTGTGCACCCCACCAAATGAACACTGATGCCAGCACCTGTTGGTTCAGGGTCCACTTGTGGTTTCCCTGGCTGATCCTGCTTAGGGGAGTCTGCCAGTACACTGTCTTTCCATGGCATGTGTACTTCCAGGGACCAGGCTAGGTTCCAGATCTTCATGTCTTCTCTGCATAGCTTTGAATCTCTTGTTCTTCCCTGTCTGCTTACATAATACACCGTTGTGGTGTTGTCTGTCTGGATTTGGACAGACTGCCCCTGGATTTGGGAGGAAAATGCTTGCATTACCAGGTACACTGTCTAAGCTCCAGGAGGCTGATATGTTCCTGAGTCCCCTGTGTGCTGCAGGTGTCACTTACAGTGAGGTCTTCCAGGTGGGCACCCCATCCTAGGAGAGAGGCATCTGTTTTGAGTACAGTTGTGGGGAACTGCTGGAAGAAGGGAATTCCCTCTCTAAGGCTGTCTTCTTCCTTCCACAAGTTCAGTGCCCTTAGCAAGGTTTTAGTAATAGGTATCAGCTTTAACTGAGGATCCCGCCTCAGAGACCACTGATCCCCTAGGTGGACGCTAATGACGCGAAACGCCAGGGCAACAGTGCTAAGGCTTTGATGTACTTGATCTGAATGGAGTAATTTCATTTATTATTTTATTTTTCTACAAGAATGTGTGCTGCAGTTTGTGTTTTGATGGATACTGAATGTCTCTCAGGTACCACTGCAGTGGATGAGGTAATGTGCCCCAGTAACTGTAGAAAATCCCTTGCAGGTCTTGACTGACCTGCCCTGAAGAATTCTGCAGCTGAAATCAGATTTTCTACTTTTACTTGAAGGAGAAATGCCTTCCCTTGCAAGGCATCTAGTTCTGCACCAATGAAGTCCAGAACCTGAGCCGGTTCTGCCTGTGACTTTTGAAGGTTTTTGAAGAAGCCCAAATCCTCTAGTGTGTTCTGTGTCAACTGTATAGAAGATTTTGCTTCCTGCTGTGTTTTTCCTGATGTCAGCTAGCTGCAGGGGCATCATTTCACCAAAACCATAGGAGTTGCAAGACCAAAAACGTAAACTATAAGCCGGTGGTCTGGGGGCCACCTAGGCCCCCCCGAAAATGTTTTAAATTTGATGCATTCTGGTGCATTTTTGGAGTAATTGAAACAGAATTTACTGCCCTGTTACTCCCTCCCCATGTCCAGTAATTTCCACCCTAGCAACCCCCACAGTAGTATGTTGCCCAAACCACCCTCCCCACAGCCAAGTCACATGCTCCAGTGCATTGCCACAGCCCTCCCGAAGTGCAGCAAGCTGCACACTAGCTCCCCTCCCTAGAATCCTCAGACTTCCCCCACCACATCTTGGGGATGGTATGGGGATGCAACCTGATGACATGTGTGTTCACCATTTTGAGACTCTAACAATTCTCCATTTTGTGAATCACAGAAAAACAAGTGGCTAGCCTTTGTTCTAGTCCACCCCACAGCATACTGTGAGTGCTCAAAATCAAACTCTTCAACATCAGAAGAGGCAAGATCTATGGGCATTAAAGTAGTATGCCCTGCCAATACCTCTGGCTGATGGTGCAAGTTCGCCATATCTGACTTTTTACTCCTGTATTCTAACTGCTCAGATACAGGAGTTAGCACGCTGTAAAGTGCATTGTTTTCAGATTGCAAGACATTCCCATCTTGTAAAACATACCTGTTATCAGCAGAAGCTGTGTCACAGTTTATATTCAAAACATTCATTTCAAGTTTGCTGTACTGAAAGCATACTGAATCACACTGTTCAGGCAAGGTCTGGTGTTGAAATACCAGCACGTTAACTCTTTCAGTAATTACTTCAGACTTTTTATCCCTAAGTTCCTTGTTTTCAAAATGTAAGGAATCAGTGTTATTAGCCAGAACACCATCCCGTGGCTGTGATATTTTCAGCATCACAGGCCACGTTGGGGGGAAGGGTTACAGGTTTGATTTATGAACCTGGGCTGACAGCTGTTTCACTACTACTTTCTCCACCCTTGATGGCTACTGAACTACAATCCATAGCTGGAGAACTATGTGAAACTTTCACACCACTTTTCTCCACTGTGCAGGCACCCCTGATAGTACCAGCACTGCCTGCACATGATGTAGAACCCCCTCCACCAGTGACACCTGGATCATCCCATACTGTGGCTGCAATAGCAGGCACCCCTGATAGTGCCGGCACTGCCTGCACATGATGCAGAACCCCCTCCATCAGTGACACCTGGATCATCCCATACTGTGGCTGCAATAGCAGGCACCCTGATAGTGCCAGCACTGCCTGCACATGATGTAGAACCCCCTCCACCAGTGACACCTGGATCATCCCATACTGTGGCTGCAATAGCAGGCACCCCTGATAGTGCCAGCACTGCCTGCACATGATGCAGAACCCTCCACCAGTGACACCTGGATCATCCCATACTGTGGCTGCAATAGCAAGCACCCCTGATAGTGCCGGCACTGCCTGCACATGATGCAGAACCCCCTCCATCAGTGACACCTGGATCATCCCATACTGTGGCTGCAATAGCAGGAACAAGCCAGGAACAGTCTGGGTTATTCCCAGCACATGCAATAGCAGACACAAGTCAGAAACAGTCTGGGTTATTCCCAGTACACACAATAGCAGGCACTTCTGGTAAGAAGGTACACGGTATCCTAATACTGATATCATTGTCTTTTCTTTTAGGATCACTAAGCATGGCCCCAGCATTGGTTAATCCTAACACAGTTTTAGGGCATATTGAAACTGCTACATCAGATACAGCAATCTCAGCAGTTTTAGCCCAAAAATACAATGAACACATCAGATCCATTGCTTATGCATCCCAGATGCTTGCCCCAGTGGAGCTGAAATACAACCTTTGTGAAAGGAATATTTTGGCTACATACTGGGCAGTGAGATACTTCATGTACATCATTGGATATGGACCCATTGTACTGCATTCCAATCATTTGCCAAATAACTTTCTGTTGTCAGAGTAAAAGATGACTCTGTATCCAATGCCAGACTTGCACACTGGTCTCTCATTTTACAGGATTATGACATCACTGTCCTTCCTATCAAAACTCCATCCTTGTTGGCCCATGGCCTACAATTTACAGGAGGGACCCATGATTGTTTACTCCAACCCCCTGACCTTTGTCCCAGGGCCCTTTCTGACAGAACCTCAGAAAGTGCTAAAAGACACCACTGTGTGTCATGTTTTAACTGATGACTCAGCCACACATACCAACGATGGCCAGATAGCAGGGTTTGGAATTATTTTATATTCAGATGATGACAGAGTGTGCCTGGCTAGTAATTGCATCATCGTATATGTACGATTCACAGGCAATGTTAAAACATGCCTAGCAAATAAAATGAAAATCAAGACAGCAAGGAGTCTCCTAATTACCACAAATATTTGTGGATGGTTTAGAGAGCTGGAAAGTCCTTGAGAAAGACACAGCGTGTGTTAAGAAAGGAATAAAAAGATTTTTCCTTACATAAAATGATTCCAGCACTCCATGAGAGGGTTAAGTGTTGCCGTCTGACAAAATGGCCTTGATCTAAAAGACTGCAGATACTATGTTTTTATTACAGTTTCTAATTGGGTCTGTTTCTCTCTAAACTGAATTATTTCTTTGGAAGAAAACAAACTCCAAATACTATAATAGTACCTCTGCGAAATACAGAGACTTGTTTGTGTACATCACACTAACCTAACCAGTTTAAATACAAACTGTACATTCATAAGGTTCAAGCATATTCTAAAATATGAACCTTATGCTCCAAAAGAAGGACCCTCATTTGAGGGCAGTGTATAGGTTCCTTAATAAAGGAACTGAGGAATAACTTCCAGAAATAGCTCTTATAAGAAAGTGAAAATGACATTCACCTATCCAGTGATGGCCTACTCATTTGGAACATCACTGCGCTAATACTCATGAAAAGTTACAGGTAATTCTTGAACACCCAAGGGTAGATTTTATCTACTGTACCAAGTACATGATACTCCAACTGGTGGACACCAGTGAGTCAGTAAAAATCCTACACAGACCGACATCCTCTGTCTGGTGGCTACACATCAGAAATTATGTAGAACACTACATTAGTAACTGTTTGATCTGTGAACAGAACAATCCTATACCAGCTAGGAAAATGCATTGTTACCCCAGAGGCAATAAGGCCTGTGGAACAACAGCCAAATTGACTGCAAATGTCTTGGTAAACCAGCTATTTACCAGGTAAAGTTTACCTCTAAAGGTAAATTCTGATTACAAGGATCCGGCTTTATAGCCAAAGTAACGTAGGAAACTCTGGATTGGTTATGGGTAAAACAAAAGTTTCATATCTCTTACAACCCACAGTCATCAGGACAGGTGGAATGGGCTAACAGGTAGATCAAAGTTATGTTATCCAAACTTGTTCAGAAAACCCAAAAGGACTGGAATTCATTATTGCCTTTACTCCTTATGGCAATAAGAGGGACACCCTCTGCAGGTACAAAGCATACCCCTATTTTTAAAATAATGACCGGACGGTCCATGAGACCCCCAGAACATTTACTTCTGGTCCTGTGTACTGCCACTGCTGATGGAGCATCAGTAGATAAATATGTTAAATATCTCAAACAAAACATCCAAAAGGTACACTTGTTTGCTTCACAATGTATGGGCAAGGCCCAACAACAGGCCCTATCCCATTGTAAACAAACTCAGTCCAGCAGCCTACCAAGTTAGACTGCCTCACTATAACAGTCATTGATAAATGGCTACATGGCAAATCAAATGAACCTGTTTAAAGGAGATTAAATTACTTTTCCATACCCCAATGGGCGAAATAGTACTAAACTATGTTTTTCACTTTTTCTCTTTCCTTTTAGGTTCCAGAGAGAGAGAGAGAGAGAGAGAGAGAGAGAGAGATGCTTGCTTTTATGCTCAGTATTTTTTTAAGTATGAGTCTTCTTAAAAGCCCAAACTGCACATCTTATTGCAGATAAGAACCAGTGACCTAATCCTAAAACAGATTGTTGAGGCAGAATACCTCACAAGCCCACAATTTAATTGCATCCTGTGGAATTCACACTAAAGTCCTAAAAGACATGTTCAATGTCCAGAAGGGTAGTGAGGCCCTACTGAATGTTATGATCATTGCTTTGGATCAATTCTAGCAGCTAGACTTGATCTGGACTCCTGTTTACATTTTATTGATAATCAGGAATTTTGCATCCAAATTTATATGGCATTATAAAATGGGCAAAGGATTTCGAGCAATCTGATTGGTCGTTAGCTGTGCATTAGCTGTGTGTAATGCACAGCTAAAACTAGAACCCCCATTTAGAATACACAGGCCCATTTTATAGTGCATAGTTACTCGGATATGTATAGACACTTAATGCACGGCTAGGGACTGGACGTATCTCAGCCTGTGGCCTCGGGCCTCACTACGCCCTCCTAGCCGTGCATTAGAACTGTCTAATGCACACCCCATCGTGTCTTATTGCTTACTTAAAAGCCATTAGACCGTAATGTTTTACCCAATGATGCCCCAAAATTTGTGACACTTAATATTGCGTGCCCAATACAGAACCCTGGCCCACCCAGTGGTCTAATAGCCACTTCCCAACCAGGTACCCTAGTTAATAATGTGCAGCTTATGCACAACCCAGTGATTTTAAATCTCACCCTTTAAACTGAAATGATTTGTTTTATGTTTCACAACAAACTTTTCCCACTTTTATTTTTAATGATGTGACTGCCTACCCTGGCTGCATACCAGGTAATCATTAATGACCCCCTATACAGGGGCTCATAGCACGCATGCACCACATATACACACAGGATTTTCACATCCTGACTGCTAGTGGTACATCTTATGACTGTAAACCTACCCGAACGTACTAGGCATTTTGGTTTTGGTTTTGTTTTTTCATTTAAAAAAACCCACAGGTTTAGACTCAGGTCTATTTGGCTCTGACACATCTATCTGAAATAGGGCTGATATAGCCATTATTCAAGCACATATGTTAAAGGTTCATGATAATATGAAATATAATATCATACCCCCCCATGGTATACATGATTTTGCTCATGAAAAGTTATTTACATTTACAATATTAAGGATAGTGTGAAGAGGTCTGACCTGACAAATGTACATGTTAATGAATTAATTTCTGCTCACATTAAGGAAGCAGATGAGCATCACATAGCTAAGGAAAGTCCTTTGCACTGCCTATGGCTATTATGTTCTTACAACCCTTTGGTTATCTCTTCCGGGATCTGGAATTAAGGACATATCCTTGATCTCATACATGACAGACGTATGGGTCAGTGGCATTGCCACATTTTGCACTTCTATTGCATGTGTCAACAAATGTTTATTTGAATCTAGCACTATTCCCTTGTTAATGGCAAGGAACCTTGGGTATGTCACCACACATACCAGTATTGCTGCATGTTTCGAAACTTACTCCTGCACAATCCAGGAAGCCATGTTTATGACTCTCACAGTGTCATTGCCGCATCTTCATCCAGCAACACCCATCTCTGATCGTCCGGCAACCGTCCATTCTATTGATCATCTTGATGGGAACTTTTATCGTGAAAGGTTGAAACGACCCTCCTTTCTTGGTTTACCATGAGGTCTTGGAATTGTGACTGACTCTGAACTTTGAATGTCGTACCCGAAAGAAACATCACCTTTTATGCAGATGTGACGTCTTACCAACTTGTGAATACAGGCCTAATAACTGAAAATTAGGCTTCCACTTGTGAACTTTCAAATAAACTGTATTCGGTCCAGTCAATTAAGATTCTACAATCAAGCTCTGGGTTAGGCCCCCTATCATTCCACATACACCTCACACTGTATTCCTGGTCTATTATACTGTGATACTGCTATTTTTCACTAATATAAAGATTTAGGCATCCATCATACTGTATAAGCATGAGTGCCAGGAATGTGCTTTGCTGTTCATATATGCTAATGTTTACATCCTTTCATAGGGTTATATTATGCATGCCTATTATACCTCACTATAATATATTATGTTTTTTTTTTTACATATATTCCATAATCTACCTAATCACTGATAAGATGACTCTGAGGGATCTTCAGTGATTATCGTATAACGATATTCTCATAAAATTATATGCAGTGTGTGTTTTACACTCAGGCAGATATGTCACGTGTAATAGAGCCCTGTCAGCACTTCTCTTTGTGTCATTAGAGAGAAAACCTTTGTTATGTCTTATATTATACATAAGCAAGAAATGCCACATGTAATAGAGCCCAGTCAGCATTTCTTTTGTCCAAGCTATAATGCTAATGGAAGCATATTCTGTCTCATATGATACTCATTAGTAATTCTGTCTCCTAAGTCTTCATCCAATGGAGAATGACTTAGGACCAATACATATTGTTTCTCATATCTGTAACTATGAGGTAATCTCTGTTGCTATGCTGTTATCTGTAGTATTTAGCCTTCTGCAACCCAGTTCCACAAGGAGAGAGAACAAGATCTTGGAGAACCTGAGATCCTACAATCCTGGAGATTATGTACATTCTTCAGGTGAGTGGTGAGAAACCCATCTCCGTTGTGATTTTCTTTGTCACGTGCTTGGCGTAAGTAGTCTAATAATCATTCATTAGTACTCTTGCTTGTTTACGAATGTTTCTTGGCAGACTCCGAAGACACAAGAATCTGTATTATTAGTATTATTATTATGATTTACTCTACTATCTGAAGATTGTTTACATAACAAAGCCAGTCTCCCATTTGCAGATATGGTATTACTGAGCCCATTGTTACCATTTTGAATGTTTCTTTCTTGAGGGGCTGGCTGTGCAGCCTAGAGGTTAGAGTAACAAGCTGAGAATGAGCTTGGTACATTCAGCAAACCTGGGTTTGATTCTCACAACCTCCACTTGCATACTGGGTGACTCTGAGCAACTCACGTAACTTCCCCAGTGCTCCTGGGTCGCCCCTGAAAACAGACACTTGTGTCTAGTGCACCTTACCTGGTTACCAAAGAATAAAAAAAAGTGTTTGTTCAGATACCACAGGTCTAAAATGGGTCACCGCTCCCCATTTTTCTTGTGATTCAGGAAGTATCTGAAGAAAAGACCATTGCCACATAATCACATTGTGTAGCAGGTACTTTCCCCACTGCCTTTGCTTGCAGTAATTTCTTTGCTTCCAGCTCCAACAGGAGTTTTTCTGTTGTAGTGTGAGGCTGAAAAACCTTTGGGTTCTGCAGTTCTGGAAATTTTCTGAACTGCAGGGACAAACCTTGGCCCACTAATTCCAGGACCCACTTGTCTGTGGTGATCTTTGACTATTCCTGGAAGTAGTTTTTTCACTCAGTGCCAATACTGCATTTCCACCATGCTTTCTGGTACTGAGCTGTGCAAGCCAAGTAAGCTGCCAGCCTAAGAAGAAGGGAAGCTAACATACTAACATACTAAAATGCCAGCAGAGTAGGCCTCATGGTCTGTTGAGTCTGTATGCTTGTTTTGCCCATACTATCCAGTTTTCTGGAATCTTTCTCAGGAGTGTTGAGAGGAGAGAGGCACGTTGGCCTTGTCACAGGTAGCAGGCTGGACCAACCCCTCCTGATCACGGTGGAAGTACACCTGATATTTTTTTCTCAAATGTCTTGTCAATGCCAGCAGCTGAGGTTGGTGCTGAAATGACTTTGTGACTTTTTTGAGAGATTTGTAGAGGGACAGAAGCAACCTCCTTGTGGGGGCTAATCCCAACATACCCATGAACTCTACCTCCTCTTCATCCTCCTCAGTTTCATGGGAGATGTTGAGGGTGTTTACCACACGCTTTCCAAAGGTGTAGTGAGAGGTGTAGTCCTCTGGCGGCCTAGGGAGAGAGCCAAATTCTTGCTCAGGAGAACCATCTGGTTCCAGGTGTTCTCTGTCTTCATAAGACGTCTTATCCTCCTCCTTCACAGGCACTGGGAATGGAACCGGAGCTTGTGGTGTGGGGGGCATGCATATTAATGAGCTTTCCCATAGCTTGGAAAGCCTGGAAAAAACTGCCATGCCTTTGTCATGTCCTCTACTGAGAGCATTTCTTTTAAGTCAACTACTAGCTCCTTTCCTTTATCAGGAGGAGGGACATAGACCAGTGACAGCGCTAACATGCACCAAAAGGGAAAAAGTTGCATCCTTTCCAAAATTGACCCCTCTTTCCTTTGCCAGTGGGTCCAAACTGATGCACCTACTCCGAGCAGACACAAATGACCGTTAGGCCTATTCTGCTGGCTTTTAGTGTGTTAGTACTCCATGACAGTATCTAAAGGAAAGGAATGTGAACTGTTCAAAATCTGCCACTGATTATGTTTTGACCGAGTAGGTTTCTCTTTAGACCCACATTTCTTACACCAGTGGGTCCAATTGGACCCATGTTTTAAACCCCCCAGCGCTGTCACTGACATAGACATGCTTTTCTTTTGGTTTTTTCTTAGCAGGCACCATTTCTGGTGTCTGTTCAGAGGTTTTTTAATTTTTACTGGATTCAAGGTTCCCTTTTTGGACACTCAGGTTTCTGTACTATTTTCAGCAACTTTGTCTTTCTTTTATGTCCTCTTTGACGGGGCTGTTGCTTATTTTGAGAGGCTGGACCCGCATCCAAGCCTTTTGGTGATGCAGAGGCAGACTGAGAAGCCATGAGATATTCTGTTCTTTCTTCCCCTCCCCACCCTTTTTGTGTTTTAGGGTAAAACATTTACCAAGTTAACAATTCAAAAAATCGTGGTCCGAACCCAGGCACGTAAAACAAAGCCTGTGACAGTCTGCCTTCACCAGGAGCTGAAAACAAACAGTACAATTTTTAAAACCTGTAGGTCCTGTCTTCTTTTTATGTCTGTTGGTCATGCCAAACACTGGAGACCTTAAGAAAGATATTTCTGGTTCTCAAATAAATTGACAAGTTGACAGCAAGACAAAAAAATGTAACAAAAAAAAGGCATATTTTAAAAAAAGAAATACAGTCTGCAAATGTAAATATTATCTCAGAAGACATCTGAGATATGAATTTTGTAGCAAAAAAAGTAATCGGAATGGAGCATAAATTAGGTCAAAACCACATATGTCATTACACAAAAAGTGTTTTTATTATAATTTAAGAGTAAAATATCATAGTTCCTTAAAAGCGAGATTCACTGACAAATGGCCTTCTCCAGTTCCTGGGAACTAACCAAGAACCAGAAAAACAACCAAAACTCACAGTTTAAAACAAATAACACCCTAACAAGCAGTTATCAAGAAATTAACAAAAAACACTTTAACCATTGTTAATAGCAAAATAATAAACCATTATCCAGCAAGAAGTGAGGAGGTGATTTAGGGGCGAATGCTCTCTTCAGCTAAGAAATAAGTTTGATGTTAGAAAGCAAGGGTGAGGGGCTGGTCTGATGGCACTATAAACCACCTCACCTAACGCCATGCCAGTGAACCAAGTTTGTGTATGAGTTCAAGTTTCTGGGAGTCAGCCCGGATGACTTGGAGAGGACTGAATGGCAGCCAGCCAGCTCTCCTCTCCCGGACTGGGGAGGCGAACCTTCCTGGCTCCTAGCAGCCACCAAGTGAAAGCTTGGTTGTAGCAGTGAGCAATTGGGGGGCTGGCACTAGGCTGGGTGGGTGAAGCAGGGCCACCGGTTCCGGCGTGCATGCATGCCTCCTCACTCATGCGCAACCGTAGTTGCTGAGGTGCTGGGGAGTTAAGGGGAGAAAACCATGGAAAAAACAGTATGTCCCCTCGTTGCCATATATGACAGCCCTTGGGACTCTTGGGTACAGTACTGCACTGTATAGATCCCCACCGGGTGTGACGGTAAGGGGAGCGGCAGATGGGACTGGGAGTCCCCGAGTTCAGGCCAGATGACAGGTGTGAGATGGTAATAGGGGTCAAAAAGTTCTATAACAAAAAAAAAAAGCAGGGTGAGCTTGGCCACACACACCAGAGTTTGAACATCATTCTAAAGTTTTTTTGTTTTTTTTTTTGTATATTTTGTTTCTGCTCCGGACTCGGGGAGCTCTCTCCAGCTTCCCCGCACACCAACAACTCTACCTCCCATCTGAAGCCTTCTCCTACCAGGTCTGCCCCAGCCTGATGGATCCCCTGGTTCTGAACCCCCCCAAGGTGGGTCTGACTTTGCCCTGGCACTCTATCTACAATCTAATGCGCTGGGCTGGAGTCGGAGAGGGCCCCTGGTGAAGCTTGCCCGACTCTGGGAGTGTGGCCGTGGCACTGGAGGAGCCTTTGCCTATCCCCGAGACCAGGGATTTTTTTTTTTGTTGTATGTGGTTTCCCCCAGGAGCGCGGGCACGCAATGATGTCAGCATGGCTATTGCTGTAGGTGTCCGCCGCGCTCCTCCCCTTAGCTGCTCCACGTGCTAGCTGTGCCTCTGGTCTCCACCAGGAAGTCACCACTGCACTGGAGATACCCTGGATCCCTCCCCAGGGAGAGAAGAGTAGTCCATCGGACGCTCAATCCTGTCCCTCCCCTGCTGATCCCCGGCGCCCGAGCTTGTTCCCAAACTCAGGTCAGCGATGTGGCACGGGGTGTGGCGTACCGCACCTCAACCCTCAGTGCCACCAGGCTGGCCTACATCATTCTAAAGTTGCATAATCAGAAGTTCCAAATCTCTGGGGCTGCTCATTCCAGGGGAATGACTGCACATCCGACAGTGGCCTTCCTGTCTGCATACCCCCCCCCCCACATGCAGCACTTATTTCTAAGATTGCTCTTGGCTGGTATGTCATGCTACCTAACATTTGGCACATTTTCAATTACTGGAATTTCCTAAGCCTCAGTCTCTTGCTTCTTTTTATTGTGTAACTATGTATTATTATGTCAACCTTTGTATGTATGTATACCCCCCATTCCTTCGACATGGAACCTTCGTAAACGAGCAGTTCCTGCTCAAATGTATTTGTAATCCTAGATTTCAATAAAATAAAAATAAATTGTGAATATATACTGATGGATTCCTGGGGTTACACTCTTGAAGCTTTCCCTCCCCCCATACTATTGTTGCTCAATATATAATAGAGCCTGTTCTGTTTTATATGTTAAAATGTCTTGGGGTTCTGATTTAATTTTGAGGCTCTGTGGTAGCAGGGACATGTCTCTCTGCATATGGACCTCCTACACAAATTATAGGGTGTCCTGCAATTGGCTTTGTCTGATCGTGTTGCCTTTGTTTTCTGGGCTGCATACTTGCTAATGTCACCCTGAAGCACAGTCTTTAGGGTGCCCCAGAGGACGGCCTCCAAGACCTCTTGGGAGGCATTTGCAGCACAAATCACTAGAATGCATGCTTTCATCAAGTCTGGAAACTCTGGGTCTTGTAGGAGCAAGGTGTTAGAGCTCAACTGTTTCAGACCTTTCTCTGGGGTCATCTCCAACTCCACACTAATAGGTGCATGATCTGAGAGGAGTACTGCTTCTATCATGGTGCCCCCCTCCCACTCTCTCTAGATTTACAAAACTTATGAAAGAATAAACTATTCTCGAATAATGAGACTGGGTTGCAGAACAGAATGTATAGGACCTGGTCTAGGGCTGGAGGTGGCATCAGACGTCTGTCACCCTCATTTATTTAATTAGCTGACATCCATGTTTCTGACACACCATGGAAGATGGGGATTGGGGGTTGGAAGAAAAAAATTGTTCACCATAATAATGTTTCTTCCAAGGGATCCCTCACTATGCTTAACCACTGCAAATCAGCTTGCTAGTTTGAGCTGCTGCGGAGAGCAGAATTTCATGCAAATTAGAGAATCTGGGAATGAAGTATTTATTAATATTTGGTTAAACTTTGTACAGTATTTTCAGTATTCTGTTTTGTATGACATGCTGCTATTGTTCTGTTCTGCTATGCTATGTGAAAGTGCTATGAGCTATGGAAAGGCACTATATAAAAACTGAAAAAACAACCAAAACCAAACAACAAACCAGAGGTGGCACAAAAAAGGCACTTTGTGGTTGTTCCACTGCATCATCACAGGACTGCACTATACACAAATAATACTGTTCACTGTGGTGGTGGTGGGGGTGGGTGTGTGTGTGTGTGTGTGTGTGTGTGTGTGTGTGTGTGTGTGCTGAAGTCCCCCTCCCTTGAGTGCACATGATGCAATCACTGATCCAGATGTAAACAGTTGCTATTGAGGACAGTGCCTATTGACATCTCAGTAACTGCTTCTAGACACGGACGGAACTATGCTGCACTGTGTCATGGCTCATGGGCAAAGTGCATGTCTCAATTTTACAATGTAGAGCTACGTCTCTGTTGCTAAGCCACACATCCTATTCTTGTCCCAAGCACTCTTTGGTGCCAGTGGAATCCCCACCAACTGTATCTGATGCAATCCCCCCTCATATCACCTAAGCAAGTCCCTCCCCCCAGGTACTGATGCATGTGTATCCTTCAATTCAACCACCTTGCATATCCCCCAGTTATCAATGCAGTCTCCCACCTCCCCTCATGTACAAGTGAATTCTCTCTTCCCCCAGTGGCATGCCTGGTGTCCAGTGGTCCTTCACTGATTTTAGCAGCATGTAACTCAGGGAGAGCACAGCAGCCTGCAGCCTGGGTTGTGAGGACTGCAATGCTGTGAGAAAGGATGGTTCTGCAGGCTATCAGCTGTGGCTCCCATGTACAGCTTGATGTAGTCACAAAGTTGCCACAGATATAGTACAAAGTGATCATTACAAATATTTCGCACCTGCACAAGTAAACAAAGCAAATGAAGAAAAATATATGTTGCATATATGCGAATCCATGATACCACTGTCCAATACTGAATGTCCGTAACTGATCACAGGAATAATGGCGCAGAGACGCACACAGTTCCAAAAATAACATTCTCAGAAATACAAGTATATTTCCCTGGGAATGCCAGAGGGTCTCAAGACAAATCATTTGCTGCGTACCTTTCTGATTTATATTTTAGAGTGCTTTACTTCTGGAAATGATCTCATGTACCTCTGAGTGAATGTGCTTGCCTCTCCTTTTCTCCTATGCACCAGTGCCTGTGACTAAGAATCAGACCCTTCCATTCAGCCATAAGTGAGGCCCATATCAAATCCCTCTATTCAGTCACAAGTGAGGCCCCTGTCAAATCTCTTTACTTCCATAATGATGTGATTTATCACTTCATGTGCTAATTACTGGATAGAAGTTTCATTATGCAAATTAAACGTATACAAGTCAACCACAGCATCTGTCTCAATATGTACTGTAACAGGATTGCCAGAATAAGGAGGCTATATTGCAGATGCTTACTTAAGACTAGCAGGTGTGTTTGCAACATGCAGTATGTATCCCTTGGTTTTTGTCCTTAATTAAGACAGCCATCATCTTTTCAAAGTTTTCTAACTTATTAGTGCCTCAGCTGTAGAACTGTAGGTTAATGCAGGTGTGCTCTTCAAGTCCTGAGTTGTGGATTCCCAGAAGCTAAACACTGACACAGCAGCTACTTCCACCTTAATTTACGGAACAAAAATAGACATTCTGTCCACAGCACAGCAGGGTTCCTTGGCAATAATCACCTTCAGCTGACTGAGCAACACTTCATGCAGTATACTTTTGTGGCACTTATGCCTATGTCAGCTAATATCAGCTCAACAAAACCAAAGGCTAACATCAATATCCATTTATGTGTGCTTTAATGAGGTTCTACATCATTGCAAGTTACACTTGCAGACAGGTGTTTTGTTTTTCTGTCCCAAGATGTAGAATCAAAAAGCTGGCGTCTCATCTTTATAGTCATTTACTTGTCCGACCATTGTTGACTAAACCAGAGACTTGATCCCCTGTCTAGCACAACTCAAGTTTTTTTGTAAATTACTAATATGACATGGTCTTGTTTGGGGCATTCAGAAGTCCAGATATGAGACGTGATTTTCCATTTTAGTTAAAAATATCCCTTTAAAAACATTTAAGTAGTTCTAGTTCTTGTGCAAACAAAACTGCAAAATTGAGCTAGTACATAGTTCACTTTTACTTGTGCTCATCCAAACTGTCATACTAAGAGTAATTCTTACTGGACTCTTTATCCCTGATTTTTTGGGTTCTTTGCTTCCATCAAATGAATTTTCCTTTTTTGCTTCTGCAAAAAAATAAAGGATGTGAATAAAACGTTTGGTGTTAATGTTTTCTTAAACGTAAAATGCTGCCAGCACAGGTTTACAAAACTTGAATCTGGAGTTTGTTTGTTAGTTCTATGCTACCTGCCGGACCTCCATCAGGTGGGAGCGGAACTACCGGGGCGACAACCACCTCGGAGAGAGAGCTGCTTCGGCTGCTCCATCCTGCTCCCTCCCTCCCCCCACCCCCGTGCTGGCTCTCCAATGACCCAAGGTCATTCCTGAACTGGGGTGCCGGCATAGCAAGTATAGTGTCCAGTGCTCAACCCTCAGCCCCACGGCTGGACTTAGTCCTCCTGTATTTGGAGGTTGTGGTTAGGTCAGGAACTAAAACTATGGTACTATGGCATGTTTTTGAAAATCAGCCCATACTTAAGATAGGGTGGGTTATCCCTTGCAGTAGCTGCTGGTATAGAATCGCACTCCATGACATTATTAAACTGATATATGCTAAAGAATTTCCATCTAGAAAAGCTCCAGTATGGGGATTCTTGCAACAGTGTTTACATCTCTGCTGACCAGTGGGTATCTCAGTCAATGCTAACAGACTAAATGCACAACATGACAAAGCTGACACTGAAGGGAAGAATACAAAATCTGGCAAGGAGTCCATAGTTCAAGCTCTGTAACAGGATACTGTCAGACTCATAATTTAAATGTAAAAACGTGGCATGAAAAATACAGTTAGTTTGGGAACCTCATCTTGCATTGTTGTATTCAGTCATCCCACTGATGACAGTGTTGCTTTAAGGCCTGTTTTCACTACCTGATCTGCACCATTGTGAGATGTGCAGGTCAGGTAGTGTAAACAGCATGGAGAGTGTTGCAGATGAGTCCACTGCAGTGCAGGGCGATCCCTGTTTTTGTGGGATCGTGTACCACTGCAGCCATTTTTTTGCTGGCGTGTAAACACGCTACTCCGCTTGCAACAGTACAGCCCTGCGCCATGACGGATTATCCCCCTCCTAGAGTGCCTGTCTAACCTGAGCTCTTCTATTGTTGTAGAAATAGAGGAGATCTAACAGGCAGTTCCCACCACACCTCTGCTGTCATCTTCAAATTGACTGCAGTACACCCCAAAACAGACTCTGCTGTCCATAATCTGCCCTCAAACAGATATATAGGGATTAGCTGTCATAGGAATATGGTGAGTCAAGGCAGACAATAACCCCCCTCAAAACACACACACACACGCCTTCTGCCCATACATTAATAATCAGAAAACTGCAATAGCATTTTTGTGATGTGGTGGAAATACAGTGGCAACTTTGCAGAAATACAGTGGTAACAAAGAATTTCAGCACTGAACTTGCAACGCTGCACAGTGCTGTGTGTGTACATGGCTGTTGGCAGCGATGCAAGAGGAGTAGCGGGCGAGTGGCACACACTGCTTCGGAACAACAAAGTAAGTGTAAAAGTGCCTTTAGACGGCCTTGATGAAATGAATGGCTCCATGTTCAATAACTCAACCCAAGGGAACTACTTTGGTATAAAAGTTGCAAGTAAACATCAGGTAATTACTTTGAATGGTACTCTTATCTGTGAGCTGGCATGCCTGCAGTCTTTCCTCACAACTTAAAGGATGCACACGTTTTGCCTGCTCTAATGCACTTTCATACCATTTCCTTTTCTTCCATGACAGTTTTGTCTGTAGATAAAGAAAAAGTTTTTATTACTTATGTAGCCACTGATTCTGCTGGAGAATGTATAAGAAATAATATGTGGGTGACCATACAAAATGAGCCTGTGCTTCCATCAAGGGGTAGAGATAACAGCATATGGACCTTGAGAGCAAAGTTTGAGAGGTCCATGCTGTTACCTCAACCCTGAGATGGAAACACACGGTTAGTTTAGTACGGTCGCCTATATTTATCTGTCATAGCATTTGGTTTTTGACTTTTTTTTTTTTTGACGAGTTGAACGTTACCCTTGTGTGAGTGATAGAGTGCTGCTGACAAAGTGAAGTGGCAGTTGTAAGCGTGAGGGGGGATTGGGGAACAATGTTGTGTGAGTGAGCAGAACTCTGCATAGAAACTGAAAACAGCAAGAGTGACCACAAGATGAAACAGAGCTGAGCTAATGATCAAACATAGACAACATCTTTAGAACATGCACAACTTCAAAGTGCACAACATTTTTGGATGGGATGCTTTTCATACACAATAAGCCCTAATGACATGCTATAATCTGTTAGGACTGACTAACAGAAGATGAGGGTTACTCACCTATAACCATAGTTCTAGGATTGGTATATGGTGCACATCCATACATCTGGCAGATTTCTTTCCCTTTAAATCTTTGGTTGGAAGGTCTTCAAGCTGGCTCCTCCCACCCACCCTAGTGGTATCCTCCTTGGCACCACTCTGTGACGTCAGATTTTGCACACTGGAAGCAAGGATCAGTATGCCACTTGCCATGGGAAATTGGGTGGGTTTTGTGGATGTGCACCACATACCACTTCTAGAATCACGGTTACAGGTGAGTAATCCTCATTTCTAGGGACGTGGATAAGGTGCACTATCCACACTTCTGGCAGACCCCTAGCAGTTCTCCAGGAGGAGGAGGCAAGGTGCAGACCCCCTATTTAGAGAAGAGAAACCGGAGAACCAAGGCCCCAAAACCAGCATCCCAGCGTGACTCAAGGTCAATGTGGTACTGGGAGCTGAAGGTGTGTGCTCATTTCCAGGTAGCAGACCTGCAGATTTCCTGGATAGGGACATCCCTGGAAGCAGCCACTGAGGCAGTGTATGTCTGGTGGAATCAGCCCTAAGCCTAGCAGGAGGCTCCCTACCAGCCAACCTGTAGCAGAGGTTGATGCAGGAGATTATCCACCTGCCAAGTGTACACTTAGCTGCCTATCTGCCAGGTGCAGCTTCAGCACAGATAACAAATGGCTGGCAAACCTCTCCCCGAACTCCAGCCATAAGCTCCTTGTAATAAGCGAGTGTTTGTCTCAGGACCAAGGTATGAAGCCTGTGCTCGGCCTCCGAGGTTGGGCTGGTGAAATACACCTGGAGGTTAATCACCTGGTTAAGGTGAAACTCCAAAATAACCTTTGGGAGGAACTACAGGTTGGGGAGAAGGACAACCTTGTCACTGTGGAAGACCAAATAGGGAGATTCCACTGAAAATGCCTGAAGCTCATTGATCCTTCTGGAAGAGGTGACAGACACCAAGAATGCAATCTTTTACAACAGGTGGGAGATGTGACACCTGTATATCAGTTTAAATGGCTTTCCCATGAGCAGTGACAAGACCAGCAACAAGTCCCAAGGTGGTGGTGGCTCACACGCCAACGGGGACATGTGGTCCAGGCCTTTGAGGAAGCACCCGACCACCTTCGCCTGCACCACCGTCTGCATACCAACCCAAACCCTGTATGCAGAGATGGCTGCCAGGTACACCTTGGTGGTTGTCGACCGTAGGCCTGACTGAAAGCGGGACCACAGGTAATGCAGAATGCTCGCAACTGTACAGGACAAGGGGTCTAGCTCCATGGCCTGACACCAACTGGAAAATCTTTTCCATCTGAAGCCATAGCACTGGCAAGTTGACTCCTTCTGAGAGGCCTCAATGACATGGAGGATCTCATCAGAGAGATCCAAAGCCTGGAACTCTAGCTTCTCAGGAACCAGGCCACGAGTTGCAGGAACTGAAGGTCTGGGTAAAGGACCCTCCCCTGAGAGCAAGAGAGCATGTCTGGGCAGAGAGGCAGTTGCTACAGTTGCCTGCTGCTGAGGCTGAGGAGATCAGGGTACCAGAACTGGTGCAGCCAGTCCAAAGCCCTGAGGTTAATCATCTGCCCCATGTCTGTCCGAACCTTGAGCAACACTTTGGGGATCAGGGGAAATGGAGGGAAGGTGTACATGAGGCCCTGTGTCCAGGGCTTCATGAAGGCATCCCCGCAACAGTGTCCCACACTGAGGGGGGGAGGCACAAAATAGCCTCAGCTTTGCGTTCTCCCAGGAGGCAAACAGGTCAACCTGGGAAATGCCCCACTGGGAGAACAGGCAATCGACTACCTCCTAGTGAATGGACCACTTGTGGGATGCCTCGTCCTTCTGGCTGAGGGTGTCCGCCAGCTGGCTGGAAACACCAGCCAATGAATCATCAGAAGGTCGGCATCCAGACTGCGGACGAGAGTCCAGATGCAGAGAGTTTCCTGCAACAATGGGAGGGAATGCATCCTGCCTTGCTGGTTGAGGTAGTACATGGTCATTGTGTTGTTCATCTGGACCTGAACGACCTGACCCCGAACTATAGGAGTGAAGGCCATCGGAGCTAGATGCACTGCATGGCGCTCCAGCAAGCTGATGTGACATCAGGACTCCTTGGGGTTCCAGAGCCTGTGGGCTCCCAGGTGTGCTCTTCATCCCATCTGATAGACGTTGGTTGTGAGAGTGACCATCAGCTCTGGGCAGATATCCTGCATATGTGTCACGACAAGCCACCACTGGATTGTGTCTCACATCAACTGAGTCACTAGACTGGCTGGTCGAGGTGACCAAGGCGCAGAGACCACTGACGGGTCAGTTCCCACTGCAGGGGGGAAATCTGCCAGCAAGTCCACCAGACTACACTTTTGCAGGCCGCCATGAACCCCAGCAGACGCAAGAAGTCCTGGGCAGGGCGCGACTCCCCAACCTGAAATGATTGGGCAAAGGAGGTAAGATCCTCCATCCCATCCACTGGGAGTCTTTTCTTGCTGAAGACGAGGAAGAGAATGAGAAGCGTCGATGATGCCTTTTTTTTTTTTTTTTTTTTATCATGACATTATTTTTGCCACCACCTCCGTGGACCTGACAGGGGCTACGACACCCCTTCCCCGGCCCATCAGGGCCATCATGGGACCTGCCGGGTCCCGGTATTTTTCCTCCGGTTTCCTCCCACACCTGTGCCCGTGCAATGGGTGCAGCAGCTGTCTCCACCTCCGCAGAGGCAGCCAAGCACCCGGGGCGCGGGCTGAAGCCCTCATTGTGCTGACGCACACAGCATAAGTCCCCTTCCCCGAGGAAGGAGAGTAGTCCTCTGGACGCTCAATCCTTACCTCCCTGGCTGACCCCTGAATGACCTGAGTCCATTCCCGAACCCAGGTCGCCAGCGTGGCGCGAGGTGTTAGGTCCGGTGCCTCAACCCTCTGCGCCACCGGGTCAATGATGCCTTTTTCCCGCTGGTCGAGACTGGGACAGACGAGAACACTGAGAGTCCCTCAACCTCGATCAAGAGCTAGATATTGAACAAGACCTCGACCGACTATGCGCCAGTCATTGGAGAGGCGGAAGCAGGGGAAGGTGTGGGATGCCGAGGAACCCCCGATGGATAACACTAACAAACTGATCCAGCCCCTCTTCCGAGAGGGCCATAAGGACTGGAGTCCTTGAAAGGAAGTCCTCCCCACTATCCTCTGACAACAGGTCGATCAGGTAGAGAAAGATTTTGACCGGCTGGTCGACCTGCATCTTGGCCAGCAAGCCTGACGGGGACACCGAGGGGCTAGCAGCCTGGACTTGAGACACAGAAGTGTTGGCAGAAGCCGACGACTCCAAAGCCATCGAGCCAGCAGAAGCACGGGAACATGAGGAATCAGTCCGCTCCTGATCCCACAACCTGTGACAGGACTTTTTAGGTTTAGCGACCAGTGAGGACTCAGACCCTTGGGAAGGGCCCTCTCCAAGAGTAAGTAGGGGCTGACACAAGTCCTGGAATATCCTGGTAAATGAGGCACCCAAGCTCACCGGAACAAAGATCGACAAAGTGCCCAAAGCAGCCTGGGCTGCGGCCTCCTCAAAGGTGGCAAGTTGTTCAGCCAAACCAGCAGTCGCAGCAAGTGTCTTGTGGACATCATTCGACTTAATGGAAGTGTCCCGTTGGTCCAGATGACTCAAAAAGAGATGGGCATAACAGTCCTCCAAGGCTGAGGGCTGAAGAGTCCGGCACAGGATGCAGGCCTGCGGGTCGTGCTGAACTCTTAGGCAGTATACACATGTGGAGTGAGGATCATTTCACAATATTTTTTGTATGTAGGTCATACACTGCTTTAAAGCTGGAACTGGTTTTAGGATCCACTTGTTCCACATTCGGAATGAAAAATGTTTTAGAAATGCTTGAAAAGCTCATAGAATAAGGCCTACACTGGGTGCGGAGCAACGATGGAGGAAACCCAATGCTTCAAGCGGAAAGGAAGATCTGATGTCATGGGGTGGTGCCGAGGAGTATACCACCCAGGTGGGTAGGTGGGAGAAGACAGCTCAAAGACTTCCCGGCCAGAGATTTAAAGGGTAAGGAATGTGCTAGAAGTGTGGATAGTGCACCACATCCACATTCCTAGAATGAAAATTATGTGCTCATAATTGTTTTTTTGTAAACTGTATGTAACCCCTAGATGGCGCTATCCCAGGGGCTACTACCCCTGCCTGATTTGCCACTAACAGGTTGAGGGGCCTGGATCCAATGGCGGGTGCCTCCACCCAGAGGTCAGGGTTTGCAATAGTTAAACTAACTTGGTCACAGCCCTCTGGGACACTGCAACCCCCCTTTCTTCCCACTAGTGGCCCACACAATATATCAGAATTACCTTCACAGTATACACTTACCCCAGGTCTGGTTCCGGCACTGGGACCTCCTGTGAAATGAGATACAGTGCAACAATCACAGTACAGTACTTTAACATAGACAAATACCTCAGGCAGTATAACTTTGCTGAAACAAGCAGCTCTGATTTATTTAGGGATATAACAAGGACGGGGAAATCAGGTTAATTAACATCACTCTAATAATCTACCTATGGCTCTGTGCACGGCCTATCCCTATCAGTTACTGTCCTGGGTACCCAAGCCCTAGTGGCTAGTCCAAACCGTGGCAGCTGGTAGGGGCCCTTTCACACAGAGAAAAGGAGAATTAAACAGTCAGCAGTACAGTAATTCCATTTGGATTTAATGTGGCAATTCAACAGGACAACCCTGAATTAGTACTCACGACCTCCAAATAAGATAGGGTCCTTCAATGTCAGCAGGGCTCACTTGAGGTACACAAACCTCTTCACACATCCATATAAAGAAAGTACTATACCAGGCAGGCTGCATCTGTATCCGATCGCAATTACTGCACAATACCGGGAGAACACACAGCAGATTCAGTTCCTGACAGACCGAGTGCAATTTTCAGCAATTCTTCCAGTCTTCTACAGGGTGAGCCTGGTTTCTACTCTTCAGAGATCCTTTGATTCTTTTCACAGGACGGATTCAGTCCTAACAAGCTGCAGACCGGAACTCTGGGCCTTACACACGTTTTTTGACTAAAACTGCACACTGAAAAAGCACAGGGCTCCTTCCTTCTTCACTGCCAAAGCTCAACTGAACTCCAACTGACGAAACCGGGCACTTCCTTTGAGTTCCTCCCAGTTCTTGACTGGATTGGCTGTCACTCACAATAGACTGCTGCTGTTGGTCCAAAAAGGCACTGAAGTCTAAACTACATCTCCCAGAGTCACTGCCCATACAATCCTCTTGTGGCTGGCTCAGATTATGAGTCCAAGTTCTGATTCGTCCAAGGCATCATTTTAGAGCTAGCTTACCCCACACTGATTGGTCCAGTTCAGCAGTTCAAAACTAGAATGGGGAACTAGCAGACACAGTTCTGACTGCAAAGAAAGGTTAGACAAACTGTAATTTCATTATTACTCTAAATAATTTCTGGCAAACAGTTACATCTTTCAGATAGGTTCCCTTTGCACTCCTAGTGACTGCAAAAATGAAGTGAATTGGCAGCAGCTTGAGTGGTACTCAGAGAAGCACACAGTCCCCCCATACAAACTAATTATGTCTGCAAGCAGACAGCTCTTAAAGAGACAGTACCAGAAGGCTCTAAAAACACTCACTGATAAATGGCTTAAATGCCAAACACCATTCAGGCTTGGAGCATTCAAGCAAGCTCCTGGAAGTCTTTTGGGAACCCCCATGTGCAGGGGGGTTACCTTCCTGGCCTGGAAAACTTGAAATCGGCGTCAAGCATTACCTATAAGTTTCAGCTGCAACCATATACATTTGCATTAGGCTCGCATATGTAATCATCAGTCAATATATCATTTTACCAAGAACACATTTCTGAAACATTGCAGTACGTCCTCTTTACACAGTATTACATACACATTGTACCATAACTCAAGTTATTACCTCTTGTACATGAAACCTGAAGAGGGGGCCCTTCCTATCAGTTACCTTGGGGCTGGATGGGGCAGGGCACCATACTGAGAGAGCAACACAAGTAACTTGGAGTTAGCACTGACGCTCAGTTTGGGCAATGAGCCGGGGACACATACACTCCTTTATGGACAACATTGAGAGGCAAATCCACAGGCCTCCCAAGGGAATCATAACTGAGGTGCACCACAGGCTTTACAGCTCGACCAGTCTTTCTAGGGGGAACTGTTACAGTCTCTGCACTCTGAGCCTCATTTTCAGCATTGTCCACACTTGTCAGGGGAGTCTCCATGGGGGTAGAGAGCTAGAACTTGGGGCACTTTCAGCTCCAGGAGTTACAGTTTCTGAGTCCACAACATTTGGCTCGCATGGAGAGCTTTCGGACACTGGCAGTGGACTGTCAGGGCACTCAAAATACTCTTCTTGTTCGGGTGTATCACCAGTCTGCCCCAATCTATCATTTTCCCTGAAAGCTCAAACAGTTCAACCATGCACAATGATTCCATTTCATCTGATCTGATGCTTTGCACTTCACTTTCTGGGAGCATTGGCTCCAGGGATGAAGCTGGGGCTTAGAACAGTCCAGAAGGCCCAGCTTTGTCTCCAGTATTGACTAGGGATTGCCCCAAACAATTGACTCAGTTCGTAAGAAGGATAGTATTCAAAGTCACTCTCACTTTCTTCCGATATGGACTGACAGTCATGCTCAACTGGGACTTGTGGAGGGAACACTTTAACTTTGCTTCTGTAGGTGCAGACTTTCTTGATCTTTTCTTAGCAGCAGCTCTAGTCACTGGTCCAGAGGGGCATCTTCTAGGGCTCAGACTCAATTAAGATTTGTCCAATGGGCAGTAAATGATTTCTATGCATTGTTTTACATCTTTTGAATTATTCTCAGGCCTTACTTTGTACACTGGCAGATCATCTAGTTTGCCCACTACAATGTGAGGGAGATGGTGCCATCTGTCAGCAATCTTGTGCTTGCCATGCAATCCCAGATTTCTTAGCAATACCGATCTCCCTCCTGGAGTTCCTGTGCTTTCACCTTTTATCATACCTTTCTTTGTTGGCCAGATTTCTTTTGGCAGCCATGGTTTGAGCCAGTTGGTACGCATGAGTTAGCTGGGCCTTTAACTTTTGCACATACTGTAAATAGTTGTCAGCCTGAACCCCATCAGAGAGACCCCAAAACACACATCTACTGGTAGTCGAGCTTCTCTTCCAAACATCAGGCGGTAGGGGAGAATCCAGTGGCATCACTTTTGGTGCAGTTATAAGCATGTACCAGGGTGCTAATTTGTTGGCTCCATCTAGGCTTGTCCTTTGGGTGCAGGGTGCCTAGCATATCTAGCAAAGTGCGGTTGAAACGCTCAGGCTGTGGGTCCCCTGGGGTGGTAAGGAGTGGTTCTGGACTTCGACTCTCTACAGAGAAAGCATCTCTTTGATCAGACGACTCCTCAAAGTCTCTCCCTTGATCAGAATGGATTCTTTGTGGAGCCCCATAGTGAACAAAAAGTTTTCTACAAGTACTTTGGCCACAGTGGATGCTTTCTGGTCTTTGGTGGGGAAAGCTTGGGCATATCTCGTGAAATGGTCAGTGACCACCAGCACATTACTGATATTTCTTTGATCTGACTCAAACTTAGAAAATCAATACAGACCAGCTCCATGGGTGCACTGGTGGTGATGTTAACAAGGGGCAGCCCTCTGGGGCAAAGCTTTCCTCTGTAAGCAGCGACTAGAAGTTCGAATGTGTTGCTCCACATCAGCCCCATCTTAGGCCAATAGAATCTGGATCTCACCAAGTCAAGTGTTCTGTCTATACCAAGGTGCCCATGTGGTTGTGCAAGGACCTCAGTACTGAGTCTCGAAGGCAGTGGGCAGCACTAGTTGTTGTTTGTCTACTTGCCCCTCTGTCTACTGTTTCTCTGTATAACAGTTTATTGATCAGTTTCAACTTAGGACCTTCTTTGTATAACAGTGCAGTTCTCAAATCAGTGGAGCGTAATTTGGACACATCTTTCCTGCATAGAGGGCTTCAAAGCTGCTTTGATCATGGGATCGCGGGATTGAGCCCCTGAATACTGTCATTGTCCAGCTGAGGCAGTGCACCAATGTCTATTGCAGAAAAGTGGCAATAAGCAGCAGGTATGCAATTCTCAGAGCTCCCAAGCAATCCACCATGCAGTCCACTGCGTCCGTGGGACATTTGTTCCTCCCTGTCAAACTTCGCAGAGTGCCCGAATGTCAGGTTCTGCCAAATCGACCCAATCATTCTGGGGAACAGGCCTCCGGAGAGAGCATCAGCATCTATGTGGTTCAGACCTGCTCGGTATTCGAGAGCATAGTCATATGTAGATAATGCAGAACCACCTATGGCCAGTGGCATCCAACTTAGCTGAGGTCTGCACATAGGTTAAAGGATTATTGTCAGTTTTACTAGTATTTTAGCCCCATACAAGTACTCATGGAATTGGTCAACAATAGCCCACTTCAAAGCTAGGAACTCTAACTTATGTACAGGATAGTTCTTTTCGGATGGGGTCAGGCTTCTACTGGCAAAGGCCACTGGTCTCAGGCCATTCTCGCTGTTTTGGTACAACACAGCCCCCAACCCTTGCAAGCTAGCATCAGTGTGCAGGATGTAAGGTTTTCTTGATCGGCATAGGCCAGCACTGGAGCATGGGTAAGTTGATATATGATCTCATGAAAAGCAGTCTCACAATCAGGAGTCCAGCGGGCCCCAAATACTTCACTCGGATGAAAATACACTCTTTCAGTCTTGAGGATGCTGACTTTGGTATTTTTTGTGGGTTGGGATACCCTTGAGTAAGGTTAAGTAAAGGCGGATCACTCTTGAATAGTCCTTGATGAAGCGCCGATAATAACCACAGAATCCCAGGAATCTTGCAGTTCTTTTAGATTTTGGGCTGTGGCCAGGTGGTCAAGGCCTCAACTTTACTTGAGTCGGTCTCTATTCCTCGGTGGATACTATGTGTCCCACATACTTTACTGATGTTTGAAAAATTGACACTTATCAATGGACAGTTTAAGGCCAAAGTCCTCCAGTCGGTCCAATACCTTAAATAATCTGCTCTCATGTTCCTCCAGTGAGCTGCCAAACACAATAACATCATCTAGGTATACCAGGCACTCTAGAAGTTCATGTCCCCACTGCACGCTCCATCAATCGTTGAAAAGTGGCTGGGGCACCTGAAATCCTTGAGGCATCCTCATGAATTCATAGAAGCCAAGCGGACAGATAAAGGCTGTCTTTTCCACGGTCCTCTGGGGCCATCGGGATCTGATAGTACCCACTGCGGAGATCCAGCACAGAGAACCACTTGCTCCCCGTTTAGGCAGTCCAAAGCATCCTGAATGCGGGGCATTGTGTACTGATCAGGGATAGTCCGCCGTTTAAGGTGCGATAATCCACACACATCCTTACTGTTCCATTCTTTTCCTCACTACCACAATGGGGAAGCATAAGGGCTTCTGGATTCTTGTATTACACCAGCAGCTAACATCTCTTGCAGATGCCGTCTCACATCATCTATGTCAGCAGGTGCCAGGCGTCGAGACCTCTCCCGAAATGGTCTTTGTCATGCAGCCGGATATTGTGCTCAGCTCCTTGCACGCATCCTACATCCCATTCCTTTAAAGAAAACACCTGGCTCTCTGGGCAAGCTTCTCACTGATCTTCACTTTCCATTCAGCTGGCAGCGGGGAGTCGCGAAATCAAACAAGTCAGGCGTTACTCTGTCATTCTTCCTTGAACTCTTGCTGCTGGGTAGCACTGCAGTGTCTGCACAATGCACATTAGCTAGGATGCAACCTCTGTTTACTCTGAATGTCTCTTTCAGACACATTATGAACTTGGACCATTACCCTTCTGGCATAAGCATGGGCTCTAGCGGGCAAAATACTAGGCTTGACCAGCAGTCCCTCTGGCAATTTTCCATCGCCTGGTGCATCCAACATTAATATTTTATTCTTAACATCCTTTCTGATACGGACCTCTCCTGTAAGGTACACTGGGCATTTGGCGCCAGGATCAGAGACTCAGGATCCTTCTTCCATACAATTCCGACCGGTTCCTCTGGTTCTGTTTTTCAGCATCTCTCTGTGCCTCATAGGCCTTCTTAATTAAAGCCGGAACTCTTAAAGCTCTACTAGTCTTTGACCCTGTTTTTCATAACACAACTGTGCCAGCCTTCCGAACATATGAGCATTTGTTCCAATCAACAAAGGGACACCATCATACAGTCCAGTGGGGACACACTAAGGCTAGGGTCTCTACTTGTTCAGCCACTCCAGCCACGGAGGTGGGGAAAGACAGCCAAATTCGGATATACCGGAATAGGGGTAGGCCTTCTCACTTAACCCCATACATGCAGTCCTTCTAATGGTTGTAAGTACGTCTGACAAATGCTTCTGATACCAATCTTGGAACATAATTGTCACTTGGGAGCCACTGTCTAATATAGCTCTTGTAGACACTCCGTTCACCTTTACAGTGGTCTCCATGGAGGGACCCACTATTCTGGACCAGTCTGGAGAGGCGGTAGTGGGGGCCTGGGCAACTGACCTTGCCACAAAGGGCGTGAATTAGCATTTTGGTGCCCTCACTGGGATCATGTCGTGCACCTCTTAACCACTGATTTCTTCTCAAGCTCTCCTTGTAGCCTATATGCAACTTTGTCAGTGTCTTTTGGGGACTGGCATTCCCTTTTCATGTGCCCATCTTTCCCACAATTATAGCAAAACATACTTTCTGGAGTTTGAGCTGGCCGAGGCGCCACACTGGGAGCCAGGGCGGTATTACTACACTGGAAACCAGGTGCCATCTCTGTCTGCTGGCGTGATAAGCATTTGGAGACATCTCGTCAGTTCTCCACTTCCATGGTCAAGGAATCGAGTTCGGAGCTGTTATCAGCAGGAGATACATGGGTGGGTACCCCCACCCCATAGCAGATACAGTCCGGATATAGGTCAGGGCCCGTACTTGCAGGCGTGGCCTTCATAAAGGGACTGTTTTTGAATTCCCGGATCTCTCTCAACAGTTCGCCCCATTGTGACATATCTTTTTCCTTGTCAGAGCACTCATGACTGCCAACCTCTGCCCCTGAACTTCACTTGATGGGTCACCCTCAGTCACTCGGGTCGTAGCCGCAGCTATTGGTGCAGGTCCCTCCCGAGGTCGTCTTTTCTCAACTCCTCGAATTTCTCTCATTAACTCATCATAGGAGGGTGGGGATTCCAGTCGATCTGCCAGGTGTAACTGAAGCAACAGCAGTTCTGAGAAGGGGGCAGACTTAAGGATCCTGTCCAGCCTGGTTCGGTCAGTTCAATCGCTGGCAAACTACCTTTTCTGAGGCATTCTTGCAACAATTTTTCCAGCCGAGATACATACACAGACAACAACTCCCTTGGTACTGTTGTGCATCTCTTACTCTCCACCATAGGTCCTCATCAGAATCTGGGCTCCCATACACATTCTCCAAGGCCTCAAGATAGGCCTGTGCAGTCGCTTCAGGGTTACTGGCCCGTTTAACACGGATGGTAGCCAGGGCAGGACCTCGGAGGCTCTCACTAACCCTCTTTCGCTTTTCACCTTCCGAGCATTGCCATTCTAGCACTTGGGAGGCAACATAGTCTATCCAGGTCTCCCAGTCATCCTCCCCTTGGGGGGTGGGGAGGGTGCCAGAGAAGATCCTCAACCTTCGGTAAGAGTCGTGACTAATGGCAGGTGCAGAAATAGGAGTCTGCATTGGTTCAGCCACCATTACGGGCACTGGAGCAGGAGAGGGTGTTGGGGAGGAACACCCCAGGTGGCAAGAATAGTTTCTTCAAGTCCTCCACAGTTTCCCTCTCCAGCAACCATTCAACAAATTTCTCCTCAAAAGTTTCAGATAGTGGGGGGCTGATTCCCCGGGTCTTACTGTCCTTAGTTATCACTCTCCAAGCAGTGAGGGCTCCCTCTGGGGTAATGGTCTGTGGCACTTTGGAGCTATCTATGGATCCTTAAACTCTACTAGGGCCAGGAAAGTGTGGGTGAGCAGATTAGCATGCCGACCCCACCACCACAGGGTTTTGTAAACCTTCCACCTTGGAAAGTACTCCCTGCACAGTGTCCTTATTGATACCCAGGGGATGTCCAGGATAAGCATAGCATTTTGGGGTCAATCTCCTCCCCAGTACACCACTCCACCAGCCGTGCACAGCCACTTCTGTCGGGTACCCATTTTTCTTAACAGTGGTTCGTAAATATGGCCACTAGAGACACAATCCAGCGGTGAGCCTCCAAGATGTAACCCTAGATGGCGCTATCCCAGGGGCTACTACCCTGCCTGATTTGCCACTAACAGGTTGAGGGGCCTGGATCAATGGCGGGTGCCTCCACCCAGAGGTCAGGGTTTGCAATAGTTAAACTAACTTGGTCACAGCCCTCTGGGACACTGCAACCCCTTTCTTCCCACTAGTGGCCCCAATATATCAGAATTACCTTCACAGTATACACTTACCCCAGGTCTGGTTCCGCACTGGGACCTCCTGTGAAATGAGATACAGTGCAACAATCACAGTACAGTACTTTAACATAGACAAATACCTCAGGCAGTATAACTTTGCTGAAACAAGCAGCTCTGATTTATTTAGGGGATATAACAAGGACAGAAATCAGGTTAATTAGCTTATCACTCTAATAATCTACCTATGGCTCTGTGCACAGGCCTATCCCTATCAGTTACTGTCCCTGGGTACCCAAGCCCTAGTGGCTAGTCCAAACCGTGGCAGCTGGTAGGGGCCCTTTCACACAGAGAAAAGGAGAATTAAACAGTCAGCAGTACAGTAATTCCATTTGGATTTAATGTGGCAATTCAACAGGAGCAACCCTGAATTAGTACTCACGACCTCCAAATAAGATAGGGTCCTTCAATGTCAGCAGGGCTCACTTGAGGTACACAAACCTCTTCACACATCCATATAAAGAAAGTACTATACCAGGCAGGCTGCATCTGTATCCGATCGAATTACTGCACAATACCGGGAGAACACACAGCAGATTCAGTTCCTGACAGACCGAGTGCAATTTTCAGCAATTCTTCCAGTCTTCTACAGGGTGAGCCTGGTTTCTACTCTTCAGAGATCCTTTGATTCTTTTCACAGGGACAGTTCAGTCCTAACAAGCTGCAGACCGGAACTCTGGGCCTTACACACGTTTTTTGACTAAAACTGCACACTGAAAAAGCACAGGGCTCCTTCCTTCTTCACTGCCAAAGCTCAACTGAACTCCAACTGACGAAAACGGGCACTTCCTTGAGTTCCTCCCAGTTCTTGACTGGATTGGCTGTCACTCACAATAGACTGCTGCTGTTGGTCCAAAAGGCACTGAAGTCTAAACTACATCTCCCAGAGTCACTGCCCATACAATCCTCTTGTGGCTGGCTCAGATTATGAGTCCAAGTTCTGATTCGTCCAAGGCATCATTTAGAGCTAGCTTACCCCACACTGATTGGTCCAGTTCAGCAGTTCAAAACTAGAATGGGGAACTAGCAGACACAGTTCTGACTGCAAAGAAAGCAGGTTAGACAAACTGTAATTTCATTATTACTCTAAATAATTTCTGGCAAACAGTTACATCTTTCAGATAGGTTCCTTTGCACTCCTAGTGACTGCAAAATGAAGTGAATTGGCAGCAGCTTGAGTGGTACTCAGAGAAGCACACAGTCCCCCCATACAAACTAATTATGTCTGCAAGCAGACAGCTCTTAAAGAGACAGTACCAGAAGGCTCTAAAAACACTCACTGATAAATGGCTTAAATGCCAAACACCATTCAGGCTTGGAGCATTCAAGCAAGCTCCTGGAAGTCTTTTGGGAACCCCCATGTGCAGGGGGGTTACATGTATTTAAGTGCTGGAAAGAAACACAGTTACATCTGCTCCTTAACACAGGTGGGAGCAAGCTAAACTTATTAGAGAAGCAATCGCATACACAAGTTTCAAGTTAACATGTCAAGCTCTTCAAAACAGTTTTATGCTTTTAAAGAAAATTGTACTACTAATCTATAATATTACCAAACCAGAGAAAGAAAAAATGTGGGTTAAGGAGATATGGAGGATATTATTCTCAAGAGATGTCTCATATTATCACAGGATACCAAAGTGATATACAAGTCATAGTTATTTATGGGTGGAAATGTCAACACTGAAAACTCCGGGTCAAGTATCTCAAATAGGTGGGAACCACGGTTCCCCAGCTGCTCTTTCCAATGGTAGCCAGATCTCCTCATATTTATCAACTTGTCTTCTAACTAAATATTGAGTCTTTTCCAACTTCACTGTTGTTAGGAGTGAGTGCAACCAAGAGGCAATTGTCGGGGGTCCACCACTTTCCCATAATATGGCCAGTTCTCCTAAGGCCACTGCCAGTCCCAGCCTCCACAGCTTGCCACCTCTCTGCTGGGGCCCACCCTTGTAGCCAGGGAGTCCCAGCAGAATTTGTGCCGGGTCTAACCTAGGGGAAAAATGCAAGGTCCCCCCCAGAATCTGGATAACTCTGGACCAAAATGCCAGGACTCTGGGACATTCCCACAGCATATGGAAAAGCGTACCTACATGAATTTGACATTTAGGGCGTACTGGGGGGAAAGAGGATCAAGTTTGTTAGCCAGGGATGGGGTAAAATAGGCCCTCCTGAGGACATTATACTGAATTGCTCTCAGTCTATTATTGACCGAACACTGGAGAACATTTTTTCAGAATAAGAGCCCCTCGCCCCTCCGTAAGGCCCTCCGGATAAAGATCAGCCTCCCACTTGCTTCTAATGTTTATCAGAGGGTCCGGTTGGACGTCAACCAAAAGCCTATAACATCTGGCCAAAGATTTAAATGAGGGAATGTCCGAGAATTTGTTGACGAGCTCTTCCAAGGTAGAGAACCCCTGTCTGAGCATTCTGTTTCCACTCTCCTTTCTCACCTCCATTTTTTTCCTGAGTTTCAAGTAGGTAAAATAGTGGGATGTATCCAAATTGAACCTCGCCCTAAGCTCTTGAAAACTGATCACCCCTCCTTCATCCTTAAATTGGTGAAGCTTATATATGCCATGTCTAAACCAGTAACTGAGACCCCGTTCAATCCCCTCAGGGAGGAGCCCACCCTCCCTCAACAAGGCACGTAGAGTAGAATCTGGGGAGAAGATAGAGGACTCCCCACAGGAGAAAATGGGCTACCTTCCAGGTCCTGTAGGTTGATCTGGTACAGGGGTTAACGATCTTGGTCGCCAAGGGGCCTGTGAAAGAATCTAATACAGAATTATAAATTGAGAGGTTGACCCCATTTTCCATTTTGCACCAAGTAGGTTTCCCCCTCCCCCTTCTCTGCTAGGTAGTAAAGGTTAATATTTGGCAGCCCAAGGCCCCCCTTCTTCACTGGTTTCCTGAGAATTTGTTTTGCAATCCTGGGGCGCCCTCCCCACCAAAGCAGCTGGGTCACTGCTCCTTTCAATGATTTTATATATTTCTGTGGTATATTAATTGGGAGAGATTGAAATACCTACAGGATTTGAGGAAGGATGCTCATCTTAACAAGATTCACCCATCCCAGCAGAGTAAGAGGGAGGGCCTTCCACTTAAACCAGTCATCTCTAACTCTTTTAACTAATGGATCATAATTTATTTTAACTATTTGTGACAACCTGCTAGGAAGAAGGATTCCCAAATATTTAATATGTTTGGAGGGGTTAATGTTTGTATTCGCTACTGCTATTGGTTCCTTACCTTTACCAAGGGGGAGCCACTCACACTTATCCCAATTAATTTTATGTCCTAACAGTGGACCATAAAGTTCAAAAATGTTACTTAATTCTGGGAGAGCTTCCCCCAGGTCTCGCAGGAACAGTAGAATGTCATCTGCAAATAGTGATATAACGTGTTCAGCCCCTCCTTCAAACCCCTTAATCTTTCCATTTCTCCTAATTTTCACTGCCAGGGCTACCATGGTCAAGACATAAAGTAAAGGAGACAGTGGGCATCCCTGCCTCGTCCCTCAAGTAAGTACAAAAGGGGATGATACAGTAGAGTTGGTCAGTATTTGGGCTTTGAGGGCATGATAGAGGGCCTTTAGCCATTTTATATTTCCCCCTAACCAAAACTTCTCCAGGACAGTCAACATAAACGTCCACTCGAAGTGGTCAAAGGTTTTTTCCGCATCCAAAGCAAGGAGGCCTGCACTGCTTCTCCCAGGTCTCCCAGCCCACCTGTGGATGACATTTATGGACCTCCTAAGATTGTGCTTCACCTGCCGCCCCTTTACAAAACCTCCCTGGTCCTGATGGATTAGAGCTGGTAAAAGAGGCTCTAACCTTACGGCCAGGACCTTTGCTAAGATTGTATAGTCAGCGTTTAATAATGAAATGGGGCAGTATGAACCACATTTCACAGGGTTTTTTCCTGGTTTGGGGAGGACTGTTATAGTAGCCAAGGTAAGGGACTGGGGAAGGGAGCCCTCCTCCCGAGCACTCTGGATCATGTCGAACAGAAGAGCACCTAGGGAGTCCCATGTAAGCTTATAAAACTCTGCAGGGATCCCATCAGGTCCAGGAGCCTTACCTCTCCCGGCTCGCCACACCGCATCCTTAATTTCCCCTAATGTAATCGGGGTATTAGGTTTGGGGGGCTTGAGGGGTTGAGGGGGTGGGGAGGGATATAGTATCCAGAAAGGTTAACGGGTCAGATCCCACCAGTGTTTGCGAGGTATATAGAAAAATTCTTAAAGATATTATTAATACCAACTTGGTCATACAAGGCCTCTCCTGAGGCGTCCTCCATTTTAAGAATAGTTCTCACCACTCGTTTTTTGTTGACCATTCCCACTAGCCATTTCCCAGCCTTATCACCTTCAAAATGGGAATTAGATCTGGTCAAAAGCAGATCTCTCTCTATTCTCTTAGAAGTTAATTGGTTGATTTGCCCCTTTACCTTCCTAATTTCCTTAGAGTGCAGTGAAGGGTGTCCCGCCATTGCCTCCCTCTCCCTTTGCTCCAACTGACAAACTAAGCCAGCCTAGAGAGCATCTGACTGTTTCCTTTTATAAGCTATATATGAGATGGCCTCCCCTCTGATAAAGGCTTTTAATGCATCCCACACATAATTAATATGTGTTCCCTTCCCATAGTTATCATTAATAAAGTTTTTGATTTTATAATTTATTAGGGAACAGTAGTTTTTATCTAGAAGAATAGTCGGGTCCATCCTCCACTGAGGAGTGGGTGGGGAACATGGGGGGGTTCGACATGTGGATAGAGACCACCAGCAGGGCATGGTCAGAAATAATCAAAGGACCATACTTAGCTGAGAGGGAGTCACCTGAATAGTGGGGTGACAAAAACACATAATCAAGCCTCGTATATATTTGGTGAGCATGTGAGAAAAAGGAAGATTCCCTTTCCTCTGAAAGGCATGCCTTCCAAGCTTCTGTTAGAGCCCTACCTTCTACGAAACCCTTGAGTGCATGAATACTACGTGGAGGCTTTTTGAGCACCCCCCCCCCCGGAGTGGTCGAGCACAGGGTCCAGATAAGTATTAAAATCGCCACCCACTACCAAGTTGTCTTCAAATGGGGCCAAGGCTGTACCTAGACAGGTGAAAAAATCAGAGGAGTCATAATTAGGGCCATAAACTGAGACTACAGTAAAGTCTTTGCCCCCAGTGTTAATGACCGCTATAATGTACCTACCTTGGGGGTCGGAAATGGTTTTAAGTATTTTATGGGGAAGGTTAGGGAGAACCCATATGGCCACTCCCCTGGCCTTTGAGGAAAATGGAGCTGAAATTAATGAGCTCCCAACCCCCCAGGACTGGGCCAATCTGTCTAGCTCCTCTTTGGTACAGTGCAGCTCTTGCAGGAGAACAACGTCTTCCTTAAGTTTCCTTAACTGGGACCAGATACGCTTTCTTTTGACCACGGTTTTCAAACCAGGGACATTCAACGATATCCATGTAAACCAATTCATCTCCTTTTCCACCTCCTATATACTGCTTCTCCTCATTGCTAGGATGCCCAATTAACAGTCTAGATCTACTATCATAATCATTCTTTCCAGCGTTTTTAACTGTATATTGAACAAAGAAACCCAACCCAGCTCCCACTTCCCCCCCTCACAACACAGATTAACTCAACCATTCCCAACAACTCCCATGAGATCCCCCCAAATAATTAACAATAAAACTACTAAACCCCAACAAACTTTACCCCCTAACTGTAGTGCAAGAATCCCCAACATCCTCTGACATTCGTGGAGTGAGCTGGGGATCCACTCTGTTACCTTACATGACAGTAAAATAGTAATCATTCCTGCTAACAGCTGCGTTGGGAGCTTGTAGAGTGGGACAGAAGGGGGGCTACCCCCAGCCAACACTCAAATCCCCACATAGTACAAAAGGGCCGGGATGCAGCCAGAGGGGAAACTCTCAGGCCTCCACCCTGGATGATGGCATGGCTGTCCCCCTTTGAAAAAACTGCTTGGTACAGTTTTGTCGAAAGTGCTCTTCCCAGAAAAGGCATACCCCTGTATTAAGCCACTGCCTTTACCACAACGGCAGGGTGACGTAGTGCCAGCCAGGCGCCCACCCCCCACCAACCCCCCACAACAATACTCGTACACAACCTGCCCCCCCCCCAGGTTACAACATGAAATGAAAATTATGTATCTACAGTAATTCTGGTCTTTCTGTGTATCTTCACTATTCATCACCTTTGGGTATGGTGGCCGAAGGTCCGCGACCCGGAAGTTCTTTCTTTTATGGCTAGTACGCACCATCGATTGCAGCCCTCAAGGCGATGCACTGTCTGGCTCGTGGGTTGGCCGTTATGTGGGTGCGACCCGCCCTCCCACTAGTTCTGAGTCACCGTAGAGCAAGGAAAGGTTAGGAGGGAGGGACAAGGGAGTACAAGGGACAGATAAAGGAAAGGATATACAAACTAAAAGGAGAAATAAACAACTGAGAGGATAGAATAAAGCTGGGAAACTAAGCTGATTGGCAGGGGCCCCAATCTCTGAAAGTAGAAAAGGAGGAGGGAGGGAGGGTTAGGGAATTTTAGAAGTAAGGATGCTGGGGTGGGGGGAACATACCCTGGAACCTTGACCTGTCTCCAGATTGTATAGGAACTGTGAAGGAGTAGCCAGAAGGTTAAACTACCAGAATTCAAGGCACAGAATCACTGGCAATAACCCCAACATAAGCAGAATCGGCTATTCTGGAAGAAAATACAGGATACAGGGAATACCCCCTCTAAAGGACAAGGACATCAAAGGGAATTAAAGTAAAGCTGACGGGGAGAAGGTGAAAGAGAGCAGAAAAGAGGGCAATTACCAACCCCAACCCCACGGGGGTGGAGCCGAGGCAATGAGGAAGGAGTGCCCCCCATCCTAGCCACTCCCCCTAGAGAAAAACATCCCCTTATGTGCCCAAGGTCACTCCACTCCTGACCAACAGAAAGGAGGGGGGTGAAAGAGAGGGCACAGAGAGGAAGGGGGACCCAGAGACTGAGGCCCCAGGGGGATGGAGGGTGGGATTGTGATGAATGGTGAAGATATACAGAAAGATCAGAATTACGGTAGGTATGTAATTTTCTTATCTTATATATGTCAATCTTCACCATTCTTCACCTTTGGGTGAGTGCCAAGCTCCCCGAAGGGGGCTTAACACTAAAGGACTAAGTCCCTTAGCTCTCAGTGGGTGGCACACCAAGAGAGAGAGAACCTTCATGGGTCTGGAGAGGCCCGGGAGTGGGGAGAGTGACATGGGGACTCCTCGGAAGGAGTAGGAAGTTGCCCTGACAGACGCCGTCTCACCCTAAGGGAGAAAAGATGGGTTCTCTGGTAGAGGTAGAAAATCACCCTACGCTGGGCCAAGGGTGACAACCGGGAAAGACACAGCCATGCCGTCTGCCTAGTGCAGATCGCTGTCTCTACGACCCTGGAAGCTACTTCGTTGGCGTTGTAAGATGCCCTTGCTTGGTGCCTTGCTAGCTCCAGACCATGTGCAGAAAGTGCAATGGCTTGTCTGGTTACCTCCGTGTCAGGCATAGCGGCTAGGAGTTGACCTAACCTGGACCACAGGAACCTATCATAGGTAGCGTAGTGAGCCTGATGTGCTGAAATAGAGAGCAGCAACCGTGCCGAGTAGAAAGTCCTCCTTCCCCAGAAGTCAGAATCCATAGAATCTTGATCTGGCTGCCGGTCATGGTGAGGGGCACGAAGCCCATCAGGAGTGTCCAGCTGCATCAATCCTGACTGAGGATGAGGCATAGAACCTGGAGACTCCGGGGGGGGCATACTACCTCTGGCAGAGATCCTGGAAAAGGGTCTCTGCCAGAAATGCAATGATGCCCCCAGAAAGGGAGCAGGCTGGGGGGCACCACAAGGGTGTCCGCACTGAAATCGCCTAAAAAGACAAGCGCATGTGCTCTGGATTGTACTGAGTGGATGGGGGTGATGTGCAGGTCCTCCAACATCCTCACAAGGAATCACTGATACTCTGCAAGATCGGCAGCTGGGGAGATGTGGTCAGACAGCTGCTCTCCTCCAGAAGAGGGGGATGAAGAGTCAGAGGACCTCAAGAGTTCAGAAGCTGGCTGCTCAGGGGGAGGTTGAAAAACCAGTCTGTCCATAGCCCTGCCATAAGAGGGAAATTGCGCAGCCACAGCTCTGAACTGCTCCCAGGAGAAAGGTCCGCTAGGACCAAGAATACCTGGGAGAGCAGGAGAACGTGGCAGAGGAGAGGGGACAGAGCAGACAACAGGAATCGGCTGTCCTCTGCCTGGGCCAGAGAGTGCACCTGGAGCCCCAAGGGAAGAGGGAGCTCCGGAAAACTTAACAGCTGACAGCTGGTCAACCATACTGGAACTGCCTAGGCTGTGCCCTGAAGAATCCCCCCCAGTGAGGTGACTGGGGCTATGAGAGTCCAAAAGGATGGTCCCCTACCTCCAAAGAACAGGGCCCTCTCAAGGAAACCGAAAAGGAAGGGCGGAGATCTGCACTACGACTCCTTCTGGAACCTGGGTGGGTCCCAGAAAAGGGTCGCCGTGTCGAACCCCTACCCCTCGACCCCTCGGAATCCGAAAGAGCCCTTCTCCTCAAAAAAGCCAGCCTAGGCAGCTAGCAGCCCTGGTGAGTCCCTGAAGGGACTATCCAGGGTGCAACACCCTCCCCTCCTGTGGGTGCTCCGATCGGCCCCCAAAGTTGGATGATCCAGGCACACCACCTGAGGGGGTACCACCACTGAGGGGTCAGAAAACCCTCCGAGGCCAGGTTGCAGGGCAATGGTGGCTTGCACCACCGCCTGTTGGTCAGAAGCCCTGACTCTGGACCCGGGGGGCCACTGTCCACTCCTCAGAGGGGGGGCTGGCTCCAGCCTGTCGAGGACACTACCAAGGTGCCCATGTGAGCAGCCAACTCTGAAGACTCAGACTGCCTGTCTGACTCAGAGTCCGATTCCGCCTCCGAGGAGGTGGAGACCGAAGTCCTGTGCCAGACAGTACGTGGATGCCCGCTGCCATCCCGAATGAATGGGGCACCAGAACGAGGGACTGCACCAGAGTCGGCACCGAAGCCCTCAAGCGCATCGCGAGTGGTGCGCGAAGAAGACATGGCGCCGAGGACAGCAGCAGTATCAGAGCCGGGACCTGTCATGGGGCCACAAGCGGCTCCGAGACCAGAGATGGCGCAGATGATGGCTCCAACCGCACTCTTGGCGCTGTGGATGGTGCTGAGGTTGAAACCCCATGGTGCCGTGTCATTGCTCTGCACCGCAAGCGGCACCAGAGCTGGACATGGCGCCATGCTCAACCATGACACCGCAAACGGTGCCGAGGCGAGAAACAGACAAGGACGGTGCCGTAGAGCCTCCCACGGTGCCGTCAGCACATTCAGCGCCACGAACAGCCCCAATAGCAGAGACGGCGCCAAGAGACGGACCGGCGCCGATGACGGCGCCATCAGAGCCCATGGTGCCGAGGCACAAGATGGCGCCGACAGGCGGCATTGAGGACGGTGCCGACCCAGGCTTCCCAGCCTGAGGAGACAACACTGGGGGAGCCTTCACCCCCGAAGGGGAGATTGCCAAGGCGGTGCCTCCCGCTCACCCCCCAGGAGGGACGGACTGGGCCTCTTGCACTGCGGAAGGGACTTCTGCATCGGCTAGGCTATAAGAAGCAGAAGCTCCCTCCTCTGCAGTCCATATAGAACTGGGAGGGAACCCAGAGGAAAGGCCGAGAGGCCGTGGCTTGGCCCAACGAGTGCGCACCTGTCCCCAAAAGTGGTGGGCTCGTCCACTTTCCACACGCGTTGTTCGATGACACGATGGTCCATAGAGAAGCAGGCGTCGCACGAATCCATGTCGTGTAGCGGGCCAAGACACACGAGGCAACGGTCATGATGGTCGGTGATGGAGTACTTACGGCCGCACGGGCACCGACGCATAGGGGGCCGTCCCATCTTCAAAGTTTTCTTGCCCCCAACCGAGACATGACCTACGGAAAAAACAATCAAAAACAAGACTCGACATCGCAAAAAGAATAAAAGGAACAATCTTACCAGGCGACATTGAGTGGTGGCGGACAACAGAACCGGCAGGAAAATTCAAAAGCAGCGTTGACAAACTCGGCGTCCGAGAAGATAACATGGAGCCGAAGGCTTCAGATCAGCAACAGGCCTCTTGCAGCGGAACTTCCATGAGGTGCGACCTCTATGGAGGGAGACGAAGAACTGGCAGGAGAGCAGGGTCGACCACACATACGCAACCCGCGCGCCACGCGATCGTCGACCTCGGGTAGTGCCAATGCGTCGACTCCACCCATCAAAAGAAAAAACAGCTCCCGCGGGGTCATGACCTCCAGCCACTATATCCAAAGGTGATGAATGGTGAAGATTGACACAGATAAGATCTAAAGTTATCACTGCTGTCCCTCTCATCTGTTTAAAAGAACTGCATATGTAAAACAAAACCAACATTAACAATGAGATAAGACAACAGTCTGGTAATGCTTACAGAAACAGTAACAGTCTATACAAAGATAGAAAGTCTACACAGAGATAAAATTTGTGCCCCTCGTCACGATAAGGGTTTTATCATATAGATGCTCAGCCTAGTTCCAGTTCCCCATCTTAAGGAGGGAGAACAGACTCAGCTGATCTAAAAAGTCTCTTTCCTCTCACCCATGTAGCCAGAAATGTGTAGAATTGTTAGTGATTGGTGAGCAAGAAGGAAATTCCCAAAATGGATAGGCCTCCCAGAAGAGAAGCCGTAAGACTAGGCCCAGCATAAAGTACCATTAGTCTCAAAGAGATGTCTCGAGGTTCTGTGCCAGAATTAACACTTCCAACAGGCCCCACTGGTTATCGGATGGGACCCGGTAGAACCAGGTTCACCAGTAGCATGCCAGAACTTCTAGAGCCCAGCATAGGAGAAAGGGGCCGAGGTGGACACAATCGGGGAGAGAGACCACACAAACCCGGCGATAGGCCACACCTGCTCAGGTGTTATGGGACGCTTAATGCCGCAACCCTCGAAACTCTCTCCACACCTGAGCCCCTCTCCCCACATCTTGTAACTAAAAAGGTAAAATACTCATCATGTGGTGATATCAGCGCTCATCCTCATGTGCTGCTCACTTCTCCATCGCATCTCTCCTCAGGGACTGGACAAATGTAAGCGCTGCTTTAGGATCAGTAAAATTATGCTGTTTGCCCCCCGGAGGTCTGACAATCAGTCTGGCTGGATGAGCCAGTGTAAACGGGCAGTTGACTTCATGGAGGACCTTTTTAACTGAGTTGACGGCTTGCCTCCGTGCCTGAAGGGATCTGGAGAAATCTGGGAATATATTTATCCGAGCTTCTTGCATCATAATCGGACCCCCTTTCCGTGCTGCCTCCAAGACCTTCTGTCTATCCTGGAAGCGAAGAAACTTTACAATTAAATGCCTCGGACGCTGGTCTGGGGTTGGTTTTATGCCCGGGGAGCGGTGTGCTCTTTGGATCTCCAGGAGCTGTTCAGGTGGGAAAGACGGGGTTTGAGAGAGCCACTTTTGCACGTTAAGAGATATGGTCCCTGCCTTCTTGACCTTCAGGGAGCCCCACAATTCTGATGTTATTTCTCCTCTCACGATGTTCATGGTCATCCAAGATTACTTCTAGGGTATCAGTTTCCCGAAGAGCTTGTCTGAGGTCAGTAGACATGGTGGTGTAGCTGTCTTCCTGTGTGCTCAATTAGGATTCCAGTTCGGTAAGACGGGAGCTGTGCGAGTCCACTGTCTCCGATACATTATTCACAGTTTGTTGTGGATGTTGCATCTGGGCAGTCAGGTTATTAAAGCCTGACTGCATTCTAGTCCCAAGATCATACTTAAGGTCACGGATCAAACCCTCAAGAGCCCGGTAGCTCGCATCTGAGTCGCCCATTTTCAGTGCAGTCTCCGGGTTATGCTGCAGTAGAGTAGACAGAGGCAGCGGTTGTTCTGGCAGCCTGACTAGGCCCAGATCGGCGGGCACTGACAGCGACAAACTAAAGTGCAATTTAGACTGTTTTTTACTCGATTTATTAGAAGAAGGCATTAGTACAGAGTTGCCAGGTAGCCGGAGTGATTTATTAGACGATTTACTGCAGGATTGCCGAGATTTGGAGTGGATCCATGTGGAGCTCTCTGACTGGACGTCCGGCCATTCTCTCTGGCTAGGCCATGCCCCCCACTTTTGTAATTGTTGATCTTCTAAAATATCTTCAGCATTCAATCACACTAATGGGTCTTAGCCAGAGGCTCTAAGGCACCGTGGCAGCAAAATGTTTTGCAGTTTGGAGGGGACCAACGCTGGTGTTGATGCCACCCAAAAAGCCAACATACTGACATCATGCAAGTGAGCCAACCAGTAACCAGCACCGGCCCCCTCCCTTCCTTAGTTTTGTTTGCCAGTAGAAGAAAACAAGTGGGAGAGAAAAAAAAAAAGAGAAGGAGAGATATAGTCCTCTACCCAAAGGGGTAGGAAAAGGATATAGGATATAAAAATAATAACAAAATAAACCCTACCAACAAACTTAGAAGAAGTAAGCAACTGGGGCCGTGTGACAGTGTTGAACAGAGGCACAGTACTGAGAGTGCTCTGGTTCGGGTGCTCAATGATCTCCTGATGGCAAGAGATTGGAGAAACCGTTCCAGTCTGGTACTCCTTGAGCTCTCTTCAGCTTTTGACACTGTAGACCATAGGGTGCTGCTCGAGCGCCTGAGGTCCATTTGTGGCCTGTCAAGTACAGTGCTCAGATGGTTGTCATCTTTCCTAGCTGGTAGAACACAGAGAGTTGTGTCGGGGTTTTTTTCTTCTGACCCTTCTTCTCTGTCTTGCAGGGTTCCTCAGGGCTCGGTGCTGTCCCCCATGTTGTTTGCAGTGTATATGCTACCCCTCGGAGACACTGTAAGATGGTATGGGCTGCGGTTTCACTGCTATGCTGATGATACCCAGCTCTACCTGTCTTTTGCCCCCGACCAGGTTAGTGCACTCTCAGTATTTAATAACTGTCTAGCTGAAATCCAAGACTGGATGAATTCGAGCTGGTTAAAGCTGAACACGGGAAAGACTGAGGTCATGGTAGTGGACCCGGGTCGCAGGATAGAGGGGCTGAGGACTGATCGGCCCTCTGGAATATTTCTGGGAGGCGCTTACATCTTTACCTCCGAATGGGTGCGTGACCTTGGAGTTGTGCTTGACGACGGGCTGACCCTTCGTCATCAGGTGTCGGCAGTTGTCAAGTCAGCCTTTTATCATCTTAGGAATACTGCCAGGGTCAAACACCTTGTTCCGTCCAGTGATCTGCCTGTATTGGGCCACGTCTTTGTGACCTCTCATCTTGACTACTGCAACTCCCTTTATCTAGGGCTTCCTGGGGTTGATATCTGTCGCTTGCAGCTGGTGCAGAATGCTGCTGCTCATTTACAGACAGGAGTATCTAGGAGTTTGCACATTACCCCTGTGCTGCGCGATCTGCACTGGCTGCCGATTCAGTGGCGGATCACCTTTAAGGTAGGTCTGTTAACCTACAAAGCCCTACACGGTCTTGGTCCTGACTACTTGAAAAAGCTTCTGATTCCTTACACCCCTGTGCGACAGCTCCGCTCTGCTGATGAGGGGTTGTTGGAGATTCCGAGGGTTACTTTGAAATCTTCCGGGACCCGTGCTTTTGCGTTTGTGGCCCCTACCCTCTGGAATTCTCTGCCCCGTCAGCTTCAGGAGTGCATGACCATTGGGGGCTTTAAGCAGGCACTTAAAACTTTTTTGTGGACACAAGCATTTCAAGAACTATTATGATTTTATTAATGTATATTTATTTGTAATATCTGATGATTATGTTTTAATACTATAAGGCGCCTTGATACTTGAAAGGCGCCTAATAAATAAAGATTATTATTTATTATTATTATTAATAGGACCCTGTCCCATTTGTTATGGAGAGTGTGAATGCAGGGATCTGTTCTGTTCTTTCATTTCCTGTCTCTTGTCTGTCTGGTTGTGCAACCAAATTTTTCTGTGAGACCTAGGACTTGATCACCCCGACAGTCCTGCAATTCTCTGCCTCTCGCTATCTCTCTACCCTCACTTGCTATTCTGTCTTTTCCTCCCTTGCATATTTGCTGGTATAAAAATATATGCAAATCAATATATGGAAATGTAACTTATATTGGGATCCCTTTGTTTAGAAATTATACAGTGTTACTGTTGAAATGCATATACTGTAATTATAGTTTGAGATGACTGCAAACAGCTATTGGGGACTCAAGAGATTAACCTGAGAGCAGTTTGTAAGCCCTTTTTCAGAAGCTTTGGAGAATAGGCCTCAGTTCTGGGACATTGTGTTCCTGCTGCACCTGCATTAAATTGACAAGAACACTGGAAATTTATAAGAACATTTTAGAAAAAAACAGGATGCTTGTTAAGGAGGGGGTTGCAAGGACTTATAAAACAGAGCTGCAGTTTCTTGCAAGAGACATAGAGATTGAAGGAAAACTCAGATGGATCTTTTCTGTTTATTCTGCCTTTGTAAATAGTTATACTGAACAAGTTTATTTTTTTATGTTACTGCTAGTACTAATATCCTGGTTTCTACTATGCTTCCTGAACTGTGCCTTGAAGACAGGCTGCCCATGCTGACGTCATCTGCCGATGTCATCAATCCCCAAAAAGCGTGAGTGGCCCTGCTCCCTCCTCAGTTCTTTCCCCAGGAGGCCAAAGGAGCAAACTCTGGCCATGAGGGACTGAGGGGAGAGAAAGAGGTGCCCATGCTGACATAAAAGGCTGGAGCCACCAGACAGATAGTCTGACAAGAGGACCCTAAGTAAGGGGATGGTGGGAGGGAAGGCAGACCTGCTGACTAAGATCCCCTCAAAAATTTACTGTTACAGTAAGTTCTTGCATAACTGTTCTATCTTCTTCAGGGGCATCTTAGTGATCAGGTCACACCACAGAAACAAGTCCCAAGCAGTTACCAGACATGTCAGGACAGTCTGGGAGGCAGGCAGATCGAGGCCTTAGACAGAAGGCCCTGAAGTACAGCCCGGCTGAAGCCTGCACAAACTCTGGAGGCAATGTCCAGACTGTAGTGCATAGTGAAAGTATGGATGGTACTCCAGGTGGCAGCAGCGCAGGTGTCAGCTGCTGAGACCCCCTTGAAACAAGCCACAGAGGTGGTCGTGCCATGACCAAGCCAAGCCCATGGAGTTGGCTTTCACCACCCCGGCAACTCCTTGTTATGGTTATTGTAACGAAACCTGAACGCCCGCTGTTCCTTGGGCAAAAGAAACTAAAAGTTGCTTTGACTTTCTGCAGTCCTTAGTTTGCAGCAGATAATACTTCAGAATTCTGTGCACATCTAAAGTATGGAGCAGTGCTTCCCCTGGATAGGTACGCTCCAGAAAATACACAGGTATGTTGATAGATTGGTTCAGGGTAAACTCAGACACCACCTTACGAAGAAAAGTATAGTTACGGAAGAACTTACCATAACAGTAGATCTTCGAGAGAGGTTCCTGCAGTAGGTCATAAAATGTAGGACTGCGCCCTCTGGCGTCAGGACTGCACAGCAAACTTTTCCAGCAGTGTCTGACAGGGGACCGCCCACCCGACATCATGTGTCGGACGTCAGCGTGACCCTATATAGTGGGCGGTCTCCACGCCCGTCTTTCAGTTCTACCACCAGCGATCCAAGGAGGATGAGACAGGAGAAAGAGATGAAAATCCTGGAGCCCAGTTTAGAATAATCTGAAAGAAATGCAGAAACTGGGGGAAGGAGGGAGGGAAAAGGTGACCTACTGCAGGAACCTCTCTCGAAGATCTACTGTTACGGTAAGTTCTTATGTAACTGTACTATCTTACTTCGAGAGGGTTCCTGCAGTAGGTCATAACACGTAGGACTGAATCCCAAGCAGTAACTCTCAGACAGACTGAGAGAGTCACGGGAGGAGGAGGAGCTTCTGAAAAGACAGAACAGGACCGGCCTAAGACAGTAGGCCCTGCAGAATGGCGAGGCCAAACCCATCCCTATAGCCAGAGGCAATGCCCAGTCTGTAATGCTTCGTGAAGGTGTGAACCGAACTCCAGGTTGCTGCTGCACAAATCTCTGCTGCAGAAACATTCCTCAGGAACACTGTAGAGATAGCCATGCCTCCAGTAGAGTGACATCTAGCCTCTCCTGGAAGAGGTTTGTCATACTTCTGGTAACAGAAGCGAATGCAGTTAACGAGCCACTTAGATAGGCATTCCTTAGAGACTGCCAACCCCAAGGAGTTGGGGATGAAAGAAACAAAAAGCTGATCAGATTTTTTGGATTCTTTGGTTCGGTGGACATAACACCTCAGAATTCTATGAACATCCAAAGTATGAAGGAGAGCCTCCCCCCATTCAAGTGAACAGGATAATAAACAGGGAGTTCAACCGTCTAGTTTAAGGTGAACTCAGAAACCATCTTGGGAAGAAACTTAGGATTTATACGAAGGACCGCCCGGTCCCTTGTGGAAAATCAAACAAGGCTCCGTATGCTACGAGCAGAAGAAATGGCAACCAAAAACAGTGCCTTCCAGGAAAGGTAGCGCATGTCACAGCTCATCGCTGGTTCAAAGTGAGGAAGCATAAGCTTCTCTAACACAACATTCAAATCCCAAGGTAGGGTGGGGGTACAGATGGGAGGTTTAAGATGGAGGATCCCTTTCAAGAAGGTCTTAGAGATCTCCAACTGTGCCACGGGTTTCCCCTCCACCAGGACATGGTAGGCTGAAATGGCCAACAGGTGGACCTTAAGGGAAGAATAAGACAGACCAGAAGCATACAGGTGCAACAGATACTCCATAATCTGAGGATCTGAGCAGGTAAAGGGGTCCCAACCTTTAAACGCTGCCCAAATGTTAAAAAGATGGAAATTACGTACCTACCGTAATTCTGATCTTTCTGTGTATCTTCACCATTCATCACCTTTGGGTTATTAGCCAAAGGTCATGACCCCGCGGAGCCTTTTTTTTTTTTGGATGGGCGGAGTCGACGCACCATCAGCGCCGCCCTCCAGGCTGATGCACTGCGTGGCGCTCGCGGGTTGGCCATTAGGTGCTGTTGACTCTGCCCTCCCGCCAGTTCTGAGTCACCGTGAGAGGTTAGAAAAAGGGTTGGGAGGGTGGGACAAAGAAGTCCAAGGGACACACAAAGGAAAAGATATAAAATTAAAAGGAGAAATAAACAACTGAGAGGACAGAATAAGTTCGAAGACTAAGGGGGATTGGGTAGGGGCCCCAATCTCTGGAAGTAGAAAGGAGGAGGGAGGGAGGGAAAGGTTTTTAGAGGTAAGGAAAAATTTAGAGAGGGGGAGGCAGAAGAAACATACCCTGTAACCTTGACCAGTCTCCAGTTTAATAGGAACTGCGAAGGAGTAGCCAAGAGGCTAACTGCCAGAATTGCAGGCACAGAATTACTAGTAAAACTCCTATAAGCAGAATCAGCTAATCTGGAAGAAAGACAGGAAAAACAGGGATATCTCCCCCCCCCAAGGAGATTTTGGCGTAAGAAACCTAGTTTCTTAAATTAATTGAGGTTATGTCCACAGGACAAGGAAATTAAAGGAAATCAAGGATTGATGGGGAGAAGGGGAGAAGGAAAGAAAAGGGGGCAATTGCCAACCCCCACCCCACGAGGTGGAGCCGAAGCACTGAGTAAGAAGTGCCCCCACTCCTGACCACTCTATCCTTAAAGAAAACTAACCCCCTATGTGACCCAGTTTACCCCACTCCTAACTCACAGAAAGGAGGGGAAGAGAGGGGGCACGGGGGGGACCCAGAGACTGAAGCCCCAGGGGGATGGAGGGTGGGATTGTGATAAATGGTGAAGATACACAGAAAGATCAGAATTATGGTAGGTACGTAATTTCCATATCTTATCTGTGTCAATCTTCACCATTCATCACCTTTGGGTGAGTGCCGAGCCCCCACCCTGAAGGGGGTTTTAAACCCTAAGGGACTGAGTCCCTTAGCTCTCAGTGGATGACACACTAAGAGAGAGAGAACCTTCAGGGCCTGGAGAGGCCCGAGTGTGGGGGAGAGTGAGACGGGGACCCCTCGGAGGGGGTAGGAAGTTGCCCCGACAGACGCCGCCTCACTCTATAGGAGAAGAGACAGGTTCTCTGGTGGGCGGAGTTATTCACCCTATGCCGGGCCAAGGGTGACAACCGGGAAAGACGCAGCCATGCCATCCGCCTAGTGCAGATCGCTGTCCCTACGACCCTGGTAGCTACCTCATTGGTGTCATACGATGCCCTTGCTTGGTACCTTGCTAGCTCCAGGCCGCGTGTAGAGAGTGCAAGGGCTTGTCTGGTTTGCTCAGTGTCAGGCATGGAGGCTAGGAGCTGACCCAGCCTGGACCACAAGAACCTGTCATAGGTTGCATAGTGGGCCTGATGTGCTGCAACAGAGAGCAGCAACCGTGCCGAGTAGAAGGTCCTCCTACCCCAGAAGTCAAAATCCGAGGAATCTTGATCTGGGGGCCGGTCACGGTGCAGGGTACAAAGCCCATCAGGAGTGTCCGGTTGCGTCAATCCTGACTGAGAATGAGGCATGGAACCTGGAGATTCCGGGGGGCACAATATCACTGGATGAGATCCCTAGGGGTAGGAACTCCAGAAAAGGGTCTCTGCCAGGAATGCAACAACACCTCCCAAAAGGGGAGCAGGCCAGGGGGCACCACAAGGGTGTCCTCACTGAAATCGCCTAGAAAGGCATGCGCTGAGTGCTCTGGATTGTGTTGAGTGGGAGGGGTAATGTGCAGGTCCCCTAGCATCCCCATGAGGAATCGCTGATACTCAACGAGATCAGCAGCTGAGGAGATGTGGACAGACGGCTCCTCTCCCCCAGAAGAGGGGGATGAAGAGTCAGGGGACCTCAAAGGTTCAGAAGCTGTCTGCTCAGGGGGAAGTTGAAAAAGCTGTCTGTCCATTGCCCTAATGTAACAGGGAAACTGAGCAGCCTGAGCTCTGAACTGCTTCCAGGAGAGAGAGGCCTGCTAGGACCGCAAATGCCTGGGAGCGCAGGAGAAGGTGGCAGAGGAATAGGGTCAGAACCGACAATGGGGATCAGTTGACCTCTGCCTGGGCTAGGGAGCGCACTGGGAGCCCTAGGGGAAGAAGGCGCTCCAGAAGACTCAACAGCCGACAGCTGAACAACCAAACTGGTAATGCCTAGGCTGCGCCCTGAAGAATCCCTCCTGTGAGGTGACCGGAGCCGTGAAGGTCCAGAAGGACGGTCCCCTACCTTCAAAGAATGGAGCCCTCTCAAGGAAACCGAGGGGGAAGAGCGGAGATCCGTACTATGGCTTCTCCCAGAGCCCGGGTGGGTTCCAGAAAAAGGTCGCCGTACAGACCTCATGACCCTCGACCCCTCGGAATCCGAGAGTGCCTTCCTCCTCGAGACAGCCAGCCTAGGCAACTGACAGGCCTGATTGGCCCCCGAAGGAGCTATCCAGGGAGCAGCACCCTCCCCTCCTGTGGGTGCTCTGATCAGCCCCAAAGTTGGGCGATCCAGGCACACCACATGAGGGCGTGCCACCGCTGAGGGGTCAGAGAACCCTCCGAGGCCAGGCTGCAGGGCAATGGTGGCCTGCAACACTGCCTGCTGGTCAGAACCCCTGACCCTGGCCCCAGCAGTCACCTCAGCTCCTCAGAGGGGGGCTGACTGGCCAGTTGAGGACACTACCAGGGTGTCCACGCCAGCAGCCAACTCCAAGGAGCCAGACTGCCCATCTGACTCAGAGTCTGACTTCTCCTCCTCCGAAGAGGTGGAGACCGAAGTCCTGTGCCAAACAGTGTTCGGGCGCCCTCTGCCATCCCAAGTGAACAGGGCACCAGAACCAGAGACTGCACCAGAGTCGACGCCGGTGCCCCCCTCCGAACCGCGAACGGTGCCAGAAGAGGACACGGCCCCAACAAGGGTGGCAGCCTCAGAGCCAGAGCCTGTCATGGTGCCATCCCGACCCACAGCGCTGCAAGTGGCGCCGAGACCAGCAAAAGTGCCGACGATGGTTCCAACCACACTCTCGGCACCGAGGCCGGAGACCCCCATGGCACCAACCTGTCCTACGGCACCGCGAGCGGCACTGAGGACAGAGACAGTGCCGACACTGGCCCTGACACCACTCTTGGCGCCGAGGTCCGAAACCCCCGCGAACGGCTCCAGAACTGGACACGGCACCATGCTCAACCACGGCGCCGGGGCGAGAGACAGATAGGGATGATGCCGTGGAGCCTCCCATGGCACCGACAGCTCCATCGGCGCCGTAGCAGTCGCACTGAGTGATGGGCCGGCGCCAGCGTCATCAGGGCCCACGGCGCCGTGAATGGCACCGAGGCCCAAGACGGCACCGACAGACAGCATCGAGGATGGTGCCGACCCAGGCCTTCCGAGCCGTGGGTGCGACACCGGGGAAGCCTTCACCCCCAAAGGGGCGATTGCCAAAGCGGCGCCTCCCGTTTGTCCCCAAGGGGGGACAGACCGGGCCTTCTGCACCACGGGAGGGGCCTCTGCCACGGCTAGGCTAGAAGAGGCAGAAGCCCCCTCCTCCTCAGTCCGTATAGAACCAGGATGGGACCCGGAGGAAAGGCCGAGAGAATGCGGCATGGCCCGACGAGTGTGCGTCTGGCCCCCGAAAATCAGCGGAGCTCGCCCCACTTTCCACACGTGTTGCTCGATGACCCGGTGGTCCATGGAGAAACAGGCATCGCACTAATCCATGTCGTAAAGTGGGCCAAGACACGCGAGGCAACGGTCATGCTAGTAGGTGACGGAGTATTTACGGCCACAAGGGCACCGTCACATGGAGGGCCATCCCATCTTGGAAGTCTTCTTGCCCTCCGACCTAGACATGACCTACAAAAAAGAAACACCAAACTAGACTTGACGTCGCAAAGACAAAATAAAATAATGGAACAATCTTACTGGATGACGTCGAGTAGGTGAACAGAGCTGGCAGGAGATAGGGAGCCGACGGACTGCGGCACGGAGTCGATAAATAATCGAGATGGAGTCGAGAAATCAACTGCACACAAGGTAGACCTTAAACTTCATCGCTGCAAGCGTCCCACGAGGTGACCTCGATGGCGGGAGATGAAGAACTGGCGGGAAGGCGGAGTTGACAGCACCTAACGGCCAACCCGCGCGCCACGCGACGCCACGAAGTGGTCGGCTTCAAGAAAATCGATGGTGCACGACTGCTCCATCCATAAAAAAAAGAAGCTTCCACAGGGTCATGACCTCTGGGTGATGAATGGTGAAGACTGACACAGATAAGATCTTCCATTTCATTGAGTAGGTGGATCTGGTGGGGGGTTTCCTCACCTCCACTAGGACCTGGGCGACCCTCTGGGAGACCCCAAAATGAGACCTGATTATGTCTGAAGGAGCCATGCATAAAGAAGCAGGGTCCTGAGTCCTGGATGTACCAGCCTGCCTTTATCCTGAGTCAACAGATCGTGCCCGAGAGGTAAAGGAACTGGGGGTTCCTCTATGAGCTGCTGCATTAATGGAAACCAGATTTGCCTTGGCCAGGGCAGAGCTATCAGGATCATCCGTGCTCCCTCTGCCTGGAGTTTGAGAAGCACTCTCTGCAGAATGGGAAAAGGAGGGAAGGCGTACAAGAACTTCCCTGTCCAACATAGTGACAACGCGTTGTGCCAGAAAGCACCAGGCTCTGGAACGAGCGAGCAAAAGCTGGGAAGCTTTGCGTTGAATGGGGAGGTGGACAGATCTATGTCCGGGCGACCCCACCTCAGAAAGAGACAGTCTGCTACTTCCTGATTTAGTTCCCATTCATGCACAAGAGACGACAACCAACTGAGGCTGTCTGTCAGAACATTGAGAACACCTGGAACATGCACGGCTGTGAGAAACAGGTCATGCTGGACTGCCCAATTCCACACCTGCATCGCCTCCCTGCACAGGGGGTACGATCGGGTGCCTCCCTGCTTGTTGATGTACCAGACCACCGACAAGTTATCTGTCTGGATCAGCAGTGTTCCTCTCAATAGAATGGTCTGAAAAGTCTGAAGGGCATAAAGAACCGCTCTCATCTCCAGAATGTTGATGTGCAAGGACATCTCCAACTGGGACCACAAACCCTGGGTTCTATGGTCCCCCAGGTGCGCTCCCCAACCCAGACAGGAGGCATCTGTGGTGAGGGTCCAGAGAAGTGGAGAACTTCGAAAGGGAAGTCCCCTGGACAGATTTAGAGGATCTAGCCACCATAGGAGATCCTTCTTGAGCACGCTGGACAGCAGAACAGGATGGTCCTGGTTGTCCAGGAGCTGGTCCTATTGGACACGTAATGTCAACTGAGTGATCCGTATATGCAACCTGGCTAAAGGTACCGTGGAGATGGAGTCTGCCATGAAGCCCAGCAGGCGTAGTAATGCCCTGGCCAGAAGAAATCTGGAAGTGGCCACGAAGTTGACCTGCTCTCGAAGTCTCTGCCCTATCCGATGGTAGAAAAGCTCTGCACTGGACCGTATCCAAGACTACCCCGATGAACTGAAGTTTCTGAGGGGGGTCAGAGAGGACTTGGGGAGAATGACAGTGATCCCCAGTCATGAGAAAAGGTCCAGAGTGACCAAGAGGGAATCCAAAAGACTGTCCCTGGGCAGGGCTGTCAATAGCCAGTCATCCGGGTAGGGGAATATTGCCATGCCCCGATGGTGTAAGGCTACTGCCACCACCGCTAGGCACTTGGTAAAATCCCTGGGTGCCGAGGAAAGGCCAAAGGGGAGCACTGTAAACTGGAAGTGCTCCCACTGGAAGCAAAACCTCAGGAAATGGTGGTGGCCCCGGAAGACTAGAATATGCAGGTATGCATCCTGCATATCCAGTGTGCAGAGCCAATGGTCCTTCTGCAGAAGGAGCAAGAGGTCCTGCATTGTCAGCATGCGGAACCTTTCGTATTTTATGAAAATATTCAGACTGCTGATGTCCAGGATGGGTCTGAGGTCGCCCGTCTTTTTTGGGACCAGGAAAAAGTGGGAGAAGAACCCCTTTCCTCTCTGGGACAGAGGCATGGGTTCTGTAGCTGCCTTCTGTCTCAGAGCCCTGATTTCTTCCTTGACCAGAGGTGCCTGGTGCGGGAAATAATGTGAACGACCCGGTGGAGCATGGAGGTGGAACGCCAAAGTATGCCCTTCTGATACGAGCTACAGGACCCATGCGTCTGTCATGATGCCCTTCCACTCCTACACATGGAGGTGGAGGAGAGGGAGGGCGGTGCGAGTCAAGAAGCTGAGGGACAAGAGAGTAAAGACCCTCCTGCCGCTCTCTGGGACTTAGCAGCTGGGGGAGAGGAAAAGGAGGAACCTGTGGCATGCCTCTTGGTGTGCTTCCTAGAGGCAGGTTGCTTTCCTTGATGCTTAAATTGGCGTAGAAAGGGTTGCTTCTTTTGAGAACCCGTCCGATACACAGATTGAACAGATCTAAGGGCCTGGCCGCTGTCCTGGAGGCCCGTGATTATATCTTTAGTGTCCCCTCCGAACAAGATTGATCCATGGACGGGGGCATCCTGTATAGCTTCTTGTACATCTGCCGAGAGCCCCGAGATTCGCAACCAAGCGTGTTTCCTGAGGCACACAGCAGTAGCAGAGGAGTGGGCCACCGTGTCCACCAAATCGTAAGTGGCCCGCAGAGTGTGCCTACAAGAAATTTTTGACAGGCGAGGCTCTTTGCAAGCTCCTCTATGAGCTCACAGTCCCCCATGGCCATGATTTGGACTTCAAGCTTGGCCATGGTGGACTTCTGAAAAGAAACCATGTGTGCCACATAGCTTAAAGAGCGTAGGGCGCACGTGGCAGAGGAGTACATCTTCTTCCCAAATTGGTCCAAATGCTTGGATTCCTTACCCGGGAGGGGAGGTGCTCATGTGCTTGGGGGTGGCCGAGCGATCATGAGCGCAGGGTTTTAAATAAGGATTTTAAATTGATTAGCACTTTCGTGCGGAAAAGTGCTAATCAATGTTGCAAATGTGTAGCAGTTGGATCGAATTGATTAGCAAAATAAAAAAAATGTAATATTTACTAGAGACAGTATGATTGGTGTTGTTTCTCACCTGATAAACACTTTTTTGATTTCCTTTCATGTGTGGAGCAAAAGGGGAAAAAAAAGACTGGTACAGGAGTGTGTGCAGTCACTGAGTCACTTTATTAATTTTTTTCATCAGTGTCTCTGTGTGAAATTCACAGAATTCATAATAACTCTGACATGAGTTACTAGTATTAAAAACAGATTCGATTGTTCTTCAGTAATGCAGTTTCTACTTGCCAACCTTCCCAAGCCTGACTACATAGGGAACAGTCAGCTACAAATTTCAGAATAAGCTGCAGCTGCTGCACCATAAAAGTAATAAAACAGGCACAAGTTACAGCTGACTAGTATTCCCAACCTCCCATCCATTTGCACTGAGCCTCTAACTTAAATGGTCAGAAAAGTAATGGGACGGTGGAACAGTAGTCAGTTGTCGGGAGTCTAGTGAAACAAAATTTAAAGAGTTCAGTATCGAACATTTTCTGACCACCAGCCTTGTTAAATGTAGTTTCCACTTGCCAACCTTCCTAAGCGTGACTACTTATGTGACCCAAAAGTAGCAGTAGAATAAGCAGCTGCAGCTGCACCTAACTAATTTATTACACAGACACTACTGTACAACTGACTAGTGTTCCCAGCCTCCCATCCATTTGCACTGAGCCTCTAACTTAAACAGTCAATTTTAAATGGATGTGAGTGGTTAGAAACAGTAGTCTGGGGAGTCACTGTGTCTGACCAAATTGTAAAGTTCAGTTAGTATGCGGTACTGAACATTTTCTAACCTTAAATAACAGTTTCCACTTGCCAACCTTTCCAAGCGTGACTACTTTTGTGGACCCAACAGTGAAAACAGCTAGTAGGGTAACTGAGAAAAAGCAGCTGCAGCTGCACCCTAAAAGTAATTTAACAACAGACACAAGTACAACTGACTAGTGTTTCCAACCTCCCATCCATTTGCACTGAGCCTCTAACTTAAAACAGTCAATTTTAAATGGATGGGTGGTTGGGAACAGTAGTCAAGACTCCTAGTGTCTCAAACAAAATTTAAAGTTATGTTCAGTACTGAACATTATCTGACGAGCCTAAAGCCTGTGGTGCAGTCATGACTTGTGCTGGCACGGAAATTTAATTGCGGTGGCTGGGAAGCAATCAGTAGGGTTACTGAGAATAAGCAGCAGCGGCACCCAAACTGATTTACAAACATGAGCTGCTATTATTCTTGGACTACTACTGCAGTTCCCAACCACCATCCAGAGAATTAAGCCTCTAACTTAAACGGTCAATTTTAAACGGATGGGTGGTTCGGAAGTCAGTCAGAGTTGTCTACTCAGGCCTGTAGATCCAGTTCCCCGCGGCCAGATCCCACTAATTTTTCTGTATAAGATGGACTTACAGTTTAGATAAGAACATAAAGCACCAGTTTAAGGCTGCAAGCAGCACACACTGTCAGACTACTCATTCAGGCATTTAACTTCTCTTTTGACTTATTTCCAGGACCAGCCAGAGTGCTCAGCACAAAAGATGATGATGGCTTTTGTGTACCCACCTGAAAAGCCTGCTCACAAGTCTCCCCCCACCAACCCCACAGTTGAGCGAGATGGGATTTTTGATTTGTTTAGTCACAGTGACAGTGCAAGACTTATTATAAACACTTCTAGCCACTAATATCATTCTCATCAACAATGAAGAAATTTAACAACTGTGGTCTTCAACTTGAGCCACTGAAAAAAATACATATGGCAGTGAGTGTCTCCACCAGCCAATGAACCTGAGGACTTAATGCCCTATAAAAAGTTTAACTACATGGAAAACTAATTCCTTAAAACTACTTGTTACCATAAGCAGCACTTTGGTCAGTGCTAAATTTTAACGTGAGACTAGTGGTGTCCCAAATACCACACAGGCTTCTGAGAGCTCAGTACAATTAGTAAACTTGTGATGAAGTCAGCACAAGAAAAAAATGTAATTTTAAACAAGGTCTACTCAGACATCTCATGGCATGGTTGGTGCCCCAGCATGATGATGTACAGGTGAACATTGCTGAACTCAAGACAGGTGCAGCTCATTTACTGAATTGAGCAAAGTCCTGACCTGTGTGGATTGGTAAACGAAGTTCCCATGGCCAGCTGGGATTCCGAGTGTCCACCTCCACATCTGCCTGCCTGTGCCAAACCCCGGAATCACTGAGATCTAGACTGCTAAGTAGGGAGAGTGCAGGGCACCCCCCATAATTGCCAGTGCACTCCCCCTGCCTGGAGATCTATCTGGACGTCTAAGCACGGGAAGGGGCTGGCAGGCAGACATGAAGAGAGGTACTCGGCTAACTGGCGTGGATTGTCAACTGACCCACTTCCCTCCAGTCAGTGACCAACTACCGACTCTGAGCACCTGAAATTTTTCCCCACAGCACTTACTGCCATTTAGGCTAAACTTATAAGCCAAAAGTAACTTCCCTCAGTTTACAGGGGCTCGCTACTGAATGATTATGTCGTCACTGTCTGACTCGGAAGTACTGTAAGACATAATGCTAGTACTACTTGCTGCATCTTCTGAACTAGTTACATTTGTGGTGCGGGATGAATCTGACCTTTTTGCTTCTGACTGCCTTTGTTTCGCACAAACTATTCTAGGAGTGCTGAAGAATCTATCTACAACTGGAAAAGGATCAAATGTCTCTGGACCGTCACCCTCAACTGAAATTCTAACCAGGTGTTCCAACATTACTTCACTCAGTCTGTTTCTCCAGTCAGTTTTCACATGCTGTATTATTAAAAATGACCTTTCCAGCTTTGCATTGGACACTGGAATGAGCTTACAAATAACGACAACGTGGTAGATAGAAGTTTGAGAACTGTTCTCTGTAGGACTTCAGAACACAGTTCCAAAAGTCTTCCCTGTTTAAGTGACTTAAAAACTTATTGTATAAAGTTTTAAGTTCAGACCATTCTCCTGGCAAAGCAGCAAGGTCAACATTATGTTTTGTGAGTATCTGTCCATAGTAATTAACAAATCCGTCCAAGTCTATGTTCCCAAATACTTCTAGCTCATCAGCACTCCTAGGCCACTGTTTCACATCTAATAGTTTTAAAGTCCTAAAAATTGGGTGTTGTTCCTGAGAGTCACAGTCAGTGATATCTGAAAATCTATCAGAAATGCACTGTTGTACACTACTGACGTAATTAGGTACCTGTGTTATAAGGTGCCTGATGCTGTTAGCATTCGAGACCGTAACATCTTTAAACACGACTGGTTCAGAATCGTCAGACTCATCATTGTCAGTAATGTCATGATCATGTTGCTGTAACAGTGTCTTAAGCTCAGAGTTGCATGTTCCGAGAAGATTATCTGCGCGATGCTGTAGTTGCCGTAAGGTTGCGTCAACACAAGCCAAAGCTAAGATCAAGTCAGCAGAAGAACCCTGTAAATTGAGGGAGAGTCGTGACAGTGGCCTTAGAAGGTCAATATAGAACAACAAATGAGTGACAAATTTGGCAGTTTTCAGTTTGGTCAAAATGCCCTTAACTCTGCTTTTCTCTGTTGGTGGCGTAGTGGCAGTTTCTGCGAGATTTTCAAGATGATGAATCGTAACTGAGTAGGATTTTACCAGTGTCTGAGCGGCACGAAGTTTGTGATCTACCCACCTTGTTCCAAATGCTCTTTCTGGTTTGCTGACTTCACTGCCCACTATTTTAGCTAATTCTCTGAGCTCGCGAAGTTTCTTTGGCCTTTTTTCGTAAAGGTAGTACAATGTCATGAGATTATCATTCACTTGATCAAAAAATGTTCCTTTCAGTGCATCTCTAATTGCCAATTCAAGTCTATGGTTAAGACAATGAATAGACAGTAACCATGGCATTTCCACTTTTAGCAGAGCTGATAGCCCTTTTCTTTCCCCCAGGTTTACTGCAGCACCATCTGCACACATAGCAACCATGCGACTGTTCAAGTCTAAAATGCCAAACTCTAAGAAGGCTTCTTGAAGTGTTTCTAACAAACCTTCTGCACTGGCGTGCTGAACATCTTTTAATCTGAAAAAGGTCATCTCTGTTAAACAAGAACTTTCGTTAAAATGCATAATATACAGTAATTCTTTTTCAATGCAACTTTCATCTGTTGCCCCATCTAGAAGAACTGCAAAATACAGACTTTTCTGAAGGGCTGTGAGTAGATTTTCCTGTAACAATTCACCAATAACTGACATGAACATACGACAACTGTTAATATTTGCATATGCACTTCCGAGATCAACATCATGTCTTTTTTCAAGTTTAACAAATGATTCAAATTTAATAAACGAAAGTTCTTCTTTAGCGAGCAGATAAGCTATTTCAATCAAACGGCGAACTACAGCTCTGTCTTTTACTTCTGCTCCTAATAGTGCACGTCCTATTGGTGTGGTTTTGTATATGGAGGCAATTGATTCTGGTTTTCGGTTGAGTGTAACGGCTCGTTTATGAGCATCACATTGACAGTGTTTTGCAACATTGTCCTTTTTCAAAGCTGTACCTCAGATGCCAACAATGAAACTTCCACTAAAATTTCTGCAGTACTTTAACTGGTCTGCCCATTTTTCACACAGGGAACATTTTACTCGGTCTACAAACTCACCACCATTGTCTGTTTCATACACTAACCATTCATGGCAGTGATCAGTCTCCTTTTTCCATTTTTCTACAGTGTGCCTCCTTACTTTTTTGGTGCTGGTTGCCATGGTTGCTGTCTGTTCTCTAGGTTCACGTAGCCGTGTGTGACACTGACTCACTGAGTATGTTAAAACAACTTGAAGAATATGTGTGTGCTTCTTTCCAGTGTGTATAATTTGTCGAAAGACATTTGACAATAAACATCAGGCTTCTAAATTCTGCCTTCTGTCTCTTCTTTCCTACAGACAACACCAGAGTGATTACTTGCAGCTGAACAGTTGTCAGGGGGTGGGGTGCCCCGGGGAGACTCACTGACTTACCCTGTAACTTAAACAGGAGCCGGGACAAATCTGTAGTTACCCTAGTAACGCTGGGTCTGAGCCCTCTAACTTAAACGGTCTCAGAACCCGCCCGTTCCTATACAACACTGCAGAGCTGTGCAGGGCAGAAGATGACCATCTGGGACCATCTGGGTGGAAGCTTGATTGACTGAGCCCTCTAACTTAAATGGACCAGTCAGTCAGAACCCACACAGTACTAGTAAAGGTCAGAGCCTCTAACTTAAATGGTCACTGACAGTCGCTATCTGCTGCTATCTGCACAGCTCTGCAGGGCTGATGACCAAATCTTGGTTTTATGGGGGGGGCTCAGACAACAAAATACTAATAGACTGGACTTAAACACCAGTCATCAATATGGCCGGCCCTAGAGACACTACTTGTCTCACTCTGTCACAGCTGCTGGTTTTGAACGTTGTGGTGTGGCCAGACACAAAATGGGCACCCTGAGTACAGCAAAGTGACTAAAACCATCACAAGTTTCAAATGCCAAAAGTGTAAAAGTCCGTTTGCTACACTGACTAAATCCCCCCCCCCCCCAAGTGTTTTCAGGCAGAGTTTGATTGCTAGCCCTACAGGCTCACCAAACAACACCCCTCATTCCACTGACTTCGAATATAATGTCTAGTACAACTGTAGGCTTTAGAGTTTCACACAATTATTGTTTTTTTAAGTCCAAAGTGTGTCAGCCTGCTTTTCCTGGCTTCGTTCTTCCTCCCTCAGAGATTCTATTCCTGGCACTTTTCTGAATCCTGTCAATCTTTTTCTTCCCGACCCTCCTCCTCCTGTTCCTGAGTCCCAGTCTACCACCCAGTGGCTCCTTTTGGCTGCGCAACTTCAGTTCACGTGCAGCTAGCTCAGTTTGAACCTACAAACACAATGACAATTTGTCAGTGTTTGTATACTCACCTAATCTGATTAACTTTACAATCCCCAAGCTAGCTTGCCAAATGCCCCAAATGTAAGTTACCCTACCTTTCTGGAAAACTGGATGCAACTGCTGGCATAGGCTGGCCAGGCTGGTAATCGATGAACCACTGCGGCAGCGAGCCCCCGCAAAACAACAGGACACTACACTCAGAGACTTGTTTGCTATTCAATTCATTTTTCACTGAGGACAGTAGCACAACAGAAACTTACCACAGGTCCACCAGTTGGGGCGGGCTCCTCTTTGACTCTCTCGTGCCACCGGAACAAAGTTCTCACACAGTCGGGTCTGGTCACACCAACCTAAAAAAAAAAGTTTAACCAAGATCAGACTCAATAAATTTGACCACCCTCCCCCGATAATAACCTTCACCAGCAACACAAAAATCCCCAAAACACCAGATGATCACTAGACTGCACTCCACAACAGAGTAGCTCACTGGCGAGCTTGGTGAGCAGCTGCACAAACCACCTGATTCAAAATTAATACCACCCAACCATTGGGGGGGGAGTGGGAGTACCTGCCAGCAGCTGTGACCGGCACAAATCAAATGCATGCATGGGCCACATTGATCATGCATGGCTGGGCTGGAACCCTCACAACGACTCACTCTGAGCTCTTTATCCCAGAAAAAAAACTTGAGGGCCACCACAGGGGTGACGAACTGCTGGCTTGCCCTCCGAGCACCACAGCCCACTGACAGCCCAGCCAGGCAGCCATTTGGTGGTGATGTTCAAACGGCATTTTTATTCTGGTGGGCAATCTATCTGGGTAGTTGCTGCCACTAATGTCTGTCTGCCGGTCAGCAAAGTACTCCCCTACCCCCACCCCTGGGCCTAGGTCATCAGGAGCTCATTCATCTGTGGGACAGAAATGTACAATTGATTGGCAGGGCAGAGACAGACTGTGACCAAGGCTCACTGAAGTAACCCACATCCACAACCCCCCAGACCAGAGGACCATCCAGGAATAGAATCAAGACTCGGTCAAAAAAGTAGCCTAAGCCTAAGCTTGTGTGCCCATACAGGTTGCCCCCTCAGTCTGGAGTGGCATCTAGGGAAAGTCCCCGGTGCCTTGGCTCCCTCCCCCCCACAAGGACCAGCCTTGTACAGACTGTTCTTACTTGGCTTGCACCACTTCTTGTCTGATGGCATGATGGAGCAGTGAATCGTGCCCCCCTTCCCAGGTGGCTGGCATGAGGGCTCGTCACGTATTGGCAGAGATAGACTGCAGCCTCCCACCCCTCACCCCCAGGGAAGGGCCGGAGAAACTTCCCAAGAGGGATTTGAGCCACAAAGAACTTAGCCTGTGTCTGAGCACACACAGATTCTTAATGTGTGTGCCCAGTGAGAATAGACTCCAGCCCCCCCCAAATGTGAGGGCTAGCCTAGTTAGACTCCAAGATAGGCACGAAGAAGTACACTGACCTCAGAGCCGGAGTAACCACCTCCCCTTCCCAGGCTCCCGACTCCCGAGACACTGTGTCACAAATGAATTACAGTGGGTGTCAAAGCTGCAGCTAGGTAGGCCGGTGTGGCACACAGTCTCTCTCTCACCCTCACCCAGCACTCATCATCGTTCGTCAGAGCGAGAGCAAGTTGGATCATCGTTGGAGCAAGAGCAAGTTGCATCACCATCACTGCACTCATGAAGGAGGGCGAGGCCGCGTGGGCAGACAATGGATGGCAAGCCAAGGGTAGGCCGCTGCAACTCACTGAGCGGTCTCGCTAATGGAGGGCAAGGGCTGCAGTCACTTACACTGTCTGGGAGATCCTGGACAGCACGGGAGAGGAGACATCGCTTCAGGAATGGACATGCGGACTTCACTAAGGGCACCCAAACACAGGCCTACCTAAAGCAAGCACCCCCCCCGGATTCCCGAGCTGCTCTCAGATCTACCAGCCGTACTCCCGTTAGCCCAAACCACCCGATCGGATCCTGAGCAGCAGCAGCTAAGCCATACAAGAAGCCATACAAGGAGGGTGGGAACCTGCAACAGACTCTTTGGCCACCCAACACATTACAACACAGGCCTTGACCTCCCCCCTTGCTACTCACATTTGCTGCCGCCGTCAAGTTCACCACTTTCTGCCAGCCTGACAATCCTCCCACACACAGAATAATGAAACCAGCTCTGCCACAAACATAATTCCACATTAATAACAGTGTTTTCTCAGAAAACCCACCTTTTTGTTCGATTTCCCTCTCTCGACTCGATTTCCTCTCTCCGGACCACGGTGTTCAGCTGCAACTCTGCCAGTCTCAGCAACTGCGCCACACTGCTGGAGTCACGTTTTTGCATCTTTCCCTCTTTGGAAGCGCGGTATTATGCAGCCAATCACAACTACAGGTGGGCAGTGCTAAGGACACGGTGACGCCCATTTTAGCATGATACATATGTACGGAGGCGAAATCATCCCTAAAATGACATCTGATGGTGTAAAAACATGGAAAAAATGGATCGCACTTTTTTGCGATCCATTCCACATTTTGAGTCGCATAACCCGCCGGATTGCATCACAAAATGCGATGCGATACCGGCTATTTAAAACCCTGTGAGCAGTGGCTATAACAATAGAGTCCGCCTTGGGGTGGGAATCCATGAAGGAGACTCCTTCGGGCCAACGATAAATTCGGTCCACCTTCTTGGGGACAGCCAGGACAGAGTGAGGAAACTGTTAGATAGTGGTAGTTAAATCCTCATGTGGTGCTGTCAAGGGAGAGATGAGACAGCCTCTAAGTCTAAGTGTTTGGCTAGACACTTTCTCTTCGGGTCCTGCTCCTCTGCATTCCAACCATTAAAGACTGTTGGATAATACGAAGAAGCTCACTGAAGGAAGGATCCTCTGGAGGAGATTTGGGTGATTCTTTGCCCTTGGGGGGGGGAAGACAGTTCATCTGAGGAGGATTCTGCTATATAATGGTCAGAGTCAGGAGGATCCTCCCTTTCAGGGGTCCCAAAGTCTGGCAGGGTGACATCCCACAGAGTGGCACCAGAAATGTACACTGTAGAATGCTGTGAGCTGACAGGCAATGAGGAATCTGGAGGCACGGCCACTGGACTCGGAAGCCTGTGCTCTAAATCTGAAACCAGTTGGGACCTGGTGTCCCTCCACCAGAACTAGATCAGTATCTCAAAGTCCTGTTGAGAAGGTGGTGGAGGAGATGGAGGCGGGTAAAAATGTGCACCCAAATCCGGATACTGTTGGTGAAGGTACCCTTGGTAATAGGGGTAACCCGGAGTCCGGTACCCAGGGTAGAAGGCCTGGGAGAAGGGTCCCATCGTTAGACCCGACGGCAAAAAAATGGGTGCCTGGTGTCTGGAGAAATGCGGGAAACCTGGCGTGGGGTTTTGACCTGGCGGTCTGGAAGGACCGTAAAATATACCTGACGATAGGGTAGCTGACATCGGGATGGTCGCCGTTGGAGGAGCCGACGCAAGTGAAGTATACGTCAGAATAGCAGACATCTGGGGATCAGACGTCAGGCCAGACAATGTCAGGCCCTGCATCAGGGGTTGAAACGAAGGTTCCGATGGAGGGAGATGACAAAAGATATCCGACGGCACCCTTGAGTTGGCGGGGGCAGCCGACAGAAGATGCCCCGGCGTCTGGGTAATGGAGGGCCCGTCGGGACTGGGGCATATGGCCCCTGAAAACAGGGAACTGACATGGGGAGCGGAGGGAGCATCCTGGAGGGGACGGGACCTGGGGAATCACCACTGGAGTGGCGAAGAAAATATCACTTCCAGGGGTCTCTCTTCCTCCTCCATCCCAGGCATAGGATCTGGGACAGAAGGGTCCACCAAGGGAGGTGGCGAGGAAGGCTACTAACCGGGGGGGGGTCCTAGAGGGAGGGCTGACTAAGGGAAGCCCGCTCGCTCGACCAGATATCGGGAATAATGGCGTCAGCCCCCGACGGGTGAGCGACGTCCGAGCGGTCATCCGAAACTTGGGCGACCAGCTGACTGGACAAAACAGGGACCAGACGGAGGAGGGGAGGACCCTCGACCGACTTATCAGTCAAAGCTGGGCGGACTTCCAGATGTTTGTGATGGGAGTTGACACCAACAACAGAGCGGGCCCCAGAAGTCCGACTTACGGAAAGTCTCAGGCGTTCACGGAGGGCGGTGGGCGACTTACCAGTAGAAAATGGAAGGAAGACAGCAGAAGCACTGAAGGTCATCCCCGAAACTGCCTGGGTCACCACGAGGGTGGGCGGCGGGGAAGGGGCCTTGCTGGTTGAAGGCCTACTAGAAGAGGATCGGACCCTTTTCCTTGTGCCTCTCCTTGTCTTTCTTCTTCTTCTGTTCTGACTCCGAAGAAGGGGAAGAAGCTGTGTCTTGAAGTTTCTGCATCTCCTTCTCAAGGGTACCCATTCTGTTTTCTTTAGGAGATGGGCCTCCAGAGCCTGCTGTCGTCATTTGTGAGTGGTGTGGTTGAAAGGCTGGCAGTCGGGACAGGCCGCGGTGTCGTGATTTGGGTCTAGGCAGAAGAGACAGCAAAAATGACCATCCTTGTGGGGAATCTGGGCCCCACACTTGTCACACTGCTTCTTTGCCTTCGGAGTAGTAGGTGGAGAAGACCTAAACGGGCTGAATAATTGGACTGAATTAGAAGAAATAAAGAAATAGATGGCGATCAACTAAGCGAAGTTTACTGCGAGGTTCCAGTGCAGGCTGACGGCAGGAAAGAACAGGAAGGCGGGAGCGGGAACCGCCCACTATAAAGTGTCACTCTGACATCCGTCTCGTGACGTTGGGTGGGCGTTCCCTCACCAGACACTCCTGGAAAAGTTTGCCATGCGGTCCTGATGCCAGAGGGCACAGTCCTACATGTTATGATCTACTGCAGGAACCCTCTCGAAGTAAGATCTTAGGATTCATGCGCAAAGACACCCTGTCTTTGTAAAAAATCAAATAAGGATCCTTACACCAGCGAGCCTGAAGCTTGGAAATCCTTTGAGCAGAAGAAATAGCAACCAAAAACAATGCTTTCCATGAAAGGAAGCGTAGCTCGCAAGACGTGGCTGGCTCAAATGGAGGCAGGGTCATTTTTTCCAAAACAATATTTAAATCACAAGCCAGGACAGGGTTGCAGATTGGAAGCTTCAGATGCAGGATGCCCCTGAGAAAAGTACAGGTCACATCTAGCTGAGCCACGGAACGACCATCCATGTGCTCGTGTAAGGCAGCTATAGCCGAAAGGAGCACCTTGAGGGATGAATACTGGAGGCCTGAGTCCAACAATGATATCAGGTAGTCCAGGATTTCACTCACTGGACAGGTGAAAGGGTCTATATGGTGCTGTGCAGCCCAGATGGCAAACCTTTTCCACTTCATGGCACAGGTGGCCCTAGTGGAAGGTTTCCTAGCCACCACCATGATGTCAACCACCTTCTAGGAAACCCCAAACCGGGCAATGGCTACGTCCTCAGGAGCCAGGCATGCAGATGAAGTGACTTGAAGCCTGGATGGACCAGGGTTCCCTGGGCCTGCATCAGTTGGTCCCTGCAGAGAGGCACGGTAATTGAAGGTTCCGCTGCTGACAGCTGCAGTAATGGAAATCATATTTGCCACAGCCAGTAGGGTGCTACTAGGATCATGCTGGCCCTCTCCATCTGCAGCTTGATTAACACCCTCTGAATCAGAAGAAATGGAAAGAAGGCATAAAGGAATCTCCCGTTCCAAGAGTGGGACAATACATCTTGCCAGAAAACTCCAGGACCTGGATCTAGAGAGCAAAAACTGGGCAGTTTTGCACTGAGTGGGGACATAAAAAGGTCCAGTTCTGGACGATCCCACCTGTTGAACAGGTCTTCTGTGACGGACAACAGATCTAGAATAGGCCTTAGATCTCCAGTTCTTTTGAGGACCAGAAAAAACTGGAATAAAACCCTCTATTCTTCTGCCTCCTGGGCACTGGCTCAATCATCCTTTTTCGCAGAAGAGAGGGCATCTCCTCCCAAAGGATGTCTGCGTGGTCTGGAGGGTAGATGGAAGGTACCAGAAGAGTCTCTGAGGACAGTTCTAAAAACTTCAGAGTGTGACCCCTCTCTATTATCTGAAGAATCCAAAAATTCAATACAAAAAAGTGCAACATAATGCACATAGGGCGGAATAACCCAAGGCCCTTGCCAGGCACGGGGGACTGACGGTCACAGAACAAGAAAAGGACCTGGGGATTTGGATCACAGACACATTAAAGGTTAGAAATCAGTGTGAACGAGCAGCTGGGAAAGCAACAAGGTTGTTGACATGCACTGGGAGGGACTTCACTAGTAGGAAGAAGGGGGTGATCATACAAAACACTGGTCAGTCCACAGCTGGAGTATGGAGTTCAGTTCTGGAGGCCCCAATTTCAGGGTGACAAGGATAGGCTGGAGAGGGTACAGAGAAGGGTGACCAAGATGATCCATGGGATGCAGGGGAGACCATATGGAGAGAGGCTAGAGGAGCTTGGTCCTTATACACTGGAGATGAAGCAGGATGAGGGGCCATGGTGGAAACCTTCAAATACATGAAGGGAATAAATAAGGTTAAGGGCAATAGCATCTTCAGACTGAGCAAAAACACACCCACCAGAGGTCATGCATTTAAACTGGAGGGGGGGCAGATTTAAGGGGATCGTGAGGGGGTGTTACCTCTCAGAGAGGGTTATACATCCACGGAACAGGTTGTCAGAGTGGGTGGTGGAGGTGGATACAGTGGAGAAATTAAAAAGAGCATGGGATAGCTACATGGGACTAGGAAGGGGAGGCAGGGGAGGAGATAAACTGGAGATGGGGGGTGCTATCTCAGGCAGACTCGATGGGCTGAATGGTCCTTTTCTGCCAGCACGATTCTATGATCTGAGGTTACGGTTCTCTACTGACTGAGACGGAGGGAGAACCAACCTCCAACCACCACTTTTTGGTCAGGGACCAGAAGAGGGAGGTCTGGCAAGGAGTCAGGCTGAGGCGGACCTAGCAGCAAGGGCTGGTCCGTTGCCTCTGGGTTGTTTTGCAGTAGGACCTGAGGTGGAGGAGGGGGTAGGCAAGGCGGAGCTGGCTTTCCTTTTACCCTGGAGTCTAGACAGATAGATAGAAACTTTATTTATATAGCGCTCCTTCCCGGAGGCTCTGAGTGCTTAACACAATTTAAAAACAAGACATAACATGCCACATAACACACTTTTTAACATAGTGCAGAGATCTACATAAAATTCTATCACATTAAAACAACTCATTAAATACAGGATACAGTATGGGGTGCAGTACGTAACGAGAATTTTACACACATCTGAGTTGTTGGATGGCACACAAATCCCGAGGGCGAAGCCCAAGGGTTTTTTGCAGCCATCCAACAATGAGGGTGTGTGAAAAATTCGAGTTTACACAATGCACCCCATACTTTAATTGAGAGGTCGTGTTTTTTCGTTGCATTCTGTCACACAAAGAGCCATGTATTAAATGCCATAATTAACACTCATGTATTACGGCATTAATAAACGGCTATTTGTATGGGAAAAACATGACCCATTAATTAATAAACAATAAAACAATAGAACCAATAATAGATCATGTCAATATTAGCTCAGTCGAATGTTCAGTTAAACAAAAACGTTTTTAGTTCTCTTTTAAAGGTTTCCACAGAGAGTGCCTCCCTGAGATGTCTCAGTAAAGAGTTTCACAGGGTTGGTGCAGCAACCGAGAAAGTGTGGTCCCCGGATTGCCACAACCTATCCCTGGGAACCACAAAGAAGCAACCCTTGGAGGAACGGAGAGCCCGAGATGGGCAATGATGGACCAGGAGGACTTACAGGTAAGCTGGTCTCCCCCCTTCCCCCGTGCAGGGCTTTATAGGTCAGCAAACCAAGCTTGAAGGCAATCCTCCACCTCACGGGCTGCCAGTGCAGTACACGGAGGAGAGGCATGATGTGGTCAGATCTCAGGACACCAGTCAACATCCTAGCCTCTACTCTCTGCACCAGCTGCAGATGACGGAAATTGCCTCTGGATAGCCCTAGGTACAGGGCACTGCAGTAGTCCAACCTGAACGTGACGAAGGCGTGTACCAGGGTGGTAAGGTCATCAGATGGTATCAAGGCTCGGATACAGGCAATGATCCTCAGATGGTAAAAAATGCTTTTGACGACGGCTGACACCTGCGCATCAAGTGCCAGGCTATCGATGAGGAACACACCCAAATCCTTAACACGAATGGAGGGGACCAGGGGAACACCCCCCAGAACAAATCCAGGGGAATCCCTCTGTCCACCTCGACAGCCTGGATCCACCATTAGTACAGTACCTCCGTCTTGTCTGGGTTGAGTCGTAGTCAGTTGTGAGTCATCCCAGTTCTGGATCTCCTCCAGGCAGGTGTTAACCACAGAGGCCGCCATCTGGTTACCAGGTGCACAGGACAAGTAGAGCTGGGTATCATCAGCATAGTAATGAAAACCCAGTCCATACGGTCTGATAATCTCTCCCAGTGGTAGCATGTACACTGTGAACAACAAGGGTGACAGGACCAATCCTTGCGGAACTCCACATGACAGAGGCATTGGGCTAGATGAGGCTAACCCCATCATTACCCTTTGCACTCTATCTGTGTGGAAGGACCTAAGCCAGTTGATGACAGTTACAGTTAGTCCACACCAGTTCTGCAGTCGGTTCACCAACACCTCATGGTCTATGGTGTCAAATGCCACTGAGAGATCAAGGAGGACCAAGATGGTATGTTCTCCCCTATCTCTCGCCACTAGGAGATCATTAAGCACCCTCACCAGGGTGGTCTCCAAGTTATGCCCAGCAATAAACTCAGATTGGAAGCACTCAAAAGTGGTGGAGGAGGAAAGATGCATCTTGAGCTGGATGGCCACCACTTTCTCTAGAACCTTCCCTAAAAATGGGAGGTCGAGACTGACCTGTAGCTGCTGAGACACTCTGGGTCCATTGAGGGTTTCTTCAATAGGGTCTAACCAAGGCCTCCTTCATGCCACAGGAAAGACCCCACTCTCAAGGGAACTCTGGACAATCCCAGCAACCACAGGTCCTATCAGGTCCACACATCCAACCAAAAGTCGGGTTGGGCCTGGGTCCAGATCGCAGCATGTTGGTCGCAGCCTCGAGACATGTTAGCCACTTCCTCCACTCCAGCTGGATCGAACTCCGCTCACACAAGAGGGGTGCCCCAGCATGCCCCAGGCTGAACCCTACAATCCCTTTAGGCGGTGCTGGAAGAGATCTCGGTCCTGCTAGAGGACACTTTGTCGGCAAAGAACAGAGCAAAATCTTCGCACCTTGTGCTTGAACCTGCTCCTCCCGCACGGAGACAGGTAGGACGTAATAGCCTATCCACCATGCAGAAGAGCTGGACTGGTCTGTTCCTTGCCACAGCAATCTTCCTTGACAAAAAAATGTGCCTTCTTGTGGGAGATTGCCCTGATAGTCACCATAGTGTGACCTCAGGGCCAATTTGTCCTCCATCAGCCCAGATCTCCTCCAGCGTCGCTCCAACCTTCGACCCTTTGTCTTTAACATCCAAAGCTCCACGTCAAACCAGGGGGGCCCTCGGCGAGTAGACAAAAGTCAGACATGGACAGGTGCAACTGAGGTGAAGGCCTCACCGACAGCCCTAATATAGGCCGCCACTACCTCCTCCAGCCCGGTCGCACACGCAGTCTCCACACTCAATAGGTTCAGCACCGCCTGTAGTCCTGTTGGGGAAATCCCCGTAAAGGGTGGTACCGGACCATCTCCACAGAGGATGGAACCTCAGAGGGCCCCAAACGTGAACCCCATGGTGCTATGATCCGACCAAACGACTGGATCAGTCTTGAGGTCATCGACCCCAAGACCCAGAGTGAACACCAGGTCCAATGTGTGACCGTATGAGTGGGTCACTACTCCCGCAGGAAACCCCTCTCACCACTGGTAGGCAGTAGACCAGAAGGACCCCACCGCATAGCACCACTCTCAAATGACCCAGTAGAACCCACTGGTACCACCATGAGGCCCAGGCTGGCTTTACAACAAGTGGTCACACCCCCACCTCTGCCATCCTTCCTTGGGGTGTGTACCACAGAGTACTCAGCCAGTACTGCTGCCTCCAGGCTGGAAGCAGCATTTTCATCCAGCCAGGTCTCTGTGATGCAAGCCAGGTCTACTGAGGAAACCAAGTCTGCTGTTACTGCAGTCTTGTTCCTTATCAACCTGGCATTGCAAAGCACAGCCCAAGTAGTAGTAGTAAAAGTTTTATTCTGATCAATTTCAGAAAAGGATAGCCCAATTTAGCCGAAGTTCATTTGCAATGGGATCCCATGGTAGACAAAATCAGTTCCAAAGTAAAATTTATGAAGTACAAAACATAATAATCATACAATACAATTAATTACAATTGAAACAATTAGGACAGAATAATAAATAACCATGCCTACTCAACTACAACAAGATTTTGGTATCTTAATAGTGTCTGCAAAATAGGTTTTAATATCCCCCCCCAGGACGTATTGCTGCTTTGCAATCTCAGATGTCCAGGTAGGCTATTCCATAACTTAGGGCCTAAACACTTAAAACTAGAGCAGCCCCTAACAGTTTTCATAACTGGCACCACATACTCAATAGTCCCTGAAGTACGTAAACCCTTCCTAATGTACCTTTCCCTTATTAGTTCTAACATATACGGGGCATTTTCTTTTGCTTGCATCTGTAGATTTGATGCATCATATGCAGTTTGCATCGTTTCAGCAAGCTCATCCAATTTCAAGCTCTATGAGAAACAATTACTCACCGAAGTAATATTATTTCTTCCAGGGGATTCTTTAGCATTATTGATAGATGCAGTATGCCAGCTGGGTTCAGCTGCCCCGGAGAGGAGGAGTCAATGCAAATGAGGAAGGCACTGGCCAATCAGGATACAGTTAGAGTAGAGTGCTGCCTGCAGTCAGCCTGAGGGACCTCAGAACGCATTTCGGAGCTGAAAAAGAGCAAAAACTGTGCCCGCTAGGGGTAAAAAAACTGTTAGCAATAACCCACTATATTCTAACCCACTATTATGAAATGTTTTTGTAAACCCCCTGTTACCCGGGGTTACTAGAATGCCAGTAAGACCTAGTGGTAGGCAGGGAAGGCAGCTTGTGAAATTCCAGTTAAATGGATTTCACATTGTCTCACTCTGTTCTCAGTCTCAGCTGAGACTGAGGGATGACATCACCATAGAACTACTGCAGCTGCATGAGCCACATTGGAATCTGCAGAAGGGAGTTAGATTAGAATGTTGGGAGTTTTTGAACAGTGAGCAGCAGTTGTGAGTGAGCAGTCAAGAAGAGAGAAGCACAGCTGTCTGTGCACAGGCTCTTGGAGCCTAAAGCTCTGATATAGAGCTACCTTCAGGGAAAGGTGTGCATTTCTGCCTAAAGAGGAACACAGTAAGCTGTTCTTGAAGTGGTGGAGACCACTGTTACGGGTCTCTGTGCCCCATCCCTCAGGGGATGGGGGTGGAAGGTTTGCCTTTTATTCCAGGGGCAACCTCCTGGTTCCGGCTAGGGAAGAAGCTGCCTTATTTTTCCAAATGTGTTGTGGCACACAAAGCTGTCAAGATTTGCCTGTGGGGCACCTGCAACCAAAGGGTGAGTTCTGCTCTTGTCAAAGGGCCTATGTTTCATCTGAACTGTTGTTAAAGTGGGGATTGGACTGCTGAATTAGTGGGAGGCCTAGAGGAATAGGCTTAGCCAAAGTAAAAGTATGTTCAAGTCCAGCACAATGGAAAAGTCAAGACATGTAGAGGAGATGTGCTATACATTTACCCTTTAATCTACATTGCCAAGCTTTTCAGGAAGAGATGTTTAAGTATGTTTGAGTTTAGTACAAGGGGAAAGTCACGACATGTAGAGGAAATGTGCTATACGTTTACCCTTTAATCTACATTGCCAAGCTTTCAAAAAGAGTTGTTTAATGTCCAGAGAAATGGCGGGTATGGACTGTGGAAGCTGGAGGTGGAAGACCCCCCATCTTTAGTAACCAGGTCCACCTCTATGGATTTGCTCTGTGGATTTCTACTTTGCCTCAGGTACTTGGCCAGTGCTGAGGGAAGTACCCAGACGTGGGATTGAAAGGAAATTTCCCTTAAGGAGTCGAAAGCTCTAAGGTGGTTTGGGGAGCCACCAACAGAAAATGTGGTCCACTGCCATATGGACTGGGATCAAGTGGCCGGCAGGGGAGCCAGGCCAAGGAAAAACCCAAATAGTGTACAAGTCGGGCTGTGTACCCAAAGCAGCGTGCAAGTCCAGGCTGTGTGCCTGGTGGGTTCAGAGCCTGAGGGCTGAAGTGTTGAAGAAGTGTTCTGTTACTCTTATCTGCATTACCAGGAATGTAGCCCCGTGGGAGTCCGTCTATGCTTTGTTTGTTCAGTTTGGATGTGAATAAAAGCCACACTTTAGAATCCTATTCCTGGTATTGGACATTACAGTTATTGTTTCCTGTGTTCGGATTTACTTGGGTGCCCCAGTACAGAGTAGCCAAATCTAGGCCCCTGTGCCGAGTAACCTAGTCCTCCCCGAACCCAGTCCCCACCAGGTACTGCTGTCAGCTTCAACAGCATACCACCTGCCGTTTGCAAAAAGCCAGGGGTGTAGGGGTTACAAAATGGAGGCAACGCTTTGGATTTTAATTTAGGGAGGAAAGGTGCTCGGACAGGGGGCTAGCGTTTTGGTTATCTGGTAGTGGGTAGCCCAAACAGCTGAAGCAATTTAACTAGTGTGTCGCTGTGTGCTGTGGTTCTTATGCTGCTGTTAAAATGCCAACTGTTTACCAAGGAGCAGTAAAGCTGAAAGAGTATGCCCTTGTCCTGCATCAACATATTTACAGCGTTTTTGCCAGCTTTCTAAAATCTGTGTGTGATAAAGAAAAGTGTGGAAGACTAGGGGTAGCAACAGGAAAATTGTGCCCTGGACGTTGGAAATGCTTTTTAAAGAACTGTGTGTGATAAAAAAAAGTGTGGAAGACTAGGGGTAGCAACAGGAAAATTGTGCCCTGGACGTTGGAAATGCTTTCTAAAGAACTGTTGTGATAAAGAAAAGTGTGAAAGACTACGGGTAGCAACAGGAAAATTGTGCCCTGGATGTTTGAAATGCTTTTTAGTAAACTGAGAGACTTGCTGTGTGAATGGCCATGCTAAATGGCTGAAATGGGCTCCTGCCGTGGAGTCAGTTTGAGAAAAAAAAAAAGTGGTTTCTGCAGTTTAAATTTGCCTGCTTGACAATCGCTGTGAAGAGAACAGCACTCGCGAGGGAAAGAGGCTCATTTGCATGGCGTCATGTGATTGGTGAGGCTGCAATCAGTCCCACCCCCCAGCCAGCTCTACAGTGACTGCCCAGCATTCGAGAGGGAGTGTGAGAGGAGTGCATGTACTGGCTTGGTGGAGGAGCATCGCGGTGATTAAAAAGCGCTGCAAAAGTATTAAAAATAGACTTTTCTGTTTAAAATCGGGCTCAACCCACATCTCGATCGACTGGATTGTGAGTGTGGTGATCGGAGAGACGATCGGCAGGACTGCCCACCCGCTCCCTTTCTGAGGCCTCCAAGACTGGCTACAGGCCGTTTTTCCATCGCAGCAAACAGCTACCGATAAGAGTGAGTACCAACAGTAAAAATTGCTCAAACAGTGATTTTTTTGTCAAAAGCCAGCTGAATATGTGTGCAGCAGTGTAGTCGCTTTGCCAGTAAAGACTGTGTCAAGTTTTACCAGCTAAAGCAAGTCTGTTAAGCCATTAACTGTGAGCATAGTTATGAGTTCAGCGTCAGCATTAAAGTTTCAAAGTCAGTAGAGAGACTGTGAGTTGTAGCAAAATATGCAGCACTAGTTACAGGCAATCCTGTGCTTGAAATCCTGAGGCTTTAAGGGACTGTGAGCTAAAGAAATGTTTTCAGCAAGTGAAAAGTCCGTGGCAAATCATATAAATGTGCTAGGAAAAGAACAGTGCAAGTTTGTGCAGTTTTGAGCAAAAGTTATCAGTATGTGTATGTAAATCGGATGCGCGGTGGCTTGACCCAATTTCTGAATGTTGATGCGCAGGAGTGCTGCTGCCGCCATTACAGGGTGGGGTAGTAATGTAAACACAGCAGCAGAGGAGCCATTTTAAAAATGAAAGAAAGTGTTCAGTGAAGTGGGACTTTTAATAACAGTGAGCATTTGTTTGTTTTCCCTGCAGTTATGGCCTCAGGACCAGGTCGCTACCCGGATCATGCCCGGGCAGCAGTAACAGCAGAAGTAAATAAGTTAAGGGACATTGAAAGGTGTTATTATGGAGGACAACTGCCTTCTCATGTGGCGATTCCTGGATATCCAGTGCAAGTGTGTCAAATATGCTTAAATGCTGGAAGGAACGTCTTCATGGTACCTCACTGTTCTGGGTGCCTAGAGAAATATGGCTTGTTTAAAGCGCCCAAAATTTGTTTGGCTCCCACATGGACAAAAGTTCAGGAATCTGTAGTTGGCAGCACACAGCACCAGGCGGAGCCTGTTGAAGAAGACCCCTCGGGGGAGTGTGGCACAAAGCTAGAGGATGCAGATTTAGAGACAGAACAGTATGCTGATGTTTCGGAAGCTGGATCGCAGAAGGATAATTTAGACAGAGCATCAGTAGACCCCGGGGGGGGGGGGCGCCTAGCCCAAGTCTCATAGGAGAAGATGAGATGAGGGAGGCCTTTGAATGGGAGGTATCGACCTCCGCGCCTAGTGATGAGTGGATAGTCTCAGGAGTGAGGACGACTGCTCACTCCTGGGCACAGACTCTCAGTGAGGAAGAAGATGAGGGGGAACCTATGTGGTCTTGTGAAAAAGGAATGGGTACACAACCTCAAGCTCTTGCCTCAGAAGAATGCATGGAAGAGAGTGGTGATGCCACTGCCATGGCTATGCAAGAAGAAGAAGTCAGGGATCCGTTTTTCATCTCGTTGAGAATGCATAGCTGGCAGAACCAGGACTGGCCGCCCCCAAGCCAGGCCACCGGTCTCAGGTTGACCAAAGCTAGTAAAGAGGAGAGACAGGTTCGTAGGAAGGCGAATTAAATCTATGGGATGTCCTTTCCTCTGAGAATCTGGGAGGAGACTGAGAACAGCAGGAAATCCTGGATCTGGGCCGAAGCAATGATATGTGTGCATCCTGGTGCAAACAAGCATGTCAGAAACAGACTGTTTCACGAAAAATACACCCAGTGGAAAAGAGGCAGGACACTGTTTATGGACACTGTTCGAATAGTGAATGAGAGGGACGTGAAACCTTCCACAGTGTGAATTATGTGCACCCAGACGGGGTAATAATTCAAGCTCCTGACCCCTTGTACTATTGGCCTCAATGCAAGGACCTCCCTGCAAATGTGCCCATGCCTACCAGATGGAAAGCAGAGCAGTGGTAGTCAATACTGCCACACCAGCCATTGCAGTGCCTTTGTTGATCAGCCAGTATGGACATCCAGGACTCGGGTGCCCCACATTCATCAGTCTACAGTGTACTGGCCTTTCCAGAATCCATCGACTGGCCCACCAGATGACTTCAGATCCAGAGAGGACACCACCCAGCTGTATCCTGATCCATTGCCTGGTAATCGGATGACGTCAGACCAGCTGTTTTCCTTTTTGTTCCTGTTCTAAGGTTCCATCTCCAGAGATGACATCAGCCCAGCAGTTCCCAGATGTGCCATCCTGTAGTTCCCGGAAGATGTCCGCCCAGCTGTATCGGAAGAATGCTGCCAGGGAGTGTCTTCGGCTGAGGAGCAGGTCGGTGCCGATTTGTTCGTTCTACAAGGGGCTGGTAAGTCCAAACTTTTCTATCCTTATGACATTGCAGTACACGCCCTACACTAGCAGACTCCAGGATGTGTGAACTGTCCTCAAAGACTCTCCTCTTCGGGACTTTGGCCTTCTAGAACTGTGCTTCGCCGGGCTCTGGCCCAAGAGAGACTCTTTAATGGACTAGCCTTCAGGCACTGTGGTCACTAGATGGACTTTTAGGGCACTCCATCCCCCAAATGTGTATTGTAAATAATGTCATTATTTTTCTACTGTTTTCTAGTGTATATACACTGTTTTTCTACCTTTTCTAAAAAATTTTTCTTTTTGGGATTCTCCAGTGTTTTGATGGTAGGGGTTAGGTAGACTGTGCATGCAGATTAGGGGTGTGTGTTGTCTTTCTTTTTCTTGCAGGTGTTCCTGAAGAAGATAGAAGAGAAGACAAGAAGAGGAGGAGGGACTCATCGGAGTTCCTAAATAGTACTTTAGTGTGTAGTATTTAAAGTACCGTTGTTGATATTGTTGTTGTTACTGTAGTAACCCTTTCCTTCCACAGGTGTGGTTGTGGGGGTAGGAGGCAGTAATGTAATGTAATAGATGGTATTAGTTTCTTGGTGTGTGGTTGCAGGGTGCCCAAGGTTGGGGAGGTCCCTGGGTTGTTTTTGTTTTGGGGTGTTAAGTTAGAGGCAGACAGATTTTCCCTAGAGGGCTAGGGGGGATAGACAGGCTGTGGTCCTGAACGGCCGTAGGGACTGCAGTGCTGAGCTATTAGGGCTATGCTCTGGACAGTTCTACCAGAGCCACTAGACACCCATAGTAAGTGGGTAGAGTAGAGGCTAATATGTCGGCCAAAGGCCTCTAGGCCCTTAGTGTTGCCTGCCTGTGCTCGCACATGGTAGGAGGGGGCCTGATCACCCCCCTCCGCAGGTAGCACATAGGGTGGGATGGCCTAAGCCGGGTAAATAATGACTGCAGACAGTAATTTTCCTGGCCCAGGGCGAGTGTAACCCCCCTATTACCCGGGGTTACTAGAATCCCAGTAAGACCTAGTGGTAGGCAGGGAAGGCAGCTTGTGAAATTCCAGTTAAATGGATTTCACATTGTCTCACTCTCAGCTGAGACCGAGGGATGACATCACCATAGAACTATCGCAGCTGCATGAGCCACATTGGAATCTGCAGAAGGGAGTTAGATTAGAATGTTGGGAGTTTTTGAACAGTGAGCAGCAGTTGTGAGTGAGCAGTCAAGAAGAGAGGAGCACAGCTGTCTGTGCACAGGCTCTTGGAGCCTAAAGCTCTGATATAGAGCTACCTTTAGGGAAAGGTGTGTGTTTCCGCCTAAAGAGGAACACAGTAAGCTGTTCTTGAAGTGGTGGAGACCGCTGTTATGGGTCTCTGTGCCCCATCCCTCAGGGGATAGGGGTGGAAGGTTTGCCTTTTATTCCAGGGGCAACCTCCTGGTTCCGGCTAGGGAAGAAGCTGCCTTATTTTTCCAAATGTGTTGTGGCACACAAAGCTGTCAAGATTCGCCTGTAGGGCACCTGCAACCAAAGGGTGAGTTCTGCTCTTGTCAAAGGGCCTATGTTTCACCTGAACTGTTGTTAAAGTGGGGATTGGACTGCTGAATTAGTGGGAGGCCTAGAGGAATAGGCTTAGCCAAAGTAAAAAGTATGTTCAAGTCCAGCACAAGGGAAAAGTCAAGACATGTAGAGGAGATATGCTATACATTTACCCTTTAATCTACATTGCCAAGCTTTTCAGGAACAGATGTTTAAGTATGTTTGAGTTTAGTACAAGGGGAAAGTCACGACATGTAGAGGAAATGTGCTATACGTTTACCCTTTAATCTACATTGCCAAGCTTTCAAAAAGAGTTGTTTAATGTCCAGAGAAATGGCCAGGTATGGACTGTGGAAGCTGGAGGTGGAAGACCCCCCATCTTTAGTAACCAGGTCCACCTCTATGGATTTGCTCTGTGGATTTCTACTTTGCCTCAGGTACTTGGCCAGTGCTGAGGAAGTACCCAGGCGGTGGGATTGAAGAATTTCCCTTAAGGAGTCGAAGGCTCTAAGGTGGTTTGGGAAGCCACCAACAGAAAATGTGGTCCACTGCCATATGGACCGGGATCAAGTGGCCGGCAGGGGAGCCGGGCCAAGGAAAAACCCAAATAGTGTACAAGTTGGGCTGTGTACCCAAAGCAGCGTGCAAGTCCGGGCTGTGTGCCTGGTGGGTTCAAAGCCTGAGGGCTGAAGTGTTGAAGAAGTGTTCTGTTACTCTTATCTGAATTACCAGGAATGTAACCCCGTGGGGGTCCGTCTATGCTTTGTTTGTTCAGTTTGGATGTGAATAAAAGCCACACTTTAGAATCCCATTCCTGGTATTGGACATTACAGTTATTGCTTCCTGTGTTCGGATTTACTTGGGTGCCTCTGTACAGAGTAGCCACACCTAGGCCCCTGTGCCGAGTAACCTAGTCCTCCCCGAACCCAGTCCCCACCAGGTACTGCTGTCAGCTTCAACAGCATACCACCTGCCATTTGCAAAAAGGCAGGGGTGTAGGGGTTACATTTTTTTTTTTTTTTTTTTAATCACACAAATGAATGACAGTCGTCAACTTTGGCTAAATCCCCTAACAGAGCCTTTAGACAAGGTTTCCAGGGGATGAAGGGTGGGAGTGTCAATAATGCTAAAGAATCCCCTGGAAGAAGTAATATTACTTCGGTGAGTAATTGTTTCTTCTCAGCCCAGGAATTCTTTAGCATCTATTGACAGATGTAGACTTCGAAGCAGTGTACTTGGGAGGAGGGCACAGAAACCTATTTCAAGAAGAGGCTCTGAAGTACCGTCCTGCCAAATTGGCATCCTATCAAACTAAACATCCAAGAAAAGATCTTATTGAATGTGAGAAGCAAATTTCAAATAAGTGATCTGCACACTTCTAATAAGGATATAGCCTTGAACGCTGCCCAGGAGGCAGCTGTTCTCCAGGAAGTAGGCCCTAAGCATGAGAAGGGCTGAATGTCAGCCTTGCTGTACCAGACCCGAAATATGGGAAAACATTCCCGTGGGAAAATACTCTTGGTCACTGGTTTCTCCTTTCCTGTGAAAACGCAGGAAAGGAAGGGATGATAATGACAGTACCTGAACTGCTAGGACCGCTGACACAGACCGGCAGGACTAATTCATGCCCCATCCGAGCGGCTTGAGATAGCCTAGACAGGACTTTCCTGAGAGCAGTACAGTCAGAGAAAATGGGTTGATGAAGGTGGAAATGGTAGACACTTGCGAGAAGGATTTCTTATCCGTCCAGAGGACTAAATTGTTCTTAAAGGCACTGAGAGGATAAGGCCTAAAAGAACAACCTGAAACTCTGAAACCCGTCTGACAGAGGAAAAGACAAGTAGAAGGGTTGTCTTCAATGTTACTTGCTTCAGGACAGAATTGCCACAGGTTCAAAGGGACACCCCATGAACTTGAATATACAGAGGTTTGTATTCCATGAGAAAAAACTCCGGTCCCTAAAAGGGTCTGGAAGAGAAATGGCCCCTTGTGGAATTCTTTGAAATGGTCTGAGAAATGACAGATTTCTCTTGCCTGACAGAAAAAGAATCCGAGTAACCGCTATGTGTACTCCCAAAAAAGAGGCCTACTGTCCTACTGTAAGTAAGAAAAATAAAAACCTTTATATTTTTACAGGAAACATGTCACAGAGACCAAACTAGTTCTGTGTACAAGACAGTAATGCCTGGATATGAACGTAATAATCCAGTCATGAGAGGAAAGAGGATTGAAAAACTCTAGGCTCTTGTCCTTGTACTAAGGGGAAAAAACACTTCCACTAGGAAACTGAGGGTTTCGTGGTACTAAAACCTTTATTTTTTTCTCCATAGACATTCCAGGCCTTGTTTGGATGCAGGGACTCTAGGAGATCTAACCTCTCAAGAACCAGGCCTTGAGGAGAAAAGACTGGGAGCTGAGAAACGCTACTCCTGTGCAAGAAAGGAAGCAGCTTGTGGAAACAAAAGCTGCCAGAAGGCTGTTTAACTGAAACATTTTTTATGAGAAAGTACCAAGGTTGTCCAAAGCCACCGGGATCGTGGTGACTGATTCCTTAACTAGAGAGGTACTTAGGAAACAAGGGATATATGGGGAGAGAGAAAACTTCTCTGACCAGTCATGAGATAAGAAAGTCCGTTGGAAGGAACCCCAAGCTGGGGCCTGCAACAGGAAAAAGGAAAAAACTGGTGGCTCGGACTGGAGGCGAAAATTCAGATCCGGACCTGACCTTACCCCCGAACGATGAGGCTAGGACTTGTGTGCTGAGGGCTCACTTGCGGTGGCCCTGACTAATGTGACTCACAGGATCTGCCAAAGGGCCCACTTGCGGTGGCCCTGACTATGCCAAAGTGTTGTTCTTGCCCGACAGATGGATGAGTGACTAAGACACCTCCAAAGAAACCAGCTACAGATCAAAACTCGTAGCTATTGCAGAGAGATTGGAGGTCTTGTGTCCCAAATGTTCGTTGGTGTAATACAGGGCAGGAATATCATCGGTCCTCTCTGTACTAAATGACCTCTGGACTGAAAAAATGCAGGCCTGATAGAGATGCTATGAGATTCCAGGGACTGATGGAAGAAGGACTCTCTCAGAAACCAAGACCCAAAGATGGAACCCCCCGAAGGAAAGCGCCCTCCGGAAGGAAACCTCTGTACTGAAGATCTGAAGGGGAGAGGTGTGAAGTTCATGGTTTCCTTACACCAGTCCAGCTTGTAACAGGGTTCAGGCTTCACGAAAAATTCTCTTATTTGGAATCTGACCTAGAGGTCTAGCCCCTGGGACTCTAGTGACAAAATCATGCACCATATACAGGGAACATACTTCCACTGACAAGAGATGAACATTGCCCCCTAAGAGTTGCCGAGATGTAGATGGTTAGGGAACTTGTTTCTAGTAGGCACAAAAAAACCCCCCCAAAAAACCAAGAAGACTGTAGGAAATAACATGTCGGACTTAGGGCTTGAAAACCAAAGTCAAGAAGAATTGGCTAAGGACAGCCAAGCCTCTGAGAAGGGAAACCAGAGATTCCCTGTCTTCAGGTGAGAACCGCCAACCTACCCAAATACCTGGAGAACAGCCTGATTTTTACTCTGTATCTGAGAACACTCTGGAGGCAGTCTAAACGGTGTGGAAGAAAACTGGTAGCTGCCTGAGAAAAAACACCGGGCTAAGGAACTGAGAACATAGAATGTATCGAGGGAGACAAGAGAATCCCCTGCATGTACAAAAGAAAGACCTGAGTCAAGGAAGCATCCTGACCCCAGGTTGTGAAAGTTGATAATGATTTGCTGTTCCCTGTTTTTCTTTAAAATTCAGGTAATAGCCCCAAAAAAAGGTCCAACTCCCAAGGAGAAGGGAACCCTTTCACGACTTTGACCCTCACGAGGTTCTAGTGCTCTGGTTCCCATTGCTGACATGCTACTGGAGAAAACACAGAGAATGCAGCACTTTTAGGTAAACTTTTGTTATTTATTTACTTATCATGTACACAGATATATATATATTTATATGTCTATATCTGTATACGTCTATCTCCATTTATTTATTTATTTATTTATTTACATATTTATTTTACACCAACCAAAGAAGGGGTAAAAACTTGAACCAAGAAGAAAAGTAACTGAAGAAAAAGGGATTACCAGGAATGAAAAGATCATTCCTGATTAAACCCCTGGAAAAACTTCACATTTGGAAAAATCCGAATGTGTTGGCGTAGGGGAAAAAAGGTTAAAGGGAGAACAATTCCTGCCCAAAGCCCCTCCTGAGACTTCTGGGGAAGGAACGCTTATCTATAACCGAGTAGTAGGAGAGATAAACTCCTGTCAGCTTTAATTCACCATAAAGACAAACCAAAATTTGCACCAAAGCATAACCCAAAAGGCTGTAACTTTTCAGACAGGCAAGCCTGAGGGAAAAGACCTACGCCAAGACTCCAGAAGCTGTAACATTATGACTTAAGGCTATGAGAGCACAGTGCTACTATATGCCACTTAGGTATTTCAGCAAACCTCCTTGAGAACAGTGTTCCAGAGCTGCCGCACTATGGCAAGGATAGGATACATCAAAACACTCAAAATATAATAGCGTATGCTACAAAGGTAGAAAACATTACGTAAACGTTCTTACACATGGTATATGATTATCTAGAGTCTATCTCTGGAGGGAAAACAGACTGTGGCACAAGGCTGAGAAGCAGGCCACTGTTTGCACTAACTCTCTTTAATCTGAAAGTGTATAGATAAAAACAGCAGAACACTTACCAAGCTGGTATTTCCTCTGAATGCTTCTGTCAACCCTGAAACAGAAGGAGGGAGGGGGTTTCCAGAACAGACCTGTAGGTGTCTTCAGAGAGTTGTCAACTTCTTTGGAGGACAGCAACCACCAGATCTATAAAGTCGTCATCCTGCACTTCTTCATCGGTGTCGTCCTGGGGGGAAAAGTCCAGGGAGTCCACCAGTTGAATATAAATGCCTCATTATACCATAACCTGAATCAACCCCAGGGTGACTGACTGGAATTAGTGGGTGCCGAGAGGAGTTCATGAAGGAAAAATCCTCTCCTAAATTACTAATAATAATAACAACAACAATAATATCCTTGGGCGTAAGGATTAACATGGAGAGGAAAAACTTGGACCCGAAGGAGCCCAGAAATATAAAGTCTGGAATAATTGCCAAGCTCTCAGAAATTCCGCTGCAGAGGGCATAATTTTATCAACCCCTGATGACTCCCTAAGTCCTTCAGGAGGGAGGGTCAGAGGATATTAATTTCTATCTTTGTGCAGGCAAGAGGGCACCCTGCCCATTTTCATATTAAAGGCTTGGACAGAGAAACAACTACTACAGAACCAGACTTGTAATAATAGAAGTCCCAAGGGGACTTGTCATTTTTTTTGTGTTAAGTTGAGGTACCCTCCTCAGCACTTTTAGAGGAGGGGGAGGTAGACTGAAAGCCCAGATAAAAACAGTTAGGCCAAAGCTTAAACAAATCAAAATTAACTTTAAAAAATGTCTTCTTTTTCATAAAGAGGAAAAGCAGAACCACTTCCACACCTCTTGTCAACAAAGCCCACTGCACAACAAACAAGAGAGTCTCATCCCCAAAGAGACGGGATTACCATCAAATATCAATCATTTTGAATTTAAATAGAGAAAAAAGGGTTCTAAGAATTCACGCTGATGTGCAACGGAAAATTTGCGCATGTGCGCGAAAAAACAATTCAATGATTTTAGCGCAAAAGCGATAAAAACCACCAATAAATACTTCAAAAAACCGCCGAAGCAGGAAAAACACAAAAAATTCCCGCAACTGCACAGCACCCAGCGCAGATGTGGTAAAAATAGATAAAATGAAGAAAATATACAAAATACCTTAAAAGCAGCACTCAGAAAGAAAGAAATGGCACAGGAATATCTCTGAAGAGGAGAGTTCCGAGGCAGTGTTGCCAGTTCAACGGAGAAAAAGTTCTGAGGTCCCTCAGACTGACTGCAGGCAGCACTCTAACTGTATCCTGATTGGCCAATGCCTTCCTCATTTGCATTGACTCCTCCTCTCCGGGGCAGCTGAACCCAGCTGGCATACTACATCTGTCAATAGATGCTAAAGAATTCCTGGGGTGAGAAAGGAAGCAGTGATGTGTACTCCAGGGGCCTCCAGGATATACTGTGCATATCTACTGTGTAAGACATCCAGCCTGTGCAGTACCCACTGGTCACTCCCCCATAAACAGCATCACCGTAATTCAACAAGGGGATTACAGAGGAATTTACTATCTTTAGTCTAACATCCTGTGGTATACAGTTTCTATACTTATACAATACCCCCAATTTTTTAACTTCTTCGTTAGCAGGTCAATATGCAGATCCCATTTACAGTGGGAGTCTATCCAGACTCCCAAGTATTTGTATGAGCCAACTACAATTAGGCTATGTTCATCTAGTGTTCTTATATCCAGGGTGCACTCGCCTTGGGCCTGTCTCCCAGAAAGCAACATGACTTGTGATTTCATAGGATTTAGAACCAAACCATGGTCACGAAAATAATCCTGCAGTATACCAAAGTCTTTTTGTAACTTTACTTAAATCTCACCGACATTCCTACCTTCTATATACAGCACCGTGTCATCAGCATACAAATGGTGTCAGACACTGTTTAACAGTTGTCCGACACCATCTGTATATACACTGAACAGTACAGGTCCTAACACTGACCCTTGGGGAACCCCAGCTTTGATATCCAGAAATTGTGAGATATGTTTATTGTTCAATGTTACACACTGCTGTCTCCCTGTCAGGTAGCCAAGGAAACATTCTAGTGCACCCTGGCTGAGGCCAATTGATCTTAAATTTTCAATTAACCTATCATACTTCAAGGTATCAAACACCTTTGATAGGTCTATGAAAATGGCCCCAACCAGGAGGCCTTTGTCCATGGCTACAGTACCTGAAAGTCAGACACCACTTTGACCAGTGCCGTAGTCATATTGTGTAACACCCTGAAACCTGATTGATGTCAATTATATAGTTTCTGGGTTTCTAAAAAGTTCTTCAGTTGGCCCATTACAATCTTTTCAAAAATCTTTGAAGTAACTGATAACAGCAATATGGGTCCATAGTTCCCCATAATGCTCTTTTAACCACCCTTAAAAACTGTGATGACATTTGTCTGTTTCCAGGCTAGGGGACAGGAGCTGGTTTGTACAGAAAAATTAAAAATATCTGCTAGTAATGGAGCAACTACAGGTGCAGCTATTAAGTAAATAGGAAGGGATGCCATACAGTCCCTGGGTTTTATTTATATTTATTTTTAATAATTCCCTGAAAACCTGCCCTATGGTTATGGTCTTAAAGGTAAATTGGCATAGATTTTCCTTACTATCCCTAGTGTCCCTTTGTTGGTTCTGGACCCCAGGGGTAGAAGAAGTGCTGACCCCATGAGATCCTATATTTATATACATTTTATTAAACATGTCAGTCACATCATTAGAGATGGCGTAGGGGACATCATCCACTATAAAAGTACCTGGCAGACCTGAAGTTTTGCTGCCCTGTAACTTTTGCAACATACTCCAAAAATCTTTGGGGTTATTTGCCCTTTCTGATCTAAAGCCGGATAAAAAATAATCTAACTTTGCCTTCCTTACTTTTTTTATACACAAATTTCACGTAGAACGATACCTATCCCAAAGCTTTCTTTTTAATTTTTCTTAGCTAACTTCCAAGCTGTATCTCTTACTTTATGATATTTCCTAAGATCTGCTGTATACCAGGGAGCATCATTTTTCTTTACTTTTTTACTTTGGATTGAAGCAAAAGCATCACACACAGACAAAAACTCAGTTTGGAAGCACTGTCAGATACTGTCGATATCAGGAATTAAATTCAGCCTATCCCATTTCTACTCTCTAACTCCACCATAAAGGAAGTATAATCCAGGTCTTTTAGATTCTAGAACATTTTCTTTTCTTTATCACCAATATAGAAGATAACCTGATGATCGCTAAAAGCATCTGGCACCACACCATGTGTGGAAACATTTTCTGGCGCTGAAGTAAATATTAAATCCAAAATTGTATAAGAGGCAGGATCTATACAATTTCTTTTTCAGAAAATGTCTTAATTAATTGTGTCAGTCCCAAGGTTACTGAAAAATCCATTAATGTACTGGTCGATGATATCCTGGCTCAGTCCAAATTCAGATCCCCTATAACAATAATTTCATGGCTATACCTAAAGGGGAATAAAAAATCCTGAATGACAAGAATTAGAGTAGGATGAGGGGGAGGCTGCTGGATCAGCCTCCTGACCACTATCAAAGGTGGAGCCCTTGGGTATGGGACTCAGACAAGGCAAACCCCTCTCCAATTCCCACTTCGCCCCAGGGTGCCTCCTGGATCTCACCACCCGAATCGACGACTCCCCAGCAGCCACTTGCACAGCCCTCCGCACCAGCCCCCCCACCTTGAGCAATCCCCAGAGGCCTACATCTCCTACAGGTTTCGCAGGCAAAGGGGGAAGCTCGAAGGAACGAAGGTCACGCAAGTGGGCTGTCGATTAGGTGCACCTTATGAGCCTACCCCCAGCACATCCTGACTGCTAGTTACAATAATCCACTAAACCAAAATAATCCAATAAAACCCCTCACACAGTTTCTATAAATATTTACTAACAACGCATAAATTAACCACAACCATTCACACCACCATTCACACACCACTCACGCCACTACAATTCTCCACAAACTTTCCCAAGCCACCCAAAACCCGAATAAAGCAATTTTAAGCAGTCCAATATAAATATAAAGCTCCCAGAGAATCCGCAGTGCACTTTTCGTCCATAAAATTATTTTAGTTCAGTCTTGCAGTAGGGCTCTCTCTGCCCAATACGAATAGTCCACCCCACTCGGGAAATGAAAATCACGTACCTATCGTAATTCTTGATCTTCCTGTGTATATTCACCATTCATTACTGGTGGGTGTCAGCCGGAGGCACAGCACTCCACGGGAGCTTTTTTTTTTTTTTTTTGCATTCGCCTCAAGGGAGAGGAGTCGGCACTATGGTGCCGCCCACGAGGCAGACGCAAGGCGTCGCGCTTGTGGGTTGGCTATAACTGGTGCCGGCTTCTCCCCCCCTCAGTTCTGCACATCAGTGAGAGGAAAAGTGACAGAGAAAGTGAAGGCTGGGGCAAGAGAGCCCAAGGGACAGAAAAAGGAAAAGAATGAACTCAAAAAGGAGTATGCTGGCCAGATGACAGAGGCAGAGGAGGTCTCGTGGGTGTGGAGCTGGCCCTAGCCCTTGGACAGCCAGCCATAATGCTGAAAGGAGAGAAGAGAAAAGGGAGATGAAGAAGAAAGAAGAGAAAGAGGAAGAAGCCAAGGGGGAGAACCCAGCATGGTGTGCTGTGCCTCCTGCTCGGGGGAGTCCAGGAGATCCAGGCCCAAGTTGTCTGACACAGTGTAACCAGCCCAATCACACTGGTGGTGTAGGCCTCAGACCCTTTCAAGAACTCTGGACAGGAGATCAGCTGCAGCTGGATCAGAATTTTAGGCATGGCCAGGGTCCCTCCCTCCTCCCTATATAGTAAGGAGAAGACCCTTGGACAGGGCTCTCCCACGGTTGCCTTCTCTCCCGAGACTCAAGGGAGAAGAGGAGGGAAAAAGAGGTGACTAAAGGACAAATACAGAAGGGGGAATCCACATACACCCCCTCCACCAGCTCCAGCAGAGCTACCCCCTAAGGGTCAGCTCCAACCCAATGGATCAGGGTCGAGCCGGGAGGGGGGAGGACCACACCACGAGGCAGGGGAAAAAGTGGGAAGGGGGGTTACAGGGGGAGATCCCCCCCAAGGCCAGGGCGCAGACCTCATTCGCCTTCCTCCCAGCATAAGCCCTTCATCTTTCTGGAAGGGCCCAAATCAGGGAGACCTAGCCCAATCCAGCAGGAAGGGAGGAGGGTGAGTGGGGAGGAGGACTGCCCAGGGACTGAGGCCTTGAGGGGAAGGAGGGCGGGAATCAGTGATGGATTGTGAAAATTTTCATATCTTCCCTGTGTCAATCTTCACCCTTCATCACTGGTGGGTGAGTACTGAGCCCCCCTGAAGGGGACCTAGCATTTCCCTGAGGGACATGAGACCCTCATTCCCCTGCAGGGGAAGACTAAGGGGGGGAGAAGACCCTCACAGGCCATTTAGACCTGCGACTGATCAGGGTAAGCAGGGGTCTCCCGATGACTGGAAGAAGGAAGGTGCCCCTAAAGTGCTCTCCTCGCTCTGTGGGAAAACGGGCGGGTCCCCCGGAAAGCAGAGGCAAGCATCCTACGCCGGGTCAAGGGAGACAACCTTACTAGACGAAGCCATGCTGTCCGCCTGATGTAGATCGCTGTCCCTGCAAGTCTGGAGGCTACCTCATTGGTGTCGTAAGACACCCTTGCATGGTGCTTTGCAAGTTCCAGACCCTGAGCGGAGAGGGCAATGGCCAGTCTGGTGGCCTCCGAATCAGGTAGCTGCACCAGCACCTGGCAGAGCAGCGACCCCCAAATGCCTATTATAGGCAGCGTGGTGTGCCTGATGTGAGGAGATGCACAGCATAATCCGCGTTGAGGAGATGACTCTCCATCCCCAGTGGTCGAACTCCTCAGAGTCCGCATCTGGGGGGTCGGTCGTGCATTGGGCGTCTATGCCCAGAGGAAGTGTCCAGATTCTCAACCACTGAAGGAGGGTAAGACATAGTTCCTGGAGATTCCTGGGGTGCGCCATACCTGTGCTGGCAGTGTCTGGGGAGGAAGGACACTGCCAGTTACGGAACAACTCCTCCCGGAAAGGCACCGGCCAAGAAGGGACCATGAGGTCATCTGGCTATGGAGAGCTGGAGATGAAGTAGACCTTCACCCTGGCAGCCCCAGGGGTCCTCCCACTCATGGCGCCACAAGCAGCACCATAGGCAGGCCTGGTGCCGCTCACAATGCTGTCTTGATCACCGGCACCGGAAATGGCACCGGGATCCGAGACAGCGCTGGCAGGAGATGCTCAGCAGCCATGGGCCGTGACATCAGTGGAGCCTTTGCCTCCAAGGAGGCGACTGCCGATGTGGTGTTCTCGGCCTGGCCCTGAATGGGGCCAGACCGACCCTCCAGCACCGCGGAAGGAGCCCCTGCGTGGCAAGGCTGGAAAGGGCGGAGGCCCCCCTCCTCCAGAGCCCGTATAGATCCGGGAGGGGACCCGGAGGAAGGGCAAAGGGACCAGCGCTTAGCATCCCTGGTGAGACGGCATCCTCCAAAAGTCAGCAGTGGGCAGCCAACTTTGAACGCTAGGTGCTCTAAAACTCTATGGTCCATCGAGAAGCACGTGTCACACCAGTCTATATCGTGTTGGGAAACCAGGCAGGCTAGGCAATGGTCATGTCTATCCATAGTGGACATCTGTCGGCCACAAGGACACCGACACACAGGGGCTAGACCAGCTTTACAGAGCTTCTTCTTGTCCCAGGACGGACCTGACATGACCAACGGCAACTAAAAGCAATTTACAGAAAAGACTCGGCGCAGCTTTAAAATAAAAGGAGAGATCTTACCTGTAATCCGTAAAGTGTTGCCGAGTAGTTCGGTAGATGGCAGAACTGAGATGGCGGCATCAAAGTTCGGCATTGAGAAAAGGTAGGCCGCACTAAGCCATGATGATGCACTTTGGAGCACGAGCTGGTGAGCTGGCAAGGTGCTGCACTCTCAATGGCAGAAGAAGCAGAACTGAGGTGGGGGAGGAGCCGGCGCCAGTTATAGCAAACCCACGAGCACGACACCGTGCGTCCGATTCGTGGGTGGCACTCCTCCCCCAAGACGAATGCAAAAAAAAAGCTCCCACGTGGTGCTGCACCTCCGCTTGACACCCACCAGTGATGGATGGAGAAGACTGACACAGGGAAGGTCTCTCACTTCCCAGTGAAAATAGTTATGTCAATAGTTACTTTGACCTTGGCAATTTTGCTCTCTCACAGCCAGTATCTCAGTTTTAAACAAGTGTCCTTAAATTTAGCCCTTTAGCTGCTCGTAAGGCTCATGTCCAAGACAAAGAATTTTACAATAGCAATGACGGAGTACAGTACTCACAATTTTCCCAGTTTCCTCACAAATAAACTCTTCTATCTGGCCAACATATCACTTCAAGGACATAGGAGAGTAAACAGTTTTTCATCTGCCCACCGAAGATAACACAAGCCACAGCAGCAGATTTCAAACCCCCCCGCCAGATTCACCACTCACCTCCTACCAGTTGCGGCAATAATCACCCGGGAGAAAAACCCAACAATGTCGAAACAGCCGACACAGTCAGACAGAGGTCCTCCTTCACAAATTGTCAAGCAGGACAGCTTCAACAAAATCACGGCACCTGGGTGGCACAAATTCCCTGCTGCACACTTCTCACCCAGCGCAGCCTCCTCGAACGGACACTCCAAAACCTGGTTGGGAATCCAGGCAGGGCATCTCAAAATTCACCGCCAACTTCTTCACACCAGGTGCAGAAACTCCTCCATGCCCGATCACTCCAGGAGCCGATTTTAATACACGCTCCCCATATCTTTGGAAAGACCTTTCTCCAGATGGATTCAGTACTGCTCCATCAATGCTAGAGAAGCCTCCTTGTAAGCAACAGATGGACTTTTGGGACACTTTACGAAAGGGCAACCTCTGTCTGCTCCAAGGCTGGGTATGGTAGAGCAAGTGGACAGATCTGAGGGCCCTGCAAAAGGCCTGCAAGTCACCGATTATGTCTTGGACATCAAGCCTGAAGAGACTGCCCAGAGTTCCAGGCCATGGTCCAGCGCCCAGTACCATACAGTACCATAGCCTCATGGCCAGACTACACAGGCGGGTGCTCCAGTGGATCTTTTGGGTGCAGTGGGACTAACGTACTGATGACCTGGAACAGCTGGTGCTGGTCTCCTTATTTTTATTTTTTTTTTTTTTTAGTTGTTTAACCAGGAGTAGCACACTAAGCTGAAAGCTTTTTTACAGGTGCGACCTGAAAGCACAGGGAAGTTAAGTGACTTGCTCAGGGTCACACAGAATGCAAGAGGAAGCTGTGGGATTAAAACCCAGATCTGGTCTGCTGATGTCACCAGATTTGCAGCTCAGAGCCTTAAACCACTGAGCTATACTGCATCCTTTCTCCTCCCTTCTCTTCTCCGGTCCGCAAAGTCCTCCAGTGATGGAAATCTCTTAAGAAGGGTCCCATTCCTTGTCTTATCTCCCCAGCAGATTCTCACTATGGATACTTCCAGCTTGGACTTGGGGCACACCTGGGCCCCTTCACAATGCTGAAGAAGGTGGGGTCCTCAGGAGGGGAGCTGGGAGTGTGTTTCACAGAGTCCTCACTCACAGAAGAGGCGGTAGACCTGTCTGAGGAAAAAGCCTCTTCCTCTAGGAGGATGAGATCAGGATTCTACTCCTCCTCTATGTTGACCCATTTTAACTCATGGTCCAATGAATGTGGGACCAACGGCTCCCTAAAGGGCGCAGCCTGAAAAGGCCGAACAGGCGTCAATGATGACAGGGCACCCAAGGGGCTGGGGATACTAGTCTGTGCACATGGGAACAAAAGGAGTCCAGTAAGCAGTCAGGATGTGAAGAAGTCAAAATAAACTTTATTCCTTTAAGCAGGTAAATATAAATGGACTTAGAACAGAAAATAAAAGAAGTACATAAATTAAAATATTTCAGCAGTCAACATCACTGAAGAAATCATACCTAGAACCAAGCTAGGCATCTGGCAGGTACACCTTCCTACCACACACTGGTCAATTCAGCTCAAATCTTTCCTTTTTATACAGAATGTGGATCACCTGACAGGTTCAAGCTCCTCCCTAACAGAAGATAAACTAGAATATATTGTTTATACAGCTTTAAATGACAATTCAGAATTAATGTAAACATTCTTTAGTTGTTTGAATTATAATCAGCTGCAGAACAAACAAAAATGACCCTTATTTCTTTTATTTTCAATATTTCTGAGTAACCTAGGCTCCTCCCATCAGCATTAATTATAATAAGGATGTAGAGGGGCCCGGCCGGCTCTATAGCAAAGATGGAGAGCTGAGGGAAGGGTCTGGGAAATTGCTGAACACACAATTGCTATGAAGTAAGTTTTATCTTTCACATTTAAACCCAACAGTAATATTATCTGCACAAATAATTCAGCACTACAAGCATTTAAACCATTGCTGCAGCAACTACAGTGAGATAATGTGAGTTTAGAAGTTATAACTATCATGTATCTCTACTTGTAGCCCTGTCTAGGCAGCTGGACATAATGGCTGCACTTAACAAAATAGCAAGATGTTGTCTTGCACTGAAATTCATGAATCGGTCTTACAGCTGCAGTCATTTTACTTACAGCCTTCGAAAAAGATGAACTGAAAGTGTTCTTCTTTCTAGAATTGCTAGCGCTAGCCAGAGAAAGCAAGAACTGCTTGAATTTCTTTATTTTAGCCGAATGTAGTGTTATGTTGCGATTTACGTGTATGCACACATTTGCACGATTGCACGTTCGCACAGTCACACATTCGCGCAGTGCGAACGTGCGCACGATCATGCAGTTTACTGCAAAATGGCTTTTTTTTAACAAAACAGAGTTTCTTAATGGCATGGGACATAAATACAAGAGGAAATGAAAAGAAACAGCAAGAGAAGGACTACACATAGGAGGCCACCCTATGGTAGGGGAAACAAAGTATGAAAAGATTGACAGAGAAAGTACAGATAAAGAGGAAAGGATTACTGTTGCAACAGATTTTTCAAATGTATTTACAGCCCCATTATCAAAAAGAAATCTCAGCATACCAAACCAACACACGATACCCAGGAGCATAGATAATATTAAGGGGGGGGGGTCACTGACCCTACTACAGTCCTCCCCACTCAAAAGAAAACCATAGGTTTTCCCTCAAAAAATAAATATTCGTTTGTTTGTTTTTTTTTAGGTTCCTTTACTTTTTACACCAGAAGAACTAGTGACAGGATATGTAGATCTCTCTACGTGAGAGAGATGGAGCTTCAACCCACCCACTCACAAAGCTCCACCTCGGGGTCCCTACTAAAAAAAAAAACTAATTTAGACATCTGAGGAGACAAAATATGCCCTCAAATACTATAATCATACAAATACCCCGAGGTCTACTCCTGTCCCTGTCAATATGTCTGCCCCAAATCGGGACATATAATCAGCATTACTATTAGCTGTCCCTGCTCTATGCTTCACAGTAAATTTTTATGGTTATAGTGTTAGGTACCACCGCATAACTCTTGGGTTACTGTTTTTCAAATTGTGTATCCAACATAAAGGATTGTGGTCAGTCCATACTTCTGTAACCCCTGGATGGCGCTATCCCAGGGGCTACTACCCCTGCCTGATTTGCCACTAACAGGTTGAGGGGCCTGGATCCAATGGCGGGTGCCTCCACCCAGAGGTCAGGGTTTGCAATAGTTAAACTAACTTGGTCACAGCCCTCTGGGACACTGCAACCCCTTCTTCCCACTAGTGGCCCACACAATATATCAGAATTACCTTCACAGTATACACTTACCCCAGGTCTGGTTCCGCACTGGGACCTCCTCGAAATGAGATACAGTGCAACAATCACAGTACAGTACTTTAACATAGACAAATACCTCAGGCAGTATAACTTTGCTGAAACAAGCAGCTCTGATTTATTTAGGGGATATAACAAGGACAGGGGAAATCAGGTTAATTAGCTTATCACTCTAATAATCTACCTATGGCTCTGTGCACAGGCCTATCCCTATCAGTTACTGTCCCTGGGTACCCAAGCCCCAGTGGCTAGTCCAAACCGTGGCAGCTGGTAGGGCCCTTTCACACAGAGAAAAGGAGAATTAAACAGTCAGCAGTACAGTAATTCCATTTGGATTTAATGTGGCAATTCAACAGGAGCGACCCTGAATTAGTACTCACGACCTCCAAATAAGATAGGGTCCTTCAATGTCAGCAGGGCTCACTTGAGGTACACAAACCTCTTCACACATCCATATAAAAGAAAGCACTATACCAGGCAGGCTGCATCTGTATCCCGATCGCAATTACTGCACAATACCCGGGAGAACACACAGCAGATTCAGTTCCTGACAGACCGAGTGCAATTTTCAGCGATTCCTCCAGTCTTCTACAGGGTGAGCCTGGTTTCTACTCTTCAGAGATCCTTTGATTCTTTTCACAGGACGGATTCAGTCCTAACAAGCTGTTACACAAGCTGCAGACCGGAACTCTGGGCCTTATACACGTTTTTTAACTAAAACTGCACACTGAAAAAGCACAGGGCTCCTTCCTTCTTCACTGCCAAAGCTCAACTCAAACTCCAACCGACAAAACCGGGCACTTCCTTTGAGTTCCTCCCAGTTCTTGACTGGATTGGCTGTCACTCACAATAGACTGCTGCTGTTGGTCCAAAAGGCACTGAAGTCTAAACTACATCTCCCAGAGTCACTGCCCATACAATCCTCTTGTGGCTGGCTCAGATTATGAGTCCAAGTTCTGATTCGTCCAAGGCACCATTTTAGAGCTAGCTTACCCCACACTGATTGGTCCAGTTCAGCAGTTCAAAACTAGAATGGGGAACTAGCAGACACAGTTCTGACTGCAAAGAAAGCAGGTTAGACAAACTGTAATTTCATTATTACTCTAAATAATTTCTGGCAAACAGTTACATCTTTCAGATAGGTTCCCTTTGCACTCCTAGTGACTGCAAAAATGAAGTGAAGTGAATTGGCAGCAGCTCGAGTGGTACTCAATCAAAGAAACACACAGTCCCTCATACAAACTAATTATGTCTGCAAGCAGACAGCTCTTAAAGAGACAGTACCAGAGGCTCTAAAAACACTCACTGATAAATGGCTTAAATGCCAAACACCATTCAGGCTTGGAGCATTCAAGCAAGCTCCTGGAAGTCTTTTGGGAACCCCCATTTGCAGGGCGTTACACCCTTCCTGGCCTGGGAAAGCTTGGCGTCCGTCCAGGCAAGTACCCCATAAGTTTCAACTGCAACCATATACATTTGCATTAGGCTCGCACATGTAATTATCAGTCAATATATCATTTTACCAAGAACACATTTCTGAAACATTGCAGTACGTCCTCTTTACACAGTATTACATACACATTGTACCATAACTCAAGTTATTACTTCTTGTACATGAAACCTGAAGAGAGGGGCCCTTCCTATCAGTTACCTTGGGGCTGGATGGGGCAAGGGCACCATACTTAGAGGCAACACAAGTAACTTGAGTTAGCACTGATGCTCAGTTTGGACAATGAGCTCGGGGACACATACACTCCTTTATGGACAACATTGAGAGGCAAGTCCACAGGCCTCCCAAGTGAATCATAACTGAGGTACACCACAGGCTTTACAGCTCGACCAGTCTTCTAGGGGAACTGTTATAGTCTCTGCACTCTGAGCCTCATTTTCAGCATTGTCCTCACTTGTCAGGGAGTCTCCATGGGGGTAGAGAGGCTAGAGACTTGGGGCACTTTCAGCTCCAGGAGTTACAGTTTCTGAGTCCACAACATTTGCTCGCATGGAGAGCTTCGGACACTGGCAGTGGACTGTCAGGGCACTCAAAATACTCTTCTTGTTCGGGTGTATCACCAGTCTGCCCCAATCTATCATTTTCCTCCCTGAAAGCTCAAACAGTTCAACCATGCACAATGATTCCATTTCATCTGATCTGATGCTTTGCACTTCACTTTCTGGGAGCATTGGCTCCAGGGATGAAGCTGGGGCTTAGACAGTCCAGAAGGCCCAGCTTCATCTCCAGTATTGACTAGGGATTGCCCGAAACAATTGACTCAGTTCGTAAGAAGGATAGTATTCAAAGTCACTCTCACTTTCTTCCGATATGGACTGGCAGTCATGCTCAACTGGGACTTGTGGAGGGAACACTTTAACTTTGCTTCTGTAGGCAGACTTTCTTGATCTTTTCTTAGCAGCAGCTCTAGTCACTGGTCCAGAGGGGCATCTTCTAGGGGCTCAGACTCAATTAAGATTTGTCCAATGGGCAGTAAATGATTTCTATGCATTGTTTTTACATCTTTGAATTATTCTCAGGCCTTACTTTGTACACTGGCAGATCATCTAGTTTGCCCACTACAATGTGAGGGAGATGGTGCCATCTGTCAGCAATCTTGTGCTTGCCATGCAGTCCCAGATTTCTTAGCAGTACCCGATCTCCTCCTGGAGTTCCTGTGCTTTCACCTTTTATCATACCTTTCTTTGTTGGCCAGATTTCTTTTGGCAGCCATGGTTTGAGCCAGTTGGTACGCATGAGTTAGCTGGGCCTTTAACTTTTGCACATACTGTAAATAGTTGTCAGCTTGAACCCCATCAGGAGAGACCCCAAACACACATCTACTGGTAGTCGAGCTTCTCTTCCAAACATCAGGCGGTAGGGGAGAATCCAGTGGCATCACTTTTGGTGCAGTTATAAGCATGTACCAGGGTGCTAATTTGTTGGCTCCATCTAGGCTTTGCCTTTGGGTGCAGGGTGCCTAGCATATCTAGCAAAGTGCGTTGAAACGCTTCAGGCTGTGGGTCCCCTGGGGTGGTAAGGAGTGGTTCTGGACTTTCGCACTCCCCACAGAGAAAGCATCTCTTTGATCAGACGACTCTCAAAGTCTCTCCCTTGATCAGAATGGATTCTTTGTGGAGCCCCATAGTGAACAAAAAAGTTTTCTACAAGTGCTTTGGCCACAGTGGATGCTTTCTGGTCTTTGGTGGGAAAGCTTGGGCATATCTCGTGAAATGGTCAGTGACCACCAGCACATTACTGATATTTCTTTGATCTGACTCCAAACTCAGAAAATCAATACAGACCAGCTCCATGGGTGCACTGGTGGTGATGTTAACAAGGGGGGCAGCCCTCTGGGGCAAAGCTTTCCTCTGTAAGCAGCGACTACAAGTTCGAATGTGTTGCTCCACATCAGCCCCCATCTTAGGCCAATAGAATCTGGATCTCACCAAGTCAAGTGTTCTGTCTATACCAAGGTGCCCCATGTGGTTGTGCAAGGACCTCAGTACTGAGTCTCGAAAGGCAGTGGGCAGCACTAGTTGTTGTTTGTCTACTTGTCCCCTCTGTCTACTGTTTCTCTGTATAACAGTTTATTGATCAGTTTCAACTTAGGACCTTCTTGTATAACAGTGCAGTTCTCAAATCAGTGGAGCGTAATTTGGACACATCTTTTCCTGCATAGAGGGCTTCTAAAGCTGCTTTGATCATGGGATCGAGTTGAGCCCGCCGAATACTGTCATTGTCCAGCTGAGGCAGTGCACCAATGTCTATTGCAGAAAAGTGGCAACAAGCAGCAGGTATGCAATTCTCAGAGGCTCCCCAAGCAATCCACCATGCAGTCCACTGCGTCCGTGGACATTTGTTCCTCCCTGTCAAACTTCGGCAGAGTGCCGAATGTCAGGTTCTGCCAATCGGACCCAATCATTCTGGGAACAGGCCTCCGGAGAGAGCATCAGCATCTATGTGGTTCAGACCTGCTCGGTATTCGAGAGCATAGTCATATGTAGATAATGCAGAAAGCCACCTATGGCCAGTGGCATCCAACTTAGCTGAGGTCTGCACATAGGTCAAAGGATTATTGTCAGTTTTACTAGTATTTTAGCCCCATACAAGTACTCATGGAATTGGTCAACAATAGCCCACTTCAAAGCTAGGAACTCTAACTTATGTACAGGATAGTTCTTTTCGGATGGGGTCAGGCTTCTACTGGCAAAGGCCACTGGTCTCAGGCCATTCTCGTGCTCTTGGTACAACACAGCCCCAACCCTTGCAAGCTAGCATCAGTGTGCAGGGCGTAAGGTTTTCTTGGATCGGCATAGGCCAGCACTGGAGCATGGGTAAGTTGATATGATCTCATGAAAAGCAGTCTCACAATCAGGAGTCCAGTGGGCCCCAAATACTTCACTCGGATGAAAATACACTCTTTCAGTCTTGAGGGACGCTGACTTTGGTATTTTTTGTGGGTTGGGGGATACCCTTGAGTAAAGTTAAGTAAAGGCGGATCACTCTTGAATAGACCTTGATGAGCGCCGATAATAACCACAGAATCCAGGAATCTTTGCAGTTCTTTTAGATTTTGGGCTGTGGCCAGGTGGTCAAGGCCTCAACTTTACTTGGGTTGGTCTCTATTCCCTCGGTGGATACTATGTGTCCCATACTTTACTGATGTTTGAAAGAATTGACACTTATCAATGGACAGTTTAAGGCCAAAGTCCTCCAGTCGGTCCAATACCTTAAATAATCTGCTCTCATGTTCCTCCAGTGAGCTGCCAAACACAATAACATCATCTAGGTATACCAGGCACTCTAGTAAGTTCATGTCCCCACTGCACGCTCCATCAATCGCTTGAAAAGTGGCTGGGGCACCTGAAATCCCTTGAGGCATCCTCATGAATTCATAGAAGCCAAGCGGACAGATAAAGGCCGTCTTCTCACGGTCCTCTTGGGCCATCGGGATCTGGTAGTACCCACTGCGGAGATCCAGCACAGAGAACCACTTGCTCCCGCTTAGGCAGTCCAAAGCATCCTGAATGCGGGCATTGTGTACTGATCAGGGATAGTCCGCGGTTTAGGTGCGATAATCCACACATCCTTACTGTTCCATTCTTTTTCCTCACTACCACAATGGGGAAGCATAAGGGCTTCTGGATTCTTGTATTACACCAGCAGCTAACATCTCTTGCAGATGCCGTCTCACATCATCTATGTCAGCAGGTGCCAGGCGTCGAGACCTCTCACGAAATGGTCTTTCGTCATGCAGCCGGATATTGTGCTCAGCTCCTTGCACGCATCCTACATCCCATTCCTTTAAAGAAAACACCTGTCTCTCTGGGCAAGCTTCTCACTGATCCTCACTTTCCATTCAGCTGGCAGCGGAGTGGCAAATCAAACAAGTCAGGCGTTACTCTGTCATTCTTCCTTGAACTCTTGCTGCTGGGTAGCACTGCAGTGTCTGCACAATGCACATTAGCCAGGATGCAACCTCTGTTTACTCGAATGTCTCTTTCAGACACATTATGAACTTGGACCATTACCCTTCTGGCATAAGCATGGGCTCTAGCGGCAAAATACTAGGCTTGACCAGCAGTCCCTCTGGCAATTTTCCATTGCCTGTGCATCCAACATTAATATTTTATTCTTAACATCCTTTCTGATACGGACCTCTCCTGTAAGGTACACTGGGCATTTGGCGCCAGGATCAGAGACTCAGGATCCTTCTTCCATACAATTCCGACCGGTTCCTCTGGTTCTGTTTTTTCAGCATCTCTCTGTGCCTCATAGGCCTTCTTAATTAAAGCCGGAACTCTTAAAGCTCTACTAGTCTTTGACCCTGTTTTCATAACACAACTGTGCCAGCCTTCCGAACATATGAGCATTTGTTCCAATCAACAAAGGGACACCATCATACAGTCCAGTGGGGGACACACTAAGGCTAGGGTCTCTACTTGTTCGCCACTCCAGCCACGGAGGTGGGGAAAGACAGCCAAATTCGGATATACCCGGAATAGGGTAGGCCTTCTCACTTAACCCCATACATGCAGTCCTTCTAATGGTTGTAAGGGTACGTCTGACAAATGCTTCTGATACCAATCCTGGAACATAATTGTCACTTGGGAGCCACTGTCTAATACAGCTCTTGTAGACACTCCATTCACCTTTACAGTGGTCTCCATGGAGGGACCCACTATTCTGGACCAGTCTGGAGGCGTAGTGGGGGCCTGGGCAACTGACCTTGCCACAAAGGACGTGAATTAGCATTTTTGGTGCCCTCACTGGGATCATGGTGCACCTCTTAACCACTGATTTCTTCTCCAAGCTCTCCTTGTAGCCTATATGCAACTTTGTCAGTGTCTTTGGGACTGGCATTCCTTTCATGTGCCCATCTTTCCCACAATTATAGCAAAACATACTTTCTGGAGTTTGAGCTGGCCGAGGCCACACTGGGAGCCAGGGCGGGGTATTACTAACTGGAAACCTGGGTGCCATCTCTGTCTGCGGCGTGATAAGCATTTGGAGACATCTCGTCAGTTTCTCCACTTCCATGGTCAAGGAATTGAGTTTGGAGCTGTTATCAGCTAGGAGATACATGGGTGGGTACCCCACCCCATAGCAGATGCAGTCAGATATAGGTCAGGCCCGACTTGCAGGCGTGGCCTTCATAAAGGACTGTTTTTGAATTCCCGGATCTCTCTCAACAGTTCGCCCCATTGTGGCATATCTTTTCCTTGTCAGAGCACTCATTGACTGTCAACCTCTGCCCCTGAACTTCACTTGATGGGTCACCCTCAGTCACTCGGTCGTAGCCACAGCTGTTGGTGCAGGTACCTCCCGAGGTCGCCTTTTCTCAACTCCTCGAATTTCTCTCATTAACTCATCATAGGAGGGTGGGATTCCAGTCGATTTGCCAGGCGAACTGAAGCAACAGCAGTTCTGAGAAGGGGCAGACTTAAGATTCTGTCCAGTCTGGTTCGGTCCAGTTCAATCGCTGGCAAACTACCCTTTCTGAGGCATTCTTGCAACAATTTTTCCAGCCGAGAGACATACACAGACAACAACTCCCTTGGTACTGTTGTGCATTTCTTACTCTCCACCATAGGTCCTCATCAGAATCTGGGCTCCCATACACATTCTCCAAGGCCTCAAGATAGGCCTGTGCAGTCGCTTCAGGGTTACTGGCCCGTTTAGCACGGATGGTAGCCAGGGCAGGACCTCGGAGGCCTCACTAACCTCTTCGCTGCTTCTCCGAGCATTGCCATTCTAGCACTTGGGGGCAACATAGTCTATCCAGGTCTCCCAGTCATCCTCCCCTGGGGGGGGGAGGGTGCCAGAGAAGATCCTCAACCTTCGGTAAGAGTCGTGACTAATGGCAGGTGCAGAAATAGGAGTCTGCATTGGTTCAGCCACCATTACGGGCACTGGAGCAGGAGAGGGTGTTGGGAGGAACACCCCAGGTGGCAAGAATAGTTTCTTCAAGTCCTCCACAGTTTTCCCTCTCCCAGCAACCATTCAGCAAATTTCTCCTCAAAAGTTTCAGATAGTGGTGGGGCTGATTCCCCCGGTCTTTACTGTCCTTAGTTATCACTCTCCAAGCAGTGAGGGCTCCTCTGGGGTAATGGTCTGTGGCACTTTGGAGCTATCTATGGGATCCTTAAACTCTACTAGGGCCAGGAAAGTGTGGGTGAGCAGATTAGCATGCCGACCCACCACCACAGGGTTTTGTAAACCTTCCACCTTGGAAAGTACTCCTTGCACAGTGTCCGTATTGATACACGGGGATGTCCAGGATAAGCATAGCATTTTGGGGTCGATCTCCTCCCAGTACACCACTCCACCAGCCGGTGCACAGCCACTTCTGTCGGGTACCCATTTTTCTTAACAGTGGTTAGTAAATATGGCCACTAGAGGACACACAATCCCAGCGGTGAGCCTCCAAGATGTAACCCCTGGATGGCGCTATCCCAGGGGCTACTACCCCTGCCTGATTTGCCACTAACAGGTTGAGGGGCCTGGATCCAATGGCGGGTGCCTCCACCCAGAGGTCAGGGTTTGCAATAGTTAAACTAACTTGGTCACAGCCCTCTGGGACACTGCAACCCCCCTTTCTTCCCACTAGTGGCCCACACAATATATCAGAATTACCTTCACAGTATACACTTACCCCCAGGTCTGGTTCCGGCACTGGGACCTCCTGCGAAATGAGATACAGTGCAACAATCACAGTACAGTACTTTAACATAGACAAATACCTCAGGCAGTATAACTTTGCTGAAACAAGCAGCTCTGATTTATTTAGGGGATATAACAAGGACAGGGGGAAATCAGGTTAATTAGCTTATCACTCTAATAATCTACCTATGGCTCTGTGCACAGGCCTATCCCTATCAGTTACTGTCCCTGGGTACCCAAGCCCTAGTGGCTAGTCCAAACCGTGGCAGCTGGTAGGCCTTTCACACAGAGAAAGGAGAATTAAACAGTCAGCAGTACAGTAATTCCATTTGGATTTAATGTGGCAATTCAACAGGGAGAACCCTGAATTAGTACTCACGACCTCCAAATAAGATAGGGTCCTTCAATGTCAGCAGGGCTCACTTGAGGTACACAAACCTCTTCACACATCCATATAAAAGAAAGCACTATACCAGGCAGGCTGCATCTGTATCCCGATCGCAATTACTGCACAATACCGGGAGAACACACAGCAGATTCAGTTCCTGACAGACCGAGTGCAATTTTCAGCGATTCCTCCAGTCTTCTACAGGGTGAGCCTGGTTTCTACTCTTCAGAGATCCTTTGATTCTTTTCACAGGACGGATTCAGTCCTAACAAGCTGTTACACAAGCTGCAGACCGGAACTCTGGGCCTTATACACGTTTTTAACTAAAACTGCACACTGAAAAGCACAGGGCTCCTTCCTTCTTCACTGCCAAAGCTCAACTCAAACTCCAACCCGACAAAACCGGGCACTTCCTTTGAGTTCCTCCCAGTTCTTGACTGGATTGGCTGTCACTCACAATAGACTGCTGCTGTTGGTCCAAAAGGCACTGAAGTCTAAACTACATCTCCCAGAGTCACTGCCCATACAATCCTCTTGTGGCTGGCTCAGATTATGAGTCCAAGTTCTGATTCGTCCAAGGCACCATTTTAGAGCTAACTTACCCCACACTGATTGGTCCAGTTCAGCAGTTCAAAACTAGAATGGGGAACTAGCAGACACAGTTCTGACTGCAAAGAAAGCAGGTTAGACAAACTGTAATTTCATTATTACTCTAAATAATTTCTGGCAAACAGTTACATCTTTCAGATAGGTTCCCTTTGCACTCCTAGTGACTGCAAAATGAAGTGAATTGGCAGCAGCTCGAGTGGTACTCAATCAAAGAAACACACAGTCCCTCATACAAACTAATTATGTCTGCAAGCAGACAGCTCTTAAAGAGACAGTACCAGAGGCTCTAAAAACACTCACTGATAAATGGCTTAAATGCCAAACACCATTCAGGCTTGGAGCATTCAAGCAAGCTCCTGGAAGTCTTTTGGGAACCCCCATTTGCAGGGGCGTTACACTTCAAACTGATGTCCCCACAAGTAATACCGTAGTGACTCCATCGCCCACTTCAAGGCCAAGCATTCTTTTTTTATTGTTGAATATTTGGTTTCTCTGGCATAACGTTTTCTGCTAATAAAAAGTACAGGGTGTTCCTCCCCATCCTGAATTTGAGACAACACTGCTCCTATACTCACATTGGAGGCATCTGTCTGTACAATAAATGGTATGTCAAAATTAGGACTTGTTTAATACTGGAGGTGAACAGAGTGCAGTTTTTATTGCAGGAAAATACTCTTCACACTCAGCGGTCCAGATAACTTTAGTGGGTTTGTTCTTTTTCATTAATTCAATCAAAGGACTGGCTAGGGTAGCAAACTGGGGTACAAAGAGCCTGTAATACCCTGCTAGTCCTAAAAAAGAACGCACATGTTTTTTGGTGGTAGGGCGAGGACTCGTTGCTACAGCATCTAGCTTTCCTATTTCAGGTTTTACCTGACCATCTCCAATCAAGAAACATAAGTGTCTTGATTCCTTCATAGCAAGAGAGCATTTTGCTGGCTTGACTGTAAGACCAGCCTGTGTAATAGTATTCAGTACTTGGGTTAGATGTTTTATATGTTCTGTCCAGGAAGGACTGTAGATGATAACATCGTCTAAATAGGCTGCACTGTAGCTCAAATGTGGTTGTAACAATTTGTCCATTAATCTTTGAAATGTCGCGGGGGCACCATGAAGTCCAAAAAGCATCATGGTAAACTGAAATGATCCTAGGGGGGTACAAAAGGCTGTTTTCTCTTTGGCTGCTTCCTCTAATGGGATCTGCCAATAACCTTTTGTCAGATCAAGTGTGCTGACATATTGGGCTTGTCCAAGCTGGTCTATTATGTCATCCACTTGGGGCATGGGGTACCAGTCAAACTTGGAGATGGCATTTAGTTTACGGAAGTCTAGACAAATACGCACTCCGCCCACCTTTTTGGGAACTATAACCATTGGGAAACCCCATTCACTATTTGCTTCTTCCATTACTCCCATTTCTCTCATTTTTTCTATCTCCCTTATAACTTCAGTTTTTACTTTCTCGGGGATTCGATAAGGCTTCACCCTAATGGGGGCTGTTTGAAGAACCTGGATTTGACGGGTTATGGCCAAGGCCCCTAGAATTCTGTGGCCGCAGAATTTTGCGCAGAACTTGCAATCTACTGCAGAACTTCTGCGGTGCCGCAGAATTCACTCTTCTTGGTGATTTTTTATTAATATTTCTGTTTATCTTTAGAATCTGGTTCCCGTCCCCTCTTTTTATATCCAAACCCCCCTATATGCTCAGAATGTGATGTTATCATTGCTATAACATCATACATTAGCTAATGAAATGACTGCATTCTGCAACAGAAATGAACAGTCACTTATCTACCACAGCTCCCACTGCCAGAGATGGTGGCACAGCACATCATGCATGGTGATATTTGCTCAACCTGCAACAGCCTAATACAATTTTCAGTCTTAAATTATTGCACTAGGGCCAACTTAAACAAAACCTTTTCAATAGCACAGACCTGTTAAGTCCATACCTCACTTTGTACAAACCTATTTGTGTCTTTAAGTTATAGAGATGCCATCTGAAATGAATAACTAGTAAAATGAATTTAACTGTCATTTTTAAGAAAAATAAAGTAATTATGCCCCGAAAAGTGGAATATAATAATGTGTAGACCTGTTGAAAGAATAGACCTGTTAAATAAATAACTGCCCTGTACGCATTTTTGCCAGGGTTATTGATTACATATTGTCATTGGTTGATAGAATCGCCTAAAAGTTATGGAGAAATGTTGTGTGCAGGGACAGCTGTTAGGCCAGAGGGTAGCATGCTGCGTTTCTGTGCCGGTAACTCAGGTTCAGAGATTAGCTCTGGGAGCTGGCTGGGCAGCACAAGGATTGGTGGAACACATCACTGCTCAGAGCCTGGGAAGGTATGGTGCAGTGTTCTGTCACATGGTGGACACATTGTGATGGGCTGGAGAGCTCTATCTCACAATCGGTTCACATGCATGTCATGGCCTGGTGGTGTTACGCAGTGTGTCAGGGAAAACAGGCTGACATGAAAAATGAGTTTTGCAATAACTCCTCCGTTCCATTTCCAATGGGACCTGTATGAATGAGGATGCAAGTTCATGGGAAATAAAAAAAAAATATATATACATATATATATATATATATATACACACACACACACACATACAGTATCTCTCTCACCACACACACACACACACGCATATTTGTATGTATGTTACATATTGCATATAAATATATAAGTGGTACACAGTGGAAACCTCATTAGTGGGATAGATAACATGCATATAGAAATACCTTATTTATCACATAAGATCTCCTCTGCATATATCATTTATGCACAAGCTAGGACCTTAAGGGAGAGACATTTGTTTTGCCTTTTTAGGCATAAAAGTATTTTTATAAGTCTGTTATTTTTTCAACTAGTGTTACTGTGCTTTCCCCCATCCTGACTGCTATAACCACTGCCATGAAAGTGAAGTCAGGATGACAAGCTGACACTGTGATGTGGTAGTTTGTTAGTGCCACAGAACTTCCGCAGAAATTACAAACCGCCGCAGCAGAAGTTCTGCGGCAAATGGTAGTCTTGCCGCAGAACTTGGTCCCACTGTACTGCAGAAAAGTAGGGGCCCTGGTTATGGCAGATGTTTTACCAGGTTTCTTTGTAAACGTATATTGAAACTGGATTATCACTTGAGCTAGGTCCTGTTTTTGGTCTTCTGTTAACATAGAATTTATTAATAATTCAGAAGATGCATGATCACCTTCTAAGCGGGTGTATGCTACATCTAACTCATCATCAGTAGTAGGACACACATACATAGCATTACTGGGATGTTCATTCCATTTTCTTAATAGATTAGCATGATAGATTTGTAACTTATTTCTTCTGTCTGGTATATCTACCAGATAGGTAACAGGACCAGTTTGTTTCTGAATAACATAAGGACCTTGCCATTTCATAGTCAGTTTATTGTCGGTTGATGGCAATAAAGGCAACACATGGTCTCCAACATCAAACTGTTTGTTACTAACCCCTGTGTCATATTGTTCTTTTTGATAAACTTGTTTTGCTAGACTTTGCTCATGGGCTAACTGGGAATACCGAGCTACCCTTTCTTGCAGTTGAGTGACATATTCAAGGGTAGTTGGATTTTTCCACACAGTGGTATCTTCCCATTGTTCTTTAACCACGTCTAAGAGGCCTCTAGGATTTTTACCATAGAGTAATTCAAATGGTGAGAATCCAGTTGATGCCTGAGGGACCTCCCGATAGGCAAAAAGAAGCAATCGTAGATACAAATCCCATTGTTTTCCTTCATCCTCTATTAACCTTTGAATCATTTTCTTTAACATCTTGTTAAAATGCTTAACCAAGCCATCAGTTTGTGGCTGATAAGGTGAGGTGTACACAGCTTCCACCCCCAGGGCCTGGTAGAGACGCTTTAATAAAGCAGAGCAAAAATTAGTTCCTCTATTTGTAAGTATATTCTTTGGGATGCCTACTCTACTAAATACTTTCAGCAGTTCTTCTGCTATTTTATCAGCGGTTACAGTACGTAGAGGAATGGCTTCTGGGTATTTGGTAGCGTAATCACATATGATAAGAGCAAATCTATTTCCTTTGGAACTTTTGGGGAAGGGTCCTATGATATCCATTGCTATGCATTCAAAGGGTGCAGTAACTAACGGTAAAGGCTGCAGGGGGACTTTATCCTTTTTTGTCACTGGGGCTACCATTTGACACTCATTGCAACTCCTGCAGTACTCAGCCACTTGCATATGAATTCCTGGCCAAAAGTATCTGTACAGGAGTCTCTGCAATGTCCTATACTTTCCTGCATGACCCCCACAAGGAACATCATGGGCCAAAAAAATAAGTTGGTCTCTATATTTCTGTGGGACCACTAGTTGATCTATTCGTTCTCCTGTTTTAGGATTTATACACACCCTGTATAGTTTTTCTTGTTGGATCTTATACATAGAAGATGTACCTTCTTCTCCTTCCAGGACAACCTGTGAATACAAGAGTGTTAGTGTTTCATCATTTTTCTGGTCAGTTGCAAATGACTGTATAACATTAGTATTATGTAACAGCTCATCAGTACATGAGTCTCTTGTCTTATTCCATGACCATTTCTCCAGCCTCTTTTGCCTTTTGGGTTTTCTGGGTTTACCCGGGGGTTCAAACACTGTCTCTTCAAAAGGAAAAAGGTCCATGTCTAACTGTTCTTGTTGGACCCGAGCCCGAGTTGATACTGCGCAAATGGTGGAAGCATGTGTCAATAACTTGTTAATCCCAGGAAAATCGTGCCCCAAAATTACAGGTACAGGCAATCGAGGTACCACACCCACTCTCATCTTTTGTTCCAAGTTATGAGCTATGATGGTAGCTTCTTGTAGGAGATACACTTGGTAGTCCCCATGTACACAGGTCACTGTTGTCTGTCAAAGATTCATACTCTGGGGAATCCCCCTCATCACTTCAGCGTATACTAGGGTTTGTTTACTCCCAGAGTCTATTAGGGCTGGTACTTCCTTTCCTACTATGTGGATGGTCACAGTATACTGTCCCCAATTCATTAAGGCCAAATGAGAAGAGTCAGATTTCTTTTTGGGACAAAATTGAGCAATGTGTCCTCTTGTTTGACATTCCCGACAAATTATGTCAGGGTTGTAAGGACGAGGCACATGTTTCTCAGTTACACTAGTAGACTAGCATTGGTAGTAGTAGTAGGAGTAGTAGTAGAATGTCTTACCGTAGGGCTGGTGGTGGAGGAAGGCCCATGAAGTCCTTTCTGACGTTGTGGATGTGCTGTTATAAAATCCTCTGCTAGGCTGATAGCTTTTTCAGCAGTTTCTGGCCTGTGCTCTCGAACCCAGAGTAGGACCTCATGTGGTAATATTTTAATGACTTGTTCAAGTATTATTACTTCTATTACTTGATTTATAGTTTGTGTTGTGAGTTGGAGCCATTTCATACAGAAGTCTTGCAGTCGGGCGTAAGCTTCTTGGGGGGAATCAGCAGTATGATATCTGAATGTCCGGAAGCGTTGCCTGCATGTTTCTATACTGATGTTGTACCTTTTCAGAATTGCTTGTTTCACATGGTCATAACTGGTTGTATTCTGGGTCTCCACATGGCTGTATGCTAGCTGTGCCTTACCAGTGAGGTATGGAGCCAAACGTATCACCCACTGGTCTCTGGGCCACTCACAGGCAGTTGCCACCCTTTCAAATGTGGTGATATAGGCTTCAATATCATCACTGTCCATCAATTTTGATAATTTAATTCCCTTGGCCCTCCATCAGTTGGGATTGGTCTGACTGTCCCTATGGCTTGTATGGCTTTAAGGGTTTCCGTCCATCTTGCCTCATACTGAATCCGGTCTCTTTCTCTCTGTCTTTCAAGATCTATTTGCTTCAAGCACAACCATTGGAGCAGGTCTTGCATCTCATTAGGAGGTGTGTCTTCTTCTTCTTCCGTCACATTGGTATCTCCTCCTCCCATAGCACCTTTTTCTTCCTCTGTGGAACTGGTGTCCTCAGTCCTGAAGGCACCCTCTGTTTTCATTTGTTTTACAGTCTCTTTCCGTCTAACATCACCCAAGCCAGTAGCCAATGGAAGCTGGAACTTATCGACCATAGTCCGGGTCCAGGCACCTTCAGGCACAGGTGCATCCATCTTCCCCTGCTTCTTAGGTTCATCCATGCTTATTACCGGACAATATCCACTCGGAGGTTGGCTCACCTTCCTTTATCCCACTTCTGACATTAAATGTGCACGTGGGAACAAAAGGAGTCCAGTAAGCAGTCAGGATGTGAAGAAGTCAAAATAAACTTTATTCCTTTAAGCAGGTAAACATAAACGGACTTAGAACGGAAAATAAAAGAAGTACATATATCAAAATATTTCAGCACTTAACATCACTGAAGAAATCATACCTAGAACCAAGCTAGGCATCTGGCAGGTACACCTTCCTACCACACAGTGGTCAATTCAGCTCAAATCTTTCCTTTTTATACAGAATGTGGATCACTTGACAGGTTCAAGCTCCTCCCTAACAGAAGATAAACTAGAATATATTGTTTATACAGCTTTGAATGACAATTCAGAATTAATGTAAACATTCTTTAGTTGTTTGAATTAAAATCAGCTGCAGAACAAACAAAAAATACCCTTATTTCTTTTATTTTCAATATTTCTGAGTAACCTAGGCTCCTCCCATCAGCATTAATTATAATAAGGGTGTAGAGGGGGCCGTCTGGCTCTATAGCAAAGATGGAGAGCTGAGGGAAGGGTCTGGGAAATTGCTGAACGCACAATTGCTATGAAGTAAGTTTTATCTTTCACATTTAAACCCAACAGTAATATTATCTGCACAAATAATTCAGCACTACAAGCATTTAAACCATTGCTGCAGCAACTACAGTGAGATAATGTGAGTTTAGAAGTTATAACTATCATGTATCTCTACTTGTAGCCCTGTCTAGGCAGCTGGACATAATGGCTGCACTTAACAAAATAGCAAGATGTTGCCTTGCACTGAAATTCATGAATAGGTCTTACAGCTGCAGTCATTTTACTTACAGCCTTCGAAACAAATGAACTGAAAGTGTTCTTTCTAGAATTGCTAGCGCTAGCCAGAGAAAGCAAGAACTGCTTGAATTTCTTTATTTTAGCTAGAATGTAGCATTATGATCACGATTAGTGTATGCGCACACTTTACATTCGCCATTGCACAGTCACGCAGTGCGTAACTATGCATGATCGCAGTTTACTGCAAAACGGCTTTTTTTAACAAAACAGAGTTTCTTAATGGCATGGGACATAAACACAAGAGGAAAGGAAAAAAAACAGCAAGAGAAGGACTACACATAGGAGGCCACCCTATGGTAGGGGAAACAAAGTATGAAAAGATTGACAGAGAAAGTACAGATAAAGAGGAAAGGATTACTGTTGCAACAGATTTTTGGAATGTATTTACAGCCCTACTATCAAAAAGAAATCTCAGCATACCAAACCAACAATTCTCCAGGGATTTTTAAACGATACCCAGGAGCATAGATAATATTAAAGGGGGGGGGGGGTCACTGACCCTACTACACAGTCACTAAGCACCTAGCTGATGCACAAGAGCTATCATCAAATTAGTTCAAATAGCACTGAGATAAATGGCAGGTGAAGGCTGTGTTGAAGGCAGAGGGTTTGTTGGGTCAAGGCATGACGAACCGTCCATCGGGTATTGACAGGCCGATGGGCCCAGCATCTGAGGGCCCAGAGAGATCGCTGGCCTCAACAGAGGAGCCGCAGCCAATGATCCGAGGGTAGAAGACTGAGTGGCCGACGACTCGAGAGTCGAGGGCCAGCCTCCCTGTAAAGAGGGAGAAGGGGCTGTTGTTATGGGCCTGGTAGGAGCAGAGGCCTGGACAGCAGAAGTCGTCGGTGCAGCAGCAGCCGACGAAGTGCCCCCGGAAGAAGACGTTGGGAATGGAAGCGTCTCCATGGGAAGCAGTCATGGCCTTTCTTATGACTTTTCCTCAAGGACTGGGAGCTCGACAAACCCACCAGCGATTGGGAAAGAGGGACCCTGGAGTATCCCTGCCCAGAACTGGCTACCTGCTATTCCATTAGGAATTTCTTTAGAGCCTTTTTCCGACTTTGGGTTGTAAGACTGAGTTTTTAGCAGTGCTCACAGGCAGGAACATCGTGGTCAAGCCCAAGACAGCAGATGTAGAGGTCGTGGTCATCTGAAGAAGCAATTTTCTTTCTGCAGCAGCAGTGACGGAAGAGAGAAGTGGAAGGAGTGACTCTCAACATAAACGAGGTAAAAGAATCTCTATAAAAAACAGATTTCAAAATAACATGCTGAAGAAAAAAGCATAGGCAAAAAGGTGCGAAATGCAATGGAGCTTCCAGAGAGACCCATGCGAGAGGAGTTGTCGGCGGGAAAGAACTGAGAAGGGAGCGCCTTTATAGGGTTTATGACATTGGCAAGTGACGCTGGCATGGGCGCTGCTGGAAAATTCTTCTGTGTGGATCCTGCTTCACCGACGGTGAAGTTCCTACAGTGTGACCTGATGACTGAGATACACCCGAAGAATATCCCAGAGCTCCTCAATAGGAGTAAAACAGCAGGTGTGATTGGACAGAGTCTGGGAGTACAAATACTATCTTTTTGCTGCTCCAAAAAGAGTGAAGAAAAAAGGAAATAATGAACATGAAGAAAATTAATGTGAAAAAGTTAATTCCAATAGCTAAATGTGGAATAGAAGAAGCCAGCCCGGCAGGCTGAGGAGTATAGCACAAAAACATCCTACTGCACCTGCCTCTCCCTGCAATGCAGGAAAAGAGTGAAGAGCTGCGCCTTGTCCCACATGCCAGGTACTGTCACATGGCTGAAGCTCAGAGGCACGGACAAGTGGAGCCAATGATGCAACAGGGATATACCCCAAGAGATATCCCTTACTAGGGAGGAGGAGGAGGAGGAACAATTAAGGAAATGAGGAGCAAAAAACTACTCCAAGGTTGGTTTTTTTTTTGGTTGGGAAGAGGGTATGAGGACCTTCATCTCAATTTTGTCATCTATGAAGAACAGAAAATAAATTTCATGCTCAGAAGATGGGAGGAAACATCTCCTGAGAGGGTATGGCAAGAAGAAGAATGCCAGTGGGCTGAGGCACAACAGAGTGAGCTGCCCAGAGGTCCTAGCTCTTACCTGAGCGGGTAATGCTGGGCGGCGGTGTGAATGAATGGTGAAGATATTCTGGAAGATCAACAATTACAGTGAGTATGTGAAGTTCATATCTTCCAGGAATCAATCTTCACCATTCATTCACACTAATGGGTTAGAGTATCAAGCTTCCCAAAGAGGGAGGAGTGGGCTCACCTTGAGGGAAGATATCCCTCAGCCCTCTATATAGGGTAGAACCACCTGAGGGCAGGGATTTCTTACAGATATAAAAAGACCCAAGACTAGTCGGGGCAGGCGGAGGCTCCCAAAGCCCGGAAGCAGGAGGATGTCCCGACAACTCTGCCTGACCCTGTGGGAAAAGAAATAAGTCCCCTGGAAATGTGAGTTGAGCAACTTACACCAGACCAGTGTTGCCAATCTGAAAAGGCTTAGCAATGGCATCCGCCAAATGCAGACTGTTGTTCCTAAAAACTTGGAAGCTACCTCACTGGCATCACAGAATGCCCTTGATTGGTGCCTCGGCAGCTCCAGACCTCGAGCAGAAAGGTGAATGGCTTGCTGGGTTGACTTGTAGTCAGGCATCGAAGCTCGGAACTGACCTAGCTGCAATCACAGACGCTTGTTGTAAACTGCCTGATGGGTCTGGTGTGCAGCAATGCACACGATGGTCAGTCAGGCATAGGACATTTAGGCCTAGTAGGGGTCTGCAGTATGGAAATCCCCAAAGTGGGGCAAGCTATAGCTCCTGCGAACTCTGCAGGAGCACAATACCTGCAATGGAGTCTGCAGTACCAAAATTCCCAAAGTAGGGTGAGATATAGCTCCTGCAAACTCTGCAGGAGCACATGACCTGCACTGGACATCCATCGGGGCTGGAGAGGGGGGAAAAGGGTGAAGCCTGACAATCCTAGTTGCCACCTCAAAGGCCCCAGGCCAAGGAGAGATGACAAAAGAGTCATCACTGAAATCCTCAAGGAATCTCAGTGGCAAGGACACAGAAGAAAAAATTACTTACCACAGTAATCTTGTTTCTTCTAATGGAGTCTTGCTGTATTCTGACAATATGCAGTTAGCTCTTCCAGTTCAACTGCCCCGGAGATGAAAGAGTTAACTCTATTCCATAGCATAGAACACTGAGCTTGAGCTTGGTTTTCAAACCCATCCCTAGTACATTCTATGTAACCGTAAGATTCTTACGAGTACTAAGTAGTTAATACTAAGCCTATCTTTCATTAATAGTGATAAATAACCCAACATGGCTAATAACCAAACAAAGGCAACAAGAAGACTCAAGTCGAGAAATGCCCAAGAAAAAAACATGGCACCACAGAGGTGCAGCACTTACATTCCTGCTGACAAGCAGGATCTGCCCCTTTTAGGTTCTGTCAGGGGAGGCAGGAAGGGAGGTCAGAATACAGCAAGACTCCATTAGAAGAAACAAGATTACTGTGGTAATTTTTTCTTCAAACAACATAAGTCTTGCTGTATTCTGACAATATGCAGACTACCAAGCAGTGCCCCATCTAGGTGGGCACATAACCTACTTAGGAAATAGGCTCTGCAGTACTGCTGTGCCAAACCTGGCATCAATCCTGGCCTGAGTGTCCAGGCAGTAGTGCTTGCTAAATGTGTGAACAGTTTTCCAGGTATCTGCTTTGCAAATTTCAAGCAGGGGAATGTCTCTAGCAGCTGCAATGGAGGCAGCTGTTCCCCTATTAGAGTGGGCTCGGAGACCAGAAGGTGGTTCTTTCCCCAGTTTGTCACAGCAAAACTGGATGCAAGACACAATCCACCTAGCAATGGTCCTCTTGGTGGCTGGCTTACCTTTGCCCACTTCTCCATAAGTGAGGAACAACTGGGTACAGTCATTCTTATAGGCCTTTGTCTGATCTATGTAGTAACTAATGGCCTTTTTTACACCCAAGCTATGCAGTCTTCGTTCCCCTGAGCAGAAGTGCTCAGGAAAGAAGACAGGTAATGTCATAGATTGGTTCAAATGGAAATCTGAGACCACTTTTGAAAGACATTTCCTGTTTGTTCTAAGGACGACCTTGTCCCTATGGAATGCTATGTAGTCAGGTTCCACTGACAAGGCCTGTAGCTCACTAATCCTCCTAACAGAGGTTATGGCTACAAAAAGACAGTTTTCCATGTCAAATACTTAAGTTCAGCCAAAGACATGGGCTCAAAAGGGGACTGCATTAACTGAGCTATGTAGATATTCAGGTCCCAAGATGGGGTAGGCTCCCTGTGAGAGGATGTTAGTGGAGTAACCCTTTAAAAACTTTTTGAAGACTGAATGGGATGCCAGGGAAGATCCCTTCCCTGCAGAGAGATACACAGACACAGCAGCCAGATGCACCTTCAGGGTAGAGGGCCGAAGACCTAAGGAATGCAGATGGACCAAATAGTCCAACATGGTTGCCTGTCCTGCTGCTTATGGATCCATTTCCTTCTGTGCACATCAGGTGGAAAATCTCTTCCACTTGGAAGTAACAGTCTTTCTGGTGGCCAGTTTTCTGGAAACCTTCAGAATATCCATGACCCCTTGAGAGAGATGCAGGCCTGCATACTGTAAGTCCTCAAGAGCCAAGCCATGAGCCTGAGGGCCTGAGGTTGGGGTACAGGATCCTCCCCTGAGGAGGTCAAGAGACTGTGTCTCCGGGGGAGGCAAATTGGGCTGGTCACTGTCAGAGACAGCAGCATGGGATACCATGGCAGTCTGGCCCAATCCACAGCAATCAGAATCATTGATGATGGCTGGCTCCTGAGTTTGACCAACACTCTGAAGATCAGAGGGAATGGGGTAAAGGCATATAGGAACTTGCCCGTCCTATCCAAAATCAGTGCATCCAGAGACACAGGGCCCAGCACTGGGGGTCTGCAACAGAACTGGGGCAACTAGTGATTGTCTGGGGCTCCAAACAGATCAATCTCTGGTATGCCCCATCTCCTGAACACTGCATGCAGTATTCCCTCGTTCAGAGACCACTCATGGTGACTCTGATTTATTCTGCTGAGGGCATCTGCCAGAACATCGTCCTTGCCTGGCAAGTGCACAGCTGAAAGGGAAGTCTGAAGGGAGTATGCCAGACTCCGGATCTTCATTGCTTCCGTGCACAGGGCAGAGAACCTTGTCTCTCCCTGCTTGTTGATGTAGTACATGGTGGTGGTGGTGGTGTCTGTTCTTACCTGAACCACCTTGCCTTGTACCATCTCTGAGAATGACCAAAGAGCCAGGAACACTGCCCTGAGCTCTAACAGGTTGATGTGAAGCAACGACTCCTGATGAAACCATATCTCACAAGCAATGTGGTCCCCCAGGTGAGCCCCCATCCCAGGAGTGAAGCATCCATGGTCAGAACTACTGTAGGAGACTGTTGGAGATTGTCCTTGTCCAGCCACCACTGCATTGCCTGTACCAAGGTGGATGTCACTGGAATCAGCTTGGATAGGGGATCTCTTTTCTGGGACCAGAAGGATCTGAGGTGAAACTGAATGTCCCTCATCTGAAACCTGGTTCCTGGGACTACTGCTGTGGAGGCTGCCATGTGTCCCAAAAGCTGAAGAAAATGTCTTGCTGGCCGAGACACCTGCATGCAAAAGAAATCTGCCAGATGGATGAGGTTGTCCACCGTTTCAATTGGCAGAAGAGCCTTCACCTGAACTGTGTCCAGTTCTGTTCCTATGAACACTAGGATCTGGACAAGTTCCAGTACCGATTTTCTTAGGTTTACCAGGAATCCTAAGGATCCAAGGGTATCCTGCACCAGAGCCAGAGCTTCCCTCACCTGCCGAGGGGATTGTCCCATGACCAGCCAGTTGTCCAGGTAGGGAAACACAGACACTCCCTGCCTCCTCAGGTAGGCCACCAACACTGCCAGGCACTTTGTGAATGTCCAGGGGGCACAGGTCAGGCCAAAGGGCACTGCCATAACTGACAGTGGCCTGAGGGCAACTCGAACCTTAGATACTTTGTGTGGGAGTGTCTGATAGGTATGTGGAAATAAGCATCCTTGAGGTCCAAGGAGGCTAACCAATCTCCTTGTCTGAGAGTGGGAAGGATTTTGGTTAAGGTCACCATCGTGAATTTCGTTTTTTTCAAGTGCTTGTTGAGATGCCTTAGATCTAGAATGGGCCGCCACTCCCCAGTCTTCTTTAGAGTAAGGAAGTATCTTGAGTACAACCTTTTTCCTTGGTGAAGGATGGGAACAGGTTCCATTACTTTTTGCTCGTAAGTGTGGAAACCTCTGCCTCCAACAGAGCTGCCTCTGAAGTGTTAGCAGGTTTGAAAGACTTTACTCTGGTTCTTGGGAACCATTTGAAATTCAGCGCAAGTCCCTGGCTCACTACTTTCAGGACCCACTTGTGTGTGGTAATGGATTTCCAGGCCTGGAAGTAGTGAGCCAACCTGCCCCCTACTGGCAGAGGGGAGGTGACCCTGACTGACACAGGTGGGTGTCTATTTGGCAGGAGTCTTAGGCTGGGAGGTGGATGTAGCTCTGCTCACACCTCTCCTTCCTCTGCCCCTGAAAAAAACTCTCTGCTGCTGGCAAGCATGGAATGCCCGTGCCTGGTAGAAAGGCCTTTGATAAGGCTTGCCTCTGCCCAGCCTAGATTGCTGCTTCTGAGGAGTTGCAGCCTTTTCTTTTGCAGCTGCACTTTTGTAAGTGGTCCTATATTCGTCCATTTTCTTCTTGTATGACTCTGTTTGCTCCCCAAACATAGAATTCTGAACAACAGGAAAATCCATGGCCTTTGACTGGGTATCCTGAGAAAGACTGGTACACCTGAGCCATTGAATCTCAGGGAAACCGCAGTAGCCGTGACTCTGGAGGACACATCAATAGAGTCCAATGCATCATGGAATTGCAGTCTGGATGCCTCAATGCCATCCTTATCTGTTCCAGATCCCTGGCCAGCTGGGGAGAAGCAGTCTTGGCCAAGTCCAGGACATATTCCCATCTGGACTTTTGGTATCTGGCTACATATGCCATGTAGGAAGCTTGCCTAATACCCAGAGAAGAGGCCAAATATTGTTTCTTGGTCATGGTGTCAATCCTCTGAGAGTCGTTCTCAGGAAGGTGAAAAGCTAGAGAAATGCCAGCCTTGTCATAGACAGCAGCCTGGACAACTCCTACATGGCTACAGTGGTTATACAGAAACTCTGTGCCATTGCCTGATAGCATGTTCTGCCTATCCATCCTTTTGTCAACAGGGGGAATAGAGGTGGGCATCTGCAAAACTGTATTAGTCTGTTTCTTCAAGGACTTATGGAGAGGTATAGACAGTCTCTTGGAGTTGGGAACATTCATCATCTCGATGAAATCTGGCTCCTCATCCTCCTCAGCTGCCTCCAGAGTAGGGAGCTGTAAGGTTTCAGCAACCTTCTTCTAAAAGGAATAATGGGAGGAGGACTCCCCAGGCTGTCTGGGAGGGGAGACAGAGTCTGGTCTATCAGGGGAAATATCAGGCTAAATGGGTTCCCCCAGGCCTTCCTCTTCTTCCCACTAGAGTTCACAGTAAGTCTCCAGATCATATGAACTGGTGGGAAATGAACTGGTAGATTCCTGAACCGAGGGGCATGTGATAGTACTCGGTCTTGGTTTGCCCGGTTCTGTTTACAAAGATTGTACAATTCTAATCGCCTTAGCTATTTCATCCGCGATTGGACCTGGAAACCTATGCTCTGAACCGGCAGATTTTCTCTTCTTTTTTGCTGGTACCGAAGCCTTGGTATGTGCTTTATATTTGGTCGAGGAGGTTTTGCCCTGGTCAGAAGGCACCTCCTCTGGTTCTTCTGCACCCTCAGGAGCCGAACTGGACCGGCCATCTGGGTCAGCGGATTTTTCTGCCATTCTTTCCTTCAGCCAGGCTAAACGTTTATCCAGCGTGGCCTTAGTAAAGTTTTCTCAAATTTGGCAATCTGTTTTCAGGTGGTCAAACCCCAGACCATAAACACACATGAGGTGGGGATCCGCCTTGGCAAACATAGATACATAGATACATAGACAGTGTCGGCAGATAAGGGCCTATGGCCCACCCAGTCTGCCCATTTAAGTTTGTAAGTTCAGTTTATGTTTTCCAGGAAGTCTGTTGCCCCTTACCCCTGACCTCCAGAATTCCTTTATGTCTATCCCATGCATTCTTAAATCCCGTGATTGTTTCAGCCCCCACCACTTCCTCTGGCAGGGTGTTCCACTTGTCCACCACCCATTCTGTGAAGAAATTCTTCCTCACGCTTCTCTGAATCATCCTCCCTCCAACTTCATCCCATGCCCTCTAGTCCTGGAACATCTTTTCGCTAAAAATAGTGCATTCCTGCACCCTGTTCCTCCCTGTAAGATACTGTATGTCTCTATCATATCCCCTCTCCCTCCTCTCTTCCAGGAGTACATGTTCAGTGCCTTCAACCTGTCCTCATAGGACTTGTGATGCAATCCATGCACCATCTTTGTTGCCCTCCTCTGAACCTTCTCTACCCTGTCTATGTCCTTACGTAGGTAAGGTCTCCAGAACTGCACAGTGTACTCCAGGTGCGGCCTCACTAGTGTCTTGTATAGTGGAATTATGACCTCCTTTTCCTGCTGGTGATGCCCCTGCCTATGCATCCCAGCATCCTATGTGCTTTACCTGCTGCCTTGTCACACTGTTTCCTGCCTTGAGGTCATCAGAGATGATAACTCCAAGATCCCTTTCCTGCTTGGTGCATGCTATATCCTCACCCCCAACTGATATATTGTGCCAGGGTTTTTGTGCCCCATATGCATTATCTTGCACTTCCTTGCATTGAATTTCAACTGCCAAACCCCTGACCATTCTTCAAGTTTCTGCAGGTCCCTTCTCATTCTCTACACCCTCTGGTGTGTCTACTCTGTTACAGAGCTTTGTGTCATCAGCGAACAGTGAAATTCTGCCTTCTAGGTCCTGCGCAATGTCACTGATGAAGATATTGAATAGTACCGGTCCCAGCACTGATCCCTGTGGTACCCCACTGGTCACTCTTCCCTCTGTGGAGTGACAGCCATTTACCACCACCCTCTGTGTACATCTCCCCACACTCTGTGCAGTGCTCAAACCTAGTGGATCCAGTCTTCTTCTTGGGTTTCTCAGACATAGTGCACTTAAGCCAAAGTTACTCTTCGTGTGGTGGTCAGGCTAGAGTAACTAATTTAGTTTTCGGTTAACGACCGGTTCAATGGTCGATGGAAAAAACTGATAAAGACTTGTTTTTGTTTTTAAACCAAAAACCGCCGGATCCCAAAAAACACAAACTTTTTAAGAATTTACCTCAAAAGAATAATCAAATTGGTCCTCTCTCGATTACGCGGACCAAAAAAAGGACCGGAGACTTGCCAATTGGAGATTCAATCTAATCTAGTCTAACCTGTACCGTAGACAGAGGTTTGAAGAACTGAAAACAAAAAGCGGTTGAATAAACCGACGAAAACACACCACTCTGAACCGAAGTGAATGAGAAGATATCTACGAAACGACTTCACAGGCAGGCGGAGTGGATGGTTGCATAGAATGTACCAGAGACAGAGGTTTGAAAACCGAGCTCGAGCTCAATATTCTATGCTATGGCATAGAGTTAATGCTTTTACCTCCAGGGCAGTTGAACTGGAAGGGCTAACTGCATACTGTCAGAATATAACAAGACTTCATGATGTTTGAACCGCAGCCTACAAAGAATCCCATATTCAGCTCCTTCAGCATTTCCATGAGGAACTGCTGGTACGCAGAGTATTCAGTATCCGTGGACATGTAGAGGGAGAAGTCCTCATCCTCAGAGAAGGAAGTAAGAGGGTAGGAGCTGGACTTGGGTAGCTGTGGTGCTGAGGTCATGGGCTTGAATTGGGCCCAGTCAGGCTGCAAGTGGTATTTTGTGAAGGACACCAGCCATTATCCCATATTGGTACCAGAACATGGGCCAAAGAGGACCCATAATACCTAGCAGTTCAGGGAGGGGTGGCAGAGCTCTGAGATGGATGTAGAAGCCAGAGGCTCAAGGCTCTCTGCCAGGGCTGAAAGAGTTCTCAGGGATCTCTTCGGGGGGGGGGGGACTTGGCAAAGCCAACCAATCTCAGAGCTGCAACCCAGACGATGTCCTTGGGGGAAGACCCCTGGAGGAGAGTGGAGCCATACATGTTCCACAGGGCACCTCTGGTCCTCACTAATGACAAAAACAGCCACTTCCAGGGAGAAACTAGCCACTGGTCACTGTCAGAACCTCAGCCGATGCTACCTCCAGCACTAGTCACAGGGTCAGCAGTAGGCACAGTGACAGGTCTCATCCCCACAATAAGGCCGGTGCTGGCCCCCAAGGCTAGCCCTTTACCAGAGCAGGAGTGACCCCCCAGAACTACCCCTGTACCTGGCACTGCGAACAGAACCAGAACCAGACCCGGCACCACGAACAGTGCTGGAGCCAGAGCTGGCACTATAGCCAGAACCAAGACCAGAACCAATGCCACGGGCTGCACCAGAACTGGTCCCAGCACCAGGCTCACGGAAGATACCAGAGGTGACGTCGTCACTGGCATCGATCTTGGAATTGGGCCCAGGGTCGTTGCCATCACTGCCATCCCTGAATCCAATGTTAGTGCCTCCTCCTTCCTCAAGCCACAAGGACACTCAGGGGAGAAGAGGACCACCAACTCAGACTCTAGGATTAGGGTCAACTATGGAACCGATCCCTCTTCTGGGACTGTGAATGGTGCCAGAAAAGGACCCAGTCTCGCAACTAGTACCGCCCCCTCACTTGCTCCGTAGGCAATAGCAGGAGCAGAAGCAGCAGCAGGCCAAGGCTCCAAGATGCCCAATGATGTAGACCCAGTGTATAGCTTTAGCCTCACCACCAGAGGAGTCAGCTGTCCAGGAGAGCAGATGGACTGAAAGCAGTGCTCAGTCAACCCCTCGGAAAGAGCTGAATGTCCACTAGATCCTCCACCTGGGACCTCTAATGTCTCAGTGAGGTGAGTATGGGGAGGATCCTGGTCTTCCTCACTACCAGGGGTACAGAAAAGGAGCCTGGGGAAAGGCCCAGAGACCTACCTTGGCATCACGAGTGCAACGCCTGTCGTCAAAAGTGGGGGTCGACCTACCTCACTTTAACATGTGGAATTTGAGGACAGACTTATCCATGGAAAAGCAGGCGTCTTATCGGTCCACGTCACGGTGAGGGCCAAAACAGGTGTGGCATTTTGGATGCCAGTCCAATGCTGCAAGAGGGCCCCCACGGGAGCACCACTGCATTGGGGGGGGGAGTAAATCAATTTTGCAAGGAGGGAGCTGATGTTGACTAACAGTGCCTCGCACATCATGTGGTGCAGCACACACCAGCAAGTAACCATCGTCAGCTTCTTCACACACCTCGGTTAGAAACAAAGAAATATAGAATTTGACGGTAGATAAGGACCGCTTGGCACACCTAGTCTGCCCGTTTTCCTACCTAACAGATAAGCTGCAGATCCTAGTTAACCAACAGCTTACTTCCTCCTACCCCCCACTAGGATTGCCTTATGTCTTTCCCATGCATTCTTGAATTCCCCCACTGTTTTTGACTCCACGACCTTCTTAAGGAGGCTGTTCCATGCATCAACGACCCTCTCTGTGAAAAAATACTTCCTCACATTACCTCTGAGCCGTCCCCCCTCTATCTTCAAATTGTGCCCCCTTGTTCTTGCACATCTCTTTTTAAAGATGCTACCCTCTTGGACTTTGTTGATTCCCTTGAGGTACTTGAAAGTTTCTATCATGTCCCCTCTCTCCCTTCTTTCCTCAAGGGTATACATATTAAGCTCCTTTAGTCTTTCTTCATATGTCTTCTGGTGCAGACCCTGCACCATTCTGGTTGCCCTCCTCTGGACAGCCTCCACTCTGTCTATAGAAACATAGTTCTGTCAAATAGAAACAAAGTGGAGTGAAATAAGGAGAGGGCTAGATCCTTACTAGCCCACAGGGATAGGGAAAGGATCTAGGAAATATACAATAAATAACAACAAAATAAAATCTGACTGCCAACTTAGAAATAAGAACAGGACACACTCGCCGACGACCTGGGTTCGGGACCAGATCCGGGACGTCGGAGGGCCAGCCGGGGGAGAAGGATTGAGCGTCCTTCGACTGCTCTCCTTCTCCAGGTGGAAGGGGGGTAGAGTGTCCGGTGCACTACTGTCACCCAGCGGAGTTTGGGTGTACCACAAGCGCTGGCAACAGCACGTTGGGAGGCAGGGTTGACGCTGGCCATCACTGCAGGTCCCGCCCCGTATACAGGGGATCTAGCAGCCACTGCCTCCATGATGCACCCGCCCCTTGTCTGCGCTCCAGGCCGGCTCCCGGACCTAATCACAGCTTCACGCACTGAGGGCCAGTGCCGCGACCCCACCCCTGGGAGTTAAACCAGGGGTATCTGAGGAGCCATGGCTAATGTGGGACATGAGAGCAGGAGGATCCGTGACTGGGCGGAAGTTCGGCGAGGAGCAGCTGCAAAAAGGAGAAAAAAAAAAAAAAGAACAGGACACACTAGGTGGCAAAAGAGTAGTAATATTTATAGAGCCAGAGCCTTACACCGGTAGCCAGACAGAAGATGAATAGTGGTTTGAAAAAACAGGGCAGCAGCCCTGAGCATGTGGCGCTGGCAGAATCATGAGGAGGATACCAATGAATGGGAGGGACCTCCTTGCACAAGAGAAGGCAGAATGTGCCAAAAAAGTAAAGGGACACAAAGATTATTGGGAAAAAAGGGGCAACTCCATGCTAGCAGATAGAGAACTGATTAAACTCGTGAGTTAACCATGTCCCTCTCCTTACATTAGGGAAGGGAAAAAAGGAGAAACTAATGTAGTTGTAAGTGGAGTTGCAGAACTGGACAGTCCAATGGAGTCGAGATGTAGTGGGCTACGGTCTAAACATATAAGCATACAGACAAAAAAGTCTGGCAGTCAAAAGATTCCATCAAAAAAATGATCTGCTTCTTCTGCAACTACAGGAGTGTATCCGGTTTATGAGCTAGTGTAGCTGACACATAAAGGTGAAAGTCTCTCACATGCAGTTCATCTGCCAAATGGATCAGAATGGACAGTGCCCAGAAATGCATGTTGCATGTAGCAAGTAATAGGGATATACTCACAGAGGGGGGATACACCCTGAGCTGGGCAAGGAAGACAAAAAAGAAAACGGTGAGGAAGGAGTCACCTTCCACACACACACACACACTTTTTTTTTTGGCATGAGGGCCCTGAAGGACCTTCACACGGTTTGTTTGTTTTTTGTGACAGCAAGCCCCCGAAGAGTGCCCAGCGCTCTCCCTTGATGTTTCTTGTAATAAGAAAAAGGAGACCCCTACATGTGGATGACTGGATTGGTTTCAGTAATTGCTCATGGTGCTGTCAACACCAGCAGGGTGAGCATGCCCAGAGGCCCTGGCTTTGTCTGAGAGGTATGGTAGGTAGGGTATGGTAATCAAAGGTGGAGATATTCTGGAAGATCAACAATTACAGTAAGTATGCAATTTTCATTTCTTCCAGGAATCAGTCTTCACCACTGATTCCCACTCATGGGTCAGAGTACCAAGCTTCCCTTCTTCTCTTGAGGGAAGGGCTGGCTCATCCTGAAGGTAACAAGTTCCCACAGCATTCTATGTGGAAGACAGCACCTGAGGGCAGGGGGTCCTCAGAGGTCTGGTGGAACACAAGACTGATCGGGGCCAGGCAGAGGCTCCTGTGGCATAGGAAAAGGAGGGCACCCCGAAAGCTCTCGTCTGGCCCTGTGGGAGAAGAAACAAGCCCCTTGGAACTGTGACTTTAGCACCTTATGCCAGGCCAAAGGTGCCCGTATGGAGAGGCAAAGCCACGCATCTGCCTGAGGCAGTCTGCAGTTCCTGAAAGCCTAGAGGCCACCTCACTGGCGTTGTACTATACCCTTGATTGGTGTCCTTGCTGCCTCCAGGCCTTGAGCAGAAAGGCAAATGGTCTACCTGACTAACTCATTTGAGGTATTTCATCTAGGAGATGACCTAGCTGCAACCAAAGAAGGCGCCGATTAAAGGCTGCCTGATGAACCTGGTGTGCTGGAATGCACATAACTGAATGTGCTGAGGTGAAAACCTTCCTCTCCATGGCACCTGTCTGAATAGATTCTGTCTTAGGAGGTCAGTCACATGTGCAACATCTAGGCCCTGACGGGGTCCACAACACTTCCAGCCCTGAAGAGAGGTGAAGTACTGCACCTGCAGATCTTGTGGGTGTACAACACTGGAGCATAAGGTCCCTTGGTACTGCTGAGCAAAAGAAGGGATGCCTCCATACTATCCTTGATGCCTCCCTGAAGACTCTAGGCCAAGGAGGGATATGACAGGGCTGAATAAGACCCTGTCCCGTCTGTTATGCAGAGGAGTTAAAAGTAAGGATCTATTTTGTCTCCTCCTATTTCTGCCACTTCTCTCTCTCTCCCCTGTCTGACTGCATAATCAATTTTTCTTGTGGCATCACGGAACTGGCCACTCCAAAGGTCCCATGCTTTCTCCTGTTATCTCCCTTTCATCACTTGCTGTTTCTATCCTCCCCCCTTGCTTCTCTGTGGTTAAAAAATATATGTGAAACTGTTTAGTGAAACTAGGATCTCTTGATTTGCAAATGTATGTAATTACCTTGTTGAAATGCTGCAGAAAGTTTGTGTTTCTTAGAAAAGATTGCAAGCTAGGCCGGCCCGGTGGCACTGAGGGTTGAGGCGCTGGACGCCTTACCTTGCTTCATGCTGGTGACCCAGGCTCAGGAAGAACCTCGAGTCATCGGGGAGCCGGCATGGGGGGGGGGAGCAAGACTGAGCTGCCTAGTGGTGGCTCTCCTCTCAAGGGAAGGAAGGGTCACCCCTCGCCGCCACCGGGTGGAGATCTGGTGTTGGCGCAGGTGGGTAGATGGGTGACCAGTAGGATGGGTGTCCTGCAGTGTGCAGCGTGCGCATGCCTCCACACGTCTTGGCGCTCACACCAGGGATGTGGGGAGGAACAGGAACAAAATAGATTAAAAAAATAATAAAAAAAAAAAAAAAAAAAAAAGATAGCAAGCTGTAATACAGGGATCAGACCATGAGAAACCTTTTGACTTGTCCAGCTTGTTTGTCAAACTGTCAACAGGAGACTAGCCCCGGACAGACTGTTCTATTATATTGCACATGTGAAGCCTGGATGTACTCTGGTCTCAAGAAAGAAAATTACAAACTTGTTAAATTTTGTTAAAAACAAGATGCAAAGTTAAACTGCCAGAAAAATAGAGCTTATAAACAGTGCAATGTTTTGGTTTTCCAGATTTTTAATTAGAGTCTCTCCCAGATGTAGGACTTAGTTTGAACTGACTGTATTAAGAGCTATCCTGTATAATTTTTTGTTTCTATTTTTTTACTTTACTGTTATTAATAAAACACTAATTGTGAATTTTAAAACTTCTCTTGCTTTGCTTCCTGACCCATGCCTCTACAACAGCTGGTGTCAGACAAAGCGGGACTTACGCTGTGCAAACTGTAAGCCAGGAATTTTGTGTGTGGGTACTAGACCTAGTACCAGGAAAGCACAGAAGAAAGGTATGGGTCCTGCAACAGCAAGCCCAAGACTGATTATCAGAAGAATGGCAGCCAAACTAAAGTCCAAACGTACAGCCAGCACTAGTGATGAGAGAAGAAGAACAGATAGGGACAGAACCGGAAAGCATGCCTGCCTTCTTCAAATGGTGGACTATACAACAAAGAGAGACTGAGAAACAGAGAAGAGATGCAGCAACAGGAGCAGTGATGGCTGGGTGCCTTGTAGACTATCAAAGCTGGGGGATCTGGTGCAGGTCCAGCAGATCAACAAAACACAAACAACTTAAAAGACATTAAACTTACAAAGGTGTGTCCCTCAGATGACATCAAAGCATACCTGACAACTTTTGAAAGGGCAGCCAGAGCCTGCCAACGGCCAAAACAGCAATGGGCAATCAGGCTGGTACCTTATCTGACCAGGAAAACCCAACTTGCCTACAGCAACATGGACACTGTGCAGTCAGAAAACTATGACCTTGTGAAAAGAGAAAAGCTTAAAAGATACATCTCAGGAGATACCTACAGGCAGAGATTTCAGTCCCTGAAGTACCACTCCGTCAACAATCCTTGAGAAGCCTTAATCCAGCTCAGAGAACTCCTCATTAAATGGTTCCACCCAGAGGGTAAAACCATCCCACAGATCATCGACATATTAGCAGTGCAGCAATTCAGCAACATTTTGCCTATAGATGTGCAGCTCTGGGTAAAGAACATCAACTAGAAAGTGGGGGAGAAGCCATTTCTTTGGTTTAGGACTATCAGATGGCCAGTCAGACACCACAGCAGCGAAGTAACAGTCGAGGAATGGTAAGACCCTATTTTTCCTGATTTAACTCCAGATCAGATAAAGCAAAGCAAACCTTATTTATATAGCGCCTTTCTTAAACCAAGGCACTTTACACATTAATTACAATGAAATACATAGGTTAAAATAAAATTATAAATGCATGAAAGTAATTAAAATCATCTGGGAAGGCCATCTGAAAAATAAGTCTTAAATTCCGACTTGAAAATCTCGACAGTCAGGCATTCTCTCATCCTGCAAGGTAGAGAATTCCAAAGAGTGGGGGCTGCAAAGGAAAAAGAACGAGCACCAGATGTCTTTAAGCGTACCCTGGGAATCTCTAGCAATCCCTCACTGGCGGATCGGAGAGGGCGGAAGGGGCAGCAGGTAGTTAAGAGATCTTGCAGGTAGCCGGGTCCCAGTTCATGTAGCATTTTAAAGGTCAGATGACTGACCTTAATGGTGATCCACCACTGAACAGGGAGCCAGTGCAGTCCACGCAGCATAGGTATAATATAGCTGGTCCTAGATGTACCAGTCAATAGCTTGGCTGCCACGTTCTGCACTAGCTGCAAGCGACAGATATCAATCCCAGGAAGCCCTAGGTAGAGGGCATTGCACTAGTCAAGGTGGGTGGTGACGAAGGCATGGACCAATGCTGGAAGTTCATCTGGAGGAACCAGATGTTTCACTCGGGCGATATTCTTCACAAGGTAAAAAGAGGATTTGACAACTGCAGACACCTGGGGTTTCAGGGTCAAGCTGTCATCAAAGATAACACCCAAGTTACGCACCTGGTTGGAGGTAGTGAGTTGGACGCCATCAAGCCATATGCCCGACACCTGCCCAGCCCCAAACCTGCCCCCGGATGACCAGGGTCCACTACCAACACTTCATTCTTGTCCGGATTCAGTCTCAGCCAGCTGGTGCTCATCCAGTCCTTGATCTTGACGAGACAGTTGTTAAACACAGAGGCTGCATCCCCTTGTTCGGGTACAAAGGACAGATACAGCTGAGTATCATCTGCATAGCAGTGAAAACTCAAACCGTATCGCCTAATGATATCTCTTAATGGCAGCAAATACACTGTCAACAACATGGGTGCCAATATGGAGCCCTGAGGCACCCTACAGGACAGGGGAAGGGCGTCATAGGAATACATTCCCATGACCACCCTCTGAGACCTGCCCATGAGGAAAGATCGATACCATTCTAGGACTGTCCCTGACAGTCCACAGAGAAGCCACAGGCACTCCAATAGCACACCATGGTCCACCATGTCAAATGCTGCAGAGAGATCAAGAAGGACCAAGATGGTATGAGCCTTTTGATCCCTTGTGATTAGGAGATCATTCAATACCCGGACAAGTGCAGTCTCGGTACTATGTCTCTTCTGAAATCCAGACTGGAGAGCATCACAGACATTGTGGGTCACAAGGTGATCATCCAGCTGCAACGCAACCACCTTCTCAATAACCTTCCCAGCGAAAGGAAGGTTAGAGACAGGCCTGTAGTTAGCTGAGCAGTCTGGATCCAAGGATGTTTTTTTTAGGAGTGGTCATATGGCCACCTCCTTAAGGGGATCAGGAAAGACACCCCTCTCCAAGGAACCCCAGACAATTTTACCTAGGACTGCGCAGATAGCATCTATACAACCCACTAATAGGGGTGTAGGGCCCGGATCCAAACTGCAGCTGGTTGGGCGCAGTGTTTGGACAATATGCACAATGTCCATGAATTCCGGCTGGCTAAAGTCTGTCCAGATAGACCGAGTGTTCATCACCTCTCATCGACCTCCGCAGTCCCCCATAGGGAGAGTAGGGCCGATGCCAGACCGGATATTGGCAACCTTATCCACAAAGAATCGAGTGAACTCCTTGCATTTAGCCTGAGAAAATCCCCTTCCGGGCTGGAGACAGACTGGATGCACAGTCTGTCTACAGTCTGAAGAGCTGAGCCAGTCGATTCCGTGCAGCAGAAATCTCCCTGGACAGGAATTCTGCCTTCTTACGGGTGATTTCTGACTGATAGCCCTTATAATGTTATATCAATCTAAGCCTGTCAGCCTCCAGACCCGACCTTCTGATTGACAGCCCTTACAATGTTCGATCAATCTAAGCCTGTCAGCATCCAGGCCCGACTTCCGCCATGCTTTCTCTAGCCTTCGACCAACTCTCCTCAGCTCTTTCAAGGAACCACCAAACCAAGGGGTCCATGGGCGAAGAGTGAGTGGTCGAACTCGAACTGGAGCAATCTTGTCCAGGGCCTCTCCCACCGCTCTATTATAGGCCAGTACGAGATCCCCTGGACTCATGCATTCACCCGACAAACCCGATAGGTCCAGCACCGCTGACAGACCTTCTGGGGTAGCACCCCTTAAAGGGCGGTACTGGACCATCTCCACAGAGGCAGGTCCATTTGGGGGTGGCCTTGAAACTGAGCCTTACGGTGTGATGGTCAGACCAACTGACTGGTTCCACCCCCAAATCCGTTATCTCCATCCCCAGGAGGAACACCAGATCCAGCGAGTGACCCCCTATATGGGTCGAGGAGGTAACCACCTGTGTAAGGCCAGGCATAGTCATTAGCTGGAGGAGATTCTGACCGAATTGCGAGAGTTCATCGTCGACCCAGGCATTGAAGTCCCCCAGAATTAACCATCTGGGGACTCCAATGCTACGTCGAGGATGAAGTCCGCTACCTCCTTCAAGAATTCTCCATCACCGGGTGGACGTTAAATGAGGAGTATCCCGCACCCTACACCCTCACCCAGGATACACTTGAAGGATCTGGTGGACCCCATTGGCACATCCAAAAGGCCCAGTTCCATCCTAAATATGATGGCAACACCCTCGTCCCTACGATCTAGCCTCGGGCGGTGTATCACCGAGTACCCGGCCGGAATGGTAGAGGCCAATATAGGGCAAGCATTATCGTCCAGCTAGGTCTCGGTGATGCAAGCCAGATCTACTGTTCCAACAAGATCAGCTATAATAGCTGTCTTGTTTTTAATAGATCTGGCATTGCATAATACCGCTTGAGTAGGATGGGCTGTCAAGGAGCACCTCAGCTCCTGCTCATTAACTATGGAGCCCTTAGGTATGGGGACAAGACAAGAGATACCTCTGTCCTGTCTCCATTTCGCCCAAGGGTGTCTCTTGCACCCCACCACCTCAATCCATCCCCCCCTTTCTGTTCCCCCATCAGGCCCAGTTCTCCCCCTTCTCCTTTGCCTGGCTATCCCCAAAGTCTGACCCCTTAAATAGGTATCTGATGACAATGGGGGATATTCAAAGAGGTGCATTTCCCTGAGCCTGGTGGGGGAATAATGTCTGACCATCTTTACTCCCTCCCAGCACATTATTTTACTAGAGTAGAAGCAGAATAAAACAAACTCCAATACAATAACACTCCCAAAAACCCAGATCCTAACAAAATAAATAATATTAGCAAAACACAATTATCCCTAAATCAATACACCAAATAAATATAATATAAACTTAGTTAAACTACTGACTATATTAAGTAAAAGTAAATGAATAAAAACAAGGCCCAGTCCATAAGAATTCGAGTAATGGTTTTAGTCCACGGAGCTCCCACCTCCTAGGGCCAAAAATTCTCACTCCTAGGGTCCAACAGATATAACAGAAGAAAAATAAGTTTGAGGTTCAGAATTATGAAAGAGTACAGTACCAAAGTTCAATCCTCCCATGGGCTCTCACCACAAGAAATAAACGCTGGCCAATATCCTTTAACAAACGCTAAATGGTTAACAGTCTTTGCCATCTTTAGTAGACCCACAGACTCTCACTCCTAGGATCCAGCAGATATAGCATCAAAAATAAATCTAAAATTCAAATTTGTAAAAGAACACAGTACCAAAGTTCAGTCCTCCCATGGGCTTTCACCACCATAAGAAAACAAACACTGGCCAATGTTCTTTAAGAAAACTAAACAGGACAGTCTTCGCAGCCTTTACAGGCAGCCAGTAAAGTTGAGAGAAAGACAAAGAAAGTAAACAGTTAGGCACAGAGCAGACTCCTTACTTTAGTGCTGCAATCCATAGTCTGATAAAAACCTTGTAGAGACTGAAGTTATTCATGCCAAAGTATCCGACGCCAATGGAATTCACCCCAGGACACCCACCTCACTCCAGACCTTACCACAGCCCAAGCGTCTCTCCAGCTGCCAGGGTGTGGGACAGAAGTGCCGGAGAAGCAACTGCCCACCGACAGCAGACACACGGCACACCACCAGATAGAGAGACAGGGACCAGGAGCAAAGCCTCAAGATAAGAACTCTGATGGGAGTAACAAGTCTGCACCCAAAGACTTTATTTGTCACAACTGTAATGAGCCAGACCATATTGCAAGAAACTGACATAAAAATAAGTCGGGTAACACTGGAGCAAATTTGGCCTTAGCAAATTGGGGCAAGTATTTAATAGATGTCAAGGTGGGAGAGAAGACTACAAAGAGATTTACAGATTCGGGAAGCAGACAGACCCTGCTGCATACTGAAGTTCTGGGAAAACACTGTGCAAAAAGAAAAAATTACTCACCTTAGTAATGTTGTTTCTTCTAATGGAGTCTTGCTATATTATGACATATGCAGTGAGTCCCAACCTTCAAACTGCTCCGGAGGTGAAAGAGTTAACTTTCCATGCCAGGCATGTAACGCTGAGCTCGAGCTCGGTTGAAAACTCTGTTGTTCTTCAAACTCAAACTGTCAGATCTTTACGAGCTAAACTCACTAAGGTCCTGTGTGGAAGCTGTAAACCTACACTAGCCAACTGGCTACTAAACATAAGAACACATTTTTTGGTCCCAAAACAAAGACTCAAGTCAGGAGACCCAAAAAATGAAAAACACAACACCAAGTCACCCCAAAAAAGGAGGGGTGAAATAACAAGGTGGGCATCTACTAAGTGCCAACACTGCACTGCCCACCCACATCCCAAAAACAGAGGTTCTGAGAGGGGCAGGCAGGGGGGAGGTCATAATATAGCAAGACTCCATTAGAAGAAACAACATTACTAAGGTAAGTTTTTCTTCAAACAACATGAAGTCTTGCTATATTATGACATATGCAGACTACACAGCAGTACCTCCATGGAGGAGGGTCAGAACCTACTTAGGAAATAGGCTCTGAAGCACAGCTGTGCCAAACCGAGCATCACTCCTAGCCTGGATGTCCAGGGAGTAATGCTTGGTAAAAGTGTGAACTGTTTTCCAGGTAGCTGCTTGACAAATCTCTAAAATAGAGATGTCCCTGGCAGCAGCCAGGGAAGCAGCTGTACCTCTGGTAGAGTGAGCCCTCAGGCCTGAGGGAGGAACCTTACCCAGCTTTTCATAACAGAATTGGATACAAGAGACAATCCACCTGACAATGGATCTTTTAGTAGCAGGTTTTCCTCTACCAACCTCACCATAAGTGAGGAACAGTTGGAGGGAGTCAAACCTGTGACCCTTGGTACGCTCTATGTAGTAACTAAGGGCTCTCTTCACATCTAAACTGTGCAGCCTCCTCTCGCCAGAGGAGGAATGGTCAGTGAAGTACACTGGAAGAAATACAGATTGATTAAGGTGGAAATCTGAAACCACCTTAGGCAAGAACTTCCTGTTAGTCCTGAGGACCACCTTATCTCTATGAAAGGAGATAAAATCAGACTCCACTGACAAAGCCTGTAATTCACTTATGCGTCTGGCAGAAGTGATGGCTACCAGAAACACAGTCTTCCAAGTCAAGTACTTAAGCTCTGCTGAAGACAAGGGCTCAAAGGGGAGGTTGCATAAGCTGAGCAATGCAAACATTAAGATCCCAGGCAGGGGCAGGGTCCCTGAATGGAGAGTTGGTGTGAAGCAATCCCTTAAAAAACTTAGAGAATACAGGATGAACTGAAAGAGAAGAGGGGTTTACCTGCTGAAATAAAAGCAGACACAGCTGCCAAATGTACCTTTAGGGTAGCTGGTCTCAGCCCCAAAGTATTTAAATGGACCATATAATCCAGGACTGTGGGTAAATCAGCAGATTCTGGGGCAATATGCTTCCCAGAGCACCATATGGAAAACCTCTTCCATTTGGAATTGTAAGTAGCCGTGGTGGAAGGCTTTCTAGAAGCCTTCAATATATCCATTACACCTTGGGAGAGGTGTAGATCAGCAAACTCTAACTCTTCAAGAGCCAGGCCTTGAGATTGAGAGATTTGAGGTTCGGGTACCAAATCCTTCCCTGGGCACAAGTTAACAGGTTGTGATTCCTGGGAAGACACAGGGGAAGATGGACTGCTAAGGACAGTAGGAGTGGATACCAGGGTTGTCTGGCCCAATCTGGAGCAATCAGAATAACTTTGCAGGATTGGGATCTGATTTTGACTAACACTTTGAACAGGAGAGAGAAGGAGGGAAAAGCATAGAGAAACTTCCCTTCCCAATTGAGAACTAAGGCATCCAGAGGGACTGAGCCCAACACTGGGGGCCTGCAGCAAAAAAGGGGAAGTTGGTGATTGTCTGGGGCTGCAAAAAGATCTATCTGCGGGGTGCCCCATCTGGCAAATATTACCTCCAGGACCAGGGGATCCAGTGACCATTCATGATGTCCCTAGGAAATCCTGCTGAGAGCATCTGCCAGGACATTGTCCTTGCCTGGGAGGTGAACTGCCATAAGGGAGGTGTTCAGGGAGTAAGCCAGAGACCACAACTTCATTGCTTCGGTGCACAAGGCCGTAGACCGAGTGCCTCCTTGCTTGTTGATAGTACCACATTGTGGTGGTGTTGTCTGTTCTGACCTGTACAACTTTGTTCTGAACAGAGCTGGAAAAAACTTGAAGTGCTAGAAAAACTGCTCTGAGCTCCAACAGATTGATGTGGAGCAGAGATTCCTGAGGGGACCACAATCCCTGGGTAGTGAGGTCGCCCATGTGAGCTCCCCACCCCAAGAGGGATGCATCTGTAGTAAGGATTAAAGAGTGAGACTGGGTGACAAAGGGAACCCCTCGTCTCAGATTGCTCTGATCCTGCCACCACTGTAGGGGCTTGGATCAGGGTTCGAGTTACTGGGATCAACTTGGTTAGAGGGTCTTTCCTTTGAGACCAAAAGGCCTCAAATGGAACTGGATGTCCCTCATCTGAAATCTTGCTCCTGCACTACTGCTGTAGAAGAAGCCATGTGCCCCAGGAGCTGTAGAAAATGCCTTGCTGGTCGAGAGACCTGCAGAGTGAATGAGAGGCCAGAGAGACCAGGGTCCTTGCCCTGTTCAAGGAAGGAAGGCTCTGGCTTCCTCTGTGTTCAGCTCTGCCTTATAAAGCGAGGAGCTGGACAGGCTCTAGAACTGACTTTGAAAGATTCAGAAGGAAACCTAGAGAGGTAAGCAGTTGCTGAGTTATCTGAAGATGTAACTTGACTTGGTCTGGAGACTGGCCTACTATGAGCCAGTCGTCCAGGTAAGGGAAGATGGCAATTTTTTGCCTTCTTAGGTAGGCAACTGCTACTGCCAGGCATTTTGTGAATACACTTGGAGCAGAGGTGAGGCCAAAGGGCATTGCTCTGAACTGGTAATGGCCTGAGGGCAGCTCGAACCTGAGGTACTTTCGATGGGAGCTTCTGATGAGAATATGGAAGTAGGCATCATTGAGGTTCAGGGACGCTAGCCAGTCCCCTGACCTTAGAGAGGGTAGAATAATTCCCAGAGTCATCATTCTGAATTTTGGTTTTAAAAGGTGCGTGTTTAAGTATCTGAGATCCAGGATGGGCTGCCATTCTCCTGTCTTTTTTGGGGTAAGGAAGTACCTGGAGTACAATCCTTTGCCCTGGTGTAGGGGTGGAACCCTTTCCACGGCTCTGAGAGCCAGGAGGGAAGAGACTTCTGCCTCTAGGGCAAGTGCCTCTGGTGGATTTGCAGGTAGAAAGGATCTGGTTCTCATCTTTGGAAATTTTTTGAAGCTGAGAACCAGTCCCTGGCTTACTACTTCAGGACCCACTTGTCTGATGTCAGAGACTTCCAGTCCTGGACAAAGTAAGCCAGCCTGCCCCCTACAGGTAGTTGAGAATCGGCCCTGGCAACCCCATCAGGGTGCCTGCTTGGCAGGGGCTTTAGGCTGAGGGGTGGAAGCAGGCCTGCTTGTACCCCGTCTGCCTCTCCCTCTAAAGAACCCCCTCTGGGCGTAAGCAGAAGAGGAGGCCTGGGCTTGGTAAAAAGGCCTATGAAAAGGCCTGCCCCTGCCCCTGGAAGGCTGCCTTTGAGGAGTGGCCTGCCTTTACTTGGCCTGTGCACTCCTATAGGTGGTCCTATACTCATCCATTTTCTTCATGTAATTCTCTGTCTGCTCCCCAAACAGAGAATCACCCACAACAGGAAAATCCATGGCCTTAGTCTGGGTATCCTGTGACAGGCTAGTACATCTGAGCCAAGCCATTCTGCGAAGTGCCACAGATGTAGCCATAACTCTTGATGACACATCATTAGAGTCCACTGCAGCATGGAATTGCACCTTAGATGCCTCAATACCATCAGCAGCCACCTGCTCCACCTCCTTGGCCAGCTGGCCAGAGACCTGCTTTGCTAGAGCCATAACAGTATCCCATCTGGATTTCTGGTATCTAGCAACATAAGCCATATAATTTGCCTGTCTGAGTCCCAAGGATGCTGCCATGTACTGTTTCTTTGCCATGGCATCAATCCTCCTGGAGTCCTTGTCAGGGGGGTGTGAAGCCAAGGGAATATTTGCCTTGTCACAGGCTGCAGCCTGCACTACCCCAACATGGCTGCATTGTTGTGTAAGGAACTCTGTATCAGAGCCTGACAATGTGTACCTCTTGTCCATTCTCTTATCCACAGGAGGTATAGTGTGAGGAGTTTTAGAATTTTTACTGTCTGTTTCCAAAAGATTTATGCAAAGGAATAGACAGTCTCCTAGACTCTGGGATATCCATCATTTCCACATAGTCAGGCTCCTCTTGATCATCCACAGCTTCCTCCATAGGAGCTGGAGGGTTTCAGCCACTTTTTATAAAACATAAAATGAGAAGGGACTCAGAACGCTAGGAGGAACACTCCTGAAGGTCTGTGTGGGAGATGTCCAGTTCAATGGGCACATCCAGACTTTCAAATCCACATTCACTCTCCTCATACTCCTCTTCCCTCCTCCGGTTCATAAATTCCTCTAAATCGCATTCTGAACTGGTGGAACCAGCTGAACCGTACGCTTACCTGATGGTGCTGGTTCGGTCGGAACCGGGGAAAGCAACTGGACAATTTTAATTGCTTTGGCTATTTCTTCAGTGGTTGGAGAGGAAAGTTTTGGCTCCACACCAGCTGATTTCCTAGTCCTTTTTGCTGGAACCGACTCCTCAGAGTCGGCTCTCCTTTTGCCCGAGGAAGTCTCACCTTGGTCAGAGGGCACTCCCTCCGGTTCGGCTGGAACTGAACCGGGCTGGCCATCCGGTTCAGCGGACTTTTTGGCCTCCCTTTCCATGAGCCTACCAACTCTCTTTTCCAGGGTAGCTGCAGGAAAATTTTTGCAAATCTGGCAGTCTGCATTGAGGTGGTCAAACCCCAGACAATAAACACAGGTGGTGTGGGGGTCAGCCTTAGCAAAGACGTCCCCACAGACACTGCAGTGTTGAAACCCAGTGGGCCCAGTTTTTCTTTTGGGTTTCTCAGACATAATGCCAGCCTAACCAAACTTACCCGTTTATGGCAATCCGCCAGGTAAGACCCTCTTATCGGTTCCCAACCGTGTCACGGGTCGTGGAAAAAACGTAATAAAATCTGTTTTTTTTAGAACCGATAAGAACCGGTAACCACACTCTAAATGACAGATTAAGATATTTTAAACAACCTGATCAGTTCAAACCGAACCGATAAACCGTTTACAAGTTCCACACAGAATAGAAATTAATGTAAAACCTATCTAGTACTCACAATACCACAGACAGAGTCTGAACCGACCGGTTGCGGTTTAAATTCGGTAGAAAATCGAGAAAAACAATACTTTAACCAACAAAATGAACCGAGCAGAAGGAGAAATCTCTGGAGCAACTGTTCAGTGAGGCGGAGTAAAGAATCTGACAGTTTGAGTTTGAAGAACAACAGACAGAGTTTTCAACCGAGCTCGAGCTCAGCGTTCCATGCCTGGCATGGAAAGTTAACTCTTTCACCTCCGGAGCAGTTCGAAGGTTGGGACTCACTGCATATGTCATAATATAGCAAGACTTCATGTTGTTTGAAGAGCAGGTACTGGGGTCATCTATGTCCACGGGACACTCGATGCTATCCCAACTCCCAAGTGACTCTGAACATTAATGAGATGTTGCACCGAATGAAAGTGGGGGTAGTATCAAAGCTACCTGTACCTGTGATTATTGGAAATTACTTTCCAGGATTTATTAAGTTAGTCACAAAGGCAGCAAAACATGTAGTTTCAGCAGCTGCGATTACAAGAGCACAGGCAAAGAAATCTCAAATGATGGGGAGTCTTTTCCTTTTGGTAACTTTGTTCCAGACTTGTTAGATCCCAGCTCCAAGATCTAGAAGTCCAGGAAAGAAAGAAGATGCCTGAAAAAACACTGGCAACAAAAGACTGATGGACATAAGAGGTTGATATATGAAAATGCTGATGCTTAACAGATAACTGATTGTAATTTTGTTTCAGAGTAAACTAAAGATGCTTCTCTCCGAGGTTATTTTAAGCAGCTGGAGGGGGGGGGCAAAAACAGGGTGAACCAATGTTTAAAAAATGTAATGGGCTACTGTACAGAGTTTGCATTAATCACCAGACACAGGAACAGACAGAACAATTGGTCATAATAAAGAAATGCAGAACTGAGTTGCTACAGATAGCACATGACAGATGTGCCTTTTGAGAGAACTGCAATAATGAGGTTGGCCCCTTAGACAAAAGTAAAAAGGGTAATCAATTAATTTTGGTAGTATGCCACTATGCTACCTGATATGCAGAGGCAGTTCCAATTTGTACTGTCACAGCCCTAAAAGTGGCAGCAGAGCTTGCCAAAATTTTCAGCAGGGTGGGCATACCTAAAGAGATTATTACTAATCAGGGTAGTAATTTTGATGATGCACTGCTGAAGGAGCTCTACTGACTACTAGGTATCATTGCTATAAGAACCTCCCCTTATCACCCTCAGACAGACAATCTTGTTGAGAACTACTGTCATACTTACCTTGCATGACCATTGGTATGTCTTGGACCACTGCAGGCCAATCGGCCTTCTCCTACCACCTCCCGAGACTCTGGAACGACCTGTCGGCACAAATCTGTCACTCTTCCTCTAGGCATTCCATCTCCTCTGCCCTGATAAACTACTATGCAGTAAACTGCCAGTGTTGCTGACCTCCCCTCCCTTCCTCCTCTTGTCTTACCTTCTCCCTTCCCCCCACATCTTCTCCCCCCCCCCACTGCCCCATCCTAGATCCCATGCAGCCTGACCAGCGGCTTTAGCTACAGCTATAAATGCTGGCATATATCCACCAACTTCCACACTTACCCCCTACTGCACTTCTAGCCTTGTTTCTCTGTCTACTGTGTTACCGTAGATTACTAGCTGACATGTATGTAGTTACATCTTACATCCTTTGTCATAATTCCTTGTACAATTTTCTCTCACTCCATGTACCAATGTGTAAATGTCCTTGTTGCAATGTATCCTATGTTACTCCTACTTCATGTTCCAATGCATAATTTAATTTCCATGCATCAATGTATTCAGTTGCTCTCCTCTGTAACCCCCGGTCACACCGTGAGAGGCGAGCATCTTTTGCTCAGTGTGCCTTTCCTGGTGAAACATTTCAACCAATCGATCAATAAATAAATGGACGAGCCCAACATAGCTTGACCTGCATTGGACTAGTCAATGACACACCTCTGAAATGCCATTCTCAGTAGCAAGATGTTTTTTGCACAAGCACAAGCAACAGAAAAAGGGAACATTTTACTTTTTTTTCTGTGGGAGTGCTACCCCTTGCAAAAAATGCTACCCCCTTAACCAAAAAAAAAATTCTAGATCTGACCCTGCTTCCTTATCAGGGAAATCTCCACTGCCTGCCACAGATAAAACTGAATCCCTGGCTTTACTGAGGCCTTCTGTTGTGTGTGTTTGTGTTGGAAAGGTGAATATTTAGCCAGCAGAATTTTGCATACGTTGAATTTCTGTATTCCATGTACTGTTTGTGTGGACAGATAAATGATTGACAGCTTGGGAGGAACTACTCTTTACTAGTTACTTTTAACAAACAGATGTTTCTACTTTAAAAAACTGTTTTGTTTTTTTTAAATATTCTTAGTTTACTGATTTTATAAGTGCAATAAGACACTTTAGGGTGTATGTTATGCTGATCTAAATGCACTTTCAGGGATTGAAGGCACTCTGCCTGTGGCAATTTTGCACAATAAAACGATCTTTAAAATGTGGTATAACACATGGTAATAGCATTTTATGCACCTTATATAGTCGAAAAATTCACTTATTCCACTTTCCATACAAATAAAAGTACTTAAACACACCAGAAAAGTCTACATGACTGAAAAATTACATTATTACAGTAAACTAAGATGTTTACAGTGTATGGTTAAGTTTTAGAACATTTCTGACTTTTTTTTTTTTTTTTAGAAAGTGTTATTTTATCCAAGAGCTTTATGTTACTAAAGCAACTGTGAGGATAGTGACCTAAGAAACCTACACAGAAAATAGCGGGTGGGCAACTATGCACAACCATTGTGTTGTACCACGAGGGGGTTCCGATCCTCTATGACCTCGACAGCGAAGCTCAAGAGATCTGAGGGAATCAGAACCCCGAGGTGGCATAATAAACTGGTTGGGTATAGAGTTGCCCATCCACTATTTTCTATAGTGTATAGTCAGCCCTAAAAGTATTATAAAAATAGTCTGATGTTTCTTTTTAATAGAAAGAGGCATTTTTGCTGCTGCGTCTTGTTCCGAGATTTAAGGCTGGTTGCTAGGGTTAGTGGTGTGGTCCTTAGGGACCAGGCGTCCTTACATCTTTAGCATGGGTTTCTATTGGTCATTAGTTGCGTCCGGGAGAGATTAAAAAAAATGGCTGCCGTATTTCTCGCTAAGTGAGAGGCTTTATCTTGAGGAATCGTGTCTGCTTTTGTAAGTAATTAAAAATATCTAGGTGATCCTTTGTTGTATTTTTTGTTTTTAGTATAAGTGTATGAATTATTTTCCTCTTGTCAACCAATTTTGAAAATACCGCCGCCTCCACTGTGCCAGTTGCGTTTCACTAATTGCCTGAGGAGCACACGGTGACGCTGTGGCTGAATGCAGGTGTTTTGCTTACAAATTAGTGCATGGAACCTCTAAAGGATTTTGAAATAGTGTTGTATCACAGTAGGGTACAATCACGTTCCATAACCTGTTGAACTGTAGTACAACATTTTGAAAGCCAGGGATTTCCATACACAACAAGGGCTGACTATACACTATAAAAGTACTATGAGACCTCAGTGGGAGCAGCTGGAACAGTCATAAAGACCTGGGCAACACTGACAAATTGTGTGTCAATACAGTAACAGTGGGAGGATGTTCCACCTTACTAGCTCCTGCTGGGTCATCTCTAGGAGAGTGGGGAAGTTAGCTTGGGTCCCGTCATAACTTTCTTTTGTTCATACTGTTTTACAGGACTGACTTAATAATGGAGGAAGCAGATTTGAACTTTTAGGGCCCGATTCACAAAGCTTCTGGCATGGCACAAGGGGCTTGCACCAAAAAGAATGGCGCAAGGTGCACCTTGAGCCAAAAGATATGCCAGGAGCAATTCACAAAGGCAGCCTGTGTCAAATGCAGACTGCCTGCCCGAAACGGGGCTTGCGCCATCTCTGGGCCTAGAAATGGTCTGTGACAAGGTGCTAGGGGCCCTGCTGCGGACGCAAGCTGCCACAACCCCCTAAATGCGATTCACAGATCTCCTCCAGAGGACAAAATTGTAAGTACCCTTAGACCAAAGGTTCAGTCGGTGCCAGCTGAGGTGGTGTGCAGAGGAGCGTGCGGTGCTGGCTCATGGCACAGGTTGGGGAGCAGGGTGGGCACTACATGCCAGGGTGGGGGTGGGACCACTAGACCACCAAGTTAAGTGAAGTGCTATATATGCAATACCAGGCATATTGGGGAGGAGGAGGATGGGTTAACTATAATATTTTAACAAGATATCAGGGCGGGGGGCAGCTAGACCACAAGGGATAAATACATTATTAAACATAATGGGCATAATCTGGGTGAGGGGAGGGACCACTAGACCACCAGGAATACATACATTATTAAACATAATGATGAGCATAATCGGGCCGGGGGAGGGACCACTAGGGATGGGGGCAAGGAAGCCTGCCATGTCTACAGGAGGTTGGGGCAAACCCCTCCCATGCACTGGGCATTTGTCGCATGGGAGAGGTTGCTGCAAGTGTGGGGACTTAAGCACCGGGACCCCACATGTACCTGAATCTGGTGCAGGGTCCCTGGTGTACTGGGCTTTGGTGCAAGCTGCTGTTTGCCGCAGCTTGCGCCGATCTAAGCCTCTTTTGTGAATCGGGCCCATAGTCTTTTCTTTTTTTTAAATTTACACTTTATCCTTTCAGCCTCTCACTCCTATTTTGAGTGGTCTGTTGCTCTAGGTGCCCTTCGCATATGCCTATCTGCCATGGACATCTCCAGTCCAGACCTGCTCTGTCCTCCTGTTATTTTCAAGGCATATCCCCTGCAGTGGAGCCCCAACAGATCAACTTGTACATGGTCTGCTGCCAGGGAGCACCTCAGTCAAACAGTCACAATGCAAGGGGTATTATGCCCCCTTATGGCCCTCCCACCTCTGTGGCATCCTGCCAATAGGTACCTGTAACCCCATCCAACAGGTTTGGGTGGCAGTCATGTGCTCACGCACACTATCATTAGCACCACCATTCCTGCTGTAGAAGGCCTTTATGCAGCTGGCTGGCCAGCTCCCTTCACACAGGGCCAGCACCATCATACTGTAGATCCCATGGACTCAGAATGGAGAAGCTGAAATTGGGACTTGAACCCGAGTCTCACACCACCAGCCTGCGGCACCAGGCCACACTGGACTTAGAGTCTTAACTACACTTGGACAGACTGCTTGCACACCTAAAAAAACATGAAACTTCAGGCATGCCTGTAACCGTTAGTTCTAGCGATACAAACAAATTATTTCAGGTTTTATGGTACAATGGGAGTTGGGTTGCTGACAGGCAGTTACAACCCCCAACACAAATGGCATGAGACAAACCATTCTATGCATTGAAATAAATAAAACTTACCTTCAGTGCTATGGATTGGTATGACTTGATATGTTTCACTGGACTCCAAAGTCGTGTGCGAGGGTTGCCCAGGAATTCAACATGATAGCTTTCCACATTTCCATCACCATCATAAGTGACGTGTTCACCCGTAAATGGATCAGGGCACAGTATACCAGGCCAACTTAAAAATGCAATTACATTATTTGACGTTAGGTTCAGTCTACTTTAAAAAAGATCTTATAGCTGCAATAGCAAAGTCAAAACTTTCTTGTCTAAAGATGAACTGAGATATTCAAGCACTTGCTTCAAACCTATCAACCAGTATCAACCCCCTTTAAGCTGGCATCAGCAGATCCTAATTACATCACAATCTAAAATAAAATTAAATTTCAAGCCATTCTGTGCTTTGACAATAAGGATAGGTGCATCGAAGCATTATCCTTGTCATTCATTAAAAAGACCACCAACAGCTTAATCTGGTTCAATGTCAATTGGCATCCGTCTGTATCCCCTTCCCCTGGGATGAGGCTGAAAATAGGCAAAATTGTCTAGTCCTCCTTTCCCAGTCAACAAAAACTAAATAAATAAATTACAGGTCAGTTTTGCCAAACGCTATTCATGAGCTACTGTAAGATCCTAGTTCTATGCTTGTGATATCTCAATCAGTTCCATACCAACAGACTGATGTAACAAGCAGAAAATTATGACCTCAGTTCCTTCATAGCATTTGGAAAAACTGAACTGTAAAGGCAAGGGTTAAATTATATCCTTATTAATGAAGAATCTGTAACAGCTTCAATGTAATTTTGGAGTGCTGGGACAATCTGAGTCCACCAATTCGGACTACAATAGTTTACTTGTGACTGGAGACCCTCTTTATAAAGGAAAAAGTACTCACCATAGTAACAGCTTTTCTTTTAAATGATACCAGTACAACTGTGGTACGACTCTCTGCATGAGGAATTGTGACCTGGAACTAGAATTTTATTTTCAAAGATACTATCTCCTGTGCATATGTCCTGAGGTTCCCAACATTCCCACCTCAGATTGTTAAGCTGAAGACTCCAAGAGTCTTGAGACTTAAACTGAAAAATAAATATTCCAATTAAAAAGATATTAATTAAAAATCCAATGCAAAGATCAAGTGTAAATAACGATGTGAAAGTTCTTTAAACTGCATACAGATGCACCTTTACAGAGGCTGGCTTCAAGGCTACAGATTTCAGAGCCTCTTGTTTGGAATGCAAATTGTGCATACACCAAATAGTAAATATTTTCAATTTTAAAGCACACTGTATGTTTTTCTTGTGGCTGGCTTTCTTGCCCCTTTAAGGCCTTCCATGACCTGGCCTGAAAGATTTAATTTTGAGAATTTTACCCCTTCTCAAACCATGCCTTCAGGTGAAATGATCCCATATTTGGATAAGTCACCAGACCCTTAGAGATTGTCAGCAAGTCACTGCATTTTAGCAGTGTGCATTTTGCTGCCATCTGGAGTAGAAGAAAATACATACAGTAGCTACTTTTGCAAATCCAAAGTAAAGATCACAGTTGCTTTCTCCAAGCTGACCTTTAGGATAACTTTCTGTATCCTTGGGAAAAGGTGGGCGTGCATAACCCAACCTGTCACCCCACTGAAAATGTAGGCAATCCTCTGAGACTGTGCCCAGATATGAGGGCTGCAGCAGAATATTTATTTATTGAAAATATCGGAATTACAAACCTTTGAGTCAGAGATTTAGTGGTAGCTTCTTCTTCTGCCAGGAGGCAAAACTGTCTACTTCTGGTGTACCCCATACACTGAAATGTGTGATTCAACGCAGTTTGTTTCAGGGACTACTCATGTGTCAGCTGACTCATTCTGCTCAGTTAGTCTGCAATGACAATGACCTTTCCTGCCACTTAACTGCAGATATCTGAATGCCTAGCATATAGCCTAGGTTCCAAATCTCTTTGCTTCTGTGCACAACTTTGAGAACCTTGTGCCCCCTTGTTTGGTAATATAGTACATGGTTGTGGTATGGTCTGTCCTGATTTGCAGGACTCAACCCCTTACTACTTCTGAAAAACACTTCATGAAAAGCAACGCTGCTCTGAGAGCTAGAACATTTATTTGCTCTCGTCTTTCTTCTCCCTCCCCAACCAAGAAAGGATGTATCCATAGTCAAAATCATGTTGTGCACTGCTTGCTGAAAAGGAACCCCTTTGCTTAAATGCTACACATCAAGAGATCTTCTTGTACTGATATTAGAGCAGTCAGAGGCTGTTTTAGTTGAGACCAGTATTTCTTCAGTACAACAGGATCACTCTCATGTGCTGCCTTGCCCAAGGAACCATGGAAGTTGTGGCTGGCATGAAACCTAGCAACCCTAGAAACCTTGCACTGCCCTTCTGATCCCTTTTTGCAACATGGCTGCGAAAGGGATGAGAGTTTCAGCTCTTCCCACTGGATGAAGGCTTGTGTCCGAGCTATGTTCAGTTCAGCACAAATAAAGATCAGGTTTTGTGCGGGTTCCAGGCTGAACATTTCCACATTCAAAATTAATCCCAGTTTCTCCATCATTGTCTGCCCTATTGAGGACTGTGTATGTTCCCTGGTTCTGCTACAAATTAACAACTAGTTATCTGTATGGCTCCAAGAATGGCTAGACTGCAGTTCCATTCCTTTAAAGTGCTGTTGCTGCCACAGCCATGCATTTTGTAAATACCCTTGGAGCCGAGGTCAGACCGAAAGGCACTGCCCTGAACTGGTACTGATCCTGACTTATCCAGAAGCTGATATACTTTCTTTGGCTTGCTTTGACTGGGATGTGAAAGTAAGTATCCATTAGGTCCAGTGAGAAGTCAGTCTCCTTATTGTAAAGATGGAATTACTGACTGCAAGGTAACCATTCTGAAGCTTGCTTTCTTTATGCGTTTGTTGAGACACCTTAAGTTGAGAATTGGCCACCATGCTACTGTTTTTTCCTTTGTAAGGAAGTATCTTGAGAAAAAACCTTTCCCCTTTCCTTAAGTGGTACTTTTTCTACAGCGCTCAGTGCTACCACTTTGTGGACTTCTGAATATAATTGATGCACCTCTTTTTTTAATTCAGTTTGAAATGTCTCAGTTGCTTTTCTTTCACACTTGAAAGTAAAGAAAAGCTGAGACCTCTCTCACTATATCCAACAGCCATTTGTCTGTAGAGACAGAGTGCCAGTGAAGGAAGTGAAAAGAGATATGCCGACCCTACTGAGACCTGAGACATACCGACTTGTAACTCATCAGGGATTAGATATTTGTTGTTTAGGGATGTGGAAGCTTCTTGTCTAGTGCTGCCTATGGAGTACTCTCATCCCATGCCTCCTCTGCCATAGGGCCTATAGTACCCTCTAGTTTTTAATTTCATGTTCTACAAGATTTTTAACAGTAGTTTTGTTTTTATCAACCTTGTCCACATAACACTCATCTCCAAAGTGGGTTGTATCTTCAACGGGGAAATCTGATGGTTCATTTTGTACATCCACAGTTAAGTCTGTGGTCCTAAGTCATGCATACCTCCTGATGGGAAATGCATTAGTCAGAGCCCTGGTTGCTGTGTCACTTATGTCCAGTGCCATCTGCAACTGATTTTCAGCAGTATCCAAGTCTGTTGTAATCAGGTACTGTACTGTACATCAACTCTGTTCTGTTGTCGGCTGGCATGTTGAAGATCAGCCAGTGCCACTTTTCAGTGGTTTCCAGGTAATGTGTTATAACTCAGGAAAGCTGGCTCTCAGATAACAAAAGCTGCTGATGAACAGGATTTTTTCTCAGGATATCCATCTATTTTCCTAGGTTGCCTAACTAAGAAAACAGACTTGCAGAATAAATGCTTTGTTATGTACTGGCTGTTAGATGTCCAAAAACTGTTCAGAATATAAATGTAGGTGTCTTGTGGGATTATAGTTTCGAAAATACAGTATAACGGTGAGCAACAGATATGGTGAAGTTTCAGTAAAACTTCATATGCCACTGAGAAGGACTAGGACTTAAACAACCTTAACTCTTACATGTTTAATGACCAAAAATGTAAAATGTACTCCTTTCAATGGCTTCAGCCATGCCTTTTAATCACTGATGATCTAGCAAAAAAAGAACTTTACAGACTTTAGTATTGGTACAAACAAGTCAAGAGTCACAGGATAGTGACATGCAAAATCAGGGAATAAAGATATTCTTGACATACAATGTGACTGCAAAGTGTGGGGAATATCCTGTAAGACAACACAAATCAGGATTTTTTTGTTTTTAATTCAGTAAAGAGAGATTTAAGTGGTTGGGCCCAATTCTAAAGAATATATTTATCTAGCAAATAAACGTTTTCTGTATTTATTGACTTCTAATGACCTACTAATTATAAACTGAGTGGCCCAACTGTCAACACGGCAGGACAGCTACCCCCCACGATGCTGGTGACCCAGCTTCAGGAATAAGCCTGAGACATTAGGGGCCAACCAGGGGAAAAAGGACTGAGCATACCAAACCCCCGGGGAGGGTGGACAGCTAGCCCTGGTGCTACTTTACCACCTGGATGACCACAGGTGGTAATGCGCTTGAGAAAGCATGAAGCATGGGGAAGGGACGCCTGACAGCATCACGCTCCACAGGCCTGCGTGCATAAGCTTGAGACAACATTTGATGGCATCCCCAGTGTAACAACAGGAAAAAGCACTCAGGCAGTACTGAATGAAGACCCGATCCTTACAGTCTCTGCACCAGTGTCAGGGCACTCTCCCGGGTGAAACTGTATCCGTTTTGCTAGTGGGGTCACAGGGGGGGCCTGCTAACTCCCAAAACAGGGGTACAAGTCTGTGGAGAAACACTCCTGGATCAAAGGTAAACTCCTGAACAGGATGACAGAGATGAGAGAGAGGTCGGGTCGGAGCAACAGCCTGCACTGAGACAGAAAAAGCATAAACGAAAAAAAAAAAATTATAAACTGAGTGGCTGATTTTCTGATAAGAATTGCGAAAGTTAGAACAAGGGGAATGAAAAATTATATCTTAATGTTGAATGCTGGAGATTGTATTAGTTGTGGACACTCCTTGTGCGAGAATGAAATAGCTTGTTCTTGTGTGCTTTTGAGTGGATTTGGATAAAGTATCAAGTACGAAGACAAAAGTGCTAGACTTCAGGAAAGCTGACTGTAGTAGCATGGTACTTAAGCATGGTATGGAGGTTGATCAAAAGTGGAAAGTGGTCAAGGAGGGGATAGCAGATGTCACTAATACCTGCGTTAGACAGAAAGAAAAAAAAAAAACAAAGCTTGGAGACCAAGTTGGTTCGATAGGGAGATGGGCCAGGCATTGAGGGGAAAAGTGGTTTATGTACAGGAAGTTCCAAAGGGACAAAGATAGGGGGATTACTTGGAGAAACAAAAGAGACTAGCAAGATGGTCAGGCAACCCAAGGCTAAAAAAGAGCTACAAAATGTAGAAGGGATGATGGCGGGAGAAAAAGCATTCTTCCGATATATCAGCGAGAAAAGGGACATAAAGGAAGGACTAGTGAAGTTAAAAAGGGGGAGGGGTAAGTGGAAAGCAGTAAAGAGAAGGCAGAGGTAATGAATTAATGCTTCTGCTCCGTGTCTGATAAAGAAAAGGATGGACCTGTGCTACAAAGGAGGATGGGGTTGGGGGGATATGGCTGAGGACTGGATTCCAGAGGACAGAGTTAATGAAGAGCTCATGTCACTGAAGGTATACAAGTCCCAGATCCAGACTAAATGCATCCAAGTGTGTTGAGGGAACCAGCAGCAGAAAAGGTGTTCTGGCATATGGCAGCTCACGTTCAATACAAATTCATGCAGGAGGAAGGAACTCGAGGAATGAATACAGCACAGAGGGGGGGTTCAAAGTCAACAAACCAGAAAAGGAAAAGGACTTGGGGACAGCCATCACCAGTGACCTAAAACAGGTTACACAGTGTAGAAAGGCAGCAGGCAAGGCAAACAGAATGCTGGGCTGTACTGCGAGAGGATTCACGAGCAGAAGGGGGGAGGTTAAACTACTGCTGTACAGATCCTTGTTGCAATGACTCCTAGAATACGGCATGCAATACTGGAGCCCCTACTGGAAAAAGGGTATCAACCAGCTTGTGGTAGCTCAGAGGAGGGCAACAAAAATGGTTAAGAGACAGCAGGGCAAAGCACACAAGGACAGGCTGAGAGAACTTAATATGTACTCACTCAAACAGAGAAAGGAGAGAGAAAGAGAGAGAGAGAGAGAGGACATGATTGACACCTTCAAAGGTAAGATGGATATAGGGGACCTCTTCTGCCTCACTGTGAGAACAAGACCACAAGGGGGCACTGCTATACGCCTACAGGCAGAAGGTTCAAGAAGGTCAGGAGACAATTCTTTACAGAGTGAGTGGTGTTGGGGTGAAACAAACTCCCATCTGAGGTCGTCAATCAAAAGACGGTAGGTCGGTTCAACAGGTTGAAGGGGGGGTGAGGCCCACAGGAGTTGCTGGATCAAGGGCTCCACAATCAAGCAGACTTGACAGACTGTAAGGCCTTCTTCTGCTGGCTATTTCATATGTTCGTATGTTCATACTGTAATGACCAGAACGGTCGAACAATAAATGAACTACCTATTGTCCTAGAGTCTTTTTCAGGAGGCAATGTTGAAAAGCTTATCTTTTCCTCTTTCACAGGTGACAGCCTGCAGTAGCTCTTCAGGATTCGAATGTTGGTACAGGTATTCAGATCCTGTCCTAGTAATACAATATCTCTTTTCTACTTTCTTATCAATTGCTGCAGCAGAAGTAGCAACCGTAAAATGCTTTGCTCATTTGTTTGAAAGCATTACGGATAGGGATACTAACCCACTTTGCGGTTGTTTGCCCCAGCATACTTAAGAAACCAGATTCACTGATACCTAATTCAGATTCCACCTTACTTATATTTATCATCTTTGTCATCATCCTCTGGAATGCAGAATAGGAAAAATCCTAAAGTGGGGCTGCATGCCTCATCCTTCCCAATGGCCTCTACATTGATTGGTTCCTCTCCTCCTCCAACAGATATTCCTTCTCTGTAACACTAGGTAGCAGGGATGTAGTTTTTTGGTGGCTTCTTCCTTTATAGCTTGGAAGAATTGCCACAATCTTCCAAAGTAGGCATTCCAGCACTACCAGCAGGCTAAATAATGGTCTCACCTGCCTTTTCTTTCTCAGGCGCTAAATGTTTTTCCCTTTTTATTTTTTCAGGTTCATGTGAGAGGAGGATTCCTCTGCATACCTTATTCTTGGATTGTTTCTCTGTAGAAGATCTGTGCTCTCTTATAGGCTTCCTTGCAGGTTCTGCTTTATTAGATTGGTCTTTGGGGAAGCTACAATATGCCACCAGGCATTTTCAAATAAGGGTTCTCAAACTTATTGACAGAGGAGCACTCTTTGGAGCTAGACAAAGAGGCTGGAGTAGATAATGAATAAGAAGAATCAGCATTTATATAGCGCTGTTCATACACAATGCATCCCAAAGCGCTTTACGGGCAATGCTAGACTGGTAGTGAAGTGACTGAATGTGTAGTGGCAGCCATATTGCACATCAGCACCCACACACAGCCTGGACAATTGCATGAACTGGCTTTATGGGAAGGGGAATGTTGGCCAGGACACCGGGGAAAAATCCCCTACTCTTTTTGCGAAAAGTGACTTGGGTTCTTTTACTTCCACCTGGACACCCACCAGGACAGCACCAGGATGGGTAGAAGGGACCTCTGTTTACTGCTCATCCGAAGGACGACACACCCCAACAGTACAGCAACCCCTTAATATTGCACTCAGGTGCCAGAGTTTAGGTACAAGTCCAATCGCGATGTGGGATGAGAACCCACAACCTTCTGGCCCAGAGGCGGATGTGCTACCAACTGAGCTACGCTGACACTGCCTCCTACTGTAGCTTGTCTATTTATGTGTGTGTCAGGATAAAAAACCCTGCACAGGTCATAGTTTAGCCAGTCGTCATCTGTGCCCAAACACTTGCAGCACTCTGAATGCCCACCTGCCTTAGGCAAGCAAGTCCCATACTTTTGACACTTTTTAAACCTCATGGACTCAATTCATTTTTTGTTCTGTTATGTGATTCCGACTCAATTACATTACAAGTGCAGCAGACCTTGGGATAATAAGTGGTCCCATTGCATTATGTTATCTTCTGCAAGCTATGCAACTTCTTATGCTAGTCAGGATAGTTACTTAGGCCACCTGTTTTTGGCCAATGATATACATTTTATGTATCTTCTTTAGTCATTGCTACAGAGATTATCGGGGTATAAGACCCTCTGTAGCATGTAGCTTCTCTGAGAAGAAAGAATGCGTTACCTAGGTAAGGAAAACTTGTAGTTCTCCCAGTGATTACACTGTTGGTATTAAGCCTGTATTATTGATCTGTAATAAATTCCATTTATTACATGAGTACCATTTGTCTGTTGTCTCTTCCTTTTGTGCCGTTCCACCAAGAATCTGAGAAGGTAATTTATTACCAGGTTACATTTGGTGACCGTGTGCAGGTTGGAAGGTACAAAGGAAGATTCACATTCAGCTTATTTTGAATGTTGAGTAGTGTAGTGCAACTTTCACCTACTTGGACCTACTTGTGCTTACAGTGGTAGTGGTTACGGCGGACCTACACCGTCTTGGTCTTGGGCATGGCAGACCCACACCGGACCCCTTACACTCCCTCTGTGATTGACAGCATACCACCTTGGCATCACCGTACCCACCAGGGACCGAAGATCGGTTCGTGTCGGTGCCGAGGCATTTTGACCAGTTTTACAACTGCTTATTTGTTTGTTTGTATACCCCTTCTTTGTTATGTCTGACCTGTGCACAGAACTGAGACTCGATGTCTCAAAGTACCTGACATCCCATGGTGGATGGACAGATTTCACGCTGGATGCAAATCTGCCAAAAAAACATTGCTGCTAATATCTGACCAATACTTAAATAAACAGTCAAAAAGTACAACCTTAAAGGTCTTTTGGTTGCGGCTCTACATACTGCTGTTGAGAGTATCACAGCGAGGTGTGCCTCCCTTGAACTGCAAAATGTGTCTCTAAAAAAAAAAAGATGAGTTTGCATGCATCGGAGTTACAGAAAAAGGAACAGAAAGTAACGGAGGAGACATGGTCACTCTGTGATGCTGATTCCAGACTGCTGCACTGTACTGCTCAAGACACTGAGCAAGAGATATGTTTATTAAGAAATGATTGTGAAAGGTTGAAATGTGATAAGAAACAGCATATTTGAATGATATTCGGAGTTATACGAATGAAGGTTTGCAAGAGAAGAATGCTGAGTTGAAAGAGGATTACAAGCGTGTGAGCTGTGAACTGGATAAAGAGCTTAGGGAAAATGTTGAACTGGGTGCTGCGTATAGAGTGTTGCAGAGAGAGGCTGAGAGAGATATTGAGCAGGGCACTGCAAAAAGTCTGTTATAAGAAATGTAGACAAAAGATGGTGAGGTTACACCATTAAAGGGAGGTTCTTGCCGGCCAAGAACGGGTTTCAGTATACACCCATTGAGACTGCATCATCCAGCGATGATGACTCTGACATTGCTGATGAGGCATGCCACATCACACGCAAGTCCAACCCCCATGGTGGAGCAACTTCCGCCAGCCATCCACAAGATGGCACCAATGTTGTCACGCACACTGCGTCGCCATATCTACACAAACATGGCGGATGCCACGTACAACGCCAAGATGGCGGCCCCCCATGACACAGGCGGAGGGCCTGTATTCCGTGGTGCACCTCCACTCGCTCCTCTGACCAGGGGAGATGAGTCAGAGATTCGCAATATGATTAAAGATGCGATTAGTCAGATCACTGTCCTGGAGCACCAAAAAAGGGCCATCCAGAGCCAAACTGACAAAATGCTAAAAGAGTCTGTTAATCAGGATCACACGTACAAAGCCATTACTGATGCGGCAGTGGAGGCTGCGCTTCGCGGAGCTTGGGAACGTAATGAACTAAATGTGAATACACACACCTCCAACCCCCTACAAGTTGCTCACTCTATCCAGCAAATTGCACAGAGCATCGGAGAGATGGGCCCAACTGACAATCTCAGTTGCCACTTGAGAAAATGCACTCCCTTTGTGAGAAGCTCACCCTCCAACCTGAATACCAGGTTCAAGTCTTGTGACAGATGATCGAACCTACCCTCTGGGCCAAGCTCTCAGAGACAGTATGCAACTCTGACACCCACGGTTCTGATGACATATCAGCGGCCCTTATATGCGCCAATTCCCCAGGTGTCATAGGAGCTTGCTTGGCCTATAAGGTTAAGTAAAGTGCAAAAGAAAGTCCCGTGGCCTACCATCAATGGTTATGGCTTGCATACAGCACTGGCAAAGGCCTCGTAAACGAAGAGGCAGAAAGAAACCAAATTGAGTACAAGGACCTGTACATCTGGAATATGACTCCGGCCTTGCGGGAAAAGGTTGAGCTCAATGTTTACCTGAGTACCGACACGTTTTCCGCTATCCTCACTAAGACGAAGCGTGACTATCAGGTCTACCTCCGTACCCTTACTTCCGGCAAATCCAACAAGGCGGCTGCAGTACAGCCCACCCCTGACACCCCTACCTATTATAGGTAAGAGGGAACAACCAAACAATGATGCCCTTCTGACAACAAGCAGTCGCATCGGGGACCAGAACTATAGAAACAACAGGAACAGAGACAGAGGCAATTGGAAAAATCCAAATGCCAAGCAGTATAGCAAGAACCGCAATGGGCCTAGCTATCGACAGATCAAGGATGAAAACGAGAACCTCCGCAAGCTGTTGGAGGAGATCCATGCTGAGAGAGAAGCTAAAGCTCCATGAACTACAGCGACCCTAGCCCTGACCGCTGAATGGACAAGCGGCCGAGGAAATCCTTTCCTGACCCTGGCTGTCGAATGCTCAATGGCTGAGGGAATCCTTTTGTGACAACGGTTACTGGCTAAGCCGATGCAACATCCAAGGAAGAATCACCCGTGCAGGCAGTCGCAGCGCCTGTGATATCACAGGTACATTTGTACCCATTACAAGACATACAGAAGGCCTTGGAAGACCCTGCAGGCCTTCGGTTTCAGGAACAGGATGACGATGCGGATTCTGAAAATACCGACTGACAATTACAGACCTCAGTCAGGATTGTGCATGATTTGATAGTAGACACAAATGGATGGCCTTATGTAAAGGCCATGGTCGGGGGCCACCAGCTTACCATGCTTCTTGATACCGGAGCAGCCATGACAGTCCTCCATGATGAGGACCCAGTCTCATCTGACTGGTCTACTGGCTGGAAGACCAGTGCACAGGGTGTAGATGGTACCCAGCTACACACCTACTGATCTACTGCTCTACCTGTGGTGGTAGGCCATCACGAATGATTTTTCTTTTGACCTCATTATTCTACGTCATCACCCCAGCATCTTGGGAACCGATTTCCTAGCACTATACGGCTGCGTAGTGGATTTAGCCAACAGGCTACTCATTCAGATCAAAAGTCAATGTCATGCTGTCATCATCCCAGACTCGTACATGGTGGCAGCCATCTCCCATAACAACAAGGAGTATGACGTCATGGTTTTGTTCTACTGTCATGACCTGTTTTCTGAGCTTGCACCCTTGCTGCAAAAACACCTTGACGTGTTTGCCACCAACAAACACAACTGTGGTAGGATGCATACTATCACTGAGATCACAGGGCCTAACCCTGTGAGGCAGAAGCAGTTCCCATTTCATGCTGAAGCCTTGCAATCATTGAGGGAGACCATACAATCACTGCTTCAACAAGGAGTGATTAGGACCTGTGTTTCCACTGTTAAATCACCCATTTGGCTGGTCAAAAAGCAAAATGGAGCTTGGAGACTCACAACTGATTACAGAAAACTTAATCAAGTTACCCCCAGCTGTGCCCCAACAGTAGCATCAGCACCTGATGTACTCAAGCTGTTAACACTTGACAAAAAGTTGTTCACAACTCTTGACACCTCTAATGGGTTTTGGTCACTTCCATTAGCACAGGAAAGCCAATACAAATTTGTTTTCACCTTTGATGGATGTCAGTACACCTGGACCTGCCTTCCCCAGGGCTTTCACAACAGCCCTTCCCTCTTCCATGTACACATGATGGATGCTCGACAGGGGTTCTCCACACCTCAGTGTCTCCTACAGTGTGTGGATGACTTGCTCCTAGCAACTACTATGAAAGAAGATCATTTGGCCCTTGTAGATGAACTTCTGTCTCACCTCAAGAGAGCAGGCCTCAAGTGCAACCCCTCTAAGGCACAATTGTGTGAAAAAGAGGTCATATTCCTTGGTCTACACATCACAGACCAAGGCAGAAGCCCAGCTGTCAAGAAGATCCAGGGTTTGCAAGATCTACCACTTCCTACTAGCGTGGCAACACTCAGACGCTTTTTAGGAAATGGTAAACTACTCCAGGGATTTTATCCCCGACTTTGCCTTGAAGACCACTCCCTTGTACAAACTTCTGAAAAAGGATGTCCCATGGACATGGGGCCCCACTCATACTGAAGCTGTGACGCAGCTCAAGCAGGCCCTACCCTCAGCCCCAGCACTGGTCAGTCCTAACCCACACCTTCCAGTCCATTTGGAAACTGCCACACCTGATGTGGCTATGTCTGCAGTACTGGCACAGAAGTACAATGGGTACTTCAGGCTCACTGCCTATGCTTCTCAGATGCTGTCCCCAGTACAGGGGAGAAAAATAACTTTACTTCATCTGATGACACACCTGTCAAGTACAGGAACCTGCTGGTGTATATACACACCCCGACACAACAGTTCACTCACAAACTGTACATTCACAAGGTAAAGACTCACTGTAAATCGATCCTTACCATGACTTCAATGACCGAGCTGACTCGCCTGCCAAAGCAGGTGCTCGAGGGGAGGAGACATGGTCAATGACTCACCCAGTAGCTGGGGCAGCTATTTTCTTAGCCGCCATCACTAGGCAGGAACCACAACCAGCACCTCCAATGAACCTTTCTGCTGCACAGAAATCTGACCCAGAACTAAAAGATGTGTTCAAATTCCTGGACAAAGGAATTGCACAGGAACTACCTACTGGTAGTCCATACAAGAGACACTCTGACAACATACACCTGTCCAATGATCAGAAGCTCATCTGGTATCGAAAGGAAGATACAGGTGAGAAATTGTGGGTTGCACCACAATTTTTGCGAACCAAATTTATTCATATGGTTCACGACACCCTCACTGGTGGACACCAGGGGGTAGATAATATCATTCAGAGACTTAAAACTGTCATCTGGTGGCCTGGTATGACCAAGGACGTGGAGCACTATGTGGACAACCCAATTTTGGTGAAAAGAAATGCCAAACTATTTCCACAAAGGCAATCTGGACCATGGAATGCGATACAAATCGATTTCATTGGCCCCTTGACTAACTCAAGCAAGAACAAGTATGCACTTCTTGTCACAGATTTGTTTTCTAAGTGGGTGGAAGCATTCCCCACTAAGAATAATATGGCAAAGACAACTGCCAAGATCCTGGTGGATCAACTGTTCTCCAGGTGGGGCCTGCCGCTTAAGGTACACTCTGACCAGGGAACCAGTTTTACAGCTGAACTGATGAAACAGACACTCCAAAGCAGACACTTCAACATCTTTATAGGTGACACTGCAGAGAGTCTGGAAGGAAAGGTATGCCTCTTTGCCGATGATACAAAGATCTGTAACAAAGTTGATACACAAGGAGGGGGTAGAAAGGATGAGAAGGGACTTGGCAAGGTTGGAGGAATGGTAAGACATATGGCAACTTAGATTCAATGCAAAGAAGTGCAAAGTAATGCACCTGGGAAATAAAAATCCAGGAGAAGAGTACACAATAGCAGGGGAGGTACTAACAACAACAATAATGGAAAGGGATCTGGGTGTAGTCATATCAGATGACCTAAAGGTGGGTAAGCAATGTGAGAAGTCAGTAAGGAGAGCCAGGGGGATACTGGAATGCATAGGGAGGGGCATCACAATTAGAAAAAGGGAAGTGGTTATCCCTCTGTACAGACAGTTGATGAGACCCCATCTGGAGTACTGCGTGCAGTTTTGGAGACCTCATCTACGCAAGGACATACACAGGATGGAAGCAGTCCAGAGGAGGGCAACTAAAATGGTGCAGGGTCTACATCAGAAACCATATGAAGAGAGACTGAGAGAGCTTAATATGTATACCCTTGATGAAAGGAGGGACACGGGGGACATGATAGAAACTTTTAAGTACCTCAAGGGAATCAACAAAGTCCAGGAGGGTAGCATCTTTCAGAAAAAGAGATGTGTAAGAACAAGGGGGCACAATTTAAAGTTAGAGGGGGGACGGCTCAGGGGTAATGTGAGGAAATTCTTTTTCACGGAGAGCGTGGTGGAAGCATGGAACTGCCTTCCTGGAGAGGTTGTGGGGTCTAAAACAGTGGGGGAATTCAAACATGCATGGGACAGACATAAGGCAATTATAGTGGGGGGTTGCAGGAAGTAGGCTGTTGGTTAACTAGAATCTGAAGCTTATCCAATAGGTAGGGAAATGGACAGACTGGGTGGGCCAAGTGGTCCTTATCTGCCGTCAAAGTCTATGTTTCTATGTAAATGCTTGGAGTAGATAAAAACTGTCATATCCCATACCATCCTCACTCCTCAGGACAGGTAGAAAGAGCAAACAGAAGAATCAAACAGATGTTATGCAAATTCACCAATGACAATCCCAAGGATTTGGATTCCCTCTTGCCACTACTACTGATGGCAATCAGAGGCACTCCTGCAACAACTACCCAGTGCACACAATAGGAGGTTATGACTGATAGAGCCATAAGATTACCTCCGCACCTGTTGACTGATCTCCACATCCCCACTGCAGATAGAACATCTGTGGATAAATATGTTGAAAAACTTCATGATGACATCATGAAGCCATACCTGTTCGCTGCCAATCATATGGGTAAAGCTCAACAAGCTAAAGCTCATTTTGATAAGCATATCAAAGAAGTTGACTGGCAAGTTGGAGACCAAGTTATGCTCCTCCAATACAGACAACCAACTCATTCATTTGCCAGCAAATGGGAAGGCCCATATCCCATTGTCAACAAACTCAGTCCTGCTGTCTATCAGGTCAGAGTTCAACAGCAAAAACAGACTACCAACAAGTGGTTCCATGCTAATCAGCTCAAGTTATATAAAGGTGACTAATTACTTTTCCCAACTCTCTTAGGGCGGAACAGTACCCCTCACTTAATAATCCTTTTCTGTTTCTTTCACATACGCTGGCAAGATGGCTATCTTGCACATCCTTATCCTGGTGGGACTACTTTCTTTGACTCACTCTCAAGACAAACCCCTTTAGACTCAACACGGACAACGTATAGCACATCTGCTTGTTAAACTTGAACATTCAGCAAGAAATATACCCGGCCCACAGGGAGTTCATATTGATGTGACCAACAAAATGACTACTGTTAAGGAAGGCTCAGACGCCTATCTTAATGCCATGGTTGTAGCTCCAGACAAATCCACATTGCAGATACAATGGGAAACTGATTTTAATGGTTACACACTTCCTGTAGCTTGTTTATCCAAAGGTACTTTTCACGGATAGCCCAACACAGGGACTGCCCCAAACGGTACACTCTCTATTCGACAAACTTCTCCTAGACATACTAGTCTCTATAACTTGACTGCCTTAATAGATCCTACCTTTTGTGACTGCCTCAACTGTGAGGAACCACGTGCTTGGCTACTTAAACTATGTTCCTTTATGTAGTCCCACCCACTGAAGAACTGACTGAATGTCCTCCCCAGGAGCCTGGTTCTCCCAGTGGTTTGACTGTCACTTCCCTTCCAGGAGCTTTGATTAATAATGTACAATTCATGCGTGTCCCAGTTATTTTCAGTCTTACACACTGGAATATGATTGACACTGGTCTTTGTCACACGACCAACACTTCAAAATTTTTCAGTATGATGCTTGTAGACATTGTAGCTGCTTACCAAACCTGCACAAATGATCCAGTTAGTGGACCCCATGCCACTGATCACTTAAGAGACTTTAGACCCGCACCTAATGCTAAAAGTAACTCACATGCTAGACATGATACTGCAGATATTACTGGTGCAGCAGGCACCGTCTCTGGCCTTTCTGGTTCAGGAATGTCTATCTGGAATAGAGCATATATAGCTGCTATTAAAGCACAAACACTTCATTTTCAACAAGCTATTAAAAATGATGTGTTACCACCACTGTTACATGGTATAGATGGTTTAAGTAAAGAAGAATGTTTTACTGTCTATAATATGCAGGAAATTGCCAAAGGGTTCAATGATACTAAAAACAAAATTAATGAATTGATCTTCCAAAACAATAAGGAGGCAGACAAGCAATATATTGCCTGGGAACTTTTATGCTCCGTCTATGGTTCTTATGTAATTGCAACTGTTAACAATCTCTTCAGGGATCTGGAAACAGGTCGCATTCCAGATCTTATCCATGATCAGAGACTAGCTAAATGGTCTTGTCCTCACTGCAAGACTACTGCATGCATAACTGTGTGTATGTCAAACAATGTTAATATTTCTATGTCTACTGCTAGAAATCTTGGATATGTTTCATGATATCCAAACCAAGCACCTTATTACTTTACTGAGCAATGCTCCATCCATGACAACTTGTTTACCCCGCTTTGATCCACAAACTTCTGTCTTTGACAAAATGGCTGCTATTAATTCCATTGGACATCTTGATGACATTTACCAAGAACGAACTGACTTGCCTTCTTTGCTTGTATATCACCATCTACTCTGTCCTACAAGCTTGGGTTGCACCGCATACCAACTGCTGCACCAAGAAGGGATATTATTACCTGTGCCGCTGTGACGTATTTTTCATTGTTAAACCCGTATGTGGATATTCCCTGGAAAATCTCAACTGGTCTTATACTTTGAGTGATGATGTGCCGTCCAACCTGACTGATGATTCTGAATCTTCGCAAGCTGCATCTTCAGCCCCTGATGCCAAAACAGCTGCATCCCGAAGCTACCTGGAAGAGGTACACTGCTTCACTTCATGGCTCACCAACCAGTCTTTCGCCTGTCCTGTACGTCTACAAAAATGGAGTGTTCCAATTCTACAAGTTACCTACAATTCTGATGAGCAGTATTGTGTGGTGACAAATCATAAATCCTTTGCTTATGGTACAAAATCTTGTGCTATTCATGCTCCTAACTTCTGTTTTACTCCACAGCAGAAAACAGTCATTGGTCAAACTGTGATCACTCCTGTTCCTCTCCCTGAACCAGATGTTATTGATACTGATCCGCAATACTTGCTTGCCTTGTCTCAATAGGCAGTATAGCGCAGTCGTTTAAGGCTCTGAGCTGCAAACCTGGAGACTTGGGTTTGAATCCCACAGCCCCCACTTGCATACTGTGTGACCCTGAGCAAGTCACTTAACTTCCTTGTGCTCCCAGGTTGCACCTGTAAACAAGCTTTCAGCTTAGTGTCTCTCCTGGTAAACAAAAAAATATATGCCTGTGTTTATCATGCACATTGACCCTTTGACACTATCTCTGCAATCTTGTTTAGCTAGAAAAGATTTGCATTTGATTTATATCAGCAATAATATTTCTAAGGCTGATGATGCTCTTAATGATCTTATTCACGATGGTGATTTAAGCCCTGCTCTAGCCAATACTTGGTTGGAATTGACCTTTAAAGCTTTTGTTATTATCCAAGCATTTTTGATTGTTTTTCTGATACTAATCCTTTGCTGTCTGCGACATACTTTAAGACAATATCATGAATAACTCGAATTCCTTTACAAGGCCCGTGCATCGGGCTTGTAAACGACTTTTGTAGCTCCATCCCATTACTTTCCTGTGGTTGTTGCCTTTTCTTTTGAAGGCAACAATGGGGGGAATGTTATCCATGGTCCAGCACTCCTGATTGTGCTCCCCTCTTCACGGACAGCCACCTATATGTAGGTACATGTACTAACCTTAGAGCGAAAACACTTATCGTATAAGCATAAGTGTCAGGATCTGTGTTCTACTAATGCATATTATGCTCTATTATGTTTTACTGATATATTTTAGTCATGAGAGATGCTTTTTTGCTCTGTTTTTACTATATTCCCTGTAAGTAAGGCAACAGTGCCATCTTTAGCAACTGTGCACCATTACAAGTGCAGCTGACCTTGGGATAATAAGTGGTCCCATTGTATTATGTTATCTTCTGCAAGTTATGCAACTTCTTATGCTAGTTAGGATAGTTAGTCAGGCCACCTGTTTTTGGCCAATTATACACACTTTACGTATCTTCTTTAGTCGTTGCTATACAGATTATCGGGGTATAAGACCCTCTGTAGCACGTAGTTTCTCTGAGAAGAGAGACTGCATTACCTAGGTAAGGAAAACTGGTAGTTCTCCCAGTGAGTACACTGTTGGTAGTAAGCCTGTATTACTGATCTGTAATAAATTCCATTTATTACATGAGTACCACTTGTCTGTTGTCTCTTCCTTTTGTGCCATTCCACCAAGAACCTGAGAAGGTGATTTATTACCAGGTTACAGATCTATGAAAAAATGAGGGTTACTCACCTGTAACTGTAGTTCTAGGAGTGGTATATGGTGCACATCCACATGCTGGCAGTCTTGTTTTCCCTTTAAATTCAGCTGGAACAACTTCAAGCTAAGCTCCTCCCACCCACCTGGTTGGTATCCTCCTTGGCTCTGCCCCATAACGTCAGATCATGCACGCTGGAAGCAGGGATCCATGTGCCACTTGCCAGGGGAGGTTAGGTGGGTTGTGTGGATATGCACCATCTGCCACTCCTAACATATAAACATAGAATTTGACAGCAGATAAGGACCGCTTAGCCCACCTAGTCTGCCCATCTTCCCACCTGATGGATAAGCTGCAGATCCTAGTTAACCAACAGCCTACTTCCTCCTACCCCCCTATGCATTCTTGAATTCCCCCACAACCTACTCAGGAAGGCGGTTCCATGCATCCTCAACCCTCTCCGTGAAAAAATACTTCCTCACATTACCGCTGAGCGGTCCCCCCTCTATCTTCAAATTTTGCCCCCTTGTTCTTGCACATCTTTTTCTGAAAGATACTACCCTCTTGGACTTTGTTGATTCCCTTGAGGTACTTGAAAGTTTCTATCATGTCCCCTCTGTCCCCTCTTTCCTCAAGGGTATACATATTAAGCTCCTTTAGTCTCTCTTCGTATGTCTTCTGGTGCAGACCCTGCACCATTTTGGTTGCCCTCCTCTGGACAGCTTCCACTCTGTCTGTGTCTTTGCGGAGATGGGGTCTCCAGAACTGAATGCAGTACTCCAGATGGGGTCTCACCAACTGTCTGTACAGAGGGATAACAACTTCCTGTTTTCTACTGTTGATGCCTCTCCCAGTACATCCCAGTATCCCCCCAGCCCTCCTTACTGCCTTCTCACACTGCTTGCCCACCTTTAGGTCCTAGAACTAGGGTTACAGGTGGTGGGTAACCCTCATTTCTAGGGACATGGATATGGTGCACTATCCACATGTTGGCAGATTCCTAGCAGCTCTCTGGGAGGAGGGGGCAAGCATGCACCCTACTTGGGCAAAAAGGGACTGGAGAACCACGGTCCCACAACCAGCATCCCAGAGTGACTCAAGGTCGATGTGGTAATGGGAAATGAAGTGAGTGCTGATTTCCAGACAGCAGCCTTGCAGATCTCCTGGATAGGGACATCCCTGGAATCAGCCACTGAGGCAGCAGTATGTATGGTGGAATGAGACCTAAGCCCTATGGTAGGCTCCTTACAAGTCAACCTATAGAACACGTCAATGCAGGAGACAATCCACCTGCCAATTGTCTGCTTAGCTGCCGGTCTGCCAGATGCGGCTTCAACGTAGCTGACAAAGAGCTGGTACTCCTCTCCCCGAACTCCAGCTGTGAGCTCCATATAATAAGTGAGTGCTCGCCTCAGGTCCAACACAGGAGCCTGTGCTCGGCCTCCAAGGTTGGACTGGTGAAGTATACCAGAAGACTGATCAGCTGGTTAAGGTGAAACTCCAAAACAACCTTTGGGAGGAACTTCGGGTTGGGGCAGAGGACAACCTTGTCCTTGTTAACCAAGTAAGGAGACTACACTAAGACCGCCTGCAGCTCACTGATCCTTTTGACAGAAGTGATAGCACCAAGAAGGCAGTCTTCTATGGCAGGTGAGAGATGTCATACCTGTGCTTTGGGTTCGAATGGCCTGCCCATAAGCACTGCCAAGACATGCAACAGGTCCCACAATGGTGATGGCTCACACACAGGCAGAGAGAGGTGGTCAAGGCCCTTAAAGAAGCACGCAACCACCTTTTCCTATGCCATCATTGGCATACCAGTCCACTACTGGTATGCAGAGATGAATGCCAGGTGCACCTCGGGGGTCCTTGACCACAGGCGAGACTGGGAGAGGAACCACAGGTTAGTCCAGGATGCTAGCCAGGGGGCAGGACAGGGGTCACGCTCCCTGCTCTAGCACCAAATGAAAAAGCATTTCCATTTGAAAGCATAGCACTGACATGTCGACCCCTTCTGGGAGGTTTCCACAACCTAGAAAACCTCCTCAGAGAGATCCAAAGCCTGGAACTCTAGCAGCTCAGGAAACAAGCTGTCAGGTGGAGAGAGATTGAAGGTCTGAGTGTAAGACCTTCCCCTTGTGACAGGAGAGCAGATCTGGGCATAGAGTCAAGCGCCATGGAGGCCTGCTGCTGCTGAGGAGATCTGGGTACCAGAACTGGTGCAGCCAGTATGGGGCTACCAGGATCACCTGCACCTTGTACCTCTGCACCTTGACCAGCATCCGGTGGATCAAGGGAAAGGAATGTAAGGTGTGAAAGAGGCCCACGGTCTTGTGAAGACATCCCCCATCAATGTTCTGCATTGGGGGCGCAAAAAAACAGCCTCAGCTTGAACAGGTCAACCAGGGGGGTGCCCCACTTTGAGAACAGATGATTTATCACCTCATGATGAAGGGACAACTCGTGAGACACCTCACCCAGATGGCTTAGGGCATCTGTCAGCTGATCAGAGGCTCCAGCAATGTGGATCACAAGGAGATCAGTGTCCAGGCTGCACAGAGGGTCCAGCTGCGGAGGGCTTCCTGACACAGTCAGAGGGAATGCATTCCACCCTGCTTGCTGAGGTGGTACATGGTCATGATATTGTCTTTCTGGACCTGCACAACCTGAGCGTAAACAGACGGAGTGAATGCCATCAGAGCAAGATGCACTGCATGGAGCTCCAGCAGACTGATGCGGCATCGGGACTTCTTGGAGGCCCAGAGTCCATGGGCTCTGTGGTTCCCCCAAGTGGGCTCCCAAACCCACCAGACACGTGTCAGTCATCAGAAAGACAGTCAACTCTGAGTGGACCAATGGGACTCCTTCCTGCAGGTGTTCCAGGACCAGCCAAAACTGGATGGCATCCCACATCAGCTGCATCACTATGACTGACTGGTCCAGGTGACCGAGGCACTGAGATCACTGGAGGATCAGCTCCCACTTTAGGAGGCGCATCTGCCAGCGGGCCCACCAAACCACACTGGTGCAGGATGCCATGTACCCCAGCAGCCGCAGGATGTCCCAGGCAAGGTGCCAGTGCCCAACTTGAAATGTTCAGGCAAAGGAGGTAAGGACTGCCGCTAAGTCTGCTGGGAGTGGGGCCTTGGCCCAGAGGGTGATGATCTCTGCCACAATGAAGTGGATGGTCTGTGAGGGGTTGAGTTCTGACTTGGCCAGGTTGATAAGTAGGCCCAAGGCCAAGCAAGTCTGGAGGGCCAGATCCCTGGACTGCTCCACCACCTCCCGGGATGGACCGGCAATCAGCCAGTCATCCAGGCAAGGATAGACCGGACTCTGCAGCACAGCAGAAATGCTGCTACCACTGCGATGCACTTGGTAAAGACCCTGGGGGCCGCGGAGAGGTGGAAAGGCATGACCCAAAACGCAAACAGCACCCCTTCCATGCAGAACTGAAGGTGCCACCAGTGGGACAGATGGACAAGGATGTGGAAGAACCTTTTTTGAGGTCCAGACAGCAGAACCACATGCTCTGCTCCCATGATGGGATTATATGGTTCAGAGTGACCATTCTGAACTTGTGCCTCCTCAAGAACTGGTTCATGTCATGCAAATCCAGTATGAGGCACCAATTCCCCCATCCGTTTGGGGACCAGGAAGTACCTAGAGACAATACCCTGGTCGGCACAGCGTTCGGGTTGCACGCCACCACAAGTTTTTCAAGATGCTGGGTAATGCCCTCCCTGAGGGCGGCCAGCATGTCCTGGGAAGCTATGGACTCCTGTGTGGCATAGACCTGAAGTTTGCCTCTCGAAGTTGAGAGGCAAACTTTGACCCACTACATCCAGAACCCATTTGTCCATAGTAGCAGCAAACCAGGTATGCCAGAAATGGCAAAGCCAACCCCCCTACGGGAAGCTGAGACAGGGATGTGGAAGACGGGGGGCAGATGCCCCCCAACCCGTTATTGAATAGCTTTGGAGGAGGAGGGTCTGGAGTTGGCTGATGGAGACGTGCTGGTGCTCTGACCTCCAGATTTCTCAGGGCCCCGTTTGGCCAACTTGGGCTTGGGTCACCAGACCTGGGACTGCCCCAACTGGGGCTGCTGTTGCCTAGGCTGCAAGGGCCAAAATTAGCCTCTGGCCCTTGGGGTCCTTTTGCGAGGATGTGACGAAGTCGGGGTGGCACCAGACTTCTCAATCCTCATAAGGCGGCCCTCCACACCTGGCCCAAAGAGGTCAATGCCCAAGAAGGGGGCATCCGCCAAGGAGTCGCCTATGTCCAAGGCAATCTGGAGCGGGTGCTTAGTCATGGATCACTTTCACCACAGAGTGCAAGTCAGCAGAGAGGTGAGGAATGATGTGGTCCAGGACCACCATAAGTGTGTGGCCAAAGCCATAACGGTGGAGCTTGCCTGCCTGAGGCCTAATGAGGACACAGTGTACACCGTTTTGGCTGCATGATCCTGCCTCTTTGATTCCTTGTTGGGGTGCTTGTTGACATCTCCCACATTGCCTGTCCGATGGAAAAGAAATCCACCACTAACTCCTTGGCCAAGGGGTGGTTGGAGAAACCAGGGAGTGACCAAGTGGGGACCACATACTTGCAGATCATACAGGCAGAAGGCGCAGTGCAAGAAGCTGGATGCTGCCACAACTCCAAGGTGGGACCCAGGGTGGCTTCAGCCACTAGAAAAGCCACCACTAGGGAGTTGTCCCAGTCAAGGATCTCCATCGGGGTATCTGACCCAGTTTTGGACCGGCTTAAGCAGGCTCTCCATAGACTGTGCGATAAAGTGGAGCAAGGCCTCCTGTCCCTATGAACCACTCTGGATTTGTAAGAGTGGGTAATTTGCATTGAAAGTCCACCAGGGAGGCCAATCGAGCAGCCTTGGATGGAGCCCCGTGCAAGAGCTGCTTGGGAGTTGATGCCACTAAAATTGGTTGAGAGGCCAGGGAAGGCTCAACCGGACGGGGCTGAACCAGAAGAGGCCTCACCAGGGTAGACCACGGAAGTGCTGAGGCCTGCTGAAAGAACTGTCCCTACCCAAGAACCCACTGCTGTCACATGAGCGCCTCATACTGCCACCGCAATCTGTGGAGAAGCCTCTCCTCATCCAAAGACAAGGAGGAAGAGAAGCATTGGTGGAGCTTCTGCAGAGTTCAAGAACAAGAATGAGCCAAATCCTGAGACCACGATCTTGACTTAGACCTCGATTGGTAACAAGAATGCCACCGTCGAGGGGACACAGAGGGGTAGTGTAAACCACGTGGACTGAGACCTTCCGCAAAGCCCCGGCAGGGGGAATCTCCTGGGAGGAGACAGCAAGGTAAGCTAACTTTTCGTGTCCCTCCTGGGAGTGGGTCGAGGGGACTGGAGTCTGGGAAAGTCAGTCATCCCCCACCTCGTCTGACAACGGGTCGACCAGGGACACCAAGGAGCTAAAGGCCTGTCCTGCTTCCCTGGTGGGATCAGCCAAAGCCAACTGCTTGACAACTGTCGAGCGGTCGAAGGAGTTGCAAAAGTGGGAAAAGTCAGCCCACTCCTGGTCCCACAGCCCATGGTGGGACTTCTTTAGCCTCGCCTTAGAGGAACAATCACCTTGGGAAAGGCCCTCTCCGAGGGTCTGGAGGGACTGGCACATGTCTCGAAAAGACCCCAAAAAGGAAGCTCCCGCAGAGGCACCCACCGGGAGCAGCACCAGGGCAGAAGAAGAGACTGCCACAGCTGAGAGGCTGAGCCCACCGCCACTGAAATGGCCTTGCCTTGGACGGAACCCCAGGATCCCACTCATCCGAACAGCCAAGGAGGAGATGTGTGTACCTGTCCTCAAGAGAGGAGGGGAGCAGGGTCCTGCATAGACTGTAAGCCTGCGGGTCATGCTCTGCCAAGCAATACACGCACGAGGCATGAGATCAGTGCACAACATTTTTTTGTTGCATGTCATGCACCGTTTGAACCGTGGTCCAGTTTGAGGTTTGTTGCACTCCCTATTAAGGAGAACTAGATTAAAGAAAATCAACCTGAGGGAAAAAAACAATGCCTAAAGATGAAAGTAGAAGTATTGGGCCTATACCATGCGCAGAGAGCTGCAAAGGAGGAGACATGACTCTTCCAGTGGAAAGAAAGATTTGACATTACAGGTCGGAGCCAAGGAGGACACCACTTGGGTGGAAAGAGTTTAGCTTGAAGACGTTGTGGCTGGATTTAAAGGGAAAGGAAGACTGCTAACGTGTGGATAGTGCACCATATCCACGTTCCCAGAAGTATTTTTTTTTGCCTTGAACACAGATCAGAGAAGAGAATACCTAAATTTAACTTAACTCACTCGGCTCTAGAATGGAATCTTGAGGGAGTGCTGTATTCCTGTGTAAAAATGGCTGTTTTCCTGAGCAGTTAGAATGTTCGGAACTAAAATGGTAACACTCTGATTTGGAGTATAAATAACTAAAAAAGTATAACTCCAGTCACAAAACTTATAGCACGAAGTTTGCTCACAATAAAGAAATCTTTAAAATGAGGGGTCTCACGTTAGTAGCGTTAACCTTTTTTTTTTTTAACAGAGCATGTAACAATGAAAATTTACATTTTTTTAAACTAAAATAAAAACACCTTAGAAGTGGCAAATGTCTGTTGTATGATGGTTTTCCATCACACCAACATCTGTACATTACACTGCCACAGTTTAGTGTATTTCTGAGCTGCTTTACATAATAAAACAGACCATAAAGTAAGGCATGTGCCAACACATAACGCCAATAAACTGACTGAATTTGGAAAAATGCTCTGCACAACTGCCCACATGATGCACAAACCACGATAACTAAAAAATGATGCCTCCTAGCCCCTAGACACCTGCACGGAAATGTTCACAATAACAAGAGCTTTAAAATGATGGGTCACTCATGTTAGTGGCATTTGCAGATATTTTTTACAGTTCCTGAAATGATAAAAAAAGAGCATTTTTTTACATTTTGTTCCCAAATAAAAACCTACAGCATAAAAAGTACACCTTCTAGACCCCAGCATGATAATTGTCCACATTAAAGAGACCTTTCAAATGATGGGTCACACATGTTTCTAGCATGTACAGTTTTTTTTTTTTTTTACAGTACCTGAAATGGAGGAAAATCACATTTTTACGCTTTTTTTATCCCCAAAAAACTAAAAAAAAAAAGTACACCTCCTAGCTCCCAGACACCAGCATACTAATTTTTCACAATGAAAAGAGCTTTCAAATCAGGGATCACAAGTTTCTAGCATTTACAATTTTTTTAACAGTACCTGTGATGGAGAAAAATAGCATTTTCTTCACTTTTTAACCCAAATTACAACCTAAAAAAAATTTGAAAGGTACCAAATGTGTTCAATATAAAGTCAATTTTCTGGTAGGTAGGAATGTTTCCTACTGACCTGCACTTTCCAATAACCTTATCCCTCATTGGTTGAGCCAGAAAGTGCATAAGAACTGCAGGATGCACATATGCGCTCTGGGGATGAGATGAAGTGAATACCTGATGCACATACACGCTATGGGGACTAGAGGAATTTTCCCGATGACGCATATATGCGCTATGGGGCTGAGTGAGTTAATTGTCAAAATAAACAAAACTAACTTTGCTGACTTAACTCTTGATCAGCTGGAGCACCATCCAGGGTGATTGCTCTACTCAGCAGAAGCCAAAGATCTAAGGTGGGAGCGTTGGTTGCCTCAAGACACATACACAGGAGAGAATATCTTTGAAAATAAAATTCTAAGTTCCAGGGTACGGATTCTCACACAAAGATGTTGCACAAGAGTTATGCTGACTGTTCTGTTGTTAGTAAGGAAAGTTACTTATTGTAACTCTTGATCTTCCAGAGTATCACTTCACAGAACAACACCCTTCTGTCATAGTGCTGGATATGCTAGGACCCCAGGGGAGCTAGAATTCTTGAGGTTGCAAGTGGCACCTGACCGGATCAGGATGCACATGCTGACCCAAAAAGACCTAGTTGCCAGTTTCCCAGAAAGAGAGAACCAGAAATGCACTAGGCAAACAAATGCCTATTTTCAGACACAACCCAGGAGAGTTACAGAGCAAGTAAACAAGGCAATACACGATGAAAAACAATATTACAAATGGTCAGCAAGCAATATGCTACAGGCACGTAAATAGAGCAGATAACACACAGCAATGAGTTAAGGATGGTGCAAGATAAAATAACTAGGAAAGAAAGAACAGTTTATAGAGGGTAAAAGAACCAGAGTACCAGCAACAAAATCAGGCAGTGCAAATAACTACGGCATTAACAACAGTATAGCCAATATGCAGTAATTATTGGGTTAGACTGGGTTAGAAGGGGAGTGGGAGTTAGACTTGACAATCCGAATAGCACATTTTGAAACTTTCTGGGCAGTAGGTTGAAAACCATTATAATGTAGTATATTTTCCAACTTTGCAGGGTTTTTCTGTGCAGTAGCAACCCTAATCTGAATTAACACATTTTTTTTGCAATTAATCCACCTGACTGCCCACCGGACACTTGTTCAATAAATGATCTTCCCAATATTTGACTACGGCAATGTAGTCTGCAGTGCCGTTCCCAGAACATCCTAGACAGACTGAACACCGTTGTCTACACTTTCTGCGGTTTTACTCTCTACTGCCCCCTCCGCCCTGACCACTGCACCCTATAGCAGTCTCTCTCCTTCCCCTCCCTTGAAAATCGACGCCTCTCTCACTGTGGTAACTTCGTAGCGAAATTCTGCTTTGGTTCCTTCCCTCCTTACCTTTCCTCCCTCTCCCTTCTGCCTACTCTCTTCGTAACATTAACCCCTATACTTCGGCTGTGCCCTCCATGGCCACCTCCACTGGCCAAGCTGCCTTCTCCCATTGTTTCCCCAGTCCCTGGAACTTCCTCCCCACCCACAATCTGTAATGCCCCCTCCCTTCGTATCTTCTCCTTGCTCCTTCGCAACCACACCTCTCCCTCCTGCAGCTGCCTTCATTCCCCTACTTCCTCTCTCCCTCCAAAATAATTTTACTGCTCCTCTCCTTACTAAATTCTGGCACCTCACATTACCCCACATTCGCTACTATTGCTTCATCTGATGACCTCCTCGTATCTGCACTTGAAGCCTAGTATCTTGTAGCTGCATAGTTTGACCAGTCTCTATTACATAGTGTATCTAGATTTTGTTAATTTGGATTCTGTACACACTATGATGACTCTACCATGTAGTATTGCTCTATCCCTTCCCCTTACCCCCCCCCCATGACGCATCTGGAAATGAGCAACACTGCTCAGTATGCTTGTCCTGTGGAAACTTTTAAAATAAATATATAATTTCTTTTGTTTTTAAGAACATACAATAGAGTGGTAACTTGCACTGCAAAGGGCCCTTGAGGCCTTGTGTGCAGCAGGAGGTGACTACTAACTTACTGTGCGCAGGACTCTAGGCCCTGCAAGAAACAAGATGCACAGGGCACCTTGGTGTCTGTGCATGGGTCCTAACATTTTTTTGTGCAGGGCCCTGCACAAAACATGAGAGAGATAACTTTCTTACTATTTTGTTTATGTATGACTTTAATTATAGTACAAAATGCAAGCAATGTTTTTTTTTAGTAGCTCGCATTCTTGACCTTTTTTGTTTCTCAGTTTTAAACATTTTGTTCGTGTAGGACTTTGAAACTTTTTCACAACGGTTATTTTTTTTAATTTTCATGCAGCCTGTAGATTTTTAATATCTATATGAAGGATATCTTTATGAGCATGTTGTGCTTAATTAAAAATAACCAATACAAAATTTAAAAACAAAAAACATAATGGGCTGCAAATGTCGCAAGGCCTGGGTGCACCGAACATTTGGCACATGGGGCTTGCAGCATTCTCTTGGTCATCGATCGGTATTCTTGATACCATGCGCCAAATGCCGCAAGTCGGACCAGCTTTTCTTGTCTTCCTTGTGGCAATCCCGGGAACCCATTTTACAGGGCCTGCACCAAATACATGGTGCAAGCTGCTGTAATTTGGAAAAAGTGTTGTAACTGTGCCCAATCTACTAGAATTGAGCACAGTATGTGGCAAAGTTGTTGGTGCAGCTGTGCCAACAAATGGTTTGACACAGGCCTTGACGAAAGCCTTGCATTACCCTTTGAGAATATGGCCCACTGTCGCATTAAACCCCTCCCTCATACACACTAAAAAGTCACCCTTAACATTTAAGTATTTAATAAATTATACAGTCACATTTTGTCCATGTGGAACTTCCAACACAAACCACCTTCACACAACACGTATGTAACAACACTCTCCTGCCAATGGGGGAAGAGAGCTTGTTTACCAGAATGTCAGACCATGGAACCTACCGAATGGTGGAGTCTCTGAGAGCCAATGGGAGGAGTCTGAAATGCCAGTTTGGTGATGGCATGAGACGTGTCAACACTGCAGGGTAAAAGGAGGGTGGAAGTGTGCCTTTGGGGTACCCTTGACTCAGGTCTCTTGCCAGGCCGCCTGAGGAGGCAGGCGCCCCTCACAGCAGCTTTCTGGGGATACAGTGTGAGAGAACAGCAGAGCTCATTGTTCAGTTATCTGGCAGCCTCCAAGCAGAAACCAGATCAGCAGTGATGACTTTGGAAACTTGAGAATCTGAAGGCCATTAAGTGCAGATCATCATTAATTCTGGCAGAGGACAGGCTGAGGTTTGCGCTGGTGCCCAGTACACTGTCTGCTGAGAGTAAAAACCTGTTGTTGTGAGGTGCTCAGAGCCAAGGTGGCCATTAACCAGAAGTACCTCAGTGAAAGTCCCTGCAGTAGTGCTGTCTGCTGCGTACCAGCTGAACTGAAGCAGCAGTGCAAAATGAGTGAACCTATAGCATATAGCAAGGGTTGGAGGTCTGGTAAATTCCCAAGGCAGAGAAGAAAATACGCTGTTCCAGGGTATGACTTCACCCACTAGTGAACTGCAAGGAATAAGAGTCATGTGGCACCAGTATGAGATGCATAAGGGTAAAACCTTTTTCAAGGGATACTAAGGATCTGACTTCTGTCCAGGGCCAGAAACAAGCCTGTCTTGCTGTGCTGGCAAGGACAGCAATCTTGGGCATCATGTTACTGCGTGTAACTGTACCTATGTTAAAATACATGATAACAACCCATCACATAGCCGAGGAAGTTATTTCTGACATGACAGAGGGGCACCAAGCAAAGCTCACCAAGAAGTGAATGGAAAGGAAATGAACTGTAAATACCTAGAGACTGTCTTTGACTGAAACGGGATGTTTCTGGTGAGCAGTTACCACATACCCTTACAAATGGAGGGTATCCCTGGAGCTATGCCACCCCTAGTCTCTGCATGATGCCAAGAGGTTTACTATGTGGTATCAGACCCAGCTGGAAAAAAAATGACAGCAGCCACAGCTGGGTGGATTACTGGACTGCACACCATCTAGTTCAGGAAGTGAGGAAACCAGAGGCAGAGTCAGAGTAAAACAAAAATGTGGTTTACACGTACATTACAAAAACTGTCCTGCAGCACACAGATTTTGAAAACCATCATACAGATGTTAAAAATATTCTTACAGCATGAAGAGTTTTAGAAAATGTATAAAGGATTCCTGTGTGAATGTTTTATTTGTTAATTAAAAGATTTCTTATTATGCAATTAAAAAAAATGTAACTCATTATTCAGCCATGGCTGTTTGTGCTGCACCAACCCAACGCTGCACTAAAAACATGTGCTGCCACAGTGTGATACAGACAGCGTGCCCTGTCCATTCAGTGCTATCTGAAGGCGAGAAAGGTTCTTTTAAACTGTCCAACGCGCCACTGCACTTTATTAAATAAGGACTGGAACACACTGGACAATTAAATAAACAGTGCAAATCTGGAACGTCTGAATTGCTTGTACCAGTTGACTACACAGTATAATCTTGTGCTACTATAAAAACTTAACTTAATGGACTGTCTGCTCACACTTGGCCAGTAGGCTCTCAGTGACAAGACCAGTACCAGAGGATCATCCTACCCACATCTGCACCTCTGCAGCCCATAATTCAGGTAGACCATTCACCACTCCAGCTGCTCAGCTCTGGTCAAAAACCTCCCAGCCTTGGCTAGCACTACCACTAGTCAGTCTTTCTGAGACTTCCCCAGCACCAACTATTCCCGTCTTGCATCAATCACTTTTCACTCTTGTCAATGGACAGCTCCCTCCACAGTCCAGCTCTTGTCTGCCAGACAGTGCTCAAACAGATCAATTTATAATGTTGGAGACCATGTGATCTGTCAATTATACCTTAATTTATGGTTAAATATTTACAATTTTATATATGGTTGTCTCATATAGAAAAGTAAACAAAACATGAAAAACAGCATTTTAATACCAGCATGCTTTTTAACAGATCACAGAATAAGGCAAAAAGAAAACAAAAACGGGAACTGCAGGTTTCGAAGTCCCTCCTTTCTTGTTCCACACTCCCTCAAGCCAGGGCTCTATAAAACCTACAGATTCCAGCCAGTCTGAGCCTATAGGAGTCCATGAATGCAGGCCAGAAAACCAAAAGCACAAGGGGTGAGGCATTTTTTGAAGATGTAATTTTTTCAGCATAAAGTTCCTAAACATATATCAAATGTGTATAGTTTGTGCTCAAAGCAACATTTTGTTTAGTATCAGGAAAATACAGCAGAGACCATCAATGTAAAACAAAAGATATTACTAATGTATTTGTGACAGTTTGTAAAAGATGTGTTTCATACATTTCATCCAACAAGAAGAGCTTCAAGCTTCCTGATACCTTGATTACCCTCCCTGTAAAACTAAACGTTGTTTATACAACAGTTTTTCACCTTCAGTGTTTTTCTCTAAGTAAGAGCACTTTGTTTATGTCATTTCTACCACAGGTACTATATTTTGCAAATAGTAACTCCTAACAGGGCAAGAGAACATAGTGCCAAAGCCCACAAACTTTTTTTTGTCCTAACTGTAACATTTGTCTGTGCGTCTGTGTGTTTTTTGGGGGGAGAGAGAAAGAAAAGAATCAGAAGAGCATTAAAAGGGTTCTACCCTTGGTCGTGTGGCAACAGAACAGAAGACAGAATATCAAAAAGTTAGCAAGGAAAAAGGATACAACCAAAAGGATAGAAAAGTAAAGGTTATCTGCATGTTGTTTCCATTTCTGTACTGAGGTTTTGGGTCATAGCACACTTTCATTTTATCTGGTATCTTAGGGCAGCCTTGCTGTGACTGTATGGTTTGCTAGCCCCGACCATAGAACCTCATTCTCAACTTTTACTCAAATAAAACACAGTGGGTGAGTTTCACCCTACCACACTCATTACCACAGTTTCCTGCTGGCAACAGCGGAGGAAGATATTGCATGCCAAAAGGGATAGTGCCATCACTTCTGAGAGCCATATTCAGTGGCTGACATGCTAATGACCACGTACTGTATGGCATACACTCATTAAGGGGTCATTTGCATGGCATTCTGGCCATAAATGGTTCTGCACAATGCAACTATGCACAAATGTGGTAGGCATCGTGCACAGCCTTGGCAACCTTCAACACCAGAGCCCTACCTACCTATGCCATCCACTGCAGTCTAGCAGACCCCACTCTCTCATCCAATCACTGTCAGTACTGTGGAACTCTACTATGGCCCTTCCCTGGCAGTCTAGTAGACCCCCACACCCAATCCCTATCGCTATTGTGGAACTGTACTAAAACCTTTCCCTGGTAGTCTAGTGGTGCCCCACTCCCTCACCTGATCTGATATTATGGAAATGTACTGAAGCCCACTCCTAACAGTTTAGTGTCCCTTCCCCCCACCCAATTGCTGTCAAAGCCCCACCTCCACAGTGTTGGCCTAGGCCACACCCAAAATCCTATACTTAGTGCAGCATATGGTATACATATAAATCTGCCTGACCTGCAGTCCCTTATGTGGACTAATGTGACATGATGGTTTAGCAACACACGTATGGTATAGTAGTAGTAGCAGTAGTAGTAAAAATGTTATTCATTATAATGAATCAGCAGCTCAACTGAGTTTAAAATCTCATTTCCAGTGAGATCCATAAAGATGCAATGATTACATCAGTTACATAACATATAATAGTTAGAGTTTAGTGAATAATGTACTAGATATTTTTGCATATGTTTAGTTACGATCTGCTAAGAAACTGCCATATTATAAGAAAAAACATTTCAGCCAGAGTAATTACTGTCTGAACTGTACTGAGAAATCACTGATCATGTTTACACATTTGTGGCCTTAGGGCGCCACCTGCTGCAATAAGAGATAATTATAATTAGTATATTTTTTGCCATGCTTATATTAATAGTCTTAGAGCACCATCTACTGCCATTAGGCACACTGCCAGTCAGCATTATGATCTGACTATCCTATTGTTCTCTATATCAGAGTCAGCAATAAGTTTATACAATGTATTATCCAAAAGGGCAAGGTTGCAACCATGAGTTGCCCACCATCTGGACCAATGAGAGTATTTTGTAATACGCACTTTGTGTGCACATGAGCCCGTTGTCACAACAACAGGACTGATCTTATCATACTATAAGAACTTATGGTTACTGCAAGCTGATTGAGATTTTATGGTGATGCACCTGGTGAAGAGAGTTTCGGGCTCCCGGTATGCATATTTTGTATGCATGACTGTCCTTATGTATGTACAATGTTTTCAGGGAATAAACCCTTAGTTTGCACCATCTTCTGTTTTGTATAACTGCCTGACCAGACCAACTGGTAGAGAATCCTGCAAGATGCAGATCTTACAACAGCCAACCACATGAGCACCCACCATTCAATGGCCCCTGACTCACTCATCCATCCATAGGTGAGCCGGCATCAGACAGTGACCAGTACAAACCCTCCGCTCACCACTCGGCCAGCTGCCATTTGACCAACAGGAAGTGAGCATGCACATACCGTAGAAAAGAACAGTTACGTAAGAACTAACCATAACAGTAGATCTTCGAGGGGATCTCAGTCATCAGGTCACACCGTAGGAACTTCACCGTTGGTGAAGCAGGATCAACACAGAAGATTTTCAGCAGTACAATGGGGGCCGCCAATGCCATCGACGTCATCAACCCTATAAAGGCTTGAGTGGCCCCACTCCCTCCTCAGTTCTGTCCCTCAGAGACAAAGGGAGCACAGATCTAGCCATGGGGGACCGAGGAAAGAAAGAGGTGCCCAGGCCTATACTGACAGGCCGGACACACCAGACAGCTAGTTCCAGTACAAGAGCCCCAAGAAGGGGGATGGTGGAAGGGAAAGCAGACCTGATGACTGAGAGCCCCCCGAAGATCTACTGTTACGGTAAGTTCTTACGTAACTGTTCTATCTTCTTCGGGGGTGTCTCAGTCATTAGGTCACACTGTAGGAACAAGCCCCAGGCAGTTACAGGTGCAAACAGACAGTCTAGGAGGAAGGCCGACCTTGAACTTAAGACAGGAGGCTCTGCAGCACAGCCCTGCCAAAACCTGCATGGGCTCTTGTGGCAATGTCAAAACTGTAGTGTTTGGTGAAAGTATGGACAGTACTCAAGGTGGCAGCCACACAGATGTCAGTGACTGAGACCCCTCAGAAAAAAGCCACAGAGGTAGCTATACCTCTTGTGGAATGAGCTTCAACTGCTCCAGGCAGTTCTTTGCCGTACTTGTTGTAACAGAACAGATTGCAATTTGCCAACCATTTGGATAAACACTGCTTAGAAACTGACACGCCCTCTCTACCTAGGGCAAAGGAAACAAACAACTGCTTTGACCTTTTACATTCCTTGGTGAGAAGCAGGTAGTACTTCAAAGTTCTGCACGCATCTAACGTATGGAGCAGTGCTTCCCCTGGATTGGCACACTCAGGAAAAAAAAAAGGAAGGTGGATAGATATTGGTTGAGTGTAAACAAAGAGACCACTCAAGGGAGAAACTTAGGATTTGTGCGCAGACAGCCTGTCTTTGTGAAACATCAAATAAGGCTTCTCGCACCAGAGGGCCTGAAGATCTGAAATTCCTCGAGCAGAAGTAATGGCAACTATAAATCATGCATTCCAAGAGAGAAAGCATAGCTCGCAAGTTGTGGCTGGCTCAAAAAGAGACAGTGTTAAAGGAAAAGTCCACCCAAAACTTGAAAAAATATATGTTGTGCAGAGTGTTTTAATTTGTATGTGAAGTTCTAGTGTTTCTTTCCCTCTGACTGGTATTAGGATTTTTTTCTAAATTAGCCTGCTAGCTTTATGCTAGTTTTACGACCCCTGGGGATCTTCATCCTTGACAGCTTAATTGTATTTCTTGTTCCCACAGCGCATCTTGTCTCATGTGACTGTGATGTAAGAGAGACCCAATATTCAGCACACACATGCCAAACAAACTAAATATCTTGGCAACTTTACAAGCTGCACAAAAATTTCCAGCAGCAAAGTTTTTCAGGACAGTAAGACATTTATGATGAGGGTGGTCACCAAGCTGAATTCTACAGATTTTAAAATATAGCCATCTCTACTGTTGTGAACTGATTGTAAAGCAATGCTTTCTGCTTGATTTATGGTCTCTGCTACATCACCATCACATGAAACAAGGTGCATCGTAGGACAAAGTAATACAATTAAGCTGTTTGACATGGAGATCTCCAGGGGTCGTAAAACTACCCTAAAGGTAGCAGGCTAATTTAGGAAAAACTCCTAATACCAGTCAGAGGGAAGGAAACACTAGAACTTCACATACAAATTAAAACACTCTGCACAACATATATCTTTTCAAGTTTTGGGTGGCTTCTCCTTTTACTTCTCCAAAACAAAATTCAAATCCCAAGCTGGGACAGGAGAACAGATTGGGGGTTTCAGATTCAGGATGCCCCTTAAAAAGGTACAGGAGACATCCAGCTGAGCTATCATGTGATCAACCATGGACTCATGAAAGGCCAAAACAGCCGAAAGGTGTACCTTGAAAGAAGAGTACTGGAGACCTGAATCAGACACAGAGATCAGGTAGTCAAGGATCTGGCTCACCGGACAGGTAAAAGGGTCCAGGTTATGTCTGGCAGCCCAGATGGCAAACCGCTTCCACTTCAAGGCATATGTGGCTCAAGTGGAAAGCTTCCGGGCGGACACAAGGACATCCTCTACTCTGTGGGAGACCCCAAACCTGGCAATGGCTATGTCCTCAGGAGCCAAGCATGCAGATGGAGGGACCTGAGGCTGGGATGGATCAGGGTCCCCTGAGCCTAGGTCAGCAGGTTCCTGCAAAGAGGGAGTGGAACCGGAGGTTCCTCTGCCAGCTGCTCTACCGGGGAGAACCATATCTGGTGGGACCAAAACGGAGCTACCAGAATCATGCTGGCACCCTCCATCTGAAATTTGATGAAGACCCTCTGAATTAGAGGGAACGGAGGGAATGCTCAAAGAAATCTCCTGCTCAAGGAGAGAGACACGGCATCTCACCAGAAAACTCCAGGCCTTAGATCAAGCAAGCAAAAATTGGGCAGTTTTGCATTTAGTGGGGATGCAAAAAGGTCCAACTCTGGATGACCTCATCTGTCGAACAACTCTTCTGCAATGGATGACAGGAGCTCCCACTCGTGCATGCTGGACTGAGTCCGGCTGAGACTCTCCGCCATAGTGTTTAGCACGCCTGGGACGTGGACTGCCGAGAGTGTCAGACCATGGTCTAACGCCCAATACCACACTCTCATGGCCTCCCTGCATAGGGGTTATGAATGAGTCCTCCTTGCTTGCTGAAGTAGTACACTACACTGAGACTGTCTCACTGCACCAGCAGCTGACCCAGAGTAAGGTGGTTCTGAAAGGCATGCATGGCACAGAGCACCTCCCACATCTCCAGTACACTGATATGCAGGGAGTCCTCGACCCGAGACCAGAAGCCCTGGGTTTGAAAAGGACCCAGTTGGGCTCCCCAGCCTGACCCAGAAGCATCCATGGTGAGGATCTGCTGTGGGAAAGAGATCTGGAATGGGACTCCTTACAGTAAGTTTAGTGGGTCCATCCACCACTGGAGCACTCTGCGGACTGGTGAGGAGACCAGCACCAACTGATCTAACTTGTCCGTGTGTTGGTCCCATTGCACTTGGACAGTCCACTGGAGGATGCGCACATGGAGTCTGGCCAGTGGAACAGTGGGAATGGCAGCCGCCATTAGACCCAACAGTCTCAGGAACACCCTGGCAGGAATAAAACAGCTCTGGGCCACCTCCTGAGTCTGAGTTATAAGGCACTCTGCCCTGTTCTGAGGTAGGAAAGCCTTCCCCTGCATCAAGTTTAGAACTGCCCCTATGTATTGCAGTCTTTGGTATGGCACCAGAACCAACTTGGGCAGGCTGACTGTAATGCCCAAGGAGAGAAACTGGAGCGTTCTCCCCGGAGTCCACAGGAGCCATTCCCTTGACAGGGCCTTTAGGAGCCAATCGTCTAGGTAGGGGAAAACATACAGTCCTTCCCATCTGAGGGCTGCAGCTACTGCTGCTAAGCACTTGGTAAAGACCTGCGGTGCAGAGGACAAGACAAAGGGCAGCACCTTGAATTGGTAATGCTCGCCCTGAAATAGAAAATGGAAAAAGCTCCTGTAAGGGGGCCGGGGGAGAGACTGAGATGTGCAGGTAGGCGTCGTGCATGTCCAGTGAACTGAGCCAGTTGCCTGCCTTGAGAAGAGCCATCAGGCCTGGCAAAGTTACCATCCTGAACTTTCTGTACTGGACATACAGACTGAGGTCTTTTAGGTCTGGGCCGCAGATCTCAGATCTTTTTGGGGACCATGAAAAATCTGGAATAGAACCCCCTTTCTCTGGCGGCCTCGTATTGGCTTGATGGCCTGTTTGCACAGAAGAGATTGTACCTCCTCCCGGAGAACAGACAAGTGAGCCACAGGGTAAGAGGCGGGCAGCGGAGGGGTTTCCGGGGGCTACTCAATGAGATACAACACATGACCCCTTTCTATGATTTGCAGAATCCAGGCATCCGAAGTTGTGGTTCTCCACTGATTTAGATGGAGAGGGAACCGAACTCTGACCACCACCTCTTGGCCGGGGGTCCTGGCAAGGAGTCAAGCAGAGGCGGATCCAGCCACTAGGGCTGATCCATCTCTTCCTGGACACTTGTCCATGGCTCCTGCACTGGAGAGGGCAGGCAAGGCAGTGGAGGATAGGCTGCACTGGGTCTACAGGACGCCTTGCGAAAGGGAGGGCGCTGTCTACCCTTAGGCTGCGTAAGACAGAGGGAGTGGACAGCTTTTATAGCCTTTGTGGATGCCTGCAAATCATTAATGATGTCCTGGAGCTTAGTGCCACTGAAAGGGGCATTCAGCACCTTCTGCTGAACATCATCAGCAAATCCAGAGACCCTCAGCAAGGAGTGCCTACATAGGCAGATGCCGGTGGCAGCAGCCCTGGCAATAGTGTCTGAAATATAATAGAGGGCCCTGAGGAGGTGCTTGCTAACATCCTGCTTCTGTGCGCCATCTGGGAGTACCTGAGTGGCAGCTTTGCCCTTCTTCCAGTTGGTAGTTCTGGTTTTTCACCATATGAGACAGGTCATTAGCAATCCTCAGCCCAAGGGAGGAGGCATAAATGCTCTTGCTCCAAAGATCAATTCTACAAGACTCTTTTTCAGGGGGAAAAGAGTTAAGGTGCTTAGGCACCTTAGACCTGTCATGAGCTGCCTTAATAACCACTGAATCAGTTTCTGGCTAGGCAGCATAGTAAGGAAACCCCTGGAGGGCATGGTAATGCCTATCTGCTCTGCAGGGCATAGCTAACACCATGTTTGGCCTGTGCCAGGCTGCAGTAGCAGCATTCCTCAAGGCAGGCAACATAGGAGGAATAAATTTGGGGGGAGACTCTGGGATCTCCAAAAAGTCTACCAGATCCTTCCTGGTGACATCTTCCTCCTCAGTATGGAAACCCATGGCTGAGGACAATTGTTTTATCACACTGAAAAATGTGGGGTCTTCAGGAGAATACCTAGGAGTATGCTTGACAGAGTCCTCATTGACAGAGGAGGCTGTGGACCTATTTGAGGTAAAGACCTCCTCTTCCTCTTCCTCTTCTAAGTCCAGGTCCGATGTCGGAGGCACCAATGAAGGCTTGCAGGGTGATTCCTGTGTCCTACGAGGAGGCATTAACAACAAAGCTGCCATCGACGGTGCTGGTGAAGTGGGCCTGTATGCGCCCAATTGATAAACAACCAACGAGGTAAACTTGGTGGGGATTTCATTCAGGACAACGACCGTCGAAGGCTGTGTTGACAGAAGAGGGGTCAATGGTACAGGGGCTGACGACCAGCCTGTTGGACCCTGTGACCCGAAGAGCATATAGCCTGGGTAGAAGAGGGATCAGGCCCTAACAGGAGGGCCATCAACGATGAGTCTGTCATCAACGAAGGAGGGGACGACAACCCAGAGGTCAATGACTGGCCACCCTGTGAACTGGGTGGATGCACTGTCAGTACGGGTCTAGAGGACGCGAGAACCTGGACAGCAACTTTATGCGTCGGTGCAGCCGCGGCGATGAACCCCTGGGCCGAAGGAGGAGGCCATCGGGGAACAAGACCGCCCGCTGGGGAGCGGTCCCAATCTCAGCCTCTTTATGACTCCGGACTTCTCTCAGGCATTAGAGGCTTGGGAGCTCGATGACATTGCTAGCTACTGAGAGGCTGGGACCCAGGAGGACCCCTGCCTGGAACCGGCTGCTTGTTATTCCATTAAGAAATATTTTAAAGCCTTTTGCGTCACCTGAGGGATGTTCGATTTAACTTCTGGCAGAGCTCACAGTCAGAGACTTTGTGGTCAGGCCCAAGACAACAGACACAGTGAGAATGTTCATCTGTGGAAGCTATCTTCTTTCCACAGCTGCAGCGATGGAAGAGAGAGGAAGAAGGATCAACTCTCGACATAAACAAAATAAATGAATCTCTTACAAAAGAGAGATTCTAAAAGCAATAGGAAAGAAAAAGTTGTAGGTGAAAATGCCACAAAACTGTGTCAGAGCTTCCACAGAGACCCATGCGAACAGGTCAGCGGCAGGAAAGAACTGAGGAGGGAGCAGGGCTGCTCATGCCTTTTTCTTCTCTTAATAAATGTTTATTTTTTTCAATATTAATACAATACAAATCACATGATCACAAGTATAATATGAATCATATCAAAAGAAATAAAAGGAAAAAAACAGCATCTCGGGTACAGAGAAGGAGACAGTCGGAAGTCAACTAACATTCACGCTCATGCCTTGATAGGGTTGATGACGGTGTGGGCAGCCCCAGTTGTACTGCTGATCATGTGGATCCTGCTTCACCAATGGCGAAGTTCCTACAGTGCGACCTGATGACTGAGAGCCAAAGCCCGCTCTGTGCCTTGACACAATGTCCAAACTGTAATGATTGGTAAAGGTATGGACAGAACTCCACGTTGCAGCCACGCAAATGTCTGCGGCTGAAACAAGCAGCAAAAGCAGCCATGCCTCTGGTTGAATGCCCTTTAACCTGACCCGGAAGGGTTTTGTTGTACTTCTGGTAACAGAAGGTAATGCAGTTTGCCAGCCATTTGGACAAACACTGTTTAGATACAGCGGCACCCTCTCGTTTGGGCTCAAACGAAACAAACAACTGGTTAGTTTCACGAACAGACTTTGTTCTGTTCGTACAGTACCAGAGAATTCTGTGTACATCCAGAGTGCAGAAGTGCTTCGCCCTTGTTGGAGTGCTCTGGGTAATACACTGGCAAGTCAAATGACTGATTCAAGGTTAATTTAGAGACCACCTTGGGTAAGAACTTAGGATTGGTTCACAGAGTCACCCGGTCTCTGTGAAAAATCAAGTAAGGTACCTTACACATCAGAGCCTGAAGCTCGGAAATCCTTCAAGCTGACATGATGGCTACTAGAAAAAGTGCTTTCCAAGAAAGATAGCGCCTGTCAGAACTTGCTGCTGGCTCGAAAGGGGACAGAGTGAGTTTCTCTAGTGTGAAATTCAAGTCCCAGGGAGGAGCAGGGCTCCATACTGGTGGTTTCAAATGAAGAATCCCTTTCAGGAAAGTTTTGGATACCTCCAACCAGGCCAAAGTCTTGTTTCCCACAGGAATGTGATAGGCAGAAATGGCTGATAAGTGGACTTTTAGAGTCAAGTAACTAAGACCCAGATTGTTGAGATGAAGCATGTAATCTAAGATCTGCATGACTGAACAGGAGAAAGGTTCTACCCCTTTCAAGTCTACCAAGATGAAAAACCGTTTCTATTTCATGGCATATGTGGCTCTGGTGGCTTTCTGGCCTGCACCAGAATTTGTGCTACCCTCAGGGAAACCCTGAAACATGCAGCAGCTATGTCAGTAGGTGCCATGCATGCAGATGAAGGGACTTGAGACCTGGATGTACCAGGATCCCCTGTTCCTGTGTCAAGAGATCTTGCGAGACTGGCAGTGGAAAGGGAAGTTGCACTGACAGTTGTTGCAGTAGAGAGAACCATATTTGTCTTGGCCAGAAGGGAGCAATGAGAATCATTCGTGCTCCTTCTGCCTGGAGGTTCATGAGCGCACTCTGAATCAATGGGAGTGGAGGGAAGCGGTACATGAACCTTCCCCCCCCACAGCAAAAAGACAGCGCATCTTGCCAGAAAACACCACGCCCTGGAGCGAGTGAACAGAAGATTGGTAGTTCTGCATTGACTGGGAAGGTGAACAGATCTATTTGAGGCCTTCCCCACCTTTTGAAGATGTCATTTACCACCAGCTGTCTGAGCTCCCACCCGTGTGCTCTGGCTTGCGTGCAGCTGAGTACATTTCCCAGGATGTTTTAGATGCCTGGCACATGGACTGCAGTCAAAAGAATGTTGTGGTTGACTGCCCAGTACCACACTCTCATCGCTTCCCGACAAAGGGGATAAGAGCGGGTTCCACCTTATTTGTTTATGTACCAGACTACGAACATGTTGTCTGTCTATCTGTATCATAAGAGGACTCAGTAGAATGAGATGTTGGAAAGCCTAGAGGCTGTTCAACACTGCTCTCATCTCGAGTATGTTGATATGAAGAGACAGTTTGATGTGGGACCAAAGACCTTGTGTCCTGTGTGGTCCCAGGTGTGCTCCCCATCCCAGGCCTGAAGCATCTGTCCTCAGAGTTTGGGAGGGGTTGTCTGAGCGAAACGGAACCCCCTCGGAGAGGCTGTCCTGGTTTTGCCACCACAAAAGGTCCTGTGCAATCAAAGCCAAGACTAGGATCTCGTGATCCAGATCGTCTGTTCTCTGGTCCCACTGCACTCTGGGAGGGTTCACTGACAGACTCTTGTGTAGTCTGGCTAAGGGGACCGAAGGGATGGCCGCCGCCATGAGCCTCAGCAGCAAAGGCAGCTTACCTGTGAGTCAGGGACTGATGGAGTGTGGGTGCTCAGGGGATGGACCAAGGAAGGGGGAGTTTCTGACAGCAATCCGGCAGAAGGGAATTTTTTATTTTTTATTTTATTATGTCTTGGATTACAACCCTTGCGCTAAAAGCTCATTTAAAAAGGTTCCACGTCATAGTGAGAACAAAACAACAGATACAGTAAATACAGTGGATGGAGCAGTAAAAGACAGAGTTTTTTGTTTTATACAAATGAACAACAAGACAGCAAGATAATAATAACACAGTAGTAAACAGGTGGCAATGAGCTCAATGACAACAAATATTTAGAAAAAAGTAAAGTGCTTCAGGACAGGTAAAAGAGACAACAAAGATGGGCAGGGGATTGATGTACAAGACGGAGGTGAGGGGCAGTAGAGAAGAAGTGATAAGGGAGGGGTGGGGGAAAGGGCAACCAAGAGAGTGGCTGGGGGGGGGACAGCAGGAACAGGGGTGTAGATAAGTGTTGTGGGGGAGAATGGATGAGCGTGGGAGTGGGTGCCACAGGAGGTGAGAGTACGTGGAGGGGATTTAGACGGTGGGCAGGAAAGCATGGGGAGGCTACAAGAGGGGGAGGACTGAGGGGAGACAGGATGGGGAATATGATGGGGAGGACTGAGGGGAGACAGGAAAGGGTTGGGGTGGAGAGGTTGGGGAAACAAAGTCTGTGCCTAAGTTGTTCAGAGTGCTGATAGGGAGCAGGGAGGGATAGGTGAGGGTGAGTGGCAGGAGGATGTAGATCAAGATTAGCAGTAGGGGTACAGCTGGAGGATAGTGAGTGGGGCAGGGAAGGGACACAGGATGAAGGGAGAAGAGGATGGGAAAGACTTAGCGCCCAGCTGGTTCAGTTCTGGGGTTGCCCAGGCAGTAAGGGAAAAGAGACTGGCCTATAGAAAATTCAGGAAGACCAAGAGAGCGAGGTGGATAGGGAAAATTATCTAAGGTTGGTTAGTGAGGCAAGTAAGGGAGTTCTGCGAGCAAAGGCACAGAAGAAGCTGCAGAGAACTGAAGGAATTAAGAAGGGGAGAAGACTTTCTTTCGCTATATAAGTGAGAAAAAGGACAAGAAGGAAGGGATTGTTATGCTTAAGAAAAGGGTGGAGTGGGTAGAGGATAATGGGGGGAAAAAAGCAGAGATACTAAATGAATACTTCTGTTCCATCTCCACCAGGGAGAGGGACAGACCAGTGCCTTCAGGAGGAAAAGAGGAGGGGGGGACATTAGCTCAAGCTTTGGACCCTGCAGTGAGAGCAGACTTGATAGACCAAATGGCCTTCTGCTGACTTCTTCATATGTTCATATGAATACGGGGGGGGGGGCGCAAACATTTTATTGCTTTATTTTTCTTTGATTCAAATGGTTGTTGCTGGGTATACCTTCTGCTGCATTATTATAGGGTGTGCCTACAGGTGTGTGCTTACAGATTACTGCTGTAATCTTGATTCAAATTGTTTTTTTGCAAGGTATATCTTCTGTTACTGCTTTATTTTTCTCTGTAGCAAAGTGTTTCTTACAGGATATATCTTCTGTGAAATTACTACAGGTGGTGCTTTACAGGTTTTTCAGTTTTATCTATCATTAGGATAAGCTTTCAGGGCTACTGCATTTGTTGCTGGCTGATTGTTTCTGCTCTTACCTCCTTGTTTCTTTCATCCGTGTTTTTTCTTTTTCAGCAGGGGAAGGGCCCAGCCACCCACCCCCATCCTCAACCAGCCCACACTACACTCCTTTTATAGGGTAGCACAGTCGTGACATTTTCTGTAGCAAAGCAGAAAGGGGCGGATCAGAGGGGTATCCACACAGTGATCTCATTTACCGGGCACAAGTAATTTAACTTGTTATAACAAGTTATACAAAAACAAACATAACACAGAATCAAACTTTTGCTTTCATTTTCCTCCTTCTAATTACTCTGTCCAGGTTACAAACCCAGCAACTTATCTGGAATGGATATTATTAACTGCAGATACTGCGGGACACTTTTCAAAAGGGCAGTTATACAGGATTTAGGACACGGTCCTACATGCTGGGCCACTGGAGATAGTACAGTTATGTAAGAACTTACCGTAACAGTAGATCTTTGAGAACAGCTCTTGCAGCAGGTTACACCATTAAGACTGAAGCTGTCAGGAGCCAGGACCCCACGGAAATTTTCTAGCTAGCAGTCTTCAGTGGGGACCGCCTCCGACATCGAGTCCCCTTGAAGTCAGGCGTGGTACATAAGGAGGCGGTCCCCCACAACTCAGTTCTCCCACCGGAGACTCCCGCCGCTGATGACATCAGAAAGAGTAGACCGAGGATCCACACCAGATGGCCAAGACTAAAGAACTTCCCTCCCATAAGATGGATGTTTGGCTACTACCTACCTCCACAAGAAGGGGGATGGTGGGCGGAAGGTACCTGCTGCAAGAGCTGTTCCAAGATCTACTGTTATGGTAAGTTCTTACGTGACAGTAACTGTACTATCTTACTTCGAGATACAGCTCTTGCAGCAGGTTACACCATTAGGACTGATTTCCAAGCAATGATGCAATCTTACACCACAGGGAGGAGGAAAGGTAGGGATCACAACCCTACTCGAGCCTAGGGACAGAAGTCCCTGAAGGGCCATTGCTAGGCTGAACCCTGCTACCTACGATGCAATGTCCAGGCTGTAATGCCTAATAAAGGTATGCACCGAGCTCCAAGTGGCTGCAGCAAATAGCTGAGGTGGAGACGCCCTTAACACCAGAAAGCAAGTGGCCACTCCTCGTAGAATGACCCTTAACCATGCCTGGTAAGGGTTTATTGCGCTTATCATAACAGAAAGAGATGCACTGGATAAGCCACCTCGAGAGAGACTGTTTAGAGACAGGAGCTCCTTTCATTCTAACAGCGAAGGAGACAAACAGTTGATCCGACTTTCGAAACTATTTGGTTCTGGTCAGATACTATCTGAGGCACCTGTGTACATCAAGGGTGTGTAGAAGGGCTTCTCCTCAGTTGATGTACTTTGGAAAATACACTGGTAAGTCGATATCCTGATTAAGGGTGAGGGCTGAAACCACCTTAGGCAGAAACTTTGGGTTTGTCCTCAGGGATACCCTATCCTGATGGAAAACTAAATAAGGCTCTTTGCACATTAGTGCATGCAATTCAGAAATCCTTCTTGCCGAAGTAACTGCAACTAAAAATAACATTTTCCATGACAGAAAACGTAGCTCGCAATCCGTGGCTGGTTCAAAATGTGGCAGCGTAAGCTGCTCCAGGATGAAGGGCAAGTCCCAAGGAGGAATCGGATCCTTGATAGGCGGCCTAAGGTGGAGGACTCCCCTTAAAAAGGCATGAGTAGTGTCCAATTGGGCCACCATCCGATGGCCTATGGGGGCATGGTAAGCCGAAATTGCACAAAGGTGCACCTTAATCGAGGAGTAAGCCAGTCCAGACTGAAAGAGTGAAAGCAGGTAATCCAGAACCAGCTTCTCGGGACATTCTAAAGGCGAGAAACCGCGCGCTTGAGCCCACAAGCAAAATCTCCACCATTTCATGGCGTACGTTGCATGGATTGCCGGTTTTCTGGCGGCAGAGAGTACATCTGCCACTTCTTGCGAGACCCCGTATCGCAACATGGCTATGTCTCTAGGAGCCAAGCGTGCAGGTTCAAAGAACGCAAGTCAGGATGGACTAAAGAACCCTCCTCCTGAGACAGCAGATGGGAGCTGATTGGCAAAGGAAGTGGAGGTTCCCGGGATAGCTGATGCAGAAGCGGGAACCAAATTTGTCTGGGCCAGAAAGGCACTATCAAAATGAGTGCCGCCTGCTCCCTGTGAAGTTTTAAGAGAACTCTCTAGATTAACGGAAAAAGAGGGAAGGCATAGAGGAATCTGCCCGCCCAGGAGAGGGACAACGCATCTCACCAGAAAACACCAGGCCCTAGATCTAGTGAGCAAAAATTGGGCAGTTTTGCATTGGATGGGGACACGAAAAGGTCTAACTCTGGAGTGCCCCATCTGTGAAACAGATCCTCTGCCACCTCCTGTAGAAGTTCCCACTCGTGGACTCTGGCCTGAGAGTGACTCAGACTGTCTGCAACGTTACTGTCCACTCCTGGGACGTGTACTGCAATTAGATTTGCGCCGTATTGCAATATCCACTCCCACACTCTCATGGCCTCCCTGCAAAGCGGGTAGGAGTGGGTGCCTCCTTGTTTGTTGAGGTAATACATCACCGCGGTATTGTCTGTTTGTAACAGGAGTGTACCCGGTGGAATCTCCGACTGGAAGGCCTGCAGAGCGTAAAGGACTGCCCTCATTTCCAAAATGTTGATGTGGAGATGAGACTCCTGGGCTGTCCAAAGGCCCTGGGATCGAACACCATCCAGGTGTGCTCCCCACCCGAGCCCTGAGGCGTCTGTGGAGAGAGTCACAGTCGGAGACGGCGCTACAAAGGGAACCCCCACAGAGAGGTTCCCCGGATCTAGCCACCATTGCCAATCCCGAATTGGGGCATTCATGATTCGAACTGGCTGCTGCAGATGGTCTTGCCTTTGGTCCCATTGCACCCTTAGTATCCACTGGGTTACCCACATGTGGAGCCGTGCCATCGGGACTGTTGCAATGGCCGCAGCCATGTGTCTGAGCAGGCGAAGGACCAATCTGGCTGGGATGGTCTTCTTCACCGACAGGTCCCTGATGAGGGATCTGATGTGTTTCGCTCTGTCCGTGAGAAGAAAAGCTTTCCCTCTGATGGTGTCCAGAACTGCTCATATAAACTGCAGTTTCTGGGATGGCACCAGGAGTGACTTCTCATAGTTGATGAGAATACCCAGTGATTGAAAAAGGGACTGGGTACGATGAATGACCGTCATCAGTGCCTCCTTGGAGGGAGCCACGAGAAGCCAATTGTCCAGGTACGGGAACACATAGTGGCCTTGTCTCCTCAGAATGCCGCCACGACCGCTCACGCACTGCGGAAAACGCCGGTGCCGACGACAGCCCGAAAGGAAGCGCTCAGAACTGAAAATGACAGCTCTGAAACTCGAAGCACAGGAACCTCCTGTGCGCTTGAGCAACTGAGATGTGCACGTAGGTGTCCTGCATGTCTAACGATGCCAAAAAGGCGTCCCATTTCAGCATGGGGATCAGGCCCGGAAGGGTCACCATGCGGAAGCGTTTGTAGACGACCGACAGACTGAGGTCGCTGAGGTCCAGAATTGGATGGAGGTCCCCTGTTTTCTTTGGAACCAGGAAGAAGTGCAGAATAATAGCCTAACCCTCTCTGGTTCTCTGGAGCGTGCTCTAAAACTTCTTTCTCCAGAAGCGCGAGCACTTCCTGCTGTATAAGCAGGCGTGCTGACCCGTGGCGGAAAGCAAGGGAGGCCTTGTGGGTGGGCTGCCTACAATTCTATATAGTGGCCTTTTCTTCAATTGCAGCACCCACCTGTGGGTGGTGATGGGCCGCCACCTGGTAGGTGATGTGCGATCGACCCCAACCTTCATTTCCATTGATCCTGAGGAGGGCGGGGCGGGAAGGAATCATGCTGTGGCAGCGTTAGATCCCGCAGGTTGCGGCGACTGCGGCTAGGTGGCCCTGCCTGGGATGACTTGCACTGGGCTTTTCTGCAAAGAAGCCCCCTGCCTTGGCTGGAATGGTTGTTGCTTTGTGTCCGCCACGAAAAGTGACTCTGGTTCCTATGAAAGGAACCAGGCTGAGATCTGTACATGGCCTGAGAATCTAACTGCCTTCCCTCGTCCTGAAGTTTGGTGATCACCTTCTCGGAGGCTTCACCAAAGGACTTCCCGTTGTAAGGGCGTCCAGGATATTTTCTGGACGTCCGGGAATGCTCGGGACGCCAGAACCAAGAATGTCTCCAGAGACAGACACCTGAGGCTGCAGCTCTGGCCGAAGAGTCTGCAGAGTCATATGCGGCTCTGAGCACCTGGGTCCCCACATCCGAACCCGTACGGAGGAGGTTTAAAAGCTCCTCCTTTTGACCACCGTCGGGCATCTTCTCAACCAGGTCCTGTCCCTGTTCCCACAGTGCATTCTGAAATTGAACCATGTGGGTGAGGTAATTTAGAGACCTGATGGCGCAAGTCACAGCCGCGTATGTGCGCCTACCCAGGACATCCAATTGCTTGGATTCTGGGTCCGGTGGCTGCGTGCTCAAGTACTGAGGTCTCTGAGACCAGTCATGCGAGGCCGTGATGACCAGGGAATCAGCCAGAGGATGGTTTGCCAGATACTGGTCCTCCCTCGGGACCTTGTATAGGCGGTCAGCCTTCTTCAGTACTACCCGAGTCGAATCTGCGGCCGGCTTCCCAGCCTTATGACATCCACAAATGTGTCCACCAAGGGTGGCACTACCACAGGCTTTGGGTCTTTCTGCAAGGTAGCGGGCAAGCGCTGTCTCTCGGGGTCTAGTTCTTCAGCATCCCACCCCATATTCTCCTGAATGTGCCTCATGATCTCAGTGAATGAGGGGTCATCCGGAGGAGACCTGGGAAGGTCGTGTGGGTCTGGGGAGGGAATGCTGATGGGAGAAGGAGATCTGGAGCACCCTGAGGTGTCAGATCTAGAGTCCTCCACGGACGAGGTGTACCGGCGTCGTCTGGGTCTCTTAGGGCTGGGTGACCCTGAAGTGGTTCTTGAGGGAGGTCTTCTCCTATCTGAGGATCTGCCCCTAGGAGGAGGTGTTGGCTCCTTGGGGTTGGTGACCGTCCACAGGCCCTTGGGTGGAGGAGGCGTAGGCGTTGAAAGGGTAGGTGGAGGCGGTCAGTAGGAGGAGGTGCGTGTGGACCACATCCTTCCTGATGGTGTCCCACCAGAAGGTGAGCTCCTTCACCTCCTCTCTGCCAAATTCAGGCCAGACCTGGTACGATGACCTATCGCATACGGTCGGCGTCGGGTCCCGGTCTCCGCTCAGGGAGGGTTCCCATGAGAACCCGGCGGCTCTGAAATCGCCGCGCCTGGTCCTCAGGCTGAGTGGTGTCCTCCTCCGATGATACCTTCCGACTGGCGTCAATGGCGCCGTGGTGTGGTCCTCCACTCTGGGGTAGCCGGCGATTCGTCCCTGGCGACACCCTGGGAGGCGAATGCCTGGCCGGCGATGGGTGTCTTACTGTAACCCGGCTCTGGAATACCTGTGATGTTTGGCCGAGGCGATGGGCAGGCCGACATCGGGTCAAGCGTCCGTTTGAGGGCGTCAGGTCCTTAGTCTTCTGCGGGACGGGTCCGACCTGCCCGGAGGCTGGGACACCGACCTGGCGTCGGGTCGGCAGGCGGGGAGGAAGACTTGTGGCGATCCCCAGACTTGGGCGAGGCCTTAGAAGGTGTGATGAAGCCAATGGCGCAAGTCTTGATAGGCTGCAGGAGGAGGGCAGCTGGAGGATCTGACCTGAACCGGGAGGCTGAATTGAGCCCTGGAAGGAAGCGGTCTGACCACGAGCCGGAGCTTCGCAGTCGAGGCCCTCGGCCGGGATCTGGGCCTTTCCTTCTCAGGTGTTTTCCGGTGTTTGTGGGTCTTCCTGATGACTCCCCCTGGAGAAGGTTCCCTATCCATGGCCTTGAGTTTCTCCCTCCAAGAGAAATGCTTGAAGGGCCTTTTGGTGGTGGATCTGAGTGCGACTGTTAAAGCCCTGGCAGAAGGAGCAGGCCTTGGTGTCGTGTTCCAGGCCTAGACCGCGCTTACGCAGGCTGAGTGAGGATCATGAAGGGGATCTGTTTGCACTTGAAGCACTGCCGATGGCCTGACCTTCAGAGAGGGTGTTTGGAGGACATCAGATGAATCCAAGTTAAGTAAGAGAAAAGGAGAATGTCGCAGGTTCCTAGTTTACGCAGCTAGAAAGCGACAGAGAGGCCCGATGCTTGCGATGTCGGCGGTGGGAAAAGAACTGGGGATTGTGGGACCGCCTCCTTATGTACTACGCCTGGCGTCGGGCGGGACCGATGTCGGTCAGATTCCTGCTGAAGACTGCTAGCTAGAAAATTTCCGTGGGGTCCTGGCGCCTGACGACTTCAGTCCTAATGGTGTAACCTGCTGCAAGAGCTGTATCTCGAAGTAAGATCTAAGGGCTCAGCTCCAAGCAGCATGGGCAGAGACTGCACGCCTCAAATCGCATATTCAGAAGGAAATATATTATAAGAACCGCCCGCCATTTCCCCAACATCCAACAGAAGCACCTCGACTGCAGAGGGTAGCTGGTCCGGGAGGTTGGCAGGTGGTTAGGAGGGACAAATCAGGTGCCCCATCTCTCGGTGCTCTCCAACATATTACCTCCACAAATCATATAAAAACCTACAAACAGGTATCTGCCTCTATCTCTGAAATCAAACAAAGGGGCAGAGGACACTGCAGCACAGGAGCTAGCACAACAAAACTCGCCCAAAACAGGAACCAAAACAAAAAAAGAAAAAAAGAAATCCAAAACACTTCTGATCACAGGAGACTCCATGATTCAGGGAGTTGATACCTATCTCAAGCCAGGGGTAATGGTCACATGTCTCCCAGGTACATCAGCGTGGAGAGACACTGACCGCATTGCTAAAATTATACAGGAAGCAGGAGAAAACATCAACATCCGGGTACACATAGGGACTAACGATCTCGCCAGCCGGTCAGATGTGGAGACCAGGGAACACCTGACCAGGCTGGGTGACAAACTATCATCTGGCATGTCCTTCTCTGAGATCCTGCCAGTCTGGGAGAGGGGGGACAGATGGACGGAAGGTCAGAGAAATGAAGATAGGGGAGCTAGACATGTGGCTCAAGGGCTGGTGCCAGGAAAAAGGACACAAATTTGTAGGTAACTGGCAACAGTTTTGGGAACGAAAGTTCTTTACATTTGATGGACTGCATCTGACTAAGGAGGGAGTCAGTGCATTGAGGCAGAAGTTTGGCGTCTTTGCAGAATATTTAAACTAGCAAATGGGGAGAGGGTGCAGCACCGATACATTGAATGGGAAGAACACCCTCCTTCAGCTAGTGATCAAACAGGAGTTCAACATGTTTGTGGTTCATTTGCATCCCAGAGTAGGGAAAAGGTCTAGCTCCCCATACGCGCACATGGAAAGCTGCAGCCTCGCCTCAACAACTAACACACCGAAATCCAGTCAATGAAAAATCATGTACACAAATGCTCGCAGTCTGGGAAACAAGATCCCAGACATGCAGGCAATAATGACAGAGGCTAAACTGGACATAGTAGCCATTAGCGAGACATGGTTCACCAGTACCCACACTTGGGAGACTTCAGTACAATGTACTGTTCAGAAGAGACCGAGGTGCAAAAGGGGGGAGTGGAGTGGCCCTTTATGTCAATGAAAATATCAAAGCTACAGAAATTTAGAATACACCTAAAGAGCCAGAAGAACTGTGGGTCACCCTGGAAACAGGAAATGGGACAGCCATACGAACTGGGGTTGTCTACAGGCCTCCAGACCAGGGGGAGGACACAGACATATTACTGTTAGAAGATATACAAAACATGACAGCTAAAAGACAGGTTCTGATAATGGGAGACTTCAACATGCCAGATACAGACTGGTCAATATCAGCAGGAACATCTGCGAGAACTAGACACATAGTGGATTCCCTGCAGGGGGAGGGCCTCAAACAACTGGTACAACAACCCACAAGAGAAAGGGCTATCCTAGATCTAGTACTGACTAACAGGAAAAAGATCACAGATCTCCAGGTAGAAGGTCACCTGGGGCCAGTGACCATCACATGGTATGGTTCAATTTGGCCACTAGAACTAAATAATTTCATTCCAAGGCAAAAATATGGGACTTCAGAGGAGCCGACTTTGATAAGATGGCCAACAGAGTTAAGCTAGCCCTGGCAAGAAGAAATACAGGTGAGGGGGTACACGCAAGTGGGCAAGCATCAAGGATGCAATACTTAAGCAACATCCCACTGTGTTAGAGAGAAAAGGAAGTGCAAAAGAAGGAGGAAAACACTTTGGTTCTCAAAAACAGTAGCAGAAAAGGTCAGAGCCAAATGGCTGGCCTTCATGAAATATAAGGAAACGCAGCGGGATGAAGATAGGGAGGCATACCAAACTTCCCTAAGGGAAGCAGGGAAGGCAATAAGGCAGGCAAAGGCCCAAACCAAGGTAACACTAGCACGAACAGTAAAAGAAGGTGACAAGACTTTCTATAGATACATTAGTGAAAGGAGAAAGTCCAGAGGGGGTACTACTAAGATCAAAGGGGATAAGGGGGCGTGTGAGGAGGAGGACCATGTAAAAACATCTATCCTAAAGAGATACTTCTACTCAGTATTTACTGAGGAGAAGGTAGGGCAGGGCCCACAGCTCAGCACCAAGGACACAGGGGGAAGGAAGGTGTGCACTAGACCCTTCACAAAAGAAAGGGTCCCACAAGAGCTCAATAAGCTCAGGGTGGACAAGGCAATGAGACCTGATAGCAAACATCCCAGGGTACTAAAGGAACTAAAGGTGGAACTAGCAGAGCCATTAGCAGAACTGTTTAGTGAGTCTCTGAGCACAGGAGAGGTCCCAGAAGACTGGAGAAGGGCTCATGTGATCCCACTCCACAAGAGTGGTAGCAGGGAGGAGGCAGGGAACTACAGACCAGTCAATCTTACCTCAGCAGTGGGCAAGATTATGGAGGCACTCCTTAAGGAAAGGACAGTGCAACACCTGGAATCCATAGGAGCACAGGATCCAAGACAGCATGGGTTTACAACAGGAAGGTCCTGTCAAACTAATCTCATAGATTTCTTTTACTGGGTAACCAGAGTGGTGGACCGAGGGGGAGCAGTTGATGTCGCCTACTCTGACTTCAGCAAAGCTTCCGATACTGTTCCACATAGAAGATTGATTAATAAGCTGGGCAGGTTCGGGGTGGGTCAGAAGTTGGTAAACTGGTTGATGGGAAAAAAACAGAGAGTGGTGGTAAACGGCATATAGTCAGAAGAGATGCAAGTCACAAGTGGGGTACCTCAGAGATCAGTCCTGGGGCCAGTCCTCTTCAATATCTTCATCAGTGACATTGCAGATAGTCTGGAGGGCAAGGTTTGTCTGTTTGCAGATGACACCAAGATCTGCAACAGAGTACATGATCTAGATGGGGTGGGCAGAAGGAGAAGAGATCTGGATAAACTGGCAAAATGGTCAGAAGAGTGACAACTGAGGTTTAATGCAAAGTAGCAAGATCATGCACATATTGAAGAGAAACCCTGAAGCCACCTACAGGTTGGGAGAGGAGTTGCTGGCAGTTACAAGGGAAGACAGAGACTTGGGCATCATCATCACAGATGGCCTGAAATCATCCAAGAAGACCACTAAAGCAGTAGGTAAGGCTAGGGGGATGTTGGGGTGTATTAGTAGGGGTATCACAAGTCGCAAGAGGGAAGAAATAATCCCTCTTTACCAGACACTGGTTAGGCCCCATCTGGAGTACTGCATGCAGTACTGGAGGCCACACCTTCACAAGGACATTAACCAAATTGAGGCAGACCAGAGAAGGGCAACCAAAATGGTGCAGGGACTGCATCAGAAAACATATGAGGACAGATTAACGGAGCTCAATATGTATACCCTAGAGCAAAGGAGGGAGAAAGGTGAGATGATTGAAACATTCAAACACCTTAAGGGCATTAACAAGGTGAAAGAGCCTAACATGTTTCAATATAAGAAAAATAGCAGGACAAGAGGACACAGCATGAGGTTAGAGGGAGGCCGATAAAGGGGTAATGTGAGGAAGTTCTTTTTCACATAAAGGGTGGTGGATGCATGTGATGGCCTACCCCAGGAAGTGGTGGATATGAATACAGTGCAGGGCTTCAAACAGGCATGGGATAGGCATAAGGGAGCAATACAGATGAGTATGAATAGATAGGCCATTGACAGAGCAAAGGCCTATGGCACATTCATAAGGTAGAAAAAGAAATGGGCAGACTGGATGGGCCGTGCAGTCCTTATCTGCCATCAACTTCTATGTTTCTATGGTGTGTAATTCACAGTAAGCACTAAAGTTGATCAGTGGGCTGCCTTAGTGCAGCGAGGTAGGGGAGGGAGGTGGATAACAGTTTGTGGGAAAGAGCGGTGGGATGGTGCGAGGGACAGGGAGTGGGGCAGGACGGGGCTAGGGATTACCCCTACGTAATGCTCCAACCAGGGAGGAGGATAAGGGTGAGCAGAGGAGGTAGGGAAATCAATGGGGTGGGGGGGGATTCAATCTGCGCAATTACATTTCTCACAGTCATAAAGGTGCTGTTTGAGTACACTTTTGAACGGCCCAAGTGTAAAGCTATTTAGTATGCTGGCCGGGAGCTCGTTGAGCCACAGTGGGGCTTTGTATGAGAAAGATCTTTGGGCCAAAGCGGTGCATCGAAACGGGATGTGGAATGTGTTCCTAGCCTTACCTCTGGTCCGATGGGAATTGTGCCGGTGTGAGTATCCTCTGTATGGAGTATCGGGTCAGGGCAAGTAGGCCCCCCTCCCCCCCAGGAGGCAGATTTGGTACTGTATTCTCCCTTTCAGGTTTAGCCATTTGGTTTAGATGCAGAGATCACAGATATGTGTGCATGCATCTGCGCTTAGCACTAGCCTACAAGGTATAGCGCAGTGGTTTAAGGCTCTGAGCTGCAAATCTGGTGACATCCAGCAGACCAGACATGGGTTTAAATCCCACAGCTTCCACTTGCATACTGTGAGACCCTGAGCAAGTCACTTAACTTTCATGTGCTCCCGGGTCGCTCCTGTAAAAAAGCTTTCAGCTTAGTGTGCTACTCCTGGCTAAACTAAAAAAAAAAAAAAAAAAGTCTTGTTTAGCATCGTTCTTATCCGTTTAAGTGCGGTATTTGTGCCTGTGCTGTACACAACAAGGCTGTAGTCAACGATAGAGAGAATAGAGCTGTTCACTGCTAGGGTGAGGGTCTCTCGGTCAAGTAGGAGTGGTGCCTATGAAGCAGACCTAATCTGGTGTCGATTGTTTTTACCAGTTGGTCAATATGTTCTGTGTAGGAGAGGGAGTTATCAAGAGTGACGCCCAGATATTTAAATTTGTTTACTTGTTCCAACGGTTCATGCCTGCTGTTTTTGATGGTAAGACTTAAATTTTTTCTTGCTCTGGTTGGTGTAGAATAGCATGGTTTTCATTTTTTTTTTTTTTATAGTTTTAGGAGGAGTTTATTTTGGGTAAACCACTCCTCAACCCTAGTAAAACTCTCTTGCAATTTGTTGGTTAAGACGTTAAGATGGAGGCTACTTGCAAAGATGACAGTGTCGTCCACATAGAGGAGAAGCTTGGCCGAGCAGGTCTCAGGGAGGGCACTGCGAAAGAGACTACACAGTAGCAGTCCAAGGATGGACACCTGGGGTATCCCTAATGATGCCTTCCTGCCATCAGAGAGTATGTTTTGTATTTTTACCTGCTGGGTTTGCTGGGCTAGGTAACTCTGGAACCATAAGGCTGAGAAAAATGAAAATGGCAACTGAAGCAACGGTGGTTTCCTTGCAGATCCAACGTGACTACGTCGACGGTGGGAAAGAACTGGAGAGGATGTGGGGGCTACTCACCTACACAAGGTAGCTGACATCAGAGAGTGATGTCAGAGGTGGGCGGCCCCCTCTGGTAGACTGCTAGCTAGAAAGTGTCCATGTGGTTCTAGTGCTTGACGGCGGAGTCCTACATGTGATGGCCTGCTGCAAAAGATTCCCTAGAAGAAAGTTCTGCTTTTTCTTATAAATATTATCCCATGCATCTCTAACCATCTATGTCAAATGTTCAAATTCGGGAAGAACTTAAGGGCACTCCCTGTAGAGTGCAAGATGGGAGTAATATTCAGCTTGGTGGTATACAGCCTCTATGGTAGCTGCAAAACATTTGTCCCCATTGTTCCATTCATTTTAACAATCTGCGCAAAATGTTCAAATTCAGGGAGCACTTGCTGTAGTGGGAAAGAGGGAATTAACATTCAGCATAGTGGAAGACTGTGTCTTCAGTAGCTGCAGAATCCTACAGGTCTTTCTAACCAGGAAGGAAATATGATTTGTATCAAATATGGATGGGATCGCATAAGAAATAATCTCTTCTCCTCATTTATCTTTCCCTTCATCCTCTCCGGAATCCTTAGGGACCTCTGGATTCTGTCAGCAGGATTTATATCGCCCTAGGAGCCTTCAAGGCCATATCACTGAAGGATGGTGCCTTGCCCAGAGAAGTCTAGGAATTAATTTAAAGGAAGAACACCCTTTCTGCCCAAGTTCTGGAAAGAATACTCCCTTAATCTGGACATAACTGCCCACCTGAGGTGTGTGTAAGAAGGGAACACTCTTCTGCATCTTTGTCACTTGATCTTCTTCATAGGAGAGCTTGTTGGGATGAGAAGAGACCTGTGTAAAGAGAAGTTACTTACTGCAGCAGTAGATCCTCCAGAATATCTTCTCCACAGAGTACCTCTCCTTGGTCTTAGTGCTGGGACCCCATAGGAGCAAATGTTTTTAGCTAGGGTACCAGCAACAGGTATTTGTGCTAGCACGTGTGTGTAAAAGGGTGCTTAAGATGGGTATAGTTCCAGAACGAAGTGGTTCATAATAAATGCTAAAATGCCACTTAGTTAGCTGAAGTATGACATAGGAATACCTTTCTTGTTCCATCCTGTTGTTTTATTTGTCATATGTCCTGTTTCTGTACATAGGCTGGCCACCTATGTTCATTATTTTCTGTTTATGGTGTTTGTTCATCTGTCCCCCCATGTCATACTGTCAGCCTAGCTTAATAATAATTAGTGTTGTTAATCTGCCTTATTTCTATGAGCCAGAGTCAAGAGAAGTGTATTTGGGCAGAGTTAATTTGTGCCCTGGTATAGGTGTCCTGTAATTCAGGATAACGTTCATAACAGCCATGGGAAGGCTATCGTTTTCACGACTGATTTACTGTATACATTCCTGTCTGAATTATTAAACAGAACATATCTCCCCCCAAAACACAAAACAGCAAGTGTATCTGCATGCTCGTGCTGCTACTTCGGCTGTTTGTAAGCCCCGCTGACTCTGAGCGTACTGCATGACCGTGCACATGGTCGTGCAGCTCAGTGTATGCATTTCTCCCCGAAATGTTGTTTCTTTTCGTCAAATTCGCACAGGAGCTGCCTACTGAGAGGATTCGCTTCAGGATTTAACACTGGTGCCTCTCGATAAGACAGCTCGCGGTGCGACATGCAATTCGGCCACTTATTAGCCGCTAAGCTGTTTGTGTCCCCTCATCCAGCGTCCTGTAAATTCCCGAAATTTTAACACACTCAATTCCCTCAAAGTTTATTAAAGTTCTTGCAGATCTCTGGTACATTTAACTGAAATGAATATAAAACTACAAGAAATACAGGGATATTGAGTAAAAAAGTGTTGTTTTATCCTCAAGTTGGTAATCCCTGTAGTCAATAGAAAGTGTATGCTTCCTCAGTAGCTCTTCCCTGTAAGTCCCTCCTCTAAGAGCCGGACGGCCATTGTTTTGTTTTTTTTATAAGAAATGGACTACAAGGGGAGGAGCTTACTCAAGGAAATAGTTGTTTTTTTTTGTTATTCAAGGGGATAATTTGAAAGAATATTATTGTTTGTGTAACACATCTATATGATATTGGAAAAAATATTATAAAAACGATTTATTCTGATTTCCTGAACATAAGTTAAATAAAACTTTAAGCACCTAGTTGATAGAGAGGTATAGCAACCTATCAGAGGGCTTCACGCCCTATATATTTAGCCAAGGCAAAGATGAAGATTAAATCTGGCTGAGGGTGTTATAGTGAAAACACCTATCCAGGCTAGTGATTTCTAGTTCTGTTGAAGCAGTACGTTCCATCTTGGAGTTAACGCTGATTTGAAGCTATTGTATGCTGATTTATTTTACTTTTTTGACGATTCAGTCCGCCTATGTTTATTTTGATTTTCTTTTGTTTTGAAACTATTAATAAGCCTCCTGGAGAATATTCTTGAAGACTTCAGTGTCCGAGTCCATCTGTGTCCCACAGCCTCTTACACTGGTATTAGAAATGGGATACTTACTTCCCCTTCCCTTGATTACAACTGCTTTTGAACGCATAGCTATGGATGTGGTGGGTCCCCATCCTAAGAGTGCCAAAGGAAACCAGTACATCTTAGTGGTTTGTGACTATGCTACTAAGTAACCAGAGGCCATACCTATGCATAATGTCAAAGCACCTAAGACAGCTGATGAATTAGGCAAGATCTTTAGTAGGGTAGGTAAACCGAAAGAAATTCTAACCGATAGGGGTAGTAATTTCTCTTCAGCCTTGTTAAAATGACTTTATAAAATCTTGGGTATCACTGCCATACATACCACCCCCTACCATCCCCAAACGGACAATTTGGTAGAGCGATTTAATCAAACCCTTAAAAAATTTTTTGCAAAAAATCAGTTAGGAGGAAGGCAGTAAATGGGACATATTATTGCCATACTTAATGTTTGTATACAGAGAGGTACCTCAGGCCTCTACAGGATGCTCACCATTCGAGTTGTTATATGGGCGTAATCCCCGAGCTCCCTTGGACCTTATAAAAGAAGAATGGGAAGAGGGGCAAGCACCACCAGGTCTGAAACCAAATGATTACATATATCATCTTAGGGAAAAGATAGCAAAATACATGCAAAAGGCACATTTTATAAATACCAAACACCAGGATACACAGAAATTCCATTATGATAAAGGAACAGGAAATAAGGAATTTGAAGAGGGGGATAAATTTTTATTGTTACTACCGTCCTCAGAGAATAAACTTTTCATGAAATGGCAAGGGCCATATACAGTACTTAAACGAATGGGGTCCGTAACGTATCAAATAGAATTACCAGATAGGAAGAGGAGACAAAATGTATATCATGTCAACTTGCTAAAACAATGGGTGGAGAGAAAAGCCCATTTTTGTGGATATATATACTTGCAACTCCCTATTAGTGAATTAGACTTAGTCTATCAATGGTTAGAGAAAAAAGGGGGTATCAATGACGTGACTATAAATCCCCATTTAAACCCACAACAAGTGGCAGAATTACAAACTGTATTACAGCAGTTTGCTAATTCTTTTACAGGAACACCTGGAAGGGTGAAAGATGTGGTTCATAAAATAACCGCTACTCAAAATGACCCCATAAGACAAAGACCCTACAGATTACCAGAAAGGCTTAGGGCAGACGTGGAAAAAGAGCTCCACAAGATGCAACAGTTAGGAATTATAGAACCATCCCATAGTGAGTGGAGCTTTCCCATTGTAGTGACAAACTTCTGTCACCGCATGTGGCTTATAGCGCAGCTTACATGGATGATGCAGTAATTTTTAGTAAAACTTGGTCTGACTATTTACATCATCTATTCATAGTATTAGATACAATAACTACAGCAGGCATGACTATCAATCCATCAAAATGTTCTCTAGCCATGCAGGAAACTGAATAGTTAGAATTTCAAATAGGTGGAAGTATGATAAAACCTGTGAAATCAAAAATTGAGGCAGTAGCTAACAGTCCTCAACCCGTACCTAAAAAAGATGTTAGATCCTTTTTAGCACTAGCTAGCTACTACCGGCGCTTCATACCTAATGTTTCAACACTGGCTAGTGTTCTTACTGATCTGACAAAAAAACACAAACCTGACAAAGCAGTATGGACCCATGCCTGTGAGGAAGCATTTTCTGCTATTAAAGCAATATTATGTTCCTCACCTGTACTACATACACCAGATTTTGCATTATCATTCATACTGCAAACAGATGCCTCAAACTGTGGCATCGGAGCAGTATTATCACAAGTTATTGATGGAAATGAGCATCCTGTTGTATATATTAGTAGAAAATTGCACGAAAGGGAAACACGATATCCACGAAGAAAGATGCCTAGCAATACGCTGGGCCATAGAGGCATTATGATTTTATCTATGGGGGGTTGAGTTTGAACTATGGACAGACCATAACCCTTTGTGCTGGCTGAATGTCATAAAAGATTAAAATCCTCGCATTATGCGATGGTATCTAACATTACAGCCATACTGTTTTAAAATTAAACATCGAAAGGGTACCAAACATAAGAATGCTGACTTTCTATCGAGATATGGTTATGAGATTAGTCAGGGTGAGTCCTAAACAACAGACCTCGGGATAAGAAAGTTGATAATTGTGAAATATGTATTATTTCACTATTTATGATAAGATAAAAGATGTCATAAATATAAAAGGGACCCCGAGGTGGAGCCCGAGGAGTGGGTGGGCTTTGGCTCAATCTCTTTTTAGAAAGAAATCTGAATCTGGTATAGGTTAAATAACTGAAAAAACAAACAAACAAAAAAAACTATGGGTTTTTATTTTAAGTGGGGAGGAGAATGTAAAAGGGTGCTTAAGATGGGTATAGTTCCAGAACAAAGTGGTTCATTATAAATGCTAAAATGCCACTTAGTTAGCTGAAGTATGACATAGGAATGCCTTTCTTGTTCCATCCTGTTGTTTTATTCGTCATATGTCCTGTTTGTGTACACAGGCTGGCCACCTATGTTCATTCTTTTTTGTTTATGGTGTTTGTTCATCTGTCCCCCCCCCCCATGTCATACTGTCAGCCTAGCTTAATAATAATTAGTGTTGTTAATCTGCCTTATTTCTATGAGCCAGAGTCAAGAGAAGTGTATTTGGGCAGAGTTAATTTGTGCCCTGGTATAGGTGTCCTGTAATTCAGGATAACGTTCATAACAGCCAAGGGAAGGCTACCGTTTTCACAACTGATTTACTGTATACATTCCTGTCTGAATTATTAAACAGAACATATCTCCCCAAAACACAAAGCGGCAAAGCGTATCTGCGGCGTTCGTGCTGTTACTTGACTGTTTGTAAGCCCGCTGACTGTAAGCGTGCCGCGACGTGCGCGATAGTCGTGCAGCTCAGTGTGTGCATTTCTCCCCAAAATGCTGTTTCTTTTCGTCAGATTTGCACAGGATCTGCCTACCTAGAGGATTCACGTCAGGATTTAACACTGGCGCCTCTCAATAAGACAGCTCGCAGTGCGACATACAATTCGGCCATTATTAGCCACTAAGCTGTTTGTGTCCCCTCATCCAGCGTCCTGTAAATTCCCGAAATTTTAACACACTCAATTCCCTCAAAATTTATTAAAGTTCTTGCAGATCTCTGGTACATTTAACCAAAATAAATATAAAACTACAAGAAATACAGGGATATTGAGTAAAAAAAAGTGTTGTTTTATCCTCAAGTTGGTAATCCCTGTAGCCAATAGAAAGTGTATGTTTCCTCAGTAGCGCTTCCCTGTAAGTCCCTTCTCTAAGAGCCGACCGGCCACCGTTTTTTTTTTTTTATAAGAAATGGACTACAAGGGGAGGAGCTTACACAAGGAAATAGTTGGGGTTTTTTTGTTATTCAAAGGGATAATTTGAAAGAATATTATTGTTTGTGTAACACATCTATATGATATTGGAAAAAATATTATAAAAAATGATTTATTCTGATTTCCTGAACATAAGTTAAATAAAACTTTAAGCACCTAGTTGACAGACAGGTATAGCAACCTATCAGAGGGCTTCATGCCCTATATATTTAGCCAAGGCAAAGATGAAGATTAGATTTGGCTGAGGGTGTTGTAGTGAAAACACCTATCCAGACTAGTGATTTCTAGTTCTGTTGAAGCAGTACATTCTATCTTGGAGTTAACGCTGATTTGAAGCTATTGTATGCTGATTTATTTTACTTTTATGACGAATCAGTCTGCCTATGTTTATTTTGATTTTCTTTTGTTTTGAAACTATTAATAAACCTCCTGGAGAATATTCTTGAAGACTTCAGTGTCCGAGTCCGTCTGTGTCCCACAGCCTCTTACAGTGTGGCACAAGGGAGATCGGGGGGGGGGGGCATGTGCTTACTAATAATCACCGCTGATGTCCTAACCCATCTCAGTTCTGTAGCAAGGAGAGCAACAGCCATGACTACAAGCCTATGCTTTTCTGCTAGTAAGAAGACAAGACCGTGAAAAAGATATATGTAGTGAAAAATGAACAAGTGAATATAAAATGAATAAAAACCTAACAGACAAGGGAGCTATTCTTCACATAAGCGTGCCCTCTAGAGGGGACAGCTGGTAGTCAACATTACATAACCCCAGCCAGAGCTACTGAAGCTATCATCTTCCCCTGCAAAGAGGATACCCTGCTGGCAACCATAGGGTAAGGAAACACTGGGCAGCCGCCCGAGGGTGGCATTAGCTTGTGCTCTGTGCCAGGTTTAGGATTCAGTCCCAGTGTGAAAAAGACTGTACCTTTCTGAGAAAGAAAGGTGTCCTGTAAAAGCAGGTGCCTTCTCAAGTAGAAAAGCTGTAGTCTGTAGTGGGAATGTGAATTTATTACCACTGCCCTTCTCTCTCGAACAGAGAAAATAAGACTGATTGCCTACCTTGAGAAGCTAAACACCTTAGAAATGTCAGACACTATCAGCAGACTCAGTCACGGCAGATATTTCTCCTCCAATAGAGAAAAGTTTCAGGATATACCTCACCAAAAAGTGTGGCTAGTGGCCTAGAAGACATGGGGCTCGAATCTCAAAAGATTTAGAATGTCGCAAGCCCTGGGTGTGTTGACCACACAGCGCATGGGGCTTGCAACATTCCCTGGCCGGCAACTGGGATTCTTGATCCTTTGCACAACATGCTGCGAGTTAGACCAGCTTTTGCTTTTCTAACTTTGGAGACCTTTTTACAGAGTTTGCGCCACATATTTGGCGCAAGCAATCATAAAGGGAGAAAAGTATCACAAATGCGTACGACCTTTACAGATCGGGCACATGAAGTCATAAAATACATAGCAATGCTGCAAAACTGCAGCTAGAAAAACTGTTACAAACAGTATACAGTGCTACAGTCTTGGGAAGCTCAGAAAAATTATATACCTCTCCACTGCAAACAGATTCAGACTGTTGAGAACAGGGATTTACCCTGATGCAGTAAATCCAGACTGCCCTGACATTAGCAACTGCAACTTTCAAATAAAGAGACTGCAAATCAGCAGATAAGCCTTGAGTGCTAGGACTACTATCAGATAAAAACAGGCTGCCATGACAGGAAATGTTCACACAGGTCAGTGTTACATTTAGCAACTAATAGGGAAATACTGTAAAACATAGAAACATAGAATTTGACAGCAGATAAGGACCGCTTGGCCCACCTAGTCTGCCCATTTCCCTACCTGATGGTCAAGCTGCAGATTCTAGCTAATCAACAGCTTACTTCCTCCTACCCCCCACTAGAATTGCCTTATGCCTGTCCCATGCATTCTTGAATTCTCCCACTGTTCCTGACTCCAAAACCTCCTCATGAAGGCTGTTTCATGCATCCACAACCCTCTCTGTGAAAAAATACTTTCTAACATTACCTCTGAGCCACCCCCCTCTATCTTCAAATTGTGCCCCCTTGTTCTTGCACATCCTCTTCTTCTGAAAGATACTACCTTCTTGTACTTTGTTAAATCCCTTGAGATACTTGAAAGTTTCTATCATGTCCCCCCTCTCCCTCCTTTCCTCCAGGGTAAACATATTAAGCTGCTTTAGTCTCTCCTTGTATGTCTTCTGATGCAGACCCTGCACCATTTTGGCTGCCCTCCTCTGAACAGCCTCCACTCTGTCTATGTCTTTCCGGAGATGGGGTCTCCAGAATTGCATGCAGTACTCCAGATGGGGTCTCACTAACTGTCTGTACAGAGGCATAACAACTTCCTGTTTTCTACTGTTGATGTCTCTCCCTATGCATTCCATATCCCCCCCAGCCCTCCTTACTGCCTTCTCACATTGCTTGCCCACTTTTAGGTCATCTGATATAATTACTCCTAGGTCTCTTTCGATTTTTGTCGTTGTTATTAACTCACCCCCATTGTGTACTCTTCCCCTGGGTTTTTGTTTCTCAGATGCATTACCTTGCACTTCTTTGCACTGAATCTGAGCTGCCATATATCTGACCATTCCTCCAACCTTGCCGTTCCCTTTTCATTCTTTCCACCTCACCTTGTGTATCAACCCTGTTGCAGATCTTTGTGTCATCTGCAAAGAGACATACCTTTCCTTCCAGGTGCTCTCCAATGTCACTTATAAAGACATTAAAGAGGACGGGTCCCAGTACCAAACCCTGCAGTACCCCGCTAGTTGCCCTCCTTTCTTCACTGTGGACTCCGTTTACTATTACCCTTTGCGTCCTGTTGTCCAGCCAATTTTTTATCCAGGCTACCACCTTGGGACCCACTCCAAGGCTGGCTAACTTGTATATTAATTTTTGTGTGAGACTGTGTCAAATGCCTTGCTAAAATCTAGGTAGGCCATATCCACAGCCCCTCCTTGGTCTACTATTTTGGTCACCCAGTCAAAGAAATCTATTAGGTTCATCTGACATGACCTTCCTGCTGTGAAACCATGCTGCCTTGGGTCCTGTGTCCCACTGGCCTCTAGGTACTCAACAATTCTTTCCTTCAGAAGTGATTCCATCATTTTCCCTACCACCGAAGTCAAACTAACTGGTCTGTAGTTTCCTGCCTCTGCCCTGCTCCCACTTTTGTGAAGTGGAATCACATTTGCCCTCCTCCAGTCCTCAGGTACCACCCCATCCTCCCATGATTTGTTAAAAAGAGTAGTCAGTGGTGTTACTAGTTCTATCCTTAGTTCTTTTAGAATTCTTGGGTGAATCCCACCAGGCCCCATTGCTTTGTCCACCCTCAGTTTCAAGAGTTCTTTCAAAACCCTTTCTTCTGTGAATGGACTGGTATCGACCCCCCTATTCACAGTTTCTCCCTTGTTTGGTTTAGGTACCCCCCTCCTCTTCCGTCGTGAATACTGAGCAGAAACATTCGTTCAGTATCCCTGCTTTTTCAATGTCACCCTCTGCCCACATTCCCTCTCCTTTATTAAGTCTCTGTATCCCTCCCTTGGTCTTTCTTCGCTCCCTAATGTACCTATAAAAGGTTTTATCCCCCTTCTTAACAGAGTTGGCTATCTTTTCCTCAGTTTGTGCCTTTGCTATTCTGATTGCCTTCCCTGCCTCCTTCTGCTTTAACTGATAAAAGTTCTCTGTCCTGCTCCTTCTGTGTTTCCTTATATTTTCTGAATGCTATCCTTTTCTCCTTAACCATCCCTGCCACCTCTTTGGAGAACCATAACTTTTTCCTTCATTTTGTTTTGTTGATTTGCTTCACACAAAGACTTGTTGCCTCTGCGATGGCTGTTTTGATTATTCCCCATTGTTCCTCCACCCCTCCTTCTCACCTGTTTGTAAGTGCTTTTCTGAGGCACTCTCTCATTTTCCCAATGTCAGCCTTCCTAAAGTCCAATACTCTTGTCTTTGTATGGCTTGATTCTATGGCTGTGTTTATTGTGAACCACACTGTTTGGTGGTCACTTGTTCCCAGATGGCTACCCACTTCTAAATCTGAGATCCTTTCTCCTTCCCCATTTGAGAGTACCAGGTCTAAGATTGCTCCCTCCTGAGTGGGTTCCAACACTAGCTGTCTGAGGCATGCCCTGTAGGGCATCAAGAATGACCCTGCTCTTGGATGTGCCTGCAGCAAAGGTACTCCAGTTAACATCTGGCATATTCAGGTCCCCCATTAACAATATCTCCCCTTTTTCAGCCATTTTAAGGATGCCTTCTATCATTTCCTTGTCCATTTCCTCCCCTGAGATAGGGGTCTGTACACAACCCCCATGCGGATTGTGGTGCCATTTCTTGTCTCCAGGGTGACCCATAGTGACTCATCAACTTCCTGTTTACTCTCTAGTTCTGTTGCTTTAATCTCTTCCCCTATATAGAGAGCTACTCCTCCTCCTCTTTTACCCACCCTGTCCCTCCTGTAGACTGTATATCCTGGTATGTTGACATCCCAGTCATGGTTCTCTGTGTACCATGTTTCAGCGACTGCCACAATATCCAGGCATCCCTCTTCCATCAAGGCCACTAATTCAGGGAGCTTGTTGCAAAGACTGCATGCATTGGTACTCATCACTTTCCATTTATTTTTTATGGCCTTACCCCTTTTAGCCCCATCTCTGTCCTTACCGCCTTTTTCTGCATTTATCCATGTCCTGCTCCCTACTGACTTCTCTACCTTGGTGTTTACCTCTCTAACTACTGTGTTTTGTGGGGGGAGGCTGGGATTTCCCTGCTCCTTTTCAGTGCCTCCCCCCTTGGCTAGTTTAAATGCTTGCCAATGAAGCATTTAAACCTGTCACCTAGGATCCTGGTTCCCCCCTGGACAGATGCAGACCATCGCACCAGTATAAGCCTGCATCCCTCCAGGTGGCTCCCCAGTCCCAAATGAAGCCAAATCCCTGAGCTCCACACCAGTTTTTCAACCATTCATTGAATCCCATAGTGCACTACAGACAATACTACTGTACTACAGAAAATATTCACTTCCCATAATGTTCACGGTTCCAGCTGTTGCAACATATTCATGGTTGTAAATGTTCACGCTCCTGATCCACTGTAATGAATTCTGACACCTAAATGAAAGCCAAGTGGCAGCTGTTTGCAAATGTCTGTTAACAGCTGCAATCACAGTATTTGATCTTTAGTAACCTTGAGTTGTAACGGTCTTTGAATCTCTGATCTGGTATAACCCTCAGTTTAAATTTATCTCCTCCGCCACTCTGTTCTTCCGCTCCTCCGCCCAACCTGACTAGTCTGTTTACCTTACAGACAGGAAAGCTGCATAACAATGTCCATCCTAAAGTGTGTGAATGCAGAGAAACAGGCAAAGCGCGAATACCCTGTTAATGTTGGTGACATTGCTTCCGAACTAGCAAGCTACTCTAGGGTTGATGCTGAGACCACAGTGTCCGTGGTTAAGGAGTTGGAAGCCTGTAATCTCCCACCATTCAAAAAAGCGGTGCCTTGAAAGGGTCGGTATGCCACAGAAAATGGTGTTATGGCTGCTGTTCGGCTGTATAATTCAAAATACCACAGCACCATAAATGACTCAACAATTCGAAAGTTTAAGGCTGACTACAAAAGAAAGTTGAGGCAAACTCCTGACCCGACTTAGTTAACCCCCTCTTTGCCAACAAAACCCAAAGGTAAGTCAACGTTACTGTTTCAGGAAGTGGAGGAGAAATTACAGCAAATCATCCGTAGTTTACGAGCAGAGGGTGCAGTAATGAATGAGAGGGTTGTTTATGCAGTAGCTCTTGGCATAGTCAAATCAAACAGCCCACAACTGCTACTTGAGAATGGTAGTAGTGTTAGTATCAACAAAATAGGCACGAGGTTTTCTAAACCGCATGGGGGTCAGCAGCAGAAAAGGTACAAAAGCCACATGAAAGACACCCATAGACTTTGATAAATTGAAACATGGATTCTTAGCTAGAATATTAAATGCTGCAGCACAGGAACGCGTACCGCCAGAACTAGTAATAAATCTAGATGAAACCGGGGTAAATTATATTCTGTCTCTGAATGGACCGTGGCTGCAACAGGGTCCAGACAAGAGGCTGTGACAGGATTGGGGGACAAACGCCAGGCATCCCTGCTGGTGATGCTTTGGGGCCACAAGTAATCTACAATGGCAAAACCCCTGCATGCAACCCACTACACAAATTCCCAACACACTGGTGTAGCTCACAGTCACCCAACTACTGGGCAAACGAAAATACAATTTGCAAGTATATCTCTTCAGTGCTTGTGCCCTACCTTCAATTTATAAAGCTGCGGATGGGGCTGCCAAGTGAACAGAAAACACAGGATACTTGCCTGTAACAGTAGTTTTAGGAGTGGTATATGATGTCCATCCACACTGTCTGGCAGATGCCTTTCCCCTTTAATTCCTGCGGCTCCTCCCACCCACTCGGGTGTTAAAACCCTAGGCTCCGCCCCAGATGCCAGATCTTTGCCTGCTGGAAGCAAGGTTATGCACCTGAGCCTGGGGAGGACGGGTGGGTTTGTGTAGATGAACATCATATACCACTCCTAGAACTACTGTTACAGGTGAGTAACCTGTGTTTCTAGGGATGTGGATATGATGCGCTATCCACACTGTCTGGCAGACTCCTAGCAGTTCTCCGGGAGGAGGGAGGCAAGACGCACACCCCTTAGTTGGGATAAAGAGATTGGAGAACTGAGGCCTCAAACCCAGCATCCTGGCGTGACTTGAGGTCAATGTGGTATTGAGAAATGAAGGTGTTTGATAATTTCCAGGTAGCAGCCCTGCAGATTTCCTGGACAGGGACGTCCCTAGAAGCAGTCACCAACGCAATGGTATGGTGGGTGGAATGAGCCCTTAGCCCTACGGGAGGCTCCCTACCCGCCAACCTATAACAGAGATCAATGCAGGAGTGATCCGCTTGGCTGCAGGTCTGCCAGGTGCGGCTTCAGCGTAGGTGACAAACAGCTGGCGAACCTCTCCCCAAACTTCAGCCGTACGCTCTTTATAGTAGGCGAGCATTCATCTCAAGTCCAAAGTATGGAGCCTATACTCGGCCTCCGAGGTGTAACTGGGGTAGTACACCAGCAGAGTCAATACCTGGTTGAACTCCGACACCACCTTCGGAAGGAATTTCGGGTGGGGGCTCAGGACAACTTTGTCCCTGTGGAAGACCAGATAAGGAGACTCCACTGAGAGCGCCTGGAGCTCCCTAATCCTTGTGGCTTATGTGATAGCCACCAAGAAAGCCGTCTTCCATGACAGGTGGGAGATGTCACACCTGTGAATCAGTTCGAATGGCTTGCCCATGAGCTTGGCCAAAACCAGCAGTAGATCCCATGGAGATGGTGGTTCACGCACCAGAGGGGCTATGTGATTTAGGCCCTTAAAGAAGCACCAGACCACCTTCTCCTGCACCACCGACTGCTGACTGGCCCACGCTCATTAAGCAGAAATGGCTGCCAGGTGCACCCTAAGGGTCATCGAACAAAGTCCTCCTTGGGAGAGGGACCAAAGGTAGTCCAAAATGCTAGCCACTGGACAGGTCGAAGGGTCCAACACTTTGCCCTGACACCAAAGAATCTCTTCCATTTGAAAGCATAGCATTTCCTGGTTGATTCCTTACGGGATGCCTCAACAACCTCGAGGACCTCATTGAGAGACCCAAAGCCTGGAACTCTAGCCGCTCAGGAACCAGGCTGTCAGGTGCAGGGATTGAAGGTCCGGATGGAGTACCTTCCCCTGATTGATGGAGAGCAGGTCCGGGTGTGCTGGAAGATGCCTCGAGAGCCTGATGCTGAGGCTAAGGAGATCCGAGGTACCAAAACTGGTGGGTCCAGCCCAGAGCCACCAGTATCACCTGTGCCTTGTCCCTCTTGACATTGAGAAGCACTTTGTGAATCAAGAGAAGTGGAGGGAAGGCATAAAAGAGGCCAGGGGTCTACGGCCTCAAGAAAGCATCCCCTGTAGTGAGCCCTGCTGAGGAGGGTGGGCACAAAACAGCCTCAGCTTTGTGTTCTCCCTGAAGGAAAATAGATCCACCTGAGGGGTGCCCCACTGGGAGAACAGATCATGTACTACCTCTGGATGGAAAGACCACTCGTGAGATGCCTCGCCCACTCGGCTGGGGGCATCCGCCAGCTGATTCGTGGCTCCTGCCACATGGATGGCGAGGAGATCTGCCTCCAGGCTATGCACGAGGGTTCAGATATGGAGAGCTTCCTTGCACAGAGGCAAGGCGTGTGTCCCGCCCTGCTTGTTGAGATAGTACAAGGTCGTGGTATTGCCCATCTGGACCTGGACCACTTAACCCCGAATGAACGGACAAAATGCGTTCAGGGCTGTTCGGGGCTGGCCGAACTGCTTGGAGCTTCAGCAGGTTGATGCGACATTGGGACTCCTGAGGAAACCAGAGCCCATGGACTCTTGTGTTCCCCCCAGGTGGGCACCCCAGCCCGTCAGAGGGGTGTCGGTCATCAAGATGACTGTCGGCTTGGGGTGGACAAACAGGATCCCTTCCTGCAGATGTGCTGGGACGAGCCACCACTGGAGGGCATCCCATATCCTCTGGGTCACAGTGACCAACTGGTTGAAGTGACCTTTGCACTGAGACCACTGGCTGGCCAGCTCCCACTGGAGAGAGTGCATATGCCAGCGGGCCCATTGAACCACACTGGTGCAGGCTGCCATGTAACCCAGAAGGTGCAGGAAGTCTCGGGCAGGGTGCAACTGCACAACCAGAAATGATCGGGCAAAGGAGGAGAGAGAACCTCTGCCCTGTCTGCCGGGAGCCAGGCTCTTGCTCGACAAGAGTTGAGCTCTGCCCCAATGAAACTGATCACCTGCGAGGGCACGGGTTCCGACTTGGTCTCACTGACTAGGAGGCCAAGCTCAAAGCAAGTCTGGAGGGCCAGGTCTCTGGACCGCTCCACCTCTTGCCTGGAGGGACCTGCTATGGGCGAGTCGTCCAGGTAGGGGTACACCTGTACCCTTCAGCGCCTCAGGTAAGCTGCCACCACTGCAACACATTTGGTGAAGACCCTTGGGGCCGAGGAGAGGCCGAAGGACATGGCTCAGAACTCGTAAAGTATTCCCTCCGTCCAAAAATGGAGGAACCTTCGATGGGACGGACGGATCGGGACATGAAAGAATGCATCCTGAAGATCCAGGGAGCAAAACCACACGCCTTGTTCCAGAGGTGGTATGATCTGTGCCAGAGTTACCATCCTGAAGATGCGAGACCTGAGAAATCTGTTCAGGTCGTGCAGATCTAGAATGGGGCATCAGCCTCCCTGTCTGCTTTGGCACCAGGAAATACCAGGAGGCAAACCCTGGGTGTTCCGGAGGATCTGCAACTCTGACCACAACCTCCTTGCGGAGGAGCTGGGCTATGTTGTCTCGAAGAGCTGACTGAGTGACTGCGGAGACCAAGTTCTCCCATGGGGCACAGGCTCGGCTTGGAGGGTACTGCTCGAACTCCAGAGGCAAACCCTGGCCAACCACTTCCAGAACCCACCTGTCTGTGGTGACAATCGTCCAGGCAGAAAGGAAGTGGCAGAGTCAGCCCCCCACGGGAGGACCCAGGGGAGGCATGATGGGTGTGAGCGTGGTGACCCCCATCCTGTCACTGAGCAGGCTTGGAGGAGGAGGATCTGGCCAAGGGACCGCCGGGTCCCTTCCCTCCGGGCTTTCGGACCGACGAGGCCACTGACTTGACCTGAGGTCGCCATAATTGAGCCGGCTGGCCTTGCTGGTGCTGGACTGGTTTTGCCGCAGGAGTGGAGGACCGAAAGGGCTTGCACTTCTGATGCTTAGGGCCCATGTCCTTCTGGGTGGCTGTCAGAGTCCAGGGTGGCATTGGACTTTTCAATGCACTGGAGGTGACCCTCCACACCGGGCCCGAAAAGGTCGGTGCCCAAAAAGGGGACATCTGCCAGCTTGTGTTGTGCATTCCACGTGTAGGTCGAGATCCTCAACCAAGCCCTACGGCACATGGCTACTGCTACTGTGACTGAGCGGGCACAAGAGTCGCCAATATCCAGAGCCATCTGGAGTTGCTGCTTTCCACTGCCCTCCCTTGGTCTCGGACCTGCCTGACCATGGTCTGGAGGTCCGCCGGGAGGTGAGGAATCACCTCATTCAGGGAGCCCATCAGGGCGTGAGATAAGTGTGCCATCTGCATGGCCAAACTAGCCTGGCGAAGGCTGAGCAAAGAGGCAGCACAGACTTTCTTAGCTGAATGGTCCAGCTTCTTGGACTCTTTGTCCGGCGGTCTACCGACGTCCCCTGTATTGTCCGAGCGCTGGAAGAAGGAGTCAGCCACCCTCGGCCGAGGGATGCTCTGAAAGCCCCGAAAGGGAGCCAGATGGTACCACACACTTGCAGGCCATCTGGGCTGAAGATGCCGGGCAAGAGGTGGGATGCTGCCAAAGCTCCAGGGCCGGACCGACAATGGTCTCAGCCACTGGGAAGGCCTCCGTGGGAGTATCCCATTTGTCCATAACCTCTGTGAGGGGATACCGAACTAGTTTCTGGACAGGCTCGAGCTCCATCCCCGTGGACTCAGAAATGAGCTGAAGAATGCCCATGAACAAGGAAGGACTTTCGTCCATGGAGATGCCCACCAATAACTCTGTGTCAATGTGACGTGAGTGCAGGGAGGAATTCTCGGACTTCGAGGAGTCCACATAAAGTGGGCGGCCACCAGTGTTGCCCTTGACCCGCCTAGGATGGTTGGGTGTGAGGGTGAGCGACAGCCGATGGGGAAGTCCCTTGGCCAGCCAAGCCTCCTTAGTCAGAGCCCCAGTCATCGGCTGTTTAGGTGGCGGCTCCATCACGATGAGCAGAGAGGCCTGCTTCAGCCAAGCTAAGGAGGTCTGCACTGGCTCTGCTGGAGGAGGGACAGTGGCAAGCAACCCGGTCGGAGGGGAGTCGACATCAGCCGTTCAGGCGACAGCCACTTAACGGCCTGGGTAGAAACCAGCGTCAGTTTTGACCTGGTCAAAACCAGCTGCTGCCACATCAAATCTTTGTAGCGTCAATGCAACTCGCACGGAAGCCTCTCCTCATCCGAGGAGAATGAAGAAGAGTAGCAGTGGTGCCGGGAGCGAGATCACCAATAACGGCGAGACCTGCCCGGCCCAGAGGAGGAAGACTGAGACCTCAACCGTCAGTGGTGCCGACGGGCAGCCTCAGAGGGAGCCGTGGAACTCGGCGGCTCCTCCTGGCAAAGGTCTGGGATCGGCGGTTTCAGCTCAGCGGGCTGGGCTGACCAGTCAGAGGTCCCCGGAAGGACCCAAGTCCTAAAGAGAAAGTTATTGGCCTCTTCAGATGACAACCGGTCGACTGACTTGAGAAAATTCTCGGCCATGTAATCGACCGGCATCTCAGCCAACTGGTTTGACGGGGTTACTGTGAAACCAGCGGCCACAGCCGCGGTTTCGACCGAAGTCAAAACCGAAGTCTCCCGAGAACTGGAACATTCCCAATCTCAGGAACGTTAACAATGAGTCTTCTCCTTGTCTTTCTTCGACTCCTTCTTGTGAGAGCGCGAATCATGCGATTCTGAAGGACCCTCTCCTTTAGTTGAGAGGGACTGGCACAGCTCCTTGAAGGAAGCCGAGTAAGTGGAGCCCAACTGAAGCAGAACAAAGGCTGAAGCCAAAGAGGATTGAGCGAGCGGCCTGGGCCGCCTCCTCCTCGAAGGCCTTGAGCTGTTCAAGCTGCTCGGTGGACCCCGCAGCCGTGGAGACCACCCAACAGGCGTCCTTGGACCGGCGGGTAACGCTTCTCCAATCACCCCAGCTGGAGTCGGACAGCACGGTCATCCAACACATTCCAGTGGAAGGACCGACAGATATTGCAGGCCTGCAGATCATGATCATGGCCTAAGCAATACACGCACATGGCGTGAGGGTCAGTCCGCGACATGTTCTGTCTGCAGGGGCACTGGTGAAACCCGGGAGCAGTCTGGACTTCCATCGCAGAAGCAATCGAAGAAGAAGCTGAAGTCGGAACTCGTACGAGTTTTAAGGTAAGTTTAGGCAGCAAATCCAAAGAGTCGAGTGCCAGGGCCTACTACATGCAGGAGCGGTAAGGAGGGAACCTGAATCTTCCAAGCGGAAAGGAATATCTAGCATAAAGGGGCGGAGCTGAGGGTTTTACCACCCGGGTGGGTGGGAAGAACCAGCTTGAAGACGTTCCAGCAGGAGTTAAAGGGGAAAGGCATCTGCCAGACAGTGTGAACAGAACATCATACCCACATCCCTAGAAGGACTGCTTATACTTTATTTTTTTCGAGCACATACTACCACATCAGCTCTCAAACAACTGGAAAATGCTGGTTACATCCCAGTTTTTGTCCCAGCATCCTGGAAGGACCTCCTGTAGCCACTGGACATCTCAGTAAATAAACCATTTAAGGATGAGCTAAAAAATGTTTCATTGAATGGTATGCAGGGGTTGTTGCACAGCAGCTGTCTGAGGGGCTTATAAATGTAAAGGTGGATCTGAAGTTAACAACGCTAAAAGGGAAACACGCTCGATGGCTGGAGTCCAGTCTCAATAATCTAAGAGAAAAAAAAATGACTGCATCCCTGGATTTGTGGAGGCTGGAATTGGTGAAGCACATGAAAACTGTCTGAATGGACAAAGAGGTGCGTTAAGTTTCATTACATTACACTGTGCTTCCTTAAGTACTGAACTTCTTAGTGTCTCCTCTCTTTCCCTTCCAGATTCATCAGACAAGGAAGCACATGTGAGAGCAGAGAGAGCAAATGAATGAAACAAATAAAATTAACACTAAAATGAATGTCATCCTTTTGATTGTTGCCTTAATTGTTTTTTAATTGTTATTGTAGATTGAATACTGTACATTGTGGCTTCTCTCATGTCTCGGCTTTGAATCAGTTGGTCACAAACTGTATGCTCCACAGCACATACTGAGTCCCGTTTATAGGGGCAGCCAGCATACCAACCCAAAGCCTCTGTGGCTTCTCTCTTGTCGCCAGAAATTTACTGTATTACAGCACATATCGAGTTCTGTTTATAGGGGCAGCCAACGTACCTACACAAAGCCACTGTGGCTTCTCTACCGTCACGAAAAATGTACTGTATTACAGCATATATCAAGTTCCATTTATTTCATTATCTGTAAATGTTCACTATCTGTTAATGCTCATGTTTTTTTCAAAACCGTGAACACAGTGAAAATAAAATGAACACAAACATTTCTTGGAGTACAGTACACTACGGGATAAAGGAAATGTACCCAAGGCAGGGAGGGTACAGAAAGGAAAGTAAAAGCTTTTGCTAAAATACATTTTTTTTTTTGCCTTATTTTTTTAGGCCCAACAGCCCCAGATGGGGCAACAGATAAAGGTGGAGAAATAACTGCCAGCACAACCGTCTCATCTGTGGGGTGAGCCGACAGGCAGTAGCCCCCTGGCTCATTTAAAGTGGCGGATGGTGGGTGGATGAGTAGTTCTCTATAGAGAAGATATTCTGTAAGATCTACTGTTAAAGTCAGTAACTACTCTACCTTTCAAGAATCAATGTCCTTCACAGAGTCCCAATCCTTAGTCATAGTTACACAAAGGAGAAGCCTGTTCACCAGTGAGACTTAAACAGCCTCAGCCCTCAGAGTGCGGAGAGCACCTGACGGGGGGCTCTTCTCAGTCAGGCTCAAACAAAGAATAATCAGGATCAGGTGGAGCTTCTAAGGAGCTGGCCAGTTCGTCGAAATATCCTATTTGACTTGTGAGAAAAAGTGAAGCACCCCCCCACAAAAACAAAAAAAAAACGGGAATTAAGCCACCTTACAGCAAGCAAGAAGCACTATTCAGGATAGGTGAAGCCAAGACATCCATCTGTCACAGAGGGCTAATCCTGCATCCTAGGAGTCACCTCGATGGCATCAAAGGACACCCCTGACTGGTGCCATGCTGCCTCCAAACTCCTTATGAAAATGTCCATGACTTGCCGCACTAGCAGGCATTGCAGAGAGCAAACTGTGGAGCTGCATCCACAGATGGCACTGGTATGTTGCCACATCAGCCTAACAGGACAGACTTGGCAGAGGTAAAAATTTCCTTCACAATGCATTAAATCTACTAGAATCTGCATTAGGAAGTTACTTGCCAGTCAAAGGCTGAGAGCCTCTGTAGGGCTGGGGTGGGGTACCCTCAGGCCAGAAGCAGGCTGATGTGTATCGCCTATGAACCCAGTGTTTGCGCAATACCAAAACAGGAGGTCTGTGGGGAAAGAATGTCTGGTGTATGGACAATTCCATACTGCCCTTGTTGCCTCCTCCTCCTCCATGGCCCTATGCAAAGGAGGAAAGACTGTGGTGTCACTGTTGGAAACTCCAATGAGTCTTACAGAGACAGGGCAACAGGATCACGGCTAAAATAGCAAAGGAATAGCCAGCACTTCAATAATCTGTCTCACGAATCACTGGTACAAAATATACTCAACAGCAGAGGGGATGTGTAGCTATGACTCATACTCACTATTATGAAGGAATGAAAGTTGGGAAACTGCTTGAATAGGAAACAGGGTAGGGCACCTGGAATTGGGCTACGCCTTCCTTCCTGTTCTGTGCATCTTCTGTCTCCATCCAGAGGCAGCACTGGTCTTGCAACAAAGTGCCCGGAAGCTTGAGAATCAGGGCTGCCTATTAAACTATACTGGAAGCACTTGAGGCAAAGGCCTAAAAGGGAAGAGGCATCCTAGGATGTCACAGCACCCATGCCTTGAACTGGACCTTGAGACTCTGATGGCCTTCTCGCCCTAAGGGAAGGGCTGGAAGATTCTCCCATATCCAAAACACCAACCTCAGAGAAAACTGCTGAACAGACGTCAAGGTGGGAAGCCCCAGAGCAGGTGACAGGTGTCCCCAACTAAGTAGATCCCATTTCGAGACCTAGGTCCAGTGTCAATGCCTCTGGCAGCACCAGTAAAAGACTTAGCACCAGCACTGCTCCTCAGGTCGACACCACTAGAAGCATCTTCCTTGGTGCCACTCTAATGTCAACATCGAACCTGACACCAACACTGACGCTGACCTCGACACCGACTCCGGCACCCACAGTGCATGTAGTGTCAGCGGCAGCCTGTGATGATGACGACCGCAACTGAGTGCTTTCAAAAAGGGTGACTCAATCGTGGTGCCTGTGCACAGGGCTACCAGGTAGGGAGGGTGACCAGATAGGGGGTTCGGCAACTATAGCAACACGATATCGCTATGTATACACACGCGTGGGGGTGGGTGGGAGGGACCAGATCGTGTGACAGGTGGAAGGGAGGGAGGGTTTGTGGGGTGTAGTGCGGCAGTGGGCTGCCGAGCTGGCCATGTGGGCGTGGTGGCAGGCTGGGGTTGGGAGGATGGCAGGTTCAGTTCTGGGTGCACTCGTTTTTCGCGGGTTGGGATTTTCTTTTTTTTTATTTTACCCCAGAGTTGAGATTCCATTAGTGGGGGTGTGTGTATGTTGCGAGGGCAAAGCCCCTGCATAAAATACAAAACACCTGTAAATGCGCCCTTTTGCTGTGAGCCGCGAGTGTACATCGCAAAACTGATTTTTGGTGATGTACACTCGCCCAAACAATGTCGTCCTCGCATCACATGGAACCGTGTCAGCACTAAAGTCAATACCGATGTCAGTGTTCCTCCTGGAGTCATCACTGCAGGCAACACCAATGGTCCAAGTCACCAGAGAAGTGACCAAGACCAAAGGTCTTGGTTCCAACTCTGGGATGGCCCATCACCCAGGGACAAATGTGCCATGGTGGGTTCTCCTCCAGCCACCCATAAGGGGATGATAGTCCACCTGACACCACCAGTGGAGAGTCCATCACAAATCCACCACAGTGGGAGAAGGGAGAGCTCTGTGTCTAAGCTTAATCTAAAGAGTAGTGAGGGGAACAGAGGGAATGATCCAGAGACCTGCCTTGCGACCTCCTGATCTGAGGCTGGCTTCAAAGGTAAATATAGTGTGACACATCTTCAGGCAGAGTCTCAAGCATCTTATGGTTGAACGAGAAGCAGGAATTGTAGGAGTTCATGTTGTGGTCCTTTCCAAGCAAATGGAATGCCAGTCTGTGGAAGCAACACTTTACGAAAAAGGAACACCAAAAAAAAAAAAAAAAAAAAAGAGCACCTTCTTTGCAGAACTGGACATTTCGACAAAGAAAAATGAAAAAGAAACCAACAAAGAGATGAAATGACGTACAGTTAACTACTTCCATGGTGCGTACTCAACGGTGGGAAAAATAGAACTGAGGTACGTTAGGGCATCAGCAATGGTTACTGGTAAGTGCCCGCCACCTCATGGTGCCACACATGCACCAACACCAACAGCCAGGGCTGGGTAAACAGCTTAAAAAGATTTGCTCTCGGGAGGTCCCAGTATCTCTATCCTAAGGCCAAGGAGTGGTACTTTATAATGCCCTGTATATGCTTTACCATCATGTTTTTCTTGTTGTCTTTCTGCCCTCTGTATATAATGCTTATTACTAGTTTTGCTGCATCTGTACTTTGTGATACGCTCTGTATTTTTGATTTGTTGTACAACTGTCTGTCTTAACCAGGAACTCCTTGTAAATGAGTACAGCTCAACTGAGCTTCCCACCGGTAAGACAAATAAATACAATACAATAGAAAAGACTGATTTTTGGAAGATCTCTCAATTGCCACTGCCAAACATGCAATCAGATGTATTTTCACCTGTCACCAGCAGTTTGGGAACCGGTGAAAAAGACATCAGCACTGGAAAAGTACAGTCACTTAAGAACTTAGTGTAACAGTAGATCTTTGAGAGGATCTCTTGCAGCAGGCCATCACCGGTAGAACTCAGCTGTCAGGTGCTAGGACCACACGGAAACCTTTCTAGCTAGCAGTATACCATAGGGGACTGCTCACCTCCGACATCAGCGTCTGACATCAGCCTATACTATATACGGCAGGCGGCCGCCAAACCCTCCTCAGTTCTCCTGCTGGAGACCAGAAGCAGGATTCCAGATATGGAAACCAAGGAGAATGCTAAGGTAACCCTGAAGTAGAGGAAAAAGCAGAAGCCACGCCCCGGTGCAAGGGGAGCGAAACACACAAAAAATAAAAGGGGCGGGGGAAGCAGGGTCTGCTACAAGAGATCCTCTCGAAGATATATTGTTATGCTAAGTTCTTACATAACTGTACTATCTTACTTTAAGGGTACCTCTTGCAGTAGGCCATCGCCGGTAGGACTGAATCCCATGCAGTACTTGTTGCACAGGCAGGCAGGACAGGAGGTTGGCAGGCAATGATGACAGCCTATGAGAGAAGGCCTTGGAGGACCGCCAGGCCAAAATTGGCACACCTCCTAAAGGCAATGTCCACACTGTAGTGCTTGGTAAAGGTGTGGACAATACTCAGGGTGGCTGCAGCACAAATGTCAGCAGCAGCCACATTGCGAAAACAAGCTGAGGCAGCCATGCCCTTTGTGGAATGGCCCTTGACAGCCCCAGGAAGTTTCTTACCATACTTCTGGTAACAGTAAACAATACAATTTGCCTACCATTTAGACAAACACTGTTTGGAAACTTGGGAGCCCTCTCTCCCAGGGGCAAACGAAACAAATAACTGACTGGACTTAAGAGAACCCTTCGTCCGGTGTGTATATCATCTCAGAATTCTATGTATGTCCAAGGTATGGAGCAATACCTCCCCCTGACTGGAACACTCTGGGAAATAAACAGGTAGGTGGATGGACTGATTCAAAGTAAACTCCGACATCACCTTAGGAAGAAACTTAGGATTTGTAACGCAAAGACACCCTGTCTTTGTGGAAAACTAAATACGGCTCCTTACATAGGAGGGCCTGAAGCTCTGAAATCCTTTGAGCAGAAGTAATGGCAACTGAAAACAACGCTTTCCATGACAGAAAGCACAGCTTGCAAGACGTGGCTGGTTCAAAGGGCGGCAACGTAAGCTGTTCTAACACAAAATTAAGGTCCCAAGGCTGGACAGAATCCTGAATTGAGGGTTTCATGTGCAGAATTTCCTGCAAAGTGCAGGATACATCAAGCTGGGCCAAAGTGCCCCCGTCCACAGGTACATGGTACGCAGAGATGGCAGAAAGATGTACCTTAATGAAAAAGTATCTTACACGCAAGTCTGAGAGGGACAGGAGGTACTCCAGGACTTGATCCACCGGGCAGGTGAAGGGATCCAACTGGTGCAAAGTGGCCCATAGAGCAAAGCGCTTTGATTTCATGGAATAGGTGGCCTGGGTGGAGGGCACCCTGGCCACCACCATGTCGGTCACTGTTGGGAAAACCCCAAAGCTGGCTATGGCTACATCTTCAGGAGCCATGCGTGGAGATGAAGTGACCTAAGGTCCAGATGGACTAAGGTGCCCTGGTCCTGGGTGAGCAAGCCGGTGCACATGGGCAGGGGGAGTGGAGGTTCCACCACCAGTTGCTGCAGCAGAGGAATCCAGATCCGGTGAGGCCAGAAAGGGGCAATGAGGATTGTCACTCATTCCATCTGGAGTTTGATCAGAACCCACTGAAGGAGCGGGAAGGGAGGGAACACGTACATAAACCTCCCTGTCCAGGAGAGTGAAAATGCATCTCACCAGAAAACTCCAAGCCTGGGATCTAGGAAGCAGAAATGCGGCAGTTTTGCATTGAGTGGGGAAGCAAAACGGTCCAACACTGGCTGACCCCATCTGTTGAAGAGGTCTTCTGCCACCAAGGTCAGAAGTTCTGACTTGTGAGCCCTGGACCGTGAGAGGCTTAGAGTGTCAGCAAGGACATTTTTGATGCCAGGAACATCAATGGCTGAGAGCTGTAGGCTGTGCTTGATGGCCCAATACCAGACCATCATCCCTTCCCCGCACAGGGGGAAGGAATGATTCCCCCTTGCTTGTTTACATAATAACACACATGTTGTCCATCTGAACTAAGAGCGGACCCAGGGAGAGCCGAGTTTGGAAGGCCTGAAGGGCATACAAGACTGCCCATATTTCCAGAATATTGATGTGGAGATCCTGCTCGAAATCAGATCAAATCCCCATGGTCTGATGAGACCCCATGTGGGCACCACAACTGAGGCTTGAGGTACTGGTTGTGAGACTCTGCAGAGGGGGAGGAACAATGAAGGGAACTCACCGGGGCAGGTTGCTTGGCTCCAGCCACCACAGAAGCACCCTCTTGACTGGGCCCAATACCAACACCAGCTGATACAGGGAGTCTACACGCTGATCCCACTGTACCTGGAGGGTCCATTTAGGGATCCTCATATGTAGACTGGCTAAAAGAATTGTCGCAATGGCTGCAGCCGTAAGTCCCAGGAGCCTGAGACCTACCAGTGAAGGCCTACTGCAAGAGATACCCTCGAAGTAAGATCTGTCTCAAGGTCTTATGATGCACCTTGCACTTCATATTAACTGAATGGGCCTGCGTAATGCTATGGTGCCTTCTAGATTTGTTTACCTCCAAAAATACCAACGAATATTTGCATCTGAGATTCTGGTGCTTGCATTAATTTCCCTGCGCACTTACATCAGTTTTTGTGTACTTGCGTCAATTTTGGCCACACTTGGGTTAATGATTTCGGTTGTGTGTCGGTTTTTCCCCACTTGTGGTAAATTTCTCTGCAGTTGTGGCAATTCCTCTACACTTGTGTCAAAATTTTTGTGCAGCTGTGTCAAAATCAGAAGCACCACTGTTCGTCGACAGCAAATGTGCTGACATCCCCTACAGCAATGATACAATGCCAACACGCAGTATTGTGCAGTCCAGAAACAAAGTGTTTTGCGGGGGCTGTGCCCCCCCCACCCACCCACTACGTGACGGGGCTCTGCCCCCCGTACCCCCAGCAATATATATTATCAACTCCAGGTCAGAATTGTTTCTGGGAAGGGACAGAACACCGGGAGATGCGGCACCAGTGAAACCCGGACCATTACAGCAACATTCGCTGTAAAGGTATTTTTCAGGTTTCGCTGTTGTGGTGTCGCTGTGCAGTGGGCCACCTGTCAAAACCTATCAAAATAATTCAAAATCAGTAATAAATGCCATAACTGTGTCAAAAACACAGCAACAACAACAACTGGGAAGCAAAATTAGCTCAAATGTCAATTTCAACCTCAAAAACCTTAAACAACCAAAGAATGGTACCAAAAACTGTCAGGACTGAGGGAAATAAACAACATAAGAAATCCTACTCTTAGGGGAAAAGACCTGAGCTGGTAATGCAAAGGAGGAAGGGAAATGTGCTGGGAAGAAATACATTGTAATGAAGACTTATTTAGGCAGTAAAGTTAATACAGACAACAACAGCAAGACGTAATAACTTTATTTTACTCCCATGAAGAATTCTGAGTAGCATTCAGAAAAAAATGGCAAAACATCCAGCCTCCAAAAGGAATTTAGGATTAAGAACAGAATCTAAGACTACCAGGTTACAACAGCGTAACTTGAATAGCGACCGCTAAACAGCGCGGTCACAACAGTGCCGGCAACAAGGAAGCATGGCGCAGAATGCCGGCATGTGAGAATGCGACACGGACAGAATGCTGCAGGAGGGCCTGCGGCTCCATGGGGGATGGACACTGAGGTACGCCAGGGACATGGAAGGGGCACAAGGAAGCACCGGGGACACCGCACATCAGCCCCCACCTTGCCAATGGCCACACTCACTCCCTGTGCCTGAGTGCCCCCCTGCATGCCACACCACCCGAAAAAGCGAGCCCCATAGACAGGAGGGTACACGATGGACCCCAGGCTTGGCAGCTCCCACCAGCCGCATACAGATGCCCACAGAACCCACTCAGGCACCAGCCACCCACAGCTCGGCAGCACCCACCTGCTGCATACAGATGCCCACAGAACCCACCCATGCACCAGTCACCCACAGCTCAGCAGCACCAACCCGCCGCATACGGATGCTCACAGAACCCACCTGTGCACCAGCGACCCACGGCTCAGCAGTACCCACTCAACACATATGGATACCAACAGAACCCACCTGCGTACAGGCCACAACCAGGCACCATACCCGTCGACTTGCCCCTCTGTGGCTGTGCACCCCACCCACACTATGGGGGTGTGTGGGTGTGATGTAGGGGGTGCACCTGAAGCGACAACATGCACCAGGCCAGGCGGTGGTGTGCTGGCGGGCCACGGACAGTAGACATGCGGCAGTAGGGAGCAGCTTGTGATGTTGACACACACGGCAGCCACCGGCACTGGGCTGAGCTGTGTAGGCATGTTGGTGTAGTGGGTAGTGTGTACAGATAGTTGTTGTTAGGCAGGTAATTCCTTAGTCACTGTGAGGCAGGGGTTCTAAACCGACGGTAGGAAGCAGCACGTTGCAACCGCAAGGGCAACAGGTGCACACGGCTATGACCACATGCTCAGATAATGTTACTGTACAGAGTAGCTCACAGGGAAACCAAACCATTTTTATCTGGAGACTGAGTTAAAGCTGACACCTAGACATGGATACACACTCGTAGCAGGAAGAGAAAGCCGCAGCAATCAGTCTGACAGACTCTGGAGTGGAGTGTGAATGTAGGCGTCGACTGGAATAAACTGCATGTCCATGATCAACACAGTACCTGTGCTCACGTTTGCCTGTGGATGTAACAGGTGCACCTGCATGAAGGCGGATCGGTCTGACCATCGCAGGTGCAACCAATTGCGACGGGGGGGGGGGCAGGTGCAGGCAATGGAGTTCACGGACACCCTGTCAAATACTGCAGCAGTTCATACAGGGTTCTGGCATTGTTAAGGGCTCAAGGAGAGATTCACAATACCTCTGAACTATACACAGAGCCAGAAGGGTGGCACACTACTGGAGTACCATGGCCACTTGTACCGCAAGGAGAGAGAACGGCGGGGTAAAACATATTGGCAGTGCGTGGAGTATGATTGCAACAAGTGCAAGGGCCACCTGCATATGGTGGCTGAAGAGGTTGTGCACTGCTTGGAGTACCACAACCACGTTCCTGATACAGCTGCCATAGCCGTCCGCAGTGTGGTGGAGTCAGTCAAGAGGAGGGCTGTCACAACAGTTGAGACTGCCAGCCAGGTGGTGCTGGCCTGCACCCAGGACATTCCCGTGGCTGTGTCTGGAAGCCTGCCTGCCATGGACCAGCTGTGGAGAGCTGTTGGCAGGGTCTGATGTGCTGCTAGCCTTCCCCCTGCTGTGCCCACATCAGTGTCAGCGCTGGAGGTGCCCAATGAGTGCACTCAAGGGAATACTGCACGGCTGGAGGGCAGCACCGATTGGTACATGGCAGGACGTTCAAATGCAGTCCCCCCCTGTTCAACCAGCTGTACACCGTTCATACAATAACCCACAACACAGTACTGTCAGCGGCATACATCCTCATGACACCTCGGACTGCCGTAGCATACACCCAAGTATTCACTCAGCTGAAGGAACTGTGTCCCACCCTTGCACCAAGCAGCGTCATGATGGACTATGAGCAGGCTGCCATTGAGGGGTTCAGGGTTGTTTTCCCTGCCACTGAGGTCCGAGGCTGCTACTTCCACTTCTGCCAGGCGCTATGGAGACGGCTGCAGCAGGTGGATGGGGTTGTGGAACAGTACATGGTTGTCGAAACCTTTGCCCTGCATATCCGGATTGAGGCAGCACTGGCATTCATACCTGTGACCACGGTCGTGGCAGCATTTGAGGAGTTGAGAGACTGGCAGTTCTTGAGGGACAATGAGAAGCTGCTACTGCCATTCCTGGATTACTTCAAGGATACCTGGCTGGGCCATCCTGTGAGCATGTTGGGCAATTGGTGGTCAATGTATCCCCTGCAGCTTTGGAATTGTTAAACTGAGGCGAAGGAGGGCATGCCACGAACAAACAATGTGGTTGAGAGGTGGCACTGTAGTTTCAACGGCTGGATCGGTGCGTGCCACCCCACTTTATGGAGCTTCACTGACTGCATCCGGAGTGAGCAGCGCATGATGGACATGAAGTATGCCCAGCTGGTTGCTGGGCAGGAGCCAACCTATGACAAGTGGAATTATCAGCCCGTCACTGCCAGGATTGCTGCGGTTGTGGCTGGCTATGGCACATGGTCCACGTATGAGTACCTGCAGGGCATCGCCTATAACTTGTCCCTGCAGGTGTAATGTGCCTCCCCTGTTGTCCTGGCCCCCGTTTGACCTGTGTGCTGCTCAGTATTTTTTTTCCCTGTCTGTACGCTGTTTTGCATGCGCTGTTTATACCAGCCTCTATTCCTGCCAGCGCTGTTCTTGCTGACTGCATTGTTGCCGGTGCTCTTCTGACTTACTGCCAATCCAAGTAAGCAAATAAACAACAGGCATGGTTTAAATCTTAGAATTTTATCTGTAAAAACAAACAGGATTCCCCGCTGAGAGTTACTAGAGTCTGAGAAAGTAAGAAAGGTTTAGAATAAAATCTTCAGGTAGGAGAGTTTCAGCAAAGCTGCCACTCCTAGAGCCAGCACACTTAAGACTGATGATTCAACGCTAGCTGTCACAAAATATGGTGGAGCTAAGGGTTCCGTGATGACGTAACACCTTTAGTGTGAGTTGGCCCCTAGTAAGTGAGCATTTGTTACCCAACAGTGAATGACTCACTCAGTGAAAACGTGGAATGACACAGAAAAATTACCTAAAAGAAAAATATTAATTTAGTGGCGAGGTAAGGGGAAATAAGGCCATGTGAGGAAAGAAAATAGGGTGAGGATCTAGGAGAAAATGTGACAACAGGTAACGATATAAGCTGGAGAAAAAAAATGTTGATGATGGGTATGAAAAGGTATGGGAGAGAATGAGCTGAGGTGTCCTCAAGCCGGGACTAATTAACAGGACACAGAAAGAAGGCTGAAAGGTGACAAAGGCGGTGGAAGGAGACAGAGACATCTGGAGAAAATAAAAATAGATGAGTATCCCCCCCCACACATAGTGGATGGAACTGTGTGCAGGCATACCCATACATGCAAACATAGCATGCACATATGCAAGTAAAGATATGACAGGGGTGGGGGCAAAAACTATAGTGGTAAACAATGAGGTGGCTAAACAATGTTAGTAAAAAGTGAGTCTGTCATTTAAACCAGATGGCTGCTGGGAGCCTAGGTGGATGATAAGCTTGGTTCCTGTCTTTTTATTTTTATTTTAGTCAGCATCCCGGAAACCCTGCTGAAGGACACAAGCAGAAAGTTCATTGGCATTATGATCCCTGAAGGTAAAATGAGATAGTATCTGTTTGTGTTTCCATTCCTGACTGCCCTGTACAGTTCAAAGGTTTATTTGTTCGACTTTTAAGTCATTACAAACTGACAATACAAAAAATAAAATACTTTGCAATCAATGAAACACCAAATATAAAAATGTACAGGTATCTTTCATATACTTAGTGGCAAGCAAAAAAGTATCATATTTTGTCACCTATCATACTTAATCATCATTTCAGCAATGAAGTCTTATACTAAGCTTTTAAAGTGGCATAATATTCTTTAGTATTAATCCAACTGGGACCACTCTATAAAATTGGGTACTTGATGCTTTTAAGTATGTTTCAGGCCTACAATAAGATGCAGTTATCCAAGACCATAGAAATTACAGTGAAAAAAGCCTTACTGAAAATATGTATACTGCCATACACAATTACCATTCCTGTTACTCTTCTGGGGTTCAATGCATTATGTAGATTCTGAGTACATTACAATACCTGGGCTCCCAATAGTGTGGAAACCCATGCTGTGCCAGTAGGACAAACTCTCTATGGTCCACTATATTCCTAGGGTGGTTTTGATCCAATTAGGATCCTAGACCACCAAACTTTGGGAACAAAGACCCTAAGCATCTCAAAGGCTAACTAGACATAGGATTATTATGACTCTCATCCCAATATGTACATTTCATCTTTGTAAACATTATATTGCCCCACTGAGTCCAGTTTTTGCAAGTCGTGGCAACAGCCTGTAATTCCCAACAAAGAACAATCTCCTTTACTCTGGGCAAAGTCATAGCATAAATCTGGCCCCATGAACTGCTCCTAAAAAAGAAACTGAATAACAACCAGGGTTATATCAAACCAGTTGCTTTGTGGTCTTAAATGATCGCTGATGAATCTTGAAGTAAATCCTGTCTAGTGCCCCAGGAAATAACCATAAAGCTTAGTTCAGATACCAATTATACAAATTTAGTCTACAATAATTTTTACAGAGTAGATTAATATAAAAACACCTTCCCAGAAGTGAAGTTATCTAATTATCAAAAATAATAATAAAAAGTAAAAATAATAATAGAAAATGTCCTTGTGAGTATAAGAGTTCATCAGTACTTCAGTATATTCATTTGGCAGCTTGTTAAAATCCTGTTCAAGATACATTTAGTAGTTTTAGGCTATATCTGATTAGAGAACTCAAACCGTTCTCAAACAGCCATTCAAACAGAACCAAAGATTGCCCTTAGGCAATCCAACACTTCAATTTTTCCACCAGCACAAGTGACCATATGCCAGGAGGAGTTCAGTGTCCGTCAAACTTAAATATTCTGCCTACTTTCCAACCTCTTCTCGACCCATTCAACAGTAAAATGTATCAAATACTGACCCTCAAATCTGTTTTGCATTTTTTATTTGCTTTTAGTGATCAGAAATACATTCAGTTTGATCTCACACGAACATTTAGGTCAGCACTGATAAATCAATAACATTTTCAAAGGAGACATCCAAAGCTCCTCAGTTTAAAGCTGCATGATCCTTGAAAATATAAGAAAGGTTAATACGTTACTCTCCTTGCGACCACGGCTGTTGACTGGAGCCACTCCGTCTCATATACGAGTCATGAGCCACTGCTTTAAATTTGTTTCGTTATTCAAGCCATGAAGTATGAAATAAAAGCAAAAGGAGCGAAAACCTGTAAATATAGAAACCTCTCGAGGAATATACAGCATATGAGTATAGGTCAAAATCAATATGTTAAAATAAAGTGAACTCCAAAGTTTCCACTTCCATTCATTCTCTCTCTGAGAGTTTTATATTCAATTTCTCAGCAGTCAGAACTGCTCTCTCCATACGGCTCCTCGACTGTAGATCTCTCCCATTCTCCTGCTCATTAGTACCTCCATCAGTACTCGATTATTTAAATCAAGCGATTTTACCTAGAGTTTAAGGAATCTGGAAGTGCTTTCTACCATAAAACTCTCCCAAGCCTCTGAGTGTTCACTCAAGCCCTCGTGCACTCGGGTTCCTTGTCTTCAAAATATCCACAAATACCTGTAAAGAAAAAAGAACTAGCGTTCCACTGAGCATAGTAAATTTCACACTCTTGGATACAGGACCTCCCAGTCCTAGGCAATGATGGCATACCTTTTGTGAAAAAAAACATAGGCATATCAGCACAGTATTCTCAGCTCTTCTTAATTCTCCATATGTGCTGCCCCATTACTTCAATCCAAAAGGACGCCAGAAAACTTAGCCGACAGTCTGCACCACCATCGTTCGACAATGAGCTCAGCTCTTTTACATTTAAGTTTTACAGCAAAAAGCCATTTTTGCCAGTCAAAAGCAAAAACAACAAGAGATTCATTCAACATGTTTAAAGCTGAGAGACAATAAAAAGGTTGCACGGTCTTCCTCGATGGTTCATCCCACTCGGGCGGTGTTGTGCAACGCCAGGTCTATTAAAAACAAGACTGCTATAATAGTAGATCTTGTTGGGACATCTGACCTGGCGTGCATCACCAAGACCTGGCAGGACGAGAATGCTGGCCCTCTATTGGCTTTAGCTGTTCCGGCGGAGTACTCAGCGATACACCGCCCGAGGGTGGATTGTAGGGGTGGGGGTGTAGCCATTTGCTTTAAAACTGAACTGGGCCTTGTGGATGTGCCAATGGGGTCCACTAAATCCTCTGACTGTATCACGGGTGTGGAGTGTAGGATTCTTCTCATCTACTGTCCACCTGGTGATGGGAAAGAATTCTTACAAGAGATTGCGGACTTCATTGTCAATACAGTGTTGGCATTCCCCCAATGGTCAATTGTGGGGGATTTCAATGCCTGGGTCGATGATGAACTCTCGCATTTTGTTCAAGATCTCCTCCAGCTAATGACTACGCTGGGCTCACACAGGTTGTTTCCTCTGCAACTCACATTGGCGGTCATTCACTGGACTTAGTGTTCCTCCTGGGGATGGAGATCTCTGATTTCGTGGTGGAAGCAGTCAGTTGGTCCAACCATCACACCATAAGGTTCAATTTCGGGGCTCCCCCTAAAGGGCCTGCCCCTACGGAGATGGTCCAGTACAGCCCTTTAAGGAGGGTGACTCCAGAGGGCTTAATGGCAGTGCTGGACCTATCAGGCTTATTTGAGTGAATGCATGGATCCTGGGGATCTTGTGCTTGCCTATAATAGGGTGGTAATGGGTGCCCTGGATTCCATTGCTCCTGCTCGTGTTCGACCACTCACCCTTCACCCAAGGTCCCCATGGTTTGATGGGGCCTTGAAGGAGTTGAGAAGAGTGGTTCGAAGACTAGAGAGGGCTTGGTGGAAGTCCAGCATGGAGGTTGACAGGCTTAGATTGATGGATCATTATGCTGTCTATCAATCGACAATCACCCGTAAGAAGGCAGAATTCCTGTCCAGGGAGATTGCTGCTGCGCAGAATCGACCAGCTCAGCTCTTCCAGATTGTAGACAGATTGTGCAATCCAACCTGTCTGCAGTCCGGTGGAGCATTGTCACAAGAAAGATGTGACAAGTTTGTTAGATTTTTCATGGATAAGGTTATCACAATCAGGTCTGGTATTAGTCCAACCCTCTCTACGGGGTGCAGCAGAGGTCGGTGGGAGGTTGTGATCACCCAGCTTATCTGGTCTGACTTTGGCTGACCGGCCACCATGGACATTGTGAGGATCATTCAAACTCTGCGGCCAACCAGCTGTAGTCTGGACCTGAGTTCAACACGTCTCCTTGTGGGATGCATGGAGGAAATCGGACCGGTCCTGGCTGAGATAGTCTGGCAGTCATTGGAGAGGGGATCTTTTCAGATCCCCTAAAGGAGGTGGTTGTACGACCACTTCTGAAAAACCCTCCCTTGATCCAGATAATCTTGCTAACTACAGATTGGTCTGTAACCTGCCCTTTGTTGGTAAGGTTATTGAGAAGATGGTTGTGCGGTAGCTGGATGATCATTTGTCACTCTACAATGTCTATGATTCTCTCCAGTTTGAATTTAGGAAGAGGCATAGCACTTAGACAGCCCTTGTTCGGGTGCTTAATGATGTCCTAAAAGCCAGGGCTAGGAGAACTCATTCCATCTTGGTCCTCCTTGATCTCTCGGCAGCATTTGACACTGTGGACAATGGTGTGCTATTGGAGCTCCTGTAGTTCATCTGTGGACTGTCTGGTACCGTCCTCAGGTGGTTTTGAGCCTACCTCAGGGGTAGGACACAGAGAGTGATCTCAGGAATTTATTCCTCTGATCCTCTCCCTCCTATCTTCTGGGGTGCCACAGGGCTCCATTTTGGCACCCATGTTGTTCGCGGTCTATATGCTGCCATTGGGTGCCATTATTAGGTGGTACAGGCTGAGTTTTCACTGCTATGCAGATGATACTCAGCTGTACATGTCCTTTGTACCCGAACGGGGAGATGTTCTTACGGTGTTTAACAACTGCCTATCCAAGATCCAAGACTGGATGAGTACTAGTTGGCTGAGGTTGAACCCAGATAAGACTGAGGTGTTGGACCCTGATCGTCGGAAGGCGGGTGTGTTAGCAGGACAACCCTCAGGTCTTTGGCTCGGGGGTGTCCAGTTTACCACCTCAGACCGGGTGTGAAACCTGGGTGTCATTTTTGACGATGGTCTGACCATGAAGTCTTAGGTGTCAGCCGTTATCAAGACCTCTTTTTACCACCTGAGGAACAGCACCTGGGTGAAATACCTGGTTCCTTTTGATGATCTTTCTACTTTGGTCCACGGCCTCGTTACCAGTCGCCTTGACTACTGCAACGCCCTGTACCTAGAGCTACCGGGGGTTGATATCCGTCACCTGCAGCTGGTGCAGAATGCGGCTGCCAGGCTTCTGACTTGTACATCTAGGACCAGTCATATAATGCCGGTGCTCCACGGACTGCACTGGCTGCCAGTGCAATGGCGTATCACCTTCAAGGTCTGTTTGTTGACCTATAAAGCCCTACACGATCAGGAACCCCCTACCTGCAAGATCTCCTCTTTCCCTCGCGACCACTTTGATCCACCAGCAAGGGACTGTAGAGATTTCCAGGGTTCGACTTTAAATATCTGGTGCCCGTTCCTTTGCATTTATGCCCCAACCCTGTGGAATTCTCTACCTCGTTGGATAAGGGATTGCATGACCATCCAAAACTTTAAGACAGAACTTAAGACTCACCTTTTTACTCTTGTATTTTTAGAAGAAGTTTAATATAGTATGGATCGTTATCTGTTTACAGATCAACTGTTATTTTAAATGTTATGGTTTTCATATGTTAATGTCGATGGATTATAACTTACGTACAGGCGCCCTGATCATTGGAAAGGTGCCTTTTAAACAAATAAAGACTGACTGATAAAACATTAAGATGCCAAACAGTAGGAAATGGAGCAGCACCACAGCCATCTTGCCGCTCCACCCCCTGAACACAGCATCTATTGGCAGCATAGTTTCACAAGGGGAGGTCACATCAAACAAATCTCAGCGACTGCCCTGTAATGTTCCCCGAATCAGTCAGCCAGGCATCTGTAAGTTTCTCCAAAAATAGATAAATGCACACTTTCTGCAAAGAATACAATATATTACATTGCTGGAAATGCATGAGAACTCCTTTGTGATGTGAAAAACACCTATGGGACTTTGAATATCAGTGACACTAGAAATAAATGTGCAGATGTAACAGCAGGTTTTGTTGCAAGCTTTGGAACCTGGTAGGAAAGAACTGTTAGGTGTATGGGGCTGCTATGTATCAGGAGATTCTGCAGTCTGGGTGGTCAGTGGTAGGAGGCAATTGGTGGCTCTGTAAAGGAAGCTTTGATATTAGGGTCAGTCTGCAGAATAGGAAAGTTCCTGGTGATGGGCCTATGAAGAGAAAGGGTCTCAGAATGGAAGGAAAGCACCAGTGCAATGCATCAATGATGTTGGGTGGGAGTATTTGCCTAGGAAGGCCAAGGTTGTGAGGTGGTTTACTGATTTTTGAGTGCTCTGTCCCCTATGCTTTCTCTGTATCCCCTATTAATAAATAAGAGTGCATTATTTGAGCCTGCTCAGCAAAATCATCATCAAACTGAATATGGCAAACCATTCTTAACATGTTTGGGATGAAAGGAGCTGTGGAGGAGAAAGCTTTGGAAGTCAGTGGGTTGTAATAAATTAATGTCTTCAGACCAGTGTTCTGCACTGACAAGTTAAATGTCTAGAACAGGCAGTGTACTTAAGGGAAGGATGGACCCCCTTTTCTAGATATCAAACTGTCAGTGCAGAACACTGATTTGAAGACACTGGTTTAGTACAAATCTACTGTATCTACACTGGAAAACCTAAAGTCACCTGGTAGACCAATTCATTGAACATCACATGGCATCAGGAATGGAGATACTGATAAATCCATGGTATCTCATTTTACCTCCAGGAATCATAATGCCAATTATCTTTTTTTGGGATGCTGACCAAAAAAAAAAAAAAAACAGAAACCAAGTTTATCATCCACCTAAACTCCCAGCAGTCCTCTGGTTTAAATGACAGACTTATTTTCTACTAACATCTTTAAAGCCACCTTATGGTTTACCGCTGTAGTCTGTCCTTTGTGCCCTCACTCCCTCATATCTTTGCTTGCATGCGTGTATGTACATTTGCATGTGGGTATGCCTGCAGACGCTTCCATCCACTGTGAGCGTGAAAGTGCGAGTGCGTGTGTGTGCGTGCGTGCGTGTATTCAAGTGGACATTCCAGCCATATCTAGTTTCCTTTTCTCCAGCTGTCTCTGTCTCCTTCCGCCACCTCTGTCATCTTTCAGCCTTCTTTCTATACCCTGTTAATCAGTCCCCATTTGAGGACTCCTCAGCTCATTCACTCTTACTATGCTTTTTCATTCCCATCATTACCTTTTTGTTTTCCAGCTTCTATTTTTTATCTTATCTATTATCACTTTTTCCTAGATTATCCCATTTTCTTTCCTCACTTTTATACCCTTAGTTCACCGTACCTCTCCACTAACTTTGCTTTTTTCTCTTTTAGATAATTCCTGAAGCAGATCAATGGTTGAAACATTGATTCTAACTCTATTTTCAGCATGCATTTAATATTGCCTTTCTGTTCTGTTTTCATCCCAGATGCTGATACAGTATCTTGTTTTTTGGAAAACAACAGAGGTTTTGAAGAAAGTCTTCAAGCAGGTTCTGTTTCTTTGGCCAACACACCAAGACTGAGAATTCAAAGCCAACTTCCTCAGAATGGGAAGCAGTCAGGGTTCAATGATAGTATCACAGCTTTATAGTATGTTGGCCCCTAGTAGATGAGCAAGTGTAACTCAGCAGTAAGTGAATGCCCAGTGACAGCATGGAACAACATAGACACCCTTTATGTCAAAACTTATCCACAACCTTTTCATTATACTATTCAATTATTTTATTATATGAATGACTGCTATAAAAGTAAATGAAAGCATCTGCATCCCTGCAACTAAAATAAGACTATAAAGTAAAAAGCATGGATACTCTAGTATTTAAGTTTAAATCTAGTTTACAGAACTGCACAACAAAACAAAATGATATAAATTTTAATGTATACATTTAGGTTACTGAAAAAACTGAAATAACAGAATGCGCTTTTCCAAAAAACTGAAATAACAGAATAAGCTTTTCCTATGGACTTTTCATCGTATTAAAGAGTACTGTAACTTCAAATACATCCTAATAAAACATGGTATGAAGCCGGCCCAGTGGCGTAGAGGGCCGAGGCACTTTGCATCTTACCTCTCCCACACCGGTGACCCGAGTTCAGGGATGAGCTCGGGGTGACGGGGGTTGGTCGGGGGGGGGAGGGAGAGGACTGAGCGGCCACCAGGCAGCTCTCCTTTCCCAGATTTGAGAGGTTAGCCTTCCCGGTCCTTGGCTGACACCAAGTGGAAGCTTGATCTTAGTGCGGGCCAGGAGAGGTTAGGTGCTAAGGCCAGGTGGGTGGATCAGGGCCGTTCGGGCCAAGGCGTGCATGTGCACCTCCACATGCATGCTCGTCCTTGCACTGAGATTCCGGGGTGTAAGGGGAGAAATGGCAGAAAAACACCCTCAGTGACAGATGAAGACCAAGCCCTCGTAGGCACTGCATTAGTGGCTGGGCACCCAGAGGACAACGGCATTAAGGTAAGACCCTGAGAAACTGGGTAACAGATCAGGGGGTGGGGTGACAGATCGAGGGGCAGGGATTGGATAGGGAGATCGCAAAGGGCGAAGGTGCAGAAACACTGGATGGAAAAAATGGCATGACACCAATTTCATTAGTTTCTTTCTTAAACTACAGAGTTCATCAAACTACAACATATCAGTAATTCTCTATGTTAAACAGAATAGGTGCTGAATACCTTAAACTAAAATTTTCAGTTATGGATATCTCACCTTGGCCAACCACAGATCTTTATCAGAACTAGGCTACCTAGTGGGAGCTGTGAATAAACAAGTTTAAGCCCAGATTGATGAAACTGAGACTCAGCAGGAAAATTCTCTTCTGGTACAGAGCATATGTTGTACCCTGGATCAGTGTTCATGCAGCAGTACCATGGCTTCCTGGAATCAACTAATGCAGCCTCATCATGTGAAAGTAATCTCCATTTTAAACAGTTTTCCTTTTCACACTGTATCCACACTTTGTCTAGGTAAAAGCCATTTTGTACAGAAAAATTAAATGTAGTCATCCTCAGGTTTATCCCTGTGGAATCACTTTTCAGCTTGTGAATCTATGGAAAAAACAGAGGGAGAATTATACTAACAAGTTTCAAAATACGCTGTACATTAGAGTTCAAATTAAGAGCCACTACATAACACTATGGTGTAAAATTGTTTTTATTTGGTAATGTTGGGTTGGCTTCACACAATTACATGAGCCTTTGTAGCAGTGCAGCATGCTTGAGTTTCTGTATTTTTGACACCCTGTAACTTAAATTACCAACCAGATTTTATCAACATTGCAGGATTTGTGGATCCTGTGACAGACTCTGTGCGAACCAGCTGTCAGATCTCCAGGTCAAAAGGAAGCTGAGTTCTAACCAGCTGAAAAATAGGTGTTAAATGTGTAAGTGCTTTTTCAACCTTATAAAATGGTGCCTGGTCAATTCTGACTTATAACTAACCTGTTACATGCTACTGCATTAACCTAGCATACGCTCCTGATCAGAAGACATAGGGCTGCATTAAAGAACACTATCAGTTGGGTTCAAAAAGTTCAAATACAAATTACTGTTCATGTTCTCAAGGTCAAAAAGTGTTTCCAGAACCTCCAAGGTCCTTGCTGCCCATCTCTCCACCTGATGAGCAGTTGGGGCTCGGATGAGAAAGTTGTCCAGGTAGGGGTATAAGTGATGCCCCTTCTGCCTCAGTTGTGCCAGCAGTACAATTATAATGTATGGGAGAGCCTTATTACCGGTAAAAATCAGAAAGATTATTTCCTTGTAATCCCACCGCTACGACGTCAGGGTGTTGTTAACCCCTCTTGAGTACGTCATAGCGATGTGATTACAACTGGAGCCGATCTGCGCATGCGCGCATCTGAAGTAGTGACTCACAACATAGAAGGTGTAATTGCTAATCATTGTTGCCTGTAGCTTGCTAAATGTTTTTTTAATGCCCCTTTGTAAGTTACTCACTTTTTGCCTCCTTTGTTTCATGTTCTGATATGGCTGCAATCTGCACCAATGTTCTCTCCCACAAGAGGACGTTGTTGACGTTGCCCACAATTCAGCAACCACCTGATCGCAGTTGGTGTACCTGATCATTTACCGAAAGTGTTAATAAAGTTATCAGTTTCTTTTAGTCGCTTCATTTAGTAGTTTAAAAAAAATGTTTTAAATTGTTACTGAACATTGACATGCGTGGCATAGTAATTTGTTCATTAATAAACATAGCTGTTAACCGCTCTCGTTGGCTCCAGCTTGACTTCGTAAGGTAAGAGGTATACGTAGCAAATGTTACTGGTGGCAGTCGCAAATGCGTTTTTTTTCCTCACACACTTTAAAAAATAATGCCTGGGAAGCAGCTGTCAACCTCTCGTGGTTCCCATGACGACTATAAACCTCTCGAGCTATGCTAAGTCATCCTGGCAACCACCTGAGGTGATTACATCATGGTTAACAACAGCTTCTCGGGCATTATCCTCTATATAATCTTTGAAAATACTCTGGGCGCTGTCTCTTGTCCAAAGCGGAGCCTGCAGTACTGGAAATGCTGTCCCTGAAAAGTGAGCCTCAGGAACTTCTAATGAAACTGGTGAACTGAGGTCTGGAAACAGGCATCCTTCAGGTCTATGGACACCAAATAATCCCCTGGTTGGATTACCCGAATGATGAACTGTAAGGACTTCATCTTGAATGGTGGACAAATTGGCCAGAATCCTCCTGACTTCTTGGGAACCACAAAATGAATCGCGTGAAGGAGTAAAGTATGCTCTGTTTAAAATTTTGTACTGTATGGACTTACTCCTTGTGCTTTATACATATTAACAGACGACAGTATTTTCTCCCAATGCTTATTATCAACCTCCTCTGCCAAATCCTGTTGCCATCTGATTTTAAGATTCTTGTAACAATTTGATTTGATTGATGCGACAAACCTTGTAATTTTACCAAACATACCTATTTTCTTTTTTCCAATATTTCAATCATATTGTCCTCAAATTCAGTTAAAAACATTTGGTAGGGCTCTTTTCCCAATGGTTATATATTTTACTGTAAATGGTTCTTACGTGTACGTACCTAGAAAATTCTGATTCTGGTAATGTATACTGTAACCTGCGCTCTGACCATGATTTCATTTTGTTATGTGTATTTAATGTTTCCACCTCAATATACAACTATTAGCCCTTTTTTTAAATAAAAAGGTATGTTGTTAATAAGAAATAGAGAATTCTTCCAAATGACATTATATGTACTGTTTTTGGGGTTAAGCTTAATTTTATTTTGATATTCTAAAGTAATTTTAGCAAAATTTTGAATTTTATTCATTTTTTTTACCTTAATAAACTTTTTCAGACAAAACCACAGTGATTGTATGGTTATTTTTTTTTCATCAAATGCTCCAACATAGCACCTTCTAACATATTGTCCGTTTTAGAATTATCATATGTCCATTTTAATACAGTACTTTTTTCACTATAAAGGCAAGGTAGAAATTTTCTATAATGATTGGGCCCATCACTGATAAAATTTTTGCAGTCTTCCACAAGGAAGAGATGGGACCCCATTGCCTTCATTAGGAGGCACCTCCTCGCCCTGCACCTCCGTTATGTCTGCGAGCTAAGGCTCCTCTGTTACTGTTACCCTTGAAGCTTGAAGAAGCTCCCCTATTCCTCTGGTTTCTAAAATTCCAAAAGGAAGAAAACTGCTTCTGGCCTGTCACCATCGGCCAAGCCTATGCCCTCTGGAGGCCGGGTTTGCCTTCTGTTGGTATCTGGACACTGGAAGCTGTTATTTCTTGTCCTGGATGTCCTTGAGAACACCATCCATCTCAAACCCAAATAACAATTATCCAGCAAAAGACAAGCTAAACAGCTTCAACTTGGACACCTGGTCCATGGCTCAGTGTCGAAGCCATACGATCCTCATTCAAACATGCATGGGACAGACACAAGGCAATTGTAGTGGGGGGGGGGGTGGCAGGAAGTAGGCTGTTGGTTAACTAGAATCTGCAGCTTATCCAGTAGGTAGGGAAATGGGCAGACTGGGTGGGCCAAGTGGTCCTTATCTGCCGTCAAAGTCTATGTTTCTAATAGCTACCACAGTATGGTAAATGGATTGGGCTGACATCCCCAAACTGTCCACAACTGCATCACTTAGGAAGTCAGATGCCATGGACATGATATGAGCACTAAAATGTTTGCCCCCTCTGGCTCTGGAGGAACACAACTGCCAAAATGCAGTCACCCATACGTTTAATGCTCTGGACACAAGAAACGATGCATATGTTGTTCAAACATTTACCCTGTTTGAGGCAAATGCCTATCTGCAACAAAACATCCACCTTCTTGCCATTCGTGTAAGATAGGGCTGCTGAATCTCTGATAGGTATGGTAGTGTGCCTGACAACACTACACATAGCCTTGGCTGTCACTGGGGGAACTTCTCACTTTCTGCTGCTCTCCTCCAGGAATGGGTAACATATCACCCTTGGTCTAGGAAGCTGTTTCAGCTTACCTGCTCCAGCCCATTCCTGTTCAATTGTCTGGTCGCAGTACAGAAAGCTTGGAAAACATTTCAGAGCAGGGGCCGAAGCAGACAGGATAGGATGCATGTCCAGGATCTCCATATCCTGAACCTCCTTTAGCTGCAAAGTCCAATGTGATTCCATTGTAAGACAAGACAATGATCATGCATCAAGTAAGGGTGGAACTGGAGTCTTCTTCTTTGGCTCTGTCCACTCTACCTCCTCTTCCAAAGGGCGTTCTTCTTCCTCTAAGAGTTCTAGTTCTGTCGGGTCAGGATTTTCCCTATGCCCATGTGCATCCTCATCTCGAACTTCCATGCCGCCAAGGTCACGAGTCACCTGTAGATCTGGGTAAGCATGATCATTCTACTCTGGTGCACCTGGATGTATCAGTAAGGGCTCCACCCACCACGAGGGGCCCACCCAGTATTTGGGTGTGCTAGTGGGGATGTCCTGTGGGGTAACAACACTCAGCAACTCAATTAAAAAAAAACTTGCACAACTCAGCCTTACCACTGACAGTCAGTACAAGTGTGCCCCCTCCCCCAGCTCAGCGGTTTGGGTGGGGACCAATACAGACATGTTTGATTATGTTACACAGCTGGAACAGTACAACCACAGACACAGGGGTCTCATCATCATCATCCTGCTGGTCTTACATCTTTTAAACATCACTGGTCTGCAGTAAGCCACTGTGCCAAAACTAGATGCGAATATTAATAATGCTATTGATTACGTAATTGCTACTCACAGTGGCCAGCAAAACCTGATGTTATCTCAGCAACAAAACATTAGCCTGACCTTCTAGATGGTGGAGTTTCCAGAAGTGTATCCAATACCCCATGCATGCGGCACAAAACAAGAAGAGTCTGATAATGTACTCAGGCTGTCCCTAAGCTTTTCAGACTCCCACTATCTTGCAGGGCATAAACACAAACAGGACTGATCTGAGCAAATGGGCTTCTGAGAGAACTCTAGTGGATAGCTTCCTCGACAATCATCACACAGCATCAGCCACATTGCAAAAACCTGCCTGATGGGATCTGGTCATTAGCCACGAGGAGCACTAAAAGGAACGCTCATGCACATGTAGTCACGTCACACTGATGCAAATTACATCAGTGTTTTAACACCTGTGGCACATGCACCAAATGCTCAACAGCGCCCCAGGAGCGCTTTCTAGAAGGGTGTGAAATACATGCTGGCAGTTTGCCAGCCACATGGTGCTCACTCACAAATGGCAATGTCAGCAACGGCTAAGCGGGCAGCGAAATTGGCAGTCTAACAAGACTGGGAGCACTCAAGACAAAAAGCTGTGGACAAAATAAAAAAAGGTCAGGGAAAAAATACTGTGCAATGGCACTGGGGACTCCAGCTACAGTAAGTACAGTACTACAGCACACATAACAGGGCCAGGGCACTGAAGTCTCTGAGAATCTTAAGCAAATTGAGATCTCTCTCAACGTTTTGAGCCACTGAACTTCTGTCCAACAGGAGCTAGTCTCCAGGAGGCCAAACCAACAATCCTTGCTACAATAAAAAGGGGATAACTGCACCAGAGAACTCTGAGGAGGGAAAAAATCCCACAAGCTAACAATCCCTCCCACCATAAGCCCCCTCACCCGGAAGAAAAAGGTTACTTACCTGAGACACCAGGCTAAGGACAACCACACCAGGAAAAAACCTGCTGAAACACCCTACAACATAGAAACACAGAATTTGACGGCAGATAAGGACCACTTGGCCCACGTAGTCTGCCCATTTTCCCTACCTGTTTCATATACCACAGATCCTAAATGATCTGCGGCTTACCCTCTCTTTCCTATCAGTAGAGTTTCTTTATGTCTGTCCCATGCATTTTTGAATTCCCCAAAACCTCTGCCGGGAGGCTGTTCCATGGATCCGCCACCCTTTCCATGAAAAAATACTTTCTCACGTTATCCCCAAGTCTACCCCCCCTCTATCTTTATATCATGGCCCCTTGTTCTTGAACAGCTTTTATTTTTTGAAAGATGCTACCCTCTTGTACCTTATTTATATCCTTGAGGTATATGAAAGTCTCTACCATATCCCCCTCTCTTTCCTCTCCTCCAGGAAACACATATTGAGATCTTCCAGTCTCTCCTCATATGACTTTTGGTGCAGCAGTTGCACCATTTTTGTTGCCCTTCTCTGAATTGCTTCTACTCTATGTCCTTCCGGAGATACAGTCTCCAGAACTGGACAGAGTACTCTAGATGACATCTCACCAGTGTTCTATACAGTGGCATCGCCACCTCCTTCCTTCTGCTGAAGATACCTCTCCCTATGCACCCCAGCATTCCACTGGCTCACCTCACAGCCTTCTCACAGTGTTTGGTAACCTATAGATCGTCAGAATAGATTACTCCCAGGTCCCTTTCCTGTTTGGTGGCCATCAGTAACCCACCCCCAAATCATGTACTCCTCCCCCGCATTTTGCATACAAAGCAGTGAATGGTCCTCATTCAGGTGCAATACACTGAAAGAGTATTTGCCTAGCATGTTAGTCAATCTAAAAGCAGCAGCTTAACAGGCATGATTTCTAAATTCGAAGGTGCTCCTTGTCACCAGGTATTCCCAACCTGCTCTAGGCTGCCTAATGTTTGAAACAAACAATTAGAAAAGAACAGTTACGTACTTACTGTTAACAGCAGATCTTCAGGAGAATCTCTTTCATCAGGCCACCCTTTGGAACATACAGCTGCCAGGCACTAGGACCACTCGGAAATTTTTCCAAACAGTCAGCCAGGGGCCGCCCACAACTATGTCAGACGTCAGCATATATATAAACATGGGTGGCCCCTTCTCTCCTCAGTTCCCAACCAGAGATCATGCTCGGAGCACCTACCTATAGGGATGCAAGAGAGACCCCATAACTCCACATACAAAGTGAGACAGAGCACTGGAAAGGGTAGCAATGGAAACAGCAATGCAAGTATCCTTTGTCACAACCTTAAAGGAAAACAGTGTAATTATGGTCTACCGGCCTCAGAAAGCATTCTCGATCTGTTTTTATGTACAAAGCGAGCTGCTGTTAATACTTTGTTTTTTATTGTAAAGTTCATGGGGAACTGGGAATGCTGGGGTTTCCATTTATTGGGAAGTCGGCACCACACTGCTCGCCTTAATATATTCGAGCACTGTGGCCGCAAGACTTTACAGTAAATGAAGCCCCAGCGTCCGCCATATTCCGGGTTCACGGACTTTTGCAATAAAAAATAAAGTAAGTAGCAGCGTGAGAAAAACGCGCTTTTCTACATAAAAAGCTGGATCGGCGGTAAGCCTTCCGGGGTGGAGGGAGCGTGAATTTACACAGTTTTCCTTTAAGGAGGGTGGGACAGCATGGCCTAATGAAAGAGATTCTCTTGAAGATCTACTGATACTTTAAGTACTTAATTGTTCTATTTTCTTCGAGTATATCTCTTTCATCAAGTCATACCTTTGGAACGAGTCCCTAACAGTAGCAAATGCTAACAGTCTGGGTGGCTGCAGCCTATAAGCTTATTACAGTAGGCCTTGTAGCACAGTTAGGCCAAACCCACCTCATCTATGGGAGTCAATGTCCAGACTGTAGTGCTTAGAGAAGGTGTGGACAGTACTCCAGATAGCAGCTGCACAGATCTCTGCAGCAGAAACATTCCGAAAACAAGCTACTGAAGTGGCCATGCCTCCTGTGGAATGACCACGAACCACATCAGGAAGTTCCTTACCATATTTCCTGTAACAGAATGTAATACAATGTGCTAGCCATTTGGACAAGCACTGTTTAGAAACTGGGGTACCCTCTTTCCTGGTGTGAATGAAACAAGAAAGCTGTGTGGACTTTCTGCAGTTCTTTGTACAGTGTATATAGTACCTGTGTGTTGTATGCACATCTAAGGTATGGAGCAATGCTTCCCCTGGATTGGCACGCTACGGATAATATAATGGTATGTGGATGGTTTGATTTAAACTCAGAAACACCTTTGGTAGAAAAAGAAACTTGTGATTAGTATGCAAAGACTCTCTGCCTTTGTGGAAAATCAAATATGGAGGCTCACATAATAGAGCCTGCAGCTCCAAAATTTTCTGACAGAAGTGAGGAGGCCCACATAATAGAGTCTGCAGCTCCGAATTTTTTTGAGCAGAAGTGACTTTAACTAAAAATAATGCTTTCCAAAAAAAAAAAAAAGTGTAAGCCACAAGTCACAGCGAGCTCAAAAGGAGCCAAAGTCAGCTTTTCCAAAACAAAATTCAAGTCCCAAGCAAGGACTGGATTTTGAATAGAAGGCTTTATGTGTAAAATGCCTCTCAAGAACATATGGGCCACCTCCAGCTGAGCAACCGTATGGCCATCCACAGGCACATGGAAAGCTAACATAGCTGCCAAGTGCACTTTGATTGAGGAATACTACAAGCTTCAAGTCCTACTGGATTAGGGTTCCCTGTTCCTGTGACAGTAGACCCCTGCACAGGGGTAAAGGTACTGGAGGTTCCACTGCCAACTGCTGCAGCAGAGGATATCATACCTGCCAAGGTCATAAGGGAGCAATGAGCATTACAGCTGCCCCCTCCATCTTCAGCTTGAGCAGTACTCTCTAAATTAGCAGGAAGGGAGGGAAGCCATACAGAAACCTCCCGTTCCAAGAAAGACAACACATCTCATCAAAAAACACCAGGCCCTCAAGTGAGCCAGCAAAAACGCAGCAGTTCTGTGTTGTATGGAGACACAAAAAGGTCCAATTCTGGATGACCCCATCTTTCAAATAGGTCATCAACTACTGAAATCAGCAGTTCCCGCTTGTGCATCCTGGACTGTGACCTGCCTAGTTTGTCTGCCAAGACGTTCTGGGCACCTAGAACATATACTGCTGATAGTTCTAATCTGTGTTCCAGAGCCTAATACCAAACTCTCACTGCTTTCTTGCATAATGGGTAAAAAAGATTCCCTCCTAGCATGTTCATGTAATGCATTACACTGATATCTGTATGTATTAACAGGACCTGGGGACAAGTGGTTCTGGAAGGCCTGGAGCCTGTACAGGACTGCTCTCATTTCCAGCACATTTATATGCAAAGCATGCTCCACCTGATTCCATGTGCTTGTATCAGCAGAGGTCCCAGGTGGGCTTCCCATCCTGATCCCGATGCATCTGTGGTGAGGAAGAGATGTGGGGAAGGAATCAAGAATGGTACACCTCTGAGCAGGTTGTTGCATTCCATCCACCACTGGAGCACTTTGTGCAAGGGAGATGCAGCTAGAACCCTCTGTTCCAGATCATCTGTCAACTGGCCTCACTGTACTCTCAGGGTCCACTGTGGGATACACATGTGCAGACTGGCCAGTAGCACAGTAACAACAGCTGCTGCCATTAATCCCAGTACGCAGAGAAATATCCTAGCTGAGACATAATGGCTGCAGTGCACCAATAGTGCTTGGGTAATCAGGCAGCCTGCCCTGTCCAGAGGCAGGAACACCGAACCTGGGCTGTATCTAGAACTGCCCCCTATGTACTGCAGTCTTTGGCAGGGTGTCAGAACAGACTTTGGTATTCTACCACCCCCACAGCATCAAACATCTGTCTGGTTCGAGATAAGGTCTGCAGTAGTTGGTCTCTGGAGTAGACTTTTAATAACCAGTCGACCAAATAAGGGAAAACAAACAGGCCTTCACTGCGAAGGGCTGCTGCCACCACAGCCAAGCATCTGGTAAAGACTCATGGCGTAGAAGACAAACCAAAGGGAAACACTCTGACTTGGTAATGTACCCCTGAAACAGGAGCCTCAGATATTTTCTGTGAGATTTCTGGATTTTGATATGGAGGTACCTATCCTTCATATCAAGGGAATAAATCCAGTCCCATTTGCAATAGGTGAAGGAGACCATGAAGAGTGACCATTCAGAACTTCCTGTATTCTGTAAAGAAGTATGGATCTCTCAGGGGCTGTAGAACCCCTGTCTACTTTGGGATGAGGGATTTTCTGGAAGAAAAACCTGTGTACTTCTGTTCTAGAAGTACAGGTTCTATTGCTCATTATTGAAGCAGAGTGTGTACTTCCTCTAGCAACACTGACATGTGCCCTGGTGTGTATGTTGTCACCACTGGTGGATGATCTGGAGGGTTGCCTGAAGCTCTAGAGCATGACACTTCCTTATAAACTCCAGAACCCATGCATCTATAGTCATCTCCCTCCACTGGTCCAAGTGGAGGGATAGGCGACCCCCTATGAGCCATGCTGAGCTGGTGGGGGCAGAAAAGAATGGGGACAAGACATTTTTCAGGTATGTAAGCAAAAGGAGAAAGACCAGAGGAGGGATTATAAGGCTAAGGAGGGAAGGGGAGGAGTGGGTGGAAGGGGACCAAGAAAAAGCAAACATCCTGAACAAATACTTTTGTGCAGTGTCCACAGAGGAAGGGGAAGGCAAGGGTCACAGATAAGTGTCAGGGGCATCGATGGTAGGGAGGTGGACACTAGTCAATTTACATAAGAGAGATTCCTGAAGGAACTTGCAAATCTGAACGTGGAAAGGCAATGGGGCTGATGGAATACATCCACGGATATTGAAGGAGCTCAGAGGTGCTGGCTGCACCTTTGACAGTCCAGCTCAACCACTCACCAAAGATGGGAGTGCTCCTGGAGAACTGGAGGAGGGCAGATGTAGTCCCACTCCACAAAAGTGGTAGCAAAGAGGAAGCTGGCAATTACAGGCCAGTCAGTCTAACTTCAGTGGTGGGAAATTAACGGAATCACTACTGAAGGGAGGGATTGTGGAATCCAGTGTCTTACAAGATCCGACGCAGCATGGATTCACAAGGGAGAGGTCATAGCAAACAAATCTGATAGATTTCTTTGGGTGACCAGGGACGTATATCAGGGTGGGGTAGTGGATGTGGCCTACCTAGATTTCAGTAAGACTTTCAACTCCATTCCTCACAGGAGACTCAAAAATAAGCTGGGCAACCTAGGAGCGGGTCCAAAGGTGGTAAACTGGGTATGAAACTGGTTGGGGATAAGAGACAGAGGGTGGTGGTAAACGGAGTTCACTCCGAGGAAGGGAGGGTGATCGACGGGGTGCCACAAGGATCAGTACTGGGACCGGTCCTATTTAATGTCTTTATTAGTGACACTGCAGTAGGACTAGAAGGGAAGGTATGCCTTTCTGCAGAGGACACTAAGATCTGCAGTAGGGCAGACACTCCGCAGGGTGTAAAAAATGAAGAGGGATCTAAGAAAGCTTGAGGAGTGGTCAAGAGTTTGGCAACTATGTTTCAATGTGAAGAAGTGCAAAATCATGCACTGGGGGTGCAAAAACACAAGGGCGGAGTATAAAGTGTGGGGGGGGGGGGGACTGGTACTGGCATCCAAAGAGAGACCGGGGTAATCATATCTGATTACCTAAAGGTGGCCAAACAGTGTGACAAGGTAGTGGGGAGAGCCCACGGGATGCTAGGGTGCATAGGGAGGGGTATCACCAGCAGAAGGTGGGAGGTGGTGATACCACTGTATAAATCGTTGCTGAGACCTCACCTAGAGTACTGTGTCCAGTTCTAGAGACCACATCTCCGGAAGGACATAGAGTAGAGGCGGTCCAGAGGAGAGCAACTAAAATAGTGCAGGGTCTGCATCAAAAGCCCTATAAGGACAGCCTGAATGACCTCAATATGTATACCCTAGACGAAAGGAGAAAGAGAGGGGATATGATAGAGACTTTAAAGTACCTCACAGGTATAAATTAGGTTCAAGAAGGAAGCTTTTTTCAGAGTAAAAGATGCTCATAAGGGGTCATGCTATGAAGCTAAAGGGAGATAGACTAAGGGGAGATGTAAGGAAGTACTTCTTCACAGAAAGAGTGGATGCCTGGAACAGTCTCTCAGCAGAGGAGGTGGTAGGGGCAAAAATTGTAGTGGGATTCAAGAAGGTACGGGATAAGCACATGGGAACCTTAGTGCTTGGGATGGTGGGGGGGGTACAGCCGGAGATTAAGTAGGGTCTGCAGTGTTACAGTAGGTAGGAAAAATGGGCAGACTGGGTAGGCCAAGCATTCCTTATCTGCCATCAAACTTTATGTTTCTATGTATCAAACAACAAACCAAAAAAAAACTGTGCACAAGGATTGGGGTGTTATAGGGTCATAATGAAGTATCACAGACAAAAAAAAACAGCACTCACCACCTCAGTAGCAATAGCAGACACCACTATAGCCACATAAAAGCAGCTTTATTAAAGAGAAACTTGCATGCCCACCTGACGCATTTCAGACTAAATCCTTTATCAAAGGCTGGGTTCACACTAACAAAACACACCAATATATGGGCCTAGATATTATGATGTCATCACTTAAAATTCAATATCATTGATCAATTTTCCATTATCTTATAGTGACATCATCTTAAAGCAGTTAAATACCTAGATACCTTAGGTAATTATTGCTTTAAGATGATGTCACTATAAGATAATGGAAAATTGACCAATGATTTTGAATTTTAAATGATGACATCATAATATGTAGGCCTATATATCGGTGTGTTTTCTTAGGGTGAACCCAACCTTTAATAAAGAGTATAGTCCGAAACGTGTCAGGTGGGCACACAAGTGTCTAATAAAGCTGCTTTTATGTGACCATAGTGGTGTCTGCTACTGCTTCTGAGGTGGTGAGTGCTGGGTTTTTTGGCTGTGATGTTTCTAAGTTTGCAGAGCCCCGGCACCCTGTGTGCAACTGGAAGTCAAAGTGGGTACTTTCTGGGATGGATTACCACAGACTTGACAGGGGTTTCCTTAGCTCTTAGACAACCGTTTTATGGGTGCCAAGCCATGCCCTCCATACAGAGTTCTGATTCACAGAACAAATCTTAATCTGAGCTGCCTGGTGCCAAGAAGTAATGGTACATCATTGGTCTGACCAGAGAGGCCCCTCCCCCTTTTTAGCCCTTGCCCATCCACACCCTTGGGGACCAGTCTGCCTCTCTGCTTTTTCTTCCCTCCTTCTATTTATTTCCCTTACATAATCTGGCTCAGTCTGCAGGCAATACTGAACTTCTATTCAGGCAGAACAGCAGGCTCACCCCACGCTCAACAGATAATATTAAGACTGCTGGATCTTCACTGTAAGCCTCTTTTCTCTGGACTTTAAAGTCACGTTCTGGCTTTTATATTTTTATCTTTGAATAGCCTACTCTCTCTTTAATTGGTCTAAAGCTCAATGTTTGCATGGTTACCCCAGGTATTATTCTGTTTGATTATGGTACCCCCTCTCTTTTCTTCACCCTTTGAGGTTTACATTTGGGTTGGGGCTGCAAGCTACAATACAATTTAAGCTACAGACCCAACGGTGACTAATCTCCCGTCCCCTTTTACTTTTTGCAGGTTTACCCCTGTAGAGTGGACACACAGAGTTCTGTGTTCTTTCCTACACAAGGGACTCCACCCATCCCTCCTAGGGGTGCCACTTACTGGTGCCCCCTACCTTGGAAGTACCAATGTTATGGAATACTGTATATACTGGTTTCATGACCCTGTTGGTCATTCAGTCCTTAGTATGGTTTCCCTTCCCCCTTATGAGGCTCAGTTGGCCTCCACTTTTTTCCCCATAAAGTTAAAAATTCAGTGGTAGAGCTCTGTTTATAACAATCATTTAATAAATTAAGGCAGGCCTGGAGCTCTGACAATTTTTGGGGGATGGACCCCTCATGGTGAAGCCTGCCCTCCCGGATGTCCAACTGTTTCAGGCCCTACAGGACGAATGTCTAGGTTGGGGGGGCTGTAGTGTGTCGGGCTCTGCCACTGACCTGTTTCTTTAATGAAAGGTTTTCTCAGACCCAATACAGATTTTAGCTATCCCTACTGAGACAGGAAGAAAGCAGTGACACTGGCAATTATTTTTTCTCAAAATATAAATGGTTTGAATCATCTTGTAAAATGTACAAAGTTTTTCGGTATGTTCATAATCATCCCGTTGATAAAATATATGTGCAGTAAACCCACCTTACCTCCCAGGAACACTCTAAACTCCCTTGTGAGGGGGGGTTCTCAGTAGGGAGAGGATGTGGTGCAGTTATTCTCATCCCCTCTACCACTCCATTCCAACTGCTGCAGGAGCATAATGACCCACTGGGTGGTATGTTACACTGCAGGGTCACTTTTTCAATACAGAGGTAACCCTTGTAAATGTATATTTCCCTCCAAACTCTGATACGGCAGTCTTTCAGAAATTCATGGGTAAACTGCTGGATCTTCTCAAGGGACAACTTACCCTGGGGATGATTTTAATGCAGCTATGTCAACTGATTTAGTCACCTCTCATCTAGCCAAATACAAAGCCTCGACGGCTCAAACTTTTTTTTCCGGCTAACCTTGCCCAGCTCAACTTAAACAACTGTTTACAGAGATTTTACTCTACAGGGAAGGCTTGCACATATACTCCCCCAGATATGGTAGCTATTCTTGTCTGAACTACTTTTACACAATCTGCAAGCACTTTACAAATATTCAAGATGTAACCAATGGCCCACATATTTTATCCAACCATAATTCCCTGAGTCTGAGGCTGGATTTTGGTATGAAAAGTAGGTCTACCTTCTACTTCTCTTCTTAAAGACGAATCCTTTTAGCTTATGATTACAGTCTGAGTAAAGCAAACAGCAGAAGTAACCTCCTCCTCTGACATTACAGCCCCAAGACGGTCCCCGAGGGGGATAGTTTTTCTTACGCCTCCTTAAAGAAATACCAGCAAACCAAGAACTACTACACCCTGATGCACCAGTTGCACACACTACAGCAGCTTTATACTCCAGGAGACCGGGTGCTGGATTTTCAAAGGTCCTTTAGATCGATGCAGGGTGCATCAAACAACCAGCTTGCGTCAAATCCAGGTGCACCAAATACTGTCCATCATATTTTGTAAGAAAAGCATTCTCTGTGACAAAGTCCCCCAAACTGATGCAAGAGGTCCACTGTGTCAAACACATGACGCAAGGGATGAGAATGACGTAAGCTGTGTAAAAAAAAAAAAAAGTGCAATTTGAGTCAAAAAATATAGCAGATGAAGTGGCCAAGACTAAGCCCCCAAAACGTCCTAAACTAGTCCTGCAGGGGAATACTGGCCCTTAATAGTTCCATAGTCAGGTCTGCTCCTGTTATGGGTCTCTTTATATGCTCTAGTGTACGTTAGGTCAGCTCTGGCTAGTCTAACAGCAACATGCTGGACCACAAGGTTCAGGCACACACCTACCTAAAACATTCCTAAAAGGTGACCATACATCTTATATTACCTAAGAACCCACAATAATAAACAGAATGTCGATTAACTCACTCATCCTTGGCTATCACTCATTTTATTATATATACTAGTGCACACCAACAATTATTTTGTGCGTGTTGATATAAAAATTAGTGACAGACTAATCATGCTCTTAAGATAAAAGCCTCTAAAGTAGGATAGTAATGCTGAAAAGGGGAGATGGAAAGAAAAAGGAATGGAAAAAAATGGGGCTTAGGGATGGGAAGGGAAAGATGAGGAAGGAAAAGAAATGAGAAAGGAAGATAAAAGTATAAAAAATGAAAAATGACAATAATAGATAAACGGGGGGGGGGGGAGACAGAAAGAGGAAAGTGGGGGAGGAGAATGGTGGGGGCACATGTCACCCCCATTGCTGTTCCCTTAATCTGCACATACAGTCGTGGCCAAAAATATTGGCGCCCTTGCATTTTTTTCTAATAATGCACCATTCCTTCCACAAAATTGTTGAAATTAAAAAATATTTTGGTATCCACATATGTATGTCTTTGGTTTGCAGTGGAATAAAACACAAAAAGCAGAAAAATTTACTAAGTCTTAGCTTATTCCACACAGAAATCCTTAAATGGTCGGACAAAATTATTGCACCTTTAGAAGTAGTTCAAATAATTAGATTTCAAGCAGGTGATTCTCCTTCACTTTGACTTGAACTCACCTGTGGTGAGTTGCAGGTGCTTGCAATATAAAATCACTCATTCAACCAGTTTGAATAGAGAAAAGGACTCATTCTCCTGTTTTGTGTCACTGTGTGTACCGCAATGAGCATGGAGAAAAGAAAGACAGCCAGAGAATTGTCTGAGGAGGTCAGACAGAAGATTGTAGCCAAGCATGGACAATCTCAAGGCTACAAATCAATCTCCAGAGACCTTGATGTTCCTGTTTCCACCGTACGTAATGTTATCAGGATATTTAAGGCCCATGGCACTGTAGCCAACTTCCCTGGACGTGGCCGCAAAAGAAAACTTGATCAAAGATTGCAGTGCAGGATTGTTCGAATGGTGGAGAAAGCACCTCGATCAACTGCCAAACAGATTCAAGCTGACCTTCAGACACAAGGTAAGACAGTTTCAACTTGCACCATCCATCGCCAACTCAATGAAAGGGGGTTATATGGTAGGAGGCCTAGGAGGACCCCACTGCTGAGAGAGAGACATAAGAAAGCCCGACTGGGGTTTACCAAAACACACCTGAACAAGCCAAAATCCTTCCAGGAGAATGTCCTTTGGACAGATGAGAACAAATTAGAGTTTTTTGGTAAAGCACATCATCTCTATGTTTACAGAAAACAAAATGAAGCCTTCAAAGAAAAGAACACCTTCCCTACAGTCAAACATGGAGGAGGTTCAGTGATGTTTTGGGGTTGCTGTGCTGCCTCTGGCACTGGGTGCCTTGAGCGTGTATGGCATCATGAAATCTGGAGATTACCAGACCATTTTGGAGCTAATGTTGAACCCAGTGTCAGAAAGCTGGGTCTCCGTCAAGGTCATGGGTCTTCCAACAGGACAATGACCCCAAACACACTTCAAAAGCACCCAGAAATGGTTCAAGACAAGACGCTGGACTGTTCTGAAGTGGCCAGCAATGAGTCCAGATCTAAATCCCATTGAAAACCTGTGGAGAGATCTGAAAACAGCAGTTGGGAGAAGGCACCCTTCAAATCTGGGAGAACTGGAGCAGTTTGCACAAGAAGAGTGGGCCAAACTGCCAGTAGAGAGGTGCAGGAAGCTCATCCATGCAGTGATAGCGCAAGGGGGTTTAAAACATAGGTCAAACTGGACCCACTGGTGTACAAAATGTGGGTCTAAAGAGGAACCTACTGGGTCAAAACATGATCAGTGGCAGATTTTTGAATAGTTCACATTCCCTTCCTTTAGATATTTTTATAGAGTAGGTGCATTAATTTGGACCCACTGGCAAAGGAACGAGGGGTCAGTTTTGGGCAGGATTCAACTTTTGCCCATTTGGTGCATGTTAGCGCTGTCCCTGCATCCATGGCTATAGGAAGCGGTTGATTGCAGTTATTTTGACCAAAGGCTGTGATACCAAATATTAAGTCTAGGGTGTCAATAATTTTGTCAATGCCATTTTTTTTCATTTTCTGATTTAAAAGGGTATATTAAATTCTGAATAAAAACAAAGGTTCTATAATATTAACAGAGAAATAAAGAATTGTGGAGACCAAATACTGTACTGTTGTTAATTTCAACTTATGTTTAGAGGAAATTGTGAGTTATTTGAAAAAGTGCAAGGGCGCCAATATTTCTGGCCACGACTGTATCATGATCAAACATAAACGTATTACACTTCAAAACCATTTCTAACATTTTTAACAACAGTTCTGTAGGTGGTCTCTCAGTGTCTGGATATTTATTCAGAAAAAAGGCCACAGAGTCCAAGGCTCCATCGTGGGGAATATTCGAGTACAAAGACTCGATGTCCATGGTGACTAAGTATGTCTCATTGTCCATTTTCATGTTCTCCATAATGTTAAGTGTCTCTTTTGTGTCTCTTAGATATGCATGTAACTTCTCTACCACGGGTTTTAGAATATAACAGTAGGGACTCTAGAATGACATTTATCCTGATTGAATTAGTGTTTTTTTAATAATGTACTGCTATATCTGATTTTAAGTTCACTTGAGAAGTTGAATATCTATAGTTAGGCTATTTGCCTGTTTTATGCACTAATAGGGATTTTACCCCCCCCCAAACTCTCCTCCTCCTTTCTTATTTATTTATGTATGTATGTTTTTGATAACCGGGTGAGCAAACTGATCCAGAGGACCGTTTTCAGTCACGACCCGGGCCACCAGGGTGGCAAACACAACAAACATCAGTACAATACAGAGATATATTTAGAACAAAACAGGACCGCCAAAGCCCCCCCCACTTCCTCTTTTTTCCCTTATCTATTATTGTCATTCTTCTTTTTTTTATACTCTTTATCTTCTTCCCCTCGCTCTCATTTCTTTTCCCTTCCCATTCCCTAACCCCATTTTTTCATTTTTTTTTCTTTCTTTTAGCATTTCTAGCCTACTTTAGAGGCTTTTATCTTAACAGCGTGAGTATTCGGTCACTAACTGTTATATCGACACGCACAAAAGAAATTGTTGGTGTGCACTAGTATATATGATAAAAAGAATGATAGCTGAGAATGAGCATGTTGTTAGACATTCTATTTATTATTGTGGGTTAATATAATATGCATGGTCGCCTTTTAGGAATGTAGTTTATACCTGCTGAAGGAATTGGGTTAATTAGCTGGCAACCAATGAAGTAAGGTTTCACTTTATGATGTTACTAGTCATGTGGTGATTTTTTTGTAGTATTTAAATGTGATGGTTTCTACATGTCCTTAGCCATTCAGAAATGACCAAGAATGGTACGAAACACATCAGGCAGGACGTGTAGCTATTTTTGCCATTTCAATAAAATGAATTTTATTTGATTTTTGGTGTCTGGCATCCCTCTTATGGAGTATGTGCGTGCCTGTGTAACACCCAAAGTTGGGGTTCCTCTGCAGTTCCCCAGTAGTCCCCAATTTCCCCAGTATATCTCAGCAAAGGTGTCCAGAGCACAGAATAAATAATGCAAACTAGGTTGCTATGCCAGCAAAAGTAAACAATGTGCCCAGGATAGAATGCTGTGCTGAGCTGCACATGCAGAGAATTCTAATCCAAAAATCCAGAACTCAGTGTGTTACTGTTTTGAAATTTTTATCAGTAAAGAGATTCCTGGTAGCTGTGGAGGGACAAGGAAAAGTTTACCTGGAGGGTTAAAGCTGACCCTGAGGGCTTGCCTGCATGCCTCTTCTGCCTCCAACTGCCCCTGAAGTCGCTGCGCGGTCAGTGGTGCCATCGGAGCACCACAAAAGAAATAAAGTTGTCCAGTTGCCAGTGGGAAAGGCTTGGCGCTCCATTTTATTGTTTTTATTTACATAAAAGTAAAGTTTCGATCCCATGGAGGTGGCAGAGCCGCATCAGGAAGATCCGAAAGGCCTCCTGCCGTCAGTTGTGCTGCATGCTTCCAAGACGCCTTCCCACTACCAGCAAATTCTCCCACCTCCCGATCCGACTTCCCTGCACATCAGTCTGGACGGTGAGTTGGTGGCAGCACACCAGCAAAGTGCTGACCGCCAGGAATAAACAGAAAGTTAATCTAATATTTTTAAAACAGTAGCACTAGGCGCTAAGTGTATCATCTGATGGCCGAAAGGAGGGGCAGGCTAGAGAGGCCCATATTTAAATATTCATCGGGTTGGTGACGAACAGAGGGAAGGGGCCCAGCATAAAGGCCAATAGAAGGGGCCTATTAATATTCATGGGGGGGCGGAACAAGAAGGAACAGAAGGGGAGAGTGACAGCAAGGCCCCAGTCAGGCCTAAGATTTAAAGGGGCCCAGCCAAAACAAGAGGCACACAATTATTAAGAGGGCAAGCACAGACCCATAGCTGTTAAAAGGGTAACTAGTCTCACAGGTTCCTCAGGCCTAGTAAAAGCCCAGTATTTAAAGGGGTAACAGACCCCAAGCTTTAGAGAGGTCTAGTCAATGCTCAGTGTCATAGGGGTCCAGCCATATAGGCCCACTAGGATCTTAAAAGGACAAGATAGGCCCACAGTTGGTAAACAGTGCAACTAGGCCCAGGTCTTAAAAGGGCAAGTTAGGTTCGCAGGCATTAAGCAAGGCGACTAGGCCCAGATCTTAAAAGGAGAAGTTAGGCCCACAGGTGGCAAACAGGGTGACTAGGCCCAGATCTTGAAAAGCCAAATTAGGCCCACAGGTGTTAAAGGGGCCTGGTCAAAGGGAAGGCCACAGCCACTTAAAGGGCAACACAAGACCCAGGACCCGCAGCTAGCCATTTAGGCCCACAGATGTTATAGGGGCCCAGCAGCATAATCAACTCCAGGTGTGATAGGAACCTAACTAGCCACACAGGCCCACAAGTGTGAAAGGGGGCCTGTTCATGCATCCAAGTCTATAGCCCTCCAGAGAGCCTGTTCCCAACTGTAGTATATCAACAGTAACAGGAGAACCCGATTTAGCTAGAAGGACCCCTCGTAGTTAGGGTCACTGAATGTTAGGGTTCACTCAAAAGAATAAAAGTGCATGTTTATTTACTGTGGTCTGGACACTTGAGACCATGCAGTTGACCACTACAGTAGGAACTGTGACATTTACTGCGTTGCTATTCATCCCACAAACATTGTCACAACTGTCTTGCATTGTTTTGTGCCAGCATTTCGGTGCTGGAAAAGTACCTGAATCAGTATTAAACAATCTCCAGAGTCGCTTCACCCTGGTGCAATCCTGTCAGTCTTCATCAATTCTCCAGGAATCATCTTCCAGCGTATCCCGGAAGCAGCCAACAGCAACTCCACGAAGAACCGTGCCACAGTCATCTCAAAGTTGCATCGTCCTGTTTATTATTTTCTTCTTACAGTTCCCAAAGTACGGCTTGGCCCAGTACAGAATCTGCCGTCCATTTCTTATTTTCATGTCTACAGCAGAGTATTGTCTGAATCGTCAGTGTCAGTTTCTGAGTGACAATCTGTTTGTTATTTTCAGTGTGCCCTTGGCTCGTCCAGCCTTGGACCCCGAACTTGGTTGCAGTTTGACATACTTTTTTTTTGTTCTGTGTGTGCCCTTGGCTCGTCCGGCCTTGGGGCCCAGAAGACCGTCGTGCTCCGACGTCCAGAGACTTCCTTATTCAGACTTCTGTATCCAGTGGAGTCTGCGTCATCCTTCTCACCTGGCACTCCAGAAGCTGGCTGTGGAAGGGTGACCGTCTTCTTTGTCTTCCCATCCAGCAGTCCTGAAGCGGGCTGTGGCAGGATGATCTTCTTCGTCTCCTCATCCAGCAGTCCAAAAGTGGATTGCATCTTCCTTGTCTTCTCATCCGGCAGTCCAGAAGCGGGCTGTGGCCAGGTAGTTTGCATTGAATCCTTCACCTGGTAATCCAGAAATGGACTGTGGCCGGGTGGTTTGCATTGTTTCCCCTTTCCGGGCAGTCCAGAAGTGGACTGCGGCCAGATTTTGTGTGTTCTCATTCCGGCAGCCCTCAGTGGGTCCTTAGTTGAAGAAATCTTGATCCTGTGCTTGTATTCCAGTGACACTGGAGAGGTGGAGTGTGTCCGAGAACTCATTGTCTGTTGAAATCCTTTCTGCATTCTTTAGTTTCCCAAAAAGGCTCTCAGAATTGCACTGGAAAGCCAGTTGAGTTACTTCACATTTTCTTCTCGACAACAGAGAACATCTAAACGTGCACAAGCTGCCATCTGCCATATGTATAGACTCTTCCTATAGCATACAACGTGACTGACAGTGTGGAGTACTCCAGGTAAGAGTTAGAGGTGCACCTCAGGGTTGGTGTAGAAGTCTGAACAGGGATTAGAAATAAGACACTCTTACAGCGTACGTGTCACAACCGATTCTTTTTACAGTTCTCCTCATACAGGAGGTTCGAGTCGTAGTATAAGGCCTCAGAGCATTAGTAAGATATCCAAAGTAGTATTTCATGTTGTTGTTACCCCCCCTTTTCTCCTGTTCATTACCCTGTGGTCCATTGCTGAATAAACTGGTTCCTTTCTCAAATCGTACCTCCTGCCTCTCCATTATGGTGAAAATAACAGCAGCCAAATAGGAAAAGAACTGCCTTACCACCTAGTGGATGTACTTTGAAAGTCTGATTTCTAGTATTCAGGCAATCGAAATATTCATCCTCATATCATCCAACATACTTTTTTTTTTTATATTATGTATTTATTCGCCCTGCTGCGGCACACTCCGGCATGGGGCATCCAGCCGCCGGCTCCGCCCACCCGTAGAGCTGGGCAGCTCAAACTGCACCCAGGAGGATCCGGGACAGCCGTCTTGCTGTCCTGCTGGAGGGCTCCCCTCTGCCTCTGCCAGCCAGGACAGCCCCGGACCCTCCCCGATAGGACTCCACCAAAGTCCTCCGGGTGGCCTGGAGCGCGGCCATCAAACTGCATGGTCATGTCCAGCCATTTTCCTCTTTACTTGGCCCCTTGGAGTGCAGACGTACAATGATGTGCAGGCACAACGTGCCGACATCCACCGTGCTCCCCCTCTACTGTCTCCCATGCCTGCAGTACCCTTAGGTGTCCCCAGGAGCCGCTACAGCCCGGCGAAGATTCCCCAGCCCACCCCAGAACTAGGACAGCAGTCTGCAGACGCTCAATCCCGGTCCTCCCCTACTGACCCCCGATGGCCTGGGCTCGTTCCCAAATCCGGGTCACCGGCGTAGCGCGAGGTGTGGCGTCCAGCGCCTCAACCCTCAGCGCCACTTGGCCGGCATATCATCTAACATACTTTTTTCTATTTTCCTGGCTCATTTCACCTGAACCTTGTGGTCCAGTATCTTGTGCTGTTTGGTGCACCACCATCCTTGTGCGCACTCTCCACAACTGCAGGTCCAATTGCGACATGCATCTTAGGCACAAGGACTGGACTCACATTCCTTAAAAATCTCAAATAAGGGGATGGTTGATCATTTCACTTATGCAGGCATCCCTTCTGACATGCTGCAAGCATTTTTTCACTGCATAAATGGTGCAAGCCAGTCTGTCGTATGCAGACCTGTTTTTGATGCAAGCAACCTGCATCATTCTCTGGCCTTTGAAAATCCGGCCCAGGGTTGCAACAGACTGAACTGACTCCATAAAAGTGGAATTATAGGCCTTAATGGACAGCTGGGTGCAACAAGCCCTAGCCTTTCTTAAACAGTCTTACTATGATGAGGGTTCTAGGGGAATGCACCTGCTGGTTCAAAGACTCCATGCCCAGAGACGAACAGCCTGTGAACTCCAACTCAAATATCCCCAAACAGGTAAACAAACTCACAAAACGATTCAGATAATGTGTCTATTCCAAGAATTTTACAAAAAAAAAACTCTATGAAGAACCCTCCCCACCTGCGTCTTCTGATATCTTGGAATACTTAAAAGAATCTCCCCCTACCTGTCCTCCCCAACTCCCAAAAGGAGCCCTTAGTTGCCCCAATCCAGAAGAAGGAACTACTACTGGCATTTAAAGGGACACATTCAACCCCCTCAGGCCACAAAGTGTCCCTAGTTTAAACAACATATTTTATGACTGTTCACATTCTATAGAGACTGCTGATGCAGCTGGTAGTTTGATTCAGTTTCCTTTTTTCCTCTTAAAAAGTGAAAAACTGAGTGCCCATCAAACTGGTGTTACTACACCAAAACATGTTTGTTTACACTTCTTGACCAACTCCCACTGCATCTTTCCTGGACTCAGGAACACCCCACAAACAATCTGGCTACTCATTATGCAGTGGGAGTAGAGGAGACTATTGTATTATGAGGACATGCACTATTTGAGGGTGTTTCTAATTTTCAGGAAGTATGCGGCACAAGGAGTTCAATGATTTGAAGCAAAACAAAGCTGGATATAACTATATATTACCACGCATTTCAGTTCTAATAGGCAAGGAGGCAGATAAAGCAACCAGCAACATCAATGAATTTTAGATAAGGTAAGCAATCATAAAACGTGTTGTTTTTTTACCTAGAAATAATATGATGCAAAAAAGGTGGACAGTGTCCCTTTAAGGAAACTAAAACCCAGAAGGGTCCTGGAATGTCTGGGTACCACATAGAATGGTATAACGGCTTCTCAGAGCTGTTACCTTATCTTTACCCTACTTTCATCTGGGTTAGTTCTAGAGATGCACCCCCCCTCCTGGAAATCTGCAACCCTATCTACCATCCTTAAACCAGTAAAGGATCCCTCATATCTCTACCAATCAATCTCGATTTTAAATGTAGATTATAAACTCTATGTGGCAGTCTGGGCACAAAGGAGACCTAATATTTCCTACCCTTACCCATCCCAATCAGACCAGTCTTACTAGGCGGAGACAAATGATGTACAGCATTCGCCAGACCAGCCTCTTGTTGGAATACACCACTGAATGGACCAACTCCTACAGTCTGCTTAGATGCCGAAAAGGCTTTTGACATGGTGTCCTAGAACTTTCTGTGGGGTACCCTGTCAGCCTTCAGATTTCCGGATTCCCTTCTTATATAGCTTCAGAATGTTTACACCGACCCTCGAGCTTATAGTTGGACCAATGACACTCACACACCCCCCATCTATCTCTGGAGAGGTACCAAACAGGAGTGTCCCTTATCACCCGTATTATTCGCACTGTATACTGAACCCATGGCTAAGGGGCTCTGCCTATACATGGGGTGGAGGGCATACCCTTAGGGACAGTTGAATATAAAGCCGCACTATACACGGATGACATTCTTCTCTATTATTGAACCCTGAAGCCTCCATTCCTGCCGCTTGGTCTGTGCTGAATACTTCTGGCTCTTTAGTGGGCTTTGACTGAATCTCTGTAAAACTGTCCTGCTTCTAAAATATTCCCCTTTAGCCTCTCTTAAGCAGAAGATCCCGGAGGGGACCTAGAGAGCCATCTCCCGGGCTGGTCGAACTTTTGTTAGCTCTTCATCTTGTGGCACCTATTACTGATTAAAATTAATTTTATCTGGCAAAGCAGAATAAAACAAATACCAGAACTCAATACAGCTAACAGACAGGAGCTGATTTGACACAAATTTTAGAAAACGGGAAGGCAGAAAATGCAATCATGGAGCCAAACAAAGGAGTAGCAGGCAACTTTGAATAAGGCCTCCGGATCTACAATGAGCAGCAGTAACGGAGCCGCCCTGGAGGGCCATGCTGGAGTCCATGCGAGCAATGGATACAAAAATAGAAAAGACCCTACAAAAACTGGAGAGCCACGACCAGGTCTTACAGAAACTATCTGGGACAGTAGTGGAAACGGAGAAACGGTCTGTCTCTACTTTGACAAAAGTGGCTACTTTAACAAAAGAAAACAGCCAACTTCATGGCCGCTTAGAAAGCATAGAAAACAAGATCCATGCAGGAACTATTCGGAACCAGAAGGAGTAGAAGAGACAGCACTACTACTGTACTTAAGAAATTGGCTCCACGATACTCTGATGTTCCCGGATAGCTTTAATTGGAAATCCCTTACCAAAGCGTACCGTGTAAATCCATGTGTTCGCTCTTCCAACCCAAATCAGTCTCGTACAGTGCTGCTTAGATCCTTAGGCTCAAAGATGAGAGATGTTATCATCCAATCGGCCTGCATATCCACTGTTAGTAAATGGAGAGGATGTGAAAATGTACCTCGATCTCTCCTTTCAAACACGAGCAAGACGGAAGGCATTTGATGGAGTGAGACAGATATTGAGAGCCTTGGGTGTCATCCATTCGTTTTTGTTGCCTGCACGTCTGAGGACTGTATATGGTGGCAAGACATGGCAGTTTAACAGTCCTCAGGATGAGAGTAGATGGGTGGAGAAGATCGAAGGGGGAGACTGATACCCGTAAAGAGGTACAAGAACCTGAGCACTCGTCGTCCGAATCAGAGGACTGAGCAGTGAGTCTGTATGGCTCATATATACACACACACATACATATCTCTCTCTCTCTCTCTCTCTCGGATGGCAGTATAGCGCAGTGGTTTAAGGCTCTGAGCTGCAAATCTAGAGACCTGGGTTTGAATCCCACAGCCCCCACTTGCATACTGTTTGATCCTGAGCAAGTCACTTAACTTCCCTCTGCTCCCAAGTTGCACCTGTAAACAAGCTTTCAGCTTAGTGTGTCTCACCTGGTTAAACTATTGGGGGAAAAAAAATTAACAAACTGTGATGGCTAGCCAGTTGGAATTGTTGACGTTTTGTTTAGAGACTATTCAAGTTGAAGGAAATTGTGAAGTTTTAGAGGGGTCAACAGGAGCTACCTTTTGCATGTATTAATATACTGAAAATAAAATAATCTAGGTATTCGCTCTTCTGAGTGGGAGCGGGAATTCGCCATTTTGATTTTAGCTGCAATAGGCTCCTAAAACAAGACCTCTGATTCAAAGTAAGACTACCACCAGTATTAATGTCATTGTTTGAATATACCAATTAGGCAAATAGCGCTTCTGCAATGTTACCATTGTTAATAAAGTTTAGCTAAAGAGGGGATTTTGTCCTAGGATAGAGTTGGTGGTATTAGAGCTGCACAGAAGTTCAATGTCTTTTCCTATTGTTCTCCCTAAGTGTGATCAGGTTAAATAGCAATCCTAGGATTGTTTCATATTACTTCTACGTTCTACCTAATGAATAAACCTTTTGCCCTTTGGAGAGGCTAGCATTATCTAAAGATTAATGGACTAGGGGTATTAGAAACCCTTAAGACATGGATTTTTTACCATTTCCTAAGGTAAGAGACTGCATGGATAAACCAAATATTCTCCATATACTTAACTGTAGGCTGGTTTGGCCAATCCATTATTGATGTATCCTGTAGGAGCGCTGTATGTATACAGTGATGTTTATACAGAAAATAATAAATATAAAGTACCCAAAAAAAAAGGCAGGAGCTCCAACTGCGATGGAAAAGAATGAAATTAAAATATTGGGGGTTTATATTAACCTAGATCTGGGAAAGTTGAAGCTCATAAATCATGAATCTCTCACCCACTCTCCGATGACATCTCCCTCTGAAGTCAGCAATAGTTACCCTTTATTTCACGGGTGGAGGCAATGTGGATGAATATTCTGCCCCGTATATTATGTCATCTTCAAATTCTCCCAGTTTTTCCCTCTCCATGTTATTTTGCCTCCTGGAATAGAATATTTTTTTCAATTTATTTGTGGAGGCCAGCATCTCATATACCCTGCTACAATTACCCCATTCCCAGGGTGGCGTCAATCTGCCTAATTTACAGAACTATCCAAGAGCTTCTCACTTGCGTATGATATACCACTGGCTCTGCCCTCACTCAACCACCGTTGGAAAGAAACTGGATTTGTTATCAGTGATATGTACGATACTGGCTGGCTGCTGTTTACAAACACAGCAGATGCCCTTTGTCTGGCAGATTATACAAACTTCACAGCCCAGACCCTTAAAGTGTGGTTTAGACTGCACCAAATCTCTTGGCTTTCTCCGGTTTTCTATGTTTGTAGAGTGTTGGCTGCCGATACTGAGTTTCTTCTAGCTTGTACAGATCATACTTTTCAGAGATGGAAACAACTGAGCTAGCCCAGTGCAGCGACAAGGCATCCGCCTGCTATGCCGACATCCCGAGTTTAGGAATGGACTCGGAAGTTGAAAAGCCAACTGGTGGGAGAAGAACTGAGTAGCCAAGGGATGGCTCTCTTTCTCCAGGGGTAGAAGGTTTGGGTATCTAGCGCAATACGGACTTCTGGCAGAGGCCGGGGGATCCACCACGACTGGCACCTGCATCAGTGAGAAGCGGACTGACGTTGGGTTCATCCCATGGACGTCATTGCATGTCCCACCTCCCAGGGAGTACGGCATCACTCAGCATTACAAAAAAGCCAGTCCCCCTGGCATGACACTCCGCTCTGCAGCCATTCCTGCTGCCCTTTCATTCACTCCTGTCGAGGAGGATGCTCCTGTGGCTCCAGCCTGGGGGGTAAGCCAGGGCTTGCCATTTCTCATCTGTTGACGGGGGGGGTCGGGTGCCTGGTGCCCGCCAGGCAGCCCTGCCTAGGGGGGTAAGCCTGGTCATGATGGGATGGTGTGAGGTGGGGGCTGAGCTCCTGTGGTGGGGTAGTGGGTTTCGGGCCAAAAAAAAAAAAAAAGAAAGACAGAAACAACTAGGCTCAAAATATATATATATATTTATAAAATGGGTAGAAAAAAAGTAGCTCATCTAGTGGACAATCATCATCACATGACCATGCGTATATCAGAGCGCGACCGCACACCTGCACTTTTACCCCCAAAAAAAAATTTTGTCATTTTATAAGATAGATAACCCATTCTAGGATCGCAGTCCGCTCCTGATATCTATGCGCCTTGGGTGGTTAAGCACTCAGCCTCGCGGCCTCGGTATGCGTATATCAGAACGCAACCCAGACCTAAGAGTGGGTTATCTATTACATATATATATTTTTTTTTTTTCTTCAACTTCTGGCTACAAATGGAGTAGTGCCATTTGAAAAATTACAGCAAATATATGAGCTTACAGGTCATGAGCATTTTCAGTATCTTCAGGTTAGGATGTACATGCTGCACAAATCTGCTGACCGAATTTGCTTGCCAGATCCAGCTCTCCTGCTTCTGAACCTACTTTGTGGAGCAACTCTGGGGAAGACCTGGGGCCACTCGATTATTAACATGTATCTGGAGCTCCAAGATCTGCTGGGTGACTCCATTCATGGACTCAGAAGTCCAACCCACGTTACTCCAGTATTTAAATCTGGCAGCATTAGCGACCTTAATAACTACCGCCCCATCTCCTTACTCCCTATCCTCTTTAAGCTTCTGGAAAAAGTGGTTAACACCCAGCTTAGACAGCACATCAACGACTTGGACCTTCTAAACCCTGCTCAGTCTGGCTTCCGACCCCACTACAGTACCACTTCAGCACTTGTTAAGGTCACAAACGACTGGCTGAGAGCCTTGGATGCCAGAAGTTATGTGTGTGCTCTGTCTCTCGACCTTAGCAAAGCCTTCGACACAGTAGACAACTCCTTGCTCCTGGTTGCTCTACAGAATATTTATTTATTTATTTTATTTATTTATTTGCTTTTGTTAACCAGGTAAGCACACTAGACAGCCAAGTGCCTATTTTCAGGTGCGACCCGGGGGGATACAAGGTACATACAAATCATCAAGTCGAGACAGGGTAACATACAAGAACATCCAGCATAATAAGTAGATATGCAGATAACAGCATGTGGGATTACAGGCATAACAGGTTAATAGGAAGCTAGCAACAGAATACATGACATATAGCTAGGCAGTGCAACAACAATATACAGACACTGTCCACAAGGCTAAAGATATGGGTTAAGCCACAGAGGACCCCACTCAGGGACAAGTAAGCAGGGGAAAAAAGGCCCCAGGGCAAATTTCAACGTATTGTGGGACCAAGCGCACAGAAGTGTGACACCTCCCCCCCATCACTCAGTTTGGGCCGAGATTGCCACATCTGGGGTCTTACATGGCACAGAGACAGGCGGAGGTGGATTTTAGGAAGCTCCATAGCGAGGCTTTGAAGCAGGGATGGGAGGGAGGGGAGCGAGTTGATGCAGGAAGGGAGTTCCACACCCTAGGTGCAAGGACAGAGAAAGCTCGATCTCCAGCAAGGGTACGTGTCCTGGGAACTTGGCAGTCCAGTGCTGCACTGGATCTTAAGTGGTAGGCAGGGGTTCCATGTTTGGGGGGGAGGGCAAGTGCAGAAGGGGTAGCCGTTCTAACAATGTTAAATATTGGCGTCAGTGACACAGCCCTAAAGTGGTTTTCTACCTACCTCTCTGATCGACAACAACAGATCAAGGCTTGGGGGGGGTCTCTCCCCCCTAAAAACACTCTCTAGAGGAGTACCACAAGGGTCCATCTTGGGTCCTCTCTTGTTTGCCATTTACATAAACGAACTAGATGCTGGAGTCAAGTTGGCTGACATACATCTCTTTGCGGACGACACTGTGTTGCATGTAGCCAGACCTACTCTGGAACTTTCGTGTAGTGACCTCCAAATAGAATTTAACCACTTATAGAACAATCTCCTTTACTCTAAATGTCTGTTAAACGCTAAGAAGACAAAGGCCATGATCTTCTGCCCTGTAGTAAACTCCCCCTACTCTATCACGGCAGGGACAGCCCCTCAAATCCACACCTTGCTCGGCGAATCGTTGGACTATGTAGATTCCTTCAAATATCTTGGGGTGTGGCTTGACTCCAATCTTTCCTTCAAAGTCCATATCGAGGAACTCTCCAAAAAGCTTAAACAGAGGCTTGGGATTTTCTTCAGAATCAGGCATCTATTAACGCAGGAGGGGAGAACAAGGTTAGTATAAACAACGTTCTTGCCTGTCATCGACCATGCAGATCTTCTGTACGGGCACTGCTCTAGTGTGGCCCTTGCCAAACTAGACACTCTGTACCACCGGATGCTCAAGTTCCTTACCAGTGCCCACTACTCAACACACCATTGGTACCCTCTACAACATTGTAGGCTGGGGCTCACTTAAGTCTTAGACGACAAAAGAACACCATGCTCCGGATCTATAGGGCCATCTCTAACAAGCTGCCTCAATATATTAAGGATTGCCTACCTTCTTGCATTCCTGGCAGCTATCTGCTGAGAAGCCAGACTCATGTCGCCCTTTACATACCCAGAGTTAAGATGCGCTTTGGTCGGGCAGTGATTAGTCATGCCTTACCAGTCCTCTGGAATACTGCTCAAAATTTACTATAGCTCGTTTCACCTGTACCATTAGCTGCCTTCAAAAATCTTATCCAACGATCATTTATGGAGTCCTGCAACTGCTTCCGGTGCTGAATCTCTGACTACTCCCCCTACTAATGGCACCTTTTCACCCCCGTACCCTCCCCCTTACCCGTAGACCTACCATGCCGACTAATGCAGCTATGTCAATCCAGAAGGTATTACAACTGCCCCCTCCCACCCATCCTAACCTCTCCTCCCTCCACTGTCCTTGGCACATCCTGTGCCATCAGTGCCCTTGCTTTATAGTCTTCTCCTAGGCCACGTAATGCTTTGCTGGTCTAGACCTCATCCAATATAATATTGTACTCTACTGTCTATCAGAGACCTGCCTTACACAGAACTCGCACATAGCGGTATGCTGACTGCCTCTAGTACCATGCCTGTAAATTATGCTGCCTTGTTCTGTTCTCAGTGTCAAGCCTTACGTTGCTATTTGTAAATTATTGTACACCACTGTGCCAAGCCACCCCTTTCTCACTTGTAATGACTGTACATAGGCTGTTAATGTTGTTACGCCTACTCCAAATTGTTGTATTGTGACTTGTTGTTTAAACTACCAGATCCATCTTGTAAATGAGCCTTGCTCAATGGTGTTCCACCTGGCTAAATAAAGACACTGATTGTTTGATTGATTGATTCAGACAATATTCAGCAAATGGAATGAGGAGCTGGGAACTAATATCTCACACAAAGTTTGGTTAAAGTATGCGTTACCAGCACTTAAAAGAACCTCTTCCACACAGTGGAGGGAATTCGCCTGGAAATGTTGGTGTAGGTTCTTTAGAACCCTTTCAATTCTGGCTAAATTTATGTCTCCAGAGTATGTTCACCACTGGAGCCACTGTGGCCAGACTCTGGCGGATCATACGCATGTTTCTGGCCCTGCCCTGCCATTGTGGCTTTCTAGCTTGCCATTACTATGCAGTCTGAGAAGCTATATCTCCTGATGGGAATTGATATCTCCAACAATGGTGCTATTATCGGTTCCCCCAAAGGGCCTCTGGCTCAATCTCCGTTCCATGGCACATTTATAAATTATGGCTTCAATGAAATCCATAACTAGGCTTTAGATGCAGAGGAAACCTCCTACAGTTAAGCTATGGCATACGATAGTCTCTGAAATATATGCTATTGAATGCATAACTGCTTCCCACCATAACAAACTCTCACAGTTTCAGACCAGATGGTAAGGCTGGGTCACATATACTGTATGATCACACTTGATAATGACTTTGTGCACTGATTTTCCCCTATATTGCTACTGATTTCAATGCTGCACTTTGGAAATCATTGCAAATATTCTCTTATTAAGCTGGAACTTAATCTGGTGACTCTTAGTAATTTATTACATTTCTATTAGTCTACAAAGGGAATTGATACCTACGCATTATTAAGTATTATGTTCCTGGTTTAAACCATTTGTTTATTTGACGGAGTGGTGTTACACTGTCAATGTCATTATGCTCTGCTCTCGCTCTTTCAATAAAAACAGAATTAAAACAAAAATATTATGAGCTGAGGTGCTTCAGAGATTGGAAAGACTAAAGGGAGTTCTTTTCCCTGTCACTATTCAGTTATGTTCCTCTAGGATCTGTAAAGTCCCGCAGACTGAATGGTGAGCCGACTGTTCCAAGTCTGCCCAGATCAGAAGATCATCCAGGTAAGACCAAAGATGATGTCCCTCCCACCAGAGAGTCGCCATGACTATCAGAACTTTCATTAACACCCACAGGGTGGAGGCCAACCTGAAGTGAAGATCCCGGTACTGAAAGTGTTGCTCTTGAATGGAAAATCTGAGAAATTTCTGATGTGACATCAGAAAGGACATAACAAGGCTAGAAATCACCCAGCTGAAGTGCTGTTCATCAGGACTGACGTTAGAAACTCTATCTAAAACTGGACAGATTTCACAAATTGGTTCAGGTTAGAGAGAGAGATCCAGGATCAGATGGAATTCTCCCACTTTCTTAGGCACTACAAAGAAACTGGGTATAACCCCCCTTCCTTTCCCACAAGTGGAACCTGAATAACTAACCCTAACTCGAGCAGATGCTCCAATGTCTGGTCTACTGCTTGATGTTTCCTGGAATTTGTGACAACTGGGAACTGGAAGAAGTGCCCACTAGAGGATACAGAGGAGAACTTTCTTTTTTTATGTTGGCTCGTGCTTGCGCACGAGTCAACATATTGCAGTATGCTAGATCTGGAGATGCACTCACTGTGGGCGAATGCAGGGCATGCATCAGTAGGTGCGTCCCTCATTCCCCAATAATGCGGCATACAGACGACACACCAGCAATATGGAATGTGGCCATCAGATCTAAGAAAAGGTCCGCTGCAATGAGAAGCAAGCTTCCAATTGCAGCGGCACAATAACATGCCTCCCGACGTAAACATGGTGGCACTGACTGCCGCCGCCCGACTTCAGGGGTGCCCAATACCCCTGTCGCATGCCCTAACACTTGGCATAATGACCCCCAAGTGTGTCGGTGCCAATTCCTCGACATCATAAGCCCCCCTCCCAACAGTCTTTCTTTGCTGACGGGGGGCCCAATTCCCATCAGCTACAGTCCCCCCTTCTTTATTTTGCCGGCGCAGAGCCTACTCCCGTCGGCATAATCTCCCATCTGTTGTGTGCCAGGGGGTGCCCAATCCCTCGGCTCTTGCCCCCCCCATTCGTATGTGCTGACGGGGGTGCCCAATCCCCCATCGGCTACAGCCCTGCACACAACAATCAGGTGATATGCTAGGAGCCCACCCTAGTGTGCCAAATATCCCTGAAGAAAAAAAAAAGTCCCGCGATGTTCCCTTTTTTTTCCCACCTGTAAAACAGAAAAACGGTTTATAGTGGTCTCCCTGCCCCTTCCCCCAACCTGCGCCCACCCACTGCACACCCTGCCTCTCCACACCCCCCACCCCACACTTACCTCAGGAGTCCAGCGCAATGTTCTTCGGTGGACCGGGAACAAGTCTGCACTCTTCAAAGCTGACCGCAAACTGAAGAAATGCCGGTAAGATGTATAATGGCATAAATAGGGTTTTTTCAACTTTGGTGCATTTCTCGGGCATTTTGGGAAATTTTGACAACAAATTTTCAACATTGGGTTATTGGCACCCCTCCTCATAAATCATGAATGTCATTGTCATGGCGCTATTCGGTCGCGAAAGGCGTTCACAGTCACTCTTGGCGGTCAACTTCTGGGGCGGATTAGCAGCGACAGTGCCACTGTTCATGAGGGGCTCTCAAAAGCCTCACGCTGCAAATTTGGTGGAAATATTCCACAAAATGACTATTTTACGAGTGTACGTTGTGCAGTTTCCACACACGCTCGTAACTTTGTGAATCTGTAATATTTTCACTCCAGATTTTCAAAATTGGCATTTTTCCACACCTCCTTGTTGACAGCTGTACTGTTCTTTTACATACCCTTGCCAAAATGTGTTTTCGCACATCGGGCGCAGAATAGCGTGGTCGCGCGGGAAATCAATTTTCAAAACAGTTTGAGGAAATGATGGTGACACTGTTCATGTGCAGAGGTCCTAAAATGCCTATGTTGAAAATTTGGTGATGAAAGTCTATAAAATGACTGTGTTACAAGCGTGCGTTGCGCAGTTCCCACACACCCTTGTAGCTTCGCAAATTGCAATATTTTCATGCCAGATTTTCAACACTGGCATTTTTTCTCACCTCCTTATAAACAGTACAGCTGTCATTTTTAACATTCTGCCCAAAATATGTTTTTGCATCGGTGGCGCACAATGGCGTGGTCGCTATGGGAAATCAACTTTTGGGACAAATTAGCAAAATCACACTGCCACTGTTCATGAGGAGAGGTCCCAAAATGCCTATGTTGAAAATGTGGTTAAAAAATAATCCCCAAAATAATTGGGTTACAGACGTGTGTTGCACAGTTTCTATGCAAGCTCATGACTTCGCCAATTTTTCATATTTTCACTCCAGATTTTCAGCTTTGTCATTTTTTTATACCTCCTCATGAACAATACAGTTGTCATTTATTACATACTGCCCAAAATGTGCTTTCTGACCTGTGTCGCCTTAGCCGCTGTGCAAAACCACCTCTCAGCTAACAAACTGATAGTGCCACTCTTCATGAGGTGGGGTCACAAAAAGCCCATGTTGAAAATCTGGAGTGAAAATGTCAACACATGCCTACAGTGTTAGGGTTTCAAACTGTAACACCCCACCCTGTGTAGACTGACAGGCGTTAGGGGGTGTGACTTAGGATCATCGGCTGTAATGCTCCCTACTCCACCCCCACCCCCACCCTGCAGCCAGTGACAGACATTGTGGTGTGCCTTGGAGTGTTCGGCCACAAAGTTCACCCCATTCTCCTATACTGCACCCACCTCAGCGTATTTCCTTATGGAATGGGGTAAGTATAATGCCCAAAGACCCCAAATCACACCACGACACTTGTCAGTGTCTACACGGTAGGGTGAGGTAAAATGCCATGAGCGTTATAGCTGACAACCCAAAGGCACACCCCAATGCCTGTCAGTCTCTGCAGGGTGGGGGTGGGGTTGGCATCACTTCAATACTTCATTACCATTCCTATTATGCATCTCTAACTCCTGCACTACCAATGCCAATACCAGCGAGACAACATTCGGCATTGACAAATGCTTGTTTACTTTTCTGTTTATAGATAGATACAATTGAGAGGCACATACACAACCGCAGTGTTAGTGGTAAGACTGTTAACCAGAGTCGGATAAAATGTAATACAGACCTCATACAGAGAAATGTTTTTTGCTACTAGCAGAAAATTCCAGATCAGTGTTTAAGATTTAATAATTCACACAGGTGAGTCTACAGGGCATCACAATCTCACCTCAGGAAATGGCAAACCTGGTCTATGCACCGGATTTCCCCACTCCTCGCAAGAATAGATGGTTGAGGGGGAGCCAAAAACCCATAAACAACAATAAATAGTGTTGCAAAGACTGCCTTGCTCAGTTAAGTTAAAATTCGCATCACCACATCAGAGGTATCTAACAGCGATACTGTGCAGGGGAACAGGATATTATAAAAACAGGATATGTAGTACTCGAGACACATTAGCACATCCTGTGCTATTCGGCCTCCTCTCTCCGTGCCCTCCGCCCATTCTCTCCCCCCCCCCCGCTGCTTGCTCTCACTTACCAGCGCTATCAGGCGCTGGGGATTGCTCGCAGGGGAGGGGGACAGGGGCGGGCAGGGGGCACATTGAGCTTCTAATGAGCGGGTCTCTCCTATAGGGGTGGCTAGGACCAGAAGACACCCTGGGGCGAAATGGTGTCTGGAACGTGGTGATCCATGTATAGTCCCCATACCCAAGGGCATCACCTTTTTGGGTGGGCAAGTAGCCGGGATAGCTCATGAACACCGTTCCAACCCAGGCGTTGTTACGCAATGCCAGATCCATTAAGAACAAAATTGCGCTTACTGCAGATTTTGTAGGGACAGCGGATCTGGTTTGCATCGCTGAGACTTGGTTAAATGGAAATGTTGCCCCAATTTTGGAGGCAGCTATTCCTCCCAGGTACTCGGTGATACATCGTCCGAGGTTGGATCGCGGGGGGTGGGGGGGGGTTAGCGGTCTGTTTCAAGACCGAATTGGACCTCACTAGTGTACCAGCTGAGGAGGCCAAATCATTTGAGTGTACTGTGGTAACTGGTATGGGGTGCAGGATAGCTCCCATTTACTGTCCACCAGGGGATGAAAAGCTGTTACTGCAGGAAGTAGCAGACTTCGCCGCCGACATGGCACTGGAGTCGCCCAAACTGATGGTTCTAGGCGACTTCAATGCCTGGATCGACGACGAATCCTCGCTTTTTGGACAACACTTCCTCCAGTTGATGATATCACTGGGCTTCACAAAGGACTACAGGACAGCAGACAGCATGGCTTCATACGTGGCAGATCCTGCCAAACCAACCTGGTCGAGTTCTATGACTGGGTAACTAGGCAACCGGACAGGGGCCATGCAGTGGATGTCCTGTATCTGGACTTCAGTAAGGTATTCAACTCAGTGCCACATGGAAGGCTGGGAAGGAAGTTAGTAGGCACAGGGGCGGGTGCAAAGCTGGTGAGATGGGTAGGAAACTGGCTGCAGGGAAGGCAACAGAGGGTGGTGGTGGGTGGGGAGCTCTCACACCCAAGGGCAGTGACGAGCGGTGTTCCACAGGGCTCAGTGTTGGGACCAGTGTTGTTTGGGATATTCATTGCAGACATATCATGGGACGTCAAGAGCAAGATCAGTCTGTTTGCTGATGATACCAAGGTAGGCGTGGTGGTGGATGACCTAGGGGGGTGGCAGGGGTTGCAGGATGATCTGGCAAAGCTTGAAACCTGGTCAGACACCTGGCAACTGGGCTTTAATGCCAAAAGTGCAAGGTGCTGCATTTTGGGATGAAGAACCCAAGGAGGAGTTACCAGCTAGAGGAGTGCAGCTAGCCCAGACAGAGGAGGAGAAGGATCTGTGTCTCATTACAGGGTCAATGAACAACTCGGCACAATGTGGAAGGCAGTTGCAAGGCCAACAAAATGCTGGGTTGTATTGCAAGAGTATATCCTCGAGGAGGGAGGAGGTGATTCTGCCACTGTATAGGTCATTAGTTAACCCACCTGGAGTACTGCGTGCAGTACTGGCGTCCGTATCTGAAGAGGGACATTAAGTTACTGGAGGGTGCAGCAGAGGCGACAAAGATGATCAAGGGGCTGGGGACTTATCATACGAGAGGAGGTTGAAGGAGTTGAACATGTACTCACTGGAGGAGAGGAGAGCGGGTGACATGATTGAAACCTTTAAATACATGAAAGGAATAAACAAGACAGGTACAGAGGGCTGTTCAAAGTAAGAGAGGAGGGACACCAAGGGCCATGATATGAGACTGGAGTGAGGAAGGTTCAGGAGGGAGATGAGGAGACACTTTTTACAGAGAGGGTGGTGGCTGGGTGGAATCGTTACCTGCTGAAGTGGTATGCAGTAGAACAGTGGACTGCTTCAAGCGAGGATGGGACAGGACAAGGGGGAGGGTTAACAAAGGGGAAGGGTGGAAGGGAGGGGCAGCTGCAGAATAAGGGGTGCTAGCTGCACATTCGAGCAGACTTGATAGACCTCTAGGCCTTTATCTGCTGGCAAATTTTGTATGTTCGTAGGTTGTTTCCTCAGCTACCCATAATGGTGGTCACTCTCTTGATCTGATCTTCCTCCTGGGAATCGAGGCCTCCAATTTGGGGGTGGAACCTGTCGGTTGGTCCGATCACTACACCGTAAGGGTTCAATTTTTCAGCCCCTCAGGTAGGTCTGCTCCTGTGGAGATGGTCAGTTACCGCCCCTTTGCGGGATGTGGTCCCTGAAGACCTGGTGGCGGTGATTGACCTCTCGATGTTCGGTGAGACCAGCACTGATACAGAGCAGTTAGTTGTGGCCTATAATAAGGCTATTTCTTTAGCTCTCGACTGGATTGCTCCTGTCCGTGTTCACCCCCTTCCGCTTCGCCCTCGGGCCCCATGGTTTGATGGGTCTCTGAGGGAGCTGCGGAGGTTGGGACGCAGGTTAGAACGTCGCTGGCTGAAATCCTCCTTGGATGACGACCATCTTATTTTGTTAGAGCATTATCAACTCTAGCAATCAGTGATCTCCCATAAGGCGGCAGAATTCCTGTCCAGAGAAATCGCTGTTGCTAGACACCGACCAGCTCAACTCTTCCGAACTGTGGACAGGCTGTCAACCCCAGCCTTTCTGCAGCTCCGTCAAGTTTTTTCACAACTGGAGTGTGATGAGATGGCTCGATTCTTTGCGAATAAGGTGGCCAACATCAGGCAGGAGATCCGTCCGTTCCGCTCTATGAGGGATGCTGTTGGTCGGTGCATGGTCACTATGCCCGGTGTTTCCTGGAGTACCTTTGACCTGCCGGAGTTCGTTGACATTATGAGGATTGTCCAGGGGATGCACCCCATGTGCTGTAGTTTAGATCCGGGCCCTACTTCCCTGATTTTGGGTTGTAGTGATAGCATTGGCCCGGTCTTAGCTCAGATTGTCCGGTGCTCCTTGGAATCGGGTGAGTTTCCAAGCTCCCTGAAGGAGGCGGTGGTGACACCTCTTCTGAAGAAAGCTTCTTTGGACCTGGAGACTCTAACGAACTACAGATCCATCTCAAACCTTCCTTTTGTGGGAAAGGTTATCGAGAAAGTGGTGGCAATTCAACTGGAGAACTATTTAACCATCCATAATTTATACAAACCTCTCCAATTGGGTTTTTGTAAGAAGCATAGTACTGAGACTGCTCTGGTTCGGGTACTCAATGATCTCCTGATGGCGCGAGATCAGAGAAACTGTTCCATCTTGGTATTCCTTGATATCTCTTCAGCTTTCGACACTGTGGACCATGGGGTCCTGCTCGAGCGCCTGAGGTCCATCTACGGGCTGACTGGGACAGTGCTCAGATGGTTTTAATCTTTCCTCACCGGTAGAACTCGGAGAGTTGTCTCAGGAATATTTTCTTCCAAGTCTTTCTCTCTGTCTTGTGGGGTGCCCCAGGGCTTGGTGCTATCCCCCATGTTGTTCACAGTGTATATACTGCCCTTCGGAGACATTGTAAGACGGTATGGGCTGAGGTTTCACTGCTATGCTGATGATACCCAGCTCTGTCTTTTGCCCCCGACCAGGTTAGTGCTCTCTTGGTATTTAACAGCTGCCTCGTTGAAATCCAGGATTGGATAAGTTCCAGCGGGTTAAAGTTGAACGCAGGAAAGACTGAGGTTTTGGTGGTGGACCAAGGTCACAGGACAGAGGGGTTGAGGACTGATTTGCCCTCTGGTTTATTTTTGGGGGGTGCTCAGATCTTTACCTCTGAACAGGTGTGTGACCTGGGAGTGATACTTGACGATGGGCTGACCCTTCATCATCAGGTGTCGGTAGTCATCAAGTTAGCCTTTTACCATCTTAGGAACACTGCCAGGATCAAGCACCTTGTTCCGTCCAGTGATTTGCCAGTTTTGGTCCACGCCTTTGTAACCTCGTGCCTTGACTACTGTAACTCCCTTTACTTAGGGCTTCCTGGGGTTGATATCCACCGCTTGCAGCTAGTGCAGAACACTGCTGCACGTTTATTGACTGGGGTATCAAGGAGATCTCACATTACCTCTGTGCTGCGCGATCTGCACTGGCTGCCGGTTCAGTGGCAGATCACCTTTAAGGTAGATTTGTTAACCTACAAAGCCCTACACAGACTTGGTCCTGATTACTTGAAAGAGCTTCTGATTCCTTACACCCCTGTGCGACAGCTCCACTTGGCTAACGAGGGGTTGCTGGCGATTCTGAGGGTTAGTTTAAATTCATCTGGGGCTCGTGCTTTTATGTTTGCTGCCCCAACACTCTGGAATTCTCTGCCACATCAGCTACAGGAGTGCAGGACAGTGGGGAGCTTTAAGCAGGCACTGAAGACTTTTTTGAAGCAAAGCTTTTCCTGAGTTTCTATGATTTTATTTATATTTATTGTATTTATTGAGTTTGTATGTATTTGTGAAGTGCCTTGATATTTGAAAGGCGCTATATTAAATAAAGTTATTATTATTGTCATGGTAAACAAATGTCTTCTACATGGGGAAACGCATTACATGAAACTTGCATTAAACTACCATTAGATATTTTACACTAGTACAAGGCTCACTGTCTGTGATATCAGGTTCCCCTACTAGGAGATACAGCGCGGTAACCAAGAGTCTGATGGCAGAAACAACAATATAAATCAGGTACAAAGTAAAAGTCAAACAGCTTCATCGTCAGATAGCTGATGCTCCATATTTTCAAGTGATGAGGGGCAATTTGCTCTGCAAATTTGAGGGTTATTTCAGGATCTCTGTAGAGGCTTGTTTTATTTCTAAACTGCATCTGAAGCCATGCAGGAAACAGGAGCTGCGCCACAAAACCTTTCCTTAGTAGGAATTTTTTCACTGCCTGGAGCGGGCATCTTCTGCCCTGAGTTTGGGCTGAAATGTCTAGAAAAAAAGCCCAACTTACTCCCTTGCCACATGATGTCTCCGTGGTTCCTGAACACTTGCAGCAGGGGGATCTGTGCTTTGGGTGAGGATGGCACGACGACTGCTGTCAAGGGTCTCTGTGCTATCCCCTTCCTTGGCCTAGAGTGGATTGGAATCAGAAAGGCCTGAGTCACGTAGAAGCAGAGCCAAATCCACATTCAGGAGGTGATCTAAAGCTGAAAGTTAATTCCCCCTGACAGGCTAGCTGTTGGGGAAAGCCAATCACACGAATGTTGCAATGCTGCTGTTTTCCCAGGACTCCCCCTTGGACCAGGGAAAGACCACTTCTTTCACCAGGGCTGCATTTATGGTGGCTTGCCTCTGCATCTTTCGCCACTCCAATGATGGCAGTTTTGTTTTCAGGAATGCGGCCATCCATGTCACTCAATTTCAGTTCAACTGCCACCAGCCTTCTGTTAGTTTCTTCACCAGTGGACTAAATTTTCTGTAACTTCGCTAGGGTCTGAGTCGCTTGTGGATCTCCAAAAGGACTGTCATTATGCATAGGCCCAGCCACTTTAGAAGCATGGACCAATGCTGAAGAGGAGATGAAAGTTTCAAACCCCTGTTGTTGACTCCGCTGCTGCTTTTGTGGGACCCATCATAGTGTTAGGTAGGTCTCTGCACTGTTTTAAACAATGAAAGTCAGGCAAACACGCATAACAGTTTAATATAATGGAAATGTTATAGTTAAACATGGAGCTCACAGAAAAGACGTCTGAGCCGGATGGCTGCTCAGTGATGCCCACCATAGAGAACTCTTACTAGACAGCCCTGCAAAATTATCTCCAGTAATATAATAATAATAATAATCTTTATTTTTAATGCGCCTTTCAAAAATCAAGGCACAGAACAAATTGTAAAATCACATCAAGATAAAACATTACAATAAAACTGATAAAATAAATCACATCAAACAACATGATGAAACAATAAAATCAAACCAGGTCAACATCTTCCCCAAAAGCCTTAATCCACAGAAAGGATTTTAATGCTTGTTTAAAACCCCCGTCGCACACTCTCTAATCCAACATGGTAGAGAATTCCAGAGGGTCGGTGCCACAAACATAAAAGCCCGGGTGCCCGAAGATTTTAGAACAACCCTCGGAATCTCCAGCAACCCCTCGCTGGCCGAGCGGAGCGGTCGCTCCGGGAGATAGGGAACCAGGAGCTCTTTCAGGTAATCAGGGCCCAAACCATGCAGGGCTTTATAAGTCAGCAAGCCGACTTTAAAGGCAATCTGCTACTGAACCGGCAGCCAGTGCAGTCTCCGCAGCACCGGTGTAACATGGGAAGAAAGAGGCGTCCCAGTTAACAACCGGGCTGCGGAGTTCTGCACCAGCTGCAAGCAGCGGATATCAACCCCTGGAAGCCCAAAGTAAAGAGAACTGCAGTAGTCCAAACGCGAGGTCACAAAGGCATGGATCAATGTAGGTAGGTCCCCGGACAGAACAAGGTGCTTGATCCTAGCGATGTTCCTAAGATGGTAAAAGGAAACCTTAATGATGGCCGACACTTGAGCATGTAGTGTCAGCCAATCGTCAAGAATCACCCCTAGGTTCCGTACCTGTTCAGAAATAGGGAGCTCAACATCCCCCAGGAATAAACCTGAGGGATGGTTTGTCCCCAACCCCCCTATCCGGCGACCAGGATCCACAACTATCACCTCTGTCTTCCCAGAATTCAACTTCAGCCAGCTGGACCTCATCCAACCTTGGATTTCGCCAAGGCAGTTATTAAACACCGAGAGTGCTCCGTTCTGGTCAGGTGCAAAAGACAGGTAGAGCTGGGTATCATCAGCATAACAATGAAACTTCAGCCCATACTGTCTTACAATGTCTCCGAGGGGAAGCATGTACACCGCAAACAACATGAGGGACAGCACTGAGCCCTGGGGCACCCCACAAGACAGAGAGATAGGATCAGAGGAAAACACCCCCGATACCACCCTCTGAGTTCTACCGGTGAGGAAAGAAGTAAACCATCTGAGGACCAAACCTGAAAGCCCACAGATGATTCTCAGGCACTCAAGCAGAACCCCATGGTCTACAGTGTCAAATTCTGATGACAGATCCAAAAGGACCAAAACGGACCATTTTTTCTGGTCTCTCGCCATCAAGAGATCATTGAGCACCCGAACCAGTGCAGTCTCGGTGCTGTGCCTCTTTCGAAAACCCGATTGGAGAGGATCGTAGATGCTATGGATGTCAAGTAGTTGCCTAACTGAGTAGCCACTACTTTCTCAATTACCTTCCCAACAAAGGGAAGGTTTGAGATAGACCTGTAGTTACCGAGGGAGTCGGGGTCCAAAGAAGCCTTCTTCAACACTGGTGTCACCACTGCCTCCATCAGGGAGCAAGGATATTCACCAGAGTCTAAGGAGCACCAGACTATCCTCGCCAGAACCAGGATGATAATCTCCCCACAGCCCATAATCAAGGCTGTAGGGCCCGGATCGAAACTACAGCATGTAGTGCACATACCCTGGACAATCCTCCTAACATCTTCGATTTCCGGCCTTTTGAAGAGACTCCAGAAAAAGAGAGGGACTGCGACCGGGGACTGGTCCACAGCCGTTCCCATAGAGAGTGTCGCACAGGTCTCCACCCTAATGTCATCCACCTTATCTGCAAAGAATCGAGCAAGCTCCTCGCAATGGGATTGCGAAAAAGCTCCACGAACCTGCAGACAGGCTGGGTGGTACAGTCTGTCTACGGTTCGAAAGAGCTGGGCCGGTTGGTTCTGAGCAGCAGCAAATTCCCTGGACAGGAATACTGCCTTGTTACGGGCTATTGCTGACTGATAGAGTTGATAATGCTCTAGCAGTCTGAGATGGTCGGCATCTAAGGCAGATTTCCGTCAACACCTCTCTAACCTGCGTCCTAGTCGTCGCATCTCCCTCAAGTCCCCACTGAACTATGGGGGCCGAGGCCAAAGGGAGAGAGGACGCACACGGATGGGAGCAATAGAATCCAGAGCATTGGTAATGGCCTTATTATAGGCCAGAACCAAAGCCTCTGGAACCGAGCTCATCACAGGAAATTCTGATAGGTCAAGTACCGCAGTTAGACCATTGGGAGTCACATCCCGTAAAGGGCGGTACTTGACCATCTCCACAGGGGTAGGTCTCCGCAGGGGGGTGCTAAAATTGAATCTCACAGTGTGATGGTCGGACCATCCGACAGGTTCCACCCCCAGGAGGAAAACCAGATCAAGGGAATGGCCACATTTATGAGTGACAGAGGTAACAACCTGTGAGAGGCCCAATGAATTCATCAACTGGAGGAAGTGCTGTCCAAATTACGAGAGTTCATCTTCGATCCAGGCACTGAAGTTGCCCAGCACCATCAACCTGGGGGACTTCAATACCAGGTCAACGACAAAGTCCACCACTTCCTTAAGGAATGGCTTCTTGTCCCCGGGTGGACGGTAGACGAGAGCCAGTCTATAGCCCCCACCTGCCACTACAACACATTCAAATGATCTGGTCTCCTCAACTGGAACACTGGTGAGACCCAATTCGGTCTTGAAACAGACCGCAACCCCCCCGCCCCTGCGGTCCAATCTCAGGCAGTGTCTCACCAAATACCCGGCCAGAACTGCCGACTCAAGAACGGGGCCGGCATTACCACCCAGCCAGGTTTCGGTGATGCAAGCCAGATCCGCTGTACCCAGCAAGTCCGCCACAATGGCAGTCTTGTTTACAACGGATCTGGCATTGCATAAAACTGCCCGAGTTGGACAGGATCCCAGGGATCCCCCAGCCACCTGCCCACCATTACTAGTGGCGGTGCCCTTGGGTATGGGGATCAGAACAAGAAACCCGTTCTGACCTCCATTTAAGCCCCAGGCGTCTTCTGGAGCCTAACAATCCCGATTAAACTCCCTCATCCATCCTCCACTGTTCAGGCCCCCCACCCCGCCCGCTCCTCCCACGGGCAATTCCCAAAGCCTTACAACATTGGTAAATAGAAACAGTAAAGGAGAGGGAAAAAAAGGGCGGAGGGCACGAAGAGTGGAGGATAAATAACGCACGACGGGGGTGGTTGGGATAATAATACATATCCCGTCCTTCAACATGGAATAAGACAATAAATTCCTACTTTCACAGAAATTAACAAAAAACAAATCCCCCCAACAAAAAATTTAGAAAACAGGATTTTCCAAACAAAATTAAAACAGCACAAACCAAAAAACAAAACTCAAACCCAATTAATCCATCTTTCTCAAAATCAAACCTACTTTCCGGGAAAATAAACAAAACTAAAACCCAAAAATAAACAAAAAATAATAATAAAATAAAATAAATAATAAATAAATAAAGACGGGGGTCCCTCCTCTCACAAGGAAATCCCGTCATAAAATCAAATGAACATGAATGAAAAAAGAAAACAAGGAAAAATAAAAAAAAAAAAAACGACAAAATAAAACAATACTCAGACATCTGTCATAGTCTAGGACTAGGTCCATCTGTCTTAAAACCTTATTAGCCACCTACCCAGAGCTTTCAGACAAGGATCGGCCCTCAAATTCTCATGCTGAGTATCTGCCTCAGCAGCTGGCTCCCCAGAAACTTGTATGGGACAAATTACATCTATTCTACTGAGATCTGAAGATGGCAAAAACAGTCCTGTATTGCAATGGTTTACATATCCTAAACAGGAAAGAAAACTGGCACAGGAGTTGTGGCCATGTCCGAAACCCTGACTGCTACTCTTGGAATTTGGCAGGAAACCTTTCTTTTTCTTAATATCCTTAAGAATTGGGGCCGTTCCAGTAGCTCACAGGCAGTGCACTGCTCTGCCATGCAGGCGACAGGTGTTTGGAAGTAGACGTCTTTTGCTGCTTTGACAGCTGGCAAGGCCGTAGGACGCCACTGAAACAGCACGCCTCGGCCAGAGAGGTGGCAGTGGGCTATGGCAAACTAGCAATCCCTGTGGGTTTTCCAGGAAGCTTACTCTTCAAGCATGGGTTTGCTAGGTGTGCGAGGCCATCATGGTATTGCTCATGCCCGGGATGGGCAAAACCTCTACTGTCTTCATGACAGCTCAAAGAGCCTGAACAGGGTATATCACAGATAACAGGTACTTCCCCAGTAAGATGGCATTGGGAAAAGATCTAGACTGATAAAAAGATCCTTAAGAATCTTCTTTAACAGTGGGCTGAACAACATTCCACCCCGAGGGGTCCACTGAGCAAGAGAGACGTAGACATGATCTGCCAATGAAATGTCTCAGCCAAACCAACTCAGAAGCTGCCAAAGCAGCTGCAAAATCTTTCAACGAAATCTGGAAAAGATCTACCATGGAATCCCTTAAAATGAAGAATGTTTACATGTACTAAGAGGAGGAGTCTTCTAACTGGAGATTCTCTAGTACACCATTATCTTCAATTACTGTAGATCATCCACACAGTGCTCTGGTCACTAAAGCAGAGGTCAACGTGACACACAAACCAAAACCTGATGCTGAATACACACACTTACAGGCTGTTTCCAAGCGCTCATCATTAGGGTATGAAAGAGTAGCTAGGCCTCTCACAGGTATAATGGTTTGTTTAACCACTTAAGAGATGACTGCATCTGTTACATGAGAATGCCTCCCATTCTCACATTGCCTTTGACTTAAACTACTACATCCTGCCCACATTATTGCTTTTAGTTTTATCTGTATATGTACAGTATATGTGTTCTCTGAACTTGCACTTGGGTATTTTTTTAGTTTTATCTGTATATGAATCTGTGTCCCCCAGGATCTCCTTGCAAATGAGCTGTCTCAATGGTGTCATCCTGATAAAATAAAGTTGAACTGAAAAAAAAAGTTGAATTGAATTAAGGTATTTTGTACCATACATGCTTCAAAGTTTTGTTTTTAGAATGAAAGGACATGATGGGTAGGATACGGGTGGAACTGTATGGATGGCATTGGCTGGCATCGTCCATTTAGAAGAGTTAGGAACCCCTATACTTGCCAGTAATGGCAGCTAAGGGTCTATGGATAGTCATTTCAGAGTATGGTCTGCAGCAGTGTCCAAGGAAAGTACAGAGTTGAGAGATTTGGAGGGGAGAGGGAGCAGCGAGGCTGGGATAAAACCTACCTGCAGAGCAGATCCTGTATACCACTTAGCATTTTGTCACTGAAATGTTGGATACAGACAATAAAAATGTAGGGAAATGTAGGAAAAGTACAGAGTTGAGAGATTTGAAAAGGAGAGGGAGCAGCTATAATGAGGCTAAGATAAAACCCACCAAAGCAGAGCAAAGCCTGTATGCCTCTTAGCATTTTGTCACTGAAATGCTGGCTTCATACACTGAAAATGTAGGGAAATGAGGGGCACTGGTCTTGATAATATGGGACAAATTGTCAGATAGACACATTCAGAAAACTGGAAGGTAGTGACTTAACAGCTTCTACCTCTGATCACATCCTGGACACTAGCTGAAAGTTCTAACACTGGGCCATCTAAAGATTGTCTCACTGAACATAGGAAGCCTCCTCCCCAAACTCCCGCAATTCCGGGCATGGGTGGAACAGCTTAAACCAGCTTAAACCTGATGACACTGCACTCATGGAAACATGAATATCCCCAGAAGTCGCCGATGAGACTGTAGCCCTAGATAGCTATAATATGTTCCGCCAGGACTAATTGTCAAAAAGAGGGGGTTGGCTGCATGGTTTACCTCAAGTGTGATATTAAAGGACAAATACTGCCCAGTAGCCTTCGTACCAAGGAGGCACAAATTCTAACCTTAAAACTCACCATAGGTCAACAGAACAAAGTACTACTGCTCTCCACAGTATACATACCCCCCTGGTATGCACCCCACTGGCTTTCAGTAGTTTGTAAATAATCAAGTGCAGCACAAACAAAACTGGGAACAAGTTATCGTTGGAGACTTCCAACATTAACTGGTATTTCCAGGATGCAGCCGCAGTTAGAGACCAAATAGCAGGCCTCTACCTAATCCAGTTGGTTAAACAAGCTACTAGACAAAATTATCGTACAGGCACCTAGTTCCTCATCAACTGGCTACTTACCACCTGCCCAGAACACATCATTGAGGTCACGGTCTTACCCAACTCCCTCAGTGATCATTCCCCAGTATTACTATATATACCTGGACAAATAAGTTCACCAAGTGCAAGCCCAAGGTCTCCAGAAATCGATCCCTGAGAACTGGGTAACTGGAATCCTTCAGACAGTACCTAAGGGAAGTTGTCTGGTCCTCGCTGGACAATGCCAAGGACAGGAACCAAGCCCTTGACTACTTCTTTAAGGCCTTCACCAAAGTCTGCAACATCTTCACCCCATACAAAACCAAGAAAGTTAGAGGAGCCGCTAATCTGTGGCTATCAGGCTCACTTATTGAGCATATGCAGTTTAGAGACCACCTATGGCACAGGGCCAAGGCAACCAAGAAACAGGCTGACCTCATAGCCTACAAGGCAGCCAGAAATAGCTGCATGAAGCTCATCTGACTTGCCAAAGCCTCTTCTCACAATGACCTGCTAGGCAGGAGATGGGGCCGAGGAAGGGAGTTTTGGGACTTGGAGAAAGCCCTTTTGGGAAGAGTCACCAGGACACCCCCTGACCTCAATGTAACCACCTCTGAAACACTGCAAGAGCCAAGGGAGATTGCAAACGCATTTAATGTAGTCTTCGCTGACCTAAGTAATGTGCCACCAAATGACTACCTCAATCATATGCCACCTGACCAGCTCCCCAACCGGAACGCTCCCTCCACACCCACTAATGACCCACCGCCATTCTACTTCCAGTTAATATCTAGACCCGAGACTAACAAATACATTGCGCGAGTCGTAAGGAAGACTAGGATGGGAAGTGACCAAACTGACATGAAGATGGTTGCCCTTACATTAAATGAACTCGTGGATCCGCTCACCAAGGTCTTCAACGCCTCCCTAAGATCAAGCGTGTTCCCTGACAGGTGGAAGGCAGCACTCGTTACCCCAGTTTTCAAATCTGGAGACAGAACCAACCTGTCTAACTTTCGGCACATCTCAATACTACCCCCCCTCTCCAAAGTCCTTGAAAGGGTGGTCTCCGATCAGCTTACTGAGTACCTTGAAAAATACAATCTAATCTGCAGGCAATAGCATGGATTCCCGCAAAACCACTCCACTCTCACCACCTTGGTCGAATACAACACCCAGCTCTATGGTGCCCTGGACAAAGGGATGGCAGTGGGGTCTATCTTTACAGACCTCCCCTAAGGTATTGACACTGTCAACCACCAACTTCTCCAACAGAGTCTCCTAACCACAGGATTGTCCATTGACACTGTTGCCTGGTTCAACAGTTAACTGTCTCATAGGACACAATATATTAGAATCGGTGGTATTATCTCTGAGCCTTGGAAGGGGAGCCTAGACATCCTCCAAGGGTCTATCCTAGGCCCACTCGTCTTCAGCCTCTTCATTAACACCCTACTGTAGGCGTTGTGTTATTGTACTTAAATTATCAATTACAAATGAGACGAGTGGAGATGAGGCTGATGGCAGAAGAATTTAATGATTATAACAATAATCACAGCAAGAGATTACAAGTGGTACATTTTTCATTCTTCAAACTAACAGTGTAGGCTGGCTTGCTTATATAGTGGAAGACAGCATCATTATTTCCTATGGTTGTCTATGATTGGTTCATAACAAGTACAAACATCAACTTAAAAGGCAATTCTCTTTTTTTGGTATATGTATGAGCTCATCTTTTGGTCAGCACAAATGTATAGATAGTATAAATTATATTACTATATATGGCTAGTAATAGTTATCACTACCAGTTACCAAGATCTAGGAGGAAGAAATAGATTTGGACTTAAGAATGTGCATACAAGCATTTTGGCCTGTCCTAATAATAATAGTCAGAAGGGTAATTTAAACTCTATCCCTGTATTTCTGTCTTTGCAGACACTTAAGACACCTGTTTGTTATTACTCACATGGTCAGTACAAATATCAAAAGGCACTTTAATATTGCAACTTGTGGCTTAGTTTGACTTGTGGCTTTACAAGTTTTATATGATCCAGCTTCATAGGTCAATATTTGTTACACAGATACATTATGTTTTAGACCAAAATGAGGTTTGCCTGAAATATTGGGACACACTTCTTTATCCCTTGTTACACCTACCTTCTGCCTGTCCAGCACACACTGTGCTCTATACAGACGATGCCGTCATTTCTATCCCTGGCAAAGAATTGACATCTATCACTTCTGAACTGCAAGACAACTTTCAAAGTCTGGAATTATGGTTCTCTTGTAACAAACTATTGCTCAACTACAAAAAGACCAAGAGCATGCTCTTCACTACACCCCAGAGCAAGAAGCGATGTGGCCCCCTGAGGATACTCAGCCATAAAGGCGACACATTCGATCATGTGGACACATTTAAATATTTAGGTATTCACCTGGATGACACCCTCTCCTTCTCTGCTCACATTGAGCAACTAATCAAATCCGCTAATGTGAAACTAAATATTCTCTATCACCACCATCTATGACACCAGACGCCCTAAAACTTGTCACATGTAGCTCAGCCCTGTTCACCGGACTATGGACTAGTGATCTACTGGGCTGGCTCCAACACCATGCTAAAGAATGTCAAAACCCTTCTTAACAAGGCGTGCCACCTGGTCGTGGGGGCCCACCATCTGACACACACGTGTGCACTATACAGTGAGACTGGTTGGCTCCCCTCCACCTCAGGATACGATACCAGGCCAGCTTCCTATCAAAAAAAAAAAATCAATGATGGGGCTCATACCTGAGTCTACCTCTGCCCGCTTTGAAACTGTTCAACTCATTATCAGCACTAGAAGTGCAACTAAGAGAGGGTTTCTAGTACCCTTTAAGTGCACCACTCTTGCCCAGAGATCCCTTTCATACCATTGGACTCAAGTGGTTCAATGACCTGCCTACTGCCCTAGTCGAATGTAACAAGCTCAGTCAGTTCAAATCAGGGCTACGTTCACACCTAGCCAACAAAAATTACTGCCATTGCTCTATCTGACGATGCCTCAACTGCCTATGGTCCTGCTCCATCTAACCCCTTCCATCTTCTCGCCCTACCACCCCTATATTTTGCCCCTCTCCCCTTACCCATTTCCCTCCCTCTCTCCTCCTCTCTATTTCTCTCTCTCTCTCCCCTTCCCCACCTCCTCCTCGCGTCCCTATTCTAAGGAACCCTCTCCTCCTCCCCAACACCTCCCCATACCTCCCCCACCTCTCAATGGACAAAGCCACGCCTAGCTGCTTCCAATGCTCTACTTCTCAGCAGCCTGGGACCCTCTTGTCCTTGGCTGCTCTCTGCACTGTCCAAAGTATTGGACCACACTCTTGTAGTGTTGTTGATGGTAATTCCGCAAGCGTAACCATGAGCCATTATTTGCTGATCTTGTACTTCTGTACGCGCTGTAAATGCATTTGTAACTTTGATGTGAATTTGTGTTCACCTGTACGTACTCTTTCTGTCTTTTTATGTCATGTATTTTGCCAACTTGGAGTCTTTGTAAATGAGCCCTCGGCTCAAAGGTACTAATCCTAAACTGCAATAAATAAATAAAACTGCCAAATAACTGCAGCTTTTAATGAAGTGTTAATCACACCAAGCCATCTAGAAAACTTAAAGAGAGAGATTAGCAAAAGGACTATAGCCTGATAAAGTAGGGACATTTTTAACTTTATCAACAGCCATGGAAAACCTACACTAGACAAGACGGACAAGTAGAGGGTTAGCTGCACTAGCCCTGGCCAATTTACACTACGTTTTGGGCTAGTAAAACAATGTTAAAATCAAACCTAGATTATTGTTGCCTTGGAGGCCTTCAAGACTAGCTGGCTGAGAAGTGTTCCCTTGCCTGGGTGGGTCTGGGAAATATTCATAGAAACATAGAATCTGGAAGCAGAAAGAGACTGATGGTCATTCGAATCTGCCCATATTATACTATCTCAACCCCAGAGCTAGTGTCCTGAGGGGCTCACCCCCTCTCCCCACCACCAACAATCCTCCCCCCATCACCCCACTGGGACTATGACCTTTCCTGCTCTGTCTCAGCTGGGTCTGAACCTAACTAGGGTACCTGCTCCCACCATTTCTGCCAGCAATCTGTTCCATGGTCTTCCACTCTCATTGAAGTAGAACTTCCTCTCACCCCTCCTGAGTTTACTCCACACGTTACCTCCAGCAGTGCCCTTTTGTGACTGTGTCCCTATTTCTAACGAACAGTTTGTAACTACTCACCCGGTTTATACTCCTCAGAAACTCTCCACCAGCTGAGAAGTTGGGGCTCAGATGAACAAGCTGTCCAGGATGGTGTACACGTGATGCCCCTCCTGTTTTAGCTGCATCATTAACACAAACAGGGTCTTCGAAAAAACTCTGGGCACTGTCGCCAGGCCAAAGGGAAGCACCTAGTACTGAAAATACTGCCCGACATGTGGAAATAGGCATCTTTTAGCTCTATCAACACTAAATAATTCCCTTGTTGGACTGCCTGTACGATGGATCGCAAGGACTCCATCTCTAATGTTGCATGGTGGAAAATCTGCTCAAATGTTTCAGATCCAGAATCAGTTGGAACCCCTTCCCAATTTCTTGGGGACCACAAAATAAATGGAATAGAATCCCAAGCCCTCCTCATTTGGGGAGACTGGAGCAACTGCCACGATCTGTATGAAGGCAGCTAAAGTCTGACTCACCGCCTGGCTCTTCCCCTGATTTTAAGGCACTGGTGATTTCAAGAAATGACTTGTAATGGGTCCCGCTGAAAATTCTATGGTGTAACCCACAGCCTGAATCTCCAGAATCCATGCATCTGCTGTCAGTTAGACCCAACACTGGTAAAAATTCTGCAGTCTTCCACCCAGAAGAAGGCATGGCAGGGATGGGCGAGTGTATATTTATTGTGAATTACCTCCTCTTCTACTCGCTCCTCCATTACGTCTGCGGGTGAAGGATCTTCTGTTACTGTTACCCTTGAATCCTGAATAGGTTACCCTATTCCTCGTTTCCAAAATGCCGAAAGGGCTGAACACAGTCTCTGATATGTCACTGTCGAGCAAACCCTCACCCTCTTGACATTGGGTCTGCCTTCTGTTGGTGTCTAGACACCAGTAGTTGTCCCTTCTTATCCTGGACCTCCTTTAGAATGTCATCCAGACCAGTGCCGAATAATAACCCTCCCTCAAAGGACAGGTTAAACGGCTTCAACTTGGACACCTGGTCCCGGAGCATGCTGACATCCATAAATTGTCGATAGTCGTGTCCCCCGGAAAGGCAGAGACCATAGCCTCAAGCTGCAAAATGTTTGACCCCTTCAACTCTACAGGAAGGTAGCCACCCAAAGCAGCGACCCATGAGTTTAATGCTCTGTAAGCAATAAAATATACATATGATGTTCAAAGATTTAACCCATTTGAGGCAAATACTCTTCTACATGCAGTGACCTCTCTCTTATTGTTAGTTTCAGTTACGGCTGCCGAATCTTCAACAGGTACAGTTGTTTGCTTGGCAGAATTATGCACAGCCTTGTCTGCCAGAGGAGAAACCTTCCACTTCTTGGAGTTCTACTCAGTGAATGGGTAAAATCTCACCCTTGACCTAGGGAGCTGTTTGCACTTCTCCACCCCCGCCCATTCCTGTACAATAATCTTGGTGCAGTGCACAAAGTCTGGAAAACACTTGGGTGCAGACAGTGAGGTAGACAGGATAGTATTCATGTCCAAGGACTCCATGACCTGCAATGTCTGACAAGCTTATGTCATAAGGTATGACAAAGACTTTGTATCAAATGGGAGGGATCAGAATCTTCTTCTTAGGCTCCATCCAATCCCCTCAGGTCTTCTTCCTCATCGGACAGTTCTGTCCGGTCAGGATCTTCCCCGTACCCACCTGTATCCTCATCTTCACCTTCCATGACGTCAAGGTCAGGGGCTGCTTACAAATCTGGGTGAACGGTATCATTCTGTTCAGGCACACCTAGACATGTCTGTATGCCCCCCCCCAACCTGTGGGATCTGTCTTGGATGCCCATGTATTGGTGTGGATGTCCTGTGGGACATCAGAACTCAGCAACTCATTTAAAAGCAGTAAAAAGGATTTGAGCAACTCAGCTTACCACTGCCAGTCAATACCCCAGGTTCCCGCTCAGGGGTTTGGCTAGGGGAACTGTAACAGACATGCTAGACTGTGTTACACACAAGGCTCCAGATAAGATTTTTGGGATGAGTACTGTTCTCCTCATTTTGAAAGTGAGGTGTGCAAAACCAAATTCAAATGCGCACAACTGTCTGGACAGAGTGGAGTGAGGAGTACATTTTTAAAAACAATCTAGTTTTTGTTTAAATAAGAACTAATCAAGTGCCAACAATGCTCCAGGTAATGTTGGCAGGTAGTAATTTACTCACCAGTTTTAAAATATAGTGAATAAATGGCCCAGTGGCACTGGACACCACACCTCGCACCACACCGGTGATCCGGGTTCAGGAATAAGCTCCGGTCGTCGGGGGTTGGAAAGGGGAAGGAGGACTGAGCATCCCAGGGACTGCTCTCCTCCTCCAGGAAGGGTGGGAAGGGATACCCGTGCACGTGCTGGCTCCTAGAGGTGGCTGGGGGTTGGGGAGAGATCACGGAGTAAGCAAGAGGGCCAGCACGTGCAGGCGTTCTCATCTGGCAGTGCGCGGGAGCACGTACCGTACGTCATTAATGTCACTGCACGCCGTGCTCTGAGGGGGGCTTGTGGGCTAAATACTGTCTGAACCCTTGGCACATGATGGCATGCCGCGATGTTGCATCTGTTGCTCCTAGAAGCTCCCTCCGGTCCTGACCCCTTGGCCTTCCGCGACTGGGGTCCGCGATGTGGCCTGAGAGAGGGTGACGGTGAGGAGGTGTAGCTCGGGCAAGACACCGGATGCAGGAGCCACTAGCTGTGACCAGCCCTGGGATCCACAGGAACACCCCAGCCAAGAGGTAAGGCCCCAAAAAGAAATAAACAAAAAATATAAATAAATAATATAGTGAGTAAAAACAAAACTGGGATGCACACAAGTGCTGTAAATCTGTAAAAAAAACTGTTCATTTTTAATCACCAGTTATGTCATGAAGCACTATTCTGTGGTGTGGAGTATTTACAAATGTTTGGTGAGTATTGGTACTCATTAAAAAAATTTTCTGGAGAGCATTTCCTAAAATGACATGAGTAAAACAGGTCGGTAAGCCCCTTATCTAGATCCCTGGTTACACAATAAGGGCACTAAGACAGCAAAGGAGAGAGTCTCATCATCCTCGTACAGATCTTACATCTCTTCCTAGGACTGGGAGTTGATGGTCCCAGGATATGGGATATTCAGAAAGGACAGGACTGGGGGGGTGATCTATGTACAGGAGGGCATAGGTGCGCAAGGGATGAGGGGGAAGAGGGCAGGACAGAGGCCCTATGGATGCATTTCCAGGACTCAAAAGGCAGGAAACTGAGGATGGGGGTAGTTTATAGACCACCAGCTCAACTGGAAGACCTGGACAGACAGTTATCTGAGCAACTCCAAAGGGTCTGCAGGAAGGGTAACACAGTGGTGGTGGGGGACTTCAACCTAGCTGGGGTGGACTGGAGTACCCCAACCACCACAAGTGCAAAGGAGCAAGTCCTGTTAGAGGCATTTCAGGACAGCTTCTTGATGCACAGTTGGTCCACGGGCCAACTCAGATAGGAAATACTCTGGACCCTGTACTGTCCAATGGGGAGATGGTTAGGGATCTGAGAGTGGAGGACCTACTGGCGAGGAGCGATCACTACTCAGTATGGTTCACACTCAACATGGGGAGGGAAGCTGGGGGTGCAGGTACCAAGGTGACCGACTTTAGGCGGGCGGACTTTACAAACATTGGGGAAATTCTGGCAGAGCACCTGGGAGGATTCAACCAGGCTGGGACACAGGTCAGAAGTGGGATGTCATAAAAAAGGGGCTAGTGGAGGCTACAGTGGTATGTACTAGAACACAGAACAAGAAAGGGAGGGCAAAGAAACCCAGCTGGATGACTCAGGAGGTCAGGGACAGGGTGAGGGCCAAGAGAGAGGCATTCCGGAGGTTCAAAAATTCAGGGAGGGGAGAAGACAAGGAGATGTACACGAAGAAATCCAGAGAGGCCGTCAAACTAGTCAGAGCAGTCAAGGCTTCCAGGGAGCTGAGGCTGGCACAGAGTATTAGAAATGGAGAAAAGGATTTCTGCAGATACATAAGGAAAAGAAGAAACAACAAGGCTCAAATAGTGAGAATAAAAAAGGACAGGGGTGGGTGGAGAGAGGGGAGGATCAGGCAGAGGCAATAAATGAATACTTCTGTTCTGTATTCACGCAAGAGAAAGTGGGGCAGATACCACAGGAGAGGGATGGGGGTAGGCAAGGGGAGGGAGTAACACATGCAAGGATTACTGAGGACAGGATACTGGAAAGGCAGAGGGTGGACAAGGCACCTGGGCCAGACAGCATTCACCTTAGTGTACTCAAGGAGCTGGCAGAGGTTCTGGCAGGGCCACTGGCTGACCTGTTCAATACCTCCCTGGACACGGGATGCATACCACTGGACTGGAGGATGGCCCATGTGGTGCCCATCCACAAAGGTGGCCCAAAGGATGAACCAGGAAACTACAGGTCAGTGAGCCTCACATCAATCGTGGGGAAGCTCCTAGAGTCAATCCTGAAAGAGAGGCTGGTGACCTTTTTAGAGGACAATGGACTCCAGGATGGGCATCAGCACGGATTTGTCTGCCAGGCCAACCTCACTGAGTACTACGATCAGGTGACAAGGGAACTAGATAAGGGCCATGCAGTGGATGTCCTATGTTTGGACTGCAGCAAGGCCTTTGACTCTGTGCCACATGGGAGGCTGGAGGGAAAGCAAGAAGCTGTGGGGTGGGATAGAAGATGGTGAAAGAGATAATGAATTAGCTAAGGGATAGGCAGCTCTCCTAGGGGTAGCATGTACACCTCGAACAGCATTGGCAACAGGATCAACCCTTGAGGCATTCCACATGGCAGAAGCTTTGGGGAGGAAGAGAAATTCCCCATCATCACCCATTGCTTTCTGCCTGAGAGATAGGACTCAAGCCTGTTGGTGCTCTCTGGAACTCACTTTCTAGATCTATATGGGAGGCCCCATCGGTGGAGGCATTTAAGAGGGACCTTAAGACACATTTTTTTTAAAATGGCCTATCCGAACTATCCATGATGTTTTAACCGTGTTTTACCATTGTAGCATTTATTATTTATAATGAGTTTTTGCTTGTATTTTAAAAATGTTTAAATAACCCTGTTCGAGCTTTGTTTTATTTTTAACATTGCCCAGCCTGTTTCTTTTTGTGATTGTGGAAGGCACCCAGAGCCTTTGGGATTGGGCACCCTATAAATAAAATCTTACATACTTACTGTGGGGTCACTACCACCCTTTCAGATCCCACACAGTCAACGAAGCACTCACTTAATCAAGGAGCACAAAAAGAGAAATTATATTACATAGAGTGCGGTCAACTCTTCAACCGGAACCAGCAGTAAGCTTACAATTTCAAGTATGTCACAATAACCAATGATTCTGGGTACCCAGGAATTACACTAAAGTCCTGGTGCAGGCCTGATAGCTAAGCTACCCAGGTTCTGTCAGTGGTGCACTTGATGGAAGATTAGCAAGCTTGTAATTGAACTGCCCAACAGGCCATAGTGGGCTAGCACAATTTAAAGAGCTTGAAATTCAACAGGAAAACACTTGAAACACAACTTGTAATCCAAATGTTGTAATGGTAATCCAAAATTAGAAAACTACAAAAGATCCAAGCCAGCAATGCCAACACTCATGAGACCTGTTGATGCAGCAGTTCAGCTGAGGCAGGGAACAGCACCCAACAACAGGGTAAGCAGCAGTCAAGAACAGGGCCCAGTGGCCTGGGGATGAAGCACTTCTTGATTCCCTCAGATTCTGCAGCAGCACAGCCCTTCTGGCTTACACCTCTCAGGATACAGCCCTTCTGGCTCAGTTCTTAGAATACTGAAGCACTACGCAGTGGCTTCCTGGTTCCCAAGGAGCCTAGACCCCAGGAGCAACCCCCATAGCCGACTCCCCTCCGGATCGAGAGTGCCCATGTACTCAGAACATGTGCCACGTGACTCCCTGTTCCCCAATCCATGCCACTAGATAATGGCTAGCAGGCCCCTTACCTGGCTTAGGAGTAACCTGGGTAAGGTGCAGGTCTGTCTCTGCTTGGTAAAGCTCAGTAGCTTCAGTATGCAGCAATAGCCCACACTCTCAAACTCTCAGCACTTTCTTCCCACAAGTACTCTGAATAATGTAAGCCTAGGATAACGCTCACAGTGAGTTGACTGAATGAACCCTGGTGAGGACTCATAGGATTGCTGGCCTGGCTAGGCCTCTCACTTGGTCTCACCAGTAGCAGGCCTAACACCTCAGTGTTTCCCTCAGACTGTCACAAGCTCCTCAGGAGCCCAGAAACTTCTTTGCCTCCATTCAGTGTCTCACTGCACAGGCAGGGCTGTCCGTAAGTCCTTCTGCCCTGTTCTACCCTCTGCTTGGCCCTCACAGCCCGCCAGTCCATGTGGGAGGGTCCCAAATTGCAACTTCCTCCTACAGTCCTTTGCAGTCCCTTGCAGGGCTTTCCTGCCCTCTAACTAGTTGACTGGTGAGAGTAGGGATCATAAAGATGACTGCTCCCATGTTCTTGCAGGAGCCCTGTGCTCTTAAGCCACTATTTATTTGCTTTTTTGCCCCCTATAAGTGTGTGCTGGCCCGAGGCATTGTAGTAACCCTCCTGGTCTACTATCCAGGCAGGTGGTGGCAGTCAGGTGAGTGTCAGGTCCATCGTTGGGCATCCTGGTAAAGTAGGGTGGAGCTAGGAGCACTGTGGTGGAACCCCTCTGAAGCAAACACTTCAGCTGAAGCTGGCAGCACCTGCATGTGGTGCTTCGAGAAGCCAAAGAGGAATGGTGTCCTGCAGATTTCTGGTCCCCTCTGGCAGGATCAGAGGACAGGGACAGAAGAGCACAGCCACAGCTGCTGAAGAAAAACAGGCGCAGGCAGTGCCAAAATCGTCAACCCAGCCACTCTCTCCATACATATAGTTGAGAGAGCTGGCAGCTGCAGTAGTTCAATGTCCAGGAGCAGGCGGGAGAGCAGACAGCAAACATCCAGAAAAGCCTGTCCCGAAGGGGGTAGGGGTGGAGTTACAAACACAACTGCAGGAAATGCTGCAAAGTGAGTCAAAATGGAAGAAAAAACATTTATCAAAAAATGAATTAACCTCAAAAAGACCAAAAACTCCTTGGAAATGTTCAGAAACTCGCAGGATGATCAAAAGAAAACAGCATGAGCAAGCCTATGCTGAAGAGAAACCCGAGCAGACAATGCAGAGCAGGATGGAAAAGTGTCCTGAGAGAGAACATTTGTTAAACAGATTTACACAGACACCAAGCTAAAGTAAGACCACAAAGCAAGACCCCTAACACACATCCAATGAGGAATTCAGGCAGAATGGCGAAACACACAGTCTTGACAAGGAATCTGGGGTTAAAGCAGCAGCCAACTAAGCAAATAGATAGGCAAAATTTAAATTTATAAATTCTGCCTGTAAAAAATAAGCAGTATTTTCTGTTGAGAGTTACCACAATAAGAGAAAAAATATATAAAGTTTCAAAGAAAGCCTTCAAGCAGGGCAGCTTCTAGCTATGCCGCCTGTCCTGTTAAAAAAGTGGCAGTGAGAAAGGAAGAATGTGATTGGCTGAACAACATGTGACCATAAGGTAAGATTTATATTACCGCAGGGCTGGCTCTCGATCAAACTTAAAACGTTTGAGACACTTTTTTGTCTAAATGAGCCGTTTTGTAAGCTCAATACCCTCTCTAGGGTGCATGGAAAGACTGACATTAGAGCACTTCCCAGATGGCTGAAAGCACTCAGCTGCACCTCATGCTTCACAACCCCCAGGGGCGTGCAGTAAGATTTGTTTCACCGTACACCCTGTTGTTGATTATTGCTTATGTGACTAAAACACAAGGACTGGAGATTCAAAGTCAACTGCCTCAAAATGGATAGGAGCCAGGATTCAATGACAATGTTACAGTTTTGAAGTGTGCTGGTCCCTAGCAGGAAGCATATGTAACCAACCAGTAAATGGATGCCCACTGACTACATGGAACAACACAGAAATGCTGACGCAGATGCCGCCACTGCTTTATGAAATGGCAAGAGAAAATTAAGCAATCTTACTGGCTAATAGCTCGGTGTAAAATATGTTCCACACACTACATAAAACAAGTCCCACCAAATAGTACCCATCACTGCCCACTGATCTGTGTAATGGAATGTTAGCAAAGCAATTGTCAACCATTGTTTTTTTCCCCGCTAAAGTGAATACCAACATCGCTTGCCATGTCCGACATCAACAATGTTAGTTTTGACCTTTCACTGAAGACAAGCTTGAGCAGATCTTCCGTGATTCTTTACTCAACGACCCTGAGAATACAATCCAAAGCAACACAGTGAGTACAGAAATACTGATTATTTCCGCTGCTGCCGCTCCCACCACTGCTATGACATGCACATCAATCAAGCCCTTCCCCCTTTCCCTGTAAAGGGGCTATTTTTCCTTATGCGTAACATTATCTAGTTAAATAAATGGTGTTAAGCAATTTTAAAACGTTTGTATGGGTATTTTTTCATTATACAACTTAAGTGAGTCATTTCACAAGCGAGGCCAATGCCTGCGTGCCTTCGCACCCTAGGGTGTTCGTAAAAATATGTTCTCACGCACACCCTGTCGCGTCTTATTTCTTCCCGGAAAGAGACTGCAGAGTACGGGTATAAGATAACTGTTTTATGCCTTTGACTGAGTTTTTAATTTTCAAAATACTATGCACATCAACTTGGGTCTAAATGTTCATAAATATATTATTTTAAAGATTAAACAACTCACCAAAACCATTAAACCAGTAGTTTAATACCATCTCTATTACAGCAGTGGCGGTATCCACATTACAGTTCCTGCTGGTTTTCCCAGCATTCTGAGTGTTTGGGTCATCTTTGCTCCTGTGTGTGCTGATACTCTGCAAAACTGACATATAAGAACTCTTAACGAAAAATTCTGATTATAAGCTATTTTGATACCTGGAAGGCAAGGTACTGCTAATGGGGCAGCCTGCCCTTAGTCACCTTTCAACCTTGTATAAAAAGTCTGAGGCAGTTTAGCTATTTAGCTAAGTTCTGGTAAACAGTCTTGAAACGTCTATGCGCAACTTGAGTAGAAAGGTGATTGCAAGAACCCTGTTTAAAAATGAGACATGAACCAGAAAAAGGCAGAAGACACAGTGAGCATCTAAGTGCATGCTGACTGAATGAACCTCAGCAACAAGAACACATCTCATGTTTGAATTTGAGCAGGACCTTAACAAAGGGTCATCACGTATGCTGTAAAACACACAAAAGGTGCACTCCTGGGAAGTTTGTCTTTCTGCAAAGTTTACTGAATCCACAGTGTAATGCAGAGTGTTGCAAAATAATTCTCCACAAAGCAATGCAGAGCATTGCAAAAGGAAAAATTCCATCATACTTACCATAATTTCCTTTTTTGTTAGCTCCAATGTTGTCAAGTGAGGAAGATAGTTAATACAGGTGATTAATGTGACAGTGCTCCCCCACTGGGGCAGTGGTACAGCTCCAAAGCTGTGACCTCAGCACAGTCCCCCAGGGATATGGTACATTCTAGCTGCAGTCCACCGCAGTTCATTTCTGTCGACACAGTATACAAATACAACACAATTAATATCACATCCCTAGCTGAACCCTCGCATAAACCTATACCATAAAAATTCATAGATGAAAGGAAAATGCAGGCCTAACAGACTTGAAGAAGACGCCCCTCCACTGGAGATACATGGCTGCCATTTGTGGATTCCAACACTGTACACCTGACTCATTATCACATCATATAGTCTTCTACTTCCAAAAGCTTGTCTTAAACATAGAAAAAAGATTAAACAAAGTATATAATTAAATGTACATGACTGTCAGATACTCATGCAATTCCCCAGACGAACATAACCTCTTATGTCTCACTTTGAAATCCATGGTTCCTTACACAAACCATAGTTTATTAGACAAAAAAAGTCCAGATCCCACTGATGAATCCTAAACCATGAAAGGGCACTGTAGGTGTTCTTTACTACAAAGCAAAACAAAATAATTTACACCTACAGATTACAGCTAAACCCATGTCACTGGACAAAATTCTCCAGATGAACAAATGGTTCTAACGAGAGGCCCCACTGACAATGTTGGAGCTAAGAGAAAAGGAAATTACAGTAGGTATGATGGACTTTCTCCTCTCTGTATTGCTCCATGTTTTCAATGGGGAAGGTATTCAATACATATGGGTTCTAAAAAGTAGGGCATGGAGAATATTGTCCCATATAATTCCTTAACAGGCAACTACTGGAGTCATCTGATAAATACAGCTTGCCAAACTGGGAACCGAATGACAGTGATGCAAACCTCATGGTATAACCCTACATGGGCTCGGAAACAAGATTTAAAAGCCGCATAACCGAATGCAAATGCTTCTGCAGATCAGCCATCTCCATCTAGGCTGCCACGAGCACCCAGAAAGAAAAGAAACTGTCCCAATCAAACCTGTCTTGTTCAAGAGACTGTCCTTTCCAAGAGACTATCCTTCTGCTAACACTACTGTAACGTCTGCACCCCCTTCTCTGCTCAAACCAGAGGCAAGACTGATAGCTGTGAGAGGGCCAACCACCAGGATTTTTTATATGTTACTATTTTGCTTTACCCTGACGTGCGGGAAGCAGTTTCCTGTCACAACTCCCGATCAGATGCAGTACCCTGACCAGGGAAAAAAAAAAACAAGCATCTATAGTCTTCCACTCACCTGGCTAAAACACAATGGACTCTGCTGTCATTTTCTTGGCCAAAACCATATTGACTCCAGAGCTTATGTCAGAACTACTGGTGACAACTATCTACAAAAAAAAGAAAGAGATAGCAAAGATACGTACAATTATGGACTTTGGAGCCCTAGCGCCCCGCTCTTCTGATCAACACAAGAAAAGAACAAATCTAACACTCTGATCGTAGGCTACTGGAGGAGAGACTCTCCTAGAGACCATCAGGAAGAGATGTCGTAGGTTAAACACCCTTGCTGCCGCTGGGGTGAGACTCCCCTAAGCACCATCAGGAAGATACATCCTGAGTCAGGCACTCCTGCTTCTGGGGTCTCCTCATGTCCTGGGAAACCTGACTGCTAGACTTGTATAAAAAGATATTAACAAGGACTAAACACTAAGTGCTTCTTGGTCACCCTGAAGCTGTCAAAAGGAACTCCATTCTGGCCTCTAATTCTTGAAAGATGCATGGCTATAGCATAAAATAAAAAATAATAAGCCAGTATACCTGAAGCAGTTCCAGGGCAGGCAGCTACAGCCTCCTTCCCCGGTCACTGGTATTGACTAACAGCCCTTAACACCAGAAAGAACCCCTACAGTCGAATCACTTGACTGACATAAGACTGATCTTCCACTCTGCAGACCAAAACACTTGCAGGATCAACAGGGCTCCCTCCCCTGGTTGCATATTTTCTTGGCCTGGACAGACTGTGCGACATTCTGTTCTGCTATTGTTCCGGCTATGCAGTGATCAGCCTTTCTGTTCACTAGAACTTTAATCTGGATGCACGGATGTTGATGGACCTGGATCTCCTGCACTGGACTCTGGTCTGGCAAGTCTCCTAAGTAGTCAACTGGCCAACAATGGGGTTCACATCAGCGCACAAGAGCTTCAATGTGAGCCCCCCCCCCAAAAAAACTAGCTTCTCACACATATTAAGACTGGCCTAGACAACCAAACTGAAATCTATAGAGCCTTTAGGTCTGAACCACACTGCCAGGAGCCACACTGAGAGCACTCCGTCCAGTGGATCCTAAGCAGACAATGTACCATGCCACTAGTTGCGTGGCTGTTGACATGTCTGAAAGTGTGCCCACCAACAGGCACCTCTGCCAGTGAGATCTCCAGTCTAGTCCCTCTTCCTTGTTTAGGATCAGAGAAACAAATTTATTGACAAACAGTAGATGGATTACAGAACCATAAATCCGGCACAACTGCCAACCCCATGGGAAGACCAACAATCTGTTGTTTTAAACAGTTAAGTGGACTGTAGAGCAATACATCGGGCATAAGCATGACACCCTTGGGAGGAGTATCTCCCTGGTGGACTGGTGGAACTGACTGGATCATCTCTTGGCCACTATGTGCTGGACAACTCATTCTAAACAGGCAAAAAATTTTTTTTTTTAAAAGAACCGGCTGAGGAACCTTACGTCATCCTTTATGACTAGCAAGGAATGGCTGCCCGTGGTAGAGGCTGCTGCCGGAAATGGAGCAGCAGGAACCATGCCCATTGCAGACAGTCGTCATTTCCGCATGCATCTGCACTTGCAGTGCACCAATAAGAGAAGTTCCCTACATTGAGATTAGCTTCCACTGCTTATTGGGGACTGAAAAATCATTTGTAGGTCTGGACTATTCCGAAAGAAGACAACATTCTCAGTAAAAGGAGCATGTTACTAGGAAATCTGCTTGAAGGTGATGAAGTCTACGGTCCGATGGTGCAACCATCCCTCGCCTGACTACTAAATGGGGCCTGGAAAAATCATACCTAGCTCTAGGCTGTTCTGCATGAAGACTACGTCCTCAGTAACAGGCACATGGTACTGGTTCCTTTACTTGAAAAGAACAAAGCCTACGGATCAGTACTGTAAGCATCTCTCACCTAGGTGTCACAACAGAGGTAGCTGACCAACGAACACATGCCGAAGCAACATCCTAAGACCGAAGTATATGCCTATAAAGCCCCAAGAGAAACTCTGATGAGGCATCTCATTCGTAGATACTGTGTTCGGAGTGCAAGTCTGGCTACAGCCCTGTTGCCTTTCACCTAAGCATTTGAATGGTAGCATGACGCTATAAGATAAGATGTTCTGGGCATCTGAGAGGACGCTGTAAGGTGAGATGGGGCACTCTACAGTTCCATATGTATCTCACGTGGCCCCAGAGTACACTTGGTATGTCCCAAATGAAAGGAATCATCGAGGCCATACAACAGCATAGTTTAGTCTAGGGTAGCTGTGACGTGGTCACAGTGGCCCATTTCAGATCTACCATACACACAGACATTGTAGGCTGCAATAAAACTTCCAGAGGTCTTGAATGACGTGCCACACAGCACTGAAGCTTCACACCAAATAAAATTAAGAACACAGGCCACTCCCCCTCCTTCAAGTTACATAATAAGGGAGTACCCGTTGTCACTGGTCACCACTCCCCCTCCTCCTCTTGTGAGACATAACTGTCTCTTGATGGCCCTGGCCCCATTCAGTCAGGATTATCGTTGTACCTCTTATATCCTCCTCTGGACCTGCAGTCGAGGTTAGAGCTCGCCTACAAATTAGGTGAGCTGATACACTCTGCAGTGGCACATCTGGACGTGCCTGTAGGGACCCCTCCTTGACCAGAGGCAGCCGTATGGACTCAGGTGTCTTCACATGCTGGACCTGCAGATCACAACCAGATAATCCAGGATACTCACCAAAACAACAAACAGAACGGACAATGTGTAACTCAGCTTTACCACTGCCAACAGTAGCACAGGTGCACCCCTTCCCCCCCAACACAACTCAATGGTTCTGTTGGGAGGGACTGAAAACAGACATTAAACTGAGTTACACAGAGCAGACAACAGGACCTTGAATGAAAGGTCACCTAGTCCTACTGCAGGTCCTGCAACTACTGCTATTGGTCTGTGATAAGCCATGGTGCCACTACGAATATTTAAAACAGAAAACATTTTCGTTGCCTATGCCAGCATCCCACATTACGTCTTCTCACCCCCATTCTCGGAAAGGGGAACAGAGAAAAACATTGCTGTGATATGCAATCATACACACCAGGAGGACCCAGAACCTCCGTCTGGCTGATCATAAAACAAAGAAACAGAGTTACATGACCCAGGGACTCTCTGTTCTCCTTAAAAGGTCGACATATTGTTATCGAAGTCCTTCAAGATTTGCAGGGACAGTGACCCCTGAATGTTTCTCACATTAATAACCAACCCATCGAATAAAGTATCAATAAATCAGTATGTAACCACACACATAACATTCCAGCAAATAATGCTAGACCCAGCGTATATGCAATCACACACAAACTTCAGCAACTCCATCTCCAGCAGGACAGTCATGTCAGACGAACCTAATAGATTTCTTTGACTGGGTGACCAAAGTAGTAGACCAGGGAGGGGCTCTGGATACGGCTTACCTAGATTTTAGCAAGGCATTTGACACAGTCTCACACAAAAGATTAATATACAAGTTAGCCAGCCTTGGAGTGGGTCCCAACGTGGTAGCCTGGATAAAAAAACTGGCTGGAAAACAGGACGCAAAGGGTAATAGTAAACGGAGTCCACAGTGAAGAAAAGAGGGTAATTAGCGGCATACTGCAGGATTCGGTACTGGGACCGGTCCTCTTTAATGTCTTTATAGGTGACATTGGAGAGCACCTGGAAGGAAAAGTATGTCTCTTTGCAGACGGCACAAAGATCTGCAACAGGGTTGATACACAAGGTGGGGTGGAAAGGATGAAAAGGGACTTGGCAAGGTTGGATGAATGGTCAAATATATGGCGGCTCAGATTCAATACAAAGAAGTGCAAGGTAATGCTTCTGGAAACCAAAAAACCAGGGGAAGAGTACACAATGAGGGGGTGAGATAATAATAACAACAAAAATCAAAAAAGACCTAGAAGTAATTATATTAGATGACCTAAAAGTGGGCAAGCAATGTGAGAAGGCAGTAAGAAGGCCTGGGGAGATACTGGGAGCATAAGGAGAGGCATCAACAGTAGAAAGCAGGAAGTTGTTATCCCTCTGTACAGACAGTTGGTGAGACCCCATCTAGAGTACTGCGTGCAATTCTGGAGACCCCATCTCTGCAAAGACACAGACAGAGTGGAGGCTGTTCAGAGGAGGGCAACCAAAATGGTGCAGGGTCTGCACCAGAAGACACATGAGGAGAGACTAAAGCAGCTTAATATGTATAGCCTTGAGGAAAGGGGGGACATGATAGAAACTTTCAAGTATCTCAAGGAATTAAAGTACAAGAGAGTAGTATCTTTCAGAAAAAGAGATGTGCAAGAACAAGGGGGCACAATCTGAAGACAGATGGGGGACGGCTCAGAGGTAATGTTAGAAAGTATTTTTTCACAGAGAGGGTTGTGGATGCATGGAACAGCCTTCCTGAGGAGGTTGTGGAGTCAGGAACAGTGGGAGAATTCAAGAATGCATGGGACAGACATAAGGCAGTTCTAGTGGGGGGGTAGGAAGAAGTAAGCTGTTGATTGACTAGAATCTGCAGCTTATCCATCAGGTAGGGAAATGGACAGACTGGGTGGGTCAAGCGGTCCTTATCTGCCGCCAAATTCTATGTTTTCAATGACACACATACAATTCCAGCAAATAATAAGGGGATACGTGATCGCTAGGTGTGTGATAAAGAATATATCTGAATGAGTGGCAAGTGAGCTCAGAGAATATCATGAGCGGCGGAGTGCAGCGGAGCCATGCGTGATGGTTCTCTGAGCTCACTTGCCACGAGTTCATATATATTCTGTTTCACACATGTAGCCATCACATATGCCTTTTATACAATAGGACTACGTTTTGTGCTGTTGTTTTTGTTTGATGATGTCACCACAGAGTGATATCTGTCTGGAGTCATTATACTATGGTGATGTCACCACAGTGTGATTATACTGTGGTGATGTCACCACAGTGTGATATCTGGAGTTATCACACTGCAGTGAGAATACATGTTTTTCTCTAATGAGTTATCTGCTCACTCGTATTATATAATTCTAGCCCCAGTGTGACTAGCTCGCGACACTATATAGCGTGCAGCTACTCTGTCATAGATTCTCAGAGCAGAACTGGGGGGAAGGGGGACTTGCCAGGGCATGCCCTCTGCACAACCAACTTACACAGCAATGCCACTGACTGAGAATGAAGGGGAGTGAAGGATAAGGCTCTTATAGACCCCCTAGCTCCCAAGCTCAAGAAAGTGGTACCATCACTGCAGTCCTCCCTTGTACTCTGTGATTTGGGCCTTGGACAGGTTAGCCAGAGGCTGCTAAAATACTACACCAGTATGCAAACGCTGAAGCATAAAACTAAGGGCAAAGACTTAATGTGCCTGTGCTGCCAGGCTCCTGTCTCGGAGCCATATGCAAAAGCAACTCCTTCTGAGCTGCTCACGCTGAACAGGGCTGCTCACACTGACCACAGATGGGACTGGTGTATGGTCGTTACACTTGAGCAGCAGGAAGCCAGGCTACTCAGTCTGAGAAAGAAGGAGGAACTGAGTCGTGACCCTCGTTAAGCGTCCCCCAGCTGCTGTCCCTACGGCTCTACATTTGCTTATCAAGGGGCATCTCATTCCGATAGTGACATGAGCAGCTGAAGTCATGCGAGGCATTGTGGCATTATCACGTTGAAGAATGCCTCACTCGCGTGCAGCCCTGCTCGCCATCCAAGAATCCCCTTCCCAACAGAAAGCATGCTAAACGTTTGAACCGAATGAAAAAAAAAATAAAATCTTGCCAGAGAGTGAAAAAGCATGCAAAACACTGCAGTGAAGGCACTGGTCCTAATGCAGAGACTCGAGGCAATACAGTGATGGAAAAAGGAAATGGCTTAGTCAAAACAACTAACAAGGGTCAGCAACCGAAAAAACAACCAGGTATCAACCTCCACTAGCGCATTCAAATACGAACTGACAGGAGGGTACCAACCAGGCACCCAAATCCATTATCAAACGGAACACTACACCAAACTGCAGAAGCGTGCCATCACGTGGGGGGGGGGGAGGCAAACCCAATCATAACAATCTAAAACAATACCTCCCAAACAATCAACTCCTCCCACATGAAGCAGGTAGCCAAGACTACAGACCCACAAAAATGGCCATTCTTAAATAACCTCTCTGACTAACTAGATGCAAGAGCACCAAAGCAAAAAGAGACAGAGCAGCAAAAATGTAGGCAGGAGAAGGGGAAAACTACTAACTGACTGAACATTCTCCAAACAAATAGAATTTACTTACGTGAGGTACCAGGTTAGAGATGTGATTTGTTGCAGACTTACCAGAAAAACACCCTACAAGGCAAGTGGTCTCCATCCGAAAGACTGGAATTGAAGTTAGCTAGCAGGCTATTCAATTTGAAAGTGTCGGTTTAACAGGCACAATTTCTAAATTTAGGGGTGCTCCCTCTGACAAGGAAGCTCCACCCTGCGCTGGAGTTACACATTCCTAACCAAAAAATAACAAGTAAGGTCTAAATCGAACAAATCTTCTAGAGAGTTCTACCGTGCTGCTACCCCTATCTGGTGCAACTGAAAACTGAGGTGGAATGTACCATGTCCCTGGGGGTCTATGTTGAGGTCTGTGACCGGGAGCTCCTGCCACTCTTGAGGACCGACCTTTTCTTAAATCTCTTGCAACAGTTCTTGTATTTCTAAGCCTAATCTATCCGTTACTATTTCTAGTCCATAAGGTTGGCCACCTATGGGCACCCCCCTCCCTTTTCTTGACTATGCTATAGTGTCCTCTTTAAATTTTCCTATTCCCTCTCAGGTCCTCGTACAGTGAGGTTATTGTGGTGACCTCCGAGCTGATGTAAAACAACAGGCTGTGTTCCTCATTGTTGGATTTAGTATGCAGTGGTACTACGTCATAAAATACATTGATGTATATTCTTTATGTGTATGAAACCTGTAAATGTTGAAAATACCATGGCAGTAGGTATTTTTGATAAAGGTAAAAAGGTACTAGAGAACTGTATTATAAAAATTAAGTTAGTTGTGCTATTTAAAATGCATGTAAATTGCTGTAAGTTGAACAAGTCTGAAATTTCTTGGTGATTTGCATATATCCTATGATGCTTTGCATTATGGAAGTATGTGTGATATTGTATTTTTTTGAAACTTGGCTTATTGTCGCTGCCCTTTGGAGTAACCCTTGTTTCAGTGCTTCTGCACTGAGGTTCTTTGTCTTTAGCTTGTTTTTTTTTTTTATTTGAGCCCCCACCACCCAAGAAAATGGGGCCTGAATAGGGGTGGTGGCTACATCTCAACTAGTGAATTGGATCAGAGATCAGTGTCAGTAGGTGCTGGCTAAGTGCAGAGAAAGGACATTCATAGTTTGCTGCTGCAAATTGATGTACTGAAGAAGAAATATGCCATTGCAGAAGGTTATTTATTATACTTTGAATAAACATCACACAGAGATTGTGTGTTGAACTTGAAGCTTGGTGTCTGGTCCATCTGTTATCCCACAACCCCTCCACAAGGTCACAGCTTTGAGCTGTACCACTACCACATTGGGGGGGTGGCACATTACCCATGTGTATTAACTACCTTCCCCATTGACAACGTGGAGTGATACAGAAAGGCTTACACTGCAACGCTCTGCATTACACGGAGTATTCAATAAATTTTGCAGAAAGACAAATTTCACAGGAGTGCACCTCCTGTGTGTTTTAAGGGATGCTTATTCCTAGCATGCACCCCGACGCTCTCTGATGAGTGTGTAAAACTATCTGTGTGTCTGTATCATCATGTATGCTATTACTTTCTAGGAAGTTACTGAGACAAACCAGTTCCTTTCTGAGAGACCGATAAGTCTTGAAGACAAGTGTATGATCCCCATCTGGGAATGCTGGGAAGCTTCAGGTCTAATGTAACTTTGGGTATACAGCCTAGAATCTCTCTTACTCACTGACATTCTTAGAAGAACCAGAGTTGTGCAAGCTCTGCATCCTGCAACTGAGAAGGGCCTCTCGAATTGTTGTATAATCTTTTGAAGAGAGGAGACTTTCTAGTGATATGTGAACTCTAGGAAAGTTGTGTGAGACCCCCCTGTTACCCGGGGTTACAAGAATCCCACTTAGATCTAGTGGCAGGCAGGGAAGGCAGCTTGTGAATCACCAGTTAAATAGATTTCACACTGTCTCACTCTGTCCTCAGTCTCAGCTCAGCTGGAGGGATGACATCATATAGAATTCTCACAGCAGCATAAGCCACATTGGAATGTTGCAGCAGGGGGTCAGTTAGAACGTTGGGAGGTTTTGAGTTCAGTGTTGTGCAGTCTGTAGTGGAGGGAGGAGGTGCACTGCAGTTGGCAGTCCCGCAGAGCCCTCAGCTCTGTTTAGAGCTACCCAGAGATAGAGGGTGTGTGTTCTCGCCCTAGAGACACAGAAGAAATTGGTCTAGTGGTAGAGACCATTTCGTTTGTTCCAGTGCCCCATCCCAGGAGGGATGGGGGGAACAGAGCCAGCAACTTCAGGGGCAATCCCCTGGCCCTGCTGAAGAGGGAAAGCTGCCTGTCGTTTTGTTGTTCAAGTGCTGAGGCATGAGAAGTAGTTTGCTTTGCCAGAAACCTTGGGGCACCAGCAAACCAGTGGCCGAGTCTGCTCTGAATAGAGCCCATGTTTTCACCAGACAGAGTGTAAAGAATCTGTTACTGTGGGGTCAAAGAAGGACAGCCAAGTACAGTACTACAGTAGTGTGTGACTTAGAATGTAATCTGTACAGTGGGGGTCTACAGGGATGGATATAGCCACTCAGAGATCATCATAAGCCAGCATATCACAGTATGAAGAGTAGAGTGTTAAATGTGACCTACATTTCGAGACAGCATTCTACAACACTGTGTTTCAAGAAAGGTGCTGATTAGAAATGCATGGCCGCGTATAGATTGGGAAGCAAAAGGTGGGAGACCCCCCATCTGGAGTAACCAGATTTACCTCCAAGGGTTCACTTTAGGCACCTATAGCTTTCTTCCAGGCACCTGGCCAGTGTTCGTGGAAAGTACCCTGACGTGGGAGTAGAATGAAGATTTTCCCTTTATGAAGCCAGGATGTGCTCACGGGTGGTAGAGGGAGCCACCACTAAATGTCCACGCCTTATGGAAAGTGTCCTGTGCTGGCTGGATGTGCCACACCAGGAAATCCAGAGAAGAGTATAAGTTCGGGCTGATAGCCCATTGTGTTTCAGAACCTGAGGGTTACAGCATGTAAGAAGATGTGCTCTAGTCTCCGTATATCTGCATTATCAGGGAGTGTAGCCCTGTGGGGGTCCATCTATGCTTTATTATTCTGTTGTTGTTGTTGTGAATAAAAGCCACACTCTAGAATCCCATTCCTGGCTTGGACATTTCAGTTATTGCTTCCTGTGTCCGGATTACTTGGGTGCCCCTGTGCAGAGGTTTCAAACCTAGCCAAAATGACGAGCCACAGTTTTCTCCCGGAACCCAGGCAGCCAGGTAGTGGGTTACATAATGGAGGCACCGCACAGTGCTAATAAAACAAAAAAATAACATCACCCCCATGCCTGGCTGGTTACATGTGTATGGCATATGTTGGCAAAAGGCTGTATGGTTGGACAATTTAAAGGGAACATAAACATGTTGTGCACATTATTAAATTATTTTTGACTGGGAAAGGCGGACTAGACAATTCTGCCTATTTTCAGCCTCATCCCAGGGAAGGGGGATACAGATGGATGCCAACTGACCCTGAATCAGATTAAGCTGTTAGTATAAATATATTAAGCTATTGATAAAATTGTAGATTGGGCATGTTTGAAGTCTGTTTTGTCACACCAGGGTATTTTTGTGTGAGTTTGTTTTGAAGTAGTCCTATTTGTTTACTTAGGGCCCCATATTAATGCAGCCTTTTTCCTGCCTAATATTCAACTTTATTACTTAGCAATTCAAGAACCCACTGACATCAGTTGAGCTGAAGACTACAATGAAGCGAAACAAAGTAACACTGGCTGAGCCGAACTCACTGTATTCCGCTTCTCTGCAGTCTTCAGCTCAACTAATGTCACTGAGTTCTGGAACTGCTAAGTCATAAAAAAAAATTAAAGTAAATTTCTGACATAAGGGAGCTACTCACATATTGTGGTAGCTGCCCTCAGCGGTATTTATTCTAGCCAGGTTTTAAGTGTGAAAAGCTTTCCATACCTTAGTTATAATGCTTGTAACTTTTATATATTACTGGGGCAGCCCGATCCTTTCACAGAGCCCTGGTGATACTGACATGCCCCCGCACTCAAGCATGTAATAACGTGTGACCAGGGAGAGTGCAGGGGTGTGCCCCATTGAAATGAATGGGGCTCGATTTCTCTTCCATTTTTAAGCTGAAGAATGGACACATGGGAGATTAATAAAGGTCACCGCATGACTAACAAGGCCCAAGCCTCCAGCTGGTGGCAGCGGAACTACCGGGGGGGGGCTGCCATGAGGCTTCTCGATCCCACTCCTCCCTCCCGCCATGCCGGCAGCCCAATGACCCGTGGTCGTTCCCGAACCCAGGTCGCCGGCGTGGCGTGAGGTAAGGCATCCAGCGCCTCAGCCCTCAGCGCCACTGAGCCAGCCTTTTTGCTGACTTCTAAGAGGCCATTTCTTGTAACCAGAAATCCCAGAATCCTCTGCAGGTGACATCAGAGGAGTCTGCAGAGCTGGGAGATTCAATAGCTCGCAGTATACAATTAAAAGATTTTGTAAGCTAAAATCAGATATTTGCTGGTCCTGCTGGCTCACGGGGCTTAGTACAGTCCTCTGTGACTGTACTGTACCTAGCCCCAGGAGAACAGCAGACCAGCAAATAGAAGATTACAGGTTATAAAAGACTCTGACATTCACTGCAGGCTACTGAATCTCCCACTGATGCAGCCCTCCTCTGATGTCAGCAGCAGTGGAGTCAGGCATTTCTGGCTACAGGAAATGTCTGCTTACAAGACAATGAAATTAGCCAGATACAATCTACTACACTGCAGTAATCAGTAAGTAAAACAAAAGTGAGTGTGAGGCTCTTATTGCTGACAATTCCCCTTTAATGATTTTATGTAGGGGCTCCAGATCAGGGTTGTATGTAACAACCAAGTGTATCCAGCTGGTGGTCGTCTTTTCTTTATATTGCAGTAGCTGTTCTCTTGGCATAAGCATGGGACGTTCCACAGCTCTGTCAATTTCTCTAGAGGAATGTCTCTATTCGGTAAATGTTTTTTTCAGTATGGGAAGGGTTTCTTTTTCCTCCTCACTAAAACAGATTTGGTGGTACTGAAGCACTTGACTGTACATTACAAACTATGGCCAAGTGTTTATTTTTTTCCTCTTCATTAAAACAGATTTGGTGGTTCTTAAGCACTTGACTGTACATTACAAATTTTTCAGCGTGCCTAGGGTGATAGCTGGTTTTTTTTGTGTAGGCATGTGTCTGAATATGGACCTTAGTTTCATGACCATTACAGAATTTAAACTGACAACTGCCCTTTTCTTGCTTCATGTATAGCACAAGGGCATTTCCTGTGCATATTATTTTTATATATATATTAATTCCTATGCTTATATATCTTTTGGTGTGCCTTCAAACATTAACATGGTTCGATTTATATGTTTGATCATACGTTGTGTCAGCTGGTTTCATACTTTTTGATTTATACACGCTTAAGTGCTTCTGAGCTTACACACACACACGCACACAGGCTGTTGTCCATTTTCAGGGAGGTAATTAAGCTATGGACAATTTATAGGCCTTTTGCTGTTGCATTCCTTCCCTAGGGAGGATCTGATTTATACCCAACTAGGATTTCAAAGACCGTTTTTTGTCTCTGAATAATTTCCAATTATCTTTCTTCTGTATCAACAGAACTGTCACATCCGTGTGTAGAAGTTTTTTTTTTAACCGGTTCTTCCTGATATACTTAAAGTGGGTTCTTCTGTATAGTCTGTCATTTTCTGATTAAGAGCTCTGTGTAGTTTGAAAGCATAAAATTCTGTAACTGTCTTGTTAGTCCAATAAAAGGTATCAAATAACCCACTTTGTTCATCTAGACTGTAATGCAGAAATTCATAATAATCTATGATGATGCAGAATAACAAGTTCCCACTGTAGTTTCAACTTGTATGTCCATGTTTGATGTCTCACAAGATAAGCGTCAGCAGTATCCCACCAGCAAGATTGTATACAGATTTAAAAACTAGAAGGGTCATCATGTGACATCTTCACTCATTTGAATATTATCCTCAAGAAACAAATGATTCTCATGGATAAGGCATGGGGGCTCTACATGACATCGAACATTGGAACTGACTGAGAAAGGTACAGAGCTCTTAGAAACAAATGTAACAGAGGGACCAAAGCAGCAAAAAGTTGCTACTTGCAAGGTCTCCAGGATAACCACCTTTGTGATCCAAAAAGATTCTAGAGTCATATAAACTCCCTGCTACGAGGTAGTATCAACACACAGGGAGGAACAATTATGGTCAATGAGCAAGCCTCGGATGACACCAAATGTAGCATCTGCAGCCTTCAACACCTTCTTTACAAGCCTTGACAAATATAAACCCAAGTCAACCAGCTCCCGCAGCGGCAGGGCAACACTGGCATGGAAGGAGATAGGATAACAGATGGGGAGATCCCTGTGAGCGTAGTGCTTGAGAAGCTTAAGTCACTGAACACGGACAAGGCTCCAGGGCTGAATGGGCTGCACCCTAGAGTGCTGAGGGAGTTAGCCGAGGTCCTGGCGGCACCACTGGCAGACTTGCTCAATACCTCCCTGCAGACAGGGTGTGTGTCTCAGGACTAGAGGATGGCACATGTGGTACCCCTGCACAAGAGCAGTCCCAAGGATGAGCCTGGTAACTACAGACCAGTCAGTCTGACATCCATTGTGGGTAAGTTCATGGAAACAATCCTAAAGGAAAGGTTGGTGACCTTCCTGGAGGTGAATTGTCTTATCGACAACAAACAGCATGGGTTCATCTGCAGGGGATCATGCCAAACAAACCTGGTTCACTTTTTTGACTGGGTGACAAAAGAACTAGACGCCGGTCGAGCCGTAGATGTCCTTTATCTGGACTTCAGCAAGGCCTTTGACTCGGTAAGACATGGCAGATTAACTAGTAAATTGAGGAACCTGGAAGCAGGGGAGAAACTGCTTAAATGGGTTAGTAACTGGTTGGGGGACAGACATCAGAGGGTGGTTGTGGAAGGGAAACTCTCAACTAATAGGGCAGTCATCAATGGGGTTCCACAGGGTTCAGTGCTGGGGCCAGTGCTGTTTAACATCTTCATAGCTGATATAGCAGATGGAGTTAAGAGCAAAATCAGTCAATTCATGGATGACACCAAGACAGGAGCAGTTGTGGATGGGATAAAGGGAGGAAAAGGCCTCCAAGAAGATTAGGGAAGGCTTGAGCAGTGGTCAGACACTTGGTAGCTGGGTTTCAATGCTAAGAAGTGCAAGGTCATGCACTTCGGAGTGAGGAATCCTGGGTACAGTTACCACCGGGGAGGGGTTCAGCTGTCCACCTCTGAGGAAGAAAAGGATTTGGGGGTAATGGTCACAAAGAATATGAACTACTCATCTCAATATAGGAAAGCAGAGGCAAAAGTCAATAAAATGCTGGGATGCATTGCAAGAGAAATCACCTCTAGCAGGGAGGAAGTCATTCTGCTACTGTGCGGGTCACTGGTGAGGCCGCACTTGGAGTACTGTGTACAGTTCTGGAACTCGTACTTAAAGAAGGACATCAGATTACTGGAGGGGGTACAGCGGAGGGCAACTAAAATGATCAGAGGTATGAAGGGTAAGCCTTACGAGGATAGGTTGAGGGACCTCAACATGTACTCATTGGAGGACAGAAGTGAAAGGGGTGATATGATCGAAACCTTCAACTACTTAAAGGGCATCAGCAAGGTTAGCAGACATGGCATGTTTTGATTAAAGGGAGAAGGGATTACTAGGGGGCACAGCCTGAAGCTGGTGGAGGTAGAGTCAGGAGAGAGGCGAGGAAGCATTACTTTACGGAGAGGAGGTAAGGGGATGGAACGCATTTCCTGAAAAAGTGGTATCTCTTAAAACAGTGGAGAGCTTTAAAAGGGGGTGGGATAGGGTTATGGGCAAGATACTAGTCAGTGGCAAGATTAGGGGGGAGAGAGGGAGCAACAGGAGTCTAACCTCTGTGCTGCACAATCGAGCATGCATGATAGACCATTTGGCCTGTATCTGCTGGCAGTTTTGTATGTTCGTATATCCCATCGTCCAACGTGTTATAATGAAAGAGAAAGATCTGCAACAGGGTTGATACGTGGAGGCGTGGAAAGAATGAGAAGGGACTTAGCAAGGTTGGAGGAATGGTCAGAAGTATGCAGCTTGGATTCAATGCAAAGAAGTGCAAAGTAATGCACCTGGGAAACAAAAACCAAGGGGAAGATTACATAATTGGGGGGGGTGGTAGTAACAACAACAAAAATGGAAAGGGACCTGGGAGTAATCATATCAGATGACCTTAAGGTTGGCAAGCAATGTAAGAAGGCGGTAGGGAGGGCTGGGGGATACTGGGATGTATAGGGAGAGGTATCACCAGCAGAAAACAGGAAGTTGTTATCCCACTGTACAGACAGTTGGTGAGACCCCATCTGGAATACTGCGTCCAGTTCTGGAGACCCCATCTCCAAGGACATAGACAGGATGGAGGCAGTTCAGAGGAGGGCAACTAAAATGGTGCATGGTCTGCAAGAGCAGCCATACGAGGAGAGACTAAAGGAGCTTAATATGTATACCCTTGAGGAAAGGAGAGAGAGGGGGAACATGATAGAAACGTTTAAGTACCTCAGTGGAATCAACAAAGTCCAAGAGGGTAGCATCTTTCAGAAAAAGAGATGTGCAAGAACAAGGGGACACAATCTGAAGATAGAGGGGGGACGGCTCAGGGGCAATGTGAGGAAGTATTTTTTCACAGAGAGGGTGGTGGATGCATGGAACAGCCTTCCTGAGGAGGTTGTATGGTCTAAAACTGGGAGAATTCAAGAATGCATGGGACAGACATAAGGCAATTTTTGTTGGGGTAGGAAGAAATAGGCTGTTGGTTAAATAGGATCTGCAGCTTATCCTCTAGGTAGGGAAATGGGCAGACTAGGTGGGCCAAGCGGTCCTTATCTGCCGTCAAAGTCTATGTTTCTATGTAAACCCCTCGTCCTCAATTTCACTTGAGGCTGGTCAGGGAATCTGATGTGCTACCCTTCCTGAAACATCTAAAGTCAGACTCCTCCCCTAGATTTGACCAGCTAGAGCCCAGGCTACTGAAAGCGGCTGCCACAGCAATGGCCCTCCCTGTCACCATGTTGAGCAACAGGTCTCTTAGGGGAGGGTCTCTCCCTGGTAAATGGAAAGTGGCTACGGTAGTCCCTATTCACAAGGGAGGAACATGTGACAATGTTAAAAATTATAGGCCCATATCAATCCTCTGCTCATTAGTTAAGGTACTAGACAGACTGGTCTTCAATCAGCTCCAGGACTACCTACAGCAACATAGCCTTCTCGCAGATAATCAGCATGGCTTTAGCAAATGCCATGGCACAGATATCACACTTGTCAAACTCACTTGTGATGTCCTGAATGCAACGGCTAGGGTGCCAATGATGGGAGCCATATTCATTGATCTAACCAACGCATTTGACTTGGTAAAGGCTGCTCCTTAGTAAACTTGAGTAACTAAGTCTCGACAAACTCCCTCTGTCCTGGTTCTCCACCTATCTAGCTGACAGATCTAAAAAGGTGAAATTCAAAGGGGTCTATTCCAGCTGCCTGCCAGTAACTGATGGGCGTCCAGCTGGAATCTATATTAGGTCCTCTGTTATTCTCTTTATTAATTGACACTGGCCAAAACTGTGGCATGGGGAACCTATTTTTATATGCAGATGACACGGTGTTTACTGGAGCGATCCAAACTCCAGCACAATTGCTTCTGGCCTTTCCACCTGTTTAAAAGAGCTAAAAAATTAGCTTGCCTCGAACTTGCTGGTAATGAAGGACAAGAAAACAAAGGCAATACTATTTGGACCCAAACGACTAGGTACAAATAGGTAACACCTGATCCAACTGAGTACAGCGGCTGGTCTCCAGATGGATGTGTTTGACAACGTGAAGTACCTTGGAGTTTACCTAGATCAAGACCCGACCTTCAAACCACATGTGGATCTCATAACCAAGACAATTCACCAGACACTTGGCCTTTTATATAGACTGGGCAACTTTCGGACACCGGACTCAAGGATTCACATAGCAAGGAGTATCCCTGTTTCCCACATTGGTCTATGGTGCCCCGGTACTACATTTCCTAAGGGAAGGTGAAACTCACAGACTAAACGTGTTACACAACAAAATTAAGTCGCTTTGCCACTAATGCACCACCAAGGAGGCACCACTGTGAGGTTCTTTCAGAGTTAAACTGGCCTACACTGTAGCTCAAATGTGCTTACCGTCTTCTTTGCCTCACCTTTAAGCTTACCAAAGTCCATACCCCCTAAACTAACTGGGATACTGACCCCAAAGCCACTAAGGCAGACCCTTCATTCAAAAACATCAATCTACTTGAGATCCCCGAATACGAACCAACTTTGGAAAGAGCCTTCACATACTCTGCCACTTATTACTGGTGCCCTCTCCCAGAAAAACTAATGAACACCAACTTCTTAGAAAGTTTCAAGGCTGGTCTAAGAGTTTACATGCTTGAACACTGCCAATGCAGCTGGAACCACTGACTCATGCGCGTGATGCTCAATCCCCTGTACTACCCAAGGGTCAATAATCTACACTAAATCATGTATAAGCTCGACTGTCTGTGGTACCTAGGTTTTTTGTCTAAATGCGGATTTCAATTCTTTGAAATTTTAATCACTTGGAATTGGTTACTCTGTAACCTGTTGATGGTAACTAATTGCTCCTACATACCTGTCTGTATCTCATGGGCGGGATATTCAAAAGGGTTGCGCCATGCTCAACCCACTGATCCGCCTCGGCGTGATATTCAAAAGGGGATCATGTGCTGCACAAATCCTGATGCACCAGGGCGCAACAGTAATGTCTGCGGCACAAGTAAGGGGGGGCATGCCCATGCATACACTGCACATCCCGATATTCAGACTGAGATGTGCTGAGCATATGCAGGCTCAACCCCTACTTGCGCCACACACAGTTGAGCCACAAAAAAAAAGGAGCAACAGCTGGCCACCCACAGGTGAGCTGCCGTACTGCATGGTGCAACACGGCAGCCACCAGCTGTGGGTGGCCACCCGAGCTCCGGCGTCACCACCTGTCGGCGTTGCACCCCTCCACCATGCCCAATTGCAGGCTATGTACACGTGTGAGATCCCTGGTGGTCTAGTGGACCCTCTCCCCAGCACGATCGCAGGCATAAATGCAAATAAATACTCCCTGGTGGTCCAGGGGACCCGCTCCATGCCTGATCGTGGGCTTATAATATATAAACAGCCTCTGAGCTCCTGTGATCTTCCCTCCAGCTCGATCACGGGCATAATACGAGTCTTGGTGGGTCCAGTGATCGGTTCAGCCTGATCGCAATCCATCGTGTTGTCGCACTGAGCCTCCATGACCGCCCACCAGTCCCCGCCACCTGCTTCCTTTCAGTCACGCGGCGGCAGCGCACCGCTTGCGGAGCCGCTTCACAACCGACAGCGCACGGTATATTGCACGCCCAATGGTCCACAGCGTGGGCCAATGGGCGCACACTGTATCATTACACAGTCCCAAAATGTGACCATTCATATTTTGGGACTGCAGTATAGTTTGATCTGCACGCCCATTGGCCCACGCTGTGGACCAATGGGCGTACAGCCATACCGTATGCTGTCAGTTGGTGGACAGCGGCTTGTGGGCGAGGTGCTGCCACCGCCGCTGACTGGGGGGGGGCGAGGTGGCAGGACTGAGTGGACGGGTTGGGAGGGGGGTTCCGCTAGACCACCAGGGTACTGTGTACATCGGATTGCCCGCGATCGGGCTCGATTCGGTCCACTGGCCCACCAGGGATACATTAATATGTTATATGCCTGCGATCGGGCTGGGGAGCGGGCCCACTGGACCACCAGGGATACATGTATTTATTATACGCCCACGATTGGGCATGGGAGCAGGTCCACTGGGACACCAGGGAGTATTTATTTGTATTGAAGCCCGCGATCGGGCCGGGGAGCAGGTCCACTGGACCACCAGGGATTCTATTTACTTACAGAGCCCACGATCGGGCATTGGGGCGCGTTGCCCGCAGAGGGACAGGGGGCATCAGTCCCCGACAGCTGCAGCCTGGCAGTGCGCCAGGCGCAAGTCGCTGGGGATCAGCGCACCTGCATGCAAATGGGGCCATAATGACATGCAAATGGCTCCATTTGCGCCTTGCATGCATTATGGCCCATTTGCATATCCACCACTGAATATCGCGGTTGCTGCGCCTAGCGCAATGGCACTTGTGCTGGCGTACCCTCCTGCTCCTCTCTGGCCACTTGCGCCAGCGCAGCACCACTGCGTCATGCGCAATGTGGGTGGCCACAGTGCACTATTCAATGGTGCTGAGCCATGGCGCAGCACCACTGAATATCACCCTGTCAACGCCCTGGCGCATCCCAGTTGCGCTGTGCCCAGCCTTGTGCCACAGTCTTGTTATGATGAACCTGTAAGTATTGTATGTAACTAACTCTGGGTCACCCCTGAAAAAGTGACCTTTGGTCTCAGTGGGCTTACCCGGTTACCAAAATGCCATAAATAAATAAATAAAATCCCCACAGACATAACACAGACCACTTGTACATGGCAGCCTGAAAACCCTTAGTTCTCCAGGTGATGTCCCCCTCTAGTTTTTGTATACAGGATCTTTCTTCCTAAAGTCCTTGCCTTTAGAAGGGCAGGCTCCAATAGGCTAAGTTACTTGGACAAGAATAAGTTAGTTGAGCTGGAGGACATAAGTGGGGTGGAAGAGAGATGGGGAAATTAAAGGAGCCATTCTTGAGGCATCTAGGTTCTACATAAGAACAGTAACAAAACAAAAAAAGGTTTAAGACACCATTACGGCTCTCAGCAAAGGTCAGGGAAGCTGTGCGGGCCAAGAAGAAGGCCTTCTTTAAATACAAAGAAAGGCAGGGGGAGGTAGAATGGGAAGATTATGTATAGAAAAACAGGGAGGCAAAGAAGACTGTTAAAGAGGTGAAAGCAAACACAGAGCTGCGTGTTGTGGAAGGGGTCAAGACTACAGAAAAGTAGTTTTTCAGATATAGTAGTGAAAAAAGATGAGGAAATCGTAAGGCTAGCTGGGGGGGGGGTAGGGTGATAGAGGAAGACAAGCAAAAACGTCCTTAATGACTACTTTCGCTCGGCTTTCACTAAGGAGGAAAGTGGGTCCTCGCCAGAGAGTGGCATCTAAGCAGCCACTAAGGGTGTCCTGGAAATGATGAAGTCAATATTGATTAGTGAAAGGGCACTGAAAGGACTGGCTACCTTTAAGACGGGTAAGGCCAGGACACTCAAGGAATTAGCAGCGGAACTGGCTTGAACCACTAGTAGATCTATTCAACAGCTCACTAAGAATGGGGGAAGTTCCAATGGACTGGAGGGTGGTGGACGTGGTTCTGCTTCACAAGGGGGAGACAAAGAGCAACCAGGGAACTACAGACCTGCCAGTCTATCCTCTATCATAGGGAAGCTGATGGAGTCACTGATCAAAGAAGAGGACCCCATACACTACCTGGAAAGCAACGGGCTCCAGGATAGTAAACAGCACTGTTTCGTGGCAGAAGGTCCTGATAGTTGTTTTTTTTTTTTGACTGAGTGATGAAGGAATTAGACAGGGGCCACACTGTGGATTTACTGTACTTCAGCGTGGTGTTTGACTCAGTACCTCACAAATGACTTCTCAAGAAGATGGAGAACCAAGATGCAGCTAAACTCATAGTAAACTGGGTGGGTAACTGGTTAAAGGGGAGGCAACAGAGAGTGACGGACAACAGGGTTAAATCAGAATACAGGGAAGTTGCGAGCTGGGTTCCACAGGGATCAAACCTGGGTCCAGTCATCTTCAACATGTTCATCAGTGACATTGGAGAGGGACTCCGGGGCAGGTTGTCTCTCTTTGTGGATGACACAAAGCTACGAGGGTTGATACTGAAGAGAGAATAAAGGAAATGTAATGAGACTTACAAAAGCCAGAGAGGTGCTCAAGGGTTTGGCAACTTAAATTCAATGCCAAAAAGTGCAAGGTAATGCACTTAGGGATGAAGAACCTCAAGACAAAGTACTGTATGGGCAGGGAGACACTTAACTCTAACAAGATCCCGTTCTTCAGCTGTAGTGCTATCAGCAACTCACTTAAGCAATCAAGCCAGCGTAGCAAGGCCTACAGTAAGGCTAATAGGATGCTAGAATGTACTGGGAAGAATACTGGTAGCAGAAGAAGTAGTACTTCCCCAATACAGATCCCTGGTGAGACTTCACCTGGAATACTGCGCCCAGTTCAGGAGTCATTACCTCAAAAAATATAAGGATAAGCTGGAGATGGTGCAGCGCAAAGTAACAAAATTGATTCAGGGACAGCAGGGCAGATCCTATGAAGAGCATCTCGAGGCACTGATTATGTACTCACGGGAGATCAGAACGGAGAGGGCAGATATGATAGAGACCTTCAGGTTCCTTAAAGGACTTAACAAGGTGAACTGCAGGAAACTATTTAGCCTGAACATTTACTCGCGGTCTTGTGGACATGAGTGGAAAAGTCACAGGAGGGACCTAAGGACATACTATGTAATGGAAAGGGTGGTGGAACCTAGGAACAGGCTGACAGCCAAGGTGGTGGGTGGGAAAACAGGGGATTCAAGCATGGCTGGGACAGAATGAAGGCTATAGGGGTTGCTTAGGGTAATAGAACCTAAGGGGGGGGCAGGGATGGAGAGTACCCTGAAGGAACGGTAGGTTCCGAGGCTTACTGGGTACTTGGGCAGACTGGATGAATGTTTTTTTCTTGTCTTTGTGTAACCCCCTTGTGAATGGGGGTTCCTAATAGCTTCCCGGAGCTTGTTCCCATGCTCCATGCCTGGTTGGTGATCGGCATAAAAGCCGTCTAAATGGGTAGTAGTTGAGTGCTTTTAAACGCCTCCGTAAGCTGTCTCTTTAAGGGCTGCCTGTTGCAGCCATAAGTAACTGAAATGAGGGGGGGCTGCATGGTTGTATGCCCGAGTCCCGCCCAGGACACTGAAAACTTGCTCCGTTTCTGCATCGTTAGGGGGAGCTCTGTTGGGGGATGTGATTATTGCTGAAAAAACAGTAAAGTGATAATGATAATGCAGTTGTTCTGACTTGTTTTCTTTTGCAGCGGGGACTGTTTTGGTTGTTTCCTCCATTTTGTTCCAGAACTGCTGAATTGGGCCAATCAGTACCTCGGGACCCTACAGAGTTGGTTGACCAATAGAGGGACTGCTTGTATTTTGGGAAAGGTATTATGGGCTATGGCGCTTTTTCGCACCACTGGGGGCAGGAGGAAATGACTGGCATGTTCAGCCAGCCAATGGAGACGGGTAGCGCCCGACCAGTAAGGAGTGCTTAACGCTGGCAGGGTCAGATGCGCTGTGGCAGAGGAGAGGAGAGGAGCTCTGTGCTTCTGCGCTGGAGTAGTGTTCGCGCAGGAAGGCCTGCGGCGGCCGTTTTCCCTGCCTTGTGAAAATTCGGACTAAATCCGCTGGCGTGCGGTCGGAGGAGGCTGGTGCCAGCACAGCTACCTACCAGGCTCGACCTGAGAGGACTGGAGAGGATTGCTGAAGTGCGCTCGGTCCATCCGTGATGTTGAAGCTGCAGTTTGCTGCCTGAGTTTTCTGCAAGTTGGTAAAAGTCTGAAAGCAGCTGCCTGGTATGGTACCCCTCTATTATTTGCCATATAAATGTGTGAGGAGGCTGGCGAAATGCAGGCTCAGTCCTGTCTGGGTGACGAAATCGTTATTTACTGGAGTAGTGAGTACTGAATCAGAGTAGCTCCCTGCCAAGTGTGCAACAGTGTTTTCAATTGTATGAATCCATCTCTAACTGCAAAATTAAACCCCTGCCTATTCTGATTTCTCAGGATCGTAACTGTTATCTGTGTCAAGGGCCCCAACCAGCTGCCACGTGTGAACTAGCCGTTAGGGCTTGGGTACCCAGGGACGGTAAAGACTAGGTTCAGGCCTGTGCACAGAGCCCTAGGTAGATAAGTATAGTGATAAGTTAATCAACTTGATTCTCCCTGTCCTTGTTATTTCTCCCCTGAATAAATCAGATTGTTTTTGTGCAACTTACACCCTGGCTATTGTGTACATTACTGGCGAACTGCTGCCTGGTGACTGCAATATAACTGTGCCTTATTTTGCAGGGGGTCTCCGGAGGGAGTGGAGAGATATTAGCCGGGGGGTGAGTGTATCGGCGAAAAGTGGTATTTGTTCCCAGTGTGAGCCACTAGGGGGACGAACGGGGGGTTGCAGTAACCCAGAGGGCTGTAACCGAGGCAATCTCGACCATATTGACTCTGACCTTGGGTGGAGGCACCCACAACAGATCTGGGGCCTCTTACTCCTGTCTCTGTGGGGCAGGCAGGGTAGTAGCCTTAGTGGTAGCGCTCTGGGGTTACATTTGGCTTTGTTTCATCTATCCCTTTTGTCAGTATACCTCTCAAATGCCTCAGATCCCTCCTTAAACTGGCATTTATGTCCCAAAGTAGGGATTTGAAACATAAAACAATACCACACATTACAGATAGTTTACTTTTCCATTCCAAATGCTTTTTCTCACAAAGTCAACTGTTGATGCTGATTTTTGAGTCGAGATGTGTCCCAAATTTTTGAGCCAGGAGGTTAAGAGGTAAGAATATCATGTCCAAAATGCCAGTGACAAAAGGTAGCGAGATAGCCCCATTTCTCTCAACTGTCCTGGAATACGAGGGACATCCCTCATTTTTAGAGGTGGGCAAGGGGTCTGGTTTGACTCTACGAGCCAAAACACAAGCCGAGCCCTGGCTACTGCAGACTGTTCTCCCCGCAGGTGAACATTTCAGACACTACACAAACTGCTCAGACTGACAAAAAAGCTTACTTTGAGAATAACTGGCTTGGCCTGACCTTGGCTCTCAACTGCTTACAGAGGTCGAGCTGACCCAGGCATTAAGTTCGAGCCATCAATGACTTGCCCACTTTTACTCATTTTATCCCTCGAACCTGCTATATCCCTCATGGAAAAGGTGCTGTCCACATAGTAAATGTGCTGTAAATTCAGACTTTAAAGCAGAAATTCACAATATTCGAAAATGTCAAAATAAAAATTGTACAAGTAAACACAAGGGCTTCCAGTGTTCCGAGCTTGTCGCTCCATATTTGAGGATGCGTCCCCGATTATGAAGGTCTCTCTCTCTCTGTCCCTCATTTCAGTGACAAAAGTACGGGAAGCCCGGGACTAACCTTGCTAATGCATCTTTATTGAAACCCTACTGAGGCCCCTCCCACCCTAAAAAAGAAAACACAGAAAAGGTCAGTGCCTTAATCGCACCGGGGCACCCTAAAAGCATACCTCTCAACCTTTTGTCACTGAAATGAAGGACATGGCCATTTTTGGACGCTCAAAATGAGGGACACATCCTCAAACATGGAGGTACAAGCTCAAAAACACTGTGAACACCACAGTATTTGCCTGTACAAAGTTTATTTTTGATTTGGTATTTTATAATAAGAGTTTCTGCTTTAAAGTCTGAATTTCCAGCACATTCGCTGTGTGGGCAGCACCTTTTCCATGAGGGACGGAGCAATTTTAAGGGGCAAACTGAGGGTTGTCCTTCGTAATGACAGCCACTTGAGAGGTATGCCTAAAAAGGTCTCTGCGGCTAACTTTCTGGTGATTGCTCGGTAAATGTTAGTGACAGGGCCCGGGGGTCTGGCTTCAAAAATGTTACACGTTTTATTCCCCCCTTACTCATCCCTTTTCTTAGGGATCCACCCAAGAAGTGCTAGTCTAACTATACCTTTACAAATTTCACTCAGCTGTGGAAATACTAACGCTTCAGCTCTTTCTCTGATCTAATGGCGTCACGATACTGCGTTGCAACCTTCCAGCCCTGCCGCTCCTCCCTCTGTGTCAGAGCGCGAGGAGGAGCCACACACTACAAGCGGAGACCTGAAGACTTCCCTTGTAGTTCTGGGAGAGGCGTGGCAAGTGACGTCGGCATCACGGCGACGCCGTGCAGTTCAAAGGTTAGGCTCGGCAACACTCAACGGGAAGAAGAGCAAGTTTTGAAGGTACTGCAGGGGGGCCAATGTTGTGGGTGGGTCTTGGCAGCTAGGAGGGGGTTGTCAGGAACCAAGGAGTCCCGTGAGGGCCATGGACGAGTTGTACTGTAGGGTTCTAGTTTACAAAGTCTGGAGTTGGCACTGTACTCCCTTAGGGGGGCAATGGAATGGAAGCCACAGCGGCTGTTAGGGGGGCCCTGTTGACATATACCGTTGTTAATCATATGATGCGGAACAGTCTGGGAGATGATCTTTAAAAAAAGTGTAATGTTCCTCTATAAGCAGTTTAAGTGGCTCGATTTAAGCATTTCTGAACGAGAAGTAAACTGTAACTTGTTTTGTGCTTTTAAACCCTTACATTACCCATTTTTTTGAGGGACAGAGGAACACTTTAAGGCAAAAAAAAAAATTCCTGAAATGAAGAGGATGGAAATGAGAAAGGAAAAGTGAGAAAGTGGTATTTCTAACATTGAAATGAAGAGGGTAACTTACAGTGAGTTAAGAGGGGATGTAATGGAGGCAGATGCTATAATGTAGAAAATAATGGGTTCTGGGCCAGCACGGCCAAGTGTGATCAGAGGAAGGAGTGTCAAAGGGGGACTGTCAACAGCTGTACAGGTGTTTTGGTAAGACTAAGTGGACAAGCAGGACTGGATCTTTGTTTGTTTTTCCCCTATGCACCCCCCCCCCCCCCGAGGGCCCTGTTGGAAATGAACCCTTCTCGGTCTCTGTTTGCTCACCTGGTAAAATATGTTTAAATAAATAATTGTGAGGTGTGACTTTTGCATGTGCTTTGAGGGTGGCTTTGAGTGCAGGCAATGAATGCCGTTAAGTAGAGTCTCTCTGAAACATAATATTCATTTTTGCTGACCTTATTAAGTCTGGCTGTGAAAAAAGTTGGACTGGTCTTGCTGTGAAAGTGGTGCTCCTTGGAGTTGTCTGTAGAGGCCTAGAAATAAGACATAGCTATTGGAATTGTTGTGTGCCAGACATAGCAGTGAGATGACTTCACTGATGTTAGGGGCTAGATTTTGCATCGATACTTCCAGATCAGTGAACTGGTGCCAGAAGAAGAAAGCTGGAGACATTTCAAACTTTATTCCTGTTTTAGAATGTGGTTGTAATGCTGCTGTAGGTATCAAAGCAGAATCAAATCAAAGGGAGAGGTTTCTGTCAGCTACTAAAGTATTCACTGCTGGAGACAAACTAACATATCCACTTGTTAAAGCTATTTTAGTGGCTGGTCTTTGAACCTTGGGGATTTGTTTACAGTTGTGTCTGACTCAAGATGGCTAATACAGCCTGCAGAGTTACAAATCACAATATATGCACAGTGCAGGTGGGGTTCAAACATTTTGTAGCAGCAACCCAAATCACAGACAGAACAATGGTTGCTGTTTTGATGCTGTGAGACAGCAGGGCTATTGACGGGAGGGAGGGATCCACTGGCCCCACACGCATCCTTTAGCCTAACTGGTGCACTTACTGAAACATGTACCCCAATAGTAGACAGCATGGCTTGCTAAAAAGACAGTTTTTAGTGGCATAACTCAAAATCTAGCATTTGGCCTGTGAGCCAGTGCTGAGTTTGACCTCTGCAGAAGGATAGCATAACAGCACACTGGCATATCTGAGTTCTGCTGTGTCACAGTGAAATCAAAAATGAAAGCAGTGGAGAGCTTTAAGTTTCTTTACCATCGAATATATTTTTATAACTTCCTTAAAAAAGTGAGTGGAGAGGTCTAACTAGAATGAGATGAACCAACCTGTCAACTTGGACTTTGGTAAAGTGTGCTGTCTTGGTCAGTTCGCTGGTAAGGTGGTTCTTTGACTGTTTGACTTCACAGAGGAAGTTTCACCAAAATGAAGAGGCAGGAGACACAACTCACAAAAATTGGCCAGTTTATTGAGTAACTGAACAACAGAGATCGGGACAAGTAAAGGGTGCAAACAACATTTTCACTTGCAAACCACCACTGTATTGTTGCTACGAATCTTCTTAAAGGATACCTAAACCCTTTTTATTTATTTATTTTTTTGCTGGTCACTATCTTAAAAATAAGACATCACACTGAGTTAGATAATCGGGAGACATATTAGAATATATTGTTCACCTTCTCTTCCATTTTCAGAAATGCCGTGCCAGATTCAGCCTAAGATGGTGCCATCGTGGGACGTGATAACATCATAGAAGCGAGACAGCTAATACTGAACCATTGAAGCCCTATGTGCTGGCCCATTTATGACAGTAATGTTAAACTTGTAAAGTACACCGATATGCAACACATTCATCAGACTCTGAATGTGTTGTATACCAATTAGCATGTCTGTGTGCTTTAGAAGTTTACATTACTGTCATAAACAGGCCAGCACATAGGCTTCTATGACTCAGTATTAGCTGTCTCGCTTGTATGACGTCATCACATCCCACGTTGGCACCATCTTATGGCTGAATCTCACACGGTATTTATGAAAACAAAGAAGTTAGCTTTCGGTCTTTAAACATGACAAAACCGCTGAACATTTCACCAGTGAAAGTAAACGCATATATATTCTAAAATGTCTCCTGATTACCTAACTTGCTGTGCTCTACGATTTTTAAGATGGCGACGAGCCAAAAAAAAAAAAGGTTTAGATATCCTTTAAAACCACTTCTATAAATGTACAGGTAACTGTTGCAATCACTCTATCACTGTATAACTACTACACACTATGTAGAGAATAATGAATAGGCAACTGTGTGTTATGGATTTTTTTCTTTTACATACCCAAGGTGTGTGATGACTCATGAAGCTTGAGGTTTATGAGGTCATGAAACCCGTGGTGTAATTTGCCATTATAAAGGAGCGTTTATAATGGTAAACACGTGTCGGGGTTTCCCTACCACTGTGCATGTGCCAGGTGCCGCCCTGCTCTTCCTGGTATCCCGAGACCGATGCTTACCACCGGAGACCACACCGTAACTCTGACTGGGCGATAAGTCCAAAAAATAAATACAATAACTCGGGGCTAAAAGTAGGCTACTGTTTACGGAAAAAAGGATGTGTCTTCAGCAGCCGTTTGTGATCCCAAACCGAGTCGGGATTGGGGTGCAGCTGTACAGTGACATTTTATTTTATATAATTGCTCTGACAAAAATCATAGCCATCAATTATATAAATAAAATAGGTGTGTAAACTCAGTTTACACACACTCTGGGGTTAGATGCTGACATAGTTCTCGGTGTGTGTAAACTTCTTGTTACACACACCACCCTGTACTTTATTCTATATCTTATACCCTTTATGTTTTATAATTACTGGTGCAAGGAGTTCTGACACACACACACACACACACACACACACACACACACACACACTCCCTTCAAACTGTCATTCTTCAAAGTGATTGACTTTAGCATAAAAAAAATAAATGGACAAACTTTGAAAAGCCATTCCCTTCTTCAAAGTGTTGAACAGTGCTTAAGTCGTGGTGTAAAAAAGTCGGGCACAGTCCTACTGGTGATCACGCTGGGTTGGACTAGTGGTTTCCCAAACTCGACACACAGTAGGATCAGCCAGATACATTTTACAAATTTAAAAGGCAGGATCAACCACGTAAATTTAAAAAGAAAAACAATAATAACTTGAAGAGACTTACAATAAGGGAAACTATCCATTGCTATAGGGGTTTGTCTCTAAGTGACAAACAGAGCTGCCATGTTTACAGAACTAGACGGGATGGTTAAAACAAAATGCCGTAATAACTGAGTAACCCAGTTATTTAAGGGATATACCATGACCGGGTGTGGGTGATGGCAGGATTTACCCATGCCTGGTGTGGTTTGCTCACGAGGTGCAGCCGAGTGAGGAAACCACACCAGAAGTGGGCAAATCTTGCCATTACCCATTCCCGGTAGTGTTATATTACTATTTTATACAATGTGGAAAACAAAAGAAAGAAGTGTGTTTTTTTTTTTTTCTCGCATGTCCCACTTAACGGGCGGAAAACAGTATGGCAGACAGCAGCTTTGAAGTCTGGTGCCTTGCCAATCAGGAACCAGCATTTTCTTGCCCGTTGTGTAATACAGTTTTTAAAATACAGATCCAGATTGTACCTTAAAGGGGCTCACCAGTAATTATAACTGTACAATTTTCTAACTGTAAAGTTGTACAATTTCACCCCAGAGTTCTTATGGATCTGTTGGTTTGCTGTAGATGATGTGGTGGTGAAGAATACTGAGGACTGTCCGAGCACATGCTTTTCTTAGCCAGCTTCAAGAACTGATTAAGAACAAGGGATTTTAGTCATTGGACATTGTCATAACCTAGGGATTTGAACAACACACTTGTATTCCACAGAAAGCCACTGAGCCGTTGCAATGGACTCCGGGAAAGAAACAGAATACTTGTATTTCCACAGACTTGTAGCAAATTATAAGGCCAACCTCCTAATGTGGGGGTAACATGACCGCTCAGTGAGTGTCATTAGCATGAGGTCAATACCGCGCATAGCAAAGAAGCGCAGAAGATGTATGCGCTAAGACGACGTAATATTGATGTTTGGTACCGTGCTATAGGCATATCTGCTTTCGTCCTGGCCGAGCACTCTAAGAATGTAGAAGTGCACTGTGCTGCCGAGCTGACAGCATGGCTTGGAGGATAGAGTGACAGCATATGAGTAGATGGGGCTAGCATGGGGTCATGATGTTGCTGACAAAAATAACGCAGCAATAAATGTCACAAGCAACACAGCATGCCCTGATATAAGGTCGGGGAAAAACATTGACTGCAATGGAAACAGCACGCCCCATTGAAAATAATTGGACTTTTTTTTTTTTTTCCAGGGGGCTATGCCTCCCCCGCACCCTCCACATCCTCTAGACTTTAAATGACAAAGTCTGAGGGGGTGTGGACTTCAGGGATGGGGTGAAACTCCAGGAGGGGAAAAAATTTAATAAAGAAAAAAAAAAAGACACAACACTGGAAGACCGGGCCGGGGGGGGGGAGAGACAGAACCATGGTTCCGGGTCCCAAACGTGCCATGTGCTGGTGCCTTAGCCACTCCACCACAAGAACGGCTCGACCAGGCATTACACACGTGGCAACTTGATCCCTTGCATATGTCAGCGCAGAGCGACGGGTAGCGGTAATTCCCTTACGCTATTATACTGCTGTTGCCCTGAATGCTTTAGTGCTTTACTAACATACTAAAATGCCAGCAGAATAGGCCTAACGGTCTTTCGAGTCTGCTCGATTGGTCAGCCCCCACCTTGGGTGCTGACCTTGCTGCCCCCCTCGCCTTCTCTGGCTTCTCCCTTCCCAGTTCCGGATATTCTTGCTGCATTGGATTTTGCTTCCAGAACCCTTCCCCTGTACCTGTCCCAGCCCCTCTTGAACCCCTCCACTGTCTCTGCCTCCACCAGCCCCTAGGCAGTGCATTCCATGGCTCCACCACCCTCTCAGTGAAGTAGCACCTCCTCCTTCTCCCTGAATCTCCCTCCAGCTTCCACCCATGCCCTCAGTGGCCCCTTCTCCTTCCTTCAAGCACCCTGACTGTTCCTCCCCTATTTACCCTCTTCATGTACCTGAAGACCTCTATCATGTCCCCGGTCCCTTCTCTTCCAATGTGTACATATTTAGCTCTTCGAGCCTTTCCTCATAGGTCCTGTCTCCCAAGCCCCAAACCATTTTGGTTGCCCTTCTCTGGACCTTCTCCAGGAGTTTAATGTCCCTCTTTAAGTGTGGCCTCCAAAACTGCACGCAGTACTCAAGGTGTGGCCTCACCAAGCAGTTATACAGAGGGAGTATCACTTCCCTCCTTCTGGAGGTGATCCCCCTAGCGATGCATCCCAGCATGCTGTTGGCCTTGGCTGCTGCCCTCCTACAAGTCTCCGAGTTGTTCATCTTGACATCCACCACCACCCCCAGGTCCCTCTCAGCCATCGAGACTTGTAGCATTTCCCCCTTTACACAACACGTTTATTGCCGTGCTGTTGTTGTAGTGCTGTATTAACCTATTACCAGTGGGGCTACACCGAGACCACAGTTTGAGTCTGCCGTCCTCATTAAATATGTTTTTTCTTTTGGTTTTTTTACACACGTGCCCTTTGTTATACAGATATGCATTTAAAGGTGGGGGGGGGGGTGATGCCATCTCATATAGCAAATCCATGCTGGTTTGAACACTTTCTCCTTTCTTTGAATTATGTTTGACCTCGGAATTGATTGTATTAAGAGGTTCGTGGTGAGAAGCCTCCCCCCCCGATTTAAAAACTAGTGAACATACATAACACTAGTGTACTGATTATGAACAGTCCAAGACAATATTCTGCTGTTCTGTGGTTATTTTCTGGAGGGTGCTGTTACAGACAGTTGCAGCGAGCTGAGTTTCAATATACTCTGTTGGTGCAGTACTGCCAGCACGCTGACTTTGCTGCTCTGATTTGTACCGCGCTGAAATGACTTTCACTTAGTTGTCTTAGATCTGTCTAGGGGTGTACTGGATGGTAATGTCATTCAGGGAGGGGCCTCACACAAAGAGCACTGGAAAACACTTACTTGACCACCTGAGCCAGAAGCGACCTCTGGGGCTCCACTAATATGTAGCAGGGCTATTCAGAGCTGCATAGGGAAGGGGTTAGCAGAACTTGGATGTAGCAAAACCTCATGTTCAAACGTGGATTAAAATCAAAACAGCATGCTTTATTCCTCCGGAGTGAGCTCACGTAAATTAATGTTAAACTCTCATACTGCTTTTCACATACTTTGGCCAGCACAGTCTATTTGCTGTTACACTGTCACCACAGGAGAACATTCTTTTTGCTCTAGGTAGGCTTCAACCCAGGTGGGGTACTTTTACTGTCGGATACCAGTCCCGATGGAGGCAACTAGCAGCTCTCTGAGTCCACCACCCCAGACAGCACAGGTGGGGACTCCCTGGACATTTGATAGCCCATATTTCCCATTTACTTAACACCTGGCAGACTACACAGTTCCAACGCTGACACTGGGCAGCACTACATGATTCTGTGAAGGACTTCTGAATACATTCTCACTTCCCAGAGTCTATTCCTTTACACTTTTCTCACAGATTTTTTTTTTTTCTTTTCACTTTTAAAACGAGGACACTTCACCCACCTGGGCATACCTTCTGATGCATACTGGTACTACACAGACCTTTGTGGCAATACTGGCCCAACCATTAAACTCTGAGGTAAATTTCTGTGTACTGACTGGAATTATGTAACTTCACAGTCACTGTTTCTGACTTTGGGAGGGAAGGCACTGCTGGATGTCAGACCAACACACTTTAAATGAGAAGTAGAGTGAACATCACCTCAGATCCTTTGCGCACAGAACTCGCTGGGACCAGTTTCCTCTCGGACAGACCTCTACTTCTTTCTTCACATCTTCTTTCTCCTGCTGGAGAGAGGACACCATCCCTTTCAAGGCTCTATTCAATGGCAGTCATCATGAACAAGTACTCTTTCTTGATGCCAGGCTCTAAGAGGAGATTTTAGGACTGCAGGAACTGGCACTATATGCCAGGCGCATGTCTCCCACCAACTCACAATCATCAGTCTCTGCCCTTCAGCACAGACCACTCACTCCTTCCCTTTGGAATGCCATGTCTGGCCAGCTGACCCAGTCTATCAAGGGCTTAGATCCTAGAGGTCGCTACACACTCTTAAAGGTACATAGCTCCTGAAGAGGGCTACAGTGAAGAGCGTCTGGGCCATCACCATGGACTCTGGGAAGAAATATGAAGAACCGAAGCTATGGATGAAACCTTGAAGAATGTCCGTGCCGTCACCATTGTCCCTGGGAAGAACTCTGAAGAACTGCATGAAACCTTGAGGAACCTGGGGGCCATCACTGCTGATCCCAGGAAGAAATCTGAAGAAACGGATGGAACTGGAGAGCTGGAATACCTCCAAGCTTTTGACCTTGAGAGAATCTCTGAAGAACCTGAAACAAAAACCCCAGCCCCTCCAGGTGTTGGATCCCTATCTGTGAACTTGTGCAGTTCCCTGCATTGCCTTACTCACTGTTAGGGAGGGGTTGGCCTGAAGATTCTGAAGAAAGCAGATGACAAGGAGTTCCTTAGCTGACTACGCAATTCCTGTTCTGATGACTGGCCCCAAATTGCCAGGGTACAGCTGGGTGAAGCAGTCGCTGGATCATGCAGGAGAAAGTGTGAACATGCAGTTGGTCAGAAATATAGTTGAGTCTCCAGAACGTACAGTCTTTGTACTCAGCAGTTCCTGGTTTTGGCAGTCTTTGGATCAGGCAACCATCGGAGGGCAATTAGAAACATGCAGGGCAGTTCAAGAACATGCAAGGCAGTTCATAAATTTTGAGCAAGTGTAATCAATTTTGAAGCGGGTTCACAGCATGCAAAGGCAGTCTCTCAATCTCTGAGCATGTAGTTTCCTTCCAAGGCAGCTGAGGGCAATTAAACAGTCTCTGAGCAAAACAGGGCAAACTCGGGACAAATGGGGCAAATCTGGTGCATGCAGGGCAGTTTCACAGTCTCAAAGCACACATTTAGTTTGAGCGCTGTCCCTTTAAGTAATGTTGGAACAAAACAATTCTTGCCCTTCACCACTGTGCACAGACAATTCGGCACTGTAACTTTAAATGCATTGACACTTTTGTTGAGAATGTTTGTTCAGGATTCACAGTCTCTTTGGGTAACCATTGCACTTGCACTTTAAATGTCTGTTCTGGTAACCAGGGGTCACTACACCACGACAGGCACTTCGTGAGGGGAAACCTGGATCAAATGGCTGGTATATATAATATATCTAGTTACGCAGGGACCACGGGCTATGCTGTCCCTTCCACAGGCATACACTATACCTTTACAGTAAAACAGCAGTCCAGTTGTCTTGGCTGATGGCTGATTAAGCCTAGGTGCTAGGGGTCCCACGCTAACTGTCTGTCCCTTGCTAGGGGACTCTGGGATCAGTTAAATACTTTTTAATCAAGAAGTTACTAGCCCTTGGCTAGGGCCATGACAGCTATGCTGCTGGGATGGATACCTGGGACCTGTCTGCTCCCTTCTCTCGCTGGAGCTGGTATCAATGCCACTAGAATACTTTAAAATAATACACACTAGCCCTTGGCTTGGGCTTGCTGGTGGCTGCCTGGACTGTTAGCCCACTTTTATGCTCTGGTGCCTAGGGTGGTGGTGTTGGGGCATGCTGTCCCCTTACCCTGCCCACTGGGTGCTTGAGGAATTAAAAAAAAAAAAAAAAAAACATACAAATATGAGCTTGCCTTGCCGTTTACTCCCTGCCTGTTGGGAGTGCTTGTTAAAACAGGGCCTGCCTGCCCTTGACCACCTGAGTGCATCTTTATTGTAATGGGACTGCCCTGCCCCTCGCTTCTCCAGGAGCTGCCTTTATTTTAATCTGGGCCTCTTGCCCACTTAGCTTGCCCTCTGGGAATTTCTTAAACTGAGGCCTCTGCCTCCCCACCCTGTGGCCTTGACTGCCGCTGGTGGTGCCATCTGGCACTTTCAACAATTTTATTTAGTTGGGTTTTTTTTGCTCCCATCCTGACTGGCCCCCATTGGCCCAGCCATGCACCCCCGCCCATCCTCCCAGGACTTACCTCCACCATTGTGTTCCTTCCTGGCTTACCCCCTAGGGCAGGGCCCCTGAGGCCAGGCAGGGATGACCCTGTAGGAAATACTCTACTCCATTTCTGTAGGGAGCTCCTCAGGTTAGGCTATGTGGGTCTTTAGTACACGGCGGGTGGCATCCTGCATCCGGCATTTTTCACCTTTCAGGGCTCCCACCCACTTCCCATGTGTGCGGCCGTGGCGACGTCCTGTGGGTGGAGACAGTCTGTGGTCCCCCACGTAGCCTAGGGCATCACCACAAACCACCGCCAGGAGCTGCTGTGAGTGGTCTGCAACAACCCACTTCCCAGGAGGGAAGAATCCATGGGACACCCTTAACTCCCTCTCTGCCGGCCTCTGCTCTTTACACCTGGGCTCCGGGTGCCAACCCAGGTCACCAGCATGCCAGAGCAGTGCCCCATCATGCAGCACTATGGAGCCAGCAACAATTATTTTTAAAATAATAGTTCTGGCAGTCAGCACCTGCCCTTTGATGCTGCCGCAGACTCATCACCCAGACCCGGAGTGAAGCTGCTGTGGTGAGGAAGGTTTGTTTGGTGGATGCTGGCAGTGGGTGATGTGTCTGTCGATGGTCCTTCTGACAGGACCTTGCTGCTCTGCCCAATGCGTGTATGCTCGACCTCTCTCTCTCTCCCCCCTCTCTCCCTCTCCCTCTCCCTCTGTCACCTCCCAGGCAGCGTTCCTTCTGCTCCGGCCCGCCTCTCATAGCTGCGGCCTGGAAACTAGCTGCTGCTGATGAGAAACGGGAGTAAACTTTGATAAATAAAATAAAAAATGGGGCTTATAGAGCCCTCACTGTGATCGCTGATCTGATTCCAGGATGTCCTCCACTGCCACCTCGGGGATCCACAGACTGCTGCTGCTCTTGCCAGATGACTACTGGATCGCCACCACATGAGGGGACCTGATGGACTGCAGGAGGGACTCAAGAGAAGGACCATAGGGACTGCTGGCTCTGGTATGCCCTTTTCTTTTCCCTTAGCTTTGTTACCTGTCTTCTTTCTCTTCTTTGCAGGCCATTCTGTTCCTCTGGCCCTGATCACACTACCGAGCACCAGAAAGCACTGATTGGCCTGCTAGAGTCTCTGGTTCCCACTACTCTGGAACCTTTATAACCCCCTCAACGTTCGGGGCACTGAGTCCCCTGACAGTGTGGGGGCGGGCAATCGGCAGTCCAACGTGAGCTGGACATTCAGACACTGGCACTGGTTCGGCCACTCTTGCTGGGGTTGGAAACTGCTGGGGGCGGGGGGAACATTTTTCATAACTGCCGACAGAAGTTTCTGGTGTGTGTTTCTGGGTATCTGTGTTGGGGCCCCATGTTACCGTTGCCACTGTGTGTTTATTTGCCTGAAGCAATTTACTGGGTGGTACTGGGGATCCTGGGGCACCATAACTGGGGAGGGGGTACTGGGCTGGGGCACCATGTCTTACGGAGGGTACTTTGGGGGTATTATACTACTGTATGCATCACAGCAGAATCAAATCAATGGAGGAGGTTTCTGTCAGCTACTGGAATTACTCACTGCTGGAGACAGACTAATACTTTTCATTTGTTGAAGATATTTTAATGTCTGGCCTTTTAACCTTGGAGGCTTATTTACAGTAGTGTCTGACTCAAGATGGCTAATAAAGCCTACAGAGTTACAAATCACAGTATATGCACAGTGCAGGTGGGGCTCAAACATTTATGGCAACAACCCAAATCACAGACAGAACAATGGTTGACATTAAGTTTTAATGCCTCAAGACAGCAGGGCTACTGATTAGGGAAAATCCACTGGCCCCACACTCATCCTTTTGCCTAACTGGTGTATTTATTGGAACGTGAACCCCAGTACTAGACAGCATGGCTAACTAAAAGACAATTTTAGTGGTACAATACAAAATCTAGCATTTGTGAGCCTGTATTAATTTTGACCTCTGCAGAAGGATAGCATAACACACTGGCATATCTGAGTTCTGCCGTGTCTCATTGAAATCAAAAATGAAAGTGAAGGAGGCGAGCTTTATGTTTCTTTGCCATCAAGCATATTTATATAACTTTCTTCATACTTTCCTGTAAATGTATTCATTTTTTAAGTAAATTGCCAAAAATCATGTGATTGTAACAATCAAACACTTGTAATGATGCAAAGTAGAATAAAATAATTGAACTGTGTAGAAAACTTCACACCCAATCATTCATATGGTTTACTGCACTGACGTACACGCAGAAGAGAGAAGGAAGCAAATGCCTTAGCTGGGACTTGAACTCAGGCCACCCAGAATACCGTTCCAGTTGTGTTAACTTCCTCCCTAAAGTGGTCTCAGAGTTTCACCTTAACCAGTCTATAAACTTGCCTGTCTTTTTCACTAAACACTCTAGTTCAGGAGAACCTAGGCTGCATAGCCTAGATGTAAAGAGGGCTATCAGCTATTATCTGGATCTGACCGGAGGCCATAGGGGTGACGAGCCAGTTGTTCCTTACCTATGCAGGATTGGACAGGGGTAAGCCTACCACTGAAAGGACCATTGCAAGATGGATAGTGTCTTGCATTCAGTTTTGCTATCAGAAACTAGGGAAGGATCCCCCTGTAGGCCTCAGGGCTCACTCTACCAGAGGCACAGCTGCGAGAGACATTCCTTTGTCGGAAATCTGCAAAGAAGCTACCTGGAAAACTGTACACACATTTACCAAGCATTACAGCCTGGATGTACAGGCAAGAAGTGATGCCAGGTTTGGAACAGCAGTATTGCAGAGCTTCTTTCCTAAGTATGTTGTGTGCCTTCCTCCAAGGGAACTGCTTGGCAGTCTGCATATGTCAGAATATATTAGGGCGAATTCCTGTTTGAAGAAAAAATTACTTACCACAGTAATGTTGTTTTTTTTTTTCTAAAGGAGTCCTAATGTATTCTGACCTCCCACCCTGCCTCCCCTGCCAGAATCTGGGGTCATTGCACTCCAGCTTATACACTTTGTTATATTACTTGAAAGTTGGGTTTTCCTCTAATGGGCATCTGTGACTTGAGTCTTTAGCCCATGTTGGGGTGGTAGGTTTTTAGGAAAAGTTTCCATTTAAATGCTTTAGCATTTGCTATTGTTTTTTCAAACCTTGATAAGCTTCTGGGGTTACTCGTAGGAATCTGATGGTTGAATAGAACGTACCAGAGGACAGTGATTTGAAACAGAGAGCGTGCCTACTTAGAATGTAGGCTTTAACTCTTTCCTCTCCGGGGCAGCAGAACATGAAGGTCATATTGCATATGCAAGCAATAATACTGGACAGGGTGGGCGGTATTGGGCAATACCGGACCACCCAGGGGCGTAATGAGGCCCGACACCGCAGGCGGAGGGCCTTATAGCTCCTGGAAGGTCCAGTATTGCCCATATCGCCCACCCTGGAGGGTATTATTGTGCTTAGAAAATGGGCTTACATTAACATTTTTTAAAATAATGAGTTTATACAAAAAACAGTATAAAATATTAGTGCAAACTAACAGAGAAAATAAAAAATAAAAGTAAAAATATTAACTTAAAATAAATTTTGTAATAAAGTAGTCCCACTGCCAGTTTTGGTTTTTGTACTACTGGGGATTCCATAGTCTGGGGGGGCCCGCTGGTATGCAGTTTGTAACAGAAGCTGCCAGGGAGGGCTCTGAATATGCCATCGGGATATTGGGTGACCGCTCGTTAAAGAGATTTTTTATGGTGTAGCGTGTGTGCCAGTAGTTTGAGACAAGCATGGTTAAGAGACAACATAGCAGTGGGACTTGTGGCATTCATTGATGGATGTGGTGAATCAGGCTGGGAAATGGTCATGCACTTTCGTGACTTGCAGTGCCCGTGGATAGAGACGCGCTGCCCAGCGTCAGGCAGGTAATGGATTGCCCGGTCTTTGGGAACCTTGGGACACACAATTTCTTTTCACCGTTTGCTGATAAAATTACATCCAAATATTTTTTTTCTTTAACTTTTATCATTTAAAATTTTGTAATAATATGTAGTACTGTGCTTCAGTTGGGTTGTTGGGGGAACGCCTCGGCCTCACTTGCTCCTCTGCTTACTGAGCGGTAAAACAATGTCGGTTGACAAAGTTGAAGATTCGGGGTGCCCAAAAATATCCAAAGTAATGGGGCATCCTGAACAGGAACTTGTTTTTCAACGGGCATCTATCGAGAAATACCCGCCCGCTGACACTGGCATCCTAGCCAATGAAAAGGCTAGGATTCTCAGACCCATTTTCTAAGTCAGAATACATTAGGATTCCTTTAAAAGAAACAACATTACTGTGATAAGTAATGTTTTCTAGTTTTACATAAACTCGGAGGTTGCCACAATAACCTCCCTGTACGAGGACCTGAGAGGGAAAAGGAAAATTACAGAAGACACTATAGCATGGTCAGGAAAAGGGGGGGTGGAGCACATAGGTGCCAACCTTATGGACTAGAAATTGTAAAGGATAGATTAGGCTAAGAAATAGAAGAACTGTTGCAACAGATTTAAGAAAAGATCAGTCCTCAAGAGTGGCAATATGGACTAAAGCACTCATTTTGAGAGGGGTGAGGCAGTAAAAGTGCAAACTGAGAGAGGAGGGGTAAATGTAAAAAAAAAAAAAAATTGTTTGGGTACAATAAAAGAGGTGCACCTTTAAATTTATACTGGCACTCCTGCACCTCTCCCAGAATGTGTCCTTTGTAATCTTGGACATTCCCTTTTAAAAATGATCATGTTGTACAATAAAGGAGGTGCACCTCTTTTATTGTACCAAAACAATATTTCTTTTACCTTTACCTCTCTCTCAAAGTTGACACTTTTACTACTGCACCCCCCCTCAAAATCAGTGCTTTAGTCCATACCACCATATATGTGTGCATTTAGCCCTGCTCTCCTGCAAAATGTACACCACCTTCACCCCTCTCCAAATTTGTACTTACAACCCTCCCAAAATTTCCACTTGCACCTTCTAACACTTCTGAATTTTGAACTTGCATCCACCAGCATTGGCACTTGTGCCCCTGCGCCTGTCCTGAAATTTGTACTTACATCACTGCATCCCTTCCCAAAATTTTACTTGCCCCCAGCATTCCTCCCAAAAATTATACTTGCATCCCTCACAGAATTAACCCCAAACCTCTTCCAGAATTTGTACTTGTATCCCTGCACCCCTCATAGAATTTATACGTCCATCCCTGCACTTCTCCCAAAATTTGTACTTGCTGCCCTGCACCCCTCTCAAAATATGTACTTGCACCTTTGCAGTCAGAGCTCCAAACTTTTTTGTGATGATTACCTTACTTCTCATTTTGAGTAAAACCAAATTCAGATACATACTAATGTCTGGACAGAGTGGAGTGAGGGGTAAATTGTGTTTTTTAACCAATGTAGTTTCCTTTTAGCTAAGAATTGATCAGGTGCCAACAATGTTCCAGATAATGTTGGCAGGTAGGAGTAATTTACTCACCAGTTTTATAATATAGTGAGTAAAACAAAATTGGGATGATTATGAGTGTTGTAATCTGGAAAAAAAATGCTCCTTTTGAATCACTAGTTATGTTATTGTAACCCCCGGACCCCTGCCTTTTTGCAAATGACAGGTGGTATGCTGTTGAAGCTGACAGCAGTACCTGGTGGGGACTGGGTTTGGGGAGGACTAGGTTACTCGGCACAGGGGGCCTAGGTTTGGCTACTCTGCACAGGGGCACCCAAGTAAATCTGAACACAGGAAGCAATAACTGTAATGTCCAAAACCAGGAATGGGATTCTAAAGTGTGGCTTTTATTCACATCCAAACTGAACAAACAAAGCATAGACGGACCCCCACGCGGCTACATTCCTGGTAATGCAGATTAGAGACACAGAACACTTCTTCACTATTCCAGCCGTCAGGCTCTGAACCCACCAGGCACACAGCCAGGACTTAAATGCAGCTTTGGGTACACAGACCGACTTGTACACTACTTGGGTTTTTTCCCTGGCCTGGCTCCCATGCCGGCCACTTGATTGCGGTCCATATGGGAATGAACCAGTTTTCCTGTTGGTGGCTCCTCAAACCACCTTAGAGCCTTCGACTCCTAAAGGGAAATTTTCCTTCCAATCCCACGTCTGGGTACTTCCCTCCTCACTGGCCAAGTGCATGAGGCAAAGTAGAATCCACAGAGCAAATCCAGATAGGTGGACCTGGTTACTAAAGATGGGGGTCTCCACCTCCAGCTCCTACAATCCATACCCGCCATTTCTCTGGAAACTAAACAACTCTTTTGAAAGCTTGGCAATGTAGATTACTGGGTAGACGTATGTCACATCTCCTCTACACGTCTTGACTTCCCCTATGTGCTGGACTTGAACATACTTTTACTTTTGGCTAAGCCTATTACTCTAGGCCTCCCACTACTTCAGTAGTCCAATCCTCACTTTAACACAGTTCAGGATGAAACATGGGCCCTTTAGGAAAGAGCAGAACTCGCCCTTCGGTTGCAGGTGCCCCACAGGCGAATCATGAAATCTTCTTGTACCTCACACTCGTGGACAAAATAAGGCAGCTTCTTCACTAGCAGTAGCCAGGGGATTGCCCCTGGAATAGCAGGCAAACCTTCCTGCCCCATCCCCTGAGGGATGTGGCACAGAGACCCGTATCAACGGTCTCCACCACTTTAAAGAACAGCTTAGTGTGTCCCTCTTTAGGCGGAAACACACACCTTTCCTTAAATGTAGCCCTATTTCAGGGCTGAGACTCCAAGACCCTGAGCACAGAGCTGCTGTGCTCCTCTCACAACAATCTCCAACTCCAACTGCCACAGACTGACTGTTCAAACCTCCCAACATTCTACTCTAACTCCCTTCTGCAGATTCCATTGTGGCTCATGCAGCTGCGATAGTTCTATGGTGATGTCATCCCTCAGTCTCGATTGAGACTGAGAACAGAGTGAGACTGTTTGAAACCCATTTAACTGGAGTTTCACAAGCTGCCTTCCCTGCCTACCACAAGGTCTTACTGGGATTCTAGTAACCCCGGGTAACAAGGGGGTTACATTATGAAGCAGTAGTCTATGGAGCATGCAGCATTTACAAAGGTTGGGTGAGTAGCGATACTTACTCAAAAATTACAATTCTGAAGAGTATTTCCTAAAATGAGGTGAGTAAAATAGGTCGGTAGTCACCTTATCTGGAGCCCTGTCTTCATCTCTCCCAAAATTTGTACTTTGTAATCTTGGATATTCCCTTTAAAAATATTCATAAATGGCTGGCCTGGTGGTGCTGAGGGTTGAGGCGCTGGATGCCACACCTTGCACCACACTGGCGACCCAGGTTCAGGAACAGACTCGAGCCTCCAGGGGTCAGCTGGAGGAGAGAGGGATTGAGTGCCCAACAGCTGCTCTCCCTCTCTGGGGAGTGCTGCAAGCTAGCCCCACCATGATACTGCCATCTCCTGGGTGAACCTCAGTATTGGCAGTGTGGTCAGGGAAGCAGTTGGGAAGGGAGGGGCTTGCGTCGGCCAAGGGTCCTGAGTGGAGATGCATCTCTGTGCACATTCACCTCATTGGCCCTCCTCGAGTGCTGAAGCAAGCAGGGGAGGGCACAAGAACAGAGGAAACTCACTGCCCTGGATCTAGGTGACGAACCCCTCGCACCACGTCTCTGGTAGGAACCGGGGGCAGACTCCATTGTGCGCATGCTCCACTGAGGACTAAGGGGAAGATTTGGGGAGTACCTCCTTAGCCCTGCCTGGAGGATAATCCGGATGCCCGGATGTGTGTGCCTGGAAGTGTGCGGCACTCTAGGAGCACACTACCTGGTCCTGCCAGGACGTAAGAAGGTGCAGTGTGGGAGTTCCAAATGAGGGATCCAAAGCAGAAGGTAGGAGGATGAAAAGAAAGTAAAAAAAAAAAAAAAAAAAAAAAATAATAATCATAAACAACAAAAGTAGCATGTGACAAAATTGTATGGCTGTGGGCTGTAAACACTGACCCTGCAATGTTGGGATACTCCATTGCACACCTGCACTAGACGCTATGGGGTGGGCTTGAACAAGTAACTGGATGTTGGAGGGTTAAAATGGTAAGAGTGTTCATGTTTACTGCCCCACTTCTGAAGCTGTCCTCGCTGGGCTATAGATACCCATAGCTTGTTCTCTCTTATGCAGTCCCAGACTACCCCTTTAGGTGGGGCAACCTGGTTGGAACTTTCTCACCCAGAGTTGAGCATTACTAGGAAATTAATACCTGCCCAGGGTTTTAAATAATTGATTAGCAGTTTTTTTTCTTGGGACAATACTAACTGTACAGAAAGCATTTATTTAGGTTTTCTAGAAGTGTTATGTTGTTAAACACAGTGAGGCAAGTGCTGTGCATTTTCACAATGCTTTAGCACTTTTATGAGCAAAACGCTGATTAATTTTTAGAGTTAAATAAAACCCTGCCTGCCTCTGGTTCGGTTGTGTTGTGTTTTCAACCAGTGTAAATAGCTGATTCTAGTTAAAGAGATCCACCAAGGTAAACTGAACAGCCCTGGCACCTGATATATAGGTGTCTTACCTCATCGGACTGCTTCTAATGTGGAGATTGCCCAAAATAATCCTTTGTTAAAAAGTAGTAACACTTGTAAAATTGGGAAAACTGGGTCCTAAACCTGACTTGATCGAGGTACACACTGATACTACTCAATGTTTCTCCCAGGCTGATTGATGTCTTAGTCATATTGACGAGCATAAAAGGGGATACCTCCCCGGGACCAGATAACATCCACCCAAGGTTTTTAAGAGACTTGGCAGGTGAACTAGCATACCCCCTTATGCTACTATTTAATAAGTCCTTGGGAAGTGGAGTAGTACCATCGAACTGGAGGGAAGCAATAGTGATACCCATCCACAAAAAGGGAACGAAAAGTATTACCTCAAATTATAGACCTATTAGCCTTGCATCTCTTTGTAGCAAGGCTATTGAGAGGTTAATAAAAGTAATCCTTGATATGGAAATTGAAGCATTAGGGTTACAGGACTTCACCCAATATGGTTTCAAAAAGGGGCTGTCATGTACAACCAATCTGACTGCTTTCTGTAACAAAGTTGGTACAAGTTTGGACTCTGGCATCCCAGTTGATGTGATCCTTCTGGATCTAGGAACGACATTTGACTGTACCCCACGATCTCCTAATTAAGTTATGTAAAATGGGCCTTAATATGGCCATTGACAGGTGAATTGCTGGGTGGCTGTCACACCACTCCCAGAAGGTAAAAATAAATGGTGTCTTCTCAAAAAAAGACATACAAGGAAGTGGAGTCCCCCAGAGTTCGGTACTGGGCCTATTACTGTTCATTTATTAATGATATGTCTAAATGTATCAAATAATTTGTTAAAGTTTGCGGATGACACGAAGTTGGATGGAGAAGTCGATACAATAGCAAACTTTAACTCCCTGACTGAAGATTTAAAATCTATAGAAGATTGGACCACATCAAATAAAATGAGGTTTAACCCCAAGAAATGCAGCGTGTTGAATTTCGGTAGGAATAACTCAAACTATTCTTACTTCATGAACCACATGCAATTACGTACTGAACTAGAGATTTGGGCATGATTGTAAATAATAAATTATCATCTTCAGATAATTGCATGCAGGTATGTAGAAAAACGAGTGTTCTCCTGAGATCAATCAGACGTTCATTTGTTTCAAGGAACAAACAATGCCTGCTACCCATATATAAAACCTGTGTTGTCCCACACCTTGATTTTGGATCACCCTTTTGGAGTCCTAACTTAAGGAAGGATATTGACCTGGTGGAGAGGACACAGAGGAGAACAGAAATGATTAAGGGTGTGGAACATGTGGCTTACGAAGATCGACTGGATTCCCTAGGTTTATTCAGCTTGGAAACCAGACGTAAAAGAGACCTGTTACTCTTACATGGTACCTTAAAAAAACAAACAAAAAAAAAAAACACAACTTATGGTTCAGCATGGTTTACAATTTAAAGATAGGACCACAACACTAAGATCTCATTATAAGCGATTATCGATCCCAAGGGTGAATACAGATACGAGACATTTTTTCTCGATATGTGCGTCCACACTATGGCACAAACTGCCCACAGTAATAGTTAACAAACCTTCTTTCAACAGTTCTAAACAGGGATTGGACTATTATATAATAACAAATAAGGCGCTCTTCTAATCTTCCCCACAATGCGTGGGAGGCAATCTAGATGATCCTTAAGGCCTTCCTTTACCTAATACCACCAAGTAAACCATTGTGCCTCTCTTGAAATTCAGAAATCACAAACAGGCTCAGTTTTGAAAAGGAAATAGAAAAATGGGTGAGGTGATTTTTTTTTTTTTAGTTCTTTTAGGGTGTTTTAGCCCTCCTACCGTACTGCCTACTTGTTACCTTTATAACTGCAGTCACAATCAAAATTACAACCGTATTTCTTTGAAGAGCACTCCTGCAAATAGAAGTGTGCTGCCAGTACACATCTGCCACACCCCTTCCTCTAGCCCGCCATCCACTTGCTAAATCTGTCTCTCTTTCTATCTTTGGTCGCCCACCACCTAGTTGGTCATTTTTCAATCTGGGCTGTTTTTTTTTTTTTTTTTTGTTTGTTTTTGATTTGTTTGTTTGGTTTATAGAAAAATCACAGCAAAATTTTAAAAACAACTTTTTTAATAATAAAACCTTTAAAAAAAGTGCAACAAAGCACACTCCAGCAGTAAAATACTACCAAATCAGTAGCACCCCCTGGTGATATAACTGCAGCAGAGGAAATAATTAGTAAAAAATATACAACATTTTACCAATTTTTTTTTTTTAATCTGCACAAAACCCCATTGTATAAGTGCAGTTACAGGTAGATACTTAAGGGTGTTGGTAATTGTGCCACATCTGCACTTCAAGGGATGGAAGGCATTTGGTCTGTGGTCTTGGGCCTTATTACACACTGGGATGTGTAGTTAATCAACACCCTTTAGACCCAATTAAAGCCAAATTGCCAACCACCTGTATTACAAGTCACAACCGTTACACACAAGCTTTCAAAACCAACCTTCCTTTTCTGAGTGTAGCGAACGCCCCCCCCCCCCCAAATAATTAGCAGCACTTTCACTAGAATAGCACACCAGCCTGCTCTTAATGGGGCCACAATTGAGTAATCATATGCGTATCTAACAGTACAAAACATAAAGCTACTGTTTAATTGCACTCGTACAACAGTGTTTGTATATTGTTGTTTTATACTTTTCATTTTTTTTCTAGCACCGCCAGGCTTCATCTGGAAACCTCTTTCCTACACCCTCAGTCCCCACCCTCACTGTGGAACTCCAGGCATCTGACACTCCATGCCTGCCTGGGTGAGTGCTAAGAATGCTAAGAATCATTAATGAAAAATCAAATGTGGCTGTTGAGAAAATAATGTGACTAATGAAAAATATTGCAATTTACAGTATTTTTCATCATTTTGCATGATGTGGCTAACTTTTTTTTTTCACCGAAGTGCTAACCCAGCCTGTCTTCACTTGCTCCTAACTTTGTCTCTGGACAGATAACCAGTGAGTTGTCCTCTGCAGGTAAGACCTCTGAGGGGGGACCAGACCTGCGAGGAATATACTTTGCTCAGTGTGCCCAGAGCACCAGAGGGACAAGCCAACGAGGAGCAGCAGCTCAGGCAGCCCAGTAGGACATGGTGGGTACTTCATCAGTCCCAAGTCGGCCTTTTATTTTCTGCCCGGTAGCTCCATCCCTTATCCCACCCACAAGCCTTGCTCCTGTGAAGTGACATGGCAGGGAAATAGGTGAGCCTCTCCCCTCCTTCAAAACTCCCCTGTTGGCCCTGCTCTAGGCATGTGAGGTCTATGCATCACACACTGAGTGAGAGGGTGCATGATGACTTTAGGCTACTCAATAACAGAGCGCCAGTCTTTACTACATGACACCACTTCATCCTGGGCCACGAGGGGGCAGACATTCAACAGGAGGCACCCTCCCTCCCCTAGGCAGGAGGCTTGCAACCTAGATACTGGAATCCTGTCTCACTAGTCAGCAGTAGTTGTCCCAGACTTGGTGGGAATCCGAGTCATCTGGATGGTAAGTGCAAGTGCTACTGCTGCGCTAGCTGGACGGTTGCTGTTTGTCTTCTTAAATGTGCTTACTGAACTCATATTAAACAAGCAGTTTTATAAGCATATTAAGTCATTCCAGAATGTAGTTTAAAGGATTTTGATGCACTTCCCAGGGCCGTTAGAACACTCCGCCTTCTGCCTTGTGCCTTTGCATCCTTGGGCAAGCATAGAAATAATTTAAACCATGGCCTGTTGTGGCTTATTCCTTATTCTTGTTGTATTTGCAACACAGTTGGAAAGAAAAAGCATTTAAGGAGCTTGGGGTACCATAATTGAATACTTTGTGAGGTGCAGATGGGTTTGCACACTGGAGAAGATGTACTTTTTTCCTTCTCTCCCACACCTAGAACGGCCCCCATCGGCTCCACATCACACCCAGCCCCATCGCTTATTTCCCTGTGACTTGGCTCTCTTGGTGTTGCTGTCTGGCTTACCCCCCAAGGTGGGTCCTTTGGGAGGTGCGCCCCTGTCCCTTCCCCCCCTAATCGGGCCTCTAGCTCGGTGTCTGGAGAGTGCCATGGGTCAACAGTGCAGGGCCTGCAGTGCAAGGTGGGTGGCATCCTGCACAGGCTGACATTTTCCCTTTCTCTGTTCTTGGAAGGCGTGGCAGGCAATGATGTAGTGGCACACATGCCGATGTCTGCCCCACCTCCCCAATCATGCGAGCTTCAGCTGTTGGACCCCTGGCTTCTGCCAGGAGTCAGTCGAGCACCAGTCACTTCCTCTCTGGAGGAGAAGAGCAGTCCTTAGGATGCTCAAATTTCCCCAAGCCAGCCCTCTGACACCCTGGGCTCACTTCCAAACCTGGACAGTTGACATCACAGGCGGTAGCTCTACCGCTGTGCCAGCGGGCCAGCCCAGAAGAGATGTACTTAATGCTATGCAGCTGAAGGGCAGAGCTCTACATATATGATACAGTGGTATATTGAAAAGCCATTGGCCACATGAACTGGCTGTTGCACAGGGCTAATTAATGCTTGGCAAAAACATATTTTGACATTGTACAAATGGTAGTCTGTACCATTACCTTGTAAAAACCAGTTATGCTGTCATGGTGACCCACAGGGCTGTTCGGACACTTGTATTGGTGCTCACCGGAGTATTGTTAATGGAGGGTAGAGTACACTGAGCTGTACCTTATGCTGACAGTGGACTGCAATATTATGACTTATTTCTGTAGTTCACCATGAATAAGTGCATTAAGAAGTACTGTACATACTGGCCTCTCTAAATACGAAAATACAGCTATTGCAGTGGTGTTCTGTATCTTTCTCTCACAAAACCTGATATGGCTGCCTCCAGGTTAAAAAGTGTGGTGCTTAAGATCCAAAAAAAAAAAAAAAAAACTTGGCGGCAACAACAAAAAAATCCAGTATTCACCTCCACGTAATAACGTGCACAAACTGGATATGCTGTCAGAAATGCAGTGTTTATTTTTCATATTGAAAAAGCGTCTATAAGCAATGTGAAATGTTGGTCAGCTGCTTGTCTCTGCACTGTTTGTCCTTTTTGGTTGCCTATAATTTGTAATGGATATTGCGTTTTTTTATACAGCATATCTAGTTTGTGAATGTTAACACTATACAGTGGTGTGTACCAATATATTTTTCCTTCTTTGCTGAGCTTCATGTCTCACCCATCTTACATGTGGAGTTGGATAGCTCTGTTGTACTCCACAACCACCTTCCACACAACATAGCAGTGTGCCACGACTGACATGTAGATTGGCTGGTAAAGATATATGGTAAGGAAGCGTTAACATTGTGCGTATTGAGTGAGGTTGTTTGCAGTTTATGTACCAGTATTACAGTTCAGCGTTTTAGCACTCTGTGGTTTGTGCTTCTCAGACTGCCAGCTTGCTCAAGTGTGGAGGTGCTTAACTCACATGGTCACCACTGGGGTTTGCACTCAAACAAGTGCAGTCTAACATTCGCAGGAGGTATATAGAAAACTGTTAACAATATACAGAGCTTTAGTGCAGGGTTTCCATTATACCTCCTGTTGTCTCGAGCACATAGTCCTTTGCACTTCACTTAGTGCACCGTTCGAATATGGGGTTCATTCAGTTTAACACTGAAAGAGCTGGTGTACTGCCTAAAACTAATATTAGTTTTTAAAAGCAGTCAGTCATTAACTTTTTATATCTGAGGTACTTTTTTCTTTTCCCTTTGGTTAATTAGAAGGCAGTTTAGCTGGTGTTAGTAGGTGTGATGTGTTGGGACAGCACTCTGCCTGGCAGCTGACAATTCTTTCTCTGTCCCCCCCCCCACTACATCATCAGCATTGTGACCTCACAGGCTAGGGCATCACAGTTGCTTAGCAACATCCACTCAGTAGTTGCCAGGTCAGTCACCTGTGATGTCACAGTCCATGAGATCACAATGCAGATGATGTACTGGGGCATAAAGACAGATGTGGCAGCTGACAGCTGTTCCACAAATCCAGCACACTGTTATCACATAGAAGACTTTCTAATGAACAAAAGAGAAGAAAGAAATCTACTTTAGAAATAAAAAGTTATTACTAACTACTTCTTAAAATTTGTGTTATTCTTCTGTGTGCCTCTTTTCGCTCCACTAGCTCTTTAAGTCTTGCAAAACAAAGATGGTTGCCAACCTTTAACTGTGCAATATTCGGTTCATCTAATGATCATGACCATTGCTTTTTCTAAGTCCAGAGATATCATGAGACTCCTTAACTTTGCTGTCTTAAATAAAATAGCAGTATTTAAGTCAGTCCCCCCAAAGAAACAGGCACTCCCCTCACCAGCCAAGACAGAACAAACCGCTTGGTAAGGATGGAAAAATCCTTTAATGCAATTTTTTTTTTTTTTTTTATCACTACTCTATTTTCTCACCTGCAGCCATGGTCCTGCCATACATCCAGCCACCGTTCCAACCTTCACCTCCGACCCTGAAGCCGACGTGTCTAGCTGGCATATGCAGCTGCAACTGTCGAGAGGGGCTCCTCCTTCAGGCCCCGCGCATGGTGAGGATCCACTACCGGCACATGCCTATTCCAGGCATCATCGGCTGGTTAAGCGAGCGGCCATCAAGCTGCCGCGGACCATGCTGCTTTTCCCTTTTTTCTCCTAGTGGCAGCAAGGACATGCAATGATGTCCATGCACTAACGTGCAGACGTCTGCCGTGCATCCCCCCCCCCCCCACAGAGCACCCGCACACCTGCATTTCCTCCGGGTGTCCCCAGGGACCGCCAGAGCGCGATGCACCCACCCTTTACCCCCGGACTAGGAGAGCTGTCATCGGATGCTCGATCCTAGTCCTCCCCTGCCAACCCCCGATGACCCGGGCTCCTTCCCGAACCCGGGTCGCCGGTGTGGAGCGAGGTGTGGCGTCCAGCGCCTCAACCCTCAGTGCCACCAGGCCGATCGAATTTAATGCAAATAAAAAAAAAAAACAAAAAAAAATACACTGCAAGACCCGACACTTCTGGACGTTTTGCTCAAGATGTGCATTTTTTTCAAACAATGTTAGTTGAGTGGTGGCTTTGATTTTTTTTTTTAATCAAACAGTCTTCTAAAATATGGTTGTTGTTTTTTTCTTAAAAAAAAAAAAAAAAAGGCATTTTGAAAAAGAAGTCCCTATTGCTTTGAATGAAGTGCACCTCTTCACTGTCCCTATATAGATGTCACAAAATCTGAGCACCAGGGCAGAGCAGGCACACTTGAAAGTACAAGGGATCAGTTGGTCAGTTCCAAATCCAAATATAATCCCTTTCCTCTTAAAACTGGGGTTACCTAAGCAATAATTCATGACAGGGTGTGGGTTGTGGTGGGCTTTACCCATGCCTGATGTGGTTCGGTCATTAGGCTGCAGGCTGAGTGGGTAAATCCCACCATATCCCACACCCTGGCATGGATTATTGCAATTATGCAGTGTCTCCGTTTACTTTTTGTAAGAAAAAAAATTATACATTTTTGCATTTTAAATGTTATATTTTCAGTTTATGCTTGTGCTACAAAAAATTGTTCTGTGCTCCACCGTTAGCTTTTCCTGAGTACTCACTGTGTCACAGTTCTTCTCTTGTCTAAATTCCAGCCTGCACATTGAACAGGGTGCCAAAGTACATGTGTACTGCTGATTCTAGGAGTTTCATTTTTTTAAGTTATATCCACAAAAGCAGTTTTAATGAGGGAATACTAAACTGAGTGCAGTGTTACAATGAACACTGTTAAATCTCATGTTTGAAATCTGCAGCCATGACTCCAGGTACGTGTAGTAGCATCGACGGTAATGTGCACGCCCGGAGTTATGGCTTTACTTTTCAGGCATCATATTTAAACAGGGTCCAGCGCTCCTTTTAATGAAGCACTGAGTTTCTCCCACCCGGGACACTATTAGCTTGTTGGAAATTGGTTTTGCTGATATAAAAGTTGCAATATTTCTACTGGTACAAGGACGAGTATAGACGCACTTCAATGCCTTGTTTTGCGGAGCGCTTAGTTGGGCAGCATTTTGTTTGCATTTGTGATGATCTGGAAGGATTTCTCTTTTGTTTTTGTTTTGTGAACTGGCTTCTCTAGCTACTGGATCTTTATCTGTGGGTTGTTGTAAGATTTACTCATGGGTAAAGACTCTCAGTAGCCAATCAGATTGTCTGAAATATTTACTCAGTTGTATGATAAAATGTAAACAACTAAATTGAAAAAACTCCCATATAGGCATGGGAGCTTTGTGTTTTTTGTTAATTTATTTATTTATTTTTTGCAGCACAAAAATTGTTTTTCTTTAAAGAGAGTCCAAAGAGGAGAAACTTGTATTGGCACACTTTGTATCCCAATGGTGCAGTATTTCCAATGTGACTTTCTGATTGGAATATGAAAATAAGCATTTTGAGGTCTAGGAAACAGAACCAGTCTCTTTCACGCAGTGTGGGAATGAGAGCCAGGATACCACTCTGGACCTTTTGTATTTTATGAACCTGTTCATAGATCACAAGTTTAATATCGGTCACTAACTCACAGTTTTAATTTTTAGTTGGGAAATACTTGGAGGAGAAAAACAAAATGTTTCCTCCATGTATTGCAAAACACGCTTTACAGCTTCTAGGCCAAGGAGCTGGTGAACCTACTCCGAAACTGTTGCCAGTTCTGAAGGTGGGGGTTCTCTGGACTGTACTTGGTGGGGTAATGCAAAAAAACTGGTACATTTTTGGCTTGCTCTCTTTTCCACCAGCTGAAGCACCAATCTGTCCATTGTGATTGGCTCCTATTGGTGGAAGTAATTGAATAGCTAGCCCCAGGCCCCGCCAGAAACCGGTATGTGACTTGAGCCAGTGGAGGTTGGAAGAAGCCCCCCATAGGTTTTGTTTGTGAGGCTGGCCTTTGCCTCTCTGGGGTCAGTTGAGCCAGACTTCTCTCTCTCATTTCCATTACTGTTCTCTCCAAAGAAAGGCTTATGGGTTCCGCAAAAGGAGATCTAGTTTCTGAAGTCTGCCCCTAATGAGGCTTTTTAGGGGCCTTATCGAAGCTTAAAGATTTCATTGTCTGTTTATCTTTGTGCACTTTAGTGAGAAGTTTAAATGTTGCATCCCCCTAAAGGGGCAGGTTGACCGCTTTCTTTTGAGTGCAGTTATTGGGGAAAAAGTACAGTGTAGCTTGTTGTGCCTGTGGATGGAAATGCCAGTAGCCATGATTCTAGCTGTTGTGTCATTTGCATCTGTAACCCCCCACAAATGGGGGTTCCGAAAAGTCTTCCTTGAGCTTGCCTAAATGCTCACTGCCAGGCTGGTGTCCTGCGTTTTAGCAGTTTAAGGTCGGAGAGTGCCTACATAGCCTCTGTGTACTGTCTCTTTAAGAGCTGCCTGGGTTGCAGTCATAATTAATCTGGGAGGGGGCTTAGTGTTTCTATGCTCGAGTCCCGCCCGGGCTGCCAAATAGTGCCTCTGTTCTGCCATCGCTATTAGCGCAGAGGGAGCTCTGTTAGAAGATGTACTTGTTTGCTGATCATTTATTAGAATAGTAATAATATTGCAGTTTGTCTAACCTGCCTTCTTTGCAGCGTGGACATTTCTGTTTATCTCCACCATCTTGGTCCTGGACTGCTGAAATGGGCCAATTAGTACCTTTGGGGACTCTAAAATGGAGCCTGTCCCCAGGGGCTTTGTGGGAGCAAAATTCTGTAGGAATTGTAGATCTTACTTTGAGGGGGCTCTTGCAGTAGGTAATTACAAATAGGACTGAAGCTGGCAGACATCAGGACCTCACGGAAAAATTTCTAGCTAGCAGTCTTTGGCGGGGGACCGCCCCATGTCAGGTGACCGATGTCATGCGACGTCAGTATAAAGGTGCTGTCTCCGACGCCCACCTTCCAGTTCTTTCCCGCCGTTAGCTTCATGTAGTACCTCGCGGTTAAGTTCACTGCTTCGCTAGTCTGTCGTCGGTAGTTTTTCCATCTCTTTTCACTATTTCTTCCAATTTTCATCAGCATTTACCTCAGCTGCCATGTATGTCGTCCCCGACTCCTCCCTCTGAGCACAAAAACAAATGCGATTCGGCGGCACCAGCTGCCGCTGGCGGCTCGAACCTCCTGCCTTTTTGCCTAGACCCCGATCACCCGTGGAGAAGTGCCAGCTTTGCCAACAATTTAACGTGGCCACCCAAAAGCGGAGGCAGCAGTCCCTGGAGGCCCACGTTCTCGAACTTAAAATGACCTCCATGGAAAAGGAGCTGAAAAAACTCCAGCGGGCCTCTACTTCTCCAGAGGGCCATCACAAGAAGAAGCACCGGGACTGGGACTCCTCTACTACGGTCACCGTGACCTCGGCTGGGGTTGCAGTTCTGCAGGTAATGCCCCCTCCGGGGACAGTTCCGCGACGGCAGTCTTGGAGGCTTCCAAGGTGGCGTCGATCCTCCCGTCGGGCGCGCACTCGGGCCACTCAGGAGCCTCTGGGTCAAAGGAGGCAATTGCTTCCAGTAAGCCCGCCACCATGCAGCCTTCTGGTCTGAGTGGCCCCAGTAAGCCTGATGTCAGCTCCTCCAACGCCCACTCAGGTAAGGCCGATAAGACGCCCAACCCTTCGGGGCAGCACATGGCCTCTAAAGCGCCCACCAAGGCCGCCCCTCGATTGCAGCCTTTGTCCAGCGTAGGGTCCGATAAGTCAGATGCTGGCTTCTATGACATCCGCCAGGATCCCGCCAGTAAGCCGGATATCAGCCTCTCCGACGGCCGCTCGATGTTGGAGCCAACGCTGGAACCTTCGGGCCTATCCATCGTCCCGAGCTCACCGCAACGTTCATTGCATTCCGAGGCTCCAGCGTCTCCCTTGCTGGACCCCGGGGATGGTAACCCCTCTTCCACGGGCGACACGGAGGATGTTGGCACACTGCCATCGGGTCTCCCTCCCGCTGGGCTGGATGACCCAATGTCTGACCCTCAGACGCCGACGCCGGCCTACCCGATGCCCGGCAACATCCCCTTGCCGGACGCCACCCCACGCCAGGCCCGCCACATTCCAGGCCTGCCTGCTGGGCTGTTCCCAGGGCCCTCTGCTCCTTCAGAGCCCCTGGTACCTGGGTATCCGACTCCGTCGTATCTGACGCCGTCATACCCAGGTCCACAGTATCCGGCACCCCAATACCCCGACGCCGGCCTACCAGATGCTGCAGTACACAGTGCACCAGTATCCGATGCTGGGCTTCCCACTGTCAGGTTACGGATATGTGCCGTACAGATATCCCCAGTATCCGTACCCCCCTCCTCCTCCTCCACCACCCCCTCAGCTGCCAGTGGATCTGAAAGAGACTCTGGCTTCCTGGTGGGATGAGGCCAAGGCTCAGCTCACCAGGGAAGTAGTGAGCCATCTTCCAATGCCAGACCTGGTTCCGGACCCCCGACATCGGAGGTGAGAGACTCCCCCCATCCCACCCCCGCCGCCAGAGGCGAGCCCTCCGATTCCAGGTCAGGGGAGGATATGCTTCCCCGAGGGCTTCCCAAGGGGTCCGTTCCTCCCCCCGCGCTGGGAGGAGTCCTCCTCCTCTTCTTCTTCATCCTCCTCAGAGTCCTCGGATGACTCCGACGGCAGCTCCGATCCGGACGATGAGCCACGCACTCCAGACAAGCCCAGGCCAAGGACTTCTCCAAAGTCCCTTCCGGAGGATCCTTCTTTCTTGGAGTTACTGCGTAAAATTTAGGCTGTGCATCAGTGGCAATCCTTGGAGCCGAATCCACAGCGTAAAACAACTCGCTGCGCACCTGGATCTGCCCAAGACCGCTCCTACTCTGGTTACACCCTGGATCGAGCCTCATGCCAACCTTGTGTCCACCATTTGGAAACAGTCGGCATTAGCCCCCCTTCCAAGGAAGTCGGACAGGCTCTATCCGATTCCGGAGGGTGTTGATTCCTTGAATTCACACCACAGAGCTGATTCAGTCGTGATTAGCGCCACTCACGGCCGTTCGGCTAACCCCAAGCACTTGAGCTCATCACCACCCGACAAGGAATCCTGCCTTCAAACAACATGAAGTCTTGCTGTATTCTGACATATTGCAGTGATCCCCAACCTTTAAACTGCCCTGGAGAACAAAGAGTTAACTTTCTATGCAGAGCATAGAATGCTGAGCTCGAGCTTGGTTAGAGTCTCTGTCTGGAGTGTTTCAAACTCAAACCATCAGATTCTTTACTCCACCTCACTGAACGGTCGCTCCGGAGATTTCTCCTTTAGCTCGGTTTGAAAGTCAGTTAAAGTTTCAGTTTTCGTCGGTTTTTAAACCAAAAAAGTTGTCCGCATAGTCGGTTCAGTCTCTGTCTGTGGTGCCGTGAGTACTAGATAGGAATTGTTCTGTTTTTCTGTGTGGAACTTGTAAAAGTGCGGCTCGGTTCGGCTGAACCGGCCATTTGATAGTGAAATGTTGTGTTTTGTGTTTTTACTTAGTGTGTGGTTACCGGTCCTTATCGGTTCTAAAAAAAATAAAAAGAAGTGTTTTAGTACATTTTTTTCCAATACCCGTGACACGGTTAAGAACCGATAAGGGAGTCTTGCCTAGCGGTTGCCATAAAAAGGGTAGGTTGGTTAGGTTGGCCATGTCTGAGAAACCCAAGAAAAAAACCGGGCCCACTGGGTTTCAACACTGCAGTGAGTGTGGGGAGGTCTTTGCTAAGGCCGATCCCCACACCACCTGTGTTTATTGTCTGGGGTTTGACCACCTCGATTCAGACTGCCAAATATGTAAAAACTTTCCCAAATCTACCCTTGAGAAGAGATTAGGTAGACTGAGGGAAAAGGAGGCTGAGAAGTCCGCTGACTCGGATGGCCAGCCCGGTTCGGCTCCGGCTGAACCAGAAGGAGTGCCCTCTGACCAGGGCGATACTACTTCGGGCAAAAGGAGAGCCGATTCTGAGGGATCGGTTCCGAAAAAAAGAAACCGCAAAGACAAATCGTCTGGTTCGGATCCAGAGGTTCATGTTCCCACTGCCGAAGAGATAGCCAGAGCGATTCAGATTGTGGAATCGCTACACCCAGTTCCTACCGATCCGGCACCTTCTGGCAAGGGTTCGGTTCAGTTGGTTCCCCCGGTTCAAGATTATACCCTAGAAGATTTTTATGAACCGGAGTTTGAAGAGGAAGGGGAATTTGAGGATGATGATGGTGAAAGTGAGGGTCTGGATGTGCCTGTGGAACCGGATATCTCCCCAGACAGACCTTCAGGTGTTTCCCCTCCTAGGCTTTCAGAGTCCCCTTCTCACTTTAGGTTCTACAGAAAGGTGGCTGAAACCCTCCAGCTTCCTATGGAGGAGGCTGTGGAAGATCAAGAGGAGCCTGATTATGTAGAAATGATGGACATCCCTGAGTCCAGGAGACTGTCTATTCCCCTCCACAAATCCTTTGGGAAACAGACACAAAAAATCCTAAAGTCTCCTAACACTATACTTCCTGTGGATAGAAGAATGGACAAGAGGAATACACTTTCAGGCTCAGACACGAAGTTCTTATACCAGCAATGCAGCCATGTTGGGGTAGTGCAGGCTGCTGCCTGTGACAAGGCAAATATTCCCTTGGCTTCACACCCCCCAGACAAGGACTCCAGGAAGATTGATGCCATGGCAAAGAAACTGTACATGGCATCTTCCTTGGGACTCAGTCAGGCGAATTACATGGCTTATACAGCCAGGTACCAGAAGTCCAGGTGGGACACTACTGGCACTGGCTAAACAGGCCTCCCCCCAGCTAGCCAGGGGGCCGGAGGCGGTGGCTGCAGATGGGATTGAGGCATCTAAAGTTCAGTTTCATGCTGCTGTGGGCTCTAATGATGTGTTATCAAGAGTCATGGCTACATCTGTGGCTCTTCGGAGAATGGCTTGGCTCAGATGTACTAGCCTCTCGCAGGACACCCAGGCTAAGGCCATGGATTTTCCTGTAGTGGGTAATTCTCTGTTTGGGGAGCAGACAGAGAATTACGTGAAGGAAATGGATGAGTACAGGACCACTTACAGGAGTGCTCAGGCCAAGGAGAGGCAGGCAACTTCTCAAAGGCAGCAGTCTAGGGGCAGGGGCATGCCTTTTCAAAGGCCTTTTTACCAAGCACAGGCCTCTTCTTCCTTTTCTCAGAGGGGGTTCTTCAGAGGGAGAGGCAGAAGGGGGATGAGCAGGGCTGCATCCACTCCTCAGCCTAAAGCCCCTGCCAAGCAGACACCCTGATGGGCCTGCCCGGGTCGACTCTCCTATTCCAGTAGTGGTCAGACTGGCTTACTTTGTCCAGGACTGGATGTCTGTTACATCAGACAAGTGGGTCCTGGAAGTAGTAAGCCAGGGACTGGTTCTCAGCTTCAGAAAATTTCCAAAGATGAGAGCCAGATCTTTTCCACCTGCAAGTACACTTGGGCAAAGGACTGTACTCCAGGTACTTCCTGACCCCCAAAAATACAGGGGAGTGGCGACCCATCCTAGACCTAAGATATCTAAAGAAACATCTTTTAAAACCAAAGTTCAAGATGGTATCTCTGGGAATAATCCTTCCCTCTCTAAGGCCAGGGGGCACTGGCTAGCCTCCCTGGACCTCAAAGATGCCTACTTTCACATTTCCCATCAGGTGCTCCCACAGAAGTACCTCAGGTCGAGGTTGCCCTCAGGCCACTATCAGTTCAGAGCAATGCTCTTTGGCTAACCTCAGCCCCAAGGGTTTTCACAAAGTGCCTGGCAGTAGTAGTTACCTTTCTAAGAAGGCAAAAGATTTCCATTTTTCCATATCTGGACGATTGGCTAATAGTGGGTCGGTCTGCAGACCAAGTCAAGTCTCACCTGCAAGTGACCCAGCAAGTGCTCACTTCTCTAGGATTTCTTCTCAACCTTCCCAAGTCAGTTCTCGAACCAGTCCAGCTTCTTACCTTTATAGGGGCAGAACTGGACACACTCTGAGCAAGAGCCTTTCTTCCTATAGAAAGGGCAAGGGTTCTTGTGGAACTAGCCTCTTCCTTCAGCCTTCAGGTATCTCGACCAGCAAGGCATTTCCTCCCGCTCTTGGGCCACATGGCAGCTTCAACAGCAGTGGTCCAAGGGGCAAGATTCCAGATGAGGGGTATTCAGTTCCACCTGAGAGCTTTTTGATCTCAGAGGAAGGATTCCCTTACCAAACTGATCCCAGTGACTCTGACCTTGATCCAAGCCCTCCAATGGTGGCAGGATCAGGACAATTTAAGACAAGGTGTTCCTTTTGCTATTCAGCCTTGTTCAGTGGTCCTTACCACGGACGCTTCTCTTCTGGGCTAGGGAGCCTATCTGGGGTCCCTCACTGCCCAGGTGCTGTGGTCTCCCCAAGAATCCCTTCTCCATATCAGTCTCCTAGAGCTCAGGGCAGTTTTTCTGGCCCTAAAAGCTTTCTCTGTCAGTACAGAACAAGGTGGTTCAGGTCAGAACGGACAACACCACCACCACCATGTGGTACATCAACAAGCAGGGAGGCACTCGGTCCATGGCCTTGTGCACAGAAGCCATGAAGTTGTGGTCCCTGGCATATTCCCTGCAAACCTCTCTGGTAGCAGTTCACCTTCCAGGGAAGGACAATGTGCTAGCAGATACACTGAGCAGGATCTCTCGGGGCCGTCACGAATGGTCCCTGGACCCTCAGGTGTTGAAAGTGATTTTTTCAAGGTGGGGCACTCCAGAGATCTCTTTGCAGCCCCAGACAATCACCAACTCCCTCTTTTTTGTTGCAGACCTCCAGTCTTGGGCTCAGTCCCCCTGGACGCCCTGATTCTGAATTGGGAAGGGAAGTTTCTGTATGCCTTCCCCCCCTTCCCACTCCTGTTCAAAGTTTTAGTCAAACTAAGGTCTCAACCTTGCAAAGTGATTCTGATTGCTCCAGATTGGGCCAGACAGCCCTGGTACCCCCTGTTGCTGTCTCTAGCAGTCCATCTTCCCCTGTCTCTTCCCAGGAATTACAACCTGTTAACATCCTCTCAAAGGAGGATTTGGTACCCCAATCTTCAGTCTCTCAATCTCAAGGCATGGCTCTTGAAGAGTTAGTTTGCAGATCTGCATCTTTCCCAAGGGGTTCTGGATATCCTCAAAGCTTCTCGAAAGCCCTCCACCAGAAAGACTTATAATTCCAAATGGAAGAGATTCAGCATTTGGTGTTCTAAGAAGCATATTTCTCCAGATACTGCTGGATTGCCTACGGTTCTGGATTATATGGTCTATCTTAATGGCCTAGGTCTCAGACCAGCTACTCTCAAGGTACACTTGTCAGCTGTTTCTGCGTTTTTGTCTGTGGGGAAGTCTTCCTCACTATCTTCTCATCCTGTGTTCTATAAATTTTTTAAAGGATTGCTTCACACCAGTCCTCCTTTTAGAGACCCTGCCCCTGCCTGGGATTTGAATGTTTGCATTGCTCAACTTATGCAACCCCCTTTTGAGCCTATGTCTTCAGCAGAGCTTAAGTATTTGACTTGGAAAACTGTGTTCTTGGTAGCCATTACCTCTGCCAGGTGTATGTGAATTGCAAGCCCTGTCAGTGGAACCTGATTTTATCTCATTTCACAGGGATAAAGTGGTCCTTTAGAACCAATAGAAGGATCTTGCCCAAAGTGATTTCAGACTTCCATTTAAACCAGTCTATGTCTCTTCCTGTTTTCTTCACTGATCATTCTTCCTCAGGAGAGAGGAGGCTACACAGTTTAGATGTTAAAAGAGCCCTTAGTTACTACATAGAGCGTACCAAGGGTCACAGGTTTGACTCCCTCCAGTTGTTCCTCACTTATGGAGAAGTGGGAAAGGGGCAAACCTGCCACCAAGAGATCTATTGCCAGGTGGATTGTGTCTTGTATACAATTCTGCTATGAAAAACTGGGAAAAACTCCACCCTCAGGCCTGAGGGCTCATTACACAAGAGGTACAGCTGCTTCCCTGGCTGCTGCCAGGGGTATCCCTCTCTTAGAAATTTGTCAAGCAGCCACTTGGAAAACAGTCCATACCTTTACCAAGCATTACTCTCTGGATATCCAGGCTAGGAGTGATGCTCGGTTTAGCACAGCTGTACTTCAGAGCCTATTCCCAAAGTAGGTCATGTCCCTCCTTCATGGCGGTACTGCTTGGTAGTCTGCAATATGTCAGAATACAGCAAGACTTCATGTTGTGTGAAGAAAAAAATTACTCACCTTAGTAATTGTGTTTCTTCTAATGGAGTCTTGCTGTATTCTAACTTCCTCCTGCCTCCCTCTCAGAACCTGTTTTGGGAAGTGGGTAGGCAGGTGCAGTGTACACCCAGGGTGCTTTTGTTACACCCTCCTCCTTTTTGTTTGGGTGCTGATTTATTACTGTTATTTGTATTAGATTGTTTTTGGGTTTCCTGACTTGAGTCTTCCTTGGGAATCTAAAACTTTTTTCTGTCAGTTGGCTAGTAGGAATTTTTACAATTTCCACATAGAATTTTTAGTTAGTTGGGCTCATAAGAATCTGACGGTTCGAGTTTGAAACACTCCAGACAGAGACTCTTACCAAGCTCGAGCTCAGCATTCTATGCTCTGCATAGAAAGTTAATTCTTTGTTTTCCGGGGCAGTTTAAAGGTTGGGGATCACGTCAATATGTCAGAATACAGCAAGACTCCATTAGAAGAAACACAATTACTAAGGTGAGTCATTTTTTCTTCTGGACCAGTGCGAAAAGAAGGTCTATGCTTCTTCCACTTTGGGGATCAGGGCTCTGAATTATGTTGCTCACATGGGGGATTACCAGAAGGCGATCCTTAGCGAGGTGGAAACTAAATTGGCATCCATTCCTGAGTCTCAGACGAAGCAGGAAGTGGCTGACCTAGTCCGGTCTGCACGTTCGGCCAGTCAGCACATGTTTTGTGCCACGTACGACGCAGTGGAAGCTGCTGGTTGGATCTCAGCTTTTGCCGTGGGTTTACGGCATCATGCCTGGATCCGGGTGTCAAGTTTGGTCCCGGAGGTGCAGTCTGCTATCCAGGACGCGCCCTTCAGGGGTTCAGTGCTGTTCACTGCAGAAGAAGGGTACTGCACTTAAGTCTGTTGACTCCTTGTACAGGCCCCCTCAGGCTCAGTGTTGTCCCTTTCGCAGACATTCTTGGCACAAGGTGAAACCTCAGGGAAAAAGCCCCCCCCACCCAAAAAAGCGGCGTGAGCTTCAGCTGCGACGCTGCCTCACACCTCCTGACTCCTCTCCTCTCCCACAGCCTCTGGGCCTGCCAGAGGAACTGGTAGGAGGGAGATTCTCCTTCCATCTACCAGGTTGGGAGAGGATCACTTCAGACACTTGGGTGCTCCAGCTGATTGCAGAAGGACACTCAATAGAGTTTCTTCAGAAACCACCACAAACCTCCCCCCCCCCCAGGTCGTCTTACTCCCCAGAACACCTTCTTCTAATCCGGGAAGAAATATCCTCCCCTCTGCTGAAGGAGGCGATAGAGCCCATCCCATCCCACCTTCGGGGGACAGGTTACTACTCCCATTTCTTCCTGGTTTCGAAGAAGTCAGGAGACATGAGGCTGATTCTAGACCTCAGCTCCCAGAATTTGTTCGTGGAGTACAAAAGGTTCAGAATGCTCTCTTTGCAGAGTCTTCTCTCCCCCCTTCGGCTGGCACAGTGGCTGTGCGCTCTGGACATGCAGGATGCCTACCTGCATATCACTATTTGCCCTTCCCACTGCAAATACCTTTGTTTTTCGTTCCAGGGTGACTGCTACCAGTTCATGGCCCTCCCATTTGGTCTTTCCTCAGTGCCCTGAGTGTTCACCAAATGCCTTTCGGTGGTAGTGGCCTACCTGCGTACCCAGGGGGTTCAGGTTTTCCCATACCTGGACGACTGGCTCCTGGCGGCCACGTCAAGGGAGGAGCTCCTGCACTTCCTTTCCCTTACCCTGCAGGTTTTCAACAGCCTGGGTATTACCATCAACCATGCCAAGTCCCATCTGATCCCATCCCAGAGGCTCCAGTTTATCGGGGCGATCCTGGACATGACCTCCAGCATGGCATTCTTGCCACTGAACAGGGCGGCCACCCTCCAGGCTCAGGTCAGACTGTTGTCCAGTTGCAAGCGGATCAGCGCCAGGTCAGTCCTTCACCTCCTCGGGCTTATGGTGGCTGCTATTCCAACAGTCCCTCACGCTCGGCTCCACATGAGAATCTCTCAGTGGATGCTTCGGTCTCAGTGGGATCAGCTGGTGGATGACCTAGATCTTCAGGTTCTGGTCTCCAGTCCTGTGGTTTGGGACTTGCAATGGTGGATGGTTCAGGAGAACCTTTGCGGGGAGTTCCCTTCTGCCTCTCTCCCCCCTCCCAGACGCTGACAACAGACGCATCGGACAAGGGTTGGGGAGCCCAATTGGGGTCTCACAGGACCTAGGGCTCCTGGTCCAGGCTCGAACAGACACTTCACATCAATGTGCTCATGCTGCGGGCCATGCTGTATGCTCTTCAAGCTCTGCATCTGTATCTGCGCTCCGGGCATCTGGCTGTCCAGACGGACAACATATGTGTAGTCTGGTACATCAACAAACGGGGGGAACTCGTTCCTATCCTCTTCTGCAGGGAGGCGATGCGAGTTTTGGATTGGGCAGTGCAGCACATCCTTCACCTCACGGCAAGTCACGTCCCGGGGGTCGAGAACACGTTGGCAGACCACCTCAGTCGGTCTGCCCACGCTCACGAGTGGGAACTGGATCAGGTGGTAGCAGAGGATATCTTTCTATGCTGGGGCACGCCCCAGGTAGACCTGTTTGTGTCTCCTCACAACACAAAACTTCCCGCCTTCTGCTCGCTCGCTCCAGGGCGCGGCATATTTTTGGAGAGACGCTCTGTCTCTAGACTGGAAGGGCAGATTCTTCTATGCCTTGCCCCCTGATTCCCTTGATTCTGAGGATCTTACAGAAACTCAGCTCAGAAGGAGCTTGCATGATCCTAATAGCTCCTTTCTGGCCCAGGCAAGTTTGGTTCTCTCTTCTGCAACAGTATTCAGAGGATCTCCTCTTCCTCTGTCGCAACTTTTGCTGACCCAGGATCAGGAGACCCTGGTCCCTTCAGTTGCACGTGTGGCTCTTGCAGACGTAGCTCAAGCCCAATTCGGGGTTTCCCCGCTGGTGACTCAGATTCTGGTGGAGGCCAGAAAATCCTCCACTAGATCTATCTATGCCATGAAATGGAAATGGTTCTCTGTTTGGGCCTCTTCCAAAGATTTTGAGCCTTTCTCTTGCTCTGTTGGGAGGCTTCTGGACTACATGCACCATCTCTTTGATCTGGGTCTCAGTCATTCCTATCTGAAGGTTCACATGACGGCCATCTCCGCTTACCACGTTCCTTTTGGGAACAGAACTTTTGCACAGTTGGAAATTTCTAAGACTTTTCTTAGAGGGATTTTCCACTTGAGACTCCCATTCGCGTTCCTGCCCCTCCTTGGGATTTGAATTTTATTCTTGAGAAGCTTACCCTGCCTCCTTTCAAGCCGGCAGCCTCAGCAGACCTAAAGTTCCTTTCTTGGAAGACTCTCTTCCTAGTGGCCATTACCATACCTCTCAACTGTCACACATTACGAGGTACGTCACTCATTTTAACCCTCAGAAATCCTTTGTCCCACATCAAGGTAGTGATATTCCACAGTTCTCACAGAGGTTTTAAAGCAGAAATTAATAGTTATCTGTTGTGTTCAATTATCAGCAAACATTATGAACACTAGTGCACTGATAGCAATAGTGTTCTGAGCTTGCAGTGCCGTGTTTGATGATATGTCCCACATTTTGCTCATTTGTCACACATCTTGTCACACATTTTGGTGAAGAAAGGTTGAGAAGTATGGCCATTACTTCTGCTTGAAGGATTTCTGAGCTGCAGGCCCTGATATGCAAAATCCCATATTTGATTTTTCACTAAGAACATGTGGCTCTGCATACCAACCTTAAGCTTCTCCCTAAGGTGGTAGCAGAATCTACACTGAATTAATCCATTGAGCTGCCTGCTTTCTTAACGCAGCACTCCAGTCAAGGGGAGTACCTCTTGCATACGTTGGATGTTCACTGAATTCTGATATACTACACCACCAGGACGAAGGATCTCAGAAAGACTGATCAACTGTTTGTCTCTTTTGCTCGTAAAAGGGAAGGCATTGCTGTCTCCAAACAATGCCGATCTAAATGGTTGGCTCATTTTATTACTTTCTGTTATGACAAGTACCACAAGAGCCTGCCGGGTCAAGTCACAGACCACTCCACCAGAGGGGTCGCTGCCTCTGCTGCTTGGTTCAAGAATGTGTCCGCAGCAGACATCTGTGCAGTCGCAACTTGGACTTCTGTCCATACCTTTGCGAAACATTACAGTTTGGACATTGCCTCTCGCTGTAGAACTGACTTGGGTTGGCTGTGCTACAAGGTCCTCTCTCCTAAGACCTTCACAGCCAGAGGGTTTACATTTGGGTAGTTTCCTCCTCCCGTTTGCTTCTTCTTGTTCCACACTGCTTGGGACTCAGTCCTATTTGTAATTACCTACTGCAAGAGCCCTCTCGAAGTAAGATAGTACAGTTACGTAAGAACTTACCGTAACAGTAGATCTTCAAGAGAGGCTCTTGCAGTAGGTAATACCTTCCCGCCCTCCATCCCCCTAAGCTTTTTCAGCTCCTTTTCCAGGGAAGGAAACATCCGTTTCTTTTTCGTCTTGCCTTTTTGGCCTTTGGTGGGAAAGAACTGGAAGGTGGTCGTGGGGGACCGCCCCTTTATACTGACGTCGGTCACCTGACGTGGGGCAGTCCCCCGCCAGAGACTGCTAGCTAGAAATTTTTCCATGGGGTCCTGATGCCTGCCAGCTGCAGCCCTATTTGTAATTACCTACTGCAACAGCCTCTCTCGAAGATCTACTGTTACGGTAAGTTCTTACGTAACTGTACTTTTTGGGCTTTTGGCGCCTAAATGAGCCTGGAGGGGGAGCCCTTGTTGTGACTGACAGAGGAATCGGCCAACCGAACCTTTTGGATCCTGGGGAAAGTCCCAGGCTGCTTGCAGCTTGAGTTAGATCTGAGTTAGGAAGTGAAGGAGTAACGGCTCGAGATAGTCGAGCAGCAATCCTGCGTGGATTCGTGCAGGAGAACTGTGAAAGAGCTGAGTTTTGGTCTGCCTGTCTGCCTGCTGTCCTTGAGAGGGAAAATAGAGTTGATTTGGACTGAATCCAAGTTTTGAGAGCAATCTAAGCCATTGGACTGCGACCAGGCTTTAACCTGAAGAAGACCAAAGATATGCTGAATGCGATTGGCCTGTCAGGATTTCCAGCCACCTCTGAACTCCCTGTTTGTGCAGAGACTCTGTAATTGTGACCGGATAGCAATCTGTCTGGTACAGTAGAATTACTTACATGTAAATGTGCTGTGTGCTGTTAGTGGGTCGTGATTTGGTTCTCCACTGTATTCTGCTTGCTGGAGGCTGCATCCAGCTCCCTCAGACTGAATCCGTATTCATCTCCATTCGGCCTGGGCTTTTCCACACTGGCCCAGCCAGACTACCTGCTGCACAGAGAAAGCTATCAACGAGAGACCTAGCTGAGGATCAGCCCCCTGCTCGCGCTTTGAACAGGAATGACACCTTGGTGATTCGTGTGGGCCCTGCTTCTCTTGGTACTCCAGTTCAACAGCCTGCTGTCTTGATTTCATCCTGCCTGTGTCTTGTATTGGGTATCATGAGTAAACATCATGGTAGCTCCCTACAACAACAGCTAGATCTAAAGTGTTGTCATCTGATTGCTTTGTTGTCTTTTCTGTCACGAACTAAGCTCTCCAGCTCCAGATTACAAATATTGTGTGTTGTGTTGCTTTCTTCCTTCACGGCCCCAACCAGCTGTGACGCAGGCTCACCCCTGGCAGTGTTCCTGGCTAGCCCACTGTCTTCCTACCTGGGTACCCAGAGTGTGTGACTGTGTAGGGACTCTGAAGTGCATGCATAACTGTCTGATTGATATAGCCTTTAAGCAAATCAACCTGATTATGCCCCTTCCTTGTTCAAGTTCCCTGAATAAATCAGATCTAACTCTTTTTGCATTTAACCTGACTGTGGTTCCAGTTTGTGTGAAGAGTACTGTACTGTTGCTATTTACTGTGCATAACCTTGTTTTACAGGGGGTCCCCAGGGTCGAGCTAGAGGAATCAGCCCTGGTGGTAAGTGCAAACAGTGTGAATAATCACCTGATGAATAAGGGTCATTGTGAAAGTGATTATTGTATATTGTTCAGGCCACTAGAAGGGAAAGAGTGTCCCGGAGGGCTGTACCCAGGTTAGCTTGACCACTAACAACCCTGACCTCCAGGATTGCCCCGACCTCCAGGTGGAGGCATCCGTTTCAGTACCCAGGCCCCTTAACCTGCCACTAGCCAAGCAGGCAGTGGTAGTAGCCCTTGGGATAGCACTGCCTGGGGTTACACATGCACCAACTTGGCCAGCTCCTCTCTTTTATCTGCTGGCAGAGGCTCATTGAAAGAGGAGACCTGGATCCACAGGATGTGTTGGAGCGTGGTCCCATACCCCATGTAGCTTGCCATGTAGCGGCTTGTGTCATAGTGCAGCCAAGTAAAATACTTTTTTTCCCCTTGGAATTCAGGAACCTGTCCACTGCAGCAGCCATGACCAGAGAGACCACTTTGCTGCAGGGGAGGGAGGAGGAGGAATTACAAGGTATTATCAGAGGGAGATGCAAAGAAACTCTAGTCTGCTTCAAACCCCAGCAAATCTTACTGTATTCTGACTTATGCAGGACTTATATAGGACTGTCCTGGAGCTGAAATAGTTAATAGAACCTATGCAAATGATGCAATGCTAGGCTCTGTCTCGGTTTTCAAATCACTGTCCCTGGTAAACAGCTTTCAACTGTCAGATACTTTACTCTGCTTGCCTTGGTAAGACATCTCCATAGAGCTCTCCTTCATCGCTTGAAAAATATTTGTTTTCTCATTTTTTATAGAGTACTGTTTATTTTATTTGCTATTTGAAGCACTGTCCTTGGTTTTCAGGTAGAGTTAGTTTAGATCAGGGCCGGCGTTAGGCACCCGCGAACCCTGCAGCCACGGGGGGGGGGGGCCCAAATGTAGCTGGCCGTAGGCGGCACATGTAGCAGGTTTGACGGGCACCAGCAGCAACCCATTAACCAGCCCAGCAGCGTACTTTTTTGTCTGGCCCACCCCACTTCCTGCCTGGATCACCACAGCATCCTATAAGAAAATAAAATACTGCCCCCCACCAGATCAACATAGCTGAGCAGCATTAGTACCTGGCAAGCCCCTGTGCTCCTTGCTGACTCCACTAGCGAATTCTCTCCTTGCTCTGGCTCCCCATCAACAACATGTGATGTCCTTGTGCAGTTGCCCTTTCGTGTGGTTTATACTGTGAAACTTTACATTTGTTGCTGCCGGCTTCCGATTGTGCCCGAAAATCGGGCCCCGATTTCCCCAAAGGAATGCCAGACATCACCATGTGGTCCATGCCACCATCCTGCTTTCAATTCTGTCCCCAGGCAGCTTTGTTTCATGTTCCCCACGTTCCTCTATTGTGCTGCACAGAACGTGCTGACATGGGAGGAGGTGCTGTGCTGGAACCAATCATAGGGCTCCAATAGGTCTGTCGCTGTTTATCGCACCTCCTCCAACTCAGACTTGAAAATTTCTGCCCCCCCTCCCCGGTCCATGTCTGTAGCATAAGTATGGGGAGATAGGAGTCCGGAGAGATAGAGAGCTGCAGAACAGAGGTAAAAAAAAAAATATTGTAGCAGCTGGAGAGGAGCATTTGGTGCAATTATATTATTTGTAGTATTGCTTTTAAGGTCATTAATTTGTGTCTAAGGCAGAATCTGACAAATTATGCAGTAGTCAGTGGGGCAGTTAAGGAAGTTTTTTTTTTTTTTGCTATTTATTCTATTATCTGTTAGAAATGTAATACTTCTAGTGTCTCCAGGTCATTGTGTCTGACATATTGTGCAGTAGTTGGATTTATGTACAGAGATTACTGGGGTTGGGGACGGGAAGGAGTTCATAGAGGGGTCTGGAGGGGTGTGGGCCCATTGAGGGGTTCCATCTGTGGGGCCCAGTAATTGAGTTTGTAGGGGGGCCCCAAAGCCCTAACACCGGCCCTGGTTTAGATTTAGTGTTTTTGGGTAAGTAGCTCAGTTCCCTTTTTGGTTCCCTAACTGGGAAGGCACCGACGTTTCCTTTATTTTCTGAAGGAAAAAAAAAAGTCATAGTTCTTGTCTTTTTACTGAAGCTCTTCCGACTCTGTAAGTCTGTTATTGGCTTAAATTTCTTACCGGGGTAACTCCTGGTTCTTTTTGTCAGTTAGTATAACCGGAAAAAAAAGTAAATAAAAAATTTCATAAGATATACAACAGAGTTTTTGAGAGAGGTTTTCTTCTGGATTATGTCACAGAAAGCCAAGAAGAGAACGGGACCTACAGGTTTCCAGCATTGCACTGAGTGCGGGGAACCTTTTGCCAAGGCTGATCCACATTTATTTTGTGTTTTCTGTCTGGGGTTTGAACACCTCAAGACAGACTGTGAGATCTGCAAAATCTTTCCTCAGTCTATGGTTGAGTGGTGGTTGAAAAGACTGCAGGAAAGGATTGCTGAAAGGGCTGCTGAACCAGCCGTTGAAAAACTGGTTCCTCCTCAAAAAGAACCGGAGGAGCTGCCTTCTGAAAGGGGCGATGGCTTTTCCAGCAAAAAATGTACCACAGATGCAGCCGCTGAACCGGCCACTGCGGGGGGGGGAGAAAGAAAAGAGAAACATCAGGAACCACAATTGAAGAAAAGTGCGGCTCCTTTTGTTGAAGAGATCGCTAGCACGATTAGGATTATTCAGTCTCTTCAGGCCAGAACCCCGGTTCCAATTGAAAAATGACTGTTGCCTACAACGGTTCAGACCACCGGTTCAACCCAGGTTAATCAGACCTAGGTTGTGACCGGTTGGAGAAGAGGAGGAGGAGGATGAGGATTATGGAGAACCCTTTGAACCAGACATTTCTCCTGATCCTCACTGCCCTGATTCCCCTGACAAGGGAACTTTGGATTTTACCACTTACTACTCCTTTATGAAACAAGTGGCTCAGACTTTCGACCTCCCCCCTCAGGAGTCAACTGAAAATGAGGAGAAAGAGGATTACAGGGAGATGATGGATGTGCCAGCATCAAAAAGATTGTTGCTGTCAGTCCACAAGTCCCTTAAAAGCAGACCTTAGAACTTCAGCAGACACCTGCCTCAGTACCTCCTACAGATAAAAAGGTGGACAAAAAGTACTGGGTAGCCAAAGGTGGAGCAGAATTTCTTTTTGAACACCCTAGCCATGAGGGGGTGGTGCAGGCTGCAGCTTGTGACGAGGCTGGCATCCCCTGGTCTCTCACCCTCCGGATAAAGACTCTAGGAAGGTGGATTCAGTAGCAAAAAAGGTATACCTGGGGTCATCCCTTGCCATCAGACAGGCTTCATACATGTCATATGTGACCAGGTATCAAAAGAATCTCTGAAGTACTGTCCTAGAGATTGCAAAGGCAGGGGTTGCTGTGGAGCCCGACCAAGCTGGTGACTTTTCTATGGAGCTCTTATGCCTACTACACAAAACAAGATAAAAAATACATTTTTCGGTGAAATCCTCGAGCTGGACCAGATAAAATCGTTGTCGGAAAATGAGCTGCCCATCGTCGGAAATCCTCGACGAGGTCGGATCACCGGGGAAGGAGCCAGGTCAAAAACTTCAACTAGCCAATCTGTAGCCACGAGGTCCCATCCAGGCCCTGATGCTGATAGTACGGATGCGCCTGCCGAGGAGTCGCTTCAGTCGATTGGCATCAAATTTAATAAACGAATTGCATCGGTTTGAGGGCTCTCTGATTAATTTGATGCCGTAACGAATAAGGTTGTGGGTCTAGAAGCAACAGTCAGCACCGTACAAGGGGCAACAGCTGAAGCTACTAAGTGAGCAGACTCAGCGTTGGGAGCAGTGACAAATGTTATAAAAGAAAACACCCACCTGAGGGCTCGCCTTGAGACACTGGAAAATCAGGCGAGGGAGGCGAATATCCATGTGTTGGGCATAACGGAGGAGTCTGAGGGAGACTATCTTCTTTTCTTCATTAAAGAATGGCTAATTGAACAGTTAGGGGAGGAGGTTACAGAACGAGCCCACCGTCTGCAGAAGGCATATAGAGTGACCACTCATAGCAGATCAGTCAACCCGGAGGCCCCTAGGGCAATAGTTGTGATCACTGATGGTATTGGTTCACGGAATTTCTTCTTGGCAAGTGCCCGAGCTAAAAAAAACTTTTATTATGTGATGGGGAACAGGTCCGTCTATTTCCTGATATTGGGTATGCTACCCGACAAAAAAGAAATTCGGGGTTCGGGCGCTATTGAGAGAAACCAGAATTGCTCATGGACCTATTTTTCCAGCCAAGTTACTCATAGCATACCGAAGCAGTGTATTTTTATTTAATGATCCCAGCGAGGCTATGAAGTGGGCACAGGGGCACGCGATACCCAGGACTAGAGCAAAGGAGAAAGAGGCCTCTTCTGAGGATGAAGATATACCCTGATGTTTCACCGGATTATGGGACTTGCAGATAAGAGATCTTAAGGACTTGCGATGCTGTTTCCTTATTATGGCTTTAATAATTAGAATATGGGTATCCTGTAACAAATAGATACCGTTGCCTGGTTTAGCTCAGTTTAGTAACATTTTTCTAGCTCCAAAAGTAGTGTAAAGTAGGAGTTTCACGGTTAAAATATATTAATTAGGGCACACAATTTGTGCCTAAATACAATGGTCAAGCGTAGTTGTTATATCCCTCACTGGTTGAGGGGGAAGACTGTAAACCTGATATTGTGCAAATTAGTTATCCTTTACTTGGCAGCTCCTGGACTCCAGATACAGCAACTTGTAATTAATGGACTTTTGTGTTTTAATGTGGTTTCCTCCATTGGCTGTATCCCAAAGCATTTGAAGGTCAATATGAGGTAATGTGGAGGAGTGGCACCCTCCTGTGGAAAACTTATGTATTTCTATGCTCATGATAAAACTGTATGTTTGTTTATGTATAATAATAAACATAAAGTTTAAAAAAAAAAAAGAAAAAAGATTGTAAAGGCAGCCCCGTCTCCCATGGCAGCTGACCTGGAAGAAGCTGCAAAAAGAGGAATTGAGGCTTCCAAGATGCAGTTTAGGATGACAGCGGATGCTAATGACTCTGCATCCAGACAGATGGCAGCATCAGTGTCCCTCAGAAGGTTTACCTGACTCACTAATCTGACACAGGATACACAAACCAAAGCCTTGAACTTCCCTTGTGATTCTATGTCTTTGTTTGGAAAACAAACAGAGGCATATGTGAAGAAAATGGATGAGTACAAGGCTGCCTACAAGAGTACTGCAGCAAAGGAAAGAGCATCGACGCCCCAGAAACAGCAGATCAGAGGTGGAAGGGGCAGGGCTCGCTACAGGCCTTTTTTCCAGCTTTTGGCTTTCCCCCAGTATCAGCAGCAGAGGGGATACTTTAGAGGAAGAGGCAGAAGGGTCAGCGGCCGCACTAGCCCCAGCACACAGCCAGCAGCCCAGACAAAGCAGACACCCTGAGGTGCCTGCCCGGGTTGCCTCCCCCAATCCTAGTAGGGGGCAGGCTGACCCACTACTTCCAGGAGTGGCAAAATATCACCACAGACAAGTGAGTCCTGGAGGTAGTGGGCCAGGGTCTTGTCCTTAGCTTCAAGCTCATGCCAAAGCTGAGGTCAAGGGTCTTCAAACCCCCTTCCCCATCAGAGACAGCTTTACTAGAGGAGGAAGTTTCAAGCATTCTGTCACAAAGGGCAGTAGAACCAGTTCCCTCAGCCTAGAAGGGGAAAGGTTTGTACTCAAGATACTTCCTCATAATGAAGAAAGCAGGGGAGTGGTGACTCATTCTGGATCTCAGACACCTAAACAGACACTTGTCAAAGCCAAAATTCAAGATGGTGACTCTGATTACTATTCTACAAACCCTAAGGCAAGGAGACTGGCTGACATCCCTAGACCTAAAGGATGCCTACTTCCACATTCCTATCAGGCAATCACAAAGAAAGTAACTTGGGTTCAGACTGCCATCAGGCCATTATCAATTCAGGGCAATGCCCTTCGGACTAACCTCTGCTCCAAGGGTGTTCACAAAATGCCTAGTTGTGGTCGTGGCACACCTAAGGAGGCAAGGGGTAATAGAGTTCCCCAATCTATTGATGTTTTTGCTAATCCTGAACTGTATGATTCCTATTGTACTCTTTTATCTAAACTCTTGTGTAACTACTATGTAGTCTATAACGTGGAACCTTTGCAAAGGAGTCCTTGACTCAAAGGTGTATTTCTGAAAACTGAAATAAAGAAATCTGGACAACTAGCTGATAGTAGGCCAGTCACATCAGCACGTGAAAGAAGCATTAGCACTCGCACAGGATGCCCTGCACTCCCTGGGGTTCCTGGTGAATCAGAAAAAGTCTGTTCTGGAACCAGTTCAGCTTCTCAAGTTCATAGGCGCAGAGTTGGACACACAAAGAAGAAGGGCTTTCCTCCCACAGGACAGAGTGGACAGCCTAGTGCAGGTAGCCAGCTCCTTCAAGTTGCGCGTCTCAGGGCTGGCAAGGCATTTCTTGCAACTGCTAGGCCACATGGCAGCATCCACAGCAATTGTGTCAGGAGCCAGGTTCCAAATGAGGGACATTCAATTCCTCCCAAGAGTTCACTGGCTTCAAAGAAGGGACTGACTGTCAAAGCTAGTGCCTGTCACAATAACATTTCTTCAAGCCCCTGCAGTGGTGGCAAGACAAGGCCAACCTCAGGCAAGGGGTTCCATTCTTTCAACAAGTCCCCTCACTGGTACTGACCACAGATGTGTCCCTCCTGGGTTGGGGAGCACATCTGGGGGAAAACACAGCACATGGCACATGGAAAAAAACAGTAACCATTTCTGCATATCAACCTGTTGGAACTCAGAGCAGTCCTTCAGGGCATCCAGTACTTTGCCAGTCTTGTAAGGGGCAAGGTGGTGCAGGTCAGGACAGACGATACAACCGCCATGTATTAAATAAACAAGGAGGCACAAGGTCAACCCCACTGTGCACGGAGGCAATGTAAATCTGGACTTTGGCATATTCCCTAGAGGTCTCCCCTCTCAGCTGTCCATCTCCCGGGGAAGGACAATGTCCTGGCAGATGCCCTCAGCAGAATCAATCAGAACCACCACTAGTGGTCACTGAACCAGCAGGTCCTGGAGGTTCTCTTCAGGAGATGGGGCATTCCAGAAGTGGACTTATTTGCAGCTCCAGGCAATTGCCAGCTACCGCAGTTCTGCTGCAGACCCCCCTATCAAGGGCACAATCCCTCTGGACACACGTCTGCTGGATTGGACAGTGAGGTTTCTGTATGACTTCCCTCCTTTTCCCTTGCTGCTAAAAGTACAGAACAAACTTTGGTCCCAGCCAGCAACAACGATACTCATTGCCCCAGATTGGGCCAGGCAGCCCTGGTACTCTCCGATTCTATCAATGTCAGTAGCCAAACCAATCAGCCGCCGCCCCAGGAGACGCAACCTACTGTCATTCTCACAGGGCAGGATCATGTATCCCAGCCTTCAGTCCCTCAGGTTCAAAGCCTGGCTCTTGAGGACTTAGAATATGCAGACTTGCATCTGTCAGAGGAGGTTATGGAGATACTCTGGGTATCCAGAAAACTATCCACTAGAAAAACCTATTTCTCCAAATGAAAGAGATTTTCCATTGGGTGTCAAGGAAGGGATGTAGACCACAGCCAGGCCAGTTTGCCAGTGGTCCTGGAGTACCTAACTCATCATCCCATGGGCCTGAGGGCCTCTACCCTGAAAGTGCACCTAGCATCTGTCTCTGCTTACTTGTCAGTGGGCAAAAGACTTTCCCTGGCCTCAAATCCAGTGTTCAAAAAATGTTTCAAAGGATTGCTACTTTTGCATTCTCCACTTAGGGAGACAACTCCCATGTGTGATCTGAACATCTGCATTGCCCAGCTTATGCAGCCTCCCTTTGAACCCATGTCTTCGGCAGACCTCAAGTATGTGACTTGGAAAACAGTGTTCCTAGTGGCCATCAGTTCTGCCAGAAGGATTAGCGAGTTTCAGGCGTTGTCTACAGAGCCTGGCTATATTGCTGTCCACAGAGACGGTCATTCTGAGGACTAATAGGAAATTCTTGCCCAAGTTGGTATTTGAGCCGGCCCATTGGCACAAATGGTTGAGGTGCTGGATGCCACACCAGCGACCCGGGTTTGGGAATGAGCCTGGGTCGTCGGGGGGGGGGGGGAGAGGATGTGAAAGGCTGCCGGCTGGCAGCTCTCCGCCTCAGGAGGGAGTTCAAAGTCTCCTCAGAGCATGGCCACCCCCTGGTGGAGGCCGAAGTGGAGATGTTGCTCAGAAGCCTGCTGGCGCTAGGCCGAGGAAGGGTGGAAGAGACTGGTACTGGGGCTCTGGTGCGCATGCGCCACTTGGGTCTCGGGATTAGGGCACCTAGGGGAGAAAACAGAGGATAACACGGGGGCCACCCAAGGATTAAGCCTCCAGGTTCTGGGGTTCCGCCAGGGCACATAAGGTGCTACAAGCCCCTGAAAGACCTCGAGTTCTGGTAGGTTGGCGGATGACCAGGCAACCCGCCATAGGAGAATAAAAATTATTGGGGGGGGGTGGGCGAGGTGGTATCAGACTTCCACCTCAACCAGTCCATTACATTGCCTGTCTTTATTGATCATTCCGCCTCAGGTGAACGTAGGCTGCATAGCTTGGATGTAAAAAGGGCAATCAGCTACTACCTGGACCACACAAAAGGTCACAGGCAGGACCACACTCAACTCTTCCTCACCTATGGAGAGGTGGGTAAAGGGAAGCCAGCTACTAAAAGATCCATTGCAAGATGGATTGTGGCTTGCATTCAGTTCCACTACGATAAGGTGAGTAAGCAGCCACCCACAGGCCTCAGGGCCCATTCGACCAGCGGTACAGCTGCTTCCTTAGCAGCTGCTAAGGATATTCCCCTGGTGGAAATCTGTAAGGCAGCTACCTGGAACACAGTCCACACGTTTACCAAGCACTGTTGTTTGGATGTCCAGGCCAGAGGGGATGCCATGTTTGGCACAGCAGTCCTGCAGAGCCTATTTCCTAAGTAGGTTTGATGCCCACCTCCAGTGGTACTGCTTGGGTAGTCTGCATAAGTCAGAATATAGTAAGATTTCCTGGGATTTGAAGAAAAAATTACTTATAACAGTAATCTTGTTTCTTCCAAAGGAATCTTACTGTATTGTGAGCTCCCTCTCTTCCTCCCCTGCTAAAAACCTGTGAGTCACTGCACTCCAGCTGTACTACTAATGTTGCAAACCTGTGGGTATGTTTTTTTCTTGGGCATCTGTGACTTGAGTCTTAGTGGTGCCATTTTGAGCTGTTTGGGGGGAAGTAATAATTAATGATAGGGTGGGGATTTAGTTATTAGTAATAGTGTTAGCATAGCTATACTTGGATCTATACTTGGATTTTGGGATGGACAGAAGGGGGACATGATAGAAACTTTCAAGTACCTCAAGGGAATCAACAAAGTCCAAGAGGGTAGCATCTTTCAAAAAAAGAGGTGTGCAAGAACAAGGGGGCACAATTTGAAGATGGAAGCGGCTCAGAGGTAAAGTAAGGAAGTATTTTTTCACAGAGAGGGTTGTGGATGCATGGAACGGCCTTCCGGAGGAGGTTGTAGAGTCAAAAACAGTGGTTGAATTCAAGCATGCATGGGACAGCCATAAGGCAATTCTTGGGGGTGGAGGTAGAAAGAAGTAGGCTGCTGGTTAACTAGGATCTGCAGCTTATCCATTAGGTAGGGAAATGGGCAGACTGGGTGGGCCAAGAGGTCCTTATCTGCTGTCAAATTCTATGTTTCTATGTGCCCATATCGCCGTTCCCCTGCTCTAGCAGTACACTTTGTTCCCATGGTTACTTGGTAAGTATTTATCTATTTTAGTTTTGAAGATGTTAAAATTATTGGCTTAGGCTATATCCTTTGGAAGTCCATTCCATATTGGAATGATTCTTTAAGTGAAGAAATGTCTTCTGTGTTTCTTCTTTGGAAAGGTCAACATTAGCTGGTAATCATGCCTTCTAAGGACAATACCTCTTTTATTGAACTTACAGTCTAAGCTGTTCATTAACTTTATATCCCTTGAGATTTTGTACATCTTAAGGAGATCACCTCTGGTACGTCTAAGTTCTAGAGGATACATGTTTAGGCTTCTCAGTATGTTCTCGTAACTCACCCCCTGAAATCCATCGAACATTCTGGTTACCCTTCTCTGCACCTTCTCCAGCTCCTCCACATCCCTCCTCAAGTGAGGGGACCAGAATGGGGTAGAGTAATCCATATGTGATCTAACCATGATTTTATAAGTAGGGATAATGCAACTCCTATTTCTACTTGTTAATGCTCATGCCATACATCCCATGAGTCTGTTTATCTTTTTAACAACCTCACTGCAGTGTCTACTAAAATTGAGGTCATTTGTGACAAGTACCCCAGGTCCTTTTCGTTGTCTATGGTTGTAAGTTGTTTCTCATTTAATTTGTATGTATTTATCATGTTGTTGTTCTCAAAGTGGATAACCACACACTTTTCCTGGTTTAGGCACATTTTATTTGTTTTAGCCCATTTTATTTTAGTTAAATCATCCCTCAGTGTTTTTGCCTGCTGTATACTGCTCAGCTCCTATCTTGGTATCATCGGCAAATTTTATGAAAAAGTTAATAGTGATGTCTGAAATAAAAATTGTGAACAACACGGAGCCCAGAACAGAGCCCTGTGGCACTCCACTAGTGACCTGTCCCCTGTCCGATAGATGTCCTCTGACACTAACCTGCTGTGTTCTATTATTTAGCCATCCCCATATCCATCTAACAAGTATTGGATTCATTCCTGTCTTTACCAGTTTTTCTAAGATTAGTGAGTGGGGAACTTTTATCGAATGCCTTTTGTAGAGCCAGGTAAATCACATTCACTGGGATTTTATTATGCAGGAAATTACTAACTTTCGCATAAAAAGTAAGGTTATTTGTCAAGCATGATCTATATTGCCTGAAACCATGTTGTGTTTCATCGTTGTAGCCACACTCAGTGAGTGGTTGTTGGAGTCTATCCTTTACTGTAGACTCAAATAGTTTCCCCAGTATTGACGTCAGGCTAATGGGCCCATAGTTCCCAACCTCGCCCTTGCCTCCTTTCTTGTAAATGTGAACCACCACTGCTCTTCTCCAATCTCGTGGGACCTCCCCGCTATCTAGGGACATACTGAATATTTTATGTAGGGGGTTGATTAACCAGGCACTCATTTCCTTAATCAGTTTGGGGTGCAAACTATCTGGGCCAGATGATTTTGTAATGTTTACTTTACTTAGTTTGCTGGCTATTTCATCTTTTGTTATTTTTATGTTACGTAATCTTGGTTTAATTGTATATAAGTTGTTTTCTTGGTGTCATCCTTTTCCCTCTTGTTGTAGACTGTGCAAAAATATTTGTTAAATAATTAAGCCTGTTCGAGAGGGTCTAATACTGTCTCATTGCCATTTTTTTAGGGGCCTTATGGTTCTATTGGCCACCTTATTGTTTACACAGGCGAAAAAGGTCTTGCCATTATCCTTATGGGTCAATCTAAATTCTGTTTTCTTTTTTTTCTAGTTTAATGGTCTTTTTACATTCTTTTACCGACTCCCTATATTAGTATATGTTCTATTCGTTCTTATCTCTTCTCATTGCCTTAAAATCCCTCCTTTTCTGCCTAATGAGATATCTAACCTTACTAGTGAACCACTGTGGTACCTTCCCCTTCTTATTGTAAAGCTTTTTATTTTGGTTCATATTGGTTTTCCAACTGGAATAGTTTGTTTGTTTTTGATTTTAGTCCACAACTACTCTACTGTAGTGTATGGTGGAATGCGGTTGTGTATGGAAATTCATACACCGCAAAAAGTTGTTCTGCTGCAGTAGTGACGTCCTCACTAACGCAGAACAACTTTTCATTCTGTGTTAGTGAGGACATCATAATACAAGGGGCTACAGCAGACGTCCTGATTCATCCCTTGCTGTGTGAGAGGGGGCGTGCGAGTGTGCTGGGCAGCGGCAGTTGTGAATCGACGGCCTCGGCAGAACCGAGTGAAAATATGGAAAATTGAGTCTCTCTTTGTCTTTTTTTCGGGCACTATAAAGAACAGTTTATGGTTACCCATACACTACAAGGCTATTCTTTCACCTCGTAGATACAATGCCGACTTGGAGAGCTCTCGAGCTTCGCTTTCGAGGTCATCAGTCAGCATTGTATCCACTCGGTGGAAGAATAGGCTTGTAGTGTATGGGTAACCATACACTATCCTATATGTGATGCTATCTTCATCCCATGCCCATCCCTCTAGTTCGCTCCTAAGTGCGTTAAAATCCCCCTTTACATCTTAGCTTCTGTTATTCCAAATATTCTGTTTATTGATGTTTGGTATTGGAAGGTGACAATATTATGGTCACAGTTCATAAGTGGCTCTTGAATCTTCACATTACTTATGCTGACTGGGTTATTTGTTAGGACCAGGTCCAAGATATTTGAGTATCTTGTCGGTTCATGTACCATTTGTTGCAGTCCTAATTCTGTACACACATTGTATAAGGTTGATTCATATTTGTTCCCTGTTCCTAATTTATTCCTGGGGCATTCGGATCCTCTAATATAAGTAACTCGTGGTCAGTCATATTGTCCTTTTATATTATTGATTTATTCTGCGTATTCAGTTGTATTTAGGTCTGGTGCTTTACATACACCAATCCGTAGTTTCTTTTGATTGGCCTTTAAGACATCGATCCATAAACTTTCACTTTTGCATTGGTTATTGGTTATATTCCTGCATTGTAAATTGTCCCTAATATAGAGGGCATTCCTCCTTTATTTCTACCTTGTCTATCTTTACTATGTACCTAGTACCCAGGTATATGCTTACTCCAGACACTAGTCTCTGACCACCAAGTTTCAGTAATTGCTGCAATGTCAATATTATCTGATTGTAATTAACTCCAGCTCAGATCTTTTGATGGTGTTTTAAACTCCTAGCATTTGTAAGTAATATATTTAGGTCTTTCCTTTGAGTGTAACCTTTATTTTTGTAAGTATCTTCTGGTATTTGTGAATCAATTCTAGTTCCCCTACACCCCTTAGAATTCAGTTTTTTGGGTTGTGTTTGGTACCATTTATTTCGTTATAGAACATGTTACCTGGTAGTCTAGCTCCCCTCTTGGGGTGTAATCCATTCCTGCTAAATCATGTAGATCAACAGATAATTCCCAGGACCTTATGCAGGCAGTCCCGTTGGTCAAACAATAGTGCCGTAACCAGTTGTTATATTTTTTAATTTTCGTAACTCTTGTTACTCCTGCTGTAGGCACCAGAAGGATTTCAGGCAGTATTATTTTAGTTCCTAAATTTTTCATTGTCTGAAATATGGTCTCCATTACCTTTTATTTATTTAGCTTTTGTTAACCAGGGTAAGTACACTAGACACGACATTTGCCTATTTTCAGGTACAACCCGGGAGAGTACAGGAAATACAGTTCAACTACATAGGACAACATAATACAGATATAATCAGATTACAGATTCAGGAAAAGCAATACATGTTCAAATAGGTACACACAGTAGAACATGTCTATAGAGATACGACCTTGATTGTGTCTTCTGTGCTTAACCGTCCCAAATCATTTGTCCCTGCATGCAGAATTACCGTTTTGGGTGACCTTATATGTTGAAGCATTTTTGGTAACATCCCATGATATCATTAATGGTTGCCCAACTACAACTGCAACTTGTAATGTTTTCTTTGTTACCCCTAGTGGCTGTCCTATCCATGGATTTTGTTACCGAATCACCTAAGATGAAGATTTGCGCTGGTTCATTTGATATGTCCATTTGCTGTTCTGTTCCCTCATTTAAATCCACATCTCCCCCTGTTAGATTTAGGTTATCATTTATATTTGGACATAATCCCCGAGAACTACCCACATAAGCTATTTCTCCCATACTAGATGCTGTGTATTCTCCAGGTGCATATACCTCTTTTAGTGTAGTGTCTGATTTTTCTTTTGAACTGTTGTTTGCACTTTTTGCTATATTATTTAATGTTCCCTGATGCAGCGTGCTATCCCATAGATCTCCCCTGCAATCTGTTAGCAAGGTTCAAGATTTCATTAACATGACTGTCCACAGAATCCATACACGCCAATAAGGGGGTATATCTATTTGCTGTCTCATAACTATTTCCCATGCATCTTCTACCCTTCTTAGTTTTTTGATTTGTCACTAAGCTCCACTCAACAGTATCTCCTCCTTCCCCTTCCTTTTCCTCAGACCTTGGCATTCTGGTACTCAGCCCTTCACAATTTACCATTTTATTAATGATGGCAAGGTTATTTTCTGCAAGCTGCTCTTTTAGAGCTTTTACTTCTCCCTCTTCTTTACCCAGTATATTTCATAATGTAGATAGCTCAGTACAGTTCTTGCAGATAAATCTTTCAAATAGCGTTTCATGCTTTAAACTGATCATTTCACACTGCTACCATTCAAAGCCCGTTTACCCTGTTGTAAGAGTGATTACCTTTTCTTCCATATTTTTGGTCTTATGAGGTTAGTAATCTGTTGTTCTGACTGTGATAGGGTACCTGGCCTCTGCCTCAGCTGACACTGCCGACACACGCTGAGATGCGCGTGTCTTTACGCTCTCACCCAAGCTCGCTATAAAGACCAAGGACCAGAAGTACAGGGCATCACTTCCGGTACGATTGGTAGATTGTGTGGCCCCAAACTGTTTTTTTTCACCTTCTCTAAATGAGATGGCAGATGTATGTACTCCCTGGGAATTAAACCTGTGACCCTTTGCTTGTAAGGCGAGAACATATCCCACTAGATTGTTCTCTGTGCATGATTCATAAGAATCTGATGGTTGAAAGCTGTTTACCAGGCACAGTAGTTTGAAAACCGAGCTCGAGCCTAGCATTCCATCATGTGCATACAATAGGTTCTATTAACCATTTTGGCTCCGGGGCAGTCCTGTGCTGAGACCGTACTGCATAAGTCAGAATACAGTAAGATTCTCTTGGAAGAAACAAGATTACTGTGGTAAGTAATTTTTTTCTTTCCTATCCAGGTGAGGAGACTGGGTCCAACCACAGGTGTTTGACCAGAGTGCAAATTGCTTTTTCATAGGCTGTCATGTGCACTGTGTTGGCCTTGCCAAGGATATCTAAAAATCTGCAAAGTTGTTCTCCGTCATTATGGAGGAGAAAGTCTTTCATGTCCTGTGCTAGTGGGAGAGAATGCCTGGGTCTTTTGGCCTGCAAATTGAAGACCTCTAAGAAGTGCACATGAGTGAGGGAAGAGTGGGGCCTGGAAATTGTGATCCCGTCTCCAAAGATTGCATGCAGTGCTAGGGCTTTTTCTAGGTACCGTGCTGACTAGCATCAGGACAGCTAGTATACCAGTCTTTCTGGTGGTGGTGGTGGGAGCTCTGTAGGAGTGTTGCTAAGGGGAATGGTACTTTTTGGTACCTGGTTTCTCTGTACTGGACATGACAGTACCTTACATACTGGAACCAGAGTACCTTTCACACAATACCCACTGAGGGTTATCAGCCAAGGTTCTGACCACTGTGGTACCAGATCCCCTTGGGACTACATCAGTGCCATAGAGGTACATGGGCATTCTTTTGGAATAGTGATGGATGACACCAGGTAGGCCAGTACCAGGGTAGGAATCCCTGGTATCAGTTGATTTACCTGAAGTTGAGGATGAAGACCTGGACTGAAGGCTGAACTTTGCTCTTTTCAACTCTCCTATCTGGACTGCAGAGACCTTTTAAAAAGGTGCTTGCAGTCATTGCAGTTGTAGAAGAGTGGGCCAGGCCTCCTAGTGCCTGAGGGAGTCAGCTGGGGAACAGAGACAGTTTTTCAACTGTGTTATTGTAAAAGATACAGAGCAGGGAGATGAGATACAGTAGCGTTCTCAACCAAGAAGAGTTGATTTTAATGGCCACAGCACCTACTGGATGCTAAATGAGAGAAAAGAGAACTTCCAGTTAAAGCTTTAACAGTTTATTTACACATGCTAAGAGGAAGATCACTAATAAGAAGGCAGCCCAATGAGAAGAGAAGGTTGTTCCCTACCAGAAAAAAACTATATAGGCAAGTTTCAAAAATAACAGACCACGTGAATACTATATTAGGCCTGGATGAAATAGTGCCAGAGGCCACCAGATGTCATCCGGTTTTGTTATGGTGTCTTGTACAAAATAAAAACATAGTGGCGATAATATTTAAGTGGAATCTTCCACAATTTGTGAAATTGTTCTTGGTGGTCTAGGCCAGGACAGTCTAAACACATTCCTTGTGATTGTCAGCCACAGGCATGGACTTTTAAGATGTGATGTAGGGCTTGAACACACCCACTTTGGCCCTCTCCGGCAAAGACATTTGGAGAAAAGGGAAACTTTTTTCCTTTTTTAAACAGACAGTGAGTAGATGAGTACTAAACCTGGTACTGCAAATGAGAAATTTCCACCTAAAATTTAAAATAAAATGTTGTGACTAAATTCCTAGAGGAAGAGGAGCATTCTTCTGCTTTTGAGGAAGAAAAAGATTGGATGTTTGGTGGCACTTAGACTTCAGGTGGAACATGGCCACGAGGGTGATTGCAATTCCAGAACATTTCAGCAGTTTCAGTACACAAGTGCTGATACCAAACTAGTGTGTGGCTGTGAATGAATCTATGCTGATAGAATCTGGTTTTACATAGTACCTTTCATACACATTGCATTCCCACAGTGCATTGTAATCCATAAACAGTTGGCAGCAGCCATAAGGCATGCATAGTAAGGTTTAGTGAGATTGCCGCAGCAAAGAAAAGTTCATGGGGGTTGGGGGCTAAGTACAAAGAGAGCGTGTGAGTGAGACAGGAGGGTAAGTGACTTGTGCAAGCTTACACAGTGAGCTGGAGGTGAGATTCAAACCTGTGTCTCCTGGTTAACAACACTGCTGTAACCATTAGAAACACTGCCTTCCATGAAATGTAACTTTTACTGAAAGGTAAAATAAGAGACTTTCTGTGGACTTCACAACACGTTTACTATAACACACTTGTATAGTATTTTTCATTAACGTTGACAGCTCAGTTGGGAGTCTTATCAGTGTGTTGCGGAATTTACAGCAGACTTCTTAAATGTGCTGTTATTTGAAATAGATATCCCAAGGTATTTTTGCCTCAGGCAGTGTTCTAGTTTGTGTCTGTATATTTTTTTGTAATTCTTGCTACTGTACTTCTGACATGTATCTTTTGAAAGCAAACTCCTACTCTTCTTCACCCTGCTGGCTTTCCTTTGAAAACAGCTGCCATGGATGCACCGCTAGTGGATGATGACATCTGTATCCTGAACCATGAAAAATCTGACTTCAAGCAAGGCAGTAATCAAGAAAGTCCCATCTCTGCGTCTTCAGGAGATGAATCTGTTGCTTCCCACTTTGCACTTGTCACAGCCTATGAAGATATCAAAAAACGACTTAAGGAGACAGAGAGAGAGAATTCCATCTTAAAGAAGAGAATCAGGCTCTTGGAAGACAAGGTAACTCCATTACTGTGTCACAAATTATGCTGAGGAAGAAATAATGTAACCTACTGGGAATTGAACCCAGCCCTCTGGAATACCGTCCCGGTGCTTTAACCACTGTGCTACAGTGTCATGTGGTTGGACCTGGGGTTCCTGGACACACTTCCTTTCTCTGGCATTATATATCCTACAACTAGGAGTAATCAAGATGACAGTTGTTAATCTCCATGGAGCTTCGATTGCATGACATGATTATAGTTGTATTAGACTTTTAGAGTAAATTAAAACACAACTGCAAGCAGAACAAAATAAATACATTACAGTTGTTAAAATGACACTATAAACCTCCAAGGCCTTATAGTGGCTTTTGCAACTGAAACGGGAATTTGATTAACACATACTTTGTTTTTTTTCTGAAAAGAAAATGTTTTACATTTTCTGTAAACATCTCTGATATTATTGGCATAGTAGTATTGTGGGTGTATGCTCAGTACTGCTACCAGTGATCAGTTTTGGTGGGAGTTTACAAAAAATGGCAGAGCCCTATTTTTATTTTACATTTTTTTTTTTAAATTAACTGAATGTAGAGTTTAATCCTGTGTTTTTAATTAGGACTCTAATCTCGGTCTGTGATAAAGAGCCACATCTAATCTTGATGGTGTGTTTGTTGGGAATTCTTTTACCTTTAACTAGGTACTAAGCTACTGCCCTCTCCCAGATCTCCCCCCACTTCACAGCTGCTTCTGCGGCTCCCTGTAATGGTAACACTCATTGGCTGAAGTTGGGCTGTGATGCAGTTGTGACATTTTTAGGAGTACAGCGTTGAGGCTGCCAGTGTCCCTATGCTTGTATTTTGCAAATTGATCATACAAGTTTAAAATACCTACAAAAAAATAAGGTATTTAATCAAATTACACTGGACCATTTTGCCCCAAAACTGGATTGTGGGTTGAAAATGACCAGTGATACCAATCTGGCTGTAGGAATTTGATGTTTCAGTTTCTCTCCAAAAATCGGGTATACTATTCGAGACTGAAATACTGATTTACTGCACTTTTTTTTTTGTAAATATAATGTTAAACTTTTTTCCAGTACAGCATGGTTCATCAATCTGAATATGTACATGATACATAATTAACACACAGGCCTGTTGACTGTCAAGGCTGAAGGCCCACTGAGACAGCGATAGTTTGAAACAGTCTCTTCCCCTAAGGCACAGTGCGGGGAGAGATTGTATATAATACTGACTAGACAATAACCATTTATGCTGTCAATTGGCCATTAACATTCACATAGTCAGTATTTATTTCCCAACCCGAAGCATGGCTGAGGTTTAAGGTGTGTGTGGTGGGAGGAGACACCCAAGGGGCTGGGGCCCAGGTTCAAAACACTAAGAGAGTGACCTATTGTACAATGCGTGTGTCCCATCAAGCCAGAAGGTGTTACTCCATTCTCAAGGAACAAGGGTAGGGACTCTGCCCATGGCATAAACTAGCCAACATTGCCATTGATTACAGCATAGCTCTGTTCAGTCATTAAGTTCGAAAGTGAGTTTCTCCATTCAATAAATTTGATTTAATAGTGTTCTCCAGGTTGTAACATTAGGCAGAGTTGAGGTCAGCCATAATTTAGTGATTGCTTTCTTGGCCACTGTTATTAGAATTCCTAAAAGATAGCAGGAGGAAGGGTCTCTGTGACCCCTGGGGTACTGTAATAAGAGATATAGTTGTGTGGTAAGTTGAAGGGAGGGATTGAATATTTCCCAAAGTTCAGTTTGAATAGAGGTTAGGTAAGGTCGGATTATTGGGCAACCCCATATGACATGGAAGTGTGTAGCTCTTTATTCTCTGCAGTTCCTACAGCAGGAGGGGGAGGATGGGGGAAGGGGGAAAGGGGAAATTGTTTAACCAGGAGAGGCACACTAAGCCACTGCTTGATTCCAGGTGCAACTTGGGAGCACAAGGAAGTTAAGTGACTTGCTGCGGGTCACACAGTATGCAGGTTGGGGCTGTGGGATTCAAACCCAGGTCTCTAGGTTTGTTGCTTAGACCCTTAAACCACTGCGCCATACTGCCTCTTATGGATGTAGGGAGATAGTGCGCTGTGATCACTGGGGTATGAAAAAATCTAGTAAGTTGCTTCCACATATATTCCCTCCACTGGTGTGAGCTTGTCACCTTTACAGATGCCCAAGAAGCTCTGTTTTACTGCACTTTTGACATGCGTTGCTAAAACAGTTTTAAACTTGACATTAACTCGAAGTACCAGCCCTTGGTAATTTGTGCGATCTTCACAATTTGTGGTATCCTTGGAACATCAAACTTAAGTGGTCCTTGAAGAAACTGAAACAAAAAGAGATCATGAAATTGCGCAGAATCAAATTGTAGACATTACAGGGAACAATTTCTCATAGGTGCTCCCAGTACCCTGCATGAGTACAGGAAGGAAAGGGAGGATTGTGGAGTTCAACACTTGGTTGAGGGAGTGGTGTCAGTCCAAGGGGTATGGGATAGTGGGGGACTGGGGCAGAAACTGGGACAATAAGGATCTATATGGAGGGGATAGGCTGCACTTGAGTGGGGAAGGGAAGGGCGTATTAAAGCAGAGGTTTGAGGTGTACATAACGTCAAGGGTAGATTTAAACTAGGTGGGGGTGTGAGGACAGCTGGTAGGCGGGGATCCCAGAAACAGGAGCCGAGCATGCTTACCCCCAAGCTATCTGAAAGGAATTTGGGGTAGGGGCGCAAGGAGGGCTTAGGAGAGGGGAAACCAGGAAAGGGGGGGAAGACACAGGTTGGAGAGTGGTCTCACTCAATGTGAGAAGCCTAGGTAACAAATCAGCTGAGATACAGGCTCTCTTATCAGTGGGGAGGGTGGACATAATGGCCATCACAGAGATATGGGCCACCCAGTACCAAGACTGGATTATGATGATCCCAGGGTACAGGATATTCAGGAAAGACATGGCTAAGGGGAAGGAGGGTGTGGCGATCTACGTGAGGGAAGGGATAAGGTGTATGATGGAGGAGGGGGGGGGAAGAGGGCAGGACAGAGGCCCTATGGATGCAGTTTCAAGACTCCAAAAGAAGGACACGGAGGGTGGGGGTGGTGTACAGGCGACCAGCTCAGGGGGATGATCTGGATAGTGAGTTGGCTGAGCAGATTAGGAAGGGGAAACACAATAGTGGTGGGGGACTTCAGCCTCCCTGGGGTGGACTGGAACACTCTAACCACCACGAGTGCAAAGGAGCAGGTATTACTAGAGGCATTTCAGGACAGCTTCCTGGTGCAATTGGTCTGCGAGCCAACTAGGGTGGGAAGGATTCTGGACCTGGTACTAACAAATGGGGAGGCTGTAAGGGATCTAGGAGTGGAGGACCCCCTGGCTGGGAGTGACCATCACTCGGTGTGGTTCATACTCAGTATGGGCAGAGAAACAGGCGGTACGGGTACCAGGGTGATAGATTTTAAGGAGATGGACTTTGAAAGGATGGGGGAAATTTTGGTTGGGCATCTGAAGGGAATTCAAGCATGCGTGGATGCTGACCAAAAAGGGGACTAGCAGAGGCTGCTGAGACTTGTACCAAGACACGGAGCAAGAAAGGTAGGGCAAAGAAGCCAAGTTGGCTGACTCTGGAGGTCATGGAAGGGGTGAGGGCCAAGAGAAAGCATTCCAGAAACTCAAGAAATTGGGAGGGCAAGGGGACAAAGATGAGTACGTGAAGAAGTCCGGGGGGTTACCAGACTAGTCAGGGTGGCCAAGGCATCCAGGGAGCTGAGACTGGCACAGGGAATTAAGGAAGGGGAAATGAACTTCTTCAGATACATTGGCGAGAGAAGGAGGAATAAAGACCAGATTGTGAGGATTAAGAAGGACGTGGGGGGGGGGGCCAGGCAGAGGCACTAAATTACTTCTGCTCTGTGTTCACAGAGGAGAAAGGAGGCAGATACCTCATGGGCGAAGTGGAGGGGGAGAGGGTGACTGATATCAGGATTACAGAGGACAGGGTTATGGAAGGACTAAGGGCGCTGAGGGTGGATAAAGCGGCATCCACCCTAGAGTGCTTAGGGAGTTAGTGGACATCCTGGTGGGACCCCTGGCAGACCTGTTCAGTACATCTCTGGACACAGGATGCGTGCCACAAGACTGGAGGATGGCCCATGTGATGCCCATTCACAAAAGTGGCCTGAAGGATGAACCAGACAACTACAGACCTGTGAGCCTCACCTCAATCATGGGGAAGCTCATGGAGACAATCCTGAAGGAGAGGCTGTTGACCTTTTTGGAAGATAATGGTCTCTAAGATGGCCATCAGCATGGGTTTGTATTGGGCAGATTCTGCCAGATGAACCTAGTTGGGTTCTATGACTGGGTGACCAGGGAGTTGTACAAGGGCCATGCAGTGGACATCCTATATTTGAACTTCAGCAAGATCTTTGATTCTGTGCCACATGGGAGGCTGGGTAAAGCTAGAATACATTGGGGTGGCAACAAAAATGGTCAATTGGATCACCAACTGGCTGATGGGTAGGCAGCAAAGGGTAGTGGTGGGGGAAGGGGACTCGTCATCACCGAGGGACATCATGAGCGGCGTGCCGCAGGGTTCGATACTGGGACCAGTGCTGTTTGGGATATTCATAGCCGATATCTCACACGGGGTCCAGAGTAAGATCAGTCTGTTCGCAGATGATACCAAGATGGAAACTATGGTAGATGACATGGAGGGGTGGAAGGGACCTGACCAAACTACAGGAGTGGTCAGAAACCTGGCAGATGGGGTTCAGTGCCAGGAAGTGCAATGTCCTGCACTTCGGAGCTAGGAACCAGGGGAGAAAATATTAGCTGGGAAGGGTAGAGTTGGAATGCACCATGGAGGAAAAGGATCTGGGGGTGCTTATTACGGGGAGGATGAACCACTCAGCTTAGTGCAGGAAGGCAGGTGCAAAAGCAAACAAGATGCTGGGGTGCATAGCGAGGGGGAATCTCCTCCAGGAACAGAGAGGTGATCCTTTCCTTGTACAGGTCACTGGTCAGGCCGCACCTGGAATACTGTATACAGTACTGGCATCCATTCCTGAAGAAGGACATCAGATTGTTGGAGGGGGTGCAGCGTACGGCAACAAAGATAATCCAGGGAATGGAGGGAAAACCCTATGAAGAGAGGATGGGAGAGCTGAACATGTATACCCTGGAGGAGAGGAGGGATGAGGGGATATGATCGAAATCTTTAAATACTTAAAGGAAATAAACAAGACTAATGCAGACTAATACAGAAGAGATTTTCCAGATCAAAAGGGGGAGGGCCACAAGAGGGCATCAGCTGAGACTGGAGGGGGGACGATTCGGAAGGGAAATGGGAGACACTTTTTCACGGACAGGGTGGTGGACAAGTGGAATACTCTGCCCGAGGAAATGGTATCCTGTAGAATGGTGGGCAGATTTAGGAAGGGGTGGGACAGAGGTGGGGGGGGTTTGTGTGAGGAGAGGAGGGCAGGGCAGCTGCAAGTTGAGGGGCTAGCTGTACAAACGAGCAAACTCCATAGTCCGTGATGCCTGTTTCTGCTGGCATTTCGTATGTTTACGTGGTATTGCATAGCAAAAAAACACAGTTTTCATCAACTGCTATACAAAATTGTTTAGATCTTCCAGGAATCAGTATTCACCATTGATTCCCATTTATGAGTCTGGAGCCAGAGGCATTAGGACCCTGTGGGAGTGAATTTTTTTTCATCAAGGGAGCCAAAGTAGGGCACTGATGGTGCCTAGGTGCTGCATGTGCCAGCCAATAACTGTAACAGTCATCCTCAACACCTCATTTCTCTTCTTCCCGCCATTGAGTGCATACCATGGGAACGTCAGCAGTGTCCTTTCACCAGATGACATTGCATCACCATGTGTTTGGTACATGATGCCATTTTCCTTCCTCCTTCTCCTTTATTATTTTCCAGCCATGATGACACCTCATCTGCCCCCCATCATGTGTTGGTACCCTCGTGGGAAACAGATGGCAATGATGAACTGGCATCAGACCTGCACAGCCTGCCTTGGCCCAGATCACAACATGGATGAGTGCAACACCTGCTTCTCCATGGACTGCCACACATTCGAGATCCACATGATGAGATGGAGTTGGCTGACCCCCATCTTTGGAGGCTGGCATCACACTTGTGAGGCCAAGGTAAGGTAAGGTCTCTGAGCCTTTCCCATGGGACCCTTCCAAGGACCTCTGGTTCCGAGGAAGCTCAGAATCCTCCTCAACCTAGCCCTTCTGAGGCGTCGGAAGCCCTGGGGGGTGGGTCTGGTGGAGAGCCGGATCTCGAACCCTCCCCAAATCTGTCTGCTCTGGGCAGCAGATGTTCCCGGTGGTGAGACTGAAGCTGTATGCTTGGTCTCCCTTGGTGGACACCTCGGTGTTGCCTGGTGCTGCCTCGGCTCATGGCACAGTTTGTGGTGTTGGTGAGTGGGGTGGTACCAGCCATGGTGTTGGATTGCCTTCTAACAGCATTTGCGATGTCAGGAAAGGGACAGACACTGGGGCCTTGTGGTGTCCTGTTGCTGAGGTGGAGGTGGTGGTGGTTCCTTCCTCTGGTGCTGCTAGTGTCACCGAGGGAGAGGACATGACTGCTCTTGGTGACAGATGTGGCAATGGCTGTGGTGTCTGTCCTGTGCCTGGCACTGGTCACGACAGAAATGGTATTGCCCCGGGGTCATTCCTGGTCCTGCACCGGGCCAGGCCCTGGTGTTGCTCATGGCTTCAGGGTCAACGCCTACCTAACGTCGGGCCTGACACAGAGGACGGCGCCAGCCATGATAATGGGGGTGACCCTGTCCCCAGGCCTGTTGTTGACCCTGGGCCTGGTGCCAGTGGCAGCACTTGCTTGGAGTCTGACCAACTGCCAGGAGATGGTGTTCTCCAGAGCTGTTGGATGACACAGCCACTGTTGGGGACCAGGGGCAGCCTACAGGGACTGTATGACTCTATTCTCCCCACTTGGGGGAATCATCTGCCAATGGGCACTGACTGGGTCAGTCCTCAGGTGCAGGATGACCCCATTCGGACCTTCCTGCTAGGCCTTCCCCTCGGGAGAGGTCCTCTGCACAATCTCACAGCCCAAGCAGAAGCCCTAGACCCCCTGGATCTCTGTTCCCTCCTGTGCCTCTGCCACCCATATCCAAGTTACCTGGGTACATCGGCCCTTGGGTCATTTATCTGGTCTCAGCACAGGTGGGTGGTTGGTGCCTTAAGGCAATACCACAAGGGAGTCTGACAGGGCCCAGTTTCAGCCTATCCCTCCCATACCACCACCCTCTGGTTTCAGCACGTCCCATGTGTCAACATCCTCAGAGGACAACGAATCATACCTTCTCTTGTCCTTGGCTTCTGAGTACACTGTGTACCAGGGATCTGGTGGACATGCTTGAGGCACTGGAAGTTGGCCCTGACCAATTTCAGATCCCACTAGACCCATGATGAGCCCCTACACTCAGGTGTTGTCCTCCACTCTCAGTATTCTCCCCAATGTAAAGGACCGAGGGTTTTTGCTTTCCAATAGAAACAAAAAAATGCAGCACTCACCAGGGCTGGGAAAATGGCACTGGCACTAAAGATAAGTGTTGAATACTTTTATTCAAGTGCATAGAAAAAAAAAAAACACTCAACTTTTCATTCTACAGCTTCAGCATGGAGTGTAAAAAGCCCCCCCCCAAAAAAAAGACCACTTAAATAGTGGGTTCCCTTAAAGGCACAGTACCAAAAAAAAAAACATTTGTGTAGTGAGTGTGTTCTTGCTCAGCATACATATGTACAGTATTTACAACATCTAACATATCATTAAGTTACAGATGTCTCATACCAATTTCAGTACAAAAGATCAAACGTATGCTGGAATAAATATATAATGTACAAGTTTAAAAGTTATAATTGTGCTGGTTAATTACATTATACTTTCCAGATTAGCATCAGCACTAACTACATACCTTTATTATTCAATAATCTAATGATAGTACTGCTACAGCCCAGCATTTTCACAAACCCCTTGACATTTCATAAAGAGGTGGTTATCTCAGTCCAGTCACTCAGGCCTGAAAAGTTGCAATTCGAAAATCAAAAAATTCTGTCTTTCACCAACAGCAGTTCTATATCACCCCCCTTTAGGCCCTATAAATACTTTCTCAATCCCCATAAAGTAAAATGCTCTTTAGGATTAGCTGCCCCTAACACATGTTCTGCCAATACATAGCAGGGTTCCCCACTCTCTGGGAATATAGGGTGGTGGCAGAGAGGATCAGGGTCAAGGGTGCATAATTCTGTGGACTCTTTTATGCACTATGCATGCGCATAAGTGGTATTTAGTAAGGTATAGAGCACTAGTATCAAAACAAGATAGAAGTACAATAAAGAATTGTGATAAAAGACCATTTTCGAGGATTTTATAAAAATAATTAGGGTGATGGCAAAAAAATATAGGATGGTGGCCTGCCACACTAAAACGGAGAATGGGGAATACTGCATAGTGACAATTTCCATTTTGTATGACCCTCATATAACCACCCATGCTCTCATTCAACTTGCGGTTAGTTTTACCCGCATAGAATATGCCACACTGACATGTGACTAAACAAACTGTGGGTACTGTCACAGTTAATAAATTTCTTGATTTTATAGTTCTCCCTCATAGCTGGATTTACCAAGCTATTCCCTTCCTTTAACTCAGTACAGTACTTAAGGTGGCAGCCAAGTCCCAAGTGGTACTACTCTGAGGGTATATGGGCTGCAAACTGAGTCACCCTGTATTTGATGCCCTTCGAAGTACAAATCTAGGAACTTGTGCAGTAACGCCTGACGATTTCTCTTCTGTTTGGAGAATACTCCAGTTTTTCTGCATAACATTCCTAGCCTCTCCAACCTGAATACTGTAGGTCATAACAAAATTAACAGATGACAGGTTTTTCTCCTCCTATTGTATCTGAAGTGCCTTCGCAGTTGGTATTGGTTCCTGTAATTTTCTCTCCTTTGTTGCATTTTATCTTGCTGTGCACTGTATCTTGCTGTACTGTTCCGTGATAGTTTATTCTATGTCTGGATGGACCCTTGTGTAATATTTGGTTACCATTTTGCAGTGCTCAAAAGGGTTTTGTTTGTACTATATGTGCCATCTATATGGGCCGGGTCGTGCCTGAAAATGGTCCCTGGGACCAGTGTAATTACCCAGTTAATAAATGACCAAATAAATAAAATATCATCATTCACATTTCTAATGTTAGGTCTTATAAGGTCCATCCTGTTTATATTAGAAGCTCTCTCCTTGGGTTTTTGTATCATGCGATTACTATAGCATCTATCTCTGAAACAAGTTTCCATTTCCGTACAATGTACTTGGAAAGATTCTGGAGTGCTGTAGTTCCTGCGTACAAGCAGGAATTGACTTGTAAGTATATTATGTATGGTGTGGAAGGGGTAGCATGATCTGGCCAACAGAAAAGAATTGTGATCTGTACTTTTCCAATACAAATGAGTGTCCATACCCTCCACCCTGTTCTTTGAAATTTCAGTGTCCAAGGAAACCCGAGGTTGAGACCAGGGAGGATGAGACACAGGGGCAGGAGGTGGAGGACCCCAGATAAAGAGGAAGCTACTCCTGGTGGGAGATTCAATAGTCCATGGAATGGCTCTAGGTACAGGTAGAGGGGAGGAGAGGGAGGTCAAGTGCCAGCTCGGGGCGAATCCACAGGATCGCTACAGCGGTAGCAAGGAGGGGAGAACTGGAGGTCATGGCCCATCTGGGGACAAATGACCTAGCCAGGGAGGAGGTGAGCATAAAGCAGGTGCAGGAGGACTTCAGGGGGTTGGGTAGGCACCTTGGAGAGGTACCAGGCTCCATAACATTTTTGGTGATGCTGCCAGCCCACAGCAGGGGAGGAGGCTTGAAATCTCTGAATCAGCAAGTTCAGTACTTGGTTGAGGGGCTGGTGCAGAGATAATGGTTTTGGCTTCATTGGGGACTGGGGAACCCACTTGGAGGGATGGGGCCTGTACAGGATGGACTGCCTTCATCCATCCATTCATCCATCCATGGAGGGGACTGTGGTCCTCAATGAAAAGTTTGAATGCTTCCTTGCCAAGTGTTTACATTTGCCGGGGGGATTCGGGAGCAGGGAGACTTGGGCAGCAAACTCCCACAGGTCAGAGTAGCTAGCAGGGTGGGACAGGAGTAAATGTTGAGGACAGATATTCCTGAGCTCATTACAAGGGGTAAGGCAGAGGAAGGGATGCAACAAAAGAAAGAAACCAGGGTTGGAAAGGAACAACAGGAAGGCAAGTGTAGACATACAAGGGGGATAGGCTGGGAAACATTGACAGATATTCCTGGGCTCTTTACAAGAGATAAGATGGAGGCTAAGAGGTAGCAGGAGAAAAAAAAAAACAGGATAGGAAGGAGGGAGCAGAAAGGCAAAGGTAGAAATTCAGGGGGCACAGGCTGGGACACATGGACAGCCATGTATAGAAATGCCAGCAGTCTGGGAAACAAAATCCCAGACCTGGCAGCCTTGATGGCGGAGGTGAACCTGGAGATAGTGGCAATTACCAAGACATGGTGCACTGGAAACCCTGACTGGGAGGTAAATGTACCAGGGTACGCTCTACACCGGAGGGATGGGGGAGGGGTGGGGTGGGGTGGCCCTCTATGTCAGAGAAGGTATTAAAGCGACGGCAGTGCAGGATAGATAGGGGGAGGCTGAGGTACTGTGAGTCACATTTGAGTCAGGAATGGCACAGCAGTTCCCAAAGGAGTGATCTACTGGTCTCTGGCACAGAGGAGGGAGGTAGAAAGGGCAGTAATGGAGAAAATACAATGGATGGTGGCAAAGGGGGAGGTACTGCTGCTAGGCGATTTTTTAACATGCCAGACATGGACTGGACCATCCTGGCAGCTGCCTCAGCCAGGGGCCGAGACATCATTGAATACTTGTAGGAGGCAAGCCTCAGACGGTTGTTTCAGGAGCCTACCAGGGACAAGGCGATTTTAGACCTTGTGCTGAATAGTGGAGACAAAATCGAGGAAGTCAGGGTGGCTGGGCATCTAGGATCCAGTGACCACCATATAGTGTGGTTCAACATCAGTACAGTGTCACAGGAGAGCCACATAAAGACAAAGGTCCTGGATTTCAGGAGAGCGGACTTTTTTCTAGAATTAGGAGAGGGATCAAAGAAGCCCTGGCAAGGAGGGATCCAGGGAAGGGGTTGGGGAGCAGTGGGCACACCTAAAAGAAGCCATAGTGGAGGCAATAAATCAGTGCATTAGGCTGAGTAACAAGGGAAAAAGAAGGAACAAACCGCTATGGTTCACAAAGGAGGTGACAGAGAGAGTGAGGGACAAAGGGGGGGGCTTTCAGAAAATACAGAGATCCTCAGAAGGATGAGGATAGAGTAATGTACCTAGAGAGACAGAGGGAGGCAGGGAAAGTTGTTGGGGTGCTAAGGCGCAAACAGAGGAGAGATTAGCACAGATGGTAAAGAAGGAAAAATTACTCACCATAGTAATGTTGTTTCTTCTAATGGAGTCTTGCTGTATTCTGACTATATGCAGTTAGCCCCAGCACTTGAACTGCTCCGGAGAGTAAAGGGTTAACTCTATGCAAAAGCATAGAACATTGAACTCGAGCTCGGTTTTCAAATCTGTCTGTGGTACTCTGAAGTGTAACCATCAGATTCTTATGAGCCCTAAACTAACTAACTAAAAGTAAGAAATTGTTTCAAAATTTTTGTGCCAAGTGGCAAAAACGGGGTTTTAGTGTCAAAGACTCAAGTTGAAAAAACCCAAAAAGAACACCACAGGTAGTGATTCACCAAACTGAAAGAAAAACACCCCCAAGAGATGGAGGCATGTCTAGAGCACCTCTGGGGTGCAGCACTGTCTGCCTCACCACATCCTAAAACTACTAGGATCCAGGAGGGGAGGCGGGAAGGGGGTCAGAATACAGCAAGACTCCATTAGAAGAAACAACATTACTATGGTGAGTAATGTTTTCTTCAAACAACATGAAGTCTTGCTGTATTCTGACTATATGCAGACTACCAAGTAGTACCCCCTTGGAGGAGGGAGTTACAGAACCTATTTTGGGAACAGGATCTGCAGCACAGCTGTTCCAAACCTAGCATCACTTCGTGACTGAACGTCCAAAGAGTAATGCTTGGTGAAGGTGTGAACAGATTTCCAGATAGCTGCTTTACATATGTCCACTAAAGGTATATCTCTAGCTACTGCGACCAAAGCAGCTGTACCTCTGGTAGAATGAGCCCTCGAGCCTGAGAGAGGCTCCTTCCCAAGTTTAGAGTTGCAGAAGTGAATACAAGAAACAATCCACCTGTCAATAGACCTCTTGGTAGCAGGCTTGCCCATTCCCACCTCACCATAAGTGAGAAACAAATGAGAACAGTCCTTCCTATGGGCCTTAGTATACTCAATATAGTAACTAAGAGCCCTTTTCACATCCAGACTGTAACCTCCTCTCTCCAGAGGAAAAATGATCAGTGAAAAAGACAGGCAGAGACATAGACTGGTTCAGATGAAAGTCTGACATTACCTTGGGAAGGAACTTTCTGTTGGTGCGGAGGACCACCTTATCCCTATGAAAGGAAATGAAATCAGGTTCCACAGGTAAGGCCTGTAGTTCACTGATCCTCCTAGCAGAGGTAATGGCCACCAGGAATAGTTTTACAAGTCAAGTATTTCAGCTCAGCTGAAGATAAAGGTTCAAAAGGGGGCTGCATAAGCTGTGCAATACAGATGTTCAAATCCCAGGAAGGAGTAGGCTCCCAAAATGGAGGATTGACATGAACTAAGCCTTCTCCCCAAAGAGAGAATGACCAGTTACAGGAAAATCCATGGCCTTAGCCTGGGTATCCTGTGAGAGGTTTTTAGACCTAAGCCAAGCAAATCTCCTCATGGAGACAGATGTAACCATGACCGTGGAATGAACATCAGTGGAATCAACAGCAGCTCGGAATTGCACCTTAGATGCCGTTATACCATTTGCAGCCACCTGCTCCAGCTCTTTGGATAGCTGGGAAGGGGCATCCTTAGCCAGTGCCAGAACCGTATCCCACATAGATTTCTGGTACCTGGCTGTGTATGCCATGTAATTAGATTATCTGAGTCCCAAAGAGGATGCCAAGTACTGTTTTTTTTTTTTTTTTTTTTTTTTTTGCCATGGCATCCACTTTCCTGGAATCCTTATCTGGGGGGTGAGATGCCAGGGGAATATTAGCCTTGTCACAGGCAGCAGCTTGTACTACCCCAACATGGCTGCTGTGATTTGAAAGGAATTCTGTCCCTGGACCTAACAAAGCATACCTCCTGTCCATTCTTTTTTCCACAGGAGGAATGGATGTAGGACACTGTAACATTTTTTTTGTGTCTGCTTCCCCAGGGATTTGTGTAAGGGGATAGACGCCCTCTTTGACTCTGGGACATCCATCATTTCCTGGTAGTCTGGTTCTTCCTGATCCTGTTCAGCCTCTTCCATAGGAAGCTGAAGAGTCTCAGCCACTTTCTTGTAAAACAAGAAATGGGAAGGGGACTCGGAAAGCCTGGGAGGAGAAGCCTGAGAAGGCCTGTCTGGGGAGATGTCAGGCTCTACTGGCTCATCTAGGCCCTCATGTTCGTAGTCTTCATCCTCCTCCTCCTCCTCCTCCTCCTCCTCCTCCCAATCGCCTTCATAGTATGCTTCAGGATCTATATCTGAAGCCAGTACTTCCAACCGAACCAATTGGGACTGAACCGAAACTGGTTTGGTCAGAACCGGGCAAAGCGATTGAACTAATGAAATCGCTGTCGCTGTCTCATCAGCAGTCGGACCATGGGAAGCAGGATCTGAACCAGCTGATTTCCTCTTTCTTTTGCTTGGAACCGATTCCGCAGAATCGTCTCTCCGTTTTCCCGAAGAGGTATCGCTCAGGTCAGTGGGCACCTCTTCAGGTTCGGCCGCAACCGAACCGGGCTGGTCATCTGGGTCAGCGGACTTCTTGGCCTCCCTCTCCCTTGGCCTACTCAAACGTTTATTGAGAGTGGCTTTGGGAAAGTTCTTACATATTCGGCAGTCTTCCTTGAGGTGGTCAAACCCCAGACAATACACACAGACGAGGTGAGGGTCAGCCTTGGCAAAAGCCTCCTTACACTCGGTACAGTGCTGAAACCCAGTGGGTCCAGTTTCCTTCTTGGGTTTCTCAGACGTACCTTAAACCAGAAAAAATCATCTTACACAGTGGTTAAGCCAGGCAATTACAAACTCAACAGTTCCAACCGTGTCACGGGTCAGTTAAAAAAAAAAAAAAAAAATCCTAAAATATCGAATTTTTTTAGGAGCCGATGAGTACCGGAAAAACCACACACACAGTAGTAATAATCAATAAAGAAGATAAGTTTCGGTTCTGAACCGGACCGACCGGCAAAGAATCAAAATAAAACATTTTCTTAGCAAACAACACAGAAAATAACCACTACTTATAGCTACCACTTACTGTACCAAGACAGAGGTAAAAATACCGAAATGCAGAAAATCACGGTTTGAAAAAACTGACTGATTCGAACTAGATCGAAGCGCAAGAGGAATCTCCGGAGCGACTTCACAGTAAGGCGGAGTAAAGAATCTGATGGTTACACTTCAGAGTACCACAGACAGAGGTTTGAAAACTGAGCTCGAGCTCAACGTTCTATGCCTTTGCATAGAGTTAACCCTTTACTCTCCGGAGCAGTTCAGGTGCTGGGGCTAACTGCATGTAGTCAGAATACAGCAAGACTTCATGTTGTTTGAAGGTGGGACAAGACATTTTGTAGATACATTAGCGGTAGAAGGAAAGCCAGGGGAAAGGATTGCAGGGCTCGAACAAGAGGAAGGGGTGTGTGTGTAGAGGGTGACCTAGAAAAAGCATCAATACTGAATGAATACTTCTGCTCAGTATTCACGGTAAAGGGGGAGGGACAGGGACCACAACTAGGCAGCTGAAACAATGGGGAGAGAGAGAGGTAAACACCAGTCCGTCTACGGAAGAGAGAGTCCTGGAGGAACTCACAAAACTGAGGGTGGACAAAGAGATGGGACCAGATGATATACACATCAAAATATTAAAGGAATTACGGACGGTGCTAGCAGCACCACTGGCGGCCCTGTTTAGTGAGTCTTTCAATACAGGTTTGGTTCCAGAGGACTGGAAGGGGGCAAATGTAGTCCCTCTTCACAAGAGTGATGATAGGGAGGAGGACAGAAACTGTAGGCTGGTCAGCCTCACCTCAGTATTGGGTAAGATTATGGAGACGCTGCTTAAGGAACAGATTGTGGAAAACCTGGAAACTATGGGAGCACAGGATCCAAGGCAGCATGGATTCGCAGCAGGAAGGTCATGTCAGACAAATCTGATTGACTTTTTTGACTGGGTGACAAAGAAGGTGGATCAGTTAAGAGCAGTGGATATCGCCTACCTCAACTTTAGCAAGGCCTTCGACACCATACCGCACAGATAGCTGGGGAACAAGCTAGGTAGCCTGGTGGTGGGCCACAAAGTGGAAAACTGGGTTAGAAACTGGCTGAGGAACAGGAGGCAGAGGGTGGTAGTAAATGGTATCAAATCTGAGGAAAGGAGGGTGACCAGTGGGGTGCCTCAAGGATCAGTCCTGGGGCCAGTCCTTTTTAATGTCCTCATCAGGGACATTGCTGAAGGGCTGGAGGGGAAGGTTTGCCTGTTTGCAGATACCACCAAGATCTGCAACAAAGTCGACATTCTGGGGGGGGGGGTCAAAAGAATGAGAAGGGATCTGGGAAAGCTGGAAAAATGGTCCAAAGAGTAGGGGGGGTGAAATGCTGACAGTCCCCAGGGAAGAAAGGGATTTAGGGATAATTATCTCAGATGAACCTAAAGGTGGACACACAGTGCAACAAGGCTGTGGAGGGGGCCAGTGGGATGATGGGGTGCATAGGAAGGGTATCACCAGCAGAAGAAGGGAGGTGGTGATGCCATGGTACAAAACCCTGGTGAGGCCTCATCTAGAATACGGTGTTAAGTTCTGGAGGCCGTACCTTCACAAGGACATAGACAGGGTACAGGGTAGAGGCAGTCCAGAGAAGGGTGATTAAGATGGTGCCGGGCTTGCATCAGAAAACGTATGAGGACAGATTAAAAGACATCAATATGTATACACTGGAAGAGAGGAGGGAGTAGAGGGTGTATGATGGAGACCTTCAAGTTTCTTAAAGGCTTGAACAAAATGCAGGTGGGTGACATCTAGACGAAGGGGCATGGTGTGAGATTGGATGAGAGCAGGGTAAGGGGAAATGTGAGGTAGTTTTTCTTCACAGAAAGGGTGGTAGATGCTTGGAATAGCCTGCCCCAGGAAGTGATGGGTGCTAACATAGTGGGGGGATTCAAGCATGCATGGGATTCCTAAAGGAACTCTAGATGTGGGGAAGAGAGGTGAAAGCCAATGACCAAGGAAGGTCAATGGCCGCTGATGTAGGCATGGAATATGGGCAGACTAGGTAGGCCTAGCAGTCCTTGTCTGCTGTCAACTACTATGTTACTGTGAAAGAAATCTTCGAAAAACTATAGTTAACCAAAAACTTCAGATTCCAAGCCAAATCCACAAAGAAGTCAGTTGGAGGACAGGCAGATGATCCCCTCTGATTCAAAAAGTAGCAAAGAGCCTGCAAACCTCCCTCGTGGGATGTCGATGCCTCCACGTCGAGGGTCACCAGAAGATCTGCACCCTTGACGTGGAGGTCCTCCAACACCCCCAAAATGTCTGTAATATAGATCTTAAAGATTGAACATATGGCCTTATGTGAAAGTCCATATACTGAGACAGGGGTTCTGTCAAAGACCCTACTGAAGCAATGATGGGTCTGCCTGGAGAATTACTTGAAGATTTGTGGATTTTAGGAAGGTTGTATGTTGCTGACCTAATGAGAGTGGAACTTAAAAAAAAAAAAAAAAAATGAAAAACATTATCATGAATAACCCCCTTTTGCACAGCATAAGTGAGGAAAGCGTCACTTTTGTTTTAAGGGGGAGTGTAGGGTCACAAGACAACAGACGGTAATACCTAGCATTAGACAGCTGCCTCTTGTTTTGGACCACCACACTGCCCCCCCTTTGTCTGCAGGTTTAATTGTAGTGCTTAAATCTGTTTCAGGTTCTAAGCTTTAAATTCCTCAGTACTCATATTAACATAAGATGCCTGACTATGATGAGCCATTATACAATGGCAAAAAAAATCCTGGACTCTGATTGGTCAGTCTTGGGCTGGACCTGTGATGTTATCCCAGTGCAACACCACGGCTCTAGTCTCAGCCTTACTGTGACCAATGTAGATGATCTTGAGCACATTGACCATTTGCTTGATTGTTTCATCTGCTCTTAAAAAAACAAAAATATTTTTCCATGCAAAAACATCTTTAAAATTATTTTTTTTATTCTATATAACAACGAGCCATTGTATAATGGCAATAATGCCCTCCAGGGTGTGTGTCGTTTGGGATAACGTCACGCCTCAGTTGTTGGACGCACTCGGCCTGCGGCCTCATGCCCAACCACCTGAGGCGTTATCTACATTCACACTCTATCGACTGATATTAGCTATTAAGTGCCTTGGTTCTTTTTCACAGGCCTTCACAAATACATTCACTGTGGGGTTCGTAGGTGGAATAAATGCAAATTTCTTTTTAAATATATTCGTCTCATGTTGTCCCAACACTGGTGAGTCGTCACTGTCTTGCCCCACTAATTCATTGTTATTCTGAAGCAGTTCAACAGTAGCAGTTTCCTTAGTTTCACCTGTTTGGCCCATATCTGTGTTATGGAAAAAACACCTTAAATTTAGTAGCTGACCAAATTTCTGAATGTCAATACATTTTCAAGGAAATTGATATTTGCTGTAGAGATGAACTTCAGACCACAATTCAGTACATTTACTTGAGCTTCTCAAAGTGTTTTACTAGATATATTTATAACATTCACACTGCTCTGTTCATCACTAAGTACCTCCCCCTCTGATTTCCCCTGGCCCCTCTCCAGTCGGTGTATCCCTATGTGTGTCTCAGTTGGGACTGGTGGTACCCTTTTCTTATGTTTTCCCCTCCGTGTCCTCCCCTTAGTCCCTGGTCCTCTCTAGATTGGACAAACCCGGGGCTCCTGCATGGCTGTTGCTGGTGTTACTGGATTCTCATCCTCTTAAAAAAAAAAAAAAAAAGAGAAGCATCAAAATCTCCATCTTTATTTCTGTGTCAGATGTACCTTGATTCGGATAGTTTGGTTGCTTCAAAATAGATTTAGGTGTGTTATTATTCTTATGTTGCTTCCAGTTAAACACCCAATTCTTCAGGTAATCCTGTTGATCTCTAATAAATGTCTACGTTTATATTCCCTTGTTTTCTGATCAAATCTCACAATTGTGACATCCGAATTAGCTTTAAAGCCGTTAAATTCAGGATGTTCAGAAAATGTAAGCAATGAAGCGTCCTTAATTTTAAGTTGCTCTGCCAAGCGCTCTTGCACCTTAATTGAATCTTTTACAATGAGACAAATTAGTCTGAGTGAGGCATCATGTATTCCCTCCTTCCAGGGACCGAAATGTTATCTCTCTCTCTCTCTCTCTTTCTTTCCCTGTCTCTCTGTTTCTGTCAAATGCAGGAAACTTAAGAATCCATAAGCTTCTTGGTGCTCTCTGCCAAATGCAGGAAACCTAAGAATCTATAAGCCTCTTGGAATTCTTTTAACTGATAAATATTTCTCTACAGTTACCTGTTGCCAGACACTCGTCTAACTTTCAGGGCCAATTTTTCATATTCAGTAAATAATTCTTGTATGGAAATTGGGCATGCTACAGCTTCAGTTGTACTACCAGAACTACCTTTCCCATCGTTGGCTGCTTCCACCATCGATCTGCCACACTCTCCAAAACTTGACTTTTCCAAAATAGAAGCTGAAATAAATAGTGCACTTACTTCATCTACCACTCCTGATTTAGCAAGAGACATGCTGTGCTATAGCTCGTTCCGAGTCTCTCAAAAACGCTCTAATGCTCTGGGATTCAGCTGATGTTCAGACCTCACTTCCTCACTCTGTCCTGCGCATCACTTGGAACCAGTGCACAAAACAAAAAAAGGCACAGCCGAGAAGCTAGTGTCAACTGGTAAACTATCAGCAGTAGAAACTAAAAAAACACGGCACTCACCAGAGCTGGAAAAAATGGCATTGACACTAAAGATAGTATCAAATACTTTTATTCAAGTACATAGAAAAAAATCACTTGACATTTCTCTCTACTGCTGTTGGCTAAAAGAGAGAATTTGGGGATTTTCAAATTGCAGGCCACAACTTTTCAGGCCTGAATGACTGAACTGAGAAAGTCCCCTTTCCATGAAGTCTCAAGAGTGTGTGAAAATGTTGGGCTGTAGTTGTATTACCATTTCTTGATTGAATAATAAGGTATGTAGTTAGTGCTGAGGCTAATCTGGAAAGCACTATGTAATTAACCAGCACAATCGTAACTTTTAAACTTATAAATTTTATATTTATTCCTATGTATGTTTAATCGTTTGTACTGAATTAAGTTGGTATTCTTGAGACGTCTGTAACTTGAGATTTTGAATGTTGTAAATACTGTACCTATGTGTGCTGAGCACTAACACACTCACTACACTGATTTTTTTTTTTTTTACTGTGCCTTTAAGAAAAGTTGAATAAAGTACTTGACATTTATCTTTAGTGTCAGTGCTGTTTTTCCCCAGTTGTGGTGAGTGCCGCGGTTTTTGTTGCTGCTGCTGATAGTTTACCAGTTGACATGCATTTCCCTGCTGTGCCTTTTTTTGTTTTGTGGGGTTTTTGCTTTCCCTCAGGGTGAGCCAGCGTGTTCCTCGTGGAAAATGGAAGCTTGGTACTCTGACCTATAAGTGGTAATAAATGGTTGATTCCTGTAAGATATGAAAATTACATACTTGTAATTGTTGGTCTTGTGCAATATCTTCACCATTGATTACCACACCCTTCCCACCATTCCCCAGACAGAGCCAGGACCTCTGGGCAACTCACCCTGCTGGGGTTGCGCATCACCACAATGAGTGCTGGCCATCTCCATAGTCACACCCCTCTGAGGGTCTCTGACCTTGTGTGTCTCTTTTGCCTTTAATAACTGGTATGCTTCTGAGTATCCCTTCAAGAAGAAAAAAAAAAACTGGGCCGAGGCTCTTACTCCTCACAATACCAAAAAAAAAAGCAAAGGGGACCATTACCCCCCCCCCCTTCTTTCTTGTCCTCCTCCTCCTTGCCCAGGGTATAGCTCCTTGTGGATATATATCCCTATTGGTTGCTAAATGCAACCTGTGCTCCTTGGCAGTATCTGTCCTAACCCCACTTGGCAGTTCATTGCATGTGTTGGGTGCTGTGCACCATGTGGATCAACTGTACTAGCTCTTAACATAGGGTACATACCTGTGGTTGCAGGAGAAACATATCTCTTTCTTTTCTGCTGTTTTTGTGACCATATCAGATGTTTTTGGTTGGTATCCCAGTTCCAATTAGTATTTGGGCATGAGCCCTCTACCCTTAGGGGTGTCTGGGGAGATGAGCACATTATGATTTTTTGAGGGTATTCAGCCTGGCAACTCCAGATGCATTAATGTTCCTCCTTTCTTCATCCCTGATGCAAGGAAAAGGGACATAAAACTTACAAGTTAACTATCTTCCAAATAGCATGGTGTTGTCGCTTTTTTCTAGGGATCTATGAAAGTTTTCCTTGGGCAGTTTGTGCCATCTCATTTACAAGGTGGTCCCATTCTGGACACCTGTCTTGTGTTTCCTAGAAGCATAGAATTTGACAGCAGATAAGGACCGCTTGGCCCACCTAGGCAGCCCGGTTTCCCTACCTACTGTAACACCACAGACTCTGCTTGATCTCCTGGCTTTAGCCCCCCCCTCCCTACCACTAAGGTTCCTTTATGCCTACCTTATGCATTCTTGAATCCCATTACTGTTTTTGCCACTACCTCCTCTGGGAGTCTGTTCCAGGCATCCACCATCCCTAGCTAGAGCCAAATGCTCAGACCTGCTGCCCTCCTCTTACCACTGCACATTCTGGGTCTGGCCAGTGGTGTGAGGCTCTGGCTCCACAACCCTTCAACCCTTGTGCTCCCTAGTGCACCCTGTGCTCATTAGTCTAAGGTTGGTAGTTGAGTTTTATTGTGTTGTTAATTTTATTCAGTAGCCTTTTCCTATCCCTTTGGGTTAGACAGGATCTGGTTCTCCCCCTTTTTTTTTTTTCCACTTTGTTACTCACCTGGCAAACAGAACTGAAGTGCTGAGGGAACCAGTGATGGTTATTGGCTGGTGTATGCAGCACCACATGAGGTGCGCAGGAGCCGTTGGTACCTAACATTGGCTTTCTTCGTGCAAAACAAATGCTCTCATGGGGTCCTTGTGCCTCCAGCCCCAGACCCATCAGTGATAACCAGTGGTGAAGATATTCCGGAAGATCAACAGTTATGATAAGTACATAATTTTTATGTAAAGCAATCACTTGCTACTCATCCAGTTTCCCTCCCAAACATGGTTGTACAGTTGTTTCAAACAAGTTTGCGTGCAAAATGCTGCAGATAATTTTCCTACCATTGATCCAGTTAGGTTTTGTATCATAGTAACTGCTATACAAGCAACCTCTTTTGTAAAGTACTTTTATTAACATTTTGCACAGTGTGTAGATCACAAAAGAAGCAAAGCACAGTACATTCGTACCACACTGTCCTGGATGGTCCAAGAAGAAACTAGTACAAGAGAAATATAGGCGTTACAAATATTGCCTTGAGACTCTCATTAAAACCCATATGAGGATGGTAGTAACAGAGCAGGTTTCTTGTGGTATCTAATATACTTTGGGTGGGATATTCAGAAATGTGCCAGGCAGGGGCGCAAGCCGGGCGCAGTGCAGCTGGGATGTGCCAGGGCGTGGTCTGGGCGATATTCAATGGTGCCACGCCATGGCTCAGCACTGTTGAGTATGGCACTGGGGCCGGCAGCACTGTGCACTGCTCAGTGGCACTGTGCCAGGCGTAGTGGCACTGAGCAAGTGCAAGTGGCACTTGAGGAGCATTGGGCTGCGCCACCGCAAGTGCAGCTGTGCTCGGTGCAGCAAGAACGATATTCAGACATGGGCATGCAAATGGAGCCATTTGCATGCCATTATTGCCCCATTTGCATGCAGGTGCACCGATCCCCAGCATCTCGCACCTGGCGCCCTACCAGGCTGCAGCCATCGGGGACCGATACCCCCTGCCGCTCGGCAGGCAACACACCCCAACGCCCGATCGTGGGCTAAAGTAAAATGTAGCAATCCCTGGTGGTCCAGTGGACCTGTGCCCTAGCCGATCGTGGGCTTAAATAATCTATTCCCTGGTGGTCTAGTGGACCTGCTCCCCAGCCTGATCGCGGGCTTAAGTAAAATGAAAGAATCCCTGGTGGTCCAGTGGTACCCCCCTCCCCACCCGCCCATTGGATCCACCACCTCGCTCCCCAGTCCAGTGGCAGGCGGCAGCTCCCCACCCGCCAGCCAACTGACAGTGTGCAGTATGGCTGTATGCACATTTTACTTAAGCCCGCAATTGGGCAGGGGAGTAGGTCCACTGGACCACCAGGGATTCTGTTTTATTTACTAAGCCCGCGATCGGGTATGGGGGGGGCGACGCCCGGCCTACGACTTGGGAGGTCGGGTGGCCATCCACAGCAGGCGGCTGCCATGTTGTGCCAGCAATACGGTGGCGGCCTGTGGGGTGCCAGTTCTTGCTCCTATTTTTTTGGGCACATCTTTAGCCCCCGTGCTGACTCAAAGGCGGTGTGTGCCTGCATATCGCCACACATCCGGGCTGAATATTGGGATGTGCCGAATATGCATGGGCACGCCCCTGCACTTGCGCCACATACATTACTGGTGTGCCCTGGTGCATTGGGATTTGCATCACAAATTTCCCTTGAATATCGCGCCGATCGCAGCAGTGGTTGCGCTGCACAACACTGTTGGCGCCCATGCGAACCCCTTTGAATATCCCACCCATTGAATAAACAAAGTATGCAGCTTTCTATGTATCGGACAGGAACTATATGAGTAGCCTATATACTCCTATGGCTAAAGAATACCACTCTATATTGAGTCTACATAGGGATCCCAGACTTGTTAGAACAACTTTCTGTCCCCTAAGAGCAGACTGGACCTTCTCAATGTCACAAAAGAGGGGATATTATTTAGCCACAGTGCTGTGCCATACAATGCTGGGCTACCATTTCTTTTTGCATTGGCCAAGGTCGGCTCCCAAAAAGGGTGGCTTCAGCTGCTACCTGTTACTGCTGGGTATGCACAGCAAGATGGCTTGTGGCTTGCAGGGAAGCTGGACAGTGAGTGACGTAGCTATAGTAACAATCTATGTACTTTCCAAAAAGGAGCTACCCTAGGGCAGAGCAGGGGTAGGTGGATTAAAGGAATCTTCATTTGACCTGCATCTAGGGCACATTGACAGCTTTGCTAAATCAAAGGCATGGCGTTTTACAGGAATATAGTATGCCCTCTAAAAGAAATGAACTGAGCCTGTTATTGCAGGAGCAGGATATAACCACCTGGACCTCTTCAACCAGCCCGTCCACTACAACCATGGCAGTTGCTGACAGTGATCAGTGTTCCATATGAATAAAAGTAAGGAATGTTAGTCCTAAAGGCAGGACAGCAGGCATAGAAACATAGAAGTTGTTGGCAGATAAGGACCTCCTGGCCCATCTAGTCTACCCTGTTTTCCCTTCTTACTGAACCATCTCAGACCCTACCTCCCTCCCTCCCTCTCTTGCCTAATTCTAGGATCCCCTTGTGTCTGTCCCCATGCATTTTTGAAACCTGTGACTGACTGTTTTATCCTTTACTGCTTCTGCTGGCAGACTGTTCCAAACACCCACCACCCTTTCAGTGAAGAAGAAGAAGAACTTCCTCATGTTTTCCCTAAGCCTCCCCCACCCCAGCTTCATAGAATAACCCCTTGTCCTTGAGCTTCTCTTTCTGTGGAAAACACTCCCTTCCTGTACCTTGTTTGTACCCGAGAGATCTTGAAGCACTTTGTATTGAAGAGAAAGTGAGAACCCAAAAAAGATAGACCAAATCCAACAAATAAATACCCTCCCTTCCAGAAATGGATGACTTCTTTATCAACAGTGTCTCTCTCTCTCTCTCTCTCTCTCTCCCAATCCAGATACCAAAAAAAAAGTAAGTTAACAGTTTATTTATACTAGCACCCTTCCCGGCAGGCTCAGGGCACCTTCCAATAAGAGCCAGAATAGACGATGAAACATAAGTACATAATACATAATATAAAATTCTGAATAATAAATAACTAAAACACAGCTGGGATGGTAATCAACAAGGGAGCCCTCAGACCTCAAATGCCAGATGAAAGAGAGGCTCTTTAAGGACCCATCTTTAAGAGAATCCTGCTTGAAGGAACTCTCTCTATCTCTGGGCTTAAATAAGCAAAACCAAAAATAGAAACAGAAAGGTGTGTGTGTGTGTGTTGTATAGGAATCAAGTACAGTCGGACACTCTCTAATGTACTTGGAGGACTAGGATAGCAGAGCTGAGGCTGCTGGGAACTTGGAGGACCTCCTGTCCTTCACTCATAGTCTGACCCTCACAAAGTGTTGGGCAGGGTTCAGAGGGGCCATTTTAGTGCATTTTTAACACTTATTTGATGTTTGCGCTTACTTGTAGCCTGTTTTAAACCATTAGAAACACATTTTAGTTGCTAGTGCTGAACAGGACCTAGCATCAGGGCACTTCCGGTCTGGCACTATTTAGCCTCCTACACTAGCAAGCGGAGATGATGCACAGGTAGAGGCAAGCATATCAGCCTGCGTCTGCCGAGGCAGTCAGCCCAACCCCTTTCTGTCACAAACTCAATATCGTAAGAACATATATTATTTTCTAAATCATTTAAAGCCATAATCCAAACATGGGTCCTACTGAAGATATCGTGGAATTGCTAGGCAGTGAAGGCTCTATACTAAAATGTGACAAATGAAAATGTTCTCCTTGAAACCATCATCTAAGATATATGGTAACTTCAGCTATGGCAAATGCAGATAGCACACTCAGCATTGCTTACAGAAACAAAACATTTGAAAGGTGAGATAGTAAAGTTACAAGCAATAAGTATAAGAGAATGTTTTGTAAATGAGACTTCAGCAGAAAACCCCCTAAAGGAATCATCAAATAGAGATGATAAAAAAATGTACAGGTAGGAAGGTGAAGAATCTGATAACTCAAGTCTAGAAAGAAATTGTCCAAAAAGAGGAGGGGAAGATGACAGAAGTTCATCTGATGAATGGTACGCTGTCCCAAAGGATAAAAACAGACTTAAGTGATGAAGGGAAATAAAATCCCACTCTGAAGCACTCCCATTAAACAACCACCTTGGCCCCCTCTGTGCAGAGCCATTAACTGATCAACAGGAAAGCATTGATCAAAACTGTCCCTAATAATGTAGTAATTGGTGCTTCAGTAGTGCGATATACAGACCCTACAATATGTAAAGAAAATAAATGAATAATCAAGTTTTCTGTTTTCCTGGTGCCAAAAGAACTGAAAAGATTTTCACCTCTGCCAAAAATTAGTTTTGCACTTGACCACAAATTACATCAGCAAACAACATGAGAAAGATGTATGCTATGGGCTACTGGACTTAGCTAAAAAGATCAGATACAAAGGTTACAAGGTTAGGATATTTAAGATGCTACCTATTCTGAAAGCCTACACAGGAAAGGAAAAAAACAATACAAAGGATAAACATCAGACTGGAAAACTGGTGTCACAAAGAAAACATGCTTTTCAAAAACCATTGGGATGATTTCAATAGAAAAGAAACACTATTCAAATGGTGGCTTATTCTTAAATAACTGGCAGTCAGGATACTAGGAAATCAAATAAAAGAAATGCTTGACAATCCAACTTTAATAGAAGTGGGGGAAACTTGTAATAACTAGAAAGGTGAGAAGAAGAAATGAACAGAACAGACAATGAAATTACAGAAGGGAATTAAAAATAGAACAACTGAAGACAGTGAAACTAATGCACGCTAATAAAGGCATGGAATCTTACATAAAATGGAAGCACTACAAGCATTAAGGATTGATGGGAGCTATGGTATAATTGCAGTAACAGAAACGTGGTGGAATGAGTCTGATATATGGGATCAAACTATTCAAGGTTACAATTTTTAAAAAGGGACGGACAGTAGAGAAAAGGAGGAGGTATAGCATTTTATGTAAAGGAAGGTATTGCTGCAGTCAGTATAATAGAAAAAATAACTACTAACCCACAAGTGACAGAAACCCTGTGGGTCAAAATTACAAACAACAGTAATATATTAACTGTTGGTATTTGTTACTGACTTCCCAACTCAACTACTCAAATCTTTACAGAAATGAAGAAGGCATGCAAAGGAGGGGACATCATACTACTGGGAGATAGCAACCTGGGAAATATGGATTGAATAAACCATAGTGCAGAAACAACACCAGGGAAAAGCCTCCTAAATCTAATAACAGAACTAAATTTAAAACAGAATGTTAAAAAAAAAAAAAAAAAAAAAAACACAAGAGGAAATAAAATTCTAGATTTAGATTAAATTACTGCATCAGACACTGTTATTATACAAAACTGTGAAACTGGGGCACCGCTTGTCTGCAGTGATTATAATTCTGTAATATTTAAAATCAACACCACTTTTCACCAAGTCCATGGTATCACTGAACTCTTCTTATATGAAAAAACAGATATAAGAGCTATAAAAAATAACCTTGAAGCAATCGATTGGCAAAAAGTCTTCTAAAACAAGTTGATTGAAGTAAGTGTGGCAAGGTTTTAAAAAGTATTCTGCAAAAAAATTGTAATACACATCTCCCTAAGATTAAAAAATATGGAAAAGCAGCACTTAGACCCAAATGGCTGAAAAGATAGAAACAGTTAATAAAAAGAACAAAGCATATAAAAATATTTCCTAAATAAGGAAGAGGAATTTTGAAATAGTTGTAAAGTAAACTTAAAATTTTTTTAAAATGCCATCAAACTGGCAGAAATGTAGATGGAACTAAAAGTAGCCCAAACTGTAAGTAAAACAAGCAAGACACCCTTTTTTGGATATATAAAGTCATTAAAGAAAACAAAAAGTGTAATAGGACCTTTTTGAAGAAAATAACATTATTAATGAACATATTGTACGAGAAAGGCAGACATCTTAAACACTTTTGTTTGGTATTTGTGACAAAACATGACAAAAGTAATATGATCTTCTGAAGAAAATAACGTTGTTAATGAACCTATGGCTAAAGCAGACATCTTAAATAAACATTTTTGTTTGGTATTTGTGACAGAACATGGCAACATAAAAATAGAAACACATAGCCAATCTGAATACCGAAAAATCAATCAATCTTTATTTATCCAGGCGAAACACCGTTGAGACAACTCATTTACAAGGTGGACCTGGTTCAGGTACTAGTACATATACAAAGCAAGAATAGGAAATATGATATAAGGCACACAAGGCAAGAGATACAGTGCTGCAGTTAGGTAACAGACTACACTTGCTATAAATTGGAACACAAGAGAATACATATGTACAATATATAAATAATACACACAAAATATACAATTTCTACAGTGGATAAGGTCATAATGAAATGGTAATTGATTGACGGAAGGAGTACCATAAGTGATTAATTAGTGAAAACCGTTGCAAGATTCCTTAAAGGCACCTGCAAAAAGATTTTTAAAGAAGGGATATTTTCACTGGTAGTATCATTTTTAAGGTTTTTTGCATGTTATTCCAGAGGACAGGGAGAGTGTGGCTTATGGTTGCCTTGCCAAAATGCGATTTAACTTTAGGAATAATGGGGGCGGTATAAGAAAGGCTTCTTAGTGGGTAGGTCCCTCCTGGCAGAGAGGCAGGCAGTCAGAGATATATTTAGGAAGCTTACTGAAGATGGCTCTAAGTGTCCCAAGGATTGCATTTTTTTGGCACCTATAACTAAGAGAGCTTCAACCTACCATAGAATAAAGGGTGCAGTGATGAGTGGAGTATGGTGCATCAGTAATGAATCTGATAGCACGATGGTAAAGAATGTCAAGTTTCCCTAAGGCTGTACTTGGTCCATGTCCATATAGGATATCAGCATAGTGCAAGAGTGGTAAGAAGGTAGTCTGCACTAGTTGGATTTTGGCCTCCTGTGTAAGCAGATGCTTTATCTGGAAGAGGGTGCCTAGCCTCTGTCTTAATTTTTTAGTTAGGTTCTCAGTATGTTCTGAAAATGATAGCCTATCGTCAACCCATATCCCCAAGTATTTAAAGTTTGACACAAATTCTAAGAGCTGACCTAAAAGCGTCCGAATAAGAGGGATTGTAGGTGTGCCCTTGCCTTTGTTAGTGTTTGCAGAGGGAGCAAAGAGCATCGTCTTGTTTTTTTTTTAGCATTTAATAACAGCTTCAAATGCAGTAGGTTTTCCTGCAAACGGTTAAATTCAAGCTGGAGGTCTTTGTAAGCCAGTTCCAGTGTAGACCTGTCTAAGTACAGCACAGTATCATCAGCAAATAGATGAATCCTAGCGTCCTTGATTCCATCGTTTAAATTGTTAATATAGATGGCAAACAGCAGTGGTCCTAAAATGGACCCTTGAGGCACTCCTTTTTGCACAGTTTTCAGCGTGAAGAGATTGCTCTCCACTTTGACTTGTTGACAGCGATCAGTAAGGTAGTTAGAAAACCACTTAGAAGCCAGAGAGTCTTCTCCAATGATACATAGGGTGGTCAAGAGGAGATCATGGTCCACAGTATCGAAGGCTTTGCTAAGATCAAGGAATAGAGAACATACATTCTTTTTGTCATCTAATGCCATCTGCCAGTCGTTGGAGACCTTAGCAAGCACAGAGATTGTACTGTGGTGAGGTCTAAACCCAGATTGTACTGTGTTAAGAAGATTGTGATTCTCAAGGTGTTGCATGAGTTGTGAATTCACTGCTTTTTCCAATAGTTTGGACAAAATAGGAAGTAAGGAAATTGGGCGATAGTTGTTCAGGTCGCTGGTATCACCAGACTTAGAGTGGGATTACTTGTGCTGTTTTCCATATTGCAGGGAGAGAACCTTGAGTAAGGGACAAATTGAATAGATGAGTAATTGGGGCAGCTAAAATATAATATCCTAGTTTTAGATAGTAAGGCTCTATATGATCCGCACAAGGGCTTTTTTTTTTTTTTATAGTGTATGGTACCATTTAGGTTTTTAAGAAAAGAAAGCAGTTCCTTACTGCAGTTTTGTTTGTCACCGCCGCTCTGCCCTCACCACCGCCGCCGTTTCAAGGCCATCCGATCCAGCTGCGCGTATGCCCAGACTGTTCCCGGTTGTTAACCCATCGATGTGACGTACCATCGATGGGTTAACAAGATCCTAACATCACATAGATGGTAAAATGTTATCAAAAGGTAGATTTCTACCTGTAACAATGTTCTACCATACATTATATTGAGATTTACATACAGTGAACCATCCTAATATAATAAGCCATATAGGACAACAGCCCCTTATTAACAGGATATATGTATTCATCATATTGAGATACCACATCGGGGGTCTGGGGAAAAAAAAAAAAAAGGACCCTAAATTATGCTGTGTTTAATAAGTCCAAGAGCAGCATGGTTTTTCCCCTTCAAGTAAGCAAATGTCCAGTATTAGTCCTTCAAAGCCAATGTGGTCTCTTATGAGACCTTTGACGCCATGCAATCTATCTAAAGAAATAGCATAATTTTCAAACTGAGAGGAGGTTTTCTACGAAACTGTTATTTTAACTCCCCATACCTCCGGCCTGTCACTTTCTTCCATACAATAAATGAGTATGTATAGTAACTCAGTATTTAACAGACATTGAGTTTTAATTAGAATTCAATACAAAATCCAAACAGCGGGTAACTATTTAGAGTTTTCAGTCAACATGCTCTAGCAGGCTTCATTCAGCATACCTCTTTTAAAATATATCCAGGCATTTTGGCACATATTGTGCTTCCAAAACCCAGCGTCCTTCCAAATTATCGTTAGCTCCAGGTCTTGCCTGTGGAACTGCAATTAGCACTCTCTTCTAGCTCCACAAGTTCTCTGCATGACTTACTGGCCAAAGGACTCCTCTCAAGTGGCAGACTTCCCAAAGCAGGGAAAAACTCCTGCTGCTCGATGCCCGGCAAACTTCTAATAAACTCCCAGCGATTTCTAGTGAACCGTCGGCTTACTCGTACCTGGAATTCCCAGGAGCAGTAAAACAAAATGGCTTCATAATACTGAGCCAAATACAGTTTTAACACCAGTTTCATTCATCAAATTCAATTTAAGCTATTTAGCTGCAGTTTTCTGGCAAAAGAGACTTAGAAACTTATAAGTACCGTGTCTAGGTAAGAGCTGCAGGGAGCGGAGCAACGCTGCGGCCATCTTGCTGCTCCGCCCCTCCTAGTATTATTGTCCTAGTATTATTGAGCAGCTCCCCACCAACAGTTGTGCTTTTGCCCTGGGGTGTTTGTAGATACGGTACTCCAAAGCGCCTCCCCACCCCCCATCCTGGCTGAGAAACTAAGGGCTGCAAATCTTGGTTACCCTTTAAAATTCAGTCACATGTCCCTGGTTGCTGTCCCAAAGACGTGCACTGCTATGAGAGATCAGGCCTTTGCTAGGTATATGCCTAGGCTCTGGAACGCCCTCCCACTATCTGTTTGGGGTGTCTCCTCTCACCGCCTCTTTAAAAGAACTTTATGGAGCTACTTGGAAAAACTCCTCTGCTTGCATTTGCCGGTGTGACTGACTCTTCCATTAATATAATGACTGTGGGCATAACAATTTCTCCCTGTCCCCCATTGGATCATGCTGTGCTCATCGTGCTATATGCATTTTACTTTTGCCCCTGGTCTTGTGCTAGTACTGAACCAGATTTTATGTTGCTTTCTGTGACTGTACCGATTTATATTTTGTACCTTGATTTTACCATTAGTTGTATTTCCTATTTATTTGTTCCTGTTGTTTATCTGATGTACTGTAATTCATCTGTTTCTGTTATCCTGTTGTAACCTCCCAGGTAGTACCTGAAAATAGGCAGTATAGTGCAGTAGTTTAAGGCTCGGAGTTGCAAATCTGGAGACCTGGGTTTGAATCCCACAGCCCCCACTTGCATGCTGTGTGATCCTGACCAGGTCGCACCTGTAAACAAGCTTTCAGCTTAGTGTGCCACTCCTGGTTAAACAATTGAAAAAAAATAAAAATAAAAAAAATGGGCATTAACTGTCTAGTGTGCTTACCTGGTCAATAAAAACTAACTAAATAAAAAGTATTAAAAATAAAAAAGTAAGGTGGGAGTAAAAGGGGAGCCCTGCACCAATATAAGTAACATATAAATTTGACTTTGAATATGAAAAGGCAAGTTTTCAAGGCCTCGACTACACATGAAATGAGGATCAAGAAATCGACCAGCTATTCCAACATCCAGGCCCAAACATTCCCCAGCAAATGAGGTGGGTCTTCTAAAGACCAGCAAGGAGTTGCCGTGCTCAAGAAACCACCCCAAGCAAGTATTATTATTTGTAAGGTAACTATGTTTAAACAGTACCCTTGCCCAATCTAAGTCCACCCCATGGAGGGTGAGGAGGAATCACAGAATGTTTTACCCCATCTGAAGGAGTCGGGCACAACATATAAAGTATGAATATAAAGACATAAAAATTGCCAGCACCAGTAAGAAACTGTAGAACAATATCATCAGGGCATTACCATCGGGGCTTATGGATGAAACAGTGCTATCCATGCACTAAAAAAAGGAACCGAAATCGCGATGTATTTTCTTGCCAAAAGTTTATTCACCATCACTCGGCCTCCACATCCATAAAATCACCCCACCAGGAAAGTCCCAATGCGTTTCATGCCCTCTAGTGCTTAATCATGGGAATAACATGATTCAAGATATCACACTATAAATACATATTAATTTAAAGTGACAGTACACAAAATCATTAAACCATATACAGTTCATTCAAATAAACTATATATCAAAATACCATAATATTATAAATTTGCACCATTTATATGTAATATCAGTGTCCTCCTCAAAGTGAAAAAATAGGGATCCACTGAGATTTTAACAGTAGCATCTATAAAACAAACCAAAAATAAATAATTAATGAAAAATATTAGAAAAACTGACATCAACAAAAGTACAGATAGAAATACTATCCTACAGGCTGACAGTAGTCACCGAGTGATGGTGAATAAACTTTTGGCAAGAAAATACATCGCGATTTCGGTTCCTTTTTTTAGTGCATGGATAGCACTGTTTCATCCATAAGCCCTGATGGTAATGCCCTGATGATATTGTTCTACAGTTTCTTACTGGTGCTGGCAATTTTTTATGTCTTTATATTTATACATGTGGAAGCCGAGCACAGAACCCAGGTGCAGACCTCAAATTTCTTTTTAAAATATAAAGTATGAAGCCTGAAAAGAGGAGACTGCTGGGGGATGGGTCACCAAGCGGGTAGGGGAGGGAGTGGCAACTGTAGTGTAATGGACTGCTAGCTGTGCACTCGAGCAGACTTGATAGACCACATCACCTGTATCTGCTGGCATTTCGTATGTCCGTATCCCAATATGTACACCCTGGAAAAGAGGGGGGAGAGGTGGGACATGATAGAGACCAGGAAATGCCTCATTGGGGGGGGTGTACAAGATATAGGAGGGGAGTATTTTTCAGAGGAGAAGGTGCATGGGAACAAGGGGCATGCAGTGAAGCTGCAATGGGGGGAATTCAGGAGGAATGTGAAGAAGTGTTTCTTCACTGAAAGAGTGGTGGATGCCTGAAGCAGTTTTCCAATGGTGGTAGTGGGGGCAAAAACAGTGGTGGGCTTCAAGCATGCAAGGGATGATGGACACAAGGGAATTAGGCAGGGAAAAATGTTAAGACTAGGTGGGCCAAGTGGTCCTTATCTGCCAACAAATTCTCTGTTTCTTTGTTTCTATTTCAAAAGTGCAGTATCACACTCCAGGGCATGCATTAAGCTACAGTGGAGCCTGTTAGGATACAAGCAGAATACCACCAAATTCTGCAAGATTACCTCAGGAAATGGGGCAGTTTTAGTACTAGTTTATTCCTTTTGTCATGCAGCAATCTGAGACTCACCACATTGCATCCTGCTGGGCTTTGCTGCATATTGCTGCACTTCCTGAGTGGTTGAAGGCACTCTGCTGCCCCACATGCCTCACAATCCACTATATAACTTAATGCACATCCTATTGTTTGTTACTACTTGCTTAAACACTGCATGTGCATCTTTGCCCTTGGTCTCACCTTCGAACAATTTTCCATCTGACACGAATTTCTGCAGCAGTTGAAAGTGCGTTGTGGCAGCTTGTGTCCAACTTCGAACGCAAGCAGCTACATGACAGACTCACACTAGACCAAATTAATGTAACAGGTTTCTGTGAGACTCCAAGATCAAGGATTTCATTTTGAAAGCAAGTCCCTGAGAATATAAAATGAGATGTAAGGGGTGGGGGCTTGCATCAAAAATTGGCTTTGAAACACTTTAAACTCTTTTTTGTGATGATGTCCAGGAGGTCTGATTACTTAATACAGACTCTCTGAAATTATGTGACAGTGCCAAGAATAAACAGAAGAGGTTATTGACAAACTAATGTAGTACAGTAGTCCCTCGCTATAATGAACCTTGTTATAGCAAACATTCACCTAGAACGAACGGTCATCATGACTCCCATTGAAAATTGTGTATTTTGAGCTGGTCTCGACGATCAGCTGATTGGTTGTAGTGTTGGTGCAGGGCAGAAAGAAAGCTCAGGTCAGAGTTTCTGAGAAAGTAGGAGCGGGAAGGGGAGATGAGACAGCAAGGGAGGGTAGCTTTTGGTAGTGTGGCATTTTGGTTATTTGGTCTGCCACTAAAAGGACCCCTTACCTTCTCTGTGGTCTGCCAGACCCTTCGGTTGCTGCTGGTGAGGAACCCATCTGGACCATGTGAATAACTAGACAGATGCATAAAATAATAAGGCAGGTTTATTCTGTGCTGCAGATGTTCTCTTCATGAGAACACGCCCCAGACTGACACATTCTCTGACTGACAGGCATACATGGCACTGCCAGGCAGTGCAACAATTAGCTACATGCAGTTCTAAGTGCTCTTAAAGGGGCGGCAGCTTAACATTAAGCCCCATGCTTAATGTTTGCTTCACATCACCGCCGGAATAGTGAATGTGAGCACCACTTGAACAAGCAATAAATCTATAACCGTTTCTAAGAATTATTTTAAGTACATTTTTAAGGCAAAAAAACATTTTCATGCATTACAAGGCATTACTCTCATTAAAACAGAATTCCACTGCAGGAGGGAGGAAGAACTTGGACTACACTGGTGACCAGTCAGAGTAGCACCGGGGACACAACAGTACTTGAGACTTGGTCATGCCACAAGCGCTAAGGTGTGGGGGAAGGAAAAGGGAAGAGAGGGAAGGGTAGCAGCAGGAGGATACCCAGAATGCAGACCAAACTTTATTAGCAGTTGCAGGATCAATAATAGGTTGACTGTCATGTAAGACATTCCTAAGGGGAAAAAGCATTAATGCAGGTAAATAGTACCATGGCAACAGGTGCAAGGAGTGAGGTACAACACGATATTTACTGCAAAACAGTTAAACCAGAAAGTGTATTAGTCCCAAAACACACAGAGTCCGGTAACAAAAGTTTAAGACCTCCGTCAACTTTTCCAGTCAGTGGGAATGGAGGCATGCATGGATTGCACTAGTTTCTGACAGGAGGGGGTCAGGTCGTTAAAGAGACCCAGGAGTTCTGCCCTCTATCAAATCCACACCACTTTACTCTGTAAGTCCAGGATCCATTGACAAACTTCTTCCTTCAGATCTTCTTGATCTGGTACACTGTGGTGTGTATCAGAAAGTCCTGAGAAGAAGAGGAAGTCCCAGGCAAATTATCTGGTAAAATGGAATCCGGCTGGAGAGTGTCAGGAGTGGGAAGATCTGTAGGAACTAGTTGCAAGTTGTCCGGAGGGATCTTAGCTTCAGAGAGGATGGCAGGCTTAAGTGCAGCTTCATTTCTAGGAGGACTGGGGTCATCTGGAAGGTTGTTATTCAGGTACCCATGCTTTAGTCTGTTTATATGGACTTTGTTGTGTACCAGCTTGCCATCCAACTTGCATCACAGATGAACGTGGACCGAAGGAAGGTTTTCTACGATGTAGAAGGGACCAGTCCAGGGGCGAAGCAGTTTCTTGGTGGTGCCCGGAACCAGAATAGGTCGGTACAAATAAACAATGTCTCCAACAGAGAATGAAGGCTCATGCGCCTTGGCTGCAGACATTGTTTGCATTGCCGATTTTCTCTCACCCAATGTAGTGATTGCAACTTGTCAGGCAAGTTCCAGCTGTTCCAGTAGAGGGATAATGAAAGAAGAAACTGACTTAGGAAACATAGAAACATAGACTTTGATGGCAGATAAGGACCGCTTGGCCCACCTAGACTGCCCATTTCCCTATCTACAGGATAAGCCGCAGATCCTAGTTAGCCAACAGCCTATTTCTTCCTACCCCCCACAAGAATTGCCGTATGTCTGTCCCATGTATTCTTGAATTCTCCCACAGTTTTAGACCCCACAACCTCCTCAGGAAGGCTGTTCCATGCATCCACTACCCTCTCTGTGAAAAAATACTTCCTCACATTGCCCCTGAACTGCCCCCCTCTAATCTTTAAATTGTGTCCCCTTGTTCTTGCATGTCTCTTTTTCTGAAAGATGCTACCCTCTTGGACTTTGTTGATTCCACTGAGGTACTTAAACATTTCTATCATGTCCCCCCTCTCCCTCCTTTCCTCAAGGGTATACATATTAAGCTCTTTTAGTCTCTCCTTGTATGGCTTCTCTTGCAGACCCTGCACCATTCTAGTTGCCCTCCTCTGGACTGCCTCTATCCTGTCTATGTCCTTGCGGAGATGGGGTCTCCAGAACTGGATGCAGTACTCCAGATGGGGTCTCACCAACTGTCTGTACAGAGGGATAACAACTTCCTGTTTTCTGCTGGTGATGCCTCTCCCTATGCATCCCAGTATACTCCCAGCTCTCCCTACTGCCTTCTCACATTGCGTAGCAACCTTAAGGTCATCTGATATGACTACCCCCAGGTCCCTTTCCTTTTTTTACTACCCCCATTGTGTAATCTTCCCTGGGTTTTTGTTTCCCAGGTGCATTATTTGCACTTTTGCATTGCATCCTAGCTGCCATATTTCCGACCATTCCTTCAGCCTTGCCAAGTCCCTTCTCATCCTTTCCACACCTCCTTGTGTATCAACCCTGTTGCAGATCTTTGTGTCATCTGCAAAGAGGCATACTTTTCCTTCCAGTCCCTCTGCAGTGTCACTTATAAAGACATTAAAAAGGACTGGACCCAGTACTGAACCCTGCGGTACCCCACTGGTAACCCCTGTTTCTTCAGAGTGGACTCCATTTACAATTACCTTCTGTGTCCTGTTATCCAGCCAATGTTTTACCAGGCTACCACCCTGGGACCCACTCCCAGGCTGGTTAATTTGACTATTAATCTTTGTGTGGGACTGTGTCAAATGCCTTGCTAAAGTCTAGGTAGGCCATGTCACAGCCCCTCCCTGGTCTACTACTTTGGTCACTCAGTCAAATAAATCAATTAGATTCATCTGACATGACCTTCCGCTGTGAACCCATGCTGCCTTGGGTCCCATGCCCCAATGGCCTCTAGGTACTCAACAATTCTTTCCTTCAGAAGTGATTCCATCACTTTCCTACCACAGAGGTCAAACTGACAGGTCTGTACTTTCCTGCCTCTGTCTTGGTCCCACTTTTGTGAAGGGGAATCACATCCGCCTTCCTCCAGTCCTCAGGTACCACACCGTCCTCACATGATTTGTTAAAAAGGGCAGTCAGTGGTTTCACTAGTTCTCCCCTTAATTCTTTTAGAATTCTTGAGTGAATTCCATCAGGCCCCTTTGCTTTGTCCACCTTCAGTTTTAGGAGTTCTTTCAGAACCCTTTCTTCTGTGAAAGGACTGTGATCGGCCCCCCTATCCAGAGTGCTTCTGTTAATTGGATTAGGCACCTCCCCCTCCTCTTTTGTGAATACTGAGCAGAAATATTCATTCAGTATCCCTGCTTTTTCACTATCCCCCTCTGCCCACCCACCGTTCATTCTGTTCAGCCTCACTATCCCTCCCTTTGTCTTTCTACGCTCCCTGATGTACCTATAAAAGGTTTTATCCCCCTTCTTAACAGAGTTGGCTATCCTTTCCTCAGTTTAGGCCCTTGCTATTCTGAATTCCCTCCCTGCCTCCTTCTGCCTTAACTAGTACAGCTCTCTGTCCTGTTCCTTCTGTGTTTCCTTATACTTCCTGAATGCTGTCTTTTTCTCCCTGACTTTCCCAGCCACCTCTTTTGAGAACCATAGTGGCTTTTTCTTTCATTTTGATTTATTTACTTCACACAAAGGCTTGTTGCCTCTGTGATGGCAGTTTTGATGATTTCCCCGTTGTTGCTCCACCCCTCCTCCTAGCCTGTTTGCTAGTGCTTTTCTGAGGCACTCTTACCATCTTGCCAAAGTCAGCCCTCCTGAAGTCCAGTACCCTCACTTTTGTATGGCTTGACTCTGTAGCTGAGTTTAACGTGAACCACACTGTTTGATGGTCACGTGTTCCCAGATGGCAACCCACTTCTAGATCTGAGATCCTCTCACTGTCCCCATTTGAGAGTACGAGGTCAAGATTGCTCCCTCACGAGTGGGATTCGCAACTAGCTGTCTGAGGCATGCCACCTGTAGGGCATCGAGAATGGCCCTGCTCTTGGATGTGGCTGCAGCAAGTGTGCTCCAGTTAACATCTGGCATATTCAGGTCTCCCATCAACAGTATCTCCCCTTTCTCTGCCATCCTAAGAATGCCTTCTATCATATCCTTGTCCATTCCCTCCCACTGACCTGGGGGTCTGTATACAACCCCTGTGCAGATTGTGGTGCCACTTCCAGTCTCCAAGGTGACCCACAGTGCCTCCTCTCCTCCTTGTTTACTCTTTTGTTCAGTTGCTTTTATCCCTTCCTTTACATAGATAGCTACTCCTCCCCCTCTTGTCCCCTCCCTGTCTCTCCTGTAGGTTACATACCCTGGTATGTTAACATCCCAGTCATGGTTCTCTGTGTACCATGTTTCTGTGACTGCTCACGATATCCAGGCATCCCACTTCCATCAAGGCCACCAGTTCAGGGAGCTTGTTGCCTCAGGTTACGGGCATTGGTACTCATTATCCTCCATTTCCTGATGGCCTTACTCCTTTTTGCCCCATCCCTGTCCTTCTTACCTTTGTCACTTTCTCCATTTACCCCTGCCCTTCTCCCTATTGACATCTCTATGTTGGTGTTTACTGCACTTACTACCGTGACTTTTTTTGGGGGGGGCTAGGATTTCCCTGCTCCTTTCCAGTGCCTAACCCCTTGGCTAGTTTAAATACTTGCCAATGAAGCATTTAAACCTATCATCTAGGATCCTGGTTCCCCTCCTGGACAGATGCAGCCCATCATGCCAGTATAGGCTTGTATCACTCCAGGTGGACCCCAGTCCTGAGTGAAGGCAAATCCTGAGCTCTGCAATTTTTCAACCACTGATTGAATCCCATGGTGTGGAGCATCCTAGCCTCCCGTACGCATAGACAGGCAGCACCTCCGAGAAGGTTACCATGCATGCTACTTGTCTAAGGCCCCTCCCCAATTCCACAAACTCTTCCTGCACTGCTCTGATCCCTTTCTTAGCCAGGTCATTTGTCCCTAGGTGGACAATGACATCCAGCTCCCTCCCCTGTGCAGCAGCTCCGGCAATCCTGAGGATTCGCTCCCTGTCCCTCCAAGCCATGGTGCCAGGCAGGCACCTTACCTCCCTCTCCCCTTCTTGCCCCAGTTCTACCTTCCTAACAATGGAGTCCCCCAGCAGGAGTTGTTTCCTTCCCCTGTGGGGTCCCATGCCATCCTCCTGTGGGTCTCCTTTGTGGAGGTTCCCAGCATCCTCCTTGGTCTCCACTGTGGGTGCCTCCATAGAGGAACCACACTTTGCCAGAATGGAATAGGAATTGTGGAGAGGTACAACTGGAGGGATGCGCCTCTGTTCCATCACCCTCACCTTCCCTGAGCCCACTGTTGTCCAACCGCTCCTCTTTCTTGGCAACCTCTGAGGCAGCGGCAGTGGCCCTGGTGATCTCTGGATGGAAGAGGAGGTGCCACAAATCCTGGCCAACTCAGCCTGGAGATGAGCAACCTCCCCCCTCAGCCCAGAGAGGTGCCTGCAGATGGGACAACACTGCATTCTCCTCAACGTCTCCCGGAAGACTGTTGCTCCACAGCCACTGCACTGCACCACTCCCACCATGTCTTATTTCTGGCCCCTTCACTATTGTTTGGAATCCTTACTCTTTCCTCTGTTGTTTTTTTTTTTTCTTCCTTCTCTCTCTACTTACTTACTGCCTCTGTGCCCTTTAAGCTCCTGATTGTCCTGTTCTGAGACAAGAAGATCCTATATTCTCAGTAGACCCCTTACTTGCTTAGAGGCAGACCTCCAGCAACTAGAGGGGGCCGGAGAGCTACTCTTGCCCTTCTAGGATCGTGCGTCTTTGGTGGCTCTGTGATCACTCAATTCCTGCTCCCAAACAGGAAGTTCCTGTTGTCAGTCAAGTCCTGTGCCTATAAAAGTAGATCTAGCTTTGGGTGGGAGGGTGGACAATATAGTTTTTTAGAAGACTGTAGAGCGTGGAAGAGTTCTACTTCTTTAGTCCCAGTAGAGAAGTCCAGTCACGCAGCACTCCTTCCTTCTGGTGTCCTCTGCCAAGCCTCTGACAGAATCTTTCTAAGGCAGTGTTTAAATCTAGTTTCCTTCTAGCTAAGCCACTCCCCCTACTTACTAGATCTTTCTACAAGTAATTTAAACTGCACAGCAAGCAAGCCCCTTCAGCCACCTGAGATTTACACCTAGATAACTGTTCAGATAACCACTTTAGCTAACTGAGACACACTATTTATTTATTTTTTACCCTAAATTAAAGGTCCCAGTAGAAGAGTTCTACTTCTTTAGTCCCAGTAGAGAAGTCCAGTCACACAGCACTCCTTCCTTCTGGTGTCCTCTGCCAAGCCTCTAGCAGCGAGAGATCCCTGTCCAGTGGAGTTCTTGGGTGACGTCCATGGACTAAGAAGAATGGGATGTATTCTGTGCTATCGACACAAGGGCTGGTATTGTATGCAGACTGCACAAAGGGAACAAAACGGTTCCAGGTGTCATGAGTCTCATCCAGATACTTGGAGAGTGTGCCGTGAATGGTAGACATCATTCTTTCACTCTCTGTTGCATTGTGGATGGTAACTTGTGGTATGTGTCTTTTTTTATCTCGAAGTTTGCAAGTTTCTTGGACAATGGTGGATGGGTAGTTAGTGCCTCTGTCTGAATGTAGGTACGATGGGGTACTGTGATGACAAATGACTGTGTTGAGAAAGGCACTTGCCACAGTGGCGGCTTTAATGTCTCTTAGGGGGATGAGTTCCAAATACTTCGTCAGGTAGTCCACAAAGACAAGGATGAATTTGTTGCCAGAGTCGGAACATGTTGGCAAGGGCCCAAGAATGTCAGTGCTGACTCTTTGGAACGGTTTAGTGGCTACAGGCATTGGGATGATGTGTGCCTTTGTTGGTTTGACAGGAGGCTTTCTTTGGGAGCAGGGCTGGCAGGATTTTACGAAGTGGACAATGTTCCTGTTCATGTGTGGCCAGAAGAAGTGAAGCCTTGTCTTTTCCAGAGTTCTGTGTATTCCCCATATGACCTCCAGAAAGTGGAGAGGCATGAGTGGAGAGAAGAACTTGAGATATTAGAGAGGCTGGCACAACTACTGTACATGAGTTCCATCCGTGCGATGACCCTTGCCTTCCTTGGTCCAAATGTGAAAAAGCACACCGTCATTGAGGAAGTACTGCGAAGCAAAGAAAAATACATTTTGGTGATGTTTCTTTTGTTGCGGTAAGGTTCCAGACTCTAGGTAGATGATTATGTCCATAAATTGAGTGTCAGTTCTTTGCTGCGTTTTAACAGTTGCCAGGTACAGATCGGATGTAGAGGAGATGAGAAGCTCTTCAGCTGCTTGCAGTAACTGAGGATTTGTGTGTCTCTCTCGGTGGAAGCGGTTGGTAGCAGCAAAGCAACTTGAGGTGCTATAGGAGTGTCCACAGGAAGCGCATCCGTGGCATGGAAGGGAAGAGCTTGTAAGCAGGATTCTTCATCTGTTGAGGAGGATGCAGAGGGATGTAGTCTCCGGCTTACACCATCAGCATTTGAGTGAAATCTACCTGGTCTATATTGGATTTCAAAGTTGTAGGATTGCAGCATGGCGATCCATTTGGCGAACTTGCTTACTGGCTCCTTCATTTCAAATAACCATCTGAGTGCAGAGTGATCAACGGTAGCTGTAAAGGAGGAGTAGCGAAGGTAGCAGTCAGATTTCTTTACGGCAGATACCATGGTGAGACATTCTTTTTCTGTGATGCCATAGTTCTGCTCAGCTGAGGAAAGAGAGTGCCCGGCATAGGAGACAACTCGTTCAAACAACATGAAGTCTTTCTGTATTCTGACTTATTGCAGTTAGCCCCAGCACTTGAACTGCTCCGGAGAGGAAAGAGTTAAATTCTATGCAGAGCATAGAACGTTGAGCCCAAGCTTGGTTCAAACCTCTGTCTGCTGCACTTTGAAGTGTAACCATCAGATTCTTTACTCCGCCTAACTGAGCAGTCACTCCGGAGATTTCTCCTCTGCTCACGGTTCTCGGTCGGTTAAAGTTGTTGGTTTTGCCGATAAGTTCTTTGTTTTTGCGCTTCAGATCCCTGTCTGTGGTACAGTAAGTACGTAGGTTGTGGACTAAAGTTAGAAAAACTTGTGGAAATTGTAAAATTGGTATTTTTCAAATGGTTTGGCTGAACCGGTTGCTTTGTAGAGTGTGTTTGATTTTGTTTCTTCCAGAGTTTAGTGTGGTACCGGTCCTTATCGGTTTAAAAAAAAAAAAAAAAACTGTTTTGTGTTTTTTTTTTTTCAAATACCCGATGACAGGTTGAAAACCGATAAGGGTGTCTTGCCTGGCTTAAGCCGAGTAAAGGGTAAGTTTTTGATTTAGGATGGCTACGTCTGAGAAACCCAGAAAGAAAACCGGGCCCACTGGGTTTCAACACTGTAGTGTGTGTGGGGAGGCCTTTGCTAAGGCTGATCCCCACGCCACTTATGTTTGTCTGGGGTTTGACCACCTCAATTCAGACTGCCAAATTTGCAAGAATTTCCCTAAAGCCACCCTGGACAAAAGATTGGGCAGGCTTATTGAAAGGGGGGCCGAGAAGTCCATTGACCCGGATGGCCAGCCCGGTTCGGTTCCGATCGAACCAGAAGGAGTGCCCTCTGACCAGGGCGAGAATCCTTCAGGCAAAAGGAGAGCAGATTCCAAGGGATCGGTTCCGTCGAAGAGAAAAAGAAAAGACAAATCGGCCGGTTCGGATCCAGACCTGCATCATCTGACCGCCGAGGAAGTTGCCTGAGCGAATCACATAGTGGAATCGCTTCGCTCGGTTCCGACCCATCTGGCACCTTCTGGCAGGCTTTCGATTTGGTCGGTTCCTCCAGTTCAAGATTATGCCCCCTGAAGATTTTTATGAACCAGATCTGGAGGGGGATGATGATGATGATGATGATGAAGAAGGAGAAGGAGAAGAAGAAGCTCTTCCCCTTCACAAATCTTCTGGTGACAGACACAAAAGCTGTTAAAAACTCCAAATTCATTACCTCCTGTGGACAGATGGATGGACAAGAGAAGAGGTGCATGCTGTCGGGCTCAGGTACGGAGTACTTGTACCAGCAATGCAGTCATGTTGGGGTCGTGCAGGCTGCAGCTTGTGATAAGGCTAACTTAGGAATCAAGATGGCGGCCACGCTGGGCCAGGCATCGTTTTTAGCTCTGTAGTTTTTGTTTTATTTCTTTTCAACTTATTTTATTTCTTTATTTATTCAGTACCTTTGTGGCGTTTACTGTGCTTGGAAAATCGGGGCCGTGTGTGTTAAACGGCATAGCGTGATTTAGTGTGCAGTCGATCTTATTCTTTTGCCGGTCAGTAAATGCCAGTCAGTAAATGCTTTTGCTTGCTATCTCTTTAGTCGGGACCTACCAGGACTGTCCCGCATTGGTGTCTGCAACTGGTGCGGTCGCAGTGTGGTGTGGACTTTGATGCTCGTGTGTGGCACCGAGGTGGTTTTGGCTGTCTAACCCTCAGAACTGGTGGAGAGAGTCTGCTGCTGCAGCGGCTTATTCCAGGACTGTTTGTGGGACCCTTGTTGGAGTGAGAAAGCTGTGGTCCAGTCGTAACAGGGGTGATTGTTTGGCCCCTTAGGACCGGAATGCCTGCTTGAATTGGAGCGGGAGTCAGCAGCCTGAGTGAAACTGTGACTCTACTGAGACGTCCCTCGAAGTAACTTTTCCTGGATACTGGGAGTTGTGCCCAGTAAGGTTGCTGTCGTGGAGTATAGAAGACGTGGTCAACCAGACCGGCTTGCCCTGGGGATTTAATTGGGACCTGCCCTGGTAAAGGAGTTGTTCGGACAAGACTGCTCCCTATTCTTTTTACTTCTCATCGATCCTGGTATTGTTCTTGTGGTGCCTTCATTACTTGCCTTCAGGGATTTGACCCTGTTTGCTATTTGAGTCGTGGGCTTTTTGGGGGATTTCAGAGGTTTCTGGCTCCCACAGGGCTGGGGAGTGGGGCTAGCCAGAGGACGTTTCCTGTTCCTCCCCTAGATTCTTGAAGCGGTCAGTCGGCGGTCTGGCTCGGCTCGGTTGTAGTGGTGTGCCATTGATCTTCCGAGATATTTCCTTATTTTGTAGTTGAAATTTGTGAGCCCTGAGAGGGCTCTGTTGAAACTTTTGAATTTGACAACCTGGGATTTCATTTCTGACTTTATTGATATCCGTCTGGCACTATGAACTTCTATAATTGACTGACTGAATTAACGTGTTCAACCCTCTGGTCCTTGTATTTTCTGGACAGCAAGTATTTTATTTTTATGTATCTCCAGCTTGAGTTTCCCTGTCAAGTTTTTATTTTTATTACTTTTGGAAATTAGTTCGGCAGTGAGAGGGCTCAGTAAAATCTGTAATTTCACCCTCCTTCAGATAAGTGTGAGAGACTAATCTGGGGGTGGATTATGAAACTATTTTCCTCATATTTACTTTGGTTTGTTTAGTTTATTTTTGCCTGTTTTATTTTATTTTTTTTGTTAATGATCTGTATTGATTGTCCCCCATTGATACTTGTGAGAGAGCTCTCTGAAGGGCGACCTTTCAGATTATTTCTTTTTAATTATTTATTTTTTGTTATACTTTTCATTTTATGTTTTATGTAGTACCAGGAAGTGAGAAGCCTGGGTGTGTTAGTTTTATTTTTTGTTTTTGTGGTGTAATTTAGGTTATGATAGGAAGTTAGGTTGCTATGTGTTAGTTATTTAAGTTAGTAATTTGGTATTTCTAGGTGTTTAGTTGGGGGACGGGAGGTGAATCTCAAGAGTGATTGATTTTTAGGGGTGCGATATTAGTTTTTAGATTGCCTAGTTTTTGAGTGCAGGGCTAGATTGTGGGCCTGCGATATGTGTTTGCCTGTTACCCCCCCCCCAGTCGTGCACTATTCAGCCTCTGCTCTTCGCTCCCTCCGCCCTTTTCATCCCCCTCCTTTGTTTTTTTTCCAGCTATCAATGCTGCCGGGCTTTAGGTATTGCCCGCAGGAGGGGGGTAGGGGTGGGTGTATGTGAACAGTGGAGGCTGGAGGAGCGGGGCGCTCTCATTAGAGTGGTTAAGCCCAGGAGACGCCCTGGGGCGAAGTGGAGCTTGGAGCGCAGACCATCTTGTTTGGTCCCCATACCCAAGGGCACCATCATTGGCAATGGGCAGGGAGCCAGGGCAGCCCAGGAGTTTTGTCCAACCCGAGCTCTGTTGTGTAATGCTAGATCTGTCCGGAACAAGACCGCTGTGATTTTCGATCTTGTTGGTTCGACAGATCTGACATGCATCACCGAGACCTGGCTGGCGATAATGCGGGCCCAATACTTGAGGCTGCAATTCCAGTGGGTATAATGGTGATACATCGCCTGAGGTTTGACCTGGGGAGTTGCAGTCTGTTTCAAGACCGAATTGGCACTACTAGTGTTCCAGTTGAGGAGACCATCTCTTTGAATGTGCTGTTCTAGTGTGGGCTATCAAATTGCTCTCATCTACCGTCCACCCGGAGATGGGAAGCAATTCCTTAAGGAAGTAGTGGACTTTGTCGTCGACATGGCTTTTGAGTTTCTCAGGCTGATGGTCCTGTGTGATTTTAATGCCTGGATCGATGACGAACTTTCGCAATTTGGACAACACTTCCTCCAGTTAATGGACTCACTGGGCCTAACACAGGTGGTTACCACTTCTACATATAAAGGTGGCCATTCTCTTGACTCGGTCTTCCTTCTGGGGATCGAGGCTTCTGACGTGGGGGTGGAACCAGTTGGCTGGTCCGATCACTACACTGTGAGATTCAATTTTGGCACCCCACCTTGGAGGCCGACCCCTGTGGAGATGGTCAAGTACCACCCTTTACGGAATATTACTTCCGATGTCCTTGCTGCGGTCCTTGACCGATCACAATTTCTTGTACATTGCAATGATCCAGAGGCATTGGTTTTGGCTTATAATAATGCCATCACCTCTGCCCTGGATTCTATTGCTCTAGTTCGTGTGCGTCCTCTCTCCCTTCGACCTCGGGCTCCATGGTTTGATGAGGCCTTGAGGGAGTTGCGGTGACTAGGACGCAGGTTAGAACGTTGTTGGCAGAAATCTGGCTTGTATGCCGACCATCTTAGACTGTTAAAACATTATCAATTATATCAGTCAGAAATTTCTCGTAAGAAGGCAGAGTTCCTGTCCAGGGAAATTTCTGCCACCCATAACCGACCAGCTCAGCTGTTCAGAACTGTGGACAGATTGTGCAACCCAACCTGTCTACAGCTCCGAAGAGCATTTTCACAATTACAGTGCGATGAGCTTGCTTGGTTCTTCGCTGATAAGGTGATGGACATTAGGTCAGAGATCCACTTGACACATTCTATGCGGGTTGCTAGTGATCAGGACTTGGTCGCCACCCCTTCGTTTTCCTGGAGTACCTTCAACCGCCCGGAAATCATGGATGTTGTGCGGATTGTCCAAGTGATGCACCCTACATGCTGTAGTTTAGATCCGGGTCCTACATCCCTGATTATGGGGTGTGGGGAGTCTTTTCTCCCAGTTCTAGCACAGATAGTCTGGTGCTTCCTTGACTCTGGTGAATATCCCTGTTCCTTGAAAGAGGCGGTGGTGACACCCTTGTTGAAGAAAGCTTCTCTGGACCCAGACTGTCTTGCTAACTACAGGCGTATCTCGAATCTCCCCTTTGTGGGGAAGGTGATTGAGAAAGTAGTGGTGGCCCAGTTAGAGAACCACCTGACCATCCATAGAATTTATGAACCTCTCCAATCAGGTTTTCAAAAGAGGCATAGTACTGAGACTGTGCTGGTTCAGGTGCTCAATGATCTCCTGATGGTAAGAGACCAAAGAAAACTGTCCATTTTGGTACTATTAGATCTGTCATCAGCATTTGACACCGTTGACCATGGGGTCTTACTTGAGCGCCTGAGATGTATTTGTGGGCTTTCTGGGGTGGTCCTCAGATGGTTCACCTCATACCTCACTGGAAGAACTCGTAGGGTGGTTTCAGGGTTTTTCCCTCTGATCCCATCTCTCTGTTTTGTGGGGTTCCTCAGGGCTCTATATTGTCCCCCGTGTTGTTTGCGGTGTACGTGCTTCCCCTCGGAGAAATTGTGAGACGGTTTGGGCTGAGGTTTCATTGCTATGCCAATGATACCCAGCTATACCTGTCTTTTGCCCCCGACCAGGAAGGAGCCGTCTCTGTATTTAATAGCTGCCTCAATGAAATCCAGGATTGGATGAGGTCCAGTTGGCTGAAGTTGAACTGTGGGAAGACTGAGGTGTTGGTTTTGGATCCGGATTGCCGGATAGGGGGACCTGGGGCCAGCTCCCCATCTGAATTGTTCCTTGGGGATGCCGAGCTACAGGTCTCTGAACAGGTGCGAGACCTAGGGGTGATATTAGATGCGGGGCTGACACTTCGTTCCCAGGTGTCAGCTGTGGTTATGTCATTTTCCTACCATCTAAGAAACATCGCTGGGATCAAGCACCTTGTTCCGTCCGGTGATCTGCCAACTTTAATCCATGCCTTTGTGACCTCGCGCCTAGACTGCTGCAACTCGCTATACTTTGGGCTTCCAGGGGTTGACATCCGCCACTTGCGGCAGGTGCAGAATTCCGCAGCACGGTTGTTGGTGGGTACTCCTAGATCTTCCCATATTACATCGGTGCTGCGGGAACTGCACTGGCTACCAGTTCAGTGGTGGATCACCTTCAAAGTCGGACTACTGACTTTTAAAGCCCTGCATGAACTGGGCTCTGATTACCTGAAAGAACTCCCTATCCCTTACCACCCTGTGAGACCGCTCCGCTCAGCCGACGAGGGGTTGCTAGAGATTCCAAGGGTGATTTTAAAGTCTGCTGGGGCCCGTGCTTTTATGTTTTCGGCCCCTTCCCTTTGGAATTCTCTACCCCGTTGGATTAGGGAGTGCACGACCGTGGGGAGTTTTAAATAAGCCTTGAAATCTTTCCTTTGGGAAAAAGCTTATGGCTGTATTGCCTGTTGATCTGTATTGGTTTTATAATGTGGATTCTGTTGTATTTTATTGTCTTATTGTACTGCGCCTTGATGCCTGAAAGGCACACAATAAAGTATTATTATTATTACCCTTGGCTTCACACCCCAGATAAAGACTCCAGGAAGCTGGATACCTTGGCAAAGAAACAGTACATGGCATCCTCCTTGGGACTCAGGCAGGCAATTACATGGCCTATACAGCCAGGTACCAGAAGTCCAGGTGGGACATTGTACTGGCACTGGCTATGCAGCCCCCAGCTTGCCAAGGAGCTGGAGGAGGTGGCTGCTGATGGGATTGAGGCATCAAAGATCCAATTTCATGCTGCTGTAGACTCCAATGATGTATCATCTAGAGTCATGGCTACATCTGTGGCTCTTCAGAGACTAGCTTGGCTCAGGTGTACTAGCCTATCTCAGGATACCCAGGCTAAGGCTGTGCATTTCCCTGTAGTTAATAATTCTCTGTTTGGGGAGCAGACCGAGAATTATATGAAGAAGATGGATGAATACACGACCACCTATAGGAGTGTACAGGCCAAGGAAAGGCAGGCAACTCCTCAAAGGCAGCAAGCTAGGGGCGGGCAGGCCTGTTCATAGGCCTTTCTACCAAGCACAGGCCTCCTCTCCTTTTTCCCAGAGGGGGTTCTTCAGAGGGAGAGGTAGAAGGGGGATGAGCAGGGCTGCATCCACTTCTCAGTCTAAGGCTCCTGCCAAGCAGACACCCTGATGTGTCAGCCCAGGTCGACTCCCCCATTCCTGTAGGAGGCAGGCTGGCTTACTACTTCCAGGACTGGAAGTCTGTTAACTTCAGACAAGTGGGTCTTGGAGGTAGTAAGCCAGGGACTGGCTCTCTGCTTCAAAAAGTTTCCAAAGCTCAGAGCCAGATCTTTTCCACCTTCGAACATCTCAGAAACCATTGCCCTAGAGGCAGAGGTTTCATCTCTTCTGGCCTTAAGGGCCATAGAGAGAGTTCCTACAATCCACAGGGGCAAAGGGCTGTACTCCAGGTACTTCCTAACCCGAAGAAAACAGGGGAGTGGCGGCCCATCCTAGATTTAAGATACCTGAACAAGCATCTATTAAAACCAAAGTTCAAAATGGTGACTCTGGGAATAATTCTTCCCTCTCTAAGGCCAGGGGACTGGCTAGCCTCTCTGGACCTAAAGGATGCCTACTTTCACATTCCCATCGGGTGCTCCCACAGAAAGTACCTCAGGTTCGAACTGCCTTCAGGCCATTACCAGCTCAAAGCAATGCCCTTCGGCCTAACATCAGCTCCAAGGATGTTCACAAAATGCCTAGCAGTAGTAGTGGCATTCCTAAGGAGAAAAAATATCTCCATATTCCCATACCTGGACAACTGGCTCATAGTGGGTCAGTCTCCAGACCAAGTCAAGTCAGATTTGAAAGTGACCCAGCAAGTGCTCACTTCTCTAGGATTCCTTCTCAGTCTTCCCAAGTCAGTTCTCGAGCCAGTACAGCTTTTGACCTTCATAGGGATAGAACTGGACACCGTAAAAGCAAGAGCATATCTCTCCTCGATAAGGGTAAAGGCCATCATAGAGCTGGCTTCTTCCTTCTGCCTTCTGGTTTCTCGACCAGCAAGGCACTTCCTTCAGCTTCTGGGCCACATGGCAGCTTCCACTGCAGTGGTCCAAGGGGCCAGATTTCAGATGAGGGACATTCAGTTTCACCTGAGAGCCTTTTGGTCTCAGAAAAAAGATTGTCTAACTAAACTTCTTCCAGTGACTCAGACCCTGATCCAGGCTCTTTAATGGTGGCAGGATCAGGACAATCTCAGGCAAGGGGTCCGATTCATCACTCAGTCTCATTCTGTGGTTCTAACCACAGGTGCTTCTCTCCTGGGGGTGGGGAGCTCACCTGGGGACTCTGACAGCCCAGGGGGTGTGGTCCACTCAGGAGTCTCTTCTTCACATCAATCTCCTGGAACTCAGAGCAGTTTACCTGGCCCTGCAAGCTTCCTCACAATCAGTGCAGAACAAGGTGGTTTGGATCAGGGCAGACAGCACCACCACCACGTGGTATATCAACAAACAGGGAGGCACTCAGTCTACGGCTTGTGCACGGAAGCCATGAAATTATGGTCCCTGGCTTATTCTATACAGATGTCTGTCTTAGCAGTCCACCTCCCAGGAAAGGACAATGTGCTAGCAGATGCATTGAGCAGGATCTCCCAGGGCTATCACAAATGGTCCCTGGATCCCCTAGTGCTAAAACACATTTTTTCGAGGTGGGGCACTCCAGAGATGGATCTCTTTGCAGCCCCAGACAATCACCAACTTCCTCTCTTCTGTTGCAGACCCCCAGTCTAGGGCTCAGTCCCTCTGGATGCTCTGATTCTTGACTGGGAAGGGAAATTTCTGTATGCCTTCCCTCCTTTTCCTCTTCTGTTCAAAATAAGATCACAGTCTTGCAAAGTGATCCTGATTGCTCCAGATTGGGCCAGGCGGCCTTGGTACCCCCTGTTGCTGTCTCTAGCAGTCCATCTTCTCCTGTCTCTTCCCAGGTATCACAATCTGTTAACTTCCTCTCAGGGGAGGATCTGGTATCCCAACCTTCGGTCTCTCAATCTCAAGGCATGGCTCTTGAACAGTTAGAGTATGCAAATTTGCATCTGTCTCAAGGGGTTCTGGACATTCTCAAAGCCTCTCGAAAACCTGCCACCAGAAAAACTTGTAACTCCAAATGGAAAAGTTTCAGCATCTGGTGTTCCAAAAGGCATATATCCCCAGACACTGCTGAATTGTCTACAGTTCTGGATTATATGGTTCATCTCAATGGCCTAGGCCTCAGACCAGCTACCCTCAAAGTACATTTGTCAGCTGTTTCTGCTTTTCTGTCAGTAGGAAAGCCTTCCTCACTGGCATCTCATCCTGTTTTCTGCAAATTTTTCAAGGGATTGCTTCACACCAATCCTCCCTTTAGGGATCCTACCCCTGCTTGGGACCTTAATGTTTGCATTGCCCAGCTTATGCAACCCACTTTTGAACCTTTGTCTTCAGCAGAACTTAAGTACTTGACTTGGAAGACTGTTTCTGGTAACTATTACCTCTGCCAGACGTATCAGTGACTTACAAGCTCTGTCAGTGGAGTCTGATTTTATCTCATTCCATAGAGATAAGGTGGTCCTTAGAACCAATAGGAGGTTCTTACCTAAAGTTGTTTCAGATTTTCATTTGAACCAATCCATGTCTCTCCCTGTATTCTTCACTGATCATTCTTCTTCAGGAGAGAGAGAAGATTATACAGTTTGGATGTTAAAAGGGCTCTTAGTTACTACATTGAGCATACTAAGGCACACAGGTTTGACTCCCTCCAGTTGTTCCTCACTTGTGGGGAAGTGGGTAAGGGCAAACCTGCCACTAAGATAACTATTGCCAGGTGGATTGTCTCTTGTATACAATTCTTCTATGAGAAGCTAGGCAAAATACCACCCTCGGGCCTGAGGGCTCATTCGACTAGAGGTACAGCTGCTTCCCTGGCTGCTGCCAGGGATATTCATTTACTAGAGATATGCAAAGCAACCACCTGGAAAACAGTCCATACATTCACTAAGCGTTACTCTCTGGATATCCAGGCTAGGAGTGATGCTCGTCTGCACAGCAGTACTGCAGAACCTATTCCCAAAATAGGTTAGAATCCTCCTCCATGGAGGTACTGCTTGGTAGTTCATATTAAGTCAGAATACAGCAAGACTTCATGTTGTTTGAAGAAAAATTACTCACCTTAGTAATTGTGTTTCTTCTAATGGAGTCTTGCTGTATTCTGACCTCCTCCCTGCCTTCCCTCTCAGAACCTGGGTTTTGGGAAGTGGGCTGGCAGGTGCAGTGTTGCACCCAAGGGGTGCATTTGGGCACTCCCTCTTTTTAGAGAGGGGGCGTGGGTTATGTTTCTTTATTTCAGTAGTCATAAGTTGTTCACTACCTGGTTTTTGATTTTGGATTTCCCGACTTGAGTCTTTTGGGGGATCCAAAATATTTGGTTGCCATTTGTCTAGTAAAGGTTTTTATAATTTCCACATAGTGGGTTAGTTAGTATTAGCTCATAAGAATCTGACGGTTATACTTCAGAGTGCAGCAGACAGAGGTCTGAACCGAGCTCAACGCTCTATGCTCTGCATAGAATTTAACTCTTTCCTCCCCGGAGCAGTTCAAGTGCTGGGGCTAATTGCAATAAGTCAGAATACAGCAAGACTCCATTAGAAGAAACACAATTACTAAGGTGAGTAATTTTTTCTTCTGTTCCATCTTGAATTTGACAGAGCACAGCACCCACTGCAAAGCAACTAGCATCTGAGTAGAACTTGAAAGGTTGGTCGAACCTCGGGTATGCCAATACTGGAGAAGAGATTAGGTTTTGTTTTAAGGTTTCAAAGGCCTCTTTACATGCAGAAGTCCAAATATAGTCGCATTCCTTTTTGATGAGTGCGTACAGTGGAGCTGCAATCTTGGCATAGTTGCAAATGAACTTTCAGTAGTAGCCAGACAAACCCAGGAAGGCTTGAAGGTATTTGAGATTGTTAGGCTCTGGGTAGTCTTTGACTGCTGAGAGTTTGTCTGGATCTGGAGAGATGCCTTGAGAACTAACCACATGTCCCAGGTAATGAATTTGATGCTGCGCAAAACAACACTTTTCTGGGCGAAGCTTGAGATTGGCTTGTCTGAGATATTCAAACACTTCTTGGAGATGTTGGAGGTGCTCTGGCAAAGTTCTGCTGAAGACAGTCTCATCATCCAGGTAGACTAGGCAAGATTTCCACGACAACCCACGTAGTACGGCTTCCATAACATGTTGAAATGTGGCTGGACTGTTCCGAAAACTCCTAGGCAAACGTTTGAACTGAAAAAGTCCCAAGTGGCAACGCCATGCTGTGTATGGACGAGAAGCTGTATCAATGGAAACTTGATAGAACCCACTCTGAAGGTCTAGATAGGTGAAGCAAGCAGAACTGGCCGCACCAAGACTCTGTAAAGCATCTTTGGTTGTAGGAAAGGGATGAGCATCCTGTACTGTGTAGGCATTGAGTTTTCTGTAGTCTACCACGAAGTAATACCCTTTGTCCTTTTTTACCACCAGCAAGCAAGGTGCACCCCAGGGGCTTGTAGATTCTTCGATTATGTCTTGGTCAATTATGTCTTTGATTATGTCCTCGAGAACTTGTTTCTGTTTGTGTCCCACTTTGTAGGCTCACTGATGGATTGGTTTCTGGTTGGTCTGTACTTCGATGGTGTGTTGCAGGATATCACAGCATCCGAGCTTGTTATCTGAACCAACAAAGACATCCGGGTAATTCTCCAGGAATTTCAAAAATTGCTGCTTTTCCGTTGGAGATGCTGGAAGTTTGGAAGAGGAAAGTCGCTGATTGAGGGGTAACTCTGTTGAAGTTGGAGTTGTCATAGTTGTACTGACAGGATTAGAGTTGGTGGAACCAGGCTGTGGTTCTTGCATGAGGTGGAGCTGGTCCCCTGAAGACAAGCAGACAAACTTTCCGATGCTGGCACCCTTTAAAGTGACCACTGGCTCATCTGTGAAGTTGCAGCATTTTTGGAAGACTGCGCCATCGTGCACCACCGATGAGGTATTTCCCGGAAGGAGACCTGACAAATGCAGCTCGGGGGATCCTGTGACGATGCCAACAACACCTTGTGGAAATGGTTCACCTTGAATCTTGGCAATTGAAACCCATTTCCGACTGAGGAGGCACAGTGACTGAGGTTATAGCTGCGAATTGCCTCCGAGGATCTAGCGACAGTTTGTTTGAGGCAGTCTACGATGTCTTTGTGAGCTTTGAGAAAGTCCAGGCCTAGAATTATTGCAGGTTGAAGATAAGGCACTATATAAAACTTGACAGTAGCTTGCTGTGAGCCAAAGTGGAGCTTGAGATGGACCATGCCTATGATAGGTACTGTAGCTTTACTTGCTGTGATAATGTACTTTGTCGGCTGGAGAGACATTAGGTATGTGATGAATAGCTTGGTTGTTTAGAATACTGCTGTTGATAACTGATATTTCTGCTCCAGTGTCAACCAAGATGTGCGTTGACCAATCTCCGATGGTTACAGGTACATAGTTTGCTAGGAGAGGTGATCGGATGAAAGGTACCTTTGCCCCGGAAGTGAGTGTGCCAGAGCTCGCAGTTGGAGGAAGTGTTTTGTTTGAATTGCGAGAGTCAGAGGGGCGGTCAGTTGCTGTGTTCCCCTGGTCCTGGGAGTAGTTGTGGTTATCTTGCTGATTTGTGCAGCGGTGGGCACCTGTGGTTCTCTTGATTTCTGTTGTACTTTAGCTTTCGGCAGACAGCGGCAGTGTGGCCCCTGAATCCACACCACTGGCAGGTCACTGGTTCTCGTGAAGGCGGAGGTGGATGAGGTTACTGTCAAATTGGGCGAAGGACGTTGACAGACATAGTAGAAGAAGCAGTTGAGCTGCGGTGCAGAGTATTGATACTTGTAGTGAGCGTCTCTATCACTGATTGCTGCTGCTGGGCACATGTTGCGAGTGTGGCTAACTGCGACATTTGAGGTGCTTGTACACTGGTAGCCTGGGACATTGCAATGAATTGTTGTGCAAGTCGTGCCGCTTGGATTGTGTCCATCCAGGTGGTTGGTTTCTGCTGAATTACATAAAGACGGAGTTGAGGAAGCAGTCCCCAAACAAATATTATGATTTGTTCTTTCTCAGGTTTCTGCAGACGCTTGCAGCGAGACTCGATGTCCACTATGAAGGCTTCAAGAGATTCAGTGGGTTGCATTGTACGCTCCCACAGCGGTTGCTCCAATAACCAGGTGGGTGTGCTTGGAGAAAATGGGCTTTGAAGGTTTTGCACAGTGTGGCAGTATCTCCTTTGACTTGGTCTGGAAGTGTGTTGAACCAGGAAATGGCAGTCCCTCTCAGAAGCAAGCGCAAGGCATTGGAGATGCACAAGGGATCAGTCCTCCCATTGAAGGAAATCCATGCTTGGAAGTGTTCCAGCCAGTCGACAGCGTCTTCGTGAGGCAAGGCTGAGAAGGGTACTAGTTGTAGGCTGGTATGGGCTGTGGACTGTGGTGCAATGACTTTAATGTAGGCCAAGTTGTCTTGAATAGCTTGCATAGCTGGTGCTCCTTGAGCAGAAATAGAAGACTGGATGTCATGGAGGATTGTTTCGATTTTGTAGCCCCGCGCCCTTGAGGTGGGTGAAGGTAGGACTCCGGATGCTCCAGTGCCCATATCTGTGTCGTCGTCAGACATCGTGGTTGGAGAGGAGCTTCATTTCACCGAGCGAAAGTCGTACTGGTGAGAAGGAGTTGCCGTCATTCAGGAGACAGGACGGCATGTCATAGATGAAGTGGCAAGCAAAAATTATTTTTATAGACAAAATTACAAATTTTTGTAGCAAGATTCATCAGTGACGTCTTAATAAAGAACTTCCCACTCAATTCTGTGTCGTTCTGTTATTTAAATAAAGGTTTTGTTGCAAAAATCTGATATTTGTCGCAGTGTCCATTCATTTCAATAGAACTCCCACTGATTTCAATGGCGTGAGGTCAGTTTGTGCCTTCATAAGATGGCCGCCGAAGTTTGACATGCAGTTCCTGTGGGTTTTGACTGCCTGACTGTAGCAAGATGTCCGCCAGCAGGGAGGGTCAAGGTTCACTTCCTTTCTTGTTGTTTTGCTCTGCACAAGGTGGAGGATCCTTACCATGAGGTTGCCTGACTGCCGAACAGTGTTCAAAATGGCGATTGCCGCCCTGCTGAGCTTCTTCCCCATGAATTGGCAAAGAAAAATGGCGGGAGTTTTATTTGGTAAGTCACAAGCTGAGGGGAAATATTTATTGCCTTATTGTGCCCAGCTGCATTTTTGTCAGTCTCCAAGGGTTGTCCTTCTCTTTATTTTATACTCTGCCCCCAGGTTTTGTTTATTTGTATGGTCCTGTTTGACAAGTTATGCTGTAGTGCAGTCTATTGGTTTGTTTTTCTTGGCCCCATTGTATTTGCTCCCTGGGCTTCTGTGGCTCTGAGTGGGTGGGTGTGTTTGTGTATGTGTGTGTGTGTGTGTGTGTATATATATATATATATATATATATATATATGTGTGTGTGTGTGTGTGTGTGTATATAATATATTAAATACATATATATATTTTTTCTTTTTGTGTCCTTTTCTTGTTGCCTTGCACCAGAAAGTCATATATGCTGTGCTCCAGGTTGCTTATTTGTGCCTCTTTTTTTTCTTTTTTTTTTTTCTTTCTCTGACCCGCCTGTCCCCATTTTATTTATTATTTTAGTTTTTCTGTGGTGCCTCAGGTGTATATATGGTTGTGCTTGCTCTCTTTCCTGAAGCGTGGCTGAGCGGGGAAGTGGAGTGCACCTTTCTGAAGCTCTGAGTGGCCACAGATGCGAGAGGAGAACTGCGGTTGGAGGAAGGTAGCCCGTGAGTCAGGGAAAAGAGCGGAGGCTCAATGCTGCTGAAGGGCTAGAGGAGAACTGCAGTGGTGAGTTGGGTAGCGGATTACTCCGTGGCAGGGAAGCTGATCAGCTTGCTTGGGGTGAGAGGCAGGAGGGCCAAGTGTGGAGCGGATCGCTTCGTTTTGCAGTAGCAGGACTGGCTTTCGGGATTAGCTAGGTATTGGTCCGTGGCGGCTGTGGTCTGCTTCCATGAGGAGCGGAGCTCCGGTACTGAACTGTGCAGCTGGGGGCGGGGCTGAATTGATGGGACTAGGTTGTGGAGCTGTTTAAAGGCAGGTGGCCCACGAAGAGAGCGGTTCCTTTAAGGCAGCTTTGAGCTGGAGCAGAGTTCTTTGTGCAGCACAGTTATTTGCTTCAGAGCTGTAGTCCTGCTTTGAGAGGCGCTGAGCTGCTTAATTTGTGAAGCCACAATAAATGTGGCTCAAGCAGGGGCAGTTCGTGGAGGAGCCGCGTGGGGAGGCTGATGCTGGTGCAGTAGGAGCGGGACGTGGGAGCGTGCAAGGAGGCCGCGTGGAGCTGTTACTGGAGGCCCAGACAGAAGGGCACGCTTGGTACAGGTTGTGTTTTTTTTGTTTGTTTTTTTGTTTGTTTTTGTTTTTTCACTGCTGCTTTTTTTTATTTATGAATTTAGTAGTCCATTCTGGAGCAGCTTCTGCACTGTGGAGCGGAGCAGGAGGTCTGGCACTGAACCTGCCATGAGGTGGGAGGGTGCAGTGTTTGCAGCTCCGAGGATGGTTGAGGCTTGGATGAGTAGTTGCTGGCTATGCATTTTATCAGGAGCTTGCCTGTAATATACAACACATTTTGTTTTTCTTCCACAGCTTAAAACAATAGAGGCGGCTGCATGCTGTTGTACAATGCAGGAGACAATTCATTGTTTTCTCTCTCGCTGCAGCCAAGGCTTTAGTTTAATTAGCATTCAGACAATTCAGGCATACTGGGGTGATGACTTAGGGTACCCAGCGATGCCGATAAGCGAGATGGGGGTCTGGACAGAAGAAGGGCCGCATTCTCTACCATGTGTGCCGTTTTGGTTGTTTGGTCTGCCACTAAAAGGACCCCTTACCTTCTCTGTGGTCTGCCAGACCCTTTGGTTGCTGCTGGTGATGCTGGTGAGGACCCATCTGGATCATGCGAATAACTAGACGGACGCATAAAATAATAATAAAGCAGGTTTATTCTGTGCTGCAGATGTTCTCTTCGTGAGGACAAGCCCCAGACTGACAAATTCTCTGACTGACAGGGATACATGGCAGTGCAACAGTTAGCTACATGCAGTTCTAAGTGCTCATGAAGGGGCAGCAGCTTAACATTAAGCCCCATGCTTAATGTGTGCTTCACAGTAGTCTGAGAGACTGTCAAAACAGTGCTGTCAGTATAAATAACACTTCCTACTTACCTAACAGATGAAAACAAACCAAAGTAAATGGCTGCCCATTCAAAACCACAAAGAATTTCACTCCAATGCTAAGAGATGATATAAAGCATTTTCTTAAACAAATAATGAGGTAGCATCCCACCCCGTCCACACACACACACATACACACACACAGCATCAATGTTTCACGTCACACCAATGCTTTTTCAAGACATAATACTGAATAGAAGGATGCTGTTAAATACCCACATGCAGTCACATGATATCAAAATAAGTCAAAAACATATTGTGAAAAAATTAAAACAAAAAAATATATATATATAGTGCACAAAGTCCATTCTAGTTCTTAGAGCTGTTAAGAAATAGAAATACCAATAAACAGAACAGACTACCTAAAATTGATTACCTAAAATTATATTCTCTTCCTTAGAAAAGGTCTTAAGTGGAAGTGATCATTAAAGAGCAGGTTCCTACTTTCAGGCTTCTAGTCTCCCCCAGCAAGTTCGATCCCTTACCGGATCAGTAGCTCGCTGCTGAAGTGTGGCTTAAAAATTCCACATATTGAAGAAGTTACATCCCACGTAAATATGTATATTCGTATAATGGCCCAAAAAAGAGACTTCCCCGTCCGAGAAACATGCCCCCACGTCAGCCCACGCAGCCCTGTTTTGTGATTTCACAAAATGAAGGCTGCATGTCTCTATTCAGTTCTATGGCTGAGTATTAAAATATTTATACCCTTTAAGCTTAGATTTAGTATATCAAAGTGGTCAGTCTACTAATTGGGTCCCTATTAATCGATCGATCACTTTGATATATGAAAATCCCAGCAGTAAAGGGTATAAATATGTTTGATAATACCATCCCCATTGAACTGAATGGGGTGCGCTCATGCAGCCTTCGTTTTGTGACATCACAAAACAGGACTGCAGTGGCCGACGTGGGGGGTGTTTTTCGGACCAGGAAGTTGTTCTTTTTTTGGCCACTATATGAATATACAAATTTACAAGGGATGTAACTTCAGTACGTGGAATTTTATGCCAAACTCCAGCAGCGAGCTACTGATCAGGTAAGGGATCAAATGGGCTGGGGCAGGCAGCTACTAGGAACCAGCTCTTTAAGACCTGAAACAATACTCTCCAGAAGTTTATACAGCGAAAATGCTTTTCTACACATTCATTTATTGTTGAGAGTCTCCCCCCCGCCAAGTCACCAATTTCCACATGTTCAAATCCTTTAAAAGAAAAGCAGTGTCCTGATCTACATGTTTTAATATATACTGCCAATGTGTTTTCAGAGCTGCTCAATCTAATAGGTCTGTTGTGCTCTAAAATGCTGGTTTTAAATTTTCTAGTGGTCTTGCCCACATAATATGATCCACATTTACAAGTTACCAAATACATAATACATTTAGTTCCACAAGATGTGAAGGATTGTATTTGAAAAAGTTCTTCTATATAAGGTAATGTCATAGTTTGTTCCACCTGGATGTAACTGCATGCCATGCATTTACCACATCTAAAGTTCCCTTTAAGGAGTCCTTTTCCATCTGGTGGTTCCTGCATGTTTGTTGCACTGTGGACCCATAAATCCTTCAGTTTTTCTTTTCTAGAGGTAACTCTAGGACCTTCATTAACAATTGGCTCCAGTTTTGGCTCCACAGACAAAATATGCCAGTTCTTCCTAACAATTCCTTCAAGCTCTTTTGCCTGTGTGTGGAATTTACGAGTTAGGACTCTGATATTGTACATTTCTAAGCTTTAATTTTGGTACTAATAGTTTATCCCTTTCCATTGTATCTACTTTTTTTTGCTTTTGTAAGGCATGTTTCACTATACCCTCTTTTCACAAACCTATCCATCAAGATTTTACTGTTTTTAACATAACCTTCCACACTGCTTCAATTCCTTTTTGCCCGTATATATTGTCCAACAGGAACATTGTTTGCAACATGTCTCGGATGACATCTACTGTAATGTAAGGTTGCATTGCAGTCTGTTGATTTTCTATATAAATCAGTTACCAACCCCCCCCAACATCACCTTTTGAAATGGCCAGATCTAAAAATGCAACTTATCATACTTGTGAGGGTAAATTTTAAATTAGAATTTGTTGTTTCCAAATAAACAAAATCTTTCAGTTCAGTCATATTGTCCCTCCAAATAATAAAAATGTCATCCAAGAAACGTTTGTAAAAGTCTAGGCAAGGCTAGAAACTGCTAATGCCAGTATCATAAATAAATCCCCAATTAGCTAAAAAGATTGTAGCATAGTTGGGGGCCATGGCGGACCCCCCATTGCTGTGCCCTTTTTCTGATGATACATTTTGGTACCAAACAAAAATATATTTTTTGTCAAAATCAATTCTGTAAGACCAATTAGAAATTAAAGTTCAATGAATAATCAGTACCAGCACAGATGGCTTCCCTCAAGACCTGTAACCCCTCAGTATGAGGAATATTTACATGCAAAGACTGAATATCTAATGTTGCTAAAATGTATTCAGGCTTTATTTCTGTATCTTTTAGATATTCTAAAATTTGCATTGTATCCCTAATGTAGGACCTTGGTTTTTGTGCAGCATTTGTAGTAGAAGTATCTATGTATTGGGCCTGTGGCTCCATTAAAGACCCATTACTGGACACTATACCTTGGTGGCTGCTTCCAGGAATGTCCCCATCCAGGGAATCTGCAGGGCTGCTACCTGGAAGTCGGCACTCTCCTTCATCTCCCATTGAATTGTCGACCTAGAGTCATGCCAGGATGCTGCTTTTGGGTCCTCTGTTCTCCAGTCCCTGTATGCCAAGTAGTGGTGTGCACTTTGCCACTTTCTCCTGGAGAACTGCTGGGAGTCTGCCACAGTGTGGATAGTGAATCATATCCATGCCCCCTAGAAATGAGGGTTGCTCACCTGTAATCTTAGTTCTAGGAGGGGTATATCACGCACATCCACACAACCCACCTAACCTCCCCTGGCAAATGCCACAAGGATCCCTGCTTCCAGCATGCAAGATTTGACATCACAGGGGAGAGCCGTGAAGTATACCACCCGGGTGGGTGGAAGGAGCTTGGCTTTAAGACGTCCAGCAAGATTTAAAGGGGAAGGAAGACTCAAAGTGTGGATGTGCACCATATACCACTCGTAGAACTGCGGTTACAGGTGAGTAACCCTCATTTCTAGGAACATGGATATGTTGTTCTAGCCATACTTGTTGGCATGTCCTTTCCCCTTTAAGATTCTCTGGAAAGTCTTCAAGCTGGCTCCTCCCACCCACCCGGGTGGTATATTCCTCGGCTCCGCCCCATGACACAGCTCTTCCTTTCCGCTGGAAGAAGTAGATTCCCTCCTTTCCACTTCTGCATTGAGTAGGCCCTGGCATTCAAATCTTCGGATTTTATACCAAAACTTAAACTCGGTAGAGTTTCGTCTTCAACTTGATCTTTGATCGCGACCAAGATGGAGGAAAAGTGCTCACCCGGGTTCCACCGGTGCCCATGCAGGCAGAAGATGTCGCGTACCAATCTGCACTCCTCATGCGTTTACTGCCTGGGTCACGAGCACAATACCCAGGTCTGTGATATTTGTCGCTCATTTCATCACACAATGCTCGATGATCGTCTCGCCCGTTTGCATTTGGGCTGCCCCTCCCATGCTGTTCAGCAAACACCTGGAGCATTGATTTCAGGGTACCATTGAATCATTCAATAAGACCATTGGCTTGTGGGTGATACGGTGTCTTGCATCTCTGCACCATTCCACACTTCTCCCATAAACATTTTATCAGGTCTGACGTGAAGGAACCCCCTCAATTGGTGATAACCTCCTGCGGAAACCCAACACGGGAGAAAATCCCAAGTAAGGCATCTGCCACTTTGTCCTCAGTGAGGATAGGGCAACTGCCTCTGGGTACCGGGTGGCATAATCCACCACAGTCAGGATGAATCTCTTCCCTGAGGAGCTGGGGGTATTTAAACGCCCCACAATATCCATTCTCACCCTCTGGAATGGCTCCTCCACTTTGGGCAATGGAATCAGGGCAGCTTGGGTTTTCTTGCCCACCTTCCCTATTTCTTGGCACTGGTGACAAGACCTGCATTACGCCTTCACCTGCTCAGTGAAGTTAGGCCAGTAGAAATTCTGGGTCAGCTGCTGCGTCGTGCACGCAATTCCCAGGTGACCAGACAAGGGAGTATCATATGCAATCTTGAGCAACTGCTCACGATACCCCTGGGGAACGGCAAGCTGCCTGCCTAGCATCCCTCCCTCTGTCTGCACAGCCTGAGTATACATAAGTCCATTTTCCCAATAAACCTTATGTTTGCCGTCACCTCCCTATGCACCATCTGAGTCTGCCCAAGCCCTCAGCTTCTCTAAACTAGGGTCACTTCTCTGAGCAGCTGAGAACCCCTCACACATTCCCAAGGCATGGGACAGGTCCCTTTCAGTCGCTAAACTAGGGTCCCTAGCACTAGCGTCAGGGCTGTCAGGATCACTGTCAGTCCCAACCCTCTGACAATGGGTCATCCTCCCTCTTCGGAGTAACCCTCTGTAGCTGTGTGGTTACTTGCTACTGGAGAAATTTCTACCCCCTTTTCATTAGTCTCCCCATCTGGGGAACCAGCCTCTCAGTGGTTTCCACAATGGTTTCTGTGGGGTTCAGGGAACTACAATTTTCCTTTGCTGCTTGGCTACGGGTAACTGCACATACCATCCCCTGTTTGAGATTGTTGCTCAGGATCACATCCACTACTAACGTTTTGGCTACTGCCACCTGTTGCACAGTTCCCCCTGTTTCACCCCAGTCTAGGAGAACACTAGCGAGGGGCAATGTTTTCACTTCACCAGTAAAGTCCTGTACAGTGACGTATTTATTGGGTGAAAGCTGACCAGGCTCTACTAGATACCCCTTTACCAAGGTCAAGGATAACCCTGTATCCCTTAACGCTTGTGTCTGTACACCATTCACCATGACTGGGTGCATGTGTTCCCTCAAGTTCACAGGCATGCTTCCAGGGACACACAAACAACCCCCTTCCTTTCTAGTACCATTCAGCGTATTATTGCTTATTCTTTTGGGACACTGTCTGGCAACATGCCCAGATCTTACTTCGAGATACAGTTCTTGCAGCAGGTTACACCATTAGGACTGGAGCCGGCAAGCACTAGGACCCCACAGAAATTTTCTAGCTAGCAGTCTTCAGTGGGGACTCCTTCCGATGTCTGTCCCGCCCCTGACGGCGGGCGTAGTACATAAGGAGGCAGTCCCGCCATAATCCTCAGTTCTTTTCCCACTGTCGGCTCGCCAGTATCGGCCTCTCTGTCTCCTTTTCTAGTGTGCAACAACCGTAAAACTACGACGATTTTCGTCTTAATTTTGAATTTAAGCAACTGATGTCCTCTCCAACTACATCCTTAGAGGGTCACCACACAAAGTGCGCCTGCAGCAAACAGATCCCTTTCAAGGATCCCCATTCAGCCTGTGTGTGCTGCCTAGGCACAGACCACGACACCAAGGCCTGCTCCTTTTGCCAGGGCTTCAACAGCCGCACCAGGATCCCCTGCCAGAAGGCACTTAAAGCGTTTCTCCTGGAAGAGAAACTCAAAAGCATGGACCAGGAACCTTCCTCCCAGGGTAAGCCTTCAAGCAAAACCCACAAACACTGGGACAAGCACCAGGAAAAGGCGAGGTCCAGGTCTCCTGCGAGGGCCTCGGACTCCTGAAGCTCCGGCTCCAAATCGGACCGCTCTCCCTACAGGGCTCGATCGCAACCTCCCCCAGTCCAGGTCAGGTCATCTAGCGGTTCCTCCTCTCTCCAGCCTCTAAAGACTTCGAGGCACTTGGCCTCCTCCACTCTGTCCAAGGCCTCGTCGAAGTCGGGTGAGCACCATAAATCTTCCTCCCGTCGCCGGGACACAGACGCCAGGTCAGTCTCCCAGCCACTCCGAGGTTCGGATCTGGCGCCCTGCAAAACTAAAGACCTGACGTCCCTCAAACGGACGTCTGACCTGACATCGGCCCACCCGACGTTGGCCAAACATCACTGGCGCTCACAGGAGCTGACGACACCCAGACACCAGGTGCTGGCCAGGCGTTCGCCTCTGAAGACGTTGGCCAGGTGACCGATGGCTACCCCGGAGAAGAGGAAAGCACCCCCATCGCCGGCGGACACCGGTCAGAGGGACTCCACCGAGGAGGATGCCACACAGCCCGAGGACCAGGTGGGCGACACTGGAGACACCAGGCTCCCAAGGGAACCTTCCCCGGAGAGGGAGACCCCCGGGGACCCGACGCCCAACCCCGGCGACAGGCCACCAGCGCCAGGCCCATCGGGTATGAATTTTGCAGAGGTAAAGGAGCTTTTTACCTTCTGGTGGGACACCATTAAGAAAGATGTGGTCCCCTCACGTCCTTCTCCTACTATACCAGCTGCTCCGCTTCCATCTACTCCTTCACTGCCTATGCCCCCTCCTCCACCTAAGGGGCCCATAGGATGACCTCCATCCCCCAAGGAGCAGACTCCACCTATTGGGGTAGATCTTCGGAAAGGAGAAGGTCTCCCTTCAAATCCCCCTCAGGGTCACCCAGCCCCAAGAGACCCAGACGACGCCGGTTCACTCCGTCGGGGGAGGATTCCAGGTCGGTCACTTCAGAGTGTTCCAGATCACCTTCTCCTCTCAGCATTCCCTCTCCTGACACACACGACCTACCCAGGTCTCCTCCGGATGATCCCTCCTTCGCTGAGATCATTAGGCACATCCAGGAGAACATGGGGTGGGATGCTGAGGAGTTTGATCCCGAGTGACAACGCCTTGCCCGCTACCTTAGGCAAAGAGCCCCGAAGCCTGTGGTAGTGCCGCCCTTGGTGGATACCTTCGCGGACGTTACCAAGGCTGCCTGGAAACATCCGAATTCCACTCCCACAGTGCCGAAGAAGGCTGACCGCCTATACAAGGCCCCTAGGGAGGACCAGTATTTGGCAAACCATCCTCTGGCTGATTCCCTGGTCATCACTGCTTCACATGACCGGTCTCGGAGACCTCAGCATTTGAGCACCCAGCCACCGGACCAGGAATCCAAGCAATTGGACATCCTGGGAAGGCGCCTGTACGTGGCTGCTACTTGCGCCATCAGGTCACTGAACTATCTGACCCATATGGTTCAGTTCCAGAACACCCTGTGAGAACAGGGTCAGGACCTGGTTGAGAAGATGCCCGATGGCGAACACAAGGAGGAGCTCTCGAACCTCCTCCGCATGGGTTAAGATGTGGGGGCCCAAGTGCTCAGAGCTGCATATGATTCTGCGGACTCTTCAGCCAGAGCTGCAGCCTCAGGTGTTTTGTCTCTGGAGACACTTTTGGCTCAGTATCTCCGGATTTACCCCAGACGTCCGGGAAAAACATCCTAGACGTCCCTTATAATGGCGAGGTCCTATCTGGTGAAGCCTCTGAAAGAGTAATCACTAAACTCCAGGACGCAGGGAAGGCAGTCCGATCTGTACAAGTTATGTACAGGTATCGGCCTAGTTCCTTTCGTAGGGACCAGAGCCATTTTCGTGGCTGGCTACAAAGGCAACAGCAACGTTCCGGTCAGCAGCAGAGGGGCACTTTCACACACAAGGCCCAGGCCAAGTCATCCCCAGGCAGAGGCCAACAATTTTCAAAGTCGGCCCGGCCTGCAGGGTCAAACGCTGCCACAGCATGACTCCTTCTTGGCCCCCGCCCCTCCCCAGGATCAATGGGAAAAGAAAGTGGGGGGGTCGCATTGCACGCCACTTTCCAGAGTGGCAAGCGATAACCACCGACAGGTAGGTTCTGCAGCTGGTCAAAAAAGGCCATTATATAGAGTTTGTAGGCAGCCCACCTACAAGACCTCCCCTGCTTTCCTGTTATTCGTGTCTGCATGCCCTGTTCGTACAGCAGGAAGTGCTCGCGCTTCTGGAAAAGGAAGCCTTAGAGCACGCTCCAGAGAACCAGAGGACTAGGCTACTATTCTCACTTCTTCCTGGTTCCAAAGAAAACAGGGGACCTCCGTCCAATACTGGACCTCAGCGACCTCAACCTTTCGGTCGCTTACAAACACTTCTGCATGGTGACCCTTCCGGGCCTAAATCCCATGCTGAAGCAGGACGCCTTTCTGGCATCTTTGGACATGCACGATGCCTACCTGCACATTCCCATTTCTCAGGCGCACCAGAAGTTCCTGCGCTTCGAGTTTCAGAGCCGCCATTATCAGTTCCGAGCTCTTCCTTCCGGGCTGTCATTGGCACCTCGCGTGTTCACGAAGTGCATGGCGGTCATAGCTGCGTCTCTGAGGAGACGGGGCCACTACATGTTCCCATACCTGGATGACTGGCTTCTCTTGGCGCCCTCCAGGGAGGCCTTGATGACTGCTATTCACTGCACCCAGTCTCTGTTTCAATCCCTGGGTATTCTCATCAACTGAGAAGTCACACCTGGTTCCGTCCCAGAAGCTGCAGTTTATCGGAGCAGTTCTGGACACCATCAGAGGGAAAGCTTTCCTTCCCACGGACAGAACGGAACACATCAGATCCCTCATTAGGGAGCTGTTGGCGAAGAAGACCGTCCCAGCCAGACTGGTCCTTTGCCTGCTCAGACACATGGCTGCGGCCATTGCAACAGTCCCGCTAGCCCGTCTCCACATGTGGGTAACCCAGTGGATGTTACGGGTACAATGGGACCAAAGGCAAGACCATCTGCAGCATCCAATCCAAACCACGAAAACCGTAATTCGAGATTGGCAATGGTGACTACATCCAGGGAACCTCTCTGCGGGAGAAATGAGGGCAGTCCTTTACGCTCTGCAGGCCTTCCAGTCGGAGATTTCACTGGGTACACTTAAGTTACAAACAGACAATTCCACGGTGATGTATTACCTCAACAAACAAGGAGGCACTCACTCCTGCCCACTTTGCAGGGAGTCCATGAGAGTGTGGGAGTGGGTATTGCAACACGGCGCAAACCTAATTGCAGTTCATGTCCCCAGAGTGGACAACATCATCGCAGAAAGCCTAAGCCGCTCTCAGGCCAGAGTCCACGAATGGGAACTTCTGCAGGAGGTGGCAGAGGATCTGTTTCACAGATGGGGTACTCCAGAATTAGACCTTTTCGCGTCCCCATCCAACCCAAAACTGCCCAATTTTTGCTCACTAGATCCAGGGGCTGGTGTTTTCTGGCGAGACGCATTGTCCCTCTCCTGGGCGGGCAGATTCCTCTTTGCCTTTCCTCCTTTCCCGTTGATCCAGAGAGTTCTCTTAAAACTTCGCAGGGAGCAAGCGACGCTCATTCTGATCGCACCCTTCTGGCCCAGACAGATCTGGTTCCCTCTCTTGCACCAGCTATCCCGGGAACCTCCAGTGCCTTTGCCAATCAGCTCCCATCTATTGTCTCAGGAGGCGGGTTCCTTGGTCCATACGGACCTACGTTCATTGAATCTGCACGCTTGGCTCCTAGAGACATAGCCATGATGCGATAAGGGGTCTCGCAAGAAGTGGCAGACGTGCTCTCTGCCACCAGAAAACCGGCTACCCACGCAACTTACGCCATGAAATGGCATAGATTCTGTTTGTGGCCTCAAGCACGCAGCTTTCCGCCGTTAGACTGTCCAGAAAAGCTGGTGCTGGACTACCTGATTTCCCTTTTCCACTCCGGACTGGCTTACTCCTCGATTAAAGTGCACTTTTGTGCCATTTCAGCCCAGCTGGACACTACTCATGCCTTTTAAAGGGGCGTCCTCCACCTTGGGCCTCCCATTAAAGATCCAGTCCCTCCATGGGACTTACCTTTGTCCTGGAGCCGCTCACGCTGCCACCCTTTGAACCAGCCGCAGATTGCGAGCTACGTTTTCTCTTTTGGAAAACGTTATTTTTAGTTGCAGTTACTTCTGCCAAAAGAATTTCGGAGATGCACGCAGTTATGTGCAAAGAACCTTATTTGGTTTTCCACCAGGACAGGGTATCCCTAAGGACAAACCCAAAGTTTTTGCCTAAGTGGTCTCGGCTGTCACCCTTAATCAGCATATCGATCTACCAGTGTATTTTCCAAAGTACTCTAATTGAGGAGAAGCCCTTCTGCACACCCTAGACGTACACAGGTGCCTCAGATACTACCTGACCAGAACCGAAAGTCAGACCAACTTTTCGTCTCCTTTTCCCACAGGATGAAGTGAACTCCTGTCTCCAAACAGTCACTTTCTAGGTGGCTCATCCAGTGCATTACTTTCTGTTATGAGAAGCGCAATAAACCCTTACCAGACGCGGTCAAGAGTCATGCCACTAGAGGGGTGGCTACTTCCTTTGCAGCGTTAAAGAATGTCTCCACCTCAGCTATTTGCGCTGCAGTTACTTGGAGCTCTGTGCATACCTTTATCCGGCATTACAGTCTGGACATTGCATCGAGGCGAAGAGTGGGGTTTGGTCTAGCTGTCCTTCAGGGACTTCTGTCCTAGGCTCAAGTTACCTCGAGGTCTCTACCTTTCCTCCTTCCGATGGTGCATGATTGCCACTACTGCTTGGAAGTCTGTCCTAATGGTGTAACCTGCTGCAAGAGCTGTATCTCGAAGTAAGCTAGTACAGTTACGTAAGAACTTACCATAACAGTAGATCTTTGAGAACAGCTCGTGCAGCAGGTACTTTCCCTCCCACCATCCCCGCTGGAGGTAGGTCGGAGTCGAGCACCCATCTCGTTAGATTGGACATTCCTATTTACTTGTTTTGCTACCTGGTGGCGGATCCTCGGTCTCCTCTTCTGATGTCATCCAGTGGCCGGGAGTCTCTGGGAGAACTGAGGATTATGGGGGGACCGCCTCCTTATGTACTACGCCAGACACCGGGGGCAGAACCAACGTCTGAGGCAGTCCCCACTGAAGATTGCTAGCTAGAAAATTTCCATGGGGTCCTGGTGCCTGCCGGCTTCAGTCCTAATGGTGTAACCTGCTGCAAGAGCTGTTCTCGAAGATCTACTGTTACGGTAAGTTCTTACGTAACTGTACTTTTCTTTACATAACCAACATTCACTTCTCTTTTCAGAGAAATATTTTCTCTGAAACCTGAGGCTAACTGGTTTTGGTGGAGGCAGTGAGGGTTTTAGCTGCCTTGAAGGCGCGCTTTTCCCTTTCTGCGCTGCCATGCCCACCCCATTTGCTCTCAGAGCAGGTCTGCTCTTGGCACAGCGGTCCAAGAGTTTGGCAGCCTCTTGCACTGTTTTGGGATCTCGGTCCTCCAGCCAGTTTTTCAGCTCTGCTGGGCATGCCCAATAAAAGTGTTCTAACAATATCACATTTTCAGTTTTATCAACAGAGTTTGCCTCAATTCCTTCCCACCAACATTTTAAAAACTGACGTTGTTTTATGGCTAGCTCCTCGTAGCTCTTGTCAGGGCTTCTACTGAGCTTACGGAATTTAGCTCTGTATGATTCAGCAGTTAATTCTAATTTTTTAACAGTGCAGCTTTAAGTTTGCTATAATCATCACTGTCCTCATTGCCCATTTGACACAATGCATCCCGAGCTTTCCCGGTAAGTAGTGGGGATAGCTGGAAGCTCCAGGACTCTCTAGGAATTTTAGCCTGAAGGCAGACTTTTTCAAAAGAATTTAAAAAGGCATCCATACCTTCCCCCTCTTTAAATTCTGCTATTAATTTGGAATTCAGTTTATAACTCAGTCCTGTAGTCCCAGTTAAACGCAAGCCACTTGCCTGCTCTGGTGCCGCTGGTTGGAGTCGTAGCTTCTTCAGTTCGTGTTACCTCTGGTGCTCCTGCTCCTCACGGTCTGCATCTTGGCATTCTCGCTCTCTCTCCTTTTCTGCAGCTTGCTGGTGCTCATGCTCCTCATGGTCTGCCTCCTGCTGTTCCCGCTCTGCCTCTTGGCATGCTCGCTCTGCCTCTCGGCGTTCTTGCTCTGCCTCTCAGTGATCTCGCTCTGCCTCATGGCTTTCTTGCTCCCTCTTCTCCTCTGCTGCTCGCTGTTCACGCCTCTCTTCTCTCTTTCACACACAAGGCCCATTCTGCACAACTCAGTTTGCAGCCTGAGCACTTCTGGATCCAGGATACTGGTGACCTTCCCCTGCTGCTGTGGCCCTTCACTGACAGTGGCCCTGCTGTCATTCTCACCAGATCTGGACACTGCACTGGCCGCTAGCCCTGCCACACTTGAGGTTTGGTCCTTTTCAGTCACAGTCTGTGACTCGGTGCTCTGGGTATCTGCTACCATCAGGGCATCCACTAGGTTCTGTTTGCTGGCTTTCGCCTCGAACGGGACTCCTCTGTCCCCGCACAACTGCCTTAAGTAGTCTACAGTGTGCCTGCTGTAGTTGGAAGTCATCTTCCCTAACTGTTGCTACTCTGACTTGCACTTTAGGAAAAAAATATAAACGGTAGGAACTTGACTGTACGCCAAGTGATATAGTTCTGTTTTAAAATTTAAAATTAAAATAAAACTCTGCCTTTTTCTTTCTTTGCAAGTGAGCTGACAGTCTCAAGCTGACGCACTGAACAATAAAAGCTTGTAGTACCAAAATTATATCCCACCACTACCACCAATCTGTCACAAACCCACTCAGCAGGTCAGGCCCTCTACTCCCAAAGTGCCAACCTCCGAGCGCAGTCTTGTAAACAGTTAACAGAAATAGGGTAACCCTCCTGTCTGTTTTGTGGGTTCGAATCAACCTTTGGTCTCAGTTCTGGAGGGATTCAAACTGTGAACCTCTTGCTAACGTACTCAATGCACAGACTCGGATAATTCTGTCATTGGGGGGCCAGATATCTTTGCCTACGGGCACCTAACCAGGTGTACAAAATGAATCCTTAAAAACTGGAATAAAGACCTCAGATTACTCACCTTTTTCCAGTTTGGTATCACCATTCAAGCTTATGCACAGTGTCTGATTTAACCATATATACTTCACTTGTTAAAGAAAGCAATTCAAAGACAGACTAGGTAGGTTCTAAAAATAGAGTTTTACTAAAATAAATAAAAAAAATATGTAAAACATAAAATACAGAACCATATATTACAAAATACACAAATCACTTAAAGTAGGTTTAAAAGTGTAGACAAAATCTCCTACCACAGTACTCTTAGAATTGTCTCTCTCTAACTGTATACTTGCTTAAAGTGCTCAAAGATGTTTCTTTGCCAGAGGGTAGATAAAAGTGCCTCTCAAGGAAAACAGAATACTCTTTAAAAAACTGTCTTTGCCAACCCCTTTGTGTGAGGTCACCTAGCTGCTCCTCTGTTTTTTAAAAATCATACACCCAGAATATTTTATCTTATTAGAAGGTAAGATAATTAAGGTTACATCAGCAGAAACTCCTTTCCCCGTGTGACTTCCCCAGTCGTCTGAAAATTTCCTTTCATCTGTGAGCAGTATCCCCTCTCACACAGACATCATAGGATTTATGATCTCGCACCAGTGTGCTAAACCTGGTTTCCTCCTTGAAACATCATAAAAGGGATACTGATTTCCCTCTTGGCAGTTAAAGCTATATTTAACTTTAGATTAACAGGAGATTCTTGATTAAGCCCTGTTCTAGTCTGTAATTAGCTCCTGGCTTTCCAGGTAACACCTTGCATCTAAAACGTGTGTGTGTGTGTGTGTGTGTGTGTGTGTGTGTGTGTGTGTGTGTGTGATCTCACATGCTGTCTCAGCATCTCTCATGAGAGACCGTCCATAACACATTTTTATATTACAAAAAAAATCATAGTGTACTCAGAACTGGCTGTCCACGTGTCACACATCCCACCAAAGTTTCCCTCGCTTCCGAGCAGAGGGAGCCCTATATGAGTTCCAGACCATGCCATTTGGCCTTTCCTCAGCCCCAGAATCTTCACCAAATGCATAGAAGTTTTGACGGCCCACCTAAGGCGTTGAGGGATCTGGGTATGCCCCTACCGGGATGACTAGTTGATTGCAGGTCCCTCCAGGCAGGATGTGGAGCAGCCAGGGATCAGGCCCTTCAGACCTGCATTGACCTGCGCCTCCTTATCAACAAGGCCAAGTCTGAACTCATACCCATGCAGATGATCAGTTTCATCAGGGCAGAGCTCGACACTTGCCAAGCCAGAGCCAGGTTCCCGGCGGACAAGGCGGAGGTTCTCCCTTCCTTTGCCCAGTAATTTCTGGTTGGGCACTTGCGCCCTGCCCGGGACTTCGTGCACCTATTGGGTTACATGGCAGTCTGCACCACCGTAGTCCGATGGGCCTGGTGGCATATGCACTCGCTGCAGTGGGAGCTGGCTTGTCAGTGGTCACTTCGACCAGCTAGTCAGAGTGACCCAGAGGATGTGGGACACTCTCCAGTGGTGGACCTTCCCAGAGCATCTGCAAGAAGGGATTCTGTTTGTCTGCCCCGAGCCGACAGTCATCCTGATGACCGCCCCTCTCTCTTGGGCTGGGGTGCCCATCTAGGGGAATGCAGAGTCCACATACTTTGGACCCCCAAGGAGTTCCGTGCCACATCATCCAGCTGGAGCTCTGAGCAGTTTGGCTGGTGCTGACTGCTTTCGCTCCATTTATTCGGGGTCAAGTGGTTCAACTCCAGATGAACAACACCACAGCCATGCACTACCTTAACAAACTAGGAGGGATGCATTCCCTACTATTGTGCATGGAAACTCTCTGCACTTGGAACCTAGTGCACAGCCTGAAGGTGGATCTCCTAGCCACCTATGTGACAGGAGCCTCCAATCAGTTGGTGGATGCCCTCAGCTGGGTGGGGGAGGTGTCTCATGAGTGGTCTCTCTATGTGGAGGTAGTTTACAGTCAGTTCTCCCAGTGGGGCACCTCTCAGGTGGACCTGTTCACCTCCAGGGAGAATGAAACATAGAAACAGAATTTGACGGCAGATAAGGACCGCTTGGCCCACCTAGTCTGCCTATTTCCCTACCTAATGCATAGGCTGCAGATCCTAGTTAACCAACAGCCTGCAAAGAGAATGCAAAGCTGAGGCTGTGGAGCTCTCTGCAGGGGGATTCCTTCTCGAGGCCGTGGACCACAGGCCTCTTCTATGCCTTCCATTGATCCACAAAGTGCTGCTCAAGGTCAGGAGGGACAAGGCACAGGTGATCCTGGTGGCTCCAGATTAGCCATGCCAGTTTTGGTACCCAGATCTTCTCAGCCTCAGCAATAGGCTCCCATAGAAACATAGAATTCAATGGCAGATAAGGACCACTTGGCCCACGTAGTCTGCCCATTTCCCTAACTAATGGATAAACAGCAGATCCTAGTTAACCAACAGCCTACTTCCTACTACCCCCCCACTAGAATTTCCTTATGTCTTCCAGCACGCCCGAACCTGCTCTCAATCAATCAGAGGAAGTTACTCCACCCGGACCTTCAATCCCTGCACCTGACAGTCTGGTTGCTGAGCGGCTAGAGTTCCAGGCTTTGGGTCTCTCCAAAGAAGTTTTCACTGTTGTGGAGGCCTCTCAGAAGGAGTCGACCAGAAAATGCTATGCCTTCAAGTGGAAGAGATTCTCTATTTGGTGTCAGGACAAGGGCTGGACACCTTGACCTGTCCAGTGGCTAGCATTTTGGACTATCTGTGGTCTCTCTCCAAAAGGGGGACTTCAGTCGAGGACCCTTAAGGTGCACCTGGCAGCCATCTCTGCTTACCAGGCATGGGTCTGTCAGCGGTTGGTGGCACAGGAGACGGTGGTCTGGCGCATTTTCAAAGGTTTAGATCACATATCCCCTCTGGTGCATGAACCTCCACCTCCATGGGATTGGTTGCTGATACTGGCAAAGCTGATGGGCAAGCCATTCAAACCGATGCACAGATGTCAGATGTCACACCTGCCGTAGAGGACTGCCTTCTTGGTGGCTATTACATCAGCCAGAAGGATTGGGGAGCTCCAGGTGCTCTCAGTCGAGTCTCCTTACCTGGTCTTCCACAGGGACAAGGTTGTCCTGCGCCCCAACTCACAAGTTCCTGCCAAAGGTTGTGTCGGAGTTTCACCTGAATCAGGTGATGTCTCTTCCGGTGTTCTACCCAAATCACTCATCGGATGCCGAATACAGGCTCTATACCTTGGACCTGAGGCGAGTGCTTGCCTGTTACAAACAGCGTACGGCCAGAGTTTGGAGAGAGGTTCACCAGCTGTTTGTCACCTACGCTGAAGCTGCACCTGGCAGACCTGCAGCCGAGCAGACGATTGGCAGGTGGATCACATACTGCATTGATCTCTGCTATAGGTTGGCGGGTAGGGAGCCTCTTGGAGGGCTAAGGACTCATTTCACCCGCCATACCGCTGCGTCGGTGGCTGCTTCTAGGGACATCCCCAGCCAGGAAATCTGCAGGGCTGCTACCTGGAAGTCAGAACACACCTTCATTTCCCATTACCACATTGACTTGAGTCACGCCGGGATTCTGGTTTTGGGGCGTCAGTTCTCCAATCTCTATTCTCGAAGTAGGGGATGTACGCCTTGCCTCCCTCCTCCCAGAGAACTGCTAAGAGTCTGCCAGTAAGTGTGAATAGAACAACATATCCATGTCCCTAGAAAAATAGGTTACTCACCTGTAACAGTAGATCTTCCACGGAATGGTCTCTTGCAGCGAGTCCTTACTTTTGGGAGTTTCCAGCAGAGGGTGCTGTCACACGGCAGCTCTTCTAGCAGTTTTCACCATGGACTGCTCACACATGACATAATATCCTGCTTCCTATATAAGTGTGGGCGGCCCCTGGTATCCTCTGTTCATTTTCCCGCCTTCTTCAGCTCGCGCAGCAGCTAGTTAAACTTCTGTGTAGCAGTCATCATCGAGAAATTGGATTACAAAACTAATGTCTAAAGATTCTTCAACCAAACAAGCTCTGTTTCGTTCCTGCCATTGCGGTAGGAAGATATACCACTTTGACAATCACACTTTTTGTGTAATGTGTCTGGGACCCATAAACACCAATTCCTGCAACTCCTGTCAGGAGTTTAATAGAGCAGCCTGTCGACGATGGTTGCTCGAAGTTCAGCACCTTCTTACAGAGCAGAAAGTGTCTTTGTTGGAGAATCAGGGGTTCGTACCAAGGGCTCCCCCCAGCTCTGGTTCTCGTTCTCAGCAGGGTAAGTAGAGAGAGAAAGCCCCCTCTCGCTCCCGGCCAAAACACCCATCAACGGCAACTGTTTCTGTGCCTCCTCCTTTGACGGAGCATCTTTTTACAGCTCCCTCATCGACTAGGGATCACACCCTCTCATTGACGGCACTTTCCAGTGCTTTGAATGCTGTGCAGGCTTTGCCTGCTCTGTCGGGGCATATACCCTCTCATCAACAACGCTATCCAGCGTATTCAGTACAGCCAAATATCTGGAACTGCCAGAGGAGCCAGCCTTAGCGGTGCCCCAACTCATTCTGACCTATCGGAATGCCATGCTCGCTGCCTGGTATCAACCATCAGCTATTACTGCTGTCCCACGAAAAGTAGATTGCTTATATCAGGCTCCCCTGGATCATCCCCTTCTGTCCGCCATCCCAGAAGCGGATTCAGTGGTCATTACTGTCACAACCCCACTCAGCATGTCAGGCCCTCTGCTCCCACAGTGCCAGCCTCCGAGTGCAGTATTGTGGACAGGTAACAGAACAGGGTAACCCTCCTGTCTGTTTTGTGGGTTCGAATCACCTTTGGTCTCAAGTTCTGGGGGCGATTCAAACTATGAACCTTATGCTAGTGTACCCAAGCGTACAGGCTCAGATAATTCTGCTCTTCGGGGAATGCCAGATATCTTTCGCCTAAGGGCACCTAACCAGGTATCCAAAATGAACCCTTAGAACTCTATGAAAGATCTTAGGTATATTCTTTACCTTTTCCCAGTTTAGTACACCATTAAGCTTATGAACAGTTGTCAACTTTAACCATCTATGTTTCACATGCAAAAGAAAGAATTTCAAAGGCACACCAAGCAGTCTCTTTTTAAAATAAGAGGTTTACTTAAAAATGGATAAAAAATATGTAAACTGTAAACACAGAACAATATATCACAAAGCATATAATCACTTAAAAGAAGACAAGGAAAAAGTGCAAACAAACTCCTACCACCCAAGTGTACAGGCTCAGATAATTCTGCTCTTCGGGGAATGCCAGATGTCTTTCGCCTAAGGGCACCTAACCAGGTATCCAAAGTGAACCCTTAGAACTCTATGAAAGATCTTAGGTATATTCTTTATCTTTTCCCAGTTTGGTACACCATTAAGCTTATGAACAGTTGTCAACTTTAACCATCTATGTTTCACATGCAAAAGAAAGAATTTCAAAGGCACACCAAGCAGTCTCTTTTTAAAATAAGAGGTTTACTTAAAAATGGATAAAAAATATGTAAACTGTAAACACAGAACAATATATCACAAAGCATATAATCACTTAAAAGAAGACAAGGAAAAAGTGCAAACAAACTCCTACCACAATACAATTAGACTTGTCTATCTAATGTATTATTACCTTCTTACAGTGCTTATAGTTAGATGCTGTTGTTTCAGAGTCCAACAGGAATGTGTCAGTTGAAAAACACAGAATACAATTTAAAACACTGTTTCAACCCCTTCCCTGATGTCATCTAGCTCCTCCTTTCAGAATATAAAAAATATACAAAACAGGATGTCCTATTAAGAGGTATATTAAATTCTGTGACTTCAGCAAAACTAATTTCCCAAATTATGACCCTCTTTAAACAAGTCTTTCCTTTGATCTAGTGTGGTTTCCTGCTTTTCAAAGACATCACAGGACCTGCAGAAACTTGAAGAATGGTCAAGGGTTTGGCAGTTGAAATTCAATGCAAAGAAGTGCAAGATAATGCATATGGGGCACAAAAACCCTGGCACAATATATCAGTTGGGGGGTGAGGATATAGCATGCACCAAGCAGGAAAGGGATCTTGGGGTTGTCATCTCTGATGACCTCAAGGTAGGGAAACAGTGTGACAAGGCATCAGGTAAAGCAAATAGGATGCTGGGATGTAGGCAGTGGCATCACCAGCAGGAAAAGGAAGTCATAATTCCGCTATACAAGACACTAGTGAGGCCCCACCTGGAGTACAGTGTACAGTTCTGGAGACCATATCTACGTAAGGACATAGACAGGGTAGAGAAGGTTCGGAGGAGGGCAACAAAGATTGTGCATGGGTTGCATCACAAGTCCTATGAAGACAGGTTGAAGGAACTGAACATGTACTCCCTGGAGGAGAGGAGGGAGAGAGGGGATATGATAGAGACATACAAGTATCTTACAGGGAGGAACAGGGTGCAGGAAAACACTATTTTTAAGCGAAAAAGATGTTTCAGGACTAGAGGGCATGGGATGAAGTTGGAGGGAGGGCGATTCAGAGGAAACATGAGAAAGAATTTCTTCACAGAATGGGTGGTGGACAAGTGGAACACCCTGCCAGAGGAAGTGGTGGGAGCTGAAACAATCACGGGATTTAAGAATGCATGGGATAGACATAAAGGAATTCTAGAGGTCAGGGGTAAGGGGAAATAGACTTCTAGGAAAACAAACTGAACTTACAAGCTCAAATGGGCAGACTAGGTGGGCCATAGGCCCTTATCTGCCGACACTGTCTATGTATCTATGTATCTATGACTTTTACAACTCTGCAGTTTTCTCACCTAGATGTCATATAGGTTATTTTAGCACCAGTTGAAATTAACTGTCCTTCCTCTGAAGACATCATAAAATGGATATGTTAGTTTCCTCTCTTCAAAGCAACACAGATCATAAACACGGCCATTAAAAGCAACTTGGAAGTTAATCACATTACAGTGATCTGCTGTTTAACATATCCTGTCATTTGAACTGAAACCTTGGGGGGGGGGTCATCCCAGGAGCACAGGATGTCTCATGACAGACAGTCAACACTACATTTTTATATTACAAAATCCTGGAGAAATCAGAACCAGCTGGCCAAGCGTCACAATTACTGCCGCTCATGATCGTACTAAAAAACCCAAACACGTGAGTTCCTGACCACCTGATAAAGAATCTTGAAGGTTTGACTACCTGGGGAAAAGGTTGCTGCCTCAGGTACCATGAATATTCGAATTCTGAACTATATGGGACATGGCTAAATACCAGCATATCCTTGGGGCTTCGGCCATAGACATTATCAGTAAACTTCCTCCTTCCCAAGAGAAGGACAAGTTATTGGCCACAGTGTCCATTAGTATTTCTATCTCTCGTCACCTACTCAGGTCGGGATATGATGCCATAGATACCTCAACCTGTCTCTCAGCTACTGGAGTCTCTCTACGTCGCCATGCTTGGCTTCACGTTTCAGGTTTTGCTCCTGATATGCAGCATAAAGTAGCTAGTGCACCCTTTAACGGGTCCAGACTATTTGGACCAGGTACTCTAACGTTCTTAGTTGACCTGCAGGCATCAGGCAGAACCCTTCATACCATGCTCTGCAGCCCACCTATTATATGCAGTATTCCTCCTATTCCAAAAGGGGCAGAAAATATAAAGCCTCTAACAGAGGTGATTTTCGAGGGTGTGCCTAAACTATTAGGATCAGGTACTCAAACATTGTTAGACGACCTGCAGGCATCAGGCAGAACCCTTCATATGGTACATGGCATGTACCATGCTCCGCAGCCTACCTATAGTACACAATATTCTTCCTATTCCAAAAGAGGCAGAAAATATAAGACCTCTAACAGAGGTGGTTTTTAAGGTCATGCCCAAGCAGCAAGAGGCAACACCTCTGCCACCTGTGGCTCCTATGCCCATCCCTCGGGAGAGACCGGGCAACCCAGTAACCTATCAGGGCTTTCCCCTCTCCTTCTCGACCAGGTCTCTGAGGTGGTAGGGAGTCATTTTGCCCTCCATCTAGGAGGCCTGGAAAATGATCACTTCGGACAAATGGGTACTTCACATAATTCAAAAAGGACGCACTTTGGAAATTCTTTCCGCTCCACCCCCATCCCCTCCTTGAATAATCCATTACCCACCAGACCATGTCCCTATCCTTCAAAAAGAACTGGCGGCACTTCTTGCCAAACAGGCTGTCTTACCAGTGCCTCTTCCAGGACATCAAATGGGATTTTACTCCCACTTTTTTCTGATACCTAAGCGAACTGGAGATCTCAGACCAATACTAGGCCCGAGACACCTGAATTGATACATTCAGTTCAAATATTTTCGCATAACTCTTAACTGCCATCATGCCTATTCTAAAACAAGGAGACTGGTTGTGTGCCCTGGAAATGAAGGATGCCTACCTATATATCGCCATTCATCTTGCCCAGCAAAAATTTCTGCGCTTCCACCTTCTAGGTCAAATCTACCAGTTTCGAGCACTTCCCTTTGGCCTCTCATAGGCACCAAGAGTGTTCACCAAATGTCTAGCGGTGGTGGCTGCAGCCTTACGGGGGAAAAAGGGCACTTTGTCTTCCCATACCTAGATGACTGGCTAATCAAAGCAGACTCCAAAGAAGCTATGCTTGCCTCCCTAGTCATTACTCTGAACATGTTCAACGATCTGTGGATAACAGTCAGCTGGCTGAAATCCATTCCAAACCCGACGCAGTCTCTCCAATACATTGGAGCTATGCTAGATACAGTCACAGCCAGAGATTACCTTCCACCTGCTCGTCAGGACACTCTTATATATCTGGCCTCTTGGATTCAGACTCGAAAAATAGTCACGACCAGACAAATGCTGAGTCTTCTGGATCACGTCAGCTGCCATTTCGACATTGGCATTCACCTGCCTTCATATGAGACCTGTCCAGTGGACCCTTCAGAATCAATGATCTCAAAGAACTGAACAGTTCGACGACAAAATCAGGGTCACTCCTTCCCTGAAATCATCCCAGATGGGGTGGATAACCAAAACCAATTTGTGTCAAGGAATGTCTTTCTGCTCCCTCCCTCCCATGCAGCCGTTAACCATGGATGAGACCCTGGACGGATGGGGTGCGCACTTAGGTCCTTATCAGACTCAAGGCCAGTGGACTGCTTCTTCCTATCACTCTCATATCAGTCTTCTCGAGATGAAAGCAGTCCGTCTTGCACTTCAGGCATTCCAGCCCTTCCTCAAGCCAAGACCATTGCTGATTCAATCAGACAACACTGCTGTGGTGTTTTACTTCAACAACAAGAGGGCATGAAATCGCGCACCCTCTGCATGGAGACCCTTGCAGTCTGGCAGAACGCCCTCAAACAACAACTAATGCTAACGGCCATCCATCTACCGGGATGGTACAATCAGCTGGCAGACCGGCTAAGCCGCCAGTCGTCCGCACATGAATGGACACTTCACAAAGAAGTACTCCAAGAAATCTTCGACTTACGGGGAACTCCCCAGCTGGATCTGTTTGCCTCCCCAGTCAAGCATCGGCTCCCCAGTTACTTCTCCATTATCCCGCACAACAAGGGACAATCTATAGATGCCCTGTCCCAACCCTGGACTGGACTCTACTTATATGCCTTTCCCCCTGTCCTTCTCTTGCAACGGACTCTACTGAAACTTGAACTGGAGCTGGCCACCATGATTCTAATTGCACCAATGTGGCCTCATCAACTGTGGTACCCTCTACTCCAACAACTATCAGTAAGGGAACCCTTTTCAGTTGCCAGTCAGACTGGACCTCCTGACTCAGTGTCATGGATCCCTCTTGCACCCAACTTCAAGACCATTCATTTTCACGCTTGACTCCTGAGGACACATTTATAAATATACTTCGTGTCCTCTTCTGTTGCCAACATTCTCTTTGCTTCTCGTAAGCCAGCAACCAGAGAAACATAATTCCAAATGGAAACGCTTTTCCATATGGTCTGCTTCTCGCTCACTGGACTCTTACTCTTGTCTGCTGACAAAGGTGTTAGACTACCTGGCCTCTTTATCAGAGTCAAGCTTATATTACTTCTCCATCAAAGTCCACCTGGCTGCCATTGCGGCATTTCATGAAGCTTTGGATGGCAAACTTCTGTCCCAACATCATTTAGCGAAGATGTTTTTGAGAGGAATGATGCATCTTAAGCCTCCTATTAGAAGACCCAATCCACTGTGGGATCTCAATTTCATTATGGAAACGCTGACACTCGAACCTTTCGAGCCAGCTGTCTCCTGTGATCTGTTTCCTTTAATGGACAACGTTGTTTCTAGTGGCCATTACTTCAGCTCGCTGTATTTCCGAGCTTCATGCCCTCGTGTAGGGAACCTTACTTGATTTTTCACAAGGACAGCGCGGTCCTTCGTACCAACCCATCCTTCCTTCCTAAAGTAGCCTCTAAACATACTTTAAATCAGTCCTTGGAGCTTCCAGTCTACTACCCTGACTACTCCGGTCCCGGTGAACATTTATTACATACCTTAGATGTCCATAGTATTCTACGCTATTACACTAATCATACCCAGTCGATTAGGAAAACGTCTCAGTTGTTCATTACCTTTGCCTCAGGCAGAGAAGGGCTTCCTGTTGCTAAACGAACCCTGTCTTCATGGTTGGTGAATTGTATTGCTTTTTGTTACAAAAAGTACAAGACTTTACCTAGACTGGTCCAAGCCCATTACACTAAAGCTATGGCCACTACTGCGGCTTGCTTCAAAGGCGCCTCCATTTCAGATATCTGCAGTGCCGTTACCTGGTCCACAATCCATACTTTCACAAGGCATTACAATCTGGATATTGCCTCGAAACGTAGGACGGCCTTCAGCTGTGTAGTCCTACAAGGTCTCCTATCATAATTGTCCTTCCACATGGACATAACTGCTTGGGATTCTCCCAAAAGTAATGACTTACTGCAAGAGACCATTCCATGGAAGATAGTACAGTTACATAAAGTCTTACCGTAACAGTAGATCTTCGAGGATTGTCTCTTGCAGTAAGTATGATCCCACCCTCCGTCCCCCTCCTTCTCTAACAGAGCAAATTCTGGTACAGTGACTTAGGATTGGGACTTATTGGTACCTCAGCTTCCCCTCTGTCCTCGCTTTTGCGAGCTGAATCCAGCAGGGGAACTGAGGATACCAAGGATCGCCCACACTTGTATAGGAAGCAGGACATGATGTCATGTGTGTGCGGTCTCTGGTGAAAACTGCTAGAAGAGCTGCCATGCGACAGCACCCTCTGCTGGAAACTTCCAAAAGTAATGACTTACTGCAAGACATATTCCTCGAAGATCTACTGTTACAGTAAGACTTTACATAACTGTACTTTGTAGGAGTGGTATATGTTGTTCATCCACATGGATCCGCCCAACCTCCCCGGCTTTGGCACTCACACTCTGCTTTCCAGCAGGTAAGCTCTGGTGTCCTGGGGCGGAGCCGAGGGATATACCACCCGGGTGGGTGGGAGGAGCCAGCTTGAAGACATTCCGGTGAATCTTAAAGGGGAAAGGACATGCCAACAAGTGTGGATGAACAACATATACCACTCTAGAACTACTGTTGCAGGTGAGTAACCTGTTTTTGCCTTCCCTTCACCCCCTCCGCAATATGCAGTTCTGTCTCCTTTTGCATCCCTCACTGCCATTTTGGCCTCTCTAGTTCTTACTTGGTACTCCCCTCCTTCATTCTTCATTGGTACTTCCCTCCCCCATTCTTCATACCCCTGCTTCTCCTTGTACCAGTTGAAGGCCTTCTTTTTAACCCTCACTGCCTCCTTGACCTTTTCAGAGAACCATACTGGCCTTTTATGCCTATTTCTCTTAGTAACAATCCTCAGATATGACTTTATTGCCTTGAGAATGGCCCCTTTTATTTCTCTCTTCTTTTCTGCCTTCCCCTGATACTGTCCACTCTAATTTACCTGTCCTGGACTAGTTCCCTCATCTGGTTGAAATCTGAACTTCCGAAATCCAGAACTTCAGCCTTTGACAAGGGCTTGTTGGTACCAAGGGTCTACTCAAACCATATAATGTTATGGTCACTGGACCCCCGTGGTTCCTAGCCTGCATTCCACCTACTCTTTCTGAGTTGATGAGCACCACATCAAGAATGGCAGCCCGCTTGTGGGTTCCTTGACCACCTACACCAGCATGCAGTCCTGTAATGTTCTGCATCTAGCACATCCTGGCTTGTGCTCCTTGCTGCTGGAATGTCCCAATCAGTGTCTGGCAGGTTGAGATCCCACAGTACTGCCACCTCCCCTTTGTGATCCCTCTGTATTTATGCCCCTAGTTCCCTAATGCTCTCTTCTCCCTGTCATGGTGGTCTGTAGACCCAGCATCATGGGCAATTTTTTTTTATCTGATGCTGCCATGAACTAAACCCACAGTGATTGTATGTCCCCATTTCCTCCCCTGATGGATCCATCCTCCACTGCCTCAGTTCCTTACCGGACATAGAGGGCTACCCGTCCTCCTTTACTTGTTCCCCTTGTTCCCCTATACATGGTGTAGCCTGGGACTTTTAGGTCCCAGTCATTATTCTCTGTGGGACAAGTTCCAGTAATTGAAACAAGGCCAGCCTTCTTTATATCATTGCTTGGTGCTTGCTGATTTTTGTTTCCCAGGCTCCTGGCATTAAGGCACCTGCTTTCCATCTTGTGCCTAACCCCCTTTTGTTTTTTTTACAGGTCTCCCTTCATTTTTCCCTAGCCTCCAATTTCTTTTTTTTCCTCATTTTTTATCGGCTTAGTGAGCCCCGCTCCTTGGCATATTTTTCTACCCTTTTATGAACTTGTGCATTGCTGCTTCCATCCCCAGTGTTTCTAGCCCACAGTTCACAAGAAGCCGTAGCTAGGTTCCCTACTTCTCTCCCTTCTTAGTGGTTTCTTAGCCTCATCCTCCCTACAATCAGTTTAACTGTCCACCAATGTAGACGTCAAACTTCTGCCACAGCGCACTGGTCCCCTTTCGTTAGGTGAAGGCTGTCCCCCTTGAAGAGCCTTCTGTTCTAGAAGACTCCCAGTTCCCCACAGAGTGGTACCCTCCTCCCGACACCATTCTTTCAACCATCAGTTAAGCTTGATCTCCTCCTTCCTTACTCTGTCCTTCCCATTCTCCATATGCCACATAGAGGACCTTTGAAAAGGCTGGGGAATCAGAGTGCATCTTCAGTCTGTCCCCAGTCTTCGAAAGTTATGTGTCAATGCCTTCATAGGCTGGTTAACCAGATCACTGGTACCCAAGTGTACCAGCACCCCAGCACCCTCCTCTACCATTTTCCCTATCCTATCCATATCTTGAATAGCCGATGCTCCAGGAGGGTATCGTACCACCCCCTTCCCTTTCTCCCTCTGCTCACCACCTTCTCCACCCCTCTAATCATTCAGTCCCCTATGCTTAAGATATTCCTTGCTAGCTTCCTCTTGCTCTCTTGGGTGCTGCCGAGTCATTCTGCCCTCTCTTTCTGACTCACCCGTTGTTCCCTCCTCCCGATAGTCGGGAACATACCCATCCTTCAGAGACACAAAGAGATTTGTTGTTGGGATTTTGTGAGTTTGATCAACCGCCTTCTGATTGCCACTGCTTCCCTTTCCCGTCTCCTTTCCACGACCCTCCATCCTATTGAGCCAGTAGACCTCTGGGGGTGTGGGTTGTGGACATCAGCTCAGCTGGTGTTGCAGCCGAGATATTTTCTCTCTTGCTGCTACTAGTTGAGCATGGAGCTCCCTGAAGGTCATACATATGGGGCAGTGTCCCTCTTCCAGAGTGTGTAACCCTGGAGATGCATGCCCCACAGTCCCTGCAGGTGACCACCTCCCCACTGCATCTGTGCTCCATGTTATCAGCAGTCATCTTGTACACAGTAATTGCTGGACTGCCAGTACTGCCCTTCGTCTTTCTGCCCGGTCTACCTTATATAGGCAGTTGGTACTGCTTTACAAGGTTACCTACCTGACATGCCTTTGGATTCTTCCTATTTACCCTACCCTAGATAGGTAGTTAGATATTCCTACCAGCTGATAGATTTTCAGTAATGTAAGTGTATACACTCAAATGCATAGTTGTACTGTAGATAGAGAATTATTAAGATCCCTTTCAGTAACTGGTCTGCTGCTTACAAACTGTAGCTTATTCAGGGTTTTAAATAATTGATTAGCAGTTTTTTTCTTGGGACAATAATAACTGTTCGGAAAGTATTTATACACGTTTTCTAGAAGTGTTTTGTTTGTCAAACACAGAGAGGCAGGTGCTGTGCATTTTCACAATGTTTTAGTACTTTTATGAGCAAAACGCTAATCACTTTTTAGAGTTTAATAAAACCCTGCTTATTGGATCCTGCCCAGCAGAGTCCCAGCAGCCCTGCAATCTTCCTGTAGACGTCCCTGGGTCAGATGACCCCACTCTTTCTGTGTGACACTCACATGATGGGATGCTTGCAGGTGGGGGCTTAAATCTCGTCTGCTCTAAGCTTGCTTCAGCCCTTCCCCCAATCACATACCTGTTTCACAGGTTATAAATTATGCTGCCTCAGCCCTCAGAAGACTGCAAATATTCTCCCAGCTACAGTAGTTCCCCTTCCTGACTACTAAGAATTACAGAACTTAACAGCCCAAACTATTGAACAAAAAGCACTTACCTCTGCCTACGCACACACAGAGACACACACAGATGGACAGGCAGACAGGCACAGAGGCAGACAGGCAGGCACAGAGACAGGCACAGAAACACAGAAAGACCGGCACAGATGCACACAGGCAGGCAGGCACAGAGACAGATGGGCACACAGGCAGGTACAGACACAGATACAGACAGGCAGGCAGACAGGCACAGAGGAGGACAAACAGGTACAGAAGCAGGCAGACAGACAGGCACAGAGGCAGGTACAGAGGCAGACAGGCAGAGAGAGAGGTAGGCACACAGGCACAAACAGATACAGAGACACAAACAGACACATTGACGTAGATAGGCAGGCACAGAGGCAGGCACAGAGGCACCGAGACAGGCACACAGATGCAGGCAGGCACAGAAAGGCAGACTGGCAGACAGGCACCAAGGCTAGCAGACTGGCTGACAGGCACAGAGACAGGCAGGCACACTATAAGTTGAAATAAGACAAATCACCTTTGCTCCTTAGGTAGCTGGTTTGGTCAGTTCTTTCCTCCCAGTTCTCCCTTCTACATTATTGGACTCGCTGTAAATGTTGGTTGAATGTTTGATCTGTCAGTTACTGTGTTCATTGCTTTTTTGATCCTCTGCCCTGATCGGCAATGTCAGTGTAGCCCAATATAAAAATAAATGATTAAACTGTTGAGTATGATTATAATAGAAATCCACACTGGTATGCAAAACAAAACTATGCATTTTGGTTCAATAAAATCCTTGAAACAGAATCAAATGATGCCTAGTCTAGTGGCATTGGTGGAGTGGGCCGCAGTAACCTGTGTTGTGGGTTCACTCCATGAACTTGGCCACCATCTCTGCACCTGTGGAAGCTCTGCAGAGGCAGCACTTCCAAGCTTCAGGGAGAGGAAATAACATCTTCACTACCACAGCACCTCCTAGGAGTGGCATGGGATGTCAGGGGTGACCCTGCAGTGCACCCCCAAACAGGTGCTGCAAGGACACTGAGTGTTGTGGGAGGGGCTTAAAACATGTGCAAAGAATGCCTACGTTCACAAAGAAATGGGGCATTCTTCCTCAAGTCATCAGCCTCAGAGGACACCTCTGCTGGCTTGTGTAAAGCCAATGGATCATTACTTCGAGGCTTGTCTAGAGCGGTGCTTTCTCTATGTGGTGTCTCCCAGGTGGCAGAACTGTACCGGAGGTAGGAAACCTGCTGTGATGATGGTAAGAGAAGGGTGTGCAGTAAACTGTAGCAGGAGTTAGAGATAAGCAAGTGTCTTGGGTATGAAGAGATGATAAAAATAAAAAAAAAAGAATGTAAATTGCTTTGTCAGGTTTGGACTAAAAGGCAGCCAGATATGCCGCATTTATATTTAATATACCACTTTTTCATATACATGTTGCGGAAGTTCAACAGGATAGGAAGGAGCCGGAACATACTAACAGTGTCTGTGTCAAGTCATGCAGTACTGGTAGTGTGAATCATGTAAGCATTACATTGAAAGAGAACTTCACCGTATTCGGTACTAACAGATTATGTGCCTAGAGCATAGAGGATAAATTCATTCAATTGCATTTCATAGGTTCTTGGTACCTGTCAAGAAGGGAAGAATTCTATCGGGCGAGAACAAGTCAACAAAGCATATCAAGCATATAGAGAAATCTGCATCGAGAGAGATGGTCTACAAGCAAAACTTGATAAGATGGTATGTCATAAAAAGTTTATGGGCAGAAAAGACAATGCTGTGCCAACAAGTCAGTATCTGATAGAACATGCAGATGGTATGAATATTTATTGTATGAATGTTCGATGAAAATAGAAAATAAATCTAGAATCTGTGTTTTAATCGTGATAGCTTTTTTCAGGAATGATCTTTTTTATAGGTTTTTCTTGCCTTTGTCACCAACCTGCCCCTACTAGCCAGCCCTTGACTGCCATCTCCCCACCACACCCAACACCTGCTTTTTCCAGGAGTTATCTCTCCAAGCTTCAATGGCTTACCCTCCATGGTGGGGTCATTGGAGTTAGCCAGACCACTCTGGCGAGCATATTCAGTGGAGGAGGTGCCTGGTTGGCGGTGCAGGGCCTGTAAGCTGCATGCTGTCATCCTGTTTTTCACCTTTTTTTCTCCCTCCCCGGCACACCGCTGAAAACATCGTCAGGGCACACACATGTGCTTGTGCATGGCCATACCAACCTCATATGGCATTCCCTTTCCCTGCATTATGGCACTTGCTGCACAACCAGACAGTAATTTCTAGATGGCAGTAATAGTGTGGAGAACACCAACCTCCCTCCGCACAGGAGGAGAGTGTCCTCTGGGGATATTTGATCCACCTTCCCTTCTCCCCCAGTCTGTCCTGTAGCATCCTAGGCTTGCACTGAAACTTGGCCGAGGCTACCAACATCGCATGTAATAACACTACCACTGCACTGACAGACTAGCCAGTAATGATCTTTGAAGAAAAAAAGCCTACATTTTTAGTGTTAACGATTCGATTGTCTATTGTTCTAAAGACCTCGTTAATGAATCATAGAGCCTAACTTTTTTTTTTAGCTAGGATTTAGCGTATCCCATTCATTCTATAAATATTACTTGCACTGTCCTAGAGAAAGTATTAAGAGTGCTTTCTTGCCATTTGATATTCCAGTGCTCTGAAAGAAGACATGGCTATCCTCAGAGAAGTAGTAAAAGATTACTGAAAACAAGTTCTCCCTCATACTGACATAAACGCTTTTTTTTTTTTTTTGTAGTCTTTTTAGAGGGAGGGACGACACTAAAATAATTTTCTGCAGTATAATACTATAAATAGACAATTTTGCATTTTGTTTTCCACACATTTACACGTTGCTATGCCGTCCAAACTATGTTTATTGTTGCACTACAAATCTGCTTTTTTTTTTTTTTTTTTTAACCTCCAGGATTTAAAACCTGCTGTACATATCTTCTAAAAAAGCTTTTTTTTTCTCATTTGTTTTTGTATAATATTTTTTGATGCTACTAAAGAAAACTAGTTTTTTTTTCTTTCAAAAGTGGTTCTAAACAATCATGACTGTGTAAAGGGCTGGGACAGCAAAACTGAGGCATTCTGGAAGATCTGGTTTGTGAAGGTTCTTCCCTTGTGACTACCTGCTGAGCACTCCCTTGTACTGCAGCCTTGTATTTCCAAATTGAGGGGCTTTAAATTTAAACTTCACCCTCTGGCTCTCAACCCAGGGCCTTACCACCAATCTAAAGAATCAGTGCCCCTAGCTGAGCTAGCAAGAGATATATGTTTATACTTTACCATAGTAGCTCATTTCCCTGCAGGTGTTGAACTAACTAGCTGTAAACCTATCCCAGACAGTCTGTCCCAGGAACAGCTGTTTTTCCTACCTGGTCTGCCCCTAGGAAAAGCAAAGGAGCAGTAGAAGCCAGACATTAGGACTTCATGAATCTGGCTGTCTATTAGGTTCAGTGACCACGGTGGATTTCATTAAGTCACGGTGTCACACTGTTATGCAGCAATGGACATCTGGCCTGACCTCGCATGATAAGCTCTGACATGCAGTGTAGGTCAATTTTTGTGGGCAGCAGACTTAAAAAAAAATAAATAAAAATCTGCGAGAGACCAGAACACCCCTGAAAGGTCTTAATAAGTGAAGGATGACTTAAAAGCCCTTGTAAGGGCTAAAGAAGCAGGGGGTTGAGTAAAGTCTTTTCAGGGCTAAGCTGTGTAGGATATGGATTTAAAAGCCCTTGTCAGCGCTGCAATAACAGAGGGGGGAGCATTGGCTCCATATGAAGTCCAAACCATCCATTGTGTAACCTGATACAAAATGGCCACCCAAGTGTTAATAAGTGAAAAAAAAAAAACGTTTTTTAGGGCACATAGTGGGGGGTGGTAATAAAAAGCCATTTCTGTGTGGTGTGGCAGTAGTGGGGTAATTGAAAAGCCCTTTTAAGGGCTATAGAGGCAAATGATGGTGTTACTTAAATATAGTCAGAGCAACAGAGGTGGAGGAGGTATTTATTTGCAAAAAAAAGCAACAGGAAAGGAAAAAATTATTTGGGACAGACAAATCTAACTTCCTACCTGTCACTGCAGTGAACTAGTTATAATGTAAAAAACTCATTCTTCTGTGTGTGAGGTTAGTAAATGACTGTCCAAAGGTGCATTGATTCCCAGAATATATGACCTTCCAAAAATCAGTAAGAAGAACATACTTCTTAGAACAGTTATACAATTTATTAACTCAAAGCTTCATGGTTAATCCAAACACATGAGCAAAGTGATGTTTTTTAGTCACAAAACAAAATCTCTCTTAGTTGGCCCCATGGCTCTTGAGGGTTGAGGCGCTGGGTACCACATGTCGTGCTATGCCAACGACCCAACTGGCAGCAGGGGGGGAGTAGGGAGAAGCAGGATCGGACTGCTGTTGGGCAGTTGTCCCCTCCTGGGGAGGGTTAGGCACTGTCCTGGGTAGTGGCGGGAGAGGAGTACACCAATAGGCACTTGGCGGTAGCCATGTCTCTGCACGGTTCCCTGCCTGGACTTCGGTCCTACATGCTGGCATCCACAGGGACAGGGTAACCATGCAAGATCCCAACCCTCCCATGGCTGTGCAGCGTGATCCCCGCGGGGGGGGGGGGGAGTAGGCACTATGGATTGACGGTATGACTGTCGCCAAGGCTGGGCAGGCCATGGAGGCAAAAATCTGAAATTAAAAAAAAAAAAATCTCTCTCCTTAGTATTGCATACATTTAGGAACAGTTTGCATTGAGTAAGACTACAGAATGATAATACCATTTAGATTTTTGGACTTTAAGCATTTGTGCACATTCACAGGGTTAGTGGTTGCTGTTAAAGTCATCTGACAAACTTTTAAAGCACGACATAAACAGACTGATATACTGCTGGAAGATCTACTGATGTTGCTGCAGTGGGTTCTCCAATCACTGCTATAGCAGCTGAAGAAGAGTATTTAACTCTAGTATTTAACGCTAGAAAGTTAGTATTTTTTTTGTAAACATTTTTATTGAATTTTCCAAATTTCACATACAGTGAAGAAATACATGTTTGTACGTACTTATGTGCAACTTTCCACAATTCATATCACAGCAGAGATACAAACAGTTAAAAGAAGCAACTATATGGCTAGCACCATAATTCATTCACTATTGAAGAAATAACATAACATTCCAAACACTTGTGTAAGATCTCAAATGAGATATATATCGACCATAACACTTAATTTTTCACAGTATTTTGTTCTAAGTTCCTGCCATTGGGGGGGTACCTGTATCTTTATGGAACACTAACTTGTAGTAAAAAGAAGAGGACCAACTTTTCATGGAGGTCACAGGTGCACCTGATGAAGTGTTTGGCGCAGGGTTCTGTTGGGTTCTGTTAGGCCTGCTGGTTGCCGGAGTGCAGCACCACGGGAAAAGAGAGGAAGGAACACCAGACAAAATTGAAGTTGTCCCTGCTGCCCTTGCTGTATGAGACATATGCTCAGATTTAGCCGGTTTTCCCATAGAGGCTCCCTGTTGCTCTATAGAGGGGACTTCCATTGACTTCCATTTTTGTAGGATTAAACGTTTAGCCTCAACTGAGGCTGCCATAAGCCAGCTGAGGTGATATTTAGAAAACTGATGGTTTGCCAGGGGGATGCCCAGTAGCCAGGGATGGTGAGATAACCTTCCTAAATGTTGTAATGGGTACACACATGCCCACAGTATACGAGTCTGGTCCTCTCCCTGATTTCCACATCTCCAGCAGTGGTCTGTTGGGGGTTACATTCATCAGCTGTAGGGCTGTGGGAGTTTGATACCAGAGTGCATGATTTTAGTTTCTGTGAGCACTGCTCTGTTATCTGTGCAGGCCTCATGGGATACTTTCAAACAGTTGGTCCATTGTTCCTCCCAAATTTGGGTGTTTGGCTGGGCTTCCCATTTAATCCTAGCTTTCTGGGATTGGTCGGGTGTTCACCCTATATGCAATTATAAATGGCCCCAGCTTTCCCTTTTCTGTGGTGCAGCCAACTGGGCAGTGCGGAGGGGTTAGAAGCAAAATGATGGCCGGCACTTAGGGTTAAGGCGCTGGACGCCACACCTCACGCCACACCGGTGACCCAGGTTCAGGTATGAGCTTGGGCTGCTGGGGGTTGGCAGGGGAGGGAATGGATTGAGCATCCAGAGGACTGCTCTACCTTCCCAGGGAGGGATCCGGGCCCAGCACCACTCCGTAGCAGCCCCTGGTGGAGATCTGGAGCAGCATCAGGAACATGCGATGCCACGATCAGGGGGAGGAGCGGCGGCAGATGTTGTCACGGCAGTGCCCAGACATACTTGCACATCCACACTCCTGGGGGGCAACCATTATGAGGAAAAACCCTCGCTGGATCAGGGTGGTGACGAGGGCTCCAGGGACCTAGCCCACATCCCTAGTGCCAGACCATCTCTCCACCGGGACTGACCCTCTAATTATAGAAAGTCCACCAGGTGGAAGGTCCTGGTGAAGGGTCCCAGGGAGAGAGGTCTCAGATGGGGAATAGAGTGACAGTCGAGCGGGCACCTCCAAGAGATGCCCTGGCCATAAGTGAATAAACAGAATCTACAAAAAAAAAAAAAAGGGAACAAAATGCTGCACTGTGTACCTGTTTAGGAAGTCTGTGGTGGCACTTCTTAATTTGGAGATGACTCCAAAAGTCATCTGGGGTAGCTGATATCTAGTCCTTAAGTTTTGAAAGGAGTCAGGTCACTGCCTGCCATGAAGTGGTTTTGAACCTTCCACATTCCTGCTGTGTGACATGAGGGCTAGAATGGGGTTTTACGTTTCACCTGAATTAGAGGGTTCTTCCTTAAAGGAGTAGTACATCATCATATCTGATAAACGTTATTTGTTTCCTTGTCAACAGATACCTCTTTTCATGTAGCTGTTGGGAATATATGTATTTGTTTTAGTTTGTCTTCACTGTTACACCAACCTGCAGGTCTCCATTTTGTAGTTGTTGAAATCTCATTGTCCCTGAGAGCTGCTTTAGCGTATGTGAACATGATGCCACAGTACCCATTTACACCATGCTAAAAGTACACACAACCTGAAAAACTCTCTAGAAACACACAGATTGAAAGCAGTTTAAAGCAAAAAAAAACCTGCATTACATCTGAGACAGTTTGTAAAGCTAATTGAATGTAAATGTAATATTTCACATCTTGCTGCAACTTGCCTTGTTGAATTTTAAGTAAATCCACACTTTACTGTGGAGTCTAAAGAGTGCTGACACGTCATGTTCCGATATGCTAATGCATCTCTAAGGCACAATTAGATTTCAACAGCCAGAAAATGGGCAGACTCCACTGCTAGTTAAAGGGGCTGGTGTCAACAGTGAAAACAAATTAAAGCAAACACTTATATCCCCAGCAGCTACATGGAAAGAGTTGTCTTGACAAGGAATCAAATAACATTTACAAGATATATGGGTGTATTGCTCCTGTAAGGGGCACAGTGAGGGTGTGGTTAATTGAGCCTTGGTCATCTTACGGAGAAGTTGCTATGCTTGTATGGAGCCTGACTATTGTGGGGGGAACAGTAAGCTTACTTAGGTTCTTTGCCTACAGTAGTACTCTGGGTGAGCTGCCCCAGTGATAACCATTTTGATTCATATCCATTGAGGGGCCAGAGGTGACAGGGTTGAACAGCAGTGCCATGTTTGGGTGCCTAGGTACATCAGGTGATAGCCTAAGAACCAGGGCGGCACCCAATCTCCCACCTTCCATTGTGTACGTGGCATGAGTCTGCTGAATCTGGGAGGCTTGCCATCCCAGCAGAAATCTCCAACCAGTTTGACTATTTTAGAGATCCAAAACTGAGGTATTTGAAGAGGGATATGAGAGATGCAATGCAGAATCTTTGGGACAGATACCATGTTGAATGCAGTTATCTTGCCTGCCGTAGGCAAATTTAGAGGTTGACACCTGTACAGTTCTATTTTCTTTTTGGCCAGTAGTGGGGCAAGGTTGGGTGAGGCCCATTTTGAGATATCCAGCAGGATGCTAATACCCAGATATGTGATGCCTTGCAGGGCCCACTTCATACCCTAAGCAGTGAAGGAAGCACTGGGACAGGAGTGATGTAGGGGAAGATCTTTCTTCGAGAGGGATCTGGAAGTAGGTAATAACCTTGAGAACTGCACCCCTGGCATCAGGACCACACGGAAACTTTAGCTAGCAGTGTCTGTCAGGAGACTGCCCACCTGACATCACATGACGAATGTCAGCATGACACTATATTGTTGGCGTTCCCCATGCCTTTCCTGAGACCCTCTTCAGTACCCATGCAATGCCCCTGCTGTAGCTCCAACTCCCACCCATGTAAAAACCAGCATTCCTTCCCTTCCCCTGATTCCCTCCATTCAGACCTTCCGTTGTTCTCTTATTGTGATTTCTCAATCATACAAAGTTGTACCAAGGGCCTGTCCCTACCCTTACACCATTAACCCAACTTTTCTCTCCACTTCTCCGCATCCTGAACGTCTGGAATTCGGCCTCTCTTCTCTCTCACCTTCACCTTCTCTTCTGGTCTTCCGAAGGCTATTCCCCCTCGCTGCCTACAACCTGTTTCCCTCCTATTGTACTCTACCTCTCGCTGCCACAACCTGTTCCCTTCCTGTCGTGCTTGTCCCCTGCCTTGTGCAGACAGGGTCCTCCGCATACTGGAGAGGTCAGGCCCCAGCAGACCTTTCTCCTCCTACCTCTTCCTTCGCCTTCTCCTTCCATCCCCTTCCACCACCCCCTACTTCTCTGCCTACTGACATACCTGTCTCTCACCTTCTCCCCCCCCCCCATGTAGCCCTAGCTGTGGCTGACCCCTAATCTCTACTGCACTTGTAGTTTACTTGCACTTCTGTTGTACTTTAGCCAACCTGATCTGCCCGAGTTTACTCCTCACTAACTTCCCTAGATCAAACTAGAACAATTCTGTTCAGCCATTTTCTAGCTACATAGTCATGTGTCATTTAGTGTATGCCTAAATGTTATTTTGTGTTGTTGTATCTATCTAGTCCAAAAGTGTTGGCGTACTGTCTAGTTCAAAACTGTTAGCATCCCACTATTTCATTACTCCTGTACAGTCTGCTCAAATTATTTGAATGTAATCTACTGTAAATTTATATTGTGTACCAAATCTCTCTAAACTATCCTCATGCTCCCCTACGCCGGCAGGTCACACTGGGAGACAAGCAACTTGTTGCTCAGTGCGCCTTCCTGGTGAAGCATTTCAAAAATGCCCGCCCTCCAGTTCTTTCCCGCCATTGACCTGAGCACGTTGGACCTTGTGGAGATTATCACTGCAGTTCGACCGCTTTCTTCGGATGAGTGTCTGTTTTTTTTCTGTTTTTAGTGATTTATTACATTTTGTGCATATCTTTGCCATTTTCTGTCGAGTCGCATAAAAATAAGTGTGGTTCATGCAGTGCGCAGCTACTGCATAACAACTCTGACTCCCTCTGCCTGTTCTGCCTAGGCTTGGTGCACAAGGTTGAGGACTGCAAGGACTATTCCATTTTCAATCAGGCCACACGGAAGCATCGCCAGCAGGCCCTTGAGGCTCATCTGTTATAACTTAAAATGGCCACGATGGAAAAGGAGCTCCAGAAACTCTGTGGTGCTTCTTCCTCTCCTACTGATTCCCACAAGCAAAAGCAGAAAAAGAGGGACAAAGAGAAGCATAGGGACCAGGACTGGTCCCCCTTTCACCTGCGGCCACCTTCGGGTGAGCAGCAGCTCTCTTCCTCTGGGAAGTCAGCTGCTGCCTCCAGGCCTGCCCCGCCTACCCAGGAACAGTCCTTGGAACCCTCGCCACCACTAGTTACAGTGGCCACGGGCACCTCGGCTTTGTCCGTGGTTTCCGCCGCTCTTAGGCCCCTTTCAGCTGTCGGGTCTAACGGTAAGCCAGCCATTTGACCTTCCAACGAGCACCCGGCCCAGGCTGTGAAGTCTGGCTCTGGTGCCCACCCGGCCATGGTCGATAAGCTGGCTGTCGGTTGATCCAACATCCACCCAGCCCCTCAGGTCGATAAGTCGGCCGTTGGCTCATCCGATGCCCCCCAACTGACCAGCTTACATTGGGGTCTGGCGTGGACCCCGATGATGCTCAGTTGCTGGATTTACCACAGCTTTCCCCAGCTGGGTCTCCCCACCAGGCCAGCCCCCCTCCTCCTTTGGAGGAGCTTCCTTCTCCCTACCTGGATTGTCGGGGTGCGGAGGATGGGGGCCATCCATCTGGTGGCACCTTTCCTGAGCCACCTTGGGACCTGACGTGTAGGGTCTTTCAGAGAACCCTATAGGCCCTCCTCAGCTGGATCTTCTGCAGAGGATGCTAGTACCGGGCTTTCCTCCCGTAGGTCCAGCATTCGACCCGGTTCTCCTGGGTCTTTCTGGGCCAGATTTTGGGTCCCCTCAGGGTTCTCCTTCAGGCCCGCCGGCACAGCCACCAGCCCCCCTCAGGTTATCCTCCACTGGATCACCCGATGCCACACTATCCACTGGCTTATATTCCATTGGGCTATGTGCCGTCAGGCAGTCAGACACCGGGATATTCGCCCGCCTACCCCTTCTTGGGTTACCCGACGCACACCTACCATACGTTGGGTTACCTGCCGTCTGGTTTCTCTTAGGGGTACCCTCCAACCTACCAGACCCCGACACTTCCTGCACCTCAGCCAGACATTCGGGCTATCCTTTAGTCCTGGTGGTCAGAGACTAAGGCCCAGGTGGTGTTTGAGCTGGATAGTCACCACCCCCCTAGGGTTGCTACCTGGGCCCCAGTGGACTGGACGCCTGGATCTACTCCTGCGCCGGACTTGAGTTAGCTGATGGTCCTGTCGAAGGAGCCTGCCGCCGTGCAGTATTCAGACAAAACCCTTCCTGGCTTTCGGGAGGCTTCCCGTCCTGACATCCGGTCTTTGGAGTCCACAGATCTGGGCTTGGACTCGGATTCCTCTTCCTCTATAGGGTCGTGGTTCGAAACTCCTCCCACAGAGGAGCCCAGGCCTAAGGAATCTCCAAAATCCCCGCCTGAGGACCCCTTTTTCGCAGACCTCCTCAAAAAGATAGCGGAGGTCTATGATTGGAAGTCAGATGCTCAGGATCCAAAACGCCAAGGACTGGTGGAGCATTTGGACATCCAGGAGGTGACTCCCATTCTTACTCCTCCTTGGTTAGAGCTGCATGAAGACATGGCATCCACCATCTGGATGATGCCCTCTTCAATCTCGGCAGTAGCCAAAAAGGCGGACCGGACTTATAGAATACCAGAGGGGGGTAAGGTGGACTCTGTATTCATTGTGGCTGCTCATGACAGGTTCACTAAGCCCAGATATATGGGCACTTCTCCCAATGATAAGGAGTTGAGTCAGCTGGATCAATTTGAGAGGAAATATTATTCTTCCTCCACTTTGGCCATGCATGCCCTGGACTATGTGTCTCACATACTGGTATACCAGAAATCTCTCTTTAGTCAGCTGGAGCTTGCCATTGAGGCTATGCTAGACTGTGAGTCAAAAACTATTCTGGCTGACACTATAAGGTCCACCAAGGTTGTCTGCCGGCACTCGCTGAGGGCCACGTATGATGCCGTGGATTCCTCAGCCAGGGGCACAGCCATGGCTGTTAATCTTTGGAGGTATTCCTGGCTAAGGGTGTCTGGCCTGGCACTAGACATTGAGGCGGCCATCCAGGATGCCCCTTTTAGGGGCTCTGTCCTCTTTGGAGGCAACAACCAGGATATCATTACCAGCCTCCAGGACAAGGGTAAGGCCCTTAGCTCAGTTCACTCCATGTACCATCCTAGATTTCGGGCCAAGAAACCTTTTCATCACTAGGCCAAATGACAGACAAAACTGCAGCAGACGGCCAGACTTCAGCCAAAATGTCGGACTCCTGCTGCAACAGCTGCCCCTCTAGCCAAAGCTCAAAGGGCCTCAGGCTGGGCTCTCCCCAATCCTCCCTCCCTCTCTTAACTCATGGTCCATCCCCCACCTCCTCCCCATCTGTCTGGGGAGCCAGTGGGTGGAAGGTTCACCAGTCACCGACCAGGGTGGGAGGCATTCACCACTGATTTGTGGGTCCTTCAGCTGGTCAGACAGGGCCATACTCTGGAATTTCTTAAGAAACCTCCAGACAGGCCCCCAGGGGAGTCCTATTATCCAAAAGCACACATTCCCCTCTTAAGGGAAGAAATCAAGGCTCTGTTACAAAAGGAGGCCAATAGAGCTTGTTCCATCAAACCAGGTCAGAAGGGGTATTACTCCCACTTCTTCCTGGTTCCCAAAAAAGGTGGGAGATTTGCATCCCATCTTGGACCTCAGCACTCTAAACCTGTACATCGAGTACAGATGGTTTCAAATGCTGACCCTCCCAGGCCTGCTGCCCCTCTTGTACCAGGGACAGTGGCTGTGTGCCCTGGATATGCAAGATGCCTATCTGCATATCCCTGTCTTTCAGGCCCATCACCGCTACCTCAGGTTCGTCTTTTGGAGGGAGCATTACCAGTTTAAGGCCCTCCACTTTCTGTCCTCTGCACCTCAGGTTTTTACCAAGTTTTTACCGGTAGTGGCGGCAGTGGCCCTGAGGCGCCAGGGCCATTATGTGTTCCCTTACCTTGATGCCTGGCTACTGTCAGCTCCATTGAGGGAGCAGTTGGAACTGTCCCTCTCTGTTACCCTGGACCTTTTTTCGCAAGTGGGGATTACTGTTAACTTTCCCAAGTCCCAACTTGCCCTTTCTCAGCACCTCCAGTTTATTGGTGTGGTGCTGATATGGATGAGGCTGTGGCCTTCCTCCCTTTGGACAGGGCAGAAACTTGGGTGAATCAGGCTCACTTAGTAGTCTCCAGCAGGTGGGACACGGCCAGGTTGATTCTCGGACTCCTTGGCCTTATGGCAGCAGCCATCCCCACTGTTCCTCTGGCCAGGCTCCACATGCGAATTTCGCAGTGGACGCTCAGAACGCAGTGGGATCAGAGGTCAGATGACCTGGACCACATGGTCCTGGTCTCCAGTTCGATGCAGCGAGATCTCCTCTGGTGGCAGGATCTCAGCAACCTCACCAAGGGGTCCCTTTCCAGATGCCTCCTCCCACCCAGACCCTAACTACAGAGGTGTCAGGGTTGGGGTGCTCACTTGGAGAACCACAGAACTCGAGGGCTGTGGTCCCAGTCGGAACTCTCCTTGCACATAAACATGCTGGAGATGAGGGCAGTGCTGTACGCTCTCCAAGCTTTCCGGCATCTGCTTCACCAGGGCCCACTATTGATCCAGTCAGACAGTATGTGCGTGGTCTGGTACCTCAGCAAGCAAGTGGGCACTCGCTCGTATCTCTGTGCAGGGAGGTGATGCGAGTGTGGAATTGGGCAGTTCTGCATCGAATTCACCTTCTAACTGTTCACTTTCCGGGTGTGCAAAACGTCCTAGTGAACAGTCTCCGCTGCACCAGTTCAAGAGCCCACGAATGGGAGCCCAAGCAAGAGGTAGTCAAGCACATTTTTGACCTATGGGGTCGTCCGGACTTGGATCTGTTCGCCTATGCATATAGCGCAAAACTACCCAGGTTTTCCTCGCTTGCTCCCAGGCATGGTGCTTTCTGGTGAGATGCGCTATCTCTATGCTGGACAGGGAGGTTTTTGTGCACCTCCCCACCCCTTCCAGTTCTACAGAGGGTATTGAGCAGGCTTCAAGCGGAAGGGGCTCACATGGTTCTGATTGCCCCATATTGGGCACGACAAGTTTGGTTTCCACTCCTTCAGCAGCTTGCAGTGGAGCTGCCGGTTCCCCTGCCTCTCTGCCACGATCTCCTGACTCAGGAGTGGAGTTCGCTGGTCTGTTCAGGGCTGAAGTCTTTTCACTTTCATGCCTGGCACCTCATGACATAGCAGTTTCACGTCTTGGAGTTTCTTCCAGAGTGGCGCTGGTCCTGATAGTGGCCAGAAAGCCTTCTACGAGGACAACTTATGCCATGAAATGGAAGCATTTCTCTCTTTGCGCCACCTTGAAGGGTTTGGACCCCTTTTCATGTCCCGTTCCCTAGGTCATGGAGTATCTTCTATATCTGTCTGAACAGGGACTGAGTTATTCTTCTCTGAAGGTTCACCTTTCGACTATTTCTGCATACCACACCTTGGTGGAGGGCAAAGCTGTGGCTCAGCTGGAGGTTTCCAAAACCTTCCTGAAAGGGATCCTGCACTTGAAACCCCCGTGCGCATTCCCGTGCCACCTTGGGACCTTAATTTTGTTTTGGAAAAATTTACCTTTCCTCCTTTTGAACTGGTTGGTAGTTGTAATGTGCGCTATTTATCTTGGAAAGCGCTCTTTTTAGTTGCAGTCACTTCTGCTTAGCGGATTTCCAAGCTTCAGACCCTGATGTGTAAGGAGCCTTATTTGATTTTTCAGAGACTGGGTGACTCTGCATACCAATCCTCAGTTCTTACCGAAGGTAGTTTCGGAATTTACGTTGAACCAGTATGTTCAACTGCCAGTGTATTACCTGGAGCATTCTAATCAGGGGAGGCAATTCTACATACCTTAGATGTTCATAAAATCTTGCATTATTATACTAACCGAACCAAACCTGTCCTGAAAACGGACCAGCTTTTTATCTCTCTTGTACCCAAAAGAGAGGGTGCAGCAGTTTCTAAACAGTGCCTTTCCAAATGGCTGGCAAACTACTGTTTTCTGTTACCAGCAGTATGGTAAAACCCTTCCGGGGGAGGTTAAAGGACATTTCTGCCAGAGGCATGGCTGCTTCTACTGCTTGCTTCTGGAATGTGCCAGCTGCTGACATTTGTGCGGCGGCCACTTAGAGTTCTGTCCACACTTTCACCATGCACTACAGTCTGGACATTGCCTCTAAGTGCAGGGCTGGCTTTGGACTAGCTGTCCTTCAAGGCCTTCTGTCCTGAATTCTCTGAATTCTGCGACCTTTACTGCCTCCCATGTTTCAGTTCCTTCTGATTCACACTGCTTGGGACTCAGTCCTCAAGGTTATTACCTACTGCAAGAGACCACTCTAAGTAAGATACAGTTACATAACAACTTACCGTAACAGTAGATCTTTGAGAGAGGCTCTTGCAGTAGGTAAAATTTTCCCTCCCTCCTTCCCCTGTTATTCTGCTGCTCCTTTTCTGGCCTTTTCTTTGGCTCCAGGAGCTTCTTTTTACATTCTCCTGTCTCACCTTCTTGGAGGTCTCTGGCGGGAGAACTGGAGGGCGGGCATGGGAACCACCCACTATATAGTGTCACACTGACGTCCGTCACATGACATCGGGTGGGCAGTCCCCTGTCAGACACTGCTAGCTAAAGTTTCTGTGTGGTCCTGACACGAGGGGGTGCAGTCCTCAACGTTATTACCTTACTGCAAGAGCCTCTCTCAAAGATCTACTGTCACGGTAATTCTTACGTAACTGTACTATTTCTGCTCTACCAGGGTTCACCTTTAGTCCAGAGATCCTTCAGAAACTCTGAAGGGTATTTGGGGGGGGGGCTGGTTTGTGGGGTATCACTGGTTAGCACCAGCAAATCATCTGCATAGAGCAGGGTTTTGTTACTTATCCCCTACCTGCATTCACTGTATATCTGGATGTTGTTTCAAAGCTATGGCCAAAGACTGTGTAGCCTAGAAGAAGAGAACGGGAGAGAGAGGTTGGAGTCAGTGTGAACCCAGGCTGATGGAGAGTGGTGTTATGTCTGTTTCCATGAAAGGAAAGTGTCCCCAAATCTTATGTGCTCTAACATACGAAGGAAGTTGCCCTACTCCACCGAGTCAAAGGCTGTTTCAGAATCTATGACAGTTGATGTGGCTAGATTGGAGCTACCCCCTGCATTCAAGAACAGGGTAGGCAAGGAGTGAAGATGGTCCTAGCCCAATCTACTCTTTGATGAACCCTACCTGTGAAGGGTGAATTAGGTCCGGCAAGTTGGATTCAAGCCGATATGGTAACACTTTGGCTAGAATTCTGACATCCACATTGATAAAGGAAATGGGTCTGTAGTGGGAAGTGCTGCTTGGGGCTTCATCATTCTCGGAGAGGATAATAATGACTGCTTCACACAAAGTTTGGGGAGAGAGGAGGCCTGCCTGGCAGTAAATTATGGAGCACACTTGCCCTCACAAAACTTGGAGAAGATTTGCAAGGTGCACGTCCCCTCCTGGTACCTTATTTATGTTGCGTTGAACCAGATGCCTCTGTCTCCTTCACTGAAAGGGGGACCTCCAAGTCATCTGCAGTCTTCTTCTGTGGTTTGGATAGCAGAGTGCCTGCGAAGAAGATGCCATGGGGGGGAGGTGGTATGCGTACGAAAGCACGCTTCACCTCATTAATTTCTCTGGGTTTACTGACCACCTGTCCCACTTTATTCTTCGGAGAGGCAGTATGCCTTTGTCTGAGACAGTATGCTAGTACCCTCCCTACCCTCTCCCCTTCCCATTATTTATACTGAAGGTGTGTGATGGCCATTTCAGCCTTGCAGGTAAGTATTTCAGCGAGTTTGATGTGGATCCCCAGGAACTTAGCTTTTGTGGCCATTAGGTCTTTTCCCTTTTGAGGGTTTTTAGCCAAAGCCTCTATCTAGTTGCCACAGATGGGCTGCTAGGTCTGTATAATCTCTTTCTCTAGCCTTGTGCCTATACATAGCAAAAGTCATTATTTGACTGCATATATCAGTTTTGTGAGTCTCCCAAAGCGTGGCTGCTGATGTCTCCTCTCTGTCATGCAGCATAAAGCAGTCTGCTGACACCTCCCTCACCCATGCACGAAAGGACTGGTCCACTAAAAGGAGGGGGTCCAGTCACCAGGATGAGGATTTTCACATCCCTGGGCCCAAGAGAGAAGAGAGGGAGACTGGAGCATGGTCCAACATGTGTATATCCCTAGTGCCAGTGGCTACCATTTTATGTGCAATGGGAGGTGACCCCAGCCAGAAGTCCAAGCAACTGTTTTAGTCATGTACGGCATAGTAACAAGGATAGTTGTGGTCAGAGGGGTGGCACAGATCTGAGGGTGCTTGCTGTTGCATTAGGGCTTTCAAGGCCACTGCTGCTGGAAGTTTGGCTTTGGCTTTGCTTGAATTGCGGTCCATGTCAGATTTGAGGGTGAGATTGTAATCCCCTCCCTCTTGCTGCTGAATCTGGATTAAACTGTGTTATCGCTTAATTAGAAGCATGAAAGAAACTCTGTGGTCCTCACTGGGGGCATCATCCCAGGCTGTCACACATATGCATTGCTGCATGAGGCAATCTGGTGCAACCTGTTATCAGACAGATGCTTAGTAAAGCATTGTACTCCAGCCCCCACTGAAAGCAAAAATGTCTTAGTTACAGGTATCATATATAGCTGTAAGGGAAAAGCTGTAAAACAATAAGAGTTCTGTATGGCATGTTTTCCTTCAGGAGACGGCTTCACTGTCCAAGCCCCAGTACACAAGTGGCAGCAGTCAGTCTGTGAACGTGCAAGCAGTGTCAGCACCACCTCAAATATTCATGTAGTCAGTAAGTCCAAAGTGGTGAGAAGGGAAGGTTATAAACTGGAGGCATCTTGTGGAGCAGGGAGGTGGGGTGGAGGTCTAGGTCGACAGAGTTTAATGTCCAGCACAAGCACAATGCACAGTAAATCAAGTTGCTACACACCCTTGCCCTGCATACCCCTACCCCAAACAAATAACAGCCTCCTCAGACACATCCACCAAGCTGTAGACCTGAAGAGAGAAGTGTTTTTGCTAGTTACAGTGTAGCAGTCAAGTGGGCTTCAGGTGGGTAGTAGCTGGAGTCGGTGTTGGTTCATGAGGTTCCTCCAGACTAGAGGAGCCACTGGTGGTGAGGAATTTTTACCAGTAGCAACTGCTACCCATAATTTTGCTCAGTAGCTGAAGTTGATGGAGGGTCTTGTGTGTTTTCTTCACCTTCTGCCGGTGTCATGGGGATATCTGGCTCAGTGCAGTGTACTGATTGCAAGTATGGTAGACTGCAAGGCCGTCCAGTGAGTCAGATATCCGGCTTACTTTGTTACAGCTCCTCAGTCTCAGAGCAGGCAGTTCGACATCATTTAAGCTCCAGTTCTTTTGGCACTGTCATCTTTGGCCTCACCTCAGGGGTAGCCATGAATCACCAGCGTTAGGCTCTGCATCACCTCCTTCAGCCAAGAAGGGCTGAATTGAAACAGGGCTAGTCCCCATTTCTTGCACTTCATCCTTGTAGCTTGATTCCTACTGCGCCTGTTACTTAAAAAACTCTTCAAGACAATGGTTGGGCCAGGTTTTAATTAGAAAGGACTACGTGGTCTCTGATGTCCCAGATTCCTTGGTTGTCCCAGTGCTCTCAGCTGAGTGAGGTATCTCAGAGACGAGGAGAGGTCCAGACTGTGCAGTGCTGTCTTGACTCCTCTGAAGGCCTACCACTTTCTGGAACGCTCACTGGAGTAGTCTGGGAAGATAGCAGTTTTGTGTGCTTTCCACTGTAGTGGCCAACGTCCACTAGCCAGGCACAGGGTGGCTTCTTTGTCTCTAAACTGAAGAAATATAACCAAGATTGGCCACTACTTTTCTTACGGTTATGGCATTGAGGCTAGAGACCAATGGGCCCTGTTAATCTCTATCGACCTTTCTCCCAAAACTTTGAGCAGAAGCGGTATGACATGCTTGCAGGAAAGAGATGGCTTAAGTTCTTCAACCCTCTCAGGGAAACCCAGCGAAATGGAGATTGTTTCTGTGGCTCTGATTCTTGAGGTCCTCGACATGGGTCCATAGTGTCTGGAAAATCTGTGCCTGTTCCTGAAGTTGTGCTGTGATGGAGGCCTGGTGTTCGTCAGTTCGGGCAGCTTTTCTTTCGAGCGATCCTACACATACCCCCAGTTCAGTTCAGTGACGTCTTGCGGATGTCTGGACAGTTGTGTTAGTCATGGTTTCCATTTTTTAGCATTATCCAAGCAAACATTTGCTAGATTTTGCACATATTGTGTGCCTGGCGCTCTCTGACTGGTGTTGGCAGTATTTGCAACCTAGACGCAGCAACATGTGAGAAGGCGGTCATGATTTTCAAGTCGGCTGAAGAAATAAATAAAGTAACTAACGGACTCCAAACCCCATAGATTAGGTAAGAGAAATATCTGCTAAGTGCAGCAGATGGGTTTTCCATTCTTGTTGAAGCAGCTGCTTGTTTGGATGGAGACTGATTATTTTCAGGGGTAGCAGGAGCTGAATGATTAAGCATCCATTCAGTTCAGTGGTCATACCACACCCCTAGAAAGGTAGTCTTAATTTTTTTGTAGGTCCCTTAAAAAATATGACCCACGTTTGTTGTTTTTCCTGCATATTCAGCTGGGCTTACAGAACTATCCCACCTTTGTTATAGCAGTATGACATTTTCATGTCTAGCTTTGCACACCTGTAGTGTGTGGATTATCCTTTTGGCAGCAGTAGCACAAAGTGCAATTTCCTGAGATTTGTTTTAACTGTGGCACACAAAACAGGGTCTCCTTTTGACATTAAGAGTGTTGAGGGACAATAATAGCTGTGAGAACGAAACTGGTGTCATGAGGTATATGCTGAACTGCACTCCCTTTGTCTATGAAGAAAAGTCTTGGCACTAATCATGTTAGCAAAATGTCTAACATTAGTAGCAGTATACTGTACAATTCAAAAGCAGTCACTAAATTACCTAACAGATGATTACTACCCCTTCCCAATTATAAAATTAACAGTAAAAGTTATTTTTTAAATGCTACATTCATTAGATGCAGCCGAAGTGAATGGGCAGATCTGTAATGGAGGTGTCATGCCATTTGTCCCTAGTATATATGATCAGATCTGAAGTGTTTGGGCAGATGTACTATAACCTGTACCCCTGAAGCTATGGAACTTTGTTGGTAAACCTAGCCCTACATTTAAATGTCTGTGGAGTATAAAGGGATTTTTAAATATGGTATACTGAGAAAAATATCTTAAAAATATAATAGTTGGGTATAAGTCAGGTAATATTGTATTATTTTTCTGTATTTCCCTCCTCTTGTTTTTGTCTAATAGAGAACATGTGTATGAGAAAAATAGGATGTTTTTGTCTGACATAATCTCATATTCCAGTACTGCAGTCATAATTTTCTGTTTGTGGCATCCTAATCTGTTGATTTGGGATTTTAGATTGAGGATTATGACTTCATCTCTGGGGAAGGGGAGATGGAAGAAAATCTGAAACAGTAATCCCATTTTCATGCAGATGTCCTTTGTAATAAATGCTGAGAGGATGCAGAAAATTAACAAACCATGAGCTGAAATGTCTCTAATATAAAATGTTACCACTAAATGTTATACAGTATATTTTCAAGAAAATCTTCCCATTGCATTGTACGCTACAGACTGAAAACAGAACCAATTATACAGCAGTAACCAAACATACCAAATGTCTGAAGGTGATCTGATATTTCCCTGTGGATGCATTTGTATAGCAAGATTAGTCAGAGTAGGTTCCTTCTGTCTACAGGACTCTACCACTGAAGGTGGTTGCAAAGCATGCAGCGATAACTGCATACATATGAAAGAACAGAGTCACACAAGGGTCCCAGTGGCGCCCTTTCGAAATTACAATTGGATCCTGGAAAATGTATGTCTAAAACTGTACAAAAGAGATGAGCATTTGAGCAAACAAAAAGAGTTTTCAAATGAAGTTTTTTTTATACTTTATCAAATTTTATCAGTTGCAGTATAAGAAACATGTCATAACTCCATAGGTATGCCATTCAACAGTTCATGCTTCATAAAATGGTGTTTAAATTATTATATAACAAGTCTCATAAAACAGCATGTACTTGTAGTCAAATAAATCATAATCATATGTCCAATCAGTTAACAGACGTATAGTAAAGGAAAAGAAAAATGAAATAACCAAATGTAAAAATAATGAAATTTATACAGCTACTAATCTTACAATTACTTAAACATGATATAGGCAATTAAAATTGCAATAAATGATCAATTTAATCGCTACCCAGTGATGCAGTGACAGCATGTCATAATTAAATACTTGTTAAGAAGCAAGATTCAAAGTCCACGTTAGCAGGAATCGACGACAAAGCCCAACTAAAGTTCAAATCTAGTCCACCTGTTAAGAAAAGCTGTCAGTCTGTGCTGAACCGCAAAGGTTAGGCGTTCAAACCTTTGAATTTGGTATACTAGATTAAGCCAGTCAGTAACAGTTGGGTCCTGCTGTAAACATTGCTTCATAATGGCCTCTGCAGCAGTGACTATGAGTATTTTTTATTTATTCTTTTGGTAACTGGATAAGGCCCACTAGGCACAAGTGCCTATTTTTTAGGGGCGACCCAGGAGCACTGGAGTGGTAAAGTGGCTTGCTCAGAGTCGCACAGTATGAAAGTGGAGATTGTGGGAATCAAACCCAGGTCTGGTGGATGTACCAAGCTCATTCACAGCTCATTACTCTAACCTTTAGGATGTACTGCCAGCCCTATTAGTATGAACCAGAGATATATGGCCTCCTTGTAAAAGTTGAGGAGGTATCCCCGATATGAAATGTTCTGGGCCTAGCAGAGTAGTGATAAGACTCTCCACAGAGTCGCCAGCATGCAGCTGAGAAGGAAGAATCCCATTTTACCTTGAGTTGGGGTACAAGGAAGTATCGGATATGTAATTTCCAGGTGAACTCTCACCATGTAGGGAAGGAGGAGGAGTTTCTCCAGGAATATTTCCAAACCTTAGGTCTTTGTCTAGTACCATATCAAAATCCTTCTCCCAATGCATTCTCACGGCATCCGCAGTGTACCCCTGGTCCTTTATAAAATTAGTATACAGCAGTGTAATTGCATGCTCTCCATGTCCAGAATTCCATATATATTCGAAGGAAGGGGGCTGCTCCTGGGGCTGATGTAAGGCCACCTGCTGCAGTTTATTAATGTAATGCCTGAGCTGATAATGAAATATATCATTCTAGGTCCAAAAACGTTTGTAGCACTCCATCAAAGGGAATGGTGGTATCTGCTTTCAGAACTTGTCGGGGGAGTGGACACCCTTACTCATCTGTGCTCTAAGCCATAGGTTGAGTGAGGCTGGGAGGAAAGAATCATCCCATGCCCACCACCTGTATCTCCATAATGTCCTTTTAGTTAGACCCTTTGACGTACCCTAACTCCAGCCCTCCAGCACTGTACGTAGCCCTGAGAAAATGGAGCATGGCATGTTATTTAAGTGACTGAATGAGAAAAGAAGGGCATGGAGAGGGAGGGGAAAATGTTCTTTGAAATCTGTGTTCTTCTGATGCGCTGTGTAATGGGGATGACCTCATAATAAAGCAGCTCTCATCTGAGCCGACAACCAGTAGCCAGCCAACAGAATAAGAGCCCACTCCTCCATGACTTTTCAGAAGATAAAGTATCTGCTGTTATATATGTGGTTTCTTTTCCTTCCAAATAAAAGCCAGCAAGGATGACTGCCATGGAACTCCTGTTTAGGTAGAGAACAAGGAGCGCATTGAAATAAAGAAATCTGGGGAGGATGTTCATTTTAATGGATTGAATGCGCGCGTTAAGGGAGAGGGGTAATGGTGACCACCGTCTAATGTCAGACTGCAGTGTAGCGAATAAGGGAACGTAGTTTAAAGACAAACAACATGGAGGTTTGGGTCCTCAAGTAAACACCCAGGTATTTGATAAATGGGAGATCCCACTTCATGGGGTAAGTCTTCTGTAAAGCACGGGAAACTCAATGAAAGAAAACCAGTACTTCTGTTTAGTTAGTATTAATTATATAGCCCAAAAGGTCTGAAAAAAATCTGGATTTGTTCTAATGAAGTTGGCCTTCAGTGTTTGATCCTTCACTAGCATTTCAGAAGCAAGTTACTGACAGTGTCTTTTTTTATTTATTTCAAGACGAAAGAGCAGCAGGAATCTGTGAAATCTTTTACAGAACAGCTTCAGTCTAAAGAAGTTGAACTTCTACAGCTCAGGACTGAAATAGAAACGCATCAGGGGTAAGCATTTCAAATATGACTGGAGCGCTTGTATCATCTGCTAAATTATTTCATCATTACATTTAAATAATTTCCACTTAAGCTAATCACCTTCACTTGATTATTTTTCTTTTCTGATCTGTCATCTATCCAGTAAGTGTGTTACAGGTAGTGTGTCGATGAGGCATTATGGTCTAGTGGTGAGAGAACTGGCTTGGGAACTGGAAGATCACAGGTTCAAACCCCACTAGGACCAGATGCTCGCTGTGTGACTTTGAACTGGTCATATAACCTCACAGTGTTCAGTCTAACCTCCAGCAGGAATGGGTAGAAGCATAAACCAGTTGAAAACAATTAAAAAGAGAAATTGCCTCTCGGATGGGCTAGCCTGAGTAAATAAATTGGGAAAAAAAAAAAAAAAGTATAATATCTATAGTGTGTCTATCTGTGTTAGTGGCTCAGTTATAGTAGTAATAAAATTTATTTATACAGTATATCACCATTAGGACAATTTGCTCCCTATTTGCAAGGTGTACCTGTGCAGTAGACCTATAAATACGTTTCCACACATAACAATGGAACTAACATTACATATTTTGTTATTCAATCAATAATTTAAACACAGAAACATCTAACAAAAATGTTAATAAATTGTTACAACAAATAATCAACAGGGACTACACTTGGACTACAACAAACCACAGACAGCATTTAAGTACTATTGCACTATCAACTACACATACATGCAAAGCTAAAATAGTGTCTAGCCTTTATTTTGAAACTAAGTTTGGAAAAATCCAAGTTTCTTAAATCTGGGGGCAATGCATTCCAAGTGCTGGCTACACTAAATTCAAAGGTCATTTTACCAAAATTATTAAAGATCCTAGGCTATATCAGGTCCCTAACCCTATTTTTCCTTAAATTTAAACAGTGTTTAGGTCTTTGTTTTTCACTACTAAGTACTGAGGTGATTTGTTCCTAAGCATACTCCAGACAAGATTTGTCCAGATATTTCTACGCTTTAACTCAAGTGATTGCCAACCCAGCTTTTTGTACGTAATACAATTGTGAGTATTATAACTACATTTCAAGACAAATCTTGCCAGTCTATTATGACTTGAGTGTCTATAGATGTGATTTCCGTAATCAATAATTGGCAAGATTAATTCATTAGCTATCATAAGACGTACAGATCTTATCTGTCTCAATCTTCACCGTTCATCACATTTGGGTATGGCTGGAGGTCACGACCCCGCGGGAGCTCTTTTTAATTTTTTTGGATGGGCGGAGTCGACACGGCATTGCCCTCGAGGCCGTCATGACTGGCGTGTCCCTCGTGAGGATGGCTGTTAGTGCTCGCCCGCCCCCCGCCAGTTCTTCATCGCCTACAGTAGAGGTTGCACCTTGTGAGGAGCTCGAAGCAACTATGGGCCTAGTCTTCATGTCCTTTGACACCAAATTATACCTGCCAGTTCCATTTCGCCCTACTCGACGCCGCTGTTTGGTAAGACTGTTCCTTTATTATTTTCAGTGGCATCTAGTCTGTTTTTTGCATTGTTTTTCCATCGATCATGTCTCGGCCAGAGGGCAGAAAGTCGCTGAAAGCGGGGCAGCGTCCTGTGCATCGGTGCCTGTGCGGCTGCAAGTACTCGGTTACCGACCAGCATGATCGTTGTCTTGCGTGCCTTGGCCCACTTCATGACATGGATTCGTGCGATGCCTATTTCTCTATGGATCGGTGTGTCCTGGAACAGTGCGCATGTAAAGTTGGACGAGCTCTGCCAACTTTCGGGGGACGGGCACGCACTCGTCGGGCCACGCCGCGGACTCTTGGCCTTTCCTCCATGTCCCCTCCTGGTTCTATACGGACCGCGGAGGAGGGGGCTTCCACTTCTTGTAGCCTCGCCATGGCAGAAGCCCCTTCCACAGTGCAGGAGGCCCAATCCATTCCCCCTGGGGAGCGGATGGAAGGCACCGCTCTGGCAATCACCCTTTTGGGGACAAAGACTTCCCCAGTGTCGTTTCCTCGGGCTGGAAATCCTTTTGGTTGGCACCGGGCCCTGACGCTGTCCGTTGCTGCCATTTGGGCCTCGGTGCCATGGGCCCTGATGGTGCCATGATCGGTACCAGTCCACCGCTCGGTGCTGTCTCTGCTATCGACGCCATTCACGATGGCGCTGGTGGCGACGTGGGAAGTTCTACGGCACCATCTTCAACCATTTCTCATCTCAGCACCAAATGAGGTGATTACTGAAAAGCAACACCCACCCAGATTAAAGACATACTAAGATTGTCTTAGGACTCCAAGAAGTTTCAGTGCATGCATTATAGACAAGAAATTACCAGTAAAGTTGTCTTAAAAACATCAGTGCACACTGCATGATGTGTAAAACTTAGCTGGACCTATCTCCCAGCTGTACTCTCCAGCTAGATATCATGCCCCATAAACTTCAAAGTCCTCTAATGTAGTGACAGGGCTTTATAAATGATAATTTAAAGTGATTTTGTGAACTTTGCCATAGAAAATGGGATTAATAACCTGTAGGAGTTGTGATTCAATCTGCTACCATTCAAACTGCCAAAAAGTGCTGTTTTCCATTAAATAAATGATTTTATTTTTGTGCTCTGCTTCATTTGCATAGCCCGCCCCTTTTTTTTCTCAGTGCTGCAACCCCCATGCGTGACATCATGCAAGGGAAACAAAGTTTATAAGCACTGCTTTGAAACAGAGTCCTCTGTTGGTCAGTCTTGGTATTGCAGACATTTACACTACCAACATGGGAGGCTACATCTCTCAGTATAGAAATCCTGTCAGCTAGATACTATATGCACAATGCCTTATTTGGAAAATAAACATATGCAAGCTTTCATTGTTGAAGCCACTACAGAGATTTGAGACTACAGCTTACAGTAAGGGAAATGGAAAACAATGTCTGATTATACCCACAATTCCTTGCTATGGATATCTACATATTAGGTGCAGTCACCACCACCAAAATGAGTGACTACACCTCAGAGTAACTAACATTTATATCAACATGATAATTTACCCAGAATTCCTTGGTGCTGTATGTAAAACATTGACAGTTCCCTTGCATCACATCATTCTGGGGGTGTGACCACACAGAGAACTGGAGAACACAGTGCTGATAAAACATAAATAAAACTGTCTATAACATTATTTTTTTATAAAACAAATTGCAACTTCAGCACTTGAAGCATGGGTGGCAATGAGATACTGTGTGAAAAAGTCATCTGTAAAAGATCACAAAATCACTTTAAATAACATTGACAGTATTAGTGTCAAACAAAAAACTCATGTCGAGGACCACCAGGGAATTAAGACCATGCAGTCTGATATGTACTGATGTCAATATACACTGAGAATTTAACAACTTCATGTACCAGAAGTGTCTAAGGAATCTGAAAAAGAGATACAAATTTTATTTCTCTCAACCTCCTCACACAAACAATACACCCTACCCCACCCCCCATCCCCATAATGTGTGTGTGTGTGGGGGTAACTAGCTTTAAGGAGATACTCTCTCACTCACACACACACACACACACACTCCTAATGAACCTTTATTCACATCAGTCACTGCAATTGTTCCCCAAAGGAATTCAACTTGTCATGAAATCCCAAGTAAAAGGGCTCATGTATCCTAATACCTGCAGAGCAAAACATTTGACACTATTTAACTATACTCCTGTCTGTGTAGTAACATTTCCAAGGATTCTAGATAGAACTACAATGAAATAAAACTGCCACCCTCTCCAGGAAAAGGCAACAAAGTAAATATCAAGTATGTGTGTAAGACCAGAGGTCTAACATACCTACATTTCCATAACTCACTACAATATTAGCCTAATGTAAAAAGATCTGTTCAGGATCCCCATGCAAATGAGATCTTGCATCCCAGTATGTACAGAGATAAAAAAAAAAAAATATGTGACAGTCTATAACACTCTTGTATGTACAGTAACAGTCTAGGTAATCTGAATATGGTGCAACGGAATCAACCCCACTTCCAGGCGAAGATAAAGAGTAAGGAGGAATTAATATTCATTCTGTCTGTGAAGTAAGAGTAGTAACACACTGTAACTCCATGAATCTAAATAGAGGCATACCTCAATGTGACAGCAAGCCCCACACCTGTTATATCATGTACCTCACAACACATACCCACACACATACATACACACACGCACCCACATCCCACACATGCTGAAGTCCTATAATATGCCAGTCTGAAGAAGAAGAAGAGATCTATGGATGTCAGTTTCTGTAATGTCCCATGAAACCCAGATCAACGTTCATCCCATCTGCTACCATATTGAGATGTAAAATAAGTTTAATCTCAAAAGCTCATCTCTGTTGTTTGTTTTCGAGATTTCCTTTCAAGACCATTACTGACATATCTGAAATTGAGTGGTCAGGCTGGGAGAAGTGGTGCACCACTGGTTTTTCAGTTTGTTTTAATAGTATGTCTGTGCGAGTTCATCCTAGTGCAGAGCTGTTGGCGTATCTCTCCAACATAATCTGTTTGTGGACATCTCTTGCACTGAATGAAATAAACAACATGTTGTGATGTGCATGTATAACTCCCTTGCAACTTGAATTGTCTGTTTTGTGATGTAACCACACAGTCCGAGGTGGAAATGAGCTCACAAGTCTTACAGGTGCATTGATTGCAGGGTTGTGTGCCATTGTACATGGCATTCTGTTCTGGTGAAAGCTTGCTGCTAATAATTAGGCTGGCTAAATTTGGTGGTTGTTTAAAAGATAGTAAACTGGGGAGGGGTCTCAAGCAAGTAGCTACTTCTGTCACTTTCTCAGAAGTACTACCTGTGAGAGGCAAGGGAGAGCATAGGAGTGCATGCACCAGGAACTTTAACTCATGGTTGAAGAACTGGTGCTGTGAGAAGGGTTTGGATTCATTGGTGACTGGGGACCCACCTGGAGGGATGGAGGTTTGTTCAAGCCTGATGGCCTGCATCCATCCTGGAGAGAATCAAGCACTCAATGATAAGTTTAAATGCTACATTGACAAGCATTCAAACTAGCAAAGGTGGCAGGCCAGCAGGAGGGTACCCTACTTGCTCACCCCCACAGCTAGCAGTGGAACCAGTGAACCAGAGGAGTGGCTATCTCTGCAAAGCAGTGTGCAAAAGATGGAGATTAGTGCCCAAGAGGTGGATAAGCAGAAAAGGGCAAAATTCAGCTGAAGGGCAGACAGCAAGGAGAACCAGGGATAAATGACAACCAAGGAAGGGGCTGGAGTAGAACAGTGAAGCAGTCTAGGAGGTCAAATCATGGAAAGCCATGTGTGCAAATGCCAGAGCCTTAGCAACAAGATGGAAGATCTGGAGGCTGTCATGGTACAGTCAGACCTGGACATTGTGGCCATCACTGAAACCTGGTGTAATGATAACCATGACTGGGAGATGGCCATACCTGGCTACAACATATTCAGAAGAGACAGAGCAGGCAGGAAGGGAGGAGGAGTGGCACTGTATGTGAAAAATGACATAAGGGCCACAGAGATCCAGGAGGAACAAAATGGAGGAGAGATACTGTGGGTTAAGCTGGAAAGGAAAATGGGGACAGCCATCCGCACAGGTGTGGTCTATAGACCACCAGCCCAGGAGGAAGAAACAGATAGGGAGCTGATGCTAGCCATCCAAAGCATGGCAGACAAGGGTGAGGTAGTACTGGTTGGAGACTTCAATATTCCAGACGTGGACTGGAGCATCCAGCAGCAGCAGCATCAACTAGGAGCAGATTTATCCTGGACTCCCTTCAGGGTACCTTCCTCAAGCAACTGGTCATGGAACCAACTCGGCAGAAGGCAATACTGGACCTTGTGCTCACAAACAGGGACAGTGTGATGGGTGTAACAGTGGGGGAGCACCTGGGTAACAGTGACCACCAGTCATTGTGGTTTGAAATCACAGAAAGAGCAGAACCAAACCACACAAAAACACGTATCCTGGATTTTAGGGGGGCAGACTTTGGGAAAATGGGGAGATACTTGAAAGAGGCATTAAGGGGAATGGGACAGGACTCAGGGGTTGAGGAACAGTGGGCAGTATTTAAAATGGGGATTACAAGAACAACAGAATTATGCATTAAGCAGGTTAGCAAGAGGAAAAGGAAGAGGAGACCATTATGGTTTTCCAAAGAGGTAGCAAAAGAAGTGAAAGCCAAAAGATTGCATTCAGGCAATACAAAAAGACACAGGCAGAAGGGATGAGGAGAGTACCAGGAGAAGCAAGGGGAGGCAGGGAGGTCAGTAAGGGGAGCAAAGCTCAGACAGAAGAACACATTGCAAAATCAGTGGGTAGAGGGACAAAACCTTTTACAGGTACATAAGTGAAAAAGAAAGACAAAGGAGGGGATAGTGAGACTGAAGGGGAGGATAGGAGCCACGTGGGAGGATGACAACAGTAAAGCTGACATATTGAACAGGTATTTCTGCTCGTCTTTACTGAGAGAGAGGGGTAATGGGTCTGAAGGAGTACAAGGGTGAGAATGGTGCAGAAATGCACAAGTCCCTTTACACGAGAAAGGGTCCTGAAGGAACTGGAAGTAATAAGAGTTGATAAAGCAATGGGGCCAGACGGGGTGCACCCCAGGGTCCTTAAAGAACTAAGAGAGGTGGTGGCTGAACCTCTGGCTATCCTGTTTAGCCGATCACTGGAAACAGGGGAGGTACCCAAAGACTGGAGGACAGCAGATGTAGTCCCCTTATACAAAAGTGGGAACAAAGAGGAAGCAGACCAGTCAGCCTCACCTCGGTAGTGGGGAAGATCATGGAAGCACTACTGAAGGAGAGATTGGTGGAACATCTGGTTGTCAATGGACTACAGGGACCAAAAGCAGCATGGTTTCACCAGGGGAGGTCATGTCAGACCAACCTCGTTTAATTTTTGACTGGGTGACTAGGGAGGTGGATCAGGGAGGGTAGTGGACATGACCTATCTGGACTTCAGCAAGGCCTTTGACGCCTGTGCCACATAGAAAACTAATACACAAACTGGGGAATATGGGTGGGCAAGACAGTAGTGTGGTGGGTAGGTAACTGGCTGGGTGGCAGGACACAGAGGGTGGTGGTAAATGGCTGTCACTCCACAGAGGGAAGAATGACCAGTGGGGTACCACAGGGATCAGTGCTGGGACCGGTCCTATTCAACATTTTCATCAGTGACATTGCGCAGGATCTAGAAGGCAGAATTTCACTGTTCGCTGATGACACAAAGCTCTGTAACAGAGTAGACACACCAGAGGGTGTAGACAGAATGAGAAGCGACCTGCAGAAACTTGAAGAATGGTCAAGGGTTTGGCAGTTGAAATTCAATGCAAAGAAGTGCAAGATAATGCATATGGGGCACAAAAACCCTGGCACAATATATCAGTTGGGGGGTGAGGATATAGCATGCACCAAGCAGGAAAGGGATCTTGGGGTTGTCATCTCTGATGACCTCAAGGTAGGAAACAGTGTGACAAGGCAGCAGGTAAAGCAAATAGGATGCTGGGATGTATAGGCAGGGGATCACCAGCAGGAAAGGAGGTCATAATCCGCTGTACAAGACTCTAGTGAGGCCCCACCTGGAGTACAGTGTACAGTTCTGGAGACCATACCTACGTAAGGACATAGACAGGGTAGAGAAGGTTCAGAGGAGGGCAACAAAGATGGTGCATGGATTGCATCACAAGTCCTATGAAGACAGGTTGAAGGAACTGAACATGTACTCCCTGGAGGAGAGGAGGGAGGGAGGGATGTGATAGAGACATACAAGTATCTTACAGGGAGGAACAGGGTGCAGGAAAACACTATTTTTAAGCGAAAAAAGATGTTCCAGGACTAGAGGCATGGGATGAAGTTGGAGGAGGACGATTCAGAGGAAACATGAGAAAGAATTTCTTCACAGAACGGGTGGTGGACAAGTGGAACACCCTGCCAGAGGAAGTGGTGGGGGCTGAAACAATCACGGGATTTAAGAATGCATGGGATAGACATAAAGGAATTCTAGAGGTCAGGGGTAAGGGCCAACAGACTTCTAGGAAAACAAACTGAACTTACAAGCTCAAATGGGCAGACTGGGTGGGCCATAGGCCCTTATCTGCCGACACTGACTATGTATCTATGTATCTAGTAGTGGGAGTTCCTTAAAAATACAATTACGGGTTTCATCCTCACTAAATATTGGGTGTAGATCTTTAATAATCTTACGCAGAAGTTCAAGGTCTGGATGATATGAGACTACTAAGGGTATTCTGTCTGTAGCTGTCTTTTCTTTATGTTGAAGTAGTTGTTGTCTTGGTACTTGCGTTGCATGTTCTGTTATCCTGTCAATTTCTCTGCTCCATAAGGTGTTTTTCAACATAACCAAATGTGTATCTCTGTCATCCTCATTTGAACTAATACGGAGACATCGGAGTGCTTGACTGTACATAACAGATTTTTTTGTATGGTTTGGGTGCAGGGGTCAAAATAACCACCTGTCTGCCTGTCCCAGACATCCAGTTTTCCTCAGGGACAGATGGTTCTATTCCTCTGCCTGTCCCTGGGACAGGTGCCAAGTAGAAAAGCATTAGCCAGCACTAGGACCTGGAAGTCAGGTACAAATTCTATGGGACAGTCAAAATGAGTATTGCACCTGTCCCTTGGACAGCCATCCACAAAAAAATATTTCTAGCCCTGTTTGGGTGATTACTTTTCTTGTGTAGGTATCTCTGTCTGTCTGTTGGCTTCCTGTAAATATACGTATGTAAGGTTCCATCTTTAATGGTGATTGTTGTGTCCAGAAAATTAACATTGGTGGTAGAATACTCCAGGGTAAGCTTTATGGTAGGGTGGAGGTTATTAAGTTTGTGATGAAAATCTTTAAGTGCATCTGTGCCCTCCGTCCAGATAATAGATCATCAATGTAACGGAAATAAGCTAGTGGTTTATGGGGACAGTGCTTTAAAAAATCCTCCTCCAAGTCTGTCATAAAGAGGTTAGCATACTGTGGAGCCATTTTGGTGCCCATTGCTGTTCCCATAGTTTGAACATAATGTTTACCATTGACGTTGAAGTTATGTGTCAAAATGAATTCCATAAGTTCCCCCACCACTTCAGGGTTGATGTTTTGTTCCGGTCCTTTCTCCTGTATGTATTTAAGGCATGCTGTAATGCCATCTGTGTGTGGAATATTAGTGTAGAGGAATGTTACATTCATTGTCACTAAAATGATATCAGTTGGTAAATCCTTATAACCAGAAAGTATACGCAAAAAGTCCTGGATATAACTCTCTCTTTCCATAACCAGCAGTTTCAAAATGGTCTCTACAAACCCTGAGATCCTCTCAGTCAAGGTACCATTACCAGAGACTATGGGTCTTCCCGGATTGCCAGGTTTATGTATTTTAGGCAGCATGTAGAATGTCCCTGGCCTGAGTTCAGCAGGGATGAGGTTAGTTAGTTGTTTTCGGACATGGTCTGGAAAAGTTCTAATTAAGTCACATAGTTCATCTTTATATCTTGTAGTGGGGTCACTTTCCAGTTCTCTGTAGTATGTAAGATCTGTTAGCTGTCTGTTAGCTTCATCAATATAATCCTCTCTGTTTAAAATCACCACTACAGAGCCTTTATCAGCTTTTTTGATGACAATGTTGTGGTTTGATTTCAGTGTCCTTATAGCTCTCCGTTCTAGGGGAGGAAGGTTATAATGGGCCTGTTTTTGCCTAGTAAGGATCTGACCACTGACTTGTTGGCGGAAACAATTAATGTAGTTGTCTAGTTTTTTGTTACGCCCACTTGAGCGGGTAAATTCAGATTTCTTTTTCTCATCCATTAAATTATTACTGATTGCGATGTCTTCGCTACCAGTGGTTTCTTCCTTGCCATGAAAGAATTCTTTAAATCTCAATCTCCAGAAGTATTCCTCCAGTTCACCACAAAACAGTATTTTATCCAGTGGTTTTGTTGGGCAGAAAGTGAGGCCCTTTGAAAGTACATTTAGTTCTCCAGCAGTCAGTGTGTGGTTGGACAAATTGACAACTGAAAGGTGCCCATCTGTATTGTGTTGTTGTTCAGTGACTCCATTATGTTCTTCATGGTTGTTAGGAAGTATGGTATGTTGAAGGGTATCCAATTTCCTATTTTTCATAAGCATGGCTTTTCTTAAGGTCCTTTGGTAGTTAATGTGCATCTCTCACAAGATGTCCTGAATAGGTTCCCCAGACATCCTTTCCAGAGTGGTAACAATTTCAGCAAACTTTGTTCAGAACAACTTTTTTTTGGCATATGACATGTGAATCCTGTGATTTCTCAATTTCTCAGAGGTCCTACGACAGAGTTGTTCTCCATATATAGAATTGTCTGAATTTTTAATGGATTCCAAATAGTAAGACCAGATGTCACTGTCGAGCTGTGCCAGTTTCTTCTTGATGTTATGTAACTGCCATATTATGCCATAACTACCATAGGCTTTCTCAGTGGAACTCAGTTTCATTTCATTTCACAGGGATAAGGTGGTCCTTCGCACCAACATAAAGTTTCTCCCTAAGGTGGTGTCAGACTTTCATTTGAATCAGTCTATGTCATTGCCTGTATTTTTCACTGATCATTCTTCCTCTGGGAGAGAGAAGATTACACAATCTTGATGTAAAGAGGACTCTTAGTTACTATGTGGAGCATACTAAGGCCCATAGGAATGACTGTTCTCAGTTGTTTCTCACTTGTGGAGAAGTGGGAAAGGGTAAACCTGCTACATGGAGAACAGTTGCCAGGTGGATTGTCTCCTATATCCAGTTGTGCTATTCAAAACTTGGGAAGGAGCCTCCCTCAGGCCTGAGGGCTCATTCTACCAGAGGTACAGCTGCCTCGGTCGCAGCAGCTGAAGATATACCTTTAGTGGACATCTGTAAAGCAGCCACCTGGAAATCTGTTCACACATTCACCAAATATTAGTCTTTGGACATTGAGTCACGAAGTGATGCTACGTTTGGCACGGCTGTGCTGCAGAGCCTGTTCCCAAAATAGGTTCTGTGACTCCCTCCTCCAAGGGGGTACTGCTTGGTAGTCTGCATATAGTCAGAATACAGCAAGACTTCATGTTGCTTGAAGAAAAAATTACTCACCATAGTAATGTTGTTTCTTCTAATGGAGTCTTGCTGTATTCTGACCTGCCTCCCCTCCTGGAACCTAGTAGTTTGGGGATGTGGTTTGGCAGGCACAGTGCTGCACCCCAGAGGTGTACTTGGCATGCCCTTATCTTATTAAAGTTTTTTTCTGTTTTTTTGTTATGAATGTTGGTTGTTTCACTACCTGCTTATATTCTTTTTGGGGGTTCTCGACTTAAGTCTTTTGACCCTAAAAATCTGTTATTGCCATTTAAAAAAAAAAAAAATAATTTCTACCTATTGAGTTAGTTAGTTAGTTTAGTGCTCGTAAGAATCTGATGGTTACACTGCAGAGTACCAGAGACAGAGGTTTGAAAACCGAGCTCGAGCTCAACTTTCTATGCTTCTGCATAGAGTTAACTCTTTCCTCTCCAGAGCATTTCAAGTGCTGGGGCTAACTGCATATAGTCAGAATGCAACAAGACTCCATTAGAAGAAACAACATTACTATGGTGAGTAATTTTTTCTTGGGTGCCCTTTGTTGTCTGCTGAATCGCATTCTGTTTACGATTTGTAGAGTGTGTGAAATAGTTTAGATATGAAATGCCCTATTTTGTGGGTTAGTGTGAACCCCAGAATCCCATGCCGAGGATGGACAGGAGTTTGGTGCATTGTAGGGTGAGACATGCTGCTCCCAGGGAGAGGGAGGGTAACAGTCACTCCACTCCGTATTTCCACACCCTCTGTTGGCCAACCTAAGAGCAGAATTGGCAGAGACTGTGACATCAGAGGCCTTCCATGACTCAAGCTGCACGACTATGTGGGCAGTCAAGGCAGGACTGGGGACAGGAACATGCTTCTGTGAGATTTTATTTGTTTTGTTTTTAAAAGCAGTATCTGTGCTAAAAATGGGGTGTAGAGGGCAGGGCTGTTCTGCAAAGTCAAACCCTGCAGTAACAGCCGCCCACTTTACATGCAAGTTTGCTGTGATGACCCCTTGACCTTTCTGAGGTCTGTGTATACTCTGGTGTTGGTTGTTCCAGTCCTCTGAGCTGGCACGAAGGGTTGGAGGGTCATACTTTTTTTTGGCTTTTGTTAAAAACTAGGTCCTTTAAGACCAGGAAATGGCAGCACAGTCCCTTGCTCTGCACAGAGCAGGGGATCCCCTCATAGAAACATAGAATTTAACAGCAGATAAGGACCGCTTGGCCCACCCAATCTGCCCATTTCCCTACCTAATGGATAAGCTGCAGATCCTAGTTAACCAGCAGCCTGCTTCTTTCTACTCCCACCCCCTAGAATTGCCTTATGGCTGTCCCATGCATGCTTGAATTCAACCACTGTTTTTGACTCCACAACCTCCTCCGGAAGGCTGTTCCATGCATCCACAACCCTCTCTGTGAAAAAATACTTCCCCACATTACCTCTGAGTCGCCCCCATCTTCAAATTGTGCCCCCTTGTTCTTGCACACCTCTTTTTTTGAAAGATGCTACCATCTTGGACTTTGTTGATTCCCTTGAGGTACTTGAAAGTTTCTGTCATGTCCCCCTCTCCCTCCTTTCCTCGAGGCTATACATATTAAGCTCCTTTAGTCTCTCCTCATATGTCTTCCGGTGCAGACCCTGCACCATTTTAGTTGCCCTCCTCTGGACAGCTTCCATCTTGTCTATGTCCTTGCGGAGATTGGGTCTCCTGCTGTACAGCCTGTTTCCACCCCCCCCACACACACACACACACACACACACACACACACCACCACCAGCATACACTGCCCTTTGCACACTCATTACATGTGCTAATTAAGTTTTGATCATGTATGAGTGATTGTCAGCTGTTCTGTGCTACAGAGTTCTGCAGCCTGATATTGCTTTTGCTGCATGTAGACATCAGGAAAGATGAGGAACTTCATACCGTTAAAACATTTTTCCATCTCTTATTCAGACAGTCTTCAGAATGGCATCACGCTGGGACTCAAACATTAGTGTGAAAAGAATGGTTACTGGTATGGCCTGCTGCTTTGGATCATTCTGGTCTGCAGTAGATATATTTTGTTTTTTGTTGTTTGCAGTCAGTTTTCCTGGGTGACATCCTGGTGGCTCCTTTACAATTTCCAGTTTCCCTCAGTGACTAATTGCATGGTTAAGTTTGTTTTCAGATAATTCTGAGAGGTTTGATGTACTTCTAAACATGCTATGAAATCATTGATGGAACTTCTGATGAATCACCAGGAAGTCAACCAGGAAAACATAGGTACTGCATAGAACAGAGAACACCACATTTAAAGGAGAGCAGAACTGAGTCATCATTTTACCAAATTATGGATATAGATTGTGTCTGGGCTCAGACTAACACTGAAGAAAAAAGTGTAACTGATTTCTTGTCCCGTTAAGCACATTCAGATTTATATTCCTTTTATGCTATTCTTTTCATGTACTTGCCTCTAACAGATGTGTGTATTTCTTCCCTTGCTTCACAAAAATGTTTTGCAGTAATATCGAATTTCAGCCAGGTGGAAATTGGTTGTACGATAGAAAAAGTTAACAGTGACCTGAAGATGCATAGTCTGCAACAGGAGGTGGAGATTCTGAGAAATGAATGCAACAGATTGTGAGCAGAACTACAAAAACAGAAGGTAGGACTGCTGGATCAAATTAAGAGATTTCTTTCCCATCTTATGCATCTATAGGACTGCCTTACGGGGGGGGGGGAGAGAGAGCCTCACCAATCAAACTTCAGATCTAACTTCGAGGGGGGCCTCTTGCAGCAGGTAATACCATTAGGACTAATGTCATCAGGCAATAGTACCCCACGGAAAACTTGTTGCTAGCAGTCTGTAGCGGGGGACCGCCCCCGACGTCGGCTCCGCCCAACATCCGACGTGGTATAAAGGGGATGGTCCCCTGGCACCATCTCAGTTCTTTTCCCACCGTCGACCCACGTAGTTTGGCTCCACGAATGCCTTCTCTGCCAGTCGACCGCTCTTGAGGAAAGTTCGTCTTAGATAGTCGTTTGTTTCTTAGCCTTCATATTAATCACCGACCTTGTGTACGTCGTCGCCCTCTCCATCGCGACGAAAATTAAAGTGTGCGTGTGGGAAGCAGATTCCGGCTAAGGACTGCCATACGGCCTGCCTGATCTGCCTAGGCCACGACACCTGCCTGCACTGCCAGAAATATAATCAAAAAACAAGAACAAGAAGAGCCAACGCACTCAAAGCCTACCTTTTGGAGAGAAAAGTGGCAGCTATGCAGCGAGGTCAAGGGGCCAGCCTTTCTTCCCTGCCAGAGACTCCCCACCCAGGGAAAAATCGTTGGGTGGGAAGCATCACCACCAGGATAAAGATAGGGCCAGGTCCGAGTCCCACCCGTAGTCGCCCTCCAAGAAGGTACCTTCAGCTTAGATTTTCAGCTGGTGGTCTGGCTCGGTTCCACGTCTTCTCAGGGCAAGCACCGGGAGTCAGCCTCTTCTGGGCGCTCTTCTTCCCTGGCCCAACGACTCCACAAGCCTGCCTCAGGATCGACCCAGGAATGCCAGTCCTCTGGGATTCCGAAGGACATGTCTAGTTCGTCTGAAAAATGGAAGTGCTCAGACAAACAGGAGGATAAGCAGGAGGTCGTCAAGCATCTGGCGCCTCCTCCACCCCCACCAGCCAAGGTTCACCCTCCAGCTGACAATCGTAAACCTAGCTGGTCGCCGTCACCGACGTCCTGCACCCTGATGCCTGATAAGGGGCGGTCGCTGGTGAAGGATCTGATGCCCACCCCTCCTTCAGAGAGTCGTTCACCTGCAGAGCCTCCGCCCACCGTGAGCGCCAGATCCCCAGGCGAAGGTGACACAGAATGTCTGGACACAGGTACAGGCTTCCAGGACCCGGCGCTGGTCCCTGACCCTTAGACGCCCTGTCCTGCTAACCCGATGCCCAGCCCAGCAGTCGTCCCAGTGGCAGACATCGGGTCCTTATTCACTTCGTGGTGAAGGGGGATCTTCTTCTTTATAAATCCCCAGACCCCACCCCAGTTCCACTACCCATGGGACCTCCCCCCATTCCACCTAACCCAGCTGGGGATGAAGGCTCCCATCCAGACCCGAAGGAAGAACCATTCCCCACCTATTCCTTCTTCCAATGGTCACATCTCCTCGTCAGATGAAGGGGACGCTGACTCATCATCTTCTGACTCTTCAGGGGGCGAGTTCTTACCCCCTTTCCTGGGTCCTAAGAACTCTCCTAGATCCTTTCCTGATGATCCCTCATTTTTAGAGATTGAGGCACATCCAACCAATCTATGAATGGGACACTGAGGATTTGGACCCAGAGCGTCGGCGTCTGGTCAAATTCCTGGGAGCGAAAGAGCCAAAGCCCTTGGTTATCTTGCCCTTAGTCGAGCCCTTCCAAGACATAACTCGACTTTCCTGGTCCATGCCTTCTTCTATACCAGCAGTACCCAAGAAGGCTTATAGGCTCTACAAGCCCTCCAGGGCAGAGCCTTTTTTGGTGGAGCAACCGAAGGCCAGATCTTACTTCGAGGGGGCTCTTGCAGTAGGTAATTACATATAGGACTGGCCGGTGGCATCAGGACTCTGAAAAAATTTCTAGCTAGCAGTCTCTGGCGGGGGACACTTCCACGTCAGGTGACCGATGTCATGCGACGTCAGTATAAAGGGGCGATCCCCCATGCCCGCCTTCCAGTTCTTTCCTGCCGTTAGCTCAAGTTAGCACCTCGCGGTTAAGTTCACTGCTTCGTCAGTCTATCGTTGGTAGTTTTACTGTCTCTTTTCGATATTTCTTCGATTTTCATCAGCATTTTCTTCAGCTGCCGTGTATGTCGTTCCCGACTCCTTCCGAGCACAAAAACAAGTGCGATTTTTGCGGTGCCCAGCTCCGCTGGGATGACATCCCAGTGCCTTTTTTGCCTACGCCCCGACCACCCCGTGGAAAAGTGCCAGCTCTGCCAGCAGTTCAGCTCGGCCACCCGAAAGTGGCGGCAGCAGTCCCTGGAGGCCCACATTCTCAAACTTAAAATGACCTCCATTGAAAAGGAGCTAAAAAAACTTAGGCAGGCCTCTACTTCTCCAGAGGGCCATCGCAAGAAGAAGCACTGGGACTCCTCTATTACGGTCGCCGCGGCCTCAGCTGGGCTCGCGGTGCTGCAGGTAACGTCCCCTCTGGAGGACCGTTCCGCGGCGGCCATCTTGGAGGCTTCCAAGGCGGTGTCGACCCTCCCCTCGGGCTCACGCTTGGGTCCTTTGGGAGCCTCCGGGTCAAAGGAGGCTGTTGCTCCCAGTAAGCCCGCCACCGTGCGGCGTTCTGGTCCCAGTGGCCCCGGTAAGCCGGACGTCGGCTCCTCCGATGCCTGCCTGGGTAAGGCTGATAAGATGCCCGGCCCTTCGGGGCAACGCACAGCCTCTAAAGCGCCCGCCAAGGCTGCCCTTCCATTGTGGCCTTCATCGAGCGTAGGGTCCGATAAGTCAGACGCTGGCTCCTCCAACGTCCACCAGGATCCCGCCGGTAAGCCGGACGTCAGCCCCTCCGACGGCTGCTCGGCATTAGAGCCAACGCCGGACCCTTCGGGCCTGTCTGTCGTCCCGAGCTCACCGCAACATTCGTTGCATTCTGAGGCTCCATCGTCTCCCTTGTTGGATCCCAGGATGTTAGGCCCTCTTCCCTGGGTGACCACAGAGGATGTTGGCACGCTACCGTCGGGTCTTCCTCCTGCTGGGCCGGTTGACCCGACGTCGGATCCTCTGACGCCGGCACCGATGCTGACCTTCCCGACACCGAGCGACATCCCCTTGCTGGATGCCGCCCCTACGCCAGGCCTGCCACCCGCCGGGCCTCCCTTCTAGGCCCACCTGCTGGGCCATTCCCAGGGCCTTCTGCTCCTTCAGAACCCCTGGTGCCTGGGTACCCGACTCTGTCATATCCAATGTCGTCATATCCAGGTCCGCAGTATCCGGCACCCCAGTACCCGACGTCGGCCTACCCAACGCTGCAGTACTCAGTGCCCCAGTACCTGATGCCAGGCTTCCTGCCGTTGGGTTTTGGATATGCGCCATACGGATATCCCCATTATCCATACCCTCCTCCTCCTCCACCGCCCCCTCAGCGGCCGGTGGATCTGAAGGAGACTCTGGCTTCCTGGTGGGCTGAGGCCAAGGCTCAGCTCACCAGGGAAGTAGAGCCATCTTCCGACGCTGGACCCGATTTTTCGGACCCTGGCGCGTGGGGCGAAGCTCCTTCATCCCCTCCTGACACCAGGCGAGCCCTTCTGTTCCAGGGCAGGGGAGTATACGCTTCCCTGAGGGTTTCCCAAGGGGTCCATTCCTCTCCCGCACCAGGAGGGGTCTTCCTCTTCTTCTTCATTCTCCTCGGAGACCTCAGATGAGTCTGACGGCTGCTCCGATCCGGACGACGAGCCACGCACTCCAGACAAGCCCAAGCCAAGGACTCCTCTAACGTCCCCTCTGGAGGATCCTTCTTTCCTGGAGTTGCTGCGTAAAAGCCAGGCTGTTTATCAGTGGCAATCCTTGGAGCTGGATCCACAGCGTAACAAAACTTGCTGCGCACCTGGATCTGCCCGAGACCACTCCCACACTGGTTCCACCCTCATGCCAACCTTGTCTCCACTATTTGGAAACAACCGTTGTCATTAGCCCCCCTTCTGAGGAAGTTGGACAGGCTATATCAGGCTCCGGGGGGGGGCGGGTCCTTGAATTCACACCCCAGAGCTTATTCGGTCGTGACTAGCGCCGCTCACGGCCATTAGGCTAAGCCCAAGCACTTAAGCTCATCACCACCTGACAAGGAATCCCCGCCTTCTGGACCAGTACAGGAAGAAGGTCTATGCTTCTTCCACTCTGGGAATCTGGGCCCTGATCTACATTGCTCACATGGGGGATTACCAGAAGTCGATCCTTAGCAGGGTGGAATCCAAATTGGACTCCCTTCCTGAGTCACAGACGAGGCAGAAGTGGCTGATCTAGTCCGGTCTGTGCGTTCAGCCAGTCGGCACATGCTTCGTGCCGCGTACAACTCAGTGGACGCTGCTGGTTGGAGCTTGGCTTTGGCCGTGGGTTTGCGGCGTCATGCCTGGCTCCAGGTGTCCGGTTTGGTCCCAGAGGTGCAGTCTGCTATCCAGGACGCGCCCTTCAGGGGTTCAGTGCTGTTTGGTGGCAATGTCAAGGACATCATCACCGATCTGCAGGAGAAGGGTACTGCACTGAAGTCTATTGACTCCTTGTACAGGCCTCTTCAGGCTCAGCATTGCCCTATCGTAGACGTTCTCGGCCCAAAGCGAAACCTCAGGGAAAGCGGGCCAACAAACGTCGGGCCCCTCCGGCTGCCAAGCCCCCTCCACCCAAAAAAGCATCGGGAGCTTCAGCCGCGACGCTGCCCCACACCTCCTGACTCCTCTCCTCTCCCACAGCATCTGGGCCTCCAAGAGGAACCGATAGGAGGGAGATTCTCCTTCCATCTACCAGGTTGGGAGAGGATCACTTCAGACACTTGGGTGCTCCAGCTGATAGCAGAAGGACACTCAATAGAGTTTCTTCAGGAACCACCATGAACCCCCAGGTCATTTACTCCCGGAACACCTTCATCTGGTTCGGGAAGAAATATCTTCCCTTCTTCTGAAGGCGGCGATGGAGCCCGTCCCACCCCACCTTCGGGGGACGGGTTACTACTCCCATTTCTTCCTGGTTCCGAAGAAGTCTGGAGACGTGAGGCCGATTTTAGACCTCAGCTCCCTGAACTTGTTCGTGAAGTACAAAGGGTTCAGAATGCTCTCTTTGCAGAGTCTTTGGCCCCTCCCCCGGCCAGGACAGTGGCTGTGTGCTCTGGACATTTATTTATTTATTTATTTATTTAAAAGTTTTACCAGGAAGGCATACTGAGCGGTGACCCACTCGATTCCAGATGCATCCTGGGGGAAATGGGAAGAGGAGCACGAGACTTACACATAGACATAGATCAAATACTACAGATTACAGTGGACCCCTAGAGAGGTCAACATAGATGGTAAAGGTGCGCTAGATAAGAGAACTCCAGGAATGGCTGTTACATAACAAGCATGTAGGGATAGCATGGTACGTTTACAGCGGGAATAAGTAAATACGTGTTAAGCATCATAGGATTACAAGTAATCTCACAATTGTTACAGAGTGGTGTGGAAAGGCAGTAGGACCACCTAATTTCAGACTACCATTCGATCGTGCAAGACTAGGCGATGAATTAACGGGCACTAAGCAGGGGTACTACTTAGCAAGCGCCTGTGGCAGTGAAGAGCAGGAGAATCTGGACCCCTGGTGGTGCTGGTGCATGTGCATGTGGAGGAGAAGTGTGATTTTAGGAGGTGGTTGAGATGCTGCGTGTTTGTGGTGAGCCTAATGTCTGCCGACAATGTGTTCCAAAGTTTGGGCATGCGGTGTTTGAATGCCATCTGGCCATTAGAAGCGACCATTAGTGGAACAAAAAGGAGCCGGGAGTCATTGCTCCTGAGAGCGTATGCTGGCTGTGGAAGGCATGAGAGGGCAGCTTTGAGGTAAGGGGGGATCATCTTTTGAACAATTTCCTTCCAGGTAGACAGAGGGATACTGGCCTTGTTGCGATATAGTGCTCCTAGTTTTGGGTGCAGTCTCTTGTGTATTGAGTTGATGTGGCCGGAGAAGTCAAGGTGCTGGTCGAGCCAGACCCCTAGGTATCTGAAGGAGGTGCACGCCTCCAATGGGGTCCCTTCAATGACGAGGAAGGCTGGTGGGGATGGGAGTCGGGAGAGTCTTTGTCTCGAGCCGAAGGTTAGGGAGACTTTTTTTTTTTTTTTTTTTTTTTTTGGCATTGAGGAAAAGCTGGTTGGCACAAAACCAGTGCTGAACAGTGTTAAAGTCCTGCTGTAGTATGGAGGCCACTTCTGCAGGGGAGGGGCCTGATGCAGGTGGTACAGTGTCATCAGCATACATGTGAATGGATGCTCGTGGGCAGGCTGAGGGTAGGCCGTTCAAAAAAATGGAGAAGAGTAACGGGCCAAGGACCGAGCCTTGGGGGACACCAGAGGTGACGGGAAGGGGGTTAGAGGTGTGTGTGCCAATTCTTACTGACGGGGACCTGCCTGTCAGGTATGAGTGAAACCAACTGGTGGCAGCTCCCGAGAGACCGGCTCTTGTAAGTTTGGTTAGTAACAGGGAGTGGGTGACAGTGTCGAAGGCCTTTGCAAGGTCGACGAAATGGCTGATGTGACATGACCTTTATCTATATCAGTGAGAATGACATCAGTTAGCTTTAGAAGGGAGGTAACTGTTGAGTGCGTCTTCCGAAAACCAGACTGGTAGTGGGTGAAAAAGGAGGATGAGTCGAGAAAGGAGGAGAGCTGGGCTAGTACAAGGCACCCCTGTAGTTTGGCCAGGACGGGGAGTAGAGAGATGGGGTGGTAGTTGCCTGGTGAGGAGGGATCACCACCCTTGGGGAGGGGGATGACTGTGGCATGCTTCCAGTCTGAAGGGATATCAGCCAGTGTAAGAGAGACTAAAGAAAGCCGCCAGTGGGGTGGTGATGGCTGGGGCAGACAGGTGTAGCATTTTGGCATCCAGTGCTGCGGGGCATTTTCCCTTGATGGTGTTGAGTGCCCGCAGTGCTTTTAACACTTTGGATGGGGTAACCAGGTGCAAGGAGGAAGTCGGGGAGGTGGGCGGCATTTGCAGGGGTGTGCTTTTACAGGGGAGCGGAAGAGAGGATAGGAGAGAGACTGCACAGCTAGTGAAAACTGTGTTGAAAGCAGAGGCCACATCACTTGGTTCGGAGATGATGGACCCATGGACATTGAGGGAAGGGGTGGGTGGCTGAGCAGAGGGGATAGTAGGAATTTTACTGTTTTCCAGAATTTAGTTGGGTGGTTGAGGTTTGTGTTGAAGGCTGCCTTGAAGTAATTGGCCTTGGCTTGCCGGATGAGTTTAGTGCAGGAGTTACGGAGTGTGCGGTAGAGTATGAGTGCCACCTATGTGCCTGTAGCTTTGTACTTTTTCCACGCCCGGTCCCTGGTGTGTAGTTGCTTAATGATGTGTGCCGAGACCCAGGGCCTACCTGCATATCCCTATTCGCCCTTCCCACTGCAAATACCTTTGTTTTTCTTTCCAGGGGGACCACTACCAGTTCAAGGCCCTCCCATTTGGTCTTTTCTCGCCACCCCGAGTGTTCACCAAATGCCTTTCGGTGGTAGCGGCCTACCTGTATACCCAGGGAGTTCAGGTTTTCCCATACCTGGACGACTCGCTCCTAGCGGCCCCGTCCAGGGAGGAGATCCTGCACTTCCTTTCCCTTACCCTGCAGGTTTTCACCAGCGTGGGTATTACCATCAACCAAGCCAAGTCCGATTTGATCCCGCCTCAGAGGCTCCAGTTCATCGGGTCGATCCTGGACACGACCTCCGGGATGGCATTCCTGCTACTGGACAGGGTGGTCACCCTCCAGGCTCAGGTCAGCCTGTTGTCCAGTTGCAAGCGGATCAATGCCAGGTCAGTCCTTTGCCTCCTTGGGCTTAAGGTGGCTGCTATTCCGACAGTCCTTCGCGCTCGGCTCCACATGAGAATCTCTTAGTGGACGCTTCGGTCTCAGTGGGATCAGTTGGTGGATGACCTAGATCTACAGGTCCTGGTCTCCATTCCTATGGTTCGGGACTTGCAATGGTGGATGGTTCAGGAGAACCTGTGCCGGGGGGTTCCCTTCTGCCTCTCTCACCCCTCCCAGATGCTGACAACAGATGCCTCGGGCGAGGGTTGGGGAGCCCACCTGGGGTCTTACAGGACCCAGGGCTCCTGGTCCAGGCTCAAACAGGCCCTTCACATAAATGTGCTCCAGCTCCGGGCTGTGCTGTATGCTCTACAAGCTCTGCATCTGTATCTGCTCCCCAGTCATCTGGCTGTCCAGACGGACAACAAGTGTGTAGTCTGGTACATCAGCAAACTGGGAGGAACCCATTCCTACCCTCTCTGCAGGGAGGCAATGCGAGTTTGGGATTGGGCAGTACAACACAACCTTCACCTGATGGCAATTCACATTCCAGGGGTCGAGAACACATTGGCAGACCACCTCAGTCGGTCGTCTGCCCAGGCTTTCGAGTGGGAACTGGATCGGGGTAGCATACGATATCTTCCTACGCTGGGGAACACCTTGGGTAGACCTGTTTACGTCTCCTCACAATGCAAAACTTCCTGCCTTCTGCTCGCTCGCTCCAGGGCACGGCATTTTTTGGAGAGACGATCTGTCTCTAGACTGGAACGGCAGATTCGTCTATGCCTTCCCCCCCAATTCCTTTGATTCTGAGGGTCGTACAAAACCTCAGCTTAGAAGGAGCTTGCATGATCCTAATCACTCCTTTCTGGCCCAGGCAAGTTTGGTTCTCTCTTCTGCAGCAGTATTCAGAGGAACCTTCTCTTCCTCTTCCTCTGTCACATCTTTTGCTGACCCAGGTTCAGGGAACCCTGGTCCATCCAGGCCTCAAGTCCCTACAGTTGCACGTGTGGCTCCTGCAGACATAGCTCAAGCCCGATTCGGGGTTTCCCCGCTGGTGACTGAGACTCTGGTGGAGGCCAGAAAGCCCTCCACTATAGCTACCTATGCCGTGAAATGGAAACGGTTCCTATTTGGGCCTCTTCCAAAGATTTCGAGCCATTCTCTTGCTCTGTCGGGAGGCTTCTGGACTACTTGCGCCATCTCTTTGACCTGGGTCTCCGTCATTCCTCTCTGAAGGTTCATATGGTGGCCATCTCCACTTACCATGTTCCTTTTGGGGACAGAACTTTTGCACAGTTGGAAGTCTCTTAGACTTTTCTTAACGGGGTTCTCCACTTGAGACGCCTATTCACATTCCTGCCCCTCCTTGGGATTTTAATTTTATTCTTGAGAAGCTTACCCTGCCTCCTTTCGAGCTGGCAACCTCAGCAGACCTAAAGTTCCTTTCCTGTAAGACTTTCTTCCTAGTGGCCATTACTTCTGCTCGAAGGACTTCTGAGCTCCAGGCCTTGATGTGCAAAATCCCGTATTTGATTTTTCACAAGGAACATGTGGCTCTGCGTACCAACCCTAAGTTTCTCCCTAAGGTGGTAGCAGAATCTACACTGAATCAATCCATTGAGCTGCCTGCTTTCTTTATGCAACACTCCAGTCAAGGGGAGTACCTCTTGTATACTTTGGATGTTCACCGAATTCTGAGATACTACACCACCAGGACGAAGGATCTCAGAAAGACTGATCAACTGTTTGTCTCTTTGCCTTGTAAAAGATAAGGCAGTACTGTCTCCAAGCAATGCCTGTCTAAATGGTTGGCTCATTGTATCACTTTCTTTTACGACAAGTACCACAAGACCTTGCCGGGTCAAGTCAGAGGCCACTCCACCAGGGGTGTCGCTGTCTCTGCGGCTTGTTTCAAGAATGTGTCAGTGGCAGACATCTGTGCAGCCGCAACTTGGATTTCTGTCCATACCTTTATGAAACATTACAGTTTGGACATTGCCTCTCGCCGTAGAGCTGGCTTCAGGTTGGCTGTGCTGCAAGGTCTTCTTTCCTAAGACCTTCACAACCAGAGGGTCTACATTTGTGTAGTGTCGTCCTCCTCCTCCTCCCGTTTGCTTCTCCTTGTTCCAGACTGCTTGGGACTCTGTTCTATATGTAATTACCTACTGCCAGAGCCCTCTCGAGGTAAGATAGTACAATTACGTAAGAACTTACCGTGACAGTAGATCTTCGAGAGACGCGCTTGCAGTAGGTAATACCTTCCTGCCCTCCATCCCCCTAAGCTTTTTCAGCTCCTTTTCCAGGGAAGGAAACATTCACTTCTCTCTTGTCTTGCCTTTTTGGCCTTTGGCAGGAAAGAACTGGAAGGTGGGCGTGGGGGACTGCTCCTTTATACTGACATCACATGACATCAGACACTTGATGTGGGGCGGTCCCCCGCCAGAGCTGATAGCTAGAAATTTTTCCTTGGGGTCCTTATGCCTGCCGGCTTCAGTCCTATATGTAATTACCTGCTGCAAGAGCTTCTCTTGAAGATCTACTGTTACGGTAAGTTCTTACGTAACTGTACTTTCTTTGGTACTTTCCACTGCCCACGGTCATGGCACACAGCCTCCGGACCCAGTCTCCAAGAAGCTGGACAGCTGGGGATGAAAAGTATATTCCTCTGCCACAGGTGCCATTAGATCCTTGAACTTTATGGCACATTTGGTGACTTATCAGCAGTCACTTTGGCAAAAGACTATGGAACTGGTTAATTCTATGCCAGACTCAGATGCCAAGGAGGAAGTGCTTGCCTGCGCCTAGTCAGGTCTGGACGTAGATAAACATGTCCTACGCTGCCCTTATGACACGGTGGACATGGCCTCCTGAGCCGCTGTCTGAGGGGGGTGTCTGAGGAGGCAGTCTTGGCTGAGGCTTACTGGCTTGAAGCCTGATCTGCAGGACTCCATTTTGGATTCCCCATTTCAAGGCCCAGTGCTGTTTGGCCCAGAGGTAGAAACCTTGGTCAAACAACTTCAAGAGTCAGGGAAGGCAGTTGCGAATGTTCACCGCATGTATAAATCCCAGCCTCAAGAACCCCGTCACTGTCCCTTTCGTAAAGGACAGGGACAGGGAGGCAAAACCCCCTAGGGCAAGGGATTCAAGAGGCAAGGTCACCCTACCCCCCAAGGCCCTAGACAGCCCAAAGCTCCCAGGGCTCTGGTCCCCGTTACTCCCACCGCCTGACTCTCTGCCTCTCCCCCACCTTCCCCGGGTTCGCAGACTGAGAAGGTAGGAGGGAGATTTGCTCTCTACCCACTCGAATGGTCCAGTATCACCACAGACCAGTGGGTACTGGACACTATTTGAAAAGGGTACTCAATAGAGTTCCTCTCATCCCACCGGACAACCCCCCCCCCCCACTCCTGCCAGTTGTCCACCAGCCCATGCCCATCTTCTGGCAGAGGAAATTCAGCTGCTTCTAGAGAATAAGACCATCTAGTCGGTTCCCCTAGCATAGAGGGGCAAAAGTTATTACTCCCATTTTTCCTGGTCCCAAAGAAAACATGAGACCTTCGCCCAATTCTGGACTTAAGTCAGCTCATTCTCTCGGTCAAGTACCAGAGATTTCGGATGGTAACTCTAGCAAGTCTATTCCCCTTGCTCCATCAAGGGAACTGGTTATGCTCCCTAGATATGCAAGATGCTTACATGCATATCAAGGTTCTGAAGTCCCACAGAAGATTCCTTCATTTCAGGACCAGCATTATCAGTTCTCGGTTCTGCCCTTCGGCCTTTCATCTGCCCCCAGAGTCTTCACCAAGTGTCTGGTAGTGGTGGCAGCGGCCCTCTGGAGGAGAGGCCTCTTTGTTTACCCCTACCTGGATGACTGGCTTCTCTCCGCCCCTTCGGACGAGCAGATTTGAGTCACCCTGAAACAGAAGAGCTCTTCTGCTCCCTGGGAATAACAGTGAATTGGCCAAAGTCACAACCCTGGCCATTCCAGCAGTTGCAATTCATAGGGGCGATCCTGGACATTGCACAGGGAAGAGCCTTTCTACCCTTGGACAGGGCAGAACGCCTGTGGGCCTTGGCAAGCAGAGTACAAGCAGCCCCCCTCTATCGCTGCACGAGTTATTCTGCATCAACCCGGCCACATGGCGACTGCCATAGCTACGGTCCCCCTCGCCAGGTTGCACATGAGGGTCCTTCAGTGGCACCTCAGGGTCCAATGGGACCAGGCGGTGGACGACCTGGATCAACAGATCTGGGTTTCTCGGGCGATTTATCACTCCCTCGACTGGTGGCTCTGCCATGCAGACCTAGAGGGAGGAGTCTCCTTTCGGAGACCAAACCCGTCTCACATCTTGAAAACAGACACCTCGTTGACAGGATGGGGGCGACCACTTAGGGGATCACAGGACTAGAGGGTCCTGGTCTCCCACAGAACGCTCTCTATATATCCATGTTCTGGAAATGAGAGCAATTCTGAATGCGCTTCAGGCATTTTGAGACCAGCTCTCTCAGGGTCCTCTCCTGGTGCAGACAGACAACACACCGATAGTCTTCTACGTCAACAAGCAAGGGGGAACTCATTCTTATCCCCTTTGCAGGGAGGCCATGAGAGTGTGGGATTGGGCAGTAGAACATCTTCTAGATCTCACAGCAGTGCACCTGCCAGGGGTCCAGAACATTCTCGCTGACAGTCTCAGCCGCTCTCTCTCTGAGTCACGAGTGAGAACTTCTCCAAGAAGTCACAGACAACCTCTTCGGTCTCTGGGGCTGTCCAGAGTTGGACTTCTTTACGTCCCCATGCAATGCCAAACTGCAAAATGTTTGCTTGCTCGTTCTAGGGCCTGGTGTTTTTTGGCGAGACGCATTGTCCCTCTCCTGGACAGGGAGGTTTCTGTACACCTTCCCTCCCTTCCCCCTCATTCAGAGAGTACTGCTCAAACTGCAGTTGGAAGGAGCCAGGATGATCCTCATAGCTCCTTTATGGCATTGTAAGATTTGGTATATGCTACTTCAACAACTGTCATTGGAACCCTCAGTACAGTTGCCTCTCTCCACCCACTTGCTCTCACAAGAACAGGGAACATTCATCCATCCTGCTCTGCATACTCTTCACCTGCATGCCTGGCTCCTACAGTCTTAGCAGAGGGAAGATTAAGAGTGTCAAGCAGGGTGGCAGAGGTCTTAGTGGCAGCGAGGAAACCTTCCACTAGGGCTATGTGCGCTATGAAGTGGAAGCGTTTCTGTCTCTGGGCAACTGCCTGTGCCGTAGATCTCCTGGATTGTCTGGTTGGGTATGTGCTAGACTACCTCCTCCACCTTTTGGACTTGTGGCTAAGCTACTCATCCATAAAGGTGCACATGTGTGCGGACTCCGCATATCATGAACCCTTTGGGGAGAGAACTCTAGCACAACTGAATGTCTGCAAGACCTTTCTCAGAGGGGTCTTACACATCAAGCCTCCCAGGAGGGACCCTGTTCCTCCTTGGGATTTACTTTTCGTTCTCGAGAAGCACACCCTTCCTCCCTTTAAACCAGCCGTGACTTGTGAGCTACGCTTTCTTTCTTGGAAAGCGCTTTTTATGGTTGCCATTACTTCCGCTCAAAGGGTTTCCGAGCTTCACACTTTGATGTGTAAGGAGCCTTACATTGTCTTTCACAGGGACAGGGTGACCCTGCATATGAACCCTAAATTTCTACCAAAGGTGGTGTCTGTACTGACTTTGAACCAGGACATCAACCTTCTGGTTTATTATCCTGAGTTTACAAACCAAGGTGAAGCACTGTTGCACATCTTGAATGTCCACAGGATCCTGAGGTATTACCTCCACAGGACTCAACCTTCCAGAAAGACGGACCAGTTGTTCATCTTCTTTGCAAAAAGGATGACAGTGGCTCCTATCTCCAAACAGTCACTAGCCCGTTGGCTGGTGCACTGTATTCCTTTTTATCAGCATCATGACAAACTCCTTCTGGGACCTGTTGAGGGTCACTCCACAAGGGTTGTGGCTACCTCTTTTGCCTCCCTAAAAAATGTTTCGTCAGCAGACAGTTATGCCGCAGCGACATGGAGCACGGTCCACACCTTCATCAGGCATTACAGCCTAGACCTTGCTTCTAGGAGGAGAGCGGGTTTTGGACTACCCGTCCTGCAAGGCCTGCTCTCTTGAGGTTACTCAGTTTTTAGCCAGTTTTGGCTACTCTCCACCTCCCGATCAGACCTGGGCCTATCTTTGGGCACTGCTTGGGACTCAGTCCTAATAGTATTACCTGCTGCAAGAGCTCCCCCTTGAAGTTAGTACAGTTACATAAGAACTTACCGTTACAGTGGATCTTCAGGAGGGGCTCTTGCAGCAGGTGGCTTTCACACCCTCCATCCCCCAGGAATCAGCGTTACTACATTAGTGTAAGGTGGGGAGTTCCTGTCCATTTCTCCAGTATGTTTCAAACGGGTCTCTGGCGGGAGAACTGAGATGGAGCCAGGGGACCGCCATCTTTATACCACGTCTGATGTCGGGTGGAGCTGACGTCGGGGGCGGTCCCCCCAGACTGCTAGTTACAAGTTTTCAGTGGGGTCCTAATGCCTGATGGCATTAGTCCTAATGATATTACATGCTGCAAGAGCGCCTCTCAAAGATCTACTGTTACGGTAAGTTCTTATGTAACTATACTTTCCTTTGAGTTGGTTTGCATCGTAGCTGCTGATTAGATCTTCCAGAAATCAGTCGTCACCATTAATTCACACTAGTAGGTCTAAGCCAAAGGTGCTAGGACCGAACGGGAACCAGAACTTTTCGGGAATGCTGGTGCCAAGGCAAGCTGCATGCATGTGCGTCACCGTAAGGGGGAGCTCGTGGCACAGGCTTAACTTGGCACCAGCCCTCAACCAACTCGGTTCCTTTTTTCCCTGCCATCAAGTGGGCATCATGACGATGTCGCTGTCCCTCAAAGAGTCAGAATTTCACATCTACATGACAACAGCATTCAGTTTTTCTCAGTTTTAGTGTTTAAAGCTATAGTTTATTTTTGTGTCAGTTTAGTGATTTTACAAAAATATGTCTCTGTCTCAACCCTAACAAGTCAACAGTTGACGGCCATGAAGGACGACAGCAATTTTGTCCTCTGTGCCCGCACTGCTTCCTGTTGGCGCTAGCGTTGGGGCTTCACTCACCGACATGTGGAGCACCCTTTCCTGTGGGACAAATCTAAGAAAAACAAACCATTTGGTCATGGGACTGGAAATGAGCACGCTATTCCCGCTCCCGCGATTTTCTTGACCACTTGATGGCAGCCAAGCTCTCTGCCTTGGCCGAGCCTTTCCTGGTTGAAGGTCAAACTGGTAGCTCCATGGTACTCCATTGGGCTTGTTGGCTGTAACGTAGACTGACCAGCTGGTCAAGATTTTTCTTGACCCAGTTAATCTGTTGAAAGACATCGAAGATGATTCGATTTCTAGGACTTTGGTCTTTTAAACCCCAGGAAATCTTACAGTATTCTGACACATGCAGTGTGGTCTCTCTATAGGACTGCCCCAGAGCCGAAATGGTTAATAGAACCTGTGCTAATCATAGAATGCTAGGCTTGAACTTGGTTTTCAAGCCACTGTCCCTGGAATACATCCTGGAGCCGTCAGATTCTTTACTCTGCTTGCCTAAGTAAGACACCTCGGAGAGCGCTCCTTCATCTTTCTTGAAGATTTTATTTTCTCAGTTTTAAGTGGCGATTATTTCTTTTCATTTTTAAAGCACTGTCCTTGTATTACAGGTAGATTAGTCCAGATTTAGTGTTGTTTTGATAAATTGTTTTGGTTCCTTGCCAGTTCCTTGCAACCGGGAAGAAACCAAACTTTTATATCTTTTAGGTAAAACTTCTTAAAAATTTACTTCTCTGGTGGCTGTTTCTTATTTTAATTTAATTTGTGCTGTTAACCAGGGTAACTCTCGGTTCTCACTTTGGTCGCTGAACCGACTGCAAAAAAAAAAATAAAAGACCTAGAAAATTCTTATTTTATACTTGTGGGTATCTGACTCGGAGAAACCCAGGTTACAGGGTTTCTTTTTATGTTATGTCACAACCCAAGAAAAGAATTGGCTCAACAGGTTTTCAGCATTGTACAGAGTGTGGTGAACCATTTGCTAAAGCTGATCCCCACTTAATTTGTGTTTTCTGCCTAGGGTTTGACCACTTGAACGCAGACTGTGAAATTTGTAAAACTTTTCCCCAGTCGACACTTGATAGGTGATTGAACCGACTGAGGGAAAAGATGTCCGATGAGGCTGCTGACCCGGCCTCTGATAAAGAGACTCCTTCTCACTCCAAAGAAAAACCTAATTAACCGGACGAGCAGCCCTCTGACAAGGGTGAAGGTTCCCTGGGAAGGAAGTGAACCACAGAGACTGCCGCTGAACCAGAAACATCTGCTAAAAAGAAGGAAAAGCACTTGTGGAAGAAACCACAACCGGCAAACCCATCGGTTCCTACTGCTGAGGAGATTGCTAATGCCATTAGAATAATTCAATCACTGCAAACTGGTACCTCCATTTCGGTTCCACGACTCGGTTCACATCATTCATCGGTTCAGACTTCAGGTTCCTCCTCAGTCCCTGGTTCCTTTGAACATTACTCTGAAATTTATGGAGACGATGAGGAGGAGGTGGATGAAGAGGAAGGACTTTGGGGAGCCTACTGAACCAGATGTTTCCCCCCCTGATCCTCAACTCCCTGATTCCCCTGATAAGGGACCGGAGGATTTTATCTCACATTTTCCTTTCACAAAGCAGGTGGCACAGACTGTGTATCTCTCCACTCAGGAATCTACAGAGGAGGAGGAACCAGATTACATGGCAATGACTGATGTACCAGCAACTAAGTTCCTACTACCCATCCATAAGTCCCTAAAGAGACGAGTCACTAGGATTTTACAACCCCCCACTTCTATTCCCCCAGTGGACAAGAAGATGGATAGGAAATATTGGGTGGCCAAGGCAGGAGCTGAATTCCTTTTTGGGGCATCCCAGTCATGAAGGGGTGGTGCAAGCTGCTGCATGTGATAAGGCAGGCATTCCTCTGGCATCATATCCGCCTGATAAATGGTCTAGGAAAATGGACTCTCTGGACAAAAAATCTTACTTAGGTTTTTCTCTGGCCATCAGGCAGGCCACTTACATGGCCTATGTTTCCAGATACCAGAAAAGTCTCTGGAATACAATTTTGGAGATTGCGGAGGCCTGCCTTGCTCCCATGGCATCTGACCTAGCTGAAGCTGTGAAAAGGGGCATAGAAGCCCCCAAATACCAGTTGCGGATGGCAGTGGATGCCAGTGACATTGCAGCTAGACTGATGGCAACTTCATTGTCCCTGCGGAGGTTTGCTTGGCAAAGGGCCACTAATCTATCCCAGGACACCCAGGCGAAGGCCTTGGATTTTCCTTGTGAGCCCGTATCTCTCTTTGGTGAGCAGACAGAGGCCTGCATGAATAAGATGGATGAATACAAGAGTGCTGCTGCTAAGGAAAATGCAGCAACACCTCAGAAGTACCAGAGTAAGGGGGGTAGGGGTAGAACTCACTATAGACCTTTCTTCTAGACTCAGGCTCTCCTAGCCTATCAGCCACAGAGAGGGTACTTCAGAGGCAGGAGCAGCAGTCGAGCTGGCCCCACTCCCCAGCCAAGTGCACAAGCAAAGCAGACCCCGAGGGGTCTGCCAGGGTCGCCTCCTCACTCCCAGTAGGGGGCAGGCTGGCTCATTATCTCCAGACATGAAGTTCCATTACCACGGACAAGTGGGTCCTGGAGGTAGTGAGCCAGGGCCTTGCTCTCAGTTTCAAGGTCTACCCAGACTGAGGGCAAGAGTTTTCAGACCTGCCACCCCATCAGAAACAGTTCAGTTGGAGGCGGAAATAGCAAATATCCTTCAGGAGAAGGCAGTGGAGCCCATCCTCTTGGCCCAAAAGGGAAAGGACTCTACTCAAGAAACTTCATCACTCTAAAGAAAACAGTGGAGTGGCGACCCATACTGAATTCAGGCATTTAAACAGACATTTGACAAAATCAAAGTTCAAAATGGTCATTCTGGCTGCCATTCTCCCTACACTCAGGCAGGGAGATTGGCTGGCATCCCTGGACCTAAAGGATGTCTACTTCCACATTCCAATCAGGCAATCCCACAGAAAGTACCTCCGGTTCAGATTGCCATCAGATCGTCACCAGTTCAGAGCCATGCCTTTTGGTTTGACTTCTGCTCCAAGAGTATTTACAAAGTGCCTAGCAGTAGTGGTAGCACATTTAAGGAGGCAGGGAGTTGCAGTCTTCCCATACTTGGATGACTGGCTAGTGGTAGGCCAGTCACCCCAGCAGGTCAGAGATGCATTGACCACCACTCAGGATACCCTGCAGTCCTTAGGCTTCCTGGTAAACCAAACAAAGTCAGTGCTGAGGCCAGTTCAGCTCCTGGAATTTATAGGAGCAGAATTGGACACACTAAGAGGAAAGGCATTTCTCCTTCTCGGGAGGGTGGACAGCCTGGTACGGTTGGCCAGCTCATTCCAGTTGCATATTCCCAGACCAGCAAGGCACTTTCTCCAGTTGTTGGGACACATGGCTGTGTCAACAGCATTAGTGTCAGGTTCCAAGTGGGAGACATCCAGTTCCATCTCAGATCTCACTGGTCACAGAAAAGAGATTCCCTGTCAAAAATGGTGCCAGTCACAGGAACTGTTCTTCAGGCACTCCAGTGGTGGCAGGAAAGACAACCTCAGAGAAGGTGTGCCTTTGCTTCAGTTGCCACCACCAGCAGTGCTGACAATGGATGTCTCCCTCCTAGGATGGGGTGCCCACCCGGGGGAGCACACCGCATACTGTACTTGGCTTCAGCAGGAGTCTCTGCTTCACATAAACCTGCTGGAAGGGCAGTTTACCTAGGCATTCAGTCCTTTGCCTCACTGCTGCAGGGCAAGGTGTTTCAAGTCCGAACAGACAATACAACCACAGTGTACTACATCAACACGCAGTGGTGCACACGGTCATCCCCCCTGTGCACAGAGGCCATGAAAGTATGGAATTTGGCCTACTCTCTGGGGATCTCACTCTCAGCAGTTCATCTCCCAGGGAAGGACAATGTCCGTGCAGATACCCTCAGCAGGTTCAACCAGAATCACCATGAGTGGTCACTAAACAGGCAGATCCTGCAAGTTGTGTTCAGAAAGTGGGGCACCCCAGAGGTGGGCTTCTTCGCAGCCCCAGACAGCCACCAACTGCCACAGTTCTACTGCAGACCTCCTGCAGTGGGCACAGTGCTTCTGGATGCACTGCTTTTGGATTGGACAGGGAAGTTTCTATATGCCTTCCCGCCATTTCCCCTGTTTCTCAGAGTACTGAACAAGCTCAGGGTTCAGCCAGTGACAATGATCTTCATTGCTCCAGACTGGGCCAGGCAGCCCTAGTATTCAGACCAATCTCACTCCCCAGGAGGCACAACCTGCTGACCTCCTCACAGGGCAGGATCCTCTACCCCAATCTCCAGTCCTTCAGGCTCAAGGCGTGGCTTTTGAGGACTTAAAGTATGCTGACCTACACCTCTCTGAAGGGGTTCTAGAGGTCCTCATAGTTTCTAGAAAACCCTCTACAAGGAAAACTTACACCGCTAAGTGGAAGAGATTTTCTGTTTGGTGCCAGCAAAAACATATAGACTGTAGCCAGGCTGGCTTGCAGGTCATTTTGAATTATCTGGCACACCTTCATTCCCTCAGCCTCAGGCCATCTACCCTTAAGCTGCGCCTGGCAGCTGTCTTTGCTTGCTTCTCAGTGGGTAAAGGTTCATCCCTGGCTGCGAACCATGTATTCAGAAAGTTTTTCAGAGACTGTTACACTTGCATCCCCACACATAGGGTGCCAGCTCCTGCATGGAACCTCAATGTATGCATTGGCCAGCTAATGCAGCCACCCTTTGAGCCCATATCTTCAGCAGAGCTTAAATATGTGACATGAAAAACAGTGTTCTGATAGCTCTCACCTCAGCCAGGAGAATCGATGAGCTCCAGGCCTTGTCCACAGAGCCAAATTACATTTCAGTCCATAGGGACAAGGTAGTCCTCAGGACTAACAGGAAGTTTCTCCCCAAGGTGGTGTTGGACTTTCATCTGAATAAATCCATCACTTTGCCAGTCTTTTTTCCACTGACCATTCCAGTTCAGGGGAACATAGGCTACATATCCTAGCTGTCAAGAGGGCTATCAGCTACTACTTGGACCACACTAAGAATCATAGGTAGGATAGTACTCTGCTCTTCCTGACTTATCGAGAGGTGGGCAAGGTCAAGCCTGCTTCAAAGAGGACCATTGCACGCTGGATTGTCGCCTGTATTCAGTTCTGCTACAGCAAAGTAGGCAAAGAACCCCTGTGGGCCTTGGAGCCCGCTCTACAAGGGGTACAACTGCTTCTATAGCAGCTGCAAGAGATATTCCTTTGTTGGAAATTTGTAAAGCAGCTACCTGGAAAACTGTCAACACGTTTACCAAACACTATAGCCTAGATACCCAGGCCAGAAATAATGCCAGATTTGGTACAGCAATACTGCAGAGTCTGTTTCCTAAAGATACTACCTGGGTGGTCTGCATATGTCAGAATACAGTAAGATTTCCTGAGGTTTAAAGAAAAAATTACCATAGTAATCTTATTTCTTCCAAGAGAATCTTACTGTATTCTGAGCTCCAGCCCTACTTCCCCTACTAGACCTACAGGTACTGCACTACAGCTGTCCGTGCTGTTTGAAATTTGTGAGTTGTTTCTTGTTGGGGGCATCTGTGATTTGAGTCTTAGTGATGCCCTCATTTATAAATGGAAGTGGTTTGTTTGGTTTTTAAGGGGTGTTAGTTTTTTATTAGGATAATTTAGATAGCTTGTTCTTATGCATGCTCCGTAAGAATCTGACAGTTGCAGGATGTATTCCAGGGGCAGTGGTTTGAAAACCAAGCTCGAGCGTAGCATTCCATCATTAGCATAGGTTCTATTAACCATTTCGGCTCTGGGGCAATCCTATGGTGAGACCATACTATATATGTCAGAATACAGTAAGATTCCCTTGGAAGAAACAAGATTACTATGGTAAGTAATTTTTTCTTCAGTCCACTCTCAGGAGAGGCAGGAGAATTCTGCCGAGCTGACTGCCTCCTCCCAAGAGTTACCCCCTTTGGGGGTTCCCCGAAAGGACCTGGTCTGTGTCCTGTACATGCCCCTCCTCTTGCATCCCCTCGCTGTTGACACTGTAGTAGTCAGTCGAGGTCTTGATTGAGATTACAGTTTCAGGAATCTTTGCATTCCTGCACTTGGCTTTTGACCAGGAAGCGCCATCAATACTACTCTTCTTCTTCATCCTCAGACAATGAGAGGCTCCGTTGCAAGTTGTCAGTGCTATGAGGAGCTCCTGTGGCAGGCTCCAACACTTCCCTGGTGTCCTCTGGCCTGGCCCGCTCCAGTCCTGCCAAGTCTGGTAGTGCCTATGCCACCTTCTCCACTTATTCTGGTGGTGCCACCGCCCAAGCAGCCCTTGCAGCGGGCTCCAACCAAGGATGCTCATCCAGCTACCAATCTTCCCGGTCGATTGTCTGCTCAGATCATTCACTTGGACAAGTCTAGGGTGGTTTATGGGGAGAAGTGGCAAACGGTGGTATTGGAGGAGTCTTCAGACTCTGAAGGTTGCACTGTCCTTGAACAGGATGACTCCCCCCAGGGGTTACCTTCCCTGTGCCAGAGGCTATCTTGGGTTCTGCGCTGGAGCTTTGGGAATATCGCTTCATGTAGCACTTATGCCCACATGGTCTGTAACTACGCAGTCCTGACTGGGTCTCATCCCTGCTTTTCAGACCACCCCCCTTGGCCAGTGGACTGGTGGCAGACTCCGTCTTTCATAAGACAGGAAACATTGATGTGGACAATCCCCCAACAAGGGGCCCAAGAAGCTGGATCATGCATTGAAAATGGTCTACACTGCTTCCTCTCTGGGTCTCTGTCAGGTGAGTTCTGCCTTGATGATGGCCAAGTTCAGACATGCACTCATGAGTATCCTGGGCCAGGTCCTTCCCCGCCTTCCTGCAGATGTGCAGAGGATGACCAAGATGGTCCAAGACTAGTGTCACTCTCTAGCCAAGCACCAGCTTCAGACCACCTTGGATATTGGCAACTTCTGCACCCGGTCTATGGTGGCAGCAGTCGCTATGCACCACAGAGTCTGGCTGCGGATTTCCACCTTTATGGTGGATACCAGCACAAACTGGCTGATGTCCCCTTCTCGGGCACCGACCTGTTTGATCGGGGTGGGGGTGGATGAACACCTTACTAGGATCAAGAAGTCCAGTGCCACCCTAGACTTGGTGATGTCATTGTAGAAGGACCTCAAGGGACAGAAGTCAATGAAGAAGGCTTTTCAGTCTGTCCTTTCTGTCCTCACAGTCCAAATCGCAGCAGCCCCAGTTGGGGCCATCTCAAGCCTAGCGATCAAAGGCTCAGTTTGCCAGCCAGGGCTCCAAGCAGCCAGTGCCAGGGTCTCCTCCAAGGCTATGCAGTGACTGGGTAGGGGCTGCTCTCCTCTTGCCCCTCTGATCTCTGCCTCAGTTTCCCATGGGGGTCGTATTCACCATTTCTTGCACGCCTGGTCTGCCATTACTTCAGACAAATGGGTGCTAGAAGTGGTGGGTCAAGGATTGCATACCGAGCCCATGCCCCATGGGAGTTAGTGGTGTCTCAGGACATGCTGTCCGCCCTCCAGGAGGACATCACTTAGCTCCTAGAAAAAGGAGCTAGAGCCCATGTCCCTGATGCCATGACTAGCCAGGGCTTTGTGTCCAGGTATTTCTTGGTCCCCAAACTGATGGGAGGGGGGCCCATGGGGGGTGAGGTGGCACCCCATACTGGATCTTCACAATCTGAATCAGTTTCTGAGGCACAAATTCTGGATGGTCACTCTGAACCAAATAATACCGTCTCTGCAGCAGGAGGGCATATGGTTCTGCTCTCTGGACCTCAGGGACACCTTCTTCCACATTTCAGTCCGTTGTCCCACTAGCAATACCTTTGGTTCGGCACAAAAGGGATTCTTTACGAGGTTTGGGTCATGCCTTTCAGCCTCTTCTCAGCCCCCAGTGTTTTCACCAAGTGTATTGCAGAGGTGCAAGCCTTCCCGAGGCACCGGGGAGTTCAGGTTTATCCATGCCTGGACAACTGGCTGATAGCTGGCTCATCTCAGGAGGCAGTGGAGCGGCCCAGGGACCTGGCCCTCGAGACTTGCTTGGTCTTGGGTCTTCTGATCAACCCAGCCAAGCCGGAACTCAACCCCTTGCACGTCATCCACTTCAGAGCAGAGTTCGACTCTCTCCAGACCAAGTACCAACTCCCAGCGGACCGGGCAGCAGATCTTGCCTCCTTTGCCTGACCATTTCTGGTTGGGCACTTGCGCCCTTCTCAGGACTTCCTGCAACTGCTGGGGGTACATGGCATCCTGCACCAATGTGATCCGTTAGGCCTGCTGGCAGATTCGCCACCTGCAGTGGGAGCTGACCTGCCGGTGGTCTCAGCACCTGGTCATGGTGACACAGCCGATGTGGCATGCCATCCAGTGGTGGCTCATCCTGGAACATCTCGAGAAAGGAATCCTGTTCATCTGCCCAGAGCTGACAGTCACTCTGTCGCCCAGTGCGTCTCTGGTGGGCTGAGGGAGTGCACCTGGGGGGCCACAAGACCCACAAGCTCTGGACCCCTAGGAAGTCCCGTTATCACATCAGCCTGCTGGAACTCTGTGCAGTGTGACTTGCTGTGATGGCATTCGTTCCTTTTATCCGAGGTCAAGTCATGCAGGTCCAGATGAACAATACCACGAACATGTACCACCTCAACAGGCAGGGCAGAACGCAGCCTCTGGTTGTGTCAGGAGGCTCCTCCACAGCTGAACCCTTGTGTGCAGCTTGGGAGCAGACCTCAGCGGCCACTGCCTCTCATTTCCTCACCTTTTATGTAGGTTCTGCTGAGTCTAGAGATGTCTCCGCTCCAAACCTCGGTAGTGAGGAAGATCATGGAAGCATTACTGAAGCAGAGATTGGTGGAACATCTGGTTGCCAGTGGATTACAGGACCCAAGGCAGCATGGTTTCACTGGGGGGGAAGTCATGCCAGACCAACTTCATTTAATTTTTCAACTGGGTGACAAGGGAGGTGGGTCAGGGGAGGGCAGTGGACGTGGCCTATCTGGACTTCAGCAAGGAATTTGACACTGTGTCACATAGAAGGCTATTATACAAACTGGGGAATATGGGAGTGGGCAGGACAGTAGTGCGGTGGGTGAGTAATTGGCTGGGCGGCACAACACAGAGGGTGGTGGTAAATGGCTGTCACTCCACAGAGGGAAGAGTGACCAGTGAGGTACCACTGGGATCAGTGTTGGGACCGGTCCTATTCAATGTCTTCATCAGTAACATTGCACAAGACCTAGAAGGTAGAATTTCCCTGTTTGCTGACGACATGAAGCTCTGTAACAGAGTGGACACGTCAGAAGGTGTAGACAGAATGAGGAGGGACCTGCAGAAGCTTGAAGAATGGTCAAGGGTTTGACAGTTGAAATTTAACGCAAAGAATTGCAAGATAATGCATATGGGGCACAAAAACCCGGGAACAACATATCAGTTGGGGGGTGGATATAACAGGCACCAAGCAGGAAAGGTGCCTTGAGGTTATCTCTGATGACCTTAAGGTAGGGAGACAGTATGACAAGGCAGCATGTAAAGCAAATAGGATTTTGGGATGCATAGGCAAGGGCATCACCAGCAGGAAAGGGTGGTCATAATTCCACTATACAAGACCCTAATGAGACCCCACCTGGAGTACAGTGTACAGTTCTGGAGACCTTACCTACATAAGGACATAGACAGGGTAGAGAAGGTTCAGAGGAGGGCAACAAAGATGGTACAGGGATTGCATCACAAGTCCTTTGAGGACAGGCTGAAGGACTTGAATAGGTACTCCCCAGTGGAGAGGAGGGAGAGAGGGGATATGATAGGCATAAAGGTACCTTGCAGGGAGGAACAGGGTGCAGGAATAAACTATTTTTCATCTAAAAAGATGTTTCAGGACTAAAGGGCATGGGATGAAGTTGGAGGAAGGGTGATTGAGGAAACGTGAGTAAGAATTTCTTCACAGAAAAGGGTGGTGGACAAGTGGAACACCCTGCCAGAGGAAGTGGTGGGGGCTGAAAAAATCACAGGATTGAAGAATGCATGGGATAGACATAAGCGAATTCTGGAGGTCGTGGGTAAGGGGCAGCAGACTTCCAGAAAAACATAAAGGGAACTTATAAGCTCAAATGGGCAGACTGAGTGGGCCATAGGCCCTTATCTGCCGAAAGTGTCTATGTATCTATGTAAATCCTCACAGCAGCTACTGTTCATAGGAGCTCTTCTGGATACGAACAAAGCCGATGCCTTTCTTCCAGAGAGCAGAGTGCAGGTGATCCTGCAGATGGCAGGCTACATCATGGAGTGCATGACTGTGCAAGCCCACTCCATGCAACATGTGCAGTCTGATGGCCTCCTCAGTGTTCACAGCACCCGTGGCATGGTTGCACATGAGAACAACTCGTGGATGCGCAGTGGTCACAAGCATCATATTGTCAGACCCGTACATTCAGGTGTCCAAGCCCCTGGTTCAGTCACTCGCATGGTGGTCAGTGGAGGACATTCTCCTCCAGGTCTTTACCTTCCCCAAACTGGAACCTCTGGTGACTCTCACCACGGATGGCTGCCAGTTTGAGTGGGGGGCACACTGTCAGGGCCTCCAAACACAAGGTGTCTGAAACCCATCAGATACGCATCTCCACATCAGTGTGTTGGGGATGCAAACTGTTTTGTATAGCCTGAGAGTCCTAGGGAACCCAGTCAGCCACAAAACAGTCCTTCTCCAAACAGACAACACATCTGTGATGTACTACATCAACAAACAGGGAGGAGTGCACACTAACCTTCTCTGCGGAGAGGCGATGAGAGTGTGGGAATGGTGCCCGGAGCAGGGGATCCTGCTCCAAGTTATTTATCTACCAGTAGTCCTGAACACTCTAGAAGATGAGCACAGTTGAACAGAGGCCAATCCTCATAAGTGGTCTCTAGCTCTAAATGTCATGAGACTGCGTTTCAAAGAGTGGGGTTACCCCAGATGTGTATCTTTTTGCATCCCCACTCAGTACCATATTCCCTCGATTCTGCTGACGAAATCCAGGACATGGTTTTTTCTGTCAAGATGCATTCAGACTGCAATGGCAAAAATCTGTTTCTGTATGCATTCTCATCAAGACCACTGGTGCAGAGGGTATTGCTTTAACTGGAGGTGCTTGGGGGCAGGATGAACCTAGTTGCCCCCTGCTGGCCCCAGCAGATATGGTTTCCTCTGTTGAGCAGACTTTCAATCAGCAAATCGAGGATTCGTCCAATCAGGGTAGCCTTACGAACTCGGAATTACCTGGTCTATACCAACTTGTGTGCCCTTCATCTTCGGGCCTGGCTCTTGAGCAAATAGAAGTGAACAGGTACGGGGTATCTCAGAGGCCCTCTGAAATACTTTTGGCTGCCTATAAGCCTTCCACTAGGAAAACTTACACAGACATGTGGAAGACATTTTCCATCTGATGCTCCAGAACCAGCATGGACCTTTTTTGGGTGCCCACCTGACAAGTTCTGGAGTACTTACTGGACCTTGCTGATGCTGGCCTGCAGTGCTCCACAGTTAAGGTCCACTTAGGTGCTATATCTGCATACCACAAGCCTGTCAGTACCTTCTACCTGGCACAGCTGCCGCTGTTCAAGAGACTCCTTAAAGGCATCTTAACACACAAGGCCTCCCATCAGAAAACCAGTTGCTGCCTTGGATTTCAGCCTTTGGTGGATATGCTCACTCACAAACTTTTTTGAGCTACTTGCGACGTGAGCTGAAGTTTTTAACTTGGAAAGAAGTATTTCTTGTGGCTATCACTTCTACTCTGAGTGTCTGAAATTCATGCCTTGATCACAGATCCTCTGTATATGGTTTTCCACGAGGACAGGGTAATTCTCTGCATGCACCCTAAATTGGTGTCTGAGTTCCATTTGAACCAGCCACTAGTGCTGCCTACCTACTTTGCCAGCATCCAGAATGAAGGAGAGCACACTGTCTATTCTTTGGATGTTGAGGGCCCCCACATTCTACCTGGACAGAACTAAGGACTTCAGACAATCCAAACAGTTCTTTGTCTCCGATCCCAGTCAGAAGGGACAGCCTGTTATAGTCAAGTGCATTTCTGCCTGGATTGTGAGCTGCCTGCACCACTGTAATGCCTTGGCTCAGGTCAAGCTGAAGGGCCAGGTACATGCCCACTCCACCAGAGCAGTTGCCATGTCCCTGGCAGAGATTTGCTCGGAGTCTGTCGGTGATAGCTGCAGAACTGCAGCTTGGAGCACAGTACACATTTTTGTTAAGCATTATATTCTGGATGTCCATGCCAGGCACAATGCCACCTTTGGCAGGACAGTCCTGAAAGGTTTATTATCCTTAGTGAGTGCGTGACTCCTACCACCCTAGTCCGGGGGATTTTGTCTGAGCTTGGTAGTCTGACCCACTGGTATGAATCCGTGATGAAGATTAATTCCTGGAAGATGTGGAAATTTTCTCTTCATAATTCTTATCTTCTAGGAATATCTTCACTCTTGATTCACATGCCCACCCGCCATCCCCCGGGCTCACTCCAGTATGTTCTGTTGGTCTCCGCCCCTTGTTCTTGGTTTGGGCTGTGAAGATACTGTGTTACAGGTTTGTTGACCCTTCTTACACAGGTAACCAGGGCTATCTTGTGCCTTACATTAAATGCATAAGTACTTGTTAGATTATGCTGCATCTCCTTGGTAGAAAAGTACTGAGGCAGTTGAGGGCTGATGTCGAGGTAAGCTTGTGCTGTGAGCTCCCCCTCATGGCTCCCCTACATGCACGTAGCTTACCTCAGCACCAGCCCTCCTAAAAAGTTCTGACTCCTGCAGGTTATTTATTTATTTTTTATTTATTTAGCTTTTGTTGACCGGGTAAGTTCCTAGCACCTCTGGATTAGACCCACTAGTGTGACTCAGTAGTGAAGATCTTCCTAGATCAGGAATTCTGGTGAGTACGTAATTTTCATTTTTACTTCTCACATTCCCTTGTTGCAGTTCATAACACTTCCAAGGATGGCAGAGCTAGAGTTGCAGTAGTTAACACAGCTGCAGACTCCATCCCAAATATTGACATGGTGTGCTCTGGAATTCGCTGCAGACCGTATATTTGTGACAGCACTAGTGGCTAATCCATTTTTGTCTTCCACTAGAAGTGAGTGGGAGACTGGCTATGTGTTAAGGCCAAGATCATAACTTGCCACGTGTCCAAGTCTTCAAATTGCATCATGGAGGGAGGCATCTGGCGGCAGGATTATGAAATACCGCATGCACCACATTGAGGACATCCTTAAGCCAGACAGCCACGTAAACTGGACAAAAACCTTTTGCCAAAACTATAGGCATAAGGGATCAATAGAAAAACTACCAATTTTAACAAATTAAGGGTGCCCTCTGTGTCGTACACTGTTTACCCATGATGAGGTGCTAATAACCCTCATTCACATCTGCTGTCTGGCACTGTCAGCTATAATTCACCCCCTCCATCTGTATGGTAAACAGAATGTCTGCAGCAAAACAAAATGGTGCATTTAATGGACCATTGTTATACTGTAGAATAGATAATGTTCGTGGTTCTTTATATTTCGCTGTGTTTGCGGGACGCACATGTAACATGAAATATTAAGAACCGTGAACTATGTTTGAAATATAATATACAACGTTTGCTCTCATTGCTATCGTAGGTATCAACCTAGTAAGGTAATGTACATTATCGATCTCTGTGAGTCAGCAGAGGCACCTCTAATAGTTTGATCTGTTAATGTATCAGAATGCGTACTGTGTATTTTTGCTCCTTTATTTTTATTTATTTATGTCTTTGACAACCTGGTGGGTGCACTGATCCAAAGGACCGTTTTCAGGCACAACCCGAGCCACAGCATGGCACATTAAGCAATACAGGTGTGGAGAACAACAGTAAACACAGGCCTCAACATGAGGTGCAGGAAATTACAGAACAAGGGGTCATTACATAAAGTGCAATTACATAAGCATACAAGGTGTCAGAGAAGGCCAGCATACAGGTCAAAAATACATAGTCACAGGCCAGGCAACAGGCTGAAATATGTCACAAAACACAGAAACCAAACATAAATCTCAGCTATGATACATAAAGTGCAAAATGCATTCAGGCACACTAATAGTGCACAGGTCAACCAGCAGATTGGAACTCTGAAGTCGAGTACAGCACTTCCCTTTAGCAAATGGTGATGGGACTTAGAATAGGGAGGCAACAGCAGAAGCCCTGAAAACTGGGGGAAGAGGACGGGAGCTGTAGTGGTGAGTGTAGCAAGGATGACACTGCTAATAGGTGGTGGTGGGGATACCAGAGAAATTACCCAGAAGAGCAGCGGCATTTGACTTCAGACAGTAGCCTGTCTTTGAAATTGTTTTTGAAGGAGAGATGGGAGGTGGAAGAGTGGAGAGATGTAGGGAGTCTGTTCCATAGGGATGGGGCAGAGGCGGAAAAGGCTTTACTACCCATGGTAGAGGAGATTCGTGGAACTACCAGGGAGGATGGATGATTCACAGAGGCTCCTAGCTGCCACGCTGCCCATGAGGAAGGATTAGTACGGGGACAGGTGTCCGCCTCTCAGAGTATTGTCATCCAAACAACCAAGGGCATAGTCAAATCATCCTTGCAGTGGGAGCGAACCAAGTGACTGGTACAATTCACAATGATGGTTAGAAAAGGGGGCATGGAGGACAAAGCGACAGATACTGTTGTAGACTGAGTTCGGTCTACAGCGCAGAGCTGAGGATATGAGGGAATAGACAGGAGAGCAGTACTCAAGGAGCGGTAGGAGGTTTCCGTTTGCAACTGCTAGGTGCACCTCATAAGAAAGGAATTGATTTAGGTGGTAGGCAGCACCTAGCTTCTGATTAACTCTACGCACAGAATTATTGACATGGTCGGCGAATGTAAGGGAGGGGTCCAGAGTGACACCTAAGTATTTGAAACTGGAGACATTTTCAAGGAAGGGGTACCAGAAGGTGTGGGTACAAGGAGGGGGAAGAGTTTGTCTTGGAGATCGTTGTGAGGAATGGTTTGGATTCAAATAGCATTACTTTTGTTTTCTTTTCATTTACCAAGAGTCTGTTGGAAAGAAACCAATTGTGGGCAGCACTGTAGTTAAGTATAAGAGCGGAGCAGATGTTTGTAAGAGACTTGTCGCTATTGTAAAGGACAAGGTAATCTGCATAGAGGAGAGCCTCACAGGTGAGGCTTTCAGCTGGGAGTGCGTTAATAAAAATGGAAAAAAGTAGAGGGTCAAGGATGAAGCCTTGGGGAAACCCTGTGGATATTGGTAGGGCAGGGGAGGAGGCTTTACCAATTGTAATAGACTGGGACCTGCCTTTGGGGTAGCTTCTAAACCATGCTGTTGTCTCGGCAGAGCAGCCAAGATGTAGGAGAGTGGAGTGGAGGAGGGAGTGATCGATGAGGTCAAAGGCCTTGGTCAGATCCACAAATACAGCACCAGTGGCCTTACCCCTGTCCATGTTTCTGAGTACATGGTTAGAGAAATGGGCTAAGGCTGATGTGGTGCTTATGGATGCCATGCTGCTGAGGGCACAGCAGATTATACTTTCCAAGATGCTCTGAGAGTTGGAAGTGCATGATTTTTTCCAGTAGCTTGGTCAGGTGGGGGAGGAGGAAGATACACCTATAATTACCTGGAGAAAGGGGATTGTCTGATTTTGAAAATGGGCACAACATTAGCATGTTTCCAAGAGTCTGGCATTGTGGACGAGAAGAGGGAAAGGTTAAATATGAAAGTGAGGGGTTCAGTGATTGCTGGAGAGATGAGCCTAAGGAACGAGGGGAAAAGCCCATCACTGCCAGGGCTACCCCTGGCGGGGAGGGACTTCAGGAGCTTGGTGGTAACACCTGGGCCAATGGCTCTAAAGTAGAAGGGTGGGGTGTCAGAGGGGGTGGTGATGGAGGAGGGGTAGTTATCCTGACTACCAGGGCTGGGCGGGTAGTTTGGTAAAATAGGTGGAGAGGTCAGAAAAAGCCTTGTTAAAAATCTGCGCAATCTCAGAGGGAGCAGTCAAGGGGCCTGAGGGGGAGGTGAGGTGAGTAACTTGGCCATGGGTCTTGGGGTTGAACAAGGACCCAATTGAGCCCCAGAAGCGATGGGGATTGCCAAGGTTGTTCCTTTGAAGGTTTCAGTAGAAAATGCGTTTTTAGTGATTTGGCAGTTTGCTTACATGTGTTGCATAAGCACCCATAAGTGTTCCAAAGTTGGGGGGAAGGGGATGCTTTATAAGCTTTCCATTTATTGTCCCTCTCTTTCATTGGGGACAGTAACTCATTGGATATCCATCGGGTGCAGCACCCTCTCACCCTCCGAGTGTTGAGACAGAAGTGGAGGTCTTGTATCTGAATGACTGCATTTGTGAGGAAACTAACTGCATCTAACACATTGTTGATGAGGTAGAGGGCAGACCAGTTCACCGCTGCTACATCCTCTAGGAGATTTGTGGGATCCAGGCAGTTAAAATTTGTGAAAGATAGGTACTTGACGGGGAGGGTGGGGGTGGAGTTGATTTTGGTGATCAATATGACTTAAGTAGGGGAGTGGTCACTTATAGAGTCTGACATTGTACCCACCTGTAGGACAGTGTCCACCTGATTTGTGGCTATCCAGTTGAGCATACAGGCATTTTGCCTGGTGGGGGATGAGATGATTTGCTCGAGGTTGTGTTTTCAGGAGATTTGCATAGTCGGGTTCCTGGGCACTTAACCAATTAAGGTTAAAGTCCCCGAGCAATATGGTGTCTCTGGTAGGAGACAGTAGTCCTAGGCCATCGAGAAGGGCGGCTAATCCAGGGATACCTCCGGTAGGGGGGTTGTAGCAGCAGCCCAAGTAGAACTTTTTTGACGAACCCAGGGTCAGTTCTGCAAGGAGACATTCACTGGGGAAGAGGGGATAAGAGTGGCTAACAATGGTGGCAGAGATATATTCCTGGACATGCAGTGCTACTCCACCACCCTTTTTTCTTCCTGGTCTAGCCAGGCGAAGGAGGGAGTAACCTGGGAGATGGTAGGAGGGGTTGGAGTTGTAGGTTTCAGCCAGGTCTCGGAGAGCCCTAGCACATGGTGCTTATAGAGGGACACCCAGGCCTCAAGGTCTGGGAACTTGGATGGGAGGCTGCAAACATTTAAATGTGCAATTCTTAGACCAATCTGCCTTGCCGAGGTGACACTAGAGTGGTCGACAGGGGTGTCAGGGCCAGGGTTGCTTTCAGTGTTACCAGCAAGGAGGAGGGAGAAAAAAGAGCAGAGAGGTGGGAGCCAGGGGGTGGTGAGATGGTGAGGGAGTATAGGAAGAGGCCAAGTAGGCGACATTCAGAGTTGGAGAGGAAGGCAAAGAGAGCCGGGCCCAGGGGAGTGAATTCATATCTAACAATAGTAGGAGGAGGCACATTAGGTCTATCTATGGAGGTGAGTAAATAAGGATACATTTTGCAGTTCTATGGCAAGTGCAGAAGCACAAAATCTGACACTAATAGCAGGCCAGTCATAGAGGTGTCCTGAAAGGGGAAGCAGTAATAGCTTCATTTGAGGTGCTATGGGTTAGTGACCAGAGACAGTTTGTCAGTGTTGGCCAAGTGGCTAGGATTTCGCACTGCAGCAGAGAGAGGGATGCAGAGGTGCTTTGAGTGCCACGGCCCCACATAAAGGGTGACTCACTCAGATGAGCTCCTGGAAAGGGTAAAATAGTAGGAAAGAGTTGAGGGGAATATTGTTGTAGAGGGAGATGGGTCCAGTCCAGAAATTGTTTAGAGTACAGAAGGTGGGAGGGCACGGAAGGAGTGACTTCAGGGGCTGAGTGGGATGAACCAAATGGGATTGAGAGGTGGGGGGGGGGCAAAAGTGGGCTGATAGGTTCTGGTGGGAGGAGCCAAACACGAAATCTGTCCAAGAACACTTGTAAACTCTCTACCTTCTGGAGAGGGAGGGGTCAGTCCACAGCCGCTGCAGGGAGAGCTTGAGCTTTAGTTGGGATGCTCTCTGGTGTCTGAATCCTTCTGGGAAGGAAGGGTCAGTCAGCAGCCGCTGCAGGGAGAGCTTAAACTGTAGTGGGAGGCTTTCTGGTGTTTTCCTATGCCTCAGTCGCTCCCAGAGTAAACCTGACGAAACCACACAACCTTCACGGCCCTCAAGTAGAGGAATGCTTCAGACACTTCCAGTTACAGTAATGTTATAATTTCTCCTTAACATTCTCAGTAGTTCTTCATTCTTATCGGTTTGTATTTGGCCATTTGGTAAACCACTAAGCAGGGTGCTACACTACGCTATAGGTTACTAGGTATGACCACGTGGTGCAGCTCACGTAGGGATGCCACAACACCCTGCACGAGTGTACTGTAATTTTTTTATTAAACAACAACACAGAAACTAAAGTTAAAAAAATTAATTAATAAAAAATGGAAGAAGATGTATCGATTCTTTGCTGGTCTGCTTGGCGATTGTGCTGTAACCAGGGCTCCAGATAAGGGGAGTACCGACCTGTTTTACTCGCCTCATTTTAGGAAATGCTCTTCAGAAACATTTTTTTAATGAGTACCAATATGCACCAAACACTTGTAAATACTCCACATCAAAGAATAGTGCTTCATAACATAACTGGTGATTTAAAAGGAACCGCTTTTTTTTTTTTTTTTATATATATACACAGTATTACTGCGCTCATATGCATCCCAATTTTGTTTTACTCACTATATTTTAAAACTAGTGAGTAAATTACTTCTACCTGCCAACATTATCTGCAGCATTGTTGGCACTTGATCAGTTCTTACCTAGAAAAAAACTACATTGTTTTTAAAAATGTACTGCACACTCCACTCTGTCCAGACATTTGTACACATCTGAATTTGGTTTTCCCACCTCACTTTCAAAATGAACAGTACAGTACTCATCCCAAAAAATCTTATCTGGAGCCCTGGCTGTAACCGTCATCCAGGTACTGTACCTATAAAGAAAGAGCAGTTGTTACAGACACAGTATAAACGGAAGCTGTGAATATTAAAAATGAAAGGAAATGAATGAGATTTACTGTACTAGTAAATGTTGAGCTGCAGGTGGACATTGAGACATTCACTGTGCTTGTGCAATACCAGCCTTCTTAAACCCCATAAGACAATCCTCTTTCCTCTCTGCAGTTATGTTAAATGTCGTGACTAACCACTGGGCATGCAAAGCCATAATGTTCGACGTTCTGAGGTCCACATTTACTGCATTTGCAGAGACACCAGTGGTCAGCTGCTCCAATATCAGTCCTGAGTACCAAGCCATGAACTGAGATTTCATTTCTTCCTTGAAAAGTTTGTTCATTGCAGTGTCCAGAGGTTGGAGCAGGTCTGTGCAGCTTTGGGGAAGGGGACAAAGACAGGGATAATACACACCTCCTCTAACTTTGTAACACATCAGTAGTGCTATGAGCTTTAAACAAGTTGTTAATTAGAAGTGCTCTCTGCTGTTCAGGCAAATCTTTTTCCGCTTGACCGGCATGTTACACACAGCATTAACTGCTGAGTGAACCAAGAAACATTGACTGCATACGTGGTTGCCGTTTCAAAAAATCAGGTTACTCACCTGTAACAGTAGTTCTAGGAGTGGTATATGTTGTTCATTCACACTTCTTGGCAGGTACCTTGCTGCTTTAAGATGTGCCGGAAAGTATTCAAGCTGGCTCCTCCCACCCACCCAGGTGATATAACCCTCGACTCCGCCCCATGATGCCAGATCTTCCTTCCACTGGAAGGTTCAGGTTCCCTCCTTAGTACTCCCACATGTACTAGGCCCTGGCTTTAGAATCTTCGGATTCGCTTCCAAAACTTATTTTAAAACTTTCTCAAGTTTAGTCTTTGCATTCTTCTCTTACTACCACGATGGAAGACAAATTGGTTCCTGGGTTTCACTGGTTCCCCTGCGGGCAGAAGATGTTTTGCATCGATCCACATGCTGCGTGCGTCTGTCTGGGACACGACTACAGTCTGCAGGCTTGCGATCTCTTTTGGTCCTTTTCACCTTCGGTTCTGCAAGACCGCGCTGCCTAACTACAACTGGGGCAACTGGAGAAGTGTTATCTGCCAGTTGAATCCAAGGATGCCCGTCGGGTGGTCTCCACGGCTGCAGGGTCCGCTGAGCAGCTGGAACAGCTTAAGGCTTTCAAGGAGGAGGCGGCTCATGCTGCGCCGGGATCCTCCTATTCAGCTTCCTTCAAGGAGTTTTGTGCCAGTCTCTCTCTACAAAGGGAAAGGGCCCTTCGGGGTCACATGTCTTGCGCTATCGGAAGGAGGGGTCGAAAAAGGACAAGTCGCAGTGTTGATGCTCTTGGGACTGGGAGTGGTCCAACTCACAGGAATTTCATTTCAACTTCAGACGAATTAACGGCTGAGGCCGCTGGTTTCATGGTAACCCTGTCAGACCAGTCGGCTAAGATGCCTGTCGATGCGGCCAAGATTTTTCTCGAGCCAGTCAGTGGGTTGTCGCCCAATCCGGCTGACGACTCTTTATTTCGCACTCTGGTGCTTCTGGTGTCCTCAGACTGGTCAGCTCAGCCCGCTGGGCAGAACCCACCGTAAAACCTGACCAGGAGGTGCCGTGGGTTTCCCTGACTCCTCCTGAGGTCTCCCATCAGCCCTGCCAACTGTCAAGGTCTTGGTCTCGTTCCTTGACTTAGACATCAGACGAGACTCGGCCTCATCGGTGATCACGCTCTCGACACCATGGTAATCGGCGGTGCCACTCCTCATCTTCGTCCTCCTTGGGTGAGGAGAGGATCAGCACAAGTTGCATCGGTACTTGAGACCTAATGTGGAAGCAGTTAGTCCTGTCCGGGTCGAGCCGTTCTGCTTCTACCCCGGCCATTAAGTGGCTTTCGCTAGAGTGACCAGCTTCAGCCACGGCCACAGTCACCGAGGTGCCAGTTAAGGCCCCACCAGTTCAGCCGAAGCCGGCTACTCCACCAATCCAGGTGGAACTGCCACCCGAGCAACCGAAGTCCAGGGTTCCAACCAAGGAATCTCGGTCGGCCCAAGGCCTGCCCCATTGGTTGTTGGTCACTCTTACTCCCAACCACCCGTGGCAGGTTGAGAGTGACACGGGTGGATGCACGCTTTACAAGGACTCCTCTGAGTCTGAAGATTCCTCCATGGTCTCCCATCCTGTCGGCGCCAAGTCTCTTGGGGGTCTCTCTGTCGACGAGGGCCCTACCTCGCTGATGGGTATTTGTCGGCTCATTTCCGATTCCACGGGAATGGAGCTCGAGCCTGTGCAGAAACAGGCCAAGTATCCCCTCACAGAGATTCTGGACAAAGGGGATGCTCTGGAGGCCTTTCCAGTGGCTGAGGCCATTGTGGGTCCAGCCTTGGAGCTGTGGCAGCATCCTGCATCTTGCGCTGCACCTTTTGCCTGCATGGCCCGCAAGTATGCGGTCCCTATGGGGTCCCTTTCGGGATTTTCAGAGCACCCCTCTGCGGTGAGGTTGGTGGCTGACTCTGTCTTTCGGTATTCAGGCAACAAAGGGGATGTGGATAGACCCCCGGACAAGGAATCCAAACAACTGGACCGTTCTGGGAAGAAGTTCTATGCAGCCTCCTCCCTTGGCCTTCGTCAGGCCAGTTCGGCTGTTATCATGGCACACTTCTCCCATGCTCTCTTGGGTTCCCTGGACGAGGTGATCCCTCATCTCCCGGCCGACCTCCAGACCACAGTCAAGCAGGTCCAGGACCAGGGTAGGGCTGTGGCAAAGCAACATCTCCAGACAGCTCTGACATTGGTGACTCCTGTGCCGTTTGGTAGTGGTCATGTGCCACAGGGCTTGGCTGAACATCTCGACCTTTATGGCTGATATGCAACACAAGCTGGCAGATGTCCTCTTCCTGGGTGCCGACCTGTTCAGGGCTGGCATGGAGGGCCACCTCCAATGTATAGAGAAGTCCAGTGCCACATCTGCCAAGAAGGACAAGGGCCCCAAGCGTCAGAACCGCAGGCTCTTTCATTCGTCCACTCCTGCAGGCCAGACCGGCCCAAGAGCAGCAGGGCCAGCAGGCTCAATCTTGGCATCCTCAGCCAAGTCCGTGGCCTCCTTATTCAGGGAGCCCAGGGGGAAAGGTACTGATGGCTCCTCTGCCGGACCCTCCTCGAAGCCTGCCCAGTGATGGTTTGTGGGGGTGCCGCCCTCAATCCCGTCACATCTCCCGTGGGAGGCCGGCTCAGCCACTTCCTTTCTGCCTTATCACCACGGACGGTTGGGTTCTGGAAGTGGTCGGTCGGGGCCTGCCTCTGGAATTCGAGCAGGCCCCTCCATTTCAAGCCTGCGACCTACGGGGGAATCTGGTGTCCACAGCCTCTCAGTTGGCTCTCCGAGATGACTTAGCTGAGCTCCTCCTCAAGGAGTTAGTGCTCTGAGTAGCGGACCCACCTCCAGACCCAGGGTTCGTTTCCAGGTGCTTCCTGGTACTGAAGTGGACGGGGGCCTGGCGCCCCATTCTAGATCTGCATGACCTGGACAAATTCCGCACCTTCCGGATGGTAACTCTGGCTCAGATCGTACTATCCCTGGAGCAAGGCATGTGGTTCTACTCCCTAGATTTTCAGGACATGTTCTTTCACGTCCCAATCCATCCATCCCATCGATGGTTCCTCTGTGTCCGAGCTGAGAAAACCCTTTATGAGTTCCAAGCCATGGCCTTCACCAAATGCATGGCAGTGGTGGCAGCTTACCTGAGGCACCGAGGGGTCTGGGTGTACCCTTACCTGGACGACTGGCTGATAGCAGGTCCCTCCAGATGGGAGGTGGAGCGGTCCAGGTATCTAGCCCCTCCAGACTTGCCTCGACCTTGGCCTCCTGATTAATGAGGCCAAGTCGGAACTCGTGCCTTTGCAGGTGATTCAGTTCATCGGGGCAGAGCTTGACTTCTGCTGAGCCAGAGCTCGGCTCCTGGCGGACAGGGCAGAGGTTCCCTCCTCCTCCTTTGCCCAGTCATTTCTGGTTGGGCAATCATGCCCTGCTCAGGACTTCCTGTGTCTTCTATTGTAGCGGTGGGCAAAAAATTACAGTTAGTAAATTGTCTATTACAAATACTTAGAAAGGAGACGAGACTGATGGTGGAAGAATTTAATGATTATAACAATAATCACAGTGAGCGATTACAAGTGGTACATTCTTCATTCTTCAAAATAACAGTGTGTGCTGGCTTGCTTATATAGTGGAAAACAGCATCATCATTCCTATGGTTTTCTATGATTGGTTCAAACAAGTACAAACATCAACTTAAAAGGCAATACTCCTATGATATGTGTATGAGCTCTTCCTTGGTCAGCACAAGTATAGATAGTGTACATTCTATTATTATATATGGCTAGTAACAATTGTCACTACCAGTTACCAAGGTCTAGGAGGAAAAAATAGGTTTAGACTTAGGAATGTGCATACAAGCATTTTGGCCTGTCCTGATAAGAATAAACACTAGAGATAATCAGAAGGGTAATTTGAACTCTATCCTATGTTCTTGTCTTGCAGACACATAAGACAACTGTTTGCTATTCGGCTCAAATATCAAAAGGCACTTTAATATTGCAACTTGTGGCTTAGTTTGTCTTGTGGCTTCACAAGTTTTATATGATCCAGTCATATAGGTCTACATTAGTTACACAAACACATTATGTTTTAGACCAAAATGAGGTTTAGGCTGAACTATGGGGACAAACTTCTTTATCCCTTGTTACACTGGGCTACATGGCAGCCTGTACCAGCGTGGTCCGATGGGCCTGCTGGCACATGCGTTCCCTCCAGTGGGAACTGGCTAGCCAGTGGTCTCTTCGCTCAGGTCATCTGGACCAGCTGGTCTCTGTGACCCAAAGGATGTGGAACGACCTCCAGTGGTGGTTCATCCCATCCCACCTCCAGGAAGGGATCCCATTTGTCCGCCCCGAGCAGACGGTCATCCTGATGACCATTGCCTCTCTGATAGGTCAAGGTGCCCATCTGGGGGAGCACAGAGCCCACGGGCTCTGGTCCCTCCAGGAGTCCCGTTACCACATCAATCTGCTGGAGCTTCGAGCAGTTCGGCTAGCCCTGAGCGCATTCGCACCGTTTGTTCAGGGTCAGGTTGTTCAGGTCCAGACACTCAACACCACGACCATGTACTATCTCAACAGGCAGGGCAGGACGTGCTCTTTGCCCCTCTGCAAGGAAGCTCTCCGCATTTGGTCCCTCGTGCTCAGTCTAGAGGCTGATCTCCTAGCCATTCACATGGCAGGAGCCTCGCATCAGCTGGCCGATGCCCTCAGCTGGATGGGTGGGGCATCTCATGAGCGGTCTCTCCACCAAGAGGCAGTGTAAGAGCTGTTCTCCCACTGGGGCACCCCTTAGGTGGACTTATTTGCCCTCAGGGAGAAAGCAAAGCTGAGGCTGTATCATGCCCGCCCCCTCAGCAGGGTTCACTGCAGGGGGATGCCTTCTCGAGGCCATGTACCCCAGGCCTCTTCTATGCCTTCCCTTGATTCACAAAGTGCTCATTAAGGTCAGGAGGTACAGGGCACAGGTTATTCTGGTAGCTCCAGACTGGCCACGCCAGTTCTGGTATCCAGATCTCTTAAGTCTCAGCTCCAGGCTCCTGAGGCAGCTTCCAGCATGCCTGAACCTCCTCCATCAGTCAGGGGAAGGTACTCCACCTGGACCTTCAGTCCCTGCACCTGACAGCCTGGTTCCTGAGCGGCTAGAGTTCCGGACCTTGGGACTCTCCAACGAGGTCCTCAACGTTGTTGAGGTTTCCCATAAGGAATCGACTAGAAAATGCTATGCCTGTAAATGGAAGAGATTCTCCATCTGGTGTCAGGACAAAGGGTTGGACCCATCGTCCTTTCCAGTGGCTAGCATTTTGGATTATCTTTGGTCCCTCTCCCAGCAGGGACTTCGGTCGACGACCCTAAAGGTGCACCTAGCAGCCATCCCTGCTTACCGGGCTCAGGCCGGTCTGCATTCGGTTGCTCAGGAGATGGCGGTCTGGTGCTTCTTCAAAGGCCTAGATCACATATTCCCTCCGGTGCGTGAACCTCCACCTCTGTGGGATCTACTGCTGGTTTTGGCAAAGCTCATGGGCAAGCCATTCGAACCGATGCACAAATGTGACATCTCACATTTGTCGTGGAAGACCAGCTTCTTGGTGGCTATCACGTCAGCCAGAAGGACTGGGGAGTTACAGGCAGTCTCTATTGAGTCTCCTTACCTGGTCTTCCACAGGGACAGGGTTGTCCTGCGCACCCACCCAAAATTCCTTCCGAAGGTGGTGTCGGAGTTTCACCTTAACCAGGTGATTACTCTGCCAGTGTTCTACCCCAGTCACATCTCGGAGGCCGAGTACAAGCTCCATACTTTGGACCTGAAATGAATGCTCGCCAACTGCAAAGAGCAAACAGCAGACGTTTGGGAGAGGTTCACCAGCTGTTTGTCACCTACGCTGAAGCCGCACCTGGCAGGTCTGCAGCCTAGCAGACAGTAGCTCAATGGATTACATCCTGCATTGACCTCTGCTATAGGTTGTCAAGTAGGGAGCCTCCCGTAGGGCTTAAGGGTCATTCCACCTCCATACCGTTGCATCAGTGGCTGCTTCTAGGGGCGTCCCTATCCAGGAAATCTGCAGGGCTGCTACCTGGAAGTCAGCACACACCTTCATTTCCCATTACCACATCAACCTTGAGTCACGCCGGGATGCTGGTTTTGGAGCCTCAGTTCTCAAGTCCCTTTTTCCTAAATAAGAGATTTGCATCTTGCCTCCCTCCTCCTGGAGAACTGCTAGGAGTCTGCCAAGAAGTGTGGATAGAACAACATATACCACTCCTAGAACTACTATTATAGGTGAGTAACCTGATTTTTTTGAAATGGCAGCCAAGTATGCAGTCAGTGTTTCTTGGTTCACCCAGCAGTTAATGCTGTGCGTAACATGCCGGTCGGATGGGAAACTGTAGGCAGGATGGCAAGTGACTGTTTTTTGGGGTGGGGGGGAGCATGTTGCCAGCTAACGTGCAACCCAGGTTAAGGGACACTTGCCTTTTGTCTCCCAGGCCTGTCACTTCAGCTTGTTTTGAACCCATTTTGGGAACTGTCCATTGGGAGCAGGGAACTAAATAATGCCGGTCTCATCAGTGTTGATGACGAGCTCCTCAGGGATCAGCTCATTTGAGGATGCAGTTTTAATACATAGACACATAGAAATTGTCAGCAGATAAGGACCTCCAGTCCCATCTAGTCTTCCCATTTTACCACCTGTAAAAGTGACTCATGACCCTACATGGTCATTGGCTTTGGCTCTACCTTCCCATAACTAGTGTTCGTTTTCCCATCACTAGTGTTCCTCTATTTCTTTCCCATGCATGTTTAAATCCTGCCACCGTACGTGACGCCACCACCTCCTGGGGCAGGCAGTTCCATGCATCCACCACCCTCTCAGTGAAAAATAACTTTCTCACATTTCCTCTTAAGCGGCCTCCCTCTAGTCACATGTCATGTCCTCTGGTCCTGGCATTCTTTTTGAACTGGAACATATTTTCCTCTCTAACCTTGTTTATGCCCCTCAGGTACTTAAATGTTTCTGTCATGTCACCCCACTCTCTCCTCTGCTCCAGTGTGTACATATTGAGGTCCCACACACTCTCCTCATAAGGCTTTTGCTGTAACCCCCTGACCATCTTTATCACCCTCCTCTGCACTGCCTCCACCTTGTTGATGCCTTTGCAAAGGTGTGGCCTCCAGAACTGCACACAGTACTCCAGATGAGGCCTCACTAGGGTTTTGTACTGTGGAACTATTACCTCCCTTGTCCAGCTCGTGATACCTCTGCCAATACAACCCAACATCCCACTGACCTTCCCTACTGCCGTGGCTGTCTGCCTGGTGACTTCCAAGTCCCTTGCCTCCCTTGTAACTGTCAGCAGCTCCTCAACTCCTCATCCTGTAGCTTGTTCCTGGGGTTTTACTCTCCAGATGCATGACTACACTTTTTTGCATTAAACCTCAGTTGCCACACTTCAGACCATCTCTCCAACTTTTCCAGGTCCCTTCTCATCCTTTCCACTCCTTCTGGACTGTGTACCCTGTTGAAGATCTAGGTATCATCTGCGAACAGGCAAACCTTTCCCCCCAGCCCATCTGCAATATCGCTGATGAAGATATTGAAGAGGACTGGCCCAAGCACCGAACCCTGAGGTGCTCTGCTGGTCTCCTCCATTTCATCTGAGTGGGTTCTGTTTACCACCACCCTCTGTTTCCTGCCCCCTAACCAGTTCTCAACCCAGTTTACTACCTCATGTCCCACCCCAAGACGTTAACAGTATCAAAAGCTTTGCTGAAATCGAGAGTAAGCAATATCAACGGCCCCCTTGGACTACTACCTTTGCCACCCAGTCAGAGAAATCAATGAGATTTGTTTGACAGGACCTTCCTGATGTGAAACCATGTTGCCTGGGCTCCAGTGTGCCGAATAGCTTCTAGGTGCTCCACTATTTGCTCCTTTAAGAGTGTCTCCATGATGTTTCCCACAATAGATGTTTGACTTACTGGTCTGTAATTTCCTACATCCTCTCTGCTTCCACTCTTGTGAAGTCCTCCAAAACTGTTCCAGTGACAAGGGACTCCTTGAACAGGTCTGCTAGAGGAGCTGCGAGCTCTGTCCTCAGTTCCTTCGGGATCCTTTGATGTATTTTATCTGGAAGCATGTCTTTGTAAGCTCACTTCTTCCTCTGTGAAAGGGCTGGTGTCTACCTTCTTCCCCAACGTTTCTTTGCAGTCCAGCTGTGGTCCCCTCCCCTCTCCTTCCTCAGTGAAGACTAAACAGAAATATTTGTTCAAGATAAATGCTTTCTCTTTCTCTCCCTCTACACACTCTCCCCCAAACCCCCCATCCCCTCTAAGTTTGGCTATCCCTCTCTGGCCTTCCTTCTCTCACTAATGTACCTATAGAACGTCTTGTCTCCTATTTTAACAGATTGAGCTATCCTCTCTTCTGTTTGAGCTTTTGCACTCCTTACAGCCTTCCTGCCTCCCGCAGACAGTTCTGGTACACTTCCCTGTCTTCATCCCTTTGTGACTCCTTGTACTTTCTGAAGGCTAGTTTCTTGGCCCTCACCTTTTTTGCCACTGCCCTTGAGAACCAAAGTGATTTCCTTCTTTTCTTTCCCTTGCTTACCATCCTTACACATTGACTTGTAACTTCTATTATGGCTTCCTTGATGTGCGCCCATTTCTCCTCTACTCCCCCTCCTATCTCCCTTTTCATCAGTGTTTTCTTAACCTGCAGTCCCATCCCAGTAAAGTCAGCCCTTCTGAAGTCTAAGACTCTGCTTTGGTATGAGTTAACTGTGTCAAGTTTGAACCACACCATATGGTGGTCGCTGGACCCTAGTTGTCTTTCCACTGGGAGTTCTGCCACTCTGTATCCATTGGTCAGTGCCAGATCCAGGGTTGCACTGTGTCTGGTGAGTTCTTGCACCAGCTGTCTTAGGCCTGCCCCTAGAATAGAGTCCATGAAGTCCCTTGCTTTAGCTGAGGCCCCTGCTGAGATGGACCAGTCTATGTCTGGTATGCTAAAATCCCCCATTAGTAGGACTTCCTCTTTCATTGTCATCTTATGTATGTTACACTGGTTTTACCCAGGGAAGGCGCTCTCCCTACCTGGCTGCCATGCTGGGCAGCCTCTGTGCAGCAGAGTGGGAGAGTAGCAGAAATTTTAATAGTTTTAACAGTTTTTTAACAGTCTTTCAGACTGAGATCTGGATACTGGGTTTAGGTTAGCAAGTTAGGGATTTGTAGTGAGGTAGCAAACTTAGCCGTGTGCATCTTCGGGTGATAGCTAGCCCATACCCAAGTTCACGTAACGGCCTTGGGAGCAGTCTCCCTAAGGTGAGCACTGTGCTAGAATAATTACTCTAGCAGTAGTAGGTGTGCTGTGTACCACAAGGTTGCCAGACTTCATTCAGTAGTCACCTTTGGTCTGTCTACCATCCCTTGAGGTTATCTGGTGCTCTGTGGCAAGGGGAGTACCATCAGATGCTGAATCGACAAGCCGTGGAGGCAGCAGGAATCAGCTGGGAAGTCGCTGGGCCACTGAAGTGGCCAAGGAGTCATTGACCAAGGCAGAGAGTTTGTTCCACCTGTGGGGGCCCATCGGAGTGAGAGGCTGACGGACAACCCCCCCCCCCCGGTCCGGAATACCGTCATCCCGGTTGTCAGTTTGGACTGGGAAGGAAGACTTGTGAGCTGGCCGGAGTGGACCCATGGAAACATGCAGGAAGATTGGTGGGCCGACCCAATATAGTGTTTATTGGCTGTCCTAGCCCATAGGATTGACCGGTTGTATCAGCCACAGGCTTATCGGAGGATGGTCTGGGGTGCTGATCCAACTAAGAGGCCTGGGAGTGTGACTGGAGGTCTGCCTGTTCAGGCTTACTGCACGATTGGGCCAAGGGGATCCGGATAAGCCATGGGGGGAGGCCCCTCCAGAAGAGGGACCAACCGGCTGTTTTCCGGGGACAGGAGATGCAGATGCGACTAAGGGGCCGTTGGAACATCAAGACATGGAGTGGCCTCTTCATTAGAACTATCACTGTCTGTTGAGACTTTTCCTTTTGGGAAAGCCACGGCTTGGAGGGACAGGAAGTGAATCCTCAGGATCGCGGGAGAAGCTGCACGAGGGATGGAGCTGGATGTCATTGTCCACCTAGGAACAAATGACCTGGCTGTGAATGGGATCAGAGTAGTGCAAGAGGTGTTTGTAGAGTTGGGGAGGGGCCTTAGACAAGTGGCATGTACGGTAACCTTCTCGGAGGTGCTGCCTGTCTATGACAAGGACAATGCTAGGGTATTCCACACCATGGGATTCAATGAATGTTTGAAAAACTGGTGTGGAGTACAGGTTTTTGGCTTCATGGGGGACTGGGGAGGCACCTGTAGGATGCAGGCCTATACTGTCGCGATGGTCTGCATCTGTCCGGGGGCAGGATCCTAGTGATGGGTTTAAATGCTCTCATTGGCAAGCATTTAAACTAGCCAAGGGGAGGCACTGAAAGGAGCAGGAAATCCAGCCTCCACCCTCCACCCCACCCCCCACAAAACACAGTAGATAGAGAGGTAAATACCAAGGTAGAGAAATCAGTAGGGAGCAGGACAGGGGTAAATGCAGAAAAAGGCAGTAAGAACAGGGATGGGGCTAAAAGGGGTAAGGCCATCAAAAAATGGAGGGTGATGAGTACCAATGCCCGCAGTCTGTGTAACAAGCTCCCTGAACTAGTGGCCTTGATGGAAGAGGGATGCCTGGATATTGTGGCAGTCACTGAAACATGGTACACAGAGAACCATGACTGGGATGTCAACATATCATAATACACAATCTACAGGAGGGACAGGGTGGGTAAAAGAGGAGGAGGAGGAGTAGCTCTCTATGTAAGGAAAGGGATTAAAGCAACAGAACTAAAGAGTAAACAGGAAGTTGATGAGTCACAATGGGTCACCCTGGAGACAGGAAATGGCACCACAATACACACGGGGGTTGTCTGCAGACCCCCATCTCGGGGAGGAAATGGACAAGGAAATGATAGAAGGCATCCTTAAAATGGCAGAAAAAGGGGCAATATTGTTGATGGGGGACCTGAATATGCCAGATATTAACTTGAGTACCTTTGCTGCAGGCACATCCAAGAGCAGGGCCATTCTTGATGCCCTACAGGGGGCATGCCTCAGACAGCTAGTGTTAGAACCCACTCAGGAGGGAGCAATCTTAGACCTGGTACTCTCAAATGGGGAAGGAGAAAGGATCTCAGATTTAGAAGTGGGTAGCCATCTGGGAACAAGTGACCACCAAACAGTGTGGTTCACAATAAATACAGCCATAGAGTCAAGCCATACAAAAACAAGAGTATTGGACTTTAGGAGGAATGACTTTGGGAAAATGAGAGAGTGCCTCAGAAAAGCACTAGCAAACAGGCAAGAAGGAGGGGTGGAGGAACAATGGGGAATAATCAAAACAGCCATCACAGAGGCAACAAGCCTTTGTGTGAAGCAAATCAACAAAATGAAGGAAAAAAACACTATGGTTCTCAAAAGAGGTGGAAGAGAAGGTTAAGGAGAAAAGGCTGGCATTCAGGAAATATAAGGAAACAGAAGGAGCAGGACAGAGAACTTTATCAGTTAAAGCAGAAGGAGGCAGGGAAGGCAGTCAGAATGGCAAAGGCACAAACTGATGAAAAGATAGCCAGCTCTGTTAAGAAGGGGGATAAGTAAGCAATAAGGCATGATGGGGGGTGCATGGAACACATTTTACCCGCACGGACAGGGGAGGCATAATAAGGCACAAGGCGAAGGCGAGTGACTTCTAACCACTAGCCGTATGGTAAAATGTGTTCCACGACATCCCAGAGTGCCTTTATTGCTTTTATAAAATTGGCTCCTTTTTTTTAAACGCTTTTACAGTTGAGAAAAGCATGTTTATATGTAGAAACAATAGATTTACTTGTGTACATTTATGATAAAATAGTCCTTCCACCCACTACAAATGATGTCATTGATGATGATGTCATTGTATTATTGCCTACTTTCTTCTTCCCATTTTTTTCCACATTCAAGATATGGAATGTTTACCATGGAATACATGGATTCAAAATTCTGCTCAATTCCATTGGCAGAATGTTTTTCTGCTAACACTCTGTATGCATAGACAACAAAGGCCTTTGTTACAGCCAGAGCCTCAATTATCTCTCTGTCAGGACAAGAAGAAGAGAGTTCCCTGATGAGCAGGTAAAGATAGAAGGGGGATTTTTCACTGTAAGCAAAGAAACCGTTGTAGTGAAAACTGTAAACAATACTTATTGTTTCTAGTTTGTTCATGTGTGTAAGGAGAGTGTGATAATCAAGGAAACTACAGTTAATTAATTTGTTTTATTTTTTATTTAAGGTAGTTTTATTTTTAGGGCCCAGATGAAGTTTTTTTTTTTTTTTTTTTTACAGTGTAAAGGTAGCAGCCATGTTTGTGGTGGAAGATCAGTTCTGGCTGTAGGGGGCTAACTGAAATGCCTGTGTTCCAAATGCCCATTGATCTGGTTTCCAGACTCTTCACAGTCCTTTTTTTTAGCCATGTGTAAACCATATTTTATACATAAATAACAGCCAATCAGATTCCATGATTTTACCCTGCCATTTTATAAAACCTTTTATAGGTACATTAGGGAGCAAAGAAAGACCAAGGGAGGGATACAGAGACTTAATAAAGGGGAGGGAATGTGGGCAGAGGGTGTCAGTGAAAAAGCAGGGATACTGAACGAATATTTCTGCTCAGTACTCACAACGGAAGAGGAGGGGGAGATACCTATACTAAACAAGAGAAACATTCTGAATAGGGGGATCGATACCAGTCCATTCACAGAAGAAAGGGTTTTGAAAGAACTCTTGAAACTGAGGGTGGACAAAGCAATGGAGCCTGATGGGATTCACCCCAGAATTCTAAAAGAACTAAGAGTAGAACTAGTAACGCCACTGACTACTCTCTTTAACAAATCATGGAAGGATGGGGTGGTACCTGAGGACTGGAGGAGAGCAGATGTGATTCCATTTCACAGAAGTGGGAGCAGGGCAGAGGCAGGAAACTACAGACCAGTTAGTTTGACTTCGGTGGTAGGGAAAATGATGGAATCACTTCTGAAGGAAAGAATTGTTGAGTACCTAGAGGCCAGTGGGACACAGGACCCAATGCAGCATGGTTTAGCAGAAGGAAGGTCATGTCAGATGAGTCTAATAGATTTCTTTGACTGGGTGACCGAAGTAGTAGACAAGGGAGGGGCTGTGGATATGGCCTACCTAGATTTTAGCAAGGTATTTGACAATCTCACACAAAAGATTAATATACAGATTAGCCAGCCTTGGAGTGGGTCCCAGGGTGGTAGCCTGGATAAAAAAATGGCCGGACAACAGGACGCAAAGGGTAGTAGTAAACTGAGTTCACAGTGAAGAAAGGAGTGTAACTAGCGGGGTACCGCAGGGTTCAATACTGGGACCGGTCCTCTTTAATGTCTTTATAAGTAACATTGGAGAGCACCTGGAAGGAAAAGTATGTCTCTTTGCAGATGACACAAAGATATGCAACAGGGTTGATACACAAGGTGGGGTGGAAAGGATGAAAAGGGACTTGGCACTGTTGGAGGAATGAGCAAATATATGGCAGCCCAGATTCAATGCAGAGAAGTGCAAGGTAATGCATCTGGGAAACAAAAACCCAAGGGAAGAGTACACAGTGGGGGGTGAAACAACAAAAATTGAAAGAGATCTAGGAGTAATTATATCAAATGACCTAAAGGTGGGCAAGCAATGTGAGAAGGCAGTAAGGAGGGCTGGGGGGATACTGGGATGCATAGGGAGAGGCATCAACACTAGAAAACAGGAAATTGTTATCCCTCTGTACTGACAGTTGGTGAGACCCCATCTGGAGTACTGTGTGCAGTTCTGGAGACCCCATCTCCACAAAGACATAGAGAGAGTGGAGGCTGTTCAGAGGTGGGCAACCAAAATGGTGCAGGGTCTGAACCAGAAGACATACGAGGATAGACTAAAGCAGCTTAATATGTATACCCTTGAGGAAAAGGGGGACATGATAGAAACTTTCAGGTATCTCAAGGGAATTAACAAAGTACAAGAGGGTAGCATCTTTCAGAAAAGAGATGTGCAAGAACAAGGGGGCACAATTTGAAGATGGAGGGGGGATGGCTCAGAGGTAATGTTAGAAAGTATTTTTTCACAGAGAGGGTTGTGGATGCCTGGAACAGCCTTCCTGAGGAGGTTGTGGAGTCAAGAACAGTGGGAGAATTCAAGAATGCATGGGACAGACATAAGACAATTCTAGGTGGGGGGTAGGAGGAAGTAAGCTGTTTAACTAAAATCTGCAGCTTATCCATCAGGTAGGGAAATTAGCAGACTAGGTGGGCCAAGCGGTCCTTATCTGCTGTCAAATTCTATGTTTCTATGCAAGGCCGGCAGAACCTTCCGGGTGAGAACTTCTGTGCGTGAACAGCTTGGGCTTACTGGCCACAAAATTCATTTAAGACTCTTAATCCTGTACGTATTTTAACGGGCCTGGGTGAGAGTCGGGTCTGCTGGAAAACTGCGTCAGACAGTTTTCACAGAGGTGGGAGCTCTGTGAAACACTAGACTGCTACCTGGACATTATTTTAAATCTTACTACTGAAAATTTCTAACTGTTGCTATTTAAGGGTATACTGCACTTGGGTAGGAGGGTGGGGAGAATTGGATTGAGAGTGTGGCTGTGTGTGGTTGTAAGATTTGTGTAGGAAAAATTTGTGTTTAGTTTGGTCAGCGTATGACTGTGGGGATGGTGTGTTTGATATAAGGTGAATTGTATGTGTGTGTGGATGGACTTTTAAGGCAGGGGGTGGGTTGGTGGGACAGCGGCTTGGTTTGATTTGTTCTATATTGTATGCATTTGATTAATTATTATCGTGGGATTGAGAGGGTAGTGGATTAGTATTTAGTGAAGTTTCAAGTCTTATCATGTGTCTGGGAGGATGTGGTGGCCTGGGGCGGGTCAGGATAGTGTATGGGATGTCCCTGCTACGCGATCTGCGGCCCTTTTCCGACCTCCCTGTCTCTACCATCATGGCACGTCGGTGCCAGGAGGTTGGAATTGTAAGGCGCTGTGTTGGTCATCTGTGGCGGGGTGCCCCATGCATTTCGGAAGGGGTTAGGATCGAGGTTGTTGGGTGCAGGAGGCACCCTGGGTGTTGTCGAACCATGGAGAGAGAGGTGAGACATATTTGGTTACGGTGCCCAGGGTTCCTGCCAGACCGAGTGGGTAGGTGACAAGGAGGGCAACACTGTCCACCAATCCCCCTGAGGGCAGTGCTATGCAATGCTAGATTGATCAGGAACAACACCGCTGTCATCTCAGACTTGATTTCCTCAGTCTACCTGGCTTGCTTCACCGAGACCTGGTTGGGGGATGATGCTGGCCCGGTTCTAGAGGCTGCCATCCCCCCCAGGTATTCGGTGGTGCACTGCCCCAGAGTGGAATGCAGTGGCAGGGGAGTGGCCATCTGCTTAGATCCGAACTTAACTTCTCTGTGCACCCAGTGGGAAGACCAGATTCATTTGAATGTGTAGCTGTACGTGCTGGTCCGGGTGCAGGCTGTAGGGTTCTCCTGATTTACTGCCCCCTGGGGCAGCGGGAGAATTCTTACAGGAGGTGGCCAACCTCTTCATCGGCAAGACGTTGGCATCCCCCCAATGTTTAGAGTTGGGAGATTTCAACATCTGGGCTGACGACAAGTCATCCAGGCTGGGTTCCAACCTCCTCCAGACTATGTTTTCTCTGGGCCTGTTGCAGGAAGTTTCCTCTGTGACACACCAGGGCGGTCACATGTTGGATTTGGTCTTCTCTCTGGAGCTTGAGGTTTCTAACCCCAAGACTGATCGGGTCATTTGGTCCGATCATTGCATGGTGGAATTTTTGCTCGAGGGACCTCCCCCTCCATGCTGAGATGGTTAGCTATTGCCCTTTGAGGGGTTTGACCTCGGAGGAATTACTGGTGATTGCTGATCTATCTAGTGTGGGCAGTGTATGCGTAGGGGGTTTGTGAAAAACAGTTGCCACCTATAATAGGGTGCTGAGTGCGGCGCTCGAGACTCTCGCACCAGTGTGTGTATGACCCAAATCTTCTCACTTGAGGTCCCCCTGGTTCAATGGGGAGCTCAAGGCGATGAAGATTTTAGGTCAGTGGTTGGAGTGCTGTTAGCAGAGGTCCAGCTTGGAGGTGGATAAACTGGCCCTGCGTACCCACTACCGTGAGTACCAGGGGGCAGTCACCCAGAAGAAGGCAGAATTCCTGTCAAAGGAGATTGCCGCCAGGAAGAATTGACCAACAGTGCTCTTTCGGACTGTGGACATGCTCTTAAACCCAGCTTGTTTGCAGCTGAAACCGACTTTTTCTAGCACTTTATGTGAAGAGTTTGTTCGATTCTTCTTGGACAGGGTGTCCACCATCCAGAAGGGTATTACGCCAGTGGGCCCTATGGAGGCCAACAGTGGTCACGTTGGTCATGCGGAGAACACACCGCCTAGTTGGGGGGAGTTGAAGCCTGTGGAGTCATCATAAGTCATTGAGATTGCATCCAAGTTGAAGCACACCTATTGTGAACTGGACCCAGTACCAACACGTTTTTTAATGTAATTTGTGGATACCGTAGGCCTGGTGTTCACCCTGATTGTCCGGTGTTCTTTATCTGAGGGGATTTTTCCCGATGCTTTGAAGGAGGCATTGGTGCATCCCCACCTGAAAAAACAGCTTTAGACCCTGAGATCAAGACGAATTACTGTCCCATCCCCAATCTCCCATTTTTAGGGAAGATTGTCGAGAAGGTGGTAGCACTTCAGCTGGAAGAGCACCTCCTGACCTTTGATCTGTATGAGCCATTCCAGTCTGGTTTTCATGCTTGGCATAGTACGGAAACTGCTCTTGTTAGAGTGCGTAATGATCTCCTCAGGGCTAGAGATTGAGGGGAGAGGACAGTTCTTATCCTCCTTGATCTCTCCTCAGCATTTGATACGGTAGACCATTGTGTGTTGCTTGACTGCCTGAGGGGAATTTTGTGGGCTCACTGGCATGGTCATCTGCTGGTTTGAGTCCTGTCTCACGAACAGGAGACAACAGGTAGTGATGGGAATTTCTCATCCTCCCCTAGTCTCCTGTCCTGTGGAGTACCTCAGGGTTCGGTCTTGTTTCCGATGTTGTTTGCCGTTTACATGCTGCCCCTAGGCAAGATGATTAGGAAATACAGTCTGGATTTTCATTGCTATGCTGATGACACCCAGCTGTGTTTTTCCTTTGCACTGGGAGCATCTAATGTGGTGGAAGTATTAAATAACTGCCTTGCACAGATCAGCGACTGGATAGCCTCCAGCTGGCTGTGACTGATCCCTGATAAGATGGAGGTACTGGTGGTGGAATCAAACAGAGGACGGAATAGGATGGCCTCTGGTGTGGAAACTGGCTTGTTTCTGGGATCCATGCCATTAAAGGCCTCCTCAAGGGTATGAAATCTAGGTGTAATCCTTGACAATGATCTGACACTTGAGGCTCAGGTGTCAGCCACTTTCTGGATGAGCTTTTACCATCTCAGGAATATTACCAGGGTTTCGCCCCCGGACTTCCCCACCTTGGTGCATGCCTTCATATCCAGTAGGCTGGACTGCTGTAATGCACTCTACCTCAGGGTCTCTGGAGAATGCCTCTGCCAGCTACAGCTAGTGCAGAACACAGCAACCAGGTTGTTCAAATTCTGCCACATCACCCTGGTGCTGCGTGAACTGCACTGGCTGCTGGTCAGATAGAGGATCCTCTGTAAGGTGAGGTTACTCACTTTTAAGGCCCTACACGGGTTGGGCCCTTGTTATCTGTTTGATCTTCTGTTCACCTGCTGCATCGACCCACTCCCTCCGATACTCCTTGAGGGGCCTCCTAGCGATTCCCAGGACGAGGTTGAAAATGGCCTGCGACAGGAAGTTTAGTGTCACTGGCCCCATCCTGTGGAATTCGCTCCCACCAGCTATACGGGAGGCCCCTTCTGTGGAGGTTTTTAAGACCCACCTCAAGGCTCCCTGTTTTGCCAAGCTTTTCTCGATTCCCCCAGACTGAGTTGGGCAGGATTTTTCATCTCCTCCCTGTTATTTTCTGATCTTACTGATTTTAATATATAGAAGTAATCATTTGTAGATTGGAAATGTTTGTTTTTGTAATTTCACGATGGATTTGTTGTTGTTGTGCAGCACCCAGAGCCTCCGGGATTGGGTGCCCGGAGCTTCTGGGATTGGGCGAATCCGCAGCCCTTCCAGAAGACAATCGGCCAAGTATGACTGTATCTCCTTTGTGCCACAAATGTACTCCCAGTTGCAGCGGAACTGTTGCCATTGTTAAATTACTCTGGTCCATTGCCACTAGTTCCTCCTGGGGTCCTGAATTTAATTAACTCCTGTCATTAATCCGGTCAAGAAGTGCAGCCTTAGCTCCTCAAAGTCAGTAGGTGTCTTTCTTCCTGCCTTTGTGCCATTCCTGTGGCAGTACCCAGTATGATTTAAAAATGTCCAGGTGCACTGCTTGCTAAACACCAGAGGACCACCTGACTCTGCTAGTTGCTAAGGATTGTAGTACTTCACTAATCCCCTTGCAATGGCAACAACTACCCATGTGTTAACAGCTGCCCCTTTAGATCGGAGGCTCTTGATGATTTTTTTTTCAGTTCAGCTTCTGTATTAGCTAGGAGCAGTGGTGGTCTACCTTGTGGCTAGGTGGGGAGCTCAGGTGCTAGGCCGGCAGGGTCTGTAACAACCTTTAGTTTAGATATGTAGTCTGCCTTAAATTTTCTAATAGTGCTCTCATTGCCCAGGTCGTGCCTGAAAATAGGCATTTGTTATGTCTAGCGCACCTACCTGGTAATCAAAAATAAATGAATAAATTAACTTCCTGCTCCTATTTTGAAGCAAAAAATCTTACAGCTTTCATAACACCATTCTCTACAGCGTACTTCCCAGCCTCAAAACGTTGCTCAGGAATGTACACATTGTGAGTGAACCAGCGTTTTTTTGCAGGTGGAGCTTGGCGTCTGAGTTCAGCAGAGCTTCAGCCACTTCAACAGAGATATCAGTGCACAGTAATAGATACAGGACCGTTGACGAACACCAATGCAGGGAAGCAGAGTTTCTAACAGAGGCACAGAATTTAGAGATTACATAAGCTGATCTGTTGATTACACCACTGATTACAACTAGTTACAGCCAGTAATTGTACAGTATGCAAAGGGAATTTTTTTTATATGCACGGCGTTTGTAGTTGTGGGTTAACGTGTTGCATTTCTGGAGTGAATGAGTGAGATGGGAGTGAACAGTATCAGTATCTGATACTGTAAGCCATGCTAGAAAGAACTTAACCACCGTAATTGCTACAGTGACCTGGAGTGACCCAGTGGGAGGGGAGTGGGAACTGAAACTAATTACTAAATTGACCGGCAGTGAGTGAATGGGAGAGGAGCGAGCAGACAGCTGATAAATGGTAACATGAGAAGGGAAAAGTTTGATGTGCTCTGTAAGACAGTTCCTAAGAATGTCATCACGCAAAAAAAAGTTAATTGCGCTCACCTTATAGGATTGTAAACACAAAATAAACTGTATGCACTTATTGTCTATTCTATAGTAATTTTGGAATGTAATATAGTGCAGCTGAGTTCTGTGATTGCTGGTAGCTGAACTTCTGTCTTTAATGGAGGCATTGGTTCATGCTTTGAAAATCCTGCTCAGAAATGAAGGTTAGAAGTATGTGAATTCTGGAGTTTAGGACCAGTCTCACAAATCAACTGGTGATGCTGCTACCAGCCTTGGCTGCCCCTCCTGGCACCAACTCATGTCGTGTCCTCCGGCTCCACCCCTGGCTTTGCTGACTGTGATGCATGGACCAAGTCAGGCAGAGACCCAACTTCCACAGCCATTGGATAGCACTTTGATCATGGACTCTAGACCAGAATTCTGGGTTCAGAATTGGAGATGTTTCCAGTGCTCAGAGTTAACTAAGAGGAATGGCCACATGTAAGAATTACTTTGTAGGGCCCACTGCTAATAAGTTCACAGGGACGGATCTTTTCAGGCTGGTGGTCGAGTATAATCTTATACATTTGCAAACACAAGCAGCTCACCTGAGGAGCTGAGGAAGCCGAATTTCCAGCCTGGTTACTTTCGAGGCAGCCCCCCAAGCACACTGCCGACCGTGGCAGGCACTCGGGACAAACAAGCAACACCAGCAGCTCACCTGAGGAGCTGAGGAAGCCACTCAGCCTGATTATTACTTTTGAGGCAGCCCCCCAAGCTCTCACTGCCACCGCGGCAGGCACTCTCGGGACAAACAAGCAACACAAGCAGCTCACCTGAGGAGCTGAGGAAGCTGAATTTCCAGCCTGATTACTTTCAGGTAAAGAGAGCCTCTTTCTTCGCCTGGACGCCTGCAGGGTTGCTACCTGATGAACACTTATATTTTATGAACTTTGTTCCTGTTCACCGCTGGGTGGGCTTGTTATTTGCTTTTCTTTGTGCTACTAATGCTGAAGTGTAAAGTTAGGATTCACTGGGTGCCCTAGAGTTGCCTCTGCTGATTATACCTTAAAGCCAGATATACTAAGCAGCTAATATAGAGCAGACTTGTTTAATATTGTGGTATTGGATCTAATTGCTGATTATACCTTAAAGCCAGATATACTAAGCAGCTAATATAGAGCAGACTTGTTTAATATTGTGGTATTGATCTAATTGTGCTTGTAACTGAAGGTATTAGGATAGCTGGGTCCTAGTGTGACCTCATTTTGGAATAGCCCTGTTTGCTTAGTGGAGCCCTTTGTATAAGTCACAACATTTTCTCCGCTGCATAGTAATGGAGAGACTTTGTTTTCTCCACTACATGGCAGCCCCCCAAAGCTCACTGCCGACCGCGGCAGGCACTCGGGACAAACAAGCAACACAAGCAGCTCACCTGAGGAGCTGAGGAAGCTAATTTCTAGCTTGATTACTTGAGGTAAAGAGAGCCTCTTCTTCGTCTGGACACTCTGCGGGGTGTTAGCCTGATGACGCTGCGTGCCTGCCCCGCCTCCCGCGCCAACCACCCACCCACCCACCCAGGGCGGCTGTCAATTTAAGGATCCACCCGGACATCACATCCGGTGACATCACGCCTTGTTGCCAAGAACCTATCTCCCCACTTTCCCATTTGCAGGTTATACCTGCTGGCCACTAGAGGGACCTATGCTCACTCGCTACTTCCTACTTCTACCTGTACAGTACTACTTCCCTTGGATCTTGCTCACTACAATGTATTGGCCCTGCCTCATGCTCTGCCTGTGCCTATCCCCACTAGCAGTGCACTTGCCCACTTACCCATCTGCTACTCCGCACTGTGCTCTGGCACCCCTCCTTCCCCTTGCTCCTGAACCTGCTCTCTTGCCCCTTGGGACCTCTGTGTGTCTCGGTCCTCCCTGCCCTCCCCAGCTTCCTCCTCGCCTCAGGCACATCTGGGTGTCTTCTATTCTTGCCTTCCTTCCTGTACCACCCCTGCCCACCCCTGCTCCCTTAACCTCCCCCCATGTCAATCGTAGGAAAACCTCTCACCATCTCCCAGCCAGGGTGTTAGTCATGCTACTACTCCTGTCAGGGAACATTCATCCAAACCCTGGTCCGGTTCCCAGGAGCCCCCCGCCTAGCACCACAGGCCTATGCATGGTCTCCATGAATATCTGTAGCCTCCTAAAAAAGTTTGACTCACTACAATGCCTGGTCACATCAATTAACCGTGATGTCATTGCTCTGGTTGAGACTTGGCTGTCGAAATCCTCCCCTGACTCTCTAGTCTCCCTTCCTGGTTTCGCCCTCTTCCAGTCCGACCGTGTTGGGAGACGGGGCGGCGGCTGCGCTATTTATGTCAAGGAATCTCTCCCCGTACTAGCCCTGCCTGCTCCCATCCTTGACTCCAGGGCCCAGGCGCTTACGCTGAAACTAACTCCTTACCCTTTAAAGGGACCCCTTTATCTGACTACTGCATACGTGCCCCCCAGGGACCAAACGCAGGCGATTGCCTCTCTTACAGAATACCTTTCCTCACTACCTCCTTCCGCTGATCAAATTCTGGTGGGTGACTTAAATGTCAACCGGCTCAGCCCCTCCTCCTCCTCTACCCGTGACTCCTTTTCTGCAATAGACCTAACGCAACTAGTTACCCACCCTACCAGGACTAACCCCAAGAGAGGCTCTAGTACCCTGCTTGATGTGGTACTCACCAACCGCCTCTAATCGGATCCCCAATGTACAAGTCCTCCCAGACTCTCTCAGCGATCACTCCCCATTCTATTCCACTGGTCATCCTCAGTCCCCAAACCCATAGCACAGTCCACATGCCAGCGGCATCTAATACCTGGTGGACTGATAAAACTTAAGGAACTTCTGTCCCAAATTGACTGGTCTCCTGTACAGGCAACTCCTGACATCGACACAGCTCTCTCCTTCTTTACCCGAACTTTTAATAATGCCTGTGATAGCTTTGCTCCAATGTCGACCCACCATTCTAAAAGGCAGAATGCCCCTTGGGTAACCCCAGCTTTGATCCACCAACCAAACATAGGAAAACCTATGGCACCGCACATTGAGACTGGCTGGCCCAGTGACAGGCAGTTATATGCTGCCCAAACAAGTGCACTCGGGCCATCAGAAAGGCCAAGTCTGAGCACTATCGGTCCTCACTCACTGCCTCATGGGGGGAACCCAGAACCTTCTGGGATAACATTAACGGTTAAATGGGAGTGCACACTCCTCCCACCCTCCCAGATCAACATTACGGCGTGATCTCCTCAGACCCAGCCCCCATAGCCAACCACCCTCAACACCTCATTCACTGACCTTAGCCCTATCCTCACTACAAATTTTTTGACCTCCTCCCCAGCGCCTGGCGTAAATCTTTCTCGCCCTTATTTTCTCCTCCACCATGTTTCTGCCCAAGAACTTAGGCCGTACCTTGTCACTGCCCTCAAGAGTAATAGTACGGGCAGTGACACCCTGGATCCGTGTATCCTACGGCTGGTCTTAGACACAGTCCTTACCCCGATCACGTGCCTCATCAACCACTCTCTTTGCCTGGGGAAGGTTCCAACTGCCTGGAAAGTCGCCACTGTCAGCCATATCTTTAAAGATGGTGATAGGACTGTGGCTGGAAACTATCTGCCAATCTCCATTCTCTCTCCTCTCTCCAAGGCCTTGGAAAAAGTGGTGGCCTCTCAAATCTCTGACTACTTCTCCACCTACAATGTCCTATGTCCTGAGCAGCATGGCTTCCGAGCGGGCCACAGTACCAACACAGCCCTCCTAGAGTTCTCCAACTTTCTCCACTCTTCCTTAGACACTGGTTCTCTGGCTGGTGCGGTCTTCATTGACCTCTCTTAAAGCTTTCGGCACCGCCTCCCACCCTCCTTCTTGATGCCCTTAGTCTCTCTGGTTTTGCTGCTGGGCCTATCTCCTGGTGCACCAGTTATCTATCTGACCGCTACAGCATGTAAAATTAATGGGACCTACTCAGACATCTGTCCCATCTTTTCTGGTTCCCAGGGCTCCATTCTGGGCCCCTTACTATTCTCCCTTTATGTTAACACCCTTCCACGCTCTTGCTCGGGGAACATTCTATTGTACGCTGATGATGCAGTCATCTTTGCCTCAAGTCGTAACCCTATGGTCCTCCAGGACTTGCTGCAGAAGTCTCCTTCACGTCGAGGGCTGGTTTAAGGAACATAGATTGGTGATAAATCTTAAAAAAACAAAAAACATGTTCTTCACTCATCCTCAAAACAAGTCCTGCAACTTCAAACTCCTCATTCACTCTGGGTCCTGTTTCCCACTCAAACAAGTTTGCTCCTATAAATACCTAGGGATCCATTTTGACCCTTCCCTCTCCTTCCATGGACACATCACTGCCCTAGCCACTGCCACTAATATCCGATTGGGCATCTTACATCGGTATAAGCACTGCCTCCCCCCGGAGGCTCTTTGACTCGCAGTCACCTCCTCTATCCTGTCCCTAGTGGACTATGGACTGACAGTGTATGGTGCTGCTGATCAGACCGCACTCCATAAAATTCGCACTACTCTGAATAAGGCCTGCAGGTTAATTACTGGGGCACCTAGGCTAACACACACCTGTCTACTGTACGCTAAAGCGCTGGTTCTTGATCTTGACGAGCGCCTCAAATATCTGACCTGTACCCTTACAAAAAAGACCCTCCCTGGGCTATCCCCGCCAGAATTGACCACCACCATCTGCCGCTCTGTCCCACTAGTTCATACTAGGACCTCTGGGAAAACCTCTCTTGTTATCCCTAGAGCTAGGACCTCTCACGGCCAAAGAGCCTTCAGCTTTAGGGCCCCCTCCTGGTTCAACACACTGCCCCCTCCATCTCGGAAGCTCCAACTATATCGTGCTTCAAAACGTCCTTACGGAACCACCTTGTTAACACCCGAAGCTGTAATTGCCACTAATCAAAGCTGTACTCAATACTTATGACAAAGCTTACTACTAAGCTGCCATGGACAACATAACTGTGGTATTGTTTACATCAATCCTACCTGTACCAGCTTTATTATTATTTTTTTTTTATTTAATTGTTTAACCAGGTATAGCACACTAAGCTGGAAGCTTTTTTACAGGAGCGACCTGGGAGCACAAGGAGGTAAAGTGACTTGCTCAGGACCACACAGTATGCAAGTGGAAGCTGTGGGATTCAAACCCAGGTCTGGTCTGCTGGATGTCACCAGATTTGCAGCTCAGAGCCTTAGACCACTGCGCTATACTGCCTCAAATGGAAAAATTACAGCTTGTTTGTATCTATGTCTCAAGTTACTGTTATACTGTGTTATACTGTGTATTTTCGTTTGTCTTACTGTGACAAGGTACCTTTGTAAATGAGCCTATGGCTCAAAGGTTTTCCAAACTGCTGTCTAAATAAATAAATAAATTTTGGAAAGTCCAATGTGACCCTGGATTTAGTGACATTGGTAACCAGTCCCATGGAGCAGCCAAGCAGCTCACAAGGTTTAGGTGCCTTTCGTGGTCCGTACCAAGGCATGCAAAGTCAGCAGCAACCACAGCTGCGACAGAGGGAACAGTTGCAACAGCACCACCAACCCCTTCAATAAATTGGAAGGTCAAGGCCAGCACGAGGGCGGTTCCTTCAGAGGCCAGTTCTCCAGGGACGCCTTCAAGGGTAAAAAGTGGCAGGATGAAGGGCCCCATCCCGTCTTCTACATAACCCTCTTCAGCAACTCCTGGTTGGGGGCTAACTTTCCAACTTCTTGTGGTCTACTGTCATTTCAGACAAGTGGGTCCTGGAAACAGTGGAATTGGGGTTGTCTCTGTAATTCAAGACCTTACCATTTTGTTGATCCTGAGCACCATTGGAGAATATGCTTCCCCTGGAATCACTCCTTGCACTATGGAGTGAAGTTCACCAGCTGCTCGATCAGCATGTGATAAATCCTGTTCCAGAAACCCAAGCTATGCAGGGTTTCATGTCACAGTATTTGTGGTACCAACATGGACAGGGAGCTGGTGCACCATTCTTAAAGTGCAACTGCTAAACAAGTTAGTTCACAGTTGGAAGTTTCGCATGGTGCAAATCATACCATCCCTAGAGCCAGGGGCTTGGTTTTACTCCCTGAACCTCCAGAATACATAATTCTGCATCCACATTCATCCATCAGTCACGTCGATGGTTCCTCCACATTTGGATGAATAGAATCTTGTATCAGTTTAGAGCCATGTCATTTGACCTGTCTGGGTGTTCACCAAGTGCCTTTTGGTTGTGTCAGCCAGTATCAAGTGCCAAGGCATCAAGGTCTTTTTGTAACTTGACGTCTGGCTCATTATGGGGAGCTCATTACGGGACATGGAGCATCCAGTGATCTGGCCAATCAGACGTTCCATAACCTCATTCTAATGATCAGTTTAGCTGAGTATGTTCTCACCCTGAAGCAGGAGATCCTGTTCATTGGAACTGAGCTGGACTCCTTTCAAGCCAGAGTTCCTCTGCCACCAGACAGGGTGGAGGACTCAATATTTTTGAGTTGGACCGTTGCGCCTGGCTTGGGATTTCCTCCAGCTTTTGGGCTGCATTGGGCTCACTTGCACATGCAGACCATTCTTGGGAACAAGCGCTCCAGTTGTCCCAGTCACATAAAGTCCTAAACCATCCAGTGCAGGTGACACAGCTAATGCTGGACACCAACTGTTATTGTCTTTCCTCTGCGAACCTTTTGGATGACATCTCATTCATCCAGGTAGAGCCCTTGGTCACACTAATGAATGTGTCACTGGTGGACCAAGGCATGCTTCTTCTGGACTACAGAAAACAGAGGTTCTGGTTGCTGAGCAACACAAGGCTTTACATCAACCTGCTGAAACTCTGCTCTGTTCTCCTAGTGCTGGTGGAGTTTGCACCGCTGGTCCAGAGTTAAGTGGTCCGGATCAGCACAGATGACATGATCATTGTGTTCTGCCTGAATGGAGTGGCACACATTCCTTTCCTCTGTGTTAGGAGCTGCTGCAGATATGATCTCTGGCATGTTCCCTGAATGCGTACCTGACGGCTTCAAGCAAACAGTCGTCTGGTTGATGCTCTTAATCATGTGGTAAAGGCATCTCACGACTGTCATTATGCTAGTGGGTGGTGTTTGAGGAGTTCTTGGAATAGAGAAAACTGCATTTTTGGTTGCCGTCACCTCCGCCAGATAGGTGATGCAGCTCTAAGCACTGTCTGTGGTGTTATCTTATGTATTATTTCACAAGGACAAGATTGTCCTGTGGCCCTCTGCAAAGTTCCTGCTGAAAGTAGGCTGAGTTTCACCCAAATCAGGCACTCATCCCACTGACCTTCTTCCCAAAGCCTCACACTTCGGAGGCTGAGCAGATGCTCCACACTCTCGATGTACACAGGACCCTGCTCTTTAATGGGAGTGTACAGCAGAATTTCATGGTGACCTTTGCCAGCTGTTTCTAATTTTTTTTTTTTTAGCCAGGAGAGAGATGCTAAGCTGAAGCTTGTTTGCAGGTGCGACCTGGGGACACAAGGAAGTTAACTGACTTGCTCAGGGTCACACAGTATGCAACTGGGGGCTGTGGGATTCAAACCCAGGTCTCCAGGTTTACAGTTCAGAGCCTTAATCCACTGCACCATAATGTACACTAGGCAGTCTGGCAGCCAAACATAACTGGGCAGTGTATCACCCCCTGCATTGCTCTTAGTAGCATTGATTGGGGAGGAGCCACCTGTCCGGTTGAAGGCTCACTCCGCCAGACGTACTGCTGCCTCTCTTGCTTCCGCCAGTAGATCCCAATTTCTAAAATATGTAGCGCACTTACCTACCTGGTCAAATACACACACATTCATCTCCCATTACAGCATGTATGTCCTCAGTCATGATATTGCTTTTTGGGCCTCAGTCCTCCAGTCTCTGGTTGCCTAATTTGGGGGGCTGTACCTTGCCCCCTCCTCCTGAGGACTGCTAAGTGTCTGCCTAAGTGTGGATAATGAACTGAATCTAGGTAGTTAGAACTAGAGGTTAGTTACTTGTAACCAATGATCTTACTTCGAGAGGGCTCTTGCAGTAGGTAATTACATATAGGACTGACGCCGGCCGGCGGCAGGACCCTACGGAAAAATTTAGCTAGCAGTCCTAGGCGGGCCGCCTCACGTCAGGTGACCGGCGCATACGACGTCGGTATAAAGGGGCGGTCCCAGACGCCAGCCTTCCAGTTCTTTCCCGCCGTCAGCTCGTGCAGCGCCGCGCGGTGAAGTTCATAACGCTCAGTCCTGTTGCTTCGTCGGTTTTTCTGAAAAGTATCAGTATTTTGTATTTTCTTCGTCAGGTGAACGTCGGTATATGTCGTCCCCTTCAAAAAATAAGTGCGACTCGTGCGGTGCCCAACTGCCTCACAAAGACGGTCACTCCCTCTGCCTTTTCTGTTTAGGCCCCGACCACGTGGTCGACAAGTGTCCGCACTGCCTTCATTTCAATGCGGCCACCCGCAGACGACGCCAGCAGTCTCTCGAAGCCCATCTCCTCAAGAAGAAGATGTCCGCGATGGAGAAGGAGTTGAAGAAGCTTTGGCAGGCGTCGACCTCTCCTGAAGGACACAAGAAGCGGGACAAAGAAAGGCACCGGGAGAAGGCCTCCTCCTCTGCGGCTCCAGCCGGAGCCGCGGACAAGGTAACGTCCCCTCCAGGGGATCGCCCGATGGCAGCCTCTAAGGCTTTGGTGGAGGTGTCGGCCCGCCCGTCGGGTTCGCGTTCGAGCCCGCCGGGTGCCTCCGGGAAAAAAGAGGCTACAGCCCCCAGTACCGCCGCAGGCTTGCGGCCTACTGGTGCAGGCACCTCCCATAAGCCAGACGTCGGCTCCTCCGACGTCCGCCGGGAGAAGGCTGCTAAGACGCCGACCCTTCAGGGCGGCACACGGCAGTGTCCCCTTCGGACCAGGCCTCTTCACATCCTCGGCCCGTCTCCGACGAGGGACACCTCAGTCGGGATGCCGCCCGACGCGCGCTGGGCCTTGAGCCACGGCAGACCCTGCTCCGCCTGTCATACCAGGTTCCCGCAGCCCTGCTGCCATCCGGGAGCCAGAGTCCCCTGCCTGACCCCGGGATTTTTCTCCTCCATCCCCGGACGAGGCTCGGGACCCTGGGCCACCGTCCGATCCTCTTCCTACAGAGCCGGATCTGACGTGCCCTGACGCCGCCCCGGCTCCCTGACACCAGCTCCTACACCGGCCCCGCCGACGCCGGTCCGACACCGGTCCCTCCGACGCCGGTGGGGGATATTCCTCTTCCATCGGGCCCTCCACCCCACTGGCCTATCCCGGTTGATCCGCCCATGGAGTTCCCGACTGGGCCGTCTGCTCCGGCAGGTTCTCCGGTGCCTGGGTATCTGCCGTCTTATCCGACGCCGGTTTTCCCAGGTCCACAGTATCCTGCACCGCAGTACCCGGCACCGACTCCACCGACGCCGCAGTTCCCGATGCCGCAATACTCTGCTCCGGTATTCCCGCAGCTGGGTTATGGATACTCTCCTTACGGATTCCATCTATACAACTATCCCCCACCTCCTCCTCCACTGCCCCCTGGGCCGCCGGTGGATCTCCAGGAGACTCTGGCCTCCTGGTGGGCTGAGGCCAAGGCTCAGCTCACCAAGGAAGTTGAGAGCCGTCTTATGGCGGTGGTGCCACCCCTGGCTCCCGTACGCCCCAGATGGCACACTCCCTCTCCGCCTCCGGATTCCCGTGCTCTGCCCTCGGGATCCAGAGAGGGGCAGGACACGCATCCGGGGATCCCCCCCAAGTAACCCGTTCCTCCCCCTAGACGAGCCAGGGAGTCTTACTCTGCTTTGAACTCTTCTGCTTCTTCTTCTCTCTCGGACTCCTCGGATGCCTTCGATGGGTGTTCCGAGAAAGACGACGAGCCGCGCTGTCCGTCCAAGCCCCAGCCGAGGACTCCTCCAAAGTCTCCTCCGGAGGATCCTTCCTTCACGGAGTTGCTCAGGAAGTCCATCAGTGGCATTCTTTAGAGCCAGATCCTCAACGGGTTAAACTCGCCGAACATCTGGACTTGCCCCTTAGGGCTCCTACTCTAGTGACACCCTGGATCAAGCCTCACGCCCACCTTGTTTCCGCTATTTGGAAACAACTGTCAGCTTTAGCCCCGCTTCCTCGGAAGTCTAACAGGCTATACCAGGCTCCGGAGGGTGTAGACTTTTTAGACTCTCACCCCCGTGCAGACTCGGTCGTGATTAGCACCGCTCACGGCCGGTCAGCACACCTGAAACATTTGAGCTCGTCTCCCCCGGATAAGGAATCTCGCCTTCTGGATCAGTATGGAAGGAAGATCTATGCTTCTTCCACATTGGGGATTAGGGACCCAAATTATGTAGCACATATGGGGATTACCAGAAGGCTGTCCTTACCCAGGCGGAATCCAAGATTGACTCCTTGCCTGACTCTCAAGTCAAGCAGGAGTTAGCCGACCTGGTCCGTTCTGCTCGTTCGGCCAGTCGTCATATTCTGAGGATGACCTACAATGCAGTGGACACCGCAGGATGGAGCTCTGCGTTCGCCGTAAGTCTTCGGTGTCATGCATGGCTCCGTGTGTCAGGTCTGGTCCCGGAGGTGCAGTCAGCAATTCAAGAAGCACCTTTCAGAGGTTCGGTGCTTTTCGTTGGTGATGTCAAGGACATCGTCACTGACTTGCAGGAGAAGGGGACGGCCCTTAAATCGTTGATTCAATGTACCGTCCCCATCCCCACAGCGCCGCTCCCTTTCGCAGAGATGCAGCCGCCTCCAGTGAAACCTCAGGGAAGGCGGGCCACTAAACATCGGGCCCCCACAGCTGCCAGGCCCCCGCCGCCAAAAGCAGCGGTGCCCCAGCTGCGGCGCTGCCTCACACCACCTGGCTCTTCCTCTCCCACCGCCTCCGGACTCCCGGAGGAACCAGTAGAGGGAGAGTCTCCTCCACCTTCCGGCTGGGAGGGATAACATCGATTCTTGGTGCTTAGATCATAGCAGAGGGTACTCCATAGAGTTTCTGCAGAAACCTCCACGTCACCCTCCTCTGAACTCCTCTTACTCAAGGGACCATCTTCCTTTGGTCAGGGAAGAAATTCTCTCCTCTATGGGCAGGCTATAGAGCCGCCCCCTCACCTTCACGGGACGGGTTACTATTCCCATTTCTTCCTTGTACCAAAGAAGACGGGAGATCTCAGACCAATTCTCGATCTCAGCTCCCTGAACCTATATGTGGAATACAAGAGGTTCAGGATGCTCTCCCTTCAGACCCTCTTGCCCCTGCTTTGGGGGCCAATGGCTTTGTGCACTGGATATGCAGGATGCGTACCTGCACATCCCCATTCGCCCTTCGCACCGAAAGTACCTCAGGTTTGCGTTCCAGGGGGACCACTTCCAATTCCGGGCACTCCCTTTTGGTTTCTCCTCGGCTCCCCGAGTTTTTACCAAATGCCTGGCGGTGGTAGCGGCCCACCTGCGTACTTTGGGAGTCCAGGATTTTCCCTACCTGGATGACTGGCTCCTGGCGGCCCCGTCCAGGGAGGAACTCCTGCATTTCCTCTCCCTCACCCAGTAGGTTTTCACTGGCCTGGGTATCACCATCAACCATTCCAAGTCTCACCTGGATCCTTCTCAGAGACTCCAGTTTATCGGGGCAATCCTCGATACGACAATTTGCAGGGCCTTCCTGCCTCTGGACAGGGGGGCCTCCCTCCAGTCCCAGATTTCCCTTCTATCGGAATACAGGAGGGTTCCGGCGAGGTCGGTGCTCCATCTCCTGGGGCTTATGGCAGCGGCCATCCCAACGGTTCCGCGTGCACGCCTCCACATGAGAATCTCTCAGTGGACTCTCCACTCTCAGTGGGATCAACTGGTAGACGCACCTAGATCATCTGGTTCTGATCTCTCCGATGGTAAGAGACTTGCAATGGTGGATGGTTCGAGAACCTATTCCGGGGCCCCTTTTTCATCCTTCCCCGATCAGACTCTGACCACGGACGGTTCAGGCGAAGGTTGGGGAGCCCATCTGGGTCCTCACCGAACCCAGGGCTTATGGTCAAAATTGGAGTTAGTTCTCCACATCAACGTGCTCGAGCTTCAAGCAGTGCTGTATGCTCTCCAGGCCCTTCACCAATACATCCTTCCCGGTCACCTAGCTGTCCAAACGGACAACATGTGTGTGGTGTGGTACATCAACAAGCAGGGAGGGACTCGATCCTACCCGTTGTGCAGAAGCGATGAGGGTTTGGGAATGGGCAACGCTTCACAACCTTCACCTCACGGCGATCCATGTTCCGGGAGTCGACAATGTCCTGGCAGACAGGCTAAGTCGTTCGTCGGCTCTACCACACGAGTGGGAACTGGATGAAAAAGTTCTAAAAAGCATCTTCCAGATTTGGGGGACTCCTCAGATAGACCTGTTCGCCTCCCAAAACGCAAAGCTTCCAACCTTTTGCTCGCTCGCTCCAGAGCGAGGCGCTTTCTGGAGTGACACTCTGTCTCTAAACTGGAAGGACAGATTCGTCTATGCTTTTCCCGCAATTCCTCTGGTCCCTCGTGTGTTGCAGAAACTTGCTTTGGAAGGAGCGAGAATGATTCTGATTGCTCCTTTCTGGCCCAGGCAAATCTGGTTCTCTCTTCTACAACAATACTCAGAGGTTCCTCCTCTTCCTCTTCCTTTATCTCCAGGATTGCTGACCCTGGTCCATCCGGGAATCAAGTCCCTTCAACTTCATGCATGGCTCCTGCAGACCTAGCTCAATCTCGCTTTGGCGTTTCTCCTAAGGTGGCAGAGATTCTGGTGGAGGCTAGAAAACCCTCCACTAGGTCCACCTACTCCATGAAATGGAAAAGATTTTCCATCTGGGCTGCGTCCAGGAATGTGGAGCCCTTTTCCTGTCCTGTGACCGCTCTACTGATTACATGGCCATCTTTTCTGACCTGGGTCTCAGTCACTGCCTTTGAAAGTCCACATGGCGGTATTTCAGCCTACCATGTCCCTTTCACTGATAAGGCATTTGCCCAACTGGAGGTATCCAAAACTTTTCTCAGAGGGGTCCTTCATCTCAGGCCCCCTGTCCGGACTCCAGCTTCCCCTTGGGACTTAAACTTTGTCCTCGAGAAACTTACCCTTCCTCCCTTTGAGCCTGCGGCTTCCGCAGACTTGAAGTTTTTATCGTGGAAGACGCTCTTCTTGGTGGCCATTACTTACGCTCGCAGAATTTCCGAGCTCCAGGCCCTGATGTGCAAAATCCCTTATCGATTTTTCACAAAGAACGAGTAGCTCTTTGCACGAATCCTAAGTTCCTCCCGAAGGTGGTAGCGGAATCTACCTTAAATCAGTCTATTGAATTACCTGCCTTTTTCACACAGTACTCCAACCAAGGAGAATACTTGCTCCATACCATGGATGTTCACAGGATTCTGAGATACTACACTGATAGGACGGCGATCTCAGAAAGACTGATCAGTTGTTCGCCTCTTTGCTCACAAAAGAGAAGGCAATGCTGTTTCTAAGCAATGCCTATCAAAATGGTTGGCCCATTGCATCACTTTCTGTTATGACAAGTACAACAAGACCCTACCGGGTCAAGTCAGAGGTCACTCCACTCGTGGGGTAGCAACCTCTGTGGCTTGTTTCAAGAACGTGTCTGCGGCAGACATCTGTGCTGCCGCCACTTGAACTTCCGTCCATACCTTTACTAAACATTACAGTTTGGACATTGCCTCTCGCCGTAGAGCAGGCTTCGGGTTAGCGGTCTTGCAAGGCCTCCTTTCTTGAGGCTTGCAAGGTTTTCTTTGCTACTTCTTGGAGTAGTACCTCCTCCCGGTGCCTTTCTTTTGTTCCAGACTGCTTGGGATTCTGTCCTATATGTAATTACCTACTGCAAGAGCCCTCTCGAAGTAAGATAGTACAGTTATGTAAGAACTTACCGTAACAGTAGATCTTTGAGAGAGGCTCTTGCAGTAGGTAATACCTTCCCGCCCTCCATCCCCCTAGGCTTTTTCAGCTCCTTTTCCATCAAGGGAAATATCTGCTTCTCTCTCATCCGGGCCTTCCGGGCCTGTGGCGGGAAAGAACTGGAAGGCAGGCGTCTGGGACCGCCCCTTTATACCAACGTCGTATGACGCCGGACACCTGACGGGGGGGCGGTCCCCGCCAGGGACTGCTAGCTAGAAATTTTTTCTCATAGTCCTGCCGCCGGGTCAAGGCCAGTCCTATATGTAATTACCTACTGCAAGAGCTCTCTCAAGATCTACTATTACGGTAAGTTCTTACGTAACTGTACTTTCTACTGCTAGTGTTTGGTTCATATTCACATGCCCCACCTGACTTCCCCTGCTTCGCATTTCTGTTCCAGGGTACAGATCTAAGATCATCAGTAGCGATGTTGAGGACCACATGGTTGGGCGGTAGGAGGAGTCAAGCTTGAAAACCGTTTCAGTTGCTGAGCATACTTGATGGGAGAAGTGTAGATGTGAACTTAAGCAGTGTTTCCCATTCACTGTTTTAACGCGGTGGGCCACCACCCTGTATTTTTATCCATTACTGATTGTTTTTTTACAAAATCCTCCAAAATGGTCTTTTATTGACCTCCTTTACAGCACTACTACCCCTGTTTTGATACCAGCACACTATATTTTACTTAAAATTCACTTACGCACATGTACAGTGCATATAGGAGGTCCAAAAAAATAACGCACCTTTTGACCCGATCACCACTGTCACCGCCCTATATTTTTAGACAGTGGGTAACCATGTTAATACTAGTAGTAGAACTGTGGTTACAAGCATGTAACCTCTATTTAAGTAACATATGTGACAGAGACTTTAAAAATTGTCAAAGCTTGTATAATTATATAGTATCCCAGTCAAGCTAGCTCTTTAACTAATGTATTACATTGTTGTGTTTTCTGGCACAGCCACACATTCAGCCACCATTGTGCTGACTACAGGGTCAGTCACCGATCAGAAGGGTTCCCCTGCACCACCACAAACCTTGCAGCCCCTTTAGCAGCTGAATCTGCTACTATTTTAGAAAGATGCTGTCCAGTCAGTGTGCAGCCCCATTTTCTTTCTGGGTGTGGGACAAACACCCGACCAACTTTTTTTTCTCTTGGGGCTGAGTTGGCATCTGAGAGCCACATGTTCAGTCATCACTGCTGATCACAGGGGTTGAGAGTCAGCAGCCAGAAGGGCTCCCCCTGCACCACCACCACAGACTTTGCAGACCCTTTGACTAATTATTTATTATATAGTTAGTTTTGTGTATTTTGTCTTTTTTCCCCTTGCAACCAGGATTATGTAAAAAAAGGTGTCTCTTGTAAATGAGTGTCAGCTCAGTGAGAATTGCCTTATATTGATGAATAAAATGTGCTACTACTACAGCTTGAGCAGCTGAAGTAGCTGCCTTTTTACAGAGATGCTCTCCAGCCCCAGTGCCATTCAGGATGGCGAGACAAATGCCCAGCCAGCTTTTTTTTTTCTCTTGAGGCGTAGTGGGAGTTCAAGAGTCGCACATTCAGCCACTGTTACTGACTACAGGGGTCAAGAGTCACCAGCCAGAAGGCTTCCCCTGCACCAACACGGACCTTGCAGCCCCCTTTAGTAGCTGAAGCTGCTACATTTATACCAAGATGATCTCCAGCCAGTCAGCAGTTCCAGCACCATGGGGGTGGGTGGAGGACAAACGTCTGACCAGCTCTTCTTCCTCTGCAGCACTAGCGGTCCCATGTGAGTGGTCCCAACGTGAGTAGCACAGCAGGAGTGGGAGTCCTTGAGAGGAGTCATCAGAGCAGAGATGAAAAGGACACCAGGAGACTCGGCCCAAACTCCCTGCTCCTAAGAAGTGATCTGTAAATACCCTTCCTGCTGCTAGTCCTGCTGTACTGTTGTAAGGAAAAAGCTATTTGAATTGAAAAGCCCACTCTGTTGCGTGTTTCAATTTAAAGTGTATACTAGTCCTAAGTATAACTGTACCTGCCTTGTTAGCTATCCCAGGGCATTGCGACTGTAGTTTAGTGTCAGCTAGCTTATTTCTTTATTGCCCACACTGATACTGGATTCGGAAAAGTGATCTATAACCCAGTTGTATCACCATAGCTAGCTAGTGCTGTGAGTAGTGTACACAGCATACCTGCATTCATATGTTGGGTGTGCTTAGTGTCTTCTTTTGGGTCCCACCAAGACTACCCTTCATTGACTCAGTTTTGTGACTACAGTCTCTATCCATTGTTAGATGGGCTCAGAAATTCACAAGCTCTGATTGGCTGATACCCCTGGCAAGGTGGGCAGGTATCAGACAACAGAGCCCTGGTTAGAACAAGTGCCAATCCCAACTGACCTGATCACTGAAATTGTGAGGTCAGTTAGAGTTTTCAAATTTGACCCGTCACCATTTTGTCCCTGCTTCTCTAGCAAGGTGGCGCCACCCCCCCCCCAGCGCATCTTATTTTTAGGTAAACAAATTATTAGTAGGCAGGCACACATAAAAAAAAATGAAAGAAAACAAGAAAGGAGCCAGTCCGATCAGTTCAGTGACAGAGCGCTGTCTCCGGTAGCGCTACTGTATGACAGCAGCGGTACTTTCGTAATTTTCCATACCGCAGATGAACATCAATCTGCGGTACGGAGAACTAAGAAAGTACCGCTCCTCTCACACACAATAGTGCTACGGAAGCTAGCGCTCTTTCTCAACTCATTTGGCTTCAGTGCTGAAATTTACAAGTAGCCCTCCCTCCCTCATCAAAGTAATACCACACTGCAGATATGCTTTCTCCTGCCAAAAGCAACACGATGTGACATGCCACTGGAGATTAAACCAAGTAAAGTCGATCACTGGCAGCGCCTGGTCCACACTGCATCTAACAACACACTGACACCCAGCAGAACTGCCACCCCCTTTCAACTGTCGAGACTTTCTTAGAGCCATCCCGAGGAGAAGCAGACCACTCAGCAGAAATCTGTACCCACAACCTGTGAAACGCTGTTTTACAATGAAGCAAGCAGTTGCAGTTTAAACAATATTTTTAAAACACTAGTGGTTGCAAGGTTGCTAGAATATCGTACTTCTAGATACAGGGCAGAGTGAATAGCTAGGAAGGTATATAATTGAAGGTCTTCTCAAAATCAAAGGAGTTACTTCAAAATGCTAACAGGGTGACCTGCTGCACTATAGAGCTCCCCAGGAGAGACTTTTTTTTTTAAACTTAAGTCTCCAGTAGGACAAAAGACCCTAACTCAAACAAATAAACATCATTCTAATGCAGGCGGAGGAACTATTTTTTTTTTTTACAAAATTACTTTAAACTATTTTTTATTAATTTTCTTTTTATTTAACTTATGTTTTTTACAGTGCCCATTTTCTAAGTGCAATAATACCCTCCAGGGTGGGTGGTATTATGCTATACCGGACCTTCCAGGGGCTATAACGCCCTCCGCCTTCGACATCGGGCCTCATTACGCCCCTGGGCGGTCCGGTATAGCACAATACCGCCCACCCTGTTGGGTATTATTGCTTACCTATTGCTTGGTCACTTTGGTTGCACCTCTGTGGTCACTTCCCAGCAATTAATTTATTCTACCTCCCAAATGGCATCTCTCTCATTTGTAGCAGTGCTCCCAGATCAGGCAAAGCATTTTCCTGTAGTGCACCCTAATTTTCCCTGTAAAGCTGGGATGATTTTCCTGTATGCACAAATCAATGTAAGTATGCAATTGGTGTTATTGTGTCAGTCAATAAAATCACTAGGACAACTGTTCAGGCTGTTTTATGTGTTCTTAGTTATTTTAAATATAAAAAAATCACCTAAAACATATCACATAACAACTCTACAACTATACAAACTTTATATGTGATAATATAATACCATCTTGAGGTTCTGGGGAAATGCTGGAACCTATAAAGCTCAGTTCTCAAGGTTCGCATGTCTCCAGAACCTCCTGAAGGTATTATAACTTTGTAATAATACAGTCCCTTATACAGTATTCTATTTATAGTATGAACTGCCTTAACTTCAAATTTATCCCTTAATCACAGACTGATACATTTTGTGTTCTGCTCACAATGCATGAAAGGGGCACAGGGATGCACAAAATGCGCATACCCCACCGTCGCCCCTGCAACCCACGGACAGGTGCTCCCATACTGGCATTCACCAATGCCGACCACCTATCCACGGCTCCTCCCTCAATGCACAGGACTCTGCAGGGTGACCAGGGGAGGAGTCGTCCTAGGCAGACATCCAATGGGATGCCCCGGGACCCATAGTGTATCCCACACGTAGGGTGGTATGGGGTCTGGGGCTGTGCATGCTGATAGCACGCATCCAGACCAGTGCAGCACCCTCCAGTCCCAGTGCTGCCTCACATAAACTTTCTGGGCGCTAGCTCATCCAGCTGCTCCTGCCGCCTCCTGATGTCCAGCAGTCGGGAGCAGCACAGTGTACCCTGTCCTGGTCCCCTGGTGACCGAATGCCTATGTTCATGGGGGCATGCTGTGGGTTATGGCAGGGTCTCTAATGTACCCTGCACCCATGCAGCCAGCACTATGTGGGTTAGTGAATACACGTGAGTGCTGGCACTCCCCGAACGTCCCTTCGCTGGGCTGTCTGCAGACATGGGATCAGGGTGCAGTGGGTCTGCATATGCCCCCTTCATACATGCCATGCAGGACAGACAGGGTGTGGAGTAGCTACTGTCGTAATATGCGGCATAGCCACTCCACACCAGTCGTGCATTGGGCCTACAGCTCTGTGTACCTGTAGCGCTCCATTAATAAACATTGTTTCAGTGTATTGTTGTAAGGTAAAAACAAATATTCCCTTTTTTTTAATTCATTTTACTAACCTTAGTCCAGACCAGGATCTATGGGTCCCTTCTGATCTCACACATATAATTCATAACTCCTGCTTATCTTGATGAAGACACGCCCCCCCATACCTTTCCTAGGCTCACAGTTAAATAGAAACACTGTCTAATTTTTTTTCAAATAACTTCAACCTCTAGGCTGGTCAGAAGAAGTGCTGCCTTAGTGATCTTTATAAAAACACAACTCTGCTCTGTGCACCAAACAAGCCAAGTAGCACTTAAGCACTCTTTGTGTCCCCATCACCCTTTAAAGCCCACCATCATCGAGTCTCTTTTGTCTGGCTCACTTTTTGCACTTCATGAGTTTAAAATAGACAAATTTGCAAAACAGAAGGTTTGTTTGCCTTGGTGGTTCAGGGCGCTGCTTCCCTCAAGCAACACTTAAGCACTCTTTCTTGCACCCTCCCCCATGGCCTCCCCCACCCAAAGCATAACACCATCAAGTGGTCAGTCTTTTGTCTGACTCATTTTGCACTTAAAATGAGTTTAAAATAGACTAACCTGAGGCTGCCCACAAGAAGGCTCATTTACCTTCAGTGGCTTGGGCTCTCTGCTAGTCCAAAACAGTGGCATTTGAGATGCAGCTCGGCTGACTCAACGGTGTTGCTGTTTTGAGTGGGGCCACATGGCAGGTGTTTGGATCATGCAGCAGCTCACTGGTTCCTGATCAGAAGATCTGAATTCATCCTCAAAAAGATGCTCTGCCAGCATATTACCTTACTACCCTAGAGAAACACAGGCTGCAAATGGACCAACAGAATTGCTTAGTGTAGCAAAGTCAGCAAACTGAGCACCAGTTGGAGGGCTCTTTCTGGATCTTGTCAGCCATGAGATTCATAGAGGGCATTTTCCCATAGTGTTTGTCCATTTCCCCATATATTTTAAAATAAAAGATTTCCTTCACTATCCCGTTTTGTAGTAAAATCCTTTAAAATACAGGAATCGCTGTAGATCTGGGAGCACTGTTTGTAGTCCTGTGCATCACTGTTCTGCTATCCCTGCTCCACTTGTTGGACAGTATCCCTCCCCACTCCCGACTGTCTAAGGTTGCTGCCTTGTTTGAACCATTTGATTTTACATGTTCTAACACCATGGTTGTTTGAGTGTTTCCTCCTAACCTGACCCCACTCCAAAAATCAAGATATTTATACTTAACCACTGAGGTTTGTGAATAAGTACCACTTCTACGCCCAGTATGACTGCCCCATTACTGCTGGCATTTTTGGTGTATGATTTCACCTCTTTATTACCTTAAACTTGTCAGGTGATGCTGAATTAAACCCTGGCCCCTCAGCCCCTCTTAGTAGCTCTGACCCTCACTGGGCTGTGTCTAAGGGGCTAAAAATAGCCCAGTGTAATGTCTGAAGTCCATTAGGTAACCACACTATGATGTTACTATGCTCATAATCCTCACCAGCCCTGTTGGTCATTGAATTTATCTCTAACTTATACCTTGCCCCAGCACTGTATCTGGGTGTACCTTCCACGTAAATGTAAAAACTGTAAAAATTGTCTTTTCTCCTGTTTTGTACCTGAATGTATTCATCTGAACCAATTACTGTATCAATGTACCTGTTGTACCCTTTTGTACTCTCCCGGGTCATTCCTGAAAATAGGCATAAAACTTGTCTAGTGTACTTACCCGGTAAACAAAAACTAAATAAATAAATAAATCCTGAGTTAGAGGCTTGGGTGTTCCAATACAAACCTGATGTACTTGGTATTTCAGAATCCTCTCCCCACGTGAGGCATTGTATTCTGTTCTACTGCTGAGGGGTACAAAGAAACTCCACATTATATGTGCCTGTATTGATCCCAGAAGTGGGGTGGCTAGCCTAACTGAATTCCTTAAACATACTGCCTCCTCAGCTGATGATAATGAAGTTATCTTGCTAGGTGACCTCAGTCTTGATTGGTGTGATTAATCATTTGACTATCTTGCATCACTAGTACAGAAATACCACCTGACCCAATATATCTCAGACCGGACCAGGCTTTCTCTTGCTACAGGTAGTCATACATTTGATTTGATTTATTTCTTAAACTTGTTAACATATGAGCAGAAACTGTCCATTTTCACATGCGACAAGTACGCAGGATAATACCTACAAACAGAACTATATTCTTAAATATAACCACTTTTTTCAACTGTATCTTAAAAGTGCTCAAATGTATACAAATAAAAATGTCACTGGGGATTGCACTATAAAACGCCAGGGCCCCTATAAATGATTGCTTTTGCCCAATTGTAGCTTTTAACTGGGGAATTTTGAAATTTAATATTCATTGATATTTAGTTCTGGAAGAGTTAACAGCAACAGAAAAAAGTGAGGAAACTGTTTCAGGTAGGAACCCCAGTCAAAATGTATGCAATAGAACACCTATTCTCAGGTTTACCCTATCCTCAACTGCTATAGCCTGACTTGTGTGTGTGAGGGGAGTGTGAGGCCAAGGCTCAGCTCACCAAGGAAGTTGAGAGCCGTCTTATGGCGGTGGTGCCACCCCTGGCTCCCGTACGCCCCAGATGGCACACTCCCTCTCCGCCTCCGGTTTCCCGTGCTCTGCCCTCGGGATCCAGAGAGGGGCAGGACACGCATCCGGGGATCCCCCCTAAGTAACCCGTTCCTCCCCCTAGACGAGCCAGGGAGTCTTACTCTGCTTTGAACTCTTCTGCTTCTTCTTCTCTCTCGGACTCCTCGGATGCCTTCGATGGGTGTTCCGAGAAAGACGACGAGCCGCGCTGTCCGTCCAAGCCCCAGCCGAGGACTCCTCCAAAGTCTCCTCCGGAGGATCCTTCCTTCACGGAGTTGCTCAGGAAGTCCATCAGTGGCATTCTTTAGAGCCAGATCCTCAACGGGTTAAACTCGCCGAACATCTGGACTTGCCCCTTAGGGCTCCTACTCTAGTGACACCCTGGATCAAGCCTCACGCCCACCTTGTTTCCGCTATTTGGAAACAACTGTCAGCTTTAGCCCCGCTTCCTCGGAAGTCTAACAGGCTATACCAGGCTCCGGAGGGTGTAGACTTTTTAGACTCTCACCCCCGTGCAGACTCGGTCGTGATTAGCACCGCTCACGGCCGGTCAGCACACCTGAAACATTTGAGCTCGTCTCCCCCGGATAAGGAATCTCGCCTTCTGGATCAGTATGGAAGGAAGATCTATGCTTCTTCCACATTGGGGATTAGGGACCTAAATTATGTAGCACATATGGGGGATTACCAGAAGGCTGTCCTTACCCAGGCGGAATCCAAGATTGACTCCTTGCCTGACTCTCAAGTCAAGCAGGAGTTAGCCGACCTGGTCCGTTCTGCTCGTTCGGCCAGTCGTCATATTCTGAGGATGACCTACAATGCAGTGGACACCGCAGGATGGAGCTCTGCGTTCGCCGTAAGTCTTCGGTGTCATGCATGGCTCCGTGTGTCAGGTCTGGTCCCGGAGGTGCAGTCAGCAATTCAAGAAGCACCTTTCAGAGGTTCGGTGCTTTTCGTTGGTGATGTCAAGGACATCGTCACTGACTTGCAGGAGAAGGGGCCGGCCCTTAAATCCGTTGATTCAATGTACCGTCCCCATCCCCCACAGCGCCGTCCCTTTCGCAGATGCAGCCGGCCTCCAGTGAAACCTCAGGGAAGGCGGGCCACTAAACATCGGGCCCCCACAGCTGCCAGGCCCCCGCCGCCCAAAAAAGCAGCGGGTGCCCCAGCTGCGGCGCTGCCTCACACCACCTGACTCCTTCCCTCTCCCACCGCCTCCGGACTCCCCGGAGGAACCAGTAGGAGGGAGAGTCTCCCTCCACCTTCCGGGCTGGGAGAGGATAACATCGATTCTTGGGTGCTTAGATCATAGCAGAGGGTACTCCATAGAGTTTCTGCAGAAACCTCCACGTCACCCTCCTCTGAACTCCTCTTACTCAAGGGACCATCTTCCTTTGGTCAGGGAAGAAATCTCTGCTCTCCTTGCGAAGCAGGCTATAGAGCCCGTCCCCCCTCACCTTCACGGGACGGGTTACTATTCCCATTTCTTCCTTGTACCAAAGAAGACAGGAGATCTCAGACCAATTCTCGATCTCAGCTCCCTGAACCTATATGTGGAATACAAGAGGTTCAGGATGCTCTCCCTTCAGACCCTCTTGCCCCTGCTTTGGCCAGGCCAATGGCTTTGTGCACTGGATATGCAGGATGCGTACCTGCACATCCCCATTCGCCCTTCGCACCGAAAGTACCTCAGGTTTGCGTTCCAGGGGGACCACTTCCAATTCCGGGCACTCCCTTTTGGTTTCTCCTCGGCTCCCGAGTTTTGCAAATGCCTGGCGGTGGTAGCGGCCCACCTGCGTACTTTGGGAGTCCAGGATTTTCCCTACCTGGATGACTGGCTCCTGGCGGCCCCGTCCAGGGAGGAACTCCTGCATTTCCTCTCCCTCACCCAGTAGGTTTTCACTGGCCTGGGTATCACCATCAACCATTCCAAGTCTCACCTGGATCCTTCTCAGAGACTCCAGTTTATCGGGGCAATCCTCGATACGACAATTTGCAGGGCCTTCCTGCCTCTGGACAGGGGGGCCTCCCTCCAGTCCCAGATTTCCCTTCTATCGGAATACAGGAGGGTTCCGGCGAGGTCGGTGCTCCATCTCCTGGGGCTTATGGCAGCGGCCATCCCAACGGTTCCGCGTGCACGCCTCCACATGAGAATCTCTCAGTGGACTCTCCACTCTCAGTGGGATCAACTGGTAGACGACCTAGATCATCTGGTTCTGATCTCCTCGCCGATGGTAAGAGACTTGCAATGGTGGATGGTTCGAGAGAACCTATTCCGGGGGGCCCCCTTTTTTCATCCTTCCCCCGATCAGACTCTGACCACGGACGGTTCAGGCGAAGGTTGGGGAGCCCATCTGGGTCCTCACCGAACCCAGGGCTTATGGTCAAAATTGGAGTTAGTTCTCCACATCAACGTGCTCGAGCTTCAAGCAGTGCTGTATGCTCTCCAGGCCCTTCACCAATACATCCTTCCCGGTCACCTAGCTGTCCAAACGGACAACATGTGTGTGGTGTGGTACATCAACAAGCAGGGAGGGACTCGATCCTACCCGTTGTGCAGAGAAGGTGATGAGGGTTTGGGAATGGGCAGCGCTTCACAACCTTCACCTCACGGCGATCCATGTTCGAGTCGACAATGTCTGGCAGAGACAGGCTAAGTGGTTCGTCGGCTCTACCACACAGTGGGAACTGGATGAAAAGTTCTAAAAGCATCTTCCAGATTTGGGGGACTCCTCAGATAGACCTGTTCGCCTCCCCAAAAGCAAAGCTCCAACCTTTGCTCGCTCGCTCCAGAGCGAGGCGCTTCTGGAGTGACACTCTGTCTCTAAACTGGAAGGACAGATTCGTCTATGCTTTTCCCGCAATTCCTCTGGTCCCTCGTGTGTTGCAGAAACTTGCTTTGGAAGGAGCGAGAATGATTCTGATTGCTCCTTTCTGGCCCAGGCAAATCTGGTTCTCTCTTCTACAACAATACTCAGAGGTTCCTCCTCTTCCTCTTCCTTTATCTCCAGGATTGCTGACCCTGGTCCATCCGGGAATCAAGTCCCTTCAACTTCATGCATGGCTCCTGCAGACCTAGCTCAATCTCGCTTTGGCGTTTCTCCTAAGGTGGCAGAGATTCTGGTGGAGGCTAGAAACCCTCCACTAGGTCCACCTACTTCCATGAAATGGAAAAGATTTTCCATCTGGCCGCGTCCAGGAATGTGGAGCCCTTTTCCTGTCCTGTGACCGTTCTACTGATTACATGCGCCATCTTTTCGACCTGGGTCTCAGTCACTCCTCTTTGAAAGTCCATATGGCGGCTATTTCAGCCTACCATGTCCCTTTCACTGATAAGGCATTTGCCCAACTGGAGGTATCCAAAACTTTTCTCAGAGGGGTCCTTCATCTCAGGCCCCCTGTCCGGACTCCAGCTTCCCCTTGGGACTTAAACTTTGTCCTCGAGAAACTTACCCTTCCTCCCTTTGAGCCTGCGGCTTCCGCAGACTTGAAGTTTTTATCGTGGAAGACGCTCTTCTTGGTGGCCATTACTTACGCTCGCAGAATTTCCGAGCTCCAGGCCCTGATGTGCAAAATCCCTTATCGATTTTTCACAAAGAACGAGTAGCTCTTTGCACGAATCCTAAGTTCCTCCCGAAGGTGGTAGCGGAATCTACCTTAAATCAGTCTATTGAATTACCTGCCTTTTTCACACAGTACTCCAACCAAGGAGAATACTTGCTCCATACCATGGATGTTCACAGGATTCTGAGATACTACACTGATAGGACGAAGGATCTCAGAAAGACTGATCAGTTGTTCGTCTCTTTTGCTCACAAAAGAGAAGGCAATGCTGTTTCTAAGCAATGCCTATCAAAATGGTTGGCCCATTGCATCACTTTCTGTTATGACAGTACAACAAGACCCTACGGGTCAAGTCAGAGGTCACTCCACTGTGGGGTAGCAACCTCTGTGGCTTGTTCAAGCGTGTCTGCGGCAGACATCTGTGCTGCAGCCACTTGAACTTCCGTCCATACCTTTACTAAACATTACAGTTTGGACATTGCCTCTCGCCGTAGAGCAGGCTTCGGGTTAGCGGTCTTGCAAGGCCTCCTTTCTTGAGGCTTGCAAGGTTTTTTGCTACTTCTTGGAGTAGTTCCTCCTCCCGGTGCCTTTTTTGTTCCAGACTGCTTGGGATTCTGTCCTATATGTAATTACCTACTGCAAGAGCCCTCTCGAAGTAAGATAGTACAGTTATGTAAGAACTTACCGTAACAGTAGATCTTCGAGAGAGGCTCTTGCAGTAGGTAATACCTTCCCGCCCTCCATCCCCCTAGGCTTTTTCAGCTCCTTTTCCATCAAGGGAAATATCTGCTTCTCTCTCATCCGGGCCTGTGTCGGGAAAGAACTGGAAGGCAGGCGTCTGGGACCGCCCCTTTATACCAACGTCAGATGACGCCGGACACCTGACGGGAGGGTCACCGCCAGGGACTGCTAGCTAGAAATTTTTCCGTGGGGTCCTGCCGCCGGCCGGCGTCAGTCCTATATGTAATTACCTACTGCAAGAGCCTCTCTCGAAGATCTACTGTTACGGTAAGTTCTTACGTAACTGTACTTTCTACTGCTAGTGTTTGGTTCATATTCACATGCCCCACCTGACTTCCCCTTGCTTCGCATTTCTGTTCCAGGGTACAGATCTAAGATCATCAGTAGCGATGTTGGAGGACCACATGGTTGGGCGGTAGGAGGAGTCAAGCTTGAAAACCGTTTCAGTTGCTGAGCATACTTGATGGGAGAAGTGTAGATGTGAACTTAAGCAGTGTTTCCCATTCACTGTTTTAACGCGGTGGGCCACCACCCTGTATTTTTATCCATTACTGATTGTTTTTTTACAAAATCCTCCAAAATGGTCTTTTATTGACCTCCTTTACAGCACTACTACCCCTGTTTTGATACCAGCACACTATATTTTACTTAAAATTCACTTACGCACATGTACAGTGCATATAGGAGGTCCAAAAAAATAACGCACCTTTTGACCCGATCACCACTGTCACCGCCCTATATTTTTAGACAGTGGGTAACCATGTTAATACTAGTAGTAGAACTGTGGTTACAAGCATGTAACCTCTATTTAAGTAACATATGTGACAGAGACTTTAAAAATTGTCAAAGCTTGTATAATTATATAGTATCCCAGTCAAGCTAGCTCTTTAACTAATGTATTACATTGTTGTGTTTTCTGGCACAGCCACACATTCAGCTACCATTGCTGACTACAGGGGTCGAGAGTCACCGACCAGAAGGGTTCCCCTGCACCACCACAAACCTTGCAGCCCCTTTAGCAGCTGAATCTGCTACTATTTTAGAAAGATGCTGTCCAGTCAGTGTGCAGCCCCATTTTCTTTCTGGGTGTGGGACAAACACCCGACCAACTTTTTTTTCTCTTGGGGCTGAGTTGGCATCTGAGAGCCACATGTTCAGTCATCACTGCTGATCACAGGGGTTGAGAGTCAGCAGCCAGAAGGGCTCTCTGCACCACCACCACAGACTTTGCAGACCCTTTGACTAATTATTTATTATATAGTTAGTTTTGTGTATTTTGTCTTTTTTCCCCTTGCAACCAGGATTATGTAAAAAAAGGTGTCTCTTGTAAATGAGTGTCAGCTCAGTGAGAATTGCCTTATATTGATGAATAAAATGTGCTACTACTACAGCTTGAGCAGCTGAAGTAGCTGCCTTTTTACAGAGATGCTCTCCAGCCCCAGTGCCATTCAGGATGGCGAGACAAATGCCCAGCCAGCTTTTTTTTTTCTCTTGAGGCGTAGTGGGAGTTCAAGAGTCGCACATTCAGCCACTGTTACTGACTACAGGGGTCAAGAGTCACCAGCCAGAAGGCTTCCCCTGCACCAACACGGACCTTGCAGCCCCTTTAGTAGCTGAAGCTGCTACATTTATACCAAGATGATCTCCAGCCAGTCAGCAGTTCCAGCACCATGGGGGTGGGTGGAGGACAAACGTCTGACCAGCTCTTCTTCCTCTGCAGCACTAGCGGTCCCATGTGAGTGGTCCCAACGTGAGTAGCACAGCAGGAGTGGGAGTCCTTGAGAGGAGTCATCAGAGCAGAGATGAAAGGACACCAGGAGACTCGGCCCAAACTCCCTGCTCCTAAGAAGTGATCTGTAAATACCCTTCCTGCTGCTAGTCCTCTGTACTGTTGTAAGGAAAGCTATTTGAATTGAAAAGCCCACTCTGTTGCGTGTTTCAATTTAAAGTGTATACTAGTCCTAAGTATAACTGTACCTGCCTTGTTAGCTATCCCAGGGCATTGCGACTGTAGTTTAGTGTCAGCTAGCTTATTTCTTTATTGCCCACACTGATACTGGATTCGGAAAAGTGATCTATAACCCAGTTGTATCACCATAGCTAGCTAGTGCTGTGAGTAGTGTACACAGCATACCTGCATTCATATGTTGGGTGTGCTTTTAGTGTCTTCCCTTTTTGGGTCCCACCAAGACTACCCTTCATTGACTCAGTTTTGTGACTACAGTCTCTATCCATTGTTAGATGGGCTCAGAAATTCACAAGCTCTGATTGGCTGATACCCCTGGCAAGGTGGGCAGGTATCAGACAACAGAGCCCTGGTTAGAACAAGTGCCAATCCCAACTGACCTGATCACTGAAATTGTGAGGTCAGTTAGAGTTTTCAAATTTGACCCGTCACCATTTTGTCCCTGCTTCTCTAGCAAGGTGGCGCTTGGCGCATCTTATTTTTAGGTAAACAAATTATTAGTAGGCAGGCACACATAAAAAAAATGAAAGAAAACAAAAAAGGAGCCAGTCTGATCAGTTCAGTGACAGAGCGCTGTCTCCGTAGCGCTACTGTATGACAGCAGCGGTATTTTCTTATTTCCATACCGCAGATGAACATCAATCTGCGGACGAGAACTAAGAAAGTACCTCTCACACACAATAGTGCTACCGGCTACGCTTTTCTCAACTCATTTGGCTTCAGTGCTGGAAATTTACAAGTAGCCCTCCCTCCCTCATCAAAGTAATACCACACTGCAGATATGCTTTCTCCTGCCAAAAGCAACACGATGTGACATGCCACTGGAGATTAAACCAAGTAAAGTCGATCACTGGCAGCGCCTGGTCCACACTGCATCTAACAACACACTGACACCCAGCAGAACTGCCACCCCCTTTCAACTGTCGAGACTTTCTTAGAGCCATCCCGAGGAGAAGCAGACCACTCAGCAGAAATCTGTACCCCACAACCTGTGAAAACGCGCTGTTTTACAATGAGGCAAGCAGTTGCAGTTTAAACAATATTTTTAAAACACTAGTGGTTGCAAGGTTGCTAGAATATCCGTACTTCTAGATACAGGGCAGAGTGAATAGCTAGGAAGGTATATAATTGAAGGTCTTCTCAAAATCAAAGGAGTTACTTCAAAATGCTAACAGGGTGACCTGCTGCACTATAGAGCTCCCCAGGAGAGACTTTTTTTTTTAAACTTAAGTCTCCAGTAGGACAAAAGACCCTAACTCAAACAAATAAACATCATTCTAATGCAGGCGGAGGAACTATTTTTTTTTTACAAAATTACTTTAAACTATTTTTTATTAATTTTCTTTTATTTAACTTATGTTTTTACAGTGCCCATTTCTAAGTGCAATAATACCCTCCAGGGTGGGTGGTATTAGATGCTATACTGACCTTCCAGGGCTTATAACGCCCGCCTGGTATATCGGCCTCATTACGCCTCTGTGCGGTCCGTATATACAATCTACCCACCCTGTTGGGTATTATTGCTTACCTATTGGTTGGTCACTTTGTTTCCTCTGTGGTCACTTCCCAGCAATTAATTCTATTCTACCTCCCAAATGGCATCTCTCTCTCATTTGTAGCAGTGCTCCCAGATCAGTAAAGTATTTTCTGTAGTAACCTTAACTTTTCCCTGTAAAGCTGGGATGATTTTCCTGTATGCACAAATCAATGTAAGTATGCAATTGGTGTTATTGTGTCAGTCAATAAAATCACTTGGACAACTGTTCAGGGTTGTTTTATGTGTTCTTAGTTATTTTAAATATAAAAAATCACCAAAACATATCACATAACAACCTACAACTATACAAATCTTGATATGTGATAATATAATACATCTTGAGGTTCTGGGGAAATGCTGGAACCTATAAAGCTCAGTTCTCAAGGTTCGCATGTCTCCAGAACCTCCTGAAGGTATTATAACTTTGTAATAATACAGTCCCTTATACAGTATTCTATTTATAGTATGAACTGCCTTAACTTCAAATTTATCCTTAATCACAGACTGATACATTTTGTGTTCTGCTCACAATGCATGAAAGGGGCACAGGGATGCACAAAATGCGAATACCCCACCCTCGCCCCTGCAACCCACGGACAGGTGCTCCCATACTGGCATTCACCAATGCCGACCACCTATCCACGGCTCCTCCCTCAATGCACAGGACTCTGCAGGGTGACCAGGGGAGGAGTCGTCCTAGGCAGACATCCAATGGGATGCCCCCCGGGACCCATAGTGTATCCCACACGTAGGGTGGTATGGGTCTGGGGCTGTGCATGCTGATAGCACGCATCCAGACCAGTGCAGCACCCTCCAGTCCCAGTGCTGCCTCACATAAACTTTCTGGGCGCTTGCCCATCCAGCTGCTCCTGCCGCCTCCTGATGTCCAGCAGTCGGGAGCAGCACAGTGTACCCTGTCCTGGTCCCCTGGTGACCGAATGCCTATGTTCATGGGGGCATGCTGTGGGTTATGGCAGGGTCTCTCTAATGTACCCTGCACCCATGCAGCCAGCACTATGTGGGTTAGTGAATACACGTAGTGCTGGCACTCTCCCGGAACGTCCCCTTCGCGGAGCTGTCTGCAGACATGGGGGATCAGGTGCAGTGGGTCTGCATATGCCCCCTTCATACATGCCATGCAGGGGACGCACAGGGTGTGGAGTAGCTACTTGCCGCAGATATGCGTGCATAGCCACTCCACACCAGTCGTGCATTGGGCCTACAGCTCTGTGTACCTGTAGCGCTCCATTAATAAACATTGTTTCAGTGTATTGTTGTAAGGTAAAAACAAATATTCCCTTTTTTTTAATTCATTTTACTAACCTTAGTCCAGACCAGGATCTATGGGTCCCTTCTGATCTCACACATATAATTCATAACTCCTGCTTATCTTGATGAAGACACGCCCATACCTTTCCTAGGCTCACAGTTAAATAGAAACACTGTCTAATTTTTTTTTCAAATAACTTCAACCTCTAGGCTGGTCAGAAGAAGTGCTGCCTTAGTGATCTTTATAAAAACACAACTCTGCTCTGTGCACCAAACAAGCCAAGTAGCACTTAAGCACTCTTTGTGTCCCCATCACCCTTTAAAAGCCCACCATCATCAGTCTCTTTTGTCTGGCTCACTTTTTGCACTTCATGAGTTTAAAATAGACAAATTTGCAAAACAGAAGGTTTGTTTGCCTTGGTGGTTCAGGGCGCTGCTTCCCTCAAGCAACACTTAAGCACTCTTTCTTGCACCTTCCCCCCCATGCGCCCTCCCCCACCCAAGCATAACACCATCAAGTGGTCAGTGGTCAGTCTTTTGTCTGACTCATTTTGCACTTAAAATGAGTTTAAAATAGACTAACCTGAGGCTGCCCACAAGAAGGCTCATTTACCTTCAGTGGCTTGGGCTCTCTGCTAGTCCAAAACAGTGGCATTTGAGATGCAGCTCGGCTGACTCAACGGTGTTGCTGTTTTGAGTGGGGCCACATGGCAGGTGTTTGGATCATGCAGCAGCTCACTGGTTCCTGATCAGAAGATCTGAATTCATCCTCAAAAAGATGCTCTGCCAGCATATTACCTTACTACCCTAGAGAAACACAGGCTGCAAATGGACCAACAGAATTGCTTAGTGTAGCAAAGTCAGCAAACTGAGCACCAGTTGGAGGGCTCTTTCTGGATCTTGTCAGCCATGAGATTCATAGAGGGCATTTTCCCATAGTGTTTGTCCATTTCCCCATATATTTTAAAAATAAAAGATTTCCTTCACGTATCCCGTTTTTGTAGTAAAAATCCTTTAAAATACAGGAATCGCTGTAGATCTGGGAGCACTGTTTGTAGTCCTGTGCATCACTGTTCTGCTATCCCTGCTCCACTTGTTGGACAGTATCCCTCCCCACTCCCGACTGTCTAAGGTTGCTGCCTTGTTTGAACCATTTGATTTTACATGTTCTAACACCATGGTTGTTTGAGTGTTTCCTCCTAACCTGACCCCACTCCAAAAATCAAGATATTTATACTTAACCACTGAGGTTTGTGAATAAGTACCACTTCTCGCCCAGTATGACTGCCCCATTACTGCTGGCATTTTGGTGTATGATTTCACCTCTTATTACCTTAAACTTGTCAGGTGATGCTGAATTAAACCCTGGCCCTCAGCCCCTCTTAGTAGCTCTGACCCTCACTGGGCTGTGTCTAGGGGCTAAAATAGCCCAGTGTAATGTCTGAAGTCCATTAGGTAACCACACTATGATGTTACTATGCTCATAATCCTCACCAGCCCTGTTGGTCATTGAATTTATCTCTAACTATACCTTGCCCCAGCACTGTATCTGGGTGTACCTTCCACGTAAATGTAAAAACTGTAAAATTGTCTTTTCTCCTGTTTTGTACCTGAATGTATTCATCTGAACCAATTACTGTATCAATGTACCTGTTGTACCCTTTTGTACTCTCCCGGGTCATTCCTGAAAATAGGCATAAAACTTGTCTAGTGTACTTACCCGGTAAACAAAAACTAAATAAATAAATAAATCCTGAGTTAGAGGCTTGGGTGTTCCAATACAAACCTGATGTACTTGGTATTTCAGAATCCTCTCCCCACGTGAGGCATTGTATTCTGTTCTACTGCTGAGGGGTACAAAGAAACTCCACATTATATGTGCCTGTATTGATCCAGAGTGGTGGCTAGCCTAACTGAATTCCTTAAACATACTGCCTCCTCAGTTGATGATAATGAAGTTATCTTGCTAGGTGACCTCAGTCTTGATTGGTGTGATTAATCATTTGACTATCTTGCATCACTAGTACAGAAATACCACCTGACCCAATATATCTCAGACCGGACCAGGCTTTCTCTTTACAGGTAGTCATACATTTGATTTGATTTATTTCTTAAACTTGTTAACATATGAGCAGAAACTGTCCATTTCACATCGACAAGTCACGCAGGATAATACCTACAAACAGAACTATATTCTTAAATATAACCACTTTTTTCAACTGTATCTTAAAAGTGCTCAAATGTATACAAATAAAAATGTCACTGGGGATTGCACTATAAAACGCCAGGGCCCCTATAAATGATTGCTTTTGCCCAATTGTAGCTTTTAACTGGGGAATTTTGAAATTTAATATTCATTGATATTTAGTTCTGGAAGAGTTAACAGCAACAGAAAAAAGTGAGGAAACTGTTTCAGGTAGGAACCCCAGTCAAAATGTATGCAATAGAACACCTATTCTCAGGTTTACCCTATCCTCAACTGCTATAGCCTGACTTGTGTGTGTGTGAGGGGAGGCGAGAGTGACCTGCTTCAGGAAGGTTCCCCCCCCCCACCAGGCACTTCCACTGAAACCAAAGCCGAGTCCTGAGGTGCCGTCGCCTGCAGCCTCCAAGGGCCTCCTCGGTGGCCTAGGGAACACAGTTCAAGTTTTGCCGGCCCCTGCACAGGTGCAGGATTTTTCTGTCTACCACTGGACCTCTGTTTCTGCGAAGCTGAACTCACCGCAAGGATGACATTGCGCTGCTGAGCTTCTCCACGGGAGGGTGGCTGAGGGACATTTCTTTCTCCATGTCTTATACGGAAGAACAAAAGAGACCCCTTGCTTCAGTTTGAACTTTTGGCGCCAAAAGCGCCCCTACCGATTGGTTGCGCTGCAGGTGGTGATGCTCCCTGTGTCTCCTACATAGGGAGAGCCAGTCCCACCAATGCTCAGAAATAAGCCTGACTTGTGTGTGTTAGGGAGGCGAGGTGACCTGCTCAGAAGGTCCCCCGGGCACTTCCACCGAAACCAAGCCGAGTTCTGAGGTGCCGGTGTGTCTGCAGCCCATGGCCTCTCGGCGGTGCGGGAACACAGTTGAAGTTTCCGGCCCCTGAGTTTCCCAGCCCCTGCACAGGTGCAGGATTTTTTCGCCCACCTGCCCTTCCTCGCTCACTAGCAATTATATCCGCTAGTCTGGCCCCTGGATCCATCCCGCCCTATCAGCGGTGGGGGCGGGTCTGACAGTGCAGCTTGGGCTCAGCACTGTTTAATTTCCTCCCAGTGATCTCTTCCCTGTCCCAGCTACCAGACTGTGTCAGACACTGCAGTGAATAGGCAAGCCTCCTGTGTACAATACGGATAAATTTATCGTTGTTTAGTCTGCACTTTAAATCTTCGGTCCCCATTGTTGCGCTCTAGCGCAAGACTGAAATTGTATGCAGACAGTTTGATAATTTGGTGTCATCACTGTTGCTGTTCTAAACTATTACTAGATATTGTGTCTACTGAGTGTAAACTGTACTGATTAAGTGAGGCTAACGCTTTATTCCTAACCGTAGGCTATCATTATAATGTCTACCTGGCCCATACTGTAGCTTGCTGTTCCCAGAGGGGATTAATCGGGCTAATCACCATGTATATCATATGTGTGCCACTCAGCGGACTAATTTAGGCTTCTCTAGCAATCCCCAGGCCTATTACTGTTAGCCTGATATTCCACCAGTCCCCTGTCCATCCGGGGGGGGGGGGCACCAGGAGAATTCTCCCTTCCCTGGGGTGTCCGATTTCACCTTCTCCAACATTCTCGGAACCCCCCACACCTTTTCCTGCCCTTCTTCTGCCTTAACCGTAGGAGGTTAATGCACACTGTCAGAGTAAAACGACTTCGTGCCCGTACCCTGGCCAATGGCCTATCTTTTATGAGATGGCGTCCGTTCTGGCTCCTCCTCGTGGTAACACTACTATTGGGGGACATAGAAACTAATCCTGGTCCAAATACCCCAGCCCCTTCAATCCCCCCAGGTTGGGAGATGGCCAAGGGTCTAAAAGTGGCACATCTAAATATCAGGAGCCTGATACCTAACCGGGATGAGCTTGTCTCATGGACGGCACTCCATAAACCTGATATCCTCGGCATGACAGAGACCTGGCTTAAACCCAAGATCCCTGACTCAGCATGTGCTCTCCCAGGCTATGACTTTATTTGACAGGACTGCACAGGGACAAAGAGGGGGGGTGGTATCCTGATCTACTACCGGTGTCACCTAAAGGTCTTCCCAGTAGTCCCCCAGAAATCAAATGTGTCCTCCTGTGAGGTGCTACATGTGCTCCTCCTACTAGGGGATGCCAAGAAACTTCATCTGGTCTGCACGTACAATCCCCCCAAAGATGGGCTCCCAGGGCTGACCCATCTTCTGGACTCAGTTGATTCCAGCATTGGTGACAATGAACTCATAATCATGGGAGACGTCAACCTAAACTGGACCGGTGAGATTGGAAGGCAGGCCGAGTCCCTACTTGCTAATCTCGCCCTGACCCAGCTCATACAGGAGCCAACCAGGTGCGCAGCCAATGGTTCCTCCAGCTCCCTCCTGGACTGGATCCTGACAAACTGTCCAGACAGGATCGCCTCTGTGGGACCACTTTCTGATGCAATCTCTGACCACTCTCCGGTCTACTGTGTGTGGAAAGTCCCTTCCCCTAAAATCCCAGACAAGATCATGCACGTCAGGAACTTCGCCAGGTTTGATCCTGGAGAGTTCCTTGAGGACTTAAGGCTTACTGACTGGTCTAATGTGTTAAGAGCTAATGACCCCTCGGTGGCAGCCTCCTGTTTCCTAACCATCTTTGGGGCCTTGCAAGACAAGCATGCCCCAATGATCACATGTAGGGTGAGGGGGACAACCACCCACTGGTTGCACGGGAGTCTCCTAGCCCAAATGCAGGCCAGAGACAAGTGCTGGGCTAACTCCAGATTGTCTCGTGACCCTGCTATGCTACAACAATACAGACGCCTCAGGAATGAGTGCAAAAAGGCTATCAGGAGTGCGAAAAGCGACTTCTGTAAGTCTGCTCTCACTAACTCTGCCAATGACCCCAGGAGGTTTTGGAGAAATATAAAAACCCTAGTCAGCGGCTCCTCCCACCCAGGGGTAACTGACATGATTTTAAAAGGCGCCTCCTGCAACAATCCCCGCTCCGTTGCCAGCTCTCTAAACACGCACTTCTCCGACCTCTCGGCCCTCACTGCTCTTTTCCCTCCTAGCGTGGGGATGACCTCCCCCCTCCCTCTAACTGGGAGGAGGAACACCCCCACGTCAATTATTTCACATCAGGGCGGTGACAATCTCTGACACACAGAGACACCTAGCTGGACTCTCCCAGTACTCAAGCCCTGGCCTGGATAACATGGAGCCCAAGCTTCTAAAACTTGGGGCCCCTCATTGCCTCCCCAGTAGCCCATATCTTTAATCTATCCCTGTCATTGGGGACCATCCCCGATATATGGAAGGAAGCAAGGATAGTCCCTGTCCTGAAGCAGGGTAACCCTAAAATACCGGACAACTATCGTCCGATTGCTATCCTTTCGTCCCTTAGCAAGCTCCTCGAGAAAGTAGTGGCTGAGCAGCTCTCAGAGTATGTTCAGCATCATGAGCTGCTATCCCCGACCCAGCATGGCTTTCGGAGGGGGCACAGCACCTCCACAGCCTTAATCGAGGTCACTACTGGCATCAGATCTGCCATGGACCAAGGCAAGCTCTCTGGAGCTATATTTATTGACCTATCTAAAGCCTTTGACCTTGTTGACCATGCAGTGCTCCGCCAACAGTTGGGGTCACTTGGTTTTCCCCCCTACTGCTATGAAATAGTTTTTGGGCTACCTGCATGGCAGAATGCAATGGACCTGCTTCAATAAAGTCCTGTCCACACCCCTTCCGGTCACATCAGGGGTCCCCCAGGGCTCTGTCCTTGGTCCCCTTCTCTTCTCTCTCTACATCAACCAACTGCCTACAGTGACTACAAATTGTAGAACCATCCTATATGCAGATGACCTGGTGATACTGGCCCACTCCAGCGACACGGCCACTCTCACCAAGAGCCTGTCCGAGGACTTCACTAAGGTCCTGACCTGGGTGACGGACCATAAACTGGTCTTGAACCTAAATAAAACCCAGGCTATGCTATTTGGCTCTACTGCCAAAATCAAAACCTCAACATCCCCCTGAACATTATCAATCCGGACGGCTCCTCCCTCGCAGTGGTGAACTCGGTCAAGTACTTAGGGGTCACCCTAGACCCTCAACTTGATATGGGAAATCACATCGCTAAAGCCTGCAAAACAGTAAACTGCAAGCTGGGGCTGGCCTACAGGGCCAAGTACAACCTTACCCCTGCGGCCAGGCTTGCCCTAGCGAGAGGAGTCCTTCTTCCCTCTCTTGGCTATGGTCTGCATATCTTTGCTTGCTCCACGAAGGCTCATCTCTCCAGGTGGCATACGGCATACAACAATATCTGTCGTTTTGCCCTAGCGGCTCCCTGACTCACCCATCGCTGTGACCTCTATAATAAACTCTGGTGGCTCTCCCCAGCCAGATACCTGGACTTTGGGATAGGCTGCCTTACGGGCAAGGTGATCAGTACGGGTACTCCATCGGGACTGGCCCAGCTCCTTCCACCAGCTGACTTTTCCCCCCTACTCGCTCAGGTCTCAAGCCCAGGGGTTGCTCAAAGTCCCTGCCACAAGACCCCTCACGGGAGCTAGGGACTTCATTGTGTGTGCGCCTAAACTCTGGAACTCCCTCCCAGAACCAGTTCGCCTGGCCCCCCTCCCATCACTGCCTCCGAAAATCCATGTGGGACTTCTTGAAACAAGCCTCAGCATGTGACTGTTCCAGCCTCCCCAGGGCCTCCTAGTCTCTTACAGGGCTGCCCAGACTCTACTGCCGCCCAGACCACTCCACTACCACCACCTGTCCTGGATAGAATCGTTGGCCTGCAGTCCCCTGGCCCTGTAAAACCGAAATCCTTACCATATATTATTGACTCACCTTACTCGTAACCAATTGACCATCTGTTGCACCATTGTTTCTACTGCCCTGTAATATGTGCCCACTGTACCTTGCTTCTTACTTCTTTGTAATATGTGCCAACTGTATTCCCTCATCTTGTCTTGCTGTTTTATGCGGTTGTGTCCTCAGTATTTTAACTCCTATATTGCCCATGCTGTCAACTTGTGTTTGATATGTTGTCTTTGTACCATTATGTTGTACTTTGTACCATTATGTTGTACTCTCCCGGGTTGTTCCTAAAAATAGGCATAATACTTGTCTAGTGTACTTACCCGGTAAACAAAAGCTAAATAAATAAATAAAAATAAACAACCCACTGCCTTATACAAGTCACAGTGGTGGGTTATCCTGGGAAGATTTACAATAAATCAACAGATACTATTATAGGTAGAACATAGTCTGCTTCATGTTTTTTCACTTGTACCCATATAGATTGGGAGCCCATATCATATTTTGAAAATAAGACTACGGTCTGGCAGCCTACGGGATTCAGAGTCAACATATCACAACTCCTAAACAATAAACCATATCTCTGATGAATAGTTTTAATGACCTGAAAAAGATGGACTTCAATTGAAAGAGAGGAATCCAAAACCACCCCAAGACTCTTGAAGCTCTGGACGTTCTCTTATAATTTCTCTATTCAGATCAGTTATGAATACATCAGTTTGAACAACTTTCCTAGGACCAACAAAACTCATAGATTTGGTCTTTTCTGAATTCAGGACCAGATTCCTTGACTTAAGCCACATTTGAAATTGATCAAAACCCTTTTAACTTTAACAGCAACATCACTTAAATTGTGCCCTGCTCTAGGGCACCATGCATGCAGCTGGTGAACCTCCCCAAGACTGTCTCAGTTTTGTGAACTTCCCAGAAACCATTTGGAGAAAGATAAAGAGGCCTGATCAAAAACAATTCTTTCTAGAATTTTAGAAAGGGGAGCAAGAAGATAAATATGTCGATAATTAGAAGCAATTTCTTTGTATTCAGCATTCTGAATAGTTCTGATCACGACCAACTTCCATGATTGGGGAAATGCCTCTGGCACAATGAAAAATTGAAGGTGGAGGCAAGGGGGGAAGAACTAGCACATCAGTTGACTGGATCCTGACTAGCAGAAAGGATGGGTTCATGGTAGGGAGCATTCTTGCAGATGCTGTTAGTGACCACTCCCCTTTTTTTGCATCTCGAGTGCTCTGGTACCTTCTTGCCCTCCTAAAGAAATGTCCCTCTGGGATTTCTTAATGCTTGTCTCAACTGCCTTCTTTGCTGATCCGTCAGTCATTGACTGTTCACCACTTTACCGTACCAGTGCTGTTACTGATGCCCTAAATTATTTGATCTCCTGCATTAGTGCCCTCCATACCCCTTTGGTGCAGCACAGGATCAGAGGCTCACTCACCAGATTGGCTGCACAAGAACCTCATTGCCTTACTGAGGGATAGAGACAAGTGCTGAGCCGAGTTTAAATCCTCTAGTCTCCCATCCGACTGGGTCACTTAATGCGTAGGTTCTGATGGCCTTGAGCTATAGGTTGCTCATGATTTCTTCCTCTTACTTGGCTCCCCAGTTAGCCAGAATCTACAGTTTATCCTTGTGCTCAGGGATTCTATCAGAGATCGCTCCCTGGACACCCACCACCTGTTCAAATCACGCCTCAAAGACTGGTTCCTAGCTGAGTCTTGCTGCCAGTGCTTTTCCGGATAGTGTTTCCCCTTCCCCTAGACACCCATTACTTCCTTGAGTCCATTCTATTTACCCTTCCCTTGTTTTCATCTCCAACCCTCCCACTCTTGGCACATACCCCCTCCCTCCCCCAGTTTTTGTCTGCCATGGTTATTGACACCTTGTTTTTTGCTGTTCACTGTAATTGGAGTTTATTACCTTGTATTACGTTTCTGGACCTAATATTGTTACTGTCTATTGTTGTATTTTCTTTTATCACTTTTGAAATCATTGTGTAAACTGGTTTTCCATGTTCTGTGTATTTTGCTTTCGTTGCTCCTGTGCCATTGTTTTTTTCCCGGGTCATGCCTGAAAACGGTCCCTGGGATCAGTGTACTTACCTGGTTATCAAAGTCATAAATAAATAAAATCTGGAAAACTACCAGAATTATCCGTTTTCAAGAAAGGTGACCCCAAATGTATTACAAATTATTACCCAACTGCCATCCTCTCTGTTCTGAGCAAAATCTTAGAGAAACTTGTTGCTGTCCTGACAGTGTATCATCTCCATGATCACAATCTGTTCTCTGATGCCCAGCACGGCTTTAGAAAAGGCCACGGCTCTGCTTCATTTCACAGATGATATCAAGGAAGCCATGAATAAAAGAATGTTTAAAGGGGCAGTGTTTACTGACTTTACTAAAGCCTTTGATTTAGTGGACCATCATTTATTTAAAACAGAACTACAATATTTGTGCATCTCTCCAGAGGTGGTTTCCTGATTTGATAGCTACCTTAAGAACAGAAAAGTTTCTCAAATTTAATACAGCTCTTTCTGACCTCACTTCTACAAACATTGGTGTTCTCAAGGATCTATCTTGAGTCCCGTTATCTTCACTGTCTTTGTAAATGACCTCTCCCCAACCCCATATCCTGCTCCTCTCTGCTTTATGCAGATGACCTGGTGCTCTATTCAAGCTCAAAAACTCTAGCTGACATTAACTCCAGCCTTAACGCTGATTTCCATAAGGTGCACTCCTGGCTCTACCAAAACAAGTATCTACTCAATGCCTGTAAATCTCATTCCATGCTATTTTGCTCTGCCCCAGGATGAAAAAGTGTCCTGGCTACCTGGCAATCTCCAGTATGGATGGTATCCTGCTTGAGAAAGTTAACTCTTTCAAGTACCTTGGTATAACCCTTGACCCTTCTCTAGGTTTCACACTGTACATATCTGATACCTGTAAATCATGACTATCAAGCTTGGCTTGGCCTATGGAGCTAAATATGCCATCACACCCTCAGACTGAATTGCTGTTCTCGCAGCATTCTTCTTTCCAGCCTTACCTATGGCTCTGTTACCTTCTCCCACACCTCCAAATCAAACCTCCACAAATGGGATGTTACCTACAATACCATGTCGCTTTGCTGTGGTCTTAAAGCGAATTACCCACCATTGCCAGCTATACTCTGAGTTAAACTGGCCATCTCCTGAGGCTTGCCATTCTAATGCTCTGAGTACCCTTACAGACAAAATTCTTAAGAGTGGAGTACCTTCCTTCCTAGCTGCTCTGCTGCAACCCCCTGACCTGGCTTACCCCCTCTGATCAGCTGATGTGTCCTTTCTAACTGCTCCCATGGGGTTTTAGGCCTTTTCCCACTTTGCACCCAGTTACTGAAACTCCCTCCTGATTGCCCTCCGGTACCCCCCACCATGCCTGTTTCAAAAGGGAGCTCTACCACCATCTAATGGTCTCTGACTCTTGTACCCGTCTCCTGCCTCCTTGAATAATATACCTATGTGTTTTTTGTTATTTGTGCTAAGAAAGTGTTTGCCAAATTTGTTTAATTACCTTGATGCACCTTATTACTGATGCAGCTTACGATCCTGTTGTTTTTTGTTGCAATTTACTGACTCCTTTCTATCTCGATCATGTATTTATTGTGAAACTATAATGTCTTATGCCATAAGTTTATTACTGTATTTGTACTCCATTGTGCTTGTAACTGTACTCTCCAGGCCATGACTGAATATAGTCATATTATTACTTAGTGCACTTACCCAGTAATGAAAAAGTGAATAAACACCACGATCTCTACTCCATTGATGGTTATATACTTAATTGTCCACTAGATGGTGCTAGAACCAATATAAAAATATTAAAGCAAACAAAAAAAACTCAAAATATGCTGTTTTACCTTCCACTCTTAACAGATGCTAGACAAGTAGTTTTGTTCCCTGTGTTGTTTTTTTGCAACTCTATTTCTTGCCTGCCATTCAGGGCATCTCTCAGGCTGTACTCACTCGACCTGCAGCCCCTAACCGACCGCTTGACTCACTTCCCTACAGTAACGTCTGTATCTAGGTCCCTATCTCTCCGGACCCCTTTGGAGAGACCGAGGATCCCCAGAGAGTAGTGGCCAGCACTTGGCGTGTGGAGTCTTGGTCCCTGGAGGTCACCGTCGCCTCACCCAGCTGGCAGGGTTTTTTTCTGCTTTTTAGTCCCTCCCCCTAGGCTCGGATGTGCAATGCAACCAGCACGGGCATGCACGCTCCCGTACGTGACCACAGGATCGCTGCAGCAGCCAATCCCTAGTTGCTGAATCTTGGGCTTGCTGTGCCCCCCCGCCGACTGCCATCAGGCGCCACCAGAGCCCAGGATCGAGACTCCCCCTCCCAGGACAGGAGAGCAGTCCTCCAGATGCTCAGTCCTGTCATTCCTCTGCCGATCCCTGACGGCTCAAGCTTGCTTCCGAACCCAGGTCACCGGCATGGCGCGAGGTGTGGTATCCAGCACCTCAACCCTCAGCGCCACCAGGCCGGCCTGTTTTATTCCCTGTGTGCTCTTATATTTATTGGTCACATATTGAAAATGGAAGACTTGGGTTAGCTTTCACGTTTAATTTTGTAAATGGAATTCTGGGAAACCCTGTGAACAAAGGCAGCATGCTTTCTTAGTGTGCAGCAAATACTGTTTGGGTGACAGAATGTGTATTTAAAGAGTTTGTGACCTTTCTGGGAAATCTTTAAACAATATAATATGTACACATGGTTCTGCTTGTATTTTATTTTATTTTTTTTAACACCTTCTGAATTCATATTACATTCTTCCTTGACTTCTAGGGACAGCTGCTTGAAAATAGGATCCTTATTCCTTGGACTTCATCTTCTCCTGCTGCTTGTCTACATATGATGTCATAATCCTTTGTCTGTGAATCATAATTGGTTTCCATGGAACTGATTATGATGTCACAAACAGGAAGAGTATGATACCATGTGCAGAGAGCCAACTGTAATAGATAAGGTCCAAAAGTTATATATCCTGTTTCCATATCAATTGCCTTAGTGACAGAGAATAAAAGTAGCCCATGAAGATAGCGACTACTAAACAGCGATGTGTGAAAACAGCGCTGAATCATAGCACCAACACTTTTTGGTGACCAATGGTTCCCCCTCAGTTGTGCTTCGCGGAGTTAATATATATATAGTAACGGGGGAATAAGAGTTTGCTCAAAAGTGTTTGCGCTGTGATTTGGTGCTGTTTTTATGTGTCGCCATTTTGTAATCGCTGTCTTGACGTAGAACTGAAAGGGAAGATGAAAACGGGCAAAATAGGAACTGCAGCTAGTACTTTAGATAAGTGGCAGCATTTTCTCAGATGCATCATAAGCTCTTTAAGGAGAACATTTGAAGTTACTCAAAACAAAAAATAGATACTGCTGCCCGTAGTATTCCATGCTCCTGAAGTTTTGCTTGCTTTATCCCTCAGTGCAGTCAAGTAGTTTTCTGAATGAGAGTGACAGACTTAGTTCATCCTGGGACCTTCAGAACGGAAATTGTACGAAAATGGGTACTCTGTCTCTCCCCCACCTTCTGTTTGAAATCACGTAGGGGTTTTCTATGCTGTTGAGTAAAAGTTACCTTTGACTGCACATAGCATCCGGCATTGGTGTGCAGAGTGGTACTGTTAACCCAGCAGTATTTATAAATGCTCAGCACTGGCCAGTAGAAGCAGGTGTTCACCAGCCAGCATGTCGAAAGGATCCTGATGCCTGATATGCCAAGTAATATTTTGGTTGGCAGACAGTACTGCAAATTCTTTGGCTAGAGACTAATCAGATTGAGCACACTGGTCACACTAGACTTGTCATTATGTGGCAACGCTTACTTGTTTTTATCATATTCAACTATTTTTAAGATGCCTGTTTGAACCATTTGGATCTGTTATGTGACTGTTTAAATCAACAGTTACAGAGGGCCATACAAGACCTTAAGGGACTGGCTGTGTCTGTCTTAATGGATGTAAACCTCAGCTGTCCTGTTTGATCACCTGTACATATCATTTCATTTATATTTTTTTTTGTTTTAGGATCAGCTCCAGCAGACAGCTTCATCCAGTAATGATTTTTTGCAAGGAAGAGGCATTCCAAATGGGTATGTTAAAATATTTCTTCCTAAAACTGATAAGTTTATATAGTTGGAACAGCTACAGCAACAGATAATTGTGAACTTGCACATCGTCCTTTCAGCCTAGAAGAATGTTTTCCTCAAACTGATTCCTCTAAATCGAAGATGAAGCATAATGGGCAAACCTGGATGTAAAGAGCCTTAGTAATAAAGAACAAGTTAAAAACAAATGCAGAAAATAAGAGAACTGTAAAACTAAAGGCACATTTACACGAGGGTGAGCAATGCGCTGTGGTTTGCACCGCTGCCACCATGCGTTTACAGTATGGCTGTTTGCGGTGCTCTGTACAGCATTCTCTCTCTTCCAGCATTGCAACAGCAATTTCTTCAGCTGGAGAGAGGAGAGGAGAGGATGGGAATTGGGGTTGGAGGGTGGGACGGCGGCTGAATATGGGGGTGGCAAACCTTACGGGAAGGAATCGGGGTTGGAAGGCAGCGGAGGGTTGGAGGGTGGGCAGAACCTAATGGGAAGGCAATTGGGGTTCGAAGGTGGGCAAAACCCAACAGGAAGTGAATTGGTGTTGGAGGGTGGGAGGGCAGCAAAGGGTTGGAATGGTGGGGGGGACCAAATAGGAAAGGAATCAAGGGTTTGTAGCTGCTAGGAAGGGGGACAGCACATGACATCACAGTGTGTCGCTGGGGTGTACCAGTGCAGGCAGAGTAGCATGTTCACACGCCAGCAAAAACTGCCTACATCAGTACACAGACCCACAAAAACACTAATCGCTCTGTGCCACATCAGAGTGCTTTGTAGCCACCTGCAATGTTCCCTGTCATGGTCACACTTGTCTGACCTATACCGATGCAACTCATCTGCTCTTCTTGCAATGGTGCATGTCAGACAGTGTGAACAGGCCTTAAATCATACCTATGTTGTATGGGTTTCAAACGTTTCCTCAAGATGTTTAACTACTTAATAAATAAATATAATCCTATCTAATCAAAAAATAGAACTTTCGTGCCGGTAAGTTGAAAGAAGATACATTAGTAATTTATGGTCACATATGGAAGTAGTTTTTATCCTATTTAATATGTATAGTTATGTTATAGAGTGGCAGTAGTCATTTATTTTAGAAATGATAGGTTGGGGAGGTAATATTAAACCCTGTTTTTAAGTTGCTGGTACCTCAGAACTGTAAGAGCTAGAAGCATGAAGTTCTACATGGCTTACCCACTTATAGGAATTTAAAAAAAAATCTTAACAGTGCATCTATTGTTTAGATTTAAAATGGCAGCCCAGCACACACCTTCATGAAGTGCTGTTTGTTTTATATAATGTTACTATACTGTAATCTTACTAGTAATGAAACCAAATGTGTTACCTAAACTATGGGGTAATGTTAGCAGGTGTTATAAAATGGGCAAAGGATTTCCAGCAATTTGATTGGTTCTTAGCCGTGCGTTAGAAGTGTCCAACGCATGACTAAAACTAGTCCTCCCAAAAAGGATATATTACATATTTGAAATCCTTGTGCCATTAGAACTTTTGAAGCCTGACCAACTGCCATTTTCCTCCCAGTACATAAACAGTATTTAGCTGTACATGGATCACTTACGTTGTGGCTCACACAGTGGAAAACTATGTAGGTAACTCTGATTTTTCTGGCAAACTGGTCTTCTGTATGAGCCACAAACATTCTCATAGACTCAATCCCAACAGTTGTTATACAGCCTGACCCCCCCCCATTCTGACCGTTACTGTACCGCTAGCCCACCCACCCATCACTCCATCGGTCCTCAAGAGTGATCTGCACGTAGATATAAACACTTAACAACAGTGGTTCACTCACAGTATGCCATAAAAAATTTTGGAAAACCCTTACTTCATTCAGCTTTCTCTGCATATGTTAAGCTTCTTTGCTGAAGCCGCCAGCCCACACGCTCTACTTCCAGTCTCCTGCTCTGTATCCCGTCTTACTCGCACCCAGGGGACACAAAAAAAGCACTGTATGCTGTCTGGGCGAAACCGAGGAAAATGTACATTTAACTTTGCCTGTCGCAGTGTTTTAGTAGTATCTTGAATCCTTAGTAAGTGCTCCTGGTTTTGAACTCTGCACTCCTCCATCTGCCTACTTTCTCGCTCCATCACTTCTCTGCCCAAACGTTTCATTACATGTTAAATAAACAGCACACTGCTTCAGAGGGTGGATGTGTGTGTGTGTAAAAAGTAAACAACACACTATTTGCTGTAATGTTTAACTGCATCAGAGCGTGTGTGCGGTGGGGAGCCATGACTACTAGCTGCAAGGACAGCTATGGTGGCCACTATACATCAAAACTGTTAAGTTCAAAAACCAATTAGATTAAGGCGGAGGAACTATTAAAAAAAAAAATAGAGATTTAGTGTTTGTACTGTTAAAACATACAAATATTAATTTTTTAAATCCATGTAAAATATACAGCCCCATTTTATAAGCGCAATAAGCCACTCCAGGGTGTGCATTAGACAGTTCTAATGCATGGCTAGGGGTCTGGACACACTCGGCATGTGGCCTCGTGCCTCACTATACCCCCAGCCTTGCATTAGAACTATCTAACGCACACCTCATCATGTCTTATTGCTTACTTATTGTTAGCCTTCTTGCATTGTATCACTTCAATTTGGACCACAGTTGCGTCATTCTGAGGTAACCCAATGCAATAATAATGGGTGGGCAAGGGGGAACTGGAGAGAGTTTGGCAAAAATGATGGAAAACTGTATATCAGAAAAACTACTGCACAAAAAAAAGGATGGCCAATGTAACTGATTGTATTCTCCAAAAGCTAGGAACTCAGGAAGTAAGAATAGCAACAAATGTGCTCTGACGCTTTAGGTTTTAACACACAAGATCCTGCAAAGTTAGAAACCATCACAGAAGACAGTATCTGGTGAATATGGGGGAAGATGTACCTGTTGCTGTGTTAGTTACAGTACCATGTGATAGCCTGCACAGGACAAACCACGTGAACAGAGACATTGGATCTTACTTCAAGGAAGGCTCTTGCAGCAGGTCTGTCAGGCACTAGGACCACACGGAAAACTTTCTAGCTAGCAGTCTACTACAGGGGACTGCCCACCACCAATCTCTGCCTCTGATGTCAACCTATCCTATAAAGGTGGGTGGTCCCCCACACCCACCTCTGTTCTTTTCCCACTGTCGACCCATGCACGTCGGACCTTAGTGGACGCCGCAGCAACAGTCGACCGCCATTACTTGTGCTTGTCGTGCTTTTTAATTTTTCTTTCTTTTAAGTAGTAACATTGAATTTTTGGTGTTTAAGCCATCGAGTTTGTCTGTTCCATGAAGTGAGCCTGCAGCAAGCATATTCCTAAATAAGATGGCCACTCTGCTTGCATCCTTTTCCTAGGCTCTAGCCACGACACCAGAGCCTGCCAGATTGGCAGAAATTCAACCAGGCCACTTATAGACGTCGTCTTAAAATCCTAGAAAGCCACATTATTAAGCAGAAGCTGGTTGCGATGGAAAAGGAGCTGCAGGCCAGGAGCTATTCGACTTTGCTGGCACAGTTCTCTGGGGCTTCTTCCTCTTCCCAAAAATGTGGGAAGCATAAACACTGGGACTGAGACCGGTCTGCTTCCTGCTTGCAGTCACCTCATAAACTCTCGACCTTGTCAGGGTCATCCTCCCGCGGGAGGCTGGCTCCCTCAACCCCGTCAGCCCTCTCCTCTACCAGTCTGCCGGTGGCACAGCCGCCCACCTTCGTTGCTATTACAGGCAGCAACTCTTCAGCTCCTGCCTCCCAGCCCCTGATGTTCAGGACCATTTTTTCTATGGGTTCTCAGCCAAGATGCAAGGCCGGTGTTGGGTGGAAGAACCGCTACCCAAGACACCGTGCACCCCCTCACCCCCACCAAGGTACTGCCCACGTTGGTCATCTCTGTAGGGCCTGGCATTAACTTTCAAGGCAGCGCTCGCAGCAGACTACTGCCACTTCACCCAGCCTGGTATCTCCTCTGCCTTCTTCTTCCTCCCAGGTCCCTGTCTCTCTGGCTCGCCCAGCACCAGCAGATCCCCGTCCTGGGCACACCCTGTTGACACCCACTGGGCCACCACTGGTACTACCGCTGCATCAGCATTCGGGCCCTGCGTCTGCATCACCTCTTCCACAGCCTGCCCTCCTGCCAACTCCCAGACTGGCTGCGTACCCACAGCAGACATCAGGTGGTCCTTTGCCAGGGTATTCTACATCGGCCCCACTGACGTCATACCCTTACCCAGCACTATCTTATTGGTACCCTCCAGTCTATAATTTCCCACTGCTGGTGGACGACAGCACCCTGTTCAATGTGTGGTGGACCCTCATTCAGAGACAGAACCCTGCTCCTCTGGGCCCATCCCTGGCATCCCCCTTGGTGCCCCAACCAGGACCCGCCACCCCAGGGTCCAGGCAGATCTGGCACCAGTGAACCTTGGACATTGGGGTCTTCTGGGTCTTGTCCCGACGTCGAGCGCCGCCCGCCGCTGGAAAGTGACCCAGACAAGTTGAAAAGGGATGACTCAGATTCCTTGCAGTCTTCCACTTCGCCAGGGGAGTCTTCAGAGGGCGAAGAGCCCTCCAGGGTGATTCCCAAGTCCCCTCCCAATGATCCGTCTTTCAGGGATGTCATATGCCACATCCCATCCATGATGAGCTGGGAAACTAAGGAGCAGGACCCATTGTGTACTTGAGGCAGCATGATGCCCTCCCAGTGGTAGTGCCACCCCGATTGATTCCTATGACGATGTAACCAGGGTGGCTTTGAATCCCCCCTTGACTACACCCCCATTGCTGAAGAAGGTAGACCATCTTTACCATGCCCCTGCTGGTAAAACCCTTCTTACAGGGCCATCCTAAGGCAGATTCAGTGGTCATTAATGTGATGCATGACCACACCAGAAGGCCCCAAGCACCAGACAGGGATTCTAGGTAGTTGGACCTCCTGGGTAAGTGTGTTTTCACATCCACTACCTTGGCTATCTGGGCCATTAACTGCCTGGCCCATATGGTCCAATATCAGAATATCCTCTGGGACCAGACTTGGGATCTGTTGTAGACTTTATCAGAGGATTCTAACAAGACACAACTTACCCAGCTCCTTAAGTCGGGTTCCGACATTGGCAGTCACATCCTCCGGGCTGCCTACGATGCTGTGGAAGCCTCAGGCAGGGGTGCAGCCACTGGCGTCTGCCTCCAGCACCATTTATGGCTCAGGGTATAGGGCTTTGCCTCAGTTGTGCAGACAAGCATTCTGGATGCCCCCTTTTGGGGCTCCGTCCTCTTTGGTGGGGATGTTTAGGACATAATCTCCATCCTTCAAGAGTCAAGTTGAGCCCTTAGGACGGTTCATTCGTTCTGTCATACCCAGCCTAGAGCAAGTCAGCATCCCTCCTTCGCTGCTCTTCTCGTAAGCAGTCCTGCCAGCTTGCCAAAGGTCAAGACAAGCGAAAGACTGTGTTGGTCCCCACATCTGCTACCACCAGGCCCCCAGGTACCAGCGGTACACTCCCGCACACGCACCACCTCCTGACTCCTTACCAACCCACCCACCCCCAGCAAGGGTTCTGGGGAGGCTGGCAGGGTCGGTTCTCCCTCCACCTCGACGGGTAGCGGGAAATCACCATGGATAATTGGGTGCTTCAGATCATAGAGCAGTCGCCTCCAGAAAATCTTAAGGTAAACTCTTCATACCCCCCCAGCCTATCTTTCCCTGGTCTGGAAGGAAATTCAGGCTCTTCTTCAAAAAGGAGATATAGAGCCCATCCCTCCAGCTCAGTGGGGAAGGGGTTTTTACTCCCGCTTGTTCCTCGTCCCCAAAAAGACCCTGGGATCTTTGGCCCATCCTTGACCTGAGTCATCTGAACCTGTACATTTAGTGCAAGTTTTTCAGGATGGTCACTCTTGAAGAGTTGTTACATCTCTTGCACCAGGGGGACTGGCGCTGCTCTCTGGATATGCAAGATACCTACTACATATCCAAATTTTTCCTGCCCATTGTCACTTCTTCCACTTTCAGGGGGCCCATTTTCAATTCCGGACTGTCCCTTTTGGCCTTTCTTTGGCCCCCAGGTCTTTGCCAGGTGCCTGGCAATAGTGGCAGCCACTCTGAGGAGGCAGGGCTTCTGTGTGTTCCCCTACCTCAACAACTGGCTGCTAGCAGCCCCCTCCAGGGATCATCTGGTTCAAATCCTGGACTATACACTCCGTCTATTTCAGACTCTGGGGATCACCGGCAGTCTTCCAAAGTCCTGCCTCTCACCATGCCAACACCTTAAATACATAGGGGCAGTTGTGGACACCACTCTGGGTGCAGCCTTTTTGCCTATGGACAGGGTGGAGCATCTGATGGAGAAGGCCTGTCTGGTTTCCTCCAGCTGCCATGTCCCCACCAGGGTTTTCTGTGACATATGGCAGCCACCGTTGCCACAGTCCCTCTTGCCCACCTGCATATGCGGGTTCTTGAGTAGACCATTGGGGGCCAATGGGACCAACACACAGACAACCTATACCAACTGGTCATGGTCTCTGACCTGGTCTGGAGAGTCCTGGCATGGTGGCTGGAGCCAACCAACCTCCTTTGGGGGGTATCCTTTCAGCTGTTGAACCCCAGCCAGATTCTCATGAAGGATGCATCAGGTCTGGGATAGGGTGCTCATCTGGCTGATCACCAGACCCAGGATACCTGAATGGAATTGGAACAGAGTCTTCATATCAACGTCCTGGAGATTCGAGCAGTCCTTTACACTCTGCAGGCCTTTTAGACTCATTTGTCTCCTCCCTGGTCCACTGTTGGTGTAGACGGACAACATGTGTGTGATGTAGTACATCAGCAAGCAAGGGGGGACTCACTCTTACACCCCGTGGCAGGAGCCAATGAGATGCTAGTATTGGGCCATCAAGTACAGTCTGGATCTCTCGGCCATACATGTTCCAAGCATCCAAAACGTTCTGGCAGACAGTCTCAGCCGCTCCTGGTCGTGGGCTTACGAGTGGGAACTTCTGACCTCCCTAGTTGAAGATCTTTTTGACAGGTGGGATCATCCAGCGTTGGACCTTTTTTGCGTTCCCACTCAACGCAAAACTGCCGCTTTTCTGCTTGCCCGATCTCGGGCCTGGAGTTTTCTGGTGAGATGCATTGTCCCATTCCTGGAAGGGGAGGTTTCTGTATGCCTTTCCTCTCTTCCCACTCCTCCAGTGGGTTCTGCTCAAACTCCAGTTAGAAGGGGTGGAGATGATTCTTATAGCTCCCTTCTGGCCACATCAGATTTGGTTCCCATTGCTACAGCAACTGGTAGTGAAACCTCCAGTGCCCTTGCCCCTGTGCACCGGCTTGCCCTCCCATGACCAGGGCACCCTAGTCCACCTGTACCTCACGTCCCTGTATCTCCATGCGTGGCTCCTACAGACCTAGCCATTGCCTGCTTTGGGGTGTCCTCTAGGGTTGTCAACATCCTGGTGGGTGCCAGGAATTCTTCCACCAGGGCCAAATGGAAGCGGTTTACCATTTGGGCTGCTTCACGCCAATTCGACTCGTTCACCTGCCCGGTGAATCAGGTATTGGGGTTTCTTCTGTCCCTTTTGGACTCAGCTTGGGATGCTCCTCACTCGAAGTGCATCTGTCCGCCATCTCTGCATACCGTGCACCTTTCAAGGACAGGGCTGTGGCTCAGCTTAAGGTCTCCTGCACTTTTCTGCGGGTCATTCTGCATCTCAAACCTCTCATTCAACACCCAGTCCCTCCATGGGACCTCAGTTTTATAACATACTAGATGCCGAAGGGACTTGGCAAGGTTGGAGGAATGGTCAGACACATGGCAACTTAGATTCAATTCAAGGAAGTGCAAAGTAATGCACCTGGGAAACAAAAACCCAGGAGAAGAGTACACAATAGCAGGGGAGGTACTAACAACAACAAAAATGGAAAGGGACCTGGGAGTAGTCATATCAGATGACCTAAAGGTGGGTAAGCAATGTGAGAAGTCAGTAAGGAGAGCCAGGGGGATACTGGGATGCATAGGAAGGGGCATCACAAGTAGAAAAAGGGAAGTGATTATCCCTCTATACAGACAGTTGGTGAGACCCCATCTGGAGTACTGTGTGCAGTTTTGGAGACCTCATCTACGCAAGGACATAGACAGGATGGAAGCAGTCCAGAGGAGGGCAACTAAAATGGTGCAGGGTCTACATCAGAAACCATATGAAGAGAGACTGAGAGAGCTTAATATGTATACCCTTGATGAAAGGAGGGACAGGGGGACATGATAGAAACGTTCAAGTACCTCAAGGGAATCAACAAAGTCCAGGAGGGTAGCATCTTTCAGAAAAAGAGATTTGTAAGAACAAGGGGGCACAGTTTAAAGATAAAGGGGGGACGGCTCAGGGGTAATGTGAGGAAATTCTTTCTCACGGAGAGAGTGGTGGATACATGGAATAGCCTTCCTGAGGAGGTCGTTGGGTCTAAAACAGTGGGGGAATTCAAACATGCTTGGGACAGACACAAAGCAATTATAGTGCGGGGTTGCAGGAAGCAGGCTGTTGGTTAACTAGAATCTGCAGCTTATCCAGTAGGTAGGGAAATGGGCAGACTGGGTGGGCCAAGTGGTCCTTTTCTGCCGTCAAAGTCTATGTTTCTATGCCAGCAGAGTAGGCCTATTGGTCTGTCAAGTCTGCTCGTGCTTCAGCACCCTGATTAGAAACATAGAAACATAGACTTTGACGGCAGATAAGGACCGCTAGGCCCATCTAGTCTGCCCATTTCCCTACCTACAGGATAGGCCGCAGATCCTAGTTAACCAACAGCCTATATCTTCCTGCCCCCCCCCACAAGAATTGCCTTATGTCTGTCCCATGCATTCTTGAATTCTCCCACAGTTTTAGACCCCACAACTTCCTCAGGAAGGCTGTTCTATGCATCCACTACCCTCTGTAGAAATAATACTTCCTCACATTGCCCCTGGAACCGTCCCTCCTTCTATCTTTAAATTGTGTCCCTTGTTCTTGCAAGTCTCTTTTTCTGAAATATGCTACCCTCTGGACTTTGTTGATTCCTTGAGGTACTTGAAAGTTTCTATCATGTCCCTCTCCTTCTTTCCTCAAGGGTATATATATTAAGCTCCTTTAGTCTCTCCTCATACGCTTCTCTGCAGACCCTGCACCATTTTAGTTGCCCTCCTCTGACTGCCTCATCCTGTCTATGTCCTTGGGAGATGGGGTCTCCAGAACTGACACAGTATTCCAGATGGGGTCTCACCAACTGTCTGTACAGAGGGATAACCACTTCCTGTTTTCTGCTGATGCCTCTCTATACATCCCAGTATACCCCGGCCCTCCCTACTGCCTTCTCACATTGCTTGCTAACCTAAGGTCATCTGATATGATTACCCCAAGGTCCCTTTCCTGTTTTGTTGTTGTTACTACCTCCCCACCCATTGTGTATTCTTCCCTGGGTTCTTGTTTCCCAGTGCATTATTTCAGCACTTTTGCATTGAACTTAGCCGCCATACGCCTGACCATTCCTCCAACCTTGCCAAGTCCCTTTTCATCCTTTCCACGCCTCCTGTATCAACCCTGTTGCAGATCTTTGTGTCATCTGCAAACAGGCATACTTTCCTTCCAGTCCTCTGCAATGTCACTGATGATGACATTAAAAGGACTGGACCCAATACTGAACCTCAGTGTACCCCACTAGTAACCCTCTTTCTTCAGAGTGGACTCCATTTACAATTACCTTCTGTGTCCTGTTGTCCAGCCAATGTTTTATCCAGGCTACCACCCTGGAACCCACTCCCAGGCTGGTTAATTTGACTAATAATCTTTTTGTGGGACTGTGTCAAATGCCTTGCTGAAGTCTAGGTAGGCCATGTCCACAGCCCCTCCCTGGTCTACTACTTTGGTCACCCAGTCAAAGAAATCTATTAGATTCGTCTGACATGACCTTCCTGCTATGAACCCATGCTGCCTTGGATCCTGTGCTCCACTGACCTCTAGGTACTCAACTATTCTTTCCTTCAGAAGTGACTCCATCACTTTCCCTACCACAGAGGTCAGACTGACAGGTCTGTAGTTTCCTGCCTCTGTCTTGGTCCCACTTTTGTGAAGGGGAATCACATCTGCCTTCCTCCAGTCCTCGGGTACCACACCATCCTCCCATGATTTATTAAAAGAGTAGCTAGTGGTTTCACTAGTTCCTTCCTTAATTCTTTTAGAATTCTGGGGTGAATTCCATCAGGACCCATTGCTTTGTCCACCTTCAGTTTTAGGAGTTCTTGCAGAACCCTTTCTTCTGTGAAAGGACTGGGATCGACCCCCTATCAAGAGTGCTTCTGTTAATTGGATTAGGCACTTCCCCCTCCTCTTTTGTGAATACTGAGCAGAAATATTCATTCAGTATTCCTGCTTTTTCACTGTCCCCCCTGCCCACCCACCGTTCATTTCTATTCAGCCTCACTATCCTCCCTTTGTCTTTCTACGCTTGTTGATGTACCTATAAAAGGTTTTATCCCTCTTCTTAACTGAGTTGGCTCTTTTCCTCAGTTTGGGTCTTTGCTATTCTGACTTCCTCCCCTGCTTCTTTCTGCCTTAACTGGTACAGCTCTCTGTCCTGCTCCTTCTGTGTTTCTTTATACTTCGGAATGCTATCTTTTCTTCCTGATTTTCACAGCCACCTCTCTTGAGAACCATAGTGGCTTTTTTTTCGTTTTGATTTGTTTATTTGCTTCCACAAAGGCTTGTTGCCTCTGTGATGGCAGTTTTGATAATTCTCCATTGTTGCTCCACACCTCCTTCTAGCCTGTTTGCTAGTGCTTTCTGAGGCACTCTCCCATCTTGCCAAAGTCAGCCCTCCTAAAGTCCAGTACCCTCACTTTTGTATGGCTTGACTCTGTAGCTGAGTTTAATGTGAACCACACTGTTTGATGGTCACTTGTCCCCAGATGGCAACCCATTTCTAGATCAGAGATCCTCTCACTGCCTCCATTTGAGAGTCAGGTCTAAGATTGCTCCCTCACGAGTGGGTTCCGAAACTAGCTGTCTAATGCCTGCCACCTGTAGGGCGTCAAGAATAGCCCTGCTCTTGGATGTGGCTGCAGCAAATGTGCTCCAGTTAACATCTGGCATATTCAGATCTCCCATCAACAGTATCTCCCCTTTCTCTGCCATTCTAAGAATGCCTTCCATCATATCCTTGTCCATTTGATTGTGTACCGTAGCCCTCTATCTGTCTCCTTCCACTGTTACTCCATCCCACAGTCCTGCCCCTCCTTGGGCAAACCAGCCTCTGCTTCACCCCTTGCCTATACCTGTCCCACCCTCTCTTGAATCCCTCCACCGTAGCTGCCTGTACCAGCTCCCCGGGCAGCGCATTCCACGGTTCCACCACTGTCTCGGTGAAATACCTCCTCCTCCTTTTCCCCCCTAATCCTACCACCCTCAATCTTTCAACTGTGTTCTCTGGTGATTCCACCTTCCTTCAGTCGAAAGATCCTACCTCAGCTCCTTATTTACTCCCCTGAGGTACTTGAAGACCTCAGTCATGTCCCACCCTGATCCCTCCTCTCCTCCAACGAGAACAGGTTGAGCTCCCCTAGACGTTCCTCATATGTCATATTCCCCAGGCCCTAGATCATTCTGGTTGCTCTCCTCTGAACTCTCTCCAGGAGTTGGAGGTCTCTCCTTGAGTGCAGCCTCCAGAACTGCACACAGTACTCAAGATGTGGTCTTAACCAGGCTGTTGTACAGTGGCAAAATCACTTCCCTGTTCCTTGAGTTAATCCCCTTAGCGATGCATCCCAGCATCCTATTTGCCCTGACCGCAGCCCTCCTGCACTGCTCTGAATTATTCACATTAACATATACCAAAACTCCTAGGTCTCTTTCCCCTGCTGTGGCCTACAACTCATCCCCCCACCCCAGGATGTACACATAATTGGGGGTGTAGCACCTTGCACTTGGAGGAGTTAAATTTCAATTTCTACATGCAGGACCACCTATCCAGAGTACGTTGGAGAAACTCACTTTACCTCCCTTTGAACCGGCCGCAAGTTGCGAGCTGTGCTTTATCGCATGGAAAGTGCTCTTTTTAGTTGCTGTTACTTCTACTCAAAGCATTTCCGAGCTCCAGGCTCTCATGTGCAGAGAGCCCTATTTGGTTTTTTACAATGACAGGGTGACTTTACATACTAATCCTAAGTTTCTTCCCAGAGTGATGTCGGAGTTCACGTTGAACCAATCCATCCACCTTACGGTTTATTATATTGAGTACTGTAATCAGGAGGAGGCTTTGCTCCATACTTTGGATGTACAGTATGTAACTCCTCTACAAATTGGGGTTTACTTTAATGTCTTCCTGGGCTCCTTAATGCCCACTGTTAGGGTGGTGTCCTATCTGCAATAGTTCGATTTGTCTGCATGAGAGCACCTTAGTGAGCCTCCATACCCATCTCCTTAAGAGAGCGTCCATGCTGTTTTTGAAAATCAGCCTGGGCTGGGGCCAAGTAATTAAGGCTCATGACCAGCCACACAGTCTGTTATATTGCTCCATTCTGCAGTCACTAGTAGCGCAGAGGGAGCTCTGTTAGATAATGTGATTATTTACTGTTTATCTGTTATAATAGTATTGATAGAGAAGTTTGTCTAACCTGATTTCATTTGCAGCTTGACCATTTTTATTTATTTATTTAAAAATTTTACCAGGAAGGCATACTGAGCAGAAATACTGCGCAATTCCAGATGTGTCCTGGGGGCAGGGGTGGGGGAGACTGCCAGTCTTGGACCAATTGAATCTCTGGGGACCTAAAATGGGGACTGTCCCCAGGGGTTATATGGGAAGGAAATTCTGTAGTTTTAAGTGTTGGCGCCTAAAGGGACCCTGAAGGGGGAGCTCCTGCTGTGACGGACAGCTCTTTCAGCCAACCGAACCTTTTGAATCTAAGAAAAATACCCACAACTGCCTGAAGCAGTGTGTCAGTCGAGAGTGGAAGTTGGAGAGTGAACAGCTCGAGCGGTCAAGCAGCTGCTTCTAGGAGGAGCATAGGAGAATCATTGGGAATGCTCTGTTGGCCTGCCTGCCATGTTCTCTGGCCCAAGGAAACTGCCTATTGCAGAAGTCGGACTTTTCTGATTGCCGGCTTAGACCTGCAGCTGAGGAAAGAAAGTGTGTCATTACTGTGTGCAAGAGGGACTGAAGACTTGCTCCAGAAGTGATCGGCCTGCCTGAATGAGAGAAGATAGCCTCGGGTTGAAAGGTTTGCGCAGTGAAGCTGTAGTTAGCAAACAGACTATATCCAAATTGTGGCTTAGAGAAATAACTGATTTAAGTGTGCTGAATGTATTTCGTGGGTCACAATTTGGTTGCCCACGGTGAATCATGTTATGCCAGCTGGAGGCTATCCAGCAGAAGATCACAAACTTTTCTCAGGACTGTTCATCTTGCTTGGGCCTTGCCATCTCGGCCCAAGTCCCTGCTCGCATTCCAGAGATCATCTCGGCGAAAGACTGGCTTGGGGATTCCACCCCCTGCTCAACACCATCAAACAGGTAGCAACCACCAAGAGGTGAGTTGTGTGGGCCCTATTTCCCCTGGCCCACTGAATCAACACCATGAGGTCTTCATCTCACCTGTCCTACATCCTGGTCCGGGTTTTGTGAGTACAAACCAGGGTAGCTCCCTGCAACAACAGCTACAAATCATTGTGTGTCATCTGGGTGATTATCAATGGTGCTGTTTCAAACTCTGGCAAGGTCTGGAGTGGTGTTCCGCAGGACTCTGTTCTCGGCCCCTGTCTTTTTCAAGCTTTCATTGCCGATTTAACCAATAATTGTCTTTCCTTTACAATAAAATATCCAGATGATGTAAAGATTGGGGGACCTTGTTCTAAGCTAGATCAGATATCTTGTATCCAGCATGATCTTGACATCGTATCTAACTGGATTGACAAATGGGGTATGAAACTGAACTCTACGAAGTGTAAAGTTATGCACTTGGGTTCTAATAATTCAAATTTTCAATATTTATTGGATGGTTTAACACTGTGTGCAACTACTGACGACAGGGATTTGGGAATTACTGTTTCAAATGATTTAACATACTCCAAACATCTGCATTCCATTATTAGCACATCTAATAAGGTTATTTGGTCTGTCCTCCGTAATATTAGATCTAGAGATCATGAGGTATTACTGCCTCTGTTCAGGTCCTATGTCAGACCTCATCTTGCGTATGCATCGCAGTTATGGTGTCCATTTAAAAAATCTGATTGTAACACTCTTGAAAAAGTACAGAGAAGGTATACTAAAAAAATATCTGGTTTAGAATCCACTTCCTATGAACACAGGTTAGATACTTTAAAACTTATGCCTCTTACTGTTAGACGCCTGAGAGGTGACGACCTATTCTTATACGATGTTGTCCATGATCCTTATGTTATGTCTGAATTAGGTATCTCTCTCAGGTCATCTATTCATGATACTAGAGCTCACCCACTTCAATTGATTGACAAAACTTTTAAACGTAATAACCGCAAGTTTTTCTTCACCTTGAGAACCATTGGTCCTTGGAATAAACTTCCATCAATTGTAGTTAAGAGTAATACTAAAGATATGTTTAAACATCATCTAGACATGTTGACTATGTCTGGGTATAACTTATCGTACTATTCTTTGGCCTAATATAAGAGCATTATGGGCCTCCGCCTACTAGCTCTTTTTTCTCTACCTTAGTATGAACCTTAGTATGATCTGATTGATCTGTTCTAGGTTATTGCTAATGGACTGAGCCAGCCAGCTCAGTATTACAAATATTTGGGTTGTGCACATGCTAACTGTTCTCTTCCTAAAGGGCCCCAACAACAGCTGCAACGCCGGCCACCCCAGGCAACGTGCCAGGCTAGCCTGTATAAGATCTGGGTACCCAGGGTTGTGGGACTATCTATTGGGGATCTGCAGTGCATGCTGAATCAGCCTAAAGTAAATCAGAGTGCCAATCATGTTACTAAATTCATGCCCCTCCCTTGTTCACTTCCCCTGAATAAACCTGATCATCTGTTTTACATTTAACCTGGCTAGTGTGCATATTATTAGTTGGGTCACAGTGAAAGTTTTTGCATTGTGCATTGCTGATCTTATTTTCCAGGGGGTCTTCAGGGCAGCTGTAGCAGATCCAGCCCTGGTGGTAAGTGCAAGGAGTGTGAACATATTCCTACTGTTACCCAATGCATGTGAATGTTCTATTTATTGCTGTTTAAGTGTTTAGGCCACTAGGAGGGTTGGTGGGTGGTTATAGCATCCCGGAGGGCTATACCAAAGTGGTTAAGCTACCCCAGTACCATTCCTCCGGGTGGAGGCACCCGTTCACAGAACTCGGGCCCCACAGGCAGGTGTAGTAGCCCATAGGATAGTGCCACCTAGGGGTTACATGTATATAGAATCTTATGATACTGTACACACTGAACTAAGACTTCGAGGAAGTCTGACCAGTTGTTTGTTTCATTCGTCCCCTAGAGAGAGGGTGCTTCGGTTTCCAGTGTTTGTCTAAGTGGTTAGCAAATTGCATTGTTTATTGTTCCCGTAAGTACAACAAGGACCTTCTGGGAGTGGTTAAGGGCCATTCCACCAGGGGTATGGCTAGCTCCATGGCCTGTTTCAGAAATGTGTCTGCTGCGGACATCTGTGCAGCTGCCTCCTGGGGTTCTGTCCACACCTTCAGCAACTATTACAGTCTGGACGTCGCCTCTCAGCACAGGGCCAGTTTTAACCTAGCAGTGCTTCAGGACCTTCTCTCCTGATTTCTTGGCTGCTGACCTGGCCCCCTCTCAGTGGTGGTGTTCTGGTCATACCCAGAGCTACTTGGGACTCGGTCCTACTGGCAAAGCCCTGATTTTTCTTCGGCAGTTTGGGTCTAAATTCTGCAGCAACCTCCCCCCCCCCGTTGCCACAGAAGTTCTGCGGCATTAGTTTCCTATTTCTGCAGAAATTCTGTGGCGGCAGTTGGGGTCTTCGGTAGGAGTTGGCAACACCCGCCAAGCACCCAGGTAGGGCAAAAATGTTAGTTTTTGAGCTGGGACCTACAAACTAGAGAAGGTTGTCAATTAACTCCTGAGCTATTAGTATAAGAAAGTAAAAAATCCAGCTCATCAGTCTCAGTCCCATCACCCTCCCCACCCCAGCCTAAGAGTCCCCAGGGTCACCGAATTTGCGTAAGTACTATTTTTAATGGCTACCACACTGCACAGCGATCCTCGTCCTTCTAGTTTTACCATTAAGCCAGAATGCCACTTTCTTATTCCAGTAGTGCGGTGTGCAGCTATGCTCAAAGCACATCTGGGACAAGAAACCAGAATTCATACCCGGCGGTGAAATTAAAAGGACGAGAATTGCCGCACAGTATGGGACCTGATAAAAAATATTTCTACTTCAAATAAAGGGAGTCGAGGAGGTTCTCAATGTAAACTGCATTTGTATTACTTACAGTTTATACTGACTGTTCTTTTTATTTATTATGCTGCATCTTCTCCGTCAGCCCCCATCTGTCCAATCTACACATGTTCAGCCCTGCCACATACCCCAGGACTTGCCTTACTCTCAAACACCCTCGGATTAAGCCCCAGAGGCAGGGCTGCCAGGAAGCCTCTTCCCTTAGTGGAGACTGAATAGTAGAATGAGAGCGAGAGCTCAGTTGATGGTGCAGGGTCTGCATCATTGTGCAGTGGCGGAACCTCCATTTTCTCCTCAGGAGGCATGTCGTGCAATAATGTTGGGGCAGGACGCCAAACGTCTGACACACCTGCCAAATATGGTCAGTCACAGCTGTCGTACCCCAGGCTAACACAAGGGGTTAACTGAACACCGATGACTCCTCTCTCCTTCCCCGGAGGAAGGCAGTCTGTAGGATGCTCGATCCTCCTCCCCCCAGCTTGCCCTCCAACCTTCCAGGCTTGTTCCCGAACCTGGGTCGTCGGTAGCGGTAATGGTACCGCTGTTTCGGCGTGCCGGCTAAGTACTGACTCTTCAGTATAAACCGCTGATTAATATTCTGCATTTCTTATAAACCATGGAATAATATTCCGCAGTTCATGTAAACCGTGGAATAGTATTCCGCAGTTCATGTAAACCATGAAATAATATTCCGCAGTTCATGTAAATCGTGAAATAATATTCTGCAGTTCATGAAAACCACAGAATATTGTTCACAGTGTTTCCGCGGTTTACACTAAATTCCATGGAATCGCTGAAAAATCAGGGCCTTGCCTACCAATGTGGGCCTGCTGCAAGAGCCTTCCTCGAAGTTAAGATAATACAGGTACATAAGAACTTACCATAACAGTAGATCTTTGAGAGAAGCTGTTGCAGCAGGCCCTGCTTTCCCTCCCTCCTTCCCCCTGCTGTTCCTTGTTTCTCTCGCACTACTTCTGCCTTTTCTTCCTTGGCTCTCAGGAGTCTTCTCAATTCTCAGTTTGCTGCTCACTTGGGGTCTCCAGCGGGAGAAATGAGCAGGGTGTGGGGGATCACCCACCTTTATAGGATAGGCTGATGTCAGAGGCTGACAGTGGTGGTGGGCATTCCCCCGTGGTAGACTGCTAGCTAAAAAGTTTAATGTGTGGTCCTGGCTCCTGGCAGCTTAGTCCTACCAGTGCTGGCCTGCTGCAAGAGCTTCTCTCGAAGATCTACTGTTACGATAAATTCTTACGTAACTGTACTTTCTCTTGTCAGTATCCTAGACGTGCTGGCCTAGCTTACATCCATTTCATACCAAGTACTTCTGAAACCTGATGGTTCACTGTGCTCATTGACATATGCAGCAAGTATGCCATCTTAATCAATGTGATTTTATGATCTGTCATTATTATCCAGTACCTTCCACACACATCTGTTAAATGTCTATATATTTTAGCTGCACAGTTGCTTTCCATTAAAATGTTTTCCAGTGTACAGTGTGAGGAAAGGTCGAAGTACAGAAAAGTGTCACCAAGAAAATACAGATAAAACAAAGAGCTAGAAAATAGTGAGATCACCAATCAGTTTCTAGCAGTCATCCCACAAAATATAACCACTGGGCATCTAAAATTGAAATCTGGTGTGAATTCCTTTCATCATACTCCTTCCAGAAACATTTTTCAGAAAACATCCCACAAATAAACTTTTAAACAACCACGTTTCTGTATCGCTTCACGTTGTCAACAAGGAAGGTAGTTAATACATATGGGTAATGTGCTCCACTACTGGGGTAGCAGTACAGCTCCAAAGTTGTGACCTCAGCATGGACCCCCAGGAACATAGTATATTCCAGTTGCATTCTACCTCAGCTGTACCTCATGGGGTAACAGCATGGAAGAACCTGCTGAAAGATTTTTTGTCTGTTTATTGGTTTGTGATCAGAATTGTGTAAGTCTTGGGCTGGTTGGGGCTTTCTGGTAACAGGGAGCACCCCCTGAATTTAGAAATTGCACCTGTTAAGCTGATGCTTTCAGATTGGATAACTTACCAGCTAGCTTCCATTTCCAGTGCCTCGATGGAGACCACTTGCCTTGGAGGGTGTTTTTTTTTTTTCTCTGGTATGTCTGCAGGGTTTAGCCTGGTGCCTCAGGTAAGTATTTTTGTTGTCTTAAGTGGGTGTTCACTGCAGTTTTCTGGTAGTGTTGATGTGAACCTGGAGCATGTTGTAGGTGGTACTGGACTCTGCTCTGTTTAGTCTGCTTGGTTTTTTTTGTTTTGTTTTTTTTTTTTGCTTATTTTGGTCTTGTGAGTTTGTCAACAGTAGTTGTGGAGTAAGTTTTGATTTATGATCCCCCCTTGTGACCCCACCCTTCATTCTGCATTCTGGAGGCAGCATGCAGTTGTTGTCTTTATGAGCACTTTGACAAGGCAAAATAGTCTTGTTAAAATTTTGTTTTCTGTAGGCTTCTGTATGGTGGTATGTTTCCCACATTCTGTTGGCTGCTGGAAAATGGCAGTTCCTTTATCAGCACCATTCTGGAGTCAGCGATTAGAGCATCATGCATTTTTCATTAGTTGGCCACTTGCCAACTGACATTTTGCTGTTCACTGCTTGGTGCTGTTTTTGCTTGCATGTGGAGCAGGCAGGACCATGTGCATACTTGACATGTGCACCAATGTGATAGCTCCACACCAGCAATGGAGCAAGTGGGACCATGCGTGCATGAGGTGCGTCCCAGTGTAATGATGTCATGCACTCACGTGATGTCTGACACCTGCACCTGCGCAGAGTAGTGATCCCCTGGTGTTCAGGAATGGACTGCTCAGTGTGAGGAGTCTCTTTATTCTGCCTGTTACTGCTCAGCTCAAGCAGTTTGACTGATACAGATTTTCTGATTTATTTTCTCCTAGGGCCCTTTTCTGTTCGTGCTCAGCGTGAGCAGTCTGGCAGGGGAAAGGCTAAGTTTTACATTCTGGGATGATCAGTCCTGCAGTAGGTTAGGGCTGTTTTACCCTCAGAATACATAACTGCTGTTGCTAGCAGTGAGCAGTCTGGTAGGGTTTGACTCTGTTTGTGCCATGGGTAGCAAGAGCAGTGCTGAACTGCTACAGTATGGCATGCAGTACCTCTTTTAATGTCTCAATACAGTGGCCTGCCAGTGGACCACCTCCTACATGTGGCTACGGTGCAGTAAGTCTCTTTTTCCTTCATCAGCCTTGCTTGGAGTTTCCAAGATGGGGTGGTCTGCTAGGCTCCACTGGACACCTTAGCCAAGACCCTGCTTCCAGGGTGGTAGCAACATAGGCAGTGTCTGTGTCATCCTCTATGTGGTGAAGGTACATGGTTTCCCATAGGGGTCTTCACTGTCTGTGGTACCCATGTCCTCTGAGTAAGAGAATTGCAGTAGTATTTGGGCTATGGGGCAAGTCCTTCCCTTTCTCCTCCCTCCCCTGTTACCCCCAAGCCTTGGTAATCTGTACTATGGCAGTTTCATTGGACTATTGTGTAGTTCTCAAGCACGCCATGCTGGGTTTGACTTTGTTGTTGGAGTTTGGTGTTTGGTTAAATATTGACTGTCTGGAGTGCCCGTGGGTGAAGGCGTGTTGATATTTCTATGTTTGTGTACTTATTTATGAAGTCTGTGTGTTCCTGTGTTGTTGCAGGGTGTCTGTGTCGTGTTATGACAGCATGTATTGGTGTTACATTAATCGGTGGACAGAAGTCGTTCCCCGAAAGCAGTACTACATGTTACATAGTGGTGCTTTTCTCCATATCTTTTTGCTAGCACAGGATTGTGAAGACATACTGTGGAGGCCCTGGCATACGCAGTCAACAGTGTTATTTGTTTCCTTTTCAGGTATTCACAATGGCACCATGGCTCATCGCAGACCAATAATAATAAATGTAAGACCTTCTGTAGGACCAGGAGACCCTTGGCTCAAGGGACCCGTTGTCCATGCTGGATAACCACATTTAATATGGCTTGTTCAGTCCCTCCCACATGGACCATCAAGCTGGGGGTGGGGGAGTGTACCTGTGGTACTGCTGGCAGTGGTAAACCTGAGTTACACAATGTCCGCTCTGTTTTGTTTGTCAGATGGATATTCTTTATTATCTTAACAGTGATCCGCAGGTCCTTCCTACAAAGACATCTGAGTTGTTCGGATCGCTCTGGTCAGGGAGGAGTCCCTGAAGGCACGTCCAGGTGCACCATAGCAGAGTAAAATCAAATCACTTAATTGCAGGTAACCCCCGACCTCGACAGCAGTCAAAAGGAAGACATCAGGGGGTATAACTATTATATCCTGACTGAATGGAGCCAGAGCCATCTCGACGGAAGGCAAATCTCTGAGGTAGATAGGGGTGACAGGTGTCAATAAGTGCCAACCTTTCCTCCCCCAATACTGCTATGTGTGTTAAAGGAGGGAGCAGTGGTTCAGCCATCCTTCACTGTGTGTGATACATCTGAAATGGGCCAGGGTGTTAGTCACAACTTTCCTGGGCCAGGGTGTTTGGGGGGGGAGGGGGGAAGTGATGTGAACCTTAATTTGTTTGGTGTGAGGCTCATGTGCTGTGTTACATAATGTTCCTAGGCCCTGGAAAGTGTTACTCACAGCCTTTCATCTTTGTTTACATGATCGCTATGACACAGGCCAGGATGGACATCTTGCAGCTTGCCTGGCCTAAGCTGGGCTGTTGTATTCTGTAGGAAGAGCCCACTACGGCACTGTAGTAGGTGTACGCTGATGCCAGCTGAGGTCTGTGCAGTGCAATGGGGGGCCCAGCCTTAGCCATTAACAGAGTACTACCTGTTTGGTGCTCAGATAAGGGCAACAGGGCAGGGGAGAGATCCATCCTTCCCTCACAGCATCTGCAAGTGAGGTTGCAGGTCTGGGAAACAAGATTCCAGACCTGCAGGCAATAATGACAGAGGCTAAACTGGACATAGTAGCAATTAGCGAGACGTGGTTTACCAGTAACCACATTTGGGAGACTTCAGTACCTGGCTATGTACTGTTCAGAAGAGACCGAGGTGCAAAAAGGGGGTCTGGAGTGGCCCTGTATGTCAATGGAAATATCAAAGCCACAGAAATTCAGAATACACATAAGGAGTCAGAAGAACTGTAGGTCACCCTGGAAACAGGAAATGGGACAGCCATATGAACTGGGGTTGTCTACAGGCCCCCAGACCAGGGGGAGGATATAGACACATTACTGTTAGAAGATATACAAAACATGACAGCTAAAGAGGAGGTTCTGATAATGGGAGACTTCAACATGCCAGATACAGATTGGTTAATACCAGCAGGAACATCTGCCAGAACTAGACACATGGTAGATTCCTGCAGGGGAGGCCTCAAACAACTGGTACAACAACCCACAAGAGACAGGGCTATCCTAGATCTAGTACTGACTAACAGGAAAGGATCACAGATCTCCAGGTGAGGTCACCTGGGGCCAGTGACCATCACATGGTATGTTCAATTTGGCCACTAGAACTAAATCATCAATTCAAGGCAAAAATATGGGACTTCAGAGGAGCTGACTTTGATAAGATGGTCAGCAGAGTTAAGCTAGCCCTGGCAAAAAGAAATACAGGTGAGGGGGGTACAGGCAAAGTGGGCAAGCATTAAGGATGCAATACTTGAAGCAACATCCCATTGTGTTAGAGAGAAAAGGAAGTGCAAAAGAAGAAGGAAACCACTTTGGTCCTCAAAAACAGTAGCAGAAAAGGTCAGAGCCAAAAGGCTGGCCTTCAGGAAATATAAGGGAACACAGCGGGATAAAGATAGGGAGGCATACCAAACTTCCCTAAGGGAAGCAGGGAAGGCAGTAAGGCAGGCAAAGGCCCAAACCAAGGAAACACTAGCACAAACAGTAAGAAAAGATAACAAGACTTTCTATAGATACATTAGTGAAAGGAGAAAGTCCAGAGGGGGTATTGCTAAGATCAAAGGAGATAAGGGCATGTGTGAAGAGGAGGACCACATAAAAGCACCTATCCTAAATAGGTAACGTCTGCTCAGTATTTACTGAAGAGAAGGTAGGGCAGGGCCTACAGCTCAGCACCATGGACACGGGGGAGGGAGGTGTGCACTAGTCCCTTCACAAAAGAAAAGGTCCTACAAGAGCTCGATAAGCTCAGGGTAGACAAGGCAATGGGACCTGATGGCATACATCCCAGGGTACTAAAGGAGGTAGGGGTGGAACTAGCAGAGCCATTATCAGAACTGTTTAATGAGTCTCTGAGCACAGGAGAGGTCTCAGACTGGAGAAGGGCTCATGTGATCCCGCTGCACAAGAGTGGTAGCAGGGAGGAGGGAACTACAGACCAGTCAGTCTTACCTCAGTAGTGGGTAAGATTATGGAGGCACTCCTTAGGAAAGGATTGTGCAACACCTGGAATCCATAGGGCTCAGGATCCAAGACAGCATGGGTTTACAAAAGGAAGGTCCTGTCAAACTAATCTCATAGATTTCTTTGACTGAGTAACCAGAGTAGTGGACGAAGGGGGAGCAGTTAATGTCGCCTACCTTGACTTCAGCAAAGCTTTCGACACTGTTCCACATAGAAGATTGATAAATAAGCTGGGTATGCTCAGGGTGGGTCGAGTTGGTCAACTGGGTGGCAAACTGGTTGTGAGGCAGAAAACAGATAATGGTGGTAAACGGTATACAGTCAGAAGAGATGCAAGTCACAAGTGGGGTACCTCAGGGATCAGTCCTGGGGCCAGTCCTCTTCAATATCTTCATCAGTGACATTGTAGATGGACTGGAGGGTAAGGTTTGCCTGTTTGCAGATGACACCAAGATCTGTAACAGAGTAGATGATCCAGATGGGGTGGGCAGGATGAGAAGAGATCTGGATTAACCAGCAAAATGGTCAGAAGAGTGGCAACTGGGTTTTAATGCAAAGAAGTGCAAGATCATGCACATAGGGAAGAGAAACCCTGAAGCCACCTATAGGCTGGAAGGGGAGTTGCTGGCAGTCACAAGGGAAGAAAGAGACTTGGGCATCATCATCATCACCGATGACCTGAAATCATCCAAGCATACCTCTAAAGCAGTAGGTAAGGCTAGGGGGATGTTGGGATGTATTAGTAGGGGTATCACAAGTCAGAAGAGGGAGGTAATAATCCCTGTTTACAAGACACTGATTAGGCCCCATCTGGAGTACTGCGTGCAGTACTGGAGGCCACACCTTCACAAGGACATTAACTAAATTGAGGCAGTCCAGAGAAGGGCAACCAAAATGGTGCAGAGACTGCATCAGAAAACATATGAGGACAGATTAACGGAACTCAATATGTATACCCTGGAGCAAAGGAGGGAGAGAGGTGATATGATCGAAACATTCACAAACCTTAAGGGCAGTAACAAGGTGAAAGAGTCTAACATGTTTCAATATAAGAAAAATAGCAGGACAGGAGGACACAGCATGAGATTAGAGGGAGGCCGATTAAGGGGTAATGTGAGGAAGTTCTTTTTCACAGAAAGGGTGGTGGGTGCATGGAATGGCCTACCTCAAGAAGTGGTGGCTATGAATACAGTGCAGGGCTTCAAACGGGCATGGGATAGGCATAAGGGAGCAATACAGATGAGTATGACTAGATAGGCCATTGAGAGAGCAAAGGCTGATGGCACATTCATAAGGCAGAAAAAGAAATGGGCAGACTGGATGGGCCTTGCGGTCCTTATCTGCTGTCAACTTCTGTTTCTATGTTTCCCCCCTGAGTTTTTCATTGGGATCTTTGGGGTAGGTCCTTCATTTTGGGCTGGTATTTCTACAGATATTTGCTTAGTCAGCCTCCTCTATATGACACCCAGGCAAGGCCTGGCTACTTCACTAGACCATAGGCTTTGTAGGCAAGGCTTGAGTACCACATCAGACCATAGACTTGGTACCTTTTGTGACAAGCCACTGTCGGGCACCTGATGCTGAGGAATGGATCTTCATTTGGAGTAGTTTGGAACAAGTCAGGGCCATCCCAATCCACAATAAGTTTTTGATGGTAATTTTAGTGGGAAGTTTGAGTTTTCAGCAGGTATAAGTGTAGGTGGAAGAGGCACCTTTTCCACAATATACTAGGTTTGTGCCTCTCCCTTTCTAGGATGCAGCTCTGCTGCTTGCAACCATGTGTTGCTAGTCATTAAGAGGTCACAAGGTTGTCTGCCTGTTCTAGGTTATCCTTCTAGAAGGGGTTGCCCAACACATAATTGCCAAGAGTTGATCCGGAAGACGCCAAAGTCATCTGCAGATTCACAAACTAGGGGTGCATGGGTCACTGGATTGTTCCCAGTGGGGACTGGTAGTTGTCCCAAATGGTATCATGAAAGTCCTGTTACTTAGTGAGGCATTCCTGGAATAGGAGGGGCATTATGTTATCAGAATGATTATACATCTGGAAGTCAGGGTACCGATGGAAGACCAACTGGTGCAGGACATTAAGAACTGGAGAGATGCTTGAACAAGCACTGTCAGATGAGTCGGCGACAATTTGTTAGCAGGTACTTTCCTGACTTATCAGTAGCCAGGGATCTGGTGACGGGGACCAGCTTAGGATCCTAAGGAATGGACTGCTGTTTGCATGGTCCCGGTCAATGTAGCTATGGCCAAAAGTCTCTCCAAACTCCAGTTCTGTTGGACCACTGTCCGCTTAAGATGCACAGGGATGGTCCAGCAACGGTGTACTACTAACAATGTTGGCTCATCCTGAAGGATCTTCAATCTCTGAGTCAGTCAGGTCACCAGTAGTCTTGCTTTGGATGGCATACTAGGAGTCTGTTAGGCTAGTCTTCGGGGAGGGGAAGACTTCCTCGATGCCTCTTCTGGTTTGGTGTTCAGCCTTTTGATGATTGGTCATCTACTGCAGGGGGCCTTTGCCTGGACCAGGGCCATGTCCATCAGCATCTGTGTATTCCTAAGAAGAACACAGTGCTGCTTGGTTGCTCCATGCCATGACAACCATGACTGTATGCACATGGTGGTGGGTGCGGCCTGATCCTAGCAGTACAGTATTGAGCGAAAGGCAGATCAGACGCAGCTTGTGTCTACTGTACTTTGGTCTGCAGAGTGGAAGGCGAGTCGGTTGTGGGTTGTGTCTTGCGGTTATAGGAGCTCTTCAGGTGTTTGGGTACTTCAGTCGATCTCAGTGGCCAAGGGAGGAGGCAGTAGATGTGTGTACTGGTGGGGGAACCCATTTTCCTGTTCATGCTTAATGTTTTCTTACATTTTTTTTGTTGCATCTGTTAGAGATCCAGGGGGTCGGGGTGAGTTTCCTCTGACAGTTGTCAAATGACCAAGAAGATCTACCAGTTGGTCATGTCTGTGTACAAGTTAGCAGCTAGGTTGTCCCATGGCAGGAGGTGCTGTCAGCAGCAGGGGTTCCTAGCCTGGGAGTTTTCCTCCTGTTGATTCCAGGAATGCTTAGCTTGCAGCTTCCATTCTGAGTTTCCCAAAAAAAATGTTGTCCTTGTTTTATGGGCTCAGATGACCGGGGTAATCTTACTTCGAGTGGGAGCACTTGCAGCAGGCTATTACAATTAGGATTATGCCTCAGGCACTAGGACCTATCGTAAACCTTTAGCTAGCATTACCCAGCGGGGCTGCCCCCGACATCCGCTCCACCCCGACATCAGCCAGTGGTATATCAGTGGGGCCCAGCCCCACCTCAGATCTTTTCCCACCACAGACCTGCTTCCATCGGCTCTTCAGTTGCCTTTAGAACCCTTTCTAGTAGTTCAGCAAAGCTTTTTTCTCCATTTCTTATATTTTTTTGAAGTCCGTTTTTCTCGTTCTTCTTGTTTATCTGTATGTCTACTTCACTGTCGTCGTCGGTTTCCTCATCTGGACAGAACAGGAAAAAGTGTTCCTGTGGCTGCCAAATACTGGCGAAGGACTCCCATGAGGCCTGTGTCTTTTGCCTCTGGCCGGACCACAATGCAAATAATTGCCCGATCTGTTGCAGCTTCACAAGTAGGGCTAGGATCTGTCTCCTGAAGGCACTAAAGGCCCATATCCTCAAGAAACAAGTGGCTGTGATGCAGCGCTCTCTCAGGGAGAAGTCTTCTTCATCGAAGCATAAATGAAAAAAATGGGAATCGGACCACCACAAGTCCCACGAACAGGACTGGAGCGCTCTCGATCTCCCCCACAAGTAGTCCTCCTCTGGGTCGGGTGACTCAGACCATTCCCACCATTCACGGCACTCTGATGACAAGCGGGATGCTACCATCCAAGCCAAGACACCGTGTCAGGTAAGGGTAGTCAGGACCCGGTCTCTGTACTGATGACCCCCACCTCGAAGGTGAAGGCTACGCCCTTGCAGCCACCCTCCACTTCGAGAGTTGGGACCTCGGCTCCCTCTTTAGCATCTGCCTTGGCCCCACCAAAGAAAGCCTCGTCTACAGCTGTTCCCGGTGCTCCGGGTAAGGCCCAACCTCAGAAGGAATGGGAGCCAGGCTCAAAGCGAACACCGGCTCACCGATCATCTATTACTCAACCGGGGACACCCAAGCCAACAACGCCAAAGCCTGACTGCTCGAAACAGTCGACAGCACAGGACCCAGAGTGGACGTCAGCGAAGGCGGCGCCGGATATCCTCCATCGCCAGTCCACAGGGCCTTCACTCCAGAGGACATGGATGATGGCTCTTCACCCAGGGACTTCCCTGATTTGCTGTCCTCACCCATACCTCCTCACCTGCCGGACAAACCCAGCCTACCGACTGGTTCTGCCGCAGCACAATTTAATAAAGGAGCTCACTGAGCTTTTTTAATTTTGGTGGGGCCAAGTTAAAAAAGATGTTTTGCTACTGCAGCCAGATCCTGTTCCGGCCCTGGAAAAACCTGAGGATAAAGGCAGGTGCAAAAAGCCTTATTCCCCTGCACCTAGACGTTCCCCCTCTAAGTCAAAACTGAAATCCAGGTCACTTACTCCGGTAGATAACCATGGTCAGTCCAAATACAGGGAACGTCTGCACCAGCGACGCTGTCGCTCTGCCAGCCACCATCGTCCCAGGCGCTCAGTCAGCCAACGTCGGACCCCTAGCCATCATCGGTCCTATAGCCGACATTGCTCCTCCAGTAGGTGACACTCACAGGAAGGAAGCTTTTTTCACTCTTGCTCGAGATCAGCCTGTTTCGAGGGCCGTGGTTTGCATCCCAGCTCCCCTGGGTCTGACCATTCCCTCACCAGGGAAGGAGTGTCCCCCGAAGAGAAAGACACTTCAAGATCCCGGAGACAGAGGACTTGGATCCAGAATGCCAGAGGTTGTCGAAGTACCTGAGGCAGAAGGAGCCAAAGCCTCTAGTGGTCCCTCCTCTTGTGGATACCTTCCAAGACCTTACCAGGATTACTTGGAAGCACCCCTCTACCATCTCGACAGTTCCTAAGAAATTGGGCAGGCTGTATATAGTCCCGAGGGAGGAGCTTTTCTTGGCAGAACACCCTCAGGTGGACTCCATGATAATTACAGCAGCTCATGATAAGTCCAAGCAGCCTAAACACCTCAGCTCCCGGCCTCCCGATGTAGAGGCCAGATATCTGGACCAGGTGGGCAAGAAAGTTTATTCTGCCTCCACCTGTTCCATTCGCTCTCTTAACTTCCTCATGCATATGGTCCAGTACCAAAATGCAGTGTGGGAGAAGGGCTTGGCAGTAGCTCAGGCCTTACCAGACTCTGCACAAAAGACCAAGCTCCTGGAGATTTTGAAATCTAGTTCGGATATAGGCAGTCATGTCCTGAGAGCCTCATACGATACTGCAGATATGGCTTTGAGGGCAGCGGCTTCTGGTGTTTGCCTTAGATGCCATGCCTGGCTTAGTTTCAGGATTCTCCCAGGATCTGCAGTCCGGAATCCAGGACCTCCCATTCCAGGGTTCCATCCTCTTTGGGGAGGAGATGGAGAAACTTATCTCTCTTCTCCAAGAATCCGGGAAGTCCATCTGGAGTGTCCGAAAGGTAGATAAGGGGGACCAGAAGCCATTCAGCAAATGATCATTTCATAAGACCTTAGGGCAGAATAACCATGACCAATTTCCACGGAGAGGTGGCTTTTAGAGGAAAGCCACAACCCAAGCTTTTGGGAGCTCTACCTCTAGAGGCCCCAAGTCCTCCCAACCCTCTCTGCCGACTCCTGGAGCTTCCCAATGACTTACTACCAACCCCCACCCCTCTGGCGGAGGTCAGAGGGGAGGCAGTGGGGGATCACTTATCCCTCTATCAAGAGGGATGGAGCACATTACCACAGACCTCTAGGTTCTAGAACTAGTAAGGAGACATACCTTAGAGTTCACTCGGATCCCTCCAGAAGAACCACCAAGATCCTCCTGCTATCCTCCTTTGCACATTCCTCTAGTAGAAGGAGAAATACAGACCTTCCTGCAAAAACAGGCAGAGTTTGTTCCACAGGAACAATGGGGGAAAAGGTTACTACTTCCACTTCCTGGTCACAAAAAAGACCAGGGATCTTTGTCCCATCCTGGACCTCAGCTCCCTAAATGTTTTTATAGAGTACAAAAGGTTCAGGATGATCACTCTGCCAGGCCTCATTCCCCTCTTGCACCAAGGGGATTGGCTCTGCTTCCTGGATATGCAGGATGCTTACACACACATAAAGGTCTTCCCTCCCTTCCGGACATTCCTGAGGTTCCACTTCAAGGGGAGGCATTATCAGTTCCAGGCCTTACCGTTCGGCCTCTCCTCTGCTCCTCGAGTCTTCACCAAGTGCCTAGCAGTGGTGGCTGTGGCTCTCAGATGCCAGGGCGATTACGTCTTCCCTTACCTAGATGATTGGCTTCTGGGAGCGCCATCCAGAGCACAACTACTATGCTGTCTCGAAGACACCTTTATTCTCTTCCGAGAGCTGGGATCACCCTGAATCTGCCAGAGTCTTCCCCAGAGCCCAGTCAGTGACTCCTTTTTATAGAAGCGGTCCTTGACACAGTTCAGAGCATGGCCTTCCTCCTGCAGGACAGGGGAGATCATCTACGGGTTGTAGCCCGAACGGTATCTATGGCCTCACAGGTTCCAGCCAGGACCTTCCTCAGACTTCTGGGGCACATGACGGCGGCGATCACCACAGTTCTTTTGGCCTGCCACCATATGAGGGTCCCACAATGGATGCTCAAGGTGCAGTGGGACCAGAGGTCAGATGATCTGGACCGGCTGTTCAGGATCTCCAACCCAGTAAAAAGGACTCTTTCTTGGTGGTTGGACCAACTTGGTATGAGGGGTCTCTTTTCAGCAGGAGCCCCTGAGACGGATCCTGACCACAGATGCCTCCTGTCTCAGCTGGGGCGCTCATCTGGGAGACAACAGCTCCATATCAACATTCTAGAGATGCAAGTGGTCTTGAACACCTTGGGGGCATTTCAGACAGACCTTTCGCCAGGCTCTCTTCTCATGCAGATGGACAACACTTTGGTAGTTTTCTACGTCAACAAGCAAAGGGTCATGCATTCCTACCCCTATGCAGGGAGACGATGAGAGCTAGATCTCACTGCTCTTCATGTTCCAGGCATCCAAAACATCTTGGCCGACAGCCTAAGCTGGTCTTGGTCCAAGGCTCACGAGTGGGAGCTACTCCAGTCAGTAGCAGATCAACTGTTTGACAGGTGGGGCTGCACAGAGTTGGATCTCTTTGCGTCTCCACTCAATGCCAAACTGCCCAGTTTCTGCTTGCGAGAGCCCACACCTCGTATTTTCTGGCCAGATGCATTGTCCCTCTGTTGGACAGAGAGGTTTCTGAATGTCTTCCCAATAATTCGGAGGGTTCTCTTGAAACTCCAGGCTGAAGGAGCAGAGAGTATCCTCATTGTCCCATTCTGGTCTCTGCAGATTTGGTTCCCACTACTTCAGCAGCTGGCAGTGGAACCTCAGATTCAACTGCCGCTGAGGTTGCACTTACTGTCCCAGTACCAGGGAACATTGGTCCACCCGTACCTCAAATCCCTGCATCTTCATGCCTGGCTCCTGCAGATGCAGTTAAATCCAGGTTTGGGGTCTCCCAGGAAGTATCAGACATTCTCGTGGCAGCGACAAAGCCCTCTACTAGATCCACTTATGCCATGAAGTGGAAGCGTTTCTGCATACCATGTGCCATCGGAGGGAAAGACACTTGCCCAACTGGACGTCTCATGCTATTTTGAGGGGCATCCTACATATCAAGCCTCCCATCCGAGATCCAGTACCACTCTGGGATCTCCTGTTTATACTGGAGAAGCTCACCCTCCCTCCTTTTGAGCCTGCCGCAGATTTCAAGCTTTGCTTTCTTTCTTGGAAAGAGTCATTTTTAGTTGCAGTTACTTCTGCTCAGAGAGTTTCCGAGCTTCAGACCCTGGTGTGTAAGTAGCCTTATTTAATTTTTCATAGGGACAGGGTGTCCCTGAGAACAAATCGTAAGTTTTTACCCAAAGTGGTTTCTGAATTGACGTTGAATGAGGATGCCAACCTTCTGGTGTGTTACTGGGACCACTCAGATGGGGGGAAGCACTCCTGCATACTCTGGATATCCACAGGGTGCTGAGGTACTACCAAGAACGCACTGCTCCACACCACAAGATGGAGCAGCCGTTTCTGGCCTTTGCGCCTCGATGCCAAGGCAGTCCGGTGTCAAAACAAACTCTCACAAAATGGCTGATCGAATGTGTTGTTTATTGTCACAACAAATGTAACAAGACCCTGCCGGGCTCGGTTATAGGTCATTCTACCAGGGAAGTGGCTACTTCATTCACATCCTTGCAAAATGTCTCCATTTGAGACATCTGTGCAGTGGCTACCTGGAGCTCAGTGCATACCTTCATTAAGCATTATAGTCTGGACATTGCTTTTAGGCATAGGGCTGGTTTTCGCGTAGTGGTCCTTCAGGGCCTCCTTTCCTAAAGTGCCCTGTTAGCACTGGTGCTTTCAGCTACCTCCCGGTTCTTTGTTCCTTTTCGCGGGACTGCTTGGGATTCAGTCCTAATTGTAATTGCCTGCTGCAAGAGCTCCCACTTGAAGTAGGATAGTACAGTTACGTCATCAACAATTTATTGGTCGGCTATATGGCCATTACAATATCAAAATAACATCAATACAAATTGCAAAATTCTTAAAATACATAAATTAGTATACAGACAATAACATTAAATACAATTACATAAGAACTTACCCTAACAGTAGATCTTCGAGAGGAGCTATTGCAGCAGGCGCTGCTTTCCCATGCTTGCTTCCACCTGGTCCGCCTGCCGGGCCTTAGTCATGGGTCTCTGACGGGTGAACTGAGGTGGGGCTGGGGACTGCCTCCTCATATACCATTGGCTGACAGGGCACCCCTGATGTTGGGGGTCGGCTCCAGCTGGGTACTGCTAGCTAAAGGTTTCAGATGTGTCCTAGTGCCTGTGGCATAGTCCTAATTGTAATAGCCTGCTGCAAGAGCTCCTCGCGAAGCTCTACTGTTATGGTAAGTTCTTACATAACTGTACTTTAGAGCCCTATGAAGTTACAAATCTTCAGTGGTTTCAGTTATCAGTAAGTCTCACCATAGTCCCGTGGGTCAGTGATGTCTTGGCCAGGAGTCAGAAAGTCCATAGATGGGGATTCCTCCAAGCTGGATATCTCACCCGGTAATGCGTTAAGTCACGATAATATAGAACGATAATTCTGTCTTCTAAGATCAGGAAAAGGTATAGTGGCTGGTAGAACAAAAACATTTTTTTTTTCCTAACCCCAGTAATACTCAGGTATTCATAACTTTCTGCAGTAAGCCCTTTAGGTAGGACTACCCGGAGAGAATAGAACATCTGCAAATCATGGAATTATTTGCACGTGGCAACTTTTCAAATGTTGCCCTGTACTAACTGCCGGTGTTCTGAACTTCCTCAGATTTCACTCTCCACCTGAACAGTCTGGTCGCTCGGAGTGTTGCTCTTCAATCAACTGTTTTGACATGAAGAAACTTATAAAATATATATAAGTATCATTTCTGTTCATTTGCTGCCTTATATTGATTGTTTTATTATATTTAAACTTAATTTTTGCAGTTATTTAGTTGTTTTGCCAGTTCCTCTCGGTTCGGTATAACCGGGAGGGAACCGGGTTAGTTTTTAGGTTTATCGGGTTTTCTGACTAAAAAACCCATTTTGATTTGTCTAAATTTAGTTTTAAAATTTATTTTGGGTAACCGTTGTTTTCAGTTACTGTACCGCTAAGACCGGTTCCAAATTCTTTATCGGTTCGGTTCCATCTGTTCCAAATAGGTTCCGGAACTGACCGAAACAGCAAGTATTATTGTTTAAATCTTTCTGACTTAGCGGTTACCTTTTTATTGATTCAACGGCAGAAAAACTGAAGAAAAAGACAGGTTAGCCCGGTTTTAAAAATTGTACACAATGTGGGGATGTTTTTGCTAAGGCAGAGAAACGCACCCTATGTGTGGCCTGCCTTGAATAAGAGCATCTTAAAGAGGATTGTGAAATCTGCCTGACCTTCCCTGAGAAAACCATTGAGAAACGCCTGGAACTGCTGAAAAAAAAAATCCCCAAGGGTCCCTCTGGCTCTGACCAGCCGATACCCTCTATTCCTGTGGCTGAGCCCACATCTGTTATTTCCTTCACCCCTGAGACGGGTGATAAGGGTACCAAGAGGGTTTCTGAACCGGCTAAGTCCCTGGTTCCCTCAAAACAAGCAAGAAAATTAAAGCACACAGAACCCCCAAATCCTGATCAGGGGATTTCTGTGCCTGCCAATATTATGCCTACTCCTTAAGAAATTGTACAGGCTTTTAGTCATTCAGGCATTGCAGGGCCTAGTGCCTCCTGTTCAGCAACCATCTGCTCCAGCAGGACAGCCTGGCAGAATTCCCCTTTCTGAAGAAGAGGAATACAGTGAATACAAGAAGGATGAACAGGAACTCATTTTACTTGAGGTATCCCGGAGCAAGAATTAGGTTCACCTCCCAGAACATCTGAAGATTCTTCTCATTTCACTTTTGTGAGAAAAATGGCAAATGCCTTGAACATCTCCACAAGAGAGGATGAGGAGGAGATAGAATATCTGAATATGATGGGTTTAACTCTCACCAAAGCCCTCCTCCTCCCTGTGAACAAATTCTTCAAAAAAGATGCTCTTAAGTTGTTGCAAACCCCAAACTCTGTCCCCTCTCTGGATAAGAGGATGGATAAGAAATATCAGTTGGAAAGGGAAGGGACAGAATTCCTTTATTCCCATCCAGATCACCAAGGAGTTATTCAACAAGTGGCCTGTAACAAGGCTGGAGTCCCTCTGGCATCCCACCCACCAGATAAGGACTGCAGAAAAATAGATAGTATGGCTAAGAAGGGTACCTGTCAGCCTCTCTAGCCATACGACAGGCTGACTTCCAGGCCTATGCTGCCCAGTATCAGAAGTCCCTTGGCAGTCAGTTTTGGCCATGTCTTAGAAAGTTTCCTCATTCCTATCTGACGACCTAGCTGAAACAGCTAGGTTTGGGCGAGAGGCTGCTAAATACCAGTTCCAGATGGCTGCTGATACAAATGACACTGCAGCCAGATGGATGGCAAACACTGTAGCCCAGAGGAGATTTGCCTGGCTAAGAGCCACAAATCTTACTTGGCCCTGGATTTTCCTCTAGAGGGGAATGCTCTTTTTGGAAAATCTACAGTGGCATACATGAAAAAGGTGGATGAGTACAAGGCCACATACAGAAGCAACTCTAGTAAGGAGAGAGCTTCTCCATCCACCAGGCCTTATGGAAGGGGAGGCCGGGGCAGATCCTTCCACACCAGGCCATTTTTCCAGCCAGTGGCCACACCCCAGTATCAACAGTACCCACAGCAGGGGTACTTTAGGAGCAGTGGCCAAAGGGGTTCTAGGTGTGGGTCACAAGCACAGCCTCAACCTCGAGCCAAGCAGACCCCCTGAAGTACAGGCCGCCTCCGCACTCTCTGTCGTAGGCAGACTTTCCTACTTCCTCTAGGCTTGGCTGAACATCACCACAGACAAGTGGGTCCTGGAGGTAGTGGGTCAGGGTCTGTCTCTGGCTTTGAAATCCCTTCTTCCTCTAGCAGCCAGGGGTTTCAGTACACCTTCCCTGGCAGAAAAGAACCTGCTGGAGGCAGAGGTCCAGAAACTGTTACTGTTAAAAGCAGTGGAACCTGTTCCAAACCTACTGGGAAGAAGGGGCTTTTACTCCAGATACTTCCTCACCACAAAAAAAAAAGTGGGGAGCGGCGGCCTATATTGGATCTCAGAGCCTTAAACAGGCATCTAAAAAGCCAAAGTTCAAAATGGTAACTTTGGCACTGATTCTGCCAACAATCCAGAAAGGGGATTGGCTGGCATCACTGGACTTAAAAGATGCCTATTTCCACATTCTTATAAGGGAGTCTCACAGAAAATATCTCGGGTTCAGACTCCCTTCAGGCCACTACCAGTTTTCAACCCTGCCTTTTGGCCTTTCTTACCCCAAGGGTTTTACAAAGTGCCTAGCACCAGCAGTGGCATAGCAACTTCCCATAGGGCCAGGGCTCAAGAGTATGTTATTGGGCCCCTCCAGCTTCCCTTCCCAGGCCCCTCTCCCATTGTGAGATCTAAAAACTTGCTACGCGTATGTTAACCACTTTGGACAAATTGTAAATTAACTACAATTTCTGTTTCCGAGCCTTTTGTTCAGCAAAGTGACAGGGCCAACAGTAGTAGTAGTAGAGCATTATTTATAAGTTTGGGTTTTGATTATATTAGTGTGGTCGTTATTTGGATTTGCTTGTCATGCCTTTTGAAAAAGGACCTACAATCCAAAATGCATTAAGGCGTGTTTCAGTTTTTTGGTATTTAATACAGTTGGCCTTTTATTTCAGTTCTGAGAGCTGCACCTTTGATATAAGCTGAAGAGTGATAGATTTTGCTGCTTTGTATATTTTAAATGTATCTGCGTGCACACCATCCCAGTGTGTCCCTATTCTGTTCTCATGATTACAATCACCCAGTTGTAATTTGATGTCACAACTAAGTGGTTTTATCCACTGACTGTCAGTCACACTCATGTTTATCTCAGTGCAAGCAAATCCAAATGACTACCACACTAAAATAATCAGAACCCAAACTTATAAATAATACACTACTACTACTACTACTACTAATACTAATAATAATAATAAACAAAACGGTGGATGTGTCACTTAGAATTTTACACACACCCTCAGTGTGGGATGCTTCTATAAACCCCTTGTGTTTTGCTCTCTTGCGACAGAGGTGCCCATGTTCCAGATTGCAAGGGGGTTTGCATCATGGTGGGGCTGCATCATCCAATGCTTTGCTATTTTGGAACCCCCACCTTGGATGCAGCAAGGGATTCAACTCAGAGCATCCAGGAGGTGGTCTAAGGGACTTGGCGTAGTACCACACACTGTGGTGATTTGGGGAGGGGAATCTGAACATGATGGGCTTGGGCAGAAGGGCATGGGGTGCCCTGGACATCAAGAAGACTGCTGGCATAACAGGCAGAGATGTGGTCCCCATCAGGAGTGCCCTTTGTAGACCCATGCACCTGATCAGGTGGGACCCCACACTCCACATTGTGGAGGGTTGGCAGGGATGGAAAGTGACATGGCCCCAGGTGGTCACAGCCCTGGCAGCTGCCGCACAGGTGCAAAAAAGTGAAACCCTGTAGGCTGAACTCCGGAGCTGCAGGTTGCAGGCTACTGGAGTACCGTTCTCCAGGCACCATCACAGTCCCCCTAGTACCCACACTCCACAATGTGGCAGGCTGTCTCCCACCTGCAGGGTTTTGCCTTAGTGCTTCTACGGGACAGCTGCCAGGGCTGTGCCCACCTGAACTATATCACTTTCTGTCCCTGGCAATCCCCCACAATGTGGTCCCATCTGATCATGTGTATGGGTCTGCAAAGGACACCCCTCAATGGGTGCCACATCACTCCCTACTACACCCGCTCTCTTCCCAGTACCCCCTAGGGCACCCTTGCCCCTTGTGCCCCAGCTCCCTCCTGCCACGCAGATGCTCCTCCCCCAACCCTCATGGCCCCTCCATTGATATACTGGGGGGCAGATCCCTGCAGCAATTCCCACAGGTGCGCCAAATGTTGGGCACTAGCCTGCAGTAGTAGCAACTCCTGTTTTTTGTGTGCAGAACCCGCTCCTTTTATACAACTGTGTGCAGGGTCTCTGACACTCCTGCAGTCATCACAGCCCTAGGGAGATGCAGGAACTTGGAAAGGGCTCTTTGAAGATCATTCCCCAAGTTTTCATCTATATGCCCTTAGTAATAAAATGGAGTTGCTTTAAAGGTAGTTTTGAATCAGAATGAAACTGATGACAACAAATTCCAAAAAAAAAACACTGAGGAATGGAGATTTGTGAGGACACGAGCAATAAAAATACAATCAGCAACGGCAGATATGAGCAGAGGTAAATTTTTTAATGGATCACACTGGCCAGGAGGGAAATGGGAGTGGAGCCCAAGGACTGAATTTTTATTTTTTTCATTCATTAGCCCAAGACAGTCCAGCAGGATCCATTCAGTTGACCCCCCCCGCCAAGCTGACTGAGGCAGAGCAGAGGCACTTTTTTAATGAATCACACGAGAGGATTGATTGAATTTTTATTTTCATTTATTATCCGAGCAGTATCCATAAATTAACCCTAAATAAGCTAAATCCTTAACCCTACCTAGTCACTACCTTGCTGCAGCCTCAAGCCTGCGACCATCCGTCACCACCGTGACCATCCTTGTCGGCTTGTCTCTCGACTCCACTACTCTCTCTCTCTCTCACGCTCACTGCAGGCCAGGGCCAGGCTGCGCTGCTGCTAACTGTACTCTCTCAGTCCGCGCCATCCCACACACTACTCAAACTGCTGATGAGAAGGCACGTGATTTGACAGCCACGCGCACTTGTTTCCTCCTCCTTCTTTTGCCACATGACTCCACTCTCTTGGTGCTAGTCGCATAGCAACCATGCACCCCCCCCCCACGCTGATGAGGAGGACAATGCTGGCTCCTGGCTTCAGAGGAAAAAAGACAAAACAAAAAATCTGCTGCAATAGCGCGACTCGAGCAAACAAATTCAAGGGTCCCCTAAACACTCCAGGCCTGGATGCGACTGCACCCCCTGCACCATTCTAGCTATGCCCCTGAGCACCAGTGGTGGCACACCTTCGAAGGCAGGGTGTGACAGTTTTTCCCTATCTGGACAATTGGCTGGTGGTGGGCAAATCACCACAACAGGTCACTCAGTATTTAAACCTCACCCAAGGCCTGCTGGAATCCTTGGAGTTCACCATTAATCACAAAAAGTAGGTCCTCATTCCTGCACAAAAGTTGCAGTTCATAGGGGCAGATATAGATGCCCTGCAGCACAGGGCCTACCTCCCTATAAACAGGATCAGAAATCTTCAGCTAGTGGCAAATTCATTCACCTTGAACAAAAGCAAGCCTGCAAGACAGTTCTTGCAACTCCTGGGCCATATGTCTGTGTCCATAGGCGCAGTGCTAGGTTCCAGATTTCAAATGAGGGGCATCCAGTTCCATCTCAGGGCTCACTGGAGTTAAAGAAAATATTATCTCTCAAAACCCATTCCAGTGACAAGAACTTTGTTGCAAGCTTTACAGTGGTTGAAGGAAGAACCCAATCTAAGAGAAGGGGGCCCCTTTCAGAGAGAATCTCCCTCAGTGTTCTCACAACAGATACATCCTTCTTGGGTTGGGACACCCATTTGGGAAACCATACAACCCAGGGTACCTGGTCAGCTGCAGAGTCCCTACAGCACATAAATCTGTTGGAACTCAGAGCAGTTTTTCTGGCTCTGAAAGCTTTTTCAGGACTAGTACACACAAAGGTGGTACAGGTCAGAACAGACAATACCACCACAATGTACTACATCAGCAAACAGGGAAGCACCAGGTCAGGCCCCCTTTGCACAGAGGCCATGAAAATTTGGACTCTGGCGTACTCTTTAGGAGTATCCCTGCAGGCAGTCTGTCTGCCAGTAAAAGGACAATACCCTGGCCGGATGCCTTAAGTCGAATCAACCAGGCCCGTTACGAATGTACTCTGAACAAGCAGGTGGTGCAAGTAATTTTCAGAAGATGGGGCACTCCAGAGATAGACCTGTTTGCATCCCACCAGAACCACCACTTGCCACAGTATTGCTGCAGGCCACCAGCTCAGGGTACTCTACCCCTGGATGCCCTGACTCTAGATTGGTCAGGGAGGTACCTGTATGCTTTCCCCTGGTTTTCAGGGTGTTACTCGAGCTCAGATCCCGCTCAGCATCTCTAATCTTAATAGCTCTGGATTGACTCAGGCAGCCATGGTACTCTCTAATGCTCTCCATGTCTGTGGCCAAGCCAATATGACTCCCTCTGAGGCACAACCTATTGACCTCCAACCAGGGGACCCTGTTATACCCAAACCTCAAGTCCCTCAACCTCAAAGCTTGGTTCTTGAAGAATTAGAATATGCTGATGTACAACTCTCTGAATCGGTGCTTCACATTCTGAAGGGCTATAGGAAACCTTAGACTAAGAAAACTTACTTTTCAAAATGGAAAAGGTTTTCAATCTGGTGTTCGACTAAAGTTTGATTCCACTAGAAGCTGGGGTCCCAGCTGTCCTGGATTACCTCTCTCATTTACACACTCTGGGTCTACAAGCCCAGTTTGCCCAAGGCCCACCTTGCAGCATTGTCTGCCTACATTTCTGCTGGTGCCAGGGTAACATTAGCTTCAGAACCCATTTTTAGGAGGTTCTTCAAGGGCTTGGCCCATTTGCATCCCCCTCACAGGGCACCTGTGCCACCATGGGACCTTAATGTGTGCATAGCCAAGCTCATGGGGCCGCCCTTTGAGCACATGGCTACAGTTCATATTGAATATGTCACTTGGAAAACAGTTACCTAGTGGCAATGACTTCTGCAAGAAGAATAAGTGAGCTCCAGGCGTTCTCTGTGGAGCAGGATTATATCTCATTTCACAGAGGTAAGGTAGTTCTGAGAACAAATGAAAATTCCTGCCCGAGGTAGTCTCTGATTTTCATCTTAACCAATCCATTACCCTGCCTGTCCTTTTCACTGAGCATCCCACTTCTGGTGAAAGAAGACTTCATAGTCTGGATGTAGAGAGAGCTCTCAGTTATTACATGACAGCCACTAAGGACCATAGGCAGGACAGGAAACAGTTGTTTTCTGACCTATGGGGATGTGGAAAAAGGTAATCCATCTTCTAAGAGATCTGTTTCTCACTGGACAGTCCAGTGTATTCAGTTCTGCTATATGAACGCTGGTAGGGGGCCCCCAACAGGGTTGAGGGTGCATTCCACCAGGGGAACAGCTGCTACTCTGGCAGCTGCAAGAGTTGTTCCACTGGTTGACATCTATAAAGCAGCTACTTGGAAGACAGTACACACCTTTATGAAGCAGTACAATCTGGATATCCAGTCTAGAAGTGATTATAGGTTTGGCACAGCAGTCCTGCAAAGTCTGTTTCCTAAATAAATGTTCTGTGCCCACCTTCAGTGGTACTGCTTTGTATCTGCAGAAAGTTATGAATACCTGAGTATTACTGGGGTTAGAAGAAAAAATTACTCGCCTCAGTAATCTTGTTTCTTCCCAGTGATACTCGGGTATTCATAACTTCCCACCCTACCTCCCCTTCCAGAACTTAGACCTCTGCACTCCCGCATGCTGCACTACTGTAAAAGGGTACATCACTATGACTGTATCTACGTTGCCACACAGTGGTATAATTTTGGTAAACCAGGCTTATGGTCTTTGTGAGGGCATGTGTGATTTTGTATTTTCTTGAAACTTGGCTTCCCAGCCAAATGCCCTTTGGGGTAACCCTTACCTCAGTGTTTGCGCACAGAGGTTCTTTGTCTTTTAAATAGTTTTTTATTTTAATGGGTTCACCACAATATATCCAAGACACACTGTCTTAGGGTAGCTGGTCCATTCCACTGGGGTGTCAAACAGACGAGGCATACTGAAGAGTCCTGGTAGGACGAAACACGTGTCTATGTCTTCTGTTAGCACCTTTGCAAACTGTGTGAGAGGTCTTTCGGCACCATGCAATTCTGCTTAAAGTTGGACCAGCATAACATTCTGTGGTGATTTGCATATGCAGCCCATGATGCTTTGCATTGTGGGGGCATGTGTGATTTTGTATTTTCTTGAAACTTGGCTTCCCAGCCAAATGCCCTTTGGGGTAACCCTTGCCTCAGTGTTTACGCACAGAGGTTCTTTGTCTTTTATGGTCTTCACCCCTCTTCAGGAGTTTCTGACATTGCTGGGTTTTTTTCTCCAGTTGGATGTTTTTTCTTTATTAAGAGATGGGATTTTTGTGAATTCTTTTAATCATAAATACTCACAGTATTCTGCTTACATGGGTCTGCCTGTTCGGGCTCCTAGGAAATCTGAGGGTTTAGAGCAGTGGCAGTTAGTATAGGTCACCATTTGAAAAGTTGTCTTATGCAAATAATTCTATCATTTGCAAATGTTCTATTGTCTCCGGGCAGTCCTACCTAAAGGGTTTACTGCAGAAAGTTATGAATACCTGAGTATCACTGGGAAGAAACAAGATTGCTAAGATGAGTAATTTTTTCTTCTTCTTGTTCTCCAAGTGTCTTACTGTTCCAGTTCTGAGCACTAAATGTGGCGTAGACTTAGCTCTTGCTTTAGCAGAAGAATGAGATCTGTTGAGCGCCACAGGTCCATTCTGGACATAGTTTTTTCCTCCGGGTTCTCAAAGCATGTTGCGCTGGAGGACAGAATTTGACAATGGATAGGTAACCCATTAGCCATTCCTTTTTCCCAAGACACTTCATGGGTTGTGCCATGAGTCCAACAGTCATGGCCATCCAGTACTCGGTAGGAATAGGAGTATTTCTCAAATGAATCTGGTATTTCATGGTTAGGACACTATAAGGGACAGTAGTCTCTCCCGACCTTCTTGGATGGGTATTGCTTGTGAGAACCCCTAACAAGGAACTACATTCCCCATTGACAAAATGGAGTGATATAGAAAGGAGAAATTCCATCATACTTACCATAATTTCCTTTCTGTTAGCTCCAGTGTCATCAGTGCGCCTCTTCCTGGAGCTGTTTGCTCCTCTGGAGAATATTGTCAAATATATGTATATAATGCTTTATTTATGTGCGTTTTGTATTGGAGGATACCTGCGGTGCCTTTCCATGGCCTGGGATTCATCAGGTGGTGTTGGATGCCTTTGTACAATAATTTATGGTTTTGAGGATAAACCATAGAATTCAAGGTGAGATGTACAAGGTCATGTTCACCTGGGGAATCTGCATGAGTATAAACCAGTCATGTATACTCCATTAGAGTCCTTCTAACTTTTGTTTTTCCCTCTGTTTAAGCCAAGTTCACAGGATCATAGGAACAAGAGAATTGGGTGTTTCAGTTCACGAAGGGCTGGCGGATATCTGGAGTAGGGACTGTGTTCTTCAAGACAGGTAGGCCTGCATTTTCCATGTATCTACGGTTGTTTCCTGGTATGTGTAAGTGGGGGTGTAACACAGGGTATGAACTTAATAGTAGTAAGTAGTATTCTGTATTTTGTGCACTGTGTTGATGGAAGTAAACTGAGATGGCATGCAGCTGGAATGTACTATGTCCTTGGTGGTCTGTGCTGAGGTCAAAGCTTTAAAGCTGTGCCAGTACCTAAGAAGGGGAGCACAAATCACCTATGTGTATCAACTACCTTCCCCATTGACAACGTTGGAGCTAACAGAAGAGGAAATTCCAGAAAGTATGATGGAATTTCTCCTGCCTTTCGTTACGTAAAAGCAGTAATAGCTGATATAGCAGGCATTACTTCTGTATGACTGACTTTATAGTTAAGTGCCCTGGTATGTATTTTGGGATACTTTACTGATGGTTAATTCAGTTATGCGTAACAGTTCTTGCTGTGTTATTCTTGTTCAAATAATCACAAGAATATATTTTTTTTCTGAAACACAGCGACCCGTTTTGTACGCAAAAGCATTTTCTTGAACTTACTGACCCAGCCTGAGTGTGTATCTATCTGTCATCTCTAAGGTTTATGTCTCTGCGGTCTGTCTTCCCTCCCCACTTCATGTGCCCAAGACCGTAACATGTGTGATGACACTTGCAGGTCGAAGCATGTACAGAGATTTTAATGGAACATAGTGAAAACCACATTTGAACACAGCAGGTTAAAATCTGGCAACTGTTAGATACTATAAGCAGTATCTGTTAGATCGTAGGACCGTGAATGAGGGGCACACTCTAGGTTTATAGAACAGTATTTGGTTAAACTGAAATTTACTTATTTTTTCCATTGACATGCTTTCCTTTTGTTTGTTTTTATACTAGCAGTGAGAAAAACAGCAGAGTTAGTAATGAATTAGCAGTAGCAAGGGCACAAGCAGAAGCACCACACACCCTACAAACAATTTTAACTCTATCTCAGCAGTCAGATTTTAGTTGATACTTCACATAAACATATTCTTGGAATGGAACTCCATTGGTGAGTATGACTCTGTAAGCATCGCAGTGATCCAGTGCACAAATGTCTATTTATGAAGTGCAGTGGGGTTTTAGTTTAATTTTTACCCACGACACATTACACTTTCTTTCCTGGCCGGCATATATCCCTTGGAGTTGCAACACTAAACAGAATTATCCATATACAGTTGGGACAGTTTACCATATTTTGCAATGTAGCCTCCTGTTTGTTCTGTCCACGCGAGTCAACGATAAACTAAAAAGCAGAGGAGATGCTCCTCTCTCGGAGGCTATTTGGGATTGTAAGGAATGGTTTATAATACAGTACATTTCTAATATCCAACTAACAAACAACTAACACGAAAAATGGTTTCCAAAATAGTATTTTACTCTGTTGAATGCTGTTGTGGAGATTCTGTTCTCTTGCGCATTGTAACAAAAAAATGATAAGCTTATAAGTATACTCTTTAAAAATAATACCTGACTGAAAGTATACTCTTTAAAACAATACTTGTATACTTCTAGTCAAGGTGATTATTGACATACTTTAGTAATGCCTATAAACCTCATTCCAGTTGGGCATCTGCATGTAACCACATCACCCTATGACACTGAGTCCCATAGCCCTTCATGAATTAGTTCACTACTTCTCCAGGGATATGGTCAAATGATAAATTAAACTTAATGTCGGCCATTGCAAGGTGATCCAGTTCAGGCATAGCAATCCAAGGCAGCAGTATAAACTGTGGACAGAAGGTTGATGAGCTTGGTGACTGCATTACATCTACGGGACTGCTTTTAGGAATATCTTAACTAAATGACCACTTAATGCTAATGTTTGTCGGTGTAGATTTTAGCATCACTGTATGTTTATTGTGACCAAGTGCCTTACACAGATTGTATGTTGTATGTATTTTTTTTTGCCTTGGACACATTTGAAAACTGACAACTTGCTTACCATGAATTCCAGATGATAAATTAATACTATACAGTAGGATAAAACACTTGAGGCAACATTAGGGACATGTATCTCTGTGGTAACGGTAGCCAAGGACCTGAAGAGTTCAAATTACCACACCAAGGTAGCTTGAACAGAAAACGCTGTCCAGGAAAACGTTAGAAAGAACACTGTGGGCTGGCTGAGAGTTTTATTGCCACTGTACATACTGTATGTGAGGCCACACCTGGAAGCCTGTGTCCAGTTCTGGTCACCATATTGCACAGCAAAGTGAATGAGCTTGAGAGATGGCAAAGAAGGACAACAAAAATCCTCAGGGGTCTACATGGAATATGAATACCAGAAGGGTCTAGGGGACCTTAGGATGTTCTCTTTGCAGCAAGGAATTCTAAGGTATGAATATTGTGTAAGAAGCTATATCGAGGTAAATTGGGAATATTTCTGGGGGCTAACTGACCACAGTTGCACCCAGTGCCATGAGGATAGGCTAGGAATGGAGGGTCTCACTCTTAATGGGTAAAAAATATTTTTTATTAACAGGCTTAATAGACTTTTGAATTCCCTCTCTAAGAATCTAGTGAAGGCAGAAAACATTGGAATATTCCAGAGGGGAACATAACTGTTTTTGCAGAAGTGAGGAATTAACTAGCGGGTGTGACAGTTGGGTGAAAGGGACATCAGACACTATATGCGGCGCCTTCTTCTGTCCTAGCAAGTGCAGTGTAATTTAATGTCCTTATGTAAAGTAGTCTGCGAAAAGTCATCGAGTGGCAGTTGTGGCTGCTCTGAGCATTTGGCTTTTACTCCGTACATTGCTTCATATCCTGCACCGCACTGCACCCTGCTGCTTTAAAACCCACAACAATGTTCAAACAACATGAAGTCTTGCTGTATTCTGACATATTGCAGTGATGTCCAACCTTTGAACTGCCCCGGAGATGAAAGAGTTAACTTTCCATGCCAGGCATGGAACGCTGAGCTCGAGCTCGGTTGAGACTCTGTCTGTTGCTGTTTGAACTTAAACCGTCAGATTCTTTACTCCACCTCACTGAACAGTCGCTCCGGAGATTTCTCCTTTGCTCGGTTCAAGTTTTTCAGTTAAAGTGCCGTTTTTCTCGGTTTTCGACCGAATTTAATCCGTTAACCTGTTGGTTCAGTCTCTGTCTGTGGTATCGTGAGTACTAGATAGGTTTATTTCCTTGTTCTTCTGTGTGGAACTTGTAAACGTGGGATCGGTTCGGTTTGAACCGATCAGGTTGTTCAAAAAAAGTTTATTCTACTTTGAGTGTGGTAACCGGTCCTTATCGGTTCTAAAAAAAACCTGATTTCATTATGGTTTTTTCAACGACCCGTAACACGGTCAGGAACCGATAAGGGTGTCTTGCCTGGCGGATTGCCGAAAAAAGGGTAAGTTTTTGTTAGGACTGGCCATGTCTGAGAAACCCAAAGGAAAAACTGGGCCCACTGGGTTTCAACACTGTGGTGTGTGTGGGGAAGCCTTTGCTAAGGCTGATCCCCACACCACCTGTGTTTATTGTCTGGGGTTTGACCACCTCGATTCAGACTGCCAGATTTGCAAAACTTTTCCTGCAGCTACCCTGGAAAAGAGAGTTGGTAGGCTCAGGGAAAAGGAGGCCAAAAAGTCCGCTGACCCGGATGGCCAGCCCGGTTTGGTTCCAAGCGAACCAGAAGGAGTGCCCTCTGACCAGGGATAAACTTCTTCGGGCAAAAGGAGAACCGACTCTGAGGAGTCAGTTCCGGTTAAAAGAAAAAGAAGGGATAAATCAGCCGGTGCGGATCCACAAATTCTTTCTCCGACCACTGATGAAATAGCCAAAGCGATAAGGATTGTTCAGTTGCTAACCCGTTCCGACCAAACCGGCACCATCAGGAAGAGGCTCGGTTGATTCGGTTCCCCGTTCCAGACTATAATTTAGAAGATTTTTATGAACCGGAGGAGGAGGAAGGAGAGTATGAGGATAGTGATGGTGATTACGAAAGTCTGGATGTGCCTATTGCCCGAAATCTCTCAGACAGACCTTCAGGGTTTCTCCTCCTAGGCTTTCTGAGTCCCCTTCCATTTTATGTTCTACAAAAGTGGCTGAAACTCTTCAGCTTCCTATGGAAGAAGCTGTGGACGACCAGGAGGAGCCTGACTATGTTGAAATGATGGATATCCCAGAGTCCAGGAGGCTGTCTATTCCCCTTCATAAGTCCTTTGGGAAACAGACAATAAAAATTTTAAAGACTCTTAATTCTGTACCTCCAGTGGACAAGAGAATGGACAAGAGGTATACTCTCTCAGGCTCAGATACGGAGTTCCTTACCCAGCAGTGCAGCCATGTTGGGGTAGTGCAGGCTGCTGCCTGTGATAAGGCAAATATACCCTTGGCTTCACACCCCCCAGATAAGGACTCCAGGAGGATTGATGCCATGGCAAAGAAACAGTACATGGCAGCATCTTTGGGACTCAGGCAGGCTAATTATATGGCCTATACAGCTACATATCAGAAATCTAGATGGGACACTGTAATGGCTTTAGCTAAACAGGTCCCTGGCCAGCTTGCCAAGGAGCTGGAGTAGGTGGCTGCGGATGGTATTGAGGCATCCAAGGTACAATTCCATGCTGTAGTGGACTCCAATGATGTTTCATCTAGAGTCATGGCTACATCTGTGGCCCTTCGTAGGATGGCTTGGCTCAGATGTACTAGCCTGTCTCAGGATACCCAGACTAAGGCCATGGATTTTCCTGTTGTAGGTAATTCTCTATTTGGGGAGCAAACAGAGAACTACATGAAGAAAATGAATGAATACAGGACCACCAATAGGAGTGCTCAGGCCAAGGAAAGGCAAGCCACTCCCCAGAGGCAACATTCAGGGGCAGGGGCAGGCCTTTTCATAGGCCTTTCTACCAAGCCCAGGCCTCCTCTTCTGCTTATGCTCATGGGGGTTCTTCAGAGGGAGGCAGGCCAGGTGACAAGCAGGCCTGCTTCCACCCCTCAGCCTAAAGCCCCTGCCAAACAGGCACACTGATGGGTTTGCCAGGGCCAATTCTCCACCACCTGTAGGGGGCAGGCTGGCTTACTTTGTCCAGGACTGGATGTCTTTAACATCAGACAAATGGGTCCTGGAAGTAGTAAACCAGGGACTGGTTCTCAGCTTCAAAAAATTTCCAAAGATGAGAACCACATCCTTTCCACCTGCAAATCCTTCAGAGGCACTTGCCCTAGAGGCAGAGGTCCCTTCCCTCTTGGCTCTGAGAGCCATAGAGAGGGTTCCACCTCTACACAAAGGGAAAGGATTGTACTCCAGGTATTTCCTAACCCCCAAAAAGACAGGAGAATGGCAGCCCATCCTGAATCTCAGATATTTAAACAACCATCTTTTAAAGCCAAAGTTCAAAATGGTGACTCGAGGAATAATTCTACCCTCTCTAAGGCCAGGGGACTGGCTAGTCTCCCTGGACCTCAAGGTTGCCTATTTCCATATTCTCATCAGAAGCTCCCACTGAAAGTACCTCAGGTTCGAGCTGCCCTCAGGCCATTACCAATTCAGAGCAATGCCCTTCGGCCTAACTTCTGCTCCAAGGGTGTTCACAAAATGCCTGGCAGTAGTAGTTGCCTTCCTAAGGAGAAAAAGGATCTCCATCTTTCCATACCTGGACGACTGGCTCATAGTAGGCCAGTCTCCAGACCAAGTCAAGTTACACCTACAGATAACTCAGAAGCTGCTCACTTCTCTAGGTTTCCTTCTGAATGTTTCAAAGTCATTTCTAGAGCCTGTGCAGCTCCTCACCTTCATAGGGGCAGAGCTGGATACAGTAAAGGCAAGAGCCTTCCTTCCCCTGGACAGGGCAAGGACCGTTATCTCACTGGCCTCTTCATTCACCCTCCAGGTGTCTCGACCAACAAGGCATTTTCTGCAGCTCCTGGGACACATGGCTGCCTCTACAGCAGTGGTGCAGGGAGCAAGATTTCAAATGAGGGACATTCAGTTCCACTTGAGAGCCTTCTGGTCTCAGAAAAAGGACCCTCTGACCAAACTAATTCCAGTGACTCGAACCCTGATCCAGGCGTTACAGTGGTGGCAGGATCATGACAATCTAAGACAGGGAGTTCCTTTTGACACTCAGTCTCATTCTCTAATCCTTACTACAGATGCCTCCCTCTTGGGATGGGGAGCCCACTTGGGGGACCTGACCACCCAAGGGTTGTGGTCTCCTCAGGAATCTCTGCTTCACATCAATCTATTAGAACTCAGAGCAGTGTTTCTAGCACTTCAAGCTTTATCCAAGTCTGTTCAGAACAAAATAGTTCAGATCAGGACAGACAATACCACCACAATGTGGTATATCAACAAGCTAGGGGGGCACTCGGTCTACGGCCTTGTGCACAGAGGCAATGAAGTTATGGTCTCTGGCCTATTCCCTGAACACCTCTCTTACAGCAGTACACCTCCCAGGCAAGGACAATGTCCTGGCAGATGCTCTCAGCAGGATATCTCAGGGCCATCACGAATGGTCCCTGGATCCCCTGGTTTTGAGGGTGATCCTCTCCAGATGGGGCACCCCACAGATAGATCTTTTTGCAGCCCCAGACAATCACCAACTTCCTCTCTTTTGCTGCAGGCCCCCAGTGTTGGGCTCAGTCCCCCTGGATGCCCTAGTTCTCAATTGGGAAGGGAAGTTCCAGTATGCTTTTCCCCCCTTCCCTCATCCTGTTCAAGGTGTTAGTCAAAATCAGGTCTCAACCCTGCAAGGTGACTCTGATTGCTCCAGACTGGGCCACACAGCCCTGGTACCCTCTCTTGTTGTCCTTAGCAGTCCACCTTCCTCTCTCTCTTCCCAGGAATTGCAACCTGTTAACATGTGCTCAGGGGAGGGTTTGGTATCCGAATCTCAAATCTCTCAATCTCAAGGCATGGCTCTTGAAGAGTTAATGCTGATTTGCACCTCTCTCAAGGTGTTCTGGATATCTTAAAGGCTTCTCGGAAGCCTTCCACCAGAAACACTTACAACTCCAAGTGGAAAAGATTTTCTATACGGTGCTCTGGGAAGCATATTTCTCCAGAGTCTGCTGGCCTGCCCACAGTCTTTGACTATATGGTTCATCTTAATAGCTTGGGACTCAGACCAGCTACACTAAAAGTGCATCTGGCAGCTGTCTCTGCCTTCCTCTCAGCAGGCAAGCACTCTTCCCTTTCAGCTCATCCTGTATTTTCTAAATTTTTTAAGGGATTGCTTCATACCAATCCTCCCTTCAGGGACCCTGCCCCTGCTTGGGACCTTAATGTTTGCATTGCTCAGCTTATGCAACCCCCTTTTGAGCCTTTGTCCTCAGCTGAGCTTAAGTACTTGACTTGGAAAACTGTTTTCTTGGTGGCCATCACTTCTGCCAGACGCATAAGTGAGTTACAGGAACCTGATTTTATTTCTTTCCATAGAGATAAGGTGGTCCTCAGGACTAATAGGAAGTTTTTGCCTAAGGTGGTTTCAGATTTCCACCTTAACCAGTCTGTCTCTCTTCCTGTTTTCTTCTCTGACCATTCCTCCCGTGGGGAGAGGAGGCTGCACAGTTTGGATGTGAAAAGGGCCCTTAGTTACTACATAGAGCGCACCAAGGGTCACAGGTTTGACTCCCTCCAACTGTTCCTCACTTATGGTGAGGTTGGTAAAGGAAAACCTGCCACTAAGAGATCTATTGCCAGGTGGATTGTCTCTTGCATTCAATTTTGCTACGAAAAACTGGGTAGAATCCCACCCTCAGGCCTGAGGGCTCACTCTACCAGAGGTACAGCTGCTTCCCTGGCTGCTGCCAGGGATATTCCTATCTTAGAGATTTGTCAAGCAGCCACCTGGAAAACAGTACACACTTTTACCAAGCATTACTCTCTGGATGTCCAGGCTGGGAGTGATGCTCGGTTTGGCACAGCAGTGCTTCAGAGCCTATTTCCTAAGTAGGTTCTGTCCCTCCTCCATGGAGGTACTGCAGTAGTCTGCAATATGTCAGAATACAGCAAGACTTCATGTTGTTTGAAGAAAAATTACTCACCTTAGTAATGTTGTTTCTTCTAATGGAGTCTTGCTGTATTCTGACCTCCCACACTCCCCTCTCAGAACCTTGGTTTTTGGGATGTGGGTGGGCAGTAGCAGTGTTGGCACTCGGGAGGTGCCCAACCCCTTCTTTTCTCACCCCTTTAGTTTGGGTGTGTGGGTGTTGTGTGTTGTTTTATTTTTTGGGTTTCCTGACTTGAGTCTTTGTTTTGGGACCAAAAAATATTTTTATTATATTTAGTAGCCAGTTGGCAAGTGTAATTTTACAGTTTCCACACAGGACACCCAGTGAGTATAGCTTGTAAAGATCTGACGGTTTTAGTTCAAACAGCAACAGACAGAGTCTCAACCGAGCTCGAGCTCAGCGTTCCATGCCTGGCATGGAAAGTTAACTCTTTCATCTCTGGGGCAGTTCAAAGGTTGGACATCGCTGCAACATGTCAGAATACAGCAAGACTCCATTAGAAGAAACAACATTACTAAAGTGAGTAATTTTTTCTTTCCATCCATAGCAAGCAAGCACCTTGTTTGTTGATGCTGTGTCTTTCAGGTGAGTTTCTGTTACATAATTTCAAATGCATGACCCAGTGCAAGTACAACAACATGATATCCATACAGTAATAAGCTGTGTGTGGGTGATTAAGTAATCACAACTAATTACTACAAATATTGCTATAGGCATATGGTGCTTTCAGAAAAACTTATTTTTGCTGTGTGTAGTAGTAATATTTAGAAATTTTCAGCAGTTTCCTTCGAATAATAAATAAGCCCATCACTGTAGCTAAGATACATTCCTTCACCTGTATTGTCTAATTCTATAAAGCTAATATCGGCTAGTAAAATGTAAATATTACATAGTTACCTACATTTTTTTATATTAAAGGGGCATTGTCAGCTTTTCCCCTTCGTTTCTGGCCAAAATCAAACCGTGTGCCTCTTGGCACGAAAGTACTAAACATATGCTGCAGAATACCCCTATATATAAAAAATGGTAATGCTTTGTAACAGTTTGGCAGATTTTCAAAGAACTGTCTTATCACTCGTCCCGATAGTAATGCTCTGCCATTCCAGAAGCACATCCAGGTCGGGTCCCCCATCAGGGCCGCGCGTCTGAAACAAGCGCGGTCCTGAAGTACAGTTTTTTCATACACAGCATATGAAGTTACATTGTGCCTGTACCCCACATGATTCTAAAATGTTCTACTTATCTGTGCCAGCAAACTGACCTGGATTACGATGCTCCTAGGCCGCCTGGACGAACGTGATCCTCCAGTCTGGTCCAAGGACGCCCGCAAGGCCATTTCTGTGGCAGTGGGTTTGGTCTCCCAGCTGGCTGCTCTTGAAGAAGCAGTGGCCAAGACCACAGTGATCTCTTCCTTGGCTCCTGTGCTGCTCCCAGTGAGCGCCACTGTCGGGGCTTCATTTTCCGGATCCTTCCGGGACATGTCAGTCCCTGCAGACCCTTGAGGAGGGCCCCTCCCGCGGGGACAGATCTAAGAAACTGAAGAAGAACCATCGCAGGTCATGGGATTGGGAATGGACATGCTCTTCCCGCTTACATGACTGCTTTGATCGCTCTATGGCTGTCAAGCTTTCAGCTTTGGACGATCCTCCCAGGGCCAGAGGACAGGCTACTAGCTCCATGGTGACCCCATCGGGCTTGTTGGCTGAGATGCGGGCTGACCAGCCGGCCAAGATTTTTCTCAACCCAGTATATCTGTTGTCAGGCAAGTTGAGGGACAACTCACTCTCCTGGACTCCGATGTTTTCAGACCTCTTCCAGAAGGGACAGGAAAAGTCAACTGAACAGGCTGTCTCCTCCTAGGAGATTCACCCTTTGAGGGTCCCACAGCAGGATTCAGTCCATGTGGAATACACGGCCTCTTCTCCCATGTATCCTTGCCATCGACACGCTCATCTTTGGTTGAGGTCCATGTTGAGGATCCGGTCCCATTCCTGATGCCGGTCTCGGGACTGTGCTGTCAATGTGCCTCTTCCTCCTCAAACAACGAGAGTCTCCACTGCAAGTTGCAGTGGCACTACAAGGAGCTCATGTGGCAGCAATGCATTCACAGGCAAGGTCGGTCTCTCCTGCAGGCCCCGATGCTCCCCAGGTCACCTCCAGTGAGGCCCATCCCGGTTCCACCCATCCATTCGCACCTACGCTGGCCTCGCCACAGATCCTGGTGGAGCTTCTGCCCAAGCAGTCCTTGCCAGGAGCCCTGTCCAAGGCTGCCACCCTGCCACCGGCCTTCCTGGCCATCTCTCTGTTCAAATAACTCACTCCAATGAATCCAGAGTGGTCCATGGGGACAAAGGGTCAAGGGCAGTGTTTGAGGAGTCCGACACTGATGGCTTCTCCGTGCATTCCTCTAGGACCCCAGGCTTCCAGCGAAAGACCTCCAAAGAGCTTGCTTCCAACCATCGTCCTTTTTCTTTTAGGGCCATGTTCCATCTCATCTCTGAGTCCATGGGTACTCCTCTAGAGCCAGTACAAAAGCAGGCCAAATATCCACTAATGGAAATCCTCGACCAGGATGATTCCCCAGGGGTGGCCTTTCTGGTGGCAGAAGCTATCCTGGGTCTTGCCTTGGAGTTGTGGCAGCATCCAACTTCTTGTCCTGCACCTTCTGCCTATATGGTCAGCAACATAAGAATATAAGAAAGTGCCGGCAGAAGGGGATTGTATGATCCATCTTGTCTGCCCGTGTGCACTATCCTCTCCGCCCCCAAAGTCCTTTTTCCTTCCTAAGTTTCCATAGTGCCTATGCTAGCTTGAACTGTCTGTCTTTGCTGCCATGACTTCTGGGGGTAGACTGTTCCAGCGCTCCACCACCCTTTCAGTGAAGAATAACTTCCTAATGTTGGTTTTGAATCTACCTCCCTGTAGGCGCATGCTGTGCACCCTTGTTCATGTAGATAAGCTTTCTCTGAAAAATTCCCGAGTTTGTACTGAGTTAATTCCTTTGAGGTATTTGAATGTCTCAGTCATATCCCACTGTCCCTCCTCCTTTCCAGTGAGTACATCTTGAAATGGTTGAGTCTTGACTCGTAAGGTTCTTGATGAAATCCGTGAATCATCTTTGCAGCTCGCCTCTGAACGGTCTCCAGATGATCTCTGTCTTTCTTGAGGTGTGGTCTCCAGAACTGGATGCAATACTCTAGGTGTGGCCTCACCAAGGACCTGTACAGCGGGATTATCGCCTCACTTTTTCTGCTCGTGATACCCCTACCTATGCATCCAAGGATGCTGTTAGCTGTCTGTGCCGCCTTTTCGCATTGCCTGATTATCTTTAAATCATCAGATACGAGTACTCCTAGATCCCTCTCAACCTTAGTTTCTGTCAGTTGTTCCTCTCCTAGGGTATATTTCCTGCCTGGGTTCTTTCTCCCCAGGTGCATAACTTTACACTTTTTGGCACTGAATTTCAACTGCCACTGTTTTGACCATTCTTCCACCTTTTTTAGATCAGAGTTCATTCCTGTGGCCCTTTCTTGCATGTCTACTCTGTCGCAGAGTTTGGTGTCGTCTGCGAACAGGCATACCTTTTCCTCCAATCCATCAGTGATGTCACTGATGAATATGTTAAATAGAATTGGCTCCAGTACTGATCCCTGTTGGACTCTGCTGGTAAGCCCACCTTGCTATGACAGAGTGCTGTTTATCATGACCCCCTGGGTTCTCCCCTGGAGCCAGTTCCTAGCCCAGCTGACTATTTTATACCCCACTCCAGTGTGTTTCAACTTGTTTATTAGTCTCCTATGTGGAACGGAGTTGAATGCCTTACTGAAGTCCAGATACACTATGTCTACTGCTCCACCCTGGTCTACCTTTCTGGTCACCCATTCAAAGAAATCAATCATGTTTGTCTGGCATGACCTCCCTGCTGGGAAGCCATGCTGCTTTGGGTCCAGCTGTCAATTTGCTTCCATATATTGCACTGTTCTTTCCTTCAGTAATGTTTCCATGATTTTCCCCACCACAGAGGTGAGGCTGACTGGGCGGTATTTACTAGCATCTTCCCTGCTCCCACTTTTGTGCAGGGGTACCACTGTGGCTTTTTTCCAGTCATCTGGGACTCTGCCACTCTCCAGGGACTTACTGAAGAGGACTGCTAATGGAGAGGCAAGTTCATCTGTGAGTTCCTTCAGTACTCTTGGGTGGATACTGTCAGGTCCCATTACTTTGTTGGTTTGTAAGTTTTTCAGTTTTTTATTTTTTTTTTTAGGACCCTTCCCTTTTGTGAAGGAATTTGTGTCAGCTTCACTGGTGTGGTGTCCTTCATTTCCTAGTTCCGGCCCACTACCCTGCCCCTCTTGTGTGAAGACTGAGCAGAAGTATTCGTTCAGCACCTCTGCACTTTTTTTTTTTGTCAGTCTCCATGTTCTGCCCCTCTCTGGTTCTCAACCAAACGATATCCCTGTTGCTTTTTCTTTTCTCCTGTATACGTCTGTAAAAGGTCTTGTCCTCTTTTTAACCCCTTCAGCAGTTCTTTCTTCTGTTTGCACTTTGGCTATCCTAATCACCTTCCCTGCTTCCTTGAGCCTTGCATTCCTCCATGTTGCTGTCCGTCTGTACTTTTTTAAAGCTTTTTTTTCTCCTCCTTTATACTGAAAGCAACCTCCTTAGAAAACCAAAGAGGGTTTCTCCTCTTCTTAATTTTACTGATCTGTTTGGTGAATTCTGCTGTGGCCAGAGTTATTGCATCCTTTATGGCCTTCCAGCTTTCCTCCACATCACCCCCTGCAACATCTTTGAGATGGTTTTTAATGCATGTTTTCATTTTGACATAGTCAGTCTTCCTGAAGTCCAGGATCTTCAGTTTTGTGTGACTTGTGTCCTCTGCCCTTTTGACTGTGAGCCAGACTGACCTGTGGTCACTTGACCCCAGACTGATTCCTACCTTAATGTCTGCGATCCTGGTACTGTTTGATAGTACAAGGCCCAGGATTGAGTTGTCTCTGGTGGGTGACTCCACCAATGGTTTTAGTCCTGCTCCTTTTAGAGCTATGAGGAATTCTCTGCTCGTGTCTGATGAAGCCATGTAGGAGAACCAATCTATATCTGACAGATTGAAGTCTCCGACAAGCAACGACTCGCCTTTATCAGCCGTCATTAGGATGATTTCTAGTAGCTCTTTGGCTCTATCTGTTGAGATGGGGGTCTGTAGATCACACCCACTCGGATGGGGGGACTTTTCCCTAGCTCCAAGGGTGATCCATAGGGCTTCAGTCTCAGTGTTTGCCATCTGTACCTCTGTCACCTTGATTCTTTCCCATACGTAGATAGCCACCCCCCCCCCCCGCAGTCTTTATTGTACAGAGTGTACCCTGGGATAGCAACATCGCAGGTATGGTTCTCACTGAAACAAGTCTCTGTTACAGCTATCCAGTCAAGGTTAGCCTCTTTTATTATGACAGTGAGGTGCGGTATCTTGTTTACTAGGCTACAGGCATTGCGACAGAGTGCCCGCCAGCTTTGGCTGTGTGTTTGCTGTGTCTTTCCTTCTGTTACACCATTTTGAGTGGTTTGGCTTGGGCTGCACTTGTTATGTCCTGGAAAGTGCCTGTTGTCTTGTGATCTGTTGCACAACAGCTAGCAGGTGGGGGGGCAACTGCCACTCCTGGTGCCATAGTGGGTGCTAATGCCCTCTCCCCTTCCACTAGTTTAAATGACTGATAAGTACTTCAAACTTTTGGCGGAGTGCATGGGTCCCCTATTTTGTGAGGTGTAGCCATTGAACCTGAAAAAGTCTCGCTCCCAGAAATTCCCCCCGTCTCCCATGAAGTGATGACCCTTTTCCTTGCACCAGTCTGAAAGCCAGTTGTTCAAGTCCGTGATCTCCTTTTCCCTGATTTTTCTGCCTGCTACCTCCCTTCCCATACAGGCAGAATTTCAGAGAAGACGACAGTGGATGAAATAGAAGCCATTTTGTTCCCAAGGCTGGATAATTGTGCTTTTGTTTCATCTACAGTTCGACTTGCCAGGTCGTTTGTTCCTAAATGAATCAAGACATGTGCGTCCTTAGCCATGTCCTGCACTGTTCTCAATGCAGTTTGTGTCCCTTCAAGTTGATGTCCTGGGGAGGCACCTGACCACAACCATAATGTCCATTTTGCTGTAGGTAAGACTCTACTTCTCTTATCAAGTCTCCAATGATCAACAAGTGTTTTTTGTTGGCCTTCTTTCATAAAACGACCTGGGTGATATGCCCATTTGTGTTATGTGCCTGAATGTGAACTGATTTCATCCTGTGCCTTGGTGGAAGGCTTAGATGAAAGCGGTGAGTACCTATTTAAAGTCTGTAGTGGCAATTTGATGTACATTTGTTTGCCTTGGCTCTACAGTATGGGACGTGACTTAGGATTTTTGACTGTCTGCCAGCCCCCTGGTCTGGTTGCCCTCTGGGATAGAGGTGATGCTGCGTGGGGGTGATATTGTGCTGCCAGTGGATTGCTGTAATGTTCGATTGCCCAGAGTTTGGTCCTGAGGTACATTATTTCGGCCCACGCAGCACAGAGCTGAGAATGCAGATCTCCGAGTGTCCAGCATGTGGGACTGTGTCCAGTTTTTTGAGCGATTGCTCTGTTGAATAAAGTCCCACAGTGTCTGCAATCTACTAAGTCCATGGTTGAGTAGACTGGTTACAGACAAAAAATAAATGTTTTTTTTTTTTTTTTTAATATATAGCACTTCCTCCTGTTCTTAGGGAGGAAGTGGGATGACGTAGAGATGAAATGTGGCTGAAAGTAAATAGAAGGTCCTGTGCAAGAATTGTTATCTAGCGCCTCCTTCTGCCATTATGCAGGAAGTGTGGACGAAAGAACTAGAAAATATAATTCTCAAAAGAACTAGAAAATATAAACTTTATTTTTTTGTTTGTTTAATATATAGCACTGCCTCCTACTCTTAGGGAGGAGGTGGAACGACATAGAGAGGAAGTGCGGACGAAAGTAAATAGAAGGTCCTGTGCAAGAGTTGTTATCTAGCTCCTCCTGCTGCTGTTTTGCAGGAAGTGTGGATGACAGAACTAGAATGTCCTGTGCAATAGAGGAATACTATATAGTTCTTCCTATGTTTGGGAGTAAGTGTGGACGAAATGTAATGGAGGTCCTGTGCAAGCGCCAATAGGAAAACAGTATGTAGTGCCTCTTCCTGTGTCCCTGCAGGAAGTGGGATGCTCAGGTTGGCTATAAATGTGAATGACCCAGGGGAGGGTGGGGTTAGAAACATAGACTTTGACGGCAGATAAGGACCACTTGGCCCACGCAGTCTGCCCATTTCCCTACCTACTGGATAAGCTGCAGATTTTAGTTAACCAACAGCCTACTTCCTGCCACCCCCCACTACAATTGCCTTATGTCTGTCCCATGAATGTTTGAATTCCTCCACTGTTTTAGACCCCACAGCCTCTCCAGGAGCGATTCCATCGTCCACCACTCTCCGTGAAAAAATTTCCTCACATTACCTCTGAACCGTCCCCCTCTATCTTTAAATTGTGCCCCTTGTTCTTACACATCTCTTTTTCTGAAAGCTGCTACCCTCCTGGACTTTGTTGATTCCCTTGAGGTACTTGAACGTTTCTATCATGTCCCCCCGTCCCTCCTTTCATCAAGGGTATATATATTAAACTCTCTGTCTCTCTTCATATGGTTTCTGATGCAGACCCTGCACCATTTTAGTTGCCCTCCTCTGGACTGCTTCCATCCTGTCTATGTCCTTGCGTAGATGAGGTCTCCAAAACTGCACACAGTACTCCAGATGGGGTCTCACCAACTGTCTGTACAGAGGGATAACCACTTCCCTTTTTCTACTTGTGTTGCCCCTTCCTATGCATCCCAGTATCCCCCTGGCTCTCCTTACTGACTTCTCACATTGCTTACCCACCTTTAGATCATCTGATATGACTACCCCCAGGTCCCTTTCCATTTTTGTTGTTGTTAGTACCTCCCCTGCTATTGTGTACTCTTCTCCTGGGTTTTTGTTCCCCAGGTGCATTACTTTGCACTTCTTTGCATTGAATCTAAGTTGCCATATGTCTGACCATTCCTCCAACCTTGCCAAGTCCCTTCTCATCCTTTCTACCCCCCTTGTGTATCAACTCTGTTACAGATCTTTGTGTCATCTGCAAGAGGCATACCTTTCCTCAGACCCTCTGCAATGTCACCTATAAAAATGTTATGAGAGGACTGGACCTAGTACTGAGCCCTGAGGTACTCACTAGTGATCCTTTCTTGAATGTGTTCCATTCACTATTACCTTCTGTGTCCTGTTGTACAGCCAGTTTGCTACCCAGGCTACCATCCTGGGACCCACTCCCAGGCTGGCTAACTTGATTATCAATCTTTTGTGAGGGACTGTGTCAAATGCCTTGCTAAAGTCTAGGTAGGTCATATCCACAGCCCCTCCCTGGTCTATTACTTTGGTCATCCAGTCAAAGAAATCTATTAGATTCATCTGACATGACCTTCCTGCTGTAAATCCATGCTGCTTTTGGTCCTGTGCCCAGCTGGCCTCTAGGTACTCAACAACTCTTTCTTTCAGAAGTGATTCCATCATTTTCCCTACCACTGAGGTCAAACTTACAGGTCTGTAGTTTTCTGCTTCTGCCTTGCTCCACTTTTGTGAAGGGGAATCACATCTGCCCTCCTCCAGTCCTCAGGTACCACCCCATCCTCCCATAATTTGTTAAAAAGTGTGGTCAGTGGTGTCACTAGGTCCTCCCTTAGCTCTTTTAGGATTCTGGGGTGAATCCTGTCAGGCCCCATTGCTTTGTCCACCTTGAGTTTTAGGAGTTCTTTCAGGACTCTTTCTTCTGTAAATGGACTGGTGTCAACCCCCCTACCCAGAGTGCTTCTATTGTCTGGTTTAAGTAACTGCTCCTCATCTTCTTTTGTGAATACTGAGCAAAAGTATTCATTCAGTAACTCTGCCTTTTCACTGTCTCCCTCTGTCCACCTCCCCTCTCCCTTATTAATCTTCACTATTCCTCCCTTAACCTTTCTATGCTCCCTAATGTACCTATAAAAGGTTTTGTCCCCCTTCTTAACTGAATTGGCTATTTTTTCCTCGGTTTGGGCTTTTGCTATTCTGACTGCCTTCCCCACTTCTTTCTGCTTTAATTGATACAGTTCCCTGTCGTGCTCCTTCTGTGACTCCTTATACTTTTTGAATGCAGCCTTTTTCTCCTTAACCTTCCCTGCCACCTCTTTTGAGAACCATAGTGGTTTTTTACTCTGCTTTGTTTTCTTTATCTGTTTCACACAAAGGCTTGTGCCTCTATGATGCAGTTTTGATTTTCTCCATTGTTCTTCCACCCTCCTTTTTGGCATTTGCTAGTGTATTCCTCAAGGTATTCACCCATTTTGCCAAAGTCAGCCCTTCTAAAGTCGATGTCTTGTTTTTGTATGGCTCGTCTCCATGGTTGTGCTTATTGTGAAGCACACTGTGCAGTGGTCGCTTGTTCCCAGATGTCTACTGACTTCTAAATTTGTGATCCTCTCTCCATTTGAGAGTACCATGTCTAGTATTGCTCCCTCCCGAGTGGGTTTCAAAACTAGCTGTCTAAGGCCTGCCCCCTGCAGGGCATCGAGAATGACCCTGCTCTTGGATGTGGCTGTAGTACATGTCATCCAGTTAACATCTGGCATATTCAGGTCTCCCATCAACAGTATCTCCCCTTTTTCAGCCATTTTGAGAATGTCCTCTATCATTTTTTTGTCCATTTCCTCCCCTTGAGATGGGGGTCTGTATACAACCCCTGTGCAGTTTGTGATGCCATTCCCTGTCTCCAAGGTGACCCAGAGTGTCTCTTGTCCTCCCCCTTTACTTTTTAGTTCTGTAGCTTTGATCCCTTCCCTTATGTATAGAACTACTCCACCTCCTCTTTTCCCCCTCCCTGTCTCTTCTGTAGACTGTGTACCCCGGTATGTTGACATCCCAGTCATGGTTCTCCGTTAGGGGGAGGGAGGCTGGGTGTTTCAGTGTGTTCCTGGATAGGGAGAAAAATAGTCGGTGAGAAACCGCATAAACAAAATAAAGAACAAAGTTCCCTAGTACAATATTAAAAGGGCAGCAGTTCTGCGAACTATGGCAGTCCTTTTTCCTGGCTACTAAGAATTACAGAACAGCAAGTATGCAGTCTCGACCATGTCTGTCCCCGGTTTCTTAGATCACCCCTCAGCCGAGGGGTTAGTGGCAGATTCCATCTTCCATAAAATGGGCAATATCAGGGATGTCGACAAGCCCCCCTCCTAACAAGGAGTCTAAGAAGTTAGACCATGCAGCAAATAGCCTACGCTGCTTCCTCCCTGGGTCTCAGGCAGGCGAGTTCCACTGTTATGATGGCCAACTTTGGCCACGCTCTTATGAGGTTCCTGGACCATGTCCTTCCCCCACCTTTTTGTGGTCTTACAGTCAGCAATCAAAGTGATCTGAGACCAGGGCCACACTCTTGCCAAGCAGCAGCTTCAGATGGCCTTGGACATAGGCGACTTTTGCACCTGGTCTGTGGCAGCAGCAGTGGCTATGCACCGCAGAGCCTGGCTTAGGATCTCCACCTTTGCAGTGGATACCCAACACAAGCTGGCGGATGTCCCTTACTTGGGCATCAATCTCTTTGGGTCAGGGGTGGAGGGACACAGAAATTGAGAAGTCCAGTGCCACCCTGGATCCTGTCACGTCCTCGCAAAAGGACCCCAAGGATAAGCTGCTGAAAAAGAAGCCCTTTTCATTTCAGCCCTTTCAGCCCAGCAGCCTAAGCCACAGCAGCCATAATCTGGGCACCCCAAGTCTGGCAGCCTACTTCTAAGTTGGCCAGTCAGGGCTCCTAGAAACCCAGAGGCCGGAGCAACTGTGCTCCCGGGTGGCTGACACCAAGTCCTCCAGGTCTACCCAGTGACGGGTTGGGGGATATCTGCCTCCTGACCGTCACGTCCCTGCGTCAGTTCTCCATGGGTGGTCGACTTCACCGTTTCTGGTACGCCTGGTCCACTATCACTAATGGATGTTGGATGTGGTGGGTCAAGGTTTGCCTCTCGACTTCAAGGCTCTCCTGCCTAACCAGGTCCCATGACCCACAGGAGTCCATGGCTTCCCCAGACATGCTGTCCACCCTCAGGGAGGACATCACCCAGCTCCTTGAGAAAGGCGCTGTAGCCCATGTCCCAGATGCCATGGCTGTCTAGGATTTTGTGTCCAGGTACTCCTGGTCCCCAAATGGATGGGGGTTTGGCGCCCTATACTGGATCTGCACAGTCTGAGCAAATTCCTGCAGAGACACAAGTTCTTGATGATCACAATGAATCAGATCATCCTTTCTCTGGAGCAGGTCATGTGGTTCTGCTCTCTGGACCTCCAGAATGCCTTCTATCACATCCCAGTCTGTCCGTGCCACTGGCAGTACCTTTGTCTTCATGCAGAGAGGGTTCTGTAGAAGTTCTGAGTCATGCTTTTCGGCCTCTCCTTGGCCCCCAGGGTCCTCACCAAGTGCATAGCAGTGGTGGCAGCATTCCTGAGGCGCCATGGGGTCCTGGTCTATCCGTACCTGGACAACTGGCTGATTGACTGTTCATCCCAGAAGGTGGTGGAGAGGTCCGGGGATCTGGCCTTCCAGACTTGCATGGCCTTGGGTCTGCTCATCAGCCCAGCCAGGTTGGAACTCAACCCCTCGCAGGTCATCCACTTCATCGGGGCAGAGCACAACTCCCTCCAGGCCAAGGCCCGACTCCCAGCGGACTGGGCAGCAGACCCTTACCTCCTTTGCCTGATCATTTCAGATTAGGCACTTGCATCCTTCCCAGGACTTCCTGCAGCTGGTAGGATACATGGTGTCCTGCACCAGGGTGGTCCAGTAGGCCCACTAGTGGATGCCCTCCCTGCAATGGGAGCTAGCCTTCCAGTGGTCTAAGCACTTTGGTCAACTGGACTAGCTGGTCATGATGATGCAACCAGTGTGGGATGCCATCCAGTGGTGGCTTGTTCACCTGCTGGAAGGGGTCCCATTGGTCTGCCCAGAGCCAGTGGTCTTTCTGTCAACTGACTCATTTCTGGTGGGTTAGAGAGCCCACTTGGGGGACCACAGGACCCATGGGCTGTGGAACTCCAAGGAGTCCTAATGCCATATAAACCTGTTAGAGCTCTGTGTGGTGCATCTGGCTCTGACTGCATTTGCTTCCTCGGTTTGGGGTCAGGTCATGCAGGTCCAGATTGACAATACCACGTCCATGTACTACCTCAACAGGCAGGGCAGAACACATTCCCTTTAGCTATGTCTGGAAGCCCTCTGCACCTGGATCCATGTATGCAGCTTGGATGCCGATCTCAAGGTGATTCATGTGGCTGGAACCTCCAACCAGCTAGCGGGCACCCTCAGCAGGGTGGGCAAGGCATCTCATGAGCGGTCCCTTCATCAGGAGGTGGTGAATCACCTGTTCTCCCAGTGGGGCACTCCCCTAGTCGACCTGTATGCCTCCTGGGAGAATGCAGAGCTGAGGCCGTTTTCCCCCCAGTGTGGGACACCTTTGCAAGGCCCCGGGCCTCGTTCACGGCTTCTCTCCCTTTCCCCTGACCCACCGGGTGCTGGTCACGGTACAGAGGTACAATGCACAGGTAATTCTGATAGCCCCAGCCCGGCCATATTAGTTCTGGTACCCAGAGCTCCTCAGCAGCAGCAGGCCTCCGTGGCACTTGCCTCTTCACTTGGATCTGCTCTTCTAACACAAGGGGAAGGTCTTGCACCTGGACCTTCCATCCCTTCACCTGACAGCCTGGTTCCTGAGCAACTAGAGTTCCAGGCTTTGGGTCTCTGCAAAGAGGTTCTTCAGATTGTAGAAGCAACCCAGAAGGGGTCGATTTGCCAGTGCTGCGCCTTCAGATGGAAGCGCTTTTCCATTTGGAGCCACGGCAGAGAGCTAGACCCCCTGTCTTGCCCCCTGGCTAGCATTCTGGACTACCTCTGGTCCTTCCCCACGTCAGGTGTGAGGTCGATGACCCTAAAGGTGCACCTGATAGCTATCTCTGCATACCGGGTACATGCCACGCCAATGGTGGTGTAGGACAAGGTGGTCGGGTACTTCTTCAGAAGCCTTGACCACCTGTCTCTGCCATTGTGTGAATCACCATCACCATGGGACTTGTTGCTGGTCTTGGCAGTGCTCATTGGCAGGTCATTCAAACCAATGCACAGGTGTGACATCTGCCTCCTGTCCTGGAAGACCAACTTCTTGGTGGCCATCACCTCTGCCAGGAGGATCAGTGAGCTCCAGGCACTCTTGGTGGAGTCTTCCTACTTGGTGTTCCACAGGGACAAGGTTGTCTTCCGCCCCAAACCGAAGTTCCTCCCAAAAGTTGTTTTGGAGTTTTACCTTAACCATGTGATCAGTCTCCAAGTGTACTTCACCATTCCAGCCTCAGGGGGGCCAAGTATATATGTTGGACCTGATGTGAGCACTTGCTTATTACACGGAGCACATGACTGGAGTTTGGGGAGAGGTTCACCAGCTTTTTGTCACTTACGCTGAAACCGCACCTGGCAGACTGGCAGCTAAGTGGGTGATTGGCAGATAGATTGTCTTCTGCATCGATCTCTGCTATGGGTTGGCTGGTAAGGAGCCTCCTGTTGAGTTTAGGGCTCATTCCATCAGACATACCGCTGCCTCAGTGGCTGCTTCCAGGAACATCCCTATCCAGGAAATCTGCAGGGCTGCTACCTGGAAATCGGCACACACCTTCATTTCCCATTACCACATCAACTTTGAGTCATGCTGGGATGCTGGCGTTTTGGGGTGTGCACCTTGCCCCCTCCTCCTGGAGAACTGGCAGAAGGCTACCTAAGTGTGGATAGTGCATCATATACACTCCCCTAGAAATGAGGATTACTCACTTGTAACTGTAGATTTTCCACGGAATGTCTCTTGCAGTAAATCATTACTTCTGGGAGTTCCCAATAGATGGTGCTCCAGCACGGAAGTCTCTTCCAGCAGTCTGCATACCAGGGACCACCCACACTACCTCACTTCCTGAGCTGTACCTATAAAAGTGGGTGGTCCCTGGTAAGCGCCGTTCATTTTCCCGCCGGCATCAGCTCTGGCAGCAACTCTCCTAGCAACAGTCTACGACATGGATTGAACCCATAGCCCGGGTACCTGGGCTTCATACTGACACCATATACCTACAATGGATGATTCCCTGTCACATACAAGGGGGCTCAACCAAAGGGATCAAAAAACCTAGAGTCCTCTTCAAGAGAAAATACTGGGAAGGAAACCCCTTCACCTAAAGTCTTGCCTGACCACCTTTCAACGGTCATGCCTCCAAAACCTGGATCATCAAGGAGATACTCATCGTCGACGGGCACTTCACCCCTGTCAATGGCAGGCTCTGCTCCATCAAAAAAGGAACGTTCATTGTCAACGGGGTGTTATTCCTCAGCATCCCCGTTGACCAGGACTCCTGCATCATCGATGGCAGAGGTCTTGCTGCCTTCCCCACTGATGGGGCATAACCCCCTGTCGACGGGAGGGCTTTACAAGACTGCATCATCGATGAGAATGCCTCCTCCATCGACGGAGTACATGCTACATGCTTCCTCATTGACTGGGCTGCCTCCCACGTCGACGGGACACGCTCCCCCATCGACTGGCCATGCAGTCACTCTCCCTTCGTCGACGACAGCATTTCCATCATTGACGGAGCATGTCTTCACTCCTCCACCGTCTGATGGCACTCCCATCATCAACGGAGCCTGCTTTCACTATCCCATCGTCGACTGAGCATATCCCACCATTGATGGCAAATGCCCTGCCTTCCTCATCATCAAGGGAGTATATTCCACCGTCAACTGAGCATGCTGTTACTGACCCTCCACTTGTAAGACACAGTATATCGACAAGGCATGCTTCTCTGCCTCTCCCATCGACAGGACCAATGCCCTCATCGTCAAGACGATCACTGCTGCATAGAACAACACCCTTGCCTGCATATAGTATAGCTATGGATGATCTTTATGGAAGATCGACCATGAAAAGCCAAGAATATTCTCAAAAACATGTATCAAAAGATGCATATGGAGCTGCATTTCTACAAAATAAAGAACTATATGCTTCAGAACGCAGAGGGCCTCAAGCCTCGTTATCATTCCCATGTGGGGCTCACAACCCCGTAGGAAATGAGCAAAGATGACAAAGAAACACCGGATCACTTTACCAAGATGCTCAAATTTATCCCATGTCCCCATGTATGCTGCATTCAGAACCTGCTTACATGGCAATTCCATTGTTACAAGTTCCAAATATTGAAGAAATAGTAAATAGAGTACTGGACTCTATGGGTTTTGACCATAGCCTCACTCCAGACTATAATCCTCAAACACAAATGATATCACCACCTCCATCAAAACAGGCACGTACAGAGCTAAAACGCTCCCCAGTCCTGCCTCCTCCTGAATATTCAGACAAATATTTCTCAGATTATCACATGAATCCAAACCTCCATAGGACCTATGATGGTTCCCCTGACACAGAGTATATGAATCCCCTTCGGAGGTGCCCTCCTACTGGGATGAAGGGCTATTACAACCACGAAAGGTCATTTCTCCACCAGGTGACCCCTCATTCCCCGAAATGATGCTACAAATACAAAAAACAATGGGGTTTACCACAACGGAACAGGACAGATTAAGTAAAGATATGGCTGAATATCTAGGCCTACCGGAAGACCCTGTCAGGGCAATCCCTCCTTTTATACCTATATTCAGAAATGCTATTACTGAAGCTTGGAGCTAACCCATAGCAGCGCAGGAGTTACCTAAAAAGGCCCACGGCCTGTAACAAGCTCCTCTCTTACCAATATTTGCCGAATATGCCAGTGGCGGATTCTGTGGTTACTGTGGTAGCTCACAACCACGCCAGCAAGCCTAAACATACAAGCACGATACCTCCAGAGAGAGACTCTAAATGTTTTGACCATATGGGGAAGAGAGTGTTTGCTCTAAACACACTAAATATCAGAATACTTAACTATATGGGGCACATGCTGCAATACCTACATACAGTGAACACTTCTGCTGCAGAAGTTATAAACAGAATACCTGTTTCCCCTGAAAAAGAGCAACTTACATCTATAAATAATAGTTACTTCACGGTCTCGACATCTATTAAGATCAGGATATGATCTTGCCGATGCTTTGGCTCGAGCCTCTGCAGTCTGTATTCTTATACGCCGCCAGGCATGGCTCCGACTTTCAGGGTTAGCACCTGATATTCAACACAGAGTGGCTAATGCCCCCTTTTCAGGCGACCATATTTTTGGGCGAGGAGCTCAAATGATACTGGAGAACCTACAAGCCTGACAGACAACTGAAAACAGTACAATACATGTACCAAAAACCACGCCCTCAGTATAATTATTCCTACAAAACTGGAACTACTTATACCCCATGTGACACCTTTAAGGGTGGAGAACAAGTAACAAGGACCACGGCGAATCCGACCCGTGGCCGCCCTGGGGCTTCAGCCCCTCATTAAAGACTCTAGACTCTGCCCCGGTCCCCTCTTCTTGGCCTCTGGGACCTTTTGGGGCCACAAGAAAGACTGAGGCCTTTTTGTCACATTGGCTCGACACATCTAGCCAATTTCTCAGGTATCACTGTTTATAGACCATCATGACCATTCCATCGAGATGCCTTTTTGACCTGTGGTACACCGGAGGTCCTGTCCCTCCCTCGACCAGGTCCATCTACTATTAACTCACATGCTGAGAGACAACGGACTATATTCTTCTCTCCTTTACTGCTATTCGCAGCTTTCCCTTGATTATGAACAAAGATCATATCAAAAAGAGTGAGTACATATACAGAGATTGTATGTTTTAACCACTGCTTCATTTTTATTTGGTCACAGATACATTGTTTCACGTGCTACATTATCTGTTACTTCTGTATCCTACTTTTTGTCAAATGGATACATTCATTACTGGCTAGACAGTTTAAAAAAAAAAAAAAAGAGGTCTTCACTTGCTACTTTGTAGCACCTGTAAAGAATAACATTGTATTACTTGAGCTACTGTTACAATTTGTAACAAAGCTGCCTTTGCCTCAGATTGTGCTTTCACTACTGATCACTGAAGCTCCATAATTGCTCAGTGCCCTTAACATATTCCTTCTAGTTTTTAAACACAATGCTTCACAGTGAATCATATATTCCTTTATTCCACTGCTGTGCTATTTAGCATTCATTGTTCCCAGGACCACATTTTACCTACAGCAGAATGCCATCTCTGGCCACCCACTGCCATATAACTGCTTGGGAATCTCCCAGAAGTAATGACTTACTGCAGGAGACCATTCCGTGGAAGATAATGCAGTTACACAAAGACTTTTGCTGTAACAGTAGATCTTCTAGGAATGTCTCTTGCAGTAAGTAGTTTCCCTCCCTTCAGCCCCCTGCCTTATGTAATAGGAAAAACGATGTAAGGGTGGGAAGCTTGGGTACCTCGGTTCCCCTTGGTCCCTCAGTTCCGAGCTGAAACCGGCGGGGAACGGAGCTCACCAGGGACCACCCACTTTTATAGGTACAGCCCAGGAAGTGAGGTAGTGTGGGTGGTCCCTGGTATAGAGACTGCTGGAAGAGACTTCCATGCTGGAGTGCCACCTATCGGGAACTCCCGGAAGTAATGACTTACTGCAAGAGACATTCCTAGAAGATCTACTGTTACAGCAAAAGTCCTTTGTTTAACTACACTTTTTAGGAGTGGTATATGGTGCACATCCACACAACCCACCCTACTTCCCCTGGCAAGTGGCACATGGATCCCTGCTTCCAGCGTGCGAGATCTGACATCACAGGGTGGACCCATGGAGGATATTACCCAGGTGGGTGGGAGGAGCTTAGCATGAAGACCTTCTGGCTGGAATTAAAGTGAAAAAAAAAAAGACTGCCTAAGTGTGGATGTGCACCATATACCACTCCTAAAACTATGGTTACAGATGAGTAACCTTCATTTTCCATCTATATGCATCCATATCCTCACTCTAGCTCCTATGCACACCCCTCAATCTTGAACTCATCCACAGGCTCCACCTCTCCTATATGCCCACACCCAAACCCTTACACCCCAGACAGTCAAAGTTACACAAAGCTTCAAGCAAACTTTTCTTTGTCTAACTACTCCTCCTACTAGCTGGTGACATCCAACCTAACCCTGGTCCAGCACCTCAATCCTCCCCACTCCCTAAAGGTCTTACTCTGTACCACCTCAATGCCAGGAGCCTTCTCCTGAAAATTAACCTCCTTAGAGTTTGGGTATGCCAGTACTACCCTGACATCCTCTGCCTCACTGAATCATGACTCTTGCCTAGAATCCCCGACTCCCAGCTCTCCATACCCAACTATCACCTCTACTGGCAGGACCGCTTCAAGTGCAGTGGTGTAGCCATCTGCTCTCAGCAACTATTGCCCTGCTCTCTCATAACTCGTGAATCAGTCCCCTTGGTGCACAAGCTACTCCTTATTTAACTACTACTCTCCTCCTCTATTCCCATCTTCGCTGGAGTACTCTACGCCTCCCCCAGAACCCTCCCTTCCCTCATTGACACTATTTCCTCCATCTCTTCTCTTATCTCTTCTGGCGAATGTATCCCACTTAGGGATTTCAACTTGAACTGGGCCTTCCCTACTCTAAAGCCCACCTCTCAATAAATTGAAGCACTAGACCTTCACCAGATGATCAATGAACCCACCAGGCCCATACGGGAAACTATCGTCCGGTTAGCCTCACTGCAATTATGGGGAAAACGATGGAAGCCCTACTCAAGGAGAGGATCGTACCCTTTCTCGAAGAAAATGGTAAACTGGACCCGAAACTGCCTGGTTTTACCACAGGAAGATCATGCCAGACAAACCTAATAGACTTCAACTGGATAACCAAAATAGTAGATCAGGGTGGTGCTGTGGACGTAGTATACCTGAACTTCAGCAAGGCCTTCGACTCCGTTCCACACAGAAGGCTGCTAAAGAAGCTAGACAGCATGGGAGTTGGAAGGAAAATGGTAAACTGGATACAGAACTGGCTGAGTGGTAGGACCCAGAGAGTGCTGGTTAACGGCACCTTATTGGAAGAAAAAGGAGTGACTAGTGGCATTCTCAAAGGGTCAGTGTTGGGTCCCATCCTCTTCAGTGTTTTCATTAGTGAGATATCTGAAGGATTGAAGGGCAAGGTGTGCCTCTTCATGGACATTGCAAAGATATGCAATAGGCTCGACATCTCTGGCAAAGTGGATAAGATGAAGACAGACCTAAGAAAGTTGGAATTGTGGTCAAAAACACAGCAGCTTGGTTTCAGTGCAAAGAAGTGCAAGGTCATGCACCTAGGGAAGAGCAACCCAGGAGAAGAATACCACATGGGCAGCATGAAACTGGAAGCCACTAAGCAAGAAAGAGATTTGGGGGTAATTATAATGGATGACCTGAAGTGACCAAGCAGTGTGAGACCGCAACATTAAAGGAAAATGGAATATTGGGGTGCAAAGGAAGGGGAATTACCAGTAGGAAAAAGGGAGTCGTACTGCCACTATATAGATCACTGGTGAGACCACACCTGGAATACTGTGTGCAGTTCTGGAGACCACACCTCAAAAAGGACATGGATAGACTGGAGACGGTTGCAGAGAAAAGCTACTAAAATGATACAAGGTCTGCACCAAAAAACATATGGGGAAAGGTTGAGGAGCTCAGCGTGTATTCGTTGGAACAACGGAGGGAAAGGAGGGCATGACTGAAACATTCAAATACCTGAAGGGAATAAAAAAAGTACAGAATCAAGACCTGTTCCAGGTCAAGAGTTATACAAGGACCAGAGGTCATGGTATAAAACTGGAAGGGAACAAGTTCAGGAGCAACACACATAAATTATTTTTCACTGAGAGAGTGGTTGACGCATGGAACAGCCTCCCCCTGAGAATGGTGGAGTCAAAAACAGTTAGAACCTTCAAGCATGCTTGGGACAAACACAAAGGAATCATAACACTGAGTAGCAGTTAGGGGAGGAGTGGGTATGGCTATGGGCAGACTAGATAGCTCTTAGGGTCCCCTTCTGCTGTCACTTTCTATGTTTCTATGTATACCCAGACCTCGCTCTCATAACCATACCATCCTGGACTGGGTACTAGCCTCATACCCCCATCGGATCACTTTTGCTGGTATACTCCCTGACATTTTCAGTGATCATTACATGACTTATTGCTAGCATAAGCTACACGTACCCTGCTCCTCCCCTACCTACCACTGGGTTAGATCCTTACGTTCCCTAAACACTGCCGCCCTCCTCCATGATCTCGCTTCTTCTGATTGGTGGTTCTTCTACTCTGCTACAGACATAAACTCTGCCCTCTCCCTCTTCTGCCACTTCCTAAAAGCCTGGAACAATCATGCCCTACCAAGATGCCGCAGAGTCAGACAGTTCCACCATCTGTGGATATCTGCAGACATCATGAAACTCTTCATCTCCCATGACTGCACATAGACACGCTATAAAACTGCCCTCTGTCACTATGATCTCTCCACGTACTGTTCGCTAAGAAACTCCTGCACCAAAGAATTAGAGCTGCCAAGATGCTGTATTTCAGGACCACCCTACAGGAAAACTCAAACACTCCTCACAAATTGTGACAGACCCTCTCATCCCTCTTCAACCCCCCTTTCTAAATCCCCCCCTTCACATGGATAACAAGATAATCTCTGATCCCTTCACTGTTGCCTTCGCTTTAAACACCTTCTTCACGCCTGTGCCCTACCCACCCAGCCCTGCAACCCCCCCATCCTTTGCCCACCCTCCATCAAACGGCTTCCAGTTCTCCCCGTCACTGCCCGTGAGGTTCTCTGTGCCTTACAATCCCTGAATACATGCAAATCTAGCCCGATGGTCTCAACCCCTTCCTCCTGAAAATCTCAGCCCCCGTCATTGGCCTTCCCCTGTCCCACCTGATAAACCTATCATTCTCTCTTAGTACTGTCCCTCTAGCCTGGAAATCTGCCAAGGTGACCCCCCTTCATAAAGGAGGTGATCACTCCTGACCAGGAAATTTCCGCCGGTCTCCCTCCTTCCTGTACTAGCCAAGCTCCAAGAGTCCTTAGTCCTCATTAGGCTTACCCATTTCCTCTCCTCCTCCAACTTCACCACTCCTTACCAGTCCAGATTCTGGAAAAATCACTCAACTGTCTCCTCACTTCAGGTCACTGATGCCATCCTCACAGGCATGGACCAATGGTATCTTACCTCTGCCATTTTCATCAACCTAGCAAAGGCCTTTGACTCCATCTCCCATTCTCTCCTTTCTAAACTCGGACTTGCTAGCCTCTCTTCCTCCCCTGTTGATTGGTTTCGATCCTACTTGTCTGGTCGCACCCAGTGTGTCCTAGCTAGAGATACCCCCCCCATTCTGGCTGGCATTCCCCAAAGCTCTATTCTAGGCCCTGTCGTCTTCTCTGTCTTCCTTAATGACCTTCTTTCTGTCGGCTCCTCCTCCCAAATTCACCTTTACGATGATGACACCACTCTCTACAGTTCAGGCTTATCTTCCTTTACGGTGACTGCGTAGCTGCAGAGCGACTTCTCCCGCATACTGCAGTGGTTCCATGCTAACCAACTAAAAGTCAACACAAAGAAAACTGTATCCATGACATTCAGAACCCCTCAAAGACTCTCCAAGCTCTCCCCACTCTCCTCCTTCATCACCCTCGAAGGCATCACCCTGGATACTGTCTCTGCCTACAAGTACCTAGACATCTGGCTGGACAAACGACTTAACTACTCGATTCACATCAAACACATTCACGCTAAGCTCTGCCCAAAGCTAGATGCCATGTTTAGAAATAAGGGCACCCTCTCTCTCTCTCCCCCTGTCCACCATGAACTGCTCACCAAAACTATTCTACCTATTTTTGATTATGCTGATATCGTCTGTGGGTCTGCCTTGTCCACCTCCCTTTCCAGACTGGACTCTCTTTTCAACACCTTTTGCCGCTTTGCCAACAGTGCTCTCCTCCGTACTCACCACTGCACCCTTTACTCCTCCCACTCCCTCCCACCATCAGCTTCATGCCTTCTCATTTATAGCCAAATACTGGTTTGGGCCCTTCACCCCCTACCTGTCCGCCCTCCTTCCCCCCCACCCTTCCTACATCTTCACTTCAGAGACCCTCAGACCTTCGACCTACCACGCACCACCTCCAACTCCAAGCTGGTGGCCTTTTCTTACCACCTTCCTCTCATTTGGAACTTCCTTTCCTCTTCGCTCCATCTGGCACCCTCTCTGTACTCCTTTAAACATGCTCTCTCCCACTCCCTCTTCCCCTTGTAAGTGCAACCCGCCTGTCTAATCCCCTACATTCTCTCTTCCAGATGCTGACATGCCAGTCTTTTTGCTTAGCCTTAGCACAATTGTGTGCCATCATTGCCTACTGTGTTCCACCACATTGCACCATCCGGGCTCACTGGTACATGCTCGCCATGTATTTATATGCATTATTTTGTCTTATTGACTGCTTTGTTTCATCACACTGTGTCATCCAAGCTTCCGTGCACACGCTAGCAATTGTATCATTTGTACTACTTGTGTTTATTTTTTGCAATATTTGTATTTTTCTATGCTGTTTATTGGACACTGTACTCCTTGCCTGTCAAGTGTCATTTTGGCTCCCTTTTCCCCTTTCCCCTGGGGTCACACCTGGAAACAAGCCTCAGCTCAGTATGCATCTCCTGGTGATCAAACTTTAAATAAATAAATAGATATCTATACAGGGAAGCCAGTAAGCATTTGACAGTAGGAATGTTATACAGAAGCCAGTTGTTGCTTCACCAAGAGGGGGAATCGCTGTAAATAAATTACATAACATATCCAAAATATGAATTTAAAAAATTACTAACCGTCAAGGCAGTACAATTATGATAATTAATAAACTATATATCATACCACCCTCAAACAGATAACCTGGTGGAGTGTTTCCTTACCTACTGTTTGCCTATAGAGAAGTGCCACAGGCCTCCACTGGTTTCTCTCCATTCTAGTTTCTGTATGACAGTTCAAGTTCAAGTTTATTGCAGGAAAACTTCATTGAGCAAGCTCATTCACAAGGAGGTCCTGAGAACAGATACACAGACAAGTACACAAAACATATGGGAGTAACATAACAATGATTACTATACAACAAAATTACCATCTGGTACATAATACTCATGAAAAAGTAACACTGTTGGGGTAAGGAGGACAGACATCCAAGGGGTCCGTTTGATGCTGTGAAGGAAAGCTGGGAACAACATACAGGCGTTGGGTTGGAAATAGGTGCCTACATGGTAAAGTTAAGGAAAAGACTACTGAAGTGTGTTGAAGTAGACCATAAGCAAATGTTACAGTCCCAGGTAATACAAAAAATCCATTATGATAAAGGGACTGGAGAAAAATGTTTAAAGGTCTTTGTAATGCCATGTCTCTTAGGAATAAAATGGCCATGATTGAGGCCTTTATTTCGGATTCCTCTGCAGACCTGGTGTGTATCACAGAGACCTGGCTGGGGGATGACCCTTTACTTGAGTCATCTATTCCATCAGTTTTCTATGTGGTGCATTGCCCTAGGAGGGAGTGAAGGCGAGGCAAGGTAGCCATCTGCTGTAGATCTACCTTGATACTGTTGGCATACCCATTGGGACAGACCAGGGTGTTTGACTGTATGGTTGTGAAAGGGGGTCCAGGCACAAGCTGCAGGATCGTGCTCATATACAGTCGTCCTGGTTGTGGGCATGAAGTCCTGCAGGAACTGGAGGGTCTCATGGCTGATCTAGTGTTGGAGTCACCCAAACTCATGGTTCGGTGTGACTTCAATGCTTGGGTTGACAATGACACAACCTCTTTTGGTGGGCAGTTCCTCCAGGTAATGCCATCCCTGGGCTTTGTGCAAGTAGTTGCTACTGGTACCCACAAACATGGCCATGCCTTGGACCTGGTCTTCTCAACTGGTGTTGACATTAGTAATGTTGAGTTTGATCTGGTCTTTTGGTCAGATCATGTTATTCAGTTTCTTTGTGGGGTTCCCCATTTGATCCCCTCTGTGTAGATGGTCAGGTACTGCTGTTTTAAACACTTGGAACCTCAGAGCATCCAGGCGGCACTTGACATCTGAAGCATGCAGATGGCTTGTGTGCTGGGTGTTGAGGCAGCAGTGGAGGGTTACAATGTCACCCTGTCCTCTGCTTTCAACTCCCTAGTGACGGTCCGTGTATGCCCCCTAACCTCACACCTCAGTTCACCCTGGTTTGATGCTGAACTGAGAAAGTTGAAAACTGAGGGGTGGAGGTTGGAGCATTGCTGGCGGAGGTGCAATCAGGAGGCGGATAGATTAGTGCTAAAGAACCCATTATGTTGAGTATCAGTGGGCAGTCACCCTGAAAAAAGACAGTATTCCTGTCACAAAAGATTGCTGCTGGGAGGAACTGACCATCTCAGCTTTTCAACACTGTCAGCAGATTATGGCATCCAATCTGTCTGCAGTCTTGCCATTTCTTCCTAGCCAAGGTGTCTGCCATCAGGGCTGGGATCTCCTAGAGCAGCCTGTCAGTGGCTGATTGTGTCCAGTCTGTGTGAGTGACGGGCACTCTGCCTTTGTGGGCTGAGTTTGAGTCAGTTACTCTGGCTGATATCTCACAGGTGGTTTCTGAATTGCGACCCACCTACTGTATGTTGGACCCTGAGCCGACCTGACTCCTTTTAGAGAGCTGGGTTTTGCTCAGTGCAGTTATGGTGGTGATTGTCAGTGGTTCACTTCTTGAGGGGGTATTTCCCTCCACCCTAAAAAAAGCGGTGGTGAGGCCTTTTCTTAAGAAGGGTTTTTTGGATCCTGATTATCTTACCAATTACTGACCTGTCTCGAACCTTCCCTTTTTAGCAGAGGTGATTGAGAAGGTGGTGGCATCACAGCTGGAACACATAGAGAGATATGACATCTATGAGCCCTTCCAGTCTGGTTTCTGCCTCACTATAGTATGGAGACTGCCCTAGTCAGGGTATTTCATGATCTCCTTTCAACAGTGGTTCATGAACAATGTTTTATTTTTCTTTATTTTATTTATTAATATCTCAGATTAGTACCTTTGAGCTGAAAGCTCTTTACATAGGTTCCACGTCACAGGAATTATATACAAGGGCAAAACAATACAGCAGCATACACAATATTACAATCAGCAATTACATATGGAACGTTCCTGCTGTGAGATAAATTCAGACAGCCTACTGAGTAACATAAAGCAAAACAAAATCCAATATTATACATAATTGTACTGGGGTACAGGTGACTCAGAGGTAGTAAACAGAAGGTACAAAAGGGTAGACAAAGCTCTCTACACATAGCAATTTACAGTGAATGCTTCAGATAAATCAAAATAAGAATCATATGTGGACAAGGGAGCAGGACAGAGACTCAGCAGGAGGGAGGGGAGAGGAAAATTTAAGAAGGTTGGACCCAAGGTCAGCAAGAATTAGGGAGCTACAGCCCAGAGGGCCAAGTTGAGCGAGAGATGATTTGGAGTGGAGGCAAATCCTGAGAGTGGGATTATGGGAATATAGCACTAGGGAGATTACAACCGAGTAGGCCAAGAGGTGGGGAGTTATTTGAGGTAATGGATGAGGGGAAGACCCATGTGGCCTGAGTAGTAGTAGAAATTAGCTAGTCGGTTAACAGTGGGAGGGGCTTGGGGAGACCCCAGAGGCCATAACAAGGGAGGGGAGGTGAGGAGAGTAGAGTGTAGGAGATGTGGAGAGCCAAGTGGGGTACGAGTGTGGGGAGAGGGGGAGATGGGACCTAGAGGGTGTGTGTGGAAGGGGCAGGGGATGTAAGGGAAGGGTAGGGGTGTGGGAGTCAAGGGCCCAGGGAAGTGGGTCAGTGGTTAGAGCCTCCTAATAGAAACAGTTGTTACTGGCTGAGGCAACAAGATGCTGTCTAAGCAGTCATTTAAAAGAGCACAGCATGGGTGCCAGGGAGATGTCAACGTGAAGTGAGTTATACCAACGAGGGGCCCGGTGGGCGAAAGATCTTTGGCCTTGGGAGGTACAGCAGCAGAGAATTTTGAAAACTTGGCTAATCAAGCTTCTGGTGTGCTATTATTGTCCTTCTAGACCTTTCATTTGTATTTGACATGATCAATCATGGTGTGCTCTTGGCTCACCTCAGGCACTATGTTGGTATCTTGGGCACTGTTTTACTGTGGCTCAAGTCCTACATAACTGGCAGGATGCAGCAAGTGATACTTGGCTCCTATATATTGAGCACTGCTGTGGGGTGATCCTGGCCCCCATGTTATTCGCTGTGTACATGCTACCTGTGGGGGAGATCATTAGACACTATGGCTTGGCATTTCATTGTTATGCCGATGACACCCAGCTGTATGTGTCTTGTGTCCCAAATGATGTGGCAGCTCTCTCGGTATTGGGCAAGTGTCGTAAAGAAATCCAGGACTGGTTGTCAGCTAGCTGGCTCAGGCTGAACCCATCTAAGATGGTGGTACTAGTGGTGGAGCTGGGTCAACATGGCTCTCCTATGACCTTTGGGGGGATTGCTTTCCCTTCATTGGGAGGAGTGACCCTCTGTCCGGCAGATAGGGTTAAGAATCTGGGGGTCATTGTGGACTCTAAGCTGATTTTGGAATTCCAGGTGTTGGCTGTTGTCCGCAATGGCTATTAACATCTTTGTAAAATATCCCCCGGATAAGGCCCTATCTCAAACTATCCATCCTGGCTACACTAGTGCATGCCTTTGTCTCATTAAGACTGGACTATTGTAGCCATCCCCAGTGCCGCTGAGGCGCTGGATGCCACACCTCGAACTACGTCTGTGACCCTGGTCAGGGGTCGGCCGGGGAGGATAGGATTGAGCATCTGTAGGACAGCTGTCCTCTCCTGGGAAGCATGGGGGTTTAGAGCCGCTGCAACACTGGCTCCTGGTGGTAACCAGGTAGTGGTTTATGGTAGCTCTGTATACATGGGGTTGACTGGGCAGATGGATGCACAGCGTGGGTGCACATGTGCTGTGACATCCCAGACATCATTGCACGCCTGCGTTGAAAGAAAAAGGGAGAAGAGAAATCCTCCAGCGCGATGAAACCGCAGTCTACTGGCGCCACACCGGATGCACCAAGGATTCTCCCTCCAGCCTGGCTCACCAAGAACTCCCCAGTGTGCAGGGTATGTACCCACTGGGTTGAGACCTGGGTGGTGTGCAGGGGGAAGAGGTTGAGAACAGGAGCTGCGGCCGGTGGGGCTCTGGAAGTCGTGGACTGAAGGGGAACCAAAGGCAACACCCCCAGCCGAGGAAGTAGAAGAATAAAGTATAAACACCAAAAAAAAAAAAAAAAATACTGGACTTTTGCAACGCTCTTTACGTGCAGCTTTCTTCAAGACTGATGCATTGCCTGCAGCTGGTCTAGAATGCAGCCACCCAGTTGGTGGCTAGGACATCTCATTCTAAGAACATCACTCTGGTTCTCAGTGTCCTCCACTGGCTTCTGGTCAGGTGGTGCATCAGTTTCAAGATTTGTTTAAGTCACAAGGCCTTACACGGTGTAGGTCCGGGCTGTTTGAAAGACGTCCTGATTCCTTATGCTCCTTCCCGTGCCCTCAGATCAGCTGAGGCAGGCCTCCTTTCTGTCCGTCGCTTGCAATTGAAATCTTCTAGGGAATAGGGCTTTTGCTGTAGCAGCACCAATTTTGTGTAATGTCCTTCCCTGTGAAGTTAGGGCAGCTCCCTCACTGACTATTTTTAAGTCACGCTTGAAAACACATTTGTTTAGTTTGTTTTAGACTGGCCTCCTAATTTTTTATGTAAATTTTAATCTGCATTTTTAATTATTTTATCTGTCTGCTGTGAGGCATCCAGAGCCATTTGGATTGAGAACCATATAAATAAAATGGACTATTCCACACTATAAAGTGTATAGCCCACCCTGGGCTTTAGTCATGCTTAATTCCCCAGATTGATACATAGGAGTACACTAGATGGAAGGGAGTCTCTGCTTCAAGTCAATAAACAAAAAACAAAAAAAACTACTTCATAATAGTTACATAAAAAATGAAATATAACCCCACAATACGTCTAGTAAGAGTAATATTAACTGTCCAAAAATACCACATTAAAAAAAAAACATGAATTATTCTTGGACTATAAACTTTCAATCTACATGTAGTTATGAATTGTAAATTGTAAACTTAAAACCAACATAGAAACATAGAAACATAGAATTTGACGGCAGATAAGGACCGCTTGGCCCACCCAGTCTGCTCATTTCCCTACCTGATGGATAAGCTGCAGATCCTAGTTAACCAGCAGCCTACTTCTTCCTACCCCCACCCCCTAGAATTGCCTTATGACTGTCCCATGCATGCTTGAATTCCACCACTGTTTTTGACTCCACAACCTCCTCTGGAAGGCCGTTCCATACATCCACAACCCTCTCTGTGAAAAAATACTTCCTTAAATTACCTCTGAGCCGCCCCCCTTCTATCTTCAAATTGTGCCCCCTTGTTCTTGCACACCTCTTTTTTTGAAAGATGCTACCCTCTTGGACTTTGTTGATTCCCTTGAGGTACTTGAAAGTTTCTATCATGTCCCCCTTCTCCTTCCTTTCCTCGAGGCTACACATATTAAGCTCCTTAAGTCTCTCTTCATATGTCTTCCGGT